>OX276475.1:20000-10020000 GCA_946251955.1 Acronicta psi | reverse complement strand
TAAGAAGTTCTTGTTAAATTACTTGCCAGATATTTTTAGCGACTATCCAGGGGTGGTGGAACAGGTCCTAATTACTGAGTTATATATACAATGTCTCTGTATAACTTCCTGGGGTCTAAATGCCACATTGAGCAATTACTCTAAAAATTAATTACGTTCCAGGATAGTTGATCCTTAGTCATGTTTTACGTGAATCATATTACGTTCATTAAAAGTGGCCATTTCAGTTCTTCTTCCTCGTTCCCTCACTGCTGAGGACCATATTATTATGTTGCTTGCTGCCACAGACTGCGATCATAAGATGTGTGGACCGATTTATTTATTTATTTCAGTTACTGGCACATAAATGACACTGCATAAAATCATCATCGATAGATTCGTCCACTGCTGGACGTATTTAATAGGCCGCTTTTAGTGAACACCACAGAGTCCGATTTTCAGCTTGCTTGATTCAAATTATAGCCCGCCAAGACAGTTCAAAAGAAAACGAGCGAACCTTCCTTTCTCGTAACGTACCTAAAATATGTCCCTAGAACTTAAACTTCTCTTTTATAAAAAATATAAGGTACTTATCGCCCCAAGTAACTATTAACAACAACACTTCACATCAAAGAACTTGGCGTAAATACACGGAGCCAACTAAATGGAAGTCTTCGCTTTCATTCGTACGGCTTTCCTATTTCGAACGCTGCGAAAATATTCCATCTAAAGTTACTTTCCTAAGAATTCCCGCTATATTCAACATTTGAGTCTATTTAGATCGGTATAATGGTTCGACCTGCAGACGACTGGCAGTGGGGGGGCTAGTAAGTCAGCCACTTCAGCCCCTCCCCGGGTAATGGCCTCGACACCTTTGCCCCGTGTGGCCCAAACACGTTAGCTTGCCCGTTAAATGTCAACTGTACGCTTTTTGCGACTACAAAGTGCATCGGATGCGCTCTTGAATTTTGCGATTCAATTCCTCTGATTTGCTGTTATCGACGGAACGCTATTCTTTAAATAAATGGCGATGTGTTGTTGATAAACGTTTATTGAAACAATTTATCTATGTTTAACTAGCTTAATGCATGTGGACATTATGTCTAGGCACAAGTAGGTTTTTTGTTAGAACAGTTTTTTAAAACATACATACCTGTCAATCTTACAGATACATACATCTACTACCCCTTATGTCTACATGACCTTTTCCCCATAGGAAAAGACAACGGAAGGGAACGCCACTAGCTATGATTCTTCCATTCCTACATTGGTTTTCTACTCGTATATAGGTACCTACGAGTATTACTATAATATAGCATTTTCTCTCATTACTTTTGTGACACGAGTGTTCCCCGAGAACGAACTTGAACCATGCAGAACATTATTAGTTTACCATAAAACTTTCAACCGTCAAACATCGCCGTCGAAAGTTGCCGACAGTTCTAAAAACGTTTTCGCCCGAAAAACACCGCACGGAAATTAGGCGAACGAAATATTCAGCGTGTGGATGGAAAAAAACGGGGGAAAGTGGAAAGTGTCACGAATGACATTTGGCATTCAGCCACCGACGGTATTGATGCGGCAGACGGGGGCTACTTATTTATTCATAAACGTTCAAAAACTTGTCAGTGGTAGCGCACCTACGCCAACTTGCATATTAGTACGTTTTCTGTTTATTTTATTCTGTGAACATGTTCGGGGATGCCAGACGCGGCCGCAGTTTTTGCGAATGCAATCGGAGAAACGTCAGATGGCGGTGTGCAGTGCATGTTTTTGTTTCGCGACGTCTAGCTACACTTCGATAAACAACGAATTTTGTTAATCGTACTCCCTTTCCGCCGAGAGACGAACACGAAAATGAACTGTTTTCGTTGGCTTTGCCTTTGATATGGTTTAATTTTTGCTTTGATAGGCTAGCATGTTTTAGAATAGGATTGGTTTGAAATTTCGAAAATCTTTGAATATCTAGGTATATAATACAATATTGAATACTAAACTAAGTTGGTGTAGGTACTGTGAACAAAAATTATTAAAAAATTATAATTTACTGTAAAAAAAATAAAGCTTTAATGGCACCTTTAGAAAACCAATAAAAATAAATGGGTCTTGAAAACAACAGGAAATTTTCAGTTTGTTCGGAGTTTGTATTTATTTGTCCCCGGTTTTGGGTGCCACAATTTTTTTTTATCTTATGCTTGCGACCTTTGCTTGACCATAACTCGCCTGATGACCAATATTCTTGATTGCGAAGTCTACCTATAATATTTTAATTGTATTAGCGTATCAGGCAGTTTTATCTTAGTTACTAGTTTTCTATGCTTTAAATCATAAATATTCGCTAGTTTGAGAACTTCTTTCACTAAGGCTAATATTCAGAGACGGTGCTAAGCGTAAAGTAATGCTTAGTTTCGTCTCTGAATATCAGCCTAAGTTCCCGTTTAATTACTTCATACAAATTCCATTCCATTAGTACTAACTCCCACCATACTATCCTACTACTGTACTAATATTATAAAGAGGAAAGATATTTTGATTATTTGTTTCTTTGTTTGTATTTAAAAGGCTCCGAAACTACTGGACCGATTTGAAAAATTCTTTCAGTGTTAGATAGCCCATTTATCAGGGAAGGCTATATAGCATCACGCTACAACTAATAGGAACGGAGTAGCAATGAAAAATGTTACAAAAACGGGGGGAAAATTTATAAGACCACGCGGGAGAAGCCGCTGGCGGATAGCTATAAATAATAAAGCTACGTGACTATCTGCATAAATGTGTTAAACCTAACATAATATCCATTATCAAGTGCAGGTGATTGCCCAGATAATTTACTATCGATTTTATAATAAACCCTTGTTTTACAAGCGCATCTGTGTAGAGCAATCGTAAAACTAATCCATCAGTTTCAATCAATCGCGTGATCACGAACACACGCGCACGAGAATATCATATCAAAGTAAAAGCGCTCGGACAGATTAGCCGGTTATATGACAAGGATACGCCACCGCGAACCCATAAAACATCCCCCCCATCCATGAAAAGTGAGCTCAGTCACGAAGGGGCCATTAATTCTTCGTAAACCTGGCCAATGCTAACCTAAGTATTACTTCAGCTTGTAAGCTTGTAATCGGACGGACGCGACCGAATTTCATAAAGAACTTTTTCCGTGGAAACCAATTTCAGTTTCGTGTGAACAACCATTAGGTATTGCAGTTGAGCCAGTTTGTAACATAAACTTGACCAAATTATTACCCAATCGCTCATTAAATAGAATTGATAATGCTATATTTAAAAATTTAAGTCTAAACTGCTGAGCAAGAGGTCCTCGTATCGACTTCCAGGTGAAGCGATTATGTTATTGTGTTTTCCATGAAATTCCCAGTAATAGTTCGGAGTCAACATACTTACCGCCGAATTGTGGGGTTGGGGTACAATAATACATTTTGTCTAACCCTTCGGAGAATACAGGCTTGACAGTTGTGTACTCGCTACATCACTTTATCTATATCAAGACTTTAAATTAAAAAATCGAGTCTGCATTATGTAATTAATAATAGATTATTAAGAATATTTGTTTGCCTTATATGTATTTTTTGTTTTAAAGGACTATAGAAACTTTATCTGCCTCTTTGGTAGAGCGGTCCCAAGTGCGACTGCTATGCTAGAGGTCCTGGATTCGAATCCCTTGTCGAGCAGTGTTGTTGGGTTTATTCTATGAAATTCCCAGCTCGCAGTCCATTCCTGCCCGGTTGATGGCAATAGGAGCTCGCCCTATTACATGGGAACTAAACATACCTGCAAACTGTGGGTGTACTTCAATACACCTCTGTCGCACCCTTCGGGGAATACAGGCGTGATGGTATCTAGAAACGTTATTCAAGTCTAAAGGACGCGACGTAAACATAGAATGAGTTTCACAAGTTTTTTCAGCGCAAACTGACAACTTCGAGTAAATCCACGATTTTCTGCAAAAGAATGAAATACAGTTGTTTTGGATTTCCTTTACAGACCATTGCGCTATCTGTACGACTTTGTCAAAGAATATTATCGTAACTATGTACATTTGGAAATACGACTGGAAACAAAATGTGCTTTGTAAGAAGAAAATATTTTTCTCTACAGAAATAAATTGAGTATTTTGAATATTCCAATGTATTTATTTATTATCAAAGTATTGATTCTAAGGTAGCTTAGTGGTTAAAGCGTCTGGTGTTCTTAACCGGAGTAACGGAAGGACCTGGGACGCAGGTTTGAATCCTGCCTAATGCGACCTGAACCATAGACGTATTCCTGAAAGAAAATTCTATATTGTAAAACAATAATTAATTGTATTTCATTCAATTGGGTGTTTTCAAGACGAGTGATTCGGTTTCTTCTAGGCAAGCGCGCTCCACCGTAGACCACATCGATGCAGTTTTGGTCAAGCGCAAGCCTATCATAGATTAAAAAAAAATGAAACACATATTACCATCATGACGGTATTCCCCGATGGTTTTGGCAGAAGTACCTATATACTGACACAGCTTGCGATGGTTCAGGTGCCATGTAACAGAGGGAGGGCTTATTTTCATTTAACTAGCAACACTTGCACTCAGCTCGGCCTGGGTATCTAACCCAGGACCTCTAGCGCAGCACTAGGCTACCGAGTCTATTTTACAACACTTGCACACAGCTCGGCCTGGGTATCTAACCCAGGACCTCAAACGCAGCACTAGGCTACCGAGTCTATTTTAACTAACACAGTACTAGAAGAGACAAATCTACATTGATATCAGCAATCAAAAATGTAAAATTGATTCTAAAACTTCAAAATGTCGCCGCTGAATATAAAACATACATAGAAAGTTTTTAAAATGGTCGTCAGCAACTCATCAAAATCTAATAACACGGGCTTAGTGTCCTCGCGGACGGGGGCCCCCGTCATCCTTGTCTAGACAAAGATTCGTGACTTTTTCACAATTCGCAATCCCACGACAATCGTACCTGCGTCCCTGAAGCCTCTCCGTACCTTAAGGTGGTTACACACGATCAAATTGGTCGTCCAATTTGCATGATGCTTGACGCTCCATATTTTGGTAAGACATAAACACGTACAGTACTCGCCTTACTTGTTGGTGGGTTGTAATAAAAAAATAAGAAAGCTCAAGTCTCGTAGGCTATCGTTTTAAATCATTTTAATCCAATATTTTTCTTTCTCCGATTATTATGGACGGGTTAAATTTAGCTCGAGCTAACTTCAACCCGGACAATAAGTTTGGCGCGAACTGTACTGACGATATACAGTTTATTGTAATAAGTATATAAGTAAGTATTGTTGTCTAGTACCTAAGTATATGTATAGTACAAGCCATGCTGGTTTGGGACTATATGGTACCTACTAGTACTGTGTGAAATGTCCCAAAATGTTTATTTATTTTTTCTCACACGGTCAAGCATGCTTGATTAAAATTTAAGTAGGTACCTACCTACCTATCGTGTAAATTTTTATCCTCTCTGTTTATCTGTTTGTCTTACTATACCTTTCCATGACTAAACCGCAAAAGATGATTTTCATATTTTTCAAGGAGCTTTGCATGCCGAGGAAGGACGGGTCACCTTTTAATTTCTTTGCAAGGTGAATGAAATCGCGGGCATTAACTAGTTTAGTAACAAACTTGTTCGTGGGTAGTCTGCCGTAGTCAAATGTGATTTTCTTTCCGACCTCCCACAATCCATTACGCTATGACATCGAAATTAGAGTTTTATAGTTGGATGCGAAAATGAATTCTCCAAACGAGAAAAAAATAATATGACGGATCGAGTGTCGCTTCCACAACTCGCGGTTGATATTCTACGACTTCTACGAGTATTTTTATTTTTTGTGATATTGAAAAGAAATAGACGTTGATATTTATTTCTCAGAAATGTCGCGTTCACTATAAAATATAGCTCGGAAAATTCTGAAGTAAATTCAATGATTAACATTAAATATGTTATTTCAAATATTTTTTGGAATAATAAATTGCTGGTACCTATATCGTCTATGGAGACGACATTTATTATTGAAATGTCATTATTGATGAACAAAATATTATTAGTTTTTGTTTTTATCTACAGTCAGGGTACTTATATACTATCTACCTTTATGTATCATGAATGTTTAGGATCGTTAAAGCTGTCATATTATTTGAAGACGAAAAATTACTTGACTCAAGTACTGTTAAAGAAGGGCGTAATACTGATAAGTTATTTCTAATTTCTAATAAAATACAGCTTTACTAAATCAATATCAAATATTTACCAATGCATTCGACTGTACAATACCTCATACTTAAATAAATAACTAACTTAGATAAAGCAAAGTTTATTGAATATGCACTTCAAGTGTTTAAGCTTATGTTTTTTAAATAAACTCCCCTACTATTTACCCAGGTCTTTTACATTCATTCTTAAGAGAGGTAGGGCACTCAAATCTGGAGCAGCCCATCTGGGGAAGTACCTCAACCTTACAGGAAACTGCAGCCAAATAACACACTTTATTGTGTGTTGTGTTCCTACAGTGAGTAAGGTTGCCAGAGCTCCTTCTAAGGATGCGCTGCGCTGGCAGTAAAAGCATATTCCCTCAAACTGTCGGCGCAGTGAATACTCCATAAACCTCTAAGAGGTTTTTCGGGTCGGCAACGCGCGAGTGATACCCCTGGTGTTTGCGTCCATAGGCTATGGTAACCGCGTACCATCAGGCGGGCCGTATGCTTGTTTGCCACCTTAGTGGTATAAAAAAAAAACAATCTGTACTCAGTGCTTCAATAATAACAGAAATGTTGCAATGGTCTACTTGCAGTCTGGATACCCTTTATCATATTGTCACTCAATAATATTTAAAAGCGTTTCGAATTTCGAAATCCTTCATTTGCGTCTGACACGTCTCGCCTCAGCCAATGCTTGAACACCGCTCAATTTCCGCGTCCAAAATGAAACGTGAGCGGCTATTTTAAAGAACATTTGATTCGAATTTTCGCATGGTTTAAGTTTAAATTTCGAATTATTTATATCGAATGAATGAATGAATGAATGAATGAATGAATGAATGAATCGAATCGAATAATGATGCTCGCTACTTCTGAGTAGCGAGCATCATTATCATTCGATATAAATAATTCGAATTTAATTCTGCATTAATTCTAATTTTAAATCTATTGTACTTACCTACTTATAACGTTAGTTATTCAGTTTGAGTTCACCTATTTGGTCTATTATTGTCACTTAAGTAACTTAGTAACTTTGTTTTTACCGCTAATTAGCAGAGCTGGCTGTGTTCGTGTCATAAAGCCATAAACTTTGCTGGCATTAATCACGATTAAAAGTTTCTAGCATTAGTCGCGATTTTCCTGGGTTTTAGGAAGTGTAGCGAAATAGTAGATATTACAACCTACCTACCTAATAACATTTCAATGCCTTGCATTAAAAACTGCAGTTGTTTTATACCATATACTTAGAGAGATTCTCCTATCAATGGATATTATTACGATATATACGATAAAATACGATCTACAGCTAAGTTCGTACCTACGTCGATCCAGTTAAGTATACCGGACACTTTAGCCAACTAAGCTACCGAGACCACCGCTTGTGATATCGAATTTCATTTTCACATCTTTTGTTTTCCTTTCCTTTCTAATTTTCGTAAATTCAATGACATCCTAAGTAGTGTATAATATAAATATAAATAACAAAATAATATAAATAACTATAATAATATAAATAGCAAAAATAATACAAAATTATAATATTACAAAGTATATAATATATAGTCATAAACACAAGTTCCTCCTCTCTTCTACATTTGCCGTGCCCGACAAGGCACACACATGTTTTCTTATATTATTGTTATCATCTATTTAACTTGTGGAGTGCAATAAATGTATTGAGTATTGAGTATATAAAAAAGAACGTTAAAATTACTGATTAAAATATGATGAATTAAATTATCGAACGCTTTGTTAATAGACACCGGGGTCCGGCGCCGATACGTGTCGGATGCGTTCGGTATACGGCTCGGCTCCGCATCGGCTACAATGACACTCCAACATCTGTATGTTAGAATCGAACATTTCGAAGCCAAATAATAAATTAATATTTCGGACATTTTACCGGCCTAAATTAAGCAGAGCTTGTACTCTAGGTACTTACTAGACATAATATTTTTTATATGCTAAGATTACAAGTTATTTTACCTGGTCTACCGAACCAGAAGACGCAGGTTCGAATCCTGCCCGCCAGCCGATTTTTTCCTTTATTAAAAATAACTTATAATATTTTTTGTTTATACATAGGTACGTCCTTATATTATATTCGAAATACCCACCAACAGTAACATAAATATGTGTGTCCTGTAGGAATCTAACCCACGATCTCTGGATATCGATATATCTGTATGTAGTGGTTCGTCTTCAGAGGCATGCAAAATATTAGGTAATAATACTCAGCAGGCAATACAGTTAAAATAATAATAATAATACGAGTATACCTAACTATGAGTCTATGACCTAGGTACGGTTCACCAGACCAATAGACTGACGAACCGTACTTACGTCTCGAGTTCAAATCGAAGGCACGCACGGCACCTCTGGGCTTAAACAGAGAAGAAAAACTAGGTATGAGGTTTACTGCATGCGTGCAAGACTTTCTCGACGGCCACCGCAATTTAGTCCAGCGTGGTGGACAAGCCAAACCCTTCTCCTATCTAGTCATCACCGTGCACTTAACGGGTTAATGATGACAATAGGTACGAGCAAAAAGATGTATAAACTTACAAAAATGCTAAAGCGATTTTTTCAAGAATAAACGATTGCAACTTTGATATAACACCAATGTCACTAAAGTATAAGTACGTAAATACTATGTTCGTAATACCACAAAATTTCTATCACTACTTTAAAAGAAAATCGCTTTTGAATTTTGACAAGTGTATACATGTTTTTGCTCGTGGCTGTACTCCAATATCTTTTGTATTTTTAAGCATTTCCGTGCTAATGTTACCAGCTATTTTTAATGAAGGAAAAATCTGGCGAGCAGGAGCATTAGCTTTCCAATAGATGTCGCTAATCATAAGTCACCTTGAGACGTAAAATAATGTGAAGGAAAATTTCGACTTGGCGCGTAGTACTCGCGGTGGCTTAGACTCTTAGAGGTCATAGCGTCTGGTGTATTTAACCAGAATACGCAGGTTCCAGTCCTGCCCGCCAGTCGATTCTTTCATTAAGAATAACTGGTACTCCAATATTTAATTAGTGGCTTTCATTTCCTCACACACCCAAATCGAAAACGACACAAACCATACAACTAACCATTCCATGACGCGTCCATTGTTCCCAAAATATAATGCACGGCATCAACAGTCCCCCACGTCGCAATATCATTGCATTACATCGCTTCAAACTGGCTGCTGTAATCTGGCGTCATACATCGCTTGCTACGGAGGCGTAAGTAAATGGAGCGCTAACGAGTGTTCACCTGGCAGACGGAACTATCACTTATTAATATTAACAACAGTAAAAATAAACTCATTTCAGGGTTATAGATTATGAGGATCACTGATCACATCACTGAAGATCATATAATGTACCGTTACACTACAGTGATTTTTAATGAAAGTGAGAAATCATGCGCATGGCACGCGGCGCATTTTTGCTGCGTGGGTTCGTGAGTTCGTGGGTCTACGTTTTCACTGCAACATACATTGTGTATGAATATTAACTCAAAACTACGTAAACTGTAGCGCAGCATAGTTTTGATAGATAGGCGATTGTTTTTATTTACCCACACACATCCAAAGGCGAGGCCTGTGTCTTTATGCAACACTACACAAATATGGAAATAAAATCAATCTCATTTACTTATTCGAATTCGAATTACAAAATGTTCATAGACATCCCTCACAAATCTCTCAAATGAGCACTCCATTTATTCTCATCTATGTCCGTCGACATGCAGCGCATATTGTGTTTGCTCTGGTAGCGCAGACCATTGTCCGGCCGACCGACTATCTGCTAATATCACTTAAGCGGTACCCGAGCTATACTGCGTAGCGTCGGCGTACCTATATGGTACATTGTATGACAAAATCCCTTTATAAAACGTCTGGCGGCTACATTTTTATGGGAACAACAGTGTGACTTGTAGGAAAGGAATGATGTAGGTAGCTCTAGCTACTTAGCACCGTCGACTTTTCCGGCAGAGTTTTAATAGTACCTATCAGTTTCTGATTGCAGTTAGAGCTGATTTTGAAAATGATCTTTAGTTAAATTATCATTAAGGATCTATCTAGTGATTCTATGTTGATTTATAAAATAAAAAGTAGGAAATTAAATCAATTAGGAAATAACTGCGTAAAAAGTTTTTTAGTTAGTATTTTTTACGCAGTCGCGTTTCTTATTTCAATTAATGTTATAAATTCGTTTCTGCCCGCCACTTTGTCTGCCATCTCCGCTTTCCGTAACAAATCATGAAATCGTAACAATATGTAAGACCTACTCATAAGTATCCCCGCTGTTTCATGGCTACATTTATTAATACAAATCGCATATCACACAAACCCAACACTCGAACACAACCACACTGATATACAGACTTTAGTCCCGTGCGAGAATTGAATCTCCTATCTTTATCAGAAGCCAATAGCTAAGGGACTGCGCAAAACATCATAATTTCACGTTACATAACTCCGCCAAGCTTTTTACAGTTATGATGTCGGATAAATCATTTTGTAACCCTTACCGTACCCAAGTTCCCATTATGGCATAAAATAAGCGATCATTGTGGATACTAAGTAGGTGATTTAAGTAAATTTCTTATCGCGCCGGGATGCGAGAAGCTTTTCCATTGGTGGGTAGGTAGGTACGGTCAGCAACGAAAGTCGTTGAACACAACGAAAGTAAGGTAAAACATATAATTGTCCTCTATTATGAGAATTTGTATCGCCTTCAAGGGTCAGTGAATTCTGAATATTAAAAATGTTAAATTGTTTTGAAGATTTCACAGTCTTTAGCTACTTTCGTTGCTGACTGTACACACAGTTTATCGTGTGCGGGTAGGTAACTAGGTACTGAATACCGCTGAACCGTTAAGATAGGTACATATTATACTGTTTACATGGAAAACAACAGAATGACGCTTTATTTATATTTAATTTTTAATGTA
This sequence comes from Acronicta psi, assembly GCA_946251955.1. NCBI lineage: Eukaryota > Metazoa > Arthropoda > Insecta > Lepidoptera > Noctuidae > Acronicta > Acronicta psi. Next base: position 10,008,843 of record OX276475.1, on the reverse strand, counting down.
AAAACAGTGCCTGTTGTTGATAGTGTTAATTGGATTCGTGAAATACTTATTCGTATGGAACATTGTGTGTGGTATTCTGTCGCAATTTGTTGTTATCATTTCGTCAATATATTGTAAGAAGTACCTAATTCAATCTATTTACATAGCCTAGCTTTTGTGTCAAAACATCTTCTGGAATGCAACAGCCAGTATTATATCCAAATACATATAGTTATAACTTTCCCCATAGATACCCGTTGTTTCTGCGTACAGTTCTCGCCAAACTTATTGTCCGGGTTGAAGTTGGCATGAGCTAACTTTAACTCGGCCGTTAAAATCGGAAAAATTTAAATATTGGGTTAGAATGATTTAAAACAACAGCCTACGACTTGAGCTTTCGTTTTTATTTATTACTAGCTTTCCGCCAGCGGCTTCGCCCGCGTGGTCATGTATTATACATATAAACCTTCCTTAAGAATCACTCTATCTATTAAAAAAAACCGCATCAAAATCCGTTGCGTATTTTTAAAGATCTAAGCATACATAGGGACAGACAGACGGCGGATAGCGACTTTGTTTTATACTATGTAGTGACAATTTAATATTTTTCTTTCTCCGATTTTTACGGCTGGTTTAAAGTTTGCTCGTGCCAACTTCAACCCGGACAATAAGTTTGGCGTGAACTGTAGCCCTAGTAGAAACTGCTACTAAGTACCAAAGGATATAATTATAATGTATAAAAAAAAAATAACAAAGTCTTTGTCAAAATGTACGCTAGCTTGCCGAAAACCCCTTTTTATCAGAGCGTTCTAAAAAAGTTAAATAATTAGTAACACATCGGGTTTCCGGACAGCTGACAGTAGCACCTGCGGCTGCGGGAGCGGTGCGGCGCCGGGACGCTGCGGGGCGTCACGACTCCGGCGAAGCTTCGTGGAAAATTTACGTGCCATTTATTTATTAAAAACGCATTTTAGTCAAGTTTTTGAGATAAGGAAAAGGACGTACACCGGTAACACCTGGAAGGGTTGGGTAGAGATGTCTAGATACTACTATGCACCCATAGTTCACAGTTGGGACATAGTATTATGCGTAAAAAATAAGTACCTATATAAGTAATATATCCATTGTCTTGTAACCATCAAACTCTGTTTAGTTTGTGACAAGAATCACATACTTTGTCTAATCCACTCTTTTTGTTGAAAAAACATACTTATAATACATAAGGAACACACAGACTAACTCAAACACTTAAGTCTATTCATCACATGTACTGTGGAAATATTTAGGTCCAATGTAATTTGGGGCGAGCCTATTGACTTATCTGCTGTTAGTGGGTTTTTGCTCTGAAATCTCAGTTCAGCGTTTAATGGCAGTAGGGAACTGTGGATGTACAATTGTACATTAGCCAATTCTGCTCAACCCTTAGGGGAATACAGGCGTGATGGTATGTGTATCTTTAGATAAGCTATCGACAAGCAAGACAAGCGAATCGAACTACCAACTTAACAACATTAAAACAAAAGTTTTCGACCTCACGAAGTCACGTAAAATTCATTATATTGAAGCGTATGAGTAGAAATTATTAGTTGGAAGTTTCCCCGACGTTATCGCGACGGCACATCGATGGAAAATTTCAAACTCTCGGCTAACGAAGTGGGAACAGTGATGTGCGCTTTAAAGTAACTGTAATTATGATCGAGAAGATATCGGGAATTGGCTCAACGGTGTTTTATTGCCTGAAAACGATTATTCCAAATTTACGATATCTTTTTCAGTCCATTGTTTAAGGATGAGCGACTTACACAGCCCATAATATGTCAATTATTAATTTTAACATAACATGCTAGGTATTACGCCTGGGTAATTATTAATTGCATGGGCAATTCCTAGATTGTAGGCAATTATCATTAATGAGGCAAATCAAAACTGCGAGCTGTAGGTAATTATAAATTTAATTGAAAGGGCCAATAACAGGGCTCAATCTGGGAGTCGAATGCAGACCTCACGCTTTACGGCCGTACCTATATAAACATTATAAACAACAACTAGATCAATGAGGGGTAGGTAGGTTCTTTGAAATTGAAATTAATTAGAATGTTTTTCATAATATTATTTTTATTTATTTATTTATTAGGAAAGAAACAAACAGTCATTCACAAAATAAAAATCTAGAACAAATAACACATAAAGACCTATAGTTTCCTTAAATAACTAAAACATTACAAATGAACCCAAGTAAACAGAACTAGTCACAATACACTTTGACAAACAACAAATAAGTAACGCAGAAGTTAAGTTACACAATTCTTTTAAATCTTACCTATTACATTTTTATTTTTTTCTATCACATTATTTTATTTTTATCTTTTTTTATATTACATAAAGGCTTTCTTTAGAGATATAATTGTACAACAAAATAAATCTATATCAGTTAATTTGTCACTATCATTAAAAAGTCTACAGGCACGCTTCAAAAAAAGATTCCTAGAATAACATGTCCTGCTGCTGGGGATGTAAAATAAATCTTTTTTACGACATTGACGTTCACGTGCACGAGGCACTCTAAGGAAAATATTATGTAGTAATGAAGGGGTATCACAAAGGTTGTGAATAATTTTATAAAGTAGAACAGAATCTACGCAGTCACGACGCGATTCCAGTGATTTAAATTTATGATATTTTAAAGAGTTTTCGTAATTCGAGTAAGTATTCGATTATCACGTATCTTTTTGTTTTTTTTAAGCATTTTCCATGCTAAGATTACAAGTTATTTTTAATGAAGGAAAAAATCGGCTGGCGGTGGTTTAGTGGTCAAAGCGTCTGGTGTACCGAACCAGAAGACGCAGGTTTGAATCCTGCCCGCCAGACGATTTTTTCCTTCATCAAAAATAACATATTGTCACGTTTTATTTCTGATATAAATATATCTGTATTATAACTCTCATAATGGTTAAGCCTATTGGAACTAATTTTATAATCTTACTAATATTCAAATATTATAAATTTATACTAATATTATAAAGAAGAAAGATTTGATTGTTTGTTTGTTAGTACTGAATAGGCTCCGAAACTACTGGACCGATTTCAAAAATTCTTTCTGTGTTAGATAGCCCATTTATCGGGAAGACTATATACCATCACGCTACAACAAATAGGAGCGGAGTAGCAATATTTTTTTTTTTCAATAATGTGGGGAAAATTCATAAGACCACGAGGGCGAAGCCGCTGGAGGAAAGCTAGTTCTTTATAAGAGAAATAAATGCATTATACCTATAAGGGGTACACATAGGTGTACCCCTTTCTGTAGACAGAAACTACAGAATGCCACTTGCTGTGATTCTTGCATACCTCTTTTGTTTTTTTTTTATGACGGATGTAGATTCTAGCTCAGGAGCTACCTCTTTTGTTTCGTCCACGTTCATATATCTTGTCATACACACATGCCGGTTGCGAGTACTTACTATACTTACGTAGTTACGCACCTGCGGTTACAAGTACTATCTACGCAGTTAATTAATAAACTTATAAATTACCTATCATTTGTTTATTTTTTTCCACCTTATAAAATTGACAATAGCGCCTCAAATTTTGAAGCGTATTATTGTATCTCTAAGCTACGTTAACAAGGGAAAAATCATAATTAATAAGCAGGGATAAAACATACTTACGTAAGTAGCTTTAACGTTCTCTTCCCTCAAGAAACTCGAGATAAAGGTATCAAATTAATTTTTAACAAAGCACCGAATCTCGCATTTTTCTTTTGTTACACATTACAATGAAAATTCGTTTTGAAATTCGACTATAACGTTACAAGGTACGCGGGAGGAGAATAATGATTTATTTATGTCAATGGGCAATATCCGAGAGCGGTGTTTCCTTACCCAAATTGGTTATTGTTAGGCATAAACTTCTTTTATTAACGTTTGTTAGTAAAAGGAACAGCTAAGAGAAAATTTTATACTTACCTACGGATGTTTTTATGAAAACAATTTCATGTCAAAATGGCCGAATGGGGAGTGTTTTTTTTTTGTTACAAGCAAACGTGAGGTGAGTTTTCTTAATACAAAGACATTGGCAACGTCTAGACTTGGCCATGTGTGAAATAACCAGGCGAATTGTTCACCCACTAATAAACCTTAAACGTACAACATAAAACTAATAGTGAGCGTCACTACATCGTAAAGAGTGTTATTAACTAATAAGAGCCTGGGTGTGCATTTCCAATGTTACTTGTGTATTTATTTACTTATATTTTTTTGCATCATCGCATCGTACACACATCATGCAGTACCCACATTCCGAGTAAAAATATGTATGTAGTGAAATTCTTATAGTGTAAGAAACTGAATATTTTCGAACCAATACTTTAATGATATTACTATAAAGTTGCAGTCGTCAATTCACGAATAAAGTACATTCGATTTTTGCTTTAGTGTAGTTAAGTGTACGCGTAGCATAAGGAGGTGTGTCTGAGTGACTTGCCCAGACTGAAATTAGCCGTTTTGTTTCACAATATACAATTTATAACAAAACAATTCATTACGCATTCAAACAGCTAACTTCTTTCCGGCTAATTTACGCCGTACACTACACCTATATGCGCGTACTGAACATCTTGTCGATCTTACGATACTTCACTAATCAGATTGGCGGATGTCCAAGACTTAATAAATAAGCGCTAATTTAATTACATAAGTCACTTAACCAATTGCTAATAATATACTGTGGGTTATGATACGTTAGCCCTCCAGCTTGGGCAGATATACTTAAAATGATTTAAATTTGAAATACCAACAGAAGGCTCAACTAGACGTCGACTTGACTAAAACGTCAATAACCGTTTCTTTCTTTACAAATAAAACTCTACCTCTCTAGTAAAATTGTCGTTATACAATGGACACAAACATCTCATTCGTTCTCAAAAGAGAGCAAAGATGAACTGACAAGTTCTTTAATGCATCACATGCTGTCTAATTTCGCGTATTTATGCTGTTACCTTCTCTGCACTCAAATATAAAAACATAAAAGATAAAAATAAACAAAATAAGATTTTATCTGCGAAGTTATAAAGTTGCAAATTGCAATGGAAATTAATTTCATTGGAAATTTGATACCTACAGAGAAAGCGCTAAAGGGAAGATATTCAGATATCAGATCTAGCTATTTTCCTAGGATATGAATATTAATGAATGCACAAGACGAGTTACTATTCAATGAGCTTGGCGAGACTCGGAGGATAGTATTTTAATTGAGATATCCGAATAGAATTATTTAAGAACGGGAAACAGAAAATGATAAACTTAATTTATTAGCAAGTCATGATAACTTTTCAAAATTTGATAACTTTTGTCTCACTTTTGTAGTTAGAAATAGGCTCATCGCCTAATTACATGATGCCTAAATCATACCGCCGAACTGTTATACCTACTTACTTCCTTGCTAATATTTATTATAAATGTGTAACTCTGTCTATCTGTCGCGCTTTTACGCCAAAACTTCTGAACCGATTTAAATGAAATTTGGTACACAGATAGTTTAGAGCCTGAGAAAGGATTTAGGCGAAGAAAAAGGGCTGTAAGGGGTTGAAATAGGCGATGAGAGTTATAAGAAATACCCAGATCACGCGGGCGAAGCCGGTAGCGGAAAGCTAGTGTGTCATAATCATAAATGAGTATGACGAGTGATATCTCGCTTTAAACGGCAATTATTGCCGTGCACTTATTGATGGAATGTGTTCAGTATCAGGCTCCCAGAGAAAACTTATTTAAAGAGCTCAACTTAAACAGATATGATATAGGTATATTTCAACAAACTGTCAAGGCCTAATTCTGGGGATGCGTTAAGTTTGTATAAGTTTGTACAATTACGATTCGATAGGTAATAATTAGTTAAAGTTAGTTTTTAGTTACACTAATGTATTATAAGGTACGATGGGACTGACATGTACCACAGGTATAAAAGTCCCTAAATAAAATAAAGAGAAAAAAAAACGGCAATTGAGCTAGGTGTCGCGGGACACGGAAGAAAATGTTTTGCTAAGCCTTACACATCATAGTTGTTCCGGGTATTTAACAAAAAATATTTATCAAATTAAACTTTACATTATTTTATAATTTCCAATGGTCCCAAACTAGGCTAAGCCTGTATCTTGGGCACCACATAAGTTGACATCTAATTAATAGATACATAATAAACGACGTCTGTGGTCTAGTGGTTCGAGTACCGGACTGCTGATCACGGGGTCGTGGATTCGATTCCCACAAGACACAAATATTTATATGATGACGAATATAAGTATTTGTGTTTGTCTGGGTGTTTCCTATGTATAATAAGTATGTATTTACAAAAAAAATGTATATAAGTATTATATCCATTGTCACCCATAGTACAGTTTTTTTTTCGAGGGTAGTTGTGAAGTCAACATAAAAATTTTATAGCTCCTAAATAAAAACCAGTAATATTATTATAATTTTATTATTTTTAGTTATTTATGACACAATTAGTTAGCTAACCAGTTCTACCTGTCAGTCAAGTGTTATCTCCTTAAAAGCACAACATCTTTCACTACTTTTACACATCACATAAATATGGAGGCAATCAACAAGAGCATTGCAGACTTGGGCACCTTGTTTAATAAGAAGATGGCTGATTTTGAGTCAGAGTTGCAAAAGGCGCCAAGCACTGTGTCTTCGGCATCAACCGGACTAGCTGCAGAGTTCACATCATTCCGCACAATCATTGTTCAAGCACTTGGAACCCTGCAGCAACAAGTGGAGCTTCTTGCACGGAGCTTGGACAATATGGAGATGCGTGGGCGCCGCAAAATGCTGTTGCTTCATGGTGTGCCCGAAGACAAGGGAGAGGTGACATCACATGTAGCGACTAATCTTGTTACGGATCACCTTAAACTCAACATCTCAGCCACCGATATCAAGCGTTGTCACAGGATGGGACGCAGCACTACTCAAAAACCCAGACCTATCCTTATAAAATTTCAAGATGTAACTCTCCGGGACCAGATTTGGTTTGGGAAATCCAAGTTGAAGGGATGTGGCATCACTATGTCTGAGTTTTTGACTCGAACCAGGCACAGCGTCTTCATGGCAGCGCGGGACAGGTTTGGCGTGTCTCAATGTTGGACTCGGGAGGGCACTGTCTTTGTCTTGGGTCCAAATGGTAAGCGACACCGAATTACTTCCCGCATTGAATTGGACATGATTGGACAGCAGCAGACACAGACGCAGCCCGGTGACATCGGCTTACAATCGGCCCCTGTGGCGAGGACAACTACTGCGAAGTCAAAACGTGTTGCTGCCAAAAAGTGAATTAATTTTTTGTACTTTGTCAGTCCAGGTAACTTTACTATAAGTCATTGTATTCTTCCCAAATACCCACTATTTTAGTTTTTCTTTATTTTTCCAATCACCCACTCTTCGTGTATTTACATTATAGATCTAATATTTTTCATTTCTAAGTTCTCTTCTAACCTATCTTAATTGACACTGACAATAAGTGCCAAATGTCATTATGACATACGTCGACTGTCTCTGGTTGACAATGAATTTTATAATCCCTTCATTCATTCTCGTTCATAATCTGTGGTACCGGCCATAGTGCATAGACGTAGATATTTTTAGTTGCCTGGACTATTTTTATTTTATTCTTTTGTTTTTTGTTGTTCTAGCTATTTAGCATTTTTTTTTCATTTTTCCTACGCGACTGGCAGGTGGATGGAAGCTTTTTCATACGCACCTACATTTTTATAAATTTATTTTTATACATATATTTTTACATACTATTTATATTTATTTTTGATATTTATTTATAATTTCAATGCTCAGCCCGTATTGTAGCAGTGATGATGATACGTTCTTCTCACTTAGTAGCGATGATGACAGCTTTGCAAGTGTTCCATCTCTTTCTGATACTCTTGAATCCTCTTTTTCAGATGTACCGAAGAACTTTAATGTTGTCCACATAAATGCTCAGAGTATTCCGGCTCATTTCTCCGATATGCTGGCTAGTTTTGACTGTAAGAATATCCACGCCATTCTTGTCTCTGAGTCATGGCTAAAACCTTGTCTTCCTTCATCCTCATATTCTTTACCTGGCTTTCAGCTTGTAAGGAATGATCGTGCGGTTGGTGGCGGTGGCGGTGTGGCCATTTATATCCGTTCTTATATTCCATTTACTATTGTAAATATGTCCACACAACCTCCCCCACTGAATGCCGGCGAGCATCTGTTCTTGGAAGTTGAACTTCATCATACCAAAATCCTCCTCGGAGTCTATTACTGTCCCTCCTTGCGTATTAATTTCTTCTCCTCCTTTGAAAAGATCTTAGAGTCTCTCATTCCTTCTTACAGTCATACTATTATCATGGGTGATTTTAACACATGTCTCCTTAAAAACGATTCCCGTTCTTCCTGTTTCCGTCATATCACTGAGTCTTGCAATCTTTCTATTCTAGATCTCAGAGCTTCACATAATTTTCCTAACTCTGTTCCTTCACTTCTTGACCTTATTTTGGTCTCATCTACTCTTCATGTGGCTAAACATGGCCAAATCTCTGCTGATAATTTCTCCTATCACGACCTGATTTTTCTCTCCTATAAAATTCGCCCACCTAAGGCAAAATCAAAAATTCTTCTTCTTCGCAATTTTGGGGGCATGAATGTTGATCGTCTTCGTGAAGATGCTAATAAGATTGACTGGGCTCCTGTGCTCGCATCCTCATCAGTTGGTGAGCAAGTTGAACTTGTAACTGATAATCTTATCAAGCTTTATGACCAACATGCTCCTATCAAAGCTATTAAAATTAAACAACTTCCTGCGCCTTGGCTCACAGATGACATTAAGGCCTTATCGTGTAAGAAAGCTGCGGCAAAATGTAAATATAAAACTCGGCCATCGGACAAAAATTGGGAAAAATTTGTCTCCATTAGAAATCACTGCAATAAGGTGTGTAGGAATGCACAACGCCAACATTTCCTTAAGTCGGTCCAAAATGGAGATCCAGCTAAAGTATGGAAATTTCTTAAATCAATGGGGGTCGGGAAAACACGTAGCGACTCGATACCTAAAGACTTTGATATCAATTCACTTAACAATCAGATCGGATCAGACTGTTAAAGCTAAAACGCTTGATTATCTTTCTAATCTCCCGACACCTAATTTTCCCTCTTTTGTCATAAATCAATTCACCGCTTGTGATGTTAAGAAGGGCATCGTATCAATCACATCCAATGCTGTTGGATCTGACAGTATCAGCCGTAAAATGATCATTCCTATCCTTGATGAGATCCTTCCAGTCATTGTTCATATTCTTAATTTCTCTGTAATGAGTAGTACATTTCCAACTGCCTGGAAGGATGCTCAGATCGTTCCTTTACCCAAAAAATCAAATCCCTCATCATTTTCCGATTTTCGTCCCATATCTATATTGCCGTTCCTGTCCAAAGTCCTTGAAAACCTTGTCCACCAGCAACTTAGTTATTTCTTCTCCAAAAACAGTCTTTTTAATCCCTTCCAATCCGGTTTTCGTCCGGGACATAGTACCACCACAGCTTTAATAAACATTACGGATGATATAAGATCTGGCATGGAAGTCGGAAATTTAACAGTTCTTACACTATTAGACTTTTCCAATGCCTTTAATACTGTAGATTTTGATATTCTGCTTGGCTTACTTCGTTCTTTTAACATATCTCCATCGGTGATTGATTGGTTTCATAGTTACCTGTCTGGTCGCCGGCAGCGAATTTGCATCGACGATTCTTTCTCCTCTTGGTGTAACACGTCTGCCGGTGTGCCGCAGGGTGGCGTTCTCTCCCCCCTTCTCTTCGCAATTTTTATAAATTCTATCTCTTATCGACTCACTTCTTCCTACCACCTTTATGCTGATGATCTTCAAATTTATAGTCAAGCGCCACTTGGTAAGTTGTCTGAAGCTATAGATATAATTAATTTAGATCTTGCTCGAATAAGCAACTGGAGCGCAGAGTTTGGACTGATGGTTAACCCCTCTAAAACTCAAGTGACTATCATTGGAAGTTCCCGGATGGTGTCCAGAATTGATTGGTCGATACTTCCTCAAGTTTCTTTTGATAATACTAATATTCCTTTTACTGACCAAGTCAAGAACTTGGGGATATACATCGACACGACACTTTCATGGACTGCACAACTTAAGGAGGTTAGCCGTAAAATGTTTGCAGCTGCGGGCTCCTTGAGACGGCTTAGGAATATGCTTCCAATTGCCACCAAAATTGCTCTTGCCCAATCTCTTCTCCTTCCTATCCTAGACTATGCTGATGCCAGCTATCTTGATCTCACTGAGGACCAGTTTGACAAGCTTGAGCGACTCCAAAACTTATGCATTAGATTTATATTTGGTTTGCGCAAGTATGATCATGTTTCTGAATTTCGTACTAAGCTCAAATGGCTGCCTATCCGCCTTCGCCGGAATGCTCATATTCTTTCTCTATTATACAATGTTCTTTTTAACCCGTCTACCCCTTTTTATCTAAAAGACCGCTTCGAGTTTCTCTGTGACACTCACAACAAATGTCTGAGATCTTCGGAAAATCTGAAATTGAAAATACGATTGCATACCACCAGCTTCTTTGATAAATCTTTTACAATTCAAGCAGCCCGCCTTTGGAACACACTGCCCTTTAATATTAGACGTGCTCAATCGCTGCCTATCTTTAAAAAGCTGGTAAAAAATTATTATCTGTCACTAATACCAAACGAATAAATGTATAACTGCTTGCTCACTTGCATTATCATTAACTAATTCTCTTGATATTAAATATTTATTTATTATATTATATTATATTTATGTATATATATATGTTATTATATACTTATATATATGTACCTGTTTATGTATATTATATATATATATATATATATATATCTATTACTTTCTACACTTGAATTATACAAGTAATACGTAGTATTTTAGTACGCCTACACTACCCACTGTCTATTCTTTTCTCTTCCTGTCCATCCAAAGGTTGTCTGGAAGAGATCGCCTTGTGCGATAAGACCGCCCATTGTACATGAAACTTAGTATTAATTTATTTTCTTATTGTTGTTACTCTATTGTTGGTGTGCAATAAAGCGTAAATAAATAAATAAATAAATAAATACAAGCTCTGGTTAGTTTGGGACTAGATGGTGCTGTGTAAAAAAAAAAAAAATATTATAAAAAAAATAACAAATAAACTCAAATCGGTACATTCTAGAATTATAACTTAAAATTTATCCTTTTTTATTTTCTTTGACACTTGTGTTTGTAATCGCACACGATACTTCTGCCGTCATCCGACGCGCTAATTGGTATTTTTTTGTGTTAATCTCAGTAACTACTGCATAGATTTTCTTACACCAATAGAGAGAGGGAATATTTAAGAAGGTATAATATACGATATTTTATGAAACCGTGTGACAGCGAAGCGGGTCTCCAATTACAAAAAAAACCATCATCACTAATATCCGCAAAGTTTGTAAATCATTGGAAGGTTAATCCAAAGCCTAGGAAAAAGTTAAATCAAAGCTTACCAAAGATAATCCCGCTAAAACTACACACTTTGTTTAGTAAATAACACTTTCAGAGCACGATATCGTCCTTATTACCCTTGAGGGGACCGTGAACGATAGGACCGCTCATCTCCACAGAACAATCTTGGCAATAAAGGCTTTGCTAGCTTTACTTGTGTAATGGTCATCTTAGCAGGATATTAATGAGTTCTCCGTGACTGGCAAATGGCAATGGAGGAACGAAAAGGAAAGTAACAGTGATGAATCGTAAGGTTATTTGTTCTTAGAGTTTATTGGCTGTGCTTTGTAAGTTTATTTTACGGATGTAATGTCGATTTTGTTATGGATTATTTAAAAATCTATTATTTATTTCCATAAATATTGTGGTAATTGCTGCCTTGTGGTTGTAAGCGACTGCTGTGTTGGAATCCTGGGTTCAATTCTCGGGTTGAGCAATATGATAAAGGGGTATTCTATGGAGATTGGGAAATGGATGTGTGATAATACGTACAATGTACATTTTTGAAAGTTTTATGTTTAGATGTTTGTTACTCTTTCGCGCTGCAACGGCTGAACGGATTTGGCTGAAACATGGATTAGAGATAGCTTCAACGTCGAATTAAATACACCCCGATCACAGGACACTACGAGAAGTATGACTAAAAATAAAAAGAGTAATTTTACTCGGGCGGGGCCGGGGCATATACTAGTAGTATACGAGTAAGTACAATAAGAAAGAAAGAATAAATAAATATTTAAAATATTTTTTTTCTTTTTCATTCGGGTAAAAGAACTTAGATTTTTGGGCTTTAAGTTTAACCATTTTTATTGGCTTGTAAATTCTGTATTCTTTATTCATGATACATATTTCTAACTAAGTTGAACCTTGTAAAGAAAGTTTATTCACTTTTGAATACTTTAACCTTTTTACAACTGTGTGACTTTGCAGTCTTCGTTCACGTTCTGTGTTCGATTCCCCAGTGTTGACATTGAGATTTCTATGAAATTCTCAGTAGCAGCTTGGAGGTTCGATGTGTGCCCGATTAAGGGCAATAGGCTTGCCCCCTATTGCATGGGACCTAAATATGTCAGCGAACTGTGGGTATACATTAGCACATATCTGACCAATCTTTCAGGGATTATAGGCGTCATGCTATGTAACTTGGTGTTTTGAAAGTTATTTTATCACTGCATTAAGGTTCAAAGTATTAAAGTAAACAATAAATCCCAATCCATCGTATCGTAGGTACCTAATCCACGTAAAGATCATCTCTCTCAGCAAAATTATTCGACTTGACATTGACATTTATGAATCCGATATCAAAATCCATTTTCATTTTTACAAAAATTGAAAAGTACATTTTATTTCTTAACAATAATGGACAGGTCGGTTTTTGTATTTACGTCTGCATTTATTTTTTGTTTATGAACACTTTTCTTCTCGTATGTACTTGTGAATAAATTATTGATTTTTTGATACCTTCTACAAAAGATTTTTCTTTTATCATTGAACAAAAATACGCACATATCATCACGCTATATTTCCGTAAAGGTTAGGCATAGTGAACTAAATGTAGACCCATGATTCGTCGGTATTTATAGGTCCTATAGGGGGCGAGATTAATTGTCACTAATCGGGTACAAATATAATGTCCGCGTTGCTACTGCGATTTTCATAGAAAAACTTTAGACCGGTAAGTTTGGATTTGTGCCCGGTTAATGGCGATAGGATCACGCCTTATTACATACTAGCTTCCCGCCAGCGGCTTCGCCCGCGTGGTCTTATAATTTTTTCCCCGTTTTTGCTACATTTTTCATTACTACTCCGCTCCTATTAGTCGTAGCGTGATGATATATAGCCTATGTTACTCGGGGATAATGTAGCTTTCCAAAGGTGAAAGAATTTTTGAAATCGGTCCAGTAGTTTCGGAGCCTATTCATTACAAACAAACAAACAAACAAACAAACAAACAAACAAATCTTTCCTCTTTATAATATTAGTATAGACATGGGACCTGTGCCTCGACCATGAGTTTTTCTCACTAGACTCGCTAGCAACGCCGTAAAATATTTGTATGAAAAACCCTATAACGCCTCTAGCGGTTACGTAAGGAACTAAAATCTGCTATGAGATTACAGCGTTTCGATGTGTGAAAAACCTATCGAAAGCAATTCGATAGAACTCATGGTTGAGGTACTGGTGAACTAGTTGTACGTTAGTACCTACACCTTCTTCTAACGCTTCGCCGCTACAATAGGGAATATGCGTCTGACTTAAAAAAAGGTCAAATATATTTTTTTATGAACTTTATCGTTTTAGAATTATGTCTATGTAGATATTTTTTTATATTTTTTTTTTTTTGATGAGAAAATAATTATTAAAACGTCCAAAAAAACTGTTGGAAATTCAAATCACTTGAAACGCAACACTATCGGTCAAATGGAATATGACGTCAAAGTCTACTAAAACAGTGTCTGTTGTAAGTGGTTGTTTGGTTGAGAGAACGTAGACTTTGACGTCTCGGCAAGCGCGCCAAAATCGCGGGTGTTTAAAATGCCAATATCTGTCTCATAATTTAATACATTTTTTTTGTTACTTAATTTTAGTTTTAAGGCGCTGGAATTTTTTTTACGGCTACATAACGATATAAAGTATCGTTTAAAAATATAAAAAAAAAATGTGCATATTCCCTATTCTCCGTGTATCATAATAAAAAACTATTTTTTGCAACAGAACTCGTGAAACACATGTCCAGTAGGGGCAGTAGGGACATAGTTAATATACGAGTAACTATACACTCGGCCTCGTACAATAGGTATGTCCGAACTGAAAATATGCTCGAGTGTAACCCTGTAAAGGTATTTTCAGTCGATCCCTGTTTTTTTGTGGCTACGCTAGCTGCGGAACACTTGGTTTAGACACCATCTTTTTTTGTTGTCCCTGCCACGCGTATGGCGGGAAAAAAGTTATTTTTAGGGTTCTATGGTACGTCAGTACATTTTTTTACCCGACTGCTAATTATGTAAAGGCAAAAGGTGTTGTCCCCGCCTGCAATATGTATATTTTACAACATTCACACTTGTTTATAGCTTATGCTAGGCTTTCCACCGGGTATTTCATGTAACTTTCAGTCCCTATTTCAACCCTTTACATCCCTGTTTTCGCATTAAAAAGTAGCCTATGTCCTTTCTCAGGCTCTAGACTATCTGTGTACCAAATTTCATTTAAATCGGTTCTGTAGTTTTGGAATGAAAGCGCGACAGACAGACAGACACAGTTACTTTCGCTTTTGCTGGCTGGCAGACAACAACACTTCTACCCAACGCGATCTTTTGTGTTGTCCTCAGCATCGTACATTCGTTACTCTTCAAAGACGTGGTTCGTGAAGGCGGCTAACCCACTATATTTATTTATTTTCGGAGCGTTTTCAAATATTTATCTTTATATAAAAACCTTACTACGTATTAGTAAAACATGACCTAGTCGTGTTTGGCGTTATTGTTAGTTTAATTGAAAATAATTTGACATTAATATGAATCTGAGAATAGACCGGAATAATATTTTGAACACTTTTGACATAGTAAAATTACCCATCAGAACATAAATAAATATTATACGGAACACTTGAAACAAAGGACGTTACGTACCCGATCTTTTTTTTAATCCGTGCTACGTTGAGAATGGACTTTATTGGAAAGGCTACAAATTTCACATACCTACAGTTTTTTGAATGACCTTTTTAATACGCATGTCGGCCCTGAAAGGGCTTTGAAAGAGAAATTTTTTGGGAGACCTATGCTATACACTTTATACGACGATATATGTTTGAAAATATTTCTGGTTGCCGTCTGGCGGCGTTGTACTGCTGCGACTGTCCAAATGTTTTTCTTTTTATACTTCTAAAACAGTTATTTATGTAGGTACTCGGTAAAACTAAAATAAACGGATCGGCATTTATTTTACAATCTACATTACAGTGTGAAACGGAAGGCTATTCTGTTAATTAAGAAAAAAAATATGATTAATAATTTATTACTAAAAAGGCCACCCTTGATGAGCTATACTATATGATGTAAATTGATAAGGAAGTTCTATGGTTTACAAATAAATGAATTTATTCCAGAGAGATTGCTAAAAGTGTTATAATAATGTTTACCGTTTTAATGTTACCTGATATAATAATGTTAGTTTAAATAAGTCATTCTTGAATACATTTTTGATCACATCACAAAGTAACACGAATATTATGCAGTACCTTATGCCAACAGTATTAAAGAATCATAATATGATTTATATTATTGTGTATGTGTTCTAATTATGAATTGATAAAGCCTTTGAACCCCCTGTTTAAAATTAATCTGTTTCCTCTACGAAAACTTCTTCTTGGATGTTATTATTTTCGCTAAATAATAATCACGAACCGGTTATAACTTGGCGTATGTTTAGAGTGCATTAGAGACCGTCGCCGGCAGATGGCGTTGGCGTCGACTAACGCTAATGACGTCGCTCGCACTAAATTATTTTTACGACTACCCGCGAGACGCGATCTACCACTAAGCGAAGATTGTCCGCACTATTTATAATGTTTTTAATAACGTCGTAGAGTGCAACAGACATTTTTAGATTTTATTTATGAAATTAGGTATATTGGTTGTTATGTCGAGTGTTTTAGTGTTCAAATATTGGAAGGATTACAATCATTATAATTATGTATGTGTAAAATGACTCATGTCAGTGAAGTCAGTGAAATTGTGATGAATCATATAAGAATTTATGGAGCATGAAAAAAACACTAATCGTAATATGCTGAGGTGCCTACGAGTAGGTACATAGGCTACATAAGTAGTACCTAGGTAAAGCGGAGATTCAACAAGAATTCGAGAAACTAAAGATGTAAGTACCTATTGAAATAAAACTACTTTTTACGGATTTTATAATATATTGATATTATTTTAATCCCGACGTTTCGGACCCTTTACAGCGTTAATGGTCACATATCATGGATATATGGATTAAAATAATATCAATATAACGCGGTAAAATCCGTAAAAAGTAGTTTTATTTCAATGTCTAGCTAGTATTCGCGTAAGTGTCAGAAATCAGTATGTAAGTACCTAGTTATATTATTAGATATTTTTCTTGAATCCTGATAATTCTTAGGGCTTGTTTCACCACCATCTAATAAGTTCCCGTTAAATTACTTGGAAGATAATTTCGTACAGATTTTATTCCAGTTTTTAATTTTCCGGATAAATTAGCAGCTATCTATAGGCGGTGAAACAGGACCTTATCCTTTTTAATCAATCAATTTAACCTTTCGAATTTCAAATTATTGACCATGAAATGTTAATAATAATAATTTAATTTATTTCCCATAATTGATACATTTATAACAATTTCACATGACTATATAAAAGCTTAATTTAATTAATTGTTAAGACATCTGTGTCTGAACTAGATAAATTAATAAGTATCTGTATCTCAGACAACAGTGCTCTTCCGTCATAAAAGTATACATTAAAAGCCAAAACAGTGTTAATAGACTTATTTGCCACCAAAGCCGGCCTACTGTAGGTACGTTTACCAGTGTCACCTACTCGTAGCTTTGTATGTTCATAGATAAAGTTTAACGATAATTAGAATAGCCATCACTAAACGAACAGTTAAACGTATCACAAACGGATTGCAGCACGTTTTTGTCGTTAACTGCGCGTGAGACGTTTTCGTGAATGATTGGCTTTTATTTTATTGTTCTATAAGGAAGATAGTCATTTGTTTTCATGCCGCTACGTGTTGGGCCTGTAGACAAGTTGCAATTTGACATTCCAATCGAAAAATGATTAGAAACAAAAATAACACAAGCCTTCGACAAATCGGGCTGTCACTAACCTCATTTCCATATGTTTGTCAAATTGCAACATGTGTAGGCACACTGTTCCTTATAAGAGACTAGCTGTGGAACCCGGTGCTGCTTGCATTGATCCCATTTTTGCAGATCCTGAGTTGCAGTTGCACGTTCACCTTTGTTAGGCAAAGGGGAAGTTAAGTTAAGGTGAAGCTCATTCGCCAATATGTTTAAGTCCCATACACATGATGATGGCGGCGATCCGATTGCCATTAAAGCGGCTACTGAGAATTTTACGAAAAACACAATAACATATGCTATACTTATATAGCTTGACCTACGGATCGAACCCAAGCGTAGATAAGACTATTAATCTTTCGGACGTTTGAAATTAAAGTTCCTTGCGGCTCTCGTTACAAAAATCTGTAAGAAATAAAGTATTTTATTTTTTTGGATTATATTATTCCTAAGAAAACTTTTATGATGATGAAACATCAGACTTTATTAAGCCAAATCTGTCCAAAGAACAACAGAAGTATTTCGTAAAATCAAAAACCTTTGTATAATTCGGTACTCCGGCTTACTGACGCAATGAAACTGTAATTAAAGGAATAATATCGTGTTGGAGTCGCCTCAAGCGCCATAAGACTGCGCATACAGGAGCGGCTGCAGTAAGACGCGCAGTGGCGTCACGGAATATGGAGGAAATGGAGGAATATCGTAGTCTCTGTAGCCTAACTGCACTGAAGTGATATGTCATAGTTTACATGTCACGAAAACTGAAAGTGCATCAAGTTGTCACGTTGGCTCGGGTCGTTTTGGCAGTTCCTCACGCTGCCGTCGAGAAATTTCCAAACGCGCAATGTTTCCTTCAGCATTTAAGTGACTTTAAGGTTGACTGGCAGAAAATGTGGCATTAAGTCCACCTTGTGTACCATTTTATGTACTTACATAAAGTTTAAATAATTAAATAAATTATAATTATAAGAAAAATTAGACATGTGTGACTTGGCGAAGTCAAAGTCTCACTATGATCGCTATTGAA
Source organism: Acronicta psi (assembly GCA_946251955.1). Taxonomy (NCBI): domain Eukaryota; kingdom Metazoa; phylum Arthropoda; class Insecta; order Lepidoptera; family Noctuidae; genus Acronicta; species Acronicta psi. The sequence goes on along the minus strand of OX276475.1, from coordinate 9,990,426 downwards.
ATAATAATTAATGTCAATTAAATATTAACAGTAAACTACTTATCTATTAGTGTATTTTATCGTTCAATAATCAGTGGAAGTTTACACATTGACAAGACTAATCGAGACGCCCGTTGCAATATGCCCGTTACTTTTTAACGGGCATCTTGTGACATAAGACACTAGCCGAAGTCGTACCGTCCGACACTCCATTTACTATATTCTCCGTGACAAAAGTGCAGTTTCGAGATAATCGTTGCAATAACAACAATTCTTGGCATCTAATTACAGTGAATCCGAATGCCGAGCCACCATACACTAGTATTAAAGGTCGTTTAAGCAAATAGCATGTTCAGTTTGGAAACTTTGCGCTAAAATTGTATTTCGAAATTATTTTCTTTGTGTCTTCTTGAGTTGAGTTTATTTTGTGTTTAGACCCTGATAATATATACGTTATGCATTATTCTACATAATCTTCTTTTACATTCTCTATGTGAACATTATAGCCTAATTACTATTGTATATTTATCCTTTTACGAACTCACTGCTAAAAATTGAATTGAAATTTTCCATATAATTAGGATCATCAAGCATTTTTAAATTTTTTTAAATAAAGTAATTACTTCACTTATTTATAGATAATTAGATATAGCCGAAAATTTTCGCTAAAATGTCAATTGCCACATGGAAAAGATAGCAATTATTTTTCCCTTTCATGAGATTTTCGCACGGTTTTAGCGAGTGCGCGAAAATAAAACATATACTTAGGTATTTTGAAAATAGAACTCTTTACCACATCCTTTGTGCACAGACTAACAATGGTCGCTTGTAATTTTTTGCACTTAATTTTTGCTGATGATTACTTCATTTGAACCACGTTCTACTTCTAAACTCGTTACATAACAAAACAAATTAACTATGAATCAGTTACCCTTGAACCCGTCACTCAGCCTGTCTGCAGTTAACCCATCATTAACTATAACTAGTGTACAGCATAGCAATTATCGCTAACAGCGACCTGTGAAACGAAGGTTAGTTTTAGTAATCAGCTTTTTAAATGGATGATCAAAAAATAAAGGTTAGTAACATTAATTTAAATACTAAAGTTAGTTTCGCATGGCATTCGTTTTTTAGGCGATCGCGAACTTGTTCACTTCGGTTTAGAAAAGACCATTTTGGGACCAAGTTAGGGAGTGTCATTGTGACACGCTGTCCACCCAGTCTTTACGCAATGATTAAGTCAATGGTTACTTAACTATTTGGGACCAGGAAAAATTGCATAAATTAGTACGGGCGGAGTATGGATTTTGATATTCAGTGCACCGACTTCATGTCACACTAAATGCCGGCTTAACATAATAGAGAGGATATTAATGATGATGTTTTAAATAAGCCCGCAAACTGAAAGATAATAAGTACCCTTAGAATATTAATCTTTGACAACTTTCCTATTGTAACGCTTTTAGCAAAGTTTATATACAAAACAAAAGTAGAATCTACGGAACCCCTCAACCGCCGCAAACTTCCACCAGTTATTAGAAGTGAGTGTCAAAATTCCACGCCTTTCTGCTCATAACTCGTTTAACAAGCAATATACGTTTATATATAATACACATTATCGTTCTAGTCGTAAATTATTACCTTTTAATGAATACCCTGAAGCGTTTACCAAGTTTTTATCGGTTCATCCACACGTGAGGATTGAGAAGGTGCCTTATGATTACATAAAGTTGTTTCAACTTAAAAGTACTATTAAGGAAGTCCAAATCACTTAGGATATTGGCTCTGATTATACGCTATTTTAGCGATTAAACGACTTTTATGTGGACATTAAAAGGTTGTGAAAAAGAGTTGGAGAGACTCGTAAAAATCGTAAAATCGTAATTTTAGAGCAGTATCTAGCTATTGTTAAATTGGATTATAAGTGATTATCACGAGATAGATTGGCAAAATTCTCGTTATTAAAAAGCTAATAAAAGAAACAAATATTACAATTTAGACAATATATGATAGGATTATAAGCAATAGGCTCGCCCCCTATTACATGGGACCCAAACATACTGGCGAAATGTGGGTGTACATTAGTACGCCTCTGCCTACCCCTTCGGGGAATATGGGCGTGATGGTATGTATTATAAGCGATTATCATGAAATAGATTGACATATTCTCGGGATTGAAATGCTAATAAAATAAGCAGTAGTAAATATTGAAATTTAAACAACTATTATATTTTAAAATATATTATGTTTTTTAAGGAAATTAGGTATTTTTAGGCTATCGATTAGGATATTGATACAACGAAAATCCTTTCCGCATGAACCTCCTTATATAGATTTCGGTCAATTTTATAATGCATGGGTTTCGCACACTTTTCGCTCAACAATCTGCTGCCAAATCTATACAGTCTCTTGCATTTAAAAATAAAGAGCAATAAATGTATCATTTAGTTTCATATTTTCATAATAATTTTGATGTCAACTGAAATGTGTTCGACCCCTAGTCTTGCCTAATGATTCCAGTCTTCACCCCACGTTGGCTCGAACCTATAATATTATAATTTATCTTTATTATGACAAAGGCAAATATGTGCGACAAATACCGTTTTTATGTTGTTTAAGACAATACAATTAAAATAAATTCTACCTGGCAAGGCTTATTTAGGTTAAAATATCAGTACCTAAAGAAGAATAATAATAATTTGCAAACACACCTAAAGTTTAACAACCTACTTAAGGGTAGCGTAGTTGCGTAGTTACCTGTCAAAGAAAATTTAGTCCATTCTAAGAAGTCTAGAAGTCTAATATACTCATTAGGTGCATTTATAAGAAAAAGCAAAATAAAAATCTTTCTTAGAAACTTTACTTTAACACAAGAATATTTTTATAGCTAATTGCAATACAAATACTTAGAATTAAGCATGTTCTTTCATCATTCATCACTATATTATTTTCATGTTTGAATATTAAATATTTTATTTTCAACATTTAAGACTAACTTTCTCATTCTGAAATTCTTTTTTTTATAATAATTAATAGTCTTCAATACTTTCGTGAATGTTTGTAAAAACACTCGCGATACTGCTACGCTCAAGGTCTTGGATTCGATTCCCATGTCAAGCAAAGTTTTATTGGGGTTTTCTTTGAAATTCTCAGTAGCACGGAGATTTGAGTTGCTAATAGGGTCCATTCCACCCCTATTTAATGGGACCTAAACATACCGGCGAACTGTGGGTGTACATTAGTAGACCTCAGCCTAAGCTTCCGGAAATAAAGGCGTGATGCCAACGGCTTTGCCGGCGTGGAATAGGCATTTTAATAGGTAAATTATAACCTAGATGTTACTTGGTAAAGATGTGCCTTTCTAATGGTGAAAGAATTTTTCAAATCGATCCTGTAGTTTCGGAGCCTATTCAATGTAAACAAACAAACAATGAAATGTTTGCTCTTCTTTATAATATAAATAGTATAAATTTTATAATAAGGTACCTCATACCTACTTACATACCCTAAGTGACCATACATCCATGTAATAGATAATATAGAACCGCCTGGACACACTCAATGATGGAGGTTGTTTGAAAAGAACTAATTCGGTGTGCAAGTTGATCCGGTCGGGGCCATTAGAATGATTGCCGGCCCAACGGACGGACGCTGATGCAAACTGAAGTGTAACAGGCGCTCTTAACAGATTGAATTTTATATACAACTCATAGACATGTTAGTAACTAAGTTAGTCTGGTCCAACGTCGTCTGTTGTCCGTCTCGTCTGGGTACCAACTCTGCTATTTTATTGTCATTCAATGACTACGGAATAGTTGATTTTTGACTGTTTTCTGTCATTTTGCGTCATTTGGGTCCGGTTTCAACACCCCCTAGTAAGATCCAGTTCAATTACTTGACAGCTAATTTCATAAAAAAATGTATTTCCATTTTTTTTTCCCGGCGGGTAGTAGTTATTCAGATGTGGGGAACCAGGCCCCTAGTACTTATTCATGGATGGATGACCTTTCCATAACGTGTTGTGGATTACAAATACAATACAATCATGTCCATACTCCCCGAAGAGTTGGGCGTTATCGCGTAAATGACAATAGTGACCTTAGAACGGGGAAGCCACCTGAGTCAATAGCATAAATATGTGGATATAAAACGATATTATTACCGTACCCCGATCTATAAAATTAACACCCCTTGCTCCAACGTGGAAGGAAAGACCAACCAAATGCTAAAAAGGTTTTTCAATAAAGTTTCAAACTTAGAGTTTCTAGAAGCCTAAATGCAGACTGATGATAGAATTTTGTAATAATCAACTACGAAAATAAACCAGCTTTGATGAACACTAGACGTACGAAGAGTAAGCAATTTCAGCTACCGCTACAAAAAACAACTAAACATTTTATTCCACGTAAAATAAAATTACAATTTGCAATACACGGAGTCGTCATAACGCGATGCAATACATACGTACGTCTAAATTTGTGAAGAGAGCAGTCGACAACATTCGGTCCCCAAGCACTCGGCAAAAGAGGTGTTTACATGCATTTTTATGCCGCGGGAGCCCTTATCAAGTCGCTACGTTCGCGCCGCAGGCGTCGTCAACCTTCTAGCAATATTTACTTGTAAAAGGCCGCTTTCAACTTTACGCGGCCGTATTCCACGTGAAAATTGAAAAAGTTTATATTACGACTTTTTTTAGCATCTCTAAAAGGAATGTCGAGTTTAATTGATGCAACTGACTGTAGCAGGGTTAGCTCAAGTGAGGCGCATTCATGAACGTTACAAAATGTTTCGTTAATTGCGCTCTATGAAATTAATTATTAGTATTCTAATTAGTGTTTCATTGAAGAAGTTCGTGTTATGTCCGGGTTTGCTTGTCTATAGTGAAGTGATACTTTTTAACGAACCTCGTGATGCCGGGATCATTATCTTCAACCAGCATTACTTTCGCAAATTAGTCACACATTTTTAGTTTATAAACCTAATTTAACATTGCATATAGTCTCTTTTATAGAAAAAGGCAATAAAGGTTTGTTTTTGAGTTTTTCCATGCTATTACCTATATTATGTAGCTACTAGCTTTCCGCCTTCGGCTTCGCCCGCGTGGTCTTATAATTTTTTCCACCGTTTTTGCAACATTTTTAATTGCTACTCCGCTCGTATTAGTCGTAGCATGATGGTATTTAGCCTATAGCCTTCCCCAATAAATGGGCTATCTAACACTAAAAGAATTTTTCAAATCGGTCCAGTAGTTTCAGAGCCTATTCAAAACAAACAAAAAACAAACAAACAATCAAATCTTTCCTCTTTATAATAATACTAGCGACCCGCCCCGGCTTCGCATGGGTTTGAATTTCTTGTATTTTCTGTACTATAATATGTATGTATTATACATACGAACCTTCCTCTTCAATCACTCTATCTATTAAAAAAAACTGCATCTAAATCCGTTGCGTAGTTTTAAAGATTTAAGGGACAGAGAAAGCGACTTTGTTTTATACTATGTAGTGATTAGTATAGATATTCTCAGTAGCAGCACGGAGTTGGGATTTGTACCCGGTAAATGGCAATAGACTCGCTATCTAGTAGCTAACTAAAAATACCGAACGGTTGTACATCAGTTAAGTACACATCTGTCTAACCCCCAATACACGCGTGATGGCATAATGATACGATGTAAAATATCCCCTTTCTCTACACTCTCAAACAAATATAAAACAAAGGCTGTAATACAATGTCATGTGGCGACTGCATACGAACTATTGCCACGAAAGATGGCGAAAGATAATACGGCCATTACAGCGATTCCGAGCGAGCAGCGCAAACGCACCTCCCAGACGCGCTCGCTCGTAAAAATGAAATATTATAACAACGTTCACTGAATTTAAAAAAAAACGTCTTTGCTTCAAACTACAGAATATGAGCCCTAAATCATAATATAGGAAACGGTCTGTCGTTTTATTCAAAATGGCCGACTTCGGACTTGCCAATTCTGAGAATTAAAAATGTTATTGTTTGTAACCGCAAGTGTGGTAGTGAGTGCTTGCCAATTATTTTTTCAGTTGAAATATTTTATGGCGGGCCGCATTTTGCTGTGCCATTAGATCCAGTGGTCGAGCAAGCGGTAGCCAAGCTACGGATCGGAGAATAGCCTCAATAGAGAACCAAGCCCAGCATTGGAACAGTAAATGGGTTGATGATGAGGCAAACAGTGACGCCTGTGGTCTAGTAGTTCGAGTACCGGACTCCTGATCACGATTTCGTGGGGATTCTCACAGGGCACAAATATTTATGTTTGTCCAGGTGTTTCTTTTATATTATATATGTATGTTATGTATTTACAAAAACAATATATTAGTATTATATCCATTTATTTAGTACCCATAGTACAAGCTCTGCTTAGTTTGAGACTAGATAGTGATGTGTTAGAATGTCCAAAAATATTAAAAATAGAAACAAGACATTTTAGTCACAATTCAACATGAAGCATTTTTAATTTCAGCTAGGCTATAACTATGTGTTTGCGTCATAATAGTGTTCGTTTTCGTAGCAGCGCGGCGCGGCGTAGCGAGCGAGCGTATCGCTATGCTGCTACGAAAATGCTTTTGTTACTTCGACGTTTCGTTCAAAATATGTATAGTTCGGTAAGGTTGCCTGGAAGAGATCGCTGGTCGCGATAAGGCCGCCATTTGTATATTTTAAAATCATGTTGTTCTGTCCGTGTTAATGATTTGGTGTACAATAAAGAGTATATAAATAAATAAATGAATAACCCGGTTTTATTACACAACTGAAATACTTATTATTAAGTAATATTCATACATCAACAACAGTCAATAAACTAATCTACATTTTTATCATCGTTATACACAAGAAGTTAGTGAAATCACATTAATTAATATCAATTATCAACACAGTCATTTATTTTTAATAAAATAACTCTGTTCCCCGCGGTGTTACCCGCAGTCAAGATTTTGTTTTAAAATAAATAAAATTTCTAATGTAAAAGTATCTAACCTAAATTATTCCATATAAGAAAGTCACGTCAAATTATTAGTCTAGCCATTTCAGAGATTTGTCGGAACAAACAGACAGACAACATTTTTTTATGTAAGTAAGTACCCGTTATATACCCACTTTCATTTAGTGTAAATGCATTTTGTGAAAAGCTGTTAATTTGAAATTACAAACAGACACTTCAATTTCATTTGTTTGGATGTCACAAGTGTATTTACACTTCTTAAAATGTAACATTCTGTAAAATATTCAAAGCAACGACCAACGATTACTCGAGTTTTGCAGACAAAAAAAAATACAGAAACGACAATGCCCAAACGTAATTTTCGGGCAAAGGAAACTTTCACAAAATCCTTTTGCGAGTTAAAGGCGTTTTCGACTTTCCGCGGCAAAGTGGAAGCACTCGACATTCGGAACAAGCGAACGAGGTGTAAAAGGCGCAATTAAGGGCTCTTACACACTTGCAGACTCGAGTTATCTTAGCTCTCATCTCTGGTGGACTCCGAGTTCTGTTTTTAAACGGTTGTCCAATTAAGACCACAGGGGAAACACATTGAGAATATATTAAGGGTGAGTACGTAGTTTCTGTCACTTAGTAGACGGTAGGTACATGTTTTATTTATTTTTGTAGGATATTTTTTGTAAAGGAACCGAAGCAAGTTTGGAGTATTTATGTGAGGTGATCGAACGGCCTACTCCGGGCCGGAGAATAAATAAAAAAATCAATTATTAAAAGAAACAAAAAACCCGACTGCGTAAAAACTACTAACTAAAAATCTAAAAACAAGCTCTGTGATGTTGGAAAATGTATTGATACAACTAAAGATCATTTTCAAAATCAGTTCGCACATTAAAGCGTATTAAATCCGCCATATTGATTTTTTTTTAATTTCATGTACCCAGTGACAGTCGTGCCATCAAGACGAATCTAATGAGGTGTCATTTATCTAATTCGGTTGAGCCGTTGAGTAGTTACGACCGGACATAGGAACGGACATACATACATACATACATTCATACATACGCGTCAAACACATAACCCTCCTCCTTCGGCGGTCGAGTAAAAATAATACTCGCCGATGTGTTTCATAAAATGTTATATTACACTGGTACACAAAGTGAGGTACGAATACACTGCACGCGAGATGAGCGAAAATAATAACCAGTGGCGTAGTAAAATATGGCGGACCGTTACGAACTCTGCAACGCGACATGCGTGCGAGTCGATCAGAGCGAGCGGTCCGGCGGAAGGGGCGCCCGTTCCGAACAATAGATTTTTCCTCCAGTCTTGTCTCTGTCACTGTCTGTGGTTGTGCCACAAACAATAACCGAAACAGCACGACAATTATTTACGGATGTGTCGATACGCCACACAAGCAAGAAAGTGGCAAAGCAATTCTGTACGGGCGGTGGACTATAAGTCTAATCCCTCTCATTCTGAGAAGAGACCAGTACATGGGTTGGAGGACAGTATATGGGTTGATGATATAACCCTGAGTATGGCCTACTTACGTTAGAAAGTTAACGAGGAAAAAGAAAGTTAATCTTTTTACAAATCCATACATACACACATCCATCAATGCATCCATTCAACATTTATAATAGTAGGATACCCCGACCACGCAAGCGAAGCCGCTGGCGCAAAGCTAAAATTAAATCAAATCAAATCAATTTATTAATTTGTATAACATAGGTATAAAGTATAGTAGGTACAGATCGCTATGTTAAGCCTGAAAGGCGTACAAATTTTGATCACTGTAAAAGCTACTCTGTGGTAAAAGTGAGTCTAACTTACGAAACAACTTGGAAGATATTTAATTTAATTACAACAATCTATAGAAAAACATCTACGTTAGTCAACACTAAAGGTATTAAGGTAAGGTACAAGAAATAACATTTGTAGGCATTCATAAAAATTTGTATTCAATGATTAAATATGTAGTCCGTAATAAGGAGTATTTCATCAACTCGTCCCACATGGCTACGGCCCATTTAGGACGACTTGCAGAAAATCAAAATAAATAATATTTTCATTCTGCAACTCGTCCCACGTTACTATCGAAATGAGTAAAGGTACCTGAATTGTATCGAAAAGTGTTAGTGTGGAAATTAGCTAGTTTATTTTATTCTTAAGCTAAAACATTACTGTAACAAAACATTTTATCTTCATTCATTAAAGAAATTACGGCAAACACAAATCACTGTTCCAACAATGTACAATTGTAGGTACATTGAAGCGATAATTCAAAAGGACAACAATTCTTATTGAGCACAAAAAAAAACATCCATTCTTTCTTTCCCAAATTAATTAAGGTGGAATTGGCTGATGACTAAAATAAACGTAATTAAAACTTTCGGAATTAACTTGCGCCTGATTTCTTTTTTAATTTGGCTCTGACTTGCCTAATTTTGCCGCGCAACGGGGGTTTGACACACCCCCTAATCTAAATCTGACCCTTTGTCATAGAGAAAAGATTTTTTAAAGATTTGCAAGGAAGGAAAGTTCCTCCCTAATTCACTTTACTAATTTTGTTTTGAAAAAGGTAAATTGTAAAGTGTTTTGAATTCACTCGGAGTTATTAAATATTTTAAATGAATGGGGTAGATTTAATTTGTTTTAAGTTTATTTTTTAAATAGTAACGGAACGTCACTTTAACACGTAGAATGTAAAAGAAAACATCGACATCACAGGCGGTAGTCTTAGGCTAATAAAACTAAGCGTAAACTTACGCTTTCGTATATCAAACATTAGAAATCTTTTACGTATACAGGTATACAACCGTACACCAACAGTTGGCCGGTACGTTTAGGTCTCCATGTAAATAGGGGGCGAACGCATGCCATTCACCGGGCTTAAACCACAGTACCTACTCTACTCATGTGCCTAACTCTTTAAATCGTTCATGAACCTATAAATCACGGTTTAAAAAGGTTTTGTTGTTCAATTTATGGTCACTGTCCTATCAAAACTACACATGCGATAAGATATAATTATATATATTATAGGTAGCATAGGTCGTTTACCTGTGTGCGTCTATTTTACACCGTTCAGTAGCTTTACGAGTCATTACTTTCGCTGACCGGGCCGCTCCGATCAACATTGTCCACTCGCCGTCTGACGATGCTATGCTATAGCAAGGTTAAGTGATAGATCAATATATGACTAGTCTGTCTGATTTTTTACTTAGAATTATTTTTATTTGCCTGTATAGCTAATTACGAATGCAACACTAGAAGCCCTAGATTCCCAGGTCGACTAAAATGTTACATTGAGCTTTGCATTTGCATTGCTAACCAAAGTGTAAATTCAAAAATGGAACAAATTTTTTATGAAATTTTCTGCTACGTCATTTTGCGGGAACTTATCAATAAGCTGAAGAAACAGGCCTTTATAATTTTATTTTTTCCTGATTATAGCCATTATTTCTAATTTTAAAGTGATTTTTGAAAGTATAGCCTGCGTTTTATTTATCGTCATATCCACCCTGTACAGCACAAACCCACTTCCACCTAAGACTGGGTGTATATCCGACGTGTGCACAACATAAAAGCATTTTATAGACAAATATAAAGTCTTAGGGAGTTCATCAAGGGTCAGAAGGCCGTCAGGGAGATTGCAAAACGATGGAGGCCCCAATTTTTATTGCTTGTTACGCGTCATAAACACGAGGTGGCGGTTACAGATAATGTAGGCTCAATGGTTTTTTTGATGCGACGGCATAAAACACGTTTAATGCGATAGTGGGTGACGTTATTACTTTGTTTCGCATTCTCGTCTTGTTATTTTGCAAGAACAAAACGTGTGTCGTTTATTTTTTATTAAGGATATTTGTATGGGTTAGACGTTTTTTAATTGTGGTAACATAATTGACACTCGCCTACCATGGAGGCATCCTGCATGTCTGAGAGATTTTCTCGACGGCGCGTATGAAGTCTGCCAACCCGCACTAGGCCATCGCGATGGACTAAGTATAGTCGGTACCCTAATCCCCCCCATTCTAAGAGGAGACCCGTGCCCGGCAGGTGGGACCATTAATCGGTTGATGATGATGAGATGTTGTTAAAATATGACAAGACAACTATTTACATAGTAAACATTGTAATATTAGACATATTTATAATTGCGAAAGTAACTCTGTCTGTCTGTCGCGCTTTCACGCTAAAACTACTGAACCGATTTAAATGAAATTTAGTATAAATATAGTCTAGAGCCTGAGAAAGGATATAGGCTACTTTTTAATGCGAAAAAAGGGCTGTAAGGGGTTGAAATAGGGGATGAATATTATAAGAAATACTCAGACCCTGCGGGCGAAGCTGCTAGTAAAACATAATTGACAATATTAAGCTTGACCAAATGTACTTTTATGTTACGTTGATCAATAAAAACATAACTGTGGTAACTTAGTTATTCCAAAACATTGCAGTTTTCATGAAAATTAAACGTTTTTATGAGCAATGCACTAAGCAGTTCACAAGTCGTGTAGACTTACTTATGCAGACAAATCGTAAAACTGAAACTAGTCGTTAACTTAACGTGTCATTTAGTGCAGACATGTTGCCACTAAGTTATGTAAAATATTACATAGCAACACCACTTCGCACAATATTGTAATGCTTGGAATGACAAACGTACAAGTTGTACTTAAAGTTATACAATAGCTCGAGGTAATTTGAGTTCATATATGTTTTGTTTTGAGCAGTAAAATTATATTACTGAATCACCGTATTTAGATGTACTAAACACAAGATCGTAATATTGTAATGCAATAATTTATATTTACTAATAAACCTCTGCTTAGACTATAAAAGTCTAGTGCAGGTTGGCAGACTTCTAAAGCCGTCGAAAAAATTTCTTCTGCATGCAGGGGGGCTAGACAAGTTGCAATGACATTCGAATCGACAAACAAATAGAAACAAAATGTATCGAAAAGACATTAGTGACAGCCCGACCTGTCGAAAGCCTAAATGCATTTTGTTTCTATTCGTTTGTCGATTCGAATGTCAAAATGCAACTTTTCTATGGGCCCTGGTTTCCTCACGATATTTTCCTTCACCGAACGAGTGATAATAAATTACATGATTACGAAAAGTGTGAAGTCCTGCCTTGGATTCGATTTGAGACCTATGTTACGTTACCTACCTTGAGACTAGACTTTAGACAAGTTGCAATTTGACATTCGAATCGACAAACGAATAGAAAGAAAATATATGGAAACTAGCTTATGCCCGCAACTTCGTCCGCGTAGAAGTGGAAAATGGTTTTATTAGGATTTTTACTTTAAAAATTATATTTTTTTTAATGTTTTTAATTTTGATAAAACAAATTAATTTGTGAAAATGTTCGAATACTTATAAAATATAACAATCTTTATTATGTTGTAGGAATTTAAAGGTTACAAAAGCATGAAAAAAAAAAAAATTGATACATTATATATTTTATGAACATTAAGCTCGGTCTTCGATCTGGTGTAAGTTACATGGTGTTATTATCTATTATCTTTTTTACAACGGAATAGAAATACTACACGTGCCACAGTATTTCTTTGTAACAATATTTTTTTGTTTTTTCTTCGGATGCTAGAATCAACAGGTTACTCTGTGCGCTTACTCTGCAGCATGCCACATACTCTGCCCGCGGGAGAAGCAGCTTTCCCTCAAATCTACTCCCGCTACCAAGAGTTTGACCTTCAGCTGTGTATGGTCATTGTAAAGCAGACTTTGACGGGAAACTGCACTCTCTTGAATTCAAATCCTAGGAATAAATACATACTCTCCTCGAAAACAACTGGTCAGTATAGTTGACTCGATTACATTGCGATGCTTGTTTTCACTTGAAATCTGGTGCCATTGCATAATTTTGTGTGTGTGTGTTCTCAATTTTATATGTTCCACCATTTCCTATTTTAAGAAACGGGTCTGAGAACTGTCCACAAATGAGACCGCTTCACGCGCTTTTACTTCTGAGCTCTACTGGTAAATTCTGTCGGAAATCGCCTGCCGACAATACAGTAATCCCCTTTAAGAGCCATAGTACTCAAATACCAAACTTCTGCCATAGTACTTTGTTTGGGTATATTGCAGAGTGGGGTTTCAGTTTGTATCAAATCGAGAAGACCTTTGAACGCAGTTTACCAGTGCAGTTTTACCTCCTTCCGTCAGCGTGGAAGCAATTCCGGACGATGCGACCGCTAAGGCGATATCACGATTGCTTCTGACTTTGGCCGATGTTCAACTTAATAAAAGTCTTGCCTGTTACACCTGGAGGGCGATCGCGCTATTTGCAACGGTTGAGGTTTGGAAATGGTTCGCATCAGATTTGGTCAAAAAGATCAACAATCATTAGTTTATTCTAGTAGGTATAGTAGGAAGTAAGTACCGTAGGTATTGCAAAAGGAAAATAACTCATATGAACCCTAAAAATCTTCCTCATCAAGATGCAATCTAGGTACCTAATTTTAACCATTTCCAAACCTCAACCGTTGCAAATAGCGCGATCGCCCCCCAGGAGCACTCAAAAAAAGATATCACTACGTATTATTATACTGGAATTTATTAAATCTTTGTTTATTGAATAAAGAGCCTTCACTACTTGACATTATTTACTGCTGAGGAATTGACATTTCATGTGTCAAAATTTTTATTTTAATCTAATTTAAATAAAAACACTAAGGAGTATTGATATCAACTTGGAAATAAAATAACTTTCTACCCCCTTTTTAACCCAGTTAGGGGATGAATTTCAATAAAATACGAAACACGTCTTCCATCAATTCTGTTAAAGAATGTTTATGCAATATTTGAAGTATATTGGACCAAGGAATCAAGTTGTCCCATACAAACTTTGCCCCCCTTTTTCACCCCCTTAGGAGTAGAATTTCGGAAAATCCTTTCTTATCGGATGCCTACGTCATACAAAGAACACACCCTCCAAGTTTCAGGTCTCTACGATCAGCGGTTTAGGCTGTGCGTTGATCCGTCAGTGAGTAAGTCAGTCAGTCATTCAGGACAAAGCATTTTATAGGTATAGATGATCTTAGTGACAGCTCAATTTGTCGAAAGCTTGTGTCATTTCCATACATATATTTTCTATTCGTTTGTCGATTCGAATGTCAAAATGCAACTTGTCTAGCCCCCCTTGTCTCCTCACGATGTTTTCTTTCACCGAACGAGTGATAATAAATTATTAATATGCGCATGATTACGAAAAGTCAGAGGTGCGTGTCTTGGATCTCGATTTAAGACCTATGTTACGTACGTTACCTACCTTGAGACTAGACTTGCCAGTCCAAGGGGGCTAGACAAGTTGCAATTTGACATTCAAATCGACAAACGAATAGAAAGAAAATTTATGGAAATGACATTAGTGACAGCTCGATTTGTCGAAAGCTTGTGTCATTTCCATACATTTGTTTCAATTGGTTATTCGATTCGAATGTAAAATTACAATTTGTCTACAGTTGTCATATCCTATAGTTGTCATTAAGCTATCACTGCTTGTTTCGATCAGGTTAGGTTAATTAGGTACCTATGCTACTAAATCAATGTAAAACTGTTTACCCATTTCTTAAATAAATTGTAAAATAAAAAAGTTTTAAAAGATAGAGTATCTACTTAAACCTAAGCGAGCCATAAAAACGTCTCACAATTTAGCTCATGCACGATTGCACTAATACTTACTTTCATTACGATAGATTGCTAATAGTACTCGCACGAACGACTCTCTACTATTCTATTTAAAATAACTATACTTTAAGTAAACAAAAAAGGCACGAAACCAATCAAGTCGATAAACAGGGGAGGCGCGGGGAGAGCGGACATCTATATAAAATGTTTATATCACATGTGACGTAATAGTTTACTGTTAGCGTATGTTACAAAATAGTCGGTTTTACTCTAACGTTTTATTCGGAAACCAACGCAGACATTATTTATACAAGATGGAAGGGACATCGACGCATAAACGTCGTGACAAGGTTTTACTCAAGGTCAAAAATAAAATGACCTAGGTCATTCTTTCAGATATTGACATTTTTGAGCGCGCAGTGTTGCTTAACCTTTTGAACGCCAATGGCATGTATAGATGCCATGCGCAAGCGTGCCCTGTGCGCCACCGACATCTATAGATGCCAAGAAACAGATCATAGAAAAATACAAAATAAACATATTAAATCATTACTTTAACGTGTTTTATTGATATATCTTAAGAACTGAATTTGTCGGCTTGGCGTGGAGGGCACGGCGAAGCGCTTTTGCTCTGGCGGTCAAAAGGTTAAACCGCGATTATAACGCTCCGCGGTTAATGTTATCGCGTGCGCAATCCAAAATAAATGAAATAATTATTTTTTATTCTATTCTATATCTAATTAGGGTACATAGAAATAATGTTTTTTTACGCGTTCAAGTAAAAAAAGGGCATATAAAATTGAAAACTTATGAAAAAAGATTCGGAAAATTTCAACGCAGGGAGGTCGAGAATCATGTACTGAACTCACGGTATTCGGATGTGCGGCGATGTCCCTTCCACCTTGTATGTATATGAACTTCTGATTATGTTGATTTAATGGCAATTGCATAATTATAAACATAGACTATAATTTATAAGCACACTGGCGAAGACACTGACGTAAAGATAGTATAAAATAAAGTGACGTAGGTGGGTACCACATTATAGTGTTAGAACACACTATAAATATTATAACAGAAACTTCAGAATCGACTATCAATAAGTAAAACATATAGGAAATACATCCAAACTGGATTAGTGACCATAAAAATGAATTACACGGACGCAACACGCAAAATGCAATAAAACTTTTATGTTCCATGTAAGCCCGGATAAAACACCCTGAGGTCCTGCCCAGCGCCCACTTTACTGCCCAACACTTTATGACTATCAAATTTCTGTAAACTCATGGTAAACTTATCCTAACATTATTAGTAATAGCCGGGTGGTCACACACGCTATTTTATTTCGTTCGGGGAAAATGTAGCTACGTATACACCCCTTACATTTGCTAGCAAAAAATACATATGAAATTTTTAAAGAAGGGTTTTCACTTTTAATAACGCGGTTAACTATTCGGTAACTGAAATAACGACAGGCTATACTTATATTTATTTAGATTGGTAATCATTGTAGTTAAGCTATCAAAATGATGTAATAATGTGTTATATATTAGATACCTTTACCTTTGTTTTTTCCATGTCATCTAAGGTCATGAGGGGTTTAAACAGCGGTCAAGTTCAAAATTGTTTTAGGCACTCCAAATACGCTTTCAAAAGCACTTAGGAAATGGTAATGAATTTAGATACATGGATACAAAAAGTTGATATTGAAGTAGAAACGTCTAAAAAGTTTTTGGCAAGTTTTAGTAAGTAGATTTGTTTTGTAGATTGCTTTACTTCGGCAAGTGATCCCAAAAGGAGAGGCCCTTTTGGGATTTTTTTCTTTTTCTTTGGGAATTGACTTTCGATCGTTAGAAAATCGCTAAGTAGCTGCTGGAATCAATTCATGACCCTTTTTTTTAGTTTTTTGTTTTTTGATTTTCGTTCATTCATGAAACGATTTTACTGACTCTTTGCCCCAGTGTGTACCTGCCTTAGAAAACCCACTGACCTAATTGTAAGTAAACAGAATACTTACACATTTACATATAGATAGGCCAGTATCATAATTTCCAGACGACCTCTGTCTCCTCCACTCAAAAACAAGAATGAAAACAGCGTACCACTATTTGCTAATTATAATCGCAGATAACTTTGTGCTATAATTTATAGATAAAGTAAAGAGCCCTGTTAATTCGGACACTAAGCTCTCTTGTTAATATCGAGTAGCCGTAAACAGATTAAGTAGGATAACATTTATCACGTTAGACCAGTTTGGGTCAGTAAGATAGCCTGTGGGGTTTGTAAATGTCGTTTAATATGTCTATTAGTTATACATTATAATTATTGAGACTTAAGATTATGAGTTGTAATCTTAGTCTTGTAAGATAATTTGAATAAGTATGTACCTAATGTCAAATAGGGCTTAATAGATTGCAAATCTAATAACTTGTAAATTATAGTAAATATGTACCTACATAAACACACTTACACATCAATAAGTAAGCTGAAACGCTTACTGACTACTTAGTAGCTTTTTTCTTATTAACCCATCTCAATTGAGTACCTAATCGTGATGTGTGCGTGTATCTTTTATTGTGTGTTTGCGTGTTTTTTCTACTATAATGTTTGTTAATTTCTATGAATATTGTATCTGTCGTCTTTTTTAGTTCACACAATCTGTCTATCCGTGGAAACTTGTAATTGGCCTTCTCCCATGTGTAACAATAGTTACATATATCTGTAAATCTATTAATTTTTTTACCTAGCTGTAAGTTTTCCTAATATTGTAAAAATAAAATAAAATATAAGTACATATGCACACCATTTCCCTGACTTTCGAGAAGCACAATGTCGCAATGTCTCCAAATAAAAACCAGCATTTGTCATTTTTCAGTTTGCACACCTGAAACCACTTTTATTTAACATTAGCTTTCCACCAGCGGCTTCCCCGCGTGGTCTGGATATTTCTTGTAACTTTTATCCCCTATTTCAACCCCTTACAGCCCTTTTCATATAAAAAAATAGCCTTTGTCCTTTCTCAGGCTCTAGACTATCTGTGTACCAAATTTCATTAGAAATCGGTTGAGTAGTTTTGGCGTGAAAGCGAGACAGGCAGACTGAGTTACTTTCGCATTTATAATATTAACTAAGGAAGTAAGGGTTATTCAGTGATTAAAACAAAGTATGTAGGTACGTACTTACCTAAATAAGTTATCGAATAAGGAGCATGTAAATATCAACAGAACACACCGGTATTCCTAGAAGAGTTAGACATATACAATTGCTGACCCGAAGTTCGCAAGTACCTAATGGTTTTAGGTAGGTAGGTACAATAGGGCTGCCGCTGAGATAAACCCAATATATCCCTAGTTAATAGCCCAACTTGTTTAGTGAACCTACGACTTGACTAATAATTTAGAATTTAATCGAGGTAGGAACTTAGACAAATCCATTGTTTATATAAACAACTCTGCGATACGTTCAATCAGATAGATAGACTCATCCAGCGATTACCAAAATCCTTTACACTCAGATGCAAATTAAATTACCCTAAATACCGTTTCGTAACATGTTAGCAAGAAATTCGGTACCGTTATCTCGGAATTAGTAACTGTTGGATTAGGAGTATCGAGACGGTGATTCTCGTAACGAGTTGTATTAATCCTTCACGAGGGTGTAAGATATTGCTATGGTGTTTTCGGGCTGTTTATTTACTTTGGCGAGAGATTTGCACCACGTGCCTCAGGAGTATGGCTCATCCTTTGGAGACATGGGTCTCGGGAATATTAGGAGCGTATAATATACAGGGCAACGCATCACCGACTCCTCCGGTGTTGTATGTGTTCATGGGCAGCGATGACTACTTATTATCAGGTGGCAAACATAAAAAGAAAAAAAGTTGTAGTTTTTAACGCATTTATAGAACATCGCTCGCTTTAACGTTGAAGGAAAACATCGTGAAGAAACCTGCATGCCTGAGAGATTTTCTCGACGGCGTGTGTAGTCTGCCAACCCGCATTAGGCCAACGTGGTGGACTATAGCCTCATCCCTCTCACACTGAGAGGAGACCCGTACAGTGGGACAGTATATGGGTAGATTTATTATTATAGTTATTTTTTATGAAGGAAAAAATGGGCTGGCGAGCAGGATTCGAACCTGCGTCTTCTGGTTCAGTACACCAGACGCTTTAGACATATATATATTTTAGTTTTGCTTTAGACATAGATAGATTTCGACAGGCGAGCGGGGCTCGCGATAGCTTAGCGGTTTTAAAGCGTCTGGTGTACTGTGTACTGAACCAGAAGGCGCAGATTCGAATCCTGCTCGCCAGCCGATTTTTTCCTTCATTAAAAATAACTTGTAAACTTAGCATGGAAAATGCTTAAAAATTACAAAAAGATAGTTATTATTATAGAACAACTAAAAAGTAAAAATAAATTTTAATTAAATTAAGGGTAAGTAAAGGTTTTTCAAGTTCAAATCCAAGATACGCACTCCGGTTTGAGAATCATGTGCGCAATGTATATTAATAATTACATATTACTTGCTTACAGACGCAACATCGTGAGGAAACCTGCATGCCTGAGATTTTCTCGACGGCGGGTTTGTCCACCCCCTTTCTGTGCTAAGCTATGCAGTTGGACACTCCGAAGTAGGTCAACGTGGTGGACTATGGTCTAATGAAGTCACAGGTCAGTAGCAACGTTTTGTTTTTGTCTTTCTTACAAACTGTTTTTTTATCATTGGAACTACCAAGTGTTCCTAAATTTTGTATTCAATTCTAGTAGGTTTTGTGTTTGATCCTCCTTCAAGATTGAAAATCTCTAGAGGCAGGATTTTCTGAAATCATTAAGAGCGCCAAAGAGATTTGATTTGATAATTATTTTTTTCATTGATGAATCATTCTCTCTAACACATTCTAGGTTTAATTAGATTCTTTTTTATTAGTTTATTGATTAGTTTAATAAACTAAAAAAGGGCAACAGTAACTGATTGAAATTTGAATTTGGCTGGGCACCTGTCCGGTATTGCGTTTAATATACAATGTAACATCACCTGTATAATTATACCATGTTTTTGGAACTGGAGTGAGTAGGGGTATTAAAAAAACATAAATAGGGCTATTCAAATAAAACGCCATCAGTATTTTTTATAGATTTTATTTTTATAAAGGTTTCATTGTATTTATCGTAGGTATAGTGTCATTTGAATATTTCATAGCTAAATCAGCTTTCCAATCGAATAATGTGTAGTAGGCGATTACGTATAACTAAAAAAAATGGTAAGTTAATAAAAAATGTAGACAAACATACACGAGCTTATACAAATCAACTGAAACAGTATAATTAGTAAAATGAAAGTAACTTATTGGGTTATTAAATAGGTATAATAAAATAGGTAAATTATTAAAATTAAACTAACTTAAAATAAAAGCTGCTAAACATAAATTGTAATGACGTGCCTAACTAGGCACTATAAATAAACGATTTAGTGTAATATGGATTTTAACTAAGTAGTTTTGTTTGTTTACTACAACATTAACGCCCTTCGCCGGCAATAAAATAATGTCTGAGGAGACGTTAGGATACCGATAAAGTATTGGTTCATACGACCGACATGTGGCAGGGTTAATTTGGAGAATAAAGTGACGGCGGCCGGCCGCGCCCTCCGTGTCGACACACCAGCGTCGCGCTGCCAACGAACGCTCGCTAAAATAATTTCCATTCAATAACAGTCAAACAAAATTGGACTAAACAACAAGGAATTTGTACTTTGGGAGATGTGATATATAGAGAATCGACTAGGTCCTCATCAAAATGAATATTAAATACTTAATAAACATTGTATCCATAATATATAATATAAGCAATATAAAACGTAACATAATCGGAATACTAGACAATAATATAATTCTGCTAAATAACTGAAATAATTCAGGTCAGTCGGTAATCTGCAGTGGGACGACTTGCGAGGGTAGTTTGAACCGCGGGCCGTAGAGATGGTAAAGCCGACGGTGCATACCGACTAGAATCGGCTTTCGGAAGGATCGCGCGATCCACAAGCCGCCACTGCTTCACTGACAACACAGAATTGTCTAACAATACATTAAAATCGAATAGAATTAAAACTTTGCTAAGATTTTGTACCGAAAAATGTATCTAGCGTCGTATTAAAATGATATGCTTGCGAACAGCAACACTTTGGTAAAGATCACAACTGCAGGAATGTTGCCCGCTCGTCGTACACGTAACTAAAGGAAAACATAATGCGCCCCTCGTCAGTACCCACTACACATTCTGCTATTGATCAGTGTTGACTGCTTGTTCGGTAGTACTGCGGGTTATCGATATATTAGTAATAAATGTCACAACATCAAGCCAGTATAAAAAACACTAAGCCTACTAAACCTTCTACCTTAAAAACTCTTTTAAAGAGTAAACTTACACGACTATTTTCGTAAAGTAACACAAAGACCGCCCGATCGGCGGTACAATATCAGGATCCGTATAAAATATAACATGTTTTTTTTTCGCCTCTCTAGTTTTATTACAATTTTCTGAAACAATCTTACATCTAACTTCTCGCTTCCCCAACGTTACAATAAAGACAATACAACGCTCACTATCTTTACAAAAATTTATAGCTTTTCATCAATATTTTAAATCGTTACAAAATGGAACTTTTATCTTAACTTTAATCCCAGAATAATCTTATTTACTCTTAAACTTTTATTTGTGCCAATTCCTTACGCATCGACTTCGAATATACAAAAATATACGTTGAAACGTATCGACGTTTAAAATAATTATCAATTTTCATTGGTATAGACGTATTTGATAGCATATTTTTAAACGACCCTTATACAATTCAAGCACTTATACTTTACTTAAAATTAATCAATTGGCGTTTTCCATCTGAGCATCTCAGCATCGTTCCACGACTCTAGCCTAATTTCAGTTAAATTGTAAGTAAACAAGAGATCATTATAGAAAAGAACACTTACATAACACATGACCACACTCAATATTAGTAAATATTACGCGAAAAATCCATTGTACCTATACAGGACAACAGAAGTATTATAAAACATATCAAAGTTATCCATTCATTCAAACATACATTTATCGATATACATAGTTAAGAAAAATGCTTCATTAGTGTTGAGATGCTTTCAAAAGACAGATTGTTTCATACGTTTTTGGCCGATTTAGCTTTTCCATTAATTTTCCTGGGCCTGTAGACAAGTTGCATTTTGACATTCAAATCGACAAACCAATAAAAACAAAATGTATGGAATTCACACTGCAAGCTTTCGACAAATCGGGCTGTCACTAATGTCATTTCCATACATTTTGTTTCTATTCGTTTGTCGATTTGAATGTCAAAATGCAACTTGTCTAGGCCCCCTGTTAGACAAGCGATCGATTATTCGCTACAGAAATTACTTGACGGGCAAAATTACTAAAATATTTCAGTTGAATTTTTCCGCAGCCAAGAGCGACGAAGCGAATAGACTGCGGTTGCAATTTCATGTTGCTTTTTTGCATTATGATAAACGAAAATATATCTCCAATTAGAGTGACTTTTACAAAGCATCCAATCCAATAGAAAATGCACAAATAGTTTAAGACTTACTAGCCTAAATACACAATGACATTAGCGTTGTGCGTCGAAAATTGAGAAACAATCTCGAACGTTGCTTTCCGCGAAGTCTTATAATATCAGAGATGTTCCGTTAAGATTAGTTCTTAAAATTGGACACACAACATGTCTTACACAATACCTATTATCGCTGTGATACACGTACAAAATCGAATCTCGATTTGTCTTATAAAAATTCTACATTCTACGTTTCCAGTAAAAAAAGTATATTACTTGATGTTCAATTTATGCATTACATTATTAATAGAAAAAGTTTATCTCTAAATTACTTGTTACCGTTACGAAAGTACAAAAGTTTTTTTAAGTTATTACAAATTATGACACTCATACCCTGATGCACCCCGCGCATTACGTAGTAAAATCGTTTAGTCTAATTGCTACGCAATAACTTAGTTATTATCATTAACCAATTCGTCAGTTTATCACCAATGTTATAAATGTGCGTACAAAATTTATCGGCTTTTACGTCGGAATCCGATTCGCGCGAGCTGTGTGTCGGCACACTAACTTGTATTGACTTGACTTACACCGTGCCGCGGTGTCGGCCGGAGCCTCGCAGCGACTGCAGCTAATGACTGTAATGTTATATCACCTTTCACAATCGTATCGCATTTGATAGTTTGAGAGCAATTAGCTTGATCGGATAATGTTCCAGTCTCAAAATAAACCGAACGATGAACTGCAATTGATTACACTTACTGGTCCGTCTAAACTACTAAATGCGAACGAGCGCGACGCTAACCCTACCTATACAAGTTAATACAAAAGATTAATACGAACTTACTACATCAGTGTAGAAAACATCGAGTATCAAAATATAATTAACATGTTTTTGATCTGCATCTTTTTCACTAACCAATAACAGCCGTATACTAGAATCAGCCAAATGCGTTTGGGAAATTTTGAGCTTGTGGACGCCGGGTATCATTTTGGATGCTGAATGTCACATTGATAACCTGCATCGGACCTCAATCCGCTTCCAGCTTCACGTAACGTGCGATACTAAAGCGACATTCTATAAAAAATATCAATGTGATGCTACACGAGTCTACTCATAAAGTTCTGTTGCAAACTGTACCGATGAACATTTATAGAGCTTTTGTTATTGAAGTAATCATCCTTTCTGCTTTATGGGAGCACGAATGCTTTAGATATTATAGAGACATAAACATGCCATCACAGAATTTGCAATTTTATTTAGTTTTTATTTATCTGGTACAACAGAACATTACGTTAAGGACACGCGACGTCGTTCTACCGTAAAACATTTAATGTTAAAAGCAGTGACGAGGGCAGTCAACATTGAGTGCGTAAATCTACGTTACATATCACGGGAAGATTTTAAGTTAATTTCACATACTTAGGGAGTGGCGCGAGCGCACCGCCTATGACCAGAATGTACACGATTCATATATAATAACAATACTCGCTTGGCACGAGGTTACCTTTACCGATAATTATTATAATGAAGAGAACAAGACGATGACTAAACTAAATGTTAAGTGTGACCACATACATACATCCACATTCACACCGATTAATTATCATTAAAGAAAACCCCTACGACCCTAAATAAGAACTACTGTGGAAAAAAGATTTGATTAACCTATTTCAAAAGCGAGACATAATATCTAAAGATCAACGATATTATGCCGATGATGACGTCACTTACAGAGTGCTAGAGGTACAATGTACGATTTCTAATACAGCATTCGATAAAATACGTGAAGAAAGATTAAATTAATATGAGATATCATACCTATCGTTTTTTTTTTATAATAATTAACAATTTTGCTTCTAAATTTTAACGAACGTAAAACAAATATTT
This sequence comes from Acronicta psi, assembly GCA_946251955.1. Classification (NCBI taxonomy): domain Eukaryota; kingdom Metazoa; phylum Arthropoda; class Insecta; order Lepidoptera; family Noctuidae; genus Acronicta; species Acronicta psi. The sequence goes on along the minus strand of OX276475.1, from coordinate 9,966,333 downwards.
TCACAAAATCAATAGTTAGGTATTGATTTTGTCAAACAAAAACAATTGCGGTTATAATAGGATTACAGCAACTATTTCGTAAAGATTACCTAAGATGAGGGTTACTTTTAATATGTATTTGATTTATTTTATAAAATTTGCAAAAGTAACAAATTGTTTCTTTGTACTTTTAAGCAATTCACTAAATTACACCACATTAAAATTCAACATGAAGAAATTCGAATGTCGGTGACTAAATAAATTGTTATTAATTACAAAATTTAACAAATATATGCAAATAAACTAAGAAAGTTGGCAACGTTTGTGTTAATTAAATTTATCATTAAAACTGAACAACTAAGTGTCTAAAATATGAATAATCAAACACATATTTCGATTATGTTTTGTGTACGAGAGTTGGGAACAACCGAACTATTGTACTGATGCATCTACACCTAAACCGCACAGATAAAAAATAAATTTAAATGGTTGCTTGTACCACAATTACACCAGTTTATGAAACATGGTACAGTTAACAAAAAATCCACTATGCATACTTGAAAATAATAAGAACATCAATCAGTAAAAAACATTAATAAACAACGAAAATTTTAATGAAATGAGTGAGTTTAAACAATATTTGCTTGAAGTTTAATATCATTGCATATGATACAATAGTGAACGAAGAAAAATATAGAATTAGGAGTCTGACGCACTTAATAATAAGCAGCCATTTATATCCATTTCTTAACAGTACGAGTTATACATCTGTGTGCTATTAAATTATCTACACAACCTTTGAAGTGTCCATAAAATCTTCGAAATAATAAACATACTATAGAAAAGAGCTCAATTTGTATAGGAGCTTTAAAATGATTTTAAATAAGACGGGACAAATTGTAAAACGTTCAACTGTTCCCTGCAACGGGATCCGACGGGTCTATCCCAGGATATTTTTATATAGTGGCTACGATATACTCTGGACTGTATATTGTCGTCTCGAGTACACAACTTTGTGACCGTGTGTACTCAACGACTCGTATGAATCTGTAAATATTCTCTAAACACAATTCATGGAGCCAAACCGGTTGACACTATAATTTACTATTATTTCTTTTTGTATCTAAAGAGGTAATGTTTGTCAAAGATTAATATTGAAATATCTATAAAATATGAAACAAACAGCCTTATTATTGAATCAGAGGACTTCCGATATTTAATAAACGTCTTATTGAATTTCATTTTCAATATAGCGTTTCAAAATACTTTGATTTTGTACCGGATTGAGGGAGCGATGACTCAATACATTGGATGAGTCACCGTAAAGACGTTACCTACTATGATTATATTTCTACATAGATGGCTCTGTATTTGACTATTAAACAATATGATTTTATAATTTGTGTCGACCACTATACCGACTCACGACCCGACCACACTTCACTTACTTCATTTGTACATGGCCACCATCAGATGATCTGGTTCTTTTTTTAATATTTTTCTAAATATACCAACAACAGCTCGTCTTTTATTTTTTATTTTTTTTTCAAATACTTTATTGGATACATACATTTATTTAAATGTATATTAAACTTTTAAATATAATTCTATATTCGAACGAGCAAACTTCGATAAAATTAAAATTGAATAACATATGAAGTGTGATCGCTTCGCGGCCGAATCGCTTTAAAATAAGTAGGGAATCTTTGATATTATTGAAATTATGTACTATCGATTTACTGCTAAACTAGAAATATGCAATAGTATCTCATTAAATATTTTGTTAAGCATCTGCGTGTAGTAGAATAGAGGGCATATTTTAAATCTTAGAGTAACTTTTAAGCAGAGGATACAAATTTAAAAATTAAGAGTTATTACAACCACACAAGGCGACTGGCGACTATGGTCCGGAGGTGCGCAAGCGACGCTTCATAAGCCACATCGTTAAGTATTTAATGAAAGCTCATTTGTTCAAGGAAGTTCTTAAGTGCACGATTGATAGGTACTACATATTATAAAGATATTACATTTCCTCTAATAGGATCTTAATTAATTATTCAAAAATCATCCTTATTACAAACTATTAGTGCCAAATCTAAAGCTTTCAACAAATACTTAGCTCGTGAGCCGCGTCAGTATTGCTTAAATCTATCTTATTGCCTAGAGCATAGAGGCCAGTCTGCCGTCCACTCAAACCGTGCCGTGATGACGATGACGTAATGAGGTGCAGTGATGCGGATGATGGCGTGATGAGCTATGACGGTGACCTATAACTACGCAACAGTACCAACTAGTCGTAGTCAGTCCAACATAAGAACGAATACAATACCTAGTGGCTTTCGATCATATACGCTGACCTTTATTGTGGTCTGAGATGACAAACTGATACCAACTCTATTGTAATAAACATAAAGTCGATTTTACGGGGAATTTGTAATATTTTTAGCGATGAATTTGGTGAAGTAAAAATTAATAACAAGGGTAGGGGTATGTAAGTACTTAAATTAATTTAGAAGAAACTGCTTTACCGACAAATCAACGCACATCCCAAACCTGTCTACAAAATTGTTTGGCAGTGATGTTCCATAAACACTTGCAACCGCTAAAAAGGAATTTAAAGCATTCGTATGAGATTTTAAATTAAGAACACAAAAATTAAAATTCAACAAATTAAACGATCCTTTTTAGTCTCGATGTAATCTAACCAATTTTGTGTGGGTCTTAAAAAAATTTTCTTTTTTGAGTTTTTTTTTATGCGCTGACACAAAATTGTTTAGATTAAGAGGTTAGTCAGAATAAAAAGGTTGAATTAATTTTATGATCCTCCTTTTGCGCTCAGTTAAAACAAAAATCAACGCAGGTACTTCGGACAATCATAAATGGTGCAATGTTAGAATTGATATAGTTTGTTAGACAAACAAATGATCAGCGTGTACGATGGAAACAAACAGGAGGTAATGTAATTAGATTAGTAAAATGTAAATGGTAGTATCAATTTAAGAAGGATAATACAAAATTTCTTTACCTATAAAAGTGTCAAGTCTTCATTAGAATTATTGCCTAACTTTGCGGATGTCCCGCGGATACTATCACTTTATCTGTAAACGTCCTATCGCCTAGCTATCCGCACCACTTTTTAGTTATTATTCTTCATAAATCACTAAACACGCACTATTACTAAGAATTATCACTTGTAATCACTTTGCGAGTAATAGTATCAAATGTATAAAAAACTTACCTAAACAACGTTAAACAGTTACTGAGTAAATCCGCACTTACTTACGCTTAGTAAATGTCGAAGCGCTATTCACTTACAAATAAATAGACATCCATGATAGTTAGAAAAACCCTTAAGCCTAAACTATTCCGATAGCCAAACGTACAGTCGATAATATTTAAAAAAAAGTTTTTAAATTAAAACCTGTTCTCAATGATTAGCGGGTATTCACTAGTTTTTTTTTAATTTCCAAGGAGTATTTCATCTTTTCCCCAACTGATATGGCACTATTCCAAAAAGTTATATTTGATTATTTTTATTTTCATAATTTTCCTTGCTGGCCGTTAATCACTGAGACATATAAATATATGGAAACATAACAACAATTTGACATTACATAAGCCTACTATATATGTAATATAGATATAGACAGGCTAATCATATTATTGGTGACACAGCAATTAGGTACTTACAATTAAAATCGTCTACCATTACTGTTAAAATAAGGTATGTATGAGAAAATATATAGTAAGTAAATGAAACTGATATTAATGACGATAACCTAACATGGCATCTTTAGTAGAAGTAGACTTCCCTTACACTATTAAAGTGCCATTTGGTGGGAGGAAATAAAAGTTCACAATAAACCTACAAAAATATTGTATACTTAACACTTAAGTTAGGTTTAAAATTTTGCTAAAATAAAACATAACTAATAAACTAAATTGAACTAAACAACACTCCACTCGAACATCCCTATCAGATAGGGCATCAGTATCACTGAAATACAAGGTAATCAATAATTTAAAAACTCACACCGTTAAATCCTTCGAAAGGAAATATTCTCCCCAATTTTGGATTGACCCGAAACAAAAAATGCAATTTCTGGCATCACAATTACTATTTTCGATAAAAATCAACTCCTAATCAACAAAGTGCAGAATAAAATTAAAATAAAATCAATAGTACGATCTAAACTGACACATAAAATTATTTTCAATAATACCAACTTAATTTAACAGAAACTATTTCTAGCGCCCTGAGACGCAATAAAAGTTCAAGAGAACAAACATAGTAACACAAAGAAGTCCAATCGTCACCGCGTCATATCCGTCACGTTCACGTACCGCACTCCGCAACATTATGCAATCTGGTTCAAGTAGTCGATGAAGTCGTTGGAGAACAGCTGCATCGCGGGCTCGCCGTTCGAACCCCGGGGGACACCGCAGCCCAGCAGCGGGCGTTCCACCGGATACTCCACGGGCTTGGGCCGCAGAGTAGCCAAGTAGCGATCGGCCAACGACTCGCCCAGGCTCATGGCCAATGCCTCAGGGCTGACTCCAAGAAGAGACAACGATTCAGTGATGCTCGAGAGGGTAGGTACGAGGTATTTGGGAGCGGGTTCTTCAGCGGGCGGGTCGGGCACGCGCGAGGCCATGCTAGTGTTGATGACGGGACGCAGCGCGGGTGGGGAGGCGCGGCGCGGTGGCGACGGCGCCAGTCCCCACGAATCAGTAGAGGGGGGGGTGCCGGGAGAGCCTCCCGGCACCGCCGACTGTTATGGCCACTGCTGGAATAGCGGGAAAGCCCGTTTTGTGAAGCAGTAGCTCAGCGGCTTGACGAAGTGAGTATCCAGCACGCGGCAGTGTGGGCACGTCACTGGGTGCGAGTAGTCAGAGTAGTTGAGCCGCTGCTGTGGGTGGAGCAGTGCCTTGAAGCAGTTGTTGCACTGTAGACAACGAAAAATTTGTTTAGATTGGCATAATTTGAACAAAAAAAGTGCAATTTTAATTTTCAGGGTCTCTGACAAGACCATTAGGTGAATACTGACCTTCAGTCTCTCGGCGCAGCACGGCGTAGCCATGAAGATGTCGTAAGAGTACATGGTGCCGAGCACGAGCGAGGAGCCGTCCCACTTCTGACCGCAGAACCGGCAGCGGATGGTGCGCTCGGGTTCGTATCGCTCCAGGCAACCCATGCACACGCACGTCAGGTACTGCGTGCGGCCTTCCACTTTCACCTGCAGAACAAACCATTTATAAATGCATAAATGTAAGCAGAGATAGCATAGGGGTATGACCACTGGACTGCCAAAGGTCTCTAGGCCGAATCCAAGGCACCTCAGACTTTTCGAAATCATTTGCGTAATTATCAATCGCTTTAACGGTGAAGGAAAACATCGTGAGGAAACCTGCATGCCTGAGAGATTCTCTCGATGAGATGTAATCTGCCAACCCGCACTAAGCTAGCGTGGTGGACTGCCTAATCTCTCTCATAATGAGAGAAGACCCTTGCCCAGCAGTGGGACAGTATATGGGTTGACGATGATGAAATGTAAACGTGAAATGAACATTCACAAGTTGTTTTTCTTTCTCTATCATCCTTACTAATATTATAAATGCATAGTAACTCTGTTTCGCTTTCACTCCAATAATATTATTTTCGGCTCAAAGGACCATTATTTTCTTTCCGGTTCGAAGGACCAAAACTATAAAATTTTATATTATTTTCGGCTCGAAGGACCAAAATTCGAAAATTATTCTTGCTTTCGGCTCAAAGGACCAATTTTCTTTCCGGTTCAGAGGACCAAAACTATACAAAATAATTTTATTTTCGGCTCGAAGGACCACAATTCGAAAATTATTCTTGCTTTCGGCTCGAAGGACCATTTTTTTCGGTTCAAAGGACCAAAACTATAAAATAAATTTTACTTTTGGCTCGAAGGACCAAAAAATTTCTTTCCGTTTCAAAGGACCAAAAATCTAAAAATTGGTTAGAGAATTATTCTTGCTTTCGGCTCCAAGGACCATTATTTTCTTTCCGATTCGAAGGACCAAAACTATAAAATTTTATATTATTTTCGGCTCGAAGGACCAAAATTCGAAAATTATTCTTGCTTTCGGCTCAAAGGACCAATTTTCTTTCCGGTTCAGAGGACCAAAACTATACAAAATAATTTTATTTTCGGCTCGAAGGACCACAATTCGAAAATTATTCTTGCTTTCGGCTCGAAGGACCATTTTTTTCGGTTCAAAGGACCAAAACTATAAAATAAATTTTACTTTTGGCTCGAAGGACCAAAAAATTTCTTTCCGTTTCAAAGGACCAAAAATCTAAAAATTGGTTAGAGAATTATTCTTGCTTTCGGCTCCAAGGACCATTATTTTCTTTCCGATTCGAAGGACCAAAACTATAAAATTTTATATTATTTTCGGCTCGAAGGACCAAAATTCGAAAATTATTCTTGCTTTCGGCTCAAAGGACCAATTTTCTTTCCGGTTCAGAGGACCAAAACTATACAAAATAATTTTATTTTCGGCACGAAGGACCACAATTCGAAAATTATTCTTGCTTTCGGCTCGAAGGACCATTTTTTCGGTTCCAAGGACCAAAACTATAAAAATAAATTTTACTTTTGGCTCGAAGGACCAAAAAATTTCTTTCCGTTTCGAAGGACCAAAAATCTAAAATATATCAATCATAAATCTGTTTCGGCCGTGTCGGTCGTGCTATTCAGGATTATTTTCTCATATTCATACTACTATCATATTTGGCCCGCAATTTATAGTCATAATATAAGCTCATAAAACATTCAACAGTGATCTGACAGTTTTAACACTTCACTTCCACCAAACAAGATGATAATCAGCGCTAAGCTTATTTACTAGACAACAAACGCCACAACGAAATGCTGGGGTAGTAAGGTGTTGAACTTAGTGGCCGTTCTGTACGTACTACGTAGTTCTTTTGGTGTTTCTGTGCTACAGCTAAAGTATTACATTCCTTCGCGCGGACTTTTCCTCGTCACCTATAACGGTATCTGAGTATTCCCGTTTGAGCACCAATGTATCGAGCACTTAATATACATATTCTTAAATGGAAATACAGGGTGTCAATTGTATTACCTGCATTGCTTCAACGTTTTGGTAATATACCTATAACATGTTAAAACGCAATCCCGTGATAAATTTGTACAAAATGCTATGCATCCCCGCCGTACATTGATATCCGCGGTAGCGAACTCGCGTTTTTTATGAACTCGCTATATCTGGATAGATAAATACCTAGTATAGCTATAAGTTCAACGTCCGCGCTATGTCTTCGCATACAAAATTAAAGGGATTGTGAAAATGAAAAATGAAGGTCATGTTTTTTTTATAGATATGGGTAATATATCGTAGTCTGATTCATCTGCTACAAGGATGCAGGAACTTAAATCGCCACCCTGTATATTGCTCAATGCATTAGTGCTCTAAAAATAGGTGCTCAACGGGAATACTCCGCGATATCGACACTAATATGACCTAATGTGATAAAAGGTGAACACCACATTCACCTTACATACGGTGTTCCATTATCTACACTTGTTTTGATATTCTCGTTACATAATTATTGAGTTATCAACCATGTTGGTACAAATGCGTTAATAAGCATAGTTATATAAGTTTCTTTGATTTACGTAACTAAATTAATTGTATCTTATCTATTGTTTTAAAATATTGTTATGTATCCGATTTACTCGTACTTACGTAGGTATTTTTACTTTATACTGCATAACTGCATTATTCAAAAACTTGCTTTATATCTTAACTAGCTTTCCGCCAGCGGCTTCGCCCGCGTGGTCTTGATAACCTTTTTAACCCGCTTTTCTGTTGGTATTTTTCCTGAATTTTCTTTGCTATAAACCTCACGGAGCCCGAGACCTTTCCAACGAATGCAAAACCGTGGAAATCGGTTCGTGCGTTCTGGAGTTATAGCGTCAGGAAGGAAAACCCGACTTATTTTTATATAGTAGATTATTACAAGTTGTTCAGTAATAGTGACGAACGTAAAAGGGAAAATAGTTGAATGATAATAATAATAGATTCTAGATGAAACAGATAATTTAATACTAAAAAGATATTTTGGAACAGCGAATCCACCGAAATCTTTTCTTAAAAAACGTGGGCCGCAAAATTGGCGTCCCTACGGATTTTTAGTTAGGGCACGACTGTATGGAACGCCAAAAAATTTAGGTACAGTCAGCAACGAAAGTCGCTGAACACAATGAAATCTTCAAAATACTTTAACATCTTTAATATTCTAAATTGACTGACCCTAGAAGGTAGTACACGTTCTCTTATTAGATTCCTATCCGATCTCCTATTCTATTTTTTTTTTTAAGTTTACCTACTAATAAAAGTGAATCAGTTCTTTTTTCGAGTATAAATGTTGCCTTCCCGTATATGAGATAAATTATTTAAAAGCTTAGTTAATATAAAGGCTAAAAACACAGAATATATATAAAGGGCGCTATGGTAATTCTAATGCCAAACAAGCGAGAAGGCGACTCCTCCCTAATCCTACAAACAAACAACTTGACAAGTCCTGTGTGGACTGTGTTTGTTTCAAGCAAATTCCAACGTCTTATTTAAAGTTTTCTGTTAAGGGTTTGAATTTAAAAATGGCTGTATTTATTTAACTGTAGTTTAAATTTAGCTGACGAGGTCTGATCCCAGTCACTTCGTGCAAAATACTGATATTCAGTCGCATCTTGGTAGGGTTAGAGCCAACCTCTATGTTGGGAAAAGGCTTGAATTATATCCTATCATTATACTTATATCCATTATATATATATAAATCTGGTAATGGGGAAATTTGAAAACGGGGACTGCATTTCTCACAGGTTGCAAGTGCATTTGTAAATAGGTCCCTTTAACTTACTAGTTTCTAGACCACAATTTTCATGAAGACCTTTTCTTTTTTTTCAGATACTTGTCAGTGGGTACACACCTCGACAGCGCTGCTGGTATGTTGGCGCGGGCTCAGGAAGAACGTTCCATCGACGAGGGGATACCGGTCGAAGACATGCAGGGTCTCCTTGCACAGTGCGCAGGATACCCTGGGCTTGTGCTGCCCGGCCAGCGTGGACAGGATGAACAGCCGCGTGTCGTCGTTGCCATGGTTACCTTCGTCCTCTATCTGTAACAACAGAAAACATATATTAGAAAAATTATAGCTATTCTTTTACATTTTCTTTCAAGCACGCCCCTTAAGTGATAAGACCGCGAATAACCATCATTTCATATCAAAAACAATAGACAAGCAAGGCCCCATTCGCCCAGAGCGCAGACGTTATTGTAAATCCACGCTCGCAATTTCAATATTTCATATCCCCACATTTACATATTACGATTAATGCATCCACCCACGACACTTACCGCAGCAACTCTCCCTTCGTAATAACACAAGTAAATGACTGCACAAAGTTGAATAATGAAAGGCTGAAAGGCAATTACGCTGAATTCGGAGTCGAAGTCAAACAAAGGCTCACGAGCCACGGAGATCGATTGTGAAGCACAATTCGTTCACGTACGAGCAATTTGTGAGGGCGAATAATAATGAAAGTTTAACGAGTTACTGCTGCAACGTAGGCATAGCGGTACGCCTTAATTAAACATAATATTATGAGCTGTCAAACTCCCAATCCTATTTTCTACCCGACGACAAAGCATTGTTCTTCGCATGGAAACAACCTCGAGTCTGGTGTTAATCAGACACACGTCTACCATCCTCTAAAATTAATATTATCGGGCGGTTAATTACCTACACGCCGACTTTACATGAAAGAGAATGCGAGGCGCAAGTAAGGAACTCTTCTATAACATTCCAGCATATATTGATGCTAAGCATTCCTATCTATTATTAGAGTGACGTCGTGACACCAGGAACACATAAAACGTACCCGGCGAGAGCGTTGACCTACGCAAACAAACTCAGTATGATTTGCAGTATAGTGCAGTGCAGTTTGCCAAGAGACGAGCGGGCGGGGGCGGGCCATCCGGCATAGCAAACACCGCTGCGATATCTTGCTACCAAACTCTAACATGAGCGCCGTCTATTCCGGTCGTGTCGAACCCTTTGTTATTTAGCTGACGATCATAACATTCGGCACCAATGTTAATGCTCTCCTCTATTTGCAAATTGCAATCGTCACACTGGTGTTGTCGTTTCAGCGTGATAAATAACTGGCCGCGAGTGCCGCCTGCGCGGGACTCGCGTGATTGATTCAACTGAGCAGCTGCTCACACGACACATTGGTACTTTATGATTGATAACACCAAATCGTTACGACCACTTTGTTGGGACGACTGGGAGAGACGCCACTACAGCTCGTGGCTAATGAAACGTCTATGAATTACTGTGCTAATTAAAACGGTGCTAGACTCGTCGCGTTAGAACTAATGAGTGACAATTAAATTGTTAAGTGTCGCGCACGTTTAGTGAGGTTGCAGGTCTCGGGCGACGAACCCGCGGTGACTGCTGCAAACTTGCACAATTTACTTTTGTACTGCAAGATTGATGAGCACTCCGACGCAGACTATTTATTTACTCAATCCGATCACGCTTTGTCTCGCAATCGTCGCCTTTTATAGTCGTCTACGATGACTTGGCGTGGCAGTAAACCGACACATAAAACTTTCAGCCGGGTTTAGGTAAGAGCATGTCGCCGAGGTAGGTAAAACTAGTCGTTGCAACCGCAAATATACGAATAGAGCAGAAAGCGATTGGAGTAGTATGGAGTCAGTTAACAAGAGCGGGTCGACTGGCGTAGACGATCGTAGCTTCCTCTAATTACGTCTACTGCATTTACATAGTGCCGAGAAACTTGGCAGCCAGTAAACTTTGCGGTTTCAATGGTGTCGAAACGTCCCGACCGCCACATCCTCGAGCGACTTCCGTACAGTTTTAAAACAAAAACAAAGAATTTAACAGTGGATTAATGCGATAAGTTGGGATTCGTTGTCGCACCAATTTAATAGCGGTTCTGTTCGTTTGTTTCGATGTTCAAACAACAAGAGAGAGAAGAGCTCGTTTCGACGAGGAGACGAGAGCCATGGAGAGTGCTCGAAGCGTCGTTAGTACTCTACATCCCGCCGAACGAATGTACACACATTAAAACTTTCCGAATTGAAGGTGACGCAATAATTAAAGAGCTGTACGGGTGCCACCCCACAGGAGAGCGGTTTTATCGTGCCCGGGAAATGGAAAACAACAACGCAACCGGATATACAATTAATTACATAATATTTTTACAACTACAGATAACATAAAAAACAGTCCTTCTTAATGGAAACTAAATATCAACATGTAATATATATTTGCGCAAAAGTTAAATAAAAATAGAAAACAAAGTGGATTCGTCTCCCATTTGTATTTTCTCTTAATACACAGTTGTGAAGGTATTTACGGTACATTGTCAACATCGTTTCCCATTGTTCTTAGTATCTATGTACTCAGTAAAACGTTCGCAAACGAGCTTTTATTATAAAACACCAGCATAGCCGACCTTAGGTTGAATAACGACGATAAATCTGGATTGTTCCCAGGGGTGGCTTATTTTTAATTAGCCAAATGAAACTTTTCCTATTATATTTCGCCGACGTCGGCACTGAACACTTAAATATAGTAAAGATAAAAATTAAATACAAAGCGAAACGAGAGAGAGTGCTGAAAGTCCGAGGAAAAATGTGAAACCTCGCCGCAATCCAATTAGCGGCAACAAGATATCCAATACTATGGATCTGATAGCAGTAAAATTATTTAATTGAATTTTTAAACGATTTGATTCCATCCTGGTGATATAATATCGTTAGCGATTATGGATTTTGAACGTTAAAGCTATTCAGACGTTGATATATTTAGAGTGATGTAGAACGGGGGGAGCAATTTTTCACGAGTGCCATCTCAAACAATAAGTCTGAGAGCGGATGGTATTTGTGGTGCCCGATACATTTATCGTGACGGCTGTGTTGTGTTCCGCCTCGTATTTACCATTGTCTGAGAGCTTCACGATAATACCTTGCTCTTTGTATCAGAAAATGTATTCTATAGTAATGCAATTGCTGTATTCCAAACAAATTTTCTGAGCATTCCTATCTTCTTGGGTTTTGTTAAAGCCAATTTGTTTTGAAAATATTCATACAGTTGGACAGATCCGCGATCTGGGAGTATTCAATGTAACTGTATGTAAGTACAGAAAGTTTTATCTCGGAAGATAAATGAGACTGCACTGAATGCTATCTGAATCAGTCACCTAGCTCCGGTGCACAGGGCAACACAGATTACAACTTTCTAAAGGAAATTATGGTTTTATTCCATCACGCCAGTTATTCTCAAGCGTAACTCTCGTCTGCTCATCAGTATTCGACTGTCAAAGGACAGAACGGTTTATGTAAATCTCGAGCATTTATTACGCTTGCAACTCTGTAAACGACGATACTCGATGCGAGCGCGGGGAATTCATGAAGCGAACAATTTGTTAATCTTCGTAAAGAGGAATACCTCAAAGAGGATCGTGTCGGCCGGTATTGAAGGCATTTCGGGTGAAAATTCGAGAAATTTTAATGCTGTCTATACATGCGATAAGTGTAAATACTTCGCAAAAATTCGTACGTCTTGAAAGATATTTTCTCGCGTGAATTAGTCGCGTCCCGACATTCCACATTACCCGGTGACGCGCGCGATATGAATGCCGAGATATTGTGTAGTGTCAAAGGCATCTTAATTCGACGCTAACTGGTGACGAGAAAACTCCTACGAGTAAATACATGTCGAGTTATATCTGAGAAGTAAACTATGCAACAAAGTCGTTATTATTTTATTGCTCCGTCTCCGGGGGATATGAAGCGTCTGAAGAACCTCGTCTAAAAGTTAAGTAAAATTTAGATTCAAATGGGTGTTAAAAATGTTTGAACGAAACCAAGTGGGTGTTCGGGGTGTTTTGATGCGATTTTGATGAGGTCCTCCGTCGAATGCCGTCAGACTGAACGGTGACATTTTTATTAAAATGTTGCCTGCCAATAAAACGATGTTCGATGAACGAGATGTCGTAAATTCGTTGGGAGGTAATTGATTGCGGCCCTGTCCGAATTCGCCAGTTTGAATGTCGCAATCGGAATGAAAAAAGCGCTGTATACTGTATTGCTAAAAGAATGGGAACGTCGTGAACGTTTGTGTTTAGCCGCAGACGAGACGTTCAGATCTCGCTACATGGAAAACTACTTACCCTAACTTCGTTTTATCGTTAGCAGTATTGTTATGTCAGTTACTGCCTTCAGTTAACGCGTCATTAATGCCACGTAGACGTGCCCTTGTGTTAAACTTAACAATAATTTTATAAAGAAACATCACACTTTAAAGTGCCGTGACCTCTGGTTTCCATTGTCTGTTGAAGTAAACCCTCATTAGAATACGAGATACCTTAATGCAAGACAAAAATAAAATTCAATATTTCTTGCGTCCTGTGCACTTGTTAATGGTAGATATGTTATGGACATTGAACGGTATGTTAATTTAATAGTAAGTATTCAGTAAATGCAAATAACAACAAAAAAATTTGGCGTTTGTTTTGGAATCAAATAAGATCTGTTTGATTGTGTTTTTTGGCTAAGATTTTACTTCTATTGCAGAATAAAACACAACACAATGACGACACGATGAAAAGTTATTCAATGAATTGGAACTTGATTCTGAATGGAGTCTTGATACCAAAAACATATACAGTAGTCTAAAACCTAGTACCTAGACATTGAAACAGTATCCATCATTAATGGTATTTTGACAAACTCATTCGCTTAGCAAACATCTACTAGTTCGTGTACTTAACTACTTACACTACCAACATAACGCTAACATGCATGCATGTTCATGATACTGAATGAGGAGATCATAATATTTATGTTTAACGAATTGAAAAACCTGTCTGGCTACCTCTGAATGAAGCCATCAAAATTCTCTCGGGATATCTTAAAATAAATCTCAAATTTTAGTCTTAGTATAAATGGATATAGAGACTAAAATCCCAGATTAATTTTTCGCTCTTGTCAACGCTAAAATATTATTGCTTCATTTTCATAAAATTGAATTCCTTGATTCAGCAAAGAAATCCCAATTCTCGTTTAGTCTAGGAGCTATCAAACCCCAAAAGACCGCTATCCCCAGCCGTCGAAAAAAAAAACTAAATAAAATATATTTTTTAAAAGTCGACTAAGTAAGAATTGTCGATTTATAATCGGAGCAGTTTCTCCATAAGGAAATATTTACATTGAGGCGAGTTGTTACTGTTGTTGCGATAATTCCATCAACGTGGTCGGCCACGTGCGTTTGCGTCGACGGCTGAGTCAACATTCATCATGTATGTAGAAATGGCTGGCTGTTAGTTATCTGATAATGTAGGTAAATCTGACTTTATCATTAAAGTTTCATACCAGAAATTGATATCTCTTAGGGGCCGCAATGTTTGTGTTTGCTCAAGTCTTGAGGGTTATTATTACATAAATACCTACCTACAGAAAGCAGTTTGTGGAACCCGATAATAATATGTTCTTATGCCATTAACGATAACGTTTAACATAATCTTTATTAAGATTTGAAAAAAGTACTCGGGTTCGAATCTAAATACTAAGCATATCAGAAAAATTTAACATTTGTTAGTTATTACGTGAATATTTAATACACGAAACGAATGATCCGATTCTTAAAAATAATTTACTTACTGATAGCTACACTACGTTATATTGTGATCACATCCACGAAAACGAAGTTGCGGGGGAAGTTAGTGTGGATAAAATATTTAGAGTTGAAGTTGTAGCTAGTCGATTTAAATCTAAATTATTGTTTTAGTTTTTATGATGTCTAACGTCATGTGGCATAAGTTTAGGATTTACAACTTGCTAAGAAAATATAATATGAGCGATACGTTGTGAGAATCGTTAGCAATGCTAGTAAACATCTTTATTATTTCCAACTGCAATCGTAATACCCGTAAATTGTATTTTTATGACTTGTTTAAGGGGCTGACTCATGTTTTGACGGTCGCCCAAACAGTAATCAGACAAAGAAAAATAGAGCGACCAAGTATAACGTCATGTCCAGGGATTTGTAAATTTGATTCAATCCCAAATTGTATCAAAGTGAAAATTTATTTGACATCATTTAAGTTTTTATACCTAGTGTTTATGATTTCACTGAAGAAATATTATGAGTTATGACGACTGAAAGTATATGAAATTATTACTTTACATATCTCAAATCATAATAAACATAAAATCATCTCAGTAAATGCTTGGCCAACAGTAAATTTTCAGTAATGTGAGTAAAAAGTATTTATTTGTAGTTTGGTATGTGTCCAAGCGAATGAAGCAAGCATCATTGAAGTATTCTGTTTGAGAGTATTTACTTTCATTACTATTAATTTTATGCGTCCTCTTTGTTGTACTTGTACTAAGACAAATGACAAACAAACATACGGGCCGCCTGATTGTAAGCAGCAACCGCAGGCTATAGATGCCAAAAACTTGCGCGTTTTCTCGAGTTATGCGTATGTATAATAAATAATTGTTATAATAGAATAATTATTTATATTCAAACCTATTTAGAGATATAGAGTTTTAGTAATTGTAAATGCCAGTGTTATAAAATACCAATGATTGCAGCGCCCTTACAAGATTTCATATTGATATCTCTCACCTCTGTATATCCATCCCTATCTTTTATAACAACTTATGTACATAATATGAATGCATTAAAGATTTTTTTGAGACCTCATAGGTGTGAAGCCTCATTTGGCCTGTTATTGTACTGGTGAAATTACCGGTAAATGCTGGTCTAAACGGAGCAATTTAATTGCCCGTCAAATCCAATAAGTCGAAGCAATAATACAAGTTGTGTACCTTCTAGACTGTATTTGGATGATACAATTTATTAATTGCTTAAAAAATCCTTAAAAACCGTATATTCTTAAATCCTTAAAAGTAGAACTAAATAATGTTACTACATTATTCGATCATAGATAGAGAACACCGTAGTGGTAAAACGATTTCATGGAAATCAATTTAAAAAATAATTTTAAAGCGAAAAGTTTCATATCCGTTGTATCTTTGGAGCTCAAAATTCAATTTTAAATATAGAACTTACTGCTAACATAATAAATTCGAATATCCATATTCATTTCTACTCGAAGCCTCAAAGAGACGCATCGGCACCGTCCAAAGGCATGCAAAGCTGTTCATACGGAAATAACATGTTGGATCCAAACATCACAATAGCAAGAGATTCACAGGACGACAACAGACTTCATAGTGACTTCCGAACAAATGGGACATTCGCATTTTTCTTTGAAATTTTTTGTATGTCCGGGCTCCGGAACTATAAAGTGAAAAATATTGGTATAATCCAATAAGTTGTCTTTGACGTACGTAGTTAGCCTAGTAGTCTTAAGCGCAACTGCTACGTTCGAGGTCCTGGTATCGATTCTCAGGTCGAGCAAAGCGTTATTGGGTGTTTCTATAAAAAAAAATCAGCAGTCCCTAATTGCGCCCGCTTAATGGCAATAGGTTCGCTTCCTGTTACATTTAACCTGAAAATACTGGTAAAATGTGTACATCACCTCTGTCGAATCCTTCGGGGAATACAGGTGATGTTATGACGTAAGTAGACATTCCACACCCTGTCAGGAACCCCATAGTCGTAACGATATGGCAAGGGAAGGCATCAAAGAAAGTGTTGTTTTTAGTCTGTACTAGACCAATAAACCCTGTTGCACACGACCTTAATAACCCAGCAAAGTCTATTAAATAACCATGTTGTAACACTAAGTTATAAATATTCCACAGTGATTGTCATGTACCGTTGTTTATAACAACATAAATCCATCTAGATAACTATTTATATTTTGTTGTATGAATAATTGTATTGAATAGACAATTTTACATTCCTTCGTAGCGCCACTGAACGGGACGAAGGCCCTTTATATAACGGTTTTACAGACTACACTGTTATTTTGTTTTTGTAGCAATATAAAACTGTAAAAGCCGGTTTGCAGTTAACAGAAAAATATCGTAGGGAAGGGATGAATGAAAAGCTGGGTACTCACTTAACAGTGTAGCATGTAATGTATCAGATACGGTATCAAGTGAGTACGTAGCTACGAGCCCGCTGCGAGCCGCTCGCGCGTGGAATGCTGTAAGCTTGCAGTGACCCGCCGAGTGGCGGTATCACTGCGAACACAAAGGCGTCTCCGGCAGCTCGTGGCTAGATACGCGGTGGACCGTGGACGAGCCGTACCCACTTGCAGGTTGATACAGTTAATAATAATACAGTTAATAATAAAGATAAGTTTTACAGACTACCTTTTTAACCTTTTTAACCTTTTTAATATTTTTTTTAGTTCGTTTTAACGTATTTTTATGCAGTTTTTTTTTTTTTGGTTTTTATTTGCACACAACCGGCAGGTGGATTTTAATTGTATTTTTTTTTTTTTTTTTATAAATAGTATATTAGTTTATTCTTGTATTGTATAAATTACACTATTTTATTTGTATATTGGTATGTCCGAGTGTAGTAGTGATATTGAATTCTATTCTATTAGTACGAGTGATAATGACAGCTTCGTAAGTATTCCTACTTTAGCTGATACATTAACATCACAATTTTCTGATGTCCCGAGGAACTTTAATGCTGTGCACATCAATGCTCAGAGCATTCCGGCCCATTTCCCTGATATGCTGGCAACATTTGACTGTAAGGATGTTCATGCGATTCTAGTCTCCGAGTCTTGGTTAAAGCCTTGTCTCCCCTCATCCTCCTATTCTCTTCCTGGTTTTCAACTTATAAGAAATGATCGCTCGGTTGGCCGTGGTGGCGGTGTGGCCATATACCTTCGTAGTCATATTTCCTTCTCTGTTGTAAGTATGTCCCCTCAGCCACCACCGTCGAATGCTGGTGAACATCTCTTTTTAGAAATTGATTTATGTCATTCCAAAGTCCTTCTCGGAGTATATTATTGTCCCTCTTTACGTATTGACTTTTTTTCCTCTTTTGAAAATATACTGGAACGCTTATTACCTTCTTACAGTCACTCAATAATAATGGGTGATTTTAACACCTGTCTTCTCAAAAATGATAACCGGTCGTCTTTGCTTCATTCCATTATTGGTTCAAATAATATGTCTGTACTTGATCTTGATGCTACTCATCACTTCCCTGACTCTGTCCCCTCACTTCTTGACCTTATACTTGTCTCTTCCAAAAATCATGTCGCCAAGTACGGTCAATGCCCAGCTGATTTATTCTCTTATCATGATTTGATTTATCTCTCTTACAAAATACGACCACCCAAGGCTAGGTCTAAAATCCTCATGCTGCGTAATTTTAGTAGTATAAATCTGGACAGTCTTCGTGATGATGCCAGCAACATTGACTGGACCCCTCTTGCCACTTCTAGCTCAATTGATGAGCAAGTGGATTTGCTTATGACAAATGTCATTCAACTGTTTGATAAGCACGCTCCTGTTCGACCAGTTAAAATCAAACATGAGCCAGCGCCATGGCTGTCCGATGACATAAAAAAATTAATGTCGAAAAAAGCTGCTGCAAAATATAAATTTAAAAGTCGTCCTAATGATGCCAACAGAGAGCGTTATGTGGCAATTCGAAATCGCTGCAATAAAGTGTGTAGGAATGCACAACGCCAACACATCCATAAATCAGTCCAAGACAGCGATCCAGCAAAAGTATGGAAGTTTCTCAAATCAATTGGGGTCGGAAAATCTCGCCATAATATTATTCCTAAAGACTTCGATATCAATTTACTCAATCAACATTTCATTACCTCGTCTGTTTTTGATAAGACTACCAAAATGAACACTTTAAACTATCTTTCAAGTCTCCCGACTCCTGATTATTCCCCCTTTGTCTTTAGTCAATTCACTGATTGTGATGTTAAGAAGAGCATTATGTCTATTATGTCCAATGCTGTTGGATCTGATTGTGTCGGCCGTAGTATGATCATTCCTATCCTAGACGAAATTCTCCCTGTGATTTCCCATATCCTTAATTTCTCCGTCGCTAATGGTGTCTTTCCTTGTGCATGGAAAAATGCTCAAATTATTCCTCTGCCTAAAATACCCAATCCTTTAGTCTTCTCAGATTATCGTCCGATTTCAATCCTACCATTCCTCTCAAAAGTTCTTGAAAATCTTGTCCATGTCCAACTTAGTTCGTTCCTTAACAAAAATAGTCTTCTCAATCCTTTCCAGTCCGGTTTCCGTCCTGGTCACAGCACTACGCAGGGGCGTGCACAGACATTTCATACCGGGTATGCACAACTAAAATAAAAAAACTTATAAGTGTGTAACTACTTAGTTTCAGCCTGTTTCGGTCGTAGACCACCATACCTACTCTTACGCGCGGTGCCATTGGCTTCGCATGATGTTTGTTGCGACCATTAAGAATAGTTAAATAAGAGATTTATAGGTACTAAAAACGCATAAATGATACATCCAAAGTGGCATTTGAAAGGGCCATGAGATATTTTTGTAAACAAAATGCAAGGGAAACTGTAAGATGTGTTTGTGTACACAATCTAATAACCAGATATAAATTAGGTATCATAAAAAATTATAAAAAATAAAGAGTAGTAGGTACCTTTTGTTAGTTTAATTCAACCCGGGTACACACCTTCCCTTTGCAATCAATTTAACTTTTCCCCCAAAAGATAACGTCGAAAAAGCGGCATAGTTAATATAATTATGTACATAAATAAACACTCTTCACTAACACAGGGTCTCACAGATTAACTTTCAATTTTTTACAATAAACTCACGAAATAATTATTTACACAATCACTTGCGCACAGAAAAATAATCAAAAGTTCATTCAAAACAATAACAAACAATATGGCGTTAAAAAACTTTGCAATTGTTACGAAATAATACAATATTATACCTACAATTTATGTCAACCCTTTGCAATGAACAATTACGCGGTGCCTTTACGGCTTTTCAATTTGGTCGGGTTGCCAAATAAGCTATGCTTCCAAAACTCGCACACAGCTAAAAGTTTTGTTGTGTAGTACAGAGAAAAAGTGTGACTGTGTGCGTGAATTCGCAACATTTATTGTACTGCAAATAAGCAGAAATTTGCCTGCTTCTGCCACGGGTTCTAGGGGAGCCACTTGTGCGATGATTATTCGCGGCGGCGAGCTCAATCCAAATAGTTCCCAGAAAAATTTATAGATGGCGCGGAAACCAAATAAGATTATTGATTTTGATTATTCTTGATTAATTTTTAATAATGTTTGCTATTTATTATTTAGAAGTTTAGTACTCCAGGGTATGCAGTGCTTATTTGCATGTATGGACCGCACGCCACTGGCACTACGACAGCTTTAGTTCATGTTACGGATAATATCAGGACGGGTATGGAGGTAGGAAACTTAACGGTGTTGGCACTATTAGATTTTAGCAATGCATTTAATACCGTCGATTTCGATATCTTGCTTGGCATGCTCTGTTCTCTTAACATATCTCCAACAGTGCTTGACTGGTTTCGTAGTTACCTGTTTGGCCGCCGACAACGTATTAGCATTGAAGATTCTACATCTTCTTGGTGCAATACGTTTGCCGGCGTACCACAGGGTGGCGTTCTTTCCCCATTACTTTTCTCGATTTTTATAAATTCTATCTCCGATCAATTCAAGTCTTCCTATCATCTTTATGCAGACGATCTTCAGATTTACTGTCAAGCTCCTCTTGAAATCCTCAGTGAAGCCATCAACACAATTAATGAGGACTTGGCTGCAATAATGGGTTGGAGCATTAAATTTGGACTAAAGGTGAATCCTGCAAAAACTCAGGTGACTGTCATTGGCAGTTCTAGAATGATTGCTAGGGTTAACTGGTTGACACTTCCCTCAATTATTTTTGATGGGACTGTCATTCCACTGAGTGACAAGGTTAAGAACTTGGGGGTTCATATGGACAGAACTATGTCATGGGCTGTACACCTGAAGGAGGTCAGTCGAAAAATATTTGCTTCGGCTTCTTCCTTAAGAAGACTTCGAAATTTTCTACCGACAGCTACTAAAATTGCGCTTGCACAGTCTCTTCTCCTTCCAATATTAGACTATGCCGATGCCAGCTATCTCGATGTCACTGAAGAGCAACTAGATAGACTTGAGCGACTTCAAAACTTTTGTATTAGATTTATATTTGGCTTGCGCAAATATGATCATGTCTCTACTTTCCGTACTAAGCTCAACTGGTTGCCTATTCGACTTCGCCGGAATTCTCGTATCCTTTCTTTGCTATATAATGTACTCTTTAATCCAACTACCCCTTTGTACCTCAAGGAACGTTTTGATTTCCTCTGTGACACGCATTCTAGGCCTCTAAGGTCGTCGGAAAACTTGGAGCTTAAAATCCCAACGCATTCTACAAAATTTACGGATAAATCCTTCTTCGTTCAAGCGGCTCGATTGTGGAATGCGTTACCACTTACAGTAAGACGAGCACAGTCACTACATCTCTTTAAAAAACTTGTAAAAAATCACTACCTCGGACAATAAAGTGTTTTTAAAGTATTACTTCTAATATTGCATATTTATTTTATAATTAAATTATATATTATATGTATGTTTGTTTCATGTATATATGTATGTATATGTTTATAGTTTATAGAACTTAACTGCAGATTTTAAGTACCTTTTTAGTACACTAATTGTACACTATGCCCGTTATCTTTTTCCAAGATTCATAATATCACTTTGGTTGCCTGGAAGAAATCGCTTTAAGCGATAAGGCCGCCCATTGTACATTAGTAACATATTGTATTTTGTTTCTTTTTATATTTATTTTGTATTTTAAGTGTACAATAAAGTGTTTAATAAATAAATAAATAAATAAATAACTGGACGATTTTCTGTATTAACAAAATGATAATGTGGAAGTATCTTTAAGCAGCTTACGTCAGGCCTATTATTATCGCAAGAAACAAGTGAAGCTTATTATGACTACATACTACAAGATTTGATAAGAGAATAACAAAGGATTTGTTAAACGCAAACAACGGCGATAAAGCGCCGACTGCCGACTCAATCCCTTTAAATAGATAAATACCTAAGAGCCCACAAAGGTTTAAGTGGTATAAACTTAGAGATCCCGGGAAATGGGCAAAAGAAAACCAAAGAGAATCGCTCTATTAAGTGGATTTGTGTAGTACTGAACTGGAGTTCAAGGAATTACTATTTTAAGTACCTACTGAAATTCTAGGTAATCTTTTTCATGTTCTAGGTTTAAAAACAAACGAATTAAAATAAATGCCAGTATTAAACTTTGAGGTGTCAAACTTATTGTCTGGCTTGAAGTTGGTACGAGCTAACTTTTGAAAAAAAAAATTATAATTGAACTGTAATAGATAAAAACTAAAGCTCAAGTAGGCTGTCGTTTTAAATCATTATAATCCAAGATTTTTCTCTCATATTTTTACGCCCGGGTTGAAGTTAGCTCGTGCCAACTTCAAGCCGGACAATAAGTTTGGGTAGAACTGTACATCCACAATTCGCCGGTCGGGTATTCTTAAATATTGAATAGGTATTTGATCGTTTTCGCATTCATATTAAGTTGGTACACGTGACCATATTGAACCAATTAACTGTCCCACTGGCGGGGATGGGTCTCCTCTGAGTATCAGAGAAAAATTGCTCAAAACAGTTCCGATTTACAGTTCTCGCTTTTTCTTTCTCCGATTTTTACGGCCAGGTAAAAGTGAGCTCGTGCCAACTTCAACCTGGACAATAAGTTTGGCGAGAACTGTAGTTGTCGTAAAATGTCACGTTTTCACCGAATGGAAAAAATATGTCAGACGTGTGTATGTATGACAAGTTATTATTGTACTGACAACAGAAGTTGACCCAAATACACAGATTAAAATGCAACTAGATTGAAATTTAGAGTATTTAGATTAGATATTAAACTTTATTATTTTCAATACTAATTACCTGAATTGGCCTTCAGAATGTAGCTAAGTCAGATAAGAAAGAACCACACGCAAACAAGACGTACATTGTGTGACTGATATTTTTTTACTACTTGCAGGCACTATAGGCACATTCCTACACCAACAAAAACAAACTACGATTACACTATCAGCGGTAGATACGAGTATAACCAACCATTTGGCTTGCACTGATAACCCTGCACTTACTGTTGTCACCTTAGGGCACACGCTATCTGTTTTGCAAAGTTGCCAACAACAGCCTTGTAAATGTTATCACACAACGAGAATAAGAGTGACAATTATATAGATAAAGTGAAAATTAATAAATAACTCAACCAAATTACCTTTTCACTGATACGAAGCTGTGAAAGTCGTAAATATGTACAGTTAGTGTCGGGTACACCAGACCAATACAAATTGTATCGTTGAAAATTTCATTTGTATTGATATTTCGGCGTTCTTCGTGGCGTTCTTATGTAAATATTGAGTCTAGCAATTAAACAGGAAAAATGCGTATTAACTACTTATCATCCTGGTCAAATATTACTACTATCAGTAAACAAATAATGAATTTACTTGCATTATTAAACGATTCGTTAAGTGTTACGATACATAATAAGATATAAATAGACGTGAAGTTTACCTTAATCGCTGTATATATCATAATTCTATTATCGATATAATATATCCGATATTATTAGTCATACAAATGACCGCATCATGGTTAAGAGTTATTATAATGGAATAAATGACTTAGTAAAATGTTATGGTATTCTAAGACATCCATAAGTGTTTTTTAATTGGTTAAAAACAAGTATAAGTATGTAGTACATATTTATTACTTAATCGATTGGTAGTGTTACCACTACCAATCGATTAAGTAATAAATCGTTTACAAAAAATACTTAATCGTTTTAAAGACTTGAATAATACTTACACGCCCGACAAAACGTATAGTAAGAAAGGTAAAAATAACTCGTGCGCCAAGCTAACTTTATTCTTGTATTCAACGAAGCAAACTGAAAGAAACAGCAACTGCAACCGTCACTTTTTGTGTCGCTTTAGCATAGTATGAACTGAATCTTATACGCTCGTTTGCATTTGCAGTACCGTGGGTGACAGTCTTTATCTTCGGATAAAACTGCAACTTATAAATTAAGTTTATCCGTTGTGAGATAATAAAGAGAAAATATTGGTTCTACCTAATTGGAAATAATATTTCATAGCAATTAATTGAATTGCATTTCAACAACAATACCTCCAATAATAAAGAGTTTGTTTGTTTGTATTGAATAGGCTCCGAAACTATAGGACCGATTTGAAAAATTCTTCTAGTGTTAGATAGCTCATTTATCGGGGAAGGCTATAGGCTATATATCATCACGCTACGATTAATAGGAGCGGAGTAGTAATGAAAAATGTTGCAAAAACGGGGGAAAAATTCACAAGACCACGCGGGCGAAGCCGTTGGCGGAAAGCTAGTTTATTATAATAAAATTGTTTATAGGTTAATTATGCCGTGAGCAAAAACACATTGCTTCAATAGATTATGCTAATTTTAAAAAGACAAAAATCACCTCATAATATGAATTATAATGAAGCAATTTAATAAAGAATTATCTAATTACAGTAATTGCAGCAGCGCAGTCGTGGTGCAATTATTACGAGCTCAATGCAAACAATGCATATTATAAATATACGTAATTAATCATTATTAGTAGGAATTGTAGGAAATAATGTTACGTTGATAATTGCATTTGTTGCTATCAAAAATACAAAATAGTACAAGACTTATGTATAATTTATATAACGCTTAGGCTAATATTCAGAGACGAGGCTAAGCATGAACTTATGCTTCCATATGTCAAATTGTCACACAAATTTGACATACCGAAGCGTTACTTTACGCTAAGCTTCGTCTCTGAATATTAGCCTAAGACCTAACCTAAAGTTTAAGTTTATCATACTTATGTAATTAAAATAAACATTCGTCTCATGGTCTAGTGATCATAAGTGGGTCTGCTCAGCATACGGTGCTGGGTTGAATTCGAAAACTGGGTGCGCCAGGATAATGGCAATTAGGCTCGTCCCCTATAACACAGAACTCGATTTTGATAAGTGTAGAGGGCCGCATAGAAAATTTGAAATGGGATGGGAAAACCTATATGAACGCAGGGAGCACAGCTGGTATTTTATATAATATACCTATAATATCTGTACTTATATCTATACTAATATTATAAAGAGGAAAGATTTGTTTGTTTGTTTGTAATGAATAGGCTCCGAAACTACTGGACCGATTTCAAAAATTCTTTCACCTTTGGAAAGCTACATTATCCCCGAGTAACATAGGCTATATATCATCACGCTACGACTAATAGGAGCGGAGTAGTAATGAAAAATGTAGCAAAAACGGGGAAAAAATTATAAGACCACGCGGGCGAAGCCGCTGGCGGGAAGCTAGTATATTATAAAGAGGAAAGATTTTATTGTTTGTTTGTTTGTATTGAATAGGCTCCGAAACTACTGGACCGATTTGAAAAATTCTTTCAGTGTTAGGTAGCCCGTTTATCGGGGAAGGCTACAGGCTATATACCATCACGCTACGACTAAAAGGAGCGGAGTAGCAATGAAAAATGTTGCCAAAACGGGGGAAAAAAGTTATCAAGACCACGCGGGCGAAGCCGCTGGCGGGAAGCTAGTATACGTTATAAAGTCAATAGTAACTTCGTACGCAGCTTTCTGAGTACATACTTATGTGTATTTACACATAAGTACGTACTTAGAAAATTCTAGTCACCGCCTTTGAGTCCGATAAAAATAAAACAGTATGTGTAGAGCGTTTAAAATAGGCTTTTTATCACAACTATTGAATGCACACAAATGCATTTAGGTAAACATGCATACGGGTATGAACACAGTGTAGACTGATAAGCGTCTACGTCCGGACAATGTGAAATAAAGATAGGCATGGCACACACTGAAAAAGAAGTATTTAAAAAATATCTTGCCGCTCGAGAACTAGTTTTTAGAGCACTCTATACATTGAGAACTTAATAATTATATTGGAATTAAAAAAAGTGCTCTTAACAATAGGTGCTAAAACGGGAATACTCCTTCAAGTCATCAGTGAATAGGTGACTTCTTGGCAAGTGATATGACGATTGGGCTGCCAAGTCAAAGGTCAAAAGGAAAACGTTGTGAGGAAAACTGCATTCCTGAGAGATTTTCTCGACGGCGTGACCAACCCGCTGCAGGCTAGCCTGCAGCGCGCTAGCGTTAAACTATATTTAACCGCTCTCATTCTGTGAGGAGACTACAGACGAAGAAGCTACGTCTGTGGAGGAGACCGTGCTCAGCAATGAAAAGGTAAAAATTGGTTGATAATGCTGTGTTCCATCGTCACTAAATAGGTCAAATGCAAACTTAATAATAAAAAAATATAGGTGTCACAAAAACTTAAAAAAAAATACCTAGTAGGTAGGTATTTGTTTCGCGATATAACAGATACTTAACAGATAACAATTATCTATTGTTTGTTTTCAGAACTGTTTTGATTCATTCAGTTTTATCCACAATCATACGAAGAAACAGTACTTTAAGGGAATCGTGTCATGTAATCATAATAATTGTATTATCTTTTTTTAGGTAATAGTGATATGAAATCTTATCTGTAAGTATTATAATAAATTTTGTACCTAAATGAAATGCATTAACTTTTTTTATACCTAGTGCCGAAAATTCTCATAGATTTCCAGCCAGAGACTCGCTTAATTCCGACTCGTACTGACAAAACCCGTAGGTACTCTCCCTTTCCCTATTTGTCGGAACCAAACAACCTCAATAGCTACACATTTGCAACCAAAAATGCAACATGTATGTGAGCTAGCTATACTTCAACATTTTAGTCTCCTGGGGGGCTAAACAAGTTGCATTTTGACATTCGAATCGACAAACAAAATGTATGTAAATGACATTAGTGACAGCCCGATTTGTCGAAAGCTTGTGTCATTTCCATACATTTTGTTTGTCGATTCGAAGGTCAAAATGCAATTCGTCTAGCCCCCCAAGTGAAACAAAATCGCTATTCGCTATATAGGAGAATTAAATTAATAAAAACGAAATAATATTTTACTTTTTTAAATAATATACCTGTATATTATTTTTCATTACAGTAGAAAAATAAATCATGATTTGGGTAACACTTTCTCGAGACGTTCGAATTTCGAATAGGCCATCATTCCCGTACGCAAAATACACACTGTCGTGGATAGCCTGCTGAACCACACCATGCTTTCGCTATCCGCTGGTCTAGCCGCGTATTTCCACACTATGCGCTTACCTAGCGCGATAAGCCGCGGCCTAGTATCGCGGTCACAGAGGATAACGCCCGCGCCAAGGCGAACGTATACCAACAATAAACATGTCCGACCCTTACATAACACGCTTGATGTTGTACTACGCTAGCCAACTACTAATAAGTCTACATTGTTGCGGAGAATCAAGCGATTGAGCGATTGCTGACGCGCTATTGTGGCATTTGAAAATATGCTGCTTTGATTGACAGAATTGGTTTTGGTATTAAAGTTCGTAGATTAAAAAACGTTGTCTGACACGAAATTATTTGTTTTCAAAACCTAAGTTTATTTTTCTTAAGTATTACTATATTTCTATTTTATAACTATATTTCAACTGTAGTTGAAAGGACTTTTGTATTTTTTTTTTCATTTAAAAAAAAACTAAATTCTGTTCTACTTTGAACAAAGTAAGTTGACTGATTAATTAAACGATTATCAAGGCATATTAAATCCCATTTACTTAATTTAAACTTTCGTTTACAGATTGCGACCAAAATGTCGCATAATGTCATATTTGGCGTACCGCTTGCAATGTTATTTAATTAACACGCTTAAATGGATAAGTGCATGGTCCAATTTCATTTAAGTGTAGCATTAAGACTAAAATGAGCATACAAACTCATTAAAGGCCCGACACCTCAATCCGACCATTCAAATGTGTTCCACTTAACATACAGGCATCCGGCGGCCTTAATAGCAAATAATATGTATAATTCACTACAGACTTAGCACACGATACAAGGCTAGAGACAACTAGTCTATCGGTCATTGTACCATAGATTATGTAACTGTATATTATCTGTGCACTCATCAAAATGTATATTTCGTGATAACACATCAATGGCCATTCATTTGAGTATTAGCGGCGTATTTATCAATTACTACTACATTATTAATAGATAACAGCTGGAACGATCGCGAACAATGATATCACACGATGCCCACGCGCACATTGCTTTTATAACAAAATATTTTTATTTTATTAAGATATGAGGCAACTTAAAAAAATTGGACATAATGCGTATTTTAATATAAAGGTAACATATTTATTTAGTTACAGTATACCTGCATTATATTATGAAGTTTTCCCACACGGAAAAAGCCTGGGTAGAATATAGGTATAGGTAATAGGTACTTACCCAGTACCTACGTGCCCACCCAGGCTTTGCCAGATTCTAACCTACCTGGGCTAGAAAATAATTCACTCGTATAAAGAGGCGAGAAAAGCAAAGCTCTAGGTTTCGAATTTAATACTAAGGCACGCACCGCTGATTTTTGAAAGCATCCAGCAAGAAATCTGCATGCTGGAATTTTTCGATCGCGTGTGATATCTGCCAACCTACCAGGCCAGCGTAGTGGACTTCTTCCGATTTAGAGGAGACCTATCACTCCCCTCAGGGCTTCTCTGTAGGCGTGAGCCCAGTATAAGTAGTAGTAAGCAATAATAAGATAAATGCGTTAATTGTAAGGGTTAAACCTTAAAAGACCGTTACTGTACTTAAACGATGGTATTAACATCAATTCTGAACACATTTATCCTGAAGCAGTTAGCCTTCGAATTAGAGAGAATATTAGCATTCCGTTCCCATAATAATGAATCCATTATTACATTGATATGCAAATAGAAGCAACAAATTGTGCTCCTAAAGGATTTAGGACAGTCTTGAGTTATCGGCGTATGCGCGGCGCACGAATAAGTTACACAAATTTTGAGTCTGAACTATAAAATACAGCAGGCTATAAGTACGTTCGCGCCTTAGACCCTTATTACATGGGACCTCTAAAATAGCAGAGCTGTTAGTACAAATTGTACATAAGTACAGCTCTGCCTAATCTGTCGAGGATAAAGGCGTGATGGTATGTTTCTTGATTAGCTTAGACTTAGCTTATCCTTACTAATATTATAAATGCGAAAGTAACTCTGTCTGTCCGTCTGTCGCGGTTTCACGCCAAAACTACCGAACCGATTTAAATTAAATTTGGTACAGAGATAGTCTAGGGCCTAAGAAAGGACATAGGCTACTTATTATTGCGAAAAAAGGCTGTAAGGGGTTGAAATAGGGGATGAAAGTTATAGACCACGCAGGCGAAGCCAATGGCGGAAAGCTAGTACTAAATAAAACTAGTTTGTTAGTTAGAAAGCGTTAATTTTTGGAACTACCAATGGTATTTGAAAAATCTTTTTGCATGTGATAGACCATTTCTTGAGGAAGGTATTTAACATAGGGCAGACCTACGCAGAGCCACGCAGAGCCAAGCCAAAAGAAAAAGGACGCGAGTGCAACCACTTGCATTAGTTAGTTCTGTAATAAAGGGATAAAGTTTCCATAATGGAATGGTTCAGACCTACGCATGCAATTATATCAGTTTATAAATAAACCAAACAATGAAAATGTTATCGTGCACAATGCAATATAAAAAATATTAATTTACAATAACAAATGGAAGGTCAAACTGTTCATCAATTAATGTTATTTAATACCAATGATGCGACCGCATTTGGCTTGATACACCAACACAGAATGTATAAATAACCAATAATAATCAATGCAGAAGTTGCCAGATGACTAAAGCCGAAGATACATTAGGCTACGACACACTGCAACAGATAATAAATGTAGTCTTTATTTCACAGCAAAACTAATGACTGAATAGAATTTTCCAAATTATAGAAGTGGTCTTATCGCTTAGCAAAACAAATTTTTTAATAAGTTATTAATGTAAGTTTACTTTTATGACTATAATAGGTGTATGGCTATTGGTTAGGCAGGGGGATATTAAATGGTGGGTTCGATGAATGAAACATTTTATGACCAGTACATACACGGAAGATCAGTGCGATTGTAGGCCGCTGTGAACACAATTTGGCAAAATGGGGAATTATTGATCCGTCGATCATCCAGTGCGAGTGTGGGGCTCCAGACCAGGACATGTCTCTCTTACTCGAGTGCCCAAAGTTCGAGGACTTGATAAACGCAACGGATGCCGCAATTAAGGTGGCTTCCTACTGGGCTCAAACTATAATATTATTGACACGAAATTGACTCGACACATTGATTTACCATTGACAAGAAAAGAACAAGTGCGATTTGAATTGAGTCCGACATACCCTGCCTCCTATGTACTAGGCAGACTCCTATTCATGAAGATTTTCCGCACAAGAAATAAGGCTACACAGTACCCTTATTATCACCACATTTTTGGTGATGATGAGCACTTAGTCGCATCGCAAAGCAAGGGACTGTAGCCTCAGCCTAACAAAAATAAAATATGATTTAAAATATAAAAAGCGTATAATATCCGCCATATTGTTTTTTTTTTAAATTTCATGTACCCAGTGACAATCGTGCCATCAAGACAAATCTAATGAGGTGAAATTTATCTAAATCGGTTGAGCCGTTGAGTAGTTACGACCGGACATAGGAACGGACATACATACATACATACATACATACATACATACATACATACATACATACATACATACATACATACGCGTCAAACACATAACCCTCCTCCTTCGGCAGTCGGGTAATAAATGAATGTGCAATTTTGAATAGGGCACGAATATGATCAAGAAATGAAAAAAATACTTCTTATGCCTATGTGGATTTCTTTCATATTCTGAACATTTACATTTTCCCTTTTCGAAATTTCCTATTCAAATAAGTTTCACTTTGTTCATAAAATGAACATTATTCTAGAAATTATTTGAATTTATACACAGGATAAATTAGTGGCGGGCGAAAGTTCTTAAGGAGATCAGAGCAATCGTAAAACACGGAATATATTTACTGGCGACCATAACAAATCAATTTGTGATAAGTCAATAAACTTTCGTGAAAAGGAAATAGAGAGAAATGTGTTACTGGGTGAACTGATTAGTATAGAAATACTGTAAATCTTGCGTGGCATTAACTTAGAATTACATTAGCACTTATTAATTTATTAGCTATGTACGGGAACTATGTTCGAAATCCCGGTCTTATTGCTTTAATAACTTCTGTACGAAGTTTTATGCTCCTAAAGTTACGAATCATACAGAGAGTGATGTAAAAATAAAAACAAAATATAAAACTGTGACCCACTGGTCGCCTGAAGTCACGGCCTCAGACCTCAACAGAGATCAATGAAAGGAGACTTTTGCTCAGAAGCGGGATCACATCACAGGTAAGTTAAAAAATGTTTGTCTGTATCGCGCCAAATACTTAACACCAAATTATTAAGCTTAGTTTTAAGCTGTCGCTGGCTGCGCCCAAGCGGTTTTTAACGAACGATATCCAACTATGAATAAATTTTAAAATGCTATAGGAGTGGAAGAGGCCAAGCGTTGCTACCTTGGCGGGTACAATGATGTATATCTCAGTTTACGACGATGCTCGACGCTCTTAATCCCAAGTATTAACCGGAGGCTCCGATCCGCGACGATTTATCGTCCCAACCTGCGACTAGGCGGGGCCAACTAACAACTAACACTGTTGTTCACTGTTATACACTGCAACCTGATACCTCGTTTAGTATTTTTTTTCAAGACATGCTGTATTACTTGAAACCAGTCACGTAGCTTGAATTATGTGAAGCGAACAAACACATTTTGGCTTGTTAATCCTGCAGTGCAGACAAAAATTCCCAAGGAATAAGTTTAACCTTCGAAGAGAGAGATTCTACAGTGGGACAATATAGGATAGATCGATAGAATCATGTTCGTCTTTTCTATGCTGGGGTTGACTTCCAATCTAACCAGAAAGCGCTGATTTTCATATTTTACACAAAACGACTGCCATCAGATGCCAATACCAATATCTAAGCAAAAACTGATGGTCAGGCTTTTCGGACTTCGCACGCTACGACCGTAACTGACAGCTAAAAAGTTACGGAGGGGCGTAAGAATGGAACCCATTGACTACTGACCGCGGCAAGCGTAGTTTAATCGATTGATCAGTGTAGATAAAACTTGGCCACCAGCTACTCTCAACTGTCCAAAGAACAAATCCTATTGCAATATGAAACGGGAGACTGAAAAGTTAGGTCAGTCTATAAAATCATTTGAGTGTGTTAGAGCTTGGGTTATTGGCGAAGTATTTAACGACGGCACTCACACTCTTTAAGCAGTCGATTCCCGTTTTATCCGCCGCTACCCACTCCTCAAGGATGTTGAAGGATTTGGCGCATTACAGACTAAGAAAAAAGACAGAAAACGAACTTAAACTGGGGACTAGAAAAAAGGTTTTACCGCCAAGCGAACTCAGAGAAAATAACATTGTCTTACAAATTCTTGAGGTCCAAGGACTTCAAGAGATGTGGTGAGCTTACAAAATAACAAGCATTTGTTCGCATAAACGCAAATCCACTATCGATACGATAGTGGTCAGGGCAGAATTAAATAATGAATAGGGTCTATGACCTATAAGTAATTCATAGAATGAGCGAGTGAACGTGAGGTGCGGTGCTCGGCCCGATATGGCAGGTGCGTTATGTAAGCGGCCTGCACCGCAGGCGCACGCTTGTGATACCAAATGCCACAGCGCTATTCCTATGCTGGCCGACTAGTGGCGAGCTCGTGCCAAGGCCCCGCAATAATTGAAAGTAGATGACCCATACTTAACCTTTCGAAACAATACTGGAGTAACATAAACCAAAATAATCGATAGAAAACAAAATACATACAAGATTAAAGGTCGATCGAGCCGTTTTAAGGGCCAAATTGCGCCACATTCATAACAGGTGCCGTCTGAACCAAACACGAAACTTAGGAGCCAGACAAATTTATAATGATATAGCCCATTACCTCTCGCAAAGTCATAACGATAACCATAGATATAGTCGTTACCGTCGTATGCCCGAAGGAC
Organism: Acronicta psi; assembly: GCA_946251955.1. NCBI lineage: Eukaryota > Metazoa > Arthropoda > Insecta > Lepidoptera > Noctuidae > Acronicta > Acronicta psi. The sequence goes on along the minus strand of OX276475.1, from coordinate 9,933,112 downwards.
TTAAAAGCGGACAATTTAAAACATAAATTAGATAGTGCAGTGTCTAAATACGGGAGAACACCGGGAGGCAGCCGACTACCGGGTGGATAGGGACGATGAATAACGAAGCGACAAGGATGGTGTATCGGGAACAGTCGTGGAATGGAGCGAGACAAACGATCGGCCGGGTGCAGCAGCCAGAAGCAGTGCACACAGACATCGATCGATTAGCGGGCGAGCCACCCACCCGCTCCACCACAACCAATCTATCGACCTTTATGTTCTATTTTAATTCTGCCAAATTGTATCGATTATAATTGGTTATCAAATAACCATTAATTATTCGGCCGGTGCTCTTGTTTCCGTTGTGATCGTGAATAATGTAATATTTTGGCTGTAAATACGGGGTGCGAAATTGATTAAAATACACAGCACAGTCTGCAATGAAATAAAAACACGGAAACACGCAAAAGTAATATTGAAAAATATCACAAAGGTGAAGAAGCATGTATCTCTAACATTTCAACTCGTTATTTAGGAGTAATAGTAGTACTAGGAGATCAGAGCCTCAAAGCAGTCTTATCACTCATTGAATATTATTATTTGCATGCAATTGGCGTGCGTTTAAGACTCAGACGTAGGTACCAACATTGCAATGACAATTCCGTGCGAATTGTCGAAAACAATATGAAATTCTAATGTAGGCAACTCTAAGGCTAATGTAATCCAAACTTGGGTGCAAAGCTATCGAGGTTCAGCTCACGTCGTCGTCGACCGGTGATCACTTATTTAACTTGGAGGTGCCGTGATTCCATAGAATCGCACCGGAGCAGACACAGCTCGCATTTTTTATTTATGAAATTTTCTATTGGAACAGCTGCGGTAATGGAATAATTTCGATGGAACTGATCTGTATTCAGCAAAAACATCTCGGTGTGTCTTCAACTTTCCGCGCCCGATCGGCTTTGCCGTCCCGCAGATTAGAGCTAGATTGAATTTAAAATTATCTCTCCCTCAGAACAAATTGGAAGCCCTACAATCAGAGGCGGATCTACTTTCGAGATGTCTCGCATTATTTAATTTACTGAATTCATTCACTACTAAACAGACTGTTCGTCCTTTACAAAATCGAGATCATTTAGTTTATTTTTTATTTACCAAAGGTCCTGGAGCTTCAGAGCTTCCTGGTCCTGGCTTTGAGCAAAAAAATTTTTTAGGGCCACATGACTGGAAGAAGTATTGTCTGGCCTTGGTTACAGATTAGTCCTTCCCATTCCTAGAGGTTCCTATTCCAATATGTAGATATCTCAGCAACATTAGAGAATTCCTGTTAAAAAAATTCTATATTGTTGCTCGAGGTTAGAAACTAGGAACAGCTCGTATTAGTGCGTTATCAGAAAAGAAAGTTTAATGTCGCTGTCAATGACTGTTTAAGTGTTGCTTAGTAAAGTAGCTTGTTGCAGGAAACGCAAGCAAGCCGTGGAACTTGTCGCCAGCCGCCCAGGAAGTGCGAACATATTATGTGGATGATAAGAAAATATAGGATAGCATACCTACACGTCCAAAGTAGACGTTCCTATGTATTTCCAACGATAAAGCTATGTTTAGATACATTGTAATGGAAAACTACGACTTACGTGACAAAATACCTACCGATAACACTAAAGGTACCTTTTAATCTTATCCAGGCAATTGTTAACAAACATGGCCGTGCATTTAATCAAGTTACAATAAAACATGCGCTATTTATTTTCCTCTTCAACATAGACGCAAACAATATAAAAATAACTTGTTTCTTCGATTGAAAACTTTGCCAACTTTGCCGTCTCAACAAAGTTCGAGGATTCATTTTGCGTACGGATAACTACAGGATCGCAGAACCGTCGCCGGGAGAACAAAGCTTTGGTTCGCTCAACAATGTGTTTAGTTTCCAGATTAGAGCAATCCCGACCAACACCTAAACACGGATTTTAGATAACATTCAAACTCCGACCGCACTGAATATAAATGAGATTTTAGAACGCCGCAGCGCCCGTCTTAGGGCTCTCGTGCATAATTACTAGACATTACAAACGTTCAACTACATTTGAGCGCCGATAAATAAATTTAATGGACATTTAAATCCAAACAGAAGTTCGCTGAGAGATTATTATTCTGTTTACAGAAAAAGTTGAAGGTCTTTATTGAAAAAGGTCGGATGGGCGGATCGCGGGAGGCAAGGCAGGTTTGCGTGAGAAGGGCCCGGGGTCCTAGCACGCACCCTCACTTCCCAGCTGTTTGCGTCTATTACGATTTCAATGTCAAGTCCGATCAATACGGCCGGGGATGTAAAATTTCGGTTGGATTCGGCGCGTTCCGGGAGCTACGAACGACGCTAGCCGCGGGCTTACTAACCTACCGTAATACGCCGGGGTGCGTGCTCTCTGCACGATCAATAGACGCCAAGTAAGGCTCGGCTCGTTTTATAAATAGTCTTGAACTTCACCTCGGCCGCCGCCGTCGAGATTCGTGGGCGAAAGTGTGGAAATATCTTTAGTTACGTCACGAGGGCGGCCGGCCTTTGTATACCTACAAGTACATCAATGAGCGTACTTTTCCCTTGTCTGAAATGAATAATCTCAATAGCAGCAATGATAAGCCATTGCAGCTGTAACACAATGCCGGGCATCTCATTATGCAGATGAGATGCACAATCCCCGACAGAGAGAAAGTTTGAATATCTCAATATAACGTGACAATCGGCAGCTGATGTGAATATTTTACTAAGTTTCCATGTAAATAGCCCTTCTTCGAGCTACTGGCGTAGATGGCGCGAGGAAACCGCTGGAAAATGTCAGGGAGCTCGAATTGGAAAAACAACTGCGGTGAATTTCTCTACCTAGACTGTAAAACCACTTGAAAAGCCAATATCGCCGAGTTTTATACCTCATCAGCATGCATACTGAAACTCGTAATATTTAAGGATTGTAAATTGAAATCTCGCAAAAAAGGTGCGCTCTAAAATAAAGGAATTAATTAGAGGGATACAAAACCGATGAGATGGAGTGAAATCAAGCTGGATGACTATAATAGTGAGTAAGGGGAGTAAAAGCGGCGATATTAAAGAACGAAAACGAGCGGTTCATTACTGGGAATGTTGGCAATAACAATACGACTAATGGCCCTAGCGCGATCCTCTCAATTCCCGCTTCTACTCGAAAATCTCCCGCCGCAACAAATCCCCGACAATTGCAACTTATTTTGATGTTACGAATGTACTGTTCTGAATTAATAGCATGTAATCTTTGCATGAATTATAGCTCTTATTTTCAAGATGTAATGGGGCAGAATCGATTATGTGGCATTGTTGAGTAATAACGTATCATTGTCATCATTAGTATGGCAATTACCTTGTATAATTATTGTTTAGGTATTGTGTCGTAGATAGCTACTACGTCTTACATATTCGTAGAAATGAATCGTGAGTATGAAGCTGTCATAACTTGACAGACGTGTTCCTAGGTCACGTAAGCCATTCATGTTTCACTTGTATTTTTTTTACTTTTTTTCCTATAATATTTTGTATACAGTGTTACATTATTATAAAGATCCGTTGCAGTGGATAAAGTACAATGTTGCTGATAACATAAATAGGTTTTATTTTTATGTGTGTGCTCTGTTATATTATTATATACTTGAGTAATTCATGCAGTCGCATTACTTTATTTATTAAGGGTAAAACAAGGATAACGTTTATGTTTGATATTAAAATATTGATTAAGTGTTTTAATAAGCGTCTTGCCGTGTTATTATTTTCGAGGTCAATATATTCAAATATATCGTACAGCATCATCAGACATAATATCTATATTAGGCTAGTATCACATTAACGTAGGCGGGAGTAGCTATAATCAAATAACAGCACGATTAAATCAAGCGCCTCTCAATTTAAATACGACTATAATTATAGAACATTTAGTAGACGTAGATCGAAGACAGATAGACACGATTATACAACATGGCCGCAATTTATAGGAGCCACTAAACATTTAGTCGCAGGAAAACTGGTACAAGTACACAATATCCCAAAATGATTGTTGCGCAAATGTTCCCATATACAGCTTAGATTAGTACCAAAATACTTTCAAAATACCAAGGGCCAGTTGCTCCACTTTCATACACGAGGCTCGTGAAACTAAGAACATTATCGCACGATAAATCGCTAGTTCGTATGTCTGGCAATCACTTTATCCATAAAACTAGTATCATAAGATTGTAGTTGGTCGAGCGTGACCACTCGCAATAGACGCGATCACGCAAGTTTATCTCGCAGTTATAATAATTAGTTAGAGCAATAACGTATCCAGACCACACCTCGCAATTAGGTCTTGATTATGTGAATACTTTATGTAGTCGCGTTATTAAAGCAACACATAAAACATTCTTTATAAGGAAACTCGGAGATAAATGCGTTCTTGATGTTAGGAGCACAAGTTATGTAACAATCTTTGAATCTTTATTAGTAATTTGCTGTGTGCGGCGTCATGGACGAGTAGACAATCTTCTACAGAGATCACTAAATGATTAGGAATGTGAAAAATGGCTTCCACGTCTGTTTTAGTGATATCTAACCACCTACGCTTGTCAAGCGAAACGAAGACGATTAGGTATGATCGTCATATTATAAGTTATAACATATTTTTAATTGTTCAAGCGGCTTTTAGGACGAATAAATTTATTTAGTTTCAACTTTTTGAGTGGATAATGGATGATCATTATCAGATAGTTTCTTAGTAGTTCTCGAATAGAATAGTAAATAAATGATATACCAATAACACATGAGTAATGACGGTTTTATAAAAATTTACGCTACCTCTATGCATTTTACCAGGATCTCATAATTTGCTTAGAGGTTGGCAAAAAAAAAAGCATTTGACCTGAAGCCAAGGTACGCGTACGTAACAAATCAAATCACAATATGGCGGCATTAGTCGTTGCGATTCTATGCGCTAGAGATTTGCAAGCGGCACGGCGACGTGCACTGTAAGTAGGTCGTGCGCGTGCGTCGACCCCACGCCCGACTTCAGGGTTAACGCCAAGTGCTTGTAAGCAGGGTTGCCACTGTTTGCTTGCTGTGCGGGGGGGGTAAAAAATCTTGGGATTGAATAGAATAGAATAGAATTTGACACGGAAGGGCAAACTGGAGGCTTAGAGGAAAATTAAGTATGGATGCGAAGAAAAGAAAACGGTTTTTGGAGTAACACTGCAATATTTTTTACAGGACAATGTACCTGCCTAGTAGGTACAGTGGATCTTAGCCTGGGTCTTAGATTCTAAAAATGTTGAGGGTCTAGAATTACCAAAAATAGGTATCATTTACCAATTTAACAATAATCAGTAAGTATTATGTATAAGGTTTTCTAAAGATGAACATCACCGATTTCAAATAATTTATAACGAGTACTACCAATCTGAAACCATTTGTTACGTTGAAGTATTGATGCAATGCAACGGAAGCTTATGAATCACTGAAATCAGAAGAATTGGATCAATGTTTTGTATCAAATCTATATCTGACATTTTGGGCTTTTAAAACACGGCTATCAACTCATTTATTAATAGTGATGATTTCAGTGTAAGCAATTGCAAAACTTAAATGGATACAGAAAATATTACACGAGTGTGCAAAGCATTAAGTCAACATTTAATCGCTAAGAACAGCAGGCGGTACAAATATTGCCGTCAGAATTTAATGAAGTGCCTTGGCCAGAGCGTTGACGGAGCCAGCCTACTCATGACTTGATCTTACGACTTGTCACCGATCTCTGGGCGCCTAGTACTCTCACATTATGTAACATCTACGAGCTGGTATAAAATATCTAAGATATTTTTTAATTATGATTACAAAATATTATTAATTCGCTAATAACCTAGCAATTTTGGCCTGAAATCAAGCTCGTGTTTTCCAAACATTATGGCTGTAGTTATCGCGGTAATAATAGCGAGCACGAGTTCGTTGACCGCTCTAGTTCTATTCTAGTTACATACAACTAGTGTTACAACTTTGTTGCTATTTTGTAGAAAACTAGACAAAATCATTGCGCGGTTCGGAAAATCTTTATGGATCGTTATGTCACCAGGAGGACTAGACAAGTTGCATTTTGACATTCGAATCGATAAACAAAATGTATGGAAATGACACAAGCTTTCGGCAAATCCGGCTGTCACTAATGTCATTTACATACATTTTGTTTGCCTGGGATGGCAATGGTAGTGTATTATGTATGACTAAAAAACCGCATTTATGTCATTCACTACGACCACGGGACGGTCCTGGTCATGCGAAATGTTTACAAGACTGAAAAATCCTCAAAAACTAACCAAGCGACTCAAATTGCTAATTTTCTTTCGCAGTTTTCCTTCGGGAGCGGAGAAGCTTAGTTTTATAGCAAACTTTATTGTTCTTAAGAATTATGAGGAGACCCGGTTAAAATTTCAGTACAGATGGCTGAATATAAATATGAGCTATTTTGTTATGTGTATGTTTATAGTTATTGTCTGGGTTATAGATAAAATAAATTGTGATAGTTTTTAAAATCGACATGAGAAATGTGCTATTTTTGTGTTAAAACAATTGAATCGTTTAAAAAAAACTTGCCAGGAATCATATTAAATTCAATAGAACGTAATAAAAAAGTCGTACTTACTCTGAAATAAAATATGTTTAATATACTATATTATGTTTATTGATTGGCTTGTAGACTGAGTTCGTACATGTCAAATTATTATACTCCATCTAGGTGCGCACGCGTCGCTACTGCGACGACTTGGGCGTGGGCGAGGCGAGGCGACGCGAGGCATGCTGCGCGTGAGCAACCGCGTGGGCTACGTGCATTATCTACGGATATTCAGCTCATGTCGATAGGCATTCTGTTCACTACCCAACGGATTACTCATGCATTCATTTGTTACGTTAATAAACAGTTAAAGAAATCAATTACTAACGTCCATACCTACACAAAAGTTTTATGATACAACGCGATGTTGGAAATCAGCTTTAAATGACGGGCGCTCCTGCGTAATATTAAGCCAAACGACTACTAAATGTACGCAAACAAGGCGCATGTTTATCAAGATTGAATTCAACAGTACGATGGCAACAAAAACCGGCTCCAAAGCCCTACCAAGTATGGCAATAGTGTCCTGCAAGTGGATACTTGCGTTAACTTTATAAAAACTTGATCAGAACTACACGAAACGGTCTTGTAAGGCGCAGGTTGGCTAAAGTTCGTACGGCTGGGACCTTTTATAGCCCTGCTAGCTGATTCGAGCTGTGTCGAAAGCCAAACTCGAGGAAAATGCAAGATACACTATCTATTGCACCATATCATCACTGCGTATTCGTAAATTCCTTCTCATTTAAAGGGATTCCTGCGTATACTTTATCAAGCATCTATGTAGCAGTAATTACGTTTATCGAGTTCTTACGAAACTGCCGATATCTGAACTAGTAAGAACTCATTGCACGTCGTGCCATCATTCTACAAGTTTTTGCAACGAAGGAAAGTTGCACCGCGAGACCTATCCAGCCCTATTGTATCTATTAACCGTCTACTTTCTCATTTCTTGCCATTTACGGTCCGTTGAGAAAATCGAGATGCATTTTGCAGTATATCAGCGCATGATGAAGAGAGGCTATGACAGCATAACTTAGGCCCACTCACGGACGGGCTGAGTCATTTAACGTTTCGTGTATATTTTTCAAAGGCTATAGGAGCATTTATTATACAATGCTTCGACAAAAAACACGTAACCGACAGACAAAAAAGGTTAAGCGACTGTTGCGCTCGCTGAACAAGACGATTGAAAGAAAAACGCGGTGTTAATCCACATGGGAAGCCTTGAGCGCGGTGTCGGGTTGCGGCCGCGGTTCCGTCGGCTTTAGTTACATGGACGACCGCGCGCCCGCCACATCTTCCTACGTGCTCTTCAAATAACACACATTACTCCTTACAATTACGTCCTAAATTTCACTAGCCCCTTTCCATCCACGATAATGACGGGAACAAATGAAAACCAGCAAAACGTTTTATGATGTCGTCCTGCTCGTTACGCCATGTTTGACCATGAGATGCGATATAAGTACGTATGCACATTGGACGTGAAAATTACCGCTGCGATAAATTCATAAACTCGGCTTTAGGTCTTACGAGCAACGCAACCGGTCGGCGCAATCAATATGCCGGCAGACAGCGGGCCACCATAAATAGAAGAAGTGGACTGGGATTTAATGATGCCGCTCCGCGAAAACGTGCCTCGCTTGTCGCTGTTATCAATCATGCTTACAGCTCAGTCTTAGTATCACCGCATCGTTTCACTTGGTTATTAGATTCCAGTAGGAAGAAACCGATATTTATGTTATAGCGTGCCTATTGAATGTTATTGCCTGCCTCGATCGGACGCGATTTATTTTTTAGAGAACCAACGGAACAAGGTCGAGATAAAGTAAAAGATCATGTAAACGGGTGCTAGAACCGCTAGACTAGTACACTGGGGGTAGAATAGCGGGGTGCGGAGAGTTATGAAGTTTCCCCCGTCGAGTAAACGGTGTGTTCTCACGCGAAACGAGTCGGCTACAAGACAATACCGGTCGCGTTATTTACGCGATAGATAAGTGAAGAAAATGTTTTAAATTATCTCGCGTGCTTCGCTCGGTGCACGAGCGGACGTTAGCAGCAACAATAGTAGCACTTCGCGCGTCAGAATAGCACGAAATAGCATTTAAATTACCGTCGCTGATTATCTACGTTAAAATACTATCTAAATTACTTTGAATATCAGTATGTCAGACAAAACGTGTCTAAAGAAATTAAGGTTTTTATTAGGAAAAATCTGCGAAGACGTACCTACTTAGATGCTAATCTACCTTTAGATAGGATTACCGTTTATTTTAGAAATAGCACAAGTTTTACCTAGATTTCACAAAATTTCCTTATAAGCAAATTGCTTAATTATATGCTCAGTGTTTTCTCTGCCATAACTAGCACTTTGTATTGCTATTAAAGGTCCCATAAAGTGCATGAGACATGAGTAAATGATGTTGTTAAAATGCCTATAATGTAACATGTTCCTATTACGGATTACCTAATCAGCAAGAGAAAGTATTTCTATATTAATTGAAAACTTTCCAGTTGTACCAGTCTTTACAGTCGTTCACAAAATTAAATTTTAATATTTCCAGTATTTAGCAAGTGTGCCATCTCAAAAAACACAAATTCAGAAAGTTTTTATAAATAATTTCTTAGCAATTTTATATAGTAAGTAAGGCAATAGAATTTGGTAGTTATATTCTAACTTTAAAAACCAATCAAAATTCCGGAGACCTTGGCCCTTTTGCTGCAACCAGAAGAAAACAACACCCATGCAGTATATATTACAATGTACAAGTATTTTTATCCGACTGTCAAAAGAGGAAATGTTTCTTAATCGAAATCTTTACTAACCTAAATTTGGACCCCTTTTAAAAACAGCTAGTTTTGTAGAAACTTTAGTAAGTGGCCATCCAAAAAAAACGTTTTATTGGAACTATTTCAATTTTTTTGTGTGATGAATAAAAGTCACCTTATTAAGTATATAGATGCAGATAGACTGCAAATGCTATACAAACATATCTCGGTAAATGCGTACAGTCAGGCGTGTGTTGAGTGTTGTAATAAATAACAAACAAGCGTCGGGCAAAAATAGCAGCGGGCACGACGGGCAGGGGAATGACCGTCGGTTGACACACAACTGGCTCAAGGCCTGTGGAGATTAGATACCAGAGTCGCATAACAAATACATATAACGACTCACAATTGCAAAATAATTCGCGGCGAAGACAATTATTCAGAAGGCTGAGAAAAAAAGGTATGTGATATACCTAGAGAAAACTTCTGAAGTAAGCGGAGGAGTTTCTAAGGTCAGCGAAAGTGATATTTCATTGCAGTTTATGCCCGGAAAATTTTAACAGCCAAGCCTTTGGCTTTTCATGCCCGGGGGTTTGCCCCTACATGGACCTAAAATATACAGGTGAACTGTAAAACAGGGATATTGTTTTAGTAACAGGATAATACTGCAGATAGTTAAAAAAATATACCTGTAAAAAGACTGCTGGAAGAGATTTCTGTAAAAATAAGCAGTACCTTTGTACAGAATTCCTATTTATAATTTTCTGTTCTTCAGTGTGTACATAAATAAATAAATAAAAGGGGCAAAGTTTTCCGAAAAAAGAAATATGATAAAAAACAAAGTTCATCCCTGAAAATTTATCTTTTTCATAACCCATTTACAATTAGTTGGAGAAACCTCGATTATGACATATTTTTCCAAGAAAGAAAAAGTTAGGTACCAAAAATGCAAGATTGCATTGGAAAATAAATGTAATATGCTGCATGAGGTACACCAAAAAGAATCCTGGCTTTATTTAAGTTTTATTTGGAAACGTACGCCAACTTTAATAAGTATTTCAAATGAAACTACACACACGTCACATTCATTTCTCGAATTCAATTGATACTTAAAACTTTTTTCTTTTCTTTCTTTTGTATAAACAATACATAACGTGACGCTTCTCTTCCATTTACTTTTTGCTGATATATTGTGAGAAATTGCCATCAGTTAATGTTAATTAGAAATGTATACAGCGTTCCATACAATGAAACAATAAAGTTGATAGCGCCAAGAAATTAGATGCATTTAGATTTTGTTCGGCTTGTTACGCAGATAAATTTAATATAATTATGGTTTTTAACACGTCAAGAAACAAATCACTGAACAATAGGAAATCTATTGTTTTCGAAGGAGGCGAATGCAAATAGGAGAACAGCCTATTTCCATATATCGACCACTAGACCAATTAGGCAGTGAAATTTTGGGGTTTTTGCATGTAAAGCGAAATCAAAATTATAATTTTACCCCTCTAAGTAGGGATGTCGGAAATGGAAAAAGTATCGATAACGATAACGATAATGCGTAACGATATTTAAAAAAAGTATCAATATCGATATTGATATTTTCAAAAAACATCGATATATCGGCCAACTTAAAAAACAAATTATAAAACAGCCAATAAAAAATTTAATCTTATAACTTATAAATGTTTATTGGTCTAAAAAAATTCGATTTAATACCTTTTCGATACTTGGAATGTTATATCGATATATCGAAATATAAAATATCGCTCAAAAATATCGATACATTGATAAAATAATATCGATATGATATATCGATATTTTTTTAACAACCCTACCTCTAAGTAGTGTATCCAAAAGATGGATAGACTGTGTCAGAAAGGTTATGACCACAAAAGAGTTGAATGACGAGAGTATGACGGCTAATAGAGACGTAGGGAAGAAAAACACATACCTACTGCGCCGGCCTCAAGTGAATTGGGATAAGAGCAGGACTGCAGGAAGTGAATTGGTATAAGAGCAGGACTGCAGGAAGTCAATTGGGATAAGAGCAGGACTGCAGGACAATCATTAAGTAGTGTAACCTAAAAGGACTCTGGCCATTAAAATCAACGAAGCAAATTCCTCAGTAATCCTATTAGTCCCCATTTTACAGTTCTATTAAATAAATATATTATGTAATGGTAGACTTGACGATAAACTCGGCATTAAATAAACCCATTCACGGATGTCGTGATCTTTAGAATAAGCCATTGGCAGTTTACACTTAGTGATTCAACGAGCGTTCATTTATGTTTGCAAAACCGGCATTCCTTCTGCTTTTTTATCTAAAGCTAAATATTTATGAAATACTAGCGACTCGCCCTCGCTTCACTCCGGGTATATTTTATATTTGGAGACTATATTTTAAGTTAGACCTAGCACATCGGAGAAAGCTGCATTCACTTCCATGCAGTAGTTTTGCGTGATGCGTGCACAAACATACAAAAAGACAAACATTCTAGAAACTGAAAAATTCTAATATAGACCCCGAAGAGAAAGAGACGTTCGTTTTTTTTTAATATCTGATGTATAAACATCGGCCTGTTACAATTTTATTATATGTATCGATTTAATTTTTTTATGTGCCTATTATATTTTTACTGTCAGCGTACTAACTAGCCGTAACCGCTAATCGATGCGGTTCCGATTCAGTAATGCCTTCATGAATATTTCGCTAAAACCAGTCACCAACACATTTTAATAACATACACAACCTTCCATTACATTGGTTTATGCAATACATTAGCACACAAGCACTAATAACAATTTCATTAATTTTAAACGGGCGAGTTGAGGTGCAAAATTATGCGAAGTCGAAATATGGTAGCAAAGTGCACTTGCATTCTTGTTCCTTACTTTGTTATGAACGAGGCCATATAAATAAATAAATTCAGCCCGTATCCTGCCGGAGGGTTAACATGCGTCCTACGACAAATAATTATCGACACATTATCTCGTCTCTTGCTATTGTTTGCGTCGACAAAATTATTTCGTGGTGATCACAGCCCAGCTAGAACTTGTCCATGTCATTTGTGGCACTTTCCACAGTTTAAGAATGATTACACTATAAATGTAACCACTGGAATTGGCAGACTACACACATCTCATCTTGATATGTAGGTTTCATCGCGAATTTTCCCCTAAGATATTGGCTTAATACAGAGCTTTGAGACTCGTATAAAAAGTTTTATACTTTAATTAACTCAGCAGTTTCTAGCATAAAATTCACATATAAATCACCTGTCTTCTTAACCTGGGTTTACGTAGAGTAAAAGCAACATTAAACCCAAAAAAACGTTTATTTAAAAAGCTAAAAAAGCGATGTTTTACTTTCGTCTGGCGGCTACAAGCGTGTCGCATAAACCACCCAGCGGTACGATTAAATTACAGAAAAGTTACGTTTATTCGGTAGAAAATGTACCGACCACCCCGGCGCCACCCGTGACAGCATTTTATCGCGAAGTGTCACCCTGTGTTTTTATGGCGGCGACAACAAAAGCAAACTTTCACCTCCGCCAACCATTTGTGCAATAAAAATATTTTATTGGCCACCTCGAACGTCCAGAGGTAGATCTCGTCGGAAAAAGATTAATTATTTCTTCACAATAGATGGCGCTACGTCACCTTAAGACGTAAATTAGAATGTGGAGGAAGATTTCGACTGGCGAGCAGGGCGAGCGGTGGCTTAGTGGTCAGAGCGTCTGGTGTACCGAACCAGAAGGCGCAGGTTCGAATCCTGCTCGCCCGCCGATTTTTTCCTTCATTAAAAATAACTTGTAATCTTAGCATAGAAAATGCTTAAAAAAAATACAAAAAGAAAGATTAATTATGTTAAAGCTAAAGTTCGTCAGCAATTGCAGGGTCAGAAATTAAATTTCCTCACATATTTTCGGAGACACTTTTGACGTCGTTTATTCTGTAGAAATGTTTCTAAGAGAAAATTTATATGACGCGCGAAAATGATCGGGGTATTTTTGCGCTAGTTACATTACAGTGTTAACAGTAGTTTCATGTACGGTTTTATACGTTGGAAAATACATAAAAATCCTATTTGAAAGGACTGTTTAAGTGTTTACGCTAGACGTGTGAACTCCCGAAGGAATCGATCCTGTCGTTAACTTGTTATTTACTCTTTTCTATTGCACAATTTTCCATTAAAGTAAGAAAATACTGCAGATTTACGTACCTTGATTTGATATGAGTTGACTTTGTGCTTCGGTAGATGATTGAAAGTAGAAAAATCCAGTCTTCGGGAGAATATTCCGTTAGCGCCAGCGCCGGCTCTGTAAAGAAAAATCGAGATTTATAAAATAAATAAGTACCGAAGAGTTGTAAACTATCAATCTTTTTGTAAAACATTTTACCGTAGCCTGAAGGTAAAAGCTATTACCGTTCTTAACAATATATAATCTCTAATATTACAAAGCCAGACATCACGTTTACTACATTCCGATTTGCTGTATGAGCAACTAATATCTTTTCCGTTCCTCCAATCTCGAAGTCTTCCAACTTTTAACCCTTTCACCGCAGTGATGAATCGAAATCCAATTTTCTGTGTACTGCCCTTTGCCGACGAGCACATTTCGTGCCGTCAGTATTGAAATGGTTTTAATGCCTAATCGCGTTACACGGTTTTACAGCGAACCCGCAGACGGATTTAATGCAGACGCGAACGCAACTTTGTGACGAGACGTTGAGGTTGACGTTTTAAAACCTTTGTTTTTTTTAATAGTAACAAAAGATACAAAGCACTAAAATGTAATAAATCTTTAAATGTATTTAATTTCTGACACATACGCGTCAGGTCTTACCACCTGCTTGGAACCCTATTATAGATTCGATTAAATCTAAATCCAAGCCTAAAAATGCAAGACCGAAGGATACGGTGAGCTCGTTCTGCGTGAATCGGATTGCCAACAATTAACAAAAATGTAGGGTAGCTGTTAGTAATTGAAACGTCAAGACGCCTACCACCTTAGTCACCCGTGACCATGGACGCTGTAAAGGGCCCGAAACGTCTGGATTTAAATAATATCAATATAACGCGATAAAATCCGTAAAAAGTAGTTTTATTTCAATGTATTTAATTACTAATATTTTGCATGTCTTATGACCGAACATGTTTTGAAACGATTTATGTATTCCGCACCTTTATTGTATCCATATAATTAATGTAATCTATATTCTCCATCATAAATGTAAATAGGAAGCCCCATGAAACAGGTATTTAATACCTATAAAAAAAACATTAAATTGCTAAAAAATCGCGACAACAAAAGATTGAACAAAGACTACAAACTGGTTTTGTCGGCGCTTAAAAGCCTCTTTAACATATAATTTTAATACCCACAAGATACCTATGTTAAGTATGTAAAAATTTGCATAAAAACTTTTAAATACAGACCCCCTACTGTATACGGAGGGGACCGTATAACAACACTGCATAGCAAATTAGCAATACGGAGAAAACAATTAAATAAAACGTTGAAAAAATACTCTGCGCCTGAGTTGATAAAATGTAAACAAGTACCTACTCTACGACGTGCATCGTTTTTTTACAAAAAATCCACACGAAGCAAAAAGCAGTCTCAAGGTAACGCAAAAAACTTGTTTTTTCATTGTCAAGGCCAACAGAATTAGATACCGGCTTTCGTATCTCGGCGGGGCGTGTCAATACAGAGTATGTTTACATTCGCTTATATAGATAAAAAATGGTGATTATAATTTTGACGCGGTCGTTTTGTAATTCTTTTGGCGGACTATTTTATACTAAGCTGCTTCGATATTATAATTATCATATTATAGATGATTAATTAAATATTCTGATGGAATACCAATTTGTATCACGTCCAGTGAGGACGGGTAATGACTGAAGCCGTCAAGTTTCAAATATTTTATATATATAAGTAGGTACCAACAAAGACCTTGTATGCGTGATGCATTTTAAATGACCCTTTATTGTAAGAACTGGGTAATTTGGATTTAAATACGAAGTTAGCAGTCGGCTCGACTTGCGCCTGAACGGAAGTGCGCTCGACTTAATATGGGTGACCTTGGGCGCACAATGGGTTAATTTCATGAACAAAAACGCCGACATACTCTGCCCCAGTTGCGTAACGTGATCGCTATAGTGCCCTGATACGCGTGTAAATTAAATTAGCACATAAAATGATAACGCGTACCGAATTTGTAAACATAGCAACGGGAAATGCTGAACGCATTTCGGCTGATAACAGAGCAGGATTTATTTAATCTGTGGCAAGACTAACAGATAAAAAATATGCTGAAAAAATAAATCAAGTTGCAGAGCCCAAATGCATGGAAAGGAGCTGCAGGGAAACCTATACTGCTGTGACCCGATAAATTGTGTAAGAACTTAGATTTCTTCTAATGAAACAATTTTGTCGTCAATTTATCTCGTGCTCAAAGTACAGCCAAAGACAAGATAAAGAGACGACAAAAATTTTTCGGGGCGCGTATGTAGGGTTGCCAACTAGGAATACTGTTAATTATAAAAAAATGCATTTTGTGTATTTTATTGTTACGTATCTGCAGTTGATGTAGATGTTGTATAATTTACACAATATCCGTCCGTTTGAAAGGTATTTAAGTAACGTAATTAAGCTTTGCTTATGAAAAATCAAATTTGACAAACATAAAATCGAGTCTATGCAAAAACATGGACTGCATGTAGTTCGCTCACCCACGAGGTCACGACTCACGACCAAAAACACGTGTATGTGATTGTGATTAGATTGTGTCGCCTCATATTATAATCATGTGGTTTTTGGAGACAAACAATAAAATAATTGTAGTTGCTATAACTGTGTTATGTTTTATAACATATAATTATAATAATAATGTTTCTCGATTTAATTATTCATATTTTAAGTTCGAGTAATGTTACTGTACTAACTGGCCCGTCTGAAATTATGCTTTCCCAACGGAACGATACGTATAGCCCTAGGGAAACTTTTTTTAAATATTGTATCAAATAAAATGTAGTTAAATCGCTATAAGTACAGTCGCATTAAAAAGTTAGATTATCTAGATTTAAAAAAAATCGCGTCGAAAATTTCTAAATGTGTGAATTTAATTATCTCGTTTCACCATCTATTTCCACATAATCATCATTATTTTATGCGAGCGGTGCAAGTGCATTATCAAAACGTAGGAGAGTGAGATAGCAAGAGACAATAGCCAACGCACTTTTTTGTAATATCGAATCCTGCGCAATGCG
Organism: Acronicta psi; assembly: GCA_946251955.1. Taxonomy (NCBI): domain Eukaryota; kingdom Metazoa; phylum Arthropoda; class Insecta; order Lepidoptera; family Noctuidae; genus Acronicta; species Acronicta psi. Next base: position 9,916,423 of record OX276475.1, on the reverse strand, counting down.
CAGCCATTTTAATATAGGTAGGTACTCCATACGGGCACAGTTTATCGGGAACTGTATATAAGTGTTATAATACTACTAATAATACTAAATACCACGGATACTCTCTCAATTACTGGATGGAAGTAAAGAAAACAAACTTCATTTCTATTTTTGCGTCCGTGTTCTACATAAAAATAAACTATAAACTATTGTAAGTAATACATAAGTGCATCATCTTGATATTCGAATGAATCATAATATAATAAAAGACCTTGTTTACAGGACCAAGTGTCGGGCTGGTATACCTAGCTATACCGAATGCAATATGGCGGCTTGGCCTTGGCTCTTGTATAAAAATAACGATGTTTTTGTCGAGTTGATTTTATATCAGAAGTGCGGGCGGACGCGAGCGGCTTCGTGTGTGTGCATTCGACCAAAATACTCGACACGCCTGCGCTCGCGCACCTCCATACACAATGTTTGCTTAGGATTAGGATCCAGTCTTAACAAGGCATTGCTATTCACGATAATAGTCAATTTAAGTCCACCCATACTATTACCAAAGTGCTTTTAGCACTTGCAGCATTGTCAGACAAACCTGCTCTTTAAGCCATTGTGTATTTATCAAGAGGTCTTATATTAACATTTATGTTTAACAAACTTTGCCGTCGCAAGGCTGAATGGAACACAAATATATTCGGTGTTTTCATAATTCATTTACAATAGTACACATCGCGAACTCTAGAAGTAAAATGAGCAATGGAACTCATCCTAAGCTGTCAACAATTGTTAAGTCACGATTGCAGCGATAAAATTAATTATCACAATTTTTATAACCTCACTCCATTTAAAATTTAATTGAAGTCAATTTATATCATAGGTATTTTAAGACACGAACTCCAGTTTTATGATGCAGAAGCTGTTTGTTCGGTTTAGTACTGAGATAAGTCGAATGTCTATTGTGATTTGAAAGTAGACACCTCAGTGGAAGCTGTGAACCGGTTCAAGACTTTCTCATTCATGCGGCCCACGTACACCAACCGGCTTTACTGACACGAACCAAAATGTAATGAAACATTTTCTTGTACCAACCCACCTTATTATTAGATTAGAATCACGTAAGTACAAGCTAGTATTGTCTGTGCAAATTGATGTGCTTCACCATAGAGTTTTTTGTACGTAGGAAACAATCGACTTAACCCTGCCAACACTGGTCCATAAAAAATGTAACAAAGAGCGTTTACGTATTGAATATTATAAAGTGGAACTGGAATGGAATATAACGGCTGTAACCTTTAATTCCAAAGCCAGAATCACTGCTTATTTTATCTGCGAATGCAATAGTTCTTGCTCGAGTGGCAACAAAAATGAGCTCCTTATTTAAATAAAAACTACATCAAATAAATAGCACATACCAGCGCATATTGGGCTTTAAATTGTGACATAAATTGAGCATTGTGTGCTCTATCTGATACAATCAAATAGTTTATTATGGCATAGCGCTACAATTTACATTAGACGACCTCTACAAATACTGGCTCCGAATGTTGATATGCTAATTTTGTCCAACAATGGCTTCAGCATTCTTAAATAAGTTTCTGTTCTCACACTGTAGAAAATATTTACTAACATCAAACCATACGTGTATCAGCGATCTATTTAAACGCATTTATTTTAGTCACGGTCCAGATATTTTCACCCTAAACGAACTTCTACAGTTAGCAGACCTTGAGACGGAACAATTAACGCACAGTGGGACAAAGGAAACTGACGCTTAAAAACAAAGACATTCAAGGTGCCATTGGGCGCCATTCAAACATACGTGAAACGAACGAACGTGCTTCGAAATTTCCTACGAGCTTACGTAATTATTGGTACCTAGTACCTACCTACACAAAGTTTAACATGCAATGTGCAGGCAAATACGCCTATTGATTTATAGGCGTGTTGCACAGCGGGCAGGCTCTGCTCTCGCAGTATCCAACGTCAAAAAATATTTAATCGCATCGCATCTCTGGCTCGACGTGCCGCTTACACGGTTTCTAGGTAGGCTTTTACGATTCACTGATTTGCAATAAATGGCTGTTTACGCGCGGACGACCAATAAGAGGCCTGAGACTATTCTAATATTTGCGACGCGTGGGCAACTGCAAATTGCGACCGGTCGAGACTGCGGACAGACGGACGCACTGACAAACTGCCCGACAAAATCTGCGTTGTATCTCGTAGTGGAACATGGACATTACAATGCTTTATGTGTACATATCAATGAGCATTCGTCTAACGTAATACATACATTACGTTTCCACATAACAACTATATTAATCTTGAGCTCGCGCCCAAACACCGTGGGAGTAAATTGTCCATAATATCTTTACCAAAACAACTAAATTCATGTTAATTTAAGTGTATAGTGTAACATTTATTAATTAACAAGTCCTACAACAATAACAATGTGCTAAAATGTAAATCGTTGTAAATAAAAGATCGTAATCGCGCTTTACAACTGTATACAGTCAACATTATGAATTTTATAGCTGTTTCAAACAATTGTTATTATGAATTCGCTAACCAAGGTCAATGGCAATACCTAACACAATATCTGGATTGATTTTAAAACTAGTTACGGTGGTGTTGAGAAAATATTCTCGATAATACAGCCAAGAGCATAGGAATAGGTAGGAACTCTCAGCCTGATCCTTTTGGTGACTAAGGGGGCGATATTTTGTCCACACCCGTGATATACCCGAAAAGCACGTTAGAAATTAATTAATTTTAATAAATTATTTTTTCTGGGTAGTTATATTGTTAGTCTTATTTTTATGGTTATTTTAAGTGACCTTCCTAGTTTGTGTGCCAATAAATATATTATCTTTCTTTCATTCAAATTATATATTTATAATGACTAAATAAAAAAATATATAAATAGAAGGGGTTCTATTTATTTTTCCCATCTTATACTTATAGTATAAATACCTACTAGAGGTGTGCGCCGATTTAATTTTTGTCGGCGGCGGCGTGATGGCCAATTTTTGCCGGCGGCGGCGGCGTAACCGGCGTGAAATCGGCGTCAGTACTTTTGATTTAGACTTCAAAGAGAAGAAAGAGAATTCAGGTTTTATTCATCATCATCATGTCAGCCAAAAGAGGTCCACTACTGAACAAAGATTGCCAGATCTCAGGGTCATCGTGTCCTCGCCCTCTCTTCGGACTTCTGATAGACCCATGAAATCCCAGTGCATCTTTTCTATTTTTCTTCCAGCTCAACAATCTTTCCGTCTGCCCTCAGTGTGCGTACGTTGTAGGTTACTAGCGCCAATAGTCGTTTGGGTTGGTAGCTGCATCTCTGCCGGAGATTCTTAGCACCCCCTGCCTCGCCGCTTCCAGAACCTGGAACAGCGAGGCCGCCGAGGACTGGGGGCCGATTATTTGTTTGTATCGTCATTTGAGGGGCCAGTACTCTCCACTCTCGGGAGGCGGGTTGGTGAGCGCAGTAAAGGTGTTGTTCCACAGAAAGGATGCTGCTGCCCAGTGGCGGCGTAAGACCTAAATTTTATGTGGGCAAAATTCATTTTGCGGGGCCCTCTGCCAGCGCAAGATTTGCATAATTTTTGGGGGCGCGAGGCCCCCTGGGTCGCGAGGCCGTAGGCGGTGGCCCACGTCGCCCACGCCTTACGCCGCCACTGCTGCTGCCCATCCTTCTGGTCCACGATTCGGCATTCAGTTCATGCCCCGATAAAAAGATTAGCCAGTCAGCATGTTGATATCGAGGCTGATTGCCCAGGATGCGCCAGACGATCAATCAGGTCGTCGGTCCATCTCGTTGGAGGCCATCCCACGCTGCGCTTTCCGGTGCGTGGTCCCCATTCGAGAACCTTTCTGCCCCAGCGGCAATCAGTTTTACGAGCTTTGTGCCCCGCCCACTGCCACTTCAACTTGCTAATCCTTTCGGTTATATCATTTGGTTCTTCTACGGATCTCCTCATTTCTGATTTGGTCGCGTAGAGAAATACCAAGCATAGCTCGCTCCATAGCTCGCTGAGTGGCCTTGAGCTTTCTTATGAGGCCCATAGTGAGTGACCACGTCTCTGTGCCATATGTCACTGGTAACACACACTGGTTGAAGACTTTTGTCTTAAGGCACTGTGGTCTAGTTGACGAAAAGACGTTTTAACGCTTCGATATACCGATAGTCAATGTGGCGTCGCTGCAGAGATTGCAGCACTGCCCAAGTTTCAATCGAAGTCTTTCTCAAAGTCCACAAACGCTAAGCAAAGTGGCGGATTACGCTCCTCAGTCTTCTGTATAATAAGACGAAGCGTATGGAAGTGGTCTATGGTACTAAAAACTTTTCGGAAACCAGCTTGTTTGGAAGTTTGATAGTGGAACCTTCGCTCGAGACGATTCGTGATGACCCTTGAAAACAACTTTCAGACATGATTCAGAAGCTAGATGGGTCTATAGTTCCTCAATAAGGTGTTATCTCTTTTTTCGAAGAAAATCACCACCAGCCTTATGTTCTATGCCTCCGGCGTTGTGCGCTCGAGTATGACAGAGTTAATAGCTTCTGAAGGACTTTATTAGGCGTTTATTTGCCACTGATATAAGCTTAAAAAGCCACGCCGATTTCACGCCGGTCTGACGACCGGCGGCGGCGGCGTGCTTCAGGTCTACCGGCGGCGGCGGCGTGGCGGCGCGGCGCACACCTCTAATACCTACTCAAGCATAGGCTGTCCTTGCTATATGGATAAGTCGTAAAATTATGTATAATAGCCGCTAATTTTGTAATATAGCAACACACATAATCGGTGTTCACAACAAAACGTCTCAGTACAGTCTCGTTTTTTTTCGAACGCAACACCCACCGGTGTGAGTTTTCGCGGTTGTAATCATGCATTATACGAACGTGCGATGTAAACAGCGCAGACCTTGGCCTCGACTGAACAATAGGACTCGACGGCCCCACTAAATTCGATTACCTAACATTCGCGGCTATTTCGCTCACGATTTTTGCCATAAAGGCAAAGTATGCCCTGCCGCGCGTCGACTCCATAATTAACCCGTATTATACCTACAATTTGACTCTGTTTTAACAAAAACAAGTAGACAAAAAATATACGTCATAATTTGTATTATCTAATCTGTGATTTATTGTTAACGAAATCAAGGCCACACTAAAACAAATGATGGGAATATTTGTTGATTATGCTCGATTACTGATCGATGTATTGTTTATTTTATAGTTTACCGATCGGAAAATATTCGGGAAGCTATTTCGTTCTTTGAAAACATAAATATTCATTTTTATTCTGTGAAGCATTCCGTTTTACATGACAAAGAATACGTTACCGTTTCTCGATACCGCATTAATTAATAAAATATTCCAATTAAATAACAAAGATAGGAATTCCGTAAACGAGGAATTTGTAAAGAATCGGCCCTAATTGACAGTCGGATATTAATTGTTTTTCGGTCAATATAACGGAACAATAATCTACAATTTAAGTTCACCATCGTCCATTAATCCAGCCTTTTTTCAACTATGTTGGGAACGACGCTGAGGGGTCTCGATCTGTTAAGAAAGATTACCCATCCGTAGACTGACCGCCGCAAGCGCAGCTTAACCTTGCACATTGATTAATCAGCGTATTTATAACTTGCCACAATCCACTTTACAGTGCGAGCTTTTGTGCATTATTTTTAATTTATAAGATTCTTGTGTGTCGAAAGAGTTTAATTGAAAAATTGGATGAGAGATGAGCTGGGCCAAACAAACGGGTAATAAAAATAATTAGGCAATTAGTTCAATTGTACGAGACGCGGGGGCGTGGCGATCGATCTACGGCTATCTTCATTACGCGCAGGGTTGCCTAATGTAAGAAATTTTTTTTTTAATAATCGCTAATTTATGTTAGATATTGTCGCGATTAACACAAATTAAACTTTCTTATTAAAACATATTGTAATGTAATTATTATATACTAGCTGTTGCGCCTGGTCTCTCTAGCGTCTAAACTACCGTGATTTTTTTTTATAAGAGGCACCATAATAGGTCAAAATTTTGGGGTAGTGGCGTGAAAAGGTGACAATAAGGTACTTTCGCATATTTTATAAAATGAGTATAAATACAGATCAAATAATTTCCAGTGAAATGTCCGGAAGCAGCCCTGGTTAGTATGTAAAAAAGTTAGCTGACTCACTCAATCGAGCGTAACGATGAACAACAGTTTTATTTTAAGAGTATTCGATTCGTTCTATTGTAAATAAATATTAAATACGATGCATGGATTGGAAATGGAACAACAAGTAGGCACTACATGTGTTTATTTGCATCGACGTGTTATCAATTATGCATTTTCCAATAAAATATGTGTTTACGCTTAAAATAGCGTAATTATCGACCTTTATGATGTTTGTTTTTGTAAGCAGGATTAATCGGAGGTAATTAATTTAATAATAAGTTAAACTAGTAAGTAAATTGATACAATCAAATAAATTAGTGTTAATTTTGTTGTTGTTATGTAAAAAAACTGGTTAATTATACCCAGGGTACTATTATTTGTTTTAAAACTAATTAATTTGAATACATAATTGAAACTTTTATTGCATTTGATGACGTACAGTTCTACGCTTAGTAATTTATAATCCAACCAGTTTAGTTTTAGGTAGTTGAGATGTTAATGTTGCTATTTAGTTTTTATAATGACTTAATGATAAAACCGGTTTGCGGTGATTAATCGTTTTATTGTTGTAAGTAGTAAATGGTAGGAATTGATAGCAGGAAAATAGATGCTTAATTTTGACGACTTGATTGGCGCATTAGCTGTTTTTTTTATTACTTAGTGAGCTATCTGCTGCATTGGCCACGGATCGCGAACTCAATTTAATTATTCGCCCGAATAGTTGCCCAGCATAAGCATTACACAGGCTTTTTGATTCAATTGCAATTTCACCCAGCTAACTCAAAAGATTGTCAAATATTTTCATCTATTGTTTGCTTAAAAAAATTGCATTTTTACACACCAAAGTGAGGCTTACAATAATTTTGATGACAACCCTAAGAGGCAAACAATGAATATTATGTAAATGTTGATTTTAATACATCGAGAACTCCTCACCGATTCGAGACAGGTAGCCAACTTGGCAAGCTAAATGTCATAATAATAAGGATGTGGAATGTTCTTGATAACAACACAGTGGAAACCTACTGTCGTGTTTACGTTAAATAGGCAGCTCGTTAGCGAAGTGGATTCTAAAATGCCAAAGGTTCGGCAAGACTGCCAACATTATAAGATTAAAGTTATTTGTGGAGCGAAAACTGCAAAGTTGTTGTGGGTAGATTGTGGACCAAACAAGTATAGCAAGTTGTTATTATTTCTGTGAATCTCGTACTGTTCTTTTTTTGAAATAACATGGAGGTAAGTATATAAAATCGTAACAGCTTTTGTTCATATTGGATTACAGATGTCCTTTTTTTTGCGTCGCAAAAATATTTGGTCAAGTGTATATTTATTTTTATATGTTAATACAATGACACAGATACCTACTTAATTTTAGCATACACATTAAAAATCTAAACTTACTCTTTACAAAACGGAAACTGAACTGCCTACATAGTTTAGTCAAGTTCCATTAAGAATATTAACATGAAACAAACTGGCACTTAAGTTATTCTATTAGCGAGCAAAACACAAATCAACAACAATAATTTTCATATTACGACTGCGCAGACGCAATCACAAACCTGTTACAGTGTGGGAAACATTATGTAATTATCACGACACAGCATAAATGCAACAGTGGGTGCATTACATTTCTTTTTCTCACAATTATGGTCATTGTAAATGCTCCGTCAATTGATGCACAGACGAATTTAAATACCTAATACAATTTTGACAGTTTATAATTTTCACCATTCTTTGATAGTCATTCATTATAGCTTTATTTTTGATTATATATGTATGAGTTCTTTTACAGCAGGGCTTTTGTCAGTTAATCATGCGATTCGCTTCAGGCCCAGGTATTGGTCATTTTCAATAGCATCGTCGTGAAACTATGAACCGACGAATCCGTACGATTACCCCCATTCAAAATGGCCAGTGGAATATGAAGTTCATAAATTAAAGCGATGTAATTGTTACTAACCCCTATGAATTTTGTTTTAACATGCAAATAATATCAAATATTTTCTTCAACCGTAGACACTTACTTAAACTTAACGTTATCTTTATCCGTAAGACAGCAAACGTAAAAGTAAACAAAAATCAATGGCAGAAACATTGAATCATTTCAAATATAAAGATTTTTACTTGCTTCATTATGCACGAACATAAACAGCAGAAAACTACTGCTTTTGCCCGTGGTAGACTCTATTTGTACTTAATTTCCAACAGGTAAAACTAGAATAAAGTACATTGCAGTCTCTAATAAAAAACTGTGAGTATACTGCATTTATCTAGTCTGTAATTCTCTGCCTTGCCGTGCAGTTACAGATGGTCATATTATTAAGTTCACTAGCAATTGCTGATTATTATTAGCCAGTAATTATTATTATTAATTACAAACTACATGCAACAGCAATCGTCGGTGTTAACTTCATTCGAGAATAGCCCTGAAACTGACTGATTATGCAAATGGAGATAGAGTAGTCACGGTTTGAATCTACTATACTACTATCTGAAGTTTAGTGGAATATTTGACAACTTCAGATAAAAAATAACAGACAACGTGGAGAATATTGAACCGGACGAAATTTAAATACATATACATACTATCCTTTTATTTTTTAATACAAATATGAAATATTTTTAAACAAAAAAATAAAACCACGTTCGATAATTAAAAATATTTTCTCAGCTCAGCCGTTGATGAATGACATGATCAAAATATTCGGATGTCAGCTGTCAAAATGGCAACCCAAGGCAATCAACAACTTGCAAAGTTGCAATTCACAAGTCGGATTGTGTGTCGATTAAAAAAAATACTGCGACTTACATTACTCATAGTCATGAGTAACTAAGTATTACATTTCCACTAATACAAAATTATGTTTACGGCAGGAAATAAAAGTGTGCTGTTACAACAATGTAGGCACAATTGTTATATTATGAACAAATGCTTTATGCACAATACATTGACCTTCCCAACTATGTATTTGTTGAGTATGGTTAGTGTTGACACACATAAAATTCTATTTTATTGCATTTCAAACGTGCTGTAAATTGCGCTGTGGTTTATTGGAATATTTGCGCGGGTGTCTGAAGCAGTTTTCTTACTAATATATTATTTATCATCACGCCTGGTTTAAAGCAGTGGTCTAAGTGCTAGTGTAAGCCTACAGTTCGTTATGTTAGGTTCCATGTAATAAGGAACAAGTCTATTGCATAAAAATATAGTCTTGCTTTTATTTTAGAACATTTTCAAATGTTCCCTTTTACACAATAAGTCATTTTATAAACACGAACTTGGCATCTCACCACAGAGGTACAATCAGATATCGAAAGCTTAGAATAGACTGATATTAAAATGTCTGGTGAAACAAATACCCAGACTATTCGATTGCATTTGATACAGTCGACATAGCTGATAATAATAGCAGTACTATAATACTTGTAACGATATCAAGTTAACGAGTCGACGCAACTATAAATCTGCTGTGGACGTCATTCTCGTAGTGCGGCCAGCAATTTGCAGCGAATATATTGCAAACAATCATGGCACGGCCAACTGACTAGGCAATGAGACAGGGAACAAACTTAGAATTTATTGCACGCTGTGTTTGTCATTCAGTAAGATTACATGTGTGCTGTCACGCCCATTCGCACACTGTATTTTCTGTGCTGTGGCATTAATTCTTGAAAATTTTGAAATAAGAATCACTACAACGGTTTTTTTTTCTCAATTGGCATTTAGAATAGTTTTAGGTGTTTTCAATACAGTATGTTCTTATTACCATATGCCATTGATGTTATAATCAGACTAGGTAGTTTCAGAATTAACGATGAAATCAGAAAATTAATGTTGTAAAAAAACACGAGGCCTATCTTGTCAAGCTTACATGACTTGAGGCTTCAAATACGAAGGGAAACGTCATATTCTCTGTTGTCCGTTTTTGATACTTAGGGCGATAACCGATACACGGTTACGTAATTAAGTTTTACAAGACATTGCTGTAATTAATTTTATCTACGACCAGAATCATAATTATAGTAAAACAAAGCCACTTTCGGAGTCAAAATTCAGGTGGGAGTTAGATGAAATATTACTACAAAATTGCTCAGTAGAAACGAAATAAAACAAGATTTTGCTTATGTAGCGAAGGCTACCTAGACCTTTACAAAAGTATACAAACTTATTCTTACCATTTTTTTTAAATAATATAAAACCTGTTTCCGATTAGCAAAATTTAAATATTAAGGAACAAATAGAACGAATAAGTAATTTGTGTTCCAAATTTAAATTATCAATTAGGTATGTAACCAAAACAAAATGGCACGAGTTTTACATACAATTATAATATGCATTTTTGAAGTTTAGTATTAAAGAATTTAATTATTAGTTAGGTTTTTCTTCGCTTACTCATCTGAAGAAAGTGCAGTTGATTGCCGATTTAATAGCTCTCATAGTTTAAGTGAAAGGATTAGTTTATAAAAGAATAACCTAATACGTGTTGTAGTCTTTAATTAGTTATAAAAACTGGTGATATTTAATGAAAAAAAAAATAAGAAGAAACAATTATTATCTATTAGAATTTACCCTACCGTAGAAGTTACCAACCTAACAAGCTTCGCAATTTTTTAATGCTCCAAAAAGTTTTTAAATGCATAGCGTGCCTAGCCTGTGTATGTTTTATTCGTAAAGCTCAAAGCGCAAAGATACGCGACTGGAACTAGATTTGACCTTTGCGAAGGGACAATGAACGCGATAGGTGTTCGAGCGCATTGAACTACTGAACTTTGCTTACTGCCACCGATTGCTCCATCCAACTCACGATCCCTTCTTTTATGACATTCTCTCGTTCAACAGTAGCTTTCAATTTAGTACAATAATAATTAAATGGAATATTTTAATGATGGAGACACCAGCTTTTGCGTAGGTACGTGTGGATGATCACAATAAAATATAAGGAAGTACCAACATACATAATTATACCACATAATGTATAAATTCCATTGCCTGATAGTTCCGAAGATAAGGCGGAACACCCTATGTATTAAACTCACAAACTAACAAATACCCCTGCATAATTTTATACTATTTATTGTGACAATAATTCACTGCAATTAATTACGTTATTCAATTTTTAATAAAAATGTGTTTAAAAAATAAATGTAAATTATATTTTATTTTTAACCAAACTGTAAGTCGGAAACTGTATAGCATGTTAGGACTTCGAGAAGCTCATAGGATGTTGCGCATTAGAAGCGGGAATGCAACGAAAGCGATCTTATCCCATGTATGGCTGCAATCGGTTGGCATAGCAACAGTGCAAGCAAGACCAGTCGAGAAGCTGGCCTTGGCTATACGTAGGTAGGACTAGGTACCACAGAGAACAAAAGCGATAGGGTTGCCAGAATTAGCGAAAATATTTTTTTAAATAAATTCTAAGCTTCTTCACTAGTCTTAACTTAAACTGCGAGGGCGACGTCGCACGATCGTCTTATATTTAGCTCCGGGAACATAAAGCTTCGTTTACAAATTTAATTGCATCGTCGATCGCCCGCCACGACGACGCAAATAGCCACAACTCGTCCCTGAACCTACCCGAACTTTCCCCGCTGCACAACGAACGCTCTGTGAAAATATTTGTTAGTTTGTTTCTAAAGCTTAAACTTATGCACTATCCCACTAAGTGCACCGATGCACTACGAAGAAAAGGACCGCTACACTTTTGTCTCGTTCTTTCGCTAAGCTGTTATTCGTTTTATTATTATTTTTATTGCACTCACAATAGCGACGCTGCTGCAGGTTCCCAGGTTGAACAAAGTGTTTTTCTATGAAATTGATAGTAGCAGGTTGGTTAGGATTTGTGTCCAGTGAATTGCCCCTTGCCCCTTACTACTGGGATACAAAGTGTATATTAGTAATAAAAAACCTAAGCTTAACCCTTCGGAAACTACAGGCCTGTTTCTATGATATGTGTTAATTATGTATTTTTATTGCACTCACAATCTGAATAAGTGTCCTTTCAAAGTTTCATGTAAAGCTGTCGCTTACATTATTACAAGGATGGTCATCTACGTCTAACAAGAGCAGAACTTCCAAGTCATTTTGAGAATTAATGGGTAAATTATGCATAGTTTGCTCTGAATTGTCGCGACTCCGAGGCTTGACTCCGTAATGAACTTAACTGCAGTACTGACCATGTATATACGTGGGGCGACGATAAAATACCACATTTCATAAACATTTTCCAATGAAATCGAAGCAGAAACCAGTCGCGGAGTACAAATTGGTAATGAACGCCCGAGACGCAAGCGTCGTGCCTCTGTCCAATTTAAATAAATTGCTAAATAGAATGAAGTAGAAAACAGTGACTTTAAACAGCATACGCACACTTTGAGAACCATAAATAATTTTCGAGCCGCAAAGTACCCAGGGTTGCATCGATCATTCGAGTCAGACGGTTGTATGAAACCGAATGCAGAGGGGGACTTACGCTTGTGTATGTACTAATGTCGCGTAGTGACTGGGGCATATTGGTGCGTGCCCACACGCGTACTCGCCACACAATGCATACAATGCACACGTAAATACATCTTCACCCGACTCCACTATGCATAATCACGTGAATTTGCAAGTAAAATGACGAGACACGGGCACTTTTTAAGCTTTGCAAATGTAAAAAACATCATTGTCTCGGCTAAACAGTGTTTCGGTCGGCGAAGGTAAGTATTGCGTTCCAAAAATTTGATACAAGGTCGACCACAATGGGTGCGTGGCAGCGTGTCAGCGTTGAATATTAGAGATGCGTGCAGAAGGGGTTCGGGTGGGTTTTGTATTTGGAATTTGGATGCAATTTATGCAGGCATGCGCCGTTGCGCCGATCACGCCCTAAAAACGGCGCTAACGAGCCGTGCCGACTACCAGCGCACTCCGCCTCGGCATGGGAACGGAAATCGCCGCCTCTCACTGGCGGGAAATCCAGACACACTTCAGACAATTGACCACGACGACCGCCATCAGAAAAACCTTGTTTACTCTTAGAAAATTATAGCAAACGCACGATTGTTACTCGTAACTAACTCGACTTGAATTAAATTAGACCACTAGCAATCTCAAATTCTGAATAACTGAAATATCTACATACAGTCAAAAGTTTAATGATAGATACAGTTCGCGCCAAACTTATTGTCCGGGTTGAAGTTGGCACGAGCTAACTTTAACCCTGCCGTAAAAATCGGAGGAAGAAAAATATTGGATTGTAATAAATAAAAACTAAAGCTCAAGTCGTAGGCTGTCGTTTTAAATAATTTATATTTTTCTTCCTCTGATTTTTACGGCTGGGTTATAGTTAGTCAACCCGGACAATAAGTTTGGCGCGTACTGTAAGTATTTATTGGAATAAATTAAAAGAATTGCAATAATACCTTAGTGGGGGCATAACGATAATGCATTAGAAAATAATCTCGATTCTGTTTTGCTTTCACAATTCAATAAAAAAATAAAATATTATTTATTCATTGCGCCGTAGCAAATCATGCGCATTTATGTAAGAGTCTAGCTTGAAATAACCACAAGTGTGTCGAGAATGCATTGACTCATTGGATAAATGTAATTTTAAACTGCAAGACATAAAATGTACATATGTACAATGAGGTTAGTTGTCTGTGGTAAGTTTAAATGTTTTATTTATCAAACGTGTGCTATACTGTTAATTTTAATTAATTAATTTGGTTTTAAATGTCACAAGGAATCCAATTTCCGACATCATTCTTACAACCATTTAATACTAAAAACATTTTAATATTATTGAATTTTAAATGTTTATTTTATGTTATCATAATTTGATGTCTCTTATATTGAGGTATTTCCTTGTATTTTTGAATTAAAACTACGTATCGGTTAGCGTCGTCTTGAAAGACAGTTCTAAATTGGATGGAGGAGTTTCAATAAAACCTTACACACACTTCAAGTCGTATTCAATGTGGTGCAGTGATATCCTTTCGAGGCCTCCCCTCCTCAAGTCTGCTTCACGCCCGACTGGCGGCTGACTCACAGTGGTCGCGCCTCAGACATACTAAGGACTGCACTTAAACGTAATTTAAATAAGTACACAGCGTAGCGTACACACTAGCCTCACTTCATACGAACACATTGAGGCACTGTTTGACAAACATTGGCTAATGTTCTTACAGCGCTAATTCGAAGACCAAGTAGGTTTCCAAAAATGTTTTTTTATTATTCTAATTTCAGAATAGAAAATATATAAATTAGCTACTATTAATAAATATGACAATAATACGAATGATATTCAATTCAATAATTAAATATAGTTGAGCCATTTTCACTATTTCATTAACTTTCCGAATAAAGTACGTAGGTTCCATAGATAGCATAGATTTTTTTACCGTGTTTTACCCAGTAGAAAATAATTGTTTATTGTCATGTACCTATGTACAGTCGCGTGCACTATGCTTTGTGCATTAAAACGAACTTATTTTTTAATGATACGAAATTTAGATTTTTTGATGAACAATATAATGTTATACCTAGGAGGTTTACGACAATTTAAAATTTATCATTGGTACTTAAAATATATTTTTGTTAACCTACTCATAATATTTTGAAACATGAATGAACATTTACGATTTGCAGGTTGAGCAAGGTTTTATATTCATGTTTACGTCGGGCTTGGACGTCAAGGCTACGACGAGATTCTAGCTAATGTTTTTTATGTAACTAAAACATATCGTGATACATAATAACTATTATTATTTGATAAATATTTATAAGATTATTCACCACTTTAATTACAATGTATTCAGAAGTTTGTACTATAAGAAATGAATGAACGTAAGAACCGATACATTATAATTAATGCAATTATATTTCACGTGGAATAATTTAACAAAAACTTATTTTAATTAATGGCGCTAGTAAGCACGAACCATACATAGGCTTATATTAAATATAACTACTTGATGTTTTATTAGATAAGTTGAAAAAAGTAATTTAAAATGTTATACATCAAATATAATCCATTCATCCAACTACGGACCATTTTTAAATGTTAAAAAAAAATCTTTAAAATAAAGGTTTTTTTAGGAACTGATGATAAAATCTTTTAACACCTAGGTAGATGTAAAATGCATGCATCATCATTTTATACATTAATTTAATTTAATATTCATGCATCATTTTATATTTTAATATAATTTAATATTTTTCTTGTTTCAAGTCATAAAATGTACCTGTTCTTCAAGGTAGAATAATTAATATTTGAATTTGAATAAATATTACTTAATCCGATGGTATATGATTTTAATCAAAATGTAATTTTTTATTTGAGTCCAGTCCAGTCCAAAGTCCCTGAAAATAATATACAAAACGTTGTGCGTCAAGTATTTAGTTTTATTATTCAAATGAAAAAAAAAAGATAACATTTTAACGTTTCTTTAAAAGTCTAAATATGGTTATTCTTACTTACCGTAATTAACATTAACCAGCGCCGACAATATTTTTTTATTGTCCACCTGTCGAAAGTATTATTATTAAATTAAATACAGTTGTAGTTAAGTTTTAAGTATACCGTCTACATAGTTAATAACATGGAACATAAAAATATCACACTGCCAAAGATCATAAATAGGTAGCCCAAAAAATCATACTTTATATTATTTCTTATAACTAATTAACTTTACTACTTTTAATTTGACTTGGACATATTTATTTTTAATGAAATGTGTAGGATATTATAAATTTAAAATTTTATAACGTTTAGAATTATATATATAAGTACTTAAATATTTTTTTTCTTAAACTCGTTACTATGTCGGATATAATTTTCTAAGTTATATTTAGTAACCATATCCTATGAGGCTTTTATTTATTCAAAAATGTATTGTTATAAGGACTCGTACCTATTGAACAATATAAGCCATTTATGTTGAATAAAGTACTCGCAAGTCGCGTCATCATGCGACAACTTGATGTCCTAAGTGTACGCAATACGCAACGTAACTTAGCCAGGCGAGGAATGCAAATGTCTTTATTTTAAACAGTAGTTTCCTCCGGCTTTATTAAAGCAACAGGAATATGCTATAATATGTCATACATATTGAGTTGCTAACATTGTTGTCTAGTGCGTTTTGACAGAAGTACAGACAAGAACAAAAGTTTGACAACTTAAAACATTTAATCGGATATAAATGTTAAAATAAGGTGTTCGTGTTTTTATGAAGCACAGCGTCTATAGATTACATTTATCAGTACTTTGAATTGATCGGTATTGTATAAAATTTTATGATCGTACACTTAAAACTTTTACAGATAGTTTAAAATACAATCATGTCTAATATACAGTCTGGACATAATAGACTGTATTTATGCGTTAGTAACATAATTGAAAACAAAACGATGCGCTGTCGCATACTAACTGCTTCATTTGTTCTGTTTGGAATCGATTTCAAACGTCTTATTGGTAGTTGGTGCCTCGCCTAATGACGCAAGATTTATAATGACGGGTTTATCTGTTTATTTACATTGAAATAGTTGAAGTTACAACTATGTAGTTTGCTGTCTCAGTGAACTTTAAAGCTATGGTCGTTTATTTAATGATTGTCCGTAAAAATTACAAAAATAAATAATAGAATTTGTAAGAATTAACCACTCTTTTTTGTAAACATGTCTTCAGTGAATTTTAACTGTTAATATACATATTTAAGCGATAAATTGAAGTCATCTAAAACCGATTAATTAAGTTAATACCTCTTCGACCTCGAGACATGAAATAACCAAAACTGTTTGTTTTAAACAAATAGAACAATGTTGTCTTACACATGCAAACCGGTTGTGTCTAAAATCATCGAGGTTATATCTACTTATGACTTATCTTTAATCAGGTAAAGTTAAAAATAAGAAGTGAATAAAGATTTTTTAAATTGGACATGTACCGGGATTCGCCCACGATACAATCAAGTGTAATGACAATCACCTACACTCTTTTAGACGATAGACACGTTTTTGTTATGCGCATACGACTCAAATCATACGTTTTTATTTATTATTCAGGTACACTCAGTATACCTGAATAATAAATAAAAACTACAACGGTACACTCAGGCATATCTTTTTAGTAAAGATTTTTATTTTATTTTATTGATAAAAAATGACAATTAATGCATTGTGATTTCGAAATTTCAATAAGATCACGCATGGTACTGGTTGTGCTTCGGACAGCCAAGATAGAAACAGCTAATCATAAAAATACTATGTTATTAGCTATCTAGACTACAAAATATTAACGTTCCAAATTCAGAATATCATTCGTTGCTCAAAGAATGCATATCAGTAGTATACCTACTACAAGATAAGATTACCACCATGATACACAGATACAACATTTTATCTATCATTGCATGATCTATCAACGTCAAAAAGATGATTATTGTAAACAGTTTCTATTTATTATTTACTCTCGGCTAAATAAAATCTATGGATGGGACATCGGACTCAGTTTACGGTTAGAAAAAATATTAGCCAATCAGTATCAAGCAGCACGAGTTTATGAATTCCAGCTTTTTGTTAGTTTATAGTTTACACTACACGAAAGCAATGATTTCTGACGAATATTCATTTTGATGTAGTAAAATATTAATAAATAGTGAAAGATAAGAATTTCCGAAAGAAAAACTTTGTTTTTCCTTCACTACAACTGAAATAGCCTAATGTTGCACGCACTATGCAATCGCGAGAGAAAGCTAGTTTCTAAATAAAACACAAAAAAGTGTTTCGTTTACCAATGAAGCCAACACATTTTGTATGGAGTTCTTCAGAACTGCAAGATGAATGTTCATTCATTCATGTGCTTTGCTATTAATAGACTTATGAGTACAATCAGTAAGGATAATGACGGATATATCAGCCAGTTAATGTTTTAAACAATTACGGGTACTAATGCCGATAGGAATTTTTTTGTAAGCGACTGTACAAAATTCGATTTTGATTATTGATTTTATTCGTTTAATGTTTTATTTGAGATTTTTTATTAAGCACGCACAGTGCAGAGTGCCGAGTCATAATTATTATTTTAGTGAGAAAAATGTGAACTTATTGTTAACTATAAATGTAACTGTTTACTTTAATGTAGTAGGTATTTAATTTAAAGGAAAGTGTGGTAAGAGCTATGTACGATGTAATAACTAGGAACGTCAGGTGTTTCCTTTTTTAGGGAAGGCACCAATTTGGCCATGGGACAGCTGCCGCAATTTCGGGAAAAACGCACTTTTGCCAGGAAACGGAAACCAGCTGTGCAGCGAACCGCGGTTAATGTATTAAGCCGACGAAATTGCATTTTTAAGGCTCCTCCAATTTGGGCGAGAATTAAAACTCGACATTTACTCACAAAAACTGCTGTGACAGTTGAAAGCTCACTTAAACAAATTGTTTACAGATTGCGTGCAACCGCGCAGAAAGGTAAGTACCTATACCCCTGTACAGTTCTCGCCAAACTTATTGTCCTGGTTGAAGGTGGCACGAGGTAACTTTAACCCAGCCGTAAAAATCGGAAAAAGAAAAATACCTATTGGATTAAAATTCGTTTCTATTTATTACAATCCAATCCAGTATTTTTCTTTCTCTGATTTTTACGGCCGGGGTATTAGTTAGGTCGTGCTCACTTCAACCCGGACAATAACTTTGGCGACATCTGTATATTTTTTTAAAAAGAAGTCTCTTACATTTCGTGACGAAATAAATACACGACACTTATTTAGGTGACATCAAGAATTTGATATTCACATTCTAATTTCAAACTAGTTTTATAAATGTGGCCTTAATTTAAATGGGACTGACGACTGTTTACAAGTTTTTTTAATGTTAGGCACCAGTCTATTGTCACGTTACAAGGTATCACAGTTTTTTTTTAACATTACCCACACATAAAAAGTTTTGCAAGGTTGTCCATAACAATGAAACACGAAATTATCAATCATTTGGATCAGGAAGTCAGTTAGATGTTTCATGCGTTTTAAGATAAAATATTTTAATGGTTTGTTTACTAATAGAGGTTTTTATAGATAAATAAATAATAATAATAAATAATAAATAATAAATAATAGATAGATAGGTTCATATTCATGACTCAGTGTCGTAGACGACACTGAGTCATGAATATCGTTCTAAGATTAATAGCAAGACATTAGGTATGTAAATAATTTATCTTCCTACTTAGAGCACAGTGCTTATTATTCGGGGAAGTCGACAAAGAGTAAAAAACCATTTTAAACCAACTAAGTAGGTAGGTAGGTACCTAGGAAGGTTTTCTTGGTAAGAAAGTGGAATAAATAGGGCTCCCGGGTCCAGACGACGTAATGCATAATTTGAATCGAGAAACTGCTCGCGTTGACAAATTTTGTTATGTAATTTTTATAGTCAAGGAGAAAAGTTTTCTTAAATAACAATATCAGGAAAACACAAGAATGACAGCGACAGAATACATAGTTTATATTTACTGCATAAACTAATAATGCCGTGGAATCTTGGAACATATGGACATTTGTAATTCTTATGTAGGTATTATGTGTGTGTGTGGCAGAATTTGTCAGATGAAAGATAAATGGTAATGGTATCCAGTACTTTGTTGTTGTTGTTGTTACTCTAGGGCCTAGTGTAAGTAGCTATGTTCTTTATGAGGTGCAATAATTTTGTACCTACTTATATAATTATTCTTCTAGGTAAACGTACCTTAGAATTTTATATCCTAAAAATTTGATGGGTACCTTCCTAATAAATGGTTTAATTAATTTAAATTCACAGAGGTACATATTCTTAAAGGTGTCCATAAACCTATAGCTGTGTTGTCAAGTTTTATCGAAACATTATAGGTACCTTACCTATGGCATGGAGCACCATGGAGTGCAACTTGCATCTTATCTAAATTCAATAGCGGGGCGTAGGGCCGCGGCGGCCGGTTCCCGAGTCGCGTTCAGCCGCCTACAACACTGCTCCAACCAGTTCTACGCCAATTATGTGGGGCTCTTAGCGCTGCTATTCGATACGATATAAACAACCGACAAGAAATGCATTGAATACACACACACTACCAACGCTATAGGTGTACCAACGACCAACCTACACAAATGAAACATAAGTTATGCACTCTCGAATCCAGTGTTTTAACTTAGAATTCTCAGGATTATAATTTGTACCTACGTCATTTATTTACGTTATTATGTAAAAAGTACTTAGTCAAATGGTAAGTATGAACCTACTTACGTACTGTCATATTTATATTTATTTATCGAGTGTTGTGGCTTTTACCGGCGTCGACTCGCCAAGTCGCCAATGCTCAAGTTGTTTATTGTACGAACTTACGAAGCACAGCGTTTCGTAAGCTATTTCTTACGAAGTAAATAAACGTGTGTTTACAACATACACGAATTACCAACAGGGAAGTAGGTAGGTAATAAGAAAGTTTTACTAAAAGTTTGTTTCTTACCTGATCCTGTCAGAAACTATTTCTGGTTTGGATATCTTCTTAGCGGGCGTGACGGCGTGGGTCGGAGCGTGAATAGGACTGGTTGACGGCTCGGAGGGGGCCGAGGGTGGCGAGCAGGAGCCCGAGCTGGACAGGCTGAAGGCGCGCGAGCGGCTGTCCGGAACTGCCGGTGTGCGCCCTGACCGCGTGCGCCGGCGACGCTTCTTCTCCTCTTCAGCGCGGATCGCGGCCCCCGGAGGTGCCCAGTCCAAATCTTTCTTCAAATGACCTCGGCCACACCGACAGCCGCAAGCCTTGAACGCCAGATCATACCCTTTCTTGGTCCATAAATTCTGATGCCTCTGGCGTTCGGACCAGGAACGCGCCCGGCCGCATGACTTGAGATAAGCGAGCACCCCGGCCTCCCATTGCTCAAAGCACTCTCGGTGCATGTACCGGCCGGCGGCGCACGTGTCGTTGTTGCATAGCACGCGCACAGCATCTTCGATGCGCACCGGTTCCCGAGGGCGAAGGCACTCGCCGGGTACGCAGCACCCGCGAGCCTCCTCCGCCTCGCGCTCGCCGGTGGCGCCTTGCCGTCGCGGGGCCATGCCACGATCGACTTGCCAACGAAAACGAACGTGCCGCGCGGAAGTAGTGGAGCGCGTCACACGAGACACATGCTTGCCGCAGCGCGAGCGGCCGACTAATAACCGCGAGTGAACGAAAGCGAAATTTCAAGAGCGCAGCGCGTCGCCGCGCCGCCGCGCCACCCGCCTGTCCAGCACGCGGGGCTGACCTTGCGGCGCGGAGGGGCGCGCGGCGGTGCAGCGAGGGGCGGGCCGATGCGGCCGACACGCCGGCGGTGGGGAGAAAGTGCCTAGCGAATTTTCACTTTCGCGCGATAGCGAGCGCGGAAGCGGAGCTTGCTGCTGATGCGACAGCGACAAGCGGGCAAACGCCGACACGATTGTTGTTGTTTTTATTGAGGGTTGTCACTTGTCAGTCGACCCGCACTTATAATGTATTTTAATTTATTCCAGACGAGTATGGTTTAGTTTTAGAAAAGCAAAAAAGTTGGTAGGTAATTCTAACCCAATGTGAAAATAGTTTATTTTACCTGTTTGCCTTTTCGGAGATTGCTCAATGACTGTACAGTGGCAGAATTAGAATAATAATACCTACCTATATCATGACTTCTCAATATTATACCTAAACTTTTAATAACTTTTCATTTAATGTAGCTAGGTACCTACGCTACTGTAAGTACCTTGCCTACCTACCGCATAAAAATTATAATGTCAGATGGACATCAGATTCATAAACAACCAGTCTGAACCATAATGGTGTTATGCTTTAAAAAAACTTCTAATTATGTGTGTACTACCTACCTAGTTCTATCCTATATTTTATCTTGTAAATTTTTTATAAAGTTAATTTTTCCGAATAAAAATTTAAAAATATTTATAGTGTCCTAAAAAGGAACGTCATGTTATTACCTACGTGAACAAATTATTGTAAAACTATCCGAAAATGTATAAAGTACTGAAATAATTAAAATCCATGATAGGTACAATTGGAAAACCATTAAAAAAACAGAAAATGACATTAAAATAATAGAAAATGACATTCCTGTTTGAAACTCTTTTGTTATTCATGTTAGGTACCTAAGCGAAATTAGTAGTATTGACACCACTTTTTATTTTTTTCTTTTACTGTAGGTAGGTATTTGAAACTTTTGTCTTATCGCTGATTACTTTCTTCTTATTTAAAACACAGAGTAACAAATAAGACTAGTGTTTAATATGTGGAAGGACGTAGGTTTTAATACCTACCTATTAATGATTTGCCGTATGCCAGGTACTTAATGAACATCTGTTCATACATAATAGGTAATTACATACATTGTCTGTCTAGTATTCATAGACTAAACCTATTTGTGTCTCAACTACAGTAGGTAGATACACATGGCTACGGAATTTCACTGAAACCCTATGCAGTGAGTGGTCCACTGATACTGGAAATGTACAGCTTAATGTGTAGCCGAGTGTACCTAATCGGAAAATACCGTGTGTCACAGTCATTAGCAATCACTTCCATAAAAAAAATAAGTAAAATAATTACAACATTTCTTATTGCTATTACAGGCATGATAACAACAACAAACCTGATTACAAAACAATACACCGCGAAATTCGTGAGTCAGATTAAAGTATAATCTTTACAAGAATTAATTGTTAACACCCTAATTCACTGTGTTAAAAAACTAAGCACTTAGAAAAAGTCCATGTGAATCGATGCGACAATTCTCAAAGCGCGCACGTGTTTAATGGGGGACGCGTATGAAAAGACCAAAGGAACAAAAATCGCCTTGTTCCGTAAAACCGGTCCAAGGCTGAGGGCCCGAGTGTTTCACTCAGAGGGCATAAAGAAACTAGTGGCGTAACGTCGTGTGACCCAATTTTATTCCAACTTACGCTGCTTGGCCAGGTGATAGGTGCATTTCACAGGGAGGGGAACTCACAGGAACACGTGTATCGAAACACCAGCAAAGTACACCATTGACAAACATAATTTTGCGTGTCTGTAACACAACGTTATCAGAACGGAACTCTATGCTCACCCCGATAAAGCAAAGGAAACGATTATAATTCGTTTTACATGAATAAAAACATGGTAAAGAAACTGCGTCTCAAATAAACAAGTTTCAGCAATATTATTATGGAGCTTTTGTCTGTAAGACCCGCCATCTGTGTGACCTCCGAATAGCCATTCAATATTCTATATAAATTCATAAATAAATACGTAAATAAGGATAAGTATTTTATTATGCAATGTGCATCTGGCTTTTTATACTTTGAATGGAGTATGGACTCTAACTAAATGCATAATATTCTATACCTATTCTAATTATGAACCACATATTTTACCAGAAAAATGCAAAATAAAGCTAATATACAAATTCTTTTGCGTCTACTGGGGCGTATTTGGCAGTACGTTTTATTTGTTAAATAAAATAAATATTTTGTTAGTAGGTATTGTTAAGTCTTGCATCGTGCGTCATAAAAATTCAAATAACGAACATTCTGGTCGTACATGCAAATACCTATTAATGCTACCGTGGAATTACAGAGAAATGATTGCGGGCAACAATAGCCGTATTTCATTGGCAAACTGGACGAATTAATTGATAGAAATGATTAAATTCATTCATAAGTTAGCCGCTGATGTAATAAATATTGACCTTTTCATTTTGTAACGAGTTTGTTATAGATGCGCAAAAAGTTTAATACATGCTAATAGATATGTAGGTGTAAAAAACGACTGCAGTTGTAAAATTTTACATAGAACCCCTATTTCCTTTCGTGCAGTCAAGCGGACGTGCGGTGGAATATAAAAAATACGTATAATAATACGTGGGTATGTTGGTCAAGTGCTTACGCCGTAGCCTTGGGGACGATGACGGGTTCTGTACACATTTAGCTTTTCATTACAGACGGTATCTTGCTCATATAAGGAGTAATAAAACTTATAAGCTTACCTGTGTTAGTTTTAGTTATTATTAGGATATCTAGGTAGACAAGGTGGAAGGGACATCGACGCACAAACGTCGTGACAAGGATTAACTTAAGGTCAAAAATAAAATGACCTTATTTTCCTTGACTAAGTCATTTAGCATATAATAATAATAATAACTTTATTGTTCAGAAAAAGAATACAATAACCTAACCTAAATTAAAAATTTAGAAAACCCCCGACACAAAATGTAATTTGCCATTTTGTGGTGGCGGCCATCTTGGATTTGAAATTTTTAATAGTCTATAATATTCTCCTAGTTAAGCCCTTTCATTTGATACCCATATTGAGGGAGGGAGGTGTGAGGGAGGTGTGAAAAAATATGTTATCCGCTATTTTGTGGCGGCGGCCATCTTGGACCGATTTTCATCAAACATAGCTAAGAACACTCCCGACTAATTTACCTTTCAATACACACACACACACACACACATAGACACGTCAACACCCCGTTGTTTTTGCGTCGGGGGTTAAAAATACATGGGACACTAGCCTCCACTCTAGGATTCCCTGTGTCGTGGAGACTAGTCTCTTTCATCCGAAAAATAAAATAAAAATAAAAGTTGGTACAGGTATCAAGCACCTTTTCCTGGTCCTTTTCTTCTGTAATCAAAATAAATAAAACTTGTTTCTTCTTTTATCCGTTACGGTTGCTGGTGGACCTGATAAACCTTTGATTTTTCGCAAGTGTTAAGATTCCTCTAGCAACAGCGAATGGATTAAATACTGATTCTTATACTATTAATAAATACAGACTCGTATCAAAGGACCACACATCGCGATTATGTTATTTTGATCGGAATAAGAATAATGAGCGTATTGTGTAAATACTCCATCAAAACATTTCCCCATAATACATTAGCATCATGTATAAAATTATCAGAATCAAAATAACTGTACATAAAAAAACATAAACACCGAAACCACCTACTTAAATTTTGAGTGACTGAAAATATTTTTAGTAATAAATAATTTTTAAACAAAAAACAAACCACCTCCAAAAAACACATAGGAACTAAAAAGCAAAAAATTACATATTTACACTATGATTTCTAACTAATTTTGAGTCGGTGCCAAACAGACAATCAACGAAAGTCAACAATCAACAAAATTAATTAAATTAAATCATTTATTTTAAAAGTTTTTGTGGAATATAGATGTATTTTGTACCTATTATATTATAAGCACCAGCTTTCGAATAAAAAAAAAGAATCATCAAAATCGTTTCAGACGAAAGTTCTGAGGTAACAAACATTAAAAAAAATACAGTCGAATTGAGAACGTTCTCCTTTTTTTGAAAATAAAATAAAAAGACGCTTATTGTTTAATAGCACTGGCCCTTAAAACTTTATTCTTGTTTGACCCACATCTATGGGATAATTGTCAGGGAATAAATTATTTAATTATTGCTTTTATAGGTCAGCGCATAATACTGGCAGGTGCATGCTTGGATACACCTGCAGGGGTGGACCAAGGTCTCGGCAAAATACGTCTTAAGTATGTACTTGGCGAATATAGATGTAGGTAGTAGATACATGGTTGTTGTTGGCTCTCTTTTGAGTTTGTAATGAAAATGTATTAATTTGGTTCCAGAAATAACACTTGTTACTGCGTATGTTGGAACGCGTAGTTGGGGTGGGGCTGGTGATGGTACTTAATTACTTATAATTAACTTTTAGAAAAATAGAATCAACTTGACTCGACAGGAATATACGGTCTAACACTGGCCAAATGTTTATAAGACCATCTCGCAGTATACTTGTACTTTTTTATTGGTACGTATGGCTTTTTCTAGATTATTTTTTTCTAAGGATTGCGTTTGCTACCTCACCTGGAGGGCTAGACAAGTTGCATTTTGACATTCGAATCGACAAACAAAATGTATGGAAATGACACAAGCTTTCGACAAATCGGGCTGTCACTAATGTCATTTATATACATTTTGTTTGTCGATTCGAATTTCAAAATGCAACTTGTCTAGCCCCCCTGATGTTAAAATTTCACAAACCTATTTACTTAATCAAACAAAAAATTTCTCTTCATAAACTTGTAAGAATCTTTTAGGGATCAATATTTTCAATAAAATAAAAGGTTCATTCTGTTTTTAAATACAGTGACAAAACACTACCTATTGGATATCCATTCATACATTTATTTAGTTCCAAATACCTAGCAACTTAAGTAATTACAATAATAAATTATAATCGCTGCATAATTCTGAATATAGCAAACAAATCATATCTACTTGTGCATATTTTCATTTCCCAAAGCTTGTGTGGAGAAACATCTTGACCAAATGCGTTTTAAAAACAATTGGTACTTACAAACAAAATGTTACCCAAGTTACAGTAAATAGGTATGACTAAGTATACTCGTAAAGCAAATATTTTGAAATACGCCTTCAGGTATCTTTGCCATATCGCGCTGTGTCTACAGTTCAGGTGTTTAAATAACGAATAGCATGTCTAGTGCATTTCCGTGGCCTGACAATGAAATACGATTAAACGAGATCTTGCAGAAAAGCTTTTACCAAGCCAACTTTCTTGCAGGGCTCGCAAGAAACAGTGCAAGAATAGAATAAGTAGGTATAGGTACTTACTGTTGACCTTTATAGTTTGTAGGTCGTAGTGTCTGAAAAATAGCAAATTAGCACACATTATTAAATTGTTTATTCAATTATTTATTCAATTATTTATAATCTTGAAAGAAGTATCAGGTCAGGAGGACATTAGGGGGTTAAAAAGATTATTGAGCTATTAATCCGTAGGCAGTACCTAGAGACTTAGGAATTTTGTCATGCGAATCATATTATGATACCGTCGAAAAAAGTCCTTTTACGTTTTAGCCCTGTAGGTGTTTAATATTTAGGTACTTACAACTATTTATTTACCTACACTAATTGTTACCTACTTGGTTACTTGAAAGAAGATTACGACTGCCAAAATTAGCTATAAAATCCATTGGAAGCAGGTCTAACATAACTGGTTGTTTATTTCTCAATTCTGTTACAAACTGCTTTATGTAAGTAAATATAAAGAGTAAAAGAAAAAAAAATAACAGCTGCATGCAAAAACTATCATAAACAAAGACTTGCAACTGCCGTTGGTAATCAATTAACAATAATTTATTGTTCAGCAGAATTGATTAATTCCATTCAAAGCCCGACCAAGTTATAGTTTAAACCGACAATAACAACATTTCTATATTGGTCAAGCATTAAAATATTTTACAATATAGTGCGGGCAAAAGAATTTCACGGATGAACACAACCTACGCGTCGATCCACACACTTATGTAGGTATTGGCTATAGGCATCCTGCAAAACCGGTGGACCTTGATATCACAAAGGGACCCCTCGATCTGCGTGCTAACCTTGAGTTATTTTTAACCCACGCTGGCTGCATACGAATCCCGTCGGACGCCTCCTTCCGAGTATTACATAATGCGAAATTATAGTTTTTTCTTTTTGTATACAGTCTCCTTGAAAAGCGTGTGGCCCTGTCATTTTGGTTTTATACCCTTTGTTTTGGCTCGCACATATTTTATTTCTTTTCTTTGAATCGTAAAAGGAAGAGGCAATGAAGGGTTAGCGTTTTTGTGTTGTGGATTATTTATGGTGCGGAATAATGGGCGTTCGAGTTCGCGGCGCAATATTCGGTACAGCTGCGGTGTTTTCCAAAATATGTTATCGTTCGTTTTCGGTCACCCAGAAAGTTACAGTTCAGTAATGGCTCACCTACATGCATACAGAGATGTGGTATTGTTACCTTTATGTGTTCGCAATACGTTAAATCTGCCATTATCACGGTAGCATGCATCCCCAAAGTTACCGCGCAGTTTGTTCGCTGAAAGAAATTGGACGTCATATAAAAAGTACACTTCGGTAATACTTGGGACCTGTATAACTTGTTTCTCTTAATACATTCGTCGTTACATTCTTGTTGGTTGTTTTGCGAAGAAACTGGAGATACAGGCATGATTGTTTTATTATTTTTTAAATGCCTGCACATTGTGTACTCGCCGACCATGTGCAATTCAGCCTGCAAGTTTTAAAATAAAATATTATCATCGAAAACTACACAAGTCATAAATATTGTTATGAATTATCGCAGGTTACGACATAGGGTACCTATTATGTTTCCTATTTATCGAAAGAACAAAGCAAATTAAACAGTTTAGTCATGTCATTGTCAATAGCATTATTTATGCATCCTCTGTTAAATAATGGAACTAACGAAAGCACTTGAACTCGACTAACACAATAAGTAAAATGTTAATCATGTGAGTGATTCATCCATTGTAGCTAACCTAATAGAAAGCGTACAAATGTCAATAAACCCTTGCTTCGGAATCCAAAATTATATTCAAGATTAATCAGCGAATTAAATCCTCTAAGCGTTGAAAGCTATGCTCCGAATCCCGGCTATGTTCCCATATCGTGTTCGAATCAATAAAACCTCCGATGTTTTTCTACAAAGCACGTTTCTCGGAACAATCTCACAGCTAAAGTTTCAACTTGATTGCATAACCGTGGGTCTAACAACGCTACACATTGTAGACGATTATTGACCTGACCTTAATAAATTTCGTCGAAACGATAGAACTATTTAGTTATCTCTTTATTAGCCACTAGCTTCCCGCCAGCGGCTTCGCCCGCGTGGTCTTATAATTTTTTCCCCCGTTTTTGCATCATTTTTCATTACTACTCCGCTCCTATTAGTCGTAGCGTGATGATATATAGCCTATGTTACTCGGGGATAATGTAGCTTTCCAAAGGTGAAAGAATTTTTGAAATCGGTCCAGTAGTTTCGGAGCCTATTCATTACAAACAAACAAACAAACAAATCTTTCCTCTTTATAATATTAGTATAGATTAATTTTTTAAATTCATTTATGTCGTCATTAAATTGTTGTGTTGTTCTCGGTGTAGAACAAAATGTATCCAGCGCATGTCGGTAACACCGAAATTTTCCTACAAGAATCTTCTTATAATTAATTCGTTACTTTGCTCACCGAGTAGCGCCCTACTGTCAGAAAATTAATTGTTGCTGCTTGGTACACTCTATTCAAGAAAAAACTGTACTTATTTGGGAAAAAAGGTTTCGTCCAAACACAGATAAAATGTGCCATGGATCTAGACAGATTTTTTATTTGAGCAAAATTGTCATTTTGCTCTCTCTTGCTCTTCTTTGTTGTCTCTTGTAAAAGCAAAATTGTGAGACAAGACCGCTACATTAGCCACTGCAACTGTAGGTACCGTTTTTGACAGATGTCTACTTAAAAAAAAGATGATGATTTTTAAATAAGAACACTGAATCGACAAAGTAAACACTGTCGCGGCTCGCGGTACTTACAAGTACGTAATGTGTAGCAAATTAGGTGCCATATGTACAACGTGAGCGGCATGTCGAGTAATATCGCCCATCGATACTGTATCGCCATTGTTTATGCGCTCCATGAAGTGATCGCGCCATGTTCTTTAATAAAAAAAGTCTAAAGAGTAGATATTGAGTAGACATTGAGATATTAGCCATCGAATATATGATTTTATAAACACATATTTTATTGAGGGGCTCGTGGCTAAGTAGTAACTACGCTGAACAACCGATCTGCAAGGTTAAACTACACTTGCCGCGGTCAGTCTGTGGATGGGTGACCATTCTTAACATATCGAGAGTAACATACCTTATATATTTACATTCCGTGTCATACGAACACCTATGACAATCGTTAGTGGTAGTCAGACGTCTAAAAAGCCTGACAACCAGTCTTTCCTTTGAATATCGGTTTTGCCTAGAAATTGGGGTGCGGAGGTCTGATGGCAGTCGCTTCGTGTAAAATACTGATATTCAGCCGCATCCTGGTTAGACTGGAAGCCGACCTGGTTGGGAAAAAGGCTAGGAGAAAGTTATACACATATTTTATTATTGACGGTAAGGAATGCGTTCGATCCTATTTTTACCCAATACAGAAAAAGGAAGTTTCATTGGTATCCATGGCCGGTCTTCTGTTTTTTTGCTGTTGAAATCTAAAATGAATGAATGATTTTTAGAATACTACTAACTATTAGTAGGTAGTTAGTTAGTACCTATACTATTAGTTGAGAACCTGGAGTATCTATGTTGGTTTTTATGAAAAAATATCTTTACCTATTTCTCCACAAATAAGTAATGTACAATATTACTTTATTATATACAGTAAGTATGTATTGTCTTATATATAATGCGTAGTCAGCAGTTTGCGGGCTCCAAGCTACGGCCTGGGGGGCTAGACAAGTTGCATTTTGCAAAATGTATGGAAATGACACATGCTTTCGACAAATCGGGCTATCTCTAATGTCATTTCCATACATTTTGTTTGTCGATTCGAATGTCAAAATGCAACTTGTCTAGCCCTCCTGTTCCGTCATAATTATCTTCATATTCGCTAGCTGCCAGATAAATTTAAAATGGAACAAACTTTTTATAAAATTATCTGTCAAGTAATTGGGGACCTATAACTAGCAGGTAACCTTAATCATAATAAACAAGCTCTTAATCTACAATTTAGGGAACAAAAACTTGTTTCGCATTGATTTTATTGAAGGTATACCGCAATCGTAGGGTCCAGTTGTAACTGACAATAAAGGCACACTTGTTGAAGCGGTTTTGCAGAAACTTGTTATCGATTGCATCGAAATAACAATTTGTTTTATTCCATTAACGATTTTAATTAAAGAGAGTTGCTGATTTTGTAAATAAGGGTCTGTTAATGTTTATGACGACAATTCCCTGAAATAAGACGTCGGTCGTTTGGCACCTGTTTGAGATTTTTAATACAAGTTTGCGATAAAAACAGAGATATAAAGAGTTAATGATAAAATATTTACTTAAGTTAAAGTTTTGGCCGCAATCTTTAGGGAACTTTTACATTTGGGTAAACTGGAGCACTTTTATAATTTTATAATTACTAACCAACAGACCTCTGATCTTAAATGCGTGGTATTCATATACCATACATTTAAGATCAGTGGTCTGTTGACTTGAGACGTTCTGTTCTGTTGTATGTCTCACGAATTCACGAACATTTAAGAAGAAGGATGGAACTTTCATGGCCAATGTTAGTGGCAATGTCAGGAGATTCTAGCATCATAGACATATATATTTTTTTAATTTATTTGCCAAAAACAACACACAAACAACAACATATTCTTCGGCACCGACAC
This sequence comes from Acronicta psi, assembly GCA_946251955.1. Classification (NCBI taxonomy): domain Eukaryota; kingdom Metazoa; phylum Arthropoda; class Insecta; order Lepidoptera; family Noctuidae; genus Acronicta; species Acronicta psi. The sequence continues at coordinate 9,885,026 of OX276475.1, read as the reverse complement.
TAGGCAAGCCTGTCCTGTGGGTGCCTGTTACAATCACAGTTAAGCAAGTTGACATACATAGTTTACTTGGCCAAATAGAAAATCTATCCAGTGAGATTCGGTTTTCCGTGAAATTTAAAGCAGCCGGAGTCTCGATTTGTGCCCGGTTACTGGCAACAGCTTCGTATCCCTAATATGGGACTTAAACATCGCTATGTTAAAGTTCTGCGGGTGTCTAGTACCTCTCTGCCTAGCCATTTGGGGAATACAGGCGTAATGATATTATTTTATGTTTATTTATACTTATATTCATTGTATGAGGGTAGTGAGAGCCCTAGTGTATAAGGTACTTGTATGTACTTACTAACGTTCCTATCATCGAGTAATATGTTGTAATTATTACATCAGTAATGTGATGCAACTAAAAGTTTCTTAATGTTTTTAAAACAAGAAAACTTTTGAGCAATACTGAAGCAAGATAACATTTTAATAATATTTTTTTATTGTAAATTTGTGTGCGTTTGGCAGCACCTCAACTGATGGTAAGTGACGATGCTGCTGAGGATGTAGCTAATTATAATTACTTAATACTTATTTTAAAAGAGCTTTCTTTCTTCTATCGGTAAGTATATGAAACGTTTGGGCTTCCAGTACGTCAACCATGAGTTCTATCGAATGGCTTTCGATAGGTTTTTTACGCATCGATACTCTGTAATCTCATAGCAGATTTTAGTTCCTTACGTAACCGCTGGAGGCGCTGCGAGGGTTTTCCATACAAATATTTTACGGCGTCGCTAGCGAGTCTAGCGAGAAAAACTCATGGTCGAGGCACTGGTTCCTCTGGAATAAAAGGTTTATAGCATAAGCTTATATCAATATGTATGCCTTACCGGATCAACAAACGACCTGGTAAAGCTCGTTGAATGAAGGGGGCCTATGATCGGCCCTTGTGGAAGTCTATGGAGAGGCCTTTGTTCAGCAGTGAACACATTTTTGGCTGATATGATGATGAATCACAAGTTCGTAAAAAACATTCTGCGATTTGTTATTGACATTTTGAACAACGCAATACTATCAGTAACTACTCGTACATACAAAATATTAAAAAATAGTGGTCCTTTGTCTCTCTCTTTTATCCGATTGGTTTAATATTCTCACGGTACCAAGCCACATGTTTTTCATCGCGTATATTTTGTTCTTATTGGACAGCCCTCCTTATGACATCATGTGACTATAAATTGGAGCAATTTTTGAATCAACTCGTGTTGGCAATAAAATTGGATTTGTTTATTTTGTCTTTTAAACTCATTATAGTCATCTGTTATAACGAGTGCAGTTATTTTAAGATGATATAAGACATAAGACAACGAAAAATGCAACGCTTGAAATGTCGCAAGATGTACATATTGTACATATATAAAGTAATACTAGGTACGCTACTAAGGAAATAAAAATAGCTACTAAATATCTTTGCCAAAATCAAAGCAGTTTCGTAATGCAAATGAGATTTTTTATAGCGCCACGGTGAATAACATTAAAGGTACCTCAACTAGAGCAATAAAAATAGGAAGTGATTAAAAAGATATAACATTTTTTTATTAAAAATCCCTTTGATATACCGTTCATAATCACTACGACAGGAAAGAAATATGACATCAGTAAAATTATAATGGGCCGCCTCGTAAAGAGAACATTTGAATAGGAAAGTTACATATCAAAAATTTTCAGTGATCCGTGTTTTACGAGTTTGTCGTAAACGTGTACTTAACAGAAAGAATAAAGGGCCCCTCAGTTCGGTCCTGTGTTTAAAAATCTATGTGAGCACACGAGGGGGCCGGCACTCGTAATCAGTTCGCGAACAGCCAGCGTTTACGATGTTTCCACATTTTAATATCTACATAATATGTTATGGATTTAACCAGGCCTTTCAAAAACACTCATAAAAATAACTTGAATCGTTTCATTCAAAAACCGGTTGGTTTTGTTGTGTGCAATCAGAAAGAAAATGATGGATTCGTGCGTAACTTCTGCTGGGTCTAAGATTATAATATAAATCAAATAAAATTGCTAAGCTATTAACATTGATAGATCGTGTAACCGTTACATAAATGCATTCAACAAATTAGCATGGTTGTAACAGAATAAATTTTAATGTTAACCTAGCTTATAGTAAATGCGTAGATTTATAATGCGAAATCCGACCGTGATTGACAACATAGCTGTTGGCATTGAACAGAATAAGGCTAAAAAATCCATTGTATAAAAGTCATAAATATATAATGAAGTCAGTCCCTCTAGTAACCAGATGCCCATTGAGAAACATAATAAGATTTTCTTATTTTGAACTCACCTAAAGGAGATTCAGGTGGACTAACAATACCATAGGGTCCCTTGAGGCTTCCCTCTTTGACTATTTTAATAAGAAAAAAATCCCATTGCCTGCAAAGCGAATTACTTTGAAACGAATAAATAAATGAACTGAAGGATCACGAGATTGAATTAGAAAAAGAATTCGTGTGTAATAAAGAAATCTGTTCATTCATAAAAGTTATGAGGGTTGATCACAATGAGGAAGTCGAAGTGTACGATGATCTAAAGCGTTGACAATGACGGCAGGTATCGAACCGGAAAAGGGATCAGTTTTCCTTTTGATCTCACATCAAAAAGGCTCTTAAAAGGAGAAGCTAATATCGGACTTAGTGAACTTTCTGAACTCTTAGAAATTAGGTTAGAGTTACGATCCGGCGTACATTATGTACCTTATGCCGATGCCATGACTGAAATTATTGCAGTGAGTGCGAGATGTGATGTAAATAATCGCTACGATCTGTAAATTGTTTTACTGTTGTTGGCCGTTGACCCATTTTGGAGTATTCATTTTGTAATAATACAAATAAACTTTTTTGTTTTATCATTTCACGGTGATAGAAGGAGAACGTTATTAAAATTTTAAAAAGAAGTGTCTCAAACAGTTTTCTCCATTATTTATGATAATTATTCACATCTTACTCTTACATTTTTCCTAGACGTTTTTCATTGCAGATTTAATGCGTCCCTTTCCTTCTTTTAAGTATCAAGCTTCACAAAGCCAGAGGTGTATTTTATACACGCAGACATTATTTTTGAGGAACCAACCCGCAAAAATCATATTTTCGCCTCAGCACTCTCTCTTGTTTTACAGTTTTTTTACTGCAGCCACTTTACGAGCATCGGTGATGGGAGCCACTCTTCTTTTATAACCGAGTAACAGTATTCTGAGACCTCGAAGATCGCGTGTTTGGTACTAATTAAACGTCTTGATGGCAGTCCGACTACGTGATTCGTCTGGCCGCGCTGAATAATGTGTTTCTTACGCCGTTTTATAGAGCCTTACCGTCGCAAAAGTTCCACTTCACTTTTCAGCAAACATGCATTAGGTACATGTCATATTGCATTCATAAGGTCGGATCGAGGGGATTCAAATGAGATATTCAAATTTAGCTGCTTACGTCATGAGAGATGTTTTTAAATTAATACTGATTGTAAATCTTGTCGCGCATTAGAGATGTCGTCGTCTGTAAATTAGAAACACCTCGGCTTCACGCTCAGTCGGGGGCTCCTGTCGTTCTATTCCTGTTCCTGACACCACCGCCCCAGGACACGACGCGTCTTTGTTACAGACAACGCTACGCGTAGTAATTATTTCCACTTGTACTTTAACGTCATCGTCTCGATTAGTCTGAGCGTTAAAATTTGGACTTGGTTTTATAATATAAACGTGACACGAACAGTGTGTTGTTTTTTGTTACCATTCAGTTTTGTATTCTCTCCTCATGACTGGATTTGAAATATGACCCTCTACATCTTTGTAACAATCATCTCATATTTCACTGTAATTATGTTGATTGACGATGACGACGAAATTTCAATAGCTGTAAATATCATTACAAGCGAGCGATCAGGATTTGTGTTCCTTTTAATCAAACCGCCTCTCGAGCGGCTCTCACGAGTGGATATTTATCTTTAGTCTGTACAAACAAATGTAGCCGTGAAACCATTTCATCATTCAGCACATTGTCGTCAGCGGCATGCGAGATGGGCACTGACGCAACCGCACGCCATCGTTCCTTGAGGACAAAGAGTAGCACCAACTTGAAAAAATAATATTTTCTCAGAGTTGTGTTGTCGCGGGTGTCACCGCGCGTGATTTACGCCGAATCTGTCAAGTTTGGAGACAAAGGAGTCTTGTTGGAAATCGCGGGAGCATGATGTCATGCGTTCAGGAGCCGCCTTAACCGTGGCCCCTAATTAATAGAGCAGCTTTTACGGCCCGCTAGAGTAATATTATTCCGAGATGTTTCAAAGAAAAATAAGAAATATGCGTGTCAGCCAGCGTTGTTTATGGGCCAATGTTTATTGTGAACGCTCCGAGCTAAAGTCGAACTGAGAACCGAAGCTTTGTTTTGTTCAGAATTTATTACGAGTAGGTAAAGTTCGTGAAATCAATTCAAAGGCATGGCTCGTTAGGAGAGCATACCTTTCTATTTTCTGGTTCTTTGTATCTTATTTCTAAGATTATCTGATATATCTTTATTTGCCATTGTTGTGAAGCTATTTTGTATTAAGTGCTGATTTCTAACTAAGCAAACTAAAGTAAAAAGAATTCCTGTAGTTCTTAGCCTAATATTGAGAGACGACGCTAAGCCTAAAGTAACGCTTCCGAACATTTTTGCATTACAAATTGACATACGTAAGCGTAAGTTTACGCTTAGCGCCGTCTCTGAATATAAGCCTTAGAAACAAAGTTGAATTTATGCTGTGTAATTTACCAGACGCAGACTATTTAATGAGATTTGTGGAAGGTATCATATAGGTAGGTTCACTAGGTACTTACATACAATGTCGTCGTATTGCTGCTTCAACTGGCAGTAAATAAATAGTATACAGGATCCTAGGTGGGTGTCGAGGTCATGCAGAAATGCGAAAGCGAACAATGAATAGCTTTAGTCGGTTGATAAGGGTTATTATTAAGATTCCATTCCGACCGCCACTGCAGGCTGCTTCCTTCCTTCTGCTTTCTGCCTTCGACTGTCTTCCATCTCCATGATCAGCTTTCCTGGATATGTTTTGTTTTTAATTTTAAACAATGCCAATGTGTTTCTCTCGTTTCTTTTCCTTACTAGAACTTAGGTCTACTTGCGCCAATTTCAATTATACTTAACATTTTTTTATTCAAAAGATTATTGTCGTACCTACCAAATTTATCTAAGTATCCAAGAAATCTTATTCTTTTTTAGGTACATACAAATTAAACGTAACATTTAGTTACAGAAGATTTGCATGAATAACTCTTCGATCAACAGTAGTTATAATATATAGTTTGTTGTTTGTTGTAATAGTTAATTGTTGATGACCTATCTTTTAGTAGAAGTTTTCTAAAAAAATCCCCAACGTTAAGATGAGATGATTATTGTTAATGGGCATTTATTTTAACATAAGATAGTAAATAAAACTTACATTACGATCGTACAGGAAAATCCGTAGTAACTCACTGCTTCTATGTTTAAAGTTTTTAAGCCGCTGAAATCGAGTGTTGAGTATTCAAAATACCGATCAAGTGCTATTTACTCGTCAACCGAGGGTTCCGGACATAAAGACGGTTACACGCACGATTCTGATGAATATCTAGGTTTCGTAAATTGTTATTTTAGATTTTAGTGAACTTTAGACACTTTAGAGATAACGATACAGAATAGATACTTGTTGTACCCATTTATCGGGGAAGCCTATAGGCTATATATCATCACGCTACGACTAATAGGAGCGGAGTAGTAATGAAAAATGTTGCAAAAACAAAGGAAAAAATTATAAGACCACGCGGACGAAGCCGCTGGCGGGAAGCTAGTTTAATATAATTAAAAAGTTTATTTCCACCAGTAATACTAAACTTAGATGTAAGTAAGTAGTAGATTTCTGCAACTTAGTATTTCAAGATTTTATTTTCTCGACGATATGTGAAATCTGTCAACCCGCAATAGTCTAGCGTGGTAGACTATAGGCATTACAGCCTAAACTCTTTCATTCTGACAAGAGATACGTAACTATCTTCTATTGTAATTTTGTTTAGGTGAGTCTTAAAATAAGCTATCAGGATTCCCATCTAGTAGATGTCAATCATAATTATGCATTATTTATTGTTCTTTTTATTTTATTCCTTGTGATAATTGTTTTGTGAATTACAATAAAAAAACATCATTTATAACAATTACCTATTAAATATAATGTTCGTAGAACAAAAAAAAAGTGTAAAGGGTCCGAAACGTCGGGATTAAAATAATATCAATATAACGCGATAAAATCCGTAAAAAGTAGTTTTATTTCAATTCGTAGAAGAAACCAAAATGGACACCTATAGTTTCACCATTGAGGTATGTAACCCTAAAATATGACATTCTAGTGTTTCGGAGTTGACGTTGCCGACAAGGTATGCTCTGTTTATTTGTGTGTCGGTACTTGAGTGTTAATGGTCTTGATTGTTTGTAGACGAAATAACATGATATGAGAGATTAGTGCGGGTCGGGAACAGGAAATGGTTTAACATACCTACCGTAGCTATAATAATAACTGTGTAAAGGTTAAGTACTTGATTCATTTATATCAATATACCATCACGCCTGTATTCTCAGAAGAGTTAGGAAGAGGAATACGAATGTAGAAGAGCGATTCAATTCGGTTTTTTTATTATACTTACATTGCTATTTTGTGTAAACTTAGTGTAGACATTTAAACTGCATTTTACTCCACCATTCCACCAGTTCGAATGTCAGTCTTCTAATCCTTTCCATTACGGAGGTTGGCCGTCAGCTCAGCGAACTTCTCTTGAACTCCGATCTTGTGCCAAACGAAACAGATCTTCGACGCTGGCGATTCTGTTCCGCTCTCGGATTATTCTTAGCCAGGATTTCTTTCTCCGTCCAGCACGTCGCTTGCCTTCGATTTTACCCATCATTATTATTAAAATTAAAATTTCGAAGTAACAGGTTAAAATAATACCTCCTCCTAAATTCGTATACCTCAATGCTCAGGGTCGTGGCCTTGTCTAGAAGTCACTGGATTTTTCGATATTCTGCCATCTGTTTCGGTCACCTGCAGCCTGAACAGTAAATTGTGAATGGTGATAGAAAGTTCGGTACTGGTCACATCTGTCCACCATGTGAGACTGCGGTCTCGATGTCTGCCTCCCTTCCCTGCCACTTTGCCAGTGATAACAAATTCACAAAAGTGCAAAATCATACCTAATAACTACCGCATATAAAATATTTACAAAAGACCCCTTCTTAATACTCTCTCCGACTTGTCAAAGTTACTTCCAACAGCATAGTAAATTAATAACTCCTTATACCTCTGAACACTAACTACTCCGTAAAGTTTTGACATTAGGAACTAAAATCCGTTTAAGGGTTGTTGAGGGAAAATAAATCAGAGACGGCGCCCGGTCGTTCATCGAACTCTAGAGTTGGGAACAATTGGTGCGAAGATGTAAATTAAATCGAGTGGTTGTCGCGAGCCGGGGTCGGGTCTCGCCCGGGCACTGACTCGGCAGAAGTACCAGGTGTTAAAAATGTTATATATCTATTGTAGACGATTATATTAAAAGGAAATTTTGAAAGTGTCAATTACAAATAAAAATAGAAGCTGAAAAAAAAAGAAGGAAATAAAATCAATTATTAAAAGAAACAAAAAACCCGACTGCGTAAAAACTACTAACTAAAAATCTAAAAACAAGCTCTGTGATGTTGGAAAATGTATTGCAGGCGGGACAAGCTGTTCGTTCATAAACAAAATTGTTTCTTTGCTTGTCCCGCCAGTCGGGTTTTTTGTTTCTTTTAATAATTGATTTTATTTCCTTCTTTTTATTTCCTTCTTTTTAGTTTATAAATCATCATAGAATCACTAGATAGATCCTAAATGATGATTTAAAATATAAATTGATACAACTAAAGATCATTTTCAAAATCAGTTCGCACATTAAAGCGTATAAAATCCGCCATATTGATTTTTTTTTAATTTCATGTACCCAGTGACAATCGTGCCATCAAGACGAATCTAATGAGGTGTCATTTATCTAATTCGGTTGAGCCGTTGAGTAGTTACGACCGGACATAGGAACGGACATACATACATACATACATACATACATACATACATACATACATACATACATACATACATACATACATACATACGCGTCAAACACATAACCCTCCTCCTTCGGCAGTAGGGTAATAATCACGCAGTCTTAAGATCAAGGTTCATTTTTTACGGCGGTAAATTGTTAAGAACTTAAAGATTTACAAAGTATTTACAAAATAGGTAAGTACATAATTATCTATAATAATATTATAAAGAGGAAAGATTGAATAGGCTCCAAAACTACGAAGCCGATTTGAACAATTCTTTCAGTGTTAGATAGCCCGTTTATCGGGGAAGGCTATAGGCTATATACCATCTCGCTACGACTAATAAGAGCGGAGTAGCAATGAAAAATGTTGCAAAAACGGGGGAAAAAATCATAAGACGCGGGCGAAGCCGCTGGCGGAAAGCTAGTTATCTATATAGACTGTAGATTTTCACTCCTTTTTTTGAAGCAAGAGGAGCACTCTAAATCAACGAGCATGATGGGGAGGTTGATAAGCGTAGAATCGTAGATGAAGCGAAAGCGGTGTGCAAGGATCGAAGCAAGTGGAGATCTATAATCTCTGCCTACCCTGAATTAGCGTGAGCGTGAGCGTTAGGCGTGAGGCTAACGTATATATGTATGTTAAATTATCAAATGTTCGCCAGGAATCAGGGCTAAAATGGTCAATTTTGACAAACTATAATATGAATCGCTTAAACGAAGGTGGCACACCCCTTAGGTACTATACTTAACTTACCTAATTAGAAAAGTAAATATTGGACTTAAAATATTCAGTTTGGACCACCTACTTTGCAAAAGTTAAACCGCGAATAGACTTGTTCTGTTTTTTTTTATGATAATACATTAGATACTTTTTATGCCCGTACAGGCCGTTAGACATTTGAATATTAAATTCATGCATGTCTACTTGATTAGTCCCGTATATAAGACGTTAATTACATTTTTGCCGCACCATATTGCGGCATTATTGCATAATTGCGGATTTGTCCTATATTTTTTTAGGCATGATTTAGGCCAAATGTTCGCTTCAAATGTATCAGGTGACATTTTACTTTTTTATAAATATTTGGGGACATTTTTACAAAGCAGCATCTAGTCCCAAACTAAGCAGAGCTTGTACTATGAGTACTAGACAATGGATATAATACTTACATACCTTTTTTGGAAATACATACTTATAATACATAGGAAACACCCAGAGAAAAACAAATTAATACTTATTCATCATCATCATCACATAAGTAAATATTAAATGTCTCGTGGGAATCGAACCCACGACCGCGTGATCCTACCGGTTGATCCGGTACTCGAACCACTAGACCACAGACGTCGTCGAATCTCAATTCATCAATTCTTTGTCAAAGAATAAATTTTAATTAATCAAAATTTATTCTTTCACAGGGATGGCATAATATTGGTAAACTACATTATATTTTTATATAAATATAAATTAAACTTCCAATAGTACCTAACTAAGTAGGTACCTACAAGTAAGGTTTTTCGGGAAAGATAATTATTAGAAAAGATACCCGGTAAAATGGGAAATTAAGCAGGTATTCCCGTTCTCTTAATGCTCACTTTATGTATTGGGTGCTCTAATAACAGTTGCTCAAAACTGTTATTAGAGCACCCAATACCTACATAAAGTGGTAGGCGTCTTGACGTTTCAATTACTAACAGCTACCCTACATTTTTGACCATGGACGCTGTAAAGGGTCCGAAACATCGGGATTAAAATAATATCAATATAACGCGATAAAATCCGTAAAAAGTAGTTTTATTTCAATACCATACAAATAGTTCTACGACTACTCCGGACCGTATTTTCACGGATTCGAATGTTTATCGATTCGAATATCAAAATGCAACTTGTCTAGCCCCCCTGGGCGATTCTGCATTACGGTCTACGTCTGATCCTAATCCGATTCGAATCCGTGAAAATACGGTCCGGAGTAGTCGTAGAACTATTTGTATGGTATTGAAATAAAACTACTTTTTACGGATTTTATCGCGTTATATTGATATTATTTTAATCCCGACGTTTCGGACCCTTTACAGCGTCCATGGTCAAAAATGTAGGGTAGCTGTTAGTAATTGAAACGTCAAGACGCCTACCACCTTAGTCACCCGTGACCATGGACGCTGTAAAGGGTCCGAAACGTCGGGATTAAAATAATATCAATATATTGCGATAAAATCCGTAAAAAGTAGTTTTATTTCAATGTCTAGTATTCGCGTAAGTGTCAGAAATCAGTATTTGTATGGTAGTTTACCTACTAGATCCGATTTCAGTCATCCGATTTCTCTATACAAATACATAGTTCGGATCGGACGTAGTGCGAAACCGCTCTTAACATGTTCGCAACGAGTTCTTTTTAGTTTTCTAACAAGTTTCTCGGAGTCTCAAACATTTGTCAGTTGGAGTGGACAAGGAAATCTCCAGTTACCAACTTCTAGTACGTGTTCACGAAATGGTGACAATGAGTACTTCGAATTTTTAATGTAGTTTCTGAAAGTTGGGGACGTAAGGACATACATAGCTATATTCTAATACCTATTTGATAACAAAAATATTATTAGACGAGCGCGACTGCTACGCTAGAGGTCCTGGGTTCGAATCCCGGGGCGAGCATAGTGTTGTTGGGTTTTTCTGTGAACAGTGAAATTCCGAGTAGCGTCTTGGATCGGAGTCTGGATTTGTGCCCGGTTGATGGCAATAGGCTTGCCCCCTATTTAATAACATGGCACCTAAACATCCCGGCGAAATGTGGGTGTACATTAGAACGCTACGCTACTATTAACTGCCATTAACCACTAACACAAACCCAAACTTTGAGCCGCTACTGAGAATTTCATAGAAAGTCCCAATAACATTTTGCTCGACCTTGGAATCGAACCCAGTACTTTAGGTGCAGCACTCACGTTAAGGACCACTTCTACAAAACAAATTCAGTCACCCAAGAAATATATTCGATGAATTTTAATAATACCTTACCAACGATGCTTATTCGGTGTTGGCCTGGATATACGTTGTCGCTGATGCGGCTGTTGTTTGTTGCAACAGTATTTTATCCTTGGTTATAACTTTTGTAAAAACCATGCTGACAAAAGTGGTAACCAAAGAATAAACACCATTGCTATTTCCGAGAGAGTAACCGTGTGCTAGAAAAAATGTTGAATTAAACACACGTCTACATAACGAATTCAGTCACCCATGAAATATATTCGATGAATTTTAATAATACCTTACCAACGATGCTTATTTAGTGTTGGCCTGGATATTATGTTGTCGCTGATGCGGCTGTTGTTTGTTGCAACAGTATTTTATCTTTAGTTTCGACTTTTGTAAAAACCATGCTGACAAAAGTCGTAACCAAAGAATAAACACCATAGCTATTTCCGAGAGAGTAACCGTGTGCTAGAAAAAATGTTGAATTAAACATACGTCTACATAACGAATTCAGTCACCCATGAAATATATTCGATGAATTTTAATAATACCTTACCAACGATGCTTATTTAGTGTTGGCCTGGATATTATGTTGTCGCTGATGCGGCTGTTGTTTGTTGCAACAGTATTTTATCTTTGGTTTCGACTTTTGTAAAAACCATGCTGACAAAAGTGGTAACCAAAGAATAAACACCATTGCTATTTCCAGGAGAGTAGCCATGCGCTAGAGCAAATGTTAAAGTTAACACACGTCTACATAACAAATTCAGTCACCCAAAAAATATATTCAAAGAATTTTAATAATACCTTACCAACGATGCTTACTTGGTGTGGGACTGGATATATGTTGTCGCTGATGCGGCTGTTGTTTGTTGCAACAGTATTTTATCCTTGGTTTCGATTTTTGTAAAAACCATGCTGACTAAAGTGGTACCTAACCAAAGAATAAAAATTTTTAGCTTTTTCCAGGAGAGTAGCCATGCGCTAGAACAATGTTAAAGTTAACACACGTCTACATAACAAATTCAGTCACCCAAAAAATAAATTCGATGCATTTTAATAATACCTTACCAACGATGCGGCCTGGATATAATTATGTTGTCGCTGATGCGGCTGTTGTTTGTTGCAACAGTATTTTATCTTTGGTTTCGACTTTTGTAAAAACCATGCTGACAAAAGTGGTAACCAAAGAATAAACACCATTGCTGTTTCCAGGAGAGTAGCCATGCGCTAGAACAAATGTTAAAGTTAACACACTTCTATAAAACAAATTCAGTCACCCAAGAAATATATTCGAAGAATTTTAATAATACCTTACCAACGATGCTTATTTAGTGTTGGAATGGATATATGTTGTCGCTGATGCGGCTGTTGTTTGTTGCAACAGTATTTTATCTTTAGTTTCGACTTTTGTAAAAACCATGCTGACAAAAGTCGTAACCAAAGAATAAACACCATAGCTATTTCCGAGAGAGTAACCGTGTGCTAGAAAAAATGTTGAATTAAACATACGTCTACAAAACAAATTAAGTTACCCAAGAAATGTATTCGATGCATTTTAAGAATACCTTACCAACGATGCTTATTTAGTGTTGGCCTGGATATATGTTGTCGCTGATGCGGCTGTTTTGTTGCAACAGTATTTTATCTTTGGTTTCGACTTTTGTAAAAACCATGCTGACAAAAGTCGTAACCAAAGAATAAACACCATTGCTATTTCCAGGAGAGTAGCCATGCGCTAGGACAAATGTTAAAGTTAACACACGTCTTTAAAACAAATTCAGTCACCCAAAAAATAAATTCGATGCATTTTAATAATACCTTACCAACGATGCGGCCTGGATATAATTATGTTGTCGCTGATGCGGCTGTTGTTTGTTGCAACAGTATTTTATCCTTGGTTACAACTTTTGCAAAATAAATGCTGACAAATGTGGTAACCAAAGAATAAACACCATAGCTATTTTCAGGAGAGTAACCGTGTGCTAGAAAAAATGTTAAAGTTAACACACTTCTACAAAACAAATTCAGTCACCCAAGAAATATATTCGATGCCAACGATGCTTATTCGGTGTTGGCCTGGATATTCGTTGTCGCTGATGCGGCTGTTGTTTGTTGCAACAGTATTTTATCCTTGGTTACAACTTTTCTAAAAACCATGCTGACAAAAGTGGTAACCAAAGAATAAACACCATTGCTATTTCCAGGAGAGTAACCATGCGCTAGAACAAATGTTAAAGTTAACACACATCTACATGACAAATTCAGACACCCAAAAAATAAATTCGATGCATTTTAAATCATACCTTACCAACGATGCTTATTCGGTGTTGGCCTGGATATACGTTGTCGCTGATGCGGCTATTGTTTGTTGCAACAGTATTTTAGCCTTGGTTACAACTTTTGTAAAAACCATGCTGACAAAAGTGGTAACCAAAGAATAAACACCATTGCTGTTTCAAGGGGAGTAACCGTGTGCTAGATAAAATGTTGAATTAAACACACATCTACATAACAAATTCAGTCACCCATGACATATATTCGATGCATTTTGTCCTTGGTTACGACTTTTGTAAAATAAATGCTGACAAAAGTGGTAACCAAAGAATAAACACCATCGCTATTTTCAGGCGAGTAGCCATGTGCTAGATAAAATATTAAAGTTAAAACACGTCTACATAACAATTAACTTACCAACGATGCTTATTCGGTGTTGGACTGGATATATGTTGGCGCTGATGCGGCTGTTGTTTGTTGCAACAGTATTTTATCTTTGGTTTCGACTTTTGTAAAAATCATGCTGACAAAAGTCGTAACTAAAGAATAAACACCATTGCTATTTCCAGGAAAGTAGCCATGCGCTAGAACAATGTTAAAGTTAACACACGTCTACATAACAAATTCAGTCACCCAAAAAATATATTCAAAGAATTTTAATAATACCTTACCAACGATGCTTATTTGGTGTTGGCCTGGATATATGTTGTCGCTGATGCGGCTGTTGTTTGTTGCAACAGTATTTTATCCTTGGTTTCGATTTTTGTAAAAACCATGCTGACAAAAATGGTAGCTAACCAAAGAATAAACATCATTGCTTTTTCCAGGAGAGTAGCCATGCGCTAGGACAAATGTTAAAGTTAACACACGTCTTTAAAACAAATTCAGTCACCCAAAAAATAAATAAAACCTTACCAACGATGCGGCCTGGATATAATTATGTTGTCGCTGATGCGGCTGTTGTTTGTTGCAACAGTATTTTATCCTTGGTTACAACTTTTGCAAAATAAATGCTGACAAATGTGGTAACCAAAGAATAAACACCATAGCTATTTTCAGGGGAGTAACCGTGTGCTAGAAAAAATGTTGAATTAAACACACATCTACATAACAAATTCAGTCACCCATGAAATGTATTCAATGCATTTCTAATAATATTTTACCAAGTTACCAACGATGTTTCTTCGGTGTTAGGTATATATGTTGTTTATATATTTTAAATTAAAAGAAAGTATTATAAGATTGTAATAACAATAATTAAACTGCGTAACAGTTTTTTTTAGGAACTATTTATGGTATTTATCAATAAAAAGAAGATTTTTTTACACGAATAAGAACATCTATTATCTATCGCATTCGGGTATGAACCGCCATACCCCAATACGACAGCTTAATTCCTTTAAGCTACATAGGTACACTATTAATATCTGTAATGGGCACATCGACGGATAATGTTTCCTTATAAAATAGTTTTTAGCTCTGTTTTTGAAACACTACTTATCTGTATTTATTTCTTTTGGCAGTTCGTTAAGAAGTATCGGGGTAAGGCATTGCCTCGTACGATTCCCATACTTTAAATAATATGTCCCCATAGTAAAAAAATATTAATTTTAGGGACCAGACTTAGACATAGTTATTTCTTTTTGTGATTGTACACTTTTCCTGTTTTATTATTTTATATTTATTTTACTGTTTTGCTTAAGTAAGCACTTGTAATATAAATTAACATATTATTATGTTTTAAATAGTGTTACATATTCCGGAGTTAGATTGGCTTTGATAAGAAATGTAAAAAAATAATTTAAAAAAAACCAGTCACCCATGAAACATGTTCGATGCATTTTTAACTTACGCAATACGCGCCAACGTACGGATTAGGCCGGACAGTCAGGCTCTTTAGTTGCGTGTCCGGTGTTCACGCTCCCCGTCGGGTTTTTGTAAGGTTATGTTGTTGGATTCTACTCTACCAGTGCCAACTAGTACAGCTAGCGCAAAAAATGTCACGTTATACTAACATTAAAAATAAGAGTGTCCGGCCTCTTCACCCAAATGTTTGGGTAAACTGTCGGTCTGTCCGGCTTTCAGGGCAACCCACCACTACCACTAGTAACACTGAGTGACAAACACCCATGTTATAGTGTACCTAATTATCTCAGCTGACATAGAGAGATATCAAATCAAATCGATCATAACGTTTTTGTATGAGATTGAATCACTCCTACCAACATGACCAATATATTCTACCCTGATAATAGTTTTAAATTCTTTGGAAATGTAGAGGCATATAATCATTATTCGCCACAACATCGAAAACACTAAAGAACGACTGCAATATGAAATGTATTTATTTACACACTCAAAACGCAGTTCTATTAATACATGCGGCGCAGTAACGCGGCTGTACGTACTAAAGTATTTATAGGTAGGCATTTTATATCTACGTAGTAGTTTTCCAGTACTAACCTACCTCAATGTAATAAACATTGTGGCTTGAGACGGTTATGTACAATTGGTTATAAGCATGACACTACTGTACTTGAGTTACATAACTCATCACTTCAATGCCATTTGTGCAACGCAATTTGTGATTTCTTATCGAAATCATGGTACCTACAATATGATAGGTAATTTCGCATAGTTCATATACCTACCTTTTTTATTCTTTTCATTCAATTTATTACTTCTAGGTATTTTAGTTATAAGGTTTAGTTTAGGTTCTAGGTATCTGCTTAGTTTGCAATAGATTTTTTTAATAACAAAGGCATAATTAATTATTGATTGTGGGATGAGGACCTTTTTTGTGGGTTGTAAAATGCGTCTTACGGTTGCTCCGTCCCGCTCGGAGATGCGGGGCGGTTATGTCAGGCTCTCCGGTCAGGTGGCCAGCTTACTGACTAAAAACCACCTTCTGCATAGTAGCGGGATCACGGGAACCACTCTCGCATAATCCGCGATCCCTTCGCGGACGTCCGCAGCGACTGACGACCCCGAGTCAAGGCCGCCTAGGCCCTCTTTGCCGCGGGACGGATACCTATGAAGATAGGTACAGTTCTCACCAAACTTATTGTCCGGGTTGAAGTTGGCCCGAGCTAACTTTAACCCGGCCGTAAAAATCGGAGAAACAAAATTATAGGATTGTAATTAATAGAAACGAAAGCTGAAGTCGTAAGCTGTCGTTTTAAATGATTGTAATCCAATATTTTTCAATCTCCGATTTTTACGGCCGGGTTTAAGTTAGCTCGTGCCAACTTCAACCCGGACAATAGGTTTGGCGAGAACTGTATCTATGAAGTTCTGAGTAGCAGCTCGAAGTATGAGTTATGCCTGGTAACAGAATCGCCCAGTCGCCGCGAATTGGTGTCCAGCAGTACCTACCCACACCTATTGCCTAAATCTACGGGTAATAAAGGCGTTACATATTGTACCTTATGTATGTACGTTATGTAGTATGTTACCTCATAGTAATTAGGTGGTAAAAATACTGAAATAATATAATTTCAAAACAAACGACATAGGTAAGTAATATTTAAAAGAACCTCTTATTTTTTTTTTATGGTAACTGAACTGCCTTGTTTCAAAGTAACTGTACCTACTTAGTTTATTTAATTGATTAGAAAAGTACCTGATTAAATATTTGATAACCAATAATAAAATCATAATACTGCTTTCTTGCAATATTAACATTCCAAGATTCATCTAAATTTTAGTACAGTAATAAAATCTATTTATAGTTTAAGCGCGCCTATCACACAACTAACCGCATTTTTACTACAGACAATTCAACACAGAATTAACATCCACACATTAACAAGTATAAATAGTTGTTTAATGGTAATGGCAACTTTATCAGATGCTGTCAAAGACCCTTTAATCTGTCTGATTGAGCTCCCCACAGAGTATTGAAGATACTTTTCCAATGCGTCGCGAGCGCCTTTCGTTTTATTCACAGCAGAGTTTTATTTTTACAACATGTAGCTTTTGTTTGTGCAATCCATTCAATGTTTCTTTAAAGAGTTTTTAATATGCTATTTACAAATAAGTACATGTTTTAAATCAGCTAGGTATTAAAATGAACCTTTAAGTAGAATGTTTTAATAATACTAGTTTGATATCTTTCAGGAATACTTCGTTTAATAAACCATGGTGGTAATCTTCTGTATGTAGGTTCATAGTATCAAATGTATTGCAATATTACGTAACGTATTCGCAACAAAATATTTTAATTATTTGCAGGGCGTAACCCAATAGCTTACTACCCTCCTCGGCCGGGGATAGAAGTGACGTCATCTCAGAACCCCTGCAGTATGACATCATCCGACGCACGGCGGCTTGCTACGCAATATTTGGCAGGCGCAACCGATTACTCACTTTCCGATGACAAATAGAATTTCCGTAATAATAATGTTCCAAGTAATATTGTAATTTTTGATTCATTAAGTAAGAAGGTTGCAGCATCAAGGTTCGTTGTATGAATAGTTGGAACTGCCACTGACGCCTAATAAATCGCTACCTAATAGGCAAGGAATTGGTTAAGGTAAGGCAAATAATTTGATATTAGTATAGATATAAACGTTTTAGTTGAAGAAAGCCTGCGTCCCTGCAATTAAATGACCCGGACGCTTTACCCAACTAAGCTACATTCACTTAACCAAAATTCGACAGCACTGGTAGCTTAGTGAATCATCTTCTACTTACCCTTTTTCGGGTATGGAAAATTATCATAGATCGTCTACCACCTGGCAGCAAGGTAAGTCGGATTCGTACCGACTAAAAACCAGACTTGTCTTGTCTTTGCTAGCCCTATATAGCAATGGGTGTCGTGACATTTACCACCACCATGATAGGCTGTGGCCCGATACAACCACCAGACCACATAAAAACGCGAAGCCTCTCCGGGCGCATGGAACAAGCAGCAGAATGACTAAATTGAAATTAAAAAATATATTGATCAAGTTTTTAATTTATGCTCAACATCAATGCAGAACGACTTGAGATTTTGAAACGAAAACAACATTAAAACGTTAGCAAACACACATTAACTTGAATGCAAACAAGATTTCACGCAGAACATTAATTTCATGTTTTGATCCCCGTCGCGAACATAACCAAAATGAAAATTATTATTGCTACTGTAAACGGTTACGACTACCGATTAAAACTAACCACAAAGCAGTTATATGAGGAATATGAGTATTACACTGACATTTATACAATAACACAACTTTATAGCTAATATCCTCAGAGTTGAAACGTTTATATTAACCTAACCCTTGCTCTCAGTCGTAATTTTAAGACCACCTTAGATTTTAACTGCGATAAACATTATACTGTGATGGTATTGATGCAGTATATCACCCTTTAGAAATGGCCGGCTCCCAACAACACGTTGTGCTGCAAAAATAATCGCTAATTCAACGGAATACGGGCGGTCTGAAGGACAAACTGCATAGCTCGTTGTGTCGCTGTGTGTACTCGTAGCAGACGGTAAGGGCGTGGATATATTGTGCGACAAAGCACACTGTAGTGCAGCGACCAGCGTAATGCAATTTCGTCCTTATTACTTGTTAAACCACTATATAGCTACATTAGCTACCCAGTCTCCATTGCCGCCAAAATTGCGTACACTTTTGAAATGTAATTTCAGTGTAAAACCTGCAGGATATTGGAAAATTAAATGTACCTATCGATATCGTGAGTAAAGATTACTTGATAAAATTCATTTCTATTTAATAATGGCTTTCAAGATTATTAGACAGAATTGAGAGTTCCTGCTGATATTATAAATTATTTATGTGAAAGTTTGCTTGGATATTGTGTTACTCCTTCACGGTGCAACGGCTGGACACATTAGTCCGAAATTTGGAAAAAGATAGCTACGAGTATATTTACAGGTTAACACATTGGATACTTTTTATCTCACGGAAAGAAATACTAAAAAACCCACAGTCGTAGATCTAAAAAACCTCTTTTTACGTAATTAGAGCCGTTGGCAACCGCTACCTCTAGAGTACTCGTAGTTATAAATATAAAAAAAAAAATGTGAACATATTGTCCCGGCTTCGCACTGGCTTATAAATAATAGCTTAACTTCTATTTATATTAGTGGAAAGGTGGAACCCGTTTTTCTAAGATTAGCCAAAACACAAATTCAAAACGAAGAGGTACAGTCAGCAACGAAAGTCGTTGAACACAGCGAAAGTTTAAAAACATCACAGTACCAAAACTATTCATTCGATTTTGACTAAGGTAAAACATATAATTGCCCTCCATTATGAGAATTTGTACTGCCTTCAAGGGTCAGTGAAATCTGAATATTAAAGATGTTAAAGCGTTTTGAAGATTTTATAGTGTTCAGCTACTTTCGTTGCTGACTGTACTTTTATTAAAATATGTTCTTAAACGTGACTACATACAGTCTTCTTCATACTTCTTGATACAGTCGAGGCCCTAGGTTAGATTTCCTGGGGTTTTTATGAAATCCTCAATAGTAGCTCGAATATGGATTAGTGCCGGGTTAATGGCAATAAGCTTGCCCCTATTACATGAGACCGAAAGACCCCAGCGAACTATGCCTTACCCTTTGGAAAAACGAGGCGTGATGACGTATACTGACGTGATACATCCATGAAAAGCTACGTACTTAATAACGTATTGCATCTTTACTAAAACAATGTGCCACATCCCTAAAGACATAAAATGTGTATTTTTCAAATGGATTTTTGAGTACCCGAAACTTTGATGGGCAAATCTAAGTGTCCGTATTTACTGAGCTCTGAAATAGGGTGGGTTTTACATTCTTTTTATAGTTTAGTGCCAATAAAATGGCACATTTGAATTTCGCTTTTCTAAGAACATTTTGCACCTCGGATCGGAGATAACTCCGGAGGTTTGGCAAGTACTGTACCTTTTAATTATTTTAATTCTACATTTCCATCAAAATACTAAACTGTACGTGTTTGGAGCCGTTCCGAACGGCCGTGCACCTCTGCTTAATTCATCGAATAGTTACATGCGTGATTTTATGTGTTTTGTAATGAAATAACTTTGCAAATATCTAGACTATTATTATCTGCCATCGACATCGACGCTAGGAAGAAGTTGACGAATATACTAAGGCTTCATATTTCTACATTAGGTGTGAAAGAAATCAAGAAGTATTTTATTTCCATAAATTCAGTGACAAGTTAATAAGAACTTCGATAGTTGTACCTAGATTTGATCTACTACCTGCCGAAATACATACCTTAGACTAACCCCTATTTCTCTGAAGTAGGTCCGTATAACATAACCTATGTGAATGAATGCATTCAATGTGGTTTATCTATGCCCATATATTTGTCTACTAGACTGCTAACTCAAGCCTTTTCTGGATTTACTTCCACTACGATTATTATCAATTCTTCAACGATGAATGTTCTCCTAGATTATCTACGGTAGGTAGCTTTTAAAAATGATGAAAATAGTACTATCCAGCGGTAACATGCTTACTGTGACATAATTTTGTTGTTTCATTTACTCGTTTTGGAGCCCTTGTGTTGACCCTGCAGGCGTCGACAAAAATTTTCCTAACGAAAATGTACCTATCATTTACAGACTTTACAACCAATTCGTAGCATCGAAATAAATTTTTATTTACTAGAATCGAATAATAAAACCTCCCATTCAATACTGTTTTCAATAAAAACTTAAATGGAACTACAGAAATCGGAGTTTTAAAATCGATAACTTTCAATATCTACTAATATATCTCGGGAGCTTTATTCTGGTATGAGATCGGGTATCTGTCTGCAGAATCGCTCTTCGAAATGGCCTTATTAATTCCCTTTTATGTCTGGGAGCACACGAGACCGTATAAGCGATTTACGTTGCAGTTTGGAACGTTAGCTTTCTTTATGCTACCATAAAGTAAAGACGACGTAGGTGGTAAAGGCCCCGAAAGCTATATTTTGTTTTAATTGCACACGACTTGCCACCTGATGCCATCAGTAATTGGGGTCCCTTTGTTTTTACACTGTAAATAGGACTATTTTGTGAGATTAGGAGAAGATATGTGTCTAAAGCCTAAAGTTAAAACGAAGAACCGAAATTCGTTAAATTAAGTTGACTAACCTGCCAAACTAAGACTGCCTGAACCTGACTAAGACTGCCTTATATTCTGAAGACATGATTCATGGGGAACTCGTTCTAAGTCCTAGTCTAAAAATTTGATGGCCACAACGATCAGGTCAAGGAGGCCGCGGCATTAGTTTGAAGTACAAAACCAATTTTATATTTCTATTCACTAACGAAAATGAACACTACATTGTAGTAAAAAATATAAAAAAACCTCAACCTTTTTTGTTCTAGAGACCTGCTAGATAGCCTGGTAACACTAAGTTAGCCTAACCCCTCCTTATTACAGTGCGTATGAAAAACCGTACAGTATTTTCTGATCTGAGATTAGACCAAACAAACAGCGCCGCACCTGGTGGCTTTTATTTGTAGTGAAGTCTGATCCCCTTCGATTGACAATACACAATTACACATACCTAATTATTATCTGGGTACCTACCTAAATTTTACTTTTTTAAATTGCACAGTTACAAACGTTTACAAACGCCACCCTAATAAATTACAAGACAATAAATTAGAATCTAAAATTAATTAATTCAAGAATAACATTCTAGACCCTACCTTACTAAATTGAAGTGTAATTCAATTGCAGACAACCAGTTTTAAGATAAAGATAATATTCAATTTTAATAGAGGCGTACTAATGTACACCCACATTAAATTTCGTCGATATGTTTAGGTCACATGTAATAGGGGACGAGCCTATTGCCACCAACCGGGCACAAATCCAGACTCCGAGCTGCTACTGGTAAATTCATAAATAAATAAAGTCGTGTTAATATGAAATTTAATTAAAGGTGCCTATTTCGTTCGTTGAGGTTTGAGTTTCTGTAAGCATCATCAGATTTTATTTCGTAATTTCAAAAAATTACTTTTAAATTGGTACGTACTACGTACTTCATTTAACATTCCAACATCAGACTTATCAATGCATTTAAAACCACACCTCTTTTTTAATTTTTGTTATAAAAAAAAAACATTTGAGTCAAATTGTGTTCTAGAAAAACCCTGCCATCTGAGTACGGCGGATGACGTCACGTAAATGTTAAGAAGACAAGGTTCCAGCGCATTAGCAATTCGTGCGACTTACATACTACTACTGCTGTTGGGTGTCAGGCTGTCCACCTACCTTTTAGATCACACAGCTTCTCCAAAGTTGCTCTAGCCAGCTCCCATCAAGGAATCAAACATCAGGCTTTCAAGATTTTCTCTTGACTAATAAATATCTTCATCAATATTATGTACACAAAACAAAACAGATCGGTTTACAGGGCACACCAACGTAGATGTTGGTGT
Organism: Acronicta psi; assembly: GCA_946251955.1. NCBI lineage: Eukaryota > Metazoa > Arthropoda > Insecta > Lepidoptera > Noctuidae > Acronicta > Acronicta psi. Next base: position 9,862,233 of record OX276475.1, on the reverse strand, counting down.
GCGTAAACTCAATGCGTTCATTACTTCGCCTATTTGCACGTACGCACACACTTGCAATTTCTTGTTGCTTCACATTATATATGAAACAAAGAATATGAAGCATAAATTCAAAGGTATTATCAATTCGTTTTGTTGAATTTTTATTTTTGTTATTTACCTGATAATAAGAACATTATTCCAGAAAAAATGATATATGGAAGAAAATATTAAACAATGTGTAATATGATAACAACAATATTTATTGACATGGTTTTTTTAAATTATAAATATAAATTATAAAGTATGGTTCATGACAAATATTCTAAGTGGGACAAGAATTCACTTTTTTTTTCATATTCAAGAGGGTAATTTATTTATTAATGATATGAATAAACATGTTAGTAAGTTAGATAATAAGATACTGGCGATCCTAAATTGTAATCTTACTAACAATAACATCGATCATGTAATACAAATTACCCCTGATATTTTTAATAGCCGATTGGTGCGCCATCACTATCTATTTTGTAAAACATCCAAGTAACCTTGACTGGTATTGCGACCCCCTACCTGCACTAATTCACCGGGACCCATTGATGACATCCATCCCCAATAACCCAACGTAATGCGGTTACTAGACCTGCATGGAATAATTTTTTTTTTGTTATAGCGTTCACCATCTTTTCGCCATAATATTTTACGACCGTCCTTGTCCGACTTAAAACATTTTTCATCGCTAAATATAACTATATTATTGCACCAATCAAAATCCAAATATTCTCTTGCGAAGCGAACCCAGTTTTGCATGTGAATATCAGACAGTAATATTTTCTTGGCTGGCCTACGACATTTCACACCAGCTGCACGCAAGTGGTTCCGCACAGTTTGTAACGTCACGTCATGTTTAGTCGCCGTGGAACGAGTAGTGAGGAAGGGCTCAGCCAAATGCGTAGCAACTATATCACGGTGCCGTGCATTGGTATCTGTATATGCAAATCCAGCCTTTGGTCCCGGTCGGCAAGGATCAATGCTTCCCGAATCTGCATAACGATGGACCCATAATTGCACAGTTCTTCTCTGTGAACAATAATTAAATATTGTTACATAAAACATCAATAAACAAGATGTGTATTAATTAAACATAATAAACTTCTAAACGTTATAATAATATTTTGTTACTCACCGATATCTTTAAACGCCTTGCAAATTCACTAATTGAAACGTTTTGCTCATGCAAAATAATTATCTCAGCTCTTAAAAGTGTAGTTAAGTGATTCATATTGATTCACAAATAATAGCACTTCTCAAAATACGCAGGGTATAATGTCTAAAAACGTAACAAAAGCTCGATAGTCAATAGCATTATGACGATGAAATTAAACTACTAACATTATGATTTGTCATTTTTAGAGGGTAGACCATTAATATAATCCAAACCAAATATAAAGATTTGCTAATACTATACAATGAATTGAACAAACAAATGTAAATTAATTTTTAAAACATTATTTTTTAAAACATACAAAAAGTTGAGCCCTTGGTAATAAGATTCGATCTTACGGTGCCGGCGACAAGAAGCGCACGCTCAACTAATGCGCCTCAGTGGATTCTGATTTATTAACTAAATTTATGCATCATATTCCCTGCAACTTTAAAATGACAAAAAATTGCAAATGTGTGCGTGGACACAACGGGTTATTGTAAAGCTAACACTAGTAAATAGGCGAAGTAATGAACGCATTGAGTTTACGCACACCAACATCTACGTTGGTGTGCCCTGTAAACCGATCTGTTTTGTTTTGTGTACTTACAAACAAAAAAGGAGGTTCAGGTTGGTTCAGGGAGTCAGTTTCAATAAGCAGAAAATATAATTAGCTGCAATATACCATTCAAGGCCATACAATAATGACAAGTAGGTACATCAAATTTCTACACTATCGAGAGAGGGAGGATAGGAGTGGAAGAAAGGGAAAAGGGTATATAGCTTATGAAATAAACATATTTTTATTTTATTTATTTTATAGCTTAGGTACTTAAATGTGTTTTTACCCTGCTCTTGTATAATGTCCCTGATTCTAAACAGCTGCTACTTATTGTTACAACAAAAAAAGTTTGATTTAGGTACCATCCTAATCCTTTAATATAATTTTGCACATGACGTCATTATACAATTGGAAGTCATATTATTATGTAGTCTGAAAGAATAATTGAGTCTCCCCTGGACACCCCTTTATTGATGGCCCCTTGTGCATTAAGCATCATAAAAATCCTGCATACCCTGGTCTAACCCATAGACTTCCAGCTTTTGAAGGAAAAGGTATGGTCAGGATTTTCTTCAAGAAAAGGTAAAACAAGTTTCATGCTTAGAAAAATAATAACCAATAAGCCTTCTTCAGGATGACTAAATACAGCATATTATGCTTTCACAGACTGATATATAAAATTATTATATTACTTAATTATTAACTCATCAAGGGTTCATTAGCAGACAAAATATAAAAACAATTGCTTGGCCCTAGAGAGGGTCACAGACAGTTTCTTTGATGAATTTCACTAACTCACATCATATGGGTCCCCCCCACCCATATCAGTACATTCAAACAAGTAAAAAAAAAATTTTGAGTAATAGGTATTAGGCCACTATTATTTTTATCCGTTTTCACATTTATGAAGAAACAGACAGATCAGTTTTTGATATATTAGGTACCTAGATAAAAAAATATTTTATTTATATAAGCTAAGAAATTTTCCCATTCATCCTGCTATTTAATAATTTATTTCAAGACAAATAAAACAAGGTATAAGTATCTTAAAGGTACAGATATAATAATGTAATCCACATAATTTATAAAATACATAAGATAATATAATTATTATAATACAGAACCAGAATTAAAGTAAGTATACACTAAGCTTTATATCAATAAATCAAAAATCAACTTTACTGCGAACATGCAAAGATTACAATCAAAACAATGCCAGTATTTTGGAAGATAAATTAAAATATACTTAATTATATTTAAATATAATATTTAAAAAAAAAACAAAATTTGTTACAGTTTACAATAAAATCTTCTTCACCGCACCTGACAAAGTACTATCAGTTCTAAAGTGAGGGAACCTGCGGAATACCTCCAAGGCTTCAATTCATTATCAATCAGTTCTATTGAGACAAAAGAAAGAAGTCTCTGTCTCCAAGTTATGATACTTGCCGCTCACCATAAAATGGAAGCTTTTGTGATAATATCATTGCAAAAGAATCTTTAATCAACTAAGATTAGGTACCTGCAGATTGCTGATTTGCTGATGATTCAGCCAGTGACTTCATTTGATGTCTCGGGCATGAAGAGAAAAACCAAGAAGGAGACCATGAAGCCTTGTATTGAATTTCCAGAGGATCATAGTCCAGTATTCAACCTGGTTCGCCAAGTTGAAGAGCTTCAGTTTTGAAATTTCTTCTCTTTTGAATACTGGGGATTCTGCATCTTCATTCTTGAATTTGAATAGATGAGTCGATGAGATCAGCCAAGGGTGAGGTCGGCCGGAGGCAATAAGCTAAGTCCAAAACGGTAAGCCCGGCTTATTTTAGGCCCCACCCTAACCGCGCTCGCATTATCGTAATGTCTGTAAACACGATGTTTTGCACAGTTTTTTATTGTCCGCATTAAGGTCCGCATAGTAAACATTGATTTGCAGAGTTTATTCGATATAACACACGCGATTTTATGTGTAAATATTATCAAATTCTAATTAAGGGCTCGTATCGAATCGTCACACCGTCACCGTGTCCATTTTAATTGCAGTGGTTCCTCGTGAAATCAATCAATAACAATGCGGAATTTCGTTTCGTTTCGCCGCTTGCCGGCTTGCTTGCGCCGGCCGGCTGCTGCTGCTGTCAGATCGTAATTTATGCGCGCGTTGCGTTCCGTTTCTCACGTACCTAAAGACGTACTCCAGCATACATAAATTATATATTTTTATTTTGGAAGTACTTTAGGTACCTCTATTACATTTGAATTAATTACATATTTTTGATTATATATGTACATAACTACCTGCAATTCCCGCCAATATTCTTGTCCGGCTTGAAGTTAGCTCGTGCCAACTCACAAAAACCAGAGAGAAAAATTGTGGATTAAAATGAATCAAAACGACAGCACACAACTCTCGAGGCTATTTACTTTTTAATTTGAGTTTGAAGCGTGGTTTTTACTTTTTTAAACTATTATTTATTTTATATACCCACTAATAACGACCTTTCGGTCTGGGTGTTATTCCTAAAAATATGTTGCAGTGTGTCGGTCCTCGAGTAGTCGAGAGCGTGTGAGAAGCCGTTACTGCCACCTCTGACTGCGATCAAGTTCCACCAGTTCCACCTGATCCGTAGACGCACCGGATGATGCAGGTAGACCTCCGGCTTCCATGAGATGAGTTGTGCTGCGACTGGACGCGATTATGATGCGAGGAGAGTTCTCGCCCTTTGAAAAGGTCCTGAAAACGCTGGATTACAGCCTGTCATGGTTGCGGTTAACGTCGTGAATTTCAGCCATTACTTTGACTATGGGACAAAAGAAATTAAGTGCGATTTGGTCGATACGAGTATGACAACTGAGTGTTTTGCCGTCAGATGAGAGAAGCCTGATTGTTATTAAGGGTAGATTAAACTACTGTGTATCTACTTTCAGTGGAAAAAGACACTGCTTGTGCTTCGACGTGTGTGTGGTCTCAATACTTACCCAATATAACTTTTTATTTTGACTTTATTAAAAAAAAACCTAAAACGTAATAAAACAAAGTTTCTGCGATAAAATCGAATAGCTCTCAAAGTTAATTTACTTGTTAGCGTTACATTGCGGGCGGCAATCGACAAGAATCATTACCGGGCCATTTGCGGGAGGCAATCTAGTTAAACATTGACGTTAAATAATGATTCCTATTTCCTCTGCTTCCGATGCTGCGAGACACGGAGCTAAGTGATTTGAGACGCAGTTTTGTAGATGTAAATATTACTTTTTGAAGTTTATTCGATTTTATTTCATTTCATAATTAATTTGTATCCATTATGGTAAGTCTATATGGTCTTGTGTGTGGTATTTGCTTTTCTTCGTGCATATTGAAGAAGACAATGTTTAGAGCCCAGGTTTCTCCTCGTATTTTTCTTTATAGATAAGCAGCATTATCGTCATCATCCAAAGCTTGCACTGCTGGGTATGTGCATCCCTCAGTTTATTCTATCCATCAAGATCCTCTCCCATTCTCTTTTTTAAATAATTTAATCATCGACCCGTCTTGCTGCTGGATGACCGGCAATCCTTTTGCCAACTCACGGTCACTACTCAATTATTATCTTGGTCTACAACCTGTCCGGTCATTACCCCGTCTCGCCAAGTATCCTGCCCAAGAAAGTAGGTAGGTACATAATGACATTGAAAGTCACATTGATATAAGGATATAACAAGGAACTTGGTGCTTATGAATTAAGTATGTATAATGTAGATAATCACTGTAACCACGAAACTCTGGGTTACTACGATTTTAGAGAAAAGTATTGTTATCTATGGTTAGCTCTTTAAATTCTGTTGTTTAGTACCTATCATTATGAACATCGGTCATATTCTCAAGTCCACTGATTCCCTGGCTTATTTGGCGTCAGAAATACTTAGGCAATTAGACGTTGGTTTCCACGTTTCATAAGAAGTATTTCGTTAAGATAGGTAATGTGAGTAATAAGCATTCACGGTCTGTCGCATTCTATGTGGCATAAACGGTTATAATCACGGTCGTTGAACCTGAAGCTGACTCGGGGATTGCCCATATCTGTTTTCCTGCAACTGGCCTTTTGCTGCAACTTGTCTGCTTTTGACTTAAGTTTTCATTTCATGTCAATGAAGAAATTTTGTTACCTACTCGGTAGTGGAGGATCGAAACAAATTGTTCGTATAATACTGCAAAAATATATTGTTCAATTAAGGTTCCCTTCATCAATTCTGACCTTCACTAATAGTCTTAACATACAAAACAAAGTGAGCCCATTATCGTCCTTATTTTCTCATGTCTAAAAACCCCAGATGGACCTGATTGAGATGACCAACAATCCATCGTCTATTAAACCGGACATCGAACAAACGATGCATCCCATTCTGACCCTTGATTTATGTCCAATGTTCGATGCGCAGACGACTCTCATTTATATCAATGTGCAGAAAAAGCTTTTAACGTAAATGTTATTCAAAGTAAACGTAGCAATAATGAATGTTTCGATGCAAACTTCTAATGACAGTTTGGAGTTGCGCCGTGATTCAAAAGTTTGTTGCGGTTCGCGTAATTTTGTGGCTTTTTTAGTTGTAATAGGATGAAAGTGCAATTTGTTTATTGCTTTTTACTTTAAAGTTCTTAAAATATTGATGATTGGATGCGGAGTGCAGGTTTTCTAGCAGTGGAGTTCTATACAATCATTAATTGTTGAAAGTTTATTTAAATTAATATAATAAACATTGGATCTTTATGCAACAGAAAAGTTTAGATATTAATGTCAAGCAATCAGGTCTTGCCAATTATGTCATCTCAAGTCCTATGACCTGACGCTAGGGCAGAGTAAGAAAAGTGCGATGTTTAATTGAGACCGTGAAACGAAGTTTTGGTAGTTCTTTGTTTTTTATTATATTTTTACCTTTTTTTAGTTTTTAGAAACGGACTGATAACCAAATAAATAATTCAATTGTTTTTTGGTCTCGAAATTGTAAAGAATCCTCGCAAGAACTACCAGGCTGCCATAAATCAAGAATGGTATTAAGTGTTTGCGCAAATATAAGGAGCGTCAGTCCTAGGAGCATAGCCGGCTGAGACGTCCATAAATAATATTTACGGGCCATCGATAACACGTCTGACACTGGTCGTTGATGCTAAGGTATAGCTGCAATCTCTCTCTTTATTTCAATATTTTCTCAATTTATATTTGAGGAAAGAAAGCCTTATCGGATTTCCCAATGCGTATATTGGAGCATAGGGATAAAAATAATAACATTAATGTATTTATTATTAGCGAAATTTAGTTGAAAACCGTTTGAAAAATTTAGTTGAAAATTTAGTTGAAAACGTTTTACCAATTCTTATTGTATAAAATTAAAAAGCATTTTCCCCAAACTCTCGTTTAGGCTGACGTCTAAACTGTTTCTAAAATGGCGGGAAAACATTACTTTTTAATTGAAATATATCGATCGCAGTTATTAGAACCTCATTCATCGGGAAATTACCGAGAAGTTAATGAGGCGAGTAGACAAATGCACGATGAATAATTAGATTTATGGAATACGGGAAAGAACGATCATAGGTAAATAATTTTATTACATTTGTGTATGAATAAGATAATTTCTCAAAAGTGTAGAACACCATTGATGACGTCATCGAAGATCACATCACATCACTTTGAACCATCTCCAAAAAGGTTTTTAGTGCGTGTAACGTGTCTATTGTTAGTCAAGTTACATGATTTAGAAAATTCTATTTCTTGTTAGTTTTTGGTATGCATCATAGAAAATATTCTATGTTGGTTCGTTATTCTAAGGTTCTTCTAGGTATTTTAAGTAATGATACTTATTTTATATTACTGGTAACCCGTTAACCTGAATTAGTGTTGCGGAGTTCCGTGTGGTTACGTCACGACCTCTCGTTGAGTCTTGGTTTAGCTATTCACTTGTGACTTGGATGAGAACATTTACCTAATTGTTTATTTCCATTTAATCCTAGTAAAATTTAAATTCATGGGATTCAATCTATAGCTCCTGGATTCATTAGAGTACGCGCCGCGTGCCCTGACTGGACTGAAGTTGCCCGTTTTGCTGCGCAGTAGCAATTTTTAACCTAAATTGCGCCAAGCCAATCCATGGCGCATTCAAACGGGCTCAAACGGTTAACTTCAATCGGGCCAGGTTATGTCGCACATACATACTGTAATGGATCCAGTGTAATCCCAAGGAACAACAAGCAGCTATAGCATTAAAATTGAATCCCAGGTATTTCAATTTTACTAGGATAAAATGGGAATATAAAATTAAATAATGTTCTCATCCCATTAATCTTTGTGTTTAATCTGTCAGCAAGCAAATCTAAATATTGCTACCTATAAGAAGCTTGTAAGTTCTATAAAGATCACATGAAGTCACATGAAAAAAAAAATAACAAAAATATCTACACGAATTTAAGAACAAACAACAAATATCCCAGCTTACTAGTGCTAGCGAAAACCACGATATCGCTAAGACCAGCAGTCTAGTCTTCGGAATTATTTACCTAAGCTTTTGAGACAGTCGAAGAGGCTACAATCTCTGGAGCCACGATCGCCAATTTATCATGGCATCTCTGAACTCCAATGCTTGAGGTTATTCTCAAAAATATTGCAATTCTTGCTTTTTACTTGGCAAAAGAATAGCGTGTTGTTTTGAGCTCATATTCTTTTTAAAGTAAGGGGTAAAGGCGTTTTATTTTTTTTTAGTTATAATTTGTATGTGTTTTTTTTGTTACTTTACCTGAATTAGTTTAATAGTGCAGTAATTTAAACACGTATAAAAAGTATTACCTACCCTGTAGTCTTAATGCACCTACGTAGTTTCACATTTCACCTTAGATACATACGTTAGTAGTTACAAAATGGAATAAACGTACCCAATAAGTGTCCACACACACCACGTCCTTAAAGGCTACAAGGAGTTTAATCTTGTCTAGATTTTTTTAAATTGTGTACTTTTTGCTTAATATTCTTTAACGTCATGATAATTTAGATTGAAAATTATACATGAAAGTAGGTAGGTATATAAAGGTTTAGTAAAATATTTATAGAAATCATGTTAGAAATACAAATGGGAGACCAAAAAATAAATGCCATCCGTGATTTGAAGATACACCCCGGTTCACCGCGCTCTGTCCGAAGTTCCGAACGTTCGATTGAATACGTGCCTCACGTACAATACCACGATTTGTTGTCCAATACAAAGTTTATTGTAAGTAGTGTAGGTATATATGTATCAGATGTGCTGCATTTTAATGTTCATTTACTTAACGTAAATAAAAAATAAGATTCAAGACCTGTTGTACCCGTTAAATTACTTGACAGATAATTATTTCTTGCAAATGTTCTATTTTGACGACGTCTGTGGTCTAGTGGTTGGAGTACCGGACTGCTGATCACGAGGTCATGGGTTCGATTCCCACAAATATTTATGTGATGATGAATAAGTATTTGTGTTTGTCTGGGCGTTTCCTATGTATAATGAGTAGGTATGTAATGTATTTAAAAAAAGTATATAATTATTATATCTATTGTCTAGTACCCATAGTACAAGCTCTGCTTAGTTTGGGACTAGATGGTGCTAAGTAAAAATGTCCCCACAAAAAAAAAGAGTTTATCCAGAGGTGGTGAAACAGGCCTTTATGATTTTCTCGAGTAGGGTAACAAACTCTAATGTTTAAGTATAATTACAGTACCTAGGTATACTGAGTATAATTATGTATATGCTCATTAAAGCCCTAGCCACCCTGTCGGTACCTTGGAAACCTGTTCCCAGCACTTACCGACAGCCTACAATATTTAATATTTTTGAATGTAGACTAAAATATTAAAAAGATATAATTATCTTTTTGAATTTTTTAAGCATTTTCCATGCTAAGATTACAAGTATTTTAATGAAGGAAAAAATCGGCTGGCGGCCGGGATATTCAATAAAGTAAAATAAATGCCGGAATTCTATTATAGATATTAACTATCATCCCGCCTATAGTAGGTACAATACCAAATTAAAATTCAAAATAATTGACGAGGGAGGGACACCCGATTTTTTTTCATTCAATAAATTCTCCCTAACATTATAAGTATTTAGCAAAATGAACTATTTTGCCGACTTACAGGCGTATAATCAAATGTTGTAACCGGGGTACGGAACTGGGGACCCAACCCGATTAGCAGACGAGACCAGAAAGTTAATGTTGTTAATAGGTAAGCGAATTGCAAGAAGGAAATTGCGCCCCACTTGGGTAAGAATTTGGTTGATTGGGCACTGGGTCGATTAGGCTTGGGTTCATAATATTATTTTAGATAAATAGAGAAATGATTTTGTATAAGGTTTAGATAAAATCCTTATTACTAATTAAAAAATACAATAGGAACATTTATTTATTAACATTAACTCATAATATTCATAACTAGTGTTCTATATAAAATAGTAACTTCATAAATTAATCAATCATTTAAAAGAGTTTCAGGTTCTTGATTTTAATGTTAAATTGTATTTATTACTGCAAATATATTATTAAAGACAAGACAAGTTACATTTTAGCTGATATTATGGCGCTGGTTCCTAATGTGACGATTTGATATGAATTTCGAGCAATGTGATAAATTTCCAGAGCATTAAAGGCCTCCTTCGTTAACTCTTGCACATACATGAAGTTTTAATACAATAGGTATTTATTGAGTTTTTTTAATTTATTTATAAGAAACTAGCTTTCAGCCAGCGGCGTCACCCGCGTGGTTTCGATATTTCTTATAACTTTCATCGCATATTTCAACCCCTTACAACGCTTTTTTTCGCATTAAAAAGTAGCCTTTGTCCTTTCTCAGGCTCTAGCCTATCTGTGTACCAAATTTCATTTAAATCGGTTCAGTGGTTTTGGCGTGAAAGCGAGACAGAAAGACAAACAGACTTACTTTCGCATTAAGAATATTAGTAGGGATGTATGTTTGTGTATGGATTAATGACCGTAAAAATGTAACGGAGAACTGTGGATTTACCCTTTCGGGGAATACGTTTAGTCATAATGATGGTACCTAGTACCTACCTATGTTATCTTATGAGATGTGAGAAAAGATAGTTCTCTTTGTAAGTGTGCATGGGTTTTCCGAAGACGTTCAAGGAAAGGCGAAATTTCCAGGGTGGATTAGGGACCGCAATGTGTATGTAGGAAGTAGGAAGGAGATCGCTAGAGCCTAATTGCTCTTCGACCTTTCAACATCTACGCGGATCAACATGTGGAAATAAGCGTAACAAGGGTTGGTCCATTACCTACTACAGAATTCTAAAAGCTCAAAAAATGTTATGTTGTAGACAGCCCCCTGAAAAAATACTTAGCTACGCTAAATGTAGCGTAGTATATAAATGGATCAACTAACGATACGGACGACGATGATGGTTTTTTCTCGATTACCCATAAAAGCGAGACTGTAGATTATGCACTAACGATACGGAAATGTAAGGTGAATCGAATCGGTTTATCGATTTGAATTATTTCATAAATAGGTTATGTTTAGTCTTTCGATACAGTCTTAAGTAGCCTTAATGAGTTAGCTTACTAGCTGGTTTTGACATAAATCTGTATGCACATGAAAATAACAAAAATATCTACACGAATTTAAGAACAAACAACAAATATCCCAGCTTACTAGTGCTAGCGAAAACCACGATATCGCTAAGACCAGCAGTCTAGTCTTCGGAATTATTTACCTAAGCTTTTGAGACAGTCGAAGAGGCTACAATCTCTGGAGCCACGATCGCCAATTTATCATGGCATCTCTGAACTCCAATGCTTGAGGTTATTCTCAAAAATATTGCAATTCTTGCTTTTTACTTGGCAAAAGAATAGCGTGTTGTTTTGAGCTCATATTCTTTTTAAAGTAAGGGGTAAAGGCGTTTTATTTTTTTTTAGTTATAATTTGTATGTGTTTTTTTTGTTACTTTACCTGAATTAGTTTAATAGTGCAGTAATTTAAACACGTATAAAAAGTATTACCTACCCTGTAGTCTTAATGCACCTACGTAGTTTCACATTTCACCTTAGATACATACGTTAGTAGTTACAAAATGGAATAAACGTACCCAATAAGTGTCCACACACACCACGTCCTTAAAGGCTACAAGGAGTTTAATCTTGTCTAGATTTTTTTAAATTGTGTACTTTTTGCTTAATATTCTTTAACGTCATGATAATTTAGATTGAAAATTATACATGAAAGTAGGTAGGTATATAAAGGTTTAGTAAAATATTTATAGAAATCATGTTAGAAATACAAATGGGAGACCAAAAAATAAATGCCATCCGTGATTTGAAGATACACCCCGGTTCACCGCGCTCTGTCCGAAGTTCCGAACGTTCGATTGAATACGTGCCTCACGTACAATACCACGATTTGTTGTCCAATACAAAGTTTATTGTAAGTAGTGTAGGTATATATGTATCAGATGTGCTGCATTTTAATGTTCATTTACTTAACGTAAATAAAAAATAAGATTCAAGACCTGTTGTACCCGTTAAATTACTTGACAGATAATTATTTCTTGCAAATGTTCTATTTTGACGACGTCTGTGGTCTAGTGGTTGGAGTACCGGACTGCTGATCACGAGGTCATGGGTTCGATTCCCACAAATATTTATGTGATGATGAATAAGTATTTGTGTTTGTCTGGGCGTTTCCTATGTATAATGAGTAGGTATGTAATGTATTTAAAAAAAGTATATAATTATTATATCTATTGTCTAGTACCCATAGTACAAGCTCTGCTTAGTTTGGGACTAGATGGTGCTAAGTAAAAATGTCCCCACAAAAAAAAAGAGTTTATCCAGAGGTGGTGAAACAGGCCTTTATGATTTTCTCGAGTAGGGTAACAAACTCTAATGTTTAAGTATAATTACAGTACCTAGGTATACTGAGTATAATTATGTATATGCTCATTAAAGCCCTAGCCACCCTGTCGGTACCTTGGAAACCTGTTCCCAGCACTTACCGACAGCCTACAATATTTAATATTTTTGAATGTAGACTAAAATATTAAAAAGATATAATTATCTTTTTGAATTTTTTAAGCATTTTCCATGCTAAGATTACAAGTATTTTAATGAAGGAAAAAATCGGCTGGCGGCCGGGATATTCAATAAAGTAAAATAAATGCCGGAATTCTATTATAGATATTAACTATCATCCCGCCTATAGTAGGTACAATACCAAATTAAAATTCAAAATAATTGACGAGGGAGGGACACCCGATTTTTTTTCATTCAATAAATTCTCCCTAACATTATAAGTATTTAGCAAAATGAACTATTTTGCCGACTTACAGGCGTATAATCAAATGTTGTAACCGGGGTACGGAACTGGGGACCCAACCCGATTAGCAGACGAGACCAGAAAGTTAATGTTGTTAATAGGTAAGCGAATTGCAAGAAGGAAATTGCGCCCCACTTGGGTAAGAATTTGGTTGATTGGGCACTGGGTCGATTAGGCTTGGGTTCATAATATTATTTTAGATAAATAGAGAAATGATTTTGTATAAGGTTTAGATAAAATCCTTATTACTAATTAAAAAATACAATAGGAACATTTATTTATTAACATTAACTCATAATATTCATAACTAGTGTTCTATATAAAATAGTAACTTCATAAATTAATCAATCATTTAAAAGAGTTTCAGGTTCTTGATTTTAATGTTAAATTGTATTTATTACTGCAAATATATTATTAAAGACAAGACAAGTTACATTTTAGCTGATATTATGGCGCTGGTTCCTAATGTGACGATTTGATATGAATTTCGAGCAATGTGATAAATTTCCAGAGCATTAAAGGCCTCCTTCGTTAACTCTTGCACATACATGAAGTTTTAATACAATAGGTATTTATTGAGTTTTTTTAATTTATTTATAAGAAACTAGCTTTCAGCCAGCGGCGTCACCCGCGTGGTTTCGATATTTCTTATAACTTTCATCGCATATTTCAACCCCTTACAACGCTTTTTTTCGCATTAAAAAGTAGCCTTTGTCCTTTCTCAGGCTCTAGCCTATCTGTGTACCAAATTTCATTTAAATCGGTTCAGTGGTTTTGGCGTGAAAGCGAGACAGAAAGACAAACAGACTTACTTTCGCATTAAGAATATTAGTAGGGATGTATGTTTGTGTATGGATTAATGACCGTAAAAATGTAACGGAGAACTGTGGATTTACCCTTTCGGGGAATACGTTTAGTCATAATGATGGTACCTAGTACCTACCTATGTTATCTTATGAGATGTGAGAAAAGATAGTTCTCTTTGTAAGTGTGCATGGGTTTTCCGAAGACGTTCAAGGAAAGGCGAAATTTCCAGGGTGGATTAGGGACCGCAATGTGTATGTAGGAAGTAGGAAGGAGATCGCTAGAGCCTAATTGCTCTTCGACCTTTCAACATCTACGCGGATCAACATGTGGAAATAAGCGTAACAAGGGTTGGTCCATTACCTACTACAGAATTCTAAAAGCTCAAAAAATGTTATGTTGTAGACAGCCCCCTGAAAAAATACTTAGCTACGCTAAATGTAGCGTAGTATATAAATGGATCAACTAACGATACGGACGACGATGATGGTTTTTTCTCGATTACCCATAAAAGCGAGACTGTAGATTATGCACTAACGATACGGAAATGTAAGGTGAATCGAATCGGTTTATCGATTTGAATTATTTCATAAATAGGTTATGTTTAGTCTTTCGATACAGTCTTAAGTAGCCTTAATGAGTTAGCTTACTAGCTGGTTTTGACATAAATCTGTATGCACATGAATAGGGAATATGCACATTTTTTTTTATATTCTTAAACGATGCTTTATATCGTTATGTAGCCGTAAAAAAAATTCCAGCGCCTTAAAACTAAAATTAAGTAACAAAAAAAAAATATTAATTTATGAGACAGATATTGGCATTTTAAACACCCGCGATTTTGGCGCGCTTGCCGTGACGTCAAAGTCTACGTTCTCTCAAGCAAACAACCACGTAGGTACAACAGACACTGTTTTAGTAGACTTTGACGTCATATTCCATTTGACCGATAGTGTTGCGTTTCAAGTGATTTGAATTTCCAACAGTTTTTTTGGACTTTTTAATAATTATTTTCTCATCAAAAAAGAAATAATATAAAAAAATATCTACATAGACATAATTCAAAAACGATAAAGTCCATAAAAAAAAAAATTTGATCTTTTTTTAAGTCAGACGCATATTCCCTATTGGCCGATTATTACAACGCTATAGCATATTCATGCAATTAACCTTAATTAGATTAGTATAAAATAAAACAATATTCATAAAAATATGGAATAATAATAATAAATTCATACTTTCTGTTCATGACGGGCCATTTTGAAATGAGATTGGGTTACCTGTATTCCTGCTGTGTACTTAACGTGACGAGAACGTACTATAAGTAGGTATCAATCAAGATCAGAGAATTATATTATCAGATGGGTATAATAATTATATCAAGCTATATTTCTAATTGGTCAAGTTGTTTAAAAAAATATATAGTTATAGGTACAGACTTCATTATGAGATTTGCGAGTGAACCGACAAATGTAAAACTCGACTGGCTCAAAATAGCACTTCATTAAAATTTATAACGGTGTGAACCGTTGAACAGGTAAATACCAACATTAGTTTTTGGAACAAAATATTTTGTGATTTTGCATCTAAACATTTTTCAGATAAAAACCTGATTGGCTTTTTATGTATTTTTATACTTTAGTATTGGCAGTTAGACACAATTATATTATTTTAGTGGCACGGGTAAATCCGTGAGTCATATTGACGATCAGATCTTGAGAAAATGTTGATATGTTATGTACTGGTAAACAAGTATATCCAGTTATATATAATGTACAGATAGCAAGAGAAGTGACAATGTGATGTACTAATTAGACGACTTCAAAAACAAAGTTTTTAAATGCGACCTATTATTATCCAACCTTATGGTGAAATATTGTATGTGACCAAATTAGATGGGCGATCGAATACTTGAGAGCAGAATCCAGTACTCGTATAAATGAATAACGTGGCAGGTAATTGTAACAATATTTTAAGAACATGTTCAGAAAATCCTGACATTAAAAAATACCCTAAAACCGGCAAAAACAGTCCCGTCAGCATAAAATGACAGTAACGTCATACATTTAATAACTCAATGACGTAAACGTTGTTATAAATAAATGTGATAATTAATTGTGATGCGAACGGTACTAGGAACAACAAAACTACGTATTCGTTAGTATTTAATGTACGGGCTTGACCTCCAAGAACCAGTATCACGGAGCCGACCACAGCGATCTGGTCGCATCACTATTAACCATTTATTTATTTAAAACAAAGTTATTTATTTAAACAAACTTTTTTATGACTTTAAGAGTGATGACAGTGTTTTATTTGTTATAAAAAAAGTGCCAATTTATATTCAAAATGTGGAATAGATTTGTGTTTTTTGTGTCTACTCTTATTTGGAGTTATGTCCGTAAGTATCTGAACATCTGACAAAAAATACGCACGCGAAAAAATATCTTAATGTCTTTGTACAATGGTTAAATTAGCATGATTGTTTTTGAGTCATTATCATTTTGATTCGACATTTAGTATGCAGTTGATTCAAATAATACTAATCGATAGTCACGTTGCTTAGACGTTTTAGAACGTGATCTTAATATCTACATGAAAGAAAATGGACATAATGAAGATGTATCTACATTGTACGATAATAAGTAAGATTGATTACATTTAATAAGCATAATTATTAGAAGTAAACTAGGCATTATTAAATATCATCGCAAGGAACTTGATGATTCTGTAGGGGAAATTATATGCGTAGAAACTGATATTATAATGCATCTGGGAGCTAAAATGGTCACTTTTGAGTTTAATAAGTAGGTTATGACCCATTATAATGTTTAGTTTAATTGTTTAGGAAATCTAAGGGTTCTAAACATGAATAAAATTAATTTTGAATCCAAAGTCACATTTAAGATAATCAGGTACACCATTTTTTTGCATTTTGTTATTTACCGAAAATTGACTATTTTAATATAATAGCTTGTACTAGTAGGCATTCAATGATAATATTTCATTCGAAAAATCTGTTGAATCCTTGTTAATATAAAATTAATACGTTTATTCAAGTTCTGCCGACCCTGACATGTTTGGGAAAGGTTATAAACAAAATAAAAAATGAATTCAAGACAAGTCAAGATTACCTACCTACTTTATTGCCTTGTTTTAATCACGGATAATGCTTTTGTTATTGTAATAAAATAAACAGGTAAATTTGCCGCCTAATGGTGAGCGGTAACAAATAGAAACACTAACTATTCTGACGCGTTGTCATCTCAAGACCTTTTATGATTAGTAATTTTTATTTTTATTTTACTGGCTACATTGCCCTTCAAACTGGACATACGATAATTATTCTAGTACATTAATGCTCACCGGTAGAATATAATGCCAATGCGGTGTAGATAAGTTGCAATTTGAAATTCGACTCGACAAACGAACAGAAACAAAATGTATGGAAATAACACTAGCTTTTGGCAAATCGGGCTGTCAGTAATGTCATTTCTATACATTTTCTTTCTATTCGTTTGTCGATTCGAATGTCAAAATGTACGGAATTTGACAAAATGTATGGAAATGACATTAGTGACAGCCCGATTTGTCGAAAGCTTGTGTCATTCCCATGCATTTTCTTTCTATTCGTTTAAGTATTCGAATGTCAAATTGCAACGTGTCTAGCCCCCCTGCTAGCTTTCAATATTCTATCCCTCTTTATATGTAGAAGCCTCTTTCCGCCACCAGCTTCAACCGGGTGTTTTGAGTTTTTCTTATAACTTACCAATAGCCTATGTCACCCGGGGATAGTGTAGCTTCCCAATAGTGAATTTTTTTTTTAATCAGTCCAGTAGTTTCGGTGTCAAAACAAACAAACAATCAAATCTTTCCTCTTTATAATATTAGTATAGATTGTATGATAGCTGATCACTTTATCTATCATACCTCCATTGAAGAGATCAAAGAGATCATTGTTTTCTTATATCATACTAGCTTTCTGCCAGCGGTCTGGGTATTTTTTATAACTTTCATTTCCTATTTCAACCCCTTACAGCCCTATTTTCGCAATAAAAAGTAGCCTATGTCCTTTTTCAGACTCTAAACTATCTGTGTACCAAATTTCATTTAAATCGGTTCAGTAGTTTTGGCGTGAAAGCGCGACAAACAGACAGAGTTACTATCGCATTTATAATATTAGTATTAGTTAAGGATTACAAAAGGACTTTCCTTAGACCAGCATGGTCTACTTAGTATATTCAATTTAGGTATGTTATAGTACAAAATCTTGTCCAAAAGTTACAGTTAATGGTAGTATATTTTCGATAGGTAATTGGCTTAAAGTGGCCGTACTCTTTTTCTCTCTCTAGGGTCAGCAACGCGCGAATGATACCTTTCTGACATTGCGTTGACGTTTCTAGGCAAGGGAACCGGTTAGCATAAAGATAATGAATGTTACTTCTTCTGGCTTGTTGCATTGCATTTTTATTAAGACAACCGGGGCCAATTCAATAATTTTTCCGAATCTCGTGATTGCAACCACCGCATGAGGTTAAATCAACCTTGCTTTAAATAATGTAGGACTTTTTTCTTTATAAAACATCTGACAACATTATTCAATAGAATTTTGATTTGAATTTGAATTTAATTAAATGAAATAGGGATAAAATTTAAAATTACTAAGTACTTGTTTCTTATTAAAAATGTTTCGTGTACCTACAGTTTATAGCTAGTAAGTATTAAGCACAAATACAATGAATCTTAGATAGTTTTGTATGCGTAAACGCTACTTGATAGTGGTATGAATACAAAATGGACGTAGCTATAGGCATGTAACAATGCAATTTAACAGCCACATGTACCTATGTATGTGAATGAAGCAGTGATATGAAATGAAAAAATGAGTCCCAGTCGCACGCAGTTACCTATACGTAAATAGCCGTCGCAAAACGAAAATAATCTATATGAGAACAAAAACAAATAATTATAAAAATATCACAAGTGTGACCTCAGAGGAACAATAAGTGTCCCTCGGATGACCCACTACAGAAAAGTTCACACGGGATTCCCGAGATTTTACACACGCAAGCTCACTCGATAAGATGTTATATATACCTACACTACAATGACATAAGATAAAAATGTTAATGCTCGTAACATTAATCGGTCTAATAAGGGCTGTCGCAGACATTATATTTCAAGATGGCCGACTATCGTACAACTAAATCGCGTAATTTTACTATTTGAATGGTCAATTATTTATACTAGCGTAATCGAAAGTATGTATGTTGTATATTAGTATAATTATAGTATAGTAAGTATGAATGCTGGCTTTTCTATTTACATAAATATGTATAATAACTGATATGCAAGAAATTGGCGCCTGTTTGTCTGTTGTGCTTGATCGTTGAGTATAATATTTATTGAGGCAATTTTTATCGTGGAATAGCTACTTAAGACAACCACAATTTGACTTGTAAACTTCTTCAAAAGATCTATTTATCTACTCAAATAAAATATATTTTATTTGTATTCCACCTTGTGCTCGAATGACCCCAGTAGGCGGCTGCGATTTTTAGTCAGCATGAGATCGACAAACCTACCCTAGCGCCTCCCCAGGTAACAGGGGTCCATGGACACCTTTAAATGGTCAAGGTCGGTCTATATTCGTCCACTGCTGGACACAAACTTCTTCTAGTGAACACAACAGAGCCTAATATTTCGCTTTCCTAATTCAGTCACTACAATGCCGTACGTGGCGTGGAGTGACCGCTCCCAGTTCCAGTTCCGACTTGTACCAGTTCCCAGTCGTTAATTTACTAACATAATTAATATTCAAATGATTAAGATCCCAAACTGTAATTGCTAAAGTCGTGCAGGTCAAAGTAAACGTATTAGACGTAGTATATAATTAAGATAATACTCGTACAATCATAATAACACATACATTTCCTTATGACGTTTGGTTACTGAGGTTATCATTGTTGTTGTATTACGTGTTTGGCAAAATATGATTGTTAAATTAAACGCACAAATATACCTATATTTTTTATAAGAAATAGGTAACATATTTGTTGTAAGTCGCACTTTAGACTACGAGACTAAAGAGGCAGTTCAATATGTTTCAATCTGTCATTTATTATGTCCCATATAGGGCCTCTAACGGTCCTCTTAAGAACTAGTTATCATATAAAAAAAATTACAGAAACGACACCTTATCGCTTATTATATTATCCTTGAAGATACACTGCAATATAAAAAATATCTATAAAGGCATTCCTTTTCAATCAGTTACAGAAACCTGCATTACACCAATGGGACAAAATAGTAACTGCATTTCACTCTACGATTGCCCGCCTCTGGTGACTGCCTTTGAACAGCGGCCGCTGCCAAACACCGTCATAAGCTACTTGAGACAATCCCAATGCGGCTTCGAAGGATACGTACCAAGGGTGTGTTGTGGCCCACTGCCTTCGGGTCAAACGGATCAACAAACGCCCCGCCCAACGGTAAGGATCAACATATATTTTATTGAAACGTTTCAAAGGTATCGTATAATTATGCAAACAAACAATTTCAAATATGTAAGAGGTTCTCAAATTCAACTGCATATATTTTGTATACCTACCTGTGTATAACGCGATATTTTTGCCGACCGTGAATTCATTTCGTATCTAATAAAATATGATAATGATAATGTAAATAATCAGGTACACAAGATGCATGAAATTGTATGACGTAAAAACGGTATACAGAGTTAATTTAATTAATTCATACTGATTTCTGACACTTAGGCGAATACTAGACATTGAAATAAAACCTACTTTTTACGGATTTTATCGCGTTATATTGAGGATTCATCACCATAACGCATAGCGTAGCGTATAACGCGATAAAATCTGTAAACAATAGTTTTATGTCAATTAATCAATTCATATTTAAACATAAACACATCTGTGTATAGGTACATACGCTATTCTGTCTGTGACATTTAGATCTTGTATCTCACGTTAAACTATGTATTGAACTATGAGTCAATTATGTAAAATAACTCAGGTCTTCAAGAGATAAAATGACTGAAAACTATCGATGTAAGGCTATCAGTAAGCTAGCGTGGTGGACTTTAGCCTAATCCCTCTCATTCTGAGAGACCCGTGCCCAGCAGTGGGACAGTAAAAACAAGTTGATGATGATGAAAATTATCTCTATATTTCACACTTAACAGTTATGGTTTTTATAACTTAGTATTTATTACATTTCAACTAGAAGGAAATAATACTGGAATTGAATAATAAGCTAGACGACCTTCTTTGCCATTAAAGGAGACAGCAGTTATTCCCGCATGCATTCAGTGACCTACGGAACCGGAATGGAGAATAATAATGTGTCACGTCAGTTATTTATTATAATAATTATACCAGAAAACCTTTCGAATAATGTAAATAAACTTATGACATACTTGTGTCATAACTATATTATAATCATTAAATCAAAGCCACCTCGCCGCGTCTGTCTGAACGCGATAAACTTAAAAACTTCCGATCAGATTTTCATACGATTTTCACCATTGGACGGAGCGATTAATGAGGAAGGTTTTGGTGTATAGTTCATTGAAATATGATAATGATTGTTGCTGCCGGAAAAAATCATGCCGACTTGGAGCTCCGTACGATGCCGGGCAGGGGGGGGCTAGACAAGGTGCATTTTGACATTCGAATCGATAAACAAAATGTATGGAAATGACATTAGTGACAGCCCGATTTGTCGAAAGCTTGTTCCATTTCCACACATTTTGTTTGTCGATTCGAATGTCAAAATGCACCTTCTCTAGCCCCCAGGTCGTTAATGACATGATAAACGGTAATTTGCTAAAAACAACGAAACCATCTCACAATGAACAACATTTTGTGCGGCAAGTATTCGTAACATAAAAACCTTTCCATGCAAATGAACAAACTTGTCGAGTTTAAACAACTAAGTATATGTTGGTACTATAGTATTGGGTTTTTTGTGCAATTCCCAGTAGCAGCTCGGAGTCTGGATTTCTGCCCGGTTGATGGGAATAGGCTTGCCCCGTTGCCCCATACCGACGAAATGTGGGTGTACATTAGTACGCCTATGCCTACCCCTTCGGGGAATACAGGCGTGATGATCTGATGGTATGTCTAACGTTCTAACATCAAGAATAATTCACAGCAACGCCCAAGGCCAGCGACAACTCCAGTTGCCAGCGGTGAAGTGTTCCAGGAGGATTCTTCACCAGCACCTAAGAACCAATGCGGTGTGGACACCAATGGAGACAGGATATTCGGAGGAACTTTCACAGACTTGGACGAGTTCCCGTGGATGGCACTCTTGGGCTATAAGACATGTAAGTATTTTGAATATTTTATACCATATCCTGGTTAAACGAAGAATAGGGTAATATAAAAATATGTGGGGCTTTCGGCAAACAGTAAAATGGTAAATATAGAGACCATTGGAAAAGATAAATAAAAATAATAGAATAATATAAAAATAAAAATAATAGGCAATAAAAAGAATATAACATAAACAGAAATTCCGTGACTTTAATATGTTTAGCAAAATTAATTCCATTTTTACTTATTATTATATTATTTTTACTGATATTTATTAGGAAATATCAGACATGTGTCGAAAAGGGAGAGGGGCGCCTTCGCCCAAGGGGACAATATAGGCTAGATAGATTATAGCACTATTAAGGGCAAGGTTATACCACCTCTGGATACCCGCTAACCGCCAGATAAATAAAAAAATGGAACATAATTAGTATGAAATTATCTGCCAAGTAATTTAACAGGAACTTATCAAGAGGTGGTGAAACAGGCTCTAAGTTTATTATATGTACTTCAAGCCAACTCGATAGAAGAAAATCGATTTAGTATAAATCGACTGAGCATACTCATGTTCAGTTCGTCAAATACTCGATGGAAAGATACACCCCAAAGGGCAGTTGAAGTAATTGATGTTCTCTACTTGTTAACCTTGTAACACTTCAGCTTTTAAGACCTGTTCAAAGTTAAATTTATTTAAATGTATGTAAGTAATTATTGTAAATGTAGTAGTCGATTAAAATGGTTGGGTAGACCCGACTAAGAGAAGGAAAGTACTGTTTTTATGTGGGCTAGAATACCCTACCACCTCCATACATCTATGGAGTTGGTGTTGGTGGATTTATAGTTCGTTGTGATGTATAGAAAATAAAAGGGGAGGGGAATAGGATGTTGATCCATGAGGATGATCCGCTCTGTAAAAAAAACAATAAATTGAGGAGGCTGAAAGCCACTAATAATTATTTTCATTGTATTATAATTTATTAAGTGCTCTTTGTGGAAGAATTAAAATTTATTTTATTATAGGTTTTAGGCAAATAACATAAAATATTTTTTTATGACATAGATAAGTAAACCTTAAAAGTTTTTTATAAATGTAATTTAATAGCAGCTCTTTTACTATAAGCGAAGTATTTTAAAACTGGTTCCGTATCTCTTTACCTATCTATATTTGCGGTTTTTCAGCAACAGAAAAATATGAACAATCTGATAACCAACCAGCGTATTTAAACTTAGGCTTCTGAATATTCTCACAACTACCTCTGTGGAGTTAATTTTGTATACATTTTATTTGTTCAGCTAAGGGTACCACTTCATATCAATGTGGTGGTGTTCTGATCAATCACCGATATGTCCTGACCGCTGCTCACTGCATCACTGGAGCTATTGAAAGGGAAGTGGGCACTTTGTAAGTAGCTTTTCTCATTTCTTAAAAGAATATCATCAGTATGATCTATAATGCTGTTACAGTTCTCACCAAACTTATTGTCCGGCTTGAAGTTGGCACGAGCTAACTTCAACCCGGCCGTGAAATAATAAAATTGGACTGTAATAAATAAAACCGAATATCTAGTCGTAGGCTGTCGTTTTAAATAATTTTAATCCAATATTTTTCTCTCCCTCTGATTTTTCGGCTGGGTTGAAGTTAGCTCGTGTCAACTTCAAGCCGGACAATAAGTTTGGCGAGAACTGTACTTGAAAGTCTACTCTCCAAAATTCTAGAACTACAGTTCGCTTGGGTGAATACGATACTCAGCAAGACGTGGACTGCGTAGATTCAGTTTGTGCTGATGCCCCGCAAGAGATCCGAGTGGCGTCTGCGTTCCCACACCCTGGGTACGACGACAAGAACAAGAACAGAAGAGATGATATTGGAATCGTGAGGCTGGCTGGCAGAGCTTCTTACACATGTAAGTTTCTTGAAGTGTAATAATAGGGTACCTATTTGACAGTATGTCAAATATAGGATCTATATTGATAGCATCCGTATTTAATATGAATTTTTGCAACCAACTACAATCAAGTCAGTTAAGAAACATACGATATGATTTAAGATATAATCGACAAAGAATAGTTATTTGTTATACAAGAGTGCAAAGTTGCTTTTTAACCGCGTGCTCAATTTTGATGACCGAGCAAGCGAAGGATTCTAAAATTGAATCACGAGCGGAGCGAGTGATTCAAAAATTAGAATCCTGAGCGTCAGCGAGGGAATTAAAAGAGCACAAGGTGAAAAATCTTTGCGCTCGAGTGCAACACGTAACTTTTCATCCCACCTCAGCGAGGAAATGACTAAAAAAAAATTTACAACCACAAGACTTTTATTTCAGTTTAGGTATTAAATACTATAATGATAGGCAAGTTTTACAGAATATTCTTTAAATTATAACAAATAATACTAAGTATAATTAAGAGAAATTGAAAATAACGTTGCTATAATTTCTTGAGTGTAATATTTTTGTTAGGTATTGTAATGTTGGTGTTAGTGAATTAAAAAAAAAGTACACCAAGAAAGTTCCGATAGGCTTGTTGAAAAAATATCGATACATCGATATTATTTTTTTAATGTATCGATATTTTTGAGCGATATTTAATATTTCGATATATCGATGCATCGATATAAAATTTAAAGTATCGAAAAGGTATAAAAATCTATATTTTTTACAGACCAATAAACATTTATAAGTTTTAAGATTATAAAATCCCAAAAAGGAATACTTTTTTTATACTAACATCTTTTTAAGAAATTATATTTAATGTATTTTTTGTTTTTGGTCGACTTGATTTGTTGTTTTATAATTTGGTTTTTAAGATATGTCGCCCATATATCGATATTTTTAAATAAAAATATCAGTATCGGTACTGATATTTTCAAAAAATATCGATACGACATATTGTATCGATTGTTGTGTAGACTCGGAACCTAGGGAACGTTCCAAGTCTGAGTTTTTAACAAATTAAAAAAAAGTTGTATGATATATTCGGCGCCAGGGGGGTAAAATAACGATGTTCTAAATTCAATTTACTTTGTCTCTCTAGAGGATAAAAACGACTTTTGCACTCAGATATCGAAGAGTAAAAATACTCTTTCCGAGATGGTGGGATGAAAAATGATTTTTTGTCTAATATAGTCACGTGACCGTACACGGTTGTGATTGGCCGAAAGGTTGATGACGTCAACTACTTGTAAACAGTTACATGTGAGTTTTTCTACATAAATACAAACAAATGACGTCACGATGACTTATGCGCCAAACATCTAAGTAAATGCATGTCTGTTCTCAAAATGAGAGGGTTTAGGCTACAGTGGGTTAGCCTACTAATCTATAAGAAAAAATACTGTTTGGAGATTTTACCAATTATATAAAGAATCCTGTGTATTTTAATACACAGCAGGACACAGTATGATTTTTTACAAAATTTTAATTTTTGAAAACGCATAATTTCGGTTATACAAGTAATCATTTAAAAACTACTGTATTGTATATGAACCCAATTCGTTTTTTTTTTGACCAGTGGTCAAGATCACTGAATACGAAGATTCGAAGATACACAATTTCTAATACCTTTTTTACAGATTACGTCCAGCCCATCTGCTTAGTCGACAGCAAGGAGCGTCTACTCGACGGCAACGATGTGTACGTCGCTGGCTGGGGAAAAACCCTCAATGGTAAGTCCACTATTGATTTTGTATGTCCCAGCGACATATTCTACGAAGCACTTTAAAATCAATCGTAGTTGTATTGGGTTTTACGTGTTATTACTTTTAGTAAGCAAGGTCGGTAAATGTCAAGTTGTTTAGTTTATAATTTTGTTGCTTTTAATAGAACCACTTTAAAATTTGCTCGTGGTTGTAAGTCTAAGATTAATCAATGTTAAAAAGTATAACGGCGGTTTTTACGTACGGTTTTTTTTTGTAGTAGCAGTTTAAGATTAAGAGGTTCAGAAATTACTGTAAAACCCAGTTGCATGATATCACGATTGTGTTAGCGAATAACCATAAAATCATACTTGGTATGACGTCAGAGACGGGTAAAAGAGACTTCTGTAAGTACAGTTTGCGCCAAACTTATTGTCTGGGTTGAAGTTGGCTTGAGCTAACTTTAACCCGTCCGTAAAAATCTGAGAAATAAAAATATTGGATTAAAATGATTTAAAACCATAGCGTACGACTTTAGCTTTCTTATTTTGTTGTTACAACCCAATATTTTTCTTTCTCCGATTTTTAAAGCCGGGTTAAAGTTAGCTCGTGTCATATTCAACCCGGACAATAAGTTTGGCGAGAACTGTAGCGCTATTAGTAGGTACTTATTAACCTGTGCCAAATGTTGCACTCTATGGGGAAAAACTGTCAGAAATAGCCATCCGGCTAAGTGTCAATGAGCTTTCCAGCGACCGTCAAAAAAAATCTACATAATAACTACTACAATCAAAGAGCCTACAAAATGGGTAAGGGGAATCATAATAGTCCAAAAGTCACACAATAGTCTACTACAGTTCGAGGAATTCAAGAAAATATCACTCTTCTAAGTAATACTCGTTGTGTGGGAAGATGTAAACAAGTTTTCTTCATTTGTTGTCCTCGTAATCAGTCACGTGTATATAGAAAATGGAGGTTAAATGTAAGGTTAAGATGACAGTATAAATAATTTATTAACTATACCTGATTGATTATGTTCAGAAAATTAATGAGCTGAGAATCAAAGGGTGATACGATAGTATATTTTGTTTCTTTTAAAATACAACTAGGTAGGTACTCCAATGGCAACTGTGGGAACCGCAACTTAGATACTCGACGAAGGGTAACTTTTATTATTTTTGCCGGTTCCTGTTCGTGGACTATATTTTAAATTCATTTTTATTCCACGAATGGCAATCACGTCTCACGTGGTGCATTTTGTTATTTACCTGAAACAAATAAATAAAACTTTATTAGTTAGTAAAGTTATGACAAAGCATAGTAAAGATTGGCAGATTATGGTATATTTCTATATTATTTTATACTGTTAAGGTGGAAATTAAGCAAGCGTACTGCCGCTTGATAGTTAGCTTTTATTACTTTATTTTATTTATTAAGAGGTCAAAACTAACAATGATTTTAATTACAGGTCGCAACAGCCCAGTAAAACTGAAACTTGGTTTACCAATTTTCAACAAAGAGGACTGCATTAGCAAATACAAAACTCTTGGAGCAGTTCTAGGAGAGAATCAGCTATGTGCTGGTGGAGTGTTCGCCGAAGACGCTTGCAGGGGAGACTCAGGCGGACCCCTCATGAAGAAAAAACCTGATGGCATTTGGGAGGCTGTTGGAGTCGTTTCCTTTGGCTACGGCTGCGGGAGAGACGGGTGGCCAGGAGTTTATACCTCAGTAGCAAAATACATAGACTGGATCAAAACAACACTTGAATCTTCAAATGTTTGATGCCATATTTTTACTAGTCGTACCTACAATGGATTTTTTCCGAACTTACACAAAAATAATTGTGGATAATGTGATCCAGTGTTGTGAAATGTGATGTTTTTTTTTTGTGATTATAGTAAAATACATTTAATGTAAGGAGGTGTTTTGTTTGATTTCTGACCTTGTTGGTAATTTCATAATTTTTTACCTTATTTTATTTACTTTGCTTTGTTTTGTAGATTTTAATAAACTCAGTTTTTTTAGTTACTGTAATTGGTGGATCCGTAGTAATTAATTAAATAAATAATTATTAATTTATAATCATTTTCATAGCAGCTTGGTAAAATTATTATAATGTACATTATTTTTTAATAAAAAACGAACCGCCTACAAAAACACAGGAACAACGCCTACAAAAGGTTTAAATTAAGGCCTACAAAAGCAAAAAATATTGGTATTTGCATATTATGATTTTTAACCATGTGATTTGGAGTCGGTGCCAAATATTAACGTAGACTATATACTTATTTAAATTAAAATTTGATTAAGCTTATTTATTAATAAGGCTTTAAGTTTATTTTGTGATTTGATCTGATTTTGATCGGTCAGTCGTGTTTTTCTATAAAATACAATGAGATAAAAGAATTCGAGTGATTTTGTAATGCATTTCTAATGTTTCTGTCAAGTCAATCTCTCCAATTAAGCCGACCGAACTCTAAGCGCGGGTTCACCGCAAAAGTTCAATGATTTTGCTTTGAACTCGTGAACCTGATCGATAGTTTAAATAGGTTCATCAATAAAACAAATTTTGCACGTAAATTTACCTATTATTAGGTATTAACTTAGAGCATCATAACATAAATATATTATGCATCAATCCGTTAAAATTAATTAATTAATTTAAAGCCGTTATATTAAGCACACCACTGCCTACCTCTTCGAAACACACGAGTGATTGTATGTCTAAATATAAAGTAATAACCAATAAAGAAATATGTACCTACTAGTACATGACCTATCTAAAACAAGTTTTTTGTATTTCCCGTCGTTTGAAAAGAAGTAACAATATCCTTGATAAGGTATTTTTATCTTGAACATCAATTACAACTGTAATGACACACAGTAAATATAGTACTTTTGTCTTACATGTAGGTATTGAAAAACCAATTGGTAAGTAATTAAAATTTTTCAATTTAAGTTCTATAAAGTTATTTCTTGATTACTCTAAAAAAGAACGCCAAATGTGAACAAGTTATATTGTAAAAAAAGAGAATTGAGGTATTAGATAAATAGATTAAAGATTTATGACAGAATTTGCATTTGGGAATGTTTTTCTATTTCGTTAATACAGGTTCAATTTAGATTATAATTATATAATCATTGGGCTGTCTAGTCAAAGGTCTCGAGTTCGAATCCAAGGCACGCACCTCTGACTTTTCGAAATCATGTGCGTATCACTCGCTTTAAGGGTGAAGGAAAATATCGCAAGGAAATGCATGTTTGAAAGAATTTCTCGACGGCATGTGAAGTCTGCCAACCTGCATTAGGCCAGCGTCGTGGACTATAGCCTCATCCCTCACATACTGAGAGGAGACCCGTGCCCAGCAGAGGGACAATAAATACATGGGTCGTTGATGATAATGATGATGATGATAATTCTCAACATACCACATTATCGTAAGGTAACATTACCAAGGCATGATGGTAGGCATGTTATATTTATTGAGGAAATTGACGGGCAAACCCAAGCGGAAAGAAAACTGAGAAGACGAGACTAGGCTGACCGCTAAATATTGATTTACATGAGTTAACATACGTCACATTCTAATGCAAAACTAATATTTTCCACCCACCACATGCTATTTTGTGGTTTAAGAGTGATGTCACACTTTACTTAGCTACCACGTCAATTCTTATTCCCGAGAGACAAGATGACTTCATATATCCGCTTTAAACTGATGTCGAATAAGTTGGAATTACATTTGAATGTTTAAACTAACAGACTAGGGGCTCAAAAGTCATCGAGCAGTCCCCAAACATTTTGGAACAAAGATATTCAATTAGTCGTAACGTATCATTTGCATATAGGTGTCGCCAGCTATCAAATTAAGTGGCGCGCTAACACTTTGGTGCGCATAATTAAATCATTTACCCTTTTCAAAGTTATGCGCTCCTGGTAGCCCGAAAGGGTTGTATGCAAATTTTTTGTTGACAATAAAATCGATACGATTTAGTTTGGAGTAGGTTTTTTTTTGTTTGAGTTGGAAGGGGTCGACCTGACCGAACGTACTACAACCAAATTGCGGACATTCTCACAAAAGGCAAGGTTAAGAGCACCCTAAACTGTCAAGCATGCATGGAGAGATTGATGAGCATTTTATGAAGGGAAAGTGGTGTGCCAGGATCTATAGTCTATAATAGTCTCTGCCTACCCCTATGGGAAGCAGGCGTGAAGCTATGTATGTTTAATTAGTTATGTTTTGTTGTTTGTTTTTAATCCGTTTTTTTTGTGATGTTATAATTTGGTACCAGCGGCATTGCTACCATTGTTTTATTATGATGAGTAAGTATTTTGTTCAATGATACTAACTTTACGAAAATAAATATAAAATTAAAAGATAATTTAAGTGTAATATAAGTAAATTTAATCACAACACCATGACTGGTAGGAAAAAAATGTTTACGTGGAGTTCTAGGATCGAAGATGGGCGGCATACGGCAGAACAAAAAAGAGGTGGCTTAATGATATTGACACTTTCGGGGTTTTCATCCAATTGACACAAGCCCGTCACTGATACTCGTATAGAGAGGTGAGGCTTTTATGAAGCAAAGAAACAAACGATTAATCGTAATGTTTTTACAGACATGTTTTATTATATACGTGTGAGGAAGAATAGAGAGAGACCTTTGCCCTATGACGTAGTTGTGCCGTGAAGAAAATAGTATTAGATACAAGGTTGTTGGTATAGATATGTGTTCGCATGACGATTCCGATGACGTTAGATTTCGCAGACAAGTTACTCGCTATCACAGGTTCTCCTAAAAAACCATAATCTGAGACTTTTTGTGTTAACACGATTAAAACAGATTTCTTTGTATCACCGTGTGGGCGTGGGTCACTTTGACATTGATCGATCAATGACTTTAATGACTTTTTTTTCTTAGACAAGAAATAAAAAATCGTGGCATTATTTATTTGTCATGGGATTTTTTCTTCGGGACTTCCCTATACATAACTTCCGGTGCTTTTGAATGTAAATTCCGGATTCCGCGTTAACTGCAAATTTTTTAGATACTTTTATATTTGGAAAATCCAATAATTCGGTGTGATTTATGGTAGCAAATGTTTAGACGAACCACCCATGCATACCTGCAACACTACGCCTTCACGGCTTCATTAGGTTCCCTTTTTTTTTATTGCCTACAGTGGCAGACGAGCAGGGCCCTGTTCAATAAAGCTGACAATTCGACATTGTGTCAAAATTGTAGAATGGTCGCGCTTAATCTGTTTAATAAAAGTTACAAATATGTCTAAAATCGACAAGTGAAATCTTGACATATTTGTCAAAAAAATTACAGTCAAATTAGTTCTGACAATTGTCGGATTTTCGTGACAATTCGACATATTTATAGAATTTTTCCACTATGACAATTTTGTCACCTGTAAGTTTTATTAAACAGGAATATTGTCGAATTGTCACTTTTCGACATATTATGTCGGATTTGACGAATTGTCAGCTTTATTAAACACGTCCGTGGCCCACCTGATGGTAAGTGGTAACCGCCGCCCATGGACATCAGTGCCTCGACCATGAGTTTTTCTCACTAGACTAGCGACGCCGTAAAATATTTGTATGGAAAACCCTCGCAGCGCCTCTAGCGGTTACGTAAGGAACTAAAATCTTCTATGAGATTACAGCGTTTTGGTGCGTAAATAACCTATCGAAAGCCATTCGATAGAACTCATGGTTGAGGTACTGCAGCGTCAGGGACAGAGTTGAGCCGCCGCCTACTGTGTATGGTAGAGAGCTCTTTTTATGCCTCGTTTGAAGAAGAACATGTCATAGCACACGGGAAACACCGTGACAGCATTCGGACATAAAAATATCCAATATATTCTTGACTATAAAGTCATTGTAGGTAGGTCTATTTACCATCTACGAGTTAAACATTACGTGATCTATGTTCAAATAGGTTTCTTGATACTATTTGTAATAGAGGAAGTAGTATAGTTGACCCTGATACCAGATCCGATACTAGGAAAACGTTAGCAAGAAGATCTTTATATACTTCAATTGTTTTTTTCACAACAACGACTAAATGGAATAACTAGGATAAGGGCTTGTTTCACCACTTCCTGATACCTAAATTCCTAATAAATTATTTGGCAGATATTGTTTTTTTCTAGTTCCGAATTTATCTGGCGGGTAGCGTCTATGTAGTCCTGATGCCAACTTAGCTACTTTATAGCTAGAACTAGCTATTTTTGCAGCCCTGTCAGCTATATTGTTTCCGTATTATTTTATGAACGATAACTTGTATGTGTGGTGTAAACTGTTAGTATAAATAAATAAATACATTTTCAAAAAGTTGTAGCTAAAAATAAGGTTCTTTTCCTTTGAATTGAACGATGATTTCAATGATTAGCTTAGATTTTTTTTAACTTCTAGCTACTTTTTGGGGTAAAATTTAGGAATCTGCCAATTTCGACGGAAGATTTAGCTACAAAGATGACGTACTGTTGGCAACAGTTAGTTATGATGGCAACACTGCTACGTAGACATTGTACAACAAACCTTAAGTGCACCTACCTTAAGGTTTGTTGTACAATGTACTTATACGATAATACTTATACGATAGTTTTATGCAAGCAGCTATGAATGAATAGTTATCATTAAACTTGAGAAGTCTCAATGATTAATTGACTATACACACGAGAATGTACGACAGTACGACGGGATATTAATTTGTGTCAATGTCAATAGAAACACTGCATTAATTGAATAAATCATTTACATTAATTTAGAAGAAAAAATATTTAATAAGAATAATATACCTAATTTGCAATTCCATTACATCTATCTATGTAGTTGTCGCGAGTATATTTGTTAACCGTGAGATACTGGTTTCGATTTTCAGATCACAAATGTCCCAGGATTTTTCATTAGGAACTTCTCTTAAAATTTGGATTATTACCCCGACCATATGGAATGGTAATAAGCTCGCCCCCTATTGTACAAATGGGGTAATTGGTATATGACTAAGTCACTCAGCCTTTGTCTTCGGAGAATACAGACGTGATGGTATGTAGGTATGTCACCCAGATACGTCACCTAAATACGAGAAAAACCCTAAGATTGCCAAGATCTGTAGCGGACTAACTGAGGAGGCAGGAAATATTAATCTGCTTCTGGAGGGAGTTGGGCTGGCTAGAATAACAGCCCCTCGGCTCACGTACAATGGTCCACTGCGGGACTAAGTGTGGAAACCGAACCCACACAGGAGTGGGTTCTCCATCATGATGATGATGTATGGTATGTTTATCATATACATATACGTGTTTGTATGTCACCTTATGATTGCTGTTATATTTAGATTGTATCAATAATGCTTCAAGGTTAGTATATTAGAGGAATTGAGTAGGTATCGGCAGTTATGAGGTTTGCCTTTGCATTAGTTTGCATGTCGCAATGAAAATAAAAAAACAGATGCCATTTTTTTATTCTGTGCAAAGAAACCTATTGCGTTATTCGCTGCAATCAGTTTTGCAGCTTCAATTTATTTTATGTGATTGTTATATTTTGCATGTTATGTCAACTGCGCATAATAACAATGTTTAGACGTTTATTTATAAAAATAGATGTTTTCCTTATAACGTGATTGTACTAGCATTGTAAACAAGCATCTCTATAAATATAAATTCAATGCTAGATTTGTAGGCACATCACTTGAGAACGGTTGAACCGATTTAGAAATATTTTGTTCATTAAAATTCAATTTAATTAAAATGTTGTTTTGTTGTTTGAAAATGTTCCAGTGCGTGCAAGGTTTTTTAGGGAAAAAAAAAATTGGATAAGTTACCTGGAAAATTAGAATTTTTATTTATTCAGATATTGGAAAGGAAAATATCAACTGGGGTCGCCTAATTATTTAATAAACTTGGGCACCGGGAACTTATTACTATTTCTTCGTTTCTTATAAACTTATTATTATTAAATAGATTTCTTTTTCAATGGCATTTCTGATTCCTACCCTTGAAATATTATAATAGTAATTGCCAACTTCAAACTATTAACATTTCTATAGTTTTGCATTGGTATAGTATTGCAAAAAAATAAACCCTATATCTAGTACATATTTAGAGCTTTGTTTAGTTTGGGACTCTATATAATAGTGCTGTGTAAACTATGTCAATTATTTATTTATTTATTTAAATATGTACAGAAATTCTAAAAGTACTCAAAGAAAATATCTCGTACTGAATGTTCTGTTTTACACACACAAAGGCATGTGTATTTTTATGGTCGAGAAGCATGCAATATGAATTCTTACAAGACATACCGTTTTCACGCGAGATATCATGCCAGGGCGATTCCCGCTGGGAACGTTTGGAGCGAATATGAATCATTTCTTCCTACTACATGTGTGCTTCGGTTGGAAATGAAAGATATTTATTTTACATATAGGTATTTAGATAAAGCATATTCTTCTTCTTCTTCCTAGCCTTTTGACGACGTCTGTGGTCTAGTGATTTGAGTACCGGACTGCTGATCACGAGGTCGTGGGTTCGATTCCCACAAGACACAAACATTTATGTGATGAACTTAGGTGTTTGTGTTTGTCTGGGTGTTTCTTATATATTATAAGTATATATTTACAAAAAAAAAGTATATAAGTATTATATCCATTGTTTAGTACCCGTAGTACAAACTCTGCTTAGTTTGGGACTAGATAGTGCTGTGTAAAAAATGTCCCAAGATATTTATTATTATTATTATTATTATACAAACCGATTCAAATGAAATTTGGTACACAGATAGTTTAGAGCCTGAGAGAGGACGTAGGCTACTACATACATACATAATAAGGTAAACGCAATTCCGATCCATCGATAAAGCATAGCGAACAAAAACAAAACTCTTACTGATAAAAAATCCTAACAAAGTTATATGAAAATAAGCGGTAAATCAAAACTGTGAATATATTCATTCATTTCCCCGTTAGATAACAAATACTCAGAGGGGGAACTCCAATCGGAATATAAAAATTACGACAGTTTAAAAGTAGGCGCCATTTACATAAAACTACTATATTGGAAATGATAAACAATGTGTAGGACGCCCCATTTGTTCTTCTCATGAAATATAAATGTATTTTGGATGTTACACACACACTTGTAACACGGTAACATTGTTTTTTTAACACATATTTCGGTAGAAAATTGATGTTGTTATAAATATTTTTACAATAACGTGCGTTTCTTGGTATTGTTCAATTTAAATTGAAGTACCTATGGTACTTTTTAAAATTAAATAGATGCAAAAGTATCTTCTATAATTTTTGTACAGATATTTTAAATTCATTAATGAATGCAGTATGCAGGTTTAGTCAGAGGTTAACTAATGTACACCCACAAAACGCTGATAGGTAGGTATATTTAGGCCTTATGTAGGAGCGAGCCTATTAATATAAACCGTAGGTTTTATAGTTTTTGAGATATTGAGAGGGAAAGTGGTATAAAGCCTTCGAAAATAAATTATAACCTATAAAGATAGGTATGTTTGGATTCAATAATTTAATCCTGAGTTTTATTTCAGTAATCAGGAATAACTGATAGAAAACAAAAGCAAAACAAAAAACAATCATGAGTACCTAACCCTTGTCAAAGATCAGAAAATATCTCAGATGTAAAGACACGACAAAGGAATCAAATAATGCCTTCATCGAGATAATGTTAAGTACAATACACTTTCTCGTGAGCGATACGAGTCAATACAAATAGGTACGACAAAAAAGTAACAAACTGTCTGTAGCGAACGTTTGTGAGCAGTTCTTTTCTGGACCTTTGTTCTTGGTAGTTTTTTTATGACTGTTCTGAATTTGTTGTCTTCAGATACTTTAGTGAAGACTACGTTTTGTTTTTATTGGAATCGATATGTTACTCTTCTAAGCGTTGTACCTCCTTAGCAAAAAGGTGAATTAATTAATTAATAACTCAGAAGTGAGAATGCTATAGGGCTTTAACGCTACAAATTCAAATCTTTTTTTGCGTTCATATGTACAGTCAACAAAAAAGATAAGTATACAGGCAGGTAATTACATATTTATTTTGACAACAATAATTGTGCAATAATGTATTACGCAAAACTGTCAAAACGCATGTATTGTCACCTGCTTACAAACCAAACTCCTTGGGAGATAATAATTTAGTTTAGGTATTTCAGTCTTTGTGATAACACGGATTGCCTGTATACTTATCTCTTTTGTTGTCTGTACATTTATACTAATATTATAAAGAGAAAAGATTTGTATTTTTGTATGTTTGTAATGAGTTAATTCAAAAAACTACACGACCTATTTCCAAAATTCTTTCACCATTTGAAAGTCACATTTTACACGAGTAACATAGGCTATATATAACCTTATTTATAAGACCAAGCGGGCGAAGCTGCTGGCTGAAAGCTAGTACCTATGTTATTATAAAAAGTTTGTATCAATATAAAACCCTGTAAGGCTGTAAGGGTAAATTGTGGGTATACAGTTAGTACACCTCTCTGAAGCCTTTGGGGAATACAGACGAATGATGATGATACGTAACTGATGATAACGAAGCCAAAACCACAGAATAAATAATACCAGAATGGCCACTCTCCGCCTCTCCCTAACGTCAGATACCTCATGTCCCCCGCGTTCTGCCGGTGTTCTTGCCGGACGGACTGCCAACAAACCCTACGCACTCTCACGCACACATTTGAATTTGCACGTGTACAAACGTAATTTTGACAAGTTTGACATTTGGTATTGTAGTGTGCAGCGGTATCGGAAAGTTTGTATGGAGTGTCACAGGTGTGCCAAAACAGATCACAAAGGAGACTACACGTCCTTGACAATGACAAACAAGTATTATATTGTAGCACGCGACATACCTGTTTACATAACATGCGATCCTGGTACAATTGATACTAATTATCACCACCATCAGCTGTGTTCCGCAACAATACCGATTGCTATCGGCCTTCATATAAAATCTATAACAACACATAATTCATGTTTATTCGTTTTTTACTGTGACACTTGATCAATCTACCATGAGTTATGGTATTGTTGTCATGAAAATTCTGTTAATAACCCTGATTGGTTCTGTGTTTTTGGGGACGAATGCTGAGGTAAGTATTTTCTATGTTGAAGGGTTCTTATTTATGAAGTCTTCGCTTGAAGTTGTTTCAGAAATCAGGCCAGGCAACTCTTTAGAGATACCATTTTTATTACTATTTACATTAAATTCCTATTTTTTTATTACACTGGAAACCTATCTTCCTAACCTGAGCAGTAGCTCAGGATAGCGTAGCGTAGCAATCAGTAGATTCCTAC
This sequence comes from Acronicta psi, assembly GCA_946251955.1. Lineage (NCBI taxonomy): Eukaryota > Metazoa > Arthropoda > Insecta > Lepidoptera > Noctuidae > Acronicta > Acronicta psi. Next base: position 9,825,032 of record OX276475.1, on the reverse strand, counting down.
GTTAGGTTAGATATTTAAATAAAAATACTTTATTACGTTACATTATTATTATTTTAATCCGTTACAACCTGCTTGGAACCCTAATATAGATTCAATATATATATAACCCTTCCTTCGGCTTTTTGCCGTGTCGTCGGTAAAAAATCTAAAAAGAACAAAAGATAGTTACAGTGAGCTCTTTAATAAAATAATCTTATATATAAAAATGAATCGCTAAATGTGTTGCTAAGCGCAAAACTCGAGAACGGCTGAACCGATTTGGCTGATTTCTTTTTTGTAGTGTTTGATGAAGTCTGAGGAAGGTTCTTATGGAGAGAAAAAACCTAAAAAATACGAGGAAAAAGGGAAAAATATCAATTTTCTTTTTCATTTAGCCACTTTGACTGTCAAACATTCGACGTCAATCAAAACAAAACAAAGTTAGGAAGAAATAGAAATGATATGCAACCTCTAATCAACTGAAAGGCATACCAAAGATAATTCTAACGGGGCAGAAGGGGCAGAACAAGGTCTGCCGGGACAGCTAGTAATTAATAAAAGTAAGGTAGCTGTCAGTAAATATAATATCAAGAACTTTCTCACCAGTGACCAAGGACGCTGTAAAGAGTCCAAATCCGAAATGACAAGATTAAAACAATATTATTATAATATGATATAATCCGTACAAAGTAGTTTTATTTGTACGCTCAATAGCAGTTCTACTGCTAAAACTTTAAAGTTACGAAGTGGAATAAATATAAATATATACAAATAATTTTGTTTTGCTTCGCAGGTATATTATGTACCGAAGATAACTGACAATGTGTTCAGTTGTGATAAATTTGAAAATAAAGTTCTTGACTGTGATGGACTGAAACTTGGCTCCACTAAAGGACCAGATGGCGATGACTCAGCCAAACTCAGTGGACAAATCAAGACGAGTGTGGAGTTAATAGATGACTATGATGTAAGTACTTAAATTTTTTAAGCGAGAACAGGGACTAATGTTAACAAAAAAACATAAATTGACTGTATACTGTACTCAACGCACATGGAGAACCTCCTATTTTTTCGAAGTCTGTTAAAAAATAGTAAGTATTGGTAAAATGTTAAAGTGGCATTAAAAATAGTAACTGCGAAAAGTTTGAAAAACATTGGGTTTTTATATTTAATCCCAATCTATTAGCAATTTTCCAAAAGCCTTCCTTTGCCAACGTCACGTCATAGTTACTGTCTGTGTGCCAAATTTCAGCCCAATCGTTCAGTAGTATGAACTTTCAGTCAATCAGTCATCATTATCAGCCAAAATATGTCCACTGCTGACCAAAAGCCTCCCTCATAGACTTCCACCGGGACCGCTGGTATGCCACCAACGACTCTGAGCGACCTATACCATGTCGGCGGTCCATCTAGTTGGAGGAAGTCACACTGTGCTTTCCTTCAATCGAGTCAATCAAGGAGAGTTTGGGATAGAATTAACATCGCGCATCGGCTGTCCAAGAATTGTAATATTTTGTATACATGATAAAATCCGTACGGGAGAAAGAAGGGGCAAAAGCTTGATCTTCTTAATCGTTTTTAGATTGAAATAGACGTATGGAAAATATTGGACTTGGGTGATGAATACATGTACACAACTCGAGTGAATTTTTGCAGCAGTCTACAGAGTACAGATTCTCCGTGGTATCCTGTGACTAATCAACTTAACTTAACCGAGTGTCCGGTACCTGGAGTGAGTATCCGTACCTTTATTACATACATACATATATAGCTTCACGCTTGTTTCCAATAGGGGTAGGCAGAGACTATAGATTTCCACTTGTTACGATCCTGATACTCCACTTTCCCTTATTAGTTTTTCATTAATCCTAGAAAAAATACATATACTTAAAGCCAAATCGTGGTCACTTATGGCAAGACTAGTATAATTTGTACTAGTTTAAACTTAATTTAAAGACATTCTCGAAAGCATGTCTTTTAAAAAAGGAAACTTCACATGCTGTTGGGCCACGTTGTCCCAGCGTTATTAACACGGCGTTACTCCGCCAGCATCGTAGGTGGACCTTTGGGATCACCGGTGTTTAGACTCTGAACTCTGTTCGTTAAACGTGTTGTGACCCCAGAGAAGACGGCAGCACAGTGGTCATGTGCTGCCGTGTACTGTGAGGTTCAAAGGAGATCCTTTTATAGTCTCCCCAGGGATGTGCCTTAGGCGTGGCACAGGGGGGCTCTGGCATGGTCTTTTAAGAGGAAACATTGCTCTACGTGCTGATTGTGGCCACCGGGGTAGTTTAGTGGGCAAGAATCCCACACTCCCCGGTCTAATCACCAAAGATCGGCAGCCTCTTGAAGGTTTCCCCCCGTAAACAAGGAAGACCAGCGTTGTAGACAAAAGCCTAAACCCATTTCATTCTAGAGAAGCTTAGTGCTTTACAGTAGAACGGTTAAAGGGTTGATGATAAGGCACCTAAATAATGTATGTCTTGTGTAGGTATATTTTTAAATCCTTTGTCTTTGGTTGTTTCGTACTAATTCATCTATATATATATATATTTGCATATTCCAGCGCGTCTTTGAGATTCAGGCAATGACAGTATCTTTGGATTCTTTAAAGGATGTCATGTGTCACAATTTTTGTGGAACATATCGTGTGCAACTATCTTTTATGGATGGTATAGAAAAATTGTCATGTCATGTCATTGAACTTAGTATCGTAGAAGAAGACGACGAGGGTGAGGAAAAATGAGGAAATACAATAAATGCAAACTTGAGAAGTACCTTTTCTTTTTATTTTCAAAGTTAGATACCAGCTTGTATCTACATCAGATAGGTAGAATTATGGCTGCTCTTCATATAAAAGTCTGCTTCGTTAGTCTAGTGGTCACATGGCTGGAGGCACAAAAGGTGCCTTGCCACCAAGCCCGGTTAAGATTCTAAAGCTCCTGAGCTAGAATCCACATCCGTTATAAAAAAAAAAAAAAAAAAAAATCTAGTGGTCACAAGCGCGACTGCTATGCTAGAGGTCCTGGGTTCGATTCCCAGGTGGAACAATGCGTTATTGGGCTTTTCTGTGAAATTATCAGTAGCACCTCGGAGTTTGGATTTATGCTCGATTAATTGCAATAGGATCGCTCCCTACATGGGTTCTAAATGTACGTATTTATTTAAAAGTGTATTTAAATGGTATGTTATTTATTTAAAAGTGTATTTATAAGTCCATCCTGAAATTAACTTCTCTTTTCTAAATTCAGAACTAAAGTCAGACTAAAAAAAATATAAATACAGGTACCTATTACCTAAGACTATTAATTTCGGCATTGTTTATTTCGAACTTTTAATATCCCGTCGTAAATAGAATACAAATTAAAAGTATCCAGACTACGCTAAAATTCTATAAGCGATTGTGTTGTACTCAATAATTAGAAAAATTAAGGGGGAGAGCAGACGAATAAATTTATAATTGCCAGGGGTGAGCCAACTTCAAGCGTTATTAACTTTTTCCTGCGCCCGCTGTGCCGTTCCAACCTCCCGTCTGTTGGTCAGCCTAAAAATTGTTCAGTGTCCAACCCTCATTAATTTTATGAACTCCAATGGAATGTCTGTGTAATTTCAACGGTGAACGAAATACACCGCCAAAATTAATTTCATGAGTTAATAATATTTATTAGATTGCTTAGTGTACACGATGCTTATTTAATAAACAAATTATAAATAGGTAGAGGTACATAATTTATTTTAAAATCGTAAAGTAAACAATTTTTATTGCATAAACAAATGATACCTATACTTTATTTTAAATTAGTTTAAAGGTCACTGAAATTTTTATGTATTTTTATTCAATAAACACTACGTACCTACTTTATTATAAAATAATTAGTTGCTGTCTTTAAAAAGGTTAATTTAACTTTGTGTCTAATTAGATAGTAATTACTATACACTGATTTCCAGGCCGAATTTGTTTATAGAAGTATTTTCTTGGTTCTCCTCCTCTCGGAGTTTGAATTGGTGGCCTATTTATGACAATAAGCTCACTCCCTATACCATGGGGACTAAAGATATACTGGTAATGTACATCCAAAATTAGCCAGTATATTCTGTTTCCACCTTAGAACAGTAAATTATGTTAATTATTGTTATTAAATAAATAAATAACAAATTATACCCGAAAAGTATCAATAAAACTGCACCATAAATTATTTTTCTCTTTCGCCTATTTTGATATGAACAGAAAGGCAACTCCCAAACATTTTAAATTCTGATTCAGTGCCGAGATGGCGATATCAGTCTGAGCCCAGCTTACCCATAATGCTAATCATACAAAAACGAACATTATTCAAAACTAAAAGATTTAACTCGAGTATTCGCTGTAAATTTTCCCTCTAACGTTCATAAACTTAGAAAAACATACGTGAAAACTGCATTATGAAGAGCTTCGTGGGTCACTAGCTGTTTGGTAAGAGGCCATGCAGGCAGCGGCATTGAGGGTAAGTGAAAGTGTTGGACGTAAGCAATACGTTAGCAAAATCTATACTAATATTATAAAGCTAAAGAGTTTGTTTGCTTGAACGCACTAATCTCAGAAACTACTGGTCTGATTTGAAAAATTATTTCAGTGTTAGATAGCCTGTTTAACGCGGAACGCTATAGGCTATATATCATCACGCTACGACTAATAGGAGCTGAGTATAAATTAAAAATGTTGCAAAAACGGGGGAAAATTTTCAACTTCTACGGGAACTAAGGCGCGGGCAGAGGCTAGTAATCTATAACGCCCATGTTACATTTTATATCCACAAAAATGGCTTGACTGTCAACAACAAAGAGATGATATAGCCATGTTCTATCTAAATATAAAAATGGTAGGTAACATAGACTGAAGTTGTGACTAACCGTCCCGAAGCTGGAGTTTCATCATCATCATATCAGCCTACAGAGGTCCACTGCTGAACAAAGGCCTCCCCCATAGACTTCCACAAGGACCGGTTATATGCCACCTGCATCCAACGACTTCCAGCAACGTTTATCAGGTCATCCGTCCGTCTCGTTGGAGACCGTCCTACGTTGCGCTTTCCGGAGCGGGAGTTTAGTCAAGCAATATTATTATCAATCAATTTTCAAATAAGTATATTTCCGACCTGTAAATATGGAGTCAAGGATTTATCCCGGTGCAGCAACACCTTGACTCCATATTTGTATGTCAGTTAAAATAATATTAGCTCAATACGCAGTTTTATATTCAACCGTTTTCTGACTGGGTCAGTGTAGTGTCATAATATCTGTTATCTGCTAAAATTAATGTTAGCATTTTTTCCCATGTTGCTGCAAATTCAATATTCCATGTGACTCGCTGAAGAAGCTTTAGTGCAGTCGCAGTTTTGTGGCCCAACCCTATCCATATGCAAATGTGGGCCCCGCCTCAGTCGACGTTTCAGCGATTCCAAATTGTAATATTATTCAAATAACACATTTATACGTCATTCGGATTTATGTACAGACGGTATTAAGAATTTAATTATGAGTCTAACTTACGATATTACTTATTACATTTTTTATCTGAAAATTTCACGTATTTTAGCAATTTTATTCTAAATAGAGTCGTGATTAGCCATATAATTGAAGTTGACTTTAATTTTGTCTACAACGGGCTTGTTTTAACAAACTGTTTACATTTTCTTTGTTTGAGTAATTTCTAGATTTTTATTTGAAAACTATATATTTTATAGAGAGTTTGAAGTTGAAATCAGCGAGCAATCGCGACTTAAATTAGTTTAGAGTCTACGTGAAGTTCAAAGGTTTTGACAATCAAGTTGATCTCGTCGTGTTTGAAGATACCTATGAAGTGAACTGTATGAGGTGACTGAAATAAATTTGATTTGAACATTGCAAAATTTATAAAAAAATTAGAGTAGAGTAGTACCCACGCTGAAGCAGGCATTATTAATAAAATGTCTAATAATAAAAATAGGTCCTTCGCACTTGATGAATCTTTGATTAACTTTAATAATATGAAACATATTTACAGCACTGGTTTTATTAGAGACCCTTATTTCGAGCTAATCATTATGGCGAGAACCGTCACTGCTGTCATTATTAAAGTCTTGGTAAAAAAAATGTTCTAATTTACAAGACTAGCTAACCAAAATTAATTTTTATATTCACAATTTCGATGATGCGATTCCTAATTACAATCTTTACAAAATATCTTCAAAGCTCGAATGTGGTATTAATTTCTTATTTCGACATTTGATACTTTAATTGTTTGACAAGTATCTGCGACGAAAGTACCTCGGCTCTCTATGTCTGACGTCAAAGAATTGTGTTTGAGAACTATTTGCTAAATTGAAAAAGCGTGTCCGCGGACGTCCCTCTGAAGTGAGAGGGAAAATCAAAGAGGGCACTCGAGAGCAGTTAGATGTACCTTTGGGCACAACTCTCGAAGACACGTGTCGAGTGTGTAGAGGCTCTGATGTTGATTTCTGAAAATCGGACCGCAATTTCTTTCAAGTGTTGGTAAATGATAAATGGTTTTTGATTTACTAGAAGGAAGTATTAGAACATGTTAACAATACCTAATAATGTACGTAGAAAAGAGAGAAAAGAAAGAAAAACACATTTATTAGGACACACAACATCCGACAAACACAGAGATATAATAAGTAGAAACGAATTACAAACATAAAGGCACTATAATATGCTGTCGGCATGCTTGCCCCGAATGGGTTGCCAGCTCAGCATTATGCTGGGGGTATTTATTACCCAGAGCTGGTTTTTAGCTGGGACCCTAGCAGTGACACACGTTTTACCTACATGTCTACCTATTATGGTGTAATATATTACAAGATTGTGAAATGTAGCTTCGGTATAGGAAACTTCATGATGAAAATACCTATTTCATGTCGTTGTCGTGGATTTGTGGTAAGTTTGAAGTAAGCTATACTTAATATACGTAAACTTATTTCTGTAAAGTCCGCAAAAAGTCGTTTCATTTAGACAATGCAATGTAGCTTGCTTATTTATTTTTATTACATTTTAAAACTATTAAAAAATATTTACATAATATACAAATAAAATTGAATAAATACCTAAATTTCCTAGGCGACAAAGTACTCCTCATGCTTTGCTTATGAAGAAATGAACTTAAACTTTTGCGTAAAAATTGTCTATCAACAGTTAATTTCTCAAAAAATATAACTAGCACAATGTTCGGAGTGGACCACATTCAATATGGCAGTAAGTAAACAGCAAAAGAACGCGTGAAGTGGACGGGAAGAGGCGTGCACATCAAAAAAACGTGATAACTAGCGTGAAGGGGTGCCAAGTACCCTCATACTCTTTCAATAATACCTCCGAGTTTGCAATAAAATTGTCAAGTTGAGATCTGCTAACGACGCACTTTCTGAGAGCGCCGAATTGCGACAAACACCGTATTATGAACCAGAATTTGGCGGTATTAAGGCAAGATTAGTTTTTTGTTACTCAAATCTGGAGATTTGAGCGGAAAAGGTAGCTGACTGATCTATCAACGCACTGAACGGATTGGGTGATGGTGGCATAGGTAGGTTCGGATAGTTATTTAGACGTAAGTATCCGGTAAAAATGATTTTGGGAAATTCCCATGGGTTTGGGAGAAATTAAATGAACTTGAATAGCACTGTGGGGAACAGCTTGTGTATTAGGTACACTGATTTCTGAGACTTACGCGAATACAGTTCTCGCCAAACTTATTGTCCGGGTTAAAGTTGGCACGAGCTAACTTTAACGCGGCCGTAAAAATTGAAGAAATAAAAATATTAGATTGTAATAAATAAAAACGAAAGCTCATTTTAATTCAATATTTTTCTTTCTTCAATTTTTACGGCTACGTTAAAGTTAGCTCGTGCCAACTTCAACCCGGCCAATAAGTTTGGCGTGTGCTATACTAGCAATTACTTTTTACGGATTTTATCATTTACTAGCCTTTCCGCGGATTCGTTCCCGTAGAAGTAATTTTTCCGACGTTTTTGCAACATTTTTAATTTATACTCAGCTCCTTTTGGCCGTAACGACATAGATAAGATAAAGATATAGCCTCCCTCGTTAAACAGGCTATCTAACACTAAAATATTTTTTCAAATCGGCCCTCGAAGTAGTACCTGAAAATTAGCGTCTTCAACCAAATAAACAAACAAACTTTTCAGCTTAATAATATTAGTATATTATAAAGTTAATTAGAACATACATATTATGTTCTAATTCATATTAATCCTGACGTCAGACCTTTTACACTCTTTACAGCGACCATGGTCACGGGATTAAAATAATATCAATATAATTCGATAAATTCCGTAAAAAGTAGTTTTTTCTCATTTTTTCTTTCCTTTTTATTTCATTTTTTTTCATTTATTTAGTTAGTGTATTATCTAAAAGAAAGAATAAGAACTGTTTAATAATATCAGACGGGTCTTGTAGTTATTTGTCACCTTGCAAATTTAAATTTAATTTTGTGTCCCGAATAATAACTGTAAATAGGTACATTTAAATGTTGAAACAAGCTACATACTTAGTCCTTTTATGAAATGAAATAAAATGAAATGTTCCATGGTAAGTAAATATTTTACTATGCACAATATTAGATACTAGATAGCTAAAGATTAGAAAAGTTTCAAAAAGTTTCTTAGCTTTGACATATGAGATGATGTTTGCATTAAAAGTATTAGATACTGAATCCAAATAAAGTAGCTATCTGATATTTCTAAACTTATTCCCCTGATTTACAAAAGATGGCCTAACTCAAAATATTTTTATCATTTTCTAATGTCACATTACCAAAAGTGACGCGGCTTCCATATTATATTCTGTGATCAGGGGATATTCTTTAAATTATAAAGCCCTAAGCGCGACTTTTTCCCTCTCGCGGGTTTGATTCCCAAGATGAGCAAAGTGTTTGCTAATCCCATGATTATAACGCAAAGGGCAAGTGATACGCAAGGGCAAGGGCAAGTGCGGTTTTTAGTCAGTATGAGTCCAACATACCGACTAAAATGCGGATCCATGAGGATTTTCCGTACATAAAAAAAATATCGAGCGTGTTACTGTGTTGTTATTAAATTCTCAGTTTGCAGTTCGCCCCCTATATTACATGGGACCTAAACATACTGACGAACTTTGGGTGTACATTAGTACACCATTGCCAAATCTTCCCGGTAATACGGACGGGATATCTTGTATATGGTACTGTGGAGGCTCTTGTCCTCCACGGTACCCGGGATTAGGGTATTGATAACTCAAAAGCTTATTTATTGTTAACTTTGTTTATTGGGAGCACTGAAACAATATCATATATTATGTCATGGTGTCTGTGACACAACTACTTCTAGAACAGTCTACGTCAGTTACTTCACTCATAATATGAATGTTTGTTAACGGCCAGTAATATATCAAATATTGGTTACCTTTGTAGTGTCTACAGTACCTATTGCTGATGATTATGCAATGTTCCAGTATATAAACCAAAAAATCTCACGGACGTACACGTCGCACACGCTTAAACAGTGCACACGGGACAAGTTGCTTTTTTAAATAGTTATTGCTTAAGTACTCCTACAATAAAGTTGCTAAAAACCTATTTCATTTAATTCAAAGAGAATTTCCCCAATAAACGCAACCAAAACTAATTTGAATTTGGACAATAAAATGTCCAATTTCATTTATACACGGAACCCCATACGACACAGACATTTAGGAAAAAAGTTAATGGTGCTTAAAGCATGGACGCTGTCCTGTAATTACGAATTAAAAAGTTCGTCTGCCGGACCCCGGTTTTTTCTCATTTATTTGGATGTGTAGAAGATAATATTGCACCCCAAATCTATTCCTTCCTCAACGGATTTAGATTCTTGCCCCTTCAGAGTAAAGTTTAAATTAGCTTGTCGCCACACCTAATTACTTTTAATGTTATCTTCTCATACGAGACATTTGTATACATGCATCTATTTATAAAGAGACAGAAAATTAACTTTTACGAGGACTCGGAAAACTCGGTTTTATTTGTAAAATGTTATTGGTTTGCTTCTGAGACCAGTCTTTGATAAAAATAGGGAAAATATCTCTTACATTTCGTATGTAATTAGATTAAAATATATTATGTAAGTATATTTTTAAATACACGTTGGTTCTTATCCTTTGATGTGGCTGGTAACATTTCCCTTAGGGCCTGTTTTCCCACGTGTGAATAGCCGCTAACCGTAAGATAACTAAAAAAATGGAACAAAATTTGTAAAAAATTATCTGCCAAGTAATTTAACTTCTAGCTACATCAAAAATTATTATAATAACAATATACCAAAAAACTACAATATAAAACATTACGTCACATTACTTTCGCCGTATCATTTTCATTTAGCAATAAAACAACCGCATGTAGCTAAATAAAAATGATTCACATTGCGTCTATAATAAAACTCTTGCTGAGAGAATCCGTCGCGCCGAGATTAGAGGGTGCTCCCATTATTGTTGCAGCATTATTTTGTTGTTTTACGACAGGAAAATAATAAGCACCGCCGTTTATGATGGAACAATAAAATTGTATCAGAAAGGGACGATTGTTTGCGGGAAAATATGTGGGTTCTTTTTACTATGCGACGTTTCATTAATCAGCGATTTAACCATCTTCAAAAATTCATCGAAATATATATATTTATTTTGTTGTACATTTACGTCGCATACCTTTGTTACGAGTATTTTAACCTTTGACAATAGATAACAACATGACATCACGGAAGTACACCATATTATTAATAAATATTATGGTTTGTCTCTAACTATCGATTCCTTAAAATGCTCGAAGTCCGCCTCCTTCTAAAAAAGTTATTATTGGACATAATTATATTTTATTAATCTGTATAATAAAACAATCAAAACACAATATTAGTTACTTCCAAATCATGTAGCGTTCACATCCATGATTGGAAAATTCCAATCATGTAGCAAGAGGACATCCTCAAAGGTTGCAAAAAAGGCTTGCAAAAAAGTAAAAAGCGGGATCTGGCAATACGGAAAATGTTGGGATGCAGCAGAATTATAGACTGGCCTGGATGCTGGTATTTTTATTAATTTTCCATGATAAACTAAGTAGGTACATAATATTTTATGTCTGGCGATCTGGCAAAGTTCCTAACCCTTGGAATTCATTTAAGTATTTGATATTTTCAATCACTTTGATCAAAGAAACTTTAGGAATTCAATATTCAAAATTTAAATATCATACTTTAGTTTATAGAAGATAGTTTTCTAACACAAATAAGATAAATATATCAAAACAACGTACTTTTGTAAGTTGTTGAACTCGTTCTGATTGATGGATGCTGTCCGTAAATAAATATATTTTTGCTTTATAAATACTGGGAAAGACATTAACTTATCGATAGAAAAGGATTCCTGAAATACTGTCAATTTTAAAATAGTATGCAGTAGAATGGTTGGGAGGATCGCATTGATTTAAAAGTGCTTAATATTTTAGTGTCTCTAAGTGCGACCGACGTTGCATTTTGAAGCCCTGCTTACCTAAGTGCTTTGCTATCTTCACTTTAAAACTTAGAGAATACTTGATGGAGTTTTAACAACTATACTGCATATAAGTACTCGGATACAGATTCTTCTGTATTGTTTTTGCATCATAAGCAACAGAATAGAGCCAAGATGGTTAGCACGAGAAACAAGGTACAATATACCTAGTAAAATAATAGTATATGGGTGAAACTGAATAGTGTCTTGTTTCTAGCTCACGAGCTTCAGAAACTTAACCGGGTGAATAGTGATGATGATAAGGTGGGTTAAAAAGACGTTTGTTCATTCATTCATATTAATCTATTTTCCTATCTATTAATTTATTTTCTTGAAACCAATAGGTACTCTTTAACCTATTCAGGTGGTAATTCTGTTACACAATTATTTATACTAGGTGGCCAACATTTTTTTGTCTTTTTTGCGTAAATTTTATTCTTCTGCACTTCTCCATAATATGAACAATAAATAATAATAATAATAATACTATTACGTCCGCGCAATTTTCGTAAAAACGGATACAAAGTCTTTGCTTCATGTATTAATATATAAATATAATGACGAGCTAGGATTCTTATGCCATTCATCCATCCTACAGCAAGTATCTCAATAAAAAACTGAACAGGGAAGTAAAACAGAAAAAAAATCTTTATCAGAATTTCCAGTTCGCTCGTAATTGTTGCGAAAACAAAGGGGGCATAGCCATGGGAGAGATCAATGGTGGCCGGTGGCTCCGCCGATGTATTTACGGCCTACTGCGCTGTAAATCTGCTGATATCTTCCAATGCCTAGGGTGTTCATACACCGTGGTTGATCGTTGGACAATGCAGCCGAAGTAGTATTGTTTGGGTATATTTTTCATCTTTTTGTATTTTCAACCGACTTCAAAAAAGGAGGAGGTTCTCAATTCGACTGTATTTTTTTTTTTTTAAGTTTGTTACCTCAGAACTTTGGACTGGGTGAACCGATTTTGATGATTCTTTTTTTATTCGAAATCCGGTGAGCGGTTGTAAAAATATCGACGAAAATTAAAAAATTAAAAAAATTGTATACATAGATGATATTATGGTTTACCCCGAAACCTCGCTGTTTGTGCCGGTCAGTGAGTTTAGTTGCTTCCCCCCCCCCCCCCGCTCATATAATATAATATATATTCCACTAAAACTTTGAAAATAAATTATTTTTAAACAAAAAAACAAACCGCCTCCAAAAAACACATAGGAACTGAAAAGCAAAAAATAACATATTTACATTATGATTTCTAACTAATTTGGAGGCGGTGCCAAATAGACAATCAACGAACGTCATATTTGAATTGAATGAGTAGTTTGGCACCGCCTAGTTCCTATGTGTATTTTGGAGGCGGTTTGTTTTTTGTTTAAAAATAATTTATTTAAGCATTTTCCATGCTAATGTTACCAGTTATTTTAATGAAGGAAAAAACGTCACCTTGAGACGTAAAGGAGGTCATCAAAAGCCCATACAACTCAGCCCAAATTGTACCGGGGGTACATGTCAGCTGTCAAGTTGATGGTTTTTACCATGAAATCACTATGAAATTAATAATAATCTGCGGTAATAAAATAATCGTTTGACATTCCGAAACTGTCACTGACAGTTTTTACTATGAAATCATTATGAAAAAGAGAATAGTGTGCCAAAATGGCATGATTTTTCTTAAATTAAAAGGGTTTTTTCTCATCCCCCAGTCAACATTAAAAAAAAAGAACGACTACAGTTTTAACCAGCGTAATACAGAGTATTTTTTCCAATAGGTGTACCTTCGGTACCGCATTTAGGCCGATTTCGATGACCTCCTTTAGAATGCGAAGAAAGATTTCGACTTGGCTAGTAGGACTCGCAGTGCCTTAGTGGTCATAGCGCCTGGTGTATTTAACCAGAAGACGGAGGCTCGAGTCATGCATGCCCGCCAGTAGGCAGTTTTTTCCTTCATTGCAATATATTTTTAACCCCCGACGCAAAAACGACGGGGTGTTATAAGTTTGACGTGTCTGTGTGTGTGTGTGTGTGTGTGTGTGTGTGTGTGTGTGTGTGTGTGTGTGTGTGTGTGTGTGTGTGTGTGTGTGTGTGTGTGTGTGTGTGTGTGTGTGTGTGGCATCGTAGCTCCCGAACAGATGAACCGATATTGATTTAGTTTTTTTTTTATTTAAAAGATGAATTAGTCGGGAGTTTTCTTAGCTATGTTTGATGAAAATCGGTCCAAGATGGCCGCCGCCACAAAATAGCGAATTACATATTTTTTCCCAAATACCTCAATATGGGTATTAAATGAAAGGGCTTTACTAGGAGAATACTATATACACTATGATAAATTTTAAATCCAAGATGGCCGCCACCACAAAATGGAAAATTACATTTCGTGTCGGGGGTTTTCAAAATTTTTAATTTAGGTTATTCATATTCGACTTCTTTGATATCGAGCTTAATCAGTATGCTTGTATTCCTAAAAAAAGGCTAGGTAGAGGCCATAATAATGAACACCTATAGTTCGTCGGTATGTTTAAGTCTCATGTAAGGGGGCGAGCGTATTGCCATTGACCGGGCACAACTTCAAATTCCCAACAGCTACTGAGAGTTTTAAATAATAATTTTTACCGTTCTCATTCTGAGAGATTCGGGCAACGATTTACGTCTTAAGGTGACGTAGCGACATCTATTGTGTAGTTTCGACTGGCGAGCAGGGCGAGCGGTGGCTTAGTGGTCAGAGCGTCTGGTGTACCGAACCAGAAGGCGCAGGTTCGAATCCTGCCCGCCCGCCGATTTTTTCCTTCATTAAAAATAACTTGTAATCTTAGCATGGAAAATGCTTAAAAAATACAAAAAGATAGCAGGAGCTTCGTTTAAAATATTGATAATCAGCCGCACACAGGGAAAATGGGATCCGACCACGACATATTTTAGAATATCCTAGGTGCAAAGCAGTGATAGCCTAGGAGTATGACCACAGGCTGCCAAGTCAAAGGTCTCGAGTTCCAAGGCACGCACCTCTGACTTTTCGAAATCATGTGCGTAATTATCACTCACTTTAACGGTGAAGGAAAACATCGTGAGGAAACCGATCGTGAGAGATATTCTCGAGGGCATGTGAAGTCTGCCAACCCGCATTAGGCCAGCGTGGTGGACTATGGCCTAACCCTTCTCATACTGAGAGGAGACCCATGCCCAGCAGTGGGACAGTTAATGGGTTGATGATGAGGTGCATTATGATTAAGTGCAATAAAAATTTTGTGGACGACCCTTATATCAGAAATCTAAAATTAAAAAGCAAAATCAGAAATAATTCCAACCGTACACCAAAATATGATCTCATTATGCAACTAGAGTACGTTTGAAACAATCGTCTCGTCTAGTTAAAGTCTAGACAAAAGCGAGTTGTAAGGTTTGCTGCCAATTGCGCCGCAGAGACTCAACCGCTCCTCTATTTAAATATTTCCTCGCAATTAATTTAATTTAGTTAACAAAAGGGAACGGTGGCGAGTGTTCTTATTCACAATTAGTGAGACATAGCTGCAATCGCAACAACCAGTGCATTGGTGCTTACGCTGAACAAAGTATTTTGTGAGAGTTGCAATTCGTTTCTTCTTGTTGACTTTGTTTTAAGAGTTAATAAATCTTTACTGTTTATATTCAGTTGTTTTTAAGAAAAAGTGGAATTAGTTATGCTGGGAGTAATTCTCCTTCCTATTATTATTATGAATGGGAAAATTGCATGGATGGATGGATGTTTGTTACTCAATCACGCCAGAACAGAACAGATTTTGATCCCACAGTCAAACTGTTTATACAGTTTTGTTTGACACTGTTAGTTCATAAGCTGTATCATGTACCTTTCTTACAAATATAATAAATAAATAAATAAAATAGCTGAACGGATCTGAATGAAATTTGCCACAGAGATAGATTAAAGTCTGGACTATTACATAGGTTACTTTTTAACCTGGTAAAATGTACAGTTCCCGTGGGATAGATTTGTTTTTATTATTTATAAGAAATACCCATAGTTGGAGCGGAATGATAGTTTCAAATGATGTAATATTCTGCCGTCCTCAAGCTAAAATGCCGTTATCTGACATCCCGCCGATTTTGAATTTTTAATGCCAACACAATCAGAAGTCGTGAGATCTCCTCGTGAGATCTGTTAGTCATTACTTCTAAGTCTCAAATATGACTTCTAGTTATTAAGTAGCGTACACTTTTAAAAACTGCCCACTTTTTCGTGCATAACTCAAAAAATAGTTTTGGTACATAACGGCATTTTAGCTTGAGGACGGCAGTAGGGGAGGCCGGGGTTCAAAGTGCCGGGGGCAGGTTGTTCTGATTGAAATAGCTCCGCGAAGAAAAGAGATAGTAATAAGTGTGAACTGCATCGCGAAACGTCATATCATCGCGCCATTGCGTCAGTCATTTTAGTGACGGTCTGCCTGCGTGTTAGCGTGATAGTCGATTGGTGACACTCAAACATCACGTAAGTAAATTTTTTCGTCATCATACTTTTTGGTCTATTTCAATCAATTTTCTAGCTATTTGTGTGTTACTTGCTATTATCTGTCGAGCAAACTACAGTGATTAACTTTTTAATATCGTTTTTGGCTTTTTCAAACGTATTCTATCATAATTGGATGTTACTTTAGAAAATGGAATATGGGGTTCCAAGTTCCTCTGGTGGGGGGCTAGTTGTTCCGCGGAACAACCTGCCCCGTAACGAACACGTAAATAATAAAATTAAAACTTTGTTTTAGGATGAGAAACTATAAACGAAAAACCGAACGGGGCAAGGTTTCAATTGAGCTTTTGCAGCGGGCTGCTGATGCTGATGATGTTATTTTTTGTGTTTTCATTAAAATAAATAATTTTGTTTTTTTTTGACAAGCAAACGTTTGTCAAAGTTGATTGAGTAATATTAAAAATGTTTATTATTCTTAAATCTATTAATTAGGTTGTACTACACCATTAACTGGTAGTTAATGCTTGTTATTATTTTATGTTTGCAGTTATGTTCATTACATTTTTTAATTTTGTTGAAAAGTTTGTAAAAAACATTAAGATTTTGTACTTTTCTAAATAAAACTAATAAATATTCAATTACATATACCTAATTTATTTTATATAATACCTTTCCAACTAATATTACATTATTAGGGACTGGAGTTGATAAGCGGAACAACTTACCTCAGCTGAGGAACAACCAGCCCCTTTGTGGGGCGAGTTGTTCCTTGTCGACTTTTTACAGAAAAAATATCCTGAGCAATAATATATGCTTATTTCAAAGAACTTGAGTTTACAATTTGAAACAAGGATAAATTATGCACCATTTTATATAGGAATCGTTGATTTTTAACATTTCTATTACATTTATATTGCCTCCGACTCCAAAATCGGAACGTCGAACCCCGGTCTCCCCTATTCAGATTAGTTTCAAATAAGTAGGTACTTACTACTTGATTTTGACTTGTCTAATTTCGATCAGCAAGTATTACTTTACAACTGGATTTAGTGGTCTAAGTATATACTTACTATTCTGTTCTTTAATAATAGTGTACATACAAAAAGTGCCTCTGTCTGTATGAAATCAGACAGGCAGATAGGCAGATAGGCAGAACACAATGCAGCACATTCTGTGTGATTATGACATCCTGGCGACGAAACGAAACAGTCTCGGCAACGGATACCCAAAGCCAGGAGACTACAGGTTCCTTCCTGAACCACGTATTTGAAGAGTAAGGAGTGTATGATGCTGGGGACAACACAAAAGATCCCATTGGGTTGAAATGTTATGATGATGTAGCGACATCTATCAAGCTACACTGGCTATGCCACCACCAACTGCAAAATAAGGGGTAGATACACAGATTACCAATTGTCTCAAAATATGAACTGCGGGTAAGAGTTTAATTATAAGTACATATAAGAAGTTGTCCATGTAACTTGTACATGTAAGAGGGGCTCGTGGCTAAGTTATAGCAACGCTGATCAACCGATCTGCAAGGTTAAGCTACGCTTGCCGAGGTCAGTCTGTGGGTGGGTGATCATTCTTAACACATCGAGACCCCTCCGTGCCTCGGAGAGCACGTAAAGCCGTCGGTCCCGGTTGTCATACGAACACCTAAGACAATCGTTAGTGGTAGTCAGAAGTCAAAAAAAGCCTGACAACCAGTCTATCCGAGTATAAGTTGTCGAATATCGGTATTGCCCAGAAATTGGGTTGCGGAGGTCTGATGGCAGTTGCTTCGTGTAAAATACTGATATTCAGCCGCATCTGGATAGACTGGAAGCCGACCCCAACATGGTTGGGAAAAGGCTAGGACGATGATATAAGAAGTTGTCCTATACATAGTAATTTGTCCCATGGTACGAACCATAACGGTGTTATAAGTAAAATAAATAAAATAAATATCCTGGGACATTTTTACACAGCACCATCTAGTCCCAAACTAAGCAGAGCTTATACTATGGGTACTAGACAATGGATATGATACTTATATTTTTTTTTTTTTTGTAAATACATATCTACTTATAATAGATAAGAAACACCCAGACTAACACAAACACTTAAGTTCATCACAATAAATGTTTGTGTCTTGTAGGAATCGAACCCACGACATCGTAATCAGCAGTCCGGTACTCGAACCACTAGACCACAGACGTCGTCATACCTATAAGTAGGTACTTATAGATACTTATAGATACAAGATATTCCAGTTACCAACTGGAATATCTTGGACCTACATAGGTATGTAGGTCCAAGATATTCCAGTTGGTAACTTTGCAAAGACTAGTGCAAAGCTTGCATTGGTTCAAATCTGCCCAGTTTGCGTCCAGTATTAATAGATTAAAGTGCTCTCGGACCCGACGGAGAAATTCTGTTATTTTTAGCTTACTGTGTACAATTTCTGTGATTAATATTCGCTTGGTTTTGGCTCTGTTACTCTTAATATTAGGAGTTATAAATTAGGTACAGCATCATTGTTGTTTTGGTCGAAAACTCGCCCGCTACTTAGCGTTCGATTCGATTCCCAGGTCAAGCAATGTTATTACGCTATTTCATGAAATTCTTAGTAGTAGTTCGGAGTTTTAATTTTTATCCGGTCAATGGCAATAGGCTCGCCCCTAATTCCTCATACATGGATACTAAAACATACCTATCAGAGATTTGGGTTTACTGATGTAGACTGGTTGACGCTTTATATCAACAATACAGCTATGTTTCTTTTTGTATTTTTTTAAGCATTCATAAGCTAAGATTACAAGTTATTTAATGAAGGAAAAAATCGGCGGACGGGCAGGATTCGAACCTGCGCCTTCTGGTTCTTCACAATAGATGTCGCTACGTCACCTTTAAGACGTAAATTAGAATGTGAAGGAAGATTTCGACTGGCGAGCAGGGCGAGCGGTGGCTTAGTGGTCAGAGCGTCTGGTGTACCGAACCAGAAGGCGCAGGTTCGAATCCTGCCCGCCCGCCGATTTTTTCCTTCATTAAAAAATACAGCTATGCTCAATTTACATAACAATAATAGCAAATACATATATAAATACTCATACGAATATTATTACTCAGTGTTATCTTATATGGAAAAACATTAATCATTTTGATTCTACATTGAAATATTGTTAGAGTAGCGAGTGACAGATTCGACTAAAATTGATACAATGATTGATGATATCAATAATACGAACGTATTTCTAAACTAACATTAACATCGAAATAACTGTATGACATTGTTTATTCAATTAAGTAAACTTAATATTGAAAATAAAATACTCTGAATCAAACATTAATATTGTAGTAGACGCTCGATTCATAGATACTGCAAAAAAAACACCTAAAAATTTACCGAACAAGAAATCCAAGGAGAGGTTGTTGAACTTAAAACTTTTAAAAATGGACAAAGAAATCCATGTGATTAGGCGTCGCTGTCTGCTATCTGATTTCACGTGGACAAATTCTGTGTTCACCTGCAGCCAACTTTTACAGCCAACACTGGACGCGAATACAAATTGTTTGGCTGGAATCGTAAAATGCTAACATGGTACCTTGCCATTTGTTCGTCGTAAATAAATATTGCTTTGCTTAAGTCCTGTCCTTGTGTTTCATGACGTGTAAGGTAAAGCAGTGTCTTTGATTCAGAGACAAATGGGGAATTTATCGAGATTTTAGTGTTATTGTTGACCAGTGTGTTCAAAATATTAATTGATGTTAACTTCATATACTTTATTCTAATTTTAAGTAAATGCTCACTTATTAACTAACTAAATATAATAAACTAAAAAAATATTCAAGGAATTAATAAATAATATTGAATACAGGTAATTATGGAGAAATTATAAAAAATAATAAGCTGGTACGCTGTCTGAAATATATTATCGCTAAAGAAGAAAAAGAATAAGTTCATTCATTCCAACTTCTAAAAAGTTTTTAATTCAAAACAACTGTGAATAGGACGTGGTATTTGAAGTTGTACAGACTTGTATAAAATAGAGGAAATAAACTAGAAGTCTTGTAAAAACTTTTTAAATTACTTAGGAGAAGAGATTTATACATTCTAACTTTACCAGTAAGGGGCGTAAACTACTACTATAAATATAAACAGTAGTTAAAATATTGTACGGGATTTGTAGTAACAAACTAAGAATCTAGAAAAATGTTCTGGAATTAATATTAGTGTTTTGAGGTCCTTGGTGCGTCGTACTCGCAACCGGGCGCGTGTGTATGATGACACCCATGAATGTGTATGAAGCAATAGAAAGAAAGAAAAAAAGAAAGAAAGAAAGAAAGAAAGAAAGAAAAAAGAAAGAAAGAAAAAGAAAGAAAGAAAGAAAGGAAGAAAGAAAGGAAGAAAGAAAGGAAGGAAGGAAGAAAGAAAGAAAGAAAGAAAGGAAGAAAGAAAGGAAGAAAGAAAGAAAGGAAGGAAGAAAGGAAAGAAGAAAGAAAGAAAGAAAGAAAGAAAGAAAGAAAGAAAGAAAGGAAGGAAGAAAGAAAGAAAGAAAGAAAGAAAGAAATATTTATTTATTGACACAAACATAATAAGATCATCCATAAAAATAAATAACAGTATTCGTAATGTGCCAAAAGGGCCATCAGCTCAGCGTAGGTAATGTTAAGTATCAATTATATACTGATAACGCTGGTTTTCAGCTGCGACCCACGAGTGCGACACTAGTTACATATTAAATATTAGATATCAGATAATGGGGGTTTACAAATAAAATACATGGTACAAATAAATAAATAAATAGGTATTGGATATTTAAGATGAGTGTGTATATAGGTAAATACTACGGGCATAAGGGAATACTATAAATAAATAAAATTATAACATTTAATAGAGTAAAGCAAGACTTGTGGCAAGTCTAATTTCTAACCTAACCGAAACAAAGATGGTCATTATACAAGGTGGAAAGGACATCGACGCACATCCGAATAACATGAGTTCAAGTACATGATTCTGGACCCCCCCCCTGCTTTGAAATTTTCCGTAACTTTTTTCATCAATTTTTAATTGTTTTTACTTGAACGTATAAAAAAACATTATTTCTATCTAACGAAATTAGATTTATAATTAAAAAATCATTATTTCATTTATTTCGGATCGTGCGCGCGATGACATTCACCGCGGAGCGTTATAATCGCGTTTTTAGCAATACACTACGCGCTCAAAAATGTCAATATCTGTAATAACCGATCATTTTCTACATGAATGAACTAGGTCATTTTATTTTTGACATTGAGTGAATCCTTTTCACGACGTTTGTGCGTCGATGTCCCTTCCACCTTGTATATATACAACTAGCGGCCAGCCCCGGCTTCGTTTCACACATTATATACACATACATATTATATTACATTTTACATGTATTTCTCGGCTTTTCTCTACTATACGCATCTATCCTACATATAAACCTTCCTCATGAATCACTCTATATATTGCTAAAAACTGCATTAAAATCCGTTGCGTAGTTTGAACTATCTAAGCGCACAAACCGTAAGAGTGATTTTGTTTTATATGTACTATGTAAAGATTATACAGTGATGCTCACGCCACCCGTCACGTTATGTACTAGGTAACGTTGATACATCGTATGCCAAGCACTCGCCAGAACCGCTGACGCTTGATTAATTATCCCAACTCGCCTCCGAGTTCAAATACGAGTGCAATGCTTTATATTTAGTGTAATTAACAAATTATCTAAGATAAAATTAGTAGGGTTTATTATCGAGTGCCTGATTTTGTAGAATCCAATAATATAATGTAAATGTAAGGAACGGGTTTATAATAATAATAATAATCTTTATTTCAGACACAATTATCCATAATACACAATACACAGTTAAAATGCAAAAAATGAAATACAATAACATAAAATAAATTCCAATAACATAGAATAAAATTAATTACATTTTCGTTAAGTGGCAATTTCAACCCAACGACCATACATTTTGGACAATTTTAGTCTATCGCCCAGACTCCGGATAATGGTGTTTCCACACGCATCAACTCTGGACATGAAGAATGCTATTCTTTTACGCTGGATGGCATTAAACGAGTCGACTCTCGCATCTATAAACATTCCTGAAGCGCTATTGCAGCGCTTCAGGAATGTTATGTTATAATGAGTGCCTATTTCAGTCAGTGTCGAATAATGTAAGGTAATGTAAGGAACCACTTTCAACTTTTGTTGTGTGTGTCACAAAATACTTGTGACAAAAAATGTTGGGTTCCACAGATGTTTGTTTCGAGTCTGGGTACTTTATGTTTGTGTGACCCAAGGCTGTCCTAATGCAGAAGCAGTCTCTACAAAAAGCAGGACAAAAATTATATGAAAACATACATACATTATTAAGACCTACAACTTTTTATAATAACACCAAACTAGTGTTGTAAGAAAAAGTTGTAGGGCTAAAGGGTGTACAGTCTCCAAAAACGGCAGAGTCAAGTGCAGGAAAAAAATACGGTAGGCTGACCTCCCCACCATGTGAAAATCATAGGCAGGAAAAATGAGTGTTTCACGAAAGAACCCAACAATCTAATAATATGTCATGTAAAGTGAAGTCTATCAATCAAAGATATTACTAGATAAGATTAACAACATTTTATTGCAAAAAACGATATTATCCAATATCATATCCAAACTGTTACATGTACTTACAAATTAATCAAACTTCGAGAAGGTGTACCTTTCATCCCTCACAAAGTAGTTCAAAGGTTTCTGATTGGCGCCCCGTGTGTGAACGTAATCCGGTTTCGCGACCCGGAGAAAAAACTCTCTACTATTACTCTTTTGAAAGCGTTCCGGTGTATTTTCGTTGAGCTGAAAACTTTCGCAATACCGTGAACGGCTCAAGTTTAAACTCTCGCGGAAAGAGGGGATTCAACGATCATCTGGCTCCGTCTAATAAAAGGCTCTGACGTTACTGAAATATGTTGTCACTGCATAAACTTTATGAGTTTAGTTTCGTCTAGCGATACGAGAAGTTTCGGCATGATGAAGTCGTTTTTGAGCATTCCGTTTGTCACACGTCAGACGCATTCTAATAAAATGTAATAGATGCGAGATAATAAACAAGCAACGTTCTCGTAAAAAAATAATTTGAAATAAAAATGTACAGAGTCAAGCCCATGCCACATTAAGCGAGCAATTATATGAATTTATTTCTATTTGGACGATGTTACGCAAATTTTATCGAAACCAATTTCGATAGTGCACAGTAATGTGACTTAAGCGAGATAAAATACGAACAAAAGCTATAATTTCTCGATTCTTGAATGGAATTTCCATAATTCGGCTTATATTTGCCGAGCCGTTTGTCAATGGCAGCCGAGTACGCCCCTGTGCATGAACCAATATATTATTTCAAGTTATTTAATGTGGAGCCTTTTCAATTTATTTACATATTTGTGATTTAGCGTGTAGCTATAACGGTGCATGCAAATGTATATGAGTAATATTTGTGTAATAGTTAGAATCAACTCCGTAGTTTTCATAAACCGAGGCAGTTAAATAAATATATGATATGACTATTATTCACGCTATTTCGATTTACGAATTTATAATGACGAATAAATAGAAAAATGAAATATATTTCTCGAGTTAATAAAAGGCCAAGACAGAAAAGTCATAAAAGGTTATTTAAAGTATCCTTTAGCAGTGAAAATTTTGAACGTAGGTAGCGTAGACTGCCTATAAGGACATTTGAGATTTTACAATTGGAAGGTCCAGGAAGATAATTGGGATTTGCAGATAATTTTAATATTCGTAAAATGGTTTCTTCGAAGATTATCTATAGTAGGTAGGTATTTGAAGGAACAATATTGATAAAATGAATATTATGATTAGAATAATAGTCCTAGAAAGAATGATAATATTTTTAAAGGTACAGATTTTTATCGCGTGATTAAATAATATTAATATAATGCTATAAAATTCATGAAAAGTAGTTCCTTTCAATACTAATCTTTTGGTTTTCCATCAATGTTTATTATCACTTCTCATTGCATGATCAGCTCTACGTATAACATAAAATGTCACAATTCAATCAACGCAAATAGAGAGTTATAAACGGAAAAGCCCGCAGCCCCATTTGCATTCTACAATATTCAGATTCAGAATACATCATTTACCAGTTCCAATTTCGCATCAATAACTGTGATTTAAGTATTTCCCGTATCATTTGTTTCACCCTGGATTCCAATATAGGATTTTTTATTTTGTTAAATTGCTTTCCTTTGTATACCACCCTTCATATAAGCTTGTGCGTGGATGGTTCGAACATAGATTTGTTTTTAAGGAGAGATGGTTATTTGTCCTTAGCTTAAGGCGATGTTGATTATTTTTTGTTGTTTATTGCGAGTCTCACTTGAATGGGTTAGTGACGTCCTTTTCAATATTTTTAAATGCGATGTATTTTATTATTTATACTAGGTAAGTAGGTCTGTCGCTAAGTAATAACTAGGTACTTTCTTGGATGATTAATTAGATTAAGTACTAACAATTAATAGTCTTTTTTTAATAAGTGTCTGTGCGCCTGATTGTTTTATTTTAATAAGAATAAGCAACGAAACACGGTACTTAAAAATACGGTAAGGAGTATTTTAATACTTTTGATACTCTAATTTTAATAAATTTATCTATTAATTAATTGGTGGTATTCACCGCATAGCTCTGTAACTTTGTAGATTGTAAGCATATTATTGTTTTAATTATATAAAAAATATGATTGTTGTTTTAATAATGCCGTAATTACAGACTTTAATTAATTTATCACTAAATATCAGTTACAAGCGTTATTGAATGCAACATGTTATTCAAGTAAGGTCGAACATTTTAGAAAATTGTTTGCTATAATTTAATTATACAATAGGTATATAGCCCATTACATCTCATTAGTGGTTGAATTTAAAAAGTCCAATCTAATCGGTTTTATAGATATAGATAGTTATTATAAAGTGGGCGTTACAATTAGAATTAAAAGAATTCTTATTCTTCGAGTTCATCGATAATAATAATTAAGTATTATTAGTTATTAAGTATTATTAGTTAGAACAGGAGAGAAAAGATGTTTGGCCACTTGATACGACACAACAACTTCTTTAAACCCATACTAGAAGGGAAATTTGAAGGAAAAAGAGGAAGGGGAAGACCCAGACGAAGTTTTATAGAGCAAGTGAAGGAAAAAGTGTGTCATACTCTGCAGCAGAGCCACCTTTTAGAAACTGATCAATTATATCATAAAATGATGTACGTTAAACGTACATAATGTACGTATATCCGATATCACTGTACGTACAATAAGTAACGATAAAATAGACATTTAATATTGAGAGTATGCTCCCCAGCAGAGCCACCTAGTACATGTACTCAGGAAAGAAAAACGCTACTGTTTTTTTATATAAACTGTTGTACGAATAGTGTTCAATACGTACATGTTAAAAAATATCATTATTATCCTCTCGTTTTATTTATTTTACTTTATTAAAATATTCGTAGAAAACGCCTAGTTATTTTGTGTCAGCAAAATGTTTTGTAGCATTTTGATAAGGCGCGCAATACAATACAAATATTCAACATATTATTTTTAATCGTAGTTTTTATGGTTTGGTTTTTTTATTTGACATTTCATTTAATCTACAAAAAGCGGTTTGTAACCTGAAATTGGCACAAAGATATAACTAGTGCCACACTATAAAAAAAACGGTTTGTAATAACAAACAGAATTTTTTTAAATGTCAGTTTTAATACTTTCAATTCATTATTGACTTGTGTTGGAAATTTTTGTTACATTATTACATTCAAAGTATAATGAAGCGCGCAAAACGTTTATCGGTTTCCTTAGAAGAACAAAAAATAGCATTTATTGACTTCGGGCACTTATTTACCAATAAAAAATATCAATAAAGGCATATGAAGTTTTTTTTAGTTGTATTTAGTATAAGGTTGTATTTCAACCACTTTTATAACCTCGCAGCCTCGCCAGGCCCATTTCAGTATAGTTTTTAACATTATCCCAAGAAGACCCAGTAAAGACAATGACTGTGTCATCAGCATAAGAAAAAACTTGTGCGTGTTCAAGGCGTATGTTACAGAGGACATTACATTTATCAGGAAGAAGCTAGGACCTAACACTCGCCTGGGGGACTCCGCATGACACTGTTTTGTCATCGCTTTGGTAATTATCCAGTTTGACCCTCTGTTTACGGTCATATATGTATCTTTAGAACAGTGCCAGTTGATTATCCCTAATACCCATTTTTTGCACGAGGATGAGGAGAGAGATGGTGTCAAATGCCTTTTTGAGTGTTCAATGGCACGGGGTTTCCACGATGTTGTGTCTGGCAATGAATGACGATCATTTTTAATAATATTGTGAAGGTGAATACAAAAAAAATCACAATTCAATATTGGATGAATTAAGATCGGTATTTTACACATCTTTAGTTACTTTACCTGCTAAAGCCACGGTGCCTCAAACTTCATAATGGTTCATCGTTCTTACCTGTGGTGGGAGCATGCACTGACAAACTTTCAGCTTTTATAAACAAATATATGACGAACATGTAACGAAGGTCTGGGGTTCACGCGCTTTCACTCAGTGTAACTCTCGTCCTATCCCGTCTGTGTAGTGTGTAGTTGGTTTCATTTAGTGTCACCAGATGGCACTTTCATCTCAAAAGAGTCATTTGACCGTCTGTAATTGCGTCCATCGCAAAAACTGCATCAAAATCGGTTCAGCCGAAGGCAAGATAATCGCCGACAAACATACATACAGGTTCTCAGTTTAACCTGTATGCAGGTATACATGTCAAAATGAGAACCTCCTCCTTTTTTGAAGTCGATTAAAAATATGTTGAATATTGTATTGTATTGCGCGCCTAATCAAAGTGTCAAAACATTTTGCTGACACAAAATAACTAGGCGTTTTCTACGAATATTTTAATAAAGTAAAATAAATAAAACGAGAGGATAATAATGATATTTTTTAACATGTACGTATTGAACACTATTCGTACAACAGTTTATATAAAAAAACAGTAGCGTTTTTCTTTCCTGAGTACATGTACTAGGTGGCTCTGCTGGGGAGCATACTCTCAATATTAAATGTCTATTTTATCGTTACTTATTGTACGTACAGTGATATCGGATATACGTACATTATGTACGTTTAACGTACATCATTTTATGATATAATTGATCAGTTTCTAAAAGGTGGCTCTGCTGCAGAGTATGACACGAAAAAGTGAGGAGCGAGTCGTATCAAGAGGTAAAACGAAAGGCAGAAGATCGAGAACAGTGGCGATTGCTGCACCGACAAGAGCTGAGCTCTTAAATTTAAGAAGTTATTTTTAGTGGTTTTCAAAGAACCTTAAACACAGTTCGCGCCAAACTTATTGTCCGGGTTGAAGTTGGCTTAAGCTAACTTTAACCCGTCCGTAAAAATCGGAGAAAGAAAAATATTGGATTAAAATGATTTAAAACGATAGCCTACGACTTGAGCTTTCTTATTTTTTTGTTACAACCCAATATTTTTCTTTGTCCGATTTTTAAAGCCGGGTTAAAGTTAGCTCGTGCCAACTTCAACCCGGATAATAAGTTTGGTGAGAACTGTATATGGCGGCAAACTATAGCACACTATTATTCTGGGTTATAGACGTGATAATATGGTAATACATGAAAAATTACCATCTTTTTATTTAATCAATGCTTTAACAAACATAACATTTACTTAATAATAAATGCCTTCTATCAAAAAGGCTGAACTGTGTTTTTCTAATCAAATTCAACCACACAAACAAACCGAAACAATTTCATATCTACGTCAATAAATTCTTCAAAAAAATCTCGTAATGCAAACTCATTTTTGATTGCTCACTCACATGAAAGCAACGTCATATCCGGGGCGCTTTTTAACAAGCACAAAACACTTGCGTCGGCATCCATGCAAAACATCATTCATTACTTGCTGACAATAAATAGATTATGTGACGTCAAAAAGTGCACACATCGACGTTTTTCCTTGCCCTCGTTTTTCGTAATACAATAATCAAAGGAATATGAGGGGATCAGCGGAATCAAATGTCTACATATGCGAGCGATAAAAGAAGTAAGATTTGAAGTAGGGTTGTACCTTGTATCACTTTTTGTTTAGTTTTTGTGTATAATATTGATAAAATCTTATTATTATACTATCAAACTTTTATTCCTCGAAAGGTTAGGCACAGAGAACGTATGTATACTACACTACATCGTATGTTTGAGGTCCCATGTCCCAGGGGGCGAGTGTGGGCACAAATCCAAAAATCCGAACTGCTACTGAACATTTAATAGAAAACCCAATAACACTTACAGGACCTGGGAGTCGAACCCAAGACCTCGAGCATAGCAGTCTCACTTAAATCCACTAATGAGGCAGTGTTTTCAAATTTTGATTTCAGAACCTATTTATCCTCAGGTTAGGTAAATGATGACATATTTTATTAAGACAGGTCAAATAAAAGTACTGTAAAACATACTAGTTTCTAAATTTAATACCATAAAAAAATCACGTCTATAATAAAAATGGATTAATAAAATAAAGTTCTTAGCAAATAAATAAGAAAACGCAATGAAATAACCAGGTGATGATACTAGGGTATTATGAATAAAACTTGTTTGCAGAAATAATACACTCGATACCCTACCTGTTCCCGTCGTTAAGTACCAGGGCCGCAGAGAGTGGAACAGCTGTCACGCATGAGATAATCCTCCGAGAGGCGGAAAGCGTGCCCTCAGCGAATTGCGACTCTGTCATGTGATCCCCCGGCGCCTACCAGGCACACATGATAATGCGAAAAGTAATTTTTATATTAAACCTTTGCCAAAACATAAAAGAGAGATTTCCTCAAGCATCTTACTCTAGCCCCAACGAATGCGCCGCATAAATTAGTTTTGCCGGAGATTGTTTGTTCAGTCGATGCTTTTTTTATTATTTTTACGTTAACATTTATGAGTTTTTCATCGTCGGAGTCGTTGCTTATACATTTTGTGTTGCTATTACATTTTAATAGTAGAAAACTAGCAACAGCAAAATGTAAAAGAGAGTTCTTTGACCCAGGAATTGTTTAATTACCAAGTACGGTTTGTTTGTTATTTTTCCGCTGCTTGTTATATGCAAATTGAAATAAAAAAGACGATGAGAGAGTTTTGTTCATATGCTGTTGAAACTTCCCGGTATCTGGCCAGTAATTAATTAAAAGCTTAGGTGGTGCCATTATGGGTTTTATGCTAATAGGCAGCGGCTAATATGGGAGCCTTCAAAGGGTTGGTACACGGGCGAAACATTAAATTTCAGCGAAGCGTGCGGTACAAAGCAACGTCGGCCGGCCGCGTTGCGTTATGCACGTAGATTAGATTAGCGACCGTGTTTTGTTTTGGGAAATTTATATCAACCTCCTTTACATGTCTGATATCCTGGTATTCAGAATTTATAGTTGGAAATGTAATGCACTTTGCTCCGAAGTAAATTGGCAATTACCTAACAAAGGATAACATTCTAATATAATAATAAGATTTTGTATGTAAATGGGAATAAATGATAAGTCAGAAGATTGTTAGCTAAAGGAAAATTTTGTTTGCAACGCAAAATTAGTGAGTAATTGAAGTTAAATACTTTACTCTCTAATTAAGCTCTCTTCATATTTTCTAAATTCACCCAATTAGTGTTTAAGTGGGCGTAATATAATGAAGTGTCACATCTCCAACTGATTGTTCACTGCAATATACACAATATGCAAGCGGGGGTGGCGGCAGGGCGGGCGGGGGACTGGGCGGGCGGCAGAGCGGGTACCAGTTAAATTGAGCACCGCTACGCCCAGACTCTCATTTCCTCCATCCACCATTGTGTGCCACTCACAATACAAAACATTTTTTTTACGAATTTCGACAAAAAGTGCTTTGAATTTTTTCCAATCTTCGCCTCTATTCAGCTCGTAAAAACTTATTGTCTCGCCGCAAAAGCGAGTAGGCGTGGCCCTTTGGGAACGTTACCCTGAATCGCATTATAAACTGCAATAATAAAATTTTACACAATTCTTAAAGTATGATTCAGTGTTGCCACATTAAACTCAAACTTTCTTAATTTTATTGCTGCGATAATTAGGAAGATGATAACTCTTTAAGAACAAACATAATTCATTTAGAACTTCATGGAGATTTGCGTTTGAAATTGCCGTATTATACTAATTAATTGTCCTAAGGAGGGCTTAATGGGGGCTATATGTCTAGAGATTTGTAAAATGTGTCAGTAAAAATAAGAACATCAATGTTACCTCTGTTAAATACGAAAACTTTTTAGACAATGTATTTTAAAGTCGATACGTGAGTTACCTTGTTTTATAACTTGTCTGATTTTATTGGAAACTTTTATATAATGGAATACTTGAGACATTCTTTAGTGAAAAATGAATTTTTATACAAAAATGAAGGCTTGCCATTTTTACAAAAGGATAATACAGGGGATTGTTCTTTATTTAATTTTGAGGAGAATAGAAATAAGAATATTTTTTTAAGTACAGAAATCCGACTGCAAATTAAAATGAAAATAAAAAATAGGACAAGCTTTCAAATGTTAAATGAACTATGATATGTTTAAATACCTAATAATAAATATATAACACACGGCAAACAATTTATCAATAAGATTTCAATAAATAGTCTCTTAAAACAGACGTTCACAGAGAGTTGATAGGTTGAGACAAATACAGACAGAATAAATATAGACTTTGGACGTAGGACGCCCTGCGACACGATGGACAGACGATTTAAAGAAGGTGGCTGGCAGCGGATGGATGCGAGCTGCCCAAGACCGGGATGGTTGGCGCTCTTTGGGGGAGGCCTACGTTTAGCAGTGGACGGCAATAGGCTGATATGATTGAAATTTATTTATAGACTTTTGCTATATTGTACGAGTACCATTACTTTTATTAAAATATTTCGTATAAACTTATATTATAAAGAGGAAAGATTTGATTGTTTGTTTGAATTGAATAGGCTCCGAAACTACTGGACCGATTTGAAAAATTCTTTCACCATTGCGAAGTTACACTATCCCCGGGAAACAGGGTATAATTTATAAGAAATATTCAGACCACGCGGGCGAAGCCGCTGGTGGAAAGCTAGTCTAATTATATAGGTAGAGTAGAGAATAGTAAAAGACAATAAAGGAATAATTTGAATAACAACACATACCTTTCATGAAATTCTCCATCCTTTAACAGTCGACATAAATACAAAATTATCTTAATCTCAGGTATAAAAATACTCTCCAAAGGACACTTTTTATGTCCCTTAAGCTAACAAATGAACTTTAAGTTACAGTGTAGGGCGTGGCACATAACTCACGGATTTATAGTGATTGCAGTGGCGGCCAACAAAAATAGTGCGCACTTTTGATATACGACTTCAACCAACTATAGATTAATTGGGACCGATGACTACTAAGCTATAAATTTTACCAGATATTTTTGCCGTAAGTTTATCTAGATGTATTTGATTATAATATGATATTGTTTGTGGCTATGTGTTTTATCTAAAACTATTTTCCGAACAATGGCAGTTGTCGATTTATTAGAAATACCCATCCATAAACTGACCACGGCAAGCGTAGCTTAGCATAGATTCATCAGCGTAGTTATCACTTGCTTACATCATTCGTTCATTGAAATTGAAATTTATTTTGGAATCATTAGTTACAATGGAAGTTTACTAGATTTGAACGGTAACCGCTGTGGTAGTAAAAATTGTGTAGCAGCTAGTTAACGCCCACCTCCGGGTACACCAGGCTTATTTAATGTTAATGTTAATTCCTACAATATTGTGTTAATTCATTCAATTTACGTCTATGTACAAAACCAGATGTATATATACGAAAACATTTTTTTGCGTATCTTTGTCGCGTCATGTAATAAACTCGAAAATGAAATCTCATAAGGTATTGTCTTTTGCGTTCATGCATAGTTGTTTGTCCCGACGCTAAACGAGTTACGCCCCAGGAGATTGTGTTTCGAGGAAATGACGCAATACAGGTAAGTGACAGAAGTAAAACCACACAACCTTTCTAAAAAATATCATTAAACACAGAAAACATTTAAACGTAGGTATTGATTAAGTTTATTTTAGATACCTATAACTCAGATAAAAAATTGTTTCATGTGAACCGTCTTGCACGGGGCCTTGACAAGTTGCAATATGACATTCGAATTGACAAACGAATAGAAACAAAGTGTATGGAAATGACAATCTCTTGACAAATCGGGCTGTCACTAATGTCAATGTCAAATTGCGACTTTTCTGTTAGCCTCGTAGTCCTACAACTAACAACTCAACTGCTACGCCCGAAATCCTGCGTTCGATTCCAAGGTCGAGTAAAGTGGTATTGGGATTTCTATGAGTTCTGAGCAGTTGAAAGTAGTCCCAGTAATGGGCCTTTTTAGTAAGGCACAAACCTAAACTCCGAGCATACATACAATTTCTGCATAGAATGCAAAAAAAAATGCATATTCGTTATCATCTTCGAAGAATCGAAACAGATTAAAACTTCTGTTACTAACCTGATACACGTGAGCAAATCGCTCGCGAGATGTGTATAACTTTTGATAGAAAGAAGTCCTACGTCTTAGTGAATGGCATGTGCATTGTGCAGGTGTGTGGTGCGAATAAATCAGACGCGTCGATAAGGTTATCGACACTTCTCGAACAATTTTATATCTAAAGGTATTGGAATACAGAAATAAAACTAAAGAATTTTAGAGATATGTACGTCATATCGTGTTTAGATCTTATTGCATTGCGATGTGCGACTTATGTGTGTTTCTTGAAGCGGAAAACGTCTATGTATTTTTATGAAAAAGGTTTCAGTATTTTTCAGACATCAATGTGTAAAAATTGTATGAAGATATACTAACTAAGTAACGAATGATGTCAGCCCATACAGTATTTGCAAATGAGTTTTAGATCCAGTTACCTAGATTCTAGACTAATTTTGCTAAATAAAATTTTTAGTTTGAGTTTAACAATATTTTGGATGATCTTGAAGATCAATATAAGTAAAAATTTACCTACATAACATAATTATTATCTCGCATGTATTCGCTGAAGGGTGAAGCAGAGTAGACCCGTTCACCGATATGTTTTGGTCCCACCCATGTATTAGGGGTCAAGCGATTAAAGAACTTGGAGCTACTACTGAGAATTTCATAGAAAAATGCAATAAACATTTTTATGTACTATGTTAAGGTACATAGTACATAGAAATGTTTATTGCATTTTTTTGCTTACACTTATGTAAGTATAAAAAGCAAAAACTTTAAAACCATAGGATTTAAGTTCTTCAACAGAAGCCCTTGCACAAAATGAAATAGACCTTTAAAAACATGAATGAATTAAGCTCTAAATAAAGAAAATTTTGAAATATGTTTTACAGCACGAGATGAAACCGTTTGTACTAACAGCTATTTCGTTACAAATTTGAGAGCATAATTCTCAGTAAAATTTAATAAACGCGAGTGGACTTAAAGTTTTTGGTCACGTCGCGTAGCCATTTGGCCATTCAAATATTACTACGTATAATATCGTAAACCAATAGTTTATTACCTTTCCAAGACGAAAACTCAAATTTTATAGGTGATACCGTAGAATCGGTAATATTATAGGAAACGTCTTTACGATTTCAAGCCGTGAATAAGTGAGACTTAATAGTTATCGAAGAAATAAAACTTTAAATTGTATGGTTTCTTTTAAACTGGAATTTTATAGGACGTGGTTTCAAAGTATTCGTATTGTTTTACAATGTAAAGAAAATAGTTATAAATGTGTAAATATTATCTTCTTTTTATTTCTACATGTATTTTATTTGTATATCCTGCGAGTACTTCCGATGTATAAGCTACTAGTTAAGATCAAGCGGCTTCGCCCGCGTGGTCTTGATATCTTTTTCCCCCGTTTTTGCAATATTTTTCATTGCTACTCCGCTCCTATTAGTCGTAGCGTGATGGTACATAGCCTTCCCCGACAAATTGGCGATCTAACACTGAAGGAATTTTTCGAATCCGTCCATTAGTTTCGGAATCTATTCAATAATAAAATCAATTATTAAAAGAAACAAAAAACCCGACTGCGTAAAAACTACTAACTAAAAATCTAAAAACAAGCTCTGTGATGTTGGAAAATGTATTGCAGGCGGGACAAGCAAAGAAACAATTTTGTTTATGAACGAACAGCTTGTCCCGCCTGCAATACATTTTCCAACATCACAGAGCTTGTTTTTAGATTTTTAGTTAGTAGTTTTTACGCAGTCGGGTTTTTTGTTTCTTTTAATAATTGATTTTATTTCCTTCTTTTTAGTTTATAAATCATCATAGAATCACTAGATAGATCCTAAATGATGATTTAAAATATAAATTGATACAACTAAAGATCATTTTCAAAATCAGTTCGCACATTAAAGCATATAAAATCCGCCATATTGATTTTTTTTAAATTTCATGTACCCAGTGACAGTCGTGCCATCAAGACGAATCTAATGAGATGTCATTTATCTAATTCGGTTGAGCCGTTGAGTAGTTACGACCGGACATAGGAACGGACATACATACATACATACATACATACATACATACATACGCGTCAAACACATAACCCTCCTCCTTCGGCAGTCGGGTAAAAACAAACAATTTTGAGGAAGTATTATCTGATAATACTTAGGTACTGTAAAGTTTCTTCAAAATCACAAAATTTTCTAATTTTTTTACATGATGATGATGATGTTTTTTTCACATAGTTAATCTGAGAACCAAGATCATCTTTTATTTAATGATTTTCTTCTTTCTTAATGTAATTATGAGAAATAAAATCTACTTAAAGATTAGAAAATACATTATATTTATTCTAGTTTCATAAATTACACATAAACTTATGATAATTGCGAATATACCTATAACAAATCTTAACATATTCAACTCATAATACCATGTATTTATTCTGGGTCTTCGTAATATCCACGCTAAGATGAAGAAAATAAAGCGTCAAAGCAAAAAACAGCCAATTTACTTGCAAAAAACTCAAAATTAACTTATATAAAGTTGGAATTTTACTGAAACTTTGGAGTATTTTTATTCACTAAATTATTGAAGTCTAATAAAACACTGTTTTTCGAAGTCGAAGCGTAATAAACTTTGTCTGGTCGGATACGAAATCCGACCAGACAAAGTTTTAATCAATCGCTCAATTAGCACGTTATAAAGTTGACGGAAAAATGTATAAAGAATCCAAACTGCAATTAAAGGTTGGTTATCTCTGGCGTTAGAGCAATTTGCCTAATTGCTCAGGCGATAGGTGGCAATTTCAACTCTTTACGACATCGCCCACCATGATAACGTCACTAATTGTCGAATAAAAAAGGATTACAGTTAATCCTTGTTTAATAAAAATGTTAATCATGAGATTTCCCGTCGCAGTATGCAAATGTTATAGTATCCACCCCGTTCATGATTGGTCGTAATATGGTAATATAGAATACCGTGTCTATTTATACCAGTGGAACTTAGTTACTTAAGGATTTTCGCTTTTCATGGTAAAAAAACGTCCTTTATCAAATGCAAGTACTAATGACATTATTTTTAGTTCTCTCAGTTTATTAAGTTACGATGTCGTTCGGGCGTGCACAACTACAGTAAATATAAAGATAAATTTAAAGACAAAATATAGTAGTATCAGTATAATATTGGTACCAAAAAAAACATTATTTATCTTTAATAATCTATATGTAGGTAACCTAGATTACATAGCAATGATCATCATACCATCACGCCCATATTCCCCGAAAGGGTAGGCAGAGGCGTACTAATGTACACCCACATTTCGCCAGTATGTTTAGGTCCCATGTAATAGGGGGCGAGCCTATTGCCATAAACCGGGCACAAATCCAGACTCCGAGCTGCTATTGGGAATTTCACAGAAAACCCAACAACACTTTGCTCGACCCGGGGATCGAACCCAGGACCTCTAGCGTAGCAGTCGCGTTTGGGACCACTAGACCAACGAGGCAGTCATAGCAATGATGACAAATAATAGTATGTGTTTATGATATAGGTGATTCATCTGGAATCAATTATCCTTAATAATTTACTGATGTGAACCATATAATTTTATCAAAAGCGGACTTTTTACGCGACTGCGCGACGTAAAGGAGAGTTTATGTTTAGTAGCCTATTAGTACAATGTAACCGTAAACATAAGTATGTAATAACATATCGCCGACTTAAGCCCAGGTGTCCGATTATCCCCTACAGACAAGATATAATTATGAAAAATAAGCTCACCAATTAGACGAAAAAATAGGGAGGTAAGGACCATATTTTCCGAAGACCTCCAATTATAAGCCCCCATTCGAGAATACGAAGGTAAAGATAAAGCAAATATCCATACGAATGGACGTATCATTACGGAGAATTCTTGGGATTATAAAAAGGGCTCCATGCACTGAACACGTATCTAATTTTTAAAGCGCGGTTTTACGATCTGCATACGTAGGTAACTGTAGTGATGTGTCCATGTAGTTTGGGGTATCTTGTCGATAAATTATTTAAGGATATTAAATATAACATTTTTAAATAAATGAGAAGACTGACTTTATTCGACATCATCTTCATCACTGTAAAGTTCATTGCTGGGCAATGAATTTTCTCATATTTTGGTCTATGATTAATCACAATAAAATTATGTTTAATCATAAAATAAAGTAAAAGAAAATATACTTACCTGTGTGAATTCTGTAGTAGTTTAATGATACAATTACAATGATTCCAATGCTTCGGATTATTAACGAATTTTAAGTTATTAATAGTAATGCAGTTATTCTGCATTTTAAACTCAATGAACTTTAATATTAAAAAAATATAAAAAATAAACTGAGATTGAACTTGTAAATAAAAACACAATCTAGTTAGTTGTTACTAAATTTAAAAACTTTAAATCTAAGAATTTCTAACTTTCTAGGATTTAGTTTAACTTTTTGAACAAGTAGAATTTTGATGTACTATAAAAATGTACTTTAAAAACTCTTTAGAAAACAAATATCGATAAATTTTGCGGCCGTAATCCAGCCCTAGTCAAGTACACGTCTGAAAACGAAATTTATTCTAACAATTCATGCGCAGCTCTCCCACAAGTCGGATTATTGTAAATAAGTATTACGACCGACACCACCCGTATTAATCCTCACCGCTTTTTAACGAAACGCGAAAAAGTTAGTTAACTAAACTTTTCTGCCCGCGTTGACTTAACAAAAACCGCCGGTGAAATATAGTCCTCCCGCTCGAGAATTATTTGTATCAATAGAATGTTTGTAGGAAATTTTCCTGTTCAAATACACGACGCAAACCCCGAGGGGCCTAGTTTAAAAAGGTGTGTTTGACTTTACTAATAAGCTCGCGGGTGCCGATCCTGCAGTTGAATTTCTTCAACTTTTACGCATATATGAGGCTTTATTAAATAACCTGTAAATTAAAACTTGTTTTATACGGTTTAGTCAACTGAAAATTTGCCTTTAATATCGTTGTGAATTTCAACGTACCTACAATTTCAGTTCGTTTGTTACGGGCCGTTGCTCACACGCTACATCGCGACCTACATCGCGGCAAAAGCTATCTCGTTAATTGACTGTTGGAATAATTTAAATATATTGCGGCCAACGGCTATATTTCAACGGCATAGTATAAATCAAAGGATTAGCAACGAACGAAACGGGTAAATGGATGCTGGCAATATAGATAATACATGTTTTATTCTGCATACGTTATAGGGCGATAACGACAATATAATCGCGTTGGGGACGGAGTCGGGCGGCCGGGCGCGGCGGGGGGTTTCGGACAAAAAGTACTAAGTACGAGTTAAATACCCTTTGTGTCGCTATGCTCTCCTGCTCGCCATTCATCGACGCAAAACGAGGGTCCTCTCATTATTCAGTTGAAATTCGATTATTTTCCCATTTCGTAAAATATCCATATCGTCCCTAGCTTTCACTGTAATTGAAAATGGAGCGATGGCCGTCATCGTGCTGATCGCACTTAATTTATTTACACTCGAATTTCTGTTACTTTCCGCGCTCAACTTAATTGTGATACAAATATAATTTATATGAGAGTGACTCGAATATTTCCTCAACATGAATCCTTTTAATAAGAGCGCGGCAGTTGTCGTATATCAGGAGAACAGACGGAAGTAAATATCCTGTCCGAAAATGATTACTCGGCACGCGCAGTTAACCGACGTTATGACCGGCTTATTCCCCATTCCGGGGGTATTAGTCTCGTGGCCACCAATTTCTGTAATTTATTAAGAGTTTCGCTTATATTTTGACCGGTCTTTGGTGGCTTCTCCTTTCTCGCTTGAGGCCGGAAAGAAATATAAGCAGTTAGCAACGTGTGATCAAAGGCTTTCATAGGGCGGACTGATCCCTAATATTTCACTCATAATTGGTTTATTCTAAGCTCGCAGCGTTTCCGTATGTGGGTCCTTTGATCCGACCTGTGTATTAAGTTGTAGCCAGAGATGTATGGCGAACATTATTTGTTCAGATCTGAAGATTTACTCAATGACGTTATTTGCTATTTGAAAGCGAAGGTAGTGGGGGGTGCTTAAAGGATATCTCGTGGCCGTTCCTGTAATATTTCTTATTTTAACATCTGGGGCTCGCTTCTTTCCATAAATTAAAGGGTAGCAAGAAAAATAGATTAACTATATTAAAATTCAAATTTCTGGAAACAAATAGGTACGGGTTTTATCATAGATTAATGTCCAGATTACTTTTATAATACTCGAACCTTTGTGGTCCAAGAAACAATGCATTTCCTTGTACGTATTTTAGGTAAGAGAGGATCATGACTTAAACTTAGACTATGTAGGCACCAGGGGTCTAGTGAAAGATAGAAATAAAGGGAAGTAAAAAGAGTAAAAGACGCTTCTGAAATTTTTATATATTGAAAGACCACTAAGCAATCACTCAAGGAACTAAAATCAGGATAACTAAAACACTTTCTAAAGAGGAAAGCGTTTATTGTTCACTAAAGTCTTAGTATAATGAAATAGGGCTATTAACCTCTAAATCAAGACTTTCTTTCGAAAATTACGCACTTAATTTTTCTTCTTAGCCACTGCTGTCCCTGTTGGGAAAAACCCTCCACGAGGCCTTTCCAGGTACTCTTAAACTTGTCCTCACCACGCACTTCGTATATACAAAAAAAACGATCGGCCATCTTTAACATGTATTTCTACTATCATGATTTACGTACGTTAATTTCCTTCCAATATGGCCTGTTAGATTGTTTTTGCTTAGTTGTCACAGTACGACCCTCCGGACCGGAAGCCGTCTGCCCTTGTCCCTTCCATTTCCGGCCGCAAGCCGTCAAAGCCTCGACAAAGTTTTATGTTATCATACAATACCGTTTGCTTTTGTTATTTTTGAGTGTTATGATATTTTATTTATAAATTATAAGAAAAAAAAAATTACATATAACTTTGGTATGTACAAAATAATAAATCTATATTATACACTATACAATAAAAAGGATTTTTATGTAAGACAGATCAATGAAAAATAATAACGATGGAAAACGCTGTTCTCCGAAGATTCTAAAATAACTCCAGTCAAAATAAAAACAGAAACAATATCAATCAAACCATAAATTAAAAATGTAATTCCAACACCTAAATCAGAAGATTAAAAAAATCTCTAATTAAAGGACCTGAACTATAGTAAAAATTATATCGTTAAACCGTTAATAGCGTCTGCAGCCG
This sequence comes from Acronicta psi, assembly GCA_946251955.1. Lineage (NCBI taxonomy): Eukaryota > Metazoa > Arthropoda > Insecta > Lepidoptera > Noctuidae > Acronicta > Acronicta psi. Next base: position 9,785,171 of record OX276475.1, on the reverse strand, counting down.
ATTTAACGGTAATAGATTAATACGAGGGTAGTTTCAGCAGACGATAGTTTTCATTAAGGTTCTTATTTCGCATTTTATCCAGGGCCATTGTTAGAAATGAAAGGGCACTGGCTGATTGGAAGCATTTGTGAAAAGCACGAGTTTTCTGAGCGGTAAAGGCTCTATTTAAACCACTGATTAATGTTTACTGCAGTAGTTATGGAACGAGAAGTGGAAAAGTCTGATGGTGTTTTTTAGACGGAGTTGATTACGCTTTTTAAATGCCCGGGATATTGGCCGTGGCATTTAGATGTAGATTGATTTGTATAACTGTAAATTAAGTTTTTAAAACTCATGTCTGGACTTTAAAAGAGACCATAATTCTCTGAATGTATTTCGGCGTTTCTTCGCAGCGGTTGTAAGCTAGGAAAAGCCGGTGCCAACTCGTTAAAAAAAATTAAAACAGTGTTTTGTAAAATGTCTTTAAAAGATCTGTTTACATAAAAATCCAAGGTCCTTGTTGTAATTGCCAGGTCAAGCATCGTTTTATTGGGTTTATCTATGAAATTCTTATAATCAGCTCGGAGTTTATATTTGTGGTCGATTGATGATTATTGCCATGGCTCGCCTTAAGAACTTTGGATGTACTGCAGTATCTTTACCTAACCCTTAGGGGAATTCAGGTTTAATGGTATGTTATGTCATGTCCTCGGTATGTGAGTCAGACATATCCGGGTTTTTATATTACTTTGGTATACTAATATCATCATCATCATCAACCCATAAATCGCCCAACTGCTGAGCACGAGTCTCCTCTCAGTATGAGAGGGATTAGGCTTTAGTCCACCACGTTGGTTGGTAGACTTCAGACGCCGTCGATAAAATCTCTCAGGCATTCATGTTTCTTGACGATGTTTTCCTTGACCGTTGGTAATTAATTATTAACACGTACATGGTCACGAAAAGTCAGAGGTACGTCCCTTGGAGGAGTCAGGGCCTCGAGGCAGTCCAGTAGACATATCCTGAGGGTATCACTGCTTTTTACATCTATATATATTAAAATAAATCTCCGTAATGTTTGCATGCGCAAAACTTCCGAACACCTGCACCAAATTGAATAATACTTTTTTTGTTGCGTTCATTATTGTCATGGCAAGGATTATGTGTTTTTTTTAATCCACCGGGATCACAGGGAAAGCTGTGCACGGGTCGCCAGTACTTTACACTAATATCAGCAACATCCAAAACTCACAACTCCATGGCGTGTTCTTACTTAGTGGAAATAATTACGCATCCGTAAGTAATTGGGGCAAAAACCCTTGTTTAAATCGTCCCCGGGATCTGCTGGGGACACTATTGTTACGCCCCACGGTTTCGCTCGCCAACTGACCGGGAACATCCGAAATTGTACGTAATAAACGGCTAGTTAATAGTTGATTTGGCCTATTGTCATGTGTGCTTGAGATTTTGGATTGAGATTCGAGAAAATTAGAGCGGTTCGTCTTAATTGTATAGTATTATTGAAGGTACCTTTGGAAAGAGGAGTTTCCACACCAAAAAATATAGACAACATACATGAGATATTATCACGCTTGTATTCCCCGCAGGGTAAGCCAGAGTTTTACTTATTTATATTGACAGTCCGCTGATATTTTTAGGTTCCATGTACCTAATAGGGATCAGATCCTTTTCAATCCCTCCCACTCTCAATTCTCTTCCTATTACCTTCTACATTTTCCACCATCCACTCCCAAATGAAAGAGGGGGAGACGTATCATAAGCGTTACCTCCTCTTTCTTCCTTATACCATTAACCCAAAAAAAAAGGGATCAGAAGCTCAAAATAAACTTCTCATAATAGCTAAAAGAGGTCCACTGCTGAAAAAAGACCTCCCCCATGGACTTATACAAGGACCGTCTATTCTTAGATACTATTATTAAAAACCAGATAACAATTTGCTCGAACCCAGGTCGAAAAATACCAGATCGGAATTTTAGATTTGCATCTTATTAGTGGCAATACGTTCGTCCCCAATTAACCTTATCAACCTTAGTGAACTATTTATAGTTGTGGGTAGATCTCACGATATGTATTTGATTCTCAAGAGCGCACAATAATTGTATACTTTGCATAATAACTTGTAGTTACCACCCCATTTCGATCGAATTATCTAACCAGCCCCACTCAAATTACTTACAAATGGTTTGGAAGTCGGTGATGGAATCAATTCGAAAATGCCTATCAGAGGGCAGAGGGTCTCCTCTCCGGTTTCTAATTCACTTAATTCGAGCTTTAAATCTCATATTGCAAAATGGACGCGGGTAATAATTGTGTTTGGTAAACACCCATACCTTTTGGCAGGGGCATTATTACGTAAAAGCTGGTCACAGATTAGATAGGTAGCACTGTAAATCGGAGTTGCCATCGACACAGAAATATTAGTCTGAATTTAGATAGGGACTGAGTCAAAAGTGATACCTAACTATCATGAGGTATTTCTGTCACAAATATTTGGCTTTTAATAGCTTTTACCCTACTAATATTTTAATGCGAAAGTAACTCTTTCCGTATTTCTATCTGTTAGTCATAAACCACTTAACCGATTTTGATAGAAATTGGTACAGATATAGATTATACCTTGGGAAAGGACATAGGCATACCTTCTGTCGCACAAAAAGCCACAAAGGGCTAAAAATAGGAGTTGGAAGTTTGTACAGGAGTACGTCATTATTGAAGATAAGATATTGAAACTTTCTATTTAGGCACTTGATAAGAAATAAATAAACATTCCACGCGGACGAAAACCCGGGAAAAAGTTAGTTAGGTACAAATAGATTATTTTGACTTGGAACTTCTACAAATATTTTGCTACAAGCAAAAACTCTTTGAATTCAAGCCCCTGATATAATTATTAAATGAAACAAAAAAACCCGACTGCGTCAAAACTACTAACTAATGACTACAAATTTAAAAACAATCTCTATGTATGAAAATGTATTGCAGGCGGGACAAGCTATTCGTTCAATCTAAATAATATAAAAAATGACTTTTTGCCTGCAATACATTTTCACACATAGAGCTTTTTTTAGATTTTTTGTTGACACTCGTGCCAACAAGACGAATCTAATGTTGTATCATTTATCTAAATCGGTTGAGCCCTTGAGTAGTTACGAGAAGACTTAGGAACGGATATACATACACGTCAAACACATAACCCTCCTTCGACAGTTGGGTAAAAAATAGTCCAGCTACCAGTTCCATAAAATATACAAGGTGGAAGGGACATCGACGCACATCCGAATACCATGAGTTCAGTACATGATTCTGGACCCCCCTGCGTTGAAATTTTCCGTAACTTTTTCCATTAATTTTTCATTTTTTCTGCAGTTTGTTTTACTGGATCGTGTAAAAAAACATTTCTATCTAACCAAATGAGATTTATAATTAAAAAATCATTGTTTCATTTATTTCGGATCGCGTGCGCAATAACATTCACCGCGGAGCGTTATAATCGCCTTTTTTAGCAATACACTGCGCGCTCAAAAATGTCAATATATGTAATAACCGATCATTTTCTACATGAATGTCCTAGGGCATTTTATTTTTGACCTTGAGTGAAACCTTGTCACGACGTTTGTGCGTCGATGTCCCTTCCACCTTGTATACGCAAGGTATCCATTAGAGGCCGCTACTAACAGGCTGGCGGGCTTACATCCGTAATTATATTGCCTCCCATAACAAAGGTGACTTTGTACACATTTAATGCCCACCGTTGGTCGTCAATAACGTTTGTCCATTATAACCCAGTAATTAGCTTAGAACGTACACTGTGTTCGTATGTATTTAGACTAAAATTGACTTTGGCAGAGAGTGGGAGCCATACTTTGGCGGCTGGATAGGGGAGAATATTAAGTTACTGCAATGGGCATAAGGTTTCATGATAGTTTTTTTAAACTTTGTATTGTTGTAACCATACATAAAAGAGGTCATAAAAAGCCCATACAACTCAGCCTAAATTTGTACCGGAGATACATGTCAGCTGTCAAGTTGATAATTTTTACCATGAAATCACTATGAAACTGATAATAATGGCTTGCGTTTGACATTCCTAAAAACGGTCAGTGTCACTGACAGTTTGGCTATGAAATCACTATGAAACAGATAATAGAGTGCCAAAATAGCGTGGTTTTTCTCAAATTAAAAGATACATAATAAATAGAATACAGGTTATTATTTTTTTCAAAAGTGTACCTTTGGTACATCATTTGGGCTGATTTCGATAACCTCCTTTATATCATAACTAGCGGACCCGGCAAACGTTATTTTGCCATATAGGAGTGGGTCACCCTTATCATTTAGAAGTATGAAAAATTGATCTTGGCCGAATCTCAGACCTACCCGATACGCACACAAAATTTCATAAAAATCGGTCCCGCCGTTTCGGAGGAGTTTTGTGACACCGAGGCAGGAGATATGACCACACACCTCGTCACAAGACTTCTTACTTTGTAATCATAGATGTGTACGTATCAATATTTAATTATCCCCTATCTCACTCTGAGAGGAGACCCGTGCACTTGCACAGCAGTGGAACAGTAATGGGTTGATGAACGTATAATAATTACTTGGTCCTGGGTGTTGAATTTAGACACATAGATAAAGTTTTTTTTATAAGCTTGTATTGTGCGAACGTGCAACTTCTTTTTTTAAAAAATTCCGGTGTTTTTCAATCCAGCTTAAATAAAAATCTCTTGTAAACAAATTCTTCAACTCACGTTCTGCCAGCTGGCCATTTTTTCATTTTTAAATCGCTTGACCGGTTACATTTTACCCTGACCCTTAAAAGTATCAAATTTCTCACCGTGTGTACAAGTACAGTCACAAATAAAATACGTAGGTACAATAAGAATTCCCCTCATAAGCCTAATAATACGCGCATTGTGCATTTCTGCAACTATTAAATACAGAGGAGAAAGGACATTGTTATTATGCTTTTCCGCACGATTGTACACATATGTCGTCTCATGCAATACTTGTAAGCATCGTGTTACTATTGTGGAAGTTATTGTTGTCGGTTACTGTACCCGGTATTTTATTAGCTATGTTTATTATGATTAGTTATACTACAAGTAATTATTATGACGTAATTATATAGTTTTACTTTGTATGTATGTATTTTGAGGTAACTTTGTGAGCATTTACACAATTGGCAGATGAAAAGACAGTTATTATCAGAAGCCTTTACCACGCAAAACAATATAAACACATAACAAAATAATACATGGTGGAGGGACATCGACGCACATCCGAATACTAAGAGTTCAGTACTTGATTCTGGACCCATGCGTTGAAATTTTCCGTAACTTTTACATCAATTTTTGCTGCAGTTTTTTTTACTTGAACGTGTAAAAAACATTATTTCTATACACTGCGCGCTCAAAAATGACAATATCTGTAAAAACCGATAATTTTCTACATGAATGACCTAGGTCATTTTATTTTTGACATTGAGTGAAACCTTGTCACGACGTTTGTGCGTCGATGTCCCTTCCACCTTGTATTAAAACTAGACTTCTAACAAAGAGTACACACCTAACTTTATCATATACCTATTGGTCTAGAGACGTACTCCTCTTAAACCATAATTTAAAGCAGTAAACGCCGTTAGTCTAAACACAGCGTGGTACTAGGCATTCATAACTAATCGGGAGGCTAATAGGAAGCTCCAGCGGACAGCCACTGTCCATCGTATGTCAAATCACCCCACTGGCTACGTGAGCTTTGGCCAAAACATCCGCTTTGCATTTCATTCAATCATGACTTCAAAATGAAAGTTGGCTTTATTCTAGAATGTGATGTCTACTGACAATTTAAATAATTTTGGCATGCTATTTGGTTTTAAATTTTGGTATGTTATAAATTTTTATTTATGGTCGCAAATAGGTAATAATTATTACAATAATTAACGTCTCTAGACATAGCCTTACTGTTATATAACAGAATATACTTTGTTAGTATTAGTACCTTTTGGTATGATAGTTCATTAATATTTTTGTTTGCTTTTGTTAATTATTGTTAGGTTATTTAATAACACTAAGAGCAGTTCTCGCTGTAAAACAATTACGTTTGGCGATTATAATATGTTATGTAGTAAAGTTGTCATTGAAAATAAAAAAAACTTTTGTTTTAATCAGTAAAAATTGCTTCAAGCCTCCGGAGGACCCAATGGTTTCTTTGATGACACTAGTAAGGTATATTTGATTAACAAATCTTTATTGTTGATCTAAGATCAAAATAGCGTGAACGGCAAAACGGCACGGAAGTTCCTAAAATACAACCTAGGTAAGTGTACTAAGACGGGGTTTTAGACAAGGAAATTCCCAATGGATTTATGAGAAATGAGATCATTGGTGCTAATACAGTGAATAGTTCTTTTTTTGTTAAGGTGGATCCACGTACATGCCGCCGGCTTTCAGCGGTAAGATAGTCTGAAAGCCGGCGGCATGTGTGTGGATCCACCTTTAGACGGCAAGTTATAGATTTTCAGGGTATTGACCGTTTGACCCGTTGTGCACAGAATCAAAATATAACAAAAATAAATTGCATAACAAATTGTATACTGTATTGAACATACAACAAGCCGACTTTTATTTTTAAAGTACATTACAAGAGGTACTTCAACCCAACCCTTGTCAAAAACGTGGCTTATCAAATGATTGTATCTATTTACAGAAAATCTTCTGATAAACATTCGAGAGGGGCTTATTACCGTTGCGTGGACTTAACAATGCCAATCAATGAAACATAAAATCCGGCTAAGCAGATGCGATGATTCTCTGTCAATAGTCCAAATACTACGCACTTTTGCCCCAAAAGATTTTCAAATCTATAGCAGCAAAGTTAGAGTTCAATTTCTATTAGAGGAATTCGAGGTTCTGATCTTGTTCAACGACTACAGGGTGTATTGTTAAGCAGAGCCGGCCAATCAGTTCCATCACCTCTTGAGAAACCAATGAACCGTGTCTAATTCTGCGCTCGCGAACGGAGGGTTAAGTCTTTACGCGTTTGGTTTTGTCATTTTATCAATATATAAGCTTCATCTGTTGCGTTCGGGGATTTTCGGAGCCCGTCAGCCATGTTGTGCGCCTGAATAGTCTTTGTGATGAACATATCAGCAAGTTTTGTGTGGATTTCTCATAATGATCACGGCCCTGCTTTTGAAGCTTTAGAATTTAAAATGTCAGTTAAATCGAGGTATAAGAGCCAAATGAAATACATGTTTACAAAATTGGCTCTTAAATCTTGGGGTGTACTTCAATAATAAATAATAGGTATATCTTTCGAACTAAATTCCAAAATGATTGGTAAACTTACTTCAAAGAATTAACTTGATAGCTTTGTAATTTTGCTGTCAATAAATTGAGATTTTAGCATTTTAGAGTTCAAGAGCACTTTGTTCGCCCTGGGACTCGAATCCAGGTCCTCTAGCGAATCAGTCATCTGTACGACTACTAGACTAATATACTACGTCTTCATCACCATCATCATATCAGCCAAAAGAGGTCCACTGCTGAACATAGGCCTCCCCCATAGAACTCCAGCGGGACCGGTCGTATGCCACGACTCCCAGCGACCTTTAAAAGGTCGTAATACAACGTCTTCCCAAATTAAAAATAAAATAATCTTATAATTTTCAATATTGAGAAGAATATAGGTATGTAGTATACCTATAGTAATTACCTAGTACTCTAATACAGTGAATAAATTTTCTGATACCGTGTCTATTTCAGTTTTTTTCACAGAAAACAAAAGTGAAACTCCAAAATAAATCTAATTTTACATTGAAAAAGTACAAACATGAACATTACTGCTTAAACTTTTGGCAATTAAATAGTACCTAATGGTGTATATTCATATAATGAATTCAAAATCTGTATCTAAAATAGTTTTACGTACCTAATAAACTAATCTTTATAAAATGTAACTGAAAATTCTACCTAACAAGCACCTTTTTCCAATTCACGAAAATTCAAATTACATACCTTTATTTTCTACAATAAGTTGGCATTATCTGCAAAGCCTGTGCCTCTGTTATTATGAATACCAACAAATATATTCTAGGAGGCTGATCAAAGGATTATTTCGCATATTGAAAACATATATAAGATCTCCAAAAGCCTATGGAATTCGCCTTCGTGTCAACGACATGTCCACAACCTATGCCCTTTTAAAAGGTTATGCCTCTCTGTTCTCGTAGGTAAATGAATAGCGATATCTTACATATAATAAAATTATAAATGGTCGCTGTTTGTATACAACTTGTTATGAGAACCCCTTTCGACCCGTGAAGGTAATAATAGGTATCGATATTAGATTACATTTATGTGATCCTTATTAATTTACAAGTTAAAAAAAATCCGATTAATAGTAAATATTTTCATGAAATAAGGAAACTTAGGTTCATAGCTACAGGGTCAATCGCAACAGGTGCCAAATATACTACGTCAGGAGATATTGTTGTCACAATTAAGAAAATTGGTAATTTTGGGCAAAAATAGTGCATTTAAAACTTCATTAATAACATATTGTATATGAGATATTTCATGAAAAAGTGTGCATAAAACCCTGCCCTAGGCGATCCGACAGGGTTTTTTAACATACCTATTTGTATAGAAGATATTTCAGAAAAAGTGATACTAGGGGTGCTATTAGTACTAAAACATCTTTAGAAATTATGTTTAGTCTGTCAATTATGCGCAACAAGGAAATTAAATATGATTTTCATAGTTGTTTATCTGGAGGTCTGTTATAAAACCTGGTGCATTTTTCATCGCGATGATGTCTAAAAGCCAAGTTAAATAAGTAAATATTTTGGGATACTTTACCAACTCCCAAACTAAGCAGAGCTTGTATTATGGGTTCTAGATAATGCTTATAAATTATTATATACTTTTTAAAGTATAATATAATCACGTAAATACTTTAAAAAGTATATAATTACTTTTTTAATTATGTTTAAGAACGTTGAACATTTTACAAATATTTTTTATTCGATTTCAAGAGCGGTTTCTCTCTGAAGTTATCACAATAATTAGTAGGTAATCAAATGTGTCCGGTATTAACTGAAGAAATACGGGCTTCAATGAGAAATCTGAAAAACTTATGACTCATCCGTGCAATGACGCAGGATGACGTCACTTCCCAAAGTACCACCTTACTGAATTTCCCGTAATTTTCTGGGCCAGTAATAACGTACATAGCTACATATTTATTGGGGCATACCTTGGAATGGGGGCAATTAACTACAGTGGGATTACTTTAGTGGTTGTTGCCTAGTGACGTCACCGTACCCAATGAACGTAATCCGATTAAGATAATTGCCCAAAATCTTATCGAACAAAGGCTTACCTACGTTTGTACTCGTAAATATGTGTGGAGCAATATGCTTTGCATGTAGTAGCTATATTTGGTTGTTAATCTAACTTTTAGTCTAATCAAGTTACTGGGACATACTCCTGTACCTATAAACCTACATGGCTTTTTTCATTTTTTTGGGTTCATGGCTTTTTTACATTTTTTTTGGTTCATGGCTTTTTTTAAGATTTTTTTGGTTCATGGCTTTTTTTACCATTTTTTGGTTCATGGCTTTCTTACCATTTTTTACAGAATGTCACTTGATACCATTCTTGGATAAGATAGGTTTACACAATATGCTAAAACAATGCACTGGTAGCGAACCATTTAAAAAAAACGGAGTATTCCCGTTTCAGCACCTATTTTTAGAGCACTCACTACATTGAGCACTTAATATATTGTCAAAGGACAATTAAAAAAATAGAATCAAAATTAACGCTTAGACGTTTTCACACGTAGGTAAATAATAAGTAGGAATAATAAATTTTATAAAATTAATTTAGGCACTCGTCCAAATGAAAACCTCATATTTCATTATTATCGTTCCAAATATTATTTCAACTTTCACAAATCCGTTTATAGTTAAACTGAAAATCATAATTTACAAAGTCCGCAAGTTTACAAATCGTTTTTTTCATGTCTAGACTTAAAAACAAATTATAAAGATCTGTTTATTTATACATTTCAAATCACCGCTTTTTTCGCTAACTTTGCGTTTTGTCTTAGTCCTCGATAAATTGAGTTCTTTGTACGATACTTGTAGATAAAAAAAACAGAAACCCATCAAGTTTTCGATCGTTCCCGGGAGCTGTTTAGTAAATGCTGATAGTGCATTAGACAAAGAGGATTGTGAGCTTGGGTGGCAGACACCTGGCCAGGCCATCTAATTGGCAATCAGACGGTTGGCTACCCCTGGCGTCTCATCACAATTGAGTAGCAGATATTGATTGACTGGTATTTAGATTTGTCAATGGTATTGATTTAAGTATTTATGTTATGTCTCTGTTTCAAGGTTTGTTTGTGGTTGGCTATAAATGATAGAATATCAATTAGCTGTTAAATTGTTCATTTCCATTTGACCAATTGTTCATTTACATTTGACCAACTGTTCATTTACATTTGACCAATTGTTCATTAACATTTGGCCACCGTAACCTAGTGGTCCTGCGCGACTGTTACATTCGAAGTCCTTAGTTCGATTCCCGGGTCGAGCAAGTTGTTCTATAAAATATAAAATAGCAGCTCGGAGTTTAAATTTGTCCCCGTTGATAGGTTTGCCTCCTGTTACATGGGACACAAACAGCTACTACAGAAACTAACTGTGGATTAGTACACTTCTGCCTAACCTTTCAGGGATTATAGGCGTGATGGTATGTTTATGTGTAATTAAAATTATATTCATCAGTCGCAATATTATTGGGTTAAATAAAATATTTGCGTTGCTGGCTAACCAAGACAATATTTTACATTACTATATTTTCAAAGCAGACGTTGCTAAAATGATATAGACATTAAAAATTAATATTTAATTAAGTTTGTAAGCGATACCTATGTCTGCTTGTTTGCCAATATTACCTACGTCTTTTGGAGTAAATAAACTGAGGTAACCTATCTAATGATGTTACAGCTAAATAATATTGTGGTACAAATTAAAAATTGTCTAAAAAGTTACAATTTCTGTCATGGAGAGATTTTTCACGTCCTTATTTATATCACTGTTTGTATGGTTTTAAGAAAAAAGGAAAGTGTTATTTGACTGCTTTTATTTAGTTTTTTTATTTTAGATTATAGATTTGAATGTGTTTTGTTTGTTAGTTACTGTAATAGGGAATATGCGTCTGACTTAAAAAAAGGTCAAATATTTTTTTTTATGAACTTTATCGTTTTAGAATTATGTCTATGTAGATATTTTTTTATATTATTTCTTTTTTGATGAGAAAATAATTATTAAAAAGTCCAAAAAAACTGTTGGAAATTCAAATCACTTGAAACGCCACACTATCGGTCAAATGGAATATGACGTCAAAGTCTACTAAAACAGTGTCTGTTGTACGTGGTTGTTTGGTTGAGAGAACGTAGACTTTGACGTCTCGGCAAGCGCGCCAAAATCGCGGGTGTTTAAAATGCCAATATCTGTCTCATAATTTAATAAATTATTTTTGTTACTTAATTTTAGTTTTAAGGCGCTGGAATTTTTTTTACGGCTACATAACGATATAAAGTATCGTTTAAAAATATTAAAAAAATATGTGCATATTCCCTATTGGTATACCGTGGTAATTAAATAAATAACAATTTTAGGAGAAAATGTATCCGTCAATGCAAAATTGAATCTTCAACTCCAAAAACAACATAAAAAATCTTTCTAAATGTATTTCACATTAGTTACAGATTATTTTTCCAGAAGACATAGTCAATTCCCAATAAGCCCGAGTTCATTAAATACCCGCGACACATACCCGCTTCGATTAGCACGTCTTGTTTGAACTTAATTAAGAGCACACGTTTGTAACAAAATGAGCGTCGACTGCTTAAGATCAAAGCGCCCAATGCTAATATTTGCTAACGGGTATTGAAAGAAGTCATTGGCACTGAGGTACACACACATACACAAGTACGTAAATACATATTACTTGCATGAGTAGTAGTTTCTTTTCTCTTTTAAAATGAAACCTCATTAGGGCACACTAATAATTTTAGTGAAACAAATACTTATAATTATTAAACCTCAGGCAGGTTTCAAATCTTCGAATTAGAATTTGAATTCGAATCGAGATAAATTCTTGATTGCAAAATGTGTCAAATCAGAATGAAATTAGCCGTCTAAATGCGCAATGGATTGCTGAGGTTATAAATTGTTTAGTGAGCAACCAAACCTCTAACTTCAGTACTGTCAAGTTTCCATATTATCTATACTTACTAATATTATAAAGAGGAAAGATTTAATTGTTTGTTTGTAATAAGCTCCGAAACTACTAGACCGATCTGAAAAATTCTTCCAGTGTTAGATAGCCCATTTATCGGGGAAGGCTATAGGATACATACCATCACGCTACGACTAATAAGAGCGGAGTAGCAATGAGAATATTACAAAAACGGGGGAAAAGGATGTTGGTTTGTTAATATGATAGAAATAGCACACAAAGTTAAAGACACAAAATAGCAATACAGTTCTGTATATTGAGACGTAAATCGCGTTTTCTTGTTACCTATTACACCTTTCTCTCATCCATATAGATAGAAAGTTCCGTCTATGTCTTTGATGTCGTCTGGGACTCAATTCTAAATACTAAGCATACTAAAGTTGACGCGTGCCACCGACCGAAACACATCCTGTATCATATTGACTTTAGAAGCCCCTACTCTTGGTTCGACTATTCCTTTTGTAATTGTCTTTCGAGATAGTTTTACCAAAATAGATTTGTGTAATCCTTATATTTTTTGTAATCGAAAAAAAGTTCTTATAAATGATTAATCGTATAGTAATGGACCAATAGGCTGAATAGATTACCATATTCTAGCTATGTACTATACCGACGCTACCAGTCAAGCAAACGGCTAAAGCTAAAGCTACACGGCTACAGGCAAGCAAATAAGATTTCATTGATTGTTTACTTGAATATAAATTCGAATCTATACTATTCGTAGAATAGAACTATATAATTATGATACGCTTTCGATAGTGGCTTAACTATTCGACTATGTTCTTATAATTTATACAAGTCGAATAGTTCAAATTGTTTCGGAAAACAATAGTACGAAATTGGATGTCAAGTTTGGAAATCTCTCAATAAAGCGCTGAGACGATCCCATACAGCCGCCGGCCACAAGTTTCCAATAAGTAATTAAAATCCGGAGACGCGGAGATTACGGCTCCTATGTCTCTAGAGTGTTTGCTCGGGAGAACTCCAAATCTCTTATGATTTCCTGGTATTTCCAATATTGTTAGTCGGTTCCGTACAAATAAATTTACAGAAGAAAATGGTTTCGTATATGGGAATGTCTATGCGACACTAAATTGAAATTGTCTATAAAACGTCAGATTTGAAATACGGATTTAAAATAGAAAAACATTTGAATAGAGAAAAATTTGATGAGCAAGTGTACACACACATCTTAAAGGTTTTAATGTAAATATTTTTATTAATTTCCTCTCGTTTCGGATCAAAATAAAAATAAAAGTCATTTAAATTAAAATTTAATATTTTTTACAACTTTGAAAACCTTCTCAATTACCTACTAGTTAGTATAATTTGACTTAGCAAACAAAGTTGGGACTGTAAACAGGGCCTGAACATATGTTTAGAAAAAAAAGAGATTATGATCGGCATATCGTGTATACCTACATATATCAGAATCTTAATTATCAAGACAACAATTTAAAACTCACCACAAAAATTTTCAAGCAAAAATATCTATAAATTTCGGGCAATCCAGCTCAACAAACCACAGAAAGGATTACACAAGATAACATCATAAAATCCACTGTGGAATGTTATTAAAGGTTTCCCTTGTTTATCTGTGCTACTGTTCTGGGCATTTTTATGAAGAACTGGGCAAATAAACGGGCACAAACATTAATCTGCTTTGAACAACAGACAAGATGTAAAGGGACTGTACGAGTGTCAATATTGTTTTAGGGGACAAAACCGGTTGCTATCTCCTGGCGACAATTAGAGCGTGATATGATTTTTTATGTAAACTTAATTTACTTGACTCGACTCTCGACTTGGCGGGAAGACGGCGAGTTTAATTCTCAGCCATTTTATTTGAACTTACTTGCAATGTTTTTAATTTCGTATATTATTCTCATTCGAGTTATTAATTAATGTTTGTCTACTTAATTACATAGTTGTTTTACGCTGATTTCGATGTGTTTTATTTTTTGATTGCGAGAGAATATATCGCAATAGCCCGCTGAGCTAAGAGTTGCTGGTTCAGTCTCCGTGTGGAGTAATTTGGATTTCTACAAATGGTTTTCCTAGTTTATGGTGTGAGTGTATGACATTTAATACACCTACGGAAGGAAAATAAAAAGGTTAAGGGCCTATTTTAAATTTTAAAAAATGTATGAAATCATCTGCCAAATAATTTAAGGACTACTAACTACAACTACTACGAGCCCTAAATTCTATAATCTTAATAGCTACTCGAACTTAGACCTTTCACGTTGCTGAAAAATAAATAATCAAAAACCTACCCATTTTCCTAATGGAAACCTCTACACAAAACAATAGCAGTGAATACACAATAATAATTTCCCAAAGCACCCGAACGCGAGCTAAATCTTTCAACCCTATAATGCTTACGCGGCGACGCTCAACAATTCAATTATAAATTGTAAATGTCTTTAAACAATCGATGCGTGTCTTCATTATTAAATTCTGTTGTAGTTTAAAATGTGGTTCGCATAACTGTAATTTATAACCGCAGTTCACGGGTTGATTCATTGGCTCATGTCAAGGGGTAGAGTTATGGTGACTGTGCGTTTTGTTATTCCTTTAACTTCCTTCAAATTGTTACATACAGGTTGTTCACTTAATGAGTAGTCGTCAAGTGTTTAAATATGTACAAAGTGGTCTCAAACTTCGCTCTGTAGATAAATATGTTTTTTAAAGATATTTAACAGTAGCATTTGACTCATTTAATAAATATAAGCGATATTAATATGTTTCTAGGGCTAAAATTAGGTTAAGTGCCTACGTAAATAAAGTTTTAAACTTTTTATTTAAAATCAGATTTGCATGCTTACAAAAAGTTGATTCCATGGAAAATAACTTGACTATTAACTGTATGGACACTCTTTGAAAATAAAAGATATACCTAACTGGCTATACATATATTGCGATACCGAAATGTGATTAAACTGAAATCAAATGTTGTTGCTTAAAAGGTGAACAGTAATTTTTACTTTGTACAATAAATAACATATAAGCATTCGCCTGTCACTAGTACTATGAAATGTGAGTAAATCAAAATCTATTAATAATTTGAACAATTAAAAAAAAAAACATAATATGGCCATCATATATATCAGCTTTCCACGATCTTCCTAAGACCAATATAGACACTGTGCTAGAGTTAAACGAATTTAACCTTTTCGCGGGGTTTCACTAAATCAACATTATTATAATTATTATTCTAACATATTCTAATTTCAAAATCAAATCGCAGAATTAGACTAACAAAACTCAAACTTATCCAACAATGCATCAGCTTAAAAATACCACTGTGATATTTTAAGGGTTGCCAACAAAATTCAAGTTAACAAGTAACAAACTAAGTTTCAAACTGTTTTCTAAAAAACCAGAGGGCAATATACATGTAGAAAATTAATTCTAAGTATGAAATTGAGAATGTAAACACCCTATAGAAGCGATTTTAGGGTACCTTCTCACCAAGGAGGTTCGAGAAAGTTCAGGTTTAAATTAATTTAGCGGATTATTAATTTTGAATAATGAACTTAGTTCTTACATTTTAACGCATCGATGAATAAAGTTTTCGTAAAAGTAAATGACCTGGCCGTAATTCATTTAGTATAAATCTAACTGCATTTAGTTGAACTATTTTTAAATTAAAATTCGAATCTAACGTTTAAAGTTTGATTTATATTTTTAATTTATTATTCAAGGACTTGGCATGAAGTTGAATTTTAATTTATAAAAATATAATAGCTTAGTTTAAAGTTTTCTTCTGGCGTTTTTAACGAAATTTCGGTATCGCAGAAAAAAACGCTTACTTAAAACATTTTATTACCCTCATCGACTAGACAAGACACGTGATAATAAATGGTGATTAGCTTCTATGAATACTTACAAAATCGGCCATATGCGCGTTCGAAAAAACAGTGGAATAAGATAAAACAGTGCAAAAATAAAAGACGTTTTAAAGCGGGACAACCATTTGCGTATTTAAATTATAAACGCCCAGTTTGCGAGATTACCGGGACTTTGGCAACTAAAGCTAATTGCAGTTGTTGGAGTTAGCAGGGCTCCAGCCAGATCTGTTAAACCCCGAATGAGTGTTAAAAGATTTATATCAGTGGATAACGGCGATTCCAGATCTTAATCCCGGAGTCCGCAACAGGAAATTAAGACATTTACGGGATCTTCTCGCATTTGTACTTCTCACTTATTACGTAAAACCATCCACGAAAATATGGAATCGCGTTTTGAACGGTTTATGCAACGTTTCCAATTAGTTTGTGCGAATGGGAAAATTTAATTATGAAAAATTTAATGGAAATCGTATTGGACTAGATTCATATATTATATCGAAGTAATTATTGAAGTAAGCAGTAATAGCCTAGACCATTGGACCGCCAAGTCTTAGGCCTCGTTGAATCTAAGGCCTATAAAAAAAAAGAAATATAATTATCAGCCGTTCACTGCTGAACGTAGGCCTGGGACCAAAGAGCTCCAACCATTCTGGTCTTGGGCAGCTCGCATCCATCCGCTACCAGCCACCTTCTTCAAATCGTCGGTCCACTCCGTGTCGCAGGGCTTCCCGTATTAATATACCACTCGCTTGCAACGGTGAATAAATAATGTACCTAAGTACAATTAGAAACAAAAATCGAAGCAGTCTTTTTCTTGAAAAAGATTTCTGAAAAAATAAAATGTTCTCAAAATCAGTCCTCAAAAAATAGATAATATTGGTTTTATCAAATCTTCGCCAATTTACCGGTGGCTGCGTCACTTAACCCGAGTGTCAAAGTTGTGAGAATATTCTCAGGGACCTTAATAACACAAACTGAAAAGTTTTCACATTTTATTTGAAAGCAATTTTTATGTATTACTGCGAGAAAACCTATCGAATCACCAGACTGTTGATAACGAAATGTTTTTATTATCTATTGTAGGGGTTTTTAAGCTTTTTTAAATCTTATGTAATATGCCATTGAGGTAAAAATATTTTCTTTCTTACTTAATTTATAGTGGCCTTATTTCGTAACAGTTTTGTACCTTAATCTATGTAATAAGTAATTCTGATGTTTGGCGTATGAACTGTCATGATTAAGGGGGGAATTTACTAGGTAAAACAACATTTATTTGTTGACCCAATAACAAAATAGTTATGATGATCTAAAGTCGAGGTTTCGGATGAGTAAAAAAAGTATCTCAATCAAAGAAAACTAAAAAAAGTATCCCAATTATCACGATACTTAGGACACAAATTTTTGGAGTGGAATTTAGCAAATAATGGGTTTTTCTATGAAATTCTCAGTAGCAGCTCGGAGTCTGTTGTTGCGCCCAGTTAATGGCAATAGGCCCGCCCCCTATTACATGGGACGTAAATTTACTACACAGGCGATACTGGCAAAACTGTGGGTGTACATTAATTTATTTATATCTATAACTTACAGCTTAATATGACAGATAGATAAACAATAACATAGAATGAGAGCCAATTACAAGTCTTCGCGTATCATCATCATTATCAACCCATATACTGTCCCACTGCTGGGCACGGGTCTCCTCTCATTATAAGAGAGATTAGGCTTTATTATTATTATATTATCTTCGCGTACTTTTAAAAATAAAAATATTATATAAATAAAAAATGTGAACAACACACACAGTCACCAATAGAATTAATACATCTTTGCTTAGCTCTTCGGTGAATACATTCGTACCTATGTGCGTCAGTTATCTATGCTTTAACCAAAGTATATCGCAAGCTCATTAATTTAATACAGCAGGTAATATATACCAATACTAGTTATACATAGTATACGCAGTGAAACCCCCCTTAACGAAAACCACTAAAGCGAGACGCTGATTCGATTTCACGTAGAACGCTCATAGTTATCGCAGTAAATCTCTAGGTGATGTGATTTACTTGTAATTTAATTTTGTATCAACGTTTTCGCCCGTATAAATACACCTTAATTATGTTTGAAGCACAATCTGTCACGCGGGATAATTGTAGTCTGCGGTTTATAAATCCCTGGTTTTATACTCGGATAATTTTTGGTATCGATAATCGAAATTTGTTGTATCATGTTTACAATTTAAAGCCTATTGACTGAATTTTGATTAAGTTGGAATTTTTACATGATATTGATATTCTGTAAAAAAAACACTTTTTGACATGGTACTTACCTACATTTTTAATAATTAAGTATTATAATATTATAATAAAACTATTTTCAGATTGGTCCCAATCTAACAATAACTTCATTAATTTTTTAATTTACTTATTATTTAATTAATTTACTTATTAGGCCCAAGTAATTATAATAAACAAATACCTAAGGTATTTACACAATTTATACAAAAGTAGAAGCAAAAGTAAAATAAAGATACAATGTCAAAATCAACATGGAATCGTGTTTTATTTTTTATGTCGAACTTACATGATAATATTTCTTTCAAAAAGAGACTTATGTACTGAGGTGTCTATCAAATTACCTACTTAAATGTATTTATATTTTATACAACATTAATCAAATTGAAAACTGTAGTGACACAATAATTAAGCTTTCAACTGTTCAATGTTTATACACCTAATAATGAATATGTTATTAACCTTTTGTTTGCTAACCCGCCTACGCAATACGCGCCTGTCAAAATTACAGAATTAGCGGCTACCCAGCGTTGAAATTATATGCAAAGTGCCTACAAATCAACGCCATTTTCACATATACATTAAATATTAACAAAGTTTCTTAAACATGTGTTCTTGACTTGAACGCAGTGATTTAACAGAAGCGTAGGTAAAGCGTGTGTGTGGACGCAGTAGTAGCGGGTTTGATTAGAATATTAATTTTCACCGTTGGAGTAAACGAGTTCTTGGGTAAGGACTACGACTAGGCAAGCGTGGGACAATGGGATACCCTCCAGCCAGGTCGATTTATTAAATATAACAAGTATCTATTCAAATCTAAAATAAAAATTAACTACCTAATATTTTTATAAGAATAAATAATTGGCTGCAGACAATGGGAATTCCACAATATCGGCAAATGTGGCGTAATAGAGAAGTGGCCTTTACTCTGCAGTAGGTGTTATCGGCTGAATAGATAGGCGAATATCTGAACATTAGATAAGCTTGCTCTAAAAGCTACACAGCTTCACACTTCGAATTTAAAATCATTTAAGATCTAAACAAATCGCTTCCCGCTCCCACTCAAACCGCACCCCAAAGGAAATCCCTCCCCGCTCTATCCCTAATTACTAATCGTGATTACACACGCGTCGCGTTACCGTGTTTACCTAGACTATAATTAAAGCAAGTTAATCTAAAATGTTCCCGTCTTATACAAAATGCAGGGGAACTGGAAAGACTCAGAGTACTTCTTACCGGTTTAGCAGTCACTTAGGAAAGCGTCTAAGTACTTACTTGAGCGCTTCGAACTTTGTATTTAAGTAAAGAAAAAAATCGCACTTCGACAGGTCTATTGCTTTTGTTTTGCTTTTGAGTGGTTAATGGAGGGTTAAATGTTATTTTTTGTTTGTAGTAGGTTTAGTTATTTATATTATGTTTTCGGCGCTATTATATACTTATTAAACATAGACCAAGTGAGTGTACAAGTATGTTTTTAAGACGCGAACACGTTGTCAACGTGCGATCGCCGCACGGTTAGTGATAAGGGGGCTAGACAAATAGAATTTTGACATTCGAATCGACAAACAAAATGTATGGAAATGAGAAATGACACAAGCTTTCGACAAATCGGGCTGTCACTAATGTCATTTACATACATTTTGTTTGTTGATTCGAATGTCAAAATGCAACTTGTCTAGCCCTCAAGGACGATTTTTAACTTTCGCGCCTTAAGAATACTTAGCACCTAAGTGATGCGCCAGTTACAGCTATGCAATTGATAGTAGCATGAAATGTTGGACCAGTGTTCTTTTAAGGTAGATAAGCTTTTGGATTTTGGGGAATTACCACAGAAATGAATCCTGACAACGTCGCGGGCGTTACCACTATTCTCGTCTGCTATGGGAATCAGTACCTCTAATTAATGTATTGATTGCCACTCATAATTAATAACAATAGGAACAACAATATTAGGAAGATTATTCCTCAAATCCTAAGATGATATTAGTGTAGAACAAAAAACAACAACTTGTTATCCATCAACTTTTACGTCACCCCATGACGTTTCAACTTTGTAATAAACCTAAAAACTCGTCATCTACTCACCCTAAGTAAAAGTTGATCGATACACAAAACACCACTTCAATGTCATAGTAATAAAGAACCATTACATCACACAAAGGCTTGCATAATACAAATAATGAAACGGTATAAAGGGTTACATGGGATATTGGCGAGGGGTTCCGACTTCAAGGTCAAACAGGACATACACAGGCTATACGAAGTTGCGTATTGAAGCGAACGCTGGCGAGGATATTTAAAACACAATGTAATATGATTACGAGGCCTGGCCCCCTAACACAGACAAAATCAATAGCGTCTGCATAAACGTAGTATATGGAAAATAATGCGATACTCGGCGCATTGCGGAAACTCCACGAACTTCTGCCAACGTCTGAGTTTACGTTATATAAAGTTTTCTGAGCTCGTTTCTGAGTGTTTAATATTATTACATTTCATTAGTGCTGTGCAACTGTTGCGTATATTTTTGTATCTGGTTAGAAATCAACAACATTCCTTAAT
This sequence comes from Acronicta psi, assembly GCA_946251955.1. Classification (NCBI taxonomy): domain Eukaryota; kingdom Metazoa; phylum Arthropoda; class Insecta; order Lepidoptera; family Noctuidae; genus Acronicta; species Acronicta psi. The sequence continues at coordinate 9,764,147 of OX276475.1, read as the reverse complement.
TAGGGATATATCACAGACCACTTTTCCTAGCCAGCTCTTTCCATCTTTCCTTCAGGTAACAGCTTTGTGTGTCATTTTTGAACTATCAACTTCTTCTTTTCGTGTCAAGGGTAATAACTATCAACAGCTGATGTACATGTATTCAATTTTATGAATAAAAATCCTAAAAAGTATATGTTATTATAAAGATACGCAAAAAAGTAGAAAAATAGAATGTGATTTTCAAGTAAAGCCTATTGAACCCGATTTAAAATTTTCATACAGTAATGATTTCAAAGGTAAAGCTTGTAGAAATAATTGTGAGCTTAGTATTTTATGAATGACATGGTTCATTTCATTCAATGATAAAATCTTTTGAGATTTTTTAGATTTTCTAAAGATTTTGGTATATGTATTTTTTAATGATGTCTGAATTAAAATTGTTTTATGAAAAATTTAAAAGAAAAACGGTTTTTAAAGTAAAATGTGTTTTTGGGAATAATTATGATGTATTAATAATTTTGGATCTGAAGAATCTACTCGTAACATAATCACATTATATTTTATTGTCATTTAAGTACATAGTTAAATAAAGTAATTCATGAGACTTTCCATTGAACATAAAACTCAAAATAATAATAAGAGAACTTAGTATTATAAATTAGAGTAGTAGGTACCTACGCATCAAAGTACAATTTTATCATTGTTTAGAACACAGGTAAGTACCCAAATTTAGCAAAAACCGTCTTCAAATATTTCATATACTGCTAGCATCAGACGGTCGGCAGCTGTACCTGTTTGTATAGCAGTATTTACAATGATTGCTGCGTAATATTATGTGTTGACACGGAACGTGACCCAGCAGGTCTGTGATACCCGGTCTTTATTTCCACACTATAGAGACTAGTGCTGTCTATAGTGTGGAAATAAAGACCGGTTCGAAAAAATAGAAGATATTGAGTGAAAATAATTTACGGAACTGATTCATATTACGTCACTACTTCGAATGTAATTTGACAGTACCACCTACGTCATAGGATTGTAAAAAAAATATAGCATTGAAAACTTCTTTCGGGTTGAGTGGCGGATTTACATTATTGGCCACCCTTGGCCCCAGGCCATGTAGCACCAGCCGCTCTTATCTCAGCACGCATCATGTAAACATATCTTATAAATTCCGAAATTAGTTAACTAATTAATCACTGCTAGTTTGTAATATTTTCAGAGGTTTCATTGCACATTAAATTACACAGATGCTGACTTGCTTCTAGAATATTATATTGCTAAAATGTTTTGTAAAATCGTACCAAGTTTTGTTGAAATGAATTATTATTATTTTTATTAATTAAAATATTTATGATGGTTGTTATCATCAGTGAATTTTTGTCACGAGCCGCCCTTGGTGCATGGGCCTTAGGGCAAATCGGCCACTGTTCGGGCCAGTGGGATAGAAGCTCATTGTACTGTCTTCTATTATATTCCTATGACTGCTATTATCCAAATTATCAAAATTAGCTGTTTTATTCGTCCACAATTTAAAAAAGATCTTCACTGATAGCACGACACACGTATTACTATCTAACTCGATCGTGGTTTTACTGCAAAACATCCCTAGACGATAGTTAGTTCACAAGAAATCGTACGCTAGAGATTCGCTCCTTTGTAATTTCAGTACTTCTTAATTTGCTTTCACTGGCTAATTTAAATAAAAAACTCATTTGTGTATTTTTACTTTTTGAAATATATCTTTAAACTGAATGGTTTTTTTTATTCTTTTGAATATCTTGGTTATGTTAGTAAATATAATGGTCATATTGGAAAAATAAAGCAAGAGCGATTGTGTTAATATCTGTTCAATATTATTGTTCTAATTGAACTTAAGTACCTACTTGGCAAATGAAGTGGCAGTGCACATAGTTCTTAGAACTTATGGCCGCTAGGGCAGAAAGATTCTTGAGTGGACACCGCGCACCGGAAAGCGCAGCGTGGGACGGCCTCCAACGAGATGGACTGACGACCTGGTAAAGGTCGCGGGGCGTCGTTGGATGCAGGCAGCATACGACCGGTCCTCGTGGAAGTCAGTGGGGAGGCCTTCGTTCAGCAGTGGACCTCTTCTGGCTGATATGATTATGATGACGATGAACTTATTTGAACTAGTCATTATGTAACTGCTTCTTTGGTTAACGGGTCGCAAAACTAGCTAAGCAAGTTAGAGGACCCGTGGTCGTCTCGACCGACCCGTGCATAACACTGCTGATCTGATCGAGCAGTATTTTTAGGTTATATTTAATCCTCAGTAGCACTTTTAAGTTTAGATTTGGAAAATTGGGGCAACAGAATGGCAAATAAGACTCCATATTTAGAGGCGAACGGTGGGTGTATCAATACGTTCGGTCCTATATTTTGAGAAAGGACAAACGTGATGAGTTGATGACAGAGATCGTTATTTAATAAAAAATAACTCACGAACGCTTACAAACTCAACAATTGACAAATAAAATGAAATGTTAAACACATTTTACTTCATATAAAGTATACAAACCGACCATGGTAAGACCACGACAGACAGAACCATATAGGCATATAGGTACCGTTATTACATTACCACTGACCCTCCGGGATTTTGTTCCCCCAGCTAGCAGCTATATTAAAATAATCTGGACGCTAAAAGCTCTTCACAAAGAGTTCCGTTTTCATCAAATGAGTGATTTTTTCGCTCTAGGGTTTCGGCTTAACTAATTAAAATTCGGCTTATCAACATTATTGATTTTGTAAACCTATGTAAGTAACGCATAACATAACATACCATCACGCCTGTATTCCCCTAAGGTTTAGGCAGAGGTGTTCTAATGTACACCCACATTTCGCCGATATGTTTAAGTCCCATGTAATAGAGGGCGAGCCTATTGCCATCAACCGGGCATAAATCTAGACTCCGAGTTGTTACTGAGAATTTCACTGAAAAACCCAATACTGCTCGACCCGAGATTCGAACCCAGGATCTCTAGCGTAGCAGTCGCGCTTGGAACCACTGGACTAACGAGGCATACTTATGTCCTGTGTTTATATTGTGACTGCCTTTGGTCTATTGGTCCAAAGATGAAGGTGGACAAGATATTATGTTTGCGTCTTTCTGTGAAATTCCCAGAATCGAGTCTGGTTTTGTACCCGGATGATGGCAATAAGCTCGCTCCTTATAAGTACTACATGATCTAAACATAACGGCGAAATATATATTAGTACATCTCTGCCTAACCCTTCGAGGAATACAGACGTGATGGTATCATGTCAACATTATGTTTGTGTACCTACTCTGTGTCATGGCGAAATGGTTGCAACGCAGTTGCAAGATATTGATTTTTCGCGGAACAAGGGAAGCCAGATTGGAACGACCTTGTTATAACTTTGCAGGTATAACAATTTAGGTAGGCAGAGTAGATAAAGATGCTAGTGGATTAAAAAATATAATAATTCATCTGCATCATCATATACCTACCTACAATAACTGCTGGGCACTGGTCTCCTCACAGCTATAAATCAACGTTTCTTTTATACGTAATAGGTTAGGCGATTGTTTATTTTTATGGTTCTATAATTATAGACTTTGGTCATGAATAAAGCCGATCAATAAAAACCAAATTAAAATCAGTTAAAAAACATGTAATTATAACGAAGTTTAATTTTTGTATTTTTAAATCATTTTAATTTAATGCTATGCTAGACAAAGATCGCACTATGCTGACAGTGACGTCAAACCGTACGTGCGCCGTACAAATTCTACACTAACACTCGTTAAGCAGGAAAGAGTCAAAGCATCCCCCACCAAAAAATTAAAAATTCAAATTTATATCTTAAAAAATATTGGCTGATTTAAATGATTGTTTGAGTATACAATTTATATTTAAGTATGTATTTTTTCTGAAGTCTGTTATTTTGGAGAAATCAAACACCCAGTTCACTACCCTATTATGTTACTATCGACTATATGTTGTTATCGACTATTGGTAATGAAAACTTGCAACACTAAAGGCGTAGCCGATGCCTATTTCCACCCTTTACATTCCCGACTGCCAAATACACAGTAATTGAGAGTAGGGACTGGGTCTCACAACAAAAGTCGGAACATGCATAAAAGTTGGCATAAGGTCGCCAGCCAGACCCCAAGAGGTCTTACAACTGCCTCTTTGTCACCTCTTACGAGAAGCCGATCTTAAAGAGAGTGATGAATTGAATTGTATACTGATCCGTTCCCAAACGGAAAGTCTAGAATAAACTATTTAGTCTAACAAACTATTTATGTTATACTTACTGTATTGTTTTCTCAAAAGTATTTGAAGAGTGGAAAATTCAAGCCCAGTTACTTAAAACTTTGGATTGTTCATAAAGGTAAGTACTAAGTTATAATGGATTCCGTTTCCACACCAAGAGCTGTTAAATTAAATGAAGCTTTGAGAACAATTTATAATATTTCTTTATTAAAGGAATTAAGAATCTTTTCTTTGAAAGGATCTAGCGAAGTTTGAGAAATAGGTTACTTTATTGAACATGTCATACTTATTATGTAAATGCCACAGGAGGAAAGTTAAATAAGATAATTTTCAAAAAGTCATATTGCTAAAAATGGGCATAATAAATAATATAATAATCACTCACCGCTTGGTCCAACCCGAAAGTCAAACCTAGCATTTCACTGTTCTTTGTGCCCCGCAACCTGCAATCTAAGCAACCTCTGCGCTGCCACTGACGATGCTGTGGAAGTGGCGAAATTTTGGGCACACCAAATCTAATTTAAAAAATAAAATCGTACCATCGACACGAAGAAGAAGAAGCATTTCACTGTTTGCAAACAATAGTTCAATGAGTTCATCTCATAAACATACATTTAAAGAAGTTATGCTCCTTAACTATTAAAATTTCAAACTCACTTTCAAACAAAATACCTACCCATAAAACACAACTATCAGATTTATATAGCCGTATAATACCTTTCCAAAGACAATAAAGATAGATCCATTATGCGAAATTGGCGCCGATATGTACGGTCATAACGCATCGTCTCTATAACGCTTTAAGACAGGTATAAGCCATTAGGGAATAATAAAACACCCTTATCGGGCCATTAGGTGCTCGTAAAATAACAGTTAGTCATAATATAATAATGTGATAGATGTTAATATCCGTGTTTTTCCGACGAAGTTGTTGTTAACGATAGCGCACCTCTAGTTAAGTACTTGTAAGTGAAAATTCTGATTAAATTCGTGGGAGGACGGGACGAATTAAATTTTGACTCATTTTTATTATTTTGTTGGTTTTTCTTTTCTATTTCGTAACATTATAAAGTAAACATTTAGTATTTTAATTTATTTTAGGATTACCATAATAAGTACTATTATATAATACCAAATTGCGGGCAAAAGGCAAAGTTAAGAGCACCCTAAACCGACGAGCATGCATGGGGAGATTGATGAGCATATATGAAGCGAAAGTGGTGTGCCAGGATCGTCCTAATTAGAAATCCAGAGCCCAAGTATTTATACTCAATATAAAATCGTAGGTATATTTACTTTTTTAGCGACAACTCTTGTTTAATATAATAAATCTAAGACTACGCAAACGAAATTCAGTTCTAGGGAGATAAATCAATTTCCCCGCCTATACTGAAAATAAATTTATATTGTAGGTACAAACAATATTTGGTATAGTCTATCTAAATAAGATAAATGTAAATATTGTTACCAACAGAAACGAGAAAAATATCTGAAGGTATTTCATCTAGTAGGTAGGTACTCCGATAATGTTTCCAAAAATACTACAAAATACAAAAACATCAATCACATTCACCTGAACTACGCATAGTTGGCCCCCTACTCGTCACTCGCTCATTTCGGCATTCGTCTCCCTTCGGCATACTTTCGGCGTCCGCCCGTCGGATTCGAACGAAATCACGCGCGTGATGTTAGGAAAACATACATCATGTGCACAATAGTGCAGTAATAGAGTGCGCCGATAGCGATTTTAATATGGAAATTCACCCGTTTTGCGCTTCCCGCTTGTAATAACATGGTTGATCGATAAAAACGGTTTACCCTATTATTATTTTTGGATACACACGCAGATATAAACTCCTTTCACAGTATTGGAAATATATTAAACTCAAACATTTATAATGGGATCAAAACACGTCCACTATCTAGCTTTTAATGAATAACGGCTAATAAGCTCTTTTGAAATTGCATTCAGCAATCAAAATTCAAAGAAACTTATTTTAATAAAAAAAACGTTATCAATAGTAGGTACTTAAGAGTCGAACCACCTCATTAGTATAGAAAAGCTCTTTTACAAAAATTAAATGGATTTTCTATCAATATCCAATTTGCTTTGAATATTCATGAATCATAATAAATAAGCAGTTTCTCTATAAATGCGTTTCGAACTTGTTAGCGAGTTCGAAGTTCGAATTTTTTACTCTCCAATAATGGAGAGTAAAAAATAAGATTACTTGCCAATACCGTCTCTATTGATTTATGTATTGTTTTTTTTATCTAGATAATGTATTGAAATCGTGGGTAGGTGGTAGAAAATTGGATTACAACGGATGACGAATCGTATTCAGATTTCAATTTAATTTCATGATTTTTTTTACGATTTGTACAGGGATTTGGTTTTGGAAAATAGAACATTATGTAGATTGAAAATAAAGCTTGATTTCAGCTCAGTTTTCTGGGTTATAATTTTATCAAATTTATTAAAAATGGTGTATCAGTGAGTTGAAACGTAGCGATGTAAAAATTAAATATTCGTATATTGACATTAAGGGCGTATATCACAAATTTGTTCCATTGTTGAATTTATGGCAGTTAAGTTATTTACCTGGCGGATATACAGAGGTCAGGAACTCAGGGCCTGTGTCACCACCTCTGAATAGGATCGCTAACCGTCGGATAAATTCATAAATAAAACATTTGTATGAAGTTATCTGCCAGATAATTTTACGGGAACTTATTAGGAGTTGATGAAACAGGTCCATAATGCTATAAAAACTTAAGACTACTTATAACTAGCCATATCGAAATATAGAAATCAAGAAGAACTGCCCCTCAACCATGAGTTCTATCGAATGACTTTCGATAGCTTTTTTACGCATCGAAACGCTGTAATCTCATAGCAGAATTTAGTCCCTTACGTAACCGCTAGAGGCGCTGCGAGGGTTTTCCATTCAAATATTTTACGGCGTCGCTAGCGAGTCTAGTGAGAAAAACTCATGGTCGAGGCACTGTCTCGTTAGTCTAGTTGTTTCAAAGGTGACTGCAACGGGCCTCGTGTTAGATTCCCGGTTCGAGCAGTGTTGTTAAGTTTTCTGTCAAATTCTCAGTGGCAGTTCGGAGTCTGGATTAAGTCCGGATGATGGCAATAGGCTCTTCCCCTATTCCACGGGACCTAAATATACGGGAGAACTATAGGTGTACATTACTGCACCTCTGCATACCTGTTCAGGGAATACTGGCGTGATGGTACGTTATGTTACCAAGAACTACCAGCGTTTTTGGACATTTCATTTCACTAAATCACACATTAAAGGTCACGGTACCCGAGATATTTTTTATTGTCTTTGGTATTTTGTTTCGAGAATTTGCTATGAAAAGATAAAAGACTTACCTGTTCACGTAGAACGGAGCGGCATGTGCAGAACAGCCTTAGTCTCTGTCAAAAACACCACAACACTATTACACACACGTCACACATATTTCATCACAATAGTTCCAAAAGTTCCAATGTTCTCAACACTAAACACATTTTAATTTTTTCACAAAAAACACGATACGTCAATCTTTGCCATTGGGAACGTACTGACGATGCAATTGCATGTGCGGACAAACATCAGCTATAATTAGGGTAATTTTCCATAAAGTCGTCCTAAATAGGGTGTCACCTAAGAGATTTTAAAAACCATTAAGTCTAGATAAGTAATAATTTACACAATTATTTCAATTTTGAGTACCAAGTCCATTAAATAAAGATAAAACAATAAAAAAAATATAATAAACTAGCGACCCGTGCAGCTTCGTCTGCGTATCCCGGTGGATTAAAAAAAAATTACAAACAAACCTAACCTAAAAATACTCATCTTTCTAGCCTTTTCCCAACCATGTTGGGGTCGGCTTCCAGTCTAACCAGATGCGGCTGAATATCAGTATTTTACACGGAGCGACCGCCATCAGACCTCCGCAACCCAATTTCTGGGAAATACCGATATTCGAAGGATAGGCTGGTTGTCAGGCTTTTTTTGACTTCTGACTACCACTAACGATTTTCATAGGTGTTCGTATGACAACCGGGACCGACGGCTTTACGTGCTCTCCGAGGCACGGAAGGGTCTCAATGTGTTAAGAATGGTCACCTATCCACAGACTGACCTCGGCAAGCGTAGCTTAACCTTGCAGATCGGTTGATCAGCGTTTCTATAACTTAGCCACGAGCCCCTCCCTAACCTAATCTAACAATAATGACAACAAAAAGAGTATTATTCAATTTGGTGCAGTTGTTCGTTGTGCAAGTTATGCGCGAACAATCATTTCGGCGATTCATTTTTATTTATATAAGTAGATAATTAGTTATCATTGTAATGTAAGTATGAAAACATGTAGGTACTTACTAAAAGTTGACTGATCACGATTTAAATGGCCCAAGATTCCTCCTGAAGTTAGGAGACGTTGGTGAAAATGGGTATTATCCCCGATCAACACACTTCACAACACTATTACACACGCGTATTTCATTAAAATAGTTCCAATGAAATATTCACAAACACATTTTGAGTTTTTCACAAAAGTCACAATCCGTCTACCGTCGCGAACGTACTGACAATAGTGACAGTGCAATATGTCCTAATGCGCATTAATCATTTAGAATTCTGTGGGTAGGAAAAGAAAAAAAACGTGGGTAGGATTGACATTCAAAAGGTACGTATTATTGAATGATATTTTTCTAAGGGCCTGTTTCACCACCTTCGGATAGCCGCTAACCGCTGGATAAATTCAAAAATAGAACAAAATATATATGAAAACTAGCGACTCGTGCGCAGCTTCGCCTGCATTTCCCCGTATTTACTTTTTAGTCGTTTTTTTAGGTTTTTCCTCTCCATAAGAACCTTCCTCGGACTTCATCAAACACAACAAAAAAGAAATCAGCCTAATCGGTTCACCTGTTCTTGAGTTTTGAGCTTAGCAACACATTTAGTGATTCTTTTTTTATTAAATAGAAGATATCTGCCAAGTAATTTAACGGGAAATTATCAGTAAATTGTGAAGCAGGCCTACACGGGTGTTCATCCACTACATAAACACGGAGACTAGGAACAAGTATCCAACCCACGACCCATAGCGAGAATAGTCCTCTTGCCATCAAGCCTGTATACTTTTCGAAGCATCAGAGGTGTACTAATGTACACCCAGAGCCTTTATCGTATCGTCCCACTGCAGGGCAAATGCCTACCCTCTTTATACTCGCTTTCTTAGTTCTCTGATTATTAAAATTATTTTTTATTCGTTAAACATTAAGAAATCAGAGTAACTTTTGAGCACCTTTAATGAGTAGTAGGTAGCAGTATTAAAATAATACTATTTTGATTTGGGATTAATTGGCAACATCGATTTAGAGCCCGAGAACAAAATAGATTTTCCATTCTGTATACAATTTTGTTTTTTGACAGGTTAATTCGGACAGAAATTTTGATTTCAGAATACACAATATATTCAATGACAGGAAATGTCAAAATCCGAAAGAAGTATTTATGTAAAGAGGCGGAATGTAACCAAACCTCTTTGCTTGGACGATACGCGTTCATGCGGGAATGGATAATTGGCATTCAGTATGGTTTGATCTCTTTTGTTTTTATAGATGACGTTGATTGATTTTTGCTAGTTAATGTTATAGATTAATGAGTATCAAACATTGTTATTTTATCCTGTTTTATTTCTGATTCTCAATAATATAATTGTTTACAGTGTTAAAGTATCAAAAAAGGTTAAAATACAGTCCATTTCTACCTACGATACGTGACATGCTAACCACTTTTTGTCTTTGGGTTGTGACTTTATAGAGTAACTGTCATCGCAATTAGTCTTTGATTGCCACATCAGCACCTTTCACCATATACTGTCCCACTGCTGGGCACTAGTCGCCTCTCAGAATAAAGATTTAGATTACGGAGACATCAAAATTAAAAAAACATCAGCACAATACATGTCTCTTATTTCCATATAACTATAGAATATTTATCACTTTTCTTTCCAAACTATTCTACTTTCATTTTTTAGGATTTAAAACGCGCCACTCTAATAAATAATTCATACATACGTCACTCGTTCCTGCGTCATTTTACAAGATAATGCGTTATGATTTATGTGGAGTCAAGTCCTCACCTTAAGTGCTATGTCTAAGAAGCTTGTTTAGACAGTTGTACGTGTGAAAATTTACGGAGACAACAATAAAAACAGCTAAAGTTGTATAAAAATGCTTTAAAATGCTGAGCGAGAAATATGAGCTGACACGGCGACAGAATGATTTTTTGTCGCCGTTAAACTTAAATTACTCTAGGTGACTTTTATTAGGTGGTGTTGAACTCCAAATCAGCATCAGATGGTTGAAAATGTTCTGTTGAAATCCTGATAAAAACACGTTTCTATTTAAAAATAACTGTGCCCCCTATGCGTTTATTGCTATGACCCGTATTTAAAACAGAAACTGTGGCTTGTGAGTCAATCAACATAGATCAAAATCGGCCCATTTGTGATAGTAATAATTCGTAATTAAAATAGAAAATTTTCTGAAACTAGTAATTTCGATTCGATTCAAACTTAATGGCGGCTCGGAAGCTATAGTCCGGTGGTGAGGCGGCAGGTTACTGTAAACAAAAACAAACGCCCCCGCCCCATCATTCCAACGCGCGCAGGCGACCCCGGCCCTCCGTCCTTCCGCTCACATTCCTACGGCGCGGCCAACTAGTTCCGCGCAGACTATGCTATTTACTGCGCAGTACACTACCTCTCACCCCCGCTGTCATAAATACGATACTGCGCAGCGACTTACATTAAGTTTGAACTGTAAAATCATCAAGTCTGTCTACGAGTAATCATCGTAGCAACAAATGAGCTTCTCGTAGCCTCGTAGCGTTGCTACGCTACGAGGCTACGCAAACACAATTTATCGAACAGAAAACTTCACAAAAGTAAAAACTTTTTACCCGACGACACGGCAAAAAAGCCGAAGGAAGGGTTTTATATTAGGCAGTCTATGTATCTTCCTATTTACGTATGTTTCACTACAGCGCCTAAAGTACTCATCTGATTTTGATGAATGAGGTGTCAAACGATTCGTTATTATGGTCCCGGTAACAATGGCTACATTTTAAATAAACAAAATCAATACGACGAATGTTACATGCAAAAAAAGAGCGAATTTTTTAGCAGTTTCTTTTGTTGTTGATTTCAACTCAGTAAATTGTTTATCAGGATGGTGACATAGGAATGATGTTCTTGTTACATGATTTTCAGTTGATTTCTTCCGTAGTCGGCGGGTTGTAGTTTTTTAAACTTAAATGTTATTCTAATACCTTGTGCTTGTCAAAGATTGAAAAGATCGATACCGTATTTCTGAAACAAAAATGCAACAAAAAACCTTTTAAAAGAGATGTCTCCGGCAAAAATCCGCTTCGAAAATTTCGTTCAAATTAAGTCATAAAATAAAAAGGGCACGTTTTTCAAAAGCCAAACATTATTGAGTGATAACATCGACGCGGCCGCAGAGGCCTTTGAAATGAGGTATTACGTAGTATGAATGGGGCACTGCCGCAGTTTGTATTCAGCCAGAGGGCCGGCCCTTTACCGATATTGACTCATTCCTAATGGATATTGGAGTGCGGTGGTAACCAGCGGTAACCGATATATTTTTTAAGCCCATATGTGGTTTATGGGGATGAAGAACTGTTGATTTTGAAATTTCAGGGGTGTATATGTAAGATATTGTGTCATATTATAGGGAAATATGCTGTATTTCAGTGTTTTAGCTATAAAAAATATAAAACATAACACCATCACGCCTGTATTCCCCAAAGCGTTAGGCTGAGGTGCACTTACGTACACCTACAGTTCGCTGGTACGTTTTAGGTCCCATGGAGGCGAGCCTATTGCCATTAACCGGGCACAATCCAAACTCCGAGCTACTGCTGAGAGTCTCAAACTTCTGAAGCAAAGGAATGATGATAAATTACAGAGATACTATCATACCATCATGCTCATATTCCCCGAAGGGTTTGGCAGAGGTTTACTAAAACAGGTCGTCAATATATTTTAGGTCCCATGTACCTAATAAGAGGTGAGCCTATTGCTATCAACCGGGCACAAATCTAGACACCGACCTCTTGCTAGGAATTTCACAGAAAAACCCAACAAAACTTTGCTCGACCCGGGTATTGAACCCAGGACCTCTAGCATAGCTGTTGCGCTTGGGACCACTAGACCAACGAGGCAAAAAATTACAGACTCAATGCAAAATCGATTGTATTATGAGCCCCGGGGGCCATACACGCAAATGTCACAGATGTTACCTTTATTTCAAAGCAACGTTGAAACTAACGAATTTAAATAATATGGTACAGTCAGCAACGAAAGTCGTTGAACACAGCGAAAGTTTAAAAACATCACAGTACCAAAACTATTCATTCGATTTTGACATAGGTAAAACATATAATTGTCCTCCATTATGAGAATTTGTACTGCCTTCAAGGGTCAGTGAATTCTGAATATTAAAGATGTTAAAGCGTTTTGAAGATTTTATAGTGTTCAGCTACTTTCGTTGCTGACTGTACATATATATTTCATTACTAAACCAAAAGGTCAACCGAATTAACTGAACTTTGTATTTAGATTAAAATATTTATTTCAAAGTTTAAATCCCTTTTAAGCTTAATTCTAAATCACAAGCTTAGTGTGTTGGTAAACTTAATGTCAAATGTGAATAATTAGTGTATTAGTGGTTAAATAAAATGAAACAATTATGTTGGCTTATGTTTTAATAGGGTAGGTTAGTAATTTGTTCATTTAATTAATTAATTACTACGGATCCACCAATTACAGTAACTAAAAATAAACTTAATTTATTAAAATCTTCAAAACATAAATCAAAGTCAATAAAAGAAGGTAAAAACACTTTTATACCTTCCTCTCACAGTACTTCTGACATACTAAACTAACTATATATATATACGTTTATAGTTGATGGTTGTTGTTGATATTAAGTCAATAACCAACAATAGTCAGTATACTTGTCGGGTTATACTCACACCAACAAAGTACCTAATACCTAAGTAAATAGTTGTTGATGCACAACCAATGTACGTACTTATATCAACAACAGACTATACCTAAGTATCTTTGATGATGAATTATCATCATCATCGTCATCCTAGCCTTTTTCCCAACCATGTTGGGGCTTCCAGTCTAATCAGATGTGACTGAATATCAGTATTTTACACGAAGCGACTGCCAGACGCTCAGACCTCCGCAACCCAATTTCTGGGCAATACCGATATTCGAAGGATAGACCGGTTGTCAGGCTTTTTGACTTTTGACTACCACTAACGACTGTCATAGGTGTTCGATGATGAATGATACACAAAATATCACAAGATCAAGTAATTTTTTTAAGTAGGCTTTTGCCCAGCAGTGGGGCATAGACTTTATAACCTTAGTAGAAGATATCTAATCATGAGAATCAGTAATGGTACACAGATAGTTATGATTGTAAAACTATTTCTTAATAATAATAATAGGCAGCTTTAAAAGCTTTCCCAAAAATGAAAAACAAATTTTGAATTTGTCAATATTTTTTACATCGAAAAACTAAGCAAGTAATAGAAAGGAAATCCACCCTAAACATGATATACATAACACTCTAAATCCGATAATCTCATTACTTACAGAGGTTATGATTTAAAATCACCTTACATTCTCGTGGTGATATTTTGTTTATTTTATATCACTTTATTGGGACCAATGGACATAAAGCCGGGATACAATTTCAATTGCCTGCGCTGCAGACAGCGGTGGCGGGTCTCACCAGTTTATTTATTGTGGACTCCAAAGTACTGGTGTTAAATAGATCGTGTGTTACTAGATATGCCTTAAATTTTTGTGACATTTTTGTATCGGTTGCCTCTTTGACGAACAAAATAATTCTTAGATTCATTATTTGTTATTTTTTTATGATCTTCTTAAATATATACAATGGTACATATATTTTTATGATATAAACCATATTTAAGGTACATCAAGTTTAAACAAAATAATGTCCATTGTCTCATCTCAATTAAAAAAGAGATGGGACTGTGTTTAAAAACCTGTTTTTATCTTACTCAAAAGTCTAAGTAAAGGCATTTCACTTTGTTGGTATATATTGTTTTTTCAGTAATACTTTAAATAAAGGCTGTCTGTCAGGACATGTTTCATATTAAAGTTGGCGGTGTTTGTTTTCTAAATCTAAATAAATAAAAATCTATTGCTGCTTACATTAAAAGATCATTTACTTGAGAACGGGTCGTCCGAATTGGCAATTTTTTTGTTAATAATTGCAGACTTTTTTTAATTTTTTTTCTATCCTACATTTCTATTTTTCTGCAAGCTTATAAATAGAGCTCAATAAATTATAGGCTCTTTTAGACCAGCTTTATCCTTGCCATGGGTAAGCCTTGTCGCTTCCACTCGAAAAACTTCAATCGTACCTAGCCGCAGACTGCGGAGCCGCAATGTAAATCCCTAGAAAACGTGAAAATGTTCCCGAACTGGTGCACAACCGAGATACCTTTAATTTTGACGCTAATTAATTCTAGCTTCTCAAAATCTTTTGGAAATCTGCGCAGATTTGGTTGAGCTTTGACGGATTTACTTTTGTTGAGTGGATCTGAATTACTGTTGGGTTTTATAACTTAGGAATATTTTAGGTAAATACATTTTCCTGACTTACTTTTTGGGTTTCGTGTGATTAAACTCAAAAGCAGCAAAGTACAGTAACAGTAAATTAATTCAAAGTTATTTTCTTTATAGGTACTTGTTGTGTTTTAATGTTGGTACCTACTCTTATCTACATACTTTTAAGGTATTTTATTTATCGCAAGCTATGTTCATATTGTATGAAGTCACAATGCATTTTTTTGGAAAAGAAGTACGTTCGCAATCGTGGACACCATTTGGCAAAGTTTCATTGCAATTGAATGAATGGAACAGGAACATAAAAAAAAAACAAAGTAAATCTTCAATTTTATCTCTAAGGCTTTCCTTTAATGTTGTATTTTTCTATAATTTTATTGCAAGTGTTAATCGCAGCAATATTCATTTTTTCTTAATCAACCAAAACTGAATTAGTTTTGTCTCAACAGCTTATTTAATTTAGTTATTTTTTATTTTATTTGGCATTATCAAATGTTATATAAATGCTAATCAAATGCTGCAGTTAATATGTAGATTTAGCATTTGCTTAGAATTATTATTATTATCATTATTTATTTGTATTTTAGCGAAAACGTATTTATTCACTAGTAGATTATCGAAACAAACAGCCGTAGACACATGCAAATAAAATACCAAATCCATTCGTACCGAGCAAGATAAATACACGAGGAATGATAGGTAAAATTTTTATCAACATGTCGGTGTCCATAAATTTGGGTTTACAAGCTGGAATCGGTATTTGAGCAAACGGCCGCTGCCGAGATAAATTTCGCTTTTGAAACATCATATTTTATCTTTTTTATTTAAGGGTTCAATTGTTCTGATAGCTACATAAGATTTAAAAAAAAATATAGACCTCTTATTAGCGTTGGTCGCATTAGGGTAGCAAGCCTAATTAAAGTGGTTTAGGTATAAGTAACTGAAATTCATCTGAGTAGCATTATAATAGAATATAACCGTTTTGCTTACTCATTCTATTAAAATGAATAATAAAGCATGTAATTCTATTTATTTGTAAGCTAAGAATTCAATTCGGATTATTTCCAAATTGAATTTTTATGTTATAAGAAAATATTATTAGGTTTTCCATTTTTACAATACGTATTTTCGAAAACTAAGCGTCATGAAAAATCTGTAAGATAATTTAAATCTTTTACACATAAATAATCGATAATAAATAAATAAATAAACTTTTGGGACATTTTACACTATCTATGTAAAACTTGTACTATAAGTACTAGATAATGTGTCAAATATAAAAAACTAATTAAGTACTTTTACTTAAGAAACTTAAGGTCAACTAGGTAAGGTAAACGTCCCTATTTCCGGCAGTGTCCCAGTACCCGGTAACCAGTCAGTTTTTTTTGTTTTCTACCTTCCTATCAATAACAAATTAAAGTTTGTAAGCAGTAACACATTCTTGCTAATATTTTGTACCGTTATAATAGCAAAACTGACCAAAAAGTTTAATGGTAGCAAAACTGTGCAACAACAAAAGTGTGCTCTGCGAAAATATTAAAAAAAATCTAAGTTCTGTCCCTGAACTATGAGATCACCCCTTCATATTGTTGAGCTTGCCATGCTGCTACGGATGACCATACGGTAAAGGGGTTAATTTATTAAAATATTTAAGTAAACTATATATCGATATAACCTATAAAATAAGATGAATCTAATTGAAAAGTATTTATTTTTGCATGTCACATCTATTGGTACACACTAATCCCGACCTGACCTAATACCCGGCATTTTTTGCCGGATATTGGTGCACACAATGACCATTGTACCGATACCCGTTATTGTATCCTTATTGCCTTGGAATAGGTCTCATTTTCCTTTGATACTGGGGTATAAAGGTCTACCGGGTACTACAATGTAGAGTACCAGTTGCATAATGATTCTTATTACCTTAAATTAAGACTTATTTTCCTTTGACTTTATTTTAAAAATGTACTTTATTTTAAAACCACGTGGATTTAATTGGTTTGTTAGTTTTTCTGTATTCTTTCTAATCGATTACGCCTATAACAACTATATTCCATGTACTTACCACGCCATGCGGCATACCGCTGTACACTGGGACCTTTTCGTACAAGGTAGTGCTACAAACTGAAATTTTAAAATGAGGGGTATTTTAATAAAGAGTCAGCTGAAGGTCGTCTTAGAGGGGCTTGTGGCTAACTTATAACTACGCTGATCAACCGATAAGCTACGCTTGCCGCAGTCAGTTCATGGATAGGTGACCATTCTTAACACATCGAAACCCCTCCGTCTCCCCGCGACAGATTCCTGATTGAGAAGACAAAGATTAACTCCAGCCGCTTCTTGTAGCATTCTTTCCCTAGTTCGCGTCGCTGTTTCCCCGCTCTTTGGAGTGAGTACTTATAGGTGTTCGGCTTTACGTGCGCTCCGAGGCACGGAGGGGTTTCGATGTGTTAAGAATGTTCACCCATCCATGACCTGACCGCGGCAAGCGTAGCTTATCGGTTGATCAGCGTAGTTATAAGTTAGCCACAAGCCCCTCTCAGACGACCTTCAGCTGAGTGTTTATTAAAATACCCCCATTTTAAAATTTCAGTTTGTAGCACTACCTTGTACGAAAGGGTCCCAGTGTACAGCGGTATGCCGCATGGCGTGGTAAGTACATGGAATATAGTTGTTATAGTCGTAATCGATTAGAAAGAATACAGAAAAACGAACAAACCAATTAAATCCACGTGGTTTTAAAATAAAGTACCATTAAGATAAGGTTTCACTCAAGGTCAAAAATAAAATGACCTAGGTCATTCATGTAGAAAATGATCGCGCAGTGTATTGCTAAAAACGCGATTATAACGCTCCGCGGTGAATATTATCGTGCGCGCGATCCAAAATAAATGAAATATTATTTTTTTAATTATAAATCTAATTTGGCTAGATAGAAATAATGTTTTTTTACACGTTGAAGTAAAAAAAACAGCAGAAAAAATTGAAATTAGATGAAAAAAGTTACGGAAAACTTCAACGCAGGGGGTCCAGAATCGTGTACTGAATCATGGTATTCGGATGTGCCTTCCACCTACAAGGTACTTCCCAAGTAAATTCAATAAATATAACTTTAAGTACTTTTAAAAAATAATTTGATTTAAAGTATAGGCAAGTCAATCTATAGAAATTTCAAAAAATATATTTGATGGTTACAATTTATACCTATAAGTAATTAATTAATTATTAATATGTTTCAAGTACATATTTAATTAGAAATAATGTATTTTCTTTGGATACACATAATCCCTATTTTTACCCTATTTATTTTTAATCACAAAAATGCAATAATATAACTTATTTTTGTGAACCTTAACGTCAAGCAATAGAGTTCATATTCGCGGTAAAAATTACCGGATTCTGGGACAATAAAACGATTACTGGTACAAATCTACCGGATACTGGTACAAATGGCCCTTTTTAATTATTTTGTTGTATTATGGTATATTAACGTTGATATTCACTTAAAAAAAAGTTATCACAAAGGACTAGAATAAATTACCTATCCATACATGTAAATATCATTGTTGTAAGTCTACTGGTTTTAGCACAGCAGACCTGCAAAGTCGGCGAAGTTCAAAACTTAACGGTTATTGGGACGTTTACCTTATACTTACCTACTCGTAGACGCGGAAGGTTAATCAAAAGGTGACCTTTTCAAGTGTGGATAGCGAATGGCTAATTTGATTATTCTTCAACTAATACAATTTTTAATCACAAAGAGGACCAGTTTTTATATAGGTACGACTTTCATAAACAATACCTTAGAAATATCTATGTTTGTATTTAAATTAGAAAGTAAATTTTATAAGGTAAAAGTTTGGTTCAGTTTGTTCCAAAATAATTAGACTTCAGCTTAGATATTATAATAAATAGTTTCTTCATTCTATATCATGGTGTTTCATTCAATTAGATATTTGATGTTGATAGAGACAGAATTTATTAACACTTTATTTTATTTAAAGATTGTTTTGCAAGTCGCCATAAACAAAATATATTGCACAAACATAGTTTTTACGAAACAAACTATGTGCTACACAATTCAGAGCGATAAGCGCGGCATAAATTATGCATTCACATCCAAAAGATGCGCGAAGAAGACGCGCAAGATAATCTCCGGTGATTTACGACGTGAACTTGCATTTACACTGCTATTTATATAGATTCAGAGTGTTTGTGTTACTTTGATGTATCGTTGGGTGCAAACCCTACGGACAGTCTGGAAAATGCATATAAAGTGTATGCTACACGAAATGTATTCTCAAATTTTGTATATACTGTTGTTTGTTGTATTTATAGATGTTTTGTGTACGAACTGTGTTGTGTCTATGTTCTTGTTTTTACAATCTTGTCTATTGTCATTAGATGCGGGAATTGGCGCGGATGAAACTGTCGAGACCGTTGACTTTTGTTTAAGGTTGTCTGCTGTACAGGGTAGCTTTAATGCAAATGTTTGATGTGTTTGCAATATATTATGTGTATAAAAGATTGATAATTATAATAAGATCATCATCTTATCAACCAACTTGCCTCAACACTGGTCATATCTCTAGTTAGACTATTATAAAGTCCAACATGCTGGCCTAGTGTGACGTTGACAGACTTCACATGCTGTTAAAATGTAGAAAGAAATCAGAAATGCAGGTTTCTACCTAACCCTTCGAGGATTATGGGTGGATAGTATATTTTATAATTATTTAAACAGAAAAATATAATATTTCCACGCATTTGCTTTGATATAATCCGATGCAGAATGGTTTATCTCTCAATGCAACATATTCATTAAAATGTTTTGTTATTAAATTAGAAAACTACAGTAAACCAGACGACATAGATGGAGCGGTATTAATCCCAACGGAAAGATCGCAATTGAACTAATTATTGTCTACCGAGAGGGAGGAAAAGTTTTGTATCTAATGAGGTTTACATTAATGGAGAGATACACTTCACTTCACTTCATAATTCTTGTTCAAATTGTTTGATACCTAACTTAAGAAATTTAATAAAAGAACGGAAATCTTTCTTAGATTGAGATCTGCGCTGTATGCTTTCAAATTTATTTTAAAATGGCTGAATACTATAAGAAGTTTACAAATATTTTAGGTGAACATAGCGTTGATAAAGTACGTTGGCTTAGTAGCTGAGAGAACGGTTTCTATGCCACGGGTTGGGGATTTGTTCTCGCACGATACAAATATTTATTTAACCTACAGTTTCTCAGATTTTCTGTCACGAACTGGATTAGGTTCATTAGATACTTATATTCATCCCATAAATATTTGTGTCCTGTGGGAATCGAACCCCGTGATCAGCAGTCCGGTACTCGAACCACTAGACCACAGACGTCGTCTAAATAAAAAATAAATGGAATGCGGCGTTGGTTAGAAATGAACACATTTATGACACATCCTTTATTTATATTTGTTATCAACTTTGATCACCTATTATTTTTGTTCAGTTTCAAATGATTCTATCTTACAAAGAGCAAGAAAAAACATATCTGAAATCTCATATTCGTATGTTCACAAGACTCCATTGATGAAAAATAAACATTGTCACAGGATAATCTTGGGGAGGGGTCCCAACCAATCTAACGTATAGGATTTCGTATATTTCACTCCTCCACTAATATACAAGTCACTACAAAAGGCTTAACCCTTTTGAGAATCTGAATAAGGCGGACGTGCCAATTCTTAAACCTTGCAGTCGGTGGTGATTAGGTATAGGCTCCACTGATAGCGGTAAGCGGGTGGAGCAATAATTTTATTATTTTATTTTTTGCATTTAAAGTAATTTGTTTTTCTCTGTACTACCTTATGGTTGAGTGGTAGAGAATGCTTTTAACATTAAGTCCCCTGTACGTTAATGTGCATAAAGTGTTAATAAATAAATAAATAATTTATTTCATATAAAATAAGTAATATTGAGTAAGACTTCCGAAAGTGGAAGTTTCATCAATAATTAAAATACGATGATTACGTTAAATTATTATATTAACTTTAGTTAACTTCATCTTTGGTCCATTCAGAATCCAAAAAAACAGATTAACTAGGTAAATAATTATGATACAAATAACAATTACCTCTAAAAAATCAGTTTCAGGCTTTTGATGCCTTTGTTCACGGTATATAAAATGCAGCGTGAACAAGGCGCGCGTACATATCCATATTCTTGGGGATTCAAGTGGGCGGTCGGTACAATCAGCTAGTGTCGATTGGGGCCGAACAAAGCCGATTGGATGTTATAATGTAGATGGCGCTGGGAGGCTAGATCGACCGAGGTGTGGCGGGAAGCGCAAGGACTGAGCTGAGTCCTGGCGCCCGGGAGGGTGCGCGCGCATCCTTGCACATACGCCCAAATGCATTGTGCGTCCTAGCAGATTACCTATATCGATCGGAGGCTGCATCCGGGCTAACCAATCAAACTGGACAAACTATATGTATGCCCTAACTAGGTTATGTAAATGCTTAAGTAATCTCCGGAATTTTAGATCTATAGAGCACAAAGAAATAAACATTTTTGATATCTTCGTCCCTCTATGCATTGTGAACTGTTTCATCTACAAAAATGCGCCCTAAAGCTCCGTCAGGCGTAAACTAACTATGGGTGGAAATCCGCCCAGAATCCGCGCTATGTTTGGCACCACACCCTATAACAAGTAGGCACACTACTCTAATCTTTTACACTTTTCATTGGATCCAGTAAGGCGAATCGTATTTACGTCTCAAAGAACTGTCCCAGAAGATTGTGTGTCGACAAGCGAATTGATCCGATAAGCTCCGAATTAGTTTAGGTGGTTATGGGTAGGATTTTGACTTCGGGTCCAGAAATGATATTTGGATAACAACTATACACATACACAACACTGAAAACTCAAGATCACTGTAGTTATTAGTCCACATCCTGAAACACTTCGCCAAACTTATTCTTTGTTGGTCCTTTGTTCCGCGGCCTGTGTATTCTTGGACCAACTTCTTCCAAAGGCACGACCGCGCACTTCTCACGTCACCAAACTTAGTTTAGGTAGTTTTAGGAGGATTTTTCAAATAAGGGGTGTGCCTTATATAGGAACCCGACTTTGAGATGCACTAGGTTGCAAGGCGGGAACTATACTGCTGCGTTACTCCAGTGGCCCAGTGCAGCCGCGCGCAGCTGACCTCGAACGATAGTGAGAGTGAATCAATAAAGGCTCTGCTAGCACATCACCTCTCCTTCCTGCTTTTAATTACTTCATTTCCATAATTCCACGTGATTTATGGGCATTTTAAATCAATTCCATCATTAAATATATCACCTATTCAAATTTCAGCTTTATTATTTATCTTCTGAACAGTGTAATTTGTAGATTTTTGAGTGTTCCAGGATATTTGCAGAACTCAAAATTGTTATCTATAGTGGACAATGTGGACATATATAGATGTGCCACTGTATCGATATCTCGAAGGCGCAAGATTGGCGCATTTATAATACCTGTGTACTGCATGGGTACATAATTTGAATATATTGATATTTGCCACCATTTCCAAGGACACTATAAGGAATCTTAATTAAGATAATCACCATGGTAATTTTTGTGACCACTCGCTTAAGAAAAGCTACCAAAAAATTGACAAGAATTCTGCAAAGCTACGTCCCAAGTCAGAGCGGTTAGCGATGAAATGAAAAAGGTTATTTTCAGACAGAACATAAGCATTACTTAGAAGTATTAGTACAGGTATTGTGTTTTTTACAATGTAGAGCCACTATATGTCAAGTCTCATGTGTCTCCATTTGTTAACAACCGTTTTATGTACAGATCATGAACTGAATAACAATTGGTGTTGTTTTATAGAGACTCAAAGCTTGACCGTTGACATTTTAACTATACTTGTCAGTAAAAATATCGTTAATTATTAAAATATGGTGCAAATATCATTCAAAAATTAAAGGCACAAGGAAATCTCGTTATCTTCAAACCCTTAATTACTAACAATAAAATTCCTGGAATAATGAAGGAAGTGAAGTGTGAAGGATTATAAGGGGCAAAGACTGGTTCCCTACCCTCTCTGTCCACCCCTGTACAACCTCCTAGTAACTCACAATAGATGGGGAATAATAGATATTTAATATCTTTTGTTGATCTTTCATGGTGTAAAGAAATCATAGTGATGTGACGTATGTGAAGTAAAGAATAAGAGGCATTATTTTTTTGGGTACTGTTGGTGCTGTTGTCTGTATACTGTATGACAAAAAATATAATCACGCTTGTATTCCCCGAAGGCTGAGCAGAGGCAGAGGAGCAGTAATATAGACCCATAGTTCGCTGGTATGTTTAGGTTTCATGATAAAGGGGGTGGGCTTATTACCATTAATGAGAAACAAATCCAAACTTGGAGCTTCTTCTGAGAATTTTAGTAACACCGGTAGACCTATGAATCGAACCTACAAGCGTAGCAGTTGCACTTAGGACTAGTACCTCAAGCATCAGTTCTATCGAATGGCCTTCGATAGGTTTTTTACGCATCGAAACGCTGTAATCTTTTAGCAGATTTTAGTTCCTTACGTAACCGATAGAGGCGCTCTGATTTTCCATACAAATATTATACGGCGTCGATAGCGAGTCTAGTGAGAATAACTCATGGACGAGGCACTGTAGACTAAGGCAGGCAGCCGTAACTGAGTTATGGTAATTTAAATGGTAACAAATACTATCACCAGTGCTGTGTTCTGTTCTAAATTAAACTGAGCTTTTGGTTGTTATATTTTTAATCAAAACGATACAAAATAAATTAATAATCAACCCATATACTGTCCCACTGCTGGGCACGGGTCTCCTCTCAATATGAGAGGGATTAGGCTATAGTCCACCACGCTGGCCTAATGCGGGTTAGCAGACTTCACATGCCGTTGAGAAAATCTCTCAGGCATGCAGGTTTCCACACGATGTTTTCCTTCACCGTTAAAACGAGTGATAATTACGCACATGATTTCGAAAAGTCAGAGGTGTGTGCCTTGGATTCTAACTCGAGACCTTTGACTTGGCAGTCCAGTGGTCACACCCCTATCACTGCTTTTCAATCAAAACGATACGACAGGAAATACTAACAAAGAAAAATATTTTCATCAATGCAAATTTTATTAAACGTTTTGATAAACAAACAAAGCTGCCTACTAACTTACCTATCTACTACTATGTGATCGCGGCTGTATGAACCAGGACTTTATAATTCGATATTCGGAACAATACAGGATATACAATTATGTTCCGTATCACATTTTAATAAAGGTTGGTATTGCGTAAACAGCGTTACAAATGCATGGTCCGAATCGCCCCGCACAGATCGAATTTGTCTGCAAAGTTTGAATGTTTCTGTACACAGGGTGGAGCTTAAAACGGCGGTGTATGGTTGTGGAAAGGGGAGGAGTTATTGACGCAGCCTGTATATGAAGTCAGATATAGCTTGTATGCAACCTGAAAGCTAGATTTACTTACAAATAGGTATCAGAAATACTAATTCTAACATGTAATTTTACAGTTAAGACCTTCAATAGATACAATGCCTAAATGTAAAAACCCGAACGCGAATAGGACAAATTCCTTTTATTTTCCCGCTAATATTGATATCTTTAGTTGAAATAATAATTATTATTATAATATATAATTCCTCGGGATGTTTACGTCTTCTGAGGAAGCAGTTTTTTCCTAATAAAAGTAGTGAAAAATACTTTAAAGAGCAGTGAGTAAAATGCTTTTTTTTATCATTAATAATGCTTTATAAATATAAAAGAAAAGCTATAATTTCGCAATTTAAACGTAAATAGGCTTAATCAATAATCTCGAAAATGTCTTAAGACAAATTAACAATTAACAAAAGAGAGTAAGGACCAACCGTGAAATTGGATGAGGCGCATCTAAGGACCAGTGAAGCGTATCGTTCCATTGGCCTCGTCTTAAATAAAGCCCTTAATAAATACTTTGTTTATTGGATTAAATTATATTATCTTCTTTATTTCGTTTTATCAGCCTATTGCAAGAATCCGCTTTGCTTGTAAAGTCAATCATGCGATTTTAGATTTATCACACTAAATGGCTGTGAAATATTTATATATGGTATCGTACAATGTACGTCAAGAAACAAGTATTTAATTTTGCTAGTTTTTATTACTACATATATATACGTGTTTTAAAAAAGATGGAATAGCACGTGCATATATCTATTAATATTTAACCTCTTATTGAAATCGTCTGTATTAATCAGAGCCTAATTTACCAAAAAATACCATTCGTTTGGTCCTTATCAAAACTACAAACTATGCTCTAAGACTTAGGGTAATATTCAGAGACAACGCTAAGCGTAAACTTACGCTTCCGTATGTAAAATTGTAATACAAATTTAACATACGGAAGCGTTACTTTACGCTTAGCGTCATTTCAGAATATTAGCCTTAGAATTTTACATTGTCAACTAAGTATATTTTAATAATGCCCGCACCATTGTCAGACATAGTAGGGACATTAGCAAGTTGAAACAAAAGCTCCAACGCAAGCAAACAAAGAAAATTATTACCTTTCCCACCATTAATAATAACTTAAACCCCTTGTTTGACACATTACTATAATGGAGCTGTCATCTGAACATATTTCGCGACTTCGCGTTGCTTCGTAGGCGGATCGAAGGACCAATTTTACCAGATCCCTTATTCGAACAAAGTATCGTTTTGGCTCTGTGGTTTGTAACACAGGCGGTAGGTCTTTATAAAGTGGTGCAGACAGGGTAGAAATGTAGCCGTCAGTCGCAGGTGATAACTGGATCGAGTAATTAGAAACTGACGTGCCAGTTAATAACTGCGGATAAGTTTGATGTGTATGCAACGCAGACGCTTCAGTTATCTGTCGTGAACCATGACAGACTCTGCTTTTTACCTTTAATTAACTCTTCCTTGTATTTACATTTTTCTATTAAATATTCTGGCATTCTTCGTGTAAAATACTGATATTCAGCCGCATCTGGTTAGACTGGAAGCCGACCCCAACATGGTCGGGAAAAAGGTTTAGAGGATGGATTCTGGCATTCAAACCAAGTTTACTTATTAGATACATGTTTTAATAAACAGAATGCCTGATAAATCCTTACCAAGGTTTTTTCAAATTATTTTATAGCTCAGAATATTAGTATCGAGAATCATTGACATTTATCGTTTATTTATTTATGTAAATAACGTTTATAAATACTCTACGCGTGAGTGGCCAAAATGGGACCTTTAATACAACAAATTTTTTTGTTAGGTACTTTGTATGTGACTAAAGAACTACGAGTATGATGCTTTCCAAAACTTGTTCGCTAACAACTTAATCCTAACAAGTAAACAAAAACAAATAAATAATAGTATCCTTCGCCTAAACACATGATTACGTGCTTCAAAACATTTGCTTGACAGCAAAATGAGTTACTCAACAGTTGTTGAGTTACAAAACTGAGCTCATGTTGCTAGTCAGACAGTCATTAATCTCAAGTAGCGGCGAAACTTTGGTCTCAAATTAGTACAGGGTCCAACAAAATCATTTATATCAATTCTGTTACGCTGGACGGTGGTAATTATTAAAACCGCAGCCGGACCGCAGTTCGCAAAGGCTTCTAATTAACTTCGGTCCACGTACGGAAAGGTAAGCAGCTGTTGCCGGATAATGCCTTCTTGGTTATGGGCGCCTGGTATACGATGCAACGATATTGTGCATACGTGCCGGTTTGAAAATACGACTGCACTGTAGAAGAAATAAAAGAATATTAGGGTAAGAGAAATAATTTAACAAGAACGACCGAAATTTGGTCCTTTTAAGCTTTGGACACTTGTTGCGTAAAAGGACCAAATCTTGGTTTTCAGTTAGGCTTTAAAGAGTGTTACCGTGCTTTCTATTACTGTTAATATTCAAAACATAGTCCAAAATCAGATTGCTCACTAATTTAATCTCAGCTAATAAAATTTTAAAGATGGTCCTAAGCGGTGAAGTGGTATTACATTTAGATGTTATCAACTATCGCCGTCTATATAAACATCGTCACGTCAACAACGTGATAAAAATATTTATTTATTTATATTTATTTATTTATATATACTTTATTGTACACCGAATATAACACAATAAAACAGGATACATAAGTTATTAAAGATATACAATGGGCGGCCTTATCGCAGACTGCGATCTCTTCCAGGCAACCTTAGCATGGACATAATCAGAACAGAACAAAAAATGGGGTTGACAATGGTGCAATATTTCGATAAAGGACAATTTATGTTAAAGTACACAAATATTTCACAATACAATAAGTAAATATACCATATCTCAAATATCCACTTAGTAAGTCTTTTAAGTGTTGAAATACCTTTTCTAAGTCTAAATTAATTTGAAAATCAGTGTTAGGATTTACAGCAAAACATTTTTATCGGGCTAGGTGAAATTTATCTCTATGTCTATTTATTTTACCGGTACACAAACCAGCTCAGAATAGTGAATAAAAACATGTTAGAAAACCGAAACGTTCACAGCAAAATCCAACGTGTGCAGTGCCCCGTGAAGAGCGATAGCACCTGCTACGAACTATTGATATATACCCAATACTGAGCACATCACTACTTTCATTTGTCACAAAAATAATGTAATAAAATTTATAAGATCTCCTGTCGAATACAACTCGTATGTTACCAACATACGACTTGTATTTAACAGATCTTTTAAGGGGATTCAGAAAATCCTCAAAGATCACCTCTCGCCTGGGGCCTATGTGTATCTCGGATTCTTAATGACTAAATACTTACCTACCTTGCCTTGTCTTATGGTGTCTTAACTTCATGACATTCGCTACGACCATAACAGGCTGGTCTAGACATCGCTGGACATCTTCAAGAGTATGCGACTTCAACCAGTATGACGTAGAAGGCAAAACGTGTCCAGTACACGGGAGGTTTTGCCTTCTAGGTCACGCAAAGGGTTCTTGTTCCTTTAAAATATTTTCACCGTGTGCATTTCTGAATAGAATTGTTCTGCTTGAAACACACGCCTAAATCACAAGAATAAAACTACTGAAAAATTTGCGCGGGAGATGAAAGTTCGATTCCCGCACAATCGTACGATGCTAGGCCCGTCCACTCCCAATGTAAAACTAATGAGTTATACTCGACTTTATGACCCGCACAATTGTATTGGAGCGTTCCGAAAGGGCTATTGCAAGAATCCGCTTTGCTTGTAAAGTCAATCATGCGATTTTAGATTTATCACACTAAATGGCTGTGAAATATTTATATATGGTATCGTACAATGTACGTCAAGAAACAAGTATTTAATTTTGCTAGTTTTTATTACTACATATATATACGTGTTTTAAAAAAGATGGAATAGCACGTGCATATATCTATTAATATTTAACCTCTTATTGAAATCGTCTGTATTAATCAGAGCCTAATTTACCAAAGAAAACCATTCGTTTGGTCCTTATCAAAACTACAAACTATGCTCTAAGACTTAGGGTAATATTCAGAGACAACGCTAAGCGTAAACTTACGCTTCCGTATGTCAAATTGCAATAAAAATTTGACGTACGGAAGCGTTACTTTCGAATTTTACTATTAGATTATTACTTATTAGAATTTTACAGTGTCAACTAAGTACATTATAATAATGCCCGCACCATTGTCAGGCATAGCAGGCACATTAGAAATTTGAAACAAAAGCTCCAACGCAAGCAAACAAAGAAAATTATTACCTTTCCCACCATTAATAATAACTTAAACCCCTTGTTTGACACATTACTATAATGGAGCTGTCATCTGAACATATTTCGCGACTTCGCGTTGCTTCGTAGGCGGATCGAAGGACCAATTTTACCAGATCCCTTATTCGAACAAAGTATCGTTTTGGCTCTGTGGTTTGTAACACAGGCGGTAGGTCTTTATAAAGTGGTGCAGACAGGGTAGAAATGTAGCCGTCAGTCGCAGGTGATAACTGGATCGAGTAATTAGAAACTGACGTACCAGTTAATAACTGCGGATAAGTTTGATGTGTATGCAACGCAAACACCTCAGCTATCTGTCGTGAACCGTGACAGACTCTGCTTCTTACCTTTAATTAACTCTTCCTTGTATTTACAGTTTTCTATTAAATATTCTGGCATTCTTCGTGTAAGATACTGATATTCAGCCGCATCTGGTTAGACTGGAAGCCGACCCCAATATGGTTGGGAAAAAGGTTTGGAGGATGGATTCTGGCATTCAAACCAAGTTTACTTATTAGATACATGTTTTAATAAGCAAAACGCCTGATAAATCCTGACCAAGGTTTTTCAAATTATTTTATAGCTCAGAATATTGGTGTCGATAATCATTGACATTTATCGTTTATTTATTTATGTAAATATATACGTTTATATTCTACGCGAAAGAAGCTAAAACGGGACCTTTAATACAAATAAATTTTGAATTAGGTACTTTGTATGTTCTCCAACAACTTAATCCTAACAATTAAACAAAAACAAATAAATAATAGTATCCTTCGCCTAAATACATGATTACGTGCTTCAAAACATTTGCTTGAACTTCAAAGTGAACGCCCGTTCGACAGCAAAATGAGTTACTACAAAACTGAGCTCATGTTGCTAGTCAGACAGTCATTAATCTCAAGTAGCGGCGAAACTTTGGTCTCAAATTAGTACAGGGTCCAACAAAATCATTTATATCAATTCTGTTACGCTGGCCGGTGGTAATTATTAAAACCGCAGCCGGACCGCAGTTCGCAAAGGCTTCTAATTAACTTCGGTCCACGTACGGAAAGGTGAGCAGCTGTTGCCGGATAATGCCTTCTTGGTTATGGGCGCCTGGTATACGATGCAACGATATTGTGCATACGTGCCGGTTTGAAAATACGACTGCACTGTAGAATAAATCAAAGAATATTACGGTAAGAGAAATAATTTAACAAGAACGACCGAAATTTGGTCCTTTTAAGCTTTGGACACTTGTTGCGTAAAAGGACCAAATCTTGGTTTTCAGTTGGCTGTACAGAAGTTACCCTGCTTTCTATTACTGTTAATATTCAAAACATAGTCCGAAATCAGATTGCTCACTAATTTAATCTCAGCTAATAAAATTCTAAAGATGATTCTAAGCGGTGAACTGGTATTACATTTAGATGTTATCAACTATCACAGTCTATATAAACATCGTCACGTCAACAACGTGATAAAAATATTCACTTAGTAAGTCTTTTAAATACCTTTTCTAAGTCTAAATTAATCTGAAAATCAGTGTTAGGATTTACAGCAAAACATTTTTATCGGGCTAGGTGATATTTATCTATTTGTCTATTTATTTTACCGGTACACTAACCAACTCAGAACAGTGAATGAAAACATGAGTTATAAAACAGAAACGTTCACGGCAAAATCCAACGTGTGCAGTGCCCCGTGAAGAGCGATAGCACCTGCTACGAACTATTGATATATACCCAATACTGAGCACATCACTACTTTCATTTGTCACAAAAATAATGTAATAAAATTTATAAGATCTCCTGTCGAATACAACTCGTATGTTACCAACATACGACTTGTATTTAACAGATCTTTTAAGGGGATTCAGAAAATCCTCAAAGATCACCTCTCACCTGGGGCCTATGTGTATATCGGATTCTTAATGACTTAATACTTACCTACCTTGCCTTATCTTATGGCCATCGTCATGGTATTCATGACATACGCTACGACCATGACAAGCTGGTCTAGACATCGCTGGACATCTTCAAGAGTATGTGACTTCAACGAGTATGACGTCGAAGGCAAAACCTCTCGTGTACTAGTCACGCAAAAGATTCTTGTTCCTTTAAAACATTTTCATCGTATTTTTTTTTTTAGAATTGTTCTGCTTGAATCACACGCCTAAATCACAAGAATAAAACTAATGAAAACAAAACGATTATTCAAACAATATATGATATAGATCTGAAAAAGCAGACTCCTCTTAATTATTTACGTCTGTCGATCTTCCTTTGTTATAGCCAGCAATTAAAAGAGGAATAAAAATGGATTTTTAAAAGGTTTTTTATTGATTTATTTTTGTGTCGTTCTTTTTTAATTGAGTGCTAGGGTAAAAGCCGAATATTTTGAACCTGTCCTAGATACTTGTACCTAGTATACACGGGTACAATATTGTTAGTGTTACCTTACTTAAAGCTTATTAAGTATATTTTATTCTTTAATTTTTAAATTTCTGATTATAGCAGTGTTCCATATAAGTACTACTTTATAATGTAAAGGTATAGTTAAAAACACTGCAAACTATTATAAAAATAAAAAGGAACTCTAGCATCCGGCGCTCTTCGAATAAAGGGTCTCTTGAAATTCGGCGCTCGGCCGGTCAACTTCGGTCCTTAGCCGAAACCCAAATTATACGTTGCGACTAAATTGTCTCCGTTGGCCTATCTACTTGATTTTGAGATGTCTGCCTACCGTCTGCATAAACAAACAGTCAATATTCATTGCAGAAGTTTTGTTTTTTTTTAATTAATTATAAATTTGCGATTTTAATTAATTTCATAATTTCGGAGAAACGTGGTTTAGACAATCTATTTTTAATCTTTCTCAGCAAATAAAAATCTCTTCAGAAGCAGTCTGAACGTAATTAATTAAATAAATAAGGTAACATGACTTTGTTCATTTATAAAATCTCTACTTAACCTTACATAAAGCACATACGTTTCAACATAAAGATTTGACGTTTAGAAAATGACAGGCTTGTTACTCGTATACTCGAGAAAAGGCTTATATTCCCGACGGTACCCGCCGAAACCAAGTGCACTCGAAAAGTTAATAATTCGAAACCCGTTCGTGTACTTCTCTGATTCTCCATTCATATTCATATTTATTTCGTTTCACCTATTCGCCCCGGGACGCTTTGCAAATTTAAATTTAAATCCTTAATTTTAACAAGATACGCGGCGTAACTTATATTCAAATTTTCTCTTTAGACATATTGCTCGGCGGGTCGGAAGCAATCTTCATTGTACAGCGATTCCGAATCAACGGTGTTTAAGTCTGATTATTCGCGAAAATCTCATATTTATGTAAATTAGACGTCAAATGAATGCGATTGTTGTTCTTTGTTCGGTCTTTGGGTATCTTGCTTAGAATTTCACTAAGGTACTACTTAAATATACCTACCAAGGTATAAGGCCTATACAATTGCTTATTCTGTAGTTTAAGTTATCTTAATAACTTGTTCTGTTGCATTTAATTACATGTAATTTATTTTATAAATTAAAAAATAATTTGACTGTGGATGCCATCTGAGTGACATATTTACGAAAAAGTTTTAATTGTTTCTTAAATTTAAACTTTGGTATTCCTGAGAAAATCTATTATTTAAAATAAAAATAGTAATAGGTAAATTATTTTAATTGTACACATGTATGGGTGTTAGTTAATTTTAATTAATCATTGTTCCGTATTCATTAATTTTATAATTGTTTCAGATAGTAAACAAAACTTTACAGCTTTCATTTTCAGCTATTGCGACAATCTTCAACGAATACAGTCCATTTCTCAAAACCAACCACACACGAGTAAGTTGTCATCTTAAACCATTACTAATTTATGAACTCAAATAACTAAGGAGACCGCATCCAAGGAATGCAATCACCATTGGGTTAATTAATAATTCTAGACCGGTCTGAGGACATAAAGTCTGCGGTTGTGAGGGCACCCCCCTTCCCCCTATTAGTACTCCGTTTTAATACTGCCCACATTTAGCGAGAACCACTCCCTACATATTAATTTTACGAGAATACCTCTTATACTCGAACCCGACAATTTGGCTTTTCACAATTGCGGTGTACCCCGGCTAGACATCCGAATATAAGGACTGAGTATACGGCAGCTATTTATGATGTACTTGGCTATGAATATACTAAAGTTGAAGTACTTCTTGAAAGTCTTGGTGAATTTTAAGGAAGCCGTTGAGTGTGGTTACTTGGTTTGCAATTATTTTATTTTGCAATCTATTTACAGCTTATAATTGTAGTGATTATTAATTAGTAAGTATGTGTTTACAAATATTGTTTTTTTTCTTCTTCTTTTAGTGTCAATGGTAAATCGTAAAACTATCTATCATATCATACCGATAGACGATTTTATTTTCCAGTGATAGCCTTCTCTCTATATGTTATGGAACACACATATAAAATAAAAATGTTTTAGTTTGATTCCTAAGTTACGCGCTTTTCGTCTTTGAGAGAAAACTATTCATAATATTCCTTAGAAACTTACACAGCAATACCAAAAATAGTTTTTTGGTAAGTAAGATAATAACTACAAAAATTATTTTGTTATTTGAAATGAGCTAAAAGCAAAACTGAGCTTTAAATATTTTTCTTTTCAGTCATGTCTAATAATAAAAACTGACACCCACGTGCCTAACAAAACGCAATACGATGAATGAAGCCAATTTAAATAAAACATGATTTTATAAATACGTATTTCTCGTAACGTGAAGGACCACTTTAACAAAAAATACGTTTATTAAGGCGTCTCAAGACGATTGTTCTGAGAAATAATATCGCAACTACTTACTACTTTTAATAAACGAGTCTACGGTTTAATTAATGTTTATGAAGTTGCGTACTTTACATAGTTTTAGATAATATAATATAAAATATGTTTTATGGAGTTTGACGTCACGTAACGTATTTTATGGAGTGACAAATTCAATTGGAAGTAATGTTAATAAGATGACGAATAAGCATACGGAACCCTTAATAACAGTAAGCGCCAACTGCAGACCATAGAAACCAGCCACCCCAGTAGCATCACTAGCGCGTTCTCATAATAAGACCTCAGGGGGGCTAGACAAGTTGCATTTTGACATTCGAATCGACAAACAAAATGTATGGAAATGACACAAGCTTTCGACAAATCGGGCTGTCACTAAAGTCATTTGCATACATTTTGTTTGTCGATTCGAATGTCAAAATGCAACTTGTCTAGCCCCCCAGTTCGTATTCCATTCGCTTCGCTTTGCTATTAACGAACTTATTGGCTGTACCTCAACCATGAGTTCTATCGAATTGGTTTCGATCGGTTTTACGAATCGAAACGCTGTAATCTCATATCCGATTTTAGTTCCTTACGTAATCTCTAGAGGTGTTGGAGGGTTTTCCATACAAATATTTTACGGTATCGCTAGCGAGTTTAGTGAGAAAAATCTCATGGTCGAGGCACAGTAGTGTTACTAGCGCGTTCTCATAATAAGACCTCAGTTCGTAGTTCATTCGCTACCTCTTTGCTATTAACGAACTTATTGGCCGATTGTGTAGCTTACACACGGAAGAAGAACAAGACTGTATATATAAAAGTATACCTATATAAAAAGAAAAAGTGACTGAATGTCAACACACTGAATGTATTGAGTTAAAATTTATCACACGGATAGTTATTATGTTGTATATATAAAAAAATATATCCCAAGTGGTGTAACATGGGTTGAAACATGGTGCGGGTGAAGCCGCAATCAGATTCAAGGTGGAAAGCCTGTAAACACTGCGTCTTTGCATGTAGTCTGTGGGCTCATTTTACTCAAAAGGCATTACGTGCGTAAAATTAAACGCATTCAGGGTGCTGTTGGGGCTGCCCCGCTACTGCAGTGCATCAGGGATGTTTGCAGATGCTCGTGTGGACTGTTTTAATGCGGTCATGCGGGAGCGATGTGCATCCCTGGTGCATAGGGTTCGGGTCAGCGCCAACAGCATCCTGTCTTTGATTGCTAGCAGGCTAGACTGTGCATTTGTGAACCACTGCTGCAGGGTTTCAGCTGGACCTGTAACGCTGCAGCGGTGAAATTTTATATTCAACATTATATATAACTAGCTGACCCAGCAAACGTTGTTTTGCCATATAGGGGTGGGTCATTTTAGGGGGATGAAAAATAAATGTTGGCCGATTCTCATAGATACCGGATAAGCACACAAAATTTCATACAAATCGGTCCAGCCGTTTCGGAGGAGTATGGCAACTAAAACTGTGACACGAGAATTTTATATATTAGATCTATGTTTAACTAACAAAGCCTGTAAGGAATTTGTGACTAACACTATTATGAGTCTTTGGCACTTGAAATAAATGTATTATTATTATTATATTTGTCTCCTCAACTCCTTATGTATTTATATACGCTAACATTATCCCAAGTTAAACCTGATATTCAAAAACGTTTGCATTATCTAAAGGTCGGGAGGTAGTCTCGCCAGACATTTTCCTATGGCTTTAATGAAACCGCATAATAACGTATAACGTTGTGTTATTATGAAAGAGGAATTCAGCTACCACGGGTTTTAGTAGATGAGCTTTTAGTTAGTCACTTTGTAATTATATTTTAAGTTTAGTTTTGGCGTTACACTGTGTCTTAATCTGTTTTGGAAAGGGGTTTGTCATGTTGCCAGCATACGAGCAAGCTGCTCAGAAGAAGTTTATATAAGTAAATTTTATTATTATAGTTTCGCTTTTTACGCTTTTTAGCTGAAACGATATTGCAAAAGCTCTTGAAAATGAATCTCAGTGTAAATCCGATATTTTTGCAATACATTTTGGAGAAATTACATATTGTTACAAAAAATGTAAAGGATGTACAATTAGTGCCTAATCCTTTCAGTAATACAGGCGTAATAGTGTGTTATGTTAAAAAACATTAGATTTCAAAAGTACCTATTTGTATGGTATAATTGAAATCAAAATACTTGAATTTGAACTATAAATAACGGTTATAAGTAACGGAAAAAATAAAAACGCTTTCTGGGAAAAACACTATAATTAAATCGTATCATATCGAGTCACAACTTTTTTAAGAACCAAACACTGAATAGATTTCATTCAAGTATTCGCGATTGAAAAATATATTTGCTTATTATCATTCAGGTACCTACTATAAAATTTGTGATAAAAAGAAGTCTCCTTAGAGAAACTAACGGTTTTCTGCGAAAAAACCTATAATTAAATGGTCGTATCGAGCTACTTCAACTTATATAAGAACCAAACTTTTATACCAACCACCGAATAGAAACAGTTTATTTCAAGAATTCGCGATTGATATGCTTAGATAACAAAACTTCGGGTTCGGTTCAGAGAATGGATTATTTCGATAAATTGTTATAGAAACAACCCTTTAATTTATTGTTGGAATGTTTTCAACCAAAGCAATTTCTGATTGATCTGAATGTTTATCATTATACAATATAGTAACTACCCTGTTTCACAACCTAACTGCCACTGCTAACTGCCTTATAAATTAAATAATGGAACATAATTTGTATGAAATTATGTGTGTATCTAATACCAACTGTATTCATATATTTGACAGTTGTAGCGTAAAAATCTCTGTATAAGACATAATATAAGGTTCACTAATCTCAATCTCGGAGTCTTTAGTAGTTTCCCAGTAATATTGTGTGTGACGTTTCGCGACGTACCACTAGGGTTTGCACGCAACGAGTTTCGAGAAAGTCTTCTTTTATAAATATTGTGATAAAAGTTGCAGGAACTTTTCTGGTTCATTGATGACTTAAAAATTGGAAGTAATATTTTTACCACGACAATTGGTTCAACTGATAATATGTTACCTACTCATTACGATAATAATTATGATAAAAGAACAAAAAAAAAGAGATCCAGCAATGACTGAACCCAATAAGCAACTAGAAAACATTGAGACTCGAGATATTTTTTTTATTAATTATTTTATGTCTTCAAAGTACAGCCTAACCCCTCTCATTCTGTCTCCTCCACTCCGCTGGTAGTGGGACAGTGTAAATGAGTCGCTATGAAAAATAATACTTATATCATGAATACGTCTTGATGCAAATAAATATTTTAAACATAATTCGTGAGTAAATCTTTGTAATTTCGATCGATACGTTTTATCTGAAAGTACATTATACAAGGTGGAAGGGACATCGACGCACATCCGAATACCATGAGTTCAGTACATGATTCTAGATCTAGACCCCCTGCGTTGAAATTTTCCGTAACTTTTTTCATGAATTTTTCAATTTTTTCTGCAGTATTTTTTACTTGAACGTGTAAAAGAACATTATTTCTATCTACCCAAATTAGATTTATAATTAAAAAATCATTATTTCATTTATATTGAATCGCGCGTGCGATAACATTCACCGCAGAGCGTTATAATAGCGTTTTAAGCAATACACTGCGCGCTCGAAAATGTCAATATCTGTAATAACCGATAATTTTCTACATGAATGACCTAGGTCATTTTATTTTTGATATTGAGTGAAACCTTATCACGACGTTTGTACGTCATGTCCCTTCCACCTTGTATAATATGCTGAAGAAAACACACTGGCCTTAATATGGTACATTGAGTGGTATTTGCAGAACAATTGCCCATCAATATAATTTTGATATGTGTGAGTCAACCCTACTTAATCTGGTGGTGCGTACGACGGAAGCGACAATGTCGCTCGTGCGATAAACGTTCCGCTACCGTACCGTACCGTACCGCGTTGATAACACTGCAACGGTATCTGACTTCCTAATGAAAATTTGCGGCAGTCAGACAGAGGTAAACAATAATAGCAGAGTATAAAATATAGCATAAAGTATTTATTCACATAATTTAATAGGCATCATTTCACTACCTAATGTTTTTTGAATACAGTATGCAAATATGTACAGTTTGCAGACTGCCTCGTTGGTCTAGTGGTCCCAAGCGCGACTGCTACGCTAGAGGTCCTGGATTAGATCCCTGGGTCGAGCAGTGTTGTTCGGTTTTCTGTGAAATTCCCAGTAGCAGCTCGGAGTCTGGATCTGTGCGGTTGATGGCAATAGGCTCGCCCCCTATTACATGGGACCTAAACATACTGGTGAAATGTGGGTGTACATTAGTACCTACGCCTCTGCATACTCCTTCGGGGGATATAGGCGCGATGGTATGCTATGATATGCAGTTTGCGGTCGACTTGACTAGTTAGCGGCTGATTTACGAACGAGCGAAAATTACACCTAAGCACCCTATGGAGTCGCTAACTCGGTTCGATGAGGCACCCTTACAAAAATGATCACATCACTACGTATTATAAATTGAAGTCACCGATGTCTGTTTCACTATCTGATCTATCTAAAAAACTTTTAAAGTCACTTTGATACGGCTTTTACTATCATTTAGGAAATTTCTTCTTCTTCTATAGGTATGTATAATAAATGCACAATTGCACACCTTTGCTAAGCAGGGCCTGTAGACAGTTGCAATTTGACATTCAAATCGACAAACGAATAGAAATTAAATGTATGGAAATGACACAAGCTTTAGCTTTTTTGGCTAGCACCCCATGGGGTGGGTTGTTAATTATTGAAATAAATGACACCTTTTCAATCATGAATAAATAAGGTGGTATAGTTTAGGTAGATAAACTATTCGCCTATTTGCTTCCTTGACTAAGTTACAAACATTTCAGTTACACCAATATTTCAGACAACATTCTACAGACGTCAAGCAAATTAAAAATTTAATTCGCATTCATGGTTTAACGATCGCAAGCATCCTCAAGAGTCATAAATCGCCAGCGGGGACCAGCAGGACATTATTAAAATACCGCATCACAGTAGTGACACGTTTCTAATTAAATTTCACACGAGTTAGTATGGATGTCGTAAAATTTTAACTACCCTTTTGAGTTTTCGTCAGTTTATTGATGTTAAAGTTGTGAAGGTTTGAGGGCTCTTGAGGGGCTTGTGGTAAAATGGCTACTGACTGCACCAACTATCTACAAGTCCTGACAGAAAAACGACCTGTTTCATGAGTTCGTGTGGTGAAGATTCTGGGGGGCTAGACAAGTTGCATTTTGACATTCGAATCTACAAACAAAATGTATGGAAATGACATTAGTGACAGCCCGATTTGCCGAAAGCATGTGTCATTTCCATACATTTTGTTTGCGATTCGAATATCAAAATGCAACTTGTCTAGCCCCCCTGATCAGTATTCATATTCTCATGATATTCCTTCATGAGATTCTTTTGACGACGTCTGTGGTCTGGTAGTTCGAGTACCGGACTGCTGATCACGGGGTTGTGGATTCGATTTCCACATGACACAAATATTTATGTGATGATGAATATAAGTATTTGTGTTTGTCTGGGTGTTTCCTATGTATAATAAGCATGTATTTACAAAAAAAAGTATATAAGTATTATATCCATTGTCTAGTACTCATAGTACAAGCTCTGCTTAGTTTGGGACTAGATGGTACTGTGTAAAAATGTCGCCAAAAATATTAAAATATTATGCCGTATATCCATAGTCTTGATATGCCCAATTGACCATTGGCCAGCCAAGTCGAATGTCTTTAGTTAAAACCCTTAGCTAAGACCTCTGACTTTCCGAAATAACGTGCGCGTACGGTGAAGGAGATCAACTTTAGGAAATCTAAATACCAGAGAGATTCTCTCGACGGCATGTGAAGTCTGCCTATCAGATTGAGATCAGGGTGGGTAGTAGGCTAATAGGTATATCTTATTTTAAGAAGAGACCCAAACCCAGCAGTGCGACAGTAATGGAATAATGACGATACTAATTCTCATGATTAAAAAAAAACTATTTGGATTTATGTTCAATAGCAATAGCAACTTATTTTTAGGTCCTATGTAATAGAGGGTGGGCCCTCTATTACATAGGACCTAAAAATAAGTTGTAGATTGTGCGTTAAGTACACTTAACTCTCCGAAGATTGAATCTAGCTGATATTGTATAAATATAATTCAGTAGTAAGCAGTTATTCCTTGGTCAAAAATCCTGCCCGAACCATGTTTTTCCTGCAATCAAAGAAAAGCACTCCCTATCGTATATAATCTAATACAATACTAACACATTAAAAACGTAGTAACTTAACCGTATGTACACACAGTGGGCCGAGTAATGAATGCTCCTGAGAATAATAAGCTAACAAAAGAAAATCGTTATTTGTTTTCCGCATTTCTCCTTCCCTAGCGGCGGATCACGTCATTATTCTACAGATCGAGCTTTTATTATTTTTTGGGTTCCTTAAGAAGTTCGGGAAATTATCCACTTCAAATATAAAACCCTTCCTTCGGCTTTTTGCCCGGTCGTCGGGTAAAAATAGCTTACATTATTATCGTCATCGTTAAGAGGAAAAACGTAGTAAATACTTAACAAATAAAAATACTTAGCTGATTTAATCGGTTTTTAGTATTTTTAAGCGAATTAAAAAGGAAAAGTTCTCAATTATTCGATTTAATCTTCGCTGATCTTAAACCTAAACGTAAAGGGCCGCTAAGTTTTATTTATGTGCCTCTACTGATGTAATAAGCCCTGTATTTGTTATAATACATTATTATAATATTACTAAAACATAGTTTTATGTGCTAAGTATTATGAAATTGCAATGCTTGTAAAAGGCCGCTAAGTCATAAGTACACTATTATAAAATGAAAAACCTTATCTATACACTTAGTACGCAATAAATCTTTTGAATTTGAATTTGAAAAATTTGTACACTTAGTAAGCAAATAAATTATTTGATTTGATTCGATTCCTATTTCATGTCATGACATAAACTATATCTAAAGTACTAGTCGTTAGTCTTATATCAATTTAGTTGGTATCACAAAATTAATTGTTTTCTAAAAAAACTGATGAATTATGATGTCGGTAGATATATTTTATGTAGGGTAAGATCTAAATCTCTTCATCAGACGCTATTAATGCATTATATTTTTGAGCCAGCCCATATGATCCTGTGAACTGTCTCGTCGACTCATCTTGAAGCCCAAAACTTGTTACAATTTTAAATTTCGAAAAACTTCGTCCTTAATTCTGTACAGACCCCCAACAACTCAATATAGTTTGTACCTTACAATTTTTTCGTTCTTGTAGAACGTCGCGTCGTAATAATTAAAGATAAATATAATACAACCGCTCCACTTCACGGAGATCGTGTCTCGCTTAGCTTTTGTCTTCAAAATGGACTCCTGTTGATAGATTGTCAGCCATTGTTTACTTAATCTGAGACGAAATAAATGATTTATAAGTTACCTTAAAAGAAACAAAAGAAGTTATGAAAGCCAAAAAAAAAACAAGCAGGTATTGTGTACTTAAATGTTTTTATTGCGAGTAACGAAGCTTTTTCTTGTTCAATTAAAATTACAAAAGCGGTAGCAAATTAATCCAGTGTTTATTTTTACATTGTGTTTTGTCGACGTTGTTGGAATAATTTTGCGTTATGTTATGGCTTTTGCTTGCCTTTTATAACAGTACTTTTTATATAAAATTATGAGAAGCCGCAAGCCAACTTGTTAATTAAGCTTGAAACAACTCTATGCTGATATATTTCTATAATAGAATATTTGTTTACCTTTTGACGCTGTATATCGTTTCGTAGTCGACATTTTTTAAAACAGGAAATGACGACTTTAAAAAAATTCCTTTATCGGACGGTTAATATTAGTAATAAGACCTTTAAGAGCAATACTTATCAGCTTAAGGAAATATATTTTTATGTTTTATCGAAATGTTTGTTTAAAAAGTTTGATATTTTAAGCCTACGTGCTCCAATAAATTGAGTCTCCTTTGTATGTCAATAGATAATAATAATTATAAATTCTTGTAGACAATTATTTTCTCACCCACCCAAAAATGCGTGCTCAGAGAAGCAGTGAGAAAAATAATATCCAATATCTTATTTTCAACAAACATTGGATTAAATTTCTCACACCTCAAAATCCTCTTACCGCCCCCCACTCCGTATTAGTCCAAAAATAAAGTTACAAGAGATAACGTAGCAAGTTATAAGTGAACTGGATTGTGACCAGACTACACCTGTTCGTTCCCATTGTCCCACAACACGAGAATAAAGAGGTTCGTCAAGTTTCCCACACATATCTCCAACTTACAAAGTTGCAATTTTATCTACATCATTAAATAGTTTTGCAACGTAAACTAAGCAAAGTTTACAATCTACCAATGCTGATGTCTTTGTTTACATGTTTTGCGAAGGGAGCAACCTAAAGTAAATCTTAGATAATAATTTACTCAGCTTACGAGAATCATAATAAAAATGTAGCAACTCTGGCCCCCAAGATACAGACAACAGTTTAGTTTGGGGGTCACAGTTAAAACAATTTTAATGTTTGTCTGTTGTTAGTTACAAGAAAATTTTACTGTATTTTTGTCCTATGTTAAAAAATCAAATTTATGTAACAAAGGATTTAATTTATTAATTATTTATTTATTGCTGCAAAAAACGACTGATGTTGTTTTTCAGTGAAATTCGCAGGAGTCTGGATTTGTGCCCGGTTGATGACAATGGGCTCGCCCTCTATTACCGGCGAATTGTGGGTATACCTCTGCCTAGCAG
This sequence comes from Acronicta psi, assembly GCA_946251955.1. Lineage (NCBI taxonomy): Eukaryota > Metazoa > Arthropoda > Insecta > Lepidoptera > Noctuidae > Acronicta > Acronicta psi. The sequence continues at coordinate 9,721,739 of OX276475.1, read as the reverse complement.
TAATATGCGTAATGGACGTACGACAAAAAAAAACGATGTCTACTTTGATTGTTCTTCGCAGTCGCAGTCCTTACAACATGCAAATTTTAATGACGCACACGATCACCGCCCATCAAATGTTGTTGCACTTTTTAACACTGGAATTAACGACACCTTCGGTTATTGACAGCATGATCTATTCTTAGCAGGGATCATCAGTCATATTTCGAAACAGTCATCGTCTGACGTCATAAAAGTGTTTATTTTCAAACGTACAAAAGCCCAGTATATCTTGATCTCTCGCAGTGGCGCTGCTTGCAACGGACAACGTCAACAATGTGTCAAATATAATACTTTTTAGTTAGTTCTCTATTTCTCCACCGACTAAGTTATGTTGGGCAGCTTGTATAATAAGAGCGGGTGAAACAACCCGACACATCGACGTAAAATAAGCAATTTCCTTTTGTATCAACCAAGGTGTTTGCTGTTTATGACGCCAACTTTACGATTTGTTTGTGTTAGAACCACCGAGTGGTTTTAAAATCGAATTTCTAAAGTAGTTTCAATAAACGTGGACGTAAAATCTAATGTTTTATTAAAATAAGTTACTTATTCTGTCTGGTTTGCGTTTATGTTGACTTTACTGGTAACTTTATAACTCTGTTTTGTTACCACAGTATAAATATATGTGTTTTGTTGACTGCAGTTTAAATAATAGTAGCTTTAAATATTCAAGTTTTCAAGCGGTTGATACTTTATAAGTTATACATTTATATTCGGAATTTTGGTCTACCTACACATGTACAACATGTATACTTAGTATTTCATATTATAAGCGGCATCAGTACATTCGGAAGGGTTTTCGGAATTATGTTCATTCAACTTTTTGCTTTTCTTTTCAGGAACAAGTAGATGAGTTTAGTTAAGTTGGTAGCACTATTTATTTCACTTTCAACGAATGACAAGATGTCGTTCAACGAATCACAACAAAACTGTATAAAATAGTCAAAAATATACAAAGCACCATCAACATTCGCGTCAGGGAAACGCCGATAAAAGACTCGAATCAATACAATAGAGGAATCAAAACACCGTCGGATGTCGTCGGAAAACACTGTAATTTCAGTCAGGGCACATTCGGTTCCCAGTTAAAAAAGAAACGTGGACGTGAGAGGAATGAGGAGTACAACGGCCGGTGGAATGGATGGACGAATGGACACGGAATATATTAGAGAGGAGATACTAGATTGTGCTGGGCTGGTAAATAAATGTCTGTGTTGCGGACTTGCGGCGCGACGTTTGTATTTTCCAATAAAATAACTTTCAACGTAACGAAAAACCTGATAGTCAGAATATCGGTATTACCTAGACATGACATCTGTCAAGTTGATAGTTTTTACCATGAAATCACCAAGAAACTGATAATAATCTGCCGTAATGGCGTGCGTTTGACGTTCCGAAACTGACACTGACAGTTTTTACTATGAAATCATTACGAAACAGATAATAGTGTGCCAAAATAGCGTGATTTTTCTCAAATTAAAAGTTTTTTTCTCATCACCCAGTCAACATTAAAAAAAAGTACGACTAGAGTTTTAACCAGCGTAATACAGAGTATTTTTTCCAATAAGTGTACCTTCGGTACATCATTTGGGCCGATTTCGATGACCTCCTTTGGCACACAGCTAGTTATTATGGCATAGGCATCTGCTAAAAAATGATTTTGGGAAATTGCCGGGATTAGGGAGTAGATGAACGCGAGTAATACCGCAAGGAACAACATTTTTCATACAAATCATAACATGGTGAAATAAGCCCCTATAGAAAATATTTGGATATAACTATGACATTTTACAAAGAACTTCTCACAAGATATTATTTTCACGGTTTCCGTGACAATCTTCTTTATTTCTCAACGACGGTGTATATTATTGAAAGCGTGTTCATCCGTGCGGCCATTTCATATATGTGACCAAACTTTAGGATCTTTTGTGAGACAGTGAGCCTTGGCGTTCACGGTACATTTGCCCTATGAAATAAGATTTCGATTAGTGTCCATACAATTTAAAGCACAACGAGGATATAATTTTTCATGAAAAATGCATTGTATTTTTCATATTATTTTGTTTGTGTTTGTACTTTTCTAAATGTAAAGTCTGTTCGAGAATTGGCAAACATATTTGAGATTTATTATGTGTTGTAGTTTGAATTTATTTTGTTTTATGATCTTTTCAAATAGACAATTTAATTCACTTGCTGATTTATGTTCTGTTTACAAGCTTTTGAGACCATTGACAATCATATTCAAGTTTGAAAAAGAAACATTAACTATGTTTTTTTTCTGCATAACCCAGCGTCTCAATTACTTCAAAATAAGTTCATGGAGGTTCAAGAGCAAATTGGCTAATTGAAAAGTTTCATAAGAGTCCAAACTTGGCATTACATGAGGGTTATTAACTTTCCGAAATTGAATACAAATCTTTCAATTATACGAGTAAGTCCGAGAAAATATTCGATTAATACGAATCGTTTTGTTCAAATCGAATCACGAAGAGGTCAATAATCAATAGGGCGTTTAGTATTCATAGTGAGGGCACACCCTTTAGGGCATGACGCAGATGTGTGAATGCCCGAGGGATGAGTTATGCGGCTGATGCGATTAAGACACGGTTAAGTGTTAATAAAAGTGATCAAATAATTTTATTATGTTATAGTATTTTCCCGTGGCTTCACCCATGTACAACAAACAGATTTTGTAGTTTTTCTTCCCGTGGGAACTCGGGATAAAAATAACCTATTTGTTAATCAAGGGTACCTGTCAGTAATAAGCCATCTTTAGTATAAAGGAAGTTATCAAAAGCCCATACAACTCAGCCCAAATTTGTACCGGAGGTACATGACAGCTGTCAAGTTGATAGTTTTTATCATGAAATCAATATGAAACTGTTATTAATCTGCCGTAATGGCGTGCGTTTGACATTCCGAAACTGACACTGACAGTTGTTACTATGAAATCATTACGAAACAGATAAAAGTGTGCCAAAATGGTGTGATTTTTCTCAAATTAAAAGTGTTTTTCTTATCTCCCAATCAACATTTTAAAAAAGTGCGACTAGAATTTTAACCAGCGTAATTCAAGGTATTTATCCAATATATGTGTACCTTCGGTACATCATTTGGGCCGATTTCGATGACCTCCTTTACAGTCAAATCCGTCCAGCAGTTGCAGCGTGTTTTACATTTAAAGGTTTTTTTTGTTGATAAGAAAGATTGTAGGATTGATGGACATTGGAGACGGCGAAAAACTATAAACTTTTAACACAGCTACACATACCTTCAAGAAATTGTGGAAACTTTTCATTTAGGCTCTTAGCTTTTTTCTAATGCGGTACAAAGCAGTTTGCTAATATTATCATGCGTACATACCGCCAAGGAGTGGAATACATTGTGTTTCTGAAAAAAAATATCTGGCACTCTTCAAAAATCGAGTGAACAGGTTTTTATTGGGTAAGCGTGCATTTGTTGAGCTTGAGACTAAGCTTGAGTCTTAAATATTTGTTGAAATAAATATATAATTTAAGTAGACTTCTGATACAATTTTATCGTTAATTCTATCATTAAAATCACATTAAAACGACAGAAATTCAAGTAATTCACTTGCCAACGCAGACATAACTTACTCTATCTTAAACAAAAGACAAGTAAATTGCAAGATCCGACTGTCTAATCTAATTTAATTTTAAAAGGATTGACTTTTGTATCGGATATTGAAAGCTCTAGACTCTGTAGAAGGTGAAAGACGACTGATCTATAAAATAGACTATAAATTTATTTTAGTTCGTATCTGTATACCGATGTAGATACCTATACTAATATTATAAAGAGGAAAAATTTGATTGTTTGTATTGAATAGGCTCCGAAAGTACTGGACCGATTTGAAATATTCCTTCAGTGGTTGATAGCCCATTAATCGAGGAAGGTTATAGGCTACGGCTAATAGGAGCGGAGTAGCAATGAAAAATGTTGCAAAAACGGGGGGAAACATTTATTAGATCACATGGGCGAAGCCGCTGGCGGAAAGTTAGTATCTACTTCGCTACTGCAGCTGTTTGTTATAAAATATGCATTTAAACATTAATTTTGCTATATAAACATGGTGGGTGGATTCGTTTGTCTATTCGTCCTAAGTGCGAATGCTACGCTGGAGTTCGATTTCCAGGTCGAGCAGTGTTAATGGATTTTTCAGCTTGTAGTTTGGATTGTTCCCGATCAACACCTTTACTTTTAATGACATCACTTGTATTAACGCCACTGAACTCATCATGACGACGTCTGTGGTCTAGTGGTTCGAGTACCGGACTGCTGATCACGAGGTCGTGGGTTCGATTCCCACAGACCACAAACATTTATGTGATGAACTTAGGTGTTTGTGTTTGTCTGGGTGTTTCTTATGTATTATAAGTATATATTTACAAAAAAAAAAGCATATAAGTATTATATCCATTGTCTAGTACCCATCGTACAAGCTCTGCTTAGTTTGGGACTAGATGGTGCTGTGTAAAAATGTCCCAAGATATTTATCATTCTAAACAACGTTTACAATTCAGTAAAAAACTTAATATAAAAAACAGCTGATAAAAATACTTTTATTATTATTTAATCAAGTTGTGAAAACTTGAATATAATTTTTTTATGATAAATTAAGCCGAAAGCATTTCTTTTATTCCTTCCCGTCCATTTACAATAATGTTGTATGAAAAATGTCAGTCAATTAGAACAAAATTGACCCTACCAATGCGAAAGGGGCATTTGGTATGAGAATGATAAATACCATTGGGTTTAACATATAGCACCAATCTACTTATACAAAAATGTTACGGGCGCGGGTGCAATTTGTTCAAATACAAGTGAATTTTTCTTTCCTCTGTACTGTCACCAGGTTATTTACGAGGGGTCCACTGTTTTTAATACCTTTTCATTAACAATTTTAAGGTTCACTTTATTGAAGTCGTAAATAACTCGTACAATTGCCCGAGTGCACTGTCGGAGATGTAATTTGGAAAAAAGATTAAATTTGTCCCAGGATTTCACCTTAAATATAATTGTTTTCTGGTTCCTGTAAAAACTTTGTGAATGGTTTTATTATTTTTTCCATTTCGTTCACAACACGACAGATGCATTCTCGACTTTATAAGATACCATGATTCTCTGAGTTTTTCGGTGTTTCTTCTCAGAGTTATAAAATATGTACTAACGCTATCGACAAAAACTCCAAAACATTGAGTTCTTAAAAGTGAATTCAAAGAAACAATTATTATTTTATCATTACATTTCAAATAGAATTTCACAAAAGCTTGAGTGTATCAGTGTAGTGAGAGTATCAAATATATTCATGACATTGAGTCATGAAATATATTTAATACTTTAAGATTTATTGATTTTAAAAAATCATTTCGCACCAATCAACTCAGTTTCATCGAATTGCGTATAAATAGAATAAAGTAGTAGCTGGCCAGTCGTAAATTTTAAACTTTTAAAAACAACGAATCCAGACTAACAACTACGCAATTCCACTGCAGTGGGAATTTTCAAATTAAATTGTCACCTCAATTCCATTAGCCGGTATATCTGGTACGTTTGCGTGTCCTTAAATTATTAATTAACCCGCCATCGCCGCATAGGGATTTGTTGGATTGAGAGGGATGAAAAAAAAATCACATAATGAAATCGGAGCCACCCCGCGGTCTCCACTCGAATACAAACGGTTGCCATTCCGATCGCGCTCGGCCATGCGCGAAATCGTCATTAATTTCGTGCGCGAGCGCGAAAATACTAAACAACACGTGATTTACTGCGTCAAAATATTTATCTACGTTTGTTAACTTTTGTATTTATTGTTTTTTATTTTATTAATATTCATTGTTTGTATGTGCCAAAATTAAGGTGCCTTCAACACTTTAATTTTAATAAATACTACGTCTCTACATAGTTTTTGGTATGCCTTTTCTATAAATAAATAGATGTTTAAACTATAGTAACAAAATATTTTACTATAAATCTTTACTCGCCAAAACCTATATGTGAATAATAATTGAAAGTATCATTTATTTCTACTGAATAATAAATAATAATAATAAATAAATATCTTGGGACATTTTTCACACAGCACCATCTAGTCCCAAACTAAGCAGAGCTTGTACTATGGGTACTAGACAATGGATATAATACTTATATACTTTTTTTTAATTATTGCATATTTTCAAAAGCATCAAGATATCTCTTGAAATATTTTCCTACAATATCTTTGAGTAATCAAATCAATCAAACAAAGGTCACTTCAGTACACCAGTAATACTACATTTATTCAGAAGTGAGCTTTCTTTAAAAGCATGCTCATTTATTTATGCCATTTGGCTTATCTATCTCCCAGTTGAGTTCACAAATGTGTGGTCTGACTTCAGCAGAAATATATTTAGAATTCGATATTAGTTTTTTAACATTTGCGGCATCAAATGTTTCTCAGTCACAAGAGACCGATAGCAACTTCATGTCCAAAATATGAAATTCTCAATTCTCATTTATTTTTATTTTTATTAAAGGTCATCGTAAATTTAAAGTGCCATGCGGCTGAAAGCATCTTACAATCATAATTTTATTAATCAAAATTGGACGTAGTTATACAAAAATGTTCCAATCCACATGTCATGCTAAAATGAGTTCAATATACAGATCTGCGTATTTTTACATCTACTACTTGTTTCATTAATCTGTTTCTGGTTTCAACTAGTTGTGGATCGGAACATTTTTTTATAACTACGTCCAATTGATCGATAAATTCATAAAGACATGGTATATTTATTTGATTACTTACCTCTATCATAATACTGATTTTGCCTATTGTAAGGTTTAAAATCTAAAGATAACAACTCGTCAATTGCAAAATGATACAGACATATAAATATGGTATATGTATTACAATAGACAAACGTCGATGAAAGCAATTAAACCAAAAAAATGCATTAAGTTCCAACGCAAAGCGTAAAGCAAACATCAAAAGTACTAATCAGCAACAAAACAAAACAACTACTAATTCAACCGTCTCTAATATAAACAGAGCTAATACCAAAACTAAATGAAAAAACCCAGAAGGGGTTTCAAAGGCTACAAATATTTGTCCCAATAACACAAGTATAAAATGAATCGATTGCAACGCAGTATTTCACCCCTCGTATAATTCGTTAGTCTATACATGCGCTTATAAAGCATTTTGACCTTGGGGAAGTCTGGTAACCTAGCAACGCCAGTACTGTACTTGGTCCCCCTAGCAGGGTCTTATCTGCAGATAATCATACCTATAGGGTTCCTATATCTGACGTTGTGAAGTTAGAAATTTGAGTATTATGGGCGTCCGCTCGATTTTTAAATGCTGCTTTAAATTGGAATACATTCACACAAAGATTTATTTTCTTCTCAATCAAATTGACTTGTTTTGTATAGCGTGTTTTGTTACCAAATACCTAATTTAAAACGGTTTTCACTTAGCAAAAATACTGCTTGAAATGTTTATTGTTGTCAGAATTAAACATCAATCTCTTAACATCGGACGCACGTTCATTAATTTATAAAGAAATAATTATATTAGTTCCTTATACATTTATAATATTATAACTTTTTCTATCTTTATACTATTAACTTTTGCTTCCACTATCCGTAGCAATATTTGGTACTCAATCACCGTCAGTAACCTTTCCAATTACGGTTACATTAATGACTCATTCTGAGAATTCAAAAATAATCTTTTCAGGTCCGTCATGTCCATCCTTGATAGCTTCATAGGTATTCCCTGTACGGTATGCGTCAACCAACCCCCGCTTAGCAGGGTTGCGTCACACCCCACCCTCCCGCACAATCAAACTGATGAATACTTTCAACACTATATCAACCTGTATTGATGTTTGCTACAGGCTTGCAACTGACGGAATTGAGATGGAAAAATATTGAGGAAAGATCGAAAGAATGCAAGATGGAAAAGTTGGGAGGTTGTTTACGAACTTTAATATTTACGTTTCGAGAAACATAATAATTATGGTAGGGAAAACTATTATGAAAAAAATGTTGATTTTGATTAAAAATCACATTACGTCTTTGCAGAGATTCTGTTTACATTTTGTAGTTTTTAATGGAGCTTCAGGCGTCATTCCAGTATACGAGGACAGTATAGCTTCGACTGTAATTTATTTTAAAGCTCAAAATGCATCATCTTCTTGCAACAAGTAACTAAAGTTTTTATTTTCCTTAGCTACAATATTACCTGTACCTTAGTTTTTAAACTAATTATGTTGAAATTGTAATATTTTGATGCCTTGAATATGCAAAGTACAGTTACATTTATAAATATTTACACACACGCACTTGCTAACAATTTTACAATGCAGCGCAGTTGCCGTGAATGCAGAAATATTTTTTGTTGACGGCGCGCTCGGGACGCAATTCGCCTTCCCCCAAAAACTGCATACATGTGCATACCATTTATACCAAACATCTTCAAAAGATCAGCACTGACACAGTGAACTGATGCGTGGCGACACACTTACCTTCTATGCAGTCAGCCCTCACATTTTTGTCCTTACAACACAGTCTCCCTGTGACACACTTGATGTTTCCCCCTCAGTAATTACTTCCCCTGTCCCTCGCCCCTTCCCCAAACCATAATACCTAGGTACCGACTAAACCTAGGTATATCTACATTTGGGTGCTCGACAGGATTTGTGAGGGGAATGCTAAAAGGGTGCGAGCGTCGTGTGATATAAATTCGTATCAAAGTTATAGTGTATGCATATATGTTTGTTGCGCAGCGCAGGGGAGAGACTGATACACCGTGTCAGCCTTGTATTTTAAACAAATATTTTGCATGATATACACGATATCCGATACTTCACGAATATGGAAATAAATTTGTTTACCTTTCAGGTGTACCTATCTTTGAATCAAAGACGGACGGGAAATTTATCAAAGCATTTTCGGTCCATCGTTAAAAGGATATCAAGTCAATGCTCCGTTTTAATGAATATTCCAGTCAACCATATAAATTGGAAGTCACCTTAAAGAGTGTCCATTAAAAGGAATCTAACATCCACCTCAAATTAACTTTGGAGAAAGTTTACCCTCAAAATAATTAAGGATTCACCACAATTATCACCGCAAAATCAAACTTCCCTTTGATCGTTATTTAGAAAAATTTTGGCTACGAATATTTGCTTTAGCCGGAGTGGAATACGGTGCAGAATCGTGCAACCGTAACGATTTTGTGTAGAGAAAATTTTAATAACCAAGAGGGCGTAACCAGAAGTTTTACACTTTGCCTTTTTGTGGAATCACCAAAGGGAGTCACAGTGATAATTATAATTATTTACCAATTGTGAATAAAGTTCGGATTAGGTCCTGCGTAATTGCGAGTCGCTTAAAGTATCGTTTAATGAATAATGTTCTGAATTCAATGGGGAGTTCGACTCGGCGCCGGCGATGGTAGAATTATCGAGGAGACGGAACGTACATTAATTTTTTCCCAAAGAAGTCTCGTTTGAAAGTTAAATTATTTCGCTCGAGGAAATTCTTTAGAGCTTTACAATTTAAAAGTGAATGTATTTGATACTAACGCGATGTTATGAAAATCGGATTTAATAAGTCTGTATCTCGTTCAGACAGACGTTCCGTCGCAGCATTCTGGTCCAATAAAAGTACTCTTATTATTTGTTCCCACTTCAGCATTTAATTCTTTCTATCCCTCTCATCTCGGTTGGTGAAGAGTATTTAAACTTTATTTACAAATTGCAGGCACAGACATCACCTGGAGGGACCAATGGATACCGTCAGTACAGTAGTAGTTATTAAGACAATGAAAAGTCCTTTCATACTGATTTCTGACACTTACGCGAATACTAGACATTGAAATTAAACTACTTTTTACGGATTTTATCGCGTTATATTGATATTATTTTAATCCCGACGTTTCGGACCCTTTACAGCGTCCATGGTCACGGGTGACTAAGGTGGTAGGCGTCTTGACGTTTCAATTACTAACAGCTTCCCCTTCATTTCATAAAATCCGTAAAAAGGAGTTTTATTTCAAGTCCTTTCATAATAAAGAATGCTACGATAGTGTTGGTATTCGATATGAAAAAATATATATACATATTATTTGTTTTGTGTCTACATTTTCAGTATAACAAGAATAAGAATAGCATACCATGTCAGGAAATCAGAAGTGCCGTATCGAGACGCTGCCAATACATTTCGTGTCGTTACAGCTTCGAATTTCCTGTTTGGTATAAAGGAAAATTGCGCTGAAAGCATGTACATTTTACCTGCATTGGTATTTTATCACGAATAATGTGTATTGTATTGTAACTAAAATACATAGGTGCTTGAGGTAGGTATTATTTTATATCCAACATGGCAAGTAGTGTAAAAATATAATGTCCATAAAATATAGTTTTAGCTAAATATTGTATAGAAATTTTCGTGTGTCAGAAATCGTGTAATAAGTGTTTCACTTTTTATCTACCATAATAATCATGAATACAATTTTGAATTCAAAGATATTGTTTCCAATCTAGGCATTAGTGAGTCAGTGTGAAATCTCAATATATTCTGTCAACGACAATGTCAAGACATTTTACTATAGTTAAACTACTGAGAAGCTTAAAGCAATCCATCATCTTTATCATCCAGTTATCATGCATGGCTTTATTTAGTAAAAAGCCATGAAATGAAGCTGTTCTGGGTTCGACAGTGCCATCAATCAGATGATGGGGTCGGAGCTTGTCAAATCTTATCTCTCGTCCGACGAAGCGAGTAATAGCTATTTACCTGTTCTCGTCCCGGATTATCTCTTACATTTTGATTCTTTTTAGATATGAGGGGTCGTTTGTTGCAATTTGTTTGAGCAGAAATACGTATTAGAAAGCGTGGATACGATTTTTAGATTGCGTGTTTGTAGATTTTCCGCGTCGGTTTCAACGATACAGATGCTGTAAGGAATATATTACACGTTGTAGGGGTGTATAAAAATATTGATGTTTACAGTAGGTGTTTTGGTCTAGTTAAATAAATAAAATAAATATTTTGGGGACATTTTTACACAGCACCATCTATCTAGTCCCAAATTAAGCAGAGCTTGTACTATGGGTACTATACAATGGATATAATACTTATATACTTTTTTTTTGTAAATACATATTATACATAGGAAACACCCAGACAAACACAAATACTTATATTCCTTATCACATAAATATTTGTGTCTTCTGGGAATCGAACCCACGACCTCGTGATCAGCAGTCCGGTACTCGAACCACTAGACCACAGACGTCATCAAGGTCTAGTTGTTATTGTAGTGATGTAATTGTTACTCATATTCCTTTCTTTGGAGTAAAACTACTTTTTACGGGTTTTATCGCGTAATATATTTAATTTTCGACGTTTCGAATTCTTAACAACGTTAATGGTCCCGGGACCGGAGGTGGTGTTTAGATTACTCACAGCTACCGTAAATTTTTGTACTTAATTTCTTAATACGGTTAAATTTTTGATATCCCTACTGATAAATTTTAAAATTTGCTAAATCCGCATTTGACAGTGTATACTTGGATTTACCGCCCGTGAGGGTGATACATCTCAATGATTGCCAATTTAGGCCAGCTTGGCACTGGTTTTCCTCGAGGCGACTGACCCGCAATATTTGCTAAATATAGAAAACACAAAAGACAACTTTAGAGCTATTTCTTTTCACTAGTAACTTATTCAAATTTTCAATAATTTTTCTTCCATTTATTCTATAATAATTTGTCCTCTTGAATTGACCCTTAGGTATATAATGGGCTATTTAAATACAAACTTCACAGTTTAAGTTCTGCAGGTTTCAAAGTAACATTAAAGTTTCTCCTAAAATCAAACAAAACCTTAACTACTAGTTAGAGACGGGTTCATTATAAAATAAATCTATTACCTATTCCTCTACCTTGAGATTTTTAAATTAAGCTTAGCTTTATAAAATTAAGCTTAGAGGGAAGTTTTAATTAAGTCTAGATATCGTAGCAGTAAAATCAGTGGCTAGTATATATTTTTAATTATAAATGTATTTTTGTTATTATAAATTAGTTTGAAATTTAATTTACTTTGAACGATCAGTTATTTTATTTTACAGAAGAGATTTCTTTCCTTTCCTTATTTATAAAGACTTGGCTTGAACTTGCTTCAAGACTTGGCAATCGCCAAACTGAAACTGTAATCTGAAACTGCAAGCATTATTGGTATAACTATCAAGAACATGAATTATTTTTATAGTTTTAAATAGGTACTTATTACCCAAATTCCAAAAAGGAAAAGGTTTAACACGGATATATTATCTCTCACAGATTAATCACTGAACGCATTTCAGTGATTAATCTGTGAGAGTAGTAAACGCGATTAATGTGTTCTTAAAATAATATTTTCACACCGGCCAATGTAAGAACAAGGAATGGAACAAAAATATGTGTGAACTGAATAACTGATTTCGAGTCCACGTAGGGAACGGGGTTTTCTAGAAGAATAAAAGAGACTCCAGCTGTAATTAAGAACAAAAAGGTATAACCTAATGAGAACAGATTCCGAGAATAGTAGGTATACCGCGATAAAAGAGGTCAACAAAATCTACCCAAATGATGTACCGAAGGTACACTTACTGGAAAAATACCCTTACGCTGGTTAAAGCTCTAGTCGTAATATTTTTGTATGCTTACTAGGAGATGAGAAAAAATCACTTTTAATTTGAAAATATGCACGCCATTTTGATATACTATTATCAGTTTCATAGTGTTTTTATCGTAAAAACTGACAACTTGACAGGTGACTGCTGTCAGTGTCAGTTTCGGAATGTCAAAAGCACGCATTTATGGTGCATTATTAACAGTTTCATTGTGATTTCACGGTAAAAACTTGACAGCTGTCAGTTCAGGTACAAATTTGGGCTGAGTTGTATGGGCTTTTGATAACCTCCTTTATTAAATATAATTTTAAATGAGAAAAAAGGTTATAAAAGGTTACCTACCTTTTTTCTAATTTAACACTAGGTAGTTAGTTACGTACTTTACCAGTTTCGACGTAAATGTTCTACATACCTACTTTTATATTGATTACAAGTAAGAAGCTTTATTTATGGGGCTGCATTTGGATAGGGGTGATACAGAAATAGGGTGCGTTGAAATAAGACGCAGTAATAAATAACAATGGCGTAACTTGCAAATAATGTTTTTTAACCTTGACCCACATTTTATTTCGTAAGTACCTACAGCTTTTTTTAATTGCATGTCAAAATATAAATAATGTTGCCATAGCTCAGCCGTGTAAGTATCTAATTTGAAATATTGTAGTCTGCAAATTATATATTAGTATTTATATATTTTAGTATGGTATTAATAAGTATCCGCATTACCTACCATAGGACCGGTTTTGGAAAGATGATGATAACGAGGTACCTAATAATAGTAGGTATTTCGGCCGATACTTATAGCCGCTTAAATAACAATAAAAAAGTTGCTATTGACTATCATTCTCTTGAACGATTTTTACGAACAAAAAAAAAATAAGCAATCATAAAAATAAAAGACGAATAAATAAATAACGTAGAAGATATACTTAGGTGATTTCCACTCCAAACGTGAAACGGCGTCATTAAATTATTTGCCACCCGTAATTGCAAAGACATTAAATATTCCAACATATCGCACGCATCAGGGTGTCCATTATCCCAACGAAACACGTTCTGATTAACACTAATTCTCGCCCCGAATAAAATACAACGGTGTAAAGTTATCAACAAGACTTGGGACCTCACAAATAAGCGGGACCTCTAATGGGACGCAAGGGACCTCTTCTTTAATGGCCACTCGTAAATTGAACGAAAATAATTAAAATCGCGCGTCCGCACAGACGCAGACCAAAACATGGCCATTAGGCGAGTGGACTCGTATGGCACAAAAGGGTTTTCCATCCGATAAATAAAGAGTCCGGTTTGTAGTGGAGTGTTGAGGCTAGAATTATAGGGGATGTATGTGTATCTGTCAATATGAGACAGTCCTCAATGTATAGGACTTCCACACAGAGAGACGACAAGTTGTAATTTGACATTCGAATCTACAAACGAATAGAAAGAAAATGGAAATAACATTAGTGACTGTCGAATTTGTCGAAAGCTTGTGTCATTTCCATACATTCTATTTCTATTCTATAATCGATTTGAATTTTAAATTGGAACTTGTCTACAGGATCAGGTATTGCTTTTTTGAATTGCCCGTGTTGTGTAGAATGTTCAAAGAAATCTGTTGAGGAATGGAGTAACCGGGCTAGTGTTTAGTTGAGTTTTGAGTTAAGTACGCACGGCGTAGTTTCAAATGTTAGTAACGGGCAGATCAAACTGTAAGTCTTTTTCACTTGTACTTTTTACAGTTTTTCGTATGGGGTTTCGAAAAAAAAAACCTTAATAAATAAAAAAAAAAGTCTATTTTATTGGTGTGATCAAATAAAATCTAGATCCATTTCTTTGAACAATACCTGCTTGAATCCGAGATAATAATTATGTAACTACCTACATAATATTATGGATATAATTATAAGATACATACATTGCTACGGTAGATACATTCCGCAAGAAGAAAATATACATGAGTTTTGCCTAATTTGCATAACACTTGCATAAATGACCACTAATTTTAATTAAATCGTCGCTGTGTCGGGGTGGTATTTTGTGATAAAGGAGATGTACAGAAGTGGTATTTTCCGGTCATTTTGGGACCAACAATAAATACTGCCTACCCACAGTGCGTCCGAAAGTCCGAACTATATTTCCAATCCGCCACCACTCAGTGAGATTAAATTTGAATGTAGTTATAAAAGAAAGATGGCCGTTGTTTTAGATGAAAGTGACCGTTAATAATTCTGTGAAAAACTACAGGGTAATAAAACTGGACTGCGTTTTAGTTTTCTGTTTTATGAGCACAGCTTTTAGGTTTAATACTGAGAATGCTTTCTAGGTGCGCCAAAAGTACGTTATATTTTAAACATAATTCAGTAATCGCATCAGATGTTAGAGATCGTAAAAATAAAGTATTTTTAAAGCCATTTTAATATTCAAAGGGTTTTACATGCCAAAATAGGCGAAATGGCAATATTGACAACTGTTGCAATGCTGAGGAATTTTAAAGTTCAGTCTGAGAATAAACCACTTCTTACCAATCGATGGTTAGTGATCCAAGATACAATGATTCTCTAAGTTTTTTTCGCCGTTTTATCTCAAAGGTCATCAGTTAAGAAATGCTGGCGCCATCTAGTTTAGAAATTATAAAACATTGAATCGTAAAAGTGTCTTTGAAAGATATAATAAAAATGATCGTTTATCAATATAAACATAGTTCTTACGTAAACGGCAATTTTTGACGTACCACATACAATCACGACTATTTTCCAAAGGGTTGGGCAGGGATAAGTAGTACTGAAATAAAAATATTGGATT
Organism: Acronicta psi; assembly: GCA_946251955.1. Classification (NCBI taxonomy): domain Eukaryota; kingdom Metazoa; phylum Arthropoda; class Insecta; order Lepidoptera; family Noctuidae; genus Acronicta; species Acronicta psi. The sequence goes on along the minus strand of OX276475.1, from coordinate 9,706,210 downwards.
AGAATGATTTAAAAGGACAGCCTACAACTTGAGCTTTCGTTTTTATTTATTACAATCTATTATTTTCTTTTCTCCGATTTTTACGGCCGGGTTAAGGTTAGCTCGTGCCAACTTCAACCCGGACAATAAGTTTGGCGAGAACTGTACATTGTACAACCGCAGTTTACTATGTTGTAAGTAATAAAGTATTAATGTAATATGGTACCTAATAAAAACATAATTTACTACAACCGGTGCGTATCTAAGTATCTATATATAGGTAACTGTATATGTTTGCCTAACCTGAATATACACATGTATTATGGTAATATTTGGCAGGGTTTCCACAAATTAAAATACGCTCCCAGCGTAGGGTTGTACAACATTCAATGACCCACTCTTAAAATGATAAACAGCGTTGTTGTCTTAATATACCTACGCTTGGCTTTTGGCCATTAGTAACGGCTAAGCGCTAAGTGAAACTTGAATTATATGCGTTTGTCTAGACGACCCATTGTAAGAAAAACAAATTAATTTCCCTTTCTATTGCACGCCCGTCGAAAAGTGCCGTATGAAAAATTTATGTTCTCAATTGAATTATCGCTGTGAGCTAAAAATGAAAGTGAAAATTAACTAAAACATTTTGGAGAAAAAATTAATGTGTTGCGCAAAAGTTTATTGGCAAAAGTTTATGTATTTGCTTGGTCGTGTTATTAAATACTAAGTCTGGATTTAATAGTTTGCATTTTACTGTGTAAAAGTATGGTTTCAGACGATGGATGGTTGGTAAATTTCGTAATAAAATATTAACTTCTAAGCTTGCAAGTTTTAATCTTAAGTGAGTTGTCTTTTTGAAGTTTTTAAGCATTTTCCATGCTCTTTAAAATAACTTAGGTAAGTTACCAATAAAATAAGCACACCTAAGATAAAATTTAAAAAATATTTCTGTAAACAAATTAATGATCTTACAATTTTTGTATGTCTGTCTGTATAATTGCACACGTAGGTATAATGCAAGAACTACTACAGTACGATACAAAAAAATCTGGTGTATTTGTTATCTGACGCCTCTTCGAAGTTGTGAAAACTAAGATATAAGGCTTGTTTCACCGCCTCTGGATAGCCGCTAACTGACAAATAAATGTAAGATGGAACAAAGTTTGTATAAAATTATCTGCCAGCTAATTTAACGGAAACTTACCTATCAGTAAGCTGTGAAACAGGCCCTGAGGATTTTAAACAAATAAAACCTCTTAATTGTTTTTTAATTTTGTTAAAGTTCAAAAACCTAGGTTCACTCTATAAAAGTTCAATACTCTAGTTTCATGAATCATGATAAATTTTCTTTCTCGAGTCAGAATGCAAATAATCCCCAATCCCTCTTTCTTATTTGCGATTAAAATAAACACAAAGTTAAATAGAAAACAAGTGCAGATAGAGTGTCTTCGCCCACTATTTCAAAGTCGGTGTCGCTACAGTGACTTCTAATGTTTATCTGTAACGGTTCGTTGGTTTTACTGCCGAAGTTACAGACTTTTTAGAGAGGGGCGACAGAAAAGATATGTATCTTGTCGTATTTTAAAAGTACTAGTGACAGGTTTATAAGTTTTGTTAAAAAACTTAGATGTTAGGTTATGTATCTAATTGGGATAAAAATAAATGACTTAAATACAAAAAAACTTACCGTTCTATAATGTAGATACAATTCTCATTCTTAACTATCCCAGTGTGATAAACAAGAATTTGGAAAAACGAGAGCAAAGTCCTTGCAGAGTACAGGTTCATAATAATAGGAAAAAGTAACTCATTAAAATAGCGAACTCAGTTTCAATGGCGACTTGTCATTTGAGACAGGAGATGAGGTCAGGTTCTTTATACCGTAAAGCCACAGCCAAAATGCCAGGGAAAAATACACTTATCAGTATCTATATTATTTATCTATCAAATCCTCTATAATAAATTCATAATCTGCAATCATCATTAGCCTTCCACTACACCCAGATAAATAATAATAATAATCAACATCCTCATTAAAACAAAAAAAAAACACCGCTTAAAACCTTCTTGATAACTTCAGTTTTAATTCAAATTTTCTCGCCTTTAAAACTGGGACCATCTCCGAAATTTCCATAACAATAAACCCATTTCATAATACTGAAAAATATGTTGTGGCGCCTATAATCATTAATATTCGTCGTTAAAACTACAGCTTACACCACTTTTATGTCTTATTAAAGGGTTGTAAAATTTTATGTTGCGTTAGAACTTGGCGGGGCTTTTAATTAAAAACGTTCTCTGAATAATCAAGATGGTTTAATATTTTATTATAATATATTTTCATCGCGACATTATTTATTTCGTATGAAAGATATTAAATTATATTTTATGACTGTGTTTTAGATGATAACTTCGGCTATTGTATTGAGAAGTTAATTGAGTTTTAGTGTTTGAATGTCCACAATACGGTCAACGAAAATGAGAGACATTTTGAGAGAAATTTTGTTTAAATGGTTGGTTGATTTAGGAACAATACAGTACCTAAATATTAGCAAACTACATTAAAGACTAGATGATTTGGTAGTGATTTGGATTAAAAAATTACGTGTTTTGTTTTGTCATCAACCCATTAATTTTCCCATTGCTAGGCATCCTTTCCGCATATCAAGTAAAGCAAACTGAACTAAAGTTGCAGATTTTATGAACATCTTGAGATTTAATTTATTTTAAAACGGCAAAGGGAAACATACCGGTAAACCGTGGCTGTACACTTCTGACTAATCCTTAAATCAGGCATAGGTATTGTAGGTATGTATTTTCAACCGACTTCAAAAAAGGAAGACGTTCTCAATTCGACTGTATTTTTTTTATGTTTGTTACCTCATAACTTTCGACTGGGTGAATATGATTCCTAACTAATTTGGAGGCGGTGCCAAACTACTAATTCGTTGATTGTCTGTTTGGCATCGACTCAAAATTAGTTAGAAATCATAATTTTCAAACCTAGCGTAAAACATAGACTAACACCCTCCCAGCTAGGTACATAGCTACGGATTCTTTATTAAATATTTTTCTCCTAAAGCTAGCAAAAATGTCTCAGTCCCACATATTTGATTTCTTCGAAAAATAAATGTCTATACGTTACCAATAAAAGTAAAAAACACGCACAGAAAAATAATTTTGTCGGCGAAATTCTGATATATCTGTATATCTTAATATTTGACAAAATGTCTGAAATTGTAGCAGCCTTAAGCTGATATTGACATAAGAATTGCAATATAAATTTCTTGACATTACATAGGTATCAGTGAAAAAATCTCATCAAAGAAATATTCAGTAGTACGTACCTGAAATCTTAGGCCGGCTATACACAGACCGACTCATGTGGCCACCAAGTAAGTTTATGCTGTCATCTTTGAAGATCTTACACGACCTATGTAGATATAAATACTGTTAAACTGAGTATGTTCGTGCTATTGCTCGTGCCAAACTGCGGAATAATATAGAGTTATTAAAAATCCTAATTTTACACTATTAATACCATAATTGTCATCTAAAGAACTTTCAATGCCTGATAAAGGTCTTGTCCGAGATTCCACATAAACAATTCCGCTACATGAACCAGGAAAACTGTTTATCTCCTTGGAGAACAACCTACGCTGTGTTTTTCATGCATGATCTGAACTCAAGATTCTCTTTCCAATGGCATTTGAGCTTCCTTCTTCTACGGATCTCGTCTTTTCAGTTTTCATCACGTATACGCACGCATAATAGTTACTTAGTATGTAAATAATAATCTATGTTAAATTCATCCAAACATTGACAACAGGTTAACACCCCTTTCTCTCATAACTTACCATCGCCCACCGTTACAACAGTTGCGCGCCACAATAAGTTGCCGCGTGTGTAACCTTAAGAAAACGATGTATAACAATATTGCGTGATAAGGTTTTTTCAGTATGAAATTGAGACACCTAACAAGCATAAGTGTCGATTTGCATGCTAACACAATATTACGGTCTCTGTTTAGCGTGGCATTATGTAAACAGTGCACCACGTATGCCAATGTTTCAATTATTCATCAAGAAGAGCTAAATAGTACTTGTTATTTGCATTATTTTGTATGCATTTATACAATTTAAACATATAACTGTATAGTGAGATGTTGTGTGTAATAAACTTTTAGTAAAATATCTTAATCACAAGACAATCTACGCTATATTTTTAATTCGCGAAAATCTTGGTATACCTCGAAGCTTTCCTCGATACGACGGCCGCGAGAATTCTGCCAACAGTCTGTGATTAAATTTTGAAATTTGTGAATAATCATCACAATTATTTTAAGTGCATTATAAGGGAGACCGGGGTAATGATGATGAAACGTTAAATAATCAGTTATCGGAGGACACGGCGTAAACAAGTATTAGATAGAACTTCCAAAGCCTAGTTTATATATTATAATAAATAGACTAAATAAAATATGAAATAGATCTCACAAGCACAAGCATTTATTGCTGAATTAGCAAAATGTGCGACCAATCGAATCGACTGCTGTACCTATATAAATAAGTATAAATATGCGTAAAAAAAGCATGCAAAAAATATTATTAGGCAATCAATGTCTCAAGCAGATTTCCTCTATAAGAAAAACTATCCCCTACCATAAGTTTTGTCGAAGTGGTAGTGGGCTGGTAAATGTCATGTGATTGCAGCCTCCCTACCCATTGCCCTGTTATTTATCGTCATCGCCGCATGTCGTCCCGAATCACTTATCGTTATTCAAGATTACTTTAGTAGTGATCTTCTTGACATAAGTTACGTAATTGACTTGCGAAGAAAAACATAAGTAGGGTTCTGTTTCCTTTAGCGGATTATTAACATTCATAATATGGGTAAGTACTTAGATTTTCTGCTTAGGAGTATAGTATCGATTCCGTTCTTCTAGGATTAGGTAATGTTGATCTTTGCCTGCAATGGTAATAAATTATTTGTTGAGTTTCTATGTGACACCAAAGAATTCATCTGCGTATTAATAATTTAATCATCACTCGCTTACAACGGTGAAGGAAAACATCGTGAGGAAACCTGCATGCCTGCATTTTTTTGGACGGTGTGTGAAGTCAGCAAAGTCGCATTAGGCCAACGTGGTGGACTATAGCTTATTTTAAAGAGGAGAACCGTGCCCCAGTGGGACAATTAATGAGTTGACAATGACGCGTAGTTCACAAATGCAGAAATAGTCATATGTCCATCAATGCACAGAACTCTTTAATAGTAGGTAAATTCAAGAAAAAGATTAATAGGATATTGTTACTGCACTTATCGTTAATTTAAGTACAAAAACTAATAGACACGTCACTCAAAAAGGTTTGCTACAGCCTGCTACAGCTGGTTCAGTGTAGCTGTTCATTAACACTAAGCAGCACGCGGCTTGATCACGTACAAAACAGATTCCAACAGCTGCAGCCGTCAGAGTTATACACCCAGAAAATTCTTTGAGAGTTTTCTTCCAAATATTAATTTAATACTTAGGTGCTTTGTTGTAAGCAGCCAGTGTGTTCAGCAAGTTCCGTACAAAAAAAGATCATTCAGAGAATGGTATCAAATTAGTTTAGCAACTGATAAAGTATTATAGTTTTATTTCTATCTAGCCTTTGGACGCGACTTCGTTCCTGTGACACAACATTTTTAATTTATACTCTGCTCCTTTTGGTCGTAGCGTGATAATATGAAGCCTATAGCCTTCCTCGTTAAGCAGGCTATCTAACACTGAAAGAATTTTTCAAATCGGACCAGTAGTTTCTGAGATTAGGGCGTTCAATCAAACAAACAAAACACCAAACACTTTAGCTTTATAATATTAGTATAGATTTAATTTCAAAAAGAAAATGGACACATTATCGAAATATTTTAATCTACTAAATTGCGTGTTGCTCACAATTGCTGCTACCTTTAAAAGCCGCTTAAGCGAATAGACACTTAAGACATAAAACACAAAACACTTGACTCAACAGAAAAAAAAACCTTTTAAATTAAACTAAAATCCATCCCAACGACTCCGAAATGTTCAGTTACGACTGAACTACCGGACGCCATCTCTCAAAGTATCGTTTGATAGTCGTAAAAACATCCCTTAACGGTCGTCCGATCTCGCTCGCCCTTAACCCCGCCCACGCCGTGCGCTGGCGCTTTTATACCCTGTTCGTCTTAACACCAATAATAAAATGCGGGTTGTAAATAGATAATAAGGGTGAAATACGCGTAGAAACCATTAAGGGCGCCATCACTGTAGTTTAACTGTCGCTATCTCCACGCACTAATCGACGGCGTGTACTATTTTAATAAAGGTTTTATTACTCGATATGTATCACTCTGTTTTGGTTTATGATGAGCTTTTACTTCTGTTGAGATCTTTAGGAAAGGAGGGTTAAGTACCGATAGAAGTCCAAAAGCCAGTGTATCTTTAAGATATCGAGGATATTCTTATCAGTTATTGAATATTGAAAAAAGTTCAGATAGCCAAAATCTATACTACCTATAGGTATTTTAGGAATTTATATGCCATTGCGATACCTAATGGAATTTTATATGTAGAATGCAGCATTCGCAACTGTTTTCAATATGCATTAAAAAGCATTTTTGAAGGCTGGATCAACACAAAAAATGAATTCAACCAGTGATTGAATGCAACTTTTTATTTGTGCTCATATTTGTGAACAAACAGTAACGTAATTTTGAATTCGCGTCAATTCTTTTTACATTTATTTCAATATGAATTTCGAATGTTTTGAGTTGAACTCCATTTTGTATTTTATAGTTACGATCAGTGTATAAACGAGTTATTTATTGCTGTATATTTGCGTCGTCGGTCACATTTTTTTAACTTGCTCAGTGATAACTTTAGATAGGATATTAAATCTTTTCTTAAATTTCCATATTGAATCATCCATTCTACTATAACCGAAACACTGTTTTGATTCAGTAGTAATTTATTCTAGAAACAGCTAACACATTTTTCCCTATTCACATAAATACAAAAAAAACCATGTAATATATTCTTAATTCACTTATAAAGACATTTGAGTAACAACGAGGGACACACATCATCTAATAATGTGGAAAAAATAATGTCTGATTACAATGCGAGACTCGTGTGAGGTAATTTAGTTAGTGCGGTGGCCCGGCGCCGCTCATTACTGACTGCGCGCGCGACCACGTACGTGGAACACGAATGTCCAACGTTTATAGATATGGCTATGCTAAAAAAATGGGCTCATCAGCAAACATCACACCTCTATTATCCGAAGAGTGAGGCAGTGGTCCACAGTTTAATATGAATACTAATGTATACACCCACAGTTCGCCGGGATGTTTAGGTCCCATTTATTTAATTATATTAATATAATTATTTACTTTATTAAAACGGTTGTCTTATAACCAAGTAGGTAACTAAAATTATAAAAGATATATAAACGAGAGCAAGGGGATAATTATAACACACATTAAAATATTACATAAGTAAGTAAAAGAAAAATGATAACATAAATAAAAGAAAACAACACTTTCATAATTGACGACGTCTGTGGTCTAGTGGTTCGAGTACCGGACTGCTGATCACGAGGTCGTGGGTTCGATTCCCACAGGACACAAACATTTATGTGATGGACTGAAGTGTTTGTGTTTGTCTGGGTGTTTCTTATATATTATTATCCATTGTCTAGCATCCATAGTACAAGCTCTGCTTAGTTTGGGACTAGATGGTGCTGTGTAAAATGTCCCAGGATATTTAATTCTTCTTACAGTAATTCTGACAAACAAATAAAATCTTCCATAAATTGCCAATTGCCCAAATCAAAAACTCCAAAACGAAACTATTTCTATGAATTTCCTAGAAAAACCTACTGTACCTAGGATTTCGAGCCCAGCTTAGAACAACTGGAACAATGAGGCAGTTATATAATTGTATATTACTTATTTGACGACGTCTGTGGTCTAGTGGTTCGAGTACCGGACTGCTGATCACGAGGTCGTGGGTTCGATTCCCACAAGACACAAATAAATAAATAAATAATTTGGAACTTTTTTACACAGCACCAACTAGTCCCAAACTAAGCAGAGCTTGTACTATGGGTACTAGAAAATGGATATAATACTTATATACTTTTTTTTTTGTAAATATATACTTATAATATATAAGATATATTTATGTGATGAATATAAATATTTGTGTTTGTCTGAGTGTTTCTTATGTATTATAAGTATGTATTTACAAAAAAAAAGTATGTAAGTATTATATCCATTGTCTAGTACCCATAGTACAAGCTCTGCTGAGTTTGGGACTAGATGGTGCTGTGTAAAAATGTCCCAAGTTATTTATTTATCTGGTATTAATCGTGAAAACTTAGAGGGAAGAATTCGAGATAAGATCAGTAAATCCAGTTATCAACTTAACACATCCAGTATTTATGACATCTTGGGGGTAATGTCTTCGCGCCCCGTCAGCAGTTTTGGCGAATGCGGGATAATTCCGATCGCCTTCGGAACGGTTCACCCGTGTAAACTTGTTACCACACATGATACGGATTCTTCATTTAATTTTTCCGATTGAGGAACATTGTACTAAATTGCATGTTCATTTGGAACAAATCGACTGGTGGTTATATGGGGGTGTTTTCAAATTCGGCCTTTACGTCTGTATGTAAGGATCCAATCGAGATAAAATGTTTTCAACATGCCTATATTCCCCGAAGTTATAGGCACTAGAGGTGTACCTACTAGTATACACACACCCACATTTCTATTACCGTTTACCGACTACAAATCCAAACTCCGGCCTACTACTTTGATAGCCAAGCCGAGACAGTTCAACTAGATACATTTTTGAGATTATTATTTTGTAATTCGCCAATTTTGGTAAGCGGCAATGGCAGCCTTTAGATGCCAAGCATCACCAGCACATTGTCATCTTGAGACCTCAGTTATTATCTTATTTTTCCGGTAATTTCACTGGCTATATTGCCCTATAAACTCGTACACTATTGAACATCATTGCTTAGAGACAGATTATAACCAACGTAAATTGATAATGTGCCTGGCCGCCATCTTGGTGACGTAAAGATGACGTAACCGCTCTCAGTACGCGTTAACACCGCTAGCCGGCAAGTACGGCGGATGACGTCACTTTGAAGTTCATCAGACAAGGTTCCAGCCCATTAGCCACTTGCAGGACTTATTTATTTATTTATTCAAACTTCTATGCACAAAAATGATACATAAGGCGGACTTATACCACGTCAGAGGAACTCCGTTAGCCTATCATCTTAAAAACAAGTGACACACAATTAATGTTGGAATGGAAAAAATCTGCTTATATCGTCAGTCATTTAATGGACATACCAAGAATTAATACCAGAATATTCCAAACAGCTCAAATGACAAATTAGCAAGCCTGTCAAAACGCGTATCCATTATAATGGCATTTCCCGATGCTGTCGGAAACAAATAAATCTGCACAATAACATTAGATGTCAGTGGAATAAATGTAACGTCAATCCGCGGCCATTTGTCGTCGTTAAGTCTTTGGGAGTGACCTACGGAGCGGGCGGTCCGTCAACACTCGAAGTTAGAAAAACCGTCTTCAGATTTTCGTAAATGAAAGTGAGATGTATGCCATTGTATTATTTAATGATTGTCAAAGTGATGTCGGAAAAGAAGGTCTCCATCAGTCCACCTTACAGAAAACTGCACTCTAAATAACACACTTTATTGTGTGTTGCAGTCCGTAGTGAGTAAGGTGGCCAGAGCTCCTTCTAAGGATGCGCTGCGCTGGCAGCAAGAGGAACATTCCCAGAAACTATCAGCGTAGTGAATCCTCCTTAAACCTCTCATAGGTTCTTGCAGGGTCAGCAACCCGTGAGTGACGCTTCGTTGTAAACGTCCATAGGCTTCAGTAACTGTCTACCATCAAACGGGTGACGGGCTGCATGCTTATTTGCCACCTTTGTGGTATAATAAACACCTTATAGGTAAGTAACAATATTTTTCAGGATTGCATGATTCCAATTTTCAATATAACATATAGAAAAATTTTGCTTAATGTTTGCGAGTTTCAATGTTCGTATTTTCACCACCATAGGCAAGTGTAAGAAGGGGGAAAGACAAAAACTTAATGACAAGTGGACAATGAAGAAGATTCGAGACGCTTGTCGGCGCGAGATTGTCAGGAAGCGTCGCGAAACAGGGGCCCGGATAAGTTTATATAATCCTTAATAGAAACGTTGTTTCTTTTTTAACAAAGGAAAAATAAAGAGATTTTTTCATAACAATGTGATAGTTGTGTGATGACAGATTTTTTTATTTGGTGTTGAATGCCGAGGGTAATTTTTTTTATCGCGTTTGATAACTTTTAAGAACTTGAAACTTACTAGGTTGCGTAACGTAACGTAACGTTGTGATGGTACGGTTTACAAACTAACCTAACCTAAAATAAAATTTAGAAAACCCCCGATACGAAATGTAATTTGCCATTTTGTGGTGGCGGCCATCTTGGATTTCAAATTTATGATAGTGTATTCTACTAGTTAAGCCCTTTCATTTGATACCCATATTGACGGAGTTGAGAAAAAATAAGTAATCCGCTGTCTTGTAGCGGCGGCCATCTTGGACCGATTTTCATCAAACATAGCTAAGAACACTCCCGACTAATTCACCTTTTAAATAAAAAAACAAAATCGAAATCGGTCTATCCGTTGGGGAGCTACGATGCCACAGACAGGCACACACACACACAGACACGTCAAACTTATAACACCCCGACGTTTTTTGCGTCGGGGGTTAAAAAAAATACAGTTATCAAAATATAAATCAAAAAGGAGGATCCATCGAAAAGTGAGGTGGCGGCATTAAAAGAATTAGGAATAAAAAAAATTAGATAATTACCTATATTTCCAACTCCTGATTCAAGTATTTGGCGATTGTTTATGCGTTAGCTACAGATTATTGGAAAAACAGGCAATCTCCCAAACCTTTCCAAAACATAATTATAAATTGTAAAATAATACTAAAGATAAAGATACCTACCTAAATAAAATAAAACTTGCAATCAAGAATTCACAAAACACGAAACGAAAACAAATCCTTTAAAAAAGGTAAACCGAATCCCCGGACTTGTTCGAAGAGGATTATTTTAGACAATCTATTTGCTCGGCAACCTAAGAGGCAGCCCTCAAGAAAATCAAATCAGACAATCAAGTGGAAAAATCTATGTCCGTTGAACAAACAATCAGCCTTAGTTACTGTGGGCAGAGTGACGTAGGGTTTCCACCTACCATTTTATTTGATCTCCTCTTCACTCTCCCGGGAATATGCTATTTGTTTTAAAGCTTTATTACTAAGTAATGTGTACATAGGTCAACCCTCTAAAAATTTTGGAGATGTTGACCAATATGTTTAATGCGTTGCGTTGCGTATTCTAAATTTGTTTATATTGCCGAGTTTGATGAATTTTAGCTTTGCAATTTAAAGTTTTATCCAAGCAAGTGGGCAAGTATGTTTTCCGGTTCTTCCTTTTTTGGATTGCATCAAAGGGGTATTTTGATATTACGAGTTTGTAATTATATGATTTCTAGTAATAAATCCTGTTATGTCTGCAGCAGTGTATTACTATAATAATGTAATCGATGAAATTAAGTTAGATTATCTTACTTTAACTTTTTTTGTTTATTTCTTAGTTACCCCTTTAAAACATTACCAAGAAGAACTACTATACCCAAAATGCTTTAGCCATAAACCTCGTTGGGAGAACAAACAGATACCACAACATTATCGTACTATGAAATATCATTGATATAAAAATACCATCAATAAGTAAACCATGAATATATTTCATTACTTTCTCCACCATAAATTAAATGCAGTCGTAAAACCAAAAACCCCATTGTGTCCAGTAATTTATTCACCGTTGGCAACACAGAAAACTTGTCCATCCCGAGGGTAACCCCGGTAAAAAGGTGTCAATTTTTGAAAGATTGTACCCCGTCATGAATATTATATGAACGAATCGAGTTAAGGGTATTTTGCGATAATGTTCGACGTCGCTGGATACTGTCAGCCTATGTCATTTCATACGGATTTGCCCTTTGTTAAAAGTAACACGTAGTGTGTCAGGGGATGCTATCGTGTGTAAAATTTGCTGCTGAAAGCCCAGTTATGTTTATGTAATGTTGAGGGATGGGCTCACGAATTTGTATGAGATTGATGTTTGATAAGTTTCGATATTTACATTATTTTATGCTTAAGGGTTGTGCAGAGGTGTAGGCGTTGTATATCCACAGCTTATCGGTACGTTTAGCTCCCATGTTATAGGGATTAACCGGGCCCAAATCTAAATTCGAGATACTACTGAGATTTCTTAATAAAACTAGATGGTTAAGCATTTAAATTTGCTTAACCTGAATATTGAAACCTGGTAGGTAGGTACAATATAATACTCACAGTCACACATTTCCCCAAATAAAACAGCATATAAAAATAAAGTTATTAAGAGTAGACAGTAGATAGAACTAAAGCAAGTGGGATTCCCACCTACGGAAAGAATGGCGATGGATAACAGAAAGAACACGTACCCATGTGAATGAAAGTACGAGCGGTATAAAAGTGAGAACTAGCATGAGAGAGGATTAGATAAGCAATAGGCGCAAATTACGTTGGCGGTAGCCCAAAAAAAAATTTTGGAAGTTGTAATCCTGTCATTGGTTAGTTAATTTTGCTAAGCTACGTTTTATTTATTTATTTATACTTAAAAAAAACACTAATCTTTCACACAGTCCAGCCGTGACCAAAGTATCTCTTCAGGGGTGTTACTCTATCTCATATTATTCAGCAAAAACACATGAAGCGTTAAGGGCCCCACGTTTACAATTGTTAAAAAACTTACAACAAATGTAATAAATAATAAATTTTACGCGTTAACAGTTCGATAACAGATATAAGAACGGAAATCGTAAAATAAGTTTTTCTGCGTCGCCACCGCCCGTCGAGCAACGGATCTTATTCTTGATATATTGCAACAGAACTCTATAATTTATTATCTTACCTGAACGCGAACGTTTCAAACTATCTAGACATTTCTTTTTTTCAGGAAACGATGCTCTGATCACCTCAGAATGTTCGCTTATGCAATTTAAAACAAAAATCTCTAGTGCACAAACAAACACCCAGATCTGATATCTGTAGGCTAAATCTATAATCTAAGCTGCATCTCAAGCCGTTACAAATTTTATACGAATACAAAATATATTATTTTCACAGCACGAGAATGCTTCACAGTAGCATAATTTTGTTGAAAACATACCTACCTACCTACCTGCTATCATGGTTTTTCGCTAACCTTAAGACATCTGAATTCGGGTAAATAAAATAAACTTGGTATATAATACCTTCTCTAGTAGCTCCCGCCAGCGGCTTCGCCCGCGTGGTCTTATATTTTTTTCCCCCGTTTTTGCAACATTTTTCATTACTACTCCGCTCCTATTAGTCGTAGCGTGATGATAACGTTAGCCTATAGCCTTCCCCGATAAATGGGCTATCTAACATGGAAAGAATTTTTCAAATCGGTCCAGTACTTTTTGAGTTTATTCGTTACATACAAAAATACAAATCTTTCCTCTTTATAATATTAGTGTAGATAAGAACGTTATTAGTTCTATTTACCTCATATCTAATTACCTTAATTAGAGAAATTAGCTTAATCAATGTTTGAACTTAGTAGTCATATTTATAATTAATGAATTGAAGTTAATGAACTAATTCAATGAGATAATATTTGTGAAACAAGCATCAAAACGATAATTCATTAGATTCACTGTACCTACTTCATTATTCAAAAATCATGGTCGTTTCAAATGCGATCCTTTTTAGTCTGTGATTAATGAATCTTTTGAAAATTATCTACAGTTTTCGAAATCAAATTGGACATGAGTTTAGCTAACGTAATAAATCGAACAAGAATGAAATATTTTTATATTTGATACTTATTCACCTTGAATTATAAGAACTAGATGTTTGCGTCCGCGTGTTAGTGAGTGCTATAAAGCTACCTACGCAAAAATGCATAAAATCATACAAAAATATTTCTCAATTTTGCCGTCAACATTCCAATTTCGTTTTACTTTCCCAATTTTTTATTAGCCATCATACGCAAGCAAGTCAATTTTAAGTTGTTTTCGTGTTGTATCCGAACGAATCATGTTTATGTCAAACACAATATTGGCGCCAACAATGACGGCGAAGTGAAACGTCAAGTTGCAACGATTACGATCGGATATTACAATGTTGTACAGTATAATCGGAATTTTACGTATCGCTGAAGAACAGATTGAGTTTCTTTTTTTATGGTTAGATTTATTCTCGACAGGAGGGTAGGTGTAAACTTTTTTTCGTAAATTTTTAAACTGCATATTCTAGAACACTATTAATTCTATGGTAATTATTTCGTAATATTTATTATACCTACCTAAAAGGAGAATATTTATTTTGCTTTTTAACCTACCTACATATGAACTTACACGAAGCTAAATAAAAATGTATTTTAGTGCTATAATCGTCTAATGACGTATTAACTTGGCGTTCGTGTGTTTCTGCCTATCCGTGTGAAAAAAAGCGTAAATACATATATTAAAAAATAATTTCAGAGCATCTGTTGCTACTTTATTTCAATTCACAGAAACAGGTAAATTCATAATAAAATATTCTGAGTAAGTCCATAACGTGGGTACTCGTACAGAAACTCTTGAGTAAAAACTTAATATTTTCACAGAAAGACAAAAACCGCTCTACTCGACTTGGCATGAATAAAATAGGACCACCTACCTATTTATTATTCAATTTCAAATATCGACACGTTGACAAACCCCAAATAAATTCCCTTTCATGTCGTTAAAGCAACAAGAGAGAAATGGGAAATCATATTAGTCTAAGGCGGTCCCACTTGAAATTCATTAAAACCTGTTCTTAGTCAAATGTAATAATTTATTTAGGCAACAAAAATCCCCAAAAGTAATATTCATTGAAGCGTATTTAACGCTGAAGCGGAGATGTGGAGTAGTGATGGGGGAATACGATAAATTCTTATGTCAATCAAGAATCAGACATACTGACGTCACTATTATGTTTTGAACTTATTAGATACCCTAGTTAAAAACGACTTTAACATTTTTATTATTTATTTATTATTTATTTCATCATTTCACAGAAATGCTTAGCATGCGTGAATGCGTAAAACTTAATTAAATAATCAAATAGCCACGTCATAAAAATATTTGTAAGATACCTAACTTTAACTTGATTTTAGACATCAATACAAACACAAACTGTACGTTCAGTTTATGCCGCTTCAATTTAATAAAACATAAAAATGTAAATGTAATGAGAACATTTACCAAATATCGATAAAATGCCCACAGCCCAACCCATTGGCTCATCACTAAAAGCCAAGGCACGCAGGAACGTATTATCATATAAATAATTCAGCATATCTTTCTCCGCATTATGTCATTTACGGCGTTACCTTTTAGACGAGTAGACGAGTATTTACACAAAAGAAGAGAGAATCAAAAATGATAATTACATGCAAATCTGGGGATCGTTTGAGGGCACTCTCCTCTCAAATGTCTGCCTCTGTTTGATGTTCAGGAAGATGCTTTTTGGATATTTAAAACGGTTGAACGAAGTAATGACAAGCTTGAATGGGCGTATTAGCTGCGTTTAATATTTATGCACTGTTAATGCAGTACAAATAATCCGGACATTGTTTCTGGACCGACTTTTTTGTACTGTGAACAAGAAATACAGAATTCAGAAAGGGTCGCAAGGCGTGATAAAGCCGAGATGGGACCGACTGACGCATTAACACAATCTTTACCATTACGCACGAGTTGGAATTTGTTATCGAGTTGCAGGAACAACACTATCACAGTTTATAACATGAAAAGATTAAGAAATAGGAACTAATTAAGTCATGAACACGTTGTTAACAACAGTATGTGGCAAAAAACCGTCTATAATCATATCATATCATAGTCTATTTTCAATATTGGTAAAAAAAAAAATGTTTTTATATCGATAATTTTGTATTGTTTTCCCTTGTTTCAGAGTTAGTGAATAAAGCTATAAACCTTTCTTCATTAGCATAACAAAATATGTGGTTTCGGTACCATATATGTACCTATATGTTGTACCCAAACATTTATTATGTGGGTACGTAAAAAAGCTACATTACACATTCAAACACTGTTGCGTACAAGATTCCCGGGCATTCAAGCGCATCTTTGTCCAAAAACAAACTAAAAATTTCTCGTTGACATCATGTATTCCTCGTACGAACGGTCTTCGTTAGACCCAACCCATACCTGCGCTGCATATGTTACTATGCAGCAAAGTTTTCAAACTAAAATCCCATTCGCATTGTTTATTCGCTACAGGTTGATGTACCGGGACTACAAATCGAATTCCCTTTGATTCTTGAAGACGACTCTGAAAGAAAACAAAGAAAACCAATAAGAGTGAAAGATTAAACACGTAGGTAGATACGTATTTTTCAAAAGTTTTTGAGGGTATATTTATATAAGAGCGCAGAATCCTTGGATATTAAATTTTTGATTGACAGTACAGAATTTATATTATCATTGCTACGAATAAACACGAATCACAGCTCTGGTGTCTGGTGGTTCTGTACTGATGTATACCCATAATTCAACGATATGATTCAAGTCTCAAGTAGTAAGTGATAATACGCCTATTGCTGCGCAAAAACCCAAACTCCAAGATGCCATTGAGAAACCCAAATAACGCTTTTTGCCTTCCCAGAGATTTTCAGGAATCTAATTTAGGAGGTCAAGACCAGCAGCCGCGTTCACGACCATTAGCCCAATGAGGTAGTCATTAAATTGTGGTCTTAAATCAGTAACAATATTTACAGGTATTATGAACAACCCTTCACTATTGGTAGCTGCTATGTCTTGTGAAAACAGTACCTACACTTATGTCTCAAAACGACTGTGCGCTAGTGATGTAATAGGAGTTACTGGCTACGTTTACCGCTTACCATAAGACGGAAGAAGACCTGTATGCTTATTTGCCATGTTATTATAATGCAAGATTAGAAAGAAACTTCTTCGGCCATTGCCAAGTACAGTTCTCGCCAAACTTATTGTCCGGGTTGAAGTTGGCACGAGCTAACTTAAACCCGGCTGTAAAAATCGGAGAAAGAAAAATATTAGTTTGTAATACCTTGATAAAAACGAAAGCTCAAGTCGTAGGCTGTCGTTTTAAATAATTCCAATCCAATATTTTTCTTTCTCCGATTTTTACGGCCGGGTTAAAGTTAGCTCGTGCCTACTTCAACCCGGACAATAAGTTTGGCAAGAACCGTACCCACTTATACTGGAGTAGTTACTCAAGCGATAGTCTCACGTTACCATCTAGGTAGGTACATCACTAATCTTATGTATTCCTCGAATCATGCCAAAAAGCGCAATAAATAACTGCAAATGTCCCCATAAATATATATTAAGGAGAGATCAAGACAAAGGAGATAATAATATAAGGTTAAGATTCAACCCTTCTCCTTAACTAATGTATTTCATTATAATAATTGCTCCAACCACAGGAGTGACCTCTCGGGCGATGAGTCGCAGTTCGTTGGGAGAATAATTAATATTCCTATTATTAAGATGGCGTGTTTAATAATTGAATCGCTTTTGATTATGATTGAAAAGTAAATTTGTTCTGTAGCAATTGATTGTTTTATTTTATTTGCGTTAATTTTGCAGTTATGAGTATTGTTCTACACTTCTACAGCGATAACAGTTGTATTTTAACGAATACCTATATATAATGATCCGAAAGCTTTTTTTTGCTTTGTCGAATTTAAGTTCATAAACTTATTTAAGTGCCACTACTCCTATTTTTCCGGAAGGGTAACAATTAAGGTACCAAAAAGGTGAAAAAAAAAGTAAAAAAGTAATAAAGTAAATTGTGATGTAGGTAGGTGGGTTGTCTTCAAAGTCACAAATCATTGATTCGTAACATGCAAAAGCTATAAACCTATTGCAAACCGTAATGTTACTAAAATTGCCTCTCAACCTTCTACCTTCTGCCGTTCTGAACGGTACTAGTAGCGCCATCTCTTGTCACTATGTCGAACTATATTTATGTATGAGGTTACAGAAGTTATTTTTCTTATGTATTTTATGGTAAAAGTATCCTAGAACTAGTTAGATGTTTTCACGTAGTAATGTAACATGAATTCATGTTAGTACATAAGAATACATCTCATCTAAATACTTAACATTAATCTTAGAAGTTAAATTAAAGTGCGCTCTCACTTACAAATTGCTGATAGAACAAACTATTTTAATACAAGTTTGTAGTGTTTTTGCAACGCCATAAATCGATGATTTAATGTCTCGATAAATACTAAATGCGAAACATAAAGCTTTGAATCTAGACAAATAGTTTATTGTAGTAGCTCTTAACATATTTATAGGCCTATTTATTCTAGAATATGGTACGTTTTGGTCATATTTCTTGCTACAGTGAGCAGATTTCTAAGTACCTATATTCAGGGTCAATCTGAAGACAATATTCAAGTTATCATTAGTCACGTTTTTAAGTTTTTATGTCTCTGAAGCATTTATGTGGTCCTGAAATAAATTAATATTTTCTTAAAAGTGTACTTATGTTTGTATTGTTGTAACTACATATTATTATAACTTTGGTAAAATAAAATTTAAACTTCAGACTAAAACTTTCTGCCGTACCTAACCTACATGTTGTCAGACGCCAAATATTTTTTCTATGGAAAAAAGTTATATTTCATTGCAATTTTGCAAACAAAGTAATTTCAGTCATAAAAAAAGGAATCAATTTTATAAAACTGACGCTTTTCTGTCCAAGTTTTAATATTAGGTAAATTTTATGCCTACATGAAAGAAGAAACAGTCATCTGTGAAAAATCAAAAAGATCAAAAAATTTAACTCCACGGAATGTTTACCGTACAATTTTAATAACCAGTCTAGACCAGCATTTACAGAAAGCGATTTGAGTTTCGCCAATTTCAAGTTTTCCACTTAAACAGCAAACATAACCAACATTGATCGGAAAACTGTTTTATTGGCGGTTTGCTCTACTCCGTTCACTCAGCATTCATTCACTCATTCCCCTTGTTTAGACTCAATCACATTCGACATAGTAAAAGAGAAAATAAAAACTATAATGAACCAAGTTGATCTTGCAAATATTTTCTCGTCTGGCAACTGGAGGAATAATGATCTAGAACTTGTGCCAACTCTGAGAAACTTTTCTCTGTATTCGGATTCGCTGTAACGGCTAATTTTTATGTTAAGGTTTTATTACTATTTGCATTTTTACTGCATCGAAGATTTTATAACTCTGTTGGTGTAATGAGTTATCTTGTGATAGTAAAAATAGAAAAGCCAGACTTAAAGGCAGCTGTGTTGATTAGAATAATATTGGGTGGAATATACATATACGTAACATTTACGGCGTTCTTTCTGCGCGGTCATCATAAAATATATTAATAATCACAGTTCAGAAAAATACTGGGTCTAAATATTTGTCACGTATGGTCAAACCCAAGGTTTTCCTTCACCGTTAAAGCAAGAAATAACCAATTTTTAAATACTTACATTCACAGGTGGGGTGAGAGGATGCTCTCGATTAAACCCAAGTTACAGTTCGCGCCAAACTTATTGTCCGGGTTGAAGTTTGCACGAGCTAACTTTAACCCAGCCGTAAAAATCGGAGAAAGAAAAATATTAGATTGTAATAAATAAAAACGAAAGCTCAAGTCGTAGGCTGTCGTTATAAATCATCTATATCTACTACATTTCTTTCTCCGATTTTTACGGCTGGGTTAAAGTTAGCTCGTGCCAACTTCAACCCGGACAATAAGTTTGGCGAGAACTGTAGCTATCAATGACATAACTACTTTATTAGTCATTATGCTTATAATTAAAAGCATAACTACTTATTCCAAAATTTCAAACCTATACGACATTTTGATTTTTATTTGAATGTTTTTCGTACATTCGACCGTCTAGTTCCTAGTCATCTCTATAACCTTAACTTATATGACACCCGTGTAATAATACAAAATCACAGGATTCATCCTTACTTTTTACTCCCCGAATTTTGTACACAAACTATCAGGAACTAAGTAAAATACATACTTATCTACCAATAACGATCCCTTAAAATACATCATGTGGTGCAAACGGGCCCAGCATGCAAACTTCTTAACAACGTAATATTGACTTAAGTTCGTTGTCTTGTTGCCATCAATCTGCTCAAATGGCCGGCGTATTACAAAGTTGGGTCCCTCGCAAAGCCCAAGAGGTCACTTCCTCTTATAGTTAATTATAATAATTGGTAAAAGGGTCCACCACGTGCGCCATATTGAATAGCCATTTTGTGTGCTTCAACGAACTGTCAAGAAAATTCATGTTTAAATAAATACACATTTGTACGCGTGTATGCTTAGTATATTGTTACACGACAGATGTTAGGGTGGCGTTATTTTTTTTTATGTTTGGTCAAGCACAACTTGGAAAACTCATTGAATTTGCGTTTCATTCCATTGGTGTAATTAAAAATTTGTTGTGTATTTTGTAACCTAAATATTCCTTCACCTATTATTATCTGTTTGAAAGTAGTACTTAGGTACTAGTAGTACTAGTTAGGTACTAGGTAGGTACTTGTTGGGTTGAATGAAAATTTCGGGTTTGATGAAACGGAGATTAACTTACTAATGTGTAGAAAAGGTAGCGCTCAATTTATAAGACATCCTGAAAAATGTTTATGTAAGTAACTCTAAGTAAGTAGGTACCTGTAATGTGCGGGTACTTATAGTCCCATTTACTACCTAATTATTATACCATTTACTCATTAGCGGAGTTACAGCTGAAATTATTATTAAGTACAGTAGAACTTTATTGTCATAAAAATAGAAACGAGGATATCTATAAAGTTATTTAATAGAGTTTAAAATTTAATTAAATATTAATTGAATTAAATTTAAAAAAATACTATGTAAAATACTCTATAAGAAAATTACCATATCAACAATTGTTTGTAAGAAAATAGTTAAAATACCCCAAAAGATTTTAAAAGCTTACAACATTCCCATTTCCTACGCAAGTACAATGAGGGGCTCAATTGATGCATAAACTAATTACCTGTTCTAGATAGCATGAGAGAGACCCTTCATTTATATTGCGTAACTTAATTACTCACGCCGACAGACAAGCACCATACTACCACACCATCCAGCATAACTCGACCCCTGTAAACAGCACTATTCTTCCCCCTCATACGAGCATAACAAAACATCGCACTGGCATAGAGCTCATTGATACTGGTCAGCTTAACGCGTATTGCTGAGGTACATATATTTGAAAATGTAGATTAGCTATTGCCTCTTAAATACAACGGAGAGGAAAGTCAATTACTTGGGCATAGTTCAAATACGTAGTATGTTAGTTGAAGAGCATTTGTGCTGCTATGGAAACTAATAAATTCGCGAAATTGCCAATATGATGGCGTCTTTGTCGAGAAATCGAATTTTCAAGGGTTTTAGTCGCTCGAAATTTGATAAGCCGATGTTAATATTGAAACAATGGCATAGAATCTATCCAGTTTAAGAAAGGTTAATAAATACTAGAGCATTCTCTTTCAAATTTGGGAGCGCCTTTTTTGTATTGATAAGAAATCCTCTTGGATTGTTCGCCGGCAATGAAGGTGGCGGGATATCCTCGAACTTCTTGAACTTGCGAGATCATACTCACCACGATCCTGACAGGCTTTGGTTCCAGCAATTCATCCTACTAGAAAGCGCGCGTATACACATCAATAAATACATTCCATCACGTATTTGTACAAAGTGTTTCTGTTAGGGACTAAACTACAGAAGTATTTAAGATCAATAAGTTTTTTTATGGTTGATATCTATAACAGCAAAGCAAACAGACGAGCCACTTGTTGGTAGTTTCAATAGTGAAAGAAGTCAGCGTTGCTGATGCGAAGCGGACCCTTAAAATCCTCTACTAACTGCAAAACAACTGAATGTGGAAACTGGCTACGCTTGCGCCAAGCTTCATTTTGCAAGAAAATATATGGAATTGTATCCACTGCAACCCGCAGACACGCATGAATTGACGTCATGACACACGCGTAGCTTGCTCGGATACGGCGCCCACGTAGCTAAACGCCATGCACGCTGTGTAAATTCGTATATAGCGTGTGCTGCATTGGAAACGTGGACCCACGTTGTCAAACAAATGAACCTAAAGTGCGCCGCGTGGCCGTGGACAGCGTGCGTCTCGGTGGTTTCCGTCTTTATAAAAATACAACTGGAAACAATAATACAATCATCATACTTATAATATATATTTTGTCTCCGGAGCCAGTCAACACATTAGTAACTTCTGGCCACAATTCACGAACAATAACAGTTGCAAACTTGCAAACGAAACTTCTTATGATATACAGCACACAGTTTCATTTAAAATAGAAAACTTTAAAACATCCCTTTTTCCTACAATATGTTTATATTTTGCCGGTAAACTTTTAATGTATGCCCGTTTCGCCAGTGAATGGGGAGATGCAGTGGTGGGAGGTAGGGTGGAGAAACTTGCTCCGTCGATTCCAGAAGCTTGAAGAACTAATTTAACTGCGTCCCCTAACTGCCACTTCAATAAATTCTAAACTAGATATATATTTTTTACGGAGTTTCAATCTTTTAAAATTTACAACGACCTTAGAAAAAGAATGAAAATAGAAGAAATTGGTTTCAGAAGTTTTGGCATACAAAAAGTTTAATGAATTTAAGTAAAACAATTGGGTTTTCCTAAGATTAGAAATAGTAGAAGCGAACTATTTTCTATGTCTACTTTCTATTTTCTACTGAGAATCTAGTTAGCTGGCAGCTGAGGTGTGTAAATGGGGGGAACTGCCATCAAACTGGCACACATCCAAATTCCAGCTACTGGTAATTACCAAACAGAAAAAACCAACAATAATTTGCTTGACTCCGTAATCGCAATCAGGACCTCACGCTCAGCAGTTGCGCATGCGACGACTACAGCAATAAGGCAGTTTGCAATAAGTACCCTATATAATGTCATAAAAGGTATTATTAGTTAATCTTTAACCCGCAATATAATAAACAAACGGCCTGCCAAAAACACTCACTCTGAAGTAATATCTAGAAATTTTCATAGCCATTTCGCAAAATGATATCTGCAGTCCTTGTCAAAGTAGTTCTCCTAATTAGACGGCCGACTTCGCGCCATGCATGTTAACGACTGACATTTGCATTTGGATCTCCCGGTTTATGCTTTTAGAGTACGGTTTCACTGCGCGAGCCAATGAACAGGAAAAATAATTTTGTTGTTCGTAAGAGGTTGGTATATTTTACACTTATGACTCTTGTAACAGAGTATTTTTCGAAGCAAGTGTTATATAGACAATTAAATAAAAATTGCTGAAGTTCACCGGCGGCGGTTACTTTACTACTGAAAGCAACATAAAAAATAGGTAGACAAAAAAGGCTACTAAAAATATCAAAAAATATGCCTAACATTTTAACCTTTTTTGTAAAGAGAATTTATGAATTATTTATTGTATTTTAGTATCTACTTATCAAAACATAAGAAAAAATTAAAAAAAAAAACATTTATTTATTACTTCTTTTATTAAACTCTTTTCTTTATTACATATTCCATTTTTAAACAACGCCACAAGCAAACATTTTAAACACCGAACGAGCATTCGTCGTTTTGAAACGTCATCACAGAGGCAACGGGCGGCAGAGCCGGGGCAACTGTCAAAATCACCACGTGATCATTACACCGGGGAATGAGTCGGAAAATGAGCGCTCACGGATAATTGGCGTCCCGGAATGAATTTGTGATTCTGTAATGTGATATTTTGATGAGGTGCGGATGACGTTGACTGTACCAATGCGTGTATTGTTTTGATTCTGTTGATAATACATGGCGTCAGTGCAGGGCCGGATTAACCGAAAGGCAAAGTAGTAACGTACGGGCTCCGCGATACTTAGAGGGCCCCACGGTTCGAGGCAGAATTATGATTTCAGAGCCCAGTGCCTAGAGGCTTTAACGTGGCATAATTCGGCCCTGCGTAAGCTGTAAAGTTATCCACGACTATGGGAGCCTATGGGATTAACAATAGATTTGAGGAAAGTACCTGGGACCACGAACAACATAACTATAGTACGCCTACAAGACGATACTCTCAATAAAAGTACCCGCAGTATTCCAAATTTTTTTTTATTAAAATAAAAATATTAAAATAGTTATGAACCAGAATAAAAACTTCTTGGAAAGTATTCAGACGCTTAGTTGGATTTCGAACGCCTTGAAAAAGACTAAATTTTTACCTAATAATACGTAGACATAAAATTCAAAATCCTTTCATGATATTGGAGCCAGGTACCTAAGTACTTTCTAATAAAATCAGAAGAACGTGCGCGATAAAGGCAAGGAGCCATGTTATGAGCTTCTAAAGCCATTGCTTACAAGCATATCCGAGCTATTCAAGCAACGCAGCGTTAAATTGTTATGGCGCTATTTACAGTAAACTGTTATAAGCGGTGTCTGGAGTGTGTGCCCCATGCTTTATGATTGAGGTAAACGCACCAGATATTGCCAATTAATGTCCTTTAAGATTTTTCGTAATTAAGGGCCTCTCAGCAGTAAATCAGTACGTAGTTTCAAATTTAATGGAGCAATTTAATATTTTAAAGTTCTCGCTTAATTACTTTATAAGTATTAGTATCTAAGATGTTTGAGACTTTAAAAATACCTATTAAATTATTATTTTAATAATCATGCGAAAATTAAACTTAACTACTTTGCAATATACTTAGTAGAAACAATATAATTACTAGTTTGCTCACTCATTATTCGATAATTTCTGTCCGAAAATCTTTACATTCTACGCATATATTTTGTGGGTTTCTCTAATGGTCTTTTTCCTTTATGAAAAACCATTAAACAAAACATCTCACTGGAATGTCAAGACATTAGACGTAAAAACAAAATTAAATAAAGAATACAAAATATTTACCAAAAAAGAAATATACTGTTCCTTTTTCAAAAAGGCCAATAAGCATTTTCACACTACCGCCTACTTATAATATTTTTGTGTATAGTCTGTAGATGGCAGTGAAATTGCAGAATATTCCCAAGGGATATTAACTCGACTTCCTAGCCACGTGAAGCAAGTACGTTCCTGTTTATCGGAATATTGTAGACTTGATGCTATTACCGTACTATTTACGTTTTGTTTACATTATCTAACTTGGCTCCGGTCTCAAAGGATGCAGAATATTTCGTGAATATCGGTTCGCTAAATTGTTGGATGTAGAAAAATAATATACTTTGACATTATCAAACATTGTTTTATCTTTTGTATTTTTTTAGTAATTTCCATGCTAAGATTCCAAGTTATTTTAATGAAGAAAAATCATGCCTGGGCGGCCGATTTTGTCCTTCATTAAAATAAAAATTGTTTTCTTACACAGAGAATTGTAAAACTATAGCAGAGTTTTAGGCATGCAGGTTTCCTCATTGTTGTTTCCTCAGTTTAAGCATACGAAAGGTCAGAGGTGAAACTCTGGATTCGAACACAAGATTTGGCAGTCCAATGGTCACACCTCTAGGCTATCGCTACATAATAAACTTATTATTATATCTCAATGGTCTGCATTAATAGCTAATCATGATCCACGTGTAAGTTATATTCAGTGTAAAAAGGACTGCGTGAGTAATTATTTTATTTATGTATTTGTTTGAAATAAAATAACAATAGATACCTTAGGTGTCAGGCGTGAACTTGTAGGTAATAAAAAAAATAGGTAGAAGATCTCTTATATCGTGGGTGCGGTTATTAATCCAGAATGACCCAATACCTGACGTATAAAACGTAAAGCTAAGTTTTTTTTATTTTTTTTATTAGCCATTACTGTCCCACTGCTGGGCAAAGGCCTCCCCCAGGTCTTTCCATACACTCTTATCTCGGGCCGCCTCAAACCAATCCTCGCGGTATGCGTCTAGATCGTCCCGCCACCGTTTTCTAGGCCGGCCTCGGCGGCGCTTACTATCTACAGGCACCCACTGTGTGGAGACTCTTGCCCAGCGGTCGCTGTGCATGCGGCTGACGTGACCAGCCCAATCCCACTTAAGCTTGGCTGCCTTTTTGCCCACGTCCACTATGCCCGTTTTTGAGCGTAGCGTGGTGCTAAGTTTAATAAAAATATAATATATTATTAATAAGTTTAAGCTAAGTTTACGCTTTTAAATTCGGCTCTGAATCTCAGCCTTCTTCTTATTATTAGTCGCTACACTCTTGACAGAGTGGTCGTGGTCGTCACATCAGGGGCGGTGGCACGCTTCACAGTGCACTCATACAGTGGACCGTTCAATGCGGCTTTAATGTGGTCTGTCCAGCGCATTGGTGATCTGCCGCGAGCTCTTGTGCCGTCAACTTTCCCTTAGGCGGAAGTTGACGGCACAAGATTTTCCCTTGCGTAACCACAAGGCGTTCCACAGAAGTGTTTTCTCGGCGTGAAACATGTCCGAAGAAATTGAGAATGCGACCTTGGACGATGGACAAAAGACGTTGTTAGACGTGGAGTTCGCTTAGTATGGAAACGTTGGTTCGACGGATTTGAATTTTTTTTTCGAAAACGAATTCGTTCCATAATATGTCTTGCACTTTTCTCCAGCACTACATTTCCAGAGAGTCTATCTTCTTTTTCTCAGTTTCTCTCAGTGTCCACGTTTCAGCGCCGAGAAATATGGGAAACACTCAGCCTATGCCTGTAGAATGGCCATTTTTTTTATTAAATCATACGAACTCCAATAAGGTCTAAAATAAAACATACAACATAGTTTATTACATGTGTTCACGAAAATTAAAATTAACACGTATGCAAAATAGCATGTGTTTATTACGTATAGGCGATTCGGAAAGGCAATGGATGTTATGGGACAGTATCAACCCGAAATTCGGTACATTATACCTAATGAGTACGTCTGTACGTTCCTGCTCTTGTTGTCTTTAGGACTACTTAAAATGCTAAAATCGCTTTCCCCTCTGACAACAATTCGACAAGCTCGTCGTTCTGTATGAAAAAATAAATTTTGAGGTAAGTATTTCCAAAAAAACAATATTACGAGTACTTGTGTGATTAATGGGTACTATATACCCTTTTGGATCAGTATACCTTTATCAAGTAACCTTTTGTATGTAGCTTTAAATAATTACTCAACTCAGGTATACTTACGCATTTTATATTAAGAACAGCGGGAGAAGGGTTGATTATGCATATGCCTGCCGAAAGTATAATAAAAAGGCTTTTGTAAGCCTTCCCCTTTCAGCATGCAAACCACTGAAATGCTCTTTATTCGTCAAGAGACGTACGAATAATAGCGTCGAAAACATGCGAGCCTGCAAGTACAGATACTCTTTTAAACAATGCACGTTTTGATAATATAACGCTTTGATGAGGGTCTCAATTAAAAGGTAAGAGGTTCCACGCAATTGACGATGTGAATCCACATTTCTGAATTATTATCAATGCCGTTTTTCGGTTGGTTTGTACAAAATTCCGAGTTTTTTTGCATAAATACTTTTGCTGATTGTTGATATTTCCGCTAGTTGGTTTTACAAACTGAAATAAACTGTAAACTGTAGGTATTCAGTTAAACTATTACCTAAATATAAAGCCTGTATTCCCATCTCAGAGGGAGGATTCACTGCGCCGACTGTTTGAGAATATTCCTCTTGCTGCCAGTGCAGTGCTTTCTTTGGCAACGTTACTCACTGCAGGAACAACACATAAAACAGTGTGATATTTGGCTGCAGTTTTCTGTAAGGTGGAGGTACTTCTCCAGATGGGCTGCTCCAGATTTATAAATAAATAATAATAAATAAATAAATATATAGGGACATTTTTATACAACACCATCTAGTCCCAAACTAAGCAGACCTTGTACTATGGGTACTAGACAATGGATATAATACTTATTTTTTTGTAAATATATACTTATAATATATAAGAAAGACAAACACAAACACCTAAGTTCATTACATAAATGTTTGTGTCTTGTGTGAATTGAACCCACGACCTCATGATCAGCAGACCGGACTGCTGATTTCTGCTGAACTCGAACCACTAGACCACAGACGTCGTCAAATTTGAGCTAATAATAGCTGTGCACTACCTCTCTTAAAATATTTTTATCCTGGGCATGTCAAATTGCAATTTGTCTAGGCCCCTGTATATATTATATGACTCTATGGTTAGATAAATGAACTGAACTATCTTCGATATCTAAACACCCAAGGGACGAAATAGCTAAGGGCAAAACATACTTACCATATCTAAGGTAGATAAGGCCTAACTTCAAACATAGTCCCGCCATATTGCTTATAGTTATAACTCCGTAATAATCTTTAGAATGCAAACTCTTCATCCCTTCCGAACTTCGAAGGTACCAATCAAAGAGGTTTATGATATTACAGTCGAATTTACATCGTAAACACTAACTGCTATCAAAATTCCCCAATAGTTCCTCTTAAAGGATTACCTTTTGTAAACTAAAATGGGACGCAATCATCATCTTGCGGACCAGGATTACATGAGGGCACAGGATTATTAACTAGGGCTGCCAATAGTTTCGGACCTTTTTCGGAGCGTGCTAGAATACCTACCTAAGCTTGAATCATTCCTTTCAGTGTTAAAAAATCTCCTTTAAAAAAGGCTGTAAATAGTGACTTTGTTTCTTTTTTTATTGGTATGAATCCTACTGGTAAGGTTGTTATCTATTCTTTAAATGTTTTCATTAGTATCTAAGTAAGGACGTTAAGATATTTTACAAGTTTTAGGTTCACCTCTGGAAAGCCGCTAGCCGCCGGATAAATTCAAAATTGGAGAAAAAATTGTACGAAATGCCTGGTAATTTAACGGGCATTTACCCGTAAGCTATGAGACGAGCCCTTAGAAGGTAATAAATAATAAATATTAAATAAGTTAAATATGTTTCTAAGAAATGTACCTACTATGATTTGGTATTGTTAAATTTCTTCAACCATAGTGGCGAGTTCAATTTGTGTGAGACAACCCTAAGTCCAACTATGTCTTACTATGCAATAGACGAGTCGCCCGCGGCTAAACATCCCTTTGGTCCTGTACAAATATTCCATATAATCATTCGCTTTTAATTATTATTGGTAGTGGCCAAGTTTTGTTTGATGTATTGATTAAAATCGTGTTTGTTGCCAAGTGCCATCGTGGTGGGTCGTGTCAATACAGCTCCCGTGGGGGCCCATGTCGCTTTCGAGCGAGTATTGTGTGGGGTGAAATCGAAATCCAGTGACAAAGTTTAGAGGAGTAATTATTTGTGGTTTTAATTTGAAACGGCACTGAGAATATCTGTCACTTGTTTGTTGATTACTTTTTAAAGACAATACCTTTGTGTAGACCTTTATAATGATTGTATATATTTATTGTTGGTGTACTCAATAAATAAATAAAGAGAATATCTGGGACTAATTGGAACACTCCCTGTAAAAACGGCTTTATCAGCGAATGTTATTTTAATGAGAAGAATGAAATTATGTAATTTAAACAGATTTAGAGCCAAACGCAAGACTAAAAGATTATGTTTTTTTATTTTTTTGTTTAGAACGCTATACAATAAAAATATTATGCGTTTCATTTCTATTAACAAATGGAAAGGAAGTAATAATTGACACTAAACATTTAAACACTCACGCCTTTTATCTATAAAAGAAATATAAAAAAATACAAAGGACATTATCGACACATAAAATGTACAATAAGAAAAAAGAAAAACACCAATAAAGGGTGATATCAACACTGTATCATGCTTCAGTAATAAATACGCTCTATCGCTCGTATCACTGAAAATTTCATATATGGAACGTAAACACATCGAAGCGAACACTGTCGCAAACTAAACGACTAGACTTTACGAGGACATAAACGTAAAAAACTCATCGGAAAAAAATATGAAAATATACCTAATGTCGCGTACATGTGTTGGAAATGTTGGAATAAAAGTTTTTCCCATCTCTAGTGGGTACATCGTATTGTATTTCCCTATAGAAGTCATAAACATGATGGTTAGCGGGCAGCGTCTACCCCCTCCTCCTCGTCTGTCCCCCTCACCGGGCTTTAACGTCTAAACTTCAATTTTATTTCAGTCTTTAGCGCGGTCTATGCGAGAGAAAAATGTTGCGCTTCCCTGTCCATTAACCGGCTTAAATTAGACTTTAAATTTTTAAAATGAATTTATCTTTTAAGGGAATCCTTCTTTGATAAAAAATGAAGTAGATAAGGCGCAGTAAGAAATGGCGTTTCAGGTATTTTTTTATTTTGATTTAATTAAGTGTAGTACCTACCTATTAAATTGAGTAACGAAGCAAGATAAATATGTCCTTCATAAATATTTGTAACGAATAAACTCAATAACTACTGGACTGATTTCGTAAATTATTTCACCATTAGAATGGTACGTTATCCCTGATTAACATACTTACTAAATACTATAAATGCGGAAGTAACTCTGTCTGTCTGTCGCGCTTTCACGCCCAAACTACTGAACCGATTTACATGAAATTTGGTAAACAGCTAGTCTAAAACCTGTGAAAGGACATAGGCTACTTTAGTTGGACTTACTCCCGCTATGAAAGGGGATGAAAGTTATAAGAAATAACACTGGCGGAAAGCTAGTAGGCTATATATTGGTACCCGGAGCGAAGCGAAGGCGGGTCACTAGCGAAATATATATTGGAAACTAATAACAGTAATTATTGGAATGAATCCATGACCACATTAATTGCTACTAATCTGATTACTCGTGTTTATTTTAAACAACAAACCGAATTATAATCGGATTATTTTAATTTAAAGCGAGCGTACAGCCTGCTACCGTAAGCATTAACATCAAATAACGCAATAAAAACAAACGCACAAGAGAATTTTCCACAAAATTAGCTACGCTTTGAAAAATGTATTCTAATAAAAACCATTTCCCTGTAAATAAAGGCAATTTTTAATAATTACGTTATGTTGCCGTTTGAAGCAACAATGTCTATCAGTTTCGTGCCGTTAAGGGTATCAAGAGGCTTGGGCGGGAGCCGCCGGAGCAAATAAAGTTATGCTCAAAACGCACGGTAATGAGAGTTCATTGGATTATGGGGCTTATGTAAGCCCCAATAATAATAACCCAAAAATGCACGTGGTCGGTACTAAATAACTGACTCAATAATGTCTAATTTGGTCGGAACGGACCCGCGTGAATTCTTGCCCCGGGGTAAGGGTTTTGCGAAGCTCGCTTGCGGTTCCATGTTTACGGTTATTTTCATTACGCTAAACGCTCTGTCTCTCGTGTTTATTTTTAAACATAATTCGTTTCGGGTTTACGAGAACAAGTGGGTTCTAAGTTATGTGTGTAGGGAAGTACAAGAGTTACGGTCTAGTCTTTTTTACAAAAAAGTACAGATCGTTCCAGCTCCACGATTTTCTTTTCAATGTAACAGACGTGTATTTTACGTATCTTGTAATTATATTATTATTATAAAAGGATGATACGCCTTTACTTAAAACAAAACATGAAACGACAGTCTATACCTATCTAAGTCATTTGAAATTGGAAAAAACTTTCCATAAGATTATATTATATTATATTATACGATTTCAATTGCTATAGCTAAGCTACCATTTTCTATTTCAAGGAGTTCTTTTGACTAGTATAGGCTGTGGTTTTATTTTTGCCATCTTGTATATGGCAGACATATTTGCAATTTCAAAGAACTAGAGAAAAAAAAATGACATTGATTGATTGATATCATTAGTTGGTAAGTCAGCAATCGCACTACTTGAGCCGTCAAGTACCATTGACCGGCGGGAAGTATCTAACATATCGGCAGATTGCCATAGCCCCAAAAAAAAAAAAAAAAAAAGTATCTAACAATTGATTCTTTTAGTCTGGTAATGATTTACTTGACAAGGTGCATGACAAAACTAGCTAAAATAATTTAAAACCATGTAATGTTGCTTATCTATACTAATATTATAAAGAGGAAAGATTTGTTTGTTTGTTTGTTTGTTTGTTTGTAATGAATAGGCTCCGAAACTACTGGACCGATTTCAAAAATTCTTTCACCTTTGGAAAGCTACATTATCCCCGAGTAACATAGGCTATATATCATCACGCTACGACTAATAGGAGCGGAGTAGTAATAAAAAATGATGCAAAAACGGGGGAAAAAAATTATAAGACCACGCGGGCGAAGCCGCTGGCGGGAAGCTAGTAAAATTATATCCAGACTAATAATTTTACACAACAACATGGATGTTCAAGAAACACCAATTTGTACTAGTTCAATCTTTCCGAAGCAATTTAAAAGAAAAATAGACGATGCAATGGACTGAACGATCATTTATTTATAAAACTATAGTGGATAGTCGGGGGTGTCGCCTAGACATGTACCGAGCACACTTTCAAATGTAATCCAGGGATAGTGCAGTGATTTTATTCAAATAAAAATAGCAATGTTCTATTAAATAACAATTCTGTGTATTTTTGTGAAATATACGTATGTAAGTAGGTACTTTAACAGATTAACTAAAATAAACCCTTTTTGAGGGTCACACTTGACGTCTATCTTTTTATTCTAAGAGTGGCAGTACCTAATGTTCTCCGGAGAACTAGTGTTTTTTTTTCTTTTCTAAGGTTTCGATATAGGTAGGTCCTATATCGAAATTCTAGTAATTCGGATTCTCTCGCCCAGTTTAGTGGAATTTAATTTGGAAAGTCTATCCGTCTGTGTGTGACTAAGTACTTTTAGTTGTTTACTAAGTACACTGTATAAATATTTAACAGAAAAAAACAAAATAAAAATACTGACTGATACATCATAAATAATATAATCTACCTACCACTTCTTCTTATTGGGTCATTTTACTTAAATAATTATTATTTTACCTACCTTTACCTTACCTACCTACCTAGAAGTAATTATGTAATTTAATTGGAAATTATGCATTGATGCATATAGTGATTCACACTATGGCACATCACTAGTTCGCGCAGGTGTCGTATCGGAACAATTTGGAGTTGTTCGTCGTGAGCCGGCGACGCAATAATGCACCATGCTCCATTTACACTCGTTGCAATTTGTTTTAGATTCCACGTGCATTTTTACCACTGTCGCATAGTGTATAGGTAGTCTTTTTCACTCCACTAGAGCACTTAAAAAACGATTTGGCTGGTTGTTTTTTTTCTATCATGAAATTCTTAATGGCCGGCGCGCATTCTTATTTTAAAATTACGAGAGAATTTCGGCGAAAAAATAAATTAACAGTTGTCACAGACTGAATGCGATAAAAATATTTTTTAATAAAAAAATGTACTTAGTCATGGATTGAACTTCTATTGTGTCAGTTCAATTAAAGATTTCGAAAAGAAAATTATTGTTTGTGTTATTTTGGAAGTCTCTAGCAAACTCTAATTCTAAGCTTTGAGTTACAATGTTTACATTGTAGAGCATAAATTGCCTTACTGATCAGCAGAGGTGGTACCTATGCTTTTAAGTAATTTAAAAAGATAAATGAAACTCGTTACATTCGCGTTTCATTTTATATATCTTTCATTTATCATTTTTATATTACTACCTAATTGAGTAATTATTTACATGCTCGTATCATTTTATCATCATACCATTACGCCTGTATTCGTAGTTTAAGCAGAGGAGTACAAAATATACACCTAGAATTCACCGGTATCTGTAGGTCCTATTTAATAGGGGATGAGCCTATTGCCAATAACCGCTCAAAAACCCCAACTCCGAGCGGTGATTGAAATTTTCATAGGACAACGACTCGACCTGATAATCGAATCCATGACCTCGACAGTCGCGCTTACGACCAATAGGCTAACGAGACAGAGTCCTATCATTTACTTACCAGAATCATTTGAAGTTCCAAATCAAAACAAACCACCCAATACAATTCAAAACACGGCATTAATAAAGAAAAAGATACGGATCCACGTCGTTGCTTTATATCTTTTGTTTCCGTTTTGTAAAATTTCACCCCATAACATTATGTTGATAGCGGCAATAAAGCTTGAAATATTTACGAATATCCTAACAAACGAGGCGGGTTGTGAAAAATAGTCGGTGCTGTGCCGGATTGACCGTGCCAGAATAAAGATTAGCTAGGAACCGCGAACATTTTTCAAGCGACAACAATTTGTTGCAAGCTTATCGTTTTGTAAGAATTTGTTTTATGGACTTAACACTGTCTTACATAAATAAAAACGTTGCTTTCATCGCTTCGTTTTCTTAAGATTGCATTAAAATATTTATGGAATCTTGGTCTACTTAATGTTAAAAATATCAAAATCCTAAAAACAAAGCGACAAAAGCAACGTAATTTAATGCTCGAAGAATTTGCGCAAAGAAATTGGAACATTACTTATTTGAGAAAGTAATAAAATTAAGTTTAGAAATGATTACAACATAATTAATTATTTCTTAACTTAATTATACTTACTTTACACTTATTACACTACAAAGTGTAGAAGAAGAAAAAAGAGCTTTGTTTATAATATCATTTGTATCGAAAAAAAATCTCTTCCTTATGAGATTAGGTATTCATAACAATATTAGTAATCATAAAACCACCTTTCTTGGATGTGGAATATCATCACAGTTGTACTACGGAACTAGTTGGCCACGCCTTAGGTAGGGACGGGGGTGAGGCGGCGGGCTACTGTGAACAAAAGCAAGCGTCCCCGCCCCTCCGTCCCGCCGCTCACATACCTAAGGCGCGGCCAACTAGTTCCACTCAGACTATAACTTAAGATACCTATACCACTCAAATTGTTTGTCCAATATCACTTTGACCAAAGAGATCGAATGACGTTTGATAACTTCAAACATACGAGTAACATTTTATTCGTCAAAGATAAACCAAATCTTGTCCGAGACATCCCTAACGTTATCTAGGTGTACAAATGTTTACAAGAAAAATAATACTTCCAAAATCACTACAAAATAGTTACCAATATAAATATAAATCACCCACCTAATAACAAACTATCGCAGCCATGACCAGCAACGCCGCATCATCGGCGGTCCCCACTTCATTAACAATGGATTTGACGGGCGTGGCGTCAGTCCCTCTCATCTCAGATTATATCGGATCTAAATCCCTGACGTAACAGGACGGCGACCACTTGGAGTGGCTTGCTGATGCTCGTTTTGCAATTTGTCTAGAATACACACGGATCAACAGGGCCTGTAGACAAGTTTCAATTTGACATTCGAATCGACAAACAAAATGTATGTAAATGACATTAGTGACAGCCCGATTTGTCGAAAGCTTGTGTCATTTCCATACATTTTGTTTGTCGATTCGAATGTCAAAATGCAACTTGTCTAGCCCCCCAGGGCCTGTAGACTAGTTTCAATTTGACATTCGAATCGACAAACAAAATGTATGAAAATGACACAAGCTTGACGCATGGAAATGACACAGTCATACAGCCCGACTTATCGAAAGCTTTTGTCATTTCCATACATTTTGACAAACGAATAGAAAGAAAATGTATGGAAATGACATGAGTGACAGCCCGACTAATCAAAAGCTTGTGTCATTTCCATACATTTTGACAAACCAATAGAAAGCACATGTATGGAAATGACATTAGTAACAGCCCGACTTATCGAAAGCTTGAGTCATTTCTATACATTTTGTTTCTATTCGTTTGTCATGTACACAGTAGTGGGATGTGGCAGTCTTATCGTAATCGTATTCTCAAATTTTCAATAGAAATCACAATTCTTTATGACTACGTAACTTTTAATACTACTGCGTAAATTAAAATCAGAGTATCTACTCACATATTGAACCGCTCTCATTTCTTTGCATCTGTATGTCACGAATGGTCAGTTACAATAAAGGCGAGTCGGTATCAGTCCTTAATTAGGCCGGACTGCGCCCTAACACACCCAATTAAAATACACATTTTGTAGTTACACTAATTGGCGAATTTCTCCTTACAAACATATATGAATAAGTATCAAGAGTCATAATCCTAGTATAATAAAAAATATACAAGCTCATTATATAAAAGCTTCAGGTA
Source organism: Acronicta psi (assembly GCA_946251955.1). Lineage (NCBI taxonomy): Eukaryota > Metazoa > Arthropoda > Insecta > Lepidoptera > Noctuidae > Acronicta > Acronicta psi. Next base: position 9,669,949 of record OX276475.1, on the reverse strand, counting down.
AAATTAATTGGTACCACCAAGGTAAATACTAAGCTATCTTGTTAAGTTTTCGGATATTTTTTGTCAAATTGTATAGGTTATTTTAGAGATTAGATAGATTAATCGAATGACTTAAACAAAATAATGAAAAACTCAGTTTGTGTTGCCCGTACATACAGAAATCTCTCATACACTGACACCTAGATTTGGAACAACTATCTTTAGGATATAGCTGGAGTTAGTTACCGTAGTATATTGATGGGCAGAAGATTTAATACGCGTGTGCATGTGCGTAAAGAAAGGTGATACCAGTGCGTAAAGAAGAGAAGAAACGTGAACGTAAGTGAGGACAATTTTAAGAAAAAAAAAATGTAGCCACTTTATGAACCAACCTTAAAAAAATACTAATAATGCTACCGTGTGGGGAAGGAACCCGCGTCCTGTAACATAACAAGCGATTGCCCAAAAACTGTGCTAATAAACTATCGAAAATTAAAGCAAGATTTTTGACCATATGGAATTATTAATCATCATCAAATTGAGTCGATCTAAAACACAGTTGACCGTAGCAGTATAAGTTTCAACTCGACAAAAGCTATCATCTTTGATCATATATTCACAGTACCTTTGTTAGTTAACAAGTAAATCAAAATACTGCGCTTACCTTTCCTAATTCATGCAGAGTCACGCTGTCTCTCCGACCCGATACGATTTCCCAGTGGACCGACTCACCAAGATGAAGATATCTAATTACAAATTCGATGTATCCAATAAATATTCCAATCGCATCAGATTTACATAACCACAAACATAATAGCAATCGAATCGGTATTTGATTCAATACAAAATTGTTGTTTTATCTGATTGCATCAAAAATTGTTGTTGTTGTCAAACGAAGCACAAAGAAAATCAAACTGGATAGTATGCAGACGACATCAAAGACTACAAAGTAGACTCAATTACAATTCCGAATTGATAGTTCCAGAAAACCCTTATTAGGTACGCCACGAAATAAGGCAATTTCGCGGACAAAAGGATGCCCCTCATTGTACGATGGACGCTGTCGGCGATTCAAAAGTTTCCAGTTGACGGAGATGGGGCCACCCTAGCTGTCCGAATTTATTGAATTTCATCCAAAGAAGGATGACCACACGTTATTGTTCCCTCGGAACATTGATTAGGGTGAACTGTAGCAGGTATATCGGATATGTGTATGATTTAATGATGTTGGGGCTGTTACAAGAACTTTGATGGGCAGTATGTAAAGGAAGGTATTGTTTAGTCATATTCATACTAAGTATCTACATTCAAGTGTCTGTCCGTCTGTGAACAGAATTATACAAAAAAAAACACAAAATACTTTAGCCTACTGAATGGAGATTTTTGTCAGTGAGTGCCCTTTTATGTTAGTGAGTGACTACTCTTACTAATACCTAAAAAAAATTTGAAAATTTGTGAGAATGGATGGATGTTTGTTACTCTTTCACGCAAAAACTACTTAAGAGTGGCAATATCTAATGTTCTCCGGCGAACTTATGCTAGAACAATTTTGTTTAAACTTAAATATAAAAAATCTTATAAGATGCGAGTGAAGCCGCGATCAACAGTTAGTCTTAAAATTTAATAAACATTTTAATGTAGGTACTATTTCCTTCAACATAATGTTATCTCTATAAACTTTACGTCCACGCCCACTGAAAAGAAAACAACAGTATTTCACAAACAGATACTCCTAGTATTACCTAATATTTCCACTGTTATTTACGGTCTTTAAGTAAAACATTAAATCACGAAGTTCCACAAGTGAAAGCAACAAGACAAACACAAAGCGAACCTCACATAACATGACAGTATCTTATAAGCTCACAAGCTTTTCTGCTGAACAGTTTTGATTTTACACTATAATAGGAGTAACATGCCAAAAAGTACACAGGAAAGATACAAAGTAAAATATTATTGTATAATAAAAAGAATAAAGGGTCATTTGGTATAAATACAAGGATCCACATTTTTTCACGGATCAATCAGGGATCTTTTGAATAAATTTATATTTAATTTTATAACCTTAACCTAATAGTTTATTACCAATTTTCAAATGTGAGTCACAGGATTCATCAACGGCAACCTTTTTAATTACTATTAAAACAAGATTTTATTATATATTATAAGATTAATAAGACTTTATAATAAAAAAAAATATTATAATTATTAAATTTTACAATAAGATTTTATTAATTATATATTATAAATCTTCAGTTTAAAAAAATCTTATTTTCATATCTTTGAATGTTGTTGTTCTTTACCACGTATTTATTATGTACCATATCAAGCATCCAGAAAAAAAATTAAAGCAATGGGTCACTATGAAAATGTTTTTCTTTTTCTTCTTAATTCTTTGCCATTGCTGTCATTTTAAGTGCAATTTATTTATATTTCTATAATAAAAATGTGCCTAAATTTGTGTGTAAATCATCAAGCAATAATGACAAATAGAAGAGAGTAAAGGTAATCACCCATACACTACGCTACTGCTAATTTAAAGCTTCCCCTTAAATTAAGATACTACAACAACATCATCTTCACCTACACAATATTGGGCAGCGATAACAAAATCATAACTACCCTTAACACTAAACCCCGTGTCCCCACAGGGCGTCGCGTCGCCTCGCAACGCGGGACAATTTGTCCCAAACCGAGGGAGCTTTTCAATAATAATTCCCCGATAAATTCTGGCGGCGACCGCGTCTTTCTCGAGATATAGTGGACGTTAGCTATTAATTATTATATTGCCTTTTCGACTGCATACGTCGAATAGTTTCTTTATTGAGTCGCCATTGTTATTTAGTTGGTATTTTGTGTTGTTTTGATTCTGTAATAAACAGCGGCGAGATATTTTGGGAGGGGTAATTAATTTTAATGTTGGAGAATACTATGTTGTTTCAGTACATTTGACTAGTTTTAGTTCCCTTTGTTCTAGGAAACTACAATGAAAAATAACATTATTTTATGGATAGAGAAAAATACCCGGTAAGTACTCCTAATTTTATCTGTATTATTATCTACATATTCTCATGGATGAGCGTGTGTGTAAATAGGTTATACGTTGCAGATATTTAGGTACGCGAATATACAACAGCCATTGATATAAAACTACTTTTTACGGATTTTATCGCGTTACACCTATTATTATAATTTAGGTCCAAGGGTAAAATAAAATGGTAGGCGTCTTGATGTTATAATATGATAAACATAATTATTATTACAATGATTTTTGTTAAAAAACAGGATTACAATTGAAAAAGAGCTTTTAACCTTACTTTATGTAATGGTATGAGATAGATAATCTGAATAATGTATATGTAACAAGAAAATCTGACTAATTTATGAACACACAGCTCAAACCGCGGAATTGATTGGGTTTTAAACATTTTTATTTCTCATAATAATTTAACAATTCACTTACTATGACGATGCATCTGCTAAGAAAGCTTAGCGGATTCTTTGCCGCATTACATACATCCATATACAATGAATTAAGGATCAAAATGTAGAAATCAAAGCGACAAACCATCGCAAAATTACAAACAGATTACCATTGTATTACCATAGTTTGCAATATTATAAGTTCATCCACCTCGGGGCCAGTCTCGTGCAATTCGTTACTGTAATGTGAGCAATCAGTCGTTGAGCCAGCGACATTACTCAGGCCACGTTATAAGCTCCGATGTGGTATAATGGCGATTTTGCTAGCTTGTTTATTGTTATTGCAATAGAAATAGTTTTTTGTGGCAATCGTCAAGGAAGAAATGGATTGACGCAATAAATTTTACTGAAGTTATGGCCCACCTTAATGTTGTGGACTGTAGATTGTAAGAGGAAAATACTCATCTAAACAGAAAACATGGCAGTTTGTGTTTCGTAAAAAGGGAATATTATGAGTATTGTGATAGAGACTTTTATAATTCTATTTATGTTCTTCCCGGTACTGAGTATGAGGTCTTAGGTTCGATTTACAGTTCCAGCAAAAGGGAATTGAGGGTATTTATTTATAAAAAAAAACTCTGTAGCAGCTCGGGTTGGTTAGTATTGAGTCCTCATATCTTTACGAATAAATATAGTTTCTTTCTTCTTTCTAATGGAACCAGTGCACATGCACATCTCTGCCTAAGCCCTTGAGGAAATACCAAATACCCCTATTCTGCTATCATTGTGGTCAAAGTTGACCCCTGAAAAAATTGTCTGTGATAATTCTGATGCAGCCTTTATAAAGTTGATATCTCTAGAATTTATAGATAATTCTGAAAACCCCTTTTGTTTTATTAGTGGCAGTTGTTGTGATCACAGTTAAAACAGAGGTTGACCAGACCTCTTAGGCTTATATTCAGAGACGACAGTATGCGTAAACTCACCTACGCTTTCTTATGTCATTAGAAAATACATATTTTCATGAACACAAAACAATTATAAATGCGTGCTAAGTCGCCAATTCCTCGCACCCTGGCCGCGCTAAACGATCTCTTGGATTTTAATCCAACAGGCGATCTGTTTGCGTGTGAGTGGACGAAGATTATATTGGTATGTCAGAAGTACTGTGAGAGGTAGGTATGAAAGTGTGTTTTACCTTCTTTTATTTACTTTGCTTTGTTTTGTAGATTTTAATAAATTTTTTAGTTACTGTAATTGGTGGATTCGTAGTTATTAATTAAATAAATAAATCTACTGTAGCAACCCAATTTAGTCTCCAAAACTTTATACAATACTCTACACTTAAGTTCAAAACTGCTTAATTCACGGCCCGTCCTTCCAATATATCTGAGAGGCAAACTAAGGGAAAATTGTAAAATTGCGATCGTTACTCATATAGTGCTGCACAGTGCGCGCGAGGACCTTATTAAAGTTTAAAGGTCCCGCCCATTATTCATGAGCAGGATACGGTCTCAGTTGATTCCCCACACGTAATAGTCGCTATAAATTTGGAGAACTTTATTGGCTATTAAAATCTATATCTATACTAATATTATAAAGAGGAAAGATTTGTATTTTTGTATGTAACGAATAAACTCAAAAAGTACTGGACCGATTTGAAAAATTCTTTCCATGTTAGATAGCCCATTTATCGGGGAAGGCTATAGGCTATATATCATTACGCTACGACTAATAGGAGCAGAGTAGTAATGAAAAATGTTGCAAAAACGGGGGAAAAAATTATAAGACCACGCGGGCGAAGCCGCTGGCGGGAAGCTAGTAAGTAATAAAATAGTTCGTGTGACTGCCTTGGTCTAGTAGCGCGACGATTGAGATCCTGAATTCGGTTTCCAGGTTGGGTATTATTAGGTTGCTCTAAAAAAATCTCAGCTTCTTAGTAAAGCAGTGACAGCCTAGGGATATGACTACTGGACTGCCAAGTCGTAGATCCTGAGTTCGAATCCAAGGCGCAATCTTGACGTTTCGTAGTGATGTGCGTGATTATCACTTGCTTACAAACTTACAAAGGTGCTGGAAACATCGTAAGGAAACCTGCATGCCTGAGAGATTTTCTCGACGGTGTGTGAAGTCTGTCAACCCGCATTATAGCCAAACCCCTCTCATTCTGAGAGGAGACCCGTGCTCAGCAGTAGGACAGTTAATGGCTTGATGATGATGATGATAAAATTCTCAGTAGCAGAATGATAATAGCCTTGCTCCTTTATTACATGGGACCAGAAAATACCGGGGAAATGTGGGTGTATATATACCGTACGTCTATTTTCCCAAAGCATTTACAAGTATTAGGCAGAGGTATGCCTCTGCCTAACCCTTTGGGAAAACAAGCGTGATGGTATGTCATTTTATGTTAAATTTAATGAACCTTTATTGGCTATTAAAATAAATAATTAAATAATCGTGAAGAAAATTGCATTTTATCAACGTAACAATAAACTGTAATGTTATGATTAATACTCACGATTTTGGTTAGTGTCTTTTAATTTTGTGGAGTAAAATTTTGTCATGACAAAATATATCATCACGCTTGTATATTGCCTAACCCATGAGGTTAGGCAGAGGTGTACAGAGTATATGTCTGCAGCGGTATGCATGCTTGCTTGCTTTTTAGATGATATGTATTTGATATAACAAAGGGAGAGCCTATTGTAAAATAATTAATAAAATAAATATTCATCTATACTAATATTATAAAGAGGAAAGATTTATTTAATTTTTATTTATTTGTTTGATTTGATTGTTTGTTTGTATTGAATAGGCTCCGAAACTACTGGACTGATTTGAAAAAATCTTTAAGTGGTAGATAACCCATTAATCTAATGTATACTAACATAATCTATAAGTTATATTGTTACTAACACTCTATGGGTCTGATGGTCTAAAAATAAATGATTTTTATTTATTATTTATTATTAATCGGGATACTGCTACGACTAATAGAAGCGGATTATCAATGAAAAATGTTGCGAAAACTGGGGAAAAATGTATAAGACCACGCGGGCGAAGCCGCTGGCGGAAAGCTAGTCAAAAATAAAAGGAAGGTTTTTACAAGAATTTTCAAAATACAAAATATTGTTAGTCGTTATTCAAAGCACACTATACAGATATTTCATTTCCATTAAATGACAAGATCAGACGACAGACAGCCTCCCACAGAAATAACGGGCTCATTAAATATGAAGAAATCTTACTCGACAAAAATATTCAAGTACCCTTTTACGGAGATACAACTAATTTGCAACTTTATTTACTGTAAAAGTGTACTTCTGTGTAATACCTCCCCAGTCTTCTGTACAGACTATTTTAATTAGTACAATGTGTATACTTATCGTTCGTTGAAGCTCAAAATAAGTGCCTTACAGTACGGGCCACTTAAGTTCATAGTCGAGAGTTCTTTGTTTACATTTTGTTCAACTGTAATTTTGTACTCGTGAAAAATGTAAAGGAGCTGCCACTCAGTGAGTTGATTGTGAAAAAATACTATTTTTTACGCTATACACAGAAACTGTTTGCTGTAAACAATTAATAGTTCAGTTCACTCATGTTTCATAGCTCAGCAGTATAAATGAAGAACTAAATATGTTGGTTCATAATTTTTTTTAAATCAGCAGGATTTAAATCAAAAAATTCAGAATTAGACATATTCAATGACACGTTGCCATGTTTTAAGAAAAAGATTTTGCAATTCTCGTAGTATTAGTATCCACATTTTTACATAGTTTTAGTTTTGTTATGGACTGATTTTATTTTATTATTATTTCGCTAGTTGTTGTGTTATCGTATAATGATGCAGTAAATGCTATGTACGCCTCAATTGTCAGATGCATCAGTTCTAGTTTGTAAGAGTCTATTTAGCGTAAGTGTTGATGTATTTGATGTGGCTATACTATTTCAATAAATAAAAAAATAAAATAAACAGGAAATTGCATGTTTTGCAAATTAATTAATAAGCTTATTATTTTGAATTGTCTATATATCTAGAATATAACATACCTTCACCCCATATTCTCCGAAGGAGTAGGCAGAGGCATACTAATGTACACCCACATTTCGCCAGTATGTTTTTAGGTCCCATGTAACAGGGGGCGAGCCTATTGCCATAAGCCGGGCACACATCCAAATTCCGAGCTGCTATTGGGAATTTCACAGAAAACCCAACAACTGCTCGACCCGGGGATCGAACCATAATGTAGAATATAACATAATTAACATTATTTAATTCTCATCTTGACAGTGTTTTATTTTACATTCTTGGCCCTGGACAGATATAGTTCTTCTTATTTTGTGTTAGGTATGTCAACTATGCGTATACCATACTAAGCGAACTCCGCGTCCAACAGCGTCTTTCGTCCATCGTCCAAGGTCGCATTCTCACTTTCTTCGGACATGTTTCTCGCCGGCAAAACGCTTCTGTGGAACGCCTTGTGGTACAAGGGAAAGTTGAGGGCACAAGGGCTCGTGGCAGATCACCAATGCGCTGGACAGACCAGATTAAAGCTGCATTAAATGGTCCACTGCATGAGTGCACCAGAAAAGCTGCGGTACGAAAGGAATGGCGACAAATTGTAAAGCGTGCCACCGCCCCTGATGTGACGACCACGACCACTCTGTCAAGAGTGTAGCGACTAAGAAGAAGATGTCAACTAAAGGAGGCCTACGTCCAGCAGTGGACGAATACGGGCTGATGATGATGTCAACTAAATTGGTCTAACTTCTTCTTCTTCCTCCTAGCCTTTTCCCAAACATGTTGGGTTCGGCTTCCAGCCTAACCAGGATGTGGCTGAATATCAGTACCTACCTATTTTATACGGAGCGACTGCCATCAGACCTCCGCAACCCAATTTCTAGGCAATACCGATATTCGAAGGAAAGACTGGCTTCTAACTACCACTAACGATTGTCATAGGTGTTCGTATGACAGCCGGGACCGACAGCTTTACGTGCTCTCCGAGGCACGGAGGGGTCTCGATAATGTTAAGAATGGTCCACAATCCACAGACTGACTGCGGCAAGTGTAGCTTAACGTTGCAGATCGGTTGATCAGCGTAGTTACAATTCGGCCACGAGCCCCTAAATTGGTCTAACTATGGTGCTTACTGATCTTATTTCTTTCTTCCTTTCTTTATTGGGATAACCCTATCCAATCTAAAGATACTGAAGATACATCGCTTAGCGTTTGATCTATTTTTTAAAATAATATATCATTATTGTAATATTTAATTCTGAGTACATTGCAAATCTCGTCCATCCAGTCCACACTTTTCAGTCCTTCTTCTTCGATTCGTATCAATTGTAAAACTATTTGTAGGGATTTATAATTTGGGCCTAGTAGGTGGCCACTTCCCAGTTTTCAACCCCTCAACATTAAATCCAAATCTACTTCCAAACCAGTCGTAATCAAATGCGTCGTAATTAAATCAAACATGAATTCGGAAACTCACTTCGCACAATCCTTTGACTTCACGGCATGCGACTCGAGATCCGGATTTCCATCAAATTAAACACCATCTTCGCACAACTATTTATAAAGATTCCGTGGTAAGGGGAGATCTATTCAGGATGTGAAATTTGACGTGTGAGACCTTTACCGGTTCAAATAAAGCGTTGAAGAGAACCCATTGTGTAGGGTTGAAAGGTGGAACATATCTATCTCATAACCATCGCAACGCCTTATTATTCCTTGTGATTTCTTCATTTCGTTGGAAAAAGGGTGCTATTAGAGCTGTGAATACCTCTACAATAATTATTATGTCGTTTTATTGTAAGGCAGCATGATGTTTATGAATAAACTATGGTTTTGCTGTAATGCTGCTTAAGCATTCATAGCCAAGTCAATTGATTTTTCAAAAATTTAGGTGTGATCACTAACTGAAATTTTGAAGGGATATCGTAAGAAAACCTGAGCCTAAAGGATTTTCTCGACGAGCGTGTGAAGTTCATAAGCTCGCAATCTAAAATTGCTGCCTATATTGTATCCTTACCACTCTGATTTTGAGAGAAGCTGTAATTTTGAAAACCTCCTGATTTTCTTAACTATATCTGTATCAAAGTGGTATTAACAACTTTAAAGACATATTCATCAAGATATGAACACGTATTCCATTGCGTGTGAATAAGAATACAGGCAAAGGGCTCTATAAGACCCACGTATAACACGACCAACATGAAATGACCCTCAAAAATTCGATCCGTATGCCCCTATTTTTTCTATTCTTTAAGATATACGGGAGGAAGGGGAGGCCAGGATATACCAGTCGTTTTTGAAGATGATCGCAAAGCGTGTAAGTTCGCATTTATAAAGATTCGGAACGCATTCCGCAAATGAACACAATTTAAAGACGAATGCGTTTTTGGATTCTCAATTTGAATGAACGAAGGCGCTCGATTCGACCGTAATGACGTCATATTTCGTCATGCTCGTGTTTGGGGTAGAGGCACAAAAGGATGCCATCTCCATCGTTTAAGTGCTGATGAAAGAGGATTTACTACCAACATTTTTATGGGATTACTTCGTTCCTAATCTAGGAATAATAGATGTGACAATATTATGACACTGATCATCCAAAAATATTTTGGATATAAACAATAATTCAGTATAGGTAAATCAGAGCAGTGATAAGTACCAAAAACTGAAGCAATGATAGCCTAGGGGAATGACCACTGGACTGCCAAGTCATAGGTCTCGTGTTTGAATCCAAGGCACGCACCTCTAACTTTACGAAATCATGTGCATAATTATCACTCGCTTTAACGATGAAGGAAAACATCGTGAAGAAACCTTCATGCTTGAAAGATTTTTTCGATGGCATGTGAAGTCTGCCAACCCAGATTAGGCTAGCGTGGTGGACTATGGCCTCTTACAGAGTGGAGACTCGTGCCGAGCAGTGGAACAATTAATGGGTTGATAATGTTTAGTACCAACTTAGTGCTTATTCCCAGGAGCTCCAAATCTATTGTTCTCCAAGAGAAATTTAGGAAATTATCCCAATAGTGGGAAGTTATTATTTGAAATTTATTACTTTTTGGAATCATGTATGTGTAATAATTAAGTACCTGAGCGATCGAGCCTTTATTACGGCAGATATAACACGTCTCATTAGATCTATTTTATAGGCAAACCAGACTTGTCGTTTGTTTGTGAAAAGATGGAGAATACAAATTTTCTTCCTTCTCTTTCCCAGAAGTGGGACATGTAATGGGCGATTATTATTATATAACTAACAGTATTAGTAGCAATTGGAGTTTGAATTCGTACCCGGTACGTAAATTAATACCAACTCACACGAGTAGTAAAATACGTGTAGTATGTTACTTATCCACTCCTCCCTACTTACAATGTAAATTAATTCCACCAATAACAAATACCACTTTAAATGCTCATCAAATTGCAATATTTTGTTCCGCAAATAACCTAAGGGAATTGCAAAGCCGTAGAAAGCCATACTTGTGCCGCATTAGCATTGAGTATATGACATACACTCGACGGATTAATCCATATTAGGCATGCATCAAAGACTTCCAAACGGAGTACCCCTGTGATTTGAACAATAGGAATTATGAGAGTTCGCTACGCTACAGAATAGGCCTCCTTGACCTATTTATTAGAATTTCGAATACAGTGCTAAGTATTATAATTTATAACGAAATTGAACCTTAATACATTTGGTTATGGTTTTAATTTAATGTATGCGTGATTGCAACTGAATTATAAATTTGTGTCTATGATTTATAGAAAGAGAAACATTCTGTTTTTATTGTAAAAAGGGCACAGAATAACAATAAAAACTTTTACAAGTAAAGAGTTTTTAACAAATACGACTAAGTATTTGATTGGATGAGATTTTTTGGAATACCGATATGTTACTACAGGCAATTCAAAATAGCAAACAATCAACGAATTTTATTGTACGTGTGAAAAGTATACGATTTGTAACTTTGTTACTACTACCGCCATCTGTTTATTTAACGAAGTACAATTTAAGTTATGTTCCATGGCCGATTGAAATCTATCTGCGAAATGATAGTTAATAAAGTAAGCATGAACCAAACCAAAATGTATCAAATGTAATCGAACCTTGTAGGTTGGTTGGGATCGGCCAGTCTATCTTGGTTAGACTGGGGACCGACCCCAACGGCTAGGTACGTATCTCCGTACATGGACTTTTAAAAAAATACTAAGATCATTTGCTACACAGGTTTTCGTGTAATAGTTAGTCGATTTTTTTATATCATTACTTAAAACATGAGGACATTTAGCTAGCTATAAAAACTTTCCTTTAATCGCATCACGACACCACCTTAAAATACATCACCAATAAAAATATTAAGTTATAAAATAATTTTATGAAATATTCACGAAATATGTAATAATAGCTAAATATCTATATTTTTTATTGTTTTCTTCTTATATAAACAGATTAATTGATTGTCGGGTCAGCCAGTTGTTAGTAGACTCTTTCAAGATGAAACGTCGAGGTGTTTGTGTCGGCATTTTTCTACTTGTTTTATACGTACCTACAATATCAGGCATTAGTTTGAGTTCTGCTTGTAAGTATTCTTATTAAAATAACCATTCATATCGTTCCTCTTTATAATATTACTTAGTTTAGATTACTTGCCACCATGAAAACAATTATTCAAAAAGCTATAAACCTTTCTTTTAATCGCATCACGACTCCACATTAAAAACACAATTAATTTTGCCTATAAAATTTATAGATATAAAATAAATTTTATGAAATATTCACGAAATACGAAAAAAATAGCTAAATATCTATATTTTTTATTGTTTCCTTCTTATATAAACTGATTTAACTTCAAGTCAGTCAGTCAGTTAATCAACTCTTTCAAGATGAAACGTCGAGGTGGTTTTATCGGCATTTTTTTTGTTTTATACTGTATACCTACAATAACAGGTCTTAGTTTGAGTTCTGCTTGTAAGTATTCTTATACAAATAACCATTCATATCGTTCATATTTATAATATTACTTAGTTTAGATTACTTGCCACCATGAAAACAATTATTCAAGAAGCTATAAACCTTTCTTTTAATCGCATCACGACTCCACATTAAAAACACAATTAATTACCTATAAGATATAAAATAAATTTTATGAAATATTCACGAAATACGAAAAAATGGCTAAATATCTATAATTTTTATTGTTTCCTTCTTATATAAACTGATTTAACTTCAAGTCAGTCAGTCAGTTAATCAACTCTTTCAAGATGAAACGTAGTGGTGGTTTTATCGGCATTTTTTTTGTTTTATACTGTATACCTACAATAACAGGTGTTAGTTTGAGTTCTGCTTGTAAGTATTCTCATACAAATAACTATTATCGTTATTATTTAACTGCATCGTAAGCCTAGCCGTCCCGAGCGCGACTGCTACGCTCGAAGTCCTGGATTCGATTCCCAGATCGAGCACTATTACTGGTTTTTCTCTGAAGTTTCCAGTGGATCGGATTCATGCCCGGTTGATGGCAATAGGCTTGCCCCTATTACCTAAAAATACAAGGAACTGTGGGTCACTATAGGCATGTAAACTATTAAAGTGCATCGTGGCACCTAACCCGCCAAATTCTCGTAACATGTCGGATTCAAAAGAATCTCCAATCCCATTACAAATTCAAGTCAAACAATTATGTGTCTTTAGCATAATTATTTAGATACTTGGGCCTTACTTTTCAAGTTCATACAAAATAGCTATTAAATAGAAGCTGATACTAGAATCAGGCTTTAATCGGCAAGAAACTTTTCACAGTTACAGTAGCCCCAACAAAAAAAAAACATACCTGATTCACTTCGGATCTTGCTAAAGAATTCAAGTTCAAGTGTTTTTATTTCACTTTTTTTTTTCGAGCATCTATGAAACATTATGCGTGACTTTAGTTGCACGGCTCCAAAAAGATAATAGAAGAAACGGGCTAAATACTTATTAAATGTTAGTATCAATTTTCCTTTTAAAATAAGAATAAGTTGTTATTTGCGATAATAGGACTTCACAAAACAATATAAAATAAGTTTCAAAATTATAATAGATAAGTATATATATATTTATTGTACAAAAGTAAACAATTTCGGTGCTAGTTTGCTTGCTGCCTTCAAGAATTAAAGTACTTTTAACTGAGATAAATGAGAATTTTATACATTTTGATACCAAGTCATTAGATAGATGTTATTTATCGGTCATAATTAATAAGGTAAAAAATATTGAAATAAAACTACTTTTTACGGATTTTATCGCGTTATATTGATATTATTTTAATCCCGACGTGACCATGGACGCTGTAAAGGGTCCGAAACGTCGGGATTTAAATAATATCAATATAACGCGATAAAATCCGTAAAAAGTAGTTTTATTTCAATGTCAGTATTCGCGTAAGTGTCAGAAATCAGTAAGGTAAAAGATAGTTTACAAAATTATTCTTTATTATAATTATAAAACAAACATAACTAAAACTTAGGTCGGTCACATATAGTTAATAATACGTTCTTTCAGCGGCTGCGTCGATTGGCGTTAATCCGCGTCAAGTGGTTAAAGGCATTAAAACCATAGGATCGGCTATCCCTATATCTCGTGAGTGAATTTAACCTGTATATTTTGAATCTATCACATCAAATTTTTAATTATTTTTTCTCAGAAATTGTAAACAATAATAATTTCTTTCATTATTGCCTTTTCTTTTATTTTTCGGAATCGTGCAACTTGCTTTTTTTTTCTTTTTAAAAGTAGGTACTTCTTTTAATAGTCTAATTGAACTAAAATATTTGGGTTTACTTTATAATATCTAAGTACTTACCTACCTATATAAATATTAACGTATGTGAAGACGTGTTGAAAACACATTTACAAGTTAATGTTTCATATTAAATTTGTTAGAACTAGATGGCGCTGGCAGTGCCACCTGACGACCACTAAGAAGAAACTGAAAAACCTCAAAATAATAATTGTGACCTATCCTAAAATTTTAGACACAGTAGTATCAAATATGACCTAGTAGTAGCTCTGCATTGTTGCACTACTGGCAGCCGTAGCGGTTTTGAACACACGAATCCCGGCCTAAAGAGTTCAACAACCCCGACGACGATACACAGATCGTTGAAACATTTGCGTAGACAAATTTAAAAAACCTAGCTATGTTACCCACGATTTCCTAATCATCATGATAATTTTCGAAAATCCTTCATATTTTATGCTGTTAAGATAAGCTATATTTCTTGATAGAAATATTTTAGAATAAAATAAAACTTTATATACATAGATCGCAGGTAAATAGATTATCATTAGGATGTAAAATTGAAAAAATAAAAATATTGTGATCCTCTTACAATCTCCTAAGGCATGCAAACATTCAATTGACATGATTAATATCTATAGAACAATAACATTATTGCAGAAGAGGCTTATCAATTTGGATTAAAAAAATATAATTATAAGTAAAATTATCTAATTACGTTCTTGTAGGCATATCAGTAGATTTAAACCAAACGACATTATCACCGGAAATTAGGATCAATTGAATGATATTGGACAAGCCCGTGGGAATGATTAGGAACCTCAAGAGGTCAACTGTAGGTCCAATAAAGATGGTCCTCGCTATAAAAAAGATTCATGATTTAAACACTAGAACTTGACTTTTTTTAGTAAATTCACACTACTAATGGCTCTATTATTCATCCTTTATAACTGTCTCTTAACCCAGAAGACCAGGGTTTGTAGTCAGGGTTTGCAACTTGTCTCTAGCCCCCCTGTATGACTTCAGGGATAATAACTTGGTGTTTTTTTATTTCAGTTTCTGGCGCTACATCAGGGGCTTACGGTGGTATGCATTTGTTAATTCGTGTAATTCCGGTTAGCATAAGCGTTTCCAAAATCAGAACGCCAATTCTGATAATGAAAAAAAAAAGTTTGTTCCGAACACGTACATGTACTTAGCTGATTTTTATTGTACTTTTTTTATAAAGGATATCAAATACAGCAGTGACAGCTTAGTTATATGATCACTCAACTGCCCAGGTATAGGCTTTAAGTAGGAAAACATCGCGAGGAAACCTGCACGGCAGATTTTATAAACAGCAGGCTCACATGCCACTTTATTATTAATAGGTTGGGGAAAAAGTTTTTTCTAGTCTATTTACATTTAATTACAGTATATATGTGCGATTTGTTTCAATTTTGGGACTTCTGATCAAAAAAACGCGACATGTATTTTGCCGGTCCTCTCTTGATTTTAACCTGACACTGCCTAAAGAATTCTGAAGAGATCGAAACAGGTGGAAATCTGAAGGTGCACGGCCAGGGCTACAAGGCGGTGCTGCTACTACTCCAAGCCAAAGTCTCTTAATTTTTGCGGAGTGGCTAAATATGTGTGGGCCTAGCGTTATTGTGATAAAAGACCTCACCCCTTTTATTGATAAATTCCAGCTTTGTCGCTTTCTCTCAACTTTTTGCTTTAATCTCATCAATCGTTGGCAGTAGAGATCCGAATCCATGATTCTGCCCGGCGGTAAACGCTTAAACCAACTTTGTGCTACTACTGACACTGCATTAGACCCAATAGACGTCATAAAAAAAATTGCGGCTTGCATTAAATTTTTCCCTTTTCTGTAAATTTAAGTTCTTTATTAGATTCCCTTATTTTGACAGAAAGAAAAACAAGTGAAAAATAGCTGGAATCAAAATTTTACTATGTTGTACATTTGTTTCTTTTTTTTGAAATTTTAACTTTTCGAATGTCATCAAAACCAGCCAGATACAAATAGTACAGCCAAAGAGATTTTATTTCAAGTTTTTCACCGGCCTAGTATTTTTTGAGTGAATTGTTGTGTTAGTTTTAAATATTTTTTATTTTCTTTATTCTTCTTTCTTTTCATAAGGAAGTCTTTTTGGGCTCTCGGAAATACTCTTAGGCCAGGTCTGCCAATCTGATTTTTTTTTCAGGTAATAATAATAATGGCGGAGGAGGTAAATCATTTGCTAAAACAGGTATGTTTTATAATATTTATCACTTTGTTTCCTTTGTACAATGACAGTAAAATGAAGGCCATTACGTTTTCGATATTATTATTCAGAAAATGTGATAGAAACCTGTCAAAATAATATACTTTCTAATAAAAAAAATTTTGAACCCAATTTCATTGATCTATTGATGCGGTACCAATATTAACTTTTCCTAACATCCTTGGCCCAGAAGTCAGAATATACTATTATTTAGAAATAACTTCCAGAATAGACTCAGTGGCGTTTAATAAAATATGCCCACGTCCAGTAGTGGCCAAATACGGACTGATGATAACGATGAATTTGTATTAAGCGAGCATAACCATGACCCTAACCTAACCTAACCCTGCCGAAAAGTAAGACATTAATAGGCTAATATTCTCACAATATCTTGTTATAGCAAGTCTTTCAAGTGGCTCAAACGGATTAAGTTACGGTCAAGCACAAGCGCAAGCAAACAACCAGCAAGGTAATTATTTACAAAGTGTCTCAAGATCATCTAAGTTATTAAAAAGTCTTTTCGCTTATAGCATGTATATACTTTTAATACCATCTCTTTGGCTGTACTATTTTTGTATCTGGCTGGTTTTGATACGAGTAATATTAAAAAGTTTCAGTTCAAAAAAAGAAACAAATGAGGATGTTGGTTTCAGCTACTTTTCATTTGTTTTTCTTTCTGTCAAACTGAGTGATTCTAATAAAGAAATTCGATACATTCCAACATTTTATTACGATAATTAGAACTAGATTACTATAATAATATCAGAAAGGAAAAACCGCGAAAAAAAAATTGTAAGCAAATTTTCTTTGTCTCGGCGTTTATGGGTCGTCTAAGTCTAATGCAGCGTCAGTAAGTGTAGCACAAAGTTGGTTTAGGCGTTTCCAATCCAGGAATTTTAATGTAAAGAAGCACCGGGGTGCATCCTTACTTTGTTCTGTTATGGATAAAATGGACGCCATTTTTGATAAAGTGGAACAAGATCAGCGTATCAGTACTTACGACAAAGCTGAAAAACTGGTAATTGACTACAACCCACACCAACAGTTTTTGACCCAATTGAAAAAAGCTGGGTACACAAAGCTCGATATTTTGGCACCAAAGGAGCTCCCTGAAAGAAACCTAATGAACCGTATACTCATTTGCGATTCTTTATATAGAAGTAATAAAACCGAGCCGTTTTTGAAGAGATTGATAACTGGTGAAGAAAACGTTCTTATCGTACGTGATCCACATCACGTACGATAAGAACGTGCCAACCATCAATTCGGATCTCTACTGCCAACAACTGATGTGATTGAACCAAGAAGTTGAGAGACAGTGGCCTATTGATCAATAGAAAGGTGTGGTATGTCATCACGATAACGCTAGACCACACATATCTTTAACCACTCAGCAAAAATTAAGAGATCTTGGCTGGGAGGTGTTAATTCATCCGCCGTATGGCTCTGACGTTGAACCTTCAGATTTCCACCTGTTTCGGTCTTTTAAGAATTCTTTAGGCAGTGACAGGTTACATCAAGAGACGACTGCCCAATCTACTTGTCGCGTTTTTTGATCAGAAGTCCTAAAATTTAAACAGCAACGAAATCATGTCACTACCTACAAGAAGGAAGAAAGTCATCAAACAAAATGGCACATAAATACTGTAATGAAATGTAAATAGACTGGAAAAAATATATTGAGTTTTCATATAAAATGCGAAGAAATTGCGAAACTTTTTTCCTAAACTACTTATATCCAGAAGTGTTCTTCTTTTGTAACTTCTTTCTCTCTTATGTGGACACAGACCATCACGCCTCTATTCCTCGACGAGATAGGCAAAGGTTTACCTGTTTGTTGGCTTTGACGGCGAACTGTGGGTATACCCATGGTGCCGGTATGTTTAGGTCCCATGTAATAAGAGGTATATTCTGTGAATGAATCTTAAGTTACCCGACTGCTAAATGCATACATTCGTATCTTTAGAATAATTTATTGGTTATGCTCGGGGGAATTAATAAAATTATTTTTATTTTACTCTAGGTAACGGCTACGGTGGCGGTGGCGGTGGCGGTGCATCCAATGCTCAAGCTCAAGCTGCTACCCAAACAGGTATATTCTTTTATACATCAATCAGTTCCTAACCTAACCTGATAGACTCATGTTTTTGAAACAATTTATTTGTTGTGTTAGCTGGCATTTATGAAACGGATTTTTTTACCCCAGGTAATAATGGCTACGGCTACGGTGGTGGTGCATCCAATGCTCAAGCTCAAGCTGCTACCCAAACAGGTATATTCTTTTATACATCAATCAGTTCCTAACCTAACCTGATAGACTCATGTTTTTTAAACAATTTATTTGTTGTGTTAGCTGGCATTTATGAAACGGATTTTTTTACCCCAGGTAATAATGGCTACGGCTACGGTGGTGGTGCATCTACTGCTCAAGCTCAAGCTGCTACCCAAACAGGTATGTTTTACCCTTCATCAATCAGCACCTTACCTAACCTGATGCACTCATATTTTTAAAATAATTTATTGATTGTGTTCGCGCGCATTTGTTACGGATTATTTATTTTACCCCAGGTAATAATGGCTACGGCTATGGTGGCGGTGCATCCGGTGCTCAAGCTCAAGCTGCTACCCAAGCAGGTATTTTATATAGTTCGCGCCAAACTTATTGTCCGGGTTCTTATTTATATATATATATATATATTTATTTTTAACCAACGTACGAAAAACTGGAGCAGGTTCTCAATGCGGATGTTTGTATGTTTTTTTTTATGTATGTTCGCCAATTTCTCTGTCAATTTATGGACCGATTTTGAAAATTCTTTTTTTGTTTGAAAGATATACGCCCGGAATATAAAAAAAAATCAGTCGGTGCCAAATAATTTAAATCTTTTTATATGTGATATTCTATTATCTTCGTTGATTGATTGTTTAACACCGACTTAAAATTTGTAATATAATAAAGACAAAAAGGATTATTTTTAGACTTAATTTTTTGTTATTAGTGTAAACCGACGTTTACTAAACCAATTTATATTTTACCGTAGTAAATAATGGTGCCGGCTACGGTGGTGGTGTATCTGGTGCTCAAGCTCAAGCTGCTACCCAAGCAGGTATGTTCTATTCTGCAAATATTAGCTACAACCCTCACTGGATACGGTCATATTAATCTTTTACTCAATTTGTTAGTTGTGTTAGCAAACATAGTTTCTTGAACGATTTTATTTTATTTTATCCCAGTAAATAATGGTTACGGTGGTGGTGGTGCATCCGGGGCTCAAGCTCAAGCTGCCACCCAAGCAGGTATGTCTTACTCTATATCAATCAACTTCCAATCCCAATCGATACATCCACATCTTAGAAATTGTATATATTTATTGGGTCAGCGGGTATTTATTAAACATATTTTTTTTACCCAGTAAATAACGGCTACGGCTACGGTGGCGGTGCGTCTGGTGCCCAAGCTCAAGCTGCTACCCAAGCAGGTATTTTCTACACTACATGAATCAACTTCCAGCAAATAATTATTAATTATGTTAATTATTTAAACAATTTATTATATTCCAGTACCTTTATAGTAGCAGTGGCATATGTCCTTCTATACATCAATAAGCCTAAAGCCAAAACTGACACATTCGCATCTTTCAAGCAGTAAAATTATTGGGTGTATCAACGGGTATTTTTATTTTACCCCTGCAGTAAATAATAGCTATGGCTACGGTGCCAGTGTAGCAACTGCTCAAACCGACTTAATACATTAATACCTTATAAACATTTAATTATTTTTTTACCCCAGTAAACAATGGCTACGGGGGTGGTGCATCCGGGGCTCAAGCTCAAGCTGCTACCCAAGCTGGTATGTTTTACTCTACATCAATCAGCCTTCAGCCCCGATTGATACATTCCATTCACTTCTTTGAAGTATTACAATTAATGGGTTAGCGGAAATTAATTTAACATGTTTTTGTTTTATCCCAGTAAATAATGGCTACGGCTATGGTGGTGGTGCGTCCGGTGCCCAAGCTCAAGCTGCTACCCAAGCAGGTATATTCTAATTTACATCAACTAGCTTCTATGCTATCTCGATGCCTTCAAATCTTTGAAATAATGTATTGATTGTGATTATAAGGAATTATATTGTACCCTAGTAAATAATGGCAATTTTATTTACTGTGCTTGTGAAAATTTATTTATTTTTTGTTTTACCCCAGTAAACAATGGATACGGTGGTGGTGCGTCCGGTGCCCAAGCTCAAGCTGCTACCCAAGCAGGTATATTCTAATTTACATCAACTAGCTTCTATCCTAACCCGATGCCTTCAAATCTTTGAAATAATGTATTGATTGTGATTATAAGGAATTATATTGTACCCTTTAAATAATGTCAATTTTATTTGTTGTGCTATTGAGAATTTATTTATTTTTTGTTTTACCCCAGTAAACAATGGATACGGTGGTGGTGCGTCCGGTGCTCAAGCTCAGGCTGCTACCCAAGCAGGTATCTACTTTACATCAATAAGCTTGATAAATCCCAATCTGATACATTTTTGAAATAATGTATTGTGTTGGGGAGCATTTATTAAACAAATTTTAATTTTGTTCTAGTTAATAATGGCTACGGCTATGGTGGTGGTGCATCAGGTGCTCAAGCTCAAGCTGCTACCCAAGCAGGTATGTCCTACTCAACATCAACCACCCTCAAGCCTAACCTGATACTTTCATATCTTTTAAACGATATACTAGCTCTGTTAATGGGTATTGTACAAATTACTTGTATTTTAACCGTGCTGTAAATAATGGCTACAGCTTCTCTGTTTTTCTTGAAATCAATCGGCTTCCAGCCTATCTGGATATATAGATATCTTTTAAACAATTTCTTAGTTGCACTAGCAGAAATATTTTATTTAACTGGTTTTTATTTTACCCTAGTAAACAATGGCTACGGTGGTGGTGCATCCGGTGCTCAAGCTCAAGCTGCTACCCAAACAGGTATGTTGTAATACAACATCAATCAGCTTGAAAAATATCTTTAACATACCATCACGCATCTAGTCCCCGAAGAGTTAAACATCATCCTCCGAGACTTTTTCCCAACCATGTTGGGGTCGGCTTCCAGTCTAACCAGATGGGACTGAATATCAGTATTTTACACAAAGCGACTGCTATCAGACCTCCGCAACCCAATTTCTGGGCAATACCGATATTCGAAGGATAGACTGGTTATCAGGCTTTTTTTTTATCTCTGACTACCACTAACGATTGTCATAGGTGTTCGTATGACAACCGGGACCGACGGTACGTGTGCTCTCCGAGGCACGGAGGGGTTTCAATGTGTTAAGAATGGTCACCCATCCACAGACTGACCTCGGCAAGCGTAGCTTAACCTTGCAGATCGGTCGATCAGCGTTGCTATAACTTAGCCACGAGCGCCTCCGTTATGTTTCGGTCCCGTCTAATAAGTGGCGAGCCTATTGCCATCAACCGAAAAATACCTTTGATACCATTTATTAGTTGTGTTAGCGGGTATTTATTAACGGATTATTTATTTTACCCCAGGTAATAATGGCTACGGCTATGGTGGTGGTGCATCCGGGGCTCAAGCTCAAGCTGCTACCCAAACAGGTATGTTGTAATACAACATCAATCAGCTTGAAAAATATTATCTTTAACATATCATACGTCTGTAGTCCCCGAAGAGTTAGGCTAAGGCGTACTTAAGTCCGTAGCGGAAGAGTGTCAACTCGTCCCCGTGACCCCAGCCGAACAGTGATGAGGCGAACACCCGTCTGGTTTTAGTGGGTATACGTCCTTTTCAGGTCGGAGTCCCACACACCGCGCCGCCTTCCCCAGAGCGGCGTGACGGATTTATTAGTTGTGTTGGCGGGTATTTTGTAAAATGAGTTTTTTTACCCCAGGTAATAATGGCTACGGCTACGGTGGTGGTGGTGCATCTTCTGCTCAAGCTCAAGCTGCTGCCCAAACAGGTATGGTCTACCTTATTAATCAGCTTCTAACCTAACTAGATACATTCATAATTTTTATTTTATTTTTAAAATTATAGGGAGCGATGCACAATTATAATTTAGCATAAGTAGTATCTCAAATATTTCTCTATGGCGGAACTAGTTGGCCGCGCCTTAGGTAGAGAGTGCCCCCGCCCATCCATCCCACCGCGCGCAGCCGACCTAAGGCGCGGCCAACTAGTTCCGCGCAGACTCAAAATATAATTGAAGAGTCCATACTATTTAAATATAATATATACCTAATACTGATTAATCTATTATAGGTAATGCCTACGGCGGCTAGTCGACTTGCAGCTAAGCACCTAATGCACTTCCGTCTTGAAAAGGTAATTATAATTAGCTTTTTAATAAATTCACAAACTGCGTTGATTTTCTTATTTTACCTTAACCCAATTTCCAATATCCCTTCGGCTGTTATTATAGGCGCTTTGTAATTGTTTGTAAAGACCACTGGACAGTTCTCGAGTGCGAATCCAAGATACGCACCTCTGACTTTTCGAAATCATGTGCGTAATTGTCACTCGCTTGTACGGTGAAAGAAAACATCGTGAAGAACTTCAACCAAGATGGCCTAATCCCTCCTATGCTGAGAGGTCAGTAAATACGCCCCGTGCCTACGCCCAGCAGTGGGACAGTAAATGGATTGATGATGATGATGATTATGACTCTATCTATATTTTAAGAGAGGTAGGGCACAGCCATTTATGGTTCCAATCTGGAGAAGCCCATCTGGGGAAGTGAACCTTACAGAAAACTGCAGCCGAATAATACACTTTATGGTGTGTTGTGTTCCTGCAGTGAGTAAGGTCGCCAGAGCTCTTTCTAAGGATGCGCTGCGCTGGCAGCAAGAGGAATATTCCCTCAAACTGTCGGCGCAGTGAATCCTCCATAAACCTCTAAGAGGTTTTTCGGGTCGGCAACGAGCGAGTGACACCCCTGGTGTTGCAAGCGTCCATAGGCTACGGTAACCGCTTACCATCAGGCGGGCCGTCTGCTTGTTTGCCACCTCAGTGGTATAAAAAAAATCATATGGACTCAAACTGTTATGTGAGGAAATTTACGCAAGAGTTTCTACTGTTCTATATTAGATCTTAACTTGTTAGTAAAATATTTCCATTTCTATGTTAATTAATGTAATTAGTCTTTTTGCCGTTTTAATAAACTATAAATAAATAATTATTATTATTGTTCTTTTACAGGGAGCATTGTTCCAGTTGGTTTATTGTTTAAAAAACATCGGTCTTTAAAATTAATGTAAATACTTTTATCAACAAATTTATTTGAAAATTCATTTACCTGAATTTTAAAGGATTTGGTATATTAATAAAGTTTGGCAGATTCAATTGTGTTTTTTTTTTCAATATTTTTCCGTATATTTAGTTATCTAAATTAATAGCTTTCTGTGAAATTCCCAGTAGCAGCTCGGAGTCCGGATATGTGCCCAGTTTATGGCAATAGGCTCGTGAACTGAGGGTGTACATTAGTACACCTCTGTATTTATTTATTTATTTATTGAAATATTACAGCCACATCAAATACATCAACAATTACGGTAAACAGACCCTTAAAAACTAGGACTGATGAATTGTAGTCTTTATTTTGGTGGTAATAGTGACTACAATACCCTTATTTGTTTTTTAATAGACTATTATAAAAGTAATCCACAGTAATTCTATGTACTTTCTTTATATTTAATCTGTAAAAAGCGAAAGTACGTATCTCTATTTGTTCTGGTTGTTTCTTTACCTTTTCAGGCCTGTCCTGGTTGTTTCTTTACCTTTTCAAGCCTAAACCGATGACAGATTTCGATAAAAAAAAATTTTTATAAATAAATATCCTGGGACATTTTTATACAGCACCATCTAGTCCCAAACTAAGCAGAGCTTGTACTATGGATATAATACTTATATACTTTTTTTTGTAAATACATATTTATAATACATAAGAAACACCCAGACAAACACAAACACTTAAGTTCATCACAATAAATGTTTGTGTCCTGTGGAATCGAACCCGCGAACCACGACGTGATCAGCAGTCCGGTACTCGAACCACTAGACCACAGACGTCGTCAAATGGGCAAGGAGATAGAATTTATGTCTTTAAAAAGCCAGCGAAATGAAGAGTACATCTACTTAGTACTCATATAAAATTCAATCGATATGCTGGACACTTTGTGTTTGATCAATGCGCACAACTTGTAATCAATGTAAGGCCAATCAATGAGCACTAATAATGCAGGCATAAATGTGCCTTTAATCTAGTTAAACACCCGACTATTTGTAAAATGTGATTGACACATGGACTTCTTTAGACAGTACGATTTATGAATTTTTTCAATGAGTTACATGCCTAGCACGATACTCCTAAAACAATCGGAAGAAAATCGGATGGTATAAAATAGATGTATCCACAATACGACTTCTAAGTATCTACTTAGACCCTTTAATGATATAAGTTCATACACTTCTGTTAAAGTCACCGTTAGAAGCGTTGGTCTTAAAATGGGTGAAGCCTACAAAACCTATAATACTTTAAAAAAAGAATTTCTGTTCGAAATGGACTACATCAGCAATATTGGCTCTAAAATGTTCATCTATCCTTTTATTGGCCGAACAAAACGTGCTACATATTGTTTCTTTTTCATTTACGGCCTGTTATTTCTCACTTCTACTCAGTTATTCATCACTCTGTGCTTCATTGGAATAAACGATTTTGACTGGTTCGAGATCATCAACGTTGCACCGAATATCGGAGTTTGCCTGATGATCTTGGTTAAATATAGAAAAATACACTACAACAAAGATTTGTACGATAGAATATTTAAACACTTTCAGTTTGATTTGTGGGAAGCAGTTGCTGATACAGCAGAACATAGAAGAATTTTAAATCGTTACACACAGACTACAAAACTAATAGTAAGATTTGAATTTTACTACACTATAGGACTAGCAGTGATTGTTGACCTATTTCCAAGGATTATAATGGTCTACCAGAATGATATACTTGGTAAAGAAAAGCAGTACTTGTACCCATTCGACGGCTGGTACCCTTTTGATAAGATCCAATGGTATAATGCTGCATATTTATGGGAATGCTTTATGACAACCGTTGTCATCTTCATATACGTTTTTGTAAATATGCTTCATTTTTCTTATACGCGGTATATTTGTATGGAATTAAAAATTCTTGGAAGTACAATGGAGGAACTAATTAATAATGAAGATGTAATAAAAATAAAGGAACAAAGGGAAGCTAAAAAAACTTATTACAATATTCGAAGAAAATTGAAATTTATAATTTGTAAGCACCAATTTTTGGCCAAGTAAGTACTGGAGTGTTAAGAGAAACATGGCGTTTTTTTTGTTTAGGGAATTAAAAATATGTTGTTTAATTTCAGAGTTACATCTGATTTAGACGAAGTCCTTGGTGATGGGATGCTTCTGACTTACATTTTTGGATCCGTATTCATATGTCTCACAGCGTTTACTGCTACCGTAACTGTTTTAAAGATTTTATTGACTACATAGAAAACTTGGTAATTTGAGGTTAACTAACTCTCACTCTTTCCAGGTCGTTGATGATTTATACAAATGTTTGCGTTACTTTTCTTTCTTCTGCTCTTTACTAGTTGAAGTATTCTTTCAATGCATTATGGGCCAACTCCTCATTGATCATGTATGTAATCCAATGACAAAACTCCATATGTTTAGTAGCTTACTATGTATTTATTTAGCATTCCTCTTCTTAGCGTGTCTATGGCTAATAAAAAAATTATTTTATGGGCTCACACTTGTCCGGCCCATAACACAGCAATATAGACTGCATTTGCCGACGAGACCATTCTTCCGCTAATATTAAGTTCAGACTGAATACCTACCAGTTTAGCAGTTCCATTATCTAAGGTGCTAGTGCTGCTAGGCAGTAAAGAATTCCTATGATGCTTTTTAACGACATTAAGGGTCATTTTTGAATTTATCCGACGATTAGTTATCCAGAGGTGGTGAAACAAGGCCTAAACATCGCTTGCACAGCGGTTCCGTGTTGGACAATAAAGACTTGGAACTTAGAGCATGAAGCAAAACTTTTCATATTATATCATTGCCCTGTTTCAGAGCATGAAATTAGAAAGAGCTATATATTTTGCAGACTGGGTTTATGCTGATTCTGATACAAAGAAAATGTTGCTAATATTTTTGATGCGTTCTCAAAAACCTTTAGGATTTAGCGCTAAAGGTTACTTGACTATGAATTTGGACACCTTCAGTGGGGTAAGTATAAGTACTTACCTGTCTACAGAAAAATCAAGAGGGGTGTGAAAATCAATGCATTATGTAGGTAATAGAGGTTTCCGCAATACAATATGTTATGTCTTATGTATGGGCTCCCAAATCTATATATTATATATGGGTCCAGCAAGTCTAGTGATGGTATTCTGGAGTGTTTAGGGGCAAACAGTGTCTCCCTCTTCAAATATTAACGATGGCCACCGAGGTGGCTTTCGTGGGTAAAAATCCCATTCTTTCAAAAATGTGATTGTAACAGGCACCCACAGGACAGGCTTGCCTAGTGTGGGGCCGCAGGACATTAATAATATTGTAATGTTGTTTCTTGGCAAATAAATGATTTTTATTATTTTTTATTTATTATTCCCCCCGGTCTAATCTGCCAGCCTTTTGAAGGTTTCCCCCCATAAACAAGCAAGGGAATCAGCAATAGTGCCCCATTCTAGTGACATTCTGTTGATATACCTAAATATTTTTCTAGTTTTAGTATTGATATGACAATTTCAAAGTATCATAGGCGACGTATTCAGAGACGACGCTAAGCATAAATTAACGCTTAGCTTAGATTAAGCGAGGTGACGCTTAGCGTCGTCTCTGAATTTAGCCTTAAACTTTTCAATATAAAAAATATGTTTGTGTGTTGTTGTTTTTCAGATATGCAGCTTGTCATACCAATTTTTCAATTTGCTACGCACTGCATACTCAGAATAAACTATATTTGCTTTGAACACCTGTTTATTTTTTGTCAATTATTGTGAGATGTAATACAATATCAAGATTGTTTAAATCGGAATAGATAGCACAACGTCACATAATTGTATCTTCTATGTTCTAGGTATTAGAATCTAATAGGTTGATCATCCATTATAATTACTAAGGATAATTACACAATTTTCAATTTATGCTTTAACAATAAGTCGTGTGTATTTTTATCAGGTAAATAAAAGATAATTCTGTTTTTATAGTTTTATTTACTATCAATCATGTATTAATTGAAACCCTAAAGAATTTACCTCACTCATGATTACATAACTTTTATTAACCCTCATACCGATGGAAAGTTATTAAAAGGTACCGACTACCGAGTGGGGTAAAAACTAGTCATAATGAAACCCTACTTTAGTAAAATCAATTTAAATAGGTAACCAGTTTTTCTAAGAAGGGTAAGTAAATTAGGATCCTTGCCATCGTCAGTAAATGCCTCTTTGCAAGCGCTGTACCTTTCAAATAAGTACATCTATTTTCTAGTAATTATGCACACATTTCTACATTTGCCGTACCTGACAAGGCCCACACATGTTTCTTCTTATATTATTGTTATCATCTATTTAACTTGTGGAGTGCAATAAATGTATTGAGTATTGAGTATTTCGTACAAGGAAACTATAATCTATGGTAACACACTTATAAATAAATATCTCTAAAATACAGTTTTGCTTTTGTTTGGAACAACAAAGATCACTATATACTCAATTTACTACAAAAATTTCTTCCTCCAGTCGTTCTGCGCAATGCTGAGAATCGTAATCTCTATGCAAAAGCTTTTTATGGCCTACCAATATACCTACTAACAAATGGAGTATACTTACATAATAATTGTGTTATAAATAATCATACTTTGGGCGCAACAACACTGAATACCGCTAAGTACGTACCTATATTGTTATTGAATTTCAATTCCTGTGTAAAACTAAAGTATAATATGAATATTTTGTGAAGTGATTTCCACAATATAACGTGCATACGACGTTGGAAACGTGGCAAACGGAACGTCAATGGCTTCGTATATTGAAATCGGCGGCGCTCACGGTCATAAAAGCAAGATGTCTACATTCATATCGAGAGTCTACGTGAAAAATAGGCATGTATTGAGACAGTATGTTGATATTGCGTATAATTTTCACCATAATATTAAATTATCCACTTTGTTTCGCAAGTTTATGACAGTTTATCTCGATCGGAAATAATGACATTATCTTTGAGAAAAGTACAATATTATAGTACATTTTTTTGTAGGGCTAAATAATAATTATATGTCTATGATGTTTGTAAGGAATATTTACTTTAATCAATAAAAAAATACAAAAGAAAATATATTTTGTCATCATAACAAAGTGGTCTCTAATTTTTGCCTACTCCTGTGGGAAAAAGGCGTGAGTGTATATTGTGACGTATTTTGCCATTTTATAACTTCGTGCGCCTATGCATTGGAATGTCTCTTTATTTTTACCCGACTGCGAAGGAGGGTTATTGGTTTCATAGGAAAAAATAAATGGATGCGCTTATACTTTACAGATCAAGTATAAGTAATAAGCTTGTTCTTAGAAAAGGTTCATTTTATTCATAATGTAACATTTACATGTTACATTCGAT
This sequence comes from Acronicta psi, assembly GCA_946251955.1. Lineage (NCBI taxonomy): Eukaryota > Metazoa > Arthropoda > Insecta > Lepidoptera > Noctuidae > Acronicta > Acronicta psi. The sequence goes on along the minus strand of OX276475.1, from coordinate 9,640,805 downwards.
GTTTAGTATGATGTTAGAAGGTGTATTAAAATATTACAAACATCCCGCACTGTAATGCTCGGTTCTCACTGTAATACCCAAACACGATACGTTACAAAATGTAACATGAAATCATCTGCCGAGAAATGCTCCACTATGTAACGTTCTATTACAACCAATTGCTTCCGATGAGGCAGATCACTGCTCATTTAAACGGGAGACTCCCTTAAAAACCAACAGAATGAAAAAGTTTGCTGCTTTATCGTTTACGTTTTTTTATTTTTAACCCCCGACGCAAAAACGACGGGGTGTTTTTATTATTATTATTATTATATACATATAAGTTTGACGTGTCTGTGTGTGTGTGTGTGTGTGTGTCTGTGGCATCGTAGCTCCCGAACGGATGGACCGATTTTGATTTTGTTTTTTTTTTATTTGAAAGGTGTATTAATCGGGAGTGTTCTTAGCTATGTTTGATGAAAATCGGTCCAAGATGGCCGCCGCTACAAAATAGCGAATAACATATTTTTTCACAACTCCGTTAATATGGGTATCAAATGAAAGGGCTTAACTAGTAGACACTACGATAAATTTTAAATCCAAGATGGCCGCCACTACTAAATGGAAAATTACATTTCGTGTCGGGGGTTTTCTAAATTTTTAATTTAGGTTAGGTTATTATTTATCGTTTACATGTTACACGGCTGACAGTTTCAGTTCAGTAGTCATAGTTGTTACCCGAAAGTCTTCTATTATTTTTAATGTACACTCCAAACTTAAACATCGTTTCTTATGTAGATATGTATGTGTGTATTTATTTATTTGTTTTATTCTTTATTTTACACCAGAAATACAAATAGACAATAATTTTATATAAGTAACCTACTTAACTAAGAACATGTACCTACAATGGGCGGCCTTATCGCTTAAAGCGATTTCTTCCAGGCAACAAAAGTGATAACACTGGAGAAGATAAACTGGCATCTGTATGTATGTATAACAAACGAGAATCAGCTTACACTCGACATTTTATTATGGTTTTTTTTTTCAGAACCTTATTTGTACTACATATTCAGCCCAGCATAGATATTATGGTCAAATTTTGACCACCGAGCGAAATGTCAATATAAACGTGCGTATTATTGATCCCAAGAAATGTTTCTAAATATTTGTGGAAAATTTCACACAGCTATGATAACTGAATTTTCAATACTAAAGGAAGGGAAATGTATCCTCCCTGCATTTATATAATAGTTAAATTCAAATAAAGTCTTATCTATTAAGGATCATGGATCACGATACCCATAAATAATATTTTTTTATAATATATAATAAAAATAAAATGTATATTATTAAATTATTACCTCACGAATAATTGATACCGTGTGATATTTTTTATTGCTTTTGCCCCTTAAAAACGTAGTCGCCATGGGCTATCGTCAGTCCAGTTCCTCGGTGGAAGACGAGTACCATGCGCTGGGCTATCATAGTTTGTTGTATCTTGCCTTTGGGCATACTAGCCCAAAATGCAGGTAAGCAATTTACTTTTTTGCTCTCACTATTACTTATGTACCGGGGTCTGTGGCTAGGACATCGTATTACTTTTTAACTTTTTGGCAAAAGAAAAGGGTTAAAGAGCGGTGTCGGTCGGTGGAAAGCGAGAAAGAAGCCACCACTGGTTTCGAAATCTGTAGTTGACGCACCAGGCTTTCTTTTTCTTGGCGTGTCGATGGCAAATAATTATATTTTATATATGGGCTCACACTTTTCCGGCCCAAAACAACAGTCGGTCGTAATAAAGACAACCTCCACAAATGGGGGTATACAGACGCTTCTGCCCTTCAGTGTGCATGCGGCGTGTCTCCGCAGACAATGGCACATCTTCCATCTTATCAAGCTTTGAAGTGCGCAGACAAGCCTCTAGCTATGGAATGCTCCCGCCGCCTGACCAGATAGTTGCCATCATAGGTGTTGGCGTTGGTACTGACTTCATTCTTTAAGTAAAAAGTGACCTCAAGGCCCTTTTATTAAAGTTTTTGTATAATTTTCAATAAAGGTAACGCGGGCAACAGTGAAGCCACCGCTATAGCTGAATCAGGTAATTTTTATCTAAATATTATTACATCCAATGTTTCAGTTCTCACAATTGTCGTGATAGTTATTGATATTTTTGAAAATCAATTATAATTATGTAATTTGTGCCCACTTGTTCACTCTATGATGTAAGGCAGCGTCTGTAACAACACTGCCCCTCGAAACTCAAATTACTGATATAGTTCAAAACTATATTTTCCATGAAATTACATCAATTACCTATGTAGGTATATAATATACCTAATTAAAATAATGTTGTAACGATATATGTTTTGTTTAATAACATCATCTGATGGCGGAGGCTCAGCACTATCAGCAGCAAACGCTCAAAGTGGTAAATATTACAAAAAAAAATTCCTTACGAATCCGTAAACTTTCTATTATTGAAATGACATCATGTACAATATTATATTATGAAAATTACGGTTGCAATATGTTTTGTTAACACTGTATCCGCAGATTATGATTCTGATCCGCTTAAGCTGTGTCATCAGGTCACCTTTGAGTTTTGGTCAGCTTAGCTCAAAGCTGCGCTTAAACATTATAGGGATAATAATATATTGTATGTAACATTACAGGTACTTCTGGAAAAGGGAAGAATTCGGCACAATCACAAGCGATTGCTCAATCAATAAGCGGTAAGAAAAACAATCTGTATGTGATAACCGTTTTTCTCAGTACCTACGATTAGTATCGACTTGAAATTGGTATCATTTCTCAGTCAGTTCTTTGTCGTTTACTAATAAAGCCATATAAACAGGCTCACAGCTATAATTTTGTTTAAAAATTGAACTGAGCCTGTACTGAGAAATCTGTAACATTAGAGGTTCTTCTGGAGAAGGGAAGAATACAGTACAATCACAAGCGATCGCTCAGTCAATAAGCGGTAAGAAAATATCAATCCGTAGTCAGTGTATTAATGTCACAAACTATTTCCTTAATACAGACGCTTAGAATCGAATTGAAATTCATATCACTTCTCGAAATCATCTCTGGGAAGACTAATCTGCTTCTGGAGGGAGTTGGGCTGGCTAGAATAACAGCCCCTCGGTTCACGTACAATGGCCCATTGCAGGACTACGTGCGGAAACCGAACCCACACAGGAGTGGGTTCTCCATGATGATGATGATGATGAAGGGTAAAAACTGAACCTGCCTAAACTGAGCCTGTTGACCAAATTTAATCAATGAGCATATTGCGAGCAAGCGATAACTTTCAGAAGCAAAACGACAAGACAGCATACATATCACAACACTGCGCTCCAAAACTTAAATTTCTGGTGTAGCTTAAAACTGTGACATCTCCACACATAATGTGTTTATGTAACGATGATTGTAATGAATTGTATTTTGTTTAATAACAGGGGCTAATGGCGGAGGCTCAGCAGTTTCACAAGCAGACGCTCAAAGTGGTAAATAATTAATGATAAAAAAAATAAAAATAAAAGAAGCATACGATGTTTTTCTTCTTGACGCAATGATTGATTTGAACATATAGAAATAATATTTTATCTGTAATTTTACAGATTCTAATGGACAAGGTGCCGCAGATTCAGAAGCAATTGCTCAATCTGGCAGCGGTAGCGGTAAGTTTTTTTTTAAACTCACTAAAAACCTCTTCGGAGCAATATTTTCCTCGAAGCACCGTAAAGCTTAGCACTATCTGCATCGCACAAGAACGAAATTACACACATTAAATCCATAAACTCATGCCTTATTTCCACAGGGGTAAGCAGACCCTAGAGACCGCCACTTGCTGCGATTCTTACATGTTCCACGTCCATATACCTATTATGTCTTGTCATACACACAAGTAAACTATAAATTAAGAATTTCTCATTCATTCACAATGACTTCATTGTGATCTCTTGTTCAATACTGTCAATAATATCTCGTCTACATAAAAACATAGATATTCGGCATTACTAGCGCAACAGTCGCTTTTCGCTTCTAGTCTATTTGGATTTTCGAAGTACATAACGAAAACTAATCTAAACTAACAACACTTATTTAACAGGATCACCATTTAATGGATTTAAACAACCATCATTTAATTTCGATGAGCCTTCATTTGATGAATCTCCATTCTCAGGCTCTTCAGCAACAGGTAACCGAATCCGATTTCATTCCTCTTAATTCGTTCCTATAGTTTTCATAATGGAAATAATTATTGCATGTGTATGTACACCTTTAAACATTTCAACTGCAGACGCACCATTTATATTTACAAAATAGGGTTAATACAGAGCTATTTTCTTAATTGACGGAGATGTTCGCATTTTTATTTCAAATAAACAATACCAGAAAAATACTAGAAAAAACCGAATCTATTTCCATACATTTACTACAACCAATCTACTTTTCCTTACTAACCTTAAGTTGGTTATCTATAAATCTGTATCTTTTTTATTTCAGCTTTATCACAAGCAAACAGTGAAGGTGGAACGGCGCAATCGCAGGCTACTGCAGGTACCTTATCCTGTATTTTTTTATAAGCAGTAATGAATGTTGCCACTTTAAAAGTATCGTTGATATAGTGATTTTTAGTATAGTGTAATCTTAGAAGGTACTTACGGTGTAACTTAATGAGTAAATGGCTTTAATACTAGGGCTAACTTTCCCAGGCTTACTAGCCAACTTAGCAAGACTTACACAACACAAAATACAATTTAAGCAAGGAAGAAGGGAAACATTGCAAGTAACCTTAGAGATGACAATCTCAATGGGGGCAGACGTGTTGATTTTTGACGATTCGCATTAAGACAGCGGGGGCTCGGGTTACAGAGTGAAAAGGGCAGATGGACAGCTGCCCTTTTCGCTCTGAAACCCGAGCCCTATAGTAGAAGAATACATGGATTGACGATTATTGATATTTTTATATCCCTAATAGACCAGTTCCAAAATATCCGAACTTCTTTGGATAGTGTTCCAATCAAAACATTTAAAAGTGTCACTCCATTTAATTAATGATTCTTAGTAAGCTTCAGTTTAGCCCAGACAACCAATTTAAGTCATCACAGAATCGTCACTGAACAATGTTATGTTTTTTCAGTCACTACTTCTTCTACTGAAAGTGGTAGTTCAGAAGAATCTGGCAGTGGTGAATCTGAAGGATCAGAAGAAACTGGTAGTGGTGAATCTGAAGGATCAGATGAAACTGGCAGTGGTGAGTCTGAAGGATCGGTAGAATCTGGCAGCGGTGAGTCTGAAGAATCAGAAGAAGCTGGCAGCGGCGAATCTGAAGGATCAGATGAAACTGGCAGTGGTGAGTCTGAAGGATCAGTAGAATCTGGCAGCGGTGAGTCTGAAGGATCAGAAGAAACTAGCAGTGATGAGTCTGAAGGATCAGATGAAACTGGCAGTGGTGAGTCTGAAGGATCAGTAGAATCTGGCAGCGGTGAGTCTGAAGGATCAGAAGAAACTGGCAGTGATGAGTCTGAAGGATCAGACGAAACTGGCAGTGATGAGTCTGAAGGATCAGAAGAATCTGGCAGCGGTGAATCTGAAGGATCAGATGAAACTGGCAGTGGTGAATCGGAAGGATCTCAAGAAATGGACAGTGGTGAGTCTGAAGGATCAGAAGAATCTGGCAGTGGTGAATCTGAAGAATCAGAAGAAACTGGCAGTGATGAGTCTGAAGGATCAGAAGAATCTGGAAGTGGTGAATCTGAAGGATCAGAAGAAACTGGCAGTGGTGAGTCTGAAGAATCAGATGAAATTGGCAGTGGTGAGTCTGAAGGATCAGAAGAATCTGGAAGTGGTGAATCTGAAGGATCAGAAGAATCTGGCAGTGGTGAATCTGAAGGATCAGAAGAATCTGGCAGTGGTGAATCTGAAGGATCAGAAGATACTGGCAGTGGTGAATCTGAAGGATCAGAAGAAACTGGCAGTGGTGAGTCTGAAGGATCAGAAGAATCTGGCAGTGGTGAATCTGAAGGATCAGAAGAATCTGGCAGTGGTGAATCTGAAGGATCAGAAGAATCTGGCAGTGGTGAATCTGAAGGATCAGAAGAATCTGGCAGTGGTGAATCTGAAGGATCAGAAGATACTGGCAGTGGTGAATCTGAAGGATCAGAAGAAACTGGCAGTGGTGAGTCTGAAGGATCAGAAGAATCTGGAAGTGGTGAATCTGAAGGATCAGAAGAAACTGGAAGTGATGAGTCTGGGGGATCAGAAGAAAATGGTTCATCGATATCAACCTCTGCAGAGTCAAATAGTGGTGAGTGAATGATGATTGATAGTTTCGCATTAACTGATAATAAATTGTGCTATGAAGAGATAATAATTTTAGCATGTATTTGTATTAAAAGTTAGAGTATTCCTATAGCCTCCTATTAGCAGGGTTTTCAATACAATTTTCGCGTATGACACTGATAAGAAATCTGCTTTACCGCCACCGCCTCCACGGAGGTGGCGCGCTGCCGTGTGTTAATTGCCTAAAGAATACTGAATTGTCCTGTGTGTTTGTCCATCGTAAAAATAATAATGTTACAGTGGGTTCATTTTATTTATTTCATTATATTTGTTTACAGATGCTGAAAGCACTTCAGGAGGATCTGCAGAAGCATCAGGATCAGCGGAATGTACTGAATTTTCATTAATATACAAAATTACGACTAGATCGTAATCAATAGAACATTTTATACTTCTCAATACTTATTCGTACAAATTAACCAAACCTTAGTTTCTTCAAAACATACTAGTGGCAGTTTAATAATTTTTATTGACACATTTACATTAAATACATGTATAGAATTTCCTGACTCCTGTGTTAGTGTATAAAAGTTTGAAACCATATTGTACTATAGACGTGACCATGTGCAGACCTATGAAAAAAATGCTTTAATGTTATATTTCATTGCAGCAACCGGTCAAACTGACAATGGATCAGCGACATCCGACGCCGACACCACATGTAAGATAATTATTACTTTACATTTGTAAAACGAAAGGCATGATTAGTTGCACATGATTGACTAATCGGGTGATAGATTGATTAATTGAATACATTTTTTTAAGTACGTATTTTTTAATAAACTTTAACATTGCAGCATCGACGTCAGGAAATGGACAAGCCAGTTCATCAGCTGGTTCGTCGTCTACAGGTAAATAAATAAAGTCTTAAGCCTCTTTGATTATGGAATCGGTGCCATGCAGTAACCAATAGAGTTGATATTGATGAATTTTCCGGTTCTCATATATTAGGTGCTTACTCTATGAATAGTATTTAAAGGAAAACATTAAAAAATGCCGATCCATTCAGTGAATCATTCTTAGATAGAATGATAGTTTCAGCCCACTCAAATTACATATATATATTAATTAATACAGAGAGAAAATAAAAAGTTCTTAATTTAATAATGTAAAGAGTATATCTTTTTTAGTAAGCAGCGGTGAGTCTGAAGGATCAGAAGAAACTGGTAGTGATGAGTCTGAAGGATCAGAAGAAACTGGCAGTGGTGAATCAGAAGAAACTGGCAGTGACGAGTCTGAAGGATCAGAAGAAACTGGCAGTGATGAGTCTGAAGGATCCGAAGAATCTGGCAGTGGTGAATCAGAAGAAACTGGCAGTGACGAGTCTGAAGGATCAGAAGAAACTGGCAGTGACGAGTCTGAAGGATCAGAAGAAACTGGCAGTGATGAGTCTGAAGGATCCGAAGAATCTGGCAGCGGTGAGTCCGAAGGATCAGAAGAAACTGGCAGTGACGAGTCTGAAGGATCAGAAGAAACTGGCAGCGACGAGTCTGAAGGATCAGAAGAAACTGGCAGTGATGAGTCTGAAGGATCCGAAGAATCTGGCAGCGGTGAGTCCGAAGGATCAGAAGAAACTGGCAGTGACGAGTCTGAAGGATCAGAAGAAACTGGCAGCGGTGAGTCCGAAGGATCAGAAGAAACTGGCAGTGACGAGTCTGAAGGATCAGAAGAAACTGGCAGCGACGAGTCTGAAGGATCAGAAGAAACTGGCAGTGATGAGTCTGAAGGATCCGAAGAATCTGGCAGCGGTGAGTCCGAAGGATCAGAAGAAACTGGCAGTGACGAGTCTGAAGGATCAGAAGAAACTGGCAGTGACGAGTCTGAAGGATCAGAAGAAACTGGCAGTGATGAGTCTGAAGGATCAGAAGAAACTGGCAGTGACGAGTCTGAAGGATCAGAAGAAACTGGCAGTGATGAGTCTGAAGGATCCGAAGAATCTGGCAGTGGTGAATCAGAAGAAACTGGCAGTGACGAGTCTGAAGGATCAGAAGAAACTGGCAGTGACGAGTCTGAAGGATCAGAAGAAACTGGCAGTGATGAGTCTGAAGGATCCGAAGAATCTGGCAGCGGTGATTCCGAAGGATCAGAAGAAGCTGGCAGTGATGAGTCTGAAGGATCAGAAGAATCTGGCAGTGGTGAGTCTGAAGGCTCAGAAGAATCTGGCAGCGGTGAATCTGAAGGATCAGAAGAAACTGGAAGTGGTGAGTCTGAAGGATCAGACGAAACTGGTAGTGATGAGTCTGAAGGATCAGAAGAATCTGGCAGCGGTGAGTCCGAAGGATCAGAAGAAACTGGCAGTGACGAGTCTGAAGGATCAGAAGAAACGGACAGTGGTGAGTCTGAAGGATCAGAAGAATCTGGCAGTGGTGAATCTGAAGGATCAGAAGAAACTGGAAGTGATGAGTCTGGAGGATCAGAAGAAAATGGTTCATCGATATCAACCTCTGCAGAGTCAAATAGTGGTGAGTGAATGATGATTGATAGTTTCACATTAAAATTTAACTTAATTATTTTATTTGTTTAAAATGTTTGCAATGCACAAAGAACATTAGGGTAGGAGTACATACCGCTTTAAGTACCTATAATTTTTCAGTCAATGATAATAATTGTGCTATATACAGATAATAATTTTAGCAGATGTGATGCTGATTGGATGTGTTGATGAATGGTTGAATTAAAAGTTAGTAGCTTTTTAGAGTATTCCTATGGCCTCCTATTAGCAGGGTTTTCAATACAATTTTCGCGTGGGGAACTGACACGAAATCTGCTTTGCCGCCACCGCCTCCACGGTGGTGCGCGCTGCCGTGTGTTAATTGCCTAAAGAATACTGAATTGTCCTGTGTCCATCGTACAAATAATAATGTTATAGTGGGTTCATTTTATTTATTTCATTATAATTGTTTACAGATGCTGAAAGCACTTCAGGAGGATCTGCAGAAGCATCAGGATCAGCGGAATGTACTGAATTTTCATTAATATAAAAAATTACGACTAGATCGTAATCAATAGAACATTTTATACTTCTCAATACTTATTCGTTCAAATTAACCAAAACTTAGTTTCTTCAAAACATAGTAGTGGCAGTTTAATAATCTTTATTGACACATTTACATTAAATACATGTATAGAATAACCTGACTCCTGTGCTAGTGTATAAAAGTTTGAAACCATATTGTACTATAGACGTGACCATGTGCAGGCCTATGAAAAAAATGCTTTAATGTTATATTTTATTGCAGCAACCGGTCAAACTGACAATGGATCAGCGACATCCGACGCCGACACCACATGTAAGATAATTATTACTTTACATTTGTAAAACGAAAGGCATGATTAGTTGCACATGATTGACTAATCGGGTGATAGATTGATTAATTGAATACATTTTTTAAAGTACGTATTTTTTAATAAACTTTAACATTGCAGCATCGACGTCAGGAAATGGACAAGCCAGTTCATCAGCTGGTTCGTCGTCTACAGGTAAATAAATAAAGTCTTAAGCCTCTTTGATTATGGAATCGGTGCCATGCAGTAACCAATAGAGTTGATATTGATAAATTTTCCGTTTCTCATATATTAGGTGCTTACTCTATGAATAGTATTCAAAGCAAAACATCAAAAAGTGCCGATCCATTCAGTGAATCATTCTTAGATAGAATGATAGTTTCAGCCCACTCAAATTACATACAGATATTAATTAATACAGAGAGAAAAAAATCGTTATTAATTAAATAATGTATAGAGTCAATGTTTTTTAGTTAGCAGCGGTGAGTCTGAAGGATCAGAAGAAACTGGTAGTGATGAGTCTGAAGGATCAGAAGAAACTGGCAGTGGTGAGTCTGAAGGATCAGAAGAAACTGGCAGTGATGAGTCTGAAGGATCAGAAGAAACTGGCAGTGACGAGTCTGAAGGATCAGAAGAAACTGGCAGTGACGAGTCTGAAGGATCAGAAGAAACTGGCAGTGATGAGTCTGAAGGATCCGAAGAATCTGGCAGCGGTGAGTCCGAAGGATCAGAAGAAACTGGCAGTGACGAGTCTGAAGGATCAGAAGAAACTGGCAGCGACGAGTCTGAAGGATCAGAAGAAACTGGCAGTGATGAGTCTGAAGGATCCGAAGAATCTGGCAGCGGTGAGTCCGAAGGATCAGAAGAAACTGGCAGTGACGAGTCTGAAGGATCAGAAGAAACTGGCAGTGACGAGTCTGAAGGATCAGAAGAAACTGGCAGTGATGAGTCTGAAGGATCAGAAGAAACTGGCAGTGACGAGTCTGAAGGATCAGAAGAAACTGGCAGTGATGAGTCTGAAGGATCCGAAGAATCTGGCAGTGGTGAATCAGAAGAAACTGGCAGTGATGAGTCTGAAGGATCAGAAGAAACTGGCAGTGACGAGTCTGAAGGATCAGAAGAAACTGGCAGTGATGAGTCTGAAGGATCCGAAGAATCTGGCAGCGGTGATTCCGAAGGATCAGAAGAAACTGGAAGTGGTGAGTCTGAAGGATCAGAAGAAACTGGCAGTGATGAGTCTGAAGGATCAGATGAAACTGGCAGTGATGAGTCTGGAGGATCAGAAGAAAACGGTTCGACGATATCAAGCTCTGCAGGGTCAAATAGTGGTAAGTAAATGATGATTAATAGTTGAATAATAATTTTATCGATTACATGGTTCATATGCTATTGGTGCCTTATTGCCATTATTATTTCATTACATTTGTTCTTATGTGTTTGATTTTTATTTATTTTAAATTAATACGACGCAGAATGTACATACCACTTAAGGTGTTATTTATCAGACAACCATAGTGCTGTGTAGAGATATTATTTTAGTAGTTTTTTTGTAGGTAATAGTGGTTGCAAAGATACTAAAGATATTAGTATAATTCATAACGCAATAATAGGACAATTCAAAACTATCATTCGTCCAATATATTTACTTAAATTATTATTGTTTTGCAGATGCTGAAAGCACTGCGGGAGGATCTGCAGAAGCATCTGGATCAGCAGAATGTACAAAATTTTTATTCTTAAAATGCATTTATTATAAATGAACCGAACTAAATTAAACGTAACCTGACCAAATTAACTGAAATATGTTCTTATATTTAACGATTGTTTAACGGTTCAAAGTGTTCAGGAAACAAGATCAGTTCTATGAAAAAAATGCTTTAATGTTTTTTTTCTATTGCAGCAACCGGACAAACTGACAATGGATCGACAACGGCTGTGGCTGACACTACATGTAAGACTTACTTGACATTTGAAAAACATAATTAATTCACTTAAAATATAGGCATATTGATAAAATCTTGTGACAGATCTTTTCTGGAGAATTTTGAGAATGTTATATATAAGCATATTTTCGCATTCTGAATTGACAAGCAATCTGAGTATTACATAGCAATGTAGACTCTTTTGTGTTATATTTTGTCTTGACTTGTGTTCTATTCCGTCTTGACTTGTGTACTATTGTGTCCCATTGCTAGGAATATCTAAAATAACTTAGCCCAGGATTTTCTGGCCCGAACTTGTTCATTCCACACTAGTAAGAAGCGATCGAAGTCGTTTCGCTAATTAATCCTCGGCCGGCCTCGCGCATGATTTTCGCTTCTTGGTACCCACTCGTTCACTAGCCTCACCTACCTAAACAGTATACAGGCCAGATACAATAAAACTGTAACTGGCCAATGTTTGTACATAATAGATAATATTTAAAAATATATTGAGGTCAAACCAACAGTTTTTGGATGTTTTGTCAATCTGTATGCTTGCACTAGCATCGCGAAAAAAAATACGTTATAGAATTGAATACGGTTTTCACCGATGCATTGCTAGAGGTCTTAATTAAAATATATGCTCCATATATAATAATTATAGCCAAAATTAAGCGAGGGCCGAGAGCTAGTAAGTTATTAATACATTACAACAATAAATATTCGGACTTAACTTCGCAGCAACAACATCAGGAGATGGTGAAGGCAGTTCTTCAGCTGTGTCAACGACTACAGGTATTAAAGCATTTTATCTGTCGGTTTTATTTAATATTTATGTACCATATGCCATAATGATTGCAGATTTATCAAAAACTGTATTTAAGCAACACTGAAATGTCATTGAACATATAAAGTACTATATAATATATATCTTTTTAGTGACTACTACCACTACTGATAGTGGTAGTCCATCAAGCAGTAATGAGTCTGAAGAATCCAGTGGAATCCAGTCCGGAGAAGAGTCTGGCGAATCACCTATCGATTCTGGAGAAGAAGTAGTAAGTGATGAGTCTGAAGGATCGGATGAAACTGGAAGTGGTGAGTCTGAAGGATCCGAAGAAACTGGAAGTGCTGATTCTGGAGAATCCGAAGAGTCTGGAAGTGGTGAATCTGGAGGATCAGATGAATCTGGAAGTGGTGAGTCTGGAGAATCAGAAGAATCTGGAAGTGCTGAGTCTGGAGAATCTGAAGAATCGGGAGGTGACCAGTCTAAAGAATTAGCGGTAACTGGCAGTCTTGAGTCTGAAGAATCAAAAGAAACTGGAAGTGATGAGTCGGAAGGATCAGAAGAAACTGGCAGTGATGAGTCTAAAGAATTAGCGGTAACTGGCAGTCTTGAGTCTGAAGAATCAAAAGAAGCTACAATTAATGAGTCTGAAGGATCAGAAGAATCCGGAAGTGGCGAGTCTGGAGAATCAGAAGAATCTGGAAGTGCTGAGTCTGGAGAATCAGAAGAATCAGGAAGTGCCGAGTCTGGTGAATCAGATGAATCTGGAAGTGGTGAGTCTGGTGAATCAGATGAATCTGGAAGTGGTGAGTCTGGAGAATCAGAAGAATCTGGAAGTGCCGAGTCTGGTGAATCAGATGAATCTGGAAGTGGTGAGTCTGGTGAATCAGATGAATCTGGAAGTGGTGAGTCTGGAGAATCAGAAGAATCTGGAAGTGCTGAGTCTGGAGAATCAGAAGAATCAGGAAGTGCCGAGTCTGGAGAATCAGATGAATCTGGAAGTGGTGAGTCAGGAGAATCAGAAGAATCTGGAAGTGCCGAGTCTGAAGAATCAGATGAATCTAGAAGTGGTGAGTCTGGAGAATCAGAAGAATCTGGAATTGGTGAGTCTGAAGAATCAGGAGAAACTGGAAGTGATGAGTCTGAAGAATCAGAAGAAACTGGAAGTAGTGAGTCTGAAGAATCTGACAGTGGTGAGTCTGAAGAAACTGGAAGTGAAGAGTCTGAAGAATCAGGAAGCGGTGAGTCTGGAGAATCGGAAGAATCAGGAAGTGGTGAATCTGAAGGATCAGAAGAATCTGGCAGTAGTGATGAAACTGAGTCATCGTTATCAAGCTCTGCAGAGTCAGACAGTGGTGAGTGAAAGATAAATAATAATTTGATATTTAACTCATTTTCATAATGATACTTGTGTAGCGATTTAGTTATTTAAAAAATGAGTGCCAGCACTTATTTACCACTTAATCATATTGTGGTGCTGGTATAACGATTTTGGCAGTTAACGTATTGACTGGATTAAATTTTTAGTTAGATTTTTTTATAATATTATGTATAGTGATTGCAAAGATTCAAACACTGTAACAAGGATTTAACGATTTCATTTCTTAAATTAAACCACTACGATATGTCACCTTTAAGACGTAAATTAGAATGCGAAGGAAGATTTCGACTGGCGAGTGGGGACTCGCGGTAGCTTAGCAGTCAAAGCGTCTGGTGTACCGAACCAAAAGACGCAGGTTCGAATGCCAGCCGATTTTTTCCTTCATTAAAAATAACACACCAATTTATTTACTACCTTTATTGATTATTGCAGATGCTGAAAGCACAGCAGGAGGATCTGCAGAATCATCAGGATCAGCGGAATGTAATATATTTTCATTACATGTATAAACATTTACGACTAAATTAACCGAATTAACTTAAACTTACGTTTTAAATATCGTGGTCCAAAGCATAGTTAGAAACCACTGTGTACAATAAACGGAACCAGACTTATGAAAAAATGCTGTATTTTTTTCCTTTTACAGCAACTGCTCAAAATGACAATGGATCGACAACATCCGAGGCTGACACCACATGTAAGCCAGTATTACGTTACATTCACGCAAATATTAAGGCGTTCGCTGTTAGCACCCTAACTACAACCTAACACCTAAAAACTGAGCTTTTGATATAAATATAAAAACAACTCTTCAGAAAAGATATTGTCGCATTATAAATTGGAATAAAAAAATAGATATTAGATAACTTTAATTATTTGCACATGATAATAACGGATTAATCTGAACGGTTGATCAATGAATATATAAATATAATTATTTAAATACTAAGCGTTAATAAAAGTTTAACTTGCAGCATCGACATCAGGAAATGGACAAGCTAGTTCATCCGCTGGTTCTTCGTCTACAGGTAAATAAAGTTTTATTTCTAGAGCTTGATTTTTTATAAAACATCCATTAAAATCTACACTACAATAAAATCGATGTTTTTGTTTTTATGACAATTTCATTATTTGTATCTTCTGTAAGAAGTCTACATACCAATGTAAAATTCTTTTTCGTTGGAGTGTACCAGGTCATTATAGATGAGTGGTTTCCCCCTTTCATCGCGAAAAATAACCCGAGCCCAATAGTGCAGCAAGAAGTGAGTTGATGATGATGAAGTTTTTTATGTCTCTAACTGACCAGGACAGGCAGAACTTTACGTATTATTTCGATGTTCTTTGGCCACCATGGTTTGAATACTATCATACCATACCATTAAAATATAAATTGATTTAATTATTCTTAGCTCCTGGTATAGTTAAGATTAAGTCAACACTAAATCGTCATTGAACCTAATAAAAAATCTTAAATTCATAACACTTATTGTTTTTTTTAGTAAGCAACGAAGAATCAGGAGAATCAGGAAGTGCCGAATCTGGAGAATCAGATGAATCTGGAAGTGGTGAGTCTGGTGAATCAGATGAATCTGGAAGTGGTGAGTCTGGAGAATCAGAAGAATCTGGAAGTGGTGAGTCTGGAGAATCAGAAGAATCTGGAAGTGGTGAGTCTGGAGAATCTGAAGAATCGGGAAGTGGTGAGACTGGAGAATCAGAAGAATCTGGAAGTGCCGAGTCTGGAGAATCAGATGAATCTGGAAGTGGTGAGTCTGGAGAATCAGAAGAATCTGGAAGTGCTGATTCTGAAGAATCAGAAGAATCTGGAAGTGGTGAGTCTGGAGAATCAGAAGAATCTGGAAGTGGTGAGTCTGGAGAATCAGATGAATCTGGAAGTGGTGAGTCTGGAGAATCAGAAGAATCTGGAAGTGCTGAATCTGGAGAATCAGAAGAATCTGGAAGTGCTGATTCTGAAGAATCAGAAGAATCTGGAAGTGGTGAGTCAGGAGAATCAGATGAATCTGGAAGTGCTGATTCTGAAGAATCAGAAGAATCTGGAAGTGGTGAGTCAGGAGAATCAGATGAATCTGGAAGTGGTGAGTCTGGAGAATCAGATGAATCTGGAAGTGGTGAGTCTGGAGAATCAGAAGAATCTGGAAGTGCTGAATCTGGAGAATCTGAAGAATCGGGAAGTGGTGAGACTGGAGAATCAGAAGAATCTGGAAGTGCCGAGTCTGGAGAATCAGAAGAATCTGGAAGTGGTGAGTCTGGAGAATCAGAAGAATCTGAAAGTGGTGAGTCTGGAGAATCAGATGAATCTGGAAGTGGTGAGTCTGGAGAATCTGAAGAATCTGGAAGTGCTGATTCTGAAGAATCAGAAGAATCTGGAGAATCAGAAGAATCTGGAGAATCTGAAGAATCAGGAAGTGGTGAATCTGGAGAATCAGAAGAGTCTGGAGAATCTGAAGAATCTGGAAGTGGTGAGTCTGGAGAATCTGAAGAATCGGGAAGTGGTGAGACTGGAGAATCAGAAGAATCTGGAAGTGCTGAGTCTGGAGAATCAGAAGAATCTGGAAGTGGTGAGTCTGGAGAATCAGATGAATCTGGAAGTGGTGAGTCTGGAGAATCAGAAGAATCTGGAAGTGCTGATTCTGAAGAATCAGAAGAATCTGGAAGTGGTGAGTCAGGAGAATCAGATGAATCTGGAAGTGGTGAGTCTGGAGAATCAGAAGAATCTGGAAGTGGTGAGTCTGGAGAATCAGATGAATCTGGAAGTGGTGAGTCTGGAGAATCAGAAGAATCTGGAAGTGCTGAATCTGGAGAATCTGAAGAATCGGGAAGTGGTGAGACTGGAGAATCAGAAGAATCTGGAAGTGCCGAGTCTGGAGAATCAGAAGAATCTGGAAGTGGTGAGTCTGGAGAATCAGAAGAATCTGAAAGTGGTGAGTCTGGAGAATCAGAAGAATCTGGAAGTGCTGATTCTGAAGAATCAGAAGAATCTGGAGAATCAGAAGAATCTGGAGAATCTGAAGAATCAGGAAGTGGTGAATCTGGAGAATCAGAAGAGTCTGGAGAATCTGAAGAATCTGAAGAATCTGGAGAATCGGAACAATCTGGATCTGAAAGTGATGAGTCTGAACAATCAAGTGAAGAGTCTAAAGAATCCAAGTCAGGCAAATCTGGTTTAAGAATACCTAGAGGTTTCCCACTGGATGATTCCTTATTGGAGAAGATCATAGAAGAGATTTTGAGTCCTATTTCTAAGGGTGAGTTATTATACTTGTAATTTTGTACAGAGAGTCACACAAACTAACGATGAAATTATCGGAAACCGCACAGAAATCTTCCAGTGATTTTATATTAAACTGGCGGATACGTAGTACGCTAAAAAATTCAAAGCATCTATAACCAATCAATCAATACTACTTATTATTATTATTACAATAAATATTGGTTTTCTAACGAAATCGGTTTGGGGCCCATCGTTTGGATGGTTTCAAAGTCTATGGATAAAGTTAGAAACCTTTTTGTGTTTAAGATAATAACGTAAATACTGCTCACTTTAGTTAATACAGTTTACCCGTGCTCGAAGGTTAGTCGTGTCAGTATTTAAAAAAAGATTATTATCAGAGTCATAATTCTAGTGGCCCTAAGCGCAACTGCTATGCTGGAGGTCCTGATTCGATTCCCAGATTAAGACCAATAGAAGAGCATACTAAACCATCCCAATGCATTACTTCAATATTTTTATAAAATTCTCGTTCTCAGAATTGGAGTTTCGATTTAAGTCCGACTCGCCCCCTAAAACGGACTATAAAATAATAGCGAACTGTAGGTGAATATTAGTACACCTTTGCCTAACCCTTCAGAAACTAGAGGCGTGACGATTATATTCTTTTTTACAGCTCGATACAATACCGGCGGGTATAGGCACAGACGTAACAGACGTAAGATGTGCTTCTGTATCTAACTGAAGTCATAAGGAGCGTAAAGGTATATAACACAATAATAATTATGTAACTTAGCAAATCACTTTTATATTACGACGTCTACTATTTTGACGATAGCTGTAGTGACTGTAGTGGCTAACTGTAATTTGACGATAACTATAGTGGCTATCTGAATTTTGATGATAACTGCAGTGGCTAGCTGTATTTTGGTGATAACTGTAGTGGCTAGCTGTATTTTGATGATAACTGTAGTGGCTAGCTGAATTTTGACGATATCTGTAGTGGCTAGCTGAATTTTGATGATAACTGTAGTGGCTAGCTATATTTTGATGATAACTGTAGTGGCTAGCTGAATTTTGACAATAACTGTAGTGGCTAGCTGAATTTTGATGATAACTGTAGTGGCTAGCTGAATTTTGACGATAACTGTAGTGGCTAGCTGAATTTTGACGATAACTGTAGTGGCTAGCTGAATTTTGACGATATCTGTAGTGGCTAGCTGAATTTTGACGATATCTGTAGTGGCTAGCTGAATTTTGACGATATCTGTAGTGGCTAGCTGTATTTTGATGATAACTGTAGTGGCTAACTGAATTTTGATGATAACTGTAGTGGCTATCTGAATTTTGATGATAACTGTAGTGGCTAGCTGAATTTTGATGATAACTGTAGTGGCTAGCTGAATTTTGATGATAACTGTAGTGGCTAGCTGAATTTTGATGATAACTGTAGTGGCTAGCTGAATTTTGATGATAACTGTAGTGGCTAGCTGAATTTTGACGATATCTGTAGTGGCTAGCTGAATTTTGACGATAACTGTAGTGGCTAGCTGAATTTTGACGATATCTGTAGTGGCTAGCTGAATTTTGACGATAACTGTAGTGGCTAGCTGAATTTTGACGATAACTGTAGTGGCTAGCTGAATTTTGACGATAAATGTAGTGGCTAGCTGAATTTTGACGATAACTGTAGTGGCTAGCTGTATTTTGATGATAGCTGTAGTGGTTCGAGTGACGATAAATATGAATAATTCTCAGTGAGCCTAGTGATGATTGTTGGCCAAGTCATAGGTCTCGAGTGCAAATCCAAGGCATGCACCTTTATCTAAATAATATTTACATTAATTGCTTAGAACGAGGAAGGAAAACGTCGTGTGGAAACTTGCATGTCTGAGAGACTTTCTCAAAGGCTAGTCTAGTGTACTAGGCTAGTGTGGCGGACTATAGCCTAACCCTTCTCATTCTAAGAGTAAATCCGTGTGCAACAGTGAAAAAGTGAATGGTTTGATGATGACATGCCAAGGCATATATTGTTTTACATATTATGTATAGTATATGTGGCTGATATGCTCGAGGTCCTCGGTTCGATTCCCAGGTCGAGTAAAGTATTATTGAGATTTTCTATAAAATTCTCAGTAATAGCTCAGGCATTGGATTTGTAACCTGAACCATACCAGTGAACTGTGGGTGGAACACCTCTGCCAAACCCTTCGGGGAATAAAGGCGTGATAGTATATGTGTGTGAATTTAAATATTACGAATTGTAATAGTTTTATCTCCAGTAACATGTTTCGTATGGTTCCAGGTATGATCCGTATGTAGAAGGAAATGCAAAGAACAAACACAGTTATAAACGACCACTGCAAGAATATGGAATCCGATTCATTTATTATTTTTATTTCAGTATTTTTATTATAAACATTAGATTATGGTTATGGATTTTATTTTAATCGCAATAAATACAAGCAAGCATGATAAATATTTAGTTTTATTACTAAAATATAAGTTTCCCTGTTAAGCTGGATTCGATAATATTTGGTTCAAAACTTAGGCTTACGACATCTCTTCTATTTATTATTATAGAATGTTATTAGCTTTCCATATTTAAATACTAATATTATATATGTGAAAGTTACTCTATCTGTCTGTTCACTTTTTACCTTTTCACGCCTAGGAGATAGATAGTAGGTACTAGCATTTATCCGCCACTACGGCGGTGTAGATTCAACTTAAACACTTTTCGGATTTGGTTTCACGAAATCAGGGCCGAAATTTAGAGATGTGGAGGCCTCGGGGCAATAAAGGAGTAGAGGTAATAATTTAGGTCCAGCGATCGTGGAAAGGATCCAAAATATAAAAGTAAGTCCAAATTACATTACATACGAACAAAGAGCGAGAACAAGGTTCTTATAGTTTGACAAAAATGAAAAAATATTGCACCTCCAAATATATTATTGGAAGTAAACGGATTTTCTGCCCATGATTTGAATATCAAAGAATGTTCTTAAAAAAAATAGGTGTCTTTGAAAGCTGTGCAGGCGTGAGAGATTTGCCGTAATGGCGTCTATATGGGATACGAAACAGAAGATAGGTTGCATCCGAAACAAAATCTAATTTCAAAATAAATAACCCTCTGTAGAGAACAGGCGTGTCCTTATTCCGGATAAAATAGGGAGAGAATGGTAGTTGTAGGTACACGGAAAATTCGATTACAGAAAAGACCTTTTAACAATAATATTTCAAAACCTATGGTGTTATCGAAATACAAGTTGTAACTACGCTGATCAACCGATCTGCAACGTTAAGCTATACTTGCCGTGATCAGTCTGTGGATGGGTGACCATTCTTAAGATATCGAGACCCCTCCGTGCCTCGGAGAGCACGTAAAGCCGTCGGTCCCGGTTGTCATACGAATACCTATGACAATCGTAAGTGGTAGTCAGAAATCTAAAAATCCTGACAACCAGTCTTTCCTTCGAATATCGGTATTGCCCAGAAATTGGGTTGCGGAGGTCTGATGGCAGTCGCTCCGTGTAAAATACTGATATTCAGCCGCATCCTGGTTAGACTGGAAGTCGACCCCAACATGGTTGGGAAAAGGCAAGGAAAAAAAAAAGAAAGGTGATATCGAAATAAAAACTACTTTCAAACCCTTCACGGCGTCCATGGTCACCGGTAGGTATAAAATTATTTATTATTCTTAATTAATTATTATTGTAAAATAATAACAATGTAACGCGATGAAATCTGTGTGATATAATTTTGCAATTTACATAATGTATCTCATCTGGCGTATGATATGAGTTAGTCTCACTTAAAAATGCGAAAAATCTGTACTCTACAATATTTTAGGTATGAATTTTAAAAGGTTTTAAGGGCTTCCCCATTAGATACAGTTATGCTGAATTTACAAGATTACTTTCATCTTCAAAATCAGCCTTAGTTTTCTGCCTTAACTTGTCAAAGCTGAAGTACAATAGACTGTACATACAGTACACCTTTTTTATTTTCTGGGTGCGGTAGGGTAGGTATGTCGGACTAATACTCGACTAAAAAGGGCACTTACCCTTTGTGTCATGGCCAGGGGATCAGGAACGACAACCACGACCATGACGGACTGTACAGTCAACAGTACCTACCTACACCTACTTACATGACGTCATCCCTCCATTGGGCGAATCCCTAAATAATTTAAATTCAGACCCAGCTGTCCTTAGCTGCCCCCCCAGTGACGCCCTAAGCCCTAAGTCTCGTTAGGGTACTTCCTTAACTGCTGGTGCTTAGTTTATAAGTGTCCCTGGCTGGAAACCAGTCGCCACCAAGCCCGAAAGCTCCCTGAGCTAGAAACTACATCCGACAAAAAAAAGACCATTGGGAGAATTTCGTTTAGACGACGAAACGAAGCGCGAGAGCAGATTGAAGTGGCTGGCAACCACATCTGTGAACGCAAATCTCATTTACCTTTACTACATATATTATTTCCAATAAGACTTGCGAACTATGCAATTTCTACGAAAAGGGAAGAACTATTGCGTTGCATTAGATATTTTATGTCAAAAAGTATGTGATGATGAGATTTTATAAACCAACCGTAAATTACTTTTTTAGGTGTAAAAGTAATCTATACTATTATAAAATTGTAAAAAAGTCATTTCTGTACATTGAAGATATTTAAAAAAAAACAATTGGGTTAGAGTATATAAACGATCGCGAACCCAAAAATGTGATTTTTAGAATTCTTGTCTGTTTGTCTGTTTGTCTGTTTGTTAGGGGTTGGCGCTAAACCTACTGAAGAGATTTGAATTTTGTATTAACTGTTGTAAAGCATTATTTCCAACTTAAAAACTGATGTAAAGCTTTTTTCAATTATTTGAATAGATCCTTGGATACAGCTTGACCTCTCTGTTGTATGCAAGCCCATAGAAAGAAGAGATCATCATTGTTGGTTGTTTGTTTTTTATTTTCTATTTAAAAGTCCATCGTTCAAATAAAAAAATGAGGTATATCTCAATCCACTTGGTTGCGTAGATGCTGAGATAGAGCTTGACCTCTCTGTAGTATGCATTCCTATTGAAATAAGGGATCATTATTGTTGGTTCTTTAATTAAGTTGTCATATGCGCAGATATCGTGATTGTTGATTAGTTATAAACGTTTAAAGTGGTATAGACTTAAATTAAAGAATAGTTGTAAAGTTTGGTTAGAATTACGAGTTATTACGACTGACTGAAGCTTCCGTTTTCTTTTGGACATATTTTCACAAACAGCATCACCTCGGAATCTCATAAAGTACCTCAGTACCGAGACTAATTGTCGACCGGAATCGAACCCACAATATTCGAGCTTAGCGCCGTTATAACTTAGTCACGAGGCCCTTTTAACAAACCTCTAAAACACTACTTCAAAATACAACTTTTTAACAAAGGGATCAATGTCTAATCCTAGTTTTGTTTCTACATCCACGTAAGCGAAGCCGCGGGCAAAAGCTAGTTTACTTATAAAATACTTTTTCAGGTGTAAAAGTACTTACACCTAAAAAAGTAATTTACGGTTGGTTTATAAAATCTAATCCGTTGATTTTTTAAATTCCTATTTATTTTAGTCTTACCTGCACTATGTTAATACTACCTACATATATATCCTTAATTAACCTATGATATAATTATTTCTAAAAGCCAAAAGAGGTCCACTACTGATCAATTTTATAGATCACAGACTTCCACAGGGTCCGGTTATTAATTTTAATTTATTTAAACACACACCACAGATATATTATACATTTATTTACATACATGTTTGCAATCTTATTTACATTATTTTTTTATAAATTCACATATTTCATACAAAATTATTACACAAAACATACGACACGTAAGTACTATGCAGTAAAAAATAGTTTACATCATCCGTTCATTGTAAATACATACTTATTTTATTGTTATCACAGTTTTTGTCATTCTGTTGTATTTACATATAAAAATACGTAGAGAATAAGACGTGTCTCACCATTAATATCTATTCTAATAATATCTTATTGAGGAAATAAAATAAAATAAAATCGTATCATTATTGTTATTAAAAAAATATTTACTGAAAATTTTAAACTCCAGACTGATTTATTCCTCAGGTTAGAAAACGGCTCCGTTTTGTATCTAAAATCTACTCAAAATTAAAAAAAAAAAAGAAACTAAAATTAATCAAAACTTTAATTAATATCTAATAAAACTCTTTTAAATCTTGCTCCATTTGAAAGAGTTTATTGTGATTTAATCATAATTGTCAATCAATTCTAGTTTCGACACTGTCAACAGAGTTACAGTGTAGAGTAAACTCTACAATACTAGTACTGGTCAAACACTAATACCTCATTTCCTCAAGCCAATGCCGCCATATATGTAAGTTACATGATTTCGCCTTACTCCAACAACAGCATACATTCCGATCTAAAGCCAGTGATACACATGTCTGTAGGTTGCACAAAAGCAGTGGAGCATATGTAATACGAAATTGCTGGTAGATTTTTTTATAAAGATATCTTCTGCACTATGAATCAAACTTGGCATCAAGAGGGGCTCCTCAATACAATTATTGGACACATAGAATCCAACCCACTCGGCGCAACTTTAATGGGTAATGTAACCTTAACCGCTATACTAAATGTGCAATCGTAGTTCATAAGCTAGTATTTGGATTTAGCATGCTATAACACGCTAGCGCCTAGTAAACCGCAAGTCGTTTCATATTTTCCTCAGCTACGCAAGGAGGGCGACTTACGTTTTAGAAACTGGCATGTCAGGTTGAAGTACTTATATATAAGTTTTGACATAAATTGCTACTTTGCCAGTACCATGTGTACCACGACCTTAATTAAAGTACTTTATGCTATAATGGCAACAATGGCCCAAAAAGCTTCCATGTTAACTGTCAATGTGCCAAACATACGAGAGCACAAAGTCTTAAAGCACTAAAACTAGGCTATCTGGGACAAACCATAGGATCTGCGCTGATAGCCTGATTTACAAGTTTAAACAAAATTCAGGGATTTACTATTTCTCGGAGAACTCCCATTAAAAAAAGTAAGGTATTATACCAATAGGTATTGGTATTGCTTTATCAAAAGCAATGTGGCAACATATTGTGTGTTATGGCACTGTTCAGTTATTCAAACAAAAAAAGGGCAAAGAGGATTTTATTATAAATTATAATTAAGATAAACATCTGCGTAGATATCATACATCGACAGAGTCGAAAGCTCACTTAACTTGTTGGAAGCCTTATTGGTCTAGTACTCGCAATTCGCAAACAAGACTACGAGTGTGAATCTAATTCCTAAATAGGGCAAAGTGTTATTGTATTTTTCCATTAGGTTTCTTAATGGTAAGTAGCTTGGAGTTTTTTTTAGGGATAGGCTCGTGCATTTGAACTTAAATAAACTTAAATATACCAGCGGACTGTGGTTATATATCAATCTCCTGTACCTAACCTTAAGGAAGACAGACGTGTTGATATGTTACATATACATAATGGTGAAACAAGTCTCAATCAAGTATTAATATAAAACACACTGCATACGTTACACTTTCATATCATAAATATTCAATGTCATCATTAATTTTACACAAGGAAGGTACTCAGGTAATAATTAAATAATTATTTTGTACAAACAATCATAGACACCGTTACGCGTTTTATTTTAACTAATTAGTTCTACCTTCTTAGGTACATACGTCTTCTGTAGAAAAATCTGGGGATGGCTGGGCCTGAAAACAGATAATTTTACATCAATTTAAGATAATATTAGACATGGACACAATATGCGATATGCGACTGCGATAGCTCGATGCAGGGACATACTGCAGCTGACAATTTTCACATATTCCTATAATTTTTCATATTCTAACAAACAGTTTAAAGAACTCTGCATCTTGTTGCAGCGACTATACCAATGGTTCTTCACCAGTGGTCTACAGACCAATGGTGGTCCCCAGAAGCACTCGAAGTGGTCCCCGAAGACATCCATATTACGGTAGAATAACCCTATATTTGGTCAAACATTTTGTCAAATGGCTCATGACTATAAGGTAAAGAACCACTGGACTATACCATAAGTTCTCAATGTGGGCGATAAGCCCTCTTGTGGGCGCTTGAAACATTCAAGGGGGCAGTAGAAGACCCAGATAAAATTAGGGGCCGTTGAGATTGTTGCATTAGCTGTTTCAGATTCACGAAAAATGGGACGCTCTAGAAATGAGCAAAATAAGGTAATAAAAGAATTAAAGTTTGCGCTGAGACTTGAAAAATTAACTTCTGCACTATTTGTATAATATGGCCTTGTATGCTTGTGTCCCACAGGATATAGGCCTCCCTTAACTCAATCCAGGATTTTCTATCCTAACGTTCTGTATACCATTTTGACATTATACCGATGATAGAAATTAATAAAAGGCTTCCCATCCAACGAGTGATGATATAGGTCGGTATAAGATTTTCATCCGGGGCCGAGGCCAGGTACCCAGGTGTACTGGCCTGGGTACCTGGCCTCGCTATTTACCTGCTAACTGGATAGTCCATTTATCACGGTATAAAGTATGTCTTTACCCGCCTGCGCAACGCAAAAGAGGGATAGCGTTGATAGCGACCTCTACACTTCATAGAGGTAGCTAGTTATTTGAAAATATTTTTCTTTCTCTTATATTTTTATTTCAAATTTTTCACCTCATTTTCACCTTTTTTAAGTTTCACCCTTTAGGATCTTCGATTCAAAATAATAAAGTATACAAAGCATACGTTTAAATTAAATTACAAACAAGTATCGATGTTTTGTTTCTATACCTGCACCACATTTTTTCCAACATTAAGGGCCTGTTTCACCATTTCTGGATAGCCGTTAACAAAGTATGAAATTATCTGACAGCAGGTCTGAAGTAATTTCCGATATCAAGTATATCGTATATATAGTATGTCTAAAGAGCTTGTTTTTCTATTTTTAATAATTATTTTTATGCAGTTGGGGTTTTTTTAATTTACTTATTTATATGCCAAAAAGCACTCGAACATTCTTAAGTTCCTAAGGGAGTTTTTACCACCCCTAGATAGCCGCTAAACGCCGCGCCGGATAGTTCAAAAATGGAATATGTATGAAATTATCTTCCAAATTATTTAACGAGAACTTATTAGAAGGTAATGAAATGAGCCTTAAGTTAGTGTGTTCACCCAACTAGCTCTGTCTATATCTGTGTGGAAGCTCATACACAGTCACTATTGTATATAACAGAGATAAACATATCTAGATAAACCTTTTAACTTACATACCTACGACGTTTAGAAATTCGATCCTTTCAAATAATTTTACGTGTAGGTATCTACCTAATGACAAAAAAATAACACATTGACTGCAAGCCACAAGGTCGGAAGTCGAATAAAAGTCAATGTACAATAAATTGCTCACAAAGGACCATATTTTTTGTGTCTATTTCTGATCTATTCTAATGATTATAAATTTGATATATAAATAATTTTAGTTATTTAATAGCTCCACAATTGTTGTAGGCCTTCAAATTAGAGGCTGAATTAAAAAAATGGAATAGTTTCTTATAACCAATAATCATCAAGGTGCTTTCATTTCAGAGTTCTCCATTGGCATAAGTAGGAGGGAGGGGGGCGCCGAGAGCCACGAAGCCTTTAACTGGCTCTCACACGTAAATATACACACAAAGATACTTAAAGGTAGACTCAAATCGCCACGTTTAGGGGTCACCAGCTAGTCAGACTCGAAGAGATCCTATCATCGAGTAAGTGAGATACTCGCCTCTTACAAGATGCTGAATATCAGAGAGAAATTGTATTGTAATTTGTAACCCATCCCCACACTGGCTTTTGTTTATTATAATTATCTTGATTAAAGATATACGCTATAATGTTAATTATTGTCATAAGCACAATATGCCATAATCAAAATGTAATAAATTGAATTGGATGTGGAGATCTTACCCGAAAATCATGCCTCCATTAATTATAATTGTTTATTAGAATAAAAATCTGACAGTTCTGTAGGTACCTATGTTTGTTTACTTTAGTTTAGGTACTAACCTAACCGCAAAAACATAGCCAAAACCCCGAATCGCTCAAACAGACGATCCTTTTGTTTATCCGCGCTAACAATTTAATACAAAATGTTACAAACACATTCAATATACCAAGAATAATCACTCAAGCAAAGTTATATCAGTATTGAAGAGTGCTTGACATTTCACACAAGCGATTTTGGAGCTTACGAAATTTAGTGTAAGGTTTAAAGTGGTGCGGGGTCATTTATGTCGGATTTCACGCTTGTCGGCTCGGAAATGCACAAAGTTTCCTTTTGTGGCGTTTCTCATAACTTGATTTGTGACGGCGCAACCCTTCAGCCGGGTTCCGGCGTGGCGCCGCAGCGGCGAGACGCGTCACTTCCGTCACGGAGCAGCCCTAGCCATAGGATGTAGCGGTTGACTGCACCCCACTGACACTGACGTTAATTTGATTAAACATTCATCTGAGTATTTTGTTCGTATGTAACTTCATTTCCGAAAGTAAGCGATATTACAGAATATAATTCTTTTAATAATTTGAACAAAAATCAATAACATCTAATAATATTTGTATCTACAACATTCGACTTCGGAACCAGGAGGTCAACAAAATGTTTCAAAACGTCATCAAAACGTCAACGAAATTAGATTAGTGACAATCCGATTTGTCGAAAGCTTGTGTCAATTCGATAGATTTTGTTTCTATTCGTTTGTCGATTTGAATGTCGAATTACATCTGGTCTAGGCCCCCTGCATCATTGTACTGAAGTTTCCTACCGATACCGATTTGATTGGACATTGATAGATGTCAATGAACAACTTTATGTGTGTTAATTCAAATTCAAATTCAAATATTTTATTTCAATTAGACCATATAAATAGGTACTTTTGAAAAGTCAAACTAGTTAAAGATTATTAGACGGTAATTTTTCATTATTGATTTTTGTTTTCAAAAACGCTCTCCGCTAATTCATGCGCTCGTCACTATAACCTCACCCTAACGAAACAAGCGGTGCACGTATTACAGACGTGCAAAGTTTTCAGTCAGACAAGAAGCCGTGTTCATTAAGACCAACCTAGAATTTAATTCATGTTAAACTTAACTGACTAAAAGTTCACGTAGTCTTGTTAGTATTGTATCTTTATTAGTAGGTATGCTAATTTGGGTAGAGCAGACCTCCTACATATGTTTATAAATTCATACCTTTATGAAAATCAATAAGGGAAAAATTGCTATTAAAATAAGTAAAGTGACAGTCTTACATTTTTTTATTATATGGTATTATAGGGAACAAACGAGGAGACGGATCGTAAGCCTGATGGTTAGCGATTACCGCCGTCTATGGACGCCCATTTAAAAGGGAGTAGGTACGCTTTTTCTTGAAGGTTTCATAAATCGAATAGTTTATTTTTTTCATCATCATGACCACGTAATATTAGTACCTATATAGTTCCGATGCGCTACGTTTTTTATTTTGTACGGGCTAATCTTAAAATACCAATCAGAAAGAGGCCAACAATAGAATGAGGATTAGCTAAGAAGGTTATAGAAATAGATTTTATTGTTTGATGTACAGATCACTTCATACAAATTTTGTTTCATTTATTTTTTAAATTTATTCAGTGGTTAGCGGCTATCCAGAGATGGTGAAACAGGTCTAGGCAAGTCAAAAATGTCAAAGATCAAAAATTCTGAAAATATCTACTGCTCTCTGAACACATTTCCTAATTGATTGTCGTTTTGTAGACAACTAAAAAGTAATATAAAAGAAAATATTATCTCATAAGGGAACTTTCCTTCAACAAATCTTCAGAACAATGACGAAGCAAAACAAACAATTCTTTCATAAAGGAGAATACATGTCGTAGCTGTCACAGCAAAAAAGCTTATGA
Source organism: Acronicta psi (assembly GCA_946251955.1). NCBI lineage: Eukaryota > Metazoa > Arthropoda > Insecta > Lepidoptera > Noctuidae > Acronicta > Acronicta psi. The sequence goes on along the minus strand of OX276475.1, from coordinate 9,611,918 downwards.
AACTGTCTTAAGTTGGCTACCCTGGGGGAAGTTTTCAAGATGTATCTGTTTTCCTCCCTCGCTTAAAACAATTGTTTTCTTACAAGTAGCGCTTAAAAACTATCTTGCAAAAAAGAAAAAAAAACATTAAAATGAAACAGATAATTTTTATCAAAAAGTAATGTTTATTGTTCAAAAACACAACACTAAAAGGGTTCTAATGTGAAGTAATTTAACAAACACACGACAGCGCCCTATTTTTGTGTGTGCAAACATAATAAATATGCATAAGATAAATATCAGGAGAGGTCTGGCTAGAAATGGCGGAGGTCGGGAGAGGGTTCAATTAATTTCACAAGTCCAAACTCTTTTATTAAATCATAAAGTGTGCGCCGCTCACAGCCTGTTCACGAACTTGTGATATGTCAATTTCATAATTAAAATGCGTTTGACCGTGTAGAGAGGGCCCGCGAGATTAAGAGCGGTCGCAAATTGAATATTCCGCGCGGGTTGAAACTGAACCCGAAAATATAAATGAAGTCATCGAGAAATTTCGTCAAACACAATTAAAAAGGTCCGTCATGAATAATTTAATACTCATACTGTTTTGTGCTATTAATTTGATGAAAATACTCTATTTGAGCGACTGTTTGATTGCGAAAACCATTCTGTTTATTTATTTTTTTGTATAAATATGCATATTTACTGAGTGTTACGAGAAAATATATAGCATTTCATTTGTATACTCAAACAGCAAGTTGATTGTAGTAACTACTGAGCGCAACTGTCAGCGTGTATTTCTGAGGTTGCATTTTAGGAACAATGTAGGTATTGTCTGGTCGAAGTAACAGACATTTCAACAGCAATGACTCAGCAACTATGCGTGTAGGTACTCTACAACTTGAGCTGCTTATATACAATACAGGCTGTTGTTGTTTCAAAGCATGATTTATTCCTAACTGTTTATGCAGTCACCGTAACAAAAAAACTTCGGATGTTATTCTTATAGTTTTAGAAAAAAAGTCATCCGAAAAAATCGTTATTCTAATAATTTTCTTTATTAACACATTTTTGTCTGGATATACGTTTTACAGTTACAATAATTATCGGTTTCTCATGCCAATACTGATATAATGCAGCCTGTATAGCCTTCACGGAGTAGCGAGAATTCATTTATAATTGATAGATATAACTTGACGTGTCAAAACGCAATGCCCTCAGGTCAATTCCACAGTACTGTTCCTAATCTATAAGGCCTGTTGCATACCGCGCGAAGTAATCAATAGCCATGTTTCATATTAAAATATGGTTTACTGATTTATTCATGGGAGTTCCCTTTTCAAAATGATTCAGCGCACCGGTACCGGTTTCGAAAAAAAAACTAAATTAGACATGTATCACGATCTTTGAGCTTACTGCTGAAATTATATATTTTTATTCATCTTATTTATTTAATGCCAATATACTGTACTGGCATTGCTGTTAGTACTCGTTTCATACTCAATTGTTTTATCTAGATGCTGCTAATTAGCAATTTCGTTTGCGATTACTACTTTACGGCTGCCGAGCATGAGATCCTAGATCCGATTCCTATATTAGACAAACGAAGTTTTATGTAAAAACACTGTTTTAGTTGCAACATTTTTAAATTATTTTTCCAAAGGTGAATTAATATTCTTAGTATGAACTATGTGATAATGTTATTTAATATGTGGTAAGTATCTCTATTTCTTATTAATTCACATTAAAAGTTTATTTATTTATTTAATTACAACGGTGTAACAACCTATTACAGTAACTAACAAATACATTAAAATCTACAAAAGTAATTTTAATGAGAATTAATTTTGATCGCCTTTTTATTTCAGAGTTTTTTCTTATTTTTCTATTACCCAACTATCCTCGTCTACAGACAGCCTAACATTCAGATCGCTCGTTCCGGCAAGTTCGCGTGCATGAACAAGTGACCTTCAAAATGCCGGATCAGAAAGTAAAGCACTCGTTTCCCTATTAAGTTTATTTATAATTATTTTCTTTGTTGGCTACTGTCAAATCAATCACGACTTTCGATATGGCCCGATTGTCACAGACTTCTGTACTTTCAAGTGATATGTCGACAATATAATTTTAGTACCTGACCTAGTTATGTTGACATACTTTTAATGTCATTAAGCGATTGTGTACCTTTCTAACTGAAGCCATAAAAAATAATTTGATTATAAGGTGACCAATTAACGAAAATGGATGTAATTACACTGATTAATATTTTATCTGCAGTTTTTGTGTCTGTGTCGCTACAAATTTTGTACTTTAAATTAAATTTATTTCCTTTTTGATATGTAAGTCGGTACTAGTTACCCATAAGATTAGTAATTTTGTAATAAAAAATATTGATATGCTAATTTTTGCATTACACAATTTGAAAATTCGGTATCGGATAAAACAAAGATGCCTTCGAAAACAATAAATATTTACAAGTAGGTACATAATAAAATATTTACAAGATGATAACTGATTCAATTAAAATAAAATATACCTGTAAGAAAAAAATATCCTAGAAATACTAGTATTGAGTACACATTATTTTTAGTACAGCATCTATTTATTACCTTATTGTGTATATACAAGAAGTCATCAAGGTGGTTCCTATACAAATATTACATACATATGTAGACATACGTTTATGTGTTAGTTGGTGCAGAAATATTTACATGTGTGTGCATTCTCATAATCCTTGTAGATTGTAATCAATTGTATGGATCTGTCTGGTTCGCAGCTAATTTGACTATATAACAGTAGATATTGCAGTCTAATTATAAAAGCTATTAATATGTTGCTGTACAATGCTAATTGCAACCACATCGGCTATTATGTACGTAGTTGTAGATACACATCTATATTTTAAAGGCAGTGCAAACATGCGTATTATTGTGCAACGCAAAGGAAAAAAATAAAACAGATAAAAATTAATTCATTTATTTATAAATTTAAATAACATGGGCTCTAATCACAACTTCATTCACAACTTAAACATACTTCTTTCACCTCTTTTCATATTTACAATATACATACTTAATTATCTAGCTAATAATGTTATAATATACAATAAGACCCGCACTACAATGTGTAAACGCTAATATTTTTAGGTTGTAAGAAAGGGATGGCGCTATGTAACCCAAAGAGCGGCGTCTCTGTCCCACAAACTAAAAGTTTGAGTAAACATTTTGTGGTACAGGTCCTGTACTGATATCCCATTTCTACTAGAATGTACAGTTAAATTAACAACCCACTCATTAATAGGATACAGTCCGTTGGGAACAACTCATGCAAAAACTACCCATGCAATTAAATTACACTACATCAATATTTAACAAAACAATAATTTACAATCAATATGCTATTCTCCATTTAAATTGTTTTGGTAGAATAACATATTAAATAGTTACATCTATTTTTACAAATTTGTAACACGAGATTTGACAGCGTGTAACATTCCTAATTTGTTAGTATAACCTTAACGCCAGTCTTCGTCTTCTGAGCATATTCTCTAATAAAGTACAAGTCATATCTAGATAAAATTAGCTAGTTTAAGGTGGTACGTTCGCTTAGCCCGCTAAACTCAAATTTAAATTGACTTTACTCAATTTCTAGGTTTCTAAAAAATGGTGGTGAATATTTTGGGATGTTAAGAAGGAAAGGCAAGTGTGGTTTTTACCCCTAGGATTTTCTGCATAACCAAAAAAAAGGATACCACAGTACACGGTTGTGAATTTGGTCTTTGTCCAGTTAATGTCGCGATGTCGCTATGAACCTATAATGTATTAGAGACCTAGAAATTGCAAAAAAAACCATTGAAATTTGACTTCCTCGCACTAGATCGAGCGATTCACCTTAAGATCGATTTTCCAACAAATCGCAATTATTCTATAATTAAGTTTCTCAGCCACCACGTTGTTAGTAAATCTTAAAATTTTTGCGTAATAATAAAGCCAAAATAATTGTGCTATACATTTTACCTAAAATTGTATTAAGAGAAAAGGGACCTGTTTTACTATTCCTTGTGGGGAATGGTCAAACAGGGGCCTATTTCCCAATGTTTATGGGCAAAAACATGCCCATAATTCCTTAGTTAAAAGCAGAACCTCGTGCTACAATTTGTACATCCAAATTAGTGCTATCTATGTCTTGACTAGGGGGGAAGTTATCGGCCGTAGGGTTTACCTTGCGAGCCGGGAGGTACAAAACCGTAGCCTGACGCTCCTACGACCACACCACTGGTCTGGGATGGGTCGCCGCTCGGAGATGGGGGGAACAGCACTGGCCCTGGAACATTTACAATCTTCATGTTATTATTGATATTAGAAAGAATAAAAAAAGAAAAAACAACATTTTCTATTTTGGTTCGATTTAGCATTAAATTAACTTTTGGTGTTGGCTAAAGTTTCCTTCATAATAGTATGATATTTCATAGTATATTAATGTCTTGAATTTTAAAATATATTTGTAAAATTATTATTGTGAGATTTCGTATAATTAAGTTAAAAATAGTTTTATAAAAACTGTAGACAATTGCAAAAGAAAACATTAATTAGTGGAAATAATTAGTAGTAGGTACATGCACACGCCGATTATTTATCATCAAATTTTAAAAAAATTGTCTTTTTGAATTCAAAATGAGAACAAAAGAATGTTTCTTTTCAACCGTACTAGACAATGACGATTATAATCAGTGTGTCAATCCATCAAGTTACTAACGACTGTTATAAAATTTGTCAGCAGTCTGACAAAAATAAAATCATAAATCGTTAATCAATTGTCAAGATTTTATCAATTACGTAAATGTAAATTTGACAATGAAAAAAATAGAACATTGACACTTCTGTTACTTGTTAATTGAATGACAATGGCCTTTAGGCCGAACAGAAGACAAATGCGCACGCGCAGTTTCGTGTTATTTGGAAATAATAAGTCATGAATCGCCTCACTGGTTAAGTGGCTAGATTATTGGTAGATTCGATTCCTAACGAAGTAAAAAATGTAATTGTATTTTAGATCAACTATTATGACTTGACATTGATATTGAACTCTTGAAACTATAATTGAAATATAACTAGCTATTACTCGCGGTTTCACTCGCATGCCAAGGACTTTTTGGGACTTAAGGTAGCCTATGTCCTTCCTCAAGATTACTCAAGAAGACTCTTTTACAAATTTTATCGAAATCGGTTCAGTAGTTTAGTTGTGAAAAGGTACTTAACAGAAAAACCGACAAATTGATTTACTTTCACATTTTTTACCGCATTTAATTAGTTCTTTTAGTTACTAATTATATCATATTTTTATCTTAATCATATTATGATAACTGGGACATATTTTATGCTGAATTGTTACAATGAAAACCGTATAGATCGATTAGATACTAGACATAATAATATAATAAAGTCTATTGTAGATGCTTACTCGTTTTTTACTAATATATACTTATAAGTGAGATAATCAAATTAAACCGTCAGAAACAAAGTTTATATAAAGGCTAGATCACAGATAAAATAATAAAATACCCTTTCTTTCTTAAGGCTAAGTCACTCGGGTAGCCCATAACCCGCTTCAAGTTTCATAAGTCTATATTTATAACTATTTTTGCATTAATATTTATTTTATCATCATCATCAGTTATGCCTCGTTAGTCCTTCGGGGAATACAGGCCTAATATCAATTTGCTTGACCTAGGAATCGAACTCGGGACCTCTAGCGTAGCAATCGCGATTAGGAAGTAAAGCTTAATAAAATAAGAAAGGACAAATATACAAAGCCAAAAACAAAGAAAGGAAAAATGGAAAAATGGAAAAGGAAAAATGTCTTAGCCTTAAAACACAGACAAATACTTTAGAACATATTTCCAAGTCCGATGTTATCTATCAAAGCACTCAATCAGCCGTAATTCAATATAACCAAGTAAACTGTATTTATACTTTGACACTATAATGAAGATTTGCTGCCAATAAGTTTAAACGTTAATTGAGATATTATGCAATTACGTCGTATTATGTAAAATACAAACCGGATTAAGTTTATTGTGTCCGATCGCTTCATTGAGAATTTCACATTTCTGCAAATTACAGTTAATTTTTGTCATAAAATACGTCACTATCGTATACAAGGAAAAATTTTATGTCAAAAATGTAATATGTAGTCTTCATAACATACGTTAAACAACTTTATTTTTAGCAGACAAGCAGCAAATAAGACAAATATTTTGATAAGAGCTGTCTGGACTGAATATTTCAATCAAATTATAAACATACTATCATCCCTGTATTTCACGAAGGGTTAGGCAGAGATTTTCTATTGTACACCCACAGTTCAATGCTATGTTTAAGTACCAACCACTACCAGACCAGAAACAAAGAAAACTCCGAGTTGCTACTGAGAATATTACCCAAGAATACCTTGCTCGAACCCAGGACCTCTAGTACAGCAGTCGCAATTTGGAACACTAGACTAACGAAGCAAACTCTCACACACCTAGTCTACACGGACTGAAATTGGAACCCCATATGTTACTCGGTAAAGATATAGCTTTCTAATGGTGAAAGAATTTTTGTAATCGGTCAAGTAGTTTTTGATTTAAACCGTAACAAACAAACAAACAATAAATCAAATCTTTCCTCTTTATAATAGCTATAAGTTTCGATTTACGATACAGTTAAAGCTAGCCTCTGAACATTGTAGTGAAGTCATTATTGCAAAAAAATATTATCTTTATGTACACAATTAATCGAAGTAATAACATTAATGTCATTCAAGAGAAGTGATATATGCCTAATCGTATGTAGATAAGCAAAAAGTAACCTTAAACTCGATTTTTTTTACTACTAGGAACCTTGTAATATTCCGTCTGCGAGTCCTTCATGATAACTTAAATAAATTGGGCAAATAATTTATTATAAAAAAAAAGATTCTTTATGATAATATTTTTAATAATTAAAATATATTAATAATTATTATACCTTATTATAATAATCCATTTGCATAAATTGTCTCGAAGATATCAATCACTCTTGAATAAAAATGAGTTCGACGTTTTACGCGCTTTCATTTGTTTTAAATTCTATTTTTAAATTTTGGTACCTATTTGTCTTACACCCCAACTCAGAGACGTCAAATGAATGATCCTTAATGAATCGTTAACAAACAGTGGCTACTATATCTTGACCTATTTTTCCATTTTAGAGTTTGTTGTCAGTGTACTAAGATATACTGGGTGTCATTAGCTAATAATTCATTAGGTTAAGTGACGTTTCTGAGTGCGGCCCTTATTTTTATTTCTCTGCAAGCAATATTATAGTAATTTACAGTTCGTTTAAATTAAATAAGCTTATGAACAATTTACTAAATATAGCATTCAAATTGAATTGAATAATTTCAGTCCAATATCAACCTATATCTCAGGTGATGAAATTAATTAAATTGGTTAGTTCGATATACTTCCTAATCAGCCTACACTCTTGCATAAACGGTGAGTTAAATTATAATATGTATTTGTTTAACCTACATTACTCAAGAAAGTCACAATACTTCCTTGACTAAATATAGGTTAACTAATAACAAAATGTATAATTATCCCAGCTATTCTCAATTACACATACCATTCAAACATAACCTTTCTAATAAAAGTCCTTGATTTAATCATTAATTAACGAACAATAAAATTGTCCAAATATGTCCGACTGTACAATTATTTCCTAATTCATTACAAATGCAAATCAGTATCACAATACGCTAATTATTTGCGGACTAAATTATAAAGTATCGAATGTAGGTCTATGACAAATAAGATGTTTCGGACATAATGGAGGACAATAATTATGCGACTATGTAACGTTCCAAGGATTATACAACGATGGTCTTGAGATTAAAACCAAGGCACTCGACCTTCTAAATTTAAAAAACTAAGAAAAAAGCAACTTATCATATAACACTAGCTTTCCGCCAGGTTCGCCCTCGTAGTCTGGGTATTTAAAAAAAAAATAGCCTATGTCACCCGGGGATAGTGTAGCGTCCCAACGGTGAAAGATTTTTTTAAATCGGTTCAGTAGTTTCGGAGCTATTAAATTCAAACCAAAAACAATCAAATCTTTCTTCTATGCTAATATTATACAAAGGAAAGATTTGATTGTTTCTTTGTTTTGAATAGGCTCCGAAACTACTGGACCGATTTAAAAAATTCTTTCAGTGTTAGATAGCCTATTTATCTGGGAAGACTTTAGGCTATATACCATCACGCTACGACTAATAGGAGCGGAGTAGCAATTAAAAATGTTGCAAAAACGGGGGATAAATTTATAAGATCACACGGGCGAAGCCACTGGCGGAAAACTAGTAAGTTTAAATGACTTTATACAGTTGTAAGTACACCCACAGTTCGCCGGTATGTTTTAAGTCCCATGTAATAGGGGACGGGCCATATCATCAATCGGATACAAATCTAAACTCCGAGTTGCTACAAAGGATTTCATAGAAAAAATACATAAATAATATAACGTCGTAGCATATTGTGTCAGAGACAAAGTAAATTTTTATTATGAAATGTAATTACTATTTCTTATTGTCAATGAACATAAAGTTTTTATAAGAAATAAATTCTCTAAACCGAAATCCAATAGCACTTTGCTCGAAACAGCAGTCGCGCTTGAGATAATGTGCGTATTATAAATAAACAATTGAAGGCAAACATGCATACTTAGGCTGTTTGTCCACCGCCACCGTCAACGAGATTATTTCTGGTCGAGATCACGTTGACGTGACGGGCGTGCGGTGGAAACACGGTCATAGTAAATGTATGTATCGCTAAATAGGCGCCGTCATCTCGTTGACGGTGACGTCCCGGTGACGGTACAAACAGTCTTACGCCGTAAAAATACCTGAGATATTTTCACGTCTAATGAACTAAGATCGGACTAATGAACTATAACCCAACCTATCATCCTTCTGAGAGGAGACGCGTGCTCAACAATGGTACATAATGTATAATTAATTGTATATGTACATACGCTATTAACTCTTTATAGTATATAATAAAAAATCCATCAAGGTTGACAAGTTCTGCAAATATATGCACAAACACGTAGTTAACGTGAATCGGGAAGTTAGAACCTAATTAAAACCATCAAAGCTGCAAAGCATTAAGTATATTTTAATGTGTTACTAACTTATTTTATGACATAATAATAGCAATTTATGTCTTTATTCACGGGTAATAGAACCAATACTTAACGTTTCGTCGCAATAAACCTCTTGTAATTTTGAATCAAAAACGAAAAAAAACGTATAAAACATTTTGAACAGGATCATCACTTCTACGCGTCACATAACCGTGTTATACAGGAAAAAGAAAAAAAAATGTCAGCCAGACATGCAATAACAAACCTAATTACTCTTCAATAAAACACACAATAATTTCATCATCCATTACAAGTAAATTAAGTCCCTTCTAAAAACTACACAAATGGACCCCACGGCAATTTCAGTGGCCCACACAGTTTTGCGCAATGATACATTATTATGATAATGTTACTAATATAATTAATAGAGTCGTTATACGAACATTATTGTGACGCAATAATGATACTATTATTATGGGGTGGCCTTTTTATTAGCTGTTTAGTAATCCTAAAAGGCCAATCACCTAATGAACGATGGAATTTAGTTGGTAGGATCGGTATCCTCAATCCTAATTTCAGCCGTGATCGGGGCCATAAAATGCACATTGCACATGCATATTTGTTTCACGAACTAGTTTGCTACAATCCGTGAAAATATTCAAGTTTTCTGGTGGCCTAAAGTGAACCTTGTCTTGGTGTATCACACACAACAATAATATATACATTATACATGCCACGCCAAGATGCGCTTCCTTAACACAGAAGTCTCAAAAAAATTGGGGGTACTATTAATGAAAAAGTATTGTTTTATATATTCTATATAATGTTCGCTACGTTGAAAGATAGTAAATAACAGCTTAATACTCCTATACAACTGAATCGAACGAAGTAATAGTTGTATTTGAAAATAATTGAGAAATCTAATTGAATCATTTAATTTGTTTAACACCCAGACATTTATCGTAACATTTCATCATCATCGTCATCAAATAAAAAATTATAATATGTAGGTACTTACTATTACAGCTAATTATTGAAATCACAACTATATTAAAAGTAGGTAAGGTCACAAAAATCTAAATACGCAACCGAAATTCAGAATTTAGAAATCTGATACAAAATCATTTATAATTAAGTTAAAATTTGCATTTGGATTTGGTCTCCTGCAATTTCCGTTCAATTTTTTTAATATATTTATTGCTACAGAGAATCGCGAATAAGAATCGAACCCAGGTTTTATACGGCCGAAACGCTTCACACCCATTGGCTGAAAGTTATGTCACTATTGGCAGACCATGTCTAATACAAAAAATTTAAATTTTAGGAATGCGAGATGGTCACTTGATCATAACCCTAACTTCGCGGATGGGAATCACCATCATCTAAACTTTACCTATTAATGGATCAGCTTCCTATCTAACCCAATGCAGGAGGCGATCAGATTTTACAAGAAACTACCATTAGACCTCAGCAACTCAATTAGAAAAACAACCCAATTATTATAACGATATCGTAGTGATGTGATAAACTGGAGGCCACTGCTATGGCTTTTTGGGCTTACTACTGTTCGTATGAAGACCAGGACTGATGGTTAATGATAAATGGATTGAAGATCTATGCGTATCAAAGAATATCTCTCCAAGTTATATGGATGGAAGGGAGGAGGAAGATGAGAAGTTTACTCGTAATTAAAACATCATAATATGGATTGAGCAACACCATATGAGGCACTTATCTCCAAAATACGTGGAAGAAAGAAATCCATGGGGAATGCACTCGTAAAGAAGAAAATATGATAATGGATTGTGTAACAGTATTATAAATATGAAGGTACTTATATTGCTTGATCCATCTTAGCGGGTTTGCTGTACTTCCGAGGTTCATAAGTATTTATCATAAATGTTATTGTCTTATTGCACACGCGACATAAACGCTTGTTTCGAAATATTTGTCCTTAAGAGCAAAGGTACCGGCACAAAGTAGGATGTCAAGTTCTGATACTAAACAGCTAGTAGTAACAAATGTTTATGAGTCATTGTTCCCCTTTAGTTGTGTCTATTTAGGTACTGTGTTCTTTCTAAACTTTAGTAGGTAGTAGACATCTTGATTTAAGCTAAATTCGCCACTATTGACAGGTCAAATCGATAGATGTTCTACAAATATCAGCTGACCTTCTTGAACAAGAAACGGTTTGTCCTTACAATACATTAAGTCTATATCAAGATGTGATACGTCCAAATAGAAAAGAAAATAAGGATCACAAACAACAAGTACAAACCCCTTTTCCAACCACGCATAAATCTATAACATAAATAAAAAAAATAACGCAATAGTTGCTATGCTCTAATTGCAAAGCGAAGCGTCGCCCTGACATTGGAACAACGAAACAGAGCGAGCGAACGTATTAGCAAACGCCACACTAATCGTGACTGCAGCACGAAACAATTAAATTAACCACACTTACATGATACAATCTGGTTTATTATCAAATGGTTTATAATTAAAATTCTAAGACTGAAACACGTTCTAGTCTTTGGCGGGATGTGATGGTAATTACTGTTTTAATGACAACATTAAGATTTCTTGTACTAATACTACTATTACTCACACTATGACTACTGCTACTACGGCTATTATAACTACTACTACTACTACTACGACTACTACTACCACTAATATGACTACTACTACCACGAATATGACTACTACTACCACTAATATGAATACTACTACCACTAATATGACTACTACTACCACTAATATGACTACTACTACTATTAATATGCCTGCTATTACTCATACTATGACTACTGTGGCTCGTACTATTACTATTAATTCTCCTGCTATTACTACTACTTCCTCTGCTGCTACTATTTCTTCCTATACTATGACTACTATTGCTTATTCTATTACTACTAATACTGCTACGACTATTAACTACTTCAGGTTATTTAAAGTTTATTTAAGGTTGGTACTGTTTCTTGTAATATTTGAGTTTATTTTATATTTTAAGTCCACAATTTGAATTTGAACTTTTCTGTCGTGTCTAAAACACTCACAAGAATAAATGGGATGTCTCTACTGATCACTTTATAAGGCTTCTGGTGTTTATTGAATTTGTTTTACACCAAGCTACAAACTCCAATAAGTATTACGTTTATATTACCAATCGACATATTTACGCCATCGTAAGAAAATGCAAATCTTATGCTAGTTAATACTATTTGTTTTAGTTAGGTGCGATAAGTTAATTAAATCGATTGGATAAAAAATACAATGTATAGAACTCCACTGGGTAAAACGAATCATAATGGAAGTCGTACGGTGATAAATGTTTATGTTAGCTACCTGTCAACGTCCATTAAGAATTTATTCGTGTGTATTTATATTGATCGAAGGTATTTATGGGCGCCTAGTACCCGATTCAATAAATGCATTTTGACTAGAATAAGGCATCATTCAGATGTTCCTATTTTTTTTAAATTGGAATCTTGGAATTCGTGTCTATCAAACTTTTCTGGCCATCATAGGTTTTTTTCTTTATAAAGCCTGTTTAAATTTATTTAAGGCCAGTTTGTATTTAGAATAAAATACCGAAACAACAAGAACCTCTTTTTATGAAATGCAAAATTTATTTGTTTAGGCAAACACAACTGTGACCGTGATTAATTCTGATTGGGGGATGCGACATGCGTTTATCAAACGCACACTTGCGACATGTCCTCGGTTTTTGCTCGACGAAGCATGATTCTGTCATTAGGACCCTTCTAAGAGCGTGCCATACTGCGGTTACGCACGTTAAAATTGAACGGAAAATATGCCATGGCTAGATGACCAACGAGCACATGTATGGCTTAATTTGTCTCGATATAATGGACAAGTGGTGTTAAATTGCCAGCTTATTATTCTCATGTCTTCTATGCATCGGCGTGGAAAATCGATACAGACATATACACACAATGGATATTGATTATTATGTTCGCAAAAAAGGATGGCTCATTGGTTTGGTAATCGATGTAGAACATATTGCAAATCGATTCCGAGTGTGGAAATCACAATTTCCTGAAAACAAGGTTGATTTTAGAGAAAACATTTAGTAGGTAATTAGGTATCTACTTACTAAAATCTAATCGGTCAAATCGATAATTCAATTCTCCCATGTAAACTCCAAATATAAATAGGGTAAATTAAAAGTGCCTAGCTCCGTGAGTGATTTTTAATGTTATCAATGATTTCCGCATGATTCAAATAGAAGATACTTTTATTTAATTTTATCAATTGGACCTTATTATGAGTTACCTAAGCCTTTTTATTGTTGTAGCTAAGGTATTCATGTATTTTGAACTTATGGTCCTTTTGTCTCTTAAAATAACTATTGATAATAGGAATGTAAACAATAGCAAAGGTTAATTGACTCTTGTAAACCAATAATAATGCAATAGTTTAAAGGTGTACCCAGCATTTAGCACAACCACGTTACGTTTACACTCCGTGTGACAAAGTCTGACAACAAACAGTCGTAAGAAGTTATGTGTCGTTGTTTCTAACATAAACAATGTTAAATCATGTATATATTACACAGTTGGGATCAAGGCCCAAGTTTGTGCAACATTTTGCGTCATTTACATAACTCTTGTGACTTCTAAATTCACACAAAAGATTTACTTTAGGAAACCTCGTAAATTATGTTGAATAAATAATAACGCTATTAAAAACTAATAGTCGTGTATTGTAACACTCCATTGCTAAAGTAATTAGCGATAAAACATTAGCAAACAGTTCAAAAAAATTAAAGACAATGCTAAAATTATGAGTTACGGTCATTAAACTCATTAATTATAATGGTCCCGCGCTTTTTCACACAGACAAAGAAATATCACAGATAATAAAAAAACAATAAACGTAACTTTTTTGGAGCACATGTTGAGAGGTAATAAATAAATTATTAATTTATTCCGCGTAAAATATGCGACGCAATCTTGAATGAATTTTTTTAATTAAATTAGCATTTTATTTTTAAAAGCGAATTGAGTAATGAAGTAAATCATTGTATTATTATTATTTAGTTAGTGATAAATTTATCACTTGAATAAAAAAAAAACAATGTTTGAAGTAATGTTGCGAAAAATACCTATTTATCGGATGTTATACACAATTCATTCGATCCGTCGCATCTCGTCTGTTATTTATTAAAAAATTGTGAAAAGTAAAATTTCAGTACTCAAACATCGGAACCATCTTAATTAAAAAATCACTCAAGCAATCTATCGAGGTTTCCTCTTGTTAAAATTAAAATAACAACCAGAAAACTGTTTCACATCATTATATTGAAAGCGAAGTTTACAAGATCAATATTATATTCAAAGAGACGTCTTTGTCAAGATACTTTAGTCAATAAGGGCGTGTGTAAACATTCAATGGGTGCTTTATGTCCTTTTAATCAATGCATTTTCTATTATTGTTTGAATATCAATTTTACTTTTAATTTGATGAGAGAAGTTCCTCTGCATAATCACCATTCAAGACAGAATGGTATCTAGATGATCCTACATTTTTTATAAACTTATGAACCAAATACTTTAATATAAGTATTCTAACCTTGCCTTTGTGATGCGAAATCTCTTTGCAATAAAAAATTATCAACATTTTATTGGAACTAGTAATGTCAGTATATATTTTTAAAATGTTTGTTTTTAAAAATGCTAAGCTTTTTAAAGAAAAATCATTAAAATATCCTCTAGTCTGATTACAATTTGTACGTACTCGATCATATCGTATTGATAAATAAAATCGAGACCACTTAAATAACAAAATGCAAATAGGCTAACATTGTGGTTTGTTCGTAGGAAAGGACATAGCCAGTTAATTATATTTAATTTCCATAGAGCAAGCCTCGTATCAACCGCGTTCCGTAACAGCGAAACTTTATTCGCTTATTCCAATTTGTTTTATTGCAAATATACGAAAGCAATACAAATAAGATAGATAGATATTAAGAGAGGTAGGGCACAGTCATTTATGGCTCAAATCTGGAGCAGCCCATCTGGGGAAATACCTCCACCTTACAGAAAACTTTAGCCAAATAACACACTTTATTATGTATTGTGTTCCTGCAGTGAGTAAGGTCGCCAGAGCTCTAAGGATGCGCTGCGCTGGCAGTAAGAGGAATATTCCCTCAAACTGTCCGCGCAGTGAATCCTCCATAAACCTCTAAGAGGTTTTTCGGGTCGGCAACGCGCGAGTGATACCCCTGGTGTTGCAAGCGTCCATAGGCTATGGTAACCGCTTACCATCAGGCGGGCCGTATGCTTGTTTGCCACCTTAGTGGTATAAAAAAAGACATAAATAAAGAAACAAATAATTTATGAACAACTTTTCGGTAAGTACCTACATAATGCAATCCAATTTAGTTTTTTTCTATCATGTTGTGTGGTAATAATATGCCTTGTACTCATAGCTTCCATGTCCCGGAATTTAGGTGTGTCCATTAATCAAATGGTTTTGGAATGAATGGATAATTAATTATAGGTATTAACTTGAAATCTGACCATTGGCCGTATTAAACGCTTAATCCACTTCCTGGAATTAATTTCTGGCCACAAGGTGTTAGGCTTGTTATTTAAATTACGCCATAAAAGGAGCAGTTGCTGGTAATCGTGAATTAAAACTTATGTACCTCTTTATTAACAACTTTGGATTTAATATTTTAGTTTTCACAAAATTACATCACGTCTAACAGAGCAAATAAAACCCAATCATCTAGCTAGATACACAATTTCAATGTATAGTTAAGATGCGAAAATGGGCAAAAAAAATATTATTTTGACCATACCAGGGCCTACAGACGAGATGCAATTTCCATTCGAATCGATAAACGAATAGAAAGAAAATGAATGGAAATGACACAAGCTTTCGACAAATCGGGCTGTCACTAATGTCATCTCCATACATTTTCTTTCTATTCGTTTATCGATTCGAATTGCAACTTGTCTAGCCCCCCTTGGTGATTATTTTGTTTACTATTTCTCTTTTCAATGCAGTATTCCAACATCGATTTGCTAATGGTGAAGCCTAAGACAAACGATATGAAAACAAAACAGGTACCACACTTGGGGAATATCAAACGACACAGAACATTAGCCGTAGAGTAAAAGGACGAAAGCTTTGTACTAGAAACAACAAAAGCGTTTACCACGACGACAGTTGTATCGCTAACATGCAATTAATTATAGTACAGTCGTACACAGTCGTACTTCCTCAATTTCATCGCTGCGGACATTAGTGAATGCCGCGCCCTAGGAAAATGCTTTGCTTGTGTAATTTGAAAAACGTCATTATGGTGTTCTAAACAGTCATTACTGGCAACAGTGAAAAATCTAAAGAATTGTCTTGGGCATTTAAAAATGCCTCTCCCCCTCAGTATAGAGTAGAGTATCAAAATTGAAGTAGATATTTGATATCTAGCTATAAGTGGGTCAGTATTTTATTGATTTTATTGACGCTTAGTTAAATAATGCAAAGTTTTATAAAAGAACGTGCTTGGTCTTTTCAAAATATACCATGCTTAATCGGTAGAGAAAGCCATCGATATTAATTTAAGAGGAGTTCCATTCCTATCAACACAACATTTTTTTTTACAAAATATGGCGCGGAAGCTAGTAAAAAAGAATAAAATTGCACATAAACGTACACTGCCAAAATTTGTATGCAAGAAGGACTTTTCGTAACACATTCAAATGCGATATACATCTACATGAGCGAGTTACTTATCAACTGTGTCCGACTGTCCGTGTTTTTGACTAACATTGTGAAATGTTT
Source organism: Acronicta psi (assembly GCA_946251955.1). NCBI lineage: Eukaryota > Metazoa > Arthropoda > Insecta > Lepidoptera > Noctuidae > Acronicta > Acronicta psi. The sequence goes on along the minus strand of OX276475.1, from coordinate 9,594,957 downwards.
TGACCAAGCACTTGATTGAATAAATCGCGGAGCTGATAAAATTACGATGACTGATTGCGATACCGGAATAATTATTCGGCAATCATTCAGGTGAAGGAATGCTATTTGCATAGTGGTTGGAAATTGTGAAAATTTGTGTTAATAATTGATACGAATATTTTCGAGCGGTTGGACACGATGAAAGGGATTATGACGTTTCGAAACTACAACTTTATGCAAACTGTCTACATGTTCGAAAGAAAATTATTTCTTTATTTGGATAGTGAGATTTCATCGACATAACTTTGAAATTATTTCAATACTGAGCAACTTAGAATTTAGAAATAGACATACATTTTTCTATAAAGTCAATACTAATAAATGAAAGATTCACTAGGACTATCACTAGGTATAATTATTTATAGCAGCTGAGATTAGAATCATCCCAATTTAACTTTAGCACATGCTTATGTCTGTGTTAATTTGTACTGATAGATAATAATTCATTCAAACTAATTCACATCGTATTGCAATTAACAACAACTGCTCCGTATGGGAACTTTTAAAGCATTACTTATCATATGACCAACTTAATGAAATAGAACCTTGAATAATGGAGATTTATAAAGACAAATTTACAAAACCTAAAGCATTTTTCGAGCTACAAAACGTGTGACAGGCACACGAAATGCAGACAGAGTCGCGCGGGCGTGAGCTTACATATTCGTTTTGCAACTTCCACGATAAGAATCGGACTACAATTGTTCTTCACACGACCTTCAAACGCATATTTGTGTTTTAACGCAATTAAACTTTAGTGCGTCCATTATATTTGACATTGTTTTAATAACCATAACAGTTGACATTTTTAATTGCTTCAAAGTTAAATATCTAAATAGTTTGAATAGAATGAATAATGTCTGCCTGGAAATGACATTGAGAACTGGCCTATTATGACAATTTAATTTATGTAGTCTAACAAAAACATTTTAAGAGGTCAATTCGTAAATTAAAACATTGACTTTAAAAACAAGGATTTAAATTGTTACAAAAGTATACCGAGATGAATAGCCCTCTCAAATACCCGTAGGTGCATTTGAGATGGAAAATAGCACCACCTTAAACATACACTAGCTTCCCGCCAGCGGCTTCGCCCGCGTGGTCTTGATAACTTTTTTTACCCCTTTTTTGCAACATTTTTGATTGCTACTCCGCTGCTATTAGTCGTAGCGTGATGGTATATAGCCTATAGCCTTCCCAGATAAATGGGGTAACTACACTGAAAGAATTTTTCAAATCGGTCCAGTAGTTTCGGAGCCTATTCAATACAAACAAACAATCAAATCTTTCCTCTTTATAACATTAGTATAGAATAACCTCTTGTTACATTAGGTATACACGTATTGTTAAAAAGTTAAATAATATAAATGCGTACAACTTTATGAATGAGAAAAGATGATGTGGATAAAATGTGGTTTCATTTGTTTTTTTTTATGTTAATTTTATTTTATAAATGAGTATATTGTACCTTATTAACCTTATTCTTACAATGACTGTTTCTATGCTGTTGTATATTACTACTTCATTTATATATTGTCGCTGTGTGTGGTCCCCTTTGAGGCATTCAATTACTAGGTCGGACAAAATGTTAATATGTGTTTTTCTTTTAAACTCTCAGTAGTAATAAGTTGTGTATGTGTCCCTATTTAATGAAAACAAAGTTATACCTATAACATGGGATCAAAAACATACTACGGAACTGTGGGTGTACATTAGTACACCTCTCCTCTCACCTCTGTTCCTTCAGCTAAAATTTTACCTTTTACTATTGGTATAGTCAATAACTATAGGTATAGTTAGTAAGGTTTTTAACCTTATGTAAGTTGTAGGTACCTTTACAGACCTTGCGGTTAATTAAATTGATACAACATGCACTATAAAACAAGCTCAATAAACATGCACAAAACAATACACGCCTATTCCATTTGCATTTACACAAATTCGTCGAATAACGGTCACAAATTCTTGATGGATTAGTATTACAATTAGTGGTAAAGCAAAGTGACTTCGTAATCAAACATACAGATTCGAAGTCAGTGTTATTTAGCACTAAATTGAATATAATTGAAGTTAGCATAAAATATATAGCGGGGCTCTAAATTCATACAAAGATCTCTAGAACCTACTAATGGATAACTATACCATCTAAGAAAAGGTTGTATTTTTTTATTAGTCAGATAAGTCAAATGATTAAATTTCACAATTTTCTATAAAAACATTTCCATCGACATTGACATTGACATGATGCTCAAAATTGACATGACAGATAATTTATGATGTCGAAAAGTGAAAATTCGGTCTTTTAGTGCTAAAATGAAAACAATCTTTTATCGAAATATTTTCGGGAAAATGCTACAAAAGAGTTTTATCTAGTGACTCGGTAACTGACAGTTAGTCCAATATTAAATATTACTTGCAAAAGAAATTACCTTGTAAGTACTTTTAGTCACATCCACTGGAGCATGCACCAATCAGGCTTGCATGCAATATGAATGAAAAATGTATAAACCTTGTAACCCCTTACCGGTGTTAGCCCTGGGGTCTCTCGCTGCGGCCGCAAAGGTGTTGTAGCTAGGAGCCCCAAAACTTGTGCCGAAGTCGGCAAAGCCGAAGTGGCCGAACTGCGCTGACGTTAGCGCTAAGCACGCGCACATCACTATCGCCTGAGAACAAAAGAAAAATACATTAAATAAGACTTGTTGAATAAATAAAAAATAAATATTATGATAATGTATTCTTTCAAAATATGGTGGTATATTTTTTGTTTGTCAAGATCATTCGCGGCCGCGCACGAAATTATTTACAAGTGGACGGAAGAACGAACAAACAAACAAAATTATGCATTTATTATATTATGTATTTTCTTTTTCTTTCTGAACCACATACCATTTCGCTACTTTTTTAAATCCTTTAAAATATTTTATTATATGTTACGTTGTTACCTATCTGCAAAAATTTTTACACTTGACTAAACAGAAATGAATACAAAAACACAGTATCAAACCGCAAAAACCATGGATAATAAACTGCGTGGCATTTAATGTCATGGATTAAAACTATTATATCTATTTTGAACGCTCAACAATAATCCATTTTTTGTCATAATTAACTATTTTTGGACGTTATGCCACTGTCTCATTGATCTACAGGTCGCAAGCGTGACTGCTGACCGTAAGGATTGATTCTCAGATCCAGTAAAATGTTATTGGGGGTTCCCCATTAGGAAATTCTGAGTAATTTAGCTACTGGGCTAAAATTTTAAGTTGCTTTTTCATCGAAAAGAAGAAGAGGTAACAACTTTACTAACCCGGTTAATAGCAATAGCCCCTATAACATAGCGAAAAATACATTCTGATTCCATGTAGCTGCACATCAGTACTCCTCTACCTAACCTCTTGGAGAAAGGCGTGATGGTGTTATGTCTTACATGTATAAATACATATTTAATGGTAACAGGGTCATTAGACTATCAACATTGACCAAATAAATAATTAAGGAAATAAAAAAGTGAGCTTTACTTTGTCCAAGATGGAATAGACATTAAAAATCCTTATCTACGTGTTAATTGTCTAGACTCTAGACCGATTAGGTCATTCAACTGAATTTAAGAAAGAATCAACAAGGACATCCGTTTTGAGTGTTATTTTAATACTTTATAGATCTAAATTCCATCGACGTGTAAAATGTATCACTTATAAAGGCTAACTCGAATATTTTGCTTGACATTGGAACATTTTAAGTGATCGGTGATGAATCACTTACTATTTTAAGAAGGCAACGACGTATATTGTAAATTCTCTAACATAACTACAGAAAGAGCTTAAAGTGCATATTGGAAGGTCATTCTGCAACATTTGATAGCAGAAAAAATCTGTTATAGAACTTATAAAACCAATTTGAAGTACAGATCAAGAAGTAAGATAATATGTAAATAAATCGTGAACATATCAATAGAGATGTCATATCGTACGAGCAAAAACATTAGACAAAAATTAAATCGAATATATCTCAATCCGATTACATCTCGATACAAAAATATTTCATACATGTGACCCGCAATGTATTTATCATTAGAACAAAGAACCTTTTAATCGATGTGAATATAAATGTTACATTAAGTAACATGTAATATATCAATAAATTAATCGATACCGTACTGTATCTATCGAGATTTATTAGGGAAATAAAAATCAACCGTTTTTTGCATTTTGAGTTCTAGTTTCGTATTAACAAGATCTAATTTTAATCATCCTTCAAAACGGTCAGATGGTTGCGTAGTATACGTCATTAGTTTACTTCGTCTAGGTCCTATCCTATTTATTTATTTATTTTACACAGCCTGCAAATCTCAGAACTAGACCGGTTGTCAGACATTCAAGCTTCTGACGATTTCTGTACAATAGTATATTTTACTAGCTGTGTGTTGCTACCTTTTTTCCACTCTATCTAGCCTTATCCGTCTCAATATAAGAGAAGATTTTCTTTTTGGTAATAATGATTTTGTCAGAAGCTTTTGCAGGCGCGAAACACCCAAGTCTCATTTTGTATAATCTAATCCCAAAATGAAATGTGACGGAAACGCAGAACGCGGGACGCTTGACCGCATAAATGACGAGTTCAGTAGTCATTCCCTGACCTTGAATACTTTCTAAAGCAATACACATTACCACTGATCACATAAAACAATCAGTGTCCCAACCGGCTTTTATCAGTTGCGATTGTAGGAAGGTAGTACGCGGAAACGAGTGACGTAAGCAATGCATACATTCATGTGGTGCGGCGAACTGGTTTAGAACTGATACGAAACAGGTATGTGATCTTGATATGTGACCTCAGCTGGGGACTGGGCGTGCGTGAACTGTGTGGCGCTCAGCTGATGTGCCCACGTGTGCCGGGCCGAGCAGTCCGGCGGCAAAAACGATATTCATTTTACTTTCAATAACCAACAGTATTTATCAAGATTTTTTTTCTAGTTTAAAATTCGATCGACAGCAATAATGTTGATTCAATTATTTAGGTCGTAGTAGAAGAAGGATCCGAATTGTAATATTAAATTAAGTTGTAAGAAAACTATAATATTAAGAAATGAGCCTTTATATCTACTGACTAATCTTAATTCATAATATGCAAACTTATTATTTATTAACTTCTCTATTATTCCTATATTTCTTATTATAGTATTCGCCTAATCAAAAGTATTTTGGGCGTAAAAAAAAAGTACTTTCGACTTCTCATGCAGTATTTTCTGATTCTTGCTATCAAAATTTCTATTTAAGCAACAATGATAGCAGACCGCAGAAGACGCTATATCAAAAGAAAATTCTTACGAAACCGCTCAAAACAATTGCTTCATTAAATCAACCACCATTACACATAGAAATTATAAATTGATTGCTTCCGTATCTAGAAACAATTTATCTACAACTGAACTTTCGAAACTGGCCGAGTAAACCCGCCCGTCTGTATAGCCCTACGCAACATACCTATTACCATTTAAGGACAAGTTGTAAATGCTTTCTGAATCAAATATGGTAATTAGTGCACTTTGCTTACAACACTGTGACAAATTTTATCGCTAAATCCTTTGGAAGTGTTATAATTAATAATGGGCAACTGGTTCAAGACAAGTCTGTCTGTCAATTGGACTTCCAATGTAAATTTCATATTGCATCCAGACACAAAATAATAATTAGCCTGGTATGTATATTGTCAGATTTATAGAACTCAAATGGAGATGGGCTCCAGACTCGGCGGGTCGTCAGAGTGGCGGTCAAGAAATGGAAGAAGGAATGTCGGTCGGCCGGTAACATGATTGGCTGATGATATTGTCACCATCGCAGTTAGAACTTGGATAAGACTAGTACAAGAGCATGGAGATTGGAACTACAAAAGAGAGGCCTATATCCAGCAGTAGGTTAAATCGGGTTGTGAATGATAATGATATTGTAAGAAAATTTCTGACACATTTTGCTATCTTTGCAGACTGGCATAATTTACGGGATCAATCCTCAAAATATTTGGACGGGCGGAATTTTCTAACAAAAAAACATTCGATAAAATTGTCTGACTATGTGCTAGGCTCAATTTAATCCAGGACTTCGGCACAAAAGACAATTTAATTATTGTCCAATGAAGCCAAGCGTCACGTTATTATGCGGTTCTTTATATTTGGTCTCAAGTTCTCAACCATGGGTGTCAAGGTGGAGTTGACATAAAACCATAGCTAAATTATCAATTGCGTGTTGTCGTCTAACTTCTCATAACCTACTTTAGGGTCTATTCATAAAAAAACATATAAAGACGTGTTATTTTAAACACGATTTGAATATTTTCTTACGAGGTATGTTTATTTATTTAATTTTACCTTGGCGGACTTAATGCCTAAGGCATTCTCAACCAACCAGTCATCTCAACTCAACCAGTCAACCATAGGGCGGTGCGGATATAATGTGGTAGGTGCAACAATGTAAATCGGTCTATAATTACTTACGGTTTAGGATTTCACGTACCTATATCATTGCAAAATGTATGATTATTTTTTACATACTATTCCAGTAAAGAACACCACGGAACACTGACTATTATAGCGTGATTTGAAAGCAATGCGTCAAATCGACACCAACATTTTAGGATTTTATGCTCTACTACTTTAGACTGTAAATCATTTTATTCTTCCGCAACTGTATATCCAAATACGAGTAGGGTTTGCGATAAATCATTACGCACCTATAAAACGCGGGCTACTGATAACACAGCACTTAACGCAGACAGGTCTTAGCCCATCGCCACAACGTGAACGTAGGTACAATAATTATTTATAGTGAAATACCCGTAATAAATAAACTAAATAGAGTAAAGAGCAATAAAATAGTTTAAATATTCTAACTTGGTTATGTGAAGTAACGAAGCGAGTTTAAATGCTGTCTAGGAAGTTTAGCAACTAGTGTTCTATTGATGAAACTGTTCGCGATAAAACTATACAGATAATTGTGTTATACAACCACTTTAGAAAGGTATTAGGGATCTGTGGTAGGACTGCTGGGTGGCAGACTTGGAGCGAATACCAAAAATAACCACAGAACCGATAAAATGTAGCCAATTACTGATAATTATATATTTTCAAGACCAACAGCGTGTTTTGATTGAGGCTAAATTATCGAGTGAGTTCATCTTTCCCGTACCATATTAGAAGTTTTGCTTAGTTTGAGACTATGGTGTTGTGTAAAATGTCTCAAATTTGGACTCTTATCAACGATGAGTCCGAGTCATCTACCCGTCTGCCATTGAGTGATTATGGCACAATAACAACATGCAAGCCCAATGTATTTATATCGTCTAAATGTTTTCTAAGTACTAATTTATTGCTGGGCACGTGCCTCTTCTATCTAATTTTAAGGACCTTACTCAACCATACATGTATACTGACACATTCCAGCGCTTTGTCACGACATTGTCTTTCATCGTGATAAATAATTTCTACTTCGATTTTAATCCGAAATGTTGGCAATTCTTGCCCTGCAATCGAAGTCAGAGCGTTTTTACTACTAGGTTATTACACCTGGTAAATTCATACTGGACAGCTGTAATGTCAGTTTTCGTTTAACGAGTGGGTGAGACAAGTCGTTGCAAAACTGACAGGGTGCAAGTTCCGATAACACGTAGCCAATATCACTCGACAATTTAGCGTGCACCGTTTTATAAGTAAAGTAACGAGTGATTTCGGAATAGAAGCCCATGTTATGAGCAGAGTTTCCGGAGTTAATTTCTTGTTTTACTTGTTCGGGATAGCTCGGGCAGTCATATCACAAATATGCGTACATACATACATATAGGTATTTTCAGGATCGCAGGTACCACCATGTTTGTAGATGAGAGTAAGGCTGATATTTAGAGGCGATGCTAAGCGTAAACTAACGCTTCCGTGTTGTAAATTGTAAGTGTATTCCAATTTGACACACGGAAGCGTAAGTTTATGCCTAAAGTCGTCTTTGAATATTAGCCTAAATATTTATCCAGACAATGTTACTAAAACTTATTCAATTTTCAGATAGTGGTACGCAGAAACTGCATAACGCCACAGGCTAATGGATTCAGTAGCACGGTTGATTGATTATTTTAAACGTTTTGATTGGCAAATTAAAGTCCAAAAAAGTGTAAAATAAAACTATGCATATTTTATAAAATCACTAGCTACTTAAAATGTATACTTAAGTGTCTATTTTCTCATAAATCTGTAAAGGTAAGTAATTTTGAGTTATTGCTTAATAATTATTCATAGTTTACTAACGCAAATCGAGAAACAAATTGTTTTCGTTTATAATTTATTCAAGTTTATGTGGCTTGCTTAAAATAGCAAGTAAATTCGTTTACAATATCAATTGTTTTATGTAATTAATAAGTAGTTTCTTACTAATTTATATTATGTACACCACCAAAGAATGTTGTCAAACTATGTGAGGAATTGTCTAATCGAATATCTACCTTCTTCGTTGGTTGTACAAAGTGCGTTTTAATTAAAGTATAAGGAGTTTTATTTAAGCCTTACTAATAAATCATCCCTAAATAATTAAATAAATCGATCTAGACCTCGTGATCGGTAGTCCGATACTATATCCACTAGACCACATACGTCGTCATGAAAAATATATGTATTGATTTTCGAATAAATTGGAAATACTATCCGTACACAGATAAAGTATAATAACAATAAAATACTAGTTTAACAGTAATTAAGTTTGTCAATTTGATTCTATCAAACAAACGATCTCGCAAGAATGGATACTAGATTCCTGAGCTTATAGAATATAACTACCATAAATCTGCCGTACAGTCTAACTATCAACTCTTCCGCCTTTATATCACCTTCCTTTTTACTCTAATTGATTACTCAATACCTAAGCGATACAAATATTCAACAAACAAAACGACTTAACCACCTCATTGCTAACTTTAACAGTATTTTCACCACTATATTGATTGATGTCTGTCGCAATAATTTATTAAAATGCTACGATATTACGCAAATATTTCAAAACTGTATCAAAGTTTCTAAAAATCAATCTTTTGTTGTTAAGGTCGAGAATGTAGGGTCAACACATAGAAAATAGGTAACACGTATACACTATTTGCTCATGTTGATCACATTATTGCGAATAACAGCAGGGTATTATACAATGGCCCAAGGTGCCCGATTAACCTGAAGGTCAAATGCCATGTGCAAAATATAGTTCGAATCTAATTTGTGACTACTGTAAATTGCTCCTAGACTAAAAAAGAACGTCAAGCGTGAAGGATTTATAGGCATTGTCAAGGAGACCCACAAGTGACTATGTCATTTAAACTAGATCTTTTTTTTTAATAAACGAATATTAGAAATAATATATTTTCGTTAAAAATTAAAGCACAGGAAGACGAACTGTACAAAAAATTATAATATTGATGTTGCTTGACGCTTGTATATGGAAACCGAACATATGAACACAATGTCCCGCACATTGACACAACACAAGACTTTCCAGTGCCGACGAGACTCGTCCTAGACAAGGCAACTGGTAAAAGAAGATAATATTATGGAAAGTATAGGGCCAACCAGGGTAAATGTAAACAGAAAACACAAGAAGTTGGAAACGGTTACTATCCAGGGACTGGTATTGTATTGTTTCCAATTACCCCTTACATTTTCTGATTACAATTACCCTAGTTGGCCAAGAAGAATAAGTGTTTAGTTACCCCTTGTTGCAAAACATACTTTCTTCTTGCAAAGACTAAATATTTATAAAACCAACTAAAGACAATACATACGTATTGTGTGTGTATGTGTGTATAATATAGTAATGTAATATTTAATGAATTGTAGTATTTTAATAGTATGTTGTAAATGTGTAGCCTGTCAGTAGCCTGTCGAAAAATGTGTAGTTAATTTTAATATATTATAAAATGAGTTTCTAATTATTTCAAGCAGAACAATGTTTCTTGCCTAATTCTTTGTTTGCTTATTAATTCTCATCGCAAAATTGCACCAGGTTTAACAAGGTCCCTTACAAAAGTGTACGTGTACAGAGTGACCGGTCGTGTGACTTGATTAACATTCTCTTAGCCAACCCACTCGGTATCATTCGGGAAATAATCGACTTGGAGCGATTTGTTAGTCAAATTGAGCGACGAATCGATTCGAGCTAGGCTTTAAATCTGTTGCTCCGATGTTCATGCGTAAGGTCTTTTCAGGAGATTTGTGACGTCTCCATTTCATCCTAAAGATTTTTTAAATAGACTTTTTGTAAAGGATAATGTTTTTCGATCTCATAATAAGCTCAGAGCTTTTTATGTAGTTCCATTCTAAGTCTTTTTTAGGACATAATTATATTTTTTGCTTTGATGCTTCTTTTTAGTCATCTAATCTAATTAATTTTGATCCGGTAGCAATTTTTTTATTTACTTAATGAAAAAAATACATTGCATACCTACTCAATTTGTTTATCGATAAAAAATGAATGTTGGAATTTTTGCAGCACACCTGATTTATTAAGTTCTGTACCATGGTCTTAGGTACACTTATACATTATGATTTTCTGGTGCAATCCAAAATATTCATTTTGACTTCATCACGTGACAATTTTTCTTTCCTTAACCGCATTACTCACAGATTGACCCACAGTCCAAGGTTTTATGAGGCATGGAATACTTCCATACAAATAATCCCATTAGCAAAAGATTCCACCAGTGTGCCCGCAGCTTACGCGTAAGGTATGTACAATTCACAAATCACCCGCATGCGTGCAGCGAAACCGAATCAAGTGTGAACGCACCGAGCTGCGCTTGCGACACTGTGACGCAATTGTGTCCGACGGCCATTGTGTCGAGACACTGTTACAAGTCCATATTTAGCATTATTCCTCTAATGGCACCATCTTAGTGTTAGTTTTAGGATCGCCATTCTTGTGGGAAAATTGTTCAGAAAGGTCAAATATCTTATCTTAAAAACAGACTTTTTGCGTTGCGTTTGACCACTATTTCACCTAATGTTAAGTGATCGACAATTAATCACGACATCAGACCGGAATCATGAACACCAGATCAAGCATAATCCTCAGCTACCGACTAATACTCAACAGAAAAAGATATCCTTCTTTAAATAATTTTAATTTGATGGATCATTTTGCCTGCGTAATATACAATTCAAACGAACTGAATATATGAGATTGATAAAACATTATGCAAAAATATACCGACAGAGAAGTAAAAAAATAAGCCCTTACATTTGTTACATTAGAGATTACATTCAAACTGGTTTAAGATTACTGAACAATTACATTGAACAACTCAGTCTACAAAAGAAAAAGACAAAAAAACTTAACGATGCCTTCATAATGGACAGACGCACTTTAAGAATTTTGACAGTAAAATTACTGGATCAGGTCTATGAAATAATACAACAAAACGCGTATTATGGAACTGTTACATTGCTATTGCACAAGTGATTTCGGAACAGGCTACTTGTTACTGTTATGTCCGACGCAACGTGTTTAAAATTCGTTGTATGCTCTGCTAGAGATAAATGAGAAATATATGTTAATGGCAGTCTGCATTTCTCATATAGGGTAAAATACAGGGTAAATTTACGAACATAGATTATAGCAAAAATATAGATAATATCAAAGAGATATGAAACAAAAATGGTTATAAAATAATGTGTATTTTTAAAAACCTACTATGACTTAAATAATGAACTTTAACAAATGCAGTAGATATGACTGGGACGTCATATTAATATGTATTATCATATATATTCATATTCATTCATAACAGCAAGTTATGCAGTGTAACTCTACTAATTTCCAGTTTTTTTATACGAAAGTCACAAATGATAGGATCCAAAAAGACCTGAATATGATCAAGGTATCGCCACTGTAGAATTTTAGGTTGTGTAGGAGCTATCATCCTTCTATCTATAACTTGTTTGTATGAACAGCATTTTTTTTTCTTTACAACGAACGGAATACTGCACTAAGGAAAACTTTGCTTTGTAAATATAATCTTACGTAATATTTATCAAGCGACATCTTCGTCAACCTAATAAAATATTATCGCAATACTCTAGTTCCGCCCCTGAGCCAATTATCTAGAATGCTGCGAATAAACAACAAAATTGCACAAAATCTAGGTAACCGAGCTATAAATATTTCATATTAAATACTGTATAACGGATGTGCTTCCAATCCTTGTCCATTAATAATACTCACGAGTCCAATCCATCTTGACTGCTGTATAGAATGGATTTATTACAAGCACAGAAGCCTCTCACTTTAAAGATGATCACTTTAGATCTAGTTCCATCGCTAATGACATTTTATGCACGACAAAATTAATTGTTAGGAGTCGTAAAATATACAAAATTTCCACAGAAAAAGCGTTTTATAACCCCTATGCTTTAGAGTTGAAAAAAAAAATCTGAATGTATGCATGTAAGCAATGAGGATGCAAGCAAACTATAGGATGGCCCCATGTGAAATTTTCTTTACAAAATTTAATCCTACTGCCGAAAAGGTCGGTCAACCCGTTGGCAAACCGTTTCATCATCTTCCACTTTAGACGATACTTTAGATGTTACTATTAAAATTATTCATAAATTGTTCGTCCGTATCTAACCTTGATGCGCAGTGAAAATGCTAACATTAAAAATATGCCTAATAACTTAATAAATTACACAAAGTCATACTTAATTAAAAGTGGAAACAGTCTAGCCTATTACATCCTCATTTGTCATAAATCATGTAGGTACGATCATTTTAATAGTTTGAACACTTAATAATCGTATAATTGGTGATTATTTTTTATTTATGCGAAGATGATTTAGTATTAGATAATTATCGGAGTTTAGTTTGGTACGGCAGATGATTTTTATCACGAAAACCGGATACTCTTCACGGTCATACAAAATAAAATTTTGTACATCACGCGCCCAGTTTCACCTATTACGTATGATAATTGTTGATACATATCATACTTATAATTATCTAAGGTCATCTTATTACGTATTATGGGGCGTGAAATCTTTAGCTTGCTAACCTGACGTCACAGAGTATCTACTTTATTTGAGTAGGTCCCAAGACCTATTTTTAATTAAGCAGTAATCGAATCCTTAATAGAATCCTTCTGTTAGCAGCAGAGACAACTCTTCCTGGAATGCTTCCATAATCTAGCTTCAAATTTTTTCTATTGAGCTACAAAGTAAACTCCATACTGTGATAAAAAGATTACCCAACCTGGGGGCTTAGACATGATGTCATCGTTATCATTCTTTCTATCGCGAAAATCCTTAAAGATAGCAAAAACATTGGTAGACAACGTAACATTACGATGGCGATCGCTAAGACGATTTGTTTGAAAGACAAAATCTATAAAAAAAACTAATTGGTTCGTTGATTTGTTGGTAGCGTGTTAACGACCGGGTGACCGTGTAGGTTATATATCCTAGAGAGATCAAACCTCTATCTTAATCAGCGCTAGTAAAATGACAATCGATCATCATTTAATCACTGGGGGGCTAGACAATTTACAATTCGAATCGACAAAGAAATAAAAAGAAAATGTATGGAAATGACATTAGTGACAGCCCGATTTGTCGAAAGCTTGAGTCATTTCCATACATTTTGTTTCTATTTGCTTGTCGATTCGAATTTCAAATTGCAACTTGTCTACAGGCCCATGACTTATCAGCGATTACTAAGTCCAGTGAAGAACGTCAACGGGTTTACACTGATCCGTATCAAAGTAATATGTTGCTTAAGGTCATACCTATTATAAGCTCTATATAGGGCAAATCTGAATATTGTGTATCATGATTTACGACATCGTTGCGCTATTATGCTCAGTACAATGTTTATTACCTCAATAAATACAGCTAGTAGCTTTGTATCTCAGTAAAATTATAATACTGGGGCATTTCTCCATAAGCATTAAACTTCAGTCATGCTCATATTTCTTAGCTTAGTTTCCGTACTTGAGAGTATTTGCAACAACATTTTAATTTTAATATTTAATATCTTTCGGACAAGCTGGGAAATTGGTTATAGTTTCTACTTAGTATTCTTATTTATTACAAACTAGGGTATTCTCATTTATTAAATTATTTTGGAGTCAGCCCAAAATAGGTAGGGTAAACTTGCCTAAATTGTCTTATTCCTTTAGTTACTATGGAAATAAGAATAAAAGTATTTCAATAAAATCTGATTACAAATAATATCTATCAATATGATGCGATATAATTCGTAAAATGTAGTTTGAGTTCAAAATCTTTCGTTGCTTTCACAGTAATACATTATTTTGTGTTATTTTTTGTATCATACTGTATAACTAGGTAAGTTAAAAACCATCAAAATGACACCACATATTCAGTTTTAGTGTCAATAATAAAATCATTAGCAAGGTCGTTTCCGTTATTTTAAATATCCGTGACATTCATAAGTGTTATGCAAACAAAAGTTAAAGTTTTGCATGTGAATCGGTTTTAAAAAAGCCTATGATTCACGACTACAAAAACTAATACTATATTTGTCAGATGATTTAAATTTGATGGTAAAAATACTGCAAAGTTCAAGATCAACAGATAAACAAGGCGCACTACTGACTGATGCGTCTCCATGGTTTTCGATGTCCTCTTGGCCAAATACCGTATCTAAACGAGGTCTTGTCAATGTTGGTTTGGTCAAAAAATCATACTGTTGTTAAAGATTGTTCAGCTTCATACAAACCGTGCATTATTTTAAGTCACATGTGTGAAACGGGAAACTTGGCGCCGTTTACACGAATGTTTTAGGATATCCTATTCACGCAATACGTAATACGAACAAAAAAGTGCCAGATCTAGACATGACTTTCATATATTCAAATTAGAGTTTACAATGACTTAAAATCTAACTCAGTCTAAGCTTTATTTTGTTTAGACAAAAAATCGATTATGTTTTTGACGATTTTTTATTCAGTTTTGGTCTGCTTCGGTATTATAAATTATTTTATTCGCAATTTCCGTTTACTAAAATGACGCTCAGTTGCTTTGTATGATATGGGGATCAAGTGTTGGTTTAATAACATTTTAATTACCATTCTGACATTAACCAGCCTGAGATTATTATTTGCAAAATGTCAAAATATACTTAACATCAAAATAACTTAAATAATTATACTGAAGGCCACCTCCCGAAAAGTTCCCGTTAAATTATTTTATTTGGCAGATAATTTCATACAAATTTTGTTCTATATTTGAATTTATCCGGCAGTTACCGGTTGTCCAAATGTGGTGAAACAAGCTCTTAATGTTATCTCTAAGTTGAAACGATAAATGAACAAATAACAACAATGTCGTCTTGACATCTTCCAATACGCAGCTATGCTAATCGCGATCTCCAACTGTCGCCTAGATATCCAAGGTTAGCACCGACCACGTCACAACGGTCTACAGACAACATCATTATAGCCACGCCTTAACTCCAAGTTACTTCAACTAAGTAACAACTTACATTCGATTATAAAACTGTCCACAAGGTATTGAAAGCGTTTAAGAGAAGGTCACACCACGACCCCCATTTTACGTATTATGTAAAGACTTTCGATGATTATTTTTAAATCGAAGTCTACATTGTATTGGCGTGAAGGACATCCAGATTCTATTTTCCGAAAGAAACCTGTGGTTTCACTTTTTTGTTTACCTTACACAATTTTACTAGTCTTCTGGTTACTAGGTAATAATCACTGTCTAGTTAACGGATTATTTTTTTGTGGAAGATAAAAAATATGCCTGTATATTATGATTTGGAATACTAATTTATCTATGATCTAGTTCTGAATTTAATACTTCTTGTTAGTATTATTTATTGACTTTAATATCCTCACATTGACAAGTAGAGAAGTGGTAACAATGCGGTATTTATCAACGTCCTTTTGACATGTTCTAACGACCGACACTAGTTTGAGATATAAGCCGAGTTATGATACAAGGAATTAATGCATTCCCAGTCGTAAACGCTTTAGGCTGTATAGACATTAAGGGTCATTAATAACCATCAAAGGACATAACTGTTTTGCAATTTATTGGGACACGTTCACATATTTCCGAACATATCGGATACGGATAAATTGAACTATTACTTCCTGGGGATATTATGAAAGCAGTCAAGAAATCAGACAGTATTTATTTGTTGTCGTGTACATAACATCTCAATACATTAATAACACCGCAATGATCCTGATTTAAAATAGTAGATCCAGTTCCTTCTTAAAAGTATTGATATAATCGAGTACCTAATAAATACAAAGACAAACATTTACAAGCTGACAAATAAATCACTCTGTGCCGACAAGAGCACAAAAAACAGCATCAATATTACGCTCATAGATTTTAAATTCCTATTTAAAAAACGAACAAACGGTTTATTATCGTTTCAATAGACTACACTTATGACAGCTGTAACCATCACTTATGTATGACTAAATAGCCTTAAGCCTGACTGCATTACCCACGAATATTAGGTCGATTTATTAAGTCCACGAAAAGTTCCGCATTCCGACACAAGCCCGCGCTAAATCCGACAAGTGTGGTCTACCGACCGAACGGATTTCTTACATTCTCGTGTTTCCCCGTATTATTCTATTACGGATATGTTTTTTCTCTAATATTGCGTATGTCGGTAATTGATAATAAGAAGTATCCGTCATTAAAATGAATAATTAGAGGTTTGGAAAGAACGTGTTTTATTGGCATTTGTTCGAGTTGATTTCGGAGCAAATTTTTATTATTAAAATCTGTCTTAAGGTCAAAGTCAAAGTCAAAATGTTATTAAAGTCAACTTATTTAAATAAGACCATTTAAAGTAAGCAGAACATTATTTAAAAGTAAACTATTTGCATAGATGCAAAAAGTGGATCTTATGGCGAAAAGCCGACAAAAATCTCCATAGATTTTTTTACAAGATTGAGACATTGTTGCCTGCGAATTTTCTTACTATACAGTAGGTAGCCAATATGGGACCGTGAAAAGGAATTCATATTTGAAACTAAATATATCAATATAATATTTAGTAAGTAAAATAATGTTCAGCTTATACACAGAAATACAACCTGGTTGAGCAAGAAATTGGTTGTTTTATTACTTCAATAGAGACAAGTGTCATAACGTGGACGTATTAATTAGTTAGTCACACTCTTTTCTTAATCACAAGCAAGAACAAAGATGAAATCGAGGTTGAATAGTAATGATTCCGACAAACCAACCAACCAACTTCATGAAGGTACAGTCGACAAAATCATTGAACAATTATCTTAAGGTTAAATATCATAAAATGACAAGGTCTTCAAGACTGAAATCTAGCCAAATTAGCATTATCTTGAAATTGTCTAAAAATAAATAAATAACTATCTAGCTGACGGTTGACTGATGCCTAGATACTGATCAAGTGACCATAGTTTAGCTCAAAGTTAGCATTTTCGTCGTCAAGACTCGCCAATCGGTTCGGTTTACCTGAATGCTTTAGTCAACTAAGGTACAAACATCTCTCACTATCTGCAATATTGAATTTCTCTTCCACAATAGCCATTTTAAGGATACGTTCTTTATAAAAAAAATACAGTCGAACTGAGAACCTCCTCCTTTTTTGAAGTCGGTTGAAAAAAATATAATACTTACAGAAATAGATGCGATAATGTGCAATACATGTATTTCTAAAAATCATCACACCTGTTCCGCTGTTTGGGGTCAGCAATGGAAGACTCCTCTAGAATTCTAGATAAAACCAAATGGTTTTACGCCCACAATTCACGACATTTTTCAGGCCTCATGTTATGATTCTTAGAGTTTTTGTGACAATTTCTGACACATAAGTAACTACTTTTCAATTTTACGATAAATTCTACAAAGGATCCGAAACCATACATAAATATAACGCGACAAAAACTGTGTGTTTTTTTTTCATTTAAACTGTCATCAGTTCAAATTGCGTAACTTCCGTGACATTAAACATATTCTACATAAATTTCCGACGTTAGAACTGAGTGGACAAACTAGTTTTGTAAATATTTAGTAGCTGATGTTTCCGTGTTAACTGGACTATCTGGCTTTTTTTTAGTAGATACTATTGCTTAGTTAGGTACAGGAAACTACTGTTAGTTATGGTTCTTAACCCTTTAAACAGCGTGAGTTTTAATTCATTGTTTCGCACACTGTCGGAATTTATGATTCATATGAAAAACTGTTTATTTTATTTTTTATGAGTGATTATCCGAGGTAGAGCGTTCACCCCGGAATCAACTATTAATTTCTCATCGAATAATTGATATTAAATCAATAATTCAATTAATATTTTTGATAACATAACGTTAATTAACAAATAAATTACCATAGATTTGTCAGTAAAATAAAACATTTTTGACGGGTTATCAATTTAATTAGGTATCGCGATAAAATCCCTGTATTTCAATATCTAAAGTTAGTCGCGTAAGTACCTATAGGCAGCCAGCACTCAGTATAAACAAACAAGAACCAAATTATCTATCACGAGGACTATTACTTATATTGGTATTTTACAATATTTTCGTGAGATACTTAGTTATAATAAAATAAAATATTATATATTGCTCGTTTAGAAGTGGCAGCGGACAGCGTGCAAAATCTAAACTAATACTTTATTGTAATGATCATTTTAGATTATTAGCATTAAAATGCAACATATTATGCAAATGTAGTACTTACTTATTATATAGGCAAATACGTCATTAGGCTTGCAAGAGTGCACTCTGAACAGTCCTGGGTTTGATAAGCATAACATAACATAACATACCATCACGTCTGTATTCCCCGAATGGTTAAGCAGAGGCGTACACCAACAGTTCGCCGGTATGTTTAGGCCCTATGTAATAGGGGGGCTTAGGGGGCAAGCCTATTTATTACCATCGACCAGACACAAATCCAGACTCCGAGCTGCTACTGGGAATTTCACAGAAAAACCCAACAACACTTTGCTCGAGAAGCGAACGTACTTGGTTCGATTGTCTAGCGTATCAGTCGCGCTTGGGACCACTAAACCAACGAAGCAGCTCGATTTACAGCTAAGTTTTATCAGGTTTTCCTATTAGGACGTTCTAGCAGCAGCTCGGAATCTGAATAGAAGCCTATTAACCCTTCAGAGACTACAGACGTGATGGTATGTATAACGTAAATAGGGTTACCAGATGAAAAAATCAAAAGTCGGGAGAAAAGGCCCGATTTCCATTGAAAAATCCTGAAACTTTTTACAGTTTGAGAATTTTCTCTCAAACGTACTTAACAATTCAAAAAGTCGTAATATTATAGTTTATATACACTGTGGACGTCGCTTATGCGTTGCACATCGCACTCTAGCGCGGGGGGGGGGGGGGGGGGGGGGCAGCGGTACTTAGTTAACTTTTATTAAATTATTAAAGAGATCTTTAAAATGTAAGCTGTATTTTATTGAAAATTCAAAAAATCCTGAGATTTCATGAGATTTGTAAAATCCAGCCGCAATCCTGAGAAATCCTGAAATCTCAGGACAAATCCTGAGATATGGTAACCCTAGACATAAAGCCCGTACCGTGATTCGTACATTGGCAGCTGCGCGTAAAATTATTCCTATTATGTACAAGAATATTTTTGTATCGTTACATTTTCCACTTTTCCGGTCAAACAGGCTATCATTATTAGCATTAAGTAATCACAAAGCTAAACGCTCGTGCCATGCATTTTGAAACTAGGTTAAGAGACATAAATACCTACTTCAAATAACATAATCAACGCCATTTTCCAATGAATTTGCAAATTTTAACACTATTCGAGGAAAAAAACAACATTGACGATAATATTGTGACATTTTAATAGACAATAATTTTGTCATTTATAACACAAAACGCCCCGTCTATATAGATAACAACTTTAATCTCTATCTTATTCAAATATGCTGTAATGTGTCACGGAGGCCTTTTTTTAAATTTTATTATGGCAATTATTCAATCAATCAGAATGTCCGCGATATACGTGACCTAGCAAGGACTACCAAAAGGTTGAGGAGGCAGCTATTACAATCTCACAGTTTAAATGGATTTTATATGGTTGGAGACCAGGAGTCCCAGCCAAGTTGCCAATTTAACGATCGGATCGAACAACGAATAAGTAGAAACAAAATGTACGGATATGACATTTGTAGCGTCAGACTGAAAGCTGTCATTCCTATACATTTTGTTTCAATTTTGTCGATCCGAAATCAGATTGTAACTTGGTAGGCCCGCTAAACTGTGAGTGGAGGTGGAGTAGACTTGGGTGACCTCAAGTCGTCATTCCACCCAAGTCTACTCCACCTCCAGGAGTAGAATTGGGTGAAATCACGACTTTAGGTAGGTTAAAAACAGTTGGTAGTAACTAAAAGAAAGCCAAAGATCTCTAAGGCTTTTACCCTGAAAGAAGACATTGGTCGATAATGAAAACCAAAACTGGGGCTTGTGGAATCACTTTACGAGACTTAAGCCAAATCTGGGGCTTGTGGAATCACTTTACGAGACTTAAGCCAAATCTGGGGACCATTCATGAGGATCACCACTATAATTAAAAATGTAGAAAACCCCCGACACTAAATATATTTTGCCATTTTGTGGTAGCGGCCATCTAGGATTTGAAATTTATCATAGTATATAGTATTCTCCTAGTTAAGCCCTTTCATTTGATACCCATATTGAGGGAGTTGTGAAAAAATATATAATTCGCTATTTTGTGGCGGCGGCCATCTTGGACCGATTTTTATAAAACATAGCTAAGAACACTCCCGACTAGTTCACCTTTCAAATAAAAAAAACAAAATCAAAATCGGTTCATCCATTCGGGACACACGGGCCACAGACAGACACACACACACACACACACACACAGACACGTCAAACTTATAACACCCCGTCGTTTTTGCGTCGGGGGTTAAAAAGGAACACCATTCACGCTGATGTAATGCCAATAGAAAGTGAGTGAACCTGCTAGAACAATTTTAAGAATACATAAATCAATGTCCTGGACTTGGCGGGGGAGGTCACGTGCCCTCAGATTTCATTCCATTTCACTAAAAGTAATTCTGAGTATCAATCGCATAAATCTTAATCATTAAATCGCAGGCCTAAGCTAACCGGCAGCTTATATGACTTAATAAAAAGCTTGCGCAGACCATGAATGGCAGAATACGTCATATAGCGGGAAGCCTACACACATGACAGCGGCGCGGCGATGGCGGCGCGTGCGCAGCCGCCGGACCGGTCTCGCTACTTCCGCCTTCCGACTACCGTGATAACATATATCGATTTTATATGCATATTTGTTTGTTTGATTTTAAATTTGACTAAGAATTAAATCAGATATGACCTTTATAACGTCCGGGAATATAATGGTATACTTTAACAATATTCATGATGGGATTAAGTTGATTAAAATCAGTACTGATTTATACTTAACATTAGTGATCGTTCTTGTAAAGTTACGGTCAAATAAATACGAATCATTTGTTATACCGTAGTTGTAGACATAAATCTTCAAATATAAAGGACAACTTACTGTAAATATTATTTTCTACATATTCAACAAAGTAAAAACATATATATTGCATACAGTGTGCAGTGCAAGCACACATATATATTAATCCTTACCAATATTATAAATGCGAAAGTAACTGTCTGTCTGTCTGTCGCGCTTTCACGCCATAACTACTGAACCGATTTAAATGAAATTTGGTACACAGGTAGTCTAGAGCCTGAGAAAGGACATAGCCCACTTTTTAATGCGAAAAAAAGGTCTGTAAGTGGTTGAAATAGGGGATGAAAGTTATAAGAAATACCTAGACCGCGCGGGCGAAGCCATTGGCGCAAAGCTAGTATTACATATAACTAATAGGGCGAGCAGTCACATAAGTCACACATAAATGCACCACGGCTAAACTGCTAGCATTCTACAGACATGCGCCGGCGCACTCTCTCCGTTACATCAGTACTTAAGGCGGCGACATACGTGGATTGCGCGTTTTGGGGGTACATTAAAACGTTTTTTCTCCCTAATCTTTATCGGAAAAAATCCAAAAAAAATATATGTTAATCTACACGATACAGAGCAAGTGCGTCTCGGGCCAGATTTTTTAAAAAAACATTTGAAGTATTAAAAATAAATGACCAAAGTAGCCTCCGTTTTCTTCGTTACAACCTTTTTTCTTTTAAACTATGAACTGTAGGATTTTTTTTAATCCAGCAGAATATTAAATAGTACTATGCCGAGAGTACTCTCGGCTCACTTTTTTGAAAAACTTTTTTAACTATTTTATATGATTTTTTTACGTAATCGATACTCGCAAGTTCCCTTGAGCAGCCCCTCTGTCGCCCAATACTTTAGTGCGGGACGAGGCGCCGTGCTGAACGGACCTGTGCCACTTTTTTCCGCAAAATGCAGAGCAGAGCTACATACTCGATACTTTTGTGTATTAGTAGTAGTATAAAGGGTTTATCAGTGTGTGTAAATCTTACAATGTTTTGATAGGGTGAGCACGGTGCTAGCTACAAAACAAAATTTTAGCAGCTCGGGATACTATTTTAATTTTTAACTAAGTTCAAGTACAATGTTACCTTGCGTGTTAATATGCAATTATTTTTTAAATTATAGGTACCTATTGATTTTAACTTTATAATTTTTAAATTAAATTCAAGATGGCGAACCTACTTATTTTTTTCATTAAATGATATGGGTATCAATTTCGAGGTTTTTTGGGGTGTTGATTACGAAATTGCTATTTGTTTTGAAATCCAAGATGGCGGACATTTTTTTTCCAAAACTGTGACATGGGTATCAATTTCGAGGTTTCTTGGTGTGTTGATTACGAAATTGCCATTTATTTTGAAATCCAAGATGGCGGACATTATTATTTTTTCATTAATATGACATGGGTATCAATTTCGAGGTTTCTTGGGGTTTTGATTATGAAATTGCCATTTATTTTGAAATTCAAGATGGCGGACATTATTATTTTTCTATTAATATGACATGGGTATCAATTTCGAGGTTTCTTGGGGTGTTGATTATGAAATTGCCATTTATTTTGAAATCCAAGATGGCGGACATTTTTTTTTTCATAAATGTGACATGGGTATCAATTTCGAGGTTTCTTGGTGTGCTAATTACAAAATTGCCCTTTATTTTGAAATCCAAGATGGCGAACATTATTTTTTCATTAATATGACATGGGTATCAATTTCGAGGTTTCTAGGGGTGTTGATTATGAAATTGACATTTGTTTTGAAAAAAATTGCGCATTGTATAAAAAATATCCTTTATACATTATAATATACATCCACGGGGCACTCGATGCCAGCGGTACCTACGGCCTCCGGCAATATTGAGGTAAATTAGATTTACTGTAACTATAGGCAAGTGTATAAATATAAGAAGTATGGTCTACGCACACTATATGAGTTAGCCATTTGGGTTATACCTATTGTTATCAAATCTTAAAAATATATAGATTAGAAACGTACCCATTTACCATTTTACCCTTTGTATTGTCCTCTTGAGTCTTTAATTTTGAATTGTTTTTTATATTTTCTTTTGTCATCCATTTTGATAATATAAATAAACATAATTATAACGCACAGAATTACTTTATTACAATTACAATAACGACTAAGTATATTTAAATAATTTATGTACACCAATACACGCTAATATTAAATATTATTATGTACACAGACACACAAAAATAACCCCATTATATGATTACTAAAAATCGATGCAAGTATTACGAAACTACGAGTATGTAAGTACTTCGATTTACAAAGAAAAGTGTCGCAGGTCCATTCAGCTTAGTGTCTCGTCCCGCACTGAACTGAAGTTTTAGGCAAGACTCGACAAGAGGGGTAGGTCTCGCGATTTGCGAGTTAAACGTAAAAAAATAATTTTAAGTAAATAATTAAGAATGTTATTATTACAAAATCTGTTAATAGTAGGTACTTGCTTGTTTTTTTGTTTTATTTTGTTTTTTCTAATTAGTTAGAAAAAACAAAATATATCTATAAGCAAAAACTTGTTATCGGCTATCAGCTGACCAAGTTGCTGCTACTTAGCTTTTAATTAGCTGTAAGTTTTCCGTGCAATAAATAAATAATAAGCAAAAGGTTCAATATCATATCTAAATTTCTTATAGAAAAAATATTATTCAACGAAAACATTTCTATCAGTAGAGGTATTATAAATTCAATACAAGTGTTTTTTAAAGAACTCCAAAACATTTTATGCCATGCCTTTAAACTGTCAATTGATATCATATATTATCTGAAAGTCTAACACTGATAATAATAACAAGCAAACAAACCTTTTTATCATTCCGTAAAAAAAAACTATAATATTTAAAATTATTTATTTAATCGGCCGAAAAATGTAGACATCCCTAGTCTAAACGGCAGTCGGGCGCCCATCAATGTGTGAGTGCAACGCGTAGTCAGTGCCAGGGGGTGCGGCAGCGCGCGCGGTACTATTCATCGGGAACGCCCACTCGAGCAAGGTCAACGGCGTATATCGCAGTCTTAAAGAAAAATATAAAAATTTCTCATCAAGCAGCGTTGCGATAACCGCTGCAGCTGTACCATGACTTAATTCATTGATAAATTATGCAATTTCATAATGACAATACACATGTTGATAGTCAAAGTAAAGAATAGTTAAATAGCAACTTACATGCTTACCACATTAAAGGTTCTTTTAGAATATTAAAACTTTCATGAAGCACGTCTTTAAACCGCAGTTTGGCTCGCGACCTCGCGAACGACTTAAGATTAAAGCCCTGCAGCCAAAACGTAAGCTTTTCGGTTGGTAGTGGGATCCAATGATCCTTCCTTAAAAGGATTGTTAAATAGTGTTTCGTCGTATGTTACTGAGAGCCAGAGGGCGTAAGCTATGTGCTCTAACTTAAATCAGTTTGGTCCTTCCATCAATTTTGGAATTGGTCAAAAATCGTGTCACGCCATCTAAAGTAGGTACTCCCATACCTTATCTCGGGCTGCCGTGTTTAGTCACTTGCAATGAGGATGTATGTTGAAGGTCTAGCAGCCGAGTATCTATGCAAATACGGTACAATTAACTCGAAGACACACAGAACTATTGAAAGATGTCAATTACATATAAACTGCAGTAAGCCGAGGCCGACATTTATGTAAACGGACCAAGAAGGTCATGATATCACATTAAACGACATATTTAAACTGGCCTTGGCTGAGGTCTGGCATGAATTTGAAAAAGGAAACGTTAAACGACAATGGAAAATTCGTCTATTGAAGATTGTTGACGTTTGACGAAGGCTAATCCGGTCGGCATTGACATCATAAGACT
This sequence comes from Acronicta psi, assembly GCA_946251955.1. Lineage (NCBI taxonomy): Eukaryota > Metazoa > Arthropoda > Insecta > Lepidoptera > Noctuidae > Acronicta > Acronicta psi. Next base: position 9,569,522 of record OX276475.1, on the reverse strand, counting down.
ATGGTATTAAACTATCGTTAGCTTCACTTCCCATATGTTGGAGCCATTCAATTGTGTTGTACAAATTACTCGTTCATTAACTGATCTGATATAATGAATGTGTAGGTCTTGTAACAAAGAAGCCGATGTGGAAATAGCAGTCTTTCCTTGAATGTATTTTTTTTTTCAATCTATTTTATAAAACTCTTTTTTCACGTGCTATTTTTTAAAATACAGTTTTGCAACCTAAAGCGGAATATTTATGAAATTAATGCGGTGTGTCGGTGTTTCATTATTTGTCGTTAATGATGAGCCTTGCAAATACTACTGAATTAATCCAAATACAACCTTTTTTTTAATAGAAAACGCAATTTCATTCGTTTATCAACATTAGATTATAATTCCCATAGTAACCAGACAGAATTAAAAACAATGTTGAATGCAATCGCAGTTTTCGCTTTCTACGTACATTTTACAAAGCTCTTTCTGTGTTACACAATCTTACAACACTGCTCTCAAAACTTCACTAGACATATCATTAAAGTCCTATTATTTTGGTCACATACGAATTGTGGTCACATTCCTACCACAATCTCTTTGCTCCACTCACTCGAGAGGCTTTGTTTTTTAATTAAATCGACACATGAATAGCTCGTTAAAGAATATCATAATTACCGTAGATAATTCTGAGATCTAATCATTAAGTTAAGCACATGATTAACTCATATATCACAAAAAATCAGTCAACATCCTTTGCACATACAAAATAGGTCATTCACCCATCATTTGCACAGTCGTGAAGGTCGCTTTTTGCATATCTCGGTCACGAGCCAACTGATGATCATCTGTAGATCATGAATTATAAAATTTATGCGAATAAACCACACAAAAAAATACAGCAATTATTATGAGAACCATTGTTTGACGCAATGACACCCTTGGCCGTAATTAATCAAATACTTTTGTTTGATTAATGCAAGCGCATATGAACGTACACCTGACCGACTTTGAGACATGGAAATTGTATTCATCTGGTTAGATTATTAATTAATTGTCTGAATGCGATGTTCTACCATTGCCTAACCAGGAAGCGTAGAGCAGGCTACGGTGATGTAACTGTATACATGGCTACAATAATAGCGGTTAAGTAAATCAGCATGTATTGAAAAATCATGTACATAACTATTCATAATATAATTATGATCATTTGTCTTATCTCACTGGCCAACTTAAATTTTTTAAGCCAAAAATGTTCTTTTAAGATTAATGAAAGAGAAAGTGTTCTTTACAATTTTTCGTTCAAAAACAGTTAACTATTAGGTACTAAAAAGGTCACATCAGTGGAATTAAAATTATATAGTTTTGCACAAAACACTTTGCTCTTAACTAAAGCGAATGCCAAAAGGACTGGCAGGAATAATGACAATATTCTAAATATAAAAAAATGCAGAGCAAACGCTTCTCATACAATGAAAATATTATTCGTTACGCATGTTTTGAATTAAGACCATTAAATCCAGATTACCACCTCGTCAATATTGTATAGAAATAACGTAACGTAAGTATATCAGTAAAAAGTCAGAAGCCATATTTTAAACTCACAATTTGGTGCTTCAGAATCTAAAGGAATCGATTCTTAAGGACCAAATTCAAAGTCGAACCATAATGCCCTATGCACAAGAACTGAATAAATTCTAGTACATACTATATAATGTTGTAATTGATTACCTACAAAACACTGCAAACATTAGTGCATTAACGACCAATATAGGTATTCTAAAATGACACAAGCCATAGGTCATTGTCACCTATCAAATATTTACTCTCAGCTCTGGATCGTGAATGATTCTTGAATCTTAATTTTGACGCACAATGTTATTTAAAATTTGATTTACAATACAAACAATTGGACAGACAGACGATTAGGAAATAAATGCGATCGGGCTAACAAAAAATGTATCACGTTTAGTAAGAGATCCGATATTTAAATTACAGTGGCAATTCACTATTTTATGTAAACGTTACCGAAAAAGATAATTATTGTCCAATAGACAAGAGGCTTCATAAGGCATACACAATAAAGAACTTTCCGATATTGATTAATTTTTTTTCGAAGCAGCAATTGACTAAGATAGGTTGACATTGTTTTCGCATATATAGAATTACCTTATGCGATGGATTAAGCTGTTTTATATAAGTATATTAGTATAAATAACAGAGAGTTTAATTAAAAAAATGTTTGTAAGAAATGTCAGGAATCATTAAACCTAATGCATTGAAAAAGTACCATTAAGATATAGGACCACAATAAAAATAAAAAAGTGAACACGTCACAAAGACAAAAAGATCGAATCAAAAAGTTCTCAGATCAATGCAAAAATAAACCAACAAAACTTTGTTACTGAAAAGCATATACAAATAAACACTAGACTTGTTAAAATAATCCAAGAGTGCTTATTTCACACCATTTTCTACAATTTATAAGCTTCGAATTCTAATGGGCAGTTATCGAAGGCGATCGTAACGAAAAACACTATCGCACTATCCGAGTGTATTGCGATTTGATTGTGAAACTATTACTGGATAATAGTTTAATATCAAACAATTTTGCTATTATAGTAATTAAAATATAAACGGTTTGTTATAGTTTAGACTTTAGATAAATACAGAAATACTTGAAATAGTAAATAGTTTATAAGGTAGTCAAGGGAATCGTTAGCATTCAAATTTTATATATGAATAAGAACTCTTTGGAATCAATACATTAACGCTTATTTCAATAAGAATCTTGAGTTTTCATCAATAAGTTTTAAAAGTAATAATTATTCTGACTTGCTAGGTTTTTAGATCATTTCATCAATTCATTACAGAATCTTATAAGTAAGCAGTTACTTTTTACATTTAAGATGACCAATTCAAATGAATCGATGACAGTTAAAAAGTGGTTGAAACTCATTATAAGTTATATAATGAAGTCTTTAAACTCTTCAAATACTTCATTACATTGAATGTCAACTTTGTCTTTATCTTAAAAATATCTGGCCATTTGAATACAAATCAAATTTGAATTTCGAAACACTTCGTTTACGTTACTTACGTTACGTGCACACATGAGGCTATTAATCTACGTATTGAATAATGGATTGACGAAAGATTGCCAAGCGTATCATAGGATTTGTATAACATAAGAATTATATAAAATTTCAATCACAAAGCCCAATTAATTTAAATAAACAAGTACCTCAATTAGAAGTGTTAATATTGCAGTTACAGTGATGAAACATTTCCGTAACGTAGCTAATTAAGTTTTATGCAAACTGTAAGTTATAGTTGAATAAATCCACTTTACATATAAAATAACGTAGCTTTTAAAATTATAACTTTATTTTTGTTACACTAGATAACTAAATTAGTAATTAAGTTTATTTATTGTCTAAATAAACAGCTAATAATTTTAATATTATGATCCGGATAGAATGTTATCGTAATGTATGTAAAAATATTCATAAATCAACAAATCGGCAAACAAATGTTGTCACGGAAATCCGTGTCCTAAGTTATCGATCGATTGGTTAATGTCTCCGACAGTTTAATGACTCATTGTTATAATACAAGTAACCGTTGTAATAATATCATTAGAATTAAAATATACCTAGTACTTTTACTAGACCGCGGATCAGTTCATTAAAATAATTGACGGTGCGATTTAATCTCGCAAATTAAAACTTTGAATTGCGAATACTTTTTAATTCCCTTGTATGGTATCGTGTGCCATGATCAGATTATTAAAACAATGTAGATAATTATGTTGCATTTCTAAGAACTTATGACTTGATGGATATTACGACATTATTTTTATTATGTATAGAAAACCCTAATAGTGTTTTTTTTTCAATTAGACTATTGATAGAGGTAGCCTGCACAACGAGTTGCATGATTTCTACCACAAAAGAGGTATAAATAGACATACTTGTCACTACTTTTAAAAATATATGCCAAATTATTTCTAATGATTTTCACTCAATTTTCCGATTTTGTTGTGTTTGTGATTTGTAGGCAATTTGTAGGATTCATTCAATAGCTTCTCGTTTTATAATGGATTCCTCGAAATCATCGAAAGTAGTATATCTAGGACAGCAAACGCTTTCCATTAAAATACATTATTCACATTACACAGGTTACATAAAAACCAATAATAATTTAACATAATTTCTTTAAAATCGAGTAACTTCATATAATTCTTGTCGAACCAACTGGTTTCTTATGCAAGTTGAGAAAACGACAAACTAAGTTATGTATGTATAACATGTAATTAACATGCTTTTCAAAATGTTTAGTTGACTCTAGTAGTTTGGACTACTAATACTACTATCTATTTGAAGAATAAATAATAGATAATAATATATTTAAAAAAGTAGATCAGAAAATTCAGAGCAAAGAATATTTTATATTAAGAATGATGAAATGGTGTAAAAAACCACGTGTTTTTTACTATTAGAAGTAATAATGTTTAAATCGTTATTTTATCTTAAACATTTCACCCGATATAATATTACTTATGTAAATTCTTTAACATTACATATTCCCGAAAAGTCCGAACATGAATGATAACAAAATTCTTTATTATACTAGAATTGCCGTTTTATTATCTGTCATAAAAGTTACTTTTATTCACACAAATATTGCATTAGGTTCTATTATACAAATGGGTAGCAAACGTACATAGACTACGAATTATCATTTCAACATTGTTATTCAAGTTCATCATACACTGTTTTTTTTTATTGCCGTGTGTTAAAGAACTTGACATAATTGCATGGAAACTGGATCATTGACACTAACAATTATTACTGTCACAGGTTGTCGTGATAGTCCGAAATTAAAATACACGAAAAATAAAACATTTCTATTAAATAATTTTGACTCTGTTTACGTGCTATCAAACTTGTTTGTTTAAACTCCTTCATTTATTTCAAATGCAATATAAAAATTCTCAATTTAAATTAATGATATGCATGGCCAGTAGTTTTAATTATCAATTTTTTTTATCACTTTCAATGAGTAAGTTGCTTTATTTTTAATAGACCAAACAAAAGTAAAATTACTTACGATTTTCACGTAGTGGTTCATGTTGTATGTCGTTTATTATCGGGGCGTTACTGTCACTGTCACAGTATCACTGTAATGCGCGCGCACAGTGTCCGAGTGGTGGATGCGTACGCGCAGACTGACTGGGGCTTGGAGGTGCAGGACTGACTGCTCCCGCTGCAACCAAACGTTCAGTGGTGGGTTACCAATGCCGCGACACATAACCGGTAACACAATTAGATCACGCGCATTTTTATTAGAAAAAAAAGTAAAAAGGTTTAACCTTGGCCGGTATGAAAATTGGATCGATTTTAATGTTACGAGAATTATATTTTAATATCCTTTTTTTACGTACAGTGTTTTGGTGGTTGGATGTTGGCGGCGTGCGCGTGAGTGTGGTAGTGTGCGCTTGGGCAACTTGTTCACATTATATAGAACGCTGCGCGACCTCCGACACGCGGGAAGTGCGTCCGCGCACCACGTGCTCCCGCTGCTATGCTGACCGCTGCATGCGCCCGAGTACCCGAAAAAGGACTGCCAACAAAAAATAACGAGCTATTAAATTATTATTATGAGTATCCCGCAATCATTAGATCTCAAAAATAAATGTTTATACATAGATTATAGACCTATTTTTTTATAATAATCATTTGATTTTGTCATGTTAGTAATAAACACATACCCTCATAAAATAATTAGATTTTAAATAATTAGCCTAATTGGTTTTTGTGAACTTTAACTTAAACTTTTGATGGGAGTGGCTTAAATAGGTTTTGGTGAAGTTTTTCGGAAACAGCATTTAGGTATATATTATTTACCCTTAGCATATTGCAGTCTCGAAATGAAATGTTATTGTATCAAATTAACCATACCCATTTACCAAAGTAGGTATTAGGCAGAGATATACATAATGTACTACAACCCTACTTTTTAGGTTTATGTAGAGAACCATAGAGTAGAGAGAACCCAGGAGAGAGTAGCAGAGTTGTAAGTACCTACGCCTTTGGTTTTACCTTGCAGCCGTATCATCAATAATTATAATTTATTTAATTTAGTAGATATGTTTAAATAAAAAAACAGTCTATTTCTTCCGTATGTTTGTGTCCGAAAAACTTAAACAGTAGTCGGTTAACTATAAATCTCCTTTTTTTGGGAGCTGAAATTCCTCGGAGATTATCTGTCAGAGGAGGCGACAAAGTATTTTGGAGTTGTACTGACTAAAATCCATACTTGCCTTATACAGACTATGGGGTTCATGATAATTGCTATGATATGGAGACTATAGACCTCCCTGCTACAGGGGCATAGCCAACAAACTTTGGTAGGGAGCAGCCCTGGGTCTGGGGCGGGGGAAACCGGAGCATCTGCCCTGGGCGACAGTTTCAAGGGGCGCCAAAATCATTGAAAAAAATTGATCGACAAAGTCGCAAGTTGTTCTATCGACTTTTCTTTTGTTTTTGTAGCCAGAGGGGGCTAGACAAGTTGCAATTTAAAATTCGTATTTTTTTTATATTCGTGACAGCCCAGCAGACAGCTTGTTTCATTTCCATACATTTTATATCTACCAGCCCAGTTGGTTTTTAAACACATCATAAATAAGATGGATTTATGGACTATCCTAAGTTGATTTTAGAACGTGTGCGTGTGCGTGATTTCTCTGAGGGAGTACAACTATCAAGTTTCTGCCTTTTTCCTGAAAAAGGCGTAGTTCTAGGCCTGACGAAACCATCACAGATATGCAGTATGCACACGCAGTTTTACCCATTGGGTCCACAAGAGGTAAAACTGTGAATATAGTGAAGTACAGTAAGTAAACATAGTCTGGCGAGGTTTAGAAGAAATCTGGATTAACTATTGAGGTCTCTGCATACGATGAGCCAACAAGCATAGCTGTGACTACTAAACCAATACGGTGTGTTGCTACATACAATTGTGAATGAGGCCAATGTATTTGTAGCAGTTCGTACATTGGTTTCATAGTTCCAGCTCATATTTGACCCCCCTTAGAAATAATATCACTTTCTCTTGAAATATCACACGCTGAGAATTCAATTCGGCAGTTAATTATAGAGTCAGACCTTCAAAAATATTGAGGTATGTCGGAACTCGTAATAAATTAAATGTTATATGCGGCGATATTTTCGGTCTCTTCTTTAAGGGCCTGTTTCACTACCTCCCAGTAAGTTCCCGTTAAATTACTTGGCAGATATTATCATAAAAATTTTGTTCTATTTTTTAATGTATCCGAAGGTTTCTGACACTTACGCGAATACTAGACATTGAAATAAAACTACTTTTTACGGATTTTATCGCGTTATATTGATATTATTTTAATCCCGACCATGGACGCTGTAAAGGGTCCGAAACGTCGGGATTAAAATAATATCAATATAACGCGATAAAATCCGTAAAAAGTAGTTTTATTTCAGTATCCGAAGGTGTTGAAAGAGGCCTTAAATCTGCTAGTTATAAATCGCAGACTAGAAGAGAAGAAGAAGAAGAAAGAAGTTTCTGTACAAAGCATATGGACACTACATATACGTCATATCATAATTATACATATCTGCCGCTTAGCAACAGACATGGTTAACGAAATCTCAATGGTCTCATGGTTAACGAAGGGGGTCTACCCAGACAAACCGTAGCCTGTTCTGTCTCAGGATACAACATATTATCGCTTCGCATAAAATTAGATACTATTTGGCCCTTTTTACGAGTGAAAAGTTAACAGACGAACAGAGCTATTTTCGCATGCATAGTTAGTATTATGATTCAGACATTTAATACACTATTTTTTTTAAATTTAATTGTTTTAGTTCCTGCTAATGAACTTGTCAATTGTAAATCAATGTAATATATAAAATAGTAATTAAAACTCATTGGTGTTTCAGAAGGTTTCTAGCTAATAAATTCAGGTAGTAAGAAATGTAAACTAAGACCGATATAAATGGCAACACAATGTCATTACATATCAACACACATGTATACCCATGTAATACTTTCGTATATAAATATAACTGCAAGTGAACTTGCCCTTGTTAGTGTTGAAACGCTAAAATAAAATCTTGGTAAGTGTATAAACTGGTGTAGTCAAAGCTTCCGCGTGCGACATGGAAGGTGAATGCCCGTTGGCTAGATACAGGGCAATGTCAGTGAGTGGGCCTTTTTAAAATCCTTCTTCTGTTTTTTTTTTTTAATTTCAATATGTTGCCACTTAACAATCGATTGTTTAATTCTTGGCGATTATGTAATCTGTGGTGATAATTGGTGACCAATTTTTTTTTTGTATTTTATCGAAAGCTGTAATTATTTTGTTTTAGTGGCTAGTGTTCACAAACGAGGCAGCAGAGCTTGAAATCTAGACTCAGTTCTCAGGTTAAGAATTTCTATGAAATTTTCAAATTGCAGTAAGGATTTGTCGCTCGGCCAATGGCAATCGGCTAACTATTTTATGGGATCTAAAAAGATATACGCTTCTCTGCCTAATATTTACGTTATATTACTTCAAATAAAGTTTGCACTTAGTAAAATTATTGTGAGTTCTCAAACGTGTTTGCTAATATATACACGGAAGTAGTAATTTAACCTTTGGTTATCTTAAATAGTTTTAATTTTAAATTAAAGAAGCAAAAAAAATTCGGCTTTTTCAAGGCTTATTACCTTTAAAAAAAGTAAGTATCTATTTATAAATAAAGTCGTCATAGTAACAGTACATACCATCACGCCTGTATAACTAGGCGTTCGGCAGAGATGTACCCACATTTGCATATATTTTTGGTCCTATATCTATAGCCATCAATCGAGCACAAATGCAAACTTCGAGCAGCTTCTTGGAATTTCACAGAAGAACCAAACAACCCATTGGACCACGGAATCAAAATTTCCCCTTTAGCATAGCGCTTATTGATCCTTTGAGATCCATAGAATTTCTCAATGTTGCCAATTTACCCTCTTGAAGTGGAGACCTGTCCAAAAGTCGAGTCAAACTAGACATTGAACTCGCGGATGGGTGAAGAAAAGGCATGCGCAGAAGCAATGTACAACTTACGCAAATATTAATAAGAAAAACATACCATTAAAAGTTCAGAAATGCCGACTAAACTAACACCCGACCACAATAAAAATAATGTTATACTGAATCACAACGAATCACTGAAAAGAAAACCTAAAGAGATTTCGTAATTTTTTAACGGAAAATCAATATAAATTGTTGCTATATTTGCACAGAGATATTCGTGTCATCGAACCGAGATTCGGTCATGGCTAACGTTGCAGATAAGATGGGGTGAGACACTGAACGAAACGAGGATGTCAAACTATTATCATAATTAGACACGCCAGGAATAGATAATTGCATTGTTACATTGTTGATTATAAGGAATACAATGGCTTTTACACGTAGTAGCCAGCGTAGCAGCTGTTTTAGAACCTAATGGTTTGGTACGTGACGATGGTAAGAGACCAGATGGTATGACACTTTTGCCATGGAAAATGGGTAGGACTCTGGTGTGGGATGCTCCACTCCATCTTCCAAGCTCAGCCTGCTGCGCTGGCGCTGCTGTCGCTGCTGCGGAGACTCTCAAACGGCGCAAGCATTAGGTACTATAAGTACCTACTTGAAAAAAAAACATGAAAATCGAAAAAAGCGAGTTTGAATTCCAATATCTATACACCATATAATCCATAGCAACACCATGCAAGAAACATGCCATTTATTTTTTTGTAAAAGGTAACGCGATATTTTTATTTATAAACCGTATTCCAACTTTAAAATGACGCATTCTTTACATAACTTCAGTTTTACCTGTCATCGCATACGCAGTGCAGGAAAAAATTAGAATAAGTAACATCGAACTGCCGATGATGTAACAGAATCGTAATAATATAGTATTAAGATATAAATTCACGTGACTTACATCAATTTTATAATACGGTGAGTCGCTGACATCACTATGTACAACAACGTAATTCTTTATAAAGTTAGTATGGTCCATATATGGTCTACGACCCACTATCTTTATTAACATGAACCATGCATGGCCTCGAAGAGCACGTCAGTCCTGTAATCATACGAATACAATACCTTTTTGTGGTCCTTCCCTTCCTGGTTTTTCCTCCGTTATCCTTAAACACCTTGGATTCCATCAACTGTGGACAGGTATTTGTCGCTAGGAGACCGAAGATTCTGGTTTATCCGCTTTGAACGGCCCTACAGATAGATAGGCTCGGCTGAAAGCGATCAGATTCACTTAACCCACTTTTTTAGATGAATGAGTGAAGCATTGAAGTGTAATCTGAATCCTCTTTTTTCATTATATCTTCCCCTTCTTCGAGACCGTCGTCGGTTTTATAAAAGAACCTTAGACTTACTGCCGCTTATGACCCTAGTCACGGTCAGTGCAACCTTTGGCGGTTATAATAGGTGCAGCGGATGTGCGAGCTTCGTTACGGATCACGGGTTGGATTCTCGCATCCAGATCCGTAAAGATTTAAGATGCGTAAACACACATTCATGAAACATTTGAAAAACTTTCAAACATAAAAATTTAATGTCTGAAAGTGGCGCCTTTGACGGATAAGTTTAAAGGGAATCGTTTCTCTTGATATGGGCACGTGATTGAGGAGTTATGAAACAAATGTGATTAAAAGAGTGATTACGTTAAATGTTAAAGGACGAAGGGATAGAGGAAGGCCAAAGAAAAGATGGATGAATTATGTTAAGGTCGATATGATGGAAAAGGGATTGAATGAGGAGGTGACGGCTAGCAGGGTTGAATGGAAGAAAAGGATAGGCTGCGCCGACCCCAAATAAATTGGGACAAAGGGCAGGAAGATGATGGAGCATGTTTTCATAAAACTTTGTTTGTGACACTCACGACAGTCTAAGATCATGTTATTAACATTTTTAGCGTGTAAACGGATGATCGCGTTAATTTAATGTTACGAAATTTAAAAAATTCGCATGAGTCAGTTTTATCTTACCGTCTATCGCAGTTCCTATATCCGTATTAGATTAATATACCGATGGTGAGATTTTTTTATTTTGATAGGGGCAACATGTCTTACAGGAAATACGTAATATGGCAATACTAGCCTTTGTATTAATATGAACAGTAATAGTATTTCTTTTTTGCGAGGAACTGGAAAAGAATTTGCAATTTTTTTTTAGTTAGTTTAGTCCGACTTACCCTGCCGATTCCCCGACGGCGGAATATCAAAAACGTCAATTACCTCGATAGTCTAGTTGTAAGCGACTGATAGGCTCAAGATCTCCTAGGTTCGATTCCCAGGTTGAGCAAAGTATTAATGGATTTTCTATGAAATTTTCAGTAGCATCTCGGACTTTTGTATTAATTGCAATAGGCGAGCCTATTATATGGGACCTAAATATTATGGGCAAGCTGTGTTCGGCGAATGGGCTGCGAATTTCGTTTGAGTTTACATTAGTACAGTTACGAGTAAAAACATGTATACACTAACAAAAGTGCTAAATCGATTTTCTCCTCAAGTACTAATAGAACTTTTATGATATTACGAACACAGTATTTACGAACCAATACTATAGTGACATTGGTGTTCTCTCAAAGTTTTGTTCTTTCATGAAAAAATCGCTTTAGCCCTTTTGTAAGTGTTTACATGTTTTTGCTCGTGACACCTCTGCCCAAATGCTTAGGGAATACAAGCATGACGGTAAGTACAATAGGAAATACCCCTTGAAAACTGATGGTTAACCCAGTACATGTAGTTTGCACACCATGTGTGCAAAAAAATTGGCGATATTTTTTATCATGGAAATTCGTAAAACTATATTTTTCCTGCTCTAATTTGCAAAAATTGTAGGGAAACGAAAAGGATGGCAATAATAGTCATATATGCACCTGCATACTGCACATTTTCGCATAGTTTGCATTCTAAGCGTATAACTAGCCAACCTTCCGTTAAAAAAACAGTACCTGCATACAATGTCAACACAAAAAGCCTAGGCCTTACCGAGCGACTGGATGTTACAGCCTTCGATTTAAGAACAGTTATATAATATAAAAGTTTTTTTTTACGATTGCATCACGAAGCATTGAACTTGGGTAAAAATAGGTAGTTCGACATCGACCTAATTAACATGACGGTTTAAATGTGAATGTTTCAATATTTAAACACTTTACCAATTAAATCATAGTACACCCATAGCACACCTGTGACACTCCATACAAACTTTTCGATACCGCTGGACACTACAATACCAAATGTCAAACTTGACAAAATTACGTTTGTACACGTGTAAATGCAAATGTGTGCGTGAGAGTGCGTAGGGTTTGTTGGCAGTTCGTCCGGCAAGAACACCGGCAGAATGCGGGGGGCTGAGGTATCTGACGTTAGGGAGGGGCGGAGAGTGGCCATTCTGTTATTATTTATTCTGTGTCCATAGTTCGCTGGTATGAGACCGAGCACCAACCGGGCAAAAATACAGACTCCGAGCTGCTACTAGGAATTTCACAGAAAAACGCAACAACACTGCTCGAACCCAGGACCTCTAGTGTAGGTAGTCTTGCTTGGGACCACTACATCAGCAAGGCAATCTGCTCATTTGCCGACATCTATACTACCCCCGTTTTTGCAACATTTTTAATTTATACTCAGATCCTATAAATCGTAGCGAGTGAGGGGCTCGTGGCTAAGCTAGAACTACGCTGATCAACCGATCTGCAAGGTCAGTCTGTGGATGGGTGACCATTATTAACACATCGAGACCCCTCCGTGCCTCGGAGAGCACGGAAAGCCGTCGGTCCCGGTTGTCATACGAACACCTATGATAATCGTTAGTGGTAGTTAGAAGCCCAAAAAGCCTGACAACCAGTCTATCCTTCGAATATCGGTATTGCCTAGAAATACTGATATTCAGCCACATCTGAATACCATCGAACTGGAGTGTAGTGTAGGTGATTGGTGGTAGGTACATCATGTAAATACTTCCTATTTCAAATATAACGATTATTGAATAGTTTACATTTTAATTAAAATAACTAATTGAATATTTATACTAATGAGACTAAGTATAAAATTATTCAATTATTTTTATAATTAATTGCGAAATAAAACTGTAAAAAAGATGAATTCACGTCGTTTCACACGGTACTGATACTTTGATTTGATTCTTAAACCTTTATTAATATGGATTATTACAATCACGCTATTTAACGCCACAATAGGAGTGGGTATTCCAATTTTACTATTCATGAGAAATCTTAGTCACTTGAGACCTACTTAGGAGTGACAGATTCCACCTAGTTTTCGATCACGCACAGCCTTGAGATGCTATTGGAATATTGGATGATAGCTGCTAAACTTAAGTGGAAAACCGATAAAAGAATCACCGAGTAGGTCCCATTGCACTGGGCTGGGTGACACCACAGCCGTCCAGGTAGAAGGTGGAGGGATGCGCTTGACTCCGACTGCAAGGACTGGTTTTATTAACAGGGATGTATGAAAAAAAATACACGGGGGCCTTTGCAGCATGACAATAATAAGGTAGATAAATAGTTTAAAGTATAAAGACATTTTTATTTAACTTTTAACAGAGAAAGAGAAAGTGATGTATGCATTTAAACTACTTACTCTCTACTCCTATGTCCCGTATTCATAGGTGTACAACAATATAAACTCTATCCAACTAACAATTGGGTTATCTAATAAAGTAACATTAACTAGATATATCTAATAGTGAGAAGTTGGACCGTTTTTATAGTTATTTTATTAAAAAGATATTTTTTATTAGAATTGGATGTGGATACCTGATACACCTCTGATGTGCCTTTTTTTGTATGCGGAAAATCCTCATGTCGTCATGTCGGACCGACTAAAAACCGCATTTGCCATCACTTGCCCCATGGGTCACGAACATTCACCATGACGGAACCTCTGCCGTACCTTACGGCTTCCGGGGATACAAGCATGATGCTATCAATGTCAAATGTTTAACTTTTTTTACTTTCCCTTTACATTTTTCTTTTCAGTTTTTTACATCATTCCGTAAAAAGTAGTTTTTAACCCCCGACGCAAAAACGACGGGGTGTTATAAGTTTGACGTGGCTGTGTGTGTGTGTGTGTGTGTCTGTCTGTGGCCCGTGTGTCCCGAATGGATGAACCGATTTTGATTTTGATTTTTTTATTTGAAAGGTGAATTAGTCGGGAGTGTTCTTAGCTATGTTTGATAAAAATCGGTCCAAGATGGCCGCCGCCACAAAATATCGAATTACATATTTTTTCACAACTCCCTCAATATGGGTATCAAATGAAAGGGCTTGACTAGTAGAATACTATGCACTATGATAAATTTCAAATCCAAGATGGCCGCCACCACAAAATAGCAAATTACTTTTCGTGTCGGGGGTTTTCTAAATTTTTAATTTAGTTTATATTACATACAGACTCCGATTAACACTTTAGAGAAACAAATCAACATCAACATGGTGTCATTTTTTGCGGTTTCAAATAAATATTTACTAACAAACACTCGGTAGGCCACGGTACATCAAACAAGATAGACACACTCAGCCTTCACCTTGCCGATCCGCCAATCGAGCGTGACTTGGATACGCGAAAAAACCGTTATTACTTAATAATGGTAGAATTGTGCCAAGTTCATTGGGCACTATGGTTGTTTCGATTGTCTTAAATAAGTCCGAGACAATGAAGCCAATTGTCGACGAAATAATGTCATTTCGTGTGATTTTTCCTTTCAATGCATTAACACATTCATTTATTGTCAATTGTTATTTAAAGAATGAAGATGAAATTTAATATTAGTGGGTCGTGATTAGTGTTTTCTTATCATCGCATAATAAAACTTACTGAAACTTCCGCGAGTCTTATCTAAATATATAGTATGATAATTATTTTGCACAGTAGTTCCTTAATTTAAAAGCTAAAAATAAATAAAAAACTAATTTTAATGACGGAAGAAGTCGTCTAGCTTGCAAGATACGAACCTGCGTCTTCTGGTTAAATACACCAGACGCTATGACCTCTAAGCCACTGCAAGTGAGTCGAATTTTGCCTTCATTAAAATAAGTGCTATTATCGAAAATGCTAAAATAATTCGAAAAGATAAATAAGAATGGTTTATTTCCTGGATAAAGTGAGTACTCAGGATTTTAGAAAATTCACACGAAGTAGAGAGAGAGGTAGGGCACAGCCATTTATGGCTCAAATCTGGAGCAGCCTATCTGGGGAAGTACCTCCACCTTACAGAAAACTGCAGCAAGAGAGGTAGGGCACAGCCATTTATGGCTCAAATCTGGAGCAGCCCATCTGGGGAAGTACCTCCACCTTACAGAAAACTGCAGCCAAATAACACACTTTATTGTGTGTTGTGTTCCTGCAGTGAGTAAGGCCGCCAGAGCCCCTTCTAAGGATGCGCTGCGCTGACAGTAAGATGAATATTCCCTCATATTGCCGGCGCAGTGAATCCTCGGATCCGCAACGCACGAGTGATATCCCTAGTGTTGCAAGCGTCCATCCGCTTATCATCCCAGCAGCCGCTTACCATCAGGCGGGCCGTATGCTTGTTTGCCACCTTAGTGTTTAAAAAATTTAAAAAATAAAAATAGAAAAAAAGGTGATGATATTAGGTTTAATTCATCAAATTCATACTAGCACCCAGAAACACCAAGACGAACACTAACACTTAAGTTCATATAAATATTTACGTCCTGTGGGAATCGAACCCACGACCTCGCGCTACTCGAACCACTAGACCACAAATATCGTCGACCATCTTTGACCACATGTTACACCACAATTTGAAAGATGTCAGCCGACCTGGGTCGATTGATTAATTAAACTATCTGACCTCACACACTAACCAAACTGACATTTACATAAAGTTATCGCGACATGATCACGAGTGTCTACAAAGTCAATTAAAATATTTAGACGATAAATGCATAGGTAAGTATTATCTACGGATATCCTATTATAATTTTACTTATATGGATATTACGGAAATCGTAGGCCTACCTACTTACTCCTTGCAAATGAGATATTTATAGTTTTGATTCTCAATTAACTTATCCCATTTATAGAGGAAGGACACAGCCATTTATGGCTCAAATCTGGAGCAGCCCAATAACTGCAGCCAAATAACACACTTTATTGTGTTCTGTGTTCCTGCAGTAAGGTTGCCAGAGCTCCTTCTAAGTAAGCGCTGCGCTGGCAGCAAGAGGAATATTCCCTCAAACTGTCGGCGCAGTGAATCCTCCATAAACCTTCGAGAGGTTTTTAGGGTCGGCAACGCGCGAGTGATAGCCCTGGTGTTGCCAACGTCCATAGGCTACGGTGACCGCTTACCATCAGGAGGGCCGTATGCTTGTTTGCCACCTTAGTTGTATAAAGATAATAATGGATTTCTTGTAGTTTGGTCGGTAGACGGTATGTGCTGTTTTTCCATTAGTAAATTCATAGTAACAGGACAATTTAATTGCAATATATCAGGTACAGTCACGAGCAAAACCCAAAATGTATACACTAACGAAAGTGCTAAAGCGATTCTCTCCTAAAATACTAATAGAACTTTGTGATATTACGAACACAGTATTTACGAACCAATAATATAGTGACATTTGGTTAATCTCAAAGTTGCAATCGTTAATTCATGAAAAAATCGCTTTAGCACTTTTGTTAGTGTATACATGTTTTTGCTCGTGACTGTACATACGACCCAACTTATACCTACAATACCTACTGTATAACTGTACTCCAGTCAAATCTAACCCTTCTGCAATTCAATGCGTGACGGACGGTATGTTAATTTCATTGTTACCAAATGTGTATCACAATTATTAAAATGAATTATGTAAGTAATTAAAATTCATATTTACATTGATTTGCCATTGCCATACATTCACCACAATGCAAAATGTGAGGTAGGTTATGTTTCTCTGAGTGGGGCAGATATGTGACCGCGAAAGTAGTCTCTTGAGAATGATACTGCTTCCTTATCACCGGCCTTTGAATGTAGTCTGATTTTATTTACTTAGGATTTCTTTCACCACTTCTCGATAGCCGCTAACCACCGAATAAATTCAAAAATTAAACAAAAGAAGGTCATCTAAAGTTTTTACCATGAAATCACTGTGAAACTGTTATTATTCTGCCGTAATGGCATGGGTTTGACATTCCGAAACTGACACTGACAGTTTTTACTATGAAATCATTACGAAACTGATAATAGTGTGCCAAAATGGCGTGATTATTCCCAAATTATTTTTTTTTCTCATCCCCTTGTCAACATTAAAAAAAGTACTTAGACTAGAGTTTTAAGCGGCGTAATACAGGGTATTTTTTCCAATAGGTGTACCTTTGGTACATTATGTGGGCCGATTTTGATGACCTCCTTTGTTATGATATTATCTGCCAGGTAATTTAATGGAAACTTACTGTAAAGTATTGGTACAGGCCCTTAGTATACTACTTTTCAAGGTGCCAGGGTCGAGTTTCTGTAAGAACCAAAAATACTTACTTGACATCCTTGCTTACTCACAAAAGGAAAGCCCGTAGGAACTGAGGTTTTTTATTGTAACCAAACAGATACAGACATGAGCGGGCCGACTGATAGTAAATAAGTAACCGGCAACCGAAGCCTATCGACGTCTTCAACACCTTAACACACACGTGGTGCGGAGAAAAGTAGTACCTACGTAGTTGAATAAAGTAATATCCCGAAAGATAGACAGGAAAAGTTGTTAGGGCTTTTTGTTACAAGCGAGGGTAAAACCTAATGGATACTCTGAATACAGGGCCTACCTATTAATAACTTTCAATTGGTAGAAAATTAATAACGTTGTCTACAAACTAGTCCAATACAGTTTGACATGTATTTTATTAATAAAATTAAATTACATATCAGTGTTCAAGATAATCGACACGAGATTATTAGTTTATATCATGTTAAATGTGAAAAACCGCATTTACATTTAAGCTGGATTGTGCACGCATAATCACCGGACTGCATATTTCAAGTAAAACAACTTTAGCTGTATTTTCTACGATAATAATCGGTTGACATTGTTTTTTAATAAGAAATTAACAGGTTAATACACGGTGTACATTTCATTGGGTCGTGTGGAGGTTGCTGGTTAGTACACTAGTTCCGATTGCGATAGAGGAAGTATAACTGCAAGGTCTATGCCACCGTGATCCTTCCTTCCGCCTTACGATTATCGTATTCTAATAATTATGGTATTAGTACCTAGACTTCATAGCAAACAGTTATTTTTCACTGCGACATTCACCTATTTTAAAACCGTTGTACCGCAACAAAAGTCGTGTTAATAATATCTTTTTTCGAAGTTCGATTCGTAACGTAATTATTCCACGCTTGCATGCAATTTGAATATTTTAGTAAGTATATTTAAACGTTACTTATTTGTCCAATTCTGTCTCAATGTTGTGTCGAGGACAAATAAACGAGTAAGTTTATTTGGTGCTGATCTGTCGACAAGCTACTAGGTAGTTATAATTATTGTGGTTATTTATGACTTATAAATTGTCAGATTTATTTTCTTGCTATCTTGTCTCACTTACTTAGTGTTTACTTTTGCCTAAACGTACCTAGTTAGATAAACATTATTTCTTTTCAGTACTTTTTTCTCTATCATCTGTCAATTGTTACAAGGGCTCAGGAACTCCTGTAGGTACTCTTGGCAACTCTGAAATTATTAAGTGTAACACTGAATATCTAAGAGTGTGCAGTGGAAGTGCAAGTGGAAGTGGTGGGTGGACCCATATCATGTTCGCATGCCCTAACATCTGTAGGCGCATCCCCGACCGCTACAGAAAATCGCGTGCGCATATGATATTTTATGTTGACTGTTATTATCTAGTTCAAGATTTCTATAAAATAAAATTAATTGTTATTGGGCGCCGCTCTTGGTATGTTGGTTTACGAAGGGGCAGTAGTCTGCGCTCCGCGGCTCCGGAAATCCCGTCGATCTATTAAGTTTCTCTGTTATACTTAGAGTTCCATCATCATTATATTATATCAACCAAAAAAAAGTCCACTGAACAAAGGCCTCTGCCATAGACAAGGACCGGTTACATGCCACCTACATCCAACCACTCCCAGCGACCTATATCAGGTCATCAGTCCATCTCGTTGGAGGCCGTCCAACGCTGCGCTTTGCGCTAGAATTTCCGCGCATCCAAAATTTGGATTTGTGCCTGTTAAATGTTACTATAGACTGTCATTATGGACACGAATATATGTGTGATATACCTAATTGTGTATAGTAGTTCGGAGTCGCGGTCTACATTGCTGTGGTTTAGCCCAATCGTTGTAAAGTCAGCAGATATCAGTCAGTAGCTGCCTACGAGTACGTGACCACCCGCACGACTCAGAAATCGTGATAACAACGATACTTTTGCTGTTCAGTGAACCTTGATTCATCAAAATACGTGCTAAACTCCAATAGCTAAATGTAAAAATGTTTAACAAAAAATAAATAGGTAATAGATATTTTTTAATTTACATTTCAGCGAAGGCTTATATTTGTTCTCAAACAATGACTGGATGTCTTTGATATTGAAATTATATAAAAAATATTTGCAATTATGCGAAATCACAAGGTTTCAGAACTTACATTATAATTCACCTACTACCTAGTTCCTACCTTATATTAAAAAAATATAAAATGCATTATTTTATTAATTAATTAATCATTGATAAAAATAAAAATAAATAAATTACGGAATTAGGAAAATATTTGCAGGAACAGACATTTAATAAAGTCTGTTCATATTTCCTGATATAAGCTTTAAATAGTTACCAACAAAATAATACCTAGGCCTTATTACTTTCTTGAAATAGGTTGAATGAATGAATTTAATTGTATGTTGAAGGACTGTGGGATAGAGGTAGAAAGAAAAGATAGATGTCATAGATAAGATCGTTATGATAGAATAGGGATTGAATGAGCAGATGACAGCTAACAGGGATGAATTCTTTCGAATAGGATAGGTACAAGAGCAGGAAGAAGACTTTCTTGAAATGGGTCACTATAGTCTGTTGCGTTTAGATCTAGGTAGGTACGTCTGTGTTCGTAGCCCTTATTGGATCTTCTTGTGGTAGGTATATGTACAGAGTTTACATGGCTCGCTACGGCGTAGCAAGTAACCCTTTTATTTAGGTATATCTAAATATTAGATTACTCAGTTGACTAAACATAATTTGTTTAAAATATGACTGCCTTGGTGGGGATAAGCAAGGTGGAAGGGACATCGACGCACATCCGAATACCATGAGTTCAGTACCTACATGATTCTGGACCCCCGTTGAAATTTTCCGTAACTTTTTTCATCAATTTTTCAATTATTTTTACAGTTTGTTTACAACGTGCTAGGAAACATTATTTCAATCTACCCAAATGAGATTTATACTGAAAAAAAAAACATTATTTCATTTATTTCGGATCGCGCGCGAGATAACGTTCACCGCGGAGCGTTTTTAGCAATAAACTGCGCGTTCAAAAATGTAAATATCTGTAATAACCGATCATATTCTACATTAATGACCTAGGTCATTTTATTTTTGACCTTGAGTGAAACCTTCTCACGACGTTTGTGCGCCGATATCCCTTCCACCTTGGATGTACCTATACGCAGGCTGGGCTGCTGAGCTAAGGTGTACTAGGTTCGATTCCCAGTTCGAGTGGATTTCTATTATTAAATGTATATTATCACCATATTAGTCACATATGAGTAGGTAAGCTCGTACATGCTCGGTTAGGTATAGTTTATTCCTAAGTATTAAAAAAAAAACATATCAAACTAAAATTCTCATAATGTGATTTATTTCTCAAGTCTTTTTATAGATTTTAGTTTTGTAACATATATACATATATATATAACCTTCACGTCTGTAGCTGTGTAGTTTTATTAGGTTTTGAAGCTTCTAATTGTATTGAAATTCAAATATTTTTATTTCAATTAGACCATATAAGTAGGGTTTGAAACGTTAACTAGTTGTACGGTTCCAAAAAAGTGGGTGTTATGGAGAAGAGCCGACAAGAAACTCCATAGATACTCTTTTTTTTAAATATGTGTGGTAACAGTAGGAAATATGTTCGATTAATTGCAATTGGCTCGCCCCCTATCTGTACCTGGGATCTAATGGAATTGTACCCTAACTGCAAATTGAGTGTACCTACATCATTCGTACACCCGCACTTCGCCGATATGTTTAAGGTCCCAAGATAAGGGTGCAGGCACAGATGCGGACGCCGAGATGCTACAAAAAAAATTATAAGACAATAACACTGCTCAACCTGGGAATCGAACCCAGTACCTCAAGCGTCAGTCTTAGGACCACTAGGGTAATGAGTCAGTATTAGTTTTGTACATAATTATCTTATAATACACCCTACTACTTATTACGCAATTGTTGATGTGAAACGCATTATTATTTGCATTCGAACATGCAACGGCGGCCTCTGGTGGAGTATTAGGTAATTAGCATGCAGTGTCGAGACTATGTTGAGGCCAAACTAAATAGGACAGAACCAGCGAAAATTGTTGTATGCAAATGTTTTGGTAAATAATATTATTAATATAGAAATCTGCAAGCAAATAAAGTTTTACATTATACATATAACATACCCCTCTACCAAAATATTAGGTCAGTGGCATGGCATACCACCCTAATGTATTGATGATGTAATTACGTCAAAACGCAGGTGTTGTTAGCGGTATTTAGGTAAACTTCTGTCGCCTGTGCACCTTAGTATCCCCTTCCTAACCCCGGAAGGGTTAGGAAAGGGATACTAAGGTTAGGATACTAAGGATCAGGATAAGTATGTTATTTTTCTCCCGATAAAAGCCTATTTAATTGTTATAAAGCTTTCATCTTCATAATAGACAATAGTCCCATAAGGTATGCAGGTTGCCACCTTCGTGGTATAAAAAAAAGGTGAAATATAAGAAAAATTGTAAAAGTTGTAATAGTTACAAGATGGAAATTAAAAAAAAAAGAATTTGGAACCGTTATTAGTGTTAGACTATTTTGTTCGGAGCAACATCTGTCGAGTCAGCTAGTATAAAATAAAAACAACATCCAGTTTAAATATTTATTTGAAATATGGATAGTAAAACGACAAGACTGCGAAAGTGGTTATCAGTACCTAGTTACCATACAAACAGCCTGTTCATGCACAGGTCTCCTCTCAGAATGAGAGGTTAGGCTATAGCCCACCACGCTGCCCTAATGCGGGTTATCCGACTTCACACACCGTCGAGAAAATCTTTTAGGCATGCAGGTTTCCTCACGATGTTTTCCTTCACCGTTGTAAGCGAGTGATAATTAATTATTAATACGCACATGTATACTAAAAGTCAGAGGTGCGCGCCTTGGATTCCAACTCAAGACCTACGGCTTGGCAGTCCAGTGTTCATATCTCTAGGCTATCACTGCACCCTGTTACAGATCCATTAAATATTAATTGTTTTTTTTTATATAGACACAGAATATAGAATAGACAGATTATTTATTTAGTGATGGCAGTCGGGTATCGATTGATCCTCATCCGCGTTTCGTTATAAGAGTGCACCCACTCCGAACGTCTTTTACCCTTTTAGTAAATTGCTATCGCTAAACAAATTATCTTTAAAAACCTTAGTATTTATTTCTATTGCTACTGTAAACTGGTATATCTAAAGTTAAAATTTATAAAGGGGCTGTTACATAATTGCTGATGTGTCGACAAAACAAGTTGTAAAACAATCAATGTCTAATTCAATGGCAGACATGAGATATGGCTATTTGTATTTCAAGTGTATTTCATCTTTAAGACAATGTTGGTGGTTTACTACTTCTCAACCTTCCTCGTGGATATAGGATTGAAAAATGGTCACAGCGTAAGCGCACAGTCGTTTAAAAAAGAGTTCTCCAAAATATAATTATTCATTTACACGTCAAAAGACACTTAGATAATATTTTTTTCTTACAAGTCTAATGTAAAAAGACGGGAATAACAAGTTAGCGATATTTTCATTTACTAGGAAGTTTTTTCAAAACCGGAATCCGAAAAAATATAATTATTTTATATTTTTCATAAATTAAATTAAAAATTATTCATGCGCGTTTTTAGGTCCCTAATTGATAACAGCTCCTTTATATTATATCCAGTTTATTTTATTCTGACAATAAGTGAATACAGAAAATATGTATTTTAATAATTATTTATTAGGTACATTGAAAGATATGACTACGAGTATGACTAATACAATTTAGATAATATAATCCCTGAAGAATTCTTCCACTTTTTCTCTTAAAAGGCGGCTCCTGCACTAGGAAACATTACTTATAAAAATTATAATTAAAATAGATTCAATTTCAAAAAATAAAAATCATCATTGTTATAGAAAATGATTTCTTAAAATTACATTAACTTGGTTTTGATTATAGCCATGACATTGTTAAAATTCAATTAATTATTACATTATTAAAATTTGACACAGAATTATACTGAACAGTTTTTTTTTTGGTTTTTTGGTGTATTTATTTAATTGGACGTCTAACACATAAAATTCATAATTATTATAGTGGTATTTTTTTTCATTTTTTTTTATTGTTTGATATTTTAAAAGCATAGTGTGCGTACAAGATTTCTTGAACTACAAGTTGTTATACTGGATGAGGATTTTATTACATGCACTGCTTTAACGCAATGTTATATTGGTAACATATTAAACATAATTTACAATTCGTATCTTTAAGCAATCCCGGGATAAAGTGATTAATAGTTTTTCACAAAATATTTTTTTCACAAACCAAATTTTTCACAAAATAAACGTAACTGTACTGTGTAACGTAAATGTACGCGCTATCTCTAGATGGATAAATCTATACTAATATTATAAAGGGGAAAGATTTGATTGTTTGTTTCAATGTTTGTTTGTTTGTATTGAATAGGCTCCGAAACTACTGGACCGATTTGAAAAAATCTTTCAGTGTTGGATAGCCCATTTATCGGGGAAGGCTATAGGCTATATATCATCACGCTACGAGTAATAGGAGCGGAATAGCAATAAAAAATGTTGCAATGCAAAAACGGGGGAAAAAGTTATCAAGCTGGCGGGAAGCTAGTCTCTTATCTAGCTACAATAAGTTATTAATTTTTTAATCTGTGCTGAAAATAAAAAAATAAGGTTTTTATCATCCGTAGTATAATTTGGTCTGGTTCACCAGCTAGAAGGATGCAGGTAATGAAATCGACATCCTGTATTACTAATAAAAATTTACACAAAGAACATTCGGCTGAATTGTAGCATCTTGTCGAGTACGTGCAAACGCTTCGGCTTCCGCTCAAGCTCCCTGTTATCAAACCTCTCTCCACTGTAAAAGAAAAAAGTGCATTGGTATATAAATCATTAATCGTCCCACTGTTGGGCACAGGTCTCCTCATAATAAATGATTAGGCTACGCTGGCTTAGTGCGGGTTGGTAGACTTCACATGCCGCTGAGAAAATCTCTCAGGCATGCAGGTTTCCTAACGATGTTTTCCTTCACCGTTGTAAGCGAGTGATTAGCTAGTAATCTTAACATGGAAAATGCTTGAAAAAATACAAAAAGATATTTATATTTATTTATTTATAACATCAGGTGAGGTAGTAGTGGTCAAATGCAAGAAACATAATAAAATGAGGATAAACCTTAAAACATGTTGGGTCTCTCAAGCTCCTGTGCCTCGACCATGAGTTTTTCTCACTAGACTTGCTAGCGATGCCGTAAAATATTTGTATGGAAAACCCTCGCATCGCCTTTAGCGGTAAGGAACTAAAATCTGCTATGAGATTACAACGTTTCGATGCGTAAAAAACCTATAGAAAGCCATTCGATAGAACTCATGGTTGAGGTACTGAACTCTCAAATACCCGAGTTTTCAAATACCTGTCGAATACAAATAATACTTACTGCGTGAGAGATCTAGCACGGAGGCAGGCAAGATGTGCGTAGTAGGTCGGCGTGGGGTAGGACACGGAGCGCATGCAGCGCGAGTACAAGTGGCACAGGTAGTACGTCAGCTGTTCCACCTCGTCGTCTGGGATCTTGCCGTCGTTGCACACGGCGTGGTAGCGAGTCGGGCGAGCCGTGCCTTTGATGGCTTGGTGGGATACCTAGAAAATATTTTTTTAATAACCAATCTATCACTTTATGCTCGTGAACGGGTCACGGGTGTTGTCTGTCGGGACTGGTCAGCTCTTACTGCTATGGCTATCTTCTTCTTTTTTTTTAATCCTTACACATCAAACTGCATTATACTCATACTATTCACCACAAAATTTTATTGTTACTATTACCAAATTTTTTTTTAAAAGGGTGCTCTCGAGTTTTTTGCTGGTTATTCTCCATAAGTCCCAGTTTTTTGGAACCGTAATATTAATTACACTTTTCAAGAGTGCCTATTTATATGGTCTAATTGATATAAAATATTTTGAATTTTTAGGGGATGAGACGCGGTGACGTTTGGCAATTTTTTAAATTAATAATTTGTTTCTATTCAATTTATTTTAAAATGTAAGTGATAAATTTATTATTATCATTGATTTTTATCACATAGTGTAAAAATATTTAAAAAAATGTATGCCTATGTATTTTTTTTAACATTTTTATGTAACTCACTTCCTGGGACACAAAATATGTGATTTTAATAATAAAACAATCATAATTACCAGATAAAAGTCGAGTTCGGATGCATGAACAATATCAGAGTCAACCACCGTACCAGGCTCAACATTAAACTGACTTTTGTTCCCTTCATTGAACAATCTGAAAATAACATAGACACAGGTAGGTATTAGATAAGTTATTATACCGGTTCACTATAGGTGTATAAAGGTACATCTCCTGCGGGTTGTGTAGATGTACCTTCTGATAATAGGCCCAATGGTAATAAAGCCTAATCGTAATAAGGCCCAATGGTAATGGTAATAAAGCCTAATCGTAATAAGGCCTATCGTAATAAGGCCCAATGGTATTTTTTTTGTTAATATGTATTTCCTTTTCTTACCTCGTGTGATGTCTTTTTTGCACCAACAAAAACAGTACTTCAGGCTTTTTATCATGTCCCGCCATTCGCTGGTAAGCATTGTGAACGGCTTGCAACTCACTGTTCATCACCTATAAGAAATATAGAATGAACTAAAATACCATAGAGTAAGGTTTTTTAACTAAATGTCTATTTTGAGATAAATTATCAGGGATTTACAGTATAATCGAAAATACATATCAATATTGTATATTATAATATAGCAAAAAATACGTTTTTTTTATTAAGTTTTGTTGATTAAACAAAACTTAGTAGTAATATAGATTTGTAGGTAATGTGGGGTTCGTGGTTTATAATTACGCTGGTCAATCGATTTGTAAGGTTATGATAAGCTTATCACTGTCAGTCTGTGGATGGGTGACCATTCTTAACGAATTGAAACCCCTTCACTTGAAGAAAGCCGTCGGCCCCGTTTCTCATACGAAAACCTATGACAATCGTTAGTGGTAGTCTCAGTATGATTTTTTGGTTTGATTTCGATTATTGGGACTGCCCCGAAATTGGGTGGTGAAGATCTGATGATGATGGCCACATCTGGTTACTCTGAAAGCCGACCCCGACATGGTTGGGGAAAGGCTACGAGGATAGAGATATGACTAGGTTCTATTATTTCAACATTGGCATTACCTGAGCAAACTGTCCTTCGGATACGCCATCACGGAATACGAATATCTTCTTTGGCAGGCTGTTATTGTTCCGTTCCTTATACACCCTCAGATGATCAAACATCATGTCTTCAAACTCGACAATCATCTCTTTCTGATAACACAATGATAACAATATGTTAATCAATGTCTGCTTAAACATGTTTATAGTCATTACGAAGACCTTTAGGTCATTGACATAAAGTTCAAATTTCAATCTTAGTAACGGACTTTATGAGATAAAAGGTTATAACGTATACCCGTGGTGATTTCGTTTTCCCAATCACGGGAATTTCCCAAACACGTGAAAATTTCCCAATCACGTGGTAATTCCTAAAAGGAACTCCTGTACAAAATTGACCGAATATTTCTAGATCCACTTGTTTAAGCAGTGCTTTGTCTGTCTGTGTTAGTTTTATTTGGTAGAATGTAAAAAAAGTCGGGTTAGCTACACCATTTATAACTCAAGAACAGCTGGACCGATTTTTATGACCTTTGACTTGTTGGCTTTGCCCGAAAGAGCAGAATAATAATAATAATTAAAAAATCGGAAAATGCAAATGGAATTTAGCTAGGTAGCTAAAATGGAGAAAAAATAGGTATTAAAATATAAAAGTAAAATTGAAATGGAATTATTTAGAATTAAATTAAAGTTTCTGATTGCAGAGAACGT
The DNA here is from genome assembly GCA_946251955.1 of Acronicta psi. Taxonomy (NCBI): domain Eukaryota; kingdom Metazoa; phylum Arthropoda; class Insecta; order Lepidoptera; family Noctuidae; genus Acronicta; species Acronicta psi. Next base: position 9,542,043 of record OX276475.1, on the reverse strand, counting down.
ATTTGTTGTATTTAATGTGGCCTGTATTCTTACCTTTGGCGTCTGGATGCTCAGCTCGATATTATAAATGAAACATTTAGCATCCAAAGAGGCGGTCACTGCTGCAATACTAGGAACATTAGACTGAAAAAAATATATCACGACTTGTTAGAAGTAAATACTGGTGTGGTAGCAATACACCTATGTCTTACAAACGAAGCAACATATTATATGTCAATGGAGTTCCTTGCCAGCTCGCAGGGGCGTGCACAGAAATTTCAGACAGGGTATGCACAACTAAAATAAAAAACCTTATAAGTATGTAACTACTTAGTTTCAGCCTGTTTCGGTCATAGGCCACCATACCTACTGTTACGCGCGAGGCGGACCGCGCCACCGCGGTGCCATTGGCTTCGCAATTTCGCATGATGTTTGTTGCGACCACTAAGAATTGTTAAACAAGAGATTTATACTAAAAATGCAAAGATGATATCCAAAGTGGTGTTTGGAAGGGCCATGAGATCTTTTTATCTTGATTTGTAAACTAAATGCGAGGGAAACTGTAAAATGTATTTGTGTACACAACCTACTAGCCAGGTATAAATTAGGTATCATAAAATGTATGAAAATAACGAGTAGTAGGTATTACCTTATTTTAGTACATTCAATCAATAAAACTTTTCCCCTAAATATACATAAATAAACACACTCTTCACTAACACAGGATCTCACAGGTTAATTTTCATTTTTTTACAATAAACTTACACGAAATAATTATTTACACAATCACTTGCGCACAGAAAATCAATTAAAAGTTCAAAACAAAAACAATAACAAACAATATGGCGTTAAAAAACTGATATTGTTACGAAATAATACCATACTATACCTACAATTTAAGTCTACCCTTTACAATGAACAATTACGCGGTGCCTTTACGGCTTTTCAATTTGGTCGGGTTGCAAATAAGCTATGCTTCCAAAACCCGCACACAGCTAATAGTTTTGTTGTGTAGTACACCGAAAAAGTGTGACTGTGTGCGTGAATTCGCGAGCTACATTGTATCAAATCGTATGGTAACGTAAGCAGGCCTCAGTATTGCTTATGCTCACGGGTTCTCGGGGAGCCACTTGTGCGAGCCGCGAATTCATCGCCGATGAATGAGCAATGATGATGATGAAGTGAGCACAAGTGAGCTCGACGGCAAGTAATTCTAAGAAAAATTAATAGATGGCGCGGAAACCAAATAAGATTTTGATTTTGATTATTATGGATTGATTTTTAATAATGTTTGTTATTTATCATTTAGAATTTTAGACTCTAAAATAACAGGGTATGCAGTGCTTATTTGCATGTATGGACCGCACGCCACTGCCAGCTCGTCTTCATAAGATCCACTTTTTGGAACCGTGCAACAAGTTTGACTTTTCGAAAGTGCTATTGATATGATCTAATTGAAATGAAACATTTGACTTTACACGGCTCAGTCGTAAAACGTCCCCTACGTAAAATACCTATAGTTATAAAAATCTTTTTGGGACAATGTCCCATTCTTTCAGCATCACATACGTATGCTACAGTAAAATACAAAAAAGATAATCAAGTCAACAAACTATTGGATTAAAACTACATACATACACTTTCCTTTTTTCCCAAATGGGTAGGCAGAAACAACAGAACGCCATTTCCTACTATTCTTGCATACTATTTTGCATCGACCACGCTTATACATCTTTTCACACACACGTGCGGCTTACACGCGATGACCAATAATCCTTTTAAAAGGTCAGGTGCGTAAAAATACTTCTGAATATAGGTTTAATTTAGGTTTGAGTTGATTATTTTATTCGTCACAAGAATTCTAAAAATCACTTTTTTGGGTTCGCGATCGTTTATACACTCTAACTCGACTTGTTTTTTTTTAAATATCTTCAATGTACAGACACAACTTTTTTACAATTTTATAATAGTATAGATTAACGATGCAAGTAAAAGCTATATATGAAAAACATACCTGATCGGGTGAGGGATGTGTGACATCGGCACCGACGATCATGACTGCGCCCTCCCTTAAACACTTGGGCATAGCGCAAATATCGATTGCTTGGTTGATACCCATCAATTTTGAATTCACCTGTCAAACAAAAGTAATTTTCAAAATCATCATTAACCCATACACACTACTTGCAAATCTTTTGGTCCAGCCTACTCGAGATTTCGTTTTTATTAATTTTAATCCAATCTTCTCTCTAATTTTTACAGCCGGGTTGAAGTTGCCACGCGCCATGTTCAGCAAGGACAAAAATATTGTACTGTCCCACTACTGGGCACAGGTCTCCTCTCAGAGATTTCAAGGAAGCAAATCGAAACCCTAATCCGGGTTTTCAGACTTAACTCGCTGTCGAGAATTTTTTTCCTCGTGATGTTTACCAAATTACGATTGGTACATAATCATAAAATGGAGAATGTATTTTAGCCTCAAGTAGCCTTAGTTAATAGGAGATACGTCAATACTTTAAAAATAAATACACTTTCAAATTCACGTGCCTTATGGTAATTAAGTAATGTTTAAAAACAAATATTTACCTTCAACAAGATGTTCTTGGCAGTCATTGCGTTCATTCGGCGAGCTGTCATCTCTTTTATGCACTGCGTGAGTATGCCTACTTCGCGTTCTGCCATTTGTTTCACCTGTTAATGGAACATTAATTCAGCTTTTATAGTAGTTATTGGGGTGCGTAAAAAGTGCCTCCACGTGTGACGATACATAATTGATCGTCCGGCGCATCCTAGGCAGTCAGCCTCGATATCAACATGCTGACTGGCTAATATTTTTATCGGGGCATGAACTAAATGCCGAATCGTAGACCAGAAGGATGGGTAGCAGCATCCTTTCTATGGAACAACACCACTACTGCGCTCACCAACCCGCCTGTCAAGCGTGGTGAGTACCGGCAATTACCCCTCTGGTAAAGGTCGCTGGAAGTCGTTGGATGCAGGTAAAATGCGACCCGTCCCTGTGGAAGTCAATGGGGGAGGCCTTTGTTCAGCAGTGGACCTCTTTTGGCTGACATGGTGATGATGATGATTACAGTATTATAACAAGCTTTTCCGCTTCCGAATAAGCATAAATAATCGTACAGTTCGGTTATTGTAACTGTAACTCTCTGAAGTTCGCACGCAAGTTGCTGCGCAGTAGTTAATTTGTACACACGGTTACACATTACCAACAAGCTTCATTACCAGTAAAAGCGGACCTCTTATTGTACGGATAGCTCATATAATGCGACGTCCACTTATACTAGACCATAGGAACCAGTAATAGAAATAAAAAGCATCCTATGTGTTTTATCCAGGGTATAAGCTATTCCTAATTACCTCCAAGCGTCTACCCGTTGCAAGTAAGCAAGTTAATTTGTAACATACCTTATGGTAGTCGTCCCGGCCTCTCGAAGACACGATAATGAAGACAAAACGTACATCTCGGTACGCACTTAACAAAATGCTTTGAAGTGACCGCATTTTAGCGGCGTAGTTGACCAATTTTGGCTTTGCGATGCTCATTCCCATCTGCGTTCCAGTGCTGATGAGCTGAAATATTGTAAACAAATTATTAAGTTCTACGTACGATACATCGGGACATACAAAATATTCAAAATGATCGGAACAAGAACAATTAAGAAAATTAAACTTTATCCCAATGTGATAACGTTTATTTCAGAATGACAGTTGCCGTGTAGTGTGTTCGTTCTGAAACGTTCCTTGTGCCATTGAGATATAGTTTAATTTTCTTAGTTTTTCGATCATTTCGAACACTTTGTATGTCTCGATAAATCTGATGCTGACTGTATAACCTACTATTGTAAATAGTATTGAATGTGTAAATATAAAGCTTACCAATGAAATCATAGAGTCATAATCATTCCTCGGGTCAGTATCAAGCGCGATGAAGCCCCAAGACTGGAGTTGTTCCGGCTTCAACAGGCGGTTGGCTTGCCACTGTCCTCTCCTAAAGAAATTCGTACAGATTTACTTTGTTGACCATTTGAAAAAATTGGCATTTTGTATCCCCATAAATAATAAATGCCAATTATTTCAGATCTTTTAAAACAGCTTTACAAGTCATTTATCCTTACTAATATTATGAATGCGAAAGTAACTCTGTCTGTCTGTCTGTCGCGCTTTCACACCAAAACTACTGAATGGATTTTAATGAAATTTTGTACGCAGATAGTCTACGTGCCTGAGAAAGGACATAGGCTACTTTTTAATGCGAAAAAAGGGTGGTAAGGGGTTGAAATAGGGGATGAAAGTTAAAGGAATACCCAAACTAGAGAATTAGCTAGCTAGTAACCAGCTAGTAAACAACAAATTCCAATTATTTCAGATCTTTTAAAACAGCTTAACAAGTCATTTATTTAGAAATAAATGCTACATACCTGGGAACTGTTTTACCATTTCCAATCTCCAACGTCGGTGGGTCCAAAATTTTTGCTTTGACAGTGTAAAACTTTTCAGATATCTCCAAACCAAACTGTTTAAAGTCATTGTTCTGAGAATATTTCATCTGAAATTAAACATTTTATTACATTATTACGAATTTAGAACAATAATAATAATAAAATCGTTTATTTCTCACTACAATTACAATTACACAGTATTAAAGTAAAGAAGAGATACAATTTTAGCCATAGATCAATCCTTTGTTTATGGCAGCGTAGTGAGCATTGGTTGTCATTAGACTAAGGCTAACATTCAGAGACGATGCTCAGCGTAAAGTAAGGCTGCCGTATGTCAAATTTGTATTACAATTTGACATACGGAAGCGTAAGTTCATGCCGAGTCTCTTCTCTGAATCTCAGCCTTAGTCGCCTAAGCCTATCCTGTATCACAAACGGATAGTCTTCCTCGCCATCAGATCAACAAATTCCCACAAGACTTCAGATAGAGAATTGATCAAATTGTATCATTTTCTAACTAGTAATTTAACCAAAAGCTATTATAATTTACTTGTGATTTGTATACATAGTGTAAAGTGTGTCGATGTAGTTCAGTTATTAAGGGCGATGTATGTAATTGGGTGGTGTGATGTTTATGTGTTTATAATGTCTATGTGTTATAAGTTTTTTTTGTTGCAATAACATTAATTGTTAAAGAAAAATTGTTGTTCAACTCAAAACTGCCCCATTATTCTGGTTGTCATAAGTGCTACACTAAAAGGTTCTGTGTTCGATTTCCAGATCTAGCAGTGTTATTAGGTTTTCCTAAGAAAATCTCAGCAGCTCCAGCTCGGAGTTTGGATTTGTGTGTTAATGGCAATAGGTTTTCTCCCTATTACATGGGACCTATACATACCGGCGAAATATCCTCCGCCTAACTTTGGAGAATCCAGGAGTGATATTATGTTGGGGCAATAGGATCAAAATTAAAATAGCAGTTCCGCAATGACGGGGAATTTCATTAAGAGAGGTAGGGCACAGCCGTTTATGGCTCAAATCTGGAGCAGCCTATCTGGGGAAGTACCTCCACCTTACAGAAAACTTCAGCCAAATAACACACTTTATTGTGTGTTGTGTTCCTGCAGTGAGTAAGGTTTATTTATTTATTTTATTTAACAGGTACCGAACAGGTTGCCAGAGCTCTTTCTAAGGAAGCGCTGCGCTGGCAGCAAGAGTAATATACCCTCAAACTATCGGTGCAGAGAATGCTCCATAAGCCTCCGAGAGGTTTTTAGGGTTGGCAACGCGCGAATGATACCCCTGGTGTTGCCAGCGTTCATAGGCTACGGTGACTGCTTACCATCAGGCAGGCCTTATGCTTGTTTGCCACCTTAGTGGTATAAAAAAAATAGAGCGTGAGCACTTATCGAAAGAGGCGGTTGATGTCCACTTACATTGGATATAACTTCTTTTATTTTCGCCAAACGCTCATCAGGCGGAGTGGCCGCTTCCCTCACCATCTTCGATACTTGTATATCGTTTAGCTGTCTAGCTAATGGCTGCAAATAAACATAATCACTACATAAAAAAAATATACGTATGTCTGGAAAACGCTATCCTAATATTATAAATGCGAAAGTATTGTCGCGCTTTCACGCCAAAACTACTAAACCGATTTCAATGAAATTTGGTACAGAGATAGTCTAGAGCCTGAGAAAGGACATAAGGCTTTTTATCGCGAAAAAAGGAATTTAAGGGGTTGAAATAGGGAATGAAATTTATAAGAAATTTATACTCACGACTACGCGGGCGAAGGCGCTGGCGGAAAGCTTGTACTATATAAATGTATGTATATCTCTTCAAGTCTCTTGTTGAAGGATTACACATGACATGACAGGACATGTCAAGAAATAAATAATTAAATATATAACAATAAAAAAAATTGTTATAAAACTAACCCTGCCCCGCGTTGCTACCCGCGTTCATTTAATTTTTCCCAATCCCGCGGGAATTTCCCTAAATCCTTTCTTAGCAAATCAGCTCGGTGATTTGCGCTGTGTGTTGATAGAATGATGTCAGTCAGTCAGTAGTATATAACGTCTTGATTTTTTTAAAACTAAAACAAATGGTACAAAAACTTTTAACAATATAAGAAATATTCCACCTGTTTTAAAATCTGTATCTAACCTACCGGAATCAGGGTTCTAGCAAGAGAAACTTCAGAATAAAATTGTCGAATTTTGTCGTATCGATATTTTTAACGATCTGTTTGGAACGATATAAAAACTTACCTGTCCATAAGACACATGCAACAGTTCTATTGGGAAGTATATGCACTTATCCCTAGCGCCGACCCACAAGCAATTCAGTCTCGGATATTTCAACCTGAAATAAAATAAACAATATGTTGACTGACAAATAACCCACAACGATGTGGGTTCTTTGTTTCACTCTCTTTGAAACAAAATGGTATAAGTTTTGGGCATGCTTATCCAATCGTCCGCAGGCATGTGCGGACAGTGATCGAGAGAGAGATCGATACTTCTATCTCTCCCTATATTTCGCTTTTTCTGTAATCAGGCGGGTAAGTATAGGATACATGCTTATACCTAATATCTAGTTATTTAATTTGAGGTATTCTACAGATTAACTGCACCTGAAACTGAAGAAGTGGCGCCAGTGACGGATAACTTAAAGGAGAATCGTTCGTCTTCGTATGGGCATGTGTTGATGGAAAATACCCATGTGACTAAGAGTGGTGACATTGAATGTAGAAGGACAGAGAGTTAACTATTATTTTACCATCTGCTGATGTTACTTAGCTTGTAATTTATTAGTTTTAGTCAGAATGCACAAATTCCAGACAAACCATTCCTTGGTTCTTGATCTACTGTGGTATTCAATGTGTATGTACATTTAATAAGTGAAAAGAGAGAACATAATTTATTTATTTATATTAGGTACACAAAACAAAATAGATCGGTTTACAGGGCACACCAACGTAGATGTTGGTGTGCGTAAACTCAATGCGTTCATTACTTCGCCTATTTACTAGTGTTAGAACGCACACATTTGCAATTTCTTGTCATTTTAAAGTAGCAGGGAATATGATGCATAAATTTTGCTAATGAATCAAACGCCACTGTGGCGCATTAGTTTAGCGTGCGCTTCTTGTCGCCGGCACCGTAAGATCGAATCTTACTATCAACGGTTCAACTTTTTGTATGTTTTAAAAAATATTTTACATTTGTTTGTTCAATTCATTGTATACTATTAGCAAGTCTTCTTTATATTTGGTTTGGATTATATTAATGGTCTACCCTCTAAAAATGACAAATCATAATATGTTAGTAGTTTAATTTCATCGTCATAATGCTATTGACTATCGAGCTTCTGTTACGTTTTTAGACATTATACCCTGCGTATTTTGAGAAGTGCTATTATTTGTGAATCAATATGAATCACTTAACTACACTTTTAAGAGCTGAGATAATTATTTTGCATGAGCAAAACGTTTCATTTAGTGAAATTGCGAGGCGTTTAAAGATATCGGTGAGTAACAAAATATTATTATTACGTTTAGAAGTTTATTATGTTTCAATCCCGGTGAATTAGTGCAGGTTTTGTTCTGGAATATGGTTGCTAGCATGAGGACACGTTTGCAACAAGTAATAGTCGCAATACCAGTCAAGGTTACTTGGATGTTTTACAAAATAGATAGTGATGGCGCACCAATCGGCTATTAAAAATATCAGGGGGTAATTTGTATTACATGATTGATGTTATTGTTAGTGAGATTACAATTTAGGATCGCCAGTATCTTATTATCTAACTTACTAACATGTTTATTCATATCATTAATAAATAAATTACCCTCTTGAATATGAAGAACAAAGTGAATTCTTGTCCCACTTAGAATATTTGTCATGAACCATACTTTATAATTTGTATTTATAATTTAAAAAAACCATGTCAATAAATATTGTTGTTATCATATTACACATTGTTTAATATTTTCTTCCATATATCATTTTTTCTGGAATAATGTTCTTATTATCAGGTTAAATAACAAAAATAAAAATTCAACAAAACGAAAAAAAAAAATGATAATAATGCAAAAAGTTAGCGTCGGGCCGGCGTGATTTGATCCTAAGACCGAAAAAAAAAAATGATAATAATGCAAAAAGTTAGCGTCGGGCCGGCGTGATTTGATCCTAAGACTAATGTCACACCAGCCGCTTGCATATACACCTATGCCACGGTATCAGTTGATAATACCTTTGAATTTATGCTTCATATTCTTTGTTTCATATATAATGTGAAGCAACAAGAAATTGCAAGTGTGTGAGTGGACAACGGGTTATTGTAAAGCTAACACTAGTAAATAGGCGAAATAATAACGCGTTGAGTTTACGCACACCAACACCTACGTTGGTGTGCCCTGTAAACTGATCCATTTTGTTTTGTGTACACTAACAGCATATACATCACACATTAAACATAATAAAGAACAGAGGTATAGAATCTAATGTGTATGCCAATTATGATGTTGCAACATTGAGTGTTGTGTATACCTAACACAACACTCAATGTTGCAACATCATATTTTGTTACTTAATCTAAAAACACGGTAAAATATATAAAAGGAATCAATAGACAATAATTTAACTGAGGTAACGACGCAATATCTTTTTATATTTGGGGTAAGAACCAAAGAACTCGACCAACTCGAATACTTTAAAGCAAATTTCATAATTAAGAAATAAGACTATGCACACTTACCTATATTTCTTGTCCTTCGCGAAGTATTCAGCAACAGTGACCTTTCTAGTTCGACCACCAGATTCCGTCAAAACGAAAGTAAGCTCATCGGGTGGGCCCGCCAAACCATTGCAGACATACTCGCGCCGATGTCCCGCGGAAGGTGTATCTCCAACCAAATTTGTAAATACCTAAAAAGGCAATCATCTATTGGATTACACTAGCTTTAATCTATCTATATACAAATTGACGACGAATGACGACGTCTGTGGTATAGTGGTTTGAGTACCGGACTGCTGATCACGAGGTCGTGGGTTCGATTCCCACAGGACACAATTATTTATGTGTTGAATATAAATGTTTGTGTTTGTCTGGTTGTTTCCTATGTATTATAAATGTATGTATTTACAAAGTACCCATAGTACAAGCTCAGCTTAGTTTGGGACTAGATGGTGCTGTGTAAAATGTCCCAGGATATTTATAAAAAAAAATGGCAAACTCGAGAATAGCTGGACCAATTCGGATATTCTTTTTTTTTTCAAATATTCGTTGATGGCGTTAGATAGATGGAGCGATAAAAGGGTTCAAACTTGGCGCGAGTGAAGCTGCGGTCAAACCATATAGTGCAATATTATACAAGCTGTGGATTTATATGAAGTTAGTTAATTTAACAATAAATTAAAGTCTGCGCGGAACTAGTTGGCCGCGCCTTAGGTATGTGAGCGGCGGGACGGAGGGGCGGGGTCTACTGCGCGAGGTGGGACGGTGGGGCGGGAGCGCTTGGTTTTCGTTCACAGTAACCCGCCGCCTCACCCCCGTCCCTACCTAAGGCGCGGCCAATTAGTTCCGCGCGGACTATGTATAGCAATCTATGTATATTATCGGCCGTACATATGTATATGTACAACTAGCTTTCCGCCAGCGGATTCACCCGCGTGGTCTGGATACCACACCGTCCGGGGAGACGTTGTGGTTATGTGGGGCTTGCACCCACTAAAAACTCTGCCGTGAGCCTCCTCTCGCTTGGTGGATGGGACACGAGAACTGCTACGCATGACTTTCGCGACCCAACCAGCGCAGCCCATTGCTGGGCTCCAGACTCTTTGGTGGCTTCATGAGCATCACCACAACACACGAGGGCCGACGGGACTCACCCGATCCATCGTCGGCTCCTCCTAATAACTTTCATCCCCTATTTCAACCCCTTACAACCCTTTCTCGCATTAAAAAGTAGCCTAAGTCCTTTATCAAGCTCCAGACTATCTGTTTACCAAATTTCATTTAAATCGGTTCAGTAGTTTTGGCGTAATAGGGCGATAGACAGAGTTACTTTCGCATTTATAATATTATAGTAAGGATTCATATAACATTACCTTGAGGCCTTTAACAAAAGCTGCGAAGTAATCATAGCCACGTTGATTTTCCAATGGACGAGAGGGATCCAAATTAAAATCTTTTACTAATGCATCCAGCAAGCTCTGTGCTTTGGGAAAGCCCTTATGAGCAACTGAAATTAAAAACAATATTAAATAACCACATTATTACACTTTTACTTAAATCTCAGTAATATAATAAACAAAATGAAGAATATAAAAATTATTATTATTATGCATACATTAAAATATTTGCATATTAAAGAAATCATTATATACAAGTATGATGACTTCGTTATTTTATACAACATTAGTTTTTGTTTACCCTAAAGCGTAAACACGCCAACTTTAATTTGATTTGAAAGGTCAGAAAAAATAAAAAATAATTAAACCTCACGTGGTAACGAGCTCCAATAATTAGTCATTCCCCTGGGGCGCCCTGTGCAGGGCGGTTTGCGCGCGCGCAGGTGGGTACAAAGTATAGCTAAGGGTGGGCGCAGGTGAGAAGAGGGCAAGGTTCATAAGATATGGGTGTGTCCAACTTAAATAATTTTTGAGACAAAGTATAACAAAGGTTAAAAACCAAATTCCAATCGATTCTATTACTAATTCTGAACAATCTACTTTCAGGTAAACAAAAACGAACGTTGTATACAAGTATAAAAAAAATTTAGCTCATTAAAAATCTAAATAAAACTAATTATAAAATATAAATGCTTTTAATGTCACTTACCATCAATGTTGATAAACGATTTGTTAGTGAATATAGCAGACTGGAAAAGTCCTGTCCACATTTCGTAGCCGCAACCTAGATCCACAGGATTGGATGGACGCTTGAAAAATTGACGACCAGCCTAAAACAATAACAAAAAAATGTAACACTAAAAAGGTTAACTTAATCCTAGCCGTTTCCACATAGGTAACACATTATCATTATCAACACATTTACTGTCCCACTGATAGACACAAGTCTCTCTCAGAATGAGAAGGGCAGCAGGCGCAGTAGGCTAGCGTGGTACTCTATATTCTGAATTTCTGATTCAGAATATAGAGTACCACGCTAGCCTACTGCGTTGGCAGACTTCACACGCTCGCCGTCGAGAATATCTCGCAGGCGGGCAGGTTTTCTTACGATCCCTCCATGGCTGTGGTGAGTATCCCTGATCCCATGGCCATAACGCATAGGGCAAGTGATGCCAAGTGCGGTTTTTAGTCGGTACCGACAATCCCTGCCGCCTCCCCATGTGATGGGGATCCAAGAGGATTTTCCGCATCCCAAATAAATAATTTACCTCTTACGCACATGATTGCGAAAAAAACACACAAGGGATTATATTTTTAATTATTATACACACCTTTACATATGCCTCCAATGCACCCTGACGCAATATGACGTCGATGCATTGAATTTCTTCTGTAGGGTGACACAGAGATGACCCCTTCGATGTCATATAGCTAAAGAGTTAAAAATGTAAAGTTAAAGTTGCCTCTTTAGTAGATACAGTAATAGGCCTTATGTTCATTATCATGTCAAGAATTTGCCTGCACGTTACTCCGCGTATAATAAACATTATACTTATAATAATAATAATAATAATCAACCCATATACTGTCCCACTGCTGGGCCCGGGTAGTATGTGATGGATTAGGCTACAGTCCGCCACGCTCGCTAGCCTAATGCGGGTTGGCAGACTTCACATGCCTTCGAGAAAATCTCTCAGGCATGCAGGTTTCCTCACGATGTTTTCCTTCACTATTAAAGCCAGTGATAATTACGCACATGATTCCGAAAAGTCAGAGGTCGCTCGAGACCTTGGACTTGGCAGTCCAGTGGTCATACCCCTAGGCTATCACTGTTGTTACCCATATAGTTCGTCAGTGAAACTTGTTTCATGCGATAGACTTGTATAAATGGTAATGGACTTATGACCGCGACCGGACATACCAAGATACACGTGTATTGGCGTATATAATAGTACAAGCTCTACCTGGTTTGGGACTGGATGAAGCTGTGTAAAATGTCCCAATTTAAAAAATTATATTTACACAATTGAGTGTTTGGTTGTATATACAAAAACTCGACTTACTTCCTTATGTTTCCCAAATCAACAATACCAGTAGACTTTATTGACACTTCAAAAGTCATAGTTCTTCCATTCTGATCTTTCATATCAACCTGAAATATGTCATTTCACATCATTATGGTAGGCACAAACCACTTAAAAAATTGTGTAAGTATGATTTATATGTTAAATATTCGCCCGGAAGACGACAAATACTGCAGCCCCGCTGACATCAGGATTGAACCGCTACGTGACGTACCTAATAGAATGAGAGAGGCGAGGCGGTACTAATATGATGCCCAAATGACATTTGTACAGTTCGTTAAACTATGGGTCTCGGAACATCAAGCGAGTTGCTAAGCAGTAAAGAATTTATGTGACAGTGGGGGTGAGAAGTGGGGCACTGCGCAGTGAGTAGTTCTTCCGATCTTCTGAAGAAGAGAGAAGAGAAGAGAACAGAAGAGAAACGGTATGTAAAAATCGAAATCACAGATTCGATTTCGATTTTGCAAATAGGTACAATACCCTAAATCGATTTCGATCTTATACACCTAATACAATAAGCATGTTTCGCTTTGTTTTATCCTAGTCTACAGCTTGTTTATAAATAGAGGCGTTGTTCAAGTACTCACAACTGTATTAAAACGCTCCGTTGCTGGTACCACCTTGAGTGGATGTAGAGAATAACAATTCTTCATCTGATCAAACCCAATTAAATCCTTGGGGAAAAACTTTGCTTTCACTTGTTTGAAAACCTCGGATAACATCTTTTTGGGCCTATCAGGACTGAAGCTGACGTCATAACGCGACTGCAAAAAAATACAAATATTATGAATGCTAGAATTGAACTATACACCTTGGATTATGAATTTTACTGACAACACAAATTTTATTCGGATTTTGATATTACCGCGTTTTAAGTATACCTATGTGATATTAATGATTTTGGTGTGCACTAAAGAGTATTTATTATGTCTATTTATTTATCTAAATCACAATAAAATGTTTAGTTTCCAAAGTTTAAGCTATGAGTACATATTAATAATATTGACTTACTATTTTAAGAGACTTGAACTGCATTTCCAGATAATTCACTAATACTCTGATTTGCGTTGCGCGAACAGTACAACCTGGGATTTTATTTGGTATCTTATAACGACATAAAACTGGTTCAAGCGACTTGTGACTTGATCCCGAAGATCGTACAGACGCTGATGATTGAGCGGCTCTGGGGAAGGACGCAGATGTAGATGAGACTGCGACAGCTGGACTTGGTACAGATGGGCTTGGTGAAGCTGCAACTGGTAAAGACTGGCCTGGGCCAGATGGCCTGGCTGGAGCTGGTCCAAGACCACGTCCTCTGCCTCTACTAGCTGATTGCGAACCACCTCTGCCCCAAGGTCCTGCAGGAGCACTTGTTACAGGTGCAGACATTTGCACTGGTGCAGGTGCAGCCTCAGATGTAGGTCCTGGAGCATAGCCCGGTGGAATAAATCCAGGTGGAGCCGGACCGGGCGCCGGTCCTTGCGGCCATGCTGAAGCAGATCTTGGAGCTGGCAAAGGAGGAGTCATTTGGAATTCTGGAACAGATACGGACTGAGCAGGTTCCGTACTAGGAGCCTTAACTTCTGCTTGCTGTGGGGCATCAGTCTTTTTATTTCGTGGCTTCCTTTTCCTTCTTGTCAAGCCTAATCCAGCTTCTTCTTCGACTTCCTCATGTTTAGTTTCAGATTCCAAAGTTTCAGATGGAGCCTTTGATATCTGTGACTCTGATGATGGCTCGGATGGAGCCTCAGATTGAGCGCGAGGGATTGGTTCTGAAGGAGCTTCTGATTCAGCTCTAGAAGCCACTTCAGAAGAGGTTGCTGATGAAGCTGCATGTGGGGTTCTAGACGCTTGCAGCGCTTGAAGAGCCTGTAAAGCCTTCTCCTTCTTCTCTTTCTTCTCCTTTTTCTTACGGGCTCCTCCCGTAAGACCAATTTCTTCTTCTGGCTCTGCTGCTGGCAGTGAAGAAGTAGATGGTTCTTCTATCTCCACATGGCTGTCTGAGGATTGCTCCTTTGGAGTATCCTTTTTTCCTCCTTTCTTTTTAGCTGTAGAGAATATTAACATTATGTTTTCAATTGTCATATTATTATTATGATACAATTTAAATTACACTTGTTAAGTGTCCAAAATGGTGTTTAAATAAAGTGAGTATTTGATTGAACTATTGGTTAAATTGCCTATCAGCACTATTTTCCACTGCAGTCTATAAACCTATGACAATAAGCCTAATTAATCTACTACATCTTAACAAATAATAACACAATAAATTTGCAACTTCTCTAAGAATGTTCGTAAATACATTAATATTAATAAAAAACACGATCTATACAATTTTTTAGTATCAGTTGAACTTAAATAACAAGTCTAAGCTAGACTGAAAGCTACTGACTACTGGTGAGTACTGAGTACCGTTCATACCGAGTCAATATAGTGCCTTACAACATGTGCCAAATTTAGGGGATGAAATTGGATGTGGGCCAAAAGTGAACTGGATCTGCATGGATCTTAAATTTAATTTAATACTTGTTTTTTGTACCACTGTTATAAACTAATATTGATATTTAAGATTTTTTTGTTATTTTTTTATGTATGTGTATGTAATATATAAAAATATTATTATGAACGAAGGCAGAGTTCAAGTGCATCTGTACACTGCATGCTTCAGCCAACTAGGCAACTTTTTAATTAATATTGATACTATATTATAGTTAATATTTTATTTTCACATGTATGTTGTATTGAAAAATATATTATGAAAATAAATCATCAAATGCAATATTTGTTCCATTGAAACGACGCCATTTTGTTGCACTTATCAAAGCGAGATCTATGCCAAGCTTTGGCATTCTGTAAAAGGATTTTACTTTAGGATTACATTTAATCTTGCTTTACAAAGCAAGTCTAGCCTGATACTACACTTTAAATTACAATGATGAAAATGCTTTGCATGTTTACATGTGAAAATAATGTCTTAAGACTTGAACACAACAAATAGATTTGTGTAATGTGATAGTTGTAATGTGAAATAACAGTACCAGACACTGAAAATTACCATAAAAAAACATACTAACTACATTATTAAGTATTAGTATTATCAGCCCGGTTGGTCCCACTGCAGGGCAAAGACCTCCCTACCTTCCTTCCACTAACTACATAACACTAATAATTTAATATTTATCAGCAAATAGAATTTATGTACGGAATGCCAATCTTTTCTTTTTTCGTGTGAAAATCCTCATGTATACACTCCGTTTTCCAGAAAGGAAAGTCAGAGAGTTATACTTGTGTCGGACTTTTACCGACTGAAAACACACGGCCTTCTCTAGCACACTGAGGAGGGGGCTCCGAGATCTCTGATAGGCACACCGATCCTTTACTGTGATAATTAAGTACTTCTATCGTCAATATCAACAAATTGAAGCAGTTCACAGCTGGACAAGCATTCCCAGTGGCAAGAGTACTTGCAATTCGCAAAGTGGTGTAGTTTACTTTCTAAGTTTTATATAACTAACTTACATGGTTTCACCATTTTCGCAGTAGGTACGCTTCAGGGCTCTCTAATTTTTACTGTAACAATAAGCACAGATTAATACAGTTTAACAAGCTAAACAATATGTAATAACAAAATGAAATCCTTTACATACATGTAAATATTTCACAATGTCAACATAGAATTACGTACGTCAAAAATCGATGTTTGATGACAATATAAATGACTCAGTCAACGTGAAAATCTAAGAATTCCCCCTAAGAGTATTGCCATATAATAAATTTAATTAATTATTTTTTTAACGACCTAGTAAAGTAAAGTTAGTAAAGTTGTAAATATACGGAGTATATTAAATATCTATGAATTAAATCCATAAATCCATCATGCCCAAAGAGAGAACAGTGCTAGAACGCTAGAATTAAAATGAATCAAAAAGACAGCCTACGATTTGACGTTTCGTTTTTATTTATTTTATTCCAATGTTTTTATTTCTCCAATTTTTACGGCCGGGTTGAAGTTAGCTTGGCTCGTGCCAACTTCAAGCTGAATTTTTGTTCGGCTTGAAGATTGACGAGAAGTGTTCGAGGTAATAATTATTGGATTTACAAATAAATACACACACACAGTCTCACACAGGCTCGTCAAACTTATAACACCCCGTCATTTTTGCGTCGGGGGTTAAAAAAGAAATCAGCCAAATCGAATGAAAAAATTAGACTCCGACTCCGCAAGTAGGATTCGCAGTGGCTTTGTAGTCATAGTGTCTGGTGTATTGAACCAGAAGACGCAGGTTCGAATCTAGCCCGCAAGTTGAATTTTTCCTTCATTTAAATAATGATAGTCTTAGCACGGAAAATGCTTAAAAAATACAAAAAGACAGTCAAATCGGTTCAGCCGTTGTTGAGTTTACTCGAGAATTCGTAACTCGTATGAAAAAAAATCAAAATAAAAGAAATTTAAATATTTTTTTTCATACTTGTCTCCCGTATGTATACTAATATTATAAAGCTGAAGAGTTTGTGTGTTAGGAAAAACAGGGAAAAAAACAACTTCTACGGGAACGATGTCGCGGGCAAAGACTAGTTATTAATAAAAGCACGTTTGACTTAAAAAAACAAAAAACCCAGACCTGGAACATTATATGCTAGGCCCGTAATAATCTTTGATCTAGAAAGTTTATTTGAAACATTTTACGTTATACCTACAACCCATTATAAAAAGCTTTCGATTCTCATAGAACAACACTGACCAGCGACCACCGATGACCCACTACAGCATAAATATTGGAATTAGATACTATTTCATGTTGGTAGGTTGCACCCCTCGGCACCCCCGTTAGGCCCTGTTGCAAATCAATATTGAATACAATTAGAAAATATTCGGGTAAAAAACCTACAGTAAATAGACTAATGACTTAAAATAAAAAAGATTTTACCTGTCTTTGTTACTTCAAGTACACCTACAGGCTGATGAATAATTAAAGGAAAGCTATGTAAATCTAGCTGTCTGTGGTAGAATAATTGACATTTTGTGTAAATGTTCAAAACATTTAAAGCACCTTTCGACTCTTCAAATGTACTAATAATATTTTTTTCGCATTAAATTGTATTTTTACAGGTGTTTATACTTACAGTACTGCTTTGAGAAAAGTTTTAAAATCCTGATGTATGTGTCTAAACTTGTATCACTTTACCACCATATTATATCATCAAACAACGTCAATGATCTAAACAAACAACAACAATGTATAATCCCCCCAAATACAAATTTCAATTCTACTTTTCTGTCAATCGGATATGTATGTTGTGTGTGTTTATAAATTATGTGCAATAAATCAATAACTTTCAACAGCAAGTTTGTTTAGTTGGTATGGATATTTAAATTTTTTAAGTAGTAGCAACACTCATCATTGAATGAATTAAAATAGTATTGAATTATTAAGGACCCCAATTTTATGACTGAAAAAGGCAATAAGTCAAAATTATAAAATTCAATGGTATGACTTTAAAGGGCCACACTCAGAAACAACAATTAACCTTAATAAATTCGTTAATAAACAGTGGTTACTATATCTTGGCCTATTTTTCCATAATATGCAAAAATAGACCAATTATTAAAATAAACAAAACCACCCAACCCGGCCGTAAAAATCGGAGATAGAAAAATATTGGATAGAATTATTTAAAACGACAGCCTATGACTAAGAATAAGAATAAGAATAAATTTATTTACTAAAAAGTTAACATTTCCATACGTTGTTTACTTTTACACATTATATATTAACATTATAACATTATTGTTTAATAGTTAAATAATTATTAAAAGGAACATACTTAGCATGGAGACATAGTTTTTTCTGTGGCCTCCACACTAGGTCATGAGCTTTTGTTTATATTGTTTAAAATCTAATATATTTCCTTCTCCGATTTTTACGGCTGGGTTAAAGTTCGCACGTGCCAACTTCAACGCGGACAATAAGTTTGGCGAAAAACTGTAAATTAGTAATCTATCTGTGATCATGCCATAGATCATGCAATGCTTAAACTAATAAATATAGAGTTACTCATGCAAAGTCATAGACTACTAAACAATTAAACATTTTGCAATGTTGTGTTGTGTTGTGAATGTGAAGCAAAAAATTAAAAGAATAATTTAGTATAATTTCACTTCCATTTCGTTTGATTTTGATATTTGATTTGGAGTAAAAATAAATAATTTACATAATTAAGTAATTAAAACGTCTATAAACTAAACATTCATCGAAGTAATCATAATTCAATGTAATTTTAGTCATGTGTATTGAAGTGTATACGGCAACGACATTTGACGGCTTCGGACTATATCGTGTCTTTATTTTATTTGAATTATGGCCTATTACAATGCCGGCAATGTCCTAAATTCAGCTAATTTACATGAGCCATCTGATGAAGCGAACATAACAGACGATCTTACTGTTATCCCCTTAGAAAAAGACAGTTTTGGTGAGTAACTAGGCTGACTTCTAAATGTTAAAAATAACCGGGTTCAAGATCAAAATAGTGTATTATTGCAGCAATATGCGAACTATGTGGTCGAGTCGGTCATCGGGGACAATTCTACCCAAGAAACAATAAGTTTTGTTCGCTCAGATGCCACGCGAGTAATTCGAGAAGACGACATTGTAATTGGAGGTTTAAGCTGATGGAAGGTGCTGAACACATGGCGGGTATGATACCGTTGGAGCCTCTGCCGCAGCTGCAGCACTGGCAATCTACACTGAATGATTTTCAGGTGACAGTTTTATATTTAACTAAAGATTGCTGCTGTTGAAAATTCATTGTGTATTTTAATTAAATAGAAACCCACATCTACATTTTCCGTAATGTGTATGCCTATAATTAGAGAGGCATAAGGCAATGTAAATATATATCTAATTTCTTAAGTAATTTTGTTGTTTGGTGGAGTCAATACACAGATTGTCTTTTCCCCACAAATTGTTTATTGTTTGTGGTTTTTAGGCTGGGCCCATAAAGCAGTCAGCAGCGTTAGTAGCTAATAGCTATGAATGGAAAGATGAGCTATTTGGCTGTGACTTCCTGGCTGCACCTGTGAGTCTCTTCAAGCATGCACCCCTTCATGAAATGTGGGATAGTACATTTGAAGGAATGAAAGTAGAAGTAAGAAACACTGACTTCGAGAATTACTCTGAGAAGCTCAGTGACTACTTTTGGGTGGCTACAGTATTGAAAGTAAGTAAATAATATTTTTTTGTCCAAATTAATCATTAATTTAAATTAAGTCATCTTTTTTAAACAACAAAAATAACAATAAATACAAAACAATAAAATTTACTTTATTATTACTTTAATAGATTACCTTGTCACATAAACTCTAACAAGTTAAATAATATGATTAAAGTATCTATTTGTTTAATAGAGTAGGTATATAATTTGATCATTTAAACAATGTACAGTCACCATCATAAAGATATAATTGGAGCAATAAGGATATGTTTACCTGTTTATCAATAGATGTACCTATTTATCATTTTGGAAGAATAGGTGTATTTTATAAAACAACCAGATAGTTATACAACGTTTTAGAACTGACTGTTATAAGAGTGACTGTACTAATATGACATATTTGTAGAATTTGTTGATACCCATACCAATCATAAATTTTATTGCAGCTTGAAAGTTGAAACAATGAATTCTGTACTACAGTTCACACAGTATAAATTGGTCAGAATGAAGTAGGCCCAGGCCCTATGTTTTTGTTTGATTGTTTATTATGATTTATTACCTAGCAATTGCAGATTGTGCAATGAATTGCTAAATGGTTAACATCAAACTGGCCAAGTTTGACTGCGGGGACTGCAAGTTTTATTATAATGTCTAATATTAGTAGATACTTTAGGAAAACTTTTAATTATAAAAAAATATATTTGATTATAGGTGAAAGGTTACATGGGATTGTTACGCTATGAAGGATTTGGTAGTGATGACTCAAAAGACTTTTGGGTTAATCTTTGCTGCTCAGAAGTACATCCTGTGGGTTGGTGTGCAACTAGAGGCAAGCCTCTTATACCTCCACATAGTATTGATGATAAATATTCAGATTGGAAGAAGTAAGTTTATTATAACTGTAACTGTTACCAAGTATGCAAACTGAAATTAATTGAAACTATATTTATTTCAAGTCAATGTTTTACAGTTTTGTACTTGATCATTTCCTAACTGATGATGTTGTACTTTTGCAATCTATATTACAGGTTCAGAGTATGGTTGGGTTTGATTCCCAGGTCAAGCCAAAAAATGGCAATAAGCTAGCCCTGTATTACATAGTGATATCTGGAAACATGTTAATTATTTAATGTATAGTGAATTGTAAATTTTGTGATGTTATGTTATGAACATAATTTCAGATTCCTTATGAAGCAGCTGACTGATGCGCGAACGCTGCCAGTAAATTTCTACACTAAGTTGAATGATAGTCTAGTATCTAGGTTTTCTATTGGTTCTATTATGGAAGTGGTTGATAAAAACAGGATCTCGCAAGTTAAGGTAAATTGTTTAGAATTTATCATCAGTTCACTTTAAACTATAGTAAAATGTACTGTCTATAATGTTTTAATTTGTTTCTAGGTAGCTACTGTGTGTGAAATTGTAGGAAAACGTTTGCATGTCAAATATTATGATAGTTCGCCAGAAGACAATGGTTTTTGGTGCCATGAAGACTCACCACTTATTCATCCTGTCGGATGGGCATTTAGAATTGGACATCCTTTAGATGCACCTCAAAGTTATTGCCAAAGAGTGGCCGCTGGACGGCTCATACCAAACGACTCAACACCTGAAATGTTTTATAAGTACCCAAGCAATGAACCCCCATTATTCTCTGAAGGGATGAAGCTAGAAGCCATAGATCCACTCAATTTATCAGCAGTATGTGCCGCAACCGTGATGCAGATATTAAACGAAGGGTACATGATGATCAGAATAGATTGTTATCCAGCGGATGCATCAGGAGCTGACTGGTTCTGCTATCATCAGAGGTCGCCCTGCATATTTCCCGTTGGTTTTGCCATGGCTAATAACATTCCACTTATACCGCCTGCTGGGTGAGTCTACCTTGCTTTTTACATGTATTTAAAATAAATTTGATAGTTTTTTAACGTAAAACACGTTGCACATATTATTACATACCATACCATCACGGCTGTATTCCCTGAAGGAGTAGACAGAGGCGTACTAATGTACACCCACATTTCGCCGGTATGTTTAGGTTCCATGTAGTAGGGGGCGAGCCTATTGCCATCAACCAGGCACAAATCCAGACAGCTGTTATTGGGAATTTCACAGGAAACCCAACAACACTGCTCTATCCGGGATCGAACCTAGCGTAGCAGTCTTACTTGGTACCAATGGGGTAGACATTAATTACAATGAATATAAACCTTTCTAAAATTAAAGCAGGGCTAAAAATCACTCCATAAATTATAATTTAAATGATTCAGAATAAATGGGTTTCTTGTTCCAAAATTCGGAATACTTAATCCCCAAGTATCTTCTATTTGGATTTATATTGTAAAGCTTATTCTTTACAGTATTATTCCAAATCCCATTCCAATAAAGGGTTTAAAATGGTTATAAATACCAAGTTGTCCTACACTTGATAAGAAATTATTTTCTTTTTTAAGCTTTCAAAACAGATCATCACCCTCCTGCTTTTATCCCAATATACTTCTGGTCGGCGCAGTATATCTTTTTCTTCCATACATCTATATTTGCCGTCATCTTGTCATTCAACTCCTTCGTGGTTATATCCTTTCCCACAGTCCATCCATCTTTTCTTTGGTATTCCTCTTCCATATTTAAAATCTTTTTGGTAACATGTTCGTCACTTCTACGCATAACATGTCCATACCACGATAAGCAGTTACTGCATAACTTTTAAGTAACCTGTGCCACTTTGAAACTACCTCTTATAATATATCTCATAAGTTTTCAAAACAGATACAGTTCGCGCCAAACTTATTGCCCGGGTTGAAGTTGGCACTAGCTAACTTTAACTCAGCCGTAAAAATCGAAGAAAGAATATTATTAGATTGCAATAAAAAAAAACGGAAGCTCAAGGCGTAGGCTGTCGTTTTAAATAATGTTAATCAAATATTTTTCTATCTTGGACTTTTACGGCCGTGTTAAAGCTAGCTCGTGCCAACTTCAAGCTGGACAATAAGTTTGGCGCGAAATGTACCTGAATAAATGAATAATTGGCGTTAGGTATACGAAGGAGGAGTTCAGTTGGGAGCAGTACCTGTCGGTGGGCGGAGAGGGCGGCGGGCGGGCTGCGGACCAGTCGCAGTTCTTGGCGCGCGGCCACGTGGTCTCGCACGGGTTCGTGGCCGGCATGCGCCTCGAGTGCGCCGATTTAATGGACCCGCGCCTCGTCTGCGTCGCTACCGTCGCGAGGGTAGTCGCTGATCTACTCAAGGTTTGCACATACATTTACGACTACACGAATGGTCTACTAAAATCACCTATGATTCTTTCTTCAAAAGAGCATTTCAGACATTGCCCTAAATCAAATCAAACTACATATGTAATTAGTTTAATTTTCTTACTTCTTTAAATTTATTTTGTATTTATTTTTTTACTTTTTTAAATTCGTCATTTTGTTTATGTTCATTCATTAGGTACTATTTTGTAGTTCTTACGTATCCTCTTATTGCTCAGGTACACTTTGATGGTTGGGGTATGGAGTATGACCAATGGTTGTGGGCGCATAGTACGGACGTATACCCTGTAGGATGGTGCCGAGCGGTGGGCCATCGGCTAGAGGGACCACTCCAACCGCCGCCGCGACCGCCGCGGAAACACCCGCCTAAGCAGCCAAGACGACGACGTAAGCAACAAGGTATAAATACTGAACATATATAATTTGAACATATATAATTCGATCGAGTCCTTTTTTTTGTGTGCGGAAAATCCTCATGAATCCGGCAGTAGAGATGGTAGGGTATGTCGGACTTATACCAACTAAAAACTGCACTTTCCCCCACTTGCCCTTTGCGTCTTGGTCATGGGATCAGGAACATTCACCAGTGGTGATCCATTATGTCGTGTGTGTGAACCATAATGTATTCGTTCGAGTACTCGATTACTCGATACGCCAGTCGATTTTTTCCTTCATTAAAATAATCTTAGCATGGGAAATGCTTAAAAAATACAAAAAATATTTCATTCTTTTGAACACAAAAATCACATGTATACGCCCAGACTAGAAGCAACTCTTTGTATACCTAATGCTAATTATAGCTCTGTGCGGAAATCGATCCCGTGACCCTTTGAGCAGAAGTCGATTGGTCGACTGCCCCAATTGAGCCACCAAAGATTATTATGGTTTTGTAAAGTGTATACCAATAATGGGAAGGGTTTTTTTAATTTAAAACATATGCAGATTCGATGCTATTTAATACAATCAAATACAAATTACAGCTATTTTGGCGACTGCCTTCGGTCGCAAATTGGCGATAGATGGCGATGTATGTCATTATTGTTGTCATGTCCGTTGCCCGGCAACCGACAGCTTATAAGTCTTTGTTATCTGTTGTAAAAAAGTGAGTTTGTGGATCGCTCTATAGGGATGGGAAAAGCTTGATATGTAGGCAGATTTTTAATTTTACGTTCTCCAAGAAGAAACCTAATTCCCGTATCGAGATTTGATAACAAAATTTGTCTCTGTCCGAAGAATGCTGTTCAGTGATTGCAGTTTTAATATGAGCTTAATATTTGTATTTTCAGGAGTAAAAGTAGTTCCCCAGGCGCCAATCACCACAGAGGATAGTTCACAGAACTCCGACATGGCTGACACCAAGAGTCTCTCCCCTCCTACGAGCGTCTCCGAGGTTTCGCCTGATACAGAACCTCGAGCCGAAACTGATTCTACACCAATGGATGTCGACGCCGAATCTAAGGATAGCAACAATGAGCTGCCCGAAGAACGACTTGCTGATTCTGATGAGAAGCAAGAAAGCCCGGTAAGAATAATATTGTAGACAGTTTCGGTAGATTTATGTAAATGTAGTTAGTACCAGACCAGTAAATTTTAGTTAGTACCAGTAAATGTGTGAACACTAGTTAAAATAAACACTACTACATGCTAGTATTTTAAAGAAAATAAGCAAGTTCATCAACTAAAACATAATAAAAGATATTCCTACCCATTAGTTGGGTACTGACACGCTGTTTATATTTCAGATCACACCTATTGAAACATCCCAGGATTCAAGTCAGAACATACCGGAGCTTTCTCCTGTCGGTCCCGTGGAAGATACGGACAGTGACAAGGTGATACCCAGACTAGTCAATACCTCAGTGCCCTTAGACGTGCTTAACTCCGTCGACCCTGAGAATTGGAGCACAGCAGATGTCGCTAAGTTCCTCACGGTGAACGACTGTCAACCTTACTGTATTAACTTCAGTAATATCACCGGAACCATGATGCTGCAGCTAACAAAAGACGAAATCATCGAACTATTAGAAATGAAAGTAGGTCCGTCATTAAAAATTTTCGACTTGATACAACAATTGAAATGTAAAATAAAACAACCTCAATGTAGATTGCTAAGTAGCTTTAAATAGTGCTTATTTGAATAAGCTTCTTCTCCGCGCGTTTTCAAGGACGATCATGAATAATCAGTTTCGAAAATTAAAGTTACTCGGAAGTTGGGAATTGACTTAACAACTTTTTTCCCATAAGTGTACCTTCGGGCCAATTTCGATGACCTCCTTTGTTTATGGATAGGTTAGTCGTAAAAAAAGTGATGTTCCAGTCCCAACACAGGTATTTATCACCAAATCATAGTCAATAAAAAAAAATGAAAACGTGTAGAGATGTGCTTATTGAACATCAGTCATTAAAAAAATTGAAACTTTCCCGCCTATATTTTTGGTATAGCATAATAGTCGAGCTGTATAAACATTTTGGGCAGCCATTAATGTTTGATATCACATTTAATTTGTGTGTTAGACGGTATCATCTTTATAACTGCCATTATATTATAGTCTTATTTATTGATCATCATTTAAAATGCCAGTGGCTTTGTGGTTTTACTAAAACAATGCATTTAACTTTTTAGATTAGAAATTATACGCTCATATTTATACCTTATCACAGCCGAAATCATTAAAATTGGTCCTCAAGAATCAGGAGATATTTAAATCATATTATAAAATATATGTAAGTATCTTTGACTCAAATGCATCACTTTTGGATCAAGTGCTTTTCAGAAATAGCTACAGTATAAGGAAATGTTGTACTTGCTATGTGATACTTTAAAATACAACTTTAGCTATAGGGTATTTTTATAAGATTTATTTAATAACATATTGTCAGCTTTTATTGTTGACACACATCGCGACATCACATTATCCGCACCCCGATTTCTTTTCTCGGAAATACGCAAAGGGTATTTCATTCTTAAATTCAGTCAGTCTCAATTTGATTGAATGATTTGTGATGAGAATGAAAAATTGAATTTGTCCTGAATTTGAATTTGATTTCAAAATCAAATTCAGATGATCAATATCAAATTCAGGACACATCAAAACTGAGTGTAATATCTTATTGTTGAAATGTCTAGAAAATAGTCCGGGGATTGCACTGCGCTCTTGTGAATTGAAATTCTAGTGCTTCGTAGTTTTTCATGGTCGCCTACGCCTTTCAAAACAAAGTGATTTGATAATAAAAGTACAGACCTACTTTACTAAGGGCCTGTTTCACATACCTTTGGATAGCCGCTAACTGAGCTTTAACGAGAACTTACTAGGAGGTGGTAAAACAGGCTTTAAAGTCCAAAATCATCAAAATATACTGTATATTTCTTTTAAGTTTACGACTGGCATCGATCTCGAGTGAATATGGGACAGAGTCTGAGCGTTCAATATAGTGCTCTATAACACCCCCCCTCCCCTGTATATCCCTTTTATTTAAGTTTTTTTTAAATTGAAATATCGATTTTAAATTGTACTGGAAACAAGTGGCATATTTTAGAAAACTTAGGTACACCACCTTAATACAGTGGCGGCGTAAGGCGTCGGCGACGTGGGCCACCGCCTACGGCCTCGCGACCCAGGGGGCCTCGCGCCCCGAAAAATTATGCAAATCTTGCGCTGGCAGAGGGCCCCGCAAAATGAATTTTGCCCACATAAAATTTAGGTCTTACGCCGCCACTGCCTTAATACATGTTTCAAGTGAATTTATACAATATCAAAATAATATTTTTTTAAGCAATATAACTAGATGGGTTGTTTAACATGATAAGTATATTTTTAAATTGATAATTATGATATTGCTACCCCAAAACCTCGTGGCAATTTAAAAAAACGTTGAAATCTGTCACAATACTTATATTTAAAATTTTAAATCCTTTGTATTATAATAACAAAAATTGTGATAATCAGTGTTTTAATCAATATTTGTAACATCACATTTTAAGATCATGAATTTACTATGAATGAACTTATCTCTGTTTAATCAAGACGAAATTGTTAGTGTGGGAGAAAATTACCTATAAATAATTAGATTGGTCCTCATTTAGTTGTATAATTAATATTTTTAAGTGAATGAAAGAAGTGACCTATGGGGTAAACAGTTTTATGCTTAGACAAAGAATTTTCGGTGATAAACCATATACATTGCCTTTTTAGAGACTAATGAATTAATTATATAATTTTTAGTACTTTCAGCCTACATTGTCATAGTTGGTTGTCAATGGTTTGGTATTAAAAGCAAAAGTATACAAATTGAAGTGTCTTTCTTTTTCTCTCTAAACTTTCCTGGCATGATAGCTTTAGGTAAAGTCGGTGGTACACCAAACCAGTAATGTACATGAACTATGATGGCAGAATCAGTCAACATCCTTCGTCGATGGTGCCATATTGCAGATCTTCTGATTCCAGTTTAGTAGTTTCTAGGTTTCATGTCCCTCTGCTTGTATCCAGCTTCAACATGTGTCACCAATAAACATCTTTATTAGTGTTTAAATCTTGTATGATTTGGTTCGTAATTAACCTGAAATGAACGCAACAATTTGTTATAACAGACTGTTCTTTTACTGTGAAGAATTTTTAAGGTATAGTCCGTTTTTAAAGATGTCTGGTCTAGTGGTTCGAGTGACTGGGTCTGGGTATTGCAATATTTATAAAAATACCTTATTGTGTGTATTTGTACAGTTGATGTATAAAGTGCACAACACAAAATATTTCCAGATCTTTGTGCATGGCATTTGTGGTATTCAGAACACCAGTATGTTTCACTCATGTTTCCTATGTCCTCGTTGGTTCCTAGAACAATAAAAATGATGAAATGTGTAATAAGTGACTTAGAATAGAAAGCACAGTGAAACCTAGAGGAAAAGAGGCAGTGCACCATGCGTAGTGCGTACGTAAAATATACTTGCCCACCGCATCATGATTTCTGATCATTATCAACGAAATCTCGGGTGAATTCGGGCGTGTGGACCGAATTTGCGTGTTCATTAGTATAAGCTCCGCAAATTCATAATGTGCCTGGCGGCCATCTTGGTGAAGTAAAAATGACGTAACCGGTCTTAGTACGCGGAGTACGTGTAAGTACCACTAGCTGGCAAGTACGGCAGATGACGTCACGTGGATTAGACAAAGTTCCAGCCCATTAGAAACTTGCGGGACTTATTGCCAATGCGTTCACGTGTCGTGAAATGTTGGTAATCATTTTAATTTGAACCTTATTCTTTAGTGCTTAGCAGTCCCACAAGATGCACTTATAAATATGACAGTCCATCTTGAATAGTCAAGGGAAACCAAAGTAAATTCTTATACTCCACCTGCTGGAAGTGGCTGAGAATAAAGACAGACTATACAACTATTTATTTATAATGATACCTTTATGGTTACCATCTGTAAGTTTTAATTCCGGTGCTAATTCTCTCGCCGTAGTGACATAAAAAGTCCTTAAAATGTCCATTCTGTGTGCCCCAGACATACCGCGACCCTTCTGATTAGATAGATGTAAGTGACGTGAGAAAACACACCGTCGTTTGTTTATGTTTATTACAAGTACTCTGAAAAAAAAAATGACTATCGTAATTAGGCATAGGTTCAACAGCTCTTATATCCAAATAAATTATGTTTGGATTACGCTGATTAGAGTTGCGACTATCAAACAATATCTACTACGAAAAATGGTAGAAACTGATGACCTACCCTAAAACACAGGGTTCAAAAGTCAGGCTCATTGGAAAATTTCGTGGGTGACCCAGTTTAGCTTCTTTTATAATTGACGCATATCCTTCCCAGCACTGCAGAACTATTTCATCTATCTGTGATAGAGCGGGTGTTGCGCCACATACAACTAAAATATAAACATCTGCTAGAAGTTTGCATGTTACTGCTCTGAAAGCGACCTGAAAAAAAGTTAGGACTCAGGTTGAGTGGAAGTTTAGATGATTTATTATTTAGAAAACTAATTATCATTATCAAGCCAGTTTAAGACTAAGCCTAATATTCACAGACGATGCTAAGCGTAAAGTAAGTTACTTTACAGCTTAGCGTTAGTTACTTTGTAGCAGGTAAAAACCATGCATCTGCCTACCCCAATGGAAGACAGGTGTGAAGATATGTATCTATCAAGCTTTATCAAAATGTGGAATTAACTTAGAAGTTTCTAGATCCTTACATTTGGGCTCATCTGTGGCAAATACACAGGAGTATCTCTGAGTGGGGCGCCATCTTGTGCTGCAGCAAGTAGCAGCAACAGCCGTGCCTCCCTTGGATCCAGCTCACAGAAGTCAGAACTGGTTGCTACCAAGTGACCATGAATGATAAGACATGCCCATCTGCCCGTTACACTTTCTGCATAGTTGTCAAGTGCTTGCTAGAAATGGAATTTTACATAAAAATAAACAATCCAGCTAATCCTTACTAATATTATAAATGCGAAAGTAACTCTGTCTGTCTGTCGCGCTTTCACGCCAAAACTACTGAACCGATTTAAATGAAATTTAGTTTGCTGATAGTGTAGTCTGAGAAAGGACATAGGCTTTTTAATGCGAAAAAAGGGTGGTAAGCGCTGGCGGAAAGCTAGTAATTTATAATCTGTATCTGTGTATTTCAATAATTTATGTCAGTAATTAATCATCAAGAAAAATCTAGTAAAATAAATAGTAGTAAATAAAATTGAAACCTGCAATTGCTGAGCTTGTGGGCACAGTATGCTTTGAACCAAATCTAGCACCAATGTTGGAAGAGGGCTTGCTAATGCGTTAGGGTCCAATGATTCCAACAGATAATCCAAAATAGGATAACATTGCCTCAAATCTCTCTTTATTTGGTCAATGTTTTTTATATTTTCCAAATCCTTTTTCCCAATGCAGAAGACCATGGCATCATGTACACATGACAGAAGAAGTTCTAAATCACACTCTAGTCCACCTGTTGCTATGCCGATTAGTGTAACACTGAAAAAAAATAATCTTTGATTATAGATACTTGAGATATTATCTACCTATAATGCATTTTTTTCTAACCCATAATAAACCAATATAATATTGTATTTAAAGCATATATTTATAAAAAAATAATATTTACTTTTGACGTGACATGTAATCCTGCCAGGTTAATTTGCAATAGGACCATTACAAACAGACGAGATTACCCTGGATACCCCTGTTACATGGGGGACCTAAATATTTATAATAAATGGGTGTGCATAGGTACAGCAAAAACATGTATACACTAACAAACATGCTAAAGTTATTTTTTCATGATTTTTTTATTTTTTCATGATTGCAACCTTGAGATAACACCAAAGGCACTATAGTTTCGGTTCCTAAATACTGTGTTCATAATATCCCAAAAGTTCTATCAGTAATTTAGGAGAAAATCACTTTAGCACTTTTGTGAGTGTATACATTGTTTTTGCTTGTGACTGTACATAACTTCACCTCTGCTTAGTTCTTAAGGGAATACAGGTATATTGTATGATATGATAAAAAAAGTTTAAATTTGATGACTAAAAAGATAATAGAAATTGTGTCATGTTCATAATCCAGGATAACAGACAATGGTAGTTACACAAGGCTTTAATACTGGGCATATTCGAAAGTTCCAGGACCTAATATTACAGCTCTGTAGTGAATTTATGGTTAAGTAATCTCTAATACTCTTTTATAGAAGTTGTTAAAAATTATAACATACCTTTTGCAGTACTCTTTCCAAAGTATAGATCCATTATCAACTTGGGTGTCAATCATGGATAAATTATGGCATTTGCTAAACATATTGATGCCATGAAGGGACGCTATGGTTGAGAATTGTACCTATAAATAAAAATTATGGCCGAAATGATATCTTTCTTACATTGTCTCTATCCAAATATGAAGTGTGTGATAATACTTACACTTTCATTATTACCGCGTTTTCTTGAAAATATAGGAACACCACTTTCAGTAGCTACAGCAATTACAACAACAGACATTTTTAATCTAAATGTTGCATCTATTCCCAAAATCCGAAAATTCCAAAGCTTTGAAAGTTTTATGAACTTTACAAAAGTTTGTTTACTGTTGACTGTTCAATGTAGGGATGTTGAAAAAATATCGATATATCGATATTACTTTTTCAATATATCGATATTTTTGAGCGATATTTAATATTTCGATATATCGATGTATCGATATAAAATTCCAAGTATCGAAAAGGTATCAAAATCGATATTTTTTTCAGAACAATAAACCGACCAACTTAAACTAAATTTGTAATCTTTTAAAAATTAAAGTTAAAAGATTACAAATGACCTTTTTTTTTTTTGGCTGTTTTATAATTTAGTTTTAAGTTGGCCGATATATCGATATATCGATATTTTTTGAAAATATAAATATCGATATTGATATTTTTTTTTTTAAATATCGATACGATATATATCGATATTTTTTGAATTTCCGACATCCCTAGTTCAATGTTGTTTATTTCAATGTCATTATTACATAAGTCAATGACATTGACGTAGACGATTGACCTATTGACACTGACAGCCAAAATCAAAAGTAGGGATTTTGAAAAAATATCGATACATGGTAATGGTGTAATGGGTATAATTCAATGAAAGTATCAAGTATATCAAGCGTACTGAAAAGTGTACCACAATTCTGAATTCTATATTTATAAATGTGTTTGAAGTACAATTATACAAAGGTAAAACATTATAAATAAAATATACAAAAAAACTCATTATAAGTACTCAGTTATATTTGAATATAAATAAATAATGTAAATACGTCAGCGAAAAACATTAGAAAAATATACAAAAAATCTCATTGTAAGTACTCAGTTGTATAATAAAGTGCATAAATTAACTAAAATTTAAGTACGCTAAAATGAGGTATCCATAGTAAAACTTAATATGGTCACTTTGTGAATGACTTCCATTAATAATAATAATATTGTTTAATATATTGTAATATATTTTAGCAGTATCTACCCAAGTACTGGATTTTACTGAATTTGTTTCTAATACCACCAAACATTATGTGTAGGTATCAAATTTGAGTCGAATTTAGATTTTCTGGGTCTTCAATTTCTATTTTTTCAGCTGTAATGTAAGGATTCGTCTATTAGGAGTTATGACTAAGAGAATAAAATAACTTTATTAGGCATTTGTAATTTACTTACAGTTAACTTTTGTGAGCAATTTAGGGCCAGTGAGAGCAATAAGTAACGCCCCTAGAGGCGCCGATATCATTACGCTTAATACACTAACTGCTAGAATTGCTTTGGCATAATACATCTCATCTTCTTTAGTAGCACCTGACGTTTTGCCACTATTTACCAAGTCTAAAGCTGCTGGACCTAAGGCTGCCTGAAATAAAAATACTAGGTATAGATTCTATATTATAACATTAAAAATCTGTTTCAAGGCTACTATTATAAGTATTTAATAATAGGTACCTACATTAATTGAGACAAATTATTAATACCTACCTGTACAGTGGCTTTAGCTGTCCACGTAAGCCCAATGAACAGTTTTTCCTTGCTATTCAAACCGCAGCCAAAACTTATAAAGAACGTAGCCACAGCACGCAGAACCAGACAGGACACGAGGCAAATAGTCGCCATTTTTATCACTTCTGGGTCTAAGGCACTAATCTGTTAAAAAAATTAAAATATTACATGGACTAGTCATATAAATAAGGGCGTTTTTAAACTTTTTAAAAAACGCTTCCAAGAGTGACGTAACTCCACGATTCACATTGGGCCCTGATCAGCCCAGTAAAATATTTCTTTTGAATCCGAACTTTGTTTTTGATTCCAAACCTTGAACTTAACCAGACAGCAAGGTAATCAGGAGTAAAAGAGTGAGACAGTCAGAATTTTGATCTTTTTGCCATGACACGCCATAGAAGATTTTAAAGGAGACTTAACTTACCGTAACTTGAGCTCCTGTAAAAGCAAACAATATAGGCTCGAAAAATATCCATAGGATTCTAAATATATTGCTGACTGGGTTTTTATTTACGGGCCAGCCCTGTTTTTCCCAAAAGTATGCTGCTACGAACCCTGACGATACTATGGCAAGCGGACCTGAAATGCGAAAGTATTTTTTCAAAGCCCTTGAATATTCCATTGATATAAGACATGTAAAAGCTAGTTTCAAAGCATTTTTAATACCTGCACCACTCCATCCAATCATGCTGGATATAAATAAAGAGAAAAGCCCTCCTAGAAATAGGGCTAGGAACCTTAATGGCACTACGTAAGTATCTCCTTTCTCCGGGATAACAGCTGTCATAGCTCCCCAAAGTGATCCAAGTACTATTCCGGCGAGAATAGATAGTGGACCCTAAAAGGAAACACTGTTAAAAAAAGATGCTCATACTTATAGGCAGAGAAAAGTTTTAGGTTGGTATTGAACAATTTTTTTTTGTACAGTTTCTAGTGTAAAAGGTTTTCCCCACCTTAATTATATTCATAGTTGTAGAACCCGTTGAGAACATAGCATTTAAAATTATCGCGAAAATGGCAACACTGATGGAGTCGTCTACCGCAGCTGCAGCCACAACAATTGTTGGTATACCCTTCGATTCACCATAGCCCACGTCTCGTAATCTAAATAAACATGGCACTACCACGGCTGGTGATACTGAAGCTATCATGGAACCAAGAAGGAAACCTGAAAGAAGATTATTATTATTAAGATGTTTAAGTCCTAGAGGAGAAGGATTTATTTCAGGACATTAAACTGTAGTGTTTTGAGTACTATTTGTATTTTGAGTTTCTCGGGCGGCGGAGTATCGAGTGAAAAATAATTTCTGATTTTGTTGGGAATCAAATAATGAAGACCCTCAAAAGAGAAGAGCCCTAGTTCTGATATCTAAAAAATATATTTTAAATCTAGTTAAAATAAAATTGTGATTAAAATAGTCTTTAAGGATATGTTGCATACCCCAGATCCACGGCAAATATAAGAGGTAATGTGTGCTAACGGCAATTGCTATGCATTCGACCAGCCACGGCAAAAGGCCCAGCTGCAGAACAGCGGCATAGTGTTTCCTCAACACGCCTGCATCCAAGCCAAGTCCAGCTCGGGTTAGAATTATGACTAATGCTATTTTCCTACAAAGTTTGAGGAAGATACATGACACAAATTCAAAATATAAAATAAATTAGCGCACAAATATTAGGTAAAGATTGCAAAAAAAACTACATAAAAAACTTACCTCAAATCTTGATTAAGCTTTCTGTAAGAATCTGTCATGTGGACAAGTTGCAGGTTTTGGAAGGCTATTCCAGTCAGCAACATGCCTATTAGCGCTGGTAGGGTTGTCACCTTCAGCCATATCCAACCAATTAAGTACGCGGAGATGACTAGTATCGACATACTCAGGAGCTCACCCTGTAATCCTATTG
Organism: Acronicta psi; assembly: GCA_946251955.1. Taxonomy (NCBI): domain Eukaryota; kingdom Metazoa; phylum Arthropoda; class Insecta; order Lepidoptera; family Noctuidae; genus Acronicta; species Acronicta psi. The sequence continues at coordinate 9,507,465 of OX276475.1, read as the reverse complement.
GCTCACCAATTTCTGAATATATAATACCCCAGGTGAGAAGGACTGAAAAAAATGGTGACTAACATAGTTATATTATTCAGCCGTTACTGCTAATCAGTAATCTCTCTCTTCACTATATCAGTAATTTCAGAAACGATTGTATGGATTTTTATAGATACGGTGTTCACCAATAGAATCAGAGTTTATCTAGGAAGTTCAAGGTTGAAAGCAATCATTTAATGTTACAAACTCGCGAGAAGCCAGGGTGGGTCAAACTAAAGCTAGGTCTAAAAACCTGCACCTTAGAAAGCAGTTTAAAATGCTTACAAAACATAATAATGCAGACTTGCTGTGCGGACTGCCTATAGGTTGAGAAGAAAGGGAAAGGAAAGGCTTTTGACCACCATGACGGTTGCCAGGAAGGCGTGGAATCTTCTTGATGACATCGCAAACATAATTTTTCCCACCATCTGTAAATTTTAAAAGAACATAAATAACTTTAACTCGAAAGTTTTAAATTATTTTTATTTAGTGATTTAGTTTGTACCTGTAATTAAGTTTTCGGTTTTTATCATCATCGCCTGTGAAAATATTAATAATTTGAGTACGTATTCTTTTTTATCAATAGTACGTAACTTAAATTTTACATCAGTACATGCAATAAAAAAAACTGTTAAATCCCGAAGAATAAAAGATCTGTAGAGCTAGAGTCAGCAAGAAGACAAAATGGAGACAAAGACAATGTCGTGCAAAAATGGAGTAGCAAATAAATGGAGATTTTAGTAGTATTATTAAATTATTGTTGGATGCAGAACACAAGTTGATTAATTTATTGTCGCCAACGTAAAACATATTTTTTTCATTGCGGTCGGCTTGCTTAACCCTCCATCTATTGACTGCTCCGTACTTAGCGAGGCGTGCAATAAGTTCCCAAATTACAATTTACAACAAAGATTCGTTTACCTACGAACGTATATACCCGGACACCTATAAACACAGAAATGAATGAGACATTTAATATTATACATTTAGTACAATGATTCGTCACATAAACAAAATTGATTAAAATAATATTGCGGTCTAACCTCGGGTTTCATGATTTTGTTCCATATCTAAGTCCATGTAGCCGAGTCGCTTAGCTGAAAACATTTTTAATGCCTTTTTAAAAACCAAAAAACGTAAGTATCTACAAGAAAGTATAACACGTGTCTAAGACTAGATCTTACAACCACAACAATAATTAAATAATTATGTAGTATTAGATACTGGCAATGATAAGATTTATCGCAGTAATTTGATTGGTGAATAGAATTTATTCATGTTATTAGGTACAGGTATTTTCAATAGTGAAATAGTATCACTATTACCACAGTGCTGTTAAGTGCAGCGTGTACGGCTGCACAATTAAATTTATTATAAGCCTAGGAATATTGAAACTTATTCTAAACTACTTAAGTATGTGTATTCGTCTAGCTAGTACAGTTGTCGAACTTTGAGTGAGTTATTGAACGGTAAGTCAATAATTTTAACTTTTGGATGGGAGGTGCTGCCTCATTGGTCTAGAATTCCAAGCACGACTGCTACGCTTTGCTACGCACTGCTAGGTTCTGGGTTCGATCCCCGGGTCCAGCAGTGTTGTTGGGTTTTTCTGTGAAATTCCCAGTAGCAGCTCGGGTCTGGATTTGTGCCCGGTTGATGGCAATAGGCTCGCCTATTACATGGGGCCTAAATATACCGGCGAACGGCGAATGTGGGTGTACATTAGTACATCTCTGCCTAACTCTTCGAGGAATACAGGTGTGATGGTATTTTATGGATGGGAGGTTTCGAGTTCACGGTTTGAAGTCGGCGTTGGCATTTCTCCACTGAAAATTTCTCAGTAGGAATGCAAGAACTTTAAAATATACAACATGGTATATTTTAAAGTTCAAAAATGTTGGTAGTCACTGGCTAAAGTTCGTTTATTTCACGAAGACGCTAGAATCAAATGAATTTAAACCCTATACTAGGGACATAAGAATCACGTCGCGCGCCGTTATGAAATGAACTTACTAGGTATACAAACAAAGCTTTAGGTTTCCTGTATATGCTGATAGTTGGAAGGCTATTATTCTTAAGCCTTACCATTACGCTAATAGAAGCAAAATTTTCATTTATTGCATAACTAGCTGAAAGAGTTGGTGAAACACAACAAATTCTATTACTACGTCAATGATAAATGAATGATTCACTGAGATATGGATGTCGTTAAAGCCAGTTTGCATTATGTTAGTTAAAGAAATAAGTATGTATGTTACATGTCCAGATTCCTCTTGGTTATTAATGAATGATTAATTTAGTATTCACTAGCTCTTCATCAAAATCTGTAAAGAGGTTTAAGCGTGAAACCATTATAACAGACAGATTCACTGGTTTTAAGTTCTAAGCGCAATTACTACGCTATGACCGACTACGCTACACTACGTTACATTCTCAGGTCGAGCAGTGTTTTTATGAACTTCTCAGAAGTAGCCCGGAAATTGGATTTGTGCTTCTATATGCCCGGTTTGGTTTCAATGCAGGGCAAAGGCCTCCCTACCTTCCTTCCACTCCTCGCGCTTTATGAACCAAATTTTTTTATTTGTCACGCTTTATCCTGGGTCTTGGGCGCGCGTCGTCTAACGCCTTGTGTCCGGGTTGAAGTTGGCACGAGCTAACTTTTACCCGGCCGTAAAAATCGGAGAATCAAAAATATTGGATTAAAATGATTTAAAACGACAGCCTACGACTTGAGCTTTCGTTTTTATTTATTACCATCCTATAATTTTGTTTGTGTTTTTTTTTCGTGCCAACTTCAACCCGTACTATAAGTGTGGCGTAAACTGTACTTACCTACACCGCCGCATTTACCTTAACAGGGAACACAGGCGTGATGGTATTATGTGTTACAAAAGTTTACCATTGATAAATTCCTACGGAAAGGTAGGCAGGTAACTACCTAGGTATTATTTTTGTATTTTTTAAGATTTTTCCATGCTAAGATTACCAGTTATTATAATGAAGGAAAAAAAGAAAAAAAGATTTATGCAATTAATTAAGTCTTACTTCTAAATTTCTCTCAAAAAGTTATAATTATGTACCAAATAATAATGATACTGATTTATATAACGCAATTTTTAGTTTAATGCGATGTTTTATTTAACATAAAATTAATTACCTAATTAACGTTACACCCACATAACATCTAATGACTGTTACGCTACACTGTATTCTAAATGAAAATCACAAAACAAGTTTAGTGTAAAACCGTATCGTTTCAGGCTTGTTTTCATACTAAAGCCATGTAAACTGGACTCAGAATATCGCTGGAAGGCCGCGTAAAGTCAAAAGTCAACAAGATTAATGAATAAGTGTGCTAGCGACTAAATCATGTGATTCCAATAGCATGCGATAAATTTATTTGCTCTGGCAACACGAACAGCTTTATTTTTTTTATTACGATTATGAGGTTAGCTTAGGAGGTTAGTGCAATGTTGTTTTCTTATTTATTTAGGTAGGTACCTAAACATAATGGTTTCTGTATGATAATACATTATGTGCACTGCTTGACATTTATAAATAGGCAGGTAGGTACCGTCGTTGTAATCACATAACTATAAATATGGAGTTTAGTAACTCCACTTTAGAAGTGATGGATACAATGAACTTACCTTATGTACTGTATTTAGAACAAACTTTATTAAGTACGTATTAAAAAAAAAACTTAAAAAACATGGTCAGTAAAAAATATTTTTGTGACACTAGGTTGACACCAAATTACGATTTAAATATGCTAGCCAACTTTGTACCGAAGAGGACAAACAAATAACATAACCTCAAATTTTTTACTATCACTCATGAATAGTTTGGGGTGTTTGTTACCAAAAATTTGGTACTAAATGGGCATAGTTTACAAAATTAAGTAGGTACGTACCTACACGGTGTGTAGTTTTTATCACAAGACTGTTTTCTTTTATTTTTTTTGTTTACTAAGTATTTAAAAAAATATAAGTCACTGTATAATATACGATATTAGGAAGTATGAGTGTAGAGACAGACGACGACGACCTGTCTATCAAAAATATTTATTGAAATTTTTTATTCAGTTACTTCACCAAAATAAAGTTTATTAAGTACTACTATAAATAATGGTTTATTAGCATCGTTATATTAGGTATGCTAATTTTGGACCTGTAATGACCATGAAACCATTGATTTTGCTACAGGTAGGTACATAGTAGTAACAAGCATACAATATGTAAATTAGTTCGACAAAGTAATCCTAGATGTCACTACTGACTATAAACGATAGCACAGTACAAAGTTTTCATTATATTGACTGTGACGATAGTTTGTTTTTGAAGGACGTGCGGCTCACAATGTATACTAACAGTTACCCGCGGTTTCACTCGCATCCATCGCCAAGGGATTTTTGGACCAGTGCCTCGACCATGAGTTTTTTTCACTAGACTCGCTAGCGGCGCGGTAAAATATTCGAATGGAAAACACTCGCAGCACCTCTAGCGTTACGTAAGGTACTAAAATCTGCTATGAGATTACAGCGTTTCGATGCGTAAAAAACCTATCAAAAGCCATTCGATAGAACTCATTGAGGTACAGTGCCTCGACCATGAGTTTTTCTCACTAGACTCGCGAGCGCCGCCGTAAAATATTTGTATGGAAAACCCTCGCAGCGCCTCTAGCGGTTACGTAAGGAACTAAAATCTGCTATGAGATACAGCGTGTCGATGCGTAAAAAACCTATCGAAAGCCATTCGATAGAACTCATGGTTGAGGTACAGATATATTTATGTCCTCGGCCAAAATGCAATCTAACTCCTTGCTAATATACAGAAAACTGATGATGTAACAAACATACAGAACGACTTTCGTAATTCTAATATTAATATGGATTTTCTTGCAAAAACTACGCATAGGTACCTACGTGAATTTCATTATTCTAGTGTAAGTAATTAGGTAGAGTATAGAAAGTTAATTTTAACTTTTACTGCTATTCGAGTTTTTAGATTTACATTGTGAATTAATCGCTTACTTAATCTTTGTATTTAAACGGTAACGGTAACTGTATGTTTGTAAGAGGATTTTATTGAGGTGCGTTATGTAATCTAATTATATGTATGTACGATTATGATAAAACTCACTTGTTTAAAAAATCTGTAACAGCTATCCGCCAGCGGCTTCGCCCGCGTCGTGGTTTGGGTATTTCTTATAACTTTCATCCCCTATTTCAACCCCTTACAGCCCTTTTTTCGCTTTAAAAAGTAGCCTATGTCCTTTCTCAGGCTCTAGACTATCTGTGTCTATCTGTGACTATCTGTATCTGTCTAATTTCATTCAAATCGGTTCAGTGGTTTTGGCGTGGAAGCGAGACAGAAGAAGATGAAGAAGACAGACAGAAGACAGACACATAGGCAGACAGAGTTACTTTCGCATTTGTAATATTACTAAGGATAACACCACGCTGGCCCATTGTGGGTTAGCAGCCTTCACATGCTGTCGAGAAAATCTCTTAGACACGCAGGTAACCTCACAATGTTTTCCTTCACCGTTAAAGTGACTGATAATTACGCACATCATTTTGAAAAGTCATAGGTGCCTTGGATTCGAACTCAAGACTTTAAACTTGGTAGTCCAATGGTAATATCACTAAGCTAATAGTGCTTATGTGAGGTGATAATATATATGTATTATGGCTAAAAAATAATGCTGTAATAGGTACATACGTGTAACATAGAACCTCCTCCGGTTTTTCGTCGGTTAAAATGGAAATGGATGATGAAATGATGACTGATAGAGATGAGTGGAAGCAAGAAGAGCCGACGCCGACGCGACGTGACGTAAATTGTATCCTAATTAAATTGGGATAAGAGGAGGATGCACGTAGAGCCACATGTTAGGTTATTTTAATTATTCATGACTAAATGGTTATCGTTTTATTTATAGATCGAAACATACTCATCGGATCAAAACAACGTTTAACACATTGGCATAGAAAATTTGGTTACGAGTAAAATGTTCTCGGCTCCTACGATAACAACGGCGTTGAATCATTTTAGTTATATTATAGTTTTGTTTCATGTTGAGAAAGATAACTGTTCTGTTACATATACAGGCCATGGGCAATAAAAATTGCAAGTACGACAATTTTCATCTTGATACTCAATAAATTGCATAATCACAAGTTTAAACAGGGTTTTTAGGTTCCAATGTGACAGGGTAACAGGGCGAGACTGCTCTTCCTGGGTATCGAACCTAGGAATTGACACTTAGAACAAGTAATTAGGCAGTTCTTATAACGTGAATGAATTAAAACTTTAAATTTTAAGACCATTGAAGATTTGACTTGTTTATAACTTGTGAAGACCTCTTCACTGATTAGTAACAAAGTAAGTACAATAAGTACGTACTAAAGATCCTGTACAGAAATAATTAAAGGAGCCATGAACGTCGTTAAATACATGGTCGGCTATCATATTGTAGTAGCAGGGTCAATAGCAGCTTACACCGCGATCAAGAGGAGGGCATTTTTACTTTCCTCTGCGTGTTGATTTCGCTTAGTTGCCGTTGGTTGGCGCTACACCGCTTTACCGCTGCACTGGCAGCACGCATAGTTCTATTTTTGAAATTGAACCTTTTTTCTTTACTTCAAAATTAAAAAAGGATTCTCAAATGAGGTGATTTGTGTTTTAGTTTTTGTTACCAAAGACAAAAGTGTGTTGTGTATGTGATAATGTGTGAAATGAAGTGTGGATTATTACTGTTTTTGATAGTAATATCAACAGAGTTAGGCAAGTATCGATTTAATTTATGAAATAAATAACTTGGTACTCGTGTGCCAAATTTATGGATACTTTATTCTTGACCTCTGTAGTTTTTTTGTGGTCAATGGAGTATCTCTACAAACAAAACCATAAACTGGATTAAACCTAGTTTTACCAACAAGCGCTTGCTCTGATAACAACGGATTCTAAAATTAAGACAAAGTTAGAGCATGTTAAGGATTTCTTTTGTAAATGTTTAAATAAGGATAGCTTTAATAATGACTTCCTGAATCAGTACAGCACAAGCAATACACACAAGTAACGTTAATAATACAGTTTCTGTTAAATAAACATGCAATCATCATTACACTTTCCGCGCTAGTGATGTTCGCGTAGAATCAGGGGAGAAATTCTCTTTTAATTGTTTTAGACAAATAACCAAGAGTATTTTTAATTTAATGACTGGATCATTAAAGCGAATGTCGAACCTTTTTTTCTTTGTCATAAGTAGGTAAGATTTGAATTAGTAATAATTAATAAATGAGCGGTTAGGCGATCTCATTTATGTAGCTACACCGTACACCCACTTTTCGCCGGAATGTAAGGTTCTATAGGTGAAGAGCTTATGGCTATTGACCTGGCTTAATTCCAAACTCCTACTGAGAATTTCATAGAAAACCCCAACAGCACTTTGCGCGACCTGGGAATCGAACTCAGGATCTAAACGTTGCAGTCGGGTGTAGCAGCGTATCGAGCGATTATTTCAGCACATGCTTTTCTACGTGCCGAAAAAAATATCTTTCAGCACCTAGCAGTCTAGAACAACGAGGCAGTTTACGGGGATTTTATGATAATTATAACCTTTACCTATTGGCAATTTGGCATTGCCAAAAAGAGGTCTGATAGTGGCGATATTTCAACAGAGACCTTATTTTTAAGCCGTTATAAAATTTATTCCGCGGTCTTTTTTATTGTAAAGAAAAGTACCATTAAGAACGATGATTGGACTTCCAATTTTAAACTGCGTTAGAAGTAGGCGGAACTGTTTTATTTTAAAAAAGTAACCGACTCAGTCTTTGCTTTCACTATTCAAATAGGTACTACATAGTGCGGTATTATAAAAGTTGAATGTTACTTTTAAAGTACAATATCCTCTATTATGGTCGTGGTGAATATTTTGAATCATGACATAATATAGGGCAAAGGACGGCAAGTATACGGTTTCTAGTCGGTATAAATACCTTTGGACATTTTTACATAGCACCATCTAGTCCCAAACTAAGCAGAGCTTGTACTGTGGGTACTAGACAATGGACAGAATAATTATATACTTTTTTTTGCAAATAAATACTTATAATATATAGGAAACACCCAGACAAAAACAAACACTTAAGTTTATCACATAAATGTTTGTGTCCTGTGGGAATCGAACCCACGACCTCGTGATCAGCAGTCCGGTACTCGAACCACTAGACCACAGACGTCGTCGGTATAATTCCATTATACTCTGGAATCCTGGATCCATAAGGATTTTCCGCATTCCAAAAAAGTACATTATATATATGATAATCTGTAACATATTATTAGCAAGTGTAGCTAAGCAGTAACAGATGCAAGTGACGCCAGTGCGAATCGAAGTTGTTCGTTCAACCTTACTTACCAACCCTGTCCACAAAGTTATCTTGTGTTATCTATCTAATCAATGGCATTATAATACAATCTAATTAACATATTAAAGCAAGAGTGGGTTTCCAAATTGTCCGTACACCTGCATCTTTGAGGTCTTAATGGGCGCAGTTGCGTGTTACTGGGCAAAAAGAGAGTTTTTTTTATTGCCTTCAGTGGCAGACGAGCAGGTGACCCACCTGATGCTAAGTGGTAACTACTGGTAACCACCGCCCATGGACATCAGCAACGCCAAGGGCAAAGCTGAGCCGCCGCCGGTACTGTGTATGGTAGAGAGCTCTTTTTAGGATTATATAAATACAAATAGTTTCACCTTGAAATGAAATATAATAATAATAAATATTTTGGGACATCTGGTCGTAAACTAAGCATAGCTTGCTAAGCATTGATAATAATTTAATATAAAACACCCAGACGAACAAAACATTTATATACCTACATCACATAAATATTTGTGTCCTGTGAGAACCGGAGCCACGACCTCGTGATCAGCACTCCGGTACTCAAACCACTAAACCACTAGATCACAGACGTCGTTAAATTAAATGAAGAAGAAGCAGGCAAAAGTGGATCAAGGAATCTCAACACTGAACCTGAGGGCTGACACTAGGCCTGAGAAGTAAGGAGTATCAGATTGCTAGAGATGGACCATCCCTCAGCACTTTGGGGGAAACTGGATATGCCCAGGCTGTCGAATTTTAGTACAAAAATAGGTATTATCAGATTGAGTGTTGGAAAGCTTTCAAATCAATGCACTTACTTATGTCATTTTATTACAAAAGGCACTTTAACACGTAGATATACGTTTTTTAACAATCTCACACACGCGAAGCGAACTCACAGATGTTCAATTATTATGAAACAAAAAACTGTACCTATCATTGTTTGAAAGAGCTTATTACAGGATAGATAGATACTCGTAGATTGTTACAGAAAAAAAACATAGTCATATCAATGGTAAAATAATTCACGATGGCATTGTGTTTCGCACAATGTCTCGTGTGAGTAAACATAACGTGAGAAAGTAAAAGTGGCTTTGTCACATAATGAGATTACTAAGTACCTACGTCATCATTATTACTCTTATGAAAGAGCAATGACCTCACTAAGAATTCTCATTATTTATTTATTTTTAATTAGAGAACTACCTAAGTAGGCGCAGATTGATGATAGAATAAACAGAATAATAAAATTAATATGAGAATTACGTTACACCAATTAATTTGTATGTTCAAAATAAAAACATTTTTTTTAAGAAACCTCGCAGAATTTCTCTTCCAGGTTCCATATAAAATAAGTTGGCTAAGTTGATATTTTTAACCGACGAACAAAACGGAGGAGGCCTCACATCGATATTTTTTTATGAATGACCACGCATAACTTTTTACAGAGTACTCCGATTTTGATACTTCTTTTTTATTGGAAAAGAGGTTCGGTGCCAAACAAATTCAATTTAAGTAAATATATTTATGAGCTTTGTTGATTGATTTTTTGACGCCGACTCAATATGGTTGTGATTTTTCACTCACTTTTTACTATACACTAGTAAAAGAGCCAAGTCAATACCCTATGTTGTATAAAAAGTGGAACAACTTTCTGTATAATCAAAATAAACTGTCACTACGCTTACTGTATACGGAATTTAACGAAAGTACTTGCGCTTGCGCATGGAAAAGTTTTGTTGTCGTAGGTCGGACGCGCAATCTGGTTCTGATGTTGGAAAAGATCGTCGATTGAATCGAAGTTCACGATTTATCTCAATGTCTTGTGGTTACGCGCTATTTCCCAATCTTAAAATAATGTAACTCATGAAAGTATCAAGTTATAGGTACTACGTATATTTAGTACTAACCTTACTTAATACTTTGATGTTTTATCTTTATGATTATTTTGCCTCAATTTTTCTTTTATATCCGTAACTTCGGCGCTCGATTTTTGTGGTGGGCCCATATTGGTTGACAGAGGAGGACTGCTGAGGTTGCATCGGAAGGCCCCCGCTTTATTGTCACGTGTCGAGGCCCTTTTTATGCACCCATGTAATTCTCAACCAGGCAGTACCTTTTATAGTACATAAATGTTTACGTCTGACGCAAACTGGCCAGTCCAGTGGTGAAAGTGGATATGTTGGTATCCCCTTCACTCTCCCGGTATTTGAGAAAGGGAAACACTTATGTATGTTATGATTTATGTAAAAAAAAGATGATTGTCTCAGTTGTAATTAATATTCAAAGGAGGTGCATGGAGGAGGTGTTGAGGAATAATGTTGATCATATGATGATGATGACCATAAAAACTTAACCACCTCGTTGGCCTAATTTGGTCTAAGACGCCTAGAGGTGGGTAACTCATCAAAAATACGCGAGCTACAGATCAGCTCATGACTCAGGTGAGTGAGCTGATGACTCAGCTCGCATTCACAATTAAATTGAGCTGAATTGAGCCGTGAGCGAGTCATTTTGTTGCTGAGCTGTAGCTCATCGGCTCAAACCCGTGCGATCTGACTCATTGAGCTGACTCCGAGCTGAGTTACACACTTCTTATAGACGCCACGCTGGGGGTCGAGCAACATTATTGGATTTATCCTCAGCAACTCGGAGCTTGGATTTATGCGCTTACCAACATTTATTTATATAGATTTATTCTTACGAAGGCACTTATACCAAGCTAAGCGAAGCCACACGAAATAGCACCAATCACCATTTGTTACAGAATAATTGCAAAAAGCTAGCCCCAAATTACATGGAAAGTAACCATATTGGCGAACGGTGGGAGAATGCCTAAGTTCGAAGAATACAAGCGTGATGGTATGTGGTACACCTCTGCCCAACGCTTCGAAGAATACAAGCGTGATGGTATGTGGTACACCTCTGCCCAACGCTTCGAAGAATACAAGCGTGATGGTAATGTGGTACACCTCTGCCCAACGCTTCGAAGAATACAAGCGTGATGGTATGTGGTACACCTCTGCCCAACGCTTCGAAGAATACAAGCGTGATGGTAATGTGGTACACCTCTGCCCAACGCTTCGAAGAATACAAGCGTGATGGTATGTGGTACACCTCTGCCCAACGCTTCGAAGAATACAAGCGTGATGGTATGTGGTACACCTCTGCCCAACGCTTCGAAGAATACAAGCGTGATGGTATGTGGTACACCTCTGCCCAACGCTTCGAAGAATACAAGCGTGATGGTATGTGGTACACCTCTGCCCAACGCTTCGAAGAATACAAGCGTGATGGTAATGTGGTACACCTCTGCCCAACGCTTCGAAGAATACAAGCGTGATGGTATGTGGTACACCTCTGCCCAACGCTTCGAAGAATACAAGCGTGATGGTAATGTGGTACACCTCTGCCCAACGCTTCGAAGAATACAAGCGTGATGGTATGTGGTACACCTCTGCCCAACGCTTCGAAGAATACAAGCGTGATGGTATGTGGTACACCTCTGCCCAACGCTTCGAAGAATACAAGCGTGATGGTATGTGGTACACCTCTGCCCAACGCTTCGAAGAATACAAGCGTGATGGTATGTGGTACATCTCTGCCCAACGCTTCGAAGAATACAAGCGTGATGGTATGTGGTACACCTCTGCCCAACGCTTCGAAGAATACAAGCGTGATGGTATGTGGTACATCTCTGCCCAACGCTTCGTAGAATACAGGCGTGATGGTATACCTACAGTGTATAAAAAGGCCTAGATGTATTTTTTTGTGAGAATTCTAACTGTATGCGAAGCACCGTTTATTAAATAAACATAGAATTGCATCTGCAGAAAACGTTATGTACGACCCAGTTATGATTGTTCATAACTACTTAACCAGTAACATTACGTGTTTAACGTAACTCGTATGTTACTTGTGTGAGAATACTTTATACGGTCATCAACTTGTTTGCATAGTATGTTCATCATTGGAACATAAGGACCCTTACAGTCTAGCTCCAGCCAGAACTTATTCTAATCTAAGTGATCCACAATGGCCAGACAAATAACGAGTGTCGGATTGCCAGAGACGGACTCAAGTTCTTTTTGTCCATGTTTAATTGTTGTTTATTCTGTTTCGCAAATGACAGAGAAAAATATTTGCTACTTTGCAACTTGGGGCAGTATGGTCCTACTTATGAATGATATCAAATATACAGTGGGTATTATAAACTAAGATACTTCGATTAAATAATTGTCGATCCATCTTGCATCTAGTTGCAAAAAAGTTACACAGAAGAAAGATAGAATGTCTTTTCCTTGCTTTATTGTTTTGTGGAGTGCTGAGAATCTTTTCTCTTCGGTCTTCATTATTTTTACTATGAAATTCTTAGTAGCATCTCGGAGTTAGGATTGGTGCCAATTTACTGGCAATAGGATCACCCCTATTACATAGGGTCTAAACATACCGGCGAACTGTAAAGCTTCTTTTTCATCGAACGATTAAACAATTACCCCAAGTTTTCTCCGATAGATATAATAAGGGTGTTTTTAAATCATGACTGAATATGTTTCTTCTAGGTTAGCGTCCTCCATTGTAGATCGCAGTATCGCTTATAATCAGGCGAACTGGCGGTAAAGAAAAAAAAAATTGTTTGTCTACAACTTCGCCACTAAATTAACTAACATAGAGCAGATAAGCTATAATAGATGTGGCATCAAATACCTGTTGTCAAATGTTGCATTTGTGGTCTGTGGGCCTTCTTTGCCAAACCGTTTCGAATATACCTGCGTCATGGCATGTTACATATTATAGTTAATTATAGTGACTTATCCATAATGTTTTTTTTTCTTTTATTTACAGTAGCTGAAGCGGATGGCGATCTCGCGTCGATGCTAGATATCCGTTACTTCCGATGTGTTATGAAGCGAGAGTGGAAGTGTCCAGACAGTGAAATCAATTTCTTTATGTACACACCGTGAGTAAATTACCTAGTTACATCTAACAAAAACTTACACTATCCATATAGTGAATGTTAACGGTGAACCTTGAGCGTTGAACGGTTGAGCTCCCTAATAATGGTTGAGCTACACGATGACTATTGCATGCGTGCCGTCAGTTAGGACTGGTCAACTCAAAACTGTTTCAGATTTTGACCTACATTGTTTAACTCACATATCTGATATATACTACGATTGTCTGGACTTTAAAAGAGACCATGATTCTCTGAGTTTGTTTCAGCGTTTTTTCTCAGAGGTCGTCAGTTAGGAAATGCCGGCGACATCTAGCATAAAAAAAATGACTTGTAAAAGTGTCTTTAAAGGATCTACTTACAGAAATAAATATCATTTCATTTCATTTCATTTCAATATCATTTCATTAACCACTTTCGACCCTAAAATATAAACAAGAAGGATGAAAATAAATTCCGCACGTTTTTTTTTCGCTATCCGTGACATCGCCCCATCGAAACTGTTTTGGTAGTACCTAGTCGGAGATTATCCGGGGTTGAGGATCATGAGATTAACAATTATAGAAAGGATACCTATATCAGAATAAACATCATCAGAATCATCATCACAATTTTCAAAGCAAAATTAATTTTAACCCATTGAGTTAAAGTTTAATTTCTTTTGTACTTTATCATAATTATGAAGAGTTTGTTCGCCGTGATATACAACGATGCGGACTCTATCTATGGCATTTCTTGATTTCCCATTTCAATTGTTTTTCTTATATTTCCAGAGAACATCCACACCAACATTTCATTGATCCTAGATATCCTAAACTCCTTCGCGATTTTGGCTGGAAGAAGACAAGGAAAAATGTGCTTATTATACACGGCTTTAACGGCACATATTCCAAAACACCAATGACGTACATTCGAGATGGTGAGTTAATTTAAATAAATTGCTATGATAACTGCTTTGAATTATGGAATATTATGAGGCTTAGTTTTTAACCATTTAAAAAAGCAAATGAAAAAACAGTAACAGTGAAAGTGAAACACGATGAAGATTGAACATTAAATATATTAAAAATAGAAGGTCTTCCTTCTAACATTATCTTGTTCAGTGGAAAGTTACCAAAATGAAATCTCACTAGGTATTAGGAAACTTTCCGCTCGTAATTTATCTTCGGACGTATTAAATTTGTCATTATTTCGATAACAAGTCCTCCATGAAACACTTACACAGTTTCTTTATCCATGTGGATAGTGAAACAAACTATTACGACAATAGTTAAAAGAACTGCCCAAATAATAATATCTAACAAAGTTATTAAGTTACCACACTGTCATATCATAAGATTTAATCAATATGTACAGTGCCTAGTCCAGTACCATGCCTAGATTTCTACCTTTTGTTCCTATTTGGTAAATACCATTCTGAAGAGACGTATGTAGGAACCTATATCACAAATCGCTTGTTGACGAATTTCTTTACTAAAACATATTAATTTCCCAACAGCTTACCTCTCTCGGAAAGATTACAACGTATTTATGGTCGACTGGTCCGTGCTCACCAGGTTTCCTTGTTACTTATCGGCGCTCTCCAATATGAAGTAAGTGGATTATTTTGTTATTAGGATATCAGGTACACTATCTTAAATACTCTGCATTAAGTATTAGCTAAGAACTAAGTTACAATGGTGGACACCTCCGCCAATTTAAATTCTGTAATTTTATTACAAACTAGCTTCCCGCCAGCGGCTTCGCCCGCGTGGTCTTATAATTTTTTCCCCCGTTTTTGCATCATTTTTCATTACTACTCCGCTCCTATTAGTCGTAGCGTGATGATATATAGCCTATGTTACTCGGGGATAATGTAGCTTTCCAAAGGTGAAAGAATTTTTGAAATCGGTCCAGTAGTTTCGGAGCCTATTCATTACAAACAAACAAACAAACAAATCTTTCCTCTTTATAATATTAGTATAGATAGATAAATTATTATTATTATTTTATTGCCCTGCAGTGGGACCAACCGCGCTGATAATAATAATAATTTTATTACACTGAAACATAAAAAACCCATGACAGAACCAGAGTTTACTTTCTGTGCCCCGAATGCAGTTTTCTTCTAAAACCTTTGACGTTGTTCTCTTCTTCAGAATGTCTTCTTTCTCAATCAACTTCTTAGTAGCAGTATTCTCTTCTTCTACATTATTTTGATCATAGTCTTTAGACTTCTCCTTTAAAAACTACACAGAATAATACAAAGAAAATAAACTCAATGACTACTTTTCCAGAAAGGCTGCTCAATGCACGGCCCAACTCTACTCAGCGATCACTCAAGCTGGGGCGTTGGCTAAGATGATCACCTGTGTGGGACACTCACTAGGAGCTCACATCTGTGGCATGATTTCTAACCACCTCACTGAGAAGCAGTACAAAATTGTTGGTGAGTCACTTCACTGGTAGTTCAGAGCTCAACCACAATATTAAAACGTATATTATAAGGTAGTCAAAAACAACATTTTTAAAAGATGCTGCGGATTACTGATTTTCTGTTAGTAATCAGGCCCAGCATAGTACAAACAGAATGCTGGTTTGTCGCCCCCCAATTCGTCGCCACCCGGGGCAATAAATGTTCCTAACCTAGATCCGGCGCTGATAGAAGGTCGGTGCACCAGCGATTCGTTTTGACTTACATTGGCTACGACAAAACTAGTGTTTTTTTTATTAATTAAAATTTGAATAAAAGGTACATAATTATAAAAAGGTAGAAAGTGAAATATAAAACTAGATAATAGTATTTTAATCCGAGTGCAAGTAACAAAGGTAATAATGATAATAATAATAATAACAATGAGCCCCCTAAATTCCAACCTTACGTCCAGGCTGAACATCTAGTCCACGTGGGGGGCGGACGTGTAATGTAGTATTATTGTATAGGATTACTATGTATGGTAAGTGCTATATATGGTATTGTTATACAATATTACTACATGAAAACTTGCACGGCTAACAAGGCTATGGAAACCCATTAAAAATGGAGACACGTTCAAAGAAAAAACGATTAGGACCGCTGCCCGGGGGCGATCGCCGGGGCACACCTGGAGCTGACGCTGGGTGTCTCAGCATGCGAACCGTCAGCGGTGAGGAGTTGAGCAGGCGGGCTCCCACCGAACAAGATGCTACAGCCGAAATTAGTGACGAAAATGACAGACTGACAGACAGAACAAATAGCCCAGTAGAGCCATATAGCCCTAGCACCATATCATACACACCCTCCATAGCATCATCACATTCTCCACCAGTACCGACTTTGAATGTTGCGCGGGAGGTAAATGCCTTCTTACCCGCGTCCACCAAAGCCGGAAAGCCAAGAGTACGCATGAGATGGAGTCAAGACGTGAACAAATTTATCATGCGAACTTACTACTACATAACTAACTTAGAGACCGACATGACCACATATAGGCAAAAACTGCATGAACTTTTTCGACAACAGTACCCAGAGATTCATGTTACAGAACAGAGAATTTCAGATCAAAGAAGAACGATTGTTAGAAATAAACTTCTTTCTCAAGATGTGTTAAACCGACTAAAAGAAGAAGTACGGATTCAACTACAAGAAAGTACAGATAATAGTATGGACACCACTCATACAACACTAACACAAGAACCAGATGCAAATATCACTCAAACAAACTCTGACACTCAAACTCAATCATACACACAATCACTGCCTTGCACACAAAACACGCAAACATCGCACAACTCCACGCAAACTGAATCTATAACACTAATGCTAGAAAATGAAATAGAGACTCTAGTACAGCAAAATCCGTTAACAGAAGCGTATATCCTAGAAATAGAAGAAAAATTTAAAACAACTTTAACACAATACTCAGGCATGGATCCCGGTTCTAGACCTAAACTACCCAAACTTAAATATAGTCCTAAACTGACGCACCTCGTGAATATATTTAACCTAAACATACTGACACGATTTATATCCGATGACACACAACTAGTAGATTTACACACTCTTATATACTGCACAGCTGTTGTTATATCTGAAGAATTAGAATTTAAAATCACAGAATACACAGGAAACACTAGACAAAAACAAAATACGAAGCCACCGTGGCAACAGAGATTAGAGAAAGATATTGAAAAAATTAGAGCGGACTGTGGCAGACTTACACAATACATCAATAACAACAGATCAAATAAAGTAGTAAAAAGAGTTGAAGCAATATTCAAAAATAGTAGTGTTCACACCCGACATGAAAACAACAACAGAAGACCTGAGGAGTTTCTAGACACATTAAAACAAAAACTAGCACTTAAAGTCCATAGGCTCCGAAGATATAAAAAGGCTCAACAGCGTCGAAATGATAACTCAATATTTGCTACAAATGAAAAAATCTTTTATAGAAATTTACATAAACCACAAGTAAACACACCATCCGAAGAAAATACAAACTTACCAACAAAAGAAGAGCTGGAAACATTCTGGTCTGGTATTTGGGAAGACCAAGTAGATCATAATGAACAAGCAAATTGGATAGCAGAAGAAAAGGAAAAATGGAGCGCAATAGAAGAAATGGAATTTATAGAGATAACAGAACTGGATATAGCAAATATCACCGCTAAACTTCATAACTGGAAATCTCCCGGTGTAGATAAACTACATAATTTTTGGTACAAAAAACTTACTTCACTGCATAAATCACTGGCTAAAAACTTGACAAACATCATATTAGAACAACAGACTACACCCGACTTTGTAACTACTGGAATTACTTACATGCTACCAAAATCAAGATACTCACCACAAGCTTCTCAATACAGGCCAATAACATGTTTACCCACAATATATAAAATACTAACATCAGCAATCACAAGAAAAATAACTACACACATCGAACAACACAACATTTTAGCAGAAGAACAAAAAGGATGCAGGCGGGGCCACATGGGATGCAAGGAACAATTGGTTATAGACTCCACTATCCATAAACATGCCACCACAAAAAATAGAAACCTTCATTGTACTTATATAGATTACAAAAAAGCTTTTGATAGTATTCCACATTCTTGGTTGATACAAATATTACAAATTTATAAAATCAATTCAAAAATAATTAACTTTCTGCGTAACATAATGAATAATTGGAAAACCACTCTTCACCTAAATAACCATCAAAATAATGTTATCACTCGACAGATATTTATAAGGAAAGGAATTTACCAAGGGGATTCCTTGAGCCCCCTGTGGTTCTGTCTCGCCTTGAACCCCTTATCACACTTACTGCATAGTGTCCGGGCCGGATATTGTTTCAAACAAAGTAGTGAAGAAATTAGGATATCTCACTTAATATACATGGATGACATTAAATTATACGCAAGCACAGAAAAAGATATGAAAAAATTAGTAGAGGCAGTATCAGGATTCAGTAAAGATATAAATATGCAATTTGGTTTAGACAAATGTAAAACACTTCATATAATACGAGGCAAGATACGGCCGGGAGACTATGTAGTAAACAATACCGATACCATAACATCTATGGAATCGACCGATTTATACAAATATTTAGGTTATATGCAACTAAAGGGAATAGATCACGTAAAAATCAAACAGACACTAACCAATGAGTACAACAAGAGATTAAATGCAATATGTAAAACTCAACTCGCCGGGAAACATCTTATTAAAGCCATCAATACCTACGCCATCCCAATACTAACATATTCATTCGGAGTAATTAAATGGACAAAAACTGACATAGATAAATTAGAACGAACCACACGCACTACACTAACAAAACACAACAACCTACACCCAAAATCCGCAATAGAAAGACTTACGATCAAAAGGCAAAATGGAGGGAGAGGCCTTATAGATATAGGTCATCTTTGGCAAAAGCAAATAAATAGACTAAAAACATTCTTTCACACAAAATCTAGCACAAGTCACATACACAGAGCCATTATTCAACATGATTTCAACTACACCCCACTTAACTTAGTACATGAACAGACAAACACACAAACTTCGAATAATAGTGATCCACAGAAACAAAAAATTGAAGACTGGAAGAAAAAAGTGCTTCATGGCCGACACCCCCATGACTTAGAACAATCACACATTAATTCTGTAGCGTCAAATAAATGGCTTAAGGTTGGTAATTTGTTCCCAGAAACAGAAGGGTTCATAATGGCGATACAAGACCAAATCATTAACACCAAAAATTATAGGAAATATATAATTAAAGATAATTCCGTCACAAATGATAAATGCCGTAAATGCCATATTCAACCAGAAACCATCCAACATATAACAGGAGCATGCACTACACTCACACAGACAGACTACACTCACAGACATAACCAAGTTGCAAATGTAATTCACCAAAAACTAGCACTCAAACATAAACTCATACAGAACACAAACACACCTTACTATAAATACACACCTCAAAAAGTCCTAGAAAATTCCACACACAAATTATACTACGACCGTGCTATTCTTACAGACAGGACCATACACTACAATAGACCGGATATAACTCTTCAAGATAAAGTAAATAATATCACTTACCTTATAGACATAGCTGTCCCCAACACTCATAATTTACAAAAAACCATAGCTGAAAAAATTAGTAAATACGCCGAGCTGAAAGAGGAAGTAACTAGAATCTGGAGGCAAAGCAAAGTATACATAGTACCCATAGTTCTCTCCACCACAGGTGTAATCCCAAACCATCTTATCCACAGTCTTAAACTCATAGACCTTAAAGAAACAGTTTACATTACAATACAAAAAGCCGCCATTTTAAACACTTGCCGTATAGTCAGAAAGTTCATGCAACTGGAAGAAAACCAAAACACACCTCACAATTAACAGTACACCCCATACACTACATTTACTTGGCTAGTCCCGTAAATGTAGTTAAAACACTAGCCCAGAGGCTAAGAAAAAACACTTATATACCCAAAAATAACAATGATAATAGCAACGAA
Source organism: Acronicta psi (assembly GCA_946251955.1). Taxonomy (NCBI): domain Eukaryota; kingdom Metazoa; phylum Arthropoda; class Insecta; order Lepidoptera; family Noctuidae; genus Acronicta; species Acronicta psi. Next base: position 9,487,099 of record OX276475.1, on the reverse strand, counting down.
AAGATAAAATACGACGAAACTCTTGCTCATTGCACTCTGGTTGGAATTTTATTGATGTTCAGAGATAGACATAAGTACGATAACATTACTGTGTATCTCAATGCTAGGTAGTACAAAAATATTGTAATCTTTGTAGATACGTTTTATGATATAATTTAAAGGTACTAGTAATATTTATACGTGGTAGTTTTACAGTTGCGGTTTATGCGGCAATGACAGGGTAATTGTTTTAGTTTCTAAGTATGGGTTGACGCCGTCTTCACCCCTGCGGAAAGAAAAACATATACTTTGGAATATAAATAGGACATTAATTAAGTGGCACTGATCACATACGTAGGTATTTATGATGTTTAAATTGTTGTACTTATGATTACGTGTATTTTAATCACGTATCACGTCACGTCTAAGTTGCCAGAACAGGTTGGCTAAAGTAGTATTAGTAGTATCTACCACTCTAGATTTAAACCTTAAAATGGATCCTCAAATAATCAAAACTATGCTTTGCAACGCAGACTAAGATCCGAATCTTAGGCTAATATTCAGAGACGACGCAATGTGTAAACTTACGCGTCCGTCATGTCAAATTGCTTTTGACATACAAAAGCGTTACTTTACGCTTAGCGTCGTCTCTGAATATAAGCCTGAGCCTCTTCGATCAATTATTGATCGAAGCTGAGCCTGAGCTGACTCATCAGCTCCGCTTGAGATATATGTAAAGGTACTAAATATCTTTATGGGTTTTTGACATGTGAATGAATAAATACTTACAATTCTCTGCCAATTCCGGAATCCTTGTAACCACCGAATGGAGTCTGACTTGTTGTGTGATCGTACGTATTGATCCTGAAAAAATATACATAGGTAGGTTAAATTAAATAAGCAAGTGCTCAAACTCCTTGTGAGCTATTGTACTTTTGTTCCCATCAAGTCATAGTAAGTAGTAATTACCAGACAGAGCCAGCTTTCACATGCTTCGCGAAACTAAGAGCTGTAGTGATATCATTAGTAATCACACCAGCTCCGAGTCCGTATTTGGAGTCATTCGAGCGATCAACAACCTCTTCAAAAGTATCAAACTTAAGGATGCTTTGAACGGGGCCAAAAATCTGGAAGCAAATAAAATCTATATTAGAAAACAGAAATAAGATAAAAGCATTGTAATATTCTGCTTTATCACTAGGACCAGTAATAGCGAAGACTTGCATTTAGCCAGCTATAGGAATGTCTATAGACCGCTGCACAGTGAAGTCATTGAATGATAACCAGACTTGCATAATAGCTAAAATAATAATAGCCTAGTTATTTATACACCGTACACAGCCAAGTCGAATCAAAGACCTTTTCTGATCAAACAAAATCATGTGCATGACAGTATAAGGTTAAGGAAAATTAAATTAATTTAAGCTTTACAAAAAGTTATCTATCTCTATCCGTCTTTCGTGTAATCTCTAATACTACGAATTCTTTTAAAAATAAGATTATTATTTTCCAAATATTGTTTACAAACCAATATCAACACTTACCTCTTCCCTAGCGATCTTCATGTTATCAGTAACATCAGCAAAGACGGTAGGCTTGATAAAGTATCCCTTGTCGCCCATTTTATCACCTCCAGCCACGCATTTTGCTCCATCTTTCTTTCCAGCTGAGATGTACCCGAGAACTTTGCAGTACATGTCTTCGTCAATCTGGAAACAGAAAATAAATATTTTTAAACTTTTCATGCGTATTTTGTCTGTAAAGTTAGGTTTAGATGAGAGATTAAGGGTGTCGAGCTTCTACGCCTGATCAGTTTACTTATCTGACATGCTGATATTTGGCAATAGGGAATTCCTGTAAGTGTGTCTTATTAAAACTAAAATAAGACAATAAATTTAAAGATTGCAGTAATTGTAAGCAGTGATAGCAGGAGTCAGCAGGATAATCTCAATCGTAACTAATTGAGAGCCATTTTCTTCCTAAGAACCAAAGTATACTCTTGATGAAAAATACCGGTAGTTTTTCCTATATATTGGTGCACGTACCTGAGGCCCTTGCTGCACATCATCGAAGGGGTTGCCGACGGACCTCTTGGACGCGATCTCAGCGGCTTTCTTCACGAACTGGTCATAGATACCCGACTGCACATACGTGCGCGTACCAGCGCAACAGCACTGCCCACCATTCGCAAACGCCGCCGCGTGAGCTATCTGAGCTGCTTTCTCCACTGGAATGTGGGATAATACTTATTTAATGTCTGTATTATGGAAATGGCTTTAAAAAAGGAGATCAGTCTAACCATGTTGAAACCTTTTGTGTCCCTTTAGTGTCCAATGGTAATAAAGTTAATAGATTATTAAGTTAGTAAATTTCTTTTGGCCTGCATAAGGTTATCATTGCATATAAAATAGTTCACAATAAAATTCTTAGTTACCATCAGCATCATTGAAGACCACCAAAGGACTCTTGCCACCAAGTTCCAAAGTAACTCGTTTCAGATTTACGGCAGATGCTGCACCCAAAATGATACGACCAACCTGAGAACACACACAATGTAAAGTAGATGGTATTTTTCTCTCTATGGTCCTGTCAACCCTTAAAGTCGAGAAAAGAGGAAAACATAGTATATTCCGTGTAGAGTTAATTAATGTTGAGTTAGACTTAATTAACGGGTTGACAGTTTTGTCATGACGTAATCTCACCTCTTGCCTCATTCTATATATACTAAACCGTACCTATTCAACACAATTCCTTGGATTATCGATTAAATGGAATACATTTTCTTACTGCAACTTAGCTACTAGTAACCACCGACAAGAGCTGGTCTCTTAAAATCGAAGAAACGGTTTCTGAACTTTCCAAGATTCCTTTCATAAACAAATTGAATACCTCAGTAGATCCAGTGAAGGCGATCTTATCAACATCAGGGTGATGTGTGAGCGCTGCTCCAGCTGTAGGTCCAAACCCTGGTACCACGTTGACTACTCCTGGCGGGAACCCTGCCTCTTTGATGAGGGCAGCAACTGCTAATGCCGTGAGTGGAGTCTGTTCTGCAGGCTTTAGTACTATTGTACATCCTGGAAAACGCATTTTAAAGATAGATAGATTGTTGGGAGAAATATTTCAGACTTCGTGAAACGCTTATGCAATTTAAGATAGGTTCATAATTTACGTAACATTTTGTGCTAGGAAATAAGCACTTGAGACGCAGTGGTCGTTTACTAAAATAAAAACAAGTATTTTATTCTTTACGACTATTATTATCATTGCTCTCGTGTTGTTATTTTTCAAAAATAATTTCACTAAGGAAATTAATTTCGCTTTTAAAAATTTGCCACAGAACATGATAATTCTTATACAATGTTAAACAAACGCACATGCTAAAATGATTTTACTAAAACAGTACATAAGATTGTATTTAGCTAAAACATTTAAAACGTTAAATAACATTGTATCTATTTACAACTACAATCAAGGAAATTTACATTGCATTCCTTATTTGTAAGATTATGAATGAACACACAGACACTAATTAAACATTACGTTATTGCGTTAATTATACATAACATGAATCACGCTTGTTTTCCTAAAAGGTTAAGCAGAGGTTTAATGCTTTTCATATAATTATAGTCTGCTGTTATAGTGATTCATAATTAAGGTTCAATTTTTTAAGGAACTATTTATCAAAACTTAGCTGGGCCCACAATGAATTGCTCTATATGAGAATCGAACTCAGAATCTCATATTTTTCGTCTTCATTATCCTCCTGGCCCCAATTTATTTGAGGTTGATGCAGCATGTCCTTTTCTCTCAATTATTCCTCTCATCCGTCATTATAATTTCATCTCTCTCTCTGCCTCTCTCTCTGTTTCATATAAAATTTCAGTCTTCTATCTTCTTCTATACTTCCATCTTTGAGCTACGCAAATATTGTTTATGTTGTGGCAAAATATGTCAGTAGGTTGTTATATTTCTCTTCACTATATTGTCAGCGCTTGCGACTCCCAACCGATAGCATCTCTACCAATGCTAATTAGAATAAGAAAAGTAACATGCTTGTGTCATACCTGCAGCCAACGCTGGTGCAATTTTCCATGACAGCATTGGTATTGGATAGTTCCATGGTATAATTTGACCACATACGCCCACCGGCTCTTTCAAAGTGAACGATAGTACTTCACCATCTGAAAAAGAATGTTATTACAGTATTGGCTGAAATATGTCCAGACACGCCCAGATTAGAGCTTTTATCAAAATTGCCGAAATTAATAATCAGTTATCTATTGATTTTCTTACTGGAGATCAAAATTTGTCATAAGCTTAAGACAACTGTCAAATCTTAATTAAGAGACACGTAGGTTATTTCGGCCATTAGAGCACAAGTATCGACTCGGATAAGTTGGAGGCGATCACCTGTCATGTGATGCAAAACTAATACAAAGTAAACTACAAAACAAAATACAAAGTTGGGTATTTTCATCTCAGAGTTATCATACTGGAATCACGCTAAATAGAGTCGATAATATCGTGACAATAGACGTCAATTATTATCTTAATGTCTGCAAGTGATATCATAAACAAATACACGGAAATTATTCGTTAATTAATTGGAGAAAATAATTATCTTTATTTTGCTCTAAAGATTTGCATCTATGCATCGTATTTCCATAAATTTTATGTTATGAGAGATAGTTTCGTATCCGACAGCACTTGTTTTTATTTTGATAATGATAAGACATTAAAAAGATACTGAGAGGTAAACAAAACTCACTGTAACTCAATTCTTATTGGTGGAAAGAGATTGGGTAACTTATTGGAATTTTTATGTTCTTGATCTTTAACCTAACTCTAAAAACTATACGTGGATTTCATTGCTATCAACCAACAAGTCACAATCACATTTCATGTTTTCCAGGAATCATGTTTATCAAATTAAGTAATGATGATGTGCTAAAGTTCATTGAACATTCTTCCCTAAATGGAATCTGACAACAACTGTTGCGCTATCGGTAAATAGCTACAGTAATGTTAGAAACCGTTTTGAGTTATTTTAAAGGCGACTGTCAGTAGAAGCGCTGGAAGGGAAAGCCCTAGAAAGACTTATAGTGACATTATTGGTGATCAACAACATGTTTGTATGAAAAGTTAAACGAGTTTGGATGTGGAAGAAGAAAAAGAAGAATGTAAAAATTGAGCGTAGAAAGTGGCGTGAGTGTGTTCAAAGTACCCTTATGTCTATAGTTAGAAAAGGCTAAGGAGGGTGAATTTTGCGAGTAACGATGAATGCAATGTGTTGTAGTGATGCTAAAACAAAAAGTAATAAGTTACCTGCTGGGATTGTGCTTCCCAATATTTTATCAGCTTTGCCAGCGTAATATCTCAAAACTGTCGCCGAATAGTAAACTTCCTCTTCAGCATTCTTGACAGGCTTGCCGCAGTCCAAGGTTTCCAGTTCTGCCAAATATCGAGCTTGGGATTCTATGAGTTCTGCCAGCTTGAGCATGAGGATACCGCGCTGTGAGGCATCCATGGTGCGCCATACTGAGTAGCGGTGAAAGGCCTTCTTGGCTGCTGCCACTGCCAAGTCTATGTCAGCCTACAAAACAACACGTCTTATTTATTCGTTGTAATAATAATTATGACAAAAAGGAAACGGCTACCACAGCCTGAAGGCCGAAAACATCAGTGCAATCACTGCAGTCAGGCTAAGCACTTAGCTTATTCTCATATAGGTAGTTAGAATGTTTAGATCACAGGGTAGTGATACCACATACATCTCTAGCAAAGTGGTGTTATAATTATTTTCTAATAATTTCATTAATTTGAAATAAAAATATATCAAGTTAGATTTTCTGTGAAATTGATTCAACTGCAATCCCTATTTCATGATTTTTACTTTTTGTCTATACCTACTTAATCTATCCCACGGGAACCATACATTTTACCGCGATGAAAGGTAGCCTATGTGCTATTCCCGACTATAATATATATGTGTGCGAAATTTCTTCCAGACCCGTGTAGTTTTTGCGTGAAATAGTAATAGTAACATCCATCCATTCATCCAAACTCATTTATAATATAGTAGTAGGATTTTTTAGCTACTTTAATAACGGCTAATAACATTATCCGTAAACAGACTGATGCATTCTTTGCGGGGATACTATACCGATCATACTATAAATAGAAATACAAATAGCGACAGCCGCTTGTACAAATAATTTGTTTGCTAAGCGAGATAATTATATAAAGGCTTTTAATAGCTGTTTGACGAAGACATTATTATTGTATACCGAGCGTATGATCCTATTGTCACGAAAGAAAGTAACTTAACAAAGTTTTTGAATGCCATGCCAATCATTGATCTGATATCAGGCTTGTGCATTCTTTGCGTGAATATCAATCGTACTATTAGAAATTGTATTTGTACGATTGATGTGGTTCCCCCTCAAAACATAACAGCGACTGCGACTTATACAAATAATCTACTTGGTAATTGTATTGATTATAATTAATTACGCCTTAGTCTCTTAATTACTGCTACAATGTAATTGATATTTTAAGGCGATCCTGAGCGACATTTAATGAGATATCGTGATTATTGACAACTTTTCATCTTAATAATAATATGTCGTTTTTGTCACGCAAACAACCTTCTTTGTAGCTAATATACCGCGAGGCAGTTGGAACAAGTTTTTGAAATACTCTAATTAGTTCTTATCAATGAAGTTACGATGCTTTAGCTTTAGATGTCGTGATAATTTTAATTGGTGCCATTATGTCTGAGAACGTATTTAGGTTGAGAAATAATAACAATTAAAATGTATGAAGCAATATATCCTCCATTAGAACTGAATTTTTAAGGAATTGAAATGGTTTTCAATAATTACCGAGCATTGAATAACTGTATTCATATTCATGTTTCATATTACTAAAAATAAGCTTTAAATGCCATACTCACAATGACATTCCCGCAAAAACGAGCGGAGGGCGACCGACGGGGTGGACTGAGTGGTGTGTATAGTGCTTAGAGATAATTAATTATTTCAACTGTACCCTAAATCAATATTAAATATTGTGTCTTGTGTCTCAACTCTCACCTTGTCGCCTTCAGCCACCTGTGTGATGACAGTCTCATCCTGAGGGTTGATGGTGGGGAAGGTCTTCTTGCTGACGGCGTCCACCCACTCATTGTTGATGAATAACTGCGTAAATTATGTAAATATAGCATATTATATCATTTAAATTTATTATTCACAAAGTACACAATAAATCAGATTAACAAACAATGAACCAGAATTGTTATTTCAAACCCTGATGCGTAGAACCGCACAGTGGTAGCAATCAAAGTTCACGCACGGGGTGTGTGCGACCGCACTGTCATTTGGATTTTACATCTATGTTAGCTACGCCTATGCGGCCGGTTATACACACACCTTGCGTAACCAACAAAATCGTAGCAAATTTTTGTTCGCAGTTAGTTTTTACAAAACAAATCGATGTCGAAAATCTAAAAATTTCAAATTAGCTTATATTCGTTTGATTTCCACCATTACATTTTCATATAATCTTTAACTACCTCATGTTCTTAGATAGGCTGCAATCAAGACATTCCGCAAACTTTAATATCGTATAAAAACTAGCTCCTATTTCCGGTTTTTATATAAGGCATAAATATTTCCTTCGAACTATTTACTGCTAGTAAATTCTACGTTTTCGATAATGTCTAGTCACTACATAATCTACTATATTGCGGATAATAAACGATCTACTAAAGATATTTTTGTCACAAATTGCGGGATGACGAGGATCTATCAGCAATGACTGGATAAAGTGAGCTGAAAAACGGGTTCTGTTGCGTTCATTAAAAGAGGCTTACGTCCAGCAGTAGCAGGATTCCTACTAAATATACCTATTTATAAAATAATTCAATCACTTTGGAAAACTTAATTTCTGTAAGTATCTTCTGGTTCATGTTTATTTTTTTGAGCTTCTCTAATGATATCGTATTTCATATTTCCTGTAATGCCGCAAAATATATTGAAATCTGAAAATTACAGTAAACATCAGAAATGACACTATGACATTAAAAATGATACAGTGTTGCAATAGCTGTATTGGAAATTACTTTTTTTTGTGGAATAAGTACTTAATTTTTTAATAATTATTATTTAAAAAGACAGCGGTGTGTGCCTCGGACTCGATTTCGCAGTCCACGTTAATTTAATTGAGAAATCAGACTAACTTACCTTAAGTGACGTCTGATGGTAATTTTATTAACGGCTCATCCTGAAAACAATTATTTTACATGGTAGTATTCGCCTCCAGCGAACTCGGCCGCGTAGTTTTTTAGAACTAGAAAACAAACTGAAAATCCACTTATCCAGAGTAGCTGTCAACGGTGACGTTTCTCTCTCTGTCAAATCACTTTCTTTAGAGTAACAAAAAGGAGTTGCCATTATTTGATGGGTGGGCGGTACCTTGTAGGTAAGAGCCAGGGTGGGAACCTAATTGTTTTCAGGATGAGCCGTTAATAAAATTACCATCAGACGTCACTTAAGGTAAGTTAGTCTGATTTCTCAATTTTATTACACGGCTCATCCTGAAAACAATTATTTTACATGGTAGATGTTTAGAGATAAGTAGATAATGGCAACATCAGTGTGTGTGTGTGTGTGCAAAAGGGTTAAAAGTAAAATCCGATCAAAATTAGATCCGAATAAAAAATACTCCACAATGTTATTTTATAGCTAAAATGAAAACATAGAACGGTATTTAAGACATAAATACCAAACAACTCAGTTGTTATAACAACAAAATTGATTTACAAAACTGTTAGGTATTACTTATTTACACGATTTTGTTTAATATCATATTTTAACGTTCATTAAAAATAATCAACTAATAGTAACCTATCACTATAGTGTTGTTAGTGTTATATTTACTTAAGCTTAACCTTAAGTAGTTATGATGCTAAGGTATTTTCTATTTTTATATCATTTTATGTCCCGATGACATGTGTCACAATCCATATTCGATTGGCCTAAAGTTCAAACTTTAATAATCCAACTGCATTCGTGCGACAGAACGTCCATACAATGCTGACTCATTATTGACATTATTTTGGGGCATGTACTAAATTAACAATTTTATCCTGAAATAGAATTGGCAAAAGTAAGGTCAGTTCTACCACTAACAGGTGAATTGTTATGTTATGTAGGTATGACAAAAACAGCTGACCCGTCTGACCAGCCGGCAGTCCTTTTAAAACTTAATTGGCACCCCTGATATTTTGTCTTAAATGTGGGTGGATGCATGTCTAGCATAATGTAAAGGAAAAATACTAATGTCAACACCATTATCTGTAAAGATTTATTTTAACCAACGACTTACTTACTGTTTGCCGATTGCATTTTCTAAAATATTTTTAGTGTCTATTAATAGGCATATTATATATATATTATATCCTCCCGAAATACGGTAAGAACAAGTGGTACTGTTTTACAGTCTTACTGTCGTTATACTGTTTTTTTTTTTTTTTTTTTTTAATCATCACGTGTATTGATGATGGCATTATTAGCAGTAACGTCAGTATCTTAATATTTAATCGACGTTAGAGTTTGAACACTGTGGCCAGTAGTAGGAGCCAAAAATAAATAAATCAAATAATAATAATTACAAGGTAGGTAACCAATTATTTCGATATTCCTTTTAAATCTGAAATAACTAGCATCTTACTTCTTATAAAATCGTATATCACTGTTACCTGTGTACACATTACCTAGTAATCTGTGCACATAGGTCCATATGGCCCCTTTCTGGAAGCTCCCTTCAACAAACGCTTAACATTCTCATCCATCCCAACTTCAGAGCTCATTAGCAGTGGCAGCACTGAGTAATGTGTAATCAATATACAAGTTATAACCGTTATTTAATGCTTCCAACTAGAAGCATATTAATTGCTACTAAAGCTACTACACTGACAGTGGCTTTATAAACATTAATACTGTATTGTGGCAGAATGCTTACCATCTTTATAAGAGCAATCATAATGTTTTAGGGTACCTGGTGCTGAAGGTCCAAGCATTACCTCCAAAGAATCTTAATCCTGGTTGGTTAGTCATCCAGATAAGTTTCCTGCAGCTATGGAAATATGGGAACTCTGGCAATGTTGTATGCTAAAAGTAGATGAAAACAACTCTGTTAGTAACAAGTATTGTTGCTTTAAAATATCATCAATAATTTTGTTATGGTAAACCATTGCTGTGCTAGCCATCAGGGAAAGACAAGAATACTTTCAGCTTGGTTATCTTAATTTTCCTAAACATTAGTCATTATTGAAATAGGGGAACATATTAAAATGGGGAAAATGTATAAACAAAATGTTCTCCAAACATATGCGAATGCATTCTATGTGTATCAAAGGCTATTTGAACTCCTTTCCAAGAAAATTACTTTGTACACTTAGATAATAAATAGGTTATAGATAACAAATACTATCTGGTATTCCAGTGTTGGGTATTTTTATAAATGGATAGTCTACTTAATACAATTCTGTTTCATGCTTTTAGTTCCTAGATTTGTTGGACTTAATATCGGAAGAGGTTACACATAATTGTTTCTATTCTCACACCATTGGTGTAATTTTTGAGAATATTTAAGTGTACTAATAGAACACTATTCATTTCTTTAATTAAAATAACTATTCATTTTGTTAATACAATATAGGTACATAGCTGTTGTGATGTCTTGCAGTAATAGGTACAAGACAGTTTGACATTATCTTAGCAAACCATCTTAGGCCAAAACAAGCTGATACTAGTTGCTCTTTCTCGTCTGAGTTCCAACATCCCCAAATTGAATCACTTATGACATGAGACCCCAACCTGTAAGTGAAGAGTCTGTAAATATCCAAACAAATATTTTGATTAGCTGTGAAAGCAAATATTTTGTGTAAGTGATCCTTTAGCTAAAGTATGTTACACAATCACTATTTTAGTTCAGGAATGATAAGTAAAGCAATATTCATATCTAGTTCTTAGAATTTTCATTGAATGTTTGTAGCACTAAGAACTGTTCATTCTTAAAGTTTGGTATGCTGACAACCATAAGTAACTGCCAAAGAAGTTGCAGACAATATTCCAAGTACATTAGTAGTTGGATAAGGTTCTTAAAATTGCATTGTCTGTGAGACCAAACTGGTTTCTCATAATATTATTATATTTCTTCTTTTTTTTTCAGATGATAATTTTTGGTAAATGTTGAGGAATAAATTAAAAAATTCACATTGTTTACTATTGATATTAAGTTACTTTTTCATAGGTAGGTAAGGTTAAAACCTGTGGTTAAAACCTAGAAATACAGGAACATGAGTGATATGATTTGTTTGATTTTACATTCTTGTAAAATTTAAAGGTTTTGAGTACTTGCTAATTATTGTCATTTAAATAAATTATTGTTACATAGACCAAACTCCATATGTGTGACATGACGTCTTGTACTGGCTGTAAACACACTATTATGTGTACATAAGTCATATTACAGCAGTGTTGTAAGTTCATACAAAAGTTTAATTTAAGATATTTAGGTACTATCTTCTACAGAAACTGGAACTAAAAAGTAAGATTCTTTTAAATCAATAGTTGTCATAGGGCAATCTTTATGTTCCCACTGAATAGACATAATGTTATCTTCAATATAGCTTTGGGGAACTGGGTAAAATAATCCCAGCAAGAGGGCTGCTTGTCAGCCTGGTGCCTAGAGCTGTCCCCAAATATAATAGAAATGAAAGAATTTTCCATCTTAAAACAAGCTGTGACAATAAAATTATTTAAATGTTTTAAAATTAAAACCACTCAAAATGTGAACATAGGTTTAAGTACCAAAATATGTTTGAAATGTATTGCTCACTCCAGTTGGCGGAGTGTAATAGTACCCAATTTCAGTAAACCATTGTTTTATTAATATTGAATCTCTTAGATTGGGAGTAATTATTGGACGGGGTTGTAGTTTGAATCAAACTTGTTAAAGTAATTACAATATTTGTAACAATCCAACAACAAATTAAGTACTTAGCCAGATTACCTGCATGTTGTACCTGTTGTGGGGTTAGCCTCAAGGGCAAGCACACTGGTAATCCCTCTCGGGGTGGTTCACAGGTGCACATTTCAACAGCGTGGTTGGTATGTAAGACTTCTTGTCTGCAATGCTGGACACTTATTTGTGTTTGGCATAAAGGACTGTTGAATAAGGTTTTAGTTTTCCAAACAGGTAGGGAATTATATCTTGGTAATAATTCAAGCCCTTATGAATGATTTGTCAAGAAGCACTAGTTGCTGCTTCAGTCTCTTGTAGATCTTGTATCACTGAGACTGCTGAGGGCTTTCAATACTTAACCCAATTGTTGTTTGGTTTGTAATACATGACCTTGGTAATGGCTAATATAACTATTATGGCTAGTGGCCTTGACCTGGGTATAATTCCATGCCTCTAGGAGGTGGATAGATTTTGGAATATTTATATAATTTCAAATTTATGTATGTATAGATGATTCCTTCATTATCATTAATTTGATATAGTGCTTTCCCACCTTGAGCCAATATGGTTGTTGATATTTAGCCCATACTTTCTTCTAAGGGTTTATCATTTAACCAAAATAATTTGCAAAACACCTGGAATAATTGCCTTGTCCACATTGATAGCGACAAAATCTGAAAACGTAGGTACTTACCGATTATCTTCTTGTAATTATAGGGCAATAGGTATGCTGGCCGTAGGTGGGACCGTACGCCTGTCGCTTTGTGTCACGCACAATACGGTAGGGTATATCAGAACTGATATCTCGTATCAAAATCTGATCTTCGTGCGTAAGTATCTCGTACTGGCACGGGTGGCGGTCAAGGTCGTTTTCTTATGTACAAATGGCGCATTTAGGAATCTCGTTCCATGCGTTTTAGAATCTCGTTCATTTCCTCGACGTATGAATCCAAATAGATATTCCTGTAACCGAGAAAAGGACGTAGGTACTTCGTACGACTTCCTTTTGTTCCGTACGAACCGTGATGGGACGGAACGGATGAGTTGACATCGAGTGGTTACACTATGGAGTGATTGTAATAATCTCGTCGAGCGTGATCTAGTCGTAGATCGTGGATCTGGTCCGAGATTTATAATGCCGGTAGGGTCAGTGGCGTCGTCGGCGGCGTCGATGACTTATTTCCTTATGTTTTTTCTTCATTCTTGTGATTTCGTCCAACACAGCGTCTTGATTCCAACTTGATCCAATCTTGAGGTGTACAATGAGGTGGTTAAATACACAGAAATATAATTTAAATAACACCACACACAATTTTACGCGGTAGCGCGAGCGCGCGAAGTCGAAAAGTGATTTGACAGAGAGAGAAACGTCACCGTTGACAGCTACTCTGGATAAGTGGATTTTCAGTTTGTTTTCTAGTTCTAAAAAACTACGCGGCCGAGTTCGCTGGAGGCGAATACTACCATGTAAAATAATTGTTTTCAGGATGAGCCGTGTAATAAAATTAAGTTGTTATACATTGTATGTAGAGAATATCAACATCATTATTTTACTGCCCTTGTCCCAATCTATTAGGGTTGGCGCAACCTATCCTTTTCTTCCAATCATCCCTGCTAGCTCTCTGCTCATTCAAACCCTATTCCATCATATCGACTTTAACACAATCCATCTCTCTTTTCCTTATATGGATCTTAGATGGATCTTATATGGATCTTGACATTCTCAGGCTTTGGCCTGATCCATATATGGAATACATATAATTATTTAAAAAGACAATTGTTTTCAATTTAACATGCTCGTAACTTCATAATAATAATGATAAGTTTGCTCACCGAAAAGTAATACATTCGATTATAGTTGCTAAGAGCAGTTTGTTTTATTTGTGATAACAAAATGGTGATTACGTTACAAATAAAATTTGGCCATCGTGTTTATAAATTTCTACAGTCACTTATCTATTTGAAAAGCTTTTACCTAATTAACTACATATTCAAAAGTAATATTTATATGCTTATGATCTGTCCAATGCCATACGTCTAAACTCCTCGAGCATTGACAAACATGCTATTATCCGAAATTACGCGTAATTTTACATTTTACTAACTAGACATCTTTAATTGACGTCTTCATACATCGTCTCATATAAAATTAACAAATTTAAATACATTTACACCTACCTTTGTGTATTTGACATCAAGTTTCACCATATTTGTGTTTTTATTATCAGCTGTTTTTATCACACTTCTCCGTGTACGTGCTCAAAGCCGGCTCCGAGCAAACTGCTCAAAACTGGTGGTTGCCAGGATTCAAAATTAAATTTTCTCTGATAACATAGAACCTATTTATACTTTTCAAACTTTTTGATCCACATTCTATGTCGCTTTTTACCCGACTGCCGAAGGAGGAGGGTTATGTGTTTAATCTTTGAAATAGTACCTAACTACATAGGATTTTTATGCATACTCTACCTTACTTCGTACTTTTCTTAATAGAGATAGTAAATTTATCATATTACCTACGAGCGTGTTTAACTTAGCAATGCTATTAATTTGTAGTTTTAAAAACATTATTTTATAAACTTTGGTCGAAGTAGGTTTATAATGATTTACATTACTTTGGCGAATTAAAAGCGTCATGCGAATTCCATATCACAAATGCTAATTTCTATTCAGCAAAGCGTGTATAGCGCGTATAAAGAGTTTGGATTGTGTCGGTATTGCATACTTAAAAGGTATTAATATTATAGTCCACAATTCCGCGAAGTTGAATAAAAACACTTGGAAAGGGAATTTCTATTAACTGGTAACTCTGAACTTGGACTTGAACTTGTCAATCTATTCTACAAAGTGAAATAAGTCGTATTACTTCAGACATACATTTTAGTTTTGAATATCGTAGGTTCTGCGTCACATTGGAATGCTTAAGATCGATACGTTTGTGGGCGAACATCATTATCTGTTGCGATACAATTTTGATCCTTATTTCTTAGTAGCGTTTAGAGCGTTCTCGACGTTCCATGTGGCTATTTTTAGCATTGGCTTCTTAGTGATGAAGATAGCTGCGTATAAAACTACAAACTTGTTTACGCGCTTTGCTCATATTGTTTTTTAGGTGCCTGGATAATTAATACTGTAGCCCGATTAAATAGTGCTTAGATTAGAGTCAAAAGGTGTATTTGTCTGTATGTCTACTTTTCAGTGGCCTGAGTACAGTTCTCTCTAAAAGCCCAAAGCATTGGTATTCCTATACGATAGAGCGCTTCAGCCGATATGTCACATGTACGTTATAATATGCCGGTGGGATCCGATATGCCGCCCCGTGCCCCCTTGCTCGGGGAAAGACAAAAAATTAGAGGAATAGGTACAACATTCATGGTAAATCTCTGCCAAACCCTTTAAGAAATATAGGCGTGATGATATGTCATGTCACATTAAAAAAAAAAATTTCCTTGTTTGTATAGGATTAGATCCAGGTCGTCCTTTAGTATCGGCGTATGGATCTCGACAATTCCGGCTAGGCAGAGACGATGCTTACGTGGTGCAAGTCATTCATACCAATGCTGGTTTCCTTGGAGAGGATGGACTGGTAGGCCATGCAGACTTCTGTGTCAATGGTGGAAGACTACAGCCTGGCTGTAAAGGACATGTCATGCGTAAGTAGCTCTATCGTTGAATATGACTTATCATAGTTGTAAGTGGTAAAAGCGTGAATAATCACTCGGTGTTAACGTTCATAGGCTTTGGTAACCGCCAACTATGAAGTAGACCGCATCGAGGCAATCAATGTTTGTGGTATAAAGAATAAAAAACCTGACCTAAAAACATCGAAAAAGATAAATCTAGAAATATTTAAATATGTTTAGTTAACTGAATTCAAGTCAACATAAGAACAGTGGTGTCCAATTTATAGCCGTGGTCGCTTGCCATTATAACCGGTGGATTCGTTGGTGGCATGCGACCACGGCTATAAATTGGGCACCACTGTTTCTTTGGGAGGTCGTTGTTGAGCAGTAGACTAAGCAATTTTTTTCTAACCCTTCGGAAAATACAGCCTGATGTTCTATCTACGCCTACAGGTATAGCTCGTTGCAGTCACTTCATGAGTTCATGTTACTTCGCTGCGAGCGTGCGTAAAAAAAGACGCCTTGTCGGTGTACCCTGCGACAGTACGTGTCCTAAGGAGCGAGGCCATTGGGGCATCAGGTTCGACAGAAAAGCAGTGATGATGGGCGAAGATGTTCCTGACTCGTAAGTGAATCATTTACTACAGGAACTGTATTACAACAGTAGCGAGAGAGATGACGCTATCTATTTTGAAAAACAATTCTCATAACCTAAAAATGGTGATCGATAATGCACGAGAGAGTATAATATACGAGATTGCCACACGTAATCGAGACACTGTTTAAGACTGTTGATGATGGTAGCCTTTGAACAAAGATATCTAATAAATAACCTTTGAAATCTCTCTCTCTATTTTTGTAAAAGGATTTGTTGGCTCTTGATACTGGCATTATTATGCTCTGTTTAATATTCTTAATAGATGATACCTCCCAATAAATTCCTTGTTAAATTACTTGTCACATAATTTCATACAAATTTTGTTCAGAGGTGGTGAAACAGCCCCTTAATCTGATAGTAGTTCCTTTTATTTATTTATTTATTTATATTTATTTATATATACTTTATTGTACACCGAGTATAACACAATAAAACAGGATACATAAGTTATTAAAGATATACAATGGGCGGCCTTATCGCAGACTGCGATCTCTTCCAGGCAATCTTTTATTCCTTTCTTTGATTTTCTTCCTCGTAAATACACATAATGAATACAGTATTTTTTGTGTTTAGGTCACGAGGGATGTACTGCGTAAGTTTCGATCACAACGAAGACTGCCCCTTCGACTGATTTTAATAGAAATAAACAAAGTAAATACTTTGTCTTATCTATACTAATACTATAAAGAGGAAAGATTTGTTTGTTTGTTTGTTTGTTTGTAATGAATAGGCTCCGAAACTACTGGACCGATTTCAAAAATTCTTTCACCTTTGGAAAGCTACATTATCCCCGAGTAACATAGGCTATATATCATCACGCTACGACTAATAGGAGCGGAGTAGTAATGAAAAATGTTGCAAAAACGGGGGAAAAAATTATAAGACCACGCGGGCGAAGCCGCTGGCGGGAAGCTAGTATTCTATAAAGATATCGATCAAAAGTTCTTCAGTTACGCGATTCCAAAGTAAATTGTTTGATTGTTAAGTTTGTTGGTAATTTATTAATTAGTTAATAAGAAATAAAGTGGTTTGTTATTTTTATTCTGTAAACTCAATTAACATTTACTGATTTACTCAATGTCCTTTTCCCAATGGAAATAGCACTACTTGAATAATTGCGCAAGAAAAATTGCAAGTTTCATTGTAGAAAAGCGATTTGAATGTCCAATTGCCGAACAAGAATGTTCCGCCAAAGTATGACTGCGCTATCTTCTGTATATCCACGTTGAACTTGTAGTGTCCCTGCAAGAAGTAAGTATTCAGTAAAATAATGAAAACAGGTAATGTGCCAAAGAGAAATCTGACTGTTGACATGACCGGCCATGGACTTAGGGCAGTGGCGAATTTACCAGCGGGTTGAGTAGACTGGACTCTACGGTGGAAGGCTTTAGGGGTGGCAAATTTCAAGAAGTTACAAATGACATCATATTATTTTAATAATAATTGTGGGACTAGAGTACGAATCGTAGAGGTTGGTGAAGGCAGTAACATTAAAGTAGCCTACTGGCGTCAAATGTGTAAATCTGCAGGTGACTACGAGAAGGCAAGTGCTGTTCTTAGTTGGTATCATACTCCACGAAGTGGTAGTAAAAAGACCCCAGAATATTCTTTGCACTATAACTAAGGCACGAAGGCACAAGTTACCTTAACCACGATACATTCCTTCGTGACGTTCATAAGTGTGCTGAATAGGGGCCTCAAGAACAGATGCTCGCACGGTTTCTTCACTTGTAGTCTAAGGAATTCCTTGCCATTCGTCATTGCTGTTATTTTACCCTGAAAAATAAATGGATATCTTCGTTTTGAATACATCCAATGCAAACAGTAGACGAAATTATTTAGCTGTGACTTTCACTTTCATGTATCCTATCTTTTTCCTAAAGATAATAAATAGCCCTATCCACCAACTTGGCACGGGATTGATCACCTTTTAAAGGCTTTTTAGTATCATTTAGAAAGATCAATACTTACTATCCATTTCTGGTCTGGTTATAAAAAAATTACCGACGTACATAAATCTATCCAGAACCAGCATGACGACGTGGGGATTTGCCTGGATCACCAGTGGATGGAATAAAAACAATACCGTTCGTTGAAACGAATAAAAACAGTGTCTATAGTCTGTTTTTTAATCTCAGAGACTAAAGTGACATTTCGTGGGATACCAGTTTTTTGCAATTCTTAAATAGTAATGTACCCCTATCGAAAATTATCGCTAATAAATTGAAGTGTCGGTTTTTTTATATTGTTATCCTGAAAAATAATAGTAAGTCTTATTTAAAACGTAATAATCATGGGTGGGATTAGTTAGAGTTTTTAAGGACTAAATAACGACAGCGAAATCAACATAATCTTCTAAAACATTTTTACAGCTATTGATATAGTTTTCTAATACTTATTACCTCGTTGGAACATAAGATTAAATTTATTAAAGCACTTTCTTAGTTTTTTTTGTTATGTAATTTTACGTCATTTGGTACTTAAAAACTCTACGACGACTTACCTTTCATAGACTGTATTGTGCATTCGGACAATTTTAATTAATTTGGGCTTTAATAATACGATTTAGGATAAAAAACTTTTAATTTAATCGTCTAAAAGTTACGATTCAACAAACCGGTATCGTAGGTACAACACTACACAAAAAAGCTGGTATCATTATTTGTAATTTTGACAGTTGCATGTGTCAATCTAGTCTCTGAGATTAAAAAACGGACTATAGTAGCCTAATGCTTTGCCCTGGACCGACAAAGCATGGATCTGGACATCAAATCGTATGGGTGAAGGAACCATCGAAAACATATTGGAAGCCTGAAATTTTTTTGACGGCTTTTGAAGTCTGTCAACCAGTTAGTCCAGCTGGCGTTGAAATGTTGATGATCATGATGTACTTACTTTTGTTGGTGAGATATTGTGTAAAACCTCCAAGTCATATTGTAATGTATAGTAGTTACTTATAAGAGCGGTTGCCCTCGCACAGTCTTTCTGCTTCGGACCCTTGCACATATCGAATTGTGTGATTGTCAAGTTAAAAACTCCCTGAAATGTTATTGAGAAGAGTTTTTAACGTGTATTCAACTTATTCAGATCTTATATCCTCTGTAGCGAAAGAAACATTATATCACAGACAGGAATTCAACCTGCATCCATACGGTAATATATACCGGCGGCAGCTTTAGCCAGCCAAGCTATTGAGAACACTACTGTCTGCAATATATGCACATTTTTCTTCAACATTTTACGTTTATGTACATTTAATATGTCTCTTGCATTTGAGTTCGATAGGTATATCGTCAACGTACATGTTATAATACCTTGTAGAGAGAGCGATTATGGAATTAATTAAAGAAATTCTTCAGGATGATTTTCCTATCCTGTTATTCCTTCCATTATTTGGGTTTACGAAGGATAAGTAGAATTTTTACTCACATATTCCTTTTGAGAATTTGTAGACACGTCGACAGTATACAGTGCTACGAATATAAAACATTTAATTAACATTTTGTATCAGCAAACAGTTGAAGTAAACTACGAATTTGCTGTTGATAGATATTAACAATAACAGCCAATGCATCATTAAATATTAAATTAACTTTAGTACTATACAATTTAGTATTATTTTTGCAGAAAAGGTAACTGTCCAATCATTTTAATGGTTCGTTGAGCAGATATTTTATGATTACTATGATTATTTGCAATTGATCACTTAAGTAATTTCTTTCTCTGAGAATAATTATATAAATAAAAGCAACAATTATTATGATCACATAAGTTGTGCTATATTCTAGAAAGGTATTATTGTGGTGAAAATTTAATATCATACAAAAGAAACAGGTGGGGTGACCTTTTAAAGCTATGACTACGAGCGATACCCAATGGAAAACTGTCATTTCGGTTCGGTTCGAATCGGCAACTATGGAATGAAGTTTTAGATTAAATAAATACCACACATTTATCTTCTTTACCTGCATTATATTCCTTTTCTTGCCTATATAAAAAATATTGTCATAGCCAAGGAATTCGTGTCTGCATTGTAGATCCATTTAAAATCATGGATTATCCTAGGAAAGATGTGTGACGGATATTGACCATTGATAATAGTAGGGAACACTTGAGGGTAGCGTGGTGGACTATAGCGTTATCCCTCTCATACTGAGAAGGGATCCGTGCCCAGCAGTGGGACAGTATATGGGTAGATGATGAGGGAACACTTGAAGTCTATCAGTTAATAGCAGACTTGTCGGTTAGCATCAGGGTCACGCAGAATGTAACGTCGCTGTCGGTATGAACTTAATAAATCGTTGGCACACTGTACCAGATTATATCAGATTCGCAAGAAATTCGTAACACAAAAATATATCTTGTGTGGACTATTGAGGATTGGAATGTTTCGTTGGTTAAAAACTATTCCAGTTATCGGTACAATTAATTCGATTGACATTGAGCTCATTGCTGGAGCGAGATAACTTTTCATTTTATTTTAAGTAAGAAAACAAAATTCAATACGGTTTTTTTATTTATTGCTTATCATCTATTGCAGAAATTCTTGGTGTCATGGAAAGGTTTAAATAAGCGCAGTGCAAGTTGCAGTTGTCATTATAGAACACCATTTTGAATGTCCAGTTTCCATACATGAACTTGCCACCATAGAAGTTACGGGAAATCGTTAATATGTCTGCATTAAATATGTAGTGGCCCTGAAAAATAATTGTATCATACACATTCTGCAGGTAGACGGTAATCAAGTCCTGAAAATGAAAGTGATAGATACAAAGACCAAGAACAAGACACTAATTTAGGCTGTATATATATAGCTCGGGGATTAAAACAAATTGCTGCTTACACAGCTGGTATTGGTATTGGTAGTCACAGCTGTAAATTCCGCAATTTTTAAACCAAGATAACATGACATAGTATCGTTTTATTTAGATTTTGAATAGATTTCATTTGATATTCAATGAGTCACTGTGCGGGGAAAATAAATTCGTCTTTAACAATATTGTCGTTAGAGTCATCAATTTAGAAGATGTCTTTTCTATTAGTAAATTCAGTGATATACGTCCTGTGAGGTTTTTTAGTGGCCAGTTATTCGATATTACTTTAAATATTCCGCAGGCGCCAGAGTTCTTTAGAAGACTTTGTATCATTAATTTGAGGAAGGTACGATCGCACATGTTCTTGAACTGCAGTTTCAACAATTCTTTCTTGTTTATTGAGCCGGTAATTTTTCCCTGAGAAAGATAAAAGGAACACTTATATTTCAATTTGAAGGCCCTATCCAATAGGTAACTTACAACTGAGCTATAAATTTTGGCGTCTTCTGCTGGAATTAAAAGACCGGTTATCTTTTCATGGATAAACTTGAGGGGTTCGAAATAAAAATTAATTGCAAAGGAATATGGCCTTTGTGGCCCAGTATTATAAATACATTTATCATGGCTTTGACTACCTTTGTTGGATGTTTTTAATTAGATTTTGTAATCTCCCTCATTTTTGAGAACTAGCCGAATACCCACTACAGAAAGAATTTTAGAGCAATATACTACCTTTATCACCTTCATATCCTCTTTTACGAGAATGTCATATTTCAGGATAATGTCATTCACAATTTCTACTGTTGTGACGGTACAGTTCTTGCGCTTAGGTCCATTACATGGTACATATTCAGTCAGTACTATATCAAATTCACCCTGTACACGAAAAACAATATTAGATTAGAGAATATAGTTTTAAGAGTAAGGAGGTTTAAATTCTTCCCATCACCATTCCTATTTTATTTTTATTTTATTTATTTAATGGTTTACCTACAATTGTTACACTAATACATCATTTGAATACAGACTACAGTTAAGACTAAGTCTACAATATTAGGCGGCAAACACAGCAAGCAAAGACAATTTCAAACATAAAAAGAAAATGGTTTAGTTATAACATTTACATCAAGGAAAGGAAATAGAGAAAGAAGCAACAGAAAGGTGGCAATATGTTACAGAGCTAGGTGGTTCTTTGATGGACTTGGGACTTGAACTGCTGAAGTGAAGTGCAACAAATATCTATCCGATCACCAAAATGATTAAGTGTCTAAATATTAGTTTTCCAATTCCGTTTGAAGCAGGTCTCTATTCAATAATGAACTGTAGGAGCCGCCTAGTGACCATTACCAACAGCAAATATGCTATTTTTCAATTAGAGAAACGAACAGTTAAAGGGAAGTTAAAAATTGTATGGATCCCTAATCCCTGCTAACATGAAACAAAGGTAAAAAAATTAAAGATAGTGAAAAGATTGTAGATCACGGTACCACTGTCTCTATTGCCACCGAAGAGGGTATTTCCGATCATGTCATAGTTTTAATTAAGCAAGCAATTACTAAAGATACTCACATATTCCAGCACGGACATTGAAACAATTAAATAAAATGAAATACAAACAAGAAATTTTAGCATAACGATGTTTACTTTTAAATAGAATGAATTAGTTTGTGTAGCATAATTTTCTGTACATTGCAAACAAATTGTGGTGAGGTAGTTTAAAACATTATGGTTGGTTGGTCACAAATGTCCATGCCATATTAATAGATTTCCGATATTTGCTATAAATTGTGTTTTTGTAAAATAAGCTTATATCATAAATTATCTTTATGATTACCTAAATACCCAGCGTCGTTGTAATACGAATTAAGTACCATTTTAACTGCCTCATTAACTAAGTCTAAGTCCTGGGTTCGATTCCAGACGTCGAGCTGGGTATTTTTTATTAGGTTTTTCTATATGCTCATTTTTTTCTCCCCGACATAGCCGAAAGGATTAGCAAGATGAAGTGGCAGTGGGCAGGGTACATAGCTCGTAGAACTGATGGCCGCTGGGGCAGAAAAGTTCTCGAGTGGAGTCCACGCACCGGAAAGCGCAGCGTGGGACGGCCTCCAACGAGATGGACCGATGACCTGGTAAAGGTCGTTGGAAGTCGTTGGATGCAGGTAGCATTCGTCCGGTCCCTGTGGAAGTCAGTGGAGGAGGCCTTTGTTCAGCAGTGGAACTCTTTTGGCTGACATGATGATATCGTCAGTAACATCTCTGAGTTTGGGTTCGTGTCCCGTTATAGCCATAGGCTCGCCCCTTAGTACGTGGGACCTAACCATTTGCCAGTATACGTGGGTGTACATAAGTACACCTCTAGATCCTTCAGGGAATAGAGGCGTGATGGTAGGTTGTTTTTATTACCTGGCGATGTTGCAATACAGCTTTATTACCTATTTTATGATATTTTATCAGAAACCTTCGCAGGCGCACACGACTCGCCAAAGTTTCATCGTAAAGAAAGAAAAGACAAACTATCGATTTCTATATCGATATAGATATCGTGGTCTATGAAGTATTAAACTTCATAGACCACGATATCGACTTTAAGTAGACTGTAGAAGTAATGGAGATGAAGAAGTTTTCAGATACACATTTTATAACGTTATATAACTTTTTATTAAAATTTTAAAATGTACAGTTTACTACTTCTACTACGTTTTTTTATTTAGCTTAGGGGGCCGTTTCCGCAGATAATGTCATACACATTTTGTTCTATTTTTGAATTTATTTGGACTAGTTCCGAATGATGGCAAATCTTATTACACTCGATTGTATCCGATGAAATTTTGCATAAGTAGGGTATTCTTTTCATAGTAGGTATTAACAAGCGCGTTTTATATCTACATGTTCAACATTTTCACTTTGACATATCAGTAACTAATCAGTCAGTAAGGAATTAAAAAAAATGGTGTAAAATAAATGAAATAGTTGATGATTATGTAATTATCAAAATAAACATCTCAATAACATGATAACATAGGTATAAGTTGAATGATTAGATATAAAAAAGTAAAATATCGGAATTTGGCGTTTAGCGTTTGATTCAGCTTTCAGATTTACAGCTGGGGTACTTTAGGCAGGCTGAAAGACACAGTCTTGGTCTCCAAGTATTGCAGGATACCGTCCTCACCCCTGCAATAATAAGAACATAGCTTGAGTAACATTGAAATAGTAGAAGTACCAAAGAGTAAAAAGTAGAAGTAATAACCTAACCTAAATAAAAAATTTAGAAAACCCCCGACACGAAATGTAATTTTCCATTTAGTGGAGGCGGCCATCTTGGATTTGTAATTTATTATAGTGTATAGTATTCTCCTAGTTAAGTCCTTTCATTTGATACCCATATTGAGGGAGTTATGACACAGACACGTCAAACTTATAACACCCCGTCGTTTTTGCGTCGGGGGTTAAAAAAGTATTCCGGAGCAGAAAAAAAATCTAAGTTAATTTTCTACTTAGATAAATGTAAGCTACTCATGTATGTTATTAGTTTTTATTTATGGACAACGGTGAAGTCTATGAGTAATTTATATAGGCTCCTATAGTAAACTGCTGTGTAATTATACCAAAGAAGAGATACTAGTCCTCATAAACTTACAATTCACGACCGATACCGGAATCCTTGAATCCTCCGAAGGGTGTCTGAGGAGCCACATGCTCGTATGTGTTGACCCTGTAAACGAAGAAAAATACGATGCATACAAACTTGAGAACATGTTTGACAAACAGTCAAGATGATATATGGAATTAAGTACAGGATGAGAGTGACAGCGACAAATACAATTATCATCATCTACCCATACATTGTCCTGGGCACGAGTCTTCTCTCGAGAGAGATTAGGCTATAATCCACCTCCTCCTTTAGTCGCATTCCTCAATGCTGAGGGTCGTGACCTTCCCTAGGAATCACTTTTTCTCGGATGATACTTCGCCACCCGTTTCGGTCATCCGCCGCCTGGACAGCATCGTGAACCGTAGTTGAAAGAGTGGAGCGGATCTGGTCTGTCCAACGCGTGGGACTGCGGCCTCGTTGTCTTTTCCCTTCCACTTTGCCAGTGACAATAAGTTTTTCTAAATTGTCACCAGGCTTTCTTGCGATGTGACCGAAGTACTCCAAAATCCTGCGTAGGCATATGGTGGATAGTCTCATGGTGATTCTGAGTTCTTTTAGAATTGAAACATTGGTCCGTCGTGCTGTCCACGGTATACCAAGCATTTTCCGCCAGCACCACATCTCAAAAGCATCAATGCGTTTTCGGTCACTCGCCTTCAAGGTCCAGGTCTCCGAGGCATACAGAAAGATCGAGAATACCAAAGTTCTAACAAGATTTATTTTAGTCTTTTTGGAAATACCCCTATCCCTCCAAACCTTCTGCAGCTGGGATATAATCCACCACGCTAGCCTAATTCGGTTTGGCAGATTTTACATGCCGTCGAGAAAACCTCTCAGGCATCTCAGGTTTCCTCGCGATGTATATGTTTTTCACAAAGACAGTAAGTAAAGTAGTAAACAAAAACTCTAAACTTCAATATTTTGTTTATTGTTTACCTAGCCGTATTAGCCGCTGGTTGTGGTGTTCTGTTTAATCTAAAGGACTAGCCACTGCTAGTCTTTCACAGATTAGAACTGAGAGATAAAATATAATTCATACCACATAGATCCAGCGCGCACATGCTTGATGAAGGCGAGGGCGGTGGTGATATCGTTGGTGATCACACCGGCACCCAGGCCGTAGTTGGAGTTGTTCGCGCGGTCTACCACCTCTTCGAATGTTTCGAACTTAAGGATGCTCTGGACCGGGCCGAAGATCTAGACATAAAATGTTATTCCATAAAGCAGGCAGCAGCAGGATATTAGCCGCGACAGTTGAATAGTTCCTTTGGGGTCAAGCATATCATTGTTGGTTGACAACACTGGCATTTGTGTCTTCTAGACAGAGCAAGTAATTTTTATAAGTTTTGCTTCTTCATACATAGTGGATCACCGTGAAAATCACCAATAAAATGATAAAAAAGTTGAAATTGGAGAGCTACTTGATCATCTTTAAAAAAACATTTACAAATAGGGTGCTTCGTACTTTGCTGTTATTAGACAGAAAGTCTAGGGCATGTGTTTTCTTTATTTACCTCCTCCCTGGCAATCTTCATGTCATCTTTGACATCTGCGAAGACTGTGGGCTGCACGAAGTAGCCGACCTTGCCTTGGCGGTCACCTCCGGCAACGCAGCGAGCGCCACCCTTCTTGCCGGCGTCGATATAACCCATTACCTTGGTGAACATCTCAGTATCGATCTGTAATAAACATTCTAGTTTGAGAATCATTAGTAACGTCTACTTATTATTCAATGGACACTATGTAGCAGTCATCGAATATAATTATAATAAATATTTTGTTTACTAGTTTGGTATTCAATAATTATATCCAAATACCAACCTATACCTGTATATTACCACTATTGTGCTAGTAGATTTTAATAGAGCAAACTTGCAAAGCCTGTAAGTATGCAGAGGGGTTAATGACCTATGAACCTAACTAACAAACCTGGGGTCCTTGTTGAACATTTGTGTAGGGGTTTCCAACAGTCCTCTTCTTGGCAATTTCAGCGGCCTTGGCGACAAACTTGTCGTAGATACCGGATTGGACAAAAGTTCTGGTAGCCGCCACGCAGCACTGGCCAGCGTTGGCGAACGCAGCCCCGTGTGCGATCTCAGCGGCCTTTTCCACTGTTTATGTAAAAATTATAAGTAAATTTAAAATAAATTTATTAGGAAAATGTCAGCGGTAGTGTCAGGAGCGGTGTGGGAGAGGTCATACTAGAGGGATGTACGGCGAACTTAGTGGAACCTTCAAAAATTATAAACATAGATGATGTTACAAAATTCAAACAAACTAAAATTCTTAAGAAATGTGGTGAGGTATCCAGTATAACCTACATTTATGTGGTATGTATGTGGTACTAATTAATACTACATATTTATTATTTAAGAAGTAGCTCTCAAAATGATTACATTATAATGGAAGTTTTATTGACATGGGCTTCATACATATATACGTAGTTTATATGAGTCCGGTTTAAACGGTCCGGATTTCCTAGGTATGTTAGGTAGGTGAGTTAATGAATTAATTATTTATTTATTCATGACTGAACAAGATCAGTTACATTTTTTGTAAGCAGTTAAGTATTATTGATAATAACACCCATCTTAAAATGAATGACGAAAACACGCTTTAACTTTAGTTGTATTTTTAACTAGCTGTTGCTCGTGGTTTCCCTCCGTTAATTGCTGTTAAGTTTCATCAAAATCCATTCAGTAGTTTTTGCGTGAAAAATAAATTTAATACCTGCATCAAACTTGATGTAGGTATTAAATACCATCGAACAGGGTTACACTGTAATCCTCCCTAGCGGAAAAATTTAAATTTCAAATTACCTATCTAAGTTTTATTTGTAAGTCAATATTTCACATTGTGACGTTCTCAGTAAACTAAATATCTCATAGCGAAGATAAGTCATTCTACGAGTATGTAGGAAGCAGATAGTTATAAATAGTTCTGCCTTTATTGGAGCAATAAAATGCACACCCGTATCTCTTCTATTTACAATCAATTATATTATTTAACAAGTCATTTCAAGTGCTCAGACAATGGTTGCTATCTTTGTGTACGTTTTACTATATGACATACTTATATAAAGATTTTTGTTTCTATAGCATTAGAAGTTTAGTGATATCTTATTAATATGGCCTTAGACTGCTAAGTGATTATTATACACTAGCTTCTCGCCAGCGGCTTCACGCGCGTGATCTGGGTAATTCTTGTAAATGATTAAAACAAATCTATATAATCTATCTCTGTGCCAAATTTCATCCAGATCCGTTCAGTAGTTTTTGCGCGAAAGAGTAACAAACATCCATCCATCGAAAATTTGAAATTGAACACAATTGAAGGTTTTTGGTTTGGTAGAATTAACTGGAATTATTTAGGTATATGTATTATCCGTCAAAGGTGCAATTGTATTTCTTCAGAAAAGTCCACTTTGTTTTCACAAGTAGGTAAGTACCTATTCGATAATGTTATCGCTTCGGTATCACAGTTATTACAGGTTCATAAAATAATTATGTAGTTATTAATTAAACATAACGTTATTACCATCAGCATCATTGAACACGACCAGCGCGCTCTTGCCACCCAACTCAAGAGTGACGCGTTTCAGGTTAGCCGCAGACGCAGCGCTCATTATGATCCTACCGACCTGGTGAAGAAAAAAATATTAAGAACTAGCTTTCTGCCAGCGGCTTTGCCCGCTATCCTACGGGAATCATACATTTTACCGGGTTAAACAGTAGCCTATGTGCTATTCCATGCCAAATTTCATACAGATCCGTTCAGTAGTTTTTGCTTGAAAGAGTAACAAACATCCGTCCATCCATACATACAAACTTTCACATTTATAATATTCTATGTTGATGACGTAATTGTCTATACTCATCTTCTTAAAACAAATCTCTCTTACGCAATCCATACATTCTACCGGGATAAAAAGTAGTCTAGGTAAGTATGTGCTATTCCAGACTATAATTTATCTGTGTGCCAATCGATCTATAATAGGCTCTATCGATATCAATCGCCTAGAATTTAACGTACAAGCTTGTATGAATATTCAGACTATTAATTCATATTGCGGTAGACGAACATTCCTGAGTTCGTCGTTGATACAGTCAGCAACAGAAGTCACTGATCATAATTCAATTTCAATAATATCGAAGTACTATTTCTTACCATCAAATTATTTTATTATAATTACCGACCACTGGTCACCTATTGTTGCACATAAAAAAAAAAGATTTTAGTGAGGCACAGGGAAAATTCCTTAGTTATAAAAAAAATACCCATTGTAACGTAAAGTAAAAAGTAGGAAAACTATTGTTATGACAAACGATACCTATTTAACTATAACTAAACTATTTTACGAACGTATTTTGTTACATAGTTAACATAATTACTGTTATGTTTGTTTATGGTTGATTTAACGATTTTTAGAGCAGATATTATGAAAAGCTAAAGTCATCATTGTTACGTTGCAAAAAAAAAGTGATGGTACTACACAACTTGTATAGCAGTATCTCTCTCTAGCACTGGAACTACAATGGCTCTTAAGCTTCATAATACGGCCCCAGGTACTTGAATGGAGTGCATGATAGGCAATTATTATATTATTATTATTATTGTTTATGTTATTACAGTAAGTTAAGATAATGTCGTAAAAGAGATATTATGTCATTGTAATGCCCTTATTATTTTTACACAAATAGTCAATTTTAAGATAATGAATTTCATAATATTTGTAACACACTACACCTTTAAATTAATTATTGAATAACCAGAGAAAATAAGATTAGATAACAATGCGAGAGAGTTATCATTAGGAGCACAACAGTGCCCCCGCCAAGATGAAGCAAAAACTGGTACAAGGTATCTACTGCAATACTTTTCTCAAAGCGATTCAGCAAATTATTCAGGACCACAAGACTAAGGCTTTTTGTCCACTGCCACCAGCACCGGAACCGGGACGTCACCGAAAATGAGATGACGGTGCCGATTTAGCGATACATACATTTACTATGGCTGTGTGTCGCACGCCCATCATGTCAACGTGATCTCGACCAGAAATAATCTCGTTGACGGTGACGTCCCGGTGACGTTGGCGGTGGACAAACAGCCTTACGACGCTGTATGTATAATATAATAATTGTAGTAAATCTAACAATTAAATTTCTTTGGGTAATAATTCTTTGGGTTATCCTAGATCGCTAGTATTTACCTCAGTGGAACCAGTGAAGGCAACTTTGTCAACATCGGGGTGGTGTGTGATGGCGGATCCAGCGGTTGGTCCGTACCCAGGGATGACGTTGAGGACACCGGCGGGGAAACCAGCCTCCTTGACCAGCGCAGCCATCGCCAAGGCGGTGAGGGGCGTCTGCTCCGCAGGCTTGAGGACGATCGTACAACCTATACACAATATAAACTATCTTTGAGTATAACGAGTAATAACTACATCTACAATAACATAATAAAGTTCTGAGATTGGTATCGGCAAGAATTTTATAAATTTTTAATTAAATTGAGGAGAAAATGGTTGCAGTGATTATGCTGTTGTAGAATTTTTTTTTGGAAACGGTCTCAACTACGTATTATAAAATAAAAATAAAAAACTAGGATCTTACCGGCAGCTAAGGCTGGAGCGATTTTCCATACGAACATTGGGATGGGATAATTCCATGGGAGAATTTGTCCACAGACACCCACGGGCTCCTTCAAGGTGAAGGTCATGACTTCACCGTCTGAAATACAGTGGATTTATAACAAACAATATATAAGAGGATAGCTCTATGATAACATCTACACAAAGAGAGAAAACTACCTGGTTTTTAAACTCGGTTAACAACAGCCCAACTTTATGCCAATAGAGGACTTAGGGCCGACCAAACCATGATAATAACCAGCTTGTAAATATAGAATATTTTTTTTGTATACCACAATGGTGGCAAACAAGCAAGCGGCCCGTTTGATGGAAGACGGTTACCGCAGCCTAGGGATGCTTACAACACCGAAGCGTCACTTACGCGTTGCCGACCCAGCAAAAGGATTCACTGCGCCGGCAGTTTAAGGGAATGTTCCTCTTGCTGCCAGCGTAGCGCATTCTTAGAAGGAGCTCTGACTGATATTATAATCTTGGAAATATACAGACCTGCGGGAATAGTGTTGCCCAGGATTTTGTCAGCCTTGCCAGCGTAGTATCTGAGGATGCCAGCAGACCAGACTACTTCGCCCTCAGCTTGCGTGACGGGCTTGCCACAGTCCA
This sequence comes from Acronicta psi, assembly GCA_946251955.1. Classification (NCBI taxonomy): domain Eukaryota; kingdom Metazoa; phylum Arthropoda; class Insecta; order Lepidoptera; family Noctuidae; genus Acronicta; species Acronicta psi. The sequence goes on along the minus strand of OX276475.1, from coordinate 9,456,084 downwards.
GGGTTTCAAGTTCACCCAGGTATTTGGCATCCCTTTCCATGAGGTCGGCCAGTTTGAGGAGTAAGCGGCCTCTTGCAGACGCGTCGAGGATGCGCCATTCTGAGTAGCGGTGGAAAGCCTTCTTGGCGGCAGCCACGGCTAAATCTACGTCAGCCTAAAATGATCATAAAATTTTATGATTGTGGATCAAAATCTTTTTTCTAGCTCACGTCGTCCCATTACAGGGCAAAGACCTCACTACCCTCATTCCAAGCAAGCCACTCTGTCTGTTGATTGAGCAACCCAACCTCTTTCGTCAGAGTTAAGCTCGTATTTTTTTTTGTGGTAGCTTTTGCCCATAATACGTCTATTCAAGTATAATTATGAAATTTTAAACACTAATTGTTCACAGGTTCGGCAATGTGAGGTGCATGTATTTCCCATGGACACGGTTTTCAGGCCCTCAGGTGTTTTACACAGTGTAAACTTTCTTTTTCGTCTTGTTTATTAGCTTACCTTGTCGCCTTCAGCCACCTGCGTGATGACAGTCTCATCCTGAGGGTTGATGGTGGGGAAGGTCTTCTTGCTGACGGCGTCCACCCACTCATTGTTGATGAACAACTAATGTCATAAAAACGACTGTATTAGCTATGTAGAAATAAAATAATGCTTCTTTGTTAGTCTAGTCTCATATGTCTTTATAGACCTACCATTTATCCAATTCTGATGCAATATTTTGGTCAGGTGTTGTATGCGAGCCAGATAAGGTTTATAACACAAATTGGTCACAAAACAGTAGAAAAATATTATAAAAGTAATTCGTTTATCCATTTGTGTACTCTGAAACCTACTCTGAAAACTTTCAACCTAAAGAATTTAAACGTTGTTTTGTAGTGTTTTAAAAAAATACAATTTGAATAGTACCCAAATGAGCAATGTTTAAACGAGTTTCTATAAAATAATGATAAGTGCTAATAGCACTTATTTAGTTTCGATGAATAAAAACTGCTAACATTTTTACGATACATAAATAACAAAAATAAATAAATAAAACCAAACACATAACTCTCCTTCGGCAGTCGGGTAATAACAAGTAAAGCGGTAAATACACGCTAATCAACTGATTGTTACAAAGAATCGGTTTGTTTTGAATGAAAACCTATTCAGTAAAAGCACCACACATCTGCCGTAAGTACTTGCATTACCTCAATTATGATCTACAAAGACGAAATACGAAACTGAATTATTTCAATGTATTTAAATTTCTATTAGCTTGTTTTTGAATTTGAACGTACCAGTAAAGCAGTACTGAGGTACTGTTAAATTAATGCTATAAATATTAATAGGTAGGTATTATATAAATACCTTACCGGTATAGGCTTATACCTTATAAATTAAATAAATTGACCAACTAAAATAATTAATAAATATCATTATCAGAAAGATTTTTGATTACTGAATTTTGTTTTAGAAGTGTTTAAAAACATGACGTATTATGTTTATTAAAAACTGTAAAAAATCGCATGAATCGAAATATACCTATGTTGTTTCTTTCAAAATATATTTCAAATTGCATTTATTTAAACAGATGTGATTATAATTCGTTCACCACAAGCACAGTTGTAAGAGAAACACTCGATATTTTTACCGTAGATTATTTACGAAAACTGTATACTTAGGCACATTATAATAATATTACATAATATGTACATAGTAAAATAAATCCTACCTTAGTGTATTTGATGTCTACTTTAACCATGTTGATGCCGGGCACGTGCGTTCGCTCCAGTGGTCGCCTATGAATGATTTGTTCAGGCACATTGGGCTACCAACAAACGTTACGTCACCGCATATTTATCGTAGATATGTGCTATACATACAGATTATTTAGCGCTTGTGTTCCGTATAGTTTGATATGGTTTTTAATCGAGTGTTAAATTATAAATTACGAGTACGATTTGTAAAACACTGTTTATGGGTTAGGATTAAATAGGTTAGATGTTTATAATTATCTGGAGCATAATTTTGGTATTTCACCGAGATTATAGTGAAGTTATGTTTTAGGTTGCCCCTTCTTTGCCCATTTCGTACAGTACTTATTTGTTCTTAAAACTGTGCGAGAGATTGTACCAGTTTGACTACTGATCCATAAATCATTTGTGTTGGCACGGATTTTACCCAGTCACTCTTCTTATTTTTTCTTTGATACACAACAATAATATTCCATCGTTTGGTTTTTGTTTTATTCCCCTTGGTTTTGTTCACCTGGTTGCTGAATCCTAAAATGAACCTTGGCATTGACATTGCACACACACATGCAGACATACACAATAACATACATTATATCATCACGACATAATAAAAATTACAGTCCCCGCCACGCCGCGTAGAGTTTGTGTTTGTTCGGGTTAATCTCAGAAACTACTGTACGGATTTTTAGACGGTTTTCACCAATACAAAGGCTGATTATCTAGAAAACCTTTACAGTATAAAAGGCTAGGATGGTTATAATGAAGTATATAAATTAGATAAGTACATTAGATTAGATCAATATAAGTTAAGGTAGCACAGATAAGAATAGATATCTAGCAAAACTATTATTTGTAACAATATACAGCAAATCAATTGATTAATATCAGTTTAAGACGGATATTTGACGACGTCTGTGGTCTATTGGTTCGAGTACCGGACTGCTGATGACGAGGTCGTGGGTTCGATTCCCACAGGACACAAATATTTAAGTGATGAATATTAGCACTTGTGTTTGTCTGGGTGTTTCCTATGTATAATAAGTATGTATTTACAAAAAAAAGTATATAAATATTATATCCATTGTCTAGTACCCATAGTAAAAGCTCTGCTTAGTTTGGGACTAGATGGTGCTGTGTAAAAATGTCCCCAAAATATTTATATTTAAAAAAATATTTATATATTAGTCAATCGATTGGTCGTTGCTTACTGGGTTGTTGAGTTAAAAAAAGTTAGATCGATCTGTGAAGATGTGACTCGTTCTGGGCGGCCTTCGACCTCTGTCACGCGAGGTTACACCAAAACGGTCCAGCATCTGGTATTGGAAGATCGAAGAAAATCGACTACATAATCTTATTATGATTTAATATCAAAAGTGCGCGAAGAACGATTGACGTTGGGCATGTTGTTTCACCCCGACAACGTTCCGCCGAGAAAGATTAACGTTGGGCATGTTGTTTCACCCCGACATGCGACAACGTTCCGCCGAGAACGATTGACGTTGGGCATGTTGTTTCACCCCGACAACGTTCCGCCGAGAAAGATTAACGTTGGACATGTTGTTTCACCCCGACATGCGACAACGTTCCGCCGAGAACGATTGACGTTGGGCATGTTGTTTCACCCCGACAACGTTCCGCCGAGAAAGATTAACGTTGGGCATGTTGTTTCACCCCGACATGCGACAACGTTCCGCCGAGAACGATCGACGTTGGGCATGTTGTGTCACCCCGACAACGTTCCTGCTTATCGGTCAAAAGTTGCGCTTCAAGCATTCCGCAGTGCTGGCTTCGAAATATTTGACCACCCAACATATTCTCCGGACTTAGCCCCTAGTGACTTACTAAATTCCCGATATTAAAGAAACATATTCGGGGGAAGAAATTTGCCGATGATGACGCAGTTATGGCTGCCGTAGACAAGTTTTTGGGAGGTCAAGTAAATGTTTTTTTTAACAAGGAATCTGGGACAGCGGTATTCTAAATGTATAAGTAGAAGTCGAAAGAGATTATTTAGAATAGTAAAATATTCTAAGTTGAATTTTCTTAAATTTTTATAGTGATTCCAAGAACTTATTGATTCACCCTCGTATATACCTAGATACAGAGAAAGTAATTGTAATGATTAAAACGAACTTAATTTATCATTGTATGTAGGTAGGTATGTATGTCAAAAGGTCTTGACATATCAGTATTTTTAACAAAACATGATAAAGTTAACTGTAAGAGGGCCAAAATTGCATCTGCATTGAATATTGAAAACATGTGTTTTCAGAATTTTTCCATCTATTAAGCGAATTGTATAAAACTGTTATAGCTAAAATATTAATCGACTTATTTTAAAAAAGGGGGATTTTTTTGAAGCCCTCTCTTATACCCTGTAAGTGTATGTCTCATCTCAATTGAATAAGCAGGTCTTGAGTTATATATTTAGAGCTTGACCCCTCCATTGTATGAACTTCAACATAAATCCCATACAACGAAGAGGTATAGCGGTATAATAACTAGTCATTGAAAAACCGAATAGCATTTCAATTCAATTCAAATTGCTTTTATTTTAAATAAGATTTTACCACCATTTATGAAACGTTTAATAATTCTTGCTGCAAAAAGTTGCTGCTGCTGCTGCTGTTGCTGCAAGTTGCTGCTGCTGTTCCAAAAAGTTGATCCTATAGAGAAGAATCCGGCAAGAATCTCCAGGGATACTCTTTTAAAATACGATTTTTTTTTTACTGGTTGGTACTACCATTGCGATATCAGAATGTGTGCACTAATTTTATTATTATTATTTTGTTGGAATACCTTATTGGTTTACTAGTCGTAAGCACGACTGTTACGCTAGTGGTCCTGGGTTCAATTTCTTGGGAAAAGTGTTAATTCGACCAACGGGCGAGCGTCATGTGAACCCCCAGTTATTGAGGGTTGTAGGACCCTTCGGATAATACACGCGTGATGGTATGTTATTTTTTCTTTATTATTTTGTTATTGTATCAGGGCCGGATTTAGAGGTGAGGAGGCCTTGGGACAACAAAGGAGTAGAGCCCCCCCCTCTAGTCTAGTCCCAAATAAGTATCCAAATGACTTGAAAAAAAAATGCAGTCGAGTTTTTCAATAAATAATCATAATCATGTGTGTACAAAGGTAAGGTAAAGTAGAACAGCTAACAAAATAAATCAAAGGAAAAGTTGTTTACTATTGTTTACTAGCCCCTCTTTTGTGGATGCCCCGGGGCAGTAGCCCCTGTTCTCTCCCTCTCTTAAATCCGGCCCTGTATTGGATGATGATTAGTGTAGTTGTAGTAGCAGTGACAGCTTAGAAATATGACCACCCCATCATAGTCGTGGTGTATGTTCCTGATCCCATGACCATGACACAAAGGGCAAGTGCTGGCAAGTTCTGTTTTTATTCGCTATGAGTCCGACCCTGCGTGGTCTTCGTAGATAGCATCCATGATGATTTTCCCCACCAAAAAGCTAACTCTACTAAGTCGTAGGCCACGAAGTCGTAGGCCACGAAGTCGTAGGCCACGAAGTCGAATCCAAAGCACGCACCTCAGCTTTTGGGTGAAGGAAAACATCGTGAGGAAACCTGCATGCCTGAGAGATTTTCTCCATGGCGTGTGATGTCTGCCAGCCCGCAGTAGGCCAGCATAGTAGACTAAGTATAGGCTGGTCCCTCTTATTGTGAGAGGAAACCCGTGTCCAGCAGTTAGATGACTAATGGTTTGATCATTGTGAAGTTCAGAATTTAAGAAAACCCATACACTAACAGTGTTTGACCTAGGTATCAATCCCTGAATCTCTATCGAAGCAGGGGGCTAGACAAGTTGCATTTTGATATTCGAATCGACAAACAAAATGTATGGAAATGACACAAGCTTTCGACAAATCAGGCTGTCACTAATGTCATTTACATAAATGTTGTTTGTTGATTCGAATGTCAAAATGCAACTTGTCTAGCCCAACCAGAACCGCTTACTACCACAAGACTAATGAGGATATGTTATATTATGTCAAGTTTCGTATCCATCATCATCATAGTCATCATCATCACCTTATTTGCCAAAAGAGGTCCACTGCCGAACAAAACCCTCCCCTTTCCACAAGGGATGCTAGACCTACACAAGGACCATTACATGCCTACGTTCCTTTACCAGCTCGTCTGTCAAGCTAATTAAGGTCAAGGTATGCTAAGGTAGACGGGTGGTATATGAGCGTTTGTGCATTACACGGAATTTTACTGTCCGGCAGTCCAACGTGCACAAACTAGTACCTACATTTTATATGGCGTGCCACATCGAACCGTAAAAAATCGGACAACGAGACGGTAAAATTCCTTGTAGTGCACAAACGCTCATGGTAAAAGAAAAAAGAAGACTGAGTAAAAGGCTTCTATTATTATTGATTAATATTGTTTTATACTCAATGTAAATGGCTGTATTGTTGGTCGTTCTGATGCAATAAATAAATAAATAAATAAATAATGGTAAATAATTAAAAAAGAACAAAAAAGTTAATATTTTTGTAATTGTAAAAATAAATCAATAACAGGTTCTATGTTAGCGAGACATTGTCGCTAATTTGGAATTTGGCGTATGTTTCAGTCGTTATGGTTTACAGCTGGGGTACTTTGGGCAGGCTGAAGGATACAGTCTTCGTCTCCAAGTATTGCAGGATACCGTCCTCACCCCTGTAGCAATAAAAATAATTACTTATAAAAGAAAGAAGGAAGAAATCTCCAAAAAAGGTAAAAAGCAAACATTGCAGACATTGCTGTTGCTGTGACGAAAATCTTTTTGTATACAGGCATGGAACCTGGTATACACTGAATATTACTTGATACTTCCATGTGGTATACGGGTAAAACAGCTGTTTAAGGAAGGTGTTGATAAAAGTAGGTAATGTATAATGTTATTATTATTGTTTTACTGTAACCGCTATTTATGTAGGATCCTAATAATACGTAATAAAAATATGAAAGTTTGGATGAATGGATAGATGGATGTTTGTTACTCTTTCACGCAAAATCTACTGAGCGGATCTGGATGAAATTTGGTACAATAGCACATAGAAAACTTTTTATACCGGTAAAATGTTCCCGTTGGATAGATTTGTTTTTAAAAGATGAGTTTAATAAAAATACCGCTGGCGGAAGCGGTAAAGCTAGTATAATCTATATTAAAAAATATGAAAATATACTCACATTTCGCGACCGATACCGGAATCCTTGAATCCACCGAAGGGAGTCTGGGCAACAATATGCTCGTATGTGTTTACCCTGTAAACGAAGAAAAAACATGTAGGTATTATCATTTATCTTACTGCAGCTAGATACTCTATTACTTCTGCTTTAACAGACCACAAAAGCTATTGAGAAGTGCCATAGGTACTCCACCCCTCGCTCTCCAACCTACCTACCTTTTTACCTCAAGTATATTTTGAGAAAGGTCGGAAAACGTAGCCCGCTGTCATTATATCTATCGCTTAATTGTTACAAAAAAGTAAAAAAAGATTGCTGTTCTTTAGTTAAAATGTAAGAAGATGAAACATAATTCATACCACAGGGATCCAGCGCGCACGTGCTTGACGAAGGCAAGGGCGGTGGTGATGTCGTTGGTGATGACTCCGGCACCCAGGCCGTAGTTGGAGTTGTTCGCGCGGTCTACCACCTCCTCGAATGTTTCGAACTTAAGGATGCTCTGGACCGGGCCGAAGATCTATTTACGAATTAAAAATGGTATTATGAATCAGGGTGATCAGGGTATTATGAATGGTATTATAAAAGAGTATCAGAGTAATGGAAAGTTGAACCCGACGTGGATCCGATGTTGTCAAAAGCTTGAGCAAGTGTTATCTGATTATCTTTATTTACCTCTTCCTTGGCAATCTTCATGTCATCCTTGACATCTGCGAAGACTGTGGGCTGCACGAAGAAGCCGACCTGACCTTGGCGGTCACCTCCAGCGACGCAACGAGCGCCACCCTTCTTGCCGGCATCGATATAACCCATTACCTTGGTGAACATCTCGGTGTCGATCTGTAAGAGTTTTGAAGATAGATTTGTTTTAAATGCAGTGGATGTAAAGATTTACTTTGAGAAAAAATGTATTGTTTAAAGAGAGGAACTATGGTAACCACAAAACTAAAGTAACTTTAGCGTATACACTTTATACCTAATACTTCAATGAGGACAACAATATGACATTTTTAAAAAGATATATTATTTCATTTAGGAAATCAAACCTGAGGTCCTTGTTGAACATTTGTGAAGGGGTTTCCGACAGTCCTCTTCTTGGCGATCTCAGCGGCCTTGGCGACGAACTTGTCGTAGATACCGGACTGGACAAAGGTCCTGGTGCCAGCCACACAGCACTGACCACCGTTGGAGAAAGCAGCCGCATGTGCAATCTGAGCGGCCTTTTCGACTGTAAGTGCATAATTTATGATTAAGCCTCGCATAGTTATTACATGGGGATGAAATAATTATATATTTATTGTATGTCACCTATGTGATCTCATTGAAAAAAGGGCTACCTCATCTACTACTGAACTCGGTTAATGCTATTCGAGTTTAGTCTGTTCCGAAAAAGTTCTAAACTTCCGCTAAAGTTTTTTGACGGTCATCTTTAAGCAACAGGTTACGATGTTAGCCTCCTTATCCATGGTGAATAAAAGATACATAATCCACCCAAGCCCCCTTCAGTTCAGCGGGCTTTCTAGCCTTGTCAACGATTTCAATTCTGGAGTGTAGCGTGGCATGAAACTAGGTCAATTCTTATCGCTTTTGAGCAGAGCCAGGGTTTGGATCCATTGATCATGGCTGGGCAATGTAGATTAGGATGACCAAGATAAGAGTGTTCATTTGAAAAAATATATATTTATTACCATCAGCATCATTGAACACGACCAGCGCGCTCTTGCCACCCAACTCAAGAGTGACACGTTTCAGGTTAGCTGCAGACGCAGCGCCCATTATTATCCTACCAACCTGGTAAAAAAAAAACAAATCATCACATATTTGCGTGGTTGCGATGAGGAAGCAATTGGTAGAAGCATTCATTCCTTCGTTAGCGGTTCTTGCGACAAGCTCGCTGCAACCACGATCAAGAACAAATTTAAGGTTTAGGAATCATAAGGTGATTTCTGACATACCTACCATGACGCCTCCCCAGCTCACAGACGACCCATAGGGATTAAAAAAAGGTGACAACAATCTATATCGCTAAAATTAGCCGCTTTAGATGAATAATAATAAAAAGATTTTTAAGGAATTAATGATAATGAATTAATGACACTTCCATCTTAAGGAGTTAATGATAATTACGACTAAAATTTAATATTATCTAAATTTAACAAATTCCTTATTGCTTTTAAATCAGTAAAAACATTGTCATTGTTATGCCCCATTTAACTGCAAAAATACAAAAAGGCCTATTTGTTTGCTTATAATCAATTTCATAACATGGTAAATGAATTTAAATCCATTATCGAATCGTCAAACAAAACAAGATGATATTACATAATAATATTATCTGGGAGGACGACAGTGCCCCCACTAAGACAAATAAAAAATAATTATGCGAGTCACTGCCGAACTTTATCTCCAAGTGATTCAGCATATTTAAAAATAAACATGACTGTACACGATGTAATATAATTTTATTTGTTGTTACCGTTGCTACTTTAGTTAACATTAATGCGCTAACTTTTTACCTAACTGCCGAAGGAAGGAGGATTATTTGATTTCGTCGCTCAAAAAAAACATCGTGCTAAAAAAAGTACAGTCAGCATCAAAAATATAGATAAGGACGCATGAAAACACCTTTCATCTATATCTATATCTATATACTATTATAAAATTGTAAAAAAGTCATTTCTGTACATTGAAGATATTTAAAAAAAAACTATTGGGTTAGAGTATATAAACGATCGCGAACCCAAAAATGTGATTTTTAGAATTCTTGTCTGTTTGTCTGTTTGTCTGTTTGTTAGGGGTTGGCGCTAAACCTACTGAATAGATTTGGATTTTGTATGAACTGTTGTAAAGCATAATTTCCAACTTAAAAACTGATGTAAAGCTTTTTTCAATTATTTGAATAAATCCTTGGATACAGCTTGACCTCTCTGTTGTATGCAAGCCCATAGAAAGAAGAGATCATCATTGTTGGTTTTTTGTTTTTTATTTTCTATTTAAAAGTCCATCGTTCAAATAAAAAAGTGAGGTATATCTCAATCCACTTGGTTGCGTAGATGCTGAGATAGAGCTTGACCTCTCTGTAGTATGCATTCCTATTGATATAAGGGATCATTATTGTTGGTTCTTTAATTAAGTTGTCATATGCGCAGATATCGTGATTGTTGATTAGTTATAAACGTTTAAAGTGGTATAGACTTAAATTAAACAATAGTTGTAAAGTTTGGTTAGAATTACGAGTTATTACGACTAACTGAAGCTTCCGTTTTCTTTTGGACATATTTTCACAAACAGCATCACCTCAGAACCTTATAAAGTACCTCAGTACCGAGACTAATTGTCGACCGGAATCGAACCCACAATATTCGAGCTTAGCGCCGTTATAACTTAGTCACGAGGCCCTTTTAACAAACCTCTAAAACACTACTTCAAAATACAAGTTTTTTATCAATGGGATCAATGTCTAATCCTAATTTTGTTTCTACATCCACGTAAGCGAAGCCGCGGGCAAAAGCTAGTAATAAATAATTATCTAACAGATTCATAATTTGTATTATCGTGTATTATTATAGTTGTAGTTCTAAAGATATTAAGCTTTATCTCCATGTAATAAAATTCATATCAGAGTCAGTCTTTGTGTCATTGCTTCAACGAGCTGACCTGGCAAACGTTGTTCTGTCATAAAAAATATTTCTGTATAGGGACACTCTTATCACCTAGGTTATAAAAATAGCCTACGACCTATTCTCTGACCTACCAATTATATAATTGGTAAAGCTGATTCGAAGGAGTTCGATAACTAACATAGTAACACGAGCTTTTTATATAGTTATTAGAAATTATATATCCAGATATTTATAATAAGCTACTTATGATAGTGAGACGATAGACGATAGAAAAAAAATATATAGTGTGATGCAAGAATGTGTACAGTTTCTTAAATAATTACCTCAGTGGAACCAGTGAAAGCCACTTTGTCGATATCAGGGTGGTGTGTGATGGCAGATCCAGCGGTAGGTCCGTACCCAGGGATGACGTTAACGACACCGGCGGGGAATCCAGCCTCCTTGACCAGCGCAGCCATTGCCAGGGCGGTGAGAGGTGTCTGCTCCGCGGGCTTGATAACGATCGTGCAACCTTCACAGAATGATACAATTTTTGAGCATTCATGTCACCTTATTTTAGTTTATAATTGATATTTTGTATAGATATCAAGACGATTTTTGAAACGTTCTTACGAAATAAAAAAAACCAAGAACTTACCAGCAGCCAAGGCTGGAGCGATTTTCCATACAAACATTGGAATGGGATAGTTCCATGGGAGAATTTGTCCACAGACACCCACGGGCTCCTTCAAGGTGAAGGTCATAACTTCACCGTCTGTAAAACATTGAATTCATTAGGAACAACACAGCTCTATAGAACATTTGAACTGCTTAATGCAGGAATTAAATTCAAATCTCACGCATTACAAACCTGCAGGAATAGTATTGCCCAAGATTTTGTCAGCCTTGCCAGCGTAGTATCTGATGATGCCAGCAGACCAGAATACTTCGCTTTCGGCTGTCTTGACGGGCTTGCCACAGTCCAAGGTCTCCAGTTCACCCAGGTATTTGGAATCCCTTTCCATGAGGTCGGCCAGTTTGAGGAGCAGGCGGCCTCTTGCAGACGCGTCGAGGATGCGCCATTCTGAGTAGCGATGGAAAGCCTTCTTAGCGGCAGCCACGGCCAAGTCTACGTCAGCCTATGCAAAACATTATTTTATGAGATTCACAATTCTCCCAATATCTCATTTAGTTATGCTGCAGCTGTAAACTGCGTTACGTAGTAATAGGGGGTGAGTCATGCTGTTAGCTGGGGGGCTTAAACAGCCACTTTTGGTGTATCACAATTTAAACCACGTAAACACCATGCTGATGTGGGCTGACCTCGCATTGTATAGGCTTGTCGTGGAAATATATAGTACCAATTACAGTTGTCCATGCTCGTGTACGCCTTTCATATGAATTCACCAAAAGTTGTCAACTTAGTCCCCCTGGATAACAGAATAGTTACTAGTCTTACGATTCCTGGAAGTAATTATAAAAATACTTAATGAATGCTTGTTTATTACTTTCGAATACTAGCAGACATTTAAATATTACGAGCGATCGAAAGGACATCTCAAACAAAAACGTAGTCCCATATCGTGTTACCCATAAGTAACATATCATCAAATCGAATCGGGGACAGTTTTTGTGTGAAAATGTTTCGTAGACCCGCTGCTATACAAAACTTTTTCAATCTCTTTGACAGGCTTCAGTCAAACGTAATTTTGACCAACGTCCTTGGTGAAGGCTAGATTTGTAAAGTACAATATACTATAGGTACTATAGTGTACACGATAGTGATGATGAATGAAAAACAAGACGTCAATATTTTAGTTACTTCTCGAAGAAGTATATTTTTTTTATCAGTGCTAATTACATACAATATGTATAAATAATTGTGAAATATTACGTAAAAATACCTACATTCAGTACCAAACAATATCAATATCTGGACGAACGTATTGTTCAATTATCCAAACTACTAAAGAAATTAAACTTTATTTTAAATGTGATAAAGTTCAAGTCGAAATGACACTTGCTATAGGTTCAGATTTATCTGGTGCTGACTGTACTGTTTTGTTTCGTCTTTTGTTTCCCTGAATGTGATATTTGTCAGCTTACCTTGTCGCCTTCAGCCACCTGTGTGATGACAGTCTCATCTTGAGGGTTGATGGTGGGGAAGGTCTTCTTGCTGACGGCGTCCACCCACTCATTGTTGATGAACAACTAATGTGATAAAAAATCTTAATTAATTTCATTGTAATTCAGTGAAGTGATGAAGTAATGATCTTCCAGTGTCGACGTTATTGTTTTTAGATTATCTCAAGAGTCAGTAAATTACGATTTCTTCAATATTCTGATCAATATCAAGGTCTTTTGCGGCCAAATTATATGATCACAATTATCGATTGACCGATAGTTAAGAGCATATTATTATCTATACACGCGTAGGTAATCTTAGTAAACAAAGTCAAAATCAAAATAGTTTTATTTTCACATAGACCTTATACAGGCATTTAAGTCAGTAGTTTTTCCACATACCTACGAGTACATGTCAAAAATAATAATTTCTTGCGCAGTTCCAAGTGCAAGTGAATCGCAAATTAACTAGTCAAACCAGTAGCTACCGTGAATCGTGAATAAAGTACCCAATCCTTTGAATGAAAACAGATTTGGCACAATACATCCGAGAATCACCTATTGTGGTTTTGTTTGTAATTCAATAGTGGCCTTCCAGTATAAGCTGTATTGTACACTGCAAGTACTTGTACACGGAAGTCTGAAATTACAGCATGTTGCTAACCATGTCATATTTGATTATAACCTACAAAATTGAAGCTGATTACAGAATAAAATGGAAAGTGCTATTTAAATGAGTTCGGATTTCTGTTTTAAATTTTTTCAACGTGTTATGTCAAACGATATTTATGTTGAAGTTCTAATCTTGTTATTTCTTTTCTGAGACAAAATAAATACTAATTAAAAAAGATGAAATTATCTGTACAATATAACAAAACATTCAGCCAAAAATTATAAATATCATATCGGAAAGATAAAGCTGTAGGTACGGTTTTATCGCTGAATTTATTTTTTACGAATAATGCAGTACTGAGTATTAGTACCTACCTATAAAGATTCGAAGTTTAAAGAAAACATTTTATTTCTTTAAAAATTATGTCTTTTCGTCTAACTAAAAATGATACCTAATAATATAAACACTTAATATTTTTTAATGTAGGTAGGTATCATTAATTGCGAATGGCGATTTTAGTTTTTAGGTACAACTTTTAGTTTTTAGTATAAACACAGTTCATCACTTTATTAGTGTATAAATAGGTACTTATTAATTATTATTATATCGAAATAAATCTTACCTTAGTGTATTTGATGTCTACTTTAACCATGTTGATGCCGGGCACGTGCGTTCGCTCCAGTGGTCGCCTATTAATGATTTGTTCAGACACACTGGGAGAACAACAAACATTGTCTCACCATACATATATGTAAGATAACCGTTATTCATACTCATTGCTGTATTTTGTGTTCCGTACAGTTCGATAGGGTTAAATTCTTCGGGTGTATTTTTTTCAAATAATGTTTTGTAAAATACTTGTCCGACGAATGAATAGGTTAGTTTGTTCCTAGAGTAATTTTGGCATGATGCCTATACCTGCTTTGCCGACGCAATATTTTTAGGTTGCGGCTCTTTACAGTTTCCAGTCAATACTAAATAACTGTCGTTGTTTATTTATCTTTTAGTATACCATCACGCCTGTTTCCGAAAGGGTTACTAGAGGTGTAATCCAGTAAGTGCACAGTTTACCGGTATATTTTGGTCCCATGCAATAGGAGGCAAGCCTACTCGTGTTGCCGATTCAACGGGCACTAGCAACTGAACTGTACGAAACACTTTGCTCGTCCAGGGAATCGTACTGAGCAGTCGCACTTGCGACTACTAGACTAATGTATCAGTAAAATTTAACATGGTTTTGAAACATATTTGGTTTTGTTGTTTTCATTATTGAATCCAACTAATCTTGGCATTGACATTGCTTAATTATAAAGTGTAGGTACAGATATAAATGTTATTGACATAATAATATATTATCTAACTTAAAATGTGAGCGCGTTGCTATCTCAACAGACTCCATTTCAAAAATATAGTAGTCATAATAAACGAGTATTGTAACCTGTAAAGATTTAATTATTAAAAACAAAAGAACAACATATTTTAACCTTCTAGAGGGACTCATTTTATGAATTAACTAGCTGCTGTCCGCGGCTTTACTCGCATCCGACAAGATACTTTTTAAAAATAAATATCCTAGGACATTTTACACAGCACCACCTAGTCCCAAACTAAGCAGAGTTTGTATTATTGGTACTAGACCATGGATATCATACTTATAGTTGTAGTTTTTTTGTTGTAAATACATACGTATAGTAACATAAAAAACACCCAGACAAACAGAAACATCACATGTAATGGTTCTCCTGTGGCAATCGAACGCATGACCTCGTGTTCAGCAGTCCGGTACTCAAACCACTAGACCACAGACGTCGTTATTTTATTACCTACATGTGTTATTCTTATGTATATTATACAGTTTTTGCGTGAAATAGTAACAAACATCCATCCATCCTCACAAACCTTTACATTTTATAATAGGTAATAGCTTTCCGCTAGCGGCTTCGCCCGCATGGTCTGAGTATTTCTTGTAACTTTCATCCCCTATTTCAACCCCTTACAACTGTTTTGACGCAATAAAAAGTAGCCTATGTCCTTTCTCAGACTCTAAACTATCTCTGTACCAATTTTCATTTAAATCGGTTCAGTCGTTTTGGAGTGAAAGCGCGACAGACACACAGACATAGTTACTTTCGCATTTATATCTAATACTAGCTGACCCAGCGAATTTCGTACCGCCAATAAAAAATTTCTTACCTTTTAAACCTTTCCTGGATTTCCACGAATATTTCAAGACTAAAATTAAAGCGCATAAAATCCGCCATTTTGTTTTTTTTTAATTTCACGTACCCAGTGACACTCATGCCATCAAGGCGAATCGAATGAGGTATCATTTATCTAAATCGTTTGAACCGTTAAATAGTTACGAGCCGACGACAACGGAACGGACATACATACATACATACATACACGTCAAACATATAACCCTCCTCCTTCGGCAGTCGAGTAATTAGCCAAATCGGTTCAGCCGTTCTCGAGTTTTAGCGAGACTAACAGAATTGCAATTCATTTTTAATTATATAGTAAGGAGTAGGTAAGGATAAGGATTAGTATGTGTAATTAGTAGTCACATAAACATGACATCGAGTCTGTATTAATGGTTAAGTAGAGGTATACTTCTGTACACCCATAGTTCGCCGGTTTGTATGGGTCCCATGTAAATAATAAGATGAATGAGATAATAATCACTCGTTTAAACGCCCAAGGAACTAAGGTGGCTGGTCCTTGTGGAAGTCTTTGGGGACTTGGGGAGGCCTTTTTTCAGCAGTCGACCTGTTTTGGCTGATATCATGATGAAACGTCGGCGCAGTGAATCCTTTTGCAGGGTCGGCAATGCGTGAGTGACGCTTCGGTGTTGTAAACGTCCATAAGCTGCGGTAACCGTGTACCATCAAACTTAGCCATTGAAAGCCGTAAAGGTTTCGAAACTCGCAAAAAAATACTTTAAAAAGTTAGTTTTTTTTTATTAAAATTAAAAGATTTTACTTGTGCATCCTCATTATTTGACAGAGGTCTGTCTTATCGGAGTATTGATAACAATAAATAATAAACAATAACTGTAATGAAAAACAGATGATAAGGGGAACAATCATTAATGTAGGTAATTAATGTCTGTAGTTATGCGATACTGTGATGAATTGATCATTATTATTTAGTTTTTTAACCAACTTCAAAAAAGGAGGAGGTTCTCAATTCGACTGTATGTTTTTTTTGTATGTATGTTACGCGATTTCTCAGTCAATTGTTGACCGATTTTTATTTTTTTTGTTTGAAAGACTATAGGTACCACCGAGGTGGTCCCATATCAATTTTATCCAAATCAGTAGAGCAGTTTTAAAAATTGACATTTAAAAAAAAAAAAAATATTTTTAAACAAAAAGAAGCCGCCACCAAAAAACACCTAGGAACTAAAAAGCAAAAAATAAAATAACAGGTACATATTTACATTATGATTTCTAACCAATTTGGAGTCGGTGCTAAACATACAATGTGACGAGAGACATATTTAAATTAAATTAGGTGTTTTTTGGAGGCGGTTTGTTTTTTGTTTGCAGTGATAGCCTAAGGATATTATTAGGACTGCCAAGTCGTAGGTTTCGAGTTCGAATCCAAGGCACCCACATCAAATTTTTCTCATTATCACTCGCTTACAAAGGTGAAAGAAAACATCGCTAGGAAACCTGCATGCCTTTTTCTACGGCGCAGCGGTATTGAAAACATTTCTGAAGCCTGCCAACCCACACTAGGCTAGCGTGGTGGACTATAATAGTTTAGCGGTTGTCAGATATTGTGAAATGGGGCTTGTTTCACTACCTCTGGATAACCGCTAATTAATCGTAGTTTAACGGGAACCTACAATGTGGTGAAGCAGGCCTTAACTGTATAGTAATAAAAATGTTTTATTTTTGTTACTGTCTATTTAATATGTACATATTTATTTTATTTTAGGCCTTTCGGAGACGGTAAATGAGCGGATGAGCAACTGCTCTGACTTCAACACAACATTAAACATTCAATGGTGCTTACTTGTTTATATATTTTTTTAATTCAGCGGTGATAAATTAAGAACCGTTCTAGTACATACAAAATTACAATCGTTGGAATAAAAAACAGATTTAAATACACGTGTTCCATACAGATGCATCCCGCCATAATATTGTCTTAGCATGTCTTCAAAATCTATTTTGACTTTATAGTTACCCTGAAAGCGAAAACAAAGGTTAAAAATGTGCTTTTATTTTTATTCAATAAAAAATCAAACTGTGTACGGAGAGAAAAGTCAAGTGAAATTCACACAAATTCCAACCCACACTGCCGACTGCATGTGCACTCCGTGTACTGTTCGCCGACTGCACACGCAGTTGCAGTAAAAAAAAAAGTGATTTCATACAAAAATATTACAAACCATCTACTCCCTAAGCACGGACCCCGTAGTTTCGGTCCTCGTTACGGGCGTTTACTCCGTATCACCTACGGACCCATGATTCGTTCGGGGCCCGAACTAAGAATGAATGACAACACAATTTGATAGTTGTTATCAATTGAAAAATTCTTTCATAAATAGAAAGCTGTATACCTACTCCCAATGTGTTTTTACCTGACATTTGTTTTAACGGATCGTTATATCTTGGCTACTTTCGAACGGGCCCGTTCCCCCGACCCCCATTAGTGCCACTGCGGTTGACTGCATGCAGTCGGCAGCTTGGTTCACTGGTATGAATCTTATTTTGAGAAAGATACTTTTTATATCGTATTATTATTTATTTTTACCTCGACAGGCCTTTAGGAATGCTGTTATAGCCGACATAGGCCTACAGGCCTTAGCCTAGCTGGTAACTTGGACACCACACTGTACCTGTGTGCTTATTTCAATTCAGTAAACTCTGTATCAGTCAGGTCCAATAAAGATATATTCTTGTTTCTACTACTACGACTACGGAAAAGAAAAAAAAACGAAATAGTTACCTTGGATACAACACATCGGCTGCTGACATTGAACAATGATTGAAATACTGACTTCAGGAACAAATTGTCACAAGGCTTATCAAAGTGCATTCGAAATGTTTGATTGTTGTCAACCGAAATCATTGTGACTTTAGCCTGAAAAGTAAAAACACTATCTTGCATTTAATTCTGTATTTAATTCTGCTAGTCGCGAGCTCGGCTTGCAGGATTCCGCACGGAAGTGTGTGGATCGTCGACACCGCTTCTAAACAATAAAATAGGTACTTGCATAATTGAAACTTCAGTTGCAAATTAGCAGCTTCAGTAAGCAGCAAAGCTTAGTAATTAAAAAAATAATTATTTCAGGTAATGTTCCTACCTATTACATCAGAAATTTTGTTACTTAGCTTATAGCTAGCTATGAAGCTATGTTTAAAAACCTATACAGTCTTACTTTATTCGGAGCAATATTTTCAGTAACAGCGATTTCAAGGGCAATACTTGTGTTACTCATAACTTTTGTAAAACCTAATGTACAATCCTTTAGCTTTGGTCCTTTGCAAAATTCAAAGCTTTTCAGTGATAGGTTGAACGAACCCTGAAAATTAAAAAGAAGTTAATAAAATTACAAACTCCTACACATTATGCTTTTAAATATTTATAACGTTACTTACATATTTTCGCGCAGAATCTGTTACTATAAAAACAGAAAAAAGAATAACAAAATTGGCGTACATTTTAATAATGATATCAATTTACTAAATGTTGAATGAACACAAAACTTACTCTATGAGAACAATGAAGCCGTAGGTAAAGTAATAGCGTTTATTTATTTAAATTGTAATTTATTATCTGTAGATTTTGCACAAATAGATACAATCTCAATCTATTACAATTTATAAAATTACACTCTTTACAGCTGGATATAACATTGACATCCTAGAATGTTTTTCCTCTAAATAAAAATTACAGTATGGGGTATGTATAAACGAAGAGTATTATTACCAGGAAGGTATAGCATGAATGTGGATGGATAGACGGATGCTTGCTATAAGCTGGACTCAAAAGGTCACGACAACGAAAGAATCTGCCAACCTTTGCTAGTCGGAGAAGCACTATGAGAGATAGAGAGAGAGAGAGGATGGATAGAAGAGAGGGAAACCAAAGAAAAGATGGATGGACTAAGTTATAGATGTAATGGCTACAAAGAAAGTGAATAATCCGCTGCTGGAAGAAAAAGAGAACTACTGCACCGATCTCAAGTAATTTTAGGATTCGAGCAGGATGAAGATAACGATGAGGTGTCAGGTGAGTTAAATGTTATTCTGTGGACCCTGGCTATTAGAGTCGCTATCCACCGGCTGAGTACTTTAGGGCTTTATTATACTAGCGGATTGCGAGCGTCCTCAAAGCGGAGCGGGCGTGCAACGAACACGCGGCACATGCGTAGCGAATTCGTTGCGGGCCCGCAACGAGATTGCCGCGAATAGCAGCGTGGACCGCCTAACTTCACATAATTGATAATGGGTCTTCCCCTAATTCGTCGATGCTTTCGTTTTCGTCTTCGAACATATTCAACAGGAGTGTCTCCTCGTCGGAATCCATTTTATTGTACCTCGTTAACTTGCTCCAAACCGCAACGTAAACGTTTCGAATTTGGCCACGCGTCCGCGACTGTGCAGCCGCGGCGTGTTCGCGACGATTTTGCTGCGCGCCCGCTACGTCCCGCAGCCGCTCGCAAACCGCTAGTGTGATAAGCCCTTAACTAATATGTCTGCATGAATATTCTTGAGTCGCGACACATTAGCAAAATCATCTTTCCCTAAGGGTGCTTCTGCGTAAACACTTATTATTCTATATACATATTAATTAGGAGTCAAGTTGAATTTAACACACGCCACTAAGCTGTGAAGTGCCTTTTAGCATGTAAACTAGGACAGGCTATATGAGGTATGGAATTAATATTTAATTTTTTTGATCATGTTTTGGAGCAAGATTACGTGTGAGAAGTCCTATCCTTTTGAGAAGTAGTAACGTAGGCAAAGGAGGCTGCGGAACAGCTGAAAGAAGCGATCACATCTCTACTTATCCACAGTATACAAACTATTACATATTATATACAGGATATAAATCATCATGACTGTTTCATTATAAAATAAAATACATGCGTAATATCCATAACTACTATTTTTTTTATATAATAATTTGAATTACCTACCTTATTGTACTTTTATTTAAATGATACCATTTAAGCTAGATGCGCTATTGCGCATCTAGCTTAAATGCAGCAATTTATTAAATTGCCTAGGTAATAGGTATTATTTCATTCTGTTCATTGTATTCCATTTGTGGACAGAAAATTGGTTAGAATGAAATATATATTAATTTGTATATTTTTTGTAACATTTACTACTGTTTTTGTATTTTCTGATAAACTTAGGAATTATGTAAGTACCAGATTCCATTTATTCCATAAACATTGTGGTGATATTATGAGTCTCTAAGCTCACTTTACATACTTTGTGACTTTGACGTCATTCATAGACCTGTGCAAGGGAAGTGAAGAGTTTTATTTGGAGAGATTGATTTCTACTCTCTTACTTACTTCTGACTCCTAGGTTTGATTGCCTTAGAATCTCCAAATAGGAGCTCATTTTGAAAGTGCCAAACAAAGCGTTCCGTCTTCTTCAACGAGGAAGTTGTCTCCGTACTATGAGAAGTTCACAAGGCTGATTTTTTTTTTCAGGGTTCATTTAAACTTATTGTTACAAGAGTTGACACCTGTAAAGGGCCTAAGCGTAAGGATTGTACTGTGTTTAACGCAAATATTAATGGAACTGTTATCATTGACTTTGATTTTCTGATGACTGAGAGCGTGGCACCAACAAGGGTAATGAATATTTTTTTTAAATTACAATCAAGTTTAACTTAAGACTTTCACAATATGGTCAGGTGTAGCTCAGAGCAGTTCAGAAACGAATGGAAGATGTATGAAGGGGCCTTAGTCTAGCAGTGGTCAATATCGGGCTGATGATGATAAAGAAGACACATTATAAATATGAATTCCTTTATAAATTAAGATATAGGTCCTGCAGACATATTGACATATTATGAAGTATCATGTCAGGAAAGAGGTGGGAAGAGAGCCAGGTGGGGAATTTTACGAATGTAGGAGTTATTCAATATGAGTTGCCGTCAGCCATGTTAATAACTCCTTCTAAACTGTTAACAGCAATTGTCTGGAAATTGCTAAAACATTTTATCAGTTGCTGTTAAAGACATAGTGGCAACAGTCTCAATTCTCATTACATATTAGTGACTTGGTGATTATGTAAATACCTGTATCATCATCCTAGGATTATCGTCGGCTTTTTTCTACCTACATGTGGCTGAAAACCACAGTTTTTTACACAAAAAGACTAACAACAGAATTTCTGGCAAGATCTCAGCAATCCAATTTATGGGCTATATAGTCTGACTGCCAGGCTTTTAAGGCTTCAGACTGACGTTCTCATAGGTTTTTCTAACTGGTTTTTTCATTGGTCGTTGGTAATGTACTTTTTACAGGGCAAAGTATTAGCAATATCAAACGGCAACGAATTCCTGAGGCTGCAGATAAACAAACCATGTCAAAACTTGTTCATGAAGCCTGTTTTGCTGAACCTCTTCAATGCTACTAGCAACTGCGTTATAAAAAAAGTATGTTTTTTTGCTTGAATAGCGTACTTCATGTCGAATTAAGTTTGATCGTATTTTAATTACTTACGTGTTATATTAAATTTTGTAAACACAATCAAAATACAATTTCTACGGTAGCGGATTATAGTTTTAAAGATTTCAGTATGTCTGAAATCGGAATCTGAAAACTTTTGAACAAAATTGAATTCATCAATTCATTTGTTTGTTTACCTTGCTCTTTTGCTGTGCCACTATGCATGCGTGTCGCCTGTATTGCTATCCGTGTATGGTTGCGCACTCTATAAAGATAGCAACACTAAACAAATACCTTATGGTTTGGGGGTCATAAACGTCTTTGTTTAGGATTGTTAAAAACGGCATAATGATATCGAAAAAGTCACATTGGTAGAAGCAATAATTCTACACGCAATCCATACATATCTTCTACATCCGTACTTTATCAGATACCTACTGAAATCCATTCACATTTATTTTTTCAAACTATGTCAGACGGCCACGCCACTTTTGCTGTTACTAGGTTTTATGTGGTTTTAAAAATATTTTAATATAATGCTTTATTTTCTTACAGGGACATTACGTATTTTCCCTAGATTTTCAAGAGATTTTGAGAAATTATTACGGAGGAATGCACTTATATGGTTTATACTCATTCAAGTCCATTTTCTACGGAGATCAATGCAATTTTTCATGCTCTGTTATTGAAGTGAAAATTTCGCAAAATGGTACCTAATTAAAGTGCTTCTTAAATTTAAAATGATTTATTACAATTTGACCGTTTTCCAGAGCGTTAAAAATTCCAATGAACGAATTATCTTTCGCTTACAAGGGTGAAGAGAAACATCGTGAGGAAACCTGTAGGTCTGAGAGATTTTCTCGACCGCACGCGGCGTGTGAAAACTGCCAACTTAAGTCAGTTTGGTAGACTATAGACTATAAACCCATCTCATTCTGAGAGGAGTCCCGTGCCCAGTCGGACGTGCAGTAGGACGGTTAATAGTTTGCTGATAAACGAATTGAAGAATGATAATGGGAAAGGCTTGACTACAAAGGTTGTTGTTGAGAAAATTGTAGGTGTAATGTTAGTGATAACCTAATAATTATTTTAAAAAGACATGAACGTACTAACGAGTTTTATCCACCCTTACCTATACTGCTGCTGGGCACGGGTCTCCTCTCCGAATGATAGGGATTACCTAAGCCATAGTCCGTAATTCAAACACATATTATGTATAATTAACCTAATACAACTTAAGTTAGGTTTTTAATTGGGCAATATACCTACAAATTATAACCCAAACATTTCCACATTTGGACATTGCGCATTATGCCGCACGTATTGTAAGGATCCTGGGACATTTTACACAGCACCATCTAGTCCCAAACTAGGCAGACTTTGTACTATGGGTACTAGACATTGGATATAATACAATACATAGAATATACAGTTTAAGTTAATCACCTAATTTATAACACATATTTTAAATTTTTTTTTTTTAATAGGATTCATAGAATTCATACAAAGTGGAAGGGACATACATCGACGCACAAACGTCGTGACAAGGTTTCACTCAAGGTCAAAAATAAAATAACCTAGGTCATTAATGTAGAAAATGATCGGTTTTACAGATGACATTTTGAGCGCGCAGTGTATTGCTAATAACGCGATTATAACGCTCCGCGATCAATGTTATTACACGCACGATCCGAAATAAATGAAATAATGATTTTTTTATTATAAATCTGATTTGGGTACATAGAAATAATGTTTTTATACACGTTCAAGTAAAAGAAACTGCAGAAAAATTTAAATATTGATGAAAAAAGTTACGGAAATCATGTGCTGAACTCATGGTATTCGGATGTGCGTTGATGTCCCTTCCACCTTTTATAGTACATATTTTCATAGTTCTTAATTATAAATCTGGATAACATAATAAGTTTTGTACGTGATTTTATGTGATCGACGAGATCTTTAAATGCAGATCGTTGCAGAATACATTGCACTGTGTACCATAGAACAACGTGCTGTAGATCCACTCGCCAGTAAAGTTACCAATGTATTTGTTGAAACGATTTATTAGATCTTTTAAGTTTACTGATAAAGAGTAGTGATTCTGAAAAAAAAAACATCACAAATATCTATATAAATAAAAATTAATCACGAAATGTGTTGCGTTCAAAACTCGAGAACGGCTGAACCGATTTGGCTGATTTCTTTTCTGTTGTGTTTGTTAAAAGGCTGAGGAAGGTTCTTATGGAGAGAAAATTTTTACTGTGTTTTAGAGAAATAGGGCAGAACAAGGTCTGCCGGGGCAGTAGTAAATAAATACTAGCTGTTGCTCGCATCGCAAAGGTTGAAAAGAAGCAAAGTTCTTTGGGTCCCGAGGAAACATATACTCTCTATCAGAAAGTATAATATCAATCCTATCAGAAGGCTATCTAAAAGGAAGTCATCAAAATCTGCCCAAATGCTGTACCGAGGGTATACTTATTGGAAAAAATACCCTGTATTACGCTGGTTAAAATTCTAGTCGTACTTTTTTATACTTACTAGGGGTTGAGAAAAAATTACTTTTAATTTGAAAAAAAAAACGCACGCCATTTTGACACACTTTTATCAGTTTCATTGGGTTTTTATAGTAAAAACTGTCAACTTAACAGGTATCATATTATCATTATATCATTATTTAACTATTAAACAATAATGTTATAATGTTAATATATAATGTGTAAAAGTAAACAACGTATGGAAATGTTAACTTTTTAGTAAATAAATTTATTCTTATTCTTATTCTTATCTGCTGTCAGTGTCAGTTTCTGAATGTCAAACGCGCGCCAATCAGGCAGATTATTAACAGTTTCATAGTGATTTCATGGTAAAATCTGTCAACTTGACAGCCGTCATGTACCTCAGGTACTTTGGGCTGAGTTGTATGGGCTTTTGATGAGCTCCTTTGTTCAGCTGTTTAGGCATGAAAATGTATAGTGTACCGAGGTGTAACGAAGTTTGACACTGATTAGTTTTAACCAACTAACTAGCGAATACAAAATATGTTGTCTAAAAGCAATTTCAAACACAAATAAAATTATACCTGCAAATAGAAAGAAGACATAAAATATAAAGAAATTACCTTTTCCAGAAGACAATTAGATTTAATTTTGAAGAACTGTTGTAGACTTTGCCTCACAAAAAAATGGTCGCATGGTTTCTTCATTTGTAATGGAAATTCCATTTTACCTTTTAGTGACTTCCCTATAACTTGTCCCTGCAAGTTTAAGTCGATTTACAATATATTTTTTGATGTTATATACATATATAGGTCGTTGCTGCCTCGTTTGTCTAGTGGCTCCAAGCGCTACTGCTACGATAGAGGCCCTGGGTTCGATTCCAAAGTGTTGTTGGGTTTTGATTCTGTTGGGTCGAGCAAAGTGTTGTTGGGTTTTTCTGTGAAATTCCCAGTAGCAGCTCAGAGTCTGGATTAGTGCCCGATTAATGCCAATAGGCTCCCCTTCTATTACGTGGGACCTTACCATACCGGCGAACTGTGGGTGTACACCTCGGCCTAACCCTTCGGGGAATACAGGCGTGATGGTATGATGGATGATCGAAAAAGAACATGATGGTAAGCAGTACAACATACACAGCAACATCAGAGGTGTTGCTGATGCACTGCCGACCCTTAAGAGTTTGCTTATTGCAGCCTACCGGAGCTCCAGCAACCGAGATTTGGATCGGATTTTTGCGTCTGAGAGCCAGTTGGGCGAACTGGCGCTCAAGCGCAAAATCCGAACACCAATATAAAGGTGCTTTACGACAGACTGCAACGTGAGGGTCACCAAGCCAGTCAAAACCCAAGAGGTCCTACCACCGAACAAGTCAGATTTCTCTCACCACTTACCGATTTGTATGGCAGTGGAGAACTGGTATTTTAACCCGCCTAATGCTTGCTTATTCTATTAAAACCTCTGGAAAACTTGCGAAAAGAATAATACATCACTTTTATAGGTACGTTGTATACGAATCTACTGATAACTTATCTTTGGATGCCTACTATTTGAGCAATGAGCTGTGCTACAGAGTTGGTTGCCGGCAGGTTAAATGTAGGCGCTTGTCTAGGACCACTGGACTGCCAAGTCAAAGGGCTCAGAAGGGAAGGGCGTTAGAATCCAAGGCACACGACCCTCTGACTTTTCGAAATCATGTGCGTAATTATCACTCGCTTTAGCGGTGAAGAAATACATCGCAAGGAAACCTGAATGCTTGAGAGATTTTCTCGACGGCATGCGCAGTCTGCCGACCCGCATTAGGCTAGCATCGTGGACTAATAGCCTAATCCATCTCTTACTGAGAGGAGACCCGTGCTCAGCAGTGGGGTCGATGATGATGATTATAAAAAATACAACAGCAATAAGGTCGAGTGAATTTCTGCAAACAGCAAAAAATATTTTTCTGGGTACACGGCAGTGTTTCGTCAAGTTTTATCAATTTTTAACAAGAATCTTTAAGGATACTTACATGTGTAATGATAACATTTTGCTTCACATCTATATCGGTCAGTAACATGTATCCATTTCCGGATAGTGATGTAACATAAGTGCAATTCTTACGCTTGGGTCCTTTGCAGTTTCTGGAATCTATAACTCGTACTGTAAATTGTTGTGCCTGTAAACGAAGTCGTACAAAGCTAGTCTGATTTATTTGAAAGAAGAACGAAAGAAAGTTTGTTTTGACAGCCGTAACATAAGATATATTGAAGATTCTTCAAGTTTAGTGTCCAATAAAAGTCGTTATGTATGTTTATGTTACTGTCTACATTAGTATACCTCTGCATAACCCTTTGGGGAATACAGGCGTGATAGCATGTATGTATAATGACCCATATGATTTAACTGCTCAGCATCTAGGATAAGTCTATGAAAATAAAATGATTTAAGTAATAATACTAACCTGTGCACAGCTTTGCCTGCGTTTCTCGCAGGATAAAAAAAATCATATGTAATGTTCATACTAACCGACAGCAGCGCCACCTACTGGGTCCAATAGTATTTTAAAACCATCCAGGAACCCGTTGAAATATACATAAACAAAATTTCAACTAAATTGGTCCAGCCGTTAAAGAGGAGTTACCTAACTAATACATGTACAGAAGAATTTAAGATTAATAGTACCTATGTACTTACATGTGCAGTCATTACAAGTTCGTTAAAGATAAAATAAAGTAAAACAAAATACACAAAAAAAATATTCATAGTGTATTGCTGTTATTGTTCCCGTAATGATAAAATAATATAAAAATGCGTACGTTTTAGTGTCGGTTGTCACAATGTAAAGGATCGTTAGATAGATTTGTATGTATGTAGTAAATACTTATTTAGGTACATTATTAGTTCGTGACAAAAGTACACCTACATATGTGACTAATCACACTTATAAACTCATTATGAACTAATTTGGTTCGGGTGGTTTGGGTGAGAGGGGTATTTATGGATCGGTACACCCAACACACTAAGAGCCTACGTATAAGGAAGGTGGAAAGCTGTGGACGAAGAGACAGCTAGGGATCCTCAACACGTCATAAAAAGTCAATTTCAGGATATTCTGTGAAATGTAATAACGCCAACATTTTTTATATTTCTAAATATTATCTTAATTTTTTAGTTTTTTATTGTATTTTTGCATTGATAGATGCTAAATATCTTTGAAAAGATATAAAGTATTATATTTATTAAAATAATAATACCTGCCTGACGTTTAAAATTATAAGTGAAAGACTGCTGAACAAAGTCCTCATCCAAAGACTTCACTAGGATCGCATCCAACGACTCCCAGCACCCTTTGTCAGGTCATCTGTCCACCTTGTCACCTACCTGAATATGAACAAGGCAAAAACTACAGAACGCCAAATTCTGCTATCCTTGCATGCAACTCATGCTTCGTTCAAGATCATCGTCTTTTGAAGGATTTTACCTGGTCTTTTGAAGGATTTTACCTGGTCTTTTGAAGGATTTTACCTGGTCTTTTGAAGGATTTTACAATATACATATTCAATTTAACTAAAAAGTGCCAATAGAGGTTGTACACTGGTTAAAAATATTTCTATTTCATTCAGTTTACCCGCAATCACTCCGAGAGCTGCTCTTTTCCAATGTTACGGATCGTTACGTATCTAAATGTGTATAATCAGTGCTAATATAGGTATTCTAAAGTACTATTCTAACATGCCATTAATCTTAAAGTATTAGGTACATACCTATTATAAATTACTAGCTAAGCGGGCGAACTTCGTATCGCGAATAAAAGTTTTCTCACCTTTTAAACCTTCCTTGGACTTCTACAAATATTTTAAAAATAATTAGGCAAATCTGTTCAGCCGTTCTTGAGTTTTTGAGACTAATAAACGTCAATTCTTTTTTATATATTTTATAATATGCCACATGTAAAAAAAATCCATTAAAATTTGCTCTTCCCAATATGAATCCAACGTAGTAAAAACGTAAAAACATTTTCGTTAAGATATATTGATCAGCACTCCGTGCCTGTAGCAAATAGATTGGGAAAAGGGCATCTCATCATCCTCTTGATGATAGCTTTATGGATTCCAACCGTGTTTTATTATATTTTACCAACTGGACGAAAAAGATCTATTGACGTTGGCAAAGGTCTCATCTTTCTGAATATTTTTGTTATTCTATCTGACTTTTCTTTAATTTCCGGTTTGAGATAAACGTTTATATTCATGTAACGTTCTTTATACATCCTTGTTATGAGAAATTATCTCAGAATACAAAAACAATAACATTTCTTGAAAGTAACAGAGAATACCGGTACCTAGTACGCAGCATGTCGCACCAAATTATGTAACGTATTGAAATAATAAAAGGATCAAAATTCTGCAGTTTAACTAAAATTAACTTACTGGGGAGCAGTTTTTAAAGGCATTTAATAAAAAGGTTAAATGCATGTAGAATGCAATCGGTAAGCAATTGCAGAAACTCCTCCAATTAAATAGGCCCACAGCGTTTTTGGTTCTGTCAGTAACAAATCATGCATTAGTAGAAAGTATCATAAGGTGAAGTGAAACTGACGAAGAAAACAAGGAACTTATCAATAAGATCTGTTTTAAGTGTAGCGATAAGATATCTCGCTTTTTAAGATAGTTAAGCGACAATAACGAAAAATGGCACCGTCAAACTAGTCGGATGATGAAGCCGGAAGGAAGGTAACGGACCACATTTCCCTTTTCCGTATCTGTTATAATCCATTTTTGTTTATCGGATAGAATATACTTCCTAGTTGGTCCCATAGACAATCTCGTTGATGATTTCGATCAGTTTTTTGGAAACACACCACAAAATTCTCAAAGTCGGTATTCTCTTTCTCAAAAGTAAATTTATTTTACGCTAACACTTGGTGTGGCATAATAGCCAAAAAGGTTAGTAGTAAGAATTTTATTTTGCAAAATGAACGCATCAACAACCTGCAAGTGATCTATCAAAACGAGAGAAATGTCAGATTTCCAAATTTATAGCCCAAAATGTATAGGTAGGATAAGTGGTATTTAATTCCCAAATTACAGACAAATGGTCTCGAGATACATTGAGATAGTAATGCAACTAACTACTATAGGGTTAGTGATCGCTGCAGCTGGACTCTGGGCAGGAGCAGGAGTGGATACAAGGCCTAAATACAGAGATGAACAGACTTTGGTGGGGGGAACGATATGGAGCCAAATTATAATACCTATAGGACTGATGATATCGAAGATAGTGGGAGAAATGATTGATCCTTTTGTACACGGATATTTTTTGGTCACTAGTATTGCACTTCTTACTGCAACTGGAGTTCTTCTGGTCAGTATTTATGTGAATTTTAGCGTTTTGCTCTTAATGTTCTCTTTATAACGTAAGTGTAGTGTTCGAACCTGCGCCTTCTGGTTCGGTACACCAGACGCTCTGACCACTAAGCCACCGCTCGCCCTGCTCGCCAGTCGAAATCTTCCTCCACATTCTAATTTACATCTTAAGGTGACGTTAGAATGTGGAGGAAGATTTCGACTGGCGAGCAGGGCGAGCGGTGGCTTAGTGGTCAGAGCGTCTGGTGTACCGAACCAGAAGGCGCAGGTTCGAATCCTGCCCGCCCGCCGATTTTTTCCTTCATTAAAAATAACTTGAAATCTTAGCATGGAAAATGCTTAAAAAAAAATACAAAAAGATAGTAAGTGTAGTGTTTATAACATTGACTGGAATTAATGCATCTTGGTAGTATGGTAACTGTGGTCTTTCCACACATAGGGGCCCCACCCCACAAAAGTCCTGTTTGGTTAAGAGGTCACCTTAGCCGCCCACGGAAATATTTTCTGAATTGTCGTAAGTCATTAACTCGTTAAAACAATAGAACCAATCCTAACAGTTCTTATACAAGCTTTTTGAGAAGAGGTGTTTCATCTTTGGCGATACTTACTGATTCTGGTACACAAAATATCTAATTTAATTTTATAAACTTGTAATGGCAACTTTTGCAGTTCAGATGTAACGACCTCACCAATCTCAAAGATATTTTTTGCAGATAGTTCACGAGGTGAAGATCATGAAAAAACGAAAGCGGAGAGAGTTACGTCTGCCACCGAGTCCGATGCCTGGACCCATCATAGGAACATACGATAAAATTTACTATGCAATCGGTATCATCTGCATTCTGGCCGCTGTTATTAAGTTATGTGAACTTGTTATATTCATATTTGTATTGTAATCTTGTCACAGTCTATTAAGATCTAATAATCACGTATTCATCATTCCTTCTGTAGTATTTCTTTACAGCTGCACTTTCTTTTTTTTAGTAAACGTCAAAACAGTTTATGAATTTACTGAATTTGATGCAGTTTCAAGGATTGTCTGCACAAGTTGCAATAATTATTATATTGACAACAAATCCGAAGGTGTCCCTATGTTCAATGGATACAATAATTTCTTGTTTTGTGACCTGTGCTGATAAATAAGTCTAGTAGCATATAGTAAATAAGTGGGATACTTGCAAGATGCTGTAATTGCAATCAGCCTACTGTGAATGTTATTAAATAAAAATCTAATCTCAATGTATTAAGTAAATCGTTGCAATCAATAAAACATTTTTAGTGAGAGTTCAATCTATTATTTAAACTCAATGACGACATTGTTTTTACACTGTGTTCTTTCTTCATTCATACAACAATATTTTCAAACCAATACGATAATGATGTTGGTGGTATCAAGTTGCAGTCGTCATTACACGACAAAGTTGCTTTTGAATTTCAATAAGGGTGTACATTATTATTTATTCTGGTGACTGTATGAGGTATGTAGCCAACTCTTCCGTCATTATCAGTCAGCTACCGCAATCGCGGATTTCGTCAGTATCACCCTACTCAACGAAAATACAAAAAAAATAATAGAATAGCTCGAACCAATCAAAGGGAAGAATTAGAAGTAGAATTAGGTATAATTATATAAAATCAATAGGTACTAGATGGAAATTTCTAAGTAGTTCGTAAAGGTAAAATAATTTTAATTTTGCCTTCATACTTGACAAACTTGCAATTTTTTTTTACCCATTATTTAGGTACGCTAATTGGCGTAATGTTGTTTAAATTATAGATTTTCCTAAGATTGCTGATTCTGCTGTTGTGATGTCTATCTTAGATGTGTCAGGGTTAAATAACAAACCTAACGTTTATACTTCACAGGTCAGTTCATACTTCACGAGGATTCTAGCTTGTCCTCCAAGTGTTCAATGTACCGGTGGAATTTTCACAATGTACCCACCTTAACAATGTTATGCAGGTGTTATTTAATAACAAATAAAGTTCAAGCAGTCTATGAATGTAACGTATGGTCGTATTTATAATTCGTAGCCCACTATTCTTTACTACACAATTCGTGTTTAGACAACATTATGCATTGCTTATTTTGTAAAGCGTAAACCCTGTTGCACATTGAATGCTATACGCATTTGATCGGAATGCGAACTATGAGTATATCTTAATAATAGATATGCGGTACTACATCCAGCCTATACATTCAGTCCCACCTATCATGGTGTTTCAAAATAGTTATTAGTTACATTGGTATAAGTTAACTTTGCTTTAATAGTTCTATCTTACTTTTGGTTTTCATAAAATAGAAAAAGGGAAAAAGGTGAAATCTATAATAATACTTCCTTTATCAGCCCTTTACCATCTTAAATTACCAGGGTAAACAATATTATGACTTATCAGACATCATAATCTTAATAACATTTAAATAATTATCCAAACTATTTAGCTTTTTTAGCTTACATTTTTTTTTAGCTTATATATATATATATATATATATATATATATATAAGTCATTCAACATAGCTAATTGAAATTAAACACATTAAAATCTGTTATTTGTTAAACCAAAAAACGGGATCTTCCTTTTGACATACCTTTTTATGCTAGCTGTTACAACACTATATTTCTCTTATTGTTAACTAAGTAGGATGAAAGGCGTAGCGTTAATATAGCTTGAGCTAGCAGTGTAGTCTCGCCCTAAGTAGTGATGGGCTATATAAGGTATCCATTGTTAATAATCTCTATTCTAGTTAAGGATTGACATGTGAACGGTTAATATATTCAAATCGCAGCTAGATAGTATTAAAAATGCCATTTGGATTGTAAGTGTTGTATACCTACTTTTTTATGAGTTAATGTTGTAGTGTAATAAACGTAAAGTGTAGGTAAATGTCTCTTTCTTAAAAAGTAAAAAATATATGTGGTTAGGAAATAAGGTTTGAATAGTAGCTGAACTTGTTCAAGACAGAAGTTTTGTGTACTACTTACTATAGTTCATTGATTTAGGTACAAGTTACACTAACGGAACATGGATTAAGTTTGATTAAGACTAACAATTGTAAATTCATTTATGTTTTTTTAAAATCCAATACATTATCATACTAGGTTTACAGAAATCCCCAATAATACTGGGCTTAATGTGAGAAAATAACATAGGACCTCATTTCTAATGGGGTCCTATGTTATTGTCTTATGTCCTATGTTATTTCTAATACATGGGTAATGAGGGAGTTTCTTTTTATATTATGTATATATTTATTCTTATACTTAGACTAATATTCAGAAACGACGCTAAGCGTAAACTAACGCTTACGTATGTCCAATTGTAATACAAATTTGACGTACGGAAGCGTTACTTTGGGCTAAGTGTTGTTTCTGAATGTGCCTTTGACTCTTAGCAAAAAGTTGAAGTTTAGGGCTTGTTTCCAGTGAAGTGAAATGGAATAAAATTGGATGATATTATCTAATATTATATCACTAGCTTTGCCAAAACAGATTGCGTGTATACCAATCTCTTTTGTTGATTGTATAGTCGACCATAAAATTGCTTTACCACTTTTGACAAAAACTTGCGTCCAAATTAAATTTACTAAGGCTCATTATCAATCTGTCACTTGGTCTTTTAAGCGAAAATAGACTTTGTTGTTTTGTGATGTGCAAACGACATTCACTCTAAGGGTGGTAAAGCAATTTTATAGCATACGGCGTAACATCCTATTATTTAATGTTTATTTCAGTATACTAATCACGGGACTGCTGGCGTTTGGAGCGTATTGGACTACGAAGTATCTGATGAACATGTCAGAGCCCCCCCACCACCCGACTACCGTCACGACTGGTTTACCCCCCACGGGGGCGTTTTAGCCGTACCCACCGGAATAATACGCTCCCACAATTTTATTATGTAGTAGTTTCTACAATGAATAGCTGTAATTATATCTGCCATTTTAGATACATACAAGGTTGTTTTATACTTATTATTTTTAATTAAAAAATTTAAAGTATTTTGTTTTTTGTCTGATTGTACCTACCTACCGACTTCCATAATTTTTTGTGACAATATTGATGTTATGAAGCCATCCTTTCATAATTTGTTGGGAAAATATCCAAACTTATACAGAAAAGCCTGAAAAGACTGCCCAATCAGGGATTATTACCTAAAACTTAATGTTCCATGCCGCGCATAATAAAGTAGCTACTAGGGTAAACCCAAAAAATCCCAAGATTTTCCATGAGTATATTCATGGAAAATCTTCATAGATTGTCAGTCGCCGGGAAAGGCGGCGTCGACCTCGTAACGACATAAGACATACTCGTCTTCCCTTGCCCTATACAAGGTGGAAGGGACATCGACGCACATTCGAATACCATGAGTTCAGTACATGATTCTGGACCCCCCTGCGTTGAAATTTTCCGTAAATTTTTCAATTTTTCTGCAGTTTTTTTTACTTAAACGTGTAAAGAAACATTATTTCTATCTACCCAAATTAGATTTATAATTAAAAAAATATTATTTCATTTATTTTGGTCCGCGCGCGAGATAATATTCACCGCGGAGCCTTATAATCGCGTTTTTAGCAATACACTGCACGCTCAAAAATGTAAATATCTGTAATAACCGATCATTTTCTACATGAATGACCTAGGTCATTTTATTTTTGACCTTGAGTGAAACCTTCTCACGACGTTTGTGCGTCGATGTCCCTTCCACCTTGTATTATTGTATTAACATAATCCCATATAATATGTATAAGGTCATACCATACCATTACCACGCATACTTTACCAAGACCAATACCATGCGCCTGCTTAAATTCTTACGAACATCGCTGTTCCGCGGCAATGCGTACGGAGACTCCTTTAAAGATTTTCTCGAATCAAATTTCCATTATGTTCCAAAAACATTGGTGTGTGGTGTCACACACTCAATGTTGAGGAATCTGCCTCTTCGATAAACCCAGACGGTAAATACAACGTTAAAGAACTGCAAAATTAACTAGTTTTTTTATAACACGAAGATTGCCTAGATACGCATTAGATTGCTGCTGAGAATACTTGCGATAGAAAAGAGTATTAAATCTGCCAGCATTTTGTTCGAAGTCCATAGGCATGAAATCATGCCTGATTTCAATAAAATACCTATTGAAAAAATATAAAGCTCCGTAAAGAGAACCTAAATGCTTCATTAGCGTAGGTCGTAAGTGCTACTGCAACGATCCTGGGATTTCCAGGTTGAGTAAGTATTATTAGGGTTTTCAATGAAATTCTCAATAGCAGATCGGAGTTTGGAATTTTGCTCGGCTCACCCCGTATTATAAGGGACCTAAGCACCCGGTGAACTGTCGGTGTACATTAGTACACTTCTGTCTGACGTTTCATTTACCGGTGTGATGGTATGTTTATCCAGACAATGAGCTATCTATAGTTCTGTTAAGATAGATACATTCAACATAATGACATCATGGGCTTTTCTACCTGTCTTGAGAAGACTATACAGCTTCACTTAATACGTAAGCTGTTTGGGTTCATGGTGGAAGACAATGGAGGACAAAGGACTAATACTGGTGGATGGTATATTGGTATGACACCTTATTGTGTCCAAGGTGACGCGTAACCTGTTTGTAAACCTTTGGTGGATCCTATCAATTGTTGGGCTTGTGAAGATGGTGAATAGAGTTTGATAAAGAAGATCGGCGGACGATCAGAATAATAATGTCACAATTTAACAGGCACATATTATTATTGTATGTTATATCAATAGATTATAACAAATTCCTTCATTCTTCACAACTATTTTCTATCTAAAGGCTAGGACTGAAGTGAACAAAAAGTTTTGCTATGGCGGTCAAGCGTAGCCGATCACGAATACAAAAGAGTTCACCCACGGGTCACCGTTATGTTTAGGTCTGTAATGTCAGACTGCCACACTTACTAGAATAAGATGTAATGAAACATGTATAACAACTAGATGTCACCGTATTCTTGAAAATAAATGTGATTCTATTTTATTATCGTGGCTATTTATTTAGTTGCCCGGTTGAGGACTACCGCAAACTGTAGTTGGAGATATTTCCCCTGCATATTTAATACCTACCATCAAGCAAACCCTTCCCCCAGGAGGTAACCTTCCTTCGCACATTTGGAAGTCACTAAATGTACCCCGAACCCTAGTGGGGAGGTGTAATTTAAATCTGGCGAAGTGGGGATATCTCGACAAAATGGCTGCAGGGTGCGGTTGTGGAATTGTGTCGCACAAGGTGCATCTCCTATCCTGTCCTTTTTGTTCCACAACCTGCAGTCAAAGCGACCTCTGTATTGACTGACTGCTGTGGAAGTGGCGAAGTTTTGGGCTCACCAAAATTAATATAAAAAAATCATACAATTGACACGAAGAAGAAGAAGATCGTGGTTTTTGTGACACGTGTTGTAGTTCGATCTCCGCACGAAACAAATATTTGTATTACCCAGTGAGAGGCCACGTTAAAGTGTCCAAAGATTTCGAATTCGAACTCTGCCTGAGCTGGATATTTTTTTGCGAAAATTTATCTCATAATGTTTGTATGCGGGACTACGAAAAAGATCTATGTGTCCCACGGGGCACAGCTAGTTTTGATAATTATACAAACTGAATAGTAGTAAAGATGTGCATGTAGTTTTAAAATAAAGAGACCTCGTTTTATCCCGCCTCGTATTACTGAGGTTCACTTTTCTCCACATTTTTGAAATATTTCAACAATTATTTTTCTATAGTAACCAAGAGCCTACCGGTAAGAAGAGAAGTTATTAGGTAAGTACCATGAGAAATGAAGGTAGGTATGTTTTGTTTAATCTTCGGATAACCATCACAATCATTAAAGTTATGTTATGAGAATGGTCACTTGAGTAGCAACATAATCGTAGAATTGTTTGTATTCATAGCTACTGCAGATAATAATTGCAATTAATATACACAACTGTCTAGAACTTTGAGCCATCGAGCCACCGACCACGGCAGATGAAACACAGGGATCTCTAAATGGAAAGTTAATACTCATCATCACTGTTGACCCTTTTTGTTTGGCCCAGTTCACCTAAGTGTGTTATGTACAATGACTATGACCGGCCTATACAGATATGGACCATTTAATGGACTAGTTCTGGAGTTAAGATCGCAAACCATGACTCACACGCTTCTGGCTAGTACATACACGGATAATTCGAAGAAGAAGGTGGGAAACGCAGCGTGGGATGGCCTCAAACGAGAAGGACTGAAGACCTGGTAAAGGATGCTGGGAGTCGTTGGAGGCAGGCGACATATGACCGGTCCTTGTGGAAGTCTATGGAGAGGGCCTTTTTCAGCAGTGGATCTCTTTTGGCTGATATGATGATGTTGGTGTTGGTGCATTACCCAATAATGATGAGAATGAGAATGATCAAGTAAGCAAAACAGTACCTATCGAGGTGTAATTTCCTCTTCAACTTGACGTAGTACACTAACCAGGAACTCTGCCCAATTTAAACTACAGGAAGAAATTTGGAGATACAAAGATCTGTATCGTACGAATAAAAAATGTTCCCACGGATCGCAAGTGTTTATTAAATATTGAGCATTGTTCATTTCGGGAAAAGTAAAGGCAGTTTTACATTGATATAAAAATGTTCAAGTGTGAAAGTTCAAAGGTGAAATAATATTTAATGATTTATAATAGGATTTCGATATTTGAACAAAATTTGTCGCGCCTTTTTATGGACTCCTTAGCTATGTTTAGTGGTTGGTGTAGCTCTAAAACGTTTATGTATAATTCTGCAATATGGAATCGAAATAAAATGCATTGTTCGTTGGAAGATATTAGGGAAGTGTTCTGTAGGTATTCTGAAAAGGTACTTAAAATTGTATAATTTTATAGTGGTGCTGGTAATGTCTGGAGATGGGGAGTTTCAATACTTCTGAACGAGGTGTATTAAATTGATAAGACGGAATTATGAACTCTGAATACTAAATATGATATAAATAAGTTATTTCAAGAAAGTGGAAAGTTTTTGTGTGGGTGCAGCCGCGGAAGTAATTTGGTATGTTAATAATAAAACTTACAATGAGCTGTTTTAATAACATTGAAAACATGCCCTTACTTTTAATACACCCGACGGTACTGTGGTAGCTTAATCGATATTTAATTCTCACAGATTCAGGAGTGTACCAAGAGAGACAGACTTCAAGATACGCGGAAATTAATTTTATTTGAAACAAATGGCTTTTGGATTGTAAGTAAAATAATGTTTATTATTTATCTTATAAAAAGTTTTTATTATTAGATACGGACCTCCTTTAAGGCGGAGGTCTTAGTGCATCGTTCTGGACGATTGTGTATTATTTACGCATTATCAAATATTAGGAGTGTACAGTTTCATAATTAATCGTGATAATTAATTTTCAATCCAGAAATGATCGGAAGCAGTGATAGTGTTTTCAGCTTGGTGGATTAGTGTTTTAGTGATCCAAGTCAAGCATATTTATTTATTTATTAATGTGCAGATCAGTAATTGATTGTTGGTTACTTTATTGGTAAAGTAATTTGCTCTGATATTTTTTTATGTGTGAAGGACAACCGGCCAGAATGGTGTACGTTTTAATGTGAAGGTAGTACCATTAGTAGCAGTGGGTTAGTGATCATATTAGGAATTTGAAGTGTGTTTACCCGGAGTATCAGTAATTTAGCTTTGAAGCCACAAGCCACGAGGCTCTCTCTGTTTTCGCAGGTTCCAATGAATAATCGTTGGTTAGGTTCCGCTGTAGGAGTTTCAAGTCGGCCTGTTTAAACCACTGCCTTGCAAGCAGTAGTGTGCAACATTGTGTGTGCAACATTGTTTTTTTGAGGATAATTAAATAGAGCCAGTGAAATAATTGACCACTTTTCCAGTGCCAGAAACCTTAATAATAGGTCTATTTGTAACTAGCTAACTTTTCCTCGGGGTTTCACTCGGATCCCAAAGGACTTTTTGAAACCAATAGTGACCTATGCCCTTCCTCACGACGCAATCTGCTCGCCAAATTTTGAGCGCTATAGCCGCCATATTCGCAAGCCACGCGTGTACCAATAACGTTAATTTATGCATAGCGTTTCCGTGGGTTGCAGAGGACACAATTATTTATACATTTTCTTTCAAAGCGAAGCTTGACGCACGTGCGTAGCCTCATCGTGCGCCGCGGTGGGCCATACGAATCTAATGTTGGTTTTTATTTGCCAAATTAGTCTTTCCGAAGAAGGCGAAATAGCCAACCAGTCCATTATGCTATTTGCTAAGCGTGCTCACGAAAACGCTTGAGAAAATTTCTGTTTTTGAAGTGCTTAAATAAAACGTTTGACTGATACATGCCTGAAAGAGTCCGACATACCCTGCTGCCTCTACAGGCGATTTTCCGCACAACA
The DNA here is from genome assembly GCA_946251955.1 of Acronicta psi. Taxonomy (NCBI): domain Eukaryota; kingdom Metazoa; phylum Arthropoda; class Insecta; order Lepidoptera; family Noctuidae; genus Acronicta; species Acronicta psi. Next base: position 9,416,925 of record OX276475.1, on the reverse strand, counting down.
AAAAAGGATTATTCGTTCTCCTATTTCTGCTGTAAATTTAATACCACTAACAATTAGTCCTGCTGATAGTGGCGTTGTGTGTCGGGTCTTTTTATTCCGTACAGCATGGTTGAGTAAAACGGCGCCGATATACACGTCATGCTCGTGAACGAGTGCTGTCTGTTGAGACTGGTCAGCTCTTACTGCAATGGCTATGTTCTTTTGATTTTTTTGTCAAACACCATAATGCAATATACTCGATTATTCATCACAAAATGTTATTGTTACTGTTGCCATAAATACCTATATTTTTTTAAAGTAGTGACTATGGAGTTTCTTGCCCGCTCTTCTCCACAAGTCCCACTTTTTGGAACCGTGCAACTAGTTTGACAATTCAAAAGTGCTTATTTATAATTATGGTCTAACTGAAATAAAATATTTTGAATTTGAATTGAATTAAGTTTTTTTTTGCAGCTTATTGGTTACTGGAATGCTGGTGTTTGGAGCTTATTGGGCAACCATGTTCTTCATGCAGCCACCAACGCCTAGATTTAGACCACCACCCACAACCACATTGCAAACAACATTGGAAACCACGTTTAAACCCACGTCTGATTTCCGTTACCATTAATAAATGCTTTTGTTAATATTTTTATTATTTATTTTTACGTTAAAAAATAGGTTTAATCCATCGGCTTCACCCGCGTGATCTGGGTATTTCTTATAAATTATAAAAACAAATCTATCCCACGGGAACCATACATTTTACCGGGATAAAAATTAGGCTATGTGCTATTACAGACTATAATCTATCTCTGTGCCAAATCATCCAGAACCGTTCAGCCGTTTTAGCGTGATTGAGAAGCAAACATCCATCACTCCATCCAAACTTTCACATTTATTATATTAGTAAGATAAATTTTATAAAAAAATTATTGAGGGACAAACACTTCTTTTCCTCAGTAACAAATTAATAGAAATATCGGTACCCGATTTTGGAATAGAATAATAGATAAATAGTTATAGCTCGTAACTATATAGGTTGATACTTCACTAGTCACCTAACGAGAGAATTTTTATTATACCTTATACAATTTGACATGCTTAAGTTATACACATGATTATTATTATTATTTTTATCTGATGACATTTATTATAATTATTATTTGACATGATGTTTTGTATGACATCTAATAATATAGGTAGTGAATTTATGTGTGAGTGAATTTATAAACTGTAAAGTATGAGTATTCTGCAGTCTGATATTACTTTATGTTTAATCTTTATCTAGCTCGGCGGTCTGAGTATGTCATGCTCACTCAAATGTCCTGCTGATGGTGGCGTTGTGTGTCGGGTCGTTTTATTCCCTGCAACATGGTTGAGTCAAACGGCGCCGATACACACGTCATGCTCGTGAACGGGTGCTGTCTGTCGGGACTTATAGCTATATTTTTTTTCTTTTTTAAATAGGTAAGTACTCTTTAATTTTACATATCGAACTGCACTATTCTCAAAACTAAATTATTACTGTAACCATTTTTTTTTTTTAAAGAGTGACTATGGATTTCTTGCCGGCTCTTCTCCATAAGTCCAACTTTTTGGAACCGTGCAACTAGTTTGACTTTTTGAAAGTACCTATTTATATGGTCTAATTGAAATAAAATATTTGAATATGAATTTTGATTTACAGTTCAAAAATATTATTGGATTTTTACCCGACTGCCTAAAGATGTATTCTATGAAGGGGTATTCTATGATTTTGTCAGTAGTTTAGACGACTTAACATACCGTACACAGGTATGCCTCTGCATAACTCTTCGGCGAACACAGGCGTGATGGTATTTTACTACGTTAATTGACTAAATATTTGGGGTAATTCAATCATACTTTTTCCTGTAACTACTAAACTGTAAATAAGCAATACTAAAGGAAAGTAAATAAATACAGCCGAATCAGTGTATTTCATTTTAATGTAGGCTGAACGAAGCGTAAGGTATAACATATTAAATGTATTGTGGTTACTGTGGTAGTAGTATTAGTTAACACAAAATAATTAATGCATTAATCTTATTAATTGGATTGAAATGGTTCTCGCCGGATTGTAAGTATCTTCATCATCTTTCTATCAATAAATCGAAAATGTAAAAGAAGGTTAAATTATTTTTAAACTTGTTTAGTAATAGTAATTATTCTGGTTTAGAGATGTGACTCGTTTCAAATTTCACTCGAGAAACATACCAGCTAATAAAAAACTAACAAACAAAAAGAAGGTCACCCGAGAACTTTATTTCACGAACCCACTCGAGGGACTCCTCCACTCAAGTCTTAAAAGTGCGTGAAGTTCGTGAAAATGCTCGCTCTAATTGACATCATTTCTGAATATAAAAATGAGAAAGTTCGGTTCGTCGTAGCCTTAACTCGAGTCCGAGTTCACTCGAGATGATTATTTTTAGTTTCAATCGTAAAAAATGACTAGAGTTCTCTATTCTGGCTTATATTTTTTGTCATTAATTCCGGGCAACTTTTCTAATTTTTCTTTCCCTGCATTTACCAAAGAATAGAATCTCATACTGGTTTCTGAAATAAAACTACTTATGACGGATTTTATCGCATAATATTATTATAATTTAGACCCTGCCGTTTCGGGCCCTTCACAGCGTCCATGGTCACGGATATACTAAGGTGGTAGGCGTCTTATTGTAATAATTACTAAAAGTTACCGACCATGGACGCTGTAAAGGGTCCGAAACGTCGGGATGTAAATTATATAAGTCGCGATAAAATTCGTAATAAAAAAAGTAGTTTCTTTTTTATTTATATAGGTTTTTTTTTTCACAGCGCCTTTTTATGGTCTGCCCTAATGGTAGCAGTGTTCCTTGGTGGGCGGTACCTATACGACATGGATATTCAGAACAATGGAGACTCTATTACAAATATTACTGGTTTGGGTTGATGTAAAGCGATGTTGATATTTTAATTGTAATCATTTTTTATATTGTATTTATTTTAGTAATACCTAGTGCGCGAATTGTATGTTGAATTATTATAATGTTGATTTTTTTGTAATTCTTTTGTTACAATTCAGATTTTTTCAACATACTACTTATCTACACTATCTACATCTACATTAATATTATAAAGAGGAAAGATTTGTATTTTTGTATGTAACGAATAAACTCAAAAAGTACTGGACCGATTTGAAAATTCTTTCCATGTTAGATAGCCCATTTATCGGGGAAGGCTATAGGCTATATACCATCACGCTTCGACTAATAGGAGCGGAGTAGTAATGAAAAATGTTGCAAAAGCGGAGGAAAAAATTGGCTAGCTAGTTTTTTATAAAGGTTTTTTAGGTCTGTTTCTTATTTCAAGCCATATTTAGCATTATTATGTAACAATGACATACCTACTTTAAGTTCTTCTATAAAAATAATCTAGGTGTACTGGTGGTAATTAGGTAGGTTATTATACTCATTTAGAGGATGAGTTCTTCAAGTTTGCAATTTATAAACAAAAAATAAAGGTTTTTTTATTTCAACTTAGATGAAGGACTTTCACTACTGTTATCAACCCTGCTCTATTTACTGCTTTTCCCCTATTACATGGGACCTAACCACATCGGCGAACAGTGGCTAACCACTGCCTAACCCTTTAAGGAATACAGGCGTGATGGTATGTACTGTAAATAAACTGTACTGTAAATACTGTAAATAGTACCACCGGGCTAACATGCACGCCGCTAGAACATTTTGTCTACGCTTATGTCGTGCTTTTGTTTCGTTTTCGCACAAGAAAGAGCGAGACAAAAGAGTAGACAAAATTTTGTCGTGGCGCATGTTAGCCTGGCAGGATTATACGAGTACTCGACCGCAAAAAAACAATGAAAAATTGTTTCCTGTACAGACTGTTATTACCAAATGTTTTTTTTTATCCTGATGATCTGTTACTGTACAGAAGTGAATTAAAATTTATGTTCATCAATTTGTTTTATTAATTTGATACCACCTTAGTCATACTGTAAACCGTAAATGGGTGCTGTCTCTCAGGGCTGGTCAGCTCTTACTTGCTTTGGCATCTCACTCTCCTTTCTGTCTGTCTCACATTCGACTAAATTGATTTACTATTGTATTTTTTACCCGACTGCCGAAGGAAAAGGAGGGTTATGTGTTTGACGCGTATGTATGTATGTATGTCCGTTCCTATGTCCGGTCGTAACTACTTAACGGCTCACCCAATTTAGATAAATGACACCTCACACCACCTCATTGCAGGCGGGATAAGCTGTTCGTTCATAAACAAAATTGTTTCTTTGTTTGTCCCGCCTGCAATACATTTTTCAACATCCCAGAGCTTGTTTTTATTAGATTTTTAGTTAGTACTTTTTACGCAGTCGGGTTTTTTGTTTCATTTGTTGTTACTTCGCTTCAGATTCAGTAAAAAAATCTAACATTCCTTATTTTTCTCCCCTTTAGGGTGGAATGTTTTCTTTTTTCTTTTTAGTGTGGGCTACTGACTACAGTTAACTATTGTCATATAGGTATTCGTATGACAACCAGGACCGACAGCTTAACGTGCTCTCCGAGGCACGCAGAGGCATCGATGTGTTAAAAATGGTCAAAAACTGACCGCGGCACCTAAAGCGCAGCTTAACCTTACAGGAGGGCCAGACAGTTAAGTTAGTACTTTTAACGCAGTCGGGTTTTTTTGTTTCATTTAATAATTGATTTTATTTCCTTCTTTTTAGTTTATAAAATAATCATCATAGAATGACTAGATAGATCCTAAATGATAATTTCAAATGTATATTGATACAACTTAAGATCATTTTCAAAATCAGGTCGCACATTAAAGCGTATAAAATCCGCCATATATATATTTTTTTAATTTCATGTACCCAGTGACACTTCTGCCATCAAGACGAATCTAATGAGGTGTCATTTATCTAAATCGGTTGAGCCGTTGAGAGGTTACGAGCGGACATAGAAACGGACATACATACATACATATATACATACATACGCGTCAAACACATAACCCTCCTCCTTCGGCAGTCGGGTAAAAAGAAACTTGGCACACATATGTTGTAGTTCTGATGTCCTTACAACATAATGGAATAGATAGAGTTTTCATAAAATTTTCATCAAGGATAGAACTATTTCAACCCTTTACAGCCCTTTTCGCATTAAAAAGTATGTCCTTTTACAGGCTCTAGGCTATCTGTGTATCAAATTTCATTCAAATCGGTTTAGTAGTTTTGTCGTGAAAGCACGACAGACAGACAGGCAGACAGAGCTACTTTCGCATTTATAGTATTAATACGGAATAGTTAGGATGATCTTCGTTGATTGATTGTTTGGCACCGACTCAAAGTTTGTTAGTAAAACTTTAACCCCCTTATTAAAAAAAGAGGTTTTAAGAAAATCCCCGGTTTTAAAATAGCCCATCCCTTTTTGTCATACTACGTTAGAAAGTGATGGATATAGTTTTGGTCCGAGTTTAACTTAAACCATCTTTTGTAATAACGTTCTTATTACAAAAGATGGTTTAAGTTAAAGGTTTCTGTTACTTTTTTCGTTCATTTTTATTTTTTGTTAAAAAGTTGCTATAAAAATCCTAATCCTTCAGTTTTTTTTAAATCAGTTTGGATTTTAGGCTGCTTAACCCTACTTGGTCTACAGGCGGCATGGTATGTTCTATAAGACTAGCTTTTCCGCGCAGCTTCGCTCGAGTCAAGTTTGAAACCCGCATTGTTTTTTTTTCCGTGAAATTTTCTGATATTTTAATAGTTATTCTGTTATTCGGGGTGTCCAGCAGTTCTCGAGTTATAAGTGTTGTAACAAACCCGACTTTGTTTTGCCATGTTAATAAGATTAATATTTAATTAATAGCTAAATATTTAGTGTAATTCAATCATACTTTTCCTGTATTTAGCCAACTGTAAATAAACAATCAAGAAAAGTAAATAAATACAGCAGAATCAGTGTATTTCGTTGTAAGATACATAGGCTGGACGAAGCGTATACACAAATGTCTCATAACGTTACTGTGGTAGTGAAGGGTTAACACAACAATTAATGTATTATCGTCAATAATTGGATTGCAATGGTTGTCGCCGGACTGTAAGTAGCAATATCTTTCTAAAAACAAATCAAATATGTAAAAAAAATATTCAGCTCAGAGCAATAATGCTAAAACAAATCTACAGATGTAAATCTCCGATAGTTTTATTAATGCGAAATTAACTCTATCAAAAGAAAGTGTGTAACTACTAATAATATAATAATAATCAACCCATATACTGTCCCACTGCTGGGCACGGGTCCCTGTCAATATGAGAGGGATAAGGCTATAGTCCACCACGCTAGCCTAATGCGGGTTGGCAGACTTCACATGCCATTGAGAGAATCTCTCAAGCATGCAGGTTTCCTCACGATGTTTTCCTTCACAGTTAAAGCGAGCGATAATTACGCACATGATTTAGAAAAGTCAGAGGCCTTGGATTCGAACTCGAGACCTTTGACTTGGCAGTCCAGTGGTCACACCCCTAGGCTATCACTGTAACTACTAGTTATAATAAATTATTATAATTATCAGGCGAGTTGTGGTCAAGCCCAAGATAAAAAAAAGTTTCTCAGCATTATTATTCGGATTATTACTAACATTAATTAAGAAATACTAAAAAGTCTGCCCAACCGTTCTCAAGTGATGTACTTACTTACCATAAAATAATATTTCATTTTGTTTATTCAGTTTTTTTTCACAGCGCCCTTTTATGGTCTGCTCTTATGGTAACATTGTTCCTCGGTGGGCGGTACCTATACGACATGGATATTCAGAAAAATGGAGTCTCTATTACAAATATTACTGGATTTGGTTGATGTGAAGCGAATGTATTATAATTATGTTCTGTTACTTGAATTGTTTTTATTATTATATTTTGTTACTATGGCTATTGATATTTTGTTATTAGCAAGTAAAGACGTTTTTGCTGCAAAAGAAATATGAATTGTTTCCTGTATACTGTGTAGATTGTTATTACCGAAACGTTTTTTTATCCTCATGATTTTTGTTAACTGTGTAAAAGTTTTCGATGTGAATTAAAATTGTATGTCCATTAATTTGTGTTATTAATTTGTTAGGCAGAGGTGTACCTACTGCTGTATGTATACCCACAGCTGACCAGTATGCTTGGGTTCCATGTAATAGGGTGTGACCCACAAGGCACAAATCCAAACTCTGAGCTGCTATTGGTGATTTCAAAGAAAACCCAAATATACATTGCTTAACCCGGGCATCGATCTCAGGGCCTCGAGCGTACCTAGCAGTTGCGCTTAGGCAAACGAGTTTCTTTTCCATTAGTTACTTGAATATATCCAAACAGAAAATGCCTTGACTCTTTCTTAATTATGTTCCCTTGCCTTTAAAATGTAATATTTAATATACTGCTGTTTGTTGTCCCTAATAAATAAAATAAATTAAAAAAAAATCAATGTTCTTCTGTAACGACACCAACTAGAATAACAAGCCCCTGTTTGTAATTATAAGGCTCAATTAATGGGCTCTATTTGTAGACGTCCTCTTACTTAAGTCGTCTGTATATTATACTTTTTTGGAGTGGACAATTCTTTATGGATATTCTGACACCAAGGTAGGTGGCAAGAATGTTGAACTCATACCAACAAAAAACCGCAATCGCCTTTCGTAGTCCTATAGTCACGCTTATGGAATCATTGACACCATGATGAGGTATCACGTGAGCAATCATCTTGCCAGAGGGATTTTCTCAACGGCATGTAAATATTCCGAAACCAGATAACCCTCTAGCCAAACCCCTCTGATTTATGCCCAGTTTTGGCACAGTAAAAATGGATTGATGATGTAGGTAAAAAATGTTGTGATATTTATTCCGGTTTTATTTGTTTGTTTTGCGTACACCAAATTCCTCATAATGTGGTGCACCAAATATAGGATGTCCGAAGTAAATAAACTGAAACATGAGCATTCCGTGGCAAACAAACCAGATTTTACTTTAGTCTGGTTTTAATCTTTGAAAAGTCACTACGTTGTTCCAAATGACTTAATAATGATGGTGGTTGGATTGTAAGTACATTTTATTACTAGCTGTTTAGCCCGCGGCTTCACTCGCATCTTATTTTTTTTAAGTTTAATAGTTGCTTTAGATATTATCAGCTATTAACAATCCAGGTTTCTCTAGACTTTTGTCTTAAAACTTTGACCATGATAAGCTCCACGGGGAAAGTGTTTCTTAACCTTTTTGATGTTTTCAGCGCTCTTTTGTCAGCTGCCATTATGATCAGTGTATTCCTGGGTGGACGGTACCTCCTGGACATGGACCGCCAAAATAACGCCGTTCCTGTCGGAAATCTTACTGGACTAGGTCCAAAACATTATTCAAATTAGGTACTTATTTTACGTATACAGGATGAGCCATTGACATGGGTTAGTCAAGGGAAACTAACGGCGATTTCTTTATTTTATTATTCTTGAGGGGCCAGCAATACTTCAACCAAGTGGAATCTTTTGTGTTGTCCCCAGTACCATACATCTTACTTTACTCTTTGAAAACATGGTTCATGAAGTCGGCTAACTCACTAAGACGAAGTTTGCCGAGTAGATACATTTGTTTCGTCGCCAGGACGTCACAATCACACAAGATTTGCTCCACTGTTTCCTTGAATTCACCACAGGCTCTGCAATCATTGTTCAAAGCCAGCTTCATTTTATGGGGCATGTTATTTGTGGTATAGTGCCTGGGTATTAGATGACATCTCGGGCTCTGTTACTTCAATTGCTGAGGATGAATTTGGTGTGGTGCCGCTGCCCTAGGCTTATTGTTCCGCTCCTCTATGTGTTTCATATCGGAAAAGTCCTGTAAGGCTTTTTTTTATGGTGTCTGGTTCTCGTAACATCATGGCATTTGCTGATCTTGTTCTAGCTAACTCGTCAGTCTTCCCATTATCTTCGATGCCTTGACGCCCCCGGGATCCATACTAACTGCAGATTGTTCTTGCGGCCAAGCTTATTGAGCGTTTTAATGGCATTTAGGACCAGTCTAGAGTTGACTTTGCAGGAGTGATAGTCAGGCCTTTATGATGCTTGACTTGCATGTCTACAATTTGAAAGCAAGAAATAAAAAAATACACACTAAAGATTTTAGCAAGTCTCATAGGTAGGTCTCACTTATTCAACAACCTATGTGTAATGTCTTTTAATGAAAACTGAAGTCAAATGCCTGTGTATATTTTTTAAAGGCTATTTTGTTATCACATTAATCGACGTTCTCCACAAAATTCATATAAGTAGTTAGCCTTTTCTCCACAGATCCGTCTCAATTGCTCACCTGTATATTTTTAATCGTTTTAGGATAATCTTAATAAAATTTTCCAATTTTAGGAGACGAAAGAATCCTTAAACTAATGTCTGGGAAATTGATTGGACGATAATAGGAAGAAGGATGTTTAATAACAACAATTTAAATGTGATAATACTTCAGTCCATTACTATACCGTTACTGGGCACGGGTCTTCACTCGGTGTGAAAGGAATAAGGTCTTTATCCTGAATATTATCTTAAGTAATACAAACATGTATGCAATCGCCAATTACAGTTATTGCAAAAATAATGGCATTCAAGACTAGACTCGTAAGAAACTTCTAAATTTGACTAAGAGGATTTCGTGTATAAATTCCGCCCTATAATATTTACTTGCTTACATACAGGAAGAGATTTTCACAGGGATCTCTGGGCTTGGAGATTGGTTTGAAAAAATCTAGTTTTTCAGGCGGAAAAAAAATTGCATCCATGGTTTCGCACTCACAAAATTTTGTTGATTATGCAAATAAAAATATTTCATGGCTTTATTCAAATTTTTTGCAATGAATGTAGTTTTCTTCATTAGAACTAATTTTAATTGATTATAAATTTACTCCAGAAATGGGGGATGGATAATTGTTTATTAATAATTGTAAATAATAATTATTATTTCTTATTAATAACAATAAAATTATTGAAAAGTACTCTATGATGTTTCTTTTTGTTTTTTTTATTTTCTCTTCTACAAGTATTACATATTATATGAACTATGATAAGTACCCATGAAAGGTTAGTTCCTAGAATCTTTCCAATAAAGTGAGTTTAATTTCCGTATTTTTATATATGAAAGCTGAAAGCGTTTCCTATTACTACGGAATATAAAAATTGTAAAAACCAATAACTAATATTTATTCGGTTTATTTAAAGTTATGCTATTTACCTTCTGGGTTTTTTCACGAAGGGAAATCCTTTAAAAGTATGTCGTTTTTATGGGCAAGCCATGGGGTGTATATGATTTCTTGCAGTATCTACTAATAACCCCATGGTTATGCTGCGTGATAAAATAATAATAAAATGCTCCCGGGGCCTTCGTTATATTATTTCGGAACTCCAATCCTACGTCTGACTTCTCAGAAGAAGACTAGCGTGTCGCTTTATTAGAAAACGCAATGTGAGTAAGCATATTCTGTTTACTAGACTAGACAACGTCCCTCTGAGTATTACCTCAACCTATCTAGTTACTTCACAGTGGTAGATGACAATAGTTTATTATGAATTGTGTTCACATAACATCCACTCACACTCACAACACAAATTTTGTTTTGCTTACATTCGCGATTTAAATGGTCCGTATTGTTTTTATTCTCTCAACACTATTCATTATTTATCAAGCAGCAAGTGTTAAGACCCGTGTAGTAAGAATGTGTTTAAATGCTACAAAGGATAAAAGAATTTGATGAACAATTCGTACCTAATTGTGCTTTAACCTTAGTCCAGAATTTGGTAAACAAAACTGGTTGATAGCAAATATAAATAACTTTCGTGGTGAATGGGTTATTATTAAACAAACAAATTTGGTGTTTATTTTAATGGAGTTCATGAGAAATAAATTTAGTTATAAATGAGACATCCTCGGCTGCGGTGAACCTTATTCGGTTGGAGTGTGCATAAAATGGCAGCAGGGCTGTAAGTACATTTTGACAATAAGCTTAGATAGATTTTTAGTTTTTAAATGAGAAATTTAGTACCTAATATCACCTAAAATTAGTAAATACATACTTTTCTTCAAATTAAAATACACAAAATAATTGTATTTTTTTATTATTTGATAGTACTATGCATAACTAAATAACAATTAAGTATGTATGTGTATTAGAAATATTGGTAACAAGACGAGACGCACGCGCACCCCTTAATAAAAAAATAATAATAATCAACCCATATACTGGCCCACTGCTGGGCGCGCACCCCCATAGTGTAAATTATCACATGAATATGTGCAGAAATAGGATTTCTTGTCAAAATAGTTTATTTAATTTGTATTTGAATAAATTATTTTGGAATAATAATTATACAATTATTATAGCTGGTAGCTAGAATGATGTAACGTTAATTTTGCAAGCAATTAGATAGATTTAGAATATGCATAAATAGTATTAATCCACTGTAAAAGCAAAAAGTAGAATACTTTGCCATATTCTATTGAAGATTTAGAAACACTCAATTAGATTTGTAGTATTTTTATTATAGTTTGTAGACTTAAGGGCTGTTTCATTGCATAGCCGCTATCCACCGGATAAATTAATAAATAACAATTTAACAGGAACTTAATAGGGAGGTGATGAAACAGGCCTTAAGTGTAGTGCTTAATGTAGAATTTGTTATCTTTTTTACAGTGTACTTCTGCTCGGAGCCTTTGCCTTTTCAGTGTTCTGGACCACAAAGTTTTTGCGAGAGGTTTACACCTCAGATAATCGCAATGTCACAACACCCAAACCATTTATAAATCATTCAAATGTGGAGTTTATTGAATACGTAGAATGACGATCGCAAAATGGTAGATATGAAGCATTCTCTATTTTGTTCCTCGATAACTGCCTCTGTAGCCACTAGGCTTCACCCGGACAACTAAGTCCTAAGCGCGACTAGAGGTCCTGGGTTTGATTCCCAGGACTCGGCCGTCCATTCGGATGATTGGGATTTTTATTATAATATTATCGTCAGCAGCAGCTCGGAGTTTTGATTTGTGCCCCTAATGTCTACAGGCTCCCCCTATTACATAGGACCAAAACTTGCGAACTGTGTGCGACCAATAACGGTTACATATTATCTGTCTATAGTCTAACCGTTATTGGCCAGATCCCCATCAGCTGAAAATAGGGAAATAATATAAATAACTCAATGAATGATCCCAAAAATCCCAATAAGTTATCATCAAACAAATTCAAAAACTTTGTTACACTTATTTTGAATATTTTTTACACAGAGTTTGTACTGCTGGGTACAAGACAATGGATGCAATACTTAATTACATATTTATAATACATAAGAAACATCCAGCCCAACACAAACACTTATTGTGTATCACATAAATATTTGTTTACTGTGAGAATCAAATTACGACCTCGTAAACAGCAGTAGGTATACCACAGAACAGAGGTCGTCAAAATGATTTCGTTTAATTTATCTATTTCTATTTGTTAGTAACCTCATTTCTTTTTGCAGATATTTATTTACCGGCGCAATGGCTTACGGCATGTATTTAATGTACCACGACGTGAAAAAAGTCGTCATGAAATTTAAATTCTTTGAAGGCGAAGAAAACGTCTTTGATGATTCAGAACCTTTTGAAGAATTTGGCAATTGGACAACGGACTGGTTTTCAAATTTAATTTGGAACGCTACCTCAAATTATACGGCCAATGAAAGCACGATTGCAACGTAATTTGTTTTAGAAATGAAGGATATATGTAATTATAGTGTGTAAAAAAACCAACAAGTATTTCAATTCTCGCACATTCAGACTTCACACACTAAACTCGCCTATTGTTTAGAAGTCTGAATTTGCGAGAATTGAAACTAAATGACGCATACAAACTTTAATTTTCCGTTTGCCTCACCGCTGTGAAACCACCTTAATATTAGATTTTTTAAATTGTGCATTAAAACGCATTTTTTTTGTTGTCACGTTATTATTATTGAAAAGTGTAAGATCACAAAAAATATATGTAGGTAAAGAAGTTTCGGATGGATGCGAGCTGCCCAAGACCGGGATGGTTGGCGCTCTTTGGGGGAAGCTACGTTTAGTAGTGGATGGCAATATATAAAGAAGTTTTTACAATTTAAGGTTAAAATAGTTTTTTAAGTTGATTTTGGAATTGGATAAATTCACTCATATAACTATAGTCTATTATAGATATATAGGTCTACGTGATTTAAAATTTACAAGAGTAGGCAAGTTTTGCTACATTATTCCTGTTAATTTAAATGTTCAACATAAGTAAAATATTTATAATAGTTAAAAGTTATGTTACATTTTAATCGATATTTCATTCCTTTTTGAGTGAAAAAAAGTAGTGAAACTATAATTGTAATTATGATGAGATAATACATTTTTGAAATGTTATTAATTTACGTCATTACATAATATATAGGTACTATGAACTTTGTGAATAGAAAGGTATTTCCAGTGTTTTTATATAGAAGTAAAATTTATAAGCAAATATTTAGACTTAGTGTATAGTAGTTATTGGTAAGTTAGTTTAGATTATTTGTAAGATAGATATCAGGTTAATTACACTACAGTGCATGTAAATTGTATACCTACTTTGTAAATATTATTTTTAAGTTTCTACCGACATTGTCCCTCTTTCTCAGCATTACATTTTTGATCTGTCTAAAAATTAATTTAATATTAAATATTTGTAAATTAGTACTTATATTTTAAAAAAGAAACTACATTCATGAAATGCACAAGTAGGTTATTAAGTCATTCAGACTTTTTAGTTATTGTAAATGATTAAAAATCAATGGAAATTTATGGTGTATTTTTTATTATTACCCTTTTTTGGACAACCATGCTTTTGTCGCTAATTCCAAAGCTAATTGGACTGTCCCCAGACCATTCCCAGATATTCACTACCTAATGACTGTGACGATAGCTGATGATGAGAACAAGTTCGATAAAGTGGCTGAGTGATCAGATTCTGCGTTAATATGAGTCCTGCCAGGCTAACATGCGCGCCACGACAAAATTTTGTCTACTCTTTTGTCTCGCTCTTTCTTGTGCGAAAACGAAACAAAAGCACGACATAAGCGTAGACAAAATGTTCTCGCGGCGTGCATGTTAGCCCGGCTGGATTCGATCTCCACTCGGAAGAATTACTTGACCGGTAGTGTTTCTGGGTCTGGGTGTTGATTGTGTATTTGAATATTTGTAAATGCATCATTCAGAAGAAAACCTTAGTGAAACGATTTTTTAAAATACATACCTACAATATGCCTCATACAGCATACGTAATCATAGAATAAAGATAGGTTAGGTAGGTACTCTGAAAACTGTATCTTAAACAAAATTTCCATATATGAATATTAACTAAAACTAAATTTCCATAAATGGATATTAACTAAAACTAAATTTCCATACATGGATATTAACTAAAACTAAATTTCCATAATTGGATATTAACTAAAACTAAAGTTCCATAAATGGATATTAACTAAAACTAAAGGGTTTATAACAGCAAGGTTTTTGACCATCCATTTGATGAATTAATTAACATAATTATAATATGACGGAGGACTTCGAGGTACGCCTAAGTAAATAAAACAAATAAATTATTTATTCATTTTTTATTATTATTTAGTATTTTTTAAAGCTGCAACTGCTAGTTAATTTTAATTACTTGTTTTATCGATGACTGCCTCCGAATCGGCAGCAACTCTCCCAATAGTATTTGTGTAGTAGTAGTTTAGTAACTTACATAGTTTAAGTGTTTATCATGTTCTTAGTATGATGGAGCTGATGTTTCCAAAAAGGAAAAAAACTCCGAAAAAAAAAAAAAAAAAATCGAATTACTTAATGAAAGGAAAAATCGACTGGCAAGCATGATTCAAACCTGCGTATTCTGGTTATATAAAGCCACAGTGAGTCCCACCCGCCTAGGTCGAAATTTTCCTTCACATTCTAAATTTACGTCTCAAGGTGAGTAAAAATGCTTCACAACCGACACGACTTACTTTAAAATTAGTTGGATGTCGTACGATGCCACGTTAGTTACCTAACTTATTAATTGTATTTTTTAGCATTTTCTATGCTAAGATGCTTCATTAAATAAATAAATAAAATTACTCATAAATAAATCATATTTAAAATAGCTGGTATTATCTTAGACTGCAACTGGTAAATACGTAAAATAGGAAGAATTTTCGCCTGAAAATACAAGTGTTTTGAGGTAACAGCAAGACCTTACGAATACGAATTCTTTACTGAAACTACTGATACAATATACAAGGTGGAAGGGACATCGACGCACAAACGTCGTGACAAAGTTTCACTCAAGGTCAAAAATAAAATGACCTAGGTCATTCATGTAGAAAATGTTATTTTACATTAACGGTTAACGGTATTGCTAAAAACGCAATTATAACACTGCGGTGAATTTTATCGCGCGCGCGATCCGAAATTAATGAAATAATGCTCATTTAATTAAAAATCTAATCTGGGTAGATAGAAATAATGTTTTTTTTACACGTTCAAGTAAAAAAAAACTGCAGAAACAACTGAAAAATTTATGTAAAAAGTTACGAAAAATTTCTACGCAGGGAGTTCCAGAATCATGTACTGAACTCATGGTATTCGGATGTGCGTCGATGTCCCTTCCACCTTGTATTTATCAGAAACCATTCATTTTTCTTAGACATTGTTGGGCAAAGGCTTCGGCCACGTCCTCTCAGGTACCTACGCAAAACTATGATAGTTATCATCTGGTGGGCCACCTGTTCGTCTGCCACTGTAGGCAATAAAAAAAACCTACCAACACAGAATAGGTTGTTGACAAGAGATCTACACAATCACCGGAGTGATGCATTAATTTTTCGTGCATAAAAATACTTAAATGAATGTAACATATACCTTCGCGCATTACATACATTTCCAGTATGACCCTCGTATTGTATACGTTTTCCGTAGAATAAGAGGTTAGCTTATACTAGAAAGATAGCTTGATGTGTATAGTATATTATGACAAACTCTATCGCAGAATTTGACAATGAATTTGTACAGTAGTGAGTTACGTAATAATGAGATAATAATTGTTTATTTGCTTTGTTCATCTCACACACTCACTGAAAACCAAATCTTAGTTATTGATGAGACAGATTTGATGTAGACAACATTACGGCGTAGAATAATTGTTACAATAAAATTGTATTTAAAAATTTCAATCTTTAGAAATGACGTGTTCATTCCTGTAATTATGCATTAATATTGGTTTTTTAGCATAATTAGGCATGAACCTAAATCTAAATATAAATAGGCATGAACCTAAATCTTGTTTTATTTTTCAGGATTATACTCTCCAGTGCAACCATGTATGGTATATATTTGATGGTAAAAAATGTTAAGGAAACATTTAAATTCAAACGTTCCGTTGAACCTGATGACCGACTTATAGAATTTCAAACATTGGAACATTTGGCTGGATGGATTTTAAATCAAAGTGCGATATCGAAGACAACAGGAATGAAATGATTAAATTTACATTATTTAGTATTATCTAACAATTAATGTGTAAATGTGTAGGTACATAAAAAATAAAATAATGTTAAACAAAATAAAGTTTTGAAAATGGTTAATTTGTAGTTTTGGTTTGACATATTGTAAAATTACGCTTAAGTCTGTAGGGTTAGGTAAAAGTACAAAGTTGCACAAATTTCCCAAATAGGAGTTTCTCTAGAGCTCTAACCGAGCACATAAGCTCTTGAGCACCCCTTTCTTATTTAGAATTGATAATCTAAACTGTTTAGATTATCAATTCTAAATAGAAAGATCCCTTACACGGGAATTAACCCCATGATTGCAACGGTTAGAGTGTAATTCTACGATTTGTAAATATGTCGTTTTGACTATTTTTTATTAAACCTGTATTTTACTACTTCTGAGCAAACGCCTTTATCGTTTCTTCCATTATCAAATCAAGTAACAAAAATTTAAGTTAATTAACAAAATTTTAATAAACTATAACCCGCGTGGAGGAGCTACTGGTCCATGAAGGAGCTGTTTAAGGGTAATTTACCCTTACAACTGAAGAACAAGCTAATGGACATATGTATTCTCCCTATTCTAACTTATGGTGCACAGACCTGGTCTTTGACTAAGATTCAGAAGTCCAAACTCAAGGTCTGCCAACGGGCTATGGAGCGTAGTATACTTAGTGTCAAATTAACAGATCGAGTCCGCAATTCTGTACTGCGCTCCAAAACCCAAATTACCGATGTGGCTCAAAAGGCTGCTAAACTTAAATGGGACTGGGAGACTTGGGACACAAATAGCCTAACAAAGAGATAAATGGAAGAAATGGGGGGAAGCCTTTGGTCAGAATTGGGAAAATACGGGCTAGTTAAAAAAAAAAACCCGCCGACTAAGAAAGAAATAGTCTGAAAATCATGTACCTAACAAGAACAAAATTCCTATGTCACCTTCTTGATGGACAATTTACTGAATTGAAATCAACAACGAAAGGAACTATGGTGTCCAACTTATCAGCCGTGATCGCATGCTACTCATAATTATACTCGATCGAAGATCGCATGCCACTCATGCTCATAGCAGGCCCTTTTTACTGAACTGCAAACCTTTTTTAATGTCACTCTGCTGGGAAGGGTCTTCTCTCAGAATGATAGAGGTTAGGCTGTAGTCCATTACGCTGACCTCGTGTGGGTTCGCCATAATTTTTATTCATATTCATATTATTTATTTGCTTACACAATGTAGACTTAAGTGGTAGATACAATGCTTTAAAGCTAGTAACAATCATGTACCCTGTAGGGCACAGCAAATTACAAAGTTACAATAATATCCTTACTTCGGAAGTCAGGTAAGGATATAAAAATATGTTTAATCACTATTCACTATTGGTTATTCAGTATTCACTCTAAATCAAAACATCTTACGCAATGATTATGATAAACAATGCATTCAATTAAATTATTTTGTAGGACATAATGAGAGATCATTTTAGTGATCAATTAGGCACCGTAGAGTATTGCACACCTTTCTAAGGAATTAAGAAAGTAGTTTTTTTATTATTGTATTATCATTTTACGATAGGTATTTAAACTAAGTATTTTAATATATAATATTGCAGAATATGGCGTGTTTTGCGTAAGTTTAAATTTTATTAATATTCGTTTAATTATGTTTCATGACTGACGTTTATATTGTTCTGTTTGTTTTATATCAATTATATTCTCTGAAAAAAAAAATGTATATTTTTTTTAATATTAATATAAATTCAAGATATTTTTCATTTCGTTTTTATTGTTTACCTTAATAATGTCGATATAAGATCAAGACTAGGCTTATAAATTTTGCGCTTGTTTATCATAAAACTTTCTTTTTTTTTCAGAATTTTTGCCTACGGAACATTACTATATGGTCTATTTTTACTTTTCAAAGATATGAAACCACGCTTTGAAAGTATAATGGGAACACATGAAAATGACACACACACAAACACAACAAAACAAAATTGAGAGACGACCACAGTCAGACATTATTGACGATTAGTGATTAATATGCATCTTCCTCTTCCTCCTAGCCTTTTCCCAACCATGTTGGGGTCGGTGATTAATATGCATGAATACAATTAATTAACAATACTTACAAATGAATGTCGATAGATAAAAGGAAAGAGGAAGACCAAAGACAAGATGGATGGACTGTGTGAGAAAGGATATGACCACAAAGGAGTTGAATGGTAAGATAACTGCTAATAGAAAGACACGGCGAATAAAAAGACTGCGCCGATCCCAAGTAAATTGGGACAAGGACGATGATGATGATTTATAAATGTAAGTACAGAACTATCTAAATGCTTTTCCCTAGTGTCAGAATTGAAATTTATAATCTATACTTGGAAACACTCGATAGATGTTATAACTCTGGGTACCTTATTACAAACTTTAAAAAATTTTGAAAACCCATAATTATATAATATACTATATACACCTGCTTATTAATATCATTAATATTTAGAAGGCATTAAATAAGGCGTCAAGAGTAATTTTAAAGTTATACTTACAATTGTTTACCTTTTTCTCTATAAATATTCACAGTGATGGATATTATTAGAATTTTTGATGTCACGCCTTGGTCACCCTGGAATACATCCTTTTTTTTCAAGTATATTTAGTTGGATTCTGCGTTTCCTATTTGACATTCTCAAGAATTATTAATTTTTGTACGTCTTGTTACTAATGTGCATTATATGGGGAATCACCGGATCACGCATAAAACTTTTGCTTTGTCGATGAACCATTCAGTCAGGTAACAAAGAAATTAAGAACAAACAAATTGTGTTGTGCATAGTATACAATGTGTGTTTGTTTAGATAAATAAAGCTGGGTACACATGGACGATCGCATTTTTGTCTTATAAATATTTTGTTCAAGAGAGGTGAGATTAAAATGTACCATTCATAGGTCCATAAAAAATGCATTATGGCAAATAAAAAATGTTCTATTGTAAATAGTAATAATATTTCTTTATCAAAGTAACAATGACTAGAAAAGAAGATACACTAAAGAATATAATACTGTAAACAAAATGTATAATAATATAGCGAAAACATTCCCATTTCCATCAGCATTTCAAGAGATTTTAGAAATTAGAGAATTTAGGTGTGAGAGCAAGGAGAAAAAAAAGCAAGATGCTCGGGTAGTTAACAATAAAAATGTTGGTCGTAGTAAATATTCGTGAAGAAGATACAACGTTGTGAGCAGAGCCTAATAAATAGATAGAGTCAACAGCATTGCTCAACTTTTAGTTTAGTACAATATTACTGGTGCAAGAGATGGGCTGTGCAATCGGGTTCGTTAGCATTTTTTTTTCTACTTCTGTTTACGTGTTTCTATAATAAAAAAAGGTGTTTCCACTAGACTGACTGGCTGATATTGATTGTCTATTTTGTTTATTGTTCGTTCCGTAATGCATTAAATTTATTTTGGTAACTTTATCAATGTATTTTTGAAGTGGCTATTGGAGATTTGGCCAGTATAGATAGATAAGGTTATTAAAGGGAAAACTAAGTGCTTTAAGTGACAAATATTGTGTAAAATGTAAAATCCATAAAACTAATACATACCTATGTATCAAACTTCGTTTACTAGTTGTTCTATATACTATGTATGCATGGTATACTATTTCGTGGTATATTATTTTTATATACAAGAGACAGAAGTGTAGATCCCTGCTAATAAGAAATAACTTAATTGTTTCAGACTTTTCGTGTACGGAATATTAGCGTATGTTATTTATTTAGTAGTTAAAGATGCGAAAGAAAAATATGCAGATTTCATGGGTATAACTACTACTACTACTACTACTACTCAAGCTGCTAAACAGCTAAGAGAAAATTTTATTGATGAATTCACCACATGGAGTACTTTAAGTGATGAGACTACTGTTACGGAACCAACAAAATCATCGTTTACAACTTAGGAAACTACATATAATACAAATGCAAGAAATATCAACGGAAGAAATGGCAAACAAATTAGGATGTAATAATGATGTAGTATGTAATTTAGAATTTTATATTAAAAAAAAATCTGCTTTGGACACGAATATTGTAATTATAATAATCAGTCTATCAAGATTCTACTATAGATACTAGAGCTACTCTATAGTATAATCATGATAGACCTAGGTTGACCATTCAGTATGGAGTAGTTCTGAAGAATACTATTTGAAAAGATATGGTCAAGTACGCGAATCTAGTTACTGTACGCATAATTCCGAAAAAAGATATGTTTTAGTCAACGTGTAGGGCTTTTAGTCAACTGGTCTCATGCCACTTTCAACAGGTCTACTTGACTTAAGCATATTTTAAATTGATCAACAATTTTAATTAGAATTTAATTTCAAGTATGTTGGTCAAGAAATGTCTTAGCCCTCAGCAGGTAGATTATAAAAAACTATGAATAAAAATTTTGTCGGTTCTACGAGTAATGTTAATATAATTTTCCTTGCTTCAAAAAGATTCTGTTGTCTGAATAGTTGATACAACTCTTGTGTTTAGTAGCAGACGGGTGTCGGGTACTGCAGCGTTGTCTGCCTTGGTTTCATTATCTAAGACAAATAATTATTGTTAAGAGTGATACGAGGTTTATATAATAAATACTTCAAAGAAAACTCTGTAAATATTTCTTTATACTTCTTTTATTATTGTAAAACAGGCGTTACATCAAATTAACAACGAAATACACAACATTGTACATACTCTGCAATAAAATAAAACAATAGTTGCTCCCTTAAGTACCAATTGAACACTAATAAATTACTCTATAACTACAGGTTCCGTGATGTTACATTTATAACATTTGTAAAGTTTGATTCGATGCAATCTTACGTCTTACTTAATATTGTGCGTTACTATTATCTATAATATTAAATGTGTCATTCTTCATTAGGCTCTTTAGTATTAATATTGTTTGTAATTCTAATACTATCTATTCAGCCTAATAACTGCATTATCTTAATATCTCTATTTTAGCGATTGTTCGTTCCTATCCTAATTTAAGACAAACATTGGCAATATACATTGGACGATATCACAAAAAAATAAATTATTTTTATATAATTATATCAGCTTCATTTTTTAAATTCATTTTAATGATTATTTACAATGTGTAGCATCAATTATAAAAAGTGTGTTTGATCTTGATTAAATGTGATATACAAAAATTGTTAATACGTTAATATTTGTTTTATTTTTAATTATTACAAACAATAGTTTATCAAGACTATCGACTGCAGCTTTCATACCTATTGCAACAGTTACCAAATATGAATCAAATACCTAATCAAGCCAAAGAATTAGAACACTTCTATTCAAATGTATGATATATATCAGAGTAATAATAAAAATATAATAGTTTCATTTCGGTATTTATTATTTATAAGTCCATTTCTATATCCCTAATTTGTTGATCGTCATTGAAACAATGAGATTAGAGAGCAAATGTTTTATCAATTGATAGTTACTTATTTAATTAAGTACAAAAAAAGTTAATTCTGTATTATGAATGTATGAACTAATCTTTTGAACTAATCTTAGGTATTGCTCATAAAGAATGAGACTAAATCGGGACCTGTTATAATACCCTGCGGGACCCCAGTTGTATAGAAAATGTTTACAGTACCTATAGTAAATTTTATTTATCAAACGTAATAATTGAAGTTAGCTTATTTTTTTAAGTCTTCACTCTGTAACTTCATTAATTAGCTATGAAGACATTATTCATACATTATTTGTATTTTCATAATTATCAAGTTGACTCATTTGTCTTCCTTAACTTCAGTTTTAAATCACATTTAATTCCAATTCAATGTTACCAAATTCATTAAAAATGTAATATCTTAATTCTATTAATACAGAGGCAGTTATAATCACCGCTGTGATGTTTTTCATTAAGCTATTTTGTTCTAGGTACTAAATTGTGTTCCCAACTTAATACAAAGATAAGGTTAGTCTAAGAATGACTAATTTGGGAATTCTGCTCAATCCTAATCATCAATATGAAGTCTTCCATAAAGAAATTTAGAAAACTCAGATTGAGTATCACTGTATACCATATTATTCCCAGATTTATGGATTTATTTTTTTACAGAATTCTTTTTACTTTTAGGATAGAGTCCGTCCATTCCTTTTCCGAACGGTGGTTCGGAGTTTGTCGTCAAATAATACGATCCTTCGGCACTGAAAGAATAACAAAATGATTTTAAAGAGAATTGTAGCAAAAAAGTAATAAGACTCTTGCAAAAAAACCTTGTGATTTTATTATAAGCCGCACCAAATCGTTAATTTGCATTTCTTATCAAGAGATAGCGCTAGAGGTGGATTTAAAAAGTTTTCTCTGTTTTGTAATAAAGATCGAGACCTTTACAATCAATCTTATCAAATCCATCAAATCTAGCTTCATGACAATAAACACAAATAGTATATGACTGTTAACTCACGTATTATCACAGTTAAGACCCATATAAACCATTCCAGCTTCAGGGTTGGGATTTTCTCTAAATTTTTGGTAAGATTCTGCAGGTGACGCTGGAAATGCTTCAGGGTTTCTTACTGATTCCGCGAAGAACCGCCACGATCGCCAGTGGCTGCACAGGTCTGAAAACAATACAGATTTAAAATTAGTATGATATATGAAGAATAGACTAATATCAATTGAATTCTCTATTAGGTTTA
The DNA here is from genome assembly GCA_946251955.1 of Acronicta psi. Lineage (NCBI taxonomy): Eukaryota > Metazoa > Arthropoda > Insecta > Lepidoptera > Noctuidae > Acronicta > Acronicta psi. Next base: position 9,393,637 of record OX276475.1, on the reverse strand, counting down.
TAAGCCTTTATCCGCCATAACAATTGTTTCCACCTGAAAAGGTTATCTTAATCGTAAAACGGAGGTAATACTAGAAATTACGATAACTTTCTATTTTATCTATAGAACGCTTTACTAAAACCATAAAATCCCTGTTGAACCCCATTTGAATTTGCAATATCGTTCAATGTAATAACTAATTAAACGATAATATTGCTTTTATTCGTCCTTCAGGTGATTATGATGATTCCTCCACTCCAGTAGGTGTCGTATTTAGCAGTTTGTCTTGCTGTGATTGATGATAATATTAGCAATAATGATTGTTAGTAGCACAGAAGGATTTTATTTGAAGGCATAATGTTTTGAAGACCTCGTGATTACTGCAACCTACGTCCCTTACCGGTAGACTATAGTGCCGATATTTTAAAGCTATGCATTATGTAAGGATTAAATTTTGAAAAAAGCTAGATTTTTGCAGCATTTGAATAATTAATAAAATTATTTGTATTAATGTATAAAGTCTACCTACTGGAAATCCTTTTAGCGTTTTTCCGGGCATGTCGGCGACTTCTTCCAGAGGTACCAGGTGAGGCTGAATATCAGTACAATTTAGAAAAGCTCTTTTGGATTACCTATAGATAAAAATCGTTTTAAAGGATACGAGGAATAGGATGGGAAATAGTTTGAGCTAAGTATGAGCAATTTATGACAGAGTATTTAAGGTAATTGACGCAAGTTTTTATCTTCTGACTACTGACTCGTATCGTGACAGCGTAAGACATGTTAAAACTTTACAGAATGTTTGTTTTAGTTTTGATTATTGCGCGGTTATTGTTTAACGTAACACTCAGATATAAGGATATGAAAACAAATAATATTCTGCTTACTATCATCGGAGAGTGGTATAGGTGCGAATCGGGGGCATCCGGGCTGTATGCTCTTGCCACCGTTTGGCCAAAAATCCGCTGTGCCGGTACGTACCGGCGCGCCATAGCCACCGGCGTCGGTGTGTATGACGTCAACAAATTCAGCGTCCTTCGCATTGACGTGTTCCATCACCACGCCATCGGGATAGAACGCTGGAAAAGCAGGATCGAGTGCTGTTAATCTGAAATGTTGGTAGATTAGATTTAATATGTTTTGTAGCTCCAATTGGTGTCCAGATACAATTATCATCAATCTAACCAGGGTAACATTATGTGTTAAATCATAAGCTATAAGAGGTGCCCAATCGTGATTAGGTACAGGACAGCGATCAGTAATATATATATATAGTTCATCAAAAGCATAGGTACCAATGCAAAGATCGCCTAGATTTTCCGAAAAAGAAATGAGGATAATCTCGGATTTGTCCTCTAAAATTAGGACATCTCCAGTAGATACTGCTTTTTAATGACCCATTTACTTAAACCAAAACTAAAATTAATTGATGAAAATTTACCACGGCCACTTAAAAGACAAACCTTCGTCATTTAAGTAAACTTGATGAAGATCTATTGTATTTCTTATGTCGGCAGATACTACCGGTGCTCTTGGCGTCTACATAAGCTGCAGGTGCCGCCTACCTTCCGGCGGCCCGTAAACTGGTTTGTAATAAATAAAAAACATCACACACCTTTTAACAATCTTATTGTATTTGGTTTTGAGTTCCCTCGCGGTGTACCCAGCTACATGGCTGCCAAGGGAATGGCCAATCACGTGAAACTTTTCAAGTAAAAGGCCGGATTCTAACAGTCTGTTTAATTGCTCTGCCGCTGCTGCTCCAACCTGGAATAGTGTAAACAGAGACTAGCTTTAATATAGCTGAAGTTCTGTAAGGCAGCTGAACTTTAGGAGTAATTTTGATGAAATCTAGATGAGATGAACAGAAAGTTTTTACTGGAATGAGATTGATCCTAGTCATGCCTGATAGCAAGCATAACCAGGATCTTGATCAGATAGAATACGCAATAGTTCTGGCTCCCAGTATACATAGTAAAATTGAAGCCTATCTAACATGTGCTACCCAGAAGGGTTTTTAGATCTAACCACGAAGAGTGTTCACTGGTATATGAGCCCATAGCCCTATAGAGAATACTTGTAGGTATAGTGCTTGATCGAAGACTGTTTTGGCGTGCCATCGGGTAAGACGAAGGACAAACGCATTCACATTGGCAAAAAATTAATAGATGTTATCTTGCATGAGCTGTTCTATTATATTGTAACAAGTTCATTATCCTCACAGGAGGATGATGAACATATTACAAATATATTTCCAGATAAGGACAGCCTTATCTCAAATCACAATACATTTATCAGCCGTAAGCCCATAACACGTTGTGTAGTAAAAATTAAGATCTATATATAGACGAAGTGATGGCTTGCTAGTAAACATTTCAAAATGTCTTATGCAGCACATGCTATTTATTTACACAATAATACGTTTGATGTCTTCCATGTAGCATTCTATTTATAAAGTATGGAGTTCATTGAAAAGTTCAAGAAGTTTCTGAAGGAATCTTCCTAAGTCGAGCAAAGTATTATTTTGTTCTTCTATTAGGAAACTCGAAGTAGCAGCTCAAAGTTTAGATTTGAGCCCTGATAGTGCCAACGATATTTGGATAGGACCTAAAATATACCAATGAAGATACATAAGTACAACTCTGCCTACTCCAGAGAATACAGACATGATGCTGTTAACTTTTATGAGAACATTAGCCTTGCTGATAATTATACAAATGAATTTAATATTTTGTTGTATGTGTTTGTAACTTATATAAAAACAGGTATTTAGGGTTATTTATATAATTTATAGCATAAATTATAGTTTAAATCTTTTGTTTTAAGATTTACGTTATGATAAAACATAATTTTATTAATGAAGGTCAAGCCAACGAGGTAGAGGCTAGTGCTTCCACGATTCTTGCATATATTTATAGTATAAGTTTATAAGCAAACATACAATTTTAACTCAATACTTGTTTTAACATGTATCAAGACTGGGCCTCATAAAAAAGCTCTAGGTCACAGCGAGCTATAGAGAGAGCTCTTTGCTTAGTATTTTTTCTCTATACGATAGTATTCGAAATAAAAAGATTACCTAGTAAAAGAAATTAAAGTTAAATAACGTACCTAATTAATATTTATGTGTACACATAGTACACAAAGGTAAAAAAACAAATGAAAATTTAACGAATGGCTGTGACAAAAGCTCTTTAGTGAAAATCAAGAAAACGAAATGTAAGATGACCCATAATGTAGAGGTCGCTCTAAGTCGTTGTCAAATTAGTAAAAATAAAATCGTCATAACATTATGACTTTGCAAGAATATTTCGCCAGGCAGATATGGCTTACCATGTTTCAATGATAAGTTACTTACCTAAATGCTATTATTATAATTATTTCATGCAATTTACATTTTATTATCACGCTAGCTTTACGTTAAGTTTGACTTAAAACACCGTATGAGCAATAAAATATCTATGAACATATTAAAGGAAATGAATAAGCGGAACAATGCATTTATCATATTTAAATAGGTACGGCATGCCTTATACGTTCCGAACTGCCTTATAAGTAAGTATTTAAGTTTATCTGCGATAAAATGTTACCTTTTTCGTGTTCCGTGCGGCGTTGACTAAGTAAGAACCATGCGCCATATTAGACCAGTCCAATAAAACTACATTTGTCCCAGGTCTCGCCTCCAAATATGCGTTCACCATGACCTGAAAAGAACGAGGAAATATACATGTAAGTATTTTTTTAAACAAGTTGAAAATTCTGATTAAAGGACGGTATATCCTTTTGTGTATAATGTCACTTAAACAAAAGAAAAATGTCACAAAGTTACAAGAATTACCAAAACTTTATGTTTATTAAAAATTGTTGATAATCTTAACGATGGGGAATCATTTGGTGACTATTAAAATCATTTGATTTTGTCAAAATTTATGGGATAGGATAGATTTAATTATTGCCTCCAGTTTCACTTTCATTCCAACATAATGCAGGATAGGCAAGTATAATATATGATGTTGTACGATGCAATCTACTAAATCTCCTTGCTATCGAAACATTATGGAAATCTATTCAGCAGTTTAGTATGTGTAAAAAGGTAACAGATAGATCGACTCGATCGACGCATTCAAAAGATTAGTGTGGAAATATTGCTTATACAAAAAAAAAATTGAAAATATAAACTGTGGTTACTTAATAACTTTTGTGTGGTATGTAATGAGCGACGAGCGTGTCAGTTAATGACATTTTAATGGTTTGGATGTCCGGGTTGCTATAGAACATCCCTTCGCATCCCTGATATCGTAAGGGACCAAGAGATTATCTATGCTGACGACATTAGCTGTAAAATTGATGTGCAGACATTATAGAGCGATCATCAACCCGCTTAATAATAATGTTTGTCTAAGTTTCCTCATAGTTTTGGAAGATAATGCAGGATCTTTCAATGGGGGTAAGTGTTAAACTTAGAGTGGCACTTAAAGTGGGGTTGGACAGGACATATGCTACGCTGCAACATAAACAAATGAGCAAACAAGTAACCATATGGTATCCAAGAGATGACACTAGGAGACCGGGGCGTCCGAAAACTAGATAGAAGGACGATATCCGCCTAACCTTGGGCCCGAAATGGACCAGAGTAGCAGAGGATAGAGCTCAATGGAGAGAGCTAGAAGCGAACTCGGAATAAATGGGCTTTATTATTATTATTAGTGTTAAAATACATCAGTGGGGCCTGTTTCACCACATCTGGATAAATGTTATCCCCCGGATAAATTCGAAGAGAGAACAACATTTGTCAAGTAATTTAACGGGAATTTATCAGAAGGTTGTAAAAAAGTAATATGTTGATGTTAATGTAAATGTGTAATGAAACGTATGATGACCTTATGGCTGTCATCATCTTCATTCTAGTCTTTTTACTACTATGTTCGCCTAAAGCGACTTCCATTAAATCTCAGAAACCCAGGCAGGGCAATACATCAGTACTCCGGTGTCAAATTGACCACGTCGGTGACATCTTGCTGCGAATAAACGATACAGCATATACTGGTTTTCAGGCTTTCCAACCTTCAAACTACCTACTGATTATCATAGATAGGTCCTAATGATTAGATGTTCTTGCCTTTTCAATGGCATGGAAGGATCTGGATGCTATAAGAATGGTCACCCATCTAAAAATGGCAGAACAACCTTGCAGATCGTATGATTCGTTTTTAAACAAGTATAGTCAGCAACAAAAGTTGCTGAATACTATGCAATCTTCAAAAACCCGATTAAGTAGTACAAGTTCTCTGAATATGGTTCAATTTTATGTTGAACCTTAACAAAATTATAATCTAGTAAAAAGTTGTATTAAAATTATAGCAATTTTGTTAGTGTATAGATACATGTTTTGCTCGTGACTGTACACGTTCATTGCTGACCGTACCAATTACGATTCTCATGAATAAATATTTGAATATATTTGTATTTATTGATTACAGTTCATAAAGTGCTGACTTTGCGCACATTGAGAAATACCAGATACATTCATCATTGTATGTATGTAGTATATTGCATAATCAGATGTTAAAATAATGTATTAAATTGATGATTTCCTTCACATCAAAGAGGTGGAATCGTGGAAAGCTATCCGTATCTATTTATGAGCTAAGATTAGAATTTTCACTAGGATATAATTCATTAGCTATTTTTACTGGGTAGGTGAGTTCACGTGTATCGATAATAGTAATGTTCTAATAATTTGTATTCGTTTTGTAAAGTAATTTGTGTATTTTTTTGTATTTTTTAAGGATTTTCCATGCTAAGATTACAAGTTATTTTTAATGAAGGAAAAAATCGGCGGCCGGGCAGGATTCGAACCTGCGCCTTCTGGTTCGGTACACCAGACGCTCTGACCACTAAGCCACCGCTCGCCCTGCTAGCCAGTCGAAATCTTCCTTCACATTCTTATTTACGTCTTAAAGGTGACGTAGCGACATCTATTGTGAATGCTTCACAACCGACACGACTAACTTTACAGCTAGTTCGATGTCGTATGATACCGCCTTACCTATTAACTATCTTTTTGTATTTTTTAAGCATTTTCCATGCTAAGATTACAATTTTTTTTTTAAGTTTTTTTTTAAGTAATTCGTGGATAATGTCGTTAGTAGTGTATATGCTACTCTTATTGACTAAGTCTTGTGATTACTGTATTGTATACTGCTGTTTGTTGTCTCTAATAAAAATAAAATAAAAAAATCAATTTAGAATCTTCGGATCAACCATACAATGATTTTTGTTTGTTGAACATCAGCAGTCTGCTCCAATATGATAATAAAATATGATTTATGATTATGATAATATATAATATAGTACTTTTGTTTCCGGGGGGAATCCTTCAAAAGGCTGCCCAATCCCTGACTGGCGCTTAAATCGTCCCACTTTACCAATTTTATATTTCGTTGTCTAGCAAACCAATTCTCACCTGGATACTCTCCTGCTGAGCGACCTCGATGAAGCCGTGGATGTAGAACACGGTGGGGTTGTTCTTGTCGAAGCCTTTGATTTCAAACAACCGAATGGCTTGACTGAGAGGAATGTCCACGTAGTCTTCTGCTGTTTGCCTGTGGAATGTAGAGTTTAGTATAATGGATTTTATCATGATGATATCAGTCAAATGAGTTCCTTTGCCTTTGGGACCAGTTATATGTTGCCTGCATTCAACGACTCCTAGCGACCTTTCCGATCAGGTCTCCAGTCCATCTTGTAGAAAGCCTACGTACGTCTACGCTGCGTTTTTCGGTGCGTAATCTCGAGAATATTTCTGCCCCCGATATGACTCGATCACTCGAGAACCTTTCTGCCCCAGAGGCCTCAGTTCTTCATACAATGGATTTACTTTGTTTAAAGGTATATTGACGTTCTATCTTAATTAGGCCGTTAAATAATTGAAATTAGAGTTTTATAAAACTAATTCGCATTTTTATAGGTACAAGACGAAAATCAGCGTCTACCACAATATAACCTACTATGAAGTAATTTTGTGCTTGATATTATCTTGGGATAGAGCCTTATTGAGCTCAACCGTAGCACACATTTATAAGGTACTTATTTCTATTTCGGTTTTTATTCTCCTTTCTAGGTATACTATCGTTACACTTCGACGAGTTTTGTACACGGCGCGCAAATATGTGCGGAAATAGATAGAGTTGCCTTTGCGTACGTACTGCATTTCCATTATAAGAGGACCTCGTATTGTATAGGCTTTCAGTATAATGAGAGGTCCGTTTATACTGGAATGTATAGCTTGATGTGTAGTCGTGTGTTTAAGACATGTGTGCCTACGATTTTTATCTGCAAAATTAATTAAGTATTCTAAGCATAAATTAAAATAGTGTTTTAAACGTTGTTAAATGCCATTATAAATTAACAGACAGAAATGTGTTGCTAGGGTGTTTGTTATCGTTTCTTGTTCTTGTACACAAGGATGCATTTTAGGGGATGTTAAAATGATGATTTTGACTTTGACTTTGCCTTAGCTTTCGTACGCCCGCTGATGATAGTTTTCGAGACAACGAACTGCGGGGACTATATATTTACCTTTATTTACGTAATATTTCAAATATTTACTCACCCATTATAATATCTTAAATAAATATCTTCTATCCTATTTGATCTATCCGGCAAGATTCCTGTAACAAAAATGTTAAAATAGGTTAAAAAAGATAACAAATAGTAATTAACACAGCAACTTTGCAATAATTTGTTGTAACAAATATCTGGAAATCCGAAAATAAATTGTCCGCATGCATACTTCAAATACTAGGTCTAAGTAGTTAGTTTGAATTACCAACACTAGTGCCAATAAAAAAAACATTGTCTGTAACATCACTGCGAGCTATTTCAGTGACACTGAGTGTTATTAAAAATAAATACACGACATTCATAGGAAACATTGACACTTTACTTTGGTCTATTTCATTCGATTGCAAGAAATTCGCGAATGAAGACGATTTTCTAAATTTAAGTAAGTATTTATAAAATTGATGGATATAATATTCGATTATTGAAGTACCACAGCGATAAAATACTGTAGAAGAACTGAAGAAAAAATGGGATGTGCCATTGTTAAATAAGTACACAACTAATAATTGTATATAGGTATTACGGTGGTTAAACTTGAATTATGTTGCAATTCAATTCAATTCTTAGCACGCAAAGTCATTCAGATAAATAACCCTCGTTTATCTGATATATCTTTGATCGTTCCAAGTTTATTATTACTAAGGCAGTAACTACTGGGAGAGAGAGAATTTTGAGATTTTAAGATTAAAATACTAAAAAGGGTAAGGTCTCTGACTAATCTATGGTTCGAATTTCGTTAGTTCGATTCGAGCATGAGTTTAGGTTTGTAGTCGGATATTGCGTACTTACTTAGCTGTCACATTTGACCTTCGATAAAATAATACAGGCGAAATGTTAGTACGACAACTCTGTATAAATAAACAGTGGAAAGGAAATTTGTACACTGTTGACTGATTTGGTGAGATGAGGTCTATATTTGAGGACTATATTTAGTATCAACCGTGATTAATATTACATTCAAAGACAGTGCCTACTAAAAAAGCCAAACCTTTCGGTAGTGATGTAAACTGTAGTGTGTTCCTTGTTAGGCAGTGTTGTGTTGTGTATGAGTATGATGAATCACTACATAATATTAAACAAAGTCCTCCGCCGCCACCGCGTCTGTCTGTCTGTTCGCGATAAACTCAAAAACCACCGAGTTTGTGTGGTTCTCGAGGAAGGTATATTTGTCAAGTTTTTGTATACATTGGCTGAAATATAAATGGCTACACGGGCGAAGCCGCTGGCGGAAGCTAGTATAAAACTAAACGCCTTATACTACTAAGAAAAACGTTATTGGTTGCATTCTTAGAAACATATTAATACGTAAAATATTACCTTGAATTTCCATGGCTTTTTTAATAGCTAAGTAACTTATAAGTTTTTTGAGTCTATAAATAATGTAATTATTACCTACCTATATGGTTTTTTCTCTGTCTTAACTTCGGTCTAGTGAGCGCAAACATTTTTCTGTTCTAAAATTAAGTATGCTGTATAATGTGATTTGATAAAAAAACATGTTTTGTACAGCAAAAAAATATATTGTGCCGTTCGAGCATGAAGGGAAAAGATACAATAATATTTTACTATAAAAACTACTAATTTAATTTTTAATTAGATAGGTACTGATTCATATGCAGATATCTAATTATTATAATTTAATAACGATTACGTAATTTTTGCCTTTTGAAGTATTATTATTTCGTACATGCTATAAACCTAAACAGTATGGGTTATTTAGGTAATTTAAACGTGACTAATATGTAAATATTTTTAGTTTATTTCCGTTTGCTGGTATTTATTTAGCAAAATGTGGCTATATCCCGTGTTGACTTAATCCCAACCTAGAAGTTCCTATTATTATTTTGTAATTTTTTTTATTGTTTTGACGGAAGTACTGTGGCTATAACTGTCGGGTTTGACGTAAAAACAAGCTTTAATTTTATACATTAAATAAATAATAATCCATAAATCATGATTATTATTTTATTATTTTTTATTATTATTTTTGTTTATTGATTTTGTAGGTACCATAAGATAAAAAGACAACGTTTTAAAGTCGATCAACACTTTTGAGTCCGTAAAAGTGGTTTTATTTTGGAAGCAATTAAATCCAGTTTGTTGTTCCCGCAGTACACACACACACACACACACACACACACACGTAAGTCTACTAATATACACGTACACTAAGTTTGTGTTGTCGACCTACGCCACGGTAAAAGGGCCACGCTGACCCAGATCGTGCCATTAAAAATGCAAAGCACATCACTGTTCTGTTGATATCTAGAACTATTATCTGTACATCGTGTAATTAATTATTATCTTCGCTGTATATAAGGTGTTTTTCCAAAATCGATAATATATCGAAATAGTTTTATTGCGCGACTGCCACGCTCGAGGTACTGGGTTTAATTCCCAAGTCGAGCGGTGTTACTGGGTGTTTCTATGAAGCTATCAGTAGCAGCTCAGCCGGCGAACTGTGGATTGTGTGTGTGAATGGACGACAAATATTATAATTTTATTAAATAAAGGACATTTTGTACGTTTACAACTCACTCGGGAAAAACGACAGCTGATGAATTGATTAAAATATGAATTATTTAATATACTGTAATTAATTGTAATAAGCGTTAGAAGTTACTATTGTAGTACTAATACATTATAAACTGTTCAATTTTTTGTTGTATACATTGTTGTTAATAGTTTGATTGCCCTAGTTTTTAATATATAAGTAGATGGGTAGGGTAATATCGTAAAAAAAATACCGAATCTAGTTTCGTTGGCAATGTCGGAAATTTGGCTGCAAGGTGCCTACTTTTGGAAGCATTATTATCTAGAACGCGTATACAGCTCTGCCAAATTGTCTGTGGAAAGTAGGCATATTATGCGACAGCTATATTATGATAAATATACATAATATACTTACACTCATGCCTTTTTCACATTTGCTACGATTATTGCATATTTGTTATGCTTCGTTCACATCACTACATAGTATAAAACAAAGTCGCTTTCTCTGTCCCTATATCCGTACCTATGCTTAAATCTTTAAAACTTCGCAACGGATTTTGATGCGGTTTTTTTTAATAGATAGAGTGATTGAAGATATGTATAATAACATACCACGCGGGCGAAGCCGTTGACGGGAAGCTAGTTCATACATACGTCAATTTGTCATACACACGAGTGTATGACAAATGCGTATGTGTAGACTGAGTGTATGACTTGTTGCGAATACTACGAATCCAACCTTTTTGAAGAACCGCTCACAAATGAGGTCGGTGTATGTTGAATGAAGGATAAATCGACTGGCGGGCAGGATTCGAACAATATTCAATAGATGTCGCTACGTCACCTTAAGACGTAAGTTAAGAATGTAAAGGAAGATTTCGAGTTGGGGAGCAGGACTTGCGATGGCGGTCATAGCGTCTGGTGTACCGAATCAGAAGACGCAGGTTCGAATGCTGCCAGCTCGTCAATTTTTTTCCTTCATTAAAAATAACTAGTAATCTGGTAAATGGCATAGAAAATGCTTAAAAAACCCAAAAAGATTGCTCTCCCGGCGCGGTTCAAAAAGAACTATGAACTCATTATCCCTATTAATAATACATTATAATTAATACATTATTATAATGTTTTTAATCTAAGCATTATCCATATTAAGTACCTACCTATAGTCGATAGCAAACATGGCTAAAAATACTTTAATTAATTAAAGTGGTTCCCGTTAACAAGGTAGGGAGGTTCAGCAATGGTAATCGATGCACACCGCACCTAGAACTTTACCTACCTGTGGCTTCTGTAATTACTGTTACTGTAGGTACGTACATTCGCGAGCAAAGATATATAAATACTTACAAAAGTGCGATTTTTTCATGAATGATCGATTTTAACTTTGACATAACACCAATAACACTGTTGTATTGGTTCGTAATACCACAACATTTCTACTAGTACTTTGGGAGAGCTTCTTCTAAGGATGCCCTGCGCTGGCAGCAAGAGGAATATTCCCTCAAACTGTCGGCGCAGTGAATCTAAGGGGTTTTTCGGGTCGGCAACGCGCGAGTGATACCCCTGGTGTTGCAAGCGTACATTGGCTATGGTAACCGCTTACCATCAGGCGGGTCGTATGCTTGTTTGCCACCTTAGTGGTATAAAAAAAGGAGTAATTTCTATTAGCGCTTTTGAATATTGACAAGTGTACATATATTACTTTTGAATAGTGACATGATACATGTTTTTGCTCGTGACTGTACACCACTACCACGGCCCTACCCATCTTTGATATTACTGCGGAAAATGTTCATGGGATTTCTATTCTAAGGGTCGTTGTAAGCGCTACTGCTATGCTAGGGTACCTGGGTTCGATACCAGGACAAGCAAAGGGGTGTTTTATTTGCTACTACAAAAAAGCCTCCTTTATAGATTGGGAGTGATTAAAGCTATAGGTTCACGCAAAAAACATCATAAATCAGTATCACAGTATTTTAATTAAAATCTTATCTTTTAGCCCATCCCTTTAGATACAATTCGGATGAAAATCGAATGATCCAAATTAATTTAAAATTGGATTACCTACGTCACAAAACGCCTACCGAAGCAACGATAGGTAGGTACTTACACAAAAAAAACTCAGTACTCGTGTATTGATTGCCTTTTTTGAAAATCCTCATGGATGCCTGACCGTGGGCGGGTGGCTAAGTATAGTTGGACTCATACCTAACAACTATAGTCCGCGCGGAACTAGTTGGCCACGCCTTAGGCAGGGACGGGGGTGAGGCGACGGGTTACTGTGAACAAAAGCAAGCGCCCCCGCTCCTCCATCCCACCGCCCGCAGGCGACCTCGGCCCACCGTCCCGCCGCTCACATACCTAAGGCGCGGCCAACTAGTTCCGCGCGGAGTATAAAAACCTAATTTGCCTTCTCTTCTTATATGTCATGGCCATGGGATCAGTAAATTTTACCACGACCATGACGGGCTGTGTTCTGATTGCCTACACTTCTCGCATCATATAAATATATGTATAAATCAATCATCCGAAAATAAATCAATTTTTATAAAAACTTCTTTACAAGTTTAATTAGTAAAAAACACGTGTCGTAAACGTCAACAGCACCATTAGTGTTGTTGAACATGATTCAATTATTTTGTGAACCGATCTGTGAATTATAGTCAATACATAGGTATGTATATCTATGCTATCACGCTACATAAGAACTTTTACGAAACAAAAATCCTGAATCGCGCAAGTGAAGTTTACCGTGCAACTTGCATATATACAACCACCCGACATAAATCTTCGGGCAGTGGCCCGCCAGGCATAACACCCGCCAGGCATAACACCCGCCTGGTCGGAGGATCCTCCCTTTGGATGAAGGGGCCTTACACCTCGTCCCTCCGCAGTTATCCACTGGCGAGTGGCACCAGACCTCTGGACATCAAAGTACAGGCCATACGCGACTTTACTCCACCGAAGAGGTACTTAGTTCCACGCCATGTTCCCCATGGGTATAGGCAGGGACTATGATTTCCACTTCCTACGAACTACGATCCTGGCAAACCAATCCATATCCTTACTAATATTATAAATGCGAAAATAACTCTGTCTGTCGCGCTTTCACGCCAAAACTACTGAACCGAATTAAATAAAATTTGGTACACAGATAGTCTAGAGCCTGAAAAAGAACATAGGCTACTTTTTAATGCGAAAAATTGTTGTAAGGGATTGAAATAGGGGATGAAAGTTATAAGAAATATCCAGACCACGAGGGCGAAGCCGCAGGCGGAAAGCTAGTTGTCAACATTTCGATAATCAACCTTTTTTTTTACCGACGGATATGAGAACAATGATAATTTTACAGATAAAATGCTCGAAAACCGACCCATGTCTCTATTTTTAAGTGTGACCCTTAAAAACTATAAATAGAACTGAATAAATGTTGTTATCGTTGTGTATGCAGCGGAATAATCTATTTAATAACAACAAAATTGGTGATAATGTTTTCTATAGTAAAAAAATTCGTTGTTACTTAAGCATGCTTTTAAATAAATAGGTAGTTAAATTAAGAGATTTACCTAAATCTACCTATAGCAAAGTAGTATGTATACTCATAGGATGTAGGTAATTTCTTACTCGCTTAGCGTATTTGTTTCTCACATTGACTGTATTCTCAATAGGGGCTTATAAAATAAAAATGAAATTTTCGCAGAACCGTTAGTAAGTAAAGTGATGTTTACGACAGTATCGGGAGGTTTGTGAAGTGGATGACAAAAAAAAATAAAGAGCCACATGGAACATTCATCATTAACCCATTAATCGTCCCACTGCTGGGCACAGGTATTCTTTCAGAATGAAAGGGTTTCGGCTATAAATAAGTAGTTATAATAGCTATAAACAGCCCACCATGCTGGCCTAGTGAGCTGCGAGAGTTGGTTACAATTACATTATAACTATAATGTTGGCAACACTGTTAATTTATCATTATTGCAGGAAAGCAATTTTGCTCACACCACTATTCAGTTCAAGTTGACAACGTCATATATTTGAATACCATAGTTACGTAATAGTTAGTCAGAATAAAATGACAATTTGAGTCATAACTGATTCTGTAGCTTTACGGTAACATAAACATAGTAATGACTAAGCTGTCATGTCTGTCATCTCGTGACAGATAAATAGATAACTGAAGTAGCTACTCAAAAAAATTGGAACAATATGAGATCAAAGCATTATCAGATAAGATACTTACTCGAGATAATTTTAAGTATTGTGTACGAAGTTTTAGTATCTTTAGTAGCGTATAATGAGATCTACACAATATTAACATGATCTAAGATCTAAGAAAAAAAAAACAAATTGAAGAATAAAATATAATTAATTAATAAGTCTTAAGATTGTCTTATTTATTTACAATACGAGACAAAAGCGGTCCGTCTCCGCAGGATGCTCAGAAAAAAAGGATTTATCAACCCAAATACCCAATACTTTGACAAATGACCTACTACGGCAAAAATTTATTATCTATCTGTCGATGATTTCCCTACGAAATTTGACATAAGCTCCATAAAAGTATTCTCTTTCTATCTCCAGTAGGGAAAACAATCTACAGAGATAGGTTATTAATTTTAGCCGTTAATCTAAGCGAAGTGAGATCATTAAAGAAAATGTGATTGATTGGTTAATTAAATAATTATTACTCAAAATTAATTTACAACAGAGAAACATAATTACCTACATTTAGTAAAATAATTACATTAGTGAGTGGATCTAGACTAGGTAATAACTAGAATAAAATTATCGTAACATAAAAATTAGTACCTATGTAAACTTTCGCCCGAAAATAAGATTAATGTTTTGTTATATAAAAGCGGATATGGCTACAAAACTAGCCTCTTCATAATATATTTCTATGCTTCCTTACTGATAATATAAAATTACGAAAGTAACTGTATTTGTGTTTCTTTTTTCACGTCTAACGCCTAAACGGCTAAATAGATTTTGTATCAATACAGCTGTCATTCTTGTCAAAGATAATGTAAATGATTCTTAATAATGTAATTAATGTAATTGATAGCGGCTGCGATGAGCGTCATTTCGTCGGCCATTGTTGCTGGATTGTGTGGCTCGTTAAAGGGTTCTGAATCAAAGGCCATACTATTGCAGCCATATTGCAACATGTTGCCTGCAATTGATTGCTCAGCCATAAAGTGCACTAAAATGTTTTTTTTATGGCTGGGCAATGTTTGCTAATAATTGCAGCCACAAATTGTCGTAAAATATGGCCCGTTTAGACGCCCCTTACCAAAGACAATAATTGTTGTAAAATATTGACATTGATATTTTGATTATTTTTAATGAAGGAAAAAATCGGCTGGCGGGCAGGATCCGAACCTCTGGTGTACCGAACCAGAAGACGCAGGTTCGAATCCTGCCCGCCAGCTGATTTTTAACCGCCGATCAAATAACTTGTACAGTCTTACAATCTTAGCATGGAAAATGCTTAAAAAAATACAAAAAGAGAGTTATTGATATTTTGAGTTCATATCACGTACAATTATTATGTCATATACACACACCTTGGTGTGTCATTAAAAGGTCATTAACATACTGATTATACGTTGGTAGGTATAAACACAACACAGTATCTATTTTGTGGTAATGAAGGGAAACATACAATTATAAACGCATTGGTATATTGTTTCAGGTATAGCGTCAATAAAGGTCGTGACAATCATTCGACTTTGGCTGGTTCACGAACTTCACGATTAATCTGACGAATCTTGCTTTCATGAAAGTACCTACCTACATCGGCGCTAACACGGACTTCGTACTTGCTACTTTGATTGACTACGGCTTATTATTTCGGACCTCGATATCGCCTAGGTCCCATAATTAGAATATTTATTTATTTATTTATTTATTAGGATTTCCAACATAACAATAGCTAACTAGCTTCCGCCAGCGGCTTCGCCGATAGTGTAGCTTCCCAACCGTGAAAGAATTTTATTTTTCAAATAGGTCCAGTAGTTTCAGAGCCTATATTCAAACAAACTAACAATCAAATCTTTCCTCTTTATAATATTAGATAGTATAGATGAAAAGTTTGCCTACTGTGTATCAAAAATTTGACTCTGTTCACCGACTTTCGTTGTCTACCGTACTTCTGTTTTATTAATTGCTTACAACAAGTTCAATGTCAGATAGTTCACCTATGTCACCTAGATGACAGCAATGACATTTAGATATTATATTCTGATACAAGTACCTATCTAGGTATCTATGTATTGCATAACCCATTCTCATGGCATGGCTTATATTACTAGAAAATAGCTTAACCATTGATACGATGAGATGAATATAATAATTTATCATCCAATGACTGTTATTTCATACATGTGTAGATAGTTAATAGAAGAATGCAGCAAATTGGTTCTATCAATCAACTCGTGCCCGCAATCGATTTGATAGACATGATTGCTCTCGTCAATTTGTTTGTCCTATAAACATACATTACTCTCATACATTTATGTCATACGAGTTTATTCCCCGCGGCGTTACTTGAGTTCATCGATTATTTCCCATTCTAATAGGAATACCAGCCTGAGGCATTGGAGTCTATTGAGAAGAGAGCCAAGAAGCTCATCGGCAATGACGCACTTTGCAATGCCTAACTGCAAAGCCTCGAGCATCGGCATAAAGTTGCATGTCTATCAGTCTTTTACCAGTTACATTTCGGAGAGTGTGCATCAGAACTACATGACATAGTTCCCCCATCCCCGTTCCAGTATCGGACGAGCAGAGCTACGGCAAGGCGCGCTACATGGTGGAAGTGCCTAAATCTCGCCTAATGCATGGTGGAAGTGCAAAAGTTCTTGCTTCTAGACCGAGCGGTTTAATTTTTCCCAAACTCGTCGGAATTTCCCGAAATCCTTTCTTGGATGAGTAAATGACTGCCCAAGAGTCAAAGACATGTTTAAGAAAGTCTCTTAGCCCGTGTTTATTATTTTCATAGAACTTTCGAGGACTAATAAAATACCAGTTAAAAGATTTTACCTTGTTTTTTTTTCGTGTTTTTGTATGACAAGAAGAATGTCCACTATAAACCTACTTTTGAAGATATCGTCAAACTTCAGAAATGTGACATCTGGCTCGTTCTTGATCTGACGTTTGTTTTTGACTTAGTAGAAATTTGTACCTATTGAAGTAGTATTTTACGATTTTGTTCTGAGAATATTGTAATGATCTAAAAAGTTTCCTAAACTTTTTTCATGCGACGTCAAAATATTTCAGCTATTCAGCATTATTGATTACTAGGTTCAGTTTATACATTGCGAGGCAGTCGCCCATATTCAATTTAGCCATGTCCTTTAAAAGAGTAACCATGGAGTTTCTCGCCGGTTCTTCTTCAGAAAAAGTACTAATTTGGAACCGTGCACCTAGACTCAACATTTCAGAAGTGCCTTAATATGGTTTGTATGAAATTAAAACGTTTTTTATTATTTTGGTGTACTAATCCGCCCCTTACGAAAGGGTAAGTGGAAAATTGACATTTAAATAATTATTTTAGATTGTTGTTTTGTAAACCTTCATTGACCATGACGGTTATGCTATGGTAGGTACTAATTTCTTAAATACATATTTATCTAGGTCAATATCAATTATGTTGCATACCTTCCGTTTCGTAAGTTCGACATAAGGCCTTGTCTAATAAATTAATTATATCAAAGCATTCCCTTCACACTGAATCAATCAATCAAATTGCTATCGACAAAACTTATATCGCAGGAATATAATACACGTATTGATAATGAACTTATCAAGTATTGCGATCTCTTATAAATTAGCGTCTAGCTGATAAAATGTGATTTATTATAATGTCAGATTGTAATAAATGTTAATGTAAGATAATTGATGTAAATTATCATGAACTATAAGTATTCATTTATTCATTCAATGGCCTCTTGTTGATGATAAGTGCCGGCAAAGTAGAAGTAATTATTTAGCTAACTGAAAAAAATAGGAGTGAATCCTATATATTATACCAGATATATTAAATAAAAGATTTCTAGAATATTGTGGTGAATTAAAGTCGATATGATGACAAAAAGAAAATTAAATATTATTTAATTTAAAATACTGCAGAAATAACTGGTTGAATTCGACCATGAAGTCTTATAGACTTATAATAATAAGTATTTTACGGTGCTGTTTCGATTAGAAAAAATAAATTGACCGGGCCATGGGTATAACAATTTTTTTTTCAATCTAGATATAGGTATATATATAATGAATTAATGAAATACTGCAAGTGCCCTAGTGTCTACTCTATCTGTAACCGTAAGTATACTTTATAAATTAAGTTAAAATTTTCATACATCAGATCTGTTTAATAATAATTATCCAAGGAGTATTATAGGTAATAATTATAATGTTATGGCAATACGTAACGTTCGTCCCACAGAAACAAAATATGCTGTACGTACTCCTCTGCCTAACCCTTCGTGGAATAAAGGCGTGACGGTTGACCTATACATAATATACTTATAATTTATGGATTGAAAAAGTTAAATTTGTACTTATTTAAATCATCACAGTGAACTAGTTTGAATCAATAAATACGTTTTGAAGACTAAAATATTACTTAATTCTATTATTAGCTATTACACACTTTAGTCAAATTCAAAATGTTAATTGGGTTAATCAGAAGGTCAAGGTATACTGTTATGATATTTTTGTATGGGTATAATAAAATCCTGTTTCTGAAAAGAACCTGTTCACTAAACTGCTACGTTCAGTTTCTGTTTGAATTTTAAAACCGTTTGTCCAGAAACAAGGCCATCAGACAACATGCACGACATGACATAATTATCTCGTTGCATTATCTCGTCGCCAGCCATTGTTTTGGTACGAGGCATGTGACGATAAAATTATATCATGTCGCATGGCTTACAAGGAAAGGACAAAAATATTAATAAACTTTATCAGATTTCATTATTATTGTGGTTTTTCAACATAAACAACCATTGCCAACTAGTTTATGGCTTCGTGAAGTACGTTGTCGGGTACCATAGTTCACGTATGCGTGACTCAAGCCTGGATTCCTTGTACTGGCCACTAACTATAACTGGTTGTGCAATAGGACCGGTTATTGAAGCAATGAAACCGTACCAACTGTGAACTGACAGCGTTAAATTGTGCGCGTGCGCAAGTGTTGATAGAAGATAAATGTGATATTTACTCTTCTGTTTTGTATGTATTATGTTTATTTACCTAAATAAGCATGTTGGTTTTATTATTTAGTTTAGTTAACAGCTTAAAAAAGTAGAAATCTTTAAAAGTAGTTTTTTATCGATTTTTTGAAGCAAAAGGGATGGTTTTTTTTCTTCGAGGTATTTAAAAAAAAAGACCCTTTCGGATTGATCTATTTTTTTACATGTAGACTTTAGCTGATGATTAAAAGTCTATGAATACTGATCGTAAAGTCCATTGTATACTTATTTTCCGCTAGAGAAGATATCGTCTCTTCTCATGGATCCTTTTCAGCAACCGGGGACTCGTAAACTGATTATATCTTCTGAAGAAGATAATCACGTGTCAGAAATGTTACTTAACTAATTTTCCACCAAAAATGTAACTTAAGTAAGTACAGTACTTGATGTATATAAATAGTATCTTGTGAGTGTTATGTTAAAGTTAATGAAATGTTTTTAATTTGTGCCAATTCTCATTTCTTTACTTTTAAAATTAAAATTTTGTATGACACAACGTGGCGAGACATATCAGGCCAATTTACAAACAAACTGCACATCTTACATTGCAATTGCAATTGTATACTCATGTGTTCATTTACAAATAAATTATCTTTATCTTCGTCAAACTATTTTCGTACAATGTCTTTACATGACAAGTTCTTTGTAAAGGGTAAAATGTCAAAGTTATTATTGAATGCACGGCTACATAAATCTTTATACTAAACCAGTATACACTGACCTCTCAATAAACGAAAAGTGTATACAATGTGGGATCAGCGTATTATACTGGGAGTTACAGTAGCTACTGACTTACTTACGTTTTTTTCCATAAGTAAGGAGGTATAGAAAGATTAATCATCCTCGTGCATTGTATTGTTTGAATAAATAACTAACGCTAACAAGAGTATTTTTTTTTTCATTATTACGTTTATGGCTTTTCTATTGTTTTTATAACAACATTTTAGCTCTCGCCATTACAGAATCATTCATTTACATAAATTAAATTATTGTTTCGGAGATATAGCTTAGTAAGTGGGCAATGGGAAATTATTTTTGATGAAAGAAGTGCTATGACGATGACAATTTTATTGTAAGAGCCTACGGCATTAACATGAATAATTTGTTTATTATGTAGGTAGGTACTCAAAGACACGTTTTAATCATGTTTTTATGAAATTATTTAAACGAAAGATCACGTCTGTTGTCGTTGTATTTATTCTAGCTAATTACCTATCCTTTTATGAATTTGTCAGACACTGTGAGTAATATAAGTAGGTAGGTACATCAGTGATTATCTACCTAAGTAAACAAATATAAATAACTAGCTTCCCGCCAGCGGCTTCGCCCGCGTGGTCTTATAATTTTTTCCCCGTTTTTGCTACATTTTTCATTACTACTCCGCTCCTATTAGTCGTAGCGTGATGATATATAGCCTATGTTACTCGGGGATAATGTAGCTTTCCAAAAGTGAAAGAATTTTTGAAATCGGTCCAGTAGTTTCGGAGCCTATTCATTACAAACAAACAAACAAACAAACAAACAAACAAACAAACAAACAAGAAAACAAACAAATCTTTCCTCTTTATAATATTAGTATAGAAAAATATCCTTTGACATTTTACACAGCATCATCTAGTCCCAAACTAAGCAGAGCTTGTACTGTGGGTACTACTTCTTTACATACTTTTTTTTTTGTAAATATAAGAAACTAGCTTCCCGCCAGCGGCTTCGCCCGCGTGGTCTTATAATTTTTTCCCCGTTTTTGCTACATTTTTCATTACTACTCCGCTCCTATTAGTCGTAGCGTGATGATATATAGCCTATGTTACTCGGGGATAATGTAGCTTTCCAAAGGTGAAAGAATTTTTGAAATCGGTCCAGTAGTTTCGGAGCCTATTCATTACAAACAAACAAACAAACAAACAAATCTTTCCTCTTTATAATATTAGTATAGACATCCAGACAAACAAATACACTGGAAGTTCATCACATAAAATGAATTTTCTCAACAATGGCTGCGTGCACAATTTTTTTTTACCATACACAATTATACGACGTCATACACTAAATATCTGCATAATTAAAATCATTAAATTCATCAAGGTCCAGTGTGCTGACGTCATTTTTCGATGAATTATAACGGATATAATTAAATTACGTATTTATAGCAATATCATCACCTCAACTGGTTTTTTGTGGATTTAAAAAAAGGCGGATTTTTCAATCCGGCTGTACCTTTTTAAGTTTTTATATATTTTTATACAGCATGTACCTACACGTGTAACTGATGAACCGGTTTTAGATTTTTTTTCTGATAGAGTATGACGCAGCATACCTCAGAAGTACTTCCGAGATGAAACCATATAACCAGTACCTTTGTACTATAGTCCTCATTATTTTTAACTTTCTGTTTGGTTCAGTGTGTACATAAATAAATAAATACATAATTATCTGTTATCTATAATATATTTTTGTGTTGTTCTATCGATACTTAAAATACCAGTAAAAATATTATCACTATCCCGGAAATAGGTACATATTATTAAAATTAATAGAAAAACCCAGTAACACTATGCTCAATCTGGACGTCGAAACCAAGATGTCAAGCTTAGCGCACTTCTGACTCCTAGACCATTCTCATCCTCCTACCCTTTTGTATCGGACATAGTTTTTGACTCGAGGGAGTCACTTTTTCTCAATTACGTATATATACGGCTCAATATTTATTTATTTATTTAAACTTTAGGTACCAAAAAATAATACACAAGGCGGACTTAATGCCAATATCAATATTTTACCTAAAAGCAACTGCGAGTTCTAGACCAAATCAGTATTCATATATGAAAATTCTTATTTACTCTTCTCGAGGTTAGAATTTTATGATTCTATTACACATTAAAACGCATTACTTTACTAACAGCTCAAGGATAGCAAGCATTCTACATTGCTTTTTAAAAGTAAATTGTAATTGCCTTGTAATTAAAGTACTTAGGTACAAGGAAAACATTGAGTTTACCATACATATTTACCTGCGTATCGCTTGATAGAGCTAGAACTCTACCAAATTCGAACAAAACATTTTCCTTTTGTATTTCTGTCACAGTTGTTTTCGCGTATATTATTGAATAATTACAATGATTTCATCACGCATAATATAGGTGGTATTAACCTCTCTCTACTCAGATATACATAATTTACAACTGCAAAAACTAAAAAAATATAGTGTTATTACTAGCACCCACCCCGGTCTTGCACAGGGGTATTTCTGTAGGTAGAAACCGTATGAAAATTCATTCAATATTTTCTGAGATTAAATACCTATTCTTATGTAAACTGTGTATTACAAGTTTTTGTTAATGTTTCAAGTTATTAATCTAAAATTGTATTCATAATTTTATTGTAATTTTGTCGCTGACGAATAGACACGAACTTAGTGTGGCTGGGGACTTTATAATATAAGTATTTTAGTACTAAATAACCGAAGAACGCGGGAAACGCCGCATAATACAGCTAGTAATATTACATATAGTACGCCGCATAATACAGGTACTTACACGCCGATTTACGGAAGCTTATATTAGGGTAACAACGATTTATTGATAAGTACGATAATTATCCTTATCAACATAGTAATTTATGTTCAAAGAATTTAAATTTGCTTATTATTACATATTATGTAATAGGTATCTCAATGTCGAAGTAAAAACCAAGGTTCGGGAAATAATTATTGACGCATTTATGTACTTAGTAATTTTTCACACGCAATACCTACACAGTAAACCATTGAGGTATAACATGTCTTTTACCTTGGCATTATAATACAGACTGAATAATTGTGACCAGTTTTGTTAAACGGAAGAAACGGTGTGTAGGTAGCACCGAATGTTGTATAATACCTATTTTTACAAAATTATAATAATAATATCATCATTACATATTACAAAAATGCAGCCGTATAAAATTCTTAATTGTTAAATTATAATTATTTTGCAGTGATTACAGAGTAATTTATTTTACTTTCACATCCGTAATTGAGATAATTAGTTGGACAATTAATTCAATGTGACTGAATATAATTAACAAAATCTCTTTGTTATTTAATTTTGCACATAATGATGAAGAAGCATTGTTGTCAAATGATAGGGTAATGTTATCTTCCCAAAAACCGGAACACGAATGTTGTTATCGGTTTTGCAACACCTGTCAACACGGTCCCCTTACCACGTGCTCCGGAAACGCACGAGCGCGCGCGGAGTTGAACGATCGCAGACGCAAATAGTTTTGAACTTCTGAGGTATGCTGTACTTCGCACCGCTTAGCACCCTTTTACACAACGAGAGTTTTCTTTTGAAGGGAATATGATGCTCGACGCGTCGCTTTTCACAAACAACAATACGCCGTGACAATACCACATAAAAACCACCTGACAAATAATAAACAAGGCGATGCCTTCACTACTTATTTTCACCCGGTATTTTCTTCAATGGAAAATATTTACACGAATATAAAAAAATATATTTCATCACACATTTTCTCTCACATTAAAATTATTCGATAATTTATTGAGGAAGTCGTGATTGTTGGTTCCGTACCTGTTCCCCACCAATATCGCTTCCAACCGTCTGACACAGCGCGGAACATGACGCTACGTGCGACGCCTACTACGCGTGGCGGCCAACTGACTGATATACTAACAAACTCCGCTTACACTATGTTAATTAATTCAAAATTCATAATTAAAATCAATTCCTTTAGAAATCAATCGAACTTTATCAAATAAGCTACATTTGAGAAATTCTTTTAGGGCCGGTTTGATGAAGAGAGCGTTTTATGCGAGTCACCGACAAAGGGCTCTCCGTCGCTCCCTGATTCAATTAATCTCTAATTAGAGACGAGAGTGCTCTTAATGTTGAGTAGAGATGGATTTGACATCGTAGCCTGTCACCAAAGTAAATGGAAATCTGACAGCACGGTGGGTTTCAGCGTCCCTATAACTGAATTGAGGTCAACTGTGTCAATGTACACGCAGGTATGTGTATATAAGTGCATATTTTTACGCATACTGTACATAGCATAGCTGTGACCTGTATTCTACAGAAGCTGATCTAGAAAAACACTGTTCACTTTAAAAGAAAGCCATAAAATAATAATGTTGTGTCTCGTGAGTAGTTATTGGGATGAAATAAAAATGGACTGCTTTGTTTCTTATATTTTTAGAATTTGTTGTAAAACGAGTTTTATAGAATTGGGTATTTTACATAAAATTTGTAATGTTAATTTTTTTCTGGCAAAGATTAAGGATGTGTTCAACGTGACAAATTATCCAGATGGAACCAGTAGTATGGAGTTAGGGACTAAAAATAGTACTATCTAGTCAATGAAAATGCATTTTCCGAGTCAATTGAATGCGTTCATCTATGCGCGAAGTAGTTAACACGATACATGCTCTCAAAACATGAAAACACATGCACACAAAGTCACGCAGCGTTTCAGCTAGCGCTAGACTCTGACCTCATTTTATGTATACATGGAGTCACATTTACATTTCTCTTGTCTTAGTGGTACAGCGTACTACCTCATTAGTATAGTGGTCTTTAGTCTAGATTTGTAGAAGGTCACAGGGTCCGTTTCCCAGATTGAGCAGTGTTGTTGATTTTTTTGATGTCTCAGTCGCAGCTCGGTGTATGAATTTGTGACCGGTTACCGGTGGCTGACTTCTTGCATGGGTCCCAAAAGTACTGACAAACTGTCAACATCAGTACACGTTTATTATCCCTTCGGGGAATGCAGGCGTGATGGTATGTCTGTGTGAAAAATATTAGATGTCATCAAAATGTAGAGAGGTGCAACATATTTTTGCACTTCTGCAGCATCAAAGCATCAGGTTGCTCTATTATTTTTTATGTTTTTTTTATGTACGGAAAGCCCTTTAGCAGTCTTCAATTCTCGGTCTTCAAATCCAGAGATCTTCCATAACGACGACGTCTGTGGTCTAATGGTGCGAGTACCGAACTGCTGATCACGAGGTCGTGGGTTTGATTCCCACAGGACACAAATATTTATGTGATGAATATAAGTATTTGTGTCTGGGTGTTTCTTAAGTATGGTATGGTATGGTATGGTATAGCGGGCTGTTTTCCGCAACTCCACGTCAATGCGCGTATTTTGCGTACGGGTGGGGATATTTAATGTTTACTCAAACCACCCTAACTCCTCAAGAAACGCCAGCACATTTCTGATGTTGCTGACGATCTCTCGGAGGGTACTTTTGTTTCCGAAGTACTTAGCCCTGTATGTGGCGACCTCAGTGCAGTGCAAAAGCACGTGAGCCGCTGTTTCGTCCTCACCTAGGCAGGCTCTGCATGCAGGGCTGTCGGTGACACCTAAAACATGCAGATGTTTATTGAAAAACCCATGACCTGTGAGGGCTGCGGTGATTGTCCTCAGTTGTTGCTTGGACAATCGTAGTAATTGCTTAGTGACATGAGAATTAATTGTGGGAAGTGCCTCCTTAGCCTGCCTGCATTTCTCATGATTTGTCCAGTAGCTGTTGTGTAGATTCCTGGTACGTCGTCTTACCAGAGTGCGTAGCTGACTGAAGGGTAGCGGTACTATGGGTTCTGGGCCCACCGCATCCATGTCCGAAGCCTTCCTGGCGAGCTCATCCGCTGCGTCGTTGCCCCGGGAGCCGCTGTGCCCTTTGATCCATTGAATGGTAATGTTGTTTTGTGCACCTGATTTAGTGTCTGGTGGCATTCATGTATTAGACCAGAGTTTATTGTGTGGCTGTTTAGTGTTAGCAGGACAGCCATGCTGTCCGAGAGTATCCTAATGGAGTTTCTTAAGTATTATGATTATGTATTTACAAAAAAAGTATATAAGTATTATATTCATTTTCTAGTACGCATAGTACAAGCTCTGCTTAGTTTGGGACTAGATGGAGCTGTGTAAAAATGTCCCAAGATATAAAAAAAACTGTAGACATAAAATATGCTACCATAGTAGTTCTAATACCAAACAATGCAGATTGCAGCGCCGTGCCCTGAAAACGATGGTTGACAAGTCCCGCCGGCTACCGACTTGACACTGATACGTTGAACGCCAGCCATTCAAACTGACACTGTGGCATAATATCTCAGATTTACAGATAGTTCAGCGCATCCGGATTTTTATCGTTGAATCTTCTATCGCTATTCTGTTTCTAGAGTGATACCAGGGCTCCCATTGTAATGGGCCATGATAGCCATGATACCATAGAGGAGTGATAGCATGTAGGTGTGAGACCACTGGTCTGCCAAGATATAGGTCTCAATAGGTCCTCTGATTTTTTGTAATCATGTGCGTATTAATAATTATTACTTGCTCACAACGGTGAAGGAAAGCATCGTGGGGAAACCAGTATGCCTGAGAGATTTTCTCGACGGCAAGTCTGCCAATCCACATTAGGCCAGCGTGTTGGACTATACCCCTCTTATTCTGAGAGGGGACCCGTGCCCAGCAGTGGGACTGTTGTGGGACAGTGGGAATGGGTTGATGGTGAGTCCATAACACGTCTTGTATATTAATCTGATAAGACCTAAGGTGTAAAAGATTTATCCTGTCTAAGGCCAAGAACAACTATTAAGTAATACTCATTGCTTCTAGATGTGGTTTCCTAAGGGCTCGACTGTTCCAGGAGACATAGAAAAGCCTTAAACTTTATAATACCTTGTAGTCAAATCATTCGCTCATCGATCATCTGACTCACTTATTGTTTGGGAGCGAAATCGAACAGCCTGAAATTTGGATTCGCGCCCGATCATTGGCAATAAGCTTTCCTACATTTACAACGGATTTTATAGGACTTAAAATCATAGCTGATTCGGAAACGGTGTGACGAAAATAGTCCAAACTCCGAATTTTATAGAAATTTCCAATAAGTAACACTGCCGGACCTGGGAATTGAAACCAAGGATCTCTGGCCTAACAGTTGCTGTTACGATTACTAGACTAATGAGGCTGTCAATGTCTTCTTAAAATAAATTAACCATTGAAATATGTCTTGTTGTGTTAGCCTTGTTGAATCAACTTTCAACGGTGCGGTGACAGTTGGTGTTGCGATTTCAGACAGATATGAATTAGAAACCTTAAATCAAACCAGCCTTATCTCCTTTCTTAGAATCAGGTGTTACTTAGTGGGTGTAGGTGTGACTTCGGTGATAAATTTCCATAGCAATTAGGACACAGGGGGGCCTAGCCGTTTCAATCTGACTTTAAAAAAAATTGTATGCGAATTACATAAGCTGTTGACAAATCGGACGTTTACAACTGTCATTCCCATACCTTTTGTTTCTACCTATAAACATAACATAACATACCATCACGTCTGTATCCCCCGAAGGGGTATGCAGAGGTATACTAATGTACACCCACATTTCGCCGGTATGTTTAGGTCCCGTATAAAAGGGGGCGAGTCTATTTCCATCAACCGGGCACAAATCCAGACTCCGAGCTGCTACTGGGAATTTTTACAGAAAACCCAACAACACTCGACCCGGGGATCGAGTCCAGGACCTCTAGCCTATCAGTCACGTTTTCAGAGCACTAGACCAACGAGGCAGTCAGAAAAATAAAAACGTATTTTAGCTTAAAAGTACCGTGTATAAAAGATAATCAATGTGTTTTCAAGTTGGATGTGAGGACGCGCTTCTTATCCTGAGTCAGTCAAACAACTAAATGATATTCCAAAGGCATGAAGAGGACGTCCACGACGTCACTGCAATCAGAATTTGTATGGATTCTAATAAAACTGGTCTATGAATGGGTAATAAGGGATTGCCCTAACCAGAAATAATGTATATATGGCCAGACAACTTTTGCCAAGTCAGCTAGTTAATAAATAATAAATAAAAACATAACACGCCGCTAGACTAAAAGAGTGATGACATTGAATGTAGAAGCACGGAGGGATAGAGGAAGGCCAAAGAAAAGATGGATGGATTGTGTTAAGGTTTATATGATGGAAAAGGGAGTGAATGAGCAGGTGACGGCTAATAGGGATGAATGGAAGAAAAGGATAGGCTGCGCCGACCCCAAATAAATTGGGACAAGGGTAAGAAGATGATGAAAACACGCCGCTAGACTCCTAGTAGTTCTGAACAGTACATGTATTTAGTAAACTGCGTTGTACGCACGAGATCGATCTTAATTACATTGATGACGACATAAAGCTGCCTTTAGACGGTAATGCTGACATGACATGCTTCACAATTACAAATCAATCAGAGTTTTAGATTATGATATGCATATCTCGACACAGGGACATGTCAATCATTTGTTGCGGAATTAAAAATATATGTATAAATAATAATTAATTAATCAATCAACTGTCATACTATGTAGATGTACATAGGCACAACATACCATTATGCTTGTATTCTCAGAAGAGATAGGCAGAGGTGCACTTCCTATGCACATCCACAGTTTGCCGCTACATTTTAGGTGCCTTGTAATAGAAGGCATTTTTATTGCCATTAACTACAAATCTGGGCTGCTATTAAGAATTACCTAAACAAAAAAAAATAACATCTTGCTCGGCATGGGAATCGAATCCTGTATTCGATTACTTAACGCTCAGCATCCGCGGTTGTAACCACTAGAGTGACTAGACTTATGAAACAGTCGTTTCCAATGCAATGGGTCCTTAGATGGTGTTCACACCAATCAAACATGTTAGAGACGATCATGCAAAAAATGTCAGTTCTCGTGTGTCATGTGTCAGATGTAGTGTCATAGTGTTACCGTCTTCCGTCTATTGACTGCATTATAGTTGTTGCAGCGAACGAATAAGGTCAGTAGGTGACAACATTGCCAATTACTTCAACACTTTTTTTATGCGAATCTAGGTGCGAGTAAACCGTTTCAGAATGCTGAATATTGGGACTACTTTTAACATAAAAAAATGTGTATAATTCTCTTACATTATTAGACAGTGTTCCAGTAGACCTGTTTCTCAGCTTACTAATTAGTTCCCGTTAAATTAGCTGAAAGATAATTTTACATACATTTTGTTCTATTTTTGAATTTATTCGTCTGTTAGCGGCTATCCAGAGATAGTGAAACAGGCCCCTAACATTTCATTATTATTTCTTATTCGCCTAGTAGTCTTAATCGCGATTGCTACGCTGGAGGTCCTGGGTTCCTCAATAGTACGGGAGTTCGGAGTTTGGATAGGAATGTGCCCGGTTACTGGTGCTTGAATCATTCCCTATTACATTAGGCTTAAAGATACTGACGAAATGTGGGTGTAAATTAGTGCCGCTCTGGGCACATGCGTTTATGGAATACAGACGTGATGACGTTTATGATGGTATGTTTTATTTTTTCCTCCTTCTTGCAAGATAACACCATATTATGTTTGTTTCACCACTTGATAAGTTTAATGATTTGGCAGACAGTTTCTAAAAAATTTTGTTCCATTTTTAATTTTATTTATCCGGTAGATAGCGGCTATCCAGAGTTGGTGAAACAAGCCCAATCTGACTTATATGTAAATGCATTTAAGTATAAATAATAAAAAAAGGTTGTAAGTTTGGATGTTTGTTGCTCTTTCACGGCAAAACGGCTGAACCGATTCGGCTGAAAGTTGAAATAATGATGGCTTATACGTTGGATTAGGACATGGGTACATTTTAATCTATAAAAATTCAAAGTTTCTACGGGAAACCGGTTCAAAGTTCCATACTCCACGGGAGGAAGCCGTGGGCTAAAGCTTACTTAATAAAAAAATTAAAATAAGGGTCAAGCAAAGTGAGCAAAGCAAAGAAAAACCCAACATTTTCTGTGAAAGTCTCAGTAGCAACTCGAATTTGATTAAATGGCAATGGTATCCCTATTACATGGGGTGAGCCTATTGCCACATACCGGCGAACTATAAGTGCACACATTAGTACACCTTTGCCGAAGCCTTCGACGAATATAGGCGTAATGGTATAATATTTATTTTTACGTTTAGGACATCTGTGGCGTTGATATAACAAGTGACTCTCTTAAAGGTACCTTACAATATTCTCATGACATGAACATGACATGCCATCTATCGGCGAGTTGCAATGTTTGTTTGACTGGGCCATATGTGTCACCTACGTTGCGTTAACATAGATGGCTCTTCATACCATGCCAGTGAATAACTGAAAATATAGCTAAAAAAAAATACTTCTTTATTTCAAAATGTAATGTTGACGATAGATAGGTGTGAATTGATTACAAATAAAATATAAAAAAAGTTTTTTTTTTTTGTAAATAAACAGACAGAGGTCAACGTAGTTTAATTTTTGTGATCCATTTTAGTAATTACAATGACAAAAAAGAATTGCCTTTATAAAAAACCTACGTCTATGAAAATCAACTTAGGTATACTAATATGTAAGTGATTCGCAATGCGAATATAGGTTTAGATTTAACTTTTACAAACTACCCGCACGTTTTGGATAATTTTTGACAGGCGGTCATGTTATTTTCTTTCTGTTCTTAGTTGACCATTCGGTGAAATATAATTATTATAGATTTACTATTGATGTCGGTCCCTAGTGGGCTCTGTCGCAAAATGACCACTTCTCAAAATGACTACAGGTAGCAAAATGTCCCTTTCTCAGAATGTCCCTTTCGCAAAATGTCCCTTTCTCAGAATGTCCCTTTCGCAAAATGTCCCTTTCTCAGAATGTCCCTTTCGTAAAATGTCCCTTTAGCAAAATGTCCCCTTCCCCAAACAGGCATTAAATTACTTTCATCAGTAAAAAAACTGGTCAAGCGCCAGTGTACAACACAGAGGGGTAGGTACTGTATTAATGTTCAATCATTAAAATATGGGTAGGTAGGTGCATGCACAACTTAGAATTGATGTTGACGATTATTATCAAAATAAATATTACAATGATTGTAAAACATTTATTTTTTTTGTATTTGAGTTAAGTTTAATAAGTTGATTGTTTATTTGTGTAAATTGATCTTTTGATTGACAGTAAATCTGACAAAATTCGATTTCTATTATTTTATTTTAGTTTATGTGCATGCACCTACCTACCCATATTTTAATGATTGAACATTAATACAGTACCCCTCTGTGTTGTACACTGGCTCTTGACCAGTTTTTTTACTGATGAAAGTAATTTAATGCCTGTTTGAGGAAGGGGACATTTTGCTAAAGGGACATTTTACGAAAGGGACATTCTGAGAAAGGGACATTTTGCGAAAGGGACATTCTGAGAAAGGGACATTTTGCGAAAGGGACATTCTGAGAAAGGGACATTTTGCTACCTGTAGTCATTTTGAGAAGTGGTCATTTTGCGACAGAGCCCCCTAGTGTTGGTACTATTTTTAATGTCTGCGTCTGTGTGATCCGCATTGAAATACCGTTGAGTGTATCCATACATTATGAAATTTCGCCTTCGCTTAATACAAGTATACCGATTCTGTTGTGGATCGTAATTTGTGGCATAAGTTGTGAGACGATAGTGGTACTGTCATATAATCTGTGTTGTGCTAGTGTGTGTTCAAATCCCAGGAGGATTCCTCGAAGTAGCTGTAAGGCGCTGGAGTTGCAGGTAGTTATATAAGGTCATTTTTTAATTTTTCTATTTACATAGCTTCCAAAGGGGCAGAAAAGGTAAGTGTGGTTTTCCTGCAATAAAAAAAAACTGAAGACCGCACTTGTCTTACTTTGCCAGAATCGTAACTTTCCGCTGCTGAGCACGAGTTACCTACTTCGGTAGAAGAAAAAATAATAACACAAAACAGCAGCAGGCCAAGCCGTAGGCACTCACAGTACTTACACATGTATTGATCTCGGTTTGCCAACTAACGAAGCGGAATGCTCACTAAATCATAGGATTATACCTACTATCTCACTCATGCAGGTAACACAGTTAAAATAAATGAAGGCTTAGTACCTGTCGGGGTGTACTGCGTTCTATTGTGTGAATGAAAGATTTATTATATATCTGTAGCATTTATATGTAGATAAATGAAAACAAACTCGAAATAACCACAGTTTTCAAATTTGTACACGTATATTTTTTTATTTAACATGTTGATGAAATTAGCATTTTCATATTTCAGTTTTGAAAACTGACTTTGAATTCTAGATTTTCTCGACCGTTCGCATTCCGCTCGCGGTCTTAATTAATGTTTTGTTTGACACGTTCTGCAAAAATGTGCTTACTGTGTTTTAAAGTTACAATATTTTAAATACTTCATACGGATTTCAGATATAATAATATCCTCATGGTTCCTCCGGTACGATGGGAAGGCAGAGTTTGTCGGGCTCATATTGACTAAATAATTGTACAGTCACAAGCAAATATATATACACACACAAAAGTGCTAAACTTTTTTTCGTAAATTAACGATTGCAACGTTGCGATACCACCAATGCCACTATTGTATAGGTTCGTAAATACTATGTTCGTAATACTAAAAAAAATCTATCACTAGGTACTTTAGGAGAAAATCGCTTTTGAATTTTGTGACAAGTGTATACATGTACTCGTGACCTGTACCTTCTAGTTCTGTATGTAGTCACAAAAAGTATTTGGACGATGCGTCATTTATTGCTTACATTTTATTGCATGCAACAGGCAAGGAACATGTATCGGGTAAATAGGCTTTTATTCTTGCAAAGCACTATTGCTTTCTTTCTCCACGTTGATATTTATGTACCGTTAGCTCCTACGCATTTATAATAGCACCAAGACGCATTGTGACAAACCTATTTTTTGTAGGTACTTTAAAAAAATGCACTACCTGTATTCCTCGAAGGGTTAGACCTCAGTATATATAAGTAACTCTATGGACTTACTAGACTAGACTTAGGACTAGACTAGCTTACGCCTCTTGTACCAAATATTATTAAACCGGGTACAAACTCAACCGCCAAGTTCCTATTAGGAAATTCACAGAAACACCCAACAGCACTTTGCTTGACCCGGGTCAAGCCAGAAAGCAAGGATCCAAACCAGGACCAGTAGTTGGGCCCAACTAAAGAAGTAGTCATTCACATAGCTTCATACAATACACACTTTTATCTAAACAAACACAAAGTTATATGCGATTCGTTATTTTTAATCTCGCTAAGTTGGCTTCAATTCATTCAATTCATTTGACCGGTACGTAACGGACGTACTTTTTTACTATACTACTTAGGTACTTTTTTGTGGAATTCACAACATCAAAGTTTTGATGTTCCTTTCATCGGTGAATTTCATTACTCCTTACAAAACCAGACCAGTGTGTATTTCTTAGAATTAACTCACTACTCATTTGATTCATTTAAAATGTTATAGTTGAGTACTGGGGCCTAAATGCCCAATGATAGTCACGATGTTCAGTAAAAGGTGATCTCACATTGTACAAAAATCATATACAATGCAAGGTCAGCCGATATCAGCGAGGTACAGCACGATTTACAGTCGATTCTTAGTATGGTACGTCAAAAGTGATTATTTTACCCCCCAAAAACCCGTGCTGATGGTAGGCAGTTTTCATTTGGTAAATATTGCATACTTCCTGCCTTCCTGGCCTAATCCCCGAAGACCCGTTCAATAATATTTCGATCCACAATATTTCAATACAGACCCATGATGTATGTAAATATTTGGTTTCAAATTTCGAACTGTTTGTTGTTCGAGCGTTTTCAAATAAAAGCTCGAAAAATACGAGCGCCACAAAAATATACATTACCATTGGTGCGGGCCAACTTCCTTTTGCTTGGAGTTAGTTCTGGGAACAAAGCGAAACTACCACCTACACTTTTCTATCAAGTGTCTGTCTGCAGACTTTGTGCCTCTGTTGCTTTACCTCTTGGGATCGTCACAAGTGGGACGCGAGTCCGTATTATGCTGTATTGTGTGAATAGGGTAAATATGGGTTAGGTATGTTCTGGTTGGAAATTTTGAGCTATTAGGGCGCTAGCTACGTCATTCCTAGCTTAATTATAAAGAACAATATCGTAGACTTATCGTGTTCCCTTCGTGTGTGTAAAAGTAGAAAACAGAAACATTTATTTTAAATAATAAGTCATGGACCTAAATTTTAGGCAGAGGTTCCACCCACAGTTTGTCAATCCAATGTAAAAGGTGAGCTAGCTTGAGATTTTCTATAGAAACCTTTTTTTTATATTGGGGACATTTTTACACAGCACCATCTAGTCCCAAACTAAGCAGAGCTTGTACTATAGGTACTAGACTATGGATGTAATACTTTTTTCCTTTTTTTTTGAAAATACATACTTATTATACATATGAAACACCCAGACAAACACAAATACTTATATTCATCACATAAATATTTGTGTCCTGTGTGAATCGAACCACTAGACCACAGACGTCGTCAAACCTGTTTAACACTGGGGGCTATACAAGTCGCATTTTGACATTCGATCGACAAACAAAATGTATGAAAATGACATTAGTGACAGCCCGATTTGTCGAAAGCTTGTGTCATTTTCATACATTTTGTTTGTCGATTCGAATGTCAAAATGCGACTTGTCGAGCCCCCCTGTTCGACCTGAGAATAGAACTTTTTGGGTGCGGTAAATCCTCATGAATCTTCGCCCTCTGGGAAAGCGGCAGTGTATGTCGGTCTTATATAAGTATATAAATTAAAACTCGCACCGTCAATTGCCCTATATATCATGACTATGGTATCCAAAACATTCATCATGATCGGGACGGGCTGTGGTTTGGTGTAACCATCAGACTACTCATATGGTAAGGCTTCTCCACGCTTCCTACCTTGGTTAGGAATTGAACCTAGAACCTCTCACTCAGCAGCCGGAGCAATATGACCGCTAGCAGCCAGAGAGGTAATCGTAACACGTGCAAAAAAATCACGTTTTTATTTCAATCCAAATCTAAGAAAGTATTTTACCTCAATGATTGTTTAAACACAATTAAGAACAGTGAAATTAAGGCTTCCAAGATATTGAGAAAAAATATTTTCCCTAAAAGTATTTGAAAGCAAAAAAAAAGTTGAAGAACCTTGAAGAAGTTTGGTTTTGTAAATGGCAATTGAAATATTCTATTCATCCGATCATTTGTGAGGCAAAATTTTATTGTTTCAAACTTTAATTGAAAAGTTGTTATACAGCTGCAGTGGGGTTGACAAAATTTATGTCCGACTACGTGACAGGACCGGCAAGTAGGCACGAGAGCGACTCGCCTAAATAACTAGCACGCCCACTGGCTTTATTTATGCAGACCTAAAAGTTAGGTAAAAATAAATTGTAAACGTGAAGTGGACGCTGGTAAATACACGGGAAAACTTGTTATTTCGTCACAACCGTCCTCTTCATTGAGTAAAAATTTATGGCTGACATGGCATGACATGACTTGACTGATTCTGGATTCACATTTTTAACCCCCGACGCAAAAACGACGGGGTGTTATACGTTTGACGTGTCTGTGTGTGTGTGTGTGTGTCTGTCTGTGGCATCGTAGCTCTCTAACGGATGAACCGATTTTGATTTTGTTTTTTTTATTTGAAAGATGAATTAGACGGGAGTGTTCTTAGCTATGTTTGATGAAAATCGGTCCAAGATGGCCGCCGCCACAAAATAGCAGATTACTAATTTTTTCACAACTCCCTCAATATGGGTATCAAATGAAAGGGCTTAACTAGGAGAATACTATACACTATGACAAATTTCAAATCCAAGATGGCCGCCACCACAAATTGGCAAATTACATTTCGTGTCGGGGGTTTTCTAAATTTTTAATTTAGGTTAGGTTATTCGTTAAAGGCTTTTATTTGACTTTGCTAATTGTTACTTTCAAGTGTAAAAGTGTGTAATGTTTTTTTATTAAATAACTAGCTTTCCGCCAGCGGCTTTACTCGCGTGGTCTGGATAGTTCTTATAAATTATTCATCACCCGGGGATAGTGTAGCTTTACAACGATGAAAGAATTTTTTAAATCGGTCCAGTAGTTTCGGAGCCTATTCAATTCAAACAAACAAACACACAATAAAAATATTCCCCTTTATAAATAAATAAAAATGACTAAATATTTTGGGGACATTTTTACACAGCATCATCTAGTCCCAAACTAAGCAGAGCTTGTACTATGGGTACTAAACAATGGATTATAATACATAAATACTACTACTTTTACTATACTTTTTTTTTGTAAATACATACTTATAGGAAACAGACAGAGAAACACAATAGTTATATTCATCACATAAATGAATATTATTAGTATAGATCTCTCATCAGTAAGTATGTCTGTTAACTTTTTACGCCTGAACCGACACAATTTGGCATGGAGATCATATAATACAAATACAGGTACCTACCTAATAACTACGTTATAAAAAAAAGTTACTATTTGTTATTTAAAAAAGTTATTTATTTATTTTTCGCTTTGATACAGTTGTGGTTCGGTTGCAATTCAGGGTAGTGGATATGATTCATGTTATTTATCTTTTATACATGATTCAATGAAATTCTATTTGGAAATATGCATGTACAAAAGTTGGTTGTACGATATTCCATCAATTTTGGTAAAAATAGCTAGGAATGTTGTCAAAAATATTTTTATACCGTGCAGGGTAGGCCTTTGTGTTCATTTTGACAGGCGTTCAGACTCAGATCGATATAAAACAAATGAAGTGCACTTTGTGCTTGTCACATACACGTCGGATTGACGCGTGAAAGCGTACAGCAGAAAAGAGAGCATAAAATGATACGCAAATTCAGGTTAACCAACAAAAAGAACTCCGAGCTATTGTTGAAAATTTTATAAAAATCTACCATTATAAGTTCTTATGCTCTATCCAAACTCAGGGGGTCTACTCTCAGTCTGTAGATTTGGCGTTCCTTAGAGGTGTTTCCTATTCTGTATGAAGTATTGACGGATGATTCGTTCGGGGCCCGAATTAAAAATGAATAGGTAACAACACTTTGATAGTTGTATCCACGTTCGATGATGTGTTTTTTTTTCCATCCGAAAAAATTAAGTTCACACTTCTTTTAACGGATCGTTACATCTGGGCTTCTTTCGGACGGGTCCGTAACTTCTTTGACGGAGATAGTAGACCCCTGGATCTGACAATCAGAAGCTGCTCTTTCAACCACTAAACCAATGGGACAGTTCTTAGTTGACTTTTTAAATTTTCGCTAAAATTACTTGAATATTGTTTATTTCCTCTTTGATTATACGTATTTTCCCTAAGCGCCTTGGGAGTAAGTACACTTAAAGTATCTACAATCATCCCTGTGAATCTTCCTCAAGTTTATTACCTAAGTCAACTTCGAAGTCGGCAAAATGTCACTATAGTAAGTTTGCCCATGACAACAAGTCACCCAATTTGATGTGTTGACATTAACAACTTGTAATGTGTTTGGGCAGAAACGCGTAAGAGTAATAAGCGAAATAGACCTTTAAATTGTGAAGTATAGGTGAGCTTTTTCAATGGTAAAGATGATAAGTAAACTTTGATATAGCTATAGGTAAACTAACATTATATATAGATGGAAAACAATATGAAAAAGTCACGACAGTCATCAGTATCATCACAAAGTGCTTTTTTCGAAGACCCCTTCCTATGAGCTTCTGGAGAAACTATGCGAATAAGTCACCAGCTTTCTTGCAGACAAAAGCATGGATAGATAAAAGGTCGTAGTCGACGGTGAATGCTCTGACTCCATGTTTATCAATGCTGGTGACCATGGGTGGCAGTAATTGCTTACCATCAGGCGATCCGTCTGCTCGTTTGTTCCCTATACATAATCAACCCATATACTTACTGTCCCACTGCTGGGCACGGATCCTCTCAGTATGAGAGGGATTAGGCTATATAGCACACCTGTGACACTCCATACAAACTTTCCGATACCGCTGCACACTACAGTATCAAATGTTAAACTTGTCAAAATTACGTTTGTACACGTGCAAATGCTAATGTGTGCGTGAGAGTGCGTAGGGTTTGTTGGCAGTCCGTCCGGCAAGAACACCGGCAGAATGTTAGGGAGGGTCGGAGAGTGGCCATTCTGTTATTATTTATTCTGTGGCTATAGTCCAGTACGCTAGCCTAATGCGGTATTGTTCCTTGTACCTTAAAACAAAATACTATCCCAGACCAACTACTATAGCACCTAAGTTCTAAGTATAATTTTGAAATGCTTCGCTGTAGGTATATTTTTCTGTGACTATATTATTTATAAGTATTTTGTATTTTCATTACGCGTTTTCATGTAAACTCGTTGTTATATACTTGTAATAAGAGCTTAGTCACTCCAAATAAATATCATGTATAAACGTTCCAAATGTAAAGTTATGTCTAGAACATTTTGGACATGCGATCAAAAGCTACAGTGGAATTTTTGCGTGTTTTCATAGAATAGACACGTCAATTATATTTTAGGTCACAGCTTACTTTAATTTACTTGATAAACAGTGTGGCTACACACTAGATACAATTTTATAATTACATAGGTAATAAAAAAATGTTATCTATTTGTACATTTAAAAGTAAGTCATTTTCGTAGCATTTAAAAAACAACCTACAATAAATACCAATAACATCTGTTTTTCCAAAAGGTTAGGCATAACTGTACTTATGTTCTTACACTTTCAACGGTATGTTTTGAGGCCCTTTGTCGTGGGCAAGTTTTTTTTACCTAAATCTCCTATGTGCTATTTGTTTTACTGAAAAACACATTAACATTAATTGACATGTGAATCGAACGCTCACTTCGCTCAGCAGTTACACTTGCGACCAATCATTTCATACCACATAATTTAACAATGGTTTACGTTTAAAAATTAAAGCGATTAGATGCGCAGCGAGGCGAGTTAAATAATCGATTGTGTACATCACTATAATTAATCGCATCGATATTTGCTTTGATTAAGCCAAGGCTTAACTAACGGATGCGTTTGAATTTCGAAAATGTGAAACTATTTTATTTGGATACAATCTATTTAAATATTAGACCATTTAATTTAAAAAAATTACACGATGCATAATTTTATATATCAAAACTTATTATTATAAATGTGAAAGTAAATTCATTCTTATCTGTTATATTTGTACACCTAAACCGCTGAACAGATCTCTATATAATTTTGCAAGGAGATAGACGGAGTCTTGTCTCGAGGAAATTAATATTTTTAGAAAAAAAAATGTTGACACAACTAGGCTAGATGCTATTGTAAAATGCGCAGGCGCTGTAGTATGTAACTTATTAAAAAATAAAACACAATTTATAATGTTAAGGTCTTTAATTACGGAACCCACCATATCAATCAATGGTATATCAATCAATTTAGACTCTTCCATTCCATACCTATATTTATTATTTTACCGATGTCTTTAAAATGATTGATTCATTATAATACACTTGTCATTTCTTTTTGGTTTCTCTATGATTATTATTAGGTAGGTATAGTTTTCGCATCCAAACCGAACTCATTACATCAATCATAAATATAATTCTTACAGACACAGTTTTCATCAAATGATTCTATGAATACTTAAATAAAAAATATCTCTGGCGTTAGTAAAAAAATATCCTTTACCAATTGCAGATTTCTACTTATGTTTTAGAAATAAATTATTTTTCAAGAAAGTATTATTATTTTAGACAATTTTCTTCATGTTTCTTTGCCCCCATACTATGTCGCCGATCACCCATTGGCTCGTATAGTAGAATAAGTTTTCGACAAATACGTATATGATTAGGAGGGGGAACCTCGCCCCTGTGAACAGCTTTAGGCCAGGGTAAATGTATTCTCCATTCATGCAACTTTGCATGCATCTGAAAAAGATAAATAATAATGATAAATATCCTGAGACATTTTTCACACAGCACCATCTAGTCCCAAACTAAGCAGAGCTTGTACTATGGGTACTAGACAATGGATAATGGATATAATACTTATATACTTTATTTTTGTAAATACATACTTATAATACATAAGATACACCCAGACAAACACAAACACTTAAGTTCATCACATTAAATGTTTGTGTCCTGTGGGAATCGAACCCACGACCTCGTGATCAGCAGTCCGGTACTCGAACGACTAGACCACAGACGTCGTCAATTTAAAAAATTATGTCACTAAGAATTTCATTAAAAAAATCCAACAAAACTTTGCTTGACCGGAGAATTAAACCCAGGAGCGTGGCAGGCACCACTAGGCCAATCAGTATTTTGTATTTTACTTTTATTTAAAAGTCATGCTTATTCGTTTGTTCATCCTATATGCGTTTCTATGTAAATTTAGAATCTGTCAGGAGATGATGAAACACTCAATATGTATCTTTTTGTATTTTTTAAGCATTTTCCATGCTAAGATTACTCTCTCCAGAAGTATTACAATATTTATGTTTGTAAACTTCATATTGGTACTTACACGGCACTGTAGGCGCAGAGAAAACTTGACAGGATTGCTATATTCAGCACGTTACTCTTGGGCCTCTCCCTCCGGACCAGTACCAGGTCCATCAGTATCACAATGAGGGAGACCGTGTGCATGCAGTGCTGCGACCAGAATGGCACCACCTTGTGGATACCAGGCGGCGCTATCAGCTCTCGGTGAGTATTCCATACCCGCCAGAACAGTATGTCACCAAACTGAAACGAAAACAGAAGTTAGATTTTGTTTTTTTTTAGGCATTTTCCCTGCTAAGATTACCAGTTATTTTAATGAAGATATCGACTGGCGGGCGGACTCAAACCTGCGCACGTAACGCTTGAGACGTTTCACTAAGTCGAAACAATCCAAATTTGAATGTGAAGGAAAATTTCGACTTGGCGAGTAGGACTCGCGGTGGCTTAGAGGTCATAGCGTCTGGAGTATTTAACCAGAAGACGCAGGTTTAAGTCCTGCCCGCCAGACGATTCTTTTCCTTCATTAAAATAACTGAAAATAGAAGTTAATAAATATTTTGGGGCATTTTATAGCACAATGGGTACTGGGGGCCTAGACAAGTTTACATTAATGAAAGACCGATGTGTCGAAAGTTTGTGTCATTTCCATACATTTTGTCTGTATTCGTTTTTTGATTCGAACGTCAAATTGCAACTTGTCTACAGGTCTTAAGGATATAACTTTTTTTTATAATAACAATCTTTATTTAATGGTACTTATAAACTTTTCAGATAAGAACATATCATTAAAGCAACTTCAACAATAATAACAAGGAAAAATCACCTATTTTCCTCCTTACGAAATGATTACTTATGGGTCAACGTAAAAAATACCAAGGTGGGGCTCATGTCACCATAATTTCTTCCATTTGTGGTCATGTTGATTACCAGTTTCGCAGATAATTTACATTTAATCAGTATAGCTTACTCAGCGCTCTTGCCAAATGTAGTGCACTAAGTCCCCAATTCAGAGACGTCACTTAACCTTAATGAATCGTTAACAAACAGTGCCTACTATATCTTGGCCTATTGTTCCATATTTGAATTTGTTGTCAGTGTACTAAGATATACTGGGTCTCATTAGCTAATGATTCATTAGGTTAAGTGACGTCTCTGAATGCGGCCCACAGAGCAAAATTCCGTCAAGGTCTCACAAAGTTTTACTCGACCCGATTCCGATATGATGAAATCTGTTCCGATTTTTGGTGATACCGTTAAATTTATCGGTTTTCTCAATCTTATTTTCAACAACATAAGATCTTATAGTATATTCCCCGCAGGGTTAGACAGAGGTGTACGCACACAGATTGCCGACACACACACGTAACATATCATCATTACGCCTACATTCCTTGAAGGGGTAACTAGTATTGCCAAATTACTAAAGCAAATTACTATGACAAATAAAATGTATGGAAATGACACAAGCTTTCGACAAATCGGGCTGTCACTAATGTCATTTACATACATTTTGTTTGTCGATTCGAATGTCAAAATGCAACTTGTCTAGTCCCCCAGGGAGGGACGCGGACGACATAGACATTCGAATCGACAAATGTTTTCTTTGTATTCGTTTTTCGATTCAATGTCAAATTGCAACTTGTCTAGGCCCTCAGGCTAATAACCAACACGCAACGATCAATTA
This sequence comes from Acronicta psi, assembly GCA_946251955.1. Classification (NCBI taxonomy): domain Eukaryota; kingdom Metazoa; phylum Arthropoda; class Insecta; order Lepidoptera; family Noctuidae; genus Acronicta; species Acronicta psi. The sequence continues at coordinate 9,351,239 of OX276475.1, read as the reverse complement.
CCGAAGATTTTAATTTGACCTTACAAGATACCTGCAATTGGAGACGTTCAGTATTCAAGAACGACAATGTCATAATTTATTCGATAATGACATATTATTTATGTTTACTCGATTCTGCATCTTCAAAGTTAATTACATATTTTCGGGTCACTTCCAAAAAAGTGGCATCAAGGATATGACATTGAGGAGTAATTGCAATCTGCTGTGAGCCTGTGACATCTCGTAAAATCATCTACTTTTTTATCATGATTGTGTTCCGGGTTTTAAATAATACGATGTTTATTAGCTCAGTTTTGACTCGTGCCGGGTTAAACGCTCGCCTCCTATTTAATTTCTTTAGCTCAACCTCTGCCTAATGAATTATTTAAAATATACTTAATAACACATAATTTATAACATACGTATAAATTATATTTGATTTTAGGTTAAACATAATATTATTAAGTAAACTGTGTATGTATATCTGCTTTTTTATCCTTCGGGAAATAGGTATAAGCTTGATGGTATAATACTTAAAATACTTAACATTTGTATTACGATTTGACATACGGAAGCGTAAGTTTACGCTTAGCGTCATCTCTGAATATTAGCCTAAGTGATGATTACTTAATTTCAGTCACAAGTTTGTAAGTTTGAGAGTTAGTAGAAAGTAGTCTCTTGAACTAATATACCGATTTAGTTTTTTCTTTCAGTAGAGAGCTACATTATTCCTGGGTGACTCTCTATTTGATTGTGATTTAATCTCACGGATTGAATTTTTGAAATTCAAAAATTCATTTAATAGAAAATTAAATGAAGGCGCGTAACGCCGCGAGGAACAGCTAATATTATATTAAAATTAATGATTACATTGTGTCCGTTTAACAAAGACAATACTATTTTTATTGGTCTTTTGTTTTCACGTTTATAGAACTTTTGATTATTGATGCAGTACCTAATAAAGCTTTAATGACTCTTTACAAATAAAAATTATGTATAATAATTATTATCATTTAAATCATCAAATTTTAGACTCTAAACAGACTGCTTAATTAACTTACGCCCCAACTCAGAGACGTCTACGTCACTTAATGTTAATGAATCGTTAACAAACGGTAGCTACTATATCTTGGCCTATTTTTCCATATTTGAGTTTGTTGTCAGTGTACTAAGGTACATTGGATTTCTATTAGCTAATGATTCATTAAGTTAAATGACGCCTCTGAGTGTGGCCCTTAGTCGCTAACTTTTTATATGAATTTCTCAGTAGTATGTCAGTAGTTTGGATTTATGTTCGGTGAATGCTCTCCTCGAATATGCCTCGTATTTATATTATTATGGTATCTAATACCGGCGAACTATGGTTTCACATCAATCAGTACACCTCTACCTAACTCTTCGGGAATACAGGCTTGATGGTAGGTTACGTAGCAATCACCTATGCGAGAATTTCACAAGTCATCATCTTCTTGGGCCTCCCTAAGTTTGTGTACATAGAATGATTAAACGTGATCACTTAGTAGCAATTTGTGTGCAAACTTACTGCAGTGGTGGGCAGAAGTATGCTTGTGAAGCACAAGTATCTAAGTTGGTTGAGAACTTTCACGTGGATCCTCCTATGTTTCCCTTGAAGTTCGCGCCAATCGCAGTAGAAACATATCGGGAAATACACCAAAGTTGTGAGCTGAAACAAAACAAAATCTTAACTGATTTCATACATAAATAGATAAATTGTAACGTAGTAAAAACTGTACATCGAATAGTTTTTAATTAATGGCCGTAAGGGCCTGTTTCACCGTTAGCGATAGGATAGCGATAATGTAAAAAATGGAATAACATTAATTGTTTGAAATTATCTGCCAAGTAATTCAATGGAAACTTACTGGGAGGTAGTTAAACAGGCCTTTAGTGTACTATAAATCTAAACTCATAACAAAAAGATTTCTTTGGAATGTTTATCTGTTTGTATGTCCAAACTTCACGCCAACATTATAATTAACCGAATTAGTTGAAATTTTGCAATGATACCTATCTATTAAAAGCTGAGTCAATATATATTATGTATAGGCTCTATCATCATGCTATTGACTTCATGTTATTGGCAATCACTAAGTGGAGATGTAAGTAAAACCGGCAATAGCTAGTATTTAGTTGATAGTTCGGTGATTTTCTAACACCACAATATGTGTGGGTTACGGTTAGGAACTTTAGAGAAAATATTTCATAAAATATAATAAGAATGAACCCGGCAAGGTTATATAACTTTCTAGATTTGTTACGCACATCACGTAAACAATACCGGACGGGTTTTAATGGGATTTTAATCTGCAGATTCCTGAGGAATAGACATGTGGCTGATACTGACTCATACAAACTTCATGCAAGCGTTTGTTGTTATGAAAAATTCATGAGATGTGTTAATTTTGTGTGTGTGTGTGTGTGTGGCATCGTAGCTCTCGAACGGATGAACCGATTTTGATTTTGTTTTTTTTATTTGAAAAGAGATCAAACCGATTTTGATTTTAGTCGGGAGTGTTCTTAGCTATGTTTGATGAAAATCGGTCCAAGATGGCCGCCACCACAAAATGGCAAAATACATTTCGTGTTGGGGGTATTCTAAATTTTTATTATTTGTAACTGATAAATAATAATAAATATAATTTATAATTGATAAATAATTTTTCTTACTATTATATATTATTTTATTGGGGAGAATCGTATGTAAAACCGTTCAGTAGTTTCTGAGATTACCTAACCATAAGAAACAGTTTATATAACAGCTAGTTCTATATAAACCGGAGTACAGTTAGGTATTATAACTTTGTTTGATGTTAAGAATTTTTATGACTTTAGTTTTGGTACAGTTTGGGATTCCCCTGGGATTAACCAACAGCTGGTTATCTTATTTAGTTTGTACCTATATAAAAAGTATATAAATAAGTCGATCCTAGAACCACCCAGTGACTCTGAAATTACATTCATCATTATTTATGACGTCTGTAAAAGACACAATTAACAAAAAAATGTAAATAAATGTTTTCGCGTGATTCTGCAAAAATTTAAACATCATACCGAGAAGAAACTTTATAAAAACTACGGTAAATATCAGTTAAACACGCGTAAATTGTTTGATAAACAATGATTAATTTTTTTGGGTTTATTCAGTGTCAACATCGTTTACGATTTATAAATGCACGTCATTCTCTAAAACTAATAATCATTGCTGTTGTCAAGTATTATGGTTTAGGTAGGTACACAGGTACCCGCTTACGTCATTAAGTGGCCACTAAAACCAGTGCTTTGTTTTGTTCGTGTCACAACATCATGCTAAGTGGTAACTTTTTTTGTTATGGACACGACGTGCAACACGGGACATGTGATGCTCCTACATCAGGCGGGGTTTGAACCTGCAGTACACCGGACGGTTTGATATGTAGAATGGTAACTCCCTAATTTACTATGATCAGCGACATGCGGCAGTTTTTTTAGTTGCATAATATTAGGATACTCACACACTACACCTTGGCTCGAAAGGCTACACTGAATGTAAGTATAGCCAGTAATAAGCCTTAGTCTATACTATACTAAGGGTAAACAATATTACGTAAACATCGACTGGTCCTATAAGTACTGAGTTAACATGGATAAGTGCATATTGCTGTCTGTTCACCTATATTAATGTTATAAAGAGGAAAGATTTGTATTTTTTTTTATAGAATAGGCTCCGAAACTACTAGACCAATGAGAAAAATTCTTTCACCATTAAAAAGCTACATCTTTACCGAGTATCATTGCTATAATTTATAATTAAAAATACCCAGACCGCATTGTCAAACAATGGTCGATAAAATAGGTAATAACCACGAGATGGGTACATATGTGGATAGAAGGATGTTAGGACGTATGTAAACCAAAATCCATTATCTGGTAGGTTATGTTATCATAATATAAGCTCTGCTTCGTTTTGAACTATGTAGATGATGCGGTGTAAAGTATCCCAAATGTTTTATTTATTTACTAGATGCTAGCTAGATGTATAAGGTTTCTCCCAGAGAATGCAAAACCCATATAAGAAGCCAGTTCTCCCTCTCTATTGCTCTGCAGACGGTAGGGGTTTTGAGGATCGGCAGCGTATCCTATAATGTATGGAAATGACACAAGCTTTCGACAAATCGGGCTGTCACTAATGTCATTTTAATACATTTTCTGTCTATTCGTTTGTCGATTCGAATGTCAAATTGCAACTTGTCTAGCCCCCCCATGGAGCACCGTTATATAATTCTCGTTTAAAACCTCAAAAATCGGGCAATGACTATCTCTGATACTATCAGGTGGCTTGGCTCGTCTACTCGTTTTCCGAAATCCTTACTAATAACTCATAAAAAAACGATTTTCAGTTTATTCTCATTAACAAAATGCACATATAATATGTAGTTGGTTCTCGTACAACTTGTCAAATGAAAGAAGCCATTATTGTTCTTAAGTTATTAAATCTTTGACGTCATTTGCTGTAGCGTCCGGGGCGCTGTAGGCTTAAGACTTTGAAAACTTTGACAGTAGAAAAGTGAGAAGTTTTAAATGGCGGCAGACAGTGGAACTTTACAGTGGCACTATAATCAGTATTGTTCTTTGTTGCAAGTTCATTAAGTTGCTTCGCGGGTAAATTATATATGCATTTCAACATTAATATTTGACGACATCTATGGTCTAGTGGTTCGAGTACCGGACTGCTGATCACGAGGTCGTGGGTTTCCATTCCCACAAGACACAAATGTTTATGTGATGATGAATATAAGTATTTGTGTTTGGCTGGGTGTTTCCTATGTATAATAAGTAGAAAAAAGTTTTTAGTAAAAAAAAGTATTATATCCATAGTACAAGCTCTGCTGAGTTTGGAACTAGATGGTGCTGTGTAAAAATGTCCCCAAAAATATTTATAATATCTGGCATTGGTGAACCAATGACTAATCGAATGATTATCGATCAATTTGATCGATTCGAACTCGACTCGAATCGAACTCGACCCGAGTTCCACTCAAACACAATAAAATATAACTACTTGTACCAGATTGCGAACGTTCTCAAAAAAGGCAAGGTTAAGAGCACCCTAAAAAGACGAGCATGCATGGAGAGGTTAATGAACTTAGACGAATCGAAAGTGGTGTGCCAGGATCGTAGCAAGTGGAAATCTATAGTCTCTGCCTACCCCTATGGGAATTGTACCTCGTCTTTAACAATTTCAACAATGACTTATGATAGACTTTGATATCATTGTTGAATATTACCGCAAAAAATTGCACTTAGTTTTTTATGGTGTTAAAAGCGTTGTAATAGATTTGCGTCATTTCAAAAGTGATGCAAACACGTTGTTTGTGTTCTATCGCATCTGGCTATACGAGTACCTACTACAAACTATATAATAATATCTTTACATACCGTTACTTTTAAACCGACACCTAAATAGAGAAATTTCGTTATTTTTCTGTTTATTCTATGTTCGCGCATATCTCCGTTTTTTAAATATTACTCTTTTAAATAATTTATTACTGTACACAGTTGATGCCAATAAGGTCGTGCTCTATTACATAGGACCTTAACATACCGGCGCAATTTGGGTGTACCTATACTTAAGTGGTTGGTATATTAAGCTTGGTGGGGACCTAGTGTCCTAAAATACAGGCTTCGGCTTAGTTTAGGCACCAGTCTCCCACAAATAAAATGTTTTGCTTTTAAGTTGCTTGTAATTGTACCTAAATAGTAACTGTTTTATTTGTGGAAGATAATAAAGAATTTATTATTATTATTATTATTCTCTTTATTTATTTTCATACACATTATTTGTATTTTTAAATATTTTTATAAAAAGCAGAAAATATAAAAACATTTAAAAATATTATTTTATTATTATTATTATATACCACTATTTAAAATGTGTTCTAAATATGAATTGAATAGCGACTCGTGCACATCTAACATACAAACGAAGTCCATATAGGTACTATAATAACGAACACAACAACAACAGAAAATATCAAATTTGGTGCAGTAGTTCGGAAATTATGCGCGTACAGTCAGCAACGAAAGTAGCTGAACACTATGAAATCTTCAAAACGCTTTAACATCTTTAATATTCAGAATTCACTGACCCTTGAAGGCGGTACAAATTCTCATAATTACATGTGTTACCTTAGTCAAAATCTAATCAATAGTTTTGGTACTATGATGTTTTTAAACTTTCGTTGTGTTCAACGACTTTCGTTGCTGACTGTACATACACATTTTTTTTTTCACTAGCCTTTGCCCGCGACTTCGTTCCTGTGGAAGTATAATTTTTTCCCCGCTTTCGTAACATTTTTAATTGATACGCCCCATTGGTCGTATTGTGTTGATATTATAGCCTATTCTTCGTTAAACAGGCTACACTGAAACAACGGGAATTTTTCAAATCGGACCAGCAGTTCCTGAAATTTGCGCATTCAACCATATAAACAAAGAAACTCTTCAGCTTCATAATCTAATATAATTATAAAATTCTCGTGTCACAGTTTTCGTTGCCATACTCCTCCGAAACGGCTGGACCGATTTGTATGAAATTTTGTGTGCATATCGGGTAGGTCTGAGAATCGGCCAACATCTATTTTTCATCCCCCTAAAATTACCCACCCCTATATGGCAAAACAACGTTTGCCGGGACAGCTAGTATTAGTATAGATTTTTATATATACCTACTTAAATAGATTTAAATGTAACCGTTATAGCAACTCTAATTATGTTTGCACAAAAAAGTCATTTATAAGAATGAATTACTAGTTGTATGTAATCCATTGTCCATGAATAGTTTGCTTAACTCATTATAGCTAGTGAGAGGTTACGATCATGTGCGCACGTGCACAACTAACATTGCAAAATGCCAAATATAATATACGTGAATTATTTTTTTACTAGCAATTTCTTGGTATTTATTAAAAGGTTGTTGTGAAGTAAACTTAGGTGTAGAAGACCAAAAACCTGACAACCAGTCTATTCTTCGAATGAATGGGTTGAGGAGATCTAATGGTGTGCTTATGTTCCAAAATCCAGGTTAAATTGAAAGCCGATCCCAACAAGGTTGGGAAAAGGCTAGAAAGATGATGAGGTGTTTGTGAGGTAGGGTTTTAAATTATTTTTCGATGTGAAACATAATACCCTTTTAACTTTGATCAGCTAAATGATAGAGCATCCTTTCTTCCTCTTTCCATTCCTTGCTAATATTGTAATTTGTGGAGATGAAATAAACGTATTTTTATTTATTTATTTATTTATTTGCTTCTTTGGAATCCAATTACGGCCTTTTTGGTTGCATCTTTCCATATCATTTGAGGTATTACTCTGGGTTGTTTCTCATATTATGGTTTTTATTCAAATTGCAGTCACTTTAACACCATGAGTCTTGACTTCAAACTGAAAGCCGATCCTAACAAGGTTTGGAAAAGGCTAAAAAGATATTGAGGTGGTTGTGAGGTAGGGTTTTAAATTATTGTTCGATGTGAAACATAATACCCTTTTAACTTTGATCAGCTAAATGATAGAGCATCTTTCCATATCATTTGAGGTATTACTCTGGGTTCTTTCTCATCTCATGGTTTTCATTCAAATTGCAGACACTTTAACACCACGAGTCTTGACTTCTGGATACATCCTAACCTGTACTAGCCACTGTGTTAGCAAATAATAAATCCAGCGATGGATTACTGATATAACCTTGAACTGCTGTTCACTAATGCTTTGAGTTCAAATACAAGGCACGCACCTCTTACTTTTCGAACACGTGTGCGTATGAATTATTACTGATCACGTGCATAAACGGTAAAGGAAAACATTGCGAGGAAACTTGCATGCCTGAGAGATTTTCTTGGCCGCTTGTGACATCTGCTAATCTGCGTGAGGAGACCCGAGGAGACCAGAGGAGACCCTTGCCCAGTTATGGGAGATAAATGGGTTGATGATGAATTAATGGGAAATAGTGATGGTAGAAATGAGTTAGTTTTAAACTATACCCCTTCATTTATTTGGACGAGGAATGAAAGGCTTAGGGCCTATTTCACCACCTCTGGATATCCGGTAACCGCCGGAATATTAAGAAATGGAACAATATTTGTATGTAATTATCTGCCAGCTAATTTAACGGGAACTTATCAGTAAGTTGTAAAACAAGTCCTTAGTATTCTGCGTGTAAAAATATTTTACGATTGCTCACAAAAATATAAGGACCATGTGCCAATATGATTTTGATGAGAGCTTTTATGTAAGTTCGGGAGCGAAATAATTTACAATATTGAGGTCAACACATCCCCAATTCCCCATAAATACTTAATTATTTTCGGGAACTCTATGAATATAAATGCTCAAAATGAAATTTCAGGCGCATCGACAACATTTGTTTTTAATATTTTTTCATGTAACCTCAATACACTTGTTTTTATTCGCGTGCAGTATTTTCATAGCACCACCCGTACAAAATGGTTAGGCAGGGAATATCTACTAATGTACGTACTTACGAACTTTGATCTGTCTAGTCAAACAGGGAGCTCTAGATCAGCAGTTCCGACCACTATACCAACAGCATTTGATGTAAAAAAATTGCGATCTTAGTAAGTGCTTATTATACGAGGCTATTAAAGTTCAATGAACTCACAGATTACTCAAATTTAGCTATTTTAATTTGCAATTGCATCGCGTATTTTGAAACTTTCCGATGGTCTTTTGCAACTACAGTAATTCAATGTGTTGTTGTTATGGTATGAAAACACTATTCAATAAATAAATAGGTACATAAGTTTATTTCGTGGGGCATAATTACTTCTAGAAGTCGGTCATTATTAAGTGCTAACACATCTCTGGAGTCCGGCCTCCATGAGCTTGTGGCCTGCTGGCGGCTGTTTTAAGGTGTCCGAGACCCGACCAGGGCGAGGACCCACCGATGTGATTCAGTGATTGCACCGGACCACAATCTGTAATGATCGTGGGGAATGTCATGAATCCAGTAGCAGTCCTATAATTTTGGGTGTCTTCAAGACGAGAGTGAATCGGTTTCTTCTAGGCAAGCGCGCTCCATCGTAGGCCACATCGTTGCTTAACATCAGGCGAGTTGTGGTCAAGCGCAAGCCTATGTAAGATAAAAAAACCATGACTGAAGAAAAGGACAGTGAAACTTTTGGTCATTAGGACATACCCTGCCTCTCCAAACGGCAAGCGACCCACGAGGATTCTACGCAATCCAAAAAAAGTTCCTAGTTTGACTTCCTTTTAGGAATTTGCTGCAAAAATTTTGTAACCCCAGAAAATTAAGAGATGAAATGAATATAGTTAATTAATGATAAATAATTAGATCAACTAAAAATATTTAGGTAGGTACATGCATTATACACCTTTGTTCCACAGGGGCAAACAGAAACTACGGAACACTTCATCTACGTTCATACAACTTATCATACATTCATTGATTGCAAAAAATTATTCATACGAGTTTTCGAACCACAAAGATCCACCTGATCAAACGCTAATTGGGTATGAAATAAATAATGAACACACAATAGAATCGAATATGGCTCGCTGTCCTACTATTTGAATTATATGTTTTATTCACTACTATTTAAAGTACGTATGTCATAATAAAAACGTCAACTATTGCAAGTAACACGTGCATTATTTTAACAGTTAAATTTTTCGTAGTTTGGCAGTTTATCCATTAGATAGTTTTTTTACGAATATGTATTGACACACAATGACAATTAAAAAAAAACATTCCACGACGAGCATGTTTGCGAAAGGTAATGTTTTAATAAGTTTGGATGATGAGAGTAATCGAGGTCACGTGTTATTACAATTTCTAGCATTTATTGAAATGCTGGGTTGGGTTTCGAAGGACAGTTTTGATCATTGGGTAAATAACTGTACCACAGTTGGCACTAAGTGTCATAGCGATGAAGAATACCTACGTATAATAGTGATTTTTTCTTGTTTGTTTAATTAAATTAATTATTATATATTAGGCACAAATAAGTGAAAACTTATTTACAATATATTTGTATTTGACGTAATATTGATAAATTTTATTTTTGGTTATATTTGAAATTAAAGAAAGTAGTACGAATATTATACAATTGTAACTTTTTAAACTTTTTATCGTCAAGTACCAATTCGAAACTGAACACTTACGAAACGAACTTAGGTAATATCGTATCAAATTCAAATTCAAATCATTTATTGCATATCTTAGACGAGTAATAAGAATTAGTATAATAACTTACATTAAACCACGCAGTGATTAGTTTAAACTTTATCTTCTGGTACATCTGGATGTCGGGATCATCATAAGACTCGAAGTCTATAGTCAGCAGCGTAGTGGCCACTGTCACTAAATGTATATAGGAGAACGCGTAGAACCATAGTCTCACTTTTAACAATGTTTTACTTTCTTTCATAAACCCCGTACTCAAAGCGGCTGCATCCAAACTTAACATTTTATTTAAAACGTATTTATTCACAATTTTCACGAACATAAAAGTCAAATTAAAAAATTACTGTAAAAAAAATACGAAATAATACCTATCCACACGAACTAAATAATCGAAAATGGAACACAAAATATTCGAATATATTAATTGTTCGCGCGTCTTCACCGTCCACCACGCGCGTATGAGAAGTATTAACGACGCCAATATACTGCAGTCCTATTGTATTTTTAAGTCAAGTTTAATGGATGAGTCGTACCAATAAATGGCTAGGTACAAGGATCTTCAGTATATATATGGCATAGCCTTATAAGACCTGATTTTAGTATGAATTAAAAAAGCGGAAATTACGAATATTATTATTAAATTTTTTTAAAACAACGCATGCTTTCTTCAGTATTTCATCTGTCATAACAAGAAAGAAAGAAGATTAATCATCCATCCATATTAGTTATAGATATTATTATAGTTGTTTTTTAACAATTTTTATAATTTGAAGTAATTGTTTCACTTAATTACAGAATAAGTGATTACTAAATGACGATTTTATTTTATGTGTAATCGTCCGTTGGTACAATATGAACTTGTACTGACTGACACGGACCACGGTACAGATAATAATACCGCTACAGCTAGTAGCAGTAGCTTGACGGGTCTGCTGTTTCACCATCTGCCAGTAAGTTCCCGTTAAATTAATTAACAGACAATTTCATACAAATTTTGTTCCATTTTTTTATTTATCCGACGTTTAGCGGCTATCCAACGGTGGTGAAACGGGCCCTAAGCTAAGACCTGGGAAAAATTACAGAAACATCGATATTTATTTAGCGCGGGAATCACATTGACACGCACGCCGCGACTTTTATCTCGGACATAGTTTTTGACTCAGGGAGTTATAAAAACTTATCGGATTTGGTGGCGAGGCACCGATGCCTCAAGCTAGGATCTACATATAAACTAAGCAACAGCAGCTTAGGCTAATATTCAGAGACGATGCTAAGCATAAACTTAGGCTTCCATATGTCAAATTGTCATACAAATTTGACATACGGAAGCGTAAGTTCATGCTGAGTCTCTTCTCTGAATCTCAGCCTTAGTGTCCTCGAACGGGACTCGGCTTAGGGCGTTGATGGGGTGCAGCTAGGGACAATTGGACCTGTGTTAAAATAACTTATTTAGGGACTAATTTAAAGCACCTGACTCGGACGGGCTGGCTCATCCAAGAAACGGTGACGAGGATTACCACTACACGGTCTCCGCGACGGAGGTCTTTGTGCTCACTGGGCGCACAGCGTCAACGCACAGCGTCTTCCGAAACGATGAAGATCCCGTTTTTTTTTATTAACCCACTTTGTCCCACTGCTGGGCAAAGGCCTCCCTTCCCTCCTTCCATGCCGCTCTGTCTGTTGTCTTAAGGATCCAGTCTTTCTCGTGGGAGTCGAGTTCGTTACGGAACCTCCGTCTGCGCCGACCACGCTGTCGCTTCATTTCGTGTGGGATCTAATTTGTGGCAACTTTTGCCCACAGGTCGCCTGGCAGATCCCGTACATCGGCATTATCGGACCTTTGATTGTTACTTTATAAACGATTAACGACGACAAAAAACGTCCCAAAAATGCCTATAAAAGTCTGGTAACTTGAAAAGGACCAGCAGTGTGAGCTTAATTCTTTTCTATCTGGGAATGACTACAATTTTCTAAGTCATAGGTGTGAATGGTCCATCCAAACCAAAGGAAAAAGTAACCAAACAGCCACCTTATTGCCCCTTAGGTGTAGCAGCTAATTGAGGAAAAGGTACGACTACCCTTATTTATAATTGCCGTTTTTCTGTTAGGGAAGATCATTGAATACATAGACGCAAGACGAGGATTAGTTAAGTGTACATATACGCAAAACAAAAAACATATAACATAACACACCATCACGCTCGTATTCCCCAAAGGGTTAGACAGAAGTGTACTAATATACAGTACACCGACAGTTTTCCGAAATTATAAGCGTCGGTTTTATAGGCGTCGGTATTAAAGGCGTCGGTACTAGAGCCGTCGGTATTATAGGCGTCGGAATAACGAGTAAAATTGGAGTCGACCGCATAAAGGAATATTTTTTAAGAGTTTGTGACATTCCACTATGGATTTAATGTGTTTGTTCTGAATTCAAATGTTTATTGTGAATTGTACACACTAGTACTAGTATCGAGAACGCAATATGTGGCGTTTATTTATTCACTGAAAAGCAAATTTTAACTATTGTCACGTCCGGTAAAGCCGTATTTACTTGCTAAGGTCCACGTACTTTTAGCAGATAAACCATATCATCACGCCTGTATTCCTCGAAGAGTAACAGAGGTGTTCTTGTCTACAGCCAGAGCTGCCCGGTATGTTTAGGTCCCTTGTAATTGGGAGCGAGCCTATGGTCATCAACTCCATAAGGCCCAAATTTAGACTCCGAGCTGCTACTGGGAATTTCACAGAAAAAACCCAACAACACTGCTCGACCCGGGAACCCAGGATCTCTAGCATAGCACTCATGCTTGGGTCCACTTAACCAACGTAATATAAGTAAGTAGGGTCTCAGGCGTTGCAGTCGCGCTTGTGATCACTAGTCTAAGAGGTAGTCCTATTATTTACTAGCTTTCCGCCTCCGTCTTCGCCCGCGTGGTCTTATAAATTTTTCCCCCGTTCCTCCTTTTAGTCGTAGCATGATGGTATTTAGCCTATAGCCTTCCCCAATCAATGGGCTATCTTACATTGAAAGAATTTTCAACAAACAAACAAAGTGAAAGTCCCGCCATGGTCGGTCCAGCCGTTTCAGAGATTAGCCGCAACTAATAAAAAGACAGACAGATAAAAAAAATCAAAAATGATATTTGATGTAAGTACCATACGCATTACGCATTTAGTGAAGCTGTTAATTTGAAATTACAAACAGACAATTATATTTTTTTTGTATAAATATAGTTTACTGTTATTTGTAGTGTATTGCCGGACATAACCTCTTAATGTAGTTGCATCATAACATTAATTCCGTCTGCAAAATGCGTATGCAAGGTCACAATATAAAAATATTCTTCGCTCTGATTAAATTTGATTCCAACAAAGAGTATTCAGTATTTACGAGTAAAGTTAGTGTACGTTACGATATTAATTATAATTGCTAAACTGTACTAGGAATTTATTACCAAAGAAATGTTTCAAAAGTGTAATCTCTTCATGTGTGATATTATTGTTGTGAGTACGGTTTTAATTAACCACTTTATTCTGTCTTGGCTTTTTAAATTAAAACATTGAAAGGTAATTTAAATAGTCTAGGTATAGACTACAGTCTACTACTACTATATACAGTCTACAGAAATTTATAGACTGCTAGCTTTCCGCCAGGGGCTTCTTTTATTTTTTATAACTTTCTTCCCCTATTTCAACCCCTTACAACACTATTTTCGTATTAAAAAGTAGAAGTGTGTTCATCAGAGATCTCGGAGCCCCTTCACAGTATGCTAGAGACTGCCGTGTGTTTTTAGTCGGTAAGAGTTCGATATAAGTCCATAACTCTCTGACTTTTCTTTCTGGGGAGATGGAGGGAATCCATTAGAAGGTTCACACGAAAAAAAAAGTTTAACAGCAGACGTGTCACCTGATAGTAAGCCTTATGGAAAACCCGGAACTGCCTACAGCGAACAATCGTGAAGCTCTAACTAATATTCATGACGAAATCTTCTCCGATATTGCCGTCACAATACCGCCACCTGTCAACTCCACGATGAACTATCGACGCAATCTAGATGCATTGTGTGCCATCCATTCACCGTAATGACACTCGACTACAAGAGCACGGATTATTGGCTTATATTGCCCCTACCTACGACGCAGATAGATAAAACTGGACTGATATGAGAGTATTGTTTTCAAATGTGTTCCTTGTTGTCTTCTTCTTCGACGATATTCTGGTCTCATAGTCAGACCGTAGTGGCATTCATTTTAACCCCTTACAGCACTTTTTTCGCATTAAAAAGTAGCCTATGGCCTTTCTCAGGGCTCTAGACTATTTGTGTAACAAACATTTAAATCGGTTCAGTATTTTTGGCGTGAAATCGTGACAGGCAGATAGACAAACAAACAGTTACTTTCGCATTTATAATATTAGTAAAGAGTAAGGATAGTAACTAAAAATTAAATGCTTTTAACATAAACGCTTAACTAGACTAATTTAGCAATTTTAAAATAATTTAAAAGTAATTTTAATCGTCGATCGAATCGAAAAATTGGAAAGTATGATTTATTAAATTTTGACAGGACAACATCCGTCGGATCATTTATTTTTAATTAGCAGCTTCGCATGGGTAGATTTTTCCATCCATAGTTATTCCGTTATTCGGGGCGGACACAAATCCCACAAATTAATGATTACAAAAATCAGCCGAGCCCTTCTGAGTTGTAAATGGTATAACTAACCCGACTGTGTTTAAAAAAACTAATACAACATAGGCATTTTTTGTAGTTTTAAAGGTCTTGACTACGCGCTATTGACTACTAGACACTACAGGCAGTCTTGTAGAAAACAAGTCTCATTATAACTCACAACATATTCAGTATAATTAAATACCTAAAATAGCTTTAGAAAAATCTAGATTATTTAAAGTCTATTCTAGGTTATTATGTTCTATATTAACACAACGACATGCCTACATATTTTTAAATTCATTGAACATTTTTAATTAGGTACCTTTTAGGGGTCACGGTCATTACGCGCATGCGAAAGATAATTCAGATAATTCGTTAATTGTAGCCTGAACTGACTTGTTGTTGATTACAAAGTATAACAACCTCCTCCTCTTGCAAACTTAAACATCCTGCAAGATATCTTGCAGGATGTTTAAGTTTCAAGATTGTTATATTTTTTTTAACCGTTTGGGGTTGAAACGCTTTTTAAGGGCATTGCCAAACGCCTTTTCGACGCTTCCCGGAATCCAAAGGCTGGCCTTTATTTTGGTCAGAGAATCAGCATTGCCATACAACGTGGCAATGCAGCCAGCCTTCTGGTACCCTTCCAGCTTATAGCGATGCGGAGGAGTTTTATGATGCCTTATTATAAATAGTCATTTTATTATTATTTTATTTTACTTGTATTTAGGAATAAATTTTTAATTTAGTAGATAGTCCTAATTACATTGTAATATTTAACATTGTATTTTTTTGTGCAATTATATAGTGTTTAATAAACTGCGTAAAATAATGTTCAAGTTACAATTTTATTCTTTCTGCATGTCAGGCCTATTCAGTTTATTCCAGTGATTCCCAAACCCGTGGTCGTAAAGGTACATTTTAGATCGACGCAACTAACTTTTTTGTCCTTGTGTTTTCTGAATAAAAATCAACAACAATGAAATCAAAGTGGTCGTTGGTCAAAAAACATTGGGAATCACAGGTTGAGCTGCCTTACTGGGCTGGAATTATCCAGTTGTAAGGTAGGTATAAAATTACTTCATTGCTTTTTAGAAATACCTCTTACGTCTGCAGCTATACCTTTGTTCTAGAACTGATTTGCAGTCTTCGCACAAACAATACTAGGAGTTAATAATCCTTAATTTCTTGATTTTCACCGCTGATCTTCTGATATTACTTGATCCGGGTCGTAGGACCATGTAGGAGAAATAGGATTATCCGAAGAAATAAACTGCTTGAATACTCAATGCAAATAATTAATTTAATTTAATACGGTGGTGTACCGAACAACGTCTCAGTAATGAGTGTGACATAAATGCTTAAAACTAGAAAGAACCTATAGCTAATTAAGACGGACGAGTAAGTTTCTGCCATGGCGTATTCATCAGGCGCTCCAACAAATTATGTATTTAAAGTCATGCTATTATGCCAGTTCCATCAAACATGTTGACCAAGGTTTGGGTTTATAGAGCTTGGCTCTACCAGAGAACTGATAACCTTTTTACAAAGAAAGCGTTATGTGTTTGTTAGTCTTAGCATTCTCATCATCATCTTCTTATAAACCAAGAGAGGTTCACTACTGAACCAAGGTTTCCAAAGGGCTGGTATATGCCGCCTGCATCCAACGACTCAAACCCTTTATCAGGTCAGGAAGCTGTCCCAGACTAAGCTTTGCGGTGCGTGGTCTCTACTAGAGAATCTTTTTGCCTTAGCAGCCAAGAGTTCTAAGAGTTATATGCCATAAAGAGCTACGTGCACTGCCACTTCAGCTTTTCAATCCTTTGAACTTACAGCGGCCACTTTTGGTTCTTATACGGATCCCCTCATAATTTAATCGCGACTTAAAATAGCAAGCAAGCGATCTACTTGATTGAAATGTCATTTAGAACATAAGTAGGTATTAAAGTAACTTTACAAAACAAATAAACATCAAAACTTTTAGATACACATACACATGATTAGGAACTAAACGCGAACGAATTGGGCGTGTAAACAAGTTGCAATTTGAATAGAAACAAAATGTATAAAATGACACGTAAGCTTTCGACAAATCGGGCTGTCACTAATGTCATTTCCATACATTTTCTTTTTATTCGTTTGTCGATTCGAATGTCAAATTGCAACTTGTGAAGCCCCCCCTGTTCCCCCCTATGATTACAACGACGTAATCTATCCATACCTTAGCATGGCCTGCCTGCTGATCCCTCTATTCATGTGCAACCATATCCGTACCATTAGGGAACCATTAACAAGGAGCTTCAATCAATTAATCAATCAAACCACGTCTGCCCAACACTACGTGACATGTATATGATTTATAGTACCTTATTTATAGCTGCTATTGGTTATTAGTACGTAAGTAATTGATTAATGCGATATTTTTCGAGTTCATTGTGATGTTTTAACTTATTATGTTATATAGATATATCATCATCATTATCAACCCATATACTGTCCCACTGCTGGGCACGGGTCTCCTCTCAGTATGAGAGGGATTAAGCTAAAGCACCATGCTAGCCTAATGCGGGTTGGCACATGATTTCAAAAAGGCAGAGGTGCGTGCCTTGGTTTCGAAATCGAGACCTTTGACTTGGTAGTCCAGTGGTCATACATATGCTATCACTGTTTTTTATATAGATATATGTATACAGAAAAAAATAACATAGATTTTGGGAATTTCCCACGGGTTTGGGAAAAAAATAATATATAATTGCTAGTAACACCGCGAGGAACCGCTAGATTAATATGTGTCACGGGTCTGTCAGTAGTGCCAAATACGGTACAAACAAAATAAATATTTGAATGCAAGCCTATCTAATATATAAAATTCTCGTGTCACAGTTTTAGTTGCCATACTCCTCCGAAACGGCTGGACCGATTTGTATGAAATTTTGTGTGCTTATCCGGTATCTATGAGAATCGGCCAACATCTATTTTTCATCCCCCTAAAATGACCCATCCCTATATGGCAAAACGACGTTTGCTGGGTCAGCTAGTATATATATATGTCGTGGATGACGATACGAACGATAGCTAAACAAGCACTTACAATGGAGTACTGTATTACTGAAATAAGGGTAAACACCGTGACGTCATTGTTTATGACGGCGCGTGGGCAGAGTTGTGTGAAGGGAAGTGATGGGATGAAGTCAGTCTTGTGCGAGTAAGGAACCGATACGCTCCCTTGACACGAAACTGTCGGTTTGCCTAGGTCTAGAACATAAGTAACCTCTATCGGACTAATTACTATCCTAATCGTTGTGAAAGTGAAACACTCGGTGCCGGGATCTGTGTATAGTGTGTATTTATTGTAAGACCGTGTTATATAGCGTGTAGCTAAGTCAAGATGATGACGACGTTATCGCTCAGCCATCCCTGACGCCGTCATATATATATAAAATGTCCTGGGACATTTTACACAGCATCATCTAGTCCCAAACTAAAGAGAGGTTGTGATGTTGTTTTTTGTAAATACATACTTTATTATAACACACTTATGTCCATCATAATAAATACTTGTGTCCTTTAGGAATCGAACCCTTGATCAGCAGTCTGGTACTCGAACAACTACACAGACGTCGCTCGTTATGAATCAGCGTTGCCACTGTTAGTTTTCGAAAACCGAGGTACAATTCTAAAATTAATTAGTCTAGTATTAATATAATATTTAATTAAATTTCTAAGCAATAACAATGCGGAATGGATTTCTAACATAGCTTTGTTTGAGACGTTTACGGCATTACTGTTGATGCTCTCAATTTAATTAATTTAACTTAGATTCTAGATGTAAATTGGCACGTTTGGCATTATTTGTAAGAGCTTTAGCTACACCATAAATATCTTCGTATGAATATTTATAAATCCACTCCAACACGCTTGTATTCTCCGAAAGGTTAAACAGTGTTTCGTGTATTTATTTTAAATCTAACTAAACTACAACCTAACAACCGTATCTAAGGTAATCCTTACTAATATTATAAATGCGAAAGTAACTCTGTCTGTCTGTCTGTCGCGCTTTCGCACCAAAACTACTGAACCGATTTAAATAAAATTTGGTATACAGATAGTCTAGAGTCTGAGAAAGGACATAGGCTACATTTTAGTGCGAAAAAGGGCTGTAAGGGGTTGAAGGGGTTATAAGAAATACCCAGATCACGCGGGCGAAGGCGCTGGCGGAAAGCTAGTTTATAATACATAAACTTTCAACAATTTAAACTCCACTTAAGGACTGGTACACATAGTCAGTTAAATAAAATAGCAATGGCAGCAATACTGCATCGCACCCGGCAGTTGGTCGGCTGCCTAACGAGTTCAATTACGAGCTGTACTGATGGTTGATGCAGAGTACGGAATCAATGGAATGATAATTAAAATTAAACTTCTTTTTTTATGGAGTATAAACTCCATAAAAAAAGGATATAAACCTATTGATATTATTAAATCGTGACTTGGGCAGTATTGGGTGTTGGGTGTTTTGATGCTAAAATTGCTAATCGCGATCTAATCTCAATAACTTTATAAATAAGTTTATTTTCAATTTTCATTATACGCATAAGTGTCAGATATTAGTATGGAATGATAATGTAAAGTGTAGTATCATATTTTTCTTCTTCATTTTCTTCTACATCTTTTTAAAGGTAATAATTACGTATTAACATAATTTAACATTAAAATATGTAAATAACATAATGCAAACATAAAAATAAAATATAAATAGTATAATAAATGTAAAGTAAACCATGCTTAATTAATTAAATCATCGGTGTTAATGTCAAAGTCAATTTCTTTCCATTAGTTTGATTACAAAAACAGTTTACAGAGAACAGATATAGTGTTCACTCCATTGACTTACTGCTCCGTGGCAAACCAGTCGACGTGTTAAACGAGCCATACGATGGAACATGAATGAGAATACACGAACTGGCTGAATGTTGACTTGACAAATGTAAATATTGCAAGAGTTACACGTTAGTTTGGTTTCAGATAATTCCAATGTGTTTTCTGTATTGCTGATACGTAATGAAACTACCTTCAAAGGCTTTACCTCTAAAGCGTAATAATAAAAAAAACAGTTTCCTGTATAACATGACAGTTACCTATTTAAATATTTACGATTTGTTAATATACTTAATATTTTGTCACAAAATATTGCGAACCTAGTGTTTGTTCAGGCAGGAACAAACAGAATTGTTAATGTATTGATTTTACTGAGAATCGTAGCAGATATTGTTTGTCTTATATACCTATACAACTTCGCTACATAGCATACGACGACGTCTGTGGTCTAGTGGTTCGAGTACCGGACTGCTGATCAAGAGGTCGTGGGTTCGATTCCCGCAAGACACAAACATTTATGTGATAAACTTAGGTGTTTGTGTTTGTCTGGGTGTTTCTTATATATTATAAGTATGTATTTACAAAAAAAAGTATATAAGTATTATATCCATTGTCTAGTACCCATAGTACAAGCTCTGCTTAGTTTGGGACTAGATGGTGTTGTGTAAAAATGTCCCAAGATATTTATTATTTATTATTATTTATCAGTTAAAAAAAATAAATATGTAAGTAGTCCTTCACCCCGTAAATAGAATCCGAGATCCAGGATAGTTTCTAGCAAATTCTCGAATAAGAGATCCAGGTTGGTTGGTTGACTGATAGTCATGTAAATTAAAATCTGTGTAAAAATACCCCAATCACACGTAGTTAGTAGTTGTATCTTTATATTTTAGCCTGTATTGTTCCAATCCCTGAGCAAAGGTCTCCCCCCATTTCTTCCACATAACTCTTTGTTATTCTATTTGTGTTCAGTTCTCAAGAAAGTCATCCAAGTCATCTCGCCATCTCCTCCGTGTACTGACGCGTTTCCGTTAAAACGTGAAAACTTTAATACATCACGATTAAAATAAAAAAAGAACAGTAAATATGTGAATAACCTTTTAAGCATGATATGAATAATGTTTATGCATGATATGAATAAACGTAAAAAACTGGTTTCCTTCTCTCCTAAATTGCCATGCCCGACAGGGTCCATGATTGATACCTTAATTAATCTATTTATCATAACAACTGTTAAATTAACATTGTGGAGTGCAATAAATGTATTTAGTATGGAATGTATTAACATGGCAAGAGAGATTATTAATAATTTCAACAACTAAAATAGCTTTGCCAGAATCATTGTTCCATTTTGATAGTCCATATCCTTGGTAATAAATGCTTTGGCTACAATGTCCTGTGGTTTATTTCCTTATACTGTTACTAAAGACCAGTTAAAATTATTCATACCATCACACCTGTATTCGCCGAAGAGTTAGGCAGTGGTGTACTAATGTATACCCACAGTTCGCCGGTATGTTTGGTCCCATTAAAAATAGGAAGATACATAGACTCCCTAATATAAAACCCTTCCTTCGGCTTTTTGCCGTGTCGTCGGGTAAAAAGGGGGCGAGCTTCAAATCTAGCTGCTACTGAGAATTTCTTAGAAATACCCAATAACACTGTTCGACCTGGATATCGAACTCAGGACTTCTAGCGCAGTAGTTGTACTTAGGTATTTTATTTAAAACAATTTAAATAACATTACGCCATATAATTTGACATTTGTAACAGTGCAAAAGAATTTTGTTGCTTATATTTACGACATAGGCGCTTAAGATTGTCCGAGTGAAAATAATATTGTTACTAATATTTAATTGTAGAAAATATTTAGGACATCGCTACTGCTCATCATTGTATTCTTCTACTTACTTACTCGGTGCAGCATCCTGCATTATTCAGTGGTTTCTGTTGAGGGCTAACTCCTGAATCTTCTTAGAAGTCACGACCTCTAAGTCTAAGAGTCTAAGTAAGTTTAAAAATAATTTACTAGGTAGATAACCTATTTTAAAAGTGTTAAATAAATTAAGATGTTGTTTGTTTGTTTTGTACCTAGTTTATAATATGGGGGGGCCAATAAAACGCAATGACCCAAGACAGCAAGGTTTTGGAGTAAACCAAATTATCATCTAAGGAAACAATTTTAGATTTTTTTTAAATCGGTCAACCGATTTGTTTAAAACGTAAGTTATGAGGTAACAAACAAAAAAATCGAATCGAATTGAGAACCTGCCCCTTTGAAGTCGGTTGAATAATCGGGATTTTTACCCGACTGCGCCGGAAGATTCCCGATTTGAGAATCTATTCGTTATAAGAATGAAAAAGAAGAAAAGTTAAGTTCACAATAAAAGACAATGTAATCGCCAAAACTTTTATTAGTTCATAAAAAACATTTCTAGAAAGGGAAAGTTCTTCCTGTGTTGACTCTGTATATTCCGGAACTGAAAAAAAAAACATAAAAAATTAAATTAATGGAAACTTGAGCGAAAATTTTCAAATAATTGCGGAACTTATAAAAGTAAATTTATTCAGGATTTTTATAAATTAAGTAGGTAGGTACACTAAATCTATCGGCGAAGAGAAATAACGGCTGTCGATAGCTTAGGCTTAGTATATTATTATGTAAGTATGTCCATGCTTTTAAAATAAATACCACAGTGAAATCTGCTACAAAATTTATATGAGATCATAATTGACCGTTTTTATAATTATTATCTGTCTGTCTAAAATCTCTGCAACGTTTTAGCGGATTTCAATGAGAATATTTAAACAGGAATTGAGGCGTTTATAGTTTATTTCGAATATCTTGCAGTATTATCTTGGAAATACCTTTTAGATGGAAACTTCGGTTTTAAAAGAACAAGCAGAGCCTTTGAATTGGCTAATCATAACGGCAAGAATTATATTTCAATAAGTATGTCAAAAAGGCTGTACGTACCCTACTTTACTTAGATCAGTGCCACCCATCCTCAATGTAAGTCCTCCACACAAGTTCAGGTTCAACTGCGTGTTTGAGGAGCAAGGGCGTCCTTGTAGGTTGGCGTTTGTAATTGATGCTGCAAACAACTCGTAGGCTCGCTCATGGCTGCAGGAGTGGGTAAAGCAGCCTGGTTGACTGCTTCCACCGTTTGCGAAGAAGTCGACGTTGCCAAGAGCAGTGCCAATACCGTTGGCAAGTATGCCTCGGCCATCCGTGTGGATTACTTCGACGTAGCGTGCGTCGGAAAGTCTCAAACGGTTGGAATTGCTTGACCATAGATTTCCAGATGGGTCCAATCCTAGAAAGGTTACAACCTCCTTTGTACAACTAGGTTCTACAACTAGTTTGAAAATTCAATTCACCATTTGAGTGGGAGAAAATTAATGTTATTGCACACCATTTCAGAAGTGGAAAGCCTCTAATCAATCGAACCTTTTAATTCGTTATTAAACTTTATGATTTGGCAAATAGTCATAGCCATTATTCTACCATAAAAATCTACTTACCAGTGATTCTACCCACGGCTCCACCAAGTTTTCTGCCAGTAAAGCCAACAACATGTGCTCCAAGGTTAAATCCAACTAAATGCAGTTCACTCAATGCTGTTACTCTTTGTCTCATGACCAGCAGACGGATGAAAGTTGCTAACTCTTCAGCCACTGCCTCAACTTGACCAGATGCAATTGAGTAACTGAGGCTAGCGTATAAAGACCAGTCGACCACTATTATGTTTAAGTCTTCAGCAGATAATATTGCTGCAAAAAAAACATGAATTTAGCCAAAAATGCCATAGTAAAATCGTTGGCCAGAGAAAAATGAAGTTGGAAAGAAAAAATCATTACAATTTATAATAACACGAAATGATGACTCTTACTTAGATGGACATCCAAATTGGTAAGTAAAACCTTCTTACCATCGTACATAGGTAAAATATTATCTTCTTACCATCTTTGATAATTGGATTGAGTGACGTGAAGGCGCTTCCGCTGTGCCCGTGAACCAAAATGATAGAACGGCGTGTTCTCACGATGGGCGAGGCATCGATTGAGTCGATAGTAGGTAGCACAGTCACTGGTGATTGCCAGTTTTGCCTTTTAAATAAAAATGATACTGATAATGGTACGTAGGATAAATTGTCAGTGTGTTATTATTTTTGTAACATTAGTTTTTTTTACACAAAAAATTAAAACATTAAATGTACTTTTCCCCTCCGGTTCAACATAATGCCAGAATAGAGTTGTGCCTGCCTGAAACCTTTTCAACCAGAACCAGAAAGACAACCAGATCATTAAAAATAATGTATATACTTCATTCATAATTAATATCATTATGTTTTCGTCAGCCACACACCAACGCTGTGCCCATTCTGTTTATTATAGACAAGTACTAACTAAATATACTAACTTTAAGTAGGTACCTACTAACCTTGAATAAGCATAAAATAATACTGAATTGACGTTCTTTGTCGCTCCTTCCAGTTGAGGGTGTCCATGGCAGGCTGAAAAAAGTAATAATGAATCTACGAATAGCCAGAATTTTATTTTATTTCACGTAAAATTCGACGGTTCAACTAATTCAATTGAGAAACATCAGAGTAGTGGCCCACACACAAAAATGCTAAGTCGCACACATTCACAAATGTTATAAAAAAAACCTCTGATGAAAAATGCATTACAATTTTCTTCTAAGCTAATCAATTTTAAATCCGCATTTATATTTAGAAAATCACACTGTCGTGATCCGGTTTTGAATTTAGATCACCTATCGCATGGAAAAGTGAGAGACAATCTAATAGATATCACGTCTCCGTAGAGGTCCTCATTAAGTGTTCCCACCGTTTCAAATGATCCTCCGATCCATGGCGCACTAAAATTATTCACGGCACTAAAACTAAAACTATCCTTACCTACTGCCACGGAAGCCAAAACAATGGCTAGATTGAACATATTGCTTAAACAAAATTTTCTTTACTATTGACAATTTACAAATTCGTTTGTTTTTATAATTAGTCAACCAAATAATAAGCAGATAATATTTTTGTGTGATAAGTTAAAGTCACCTTTGACTATGATCTAATTGATAAAACTGTTACAATTATTATAAAAGGACATAATATTTTTACCGACAGATTTTACTTACTGATTGTTACCAAATAGTTTACTGATAAGATGAGTATCGATTTGTGAGTGAATATTATTGTAAGTTATCAATGATATTAGTGATAATAATCTTGTTTGTTAATTATTGTAAACGGTGACGGTTAATACGGTTTCAATGCACTTATAATATGACGTAATACTGATGTACTTCCTGGATTTTGAAATGTTAGCTGAAAAATACTACGTTTATGAAACATAGAACATACGAACGATAAGCACGATAAGGCTAGTAATGAATAAAAAATAAATCTGCAGTCAGATCATAGGATGTCAATTCAACGTAGCAAGATGGTTTCTTCGAGGCAAGTGCGCTCCATCGTAGACTACATCATTGCTTAACATCAGGCGAGTTGTGGTCAAGCGTAAGTCTATCTAAGATAAAAAAAAACCTCAGTTGTTATACTGTCTCATAACTACCAAAGGTTATCCATAAAGTCCTAGTGCCTATAAGTTAACACCATACTTGAATACTGCAGTTGACACAGTTCAGTGACCAGCTAAGAAGCATTAAGTGAAATAAGAGACGGAATCTTTAAGCGAGTAAACATATCTTATAGGATTACCGCTACGGTTCGTTTACTTTAGTTTTTGCTATCGTCATAAAAAAACTGCACGCGCAGATCGTGATCAGTCGTTGGATGTTACAACTGA
Source organism: Acronicta psi (assembly GCA_946251955.1). Taxonomy (NCBI): domain Eukaryota; kingdom Metazoa; phylum Arthropoda; class Insecta; order Lepidoptera; family Noctuidae; genus Acronicta; species Acronicta psi. The sequence goes on along the minus strand of OX276475.1, from coordinate 9,325,660 downwards.
AACTTTTTTTTTGGAAATGTATAAGGCCATTTTTCTATTAGTATTTTCTTAGGCTATCGAACATAAATGTGTCGTTTTTTTATTGTAATAGTAGCTATTCCCCGCGGTGTTACTCGCGTTCATCCAAAATTTCTAAAAAAAGTATCTGCGAGTAAAATTCCCGTCAAAATCGGTCCAATCGTTTCAGAGATTAGCCGGAACGAACAGACAGACAGGCAGAAATGTTAAAAATAGAGTAATTTAAGTACCGTATTTACTTTCATATGCATTTATTGAAAAGCTGTTTATTAGAAATTACAAACAGGTACTTTAATTTTATTCATTTGTATGAAAAGTACTGACGACCCGCTGCGGCTAAGTACGGGTTCCAGTATTACCTCTTATAGTGCCATGAAGTTCCAAGAAGCTAATCAACGAACCTTCAATGAACTGTTAGTCGGATTTTGTATCTCATTGTCGATATCGAGAAATCGCTGGATAAAGGAAAATGCACCTGTGCCTCTACCATGAATTTTTCTCACTAGACTCGCTAGCGACGCCGTAAAATATTTGTATGGAAAACCCTCGCAGCGCCTCTAGCGGTTACGTAAGGAACTAAAATCTACTATGAGATGACAGCGTTTCAATGCGTAAAAAACCTATCGAAAGTCATTTGATCGAACTCATGGTTGAGGTACTGAACTAATAAGCTTTCCAATGGAATTAATGGATATTGTTTTTTGTTCTGTTGATTTATTTATTATCAGATGTATGCCGCCGGATCTTAATACATTTTGTCCATATTTTAAAATGGGATAAGGAAAATATAAGAAATTATGTCCCTACTTCTGCTAATCTAATTTAATGAATTTGGTTTGGAGCCTAGCTTTGGCCTTGAATTGCTAGCATTCGTATTTTCAAGCCCAAAGGAGTCAGTTCGAACCCCTTTCAAAATTATAAGTTGATGGGGATCACTACTACTAATCATCGCAAGAGTAGGTAGAGTAGTATTAGATCGGGATGGGAATACGGCGCAGGGTTTCTTCTTTAAGGCAAGTTCAATTTATGTCCAGTTAGTTTTAACTAGTCGTTGAGAATAGTGTATTTTTCATTGCGTAAGATTTATCCATAGCATGTAAGAGCTGACGAGCCCTGACAGACAGCACCCGTTCACTTCGTTTATGTGTTTATTTATCTATACTATTATAAAATTGTAAAAAAGTCGTATCTGTACATTGAAGATATTAAAAAAAAACAAGTTGGTTAGAGTATATAAACTATCGCGAACCCAAAAAAGATTGATTTTTATGATTCTTGTTTACTTATAATATTCGAAAACAAATTAATGACACAATATAAAGTACATTGAATTTAATAATAAAATTGTTTTTTAACTTGTCACACTTCAATCCAGATACAGATACATTTATTCCAAACCTACCCATTATTAGCAAAATTCTGGAGAGTTTTTGAATTGTTATTTACAGCTGGAAACTTTTTTGACTTGTCCTCCTTATGAGTCGTTTCTCCTTACCTCGGCATTTTATAGTAGCGGCGAGGAGTAAGTCCTGATTGCTATTATAAAAGTCAGATAAATCCTTAACTATAATTATAGATTCCGTAAATTAAACTTTATGGCAAATAAAAAACAACAACAAAAGTGTATGTTGACTAAATAACTTTATTGGTTCACAAAAATAAATTTCTAGAACGGATAAGTTCTTCCTGTGTTGATTCTGTATTTTCCAGCACTGAAAAAAAAAACATAAAAAATTAAACTATGTCTAAAAGTTTGTCGGCTCTGAAGCAGCTTTAAATAAATATATGGGAAATCTTTACTGAAATATTCACAAAAGTTTATGTTCATCCCATAAATATTTGCAAGTAGTAGTAACATGTGGTAATTGAACCATCAACCATGAACTCAAGCAGTAGACCACAGACGTCATCAAAAATGATTTATGTACCTATCCTGTAAAAGCTTTTTTCAAGTTAGTAACGCCGTTGTTTCATTGAAACAATGTGCGTATCGAAATTTGAAATGGCCTTTTGAGGAAAGCTCCATAAATGTTTTGAATTGGCCTATCACAACAACAGGGCAAGAACAAAAATTTGAAATATGTCACAAAGGTTGTACGTACCCAATTTTGAATAGAGCAGTGCCACCCATCCGCACGGGGAGTCCGTCGCACAAGTTCAGGTTCAAGTGCGTGATTGAGGCACACGGGCTTCCTACTAGGTTGGTGTTTATCATAGATGCTGCAAACAACTCGTAGGCTCGTTCATGGAAGCAGGCGTTGTTAAAGCAGCCTGGTTGATTGGTTCCACCGTTTGCAAAGAAGTCGACATTGCCAAGAGCAGTGCCAATACCGTTGGCAAGTATACCTACGCCATCCGTGTGGATTACTTCGACGTAGCGAGCATCAGAAATTCTCAAACGGTCGGAATTGCTTGACCATAGATTTCCAGATGGGTCCAATCCTAGAAAAATTGCAACCAAATATAAATTTTTGCCAAAGTTCTTTAACGAGTTAATGAAAATGTTATGGAATTACTCAATAAAACACCAAAGAAAGGTTCTGGATCTAATATCAATGTGAAATATGAGGTAAATTAATCAATATATATTTTTTAATTAATAATAAAGGTATTTTTTTCGACCACTTATGTTCCTATAAATCATTTATCCGATTACAACTAAAATTTCATGAATTGTCCTGGGGAAACTTAAGACAAAGAGAAGAGAAGAGAAGAAGAGAAGATCACAAAAAGAGGAACAATTGCAACGCGGGCATATAATCCTTAGGTATAGCTAATAATTAATACAATAAAAATTTATAAACGATGAACTGGGTTCAATTTGTCATTTATTGAACCAAGCTATAGTTAGGTTACGTTGACGTAATGCGGGCTGACGGGTTCACAGGTGCAATTGAAAATGTGTCCCAGGGATCTAGATTTAATCATGATATTTAACTTCATCGTTTGAGATAGTGATCATGAATTATCAACGGACATCACTTCAGAGGTTTGATACGGGGCTTTGGATTCAATTTTGAGATCTATGACTTGGTAGTTCGATAGTCAGTGTCATTATTCTGCCATAAAAATCTACTTACCAGTGATTCTACCCACGACTCCACCAAGCTTTCTGCCAGTAAAGCCGACAACGTGTGCTCCAAGGTCAAATCCAACCAAATGCAGTTCACTCAATACTACTCTTTCTCTAGCGACCAGCAGACGGATGAAAGCAGCCAACTCGTCAGCTGCTGCCTCAACTTGACCAGATGCAATAGAGTAACTGAGGCCGGCGTAAAAAGACCAGTCAACCACTACGACGTTTAGGTCTTCAGCCATTAATAAGCCTGTAAGAAAACATAAATCAGCAATCATTTTGCTATAGTAAAATTGGAGGAATTGAACGTTATCACGCCTGTATTCCTGGAAAGGTTAAGCAGAGGCCTAACCCTGCCAATATACCTAACCGAACACAGAAGTGTTCGCGGGTTTAGGTTATGGTGCGAGCCTATTATCAGTAACCGGGCATAAATATAAAATCAGAGCTACTGCTGAAAATTTTGTAGAAAAATCCACACTGCTTCACCTGGGATTCCTGGGAATCGAACCGAATCTCGAACGTGGTAGTTACTCTTAGGACCACTAGGATAACGAGGCAGTTCAAAAATAAGTCTTTAAGTAGTAAGCAAAATGTTTATAGCTGGCAATAAAGAAATCGTTTTCGTTTATTAATCACAACTATATTGATTAATTTTTAAGAATTTTTCTATTAATGTAACCCTTGACTTCTTCTTCATTAACTACTTCTTAATAAATATTCTTACCATCTTTGACAACTGGATTAAGTGAGGTGAAGGCGCTTCCGCTGTGCCCGTGCACCAAAATGACAGTACGGCGTGCTGCCAAGATAGGCGAGGCATTGATAGAATCCTCAGTGGTTAGCACAGTCACAGGGGTTCGCGAGTTTTGCCTTAAAATAAGAATGGTAGGTAAGTACATCATTTTAATTAGGTGCGTAAATGGGACATATTATCATTTGCATGACATATTTTGTGAAGATTTTATCGTTTTCATTAAAAATTGAAGCAAAATGTACTCTGCCTCATTCAACATCCTCAAGCAATCTGCAGACTGTCTTTTCAACCAAAAAAAAACCAAGATTGTATATACCTACTGGCTTGAAGTTAGCTCGTGCCAACTTCAAGCCGGACAAAAAAATAGGCGAGAACTCTACTGAACTGCTACCCGCCCATTCTGTCTCTATAAATACGAGTACTAACTAAATATACTAATTTTAAATACTTACCATGAGTACGCATAAAATAATACTGAATTGATGTTCCTCGTCGCTCTTTCCAGTTGAGGATATCCGTGGCATGCTGAAAAAAAATTTGAAAATTTACAAACAGTCACATTTTTTGTTTTACATAAAATTAGACAGTTCTTTTGCTGGGCTTCACTTGAGACAGACACGCACGAATTCAATTTTTTTTTTTTAAAAAACCTGTAATATATTACATTATTCTTTATTAAATTTTTGATTTGCACTTATATTTGAAAATCACATTTTCGTGATCCGGTTTTGAATTTGGACAACTAAGAGACAATCTAGTGGATAACACTGTTACGTAGAGGTTTCCATTAAGTGTTTCCACCGTTTCAAGTAATCCCCCGATCCATGGCGCACTAAAACTATTCACAGCACTAAAACTAAAACTACCCTTACCTACTGCCACGGAAGCCAAAACAAAGGCCAGCTTGAACATCCTGCTTGAACAAAATTTTCTGTACTGTTGACGATTTAGAAATTCGTTTGTTTTTATAATTAGTCAACCGTTTTAATTGACCATCAGACAGATATAATTTTTGTGTGATAAATAAAAGTCCCCGTTCATGATCTCAGTGATCTTAGTGATAAAACTTTTACAGTTATCATAAAAGGACATGTTATTTTTACCGACAGATTTCGCTTACTGATTGTTGTAAAACAGATTTACTGATTAGATGAGTATCGATTTGAGATGGAATAGTATTGTAATTTAGAAAAGATAATTATGATAAAAATCTTGTTTGCTAAATATTATACACGGTAACGGTCAATATGATTGCAATATGCAAGTTGCACTAAAGTGTAGGTAAGTGTAATCAATATATTTCCTTGCCAAGGAGTGTATTTGATACTTCTGACATTCCGTAATTGTGAGGAGGCTTGCATGCCTGAGATAATTTATCGTCGGGGCGTGTGAACCAGCACTAGGCCAGCGCGGTAGACTATAACCTAATCCCTTCCATTTCCTCGGTTCCTCGGCTCCGCCAGGCTGAAGTTGTCTCCCCCCCTACACCAAGCAACACCTGTGATGTTTCAGGTGTCTTGTGCGGAGATGATTATTTACCAACACTCATTATCATTACCATTAAGTCTCATCATCAGTAGGTGACTACTTACCGCCAAATATTTTTATCGTCAATGATAGGTATCGTTAATGAATTTCAGCTGTTTGTCCTTGTCAGTTATTAATCGAGGCCACTAAATAGACCTTGAGCAGCCAACAGGGATTCCCAAGCTGGGGATTTACTTGGGATTTTAACATTCAATGAATTGTGCCTATTGGAACTGTCATCATGTCTTGTCAGAAGTCACGCATAACGCATTCTTAGGAAATGTGTCTTCATTATCTTCAATAACGATGCACTCTCATGCAAACTTTCATTCCCTATTTCAATCACTTCAAGCCTTTCGCTACTAAAGGTTGCCTTGTCTATCGTCAAGGTCTTGACTATCTCTGTACCTACTAAGTTTCACCAATTTTGGTGTAATAGCGTAACATTTAATCAAAATCCGTGTCGTAGTTTTGTGCGAAAGAGTATTATATAACCATACATCCTCACCAACTTTCACATTTATATTATTAGCAGGAAGGATAGATAAATTGCTCACCTTTACTTTAAGCATCAAAGCTTTTAGTTATGTCTACTATTACCGTTGGCATTGGTGGGCCATTTAATTAATTACCTGTATCAACAGAATGTGGTCGGAGCCTACGTGAAAGGGTCTCAACACAGAAGCTATTTCACTTTATGACACTAAAAACAGAGTGTAACCGCTGCACTCAGATATGTTAATTAACGTTAATGATACCTTAACCAGCCTCACTAGAATAGTGGTCTTGCAGCCATTGCAGGTGGTTGAGCAGCTGGTTGAGCATGAGGTCTAGAATTCGATTTCCAAGTGAAGTATTTTTGGATGTCTGTATAAAATCCTCAGTAGCATTTCGGAGTTTGGATTTGTGCCTGGCTAAAACAATAGGCTTACCCTACTACAAGCGACCCAAAACACCCCGGTGAACTGTTTGGCTATGCCGCAATACACCTTCCTAACACTCCTGGAATAATGAAGGTCCATTGCAACGTAGGTACTTGGGTATCTTTTCAATGAAATTGGTTTCCTATAGACGGGTTATTGTAAACTTACCACCCTTGTCAATTCGTCACAGAAAAAGTACTTATGTGTAAACTCGTCACACTTATTTTCGATGTACAGACAGCAGATAAATCAAAACAGGGATGATGGTACGATTATTTATATTCATTTAGGTACGTCTACGCATAAATTAAAGCAATACGAATTAAAATATTGTTTGATATTGAAATATATTGATTTAATTATTACTGTCCATAGTCTATAGTGTAATTACATTAATATTCTCTTGGTTTTAGTATTGTTTTGCAAATGTATTGTTTAGAATACAAGACGTTATCTATACAAATATTATAAAGAGGAAAGATTTGTTTGTTTGTATTGAATAGGCTCCGAAACTACGGTTTGAAAAAAAAAATAGTGTTATATAGCGTATTTATCGGGGAAGGCTATGGGCTATAAAACATCACGCTACGCCTAATATGAGCGGAGTAGCAATGAGAAATGTTGCAAAAACGGGGGAAAAATTTATAAGGCCACGCAGGCGAAGCCGCTGGCGCGAAGCTAGTTTGTGGTAAAATTAATGTTAACAAATTACAAAACCTATCTTATAATAAATCATTATGCCTTTAAAATGAGGAACTATTTTGGATATCCTTCCATTGTAGGTCAGTTCAGTCAGGATTGACGCATATAGCAAGAAACTTGGCAGTCTCTTCGTATAGCTCTTCCAAGTGGTATAAGTTATGAGGGCCACTCACTTGCTGACCCAAAATTACTTGGCAAGGAGTGACGTTGCCTGGAGAGTTCAGACGCCTCCAAATATAGGCCGCTTCATGTATTACGATAAATAAGCCATCGAACGAATAGTATTTGTATTGTGTGGATTTAACCATTCTTACGGCCTAGTTTCAAGATGTCTGGTTACCGAAAAACGCAATAAATTAAAGAAAGTAACAAAATCCGTTTGAAATTATCAACCTCCTAGCCTTTTTCCCAACCATGTTGGGGTCGGCTTCCAGTCTAACCAGATGCGGCTGAATATCAGTATTTTACACGGAGCGACTGCCATCAGACCTCCGCAACCCAATTTCTGGGCAATACCAATGTTCGAAGGAAAGACTGGTTGTCAGGCTTTTGGGCTTCTGACTACCACTAATGATTGTCATAGGTGTTCGTATGACAACCGGGACCGACGGATTTACGTGCTCGCCGAGGCACGGAGGGGTCTAGATGTGTTAATAATGGTCACCCATCCACAGACTGACCTCAGCAAGCGTAGCTTAACCTTGCAGATCGGGTGATCAGCGTAGGTATAGATTACCCACGAGCCCCTCCGTTTGAAATTATCTGCACAAGTAATTTATCGGGAACTTGTGTACCTAATGTAACCCACAGGAACAACCCACAAGGGAAACGAAGTATTCCCATTTGAGCATCCGTTTTCTGTGTTTCTCAAAAAAGATATTCAAATGGGAATACTTCGTTTTTGGTCCCCTGTGATAGGGGCTAACCTATTGCTATTAACCGGTCACAACTCCAAAATTCGCGCTGTTACTGATAATTTCATAGAACATTTCAATAACACTGCCCGACCCGAGATCGAAATAAGGATTCCGAATGTGGCAGTCGCGCTTATGACTAATGATATAGAGTTACTGATACCTAGTTATAGTATAGTACAGTAGTAGGTAGGATAATTATAAAAGTTATATATCGCACCTCCGATAAAATAGGGTCATAAGTCGAAAAACATCAATTTTGAGGAGAGCCAAAATAAAGCCAGAATCTAAACCACAAATATACTAGACAGTCCATATTTGTTCTAATATTTATTTAAATATATGAGTAGTATATATTAAGAATGCTTCAAAAAATACTTTTATATGGCAAATTCCGTTTTTAAATTTTCCTGAAAAAGGCCAGTTTTCGAGTTGAGACTCTATTTTATCGGATGTGCGATATGTAGTCTCCATACATAATTACAGACTACTGATAATTATAAAAGTTATATGTAGTCATAAGTCAAGTCTAATCGAAAGGTTATTACGCTAGTGCTAATCTTGAGGTCTAATTATTATTTACAACTAACTTTATCTTATTTAATGTATAACATAAATAATATAATATGAAGTCTCGAGATAATATTATTTTTATAAAACTAATACACATTGTGACCACAGAGTTATAAAAACAACAGAATAGAAAATAACTAAACATTATTGCCTAAAGTATTATTAGAGGATTTTAATTCTTCTGCTTATCTATGTATGCTATGTGCATGTATAATTTAATTGGTCTTCATCTACATCTTAAATATAAGAGATCAGCTCTTAAAAAAATTACTCAATTGATGTTGCGTTAATTATTTATAGGTACATAACTCATCTAAAACGGATGGTGATTAGCAATTTCTTACTTTCTAATAATATAAAAATTTAAAAAATAAAATTTCTAAAACATAAAAAATAAACACTAAATTACAGTCTAAAAAGTCCTAAAAGTACGCTAGATAATAATAATAATAAGTATTTATTGACAGAAACTTGATACAAACATCAAAACATATACTTACTTAGATATAGAAATAATAGAAATGTAAACACTACGTAGCTAGTTTTCCGATTTACCTACTTTTTTTTTATAAGTTTCTCGGGTTTTTGAGACAGTTCTCAGGTTTCTCAGGTAGATGAGTAAAGTTAACCCTTAAAACCATGTGCTTTAGAGGCAAATTCCACTTTGGACCCATATGGCCCTTATATTAAGGTAAACACTGTGTCAATTTAAATTTACAGCCTCAAAAAGTCTCCAAGTAAAATGGCTATCACAGATAGTTCAACAAACACACTGTTTAGTTTTTGCCATTTAGATACGGACCAATAAAAATGATAACTCGAATACATACTTAGGTTACATTATGTCATCCTATTTCCAATTATCAAAGAGGAGAACAGTTTTATCATAATTTTTAATAGAGGGGAGGTCATTAGTTCGCGCATGCGTGTCAAAAGGTTGCGAGTTCGTTCCTGCCGGCTGACCGCGGATCCTCGCTACTCGGTAGTTGAACGTTGGGTACCGCTGCAGACTGTCGCACCGAGTCCCACTCTACACTCCCCCGCGTAAAAGTTTCCTGGCACATAGAAAAAGAAAACGGAGTTTGAAAACGGAACGTTTCTAAAGTTCTCTATGACGTGTATTGTGTAAGTTGCGTTCGGAAACGTCAACATGCGGTGGTGTTTGACTGCAGTTTTGTTCGTCGGTTTAGTTTGTTCAGGTATGTAAACTTTTTACGCTATTGGTACTTATAATAAATAGAACTAAGTAATTTTGCGAAGTGGTTACGTATCTGGAAGTAAATATATTGAATGCGTGTTAGTAATAATTTTCGATTTTGATAAAAATATTTCTCGAACGCTAGAATAGATACAATTACGTTATAAGTGGGTTACATTTTAAAAACCATAGAGTATTGCTCTTTAAAATTAAATATTCATAGAAGCTGCTACAGTTCCTTTTTTATAAGCTACTTATGTAATGTGTGGGTAGTAAAAGACGTTCCTACTTAATATCCATCGAATTTAGCCAATATCAACGTGACATCCGTACGTGTATTTACAAAAGGAATCAATATTAAGGAATCTCGTTGTTCAATTTCCGGAATACATTCGTGTCACGTATATTTATTTGTAAAGGAAACCTTTTCAGTGCATCTGTAAAAATACTACATGAAATTAATCTTTCTCTGGCAAACGATTACCGATCATATAGGTACGTTATTTAAATAAAGACCTCATAGGACTTTTGAAAAGATATTATATTAAAAACTAGCTTTCCACCAGCGGCTTCGCCCGCGTGGTCTACGTATTTCTATACTATGTTATACATGTATTATACATATAAACCTTCCTTTTGAATCACTCTATTTATAAAAAAACCGCCTCAAAATCCGTTGCGTAGTTTTAAAGATCTAAGCATACATAGGGACAGACAGACAGACAGCGGGAAGCGACTTTGTTTTATATTATGTAGTGATAAGAAGTATAGGTACTGCATAGTTATGTATCATTTTGCAGGTATAGCTCCCCCGGTCAACGTTATATATGGCTCGTTTAGCTTTGAACTCTTTGTAACTGAAACCTTAAATGTAATGGCATTACAGAATCATGATGTAGGTCACAGACACATCAAGCTAAAGATTTCCAGTATAATCTGATCTGTCATAATACTGGAAGCCTATGAAATGCGAGATTGGCTTATACTGGAAATGTAGAAAACTAAAAACAGGAGCAAATAATTATTACTAACATTGACAAAATCATTATTATATAAGTATCAGGTACGAACCAACTAAGATAAATAGATACTACGGGCGATCCCGGGACATCACGAAAAAAAAAACGGAATCTAACGTAACCATAGGCAACAAATCCCTTTGTCTAGTGACAAAAACGTCAATGTGTCACAGAAAGAAATCAATCAAATCGGGATCAAAGATTTTGTTACAAAATGTTTTCAACATTTAACCCTTTTTATTTATGTTTGAGCAACAAAAATTTGTTTAAGTAAAATTGTGTACTCTATTGTAATGAAATAAATTAAATAATAAATAAATAAATATCTTTACACAGCACCATCTAGTCCCAAACTAAGCAGAGCTTGTACTATGGGTACTAGACAATGGATATAATACTTACATACTTTTTTTTTGTAAAGACATACTTATTATACATAGGAAACACCCAGACAAACACAAATACTTATATTCATCACATAAATATTTGTGTCCTGTGGGAATCGAACCCACAGACGTCGTCAAATTAAGATGGATTCCGTTAAATACAATTCAAAATTTATTTTATTTTATATAAAGCAAACCTATCACTTCCATGTGGTGTTGGAATATTTCAGAGAAAGAGCGAATAATGCTCATGAGCGTATTTAATTGACAGGTCAGCCGGTGTGTCAATTATAGTTCGTTCAACTAATGAGGTTACGCACCAATAAAATTCATGGTGAATGATGCGATGACTCTATAAGTACGCTTAAGGCAATTTCTGGATATTAAAAATATCATAACATAGTTCCGATCTAGTGTCAGTGTCACAAATGTCACTTTCAAAGCATCTGAAATTTTATGACACTGAAACTAGATTTGTGATTTTTTTTAATTGCGAGAGATATCCTTCTGTGTAAAAAATCGTTGCCATTACTCTGAATGCCATTTCCAGTTCTGTGGTTTTACGCTTGGCTACCATAAATCCTTTAATTTTTATCTGTGCTTAGTGGTGGGCGTTGCGCAAACCCGCTATCACTTTGGATTGCGGGCTCAATAAAGTCCGACAAAATGGGATTTTCTGTTTAGGATTTCTTTGGCTATAAACTAGGGGTAGAACTAAGCCTTTAATAATTATTGTAACAATTGCTACAAATCGATAGTAGCTTTAATACAATTGATGATGTCTTACGTACCTACTGCCAAATATTATTATTATGCCTTTTACATTTTGCCATCGAAACAATTTTGCTTCGTTTTCGGAACAGGCGTATCCTGAATCCATGATGTTGATTAATGGAAATAGGCCGTTAACTATTGCATTTATGAAAAGGTCTAGAGCAGTGATGGCGAACCAATGGCACGCGTGCCTTTGCTGGCACATGTAAAAATATTATGGGTACTAGACTTTGGGCTTTAGGTGCCTCATCGATATTCTTTCCCCCATTAATTACTGAATTATGATTGCATGACGGCACGACACGGTCTCTTCAAATGTTTAAAAAAAAAATTTGAACACAGATGAGTAAAGGTTCGCCATCCCTGGTCTAGAGTATTCGGGGTACTGTTACCATAGTAACTTCAGAAATTCGGGGAATACCGTACAATCACGCCCCAAAGTTACACAATTATTGCTATTGACAATAGACCAGGAGCGTCAACCGCGATACGCTGTGAGCAAAACGATGACTGACTACAAGACGACTAGCCATGTGTATTATCATTATGCTTTAAATATTATGGCAACACAGCAGCCTTTTCCATCCTAGGACAACGACACAAAAAATATGTTATTAAACATTAGCAGAAAATTCAATTACCTTCCCTAGTAAGTACTGCTTTTTTTTGCTAAATTACTAGGAATTTACTGTACTGTATGGCTCCAGCTATTTATCATGTGAAATTGAGTATCATTTTAATACATCCAGTTATATATTCACAATGTTGCTCGCGATGATCGTTTTCGCAATACCTTAGGAACTTCCCAAATTCACTAATAATAATAATCAACCCATATACTGTCCCACTGCTGGGCACGGGTCTCCTCTCAGTATGAGAGGGATTAGGCTATAGTCAACCACGCTAGCCCAATGCGGGTTGGCAGACTTCACATGCCGTCGAGAAAATTTCTCAGGCATACAGGTTTCCTCACGATGTTTTCCTTCACCGTTAAAGCGAGTGATAATTACGAAAAGTCAGAGGTGCGTGCCTTGGATTCGAACTCGAGACCTTTGACTTGGCAGTTCAGTGGTCATACCCCTAGGCTATCACTGCTTCCAAATTCACTAGGATGGAATTTTTGGGTTTATGTACTTATGTTAATGAACGAAACTTCTGTGCACTTCTGCTTCGAAGCTGTGTGTTGTTGTTAGTGATGTCCTAAAAAAAAACTGGAAAAAGTAAGCTTAATAATAATTATTTTCTAATTCTATTACTTTATAATAAAGGTAAATAATAAAAGGTAAATAGAAAAGTATAATAAACCCGAAAATATATATGAAAAAATATAATTATTTTCTAATTCTATTAAGATGGAAAACCGTCATAAATAAAAAATAACCCTCATATTTTTGTCTACTTCTATCATAATAAATGGAGAAAGGAGTCATAAAGCCACAAATAAACCTCATATCATTTTCTAATTCTATTATAATAAAAGTGGAAAAGGTCATTCATCACATTTTGATAATACACCTATTAAGAGCCATAAACAGCACGAGCAACAAAATTTGTAATCAGGTCACCATAAAAGGACATGAAACGACTTAGATCTCGATAAGGACATTTATCACATTATTTTATCACATTTCGGCCGGCTTCAGGGGAATTAACTTGAACATGATATTTCCCCATCAGTCGTAAAATGGGCACTCCCAAGTGTCGGCCAAGCCCTAAACATAATCTGCTGTTACTGTCGGGCTGGGTCAACGTAACTTTCCTCGTACCTACATTCCTGTTGTAATTGTAGCTTTTATAATCCCCTATTTGCATACCCACGATATTAAATGGACTTGTACAACATTGTAAACAATTTATACATTTAAAACCGTATTCCTACCGGTTCGAATAGAATTTCATAACACTAAAGTTTGTAATACTTAAATATAAATGTCGAATTTATATCCTATTATCTCGACTTCGCCCGTTCCTTTTATAAAGGCTTTAAACCGTTAAATTTTACGACGTCTGTTTCAATATATTTACACTTTTCCTACATTCGATGCACATTAATCTTTAGTACGGGGTGTAGTGCGCGTGCGGTGAACTAGGGACAAATTGAATTCGTTTTGTAGCAGCGTTTTGTAGCAACACCACTAATTGGTGACGTATATTGCATGGCACATGTGTTCACTATCTCTTTGTTTCTTCAATTCAAATTACGATAAAAATGAACCAGATAAGACCCAATTTTCTGATTCAAGCAATTTTCGAAAAATAATTGCTAGGTTTCTATGTAATCATAACTCTAGAACTATAAAAGTACGTTTTATGATTGAGTACACAGCTTTTGCGGATAATACCCGCTCAAACAAAGTCATTCATCTCTCGGTTAGGTCCCCACTGGGATCACGAGAGAAGTATAAAGGATGAAGTCAACAATCAAATATATTTCTTTCCCTTTCTTTTGCTCGCTCCTGTGATTCATCAATCATGGTCTGATTCATTCATTACGTGTTATGCAGCGATCTTGGATCAAAACTTTGTCGACAAATAAACTTTTTGAGTCGTAATATATTACGGTAATTACGGATACCTTATTTACGTTTTGTGCCACGAAACACGTCAACCCTGCGTCTTACGTAAACCTATGTACCTACCTAGTTGATATCAAAAGTTTTATTAAACCAGCAGCAGTTTTATGGCAGTCCGATGGTCTTTTACTAGGATATCTCTGCAAATCAAGCACGTACTGAAATTGTAAAAAGATTTTAAACTAATAAGGGGTATATTACCCATGAACAAATCATGAAAATGAACATTACGAATAGCTATAATATTGTTGTTTTGACGTTGATGCGCTGGAATACCCTTAAAGGTGCTTTAAGACAGACTGGCGTAAGAATGATCGCAAGCCAGTAACCCCAAGAGATCCTACCATCGAGCGAGTCAGACCTGTTCTCTCCTCTTACGAGATGTTGATCTGTAGCTCAACCATGAGTTCTATCGAATGGCTTTCGATAGGTTTTTTACTCATCGAAACGCTGTAATCTCATAACAGATTTTAGTTCCTTACGTAACCGTTAGAGGCGCTGCGAGGATTTGCCATACAAATATTTTACGGCGTCGCTAGCGAGTCTAGTGAGAAAAACTCATGGTCGAGCCACTGAGTAGCAGGAAAGAATCTTATTCTAACCTATCCCCACATAGGGTAAATGTTCTCAGTGTCCTCTCTATATTCATTTTAAATCTATTTGATTAGTCAAAACAGAGACAAACGATGACGACGTGTGTGTTGTAATTACAATGCTGGATGATGCATACAAGGCTCTGGATAATTCAATAAGCCGGATTAATTGACTCAAGCAGATCTGTGGTCTAAAGTGGGTATTATGTATATTATTCGGGAATTGCTAAGGAGGGGACACAATGGCTTGAGTGTATCAACAAACAGACACTAATTGGATGCATTGTATTCCTCTGAGGCAAACCCTTGGACAGTGCATTTATGATTTATGAAGTCGGTTAAAAGTAGGTAGGTATCTACTACTTTTTAATAACATTTACTGTAAAAATGAAGTGCTTAAATATGAAGAAAAACAGAACGAAACCTTAGATTTTTCAGAATATAATGGGATTAATTATTCTGTATGGTAGGGAGTAACTTCAGTCAATAATCTTTAGCAACATCAGAGATAAGGTATAGGCATATAGGAAGGAATGTTATTAATGTCTCAAACTGGAGCACGGTGATGGTTGCTTTGCGGCAAAATATATTGGCAATACGATTGTCCCCACTCAGATATCTCTGGCAGCAGAGATTTACCACGCCAGTACCTTAAACGTTATAATTAATTCTTGTTTCAGGTAAAATAGTACTCTGTATAAATTTTAGTGCATAATACAGTATGCTTGAGTTCTGAAACTTTCAGGAACTTTGTTCGTTTCTTCCTGAAGCTGGAATATTATTATGAACGGAAAATTGAAAGCTTGTTCTGTTAAGAACATTAACAAGAACTTAATAATAATTATTACCCGACTGCCGAAGGAGGAGGGTTATGTGTTTGACGCGTATGTATGTATGTATGTATGTATGTATGTATGTATGTCCGTTCCTATGTCCGGTCGTAACTACTCAACGGCTCAACCGAATTAGATAAATGACACCTCATTAGATTCGTCTTGATGGCACAACTGTCACTGGGTACATGAAATTTAAAAAAAATCAATATGGCGGATTTTATACGCTTTAATGTGCGAACTGATTTTGAAAATGATCTTTAGTTGTATCAATCATAATCATAATCATAATCATTTATTCTGCATTCATGTTGTCAATTTATATTTTAAATCATCATTTAGGATCTATCTAGTGATTCTATGATGATTTATAAACTAAAAAGAAGGAAATAAAATCAATTATTAAAAGAAACAAAAAACCCGACTGCGTAAAAACTACTAACTAAAAATCTAAAAACAAGCTCTGTGATGTTGGAAAATGTATTGCAGGCGGGACAAGCTATTCGTTCATAAACAAAATTCTTTCTTTGCTTGTCCCGCCTGCAATACATTTTCCAACATCACAGAGCTTGTTTTTAGATTTTTAGTTAGTAGTTTTTACGCAGTCGGGTTTTTTGTTTCTTTTAATAATATTACACTACAATTTTGCAGCTATACAGCTTCTGTACACTATACTAGATCCCGTTACTTTGCCCGCGTGCTGATGTGAATAGGTCTTGATGAAATTAATATAAAAAAATCATTTTACATGATATATAATGTTTTAGTTTATTAATACTATTTATAGAAACTCCGAGCATGTTGTCTAAATTTATTCAGTTAGAAGATTTTATGAAGAATATTTTATGTTTATTTATTTATGTACTGCCTATTCTTTAGTATGTTTGTTTCAAACCTAACCCTTCTTCTACTTCTTCTTATCTCTCTTCTTCAAATATTGTGATGATTATCATGACGTACGGCCGATCATCTTTCTTTAACAGCTGAAAACAGCTAAATGAAAAATGATTCTCAATTGCATACCAGATTTTAGTAGACAACCCTAGCAACTAATAAAAGAAACGGAACAGGTAACATTCTGTTTTTCCTTCCCTCCTCATATGAAAGGAAAAACTCACAACAGACCGACACAAACTTTCAAGATTAGCGTCTGTAGTACGAACAGAAAGAACTTCCAACACTCTTCTATGTAGTGATTACTTAGCACAGAGAAACAACGGAGACTCTTGAATTGAAATAAAAGTTCGTAAGTCAAATAATGTGTTAGGGTTGGCTTTACGACTATTGTTTCGGAGTTAGGGATTATTTTACAGTTTTTGGCAGCGTTCCCCTGTTCCACGGCTGGGGAATTAATGGTGACCCTGCATTTGACAATTCCCACCATAACTTTGCGTTCTGACTATGGCCGCCTTTGTGAATTTTAAAATGATTTTAAATTACGCATTGAAATCGAGGTTTTACGGCGAATTTTTCATTTTCTCCGTAGAATGTTAGGTTTATTGATTAGGTTTTGTTTGAAATAAGTAATGTTTGGTCGATTTGTTTATAGTTAATAACTTATCTACTCTGATAGGAGGGCAGAGGTGTATCTACTTATCAACACACAGAGAACGCCAGTATGTTTTAACACAGACACAAATAAGTACAAACTCCAAGCTACTGGGAATTATCCAGGAAAACCCAACAACGCTGATAATCCCGAGAATCGAACCAGGGAACTTTAGCGCAGGAATAATTATTACGACTAGGTACTAGACTAATGAGGGATTAATAACCGATAGAAGAGAAATAAATTAGAGTGTATTAATGTTTACTTAATAAATAAATAAATATCTTGGGACATTTTTTACACAGCATCATCTAGTCCCAACCTAAGCAGGGCTTGTACTATGGGTACTAGACAATGGATATAATACTTATATACTTATTTTTTGTAAATACGTACTTATAATATCTAAGAAACACCCAGACAAACACAAACACGAAAGTTCATCACATAAATGTTGTTGTCTTGTGGGAATCGAACCCACGACCTCGTGATCGGCAGTCCGGTACTCAAACCACTAGACCACAGACGTCGTCTGTGACGTGTAGGCACAAATTTTATGAAGAACAGTGTTTCTGTAAAGCATCCCGAACGCCCAACCTTATAATAAAATGGTGACCCTGCTATGTACCGGCTCGGGTTTACACAAACATAGCGAACTGTGGGTGTCGGCATACGTATTACATAGGGCCTAAACAGGGCCCATGAAAGGGCCATGATAGGATCGCCCCTAGCGAGCCTATTGCTCAATTAATTGTACACAAATCCAAACTCCTGGCTGCTACTAGAAATGTCATAGAAAAATCCAATAAGACTTTGTCCCACCTGGGAATTGAACCCTGGACCTCGAACGTAGCAGTCATGCTTAGTAACACGAGGCAATTTATTTTCTTGTAATTATTTTTATTAAATCTTGTGGAAGTTATTTTTGATACGTTATGTCTCGAATTTGCAAGAAATGTTCGATATGTTATATCGAGAAAAAATAACGATACGACCTAAATAAAATATCGTACGAAACGAAAGCATACGGAATATGAATAAGCAATCTAGGAATATAAAATATATTAGGTGCTTATTTCTCATAGCGTATCGTAAAAATAGACTGGCGCATATAACTTAGGTTTAAACTCGTTCGGTTAAGATACGGTTATATTTTTTTTATATTATGATAGGATTGGTGGGGCGTAAGGAGATAAAAGTACTCGTAATACATATTAAAAGTAAATTGTTGTATTAAAGACCTAAGTACTTACAGCCTACCTACTTTCATATTATGTACAAAACATAATACACGATTGTGTTTTGTACAAAGCGTTATCCAGAGGCTATTGAAAGTTATAGTTACATTTCGTCGGTGGTAGGTTTTAAGGTTCTGTAATAGAAAAGTCTATTGCCCTTACTGGGCGCAAGTACAAACTCCAAGATAGGTACTGAGAATTCCCAAATGAAAAACCTAATATAGATAATAACACTTTGCTGGACTTGGAAATCGAATCCATTACCTCACGATCAGCAGCGGCTTGGCTTTCGTGGCTTTTGAGATTGTTAGGTATTAATTACCAATTTATATAATATTTATATACAAAACTGACTCTTATGGGTCACTTGATGAGTTAAATACAACTAAAATTCAAAGCTGGAGACTTATACAGGGCAATTTTTGAACAATAAGCAAAAAAAATATGGTTGATTTGTACATATCATTATGAACAGCTTTTACTATAGGATCAACCCTGAAATCGCGAAAATATCCGCTGTTCCATTCTTATGATTTCAAGTCTGATCCCTCAATAAAAACTATTCATAACTAGCTGTTCCCCGCGGTGTTACTCGCGTTCATCTTTCCCCAATCACAATGAAATATAACCTATATCACCCAGGAATAATGTAGCTTTCTACTGGTAAAAGAATTATCAAAATCGGATTAGTAGTAGGTACCAGAGATTACCCCGAACACGGAAACTCGAAAACTTTACCTCTTTATAATATTAGTGTAGACGATGAAACAACCCCTTAATGTTTTGCTCATAATTAAAAAAATATCCTGTATTTGTACACTGTTGACAGAAGTCGTGTTCTATTTTTAAATCGATTCTACTAGGGATATCTATATTATGTACGAGGATACGATACATAGTTTACACGAAACTTGCGTCGGAACATGCGACACAATGCGCTAGTGTGGACAATGTTTTACGACTCTTGCTCATATATTTTATCCGCATCCGAACGTAGTGCACAAAAACTGATCTGTGTTTTATGAACGTTTGTTTACGTACAGTACCCTATAAGACTGACATTTTATATTTTTATATACCTACATATATAGTAGGTATATAATGCTGGCTAATGCTTAAATTTAAAAAAAAACTATAATATTATAAAACTGTAAAAGCGCTGTGTTGTATTAAAGATATAAAAAAAAAACTGTTGGGTTAAAGTATATAAAAGGCCGCGAATCTACGAGTTATTTTTTTTAAAGGTTTGCCTGTTTGTCGGGGCTTGGCGCTAAAACTACTGAATAGATATCAATTTTCGGTAAACTGTTGCAAAGCATATTTTCCAACTTAAAAACAGCCGTACATCTTTTTAAATATTTAAATAGATCCAGGGATACAGCTGAACCTGTCTGTCGTATGCGTTCCGATATATAAAAAGAGGGAATCGTTATGTTTTTGTTTTTGTCTTCATCGGAATCAATTTGTAATCCTAATATTGCTTTTACATCTACGAAGCGAAGTCACGGGTAAAAACTAGTAATATAATATAATTATTTAATAAATAAATAAATAAATAAATTCTAAAAAGTGTAAAATTTTACAGAAATATATTTCACAACACACCATCACGCCTGTATGCCCCAAAGGGTTAGGTAGAGGTGCACAACCACAGTTCGCCGGTAGGTATGTCCATATAATAGAGAATGAGCTTATTGCCATTAACCGGGCACAAACCCGAGCTCCAGCTCCATCTGAAAATTTCACAGAAAAACCTAATAACATTGCTCGACCTAAGAGTTGAACTTTTAGCGTCTTCAAGCTTTAGAACTACTAGCTTATAAACATACCATCACGCCTATATTCCCCGAAGGGGTAGGCAGAGGCGTACTAATGTACACCCACATTTCGCCAGTATGTATCGGTCCCATGTAATAGGGGGCGAGCCTATTGCCATCAACCGGGCACAAATCCAGACTCCGAGCTGCTATTGGGAATTTCTCAGAAAACCCAACAACGCTTTGCTCGACCCGGGGATCGAACCCAGGACCTCTAGCGTAGCAGTCGCTTTTGGGACCACTAGACCAACGAGGCAGTCTTATAAAGCAGACAGAAATAAGTAGGTATCATTAATTCATCATTTAAGTACCAATTTATAACAGATTTATTACTCGGAAATATGTTCGCCATCTAAATTTGGAACTGTTCCTCAAGAAGTGATTGAACAACCTGTGCGTTTCAAAGCTATTATCAAGTCACGTGGCCGTAACGGTACTTTAATAAGTTAAGTCATCGCGACTCCGCCTTCGTAGCTTACTAATGAAATTCCCGTCTTACTAAACTTTATTACAATGGGTCAAGAGGTTAAATGGCCGATCTTCGGGCTGTGCCGGGGCAAAATACTCTCGCTACTTTATTCGTTTAATTATTGCTTTTAGAGCGTGTTTTTGATCTTTTAAATGTAGATGCTGAAAAATGTTGAGTTTTTTGCAGTAGGTACCTAAAAGTCTGGTTATAAATAACTAGCTTACCGCCATCGGCTTTGCCTGCTTGGTTTGGGTATTCCTTTAAACTTTCATCCCTTCTTCCAATCTCTTACAGCCCTTTTTCCGCAATAAAAAGTAACCTATCTGTATACCAAATTTCATTTAAATCGGTTCAGTGGTTTTAGCGTGAAAGCGCGACAGACAGACAGAGTTACTTTCGCATTTATAATATTAGTAAATAGGTAAGGACTAGTAAGGATTATACATAATTATGCGCACTCGACCCTGTTACATGGGCCTATAGCCATGGGCCATGGTTACCCTTCAGGCAATACGGGCGTCATCATGTCAGCCAAAAGAGGTCCACTGCTGAACAAAGGCCTCCCCCATTGACTTCCACAGGGACCGGACGCATGCTACCTGCATCCAGCGACTTCCAGCGACCTTTACCAGGTCATCGGTCCATCTCGTTGGAGGCCGGAGGATATCAATTACAATCCATTATCCGTTAGCTATATGAATATGACCATCACCAATTAATTAACACACACACATGTGAGAACCTATCTCATATAACACGATGTAAACCGAACGGGAATTAATTATGCTTCAATTACACCCCAGCTGTAATTGAAAATATTTAAAAGATACATCACTACATAGTATAAAACAAACTCCCTTTCTCTGTCCCTATATCCCTATAAATGTATGCTTAAATCTTTAAAACTACGCAACGGATTTTGATGCGGTTTTTTTTATAGATAGACTGATTGAAGAGGAACGTTTATATGTATAATAACATACCACGCGGGCGAAGCCGCTGGCGGGAAGCTAGTTCTGAATAATTAAAAGATTCTGGTAACCTAATATTAAAAAAAAAAATGTTCCAATTTATATTTGAATAAATTCTTTTGAAATTGCTTATTTTTTCTCATCCACAAATAAAATCAATGAAACGCAACAATTTTACATGTTTTAGTTCTTAACTAAAACACAAATTATTTTATAATAGTACAAAGCTAGAGAAGTAACATAAATAAAGAAAGTTTCGTAGGAAAAGTAATGGGTGGAACGATCTATTCCAGCAATCGCTTATAGTTTTTATGTGAAAAAGGCCTCTGAATCTGTAAACAGGCATTTGCTGAGGTCGTGGGGGGATTACAAAGAGTTTCGCGTCTTCGGCAGCTGTTGCGCGGTCCGTGACGCCAGACGGCACCACCATCGATAATAATAAAAACAGTATTACACGATGATTTACAATTTAACTTCAATACGTAACATGCGTAACTTCGTTACTTTTTATAATGTCAACATTTTGATTTAAAGGACAGTCGTTTCTTTTATTTGTTTATTTCAATTGATTCATGAAATGTCATTAAGTACCTTTTTCACCACCTCTGATAGCCATTAACCGCCCGATAACATTCGAAAACTGGAACATGATTTGTATGAAATTATTTACCAATTGATTTAACGGGAAGTTACTGGGAGGGGTTGAAACATGCTCATAATCTTGTGAAGTAGTTTCAAAATTAGTGTGGTTCTAACTGCATTATCTCTAAAGATAGTTCGCGTAAGTTCGATACATTGATAGACCAGTATTATTGCCTATACCTAAATATAGTAGAGAATAAATAGCACTATCGCACCATGTTTGGACACGGTTGATGAGGATGATGATGTTGATGAGGTTAAATAATTTGTGTACCTATCAAAAACCAGCCATAATAGTCTAAGATCCGCACCTACATCGACCTTCACTGATAATAGAATGAAACATATTTTATCATGAATTTAGTACCTATATTAGAAAATGTGTTAAAAATGGGTTCGCAAAAAAAAACCTTCCGGATCTTCTACTACATAACCTTTCAAACCCAAATTCTGGGCAATACCAAACGAATCTGGGTAATATGAAAACAAAAATAGAAATAATATCTAACACATACGATGCAGACACCCAATAAAACTATAAAACCAAATCCATAGAGACGTGTTGATCAATTTTTGTTTATGGCTTGATGTGAACTAACCGGCAGCCTTCCAGTGGCTGCGTCCCATCAACAAAGCTCTGATTGAAAGTGGGTCACTCTAGTGTTTTTTTTTCCTGTATTGTCAATTGAGTAGGTATTCTGGTTATCTAGTATTCTGTTTGTTCAGTAAAAGGCTTTATGAAAGGACGTGTGGTACTGCGAATTTCGCCTTTGAAGTGCGAATTAAACTTTTTTGGGGGATCCAATTCCATTTTAAAAATAGCTTTATTCAGATCTACCATCGTAGTTATTAGGACGAGAAAAATATTGCATTTGAGAGCTTAAAATATAAAAACTTTTGTCATCACCAGCTTACTTTATGGGCACGGGTCTCCGCCTAAAATCAAAGTCGGAGAGTTAGTCCATAGTCCACCACGCACGCTAATGCAAGTTAGCAGGCAACTTGCAGATATTTAAATAATTTGTATTTACAAATTTTCTTTTACGAGTGCATCTTTTACAATGCCTTTTACATGCTCATTCCTCGTAACATTCTCATTTCAGTTACATGTAATTACCAGAATTGCCTTACATGTAATGAAAGACTTATTATTAAACATGGAGCATTTAAGATCTTCTAATAACAGCTCAGTTTAAGGCTCATTACACACTTTAGTATATTTTTTCAAAAACAATGAGGTTTTAAAAAAAAAATACTACCTACATTAGCAAACAAGGATGCAGAACTTAACGAAATACGACTCTAAGACGCTCCTACTGGCTAGCGTGTACAATTACCTCTTACTTAAATAAAGCCTTTCTGTCGTATGACGTCATACACCCATTACCGAGCTTTGTTTCACTTTGAGGGAACACGATACGTTCAGATGTATGCACAAACAATAGTTTCAGTATCCATACGTTCCACTGCGTTAGTTTCATCTCGCCCGGATACTGATCTATTTGAGTCCAACTCGGTTACATCGTCAAAGGTACAAACAGAACATTTTTATTGTAAATCCTAGGCGTGTTTGAATGTATGTATAATATGCATAATATGGCCTTTTAGATTTATCAGCCTCCTGTCTTTATCCCAGTTCACATATGGTTGGCGCAGTATGTCTTGTTGTTCCATACATCTATAATTAGCCGTTATCTTGTCATTCAATTTCTTTATGGCCATATCCTTTCTCACACAGCCAATTTGGCCTTTTAAATTAAGTATAGAAATTAATTTTGTGGTTAAACTTAGTAATTGTCCCTTAATTTTGAAGCTACTTGGAGGAATAAGTAATTCTCGTTCATCTTAAACTTTTCTTGTAACAATAGTTCTAATAACTTTAGAACTTGTAGAATTAAGTCTACAATGCTCTGTTTCATCTGCGTCGTCATCGCTCACAAAAATATTTATTTCTTTTTAACGTTTTAAATATTATTGGGACACGATTGACTGAATGTATGTTACATTCTATCATTCTTTAATAAGGATTGGATTAACCCAAACTGCGAGAGGTTTCTTTTAAGACGTTATAAGTTTTTGGTAAATCAATTTTAATATATTTTTTTGTAACAAAATGGCTTAAAATCCTGTCACAATAACAACAGTTATTAGCTGATGATTATTGAATAAATCAATAGTTCCTCGAATTGCAAGCATAAGAAAATATCACAATCACACCATTATATTGTGCTTACACTTATTATTAAAAAAGCAGTTTGTCTTCGTTGATCCTCTTGAACACGATATTCTTTATTTTGTCCGTTATTAAGTTCGCAAGATTAAAAAATAATATTGCCTTTTACTATAGCTTGACTCTGAAATTCTGTTGAACCTCTCTGGGATATTATTTATATTTTAAATTGTGGGACTATAAATTGGATTTCGCAACCAAAGACTAAGCTCTTGTTACAATCTCATTATTTGCTTTTGTTAGAAAATGGTAAAAATTGATTTGAGATTGTTATTATTCTCAAATATTTTGTTCAATGTATCATAAAATATGCCTTAAAGTAATAGAAAGAAGGTTTATAGTATTAGTTAGGAGTTATGACGTAAATGGTTGATTGATGACGGAACCGTATTTTGAACATTTGTTCCACACTTATAATTATTCTTATATTACATGTGTGGTATCATCATGGACACGAACAGATTTCTAAAACTTGCAGTATACAGAACCGTTAGTACCTATCAATGGACGCCAAAGTGTGACTAAATTGTGCCATTGTGTTGATACATAAACCGACTAACAATAGATGAACTATACAAAAAAATGCAGTACGCATTGAAAATATAAACCGGTACCACTACCCTATCGGTACTGATTGTCATTGCAGAATGCCAATTTATCTTAGTTTTTTTTTGGGTGGTTATTGTAATGTACAATCCAATTCCCTTTGCTTACTGTACCCTTTTTTTCGTGTGAAAATCCTCATGAATACTCCGCCTCTCCAGAAAGGAAAGTCAGAGAGTTATGTCAGACTCTTACCGACTAAAAACACATGGCCGTCTCTAGCACACCATGGAGGGGATTCCGGGATCTCTGGTGAACGCACCGGTGCCCGTTCTGTGCTTTGCGTTTCGTCACAAAATTGCACCTTGCTGTACTGCCCTCGTCCCGGGATACGGATGTCTTGAATTATACAAAGCACCCGCGACCCTTGCTTACTGTACCTATCCGATATATAACATTTCCCAAATTAAACCACATTTCAGTACTCTCTGCCAAATAACCTTTTAAGCTATTAGGATCACCAATAAATTGTTATTGCCCATAAAGAATCTATCACTCCATTTGAACATTAATGCGTGCCTCCTTGTTTCCCCCTGTCAGATTTCATTATAACTCACGCAATGTAGCTGTTGCTAATACAAAACTGTCATGGCGGCATGTGCTAACTTCCTTTATTAGTTTTTCTAGTTTTATGTTTAAGTTACATCTGTATTTATGTTGTTCGACACAGAACCTATTACAGTTTGAATAAGGTATTTAGTGTTACTGGTAACATTATTTGAAATGCATGCTTTATTTCGATTTAAAATTTGAACAAAAATAAAAATATTTCTATGCATTCATATTTTTAACAGATACTATACTGATTATTGATTAATTTGGTTTTTGTGAAGTTAATTTCAAGATTATGTTCGTTTATACAGGTTATTGTTTTCGAAAGTATGGGTTTAAGAGTGTTGTTTAGGTTTATGTTATCCTGATATGAGGTGATAATGGAAACATCATCTACAAATAATACACATGGTCCCTCTATGGTTTTTAGAACAACTAAATCTCAATTTATTTACCATGACGAGAAGTTGTATCAAGTTTATAAACAGGAAGTGGAAATATACGCCATTGGGCAATAAATCACGTAAGCAAAGCAACATCATATTATTTTTCTTTTTTTCCTGTTATAAGAAAAGGCACACTCACTAGAAAGGCAACATAATTATCATTCAATAAACTTTTTGGGGTTACGGTTACTGAAATAATAATGATATATTTAAAAAATGAGCGTTTGCATGTCTTCCTAATTCAAAAAGTTTTCAAAGGAGGTCATGGAAAACGGTCCAAATGATGTACCGAAGGTACACTTATTGGAAAACGCGTATTACGCGGGTTAAAACTCTAGTCGTACTTTTTTTAATGTTGACGGGGGGATGAGTAAATAGTTATTTGTTATACAAGAGTGCAAAGTTGCTTTTTAACCGCGTGCTCAATTTTGATGACCGAGCAAGCGAAGGATTCTAAAATTGAATCACGAGCGGAGCGAGTGATTCAAAAATTAGAATCCTGAGCGTCAGCGAGGGAATTAAAAGAGCACAAGGTGAAAAATCTTTGCACTCGAGTGCAACACGTAACTTTTCATTCCACCTCAGCGAGGAAATGACTAAAAACATAAAAACATTTACAACCACAAGATACTTTTATTTCAGTTTAGGTATTAAATACTATATGATAGGTAAGTTTTGCAGAATACCTATTCTTTAAATTATAACAAATAATACTAGGTATAATTAAGAGAAATTGAAAGTAACGTTGCTACAATTACTTGAGTGTAATATTTTTGTTAGGTATTGTAATGTTGGTGTTAGTGACTTAAAAAAGTACACCAAGTTCCGGTAGGCTTATTAAAAAAATATCGATATATCGATATCATTTTTTTAATGTATCGATATTTTTGAGTGATATTTAATAATTCGATATATCGATCCATCGATATAAAATTCAAAGTATCGGAACGATATAAAAATATATATTTTTTACAGACCAATAAACATTTATAAGTTTTAAGATTATAAAATCTGAAAAAGGAATACTTTTTTTATACTAACATCTTTTTAACAAATTATATTTAATGTATTTTTTGTTTTTGGTCGACTTGATTTGTTGTTTTATAATTTGGTTTTTAAGATATATCGCCCATATATCGATATTTTTAAATAAAAATATCAGTATCGATACTGATATTTTCAAAAAATATCGATTCGACATATATCGATACTTGTTGCGTTTAGACTCGGAACCTAGGGAAGGTTCCAAGTCTAAGTTTTTAACAAATTAAAAAAAAGTTGTATGATAAATTCGGCGCCAGGGGGGTAAAAGCACGATGTTCTAAATTCAATTTACTTTGTCTCTCTAGAGGATAAAAACGACTTTTGCACTCAGATATCGAAGAGTAAAAATACACTTTCCGAGATGGTGGGATGAAAAAACTATTAATTTAAGAAAATCACGCCATTTTGGACACTATTATCTGTTTCGTGATGATTTCATAGTAAAAACTGTCAGTGTCAGTATCGGATTGTCAAACGCACACCATTATGGCCAATTACGGCAGATTATTATCAGTTTCATAGTGATTTCATGGTAAAACAACCAACTTGGCAGCTGTCTGCTGCTCGGCAGCTTTGGACTGAGTTGTATGGGCTTTGATGGCCTCCTTTATCTTTGTTATTTTATTTTTATTTACTGACAAGTTTGAATGCAAACTAATTAATAACTTGTAACTGAATGTCTACATTTGCCAGTACCTATGTATTCGCTTGATCGAAAACAAAGGTTAAAAAACTTTCAAGGATATTTCTGTCTGTGTATTATATTTCTGACATATAAAGACGAAGATATATTTATGTTTGTTTACCAGACCATCTGTATAAGTGTTAATTATGTTCTATTCAAGTTTATGTTGTTATCTGTATGCTAACGCTAAGTGCTAACTGTAATATTTACTAATTTATATCTTATATCGTTATTATATAAAGACCATTCTCTAGCCTATATTGTACCTACCTACTACAATCTTATCTTTGAACTTGGTAATACTAAAGGTAGGCAGAGTTGTCCACACTCACATTTATCTTACTTCTGTTGGGTCACAACTCACATGTAATTTGGGGCGAGCCTATTGCTATTAACCGGACACAAATCCAAACTCCGAGCCGCTACTGCTTTATAGAAAAACTTTTGCTCAAGCTGAGAATCAAACCCGCGCCCTCTGAGTGACCGCTAAACTAATGAGGCACCTAACCAAACATGACGGTAGCTGAAACAAACCTCTACATAACACATATTTAGTAGGTAGTATCGCAAAGATACATATAATTTTGCTACAATGTATTAAATCCATGTTTCATAGGTTAGTTCCTACAAAGCAAGTGTGCGTTTAAATCCTATATCTTCAAACTCCAATCAACTCTCGTCTTACCGCATTGCTTCTAGCCTCCTCAAAATCCAAGTACCTACGCTTAAAGCGCTTTACATACCAAACCACATTTAGTGCAGCGTAACAACCAATTCTTGCAAGTCTTGCAATTATGAAATTAATTAATATGATTGTTATGCAGCGAAGCAGATCTTCATGCTTCTATTATTTCGTTAGTAATCTGTTTGAGGTATATGACGGATATTGTCTGCACCCATTTGGCTGCACCTAGAGATAGATTGATATTACCTATGCCTAAATGGTATTTGTTTCTGAAAATAGATATTTTAAAGACATTTTTACAAATAAATGTTTATCCTAGATGGCGAAAGTAAAATAAATATAACTTTGAAATAAAACTACACACGTTTACGGATTTTATTTATAGAGATAGATAGGTATCTAATTATAATTTAGATCCTGACGTAGGAATTTGATGATAAAGAATTTTGGACTTTGGAAATATAAAAATTTTAACTATCATCGATAAAATGCTAATATTCAGTGAGACTGGAAGCCGATTCCACCATAGTTGGGAAAAGGCTAGGAAGAAGAAGAAATATCAATATCAATAATCTCACTTACCTACTATAAATATAGTCTGAACTTATGAGTACCACTAAAAAGCAAAAAAGCAAAAAGCAAAGCATAAAGTTATTAAAATATATGTACATAAAGTTGAAGTTATATCCTTACTAATATTATAAATGCGAAAGTAACTGTCTGTCTGTCGCGCTTTCACGCCAAAACTACAGAACCGATTTTAATAAAATTTGGCACACGGATAGTCTAGAGCTTGAGCAAGGACATAGGCTACTTTTTAATGCGAAAAAAGGGCTGCAATGGGTTGAAATAGGGGATAAAAGTTATAAGAAACACCCAGATCACGCGGGCGAAGCCGCTTGCTGAAAGCTAGTTACCTTATACATCAAATTTTAAAAAGTTTTAACTACGTAACGGGACACTGTAGACTCAATTTCTTTGTCGACTTGTGACAATGATTCATTGGATGATGAGTTTGGTCGTTTAATGGCAATTCGCTTTCAGCACTCATTCTGTTAATAAGGCGTAATATCATGTTACACAATAATAATTCATTAAGGATTAACTTGGTATCAGCGTTGGCGCCCAAAAACAAAAGATTTTGTATTGCGTCTAATTTGCTGCTTGCCGAATTAAAGATTCTATATCCGCACTTTTTTGTAGAAGAATTATACAATTTTGATGAATCATAATATGAATTGCGTGCACAGGGACGCACATGATGCTTCATGGACTAACCTCGCAATGCATACTCTTTTAACACTTACTATGAGAGGTCAGATTATACTGGAAATGTATTGCCGCACGCGCAGTCTCATGTAGGTACGCGATTCATATTAAGTATGAAACCACCAAAAGTGGCCATTTTAGACCCCTTGGTAAATTAGAATTCGGAGAAGGTCTGAAAACGTTAAATGCGTGGCACGCATCTAGCAAACGCGGTTGAATAGCACGAAGGCTGTATTCCGTACGCTTGGCATATGAAATTCAACATTGAATAGGTACTTCCACACAACGTAAAGCTTTAGCACATCTGTCCCTAATAGTTATGCGGCTAAGATAATATATGCTGTTTCGTGATAGATATAAATTACAAAGGATCATAAAGACATACTTAAATATGAAAAAGCCAATCCCCTACAGAGAGGGGTTAGCTTCATAAACTACACAATATGATGAAGTGAGAAAATACTTGAAAGAAAAATCCCATTTTTATTGGCTTTAAAGCCACTCAGAGGATTTTTATCCAATAGAAAAGCGTTGACTAAATGCAAACTTCAGCTGCGGCTAAGAAGAGAGCGCTCTTAAAACTCCAAAGTTTATATTACAACTTAACCTTCCCGACCTGTATAAAGGTTTCAAACTTATCCAATAAGACCCTACAACTTGCTACCCTCGCCTTATACTTTCCTCGTTTTATTTAACAAATGGTTACAAAATCGTCGGTGAAGCTATTCTAGGACCATCGGCTATCCAATAGAAACTATCAAATTTTATATGAAATTTTTATTTGGTTTCAGTAACGTAACATATGATAGGAAAGTCTAGTTCTTTCGTTTAGTAAATACAATAGCCGAGATTCTTTTATTACTAATAAAAGTTATTATTTATCTTGGTTTTGCTCGTATTCTTTTGGCAAACGAAGAATAGCATTACAGAGTTTACAGTCCAATAAAAACTGGAGCCAAATGGAGCGTGTAGTGAAATAAAAGATTTAATACCATCTACGTAAATGTTTTAAAATCGGCCATAATTTATTACCCGCGCTCTCGACCATAGTCAACGCAATTTTTGTGCGGTATTTTTTTAATGTATGATTAATGATAGTAAGAGCGTGCTGTAAACAGCCTGAAAATATTTTTTATTAAAGTCTAAAGGTAAGGTTTTTGTTGTTTTAAGGCGTTTTGACTTGGTAGCTTATCGTGATTATGCATGGCTTAGTACAGGTATATAAGAAAAAAAAGCAGACTACAATTTCACACTACAATTCTTTTTTCTTTATTATACTGTTCCACTGCGCGCGTCTCCTCCCATAGCTTTTTACATGTTTCTTTTTGTGGTTTTCTCCGGCCACTCAACAATAAACGCATCCATATCACCACGCCAGCGCTTCTACGGCCTCCCCGGCGTCGGTTGACCACTTTCTTTAGGCACTAACTCTGATGCAATCTTAACCTAACCATTCCACTTGCATTCTGTACTCCTGTCCCGCCCACTCCCACCACACCATACCTTAAAACTTCAACTATATTTTTTACAATAAGTTCTAAATTGTATGCAAACACCGTTTGTTACCTAAAAAAATTTAAAACGAACAACAGCACAGAAATAGACGTCCAGTCCAAAAAAATATATACGGCCTGACCCTTTAGGTAAGTATATTATTATGTAGATGTAGGTCTCTTATATTATATTACGTAATTAATGGTGAGAGGACTACGTCCACGATGCTTTCAAGCACCAAGAAGTTTAAAACAAAGAAAGGAGGTTCAAATGAAATACGACTTTTAGTTGTCAGCTCAAGATGTCGGAAAAACTCTGTTTTGTGCACAATCTTGTTTTCTAATCTGAATTTGAATTCAGAACGTATGTGTTTTATTTATTGCTCATCGGAAATTATTGGAGTGGAATAAAGTAATACTAGATGTCATATTTTCATCTATTCGAAAAAAAAATATTCAAATAAGATTGTGGTTTTTTTTCCACCAGCAAAGTTTCTTATTAGACGAAAATGTTAAATTTGGGCCTCCCTAACGAAATTGTACTAAATTCGCAAGGTGAAAAGAACAACCCTAACCAAAGAACGTTAGCGTTCATTCTCTCTTAGTGAACGATACGGTTACGGATACGATTTTCTTCTACGTCCAGCAATTTAAGTCTTAAGATGACATCGTGCTAGTGTTGTTGGCGTCTAAAGGCTGCGCTTGCCCTTGTCCATTGTCCATAGGCTGCCGTATGTTTTTCGAAAAATAAAACCTTAACTATTTTTTTTTTTTCGTAACGCACCTATACGCCCACAAAATATCAATAGTCTCGGAGAGGACTGACGTCACAGTCAAAAAGCATTAAAATTTCTCCCCGTACCTTATTGCAAAATACTTAGGGCGTGAAATAAAATACATTAGTTTAAAAGAAACGCACTTCTAGATTACACCAAACGGTGGTAGCTTTACACCCATGAGCGTCATAAACATTACCAGCCATAGAACTTTACGATGCCTTAGCTAAAGCAATAGAGGTCATATAGTGGCTTGTAACACCACTTGGTAACAAGAAAAATACCCCATTAAAAGTATAAAATATACTTACGTTACGCAACTGAAAAAAAAGATCATAATAATATGACAAAACGAAGTCTCTGACATACTTTACTTTTTTCATCTACAGTGTAGTTAATGTCTGGGTCTGGTAAATTTGGTCTTAAAAAAATAAGAACTGTTGCCAAATGCGTAAACAAGTTTCATGAGATGTATGGGGATCATCTGGGCTAGTATCGATCCCGACTATGACGTCACAGGCGGCGCCGCGTCGCGACGGAGCGTCGCCGACGCACCCCGCCAGATAGGGATGAATCCTTTGACCTCAATCTCGCAACTATTGGAAGAAGGTTGTTGTTTGTAAAAACAATAATCTCAGATTTATGATTATTCTTGTTTTTAAATGAAGTTTTATTTTTTTCTCTATTAATAGGTATTAAATCCCATGGAAAAAATTCGTTGTATTTTCCCAAATTTACCGGAGTATTTGCCTTTCGGATTATAATGTGTTCTTTTAATAAGTAGGTACCTAATTACCTATCCAATGTATTACTGTATTACTACTCGGTCAATGTATTTTTGGTATTTTTTATAAATTTGTGTTCAGTAACAGAACCTTAAGGCCTTAACATGCGTGAATGACCTTGAGGAAATGGAGCTAATTTGAAAAAGTCGCCATCTAGCGGAGACGCTCTGTATTGCTTAGACACGGATCTGAATAGTTCAAAGATTAGAGTCGCAGAGAGAATAAGTGGTATTATTTGGAATACTGCCTATTATGTTTAAGCATCACTGAGAGTCACGTCATGTGCACGGTATTAAGTGACTAAAGCGGTACGTTCAATTATTGTGTGTAAGATAAGTAAGTTTTCTTATTGGTGACATGACGTAACGTGAAGTACTTCATTTCCGATATTACCTACATGGAGCTTGCTTTTAGATTTTTTGTTAGTACCGTTTTAGCACTAGTTTAACGCAGTCGGCTTTTATGTTTAATTTAATAATAAAATTTTAATTTTTTTGCCAGTGAAGTGAGTGTGTAGTTGATTTGTGTAGTTCAGAGAACCAAATCTCACTTCCAAAGTTTATTAACTCATAAGTATTACGTATGTTTTACACTAAGTCTTAGTGCACAATTACACAGCCGAATATGCATACAAAATACTGATTAGGTACAGTTTTCAAGAATACAAGTCGCATCCGAGAATTATAACAATAAAACGCGCTGTAAGCGGCGGGGTACAGCAGACTAAACAGACTAACTCAACTCGCCGAACGCCGACCATATAGCTCAGTATCCTACAATGTGGGTACCGGCGCTGGCACCGCGCCGTTGTATTTCGATGTACCGCCACTGCGGCCGGCCGGACGGTTTGTCACGCGCCTCATTAGTGATGAGCTAACTACTAATACAAAAATCTGTTTGTGCGTAACAAACAATTATTGATATCTGCAAATTATTATATTATATAAAAGCTATTGTGTGTTCATTTACCAACGCCATATTTATTTTATACAAAATAAATTTAGTTGTTCACACATAATTATTAAAACATTTTGTTATTTATTATAATTATAACATTATTATATTAATTTAATTACATATTAAATAATATCATTATTTATTATTATATATAAACTAATATAAATTAATAAGGACGATTATCGGGCATAATATAAATAAGTTGTTGCGACCCTCTGGAGGGTCATGGTACTTTAAATAATTAAACTGTAGGTGGCACTACACCAGTTTATTTATTACTAGCTTTCCACCAGCTGTTTTGCCCGCGTGGTCTTCTAATTTTTTCCCCGTTTTTGTACTATTTTTCATTACTACTCCGCTCCTATTAGTCATAGCGTGATGATATATAGCCTTCCCCGATAAATGGG
The DNA here is from genome assembly GCA_946251955.1 of Acronicta psi. Lineage (NCBI taxonomy): Eukaryota > Metazoa > Arthropoda > Insecta > Lepidoptera > Noctuidae > Acronicta > Acronicta psi. The sequence goes on along the minus strand of OX276475.1, from coordinate 9,291,176 downwards.
CTATCTAACACTGAAAGATTTTTTTTCAAATCGGTCCAGTAGTTTCGGAGCCTATTCAATACAAACAAACAAACAATCAAATCTTTCCTCCTATAATATTATTTGTATAGATTAGTTTAAAGTAGTATGCGCGGCACGAAAAAAATTTTAAAACCACCGACACGAAATGTAATTTGCCATTTTCTGGTGGCGGCCATCTTGGATTTGAAATGTACTATAGTACATTATATTCTACTAGTTAAGACCTTTCATTTGATACCCATAATGAGGAAGTTGTCAAAAAATATCTAATCCACTATTTTGTGGCGGCGGCCATCTTGGACCAATCTTCATCAAAAATAGCTAAGAAAACTCCCGACTAATTCACCTTTTAAATAAAAAAACCTACTACTAATGCAAAATCGGTTCAGCCGTTCGGGAGCTACGATGCCACAGACAGACACACACAACCAACACCCCGTAATTTTTGCGTCAGGGGTAAAAAATTAGAACTGTCAGGCATATCATCTTACGGCGAAAATACTATTAGTGTAAAATTAAATAAAAAAAACAGTATATTCTTGCACGACACAAGTACGCGTCGCGTTACTTTTATGTGCATAGAAATATGGTTCAAATTCAAATGACTGTACCGCGCTTCGCCGCGTCGCGTTGCTTAATTCGAGCGGGCCTCGGATGCCGCGTACCCATAGTCACAGTGAGTCTAGGAGGATCGAGTATTTTAAAAGATGGAATAGGTGCTACATAGGTCTCGTTAAATACCTAGTCCTTTAATCTATTCTAGTATATTATATTCTATTATAGTATCTTTATTATCCATATCATATTAAATTAAAAAATAATGTCCGCCATCTTGTATTCAAAAACTTATGCCATTTTCGTAATCAGCATCCCAAGAAAACACGAATTTGATATCAATATTATATTATAATCATAATCATCAGCGCCCTGAAGAATCTTAAAACATCATAAAAATTAAAAACAATATCCGCCATCTTAAATTTAAAAATAAAGCTTTTTTTCATAATCAGCTCCCTAAAGAACCTTGAATTTGATACCCATATCATAATTCTAAAATTCTAAAATATGTCCGCCGTATTGGATCAAAGAAATAATGCGATTTTCGTAATCCCAATTCCCTAAGGAACCTTAGGATTTGATACCCTTATTTACCTTTACAATTGATGCCTATGTGGTTTTTCGAATAGCCATACCTAAATAAATCAAAACTCGATAAAAGTCTGCGATAAGTACCCGCGGTAAGTAACTATAAGATTACTTTTAAATAAGAATAAGGCGAGCGCCGTAGTAATATATTTATGCCTAAAGTGCGGAGCGATACATATTAGATTTTAGCCACTCTGCGATCTTACTCTTTATGCACTTAAAACATGAATTTGTTTAGAAAAAAACATTTACAGCCAGCAATATATACATATTAACTAAACTAAGCATTTCTGTTAATATAAATATTTATCAATAAGTATAAAGTCTTCAAAACTTAAAATGTATTTTAAAATAGTCGCTCAAACACCGACGTGCGGTCCACCCTCGACAACGTCCGAAGACGGACTGCGCGGGTGAAGGAGCAGGGAACGCTCGCGTGGATAGACTCAATTTCGAGGAAAATCAATATTTTCACTAGTAAAATGCAAAATAAAAATAATACTTTCAAGTGAAAACATTAATATTTTGAAGACCTATTTTTGTATGAAAAAGCGAAGTAAGTAGCTTCAGCCGTTTAGCAAACAATTTGAAAATTCTGACAAAAATAGGTAGTCTTTGGTGATTTTTTTTCCAAAAAGTGGTTGGCGGAAATACAATTTTTTTCAAGTGAAAAAAATTGTCAAATCCTTATCTATCACATATATTTTTTTTGTACAGATTAAATGAACAGTTATTGAGACAATCTTAATTGAATACCCAAGAATTTAGGCATTTCACTGTTGTTAAGGCCTTAAATGTGGCATTAAATCAAATCAACAGCCTGCAATATACACATAAATTATTTTTTTAATAATTGTGTTCAGTATCAACATCATAGCCACTATATTTTAAATGTGGCATTAAATCAAATTAACGGCTTGTATAGCAATACATGTTCATTAAAAGTGATTTTATTAAGATTTTTACTCAAACTAAGAATTTTACTTGTATTCTATTACAATATTTTAATATCCGCTTGACGAGACAAGTCGGAGCCAGTATCAATTTCTACAACGCAGTAACGTAACACATTGTTTTGTATATCCAAAAATTTCTTGCTTTCTGTTAATAAGTAAGATAAAGCTGTTTGTATTTCATGAATCAGAAATAATGTCATTGAGATTAATTAGATAGATAGCGGGGGCGATACATTTAATGTAATTACACTAAGGCTCCTATGGTACGAATACAGACTAGCATAAATATTAACATACATACCATCGCGCCTGTATTCCGAAGGGTTAAGCAGATACATTGTACGTTCATAATTCACTGGTATGTTTAAGCTGCTGCTGCTGCTTGCTGATGTAAATCGGGCGAGCCTATTGCCAATAATCAAGTAAAAATCCAAACACCGATCTGCTACTGGAGTATGGGAAGACTTTGAATTCGTGACCGGTTAATGGTAATCGGCTTGCCCCCTTTTAGGTGAACTGAGAGTGTACTTTAGTATACTGATCTCTGCCTAACCCTCTGGGGAATACAGGCGTGATAATATATGTTAAGAAAAGTAACTTCAACAAGTTCACATTGACAAACTCACAAATTGGGACTTATCGACTGTACCTTTATAAATAACGCCAAAATGCGAGGTTACTTGAGCAAATCAAACTGTCAAAGTGTCTCGCAGGTACTCTCAGTTGTCGGACCTTGAATATACGAACTATCCCGATTCTTTGCTCCAGTGACCTCGGGCGACTTTCACTGTGACGTCACGGGTTTGGCGCCGGAGTGTCGCGCCCAGGAGACGCCGGACCCACACCTATAAAATGTTCGATCGTGAATTCTTGAGACAAACTTTGAGAATTCGTCTTAATTTACTTTAATCTGAAATGTCTTTTGACTTATTGCTTCAAAGAAAGAACATTTATTTACAAGCTCTGCTTATTGAAATTAAACTACTTTTTACGGATTTTATCGCGTTATATTGATATTATTTTAATCCCGACGTTTCGGACCCTTTACAGCGTCCATGGTCACGGGTGACTAAGGTGGTAGGCGTCTTGACGTTTCAATTACTGAGCTCTGCTTAGTTTGGGATTAGATGGTGCTGTGTAAAAATGTCCCAGGATATTTATTATTTATTATTATTATTTTCTTATCAAGATTCTTTTGTTGTTCTTTAATTTCGTGCTTTGAAACATACTATCGAGACATGCATACATAATTTCACGTCTGTCACCTATTGGGGTGGGCAGAGACTAGATTTCCACTTGCCACGATCCTGGCACACCACTTGTATGCTCATCAACCTCCCCATGCATGCTCGTCGGTTTCAGGGGATCTTGAACTGGCCACTTTTGAGAACATCCGCAATTTGTATTATGTAAGAGCGGTATAAAGCAACAAAAATATTTATGTTATCCTAGTCACCTCACGAAAATTTGTGTTAAAACCTTGGTGTCATTGAAATAAAGATTTAATTTCAATATAAGTCATTGTTTAGCCGGAAATTTACGGCCGTTGTAAAATAGAACATCTAATTTATAAGTTTACAATATTCCGCAAATTTTTAAGATGTACTGCAGCTGATAATATTGCTATACTGTACTATGTGTTGCTGGTTGCTGCAACCGTCTATATTAAATTCTTTACGTTCCTTTACGACACCCTAGGAAATAGCGTAGTGACCGTTCACTTTTATCTGGGGCTATTCAACTAAAACAAAGCACAGAAAGCTGACTATTATGTTTCTAATAAATAAGTATATACAAGGTGGAAGGGACATCGACGCACAAACGTCGTGACAAGGTTTCACTCATGGTCATAAATAAAATGACCTAGGTCATTCATGTAGAAAATGATTGGTTATTACAGATATTGAAATTTTTGAGCGCACAGTGTGTTGCTAAAAACGCGATTATTACGCTCCGCGGTGAATGTTATCGCGCGCGCGATCCGAAATAAATGAAATAATGATTTTTTATTATAAATTAATTTGGGTAGACAGAAATAATGATTTTTTACACGTTCAAGTAAAAAAAACTGCAGAAAAAATTGAAAAATTTATGAAAAAAGTTACGGAAAATTTCAACGCAGGGGGGTCCAGAATCATGTACTGATCTCATGGTATTCGGATGTGCGTCGATGTCCCTTCCACCTTGTATTTATGTTACTTAAAAAGAAACAACCAACACGTCTGTATTTAAATAAGAAGAAGCCTCAAGACATAGGCAGAGGTATGTAAAAGGGGGCTAGCCTAATGCCATTAACCGGGCATAAATCCAAAAACTCCGAGGTGCTACTAGAAATTCCATAAAAAAGCATTAGAGAGAGGTAAACTAACGTATAGATCCATAGATCGCCGGTGGTTATATAGTTTTAAAGGTGGTTATATAGTTTTAGAGGATACAACGCAGCCCATGATAGTTTTGTTAGTTGATAGTTTTTACCATGGAATCACTATGAAACTGATAATAATCTGCCGTAATGGCGTGCGTTTGACATTCCGAAACTGACACTGACAGCTTTTACTATGAAATCATTACGAAACAGTTAATAGTGTGCCAAAATGGCGTGATTTTTCTTATTTTTTTCTTTCCTCCAGTTAACACAAAAGTACGACGAGATTTTACCAGCGTAATACATGGTATTCTTTCCAATAAATGTACCTTTGGTACATAATTTGGGCCGATTTGACCTCTTTCAAACTAAACTTTACCCTAAATCTACCGCAATCAGTATAGGCAAACACTACATTGTGTTTAATCTCTATAAATCATCTAAAAGCGTGTTTTAATTACATCATGTGTTGACAACGGCACCGATGCGGCGCCGCAGCGGTATGCAAATTTTATGGAAATAGCTCTAATATGCATCCAGTTAATGACTCACTTTTATACCGCACTAGCGACCTATATTGAGCACTAAACTGTAATTGTTTACGAGATTATCTAATGTGAGTTTTTATGAGACAACGCAGAGCACTAACTTAGTAGTCGTTAGGTACTTAATTTTTGAAAGCTCCCCTCTTCTGTCCTCACTCATACGCGTGTATTCCCCAAAGGTAAGGTGTACTGCTGCCATCATCTGCAACTTTTGTGATAAATGATAGTTATTTCTGATAGAATAAATAGATCTTTTAAAGACACTTTTATAGATCAATATATACATTTTTTAAACTAGTTCGTGCCGGTATTTCCTAACTGACGACTTCTGAAAAGAAATACCGAAACAAACTCAGAAAATCATGGTCTCTTTTAAAGTCCAGACATACTAGAATATATTTTATGCGAGTGGCACAATGTGGTCTGAAATGGCTTTTCGAGGAAAGAACTAAAGCGCTTTTGAGTAGACCAGCCCCAAATTTATGTGAGCCTATTGCTATTTACCGTGCACAAATCAAAACTCCGAGCTACCTGGCAATCGAACCCAAGACCACTCACTCAGCAGCCATAGTTGCGACCACCAGGACTACAAAAATAATAAAATACTACTGTATATTAAGTAAACATAATTTGGATGTTATATATACAAATTGGTTCGATTTATCCGGTTATTAGCACTTTCACTGAAAAGTTGCCAGACTTCTAAATAAAGTTAAAAAGGGTTAAAGTTTTAGATGTATCTTGGTAGACCAAGGGTTATTTCATATAGAAGCCATGATCTACAAAAACAAACCGATGCTAATTAATAGCAGCTTAATTAATGTTGTAGCTTGTTATCATTGCATTAACAGCACCAGTAAGTAATGTTACCTAATTCTAATTAATTTTAGATATATGAACGAGTTTTCGTTAACAATAATGGCGAAACATGTTGGTGATTCAATTTCAAAATTTACTGATTTCAAATTATTAAAGCTTTCCATTAGTCCATCTAATTTGACCAACGTTCAGATATAACAACGTTTAATGTAAATTCATAACAAAGGATTTATTTATACGAAAATATTATCTGTGAATGCTGAAATTATTATACAAACAACTATTGGACAATAGGTATGTTTTGGTGACAGGTTGTCAAATTGACAGAGTGATTTGGTGCGCTTTTCGTAGGGATGGCAAAATGTATTATTAATATTTATTTACTATAACCATGTTATAAATATCGTATCTCTGTATTCAATGTATAAAAACACACATTGAGTATTTATTGTGGCATCAATTCATATTTAGAACTCAAAAAATACAGTCGAATTGAGAACCATCTACTTTTTTGAAGTCGGTTGAAAAGATTCTAATGTACATCAAATTGTGATTCAATAAAAAGTCTTTATAAATCTGCAGAATCTTAACGTGTTCAAAAATCAGAATCGAAATTATCGACTACACATTGTAGTATCATGATTGTGTTCACCCTTTATTCAGTATAGGCGCACTAAATTTCGTTATCTATGGCAGCAAACGTGACAGGACGATACGTTACGATGCGATGCGGCAAAGTGTAAACCGATGACATCCATTTGTTACGTAGCGGACAAGCTCATGACGCGTAACAAATAACTTCGCGTCATGTGTTAGACAGTTTTGTGTTCAGTTTACGCTGTATGTCGTCGCCTTAACTCCTCTTAGCCGCCAACCAAGGAAAAATAAGCGAAGACAATTAAATTATTGATAGAATCCCCTTTTCTGCACGTACTGGGTTGATTTTATATATATGTAAATATATCTTGGAGGCATTTTACTCATTTAATGTTATCGACTGCCGTGATTTTGAAGAGGTGTATGATAAAATATTGAAGGTTTTTGGCATCGTTTATTAATATATTCACACTTTAGCAGCAAGTCCCCCAAATGTGTTCTAGACTTCCGTGTTATTGCGGAAGATAAAAATAAAAGTAGGTAATTTGTTTATCTTTTATCTAAATAACAGTCATAGCTTAGTTAGTCATTTTGATAAAATTAAAATAATCTAATTGTTTATCTACCCGCTACAAACATAATCACTCATTTTTTAGCAAATATTAAAGGTGTTCATCAAAATCCCATACAACTCGGCCTAAAATTGTACCGGAGGTACTCGTACATGACACCTGTCAAGTTGATAGTTTTTACCATGAAATCACTATGAAACTGATAATATTATGCCGTAATGGCGTGCGTTTGACATTCCGAAACTGATACTGACAGTTTTACTATGAAATCATTACGAAACAGCTTTACGAACAAAATGGAGTGATTTTGCTCAAATTAAAAGTTTTTTTCTCTTCCCCCAGTCATCATTAAAAAAAGTACGACTAAGTTTTAACCAGTGTAATACAGGGTATTTTTTCCAATAAGTGTACCTTCGGTGCTTCATTTGGGCCGATCGATGACCTCCTTTATTATTAGATGTCATTTTTATATGACTACATTGGCTCCTATTGACTTTGACAACGAGAGCGTATGACAATTTCAAGCTCTGCTTAACACAGCCTTATAGAACTGTTATATAGTGAGCAAATAACATTGATATGCATTGCTTCATGCAGCTACGTCTCCTGAAAATTGACATTATGAATACGATTAGTAATTATTTAAATAAACTTGTTTACCTATTATAAAATCTGGTAATACGCGTCCAGTGAAAGCCTAAACGAAGAATTAAGTACCTAATTGTTATTGTATTACTTCTTCAAATGTAAACACACCGTAAGTCATACAGAAAGAATCCATTAATCCTCCATCAATACTGTTTCTACTTCTCATAAAATATCCATTAGGCTAGTTCCCATTACCACTATAAGCTATTAAGTAATTACAGCCATTCCGTCACATACAACCCTCGTCCTCGGACCAAAAATGCCGATATTCGGGACGACTTGCATTCATTCGTATGTCGTTAATCTCGTCTGTGCCTGGAACATTAGTAGATAGACTGTATCAGAGTGACGTCAAAGCTAGTGCTACGTACGTCTCCCACTAGATGCAAATGTGCCAAACGTTCGTGAAATCACGAAGCTCACACGGAGAATTCGTGTGCGGACTTTGATTTCGACTGCTTAATTGAAATAGTTACAATTGGTCTAGTTTCAGTTGAAGGATTTCACGTTTCATTCATTTCATGATATTCTGTTTTATTGTATGGCAATTGTTTCTTTTTGTTGTAATGTGTTTTGTTTATGTTATGTTGGACTTAATATACATGTTTTGGATTAATGAATTGATTGGAATTCATGGATATAATATGGCAGCATTGCCATTCAACGTGGCAATGCTGCCAGTCTTCTGGGCACATTACCAGATGACAGCGATGAGGAGTACTTTGATGCCTAGGTGCGGAAATTCAGTTTCTTTTTATTAAATTTGTACATGTAAATATATATATTTGTTATAGTTATATCTCTATATAAAATAAGTGATGGTTCATATGGCTGATTCAACTACTAAACAATCTGAAAAACTTTATATAAACACGATCATGATTATTTTTTTGGTAATACTCTCTCGTTTCTTATCATTTCCGACAAACTGCTCGACAAAATGCTCATTCTGTTGCTATTCAATAATTATTTAGCCCAAAAAACTAAAACAATTGAATGATCTCTTTTTCCTGCAGCTGGTGTCCATGCGTTATAATTATGACGGGCTCCATTTTTCACGCAAACAGAAACTTTATAAACGGGGCATAGAGTACATTTAAAATTGTAAAAAATACGGAACTAAAACTCCAAACATCACTCAAGTTTTTTGGAGCTCCATTATTTCTAGCTCGCGTATTCCGATTGAATGGCACAGGTCGCATTGCATTCAGCCGCGCGGTCAGTAGTGCCGTGCTTGGATATTCCAAGCGCGCGGCTGCCGTTACGTTTCAGAACGATATTCGACAGCATTACAGTCGGGACGTGCTGATGCATGTAGCCAACAGTAATCCGACGAGCAAGGCGCCCATCGCGCTCATATTAACGCTTCGATTCCTAACGTTTACTTCTGTTGCAATAACATTAACGAGAGGCAGACAATAACGTGCAGATGCGTTTCGAAGCGCTTTTAGCGTAATATCTTTGAAACGTATTGCGATCGCAATCGCAACCTGTTGGAAAGATGGATTGTTTTGAAACCTTTTAGGCTAAGAGATAAAAGGTGTCTAGGTAGACACTATTGGAAATAAGGTTAGATAAAAAAATAATTATTTAACCCTGTATATGAGCTGCAATAGGTTAACATTTCTTTTTACTCGAACTATGTTAGCTTTATTCAATCTACATGTTTGCGATTTCAATATAGGTACACTACCTATTTGTTTTCTCAAACGATATTGTCTTATTGTCGATGGATATACGTATATTGTACTAGAAAAACCAATTCCGCTTTACAAAGGCGGCCAATTTATGACTCGGCACACGCGAATTCCGCGGGGAACGAATTGTACCTCAACACAGATATAGCACCCTAAATTTCAAATTAATTTCAAGATCCGAAATGATGGTCGAAGTTCGAATAGCGATTATTATTTTCGCACAAATTGTGTTTGATTGTATTGCTGTCAAATATAAATCTCAAAAATTATTTTCCCTTAGGCACCCCCCTATTGAGTCGATTTTTACGTCAGTGTCAGGCCAATCGTATCGGATTGAGTCGGGTCGCGTCACGTCGCAATGTGAGTCGTTCCCAACACTATTAGGAGTTTTATTAGCTGTCAATTCGTACTTATTTTTCGTGAAGTCGACTCGAGGTCAAATCATCAATATTGTTAATTGAGTTCTTCCAGTGGGCTATCCTACTTTTGTTAAATCTATATCAATAACGACGCTTGAAATCGGAGAGCTTTAATATTAAATCTGATTGAGGTACCTAGATCACTGGAGCTTAAATTTTATTATAATGTTGGTATAACTGAAATTCTACGCCTGATAACTGGCTTTAATACTTGGAATTATGATTATAGAAATATTGAATTGGAAATAATTTAAAAAAGGGAATTATTTTTCAAGCAGATAAATTAACTTATTTAATTATAAACAATCACGCCCGTTCCATAATGACCTCGGCATTCGCGTTGTTGGGTATACAATTACTGTACAATTGTACATTAGTCCTTGGCTAATGGGTATTTCTGAAATTGGCTTAACATACCATACTAACCATACCTACCAGTGCCTCGACCATGAGTTTTCCTCACTCAACTCGCTAGCGACGCGGTAAAATATTTGTATGGAAAACCCTCGCAGCGTCTCTAGCGGTTACGTAAGGAATTAAAATCTGCTGTGAGATTACAGTGTTTTGATGCGTAAAAAACCTATCGAAAGTCATTCGATAGAACTAGTGGTTGAAGTACTGTACACAGAGTTGAAGCTTACCTTAGGTAAATGCAACTTTACTTGGTTTTAGGCTATATACTAAGTATTCCAAACCCAACCTGTGAAGTCAAGTTAAACCTAAGGTTAAGTTACAAATAAATAATTTAAAAGTAAACATTGTCACGACAACTTTTTGGAATAAAAGGAAGCCAATGTCTTTCCTCGGGACGCAATCTATCATCTTGCCAAATTGTATCAAAATGTGTTCAGCAGTTTAAACGTGAAACGATAACAAATGAACACACAGAGAGGCAGCGCCTAGCCCTAACATTGATATATTTTATAAGAAGAAACCCCAAACATTCATTTTATGTGTCACATAATATTCCAAAAATAACTTTATGTATAAATTGTTGCCAAATTGAGAAATTATTTGTTTGTTGAGCAACCGTGTAAAAAACGTTAGTAACGGTAATATGAAGAACACAAAAACAGATTCATACAATTATAGGCCACCTATTTACGAACCCAGCCGATAATAAGCAGAAATTAATTTAATTAATCATGAAGGATTTAAACAGGTTTCATCTACGCGTAATTCAAATTGTTGTACAGCAGAAGAATTTAAATTATTCAATTCATTTTCTCTTTTATTCAATTCAGAATTCCACCGACTCAATTTTGAATAACAAAGAATTTAACAGTAATTAAATCAATTACTGGAAATTGTTTATTTCGAAAATTTATTCGAATCATATTACTAAAATTAGCAATATATTAATTGTACTTGTAGTAATTTTGACACAATAACACCTTGTTCGGGAACCGAACCTAAGACCTCTAGCGTAGCAAACCTGAAACAGTAAACCAACGAGGCAGTTATTTAACTAAGTATAATACCTATTTATGTTTATCAGTATATATCATGCGTAGGTATGAAACGTTTTCTTTGAATTAAAATGATGTAACGATCCTTATTTTTTTCATTAATGTAATCGGATCTGACGGCAGCTGTCTTGACATCGATAAAAAGCGACGTTTTTAATTAAACTCCTACGCTGAAACCATACATAAAACATATTGTATCTGTCTTAGGGTTGAAAATGTGCGGTTGACTGTGGTATTTTAATTAGTACCGTGTTTTTAACATTACATTTAGTAGCTAAAGTATTATCGTCATTAGAAGACAACATTTGGAGCCAAGATTAAAAACCAAACAGAACATAAAATGTAGAGTAAAGGCTAAGTCTAAATAAATTCAGCTCAATTATCATTTTGGTTCCTTGCATCCTTGCGACATAGTTCATCCTTTAAAATTGATAAGGGTGTCCAATCTTTGTATTCTGAACGTTTAGCTTTTATAAAATACACATCAAAAAGGTACAACTACTGCTGCACACTGGGTCTTCTCTCTGCATGAGAGGGGTTGGGCTATTAGGTGGACTTTTTTAGGAAACTTATAGGTGGATTTGTTCTCGAGATCACACGGTCCTTTAAATACTACCGGGGATTAGACCGGGGGATTCGTACCCACTAAAAACACCTCGGTGGCCACCATCTTGTGACCACCAAGACCCCCACAACTTTCTCTTTAAAATTGCTTTTTGCGGGACAAAGCCTGCTAGGGCGCATCCCTACACATGTTATTAATATTTGTTTAGTTGTGTGTACTACAGACAAAAATAAAACACCCCATGTATCAAGTGGTGAGTTCGCTCTAAAATAAATTATTCTCATTTCCAGCCATTTTTTTTAACACTTTATTATTAACACTCTTCTCCAACTCTGTTAATAGATAGATCGTATAGATTATGTTATAATCTGGAACATTTACTACGTTGTTCTAATGTTTCATGAAAGTTTCAATTCGGTATAAATCGTATGAACATATTCTATAGAAAAAATCTTTAATTGATATGATAAAAGCGAAATACTACTCACTCACTGGCTAAACTTTAATCCCAGACACTATACAGCTAACTTAAGTACTTACTTACAAATTTGAAATTTAGTTGACAGGTTCTTTATAGGGAGTAGATATCAGCTCACAAAGTATTAAATTTAGGTTTGTGACATGGTAGAGACGAGAGTTTTGATACCAATTGGAGACAGTTAATAGATTATCCTTATTAGACTCCAAATTTGTTAAAAATCCTAATATAAATATGTAGTTGTTATTTTTTGCATTTTAGTTCCTAGGTGTTTATTAAAGGTGCTTTGTTTTTGGTTTAAAAATAATTTATATAGGCTTAAATGTCTAAACTGACAAAGTTACACTTTGTCAGTTTATTATTATTATACATCATACACTTTACACTACAGGATCATCAGTGATAGTGTTCCTCGCTATAAATCCTAGTTTGCAACGACAATGTAACTTTAGAGCTGCGCTTTTCCTCGTCCACAATTTAGAGGTGCACGTAATATCTACCAACAAAGCGAGCCCACGTTTTCTGACGTAAATAGGTTTAACATCTATATTAATACATGACAGTATATTATATACAAGGTGGAAGGGACATCGATGCACAAACGTCGTGACAAGGTTTCACTCAAGGTCAAAAATCAAAGTACCTATGTCATTCATGTAGAAAACAATCGGTTATTACAGATATAGTAATTTTTAAGCGCGCATTGTATTGCTAAAAAGGGCGATTATAACGCTCCGCGGTAAAGGTTATCGGACGCACGATCCTTAATAAATGAAATAATGTTTTTTTAATTATAAATCCAATTTGGGTAGATAGAAATAATGTTTTTTTACACGTTCAAGTAAAAAAACCTGACAAAGTTATGAAAAATTTCAACGCAGGGGCGTCCAGAATCGTGTACTCATGGTATTCGGATGTGCGTCGATGTCCCTTCCACCTTGTATACCATACAAGTATATAGGTACGTGTAGTAGTTGGAAGTGGATTTGAAAACATTGCAAGTGCTTCATCCGATTATAACGAAGCAAAGATGTGTCTAATGGAAGAAGGCGGGGTTCTACGAGGAATAATCTTTTGTCTTATGGAAATTAGTAGGTACCTACTTACCGAGAAGGATTTATTTAGTCGGAGATGGGAGGCTCTAATATTCTAAGAGACATTTTGATTATTAAGTTTCTAAGAAACCTCAGGGTAGATCTTTGAATATTTTAATAAATCATAACTTATTCATAAATTAAACAAGCAACTTAAATAAATAACCCTCTTTCGGCAGTCGGGTATAAATCAGATGAAAATAGTTTACCTAGTGGTCTTGAAGCAGTGATAGCCTAGGGCAGTGATGGCGAACCAATGACACGCGGTCCATTGCTGGCACGTGTCAAAATATTTTGGGCACTAAACTTTGGGCTTTAGGTGCCTCATCGATATTCTTTCCCCCATTAAATACTGAATTAAGATTGTATATCGGCACGTCACGGTCTCTTCAATTTTTTTTTAATAAAAATTAGAATACAGACGAGTAAAGGTTCGCCATCCCTGGCCTAGGGGAATGACCACTGGACTGCCAAGTCAAAAGTCTCGAGTTCAAATCCAAGGCACGCACCTCTCACTTTTCGAAATCATGTGCGTAATTATCACTCTCTGGTGAAGGAAAACGTTGTGAGGAAACCTGTATGCCTGAGAGATTTTCTCGACGGCCTGTGAAGTCTGCTAACCCGTATTAGGCTAGCGTGGTGGCCTATGGCCTAATACATCTTATACTGAGAGTAGACTCGTGCCCAGCAGTGTGGCAGTTAATGGGTTAAATAATTAAATAATAAATATTTTGGGGACATTTTTACACAGCACCATCTAGTCCCAACCTAAGCAGAGCTTGTACTATGGGTACTAGACAATGGATATAATACTGATATACTTTTTTTTTGTTATTAATACATACTTATAATACATAAGAAACACCCAGACAAACACAAACACCTAAGTTCATCACATAAATATTTGTGTCCTGTGGGAATCGAACCCACGACCTCGTGATCAGCAGTCCGGTACTCGAACCACAGACGTCGTCGGTTGATGATGATGATGATGATAGTGGTCTTAAGCGCGATTGCTACGGTCAAGGTCCTGTGTTCAGTCCTCGGGTCGAGCAGTGTTAATAGGTTTTTCTATGAAATTCTCAGCAGCAGCTCGGAGTTTGTATTTGTGCCCGGCTATACAGTCCTGTGTTACTTTAGTACGTCTCTGCCTAATCCTTCGGGGAATATTGGCGTGATAGTATGTTATGTAATGTAAAATAACATCATATGTTTTTTAAATAAAAAAGTACGTTAGTCTTTCAAACAGAATCAAGGAAAATAATTAAACATAAATAAATAATAAATATTTTGGGGACATTCTTACACAGCACCATCTAGTCCCAAACTAAGCAGAACTTGTACTGTGGGCACTAGACAATGGATATAATACTTATATACTTTTTTTTTTGTAAATACATACTTATTATACATAAGAAACACCCAGACAAACACAAACACCTAAGTTCATCACATAAATATTTGTGTCCTGTGGGAATCGAACCTACGACCTCGTGATCAGCAGTCCGGTACTCGAACCACTAGACCACAGGCGTTATTAAACATAATTATACGATAGACATAATAAATATATATATTTTTAATTCGTACCATCGACACGAAGAAGAAGAAGGAAAATGTAATAGTAATCATTAAAAAAATTGCTTCATTTGCGAGCAAAGCCCCTGTAATTGTCTGATTAATTCAATCATAAGACCCAGCCCAAGCTTAATTGGGTGTGGAGTCATCAAGCTAACTATAATTTTATCAAGATCCCTATATCGAGTGCGACTCGATTACGATACTCGACTGGCGCAGTGGTTGGAATAATCGACTGCTGGTTACGGGTTCGAGGCCCTAAGAAGTTGTTGTTTGGAAATTCGTGTTGATGAACGTTAAATAAAAATATATTGCAGTTGATCCGATATTCGATTCGAGAGCTTTTTTATAAAGAACATTGATTTGAAATTCGGATTCGTCCCCGGTTTATGGCAATACGCATCTCAATATCTCGCCTCTATTACATAGGTTTTTACACGTTCCGGCGAACTGTAGTTCACCCATGTAAGCACCCACTTTTAGAGCACCAATGCATTGAACTCTTAATACATTCTCAAATGGGAACATCAAGTGCTCAATGCATTGGTGCTCTAAAAACAGATGCACAAATGGGAATATTCCCGTTCGTGCACCCATTCTGCCTTAACCTTCAGGGATACAGGCGTAATACTCGTCATATGTTTATTCTAGCCTGTTCTGAGGTAGTTAATAATCTCCTTATTTCATATAAAACAATATATTATACATATTTATGTGTGACGGAACAGTGTGTAGATCATCCGGCTTAATAAAACCCATGTCAGAATAATATTACGAAATTTATGTTTTCCTAATATCTCACTAGAATAACCCGCAAGGTAATTTATGTACCTACCTATGTTTTAATCCAAGCCCCATTTACCCGTTCGTATCAACACGCACACGGAGTGACAACATCCAAGCGTTTTCCTAACTATGTTGGGTTTATCTTCTCGTTTAACTAGAAGCGGTTGATTTCAGTATTTTACCGCTTTCTGAGCAATACCTGATAATTGGTTGAATATTACATGATACCTAAACATACCGCCAAACTGTGGGTGTACATTCATACACCTCTGTTTAATGTGTTCTATGCAAGGAGGAGTTGTGATAGGAATAACAATTCATCCATAAACTGACCGCGGCAAGCACAAATCGAATTATTATCATATTATTCCACTAGCGACCGTCAGCTGTCTGTAGAAGAATTGTTGACAAAATTGAGACCATGAGACTTACAAACATACACAAAAGCCATGCAAATTATAACTGAAAGTAAGAACTAGGTGTAGTTATAATTAACTAGAAATAGCTTAATGTCCACTGAAACTGATCTGGTTTCCCGTGAGCTTATCCGGAAATCTTAATATAGAGCTAAATAGACAAAGACAGGCAGACAGCAGAATCTAGCAACAGTAAATAGCCAACAGTATTTATAGAAGCCAGTTATTTTAAGAAGCACTTTAAAAATTCTGCCTTTATTTCCCCCAGTGGACACGGCTAAGAAAATTGCATCTCTATTTACACTTAGCTACTTATCGAGTTACTAAGCTTATTTAAAACTAGCTTTTCTGGTTGATTGCACTACTGTACCGTGTTTAGCAGGAAAAATAAAAGTTGTTTTTGAAATAGTGATGTGACATTGTTTTTTCTTCGAATATTTTTAGCGCTACAATTCGTATCGTTAATTAACTTATGAACGAAAAAAAATCAATCTGTATTTATTAATATTGTTGAAGTTTTATAGAATTCTGTATCATCATCTATTTATTAAACTTTTGAAAAAAACTAATATTATTTATCGTATAATTATATTTAATATATCAGTTGCCTATCTCATCATCATCAATCCAGTTACTTACCTACTGTCCCACTGCTGGGCACGGGTCTCCTCTCAGTATTAGAGGAATTAGGCCAGTTTGCTGGCCTAATGCGGGTTGGCTATCTACCTGTAAAATTATAATCTACAATATTAATTCTAAATTGACAAAACGTTTTATACTCGTTGCCGGAATCAATACCCATTATAACTCAATATGCAGTTTTTGCGAGCAGCACGATGCGTCAAGAAATGGGTTGGGAACCATTAACCCGTAACGGCGACACCAGGTGGCGCTCGCTCCGTTGCATAATGTGCTTTTTTCCAACTCTTGCCATACAACCAGGGCAGTTCCCGACGCAATATTTCAAAGATTTATTTCGCAAACGGTTTGTAGATTTTCTTAATTGTTTTAATGGCTTTTGGAAATTAAATGTTGGCGAAGCGTTGGGTTGCTCTCGTCTGGACATTTTTTAAACTTTTAAGATTGTCGCCTAATTAATAAAAATGAAAATAAATTTTAGGGTCAACTAGTTTAACAGGAGTATTTATTCCTCTTTGGGCACCTACTTTTTGAGCACCTGTCGTTTGAATACCTCGTGTATTCCTTTTTGGAATTTTGAGCACCTGTCGTTTGAATACCTCGTGTATTCCTTTTTGGAATTTTGAGCACCTGTCATTTGAATACCTCGTGTATTCCTTTTTGGAATTTTGAGCACCTGTCGTTTGAATACCTCGTGTATTCCTTTTTGGAATTTTGAGCACCTGTCGTTTGAATACCTCGTGTATTCCGTTTTGGAATTCTTTTCTTGTGATCACCAATCAGAATATACGATTGGTGCTCAATGTGGAATAAAAAAATATTATTATTATTATTATTCTGAGCATTAATATCACGATATCTTCTAGTGATATAGTATACCTACTGATATAAGTGTATTGTTTATTAAAAACTGATATTTACACCGCGACTCCGTACATGTTGTTTTTTTTATCTTCTGATTAGTTACCGCTGTTAACTACTTATTAATCCTTCATTTTGAATTGAAACGTAAAATTAAAAAGTGCGCTCGTACGTAATGCTCGCTACAAAGCTAATTAAATATTGAAGATAAATTTATGTTACTAATGGCACTGTGGTATACATTATGAGTTTAATTATGGGCAGAGTAAACTACATGACAGAAAGAAAAGCGACACAGAGAGAAAATCCCTGTGACACAAACTACAGGACAGGGAAAACTCCCTGTGGTTAACTAACTGAACTATTGGTAAATAGAACACGGAATACAAGTAGGTCACGTGTGATGTATATAAATTTTATTTTAAACGATCATAAATGCGTTTGGTAGCTCAATATATGAAATGAATATCCTACTTCACTGGAATCTCGAATGCAGCAAATACATCTTTAAATAAAGTTTCAAAAGCTTTTCAAAGAAGTGGATCAATGATCAACTGAACTGAAGCTATTATAAACATAAAATGATATAAAATTGTTTTTTTTTTTAATAAAATAATTTAAAAATACATGTCCTCAGCAAACGTGCTTGCGGACGTTCTCAAAAAAGGCAAGGTTAAGAGCATCCTAAGCCGACGAGCATGCATGGTGGAAAGTGGTGTGCCAGGATCTTAGTACTAACTTAAGTGGGAATTTATAGTAGGCATTCATCCAGACTCCGAGCTGCTACTGGGAATTTCACAGAAAACCTTAACAACACTGCCCGACCCGGAAATTGAAACCAGGACCTCTAGCGTAGCAACCGCGCTTGCGACCACTAGACCAACGAGGCAGTCAATTATAATAAATAAAATAATTTTTAATTTATTAATGTAATCTAAAAAGTAGCACTGATAGTTAAGCAGTCATAGCTTAGGGGTATGACCACTGTACTGCCAAGTCAAAGGTCTCGAATTCGAATCCAAGGCAGACACCTCTGACTTTTCGAAATCATGTGCGTAATTATTACTCGCTTTAACGGTGAAAGAAAACATCGTGAGGAAACCTGCATGCCTGAGAGGGTTTTCTCGACGGCATGTGAAGTCTGCCAACCCGCATTAGGATAGCGTGGTAGACTATAGCCTAATCCCTCTCATACTGAGAGGAGACCCGAGCCCAGCAGTGGGACAGTATATGGGTTGATTATTAAAAGGTAGCATCAATTAGTGGCATGTAGTTTACGTGCCGTGTTTGTCATGAAAAAAAAAAATCGTTAGAACAAAGAAAATTGTTCCAATTTCCTATCTGCTGGTAATTTTACAACGGATTTGCGGAATAGCAATGTCTTACATTTTAATAAATGGCCGCCGCACCTGCGAACGGTTCTTTGATTAAAATGCAAATTTTTATTTAATACCGTTACCAAATTTTTTTCATTTTTGTAAAATAAACATAACAGTTATTACCAAGAATTTCGAGGGTATTCTGGCTTTGATTCTTCTTATCGTATCGACAGCTAATAGAGGGAAGGAAATATTAAACTAGATTCCTTTAGTATCCCGCGTACGGCATTTTCATCCATTAGATCTTAGCAAGACCTAATTGCGGGTACGGAAAATGCCAGTCTTGGTGTGACATAGCATTTAACGGTAACATAACATACCATCACGCCTGTATTCCCCGAAGGAGTAGGCAAAGGCATGCTTTCGTACACCCACATTTCGCTGGTATGTTTAGGTCCCATGTAATAGGGGGCCAGCCTATTACCATCAACCGGGCACAAATACAGATTTCGAGCTGCCACTAGGAATTCCACAGAAAACCCAACAACACTTTGCTCGACCCGGGGATCGACCCCAGGACCTACAGCGTAGCAGTGGTGCTGGGGACCAACGAGGCAGTCTTGGTGTGAGTAGTCTTAAATCAATGGACATAAATCTCCAGCTCTCTTTTTATCTTTTCCGCGGGCTGGTCGGCTTTATCGTCTTATCTCTTCACTAACACAATTATGTTTACTTTAACTTATTTACTCTCTCTTTAGCATCAATAAATCCCACTCCTTCGATATAATTCCGTCTCATTTTGTTTCTGCTCCGTACAGAGAAAAAATATTTTTATCTTTAATTTATGTGTGTTGTTGTTCTCTGTTCTCTGCGTGTGATAATATATGACTGACCTACATACCTATTACCTACAGTAAATGTATATATTATATACGTCATAATATGCCTTTCTTTTCGCCGACAAGGGGAGGAAGATAAATTAATTGAATATTATCGAAGTTGACTTAGACTAGATCAGACTAAACTTTCATAAATTTGTGTACGGATTATTTTATTTGAGACAATTTTATTTAAATTTTATCTAATTAAATCTATCTAACACGGATAATTTCTTCTCAAACCATGTATTTTGTATGTAACCATGTAGATATGTGAAATTTGCACAGTCGTGTAAAAACTAGTAGGTAACTGTATAAATTATAAAAAAGATGTTATAAAAGTTATTAAAGTTAGTAACACAATCAGTAAAATGAAGATTATGTACAGTTGTCGCCAAACTTATTGTCTGGGTTGAAGTTGGTACGAGCTAACTTTAACCCGGCCGTAAAAATTGGAGAAAGAAAAATATTGAATTAAAATTATTAATAATAAGTTTGGCGACAACTGTACACATTAATACGTATTTAGACATATATACTTGCATACTGATGATGATGATCCACTAATACATAAATAGGTTGCAGCATCGATGCATATACCCTAGCAATACGAACAATTGTTTGTGGAAGGCACAGAGCCGAGTCTTCCGGCAAATATCGAGTGAAGCCTAAATCCAGTTGCACGATAAACGGATTTGATTGATTGCCGGATGTCGGATTCTAGGAACTCCATCAAATAGATTATGTTCCTCGAAATCTAAATATTTAATTTGCGTAGGTAGACGGGATGGCTAGATACGTAGATACGTATAGATAGGCATAGGGCATTACCTGACTAAGTAATAACTACGCTAATCAATACATGCTTAATCTGCACTTGCCGCAGTCAATCTTTGGATAGGTGACTGTTCAGTTTGTCGGAAAGCACGTTAAATCGTTGGTGTTTAAAATAAATGGAGCTAAGTATAATCTAATTAATTTATAAATCAACTCAAAACCTCTTATTTGCACGAGGTAGGTATCGAATCTAGGGCCTCTAGCGTAACAGACACGCTTAGGTAAATTAAGCGTATTGAGTTACCTACTTAGCTGATATATGTACTTTACTTACCGACAATACGCAAGTCACACAGGTCAACGAACTAACATAACAAATATTCCATGACTTAACAAGAAATAGAACATCTCCCGTAAAAGGCTTTTATATAAAATCTATGCCGTCGAACCCTCAAGTAACTAATACTTAGGAGAAAAATATGACACAAAAGTTCTTCCAATAAAAAACATCTATAAATACCCAACCTATTATGAGAGAATATCGGTTTTTTCACAAAAGGGGCACTTGAGAGATTTCTTGTAAAGGTTCATCTTGAAAGCAACAACCCACAGGAGCCAATTACCAACAGGTAGACCGCTACATCGTTTTCTTTTTAAAATAAGACCCTTACCATGCCCATAGTCCTTTAAAACCCCATACAAAGTAATTTCCGTAATTATATAATACTTGAGAAACGTCTTTTGGATTCAGAGTAGATAACTTTGTAAACCCAAGGCGGGATCGACGAAAACTTTTATTTGACTTCAACCGAAATCCGTTCAGTATTTATGTACCAAATGTTTAAGTTGCAAAGTAAAATTTTTCATTTGGTACACGTTTCGGGTCCCACTATTCGGTTTTATATAGTTTTTACGTGTCCCTTAACGTAATTCAGTCACGACTTTTGAATCTGTTCACGGAAACTAATAACTGTTTAAACTATACTTACAATACTGTTTCGATTGTACATTTTGAAACAGTAATACATAACAGGGTTAAGCACAGGGGTACTGATGTACACGGTGTACACCCACAGCTCTCCGGTATGTTTAAGTCCCATATCTATACTAATACTATAAAACTGAAGAGTTTGTTTGTTTGGTTGAAAGCGCTTATCTCAGGATCTACTTGTCCGATTTGAAAAATCTTTTAGTGTTAGATAGCATGTTTAACGAGGAAGGCTATAGGCTACATATCATCACGCTACGACCAATAGGAGCTGAGAAACAACAAAATGTTGCAAAAACGGGGGGAAAAAAATCAACTTCCACGGGAACGAGCCGAGCCTATTAGCCGAGCCTATAAAAGGCGAGCCTATTGCCGTTAACCGAATACTGATAACCAAAAACTCTGATAATCGGCCACATCTGGAAGCCGACCCCGACATGGTTGGCTGGGAAGACGTAAATTTCATTACTCTTGAATGTATATACTATAAGAAACCCAAATCTATTTATGTTATGTTCCAAAACACAATATCAATCCCGTACATTTTGGGCAAAACATCGAGGCGTTGAGTACATACGTAGGTACATAGCTAGGTGTAAAATATTAAATTTTACGATGTCATAGTAGAATTGAACACGAAGTCGTGTTATTAAATCGAACGGGAACGGCAGGTGTGCCGCCAATATTACGATGTTCGTCTATGATTTAAAATACACAGTGAATATTTGACGTACTCTTGTAGCATGTTTTGATGAAACTTTACACATTTCTTACATCAATTCTTTAACAATTTCTTTAGATAATAGCAGTGTTACACTAATATTAGTTATAAAAAATACAAATAGATATTTTTTTTCGAGTTAGTGAATAAATATGATAAACATAGGAAGGTAGGTATATAATTTGTCAAAGTCAAAGAATTTATTCCGTTCGGAAGTAAAATTTTTCTTCGACTTCAATAATATTTTACTTGTAATACTGCTTTCTGGTACTTACACAAATATAAGACAGAAATCACTACATAGTATAAAACAAAGTCGCTTCCGCCGTCTGTCGGTCCCTATGTATGCTTAGATCTTTAAAACTACGCAACGGATTTTGATGCGGTTTTTTTTAATAGATAGAGTGATTCTTAAGGAAGGTTTATATGTATACATACAACGCGGGCGAAGCCGCTGGCGGGAAGCTAGTATAAAATATAACTAGGTACTTTTTTCAATTAAGAACGGAAGTCCATAGACGCTGTAAGGGGTCTGAAATGTCGGGTATAATATCAATATACCTATCGTGATAAAATTCCTAAAAAGTAGGTAGTTTTGTTTCAAGCTTATATATGCCATGTTGACAACTCTTTTACTCACTTGTCAACACGAGCTTCACAACGATAGGTAGATGTGCCAGTCAGCGTTAGAATAACGAAGCTAATTGTCCAAGAGCGCACTTCCCCGTACATTTAAGGACCCGTTTCACATGTCAAGAATCCACAACATGCCACCGACATGTGGCTAATTTTAATTATTCACAAAGTCTGAGAGCTGTCACACAAATTGGTGGATTCAGAGCTCTAAGTGAGATCTGTACCATGAAATAACTTTATGACTGCGTTTTGCAATTAAATGTCGTTCTTCCTAATATTATGCTTAGTTTGTCTTTAAGCTGCGACAAAATTTTAAATAAGGTATTCCTATCTTGCCTGTAGTACTGAAAAAAGCTGATAAGGAACTGTGTTCATTATTTAACAAATGATTTACACGTTAAAATACATAACATACCTACATCCACAGTTTGCCAGTACGTTTAGGGGGTGAGTCTTTTGCTATCAACCGATATTACCACCAAGTTATTAGTACCAAGTGTTATTAAACTCCAAAAACCTTGTTACTAAAATGATCTACTATCGTAAATATTTGTGGAGTACCTACGTTATTCTCAGCACCGCTATTAAAACAGAATTCTAGAGCGTCCTGAGGTGGCGATAAAAATTATTAAAATGTGGAATATGTGTTGCTGGGGAGACCTATAAAAGGACTATAATGAGTAGTTTTAGGCGTTATCATATCTCTTTGCTAAAAGTAAAACAACTTTAATTTACATATTGTGTGGAGTAAATTACTTTTTTTTAGGTTGGACATAGTTTTTGACTCGAAGGAGACTTAAAAACTTTCCAATTCAAATTCAAAAGATTTATTGCGTACTAAGTGTATAAATAAGGTGTTACATTTTATAATAATAAATAAATAATATAATAAACTTATGACTTAGCGGCCTCTTACAAGCATTGCAATTAGGTACATGAAATTTAGCACATAAAACTATGTATTAGTAATATTATAATAATGTATTATAACAATGCTCAATGCCTCTTGGAAGAGTCGATGGCCTGATAGCCAAAATATGGACAGCGTCTCATTGTCTCATGAGCACCAACATGAACTGGCATTTATTTTATAAGAGGGCAGAAAATTGTTGAGCCGTAATTAATTATAATTTATTAATATTAGGTACATTGCGAATTGATTAATTTCAATTTTGAAAATGTGAGGAATAGTGTAAACCGTAATTAATCATGAAAACTGGTTATAAACGCATGGAAGCTTTGGCAAAATAACAAATATTAGGGTCATAAATCCTTAGATTTTTGTTGTTGTCGCGCAATTGAATTTCAATAATAGCCACCCATCCGTAGACTAGACGTAGATTATTTGTTATTATTATTTAGTCACGAGGCTATTAATTTACATCCCCTTTCCCTTTTACTTCTTGCAAACACCAAGTTAATTCTAATTTCTTCCTAAAGCTTTCGGTTCATCTGATTAGCGTTATTTTTAGTATAGAACTTACTTACTCCTTACTCCTTTGTCGCCTGCGCAACTCCAAGCCAGAGATAATTCGTCCTCCTGCAAAAAGATTTCAATTATACAGTGTTAAATACGCTTGCAAAGTCAAAAGCGAGCAATTATGAGTAATGTTCGCGCGCCCCGCCCCGCCTGCGACTAAGTGCAGCGACGCTTGGCTGCATCGAATGCGAAACCATACAAAACGTGATGCAGAGCCATACAATATACTATAAATCTACTGGAATAGCCGTCTTTATCAATATTTTGGTAAGAAACTGAAAAAAAGGCTTTACGTGACTTATAATAGGACCTATTCTGTGGCTAGGCCGGGTCTTAATTTGGTTCTTATTCGTTCTTTGCTTCAATTGAACTATCTCTGATGGATTCTACCTCAATCAATATCTATATACAAATTTATATCCAAAATCAATATCCAAAATGGCAATATTTAAGAATGTTTTTATAATTGCGATCAAATGCATAAAAGGCAATAAAATTATTCTATTTCAATGGTAGCAGGTATTCTGTTTAAAATTGTTCTACTTGCCTATCTTTAGTGATTTTGATTGAACATGTCATTTTTCATGTTCCGGGAATTCAAAAATGGTTAATTTGGATGTGGCACATCAAGTCTGTATTTTATTCTCTATTAAAATCTCCTAAATTCCTACCATAGAGTCAGAAAATGAGACAGGATGAGAAAAAGAGTTATTATTCGTCTACATTTGGCACTATCAGCATATTTTACATCTTAGGGTGACAACACTGTCGTGTGTTATACATAAGTCTATGCTATGTAAGCTACGTGTTAACGGGTGCGTACACTTGTGAATATATTTCATGCCTCATTAGCTTAATTGTCCGCGGTCAATGACACATGATTAACCAATTTGTTGAAACAATTGGTTTTCTCGCAAATTGTTATCATTGGGTTGGTAATGTTTACAGGAACCCTGTAATAGAGTCGAATTATAATAAATAGACTGAATAGCTTTTATTCGTGAAGATTATTACAACACAGTTCGGGGGTTAGGCAGAGATGTAAGTACTAGAAGATACCTAATTTGTTAGTGTGTTAAAGTTCTATGTAAAAGGATGTGACCTTGCGGCCACAGACCAGGTTCAAATGAGTAGGTAAGCTAATTCTGCTAAATTACAATTTTAGAAAGATTATATGGACAACCAAATTCAGTTATATCCAAGATAAACATCAAGCGAAAATGCTTTTAAAGGAATCTATTGAAGTATATTAAAACTTGTTACAAAATATTTTTGGAGACACTTTAAGCTCAAAGAAAATATCCCTCTATATTGTCCGATATCTCATCAGCCTCCAATAAAAAAACACGAGAGATGGGCATTTTCAATTTATCCCTAATCCCATCTTCATTAATAAACTTAAACGAATAAAATACCCTTTGTGAAAAGCTCCGCCAAAATATTAAAATGTTTCATGAAAATCTTTTCACCAAGCTCGAGGTGTTAAATAAAACACAAAAGTTATTAAAACTTTCTGAGGAATCGGTGTAAAGTTTTACGTTACACGAAATTATTTCAAGAGACGTATTTGTGTTATTAAATAAGACCAAATTAAGGTAAGGAACTGTCAGAACAAGTTACAATCAAATCGACCGAGGCTCACAAAGTACAGAGTAAAGTGGGGGTAAATCGATATCGGATGAAATTATTCGAATTGTAAAATCGAGAGATGGAATCAGCATTTTCGAAGGCTTATTTCTGTCTTACTTTGAGCTTAATTGCCTCGCCAGCAAAGCTAGGATTTAATAAAAGAACGACGTTGTTACTCGGAGACTGGTATTCGTTTCAATATTCACAATAATTTCTTCGATACTTTAGTGGGCAGCTGTTACAAGCCTAATCTCAGAGAATAACGATTGGGAAGCGATCTGCTTTGCTTCCTAGCAGAATAATGAGGACCATAAAAAAGTATGCCCCAATCAAAATTCGATTTTCTCGAGAATTTCTACTAAAGAACCTTTATCTTCTATCTATTTTACGTGTACCACCATTATCATATTTTGGGAAAAATCAAGGTACACACTAGAGGTGTGCGCCGATTTAATTTTCATCGGCGGCGGCGTGATGGCAAAATATTGCCGGCGGCGGCGGCGTAACCGGCGTGAAATCGGCGTCAGTACTTTTGAGTTAGATTTCAAAGAGAAGAAAGACAATTCAGGTTTAATTACCTTCTAGTTTTAAAAATAACAACATCATCATCATCATATCAGCCAAAAGAGGTCCACTGCTGAACAAAGACGGGAGGTTTCACAGGGACCGGTCACGGGGACGGGAGGTTTCACTTTCACAGGGACCGGTCGTATTTTGTCTGCATCCAACGACTGCCAGCGACCTTTACCAGGTCTCCGGTCTATCTTGTTGGAGGCCGTCCCATGTTGCACTTTTCGGCGCGTGGTCTCCATTCCAGAACCATTCTGCCCCAGCAGCCATTAGTTCTACGAGCTATGTGCCCCGCCCACTGCCACTTCAACTTGCTAATCCTTTCGGCTATATCGGTGATTTGGTTCTTCTACGGATCTCCTAATTTCTGATTTGGTACCGTATAGATATACCAAGCATAGCTCGCTGAGTGACCTTGAGCTTTGGCCCATAGTGAGTGACCACGTCTCTGTGCCATATGTCATCACTGGTAACAGACACTGGTTAAAGACTTTTATCTTTAGACATTGTGGTATAGTTGACGAAAAGACGTTGCGAAGTTTCGCGAACGTTGCCCTGCCGAGTCGGATTCGAAGAGTGACCTCTTTCTCGAAATTGGAACCCTGCCTAGCTGGACGGTTTGTCCTAGATAGACATACTCGTCAACAACTTCGAGAGCAGAGCTCGTAACGGATATTGGGATGGGCACGACATGAGCGTTTGACATAACTTTTGTCTTGCCCATGTTCTTTTAAGACCCACCTGGTAGGAAACTTTTGAGGTCATTCATTGAGCATTATGCTGATTTTGCAATATCGATATCGTCGGTAAATTGAAGATGAGTGATATACTCGCCGTTGATGTTGACGCCAAATCCTTTCCACTTCAGTAACTTGAAGGCATCTTCCATTGCGGTGGTGAATAGTTTCGGGGATATCTTCCTGGCTAACACCCTTTTGCAATGGAATTGCCCCCGTACACTGTTTGTGTACTTCGACCGACATAATGGCGTTTTTGTATAAGCACTCAACGCTTCAAACTGTGGTTAGAGATATCTTCCCCGCCTACTTATTACCTACCACCAAGCGAGCACCTCTCCCCAGGATGTAACCTTCCTTGGCACATTTGGAAGTCACTAAACCGACTCCGAACCCAAGTGGGGAGGTGTAATTCAAATCTGGTGAAGTGGGAGGACGTGACGATGACGTCTTTTCGTCAACTATACCACAAAGCCTCAAGACAAAAGTCTTTAACCAGTGTGTATTACCAGTGATGGCATATGGCACAGAGACGTGGACGCTTACTATGGGCCTCATAAGAAAGCTCAAGGTCACTCAGCAAGCTATAGAAAGAGCTATTCTTGGTATTTCTCTACGCGATCGAATCAGAAATGAGGAGATCCGCAGAAAAACCAAAGTTGCCGACATAGCTCAAAGGATAAGCATACTGAAGTGGCAGTGGGCATCGCACATAGGTTGTAGAACTGATGGCCGCTGGGGCAGAAAGGTTCTCGAGTGGAGACCACGCACCGGAAAGCGCAGCGTAGGACGGCCTCCAATGAGATGGATGGATGACCTGATAAAGGTCGCTGGACGTCGTTGGATGCAGGTGGCATATAACCGGTCCTTGTAGCAAAGTTTTGGGCACACCAAATTTTATTTTAAAACGTCGTACCTTCGACACGAAGAAGAACGCTTCGATATACCGATAGTCAATGTGACACCGCTGCAGAGATTGCAATTTCGCCCAAGTTTCAATCGAAGGCTTTCTCATAGTACACAAACGCTGAGCAAAGTGGCTGTTTGCACTCCTCGGTCTTCTGTAAATATGCCGAAGACTGAGGACCGAGAAGCGTATGGAAGTGGTCTATAGTACTAAAACCTTTTCGGAAACCGGCTCGTTTCGAAGGCTAGAAGTCATCAAACCTGCGCTCGAGACGATTCGTGATGACCCTTCTGACTCAGAAGCGAGATAGGTTCGTCAATAAGGTTTTATCGCCTTTTTTGAAGAAAAGCACCACCACGCGTCTGTTCTATGCCTCCGGCGTTGTGCTCTCGAGTATTACAGAGTTAAATAGCTTCTGAAGGACTTGATTAGGCGTTTATTTGTCAATGAAATAAACTTAAAAAGACACGCCGATTTCACGCCGGTCTCACGACCGGCGGCGGCGGCGTGCTTCAGGTCTGCCGGCGGCGGCGGCGTGGCGGCGCGGCGCACACCTCTAGTACACACTGTACAATATTTAATCTAGCTAAACTTGACTCTTTACGAAGAAAAAGGCCTGGTGAAATAAACTTTATTCATTCATACTTGTTTTTTAGTAAAAGTAGGTTGGTTTTCTGCCTTTATTGTTTTCCTAAGTTTCCTAATCTTTGATGTCAATTCACTACACAGAATATAGCTTTTTCTAGGAAACAGAATTATGACTATCCTGATACTGGAACGAAAATAGACTTCCAAAGAAAATTTAAGGTTCAATATCACCTTCAGCTTCCCTTTCATATGAAGGTGGAAGATCTTTTGTTCTCGTACTTATGATGGCCATCTTTAGCCAAACAGTGTACCTACATTTATTATCATGCCAATGGGAAACACCGGTTGCTTGGTCTTTGGCATTTTTCGCACACCTTTTTTACTCCCCTGGCGCAAACAACCGCGAACAACTTTGATAGCCTACGACATGGAATCAAATCAATTCGTAGACGCAATCTTATTATGTATTCAATGCATACAAATTCATCGATAATTATTACTACGGGGATATTATCAAACACACTGCAGCGTTAATTACAGTTCCTAATTAATATCGCCTTACGTGCATTATCAACTGATCGATAATTATCGTATACACTAATTGCATATACATGATTATTATTGACACAAGGTCAGTGTAAACAGTAAGGTAGGATGTACATTTTGTTATTGTTTATTCAACATCGACCCATTAACTGTCCCACTGCTGGGCACGGGTCTCCTCTCAGTATGAGAAGGGTTAGGCCATAGTCCTCCACGGTGCCTTAATTCGAGTTGGTAGGATTCAAATGCTGTCAAGAAAATCTTTCAGGTTTTCCTTCACCGTTAAGGCCCCAGTCTAGCTGTGCATAACAAACGAATTCAGTATATTGACAGTTCGCGGGCAGGAACCCCGCGAGGCACCCTCTGTATCATCCTGTGATACGTAAATTACAAAGTGTAGAGCAGTGCTACGAAATGAAAGTTGCTCTACTTTACAAAATAAAATATTTCTATTTATTTTTAATAAAGGAAAAAATCGGCTGGCGGGCAGGATTCGTATTCGTCCGTGTACACCACGGTACACTACGGTTGGTAGGGGCTCGCGGTAGCTTAGTGGTCAAAGCGTCTGATGTACCGAACCAGAAGACGCAGGTTCGAATCCTCCCCGCCAGCCGATTTTTTCCTTCATTAAAAATGACTTGTAATCTTAGTATGGAAAATGCTTAAAAAATACAAAAAGATATTTCTATTTAATTATAATGAACAACACTACTGTGTTGCCTGTGGGATTATACCCTGAAAATCTGAAAAAAATATCTGTCGTTTGAAATAATTTACTTAAATAATTTACTAAATTATTGAAATAATTTAAGTAAAAATAATTTACTTAAATTATTTCAAACGACAGATATTTTACTTTATGATTTATGGAACAGTAGATATTTTTAGTCGAGGTTTTAATTTCGTTTTAACAGACATGAAAAAGAAGGAGGTTGATTCACTATAAGGTCAAGTTCCAGGAGATGGTTTGCTTTGGAGTAGACCTTTGTGTTTTATTTCTTGATCTAAACTGGTTAGAGGAAGAGCAAAATTCAGAGCGAGAAGTAAGAATTTGACATAGAATACACTTCCACGACTGCTATAGCCGTCTGGATATCATCAGAGGTGTGTAAACTCAGCTTTCAATGAGCTAGATGAACCAGATCACACGGGTTTGAACCGTTGAGCTCATAGCTCAGCAACAAAATGAATAGCCCACGGCTCAATCCAGCTCTTATTGTATTTGTAAATCCCTCCACAGATTAGTCTTGTAATTCTGTTACAAATTTATTTTAAATTAAATGGGAGTTTTGTTAGCCATATTTCATGTAAATCTATTCAGCCGTTCAAAAGCTACAGCTCATGTCCTAGTTGGGATTAGAAATGTTTAACAGCAAAAAATCGATCAAAAGACTTTTCTTCTGGGCACATGAAGTGGGGTAAATGAAAAACCGCGTGCAACGGTTATCTATAAATATACTCATCTATCTATCTATCTATTCAGCCGGTAAAACCCACTGCTGAGTCAGGGCCTCTTCTCTATTACGCCATTGCCATATTAACCGACAATCGGGGGGTGATCTGCCCTGCAATCGTTTACATCCAGCCAGTATATCATATGTCCATCTAGCTCGTGTATGTACACCTATAGGCACCAACTCACCTTCACTTGGGGTCGGCGCAGTGTTTTTTTCTTACGTACATCGTCGTCATTGTCACACTGTCTATTCATCTTTTCTTTGGTCTTCTTCTTCTACTATATCCATCCACATTTATGTTCAAAACCTGTTTTGTAACTAGGCTCTCTACTACTACGCATCATAATATGTCCATATATCGTAGATAAAAGGGTCACTGCACAACTTTTCAGTACTTTTCAGACTCACTTTCAAACTACGTCTTTCTCACTTTCTAACTATGGTCTAATGACCCGATAAAGGTAGCTGGGACAATGGTCCACTGCAGGACTAAGTACAGGAACTGAACAGACAAGACTTCATCATCATTGAGAACACAGGAGTGGGTTTTCAATGATGACGAAGGTCGCTGGAAGTCGTTGGAGGCAGGCAGCACATAACCAATCCTTATGGAAGTCTATGGGAGAGGCCTTTGTTCCACATATACAGTGGTCTTCTTTTGGCTGATAATTATAATTATGTTAGGATGGGAGGGAAGGGTCATAGGTAAATTTTAGGGTGTCAGACAAACTTGTTACCTAGTGGTAATAAGTTAACGGACCATAGTAACGAACTTGTTTTCTAGTGATAAAAAGTTAACGGACCATAGTAACAAACTTGTTACCTAGTGGTAACAAGTTAATGAACCATACTAACAGACTTGTTACTATCGCACTTTACTGCTAACAAAACAGTATATGTCTGTTATTAATGTAAAAAATGGCGTCGAGTTGTTTCTGTACCCGGGTGTTAACTAGGGACAGAAGAATCGGGACCATAAAGTTAGACGGACATCCAAGCGTTTAGGTGTCCAATAAATACCTAAACACACCACATTTTTTAAAACAATCGATCGATTAAACTACGCCGCTACGACCGACTGGCCGCCTCTGAAGAAATTGGCTTGAGATTTTCGTTTATAAACAGTGCCTGTTGAAAACACTATAAAAAATATTTGTGAAGCAGGTACACATTTTTTTTAAATTGGTTGTGTCATTTAATACACGTACTTTAAACTGATCAAATGATTTCATCAATATTTTTAGTTTTTATTATGAAAAAAACCGTTTGTTTTGGGACCAAAAACAGGAAAATTTGACGATGTTATGACACTCGGATTAAGAAAACTAAAGGTATAATTAAAAATCTACTCAGCGCATTTTGAAGACGACTATCTTAAGCTAATTTTGCGCTGAGTAGGTTTTAGAATTTATTCTTGATTACCCCGATTAACGTGCACAAACATGACTCTAAATGGCGTTTGGCACGAGAGCGCCATCTTTGACGCCTGATTTATATAACATAAACTAACCAGAGGAACGTGAAAAAAATACGTAGATAAAGCTAATATAACATATATTCTATCGCGATAAAAATATATGACACTATATCCTTCCTTTCCTTAAAAAAACGTTGCGAAAATGAGCTAATAATTTGACAACTGCCAAATTTTGCTAAACTGGGGCCTTAAAGCGAGTAATAATTACGCACATGATTTCGAAAAGTTGTCGAAAAGTGTTTGCTTTGGATTCGAGCTCGAGACCTTTGACTTGGTAGTCCAGTGGCCATTCCCTTATGCTATCACTGCTGTTTAAGTACAGTATAATTCTACAAATTCTATTGTATATGTCACCGTAAGATTTTGAACACCGTTAGAATGTAATATATCTAGCGAGATTGAAAACTGTCGCTTAATTTCGAAATGCACCCTATTTACATACACTGATCTTTGTATCGAATAGGTTAGATTAGAACTGTGACCAAACAAGAATTGAAAGAATTCAAGCTCAAGAACCGTATCGTGGTAGTCGCACTTACGACCATTAAAGCACTCAGCATATAGCAGCTTAAAGCACTAAGCAAACCAAAACATCTACCTACCACTACGACAAAATAATCAATACATCGTATTTCTCAGAATATCTTCCTCAATCTGTTAAGTGTTGTGTATAATAGGCGAAGTTATGTCTTTATGTGTATGTCTGTCACTGTCGCTCACTATCTCATGAGCATAGAGGCATGCTCCGTGAAAATAAGCATGTTACCTGTCAGCTAAACGCTCCCGATATAGGAACCTAACTGCCGACGTCGAACGCCGTAGCTTTCGTTGTCATACCATATCTATCCACCATTTCTCGTGTGAAAATTATTTTGGAATCTTTGAGAACTTGTAGGGAGGTTTTGAATATGGAAGGAATAATTTTTAATCATTTTAGTTTTTGGGTTTTTAACATTATTTTGTAAATTATCCGTAGCTACATGAAAATTGGTTAAAATGCAGTCTATACATGACATTTTCTTTAATGCAGACAATGGCATATCGGCAGCATATATATTATTTATCTTTCTATATCCAATTCCACTTTTGAAGACTTGCATGAAAATAATTTTTAAATTACGTCAGTGTAATCACTTAGAACAAATTCAGGCTTTTATCTTTAAATTACCTACTTTAAATTAAGATAAAATTTAGGATTTTCATCAGAAACGGTTAGATGTCCTAAAAGGACATCAGTCTTCTTCTTCGAAGTGCCTCTCCAATTACTGGAGGTTGGCTGTCATTTCGGCAAACTTCAGTCTGGAGAAATTCAGTGGACTAAATAAATCGTAATAGTGCTAAAATTTATTTCGGTCATTTAAAGAGTGCTGATTTGACCGGTTGACTTACGTTAAAATTTACTTACGTTACTTACTTGTGCTTTGAGTATAATTGGTAAACATTTTAAGAATACTTACGCCATTTTATTTTAGATGAAATTGTCATAGAATTACTTTACAAACATTATACTTAGGTATTTCAATACTAGCAGATCATCGCCCGGCTTCGCACGGAGCGAGTAACTACATCCACCTACTCTTCATCCACCCTCATTGTCATATTTCAGCCAATTAACACAAAACCTTAACCAATTATACACCTAAGCCTTTCTCACATTAAGCAGGCTCCTTTGTTTAGCAGTGAATCTCTTTTGGGTGTTATAATGAAAGCTTCATGCATGTCTATTGGTGAAATCCGCAGGAAAATTCCTTCAACCAATGTTGAGTTCATCTCAAACAGACAGACATACGCGCCGGGGGATTTTGTTTTAGAATATGTAGAAAAACATCTATCTTTTTTTAATTAGCTGAGTGCTGAGCTAAAGTAGTAACACGAACCAACTTTAGTATTTTATTCAGCGAAATATAATTTGAAGTTATATCCTCCAAACAGGATTTACGTAAAATGGCAACTGTTAGGTACTTTTTAAAAACATTGGTTTACTATAAAATATTGTGCCCACAACCTTTTAAAGGGATTACTTTCGAGGAATAAACTGTAATATTTACATATCCGAAGAAACATCTCAAAGATTTTATAAATATTTTATACCCCACTTGCCTCAGAGAGCATTTTAAATCATAGTTGGCAGTTATTGGCCAGGTCTGCCAACTAGTTTCTGGCAAATGTAAAACGAAGTCACACTTAGCGGTTGGAACTTACTCGTTTTCGCTAGAACCGGTGTAGAAATTAATAAAAAGTATGGTAATAATTCAAAGTCTTCTGCATCTTTTACCTAAAATAATTTTATATTAGTGTAACTTTTTAGAAGATGGCTTCAGTGTGTAGTTGGTTAATAATAATATTCTTTATAAGATATATGAAATAGGGCTGCCGCGAGGATGACATATGGCATGCAGCAAACTTGAAAAATTGATCAGACTATGCAAAACTGCATTTGATATGTGATGATATCATGAAGAGAGTAATCAAATAAATTAAAAATAGTAGGTATGTATCCCTTTCTGGATAGTCAGGATAGTCATTTATTTTATGGTATATAGGATGACATGCGATAACCATGTTCAAAAGCGTATCCGTCAAAGTAGTGTTCTATAATTCATGCTCAGAAAATCATAGCTGTTAGGTATTGATAACGCAACTTTGCTATATCGAGTGTCAGTCAAAACGGGGAAGCTTGACGTCGGATATGTCCACAACGGACCGATAGAGGTTATACCGCACGTGACAAGAGGCGCTCAATATCTCTGACAACCCTAGTGGCATGGAAACGTGGCGTGGAAACGAAACGTTTTCAGTCGCTTTAAGACTGATGCTTTTAATTGCAACAGTGTTCTTTTTATACGATTTTGAAAGAGGAACTCTCTGTCGTCTACTATACCGTGTAGAAATTATATAAAAGTAACGTTGTTTTATGTTATTTAAAAATAAAAATATATATTTCAGTCCTTATTCTATAGTATATACCTTATTCTATAGTCTACTATAGTCATATAATACAATTTTCTGTTTACTTTCAGGTAACTAAGCTGTGGCTGTTAAGGTGAATTACTTCATCAGGTACCCAATTGAGTCGAAACAAAAAGTTTTATTTTCACAATTAAGTACGACACACTTATAAGCACTCAAAATTTAGATTTCGCACGTCTTAATTATTTTTTTTTAATATTATTGATCCCGATAATAATATTACACACAATAATGATAAAATTATACATAAAATAATTACATATTTTAGTTCACTATGAAAGTTACAGGCAGTTTTTTTTTTATTTCATACTAGTTTTCCGCCAGCGGCTTCGCTCGCGTGGTCTGGGTACTACTTATAACTTTCAAACCACTATTTCAACCCCTTACAGCCCTTTTTTCGCAGTATAAAGCCTATGTCCTTTCTCAGGCTCTATACTATCTGAATGCTAAATTTTATTTAAATTGGTTCAGTAATTTTGGTGTGAAAACGTGATAGACAGACAGAGTTACTTTCGCATTTATAATATTAAGAAGGATAAGTTATCTACAGTGCCCTAGTTTAAAAAAAATATTCAAGATTAACTCCGACATTTTATGATATCCTAGGTGAGAATACATCGCTCGTTATGACGTAATTGGAAGAAGGGGATCATGTGAATGCATTAATGTAAGCAACATCATTATGAATGACGTTAATATGAAACGTGATCGTGCGCTCGCGAGGACACACAATCCGCTTTAAATTTAGAATAAACACACTTTAAGATTAGAAACCTTTAGCGCCGTTATACAAAGATCAGATTTCTCTGCAGCTGAAATTGCTTTATGACCTTTTAATCGTTAATTTTTTTAAAGCGTCGTTTAAACATTCAACATCTTCTAAACTGATCAAATCGTTTGTCCTGAATTTCTGAGTGACTGATCAATCAACGCTCAGACAAAAGTACTAAGTATAAAAAGCTGACACTTGGAACATAGATTTATTTTGTACCGTCAGCATCTGCTAAGAAAGGGTTTTTGGGACTACGGGGTGGGGAAAAACGTGTTTAAAGCGTGTTACGCAGGCACGGTTAGTTTTATCATATAAATATTGCTACAACATATTTTTCGTATATGTACGTTAGGAGAAATCATCCGTGTCATCGGCCAGACCTTTTATTGGGGCCCGGCGCAGTGTATCCTTTTCTTTAATTCATTCCTTTTACACATGTCACAAAACTTTTTTTAACTAGTTTAAAAAAAAAGTGTAGGTTATCATGGGGGCTAGACAAGTTGCATTTTGACATTCGAATAGACAAACAAAATGTACCTATGGAAATGACATTAGTGACAGCCCGATTTGTCGAAAGCTTGTGTCATTTCCACATTTGTTTGTCATTTGTTTGTCGATTCGAATGTCAAAATTCAATTTGTCTAGCCCCCTTATCACTAACCGTGCGGCGATCACACGTTGACAACGTGTTCGCGTCTCATAAACATACAGTACACTCACTTGGTCTGTGTTTAATAAGTATATAATAGCGCCGAAAACAATGTAAGTAATCGATTCGAATGTCAAAATGTAACTTGTCTAGCCCCCCATGTCATGTACCCATGCACCCTCTATTTGACTTGTGGAGTGCAATAAATGTATTGAGTATTGAGTAAGTATTAATTATTTTAGGGCTCCTGTTAGCCATCAAACCTGTATTCTCCTAAGGGTTAGTTACAGGTATACACAGTTCACCGGTATGTTTGGGTCCCATGTAATAAGGAGTGAGTTTGTTATCATTAACCGGGCACAAATCCAAAGTCCGAGATGTTGAACGAACTGTTGGAGTGCAGCATACCTCTGTTGAATACTTCCAGGAATGGGTGATACAGTTGACTGTATAAACATAACATACCACATACCATCATGTTTTCAAAGAAGGTTCTCTATTCGGAATATTCGGATAGAGAACCTCCTTTTTAAAACCAATAAAAATAGGTTGTATAGGTATATTTTTCTTTTGACTTTCTTTTAACGTATTCAATTAGCTCAAAGTTCTGAGTTATAGTGTCTACGACAATCAAACTCATCGCCTGGGAGTCGTTTTGAACAGAACCAGCTGTTTTAGCATTCAGCTCACTTGTTCTCATTACGGGGGCTTTGTCCTATTATTTACGAGGTAC
The DNA here is from genome assembly GCA_946251955.1 of Acronicta psi. NCBI lineage: Eukaryota > Metazoa > Arthropoda > Insecta > Lepidoptera > Noctuidae > Acronicta > Acronicta psi. The sequence continues at coordinate 9,253,674 of OX276475.1, read as the reverse complement.
GTGAACTCTTTACTTGGCAATACATACGTACGTTTTATTAAAAAAACGGTGTTATTCATTTAAAACATTCATTTCCCTTGGCGTATATTCTCAGTAACTGAGCTGTTATGTTGAAAAGGAAATGTATGCATTTTAAAACTACCTCTAAGGAAGTGTCTAACTTGGTCTAGTGGCACAAGCTCAACTGCTAATTTTAGTAGGTTTGGTTCCTAATTCAAGTAAAGTTTTATTGGAAAATCGGATGGATGTACATACTTACTGCGTAGAATTTAACGCATTATTTTTCGGTTCTAGCATTGTTTGGTCACACCGATACAAATAATAATAATTAAGGTTGCCTGGAAGAAATCGCAATTTGCGATAAGGCCGCCATTTGTATGTTTTTAAAATCGATGATGTCCTATTTTTGTATATTTTATTGGTGTACAATTAAGAATATATAAATAAATAATTATAATACGGTGGCAGCATTTCTTTTATTATATCCGGCGTTTTATTTTTATTGAATCTCGACAGCATGAGGTCTATCAAAACCTACTCACCACCAAAAACAACTTTTATGAAATAAAAATATTTTGCATCGATTCAATTGTCACTTTGCAACTCCTTCCGTGCCGGTAAAATTGATATGATCACACGATATTTGGCAAGGCCATTCCCGTTTGGCAAATAACCAGAATGTCTTTCTATGCGATAGTGTGGAGCCAATTGATATTAATGGTCAAGCCCACTGCTCACTGTGAATCACTTATCTTATCTTACAAACATATTGAAGGCTTCTTGACTTGCATTTGTTTTTTAAGTAATTATATCTGGGCCTGTAGACAAGTTACAATTTGACATTTGAATCGTCAAAAGAATAATAACAAAATTCATGAAAATGACATAAGCTTTCGACAAATCCGTCTGTGTATAATGTCATTTCCATACATTTTGTTTCTATTCGATTGTCGATTCGAATGTCAAATAACAACTCGTCTAGGCCCCTATACCTTACACGTACATGGGTTTTAAAATATTTAATTTATAATTATTGCAATAAGTTAGCTAGACAGGCTCCGGAATTTGTATTTTGACTGCGGATATTTTGGTAATGCACTGACATGCGTGAAGCAAATCTCATGCAGTTTTAGATATAATTAATTTATAATAGTGTTCATATCTTGGTTCTAGTCGGACAACTTTTGCTAAATTTTTACTGACCGTTCATTGCATTTGTGCATTGCAGTGCATGCATTTACATTTCATCTTTTTACATTATCGATATTTAGTAAAAACGAATTCAAGTGGGGTATATTTACATCTGTTGTAGTAAGGACATCTCGACCAAACGTCTACAGGGATGTGGATGTGAAACTGTGTTGCAAACCGTGGTATACCGCCCATCTTGTCCTTTGTGTCCCATAACCTGCTGTCAAGCGACTTCTGCGTTTTTGGCTTTCCCGTTTGTTGCCAGCCAATGGATGGGTGACCATTCCCACGTTGATCCGTTGGTCCGGGTTATCACACGAACACCTGTGATAATATTTAGTGGTAGTTTAATCCCGAAGCGTTTGAAAACGAATTATAATTTAGGGTAGGCCGTCGGTATTGTAGAAATGAGGTTGGCTTCGCGGAAGCTCTAGTGGAATTTAAAAGGAAGAGCTATCACGTAGAAAATATGTTTTGAATTTAAAAAAAAAGGTAGGTAGTATGTTTAGAATGTCAGAAAAATATGCGTACCTATGTCATTCGATTGGTAGCTGTTCATTGACATTCAGTCTTTTCTTTCTTGAATATCGATCTAATGTCTATCTAATCTAATATCTAAGGGACTCTGGAGGATCAGAGCCTCCACAGTATTACCCATAAATTGGGTAGCGGACTTTTGATGGTCGTCGCTTCGTGTAAAATATCCGATATTCAAATGAGACTACAAACACAAGCAAAACAACAGTCGCAATCTCAAAATGGCACACCCTTTCCTATTTAAAAATATAGTATCCGAATATAGCCCATTGAATATTATACATTTGAAAACGTCTCCACAATGAAAATCGTTATAACAATTGCGGACGTTATTAAAAATACGTCTTTGTTTCGTATATCGTATTCAAACATTGTCATGAGGCGTATTGACTTCACTTATAAATTTAATATTGACGTCACTGGGGGATACTACCTATCCGCGTCCTTTCGAAATGTGGTGTGAATATCATCACATTTTATCCCATTTAGGATCACCAAATAGAATTACCATTGTTGCGTTTTAGCCAAGTTCTTTTTTGTTTGTTGTTAAAAATCGATTACTCGAATAACCCACGGAGAGCAGCAGGAGCCTAGAAGTAGCTCGGAATGATATTTTGTTTCATAATTGCTTCAATAAGCTTTCAAATCTAATCTCAATCTATGGATATCATCCAGTTCATAAATGAAAAGATCCAATAACAGTCGATACGTTCTTGAAAATTTATGTTAAGTCTAATCTGCTAAACTAAAACCTGACAAAATACTTGGTAAAACTCTAGACTTGAAACTAGACTTAAACGAGTAATATTGAAAGCCAAGTTTGAAGACTCCTCGAAGGCAGTTAACAAGATAACAACCCTTATTTCCAAACAAACTTTTAGCGATCCTAGGAATAGATTCAAGGGAACAACTTCAGAGAGAAGGGAATCAAAATTTGTTTTCATAAAACAATTTTTCGTTGCAAAAGTTTTACTTTTACTATTTGGAAACTACGAGAAAGTGTAGGAAGGGGTTCAAATTTACTCCACTCTCTTGTGTCTTATTGGCGTTGAATGGAAACTGTTCTGAAGTTACTGAATTTTAATAACCCATCCAGATATCTTTCACCAACTATGAAAAATAGCTGTGAACTCAACAACATTTTTTTTAGCCCACTTTGTCCCACTGATGAGGAAAGGCCTCCTTTCCCTTCTTCCAAGCCGCTCTGTCTGTTACCTTAAGGATCCAGTCTCTCTCATGGTAGTCGACTTCGTCACGCCACCTCCGTCTGGGCCAACCACGCTGTCGCCACAAAATTACTGTCCTAATATGATTTGCAGAATTCGTAACAGACTACATAATTCATCCCACATTTCTCTGTCTTTCGGTAGGATTAAATTACAGAAAATTCAAATATCTTTTGCCCAACCCTAATAAAACTTAACTAGCAACTGTAGTCTTGAATCCCCGACATTTTGTAGACAACATTGTAAAGTTGAAACACTTTTAGCCTTGACTATTTAATTGTCAACCCAATTACCAACTTATGAAAGGCTAGAACTGTAGAAGACAGTTCAAGGATATTGGGGGCCTTTTTCAGCAGCTAGTAAGTTCCTGTTAAATTACTTAGCAGATAATTTTATACAAATTTTGTTCCTTTTTTAATTTATCGCATAAACTAAAACCTGACAAAATACAAGGATATTGGGGGCCTTTTTCACCAGCTAGTAAGTTCCTGTTAAATTACTTAGCAGATAATTTTATACAAATTTTGTTCGTTTTTTAATTTATCGGATAAACTAAAACCTGACAAAATACACGGACATTGGGGGCATTTTTCACCAGCTAGTAAGTTCCTATTAAATTATTTAGCAGATAATTTTATACAAAATTTGTTCCCTTTTTTAATTTATCCGGCAGTTACCCGCTATCCAGAGGTGGTGAAACAAGTCCTTAATAAATTAATATTGGCACTGTAAACAACGTAATTTGTGTTCCTATTTTCGTGCAATCCAACCATAAACAAAACAAATTAAACAAACTTTGTGTACGGGCTAAACAAATAACAACTATTACCGATAGATACGGATCTGTTAATAGGGGTAAACAGTGAAATGATGATTAAACTGGTGTGCGACTGCTATTGCTATTTCTGTGTTCGATTCCCAAGTCGAGCAGTGTTATTGTCTATGAAATTAGTTAGTAGCAGTTTGGAATATGGATTTTTACACATAGCCGCATATTATAATTTAACATACCTACCGGCGAAGTATGGGTGTACATTATTACACCAGTGCTTTTTTTGTGTGCCGAAAATCCTCATGGATCCCCACCGCTTCGCAGGTCCTGGGTTCGATTCCCAGTTCCAGCAAAGTGTTTTTAGGGTTATCTATGAAAATCTCAGTAGCAGCTCGGAGTATGGAGTTTTGCCCGGTTAATAGCATTAGGCATAGGCTATCTAATGTGTTTTAAATGTCCACCAATCGAAGTCAGGACGGGCCACCAGTTTTTAAATAAAAAAAGAAAAGAATATGAAACAGTTATATGTTCGTATTTGCTAACACAATAGCGTAGTACGTCAATATTTGTGGAAGGCGTGTTTCAACAAAGTTCTTGACCTAAATGGGTGTGTACGCACCTTTAATTCCTTTCTATAAAACCGCCATTTAGTACGGGTTAAGCAAATTTACAAAAAGTAGTGATAGCCTAATGACATGACTGGACGGCCAGGTCTTAGGTTCGAGTCCAATCGCACCTTATTACTTACCCTTGATTTAATTATCACTCGCTTAAGTTGTGAAGAAAAATATTGTGAACAAACCTGCCAGCATGAGAGATTTTCTCGACTTTGTGTGTCTCTGTCAACTCACGGTTGGTTAACATTGTTAACATAACATAACCCCTCTCATTTTAAGAGGAGCCTCGTAGATCTCTCTTTAACCACTGTAATCTATATAATCTATCTATTTCCATAAATAAATAAAAATTAATCGCCGAAATTTTTGCACACGTTGCTTCCGAACAACTGCACCAAACTGAATAATTCTTTTTTAAGTTATTTTGAATAAAGGAAAAAAACTTTACGAATTAACTGTAGAGTTCATTATTGTGACGGAAATGTTTGTGTGTATTTTTTTTTTTAAATCCACCGGACTACGCAGGTGAAGATACGCATGGGTCTCTAGTTATTAATATAAATAAGTTTTAATCCTCTGTCTTACAGTCTGAGTAAAACAGCTGTGACAGACAGACAGACAGTCGAACGACGAGTGAACCCTTGCGTGTACCGTTTTAAAATTCTGACATGGGACTCTAAAAACAAACAACACAATAGACAAAGCGTTTGGTCAAAACAAACAAAGACAAAAGAATGTGGTGCAATGTATTATTCGTTTTTATGGTGAAAACTACACACATTTTACGGCACAATTGATGTTTTAGAACTCACTAGTGCTTGTTAGCAGTGCGGTCTGACGGCTCTTCACTTAGGTACTACCTGCGCATACTACTTGCATGTAAAAATAACAAGACACTTGTGGCGTGGCAGTGACGCACGACCTGAAAATAACTACATTCTTTCTACTTTTTAAGAACTCCAAAAACGAACTTCTCAATGTTCTGTATTTCTTTGCTACTTAGGCTTGTTTCAGTATTGATGATATGTTTGTTAGTCAGTAGCCGTTAAATTACCTAGCAGATAAACTCATGCAAATTTTGTTCGCTTTTTTAATTTATCCGGCGGTTAACGGTTATCTAAAGGTGGTTAAACAGGCCCTTAATCTTTTCGAAAGGAGGTCATTAAAAGCCCATACAACTCAGCCCAAATTTGTACCGGAGGTACATGACATAATTTTTACTATGAAATCAATATAAAACTGATATTAATCTACGTCTGGCGTCCGTTTGACATTCCGAAACTGACACTGACAGTTACTACAGTTACGTGATTATTCTAAAATTAAAAGTTTTTTTTCTCATCCCCCAGTCAACATTAAAAAAAAGTACGACTAGAGTTTTAACAAGCGTAATGCAGGGTATTTTTTTTCCAATAAGTGTACCTTTACACATCATTTGGGACGATTTCGATGACCTCCTTTATCAGCCGCTTAGCCGATTTCGCCAATGTGAATGGCGCAGTCATTGAGCGACAAGCTTTTGCACAATTGTTGAGGGTTCGCTCCTCTCGCGGGACAAGTATTTGTATTTTCTACATGTTTTGAGTTCGTAAACAAACCAACGATAATTTATAGGAAGAAAACAGTAGTTTTTTTAATCAGGATGCGCTGTATCACTTTTGACCTCATATAGTTTTAATGCTGGCCGTAACCTATTAGTGGTTTATTACCAAATACTTATTGAGAAAACTCTTTTGTAAGTTTACTTATATTTCAATTGCAAATACTTGCAGGTTGAAGCTTGATTTTCGTTTTCTATTTATTAAAACAACACGCAACTATCTTTGACATCTTTGATAAATTCAATGACATGGGTCGGTATTTCACAGGTTAACGTTCGCCTTTTTTCTTCAGCGTAAGCAGAGGGATGAAGCGTGATGACCCTTGATAAGCTGTATTAAATAAATATTATATCTAATTTGTAAAGTTGTAGAGAATTTGTGATAGTTCGTAATCCAATTCAAACGTTATTCTTCAAAAAAGAGAGAGAGGTGACGTAAGTTGGTTCTAAACTTTTAAAGGTTCTTTAATGTTCCGTGTATCTTTGAATAACTATCGCATAAACCTAATTTAGTAGTACGTACCATCAGGCTTGTATCCCGGAATGGTTAGGTAGAGCTGTACTGATGTACACCCAAAGTTCGCCGGTACATTTTACAGAGAACAAGTCCTTGGAGTTACCAAGTTGCTATTGAAAATATAATAAAAAAAAAACAAATAACACTGGTCTACTTAGATATCAAACCCAGGACACTTCGCTCTACAACCAAGAGTACAAGCTCTACGAGAACAAAAAATTATGGAGTACAAGAACTGTGCCTTAATTTTCTAACGAAGTTTCTCACAATAGGCTGTCTCATTGTTTCATTTTCCGAGGAAAATGAATTATGGGCTTATTTATACTTATAATCTGAGATCCGGGACAAAAAATCATTTTAGGCGTTTTAAGGAAACGTCCATTTTTAATTCACTCAGATTATCCTGTTTGCGTTTACATGAAAAAAACAAGTTTGAAATCTGCAGAGATCAAATGTTTTGAGACGATTAAAATATTATGATTTAGGTACATCGTATAACAATATAAAAGTAAAATAAGTTGGTACAAATCCACCTAAATAGAAAAGCTTATTAGCTAAACAAGCAAGCAGGCTTTTCAAACAAACAAAATACATAATGTAAAAAAAAATGTGCAGGATTTATGAATTTTTTTTTACCCATTTCATATTCCGTAGATAAAGAATTCATTCATACATAAAGTACATTTTAACGTAGTACCTACGTTACGTACGTTTTTCGCCCACAGTACTCATGTATTCTTTTTATTACGCAAGTACTACAAACGAAAAAAAATACTGTTTTCTCACTACAGAAGTTCCTGACAAGAGGACATCTTCCACAATAGGTATTGTGCAATCTATTTATCAAGTTCTCCGAACTTGGACAATAACGTTAACAAACTTTCTACGTTAAGTAGGTACTAAGTATCGAGACACTCAGTACTATTAAACAACGCGCAGAGGTTTTCTTTATAATAGCATAAAGATTCTGTAGTATGAATTTTTCGTTATATTTTATTTAGTAGTTTAGTTTAGCAAGTGCGGCTTCTGAGCTAGAGATCCTGGCTTCGAATCCCAGGTTGAGCAATGTATGTATAAATTTGATAATTTGCCAGCTCGAAATTTGGATTCATTTCCAATTCGTCCTCTATTATAAGAGATCTCTGCTTGCCCCCTCCGGGAGATACCTATGCCTGGTGAACTGTTATGCTATGACTTTTATAAACTTGTCCACTTCTTACCCAAAGACCACTGTATTCGGATATTTTTAACTTAAATAAAACGTACCCACAAAACACAAGTCGTTCACTACGGAAAATGGAAAACGTATAAAAAAATATTAAAATTCAGAGCACTTTTCTTAACTTAAAACTTACTTAAGTTATTTAAGTAAAGAAGTGTTTCCTTTCTTAGCAGAAAAGTCGTGTCTTCTAGAAACAGGAAGTTGAAAAAGTAAAGGACGCGAAAGTTTTGAGATCTTTTTGTGTGCACTATGGCAAGGACTGGATCTAGCCCAAACAACATGACATTTGGTCAACTTAGTTTTATGTTCAACACCGGTTTTCGGCCCATTTTCTCTTCGTTAATGTCATTTATATTTTTCATGAAAACTGGAATAAAAGCATGAGTTTTTATGTTTCCATTTAAATAAAATTATTCTTTAACGTTTGCAAATCAGGGTAAATAGGAGTACTTTAAAGCAGACGAGTTTAAAAAGGTTCATTTTCCACGAAGAATCAGGTTAGTCATGCTGATGGTAACGTTAATGTCGAGATTTATTATTCGCATTGAGGTAAAAATATTTTTAAAGTTGGGAAAAATTGTGCCAAGTGGACTTTGCATGAATGTGACCCCTGCGTTTTAATCAGACGGTGGATGCTCCTCTTTATGATATAAACTTGTTGAAAATGACTTTCCAGCTGTAAAAATATTCATTAATTATTTTGGGGTATTGTACCGTTGACATCGATCTATTAATTATGTGTTGTATCGAATGATAAAGCCTTTGAAAGCTCGTAAATGTCATCTTGTATTTAATATAATTTTGACGATTTTTATCCATAGACTCATAGAGATTTTATACACAATATACAGCATGGAATTAGCAGGATTGCATCGAATGGAACTTAGATTTTACTGTTGTGACAAATTTGTCGATCAATAAATAAAATCAATAAACCATTTACGATAAAATAACCAAATTTTAACGTACCTATGATATTTTATCGATTTGATTCCATGCTTGCATCGCAACTTGCAAAATGCAAAATAAATCATTTGTAAAGCCTGGTCATTATTCGAAAATTGAGAGTCGATATTCATTTAACAAAATATAGAGCATCGAAGGCTTTAAACTGAAACTTTGGCGTAAAGTTTCTTGAACGTCACAAAGTTCTTTGTAAAATGTATTAGTCTTTAAGTTTTCGAGAGAAAACCCCATTGAATAAGTGAACATTAATTTAAAATCTTTGTTCGTTTATTCTTGGAACCACAGGCTCTAGACTAAAATCTGCCGGAGACATTATAGTAGACATTAGGAACCTCTTTATGAGGTGTTCTGCCCAGAGACCGAGCTACTTTATGTACTGTTATCTCCTAACAGTGCCATTTATGATATTATATTAGTCTATGTACGAAGTCAGCTTACAGCTATAACATCGGGCTAAGTTTTTTGGCAAAAACAGATAGCTTTGTCAGTGACACGAAATGATTTTGTCGTCACAAAAATTAATTAAGTCGACAAAATTATGTCGCGAAACGTCTCTTAGTCTCTTTACCCACACTATCTCTTAGGATACATTTCGATACAGCAATCTGGCTTCTTTCATTATTACGTAGAAAACAATACGGCTCTCTGAGAGTCAGGATATTGCACTAGGGTCTACAATGATTCCGACAAAGGCTAATTTATATATAGGAATGTACTTTATTACAATATTAATTACGATTGTAAGTATAGCAATACCTCAGCTTTCTATTCTAGCGCTTTTAGTCACCACAACAATTTATTCCGAGACGTAGGTAGATTCCGAGTTTGCAATTAAAACATTATTCAGGAGCCGTTTCGGTATTTTGTGGGCGTAGTTGGTATTAAATCATAAGCTGTAGATAGTGATGTACTACATGCTATTAATTTTCGGCAACGAAGCCAGCGGTTTGGCTCAGAAATTGTTTCATACTTTTAGTATTAATTAATTGGTATATTTTATTGGATTAAAATATTAGGTACTGGTTTCATTACCAAGCTTTTGCTGAAAACATTGTTATTGATTTTAACGTGCATCCTAAAATGAAATACCGTACCCATTGTATTAGTTTTTATGAATCTTAGATGAGAAACTAGCATATGAGAGAGTAAACAGCAACCGTAAGTGGTTGGTGGTAGAAAAGATGCTAGGGTAGAAAAGGAGAAGGGTAGAAAAATGAGGCATAACCTTCTGGTTAAGCCTCATTTTCAATTTTCAAATTCTTCAAATCAATTAGCTTACGCACAATAAATTAGCTTAGCGCCAGAATATTTGTCTACGGACGGACGGATGGTACCGACCCAGACAAACGCAACAACCAAGTTCTACTACCTCAAACCATATAACTTCGTTAAACATTTCCACATACATTCTAAAATTAAATACCTAACACATAGTATGCGACAAATGCAACAAATCTCCCTCGTGCACATGATATATATCTACGACCGTTACGGTTCACGATACCCATATTTGCAGACGTAAGCAAAATAGCGTCCAAGTAACTCCGGTAGTTTGCGTCCGGACACAATTTATCGACTCCAAGTGCTATTTTCGTGGCTTTACACACTTTATTACTCCGTTTCCGATGTCCATGTTTATAGGAATAAAAAAGGGCTTGGGGGTTGTTTTATTATGTTTTTGCGAGCTGATTTTATGGCCGCGCACTGACGCCTGCTGTGGCTTGGTTTCCGCAACTCCGGCTCGTGTGTAGAAGCATTTGATGCGGAAACTTAGTTAGTCCGGCATGTTACAAATGACGGTCCGTAACGGCGGTCAAATGTTTGTAATACTAGAGTAATTACATAAATAAGATAGCGCCAAATTGCCGTTCGTGTACTTGCGTACTTGTTTTTTGTGTGTCCTTACAAGCCACAGAAGCCCGTAAGGGCACATTTGAGTTGTAATGACTGGGACATTCAGTTATATTTATCAAAGCGAAGGACAGTACCGTCATTTTACTGAGCTTTTGTATCAGTTTTTGTTATATCTCCCGAAAGCTGGTACCTATTGAGACTTTTTAGATATTATTATGTAATAAATAAAAATAAAAATAAATACCCTGGGACATTTTTACACAGCACCATCTAGTCCCAAACTAAGCAGTGCTTGTACTATGGGTACTAGACAATGGATATAATACTTATATACTTTTTTTTTTTTTTTTTTTTGTAAATACATACTTATAATATATAAGAAGAAACACCCAGACAAACACAAATACTTATATTCATCACATAAAATATTTGTGTCCTGTGGGAATCGAACCCACGACCTCGTGATCAGCAGTCCGGTACTCGAACCACTAGACCACAGACGTCGTCAATAATACTTAGTAATACTTATCGGAAATAAATAATTTGATAACTGACTAATTAATTTCCCGGAAAATTGCAAGATACCTATTACATAAAATTTCCTGAACTTTTTCCTTGACAAAAATGTTCATGTGCTACTTTGACCTATCTGACCAAACCAGGGCGCGTCTTGTCGTTGACCTTGCGAGTGGGCCTGAACGAAAGCTTTTACTTTAATAACTTGTTTAACATAATATTTTTCAGTTATGCTAATATTTATATTATATTTTTGCCATCTACATGAATAGATAGGTACTCGGTTTGAATTATAAAGGTTGAAAATCTTATTTACCTATACACATTTGATAAATCAGAAGAGTTAGTTTGTTTAAACGCATTTATTTCTGGAATCACCGATCAGATAAAAAATAGTTTTATTTTTGCTTGAAAGAAACTGTTTTACATTGGGTTACAGCTTTTTGGAGCTGGTAAAAAAAAGTAAGATAAAATGCTAAGTGAAAATGTAGTAGATTCTACCTTATAGTGTGGGCGGGTGTTGCGACGACTGGTGAAACTGCAGGGCAGAGCTTACCTTACTGTTAAACCTATTTTTACTTAATTACCACTCACTGACTGACAAACAATGCAAATGACAAAATAATGAAATTTTGCGCAGGGGTTCTTTATATAACGGCCGGATAGTAGATTTTGGGATATTCTCATAGGATTAGAGATATGAAATCTAAACAATTTGCACCGTAGAGTTTAGTTATAAAGTGGCTTGTATTAATACAATAACATAGAAAAGTCCTTTTTTTGTGTGTACGGAAAGTCCTCATGGATCCCCGCCGCCTGGGGAGGCGGCAAGTTATATATATAAGTTAGTTATATATATAGTTATATATATAAGACTCATACCGAGTAAAAACCGCACTTGTCCTTTGCTACATGGCCATGGGATCAGGAACATTCACCGCGTCCATTACGGGATCATAGAACAGTCCTTGAAATCCTTCGTTTTGGAACCTCGTTTTCGGAATAAACATTTGGTACCTATCTTTTTCCCTTCGAATGTCATGTGTTGCCTGGGTTTTTTAGTTTGTTGCTAAATTTGGTGATACCTTTATACCATATGTACGGCTCTGAATCAGAAATCTAAACAAATATTGTAAAAAGCTTTTAAATTATCAAAGCATACTTCAAAGCAAGTGCGGAAATGCATGAGCAGCTGGATAGCCTTTAAAGATGTGAACCCATTTTAACCCCAGGGGAAAGAAAAGGGCAAACGCAGATAGCCGTTTATCGTACAATTTTATCTGCGTGATTATAATAAGAAAATATCTGTACATTTTATTAGAAACATTTATGTTCAACATTTTATGAAATTGAAAGCGATTCAGTGGAAACAAACGTAATTACAGTATTTTACATCGCAGGCACAGCCGTGGTCAAAAATATTACCTGTACTTAGCCTGGTTCGGAAAATGGTTAAGTAAGTACTTGATTTATTTTTTATTTTTTTATGGTCTGGTAATTTTTACCTGTGTTTGACAGCATTTTACTCTTACATTTCTTTGCTACTATTCTCTTTACAATTTAATGTTTTTGTTTTCATTTACGATAATTTTATTAAATTATAATAATTATAATAGATGTGCACGTGCATTAATAAAATCTTTTTTAAATACTGAAACGTGCTTCATCATCCGTGAACATTGATTCATTGTATTGATATTTAGCATATAATGCGAATAAAATTTAAGTTTAAAAAACTAAAACCCGCCGACTACGGAAGAAATCAACTGAAAATCATGTAACAAGAACATTCCTATGTCACCTTCCTGATAAACAATTTACTGAATTGAGATCAACAACAAAAGGAATTGTTACCGGGGCCATGATAACGAATCGATTGACACCTCATTCATCAAAATCAGATGAGTAAGTTAGGCGCTGTAGTGGAACATACGTAAATAGGAAGATATATAGACTCCCTAATATAAAACCCTTCCTTCGGCTTTTTGCCGTGTCGTCGGGTAAAAAGGAGCAGGTGCCAATACGACTAGACGATGTGTGATTTAATAAGTGCGCACATACTCATATCTATGTACTTAAGTAGGTTTGAGCACAGGGCTCAAGGGACATTCTAAAATGAAAGGCACAGTAATTTTACTCTTACCATCACGCCTGTATTCCCTGATGGGTTAGGCAGATGTGTATACAAATCTGTGGCGAGGCTATTGCCATTAACCGGGCACAAATCCAAATTGACCTGCTACTGAGAATTTCGTAGAACAAATCCAATATTTAGCTTAACCTGGAAATCGAACACAGTCGACCTCGTGCGTCGCGGGCGAGGCAGTCGTTATTGTTTTTGCTTATAAGGCAAAAACAAAACAAAAAAAACACTATCTACACGTATCGGGAAAATCAATGATTCAGAGCAACACTTCCCTGTAACGACGTATGATTGAGGTGGAGATACACTTGTTTATACGGCGGCGTCCTCATTTGCTTTGGCAGGGGACAGGTAACCCAGTTACTGGGGAACAATACTCTGGTATAAAACTTATGCTGTGATTAACGGAGTGTGTATCACGTTTGCGGCAACGCTTAGTACAACTGTGTAGATGTCTTATTTTACTTCTTGTATCGTTGCAGATAGGAAAGAATATGGGAAAGTTAATTTATTTGAAACATTAAACTAGAAGGTAGGTCCTCTAAACTTGCTATAACAATAAGTACCGTGACCTTAAAAACACTTCAGCCAAAAAACAGAAAACGAAGTTATACGTGCATTTAGAAGTACTTACGTACAAGAACTCACAAGAATTCCGACCCAGAACAGTTATTACAGAATAGCTGTGCTGGATAAGTCTGTAGGTCATCAATCTTTTTTGGTGTTTTGGACCTGCCACCAGTAGCGCAGAAACCAATCACTCAACCACTGCGCTGTCAAAAATTAAATAATTTTATTCCCTTTGACGAGGATTTATCGAAAGCAAAATACTAGGAAATACCTGCGGATTTGTTACATACGAATTCTGAGAAATAAGTAAAACTCAAACAATTTTATTTTGACGGCTTTATTTGTTTATAATAACTAAGCGAGTTAGATGTAGTCGTAGTTCAATTCGATGCCTGAACTATATTTTCTGTTATACAAAATACATCCGGGTTGAATGAACCTGGATATTCACATTAAAAATTTATTACAGGAATTTTAGGCTTTGAAAGTATTAATAAAGTTGGAAAATGTTAATTTTAATTGATAAGTAAGTAACAAATAGTTTTAAGATCCAATTATACTATTCAAGTACATTTAAGTTTAGTCACCCATCCACGGATCGATTAAGGGTTAAGTATAGCTTAACCCAGTTGTCATTAGCCACCTTTGTAGTCACACTAATATCTGCATAGTAATGCAATTACATGTAACTACAATCTATTCAAAACAGTCTATTCAAGCGACACGATATGGCTTTGTAGTATTGATTGATATAAATCGTCGTATCACTGTTCCAAGTGAATGGCCCATTACGCCGCCCTGGTCTCCGAGCGATAGCGAATTATCCATTTGTACACCGTTATCGTGTCTCGATACAAGCCACTAAATACACCACATAGTGTACACTAGGCCCCATATCTTCCTGTAACAGACAAGACAGAATTCCATAGTGACACAATAGATTGAAATTAAAAGTGACACAATGACATCATAATGGTTAAAAAGAGGGTGACACAAGTCAAAACTGCCTCGTTGATTCAGTGGCGCGATTGCTACGCTATAGGTCCTGGGTTCGAATTTTGAGCAGTGTTGTTGGGTTTTTCTGTGAAATTCCCAGTAGCAACTCGGAGTCTAGAGCCTGGTTGATGGCAATAGGCTCGCCCCCTATTACATGGGACATATATTATTAGTTAACGAGCTGTGGTGATAATCATGATTTACACAAATACAAACACATACATTCCTTCGTATAAAACAAATGAAAAAAACGATGAGTTCACGCCTCTGAAAAAGTATCCCTATCCATTCAGCTGCCCTATTTTTTGTAATTGCGTCTCTTTTCCAATTCGGCTTCGACTGTCAACCAATGAAAAGTACTTAAACGAAATCGAATAAAAACGAACAAAAACTGCATGAATCGAATCGTTCAGCGCCGAATGAGTCGCTTCGGACGTTCGTCGTGAGCTAATGCGCAATCACTCTGAAGCATATAGGGTAATGGACTAGTGATCCTAGTATAAGCATCAATAGCAAACAAGATATATGGGCTCTTTACATGCCATTTGGTGTCGCTATGAAGTACCGACCGATGAGTATAATGCGATCAATAGACACTTCATCATTACGGCTTATGTCACACGATATTCCTCTACACAGACTACTATAAATTTTTACACTAACTCTCTCTCTCTCTTTACTCTTACTCTCGTCGTTCGTAATGAAGGTTATAAATTGTCACCGGTTGCCAATACGAATCGATTAGCATTTTTATGCGATACACGGCTCAACGTTTATCCGAACAATTTTAGAGGAGGGCCAAATGAATCGATTGCATTTGTTCAAATTCCCCACGTATGGCAAAAATACTGATACTCATTGGTTGAATAGAAATTGAGCATTGTTCAGAAAATTTAATTTTGTTTGAGCTTGCAATTTGAAAAGGCTTTTGATTTGTACGGTTGTATACTTTTAATGGGATTTGTAAATAAATACACATGCTTTTATTATTGGGAACAAAGTACGTAACGTAAGTTTAAATGATGATCTAACCTGATATAATAATTTGGTATTGAATATAATTTTGGCACAGAAAGAACATCTAACGTCACTGTAATTTGATGAACTACATAGATTAAGGCTGGACTCACACATCCGGAATTTTCTTAATCTAAATTCAGATAATTAATAGAAAGCTCAGAATTCCATACAAAGTAATGATCGATCGAATGAGATTTTCATAATCTGAAAAATCCAAATGTGTGCGGTAAACAATTACTTTGTATGGAATTCTGGGCTTTCTTAATTAATAATCTGAATTCAGATTATGAACATTCCGGATATGTGAGTCCAGCCTTAGATCAACAATCAATTTTTAAAATATTTTTTGATAAAAATCTGTGCTGAATAAAATTTACCAAAAAGTTCGTAATATGCATAACATATAAAAACAGCTTCCTGCGAAAATGACCCACAAACAATTATCTTGGAATAAAAAAGTAACTAAATGCCTCTCAGCAAAACGGGCTATTTCTTTTTTATGCGTTTGTTAAGCGTCTATAGAATCACTGCAGTCGGTCTTTTTTGATCGCCGCTCAATTTGTTAGTTTATTGCAGTTTAGGAATGTCTCCCTTACTTTGTACTAAAAAAATGTAACCCTATATGAACACGTGCGTGTATATTAAATGCAAAAGGGGCTATTACACATTAACTTGGCCACCACACTAAGATGACTGACTAACAATTATTTTTATAAATACAAAATATGGATGGATCCATATGGATCGTTTTTAATTTATAATACATGTTGTTATTACATAGAAACAGCTAAAACCTGTCCTTTTGGTGAACTACGATGAGACTTTGTTTGAATAGTGTGAATCCCTATTCAACGGCACAGAAAGTTCTTCAGAAATAGTTCTTCACAACTAATATCTACCTTAATTACTTATTGATCTTTAAGCAGTTAGCGTAGATTACACGCAAATTGATGTAGCTTTAACTATCACAAAGATGGGAGTGGCATGTTACGGGACAGCTTGTTAATTAAGTATGGTGGAGTAAGGATATTGATTTGAGCTCCGAAATGAGCGATTACTTGTAAATTACCTGTTTTTCCTTGTGTATAGTCAATATAACACACCACCCCAGTACCAAATGGTGATACCTACAGTCACGAGCAAAAACATGTATACACTAACAAAAGTGCTAACGTGATTTTCACCTAAAGTGGTAATATGTAGAACTTTTGTTATATTACAAACACAGTATTTACGAACCAATAGTGTAGTGACATTTGTGTTATCTCAAAGTTCAATCGTTCGTTCATAAAAAAAACGCTTTAGCACTTTTGTTAGTGTATACATATTTTTGCTCGTGACTGTACACCCACATTACCAGGCATGTAAGCGAGGGTGTCATAAAAAAAATCTTAATTTTTGACGCCCGAACTACTGAATCAACCTTAACAATAATAAACAAACAATCGAATATCGAATTTATAATCAGGAAAATTGTATATTGTTCTACGAAAAAGTACGTCATTAGTTAAGTCAACTAATGATTTTTCTAAGTAATTTTATGGGAACTTTTACAAAAATCAGGTTTGTAAAAAAATCTGCAGAATAAAGAATTGCAAGCTGCGTTGACTTTACTGTAAACTTGAGTTCGGCGGTCCAACATTTTAGTATATAAAAGAGTCTGTTTACATAAGAGATGTTTACAAGTTATCTATACTGATGTTTAACTGATATTTCACCTTAACAGTAAGTACTTAATTTCATTAAAATCCTGCAGCAAAAGCGTCATCATTTATTTATAGTCTGCATTAATCACGGGTTGCAACTTGATAACAATGTACTCAATCATAGTTACCAATTAATATTAAATACAGTAAGTACGTATATGTAGTAAATAATTATACTGTATGAAAATTTAATTTAAATACTGGAAATACTCGACATTTCAGAAATTCTCTTTGTATCCGAAAACCTACGTACGTAAAATTAAATTTAGTTGATTGTTGTAAAATATATAAAAAAAATATCATATTTTAACCATACTGTCTCACTTGTACTCCCCGAGAGTCAGAGGTCGCCGGAACGTGGGACCTAATCCCATGTAATAGGATGCAAACCTATTGCCAAAAAAAAACGGGAAAAAATCCGAACTCCAAGCTGCTGAGAATTTCATAGTAAAACCCAATAACACTGCTTTACGTGGGAATCGAATCGAATCTCTTTGCAATTAGATCAATAAGGTAGTCATTATCTATTCATTACTTTCTAAAATAAAATTAATACAAAAAAAGTAAAATTAAAAATCATCGTCTCCATTATAATTACTGTCTCGCTGTCTAGCTCAGTTAGGTTTCACAACGCTAGCTAGCCTAGTGGGTTGGCAGATTTCACACACCGTCCATCAAGAAGATCTCTCAAACAAACATGATCCAATCAACGTATACGCCAGTGATATTAATTTATTAACGACATTATGACGAAAACAATATCTTCAAAAGCCGGGCTCGAGTTCAATTCGAAAATCGAACTCAAGCCGCTGCCACGACTCGAGTTCGATTTTCGAATTTATTGATCTCGAGCTCTCCATCGAGATCTCCGATGGTTTATCACTAGGCTATGCTACCTAAAACTTAGTATCATTAATATCTCAGTTGAGTTCGAAGAAAATTCCAAGCGGATTATAACTAGTAGATTTAAAGTACCTCCGCGTCGCTTATTTTATGGCCCTTAGTATCGTTAGCGACCTGAGTAATAGTTAATCGCAGAAGTAGTTTGAGCATTCAATTATTGCGATGTTATTTTAGCGAGGAAATACTTTTACAGTAATAAAATACTGATGGAGTTTTTAGAATGTGGCTTTAACAATGTTTTAAGTTTTATCTTTCTAACATAATTGATCCCACTGCTGAACAAAGGTCTGCCTCGTCTCTTTTCACCGATCTCTATCTAGTTCCAACCGAGGTCATTCTGTCCAGAAATCATCTAAATTGAGCATAAGCATACGAGAAATCTAAGCCTAATAAAGTAAACTTTTATAAAACCGTGAAAAACTTTTGAAAACATGGCTTGGAGGTAAATAATAAAAATAATTAATAAATATTGTTTATTGACACACAATTTACATACATTTGTATTAAAATTGTATTTAAAGTAAGCAAAGTCTTTGGATATTTATTACAATCATTATATGTTACCGATTCCCAAACTAGGCAAGAGGCCTGGGTGGCTCTTGGTTGTAAGATACTTACTCATATACAAGACCCAGCTCAAACAGTTTCTACTGCCACGTCTTACATGCGCGCCGCGAAAAATGTTGTCGTCATCTATCTCGTGCCGAAAGTATGGCTAAAGATGAGATAATATGACGACATTTTTTTCTCATGACACCGATATTAGTCCCAGATCAGATTTTTTCTTTAACAGTAGGTATTTTTAATCCTCAATAGTCAATATTACAGCAAAATATATGAGACAACATGTGCTGTTATTAAAATTACAGGTTGTGTGAGAGGGATAGCGCGATTTGGCTTGTAGAGCAGCATCCCTCTTTATGCGGATTTTCCAGATTCAAGTCGCTTGTAAAATTTAATATCAGCCACCCAGTAGTGTTAAACGCTCACTTTATTTACATAACACATTATGTGCAAACTAAACTAAAACAGCAACTGTTTGCATTTGTTTGTTAGAAGCGAATAGAACTGCAAACGTTCCATTATTATGTAAACTAGCGCTGCTAACGTACTGAAGCTTAAATCTTAAACAACTTCTACCATGGGCTATCTGTACCAAAAGTAATGGAGTTAACGGACTCGCAGACGCCGAATAGATAAAGATTGACGTGTCATCGACATGATCTTCCTGCCATTGTCCCAATTTATTTGGGGTTGTCGCATGATCTCCTTTTCTTCCATGTATCATATTTATAATTTTATCCGTCATCACACTATTAAATCATAATTCCATCCATCTTTTCTTTGGTCTTCCTCGACCTTTCCATCCCTTCACATTCATGCCCATCGCTGTTCTAGTTACATGCGTTTCATCCCTTCTCATCACGAGCCCGTGGTAAGACAGATTATTTATTTTCAACTTCTTTTCTGTCACTGGTGCCACTTTCAGTCACTGCCTCTAATGTACTCATTCCTCATTTTATCCATTCATTTCACTGCACGCATCTACCTCAGCAGTTCCACCGCATTCTGAAAATTGACTTGTGAAGTGTCTTTAAATGATCCATTTTTTCGGAAATAAATCTGATTTATTATGGCTTACCCAAACATTTTTTATCAAACTTAAAATTTTTGGTCTATACTGGGTTGGTATGGGGATTCTAGATGTTTCATGTTTAATACTTACTCGTCTATAGAACACCTGTATTATGAATGTTTTCATTTTATTTTAGATTTATTTAATTCCCATATATCGCTAAGCTAAGTAATTTTCGGATAAAATAGAAATGCCGTTTTTGTTTTCGGAAATAATCAACTTGTGACGACTTTACTCATAGTTTCTAATTTAGCAAGGCTATCCACTCCTTACCAGATATCTATCTTCATAATTATAGCAACACGTGGTTATAAAAATACACGTGGAGTGCACCGTGCACTGGAGATATATAATATACAATATACATTGACAGTACACTCGTCCATCGTTTCTAGTTCAAAAATAAATTTTATTGCGTAGGATGATAATCAGCTTACAGCCTCACTGGCTTTATATCGCTTCCAGGTAAGGAGAAATTCCATTAAAGCAATTTAATGGTTTCTAGAAAATCAGTAATTCTTGTTTTGTTTTGCTATCCAGATTTTCTTTCATCTTGGTGCCACTGCCTACTTGATAGAAAAATTCAAATAACCCGTACTAATACTATAAATGCGAGTAACTCCTGATATCTGTTTGTTTGTTACCTTTTTACATTTAAACCGCTGAACGGTTTCAATAAAATTTGGCAAGGAGATAAATTGCATCCTGGGGAGGACATCGGTTCTTTTTATGCTCTTTTCCCATTAAAAGTGTACTTCATTATTTTTACACATTTTCCGAATTTCCGATCACGATTTTCTTGTTTAATACATTCGTGGCCTGTTTGAACACTTCCCGATAAGTTTCAGATAAATTACTTGCCATTCAAATTATGTTCCATTTTGTATTTATCTGGCGGTTAGCGGCTATTCAGAGGTAGTTCAACAGGTCCTAAATATCCTGTTTTGCTCTCCCTTTTGATAGTCAGGCTTCGTTCCTAAATATAATTATTTGCTTGAGGTGGACAGCGCTTTGAAACCGGAAACTTCGATCAGACGAAACCTCATGTTAAACACTTGACAAGACCTCCAAGCCACACGTACTCTTAGTGTAGTTTGAAATTGATTATACGCTTCGACAATTTCATGTTAATAAAGAACTAGATATTAATTCCCGTCCAGGTGTGCCAGGATCCTAGCAAGTGGAAATCTATAGTCTCTGCCTACCCCTATGGGAAACAGGCGTGAAGCTATGTATGTATGTCATTCCTATCCATAGTTCACTGTTGTTTTATACAGACAGAAAACCAAATTCCCGAGTTACTATTGGATAAAAACACTTGTATAGTCGACCATAAAATTTCTTTACCACTTTTGACAAAAGCTTCCGTCAAAATAAATTTTACTAAGGCTCATTATCAATATGTCACTTGGTCTTGTAAGCAAAAATAGACCTTGTGGTTTTGTGATGTGCAAACGACATTCACTCTTAGGGTGGTAAAGCAATTTTATGGTCGACTCTACCTCGAAATAGAACCAAAAAGCTAACGTTAAGGAATAGCTTTCAATCACTAGACCTTTGACAATCATGTTCATGCCAGCCTGTATTTCCCAAAGAGTTAGGCAGCGGTATATGAATGCACCCACAGTGTGTGCAATTATGTCTAATATGGGGCGAGTCTATTGCCTTTCACGGAGCACAAATTCCATCTCCAAGCGGCTACCACTTTGTACGACCCGGGAACCCTGGACCACTAGCGTAGCAGTCTCGCTAACGGTCACTAGGCCAAGACCAAACCTGTGACACTCCATACAAACTTTCCGATACCGCTGCACACTACAATATCAAATGTCAAACTTGTCAAAATTACGTTTTTACACGTGCAAATGTGTGCGTGAAAGTGCGTAGGGTTTGTTGGCAGTCCGGCAAGAACACCGGCAGGATGCGGGGGACCTGAGGTATCTGACGTTAGGGAGGGGCGGAAAGTGGCCATTCTGTTATTATTTATTCTGTGCCAAGACATTCAAGTACATTAGTAAGTAAATATAGGCGACGGTATATCCTTAATCAATATCAACCAATACTCTATTTTATTACCTTATATATTCCTTTTTGTGAGCGTAATGTCTTTTGGTAATTTTTTACCAATTTTTTTGGTAACCAGCAGTTTTTTATTTCTTTTCTTACTACTTTAGTTAGAACAGTATGGATAGAGTAAATCTCTTTATTAAATGACTTGCTTTACTACTACTACTTTGAGTAATTGGATTTCTAATAATTACGTTCTCCATGTTTTTCTTTTAATATGGTTGTGTTATAAAGCGATTCCTATCTTCACCTTTCCAGCCTTTTTCAAATCATACTGGAGTCGGCTTCCAGTCTAATTAGATGTGGCTGAATAGCAGTATTTTATAAGCGACTGCCATCAGACCTCTGCAACTCAATTTCTGAGGAGTACTGCTATTCGAAGGATAGTCTAGTTGTCAAGTTTTTGGGGCTTTTGACTACCACTAACAATTGTCAGGTACTTGCTACGATAGACTAACTGCGGCAAGCGTAGCGATCGGTTGATCAGCGTAATTATAACTTAGCCATGAGCCCCTTTAGGTGTGGGTGGGTGGCAAACAATCGTGCGGCCCGTTTGATGGTAGACGGTTACCGCAGCCTATGGGCGTTTACAACACCGAAGCGTCACTCACGCGCTGCCAATCCTGCAAAAATCTCTTAGGCTGAGATTCAGAGACGATGCTAAGCATAAACTTAGGCTTAAAAAAATTATCATACAAATTTGACATACGGAAGCATTACATTACGCTTAGCATCGTCTCTGAATATTAGCCTTAGGGGTTTAAGGAGGATTCACTGCACTAACAGTTTAAGAGAATGTTCCTCTTGCTGCCAGCGCAGTGCATCCTTAGAGCTCTGGCAACCTTACTCACTGCAGGAATATAACACACAATAAAGTGTGTTATTTGGCTGCAGTTTTCTGTAAGGTGGAGGTACTTCCCCAGACGGGCTGCTCCAGATTTGTGCCCTACTTTTCTCAAGTCTCTCCCTGAGTACTTATTATTATTAATATGTCTATGAATGTTTACGATGCTTTGAAGATTTTTAGTTACAAATTACAAGTATTTCAATAAGTACTTAATCACAAAACCAATAAAGATCGTCTTTCAATATTCCAAACTGAGTCTTACATAACGAAGTCCATAAATATGATGAAACACGAAATCGCAACTCATCGGCTATTTATCAAAAGCCTTAAACGCCCGTATCTCCTTGTGAATCCATTAAACTTATTAAACACGCATTATGTAAACCACTCGCCTCTAGGATTCCTCTGAGTATCTCGGTGTAATCGTTTCACGCCTTTTCCAGTATCGTAATCGAATAAAAGCATTTTTTCCCGTGCGTACTTTGTTTTTGAATGGCGCCAATTTCTTTGTTGCGGTTGTGTAAATGTGTAAGCTTTCTTTTGATCAGTAACTGGTATTGGTTTCTTTGAGCATTTATCTAGATGTGGAGAGATGCTTTTCTAGAGGACTTTTTGCAAATTACGCAATGATGAAGGTAAAGAGGATTGCGTCAGATTGCCTTCACGTTGGATCAAATTGTACCAGAGTACACCAAGAAGTTAATAGACTGAACAGCCTTAATAAAATGGTTACCTTTTAATAACGATCACTAAGTCTGTTCTTACCAGTCTTCAAAGAGGCTTTAGGAGAAGAAAAAGTATATTGGCGCCAATTAAAATGGAGACACAAATACCATATGATAATATATTTAGATACAAATGATAATGTTAAACCTAGTTGCAATTGACATCTCGTTTGCTATACATAATACCAAAATGTTTCGATTATTATATCGATTTAATTCAGTTCACGAATGTTTAAATCTTTTCATCCATTTATCTCGAAAAAAAAAACGTTTAAGCCTCATAGATCCTCATATTAAACAAGCAAATTGCTTCGTTACAGTGAAAGCAAATAAGGTTCTAGTCCGCAGAGACCACAAAACTTTTTGAATACGTCTCAATTACAGCCACAATAAAGTTAGCGTTTATTAACAAACTTCTTATTATATCCAACAAGATACTATATGCCGAAAGTTCTAATAATTACGTTCTTAGATGACTGAAGATCTGCGTCCTTTCTCAAAATTGTGACTAAATTGATAAACTTTGAGGTACTTTTCTCAATGCCTCGTTGGTTTAGTGGTCTTAAACGCGACTGCTACGCTAGAGGTCCCGGATCGAGCAGAGTGTTGTTGGGTTTTCTGTGAAATTCCCAGTAGCAGTTTGGGGTTCTGGATTTGTGCAGTAGGCTCGCCCCATATTAGATGTGACCTAAACATACCGGCGTGATGAATGTGATGTATGACTTTTCTCAATAATGATGAAACATTGTCACACGGGGAATCTACTCCAGGTACACTGTGTCTATATCAGTACGGAGCTTAGCAACTGTATTGTTTCCGTGTAACTAATAAGTCTTCTCAATTCCGCAATCTCGTCCGGCCTTCGCGGCGAGTTTATTAGCACTTTGGCCGGCTTTTACGATATCCTGCCAGCATTTCTCTGGCCTCCTGCGGAGTCTCACTTGAGGCTCACTAGAAAGAGGATTACCCGCTGGTTTCCGTGCCGTAAATGACGTGAAATGTTAAAACTAGGCGCGGTTATGGAAATATTTGTGGTTTTTATCAACTGAAATCTAACTAAAAGGTAAACGCTACGCTACTTTTCATATTGGTAAGCAATAGTGCGGTCGTAGGTGTGTGTGTAAGTGCACACTTACCCAAAAGCTTGCTCGCTTGAGCCTTGAAGAACTGTCTTCTAGACAATTCATCATCATTATCATCAGCCCATATACTCGCCCACTGCTGGGCACAGGCCTCCTCTCACTATGAGAGGGATTAGGCTATAGTCCTGTCCACAACGCTGGCCTAATGCGGGTTGGCAGCCTTCACATGCCGTCGAAAATATCTCCCAGGTATGCAGGTTTCCTCACGATATTTTGCTTCACCGTTAAAGCGAGTGATAATTAACGCATATAATTTTTGAAAAGTCAGATGTTGCGTGCCTTGGTTTCGAACTCGAGACCCTTTACTTGTGTACATTTTACTGTGATAACTTCAAAGTTTTGAATTCGTCACAATAAAATGCTTCAGTTGTAAATTAGGGGAGGAGGGGGAACTGCAACTAAATTACTCCTTCCGTGTATACGCGCGTGACTGAAAACAACGCAGTAAACAAGCATTGAAAAGTTGTCTATTCATATTTTTAAATACCCTGCGGGTGCGGCGGCCGTTTAAATTATGCGACGTTATGATTGGATATACATTTAACATATCAAAGGAAAATTGTCAAAGTTTTTTCTTTTTGTTAGAGAGTTTGTATATCCCTGAAGAGAAAACTTTATAATAATCTATCTATTATCTATTTATAATAATATATAAAATTTTCGTGTCGCGGTGTTTGTTACCAAACTCCTCCGGAACGGCTGGACCGATTTGAATGAAATTTTGTGTGCATATCGGATAGGTTTGAGAATCGACCAACATCTATTTTTCATACTCGTAAATGATAAGGTTGACCCACCCCTATATGGCAAAACAACGTTTGCCGGGTCAGCTAGTAATTTATACTAATACAAACGTGTTTTTGTACCATGAATATGGGGTGACCTCTTATCCGGGCACAATCATAGACTAACTTATCTCCTAAACTCCGCAATGCTACTGATAATTTTATACAAATACTTTTACTTGTCCTGAGAATCAACTATATTGTTTCTCTTACACTTTCTGTAACCCAATGTACGTTTATTAGACTTCCTAATGGAACTACCAAAAACATAGGCTAAAAGTTACTTAAGTACACTAACGATTACGTCATTATTAATTAGCCAAATACCCACGAGGAAACAATATTGCGAACAGACTTTAGCCCGGGAAAGTTCTAGAGTTTATTTTTAGACAAGACAAGCCCATCGTGCTCCGTTTTTTGTAAACTTTTTTGTAAAGTTGTTGTTCTATTTACTGCTTTGTTAGTCTGTTCTTCAGCGAGACTGCTACCCTCGAAGCTCTGGGTTTGATTACTAAGTCGAGCAATTTGTTACTTTTTTTGGTTGGTTTTTTCTATGAAATTCTCTGTAGCAGCTCGGAGTTAGGATTCTTTATGGGATGTTTCATGGGACCTAAATATACCGACAATCTGTGGGTGTATTATTACATCCCTGGATAATCCTTCGGGATTACAGGCGTGATGGTATGTTGTTCCTAAATGAATGTTCCATTTAACATCACCAACTTGACCAATGCACTGATTACTTTGCTTTTCTCGACAAAGTGTAACTTTCAATATGGTTTTGTTTTCATTCAATAACCGCTTATTCGTCCATTGTAGGAAGAGCCGATCTGTTATTGTTTTTATTTTCTTTCTAGCTATTCACATGGGTTCATAATAAATTATTCCTTTCTAAATAATCCCTCTTTATAAAAACCGTATAAAAATCAATTTATGAGATGACAAACACATATTTAAATCCCAGAAGAACTCATCAGCACAGTCATCATAAAAAATAATCTAAGTTAAATAAAGCGTATTTCAAAATTTCACGAACAACACTAATATTATATTGTTAGCTTTATTATAACAATAGACAAACTTTGTAGTTGTCTTAAGTCTAGTCTAGATTGATGTTGTACATAAATTTTGATTAAACTTAGCAACTACCAGTACCTACTTAATAAAAGTTTTAAATTGACTGACATTAGGTAGAGATCGATATGATGGAAAAGGGAAGGCATGATGAGGTGAAGGCTACTAGGGATGAATAAGAGAAAAGGACATGCGGCACAGACTCCAATTAATTGTAACAATTAGGAAGATGATGATGATGATGGTTGACAGACAGACAGTCAACGCGCAGCATAAACCTGCACACGGCGGGTCTAATTTCGGGAAATTTTGCGCAAGAGTTCTTTATAAGTTAGTTGAGCACTAAAGTGAGGTTTTAAGGAATACACGGATACAGTTCACGCCAAACTTATTGTCCGGTTTGAAGTTTGAATTACAATCCTATAATTTTCTTTCTCCGATTTTTACGGCCGGTTTAAATTTAGGTCGTGCCAACTTCAACCCGGACAATAATTTTGACGAGAACTGTACTTATAGGGAAAAATGAGAACATTTTGTTATTGTTATTTTGTAAAAAGCGAAATTTTTTGGGAATTCCCACGGATATACCTTATGTCTTGTAGTACAAACCACAGCTACGGGCCTCTTTTGAAAGCAATTTTTTATAACTATTGCTGTACATTGCCAGGATCATCAACTGCCGCATTGATTCGGAATTTAAATTAATCGCCTGTAGTTAATAACCGTTCGGTATCAGCTGTTGGAAAACAAAACCTTAACCCTAATTTCAGGGATCTGTTATTACCGATTACATAAGGATTTTCCTATTTCCTTTGATTAAGTTATATAAATCACTGGTTTTTGTTCGAGCGTAATTACAATCACAGTACACACACGTGCGGTCTAATTACATGTTGCTTAGCCTTTTTCTTCGCCTTTCCTAAAATTAGTTGTAATATTAGTAAGTATAAGCCTACAATTCGTTCATTACTCTGATTACTCTGCACTGGCCCACCGACGAAATAGAAAAGTGCCCAGTAACTGGGCATTAATCTAAATTCCAAGCTAAGAATTTCATTAAAAAACATAAATAAATTTTTTGCCCAAGCTGGGCAATTGGGCATCCAACTTAAAACCATTATTAACCGGGTACGAATCAAAACTCTGAACTGTAATTGACAGATGCTACTTTGCCCGACTTGGGCAACGAGTTCAGGCTTACCGGCCGAGCTTGCAACCATAGACCAGTGAGGCAATGATCATCATAGGACTAGAGGCAAGCTCGGTGGCTAAGCGAGAGGTACAATATTAATTTCGTAATATTCTTCCAATTCCTCCTGGGTTATTGTCTCTCCTGGACAATCCCACCTCTCATCCAGTAGCCTCAGCGAAGTTATTTCCATAACAAGATTTTCTATCTCATAACGGCCGTTAAATTTATGAAATTTGAACTTTGTGTCATTGATATAAAGTGAGTTGTCACATCAGGTCTAATTTCAATTTCAAAATTTTATCATTCACCGAAATAAAAATAAATAAATCATACAAACGCAAACAATACTAAAAATAACACACACAATTTCCATATGTAATGTAATATGTATGTAGCGCGTACAATACGTACCAGCGGAGATTGAACTACAGGCGCAATGGGAATTCGCGATGGTCTGAATGATTGATGACGTAATGATGGTGGTCGGTGAACCATGCATGATTGACACTCGATTGACTATTCTAACACGCTACGGAACATATAACTATCTACATTGTGCTATGCATTTGCGTGAAAATACTTCGGTATCAACATCATCAACCCATGCCAGTGTTGGGCACGGGTCTTCTCTTAGAATGAGTGGGGTTAGTTAGGCTATAATCCACCACGCTGGCGTAGTGCTGGTTGGTAGACTTCTCAGGTCATACAGGTTTCTTCACGATGCATTCCTTCACCGTTGACAGCGAATGATCTTTAAATTAATACTTTGATATGTATGAGAAATTACTAAATACTTACATCAAATCGCCATTTGTGTCCGGTTAAAAATAATGGAACTTAAATAAAACAGCAAATAGCTTTATTTTGTGCCGGAACAATCATATCGTTTACCTCTTCCAACTCTAAAGTCATTATCATAATAAAAACTAACAAACAGACCTCAAACCATCTAATTGCTCAAAAGGACATAGATTTAGCAATTTCAAATGCAATTTAAACTGCCAACTCCTCGTTGTAGTAGGTCAGTTTATCGATCAAACGTGTCGTTTGCCGCCCCTGACCTTTGCCTCTGTCACTAATGAGTTCTATCTGCCTTAGTGTTGACTTCCCCTGCAAATAAATACCCGAGCATGTTACGTCACACGTAATTAAATAATCGGGACTTGTTGCAGAAACGGAATTTACAATAGCAATGGCGTTTACTGAATTGCAATATTTATTGCCCTGTACGTCAACCATGAGTTCTATCGAATGGCTTTCGATAGGTTTTTTACGCATCGAAACGCTGTTCTCTCATAGCAGATTTTAGTTCCTTATGTAACCGCTAGAGGCGCTGCTAGGGTTTTTCATATAAATGTTTTACGGCGTCGCTAGCGAGTCTAGTGAGAAAAACTCACGGTCGAGGCACTGTACATTTAATTCATTATTAGTATGACATCGAGATATACAATTTTCCCTTTTGACCGTTCTAATGCAACAGATGTATTGCAACTGCTTAGCATTACGTGTGTCGCGCATCTTGGAATTTTCAAAATGCTTATACACAGAATAAAATTGTTATTAATTTTATTCTGTGTATAATGTTTTATCATCGGTACCTACTTATAGTAATCGAAGAATTGTTTTACATGTCGTTAATATAAATTTTGAGATCCCCACCTTTAGGATACTTCGTGTAATAACACGAATAACTGTTGTCTCTTTAGTAGTCGCTTGCAACAAGATTAATTAAATATTCTACCGTAGTCCCGTCCTAGTTTTAAACGACAAAAATTCAAATGAACTTTTTTCTTATTCTGCTACCAAGAAAGCAAGGAAATGTTTTGTCTTCACATTTATTGTATCCCAGACTTAAAAAGACCGCGCCAAAAGTTACCATAAAATTTTCTCAGTATCTAGATAAATTGAGCTGTAAATGTTT
Organism: Acronicta psi; assembly: GCA_946251955.1. NCBI lineage: Eukaryota > Metazoa > Arthropoda > Insecta > Lepidoptera > Noctuidae > Acronicta > Acronicta psi. The sequence continues at coordinate 9,223,929 of OX276475.1, read as the reverse complement.
ATACGAAATAGTATAATTATACTTCCAGAAAGTATAATCCGGCAGTATATTTTAAGTCAGAAATTTCATTGAGGCTTTTTATTAAAAAGGTAAGCTCAAAACCTTCATACACTTACCTTTATTGAGCTTTTATACAGAGACCGACATCTAAACATTCATGGTCGTTTTATCTCCATTTAAATGCCAACTTACATAATAATTCTCTGCAAAGGTTTCCCTCGGCGCGGGTTTTCGCGAATGTCATGATGAAGATAATCTTTTGACTGTGAGCATACCTAAAGCTTATACTTCACAATAAGCGAAAGACATTATCCAATATATCTTGGTATATGGTGAAATAGAACTAAATTTAAATGCACAGAATTCGACTTTACCAAAGCAGCGTCACACTTCCAAGAAACCAATAGTACAAGCTCTGCTTAGTTTGGGACTAGATGGTGCTGTGTAAAAATGTCCCTAGATATTATTATTATTATTACCTATACAGGATTATTATTTTTACTTCTTTACTTAGTTTTAATGTTGAATATTACGCCTAATGAACGTTTTTAGATAATTATTTGAGCAATTTCTCAAAATCAATCAGCTCCAATTTCTTTAATAACTTGAATATAATAAAAACACAAACTACACTAGCAATCATAAAATCCTTTCAGTCCTATAATAAATAAAAAACCTAACAATGAGAACGCTTTTGTACGACGCAGTTCTATTATGAATGAAGAGATTTTAATAAATAAAGTTTTTCCATTAAAATGTATGTGTACAGTACACAATATGGCGGATATCCGCAACATAAAGACGTTTATGAATGTCTACAGTCAACATAAGCCATAACATGGGCACAGAGAAGATTCCAAAAACAGAAGTCACGCTTGTGTATAAATAAAAATGTAAAAGATAGAAGATAAGTAGTTGCCTCCGGTTTCACTCGTTTCCCAAACATACTATTTAAATATATATACTATTTCCTTTTTTGAGACATAATTTAACCTGTTTTTCTTCAGGATGCACTCTCAGTCCTTGTTTCGAAATGTATTTAGCAGTTTGGGTGGGAAAATGTAACAGACAAACAAAACTTCTTTCCCATTTATAATATGAATGTAAGTGGATATGGATTCAACACTTTTCGCTTGTACCTTATACCTACTTAGTTTATTATCAATCTGATGAATGATGTGAATTGATACTTCGTTAACCTTTTGCGATGTAAGTACTTAGTTGCCCTACTGCATTGATCCATATTATATATATTGTCATACTCTGCAGGAATTACGAAATTGTACTCTGGACCTCAAAGTCTACAAAGTACGGTTGAAGTTATGTTGTAAACCTTCAAAACAAATTGCCTGTTTTGAATGTTCTCTCTGAATGAATTATAAGTCACTCTTATTATTTCAAAGGAAAAAGTCAGTCATCATCATATCCTCCTGCCCTTGTCCCAATTTAGTTGAGGTCGTCGAAGCCTATCCTTTTCTTCCATTTATCCCTGCTAGCTCATCACTCAATCCCGTTTCCATCTTTTCTTGGTCTTCCTTTATTCCTTGATCCTTCAACATTCAAGTATGACATTTTAAAATTTCGAACGTTTTGGCAACATGGCACGGAGAAGCCCAATACAGAAATTCCTGGTCTGCGTTAGGAGAGGCCTTTGCAGTATAATAAAAAAATACAAATAATATTCACTGCTGTAATTTTAAACACTGGTTCTATGAAAATGGATTTACTCTGGTCAGTGCTGGTAAAACACGTCACGTAAGAGTTCCGAATTTTTGGGTCCCACGAAATAAAGTCTAATGTTGAGGTTACCCGGAAAGATATTACCGCTTTTATGAAATACAATTTCTAACCATCTCTCAGTCATAACACAGCTCAAATCTGCTTATCACGTAAACTTAAACACCATAAAAGCAACTGGCTCTTTAGCATTCTGTTCGTGAACTAAATCAAATTGCATAAATAAGATCGCTGACGTTCGGGAACCGCTCAAGTGGTCACGTTTGGTTTGCTGCGGGTAACGAAGGCAAATGTTCTGATGTGAAATGCAAAAGATCCTCTAAGCTGTTCCTCTCTAAGTCTTTTAGGAATAAGATTGAGGTTAACGGTAGAAACTATAAAACACATTTATAGTATGGCAGTGCTCCTATAAGGAAACATTATTTAAGGCCAGATGAAGTAAAGGAGCTTGTACTCCTGAGCAAATCCTGCAGTTTGTGACAGCCGGTTTGGCGGTGAACTCTAAATCGGGATCAAGTGGCGATTATAATAGACCAACTTCGGTCGCCGTAAACATACAAATAAAAAAATGGTATGACGTAGTAACAGCTAGTCGGAAAGTGTGAGGAAAGTCGCTGAACACAGCCAAATTTTAAAATCATTACTTATAACACAAAAAATACCCTTTGAATCTTATTAATCCTTTCATTAGGAATCATAAGAAACACGTATAAAATAAAACTTTTCTTTCCTTTTCAGGTTAGTTCCTCTACATCATTTGACGGTCCATTTCTGACAAAATCTTGTCACGATGCACATTTGTCATGACTGTCATGGGATAGTTTACAGGTAAGTAATCGTATGTCAAGAATGCAATGACTTAGTTCACAGAATTTTAGGGATGAATAGACGCCAGCTTTGTTGGCAAATTTTTCTGTTGTGATTTTAGTTCGTCAGATTTCAGCCAGAAAATTTTCCATACATAGAAATGCCACAGACGTTACCTTGTTACACTTATTAAATTACTTATTTACTTTCTTATTCTAGTAAACATATGAATACAAAACTTTACAAGACAGTAGCAAAATATATGTGCAAAGCCGGATTTAACTCACAAATGAGTTTTCTGACAGCAAACCTTGAGCGATAAAAATGTTGGCGGTAGTAACGTCTACAACAGAATAGGAATAAAAATAAATTGTCAAAACTCAGGTATGTAGGTACGTTAACTTAATCTTAAAGCTAATTTATAGTATCTTCATGATTTACCAAACAATGAGGTTAACAAACATAATATCAAAACTTAGAAGTAGGACTTACTTAGTAACATAGCGTAGTTATTACAATTACCTACAGCTATTTTTAATACTCGTAATAAGTTGATTAATACAGATAGGAATTTTATTTTTCAAAAAATTCAATCTTTATACTAATTGTGAAAGTGGACTTACTGAATGTCTGGTCTATCAACGCACAGTCAAAACTACTGAAAATTGGAACATAAGTTTATTTAATTCTAAATAACTCAAGCATGGTCTAAGAAGAAATTTTCCGTTATACCGACGGTATTGGGAATAACTAGATGAATACGGATAACACCGAGAGGCAGAGCTAGAGTAAATAATTTTCCTGTAGAATGCATAAAATACGCGCGTGTCAACACGTTATATATTGCCCAAGAGTTTTAGTGGCTCATTCTGCCCGTAACGATTCCAGAGGGAATAAATTAATTACCGCATTCGTATTGAAAGCAGACAATGAAGTGGTAAGTAATTACGAGTGCTCTTATGTACCAATATTCGTATGTATAAACATAATACCTACAACATTTGTTACGATTAGTTCTTGAAAATATACGGGAATCAACACATCAATTTATTACACTGCCGCCTATGTAATCTGCGATATCATCACTCTTGCGTTTAGTCTCGCAAAAACTCGAAAATAGCTGAATTGATTGTCATGAAACTTTAGTAAGTGGTTGTGTGCGCATTGGAGAAGGTTCTCCTAACAAAATTTTAATAAAGAGGCATTACAATGCACGGGGTTGGTATTACAAAATAATAATTAGGTATGTTGATAATCATTTGCAGGGGCATAAATTCTAGCTAACACATTTAGTTGTTTTAGTTAACATAATAATATCATAAAATCAAAATTATTTTGGGAAGTTATATGGTCAAGTGGTACTTATAGTGCCTATATAATTATGTATAATCTGAAAGAATAAATAAAAGGTTAATAAGCTTTAAGCTTATCCGCACACACCTAAAAATATTAAGAAAAGCTTTTACCGATTCATTAGGAAGCCTAGTTGACTAACCTTGATAATTCACAATTTCATATACAACTTTGTTATACCTAACGAAATTTTTAATAGCAAATTCTCTTATCTACTCCATTCTTCCATAGTACATTGTTGAAATTTACAAGTTAATTACTTCAAAATGTAAAATGGCAGTAGGTAAGTTTATTAAATAAACATTGCATTTAAAGTTAACCTGCTTGTATAACTGCGACGAGGCGGTAAACATTGTAATAAACAAACACAATTATCGCGAGAGATTGTTAATTTCTGGATGAAAATTCTATAGTGTTCATTATCGATAGTACATTTTTAATTGCGGTTTTATTACTGTTTCTGTCGTGATAAAGCTTATGTTTGTAAAACAAAATATTTAAAAAATACAGCTAGCTGTTGTATAATTATATTTATCTATACTAATATTATAAAGAGGAAAGATTTGATTGTTTGTATTGAATAGGCTCCAAAACTACTGGACCGATTTGAAAAATTTTTTCAATGTTAGATAGCCCAATTATCGTGGAAGGCTATAGGCTATATATCATCACGCTTCGACTAATAGGAGCTGTTGCAAAGACGGGGGAAAAAATTATTAGACCACGCGGGTGAAGCCGCTGGCGGGAAGATAGTATTTAATATGTTCATGTATTTTGATAAGTACCACCATCACGCATGTGTTCCCCCAGGGGTTAGACAGAGGTGTAAATATACCCACAGTTCGCTGTTACGTTTATGTCCCATATAATAAGGGGAGATTTATTGATGTTCATAGAAAACCTTTCTACATTTAACACTGCTCGACCCGTGAATCGAACCCAGCACTTCGTAGTAGTCGCGCTTACAACCACTAGGCTAACGAAGCAGTTAACTTAAAAAGTTTAGATTACTTAATTTAATAAGTTTAGATTAGAAATAACTGAAATCTTTAACAAGGAACGTTGTGGTTTTTCTTTAAAGAACTCCGATTCATTAATAATTAAACATCAAACACAAAATATATGCCTGTTTAACTTGTGGTCTTATTTATGTGTAAGCCCCAAACATCTCCATAAGTCCTGTGACCATTAAATTGCCGTAATTGTAACAAACGTCCGCAAAACAGACCCTTAAGTAAATAAAGCTTATTGAGGGGCTTGCGGTCAACAATAAAAGCAGATTGGGCGCCGCAGATTCTAGGAATTTTCCGTATTTATTTGACAAACTCTTTGATTTACGTAACATAATCATTTATTTAGGAATATGACGTTGTTTGAGAATAATAATAGGTACACTGTTAGTTGGAAGAGGTCGTCTTCTTAACGACTAACAGTATTATGTTGTACAGTGTATTTGTGAATAGGGTAATTCCTTTGAGTTTTCACCTAATTTCTTTGAATCTTTCTTGGTTTTTGAACTTTTTACAATATAAAACTTTGTAAGGTATTTTTTTTTATTCACATAAAAACATTAACAATAAATGCAAGGTCACCAATTAATACTTGACGGCTTACTTGCTCCGCAAAGTAACAATATAAGTGCAAAAGAAAATACCCAATATACGCAAGATTTATCACTTTATACGAAGAAAACTTCTTATGTGAAAGTAACACTTACCATTGGTATACCTACCTTAATGTACTAAATATATTTTACAGCAGACAGAGTATATCAACTCGTTTAGAAGTTGCATACTTCTTGAACTCAAGACATTAATCAAGCTCCGAGGTGTAGGAGCTTGTAAGACGTAACAAGTTATCCGGTAATGTGTTGATATATACTAAATAGAATACGAGAATAGAAATGTATATACGTAGTACAATACGAGAAAATAGAAATGTATGGATGTATGGCATTAATATTTATATAAAAATAATGTAGTGTTTTAATCAACGTTGAGCGCTGTGTTTTATTTTCTTCGGGGAAGTCTTGAAATGAAAATGTATTTCTACTTGTATCTTGATCTTGTCTGCGATACACGTTCGTATATATAGTACAGGCACAGTTAATAATAAAGATGGAATTGTTAATTACATATTGAATAATATACTTATATCTATCCATTAACATCTTCCGAAATAAGTAAAAAAACACATCGTAATTGCATAAAACCGCAAAAATCATAAATATACCTTGTAATATCCCAATAGGGTTCTAATTGGGTATAATTAAGATGACATTTGCGGGAATATTGAACCCCTAAACATACCCGAGTTCAGGTGTTTTGTTTCTGCGATTAAGTTTTGCCTCATTAGCCAGCGAGCACGTCACGAAATCTATGAAAATAGATAATCAGACGGGAGCTTTTTTTAATCATAGCAATTATCAGATTATTATTAAATCTGACCTATCGATGACCCAAATACGTATTTAAATTCTATTTTACACGTTACCCGTCAGTCAAGTGTTCCTTGATATTTTTATTATGCTGCTAGCTTTCCGCCGGCGGCTTCACCCGCGTTTTCTGGGAATTTCTTATAACTTTCATCCCTATTTCAACCCCCTAGAGCCGTTTTAGGCATTAAAAAGTAGCCTATGTCCTTTCTCAGGCTCTAGACTATCTGGGTTCAGTAGTTTTGGCGTGAAACAGCGACAGACAGACAGAGATATTGTCGCATTTATAATATTAGTAAGGATTCCTACCATAAGAATTTACTAAAACATATTAAATAATACCTTATCATCAGCCAACATTATTATTCTCGCCCTGCAAGAGGAAATTGTGTCTATATTACGAAACTTATCTATCTAGTTGTACCATCTTTCCCCGAAACTGTTGAAATGAACCAACGTGAACAAATGAGAAATCCATTTAGAAATTGTTTTTACGTTTTAGTACGAAACTCGAAAACTATTCGGTGTTCAGTAGCTGCGAATAGTTTGTACCAAACCCCGTTGTTTATGTAGCAAGTACTTTTGTCGGGAATTATAGAGTATTTTAGTAATACTCGCTACTTTCTGAATAATTATGAGTGAAGTTTTGTTACCGGTTCTGGCTAGTTTGTTTAATAATTTTATAATGGAAATTAATATGAATTCACAACAATGTTAATAGATACATAGCTTGAAATTGTTTTGTTGTCTTATTGTGACTGTCAGAATGAACTTATTGTCTTTCTTTCTTCCAAGAACTGAAGAAGAAGAGTGATTTGCAGATAATCCCCGTGGAAGATCAATAGGCTGAATGATCGTAGTTGTTTCATATAATATCTATAGGCTAGACCATAAATAGGCCAAGGGATAAAAATAAATGAGGTAAATAATGCCCATGGGCCAGGTTATAGGCCGAAATATTCTTATTCATATCAATTCCAAGTACGCTGAAAGATAAGGTGAGGTGTGAGGTATATGAGGTAAACAACAAAGGATTTCATTCTTATGAAATTCATCTAAGTACTTTAATCTAGTCACAAAACACTATAATATTGTACAAACTACATTCATAAGCCAAGAGTACTCTAGTTAGGATATGAAACAGGTGTTACACGTCACGTCACTTAGCTCGAAATTGCCGCTTACAATGAAAACAGGGATTAAGGCTTCACTAACAAACTATATACAAACTAAACTACGGTATTACTTTTCGTAGAATCTGTAATTAATTAAATTTTCTTATTATGTAATAAACGATGGCCATTTAAAGTACTAATAAAGTTTGGAATTAAACTTTTTTAATTTTTAATAATTTATTTTTAATTTGTATTTCACAAAAAAAATACAAACCATCACGCCTGTATACCCCGAAGGGTTAGACAGAGGTTTACTAATTAATATACACCCACATTTCGCGAGTATGTTTAGGTCCTATGTAATAGGGGGCGAGCCTATTGACATCAACAGGCCACAACTCCTGGCTCCGAGCTACTACTGGGAATTACACAGAAAAACCCAACAACACTTTGCTCGACCCGGGATTCGAACCCAGGACATCGAGCGTAGCAGTCGCTCTTGGGACCACTAACTAAACCAATGAGGAGTCACAAGAAATATGATGGTCTTAATCAATGACCACCAAGGCTAGGATTGGGCCTTTTTTCCGGACTGTCAAGGAAGGTATATTTTTTGTACACATAACAAGCTTATACAAAGGGTAAGGATATTAGTGTTAGGTACTCAGAAATTGGGTTGCCAACGTCTGATGGCAGTCGTTTCCTGTAAAATACAGATATTCAGCTGTATCTAGTTAGACTGGAAGCTGACTTCAACGAAGTTAGGAAAAGAATATGGTAATGTTGAAGTGCTAATCATTTACCTATAACTATTATCATTAACGTATCGACAAGCAAAATGTATGGAAATGACACAAGCTTTCGATAAATCGGGCTGTCACTAATGTCATTTACATACATTTTGTTTGTCGATTCGAATGTCAAAATGCAACTTGTCTAGGCCAACAGGCTGGCTACGCTAAGCGTAAAGAAACACTTCCGTATGTCAAATTTGCATTATAATTTTTGACATAGGGAAGCGTATGTTTACGCTTAGTTTTGTCTCTGAATATAAGCCAGTGTAATGAACATAGATAACAGCAATACTAGGCAAGAAATTACACAGAATAATACTACTTACACCGAACTTAAAGCTTAGAAATTCATAGACACCGCGGTATGCTTCCGTACTTAATGAAACATTTCGACCCCAAACTAATTAGCTTAGTCAATGTCCGTAAAATCCACGGGCATTGCGCTTAAAAGCCATTACTTAGTGTGACCAGCGGCCCCCTGCCACATATCAGACAGCGAATGTAATTTATGTACGACATTCATTGCTGCGTCAGCCTCTATGTTTGATGTCGCACCCGTTGCGAGCAGCAATGTGGCTGCAAATAGATTATACCTGATCGTACTGGTTTTGTGTTTATTCGTTATGGAGTTCGGTGAACTGCTAATAATGCGATTAGTGTCGATTGTAATTTTTTTTATACATAGGTATAGGATGGTAAAACTGTTATTTTGGTATACCTACGATCTATAAACTTTGCTATATTTGACTTGACTGCCTCGTTGGTCTAGTGGTCCCAAGTGCGACTGCTACGCTAGGGGTCCTGGGTTCGATCCCCGGGTCAAGCAGAGTGGTTGGGTTTTCTGTGAAATTCCTAGTAGCAGCTTGGGGTCTGGATTCGTGCGCGGTTGATGGCAATAGGTTCGCCACCTATTACATGGGACATGGGACCTAAACATACCTGCGAAATTTGGGTTTACAGTAATACACCTCTGCCTATCCCTTCGGGGAATACAGGCGTGATGGTTTGTCAAACACGGGTCCATATTTACACAAATAATTAAAAATAATAAATCATTTTATTTTCAGGCATCTATGGCCCATAGATATACACTTTACAAACTAACATAATTATATACTTATATAGTACCTATATACAAAAAGTAGTATCTAACAATAATTATAAAAATTTACACCTACATTTAAACTCACAAATAATAACAAAAAGTAACAAAATGCCGTCATATCAACGGCAATGCCCTAACCCGAATTCAAAATAAGTATTACCTACTGCACATGAGTACTAAAGTCCAATATATCTCAGAGGGTTCCATCAGGGTTGTATGATTGTTTTGAAAGGGTGATGGAGGATGTACTTCATAAGATCTGTAAGTCAAACAAATCCATCATCATATCTGGGGACTTTAATGTTAATTTATTAGAAAATTCAAGTACCTGTACCAAATTAAAAAATCTTTTTCTGTCATACAATCTGGCTAACTTGTTTCTGGAGCCTACTAGAATTACTGCATCTACTGCCACATGTTTAGATAATATTTTTACCAGCATAACACCACACCATAAAGAAGTTATTAATTTATTAGATTCTGACCACTGTGGGCAGTTAATTACTGTTTATAATCAAAATGAAATTATCGCCAAAAAATGTATCACTGTAAACCCAAAAACTGCAAATCGCTTGGAATTATTTAAAAACAAACTTAATAATAAATTACCTACATTGTCGTACAATAATGATCCAAACAAACTTTATGCTACCTTTTTTAATACTTATTGTACGGAATTTGATTCTAGTTTTACCCCCAAGACGATCACAGTTAACGGTAAAGCATCCTTCAGTGAATGGGCCACTGTTGGTATCCATAAAAGCAGGAAAAGACTTTATGAGCTATACAGTGAGCGAACATATGTTAACACGCCAGAATTTAATAATTATGTCAAAAACTACTCAAAAATATTTAAGAAAATTTGTTGTATTGCCAAGTCGCGTTATTTAAGTCTTAAAATTAAAAACAGCAGTAATGTTATTAAAATGACTTGGAATATTATCAACAGTGAAACAGGAAGGGCTCGTAAACAAAGTAGTGATTATAGTCTTAATATTGGCGATAGTATAATTAAATCAGATTTAGAAGTAGCCACAGCATTCGAAAAGTTTTTCTCGGACATTCCTGTTTCAACAACTAAATTCTTAAACTCATCACCCACTGTTGCAGAATCTATACTTATGGAAAATGTAAAAGCTAGTGATGATGAATTCCAATTTAATCATGTAAACTGTAAGGATATAATTAAAGCATTCAATATGTTAAATGTGAAGAAAACTTCAGACCTCTGGGGTAATTCTGTTGACGTTACCAAATCAATCATTGACATTGTGGCACCTACCCTAACCGTTATTTTTAATGATTGTATTGACGTTGGTAAATTTCCTGATCTTATGAAAAACAGCAAGATAATACCTTTGTTTAAATCAGGCAGCACAACTGACCCCACTAATTTTAGACCAATATCCGTGCTGCCTACTTTTAGTAAAATTTTCGAAAAGCTCTTATTAGAACAAATGCAAAGGTTCTTTAACAAAAATAAAATGTTACATTCTAAACAGTTCGGTTTCACGAGGGGTCGTTCAACTACCGATGCCGGAGTTGAACTTTTAGGTCATATATTTGACATGTGGGAGGAATCATGCGATGCCTTGGGCATTTTTTGCGATTTATCTAAAGCCTTTGATTGCGTGGTTCACGAAACATTGATCAGGAAGTTACACCACTATGGCGTTAAAAACACTTCTCTGAATCTTCTTATCTCATACCTGGGTAATAGGATTCAGAGAGTGGACGTTAACGGAAATCGATCTTCCGGGTCTGTAGTTACTATGGGAGTGCCGCAGGGCTCAATTCTTGGCCCCTTTTTATTTTTAGTTTATATAAACGACTTACCTTATCTAATTAGGGATAATCATGAGATAGTCCTGTTTGCTGATGATACATCACTATTGTTTAAATTCAAACGTCAACAAATGGTTAGCGACGATGTAAACAGTGCTCTCTCTAAAGTAGTACACTGGTTTAATGCTAATAACTTACTTTTAAATGAAAATAAAACGAAATGTATTAAGTTTACAACACCTAACGTAAAACAGGTGAAAACCAGTGTACTTATAAATGGCAAAGAATTGGAGCTTGTGGACACTGCTGTATTTTTAGGCATCACCTTAGATTCAAAACTTCAGTGGGGCCCACATATAGATAAGTTGTCGAAAAGGCTCAGTTCTGCAGCATACGCAGTCAAAAAAATACGTTGCTTAACTGACGTAGATACTGCGCGCCTAGTTTATTTCAGTTATTTTCATAGTGTGATGTCGTACGGTATTTTGTTGTGGGGAAATGCGGCCGACATACAAACTATTTTTGTACTGCAGAAAAGAGCTATTCGTTCAATTTATAATTTAAGTCCCAGATATTCACTGAGGGATAAATTTAAGGAGATTAATGTTATGACTGTTCCATCACAGTACATTTATGAAAATTTATTGTATGCTCATAAGAACATTAATCTTTTTAAAAAACGTAGTGATACACATAATATTAATACAAGGAATAAAAATAAATTTATTGTTCCTTCAACTAGGCTCCAGAAGATAAGTAATTCGTTCAAGTGCCAGTGTATACGCTTGTACAATAAAATCCCAAGCAATATTCAAAATCTAAGCTTGAACAAATTTAAATCTGTTGTCAAGCAGAAGCTATGTCTTAAAGGTTTTTACACAGTGAAAGATTATATAGACGACAAAAATGCTTGGGATTGAACTGTTCCAATGAACCGGGCTATTGACTCCATAATTACAACATTTCAGGCTGACATATATTTTTATTTTTATTTTATTATTACTATTTGACATTGCAATAATTTATAACTTGACATTGCAATAATTATACCAATTAATTATATCTTATATTGTAACATTTAATTTTTTACCTGCGAACTTTTAAATTGAGATATATTTTAACCGTAAATCTTTTATTATTGAGAAATTAACAATATGAACTGTAAAGTATGAGTACTCTGCAGGCTTAGATGTTACATAAATATAACTAGCCCCGCAGTCTGAGCCTGTCATTCTCACTTAAATGTCCTGCTGATGGTGGCGTTGTGTGTCGGGTCGTTTTATTCCCTGCAACATGGTTGAGTCAAACGGCGCCGATACACACGTCATGCTCGTGAACGAGTGCTGTCTGTCGGGACTGGTCGGCTCTAATTGCTATGGCACTAATTTCAATTCTAATACTTACGTACTCTTTAATCTCTGAATTTACACAGCAAACTGCATCATCCTCATTACTATTCACAACAATTGTTACTGTTACCACACATATTTTTTTTAAAAAGAGTATCTATGGAGTTTCTTGCCGGCTCTTCTCCATAAGACCCACTTTTTTTGGAACCGTGCAACTAGTTTAACGTTTCAAAAGTACCTATTTATATGGTCTAATTGAAATAAAATATTTTGAATTTGAATTTGAATTTGAGGCATAATACACCGTAATGCAATCAAAACAATCGCGATTACACCTCCTGAATAAAACTAAATTAAGTTTCCAGTTATTTCGGGTACAGTGTACGAAATGAAAGAGATAAAACAACAATTAAACATTGTTTTCATATAACATTGTGTGCTGCAACGCCCGCTAGCCAATCCCGGGTAACAAACGAAGATTATGCAAATTATTTCATTAAGAATGCACAGGCCCGCCCTAAAATACCCACTTTATTAACAGACGTGGTCAGAATTCGTGACGTGGACGGGAGCACTGTGCAGGGTTATGACATAGCCTGAAGAAAATCTGAGCTCAGTGTGTTTTTATCGCAATCACATAAATCAAAGGCTTCGTTTGTTTATTCGCGATATACTTAAAAAACTACCGACTAGATTTTCATGTGGTTTTCACCAATAGATAGAGTGGTTAATGAGTGAGGTTTAGGTGTATAGTATGTTAAGGTTTTGTGTAAATCGTTCGGCGTTCTAATGTACGCCTACTGTTTGCTGTTTAGGTCCCATGAAATAGGGAGCAAGCCTATTGCCATTCACTGGGCACAAGTCCAAACTCCGAGCTGCCTAATAAACTGCTCGACCTGGGAATCAAACTCAGGTCCTCGAGTATAATTATCAGTCACGCTTTCGACCACTAGGCATTTCATGCATTATATAATACATTCATGGGATGAATATATCCCAGGAATCCTGAAATAGATGAATCCCAGGTGGCGCAGGGAATTGTATTGACCTGGAATCTATTGTTAGCTTGGAATGAATTAGGATTAAGATGGCTGAAGATCGAGCGCTTTGAAATTCCTCTGAGAAGAGAACCATTATAATGGGCTCAGTTAGAACATTTTCGATTTTCAACCTCGCCACTACTGCGCTTAGTTGGGTTCGAATCGCACCCAAGTCAAATATTTTATGATACACAGTATTTTTTTTGGTCTGGGTGGTCTGGGTGGTCTTTTTATGCATAAACTTTCCAAAATACCAAGATATATTTAAACTGAACAGGAATAATCATTTTACAATGTTAAGGACTTGTTTCACAACCTCTGGATAGCCGCTAACTATCGAATAATTCAAAAATCGAATACAATTTTTATGAAATTATGTACCAGTGAATTTAACGGAAATTTACTAGGTGGTGAAATATGTCCTTAGCAGCTAACAAACAGAACGAGAAACAGAGACAAATATCCTTCTAAAAATTAACTAATTAAATAATCTATTTTTTTTCTCAATACAGGGTAAATTATTGAGTTTTTTACGGTATTACAAAAATCATAATGTAACACTGTGCATAAATAAAAAGTATTATTTTAGTAACTGTCAACAATTTTTTTATTAAAAATCATGTTACTGACGCAAACATATTCCATAACGGTACAGCCCTAACAGTCATTACAACGAAACCTGGCTGTAACCTTGAAAATGATAAACTCATGTTTGTTTGATTCATTATTCTTTTGGCGCATCGCATATTCATGACAGCCCTACGGCCTTACCGCAGTTATGTATTAAATAAACAAGAGTTACCTACATTCCGGTGAGCTTAAAACGTGACTTTATTAAAACTCTGTATAAGTAAGTGTGGTACCATTTTAAAAGGTTAACATGACGTCTGTATTCCTCCAAAGGGGTAGACAGAGGTGTACCAATGTACACTCCTAGTTCGCCGGTATGTTTAAGTCCCTGAGCCTGTTGCCACATAAATACAAACTCAGTGCTGCTACCGTCAAAAACACACCAAATAACACTGCTTAGCCTGGGAATGGAACCCAGTACCACTAGTGTAGTCCGTTGCTGACCCACTGCTGAGCAAAGGCCTCGTGCCGCCTCGAACCAGTCCTCGCGGTATGCGTCTAGATCGTCTACTCGCTCTTACGATACGATAAAATTTTCAAAAAAAAGTCGAATTTTCGTCTTTATGGTGGATGTGAAACGCAAAAACAAGCCCAGAACAAGCCAGCCTACAAATATTTGTTCCTTGCGGGAATCGAACCCGTAATCAGTAGTGCATAAGCCGTCCGCAACATCAATGTTCCTAAAGATTTTCATTCATACGAAACCAATTGCTAAAAGTAAATCTCTAAAACATGACATGAGAGGAAATTGTATTATCCAAAGAGTAATAAATCTATTGAAATGGTTTACTGAACAAAAAAGGGCACAAAGCCTGGTCTAAAGTTCAGGGCAGTTCAATGAGAATCTGTGGTTCTGTCAGTTGGTCGGATCAAAATAACGCGAATTGTTTCACCCGGTTATAAATTTGGGCCCTTTCGCGCAATCGATCCGAATGAGAGACAATCAAACTGTTAAATTAGTTCTGGAAGGAGATAAATCAATGCCCATGTGAACGCCTAATAATTGTAGTTAATAAATGTATTTCATTTCATTTTTCATTTTCACTCACACATCTGAATCAACTAATTAAGTAGTGGGGCGCGTCATTTCAGCTTAGCCGAGCTCTAGGTAAAATATAGAATGACATAACCAATCGATTCATTTAGCCTTTTCAATTTGACTTCACCACCTATAAGCCAAGCCGAGTTAAAAAAAAATTAGCCTAAGGTTACATTAATCTTGGTTACAACACCTTAAAAATATTTCAAAAAAAGGAAAATGTTCAATATTTATTCTTATGCATATGTATGATAGGTGTTTTGTTTATGAAGTGATTTAAACCATTTCTTTTTTTCTAATTCAATATTATACTTTCAGAGTGGTTCCCATAATACTATATTATAACGATTTGGTTTTTGTCGAACCGATCATCATGCTTGAATTTAATTTTCCTTTTCTAAAAGCCATTTTCGGTTTTAAAGAGAAGTAAAATCCTTCCCAAGATTTCGACTCAGCAGTTTTCTCCCGATTTATCTTTTAATGTTCCTCTTAGACAAAGACCTCATGAAAGTTTTAGTGTCCTATAAAAATGACAAAACATACTCGTATATGTACCTACTCTCTGCTTGTGATATTTTGCAGTGCTAGTGATAGAACTTTGGGCAACAGCTCGTACCTTCATTTTACTTTAAACATAACGTTCACGCCTTTATTCCCTAAAGGGTAAGGTAGAGGTAGACATACCGGCACACTGTATTATACTACACCCACAGTAATTCGCCGGTATGTTTAGGTCCCATGCATTTTTTACAGTTAAACTACTATAAATAAGCAATATCCGAAAGAGAACCAAAGTAACCGACATAGCTCGCAGAATCTGTAAACTGAAGTGGCAGTGGGCCGGTCATGTCTGTCGAAGGAGACGAGTCCTAGAGTGGAGACTACGAACTGGCAAGCGAAGTGTGGGACGCCCTCCAGCTCTCTGGACCGATGACCTGAAAAGGATAGCCGGTAACAGCAGGATGCGGAAGGCAGAGGTCCGGGAGAAATGGTGCACCATGAAGGGTGCTTATGTCCAGCAGTGGACATCAGTAGGCTGAAGTGATGAAATAAGCAATAAAAGGTAGACTGTCTTGTTACTCGTCCTTGGTTCGATTCCCGGGTCGAGCAGTGTTATTGGATTATTTGTATAATACCCACTCGAATCGAAGTCTAGATTTGTGCCCAGTTGATGGAAATAGACTCGCCGCCTACTACATGTGACCTACCGGCAAACTGTGGGTGTAGGTGTACGTTAGTACACCTCTGCCTAATCAGCCAGGCTAACATGCACGCCACGACAAAATTTTGTCTACTCTTTTGTCTCGCTCTTCCTCGTGCGAAAACGAGACAAAAGCACGACATAAGCGTCGACAAAATGTTCTCGCGGCGTGCATGTTAGCCCGGCTGGTGATGATGGTGTGTTATGTTAAAAGTAAACGAAACACTCATTCACACGAAGAGTCGGCGTCGTGAGTCCAGCGGTGTCATGGCCAAAATTCCTCTTCATTCGACAGGATCTATAATCTGCGCGGAACTAGTTGGCCGCGCTTTAGATATGCGCGCGGTGGGACAGGACCCGCCGCCTCACCCCCGTCCCTACCTAATGTGCGGCCAACTAGTTCCGCGCGGACTATAGTCCGCACTCTCACCAGAAAAGAATAATTTAAATTCACATTGTGACGAGACTCCAATCGTTCGACCTTCAAGGTAAACTTGGTCTTGAGCTTGTATTTTGGGTTTCTATTATCACTAAACAAGGACAAATCCAAACTCCGGACTGTAGTTTTAACTGATGAATTTGTTTGTTGAAATACCGACATCAATCACGATTCAACTATAAACAACGACAAAATAACTTAATCCCTCCGACAAAATTTAAGCGTTGAGGGTAAAACTTTTTAACATAATAAAACCTCTATTCGAACTTTACTCTTTTATACAAAAAGGTAAAGAAGTTACAGAACAAACATAAAAAGGTTTCCAGTTTTTTTTTACTTTTTAAAGAAAAAGATGAATTTATTGCGGGTTATGCTTTTTGAGGTGAAAATTAAGTCTTTATAATTAAAATATTACTAAAGTATATTCATCACCATCCTCCTGTCCTTATCCCAATTCACTTGGGGTCAGCGCAGTATGTCTTTTTCTTCAATCATCTTTATTAGCCGTCATCTCGTCATTCAACTCCTTTGTGGTCATATCCTCTCTCACACAGTCCATCCATCTTTTCTTTGATCTTCCCTTATATCCATCTACATCCATGCTCTAAACCTTTTTGGTAACATGCTCTTCATTACAAGAGTATTATAATACGAACTAAACATACCTACATACCTTTATATTACTCGAAGAATTAAGCAGAGTTATGCTAAGGTACATCTACAATTCACCAGTATTATTTCTAAGTATATTAGTCTTCCCCTACTTAGATATTCAAAACCCACACTTTGCTACTGCCTCATTAGCCTAGTGGTGCTCAGCGTGACGCTACAATCGAAGTCCTGGGTTCAGTTCCCAGGTCGAGCAGTGTTATTCGGTATTTCTATGAAAATGACAGTTGCAGCTCGGCTAGTGGCAATAGACTCGCCATCCTGAGACATGGACATGATACCTAAACATACCGGTGAACTAAGGGTGTACATTAGTACATCTCTGCCTAACCCTTCGGGGAATACAGGCGTGATGGTATACAAGGTGGAAGGGACATCGACGCACAAACGTCGTGACAAGGTTTCACTCAAGGTCAAAAATAAAATGACCTAGGTTATTCATATAGAAAATGATCGGTTATTACAGATATTGATATTTTTGAGCGCGCAAGCAATACACTATTGCTAAAAACGCGATTATAACGCTCCGCGGTGAATGATATCGCGCGCCCGATGCGAAATAAATGAAATAATGATTTTTTTATTATAAATCTAATTCCGGTAGATAGAAATAATGTTTTTTTACACGTTCAAGTAAAAAAAAATTGCAGAAAAAATTGACTGCGGAAAATTTAAACGCTGGGGTATCCAGAATCATACAGTACTGAACTCATGGTATTCGGATGTGCGTCGATGTCCCTTCCACCTTGTATAGCATTTTGATCGACCTCGGAATCGTATCTTCTTCTACTATTCACGCTTGAAACACTGAGACTAATAAAATTATACTGCAAGAGTTTTATGTACCGTACCAAGAAAAAGGTTGCCCCACCGTCTTTTACCTTAAATATACTTACATAACACACCCTCATCTTTCACTATTCTTAGCATCAAATATTTATTTACGCTTCTACCCATAAACTACCAATATCAAGATACCATACACAAAAGCACCTTATCGAATACTCCGTAGTTCCGTTGGCACTAAAAAGGTTGACATACGCACCGCCATATCTAAGTTCCGCAGAAAAAAAGGGCAATAAATTCGACAGTATTCATGAATTGACTTTTTGACAAGTGGCAAGGGGACATTTGGACACAATTATGTAACGTAGATAACCTATTTATTCTGGAATCAGTGACATGTATTATTTAATGGCACAGTGGCTGACCAGTTAACCTCTGCCGTACTTGGCGAACGTTCGATTCCCACACGAAAAAATCTGCCTTGCGAATCTCTGCTCGTTTCTTCAGAATAAAACATTTAAAAAAATCAAAACACACCAAAACAGAGACATCTAATACACTAATTATGGCGTGCTTAGTGGTCATAGAGTCTGGTGTATTGAACCAGAACACATAGGTTCGAATCCTGCCCGCAGTCGATTTTTTCCTTTAATTATAATATGTATAACTAAATATTACTTTAAATCTCTTTGCACGAAAGTTTCTTCATCGGTCTCTTTAATAAATTGATCAAAAGGTAACCTAGCAACGGTAGGAAATAACGACATGACTATAAATATGATTGATGACATGACTATAAATTGATATGATATGATTAGGTTATTATGCAACCAATAAAACAGAATAACTCATAAAAATCATCCCCGCACTTTATTAATAACGACAGTCCAAAAATAACTCATAAACCCGATTTCTTCGCTCATAAATCAAGGGCGGGTTGTTTACAAAGCCCCGGCATTTAGACCAATGTGCTGGCTTTATTGCTTGCCAACAAATTGTTTTATATATATCGCCAATACGGGTTCGTGTTACCTAACACAACGTAATTTAAGTTAAGCAAAGCATTAAAACTGAAATTCGCTGGCTTTAAGCTTACTTTAACCTACAGTTTATGTTGTTTGGGGTTTCTTTTAGTGCTTTGGCCATGTCCTATATTCGGACAAGGCCACCCCAATAGCGGTGGGGAATCACCTTAGTTAACGTCAGGGATTCAAATATTTGTTGAAACAACACTGGATAATAATATAGGTACGTTTATTCCATAATCGCTTTGAATATTAATTAAATACTGAAAACAAAGTCTAGTTAACTATAATATTTTCGAGAATGACGAAAATTTATTAGCAGTTATCATTAGCATGAATGCCCAATCAATTTGAGATCAGCTTACTGTCTAACTAGATCCGGTTGAATATTAGTTATTTAAGCAAACAACAGTCTCATTAAAACTTTAAAAAACATCACGTCTGCATACTGTATAGGTACATCGAATAATTAATTAAAAAATCTCCTAGGTGAAATCCTGTATGAAATATTAATGCAGTTTTAAAAATACCAGAGGGTTCCGTAATGCAAAAATTTCCGTCGCCGATGGTAAAATTAAAAGTTCGTTAAGACTAAGTATATAAAAAACGGCAAAAAATAGACCGTATGGCTATATTTTCTCTAGCTTTTTCTTTGGGGTAAACTTAACTAGTTAAGTTTAGTACGAACAATGGATTATCATAATTTAGTGTGACAAAAAAAACCGGAGCCGATTTGATTTAAGCAAACCAACTACCTATACCTAACTAGATCAAATAAATAAATAAATAGAACGATATACGTCTTTGAATCCACCCAAGCGAAACTAGACAAAGAACATAGAACTCTTCGGAAATATAAATAAAAATATGAAAATTATTATAACAAAATACGAATCAGGTCAACCGCCTTAATTTATATTGGCTGTATTTTTGTTAAAAAGCGTTGGTGCCTAGTTTTCTCATGGTATACCGAAAATAATCACAAAAGTTCTCCTGAAGTCCTATAATGCTGTTCGCACGTAAACAATTTTGTCTTCAATCAATACACACAGCCCACACATTTTTTCAGCAAATGTAGCTACATAGCAACGGGCACGTCCCACTCTACCCAGTTTAAAGTTTCTAGGATAAGTACTATATCAATGTGAATGCGAATGGAAGCCAAGTCCCGGGTCACATTGGCGACGTTATGTCTCGCCAAAAAGCAGTCCATGAAAATTCGCTGCAAATATATACGAGCCTTATGACCTATATTTTGACATGTAAAGTTCTATTCACATTGGGATATCAGCGGCCGACACGGGCTAGCTTGGCAAGCAATAACGGATCGAGTGGTCGGTAGACTGCCTTTGGACCTTTTCAACCGATTATTTATTACAGAAATGAAAATAAAGTTTAAAATTCTGCGTAAATAAAATTATGACTCCTAAAACTGCTTCGTTGCTGGCCGCTGTCTGTATATATTGAGCCTAATAGGTACGCAGCAAATTACCGTGTATAAACTGTTATCTTGCCAGTATTACTGAGTTTACAGCTATTACGTTTAATGCTTACTCATTGTATAGAAGGACCCTTCACGTTCACAGACAATTAAAGCCAGATACAGACTAATGTTGCCAATGATAAATTTACTGTAACCTTATTTTTTGTAGTTGTCGCCTCGTTGCCAAGCTTTTGTATTAGAATTTGGCAATGAAATAGCATTAATTATCGAAGTTATCTACGAATTGTAACGTGGCGAGAATTGATGGTGTACTCTCAGAGATAACGACTAAGAGACAAACTCTTTGGTCGTTTATTAATTATGAAAGTTACAACGCAAGACCATTCATCATATAGGGACTAATACGATCAATATCAATAAGCACGAACCGTGGCTATACTTGACGAAAAGATTTTGAATAAAACATAATTATACCTATTATGTTATATTAGGAAAAGGCAGAGAAAGAGTGCACACTATTATCACCAGTTAGAAGTCGATAAGCTTAAAAAAAGTTCTAAAATTGAAGGATTTAATCACTTCGGGCAATGAATATTGAAATTGCAGTCATTCAAAAATAATGAAATATATGACTGCCGGGTGGTCTAAAAAAACGAATACACAAGTACTATTTTGATGATTCAAGGGGTATATATCTGAATTTAGAAACTGTCCGGACAATTGCGCCACGTACACAGCACGTGACCTCATACATTTCTGATGCATTTACTTACAGTTCTGCTCGCTACTTGGAAGACGCTTCTCTGTTCAGCGAAAATAGCACTTAATTCCACTGAACATTAAAGGCACTAGCCACTGGGAGTCGGATATTTTGTTCATATCCCACTATTCTTTCGCTGTCTTGCCATCTCCATTATATAAGATTATCATCATCATTCTAACTTTCTCTGCTTCGGATGCCATTGAATGTCATCAGTATTTTATACGAATCAACTACCTACCATCAGACTTACACAATTCGAGATCTAAGATAGAGGAATAAAAGGTTCTCAATCCCTCTGGATCTTAGTTATGTATTTATAATGGCTAATAACTTTAATAATATAAACAAATTACGATCTTTTATCAGAATATACTTTTGAGATCGTTATAGTTAAACTATTGATTTGGAAGCTACATAAAACAGTACCTAATCGCATGAATACAATTATCTTTTACCATAATATTCATATCATTTATGAAGTTAAAACATTCGTTAAAGCACTTTGTCCTTTTCGTAATCGACTTTTAAATACGATTCATTTATTGTAATTACCAACGTTTGGTCCCAAAAAGACTTACGAAAACCCTTAGTAGATAATATCCCAATGAATCTTTCCCAGACACAGTAATGGTTGGTAATACCCAGAAATCCTTTAATCCATATATCCATCGTATAAATGTATAATAAAATTTATCGTACCACTGGAATAAATTCGTAAAAGCTTCAGTTAAAACTGTTTTTAGTAAGTTTGCGTAATATATTCCTTGCAAAAGGTTTTTATATTCGGAAACATTTGTGATGGTTTTAAACAAAATACAAAAGGCTATAAAGGAAAAAGAAAAGGCTGGTTCCCTATAACATGGGACCTATCCATAACGGCGATCTGTGGGTTTAGATTTAGTACACCTCTGCCTAACATATAAGGGAAAACAGGCGTGATGGTGTATGTTTCAAACAAAAGCTTATGTCACATTTTAGGTTTAGAGAACTATAACCCTTTATTTTCATTATTGGAATTTCATAATTTTGTGTAATGAACAAGTCTTGATTTGAAACAAAGGCCTTTTGAAATAATAATTAAGTTATGAATGTATACGTACTCATTATTGAATATGTCCAAAAAATATCAACTGTTTATTTCGTACTACCAATTAAAATTCTACTGCCCTTGTAACGAGAAAATTTAACTGTCTTTGGAATCATAAGTCTAGTTGTCCTTCCGTTAGAACTGTGCGCTTTCTTGCACTTTAACTGACCAGACATTAATATTATTTACAGTCTAAGTGCTCTCTCCGTTACAGACACAGAAGAGATGTACAGATCTAAACACTTTAAGTACATTTAGGTAGAGTTACCCAAGATTATATTAGTAATACAACTTTAAATGTTGGTCAATGTATTGTGAATACAATTATTAAAACAAGCACTTTTGTACAATACGACATAATGAGCAGAAGGAAGAAAAGAAGCCTCGCAATTGTTACGCTTGAGATCCTGGGTTCATGTCCTGGGGTCGAGCAAAGTGTTGTTGGGTTTTTGTTAGAAATAACCAGTAGCAACTTGGAGTTAAGATTTGTGCCAAGCTCCTTCCCTATTACTTGGGAACTTTGGGTGTACGCCTTTCCCTTCGTGGAATACAGGCATGATGATGTTGTATAAAAATTCCACACACTCGTCTTTTTACGCGAATTATTTTAACGCCAAAATGGCTTTGTTATGTTATCGGTGTCTCCTCATTTATTATAATTTACCTGATCACAATGTCAACTCACTGTTACTATGACAAAATGTCTTTAAAAGGTTTTTCCACGGGCGACGCAATTTTCATTATGTCACGCTTGCGGTTTGTAGCAGCCCGAGGCCATGAATTAAGGTGGGAACCATTATGCTAGACAGGAAATTTGCACGCGTTTTCGGCGCGTATTATAGCCGCGCTACTACCAAATTAGTAATGTTATCATACGAATATTTTAAGAGGATTACGCTTTAGGGTCTGTGCACACCACGGTTTTTAAACGTGCGTTTGTAAAACGCGCGTCAACGGCGTGCTTTTATCCTACAGAGGGCCTAGACAAGTTGCAATTTGACATTTGAATCGACAAAGGAATAGAAACAAAATCTATGGAAATGAGTCAAGCTTTCGAAGTCATTTCCATACATTTTCTTTCTGTGCGTTTGTCGATTCGAATGTCAAATTGCAACATGTTTAGGACCCCTGAGCAGTTTGTTGTCGTTTGTATCAATACACACGTGTATTAACATCGCGTTTGTATCGATTCAAACGTGCGACACCACCGGCGCGTCTTTATCGCTACACACGCGCGGCTGCGACGCTAATACAATCACGCCTCGATGACGCGCTTTTATCCAGGTGTGCTAAGGTCTTTATGTTGATGTGCTAGAACTCCGCTGAGTTCGTCTGTCGAGTGGTACAACCGCATTGCTAAATGTTTTCACCCTAAATAATAATGTGCTAACATTATTGTGAGGTTTGAAGGGTAATGAAGCCAATGAAATTACTCGGCATTATTATGAACTCCATCAATAAAACTGCAATGTTTGTGCTCAACGAGGATAAGTGTTTAATTCCAGATTCAGCACCAAGCTTAATTTCTCATTGGTGCTCAAAAATAAATGCTCAAACGATGGATGCTCTACTTACTATACTCTGCCTCAAGTGAGGTCTCATAATAACAACCGCGCTAGTGATGCTTCCGTGTTGCTGGCATCTACAGTTTGTGGTTACCGCTTACCATTTCGTGGCTATTCTCGTTGGTTATAAATTCGTAGTACAATTTTAAAAAAGTGCTCTTGGTGACCCTAATTTTATCTTCAGCTAATTCACATCTTTGCTTGCGCGATTCATGATTCGCGCCACCACCTTTTGAGAGATACCTTATTATCGCTACATAGGTAGGTAACTACAGTACAATAATGATACCAAATTAAACTTGTTGCCTAGCTCTCTTTTATTGATATTAAAATTAATTCAAGCCAGTGTATTGTAATGTACATACACAAAGCTTAACAAAGAAATCACTTTATATAATCTAAGTAGACTTCGCACGAATCTATACATAATGGGCATGAAAAGAAGCCATACTTTTGCGTAGGTACAAGAAAGAAAAAAGAAAATCCATTTATTGGCACAAAAACCAGACATATTATTATTTACTTCTAGATTTATGTACCTACGTATAAGTAGGTACTTAATCATTGCGCAAAAGGTCATGGTATTGATTATTTGAGAGACGATACGTGTACGACCCTTACAATGTGACAATAATTATTACTTAACATACCTATTCAATTTCCAAAGGTCCTATTTCATAAGGTAAGATGCCCCATGACTATAAGCGCCTATTTCACCATCTCTGGATAGCTAATTACTTATTATATATATCTTTTTTTATCCTTACCTAATATTATAAAACTGTCTGTCTGTTTGTTGCGCTTTCACACCAAAAAGACTGAACCGATTTAAATAAAATTTGGTATACAGATAGTCTAAAGCCTGAAAAAGGACATAGGCTACTTTTTAATGCGAAAAAAGGGCTGTAAGGGGTTGAAATAGGGGATGAAAGTTATAAGAAATACCCAGACTATGCGGGCGAAGCCACTGGCGGAAAGCTAGTACTAGGTACTACTTATAAAGGAGTGTGAGAGCATATTTTATAGGTACTGCACCATCTAGTCCCAAACTAAGCAGAGCTTGTACTATGGATATAATACTTATATACTTTTTCTTGTAAAACATAGGACTTATCTTACTTCTTACTAATATTATAAATGT
Source organism: Acronicta psi (assembly GCA_946251955.1). NCBI lineage: Eukaryota > Metazoa > Arthropoda > Insecta > Lepidoptera > Noctuidae > Acronicta > Acronicta psi. The sequence continues at coordinate 9,198,621 of OX276475.1, read as the reverse complement.
GAAAGTTTGTGAGGCTGGATGGATGGATGGATGTTTGTTACTCTTTCACGCAAAAACTACTGAACGGATCTGGATGAAATTTGGCATAGAGATAGATTATTGTCTGGAATAGCACATAGGCTACTTTTTATCCCGGTAAAATGCATGGTTCCCGGGATAGCGGGCAAAGCCGCTGGCGGAAAGCTAGTAATACATAAGAGACACCCAGACAAACACAAACATTTATTACATCACAATAAATGTTTGTGTCCTGTGGGAATCGATACCAAACCTCGTGATCAGGAGTCCGGTACTCGAGCCACTAGACCACACACGTTGTCACTTATTCGTCATCAATTATTAAAAACAAATTAAAAAATGTTACATTGGTATGAAATTATCTGCCAAATAATTTAACGGGGACTTATTAGAAGGCGGTCAAGCAAGCCCTTAGTAATGAAGGCGTAAATTCATATTTGCCAGGTAAATATTTAGTTAGGAAGTTACTAGGGCAACACAACAGCAATGTGGTGTTTTTGAGGAATAGTAGCTATCTAAAATTTATGAGTCAGTCACGCGAATATCACCATGACATGGAAGCATTTGGGGCGAATATACGGCCTTCAAATAAGGTGTGTGGAATAAATAGGATAGATGACGTCATTATAGTCTAACGGCCGAAATTAATTAAGTATCTGTAGATCATTGTTTTCCCTACTGGGGGGCTAGACAAGTTGCATTTTGACATTCGAATCGTACACAAATTCGTAATCGTAAACAAAATGTATGGAAATGACACAAGCTTTCGGCAAATCCGGCTGTCACTAATGTTATTTACATACATTTTGTTTGTCGATTCGAATGTCAAAATGCAACTTGTCTAGCCCCCTGGAGATAGATATTTGACATGACTTCTCCATAGAAGTAAATCTGACAGTAGCTCTATAGCTTATGTCAAATTTCGATCTCTAGTAGGAAAACAATCTACAGATGCATTATTAATTTCGGCCGTAAATGGGACATGCGTCGCTAACACTCGCATTCAATTCATACGTGCACTGTTAAATGGAAATTGTTAATGTTCTAATTAGTTTACTGACAGAATTAATTGGAAATACAACAATACCAACAATAGCATAAATATTGTTTCACTTTTTTTTGAGAAAGATGCACCGTTTTGAAAAGTTGTAACTCGTATTCCACAAAATTTAAAATAAAAAGTAATTTTACTGTCTGTTATTTAATATTTAAATAAAAAAACACTGCCTTTTTGTATTTTTTTAAGCATTTTCCATCCTAAGATTACAAATTATTTTTAATGAAGGAAAAAATCGGTTGTCGGGCAGGATTCGAACCTGCGTCTTCTGGTTCGCAGGTTCTGGTTCGTGAAGCATTCACAACAAATGTCGTTACGTCACCTTTAAGACGTAAATTAGAATGTGAAGGAAGATTTCGACTGGCGAGCGGGGCTCGCGGTGGCTTAGTGGTCAAAGCGTCTGGTGTACCGAACCAGAAGACGCAGATTCAAATCCTGCCCGCCAGCCGATTTTTTCCTTCATTAAAAATAACTTAAAAAAACATTAAGTTTTTGAGAAAAAAATAGGTGTATGTATGTCATTTTAATACCTAGTCAGCGCGTATTGTTGAAATTCCTTTCCTTGGAGCCCTGACCTACCACCGCTGCACGGGTAGCGTGTATACTGCAATACGGTGGGCTACTAATCCATAAAATACATATTTACATGCTTGTGATAGCCTAGGGGTATGACCACTGGACTGCCAAGTCAAAGGTCTCGAGTTCGAATCGAAGGCACGCACCTCTGACTTATCGAAATCAAGTGCGTAATTATTATCACTCGCTTTAACGGTGAAGGAAAACATCGTGAGGAAACCTGCATGCCTGAGAGATTTTCTCGACGGCATGTGAAGTCTGCCAACCCGCATTAGGCTAGCGTGGTGGACTATAGCCTAAACCCTCTCACTGAGAGGAGACCCGTGCCCAGCAGTGGGACAGTATAGGTATGGGTTGATTATCATATTCTTTTTATTTTTATGAAAGTATTTGAAAATGTATCTTAAGACAAATAAAGGTAGGTATAGCATTTAGTCGTTTTGTTTTTAAATTAATTAATAGGATGCCACATCAAAAACGTCAACAGACTAAAAATAAGCCATTTGATGCGAGAGTATTGAATTCATCCGCTTATTTAATATTCAAACGAACATGGCCTTTATGTACTCAGATGTCACAATATTGATGCTGATATAATGGTATTGCTTTCAATACGGGAATATTACAATAAACATCTTGACTAAACACTGAACAAACACATCATTGCACATTCAATTTATATATATACATAAATGTAGTCAGTAATAACGTGAATTGGTTGTTTATTGCAAAACTTGGAGATAATTTATATGTAGTATACCTAATGCTAATCATCGGCTATAAGCATTATATTACCTATATATAAATTGTGTAAAAGTTTTGTAGGCTATAACTGGCAAAAACTAGGTACAGCCGGTTGTGGTTGACAGCGAAAATGTAGTTTCATCAAACTATAGCCTTGCACAATTTTCGCGCAAATTTAAACTTTATTTTTCTAATATTAGTTGTTGGTTCAAAGGAATTTTGACAGTGTTGCTGGCCAGCTAGGCCAGGTAATGGCTTGGCGCAGGCCATATCAAGCATCCTCGCTCAAGCCAAGATCCAATGAGGCAATTATAAAACCTAAACAATATTCAGTTAGCTAAATATAACAAATTCACTGTTAACTTATAAATCCTGTGGGATATACCTACGGTAACAAAGTATGGAACAGAGCATGTTTGTGCAAGTGTGTTGAACTGAGAACTCGGATAGAGCAACAGCTGTTTCGTTGAACACAAAATTCATCCGTAAATATAACTTTACGTTTTTGTTACGATAATTTCTAGAAAGTAAACAGATAACACCACAGAATATAAACTAACTGGTAGATAGCGTACAGCTTTTGCACAAACGTATGTACCTGCTATCTGAACTTATATATAATTTTGGGAATTTCCTACGGGCTTAAGAAAGGCTAGACCGATTATTAGTCATACATATTAGTATGCCTACCGAAATTTTAGTAGGTATGCCTTTTCCAGGTGAACGAGACGTCGAATCAGCTCAAATACGTCTTCCGCTCAAAGGTCTGAAGTATTGGGGTTCTGAATACTGGCCTTTCCATATACGCGTTAAATTAGGGTCGCAATTATAGAATTTAATTTGTCAAAAAGTCTCATACATTTTTATAGTTCTGTGTACCAAATAAGGACAGATGTTATGCTCCTACTATTATTATAAATGAGAAAGTTTGGATGTATGATGTTGTTGATGTTTGTTACTCTTTCATGCAAAAACTACTTAACGGATCTGAATGAAATTTGGCACAGAGATAGAATATAGTGTGAAATAACACATAGGCTACTTTTTATCCCGGTTAAATGTATGATTCCCGTGGGATAGTGGGCGAAGCCGCTGGCGCAAAGCTAGTGTACAATAATGTCATTGGATGATCATTTGTTCATTCATTTCACCAGTCCCTTGGTGATCGACAAGAATTTTTACACACCACTACATTTTCCATTTTAATACCTGTGACGTAAATAAATAAAATTTTAATAAAGTCTTTAACGCTTTTGATATGGTAAATCAACTGCAGCACTGCAGCTTATACTGAAAAATCATTTTATGCGGTAAGCCTTTTCATGTTTTACTGGTAAAATAGTAATATCGTAAAATAAAATGGAATTGGATTTAAAAAATAAATGAGAGAAATCGTATTGAAAGCAAAACAAAAAGACTACAAAATGCATTGCATTTATAACGTAGCGCAGTGCTAGTTTTGAGGCTTTTTGACGTCGCCTATGATCTAGTGGTTCGAGTAGGTATTGGACTGCTGTTAAAGAGATCGTGGGTTCTATTCCCACAGAACACAAATATTTATGTAATGAGCATAAAAAGTGTTTGTGTTCGTCTAGGTGATTCTAAATAATGAAGACTAAATAATGTCTATTGTCTAGTACCCATATTTAAACCCTAAAGTATAATGTTACTAGAGACCAACTTCATAAAGACACAATGATCATTTTGAATTAATTATGTGTCGTTGTCACGTTGTTAGGTATTCACAAAATTCATATTCACAATATCCGGGCTAAAATAAATACACAATAAATTGAATTTTATATGGTTTCACAAAGCTAAAAGGACACATTTTTCTATCTATGCTACATACGTACGAATTTGGAATTTCTCCGTAAGCTACCAAACCGACCAAATGACGCGTCATTCGATTTATATCGATACAGAATGTTAATTGGTATAAAGAAATCGAATTTGAAATGGAATCGGACGTTCCAAAAAGGTACGCATTTCGGTAAATGGCCATCCAATTTACTTGCTAACGTTTGTAAAAGCACATCACTCGTAAAATTAATAGACGAGTAGAATTTTTACTTGATCTTCAATAAAAAGGTTCCAGGGTGGGTAGGAGTTTCAAAGAAAATACTCAACAAATGCCACTCCTAAGTAGTATGGGTGGTACTTAAATTATCAGCCTACATTTTGCTTGGAATTCCGTTTAACTTTAAACATCATGTACCAAACCCACATACCTTTTGCATCTTTTAGTGATAGGTATAGAGAAACGGTAGGTAATTCAAATTATTTTTAGCGAATTGTATTTTATCTACTATGTAATACATAGTAGATAAAATACAATCTCTATCTCAATCCTCTGTGGGGAAAAAGGGCGTTAGTGTATGTATTTTTTTTACTAGCACCAACACTAGTATTCCCCGCTACTTTACTTAAAAATAAAAATGCTGTAACTATAAGCTGAAACATTTATTTTTACGCTAACATAAAGTGTTGCAAGAAATATAAAATGTCAAAGGATCCACGTTTAACTAAATTAATTACAGCCATTCTATTCTGAATTCCGCTTTTCCAGAAAATAAAAACTATAATAAAACTCTGTAGGTAGAAGAAAAGAAAATATCATCCGTAACAGTTGGTTTATTTTTAACAGAGCCGCTGGGAAGGTAAAAGGGACAGGAAACTTCCTGACAACACTATAAATACTTAAAAAAAACTGTGTGTGACCTCCCTTTTAATGGGTAGGTAAGGGACTTGGGGTAATAATTTATAGCCCCACCTGTAGCCGGCCCCGTAGAATAAAGCCCAGCTTTAATAACTAATCGCTCGTGAAATTAATATGATAACTTTGAGAAATATACTCAAGTTTATTGGTAGCTAGTTAAATTAAGTTCCTGGCTATCGGATTTCGGTTGCTGTTAAAGTTTGTCGACTATTTGTTCATGGTTTAACATGAATGAACTTCTCCTTGCGGATGGATTGATCGGCCTAAAGCCTTCCAGTTTATAGTATTTAAAACGCATCATAGACCATCAGCAACAGCAGCTGTTCCGTCTCTGATTCAATACTCAATACATTTATGGCACTCCACAATGTTATTTTATTAATCAGCCAAGGATGTTTGTTATAACAATTCATTCTTGATTAAAGATTATCTTGATTGTCGTGAATACATAGCGCTGGCTAAGGACGCTATTGTGTTTTAATCATTATGAATAATCGGAAAATGAACCTGTCTTCGGCTAAATTGTAGAAGTTACCATTTCTCCTTGAGCAATTGGTGGTAGGACCTAGAACCCGCTTAGCTTGCTACCTACCATACTTTTAGGCTGCCGCTGAACAGATTCACGTGTGAGATTTGCGTGTGCTATCTTCTATCTTGTTTATGCTTTCCATCAGGCAAAACTACAGTCCCCAGCATGTGACGCGCATTTACTCCACGCGCCATTAAGCAAGAAGCGATGCAAGGCCTAACTTCATGATGGACTACGATGATTATACTAGACCAGAGTCTGGTATGTTTGTGGTGAATGTTTTGGATCCCATGGCCCATAGCCAAGACTATAATGCTGTTTTCAGCCCGTAGAAATCCGACAATATGATAAAAAGAAAAAATAGTTTTAGATAAATGCCGCAGCGCTGGTTTTCAGATAGGTCCTAGTATAGAGTGTCCAAATAAAAAGGGTAAATCTGAATCCACAAATGCATGAAAGTTAGGAATAAAAAATGGAATACGGATTTTTCTCTTCCATAACAAATATTTTCAAGTGAAAATAAAGGCTATCATTCCATTTAATTGAGCTGTCTACACGATACCGATTTCCTACTTTACTTACTATACGAATACGTTTCAGCTATGAATAGAAACGCTAGGAAAGATACTTCTTTTGTTATTAAATATTAATATTATAGAACTTCCCTACGCTGGCTTTAGGTGGTGGGTCTATTATGTCCATCTTTATTAATTTTGCTTTCTTATAGAGGGAGTGAATTCCGAAATAAAGTCCGCTTTTGAAATTTATCTCGTGGCACAAGAAATGAAGTAAAAAACGCACTACCTACTGTTAGTTATTTTATATAGACATTTTATCTCACGAAGACCTTGTCAACCCTGTGTATATCATTCACATAAAGTTCAAATTTCAATAATTTTACAGACTTTCTGAGATACAAGAATTTATATTATTTATAAGTAACATGACAGACAGAAATTGACATAATTATTATGTATCTAGTATATTTCTCGTGGTTGCCATGATCAAGACTAATCCAGAAGTTTTATTAATAACGTTGTCATTAGACTTGCTTGGACTTAATCCTCTGATTTATTGTACGGAACCAAGAATTATTCACTGTCGCCTTGCGGGCATTGATAGACACTTAACACGTTTTTGCTCGCTCATTCTGTCATTGTTAATAAGCTGACTTGTTTTTTGGTAAAATGAGACCTTACCCAATATTAATATTTCGGAATTCGGAGAAGCTTTTTGGTCCTTATTCTGAAAATTAAAATAACTAAATTAAATGGTGTTAGAGAACCACTTAGATGTGGGAGTTTGTATGAACTTATAACGAAAAATTTGCAATATTGAAATATTTTAACATTATGAATCGCTGCTATGTTAATACGTGCACCATGAATTAATTTCAGCAACGCGTATCTCTTACTGAAATAATATCTAAGGACGAGTTAATGTGAAGACAAAATTATGTCGTGGTACGATTTTTCTTTATCGTCTGCCCATGATGTGATGTATATGTGAACTGAGGGAATTATTTGTGTCTGTAAATCAAGCCGGACTTTATTTTTGGAGTAGTAAGGAGGTACTGGATTATTGGTAGATATATGCTAGTGAGGATAGAAAGTTTCTTTGCCATGAAATATGAGCAGGCAATAACACTCAGCCTTTTCCTTCCGGAAATATGAAAATTTAAGTCTTAGAACCTTGAAAAGATGAACCTACGCGCCACTGAAAAAATATAAACACGATATTCTTTTGTTTGTTAAGAGGAGAACCATCTAGATTTATTCTAGGTCACGTTTCTCCCACTTACGTCTGAAACGTCGAGGTGGTATCGTAAAAACTAAGTGAGGTGTTATCGTTGTGTGCGAAGCCTTTCTATCCGGATAATGGACGTAAACTTAAGTTGTATGGCGCAGTAAGAGACAAACTTACACTTAAACATAATTTTTATAAACAGTTTGTTTAAAAACCTTACTAGGTTATTTCTTTCGTTGGTACTTATAAGTCCCGCAAGTCGCTAATGGGCGGGAACCTTGTCTAATTAACCTCGAAGTGACGTCAGACGCCATCCGCCTTGCCGGCTAGTGGTGCTAACGCGTACTGAGAGCGGTTACGTCATTTTTACGTCACGAAGACAGCCGCCGGGCACATTATAAATTTGCAGGGCTTATACCAAACGTATCAAGTTATTTAGCACAAGAATAAAATTAAACCTGCCAGCAAACGAAAACGATCGTCAGAATGTAAGCAATACGCCAATCGTATCGTATCTTGGACCAATCAACCAATCAACCTCTTCGTTAATGTCGCTGAAATTTTCTTTGAGAATACTTGGTACTTTCCCAACGACGGACAAGCGTGAAACGCCACTAATTAACTTCGCCACAACTTTGAGAAGTGTACCTTTTGAACTTTTTCAAGTATCTAATTACCGCTCAAGTGTAGTTGGATCAGCAGAGCGGCAAACTCCAGCTACATTATAAATGAGACTAAAAAGAGCTGCTTTTAATATACATATTTCTAAAAACATCAGGCATTCTTCTTTGAGTTACAGTCTTAGTAAATGGTATTAATAAATGAAATTAACTAAGTTCTTAGGTACTTACTGCAGACTTAAATGCACTGAACAATTTGCATTTAGAATCTTTGATTTAGCCTACGACTTAGGGCCTGTTTTACTACTGATAAGTTCCCGTTAAATTACTTAGCAGATAATTTTATATAAATGCTGTTCCATTCTTTAATTTATCCAGCAATTAGCGGCTATCCAGAGGTGGCGAAACAGGCCCTTAATTTTGTAAATGTTACTAAGTAATAAAAATGAGACTTGTACAAGAAATATGAACATTGACGAAACAAAAGAAGCAGCATTCTGTACCTAGTTTCTGCTCATCCCTTTGAGAAAGAATACGTAGGTAGTAAATAGTTATTTAGGAACTACAGATTAAGAATGCACTGAAGCTTTGACGAAACGTAATAAATATAAACCTAAACAATAAGCAAATAATTAAAAAGCAGAACAATGAACAGTAACGAATATCAAAATAAAAGGTTTCATATTCGTGTGAGCGAATACTAATAAAAAAATTGTGAGGTCATCTATATGCATGAAACAAGCTAACAATAGTCAAATAAATGGAATGATTGCGTTCATTCCTGATTAAATTCCGTTGCACTCACTTTCATACGCGTATCGGAAAATGTTCCTCCAATTCACGTCACGACTCGGACAGCCGTATCCGCTATTGAATACCTACTCGTAGTTAGACACCATTTTATTTTATTCCCTCGCAGTCCGGGAAAAGAATATTTTTACTCTTTGTCGTCAGTAATTGAATTTCGTTAGTAAGTACCTACTTTGGTATCGCGGTAAAATAAAGAGATTCCCGGGAATCCCGTTGGAATTTGATGTTTAAACCGAGATTTCTTTAACTGCAAGCTTCATTCATTGGCGTGGCTTACGGTACTGTCATATTTGGTAAATAAATATTATTATAGAACCTGTAAATTTTGGAATTTAGGAAGTATGTCAAATTAAAGAACCTTCAGACTACATACAAAACTATTGTTTTTTATATAAAGTCAGGTTGAACTGCTTTAATATTGGTTGAAATGAAATCCAATAACACATTACCGTGCCTCTTTCACCGAAAGATGACTTAAAACATCAAAATATCGCCTGAGGAAAATAAATGTTAAACTTACTATACGCTTCTATATATCAAATTAGTATTGATATTTGACATTACGCTGACTCGTCTATGAACATACTAAGCCCCAGTGTTCATACACATGATAGATATTGTTTTTGAGTAAACAGGAGCAAACTTCAAAGTTACCATCTCTTCACATCGCTATTTCCTCTCCAAAGTCAACATTGAAGCGGCAGTGAAAACTTTTAACCTCTGCACGTCTTAGTTCCTATGTAACTACTTATCTCTTCGTGCAAATAATTCTACTGTATTTATTTTTACTATTGCTTTGAACGCGTTTGACCCTAGTCCTAACTGGTGGAATGCACGAACAGGATCTAAGATGGAACAAGCTATTTTAAACAACATATTTTTTTGGGATGCAGGAGACTCTCGTGGATCTGGAACCCAAAAGGGTAGGTCAATATCTACCCTTTTGCTCGTGGATCTGAAACCCAAAAGGGTAGGTCAATACCTACCCAGTTCCAGATCCACGAGGGTCTCCTGCATCCCAAAAAAATATGTCTCCTGAAATCAATGGGCGGCGCGCACCTGTATAAACAATAGGACATGGTAAAGAGGGTAGCATGCCAAGTGGATCATTGGGTCCTACCTCCAATCCAGGTCCTGGGTTTCCTTGACTTTTACAAGATGCTTATCTTCCCAGCGAGTGGAGAAGAAATGTCTCCTTAACCATATCTCTACGTCATAATACGTACTGTTAAACTTCACAGACGTGTCTAAAAGCCCCTAAGAACACCTACAACTACACAAAAGTGATAAATAAACCCGAACATAATCTTCAGCCTAGTAACTTCAGCTCTAGTTTTACTAAAACGAAGATTAATTCTTAGTTTAACTGGGATTAGAGGGCGAGGCTGTAATCTTATTGGAGCTGTAGCCGGCTTGTTAATCACAAGTTATCAGCTTGTTAACAACCCATTATCGGTAGGTATTACACGGTAGTCTGTTGGCTTGAACAGTTAATAGACTTTGGTTTGCGGAGTTCAAGAACCTGCCTACGTAAAAATAGTGGCACATTTTGATCACTTCGCGGCAAACATACAGAAACCAAATGTCACCTTAATTTGTTAATTTTAAATATATGTACCTAACTATCTATAGGTATACTCATTAATGTCCTTATTATAATAAGACGTAAGATTCCTTATAAGATGATAACCATCTTATAAGGAACAAATGGCACAGTGGTATGGCGAATTGATTTCTACATGAAAAAATATTTATATGGCCTACCATACCTAGTTGTTTTCGAGTCTGGGTGTATATGAGAATTTGCGTCTGTACTTAATCGTACCCACTATATAGGAGATAATCCTTGTTTGAGAGGACATATTAAAAATGATGTATAAAAAATCTGTAGGTACTGTTTGCGCAGCTAAAACTCTCGAATAATTAATTTATTTTCACCTACCTTCATTTGTGAAATGGCGACTAATTTTAAACAGCTTACTACAAGGATTAACCCTACGGCACGGATTATGTAATTGTTAAGACTTACAGTCGAAGTTGCATAAGTTAAAAACGATGCTTTCTGTGCCAAAGAGGCGGATACGAGAAGTATTTCATTTATGTTAATGGTTCAGTACGTAATACACGGGTTTGTTCAACCGAAGGCTGGAAGGCTGTTTTATTTATCAAAGGCATACGCAGGAATAATCCTCTTTTATCGTTACACATTCTGCAAAATAAAGCACCAGATCTATTTAAATAAAATAACTATAAGACCTGAAGATTTATGAGATTTAAAGGGCTTGTGAGTAAATTATAAGCACGACCCTTGCCACGGTTATACTATGGATCAGTACCTAAAATTAAAATATTAAGACCACATAATAATAATAATTAAATTATAACATAAAACACTTAAGAATCAGAAGCCTAAACCAGGATATATAACTAGCACCCGTGACTTTAAGGCCCTCCACGTTTTGTTTTAGAGAAAAAACTAGTTACGCAGTTAACTACAATTTCTATTATAACGAACTGAATTTGTCACTAGATTAATTAAATCACCTTGTTAAAATATGACATTGTCCCACACAGCGTCCAGTTTGCATTGTACGGTCCGTTACAGGCAATTAATAAACCCAGTTTGCACCCACAGTTTACACCGAAAATTTGCACCCCGCTTAAGCGAAATAGCTAAGCGTTTTTAGATAGCTAGTTTAATGGCGGGTCTCCTTAAAATCACTTGCTTTTCTTGCATAGCACCAAGCTACTTTAGGTGTGAAATATTGCTCTACGCTAAAATGTTCAACATTAAACTGAGATGCAAGTGCTTCCAGGCATTTTTCATACTTTGAGTTTTTGAATAAGTAAATGCTGTATCTGAATTTGTGTCTTTGCAAATAACTGTAGCTTTTAAGAATTCTTCTTCGATGTTTAGCAATTTGGGCTCTCCAAACATGTTTTCACCGAAGGGTTGGGTAGGGGTGTACTACTGTACAAGTACCTACAACCACAATTTCACCGTTTAGGTTCATGCTATGTAGCGAACCTATTTCGCCTTTGCTATCACTGTGACGCATAAAAACTGGGTAATCTGGATTGCTATCGACCCTAGAAGGTAGTGAAAGTCCGTTCTCTGTCCTTCTCTCATATATTCCACCACAAAGGTACCTTAATGGATAAGCAGTTGTATTTCTAAATGATGTTTCTGACATGGATACCGACATATTCCAAATAAAAACCACTTCACACCTTCAGAATGGCAAGTAACAACAAGTGCAAAGTAATTTCTGGATCTTCCCTTCTCCCCAGATAATTTGTTACATCAAACAAGTTCCAACAAGCTGTATCCCAAGACGCTAACAAGACAAAACAAATCGTCCAACGGGAATCGAACCCTAGCCGCCTTTTCCTGACACAAACGACTTCGCAATGAGAAATTGTGCAGAGATCGTGTGGAATACCATACAATTTTATGCGGTCGCCGGGAAACTGTGCATTTACATAAATATTCGTTTATCGGGACAACTCTGTGATTTAAGTGAAAATCTCGTTCGCTCTGCGAAAAAAAGGCACGAAGACAATAAAGAAAAAGGTTTAGGACGCCTGTCTAGGATGAAATAATGGAGGCACGGCTGCGACATATGAACGTAAATGCGTCATACGAGCGAGCCTAGATGATATTATGATAGAAAATTTTAATATAGTTGTATTTTTCCCAACTTGTTCGTAAAAATCTTTGTATCGTAAAGGCCTGCTTCATCACCTCTGGATATCGGCTAGCCACTGGATACATTCAAAATTGGAATAAAATTTGTATAAAATTATCTGACAAGTAATGAGTACCGAAAACTTATCAGAAAGTAGTGAAACATGCCCTAACTACCTTACAAATCTTCCAATCCATCACATTAGACTTAGTTTACTCATATCATTGTAATTTATCAAACTGTAACGTAGCTACGGCTAATGGTAGATACCAAAATTGCAGTCAATTAGGGTTGAAGCGTATTGTTTTGACTCTCCTAAGAAATATTGCGTATCTAACTTTACATTCTAACTTATTTCTTTTTGTGTGGCCCCCTTATGATCATATCAAAAGGTATCCCATGTCTATTGTGGATGGGGACGGTGTCCATACAAATTCCCCATCGTTCTTTTCACAGCTAATCAAATTATTTGATATCAACGAGCAAATTAGGTACAAAAAAACAAACTATCTTGCTACAAATAGGTTGAACGTCACCGTGCGTGGTAGCGAACTGTATTTAAACAGTTTCCGAGTATGGCCGCCGACATGTAATTGAATTAAAAACTTCACCAACTGGAAATTCTATTTCAGTTTTCAACGCTTACAATGTAATGTGACGTATGCGAATAGTTTTGCAGTTTTAACAGAATATATTTATTGTTTTTCGTCGTATTTATGTTTATTTTAATTACTTAAGTATCGTTCACACAGAACTTTTTTAAGTATCAACAGTTTTTAGGGGTCCGTACCTAAAGGATGCCAACGGGACCCTATTACTAAGCCGAAGTTGTCCGTCGGTCCGTCTGCCTGTCTGTTCTGGGCTGTATCTTATAAACCATAATAGGTAGAGTTTATATTTTTAGTGCCGCTATAATGAAAAGTACTCATTTTATTGATACTTATAAAAATGGTACGGAACTCGACTAGCGTAACCGGTTTTTTATATATTTATTTACAAACAGTGAGCATACCCATAGTTTATTACACTATGGCATACCTATTCCGTATACGCAATTAACGATTCAATAAAAGTGGCCATTTTAAGGCTGTGTTGTCAGTCTTTTTGGGCTTCTGAACAAACGATTTTCTTAACTACCGACTACCTTCGTGTGCTCTTCGGGGCCCAGAAAAATAGTGACAGAAACAGGTTTAGGTTTAAAAGCTAAATATCTTTCCACATAGGTCTTATAATGATGAAGGAGCACACTAATACCATCTTTTTGTTACATTAATCCCGCGGCCGCTCCTTGCCTTAAATGACAAAAACGTGAGCTTGATAAATATATTATTAGGCACATAATACCCCAAATCAACAGGCCAGTTTACGTGACCTGAAAGTGGATCTCATTCCGTCCGTATTGAGAGCAATTTGCTAGTTTAGTAGGTATACTGTAAACAAAACAGTACCTAACGTAGCTTCATTACTGCAGGGTCGTCCACCATTTTATAATTTTATGTAAGTACGTACGGAAAGTTTCTAAACCAATGTAGAGTCTGAGTTGTTTTAGTATTAAAAGCTAACATAAAACATATCTGGATTCCCCGAAGGGTTGGGCAGAGATGTACTAAAGTATACCCACATTTCACCGGTATATTTTTAGGTAGTATGATAAAGGTGGCGAGGTCTAAGTATTGCCATGAACCGGGCACAAATCCAAACTTCGAGCTCCTACTGAGAATTTCAAGCATTTTACTAGAGCTGGAAATCGAATCCAGGACCGCGTGCTATACCTACATATATAATTTTATAAGCTATCTTATTAGTATTATTTTAAAATAATTATAAACTCTTTTAGGGTTCAGAAGTAGGTACATTAATTATACATACATACCTACATACCACTAAAATATATGAGACCCGAATTAAAAGGATCAAATCGTTAAATACTTAAAAAATACGTAGTTACGATACCTACTTTTATACCATATAAAATACCTATAGATTCTTTCAAAGAAAACAGTCTCAAAGAAAACAGTCTCAAAATTACAATTCCGCGGAAGTGAAAATTACAGTTCAAGTACATAACCCTTATTCTCAGATTATTATCAAATTCATTCAGTATCGATAAAATCGATAGGCATCGATACTGTCGATAAACCCATTAATCTTCCGCCTATTGTTAAAGATCACGATAGCATTGTTAAACTGTCCATGGATCGGATTTAACGTTATACGAACTTGAAAGAGGATTCAATTTCAAAGTTGCCAGCATTGTTATTTTAAAGTATGGATTTATTCTTTCCGGTTTTGTTTATTAGTTTTTGAAATAAACTTTGTATTTCCATTATTGTTCGTAATGGAAGCGTTTAAAAATAGTTTTAACTACCTAAAATTTTTTGTATTATCTGTCAAATTAGAAAAGAAAGCTACCCTTTATAAAATATGGTTTTGAAAAAAGCCGGCTTTTTAAAATGATGTCACATAACACATTAAAAATGATATGAATACTTTTAATGTAAGTGATATTACATCTAGTTTTAACTTCTTTTGTGATAATGGGAAATTTTGCTGGTAAAAAACTTGCATTTATCATACAAACCAACACATTAAAACCGAGTAAAATATTACTACGGCTTAATTAAATAATACTCTGTTGGTCACCACTCTAATCCTGTCTATGGACGAATGAAAACTTTCTAAATCCTCAGTGTAATCTATAAAGTTTAAGCAGTGCTTAACGCAAAATCTCATAAAATTAAATCGGAACACGTACAACAGAGAGTACTAGATATTAGACCGATGATAAACAAGAGTGTATTACTGGTAATACGCAAATATTATCTGATGGACGCAAAAACACGATTTATCAAGCAATATAAACTGTTTACCTACATAACATACCTTCATGCCTGTATCCCAAACAGGGTAAGCAAACCCTACAAACGTACCTATTGATACACCCACTCACCACCAATATGTTTTTAAGTCCTTTGTAATGAGGGCCAGTCTTTTGCCATTTCGAAATTTCGAGCTGCTACTCAACATTTTATAAAAAAGCCAATAACTTTTTCCTTGATTCTTTATTACCTTTATTACCTGGAACTTGAGCCCAGAGAGAAAACCTAGGGGCTGTGAAAGGGGAAATAATGTTACTATACATTACCTATTTAATGATAGCACACTTTTTTGGGCTGCAGAAAATCCTCATTGGCATGTTGGAATTATACCGTTTCCCTTGCTCTCTATGTCATGACCATGGGATCTAAAATATTCACCACGACCATGTCGGGAATAACTGCGCTGATCAACCGATCTGCAAAGTTAAGCTACGCTTGCCGAGGTCAGTCTGTGGATGGGTGACCATTCTTAACACATCGACACCCCTCCGTGCCTCGGAGAGCACGTAAAGCCGTCGGTATTGCCCAGAAGTTTGGTGGCGGAGGTCTGATGGCAGTCGCTTCTTGTAAAATACTGATATTCAGCCGTATCTGGTTAGAATGGAAGCCGACCCCAACATGGTTGGGAAAAAGGCTAAGAGGATGAAATTGCATAAATATGCATTCATCATTATCTTCAGATTATAATATTCTAGTGAGCCTCGTCAAACGCTACGGAGCCCGATTTTCGGCTTTTCTCATCCAGTCAGTCAGCTGCCAGCCAGTCATCCGGAAGTCGTCACTCCACATATACCACAATGTATTTATTTGATACATACATCCCCTAGGTTACACAGCCCCTAGGTTTTCTCTCTGGTCGTCACTCCACATATACCACAATGTATTTATTTGATACATACATACCAACTAATGTAAATTTAACAAAAAAGGTACAGAAATGTTAGGTACGTAAAATTTTAATGTGACTCAAACAAAACCTTTTGTGTATGGACCAGTTTCCCAAATAATTCTAAGAGCAATTCTGTTTTCCCCTCACAAGCCCTTGAATTATTAAAAACATTAATCATTAGGTACGAAATTGTTACAAAACACTTTTGGTGTTCAACAAAATAAATCGTGGAGCCTAACAATTAGTACACCTTTTATAAACATTGATATTTTACCTAGGTTTATTCTCTGACTTGTTTATAATGTTTTTTTTTTGAAAATCTTAACTTCAATAAAAATTTTTTTTTTATATCACTAAGGTGGCAAACAACCATACGGCCCGCCTGATGGTAAGCGGTTACCGTAGCCTATAGACGCTTGCAACACCAGGGGTATCACTCGCGCGTTGCCGACCCTAAAAACCTCTTAGATGTTTATGGAGGATGCACTGCGCCGACAGTTTAAGGGAATATTCCTCTTGCTGCCAGCGCAGCGCATTCTTAGAAAGATTTGACTGCAATTTTCTGTAAGGTAATTTTACCCAGATGGGCTGCTCCAGATTTGAGCCATAATTGGCTGTGCCCTACCTCTTCTACATATGGTATCGCGATAAATATATTGATATTATCGGTGTGTTCTAAGAGACGATAAAAGTAGTAACACCTCTTGAGGTTTGACTGCTGACGTCCACTCTTACGTTGGAATCTGTCATAAACCACATTTGTTTGTATTCTGAATTTTGTTTATGAGATCCAGTTCCCTCTCTCAGTTCCTGCGGCTTAAGCAGGCTGCAGATGGTGCTTTTAAGAGACAGAAATGCATCAGCAATATCTCTAAAAAAAGGGGTCCATGGGTGCCGATAACAACTTACCATCAAGTAAAGTTGTACTAATACACACTCCTAGTTCGCCGGTAGGTAGGTTTAGGTCCCATGTAGTAAAAGCGACGAGCCTTTTGCTACAAATACAAATACCAACTCTGAGCTGTTACTAAGGATTACATAAGAAAACTCTATATAAGTTTAATCGACCTGGAAAACGAACTAAGAACCTCCAATAAAGTAGTAAAATTCACGACTACTAGACTAATGATATTATGCCGCTTCAATTGCTATTAATTCAATTCTACAGTATTTTTACTGAGCAAAAACATTTCTCTTACAGGCTCTTAAAATGACTAATGATAGCCTATTAAGTAAGAAGCTCTTAACTTGACTAGTAAGAGGCTCTTAACTTGCATAGAACTTAAGGGGTAGGAACTTAAACGTCTTAAGACGATGTTGCGTTCTAAAAGCCTGTTAGGTACACTAATTTCGCCATCGTCTTCTACTTAAGTAAGTTTTAATTGGGCTAATTATGGCATACGTTTCATGCAGTCCGCTTAGTGTTAAAGAAGATGCCTGTATACCTATATGACGTAACTACTTAGGGTCTCGTTGCGTCTGCGTTCTTTATGTAACAAAGGGAACATTTTAATAGTAATTAATAACTAGCTATTGGCCGCTCCCAAAAAGTTTTTTGAGACAAAATTATGCTGCTCCAAGATCCCATGAATCTCCTAAGCACATTTTATCGAAATATGATTAGTGGTTTAGGCGTAAAATGGTAACAGACAGAGTTTATTTCGAATTTATTATATTAGTATGAAGAACGGGCACTAACTAACGGAACTACATCCTGAATGACATTGTTTCCTTTCCTTTATCGTTTCCTTTTTCAGCGTGATTAGGTTAGTATAATGTAATTAGGGCCGCACCCTAGTCCATGGGACCTAAAGGAGGTCATCAGGAAACCCATACAACTCAGCCCAAATTTGTACCGGAGGTACATGACAGCTGTCAAGTTGATAGCTTTTTACCATGAAATCACTATGAAACTGATATTATTCTGCCGTAATGGCGTGCGTTTGACATTCCGAAACTGACACTGACAGTTTTTCTATGAAATCATTACGAAACAGATGATAGTGATAGTGTGCCAAAATGGCAAGATTTCCTTAAATTAAAAGTTCTTTTCCTCATCCCCCAGTCAACATAAAAAAAGTACGACTAGAGTTTTAACCAGCGTAATACAGGGTGTTTTTTTACAAGAAGTGTACCTTCGGTACATCATTTGGGCCGAGTTCGATGACCCCCTTTCGCACATGGTTCATTATATCTATATCTGTCTACCTAAACACGGCGTAATTGTATGATGGTATATTTATTATAGTATTTGTGTATATGTACTCAACAATCCAAAGAAACAACTACAGTGATGACAGAAAAGATGAAAACATTCCACAAACAAAAACAGAATCCATTTAGATAAATAAATGTAGCAATAATAACTCTTTGTTTGGCTGAAGACGAAGGTTGAGAGATTGAATCTCAGTTATTTGGATTTGTTCAAGCCGGATGATCCATCAAATACCGAGGAGGTTATATTAACATCACTTATTATCTATATTGAAATAGATGTGGTTGTTTGTTTGCACAAAAATATTTTTTTTTACTTCAATACTAATTTGATCTGTGTTTTTAAATCAATCAACCTTTGATCTATCCCTACCTGGATCTAAGGTTACAATAAACGGATAGATTAAAGATATAGTTATTTACCGATTTACGAGGTATTCCTCGAAGCGCACCCATTTTGAAGCGCACCTAATCAAGCGCACTATAATATTCCTCGAAGCGCACCCATTACAACCCTGAGCGCCGATTGTGTACATTACTAACTTAAGTTTACGATTTCTAAAAAGCTTTTACGGATTTGATAAAAGTGATTTCGTGTATCAAATAAATAGGTATCTGCCGCTCAAGATAGTTTCTAAAGAGATTTAAAAGTTACTGGTGTATTATTGAATGTCTTGGATAGTTTCCTTACATGCGATTCGTGAAAGCCAAATCCCTCAGTTCGCACGCTCTCATAGACTTTGTCATAAGAATAGCAATCCGAGATCATATTTCCCAATCCTGGACGTTATACGTCTTACACAATGGGCCACGTCCATAAGCTTCAACAATAACTCATACTTTAATAAACATTGTCGGCCACACGTGTGACAAATTTACCTACATTCACACCATTCTCCGTGAGGTACCTCCAAATATTTGCCGAAGATTTGATCAAACCTTTGCGCCAACACTTTCCACCCGACAGAGGCACGTGCCCGAATTTTGAAAGTCGATAGATAAAAGCCATAAATCTCAACACGGATACATTTTCCTTTTATATTTTTGCCTCTCCGTTTTCCTGAAACCTACTTACTGTTGTTACATTTGCGATCTGTTTGAAATGATTAACTTTTCGACGTTGTAATTAGTGTTGAGTTGAATTAAGTTATGGAAATTTATGGGTTTAAATAATTTATTTTCAAAAAGACAAGCAATGCCACTTACATGAAAATACTATTGAACAATTTAGTGAACTTATTGCAATGGTCACCGAGCACTCAATCAATGTCTTCATCGCCTCAATCGGGTGGTGTAAAAGATTCGAGTATGTATTGAGACAGTTGAGACTTGAAGCCACCGAACGAGTTTACATTTTTTATATAGGTAAGTAGGTAGGTAGTCTGTTGTATAACTGTGCTCCTTCAAAGTTAATACTTTTTTTTGCGTAGTTTGTTCGAACCTTAGGAAGTACGAGTAAGCTAGGCCGACGAAGACTGCGCTTATTGATTTGTGCTTTTTTGACAAGAAACAAATTAGTGTGAATAGACCTCTATAATTTTTCTGATTAAAATGCAAGTATTATAAGTATATAGCTGTTTAATATTCATAAGCTTTATTTGTTTAAAGATTTTATTTTTCGGTGTCAGGTACGGATAGTGAAAGAGTATTTTTATGATTTTACTAGCTTTCCGCCAGCGGCTTTGCCCGCTATCCCACGGGAACCATACATTTTACCGGGATAAAAAGTAGCCTATGTGCTATTCCAGACTATGTTCTATCTCTTTGCCAAATTTCATCCAGATCCGTTCAGTAGTTTTTGCGTGAAAGAGTAACAAACATCCATCCATCCATCCATTCATCCTCACAAACTTTCACATTTATAATATTAGTAGGAAGTAGGAAGGATAGGATAGGAAGTAGGATTTTGTATTTTTTGTAGTTCTTATCTACGAATATAGCTAAGATATAATATCACGCCTGTATTCCTGGAAGGGTTAGGCAGAGGTTTACTAATGTACACCCACAGTTTGCCAGTAGGTATGTTTATGCCGCCTATTGCCTTAAACCGGGCAAATCCAGTCTCCAAGCTGCTACTGGGAATTTTAATAATGTTAGTAGTAGACAGAAACTACTAATTTAAATAAAAAGTAACTTAAGCTTAGTTAAACTTGTCTAAATTTGCTTTCATCAATTATTTCATTAATACATTAACTATTTGAATCTGACTTCAAAATTGTTTTAGCTCGGCAGCATCGTTACTTACCATCAGGTAAAGTGCTACCAAACGCACTTAAATTTTAAACATTTATTTTCTTATGATATTTTCAATTTAGTCGTAAAAAATTTCTACTGCACTTATTTCTTATGAGCCAAGAAATCTCGTAGTTATAAAAAAGGCAAAAGAAAATTATACAAGGTGGAAGGGACATCGACGCACATCCGAATACCAGTTCAGTACATGATTCTGGATTCATTATTTTATTTTTTTCGGATCGCGCGTTCGATAACATTCACCTCACAAAAATCTCAATACCTGTAATAACCGATCATTTCCTACATGAATGACCTAGGTCATTTTATTTTTAACCTTGAGTGAAACCTTGTCACGACGTTTGTGCGTCGATGTCCCTTCCACCTTGTATTATAGAAAATTTAATCAAAAAAGTGAAGTTTATTTACCATTGCTAACTTTGTGTTCTTTAAGTTAAATAGAGATAAGGAGATAATTTGATCATTGTTTTTTCAAAGAACAGTTTATAAGCTTAATTAAGTTGGATTACTTAATAAAAAAGACAGAAACGAACTAATCACACTTCTAGACGTATCTTGTTCGGAATGTGGGTCGGGAACATTCACCTTGATATGTCAAACATAATTAGTTGGAAACTCTTGTCCCATAAAATAATTTCGCGTGGTTACCGACCGTCTGTCCGCCGCACAAAGTTAACTAAGTGGTAACCTATCAGGTTGACAGTTAGCAAGTGAGTAATTTACTCAGTAGTTTCGGGGATGCTGAGTGTTGTGAGAGTAACAAAGTTCTGTTTGATCAATTTGTGCTGGAAATTGGCAACGACGCGGTGACGCGACGACTCCGAAGCGTGGTACACCTAGTGTATATTAGATATCTGATCTGCCAGGCTAACATGCGCGCCACGACAAAATTTTGTCTACTCTTTTGTCTCGCTCTTTCTTGTGCGAAAACGAAACAAAAGCACGACATAAGCGTAGACAAAATGTTCTCGCGGAGTGGCTGGTCAACATATAATGCCCGATAGAGAATCGGAGCGAAAGGAAGCTAGCTTGGGTTATGATTCATAGACGAATCTAAGCGTCAATTAATTTGAAAAATGTTTAGAATATAACATCACGCCTTTATATATATATACCTACCTAGAACCCACACCCAGGTCTGTGTAGTACTTCACTAGCATGAAAACGTCTATATATATACATATCCATTTAAACTACATATAAACCTTCCTCTTGACTCACTCTATCAAATCTATATATCTATAGGTGTTTCCTATGTATAATAAGTATGTATTTACAACAAAAAAAAGGATATAAGTATTATATCCATTGTCTAGTACCCATAGCACAAGCTTTGCTTAGTTTGGGACTAGATGGTGCTGTGTAAAATGTCCCAGGATATTTATTTATTATTATTATTTATTTACTCTCTAAAAACTGCATTAAAATCCGTCACGTAATTTAAATGATCTAAGCCGTGAAAGCTACTTTGTTTTATAATACCTATGTCAAGAAAAGATTAATTTCGAAAATTGGTTTTCTTAATTTTAACGCGGGCAGAGCTCGGTCGCCCAGCTGTTAAAATTAAACTGAATTTTGACATGAAGCATAAATTCTTCTCTTAATCTAATACCTAAGACTTAGTACCTACTATTATCATTAATTAATGTCTTCATTATATAAAACTTTAAGACTTGGCGTCGTTTCCCATTACTCTATTTAATTCCCGTGTGGAATAAAATTACGTAGCTTTTGAATGTAATAGGGTCGTATATAAAGCGTATACGGCATAAACCACTTTCAGTTGTAATCATACAGAATATTTCATGATGACTAATTGGCTAATACGGTATAATTCACGTGGTGTTTGTCTGTACGCTTGCATATAAATTCTGTTCAGAATCGCACCAAATTTAGAGCAAGTTGGACTAACATTTTACTGTAGGAACAACGAACTCTGATATGAGGGAGTTGTGAAAAAATATGTAATTCACTATTTTGTGGCGGCAGCCATCTTGGACCGATTTTCATCAAACACAGCTAAGAACACTCCCGATTAATTCACCTTTCAAATAAAAAACATCAAAATCAAAATCGGTTCGTCCGTTCGGGAGCTACGATGCCACAGACAGACGCACACAGACACGTCAAACTTAAAACCCTATCGTTTTTGTGTCGGGGGTTAAAAATACGAACACACTCCTTCATTAAAAGTAACAAGCTTTCAAGCAAAGCAAGCGGCTGCGTGGTCTGGGTATTTGTTATAAATTATAGCATATGTTGTAAAGATGTAGCTTTCTAAAGGTGAAAGAATTTTTCAAATCGGTCCAGTAGTTACGAAGCTCAATGCAAACAAACAAACAATCAAATCTTTTCTCTTTATAATATTAGTATACAATAGGCATAGATAATTAAGGTATGATCTTACATATAAATTATTTCAACTATACTAAAAAAAATGACGATTGCTACATTGTATAAGACATTTTCCAAATCTATACATTAAGTTGTTTTAATTAATAAAATTCCTAAACTATAAATTGGGCCTGAACAAATTTCTATAACATTTAACATGCATTTAGGTTGAATTGCATCCTGCGGGAGCTCTTTTTTTTGTTTAAAAAAAATACAATTTTAAAAGATAATGTCTTAAGTTTGGTATTATCTAAAAATACTGAGGCATATTACAAAAAAAAACCGTTACTGAATATGTTATAGTAGTAATAAATCAAAGACCTTCATATCCCATTATCACGTTATTCGCACATTGCTTAGTTCAACTTCTGCTCTCTAGGAACTAAAGTAGGTACATCAATCATAAGTACCTAATGTGTTCGTCTGAGTACCTACTCTGTATTCATAATGCACTCCTACTAGTATAAGACACAAACCACAGTATGTAAGATTATTTTCAACAACCGACGTGAGTGTATGAACGTGAAGGAAACAAAAGAAGTACCTATGCTAGAATCGAGTCAAGTGGCGATCTCTAGTTTCTGTGTACCGATGTTGAAAAATGTATGTAAATATGAAAATTAAATTAAAAAAATATATGTATATTATTTTGTTAGGAAAAGATATCCGACTTCATGCGATACGTCTGTAGGTATATAAAAATATAATATAATATAAAAATAAAAATATTATATATATAAAAGATCATCACGTCTGTATTTCGCGAAGGGAACAAATGCACCCACAGTAAGATATAATATAAAATGTGATTTTCTAAAATTCATCAAAATATCTCAAACCAATATTACATTCAAGGTATATAAGTCAAGAGTCGAATCGAGATTCAGAATTATTGAAGAGCCTGAATGTATGGTAACGTATTTCGGGAGATTATCCTACTGTTTCTGTATATACTCTGTAACTCAGTTGCCGCCCTAAAGCGCCCAATAAGACGGGCGTTAATAAATCATCTTGACAGGTATTACTTCACACCTTGAGCGTCGGCGTAATTACATCAGACCTGCTTCTATATTCAAAATAAACAGATCCCGTAATGAAGATGATCCCTGCGGTCTACAGATACCTACTAGTTGAATTTCAACTGTAACTAAGTTTGCTATCACCTATTATAGTCTATTAACTCGATTAATAGTTTTGGGTCTTTCATAATTACATAGATCGAACTACTACTTAAGTTAAACAAGTATTCGAATTGACCTATCTTCTGCTAGATATTTTAAATTACATTGTTTTAATAAAGAGTTCTGACTGCATCATATAACGACAAATCACCAAGATATCTATTATATATAATAATGACTGCTTACATTAATTAAAGCTACTGAAAAAAGCTTTGTTAATAAAAACGCCCAGAACAACCTTTTAAACTATGTATTATGTAGGTAGCCTTTTTATATAGGGTATTTTTAGGTTTGAAAATAATATTCTATTTATTGTATTAATAATGTACTAAAATTATACATAGTATACATTATATATAAATAGCTATAGGTATGCGTAAACAGGAAAAATTTTAATATATTTTTTTGTTTCTTAATAATTATATTTTTCCTGTTTACATAGCTGCGATTTAATTACTAGCCTATAAAAACGTATAATAATTTCTATATAATCCTACATAGTACTAGTACCCATGTAGCATTGCAATGTTTGTGGGAGCTAAAAATCGACCTCACTAGTTTCAGGTATCTGGAACAATTAGTTTTCTCCGTATTTTCACGCAAAAAGATTTGCCCGCGCAATGTGATTTCAATAAGTACGTTTCTCTGATAAATACATACATACATACATTTATAGTACCTTACAAAATCTCCTTTTCTTGGGAAAATCATTTTCTCCTGAGCAAAGCTCGGTCGTCCAAGTACTTGAAATGATACAGCACTTTCACCTATACTAGAATGCTAAAAAAAAATCTAAAGACGCATATACATACCTATAAGGATTGTCTACATAATATATATTTACCTGCCTTGGAACTTAATACGGTCGGTAAGCCATTCTGTAAACCCAAGTGATTGAGGCCGGGCGAATATCAATTTTTGAAGCTTCATTGCACACTTCATATGAAAAGCCCTTGACTGTGAAGGTACCACCATTATGAGTTACGAGCTTCCAAATGAGTTTTGTAATGTAAATACTGTGTAAATAATAATGTATGTATATTATGATATGTATGATAAACTACAAATAGGTAAAACAAACGCGAACATTCTTGAGAATTTTTCAGAAAATTATTTGTACTGTACGCAAAAGTATACATTTTTTTTCTATTGGGTTAGGTTAGGTAAGGGTAGTCAAACTTTTACTCCGTGCCCAACGGTGGGATAGTAAAAAGGTTGATGTGGATGATGATGATGAGTTACTAATTGAGATTATTGAAGAGGTGTAAGTGGAAGATAGTACATATCCAAACATGTGCTATAACAGGTATTGCACTGATAGGGTTCTGGGGAGGTCGTTTCAAAGAAAACAGTGCTCCACTCAGTGTCTGACTGACTATATCTGAAATGAGCAAAGTGAAGCACTCCCCATAGTATTCTCAATTTTTTTTTAAAGTTCATCCACTCCTATATTGCAATTGCGAAACGTATCTGTTTGCCTGTTTTTCTTTTAACGCCTAAAATGCTATCCAAGTTTTTTATTTCAAATTCAGGAAGGAGATAGATTACACCTTGAAGAAGGATACGACTACCTTTTGTCTCAAAAAGGTTTTTGGGATCCGAGTGAAACCACGGCCACAACTTGTATAAACGGATTTTCCCAATTTCGTTAAAAGAACCACAGTCATTTGTTTACTTTTCTCTCCGAAACGAGTTGAAACAAATTTCAGTGCGTTGTCTGGTGCTTAACATTCCTCACGGGGTCTAATTTACAACGGCTGAATACAAAACAAATTCGTCTTCTTTTATTTTTATATGTATAAGCACGCGTATGTGAACGTTATTAAAGTGTGTAATCATGCGTAAACATTTCAGGAACTCCTTCAAAAATCCTTCCTATTTGGTCGCTTTTCAAAGCGCTTATTTGATCAAATAAATATTTCACAACAATAACATTGGGATCGTTATTTAATATAGCTTACTTCAAAGTAATGGCCGTTTTACTTAGTCTTATAGTCTTAGAAACCTTTTATCGTAAATGAAGTATTTGCTACAAGTTTAGTTATGGTTATTGCGAATTTATTGAGTTTCAAACTTAACAAATGCGCATAAAAAAAATTACAATACAGTCACATGACTATAGTAAATATTAAAGAAACTTTCATTGCTTATCCTAAGGAAAGTTTTAGGAAATGACCACAGAGTGAGAAAACGATTACATTGCAGGTAACGCTACAGGGTATATCTAGTATTATACTGACATCGCTCTATGGGGAGAAATATAGACCTACCTACCCGGTATAATATGTTTCCAGTATATGCTGACCTGTTACTGTACGAAATACCTATACAAAGCGAGGTCAGCTTAAACCTTGAAACAAATGTCGGGAAACACAAATGTACAGTTCTCGCCAAACTTATTGTCCGGGTTAGAGTTGGCTCGAGCTAACTTTAACCCGTCCGTAAAAATCGGAGAAAGAAAAATATTGGATTAAAATTATTTAAAACGATAACCTACGACTTGAGCTTTCTTATTTTTTTATTACAACCCAATATTTTTCTTTCTCCTATTTCTAAGGCCGGGTTAAAGTTAGCTCGTGCCAACTTCAGCCCGGACAATAAGTTTGGCGAGAACTGTAAGTAGGTACAGATATTGGGTATTACAAATATTCTATTCCGATTCAGTTTTGCTATGGTGCTGCGGCGTCCATGTAACTTGCTAATGGACGCCGCACGGCATTAAGATGAAGTTGTGGACTTTATGCCACGCCTGTGACCAACTTTGACCACTTTTCATGTCCTTAATGCTTTCCTACAAACATTTAACTTTTGTTGACAACCCCTGACTTTCCTACTTATCTTGATTAAACGTAGAACGGTGGGCAAGGAAAATATCAAAGTTTTTAGTTTTCAATGTCAAAGTCAAAGTCAAAGTATTTATTGCTTCCATGTGTACATTACGGTGTTATAAAATAGTTTTGTTTCAACATGAAACCCTGTTAGGGCACAGCACAGAATACATACTTATATTAAGAAGTTACATAATAAAACTAACTTAAGTACTTACTAATAGAATTATAACATGGTAGTAAATTTATAAACATTAGACTAATATTAAGATAAATCATTATTTAGATTAATTATTTTAAATGTTTATAGGTATTTATTTTATTGCACGGAGTTGTTATATTATCTACGTATACGTTTTAATACGGCTTGTCGATCTCCATCCAGTATTTATTTTTAATCGTAATGATAATGTTTTTAGCGTCTCGTTAATAGTCAAATAGGGTATTTTTTCACAGAAGTTTTAAGCTTTGTGAATTATAAATGAAAATGGTAAAACCTAGGAACCTAAAATAACTTAATACGTACATAGCAGTTGGGCCATTTATTTTAAATCATATTAAACAAACGTAGATAGGCATTTTAGTCAAAACAATACTGATCATTAAGAAAGAATGGCTTTTCTCAGCCCCTAATTATTTTTGTGTTATATATTTTTTTAAAACCTCCAAAGTTATTGTTGGTCGTTACTCATCTTAGTAATAAGTGTCAAAATGATTTATTTCTCGCTTACTTATTGGGGAAATGGTTTCCATTTTCATTTGTCCAGTTTCTTTTTTTCTTTCATCATATATTTTTGATTATAATTTTGAGATATGGTATGAACCAAGTTGTCCCTTGATCACACATACAGCTGCTAACTTCGATTCCCAGGTCGAGTAAACTGGTACTAGGTTTTTCTATGAACGTCTTACTAGCAGCTTGGAATTAGGACTTGTGCCCCGATTAGAAGACTTTACCCGCGCCCATATGAAGTCTGCCAACACACACTAAGCCAAGTTGGTGGACTGTAACCCTTACTAAGAGAAGACACAGCCTAACAGCAAGATAACAATAAGGTGAATAATGAAATTACTCACTGCAATTATTGACGTTTAAGGCACCTACTACTAGACTAGCTCCCCGCCAGCGGCTTCGCCCGCGTGGTCTTTCCCCGTTTTTGCCAATCGATCCTGTAGTTTAGGAGCCTATTCGATATAAACAAACAAAGAAACAAACAATCAAATCTTTCCTCTTTATAATATTAGTATAGATAAGTACCGCTTCATACCTTCTCATTACTTTTATATTCAGTATATTAATTATTCAATTTTACCGGCAACTATGAATGCCAAATTAATACGCTTTCCCTGACTTCCTCGTAACACTCGAAGATTTATTTCCTATTCCTCCTTTTCGAATTTCAAATCGAGCCATTGAAAGACTTTCTTAGAATGCGGGAAGAAGAAGAATGTATTAATTAATTAATTTAATGGCATTTCGTCAAGCGCAAATTGAACTGTATATAAAGGTACATAAGTATCAGTATACATGAGTTAAGTATATCATTTTGATATTTCCTGAAATAATTTGCGGGTACGGTCTTCCTTAGAATTCTGTGACCTTGGTTGGCAAAGGTAATTAACCGACAGTAATCGTGGTTGACATGATGTCCTTACTATACATACACATATCTGACAGCCCGTCAAGCCCCCACAGATTATGTTTATATGTATCTATATTTATACCATCAAGGAAATATAATATTTTGACGTCATATGTGGCGTCCCTAATGTATGCCTCATGAGGAGTTAATTTATGCATTCCACGTTTAAAACACAACTTACCTATTCATCAATTTACATTATAAAATCGTTATCGGTAGAGGTTTTAATTCGGGTTGTGATTTTCTTACAAGAAAATATCGAATGAGTACGTATATATGCGTTAGGGGTAGAGGTTTTTACTGACTGACCAGAAAGCCAAGCCAAGTTTTAGGTATATGGTACTACGCTCTATCATGAGACTTTATGGCAAGACTGCCCCGTTGGTCCAGTGGTCCCAAGCGTGATTGCTTCCAGGGTCCAGCAAAGTTTTGCTGGGTTTTTCTGTAAAATTCCCAGTCGCAGCTCGGAGTCTGTATTCCTGCCCGGTTGACGGCGATTATTTTCACTAATACATTAACTACGTATTTTATTGTCTATAGCTATTAGGTTCTTTATTGCATACTAACTGCTACGTCTGAGCGCTTTAAGAGCTTATCCGTTTTCCCAGTGGCGAGCTGTAAAGACCATCTGCTGCCAACATCTATCAAACAAAAAACTACCCTTTTAATTGTAAATTACGGTTGTAATTGCAGTAAACGCTCGTCTACGGAATCCTTAGTGCGATTACAGTCGCTTAAATTCAGAAGGATTATGTGCAAGAAATAAGATCGTGATGAAGTGTCCGCTTATTTGCTTACAAATGAGTAGCTTAGATTATCTGAGTAGATTTATTTAAATACTTACAAGTTCTTTTAGTTAACAACTGAATTTAGTGAAGTAAAAATAGTTCGGTGCGATGCCTAGGATGAGCAGTGTCTTCGTTTTATTCTACGATATTCTGTAATGCGGTTTTAGTCGGTGTGGGGTCCGATATCATCCATGCATATCCATGAGGAATTTGCGCCCCAAAATAAAGCTGCGGAGTTTAGATCTGTGCCCGGTTAATGGTAATAGGCTCGCCCCCCATAGACATAAACATACCGGTGAATGTGGTACCTTCAACAATACACTTAGACGAAAAAATGATTATTCGGCCCATGCCGATAAGACACAAGTTTGTACCTACCTATAAATCGAACTGACTAAACATTACCTATGCCTACCCCTTCAGGGAAAATAGGCGTAGGTATACACCTTCTTTGTTTAATAAAAAAGGTGTTTCTAATTTGATAATTGAATTAAGTTTTATTTTATTACTCAAAAGTACCTTTTGACACGAGAATGACAGCAACGTTAGCTCATAATATGAACACTAAGGCAATAGCCTAGGTCTCCAGGTATACATTATGTAGATAGGTCAGGTCATCGCTCGGAACGGCAGGCGCGCCCACATGCGTCCACAGTCCACACCCTAGCAACGCAGCCAATTACTTTAACCGTTACCTTTGGAACAATAACATAATATAACCACTTTTACAGTTAGTCTGGAAAAAAAAATCTATCATATCGTTTTGTATTTTTTAAGCATTTTCCATGCTTAAAAAATACAAAAGATAATAAGATAGATAAGTTAGATTACAAGTTATTTTAATGAAAGAAAAAATTGGCTGGTGGGTAGGATTCGAACCAGCGTCTTCTGGTTCGGTACACCAGTGCCTTGACCATGAGTTTTTCTCACTAGACTCGCTAGCGACGCCGACGCCGTAAAATATTTGTATGGAAAACCCTCTAGCGACGCCGACGCCGTAAAATATTTGTATGGAAAACCCTCTAGCGACGCCGACGCCGTAAAATATTTGTATGGAAAACCCTCGCAGCGCCTCTAGCAGTTACGTAAGGAACTAAAATCTGCTATAAGATTACAGTGTTTCTATGCGTAAAAAACCTATCGAAAGCCATTCGACAGAACTCATGGTTAAGGTAATGACGCTTTGACCGCTAAGGGGCTCGCGGTAGCTTGGCGGTTCGATACCTGCCCGCCAGCCGTTTTTTCCTTCATTAAAATAACTTGTAAAATTCTAACACGGGCGCATTCGAATTCCTCTGGTTCATACACAGATGGTACACCAGACGCTTTCACCAACGAGACTACTGAAACCCTGCTTGTGATGTCTTCTGTAATTTTCTTTCGCATACTTCATAAATCTATAAATATCATTTATGTATTTTGATACTTTTTGAAACCCAATAACACTTTGCTCGACCTCGTAATCTAACCCAATACCTCGTAAATAGGAGTCGCGCTTACAACCACTAGGCTAAGAAGCCAAAATTACTTTCTGTACCCGTTCTTTTGAATTTATTAAGAAATTCTTTGAAGCAACTCGAAGTTAGACCCATATAGGTCCAACCCAATGAGTATATAACCACTCTTTGGTCCAACCTAACAACATAACGGCAAACTGATATATGGACACGTCTGCTTTACCCTTAGGAAGTTAGAAGATATATACATAGATACATCTATCCAGGAGTCCCTTTGGAGTGTCCAAGGCTATTTTACTCAAAACTAGGACATTGATGAGCCACCTAAGTTATTATTACAATTGATACGAACACACTAATGGCAGTAAACGTTCTTGTAGAACTTAGTGTGGTAACAGGACAAAGTTTTGCATGACCGGAATTTGTGGACACTACAAGTTTCCTAATGCATAGTTCTCAGAGTGACATCGTTTAGAAACAACGTTTAGCACTGGAAAATATAAGAATGAATCAATATTTAAATGGGTAATGGCCATTTCAAAAATATTTGTCTGAAATATGTGACTGTAATTGTGGTCTAGAAAAGGTCTATATTTAAATTAAAAACGCAAAATGAATGAGAATGAAACCTGAAATGATCTGAAATGATCCCATTTCCTCTGAAAACAATTAAATCTATTCTATTTCTGCCAAAATTATTGTTGTATTTTTACGCACAAAGCATCAAACTTGACTTGAAATGTAGGTACAAACTAAGAACAGTGTAGCTTAAACAAAATAGATCTAGCTAGTTTCACATTATGTGCGGAGTAGAGCTTAGTCGTACAGGTACTGAACACTAATATCGTCAAGTACAGGACCGAAAGGCATTTAGAGAAAAGGCTCTAAACTGAGAGACCAATCTTTCTAATAAAGGCTTGAAAGTCTTGGTCTCGTCAAGTTCAAAAGTCTCTGTCCCATACGGAAACACAAAAATACAATGTTGTTGTACATGAAATACATGCAAAAGCGATGAAACCCGCAGACCCGCAGTTAAAAGTAGTGTGACCTGTGTGACACAACTGTGTTGAAGTGTAGCGACTCATTAATTAAGTTGTCATTTTATATGTCTGAGTAGACACGGACTTTTAGTAACCAAACGAGAAGCCATTGTTTTGTTTGTTCCTGGGAAGAAACTTTCTACTATGACTATCCTAATGGCGCAGATATAATTTATTAAATGATCCTTTTTTTTTTTTATTCCAGTTCGACCGGATGAAGAGTTCCCGGAGCCCACCCTTCGCATTATGGCCAGATCGACGGTGTACAACGTCGGTGAAACCAAAGCCATCTTTTGTAAAGGACAAAATCTAGTAGATACAGTACGTATGAATATTCCTAACAGCTCTCTAAGAAATAAGAACTAAAGGGATCGCCTTAATAGATATAAGTAAATATACTTTCAAAAATATATTTTTAAAACATATTTCTTTTACTGCATCCAGTCAACTGCACTTCTTTAATTGGTCTCCACAGTAACCTAGTGTTAACCATAGCGTACCTTATTATTAATGATATTTACCTAAACCATAGTTTTGCGGTTTTGGAGCTAAATGAGCGTAGTCACAGTTAAGTTATCAACGTAGAATAGTTCATAATAATATGTAAAAAAGTGCAGTTATTTCGTAAATTATGTCGAAAGACGAGCATCTTTTTTCTAAGAAACAGTTGGTTATTTTATATTTCACCGTATCTTTTTAGGTGTTTCTGATGTAAAGTAACTAAACGCCAACTAAAAGTTTTTTATTACATTTTTCCAGCCTATTCAATGGTACTCCCCCTCGAACAAGCTAGTTGAGGAGAGATCTACCAAGAATAGTCGAGTGTTTGTGGAGCTAAAGACTGAAGATGATGGAATCCTGGTGCCCCTCATCATCCATCGCATCAAGATCAGCGATGGAGGCAACTGGACCTGTAAAGCTGGAAACCTCAGTGAAACTAGGGAATTTATTGTTGGAGGTTGGTTGCCAAAGGATTTATTATATTAATTTCATTTTCATAAAGTTTACATTTAATGACCTATTTTTTGCGAAACTGTAATAGTATCTTTAAGGTCCAAAAAACATTTGCACGCAAGCTGTCCTTTGTAATAAATTATGTTTTGATCATTACGTTACTGCAATCGTACATGTATTTTCTTGCTAATTGAAGTACTAAAACCATATAATTTCTAATTTACAGAAAAAGTGAACATCGTGGACAGAAATGTAAGCATAGAGGGTGAGGAAGGCAAATCTGTGAAGCTGACCTGCGAAGCCAACGGGTACCCTCCCCCAGTCGTCGTGTGGTACAAGGACAAGCAGCAAATTAAAGGTAAATTAGGGAAAAATACAATTAAAACCTCCACCGCTATATTCATCACACTTTGGGATTTGGTTGACTCACGACTTCAGGGTATTTAGATAGCAGTGAATTTATATAGATACTTTTAACAACAGAATATCTATAATTATTATATTGGAATTGGAACGGTGTGACAAGTTTTACGCAGCTTCCTGAAAACTCTTTAAAGCAAGCTTTTAACTATAAGGATCCTTGCAGCCCTACCCCGATAATACTGTTATTTATAACGTTAATTTGTTGTTATGTTAACTTCCAGATAAGGACGAGCCCAAGAAATACTCCATAAAACAAGACAACACTTTAGAAATTAAGAGGCTGAACCACGCCGATGTTGGCCTTTACGTGTGCAAAGTGAGGCAAAAGGTACTGTCTCACTACACCGAGAAGACCGTCAATCTTTCTGTGCTACGTAAGTTTTTTATCAGTCTGTTTATAGTTTTAATAAAGTATCTTGGTCTTCTCTCTTCTCTCTTGGGGCCTAGACAAGTTGCAATTTGACATTAGAATTGACAAACGAATAGAAACAAAATGTATGGAAATGACTATGTGACAGCCCAATTGCAGAAATATGAATTAGTGACAGCCTAATTTGAAAGCTGATGTCATTTGTCAAACGAACAGAAAGAAAATGTATGGACATTTTCTTTCTGTTCATTTGTCAATTCGAATGTCAAATTGCAACTAGTGCGAAGCGACAAATCCTGAAGCGCGCATCAACGGCCACTGCCCGATTTGCATCAACTGTCGGGCAGTGGCCCACCCACCAGGCATAACCCCCACCCGCTCGGAGGATGCACAGTTTTATATAAAAATTCTGTCGAACTGTCTAGCCTAGGGTATAAGCGCAACTGCTACCCTTGAGCTCTTGGGTTCGATTGTCAGGTCGAGCAAAATGTTTTTGGGTTTTTCTATGTAAGTCTCAGTAACAAATCTAGAGTTTGGATTTGTGCACGACTCGCCCCCTAATTTATCATGGGACCTAAAAATACCGGCAAACTATAGGTGTTCATAAGTACACCTCTACCTAATCCTTCGTGGATTACAGGCGTGATAGTATGTATAACTAGGTAATGTCTTTTTTTTCAGATAAACCAGTTCTTTATAACCGCGATACTCAAATGATTTACACAAATCAAAAATACAAGACTGAAGAAGTGTATGCTATTTTGAACGACACGTAAGTATTTTGATCGTAACATAAAAATTTATTTGTTATTTCGATAATAATAATGAAGAGCGTTGTTCATATGTATAGAGTAAATTAAAAATATCAAAATATGTCGATAAAAATCCTACATGAAGTCTTAACATAACCTGCTTCGGATTTTCGTCAGTCAAAATATTATAGTCACATTAGTGGCACAAAAATTATTAAGGGGCCTTTCACCACCTCTATGTAACCGCTAACTGCTGGATAAATTTAATAATGGAACAAAATTTTTATGAAATTATCTGCCAGTTAATTTAACGGAAACTTATTGGGAGGTGATGTTATCTTACTATGGGGGCTCTAGCCCTAGGCGGTTGTTCCACTCCTCTATGTGTTCCGTGTCAGCATAGTACTGTTTAATGGTGCATGTTGTTAGCACACAAACAGGCTCTTAGTATCATACAAAAGGGTAAAGAGGTTCTACGTTGATTTGTGTAAATATGTTTTACTTAATTTACAGGAAGAACGTGACCTGCAGTGCCATTGCGAACCCACCACCTACCTACACATGGTACAGGAGACACAACGGCAACTATGATGACCAAATTACGGATCCGGAAACGGTAATACTTCATTTGCTCCAAAAACTTATGTTTACTCTAGTTTACCGCCTCATTGATTTAGCGGTCGCAAGCGCAACTGCTATATACCAGTACACCTCTGCCTGACTCTCTAAGAATATAATCGTGATGATATGGTTTCCTATAAAGAAATACAGAAGACGTTGACATTAAAAATTAAATATTAGCCTCGACATTTTTGTCCAATAATTTTTTTTTTCTTTATTTTTAGAAGTATACTTGATTGTTGCTAGTACAACCCACTTAACGTGGACAAATTACGACGTCTTATGGTTTTAAGAAAAGCAAAAACAGATATAGAAGAAGTATGATATTTTAACCTTAATTACAGGTAGTTGCTTCTGAGGATGGGACCCACTCCGTTTTAATTCTAAGGATTCGGGACGAGAGTTACTACGGTGAATACAAGTGCACTGCCAACAATAGCAAAGGCATTGAATCCATCATCTTCCACGTCAATGCTGGCTCCAAGCCAGAACCCCCCGATTCTGTAAGTTTTTTATAGTACCTTCATTTTCAACTCAAGGTTTAATCAAATGCAGACACACAATATACTTCTTTTAATCTAAATCAAAATACTCAAATCAAAATACATATCTAATCAAAATACTTAATCTTTTACGCAGGTAACGTTAAACCAAAAGAGATTTAAAAGAATGTACCTATTTGTAGTCTTTGGTTCAAACATGACTATACTATTTAACAGCCTGTTTACCACCTCTGGATAACCGCTATCCAAAATTCAAATATGGAACTAAATTTATATGAAACTGCCAAGTAACTTAACGGGAAAAGTCATTTAACGGGGACTGACTAAGAGTGGTGGTGAAACTGGTCCTTGGTGATCTATTTCAACAGGAAGACTAGCCACAAAACCGGCAACAATAAAACCCTTCCTTTAGCTTTTTGCCGTGTCGTTGGGTAAAAAGCTGGTGTAACATTGTGTGTGTGTATCTGCATTTATGTAACATTCAAATCAAACATTTATTTGAATTTTTTTATTGAATTTGACAGGTTGAACTGGTTGCGGCTAATGTCACTGATCTGACTTTCAATGTTTCGTGTTCATCTTGCATCTACTCTACTGGTGATGAGGTTTCGCCAGATCCGAAAAATCTGACCACTCTTGGTAGGTTTTCAGTATTTAATCTAAAGTATTAGATGAGCTGGGTTTATTAACCCCCTAAAATGAAGATCATCATCTTGTTTCTTACAAAGCCCAGAATTATGATGATCAGGCTCTCGATTCTTGACAAGCACACATCGATTTGATTTCAACATGACATTACTCCAGACATAAAAAAATTGCCTTTTCGATTAAATTTTTAAACAATTATCGAGTACCTACACGACACTGGCAGATATTGCTGAAACTAACGGCATTCGGATTGCCATAAAAATTTTTTTTAAGTAGATTAGTAACACCAATGGTTTAATCTTCGCCTAAGACAGAGACCTATCAACGGATTTCGGATGATGTGATGTGTAATAATTCGTAAATAGGCTCTTATGTGAAAAAAGGTCACCCAATATGGTGGTTTATATTTAATTGTAACCAACAAAACTACCTATAACTGTGACAGGATTTCTGATTTCGCACACCATTGAAGTGAACCAGGGAAGCAAATACAAAAAAGTTTTGATATCATTTCAGGATATATTTTCCAACTCGCTCCTGCCAAGGAGGGCTACCCAGCAGACTGGGATGGAGCACCCGAATTCCGTGTTGACATTGAAGATGCTAGCGGTAAGTTTTTTTCATAAATATTTCTTTTTCTTTTTCATAAATTCTTTTTCATAAATTCTTTTTCATAAATATTTCTCGACTCTTCAAACCGTTTGTCTCTTCACCGTTTGTCAAAGTAATAAATAATGAGAGAGCTTTTTGCTAAACACTGGAAAAAGGAAAATATCATAAAGAACAGTATGCTATAAACTTGACATTATTATTATAGACACACATCGTTCTCTGTACGGGAAAAAGCCTTTTCTCCTCTAGTGACTGAAAGACGAAGGCACTATTACATAAATAAATACCTCCCTATTCCAGACACCCTCTTCTCGGTGGGACCTCTAGCAAATAGCACGCTGTACCACGTACGTGTGCGCACGCGCAATGCCGCAGGCAACTCCGAGTGGCTGGAGATCTCTGACGCCAAAACCACAGACGACGCGATCAGGCGCAATGCAGCCATCGTCCTCGTTGTCGTTTCCATGTTTGTGCATCTTTTTTAAAACATTAAGCGTTTAGTTGACGTGGGGATTTTAGTTTTAAAGTATGCGTTAACAAAGAGGTTCGTCGTGATTTTGCTTGGTACTTTTAGTTGTTACGGGTGAAAGCCGACAATATGAGGTTTCCTAAGTGGTTTTTTTTTTGTATATTTAAAGCAGCCAAGTATTTTTTTATCTCTATATGAACATAGAGTAATATTAAATTGATTTTA
Organism: Acronicta psi; assembly: GCA_946251955.1. Classification (NCBI taxonomy): domain Eukaryota; kingdom Metazoa; phylum Arthropoda; class Insecta; order Lepidoptera; family Noctuidae; genus Acronicta; species Acronicta psi. Next base: position 9,160,970 of record OX276475.1, on the reverse strand, counting down.
TAAATAGTGTTATCGTCGTAATATCTAAAAAAAAAAAATATAATGTGAAATATATGTTATTTCCTCAAAAATCGATGCCAAATATTGAGCCAAATGGTTGAAATCGTATTAATTATTGTTAATTTTTAATTTTTTTCTATCCCCATGACATTCCGAAATGTAGATAGATAATATTTAATTTAAATAAAATAATTGTCTATTATTGAAGTTTTAAATAATTAAGTGTTCAATTCTCTTACCAAATATTTAAACAGCCTGAGGTTTATACTTTTAAATTAGATAAAAAATATATGTAATAACTACATAGAAGGAAAAGAATGGTAGTTACTTACTTGGAGTCGCATTCATTCCTTGCTTACTTGTTTGCCTAACACTATATATGTAAGTATATTATATTGCTGTGATTTGCTTAAGTACGAGGTTTTAAGGCATCTATTGAAATATGACCGAAAAATAGATGAATTCAATGTTTTCACTGCCTTTAAAAATATTAACAAAACGTCAAACGTTTTCAAGACATTTTTTTTTAATAAGATTTTCTTTATTTCTGGAAAGTGAAATAATGTTCTCCTTTATTAAAAAAACAGCTATTAAGAAGTAGACTGGTAATTGGAGATAGTGTTTCGTTTATTATTTAATTCACGTGTCGTCCCTTAAATATAATTTTTGTATTTTTGTATGAGGCTATAATTTGAAGAGGTTTTCTCAAAGACAGTTGCATCCAACACTTTTCTTAGCTGTATAGCTATCACTTGTAAATATACTATTTTTAATATTAATATAGTTTAGTTCTGCATAATTAAAATCTTTTAAGTTATGGTGTATGTAAAAGTGTCGGTGCTTTTGGAGTTTACAAATATTGTTACCGCATCTGTTTGAACTTTATTTATTTTTGAACTCCTACATATAAAACTTAAAAATGTCCACTATTTTAGGAAATATAGGTGCTTATGTAGTAGGTTTTCGTCACTACGGAGGTTAATAGGTATATGTTAGGTTATATAATTATGATTTTTAGTAGATAGGTATACCTATCAAAAAGTAGGAGGTTTTTTGTCAATATCAATCTTCGGTACATAGTATTACATTTTCCGTTTACGGTAACCCATTAAAATAAACCTTTAATAAGAAATAATATGTAATCATTTACGTATAGGCACCAGCCGTATGCTTTCTCCACGTTGTGAAAAACCTACTCAAAAACACTCTTTTGAGTAGGTTTTTAACTTAACTTTGATATTCAAAGTTCATTGCCATATAGGTTAGGTGTATAACATAACTAAAAGGAAAACCGAACCTCTGCCTCATTTTTTTGATCTATGACGAAAAGTAACTCCAAAAGTTCACGTCTAAGTATGTGTGTAGCTGGAAGTGACACATGCACACACGGATACAAGCTATACATGTTCAATGAATGCTGACTTAGCATTGTATAGGCTTTCCATGGAATGACAGGTCAACATAACTGGACTAGTAGTTATAGCTTGATGTGTGGCCGTGGCTACGAGTAGATATACTTTAAGTTATTGTCGTTGTTAGAATAAGTTTAATGTAAAAAAAAAAAACGAATCCTTAACATTATAAACAATGACAATATTTATGCAGGTACTATTTTATTTAAAATGTCTTAGTGTTTTTTTTTTAAGTTAACATTCCAAAGCCTAAATTAATATCGGTCAATTTGTATCGCATAAGCCTACAGTTCTACCATGTTCTTACAGGAAGACTGATTATTATTATATTGTACCTATATTGTTTTCCTTTTTATTGCTTCCTTAGGTAAAACATAGATAGGTTTACCTAAAAATGTGTTGGAGTTATCTATATAAATGGTGACTATTTAAGATTGATTGTATATACATGTCATTAAATCATATAAGGACGTACTGGTAATTTAAAATGTTTAAAGTTAATTCCAATCTAATCTATAAATAGTACTCACCCTATTAAAACAACATTAATATTATCGATGGAAAATTGACCCAAAAGTAATACTTGTGACATTTATGGCACTTAGGAATAGGAACTTAGTAGAAAGGTAACTATTTAAACCATAAATCGGTGTTTCGGTAAATCAGTCAAAATCGGCAGATCTCCCGAAAAATCAGTAGGTTTTGCCACACTGATATCATTGATCCAATAGAGTAGATAGCTACAATCAACATCTAACTTGATACCGTGCTCGTTGTAAGTAGGTAAGACATAAGAGTAACATTTATGACATTAATATTAGATCGAAATTATATTTTAAACATTCTAAGTAACCCGGCTGACCTTCTAATTAACATTGACATGAAAATTTACAATCGCGATTGATTGCTGTAACACGATAATTATGTATAAATGTAACATTGAATATTACTTGCAATGTTAGCGTAAGAAGCTTGGTACCACTTAATTTAAGGGCTTGTTGGTGGTCCAATCAAAAAGCGCTCTACCTATAATATTGTATTCACTGACGTGAACATTGAACAATCGTAGCGTTTACATAAAGTTTATAAGTAGTTGAACAAAATCATTGTTTTATAAAATGTTTATTGCCGTTTGTAGCACATGTATGACTCTGATCATTTCAACTGTGTACATACGTAATATTGTCGGCTAATGGGTTTAATATACACTAATTGTTATGTTAATTACACTGATGTTTCTGCCTCTAATAAAATGGTTTATAAACAATTTTAATTGTTTAATTCCTACAAACATTTCTCTCAAATAAAAAACTTCCTTTCAAATTAGTATTTATTTAAAACGACACAAATATTTCTATGAACACATAATAATAAATCAAAGACATGTACAGTCATGAGCAAAGATATATAAACACTTACAAAAGTGGTAAACCGATTTTTTCATGAATAAACGATGGCAACTTTGAGGTAACAGCAATATCAATAAAGTATTGGTTCGTAAATACTATGCTCGTAATGTCACAATATTTCTATCAGTACTTTAGTTGAAAATCGCTTGTGAATTTTGCCTAGTGTTATATTTATGCCCGTGACTGTACAAATATCAAGTAAAATAAAATTTATTTATATTTTAACAACAACAGAGAGGTGGCTGAAGATTCATCTACAAATCAATGCATCGAATGTAATTTCTTAAACAATAAAATATTCTTATTCCAAAAAAAATAGATGCCTAGTACATTGGATTATTTTGGATAGACCAGATACCTAGGTATTATTAAAATTAATTGTTGATCTGTACCTCTACTGAATTTCGATTTTAATTATCCTGTCCTCGTCGGAGAGATTTAAGATCCCACTCATCCGAATTCACAAAATGTCATCTCTATTTCACTCTAGTATAAAATAAAACACTACTTGACCATTCTCATTGCTAACATACAAACAAATGACACGACAAATATGCCACCAGCAAAGAATATTCCGTAAAAAGTACCATCATTCATACTTTCTTCATTATTTCCAATTTCAGGATCGGCTTCAGGAGACTCCGGTTCTGTGGTCGTGGTTATGGCAGCCTCTTCCTCGACTACGGTGGAGACCAAGACCGGATCTGACCAAGCAGACTCTCCTACTTCATTTATAGCTCGTACTCGCACCCAATAAGCGGATTCTTCTTCTAAATTCGCTAATACGATCACGATAACTGAAAATGACAGAAGCAATCTTTTTGTATTTTTTAGCATTTTCCATGCTAAGATTATTTCATTAATGAAATAATAAATCGACTGGCGCGCGGCAGGCAGGATTTGAACCTGCATCTTCTGGTTAAATACACCAGACGCTAAGCCACGGCAAGTCCTACCTAGGTCGGTGACGTCTGCTGGGACATAACGTCGATTCCAGGTCGGACAAAGGGTTTCTTAAAGGTTTTCTTTCATATTATGATTTTCTCATGTTGGTATCTTGGGTACAAAACACATCACAAACATCCAAACCAGAAACAACTTCCAATAGATCATACAGGAGTCGAATCCTGGCACTACGCCAAAGGTGCTGATTATAAATATATCTCCAAGCTTTTACCTCCATCTACGGTCATTGTTGAATATGCAGACGATTTTATTCTGACCAGCTTACTTTTCCTCCAAGATGTTTCTTTTGGGGGAAATATTTTTCTGCTCCCCTCAGTTTGCTCCATTATATATTGTGTTTCGAATGCTTAAAACATAACATCGATTAGAATAAAAATAAAAAGCTACAAAGTAAATATTAAGTACTTACAACAAAAGTTTATCACAAACAATTCTTAAAATAATTACAAATCATGAAAGATTCTTATTTAAGATTTTAGTGAATTAAACTTACCATCAATTGGAAATCGTATATCATCGTACCAAGTTATATTTAATTCTACTGAATGCGCTGTAGCGTTGTACAGACTAACCTGGAAAATAAATAAAAATATTTTTTTGTACAGTTATGCTGCGTTTAGACGCGCGCCATCACGCAATTTGGCAAGCCTGGGTTGCTGTCACTAATGTACGGAAATCACATTAGTGACAGCCCGGTTTAACGAAAGCCTGTGTCATTTCCAAACATTTTATTTCTATTCGTTTGTCGATTCGAATATCTAATTGCAACTTGTCTAGGCCCCCGACCTAAGTTGCAATTTGATTGACAATCAATTGACATTCGAATCGACAAACAAATAGAAACAAATCGGGCTGTCACTAATGTCTTTTTCATACATTTTGTTTCTACTCTTTAATGTCAAATTGGTACTTGTTCGATTTGGCGACCCAGACTCACCAAATTGCGTGATGGCGCGCGTCTGAACACAGCATAACTGTACAAAAATGATTTGATTCACACTCAATTCTTAAAATGCTAAAGAATGATTTTTGATTATGAAATCTACTTAACATGTATTAAGCGGTGCAAGTTTTCAGTTTTAACCAACAACATTATATTTTTACGCCTGTGGCAACTGCAAGAGCAAATTCAAAATTTGAAACAATTGCCTATACAATTTTAACATTTTAGTGTTGAAATGCAGGGTAGGCCAAAAATAAATTAAAAAGTGGTACCCAAAAATATTTTCTGTCAGACTTAACGTGTTCTTATAAAATTATTGAAATTACTTATTCTAATAGTGATTTTATTGAACAATGCCCTACATTTGTAGACAATTAACCAAATGTGCGTGCGTGCAAAGTTAAAATAGTGAATAATTGTGATAAATGGAGACGGGTAGGATGGAGACCAGACTTTACTCGGGTAAAAAGTAAGTAAATTCCAATCCATAATTTCTTTATAGCTTATACCTAATGTTCAAAGAGTATTGTAGTATATACACACTTAATTTACAGAAGTTATACGCTGATCTCATATTGTATACGATTTCCGTAATAAGAGAGGTTATCTTAAATTGGAAATTTAGAGCTTAATGTGCATTGCTAAAAGATTCAGATAACTATTTTAATATTTAACATCACCATCAACCCATTATCTATCCCACTGCTGGGTGTGGGCACACTGGTCTTTCTTCAGGAGTCCACTACGCTGGCCTAGCGCGAGTTTGCAGACTTTAGATGGCGTCTAGTAGATACATTTTTTCTCGTTTTTCCTCACGATGTTTACCTTCGCCGTTGTAAGTGACTGATAATTAAACCTCCAAATTGGCAGTCCAGTGGTTATAACCCTTTTTTTTTCGAGGTTGGAAATCCTCATGGATGTCACGGGGTCTGTCAGACTCCTACTGACTAAAACCAACACCGGTGTTCCAACTCACCCTTGCGCCGGGGGCTACGGGAACAACGCATTCTTCCGCGGCCCCCGACTAGTGTTGGCCCGCCTGGTAGTGGTTGTAACCATAGGACATCATGGCAGATAATCTATCTAGCTATCTATATAAATAAAAATTAATTACTGAAATTTTTGTACGCGCATAACTTCCAAACGTCCACACCAAATTGGATAAATCTTTCTTTTATGTGTTCCTTATTGTTAGGAGCAGGTTTTTATGTAAGATTTTTTTTAACCCACCTGGCAATGCAGGCGAAGCTGCGCGCAGGTATAAAAAAATATCATATAAACATCTCACCTCACTGGGTCTTCTAGGTCTTTCCATCTTCAATAAAACAAAGTACTTATCACTTGTACCGAGTTCGTTCTTCGCTTCACATTTGTATCTATGTCCGAAAGTGGACTGATTTGCCACAACAGTAAGCACTGCTTGAGAGTTATCGTCAACTAAGTCTATGTTATAGTCATCGATCTTATATAGAATATCATCTTTTATGCTGAACCACTTGTATGTGGCAACTGGATAGCTGCTTGCAGAACATACTATATCCACTCTGCAATCAATAGATATTGTTGTCGATCATAATTAAACGATCTATCATAAATTATTACAAAAATGATTTAGAGCCTATTTCACCACCTTCTGACAAGTGCTCGTTAAATTACCTAGCAGATAATTTAATACAAATTTTATTCCATTTTTTTTATTTTTTTTTGCGGCTTTCCAGATGTGGTAAAACAGGCTAAACATAAATAATAATGCATGCTATGGTAAAAATATTAGCCAAAAGGGCTACAGCCCACATTTACCAATTGCTCTAATTCAATTCATTTTTTAAGACGACGCATTGAAGATTTGGGGGTCATGGATCTTAATATTTCTCAGCCATTACAAAACATACGGATCTGATTTTTACATATGTCATTATTCATGTCTTTAGCTATAAATTTGTAGTACAGAAACACGATCGGTTAAACTTTACTGCAGAGAAAAAAATTTTGAAGATAGCTCTTCAAAAACATGGATTCGCATTTTATGAAGAAACGGAACGGATTTAAATCTTCAAATTTTCACTATAGATAAGTTTCAACAGACTCTTTGAAATGGTAATTGGATTTTTTAAAATACATTTTAGATTAGATTTTAAACGAGAAAAACCGTTTTGGCGCATACGACTTTCCACTATAAGCTAGTTTGCACTTGTTTTTGTATGGAGAATGCCTCCTGTCAGTCCGCCACGGACTGTTATCAGCGCCGGGTCTGTGTCAGATGAGCTCCCACGACCAGTATAAGCTGACCTTTCAGCGTACGGGAAGCCTATACAATGTAAATGCTTATTAGACTGGACTTTATAAATTGACAATCGGTAAAATAGAACAAAGCTAAATGGAGTCGTCTTTGGACTTATGCGAATATAAAAAAATATTATCACATTTAATATATTTTCAATGTATTTCAGGTAACCAGGTCTATAAATCAACATACAATAACTTAAAAAAATCTAAATTAAATCTAAAAATTAAGCGACTGGGAACTTTCATGGAAAATGCTGCCTTATCCCTTTGAGATATAAAAAAATAATGTATGGTAGAATTGTTCCTTTTTGATAGGCCTATAAAAAAGTTCCCGATACCATAAGTGTATCTTTTAAAAATAGATTACTATACCCATTCTAATATTTAAAAAAATGGTTACATTATTTTATGTGGTCTATCTTTAAACCATTGAGGGTTTTCTTAGACTGTCTTCCGTCTCCATCATCAGGTCACCTTTAGATGTCCATTATGTTGTAAGGTCATTAGGACTACATAACTGTGCTAAGTTTCATCACAATCGGTTCTCAAGTAAAAATTTGAAAGGGTTCATTTCAAGGGTAAGTATAAACATATACAATTATGAATATACAGACGAATATAAAACCTGCTCCGGTTCTTCGTCGGTCCTGCTTCGGTTCTTCGGTTAAAAAAATTAATGCATACCTATATGCTCTGCTGTCTGTGCAAAGCTGCGCAGGTCGTTACTCGCTAATAAATAATAATATAAACTAGAAGGTACAAGTAAGTACCTGGGCTTGCGAGCTCTGCCTGGACGAAAGTTGGTTAAGACCGGACCAAACGTTAGGCCGAATTCCACGCATTTATTAAATTTACATAAATAACACGGCATCTTCCCAGACATTAAAAAAAATAACATAAGTTTAAGCTCTGGTAACTCTGATAAAAACTATTTCTATACACTTTTACACATTACAACTAAGCCTATTAAGTAATATAAATTTGTAATAACAATGTGGAATGGTAGACCATTTTGTCTTATTCTGGTTTACATAGGAAGAAAAAATACCGAATACCGACACCAATTTTCATATATTACTTAACATAATATCACAACCGCGCCTGTATTCGTCAAGGGCTATGGCGATAAACTGAGATATACTAATGTAACTAAAAGTTTGCTGGTATGTGTAGGCCCTATGTAAGAGGTGGTGAACCATTTGCCATCAAATTATTACCTACCTACAAACCCAACCTTAGGATGTACCTAGTACATCCTAAGCTTGGCTTTGTGACTGATTACATAAAACGACTGAATGATCATCGTCTTAGCTTTTTCTCAATTATGTAGGTATAGGCTTCCAATGTAACAAATGCCGCAGAATACCAATATTTTACACGAACACGAAGTGACTGCAGTCAGACATATATGCTTCTAAATTTCTGGGCAGTACCAATATTCGAAGGATATTCGAAGTTGTCAGGCTTTCTTGGGCTTTTGACCACCACTAACGATTGTCATAGTTCGTTCGTTCGTTAGGGGACATTTTATACAGCACCATCAGTCCCAAAATTAGTAGAGCACTAGACAATAGAAATAATACTTAAATAGTTTTTTTTTATATATTTATAAATACTTAAGAAATACCCAGACCAACACAAACCATTATTTTCATCACACATATTTGTGTCTTGTAGGAATCTAGCCCTTGACAACAGGGAAAGAGCGCTTTACGACGTGCTCACCGAGGCACGGAGGGGTCTCGGTATGTTAAAAATGGTCACCAGTATAATTATACACGCACATCATCACACAAAACGGCTCATAACTCAGTTATGAGCTCCAGAAACGACTTTATGTGTTGCCATATTTAGAATTTTATAATTTTTGTTTAAGAATCTTTTGTAGATAGCAGCAGTATGACAAACATGAAAATTGTAAACCATTTTATATTTGTAGTGTGTCTGACATATGTATGTGTGCTCATGTATTCTACTCTTAAGAATCAATCCTATATAAATGATTGTACCCTAGCCTAGAGGCAGTAATAAACGATATTTCAATGGACATACTTGTTTAACTCATCTCCCCGAACTCACAACCTTACATGGCGACCCTGCCATACGAGACGGGTTGCCGAGTTCGGTCGCGTGACTTAATATTATTGAAAGACATTAATGAACTATGATATAAGAAATTACAGTGTGTTTTTTTTCTTTGCTGCTAAAATGTGCCGGTCAAATATAGAAAAAGAGGACGTTTTTATATCACAAAGTACATCAGGTGGTTCAAACTCAGCTTCCATACAGGAGTACCACTTATCAAACATTAGCATCGTGATGTTTATAATGTGCACCTTACTCGGAATCGCCGGACTTTACGCAGTGTATAAACTGTACCGAAACTGCCATTATTCGTGGATAAGGAATGAGGTTTTCGCACAAAACCTATCACGTTCTTTTCGTCGACCGAACCCGGAGGCTCGTGTCTGTTACGAGTGCCGCCAGCAGCGCCAGGAGGCGCGCCAGGAGGCTCGCCAGGAGGCGGGTACCAGAGTCCAGAAACCGCAGTAAGTGATTAAAGTTACAATCAGTGATGAGTGTGGTGAATTGCGTTATTGCTTTATGTGTGGTAAAGTGAAAATATGCGAATTTATGGATCGGTTATTGGACGAATTTCTAGTTTCTTTATCTAGTAGTTTTGGTGTATAATCATATTATTATAGAACAGTTAAATAATGATTTTTTTATTTTATTTAGATTGGTAATGGCAAATGAGCTCAATCTGGTATATGAACAATTAAAAAATATTAGAGATAATTTAATAAAACTAAGTTATCCTAAAAGAACCGAGACTGTTCTAAAACAAAAGTTAAAGGAGGCTACATTGTTAAAATATCGATTTGATGAATGTATTAATAGCTTATCGATACAGATTGAAAAGAAACAATTTAGTACAAGTATTTTACAGGAAATACGATCATACTGTGATTTATTTGAAAAGACTTTTAACCAAATAGAATCTTTTTGCTCTAAAACGTACAGTTCTCATCCTAGTGCCGAGTGTACGGTCAAAACTGGAACCGAAGTAGACAATATGGAGGCTTTTAATTATAGGACTGCCGTGGCTTTATTACCAATTATGAATGGTGATGAAAATGTTACGAAAAGTTTAATAGATGCCATAGAATTATACAGTTCTTCCCTCACCGAAGAAGGCAACAAAATGCTAGTTAAGTTTATATTAAAAACACGACTAAACGAGAACGCTAAACTAAGGTTGTCTACATCGTATGATAATTGTGAGTTGCTTATGACTGAAATGCGTCAGCACCTTCTAACAAAAAAATCTAGTACGGCAATTCACAAGGAGCTGACACAAATCAACCAAAACGGTTCTCCTATAGAAAAATATGGATCTAAGGTCGAGCAGCTTTTTGTGGATTTGACAGTTGCGCAAGCTAGTGATGACCAAAATGCATATAAAATATTACGCCCTCAAAATGAGAAGATCGCAATCAAAAGTTTCATTGATGGCTTGCAAAACCGCGAAATCCGCACTATTCTGTCGGCGCGTAATTATGATACTTTGAAAGATACTATAAGAGCAGCTAAGGATGAGGAGTTATCATGTAGGAACTATAATAACTCTGGCGCTTCTGTGTATGTGGGATACCAAGGTTGCTCGTTTAATAATCGTGGATATAGTTACCATAATAATAGACGTCCTAATCGTTCTTACAACAATCGGTTTATACCGAGAGGGAATAGTAGAGGTTCTTTTCATGATCATAGGCAATTCCAAGGCCAAAGAGTTCAACAACAGTTCAGGAATAATCGTGGTCACATGCGGGGTTCAAGTCGCGGTAGGCCTGGACGGGTTTTTACGCGCAGTGCTAATGTGCACGTTATAGAAAATGGCATAAATAGTATCGATTTAACTGACCGGAATCGAACTTCCCAACCTACAGAAGGACATACTACTGAACCATTAGAGTTTTTTCGATAGTCATTTTATATTTGCTTGTAACAATAACAGCTCGGTGGAATTCTTAGTACAAGGTGCCAAATATGGATTGCTTATAGATTCTGGAGCATCACTATCAGTATTGAAATACGAAACTATAACGCATTGGAATATTCCAATCCAAACTGAATGCATTTATATAAATGGCATTGGGGGCAAAGTACGAACTTTAGGCTATGCTTATGTTACGTTGATCATAAATGGACAGGAATTTGTACACAAATTTTATATTATGCGCACCTTACCTAGTATACAACATGGTATAATTGGCAGAGACTTTATGAGCAAATATAACGCGATTTTAAATTTTGAAAATAATACGCTAACGTTAAAGAGAAATGACAATACTTTGACCCTGCCGATGATTAATAGTTTGATAAATAAAACCTGCTTTTTAAGTATTCCACCTAGATGTGAGAAAATATTTATGTTAGACACTAGTTGTAACGAGGACTGCGTAATATTACCATATCAATTATGCGACGGAGTTTTTATAGCCGGAAGTATCTGTAAACCAAACAATGGACAAATTAGTATACAAATATTAAATACTCGCGAAACACAAGTAGACATTAATTATTTCAGGCCAGAAATACATTTATTATCAGATTATGACATCTGTAACTTCGAACGGGATAGTAATATTGATGGAGAGAGAGTACGCACCATGTTTTCTCTTTTAAATTTAAATCATCTAAACTGTGAAGAGAGGACATCAATCCAAAGCATATGTGCAAAATTTTCGGATGTGTTTCATTTACCAAACGATAAATTATCTACCACTAACCTTTACGAACAAAGTATACAATTAAAACCAAATGCTGATCCAGTTTATACTAGACAGTACAGGTTGCCCTTTTCACAACGTAATGAAATTGAAACGCAAATTAAGAAAATGATTTCTGAAAATATCATTGAACCAGCAAAAAGTGAGTGGTCGAGTTACTAAATTCCGTTTACTGTTAGAGGAATATGATTACATAATAGAATATGTCCGAGGTACTGACAATGCAGCTGCAGATGCTTTGTCACGTATCCGGATCACGAGTGACGAATTGAAGGAAATTAATCAGCACGTTGTTTCGGTATTGACCAGAGGCCAAAGAAAGCGTATGTGTGAAAGAAGTGGAGAAAGTGTGGGTGACAACCCTATGGTTGCTAAGCAATCTAAAAACGATTGGTCTGATCACCCAAGAGTTATAGAGTTGCTTAAAAAACCAAAGGATTGCACAGAGTTAAGGTTTGTGAAAGTAAAAGAATGGACCAGTTTAAGAGATTATGACCTATCAAATAAAAAAATATTTAATTATGATGCATCAAATTGTATAATAAGAGTAAATCCTTCTTTCCAATTACAATGTGCACGAGATGCCTTTGTATGGGAGTTGGCTTTATACTGTAATCAAATGAAACTTGAGAGTATATACATTGTACAAAATAATGAAAACATTGAATTAATCAAAGATTTAATTGATAGCATAAACTTTACACCTAATTGGTCCGGACCACGTATATATATTTTAAAAGGTGTAAAAGTTATAAGTGATCACGATACGAAACGTATAATTTTAAATGACTACCACTTATTACCTAGTAGTGGCCACGCCGGTATACGACGAATGATAAATAATATAAAACGGCGTTATTTTTGGCCTAAGTTAGAAAATGACGTCACTGAGTTTGTAAATCGCTGCGATAAATGCCAGCGACAAAAACATTTTAGACACATAAAGCAGCCAATGATCCTGACTGATACAGGTAATTCGGCGTTTGATAGAATATATTTAGATTTAGTTGGGCCCTTAAGTAAGGATAGTGATAATTACATGTATATACTCACACTACAGTGTGATCTTAGTAAATATGTCGAGGTTTATCCGCTTAAAAATAAGGATACGATTTCAGTGGCAACGGCTTTCATTAATAATTTTGTGTTACGTTATGGCATTCCAAGAAACATTATATCTGATCGCGGTACGGAGTTTGTTTCGAAAGTTATGAAGGAAGTATGCAACGTTCTTAAAATTAACCAAATAACATCTACTGCGTATCATCACCAATCAATAGGAGGGTTAGAAAATACTCATAAAAATTTACTTTCATTCCTGCGAATACAAACAGAAAATCAACCCCAAAATTGGAGTTTATGGCTTCCATACTGGTGCTTTGCTTTTAATACGACCGTACATACGGAAACTAAATACACTCCATATGAACTCGTATTTGGTAAACTATGCAATTTACCAAGTAATTTAACTTCAGATATTGAACCGCTATATAACTATTATGACTATCCGCAACAACTCAGATACAAGCTTCAAAAATCACAGTATGACGCGAGACAAAACTTAATTATTAGTAAACAGACCAGAAAATGTAAATATGATTCATATATAAATCCTGTTACGTACAGTCCTGGTGACATGATACTTCTTAAGAATGAACAAATGGTAAACAAACTTGATCCGATATATATAGGACCGTACGAAGTAATAGAAGATTGTAATCCTAATTTAAAAATATTGTATAAAGGTAAAGAATTAATAGTTCATAAAAATAGAACCAGACCATATATTAAGTAATTTTTTTTTTTGTAAACTGTTGACACAGGAATGTATTCGATTCAATTTTATTGCGTTCCATATAACGTGTATGTAACTTTATTTAATTGTACTTTTATTTTATTAATGTTTTTGTTTGTTTATATCCTAGTACTATACTTTTTGTGTATTCGATTTTAAAAATATTATTATTTGGCTAAACATATATGCCTATATAACCTAAACATAAAAATAAATGTAACCATTATTTTTATTTTATTTTGCCGGTGGGCGTGTAGTGTGTCTGACATATGTATGTGTGCTCATGTATTCTACTCTTAAGAATCAATCCTATATAAATGATTGTACCCTAGCCTAGAGGCAGTAATAAACGATATTTCAATGGACATACTTGTTTAACTCATCTCCCCGAACTCACAACCTTACATATTATCGACTTATCAATTTATTAACATGCTATTTTGACATGTTACCTTTAATTAGAAATCTTAAAATATACATTTAATATTAGGTACATAATAATTTAATTATGTAATTACCCGACTGCCGAAGGAGGAGGGTTATGTGTTTGACGCGTATGTATGTATGTATGTATGTATGTATGTATGTATGTCCGTTCCTATGTCCGGTCGTAACTACTCAACGGCTCAACCGATTTAGATAAATGACACCTCATTAGATTCGTCTTGATGGCACGATTGTCACTGGGTACTGGGTAATGAAATTTTAAAAAAAACAATATGGCGGATATTATACGCTTTAATGTGCGAACTGATTTTGAAAATGATCTTTATTTGTATCAATTTATATTTTAAATCATCATTTAGGATCTATCTAGTGATTCTATGATGATTTATAAACTAAAAAGAAGGTAATAAAATCAATTATTAAAAGAAACAAACAAACACATAACCCTCCTCCTTCGGCAGTCGGGTAAAAACCCGACTGCGTAAAAACTACTAACTAAAAATCTAAAAACAAGCTCTGTGATGTTGGAAAATGTATTGCAGGCGGGACAAGCTGTTCGTTCATAAACAAAATTGTTTCTTTGCTTGTCCCGCCTGCAATACATTTTTCAACATCACAGAGCTTGTTTTTAGTTAGATTTTTAGTTAGAAGTTTTTACGCAGTCGGGTTTTTTGTTTCTTTTTTTTTAATTCCTAGCGGTCCGTCCCGACTTCACACGGGTAGACATTACCGGGACTAGCATACAACTACTACCGTACTATAGTAGCTCCTTAGTACCACGTCCCTACATCCATTTTTAAAACGCAGACATACTTAATTGAATTTTTATCAATATTTTTTGTTCTTTATCGCGGCCATGTTTGAGTTAGTAATAAACCAGCCTTACATTAGACGCACTCCATTCATATTAGTTCCGCAGTACTACCATACTTATGAAGCGGATGGGTAACTTCAATAGTTGAGAATAGGAAGGTGGTAGCGTCCCAGATTCTAAGGGTGACTGGAATTGAGACGCCTAGAGAGCATGTGAAGTACGTAGCCATTTTAACCAAAAATTGTTCTGTCCATCTGATCCTGGAGCTAATTATTATTATTATATAATCGTTGACCTCTGGGAACAACCCCTTAAAATATCCATTTAACATTACACAAAATAATTGTTCAAATTAATATTCTTGCAACAAAAATAAAGATAGTAAGCGCGACTCTATGACGTCTCTGTTCCACAGCGCGAGCCTACGATCGCAAACCACGAAGTATTTGCGGGGTGTAAGCGGATGGCGCGGTGCGGGGGTCCGATTTCAGATTCATAGTTTGTCAATGCCTCGCCTTAAGGTTACTACTTAGCAATTTCCTAATGTGAATCATACTATGATTCATAAAAAGCGACTTTTCAGCCCGACAGACTACTTTATACTTACTTCTGATTATTTTTGCCATAAACCAACATTGTATCATTATCATTCTCAAACATGGGCGGATCTGTAACAAAATAGGTACTAATGTTCAATGAACTCAATTTTGTGACGAATAATTTAACCAATTAGTTTTGTAGAACAGGAACCTAGTTGTTCATAGGTACTTGTTCTTACTATCTATAGAATATTATAATGCTTTTTTTCGGTGTTTGTTACTTTGCTAGGCTGATTATCAAAATATTACTATTAGCTTTATAATCCTCGTTGAAGTCTTAGATGATGATCAAAGAATAAAACACACCTTATAATATTTAACAACAACACAAATTTGCTTACAGTTTACATTTAGCGTAATGTTATAGATGGTGGTATGAATACAGTCTTCAGTTTCACTGCTTTCCTGGATGCTCATACAGGAATATACCCCACTGTCCCCTGGCTCTAGTGATGTGATCGTCAACAGACCCTCGAATCCTTGGATGTTGTATTTCGTCATCACCTTGTATTTCGCTGAGCTGTCTTCGTCTAGAAAAATTAAATTGACAAAACAAATTTTATTATTGACTTGTTTTATATTTTAGTAGCTCTAACCTTGTCTAAATTTGTAATATTGTAACAATTTTATCGTGTGCTTCAGTGGTAAATGTTGTGTATACCTGTAATTGGCATATGTATCAGACCTTTTCTATGTACCTTTTTTATTGAATGTAAAAATATATATGCTGTTGGTGTACCTATTTAAATAAATAAATAAATAAAACTCGAATCTCGTCCTTTTGCCAGGCCGTAGGACTATTACCTATTCTGCGCTTTTGCTGAATTGTGGTCTGTGCTCCGTATGTGAGGACTGACTAAATGCAAATGACTGCGTTTGTGTCATAGATAGCAATTTGAATATTAACTATTTTAAGTACCTTTTGTTTTTCTTTTAAGACTCTATTAAATTAATATTATAACAAAAACTTTTCCGGGTTACATGTCAAACTAGACATAAAATAAAATTAAAATTCAGTCATTGTTTTGTGTCTAGTACTCAGACACATTAATAAAGTATAAAAACACAAGACACAGTTATAATCCCAAACAAAATCACTGCTTCATTAAAAATAAAAGTGCAAATTATTCTCAGACGTATAAGGTGGCAAAAATAAAAACAAACCTATTTAAAGTTTGACTACTTTTTGAGCATACATTTTAATTGCAAAGTAGCCAAACAAAAACCAACTTATTTTCATAACTGGTGCTATAACATAACTCATCGAATCTCGAAATCGATAGTACAAATCTGAAATCTGACATATCAAAGCATTTCTATGATAAGAAAAAAAATGAATGATTAATATATCTACTAATGAATATAAAACTGTTCATACTCTGCATTCGGTAAAAAATAAATACTAACCGGATAGTATTTTCCCATCTCTACTCCACAACAGCCTAGGCTCAGGCTCTCCTTTAGCTTGACAAGTTAAAGTGATGGAACGACCCAAGTCTGCTCCCAACTCAGCAGGTGTATTTCCAAAATCTGAAGGCTCTGTAGACAAAGGAAAGCTATTTGACTGATTATTTTTTAAAGCCTCATAAAAAAGTTGACCATACATTGAGCTGAACACCAAAAAAAATAATTAAAATTGGTTCATAAACAATGAAGTTGTATTTTCAATTTTATACTAGAAAGAGAGCGCACTATTTGAGTTGTGACGTAACATTTCATTACTTCATACAAATTTTATACTAACACTCTTTTTGCGGGAAAGGGACAGAGCTTGGGAAAAGGTTAAGGAGTTTTCTTATACAAACTGATACAGATATAATTATATACTATATTAATACTATATACTTCCTCAAACGGTAAAAACTTCGTATATTGTTTTTCAATCTAGCTGATATAAAGGCGTTTTAAAATGTCATGTGAACTTATGTGTATGTTTTAATCGACGAAAAAATTAACCCCTTAGGGTAGAAAATGGTATGGTGATTTAATGACTATAGGTATTTAAATATATTAATTAATTAAGAATATTATTATAATAATTATTCTTCGTTGTTTATTTGGCGCCGCTGACTCAAAATTATGTAGTAGTCATTAAGACTACCTATAAAAGATTTATTTTATTTTTCGTTTTTGAGTTACTTTTTCGTCAGTTTAATTTTCTGTTAAAAAATTATGATTTTAGACTTTGCACCTCACTTATAGACAAACGGTTCATCTCTAAAAAAGCTGGTTTTGCATTGTAGCATGATTAACCTCTTAAATACCAAATTTCAAACTGAGTTTGTTATGTACCTACTTCAACTCATGAGTGTTCTCTAATAAATATGACACCATCGCTTTTAAATATTTTTATGTTTTTTTTTCTACAAAGTTTTTGTGTGTTGTGGACTTTTTTATCTACATACTACATACGATATTACGGCTTTTGTTGGTCTTTTTTACAGCAATGGTTAAAAAACTTATCACAAGAATACTTATTAGAGTTCAATTGGGGCCTATTGTGGAATATAAGAGGGTTACGTAACTAGTTGGTATGCGGAGGTATAGCTTCATGTAGATAAAAATAAGTAGGTGGAGAAAAACTACCTCAAGTGGCTTCATTAGTTATAGAATTATAAATGAATGTAGTAACAATTTTCATAAAATTTCGTCAATTTGTTTATGGCTGCATAGAGCTAGCGACTTATTGGCGCACCGGGACCAGATGTGTGAATTTTGTGGAATTTTATTGATAACTGGTATACATTTATGTATATATATATATTTTAGCTCCGCACGACTGGGCTGTCTTTCCGACTCCGTAGACTCGCAGCCTCCTTACGTAATACTTACCAAAAAGCTGGTATCATTATTTGTAATTTTGACAGTTGCATGTGTCAATCTAGTCTCTGAGATTAAAAAACGGACTATAGACAATAGATATAATACTTATATACTTTTTTTTTTGTAAATACTTACTTATAATACATAGGAAACACCCAGACAAACACAAACATTTAATATTCATCACATAAATATTTGTGCCTTGTGGGAATCGAACCCACGACCTCGTGATCAGCAGTCCGGTACTCGAACCACTAGACCTAGGCTTTCATGCTCTAGCATGAAAGCCTAGGTCTAGTGGTGGTATAGATTATCTATAATCTATCTATCTATATGAATAAAAATGAATTACTGAAATGTTTGTACGCGCATAACTTCCAAACGTCTGCACCAAATTGGATAAATCTTTCTTTTATGTGTTCCTTATTATTAGGAGCATGTTTTTATGTAAGTTTTTTTTAACCCACCGGGCAATGCAGGCGAAGCTGCGCGCAGGTATAAAAAAATATCACTGACTGGGCTGTCTTTCCGACTCCGAAGACTCGCAGCCTCCTTACGTAATACTTACCAAAAACACACAAAGTAACATTCTTCAACAGAGCCCCGGACTTGCACTGGTATATTCCCGTGTCTTGCACCTTGGCACTAGTGATGGTCAAGACCAATGCCGGAATACGCCCTCTTGTGGATGGCACGAAATGTTCCTGGGAAAACACGCGACCCCCTGGATGACGGTCCACTACATGGCCATTTGGGTTTATCCATTCCACCTAGAGTAAGAATCTTAATCATTGTTTGATACCATTTAGTAGTTCAAATTGGCAATAGAATAAAAATAAATCATCAATTAAACGCGAGAAGTCATTATTTTACCGCCCAATGATTGTTGATAGGTATAAGAAAGCCAATAGATAGTAAGATTACTCAATACTCAATATTTTTATTGTACTCCATAAATAATCATGTTCGATGTTAAATTATCACAATAGGTACATTATTGACCCTGCAGGGACGGTAACTTAGAAGAGAGGAGGACACTGTTTTTTATTTTAATATTATGACTGAGGTCTTACAGACTTAAGCCTGATTAACACGGACCATTAAATTGCCTGTTGAATGCAATTAGTTGAAGTAATAATAAAAATCTGAACACTGTTTAAACGATGCAATTCATTTATTGTTTCTATTTTATTGTATGCAACAGGTAAGATACTTGCATCGTGTAAATGAGTCTTAATGAGTGGTGAGACTGTTGACAGATATGAATAGTAGAATAAATTATGCAACAGACTCTAAATAAATTCCAACATACAACAAACGGGTAGGAAAACAAAATATGAGAGACACATTCTAAATACGTACGCCCGCTTAACGTCATTATTTTAATGTGTAAAGGAAAAACCACAATTAAATGATAATATGATGTAGGTAAAACTATCTTTTATCTGCATTAAATAAAAATTACTGGCTATTATGTTAGTAAGCTCAAAATTCAAGAACAGCTGGTCCAATTCGGCTAATTGTTTTTGCCGAGATCATAGATTCTTATGGAAAAAAATTTGAACATGCAGAGTAGCGATTTGATTACCTGCATCCTTCTAGCAGGTGAATCAGCACCTCAACCATGAGTTCTATCGAATGACTTTCGATAGGTTTTTTACGCATCGAAACGCTGTAATCTCATAGCAGATTTTAGTTCCTTACGTAACCGCTAGAGGCGCTGCGAGGGATTTCCATACAAATAATTTACGGCATCGCTAGCGAGTCTAGTGAGAAAAACTCATGGTCGAGGCATAGACCACTATTTACTACCGATATCTTTAAAAAAACATACATTAATTTTTAATTTTCACAATTCCTTTAATTTCGTGTGTAATGGCGTAGCGCGGACCTTGAACCTATTGTAGCTATATTTATATATCCAGAGATAGCGAGTAGGTACATATAGCCGCGTAAGTCAATGTAGGTGATACATAGCATTTTGTGAAAATTTATTAGTCCCTTTATCACGGGACTAGAATTTGCCCGCGACTTCGTTTATATACAATATTAGTACAGTTCTCGCCTAACTTATTGTCCGGGTTGAAGTTGGCACGAGCTAACTTTAACCCGGCCGTAAAAATCGGAGAAACATAAATATTTGATTAAAATGATTTAAAATAACAGCCTACGATTTGAGCGTTGGTTGTTATTTAATACAATCTAATATTTTTCTTTCTCCGATTTTTAAGGCCGGGTTAAGGTTAGCTCTCGCCAACTTCAACCCGGACAATAAGTTTGGCGAGAACTGTATATTAGTATAGTCTAACATGTTATATACTACCTACTACTACGTTAAAGCAGTGCAGATAATTATATTGCCACCCTGTAAAGATCGATAGGGGTAATGGCGTCTAAACTTAACGTAAGTGAAACTGCTGGCAAAAACTAGTGAAAAAATAATGGTGTGGTGGAATATGCAGTTTTAAAATAAAAAATGTCTGCCAACTTGAGAAAACCATAAGGGCATGTTTCACCAACTCTGAGTAAGTTCCCGTTAAATTACTTGGCAGATAAATTCATACAAATTTTGTTCCATTTTTAAATGTATCTGGTGATTAGTGGTTATACAGGGGTGGTGAAACAGTAAGAGTCCTTTTGTCATCATTAAACTTGGAGTTCATCTGTTTTAAATCTATTTTACGGAATACGAACTCGTTTCTAAGAAGCAATGATAAAAAAAAATCTTGGATTGTCAATTCAATCGAAGTTATGTACATATTAATATGATTAATCATCCACATAATTCTACGGTATAGGAAAACATTGTAAGGAAACTTGAATGCCTGTTTGAAGTTCTACCGACTCGCACTCGGTGTGCGTGGTTTTTCAGATAACACGGTAGGTAGATAGGTTGATACATACATACTCGTACATATCATCACGATTATATTCCCCTAAGGGCTAGGCAGAGCAGGCAGGCAGGCAGGTTACCTATTGCTTTTAACCGGGCACAAATCCAGGCTCTGAGCTGCTACTGGCAATTTCACAGAAATCCCAAGAACACTGCCGGAGATCGTATCCAGGACCTCTAGCGTAGCAGTCGCGCTTAGGACAACTAGACCAACGAGGCAGTCTACCTAGACTGATTCTAAATATTGAGTACATGGAACTAACCCTTTGATTCTTGTTCGACGGCTTGCAACTGATGGTCTTATGAGCACCTACTTTAAGGAAGTCGTCGTTGCCAATCGGTACCGTATCCACGATCAAATTATTTTCTACGGGTTTAAGGCCATACACTGTAAAAAAATAAGTAGTTAGGTTCACATAACTGCTAGATTTTTTAGCATTTATTTTAATGATGGAAAAATTCGACTGGCCGGCAGGACCCGACCTGACCCGACCTGCGTCTTCTGGTTTAATACACCAGACGCTATGACCGCTAAACCACCGCGAGTCCTACTTACCAAGTCGAAATCTTCCTTCACATTCTAAATTTACGTCTCAAAGTAACGTTATTAATAAGGGTTCTTTCCTGCGTTCTTTCCCCCGTCTTTTGTTTAAATACTCCAGACGGTATGACCTTTAAGCCACCGCGAGTCCTCCTCGCCAAGTCGAAATCTTCCTTCACATTCTAAATTGACGTCTCAAGGTAACGTTATTAAAAAGGGTTCCTTATCTTCCAGACCCTCAAGCGGTTCTCCGGCATATCGTTAGGTAGTAAACCGCATTGATGATTATGATAAAAGTGGTTTTGGACCTCATACCGGATGGATAAAATATAATTATCCTTAGTCAGGTAACTAATAAATTAACATTTATTTAGTGTATTGACCGTATTCACGTTGCATGACTACTTTTAATTGTATTATAAAGCATAATTTATCACGATGATCCCAGCTTTATAGAATATATTTGGGTTTTACCCCACAAATTATTTTAATTTTAATAGAACTATAGGTATATTAAAAAACAATTTAGAAGAACAAAACCTTCCCATGCTTTTGAAATGTGTAAAGAGGAATTAGAAACTATAATACTCTTTATTTACGTAAGCATTCTATAGTGCATCTCAAATTAGGTAGATCTCTGACAGAATCAGGTACAGTGCTACGGCTTAAATTAAGATGTATCCGGGACTCAAGCCTACAGTGTTTTCAATATTTAACTACATAAATAATGTAACCAACCATACCTGTTCTGTAGAACATGTACACAAAAACGATCACATAAAAAATCCACTTCATTTTTAAACGTTAACTAAATTCAAATTTAAAATAAGAACGTCAGTTTATTCAATGTTTTCCTAGCCAACAAACATCACTCGGTAAGTCCTTTTTACTTTTTTTGTCGTGATAACTGTGTCGCGTGCTGGATGAAAGTGCGGCGCTCATGGAGTCCACATACGCACAAATTAATTAATAGGAACAATTAATTTATTCTAATTAACATTATTGTGTACAATGTCACCAGTGAGGAAGTTGCATTTAGTGTCGTTACCATCAAAAATTAAAAAGGTCACAATACTGTGTCATATTATGTACATAGTGGGTAAGTATAATTAGCATTAGGTACGTACATATCCACACAATATTATGAGAACACATACCTACTGGCAAAAACTCATTGGTTCTGCAGTAACATCACGACTGTTAGGTATTTGTTAGGTATAGAGCAGTGCTATTTGGTTTTTTCAAAGAAATTCTCAATATTCCACTTGTGCCCGAATGACAATAGGCCGTATTTACCTATTACATTAGGTCATATTATATGAGACCTAAAAACACACCGGCGGACCGTAGACCGCTCTGGCTTTAGACTAGAGGAGTGCCAATCAGTTCCGCCATTTTCTTCGTTATGCTCGTGAACGGGTGCTGTCTGTCGGGACTGGTCAGCTCTTACTGCTATGGCTACTTTCTTTTCTTTTCTATTTTGAATCCTTACACATCATACTGCAATAGACTCATATTATTTACAACAACAAAAAAATGTTACTGTCTTACTATCTTTTTTTAAGAGTGACTATGGAGTTTCTTACCGGCTCTTCTCCATAAGTCCCACTTTTTTGGAACCGCGCAACTAGTTTGAATGTTTCAAAATTGGCCACATTTATTCTCTCAAGCTCAGGGGCCCGAAATGGCATAAGACGACCCTGAGTGTTAATATAAATATGTTTTGTAATAAAAACATATAAAAACACAATCCAAAAAATTAATAATACTACACAAAAGAAAATGTTTGTCTTGTATAAAAACTGTTTTTGTTAACACTCCTTTATTAGCATCCCAATAAAAAAGCTTAGCTTTGCGCAATCGGTTAAAAAATCAAGTAAGTACCTGCCAAACAGTCGACCTTACTGGGCACGTAATAATGTTAACATACTAATTGCAATATTTAATTTATTTGTATTTGAACGATACGCCCGGATGCAGTGTTATCAATTGAATTCAATTCATACAAACAAAATACGGAATAAAACGATTTAATATACCTAATTATATTGAAAACATCTCATATCAGTGTATAATTAGATCCTAACATGTAAACAACTAATTATAACATTTTTATCTAAAAACCCCCACGGTATAATTTTCCTCATTGGTGAAGTGTGGACGTACATAACACTGCCTAACCCTACAGGAAATACAGACTTGATGGTACATGAATTCACAACATAATACAATATATCTAATATTTCGACATAAGTTATGAAAGGATTTTGGAAATTTGTCTCGGAAATTCTGAATCGAAACGAGTTACTAGTTATTTTATACTATAGTTAAATGCTTTATGTAGAATATATAAATGAAATAAAATTAAGTTCACATTCTGTATCAATTATATTATTACTAGTTTTCCACCAGCGGCTTCGCCCGCTATCCCAAGAAAAAGAACCATACATTTTACCGGGATAAAAAGTAGTCTATGTGCTATTCCAGACTATAATCTATATTTGTGTCAAATTTCATCCAGATCCGTTCAGTAGTTTTTGCGTGAAAGAGTAACAAACATCCATCCATCCATACATACAAACTTTCACATTTATAATACTAGTTTTCCGCCAGCGGCTTCGCCCGCTATCCCACGGGAACCATACATTTTACCGGGATAAAAATAACAAACATCCATCCATCCATCCATCCATCCTCACAAACTTTCACATTTATAATATTAGTAGGATTAGTAGGATAATAATCACCAATGTTTATTATTATTGTGTATCACAAATTTACCTACATATTGAAAAATTCTATCGGGCCAGAACTGTATGCAAAGTAGTAAATAAATTGTGTGTGTGAATGCACTAGAACAATCCATGCGCTTACGCAGTTTAATGGTACGGTGTCATCATAAACATGGCACAGTTTACCAATGCACATGTATTAACATTTCACTTCGCTGATACATACATGCAATCTTCTTGTCATAATGATCTACTAAACAAATAGCATATTATATTAATTAATTTACATACAATAACTTCCCACGAATGTACATACTACATACCTGCATAACAAATTTAATTAATCATAAGTAATGAGCAGCCCGTGCGCAGCTTCGCTTGCATTTCAAGGTGGGTTAAAAAAACCTTTTTTTTCATATTTATTTATGTAAAAACATACTATCACGCCTATATTCCCCGAAGGGGTAGAAATAGGCGTACTAATGTATTTTATTTATAAAGATTTTCTTAACACATTTTTACCGTCCTTTGTTTTAAATTGTATAGTGAAAAAGAGGGGTGGGCGCTTCGAGATATTTTATAAGAAAAAAAAAATATTAACCAAAAAATATATCTATTACATATTCGTACTAACAATGTACATACATTAATATCATTGATATGGTGATGGTGATTGATCGCCTGATTTACAAATAAAAATATTTGTATGTAATACAGTTAAATATTAATCTCTTTCAGTTTATCAAAAGAATATCATTGTTTAAATCACACCACTTGGACGTCATCATCAGCCATGAGCTAAATAGTAACATCAGGAATAACAAAGTTATAACTGTATCTTCCCCCAGTTTTGATACGCCACGTCTAAACACAATCGTCATAATATGTGATTCACGATTGCCTGACGTCATGAATCACGCATACTTATCCGAATTTATCATACGATTTCAATGAACTTCGGCATTGCCTGAATAACAATTGTTTGGTGATTTTGTATGCTATCAGCGTATGGATAAAGGACTTCATCCATCCCACTGTACCAAGCCATGTATGCCTGGGCCTCTTATTCACCCAGATCCCATGACCTTGGCATATAGGGCAAGAAAAAGTAAGTGCGATTTTTTATCGGTACCAGTCCGACACACTAAATTTTTCTCTACCGTTACTCAGAGTTCTGTATGAGATAACAATTGACTCATCTTTTCCCATGGGGGCAGGCACAGAATTTATTGTAGCAATATTTTTTCTCCTCAGACAGGTAACTTTACAAAACTTCATCTTTAAATTAATGTATGTCGGGATATAATATACATCATAGCTGCCATGTGTGAACTGCTAAATAGGATTAACATTTGAATTACATACTCCACGATCCATTTTACACCATAGGTACACCTTACTTTTCGTTTCAAGCAAAACTATTTAAATGGACAAACTCATTTAGGCCCGCAATAAAAAAATAACGGTGGGCCTAAGCGCGACTGCTACGCTCAAAGTCCCAGGTTCGATTTCCAGGTCGATCAGTGTTATTGGCTTTTGGGCCGACAACTTAGTGTACCCGTGACCAAGGAAGTTTTTAAAGGATAGGTTATATATATTGATAGGATATATATATATATATATATATATAATGCGAAAAAATCTGTAAAATGTAGTTTTACATCAATTTGTTTTTAAATTGTTAGTGTTCTTGTGACCACAAATTTGGTTAATACATTTCTAAATACTCATTAATGCAGGACATTGACGACTACCCGCCGCCGCAACCGGGCAGAGTTCAAAGGTTTGAAACAATGCTAACCTTATTCTTTTACTAAATAAGGCCAAGGATCGCAAATGCAAATCATTTCTGTATCGTACCATTCATAGTTCTTATGACTGGAACTGATGATCATGGGACTTGTCATTAATACAAGATATTTTATCATTACTCATTTTAATTTGATAGCCATTGTGAGTTATGCGATCCCATCTTGAAGAAAACTCTTGTTATAGAGGAATTAAATCGATAATATAAACCAATGTCCAGTATTTTCTGCTGTTCGAGTGTTCGACGGTACTTCTGATGATCAATTCTGTAGTTATAAATGACTAGCTTTTACGCTCGACTTCGTGTGGAATAATCACTTTGTTCAATACGAAGTTTCATCTCCTATTATTTAACACCCATGTAAGTCAAAATCAAAAAAAAAATGAACGAATGTTTATTTATTTCTTATCAAATAGGTACCAAAATACAAAGTTTTGTTATTTTATCTTCAATAATGATGGACTCCTATACAAACTTACATGGGTGGTACCTATTTCAACCACTTCAAGCCCTTTTGCATAAACGCCTATTTCCTTCTCCAATATCTAATCTATCTCCGGATCAAGTTTCATCAAAATCTGTTGACCGATTTAGGCGATATTTTCAAATATACACCCAAACCCAGAACGATCACCTGGTATGTAGTACGTACGTATACAAATATTTGGTTCGTGCGGGAATCTAAGCAATTATGCTGTCACAGTCTACAAGTGACCTACAAATAATATGCCATAAATTAAAATCGTCATCATTTTATATCCTTTGTTTAACAAAAAGCCAATTCTCGGAATCGATACTAAAGAATGCTATACTGCCGTCCTCAAGCTAAAATGCCGTTATGTACCAAAACTAATTTTTGAGTTATGCACAAAAAAAAAGAGTTTTAAAAAATGTACGCTACTTAATAACTAGAAGTCATATGTGAGACTTAGAAGTACCGACTAACAGATCTCACAAGGAGATCTTACGACTTCTGAATGTGTTGGCATTAAAAATTCAAAATCGGCCAGATGTCAGATAACGGCATTTTAGCTTGAGGACGGCAGTATACAAATACACACTGAATAGGTATCAGGATTGCCATTTTCCTTTAAAACATCCTTCCTCGTTCATTTCTCCTTTTAGAGTTTAATATAGGAGGTGTCAGGGTTTTATCTATCTTTTTGTATTTTTTTAAGCATTTTCCATGCTAAGATTACCTTTTTGTATTTTTAACATTTGCCATACTAAGATAATACCAGTTTTTTTAATCAAGGAAAAATAGACTAGCGGGTAGGATTCGAACCTGCGTCTTGTGGTTAAATACACCAGACCATCATCAAAAGCCCATACAACTCAGCCCAAATTTGTACCGGAGGTACATGACAGCTGACAAGTTGATAGGTTTTACCATGAAATCACTATGAAACTGATAATAATTAATATGCCGTAATGGCGTTCGTTTGACATTCCAAAACTGACACTGACAGTTACTGACGCTATGAAATCATTACGAAACAGATAATAGTGTGCCAAAATGGCGTGATATTTCTCAAATTATTATTTTTTTTTTCTCATCCCCCAACAAACTTCAATCGGTCTACATTAAAAAAAAGTACGACTAGTTTTAACCAGCGTAAACCAGGGTACTTTTTCCAATAAGTGTACCTTCGGTACATCATTTGGGCCGATTTCGATGACCTCCTTTATTGTCACCTAAAGACGTAAAATTTATGCAATGAGTACCGGACCTTTTTTATTTACGGAGGGAACCTTCACAAGGTTCTTTGGGGTAGACCAGGGAGTGTGGGATTCTTACCCACTAAAAAACCCTGATGGCCACCATCAGCACATCTGTTTGTCTATCGATCGATAAAGTATTTTGATAGAATGTCAATGTCATCAATACAATACAGTTTTGTCGATATTCAGCGGAATCCGTAGAGATTAATAAATACCATTGCTTAGCCCATGCTAAAAAAATAAGTAGAATAATAATAAACGCTTATTATACAATGATGTTTATGTAACAAAAATTGGACTATGATGACGTAATAGTTTATGATTACATTACGATATGCACTTGAACTGTAGTTCTTCATTTGGGTGACAAACACGTCGCGGTGTCGGAAGTGGTGTGTCGGTCGGATAACATAACAATTCCATTGTAAAGTAACCATGATTTTTATGGCATGTACTATTTAATTGTCCATATCGTGTTTTACCAATTGGTACAATCAGTATGGAATTGTGCAATAAATCTCATTGTTATAGGGAACATGGATAGGTACATGTGCAATTGCGCATTGACATATGAGGGTAATTTGAAATAAATTTTCTTATACTACCTACTACTTACTACCAACGCCTGCGGGCAAACTGTCTGTAATAAATAAATTGAAAATTTAGAAAACCCCCTACACGAAATGTAATTTGCCATTTTGTGGTGGCAGCCATCTTGGATTTGAAATTTATTATACTGCATAGTATTCTACTAGTCAAGCCCTTTAATTTGATACCCATATTGAGAGAGTTGTGAAAAAATAAATAAATGAATCAAATAATATATGTATAATATAATAAAATATAATGTCATAAACAAAACAACCCAATCTGGTTTTATGGAATTAAAACTTTTTTTAAGCCCGACTTATTTTAAATGTTTATCCATCACATCATATCACGCTGCAAATAATTTTACTGCTGGTCGTTGATCAGTTTTACTTTCTTTCAGTCTGAAAAAAACCTGACCTGAAAAATTTGTTGACAAAAAATAATGTAAGTAGATATAATTACAAAAAGAAACCTCTGGTGTTGTGGATAGTACAAGGAAAAGGAAAAGCTATTAGTAATATTAATGATTACTTTTTACGAGTTTGTAATATTTTCATAATACATTCGCATGTATCTATTTAAATTTTTAATGAAATTGTGCTTATTAAATTATAGTGAAAGCTATTGAACCATGTTATCCCGAAAATACACAACACATGGTCACCCTGCCCAATGATATACAGTACTTCATAATAGACTGCGATAAATTCTGTGTCACCAAACTTTTTGACACGGAACAAAATAATTATTTTTATAATTAGGCGTTAATTATGAGGTAAATAATTGTTGTGCCACTTATTATTATATAAGGTAACGTCTAAATAAATAATTATGTACAGATATCACTCAAGGAACTATGTATGACCTCGTTTAAATGTTGTCAATCTATGGTTATGAGACTATAATAGGCATAATGCATATTATAATCATTGACTCTGGATAATATACATATATGTTTTCACTGTTAGAGCATTTATACATAATGTTTTGCATAATGTAATACGTAAATACCAACTAATAAAATTCAATAATACTAAAATTACAATAAAAAAACAACTGCTTCATTAGCCTAGTGACTTTTAGTGCTTACCCTTGAAGTCTTAGGTTCGGTTTACAGGTCAAACAATTTTTTATCAGCTCGGAGTCTGGATTTGTACTAAGTAAATAGATGACAATAGTCTTGCCTTCTGGGACATGGGACCTAAACATAACAGTGAATTGTAGGTGTAGGTACCTACGACAGTGTAGGTACTGTCTAGCCCTTCTTCGTGGAATACGGGCGAGATGGTATGTATGTATGTATAATAACAAAATTGCTTAATTTCCGACTGAAAAGCGCCATTTTAACTAAAAGGTTTTTTCAGAAAGCTGTCTGATGAATACGGAAAACTACCTATTCTATTTTCTATTTATATTCGGCTGGCACCAGGCGGGTGTTCAGTCTTCTTGTTGAGATTATTTCCCCCATTTTGATGGACGATCCCCTCATGTTACTGGCGTTCGGCGTCGCGAATCTTCTGGCTACTTTGCAGAAGCCCACCAATTGTCTGATCATCCAAAGCTACCTAAATAAATATTTTAAGTTATTAACCATACTGCGTTCAGTGAAACACGGAAGCGCTGATTACTAAAAAAATATTTATGTGTCTATCTTATCAACGAGTGACACTGAAAACCGGTGAGTTCATGGTAAAATACGATGAATATGAATATTTCCGTTAAAACAATTCAAAATTTAATCAAGCAACCGATATTATTTTTATTATTTAACATTTATGTATGGATAATAAATAGATTCTGCAAATTTGAGCCCCCAAACCAACTCTCCGTGAGATTTTGCATACCTAAATATACTTTGGGAGAAAGATTATTCCTGAATAAATAAATAAAATATCAATAATTTGCTTTATTAATATTGTAGAAGCGAAAACTCGCTATTTTTAACTATTAATCTTTATTTATACCAAGCATCACTAAGTGTTAAATTTCATCGTCAAAATCTGACAAAATCGTACTACTACGCGTATTTTTGTAAAAGCTGTGTTTTTCAACCTCTAAAGGAAAGTGCAGGTTGTTGTCGGCATTCTTCAAGTGACATTCAACTTGTCGTCTGAGAATTCAGCCAGGTGGCTCATAACGAAGGAAAAAACTGATGATTAAACATCCAAATTTATATGGAGGTCGGAAATACTTTAAAAACTGTTAAAAGAAAGAATTAGTGTTTATAATCTCAATCTACGTTTAACAGACGTGATTTTGATTCTTCTATACTAGTGTAGGTATATCACTGAACTCCTTTTAAACGGCTGGACCGTTTTGGTCTTTTTTGTGTATCAAACTCTAAGTATCTTCTGCGCATTCTGTCGCTGGTTGATTATAAATCTTTTTTTTTTCACTCAATGCACCTAACCATAGGTTATCATATCGTCACGTTCGTTCTTGACCTAAACGATATCACACCATTTTTTTCTCCATCATGTATTTAGGTATATAAGAGATAGCGGTAACTAGCTACGATTGTAGTCTATGTATATGTATAATCTTATTATATAAGAATTGGACAACGTCTTAAAATACATTTTGAGTCATCGCTTTCATTTGTTACATCAGTTTATGACCTACATTTGGTACAATCGAGAAGATACGAATTAACACGTACCCCTTTATAACAATAATTATGTTCTTGTTGCTGATAGTAAGCGGCAAGTGCTTACCGCAGACTATAGACGCGAGTAATGACCCGAGTGCAAAAAAACAAATTTTCTTTTTTTTTTGCACTCGGGTCATTTTGTGGGAGACAGGGACAAGCAGAAAAACAAAACATTTCGTTGAAATTTTCCAACATTCAAGCAAAGATTGTTTTTCAATTTTTAATTACTTAGTGTGGGTCTTTGAACCTAACTCCTCTTATGCTGAGAGGAGACCCATGCCCAGCAGTGCGACAGTATACAGGTTGATGAGGACGATTAAGTGGATTTTTTGTGATATTTTAATGTCTCAGACTATTTTCAGTTTATTCGTAATGATTTGTAGTGATCATGCATTTCTCTTATGCAACTAGTTTCCCTCATTAGGGAATAAACCATGTGTAGTTTACTAAAGAGCCAGATATACAACTATCAGAAAAAAGTACCAACATTCTAATATTAAAACTTACCATAATATCTTCTACTTGATTTTCCCGCAATTTGTACACAGTGGCGTGCAGGTATCTCTATCTACTTATAAATATCACCCGTACTACTTTCACTGATATTAAACTGCTTTCTCGTCGATCTATGCACGTCATAGAAATCTGTTTTTCGTGTTGGCAAAGACTAAAGTTAATAAAATTGTGTTTTAGGAAAATATATTTACTCATAAATGCTCCATGTTTTGTTTATGTGAAAAAATCATTATAAGCCGTGCAGTGGGCTAGTGATGATACGCTACGTATATAATATAATCATAGCTTATTGTTTTTATTTAGGTATTTTCATTAACCATTACATCTATAAAAAATTTAAGCTCCTTCGTTGAAACGTTACGTAAAGTTTTGTAAGGCTGCGTTCCGACGACACGCGCCCACTAAGCGCACCCCACGCGCTTCAGCAACCGCGGGAGTCGTATAGTCGTATGACACATCAATAGGTCTCAAATTGCATTGTCTCCTCACAGTTTGCGTTAGCGTTAGCGTGCGCTATATCACATATTTTTTTTCTCCATCCAGTATTTAAGTAAATAAGAGATCTCTTATGGGCCACAAACCCAGGATCGAGTCGAGTTAAATGATGTTGAGTTTTTCTGTGAAATTACCAGTAGCAGCAGGCTCTTCCCCTGTAACATGGGACTTCGGGGAATACAAACTTGGTATGACAATGGAAGATGTTGATAGCTACCAATACTCTCCAAAACAGAATGTGAAGCTTGTTTGTTATAAGGAAATCAATCGTGGTATAGGTTAGTAGGTACACCATCTTATAGGGGGTATTTTTCCACTCTGCGGCCGCGACTTCTAAAGGTCAATTCTGTAATTACGAATGCTTTTTTTTAATTTGCACCTTACTAGGATTTTATTTTGTATCGTGGGTGTGTCTACAAACACACACAGATACACCCAGACCCGGAAAAAATACCTCTACTTAGGTCATACAAATATTGAGCAGGGTTTGAACTCGCAAAGTCATGTTAGTGTTAAAGTATCTCTCAACGTGTTATCGATCCGATTTAATGCAAACTTCGGTATTCGAAACATTTCACTTCTAATTTCAAACTTGCATAGAAAAATTATTAAAACAAATGCAGAACATCACTACAAAATGTTCCCTATTACCGACAACCCACAAAAGGCTCACTGATTTATTTTCTCCTGTATATGTGTAACTAGCTGTTCCCCGTGCCGTTACTCGCGTTCATCAAATTTTTCCCAATTCCGTGGTAATTTTCCAAAATCCTTTTATAGTGGATGCTGCCGTAATAATGACTACAATGTGTGCCAAATTTCATTCCTTGTATTGTTCAGTGTGCGTTGATAATTCAGTCATTCAATCACCTTTTACTATAATATACACAGATTAAGATTTTACGATATTATCCTCATTTCCAGACAGAGTGTTGTAAAAAGACTGAGAACTATACCACTATGTGCCTCTCATAGTTCTTATTTTTTGTAAGTTTTGCGATTGTGACATGAAGAAATAATTACATAGTAATACTATCTCATTAGCCTACTGGTCGTAAGCATAACTGCTAAAGCTTGATTACGGGTTCGATTCTTAGAGTAAAATGTGTCGTTGTCAAAATGTTTTTTTTTTAAAAGACTCCCAGTAACTTGGGATTGTAGTCATTATTACGGCAGCATCCACTATGAAAGGATTTTGGAAAATTACCACGGAATTGGGAAAAATTTGATGAACGCGAGTAACGGCACGGGGAACAGCTAGTTACACATATACAGGAGAAAATAAATCAGTGAGCCTTTTGTGGGTTGTCGGTAATAGGGAACATTTTGTAGTGTTGTTCTGCATTTGTTTTAATATTTTTTCTATGCAAGTTTGAAATTAGAAGTGAAATGTTTCGAATACCGAAGTTTGCATTAAATCGGATCGATAACACGTTGAGAGATACTTTAGCACTAACATGACTTTGCGAGTTCAAACCCTGCTCAATATTTGTATGACCTAAGTAGAGGTATTTTTTCCGGGTCTGGGTGTATCTGTGTGTGTTTGTAGACACACCCACGATACAAAATAAAATCCTAGTACTGTACTAGTCTGTAGTTTGGTTTTGTGCCCAGTTAATGGCAATAGGGTCGCCTGTACCGGAAAATAGGGTAGGGCTTTCACTGATATACCTCTTCTTCGGGGAATAAGAATGTGATCTTCGTATAAAAGAGAACTGTTTAAGTGTCATGTAGAGTGTGCTTTGAGTTTGTTATTGTGTACAAGTTAATAGCATTAATGATACCGAGGTTGATAAAACTTATCATTGCAAAAAATAAAACATAATATTTGGAAGTAAGCCAAGTTCGAATGAAAATCCTTGAACTGGCCCATACAATAGATCACATATCACATCATTTGGCCGTTAAAGTTGACCTACATGCGTAACAAATGTCATGTTTTGAATACATCAAACAAAATCTAACCTCTGTAATCAATTAAAATATTGAAATAATTCCTATTAAATGAAAGGGTAAGCCTACATGCTGCCATTAAAAGAATTTCAGATATTTATTGCAAAATATAAATAACAAAAAATATGTAACCTGTCGATACTTGACTCTCCTGAAAAACTGTCAATTTTGAGTTGTCCTTTTAACAGTAGGCTACGTCTATGTAGATTCAAAAATCATAACTGTTGTAATGCTAGTGATCCAAAATAACTCTAAATGAGCTTATAAGAAAATATATATATAAATAAAAAATCATTTAGGGCCTGTTTCACCTTCTCTGGAAAGAACCTAACCTAACCTAACCTAACCGCAAGAGAACGGGATAAGTTCCCGGTACATAAATTAAGTAATAAATAATTCTATACAAAGGAGGTCATCAAAAGCCCATACACCTCATCCCAAATTTGTACCAGAGCTACTACATGACAGTTGTCAAGTTGACAGATTTTATCATGAAATCAATGTTAATAAAGTGCCTTAATAGCGTGTGTTTGGCATTCCGAAACTGACACTGACAGCAAATAGCTGTTAAGTTGACAGTTTTTACTATAAAAACACTATGAAACTGATAATATTGAGCCAAAACAGCGTGCGTTTTTTTTTAATTAAAAGTAATTTTTCTCATCTCCTAGTAAGCATAAAAAAGTACGACTAGAGTTTTAACCAGCGTAATACAGCGTATTTTTTCCAATAAGTGTACCTTCGGTACATCATTTGGGCACGGTTTGATGACCACCTTTAGTTCCATTTTTGAATTTATCCTACGGTTAGCGGCTTTGATCAGGCCCTTAATACACAATGTATACTAAATATTAAATAAATATTACCTACTAACTTTTACAGGCTAGGCAAGTTGTCAAAATTACATTTAATAAATTAGGTACCTAGTAATTTCTGAAAATCTGTTCTAGGCTTGTAGTCCTAGAAGGGAAAACACCATTTTGTATTATGAGCTTGCTGTTGTACTAGGTATGTACTACAGTTAGCGAAGACAGTGTGGGGAACGAAATATTGGCGCAGCACTACTGTGACTGCTATCAGTCGCGGACCGTGATATACGCGACGCAGACGTGTACTCGCGTTGCGTTCCAATTTCAAATCCGAATCGCGACGTGTATAATATCGCGGAGTTCAACCCTAATTTGAATCTATCAATTGGATGACATAAAACTAGTGTGTAGACAATGTTTTAATGTAAGAATTACCTTTTTTATATTTTAGTTTTAAATATTTAATAGATTTTCTGGTGAGTCATTGTGGTTAAAGTATTGTAGAAAGTGTACATTTGTGGTAGCATTAGCACCTTAGGCGATGCAGCAACTTGCCTACTTTCATTTATGCGCATAGTAAAATAACGGTAACCCACATTTAAACAAAAATAAAATACCATTCAATAATAATATTAAGATGCAAATAAAAGTAAGTAATAGTCTACCCTCCATTTTTTTTCCTAATAAAGTTATATTTTTTTCGTAAAAAAAATAAAAAAAAACGAATTTTAAAATTGACAAAAGTGCTAGTAAAGTTACAAAGTAATTTTTAAATGTTTTCCGAAAAATAATCCTTTCACAAAATTCACCTTCGTGGTAATACATTGCGGGTTGTAACTATTATTTATAAATCAGAAACGCTTGCAAGTGACCTAGTTGCGACAGACCGTAAAAATAAAGTAAAAACTACTTACTACTTAACTAAATGTAACTAGTTATATTGTAGAACTACAGAATATTTTTTGCTAAATGGTAAGAATATTCCGTCTGGCTCATTAACATAACATTCAGATTAAAATGTATTCGTAGAATGATAAGTAACTGTTTACTTAATTTTTACTTTCAAACCAGTAAACAACGCTGATATCGATACAATAGAGTATACAGAAAAATAATGACAGGAGTGGGCTAAACTTTGCCCAGCAATAGGATAAATAACCCGCTGTATCAAAAGCCGCTTTTACTTTGGCTAGCAACTAAAAACATTGAGAAAGTCTCAGTCAGCAATGACTGGAGTAATGTCAATATTGCGTACGAAGTATTTAGGTACTTGTAAAGTAGGCTAAATCTTGACATTATTTAGCTTAGGTATGTATAAGGCAATAAACACTTTAGAGATGTCGAAACTACCGTAGACCAGGTGCATAATGATCCATCTTTAAATAATAATCTCATTAGTGAAAAAAAATGTCATGAAAAAGATGTGAAACGTAGCACCAAAATCTATCAAAATATTTCATTTTCACTCGAACTCGAGATCTGATTTGGCATTCCAATAGTCATATCACTAAATGATCACTGCTTCACTAGGTTATCACTTAGGCTATGACTGCTATACAGTAAAAACTATAGGTGTAGGTCATAGTCCACGACAACTGTATTGCCACATGGCAAAATAGTGATTCCGCTTATCATTTGTTTTTAACCAATTAACACGCCGAAACATTATCAGTTTTTTATTGTAAAATAACTATAAAAATATCCATAACATTTTGATAGATGGGTTATCTTAACAAAATATTTTTAAATTAAAAACTTAAAATAACCACCATAGTAGCAATAGTAATTTGAATTTATAACATACTCGTGGCCAAGATGTACCAACGCTGATCAACCGATCTGCAAGGTTAAGCTACACTTGCCGCGGTCAGTCTGTGGAT
Source organism: Acronicta psi (assembly GCA_946251955.1). NCBI lineage: Eukaryota > Metazoa > Arthropoda > Insecta > Lepidoptera > Noctuidae > Acronicta > Acronicta psi. The sequence goes on along the minus strand of OX276475.1, from coordinate 9,124,091 downwards.
GGGTGACCATTCTTAACATATCGAGACAACTCCGTGCCTCGGAGAGCACGTAAAGCCGTCGGTCCCGGTTGTCATACGAACACCTATGACAATCGTTAGTGGTAGTCAGAAACCTAAAAGCATGACAACAAGCCTTTCCATCGAATATCGGTATTGCCCAGAAATTGGGTTGCGGAGGTCTGATGGCAGTCGCTTCGTGTAAAATACTGATATTCAGCCGCATCTGGTTAGACTGGAAGCCGACCCCAACATGGTTGGGAAAAGGCTAGGAGGACGAGGACGACGATTTCTAGGTACATACCTAATCCATTCTCCGTACGGCAGTATTATATCCCCCAAGATTAAAATAAGGTACTTTAATCAAATATTGACTTATTTGGAATGAATTATAACATCATTAAAGAACAAACCAATGAATGTAAAGAACAAACATTTATTAATCAAGAGTATTTAGAGCCAGACGCGGCAATTACAGTTTCACTGTTCATACTCAATGTCAACTTCAATTCGGAGAACGACCATGTCAATAGAATTTATGTACATTGAACTAATTTGCGTTTTTTCCACAGCATCGACTGACAGAAACGATGCAAAACAATTTAAATTTAGCGGTTGATGCCTTGCCTATCTACTATACTTTAGTGTACTTAAAAAACATTTAAATTCAATTTTGTTTGACCCCTGCGGTTCATTGAATTACAATTCATGGCCAATGAGTTTGTTCAGCTTTTCACCAATTCAGCAATCAATGTGTACACAATACGGTAGAATTATCACGTTTTTAAACACGAGTTTCATGACATTTTCAGCTCCTGGAGCTTAACAATAACATGTTATTACGATTATCACTTCAATTAATGTTTAATTTACTATTTACACAAAATTATTCAATAATTTGGTAGTTGGATGTTTATGTTTACCTACATGAAATACTGTTACTTCCCTCGTATTTATTATGCAAGTAGGTACAGTAGTCGCAGGTTAACTTAGTCGGACTGAAGTGAGCCGTTTGAATGCGAAATGGATTGTTTAGGTTATAAATTGTATACTGCGCATGCAAACTTCAGTCCGGTCAAGTTATGCCGCGCGTATTGTAGGTACATAAAGCGATTTTCTATTTATCTCTTCGGGCCCAAAAAAAATAGTTGCAATGTAGGTAAACGGATCAAAACGTGAGGTATGTAGGTGACATTTATAAAGGCCAAAATCATCGAAAGCTTGCTTGTGCTATTTACATCTTTTTTCTTTCCGACCGTGCAAATAATTGTCTACAGACGCTTGTCTATCAATGAAAACATTTAAGTTAAAATAATAATGATTCTTATTAGTAGACTAAACAAATAATGATTACTCTCTTATCTGCGAAGTGACTTACTTTTACTACGTAGGTAGTAATATCATTTTGTAACAGCATATCTGAGTTCATTCGTGAGTATCATTTTCACGATTCATCTGTTGTGCCTTATTACTATTACTACTTTTTAACTATTAAACTTACTTACTATTTAATTATGAAATACTTCGACAGACGTTCTCCGTTGTTTTCGAATACGTACCACGTATCCGATAGTTAGCAAATCGATCCTATACGTCGTCATAGCTTTCGTTAACGACAGACAATTCATTGTCTAGGGCAGTGATGGCGACGTGTCAAAATATTTTGGGCACTAAACTTTGGGCTTTAGGTGCCTCATCGATATTCTTTCCCCCATTAATTACTGAATTAAGATTGTATATCGGCACGTCACGGTCTCTTCAATATTTTTTAAATAAATTTAGAACACAGATGTGTAAAGGTTCGCCATCCCTGGTCTAGGGTGTGATCCGCTGGGCTATAAAGCCGCTTATCTGTTTCGACCGCTGCTGCCGACGACTGCAGCAATTTTATAGAAATACTCGTACATACAAACCAGTAGACCCGCTGCGGACAACTGCACGCAATCAGATCATCAGGAATTAATTTTCCTGTTCATTTTTACAATAAAGTAAGGAGTGAGGAAAACCGATTGATCTGTTATTCGTAGGCCCGTCGTGTATTGATTGCTAACGACCTATTTTAAATATAGCCGGATCTCACGTCGATCATTCATAATCTTACTGGTCCTAGAGGAAGGGGGAGGCGAAGGCCTTAATGAATTTATTTGAGAGCCTAATTTTGAAGCTTATCCTGGATGGACCAAATTTGACCGGACGTGAACGAATGACCCCCACGAAGACCGCGTTGAAGGCTGGATCCGCCCTTGCAGTAGAGATAGAGAGATCATTAGATTCATCCTGTAAAAGTACATAGCTTTATCCTTCCAACACGTTAAACACATACTCGTACAGTTAGCATACGTCGATCCATCAAAAAATACAGCATCAATTTCAAAACTGAAACATTCCTGTCATCATCATTGCGTATGGCATTCAACCTGCTGGAATCAAACCTCTGTGTATGAGTTTTTTAGCCAGTTTGCGGCGGCGGGTGTGTACTTGTGGACTTCCGATATTCCGCTGGGGAAACAGCGAAGTTGGCATTCGTTTACAACATGGGAAAGGGTCTGATCAGGCGCTCCGCAGTCGCACTATGGTGACTCCCATAATCCCCATTGATGGAGGTTAGGGTGTCCCAAAAAAATAAAAGTATTTTTTTTCCAACGCATACCCTCTTATTTTGTTTCAATGATATCAAAACTATTATAAATAAAGTTTCACGTATTTAGAACCACGGCAACCCGTGCCGACTTGCATCGAAACATCTGGGTACTTTTTTACTAAGGCGCGCGGGAGCCAACGTTTTGATGTGGTTGTAGTTGCTTGTTTGTTAGTAGTAAACGTATTGTATTCATTCAGTCAAAATGTCAGTGAAGTTATGCAGTTCTAAAAAGGAGATCTTTTGAATCATTAGGGGACGTAAAACATCAAATTACCGGTTCCAAACTTCCCTCAAATGACAGGTACTGGCAGTTCTGTTCTATAAATTCGAGAAGTTAATTTAAGTGTCAATGAAACTGACAATATTACCATTCGCGAGTGCATTATTTAGTGGAAAACGTAAATCTTTACCGAACTGTGTTAAAAAACTAGTAAACTTGTAGCAAGTTTAGAAGGATTTGCTAAAAATTCTAACATAACTCAAGGCGTGTTTGAGCAGTGTTGGCAAGAATTTATTTTAATCTTAAATGATTAGTTTGATCTCGCACATCATGCGCTTTAATTAATGAAGATGAGATCTTCCTGTAGCGCCAGAGTGAGCCAGGTCGGCCTGGTCTATTTAGCTGTAGTGGATAACACTTGAATGAGGAAAAATTTTATAATTTCGAAATTAGTGGCAGATTTAGATAGGTGTCAGTTAAATATGCGAAATTCTGTATTTATTATTGAAGCAACTATTGAAGCTCTTGGACATAACACTGACGAATATCCTATAATCAAGTCCTCAATTCAAAGAATTCGTACAGAAAAGCGAAAAGAGCGCGCAGAAGCTATTTAAGTAAATTTTCAAAACGAGGTTACCGTATACTGTAACTGTCCACTGGGATGGCACAATTTTACCAGCTTTAAATGCCCGAAATCTAAAGAAGAACGTCTACCGATAGTTATTTCTTATCGCTGTGCCAAAATTACAGAAATCTTCAGGAAGCGAACAGGCACAGGCAGTTTGGAACGCTATGATTGATTGGAATCTTGAAGATAAAGTGCAGATTATTTGTTGTGATACTACTGCTTCCAATACAGGCTGTACTAATGGTGCCTGTGTGCTTCTCGACAGAAAATGAATAAAGGAATGCTCATATTTGCTTGTTGGTAGTTTGTATTAAAAGGCGTGTTTGAAGCCAAAATTAGCCAAGTCACTACGAGCCCAGCCATTTCACTGTTTAAAAAGTTCTGAGAAAAATGGAAAAGTGTTCATCCCGAGAAGATACAGAGCTATAAACATCTAGATATAGAGCGGTTAAGTTAATGCAAGACTTCTATGGCTTAATTACTGTGGAAGAGGAAAAAAAGCAATTTTTGTTACGTTGCTTACGGGAACACAGACAGGTATATCCGGACTGTAAAAAGCAAACCTTAAAAAGAAAATTTAGTGAATAATGATAAATACTTAATAAATATTGTATACGGGTAAAACAGTGTTTCATTTACTGAAATACGTACTAAGTTCTAAACCTGTCTATAGCTTCCATACTAACTTTTCATTCTAAAGTTTGACATCAAGTCGGCACGGGTTATCATTATCCGATCGCCATAATATTTAATATTTAAGTCATCAGGGTCAAATGGAAAAAAAGTAATGGGTATGCGTAACTCCATTCGCAAAAAAAAAAATTGCCCTTACAGCCTGGGACACCCTAATGGAGGTGCTGGTTAGTTTTCCCGTGGTTGGAACAGAATCGGTTCAGTCTGGTCCAAGTTTTACGGTCCATGTCGAAACCGGGAAGCTTCTTAGTGGGGTCCGATACGAGATTCGTATTAGTATGTTCAAAAAGCCATTCCGCACGCCACGCGCAGTTTACATCGAACTGGTGTCGTTTCCACTTTCGTTTCTATGACGTAGTTATATAGGCCGCATTATCGTACTATTGATTTATATGCGGCCACGCGGTTCCGTGAAGGCCGAGGTCGCCAGTTTACAACGAGCACTATATACATATCTAATGCCTGTGAAATTGGATTGATAACATACTTGTAACATAACGTCATTACGCCTCTATTCCCTGAAGAGTAAGGCAGAGGCCCGTCCCATGTGCCGGCGAGGTAGTGGCCAGTTACTGAGAATTTAATAGAAAAACCGAGAACCTAACCCCGGACCTCGAGGATAGCAGTCGCGCTTATGGACTAACGAGACAGTTTATACATATATGACGACGTCTGTGGTCTAGTGGTTCGAGTACCGGACCGGACCGGGATTCCCACAAGACAAACATTTATGTGATGAACTTAGGTGTTTGTCTGGGTTTTTCTAATATATTAGTATGTATTTACAAAGTAGTACATTGTCTAGTACCCATAGTACAAGCTCTGCTTAGTTTGGGACTAGATGGTGCTGTGTAAAAAATGTCCCAAGATATACCTACGTAGATATAAACACGTTGTTCTATAGTTCTTCTTTGTGTCGATGGTACGACTTTTTTTAAATTAAGTTCTATACTATAACATTATATGAAACTTTAACTACTGTATCGTGAATTCGTGGGGTAGCAGTAGGTATATTTACACAAAAACCCAGATAATAATTATCTAAGATAGGCCCCGAAAAATATGTTTTGCCAAAATCTTTCTCAACATAATTATTATCGTTATAATAGATTATTAGTTAGTTTTAATCTAATCATAATAAAATAGATTCCATAGTAATTAACGCATTTATAAATAACACGTGACATGCGTTTTGTCGCTGAATGACAATGGAATTTACCAAAAACAGTCACGTTTGTTTACTACTACCGTAATAATAACGTCACTTACTCCTATCGTGATGTCACGTGAGAAAGGAAAACGGCATGACATTCACGGGATTCAGGATTCAGCATCATTTATCTCTAGGGTGAGGCACAGAGGGAGAAAAGTATGAATTGCCAGAGACGGACAAGATCTCAGATTTTTTTAACCTTCTGGGGGGAAGGCACGTGACCGTGCTATGTGCAGTTGTACACGTGTAATTCGTAACGTGACGTCTGATTTGGTACTGGATTTGCACATGTTATGGGAAGAAATCACCTCGCAATTATCCAAATAATAATAACCGACTTCGTGGCAGCCCCCAAAAGGAGATTAAATTTTAATGGTCTCCTTTCAGAAAGATTTATCCTAGACAGCAAAAGATAGGGATAAGTGGAGAGAGTAAGTACAGCAGCAATGTTGATTTGAATGGTGACGACTGATTACTTTCAATCATATATCATTAAACAATACATATTGTTCTGAAGACGCAAACCTTAAACAAAGGCGTTTTATGAGCTTAACTAGTCTCATTAAGCATCAATTTATGTCGATGACACTCAATAAAGTAGCCGCGAATCGTACATTGTGTATCGATAAACGCTTGTCATCCCATATTAACACACATTGTAATTTATGTAGTAATATTATCAATGAACTGTTTTTATTTATGAACTGATAATTATAACTGAACGAAGTTAACAATTGTATTAACCTGCCAAGTACAGTGTCTTCTAAGTGTTTTCTAAGTATGACATAATATGAGTATTTTAAGTAAAAGAAGTACATAAAATACTTCGTTATACCAAGCATAAGAAGGTAACAATTTAGTTTGTTCTCGTCCGCCGATGACATAAATGTGATTTAATGTAATGTAAGTAAGTAAGTATATTGTGATCAAAATTAAATGTACTTATGAAGAAATATAATGTTAATGTTTAACTATATATTGCAATGATGAGGAGAACTTCTCAAATAATTGTTCTAAAATAAGCAATTTTGCTTTTTGCGAATTTACGAAATGCGACTAAATTAAACGCGTAAAAGTGATGTTCCACAACTTAATATTGACTTATACTTAAACTTGCGTGATTATTGGACAGAAGAGAAGCATTAATCAATTTCAAATACTAATTTTAAGTCATTCAGCGTTCAATTTACTATTGAGATTGACAATCACTGTCAATGCATTAACGAAGAAATCGTTAATTTGTTTTCTCTTATTTTTTGCACAGTTGTGTTAAGATATTTATATAGAAATTTAATTAATCGCATATCTAGACAAACATGGATTAGGTATTAAAAAGTAAATTTTCAATTTATATTCGAAGCATTATATATGTTTATGATGTACATTTGAATTTGTAATAACACTCACATACGGCTTGTATTTAAGTACCTCAAACAGTTTCAATTACCAATGGTAAACCATATGGCACCAGTATTCAACCCAATAGCAATATTATTTCTCAGTCAATAAGGTTGAAATCGATTTGTAATGTTGTAATTAACCCGTGTAATATTGTTGATTGAACTGTGGTTCGTTGATTATAAACGATTCGATTGTCATCAAACATTTATTGTTTCAAAGGAATATTTTCACTGAGTGCTCGTCTTTTGAAAGAGGTATGAAATAAGTAGTTAATACTATCTATAATGAGAAATATGTTGTTAATCTATAGGTACTAATAATATAAAGTTGTAGTTTGTTTGTTTAGTTGAACACGCTAATCTCAGGAAATACTGGTCCGATTTGAAAAAAAACATTTCAGTGTTAGATAGCCCGCTTATCGCTATATTATCATCTCGCTACGAGCAATAGTAGCGGAGTATCAATTAAAAATGTTTCAAAAACGGGGGAAAAGTCAACTTAAACGGGAACGAAGTCGTGGGCAAATGCTAGTAATGAATATTTCTAAGTACGTAACCGAATTATGAAAGTGATTCTTCAAAAAATCTTAGGGCCTATTTCACCACCTCCCAGTAACTTCCCGTTAAATTACCTGACAGATAATTTCATACAAATTTTGTTCCATTTTTTTATTTATCCAGCTGTTAACGGCTATCCAGAGGTGATGGATGAAACAGGCCCTTAGTCTTTATTCCTATTAATAAAACGATTATTTTGTATCGTTTCTCAGAGCCTTAATACATAAGTATTTTGAAATCCTAAAGCGAGGAATCGAGGATGGACCTCGCCCTGGGGGGCCAGACAAGTTGCATTTTGACATTCGAATCGACAAACAAAATGTATGTAAATTACATTAGTGACAGTCCGATTTCTCGAAAGCTTGTGTCATTTCCATACATTTTGTTTGTCGATTCGAATGTCAAAATGCAACTTGTCTAGCCCCCCTTATAGGAATTCGGTGTTCTGGTCAGCCCGTCATGGTCGTGGTGACTGTTCCTGATCCCATGGCCATGACGGAAAGGGCAAGTGATGACAAGGGGAGCTAGACTAGTTGCATTTTGACATTCGAATCGACAGACGATTAGAAAGAAAATGTATGAAAATGACACATGCTTTCGACAAATCGGGCTGTCACTAATGTCAATTCCATACATTTTCTTTCTATTAGTTTGTCGATTCAAATGGTTTTTAGTCGATACAAGTTCGACATATCCTACTTAAATATTCGTAGCAGCCTGACGCACGGTCCCTACGTCTAGCATATTATTAATTTCACAAATTGTATTAATTAATTAAATAACCGGTTTTCTTTTGTGTCTGCTAACTGATCCTTGACGGCAACGTAACAAAGTAAATAATATAAAATTGCAATTATATAGTTTAACTTGACAGGGTAAAATCATTTAGTTTATACCTACAAATTGGTTATTTGCAGAAGGAAATCGTGGTTGTTTATTATACTTACAATTACCTACTAATCATAATAATTATACAATTGTTTTGAAAAGCAATCATAAATATTAAAAGCAGTTTCGTTACGGCAAACCCCGGTCGTCAAATCAACTAGCAATTCCTGCTTTTATAAAACAAATCCCAACCCCGTGGGGGAAAATTCCCACGAATTTGTGTTTTTTTATAAAAGCCAATAATACCGCGAATCCGAATACCGAAAATCCTTTCTTAATGTCCACCTACGTCACGTAAAGAAGCTGTGCGTTGATCGATCAGTCAGTGAATAATGTCAGTTTCTTCTTTACACAATAATGGATTTATATATCTGATCCCAATGACATTACATTCAATTAAATAGAGATCTGATCCCATAAACGCAGTAGAGTCAAATTATTAAATACTTAATGATACGTTTATTGGCAATTGACTCGTGTAAAACGTTCATTAATTAATAAACATTAGACTAACTTAGTTGCAATCCGGATTGATAACAAAATCATGTCCCTTATACTCATACCTATTTCCTAACCGTACAATTAGTTATTGCTCGCAGTTTCACTCATATTCCAAAGGATTAGAATCTTAGAATGCAATCTATCTCCTTGCAAAGGAGGTCATACAACTCAGCCCAAATTTGTACATGACAGCTGTTAATTTGACAGTTTTTACCATGAAATCACTATGAAACTGTTCTTCTTCTTCTTCTTTTTTCTTTATGGCAATTTGTGCCGATGTCGACAATTCTGCCAATGTCAAAGCGGATAGGAAAAACGTGTGTATGGGAATGGGGTAACTAGGGGAAACAAAATACCGGCGTGCGCTTGACATTCCAAAACTGACACTGACAGCAGATAGCTATCAAATTGACAGATTTTACTATAAAAACACAAAGAAACTGATAATAGTGTGTCAAAATGGTGTGGGATTATAAAAAATAACTTTTATTTTGTAATAATCAAAATAAAAGTTATTTTTTATAATCCCATAGTAAGCATAAAAGTATGACTAGAGATTTAACCAGCAGCAAAATACTCTGCATTAACAGGGTATTCTTTCCAATAAGTGTACCTTCGGTACAGCATTTGGGCAGATTTTGAGACCCCCTTTTATTGAAATCGGTGTAACTGTTCAATCTGAAAAGGCAACAGACATAATTCCTTGTGCATTTATAACATTAGTATGGATTATTATAATTACTCATACTTTATCAACTATGAGCCTGTTCCATGAGGTCATATCTGGGTTTGCAGATGTTTTAGTATCGACCTACACATGTAGTGACAGCGATAAAATGTTGTAAATGCCGAGTTATAATTTGTAATTATATTGTTTATATTCGTTTCTTCAGCAATAATTCATTTGTAATCTACACCCACCATTATGCTGTGCATATTATCGTAAGTTACTTGACCAGTAGAAAATGTATTCTTTAGCTTTAACATACCATCACGCCTATATGCCCCGAACGGTTAGGCAGAGGTGTACTTAATGTACGTATACCCACAGTTCGTCGGTAGGTTTAGGTCCCATGTCTCTACCGAGCACGGAAAACAGGAACTATTAGGGTTAAGAATAAATAAAACCCGAATTTGTGGGTAATTATTTGTTTGAATTATTAAATAATTATCGAATCCTAGCTCTACATACAAGAATTCGCGGAAGTGTCAAGTATACAAATGATAACGTATTGTTTTCAAATAACCTAGAACACTGCGCATGAGTACGATATTTTTATCAAGGCTAAAGGATAAAGAAGAGTAAACAAAGTAGTGATAAGCTTTGGTTACGAACTTTTCCGTTGTTAATTGGTAGTTCGAAAGATGAACGTAAAATGCAATTAAAATTGGGAATTGCGTCATAAGAGTTGATAGACTTGTTCAAGACAGTTAGTCATATTATACTTTGGGATAATTTTGCTAACCTATACAAAAGATACCTTTAAATCTTCATAAACGTTTGCAATGCTTCCGTTTATTTTTTGTATAGTTATCTATTAATAATTTACTACCTTTTTTGGTAGAATATTGAAATTTTAAAATTGTTAAAAATGTTGAATGGTACATATTTACTTAAGAAATTTAGTATACGTACTGATTTCTGACACGCCTGTTACATTATACCTACATATAAATAAAGTGAAACAGTTACTTACCTTTATTTTTTGTGAATTAGGATTCGATTCACGCAGAATAAAGTACCCAATACCTAAGTTCAAATAACAATAATTACCAGTATTATTACAGACACTGCTAAATCTATAATTTTATGGACTAAATTAATTATTATATCGCATTTATAAATTAACGTTTATTTACTTTCTTAATTTAAATGCACACGTACCAAAAACTGTATAAGTAGCCTTTCTACTGTTATTTTGTTTCACCCATTAAATATTTCGAGGTCACTGACACGCTCTCAGATATTGCAAAAACTACAATGTACGTAGTTAGGTGCTAATTATCTGCAACTGCTTAGATGAAAATGCCTACATTTCGACAAGACAATGAGTAACACTCAATAAACAATGAGTATTATTCTGTCAAAAAGGTTAAAATCAGTAAGTAAACTGACCCGAAAGACACAATGCTTAGGTACAAAAAGTTTATAAACACCGATCCTTTGTTTATAAATTCAACATAAAGTGCGTTTCTCATACTTGCTGTGATAGTAGGAAATCAAACAAATTATAATCATAACAGACTACGTAAACGGACTTGAACTTATTACATATTTAATGAGTCATATGCAGTTCATTGGAACATCAGATTTATGTCATTGTATCTCTTCCACAGATACGCGTCCATGGATTCCTGTTTCGAATTCAAACTTGGAACGACAACATAAAGTTCCCCTCCTTATCAAACTCCGTGGTGAGAGCGAGACGGAGACACACGTTTAGAAAGTGAGGACAATACTTGGCTCGGTGAAAGTGATTCCGTGATTCTGTTAGTGAAGCGAAGATGACGGCCGGTGCGGAAGAATTGACTATAATGGGGGGTAACAATAACGTAGTGCCTCTCATACCCAGGAGTACCGTGGAACTGGAGTTCAGGAACATAACATGCGACATGAACATGTTTATAGCCAACAAACTGCGAATAGGTAAGACTTTTAACTATCTCGCTTCTAATCTACTACCTGGTATTGCGTTGTATAAAGGGTCATTTTTTGTCGAATGGTCGGGTCTAATGACGTCACCATTGATATAAATACTCACGCAATATTTTTTATCAGTTCGGCTCTATTCTACTCGCTTCGCCTTGGCACCATAGTGTCAAGAACTTCATTTGGCCCTTAGGTGTAGTCACACACAATGAGAATCGAGCAAATACGTCAATTAACACTGTGCCAATTATCTACCATAAATAAAATTTCTTAAGTCAACTTGGAAGTCTTACGTCATATCCGTATTTTATTTAATACAATCATAATTATCTATACCTAATTGTTGTGATTCTGACCTCGCGTGTGCCTATCATGCGTAGTCACATCACTAGTTTCTCTTTCACAGAGAGATATTGGTGAGCTAGATTCGCTACAGTAAACTAGTAGTTCATGTAAGCCCCGGTGGACTACCGTAGTATTATTAACTATTAAGTAATCTGTGGTATTTGTCAACTACTCAGCAGCAGCATCGAATATTTGGGTAATTTCTAAGTAAAGGAAAGTAAAAAAAAAATTACCTAATCAACTTCAGTTTACGCAGTTTAGCAACCCACCATATTTAGCGTTTCTTTGTTATGTTTCCTCTTTTGAAGATTTAATGATTCACAGATAATGACCAAACAAACAAAAATCATTTTTCAAACGTAATTACCTAATTGCACTATTATAATTATAATATACAGCAGCTTATAAATTTTCTCTGGTCAGTTTTCGTGGTAAAGAAAGTGTAACAACGGATACAATACGAATAAAGTATTACGGGTGGAAAATCCTCATGGAATTTTCTCAACCCTCGTAATAGGACGTTTACACAATAAACTTCTTAAACTTATACTTACATGGGATTCTTGAATCGTGATTTCATAATTTCAGGGTTCCTTACGTACAAGATAAAATTATCCAACCGAAGACAAAACCAACCCAGTATGCCTACCTCCTGCGTTATTACGTAAACCATGGCGGTAACAAACCGGTATCGTACCTACAACATACATTTTACTGCTATTTGTAGGTCATTATTGCTAATAGATAAGTAGATAAGTACTTAATACAATAGTGTCAAGGGAACAATAAGGATCTATGAGATGGGTGTCGTTTTGCCATTTCCTAAGGCCTACCGTTGTAAGACATTGCTTCTGCAATTTGTGAACACATTTTTTTATTAATATGTGATGTGATAAATACTGATTCAGTAGTCAAATATACAAGGACAAAGGACGTTTACTGCTAAACAAAGACCTCAATGACGATTTCCATAACAATTTGTGACGATCTGTCAGCGACTTTATTGAAAAACCATGATGCTTCTGGCCTTCTGCACTGGTTCTGACTCATTTTTTTTATTTTTTTATAGGGAAGTGAATATCAATTTTAATATAATATTATGATGATTTATAATTATACATTTGGCACAAACATTTAGTGCGGAACATAGTTAAAAACTTTAAATTAACGAGTTTTATGAGTAGGTGTAGTGATTAAAACATGCATATAATTTATATCGTTATAAAAACATATTTAATTAACGTAATATTAAATTATAATCGCACTATCAAATATTACCTGCTGCTGATTCCTTACACTATGACTGTGTCTATAATAGCTCACAATAGTTCCGCTAATATTGGCAACGTTCCCAACTTTACTCTGCAGTTCTATTGGCTACGAGGTACCAATACTACATATAGCTAACCAAACACACGCTTGAAACACATTCCCATTAAAACGAAGTCAACATAAGCATTGTGATTGCTCTGGTTAGTTTAGTGTGCAAACACTAAAATGGCGCATCAATGAAATTAAAAGTAATAAAAACGTAAAACGTGGGTATAACAACACCCGTTCTTTAGCGGTGGGAAATCTTCATAGGAATTTACTCTATTCCCGTAATACGTGGGACTCTTATGTACACAATAACCTTCCTAAACGTATCATCGAGGCATGGAATCTTGGTCACATTCACAACGACCCCCATTCGGGTAATATCACCCCAATTTTTACCTTTCAGGATTGTGTTGTTAGTTGTACATAAAATACACACTGGTTGTAGGAATAATTGTAGTTTTAACCGAAGTCGGTACTGTCGAATTGTAATAAGGTTGATAATAGCGTGTTAAATCATGCGGATAATGGCATTAAATTTGCATTGTGTTCGAGACATGCCTCACGAGCCGTAAGATATTGGCAGAGTTACCAAGCTTCCGCTATTTAACGTTATGTGGACGGAAATATCTTTGTGTCTCTATATGCATTTGCGATAGTGTTGTTGCAGTAGTCTTGTAACCTACTTAATTATTTCATTTTAAAAAAAGTACAAAAAGAGGTTCTCGAATGGAGATCACGCTCCGGAACACGCCATGCAAGACGGCCTCCACTAAGATGGACAGATAAAAAAATAGCTCGCTGTGAGTCGTTGGATCAGGCGGTATATAACCACTCACTATGGGAGCTAAAGTCTATGGGGCTATGAGAGACGCATTTGTTCAACAATGCATTTCTTTTAGCAGATATGACGATGATGAGATATTTATTAAAAAACCTGAAAAAATACCAATGCCTTCAACTAACGTAAAACATATTATTATACATATATCGAGAGAATTTAAAAAATGGGTCCTCAAAAAAAAGCCCATACAGCTCAGCCGCCCAAATTTGTACCAGAGGTACATGACAGCTGTCAAGTTGATAGTTTTTACTATGAAATCATTACGAAACAGATAGTAGTGTGCCAAAATGGCGTGATTTTTCTCAGATTGAAAGCTATTTTTCTCATCCCCCCAGTCAACATAAAAAAGTAGGACTATAATTTTAACCAGCGTAATACAGGGTATTTTTTCCAATACGTGTACCTTCGGTACATCATTTGGGCCGATTTCGATGACTTCCTTTGACCCATTACTGCGGTGCGATTATCTTCTTGTAACCTAGGGGCCAACTTTCTCCCAATGCATATCATTATTTTCCTTTGTTGTTCAAACAACAGTCTATTGGCATCAAAGATTTTATCGAAACAAGTGTAAATATTTGTGTTTTCGTTTAAGAAAACAATAACATATTAATAAAGTACCCATCTTCTTCAGCTACTCAACCTTGGCAAAGTTCATACCCAAAATTGCGATTGTTATCATTTTGACTGTAAATTACATTATTATATTAAATTGCTCACTTTATTTTCGTTCTACGTTGTACTAAAGCCTACGCCTTATATATCGTAGTCGGTTTGAAAATACTTAGGTACTTGACGTTACGTTACTTACTACGTTGAAGCAATATCTAATATTGTCGGCTATGATTAAAATGATTTCCGCAACTTCTATTTCCCAGTAACATGAAAAATTACTAAAATCGTTTCGTGGATAAAAAGATTTTTATTTTGGTGTGATGAAACATTGCTCCACAGTCCCCATACTAAGATTTATTACATACCAAGGGGTAGGCAGAGGCGTACTAATGTACGCCCACATTTCGCCGGCATGTTTTAGGTCCCATGTAATAGGGGGCGAACCTATAGCCATCAACCGGCACAAAACGGAAGGGCCTCTAGCGTACCTTGCAGTCGCGCTTGGGACCACTAGACAAACGAGGCAGTAAGATTAATTATTATGTGTGTTTATACAGAACGGTACAAATTTTGTTGTATCCTGCAGCGCAACAATTGACGTTGTTGACGTTGCTGCTTGACCAAAATGTAGTAGTATAAAATATTCATAACCTCTCTTACTCTAACGTTAGGTTTAAACTTAGTAACTTTAGTCTCAATAAAGACAATTATGTCACTTATTTGACAACAGCACTAAAGGCCTGTTTTCCTGCCTTCCAGTAAGTCTCCGTTAAATTATCTGGCAGATAATTTCATAAAAATTTTTGTTCTATTTTTGAATTTATCCGGCCGTTAACGGCTACCCAGAGGTGGTGAACCAGGCCCTAAATCTTAAAATCAACATACGTTTATCGTCGTTAGTTACAAATTAGCTACCCATCTAACCTCCTCTTTCAAATACTATCAACATTTCGGTATTTCCGTTTACATCTAAACCACAACGATGTGTTAACTCAGTCTCATATTGCTTGCGAGAACTTTCTTCACAACTGGTTTTTTCATTGATTAAGCTTACATAACTAGCCATTAGGTAGTCGACTCCGCTAGGTCGGTGTTCCGCACGCAACATACCGTAATGTGTACCACTAACCGCGCAAGCGCATTGCATAACACCATCGAGAGGAGTTATCATGGATCTTAGATAATGAACTTCGTAAAAATAATGTTGTATATATTATGTAAAAAAAAAAAAAATATCTTGGGACATTTTTACACAGCACCATCTAGTCCCAAACTGAGCAGAGCTTAAAAGAGAAATAATACTTACATACCTTTTTTTGTAAATACATACTTATAATACATAATAAACACCCTGACAAACACAAACACTTAAGTTTAGAACAATAAATATTTGTGTCCTGTGGGAATTGACCTCGTGATCAGCAGTCCGATACTAAAACCACTAAACCACAGACGTCGTCAAATGTTTATGTATGGTATTAATTCATGGAAACAGTGAAAGCTTAGTTTTATATAGAATCCATAAACAAGCTAAATTAACTGCCTCGCTAGCCTAGTGGTCCTAAGCGTGACTGCTACGCTCGAGGTACTGGGTTCGATTCTCAGGTCGAGTTCTCAGTGTTATTTGGGTTAGCAGTAGTAGCAGCTAGAATAATAACTCAAACATACAGGCGAACTGTGCGTATCCATTAGTACCTACACCCCTGCTTAACCGTTCGGGGAACACAGGCGTAATCATATAGACAAGCTAAATTAATCTAGGAATAGAGTATTTGTCAATGTGTTTGGTTATAGAAGAAGAAATTTCTATGGTGAGAACAGGTAGGTTATAAAGTTCATTAACACATAAAGGATATTCCAGTAGAATTAATTGTTAATATTGATTGAATTTAGAACCCAAAGTAACTCCTTTGATTTTTCTTCTTTGATATTATTTACACTAAATAATATAGTGATTCCTAAAAAATTCCAGCATAGATATTTCCTTTATCCTATTAGGTAACTAGAAGTACCTAGTAGTACCTAACTAATCTTGCATTATAATTTTGTTATCTATTGTACTATTATCGTGAATTCGTGATATTAAGACAAATGACTTTTATCAAACGAAGCCTATTATTTCCTGCTAAGTATATCTATCTTAATCCATACATTAAACTAGTGTTTTGTCTAAAGTTCATATCTTAATATTATTTTGCACCTCAACAGGTCTTTATTACACCAACAACGAATATGATATGAACATAAATAGGTACTAACCAACTACTGGCTACTGGCCAAGTTGTACCAACGCTGATCAACCGATCTGCAAGGTTAAGCTACACTTGCCGCGGTCAGTCTGTGGATAGGTGACCATTCTTAACATATCGAGACCCTTCCGTGCCTCGGAGAGCACGTAAAGCCGTCGGTCCCGGTTGTCATACGAACACCTATGACAATCGTTAGTGGTAGTCGGAAACCTAAAAAGCATGACAACCAGTCTTTCCATCGAATATCGGTATTGCCCAGAAATTGGGTTGCGGAGGTCTGATAGCGGTCGCTTCGTGTAAAATACTGATATTCAGCCGCATCCTGGTTAGACTGGAAGCCGACCCCAACATGGTTGGGAAAAAAGGCTAGGAAGAAGGTACTAACCAAGTAAATATTTAAAAAGAAATGTAACTTATTTTTTTATCATGAGGCATTGTAGATAGCTATTTGTCTCGATAACACGAGCATTAAAAGAGAGCCTTGTAGATATAAAAAAATACACCCTAATCGCAATATAAAACAGAAACCTATCTACTCGTTCACAGATTGATGTTAAACCTAAAAGATTTACCTTACCTTTACATACCTTTAAAGTATGAAAGGTATAGATAAAGGTATTAATAATCTAGACTAATATTATTTAAAGCTGAAGAGTTTGTTTGTTTGGTTGAACGCGCTAACCTCAGGAACTACCGGTCCGATTTGTAAAATTATTTTAGTGTTAGATAGCCTGTTTAACGAGGAAGGCTATAGGCTATATATCATCACGCTACGACAAAAAGGAGCGGAGTAGCAATTAAAAATGTTGCAAAAACGAGGGTTAATTCAACTTCTACGGGAACGAAGTGGCGGGCAAAGGCTATAATTTCCGCGTCTATCTAATAGAATAACTCTTAAGGAAATTGGCTATAATTGCTAAAACTAAAGAAAAGATACGTTAAGGCAAAGGGCACAACTAATGAAGGTTTGCTGGCGACACACGTCAGAGCCTACGTACCTACTAATTACAAACAAACAGTTGAAGATGTTTAAGTAAATACATGTCACATCACACAACGTATGTAGGTCACGTCGCAACTATTCGGAGGCTTACATCAGATAAGCCTAAATGTCAATCATCATTGTTTGATACACTTCCTAAAACACTGGCTTTTGCTTTCTATCATTGTGAGAAGGTTTTTTTTTATATACCACTAAGGTGGCCAACAAGCATACGGCCCGCCTGATTGTAAGCGGTTACCATAGCCTATGGACGCTTGCAACACTAGGGGTATCACTCGCGCGTTGCCGACCCGAAAAACCTCTTAGAGGTTTATGGAGGATTCACTGCGCCGACAGTTTGAGGGAATATTCCTCTTACTGCGCAATCGCATCAACGCAACACAACGCAGCGCATCCTTAGAAGGAGCTCTGTAAGTACTTACTCCTATTTGAAAAGGTACAGTCTGGTACAGCTATAGCTAGACCGCCTGTCATAGTCGAGATAAAATCATAAATCCATGAAGAATTTCTATATAAAAAAAAAGTATTCCTTGATTGGAAAAATACCGTAAACCCCGCAGATTGTTATCGTGAGATATCTGAATATTTGTTTAATCAATTATCTTTAAAGGTCTTTCCTAATACGATAGTTCTTATCACTAGCTAAATAGTAACATTTCCTTAATTACATTACATTAGAAAAAATATTACCCTTGTGCTCATGGCTACACAACAAGCTTATACATTTTCAGTATCAGCGGACCGTGTTAGTTACGCATATACTGATGCCCGCGATTTCACTCGCGTCCTTTTTTCTTTTTGTTCAGCTCCTAAAAGTCACAGCGTGATGTTAAATAGCCTATTATCTTCCTCAAGAAATGGGCTATCAAATGCAATATTTTTGCATTTTTCAAATACCAGAAAATTCTACTCGTAATTAAACGCGTTTAGACAAACAAACTCTTCAGATTAATTATATTAAGTATACATTATACAAGTATACATTTATATGTTGATCTGTAGAAGTGTACGTGTACATAAATACGATTAACTGTATTGTGATTACACACGATTAAAATTAAACAGCAAGGTATATGTGGGCAACTGCCACAGGTATGATGTGATGTCATGATGAAGTTAAATTGATGGTATTGGGGTCATCTTGCAAAACTTCCAAGTTTTAGATAAATAACTGACACATCGAATTATCGAGAAGGTTAAACTACTCTTATGCCGTTTCTTTTGACATTTATCACTAGGTATAGGTAAGAATAAATATCATTCAGTTCAATCAATCATCATTTTAAAAAGAAGTTTTAAGCGATAAGTAACGATGCCCGGCGATGCCTAACAGGCCGACAATTGGGTCGGTTATGATGAAAAGATTTAAAGGTCCTCTATATACAAGGTGGAAGGGACATCGACGCACATCCGAATACCATGAGTTCAGTACATGATTCTGGACCCCCCTGCGTTGAAATTTTCCTTTTTTCATCAAATTTTCAATTTTTTCTGCAGTTTTTTTTTACTTGACCGTGTAAAAAATCAATAATTCTATTTACCTACCCAAATTAGATTTATAATTAAAACATTATTATTTCATTTATTTCGAATCGCGCGCGCGATAACATTCACCGCGGAGCGTTATAATCGCGTTTTTAGCAATACACTGCACGCAAAAATTATCGGTTATTACTTATTATAGATATTGACATTTTTGAATGTCAATTGTTATTACTTATTATAGATATTTATTACTTATTATATTACTTATTATAGATATTTATTACTTATTATATTACTTATTTTATTATTTATTATAGATATTATTACTTATTATAGATATTGACATTCAAAAATGTCAATATCTATAATAAGTAATAACCGATCATTTTCTACATGAATCCCCTAGGTCATTTTATTTTTGAACTTGAATGAAACCTTGTCACAACGTTTGTGCGTCGATGTCCCTTCCACCTTGTATAACCTCGTTATGTACCGACATACTAGGTAACCTCTTTGCGGGTATGAACCAAAGTAGCACAAACCATTTTTCTATTGCACGAACCAAAGACATTCAACATTCAGTTCACAAGAGAAAACTCGCTAGATATTTATTTTTATTTTTTTATTTTTTTAACCCTATTTTCTACCCTTAAGGATGGAATTCTTCTTTCAAATTTAAATGGGACCTCTTCTAACTGGAACTAGACTGCAACCTACACACCAAAAAATAATTTTAAACTCGGTCAATAATTGAGGTGATAATCATTTTATGTACAGTCAGGAGCATAAACATGTATACACTAACAAAAGTGCTGAATAAATTGAGAACTTTTAGAACTTTTAGAACTTTTTTTATATAGAACTTTTGTGATATTACGAACACAGTATTTACGAACCAATACTATAGTGAAATTGGTGTTATCACAAATTTGCAATCGTTCATTCATGTAACAATCACTTTAACCCTTTTGTAAGTGTATACATGTTTTTGCTCGTGAAATCGTGACTGTACATAAAATAGGTAAATACAGTTGAAATCAGAACCTCCCCTTTTTACGTCGGTCAGAATTTCAAAAGTATGTGTTATGACGAAACCCTTACGATGTAATCAAGTCTGAAACTAGTTTCGAGTATGACCTCTTAATGAATTTCCCAAAACAGGTTGCAATTTAAGCAGTATTTTGATACTTACAAAATTAATAGCGTTCAATGACCGGTTTGAACTGAAAACGTGAATCATTTTGTTTATAAACAACTGTTGCCCTTGAGGGATGGCGACGTATGTGATCTACTGGTTCGAGTACCGGACTGCTGATCACGAGGTCGTAGGTTCAATTCCCTCAGGACACAAATATTTATGTGATGAACATAGGTATTTGTGTTCGCCTGGGTGTATTTTCTACTTATACATATAGTATAAGAATATATGTATTAACAAAAAAATATATAAGTATTATATCCATTGTCTAGTACCCATAGTACAAGCTCTGCTCAGTTGGTACTGTATTAAATGTCCCAAAATATATATTAATCTAAATACTCACGGTTTCACTCGTATCCCAGAGGAAATCTGTTCAGCGGTTTAGGCGTAGATAAACAAACAGTGTTGCAAAGCATAGATTAGATAACAGTAGGTACTACGTAAGTGCCAAATATAGATTTCAAATGTAGGTTAGTAGGTGAAGCAGTATATCATATCGCCTGCTAATGGTAATAAACATTCCCCGACAGACATGGATGAATATTATGTAGTCAGGGCTCGATCAGTTCGTTGGTTTGCGAGAACATCGACGTAACTCAAAATTCTGTCAAATTGAATACTTATTGTATGCCAAACGATCATAAATCTTTAACATTTTATCGTGAACAAAGGCTGTGTTTTAATACTATGATATATTTTCCTTTAATCAGTAAAGTCAAACCCTCAATAAAATCATTAAATTCTGGGGTATACATTAAAACATTAAAAAATGCCATTCTCTTAAATCAGTAATTTTTAAGTTATTTTTAATGAAGGAAAAAATCGGCGGGCGGGCAGGGTTCGAACCTGCGCCTTCTGGTTTGGTACACCAGACGCTCTGACCACTAAGCCACCGCTCGCCCTGCTCGCCAGTCGAAATCTTCCTCCACATTCTAATTTACGTCTTACGGTGACGTATAATGATGATAATGATGACGTATAATTTTTTTCCTTCATTAAAAATAACTTGTAATCTTAGCATGGAAAATGCTTAAAAAAATACAAAAAGACAGTAATTTTTAGTTCCGTCGCTATTCTCGCAAACCACCGACTGTTGTCAACTTTTATCATATAAAGTACAGACGCAGTCCACATATTGAGCTCCATAGTATATCTACATATAAGAATAGGAATAACTATGAATAGGTACGACTGTTTGTTAAATCACTTCCTCATTCATATTATGATGAGATACCCTGCGCAAACGCACGTAGACGTCGACTGTCAATCGATTTTTGCGCATCATAAATTATGTAACAGGATGCTCAGGATGACAATTCGTCGGCACAATAGATTTAGTATATATCTACTCGGCAAACGTTGTTTTGCTATATAATTACATTATTTCTAGGAATTATGAAAAAAAATTAATATTTCGGGGTGAGTTACCCTTATCATTTAGGGGTATGAATAATAGATGTTAGCCGATCCTCAGACCTACCCGATATGCACACAAAATTTCCTACAAATCGGTCTAGCCGTTCCGGAGGAGTTTGGAATTGGTAACAAACACCGCGACACGATAATTTTAAATATTATAAGGAGCGAAAAATGCGAACTTAATTAACTGAATGCCGTATGGCATTCTCTACCAGTCAACCAAAGCCAAACCAAAAATCATAAAAAAATCATACAACTATTAGAATACACGTGAGAATAGGTACAGCTAAATATTTTTGTCGAGGGCAGGCAGAGGTCTGCCTAACCCTTCAGGGAATACAGGCGTGACGGTATGCTACGTTAAACTTGACCTTTCAAGTAACAAACTTGCTTTAAATGCCAAGCTTCTAGAACAAGTTACTGTAATTAAAGAGAGTGCTAACCGTAATTATTCGCAGTTTACTAACACAGGTCGGTGTAAAACGTGTGTTCATCAGAGCGTGAGCAGTATAATTAAGTTCTATACAATCGATAATTTCACCTCTTGACCTACACTATGTATATTGTATATGTAACTACTACATGGGTAATTGGTCCGTCAAACATATCCTTGAATGCTTCTATTTTTAATGTTTAACGGAAAGTTTTATAGAAAATCTACTAGGATACACCATGAACAGACTAACACATCGAATTAGTTTTAATTTTTGTTTTTTTTTATATAGAATTTACCTGTAGAAATATCATTTCATTTTATTTCGGATTGAGATTTTAAATGACATTAACTGCGGGGCTAGACAAGTTGCATTTTGACATTCGAATCGACAAACAAAATGTATGTAAATGACATTAGTGACAGCCCGATTTGCCGACAGCTTGTGTCATTTCCATACATTTTGTTTGTCGATTCGAATGTCAAAATGCAATTTGTCTAGCCCCCCAGGACAAGTTACAATACCTATGTCATTCGAATCGACAAACGAAACAAAATCTACAAATGACACAATCTTTCGACAAATCGGGCTGTCACTAATGTCATTTCCATAGATTTTCTTTCTATTCATTTGTCGATCCCCTGTACGCTGGTAAAAAGGAAGAAAGCTATTAGATTATTTTAAAATATTTTATATATTTTATTTCATTGAAATAATTATTGCAGATAGGTACTATTGTTATTTGCACCAGAATCAGTCGTGTTAAAAACAATATTTTTGTCCATTACCTAATGATTTTACAAGAGAACAAAAAGTATGAAACAGTAATTATATCATCATCCTTGGCCTGAAACAGTCACGTATTGACCTTGTCTTGATAGAACACTGAAAAGGTTTTAAATAAAGACGCTAATCGTGTTCGAGGAAACACAAATTGAAATAATAGCTGCCTTATTGGTCTAGTGTACAAACCCGACTAAGCTACAGGTTCCAGGGTCGATTCTCGGGTCGAACTCATGTTCGGTTTTTAGTGAACTTTCCAGTAATTCGGATTTTGGATTTGTTCCCGGTTGATAGATCATATCGACGCACTGTGGGGGATTTTAACGGTTAGACAGAGATGTACACCTCAGCCCTCTTCGGGAGCTATAGCCGATACAGGTGCCATACTATATATTATACATATTTAACTAATTAAAATAAGATAATTAAGCACTGTATTCATGACGAAAACTACACACCCGAGTTGATTATAAAGGACTTGCATTACCCGGTTTGTTTACCTAAACAGAAGGATATCCGTAAGACTACCGACAAATTGTAACACAATACCAATCTGTATCCTTTAATAACAATTAAAAATGAGGGAATATGATACTTAACACACCAGTTACCGACGGTTACGATACATTGGAAGAGGAAGGGAAACCGTACAATTTCATTCACCTTTTATGTAAATACGTATTACAGAATTATACGTTGAAATGCTAATTAAATATAATATCGAAACTACGGAAATACTCGAATATTTCATCAAATACTGCAAATCCGAAAAGTAGGAACGTTAATTGGTATAAAGTTGCTATAATTACTTCAATTGCTTTTCGAAATAGTGCATGCGAAATATGATCGAGACTGTTCTATTGGTAACCTTAGTAGAAATGAATACTATTAAGATTTGTAGTAACTTCGTAATGGAAAAGATTCTTGATAAGATTTTAAGCCATACGCAGATCGTCAGGTCATCACAATCAATCTTTATTTATTTTTAATAAAAATCAATTGCCGCGCGTAGTGTGATAAGATCATCAATTGAGAACGGCTCGACCGTTGACGATTTTTTTTGTTTTGTGAACGAAATATTGTCAGGGCAAGATTTGTGTCTTTTTTTTAAATCCATCTCTGTGGATGCTGCTAGTTGTTGTTTCTTTTAGGAACTTCTCAGACACAGAGTTTATATTTATAGATTATTATACCTGCATCTCAGCCTTCGGGGAATACAGGCGTTTTGGTATGTGACATAATTTTTATTACATAATATTTTTCCACTCATGTTTTTTTACGGCCTAATGGTTAAGTAATTTCTTGATTTCTGCCTGCATTCACTTTAATACGAGTAAGTATATTGTATAGTTGTATAATAATAGAAAACATTAGTTTGGAAGTCAAGAGTTCTTATAATTTGTTTATCGAATTAAACATTGTGCAATAAACGTTTTTTTACCCGACTGCCGAAGGAGGAGGGTTATGTGTTTGACGCGTATGTATGTATGTATGTATGTCCGTTCCTATGTCCGGTCGTAACTACTCAACGGCTTAACCGAATTAGATAAATGACACCTCATTAGATTCGTCTTGATGGCACGACTGTCACTGGGTACATGCAATTTAAAAAAAAACAATATGGCGGATTTTATACGCTTTAATGTGCGAACTGATTTTGAAAATGATCTTTAGTTGTATCAATTTATATTTTATATCATCATTTAGGATCTATCTAGTGATTCTATGATGATTTCGAAACTAAAAAGAAGGAAATAAAATCAATTATTAAAAGAAACAAAAAACCCGACTGCGTAAAAACTACTAACTAAAAATCTAATTACGTATGGAATTAAATAGGTTGCACCGTCTAAACAGATTTTAGGGGTGGTACACACGGCTACACATAGCTCGATGTGTATATCGTTCTAGTATAATTAGCTTGGTTTGGTGCCGTGTGTAGTGTGTACATCCCTATTTTTTCAACCGACTTCAAAAAAAGGACGAGGTTCTCAATTCGTCTCTATTTTTTTATGTTTGTTACCTCAGAACTTTCGACTGGGTGAACCGATTTTGATGATTCTTTTTTTATTCAAAAGCTGGTGCTCACAGATTGGTCCATAAATAAATGTTATTAAAATCCGGTGAGCGGTTGACAAAATATCGAAGAAAATTATAAAAATGGATACATAGATGATATGGTATACTCCGAAACCTCGCTGTCTGTTAAAGAATAATTTCCTGATATAAGCCGTTAATTGTTGCAACACTTCTAACTTAGAATCAAATCAAATTACAGGTTAATCTTTCCGATATGACGCTTCGGCCATAATTTGCAAGTAAAATGTTCAACCTTTAATAAATGGTAAGGCAAGCGCAAATTAGCATGAGGCGACCGGCTATTGTCTACAATTACGTAGCTGATTCATTACTGAATAATTGGCAGACTTATACTTAGTACTGTGTACAATGTGGTTCAAAGGGATTAGACTTCTAAAATAAACTGTGTTCGTGCTATTAAAAGAAGTCGCAATGTCAAATCCTTAACGCGCTCCATACTGTTGGTTACAAACAAAACTTTTTTTAAAATTTAAGAATTACTTTCTATTACAATGCAGTAATTAGTATGACGTATATGTATAGTTATACAGTATATAAAACTTAATTTAAATTTAATATTTAAAGAGTAACACGATTGACGACAACGACGACAAAAGTAAGTAATGCCTATTTGTAGTTTTAAATCAAAAACTTTTTTTAAGAAATATATCAAGTTAGAATCATTTGGAATCACTGCGAACCTAGATAATATAACAAATATCCGATATAAAAAAATCTACGATATAAAAGTAATGTCGAAGTTACGAAACAAGAAGGCAAGGGCCCTTTTTGGGGTGCGGAAAATCCTGATGGATCCTCGCCAACTGGGGAGGCGGTAGGGTCTGTTGGACTCATACCTACCGACTAAAAACCGCACCGGTCAGGAGCATTCACCGTAATAACGGGAATGTTAGAGGGGCCTGGAAATTTGGAAGTCATAGGGCCTGTTTCTTTACCTCTGGATACCCGCTAACAGTCGGATAAAAGAGGGGAAAGAGAAATAGAGGGGAATTTGTATGCAATTATCTGTCAAGTTTTTTTTTTTTAGTTCGGATGTAGTTTTTAAATCAGGGAGTTTTAGAAACTTAACCGGGCTTGATGTCGAGGCACCGTGTGTGTGCCAAGTAATTTAACGGGAACTTATCAGAAGGTAGTGAAACATACCCATAGGTCTTATTTGCTACGTCCCCGAAAAGATTAAATCCAGCGAATTCGATGAACCTCTTGTAGCCGTTCTCAATGCTAAGAACATTGCTTTAACAAAAACAGTAAGTACCTATATGTACAAAGTACGTACGTAATTAATTGTAATAATGAAACACATTGTTCTTTGTACCTATTATTCCACTGGATAACGTCATACGTAAAAGTATATTTAAACCATAACGTAATTATGTTAAATAGGATTTTTATATGACAGTCGATTATATTATTGTATTTTGTCGCAGCCGCAACCGCAGCTACCTACGTCGAGTTTGATGTCATCCCACAATTTAATAGAGAAATAGATTTACAATGTTTTGCCAACATATTGAAACAATAATTAGTGTGATAATTAAATTATTGTCGAGAGACAATGTGCCGTCAGTTAGAACTGGTATACTCGAAATTCAAAACTACTATGACTTTTTCTTCAAAAGGCCGTTATAGATATTGCTTGCTGACTTTAAAAGTGACCGTGATTCTCTAGCTTAGGCCATTCTTATCAGAGGTTAATAATCTAAAGCACACTTGATAAATGGACCAGCCAAAATCCCGGCAACATCCATACTCTTAATCTGCAAGGTTTTCTGAGTTCAAAACTGTGTACCGACTGCGGTCCTCACATTTTGTATACTCGATTCCCTTTAGGACCCGCTCTAAATAACACTTTGCTAGACTCAAAAATAGAACCCAACACCGTTGTAGTCGCGCTAACAAGCACTGGGCTAACGAGGAAATCTTATCTTATAATTACATTACACATTATACTGCAATTAATTAATATAGCATTCCACCATAAGCTTAATAATTCTAATAAAGGTAAACAAACCGCAATAGAACAGGAATTTCAAAAGAGATTATCATAGAATTTTAGAATATTCTAGACCACTGGACGACAACGGAACTCGCACTCGAAGGTTTCCGTGTCTTCCGTAATTAAATGCATTTTATATTCAATTATTCATTAATATTCATATGTATTTATTATTTATTCTGAAGTAAAGGGTCAATACTTCTATCGATCTATGCATCAATATGCCTTAGAAATTTCAAGATTGGAAGATAATATTATCTTCCGCATTAAATGTTGAACACAATTTAATTAATGTACCTACTATTTATTCGGAAGTTAACATGAGACATAGACACGTTAATCAGGAAATAGACCTTAATAATAATATTTATGGATAAGCACCGTTATGGGCTTTGCCTGCATGTCGGTCTATAGAATCGTATAATATATAATATACGTATCTACAACGATATATAATATGATACCAGATAATTTTATTAAACACCTTTTCCCCAGGAACTTCTAGGTGGCTTTGCAATATCTCTTATCGTGAATGTTCTCAGCTCTTATATTAGACAGACATTTTTGTGTGTTTAATACACACAAAAATGTCTATATTTAACGAAAATTTTCTATAACCAACATTGTCGATTGATATCTAATATAATGAAAATTATGCCAAATGATTTAATTTCGCATAAAATATTACTTTTTGTTTAGGTTTTTTTTTCGATTTTAGCTAGATATTATGTAATTTAACATTGTAATTTTTTTTTAAATTTTGTAAATGAATTATTATTTGAAAAGGAAAGCGAAATTGCCAAGACATTTTATGATGAGTCCACTGCTGACAAAGACTTCATCAAGACCAGTCACATGCTGCCTGCATCCAATTCGTCCAAGTATAAATTAGTACCACCATATTTTTTTATCAAATTGTTGGCACTTGATACAATTCAGCGCCTACAGCAGTCTACTCTTCATCACGTCACACATACTTAACTATAGCGAAACGTGTAACCTAGATGCAAAAAACTATCTTTTAGTCTTATTTGTTCTGCTCTACGATCTCGGACAATGAGGTACGATGAACTTGGTATTAAACAGTACTAAGATAATTAGCTAAATAGAGCATGGAAGAACGTGGTTTTGATAAGATTATTTCAATTTTACATTACATTTACCAAGTTGTGTATGCAACATAGAACAAATAGTCACATTCTTGTTTTAAGAGAATTATTAGGTATAAAAATGATATCATCATTATCCAACTAATGTCTTTAAAAGAGACCATGATTCTCTGAGTTTGTTTCGGCGTTTCTTCTCAGAGGTCGTCAGTTAGGAAATGCCGGCGATATCTAGCATAAAAAGAAAATGACTTGTAAAAGTGTCTTTAAAGGATCTACTGACAGAAATAAATATCATTTCATTTCATTTCAATGGACTGGTCCATTCTAAGCACATGCGGCTGAATATCAGTGTTTTAGGCGAAACAACTACCACGAGGCCTACGCAACCCAATTTATGAGCGATGCCGATATCCATAAGATAGTCTGGTTGTCAGGCTATTTAGACTTCTGACTACCACTAACGATTGCCATAGGTGTTCTTACGATCGCCAAAATGATCAAAAATGTTAATAAAATAGCTGAAATGCAATTAAAGTCAAAATAATATAATTTTACGTAAGTATTATATGTATATTCATTTTTTGTTCACAGAACAAAAGCATATTTTAAAAGGCGTATCAGGGAGCTTCAAACCTGGAGAGCTGACGGCCATCATGGGTCCCTCTGGGGCCGGCAAGACTACACTCCTTAACATCCTGGCTGGCTATTCGTAAGTATATCCATTAAATCATGCAACCACTTAGACATCATCATCATCATCTTCCTAACCTTTCACCATTTATTTGTGATCGGTGCGGGATGTCCTTTTCTTCCGTTTATTTCTTTCGGCTGTCATCTCATGGTCACTCTAATTTAAATCATATTATATTCAATCCATCTTCTTATCCCTCTACCTCTACAATAGGACTTAATAGACATGCATTGTAATCTATACTTTCCCACATTATCCCGATACTTTCTCTGAGGGACAAATTACCAAGGGAAATCGAATTTGTGGCTTCAAATGCTCCGTAGTAATTTTATACTTTCTCCCCAGACACTAAGACTACTTTTTACAGACTTTCGCGTTATAGATACTAACAATATTAATTTATTCTTAACAATTCGGACCCTTTACAACGATAAGACTGGCGATAGTTCTTAAAAAGTAATTTTATTCCAACGTCGTAATATTTACTCGTAAATATTTAGACATTGAAATAAAATTACTTTCACTGAATTCAGTAGGTAAAGTTTTTCCCTTCTTAAATAATAAACTACTTTATTCCTTTTTTGTAACATTATGTGACCATAGTTATAATAATATTACCGAGTGTAATAATAACCTTCAGTTTATTGACACTGTGAGAGGACGCTTAAATACATTTTAATCATTAATTTATTTTTAAATAAACGAAAAGTCAATAGAACGTCTCGGAGATCCACACCAACAGAATTACAAAATAATAATAACTGTTAGTTTATCGTTCCTACCGCAATCCGCGCCATAAATAGCATTTAAATCATGGGAATACCTATGACAGTTGTTTTTGAACATGGTTGGGAATTCTCGTGTATGTATGTCTAATTTATCAACAACGACGTCAACCCTTCACACTGTCAAGCACAGGTCTCCTCCACTTACCACGACGGCCTAGCATGGTTTGGCGGACTTCACATGCAATCGAGAAAAACGCGATACCATACTGTTTTAAATTTTTTTTAATTTAAATTAATACAACTGTCGGATTTGGCAGAAGTGTGTAGTTTTTTATCTAAGCTGGGCAAAGGGCGGGCCTATCTCTGCCTCGCAACAATGTTACTATTAGTCATACAAAGTACTTAGTTGGAAAAGTTAATCATTGCGCATCATTCTCCTGCCAGTAATTATCTGACTACGTGCTGCACGATTTTCATTTACGTAGGCATTCATTATGTAACGATTATACGATATTTTATCTATGCCTAACAGATTCCTGATTCTGTATTCTACCTGCAGTATATATAATATTTTTCTCTCCGATTTTTACGGTCGGGTTAAAGTTAGCTCGTGCCAAATTCAAGCCGGCAATAAGTTTGGCGAGAACCTGTTATTTTGTGAATTCTTATTAATTTTTTAGGTAAACTTAAATTCTTTAAACACATCATCCCATTGTTACTTTTAAATGACGAATATTTTTATAATGTACAACTACAGAAATGTTACAAAATTCTTAAATATTTTATACTACTGGACTTTGGACTTTCATACATTTCATTGTTTACACAATTGTAGTTGTCCTTTACAAATAACTTAAGTATTCCCTCTGGTTATAGGTACTACATGAGGTAAGTTAAAAAAATACAAGAGAAAATTTTCTGTTACATTCTTACACTTTTACGTAGATCCATATTAAATAGGTCCCTTCCGCTTTTTATACTTTAGACTCTAAAGGTACCTAATCTTAGTTTTTCTTAAAGTACCACTTATACAGGAAATAATAACTATTCTTAATGTTAACCATAATTCACATAAATTCAACCATCTTAATATTCGTTTACTTAGGTAGCTTATTTATGAAACTTGACTCGCAAAACACGTGAACAGTTGAATATTTAGGTACCTACAACAACTTTGTGGGGGCAAAGATCAAATAACCGTTAACCTACAGAGCTATATTTAAAATACTAATAACCTACTAGGGGCTGATTCTGGTGCCCAGAAACAACAACTTTTTCTAGGAACTACATCGAAATCCCAAAAACACATTCGCATATTTTATTAGTTTTTTAAATCGAGCTTATACTCATCATCATTAGCCCTCACGATGTTTTCCTTCACCGTAAAGTGAGTGATAATTACGCACATGATTTCAAAAAGTCAGAGATGCCTTGGATTCAAACTTGAGGCCTTTGACTTGGCAGTCAAGTGGCCTACCCCTAGGCTGTCACTACTACAGAGTTCAATCTAATTCGAGTACAATAAAGTATATTATAACTAACTGCTAACCTAATTAACTAAGTAAACATATATATAGTAACAAAAAAGGACTAGATATTTTACAATACCTAACATTTCCACGGGGTTAGGATAAACGAGATCAAAACAGGAATTCCCACGAGGCAAAACTAGTATATTATAATTATAATAAATCAACAAATAATAGGTGTCTGCGGTTTTATTGTGGGTAGGTACGTAAGTATTTATGTTTTACGTATTATTTTATAAAATATTATTACCTATTTATTTGCCGCGTTTGTTTTGTACCTTTCTATTTATTCATAAAATTTACTAAAAACTTTAGTGTACAGTCACGAGCAAAAAAATGTACTTATACAATAACAAAAGTGCTAAAGCAATTTTCTCCTAAAGTACTAATATAACTTTTGTGATATTAGGAACACAGTATTTACGAACCAATACTATAGTGACGTTGGTGTTATCTCAAAGTTGCAATCGTTCATACATGAAAAAATTGCTTTAGCACTTTTGTTAGTATATACATGTCTTTGCTTGTGACTGTACCGAAAAAGGTCATACACCTAGTTTACCCGGTCATGTTACTCTGGGTTTTGGAGAGTTTTCCGATTACAATCCATTATCATCTCTTTTTGGTCCATTGTCTCGACACGCGACATAATGACGACACAATTATTTTCCTACTCGATTTTCCTACGATTGAGATTCTTACACAGATATTATACGAGTATACAAGTTGGAAGGGACATCGACGCACAAACGTCGTGACAAGGTTTCACTCAAGGTCAAAAATATAATGACCTAGGTCATTAATGTAGTAAATGATCGGTTATTACAGATATTGTCATTTTTGAGCGCGCAGTGTATTGATAAAAACGCGATTATAACGCTCCGTGGTGAATGTTCGCGCGCGCGATCCAAAATAAATGAAATAATTACTTTTTAATTATAAATGTAATTTGTGTAGATAGAAAAATGCTTTTTTACACGTTCAAGTAAAAAAAACTGCAGAAAAAATTCAAAAATTGATGAAAAAAGTTATGGAAAATTTCAACGTACGGGGGTCCAGAATCATGTACTTCCACCTTGTACATGATATTCTAGTTCTAAATATAACTTAGTTCTCTTATAATAAACATTATATTTTGTTGTCTACAGTACTCGTGGTGCAAAAGGCGAGGTGTCTGTGAACGGGGTATGCGCTTGCGCATCAAAGTCAAAGGGGCGTGGTGGCGCGCGCTACATCCGCCAGCATGACGACCTGCGCGCACACCTCACTGTGTACGAAGCCATGTCTCTTGCTGCAGCACTTAAACTGGCTGACTTCACACCTCATGAGAGGAAGGGAAAGGTATGTAAGAGTTAAATTCATTTAGAATTATTATTCAGTTTTGTAACGATGATGTATGTATGTATAAGCAGTGATAGCCTAGTGATATGACCATTGGGCTGCCAAGACCTCTGACTGATGTATTTATCACTCCCTTTAACAGTGAAGGTATACATCGTGAGGAAACCTGCATGCCTGAGAGATTGACTTAGCGGCATGTGAATTGTGCCAACCCGGATTAGGCCAGAGTGGTGGACTACAGCCTAATCCCTCGTATGGAGACCCGTGCCCAGCAGTGGGACAGTATGAGTTGACGATGATGATGTGTGTGTGTGTACCTGTTTTCTAGTCACGCATATTGTGGTATCTTTCTGAACAAGTGGTCAACTGCGTGATAATAAATAAAAGTACAAACTTTTGCTATCCTCTTTAGCTGGAATGACAGTAAAATATTCACCTTTCTTTATAAAGATTAGTCATAGAAAGCACTTGTTTTCCAGGTTTACGAGATCCTAGCCCTATTAGGTCTGGGTGCCACGTCGCTGACACTCTGCCGGGACCTGTCAGGTGGACAGAGAAGACGTCTTGCCGTTGCGTTGGAACTCCTCTCTGATCCTTCCCTCATGTTCCTGGACGAACCTACCACGTAAGTAACTACATTTGTACGTAGTTAGAAGTTGTATTTAGAAGTAGCTTATGTTATTATTACATAACCTTATTATTATTCTATTCTATCTTATATCTTAGTATTATTATTATGTACATAATCCAATTCTCTATGCTGCTAGAGTTGAGCAACTACATGAATAGAGTAGTGAAATGATTTCGAAAAGTCAGAGATGCGTGCCTTGGATTCGAACTCGAGACCTTTGACTTGGCAGTCCAGTGGTCATACGCCTAGGCTATCACAGCTTAAGCGACTAACACCTTTAAAATCTACTTTGCCTGAACTTTTAAATCGTGGAATTACCTACGTAGGTAGGTTTCGTGGTACTATCCCACGTGTCGTCACAACGATGAGATCGCCGATTAGATATGCGATTTGTTTTGCCAAACAATGGCGTATTGTGACAGATGGACGCAAATATTCCATGGTTTTTTGGTTGCTTCAAGGTTGTTTTTTTATAAATTATCCTCTGACGCACTCATCCGACATCCTCAAACTCAGTAACAAGCTGCCATCTGGTCAATATTTTCGTCTCGACAAGAGTTATATATAAATGATATTATGATATATCTTCTATAATATGTATAACCTTTGAAAGAAGAAACTGACAGTCTGATTCACTGACTGATCGATCAATGCACAGCTGAAACCCCTGGCTCTAGCAGCATGAAATCTAGCACAAATGTTCCCTAGGTGACGTAGGTGTGCACTAAGGAAGGAGGAGAAATTCACACAGGATTGGGAAAATTTGGATGATTGCGAGTAACACCGAGGGGAACAGCTAATCCTTACTTCCTTACAAATATTATAAATGCGAAAGTAACTCTGTCTGTCTGTCGCGCTTTTACGCCAAAACTACTCAACCGATTTAAATAAAATTTGGAACACAGATATTCTAGAGCATGAGAAAGGACATAGTCTACTTTTTAATGCGAAAAAAGGGCTGTAAGGGGTTGAAATAGGGGATGAAAGTTATAAGAAATAGCCAGACCACGCGGGCGAAGCCGCGAAGTTAAGTTAGTATATTATAAACCTAACCTTGATAGCAAACTTTATGAGCTCAGATACATGAGTACTTATTTTAGACTTGTAAACGGAATTCTCAAAGGTGTAATGATCTATCTTTGATGTAAGCAAGCATAATTACTTATGTTTACAAGTAATTATTTATGTTATTACTAATTAGCAATTCCTAAAAGTTGAATGACACTACTTTATTGACGCGACGGCAACGTCTTCTTATCAACTCAATACGCAATCAGTGAGATGCAAGTATAAACTACATAAGTTTATTAGAGTAATTTCCTATATAGCAAAAAGTATTTAACTTAAAATTGCTGTCTGCTTAATATTTTTTATAATGCTTGATTAAGTTTTGAATGTATATTCCAGAAATATTTGTTTTTTTACTAATTTAAATATGGAATTCATCACAAGACTGCCACAGAACAAAAAACAAACCACCTTCATAAACACCCGGGAACTAAAAAATAATGTTCATCAATCATATTATTATTATAATATTTAATTATTTATGCGGCTGTGCGACTCCAATACCAATTTTTTTTTTGGTTTTTAGTTCCTGGGTGTTTTTGAAGGCGGTTTGTATATTATTTTTTTTTTTTTTTTTTTTTTTTTTGTGGAAAGTAGTTTTATTTTGTTTATACCTATAATGGGTAGGCCAACTAATGAGACACTTGAGACAGTGAGGTTTCGGAGTAAACGAAATATCATCTATGTAGATATATAATATTTGTTGATTTTTTAAAAACTACTTGACCGATTTCAATAAAAAAATTATGTGATCACTTCGGGGGTATACTCTTCCAAACAAAAAAAAGATAATACAAAAATTGACGGAGAAATCGAGTAACATACAAACAAAAAAAAACAGTCCAGTTGAGTACCTTGAAGTCGGCTAACGAAAGTCGGTTAAAAATAAAAATCAACTTTTTTGTCTTCAACAGTGGCTTAGACTCATCAGCATCGACGTCCCTGATAGCATTACTGAACAGCCTCGCCAGGGGCGGCAGGACCCTCATTGCCACCATCCACCAGCCTTCAGCCCTCATCTTCGAGAAGATCGATACAGTATACTGCTTGCAAGCAGGGAGAACCCTGTATAATGGACCCAGAGCAGCACTGGTACCAGCTTTAGCCAGCGCGGGGCTACAGTGTCCACCTTACCATAACCCTGCCGATTTCTGTAAGTACAGGACTTTTTTAAATAATGCTTTTTATCATGGATTTTCTGAAAATCGATATAACATGTCTTTAAAACAGGTATCTTCCTTTTTATTATTATAAAAAGTAGAGGATTTTCGAGTGGAAATCGATGTAATAATTATATAAAAAGTATGTCGTTTAAACAAACATAAACTAAAAGGTACCTAAAGCACCTAGCTAGTCAAAAAATATTTACTAATGACATGTTTCTTTTTATTTTTATGTTTCGTAATAAGCAATAGTACAATGACCTCGTTAAAACTTGTAAAGTCACATTTATTTGGGGACGGACATACATAAATATAGCTTCCTTGCTACAAAAAACAACAAATACAGTAGGTACTAATATTTTGTGTCTTAGAGTAACAAAAGGTGAACTTTATTATTGAATGAGAAAAGTAGATGTCCTTAAAGTGTTAACCACGAATAACCAAATTAAAAAAAAACCATATATTATGTCGAGTATCCGCGCTAAATACATCGATATGAGTGACACATTAGGTTCCATATATGGCTATCTGTATATCGTTGGACACGAATCGAATATGAATACGTATCGTAATTTAAATACCCATTAGGTCTCTTACCATATACAAGTACCTATACAGTACACAGGTATATATCCAAGACTCACTATAACTATATAACATAATATGCGTCCATCCGGCCATACAACATTGTATTGTCGAAGTCTGTTTCAACTACTTATCAATGCAAATGTGCAGGATTTTATAGTTTTGTAGTATGGTATAACGTTTTAATTAATCTTAGCTTATGGTGTCAAGACTGCAGCTTAAAATTAAGTAGGTACCACATAAAAGACAAAAATAGAATTGAAGGTAGTTAAAAATACAAACAAAAGTTTAAAGTTTGTTGAAAAATATTTAAATCTGTTGAGACATTTTTAAGATGTAAACCCATAACTACGAGAAAAATCCATCAATTGGGAAGCTAACTAGTCGGCGATATTTTCATTATTTTTATTTCCATCATGGTAAGAAATGAGAGAGAAGTTTATGCAGTTTCAAAATAAAAGATATTCATATAATTGAAGGTTGTAGTCCGTCCGTTCGTTGACATTTATAGACGTAGGTACACGACTTTACTTTTGGACTGGTTTTAAAAACACTTAATGCAATGGGTTCTCCTGTTTATCATGTACTAACTAGTTCAGAACTAAAAATAATATATTTTATGACGTAGGTACTTATTTACTTATATTGGCGTAAAAGTTGACTGTTTTAACTTTGCCTGTTTCAACACCTCTGGATAACCGCTGGATAAATTCATAAATGGAACAGAATTTGTATGAAATTATCTGCTAAGTAATTAAACGGGAACTTATCAAGAGGTGCTGAAACAGGGCCTAAAATAAACTAGTTATTACGACTTCAACTCACGGTCAAAGATGACGACGACGTCGACATGGTAGTGATACCAAAGACTATAAGAGTAGGTATAGTTAGATACTGATCATACTACAGTACGTTAACCATGAGTTCTACCGAATTGCTTTCAATAGGTTTTTTACGCATTGAAACACTGTAATCTTATAGCAGATTTTAGTTCCTTACGTAACCGCTAGAGGCGCTGCGAGGGTTTTACATACAAATAGTTTACGGCGTCGTTAGCGAGTTTAGTGAGAAAAACTCAGGGTCGAGGCACTGATGTTAGTGGCGTCTAAAACCATTAGAAGGTCCGTATGCTTGCCATCTTCAATAAATATCATAAAGCTACAAGAAACAGTTTCTGTCTATGAATAAATTTATCAGAAAATGGGTGTGGACAATAAACAGGAGGAATAGAACACAAAAAAGCAATTTTTAAAACATTTGTTTGTCTGTCTGTGTTTACGAAACCACTGAATGGATTTTCTTGCGATTTTCACAATACCTATGTTAATCCGATTTTGCAGCGGATTTGTTTTATTGAAATCGGATGACAGTGAAAAAAGTTATCGTCAGATTAAGATACTTTTATCACATCCAACGCAGACGATGTCGCGAGGGTACCTACATAATATCATAACTATACTATGACAAAACGTGCGTTGTTCATTGCATTTCCGAAAACCGGCTGGGTAGACAAGACACTCGAAATGTGCAATAAAATTATAATAAATAATAGTCTGTCTGGCTTTCAGTGACCTTAGGGCGTGAGAATAACTTAAACTAACAAACGTAGCAATATAATGAATAACTAGCCTTTGCGCGACTTCGTTCCAGTAAAAGTTGATTTTTTCCCCCGTTTTTGCAATGATACTCCGCTCCTATCGGTCGTCAGCGTGATGATATATAATATCCTATAGAATTCCTCGATAAACGGGCTATCTAACACAGATTTTTTCAAAACGTATCAATAGTTCCTATGATTAGCGCATTTAAACAAACAAACAAACAAACTCTTCATCATCATCATCATCATATCAGCCCAAAAAAGAGGTCCACTGCTGAACATAGGCCTCCCCCATCGACTTCCACCGGGACCGGTCGTATGCCACCTGCATCCAACGAATCCCAGCGACCCTTACCAGCCAGGCTAACATGCGCGTCACGACAAAATTTTGTCTACTCTTTTGTCTCGCTCTTTCTTGTGTGAAAACGAAACAAAAGCACGACATAAGCGTAGACAAAATGTTCTCGCGGCGTACATGTTAGGTCGTCGGTCCATCTCGTTGGAGGCCGTCCCACGCTGCGCTTTCCGGTGCGTGTTCTCCACTCAAGAACCTTTCTGCCCCAGCGGCCATCAGTTCTACGAGCTATGTTCCCCGCCCACTGTCACTTCAGCTTTATAATATTATAGTATAGATATAGGTTTTGTACGCTAATAAAATCGTTATTTTATTATAATGGACAATATTTTATAACATGCTACACCTCACGTAAATGTAATCGGTAAATAAAGGCGTTTTTACCGCATGTGTGACAGAACATCATTTGAAAACCGCTCCACAGATTTGTCTCTATTTTCTTTGCACTTGTATAATTATTATCTATACTAATATTATTAAGCTGATGTTTGTTTGTTTGGATTTGGTTGAACGCGCCAATCTCCGGAGATACAGGTCCGATTTGAAAAATTATTTCAGTTTTAGACGGCCCGTTTATCGAAGAAGGCTATAGGCTATATATTATCACGCTACGACCAATAGGAGCGGAGTAATAACTTAAAATGTTGCAAAAGCGGAGGAAAAAATCAACTTCTATGGGGACGAAGTGGCGGGCAAAGGCTAGTCCATAATAGCCGCCATTCATACCCTTAATTGATTATAAACAAACAATCATTGATCATTATCAATATAATGTGGCTGTCATTCTCAGCTTGAATAATGGGATAATAGTAT
Organism: Acronicta psi; assembly: GCA_946251955.1. Classification (NCBI taxonomy): domain Eukaryota; kingdom Metazoa; phylum Arthropoda; class Insecta; order Lepidoptera; family Noctuidae; genus Acronicta; species Acronicta psi. The sequence continues at coordinate 9,085,295 of OX276475.1, read as the reverse complement.
AATTTTGTAGTACTTATCACGTTCTTTCGCCGTAATTACGTAACACCGGGTCTAGAAATCTGAATTATAATTATTGTACTATCGCACGAGATTGCGTGCAACATCAAAGGTCCTTTTTATACATAACTTCACGTGGTTGCTTGAAAAGATTAGCATTTAACGATAGCATTTTTCATTATTAACTATTGTTTAGAGATAGATGATTTGGACTACTTTTTCCCAACGTGGTATGAAGAAGCCCAGGAGAGAAAAACCTAGATGAACTTAGGCGAAACGTTTGCCCAGCAGTGGAACACAAAATAGGCTAAGAAAAAAAAATTGTTTGTTCGGATACGGTTTTTGGGTACAAGGAATGATATGTTTTTTTATAATCACGTAATTTTGGCATAGGTACTGAAAATTCTATGTTATCCTAAAGTTGAAATTATTGATAAAACATTGCTATAGACAAATCAGTCTTCGAAGTTTTTAAGATTTTCGTTATGAATATGATAAAGCTTATAGCCAACAGTACCCAGCTGAATTCTCTTTCTGAATCAAAATCAAGTTAAAATTAAGATAATATAGAATAGACTGCCTCGTTGGTCTAGTGGTCAAAAGCTCGACTGCTACGCTAGAGGTTCTGGGTTCGATTACCGGGTCAAGTAGTGTTGTTGGGTTTTTCTGTAAAACTCCCAGTAGCAGCTCGAAGTCTTAATTTATGGCAATACGCTCGCAGTTCTCCGCTATGTTTTCCTTTGTAATAAAGGAAAAAAAAAGCGGCGGACTATGCCTCCTTTTGGGGAATACAGGCGTATGCAAAATAGAATCTTAGTATTCATTATTGTTTTTTTTTTCAGTAATGGAGGTTGCATCAGGAGAGTACGCCGTGGACCTGGTGAAAAGTGCGCAGACTATGGCAAAGTACAAGCCGGAGAACGGTGGCAACGGCAGTTGGGAAAGCCACATTCCTACTATAGCCGCACTGCCGAGCCCTTTAGGTACGTACCACTGCGTAATCACAAACTGGAACTAGCTTTATGAGTATATGGTACAAAAACTATTAATAAGTATTTGAGCCGCGGCAAAGTCATGCGAATCGAACATTCGAGAAGTTTTTTTTTAGATTGGACGGCCATTCCTCTGCAAAACAAATTAAAAGTAATAAAATACGTGCGTCCGCGCATTTAATAACAGATGCATCATTATTTCAATGCTGCTATTTATTTATTTATTTATTTATTTATTCAAGGCACATCAACAATATAAACACAAACATTGATATTTTGAAGACAAAGATATAGACTAGTGTTTACATCAATTACAGTAGTAGTATTAATAGTATATTAATTAATAGTAGTATTAAAGTAGAAGATACAGTATTCACAGTTATAAAGACACACAGAAGAATATAAGATTAAACAGTAAAATAAAGCGCACATTAATAGACAAAATTGTTAGTCATCTGCTATCACAACTATAATCTCAGCAAAAAATACATTATTCATAAACCATGATCACTTAATTTATTAATGCAACGTAATATAAATTATTTTAATTTAAATGTACCTAAGTTTATTTACCTTGTTCCGGGGGTTTTCCAAATAGGTATTTGCTATAATAAAATACGTGGCGTTACATTAATGCAGGGTTGATTTGAATACGAAACACATAATAGTAGGCCAGTTATTATTGTCTACAAAATATCGATTATTCCCGCTGCCCCACCAGTTTGTCCCTCACTGGTGAACAGTGACACAATTTTTAAAATTAATTCTCACTGTTCCCCACGGGTGGACAGTAACACAAGCTTTTAAATTGTTCCCCTTGGGCACTACTGGTTGTTCACCTCTGGAGGACAACGAAACAATTTTAAATATTTGTTCTCTAACATAATATTTCCAATATTTGTTCTAATTTAATTTTTTTTAAAGTTATTTTTTTAAATTTTTAATGAATTACTTTCAGTCATCGCGCGCGCGCATTATTGAGCGGTCGCCGATTTTTGCACTAAAAATGTCTGTGAACTCTGTAAATACGGTCAAGTGTACGAGTTGTAATATTGTTATCTCGGAGGTTCTTGCCTTCATAAGAAATAGGCACGATGTAGTAGACAACGAAAGTTTAATAAAAATATGTGCATCGGCTTTCTCCGAGGAAGATATTGATGAAGCAAAAAAGTTATTGTTTGTTTCTACGAAAACAACCCAAAAACTCGTGTCGAGACGTAAAAACAAAAAGCAGAAAGACCTGGAGGATATGATTACGGTATTTAAAACCATGGATCCCGAACAAATCCCAGTTTTTGTGGCGTATGACCTTCATAAATTACCCCCAGTCTGTTTTGATCACGTAGACGTGACTAAACTGTTGAAGGATTTATTGGTTATACGATCAGAAGTAAACGCAATCAAAAGTGATTATGTGACCAAGGATCAGCTGGAAAACATGAAATTGAATGCAAGCATACCGACGCCCGCGCCGTTACCAAGTTTGAACGTGAACACACAAATAGGAGGGTATATTGAAAATAATAAGTCCGAGTTATTGAATGTATCTCAAAGTAAGAACTGCGCACCGTCACTAAGTCAACCGAGTCACAATTATTGCATGAGTCATGAAAGTTCGAGTGCTACGCTACCTGCTGTTGCTAGCACTGCGAGTCAGAAGCATAATACACCCGTCATGCCCGCTCCACAGCGCCCGACCGGTTCTGCGACCGCAGAGAAACAGCTGACAATGGCACAGATTGTAAACAATGGCAAGTGGAAGGAAAGTAAAAGAGAAGATGACTGGACTTTGGTGCAGAAACCAAAATCGAAAAGCCGTTTCACTGGTTTGACGGGGAAGGCTGTGTCAAATGTACCAATAAAGTTTCGTGCTGCTGATATGAAAATACCCTTATTTATATCGTATGTAAATAAAGAAACCACAGAGGAGGATATATGTGACTACATACAAAGTAAAGTTAATGAAGTGGTGACTTTGGAAAAAATTCATATGAAGGCTGATAGACAATATAATGCATTCAAGTTGTTTGTTCCTAAGCACAAAATAAACACGTTTTTAGATGACAACTTGTGGCCGGAGGGTATTGCTTTCAGAAGATTTATACATTTTAAAAATAGGACAGACACTAGGATTTTGAATGAAAATGCATCTCCTGAGTAATGGATACGACAATAAAGAACACATACCTAGCAACGTTTAATTGTAAAAATATCACCCGATCAGCTGATTGTGTGAGAAGATTATGTGGAGTGGCTGACGTCATCGCGCTGCAGGAAACCTGGCTGCTGCCTCATGATCTAGCCTACTTAGGCACGTTACACGACGACTTCGCGTATACAGGAAAATCAGCGGTCGACACGTCAGCTGGTGTACTTATAGGGAGGCCATACGGAGGAGTAGCCCTATTGTGGAGGAAGTCGGCTTTTTCAAAGGTGTCATTAGTGCCGTGTAATAGTGATCGTTTGGTTGCTATTCAAATTGATCACGCAGATCGTTCTTTGTTAATTTTTTCGGTTTATATGCCTACTGACTCGAGTGATAATATAATAGAATTTACTACTTGTTTGAGTGAGATTATTGCGATTACTGAGAACAGTGATACGGAAACGGTGTGCATATTAGGAGACTTTAACGCTCACCCGGGCGAGCGTTTCGCAAATGAACTGTCAACTGTGTGTACGGAGCAAGCGTGGTCATGTGTGGACAGGGAGTTGTTACCGAATGATACGTTTACTTTTAAGAGTACAGCTAACGGTGCGCTTCGCTGGTTAGATCATTGCGTGGTGAGTAGTGCAGCGAGACAATTAATAATAAAAGCAGATGTTTTGTATGATGTTTACTCGTCGGACCACATTCCTTTGATTATTGAGTGCAATATAGATTTGATTATACCTAAGTTAGTAAGCAAAACCTACTCTTGTAATAAAGTCATTTGGGGTGAAAGAAATGTTAAGCAATTTGAGGAATATTCAAATTTTTGTCATTCAAAGCTAAGGTTAATCGATTTTCCCACGGAATTTTGTGATTGCTCGCGTGTAATGTGTTCTGATACTAGCCACCACAAACTGTTAGACGAGATGTACGACACAGTCATAAGTATTTTGAAAGAGGGTGCAGTTAATACTTATGAAGGTGCTGATAACATGCGCTGTAAAAGAAAAAATGTAGTTGGTTGGAATGTGCATGTGCGTGATGCTCACAGGGAGGCTCGCATGCATTATCAGACGTGGTTGCTACATAATAAACCCAGCTCGGGGCATATTTATACAAATATGTGTAAATCCAGAAAGGTTTTCAAAGACAAACTAAAATATTGCCAAGATAATGAACATCAAATTAAAATGGATATTATAGCTAAAAATCAGTCAGACAAGCAATTTGGTGCTTTTTGGAAGGCAACAAATAAATTAAATCCAAGGTCGAGCTTTCCGGTGAGCGTGGCGGGCGTGCACGAACCAACAGAAATAGCAAATTTATTTAAGCACCACTTTAAGATTGAGTCGCCTCTTACAAACACGGCACGGATTGCCGATGCTGAGGCCATCACTGGGGACATTAACGTTCGGTTTACCCCTAAGGAAGTTGCGTCGGTGGTTAAAGCAATGAAAAGAGGGAAGTCACCAGGTCACGATGGGCTCAGCATCGAACATCTGAAATACGCCGGGGTACACCTGCCACGCGTACTTGCTATGCTGTTTAATTTGTGTATCAGTCACGGTTATTTACCGAATAGCCTCATGTTTACTGTTGTGGTACCTATTATTAAAAATAAAACGGGGGATGCCGCTGATGTCTCTAATTATAGGCCTATATCCTTGGCAACTGTTTCAGCCAAGGTGCTGGACAGTCTGCTTGACACACAATTAGCAAAGCATATCGAACTGCATGACGCTCAGTTTGGCTTTAGGCCGGGGCTGTCCACTGAAAGCGCTATATTGTGTCTAAAGCAGACAGTACAGTACTACAAGGATAGAAAAACGCCCGTCTTTGCCTGTTTTTTAGACCTATCGAAGGCATTCGATCTTGTCAGTTATGACGTTCTTTGGAATAAGTTGTTATCTAAAACTTCTTTACCGGTTGAAGTTATATCATTACTTAAGTATTGGTATAGCAATCAACGCAATTGTGTAAGGTGGAATGGTTCCTTATCGAGTATGTACCGGTTGGAATGCGGGGTGAGGCAGGGGGGATTAAGCTCGCCTCGCCTGTTCAACCTGTACATGAACCAGCTGATTGCTGAGCTCAGCAACACCAAGGTCGGGTGTCATATTGACGGAGTGTGTACAAATAATCTTAGTTACGCAGACGATATGGTGTTGCTGAGTCCATCAATCAGTGCCATGAGGAGACTAGTGTCTACATGTGAATCATATGCGGTGGCTCATGGGCTCAAATATAATGTTTTAAAGAGTGAACTAATGCTTTTTAAAGCGAGTGGGTTTTCTTACCCAGCCTTTCCGAATGTGTCACTTTGTGGCACTCCACTGCGTAGGGTCTCTAAATTCAAATATTTGGGTCACTGGGTCACCGATGATTTAAGTGATAATGTAGATATAGATAGGGAACGCAGGTCGCTGGCTATCCGTTGTAACATGCTGGCCCGCAGGTTTGCACGGTGTACGAATTCAGTGAAGATCACGCTTTTTAAAGCATTTTGTCAATCTTTTTACACCTGCAGCCTGTGGGTTGGTTATTCGCAGCGGGTGTACAGTGACCTGCGTGTCCAATACAACAATGCACTCAGGGTACTGTTAGGGCTGCCGTGGCGATGCAGTGCGTCAGGGATGTTTGCCGAGGCGAGGGTTGATGGCTTTGCCGCCATAATTAGGAAAAGGTGCGCCTCCCTACTCACTCGCGTTCGTGGCAGTACTAACACTATACTGAGTGTTTTTGCTGATAGGTGGGAGTCCCCCATGCTGCAAAGATGGTTGCGGCTTCATGTCAAAGTGTAAACTGTGCTTTTGTATTGTATTATACTAACATTAGTTTTTAAGTCTATTGTTACTAACAAAATATGGACCTAGTCTGAAATAAATGTTTATTATTATTATTATTATTTGTCTCCAGATATAAGTTCGGACTTGAAGCTCAAACAAGCATCAATAAACCACAAATATAAGGACCAGAAGTTTTCAAAGAACATTTACAGACAATCCGGACTTCTTCGACAAACTTGGATACTACTCTATAGGAACTACTTAATGACGACCAGAAATTATGTAAGCAGAATATTTAGTGTAGTAACTTTACTTTTTTAAAACGACTTTAAACAAATAGGAATGCCTTGTTGGTCTAGTGGTCCCAAGCGCGATTGCTACGTTAGAGGTCCTGGGTTGGTCCCCGTGGTAGCAGCTCGGACTCTGGATTTGTGCCCGGTGGATGGCAATAGGCTCGCCACATATTACATGGGACCTAAACTTACCGAAATGTGGGTGTACATTAGTACGCCTTTGCCTACCCCTTCAGGGAATACAGTCGTGATGGTATGTCTTCTTTCCCTTTTCAGTCTTTGTTCATGTATCGCGTTGCGGCGCACGTGGTGATCGCTCTCATCTTCGGCTACCTGTACTTGGGGGTGGGCAGTGAAGCAGGCTCGGTGCTCGGCAACTACGTCTACTTGTACGGGTCCATGCTGCTTGTGGTATACACCGGGAAAATGTCTGTCACACTATCATGTAAGTACCGTGTTTTTAGAGTTACGCACTTCGAAAGGAAAATTATTTTACATTTAACGGGAACTTATTAGGAGGCTTTTAAGCTTTATAACATTATGATTTATGAGTCTTTGTTAGTTAAATAACGAAATGTTATTATTATTATTTATATTATTTTTATCTTTCCAGTTCCATTAGAAATGGACATACTGAGAGGGGAATACTTCAATCGATGGTACAACTTAGGACCTTACATCGTATCTATATTAGCAGTGGAGTTACCATTTCAAGTGAGTTTTGACCCTTTCAGTTGACTTAAAAATAATTAACGCCTGGACACGACTTACAGTGGCCAGTGTGGTACCCAGATTGGCAGAACCAATATGTGCAAATGGGGATTCGGAGATCCTAATCTTGCTATAAGTGTCCGCGGCAATCTGTGTCACGAAGGACGATCTTTATGCGGTCATGCCTAATCACATTAAGGTGGCCTCATCCTTACTGTTAAACCTTATGTAACTGACAGTGACTAACAGTAGATAGTAAACTAAGTCGATCTTTTCGAAGCTAACGCTAATATATATAACTGAGCCTCTTAGAAGATAAAATGGCAAATTATTTACTCGATTGTATGCATTTAAAACAAAACTTCTGTGATTACAAAAGTAATAACAATACCTAGATGGAGGAAGAACCACAAAATGTAATTATGTCACTTCTGAAAAATGTTGCAGATGCTTTCCTGCGTTTCCTATGTGGTGCTGTCGTATTGGCTGACTGACAACCCGCTGGAGCCGACCCGAGCTACTCTGTTCCTGGCGACCGTAGTAGCCACGTCGCTTTGTGCGCAGGCGTGGGGTTACTTCATTGGATCCACGACGCCTACTAGGGTAAGATAATTGACAAAATATTTTTAATTCGCGCTCTCTCTCTCTCTCTTTTTCTTTCTCTTTCTGTATACTGCCTCATTGGTCTAGTGTCATGTCGAACAAAGTGTTACTCGTATTCGATTTTTCTATGAATTTCTCAGTAGCAGCTCCAAGTTTGGCTGGTTAATAGCTGTAATAATCTCACCACATGGGAGCTAAACATACTGGCGAACTGCAGGTGTACATACATTAATACATCTCTGCTGTGATAGTATGTTACTTGGAGCTTTGATGGCGAGTTAAACATTCAATCTGTAGTACACTTATTGTCAAGCTGTTACTGGTAAATGTTGTTGGATGCATGTGGCATGTCACTGGGTCCTTGTGGCCATCGGGGTGAACTATAACCTAATCCCTCTCATTCTGAGAGACCCGTGCGCAGCAGTGGGACAGTATATGGGTTGATGAGGACCATGATTACATGCAATTCAGACTCAGAAACCCAGAAGCTTAATAAATCATCTTTTCTTTCAGATCGCCGTGTTCATCGGACCAGTGCTGGCCTGCCTGTTCTCGGTGTTCGGTTTCTGCCTGGCGCTGGCGGACACTCCCTACCAGTTCCGCTGGCTGCACCACATCTCCTACTTCAGGGCAGGCTTCCACGTCGCCGTACATTCCGTCTACGGCTTCAATAGGACTAGGATGCACTGTTCCAAAGGTAAGACTTATTTAGGATAAGTGCTAATTGAGGTTTGACGAATTAAAATTAATTCGGTCGAAATTTACAACTAAAATGCTATTTCGTTCCACCAGTGAAAATAAATCCAGATGAGTAATATTATAGGAAATGTGACTTTTTTAGTTTATTTATACTATAATGGTCTTTATATAGAAAAAAACCATTTCCTTCTTCATCTCCAAATTACTGTTTTAACACCGAAAATCCTATTCCAGAATACTGCCACTACATCACACCAAAGACATTCCTTAAGGAGATGGACATGGAGAACGTGGACGTTGGAGGGAACATGGCACTAGTTCTGTCCACCACAGTCCTGATGCATGTCCTTACCGCAGCCGCACTGTGGTACCGACTCAACAAAAGATGATTACAACAATTTTAGTTTTAATCTGAAATTAGATACGGATTGGGATCTTATCGTAACGTAGTTTAAGTATGAAGACCGCCAGACAGAGAGCATTCGCATTCCACGTTTAAATTCTTTTGGTTTTTTTATATGGACATGACAACATAAACATAAAAGTTTTGTGAGGTCTCTGTATGCGCGAGCTTGTCGGTCTGTATTCTAGAATACCCATTGGGCATTCGCTCTCTGAGGAACGTTTGAATGACGTATGAAATAACAGCACCAATCTTTTATATCATCCAATTTGCAGGTTTAAGGCATAGATTAATTTGCTTGAACACCATTCTAGAATACGACCATTAGTTCCCTATTTATTTAATGCTAGCAATGTACTTAGTTGTTATAATTTATGACGTGACAGTAGCCAGTAGGCGCTAGATAATAATATTTTAAGTAGGTCATTGCTCATCATGTCATATTTTTTTATGAAAAAACAAAATTATAACTTTAAGGAGGTATTATTTGATGAGAAAAACACTAGAGCAGGTATACAATAATTGTCTTTACTAGAATATCTTAACAACGAATGGCCAATGTACTTCAAATAAATTAAGATGGTATTTTTTTAAGATATTCTTTTATAAGTTGCTGCAATTTCTATCGTTACATCAGGAGGTTTTTATTCTGCCAAAATATATTCGCCGAAATTCTTCTTGGGAAAGAAAGACTCAAAAACTAAGATGAGTTTTGAATACGTAAAATATTCTTAAATAACTACTCAAATAAATTAAACCAAGATTAATACAAATTAGTGTTAATTTTACTTGCGAGTAATAAGTGAATTAATCATATTTTTGTATACAGATCTGAATCCACGACTGATATAAATATTACAATGGGACCTCAGAAAGCTTTTATTTTTTTAAACATATGAATATCATAAATACTTCCAAACAAAAAAACTATCTTCCTCTGAACAAGCACTGTATTTTATGGCATAAAGTAGGCACTTGTTGACCTACCTTTTTTTGGGGCAAAACTGGAACTGAACCTTTTTGGTCGAACTTAACGGAACATAACTTCTTAATCAGGTTTCTCATCAAATAAACGATTTCTTTTTTTATGTTATTTATGGACAATTAATTGCCTCTATTATGTGTCTCAATTCTATTACTATTCTTATGCGATTTTCTTAAATGTAACTCGATGATAATTTCCTTTTTTTACTACCACCAAAATAATTAAGGAGCCACACTTGCCTAAACTTTTAAACCTTATTATTTGTTATCTATGTAATTATTATAAGCAAGTATTATTAAACCAATTTTATAATTATTATGTGCAAGATGTAATACGAATTATATGATAGTTAAATTATTTTCATTATGTGATATGTTTTAAAATAATTGTTTACTTAAATTTGTAACGTAATATAGTATTAATTAAGTTAATTGTAATAATATATAAGGCAGACATTGGCAAAGGAATACTTTAAAATAAAAACTTACATTCAAACTTTTTGCGATTGCGATAAAACTCTCATTTGGTGCATAAAATTTAGACGAAAACATTCAAAATAACATTAGCCGCTTAAAAAAGAAAACTTTTGCCATTATAACCAAAATAGGATTTTTTTTACTTAGTATTACTAAGTATTAAATATCACTAAGTATTAAATATTTCTCCTCTTCTTCTCTTTTTCAAGTTTAAATATGTAAGGGAAACCATACACGTAAAATAATTCTACGAACAAAGTTTGATCAAACTAAAATATCTGTCAGTTCTTTCGCACAGAGAACAGTTTGATGTAACTACTTGTCTACAGCATAATTACGTGTATTGCTAGCTGTATTCTGAGATGGAATATTTTAAGAGAGTATTTGACATAGGTATTTGGAGAAAACGAAAAATATTTCGTATTGATATCATATAGTTCATTTTAGTCTAACCATTCTTAATATCAACAATTGCTTAGAATTTTCTCAACAAATAAACCAGCGTAGGTACAAATGGTACAAATACGAATCTCAATGGTATTAAGAGATTTCTTGACTGATACAAATGACATGACTATTTACCGAATCAATAAAATGGATCCAGTGATTATATGTTTTTCATTATCTATATTTAAGTTAGCATTAGTTTTTTGTTAATTTTACCTTTCAAAGATATCAACTGTGACAGCCTCACATGTGAAAGTCAGATACATAACATACCAACGTAAAAAGGTTACATTCTTAAATAATTAAGTAATTCTGGTCGATTTTATAGAGAAAATAAAATCAAAAAGTCATAAATTTCATTTAAAAAGAAAAGTAGAAAATATTTTAATGGCATCCCATTTTTTTCGCCAACACGAACGGCCAGCTATAATTTGTATTTAATAATGTACAGAAGAAAAGTTTTTATACCTATAAAACTTTTTGGGAAAATATTGATAGCAAAATTAATGATACATTCATTAGTTATCTAAATTTTGACGCCTCAAAATCTGTATTTGCAAACCGATTAGATTCGATTAGGTGTAGAACATTTATATTAATACATTTCATTTTATTTCGGTTCATTGTGAATGGGCCTAGCCAGTACAACTGCTACTTGTGAAAGTAGAAATATAGATTTTTTAAATGCAAACTTCTTACTAGCATGGCTCATTATTGTGCGTTTATCAGCTCTACACGATAGGTATGCTAAACGCTCATTATAAATAAAAATTTTCTCGACAAAATAGATGGAACAGTACCTATAATGTCCCTTATAATGTCCCTTAAACTTATTCTGTTATTTATAAAAAAAAACGGTTGTAGGTCCTATGCTGACAGGAGATAATTTCATAATACCTGTAATATTATGTAAAACGAACTACTTTTAGTTTTATTCTACAAGACTGGGATGTGAACAAAAATCATTGTACTCAGAAACGGCGTCGCTTGTTCCATGTCTGTGATGACGTTGTAGAGAAGGCTGAATAGCTTTGTGCCTTTGTCACGCGTAGTACAATATCAAAACAAACAAGTCAAGTCAGAAACTTCAAACTTGACATTAACTAAATCCGCGAGGAAAGCAAGTGATAAACTAAGTACCGACAAAATAATTAATTAAAAAACCAAAAAAGTAATTCACGTGTACGATAAAAAGAAGGTTACTCTACATCGGTACGTATTTAAAGTATTTTATCGTGAAATTGACAGACGACAGTTAACAATGCGATAAATGAAATTTAATTATTGTTTCATACAGCACAATTATTGCTTTAAATATAAACGTGTATACTGACTATATCACGCCATTTAGAGGCCAAATTAAAGGCAAATGATTATAAATATTGTTGGACGTCTGGATGGATTTAACCTACCTGGGTAGACATTATTTGGGTTGGTCGTGAAATCCCCAACTCAGATAAGTACTGTTTAGTGACGGCTCAAGGAGACTAAAGTTCTGTGTGTTGGAGATCATTATTTCTCCCTTCCCGCCGCCAAGTAAGTATTTGCCATGCGCTTGCTCGCAGAAGAGGAAAGCGGCTTCCAATGCGCTCTAGGTACCGAAAATAGATCGCATTACGGACGAAAGCGAGAGGACCTACCGTGACCAAGTAACAAGATCACAACACTGCCTGTGACTGCGCTGCCTTCCATAACGCATGTATGCTGGGCATAAGCCCAGCTCGAGCAACGCTGTTGTGATCTTCGCTCCAACGCTCCGGGCGTTGGCACAGGCAATTCTCAAAACATCTATGTTCCTGCGTCATTCGGAAACTATGTCTACTAAGACTATAACTCTCCTCAACCAGCTTCATCTATCACCTCCATGGGATTTACTGATTTGCCGGATTTGGGTCATTCACTCCAACCTCAAGCTAGGATCAGTCGACGATGGCGCTAAATTAGCAATAATGGGAGAAACCTTTTTTTTGAGAATAAAATGCTCCTAATTTAGTCCTTTAGTTCGTCGATTGTCTAACAAAGCTTTGATAACGATGAAATTACTGCAAAATCAATTTCCCGAGATTTTCAGGAAATTACTTTATTTTATTTCCTTTATTATTCACTTGTATTATGCCTAGTGTACGATAACAAGCGACGTAAATATCTACGCAGTTACTGTATGAGAAAGTGTTTATGTTGATGCTTATCTTTTAAGGCGGCGACATACGTGGATTGCGCGTTTTGGGGGTACATTAAAACGTTTTTTCTCCCTAATCTTTATCGGAAAAAATCCAAAAAAAATATATGTTAATCTACACGATACAGAGCAAGTGCGTCTCGGGCCAGATTTAAAAAAAAAACATTTGAAGTATTAAAAATAAATGACCAAAGTAGCCTCCGTTTTCTTCGTTACAACCTTTTTTCTTTTAAACTATGAACTGTAGGATTTTTTTTAATCCATCAGAATATTACATAGTACTATGCCGAGAGTACTCTCGGCTCACTTTTTTGAAAAACTTTTTTAATTATTTTATATGATTTTTTTACGTAATCGATACTCGCAAGTTCCCTGAGCAGCCCCTCTGTCGCCCAATACTTTAGTGCGGGACGAGGCGCCGTGCTGAACGGACCTGTGCCACTTTTTTCCGCAAAATGGAGCTACATACTCGATACTTTTGTGTATTAGTAGTAGTATAAAGGGTTTATCAGTGTGTGTAAATCTTACAATGTTTTGATAGGGTGAGCACGGTGCTCTAGCTACAAAACAAAATTTTAGCAGCTCGGGATACTATTTTAATTTTTAACTAAGTTCAAGTACAATGTTACCTTGCGTGTTAATATGCAATTATTTTTTAAATTATAGGTACCTATTGATTTTAACTTTATAATGTAAAATAATTTTTAAATTAAATTCAAGATGGCGAACCTACTTATTTTTTTCATTAAATGATATGGGTATCAATTTCGAGGTTTTTTGGGGTGTTGATTACGAAATTGCCATTTGTTTTGAAATCCAAGATGGTGGACATCATTTTTTTTGTCATAATTGACATGGGTATCAATTTCGAGGTTTCTTGAGGTGTTGATTACGAAATTGACATTTATTTTGAAATCCAAGATGGCGGACATTTTTTTTCCAAAACTGTGAGATGGGTATCAATTTCGAGGTTTCTTGGTGTGTTGATTACGAAATTGCCTTTTATTTTGAAATCCAAGATGGCGGACATTATTATTTTTTCATTAATATGACATGGGTATCAATTTCGAGGTTTCTTGGGGTGTTGATTATGAAATTGCCATTTATTTTGAAATTCAAGATGGCGGACATCATAATTTTTTCATTAATATTACATGGGTATCAATTTCGAGGTTTCTTGGGGTTTTGATTATGAAATTGCCATTTATTTTGAAATTCAAGATGGCGGACATTATTATTTTTCTATTAATATGACATGGGTATCAATTTCGAGGTTTCTTGGGGTGTTGATTATGAAATTGCCATTTATTTTGAAATCCAAGATGACGGACATTTTTTTTTTCATAAATGTGACATGGGTATCAATTTCGAGGTTTCTTGGTGTACTAATTACAAAATTGCTCTTTATTTTGAAATCCAAGATGGCGAACATTATTTTTTCATAACTGTGACATGGGTATCAATTTCGAGGTTTCTTGGCGTGTTGATTACAAAATTGCCATTTATTTTGAAATCCAAGATGGCAGATATTATTATGTTTTCATTAATATAACATGGGTATCAATTTCGAGGTTTCTAGGGGTGTTGATTATGAAATTGACATTTATTTTGAAAAAAATTGCGCATTGTATAAAAAATATCTTTTATACATTATAATATACCTCCACGGGGCACGCGATGCCAGCGGTACCTACGGCCTCCGGCAATATTGACAGATAGCTAGGTAAATTAGATTTACTGTAACTATAGGCAAGTGTATAAATATAAGAAGTATGGTCTACGCATACTATATGAGTTAGCCATTTGGGTTATGCCTATTGTTATCAAATCTTAAAAATATATAGATTAGAAACGTACCCATTTACCATTTTACCCTTTGTATTGTCCTCTTGAGTCTTTAATTTCGAATTATGTTTTTTACATTTTCTTTTGTCATCCATTTTGATAATATAAATAAACATAATTATAACGCACAGAATTACTTTATTACAATTACAATAACGACTAAGTATATTTAAATAAATTTATGTACACCAATACACGCTAATATTAAATATTATTATGTACACAGACACACAAAAATAACCCCATTATATGATTACTAAAAATCGATGCAAGTATTACGAAACTACGAGTATGTAAGTACTTCGATTTACAAAGAAAAGTGTCGCAGGTCCATTCAGCTTAGTGTCTCGTCCCGCACTGAACTGAAGTTTTAGGCAAGACTCGACAAGAGGGGTAGGTCTCGCGATTTGCGAGTTAAACGTAAAAAAATAATTTTAAGTAAATAATTAAGAGTTATTATTACAAAATCTGTTAATAGAAATGTTTGCTTGTTACTTGCTTGTTTTTTGCCTACACATTTTGTTTTTTCTAATTAGTTAGAAAAAACAAAATATATCTATAAGCAAAAACTTGTTATCAGCTATCAGTTGACCAAGTTGCTGCTACTTAGCTTTTAATTAACTGTAAGTTTTCCGTGCAATAAATAAATAATAAGCAAAAGGTTCCTTCAGTATCATATCTAAATTTCTTATAGAAAAAATATTATTCAACGAAAACATTTCTATCAGTAGAGGTATTATAAATTCAATACAAGTGTTTTTTTAAAGAACTCCAAAACATTTTATGCCATGCCTTTAAACTGTCAATTGATATCATATATTATCTTAAAGTCTAACACTGATAATAATAACAAGCAAACAAACCTTTTTATCATTCCGTATAAAAAACTATAATATTTAAAATTATTTATTTAATCGGCCGAAAAATGTAGACAACCCTAGTCTAAACGGCAGTCAATGTGTGAGTGCAACGCGTAGTCAGTGCCAGGGGGTGCGGCAGCGCGCGCGGTGTTTTTCATCGGGAACGCCCACTCGAGCAAGGTCAACGGCGTATATCGCAGTCTTAAACAATTCATATTTATATGTCGCCATTTTCTTTCAGTTCAATAGAAAATGAAAGTTGGTAGGTATAAAGGACAAAACACTTTCAACGTTGCAAAATGGTGGAATAAAAAGAATTATAAACAATATAGTCCTCAGAAACTTCAGAAATAACTTCACGACAACTTCGCTTACTTTAAAAAAAAGTTTTATACAGTTTAAAACATCCTCTTTATTCAAAGTTGAGTTAGCCTGAGTGCATCAAGAAAAAAACATCTGATCACTGTTACTTTGAATGCCTAGTTTTTAAAATCTTATGATACTACTACTCACTAGGTAAAATGTTATTCTACAATTCTACTACATCTTCCACTATCTTTAACAAAATGTAACAAATTGTCTTCTGTTCCAGGAACTCTTACAGTATAAGAGGTGTACAAGGACCGAGATCAGTTCGCAGGTCTGGTGCGCGAGGTGGCAGCACCGAACATGGGCCGCATGGGCATCGAGATCCTGTCGTTCACCATCAAGGACGTCTACGATGATGTGCAGGACCTCGCCAGCCTGGGCGCCGACGGCGGTCGTCAAGCGCGACGCGAGAGATTAAGAACATTTTGGACTTTTTGGACCTGTTTTACCGACTCTGGATAGCTGCTAACGCCAGATAAATTCGAAAATGGGACAATATTTGTTTGGAATTATCTGCCAAATAATTTATTTAACGAGAACTTACTAGGGAGGGATGGTGAAACATTTTATTTGTTTTTTTTTGTGAAGCCTTATTTTTTTATTATCCTAAGGGTAAAAAATCATCTGTACCATACATTTTGCCAAGTTGAGTGAACTTAGATGTATGGAAGAGCTGTTATTTTAATTTTTAGGGTAATTATTACGGTATTCAGTTGTTTCTAACGCCAACATATGGCATCAGAAACCATAATATTTAACCACTCATTCATTCTATTCAAAAGATTCGTAGCATTCGAGGTGTATTCATCCCTAGCATAGACAACGGTAAGAAATGTATCCAAATTCGGCCCTGTCGTTGTCTGTGGTTGAACCACAAACAATAATAGACTGCACGATGAAATTATTTAAGGGCGTGCCAATACGCCACATGTATTATATGTCAGAAAATGCATTTATACGGCAGCTGATTTGTCTATTAGAGACGTCAGTGCCACCTGGTAGCACTGAATGAAACTAGACATCCTACGATTTTTTTTTTTTTGGGGGGGCTATATATCAAACGTAATACCGTTGTCTAGTTGTCAAAGTCAATGTAACTGTCAGTAGGGCGTTCGTTCAGACTTCACTTGGTCTTGGAACCTCGCCTGCGCCGGTTGTGCGCACTGACTGTTATAAAAAGCGTGAGTGTATGTAATAAATATATGTACTGTATATGTGTATCTGTATAATATCAGCCAAAAATTATGTTAATATTTTTTTCTCCATTAGAAAATTATTTATTAGAAATACCCAGACCACGCGAGCAAAGCCGCTGGCGAGAAAGCTAGCTAGCAATATTTTTATCAATATTTTATCTCTTGCAGATCGCGGCGGAAGTATCAGCGCCTCTCGTGAAGACGGACGAGATCGTGTTGGTGGGGGACAAAGGCGCGACGGGTGAGGTGGTGCGGCTGACCAGCGGTCCCGCCCGCGCTCAAGACGCTCACCGGCCGGGTGGCCTCGACCTCACCGCGGTGCTCAAGAGACTGCACCCTAGTCCCTACCGGCAACGGTCAGTAATGTGCTACTAGCCGTACATGCAGAGGTAATTTGCCTGAGATGACCGGTCTCGGAAGTTATTCAATGTGGTATTGATGTGGACTCCTTGGCATGTTTCCCTTATACGTCTCAATATTAAAAAATAAATATTAGTTCTAATTCCTGCCGTGGTGTCTGTGGTTGAACCACAATCAATAATAAGTAGAGACTGCACGACAAAAATATTTACGGGCGTGCCAATACGCCACGTGTATTATTATATGTCACAGAAAATGCATTTATACGGCACCTGATTTGACTATTAGAGACGCCAGCGCCACCTGGTGGCATTGAATGGAACTAGATGTCTTACGAGTTGTCAAACGTAAAACCGTTGGCTAGTTGTCAAAGTCAGTGTACCTGTCAGGTTCGTTCAGACTTCACTTGGTCTTGGAACGTCACCTGCGCCGGTTGTGCGCACTGACTGTTATAAAATCAACATGGCACATGTACCATAGACGGCTTCAGCGCCACGGATCGTGAGTTCAATCCTCGCATGAAACAAATAATTATGAATGATTTATTGTAGTTATTTTTTATTGTATTTGGCATAAACAATCTTACAGGCAATAATCTTAGCGATTATTTAACTTTTTTGTTATGATTTCATTGTTTTGTTGTTATTGCTTATTATATAAGTACAAATCGTTCTTCAGTTTGCGTGTATTGAAATATGTTTTTGCGCAATCAATGTATCTGAATGATTTCCTTATGCTTATTAGTAAGCTAAATGATTACATTTAATAAAAACATGTGTATTTCATAGTTGTCTTATTTTTTTCACCTAGGTACATCTTCTAAACTTTATTCAAAGACTACCGTAGCCGACCATCCTGTACCTATTCCCACAGTTGTATACTGATGTATACACACAGTTTGTCTAGGTTCAAATCCAAACTCCAAGCTGCTACTGAGAATGTCTGAACGACACACACGCTCAGTGCGCCCACACACACACACACACAGTCACACACGTAAGTAAGCACACTCACATGCGGACACGCACACACACAACACACGGACGCTCATAGCACACAAACACACAAACACACATGCTCATACGCACACTCACATGCGGACACGCACACGAATGGATGTATACACATACCATCACGCTTGTACAGTGTACACACCCTCGTATGTTTAGGTCCCATGTAATAGGGGTGAGCTGATTGCCATTAAGCGCAAATCCAAACTCCGAGCTCCCACAGAGTAGCATAGAAAAACCCAATAACAATGCTCGACCTTGGACTCGAACCGACTGAGCGTAGCATTCACGCTAAGGACCCTCTTCCGAGACTAATATAGTTAGAGCAAAGGAAAATAAAACAAATGCACATAACCAAGTATATTTGTGAAGATAAATGACCCGCAGCATACCTAGAAAATAGAGTTAAGACCTGGAATCACTACCTGGAGGTAAATACTTACACGTACCTATCTTTTTTGGGGGTGCGAAAACCTCCTGGATCTCCGAGAAAGTGAAGAGGCGGCTATCGTAGCGACTAAAAACCGCGTTTGCCTCTCTTTAGCCTAGGTATATATAAATGAGCCCCGCCGGGGTCACCGAAGAGTCAACCCGTTCCCGTGACCCAGGGAACGTGTTGACACTCTTCCGCGAGCGCATTTCACACACACCGCGCCGGGGAAGGCACCGTGGCGGTGCCTTTCCAGACACAAAATGGGCCACGGAATGGGATAAATGGGTCATGTCATACAAGTTACCTAATATTCGCAAGGGAATTGAATCCCTGTAAACCGTGTCCGTTTCGACTGCTCGGCCAGAGTGTCGTAGAAGAAAATCGACTACGTCAACATTACGAAGGAATTTGTAAAACACTAACAATGAAAGTCGCAAATTCGTAGAAGCATTATTCAGAAAGTTCTATAGGTTTAACCATGGCCGCGCGGTCGAAACATGGAGAACCGCGCGGCCACGCAGTTCTCTTAAACGGGGCTTAGTAGAGGTCCCATTGTTTTTGCTAATCATTCATACGATTTCGAAGAAAATGTAGATAGCATGAATAAAGCCCTAGTGTTTGGACTTTACGACCTACAGACCTTAAATGTCATGGCCGCGCGGTTGAAACATGGAGAACCGCGCGGCCACGCAGTTCTCTTAAACGGGGCTTAGTAGAGGTCCCATTGTTTTCGCTAATCACTAATACGATTTCGAAGAAAATGTAGATAGCATGAATAAAGCCCTAGTGTTTGATCTTTACGACTTACAGATCATATAACCCATAATAGAAGTAAGAAGAAGGGTGACCAAGATTGATGGTACGTCAAAAGACATATTAATTTTCTAAAGACGTATTGTCTTTAGAAAATTAATATGTCTTTTGACGGACTTTAAATTTAAATTTAAAAAATTTAAAACGAAATTAATATGTCTTTTTCGACTTTTGGAATGGAAATTGCTTAAAAAAATACAAAGAGACATAATTTCTGCTGGTCATTATCAAAGCCTAAACATATTAAACTGTAAGTATTATTTTTAAATAATTTCTAACTATGTAGGTAATTTGGAGTCGGTGCGAAACAAATTTATTTTTAATTTAACTAATTTAATATAAAGCGATTGTAACGAGACTTGGCACATTTATATAGTTCTTATGTCCCTACAACATAATGGACACCTAGAGTTGATCTGGTGATGGAGACGGGAGACAAATGAAGGAAACCCTCAACGGTTTACAGCAGCTCTTTCGGGCTTATTTAATTTAACTTTATGAAAACTTTTACCCCGAGTTGGTTAAAATAAGGTAGGTAACTAAATAATTTTTACTTTTCACTAGCTATTAAAAATAAAAACGTTTTACAAAAAAAGTTATATCGACGAAAAAAGTTACTAAACCGCGTTACATAAACCTTTTTTAGTCTTTCGTCGAAGATCATCGTGATCGACCAAGCGACCATATTTATGAAAAAGTAATGTGCAAGCAATTATTAATTGCATTCCTAATGATAGATACATACCAAGGGCCGGTTAAATGACAGTCTTTTTTTTATTTTATTTTTTATAATGAAGGAAAAAATCGGTTGGCGGGCAGGATTCGAACCTGCGTCTTCTGGTTCGGTACACCAGACGCTTTGACCGTTAAGCTACCGCAAGCCCCGCTTGCCAGTTGAAATCTTCCTTCACATTCTAATTTACGTATTAAAGGTGACGTAGCGACATCTATTGTCATGACAGAGTCTTGTTCATAAGACATGAAACTTTAATACACTTAAAAGAAACACACGACACAGTTTTACACTTGCAATTAAGTATCTGCGATATTCTATCTTACTTAACTAATGGCCAATCATAGGCCTACAATATGACGCGGTCGGCGCCGGCCGGCTTGTGATTGGGCGGCGCAGAATGCATGCGCGGTAGGACGTTCGGATACACGTCAGCGCAGTTACCACGGAGGAGAATACATCCTTGGAGCCTTACCATGTTAAGGCCTACGCCGACATTCGGATATAACCGCTACAGCTTCTGTTTTTGCATTCAGAACAAGGTCTTAATTCGGAATTATTGACAACGATGGTAACTTCCAGGCTTTTATTCCAAACACATTATATGTCTAAATTGAATAGGGGATAAAAACAATAAATTTGCATACTTTTTCATATTTGCTCCATATGGACGATAAACATACTTTACTTCGTTTAACACTATGCAAAAAGTCATTATTTTAGTAAAACTTGCTGTCTATTAATTAATACACATTTTTATGTTTTAAAAATGTTGTTGTTATTGTTTTTGTTTTGTTATGTTTTTAGCTTTGAAAAAAGATAAAACACAAAATAACAAGCTATACAAGCGTTACAATATATGATTTAGTCGTTGTTTAATTTTATGTTTTGTTGTTTGGTATTTTTTGGTAGCTTAGAAGTTACCTATATAAAACAAACTAAAAACGACGCTTTTGGACATGTCTGATCGACGCACCATAAATCTTGGTCACCCTTCTTCTAACTTGCATTATAGGTTATATGATCTGTAGGTCTTAAAGTCCAAACACTAGCGCTTTATTCATGACGTCTACATATACTTCGAAATCGTATTAGTAATTAGCAAAATCAATTAGACCTCTACTAAGCCCCGTTTAAGAGAACTGCGTGGCCGCGCGGTTCTATGCGTTTCGACCGCGCGGCCATAGCATTTAAGGTCTGTAGGTCGTAAACTGAAAACACTAGGGCTTTATTTATGCTGTCTACATTTTCTTCGAAATCGTATTAGTAATTAGCAAAAACAATAGGACCTCTACTATGCCCCGTTTAAGAGAACTGCGTGGCCGCGCGGTTCTCCATGTTTCGACCGCGCGGCCATGACATTTAAGGTCTGTAGGTCGTAAAGTCCAAACACTAGGACTTTATTCATGCTATCTACATTTTCTTCGAAATCTTATGAGTGATTAGCAAAAACAATGGGACCTCTACTAAGCCCCGTTTAAGAGAACTGCGTGGCCGCGCGGTTCTCCATGTTTCAACCGCGCGGCCATGGTTAAACCTATAGAACTTTCTGAATAATGCTTCTACGAATTTGCGACTTTCATTGTTAGTGTTTTACAAATTCCTTCGTAATGTTGACGTAGTCGTTTTTCTTCTACGACACTTTGGCCGAGCAGTCGAAACGGACACTGTAAACCTTAGCGCAGAAACCGATGGCTCAGTCACTGTAGTCACTAATAATATAACCTATAAATTAATATTGATAATATTATAAATGTATCCAAACACACTTATTCCAAAACGTAATTCAGGGTGTCATAAAAAAATGTAACATCTATTCCAGTATCACTTTGTTTAAATTTAAGGTAGATTTATAATTATGTTGAAGTGTCATAATTTCAGTTTTCCTAACCGTCTCGGAATAAGCGTCAACGATTATAACTTGAAATATAACGTAATTGTCATCTCGAGATTGAAACGATTAGTTTCCTGATACAAATACATTTAGGACTAATATTGCACAGTAAGAATAGGCTTATAAATCTAAGGCGTATTCCCAAAGCACGTCATCCAAGGCATGGCATCCTGAGTATGACAGTGACCAGGACATTACGTCGGTGTGATCATCAGAGGGTATGACATCCAAGGTATGACGTACAAGACGTGATATCAGATCATTACATTCTCGGTCTACGCAGCCGAGGCATGTCATCCGAGGTATGATCCCCAGGTACAACATTCAAGGTAGCTTGCACCAAATATGGATTTCTAAACAAAAAAGTAAAGAAAAAGGTCAAGATTGATTACGAGTATTTCGTGTAGTCAAATTATTCTTATGTATTTAGGTAGTACTTACAAAACATTTTAAACTAATGACAAAATAATAAACGGTACTTCAACTAAAGTATTCGACCGAATACCAAAAATTATTTTAATACTACGGGGAATATGATTAACTAAATATTTGGTGCATCTCTGATCCAAGCCATTAGAAATGGTAAGCTGTACTGGGCATGGCATCCTGGTATGCGCACCCTGGGCGAGGCATCCAAGGCATGTCCTCCACGACATCTGTCAAGGGTCCTTTTGTTTATTAGCCTTGTAAAAAAAAATATATCTAAACATTAGTTTTATTTCAGGTTACAATCAATTTTTCACACGAATCCCATAATATCCCTTAGTATTGAGAAAAATAATGAAAAAATAAATAGGTACCTACGTAATCGGTAGAACTCGGGTAAATTCGGGCTCGGTATACCAATACTGCAAACACCAAAGGAAAATAAAACAAATGCACATTACTAAGTAAATATATTTGTGAAGATAAATGACCCGCTGCAAACCTAAAAAAACACAGTATCTGCAACCTGGCGGTCATAAAAACATTTGTTTGGTAAGGGAATCGAACCCGTAATGCAGAAACGCAGTTCGCCGGTAAGTTAAGGTCCCATGTGGTAGGGGTCGAGCGTATTGCCATCAACCGGGCACAAATTCAGACAGCTGCTACTGGGAATTTCACAGAAAAACATAACAACACTGCTTGCTCGACTCGTGATTCGAACCGAGGGTCATAGCAGTCGCACTTTAGACCACAAGACGAACGAGGCAGTCATAAAATAATAAACTTATCAAAACCTCCTTATACCAAAACGTGTTAGAAATTACTAGTGCTGTCTCACTTTATTTAGATCGAAATAACAAAGATACTTATAAATATTTTAAAAACATTTTGATGAAATATCATTCTTTCATAGATCTTTTCTAAACATCTTGGAATAAGGGCTAATGATTATAACATGAAATATAATGTTATTTTATCATCCCAGGAAAACGATTAGTTGTTCCTGATAAAATATATTTAAGTCTGCTAATGCACAGTACATAACAATAGGCTTATAAATCTAAGGCGTATTCCCAAAGCACGTCATCCAAGGCATGGCATCCTGAGTATGACAGTGACCAGGACATTACGTCGGTGTGATCATCAGAGGGTATGACATCCAAGGTATGACATACAAGACATGATATCAGATCATTACATTCTCGGTCTACGCAGCCGAGGCATGTCATCCGAGGTATGATCCCCAGGTACAACATTCAAGGTAGCTATGCACCAAATATGGATTCCTAAACAAAGAAAAATGTCTAAAGATTAGTTAAGAGTATGTCGTGTAGTAAATTTATTATTCTTGTATTATGGTAGTACTTTTAAAACATTAAACTAATGACAAAATAATAGACGGTACTTCAACCAAAAATTATTACAATACTACGGAGAATATGATTAACTAAATATTTGGTGCATCTCTGATCCAAGCCATTAGAAATGGTAAGCTGTACTGGGCATGGCATCCTGGTATGCGCACCCTGGGCGAGGCATCCAAGGCATGTCCTCCACGACATCTGTCAAGGGTCCTTTTTGTTTATAAGCCTTGTAATAACATTAAAATTTAAATAGGTAATTTTATTTCAGGTTATAATGTATTTGTGCTTATTGATAAAATGTCCACCAGAATTATAATTTTACTAGCTTTCCGCCAGTGGCTTCGCCCGCTATCCCACGGGAACCATACATTTTACCGGGATAAAAAGTAGCCTATATGCTATTCCAGACTATAATCTATCTCTGTGACAAATTTCATCCAGATCCGTTCAGTAGTTTTTGCGTGAAAGAGTAACAAACATCCATCCATCCATCCATCCTCACAAACTTTCACATTTATAATATTAGTAGGATAGGATAATACAAGTTATTTTGTGATAAGTATAAAAATTACATACGTACCCTCCACGCCTCGAGGTGTATTCTTGTTTCACAGACACGTACCTACACGTTTTATTTCTTACGTAGACACAAAACCCAAACCTAAGGTGCTTTTTAAGACGACACAGAAAAACTAATTAACACTGCCCATCCTGAGAATCACACATAGGACCCCACACAAGACGAAGACGACAAATACTAGTGTAATACTACCTTCTTAAAACTACCCGCACAATTAAATGAGTAACCATGGAGTTTCTTGCCGGTTTTGCTCCATAGGAAACGACTAATTTGGAACCGTGCACCTATTTTCGACATTTCATAAGTGCCTGCATAAGGTCTATGTGAAAATAAAACTATTTTGATTTTGAAAAGTTGAATATGGAAGATTAAAATTAAATTAATTAGATATTGTAGGTACTTACATTTTTTATATTTGTTGAAAAAAATAGCATCGATCACTGAGTATACTACACTTAGGACATGCTGATGGACATACTCAATACCTACTCACCACAATATGAAACACCCCACAGTAACAGCCATAAAATTCACCAATATCAACAAAACTATTAATTTAAATACCGTCTGTATTCCGTGATTTCTCTTAAATTTTTGCATCACACGGAAATTACACGACAAAATAAATAAAGATAATATTATAATATTTACAGAAATACGTTAATTAAAGTAAGCTAGTTATCTATTTTTATTTTGGACTAAGAGTCTACGGTATTTCGAATTGACCGTGGCCATTGATTGAGTGATAGCAAGTATAGCAACTGAACTGAATGAATGAGTGAATGATCAAAATCATAATTAAGTACGCCATCCTATGCAGGCAAAGGTAAAAAGCCCATACAGCCTTGTTAGTGATGATATTTTTTTTTGTTGTGTTAATTACTTTTTATTAATAAGTCTATTCATGTTCGTCGTTTACATGATTTTTAAAGATTCCGGACCAATGATACCTATCTTATGTACGTAAATATGTACATAAATAAAGTAATGTCATTGTTCCCGATATTTTTTTTACTTTGGCTTTAAGTATGTATCTCTGTAAATTACTGAGTAATTACATTTGGATTCAGAAATCCCAGATTTTTTTTTAGATAATTTTGACGTGGATAATTTTCAGTAATAGTTATTTGTTATACAAGAGTGCAAAGTTGCTTTTTAACCGCGTGCTCAATTTTGATGACCGAGCAAGCGAAGGATTCTAAAATTGAATCACGAGCGGAGCGAGTGATTCAAAAATTAGAATCCTGAGCGTCAGCGAGGGAATTAAAAGAGCACAAGGTGAAAAATCTTTGCACTCGAGTGCAACACGTAACTTTTCATCCCACCTCAGCGAGGAAATGACTAAAAAAAACATTTACAACCACAAGATACTTTTATTTCAGTTTAGGTATTAAATACTATATGATAGGTAAGATTTACAGAATACCTATTCTTTAAATTATAACAAATAATACTAGGTATAATTAAGAGAAATTGAAAGTAACGTTGCTACAATTACTTGAGTGTAATATTTTTGTTAGGTATTGTAATGTTGGTGTTAGTGACTTAAAAAAGTTTACCAAGAAAGTTCCGGTAGGCTTGTTGAAAAAATATCGATACATCGATTATATATCGATATCATTTTTTTTAATGTATCGATATTTTTGAGCGATATTTAATATTTCGATATATCGATGCATCGATATAAAATTCAAAGTATCATAAAGGTATAAAAATCTATATTTTTTACAGACCAATAAACTTATAAAGTTTTAAGATTATAAAATCCCAAAAAGGAATACCTTTTTTTATACTAACATCTTTGTTTTTGGTCGACTTTATTTGTTGTTTATAATTTGGTTTTTAAGATATATCGCCCATATATCGATATTTTTAAATAAAAATATCAGTATCGATACTGATATTTTCAAAAAATATCGATTTAACATAATATATCGATACTTTGTTGCGTTTAGACTCGGAACCTAGGGAAGGTTCTAAGTCTGAGTTTTTAACAAATAAAAAAAAAGTTTTATGATAAATTCGGCGCCAGGGGGGTAAAAGCACGATGTTCTAAATTCAATTTACTTTGTCTCTCTAGAGGATAAAAACGACTTTTGCACTCAGATATTGAAGAGTAAAAATACTCTTTCCGAGATGGTGGGATGAAAAATATATTATGCTTTACATTATCTCTACCAGCTGTGAAATTATTAATAAATAAATATCATATTGACTATTTCGCGGCATTTTAAAAAAATATACTTAGGGCCGGTTTCACCACCTCTGGATAGCTGCTAACCGCCGCATAAATTCAAAATCGGAACAATATTTGTATAAAATGATCTGCCAAGTAATTTAACGGCAACTTATCAGGAAGCTGTGAAACAGGCTCATAAATTTATTATGGGCTGTAACTCTGTAAGAGGGCCTTAGAAATAAGCCCATTTTTACCCAAAGGTGGGCTGCACAGCCAAAATATAAACATGAGAATTATTTAATTGACCGCAGTTTGCATTATGTAACAATTCCAAAACATTATAATGATTTTGTTATCTTAATTATCAGTACAGATAGTTGCTGATAAGCTTCAGATGTTAATATATTTGCGAGCTTCCAGGTGCAATCGTAGCAATTCTGTGATTTCAAAGACGAAGAAAATTATAAAAATGTAAATAAAAAGATAATATATGTACATGTTCTTGATCTTGCCAAACATTAGGAGTCATTGTCAAAATTAGCACAAACTTTTCTTTGTCGATTATTATTATTAGAGTTTTATAGTTTTATTACCTATTATATATACCCTTATTATCTTTAGCGTGATTTAAATGTCCGGTCAACATTTATTATAAGATGAAATGAACCAGAAATGTAATTGGGTAACTTATTATTTCTTAACTTGTGTAAAAAATTTACTAATATTTTCTAATCCAGATGATATTTATTGTAGCGTTAAGTCCAATTGAGGAACATTACAGATTATTGATTTACCTGTTTGAAGCCCTGACACAAAGGTCATCTGTTGCGTGATTAGAACTGATAAAGTGATAACAGATGACGGTTTAATTGAAATGGAAAGCGCAAGCGTCGTTTTTCCGTAAAATGTCAACCTTTGTTCTGTAAATCGATTGTAAAATGACATGCTGTCTTGTATCGCCTGTATTTTCTAAAGGAGTAGGCAGAGGTGTAGGTTATATGTATACTCATGCACAGTGTCTGTATAGTAAAGCCGCCTATTGCCAGCAACACTATTCTACCCGGAAATCGGACCCAGGACGTAGCAGTAGCAGCGTAGCACATCTAGCGTAGCATTTGCGCTGATGACCTCTAGCGACCAATGAAGCAATGAGCTGTAAATCGATTATGTTGAGTAATATTACCAGTATTCATTACTAATGAGTACTTCTACACCATTTGTATAAAATTTTCAATAGAATATCTTAACAATGAAACTAATAGTTTACATGCTACATATACATTAATTGTCCTCGCATAATTAATTAGTACCGGTATTTGCAATAACGACTTATTTACTGGATATGCTAATTTTAATTTAGAAACTACCAGTAAACAGTCTTTGGATGGTGGTAGACAATAACAAGTAACAAAGTAATATTTTATCAGCATTGTGAATCGGTAAACTATTGTTTACTATGTCGGCACAATGAAAGACGTGTTGCGGCGCAGGCGGCGACGACCGCTGCTGCGTTTCTGTTGCGCCTCAAATTCGTACAACAGCCTATCTCTCAGTGATAACGGCTACCGAAGTTGCGACTAGTGTTTCGCCAGCTGACAGCCATGTGGGGAGTGGGGGAGAACGACCGATAAATCGTTGGAGGAGCCGTCAAGCGCCTGCGCAACGCAACGTAGTTCCACTTCCATCGGCGGCGCGTCAGGGCGTCACGCAGCTGTCGCGCTACACTCTTTGTTTACATCGGACGCGTTTCTTTGTTCAAATTAGCGCGCGATGGATAAAGTGCGTTTGGTTGTGTTATAGTTATTTTTGTTTGTGTAAGTGAGAGTTATAAAAAAATGGCCAGCGAACACTCCGAGTCCCAGGAGACTAACTCTACTTCGCTTGTGGAGGACTCGTTGAATATATCGTTTGAAGACATCAACTATACAGTGCGACATGGCATCTTGGCGGGAGGTAAGCGAACATTCACACTATTACGTAAAAGTTTGTTTACTTCGTAACAGTAACACTTTATTAAGTAAGGTAACGGTATTTTCACTTAATTCTTTATGTAGATATTATATTAAACAGCGCGTCTGATCCATCAATGTGTTCAGTGATATGCGCGCCACCTCTTTACGGTGTTTTATCAGTTCCCGTCCCACTTCATGTTTTTTTTACACTGGCAATCAGGAAACTAGTCACAAACCACTCAAATTTATATTAAAATATAAATGGTTACTGTAACGTGTTTTATAAACCGTTTAGATCCGTATTACAACGAATAGACATCAAATAAAAATAAGGAAGAAACAAGCTCTACGTCACGACCTTTATGGTATAAGTTCATTAATATTCTGCCCTAATAGCTACTAAAAATAATGACATTACATAAGTAAATCAATAAAAAACATATCTACGTCATATTTCTACCATAAACGACAAAACTAACAAACAAAACATAACTTATAAAACAACAATCGACTCTATCATAATCTATTACTGATATTGAAAATAATTAACAAGAAAATGTATACTTCAAAAAACTTGAATTAGCTTGTTAAATTATTATGAAAAACAAACAGACCTAGTTAGTATTAAAATTATTCAAATTTAGAACCACAACGAATACGTCACTATTTCGTCGCACGCAACACTGAATTATTGCATTGTTTCATCCGCACTTAGCACTTTTATACACATATTTACAGAACTTGTCTGCATGCACACTTTATTTTACTATGTGGGATGGCACCGATTGCTACTGCTGCAGTGTTGTTCAACTGTGGTCAATGTAGTCTTACCCTCAGGTTTTGCTCTAGCTTATCGGCTATCCGATGGAACGGAGATATAAAAATAATGTTGAATTTAAATATTGTGGATGAAGGAGCCAAAGTGAAGATCTATCTAAGGTGATGAATGGATATAATAGAAGATGTATGATAAGATTGTAACGGATGAATTATGTGGTGAAGAAATTGAATGCAAATGCTGTCAGTGCAATACTAAACATAATATAGAGAATGGCCTTAATTTAATGTCAGACAGTGTCTGGCTCAATCTGGGTGAATGTGATAGTAAGAATTCCTTATTCAAAGACAACCTGGTGATAGTGAGAAGATCAACATTTTTATAAAACTCTGCAAATCCTGTCGTACTCATGTACTTACACGTTTGTTTTTTGCCTGGCAACAACAACATTAATTGTAAATAAGCCCCTAATACGAAATGACAATTATCACGACATTGAACTAGATCTAATGAGGGCCAAACAGACCAAAGTTCGTAACACTATCATTATTAATATTGATAAATATTATTTTTACCAGGCATCCCATATTCTTCACTAATTTCATAATCACACCATATGGCCTTAGATAAATATCAAGTTAAAGATACCTTAGAAAAATTATCTGGGTAATTAGGTATTTATCGCTTATTATTTTTACGCTTGTTTAAATTGAAGTAAAAGTAATATACAGCTGGTTATTTGTTCGACTGTGGTAGGTGAATCCGGACCCAGTAATTTTGTAATGTCTAAAAGCCGCCAACCTCATTGGCAATAAATTTTCATAAGATTATGGGATTCCTTGGCAGATAATTTCATACAAATTCTGTTTCATTTTTTATTTATCCATTGGATAGCCAGAGACTGCCTAGTTGGTCTAGTGGTCCCAAAAGCGACTGCTACGCTAGAAGTCCTGGGTTCGATCCCCGGGTCGAGCAAATTGTTGTTGGGTTTTCTGAGAAATTCCCAATAGCAGCTCGGAGTCTGGATTTGTGCCCGGTTTATGGTAATTAGGCTCGCCCCCTATTACATGGGACCTAAACATGCGAAAATGTGTGTGTACATTAGTACGCCTCTGCCTACCCCTTCGGGGAATATGGGCGTGATGGTATGATGGATAGCCAGAGATAGCTATCCAGACATGATGAAACAGGCCGTGAATCATTTACATCGTCAAAAGGCTAATCCATTGGATCATGTTTAATTGTTTATAGATTAGAAAACAGGTGTTAGAAATGCGCTATAAATACTATGGTATTACATACTACGTCACATTTAATATAATAATATAATCAACAACTTGTAACGATCGACGTTTTTCTAAAGGTCGCTACATCGCGAATATTTTGTATACCCATTTGTTGTGATATGATTGTTATTTTAGTCGACAAAGACGACGACGACGTCTGTGATCTAGTGGTTCGAATACCGGACTACTGATCACGAGGTCGTGGGTTCAATTCCCACAGGACACAAACATTTATTGTGATCAACTGAAGTATTAATTTGTGTTTGTCTGGGTGTTTCTTATGTATTATAAGTATGTATTTACAATTTACAAAAAAAAGTATATAAGTATTATATCCATTGTCTATTACCCATAGCACAAGCTCTGCTTAGTTTGTGAATAGATGGTGCTGTGTAAAAATAAAAATGTCCTAGGATATTTATTTAGTGCCACATTGGCTATTAGTAGTGTAACTGTAAACACGGATTCTGAGCTCTATCTATCAGCTCGTTGCCTGCCCTGATCTGTCAATTGCAAAAGGCTCGCCCACAATTTTATTCGAGAATTTGGGGTGGCTGTACACCCTAAATTCTCCAGCCTGCACTCCGCACTACAACTCTATCTTGCCCTTCAAATACAGGCGTGATAGTGTGGATCATCGGTCAAAAATGGCCTTTGACCAGTTGTAGTTGTGAATTGTGGGTTATAAAAAAGGTAACATAAAAATATAAAGTTAAATCCTGTTTGTACTTTTTTTGTTGGATTTAGTCTTCACAAATCATTAAAAATTGTTTTCACAAAGTTCGTTGTTGTTTTAACAACCTAAGCTGTGTTGTTTTTGTTGATAACGGAGACTAGTCTATTATAGTCCCTATGTATACGTGATGTTTAGTGTTGTGTGAGAGGGATGGCGCTCTACAAGTTCAATAGCGCCATCTCTCCCTCACAAATGGAGCTTTCGCTACATGAGTCATTGTTGTTGTTGGTTCAGTGGCCTACTCCCTTATCGCAAGCCCTGTGATATCTAAATTAACTGATAGTCACATTACCTCGAAAAGACAGAACATGCCGAATTTTGTATACTATAACGCGAAACAAAAACAATAAACCTATAAAAACTCTGACGCATCGAGTCATCAGCTGCTGCGTTGGGGTTCGATCTCCGTACGAAACAAATATCTGTTTATGTCTTCTCTACCTGTCCTACCTGATGACGCGACGGTGAGATTTAGGGTCTGTGTTTGTAATATCACTGACAAGAGAAAATGCCGGAGTAAAGGTGGTCTTCGAAATCGGCCGAAATGATGTACCGATGGTACACTTATTGGAAAAAATACCCTTTATTACGCTGGTTAAAATTCTACGTACTTTTTTTTAATATTGACTGGGGGAAGAGAATAAACCTTTTTATTTGAGTAAAATCACGCCATTTTGGCACACTATTATCTCTTCCGTAATGATTTCATAGTAAAAACTGCAGATTATCATCAGTTTCATAGTGATTTCATGGTAAAAACTATCAACTTGACAGCTGTCATGTACCTCCGGTACAAATTTGGGCTGAGACAATGTCATTATCTGAGATGCATGGGCTTTTGATGGCCTCCTTTAAAAAATGTCTTAGTTAATTGAACGAATCAACGTTTGGCCTTACAATGTTTGGCTTAGGCAAAAAGTGCTCTATGAAATTCTGGTAGCAGAAGCTCGAGTTTGAATTTCTGCCCGCTTAAAAAAAGGCACTAGACGATAAACACGAGGATGCCACACTAAGCAAATAATAACAATAATATATTGAAATAAAACTACTTTTTACGGATTTTATCGCGTTATATTGATATTATTTTAATCCCGACGTTTCGGACCCTTTACAGCGTCCCGTCGGTCACGGGTGACTAAGGTGGCAGGCGTCTTGACGTTTCAATTACTAACAGCTATCCTACATTTCTGTTGATTATTGGCAATCCGATTCAATCCGATTAAAATCCGTAAAAAGTAGTTTTATTTCAATGTCTAGTATTCGCGTAAGTGTCAGAAATCAGTATAACAATAATATAATTTATCCTCAATATACAATTGACAAAAACCAGTTTAATAAGTAACATAATTCAGGTAAATACTCTGAAATACAACTTAGCAATTTTAGAAGAACACTTCGTATTAAATCTTTAACAACTTTCTAATATGAATCATGATTGTTATGATTCAACGAATGCAGCCTTTTTAGCCCAGCTGGTCAAGGTTACGAAAGGCCCGAGTCCGTAGCCAATAACGTGCAATGATAGAGACTCAGTATTGGCTAAACACGGGTTGAAAAATAATAAAAACAGAGATTGATAATAAAATTATTCTGTACAAGTTTGTCGCTTGCCGCTTCCCATCAGGCGGCCCGTATGTTCATAAATACTGTATACATATACAGTGTGCATACAATTTAATTAGGTTCACATTTGTCTCAAGTTGATAGAATATCTTCCGCAGCTTAAGTGACTTTTCCGTGTCCGTATTACTATATACGCCGGTTTGTCTGTTATCTTCCTTTAAAGATTGCTGCATTTTAAACCTTATTACAAGTAAACATAAAGAAATTTCGCCTGTAGAGCATGTAATAATTATATTCCGCTCCAAAGAAAATAAATCGCACCTAAAATAGGAAAATGTTAGC
Organism: Acronicta psi; assembly: GCA_946251955.1. Taxonomy (NCBI): domain Eukaryota; kingdom Metazoa; phylum Arthropoda; class Insecta; order Lepidoptera; family Noctuidae; genus Acronicta; species Acronicta psi. The sequence continues at coordinate 9,051,853 of OX276475.1, read as the reverse complement.
AAATAAATAATGTCTATATTTATGATTTCCTATAAAGGTGTTATAAGGCTATATATATGTATATCTATATAACCGCTATGGTTTACAATATTCATGTAATTGGGTTTTATGAATTCCGCATTAACTGATGCATTTTCGTGTAAGAAAATCCAGACGAACGTCGAATTTTTCGACCTTGATTAGTTGCTCACTATTATCCGAAGGACTGAGTTAATAAAAGGTAGCTTTTTATAAATATTCTTCCTCAGGATTAAATCTTTGTGCTTGGCTTTGATCGAAATCAGTTCTGCGCTTTACCAGAGTACTTAGATTTAGATATATTATGAGCTGAAGAGCTTTTTTTTTCAATATCATAATCCTCCTGTCTTTATTAAATTTTACTTGGAGTCGGTGTCTTACGACATTTAATTTATTGTAAATTCTGCGAAATCGTTTCTGTATCACTCCTTCGACCGCGTAATTTTTGTAAACTTTTTACCTTTACAAAGTATTAATTAATATAATAGGTAATTTATGTTCTATTAAAAAAATAACTAACGGCCTGTTCCGCCACCTCCTGATAAGTTTTTGTTAAAGTATTTGTCAGATAATTTCATAAATTTTTTTTTCCGATTTTTTAATTTATCCGGCGATTAGCGGTTATCAAGAGTTGGTGAAATAGGCCCTAGGTTATTATTATTCAACCGACCATTAAATTGTTATGTAATAAAAAAACCACATTAAAATGTAGGTAATTAGGTACTTCCCGGGTCTATTAGGATATAATGAGACTTTTGTATAGCTCAAAAAAGTAATAAAATTTAATTAGTGCCTAATTTATAACCGGCCTACCTACATAATTCCTTTTTATTAAATGTTACCACGTTTTTTATAGTTACACGTGCCAGGCAAGTATTCCATGCAAATTAATATTTTTAGACAAAAAAATAGTTTCTGCTTTAAAACTATGTAGTAATAAACTTTTTATTTTTTTACTTGAAGCCAATCAAGTCTCTTATTGTACAAAGGTGGCAAACAAGCACAGATGCAAAGCACATTCAACATTGCGATGGTATGGTATGGTATGGTATAGCGGGCTGTTTTCCGCAACTCCACGTCAATGCGCGTATTTTGCGTACGGGTTAACGGGTAACATTGCGATTATTCAAAGACCACAACACCGCGATACCAGTGGTAAGTATGACTCGCACATCTGGAGATCTGTTGTCAAGTCTCATTTGCCTAGTAATTTTGCAAGCTCAATTAATTCACAAAGACATTTATACATCGTCCCTCTCCTGCAGTTGTACAGTCACGAGCAAAAACATTTATACACTAACAAAAGTGCTAAGGCGATTTTTGTGTATTGGTTCGTAAATACAGTGTTCCTAATATCGCAAAAATTCTATTGGTACTTTAGGAGAAAATCGATTTAGCACTTTTGTTAGTGTTAGTATACATGTTTTTGCTCATGACTGTACCTACCAAGTTGACCTTTCCCTAATATCTACTATATGAACATTACGCTACTCCTGCTCTTGTTAGGTATATATATATATTCTGTTTACGTTACAATTATGTACCCTTATCTCAAGCTATAAATTAAAGGCCTATTTCACCACCTCCTTGTAAGTTCCCGTTTAATTATTTGGCAGATAATTTCATATAAAAATTGTTAAATTTTTTAAATTATCCGGCGGTTATCGGCTAAGTGATTCGCGGCAAAGAACTAGATAGCTTAGATATGCCAGACATGCATGGAACGCTCTAAAAGCTCTTTGTTAAAATTTTAATGAATAAACTTTTTTGGAATTTATTTTTCTTGTCACCGCCAGGGCCGGATTTAAGGGAGGGCAACAGGAGCTACTACCCTGGGGCCTCCAAAAAAGAGGGGCCCCCACAATGAAGACTTCGAAAAAAAACCTTTAAATTACGACTAGTAAACAAGTTTACCTTTGATATATTTTTTCGCTGCTCTACCTTTACATCTACCTTTGTACAAACATGGTTATGATTATTTATTGAAAAACTCCCTCCGCACCTCTAAATCCGGCCCTGGTCACCACCACGCGTGCGAAGCCGCTGGCGGCTTCACCCTATACCTATATATTCCTATATATTCCGGGTAGGAATTATGTATGAATTATAGTCAATTTACTCAGTAAAAATGTAGTTTTCTAACGGTGGAATTTTTTTTTCTATTCAACTGTTACTTACCTATCACAAGACCAAGATATGATTATACACCAAGGTTCACTAACGTACTTGAAACGCAATTCTAATTTTAATCTATTATGTAGTGTTATTAGATTAAGTGTGTCCTCACAGTGTTTCATAATATTCTGTTGCACAATAAAGACATGTGTACTTAAAAGATATTATAAAATCTACTATACCAACACGTAAAATCCAGACATATCTAAACTAAAATATACGTAGGCAGACTTAGTCATATAACAATAATACTTACATACAATTGTCAACGTCCGTACTGTTACAAGCATCTTCCTTTATCTTTCGATAGAATAACTAAGCCGTCTTTCCGTTTGAGACAGTGCGCATTATCATGAGAAAACACACTTTATCGTGTTCTTATTTGAAATAAGTATATGTACATCATCTCCAGTCTGTATGACAACGCGACATATTCACTATAGCATGACGGTTCGTTGAGCTCCCCAAAGTATATTTGAAATACACGAACGGCTGATGCGTGCATGCTGTCGGTTAGGATTAGTCGTTACATCACTTTCTCCAAAACGTCATATCATTGCCCTACATTAAAGCCATGAGTTTGTATTGACGATTCTCAGATCCTCAGTTGCGAAATGACAATCTGTCTCTTATTACTACTACTGTCGTTTATCAAAATCATCGTCTATGACAGTATAATTGAATATATTAATAATGGTATACCTACAATCTGCTTAATGATAATAAGGACCAACATGAGGACCAACATGTATGACACGATGTATAAACGTCATCATTCATCCTCCTAACCTTTTTCCCAACCATATTGGTGACGGCCTCCAGTCTAACCAGATGCGGCTGAATATCAGTATCTTACACGGAGCGACCATCAGACCTCCGCAGCCCAATTTCTGGGCAATACCGATATTCGAAGGATAGACTGTTTGTCAGGCTTCTGGGCTTCTGACTACTACTAACGGTTATCATAGGTGTTCGTATGACAACCGGGACCGACGGCTTTACGTGCTCTCCAAGCACGGAGGGGTCTCGATGTGTTAATAATGGTCACCCATCCACAAACTGACCTCGGCAAGCGACACGATGTATAAACGTGGCAGAAGTAAAATAATTGTGTAAGAATCGGAGCAAGCAAGAGTCGCGGTGGACTCTAGTTTCTGCCTAAAGACGTGAGTGTATGTAACTATATATGTATATAGGTTCTCAAATATTTTTGACTAGAGCCTCCGTAAGGAAAATTATTGTATCAATTATTATGCATTTTAATGTTCGTCCTCAGTAAGGTAACCCATTTTCCTGTATGTCCCAGGACGCAAGACGATCCTCAAAGATGTGTGCGGCACGTTCAACGCGGGTGAGCTGACGGTCATCATGGGACAGTCCGGCGCCGGCAAGAGCACTCTCATGGACATCCTAGCGGGCTATACGTGAGTCTACTTTTAATATGTTTTCAAGAGTGTCAAGTGTCAACTACTTATATAGTTTGCTTTAGAACGATATTCTAACCCACCGTTAGATTGGCAGATTTCTTATGGATTTTAGTTTTGTCAAAGTTGTTTGACAAGATGTCAAATTCATGTTCCGTCGCACTAGCGATGATGTTTGTAATGCAACTTTAGCTACTGTAAATCTTGACGTGTGGTCGTCTCACACTTCCCATGGTTCAAATAACTTATGGTACAACTTCCCGAAATCAGCTGTAATACTATATATAGGATGGCTATTTATTTACCTGCATCATTCTAATAAGTGAATCAGACCATACTACCCATATCAATATTAAAAAAATTTTAGCACTACGTTGAAACAGTACAGCTAATCAAATTGCCAACCTGCATGTATAATATTTAATTAATTTTCATTATATTAGCCAACTAGGTATATACAATTAGGTAATTAGGCCCAAGATCCCAGGGGCAAGCTGAGCCTACACCAATAAAACGGAAGAGGTTCTTAGTTCGTTTGAATCATTTTCCTGGAATTTGATAGAGAAATGGAAACCATAATAATATATATTTAACCTTGCTTATATGGTAAGATTAACTGTCAACATGTTTCCTTTCACAAGTGTAATAAAACCTGTGAAAAGGGCATTAACATACCGTGATTGCAAAAAACACTGATTACAGATTTATTTTGTAACGGTAAACGGACACCCATTTTATCGGCCATATGCTAAAGCTTTATTTTATTGTTCTGTGTTATCGGCCTATCACAGAGACTGATAATTATCAATAGTAGATATAATGAACAGCTCCTTATTTTTATTGATAATTCTCAGAGGCATGCCATGTCAGTGAAATTTTCAAATTTTTGGAAAATTTTGTATAAATAAAGCTCAAAATCATAATGTTACCTACGTACACCTATAATACAATTATTTAAGTCAATTTATTCTTCAAATTCAAAGAGTATTTATAATATGACTTTCATAAAAGTATAATGTCTATGATCCCGATTAAAGCTTAGGACTTGAAAAATTCTTATTCCTTCAAATACGTATTTGAAGACTTACAGTCTGAAAACGTGACTGCAAGCCAAACTTTATCAGATAAAGGATGGTATTGACCCACAATATCAACTGGCCCGCTAATCACCGAATTGATTATCACCGAGCGTCACCCAACAACACATTAATTAAGTAGCTAGTGTTCAGGTGTTTGGAGATATTGATAAAGCACACGTGTATGTAGCTTGTCTAAAAAATTTGCACATACAACAGTGATAACCTAGACTGACTGATAGCATACACTAAAAGTCCAAGGCACCTCCACCTTTTCAAAACCATGTACATATTAATTTCATTATCACTTGTTGAAGGGAAATATCAAAAGAGAACCTGCATCATCATCATCACCTCTTTGCTGTCCATGTCTGGGTACGGATCTCTTCCCAGAATGAGAGGGGTTAATTTAAAGTTCACCACACACACAGTCTGTCATATGGGTCAGTCAGTCAGTATAGCATAGGTGATGATGATGTAATGTCTACATACACCTTGAACAATGCGGAGAGTTCGTGAAGATATTTGCTTATTAGGTATGCACAAATCTGGTTAGTAAATAAATTTAATTCGAAAAATCATTCAATTAAATTGCATATTTAATGGTTGGGTCAATTTCAAGATTTGTAGGTAGAGATACATTTCTATTTTACTAGACTTGAAGATATGTCTTCTATTCATTCTCATGCTGTCAGAATTAACATGCATTTTTTAATGAGTTGTCTCCCCATACGTAACTAAGTCTGCCTAATTATATTTCTTTCACTTTCGTCTTACTCATCTTAGGTTGTAAATCGCTATAACTACTGAGGAGTAAATATTCCCAACATTGTGGTTAGCGTTGAGGGCCGACCCAGACATCTACTCAATGAGTACCTACTGCTGTCGCCTCATTTCTCGAGTAATTTATTATTTATTTGGACAACAAACTAAGACTCATGAGGTTAATCAAATAAAACAGGAACTCCTGCAACCTCCGTGTAATATTATATGCATATTATATACTTACAAAATTCTGAATTGTTTTAAGACTAGTGAAAATCTACTGTTAGTAATTTAATGATATCTTCAAGACTACCCACCTATTTTCATAATGACATTATCAGAATGTATAAGAGGCTTGCTAAAATGTCACTTGGCTCACTTTAACTCGAGAGCTCCGACAGTACAGACGTACCATGTCCAACGAAGTTTATCTTCAACTATCATGCCCCCATTTAAAAAAAGACAAATAACATTAAAAATCGAAAACCACATCACTAGTAGCTAATTAGACGAAATTGCCATTCGTGGAATACAATTAAATTAAAAAAAATAGTCCACGAATGGCAATTTACCCAAATAGACCAAAATATTTAAAATTGACATTCGCGGAATACGTCAATTGCTATTCGGATCATTGCTTTTCCTGGAATACATCGATAATTATATTTTTGTATGTCATTATATTTATGTATCTCATTTCGTTGATTTTTTTTACCTAAAGGTTGACTGGTAGAGCCTTACGGCATGGGCAGTCCGCCTTATCAAATAAATGATGTGTGTTTCTACATAAGCATTGTGGTTAAGCTAGCAGGTACCTACATTAGTGATCATACACAACATGTACGCTGTAATAACTACATACACTGCGTTCAATATAATTATAGGAAACTTATTCATCATGTCACATATGTGTCACAATGGTTCATTGTAACTACACTCACTGATAGAATAGAATTCAAAAATGCAAGCAACATTTCGCTTTTGTGGACCCTGGGGAAGACATGCAGCTCGTCACATTTATATGGCCAATGTCACTTTCATCAGAGATTGGTTGACATTTAATTAATGATTAATTCATTAAATAGGAGCAACACTATTCGTCCAAAGAGTATGCAAACACTGTCACGTCTGCCAAAATTATTAATTTTTGCCTTGCATAGACATGATAATGATTTTAAAGGAAGTTTTTTATAGTTAATTTTTTTTTACTACTACGTACTTACGCAATCAAGCATATTTTGCAATCTGCGAAAAACCAAAAAAAAAAAAATTGCGGCTGGGTTGAACAATCAAGTCTAAGTTAAAAATACACAACGAACTTCAGCAATTTAAGTCAAAAAAAAACTAATTAACGCCCAAGCTCACTTAATTATTTTGCTGACTGTACCTGACAATGCAAAATGGAATTTGCAAATTAAACTGGAATAATATTAGACAAACATAAACCTTCTGTAGTCCTGAGGATCATAAAAACGGGAACCCTAAATAATACAACCACAATATTTATACCAATTTATCCATTGTACCCATACTAATCCACTTTATTAAGTATAAATGCGAAAGTAACTATCCATCTATCTGTTACTTCGCGCTACTGCTGGGCAGATTTTGATATGACAAGGAGATAGATTGCATTCCGAGGAATGGCATAGTCAGTCCCAGTCTTCTGTCTCAAAAATTTATTTGGGAGTAAATAAAAAAAACATTAATTCTTTGTTCAACATTTCCATATCTTAAGCATATAAACACGACAATATCTACAGCTAGAGTACATAGATAACTCAAACAAAGGTTCAGGAAACTATCGCGAAGTACATAATAACAATATTTACATAGCCAACAAAACCAAACAGTGCATTACCTATTGTGGTTGTCACACTGACATAATTCGATACAAAATACGACAGTCGGTTATGCTGTGACACTGCGCTACCAAGTGTAGGCATAGAGCCACGTATTCCTGCTCCAAAGGTTACAGTTTCCTTTAAATCTAAACGTCACTAGTATTGTTTACTATAAACATGTTGATACCTTATTGTGTCGTTTGATTGTTATGCGATCTTTCAGAAGAAGTTTCCTTATATTTATTGAACGTATGTGAAGTATGTCGCACTCATAACGACTAAAACCTATACTCGTCTTCACTTGCCCTATGGTCGGAAACTTCAGACTTGTGATAACCATGAATGAATCATCATGCACAGTGCTAAGTATAGGCCTTGAACAGTTTATGTCATGCATCATGAATTCACGATCGTTTGCTATTTTCAGTAGGTAAGGCTTGAACTACGAATTTCCCATTTGACCTATCTAGATATTTTTTTAATAGATGGGAGACGCTCGTACCGTCCGTCGACCATCATTCAACTGATGCCATGCTCTACCCAACTTGTCTTTCCCAACTTTGATGATCCTTTGATCCTTGTGTCTTATGTCTATTTATGTCTTAAACTTTCATCCGTTTTCGGAATAAATAAAGTTATACTTAATATACAAGAATACATTTCATTTCAAGGTTAAACGTTATTTTTTATAAATGTAAGTACCTGTTGTATTCCTATCTACAATACATAGATAGTATATGTATAATCTATTTGAATATTACTTCATATTATTTAAATTAAATAAACATGATTATCAAGTTTAAAGTCATAACAGGAAGGAGTATTTGAATGTGTTTAACTGTGATAAAAGTTTTAGATTTTTTAGTACATACTTAAACTTATACGTAAATATGTACGTAGCAATACGAGAATAGAAAGAACATTACACCCTAATACTACTAGAATAAATATCACTCAGGTTAGGCCATATGTATCAGTTTCTAGCAAAAAATACTGAATATTTTGTAAAATGCTAGGTACAAATACTTATCTTGCCCAAAGAGAAAGACATTGAAATATTACTACGTACTAATAACAGATCGGACATTACGAACAAAATCGTTAATAATCTAAATCCACTAACAAATGAAAAAAAATCGCTCTATCAATATATGTCTTGGGATCAAAGTTGTATCCCAATGTCCGTTCTTTATTTAAATCCCTTTAATCTTGTCGTAAGCCATTCCCCCGCTACGGTTAAGCACGATGTTATTGAAAATTATACTGCACAAGCACGTACAAATAATAAATCGCTAAAACAGCACGATTTAAACATTAGGTATAATTGATAATTACTTATTTCTAATGATAATAACTTTTTAGTAAGCAGTTAAACCAAGTAATTAGATATTATACTGGAAATATATAGCTTGATAATACTCGTCTACTAAAAAAATCGTTAACACGTGCCAAATATAAGTTATGAAAATTTTTTTTGGGGAATAAAATTGAATCAAATGATTTTCTTTGTCGACCTACTAATATGAATTTTCGGCCACAAATGGTGTCTAAGATATTGCCATCCGGGCTTTATCTCTCACATACACATGACTGATCACAAAACGGTTTGGAGCCGGAACATTGAGCTAGCAAGACGAATCTTTTAGTCCTACTGGGTCCTACACTCCTACTGCCAAATTACTAATCCTGTGGCGTTTTGTTGACTTTAACATACCCGCTAAACTGTTTGTATCATACAGTACACCTCTGCCTCTGGAGACAGACGTTATTGCATATTATATTATGAAACTAACACTGTCTTATTTCCAAAGAATATTAATAGTGCGTCATTGAAACCTCAGTGGACAAATCGAAATACGGGTCGTTGTCCTGCCATCACAACCTGTCAAGTGAGTTCTACACAACAAGTGGCTAAAACAAAATACAACTCTCAATTTTTTTATAATATTGTTGCAGTTTAGAAAATAAATCCTTTAGACTCCAGTCACACTGTTGGTCTGAGAGACAGCAAAGCAATAACCTTCTGATTCAGTACTATTTTAAAATAAAACAATGTTTAATTCGCTCAATCGAATACTTTCGTTTCGTATCGGGTATCATAACTCCGGAATCCGGCTCATATAAAAGCCCTGCTTTCTTCCGAAAGTTTTACTTTATATTTTTTCTACTGGTAATGGAATGTTCACTTCAGTCTCAAGTCGGAAGATATATTTACTAAACTTTCTCAAATAAACATAATACGAGTACATACCTATTTCATTTTAATACTACGCAGTATTTAAAAACAAAGAATTGATATAATTGCAAACATGTGCATTGAAATCTTTTTATAATCGTCCAATGAAGTCTCTTATCACTTACTTATAAGTTGAATGAAAATGCGTATTAAATGGGGCAACATTTTACTTACAAACAAAGCGAGGAGAAACTGAAGGAAACTGAAGGTGTGAATAAAACGATGAGTTAAAATAGCCCTTTTTACCCGACTGCCGAAGGAGGAGGGTTATGTGTTTGACGCGTATGTATGTATGTATGTATGTCCGTTCCTATGTCCAGTTGTAACTACTTAATGGCTCAACCGATTTAGATAAATGACACCTCATTAGATTCGTCTTGATGGCACGAGTGTCACTGGGTACATAAAATTAAAAAAGAAACAATAAGGCGGATTTTATACGCTTTAATGTGCGAACTGATTTTGAAAATGATCTTTAGTTGTTTTAATTTTCATTTTAAATTATCATTTAGGATCTATCTAGTGATTCTATGATGATTCATAAACTAAAAAGTAGGAAATAAAATCAATTATTAAATGAAACAAAAAACCCGACTGCGTAAAAAGTACTAACTAAAAACCTAAAAACAAGCTCTGTGATGTTGGAAAATGTATTGCAGGCGGGACAAGCAAAGAAACAATTTTGTTTATGAACGAACAGCTTGTCCCGCCTAGTTAGTACTTTTTACGCAGTCAGGTTTTTTGTTTCATTTTTGTATTTGTAGACTGTAGACCATGTTATCACACGTATCCTTTGTGAATAGCCCGCAATGGCTTGTATTCAGACATAAAATTATCAAAAGATTTACTACACTGTCGTCAGAAAATATTAATTGAACTTAAGCCAAAAATTACTGTATTATAATTATTCTATTATCTTATGCCCTTGAAATATTTGCTAAACTCAAAGGTTAATATAACATAATTATGACTTTACAATCATAGTAGTTTCCTAGTGTTCTTACTAAAAAGGGGATAGAATTCGTGAAATTGACGAGATTTTCTCTACTGGCTTTATTGGCTATCAAATATACATACATAATGAACAGTTTGACATTTTAAATTGTTCCTTCATTAATTTAATCAATACTCATAACAGAATGCGTAAAAATTCTTATCTAAACATTGGGAATTATCTTAATATTTACAATATTTTTATAGATTGCCATGTTATAATATTTTAACAAAATGCGATCTTGAAATCTTAATATGCTTCGTAAAAAAATAATTACATATAACGCGAAAATGATAAAGAATAATTTCTTGTTTATTCGTTAGTACGTTTTAAGTGGTAAAGTAAAATTAAATAATTATAGCCTATTAGCCTGTACAACTTAGTACATTATTTAAATTATAAGTACTAGGTAAATGTTTTTCATAACTTTCCCCCCTTTGTGTATACAAACACACCCAGACTTGAAACAACTTGGTAACTGTTCACTGTGCAGTCATACAAATATTTATTTCGCGCGGGGATCAAACTCACAACCCGCTGAAGATGTGCCGTCAAACCAATAGGGAATATGCACATTTTTTTAATATTTTTAAACAATACTTTATATCGTTATGTAGCCGTAAAAAAAATTCCAGCGCCTTAAAACTAAAAATAAGTAACAAAAAAAAATTATTAAATTATGAGACAGATATTGGCATTTTAAACACCCGCAATTTTGGCGCGCTTGCCGTGACGTCAAAGTCTACGTTCTCTCAACCAAACAACCACGTACAACAGACACTGTTTTAGTAGACTTTGACGTCATATTCCATTTGACCGATAGTGTTGCGTTTCAAGTGATTTGAATTTCCAACAGTTTTTTTGGACTTTTTAATAATTATTTTCTCATCAAAAAAGAAATAATATAAAAAAATATCTACATAGACATAATTCCAAAACGATAAAGTTCATAAAAAAAATATTTGACCTTTTTTTAGACGCATATTCCCTATTATCAGACATATAAATTGACTTAATCGTGTTTTAGCAACTGTTACTTTACTGACTAGACATCCCGCCATGATCGTGGTGAATGTAACTGATCTGAGTCATTATGCCTACGTATAACGCAAATATCTGTACGCTACACAAAGAATCGGGTACAATTTGAGTGCACACGCACTTATTGGTATTGTTTACTAATTGTAGTGACCTCATTATTATTGGGTAAGTACATGCATACTAACAGAACAGTTACGCCAGCAAAACTAATGACTGTATTCAGTTCATTACCACTTTTGATAACAATTAAACAGTACTTAGCTTTGATTCTACGTACACTTCTTGACCTTTAAATGTGGGCCATAATGTTTGAAATTAACAATTAACGTAATATGTAGTTACTGGCATCCTAGGAACCTTATGAATAAACCCTGCAACTGTAGTAATAACAATTTTGTACAAAGTTTATTTATTGTTATGTTTATCCTTCAAATTTATTTTTTTCATTATATGAAATTGTTTAGCATACCAGTATTGGTAATTATTTGTGATTTGTTAGTGATTGATCCCTTCAGTAAATAAATAAATATAAATATTTTTAGTCTACAATCTCTGTACTTACCCGCGATGATTAAGTTTTTCCAATTCCCAGTATCGTGGGAATTTCCCAATTTCTCGTAGTTTTACTTAAGATAACTTTTAAGGAAGTCTCTGCGAAATATTTTGCTTCTAGAGCCATCATTCCACCAGCCATTGTTTTTATCTTTTTTTTTAAAATTATGGCGAAAAAGCACAAAGTGGTTCCAGAAAATCAATTAACAGTGATAATTTGTTACTCTGTAGTTGCTTAAGTTTGTCTAACCAGATGCGGCTGAAAATCAATATTTTGACGATTGTCATCTTCCGCAAGGATCAATTGGTTGCCAGAGTTTTCGGCCTCCTAACTACACCTGTTAGATGAGTAGTTAATTACATAACTTGATCTCATGAGGCATGTTGCATTAGAAACTTTTTTACACTCTGATAATTTTAACAGTGGATAACCGGTTTATATTTATAAACATGTTGTATTAGTGCTTTGTTTTTTTAACCGTTGGAGGTTGAAGGGTTCGGTTTTCGGCCATCCAATGTATTTCTCACGCCATAGAGGATATCTTTCAATCATGCAGAATGTTGTCCCACGTGATACGCACACAATTTCTAAAGGAGGCCTTCTTAGCCTTGGATTCGAAAGCGAGATCTTTGACTTGGCAGTTTAATGATCCTGTCAATAGGCTACCACTGTTAAAGCTTCCCGCAACCAGTAATTATATTTTAGACTTTAAGTGTAATATAATTTAGTGCTAAACCGTCAAAAAAATCATCAACTTTCAAATAGAGTAAAATTACTTTACAAGTTAATAAATTAAAAATTTAGAAAACCCCCGACACGAAATGTAATTTGCTATTTTGTGGTGGCGGCCATCTTGGATTTCAAATTTATCATAGTGTATAGTATTCTACTAGTCAAGCTCTTTCATTTGATACCCATATTGACGGAGTTGTGAAAAAATTGTAATCCGCTGTCTTGTAGCGGCGGCCATCTTGGACCGATTTTCATCAAACATAGCTAAGATCACTCCCGACTAATTCACCTTTCAAATAAAAAAAAACAAAATCAAAATCGGTCCATCCATTGGGGAGCTACGATGCCACAGACAGACACACACACACACACACACACACACAGACACGTCAAACTTATAACACCCCGTCGTTTTTGCGTCGGGGGTTAAAAATACAAACAAAGCCGATAACAAATAAAACTATCAGTTTGCCTCATTCTACGAGACAACAATAAATAAGGAAACATATTTTTTAACAAATACGTCACTTTAAGGTCAACTGTGAGTGATAGGCCATAATGTGTTGCTACCTAATGCTTTACTTCTGACATTTGGGATTCGCTCCCTATTACATGATACTACTTACTAACGATCATTAGAACACCTCTGCCTAACCGATGATGACCTTTTTTTTTGCCTCTGGAAATGCTTTATGCACCATCACGCCGCCCTGGGGAAGGCGGCGCGGTGTGTGGGACTCCATCCTGAAAAGGACGTATACCCACTAAAACCAGACGGGTGTTCGCCTCATCACCATTCAGCCGGGGTGCGGGAACGTGTTGACATTCTTCCGCGACAACCGATGATGATGATGACCCTAAGCACGATGAACAATATAAGAAGATGACAGAGAAGGAAGAAGACTCTTTTAAGTCAATATTTTACATTTTCCAACTTCATGAAAACATGGGTTTACGTTTCCATATTCGTGCGTAATCAGTATCTAGTGTCATTTTCGTTTTTAATAGGTAGTCTGCATTCTGTCGCTGCTATAATCGGCCACTTTCTTATCATTAACTGGCAACAGTGTTTAATTAACAGTTGTAATCGTGGTTATCGCTAAATATGTAGATGTGTGTTATCGAACGCGTCAAATGACTCCCTCACAATGACTTGGTATCGTGAATCTCCTCTTTGTCTGAACGGTTCCAAGAAACTCTTAGTGTAGTGTATATGGTGGTAGGTATTCATTTCTTGTATTGTTTTATGAGGAGTAAAGATACTGTCTGAGCAGGGAGAGAAGAGGAGCGAGATACCTCAGTTTGAGAATCCTTATTTAGACGATGGCATATCGGGGCTCGTCTGCCAATGCCAATAACAAAAGTCTGCAAATCGTAGCAAACAATGTTTTTGTTCTATTGCAATGTGTTTGTATCTATTATGAGAAAAAATATAAATTTGATTAAATTATATTGATAAGAAACTTTTTTATGAAGTGGGATTAAATTTAAAAGAAAGTGCGTATAAAATTATTGGTTATGTTGGAAACAACCTACATTGCACGTAGTAAATTCATTCCTTTGTTTAATTCAGTATTTGTATATAATATATTCATACATATAGGTGTTACAAAAAAAAACTACACCATTTTCATTATTACTAAGTGCAAAGTTGTGTTTAGATATTTGCCATAAATGTATTCAGACAAACCACAGCAGTGGTAATTAACGATTAAAGTACACTGGTACACATACTTATTGGAAACAAGTTACATTCCTCGCGTTCCTTCACAAAGGAAGCAATGTACGGGTCAATTAGTAAATACTTCCTCATGCTCTAAATTGATACGTTGTCGGCGAGTCAAAGAGTAGATGAGAAGCCACCGCTTGTACCCGCGTTTATTAACTTGGTTACTAACCTAATCATTAGCTAATAGAATCCTAGTATATCTTACACTGACCACAAACTCAAATATGGAAAAATAGGCCAAGAGATAGTAGGGACAGTCTGTTTTTTTTTTTAATAATAAATTTAATTATTACCCAAAAATGTTATGAACAACTCAGAATATTTATACAATATTAGATTTTTAATTTGTGAAAATTAGAGAAACCCTGTCTCCTAACGTAGGCAGCGCCTGTATCTTAGGAAACAGTGTTCGGCCAAAAGTAATTTACCTTATATTTTTAATAATAATGCGAGTACTAAATACTAAAATATTAAGTCCTCTGTTGAGTAATTTAAGTACTATTTTATGTAAGTAATAAGTATGGAATTGTATGTTGGGTCTGTGTGCGTGTGCTGTGTGTATATGTGTATGTATGTGTTTGTGTGAATGAAGTATGTGTGCGTGTTTGTGTATGTGTGTATGCGTGAGTAATGATTCATTAACGCTAATTGATGTTTCTGAGGGCGGCCCTAAGCCCTATTGCTCCAAAACCTCGACGATACTGTACCCATGACCAGTAAATGTAATCAAATATTTTGTATACCTTCTATTTAATACTTGACAATTTATTTTCTATTACAGAAAACCAACAAGCGGCAGTATTTGCATCAATGGTCGACTTCGCAACGAAAAAATGTTCAGGCGAAGATCATGTTATATACTGCAAGATGACAGGGTGCAGGACATGCTCACGATACAGGAATCACTCCACATAGCGGCTGATCTCAAACTAGGCAACCACATTAGCAAACAACTGAAAAAACGTCGCGTAAGTGTTATTTATATTGTTATTAAGCCTAATGGTGACTGCTACGCTAGATGCCCTGGATTCCATTTTTAGCAAAGTGTAATTGGATTTTTCTGTGCAGTTCTCAGTAGCACCTTGGATTTTGGACCTCTGTTTCAGCAGTGGACTCTTGGGGTTTCTTGCATAAGACCTAAACATACCGGTAGGAGCACTATGGGTATATTTCACACAATGCAACTCTGCGTTACCCTTCAGAGAATACAGGCGTGATTGTATGTTTTGTAATATAAGAATATAACTGATTATTATTCATGAATTGCATCACATATTTGTTATCTTTAACCCGAGAGCCATGCATCGATCTTTTAATACAGCAAGCATTAGTGTCGAGCAATAGTTTCGAATGCATTTTTGTATGTCTATAAGGTCACGAAGTAGCGCAGCGAAATTCACAAATCAGAATCACATTCACCTCAAAACATCCAGTTGGACAAGCAGCTTGTTTCCGCTTCTATTACAATTAAAACCTACCTACCTACCTTCTTTTCACTTTCAAATATTTCTGCCTGAACTGCTGGACACACTGTTATAGTTCCTAGCTAATGGCTAACAAGGACCGCGTTAGGGTAATACCCGTAATAATGCAGGGCCGTTTTACCTGACTAAACGCAGCTGCCAGCAGCTGGATGATATGAGCTGAAAATCGAGCTCTTTGTCTTCCACTAAGAGAGGCCTACGACCTACGTTCAGCGGTAGATGAGTATAGGCTCATGATTAAAATGGTAATGATGCCTGCTCTTGACCTATTGTAAAATAGGTTAAAGTGGAACTGGACAGATAAGAGACATGCTGGACAAATCAAGTCGGCCTCAAGGAAAACACAAAATCGGATTGCAATGTTGCAGCTTATCACCAAAAAAAAACGAGATAATAAATACCACGAATAAATCATTAAGATACCACGATACATTTTAGATACATACGCAATTTATATTTGTTTTTACTCGTACATGGCAAGCCTAATTGATTCTCTTTTTCAGGTAGAAGAAATTATTACATCTCTTGGTCTAAGTAGAGCACGTCACACGAGAGCTGGCAATTTGTCTGGTGGTCAGAAAAAAAGACTAGCTATAGGTCTAGAATTAATCAGTGATCCTCCGGTCATGTTCCTAGATGAACCTACCAGGTAAATAGTAATGCTATAAATCTATATAATTCAATTGTACCACTTTACAGTGATATAAAGTAGAATAAGAGCACCTATATAGTCACATTTCGGCCTACGGCCTTTAATTCAATACAGTACAGAGTCAACCCACTATTTCCTTTTGAGATACCATAATGTGACTCAGGAACAGAAAAAAAAAAGTTAAACTAAAATAGTAGTGATATGATTTCCATACTAATATGTAACTCACTTTTTGTTATAGGTTTTCAGTATTGTTGGTAAAAAATATAATGTCATTGGGGCAAGTAGACTATGAAATTTAAATAAATGCTGTCTTGGCTTTATGTTGACGACGTGTGTTGTGTTGTTCTACGACACGTAACTGTCACATGAAATATCTAAAAGTACCACTTGAGCGTTATCAATGAAAATCAGGATTAGTCGTGGAATTAAATATTCTAGATAACGACACACGATATTTGGATAGTAGGCATATTTAATTAAAATTTACACATTCTATAGTTACATACCGAATCGTTTCCTCCGATTCTTAATACCTACGTAAATAATAATATTCCTTTTATATATAAATATACTATATTCTTTATAGATATAAATACTATTAGGTACCTACTACCTATGTATTACCAGCACTAGTTTCAATTTTGTTAAATATAATAACGATTTGTTGTTTGAAAACCAAACACCTTGCAATTGGATTGATTTTTGATGTAAAAAGTTTTCCTAGAAGTATAGTTCACTTACCAACTGCGTGCTTCCCCGAAGCAGTCAATAATTAATTAATTAAGTATTTTATAATTACATAACATCAGGTGGTACCAAAACATTTATCTGTTGATATTTTAATGATTACATTATCTAGATATGAGGTGACATTAAACACATTGTAATAATCCTATACGGCTGTTGATTATGACAATGTAACGTTAATCAATATTATTCATAAGCCTTAAATTGATTTAATTTAACACGAATGTAGATTGTACTGGTCTGAATAACGTTGACATGTTATATACTTTTAAAAGTTTCTGGGTTTTGTAGAGCTCGACGTTTTGAATATAATACATTATTAGGAATTCATAAGAAAACAAGTTCCGAGATTGGAGCTTCAACTTTTGGTGTGAAAATTACATCGCAACATCTTTATAATTTAACTTTATCGAAGTTATATGACCATAGGACTGCCAAATCGATGATCTCAAGTAGGAATCCAAGCACTTTTCGAAATCATGTGCGTAATAATTATCACTCGCTTTAACGGTGAAGCAAATATCGTGAGAGATAATCCCTCTGCTACTGAAACAAGACCCGTGCCCAGCAGTGGGACAATATATGGGTCGATGATGATGATGATAATTACGTGTAAAACTATAACGACTACAAATATATTGAAAATGTACAATATATAAAAATAATTAACCTACGCTGAAATACTGTTGCACATCCTTAGGGAACTAAGGATGTGCAACAGTATTACAGCGTATGTTCTGTATTCCCATGTTGACTATATTATATGTTATGAAATATATAGAGTCAAAGTAAAAGAAGCTAGATGAAAGTAGAATTAATACTATGGAAATACGTTCCTTGCGAAGCATGTGCAGTGTAATTCTGAATAAAAGATATAATGATAGATCGCGAAATAGTGTGATATAACAACGTTGCTCTTTAAAAGACGATGTAGTGACTTGTATAGAGAAGAATAAGTACGTTGACGTTGAGATAGTTTGGGGTCATGCCGAAAGAATGAATGAACAATGTGTCATGTGTGTATGACAAGGATTAAGAAAAAGAAGTATGAAAGAATAGCAAATGACGGTCTTTAGTTTATGCCTACGCATGTGGGCAAAGAATGTGAGTGTATGTATGTCTGTAATAAAGAAACAATAATGCAGGCAGTTCAACTTCTTTGTCTTCTTTCCAGTGGGCTGGATAGTTCAATATCGAAGCAAATAGTATATTTACTTCACCTTTTAGCGCGGCAAGGGCGGACGGTGGTGGTGACCATGCACCAGCCGTCCGCCGCCCTCTTACACATGGTGGACCGGCTGTACGCCGTCGTGGGGGGGAGGTGCGCCTACGTCGGATCCGTGCTGCAACTCTTGCCATATCTAGAGCAAATGAATCTGATGTGCCCGCCGTATCATAATCCTGTTGATTTCTGTAAGTATATAAGATATAATTCTGCTAGATGAACTTTTCTCTTGATTTTATATTCCTTATACCAAACAAATACTTAGAAAAAAATCATTCAACACCGAAGAGGCTTCTGCGGTGCTATCAGTACAGCAATTGCTGTAATATAAGACATTGATATTTTAGGATATACGGCACATCGGTGTTTAACTGCACTGTCTGCACAATATTAAGGACAAAAAAATTACAATTTTGAAGTTTTGAATGGTCTTCGATAATTTCGTTTTATTTCATAAATTCGGCAATTTAAATTATTTAATACAGCAACGCTCATTTTGCCGATGATAAAACTGGTTGCTTGTTTTAATGGACTTATAATAGTTATTTGTTATACAAGAGTGCAAAGTTGCTTTTTAACCACGTGCTAAATTTTGATGACCGAGCAAGCGAATGATTCTAAAATTCAAAAATTTGAATCCTGAGCGTCAGCGAGGGAATTAAAAGAGCACAAGGTGAAAAATCTTTGCACTCGAGTGCAACACGTAACTTTTCATCCCACCTCAGCGAGGAAATGACTAAAAAAAACATTTACAACCATAAGATACTTTTATTTCAGTTTAGGTATTAAATATTATATGATAGGTAAGTTTTACAGAATACCTATTCTTTAAATTATAACAAATAATACTAGGTATAATTAAAAGAAATTGAAAGTAACGTTGCTACAATTACTTGACTTGAGTATAATATTTTTGTTAGGTATTGTAATGTTGGTGTTAGTGACTTAAAAAAGTACACCAAGAAAGTTCCGATAGGCTTGTTGAAAAAATATCGATACATCGATATTATTTTTTTAATGTATCGATATTTTTGAGCGATATTTGTTAAGAGTCAAGCTCCAGTTGTATGCTGGGGGTCTCGACTATTCAATAAAACTGCTAACTTCGGTAAATAGACTGTATAATTATCGATAGGCGCAAGTAATATAGGAAGACGACCGATGCGTGTGCGCGGTTCGGTAACGGCGAGTGAGTGTTGCCGGCGGAGTAGCCCGAAGGTGGGGGCCGCTGCTCAAGGATGGAGTCGATCCCTATTGGCTCCTCGGCACGGCTTGATGTGACGCAGTAACAATATTTAATATTTCGATATACCGATGCATCGATATAAAATTCAAAGTATCGAAAAGGTATAAAAAACTATATTTTTTACAGACCAATAAACATTTATACGTTTTAAGATTATAAAATCCCAAAAAGGAATACTTTTTTTATACTAACATCTTTTTAACAAATTATATTTAATATATTTTTTTGTTTTTGGTCGACTTGATTTGTTGTTTTATAATTTGGTTTTTAAAATATATCGCCCATATCTCGATATTTTTAAATAAAAATATCAGTATCGATACTGATATTTTCAAAAAATATCGATTCGACATATATCGATACTTTGTTGCGTTTAGACTCGGAACCTAGGGAAGGTCCAAGTCTGAGTTTTTAACAAATTAAAAAAAAGTTGTATGATAAATTCGGCGCCAGGGGGGTAAAAGCACGATGTTCTAAATTCAATTTACTTTGTCTCTCTAGAGGATAAAAACGACTTTTGCACTCAGATATCGAAGAGTAAAAATATTCTTTCCGAGATGGTGGGATGAAAAAATATTTAACTCTCGACTTGTAGATAATTTATTCGTAGTCGAAACCAGCCGAGTTTAAAGAACCGGTCGTACCATCGGACAAGCTTTAAGTGTGAGCTCTTAACTGCTAATTACCTACTTTTGAACATTTGCCGTGATAATTTCACTGCACACAAATGTAGGTTACTATCATTTCTATATCTTTTAGTTCGAAGTGCGTAAAGAACAATAACGGCCATGTCACTTATGAACTTTGAACTCAAAGTTATCGAGTTCATGTATTTTATCTAAGAATGTCTTAAGTACCTACCTCAAATGCCTTTGTTGCTAATAAGCTTGTTACCCTATGCAGCGGCAGCTTCAATTTACTATAAAAATTAAATACATTTTGATGAGTTGATATGTTTAATATTTCTCTTTTCTTTTCAGTGATCGAAATATGTGTAGAAAACGCAAGTAAACTAGTGGAGAGCTCGGAAAATGGAAGAAATCAAAGGTGGATAACAAACGTATCTCATGAGACTGAAAGTAATTTAATAGGTATGTGTGCTATTGAACGAACAATGATTACATCGCAAGTCATTATAATGCGCTATCGTATTCAAGACAAGTACTTATCAAGTATAGGTAGGTCCTTGAACTAAGTTCTGCATGCTGTAGCTGCATTTACACTTGACCTTGTACCTTTCTACGTTTGCCACACAGGTATTTTGCGGAACGTATCTGTAACGTAATGTACCTGTTTCACCGCTGATAAGCTCCCGTTAAATTACTTGACAGATAAATTTTGTTCAATTTTTTTATTTATCCGGCGGTTCACAGTTATCCATGACTATGAAGTCGTGCATTGTATAGTCGTAAAGTTCAGAGCGGTTTCGCACATCATCCTATCCTAATCCGATGAGAATCCGTGAAAATACGGTCCGGAGTAGTCGAACAACTATTTGTTTAGAGATATCGGATGACGGAAATCGGATCTAGTGTGTAAACTACCATACAATGTTTGGCAATTTTAATAAAATAAAGTAGTTACAATATTAGGTAATACTTTATATCACCAGTAACCACTATATTATTTTGGTTGAACATCTACCTATTTCCCAAAAAAAACTAATGAATAAGACGCTGTGTGTATCTTTGAAACAAAAGAATTCTAAAAACTTTATTTACATTTCTATTTTGAAACCAGTATAATACATATAACTGGCACTATCATTCATTAAAATCTACGAATACCTGCAAGAAAACAAATTAAAATTTCAGGACACGATTAATAAATACAACTGATTAATAAATACGTCAACCAATTAATAAATACAATTAAGTCTTTATGTATTGCAAGAGATCAGCAATAATTTTTGTGTCTTAATTATTACGTTTTCTTTTTACAGAAAAATCTAATCTAATTGGCTGTGAAGAGGTTTGTCTAACGACGCTACCGGCCCCCAAAGAGGACCCCACTAGTAAAATATTATTAGCACTAAAGAGTACATACTCAACATCGTATTGGAAGCAATTCACCACATTAACTCGAAGATCTCTCTTGGTAAAATACTGTAATTTTCATTTCTTTATAAAAATGCTTCATATTACGTAGGCTGAAATTACTAATTCTGATGAAATAAGTATATTATGATGCATATAAGGAATTTGCTAATAATCTAAATATGACAGTGATAGCCCAGTGATATGACTATAGGACTGCCAAGTCAAAAGTCTCAAGTTTAAATCCGAGGCACGCAACTGACTTTTCGAAATCATGTGTGTAATAGATTAACAGTCGCTTTAACGGTGAAGGAAAACACCTTGAGCACCACCGTGAGCACCTGCATGCCTGAGAGATTTTTTCGGCGGCATACATGTGAAGTCTGCCAGTCCACATTAAGCCAGCGTGGTGTACTAAAGCGTCATCCCTCTCATACTGAGAGGAGACCCGTGCCCAGCAGTAGGACAGAATATGGGTTAATAATTGATTTATTTGTTCTAAATATTAGAACAAATAGGATACCGTCACGCATCACATCACGCGTGCATTCCATGGTTAAGAGGGGGCGACATTTACTATCGCCATTTATCGAGCATAAAATCCAAACTGAGTTGCTACTAAAAATGTTATAGCCTTCAAACCAATAAGACCGACTGATTTAATTGATGCATTACCATTAATTAACTCTCTCTCTCTCTGTCTCTCTCTCTTAACATTTCGAATTAAAGCCGGATTTCCTCTAACCGACATTCAAAGTATAATTAAAATAATTCGTTCGGAAGAAAATAAATGTCAAATATATCTGCTTCCAATAAGTAATATTTATTATTTTCGTGAAACTTGAAAGCCGTAAGCAATGTTGCATAATAAGTAGATACGCTTACGCTTATTACTTACTTTATTTTATTTTTCAGTGTTTTTATTTTTATGCCTATAAGTTTACCTTCATAATGTGGTTTTTATAGTCTACTTTTTGTTTTTTGTTTTCATTCATATAAATGTAGGACACAGTGATAACACAATACAAAGGCAATCTTGAAACTAGTTAGGTACCTATACACTATACGCGGCTGGAGGTCCTAGTTTCGATTCCCGAGTCAAGCAAAGTGTTGTTGGGTATTCTATTAAATCTCCACTGAGTGTATTTGTGCCCGGCAAGGCAATAAGCTCGTCTGCCATGAGACCTTAACATACCAGCGAACTATGGGTGTACCTGTAGGTACAGCAGGACAATTCTGCGTAACCCTACGGCGAACACAACGTGATGGTATATTGTCTTATTATTGTTTCAGTCCACTTGGAGAGACCCATCGTTCACATTCATAACGACGGGTATCCACTGCGCGATGGCCCTGTTCATCGGGTTCCTATTCTATAACATCGGGCAGGACGCTAAGTACGTGAGGGACAACTACAACTTCCTATACTTCAGCCTCATGTTCCTCATGTTCACCGCCTTCAGTGCCGTTACCATAAGTTGTAAGTATTATTTTAGTAGTCGTTATGTTCACTCGCATGCCAAAAGTACGGTATAAAGCACCAGATAGACGAACAGTTTTAAACACCGCGATCTTTAAGCTCGCGTACTTACTCGGTTCGCGTCGATGACATACGATTTTAAAGAAGCTGTCTTGAGGTGACATATGGACAAGCAAACTCGCGAGCCACAAGTACGGCAGACTTACTCGCCCGTCTATCCAGCCTTTTACAAAACAAGTGTAGGTACTATTCAGAACCACGCCGCCGCCACCGCCGACAGTGATATGAAGTCGTTGCATGTGCGGTCTGCAGTTGCGACCGTACAAGCAACGACTTCATATCACTGTTCATCGATTCCACATGCAGCTGCAGTCGCATTCGGAAATTATTTCATAGAAATACATACAGACAGGTCACACGCTTTGCTTATTGCATTGTTTTGGGTAGAATTTACATGAAATTTTCGTACATTTTAAAAAAGGTTCCACTCAGAAGCACATTTCAACCACTAATTTTACACTAACAAAAATTTATGTTAGAAATAGTAACATTTTCAGTCGCAGTTAAAAATACTATGGCCATACTCGACAGGAAAATACATTTCAATTCAATTTCGCACTTCCAGTTCCCGAGCAAGTCCCTGTGATCCGGCGCGAGCATTTCAACAGGTGGTACACGGCGGGTGCATACTATACCTCGACGATCGTATCGACGCTGCCCACTCAGACAGTGTGCACCTTGGCTTATGCATTCATCGCGTACTGGCTCACGGGACAGCCGAACGAATTAAGCCGATTCGCAAGTTTCTGTTCCATACTGCTGCTGGTATCCTACGTGGCTCTCTGTAAAGGACTGCTCATTGGATCCCTATTTACTGTTAAGGTTAGTACTCCGACTTAATTAATTAGGTCTTGTTCACAATTAATTATTCACAAATTTCTAAAAATGTTTTCTTTTATTTCAGAACGGAGTCATATTTGGGCCATTTTTTATAATGCCTTTTACCATATTCTCTGGTTTCTTCCTCCGCTACTCTGATGCGCCGTTCTTCGTGAGGTGGTTGTTTAATGTGTCTTTCCTCAAGCATGGTCTCGTTGGCCTCGTCCTGTCCATCTTCGGCATGGGCCGGCCTAACCTTAAGTGTTCAGAATTCTACTGCCACTACGCATACCCCAGTCAATTTTTACAGGACAACGGTATCGTTGGTGAAAAGTTTTCAATCCTTATACCTGCATTATTTTTAATAGGTTCAGTTGTGTCTATATTGGCATTCATCATACTGAAAATAAGGTTAAAGAATAAATGGTGATCATGAGACGCAGAAAATGGAACAAATTATGATTGAAAATTTGATGGTGTGATGAGATGCAAATATCTCACGTTTTCATACAATATGACAATACTGCGATATGACAATACTAGTCGATTCGCAATCGCGAATATTATAAACAAAAAATATATCACATTAGGATTTTAATAATAAATGTGCTTTTCTACATAGATGGTACTTTCAAAAAGGGTTCACGGATACTATAATATGTTATATTAAGGAGTTTTACCTAGATGTGGGTGAGCATTGGACTCATCAGTTGGTAGATTCGGGTAATGGATCATCCATTACCCGAATCTACCAACCAGTTGAATGATCCAGTTGAATGAACACAATAAGTCTTATTGCTGTTGCCATTTTAGAGATCGGTTGGATTACAAATTAAGTATAGTCTGTACAATGAAATCTTGTATTAAAGCATTTTAGGATTTATTCATGTAGATGTCGTTTTGTAAATTATATGAAATGACACAGGTACCTATACAACATTTCAATTACATAATAATTGTAAATATTTTACCAGAGTGTCCAGTTTTCTTTCTAACTCTGATTCCGTTTTGTTTCAAACATATTATGTACCTATTACACGCGAAGATGAAAATACGTATTACCTGAAACACTGCAAACTTGTCTTAAAATTATAATAATTATTGTAGTTCCCAAAGTTTTTTTATAAACTCAAATAAGATGTGAAAAATATGTGTATAATAAATAATATAAAAATGTACACTGTACAGCTACAGGTATATGGGCTTTTAATTACGTGTACAAAATAATGTATTTTACCGATTTTGTATTGTATTGTACATTAATAAAATTATATATAATAGAAGTATTTTATAATAAGTGAAAAATTATATTATATTATTAGATATTATTTTTTACTTTATATCAGATAAGCAAGGAATATATCTAGAATCAATTTAATACCAAAGATTAAAATTTATCCTTGAAATGTAACACTAGCTTTTAAATCAGTACATTTTTCCTACACACTTCCCTGAACATACGTCAATGCAGAACACAAAGATGAAAATGCCTGGAGCATTCTTATCATTCCTTTTTTTCGAAATAAATTCTTTTAATCAAGATTTATTAAGAGCTTTCGACACCATTTTCAATACTACCAGTAGACATATCTTACTACACAAACGCAGTGATGGTAACAAAACGCTTGTCTGTGGACGTGTTTGTTGATAGTTATTAGTTACTGCACTCTTTTGCCCTTCTGTGGGGTGTACAGGTAACTTGATATAGAAGTGGCTTACATCTGATTTCATTTGGAGTGCCACGGGGTACTATCTTAGGACCAATTTAATTTATTATGAGATCTCAACTGAACAACACAATGAATTCAGGCATGCTTCACAATACACGATAGCAATTTGTAGGACCCTTCTAACAGGAAACATACAATGAAAACATAATTTCTGGTATCCATGTTAAGGAAGGTAGAACAAACAGTGCACGCCACTTAATATTAGTTTTATATACGTATTATCAGCGAAACATTCCACAATAAAAAATTGTATATTCAAAATTAAGAAACCCCAATTTTGTATTATATCTAAGCTGCTAAGTTTAAAAAGATGATACAGGACTCCAAAAAATAAAATATAATGTTAATCTCGATTTCAGTTTTTCTTTTGGCAAATACACATGTTGCCAAAAACTGAAATCGAGAACAATTTTTTAAGTAATGGTAAACGGTAAAATTTGTACATATTTTATTTTAGGTAAATATAATTATTATTGTGGTAAAAGTGCTGTAGTAATATAATAAATAACAATGTCACAACATGTCATAACTTTTAATTACTTATAAGATTAGAAAATTATAATTATGCTTAGGTTTTGTTAAGTTCTGGACGGAAGTCGAACCTGAAATAAGCATGTGTACCATTATGTAAATATTATTACCTGATAAATATAAATATATAAAACATAAATAAACTTTGTTGTAAACCAAAGGTTTGTCATGTCGTTTAGAGAAAAATATAATGGCATTTAAATTGATAGTTTTTATAAATATTTTTGATATTATAAACCCTATTTTTTATTTTTTTAACATTACTACAAAATGTATGAAGCTTAAATATAGGTTTGAATTAAAATTTGAAAACATTTTATGCAAGATGAGAAATAGATATTATTGTGGAAAAAAGGATTTAACATTTGCACAAAGTTACCGTAATACGTTACTACCGTAGAACATTACCGTACCGTTAATACGTGTAACATTATGTGCACCTCGCAAATATACAACTTTGATCTTGCATAAAAGGTATGTAGAGTGTCTGCATTCATTCCGAAGTATAGGTCCTTCGAAAAAGTAAGGTGTGTAGTACTCGCAACAGATGCACGTGCGTCTGTTGCGAGTATGACAAGATTAATGAATGTGGTCGGATCAAAAGAAATACGCTGTAGCAAGTAGCATTCTGTCGTTCCTACCTTACCTATAGGAACAAGGCGTCAGTGTATTCGTACAGAAATTAATTACCCCTTTCCACTTGCCCCTATGGGAGGGATTACTACTAGTTTCCCTTGTTTCATGTAACTAATACCGATCCAATAATTGTCAATAAAAGGTAAGAAAATCGTAACATTACTCTTTTTATTGGCTTAGTACCAACCTGCTATAACTGCTAGCACTTTTTCATCTTAAGACCTCAGTTGTAAGTATTATATGCCCAAGTAATTTTACTGACTGAGCTTGCCCTTCAAACCGGAACAATAATGATGGCACATTAATGAGAATTTTATAATGACACTGCCGATATGTGGATGTTAATGGTTTGCGTTATTATCTAATACCTTCATCTTTTTATTCTATTGTGACCTAATCTACAGTGGTTCATGCCGTGGGAAGATTAGTCCTTAGCAGTGCCTAGGATATGACTTGTTTTTCGTCGTGTGAAGGTGTATGCACTTTGCTGGACTATCCGAAAACTCGTAAATTAAAGGGTGACCAGGATTATTGCAATAGTTTTCTTTAAAATGATACCGGTTTGTCAATCCTATTTTCAAGTAAGTAACAAGATATCTTTAACTCTGTCTCTAATTCTCGATAAAATTTGTTCCAAGCTTCGATACAAAGCCTAGTTTAATCTTGAATAATTATCTTATATCCAAATAATTATAATAAGCGAAGATAAGTAACACAGGTCATTATTGTAATATCTAGTGATAACTAATTGTATGAAGATAAATATAGCATGAATATAGCTTGCTAGTAGCGACTTGGGCGTGAATGCGCATACTTACTGGCGCGTTCTCTCGACAGTCGTGCGCCTGCGACGCTCCAATTTTCCAATTCCGCGCATAATACGTGATAATCATTACCATCCTGTCTAGTGGTTGTTACTCCAAAATAACGAAACAAAAGTTTTGAGTGCGAGGATGGATGTGGAAGCAGCACGAGACGATATCAGTGTTGAAGATGGAAGTTTGGTTGTTTACACGGAAATGTTCTACACTGTCAACAGTACAAGTAAGTACATAATAAGCCTACATATTATACTTAATAAGATTTCCAGTTCGGCTCTATTCGCAGACTCCCAAGTCTAAAGGTGACGGTGCATTAGGTACATTTGTTGTAAAGTGTGTGAAGGCAATCCAGGTCTTACTTCACGTAGTTTGCTCTGTGCACAAATATTTTATAAGTACTTGTTGAATTCTGTTGGAAGAATTTTACGCGAATTTTAGCGTCAATATGTAGCAACCTTTTCTAGAATACCTACTTACTAGACGAATTGTCTTCGTATCTGATTAATGCCGTTACTGTTCTTCACTCAAAAGCAAGCTTCCAAGTTGCATTTATGCTATTGCTAAATACTTAATTGAATATGTCCAAATTGGCCAATGAATTATTTGTCAATAATATTATTGTAATAATTTTGTGATCAATAATTTAAAAAATTTACGTACCTAAAGCTGCTTGGGATTTACGGTACAAAAAATAATGAATTTGTTAAATAATTGACTTCTAGAGACTCGCTTCAACATGTTTTATATACAAGTTACCTAAGAAATAGTAATAAAGTTTATCTGAATTTTGATCTGCATTATAGCTGAGAAGGCTAATCTCACCGGTCATCGTGAATGCGATCACGTTTTTATTGCAGATAACACAACATTCGTATCTATTGTTATAGACGAAGAGTTCATTGTTTACCTGTAGTTACTTGCGATCCTGAGAAACATAACATCGTACTACCAAGCCAGAGGGTTCGGCTTAGCTGAACACCAACAGTTAATATATTTTAGGTCCCATATAAAATACTGATATTCAACCTCGTCTGGTTAGACTGGAAACTGACCCAACATGGTCGGGAAAAGGCTAGGAAGATTCGATATTGATATTACTTACATAGATTTAATAAGAAATGGAAAACTCCCGAGTTGCTCCTGAGATTTCTTTCAGTATGTGTATAAAAATGTTTACACAGACTTAATACCTGTTTCGCCCCAATAAATAACAGTGCACACGAGATAAAAAGTCAATTAATAAGTATTTCTCGTCAGTCTCATATGTATTGCTAATACATATTGTGACTGCATCACACTTATCAATAGCGAGATAATACTTCGCAACATTTCACGCTTCTTATCGACGGTAACTTGCATTCGAATCGATTTCTGCACTTTGTATGCTAATTCATTTGATATTAAGTCTTGAGTCACACATAATAATATAAATACACCAAACCTCCCTGACTTTAGATATCGCCCGCTCATATACTTCGTTGTAGTGTTCGTTGTACCTAAACGTGGATTACATACACAGACATACATAACACTTATGGACACCAGAGCAACCCACAAACATTTATGCGTTGGAAAACGTCATCTACCTTATGTACCTAGATGTAAAAGACATTGGTATTAGTTTTTATGAAGTGCCTAGGCACCCTAGGCCGGTATCTGCGTAAGTATTACCAAGTATATCTCGCGTTAGTATGGGTGGATACTGGATGAACCAGAATTATACATTTTTAACAGCTCGGCGTCTGGTTTTTGCCCAGTTATTGGCAATAGGCTTGCCTACTTGCCTAAACATGGGATGATGGGACCTAAACATACCGGCGAACTGTGAGTGTTATACCCCTCTGCCTAACCCTTCGGGAGTACAGGGTGCATTGATGATATAATTGTTATGTTTTGAGGATCTGTAGCAGTCTTCTGACACGGTACCTGTTAGGTAGATAAGAATTATAAATTACAGGAACATAATTAAGTACGACACTATTATATAAAGTAATTGAGTCATTATCTCTCATTATGACTCAATGTGAGAGTTGTATGAACTGTATGATCATATGAAATGTTCACTTGTTCAGTCATTCAGTGTATGCACTAAA
This sequence comes from Acronicta psi, assembly GCA_946251955.1. Classification (NCBI taxonomy): domain Eukaryota; kingdom Metazoa; phylum Arthropoda; class Insecta; order Lepidoptera; family Noctuidae; genus Acronicta; species Acronicta psi. Next base: position 9,021,703 of record OX276475.1, on the reverse strand, counting down.
TAATAATAATAATAAATATATTGTAAATTTTACACAGCCCTATCTAGTATCAAACTAAGCTTGTACTAGACAATAGATAATGTAATGTAATACTTATATGCTTTTTTGTAAATTTTACATATACAGGGTGACCGGAGAAGTGACGTTCAAAGACAAAATTTAGATACCTCTAATCAAGGGGTATCCGAACAACCCCCATGTATGTTCCGCGATTTTCAGTTGTTGGAGATACAATGATTTCAATGATTTTTTAGAGCTCAATCGGGATTTATTTACAGAAAATAAATCCCAATTGAGCTCTAGATATTTTAATGAATTTTTATATTCAAGATACGTGGCAGTTTTAAAAAATACTCTGAAGCCCTTGGCACTATTCAAACAAGAAAAAATAAAAGTCGGACTTTTGTGACTAAAATCCTTGAGCAGAAATTTTGAACTTTAAACTAAATTTTTGTCATGTTCCGTCAGGCCTAGGTGTACCATATATTTAGGGGAAGCAGTTGATATTATAGTTATCCCTAACCATAAAAAAAAAACATTTATAATCATACTTTAAAAGAAAACAAAAAAGACAAAAAAACAATGTCAGGTGGAAATTATTAAAAAATCATTGAAATCATTGTATCTTCTAAACAACTGAAAATGGCGGAACATACATAGGGATGTTTCGGATACCCGTTGTTTAGAGGCATCTTAATTTTGTCTTTGAACGTCACTTCTCCGGCCATCCTGTATTATAGTACATAAGAAATACCTAAACTAACCAAACACTATGTCACATAGGTAAATATTCTGGTAAATACTTCGTCAACTCAACTTTCTGATTTCGAAGAAAGAGTTTGGTTTCTGTAATTTTGTGCTGCCATCAGGAAGGACAATGTTCAAATGAGATGAATAGGTATATCGTTGGTTAGCCTGAGAACTGTTCCAGCACACTGGGCCGTCAGCTATTAACGACGAAGTGTATAATAATCCTAAAGCACCCAGTTATCGGTTACTTTCCGAATGGACCTGTCAAGTGTACCCGAGTACCCGGGCCACCCTAATGGATCAAAAAACCGTAAACAACACAACCACTTTTAAGATACTATAAATAAGTATACAATGGCACCTTTAGTTACTGTCTTGAATAATTTAAGGACAAGGAAAAAATGGCTTCATTCCGGTATACATAAAACAGTTGGGCGCGCCGTCTGCAGTTGAATTGTCACGTCCAGCGTATTTGTATAAGTACCCGTAGATACTAATGTGAGTATTATACCTATAATCTCCGGTAATTATACCAATGTTATGTGTATCGTGTAAATACCAAAATATCACTACATAGTATAAAACAAAGTCGCTTTCTCTGTCCCTATATCCCTATGTATGCTTAAATCTTTAAAACTACGCAACGGATTTTGATGCGGTTTTTTTTAATAGATAGAGTTATTGAAGAGGAAGGTTTACATGTATAATACATACAATATACATATTAAAGTACAGAAAATACAAAAAGTTCAAACCCATGCGAAGCCGGGGCGGGTCGCTAGTTAGTAATAATTCTGTAATAAGTACCTTTTTCTCAAAAAGGCTTTCCCAATTACAAAGGACTTTTTTGAGAGAAAAAAGTACTTCATCCCAAAGGACTATTTTGAGAGAAAAGGTAGTACCTAAGTAAGACGAGTGAAACCGCATTACATTATGTATAAACAACCAAAATTTGAATCGTAGTCTGATATAATTTGTGAAGCCTCTCTGCCACATAAACCAAGAGTGAACGATGCAATGCGTTCTATTGATAATGCGCAAGCGCATGTCAGTACTGTCAGTTCTGCTGTCGCGTGCGCATACAACACACGTGCAAACAAATCCATGTCGACATCGAAATAAATCGTTATTTCCTTTCATATTTCGTTCATAAAATGGAAGTCGAACTTGGAAACTGTGATGGTGTAAAAAATAATAGTGACGTGTCTGTGTTTTTGGATTTACATTATAGGACTCCTAATGGTACGGTTTTGTTTGAAAGTGAAAGTTTGCTTTGGCGGGAATCACTGTTACTTACAATAGTATCGCTTCAATGGCTGTTTTGATTTCTAACATTTGCTTTTTACTTAGTCTTAAAACAGTGCATAATGCAGTACATTATTATAATCTTAATTTATCCTTAGGATATTAGAGATTTGTGTCAAGGAGTATGTTAGTAAAACCACATACTTAAACGCTATTGACGCACAATTATAATGTATCTTATCTACTTTTTTTGCTATATGCACACCCCTTTTATTTATTTATAAAGTTCATTGATAAAGGTTCAGAAATGAATACCTATCCATTCACAAACCTTCTTGAATGGCTCTTTTCTATGATTAACAAAAGCAGTTTCAACAAAATACTTATAACTAATTAAAATTATATCACTTAAGTGCTTGTTCTTTAATTACTCTGAGATTGTTTTGCGAAAATTGATTATTTTTTGTTGTCTTAATTACCTATGTTAATTAATGAAACTGCTATGTTAACATTTTAATAGATCCTAAGTTTTGATAGAGAAATACACTAATTCAAATGTATGATAATTATAAATACTTAATTATAAAATTACAAATATTTTAAAATAATAATAATTTAAATCTGTGTCCAGTTAATGAAGAATGGCACCAATTTAAACTTCGAGCTAAGAATCAAAACTAAGAATTTCATTGAAAAACCTAGACATTTTGTTAGACTTGATATTTGAATTCCAAGAGCTCATCCTCGCACGTTCGTGCTTGCGAAGCAATAAAGTAGATAGATACAACATAATTTACAAATATTACAATAATTACGATTGCTTCAAGCTTATTTGGGAGGAATTAAAACTATATGAGTACATAGGTCAAAACTGCTCTTTATCTCCACAAGAGATAACCATATACATACGCTATTCGACAACACTTATCATCTATTGTTCCAGTTAGTGACACAGTATTCTCAAATAAATAATTTTATTATATTATCCAGTTAATAGATCTATAATTATGTTATAGATCAGTACCCCGTGTTGTAACAAGCTTTGATCTGATTCTTCTCAATTCCGTGGGAATTTCCCAAAACCCTTTCTTTGCTTACGTTGTAAAATAAAACTATGATCCAAATTTTAGCTTTCCAGATTTAGTAGTTTTGGCTGTAATTGTACTTTAGTAGTCATTCAGGACAAAGAATTTTATAAATTTATATTTTTAAGTGTCTAAAGGCAAAAGGCTTATGTGTATGTGCAAAAACATACCGACAAACTGTGCGTAATATAATTATAGCATGTTCATAGTTTTGCGTTTGAAAATCCTCGTGAATTTCCAGCACCCAACAGCGGATCAGTGGCGTAGCTGGTCTTAAATGGACCCTGTCTTCAGACCCTGACACAAAATTTGTTGTAGGTATGCCCCTTTTTACCGAACTGCGGCAAAACCCGAGGGTACCTAATGTTTTTTTTTTTCAGAAAATAAACAACACGTTGGGGTTCTTATAATTCAGGGGCCCGTTTAATTTATACCTCCCCGGGCGAGATAAAATATACATACCTACTCTATATCGTCGTATAAAACAAAAACAAAGTTCCCCAAACACTTTATATTATTTTAATCGTCATATACCTACACAATTACATTGAGAATAAAGACCACGTCACTCTGTAGCCAGAAAGTTTTTAAAATTTGATGTTTATTTTAGCTCTACAGGTTTTTTGTTTTTTGCTTTACGAACTTACTTTACTTTTTGGGGCTGGATAATAAAACATAGCTATGAGTAAAAATATTAGATTTTAAATGAAGACTCAATAACAGATAAAAATGATTTCGGAGAGTATCACTTTCGTCGAAAACTTATCTATCAACTTTGTATAACAATAATGTTCAACACATATTGAGCTCTTAGATTATTGAGCTACGAGACCACGTGTACTAAAATAAATTAGTAACAGTGTTAATTGGAGAAATTCCACTATGTAGTACAAATACGCTTTAAAGATTTTTTCCTGGAGTAACACTTATCTTGCTTCCGCATATAAATGATCAGTCTGTTTGTCAGAATAAATAGGTATCTCTTGCCTGTTTATCTATCTCTCCAGAAAAGGAGATACAAGATAAACCTATCTATATAATATATACCTAAGCTTCCGCTTAGATCGGGTCAGTTCGATTCCCAGCTCTAGCAACGTGTTATCACGTTTTTTTGGACCTTCGGACACCTGATTTTCAATTAACTATTTACTAACAATGCACCAATGTCCTAAGTTAGATCAAAGCCAAATAGCGATAAATACACGAGTAATTTAATCGTAGTCATTACGATGTCTTTAATAATACAATGCCCTTCAACTTCTACCTAACCTATCATGCTTATCGATACAAAAACATTCTTTGTACGAACTTAAAATGTTTTTTTGTTAACAACGTAATTATGTTTTTGGCATTCTTTGTACCTTAATGTTATGTTGTTTTCGGTATCTATCTGCCATCCGTTCTCGGCAAACTAATAACCGGTTAAACATTCGAAAATATCAGCTTAAAATTTTACACGTGCAACTTGAGCACGAGAAGCAAGAATTTGTTTTGTTGTACATTAAAATAAGTAGGTATTGTAGACGAGACTTAACAGGCCACAAGCCCAAACTTCGAGTTGCTACTCACAACAATACCCGACCTAGGAATTAAACCCAGAACCACCAGAGGTTATTTTAAATCAGTCAATAGTTTTTCGCTGCCATATAAAATATGCCCAATTTGTAGGTATCTATTTGTTATTTAGGTATATTATCCTAGGACCGAAAGGTCATATCGATATCATAATGATAGCCTGGGACCTATCCTACTTGGCAGTCCAGTGGTTATGACCACTGGACTACCAGTAAGATAGGTCCCAGGTTGTAGCTGTCGAGTTCGAATCCAAGGCACGCACACCTCTGAATTTTCGTAAACATATGCGTTTTCATAATTAACACTCTCTTGCAACGGTGAAGGAAAACATCGTGAGAGAGATTTACTTGACGGCATGTGAAGTCTGCCAACCCGCACTCGGCCAGCGTGGTGGACTATAGCGTAACCGCTCTCATTCTGTAAGAAGACCTATGCGCAGTGACAGTGGGACGATCAATGGGTTGATGATGACCTTTAGGGCAAATTAGTTTCTTCGCATTTCTACGCAAAAATATCTGGGAAAAATCCTTCTCTCTATTTTCACGCGAACAGAGTTCAGTCGCCCAGGGACTTTAAAAGATACGTCATTTAGCCATTACTACGTTTTATTTCCTTGGCAGAGATCATCACTTTAGGTAACATATGAGCATATGACTAACTCAATTATAATAATATGCACGCCTTATGTAGAGTCGATGTTTGGATTTGCCATATGCCCGTCCGACTGCATACCAAATACTTTTAAACGAAGACAATGACAATACACATTTGTATAACTATTCAAAGTTCAACAATACTCCTAAGCTTAACTTAAACTACCTAATATTTTTATTATTATTATTTAGTGGTGTGCCAGGATCGTAGCAAGTGGAAATCTATAGTCTCTGCCTACCCCTACGGGAAACAGGCGTGAAGCTATGTATGTATATATTATTATTTATGTAATATTTAATCCTATTCAATTTCTCATATTGAGACGAGACCCGTGCCCAACGGTGGGACAGTATTGTGGAGGCTCTTGTCCTCCACAGTACCGGGTTAGGGTATTAATAATTTAAAAATGTATTTTATTGTTAATAGACTTTTATTGGGAAGCACTCAATCAAGTTAACATGTCATCGTGTCGGTGACACAACTACTCTATAACATTCTACGTCAGTTATTTCAATCATAATACAAATGCTTGTTAACGGCCAGTAATATCTCAAATATTGGTAGCGACCTTTGTAGTCTCTACAATATATAGGTTGATTATGATTAGGCACAGTAACAGATAGGTACTTTAAGAGTACGAATGGAAGAGTCGGAAAGGGTCGAAAAAACTAACGTACCACAAAAAGGCAAAGTTAAGGGTACCCCGACGAGCATGCATGGGAAGGTTGATGAGCATAGATGAAGCGAAAGTGGTGTGCCAGCATTGTAGGAAGAGGAAGTCTATAGTCTCTGCCTAAGCCTATGGGAAACAGGCCTGAAGCTATGTATATATGTAATAACAGATTACAGAATGTTATGAGATAACTTTACAATATACAATTTTAAGTCTGAAATCCCATCAGAACCGTACACAGGCATTGTTTAAATTATTTGATTATGTTACTTAATCATAAACAAAGCCTTTTGTATTTTTTTAAGCATTTTCCATGCTATTACCAGTTATTTTAATGAAGGAAAATATCAACTGGCGTTTAGGATTCAAACCCTACGTCTTCTGGTTAAATACACCAGACTACTTGCCAAGTCGAAATCTTCTTGTACATTGTAAACGGTATAAACAAACTTATCAAATGTATATTAGCTTATTAAATGTCCAAAAATGAAAGCGCCAATTAATAAGAAAACAAATATACTTATAGATACTGGCTTACCGAGTTCTGCTCAAGACAGATATAAAACTTAAAACTAGTTGTTTTCGTAAAGGTTGAGCATATACATACAAATATAATCTTGCGTAACGTGTTTAATGTGTTTACACAAACAAGGTTTGTTCAAAAACGGAACGTGTAGAACTCAAGTTTGAAATTGACGCAGAAGGTAGGTATTGTATAATACATAAAAGAGGATAGGATATTTCATTTATTTATTGCAAGGATGTATATCCTTGCAATAAATAAAAACAATCAATAAAGACAAATAACTATAAAACATCCAAGTATATAAATAATCCAGTGCTAACCTAAAAATCATTTTACATACTTACAGCAAGGACAAGCAAAGAAATAATTTTGTTTATGAACGAACAGCTTGTCCCGCCTGCAATACATTTTCCAACATCACAGAGCTTGTTTTTTATTTTTTTTTAGTTAGTACTTTTTACACAGTTGGGTTTTTAGTTTCATTTAATTTAAAAGATTTCTCCGTAAAATCTCGGAGTTTGGATTTGTGGAAATGTGCTCCCCCTCTAAAACACGGAACCTAAAACACACCGGCACACAATTTAGAGTTTACCTACACCAGTAGAAACTCTTCGGGGAATAAACTTGGCGTGATGGTTTTTGAAAAAAAAATCGGAACTACGAAAACTGTATTGTATTTATTCACTCTTAACTTATTCTGCAACCCTGACCCTTAAACCATAATTTATTTCCTTTATATTGTTTTTCTAGAAAACAATTAAATAATAGCTGAAAATAAATTTGTGTAGTCATAATTATTCCGTCTTGTTTTTCATTAAATTGTAGATAAGAAATCATTACTATATAAATAAAATACACGAAAATCTCTTGAAAATCCGTGATTATCATGTCATTCATAGTTCACGCCTAGTTGCCTTTGATGAAAAAGAATTGCAACCTATCAGATATTTCTAAATGGTTTTATTATACACCACTAAGGAAGCTGTCAGCCCTAAGCCCTAATCAGCCCTGCCTACTTTGTCATTTTCAGTTCATTAATAATAATTTTGGTTATTAGATTTTTACATTATTTCCACGAATCCTTCTATGGTCCTGTTAAATTACTTTTTTATTTATCCGGCGAATATCGACTATCCGGAGGTGGTGAAAAAGGCCCTTAATGTTATTTAAGTAACTAGCGACCCGTGCGCAGCTTTGCCTGCGTTTCCCTGTTTTTACTCTATCTTCGAAATTTTTACGTATTTTCTCCATATGAGACTCAGACTTCATCAAACACAATAAAAAAGAAATTAGCCAAATCGGTTCAGCCGTTCTCGAGTTTTATGATTAGCAACACATTTAGTAATTCATTTTCTTTCACTAGCTTCCGGCCGCGAAAAAATCGTTTTCTACCTTTTCTACCCTGGTGTTGTCCAGGGTTAACGTAATGTGTTAATCCAGGATATTCTTCTTCTTAGTCGTACACTCTTGGCAGAGTGGTCGTGGTTATGGGTTGTCTTGATCCATCAAGGTTGCGGTTTTGGCGAGATTTCTCCATCTTTCTCTATTGGCGGCTCTACGTGTACACTCTGTTAGGGAACATTTTGTTGCTGATTTTATTGCATCTGTCCATCTAGTGGGTGATCGGCCGCGAGAGCGGTGGCCTTCTACTCTCCCCTGCACTACTAAACACTCCATTGAGCTTTCATTGCGGATAATATGATAATATACATCTTGAGGATTCGCATTTGAACAGTCGACGAAAGTCTTTGTTTGATGTTTAGCTCTTTCAGGATGGAAACGTTTGTACGGTGAGCAGTCCATTTTATCCTCAGCAGGCGTCTCCAGCACCACATCTCAAGGGCGTCAATCTTTTTACGGTCTTTTTTGGATAAATTGGAAATATCAAGCACCTCATCAATCGAACCTTGGTGTTTTTGGTTATGCGGCGATCTTTCCATATTTTCGTGAGGTTTTCTACCGCTGATCGTGTTATAATCCAGGATATAAGCTTCCTCTATTCAATATTACAGCCATTGCAGTGTTAAGGAGCAATAATGTTTGTGTTAACGTAGGATACTTTTAAATTCTCATGTTTTAGGTACTACGAAGTACTGCGGGGCCAAGTTGTTTAATTACAAATATGTAATAGTAAATTACATGATAAGGATAAAATACTGACACACTCCGCAAATGTTGTTTCCTGTTTAGTATTTACTCTAATGACAATGTTTTTACACAATATGTATATAATATATCTCTTATATATTATGATGTTTGGTATTTTGTCTTGCGTTGTGACGGTCAGAATAAACTATCTCTCTTACCTTACTTTCTTTCTTCTACTTCTATATATATGACATTATTATACGTCAAAATTGTATATAACTATTCGGACATATTTATAAGGCAAGGACCAGTACATATAACCAGGACCAGAAAGAGTTAAAAAATACTGTAGAACAACTTTAAGACTCAAGGCTTTTCCATGTTGGACTAGGTATATAACAAAAAAAACATGCTGGAAAGTTTTGGTTCGTGCAGTAATCGATCCCAATATCCAGAGCAAAGCAAAGAGGCATTCACACAGATACAGCGCTATTAGTCGCTATCATCAAAAAAATGCTAGATATTCAGTTAGGTATGTGAACGCTCTTTGGAATATTAAGACAGTATTAAGTAGCCTTCAACATTTTTACAACAATTATGTTAAACATGTCAGCTTTGTTGGATTAACCTTTAGCGGTGATATATCTAGATCTAGACATATAGCGCGCCGCCGCTATCCAAGGTATGTGAGCCGTATCTAGACCAATACGACTCGGATACCTTTAAATTAAATCATCTTTTTTTCAATTTGGAAATCATAAGCCTCAGCCAGGCGCTCTAACGACTACCTAGTTGTTCTTTTTTAAATATCGTCCGCATTATCAAATAAAAGGTCTTCAATTTTCAATTTAAAAACATTGTAGGTTTAAGTAATTCGTCACTTATGAAGGTAATTAGTTTTATTTTACAGGTTTTCTTAAGAAAAGAGCAATAATATTGCCATTATAATAATTATGCCTATAACGTCATTTAACAAAAAAGGTGCGAAATAATTATGTGTGTGAATTTAAGTCATTAAGGAAAATCGGTAGATGATATTTTCTTGAAAAAAAGACTATATTTTATTAACAAAAACTTTAATAGAACTTATGAAAATGTGTTGATATTTTATGTTGAATTTTGCTGTGAAGGGCAATTATTATAAACCGTAAACCTACAGAAAGTCGTTAAACCTTTTTCTATTGCATCTGCTAATTGTTCCTTGACATGTATTAATTATTAACACATATTCAATCATTGTCCTGTGTGATCCGTAAATTAGTGGACCTAAAGAATTGTTATTTATAGCTCTTATACATTTCTTAATCTCCTAAGAAACCTGATCTTTATGAATTTTAAAAATATAAGCTCTTACTTTTTTTTTATTTCAGGAAAAAGTTGGATCAAAAAACCAGAACCAACTGGACAAGACCCAAATGTTATACTTCGCGGTGCATCAGGAGCCCTCAGGCCGGGGCGGATGACCTTTATCCTGGGCCCGTCAGGCGCCGGCAAGACTACACTACTCAGGATTTTAGCTGGACGAAAGTAAGAACCCGCTACCCATAACCTATAAACGGCATTCCTCCGTAAATCGCACCATTCCTATGAAAATCGCGTTTGATAATTTATGTCCAAGAGGAAACCGCTTTTATACTTCCTTAAATTAATAATTTAACTATAACCTGTTTTGACGTCTTTATAAGAATTTTTGGTAGGTATGGTATCTAATTGTTCTTAAATTAAGTCAACAGATTTGTGATTACACAAATTTATTTAACCTTATGAATTTTTTGTTTTCTTCTTAAATTTAAGAGCTCAGCCTCTAGGCTCAGCTCTTGTCGGTGGAGCAATCGCCACTGTTCTTTATCTTCTACCTTCTATTCTACCTCTTGATACGATTCGATCACCACATTTTTCTTCTTTTTTTTCAAATTACTAAAATTTGTTTTTATGTAGAGTTAATAATTATACTCTAACATACTTCAGTCACAGTGTAGGTATATAAATAACAAAAACATTCGCATTTTTTGTTTTAGCGTGACTGATGTTTTCTGTTTGATGTTTTTTTTTTCTCAAATACATAAAGTAAACTTCCGTAAGGTGTTTTTATCGAATCTATGGAACGGCGAAAGAAAAAAAATCTAGTAATTATATAATACGTAGGTACCTACAAAAATAAACTGTTGGTAAAACTAATGCGTTTACGATGATTATTGGTAGCGTAAAGCTTACAATTCGCAATTTAGCAAGCTCTTTGATTATTATTTTAGTTAGGTACTTGAGAGTGATGTCATCTTTTGTGACTTTACTTAGTTCAAAACACTGCGGTTATATTGTGGTAATATTTAAATAAAGTTACGCTGTTTAGAAGTTACAAAGCAATTCAGTAAATAAACATACAAACAAATTACACAATTATACATAGGTACTACTAGCACTGCGCAGCTTCGCCAGCGTATCCCAGTGGATTAAAAAAAAAATACCGAATGTACCTACAAATCAAATTAGGTGACATATTGAGAGCAGCGCCACCTAACGTATCGTGTTGTGTTTTCAAACCATCCATCCATTGACATACTTACTTATTTACAACCTACATACACAATTTCAACCAATTCGGTCCAGCCGTTTTGAAGGTAGGTGACAAACACACGTTTCGAAGAATTATAGATAATTAACTACTCATTTTAAGTATAATAAAATGCCTGAAAGGTAATAAGTATGACATTATAATTTATATAAATTGCATCGATGATCTTTACCTTATTTTATGAGATCTTCACATCTTTTAGACAGAACATAATATTAACTTATATTATCTTTTTTTATGTATCTTCAAAACTAATAATTATAATCAATACAAATCGTAAAACCACAAATTAACAATTCAGGGATTTTGTTTCAGAAAGACGGGTGTAACTGGGTGTTTGTACGGCGCAGGTCGCAGCTCGGTGCTGGTGGCGCAGGACACCACGCTCATCGACACGCTGACAGCTGAGGAGACGCTGCGGTTTGCTGCCAGCCTGAAGCTACCCAACGTCAGCCACAGGGAACGAAGGACTGCGGTACTCATGTTTATTTTAGACTAGCTTTCCGCCAGCGGCTTCACCCGCGTGGTCTGGCGGGTATTTCGTATTTTTATGAATTATAAGCCTATGTTACTCGGTAAATATGTTTCTAACGGTGAAATAATTTCTGTAATTCAAATCGGTCTACTAGTTTCGGACCCTATTCAATGCAAAAAATTAAATCTTTCCACTTTATAATATTAAGACTAGGTGTGATTTGTGGTGTAATCCGCGTTCATCTACCTGTACCCAATCCCGGAGGAAATTCCAAAAATCCTTGTTGAACAGATACTATGTGTTACTATGAAATTTCAACCCTATCCGTTCTGTGTTTTGAAAGGTCAGTGAGTCAGTCACCTTTTCCTTTTACAATATATACAGACGACGAAATGTATGACGCACGACCCAGCAAATTTCTGTCAATTGTATAGGCATAGTCTTCCAGATTGGCGCGGATTTAGTATCAGTCGTTACCGTTAGCCATCCGCAGAACGCAATATGTACCCCTTAATCAATTATTATATTCTTTATTTAAATTTTAAATTGTATACAGTAGGTAGGTAATACAATAATACTCCTCCGGCCTGTTATTTTTATCGAGATAAGATAATGTTTTTCATTCTGACATTAAAATCGCAATAAGTTAATTTTGCCTTTATTGTTTACTTCTTTAAAGGTAACATTAACAGGTATTTTATCGCAGTTTACCCACAAAACAACGTTTTTATTAATGCAGTACATAATTGGTTGTTTAGAAAAAATATTTTAGATGTAACTAATTTTCACATCAATGCTATTTACAGATAAATACAGTAGCAAAACAGCTTGGAATCCACGAAGTTCTGAACACCAGAGCAGGTCGCCTGTCAGGCGGAGAACGCAAGAGACTGACCATCGCTTGCGAACTGTTGACAGACCCAACTATCATGCTGCTAGATGAGCCAACCAGGTAAGTACATTCTAAAAACAGTAAAATACTATCATTGCATTTATCACCTCACATTTCCGATAAACATTAATTAGCATAAAACACCTATAAACTAATTAGTATTCAGACAGTGCTAGATTAATTAGATTAAAAACATAATGGATTTCAAAAGGCCAAACTTCTTTTTCTAATAATAAAATTACTGACTCGGTAACAAGATTCGTAGCAAACTCGTAGACCGTCTACAAGAATTCATTGCTACGAACCCCGTAGCAGGTGTTTCACAGTTTTACTGAAATTTCAAGTTGAGAATTATGTAAGTCGTCCGTAAAGAATTACTTTATATCCTTCCAGTGGATTAGACGCAGTATCTTCGCTGTCCGTGGCCCGGGCTCTGCACACAGTGGCCCGCGCTGGAAGAACTATAGCCTGTGTTCTGCATCAACCTTCATCACAACTATTCAACACAGCTGATGACGTCATAGTGCTTGCCAATGGCAGGACGCTGTACGCGGGCGCCATATCCGATGTTCCCGGAGCGCTCTCCAGAGCTGGGTTCACATGCCCACAGTATTATAATATAGCCGATTATTGTAAGTAGGTAATGAAAGTATTAAAATTTAATACTAGTAATCCTGTTACGGGTGACGCACTGTCTGTCACTCATACTATTGCTGCTTCAATTTATATATAGCATCCGATATACTAAGGGCCTGTTTCACCACCTTTCGATAGCCAATAAATAGCTAACAGCCGGATAAATTCAAAACTGGCACAATATTTATATGAAGCTATCGGCCTAGTAATTTAACGGAAACTTACTAGGGGGTGGTGGAATAGGCCTTAAATATGCCTGATATTATTACACATTTCTGCCCGTGTCGGGCGGATTAGCCTGTCAAGGAACCCAGGTTTTACGTCAGCAGACATGCAAGTTATTATTTTCTAATGAATGGGCAACATTTCTCTCATTGACGATAATATATCGTCAAAAGGAGAAATGTCGGCAAATAGGTACGAGACCAAAAATATCGAATCGAATCGATTTGTATTGTTTATTTTTCTTTTTTCCAGTGTTAGAAGTAGCGAGCAACGAGCACGCCGGCAACATGAACATTTTGGAGCACGATGCTAACAGTTACGCTCACGAAATGAGTATAATTGCTAAGAATGATACTTGCAATAGGAAAGGAAAAGGTAATTTTTATTTGTACTTGCATGTTTGTTTGTAATAATGGGGTCCGCAAATTTAACCAAATTACCTATAATTTACTACATACAATAATATTCTCAAATGCCGTATGAAGCAGTTCTTCTGCAATCAATTCAATTCATATTTACTTAGAACCTAATTTAGCCAAATCCTTTAATCATTTTCTAATGTATCTATGATTTCAAAATGTTTGCCTTGCCTTTTGAGCTCAGCTGGTTTACGATTAAAAAATAGGAACATTGGAAACTAGAATCAAGGCGCTACTTAGAACAATATTTTTTTAATCATAGTATCCTACGTCGTACAGGCGGGTTAGGAGGTTTGTCCTCTAGTCATTCAGCACTTGGCAAGGATTGTAATAGGTATACGTAGTAAATGACAGTTATTTCTTAAATTTTTCTGTTGCTTTTAATTCTTATTAGATAATTTATTCGCAGGATTGTCACCAGAATCGGAAGCTTTACTTAATCCCAACCCTGCCCCTTCGACGAGCTACGCGGCCAGTGTGTGTCAACAGTTAAGCGCGCTACTATGGAGGTGCTGCATTGGAGTAGTAAGGGATGTTTACTTGACGCAGGTACCTACCTATTTGTTTTCGTTCTCGTCTTTTTCTTAAGGGCCACAACCCTAGGGCCACAACCCTAGGGCCCCCGCTTGTCAGTGGCCTACTTTTGTTATCATTCACAATTAGTTTTACTAGATTTAGCTTTTAGTTTGTTGTTTGATTGATAAACATCAACCTATTAATTGTCCCACTGCTGGGCATCTCCACTCAGTATGATAGGAGACCCATACCCATAGTCTGCCATAGCGTGGTGGCCATAATCCACCACGCTGGCCTAATGCGGGTTGGCAGACTTCACATGCCGTTGAGAAAATCTATCAGGCATGCAGGTTTCCTCACGATGTTTTCCTTCACTGTTAAAGCATGATAACTACGCACACGATTTCGAAAAGTCAGAGGTGCGTGCCTTGGATTCAAACTCGTGACCTTTGACTAGGCAGTCCAGTGGTCATTGCCCTAGGTTATCGTTGCTTCTTAGGTTATTGTTTGATTAGGTTTACATAAAAAAGAGCACTTCATTATGTACAACTTTGTGTATTACAGATAAGGCTCGTGTGTCACCTAATCGTAGCGTTACTGCTGGGTGCCCTATACCACGGCGCAGGCGCTGAAGCGGGACGCATGATGTCCAACACCGGATGCCTGTTCTTCTTCCTTTTGTTTCTTTTCTTCTCCAACGCCATGCCGACAATACACACTTGTAAGTATCAGGGCTCATTTTTAAAATCATGTTCAAAGATTGTCTCAGAGATAGGGTGTCGAATTCTACCTAATACCAGACTTGCACATACCTAGACCAAAGACTGCCTATTCGCTAAAGAACTTTACAGTAAAATTAAAAGTAAGTAAGTAAGTAAGTAACCTACCTTTTCAAAATATTCTAATAAGAAATATTTTATTTTTCAGTCCCAGTTGAAGCAAAAGTTGTCCTACATGAACATCTTAACAAGTGGTACTCTTTGCCAGCATACTGTGCCTCGAAAATAATTGTAGACTTACCAATACAGGTACGTAACGTTTATTAAATTAATTAACCCAAATACAGGGTTACAAAAATACCTGCTATTTTAAAAAACCTGGGGGGCTAGACAAGTTGCATTTTGACATTCGAATCGACAAACAAAATGTATGTAAATGACATTAGTGAGAGCCCGATTTGTCGAAAGCTTTTGTCATTTCCATACATTTTGTTTGTCGAATCAAATGTCAAAATACAATTTGTCTAGCCCCCCAGGTTTTTTAAAATAGCAGGTATTTTTACCCCCCCCCTAGCATCGATACATTGAAAAAATAAAGTCGATACATCGATATTATTGTATCGATATTTTTGAGCGATATTTAATATTTCGATACGATATATCGAATGTACCTATGTATCTATATAAAATTCCAAGTATCGAAAAGGTATAAAATTCGATATTTTTTTCAGACCAATAAACATTTATAAGTAGTACCTACATATATAAGGGGATTTTTTAATCTTATAGATTAAAAAATCCCCTTTTTTGGCTGTTTTATAATTTGAGTTTTAAGTTGGCCGATATCGATATTTTTTAAAAATATATATTTTTTGAAAATATCAATATCGATATTGATTTTTTTTTAAATATCGATACGATATATATCGATACTTATTGCATTTCCGACATCCCTAAAATCAGGCGTGCCCTTGGCCCGCTCCCTGCCACCCGCCCTAGCCTCTCCTAGTATTTCTATCCCGTGCGCCCGCGCTGGGTAGTTGTGTGTGTGTGTGATAGTGAAACGTTTTCGCACACTTATCTAAATAAAGATGCCTACAAGTGTACGGCCGATCATACGGGGGCACTTACCTTAACGTAATTCACTTTTTAGGAGGCTCTCTGTCGTTTCAGAATATTTCTTAACTTTTTTTTATTAACCTATGTGTTCGGTTCCTGATTCTGATTCATAAGGTCAAAAATAGCTAAAGTATTTTTTATAACGCTGTATAATTATGAAGATTATTTAATCCAAGTGTGCATTTAGGGGGTCTAAATGCAAATGCACACTTGGATTAATGGTGATTGTGATTTCTCTTGTTTGTTTTATAGTTACTATGCGCGACAGTCTTCTTATTCCCTGCGTGGTATTTAACGTCACAGCCCTTGGATATGAACCGTATGGGATTGGCATGGCTCACATGTGCCCTCGTCACCATACTGGCCCAGACATTCGGCTTCGTTGTGGGGGCTTCATGTGGAATGAAGGTGAGATAGCTAAAAAATCTTCTTATATACAAACTAACTGTCTTCCCTTCCCTAACCCATCATTTTACCAGGGAATCCCACAGGGGAAGGAAAGTGTGGTTTTTAGTCGGCACCAAGAATCTGATACTGTTCCACTCCCCCAGGCAGCAGAGTATCCATGAGGATATCCACACCCCTAAAAAGCTTTAGGAAAAAGTAACAGCCAGTAAGCCATATTAATGTACCCATGACTTATTTTCAGCTGGGACTGTTCGTGATTCCGGCGGCCAACATACCGATGCTGATGTTCTCCGAATTCTTTATACCTTACCGGGAGATGCCAATATACCTTCGTCCATTCGCTACCATTTCATATTTCAGATACGCTTTTGACGCTTTCCTAGAAACTGTATACGGTCTTGGCCGTGAAAAACTACCTTGCTATCAAGTATTCTGCATGTTTAAGGATCCCAGCCAACATTTGGAGTTTTTAGGCCTTTCCAGGAACCTAAGTGCTGACTTTTCTGCTTTAGTCATATGGATTGTACTATTACAAATAGCTCTAGTATTTGTTTTACTATTAAGAGTTTATAAAGCTTGTAGATAGTTTATTGACTCGATTCTGCATAGGGTATAATTTTTGGTACCTAGGTTTTTATTGTAAATCTCAAAATTAAGAATCCTACTTCGTAGTCTTTAAATAGGTATTTAGAAGCGACCCATGTCAGAAAATCAGGATAATGAATAATAATAAAATTCTATCCTGATAGGTAGTCAATCTATCTACTTCAACTCTTACGAAGAACAGAGTTGCAATTATATCTAAGTACGTACAAACGGATTTGTTGATCTGATAGAGTAGGTACGTATACAAAAAATATATAACTATATATTTAATTTCATAATAAAACACCTAATTTAAGAAGCAATGAGACGAAAGAATGGGTGACAAAGTACCTAAACGAGTACTTTGCTTTTTTTATGCACCCACCATACATACATAGGTACATAGCTTGACGCCTGTTACCTACGGGGTAGGCAGAGACTATAAATTCCACTTGCTACGATCCTGGCACACCACTTCATCTACGCTCATCAACACTCAGATACACTCGCGATAAAAAGTGTTAATGTAAAAAAAAAACATTTAAATCTCCACCTGAGTGAGCAGAAAGTATCGCATCCACACTTTTTAAGCGTGCTTGTACAAAGAGTACTGTAAAGGCCCGTTTACACGATGCAAGTTTATTGTCAGTTGCATGGAATAAAATTTAAGCAATTAATGACTAGCATCGTCCAAACATTAATTTTGATGGTACAAAATGCTTCGTGTAAATCAGCCTATGTTTGAATAATACCTTGGTAAAACAAAATTGTGATATGAATTGGAATTATTTATTTGCATGGTTTTATTTCCATTGGCGAGATATAGATATTTAAACATTTATCTTAATATTAGGTACTGCATTTTATGTTATTATATCAACAGTTCGCACGAAGCTCTGTGATGTAGGATTAATGTACACATACTCTGTCTTATTTATTGCATATAGAGCATTTACAATGTAAATTATATATATGTACATTTAAGTGACCAGTGTATGTATTACCTTGGCAGTTCAGCGCGAGTGCTATGTGCGTTTTTTGTCTTACAATAAAGACGACCAAATTCAGAGTTCTTATTATATAATTATTATATATTTTTTCATTCGTCTAAAATTACCTAAGAGTCCGCGGAAATATTATTTTTGTTTTATCTCGACATTATTTGACCAAAAATATATTGGACACTTAGATGTAAAACATCTGAATAGGAAATTCAGATCGAAAGTTCGATTTAATATGTGCGAATAAACTTTGCTCTTGTTCATCATATTTTAAAAAAACGTTAATAACCTACTGTGTCGTTAATCGATCATTTTCATCAATTTACAAAAATATGATAGGTGTTATTACACTGCATGCATGACATGTAATACAATGCATTTACATTTTTTTTATTATTCAATTAAAATGATAATTTAAAAAAAGCTCTCTTTATGGCTTTATCTTACCAAATTAAATACGAAGCATCTATTACTAGTTACAACATTCAGTACAAGTTCTCATGACAATAAAATACAATATCAATATGTCTACTTATCTACATAAAATTACAAAAATACTGTCCAGACTAGACATTTAAGACATGACACGTTACAGACACATATTAATTAGTACAAGAATATGATCATTTCTTAAAAATACAGTAAAATAACGTCTCTACGCCAAAAGACAGTTCTAAATTGTTCAGTTCCTACAGTTATTTGTCGTTTTCAAAAACAGTAGCATAGATTTTTTTATTTTTAAGATATTATTTTTGTACGAATTTATTTTATAAAATGATCGTATTATTAAAAGCCCGCGGCAACGAAGGTGGGGTGGCAAGGACTAAGAAATATAATAATAAAGACAGGGAACCTCTCGGGTTTCCCGAATTCTGAATATTTCCTGTAAATAACTCATGAATGCTGTGTAGGACCTAGGACCTTATTCATTTCCACCCCAAACTCTGTGTAACGACGCGCGCTCACTTACAAACTAATTCTTTAATTAACTAATTAATGGTGTATACTGGAATATAATGAAATATAATATTCTAAATATCATAAAAGCTATGTTACACGTGGTCAAAACCCATATGTGCGTTATTACATACATAAAAGACAAATTTTAGTGAAATTAGGACTAACAGTCATTTTATATTATGCAACTATCAACAAACTAATAAAAATATTATGTATACCTGATAAATTTTCGTATATATTACGACTTAGTGCAAGACTGCAGCTTATACATAAAGGAATATAGATTTACCGCATGGTGTGCCTTAATGAATTACACAGCAACCAACAAACACTGCAAGGTTTCAGCTAGTGGAAATACATACAGATAATGCAAGACACAATTTCATAATGCAATACACAATTTGATAATACAATACACAATTTGATAATACAATACACAATTTGATAATACAATACACAATTTGATAATACAATACACAATTTGACAATAAACAATTTTATTTCAGCAAAGAATTGCCAAAAAACTAGAGCCCTTTTACGGCTCCTTTAAGACGCGTTCACAGCCTTTCACAATCTAACTCATAGGTTCTCAGCATGGACGAAGTTTTAGGGTAGGAGAAGATCCCGAAAAAATTTCCCAGATTCGCAAAACGGTAATTTAAAAAAAAGAGAGGCTCTAGAAAAAACTCTGACCTAACTTGGATCTAACTAAACAATCAAACTAATTGTAGTACATTAGCTATTATGATTAATGACTAAAAAAATGTACATAATATTGTATAAGTGAATGTGTTTATAATTATTTCAATATACTTTTTTAAATTTTTATACATCACGTTTTATTGCAAATTGTTTTCTCCTGTAAAATGTGACGCACCATTACGTTTTGAAAATTATTTCGTTTGGAATATTGGGAATTTCGGACCAAGATTTGTTTAATCACTGTGTATAATTTTACTAAAATGAATATTTTAGTCAATTCAATAGAACCTATTATTATTCACGTCGTTTTATTAATACTCTCGTCGTTGTGTTACATAGACTAGAAAATTTTTAAATAATAAATTGAAAATTAATAATTAATATTATTATAAATATACCAATTATATTTGTTTTGTAATTATTTATATTTTTATTATACTAGTAGTTACACACAGATATATAAATACATAATTATATTAATAACTAGCTTTCGCCCGCCGTTTCGCTCACGTGGATGTAGAAGCAATATTAGGATTAGAAATTGATCTTGAAGAGAGAAACAAAAACATAACGCATAAACATAAACATAACTCTTCATATTTCAACGCATAGAGATCCCTGGATCGAAGTATTCAAATAATTGAAAAGGTGTTCGGCAGCTTAGATCGGCAGTTTTGAAATAGGAAAATATGCTTTGCAGCAGTTCCCTGAAAATTAAAATCTACCGATCGCCAACCCCTAACAGACAAACCAACATCATTTAAAAAAATACTTTTTTGGATTCGCGGTCGTTTATATACTCTAACCCATTTTTTTTATATCTTCAATGTACAGACACAGCTCTTTTACAGTTTTATAATAATATATAGATTATTATGTGATCTACGTCAAGCAAGCCATTTTTTTTTACATAATGTAAGCAGTAAAAGCCTTCATCATTAAAGGTAGTTGTTATAAATGCGTCATTATAATTTGAACCATTGTTTGGCCGATTCCGTTCGTAATGGTGGTATTAAATTAAATCAAATCGACTATTGACTGGTATGGTATTAGTTATTAAAGTTTCAATCAGTTTACTGGTTAAATAGGTAATCTTTGTGATGACCGTTTAGTAGTTTTCTCATATACATTTCATTAATCTTTGGCGCGAATATTTTTTTATATATATATAAAACTATTAAAAAGATAGTTAAGTCATTTATTTATTTATATTAGTATAGTCGTGCTATTTCTTCTACGAAAGCCAAACCTACTTTGGCGCACTTGAATAGCTTTCTGTCAATTCGTATCACATTATCTAGACTGCTGTACAATTTGTTCAAAATATAATTATGCCTTCCACGGCAATACTATGACGGCATCTCAGTTAACTTTGTCAAGTTTCTGAAAAAAATAAACATAAAATTCAATAATCTCGTGATCCTCAAATCACAACTTAAAAGAAATATTGTCACGTTATTTATTTCACGGCCATTTCATGAACTATTTTCTGACAGTTTTAATTCAAATCGTCTCTTATGTGAAATGAAGTGGAATATTTTTATTACTTTTCTACAAAATATTATAATAAACACTTAATGAGTTCATAAATTTATTGATTCATTTAATTAAATGCTTTTACCATCAATATTATCAAAAGTAAATGAAATAACAACAACGTTTTATGTTGGTATCACTTTAAGGATAATGAGAGGAAGTACTTACCTACAATACTCTGGAGGTAAATTCAGTGTCTTATACCACAATAATATGCTTAAAGCAATACTCCATGTCCTTAACGGTCCAAACAGAAAAGTCATATTGCCATACTCCAGCCAAAAGAAATATGCTAATAACAGCTGTATTGACAATAAAAACACAAATGGCAAATTCTTTATCAGCCGCCTTATTCCCCTCACGTTTTGCCCAAATAGGCGATTGTCCAAGCAGTGGGCTAATACAAATACTAGAGGTATTTGTACAAACATAAGTTGCACACTTCCATACATATATGTAAATGGTTCTGGCAGAAATGCTCCTTTTATTAGTATACCCCAAGCAAAGATGGCTCCCACATAACCATCTATAAGCTCTCCAACTGCCCATGGTCCAAATGGTATATAAACTGCGTATAGCACAATTGGATAAAATATTCGATCAATTTTACTCAATAGCCAAACTCTTCTCAATACATGTCGCCCAAATCTTCTCCGGTATTTTGGTGGCCATTTTTGTAGGCGTAATATGACCAGTGGCAAAACATTAACCATTAGGAGTGTACCAAATATTGCCTGAAACTGTGAAAAAGGTATTTTTTTAATTGGCATAGAGTTATGAAATCATTAATAAAAGTTTACAAAATACTTTTACTACTTACGACAACACCAGCATCCAACATAAGCAAAATTCTTGGTGATATATCAAAATTCATTAAACTTCCATCCAAAGTGAATGGATGTTCTATGAAAGCCTCTTTTTCTAGCTCATCAGTGACTTTTACATATAAATAATGCACACCTTTTTTAAACAAATGTGGTAACCATTGACAAACATAAAGAGGTCCCTTTGTATTCCTGCATGCCATCCAACTAATTTGATCGAAAGATATTTCTACACTTTTAACATTAACATCACTAAATGCAAGTATCCTTATGTGGCTTGATTCAGGTATTAAATGCAAAGGTTCTCTACCAGGCATAGTATATCTGGCATGCTTTGGATTCGTGACTAGCACCAGTGGCCAGACATTATGCTTTTGATCCACAAATGAGAAATGTCCATGATCTATAGCTGCCAACCTGTACATTCTGTTGTCCTTCCAGTCACCTAACTCCAGCTCTAAGTAGCCTTTTTTCTGTTTTGTGTACATTCTTGGTACCAGACCACCCATGGAATGTAAGTGTCCACAAACAAAAACCTGTGACCCTCTAGTACTACCAATAAGTTGGCGCAAGTCTAGTCTTTCGGTATCATACTGAAGAGATAATATACATGAGGTAGGGTAGTGTGCAAACCAAACAATGTGGTCAGCCTTACTCTCAGCTTCTGCTTTTAGCTTTTGTATAGTTTGTTGTTCCACTGAATCTAGGATTCCAATGAAATTGAATGGTCTTCTTAGTCCAGGATCTGGACATGCATCAATGCCCAAAAATGCAACATTAACGCCATTATTTTCCTCAAAATGCAGATAAGATTTAGCATGTTTCTGTCCTTGTACTGAGTAGTTTCTGAAGTAGTTCTCTTGAGAATTTAGTGCTCTGATGTTAAAATTATCTGCAGAAAATCCTTACAATCAATCACACACAGACCATTGCATTTGGGAGTATTCCCGATTGAGCACCTGTTTTTAGAGCACCCAATAATACTGTTAATTGAGCACTTAATATATTCTCAAATGGGAACAAAAATAGGTGCTCTAAAAATTAAGTGCTCAAATGGGAATACTACCATAATAGGCTTGTTGACTGTTTTTTTTTATTGCCCCAATTCAATATTACCCCATGCTTCAACTATGGTATAGCCAATATTTAGGTCCATGCATTTTTTTTTATTTCCCTCAGTAAAAAAGTGCTTCATAGACAAAAATTTTACACTGCTGCATTTGCAAGATGCATTTTATAATAATGGAAATGTTTTAGCTTTATATGCACTGAATTAATATGTATACCACCAAAATGGGGTCAAATCAAAATTGGCAACTTTAATAACATAATAAATGTCTGCAAAGAACTATGTAGATTCATGCTACAGAACTGAAAAGTTATTACATATTAGCATTGTTACAATGCCATAAAGACACTCTTTATATAATAAATCTTTAGAATTGTTTCAAGTGATTAATAACAAACCTTATCTTGCTGTCATTACACCGTAATGATGTCAGATGCACAGTCTGTTATGCAATCCAAAAATTAAACACTTCCTTTGAATGCTATGTCAAATGCTAAGCTACTAAAGTCTGCTGTTAAAGACAATAAATAATCATATATCATCAACCCCAAATCACCATACATTAGGTGTCCTTTGCTTGACTCTAATCATCTTAAATAAATTGTTATCTATTGGCTACTAATACTTATGTATTAAACTTACCATGATTTCCTCTTATGTCTAACCAGGTGGTAGTTTCTGTCACTCCTGACTCTTTAATAATATTATGATAATATATCCACTCTGTCTTCACTTGGGAACTGCCTAGGTTATCTTTGGCTTTAGCATCAGTTAGGTCTCCTGTGGCCAAAACTATGGCTGGGTTTATTCTCTTTACTGTGTTATCACAAAATTGTTGAAACTGTGATATTCTTCCAGGATCTCGAAAAATACTAATATGAATGTCTGAAATCTAGGACAGGTAGTGTTTCAATGTGTTTCAATAAGATATTACAGAGACAACTTTTAAAACTACCTGTGTACATTACAGAAAACAACAATGAGGTATATATAAATAAGTGTGCATATAAAGCACTGGCATTATTTCATAGGCCCTTATTCTTGATGGTGTCGATACCCTTTGTTTATAAACTACGTCGCAATCAAAGGTCAGAATAAAAATAGTGAATAGTGAAATCTTTAAAGTTTTCAAATACATACCTGTAAAAACCAAATTATATTCTTAGTAGTATCTGTAATTTTTCCATATTTTTCACCTAAATATTTGGTAAAGTTTAGTCCTTCATTTTCATTCTCAATGTAAAAATTATGATCCGTTGCAATAATATTTAACAAATTCGCCATAAAGATTGACACCAATAACAATAAACACAAAAGCCAAATGGTACTTTTTGAAAGAATCATTTCTTAACTTAAGATCCTTTAATTTTGAGTCACAAAACATAAAAAAATTTAACGTTAGAATTGATCAGGAAAATTATTAGTCAACAAGAAAAGTTGGGTTTGTTTGACATTTCTTTTCTTCTGAGTTTGACAACCTCGTGACTAGTGATGCTACTCAAATTACTTTTTACTTGAGTGACTCGAGGAATAATAAATTAAACCTCGAGTGAAAAAACTATTAACTCGAGCAGGAGTGCCATAGGACTATGATGGACGTGCCGATCTGATGCGATCTTTTCCAAAATCGGATCGAGGGCATAAATATGATTCAATCGTTTTTCGGATCGGATGAACAGCATCAAATCGACCGCCGATCTATTCGAATCTATCAAATGCCCACAGTGTAACGTTACCTACATTATAGTATTATTTAGTTCCAGATCGTACTTTGACAATAAGTACGATCTGGAACTTTATTGTATTGTTTATACTATAAAATAATTTAAATAGTGTCGATGTTTCACCTACATCTAATTTTGGTTGGAGTTTGCTTTTAACGACAGAGGGTACCCACTAGGTATAAAGTGGACACGAAATAAATTACAAACGCGTTTTTAATTTTTAATAATTAATGTGGGTAGGGACCGATCGTATGCCACCTGCATCCAACGACTTCCAGTGACCTTTACCAGGTCGTCGGTCCCACGGTGCGTCCCACACTGCGCTTTCCAGTGCATGGTCTCCACTCAAGAACCTTTTTACCCCAGCGGGCATCAGTTCTACGAGCTAGCTGGGAAATTGTGTAATTTGTGTTACTGCCAACAGCATGTCTTCTAATATTTATATGTTTTATTGACATGCGATTATTGGTACCGTATTTATGAAAATTGGATCGAATGCGTACGGATCAAGTCGTTACAATCCAATACGATCTACAAAATCAGATCGAGCTTATAAAAAATCGAATTCCTGTAGGACTCATTGTCAAAATTACAATGTTCAAGTGTTTTTATTTCAAATAAGCTGTGCTGTGCTTTGTGGCACCTTTCGATTTATTAATGTTAATCTGTGGATGTAGTTGGATGATGATGTTGGGCTGCAACACTACTTGTTCTTTGTTAAATTCTATTTTCTGTTTATGTATTATGTTGTAGCTGTTTATTATCCCTTAATAAATAAAATAAAAATAAGCTTCCAATGCCCGAACTTCCTCACATTCACGATCATTTGACTCCCCCACTCGATTAGGACTCGAATGAAATTGTGAAATGACATGAGTGCCTCGAGTTACAAAATCGAACTCGAACCGCGTCACTACTCGTGACAGCTGATTCTGACATTGCCATTATTTTGTCATTGTGGCTCAATGTTTCCATTATAAGCTTATCACTACCCTCGATGTACACCAGAGTATAATAATAGTCGCCCTCGACCACCGAAATGATTTAATTAAACAATCTAATTCGTTTGGCGGTTATCTATACACAAGGCTATAACAAGGGTACATTAGCTATTAATCTATACTTAATAATAAAAGATCCTCAATCTCACTCAGCACATTGAAGATGCGCTTGAACTTTTGAAGTAAAGAAAATGACAGGTGCCGTTTTCGTAGACATAACGGCAGCATACGACACGGTAAACACCAAACGCTTTCTGTGGAACGTTAACAACATGACAGAAGATTTAAAATTAGTTTAGATCCTAAAATAACTGTTTAGTAACCGACGATTCCAAGTTCCTTGAAGATAAAAGAAGATGGCGAATTCAAAAGAATGGTTTACCCCAGGGTAGTGTATTGGCTCCCCTTCTGTTCAATTCTTCTGCTGACCAACCGGTAAACCCAAACACAACCCGACTTTAAACTCACCTCACATTAGGCAGGTTAAATCTACTTAACAGGCAAAACGAAAAATGGAAGCACTGGACCACATTTAAGTACAGTACCGTAGTTCCAATTATAGTCACCGGGCCAGTTAAGTTTGTCGCACTGTACCATTGCCATTCAACCTGTATAAAACCATTTAAAATACCTAACCCATTTCACTAATACTAAAACTTTAATATGACGCCTGTATTCCCCGAAGGCAGAGCTGTACTAATGTAGATGCAATTGTATACCCACGCAGCAGTTTGCCGGTAGGTAATGTTTAGTTTAGGTCCCCTAGAACGGGGCGAATCTATTGACATATAATTATATGAATCTATATGAATGTTTAATTCTAGGTTTTAGTTTTACTTTTCCTACAATTTTGACTACCTACCTTTGTTGTATTATGTGGTGGCTATGCTCAACAATCAAAATATATTATGGTCAATGAAATTATGGTCCTCTGTCAGTGGCTCGGTTGCCAGCCGTTTTTAATATTATAATATCTGCCATTCCAACAAATCCAATAAGATACTGGCATATCAAAAGAATTTTTACACTTTGTAAAGAAGTTCACGTAGGTGTTATGTAACAACTTAGATCTTTGTAGAATTGGGACAGTCGATTAGTACTTACCTGATGATTTCAAAAGCTAAGATTTACTAGTGAGAATAATCTCAAATCTTAAGTAAATATATATCATTGGTATAAAAATTTAACATCTTATCAAGCCTTCAAAATTTTTTGAAACGTCGTATCTCCGTGGCATCGGATTTGTTCCTTCAATTCGCTGCTTATTTGTTCTCTGAAATTCTCAAAACACTGCTCGACAAAAATAAGTATACATTTCCAGTAAAATCGGACCTCCCATTGTACGGAAAGCCGAAAGCCTCAACCAAACAATGGGAATCTGCTACTGCTTGATGAAAATATGATGAACCTAATCCGAAGCTGAACTGACTCTACTTTACGCAAGGCTACGAAAAAACTATTTTTGAAACCAATATGATTTAAATACACCCGTTTGTCCAAACCAACTAATCTATCACCGCACAGCCAAAAAACCAGAAAGCAGTTTAGAACATACCTACGTAGGTATATTTTTTGGCTTGTCTGAAATTTTCACGGGATTCGGAAAAAAAAGAGATCAAAATGTTTTACGCTGCGGGACACTACTACTTATTATTATAGGTACATTTTTCTTTTTGCATTTATTTTATGGAGAGTTGAACTTGTGAGTTTCCATCCTAAGAAGGCGGGATCCTTTCCTTCCCGTCTACCATGTAGGAAGCGGTAAGTATAAAGAGACTGGATGGCGGTTGTTTTTCTTCGTTTTATATGCAAAACGTACCAGATATCTACATTTTTTTACTTTAGCTAGGTAGGTACCCCAGCAGCTGGTCTGGGTATTTCTTATACATTATTAGCCTATGTGTTACTCGGGCTTTCTAACTGTAAAAGATTTTTTCAAATCGGTCCAGTAGTTTCGGAAATATTCAATCTATCAAGCATGTGTTAGCTTACCAATGTTCATAGACGTCATCTAGTCCCCATGAAGAAATCTAATACTAGATCGATTACAGCTGATATAGGTAGGTAAACCACCTACGCCAATTCGTATAAGTACATTAATTATGTTAGATATAGGTACATATACCTACCCAACTATGTAAGAGACAATGTTCCTGACATAATTATTATAGTAGATATGTGGACTGATAGTAGGTACCTACCCAGCTAGGTAGATATTAACGCCTACATATTAAGTGAGTAAGTAGTGACTAAAACAAGAATTCAAAAACCGAACTAGTGTTTTAGCAGTGTGGGCGCACTAGAGCCCCATTTGTCGACTTAACTGTAAGCTAAACAAAAGATTAGAGGTGCTCATAGGCAGGTCGCCGGGGCCGTGGCCTCAAAGTGTTTGGAAATTCTATTTATTTTAATGGGCAGAGGTTGACCGCGCGCATTCCGTCCGCACGGTGACGCCGCGCGCGTCGCTGAGTCGCGTCGCACATCGTACCCACACGGAGGCTCCAGCCTACAGCGGGCCACGGCTGGTACCCGCGCGCCACTATCTTGCCGCATTCCACCGATCCGAAGTCGCGGCGCGCCCCGCGCGTGCCTTTGCCTGCCAGTGCCTTCGCCGCCGACCCATGCGCCCGCTTTGCTTTTAGTCAGTCGTACTAGCGCGCCCATGGACTTTGTGCGCCTCGATGCCAGCCGTCGCGCCACTCAGCTTACAAGATCGCGCGACTTAAATATATAGTGAAGTGAAGTGCCAATGGATGCGGTTTACCAAGGATTATAGTGTCTTAACGTGCAGCTGCATTGGATTTGTCTATTCATGGTGAGTTAGGTGAACCCAGACGGCGCCACGGACAGCCGCAGTGGATGCGCGCGCTTTCACGATGCGGCCACTTTCATTTCATACGCATAGCTCGAATTCCGCGGGCCCGAGCCGACCGCGCCGCGGCCGCTGACCCTGCGCTCGCGCGCCCTTCCTCGACAGCACCACCGCAGCAATACCAGCCATGCTCATTGCGGCAATAAGTGGTCAATACAGGCTGTCGGAACAATCTATTCACGTAGTAAAACTCATATCAGAACATTGAAAAGAGTAGAAAATCCACGATAACAGGTCTAAAATATGTTGCATATTTTTTCATATTATCATCTTTATTTTATTATTACGGCAATGTTAGTTTAAAATAGCATCCAATCGGGACTCTGTGGCCATACATCGTTTCTAATAATTCTAATTGAACCATTCACATGCTTGAGATAGCACAAGATGACCAAACAGTTTAGGTACCTATTCATGTGTCAACAGAATGCAATGTTAAATATTCATAATTATACAGGCTTGCATAATTCGGATAGCAAAGATACCTACTTATCAAATATCGTAAATTGATATTTTGTAATTGGTACGCTAATCATAATTAGGTACTACCGACTACACCGAACTGGTAACTACGAACTACGAACATGAACAACTAGTCCGAAAAACAAACGGGATTAGTTTAGCTCACACGTCACGCTCTACTTATAAACAAACATCCTGCTTGCTTGACTCTGCTTGACTCATCCTAACAAGGATCAATTTTAATATTCATTACGTGACGTGGACGTCATCCACGTTACAAAAATGTTAGAATGTTAGGTACCTACCTATGTATACTTATCGCGACTCGATTATTATGGCTATTTATTACTATTCTAATAAACAGGTAGGTACTATGACACAATAAACATGACATTTGGAATGCACATACTTATTATCTCCCAAAGATATTGGGATCGACCAAAAGAAGAACCATTTTGATTGTAACTACCTAGTATACTCAAAGTCAAGTACGCTAACATTCTGGAAGTGCTGTAATCTCAACCTAAATAGCACACTTTCCGATATATTGGTTCATAATAATACATTTTTATCCCAGATCTGTGTCTGTGCCATTAGGCGACGAGAAGAATCGTATCACATTGCTGATCTGATTGTGAAGGACAATATCCATACCATAATCCAATCCAATTATCTTTCAGTCGGCGCAGTAGCCACCTATGTCTTTTTCTTCCAAACATCTGCCCAGTCCCACAAGTTCATCCGTTAGGCCTTTGTAACCAAAATTATCTTTCACACTGTACGTCCCTACGTATATTCTTGTCACACCACTTCTGTTTCCTTGCTACTCTAAGTATATGGGTAACAGAAAAAGTGATGAGTGATGGCTTATATCGTCGTTACATGTTCCATCCACTTGATCTTTAGTTAATCTCACTATATTTATAATTCTTTGAGTGAGTAACCAACCACCTTCAGAAGGTGACCTTCTTAAAACATTAGAAAAACATCACGTTTGCTGTAGTGGCTGAGCAATCGGTTACAGCGCGTTGTAGATTCGGTTCTAGCAACGTTTTTTATTCAGAGATTATCGTCCCACTGCAAGGCTGAGACCTCCCTATCACTGCCCCTCCCCCCAATCATCTCGTAATACAGCTTTAAAAAAAAGTTAACAAACAACATAATATTAGGTATTATAAGTACCTACCTACTTCTTCATTCATAGAGGTATAAGTACTTCCACGAACTCAGAATACAAAGACTACAGAATAGGTAGATAGGTATAAATTGTGTCTATGTACGAGTAGTACGTGTCATATTATGTAATCTAATATTATTTTATTAGGTAATACCGAGGTACCTACCCCACTTTGTTTTTAGGTCAATGGTATCACAACCATCTGTTTTATTTTTAACATTAATTTAAATTTTACTCCACTTTAATACCACGCATTATACTTTCATAATAAAGAATCAATCGGTGTATAAATATTAAAATATAAAGAATAAATAATGCTTCATCCTAAAAAAATAAATAATACTTAGCATTTAAATAAACAAGTAGGTATGCAATAGGATTTTGAATACCTACTTTATAGCTGTAAAACTTAGTGGCCTAACTCATCACTGCAGACTGCAGTGATTGATAATGTTGATGATTCATTAGCTCGTAATAAACGACTAACACCACGACCGCATTCCTTTGATAGCAGAACGAGTAGGTAAATAAAAGTTAATTTAACCAATGACAAAGCGTACTTAAAATTGTATGGCATGTTGTGTCGGTTTTAGAACTACATGAACTTGTAGATAAGTAGGTGCTCAAAAATTGCTTGCTATCAGTTTAAATACTATTTAGGGACAATTTTAAAGTTATGCTTTGATTCAGTTATTTCGATAACTACATAAAAATTTTATTATTTTTTATTATTAAATTTTAAAATCCGCAGTAGGTATTTATAAAAAAAAATACAGTTGTTAAATAATTTACCCTACTATTTAAAAACTGAAGGGTAACTACACCTATGACTGGAAACATAATCTGTAGAGGAACGAATTGCATTGTTTTCTTCCGCCTTCCTTTAGATGAAGCATTTAAATAATTTAAAATAAGCAGTAGTACATACTTCAGTCACACAGAAAACATTTATACTTATTGTCTAAACGTGAAGACAAGAGTGAAATCTACTTTTTATATCGCTTTGTAAATCGCATAGCTGTGGTAGTTACCATTTTCAGAACCAATCTACATGCCTTATATCTTTAAATTGGTACAAACTACCGTCTTTGCATCTGTTAACTTGTTTGGCAAGTAGGTACCTATAAATACAGTCACGTTAAGTACGTACGTACAT
The DNA here is from genome assembly GCA_946251955.1 of Acronicta psi. Lineage (NCBI taxonomy): Eukaryota > Metazoa > Arthropoda > Insecta > Lepidoptera > Noctuidae > Acronicta > Acronicta psi. The sequence continues at coordinate 8,990,057 of OX276475.1, read as the reverse complement.
ACGTAATAACGTTCATGCATAATATTATGCATGCAGTTTCAATAGAGCAAATGTGATAAAAGGCGTGTCGACCATGATGATTTTAATACTAATAGATACATGATATAAAATATCACGAACCAGATTACCTACATAGGAAAATCTTTTAAAATCTGAATTAAATTTAAATGAAAATCTTTTTGATACATATGTCCGAGAGCTAGCTCTACGACCTAGGTACGGTTATTCTGTAAAGAACCTTAGGCACAGGCATGTCTTTGAATTTTCTTATAATTTCAATAGAATTATAGCTAGAGCGAACCTAATCTCTCTCAAGATTCTCAGGATGAGATGACTATTAGGCTAATATTCAGAGACGATGCTAAGCATAAACTTACGCTTCCGTATGTTAAATTGTAATACAAATTTGACATACGGAAGCATTACTTTACACTTAGCATCGTTTCTGAATATTAGCCTTAGACTGCCAAGTTGGTCGTCATCGGTCGGCAAGGTCTTGAGTTCGAAACCAATAATCAGAAGATATAGGCACCTACAAACCTTTAATCATGTGAGCAAAGTGCATTGTGCAAATTGAACAACTCATATTGATCATAATGATCAGAGTTCAGTTCAGGTAGCCAAAAGAAATTAAATGTCATGTCATGCACATGTTCTCAGGGTTATCACGTTTAGTGATGCGAAATTCCACATGGAAAAGATGAGAACCTTTCATCGGTGTCAGATATTTTACCATCAATAAAATAATCCGTAATCTCAAAGTGAATTAATTAATGATGATCTTGTCACATTTTCTAATTCCATAAATCTGTACCTAGGTATATGATAACTGACGGATCTATCAACGCACAGCTCAAACCACCGAACGGATTGTGCTGATATTTGGCACACATGACAAATGAATCCGAAATTATTTTATTGATGACCGCGAGTAACGAACACCAAAGCTACCTAGTATAGTACCTACATTACCGATGGACAGCAAGTCATAATTATGGTCAATTTTAATGTAGTTAATGTAAATGTACTTACTACTAGTTGTTATTCTATTTTATCAACATTGCAGCTGGCATTTTAGTATTGGGCTTTGAAGTTTTAGTGTGTGTTTCTAATTTAAGATTAGCATCATGGTTATTATCGACTTGAAAAACGGGAAGCAGTGTCCTTTTGGGTAGTGTTAGTTCGGTACCTATTTTTCGAATCGGAAATTGCTTTAATGGTTGAGGGCTCAAAGAAAAGACTTATGTGCAATGACATTATAACTTTACCTACTGTATCAAGTTTACTACCTATGTTACCAAAATATTTGGGTTACTGTTACCATACCTTATCGCCGTTTATTGCCCGAAGGTTCCTTATCTGAATATTCTATAACTAAATAGGCATTAGTTACAATTATCTCCTCTGACAAAAGACAATTTTCATAGCCAATAAGGTAGAATTCAGTAATTTAAGATTTTTCTTATCCTTGAATTCCTTGCCGTTATAACGAAATAATTTAGATTGGAAGAGGAGCCTCTACCCAACATTATAGGTAGTTTGCGAAACTACATGGGACTCAGACCTAATGTATGACCTGCACAACACAACAAACAAGTGCCTAGGTGGGCAAGAAAAGTTAGTTAACGAGTTTTTAGATTTTTCACGCAGCATCTCATAATGCCTACGAATATGTAAGTATACCGATACAATACAAAAGTGCCGTAAATACTAATGTATCTTAGATATTCTCGTTTGGTAGGTAGGTAGGTTACACGATGGGAACTACTTGCGTAGAGATGATAGATGACCGCCGTTGGAGTTCGTTCATTATCGTCCTTACAAATTTGTGAGTATCAAAATTGGTGGCGAGATGTCGAAAAGTGGAGGCAACGACGGCCATAGGTATGCGAGGACGCAAGATGCGGCTGGCGTAGGGGGAGGGGCGTTCGGCATCTGAAGGTCGTCCGCATTCCTCGCGTCGCCGTCCGCTGCTACCGCGCTTACGTAGCGCCCCCCTCCCCCTCCGTACCCGCGCCCCATCCACCGCCCGCGGCCGCCTGTGCCGACCGGTCTGCCCCCGCCCCGCTGCGCCTGACCGCCATCACAAACTATCGCACATTTACTAAAACAAAAAACATGTTCTTATGGCTATCAAGAGCTGAGGAGCCGCAGAGGTACCGGATGGGATGAAATTTATTCGCGTCTAGTTTTTTACGTGATCGTGTGGTTCTACATTCCTATAAACGTTTTATAACATTATGTACCTACGTAGGTACCTACTACCTACCTATCATCGTGAACATATCGCCAACATCTCGGAATTCGACTTGAAGTCCATCGAGCCTATGACCGTGAATATACCTAACCTACCTATTTATTGAATGATGCTACCTACCTTCTTAGTAATTTAATCATTTGCTTGACTTCGGACAATAGGTACCTAGGTACCTACTGTTATAAAATGTGCTGAAACCAACCAAATCAAGCTTGACCGAAACACTTACTCTTGACCTTCTCACTCCCGTATCTAGTTAGGTACCTACATTTTCCCTGCTACGTTACAGAACCTATCTAGCCAATGTTTCTCAACTTAAAAAAGTTACAATGCCTACTAGCAATGAGTAAAAATCGTTTCTTTTTTTTATTCATAAACAAATAAAATTATTCTTAAATTGTTGGTATTTTAAGAAAAAATATTTAGAAGTTCATAAACGAACACGTGCGCGCGTGTTGGATAATCAAAAATATTATTCACAAGTAAACTCGACAATGTGCGCCACAAAAACAGCAGGTAGCAAAAAGGAGATCGTGTACGAAAAAAATATTGGAATGCACAGCTGGCGCAGATCCGACATTCCTATGCCGTTCAGACTCTGGAGAATAGGAAACTACGACTACCGTAGGTCTGCAGCATAGACAATAGTTAGATAAAGTTACAGTTCTCTCCCTCACCAAAACGAGACAAAAAACCAGCAACAACATCGTGTAGCTACATTTTAACATAACTAATATATTATGATGATAGGATTTAATATTTTCCATCCTTATGAATAAGAACACAGGAAACATTTTAAGTACAAAATAAATATTATGAAGCGTGAGCAACGAATTGACTCAAAAAATATTTGCTTTATGATTCTAAATGGTCACGATAATTTTTATTATCGTCTAACGTTGTATATTTGAGATTTTTGTTGAATGTCAGAACTTAAATCTGCGATGACGCACGAAATATTTGTGAACATCATACACACGAGTACCTATGCAGTTAACCTTAGACTGAAAAAGCTTAATAAATAAAACAAGTATGCCCAAAACGAGATAGGTTTATTCAAGTCTTACCGAGATATCAATCAGGAATTTATGAATCCAGATACTAGAAAACTATGAACATCTACTCTGCCTACCACTATACATGCCTAAGTGCGCGTACATAAACCTGAAGAAGCTAAAAAAGAGAGAAATGCTGATGAATTTTTTAATTGTTTCAGTGCGAGTAACAGTGGTTTCGAGATGCGATATGCGTGCTCTGTGTTCGGTTCGCGGGCCGTTGGGCGGCGACACGCGCGCGCTAGGCGCGGGCGCGCGGTTCCTATCCCTGCGCATGCCTGGCCAGCCTCAACCACTCCACTTCGTGGTAGAAGCCAAAGCAAGAGTCAAAGAATTAAAGTCTTTGGCCAATGCCCACGCACAACTACAAGGCATGACCGACACAGAACTCTTCGGATTAGCAATTTTACAAAGTAAGTTTAATTTACCATAAGTAAATCTTACATTATTTCTTCAACGTACAACTTACAGTTTAGAACTTCAATCAGGTACCTAAACGTTTGCGGAGTGATTTCACAAAACACGCTATTATGTATTCATGGCGTCACACATTCCACCTCGTAAGCATTCTGTCTAGCTATACAAACAAACGTTGTTGGGTAATCAATGTTCTATATTGGTAGAGGTATCACAATGTGACATTATAGACACAATGTGCAGCCCCACTACCAACCTGTCCAAGAAATGCATTTGTTTAAAATACTTAAATTTTCTGCAAGAAATAATTTACGCGTGTAGGTAAATTCTATTTTCATAATAACGAACGTCGAAATACTTCGCGGTACACAATTAAAAATGAATATATATTTTGTCGTTTCAGATGGCGAATACTTGTTTGTTGACTTAGAAAGCAAACTATCTAAATATGCGCCAAAGAGTTGGAGATCATCCCACACCCATGTGAGTTAAAAAATAATACATACTTATCAGTATAAATGTTATCAAATTAAACGTAAATATTAAACATAACCCAAACAATGTTTGGGTATACTACAGTATAATACTACATGTCATGTAGTATACTTACTTAATAATCTGTTGTTTGTATGCTATGACAACATAATATTAATTAATTGAAAACATATTTCTTGTTTAAGGGTTTGGACGCTAACGGAAAGCCGCTCCTTGAATTGCACCTGGTGGTGCAGTTCCACGTGGAAAGCCCACTGCTACTGCACGATGAAGTTGGCCGCCATCTTTACTTCTTACAACTTCGGCAAAATGTGCGTACTCGAGACGCTTTACCCGCTGAAGTGCTTCTTCTGCTTACCGGATTAGCATTACAAGCAGAATATGGAGATGCAGACACTTACGAGGACAGGGACTACTTCAAAGTTGAAGATTACGCACCTTCATCTCTTACAGGCGATTGGGTGGCAGCTGCAATGCGTGCCTGCCATCGAGAACATCGTGGCCTTACAAAATCTGATGCTGAAACTAGATTCATTCGAGAAGTTTGTTTGCTCCCTGATACGATAAACTCACACAGATACCGCCTAAAACAGTCTAAAACTGAACCTGAGCCTGGAACAGTTTGGCTTCTCGTCACAGCTAAAGGCATAAAGATTCTCCCTGATAATGGATCACTGTCAAATTTTATATGGAGCGCCATTGGCAAATTAAGTTTCGATAGAAAAAAATTTGAGATTAGAACTGAGGAGGGAAAACTGACATTATTTTCTTCAAGAGAAGAAAAGTGTAAATATCTTTTCGCTCTTTGTAGAGAGACTCATCAATTCTCTATGAAGATTGCACCAAAATTTAATGAAATATTGAGAAGGGAGGAAGAAGAGCGCAAAATTTGTTTCGGATATTCAAAATCGTTAAATATTCAGTACAATCAAAATAAAAATGAACAAAGAATATCAGTGATTTCTTCCACGAGTTCGAATACAACATCAGGCATTGTTAGTGACAGAGTACAATCTGAAGATGAATTAGAAATCATGATAGATTCGCCCCCAGCACCATCAACAGAAAGTTTAGCTTTTGCTCACTTGCTAGATAGCACAAATTCTTATTTTATAAGGCACATGCCACAAGAAAATCAGCCATTGACAAAAACCTCATCATTACAACTACAAAAAACAAAACTCCGGGTGAAAAAGACGAAAGAAGACTGTGAGAATATCGGTAGAAATGAAATAACACTACCAGAACAGCACTCGATAAATCAATTAGAAGAAACGACCTCTTTACCTGATCAAAGTATTAGTGAGACCTTGACAGACAGTCCCAGATCAAATAAATTAAAATGTACTGGGTCGCAATGTTCCTCGTCTTGCAGTACAGTTATAATGGCAAGAGCGGGACTCAGTACATTAAGCAGAACATCCAACGCAAGCAGTTTAGAATTAGGATACAGCCATACTGCTCAAAATTCAATGATAAGTGATAACAGCACAGTTGGTATAGACGTAGAATATTCTCAAGATGCGGCGTCCGCTTTATACGACGGATTAGGTCAACCAGTGACTGTAGCGGCATCAAGTGAAACCAGCGGAGTATATACAATGAGTAGTTCTGAACTTACGGCACGATCTAAAATGGACGCCTTATCCGAAGATAGTAGAACAGACTACGATGGCTCACATTACGACAGTTATAAGCCAGCGAAGGAAAATGATTTGGCTGATTTCGATAGCGTTTCATCAATACTGAAAAACAAGTCAGAAAGAACTAGTCATTCAACAGGTACACTAAGATTACAATCATCTCAACCTAGTTCAGATTGTGTAGACGGAGTCACTAAGTTTTCAAGTCAAGAACAACATAACAAAGAAAGCATATTTAGAGAAAGAACCAATTCCAACGTTAGTGCAATCTCCTTCCACGGTGACGGAAGCGATCCAACAGATACGAAACATAATTTACTTACTGCAAGTGAATTAAGTGACTTAATTGTGGGAAGAGGCGTGTATCCCAAGAGTCAGTCTGTAAGTGATACCCTAGATTCAGTGTCGGACTATGTGCGGTTGCCTCTTCCTTTTTCTGGTGACAGTTACCTTCAGGGTCACGAAGATACTGCTCCTTCAGATGATCACTACCCAAATAATTCTTTCTTCGACCGACCGCCCACTCCTCCAACTAGAATTGATAGTCGTAAATTGCTCAACTTGTCGTTACCAAATATATTTGACATAGACGGGAATACGCCAATAAGGCCTCCCTTTCCTGCAAAACCACCACCTCCGTACGAATACAATCATCAAACTGTGTCATCTTATGCTTCTCCACCTCCCAAGGCGCCTCCAGCATATCCTGGGACAACAGCGACAATCAGGTCTTTGAAAAAATTTAACGACAAGGAAGAAGTGGCAGCCCGCGTAGTCACGTCGAAACCTATGATAACAATTCTGAAAGCAGAAGCAGGCGAAGTGAACACATCTAGTGAAAGAACATTTGCTAGTCCCATGGTATTGGAGCATAAATTTCAAAAGTTTAAGCGACAACCAGCGTCCAGTCGCAGGGCTGAAAGATCAAAATTAGCTCAGGGCATAAACAATAACCTATCACCGTCCAGAGAGATGGACTCTAACGTACTGGTGGCCATGATGAAGCTGGCCCCAGGTCCACCGCCCGCTCCGCCTGCACCTCGTCGGCCACGCCAACCGCCGCCGCCACCTGTCGCGCGCCTACCGCCTCCCCCGCCGCCTCATAACCCCATGTTCCACCAGCAACTCTACAGCGACGTCGATTACGTCTATTATCCTTTACAAGACCCAGCTGTATCGCAGCAAAATTACCTTGACCACAAATTTACAGAGACCCGTATTTCAAATATGCACAAAAGTGGTCTGCAATATAGAAGTACGCCTTACCTATCCACTTCCATGTCTGCCTCGTCCATGTATGGGTCGATCCAAAATCTCTCGGATTCTTATGTCCAGTTACCTGGAACACGAACGAGTTGGTACTCGCTTACGAGCAGGACATCGCTTAGTAACCATTCTATAAATGTTGAACGGCCGCAACTGTCCCCACGGGTATCGGATGTTACCCATTTCATGCGTACGAAGTCAGATGAGAATGTGTTGAATGCCAGGGATCCACCGCCCGTTAAAATGAGACGAATGCCCCCGCCTCCACCACCACCCTACGAATACAAAAAGAAACTTCTCAATTACGCAAAAGAAGTCAAAATTCCACAACCCTCTACAAATGTAAATAGTGAACTGAGTGCGAACAAAGTGAAAGACTCCAATTGTGATTTAGACATAAAAACTCTTCGTGAGAAAAGTAAAAATCTTGATTTGCCCCTTATAGCGGCATTATGTAACGATCGTTCGTTATTAAAACAAACAAAAGCTTTTGGTGCTCCAAAGTTAACTAAACAAACAGGTAGTGACTGTGAAAGTGAACGGAAGTGTGTAAAATCTGTTCCAAACACCACCGATAACATAGATCTTAAGAATAAACAAGAATATAATGCTAAGAGGGTAATGACAGGGTCGCAAAAAAAAATTTTGATTCGAAATCCTACAGATAAACTCCCAGCATTGCCGGTTACTGAAAGTCATACGCCACGAGCAATGTCTAATACATATGTCATGCATCCAACTGTACCTAAAATTAAAAAATCACAACCAAGTTCATGACATTACGATAATTTCTTACCTACTACTTGTGAATCCTTCCAGTGCTATGACCTTTCATCCACCGATACGAAGACTGAGCTTAATGCCACCAGACTTTAAGATTGGAACCACACTTGTATTAAAATGTTTACTGTACCCAGGCGCGGATACGAAGTTCCACCGATCCGATGTCCGATCATTTATTACACAATTAACAAAGTTCCACTGTATGGTGGGAATTGTTTTGACTCAGGGAATGTACTATTCGCAATTTTACCGATCTTCTACAAAATGTTGGTCACAAGACAGTCCTTAAGGAACTTATCGATCGGTATCCGCTCCTGGCGCCTGGTTCAAACACGAAAAATAACTTAAATACAAATAATTAAACTTACAAATCGAATACTCTTGTAAAGAAAACAAAGATACAAATGTGGATCCGAATTTAGATGATAATATTCAACTTTAATATTTAATATTTATGCTACAGACCGCTAAACAGTAAAAATCTATTGCATCCGATACCAAAAATGTTAGCAACCGTTGTTATTTTCAATATTATGAATTCGTAAGTATGTTAACTTGGATTATTAATGCTGTCTGATAATTTTGTCTTTAAATTATAAAGCTATTATGTTTACAATATTTTTGGAGACATCTTTTTCCACATTGACTTGACACATTTTATAAAAAAAAATATAGAATGCAATGGACCAGTATGTTACCTAAAATAATCATGAGATGGTAATCGGTAATAAAAAATTGTAACTTATTAAGATTATAATATTGCAGAATAATTTCCAGTATCAAGCATTCCAGTAAGTTTTAATGTTGGAAGTCAAGAAAAGCTCATATAGGTAACTCATTTAACAAGTATGTGATACGAAATATGCCTATTCAATTAGATAATGTATTCCAAATAAACTAATTCCATAGAATTAGAACAACATAAAGACGAAAAATCATTTCAGGCTTCCATATCTTTGTAGTTACTTTCTACATAGGTAATTCACAATTTGAATTCACTATAATATAATAGTGAATTATGGTAATAAAACATTACTTATGTAATGAAATACTCGCTGTTTGATATATTACCTGTTATAAATAATTGTGTATCAAAATTTGGTGTTGCTTTTAATCATAGTAAATGAAAGTGTAATAATTTCAACAATTATTTATTTACTTAAATATCATAGTGTGTACATAATAATAAATATACTAAGTACATAATATTTGTTTTCAATATGTACAAATGTATATTAAACTTTTTGTAACTCTCTTTTTGTTTATTTTTATATTTTTATGTATAGTCCGCGCGGAACTAGTTGGCCGCGCCTTAGGTATTTGAGCGATGGGACGGCAGGGTGGGTTCGCCTGCGCGCGGTGGGACGGAGGGGCGGGGCGCTTGCTTTTGTTCACATTAACCAATAACTATCGCGCCTCACCCCCGTCCCTACCTAAGGCGTGGCCAACTAGTTCCGCGCGGACTATAGTTATGTAATGACATATATCCCTATAGATATCCCTATAGCAAGTTCGAACATTTATTTTCATGCAAACGTAAATTATCTTTGGTACAGGAGGAACTAACAGTTAAGTAACAATACAGGTGCACCATTGGATTAGATCATTCCACAATCCCGGGTGACGTGTGCGTTTTTTTTAAATCTTGCGGTGTAATATAATAACAGCAATACCTGAACAAAGTACAAATACACATTTGACACAGACACAAAATTTTTAGTTTTTGTACAACATTTATCTATTTTTATGAGGTCTATAGAACTCTTTCAGGTATGGTGTATTAGATTACACTATATGCATAGGTATAATATGTGCCTTTATCTGAAATACATATAATTATATAAAATATATTAAATATTAAACAAAGTCGGAGTAGTTACACTATATCTCAAGATCAGCTGGACCGATTTTTATGATCTTTGATTTATACGATTTGTGTTGCCTCGAAAAACAGAATATCTATGAAAATATCGGAAACAACTAAAAAAATAATTACTAAAGGGGTTTAACGGGGATCCTAATTTAGCGCAAGCGAAGCTGCGGGTAAAAGCTATTACTAACATAATATAACTAAACACATTACACATCAGAAATAATAATAACATCAGAAAGTATATAATATAGCTTCCCGCCAGCGGCTTCGCCCGCGTGGTCTTATAATTTTTTCCCCCGTTTTTGCAACATTTTTCATTACTACTCCGCTCCTATTAGTCGTAGCGTGATGATATATAGCCTATGTTACTCGGGGATAATGTAGCTTTCCAAAGGTGAAAGAATTTTTGAAATCGGTCCAGTAGTTTCGGAGCCTATTCATTACAAACAAACAAACAAACAAACAAACAAACAAATCTTTCCTCTTTATAATATTAGTATAGATTATATTGCTATTATTATAAAATAAATAAAATAATATGTCTAGTGCAACCTCAATCATGGTCATAATACTGTCCATAGAAAACCACTAGGACCTTACAGTCCCTACATAACATAGTAATAATATATTTTTTTAGTTTAATAATTATAGTAATTCAAAATAAAAATGGAGATAAACATTCAGATCATTTCGGAAGCTCGAGATTCTGTTACTATAACAATGTATGATGAATGAATGAAATGATTAACACTATACACTATAATAAACTGTGTTGATCCAAACTGATTATGAAATAGGTTTTTAATTATATTAATTGATTAAAAATACCTTCTTCAACATTGAGTAAATAGTTATTACTTTTCTAATTTTAAAATAATAGCAGAATTAGGAGGAAACATAATATTATCGAAATATAATACTTGTCCGACTAGAGAAGCATTTGTTCCAGCGAGTACAGTGCCACCATAAAACATAGTAGATAAATCGGTTGTTATTGATTTACTTCCTAAATTCCCTACAAATACACATGTGTTTCTGCGAGGATACCAACGTTCTATGACAACCAGATTATCTTCAGTTTTGCGAATCTTCATATTTCTAAGTACATTACCTTCCTTGTAAATAGATCGTAAATATATTGTTGGTGTATTTAATCTTACTCTGGTAAAATTTTTAATCACATCCAAGAAATTATAGCTTGGATTCCTTTCAGATTTCGAATTCCATGGCAAAATAGTTGCACTATTTTTTTCATTCGAAAAAGACATTGATACTAAATTTTCTACATCTTTGTGTTCATGGAAATCCCCTTCAATATCACCAAGTCCACCTAAACCAATTTCGTCCCCATAAAATATGCTAACAGTTCCAGGTAAAACCAGTTCAAGTGCAGTCAACACCAAAGTATTGTTTGCATGTTTGGTAGATATTCTTTTACTGTGAATATTACCAATATTCCAATGTACCCATGGATAGTGAGGCTTAGCCCATAATGGTCCAGTAAGTACTTTATCAATGCGATTTTTCAAACCAGAAATACCTTCATCTAAATTAAGGTGGACATCAATTAGATCAATTCTAGACAACAAGACATTTAGAGAATTACCTTTAGCTTTCTCATAAGCATTTTCACTTGCAATAAAGATTTTGTTGCTTCCTATAATTTGCTTCCATGATTGCAATGTTCTACCAAAATGAATATCATCTACAAAATCTTCCAACTCCTTTAAGTAAAAGCCATCAACTTTTTCACTGGCCCAAAATGTAATGGCTGCAGAGGTAGGATCAATAGAATTAGTTATTGTTTCATTTGAAATTAACACAGTTCTGGTAAAATTGGTTGAAGAATCAAATTTTGCCATAGAAACCACTGGCAGGTCAAGGATTAAAGACATATTTCTATTATGAACTTCAGTAATTAAATCTCTGAAATCGTTAAGCACACCTATGCTTCTATCAATCTGTATTAAGGAAGTTATATTATAGTATTGATCTGGATACTTCTCAGCTTGATATATGTAATTAAGCCTAATAGCTGATGCTCCTAATTCTTGAATATAGTCTAATTTTATAAGAAGACCTTTTATATCACCTGTGCCATCATTATTGGAATCCTTGAAACTAGCTGGAAATACTTCATAAAATACTTTACCTTGATACCAAGGTAGATCCGGGTTACATTCTTTCGGTATAGTTATAACCATTCCTATTATAGCTCCCAAACAAGCGACAAGGCCCGAAAGAACAATCCAAAGAAGTACTTTCCTGATGATGCTCCAGTTCCAGTTCACAAAGTCTGGTAACTTTCTATTGCTGACATTATGATTTCCGTTAAGCTTGCAGTCTTCAGTCTGAAAAATAACATTAAATTATATTAATATTTAGATTATATAGCAATGCAGAACACGTTTTCTATTCTGTTTACATATATGCATTTTAGATAAAAAGGTTTTTAAATTTAATTTATAATAATAATAATAATAATAACCATTTATTTCAGGCAACTATGGCCCATAGATATATACCTTACAAACTAACATATATAGAATATATACAAAAAAGTGTTAGTAGATAGGGCTTAAAACTATGTTAGTAGCACTTCACTTTGCACTTATTGTCTTTGTGCTATCCTGTGGCACTTGTCCGCGGAAGCGACGGAACACCACGTCCTGCGGCCAAAAGTCCTCTTCCATGACGAGAGGCAGAAAGCAGTTCGGTACTCGCACCACGAACGCCTTAAAGTTGACGTTCCGGCGCGACTCCAGTAACTGCACTCTCGGCGTGTACTTGGTCTTCTGGCGTACGTACTCCACGATGTCCTCCGCCCTAGTGGTGTAGTGCAGGCGGGAGATATACACCGGGGTGTTCGGCTTGGCGGCTCGCAGACTCATGTTAGGCTCCGTAGGAGCTTTACCGCAGCGATTCTTACAGCTTCGAATTCGGCGCTTCCTCTTTTGCACTGTCACGAAACCATCATCGTTATCAGCCTTCTCTGTTGGCTTATATGGCCCAGGTTTTATACTAGGAACGCCCGCGGTGACACTAGCAAAATCTTTTGAAAAAGGTTTTGCTGACGCTGCAGGCACTGGCAGCGGGTCGGGGCGAGGGGCTCGAGCGGCGGTGCGCGGAGGAGCCGCGGCAACAGGCACGGAGCTGCGGGGCGTCCGGGAGGGGCACTCCGCAGGCTCAGCAATCGGCGGGTGCGCTGGCGACGAAACTGCTGACGCGGAACTCGATGACGATATGTCGAGTGCAGCTCCGCGACGCGTGTTTACATTTGACGCATCGACTGGTGACCTAGTTACCGCCACGGTCTTGCGCAACTCGCTAACTTCCTTGCGCAAATCGGTGACGGTGTTCTGGGATGCGCCTAATTTCGCCTGCACATCCGCGAGACTGGCCTTCAAAAAGACGATGTCCTTCAAAAGGCTTGTGACATCTACGTGATCGAAAGTGACGGGGGGAAGCTTGTGGAGCTCCTTCGCCACAAACGTCGGCACGTCATCCGGGTCTGTCTCCTTGAACAGCTTTATTATTTCTTCGAGGCTCTTCTTAGTCCCATCACGCCGGCGGGACACCATCTGGTCGCGCTTGTTCAGCACGTTGTACAGCAACAGCTTAGCGGCAGCTATGTCATCCTCGCTGAAGTTCGTTGCGCAGATCTGAATAGCGGACACCTCGTCCATCACATCCAGCTTCTGCTGCAAGAAAGCCAGCAGCTCATTCGCCACGAGTTCAGTACTCATAGCGACTAATTACGAGCGACAGCTCGCGCCGCGCTAATCGACACGGAATATGTATAATGCGTCCGCACTGAAACGCTGCACAAGCGAGACTTATGTATGTATGTAAAAAATAGACCATTCATTATAAACAATAGTACAATAAATATAAACTTTTGAATTGTAATATCAATTTACACATTGAACTACATATTTAGTAATCATGTAGCACTAATGAGTGTTGTGTACTATAAATTTGCATATTTATCTCTTAGTGTAGTTGATTATTAGATACAAAACCACAAATTGTAGTTTCTTGCCAGTTCAGTCAGTGTTATTAATAAAAAGCAGTACAAATCCACTGTCATACCTAGGATAGTTCAGTACGCAAGTACAGAGTGAGATTGACCAGACAGAGAGTGCAGTTATAGAAGCCTGCACTGGCTGCATAAAAGGTTGGTTGACACTGTACAAAAATACCTATCTTATTTAGTTTTGATAATGTTCAACTTCATATTATGGCTATTGCCCCATGACTCATAATACTTGTTAAGATACATGCTGTACACAGACACAGCATGATCATCTTTCAAGTTTTACTTAAATTTTGGCAACATGTAGGTAATAAAAGTTAATATAATAATAATAACTATTATATACATATATAGATTAATTAGTTCAACATACTTGTCCCATAATAAGATCACCATTTTTACTCAATGTTTGATAGTCTAACATGCTGATATTATTGATAAGCTGTGCACTGACTGGGTCTTGAACAACAGAGTTAGAATCTCCAGATGAACTGGAATCTCCTGCAGATCCATCTGAAACAATAAAATGCCTTATTATAAAAAAAATTAATAGGTGGAATGTATTTGTGATCAGAAATAATTATACTAATATAACACATTTTTAACAACAAATACCTATAGTCCTACACATGAGATTATTCTTACCTGTTTGTAAGTTGACCATGCTAGGCTCATCATTTAATGTCAAAAACGGGCGGTCACTCATTTCCTCGGAGAGCGGGTGTTTGAAATCAAGCGGTGTGGGGCTAGGTGTCGTCGGTAGCAACAAGCACGTTGACGATTTTACACCACGTAAATAGTCCAAGTCCAAGGTTTCTAAATCATTGCCGCCTGAATTGGTACTAATCTCCGGCAATTCATTCATTTTGGCAGACGAAATATAGATAAATCGCAGTGCAATGTAATTTATTGATAGTTGCTAACAAAATAAAAACTCATTTGATGATACTTTTTTGCTGTGAACGTGAAAGAGAGGACTTACTGTACTGTGTGATATATCTAGTTATTTATCCTTTATTTCACTATCATCACATCGCAATAATGTATTTTTAGATCTTGAAAATATTATACTTATATACTACACTTTGGCTGAGCTGAGAGCTGAGACTGTCAGTGTCAGTTGACATTGACAGTAGTAATCTGGGTTGGATTCAAACCCTGAAAAAATTATGCTACATGGACAATAAAATAATACTATTTGAGCATTTCTCTTTTTTTGCCACTACATGTTTGTGGGATGTCCCACGAATTTGTAGATGAATAACTTTTGTAAAATATATAAATGTATGTTACCGTTTTGCTTAGGAGCATGCTTAATAATCAAATTAACATAAAATATTTAAAAAATCACACATACCATAGTGCTTAGTTAAAAAATGTAACTAAATACAAACCATTGAAATTTGCAATGTAGGTATAGAAATTGGCATGTCCCATTTTACGATCCGTTAATTCAAACTCGAATATTTTGATAAAGTTCAAAGAAACTATACCGATATTTTATTTTAAATCGTTTTTTGCGATAAAAAGGTCCATATTACATTGCATTTAGAGTAATTTGATTTAAATTGTATAAGATATTTGAATTTTAAACTTGTCCCAGAACAAGTTCCAAAAATGTATTTTAGTTTTTGTTACCCATTTTTGATGTGTTAAAGTTAGAAAGATGCTAGTTAGACACATTATTTTGAATTTAGTAACACTGTAGATGACATTTAATACCGCCAAATTGATCTTTATGTCCACGCCGTTGCAAGATTTGCTACCCAAACACACGTTCCACTTTTAGAGCGAATCTCGCTTCGGTATTTGTGACTGCTTTTTTAAGGTAAGGTAAACATATTTACCGTTTTTTGTGCATTTCATCATAGACAAACAAGTAACACTTTACTGTGTAAAATAATAATAGAGGGTTACTTCAATTTTAACTAACAAAAAAAAAATTGCACCAGTTACGTTACGATTTTTTTTGTTACTTTTGCGTAGTAACGTAGAAGCGCAAATTTGAGTAACAAAAATGGAATTATAAAGCTATGGCTGCATTCAACAGCACAAGAAAAAGAAAACACCGGCAGAAAAAAATAACTTTATAGAGAAAACAAAAAACGTATAAGTTGGAATAAATAGGAAATAAAAATAGAAAGAATTAAAATCTAAATATAAATTGAAAATTATAGAAACAAAAGAAAATACAAAGAAAAAAGTGTGGATAGAAGAAAACACAAAAGAAAAAGACGATTAAAATGTGGATTAAACACTAATTCGTCATTTTATTCTTTACCTTTTGTCCTATTCCAGGGTAAAAATTATATCCATTGCACTTTTATTCGAATCCGTGCAGCCCTTTCAGAATGAAGAAGAGGTAACAATTAATTACACACACACAACATGATACAAACTATAACATTTGTAGGTAATGTAATATAGCTAATGGTCTTGTTTATGCCTGTAAAATTGTAACTGATACGTTTGTATATCTCTTCTAATAAATGATAGACAATGTAGATACAGCTTAGAATTTTGAGTATTTTCTTTTTTGTGAACAACGCCTCCTTTTTTGTTACTGTCCCAAAAATTTATCGGCCTTATTTTCTGTATTTATTTTTTATTATAAAATAATATAATTTGTACTGGAGCTAAAGCATGCTCTAAATTTTTATAGCAAGTAAATACAAGCCTTCCATTTTGTTATTTTTCATATTATCAAAACTTTAAGCTTATTTTATGTCAAAGGTCACAAATAAAACTTTAAGCGCCTAATTTTGATGTGAATGATGACTTTCCTTAGTCTTTCTTGCAATAGTGTTATTAAATTGATCATAAAGTTTAAGAAATTTACCATTCTGGACAAAGAAGCCGTGACTTCAATGTAATATTTTGAAAAATAAAAGTAACAAAATAGGAACTTTAAATCTACCCCTATTTAGTTTTTCGTAAAATTTTCACAAAAGTCCTTTATAAATAATGGGTCCTTATAAAAAAAACAAATATTTATGAAATAAACTATCTGTTTTCATGAAAAAAAGGTTAAATTACGTATATTTATAAAGTTGTCGATTTTTTGAAACTGTGGCAAAAAAAAGAGAAATGCTCATTTGTCAAAATTCCACAAGGGTAAAAATGCATTCGTATATCGTAAACAATATTTTTTTATTCAATTGAGGCGTAAGGCATATTAATTACATAAATGGAAGTACCATTAATTTTTATTTTATTTTATTAATTCCCGAAAATACTAGAAATATGCATTTTTTTATTATATTTGTAAAAAATATAACATGATTCTTAATTAGCTAAAAAAAATAGTCTCTACTACTTTTGATGGTACTCCAAAAGTGGCCAAGTAAATGTTACTCCTTGTTATTTATTACTCCACAATATTTTTTGGATCAGATATCTGAGATATCCTCGTGCCAAATCTACTAGACGATCTGAAAATTCTTGTATGGCAATTTATTAAAACGCATAGATATATAATATACTCCATAGATTGGAGATAAGAGTAAAAGAGTGCTACTGAAGTTAATGGCACTGTGGTGTGTTAGAAAGAAAAAGAGAATGACGCTGTAAACGTGACATTACATGTATACAATTGCGGTGAATAGGGGTTCCGGCAAATGTAAACTTGCGAAATTTCGGGATTATTTACGTGTAGTTAAGTGTGTATCCGTGTAATATTCATGTGATTACGATGGTAACTTGTGCAGTACCAGGTTGTAATTCTCAAAAGATGGAAAATCCACAGGATTACTAATTTAATCGGTATGTTTACTATTTGTTTACTATCATCATTTCTTAATAATTGTTACGTAAATGTGTTCGATTTGGAGAAAATATAATGCTAATTTGAATAGAGTTTAATTTTAATAGAGATCACGAAACAGTAATATTAAAGAAATAACAAATACGGAAATATGAGGGCATTCATAACCTCACTTTTAGTGATGGTCTTGATTTGTTTATATTGATGGTGTCGATTATCGACTTTGGTGGTCGGTGAACAACATGTCGGTAGAATATAATATTATTTGTCGATTGTCATAAAGGCCACTCAGAGTAATTTACGTAAGCAATTTAGACCATAGTCGCAAATTCAGATTTCGCAAGTTCACGCACTGACAAAATCTCATAGTTAGGTAGATAGATATCTACTTTGGATTGAATTTATGAGATTAAGTTATTAGAAATATACAAATACGAAATAATAGACAAAATTGGAATCCGCACAAACATTCAACAATAAGCAGTTAACACTACTATGAACACTGCTTATCAACAGGAGGTAAAACAAGGCGAAAACTATAAAGTGGTTCTGTTTTAACTATTTGTCGTAAGAAAATAAGAAATATACATTTTCATATTTACATAAATATATTGAAAAATGAGTGTTTCAATATGTACAGCCAAGATTATAAAATTATTGATAGATATTTTACTGTACGCGAAAGTTACCTGTACATATTTTTTAGTAATAATTTGTAATATGAATAGTATTTTTTTTTTAAATCTGTGTTTTATTTAAGGATTTTTCTGGCCTTCTCCAAGATTTCTGATTACATACTAGATACTTGGCAGTTTTGTGTATTCTCACTTGACCAGTGGGATGCCACTGGTCTCCCCCATATTTTAGTCATTTAGTGGGATAAATGAGAAAAAATATTGTTGAATTAGTGCTATTCCCCACACTTAAATATTGTATGCAGCAGTAAAACAGATATCGTCCACCGTTATCGATATCGAAAATAATCCTATTAACTTCAGGCGCAGCACTTTTAACGCACACATTAACATGTCACACACACATAAACAATTGGTTTTCAGACTCATTCATGGAAGTAGTAAGTATACTTAGTATACAATAACGAAGTTTGACATATTAGTTCCATGGTCTCATTTTTTTACTGACATTGCCAATCTATGGAATTATATATCTATGGTCTGATTCTAGAATCTCTCACGAAAATAGCGATGGGCGATTGCTACAAAAAAAATAATTGAAAGAATCGACAATTCGACAAATGTATTTGCATGTATTCGAACGTCAATTTATTCGTTACCCCGATAAAACTATCTAATAACTATCGAACAATAGAATGAATTTAGTAATTAACTTTAGATCTAGTTACTCGTATGATTATCAAACAATCGAATGAATTTAGTAATAACTGTTAGAACTAGTCATTCGTATGAATATCAAACAATCGAATGAACTTAGTCAACTAGTCAATTGTATGACTATCGATCTAATGAATTTAATGAATTTAGTACCGAATCTAATGAATTTAGTAGTTTAAGTATAGTAATAGTTGCGATTGGATTACAAAGGGAATACTAGTATTAGTATAGTGCTAGTATTAGTATTAGTATTACAGTTCTCGCCAAACTTACTATTTTTAGTATTACCAGTTTTATTGAATAAAAATCTATACCGCGCCATCGATTCATTCGTCCAATTCACTACACGCACGTTCTACTACTATCGTACGTAGCATGATCACAATCGACGGACTACTGAATAACTCTAGTAGTTATTCGAATACATTCAAATAGCATGCCCTATCGAATAATTCGATAGTTTGTAATAATCGCCCATCGCTAGTCAGAAATGGTCAGATGAAGATGTCAGAAGTTCTGACAGTTCTGACTCAGAACCAGTGTTGCCAACTTAGTGGATTTTCCACTAAAACTGGTGGTTTTGACCCCCCATTTAGTGGCAAAATATTGCGTTTAGTGGCTGGTGGATTTTTCTAGTGGTTTAGTAGAATTCAGTTTTAATTACTGAAAATGATATCACTCAACCACTAACACGTTACGAGATATATTATTTCTGCTTCATTTAATTTTCAGGAGTACTATTTACTTTTATTGTTGAGGCAAAACTGAACCGCCGCATCCCGATCATTGCACTATACGCAGGGATATCTCATAGAATATTTTAAGGTAGTAGTTAGTTTACAAACCTGAGTGAACTCGGTCGCGAATGTGTCGTATTATTCTCGCGAATTTTTACAAGCGTAATAATTACTAATAATTATGCCCGAACCACAATATACACGAAAGTTTTGTGTACCAATACACTACGGGATTTTTGGCTTCAAGACACATTTAAAAGACTAAGCTATTCAAATATTCTTATCTTCAAATATTTTTCTTTTCCCGCGAAATTCAAATTTCTTGCGTTTTTTGCAATTTGCAGGTTATTGTCAGGTTGTATCTTGATCAAAATCAATATCGATCAAATCGATCAAAAACATAAAAATCATCTTTCTAAGGTAAAGGAGGTCATCAAAGCCCATACAACTCAGCCTAAAGGAGGTTGTCAAAAGCCTATACAACTCAGCCCAAATTAGTACCGGAGGTACATGACAGCTGTCAAGTTGATAGTTTTACCATGAAATCCCTATAAAACTGATAATAATGTGCCGTAATGGCGTGCGTTTCACATTCCGAGACTGACACTAACAGTTTTTACTATGAAATCTTTACGAAATAGATAGTAGTATACCAAAAAGGCGTGATTTTTCTCACATTAAAAGGTTTTTTCTCATCCCCCAGTCAACATAAAAAAAAGTACGAAGAGTTTTAACCACCGTAAGGTGTTTTTTTCCAATAACTGTACGTTCGGTACCTCATTTGGGCCGATTTCGATGACCTCCTTTGTACCCGAGGTACATGACAGCTGTCAAGTTGACAGTTGACAGTTTTTACTATGAAATCACAATGAAACTGTTATAATGTGTCATATTTGCGTGCGTTTGACATTCCAAAACTGACACTGACATCAGATAGCTGTCAAGTTGACAGTTTTTACTATAAAAACACTATGAAATTGATGATATGTTTCAAATTGGCGTGTTTTTTCAAATTAAAAATATTTTAGCAATAAGCATACTAAAAAGTACGACTAGAGTTTTAACCAGCGAATTACAGGGTATTTTTCCCAATAAGTATACATTCGGTACATAATTTGAGCTGATTTTGGTGACCTCTTTTCGTGCGGATTTGGCTGATTTTCGAAACCTGCAAATTGCAAAAAACGCAAGCAAGATTTGAATTTCACGAGATAGCACAGCGCATCGTCCTTTAACTTGTTGATTGGTACTTATGTTGATTTATAATAAAATTATTAATAAGATTTAAAATATGTTGTTTTTTTTTTATTATTTACGTAATAATAAAGAAACCTAATTACTATTTTTTATTGTATAATTTTTTTAGTGGAAATTTTAGTGATTTCTAAAGTACATCCATTTTTTGTTAGTGGTTTTCTGGTGGTTTCAGAGGTTGAATCTGGTGGGAAGCTAGTATAACTGTTGGCAACACTGCTCAGAACTGACGTGTTCTCTGTTTTGATTTCGGTATCGTCCGTCCATAGCGTCCGTCCGCATTCCAATATTATTCTACTACTTCGACTTCGACAGTTCGACTCCAGTCTCTAACAATCTGTGACCTGTGTTCTACAGTAGCTTGCTACAATATAGTAATCTGTGTTCTACAGTCTACTCTTTGCGTCATTCGCAGCAGACCTGTGCAGCAGACATTCCCAGTGTTGCCAACTTAGTGGATTTTCCACTAAAACTGGTGGTTTTGACCCCCCGTTTAGTGGCGAAATATTGCTTTTAGTGGCTGGTGGATTTTTCTAGTGGTTTAGTAGAATTCAGTTTCAATTACTGAATATGACATCACTCAAGAACTAAGCCACTAACACGTTACGAAATATATTATTTCTACTTAATTTAATTCTCAGGAGTACTATTTACTTTTACTGTTAGCCAACACTGATCCGTCAAACGATTCATCCCGCCACATCCCGCTCAATGCAATATACGCAGGGATGCTCCGTAGAATATTTTAAAGCAGTAGTTATCTATACTTCCATACTAGTCTATACTAAGCTTATAAAGAGGAAAGATTTGTATTTTTGTATGTAACGAATAAACTCAAAAAGTCCAGTACTTTTTGAGTTTATTCGTTACCGATTTGAAAAATTCTTTCCATTTTAGATAGCCCATTTATCGGGGAAGGCTATAGGCTATATATCATCACGCTACGACTAATAGGAGCGGAGTAGTAATGAAAAATGTTGCAAAAACGGGGGAAAAATTATAAGACCACGCGGGCGAAGCCGCTGGCGGTAAGATAGTAGCTTATATATGACAAGCTTTCCGCCAGCGTCTTCGTCCGCGTGGGATACCTTTTCTCCCGTTTTTGCAACACTTTACATTGCTACTCCGCTCTTTTTAGTCGTAGTATGATAGTTTATAGCCTATAGCCTTCCCCGATAAATGGCTATCTAACACTGAAAGATTTTTTTAAATCGGTGGAGTAGTTTCGGAGCCTATTCAATACAAACAAACAAGCAAATCTTTCCTCTTCATAATATTAGTATAGATATAGATTTAAATTACAAAACTGAGTGTCGTCTCGGACTGCTCAGTGTGTCGAGTTTGTGCAAGCGTAATAATTATGCACAAACCACAATATACGCAAAAGTTTCGAGATTCTTGGCTCAAATATTCTTATATTCAAATATTTTTATTTTTTCCCGCGAAATACAAATTTTCTTGCGTTTTTTGCAATTTACCGGTCAGTGTGCCAGGTTGTAATCAAAATATGACATGCGAATAAAAAAACGTATTTAAATAATTTTAACCATAAAAATTATCTTTCTAAGTTAAATTTCGTGCGGATTTGTCTGTTGTGCGAAACACGAATGGTGCGAAATCTGCCAATTGCAAAAAAACGCAAGAAAATTTAAATTTCGCTAGCTATTTTGAAATATGTTGATATTTATTAATATTGTATTAATAAATTAATAGTAAAGAAACCTAATTACTTCCCCTTTTTTATAATAAAAGTTTGCTTAGTGGAAATTTTAGCGATTTTTAAAGTACATCCGATTTTTGTTAGTGGTTTTCTGGTGGTTTTAGAAGATGAATCTGGTGGAAAGCTTGTAAAACTGTTGGCAACACTGGACATTCCGTCATTCCGTCATTCGTATTTATTTCGTCCCATTCGTCTGCTGCGGTGCTGTTTATTTGCATTTTATATTTATTTTATTTCCATTTATTTATAATATTATTTAGTTGTGTATAGAAATATTAATTTATAAGAAGTTCAACTTACCCCAAGTCAAAACCCTTTTTATTTATATTGAAACGAAGATGATCGGAGTTAACAAAATAATTTTCAAAAGTAATGTGTGTCAAACGTTTATACAGCAGAGAAGCACATCAAATAAGAATATTAAAGATGTTAGTTACCAGTATTTACAACGTAGCAAATTACCAACAATGCATTTTCAGAAATCTCTACCGCGTTTACCGATACCGGACCTATCCAAGACAGGAGAGCGTTATCTAAAAGCTGTTAGACCTTTGTTGAATGACGCTCAGTATGAAGAAGCTCAAAAACGTACTACTAGTTTCATATCTGAAGAAGGCAAAGTACTTCAACAGAAGCTAGTTTCTAAAGACAAGATCAACAAACATACAAGTTATATATCGGAGTACTGGTTTGACCTTTATTTACGTGATCGGGTCCCACTTCCTATCAATTATAATCCGATGATAGTATTCCAAAATGATGTGAGGCCCCAATACAGTGATCAACTTATTAGGTCTACAAATATTTTGATAAGTGCAGTGAGGTTTATGTTGTCTTTGAGAGAACAAATATTGGAACCAGAAGTCTACCATATGAATCCCAAGAAAAGTAACACAGAACTATTTAGAACTGTTACCAGGCTATTGCCTGAAGCACTTTCATGGTAAGTTAAGTACCTATTGTTTTTTTTTTTAGATACAACATAAAATATAAAATTTTGGTATCTAATAAATAACTTCTTATAATTATAGTAGATTCTTAATATTTTATCTAAAACAGCTGTCATTGTAAAGCTGCTGTTAATATGCTGATACTTTATGAATAATTATTATTCAGTCAATTAATGAATGAAACCTTTTCTTCGTGTTCATTCATGTATGCACAATGTTGATTGCAAGCTCTATTTAAAATCTAAGTAAAATTACATGTTACTTTTATTCAAATATATTATTTTATTCAAAAGTATTTTAAGTAACTTGATGAAGATGTATGTTCCCCATTATAAAATCTGCTAGACGTTAAAGCTTGAGCAAATAGGCTTTTGTTAGGTAAGTTCATACCACTGCTATCCACACTATCTCTTGTAATTTTTATAGGTATGGTGCTTATCTGTTTAAAGCATTTCCGCTTGACATGAGTCAGTTTGTGGGCTTGTTTGGAGCCACCCGGCTGCCTAGACTAGACAAGGATCAGATCTTTAGAGATCATAAAAGCAAGCATGTTGTTGTCCAGAAACAAGGAAATTTTTATGCATTTGATGTTTTGGATGCAGATGGTAACATTTTCTTGTCTTATTAGTACCTTAATAAAAAGGAGATCACCCAGCATCTAAAAATTTTTGGGCTATTTTTAAAAGTCAGGCAACCAAAATAAACAAAAAAAGTCTAACATTAGGAACATTTTTAATTATTACACCTAAGTTGTAACTCAATTCGCCGAGATGTTTTTCAATTACAAAATATCTCTTCTGCCTATGCCTAACTAATTGCTATGCTTTTTTTATTGGAAAAGGTTCAAAGCAAGTCACAGGTGTCAGTTGTCAGCGCCAAATGCTATCTCACTTCTGCTCACCGTGCAAGAAGGAGAGCAACTAATATTGTTACTACCTTTACCTACTAAACAACTGGAAGAGCTTGAAGGAAGAGATCTCTATGTACTTAGATGTCGAATCCAATCCCGGCATTTCGAATGCCCGAATAAAGGATTTGGCTCAATCACATAAACTCATTTCCGATGAGCTCCAGTTGCACTCTCTTACTCACTCACTCTTGTATTCGCCAAGTGTATCACATAGATAACATATCAATGCTGGTTTCCAGTGCGATATAAGGACAGGCACGCTTTTCATCAACAAAGTCTGGCACAATACCTTAATATAATACAAGCTTTAATCATTCAAGGTGCCAGACTGTCCCGTGCTCATCATTCGAGACTCTGTCGAATCGTACCTTTCGCTATCGCATAGAGGGTGGCACACTATCGTCCCCTCATCTGATCTAAGTCAGAGTCCATGAGGGCTCCATTCTCTATCTGTTCCTTTTCATGCAGTTGGTCCTATTCGCTGACGATACGGCTATCTATTATTTCGACATTAGCCTTACCAACATTCACAAATTTAAGTTCTCTAAAGTTCTAATACCTGGGCGGATTCTCGATTACCGATTTTCATTCCGAGAGCACATAAAGACGATGCGTTCACGCGCCGCCTTCGCTCTCGGTCACGCACGCAACTCTCCCTTAAATACAAGGTGAGAATTTCCTTGATGTGTATCCGCCCCATCATGACCTATGCGAGCGTCGTGTTCGCTTACATAGGAACGTCCCTCAATCCATAGGAAGCAGGACCTTACAAAACCGTTTCATGTGTAAAGCAGTTTGATCTAAAACTGCCCACCATCAAGGCACGCACTCACTTACCCTGACAACCCAACACCCTTGCGCAAGAATCAAACAGAGAGACTAGGGCTGATATTCAGAAACGAGACTCAGCATGAACTTATGCTTCCGTATGTCAAAATCGAGTGCTTACGTTCAAATTTGTATTCAGAGATGTTCGGAACACTGCTTAAACTTCGCGTAAACTATGCTAAGCCTAAGTAGTCAATATCGGTTACTTTAGCTGTCTAAGCAGTGGATCTAGCGCCACCCGGCGGAAAAAGCTGTAGTTATTTTTCGTAGTTTGATATATTTTTATTTACTTAGATTTATTAAATAGCTGTTTCATATCATTTTATTTAGTTTTTTTATAGAATAGATAATATGTCGATGTAAGTAAATATTGTTTGTCAATAAAAACTTTTTATCTTACCATACAACTTTACATTAAATGTGTATGTGGTGCTTTTATTGTGAAACCAAATCTACTTAAAAATATTATCATTATTATAAAAAAGATATTTCTTGGCGAAAATAATAGATGTTAGCGCTGTTTACTGTGACAATGTTGCAACAAAAATAATTTCTATCTCAGATATTGTTGTTTCGCTCACTCTTATGACATTACATAATATATTGCTATCCTTTATTTATAACAGAGCGTAGGCTAAGTTAAGACGGACGAAGTTTGAGACGTACTATGTTTCTGAATACCACTTTTTAAGATGCGGTAAGCCGATTCTTGTCTTAGACTGATCTAAGCCCGTCTTACATGAATATCTCTGAATGTCAGCCTAGGACTCTCGCGACACACTCAGAGACGTCGTCCGATTTACCATCCTTGCCGGCGAGGGAAGACCCCTTAATGGTAACCTTTCTCGTCCTTTGCTCGCATCCGCGCCGGCCCGTGCTGAGCCAGTAGCTTTAAATTCTACCAGTAATAATTTAAATCCTGATCTGTCGAGACAGACTTGGTGGCGAGGCACCGAATGCCCAGCTCTCGAGCTGGGCATTCGGTGCCGTTAAGTTTTTGATACTCCCTAAAAAAAACGTATTTCCGTTGACGAACATATTACAATGTTTATATCGGTATAGGTACGGCCCGCGAAGGTCTAAGGTAGCATTATATTGCACCTATTGGCTGAAGAACCATCTGCTGCTGCTGCTCCCATGTGCCTGATGCGTCGTATGGTACATGGGGTACGCAAGGCATTTTCCTGTCATAGACATTCCTGTGGAAAGTATATTTAGACGATATTTTGGTGAGATTATGAGAATGACAATATGATTACTGTAGTAAAACTTGGACTTAGAGCTTGGGTGGGATAATAAAAAATGTCTATAGCTTTATTTAATTATTGCGCTTATTTGGCCGACAAAAAAAATATTAGACCAATTTGGGTGATGTCCTTTAAATGTTATATTTTTCTTGTAAAAAGATAGCGGCGGGCACGCCGCCTAGGCGGGCGGCGCGGTGGCGGCGGCGGCGCGGCGAGCGGCGCGGCGGCGCCTGACTCGTTCACGATCTCAGCGGGCAGATCGAGCGGCGCTAGAGCGGCGTAGTGTTGTGCAATGCTTATGATTTAAAATTATTGTCGATATTCTCGAACGAAATGTCTAACATATTTTTGGTACAAATATCTTCGTAACGTTAGATTTAATGTGGGCAAACAATGAGAATTCCTACAACCGAACTTGGAAACAAAAAGGCGAGTTTTATCGGAATCGTGAAGAACAGAAACGATGTTCCGATAAATTCTATGAGTATACCAGAATGAGTATAGAAACGAAATCTGGCAAAGACAAAGTCGGGATTTGGAAATTTCGGTCGAAAATTAAAATCGTAATTTTTGTGTTTATTGTTTTTTTTTTAATTAGGTCTTACTTGAAAACTGCATAAACATTAAATGAAAATAGACTATTATATCGACTATTGTGTATAATATTTCTCCATCATTAATCATATTAATTTATTTTTACTTTTGAATTCGACAACTCCAGTAAACATTAAAATAGTTTCCTCGAATACGTCGACGGGCATTTTGTAACGTCGGTCGATAGTTGAAGCAAAAAATAAAATGTACAACACTACGTCAGCGCTGACGCGCGGCCACCGCTCGACTGGCGCGCACCGCTCGTACGCCGCTCGTTCACGCTCGTTTGCCGCTGCCGCGCCGCTGCCTTCGTGAACGGTCCCATATAAATCTATGCATCGGAAGTTCGGAACGCGCCGCTCGCCGCGCCGCCGCCGCCGCCGCGTTGCCCGCCGCAGGCGGCGTGCCCGCGGCCTAAAAAATAAAACTAGCAAATTATGATAGAATAAAATATAGTATGCTTTCTTTCAAACTAACAACAATATAAATTACTTGTGTAAAAAGTATTATTGTTTTATTTAAATAAAGTAGGTATTATTATGCTAAAAATACTTTTTTTTTTTTTAAATTGATAGGATAAACAATTATTATTATCATGGGCTAGACCAAAAATTGTTTATCCTATCAAAATAAAATAAGCGAAATTAAATTTAAAAATTAAGAACCTAAATTAAATTTATTAGCTTAGCTTTGGTATCAATATTGCTTCCAAAAAACGGGCTATGTAAAGTGAAAGTTGGTTAGATAAATTGTTAATTGATGTACCAAAGTGGTATAACAATTAACAATTTATTTTCAAGCCTAAAACTACTAAAATGGTGGTAAAATGTTTTAATTAAGTAATTTTTGTACCTTTAATTAACATATTTAAATTACACTTATTTTCATAAGTAAATTGATTACAGGTAACCTACTTTCACCCCAGGAAATGCTTGGCAACATGAGTCAAATCATTAATGATAATGCACCAACTGCTAAACATCCTATCGGAATATTAACTACCCAAAATAGAAATGAATGGTCAAAACAAAGGGCACATTTGGAGGCAACTGGGAATAGTGAAGTCCTGCATAATATAGATTCAGCAATATTTAACTTAATATTAGATGAAGAATCCATGGATGATGATAAGCGTATAGTCTTGAAGCATTATCTTCATAGTGATGGTTCAAACAGGTAAAATAAATAAATAAAAATAAATATCCGGGGACATTTTTACACAGCACCATCTAGTTCCAAACTAAGCAGAGCTTGTACTATGGGTACTTTACAATGGATATAATACTTATATACTTTTTTTTTGTAAATACATACTTATAATACATAAGAAACACCCAGACAAACACAAACAATAGTACAATAATAATAGTAAGTAGTAACACAAGTAATAGTTTTGTTTTGTTGACCTTTCCCTATTGTTGTAATAAATTTTCTGTAGTCTGTCATCTGTAATTTTCTTGGTCAGTTCTTCTGTAACATGTAAAGGTATAAGTATATATAAAGTTAATCTGGAATAACAACATCAATTATCTAAATAGGGCAAACAGACCAGTTAGGTAGGTCCATCCAGGAGAAAGAGGTCAGTTGTAGAATCCAACTTGGCTATGGAGCATTTGGGAAACACCTTTTTGTCAACTATACACAGTATTTAAAGACAAAAGACTTTAACCAGTGTGGTTAAAGGTTCTCGAGTACAGACCACACAACGGTAATCGCAGCACAGAACATTCTTCATGGCCAGATGACCTGATAAATCTTGGTAAGGTTGTCTCAGATGCAGATGGCAAAATAACCGGTTGTTGTGAAAGGCTCTGCGTTTGATCAGCAGTCGACCTCTTATAGCCGATAATGCATAATTATAATAATGACATTTCTGTAAGAATTGACGCAATAATAAAGAAAATTTTAAAGTAATGGAATTCTATTCCCATGAAGTAACAAATTACAGACACAATGCAAAATCTATTGTTTTTGTGCCCTGGGATCCTTACTGAAATCACACACTGTTTCTAGTCCTACTGATACAAATTAAATATATAATGTGTGTGTAAATGTGTTTCAGATGGTTTGACAAATCATTCAGTCTTATTGTGACCAAGGATGGTGTGGCGGGAGTTAACTTCGAACACTCCTGGGGCGATGGTGTGGCAGTATTAAGGTTCTTCCAAGACATTTATGCTGAGACTACGAAAAAACCATTAATTCACCCAGACTCAAAGCCTGTGGACAGTAATATTAGTGTTAGGAAATTAGGTAACTAATTATATAATTAAATAAAAAAGCCGACTATGTTAAAAACTGTACTAACTTAACATCTAAAAGCTTTATGCAAGTACTATCGATAATAAATAAAGTACTTACTTGAATGTTGGAAAATTTATTGCAGGTGGGACAAGCAAAGAAACTACTGTGTTTATAATTTAGACTGAACGAATAGCTTGTCCCCGCGTAAATTATTTCACCATTAGAAGCTACATCTTTCCCGAGTAACTAGGCACATATTATTTACTAGCTTCCCGCCAGCGGCTTCGCCCGCGTGGTCTTATAATTTTTTCCCCGTTTTTGCTACATTTTTCATTACTACTCCGCTCCTATTAGTCGTAGCGTGATGATATATAGCCTATGTTACTCGGGGATAATGTAGCTTTCCAAAGGTGAAAGAATTTTTGAAATCGGTCCAGTAGTTTCGGAGCCTATTCATTACAAACAAACAAACAAACAAATCTTTCCTCTTTATAATATTAGTATAGATAAGACCACACGGGCGCGAAGCCGTTGGTGAAAAGCTAGTGTTTAATAAAACTATAAAACAAATGTTTTTTTTTTCTAGAATTTAAACTAGACGAAAAATCTAAGCACTTCATTGACAGTGCCAAGAACGAATACAAAACATGGTGTGATTCACTCAGTATAGATTACATTTTGTACGAGGGCCTCAATAAAGGAGCATGTAAGAAGTTCAGCGTTAGCCCTGACTGCATTATGCAACTTTCATTTCAGGTACTGAGCCTTCAGTTATAAAAGGAGATCTTCTTGTTCTTGTTAATAATTTTGAAAATAGTTTCTTCAAACTGCATGTACTCCATACAGCTGACATACAACAAGATGCATCTGATCTTAACCATAGCTTTGTTTGTTTGCATGATCACAAACTGATAATTTTATATTTTTAGGCTGCACATCACCTATTGAAGGGAAATTTCGTTGGAACATACGAGTCTTGCAGTACCTCCGCCTTCAAACATGGTAGGACAGAAACCATGCGGCCTTGCACAGTCAAAACAAAGGTTTGGAAATAACTGCCTACTTACGTGTTATCTGTAATCTGTGTTTGTAAATCTCGTTATAATCTAATTACGTTACATATATATACGATAGTCCTTCAGTGGAATTACTAACAGCTTTATAATGAACCTAAAATTATCTGATTCAGTGATAACCATATTTATTTTGGTTGCATTTTAACTACATTATAAATATTTATTGAAGTGCTTTCACACATTAAATAATAAATAAATATCTTGGGACATTTTTACACAGCACCATCTAGTCCCAAACTAAGCAGAGCTTGTATTATGGGTACTAGACAATGGATATAATACTTATATACTTTTTTTTTGTAAATATATACTTATAATACATAAGAAACACCCAGACAAACACAACACCTAAGTTCATCACATAAATGTTTGTTTTCCTACCTGTTTAAAACTTCAGCAAAGTTAACATTTCCTTAAATCAATAAATTAGTATTGCTGGCATGTTGGAAGTGGTCAGAGCGGATTTTAGAAGCCTGAAAGCAATAATCGCTTATTAATTTTAATTGGCCTCAACTTTGTCCAGGTTACATTTATTTTTCACTCTTCAGGATTTTTGTGAAAGCCTCCATTCAAATAAAAGTTCTGTTGAAGAACTGCGCAGTAAACTGCAGGAGTGTTCAAAATCCCACTTGGGGCTGGTGAAAGACGCGGCAATGGGGCAAGGTTTCGACCGACATATGTTCGCGCTAATGAAGATAGCTGAAGAGAATAACATGCCTAGACCAGAAATTTTTGACTCACATGATTATAAGTTCTTAAATAAGTCCGTACTCAGTACGAGTACTCTGTCGTCACCTAGCGTGATGGCGGGAGGATTCGGACCCGTCGTGAACGAAGGATTTGGCATCGCGTAAGTATCTAATGCAGTCAACTTATGGATATTTAGTTTTGATCAACTTACAAGAAATCCACAATATATCTAATGGGATAAGGAATAATATCTTGGTAAATAGATCATATTTTTTTGTAATATGCAAAAGATTAAAATGGTTACTGCGGGTTGTTCTTAGCAGATAAACATATTCCATCGCGGAGTTTTTTATCGTTTTTTTAAATATACAATGCCATTGCAAACTCGAAAGGTTTAGCCAGCTTTTGCAATTTTACGACATCATATTACAAATCTTTGAATTTCTCGGCTTTTATATCTATACTAAGTAATATACTAATAATATAAAGAGGAAAGATTTAATTGTTTGTTTGTTTGTATTGAAAAGGCTCCGAACTACTGGACTAATTTGAAAAATTCTTTCAATGTTAGATAGCCCAACTATGGGGGAAGGCTATAGGCTATATACCATCACGCTACGACTAATACGAGTGGAGTAGCAATGAAAAATGTTGCAAAATAATAATTATCTCTTATTTTTCAGGTACTCTGCATTTCCAGATAAGTTAGGGGCGGCAGTGGCAAGTTACAAGTCTCACAATAACAGTTCACAATATGTTGAAGCACTGCACAAATCGTTCTTAGACATAACTAAGATACTATCAGGGTGATTGTTAATATCTCCATGTTAATCTATACTTTTACATTTCTGTTGCATTTGTGTTATATATATTTTTTATCTAA
This sequence comes from Acronicta psi, assembly GCA_946251955.1. Taxonomy (NCBI): domain Eukaryota; kingdom Metazoa; phylum Arthropoda; class Insecta; order Lepidoptera; family Noctuidae; genus Acronicta; species Acronicta psi. The sequence continues at coordinate 8,957,984 of OX276475.1, read as the reverse complement.
TGGCACGAATCTGTCACCAAATTATCACTAAAATTAATAATAGGTATTTATTTTTTTATAATGATATGGTTAGGTTAAAACGTAATTATTTTATTGTTAAGTAATTTCGCAACACTACCTCGAGCATTGGTTTGGTGGTCGCAAAAGCGGTAACTGAGTGTGAGGTCCTAGGTTCGAATCCCAGATCAAAAATTATGTTAAGAGGTGCTCTACTAATTTCTCAGCAACAGCCCGGAGCATTGATGTCGCAACAATAATCATTAAAATGTGTCATTATATCTTCTCTCAACCCAATTTTAGAAGTATTTATAATTCATCAACGATTTTACTAACAGTGTTATTTTTTTTTACAAAAAAACCAGATGCTTTTAATAACGTAATTAGATATAGGTATATTACGCACAGTTTTAGAAATCAACTATTTTATTTTTGTACCCAAGTTAAATTTCTAATTATGGGACGTATTGTTCACCAATTATTTATACACCAATAATTTTATTATAAGCTAATAATGTTTATTATGTAAGCACATAAAAATACTTAGGTGATGTTTCACCACCTCTGGATAGCCGCTGGATACATTCAAAATTGGAATACAATTTGTATGAAATTATGTACCTAGTAATTTAGCGGGAACTTATCAGGCGGCGGTGAAACATGCCCTAAGTATGTATTTACTATTATTCAAATGATATTTTTGTATTGAGCTCTACATTATATAGAAATACAAGACTAGTTTATGTCCTGCCTTATAAAATCGATATTTGAGGAATTATTATGGAAAAAAAAATTATATGGGATGTAAAGATTTGAATAAAATGTTCAGGCAATAAGTGAAGTCCTAGTGCCCCGCGCTTAAGGACTTCACTTATTGCCCGTTTCACAAAAGGGTTTTAAGAGCAAAGGTTGCAGACGCCTATATTGCCGAAGCTATTTGCGCAAACGCAGCAAAGTGCTGGAAGTGCCTTAAAATAATTTTTAGAATAAGCATAATAAAAATAATAAAAAAGCAAGTACGACGCCCGACGAGGCGTAATATTTATTTTACGTGATTGGTGTTATTGAGTATTGACGAATAACACTATGTAAGTAGGCGGCGCGGTTTTTCCTCAAGCGCGCCTAGCGACTGGAAAGCTGGCCTCGTGTCTTCATGGGTTCAGCACCGGCCCCTAAGGTAGAGCGAGAGCCTGTAAGGGGCCATTGCCAAATACAAGAATGATTACTATTATTTATTAACACTACTGTTACTCGCGGTTTGGCATCTCTTAAAACTTTTTAGACAAAAGGTAGCCTTTGTACTCCCTCAGGCTGTTATAGTCATGGCGATATTCGAACGAAGACACGAATCCCATGGCCGTCTGTAATGCAAATTTTTATTCGGTAGGAGCCCGACATCTCTGCGGAGGTGACACTCTGTCACCTCGGCAGAAGTGTGGCAGAAGATACATGAGGATCTTCTGTACCTACTTTAAAAAAAGGACAATAAATATAAAGTTACAGATTATCATAACAATGATTTCGCTTGTAGTACCTACTACTAGACTAGTAGGTATGTCAGATGGCGATGGGGTGTAATGCTAGATGTATATTATGCACTACTTTGGCCTCTAAGAATAATCGAATTATTATATAATCAAATAATTGTTACCTATGGGCTATGGCTATTAATAGTGTTCCTACATAATTATATATATTAGACTAGCTATTTCTCGAAGCTTCGCTTGCGTCAACTTTGAAAGCGTTCGGGGCGGAGACAAGTCCAACAAAGCAAAAACCATGCAAATCGGTCCAGCAGTTGTCGAGTTATAAGTGTTGTAACAAACCCGACTATTATATTAAATTTTATACTTATTCTATGTTTTTGTATCAAAATTATTTTTAAATATCAATAAAAAATGTTTTTGATAAGAAGTTCCTATCAATCAACTGTCCTATTTTAACCCTCAACCTTGGAAATATTTTATGCTCGAGTCGTTGAACACCAGCTACTAAACTGCTGTATGTACTTAGGCTAGACTGGCTAGAGCTAACCTATGGCCACATAAAAGTCTATATACTTCTGTGCGGCCGGGTTCGATTACGGAACAAGTAAAAAAAAATCCCAGTGAGCAGTGAGAACCAGTTCTGCGAAACTAGTGACCAAAATTACTAATACAATTACCTACGAGTATACTCTATGCCTACGAGCTAGTCACAGACAGCTGTGGCCTGCGGTGGCAGATAGCAGATAGTGCGTGGTCTTGGTCAAGAAAGTACGAAACTTCGGACGCTACTTGTGATTGATGTTCGCAGAATTGGTAGGTATGTAGTATGTCCAGTCAGCGCCAAAAGTTAAAAGTTAGAACGATGCAATATTCCATCTTTATTAATCAAACATTTCGAACCCTAGATAGGTAGGTACTACGATTTGAGTTCTCTGCGTATAATTATACCCTTAACCTTAATTAGAATCAATGTGTTCAAGATTGCACATAGGTATTCAACGACTTTTGTCGACCGTACCAGTGTGTTGGTACCTAGCTAGAGTGCTAGACTTACCAATTACTACCTACATAAATGGTGACACTTAAAGTGCATAACTACCTACCAGAGCTATGTAAGTGCATATAACTTGGATAGTTTGATGATTATATACCTAACTCGATAGATAGACAACTATAAATACAATGTTGAGTCAGCGCTTTAATTCTGCGACGATTGCTATCGATTTTCTCATGTCCATCTAGTAAAGAGGAGAATATTCATAGTCCAGACATTAATGTATTAGTATTCAATTAATTAAAATTGTGTTCCTGGCACATCCATAAAAAAATATCTATATACTCCTATAATAGAGTAATAATACAATATTGTTATGTGTTGCAAGTTGTAGTTGCAGTAAGTACAGTTCTCGCCAAACTTATTGTACGGGTTGAAAATCAGCGAGAAAAATATTGCAATAAAAATATAAAAAATATTTAAAACGTCGACAGCCTACGACTTGAGCTTTCGGTTTCATTTATTACAGTCCAATATTTTTCTTTCTCTAACTTTTACGACCGGGTTGAAGTTAGAACGTGTCAACTTCAAGCCGGAAAATAAGTTTGGCGAGAACTGTTACATATAACATATAAATCTATGAACTGTAAGTAGGAATAGAATAGCCTTAGCCCAGTCGGTTTATTACCCGCCTTGCCGCCTCCCTGTCCTTACTTACCTAGTTTTTAACCCCCGACGCAAAAACGACGGGGTGTTATAAGTTTGACGTGTCTGTGTGTGTGTGTGTGTCTGTCTGTGGCATCGTAGCTCCCGAACGGATGAACCGATTTTGATTTTGTTTTTTTTATTTGAAAGCTGTATTAGCCGGGAGTGTTCTTAACTATGTTTGATAAAAATCGGTCCAAGATGGCCGCCGCCACAAAATAGCGAATTACATATTTTTTCACAACTACCTCAATATGGGTATCAAATGAAAGGGCTTAACTAGGAGAATACTATACGCTATGATAAATTTCAAATCCAAGATGGACGCCACCACAAAATAGAAAATTACATTTCGTGTCGGGGGTTTTCTAAATTTTTAATTTAGGTTATGTTCCGCAGTAATTGAATGATAAGATGATAACAGATTGTTTAAAGTACCTAGGTACATTGCGAAATTGGGAATCCTAATTTGGATTGGCTAGACTATGAATACTTCTTCATCGTACCTACGCAGAATCAACAGCGTTCCAATCTACGATCGCGCAAGTGGGTACACTATGTAACATTGCCATTTATACACAAAGTATATTTATTTACTTTAGTTGTAGATGTAGAACCCTGGACTTGATGTTGCAGTTTGTTTGTGAAATACCTTTGCTAGCAGATTGTGATATTCGTGCGGACATATGAATTGCATACAACTGTTATCTTCAGCTAGTAACAGTTTAAATCCTTTCATACCTTGTTTCATTTGTTGTGTGGTCGTGTGTACCACATGAAAAGGAATGGCGCTTGGGCCGTATTGACATCACAAATACTTACGATCGCGAAAATGTCAAAGTTCATCCGTACACCCGTGCTTAGGATGTGTTTTGTGAAAAATGGAAATTATTGAATTAAAAATGCTGTGCAAAGTTTAACGTGACAATCCATTTTCGAATTGTTGAGGTAAATAGTTATTATAATTATCATTGAAGGGTTTTTTAAGGCAGCGTATTGTCTGTTCAACCAGAAAACTGAAGTGCATAATGTTTTAATTTTTTTAAGTACATCATTATTTTTTATCTCGGTATAATAATTATTATAACTAGATTTGAACTAAATTCTTTCGTTTCGTCTCGTTAAACCGTCGGTCTATGTATAAGTATTGATCAGTTTATAGGTATTTTCCAAATAATGAATTTGTATGTGAAATATTACCTAGGTATTTCATTTTTCTGAGCTGAGGCTGGGCCGAGAGTTGACTTAGAGGGGGGAAGTAGGTATTCCCTGGCTAAAATAACATAGGTGCTTACATAGTGCAACCCATGACAGTTACAGTACCCATGCAGTTGAAGGTATATTGCGATTTGCGCCTCTAAAGAGAAGCTGACAGACTTACGCTATAATACAAGAAACAAATACCCAGCCTTGACAGTGAAATAAACTGATAAATGTTTTCATGGCATATAATTTAAGATACATATGGCAGTGTTCCAACTATTTTTCTACTCTAATACTAAGCATATAAATAACAGCTTATAATCTCTTTGTTTCAGAATATGTTTCATTACATACAACACTCGAAATAGAACACAAAAATGCTGATAAAGGAGTACCGAATACCTTTGCCCCTCACCGTTGAGGAGTATAGGATTGCTCAGCTGTATATGATAGCTAAGAAAAGTAGAGAAGAAAGTTCTGGTGAGGGCAGTGGTGTGGAGATTCTTATAAATGAACCTTATGAAGATGGACCTGGTGGCGAAGGTCAGTACACTCAAAAAATATATCATGTTGGTAGCCATTTACCTGGATGGTTTAAAAGCTTGCTTCCAAAATCTGCCCTAACAGTATCCGAAGAAGCTTGGAATGCTTATCCATACACAAAAACAAGATACACATGTCCATTTGTTGAAAAATTTTCATTAGAAATAGAAACATATTATTATGCTGATAATGGCCACCAAGAAAATGTCTTCAATCTAACAGGAAGTGATTTAAAAAGTAGAATAGTTGATGTTATTGATGTTTGCAAAGATCAACTCTATGGTGCAGATTATGTCAGAGAGGAAGACCCTACAATATTCCATTCACAAAAATTTAACAGGGGTCCTCTTTCTGATAACTGGCTGGAAGAATATTGGAGTGAAGTTCAAGGCAAGTCACAGCCACTGCCAAATGGCAAATCTCTCATGTGTGCTTATAAACTCTGTAAAGTAGAATTCAGATATTGGGGTATGCAAACAAAACTAGAAAAGTTTATTCATGATGTTGCATTGAGGAAAACCATGTTAAGGGCTCATCGCCAAGCTTGGGCATGGCAAGATGAATGGCATGGTTTAACAATGGATGACATCAGAGAAATAGAACGCCAGACACAGTTAGCTTTACAAAAGAAAATGGCGGGTGACACTAGTGATGAACAAGATTTGTCTGAAGAGACTTCTAAATCTCTAGCAGCTACAATGAGCAGTTTAGAAAAAAATGAAGATGTACCAACACCATCAGTATCAAAGATAAATAATGCTGACCAAAGAGTACAAAGACATCTGACTCTTGAGAGAACTCCACCATCAGAACAAGCATCCACATCTAAAGCTAATCTGAGATCATCTTCTTCAGGTTCCATTAAAAGTTTACAGGCTCAAGCTGCTAATTGGAGAATGGAAACTCTTGTTAGGGAGTCAGAAACAGAAACAGGATCAGAAGATGAGTTTTATGACTGTGAATCTTCATTTAACAAGTGGTCTTCCATGTGTTCTCTTGATGAAGCTGACATTGATATATCACCTACTCAAGGTGATCATAGTCAAGAAGACAGCATATTCAATCCCACATTCTTAAAAAGGGTGACATCCGAGAGAGGTTCCCGTAGAATGACAAATTTACAAAGTCATCCTAGTATTGATGGTGGTCCAGAAACACCAGTTCACAGCTCCTGCGCAACAACTGTTTTGATATTAGTATTTCATGCAGGGAGTGTTCTAGACGCAAATGTTGATATGACTGCTAAGAAATCAGATGTCACCACTTTTAAAGGAGCTTTCGAATCAGTGATGCGCCAGCATTATCCAACTCTTATAGGACACATAGCTATAAAACTTGTATCATGTCCATCTATATGCACTGAAGCTCTAGGGGTCCTATCAACACTGAGTCCTTACAGTTTTGATTGTTCACCATCTACTATCGAATCTCCTTCTCTCACAAATGATCTTATACCTATTGGTGCCATACCATTAATTGCTACAACATCTCCAGATTATCCAGAAGCCATAACAAAAACAATAAATTCAGCCAATGTAACTTACAATGAATTTATCAAATCAGAGGATGGAAAAGGATTTAATGGGCAAGTTTGTATTGTAGGTGACAGCATGGGTTCAGTCTTAGCGTATGACGCACTTGTCCGAACTTTGCAGTACCAGTCAAGACATGACAGCGAAAATAGTATTTTGGATACGGAGATTACTATACCAAACGATCCAATAGAATCACATTATCTTAATAAGTCTCATTTACAAGCACCAACACCCAGAAGGCGTTCGTCATCCACAAGTGACAACCAAATAAAATTTGAATTTGAAGTGAGTGACTTTTTTACATTTGGCAGCCCATTGTCACTTATATTAGCATCGAGAAAGATTTCTGATGATAAATCACGTGACATTATGAAACCCCCTGTACAGCAGGTCTTTAACTTGTTTCATCCTACGGATCCTGTAGGCTGTAGATTAGAACCATTGTTGTCAGCTAGGTTCACTAATTTACCACCGATAAATGTTGCTAGATATACAAAATATCCTTTGGGCAATGGTCAACCTTACCATTTAATGGAATTGATACAGAGTCATCCTCAATTATTTGGAGAGCACTTACAAATGCCGCCAACTCCGGTTTTAAGACGACTTTCAGAAGCGTCGGTACAAAGTACGATTAGTGGTTTAGTGGATAACATTCCTCTAATAACTATGAACGCCTTGCAACAGAAATGGTGGGGATCTAAAAGACTAGATTACGCATTGTATTGTCCTGAAGGATTGACAAATTTTCCGACAAACGCTTTACCTCACTTATTCCATGCTAGCTACTGGGAAAGTTCTGATGTAATAGCTTTTATATTACGACAAATTGGTCATTTTGATCTCGCGTTATATGGGCACTCGGAAGATAAAGAATGTTCAATGTTTAAACCCGGGCAAGAGAGGGAAAAATGGATGAGAAAACGAACTTCGGTAAAATTGAAAAATGTAGCTGCAAATCATAGAGCTAATGACGTTATCGTAAAAGAAGGGTGTCCACAAACGTTTTCTGCCCGTTTTATGTACGGACCGTTAGACATGATAACTTTGACTGGTGAGAAAGTGGATATTTACATGATGAAGGATCCACCTGCAGGAGAATGGACTATGTTATCGACCGTAGTGACGGATAAAACCGGAAGAATTACATACACGCTACCAGAACGCCAAAGTGTGGCTTGCGGTATATATCCCGTAAGGGTTGTTGTTCGAGGTGACCACACTATGTGTAACTTTCATCTAGCCGTTGTACCACCTCAAACCGAATGCGTTGTTTTTAGTATCGATGGATCTTTTACTGCTAGCGTGTCAGTCTCTGGTCGAGATCCAAAAGTAAGAGCAGGTGCCGTTGATGTCGTACGATTTTGGCAAGATCTAGGATATCTCATATTATACATAACTGGGAGACCAGACATGCAACAGAGGAAAGTTATATCGTGGTTGGCTGAACATAACTTCCCGCATGGGTTAGTATTTTTCTCTGATGGGTTTTCAACCGATCCACTCGGACATAAGGCAGCGCATTTAAACAATCTTATAACCGAACATGGAATAATCATGCACGCGGCATACGGGTCAGGGAAAGACATTACTGTTTATCATAATTGTGGATTGTCCCCAAACCAAATTTATGCTATTGGGCGTATCAGTAAAAAGTACCACAACATGGCAACTACTCTGAATGATGGCTACGCTTTGCACTTGGCCGATTTAAAGCTGCCTGGAGCCTCAAGGCCTGCCAGAGGGAATGCCCGTCTTCTAGTTCCAAGGCGACTGTTGGCTCCTGTAAGTGGTGGGTCTAGTTTACGAAGTCGTCGTTAATTTAATCTTCTTATTAGTATTCTTTAATACGCTTGATCTTCCTCGGGTTTTATGGTGTTTGTGATAGATTACTGCTTAATGTATGATAATACTGTCGTAATATTTTAAATTTTGACTCTTAGTGACTGACCCGTGTATTTACATCGTTACCGTTTGGGCAGACTATATTGTTGTCTGTTACTGATACTTTTTTAAATTTGGGTTTGATTATTATTATTTAGATTTGCGTCTGGATTAAGATTTTATAAAGAAGTTCAGTGTTGTAAAGATTTTAAATAGGTAAATTGGGATGCAGGAAATGCCCGTCTATTTATCCAATCATTGTATATGTAAATGCTAAAATATAACGACTGTTTTATATTCTAACTGTAAAAACTTGTTACGTACTTCTATTGTAACTGAGAATATCTATAGATAATTATGTTTTTAAGTGCGATACGAGTGCATGCTGGAGGATCGGAATCTCGGCACAGATTTTTTAATTAATGTGCTATATCTAGTCTATTCGCCACTTGTAGAGTAGATCCTATGCTTGCATTTGTACCTACTTTTAATTGATGACAAGTACCTATGGAAATATTCTCTATAATTTGAAAGTTTTATTGCGATCATACAAGACTGTTTACCAATCTTGTCTGGTAATGTAACGTCTAGAAATACTTCTGCAGTAATAGCTAGATTTATCCGTTGCCTAAGTTATGATGTATACACTAATTTGTATCTGAACAGTTTGTTTATTTTTATCACTAGAAACTACAATGTGTACCTATCTAATAAGATCGATACATAATGTTTTTATTTATTAGGAAGTTGGCTTTATCCTCTACTATTGACATTTTTAATGGTACCTTCAATTTGACTTATATTAAGGTGTATTATATTACGTGATTTATCACTTTGCAATTTATTTGTAGTTCTGGAATAATTTGAATTAACAAAGTTTCAAGCATTTGCAGCCCAACTACTGGTAAATAAATGTAAAATGATGTTTAAATTCTCTAACTATAAATCTTTTAGTTAATTGTTTGCACAAACGTGCTCATTTGTGCCATTTTGTGTTCCGTAATAAAATGGCAAAGACGGAAAACTCGTCGGATCGCCGTGAGTTTTGTCATATTGTGATTCGCTCAGTCTCTCAGACTGATCTTTATCTGGAGTTTATTAAACTGCGACACAGTTGCAGCAAGCTTTCCCAAAGGCTGTAGGTACGTTTCACAATTTCGAGTTTTTTTTTTAATCTAGCCAAACTGCAAAAATGTACGTACTTACTAATAACAAATTACAGTACGGAACTATTAATTTCACTAGTCTATAATGTATGATAATATTATGATTTTATCTAATATCATAATAGGCTATGCGACTAATTATTTTTGATGGCCTCATGAAAAAGTTGACCATAAATACAGCCGATTATCAAAAACAACATTTAAATTGGTTCAAAAATAACGAAGTTAAAAGCATTTTGATTTTATGATAGATAGCGAGCGCACTATACTTACAAATGACGTCAAAAGTAGCGTGCGCCTTATTAATTTCTATACTAACACTCGTTTTGCGGGAAAGGGACAGCATCCCCTCTCAATCCCTACCAAAAACTTTTACCGCATTTATCTTGGGAAATTTCTTGGTTGATTTAATATTTATTTTCAATATACGAAGTACCTCCTATGCTAATGATATTTTTCAATAAGCGTGTGATTATTTACAAATTCAACACCAGTCTTCTCCCCTATTGAATTCATTTGGATAAGTAGCAATGTATTGGACTAGATATCGCCTGTCTACCCTTAACGAAAACGAAGACTATAATATATACATAATCTTCAAATCATCGCCATAATTTTTAGGCCATACACATTTTGGAGATATTAAAGATCAAGGTCAGTCACATATTTTTCTACAGTTCTCACGCAAATAAATTTATAATGTTCTTAACTATAAACTTTCGTCTAATAAAACTTGTTATTTCTTAACAAATAAAACTTACGAAATTACAAAACGCAATGGATTTCAAATTTTCCAGCGGAACACATACGCGGTGCAAAAAATAATTTTTTTTTAAAAGATTTGTTCCCAGAGATAATTTTACTTAATGTATCTTGTTTAGGTCATGTATGTTAGGGAGGTATGCGTAGTTTTCTTCATTAAGCGTAAGTTTACATCAAACATAAGTTTACAAGGTATAATATTTTACTTTTATTATTTAGTAGTGGGGCTGTGAATGTGTTATGTTGTTTATGAACCATAAATATTATGCCATAGAATAGATATAATATGATGATATAGATAAAATTTATACAAATATAATTACCCAGTCCTCAATTACTGCCTGTATGTTTTCGTGTTATTGACAGCTACAAAGTCAAAATCTAATGTTTTATTTCAATTAGAACTTTGAAAAGTCACAAATGTTAGTTGCACGGTGCCAAAAAATGGATCTCAGGAGAAGAATCGGTAAGAAATGTTATAAAATAAGTGCGAGTCGGACCCGCACATAAACTAACTAATTTGGAGTCGGTGCCAAACAAACTATCATCATAGATCATATAATTAAATTCAATTTGTTGTAAAGGCGGTTTCGTTTTATATTAAAATAATTTATTTTTAAATTCTGTATTATGGCTAAACCAACTAAATGGACTGCTCCAATGAGACAGCAAAGTTTCGTTGTAAACGATGTAAACATTTTTTTTAGATATTTGTTGATTTTTAAAAACCCCGCTCGACCGATTTCGATAAAATTTATATGGGACCACCTCTACAGTATGGATCATCTACCAAACAAAAAGAATGATCAAAATTGGTCCACAATTGACGGTAAAATAGTGTATTAATTAATATACATACAAAAAAACATACGTCAACTAACAAAAATTGACAGCTTTCTCCTTTTTTGAAGTAGGTTAAAAATTTGTATTTGTCGTTATAGTGGCACTAAAAATAGAAATTATGAGAATTTCAACTCTACCTATTACGATTCACGAGATACAGCCCGGTGACAGACATACGGACGGACAGCGGAGGCGTAACAATAGGTTCCCTTAATTGGCACCTTTCATACGCAACCCTAAAAAGCATTTCACACTATTATTCTTAGTATACAATTTTCTAAATATTTTTTGATTAAAGAATTCTTTTAAAAAGTTATCTATGTTTACATTTCGTCGCTTCTTTCTAATGTAAGTATAGAATTTTAGTTAAAGCATGGAAAATTGATGATGGAGTATTATAACAATTTAGAAAACGTATGTAGATTATTGTAGATAATTGTATAACAATAACAATGATGGAAAGTGCGGACTGGAAGGAAAGTACCTTCCCTAAATATTGAAGTTACAAGTCTCAGTCGCAAATAAACCCCGCATTTTTTGTAATAATTAAATTAATTGACGTCACTGGGTGCGGCCGTTCCTTCAAATTAATTAATTCTTATGGTGGGTACAGATTGGTGCAAAGCAACATGTAATGTAACATGCAATCCAAGAATTTGAGGGCCACATTGCTGCAATGTATCATGTAATGTAACAGAATTCCCATAGTGGGGACGCCTCGTGCGCACGAACTGCGCCTGGGTCGCGCACGCTCCGAGCGTTACAACTCGTGCGCGGCTCGATCCGAGATTTGTCGGTTTTTAGTACGAACACAAAGGGGCGCGCAGTGTGCGCAGGACTCAGCCGTGGACGGTCGTTCGTTTCGTTCGCATGCGCAACGATCATGGCGGTTAAAGATGGTGCGTGGAGTGATGACGAGTCACTTTTATTGATAGAGGAATACAGAACAAGGGAAGTTTTATGGAACCCTCAAAATGAAAACTTTTATAAACAAAATTTAAAGAAAGATGCGTGGGACGAAATCGTAAATGTATTGAAAATAACAGCAGAAAAGTGCAATAACAAAATGACAAGTCTTCTCTCTTCTTCTGGGCAAAGAAAAGAACACGTGTGACGAGGGCTAGTGTTTGTAACGAAATGCGGGAACAGATGTTCTCGTTCTGATTCGTAGTCAATGCGCGTACCGCGCGCGCCACACGTCCAAGGCAGCAGGGAACATGCAATGTAAGGCAGAATATAACATTACATGTTGCATTGCACCAATCTGTACCCACCTTTATATCAAATTCCATACACTTATCTCGTGCCGCCTCAAACCAATCCTCGCGGTATGCGTCTAGATCGTCCCGCCACCGTTTTGTAGGCCGGCCTCGGCGGCGCTTACTATCTACAGGCACCCACTGTGTGGAGACTCTTTTCCAGACCTGGGGGAGGCCTTTGCCCAGCAGTGGGACAGTAATGGCTAATAAAAAAAAAAACAAATTCGTGTCAAACATTATTTCCTTTTCGATTAGTGCTTTACTTACCTAGTAAAATGTAACTTGTTATTACAATGTATTTGTGTCAGTTAATTTCCCGACTGAAGCAAACCTAAATAAATAACTAAAATTATACTCATTAAAAAATTGTTTCCGGGTACGCACTTTCCATCCTGTATAGATACTGCGTTTTGTAATATTTATTTTGTGCTATTGTATTAAGCGACTGTTCTAAAAATATTTTGTCAAATATAGATTACTATTTCAATTAAGTACTTAGGTACCTACAAATTTGTGTTCTATAGGAATTAAGAAAAAATGTCTCGTATTTTATGTATATCTCTATCAGTTTTAGGCGAAATGATCGCAGATTGTCAGCTATCTGGAAAGTAACAAACAGTGTCACAAATATGTAAACTGGGTACCGTTTAACAAATAAGTAGATAAATATCGAAAAGGCAATATTGTAATTAATTTTATTATAAACTTAATTAAAAATGGAAATTAATATGTATTTATTGTTGATATTATAAACAAGATTGTAAAATTCTTTTTCTAGTTTATAATTTGAGTTCTTGAGGAACATACGTAAATTATATTTATTAATATTTATTATAAAGAAAAATATATTACATTTGTATGTACATTCCTGTTTCAGAGATATTTCTATTGTTATGAAACTTTTTAATTAACTATTAATATAATAATATAAATGTTAAATATTTATAATATTTGGGGCCCATTTTCGCAATCGATGGCTAAGTCACTTCTAATAAAAAAGGGCGATATTATATATTTTTCCACAATCGTCAGATCATAAATGTAGGTAGGTAGGCTATATTTATTTTGCAGTCAAGACTTACCCAACGATTGTGGATCTTGTCCTTTCTAATTGTTCTCATTATTTATAAAGGTTAAGGTTTTCGCTATATTTTTAATCTGGTTTAAATACTTACACTTACTATATAATACACTATAGGTACATCGTGACTATTAAAATTATCAACAAATTATTGAAAAGTATCAACTGTTCTGTAACATTTTGTAGTGTTCATTGTACATAAATATACACTGAACTCGACAAATACAAGCCAGCTGATTACTTTTTCGTCATTTCAGAGTTGGCTCCATAGTAAAAGTTGTTCATAATGATCAGTATAATGCCATCCTTCTGTATCTAAAACGACTAAACAGTCACGGTGTATATACCTACATAATAGGTATATAATTACACTTAGTTTCACCAATCACTTTTTTGAGTATTATGATAGCAATTAATATGATATGCGATATTTTGGTAACCAATATTGTGTATTTTGACTATTTATTATTACCTTTTTAAAAACGTGCTGCTAATTTAAATGTTCCAAGTAATCTAATTTAATACCACATTATAATTATTATTCGTAATTAACTAATTTTTCGTAATAAAAGTAAATTATATATGCTAATTACCATACTATGTGTAGTTAAGGTAAGTACCTACCTATATTTTTTCCGAAGCTATAAACTGTACTTATCGAACTACTTACATTTTTTTTCCTAACAATATTACGCCAGTTAAACCGGTTCATATTACAAGAGACAGCTAGTACCTACTGTATATAAACTGCAACCTGTAGATAAGCACATTGCCACTTGTGTGGCTTCAACCGAGGTCGGCCATTCTCTCTACCAATCTAAAATTATCCGTTTGGTGTAAACCTGAAGCCCTGGCGCAAACAAACAAGGGGAATATGATCTATTTGATGTTTATATCTGAAAGCTATCTATAACGCGTTGCGCAAATTATACACGGCTAAAGTAATACACGATGCATGATACACGCCCTTGTATCCTATCCACATGGATACGATATAGGCGGTATAAGCTATTAGTATTTGCCTTGCCTACCAGATGTTTTATTGGAAATTTGGTATGTCTTGATGCACTAATATACTATACTAATATAATTTTAACGCTTATTATACCACTACTATGTAGGTATAACTCGATTTTTATGCTAATAGGATGTTCATATTATTTACTCGTACCCAATCACAAATTAATAATATCCATTAATGTATTTACAATATTTGTAATAAGTATTGTCTTATAAACGCCTGTAGGTAGGGTTAGTATAAAAGGAATTGAATGGGAATGATTTGAAACAATTGAGCTAAAGCATATTCAAGTACCTACATAATAATATATTTTAACATTTTAATAAGCTTTTATTTATTTAGGTACCTACATGGGTAAGTCCCTAAGTAGGTAGGTACTTCTTAAATGGAATGATGAAAGTACCTAAGTGTACTGTACAATTTGTTTGCTAACCACAAAATATTTCACATTTACGTTTAAGTCGCATAGGATTATTAGCAGGATTTGCAGCTGTTAGCTATATTAGCAAAAAAATCGTAATATGTCGGTTTAAATATTATTTCTATATAAATGGTTCACCATCGTTCTTGCTGTGCCTATTTATATCTAGAATAAACCTATGTTCTACTTTTTACATTTCAATGATCAAATGTTTGACCGTCCGTGTCCGTACAATACTCACAATATCTACATCTACAATGTAGATAGGTAAGTTGGAACTTCCTACCAATACCTACATTGTTTAAACAGTTTGAGAGTAGGTAGAAACTCTTTTGGGTGTTAGGTGAAAAGTGAGGTCATTGAGCTCAGTAAAAATATAAGGATGCTCTTACATTAACCGCTTGAAACCGGTACTTACCTACGTAATTATAATATTATCGAAACGGGTTACCTAATTAATTACAGAACACGATACCTATATATATATATTATGTGTATACGTACTTCATTTTAGAAGTGTTTCAATTTTGATCTTAAGGTTCTAATACTAATAAACTAATAAAAATACACAAACATTTTGATTCAATCGTTAAGTCACTGTACATTGTGCCATAAAAATGCATATAAATATTACATTTTCAATGTTCGCGCGTAAACGACGTAAATAAATGCTGGGAGCCATGTTTCTGGTCATGACGTCACCTAGCTTAAACAAACAAAGTCATTGAAGTCAATCGTTGATCAGTTGGCACTTTTAAGTTTATTTACATGACAGTAGGACGTAATAATATGGCGGCTATTGTTTCGCTTACTAGAAATATAGATAAAAAATGAAATCTTTAAAATAAATTCTAAATTTAATTTTGTTATTTTATGAACTAAAACTAATATTCTCCGACTTCTTATTTCCTAAGTTACCCCAACTGTATAATTTTAGATTTTTACCTGATATTTCTACTTTAGTTATTCCAATATGAAAATCGTGTCTTTGAAAAATTAATACCTATATTTTGGGTTAGATGCCTTTTAATGTCCTTCAGCTTACGAACCTTTTGTGGCAGGTCGCCATAGATCTATGTTGATATGATCGTAAATTCTGCATAGTGCTACTACCATTAAAGATGTGGACTAAAATAGATTGATGAAAAGATTTCTTTTATTTTGAGCACTGCCTACTCGTACCTGAAAGGCTAATAACGGTAGATGTTCTATGGGCCAATTCAACAAATTTTGTGTTGGAATCCATATATTCCATTTTAGATAGTATTATAGTATCTAACAAATTGATTAACCCGTGTTAACTTCGACGGGAATTTACGATGCAGATGGATCGATATTCTTCAGTAGAAAACTGCTTGCAAAATTTAAAAATAAACTGAAAAATGTTAGATAAACCGGCCTCCTGCTTCTTGTATCTGAAACACAAATGGGGATTTTATAAATTCTCTCAACGCACCTCAAATAGTTATCTACCATCATCTTCCTGCCGTTGTTGGGGCCGGAGCAGTAGGTATGTCTTTTTCTCATTCTCTCATTTCACCTCGTTCTCATAGGGAGACAATTGTGATAAAGCAACGGCAAACTAATCTACTCCCGAATGTTACAAAACTTATCTACATTACCTTTGTAGCGTCAGAACCTCGTGTATGATTTGCACAATGAAGTTCATGCAAATATTATCATAGAATAACGTATTTTTTATCAGTATTTTCATCATTAACTTCTGTATATAGAGTTGTGTGTGGGTGTATTTATGATTACATATTATATACTACCTACTATTTATGATAAAATTAACTTCTAATGTGTATGTACCTGGTCTCTCTAAAGAACCTAAGCATTATGGGATTATATAGATTTATTTGTACCTGTTATTTAAAGATAATTTATTTCTCTGTTATATTATGCTAGCTTCAAATTCTTTTATGATGTATGTACTAGTGTGTGAAAAATAAATTATTGTTGTTGGCAATTGTTTCTGATTTTAAATTCACGTTTTATTCAGTGTACCTACCTAAATATTATTTGTAGTAAACGACGGGTATAAATACTACGTAGATATCGCAGATTGACAATGTAGGTAAGTACTCTAACCGCATATTTAATCGGATCAAATTCTTTGTAACCCAACCCAACATTCTTGAACAATAAGTAATTACTTAGGTGTGGCTCACTATTTCAATAAATACCTACCCAGACTAATGTGTACCTATGCCTCTGATAACAGCATAGCAACTGATGGAACAGGCATTAATTACCTGTAATTTATTCAACTCTTATTTTTAACAGTCCATAAACCTTCTCGCTCCGCTACGGATCAAAATAATATTCAAAATTAAACAATCTTTTTTATGTATATATAATAAAGAAAGTTTATTTACATTCAATTTACACCTACAAAGGCTTAAAAATAATGTATCATTAAATCTACGTATAAAAGTGGATATTACACAAAATATAAAAATGTTTAATGGTAGGTAGTTTGTAATAAATTTACGATTAAAAAATAATACTTTCGTGTACAATTTAGATATTTTACGCAGTGAGTAGGTTAGTCATTTTTTTCGCAGAATATTTTCTCTCACCCTCGCGATAAAACTTAAACATCAAGCAAACTTCGGCTTTGATCTTCTTTTTTCAGTTACGACGATTTCAAATGTACGCACCAACAGGTACAGTCAACAAAAAATCATCTGTGTTTTGACAGACTATGTATTACGCAAAATGTGGCAAAACGCATGAGTTAGCTGCCAACATACCTACCAAACCCTTTGTTTGTTACGAGGGTGAATCAATTAGTTCTTGGAATCACTATAAAAATGTAAGAAAATTTAACTAAAAATATTTAGAATACCGCTGTCCTAACTTTCTTATTCCTTGTTAAAAAAATCATTTTCTTGACTCTCCAAAAACTCGTCTACGGCGGCCATACCCGCGTCATCATCGTCAAATTTCTTCCCCCGAATATGTTCCTTTAATTTCGGGAATAAGTGAAAGTCACTAGGGGCTCAGTCCGGAGAATATGGTGGGTGGTCAAATATTTCGAAGCCAGTACTGCGGATTGCTTGAAGCGCAACTTCTGACTCATGGGCAGGAGCGTTGGCGGGGTGAAACAACATGCACAACGTCAGGCCATCCTCGGCGTTTTTTATAGGTAACCAGATCGCGCACTTTTGATATTAAATTTTCAAAATAAGATCCTGTAGTCGATTTACTTCGATCTTCCAATACCAAATGTTGGACCGTTGTGATTTTATCTTCCATGACAGATGTAGGCCGCCCAGAACGAGACACATCTTCACAGATCGATCTAACTGTTTTAAATTTAACAACCCAGTAAGCGACCGTAGAATAGGGTACAGCATTAAGCCCCAATGTTTGCTGAATATTCAAAAAATTTTCTCTTGTGGACATTTATTTCAAGCGGAGAGTATTTTTGAAGGCACCGTAACTGACTTTTTTTTATAGTTTAATTTTTTTAACAACTACTCGCACGAAATAATAACTTAAAAACAACACGGTCAAATCGATTGAAATTTTGCATAAATATTATTATATTGATACTCTTCAAAATTAATATCAAACTACTGCCTAAACTGTGTGCGTACGCGCAGCGGAATGTTGTTGAATTTAAAGATTTTAATTATGCAGATATTTAGTGTATGACGGCGTATAATTGTGTATGGTAAAAAAAAATTTGTGCACGCAGCCATTGTTGAGAAATTCACCAAAAACTGATTCCGCTGGGCGAACGTTGTCCTGGCGGAACTCATTTTAATCCATAGACTTTAGAAGAAAAAAGATGTGTCCAAAAATTAGTGTGTATTTGTGTGTAATTGTGTATGTATGAATAAAATTTGTGCATGCATAAACTTCGGAGAAATTCAAGTTTCCGCTACGCGAACGTTTGGCCATTAGGTAGTTTTCATATAAAGCGCTTACATAGAGAGCTGTAGATTTTTACATACATTGTTTTGAATTTGTGTATATTTGTTTAAAAAACAGATTTAGAAAAAAACGTAGGGCTTAAAAGATAAAAATATAAACGTAAAATACGCTGATTAGGTCTTAGTTCTTAAAGTATGCACTTTGGGGTCTAGATTTTCACGTTTATACAAACCTTGTAAGTGTCTGCAACATGTTGCCAAGTATCAATGATGTTCCGTTAGTAATTAAAGAGTTATAGGACAATTTACCATGAATAGATCACTGTTTACAAAGCAGTCAAATATCACGACGTTCTAAGGGAATTGCATAGTAAAATGTATGCCAATAATTAGTGTATTCATTCAACTATTCACATGCAAAATTTCATGTCATTAAATTCAGTAATTAAAGAAAAACAATTATAATACTGACGAAGCATCGAAAACCTACATAAACCGACCAAGTTCAGATGGCTACATAAAAGCGGCCGTGCCATATATCTAAGAAACGTTCTTAACCTTCCAGTATAGTATTTATTAATATGGTACAGTTGCGTACACAAGTGTTAGGAAAAAAGATAACAATTGCATTTCTTGATTGAAAAATATTTTTTTAATAATAACGCCACTGTCTACGATAAAAATAGTGTAATAAGCTACAATATGATAAATATTTACCTAAACAGTAGTACTTACATGTGGTAATTATTTAATTTCCCTAAGGGTCTATAGTTAGAATCCTGATCCGTGAAATCTTTAATAGAAATTAGCTGTATGGATTTTATTTATCTTAGATAATACAGTAGAATCCGTTTATTATGACATCGAAAGGAATTGACAAACATGTCATAATAAGCGGATATGTATATCTAGATTATATCTCAAGTCTCAAGCGCATACCTACTTAAATAAAGTACCTACGTAAATAGTACCTACTTTCTGTCATAGTCAAATACATTTAAAAAAGTAGGTGTACAAAAATAAATGACCTATAAATTATATCGAAACAACAATTGTGTTATCACCTGTACCAATTCAATACCGGTATTATACTGTAAATTTTGGGATGTTACCTAAATATATTGCACGGCCGCTTTTTTGTAGCCATCTGAACTTGGTCGGGTTATGTAGGTTTTCGATGCTTCGTCAGTATTATAATTGTTTTTCTTTAATTACTGAATTTAATGACATGAAATTTTGCATGTGAATAGTTGAATGAATACACTAATTATTGGCATACATTTTACTATGCAATTCCCTTAGAACGTCGTGATATTTGACTGCTTTGTAAACAGTGATCTATTCATGGTAAATTGTCCTATAACTCTTTAATTACTAACGGAACATCATTGATACTTGGCAACATGTTGCAGACACTTACAAGGTTTGTATAAACGTGAAAATCTAGACCCCAAAGTGCATACTTTAAGAACTAAGACCTAATCAGCGTATTTTACGTTTATATTTTTATCTTTTAAGCCCTACGTTTTTTTCTAAATCTGTTTTTTAAACAAATATACACAAATTCAAAACAATGTATGTAAAAATCTACAGCTCTCTATGTAAGCGCTTTATATGAAAACTAGCTAATGGCCAAACGTTCGCGTAGCGGAAACTTGAATTTCTCCGAAGTTTATGCATGCACAAATTTTATTCATACATACACAATTACACACAAATACACACTAATTTTTGGACACATCTTTTTTCTTCTAAAGTCTATGGATTAAAATGAGTTCCGCCAGGACAACGTTCGCCCAGCGGAATCAGTTTTTGGTGAATTTCTCAACAATGGCTGCGTGCACAAATTTTTTTTTACCATACACAATTATACGCCGTCATACACTAAATATCTGCATAATTAAAATCTTTAAATTCAACAACATTCCGCTGCGCGTACGCACACGCCTAAACTATTATATGAATATGCGATTCTAAGAACTTTTTGATTCACCCTTGTTAAAATGAAGTAACCACTATCTTTTCCGAAACACAGATTGCCTCTACCCACTTATCTCTTTTGTCGACTGTACCTAAATAAAACTTACGACCCACTGACAGAATCATTCAATTCAATTCATTCATAAATATTATAGGTTTTCTAAGTATAAATTGTATAATCATAATCATTAATATCATCACAAAAAGGCTCCTCAAAATCATAAAATCATCTGGTTGTTCAAATTAAATCATACAAGTCAATATCTAGAAGACTACATCATATTCTTGGTTTACGAATCACATGTAACAAATTCATTGTCAATTTTATGTTTATTTCTTAGATATCATTAAACCTAAAACGGAAATCGACGTTTGCAAATTCTGCCAGTTTTCCCCGTCACCGAAGTCGCAAACATGCCTAACTACCTTAACAGGTTATGCGATACAGTAGAGCAGATAAAAATATAACTGCACTTTTTGGCCCTAATAGACACAACACACCTTGTATCACAAAGCAGGCTGCAGTAACAATAGGGTACTTTACAATGCCGTCGGTTTCGGTTGTCATAGGAACACCTATCATATGATAATAGTTGGTCAATCGCTGAAACACCTGTATTCTGTGTGACAAGCTCATCCTTAAGGAAATCTGCCATCGTAGTGTAGATTACTTAAATTCAGTACAGATGCTATTCGATTTATAAGGCTATTCTAATATAACAGCTGCTAAACATCCAATATTGGAATTTTGGAGATAGTCAGAAGCCCAAAAAGCCTGACAACCAGTCTTTCCTTCGAATATCGGTATTGCCCAGATATTGCGTTGTGGAGGTCTGATGGCAGTCGCTTCGTTTTCGTGCGCAAGTTGTTTTCCTTTACTAACTTCGAAATAAGTTAATAATTCCAAATGTTCTACTACTCTTGTCATTCTGTATACTTGGACTCACTTAAAACTACCCGTCCTGTGAGTGCTTACATTAATTGGCGAAAATTCTTTGCGTATGAACCCGTTCGCGGGAGCGGTTCCGATAATGCAATTAGTATTTTAGAATAAATTAGTTTCTATTACTACGTAATAACTCATATTTAGGGTAATGAAAATAAAGTAATAAACATGACGGTTTGAAAATACCATTATGGCAATAAAAAATATGCGAAATAAGTGTATTTTATGATTTTATAATACATTAGGATAAACCAGTGAGAACCTGATTATTGATTTTCCGAAAACATTTTATTTTAGGCATTAGACAGGACTAATATCCTCGAACTTTGGATAAAAATAATTAAATCTTTGCCTAACCTCTACAGATATACGCGATATGGGTGGTGGTATGTTATGTTAAAATTTCCAATATGGTCATTTCTGTGCTATATTAATACCTAAATATAATTCAGCGTTCCATCTTTTTTTATAAATAATATAATAAACCCTTTTAACCAAAGGTACATCGCTAGCTTTTCTATTCCTACGATACATTGACACGATATTACCTATGTTTAGAACATTTTTCAGCATACCTTTAGTCGTAATAAAGTAAGTAAACAATTAATAACTCTCCTTTTGGGCTTCGCCGAAATCGGGGAAAACTAAAGATGTATTGATTCTACTTTTTGTATATTTTTTGCGATTGAAACTGCGATAGTGGTTTAATGTTTCTAAAATTTTAAAGAACCTTATATGCTTTTATAATAGGTATTATTTATTTCTAATGGTCGCTAGGTAAATTATTTTTAGTCCTAGGTTACGCGAGTTTTAGATTTATTTTAATTTTTACGATGGTAACAGATTTAACAAAAATAAAATAATTTTAGATCATGACGAGATATAAATCAGCTGCATTTCTGTTCTAAAAATAACAATAATGACATAAATTTGAGATCTAATTGTACTTTAACTATTCTAAAAGTAAGTGTCTATTTATTACACCTAATATTCACATATCAATTTGTATACAAAAAATTCAGTATTTCCATTATTCAATATATTTTTCAATAGCGAACCTTTGAAATAAAACTCAAGGCTTGACTTACTTAATTTTAAAATAATACAGTATGTCCTAAATAAAATATTGTAATAAGCTTTGGGGTTCACGATAAGATATATTCTTATAGGTAGGTATTTCTGAAATTCTAAATATACTTAAGAATCAAGACTAATGTACCAAGTCTGATACTGTTTCGAAGTTATAATAAAAAAATATTATTTAAGTAAATAATATATAAGTACCAAACGTAATTAATCATGAAAATGCAATAGTGCAAATTAATAATAGGAAGGAACATTTACTAAGAAAGACTTCATTCAACTTTAACAGTTCGCTTTTTAACACCCCTTTGCTTATATAAATTGGTAAATTCAGACATTTTTACAAAGACACAATGATTACGAATACGCTTATATTATAAGTATCTGCAATATTTCTCCGTATTACCTACAGTTCGTTCGAGAATTGGCACATAGTAAATTTAGTTTTTTCTCTATTTCACAATTAGCATCTTATTATTTTGAAAAGAAAATAATCTGTTTAATTGACACTTGGAAACGATCACTTTGAGATCGCAACTATTTTGTTGACACAATCATCATGTACTCATAACTAGATTCAAATATTTTTGTGCTTCCAAAGACTTTCTCCGAGAAGAAATTTCGGTGTACTTTAATATATCATAACAAGATACATCATTTTAAATTTTTTATTGGCTAAACAAATTAGCCATTATATTCGAATTATTAATCAAACATTAAATATTATAATTATATCCCCATCAAACAACATGACGTTCGTCAATATAATTTCATAATAAAAATTACTAATAACAATTATATCGATACGATCAACATGAATTTAACCACATCAATGTCGAAGATAAATCGATATTCAATGACACTAATATTATTAGTAAAAATACTTCGCTCGTGTTAAATTCATAATTTCATTCCTTCAGGGAGAATACCTTGAACGTTGTTTTCATTTCCTATTATGTTATTCGTTCGTATTGCTATGAGAACGCCGTACCGTTCTTGTGTGGCGCTCTGCTGAATATGATCTCTTCGTCATCGGCGTTGATGCATTCGGCGGTGGTGAGCGCAACAGTGTCGCTGTGAACTACGTGCGGTGACTCGTTAAATTCATCTAATTCTTCAATTCCCGCTGGAAAGATTTAATAATAATAATAATAATTTTTATTTCGGACAAGAGGATCCATATTTTGTTAGTAAAATTACTGATGACCTAATGTTAGTAAAAATTGGTGAGCACTATTACCTTTATTATTTAGGTAGGCAATCTGTCCGTGCAGAGCGCAACAACGCAATGAAAAGGAAAAAGAAAGGGAAAATTTCATGAAAAGGACATCAACATTAAAATTAGGATAGGACATCAGTGTATATTGCGTATAAAAGGCAGTTCTGTCTTTTCCATGGGACACAAGGGCCACAGGCCTCAGCTTGTAGGTGCCAAATTTAGTTACTATTATTGTCCCAGTTGCCCAGTTGATTTTCCAAAAAATGACACATTTATCACGAGGCAGTGGGGCCGTCACTAGGGGTGGCATCGACGGTGGGGGGCAACTGGGAATAACACATTAATTTTTTACATCCGAAAAGGGCCCTAACGCTCCCCATATTCAAGGGCTCATGCTAAGACGGCCCTGGTAAAGGAAACTTGGTATCATAATACATTTAACTTTACGTTAGGTGAGGCTTTGACCAAACAGTGGGATAAAAGTATCCTGCATAGAATTAAAACAAACTATTCATTCTGTTGTGCCCCTAATAATATATATCTTAATGTACACTTCTTGTCCATACTCAAAATTGCGACAATTTCCATTACAATATAATGTTTAGAGATAGATGAAGTGTTCTGATAAATGCAAAGATAAAATAATGTATGTTAGGCGAAAAAAGTGATATCAATCAAAATTACAGTCGTGCTGTGGGTAAAGCTAGCCTTCAGATAATATAGATTACTTTTATTACAAGCATCAACCATAGTTGATTATTGTTATGTCAATAAATCAATAGGATTTTGTTAATAGATTGTTTCCTTTAAAAATTTGATGTTCTGAACGTGATACATTTAGTAATATCTACAAATGATATCCCCTTTAGCGATTCTCATCCATTATTGTTTAATTAAATACTTTTCTAATCAGTTCTATAAATTCACATTTTCTTTTCATATTTTCGGAATCAAAGTTATAAATAGATAAAAACGAAAAGTATATTTTATGATCACTGCATTTTTACATAATTATATGTAAAAATGCAGTGATCGATCTCAATTATATTTGCGAATGTATCAAATGTAATGATTCAATCAAATATTTTAAAACACTAATAGTGTGCTTCAACTGCGTACTGTGATGATTATTTTGTAAACCGAATAGATCGTTAAATTAATTATACACTTCCCACTGCCATGGCTTATCGCAGCGCTGGGAGCGGTATTTGACGCATATTGACCAGAAACGACAATCATTTTATTGCAATTAGTAATCAACCTAATTTGTCGCTAACTTTTGACGTGCTAACACAATGAAGAACAATAACCTAATATACAATATAAGGAATTGCAGGTATTGTATGAATTGTGTTTCAAGTACTATCATTATTGACTGTCTAAGAAAATATAGGTGCCTAAACACTCATTATTATTTTATCCCGCGTTAAGGTGGATGCTCCAGGGTAGCCCGCGAAATTCAAATTTCCGTACGTTTTTTGCAATTTGCAGCTGAGTATCGGATATTTTATTAATAGAAACTAAATTCGCGGTACTGGCATGTATGTATTTATATCATTATATTAGTTAAATTTATCAATGTAACCCACTAAGTTAAAATTTATATTAAACGTAAAGTTATTATTAAAATGGCACATTTTCTCTTTTCTCTAAGTTAGACAATTATATTGAAGGTTTTAATAAGTATAATTGTGTAAATACATACATGCCAGTACCGCGAATTTAGTTTCTATTAATAAAATATCCGATACTCAGCTGCAAATTGCAAAAAACGTACGGAAATTTGAATTTCGCGGGCTACCCTGGAGCATTCACCTTAATATTATTTGATGCCTATTCCATTAGTAAAATATGAATAATTAATTAAATTAAAAATAGGAAAGCATATTCATACCTGTATAATCAGAGGGTGCTAATAACAGGTACTGTTCTGAGCGTGTCGGCCACAGCAAGTGCGCCATAACACAAAAAGCGAGGCAGTCCGCCGAGTATGTGATGCCTGTAAATAATAAATACAATGATCAATCAAAATGAAGAAATGGAAGGTAATGTTAACGTGCAACGAACGTCGCATCATTTGTTTGAGAAGGTCCACGCCTAGGATATAAGGTTTAATTTTGTCCTTAATTATCTTGGGTGCTGTAACAGAAAGACTTTGGAGTCACATGGTTTCGATACCAAAAGTGCCCCACCTTAGCAAGTGGTTGGCCACTTGCTAAGGTGGGGCACTTTTGGTATCGAAACCATGTACCATGACAAAATATTATTTCAATCCATCCATGACGATTGCATCGCGCGTAACATAAGGTTTCGCGTTTAAAATAAACCCTGGTTTTAAGTTAAATTATAATCTATATACATAAAAATGAATCGGTAAAATGTTTGGACGCGCATAACTGCCGAACAACTGCACCAAATTGAATAATTCTTTTTTTGTTGTGTTCATTATTGTCAGGACAAGGTTTGTGTTTTTTTTTAAATCCACCGGGATAAGCAGGCGAAGCTGCGCACGGGTCGCAATTTTAACTAATTATAAGGTAACTATAATATTATTAAGATTTTTAAATGTCTTAAACATTCTAATGATCATGAAAAACATATTAGCTCTGGCCTTGGTTGACTGCACCGGCTTCCTCCTACACACAGTTCTTTAGTTCTTTTCAAATACGATGTGATAAAATGTATCTAATACCAATACTCAATATTTCCTCAAAGTTAAATATCAAACAAAAAATGTACTGGTGAAAACTGATCTACTTATTTTACCGCGACTGCAAGAGAACGTAACAAAAAAGTTATACAATGTCGCTCGCGCCTTACATAATAACAAACTGTTTAACTGACACTTACCTAATAAGAACTTGAACCTCCACAAAGGGCTAATCTGTAGCGCAATGAGCGCGATAATTGGCAAGTAAACGAACCAGACGAGGCTCGATGCGCCGAAGTGTAGTAAAAAGTTAAGTTTCGGCATGTTGTGTTCGTACATCATCGTGTATCGCAATTCGAGAACGAACCAAGTCATTATAGCAACGCGCAAAGCTAGGATCAACCAGCCAGGCCATGTTTGGTACTCATCTATCTCTTCTATGATGTCCACTTCAGTCTGCAAACAATAATAATGTAATTATAACAATAAATGGTAGTGTATGCAGCAAACTGCATTAAATTGCACTAATTGGGTAGGTACTTATCATAAGAAAGCATTCTTTAGCTGTTGTATCGTACATCATGCTGTATGTATGCTGGAAGGAATATATCTACACAAATTATGAAAACATCTATATGAAGCACAAGCAAGTGCAGCTAACATACATTATAATATTACACATATAACACATTGATAGTAAACTTTACCTCCAATTTCACCAAATTCACGCCACTTACCGTATTCCAAACATAGAGTAGAATATGAACGATTCCATAAGCTAGCCAAACACCAAATACCAGTGGTTTGTAAGTTAGCTCTAACCTAGTCACTGCCCATCCTTTTGCTAACAAAAGTAGAAGCAACATGAACAGTGTCTGAAAAGCAACCATATTTATATTATTATTATTGTATTCCCACACAGCTAGTAACAGTTAAAACTTATTAAGTGGCTAGAGATAAGTGGGAGAGATGGTCACAGCCTATGCTCAGAATTAAGCATTTTTTCGCTTTTTGTAGACCTATTTATGATAAGGCTTATACAATGAACAAAGATATATTGTGTTGCATTGCGTGAATGTGCACTTTGTGATTATATTATGTATGTAAGCCTTATAAAGAAGTGAAATATTCCGACATAAGGATCAAATTTCAACAATTTTTGAATATCAGCCTTTAAGAAGTAGAATGTCCACATCAGTGATGGTTAAAAACATTTTTTGTAAACATTCGACTGTAAAGCAATTGTACTTTTAATAAAATAATTATATTAGTTTTATTAAATAACAAAACATACATTTGTTTATTTATAAGCCAAGAAACAAGCTGAGTAACCAGTCTCATATCCA
The DNA here is from genome assembly GCA_946251955.1 of Acronicta psi. Classification (NCBI taxonomy): domain Eukaryota; kingdom Metazoa; phylum Arthropoda; class Insecta; order Lepidoptera; family Noctuidae; genus Acronicta; species Acronicta psi. Next base: position 8,929,972 of record OX276475.1, on the reverse strand, counting down.
TCACTTCTTGCATTTCTGATGTATGTAGTCATACATTGTGCCATGGACAAAACAATTCATTAATATGTCTACATTGACACTCACTCTGCTCATAATATCTAAGACATCCCCAGCAGCCGCTAGCCCAGCAAACCCAACACCATCCACAGCAAACTTCACAGTATGTAGCACATTGAAGCACAGAGCAATAAACTCCAGGACTAAGCTGAATGTGAATAACTTTGTCACTGGATGCTTTTGTGTTCTGAAATCAAATACAAATCATTTTTAATGATTTATAATGATTTGCTCATTAAAATCCAAAGGATACAGGCTAAGGAAATAATATAATTGAGCCATAATATGATGACAGTAAACAGGTAGTATAGAACATGTTTCTAATGTAATGTATAAAATTATTATCATTATTATTAATGAGAAAATAAGCATAGATATTGCTTTGAACTATAACAAGAATATCATAGTAAAACATAAAATACTGCTTACTCTATCGATTTAAGAGTTTTGGAGTGAAATTCTCTGAAAAATTATTAATTAATTTACATTATTTAATAAAATATAATAATAAATAAACAATATTAAAAAAAATGATTAATTCTTACCTGACAGCATATATTTGTACTGGCAAAAGAATAATATAGCATAACCAGAACACAAGATACAACTCAAGGGTGTTCTGTCTGTCAAATGAAAACTGATACAACAATGTGTTGTAAAGTGATAAGTTTGGACTTCCATTCACAAGCCAAAAGTCATATTGTATTGTCTGTGGTATTTTAGTCAGGGTTTTGTTATCCTTTGCAGGTGCTCCAGTGTAGTGGTGCCAGGTACACGTTACCTCGTTCAGGTAACATGACACCATTGATACATACCAAAACCTATAAGAAAAATAATTGAGCAATTACTATTTTAATACTAGGTACTATATAACTTACCAGAATGTATGTTTACAAGGATATAACTAATAAATACAATACAAACTTAATATGTATATTTTGATCCATCCTATTACTTCCTATTTTAAATTAGATAATACAACAGCAGTTTTTAATAAAAAAAAATAGAATAAAAATACTACCTATTTAGGATGAATTTAGCAGACACAATAATAGAAATTATTTATTTATTTATTTTTAAGGTATAGTGATTTTTAGCCTTAGAGATTTAATTCTTAAAAACCAGTAAACAGAATTGAATGACTTGGTGTAACAGGAAAATTGTATCAAATTATAATTATGTATAGATGCTAATATAGCTGTATTTACCTTGGTTGTCCAGAGTTTTGTATAACATATGTAAACTGGTTATTCTTTATGACATTCCAGGGTGTGTCCTCATCAACGCACAGGCCACCTTGCGGGCATGGAATTCTTCTAAACAGATCTTGACCATAAGCATTACATTTTGGATGATAAGCTGTCCCATTTAAATTTTGAAACATAACCTGGCATGCTAGTTCTTTATCAGCTATATCACGACTCTTGTAGTAGTGTAAAAAGTGGCTTCTGTCTAACACAGCAAACGTTATAGGGTATTTAAATTGAACATTCGCTGTTATGTTGCCGAAAATATATCCATATGTTTCCTTTTGAAAATGAATATCTGTTTTCTGGAATCCGAATTTCACTAGGAACTTGAAAAATTCATTAGTGGAAAATTCTCCCTTTATATGTGTCGACGATACGAATATGAATAACGTGAAAAATATTATTGTTCCAGTTTTGATACACATTTTGAGAATCGCCAAGTACAAAAAAATAACATTTCTATAACGACCCAATTAAATATTTCATAACTGCGGGATTTTAATAAGAATGTTTATTTGCTATAGGTAATTTATTTCACAATGCACTCAAAACTCAAATAAAAGTGTTATGAAAAACATTTTCGATATAAATTTGATTTAGACACTGCTGAGTGCTGGTATCTGAATTTCTGTTATACGATTATTAGACATTAGTGATGGAATGCGACTCGAGTTCATTTTTATTCAAGTAACTCGAGTCACTACGGAAAAAATTGAATTCGAGTGAAAAAAATAATGAATTGAGTTCACATGGACTCTAATCACTTGCAAATCACTCAAAGAAACAAACAAGTTTATGCCTGTTCGAGGATTACGAGTTAACTTATATATTCATATGAATGAGGGTTTTAAGCAAGGGTTTTAGTTATGATTTTGGTATAGTCAGTGGCGTAACTAGGGTGGGGCAGGCAGGGCACGTACCCTGGGCGCCAATCGAAGGGGGGCGCAAAATCGCCAATCATTAAATTTTGTAAATCAAAGCCATAACCATTTTATACTGTTATAATTATTTACTTCGCAATTTCATACCGTCTTGCCCGCATCTCACACACTATACATACTTAATACACTCAAACCCTACACGGTCATACATCGTTGTTTGCCATAGACCTAAAAATATATTAACTAACAAATTCTTTTTCAGCCCTATACTTCTGTATGACTTTTTCTGTACTTGGAAAATCCACACAGACGTAACGTCTGTGAAAATCCAAGATCCTAAATCTAAATCTGGGGACCCTGAGGGAGGGGATATATTATATATTATTCTTAGTTGAAGTGTTTTTGCTTAATAAATAACCTTAAGTTGCTCTATTAAACTCATTTTATTTTAATGAGTTTACGTCAATAATTGATTTTAAAGAACACATTCTTCTTTTAAATCACCCAAGAGATCAATCGGGTATAGTTTTCTTTTGTTGCCCGTGTGATTTGATCTCCTTTCCAACCACTGTTAGAAGGGTTGTTAGAAGGGTAATTAGATTTCTCCCTTGTTCCTAGCCCCAGTTGACTCGCCGCGTCACTGAAGCAATGCTCAAAACGAGACATTTACTTAATGCAATGAGAAAAATCAGTATAGGTAATGATGATGATGCAGATGATGGAGACGCGGGGCTCCTATTTCTGTGTAAAGGGTTTAAAGTAACCTAACACGAAGGAAATAACGGGGACTTCGTTCGCTCGCTTTGCTCGTGCTCTAGCAATGCCCATCACCAGTCAGTCATAGCCTTCTAACCTAACCTGTTCGAGGTGGATGGCCCAAATTTTCGAGCTCGTTTCGCTCGCTCATAAGACAGTTTAAGGTAGTCGCAAACTAATTATAATTACCCTTTATTTTAATGCAGGAAAAAATCAACTGGCGAGCAGGATTCGAACCTGCGTCTACTGGTTTGATACACCAGACGCTATGACTGTTAAACCACCGCGAGTTCCGCTCACCAACTCGAAATCTTCTTTCATATTCTAAACTTACGTCTTAAGGTGACGTAACATGGAAAATGCTTAATAAGTATAAGAAGAAAGTGTAATTACCCTGTATGAGGTGGGTGGCCTAAATTTTCGAGCTCGCTTCGCTCGCTCTTACATGAAACAACTGGAGGTACTACCCAACTAATTGGAATCACCCTTGTAACCTAACTTGCCCGAGGTGGTTGGCTAAAATTTCGAGCTTCTTCGCTCGCTCTTACATGAGACAACGGAAGTAGTAACAAACTAATTATAATTACCCTTCTAATCTAACCTGTCCGAGGTAAGGTGCCCAAATTTTCGAGCTCGCTTCGCTCGCTCTTACTGAGACAACTGGAGGTAGTATCAAACTAATTGTAGTTACCCTTCTAACCTAACTTGTCCGAGGTGGGTGGCCAAAATTTTGAGCTCGCTTCGCTCGCTCTTACTGAGAAAAATGGAGGTAGTAACAAACTAATTGTAATTACTCTTCTAACCTAACCTGTCCCAAGTGAGATGCCCAAATTTTCGAGCTCGCTTCGCTCGCTGTGTCATAACATAACGCAATTCTTATAACTTACTATTGTAGTAATAAGAAAAGAGATCCAATTAATTTAATTTACTAAGGGGCGCAAATATGATGCGTGATTGATTAATAGAGCTACCACCCTTCGACGACAGATAGCGTTGTGCCGATGACGTCACTTACTGAATCGCAGTGTTAAGTCTCCGTGATTTAAAGACCTTATTGTCACCCCTCGACGCTAGATGGCGTTGTCCAAGTGACGTCATTTTCTGAATGGCTATGTTAAGTGAGTCGTTGAATTTCAGTTGTGCGTGTTCACGCGTTGTGTGAGGACTTCGGCCGCCACCTTCATCCAAGCGGAAAAGGCTAGTTGGATGCAGATCCAACTGGCCTTTTCCGCTTATTATTTTATATGAGAACATTGTAATAAGGGATATTGCATTAAATTATTAAGCCACAACTCCCGAATTTCATTAGAACGCAGACGTCAAGGACACAGCAGCCCATACAAATCTAGAAAACGTTTTATTTGAAATTATAATCATGTAAAGTTTTTGTCAATTTTTTACTGAATTTTAATAATTGAATTTCCAAAACCTACTTTGATTTGACCAGTCATAAATTTTATGCAATCAATTTTCAAAATTATCTGAAAATCAGTTATAATCTAAAATTGTTTCCAATAAAACTTAAATATGACTGATTAATTAATTAAGCTTATGGCTTTATTACGCCTCCACTTTATTTAATAGGTACGTTTTTATCAAACATCATGACAGATTACTCGAGTCATTTGAGTCCTCGAGTGACTTCAAAACCCCCCGAGTGACTCGACCACTCGAGTGGAACTCAATTGAAATTTCAAAATGACTCGAATGTTAAAATCGGGCTCGAGTCGCAACACTATTAGACATAGACAAAATAATAGACAGACAGAAGAGATAGACCATAGACATATTATGAAAAATATAGGTACCTACTAGCTCTTTGAGATAGACAGACAGCATGACCATAGACTAATGCCATGACAGACCATCAGTCACAGTCAGTAAGACACTTAAGCTGCGCGTCCACTGGGTCGGAATCGGACCGTACGGAGCGGACGAGTCCTCCATTCGTCAGTATTTACAAAATGCCGATGGGGTAGGTATTTCCACTGCATCCGGATTTTGCATCGGCGATATCAGCATTTTCAAAGCGATCGAGTTCGGATTTTCGAAGAATTTCATACATTATAATTTAAAGAATTAACGTTCTTCGTTCATCGTAATTGTAAATGTAGGTAGATATGCACAGTTTAGCGTCGCAAACACGTCACAACTAAAAGCGATCGGAATCCGAATGGCGCGGATTGGCGTGTTCACTGCGGACGACGTCATCGACAGAAATACCGTGTCTGGCGAAGAAATGCCGATCCAGTGGACGCAGTACCATACAAATCAACCGAATCCGACCGTGTGGACACGCAGCTTAAATAATCGACCATACATAGATAGTACAACCTAACACAGAGTATATTTTTTTGAATAATATACTGTAACTACATTTTTTATCTATGGACTTGATTACGGACCGCGGACGCAGGGTTGGATTTCGTACTATAATTATATAGTATTTGTATTATAATTTCACGCTTCGTACTATATACTATCCATGTCTAAGAATAGTATAAAAATACTATAATTTCAGTATTTTGCTAATGACTAATAAAAAAAACAGTTACTACCAATAAAATATTTAAAAACCACAATATTAAAAAATAAATTACAGTTCACATCATTACTCGGTCACTCTTCAAGTAGCCTTCGAAAAGTCTTATCTTTGTGACAGCATATTCAGTAAATAAACCTTACCAAGATAATACACAAACTGGCAACACCATTCATAGGCGGTAGCGCAAAAGTGGTAATTGTACTGATTTTATTCTTACTTAGGATCAAACAAATATTGAATAGCTGATAAACTTCGAAGAGGAAAATTTTGCATAAATTGGTATTGATTTTAATGACTTTTGAACCAAATTAATAAAGTGCACTATAATTTTTGTACAAATACTATCCTTTTCAGTTTTTTGTACAATCGTTTTGAACATGCCTAAATCCAACCCTGCGCGGACGGGACATAGACGGGTCGGACGGGACCAGACGGGACGGTTTAGGTCTACGAATGAATGGATGGTTTTATGGCGGACGAGTGTAGAAGTGTTTGACTTGAAAAGGAAGTGTGCGATGATTCATTGAGATATTCTGATCAACATGGAATTCCGCGACCTTACCTCCAGTATCAAAATGATGTGCATAGGACCGAACTCTATTTTAGACATTTAGTAAAGTTTTTGTGCCATAGCAACAATCATCATACTCTTGCCCATTTCCTTTGTGATCTAGATACCTCTTTCGCGAAGTGTAGTTAAAGATTTGCCGTGTTTTGACTAACTGTGTACATGTAAACTCAACAAAATTGTGTTAATGAATATATAAAATGTCGTAAAGGTGAATTAGTTGGTTATATTCTTTGTAACCTCGAACACGGAAGTTATGAGTTAGCCGCTCCGATAGTAGGATTTATCTTCGGCAGATGTGGTAGTGTGTGTTCAGTTTATCACTATTTATTGGAGAGTACTGAAAGAGTGTCACTATGAATGATCGTTGAGTGCCAATTATGAAATAATGGTTGAAATAGGAGCTCCCCAACAGTCAGCTGAAGAGAGTTTGGAGAGTGCCGTATGGTATTGGGGTGATATCACTCGGTGAGTCTTGGCTAAATTAGTGTACAGGAATACAGTGTGTTAAGAGTTATGACATGTATCACAAATCACATTACAAAACTAATGTGGCGATTCAAAAAACCACGAATTTATTGTGCATTTCATAAATTTACTTTGATTTTTGCTTCTGCCCGATTACAAATTTATCTTTTTATATTTTCCCTAGTAATTACTTATTGTGTGTTGTTGTATGTTCCAGAGATGAGGCTACAGAGAAACTACGGGATACATGTGATGGCACCTTTCTGGTGCGTAATGCATCCAACAAAGATAGTGGTTATACTTTGACAGTGAGAAAAGGTGGTATGAATAAACTTATCAAAATCTACAACCATGATGGACGTTATGGATTTTGTGAGCCATTTGATTTTAAATCAGTGGTGGAGCTGGTTCGTTTTTATAGGGAATACTCACTGGCACATTGCAATAGCAGTCTCGATATTAAGCTTATGTACCCACTGCCTAGACTGCTTGAAAATGAAGGAGGAGAACACATGAGTGATGATACCCTAGAAACTAAATTTAAGGAAATACACAAAAAGTATGTATTGAAAACAAAAGACTTTGAGGTTCGCTCCTATGAATATACAAGGTTAAGAGAAGAAGTTAATATGAAGAAGCAAGCACTGGATGCTTTTAGAGAAACAGTAAAAATCTGTGAGGACCATTTAAAATTACAAGAGAAGATGCAGAGTGAAGCACAGCCACATGAAAAGAATCCTGTATTAGAAAATAATAGAAATTTAGTATCAAGAGTTCAAACATTAAAGCAAGCCAAATCTGAATTAAATGATATATTGAGAAAAACAGTTACAACTCAATTGGTTCTTGAGAGAGGAATAGCCAAACTAAAGTCAGATGTGACAGATCTCTACAAAATTAAAGACCGCTATAAAGTGTAAGTTACCTAATTATATTTAGTTTAGAACAGTTAAAACCATTAAAATTTATAGTGACATTGAAACAACATACTGAGTATTTACAACAGAGTGGCCTTAACACAGCCTATGTTTGCATTCATATAAATGTTTAAAATAGCTACATAAAAGTAAAAAAAAATGGTTGAATATAATTACAATATTTTTTTGTAAGTATTTAAGTAATTTAATATCAAAACTAAACATTACAGGTGGCTACAAGGACGGGGGAAAACAGATGAATACCTGCATCTATTAGAAGATGACAATATACATAAACTTGAAGAACTATATGCTCACAGAGAAATGATTAGCTGGAAAGTTAACTGTACAAGGGAAACAGCTGAAAAGCTACTCACTGGAAAACCTCAGGGCACATTCTTGATTCGGCCTAATTCCACTGGTCAATTAGCTTTATCTATTTGTTGTAACAACAGTGTTTATCACTGTATTATCTTTAAGACTGAACGAGGTTACGGATTTGCAGAACCCTATAATGTTTATGAGTAAGTTGCATATTGTATGTTGTTGATAAGTTTTGCATAATGTGCATTTTTGATAAATTTGAGGCAACTATTGCATATGTAATGATGTGCATGAAGTCAAGTATTCAATTCAATTAATTTTTGACACCTTTTCTATTGGACTCTCACATGTCATTTGTCTATCCTCACTGCTGCCCATCTATGCTCGCGACACATGTACTTTAAGCAGTACATATTATGTCATGGTTTGTCATGGAATCTTTCGACAGTTTACAATGCATGTATGTTTTTTAAACATAAATTATAAATGTACCTGTTTTATAACAGAATACTTTGTGACATATTTAATCTATTCAACTATTTTCATTTTTTTATAATAATATAATACCTACATTTGTTCTTTTTTTTTAGAACTTTAAATGAGCTTGTTCTCCATTATGCTGTGAACTCATTAGAAGAACATAATGAACAATTAAGAACAGAACTGAAATATCCAGTGAATGCACATCTTGTGAAGAAACCTGAAAAAAAGCAATAAAATTGCAAATGCAGCTAAAAAGCATGTGTTATAATATATCATAAACTGAAGTTAAAATAACCATCATATGAAAAAACGGTGATCCAATATTTTTAAAAGGATAAACATCTCATTTTGAATTTTATGAAATGACTAAACATTTCATAGTTACAAGATTGGCCTTTTTTAATGTAATCATAAATTCTCTCGATTTTGATCCAACTGTGTCTATACTTAGTACTGCATTGGGGAACATAATAATAATTATGTCGAAGTATTCATGTACAGGAAAGTGAAGTACGGAAAATTCCGTTTTATAGCTTAGGTGTCATTAGATGGTCAAATAAATACTGTACAAATTCAATGCTTTGGTACTATGTACCTGGTATCATAATTATTATTTTAGATTTGTGCACAGTTTCCGTAATTTCTAGTTGCTTTTCCTCTTTTTATTGTGATAATATTGTGATGAAATCATCATATTGGAAATCCCAGTGTATTGTTTAAATGAACATAGAATTAAAAATAATTACCAGGAGCTTTGAGGTTAGGATACTCTGTACACATATTTTTATATCTGTGGTATTGTACAAAAATTAGAAAACTGTTCTTCCTTATTAATAATTGATGTTATAAAATTGTTTGGGGCCTTTACGGATCAGTAGCAATTGAGGATTTGGATTAAAGCTGATTTGAAATTGGAGACTGCTGAGAACTTTACTTCGAAATATTTAAAGTAAATTCATTTCAAATATCCATTTTTTTTATGAGAAATAAGTATGGTTGTACAGCGTAGCTATTTAGCTAGGTGTCATATATTTTAATTATAATGGCATGACTTATCCACTTTAATTTATGAAACATTGAAGTAATGTTGAATATTCTTTGGTCTGCCTTATGTTTTAATGCAGCGGTTCTCATAGAGATATGTATATTATGTATGTGATAGTAATGATTAGCATTTTAGAGTTGGGTATTTGTGTATAATAATTATGTGATGATTGATTTTGTTACATTGTTTTGAATGTGTGATGTGTTCAAAATTATTCCATATCATTGAAATAATGAATGTTTTTTTTAAATATATATATTACATACAGTAATTACTCGCAAGTTAATCTGATATTAAAAATGTGTAAATTTGTGCAAAGCTCTAAATAATCTGGTGATTTCATATCTTGCTGTAAAGAATTGAAGGTCAAGTTTAAAATCTCTAAGGACCTGCTTTGATAATGCCTCAATTTTATTAGTATTTTTAGCCATACGAATCCGACATTTGATCATATTTCTATTATCTACCTAGTAGCTGATTAACAGATTTAAATATTCCCGATGTTTTTTTCCCGGTAATATAAGTTTATATACTGACCTACCTATAACGCATGTTTAATGTTTTTATAATGGCAGGATAATCCTTGAAAATATTGTTTAGTTTGTGATGCTATCGCAGGCCCTTATACACACTTACACATAAATCGAGTTCATGATTTATAAATTAAAACATTTCACAACACAAGAAATGCTTGATACTAAAACTAGTATCAAGGATTCGTTTCGGTATTTTTATTGGTGGTATTGATTTACGTTCATATGATGATCTTACAAATTGTTGTTATTAAGGCTGTGCATGTGCAGACACAGTCCGAACCGTCTAAGGGTCCAGTCCGAGAGCACTGCAGCGAGCATTTTTTTATGACACTCTAAAAGAAACTTTAAAACTTGATATAAAGTGCAAAAATGTTTGCTCACATGGCCTAGAGACTGCTCTGCTCTCGGTCTGTGGTGACTCTAAAATGCGTGTGTCTAATGTGTTTACACAGCTTTTGCATATTAGTAAGACCCGAAATTATTTAGCACAGTTTTATTTTTTAATTTTTGTGCAATCAAGTACTGATATTTTTTTTGAAAAGTGTCAATGTTAATGTGCGAGTCTCGTCAATTAATGACTTCTGTTTATTTGCTATGTACCAATATGTAAGGAATGATGATATGTATTGCTAATAAGTAATAGATCGTAAGTAGGACTAACCAATTCTTAAAAAGTTATGTTGTAAGCTATATTTCACTTAAACAATTGCTTTGTACCAACCGATTTAAAATGAAAACATAATATTCTGCCAATATTCAAAGATACACCTGAGGGAAATGTAATAGTAATAGTGCCGAATAAACAAGATAAATTTCAGTTGAAAATAAACAGTAACATATAATTTTGTAAAATAAGAAAATTATGATGATACACCATAGAAAAAAATACGTTCGAACAGATCTCGTAATGTAGCTCGAAATACAATGCCTCTAATTTCAACTTATAACAGTATGCTTCGAAGCTCATTATTACTAAAATTTAATGTAAATGGTGTATTTTCGCAAAATGAACCATCTGTTTAAAAATCTATATTATATAATTATTATGTTAAGCGAATATCCACCGATGATGAAAATGTAAACTCGCTGTTGCGATACAGCGATTCCCATGTATGGAATAGTAGAACAACTACGATGCACAACAAAGCTCCATGTTTATGGATATATAATATGTATTTATTACTCTTCTGTTTCGGTCTTAAAATATACATTATAATATATTATTTAAATATAATTGTTATTTTTATATGTTTAATACAGACAAAGATATATTATTATCTGATTTATATAATCTTCTGATTGAACCTTATAGAATCTATCACTTACCAGAGTCATAACGACAAGATACTAATCTTGTATTTTGGAGCTGATTGTTCACCTAATTTTATTTATTTTTATTTTTACTTTGTGGGGAACTCTTAGTTCTTATTATATCTACCTATGTTTTTTTATACATTTACTATGTATGGATGTAATGTGTAGTCGTTAAAATTAAAACCCGGTAGGATATCCTAAACCCTGCGCATGATAATAAAAAACAAAAATGAAAAACCGTAGGTACAAAATAAAACAAACAAGTGTCATGCGTGGGTACTAGTCCTTTCAAGATTGCGTTTGTTTATTAAAAATCCTTTTCGGTATTGCGTTTAATATTGTTTAATACGCTGTGTAGATAAGAGTTCCCCGCGAAGCAATAAATTATTTGAATTACTGATACAACATGTACTAAAAAGTGTTTAGAAAATAATATTATCAATTTTTTAAAACTCGTACACCCTTATTTCCATATAAAATAAATAATATAAATGCATGCAATGCGTTCTAAAAATTTTAAAATTAGGTGAATCTGATTAAACAATGAGATGTTAGCTGTGTATATTGAAAACTGGTTTACAAATAAATAATATAATTTAGAATTTACATACAAACATAATATATACCTATTTACTTATAAGTTTAAAGATTATATAAGTGAGATTATTGATCGCGTTATTTTTGTATTCAAGTCAATGTAATCATCGTAATGCAATTGTTTCTGGGCTGCAAGTTGCAATTTTATGTGAAACTTAAATAAATATCATAATTTATGATCTCAAGAGTGAATTATAAACGTAAGCTTATTCAAATATTAGTTATTAGCAGCCGTACTGGAAAACTAAATAAAATAATTCAACACAGTCGCCATTTTATAAGTGTAGTAGAACGTTTTAGTAAGTGTTATTAAACAAACTATCAAAAAGTTTTATTTTTTTTCTCGACAATCTATTCAATATTTTGGTAATATAGATATATTAAAGCCTCTTATGCACGCCGGGAATACGGGACGGTTATGTCGGGCTCTTCCGCCAGGTGGCCAGCATAATACTGACTAAAACCACCACCACTACCGCTGTCCGCTTAGTCTATCCAATATAACATATTAATCTATGGCTTAGTCGGGGGATCATGGGAATGGCTCTCGCATGCTTCCGCCGAGGTGACGTGGAGGTGTTAGTGAACGGGAAATAAACCGTCCCATAAAAATTGGAAGAAATATGATTGATTTTTATGCAAGTTCTACTGAATTTTCAAATGTTCATCTGTGATCGATTATGGTGAATCTTTTTAGATAGCAATTCTTGAATTTACTTCCAGAGCCGCTTGCCATAGGCAACCAGCCATTCTGATGCTAATTCTTTTATGTAGTTTGCCGAACTTACAATAAATGAATAAAATGGAAACAGTTTATATTTAAACTTGTACACGCTCGTTTCGTCGCCTTGCATGCTTCTCGTCGAGGCTCTACACGTATTCTTTGTATCAATTGAATTTGTTACCAACAACGAACCCCTTAGAGCTCACAAAAAACCGACACGCCTCCGAGAACGACAGAGGGCCGGACCAACGGTGTGCGTTCGCGCAGCGGAATGTTGTTGAATTTAAAGATTTTAATTATGCAGATATTTAGTGTATGACGTCGTATAATTGTGTATGGTAAAAAAAAATTTGTGCACGCAGCCATTGTTGAGAAATTCACCAAAAACTGATTCCGCTGGGCGAACGTTGTCCTGGCGGAACTCTTTTTAATCCATAGACTTTAGAAGAAAAAATATGTGTCCAAAAATTAGTGTGTATTTGTGTGTAATTGTGTATGTATGAATAAAATTTGTGCATGCATAAACTTCGGAGAAATTCAAGTTTCCGCTACGCGAACGTTTGGCCATTAGCTAGTTTTCATATAAAGCGCTTACATAGAGAGCTGTAGATTTTTACATACATTGTTTTGAATTTGTGTATATTTGTTTAAAAAACAGATTTAGAAAAAAACGTAGGGCTTAAAAGATAAAAATATAAACGTAAAATACACTGATTAGGTCTTAGTTCTTAAAGTATGCACTTTGGGGTCTAGATTTTCACGTTTATACAAACCTTGTAAGTGTCTGCAACATGTTGCCAAGTATCAATGATGTTCCTTTAGTAATTAAAGAGTTATAGGACAATTTACCATGAATAGATCACTGTTTACAAAGCAGTCAAATATCACGACGTTCTAAGGGAATTGCATGGTAAAATGTATGCCAATAATTAGTGTATTCATTCAACTATTCACATGCAAAATTTCATGTCATTAAATTCAGTAATTAAAGTAAAACAATTATAATACTGACGAAGCATCGAAAACCTACATAACCCGACCAAGTTCAGATGGCTACAAAAAAAGCGGCCGTGCCATATATCTAAGAAACGTTCTTAACCTTCCAGTATAGTATTTATTAATATGGTACAGTTGCGTACACAAGCGTTAGGAAAAAAGAAAACAATTGCATTTCTTGAATGAAAAATATTTTTTTAATAATAACGCCACTATCTACGATAAAAATAGTGTAATAAGCTACAATATGATAAATATTTACCTAAACAGTAGTACTTACATGTGGTTATCATTTAATTTCCCTAAGGGGTCTATAGTTAGAATCCTGATCCGTGAAATCTTTAATAGAAATTAGCTGTATGAATTTTATTTGTCTTAAATAATACAGTAGAATCCGTTTATTATGACATCGAAAGGAATTGACAAACACGTCATAATAAGTGGATATGTATATCTAGATTATATCTCAAGTGTCAAGCGCATACCTACTTAAATAAAGTACCTACGTAAATAGTACCTTTTTTCTGTCATAGTCAAATACATTTAAAAAAGTAGGTGTACAAAAATAAATGACCTATAAATTATATCGAAACAACAATTGTGTTATCACCTGTACCAATTCAATACCGGTATTATACTGTAAATTTTGGGATGTTACCTAAATATATTGCACGGCCGCTTTTTAGTAGCCATCTGAACTTGGTCGGGTTATGTAGGTTTTCGATGCTTCGTCAGTATTATAATTGTTTTTCTTTAATTACTGAATTTAATGACATGAAATTTTGCATGTGAATAGTTGAATGAATACACTAATTATTGGCATACATTTTACCATGCAATTCCCTTAGAACGTCGTGATATTTGACTGCTTTGTAAACAGTGATCTATTCATGGTAAATTGTCCTATAACTCTTTAATTACTAACGGAACATCATTGATACTTGGCAACATGTTGCAGACACTTACAAGGTTTGTATAAACGTGAAAATCTAGACCCCAAAGTTCATACTTTAAGAACTAAGACCTAATCAGTGTATTTTACGTTTATATTTTTATCTTTTAAGCCCTACGTTTTTTTCTAAATCTGTTTTTTAAACAAATATACACAAATTCAAAACAATGTATGTAAAAATCTACAGCTCTCTATGTAAGCGCTTTATATGAAAACTAGCTAATGGCCAAACGTTCGCGTAGCGGAAACTTGAATTTCTCCGAAGTTTATGCATGCACAAATTTTATTCATACATACACAATTACACACAAATACACACTAATTTTTGGACACATATTTTTTCTTCTAAAGTCTATGGATTAAAAAGAGTTCCGCCAGGACAACGTTCGCCCAGCGGAATCAGTTTTTGGTGAATTTCTCAACAATGGCTGCGTGCACAAATTTTTTTTTACCATACACAATTATACGACGTCATACACTAAATATCTGCATAATTAAAATCTTTAAATTCAACAACATTCCGCTGCGCGAACGCACACGGACCAACGTGCCGTTACCCCAGCCAGATAAAGTTGAAAATGGACATTTCAATGATGTAGATAATTATATAACCCACGCTTCTGTAATTGTGCCCAAATTTTTAAACTGCCTCTTAAACTATTACCTATTCTGTGGCCGCACGAGATGCGACGAAGTACCATGTGTATATCGCGGGTCTCGGGGCCAATCTCGTTTCGACGAGCGCAGCCGCCATTGGCTTACAGTAGTCTCCAATTTTTACGACCGTGTATAGAAGTTAGCTCGTGCCAACTATTAAAGTCCCGGACAAAAATTGGCGAAAGGTTTAATATCTTGAAAGCAATTTTTTAGTGTGGCTGACCCTGGCTTGGCCACAATCAGGTATTTTAATTTTGATGACGTAAAAATTTAATTAGTCGCCAATATCAGATTTAGTCGGTCACCGGTTCAAAAGTTATAAGGGTTCATAGGTGGCCGTGCCAGAGTCAGTTTCCCCCGCTTGGCCACATTTATATCTCGGAAACTAGTGACGATCTGTTTTTTTCCAGATTTAGTCGAAATTAGTGTGTGTCAGAATGGCTGGTTGCCTGTGGCTTTGGTCTATGAGAGTTGATTAGAAAATTGCTACATAATTGCTTATATTTGCTACATTTAATAAATAATTGCTACATACTATATATATTTAGAAATAACATATTTTTTTTGTACAGCCATCCTGACGTTTGGTTGGCTGGTCGCCTCCTAGTTTAAAGCCAAGCATGCAGAGTTTCCCGAAATGTATTGTGTCAATAATTGCTACATATTTGCTTCATTTATCTAATTTAGTTGTATCTTCAAACATATGTTAAATAAAGGATGTAGCAATTATTTTATTTATCCCAAGGAAAAGTGCCTGATAAAACAATTAAGGCAAATACTTGGTTATGTTGAATCGGTTTAATCGTTTAGGCTCTGGTAACAGCGTAAGTAATGCGATTCTTGCGTTAAAAAAAAATATGTACCTACCCTCAATAATCCAATAATTATCATTATAACAATTATTCTTAGTCATTGCTTGTGCAGATATCGTATTGGAATCACAGTCTAGGCTTATTTAATTTTATTCGACAATTTAAATAGATCTATGTTATTATAAGGAACAAGTACCTACCTATAGAAACAATTTTTAATTCGTGTTTTGGGTAACTATTATATAATCAGTGGTTTTGGTGTTTGTGACGATGAAGAGGGGAAGAAAGTTCGTTGTGCCACTCGAAGAGCAAATTATTGGATTATTGAGGGTAGGTACATATTTTTTTTAACGCAAGAATCGCATTACTTACGCTGTTACCAGAGCCTAAACGATTAAACCGATTCAACATAACCAAGTATTTGCCTTAATTGTTTTATCAGGCACTTTTCCTTGGGATAATTAAAATAATTGCTACATCCTTTATTTAACATATGTTTGAAGATACAACTAAATTAGATAAATGAAGCAAATATGTAGCAATTATTGACACAATACATTTCGGGAAACTCTGCATGCTTGGCTTTAAACTAGGAGGCGACCAGCCAACCAAACGTCAGGATGGCTGTACAAAAAAAATATGTTATTTCTAAATATATATAGTATGTAGCAATTATTTATTAAATGTAGCAAATATAAGCAATTATGTAGCAATTTTCTAATCAACTCTCATAGACCAAAGCCACAGGCAACCAGCCATTCTGACACACACCGAAATTAGTCGTCAATTATCAGATTTCGTCGGGTCTTAGTTTAGAAGATATATTATTGTGATTTTAATTTTGAAGGGATATAGTCCAAGAGCTAGATCGAAGTTTACGAAAAATATTTAAGAACGAAATATTTCTATATATTTTTTTTCTAAATAGCGACTAAATTTTTACGTCATCAAAATTAAAATCCCTGATTGTGGCCAAGTCAGGGTCAACCACACAATTTTTTAAGCTACTTTTGCTGATTGCACACATCTCGGTAAATAATAAAATTATATAAATTTCCAAACGTCAATTTATTGATATAAAAATCAATCGAACTTTCTTATAAAATCAATACACATACACAGGAATGATAATTTCTTACATGGTTACACCGGACAAACTGGTGATTGGATTTATTAACACTCTATTTGAGTGACTGTTGTACATTAAAAAATAAAATGGATATTAGAATAGGCAAACTTAATTAGTTCATGTATTCACAGTGGTAGTGTAGTGTCTAGTTAGATTTCTTTGAATCTTTGGATGGTGAACGAGATCTTGACCGCGACATAGATCGTGCCTTGGAGCGCGAGCGAGAGCGGCTGCGGCTGCGGGAGCGGGAACCAGAGCGCGGAGAGCGAGAGCGCGTGCGGCGACGGGACCTCGACCGGCTGGAAGTTTACAGAATCTAATATTAGAACAACATAACTATTAATGTTATTGTTGTGCTTAACCTAATTTAGCACATTTCAAACATTTGTTCTAAATTTATTACGTTAACTAAATTAGGTTTCACACAATTTTTTTAACATGATTGTGTGCTAATAAACAGGATGCTTTATAATTCATTAGAAGTTTTTAGTTAACTGTTTATTCGCAACCATGTTTATGGTGTCACTGTTCCGATCCATTATTTGAGAAATATTTAGTACAGTTTGTGTCAAAAATAATGGCTTACTGCACAAAAGGCATAAGCCTAGCCAGAATGTGTTCACATAAGCCATCAATTTTGACACTTACTATACTTTTCAAAAATTCTCATTTAATGGGCATTCCATAATTACAGGAATAACTTGTTTCATTACGTAAATATTTATAATAAACCGGTCTTCAAATTCCTTCTTGATCAGCCTTTAGATCTATATCTATTCTAAACATACTACCTTCCTACTAAAACAATTTACTGGCATAACAGCACAGGCTTTGTTTGAACACAAAAATGGGATAGTAATTTGTAACTCACTGAGTGCACGCAGTGATTACATTAGATGTGCGTTGCGATGCGCAGAACGAACTTTACTCTCAATGACGATCTCGACAAGTGAAGTGTGCACGTAGGCTGTAGCTACGTAGTTCGCAGAGCGAAGTTACCGTTGCGACCAACTCAATCGGAGTACACGCAGCGGAGTGAAAGCTACGTAGCGCAGACAATAAGAAGTGCAGACACTGACGAGTTCGTTCTCGGCGCACAGGCCAATGATAACCTATAACATAGTTATCATTGGTATAAGTGAGTCCAAAACAGTGGAATGGAATCTTTTAGAAGAGTAGTTGCCGAGATGATATTATTTTATATGCCTTTCACCAATTGAAATGGTTTCATTTACCTCAAAGATTCCATGCCAATGATAGTTTCCGGAAACTAATGGTTGTAAAGGGATTTCAAATTGTCACCTGCGGCGTCTGCGGCGTGTGCAATCACGAGCGTAATGTCCTCTGTCTCCACAGTCATAGCAGCGGTCATCATACGGCCGAGGCGGCAGACGAGAGCGAGGTGGCGGTCCTCGTCCTCCGTAGCCTCGCCCACCGTTGGACATTTCTACACGAGCGCGACGTCCACATATCGTTCGTCCATCTAAACCACGTATCTAAAAATAGATCAAGTTAATTTGTGTTTCGAAAATAAACAACATAATAAGTAATCCATTTCAGAAGTTGAAAGAAGATTAACTTACAGCATCTTCAGCGTCACGAGGATCTTCAAATTCTACAAAAGCGAAGCCGGGCGGGTTTCTAGCTACCCAGACATTTCTCAAGGGTCCGTAGTATGAAAATGCATCTTCAAGTTCAGGCTTGCTTGCATTGTTGCCTAAATCACCCACATAAACCTTACAGTCACCATAACGTGACATTTTTCCTGCAATCAAAAATTTATTTTACAAAGTCGGAGGGCCTGCGGGCAGTGCGAATGCGCAGTTTAATACTAGTTTCACCGGATTGGCGTAAGTACAAAATAAAAACTTGTTTTGATGTGTGATTTATCAAAAAACACATTATTTAACGTTACGTCGCTAATTTCAACTAAAGATTTTTAACAATTACCCGATAAAGAAGCAACACCAGTAACAGCGAACACAATATTTCAACTTATCACGGACAAAATGGCGACCGCCGACGACCAGACGCTACCGGACGGATACAAATACTTTTTTAAATATTAGTTTCTGTTTTACGACCTGGATACATTGTTCTTTAAGTTTAATTTAGTATTAATCGAATCGAACAGCAACTATTGCCAGAGTTCAACAACATCATTTAAAAGATTGTAAAGTATGTACTGGCAGCACTTATTGGACTCGTTGAAATCACTGAAATAATAAATACTGCATAAATTGCAACGCAAAGTTTGAAAATGGGTAAATTAATATGAGACAGCGTCTTGACGACGAACCTTCGACTTATCCGCCACTGACGCCACTTTTAAACTCCCTCTAACGTACTCGTTCCATAATTAGTCCATTCTAGTCACTCCATACATCCATCTCAACATTTCCATCTCCACTGCATGTAGTCTTCTTTCATCCCTCCTATGGGCCCAGCACTCTGAACCACACAATACGTCAAGTTTTTTAATTGAATTTATAGAATACTAATAATTATTTATACGTTATAAAAAACCACCAATAGCATACCATTTATAAATTTACTGAGAACAGTTTTAAGTTAAGAAAAGATTTGCTGACCAGTTTAATTTCAAAAGAAGAAGAAAACTAGAAAAGCGTAAAAAAATGCAGTTTCCAAATGGAGAGCTTATAAATCCCTTATAATTTTATTTTATTATGTCCCTCACAATAATAATAGATAATAATAATAATAATGTCCCTCATTCAGTGAGGGAACTGAGGGAAGGGGCAAGGGTCTCTCTAATTATAATATGGCAACATTGAAAAAAAAATAAAAGCAATGTAGCGGACGGACGTCGTTGCGACTTTTCTTTCCGTCATGCAATAATTTTTGTCATTCATGAATTCGTCGATAAAAAATATTTTAGATGGTGTCACCTACGTGAACATTAGTTAAAATATAGTTTTAATAATGTGTTAGTATTTCATTTCGCATAGTTCATCTTCGTAGTTCTGTAGGATAGGTGTGTGACAAGTAAAGTTCGGTAATGGTAATGGTGGCCATGTCATGAAAATCCCCACAGCCATGGATGATAGCTCCGTATCTCATCACAACGGAGGGCAAGTTGGATCTCAAATCGGAGTCAGTGTAAATAACAAACAAAATGACGAACCCAGCCAAAGTGTCCAGTATTCAATACCGGGCATTTTGCACTTTATCCAACATGAATGGGCGAGATTCGAGCTCGAGAGATCACAATGGGAGGTGGACAGAGCAGAGTTTGAGGTGATTTTTTTATTTTTCTTTAGAATTTGCGTATAAAATATAATCTTTCTAATACAAATCAATTTACGAACTGAAAACTTGAATCTAAACTTGTAGGTTGTTTGCTTCACACATAAAACTTTACTTTGATTTAGATTTTTGTATTTTATACTTAGATTTTTTGTATTTATAATTGAATCTTTCGAAACATTATTGGGTTTAAACTGGTAGTACAAAAATTATTATTTTTATTTTTACTGTTCACAGGCTTGGCTATAACTTTTTCTTTTTACCTTCATGTTGTTCATATTTTCATAATTTTCCAGACTTAGACTGACAGATATTGTTGTTTGTTTTCATCATCATGAGAATTGTGTAGCATAAAGCTGTGCTTGGTTTCAAAACTGCAGACCCTCTTCTATTAATATCTTAATTTTATCGCTCATATTTAGTGCAGATTTATCACCATTTTAATAACTAGTAGTTTTCTGACATAAGGTAATAGGTACCTAGTGTTTTGCAAGGTTGTTTACAAAATAAGTCGTTATTCTTTCATGCAACTAATTACAGCTACAAGAGAAAAGTAATATTTATACTGAGATAGCATCCTAGATTAGACATCGGCTTAGATTTAATACCTTGTGATAATCTTATAAATTATTTTCTTTCTCAATTTTCTAATAGTAATGATTAACCTGTCAAAGAAAAATTTGCAACATAGAAGAACAGTTGTTGCAAGATGCTGAGTATTTGATTTTGTAATAATTGCATTCAACTTCTTTAGTAAAAATATCCACCTTTTATCTATCTCAGATTGGTGAATTTTATGGTATTTTTCTTTGTTTGGTAATTAGTTATAAATTGATAAACCAGCTAATGTAACCCATACTTATAGGATTCTTAGCTGTGTTTTAATTAATATATACATAGCTTAGAACTGTTTTCACTTTTCCCGAAAATGCACAACATGTTAAATAAAAATAAATTTATATAATTGTGTTATTAGTAATTGAATAAAGTATTATTACAATATTTTTTAAGTTAGATTTCTGTCATAAAAATATCAAAAGGATGTAATTATTTTTATTACAATTCTTTTACTGTACTTAATTGTTAACTAACAATTGATTGGATGTAAGTTCTTTCTAACTATTGTTTTCTGTATTGGCATTAACATAATGCAAATTATTGTTATTATTACACTATTTTTAAAGACATACATTTTAGTGAAAGAATAAGAAATATATTCTTTATTGTTGTTATTTTTTTTACTGTTAGTGAAAAAAATATGTCTGATAATAAAATATAATTATTAGATAACATAGAAACATCAGGATTTGTTTTTATAACATAAAAATGTATACCAATAAATAAATAAATATTATGAGATCCATCTACTTTCTCTTAATGTTATAAAAACACTTCCTAATGTTTCCTGAAATTTTACATTTTCTTACAGTTTTATGCCCTTATCTCAAAACTACTGAAACAATTCAATAATTTCCTGGTTAGCATAAAACTGTAAGAAAATGTAATGTAATGTATATTACTTGGTATGATATAAAGTCTTTGCTTCAGTGTTAATGTATTGAATTCAATCATTTTTAATCATCACAATTGGATGTGATAATGAATTGTAATATTATTTTCTTAGTAAGTATTTGATTACATATCTTGTACCTAACATATTAGCTAAGGAGAAGTCATCCCAAGTACTATGAGGGTTCCTGCTATTTCTATATTTGATTTTCATAGATTTTAAGCTGCCTTATAATTCTCAAAATACCTCATAATAATAAGTTGATCACCCATAAATGATATGACATGACAATATGACATATGTATAATTGAACAAAAACAACTTGCAAGCTGGACCATTTTTGTGATACCTATACTTAATATCTGTGTGACAGATAATTTCTTGATTTTTCTTTTATTTCCTGCATATACTGAGCTTTTTTCAATTGGGGTAGCCTGAAACTGCAGATGTGTTCCAACATAGTCATGTTTGGCAATTCTATGCAATAGAAGGGCAAACCCTGCAAGTAAGTGTTCTATTGAAGACTGATGTATGTTCTGATGTATTTTACTTAAGGGTACCAAAATTGTGTGTACAGGCACGGATTGCCTTCCTCCAAGGTGAGAGGAAGGGCCAAGAAAATCTCAAAAATGACCTTGTGAGGCGGATTAAGATGCTGGAATACGCGCTAAAGCAGGAGAGGGCGAAATTCCACAAGCTCAAGTATGGGGTAGAGTTGCAGCAAGGTGACGTGCGCCCGCCGCCGGAGGAGCCCCCCGCGGAGCCCGAGCCGGCTGAGCGCGCTCAGTGGAAGCAGGGCCGTCAGCTTATTAAACAGTACCTGCAGGTATGTGCTATTGATATTTTAATGTGCATGTTATTTTTGCAGAACTAGGGACTGTTCATCATTTCATAGATTGCTCCTAAAAGTTGGCAACCCCTGAAGCGTCATTATAAGGAATTTATGTGGTATGTCCAAAGTATAATAAAGACTTAATTATAATAAAATTTAAACTGTAATTATGGTTATCATACACTGAGAGACTATAATATAGTGTAAAAAAACATTTAGAAATGAATAAAAGTAGGATGTTACTTGAAATTAATTAAGATACAGCAAATTAGCATGTCAAACTTATGTAATTGCATTGCATGCATTGTTATCATCTATTTATCTTGTGGAGTGCAATAAATGTATTGAGTATTAATTATGTCCGACTATTAAGGAGTTTGGGACTATCCTGGAAGTATAAAAATGGTAAAGTTGGATCATTAAAAACAATGTTATGCTGAAACATAAATAAAGGCATTAATGTCTTTATAGAAAAATACAAGCTTCTTCTAATTTTTTTGTAAAGTCATTCTTAATACCACAACAAAATATTGGAGATCAGAGTTAAATGGAAACAACAAAATTATGATTTTTTTAATATGTTCCCACATAATATAAATTATGATGATGAATAGAGAACTTTCTACTTGTTTTAAATTTAGTATTGACCAGAATTATAATATATATTTATGCATATTACTGTTTCTCGATAGTAACTGTATCCAATGTCACATATTGCTTATAAAATGTATTAAATTATACTAATTATTTAAGTTTGTTCTAAATAGATTAGACATTTTTGCAAAGAAGATAATTTTGATGATAACACAATTTATTTAAGTATTCTTGCTATTCTTTTTAATTATATCAAACCAGTATCTCATGTTGTAAACAGGATTTGTTTTCAATGTTGAAAGCTTAATATAGAGATTTGATTACAAGTAGTACTTATAGTTATAATAATGATTTTTAGTCACTTTACTGTATGTGTAGATTGTGTAGTATGAGATTAAATGAGTGACTATAATATGTTGGCATTACATTATAGTCAACTTTATTATGATGTATATTAATTTTTACCATTACTATCAAACAGGAAATAGGCTACACAGACACCATACTTGATGTCCGCTCAAACAGAGTGCGAGCATTGCTCGGCTTAAACAATGAGGAAGTAGAAAACCCAAACTATAGAAATTATGACAAGCAGCAACACGACAGATGTCGTGTATACTCTACGAACCATATGGTTCGCAAATACGATTATGGTATGTATTAAATATAAGTGTGTATAATTGTAAATTGAATTCCCTGGTTATTGTAGCACAGATGTTTTCTATGTGATTTTATTATATTGACACAGAAAAAGAGCCGCGTAAAAGCGGCGTGTCCGCGGGCGGTGGTTACAATGAAGAAGGGCTGTCAGTCCAGGAGACAGCTGCAGTCTTCGCAAATTTTGAGTTCTTAACCAATCAGGAGATGGATATGGACGAAATTGATGACCTGGATGCAAAACAATCACACCATCCTCCTGGTAAACAAGGTATATAATTATGTCGAGTATCAGTTTATTCTCATCAGTTTTGCTTAAATAATTACAATATACTAGAACAATGATTTCCCTTTAAGTATATTTTCTCCTGTTATTAAAGTGGAATTTACTATTTAGTTGTAATAATTAAATTATTATGGGACAGTATATTATTATATACATAATATATACTGCTGCTACTGCTCGGCACATGTGTCCTCTCATTATGAAAGGGATTAGGCTATAGTCCACCAAACTATCCTAATGCGGGTTGGAAAAAACAATTGTGCTTACTTAATTAGTTGAATAAAAATAAACTTCTTATAATCTAAAATCTGATCGGTGGTAATCACTGCCTTCTGCTAGGACTAAGAGAGTTTAGTAAACATTAAATTATTCCTAATTACATTATGTTTTTGTTTATTTTATCACATTAAGGCGAAGAAGTCGACCATGAGGCAGAGGAGGTCTTGAACGAGCTCAACTTGCTCACCGAGAGAGAAGCTGACGGCGGTGGTCAAGGTGACGAGTATCCTGTTGGTAAGTTTTGTTATAAATTGGTGTTTTGTCACTATTGTCAGACGATTAAAGGAACAGGTAGGGTCACTCGCCTGTTCAGTAGTAAATTCGACTGTAGTAAAATTTTTGGAATGTTGTAGATTATATTTTATGATACTTTTACGTCAGGTGGCGGTTCGAGCGGTGGCAGCGCAGTAGGCGCGGGCGCCGGCGCTGGCGCGGGCGAAGCCGATGAAGAGCCCCTGGCGCTGGGCGAGCTGGCGCAGCTCACCGTCAGCAACGAGCCTGAGGCCTATGACGTGGCCAGCGCCAACAAAGAATCCTTCCGCAAGACCTGGAATGCCAAGTATACGTTGCGCTCGCACTTTGACGGAGTTAGTATCTTTGATTGTGTACTAAACATCCATTCACTTTAGAAATAGTTCTTTCTATTTATAAATGACTATGTTTTTTAAATTAGCGTCTTCGCTTATCTTGACTCGCTTGCCATCGATATAAAAATATAAATATTACATTGGAAACGTTGCAGGTGCGGGCGCTGGCGTTTCACCCCACCGAGGCGGCGCTGGTGACGGCGTCGGAGGACCACACGCTGAAGCTGTGGAACCTGCAGCGCACCGTGCCCGCCAAGAAGTCGGCCGGCCTCGACGTAGAGCCGCTGTACACCTTCCGGGCCCACACCGCGCCTGTGCTGTGCCTGGCCATGGGCGCGCCGCGCTCCGAGGAGTGCTTCTCTGGCGGCCTGGATGGCACCATCCGCGTCTGGAACCTGCCGCCGCCCACTGCCGACCCCTATGACCCTTACGACCCTGCAGTTCAGGTACTACAGTTATCCTCCGTCCCCTCGAATTGAAATAAGGAATACTATTTAGCTAATTACACTAACAATCTCACTGTCTATTCGTTGTAGGTTCTACATCATTAATTATTGTTATTATATTTGAAAGCAGGGCTGTCTTAAAGCCTCGTTAAACAGAACATGTATTTAGCGCGTGTCATGGCGCTAGAGCATACCAGACTAGCGCCGCGCTATAGCGCCGCGTTGTGTTGCACTGAAAATGCTTTGGCCTGTCAAACAGACCGAGCGCGCTAGAATACGCAGCGTTCTAGCGCAGCGTCTTGACGTTGCGTTGTATTTTTGTACAGAATTTTATCTGCCGCCGGGCGTACTTGTATGAATGTGGTAAAAATGGTTACTGAATAACTATTCAACAGGTTACTAATCAACTGAATAACTATTCAATAACTGATTGAACAGGTCCGAAAACACCCTTGTTTGTATGACATGAGGCACAGTGTATTCCAATTAATGTCAGTATACACTGTTCCTCGTGTAAAATATAATAAAAAATGTATGTATACAAAAATATGGTTGAGCGTCCAAGTCGTTCAAACACAAAATACGCGACGCTGTCTGGTACGCTCTAGCGCCCTGACGTGCGCTATTCTATTTATCTTCGGGGACGCCTGCAGGCACCAGGCGGGCGATCAGTCTTCTTGTTGGGATTCTTTCGCCCAATAGGGAATATGCGTCTGATTAAAAAAAGGTCAAATATTTATTTTTATGAACTTTATCGTTTTAGAATTATGTCTATGTAGATATTTTTTTATATTATTTCTTTTTCGATGAGAAAGTAATTACTAAAAAGTCTAAAAAAACTGTTGGAAATTCAAAATACTTGAAACGCAACACTATCGGTCAAATGGAATATGACATCAAAGTCTACTAAAACAGTGTCTGTTGTACGCGGTTGTTTGGTTGAGAGAACGTAGACTTTGACGTCACGGCAAGCGCGCCAAAATCGCGGGTGTTTAAAATGCCAATATCTGTCTCATAATTTAATAAATTTTTTTGTTACTTAATTTTAGTTTTAAGGCGCTGGATTTTTTTTACGGCTACATAACGATATAAAGTTTCGTTTAAAAATATTAAAAAAAATGTGCATATTCCCTATTCCCCATTTTTGGTGAATCATTTGCATACATTTTGCATTGTTTCTTCTGCTTCCCCGCATGCTGGGCATTTGGGGTCTTGTTTTATTTTAATGATTGTCAGGTGTCTGTTGAGGCCACAGTGTCTTGTTGCAATTCCTACTGCTATCCCTACACATTCTGAGTAGTTTTTGGGATTTCCTTTCATCATATGACTTTAGGAAGATTTTTGACTGTCGGTTGTGTGCCATGTTTTATTCAACTCTCTTATCATAATTCTGTGCCTTGGTTCTGGTCCCACAAAGGTTTCATCTGCTCCTTTTTTGGCTAGTTCGCCCGCTTTTTCATTTCCTTCGTGTTCTTGGTGATGTGCGCTAAATACTCGTTCTGTTTGACGAGGCCTGCAGGCTGTCCAGAATTAGGGCGCTTTTAGAAAGTAAAAAATAGATAATGATAACAAAAGTAGGCCCTGTTGTGTCCTTTGAAAAAAAAACCGCATCTACTTACTGCCTGAAAGTCTTATATAATGTGGTAACGTATTTTTAATAACATTGCTTACTAATAATATTCTAAGTTGAGTAGGTATCCAGTGCATCTGTCCTGGCAACCTAATACTAATTAATATCAAATTTATATTATAATGGTTGAATGTAGTGAACTATTATTATAACTTCTGAATATTTTACATAGAAGACATTTACATTAAAAAAAATTTTTTTCGCCTCGTAAAGTTCAGTGGGTGGAATGAGATGTAGACGATTGTGTAGTGAAGTAAGTACCGGTGCAGGGTGCGGTGTTGCGCGAGCACACGGACGCGGTGTGGTCGCTGGCGAGCGCGCACGGCCGCCTGCTGTCGGCGTCGGCGGACGGCTCGGTGCGGCTGTGGGCGCCGCGTGCCGCGCGCCCGCTGCTGGCCACGCTGCGCAACGACGACGCGCCCGCCGCGCCCGCGCCCGCCGCCGCCGACTTCGCCGACGCCGCCTCGCGCGCCGCCGTCGTCTACCGCGACGGCACGCTGCTCCTGTACGACCTCGAGACTGGACAGGTGAGTGCTCCTCTCCGAGGCGGGGGCCGAGTGCGGCGAGGCGAGGTGCTGACGCGTTATGTTGTTGCCGCAGCCGGTGCTGCGCGTGGCGTGCGAGAGCGGCGCGACGCGGGTGCGCTCGCACCCCACGCTGCCGCTGCTGGTGACGGCGCACGAGGACCGGCACATCCGCTTCTGGGACGGCGTGTCGGGCCGCTGCGCGCACGCCATGGTGGCGCACCTGGACGCCGTCACGGGGCTGGCGCTGGACCCCAACGGGCTGTTCTTGCTGTCGGGCAGCCACGACTGCTCCGTGCGGCTGTGGAACCTCGACACCAAGACGTGCGTGCAAGAGATCACGGCGCACCGCAAGAAGTTCGACGAGAGCATCCTGGACGTGGCGTTCCACCCGCTGCGGCCCTACATCGCCAGCGCGGGCGCCGATGGGCTCGCCAAGGTGTTCGTCTGAGCGCCGCCCGCTCCACATATATATAGTATATATACATTACATGTAATTTTACTTTCGATACGAACTTTATGTAACGCAGTAGCGAGTCGCGTCATCGCTCGTAGACGAGCGACCGGTACTCTTGGATTATGTGTGTAGTCCCTTCGGTACGGTTACGAGTAGCGACGTATCTGCGATTCGACGACGCCGTGTGTACGGACGGAGCCGCCGGTTCGTTTTATCGTATTTAATATTATAACGTAATGAACGCGCGCTCGACGCTCGTTATAAGCGCGTAGTGAACACTCATCTATGTATAGACATTTGAAATTTATTATAATATATTTTTAGACTTTCAGTATGTGGATTTTAGGTTTTTATCGCGACTTTTTCACCGATTTTACTATACGCAGTGAGAATATTGTTCGTTTCTATGCATCTGTAAGCGAGACCTTATAATAAAATAATATCATATGGACACCGACGATGTTTCCTTGATATGTTCATTATGTTTTACGTGTCTGTACAGTTAGAATGTTATGCAGTATTTGCTAATGTTATGCAAAGAACGAATGGTGTTTCTTAGCTAGATTATTTTTATTTAAATCGATTGGATTTCTATAGATAATAATTTCTTTTGTTTTGTGACATGTAATACATCAACATGCTCTCATGATATCTTATGCGAATGAAGAGCAATCGAACAAAAATAATGATTGAGTAGAAGTACTATATCGAAAATAACATAAGTAATGTTTGTTCGTAACGAGTACTGCGATGTAGAGTATATATTATGAAACATTACATTATTCCTTTATTTTCCTCGAATTCATACTTGTACACATACATCCAAAAATTGATAGTAAAAAGCAACATAACCGATTTGCATGTTGTTTTTTTATATTTTTGTTGTTTTTTCTTCCCTTCACCCCTACTTTTAATCTAGCAAGTAAGATTTTATTGACTGAATAACATTACCATGCAAGAAAAGAAATAGTTTTGCGAGATGGATCTTACTTATCTCATAAATACTCAAGTCATGCTATATAAACTCATTTGTTGCATTATGTACATTATTCAATTTATAACAATTCATTAAAGTCGGTTCATTGGTTTGAGAGTTTTAATGTTAAACAATATTACACTGATGTTAGTTGATCTGTGACCTTGCATTATAGTTTCCTTTGTTTTTGAAAATATATCAAAGAATTTCATCTCGCTCATATCGCATCACGAGGGGAATAAAGGCGTAAGTAGTAAATCCCAAATTTCATCCGGGATTAAAAAAACCTTTTGACGGGCTAGCGGTTGCATATGGTTTTGTAATACTTTTTTTGAAACTATAGTACAGTAAAAATGTGTATGTGTAATTTTAACTAATTTGTAAAAAAAAAACAATAAATACATTAATAATAAGTGTACTTATGCCTTTGTTTCGCAGGCTGCGATTAGGCTTCAATTATTATGTTGAGTCGTTGTGTACCGATCTAACCTAAACACTAGCCTATCTCTATCAGCGTGTAGCTATTTTGCGGATAAAAAAAGCTCCATAAAGTTGGCACAGTGGTCCGAGCTGGTCGTACACTTCTCGCTCATCTTTTTGGTATAAAAAATTGCTCCGGGTTGACAAAAAGGTTGGCGAGACAATGTACACTGTACAATGTACAGTAGATAAAGATCTCTGTTCGAATTTGAAAAACAAAATACTGATCCCAAGACTGCAATTTCGAGGTTCGACTCCTTACTCCGTACTTTTGTGTTTTGGGTTATTTTGAGTCCATTATTTTTTAAATATAATTTTATTGGCTGAATTGGACTAGTCTCAAAAACTGAAATTACTGTCACATCGCAGAGTACTGTTCAGGGGGTAGAAGACGGGGGTGTTGGTGCAGGCTTCCAGTCTATCTATCATGCGGCTGAATATCAGCCAACTTGCCATCAGATCTCTCCGCAACACAATTTCTGGACAATACCGATACCCATAGGGATACCTAAACTGCTTATGTAGCCGACAGTGTTTTTGGGACTCCCTAGTGATAGGTTAGTATGACACATCCATGGTCCGTAACCGACGGCTTTATATGCTCTCCGAGGCACGGATAGGTCTTTAAACCGTGGGAATCAATGTAATACAACGATGACGTCATAATAGTGATAAGATGGGATATTAACCATAGCTTCTTTGCTCATAACATTGAATCAGGCGCATTTGGTAATTTCCCTAGACAAATCTGACTGATCTTGGGCTGTGCCGATGCTTATGTGGTTGTGACAATTGGGCGAGGGAGAAGAAACTAAAGAATGTAATAGGTACATATTGATGGTACTCCGTGCTACTCTGCAGGTGATATCACGCTGGTTGGCCGTCGGTCAAGGACAGCAACACACCACATCAAGTCTGGTCCATCGTTGCGTGTTGGTTCAGTCTGGAAGCCGTTCTGTCATTTTATAAGTTTTTGGCTGGTGGAAGACGTGTTGCTGCATCTTATGGTATTTAGGGCCTGTTTCACCATGTCTGGATAGCAGCTACCTGCCGAATAAATTCAAAAATATTTTATAAAATTTATATGAAATTGTCTGCTAAGTAATTTAACGAGTAGCTAAGTAATTTACTAGGAAGTTGAGAAACAGACCCTGTCATGCTCGTGTCATGTTTTGCAGTTCTGATAATGACCGACGGACCTGGCGATAATGATCGACTTGTGCCGAATTCGGCGTATCACTACGGACTTTCCTGCGCCTCCACAGACGACACTATCTTCTCCCATTCAGATATAGGTATGCAAGCGCGGATCCACCGTTATGAGCATGATGGGCATGCCCATCACCTAAATCGAAGCCGAAAGAAAAAAATAATTAAAAATAACTACGCCTCTGTACGTAGACAGGTAGGTAGAGGAGGTAGTAAAGAAACTAATAAAATTGTAGTTACTCTTCTAACCAAGCCTGTCCGGGGTGGGTGGCCAAATTTTCGAGAATTTAGCCCGAATTTTCAAGCTCGCTCTTAGGTGAGACACCTGGAGGTAGTAAACAAACTAATTGTAGTTATACACTTCTAACCCAGTCTGACCGGGGTGGGTGGCCCGAAATTTCGAACTTGCTACGCTGGCTCTTACTGTATGAGATAACTGGAGGTCTAGTTACAAACTAATTATAATTACCCTTCTAACCTAAACTGTCCGAGGTAACCCACCTCGGCCAATCCAATTTTCCAACAAAAGGCTCAAATTTTCGAGCTCGCTTTGCTCGCTATTACATGACATAACTGGTAGTAAACAAACTAATTGTAGTTATACTCTTCTAACCCAGCCTGTGCGGGGTTCGTGGCCCGAATTTTCGAGCTCGCTTCGCTCGCTTTTAGGTAACACACCTGGAGGAAGTAAACAAACTAATTGTAGTTACTCTTCTGATCCAGCCTGTCCGAGGTGAGTGGCCCAATTTACAAATTGGATTGTCCGAGGTAACCCACCTCGGACAATCCAATTTTCCAACAAAAGGTTCCAATTTTCGAGCTCGCTTTGCTCGCTCTTACATGACATGACTGGTAGTAAACAAACTAATTGTAGTTATACTCTTCTAACCCAGCTTGACCGGCGTGGGTGGCCCGAATTTTCGAGCTCGCTTCGCTCGCTTTTAGGTGACACACCTGGAGGTAGTAAACAAACTAATTGTAGTTATACTCTTCTAACCCAGCCTGTCCGGGGTGGGTGGCCCAAAATTTTCGAGCTCGCTTCGCTCGCTCTTACATGAGACAACTGGAGGTAGTAACAAAGTTATTGTAATTACCGTTTTAATAACTTACTGTTAGTAATAACTTACTCTTAGTAGTAAGAAAGGAGATCACATTAACAGTATTACTAGGGGTAGGCAATCTGTACATTGGAAAAAAAAAGGTTTTCTGAGTTATAGGGCGGCAAACCCTGCAGCCCCGGGGCGCTGAATCTTAAAATACGCCACTGAACCACAGTGCTATGAATGTTATGCAGCCAATAGACAGTAGATACTTAGTCGTTTCTGTCATGATAGTGTTTAAGTTGTTGCAATAAATAAATAAATAAATAAATAAATAAATACTGACGCTTTCCCTCAAAATACCAACTTATGTATATCGATTGTGAGCGACTCGCACTTGACCGATTTTCTAGTGGCCGTGCCCATCACCTAAATTTGAGGCTGGATTCGCGCCTGTAGGTATGTAACATTTGACTAACGTTTAGATTAGTTAAATGCCACATATGGCCCTGTATGATCCGTTTGAAGTTGAGTACATAGGCCTTCCCTTCTTGTGTACATGTCCTCGCTCACGATTAGATGGTTTGAACGAACTCAGTGCGGCTGTGGAAGCCTCAGGCGAAGATATTAAACTGATCTAAGTCATTTTTATTAGTTACCTAACGCACGTTGAATTATTACCTAATGTTTACAATTTAAAAGATTCGTAAATGTTATTTACATTCACAAACAAACAACACTGGTTTGGTTTTGTTTATGCATAAGCATTCTAACTACTTCGGACGGTTTGCTATAAAAGCTATAATATACGTACCTATACCCACGTACCTATACGTATATTATTTTTAATTAATATCTTACTTGAGAGTTGAGTATACTTTAACTAGCATGACGTCACCATTTTCTTACCGTGTTACTTACACGATAAACTAAAATTTGTCCGCAAAGTTATTAGTTTCTAAAGAAATAAACGTAGTTAGGTGCCCAAGTGGCGGCTAAGAGATATACCTACATAAAATATTTAGGTGGATGGCACCCGTAACTAGACGTTGTAATGTAACACCATCACCGTTGGAACAGCTAGTCATAAAGGTGGGACAAATTAAGTATAGCCCCCGCCTTCTCCTTTTCGAATTCGTTTTAAAAGGAATCTAAAATTTATCTTAAAATGTGTATA
Source organism: Acronicta psi (assembly GCA_946251955.1). Lineage (NCBI taxonomy): Eukaryota > Metazoa > Arthropoda > Insecta > Lepidoptera > Noctuidae > Acronicta > Acronicta psi. The sequence goes on along the minus strand of OX276475.1, from coordinate 8,897,010 downwards.
AGTAAGTAGGTAATTATTGTTGATCCACTGTTGGAGAAGATGAAGATATTTTCTGCTGAGCTATGCTTTGGGTGTAGTTAATGCTTTACCATCTAGCACCGATGATGTAGCCATTGCATTGTTATGAATGTTATGCAGCCAATAGACAGTAGATACTTAGTCGTTTCTGTGTATTGATCGTGTGAACGAATTGACTTGTAATGACATCTTCAAATTCAGTGAAATCGTAAAATACCCTAAGATGTTTGGCATGTAAGTGTAAAGAATTTATATAAACTTATAATAGGTACTTCCTTAGTTTTGTGGTAATCCAAAATTTTGTTAGTGGTTGATTTACCATTTTTTGGTATGTAAAAACCGTAAGTAAGTTGGTACCTGTTCTCGCCAATGTTTTTGTCCGGGTTGAAGTTGGGCCAACTCTTTTAATCCATTTTTTTTCTTTCTCCGGTTTTTACGTACAAATTGAAGTTGGTTGGCGTCAATTTTAGCACGAACAAAAAGATAGGCGAGAACTGTAGCATTAATGTTTTTGCAGTAGACCTAAATGTTCCCAGATAATATATTATGCTCAGAGAATATAGGTACATACCACTAACCATTTACTTTTTAAAAAAAGGGCTTGGTATCAATCGATACCTAGGTAGTAATAATAATTATAAAAAAATACATTTAACGTGAAAAAGAGGGCTTTCAATGAGTACACTAACTGACGCAGGGTATTAACTCCATCAGCTACCTATCAATTTTCATATAAGTTACAGATTTCTTAGTGAGCATCCATAATTTTTATATTAATTGTGGTACATAATGTGTTAACGTACCTACCTGCCATAATGGAGTACCTACCTAAAGAAATACTGTCAGGCTACAGCTGGTATAGGTAGATACACATACACATTGTAACGAAGCTTAAAACTACGCATACTGTACATAAAAACGAGACCCACTGAGCGTAAAATAATCGCTGGGAAACTAAAGAAATACCTATCTAAAACATTTTCCGAAGAAAGTTTATATTAACAACATTATAAATTAATTTACATAGAAGTAGAAAAAATAAGTGACTTTAACCTGATTATCTCCGAAACTAGTCAGATATGGAAGAAATACGAACTGAGAGAAAGACGTTGTACGGAAGACGATAAGACGAAATAAAGAAAATTCGAAGTTAATTTATACCATCAAGGAGTTTTAATTCTGCCCTAATAATACAAATTCCACAAATTTTGCGGATTACCAATCCCTTCTATCGTTTCCAGGCGTAGAGTAAAAAAATATGGCAATGATGGGCAGATTACCTAATCTATGTATAGTCCACGCGGAACTAGTTGGCCACGCCTTAGGTAGAGACGGGGCTGAGGCGGCGGGTTACTGTAAACAAAAGCAAGCGCCCCCGCCCCTCCGTCCCGCCGCTCACATACCTAAGGCGCAGCCAACTAGTTCCGCGCAGACTTTAGTTTTCGTTTTTGTTAATGGTCGAAAGATACCTGACATAGGGTTGACAAGTGATGATAATGTTATTTTACAGGGTTTCCGGTGTGGGCCTGTTCGTCTACTTCATGATATGGTTGACAAAAAAGTTAAACGAGCTCCCAAGTCCTCCTACTTTTGCGCCAGAACATCATACGCCAGGCCAGAATGTACACATGCCTCCGACGGCTCCTCCGCGGGGTTAAACGCAACGAATTAAATAATATGATTTAGCGCTACTTTTTATTAATAATAATAAATGTTTTATTTACTCGAATAACCTCCTTAAATATAAAAATTATATTATTTTTTCTGACCATTAATTTAATTTACATACAAGTGACGTAGGAAATAGAGCAAGATCCCTGGAACGCCAGAACTATTTCATTGTATAAAGCTATAAAGGAGGGTGAGTAGCTACTGATCCATGACATAGCTGTTTTGGGAGTCTATGTAGGTATTCTCTCCATTGACGACTAAGGCTGAGATTCAGAGAAGAGACTCAGCATGAACTTACGCTTCCGTATGTCAAATTGTAATACAAATTTGACATACGGAAGCCTTACTTTACGCTGAGCATCGTCTCTGAATGTTAGCCTAAGACTAAGGCTGATATTCAGAAACGAGACTCAACATGAACTTATGCTTCCGTATGTCAAATTTGTATGACAAATTGACACACGGGAGCGTAAGTTCATGCTGAGTCTCTTCTCTGAATCTCAGCCTAAGGCTTATATTCAGAGACGATGCTAAGCATAAACTTAGGCTTCCGTATGTCAAATTGACATACAAATTTGACATTCGTCTCTGAATATTAGCCTTAGACTACCTACTAAGGCTAATATTCAGAGACGCAGCTCAGCGTAAACTTACGCTTCTACCTACCTACCTACAGCGTAAAAAAGTTGGTGTAAAAAAATTCGAGTCCGGAACTCTGTACTGCGCTCAAAAACTCCAATTACCGATGTGCCTCAAAAGGCCGCAAAACTTAAATGGTACTGGGTATCTCTACACAACTAGCTCAATAAACAGATAAGTGGAGGAAACGGGGGAAACCTTTGGCCAGGATGGGACAATACTAGCTAAATAAAATTGTAGGGACATAATGTAAGCGCGAAAGACAGAGTGCTAGATAAGCTAATCGTACGCATGCGAGACGAATGAACAGAGGACCAGTTACTGCGCACTGGTCTAAATGAAAGGTTGGCATCACGGGTATTAGTGAATAAACGTGACATTTACTAGGGTACATCGACTTTAATTGAGAGACCCCCTGCGACCTTCCACGATCAGGCCAAGCCGTCTAACTCACAATCGTCATCCAAGAGGAAACCCTAAAAAATAAAATAAAACACGCGAGTGCAAGTCTGGGTTTGGTCGAGGCTTTCGTACAAACTTTTACATAGTAAGTAGGTAAATACTTAATTTGTAAAGTAGGTAGATACCTAGTTCTTCCAACTAGGCAATCGAGTCTGGGGTATCTCAGATCTTAGATTTTTAGAAAAGTATTCGATCCTGAATAAACTTTGCTCACTGTACTTACCTACACAATAAATGAATTACTCTATGATAGAGCATCCTTTCAAAACATATACATAGTATCACTTTAAAAAAGGATAAAACTCATGTCTCAAAGTGGAAATCTATGAGGGAAGGAGGCCTTTGTTTAACAGTGGCAGTGGAGATCCACTTCACCTTATAGTCTTCCACTTTCATGAGACATGAGTAATACTTATTTTTCTTTCTCTGATTTTTACGGCCGGATTGAAGTTAGCACGTGCCAACTTCAAGCCGGACAATAAGTTTGGTGAGAACTGTACCTAGGACATGTGCTAGGACCGTAATAAAGGATTAAGCAAAAGGGGTTTCATGAGTTGAATCTTTACGAAGTAATAAACTATGATTCTCGTCCACTCTTTCATTTGCTGAATTTTCAAATGTAAAATAATTGTGGTTAGATCCCTGATCCCTGTCATCGTCATGACAGTCGAGCCTCGAGGGAGCATGAGCTACTACCTACCTACCTACCTACATGTACTATTCTACAACTTTCGAGCAACATGAGAGATACTATGATATCATGTTATTTACTAAATTTAGTTTGGCAAAAAAATCCCAAACTTACTAAATGCTACAATTCTATTTGCGAATTTCCAGTGTGGTCCCGCAGTTCACACGCACATAACTTGAGGCCCTCTGGGGCACATGCGAAACAATTTTGGCTTCCTAATGAAAAAATGCAGCACTCAAAACGGTGGAAGACGTTGTACTACATTTTCTGACGGAATATGTACGTTTCGATGCCGAGAGAGAAATGTTAATAGATACTTTACCTTAAATTAATTACCAAAGAATTAGTTATTTCACGAAATTTTGTTTAAGTATACCATTGTGTGATGCTGCAAAAAATTTAGTTCGATTTGTAAGTTTTCGTTTTATGTTAGTTCGTTCCTTTGAATGCGTAAGTCTTATTCTTCTTCGTGTCGATGGTACGATTTTATTTTTTAAATTAGATTTGGTGTGCCCAAAATTTCGCCACTTCCACAGCATCGTCAGTGGCAGCGCAGAGGTCGCTTAGATTGCAAGTTGCGGGGCACAAAGGACAGGATAAGAGGTGCACCATTGTTTGCGGCACAGTTCCACAACCACAGAGAGCTGCAGTTCCTGCAGCCGTTTTATCGAAATATCCCCACTTCACCAGGTTTGAATTACTCCCCACTTGGGTTCGGAGTCGGTTTAGTGACTTCCAAATGTGCCAAGGAAGATTACATCCTGGGGGGAGGTGCTCGTTTGGTGGTAGGTAATTAGTCGGTGGGGGGGATATCTCCAGCCACAGTTTGCGGCGGGCCTCGGTCGGACACCCCGATAAGGCCTCTGCCGATTTTAGGAAACTGTGCCGACTTTTAAGTCGTTGTTTTGGTAGTTGGGCGCCAAATAGTGGGTGTCTAGAGTCCGATTTCTGTTTATATTTCTCCACTGCGCATGCCACTTCTTGTCGGACCTGTGGGGGTGCTATGCCAGCCGTGGGATAGAGAGAGATAATTGGGGTCGGTTTAAGGCAGCCTGTAATTGTGCGACATGTTTCATTGAGTGCAATATCTACTTCCTTGGCGTGTGCCGAACTGCCGAGCGATGCCACACTGGACACGCGTATTCGCCGCCGAAAAACAAAGTGCTAAGCCAGAAGTCCGGAGTACCTGAGGTGAGTAAATATTGCAAATGTTGGTACGATAGGACTGTAATGTAGGTACTTATGTGTTATATAAAAGTCTGCCTTGTTGGTCTATTGGTCCCAAGCGCGACTGCTACGAGCACTGTCAAGCAGTGTTACTGGGTTTTACTATGAAATTCCCAGTATGATGGCAATAGGCTCGCCTCCTATGACCTATGACATAAGTACTGGCGAACTGAGAGTGTACATAACTACACCTCTGCGTTTAGCCCTTCGGGAATACAAACGTGATGTTATATGTGTCCCTAAATTAAAAAAGAGAAATAAGTAAAAGGAGAATGTTACGTGATGGTGAGGTATGTGGTCTCCCGTGGTGCGTGCGCTCCACATCAACTCTATTCTATCCTTGCGGACTCTTACGGACTCCTCCGGAAGTCCGAACTCGAAAGCCATTTATACATAAAAAAAAATGGTAAAGGAAAGAAGTCACGCTGCATCTGCGTATGATATATACATACTATGTTTAGTGTCTGATTTACGAATGAGGTCTGAAAGCATTGCACGAGCTTGTATCGGACCTGTGAAGTGCCCGACTAGCGCCGGATCCGAAGACTGTCAAGCCTCAGGTGAAGATATTTATTAGTGACTTAACGATTAATCTATTGTTTACAATAAATTTTATGAGATTCGTAAACACTATATTTACATTAACAAACAAACAATACTAGTTTGGTTTTCTTTATGAATCTATAGGCATTCTAACCACTTCGCACGATATACTATAAAAGCTATAATACCGATATACCTACTTAATTACACGTAGGTATGTATTACTGTAAGCTACAAATGTTTAAACCAGCATTACCCACTGTTGCCCACAAGATAGTTTTACTTATCATGTCTTCTGCCACGGATACAGGCTGTATCTGACATCAGAATTAAGATTGTGTTGTTTTAAAATAAGTGGCTCTGGCGAGCGTTCAGTCGACCCATATTGTGTGACCGATCCCTGATACGGAAAAAGTCTAAATCTGGTGAGTGCTGCCAAATATAAAACAGGCATGTCCGTTGGTGTAAAAGGCGTCGGTATTATAGGCGTCGATATTATAGGCGTCGATATTATGGCGTCGACATTATAAGCGTCAATATTATAGGCGTCGGTATAAAAGGCGTCGACACGTCGGTATCAAAGGTGTCGATATTATAGGCGTCAATATTATAAGCGTCGATATTGTAGGCGTCGATATTATAGGCGTCGATATGATAAGCGTAGGTATTATAGGTGTCGCGCGACGGTCCACTTCATTACCGGCGGACTACTTCGGTAGTAGGTAGTGTACCTACTACCGAAGTGTTTTAAACAAATTAAAAAATCGACGGACAGACAAAATCTTTCTTACGGTCTTTCTGCGATTCCATAACGCGTCGTGAGCATTTTCATATGAGTCATATCACGAATTTCGCTATTTAGATGTTTTACAGTGACCACAACGCGTTGTGAAAATGTTAGGCTCAAAGAGCGAAAAATCTTCGCTCTTTGAGCCTAACATTATAAATAAAGTAAGAAACTGATGTGCGTGCGTTGAACGGATTGGGCTTTTTGGCACATTGTTGTTAAGACGTAGCCACCCGCTAAGAAAGGATAAATAAATGAAAACGACTTGGTAACGCCGTGGGAATAACTAATTACTCATAAAGATGGACAGAAATAATAGTGCCTTCACCTTTTTCGAATTCGCATTAAAAGTAACCCAATTTTATTTATCTTGAAATTTGTTAAGGTAATTTTTATTGATCCACTGTTGGAGAAGATGAAAATATTTTCTGCTGAGCTATGCTTTGGGTGTAGTTAATGCTTTACCATCTAGCACCGATGATGTAGCCAATGCATTGTTTTGAATGTTATGCTGGCAATATATAGTATTTAGTCATTTGTGTGTATTTTGATCGAACTGACTTGTAATATTAATCTTCAAATTCAGTGAACTCATAAATAACCTAAGATGCTTGGCTTGTAAGTGATATTATGCTCAGAGAATACATGAAAAAAGTGTGTGAAACATGGTCTATCTAATCGATCCCGACCACTTAAATTAATAATTCTAGTTCGTTTGCATCACAAACTTGATAGATAGTACGTACCTAGATATAAAAAACCGGACAAATGCGAGTCTGACTCGCGCACCAAGGCTTTCGTACAAACTTGTAAGTGCATAGTTCGTCCATCAAGGGAATCTAGATGTTTTTCTCATGTATTTCCATCATGGAGGTCTTCTGCACCCTAAGCACGGAGTCCGTTGCTTCGGCCTTCCTTACGGGCGTTTCCTACTCCGTATTACCTACGGACGGATGAATCGTTCGGGACCCGAACTAAAGTAGTAACTGTCAAATTGTCTTGTCATTCATTGACAAGACAATTTGACAGTTACTCCCCATGGTTTTTTTTTTACCCAGCCGAAATTTTTTATATGAAACTTGTTTTAGCGGATCGTTATGTCTCAGTCTGGGCTACTTTCGGACGGGGCCGATACTTCGTTACCCCCTCATATAGGGTTAACAAGAGACAAAAATGTTGCTAATGTTATTTTCATTTTATTTTACAGGGCTTCATTTGTGAGTTTGTTCGTTTTCTTTATGGTATGGTTTACAAAAAAGGTAAACGAGCTCCCAAGTCCTCCTGATTTTGCACCAGAACCGCTTCCGCCAGCCAAGGATAAACCATTCCTCACAACCGAACCACCGAAAAGCGACGATTACTCATTCTACAATATTCCGAGACCCTAGTTGCGGAGTAAAACGAATTAAAGAATATTATTATGATTAAGAAGTAATTTTTGTAATTAAATATGTTTTATTTACTCGAATAACCTCCTCAATTTTAAATAAAAAAGAATTCATAACCTTTAATTAAATTCACACACGAGTAACTAATGGTGTGTAACTCAGCTCTGAGTCAGCTCAATGAATCAGATCGCACGGGTCTGAGCCGTTGAGCTACAGCTCAGCAACGAAATGACTAGCTCGCGCGGCTCAATTCAGCTCCCTTGAATCCTTGAATCCCTCCACAGACAGATGAGTCAAATGAGTCAAATGAATCAAATGAGTCAATTGATTCAATTGAGTTGATCTGTGATTCTGATCTACTTGAGGCTTGTTCAGTGACAGTCAATGAGTCCAGAAAGTAAGTTTTTGAACGAGTCATTCGTTCTGAAACGTTTTATTGATTTGTTACTCAAAAAGCTCTGGTTTTTTTTTTGTCTATTAAATTAAAGTATTAAAATCTCTATATATTATCATAAATAAATATATCGTATCATAAATATCATCAGTAGTGTTAAATTTTAATTTCATTTTCATTATAATTATTAATCAGACCAAGTTTTTTTTAATAGATCCGATAAAAAATAAAACATCAAAGATTCGATGTTTCTATAACTAAATACATCGATATATTGTCAAATAAATATTTTATTTTTTCCTTTATTAAAAATAACTTGTAATCTTAGCATGGAAAATGCTTAAAAAAATACAAAAAGATAAATAAATATTTGTCAAAACATCGATTAAACCGATGTATCGGAATACATCGAGTAGTCAGAGTTAAACGAACTGTCAACTGCCGCAGCTCAGTCGGCTCGATTCGGCTCAATTCGGCTCTCAGCTCAATTCAGCTCGCGGCTCGTAGTAGAATCATATACCTGTACAGGTACAAACTGAGCTGATCTGCGAGCTGATTCATTGAATCAGCTCACTCGCCTGAGTCACGAGCTGATCTGCAGCTCGCGTATTTTTGATGAGTTACCCACCTCTACGAGTAACATCTGAAATAAAGCAAGATCCCTAGACCTATGTCATTTCAACTATACAGACTTCTCCACTGCCACACACTAGCTTAGGTATTGTTATTACATACGTAATTTTATAAAAACTGAATTTTATGTATGTTAGTTGGGTAACTTTTTAAAGCTGTTTCCCAATTGAGCAGCGAGTTTTGAAGGTTCCACCCCCTGCCAGACATAGTTGAAGGTAGCCGACCTTGAACTACAATGTATAGATGATATATTTTTAATGTTTTTTATACCACTAAGGTGGCAAACAAGCATACGGCCCGCCGATGGTAAGCGGTTACCGTAGCCTATGCTTGCAACACCAGGGGTATCACTCGCGCGTTGCCGACCCTAAAAACCTCTTAGAGGTTTATTTTATGGAGGATTCACTGCACCGACAGTTTGAGGGAATATTTCTCTTGCTGCCAACGCAGCGCATCCTTAGAAGTAGCCCTGGCGGCCTCACTCACTGCAGGAACACAAAGCATAATAAGGTGTGTTAATTTGCTGCAGTTTTCTATAAGGTGGGGGTACTTCCCCAGATGGGCTGCTCCAGATTTCAGCCATAAATGGCTGTGCCTACTTCTCTTGAATTATTATTCAGTTATGTTAACAAAAAGTTTTTTTTAGTTTGGTAACAAAGTCTGACATCCTTGTTTCATGGTTAAATGTTTGTATCTGTCAGAGAGTGAGTCAACATCAACATGTCATCATGCTCATCCCCATGGATTGAAATCTTGGTATATTTTTCATTTACCTACTGAATTTTCAAATGTAAACTGATTGTGCTTAGAACAGGCCATGAAACTAATATATGTCCAACTTTGTTACACTTTGTTCACATCACTATACTTACTATTTCCATGGATTAGGCACATTAAAAACAAAAAAAAATATAGAAAAAAGTAATAAAAACAGTAATTGAACATCTTTGTAAGTAATTAATGATCAAAGTTTCGTTACACTAAAAAAGTAAACCGAATCTTGAATAATCTGCTTTTAATGACCCCAACACATTTAAATTCCATCTGAAAACCCTGTTTTTCCAATTACATTTAGTTAATTCTTCATTTATAGCGCCAGCGAATACGTTAATGACTGTCACTGAAGATGGACAATTCCTAAAAAATCCAAGTTGTCCAAGAAGTTGTTCAATATTAAAACCTAATGTCGGGTTACTTTTTTGTTGCATTTGAGTTTCACTATCACCTCCTTCCCTTGTCTTACTGGTAACCCCCTATATGGTATGCCTAATAATGTATAAGGTGATGATAGGGGGCCTCGTGGCTAAGTTATAGCAACGCTGATCAACCGATCTGCAAGGTTAAGCTACACTTGCCGAGGTGAGTCTGCGATGAGTGACCATTCTTAACACATCGAGGCCCCTCCGTGTCTCGGAGAGCACGTAAAGCCGTCGGTCCCGGTTGTCATACGAACACCTATGACAATCGTTAGTGGTAGTCAGAAGCCCAAAAAAGCCTGACAACCAGTCTATCCTTCGAATATCGGTATTGCCCAGAAATTGGGTCTGATGGCAGTCGCTTCGTGTAAAATACTAATATTCAGCCTCATCTGGTTAGACTGGAAGCCGACCCCAACATGGTTGGGAAAAAGGCTAGAAGGTGACGATAAATATAAAAGCATATTATCATGAAACTGCTGAGGATGAGGTAAGTCATGCTTAATCATGACAATACTGAATACCATATAACATAACCATAATCTGACAATGAAGATGATGGTGATAATGATAATAAGGTAATGATGGTGCCGATGCAGATTATTATGAGATGAACCGATAACGATGATGGTTATAATGATGATTACGAAAAGAGCTATGATGATGACGACTATGATAATAATGTAACGAAATAATTAATCAGACCACAAACTATAGCTCCATTTAGTTTAAAAATTTGCTAAAATCACGACGGGCATAAAATGTATTTCAATTAAAGAACGCTAGTTCTTTTAGTAAAACGTTGGCGATAGGAATGATAGAAACTAATATGATAAAATCCTTAAAAAAATCCTTTTATTCTTAATTTCTTTTAAAGATAATTTTTTTGTGCCTTGACATATTGTCCTTGGTTGCAAAGTTTCTATCTTGTATGATGAAACTTTTTTTATTTTTTTTATAATTATTTATTATAGGGACTTTTATTCTATAACAAGAACATGTCAGTCCCATTATTGCTATCACATTAATAAAAATTAACACGTTTAACTAATTAATAACTAACTACAAACTAAGGGAGTCGGATTTCACAAAAATCTTAAACAAGTTCCTTGCAATGAAACTTTTCAAAATGAGAATAGATAATCTCTGTTTATTTATTTTACTGCTAGGGTTCAATCAGTCATTCACTTATCGCCAAGGATGTAATAAATTAAGCTAAATCATTGAAAATGGATATGGCGTGCTTATAATATGATTTATCAAGATTTTAATACCTCTGTGAATAGATCATTTGTTATAAATTGAATTGTTATTTCTTTAGAAAATAACTCGCCTGGCCAAAATTTATCATAAGTTATAAATAAATTATAAATAAATCAGGTGCATAAAGCCGTTTTACGCAATAATTTTGATAGATATCTATTTGATATTTACCCTCTTTTGGCTGGATTCTAAAAGTGACGATAAACCATATAAATATTTAGTTCTTTATAATACCTACTTTTACTTCACTAACAATAACACACAAATATTGTCCTCAAGTGGGAATCAAACCGGCGACATACGGCGAAACAGGTGGCGAAACTTCCACCTTAACCACTACGTCAACCGAGCAGTCGGAAAACCTTTGCGCTTTGCCTTTCTTAGATTCTTGTTTTATAAAGAATTGGCGATTGAGCGGTTATTGCAATAATATTCAATGAGATTTAGTCAGTATACGCTCACCAACTAGACTACATAGGTATATATACCTAGGAGGATGGTGTTAGGGTGAATATTTAATTACTTTTTTATATAAAAAAATATGAAGAATAAGTGCAATGTACAGTTGGACTTTTACTGTTATTTAACAATAAGTGATAGCTCAGTGATAGAGTGCTTGACTATACATTGTGTACGGGTGATCCAAGTACGATTCCGGGGCTGAGTATTTGAACAGACCTATGGATTCATTATCATTTGCTTAAAGGTCAAGGAAACCAGCTTGGGGAAACTTATTAGACATTTAAGAGAGAAGAAAGCTCGTTTGAAGGGGTTTGTTTGTATTTGGGTATGCAGGTTTCCTCATGATTTTTCCTTCACCGTTTAAGACCGTTAAATATTAATCATTATTAACATGTACATGATTTCAAAAATTCAAAAGAAATGTCATGATGATGCTAGTGACATGATAATTGGACTGCCGAATCCAACGTCTGGCACCTCTGACTTTTCGAAATCACTTGTGAAAGAAAGTACTTATAATCTATACTAATAATATATATCTATACTAATATTATAAAGAGGAAAGATTTGTTTGTTTGTTTGTTTGTTTGTAATGAATAGGCTCCGAAACTACTGGACCGATTTCAAAAATTCTTTCACCTTTGGAAAGCTACATTATCCCCGAGTAACATAGGCTATATATCATCACGCTACGACTAATAGGAGCGGAGTAGTAATGAAAAATGTAGCAAAAACGGGGAAAAAATTATAAGACCACGCGGGCGAAGCCGCTGGCGGGAAGCTAGTAATAAATATATTGTTTTATGTCAATACTGAATTGGCACAATTTTATGGTTCAAAAGTAGCATACGATACGTCACTTATAACCATTAAGCCATTTACTGTCCCATGGCTGGGCATGGATCTTCTTTCAGGATGAAGGGTAATTATCTATGCTAATATTATAAAGAGGTAAGATTTGATTGTTTGGATTGAACAGGCTCCGAAACTACTGGACCGACTTAAAAAAAAACTTTCATCGTTTCGAAGCTACACTATCCCCGGGTGACATAGGGTATAATTTATAAGATATACCCAGACCAAGCAAGCGAAGCCGCTGGCGGAAAGCTAGTTCTCTATAAAACATTATCCTTTGTATTTCAGTGTGTTCTACAGCGCGCTGAGTGCGGCGGCTGTCATGGCTGCGGCGACGTGGCTGCTGTCGCAGGTCCTCGAAATATTTCCTCACATCGAATACCCCACGGAGGAGACACCAGTAGAAGAGATAATCGTGCACGAGATGCCCAAAGCAGTGCCTTTTAAACAACAAAATCCACATATACATTATAATTACAATAATACGAGTATCAAACAACTCCACCCACAAAGGCGTTACAAAAATAATCATAAGCAAAGTAATGCAAAAAAATCTAGCAAAAATAAACATATCCAACATATTAAAAAACAAAAACATCGAAAAAATAATAATCAACGTAAACATAATAATACTCGTAATGATCATTCTCAACACGGATAAGAAATAGGTTAGGTAGCTAATAATTTAATTTAATGTACATAAAATGACTACATAAACTCAATTACACTACGTAATAGTTATTAAAAAAAAAATTTGGACATTATGGAGTTTTATTTTTACATCACATACCATCAGGCCTCCTGTATTCCCGGAAGGGTTAGGCAGAACTAATACACCCACAGTTCGCCGGTATGTTTCATATCAGCCTATTGCCGTCCACTGCTGAACGTAGGCCTCCCCCAAAGAGCGCCAACCATCCCAGTATGTTTAGGTCCCATCTAATATTGCCATTAACCGTTTACAAATCCAGACTCCGAGCTGCTACTGGGAATTTCACAGAAAACCCAGCAACACTGCTCGACCCGGGAATCGAACCCTCCAACCTCTAGCGTGCGTATCAGTGACGCTTGGGACTACTAGACCAACGATGCAGTTTTATTTTAGTGACAGACAGATACAATAATATTCAGCACTCATAATTAATGTGTAGGACGTAGGAGAATTGGTGATATAATCAACATACCATACCATCACGCCCATATTCCCCGAAGGGGTAGGCAGAGGCGTACTATTGTACACCCACATTTCGCCAGTATGTTTAGGTCCCATGTAATAAGGGGCGAGCCTATTGCCATAAACCGGACACAAATCCGGACTCCGAGCTGCTATTGAGAATTTCTCAGAAAACCCAACAACACTGCTCGACCCGGGGATCGAACCCAGGACCTCTAGCGTAGCAGTCGCTTTTGGGACCACTAGACCAACGAGGCAGCAGAGGCAGAGGTGATAAGCTATTATTATTATGTTAGTACTATTATTATAACCACCTTTGTACATGTTAGAAGTTAAAAGTTGAAATATGCACGAGTGTGCGTATCTGTGTTTATTTATTCTTCTGCGAAAATTTCTAATTCAAAGCAATTACGTAATTTTATATAGTCGCGATCTATAAATCATCGCCAATGTATTTGTGAAATGGATGCGGCATTAAAATGTTTAACAGTAGGTGCCGTTAAGTAGGTATGCCTATTTTAGAAATTAGATCATTAGGAAATACAGTGCACAAATTGTTCTTACTTATGCCTCTTTACTTAATATTTATGTTACCACAAATAATTTAATGTTTTTCTCTTAATTATCACTAGAGAATTCAGTACGTTTGATTGTTGTTAAAAAGAGTTAAGGTAGAACATCAAGCAGTTCAGTTTTCGACTGTTTGACCCATTGGACGACGTCTGTGGTCTAGTGGTTCGAGTACCGGGTGTTTCTTATGTAGTATGTATTTACAAAAAAAAGTATATAAGTATTATATCCATAGTCTAGTACCCATAGTACAAGCTCTGCTTAGGTTGGGACTAGATGGTGCTGTGTAAAAATGTCCCAGGATATTTATTTATTTATTATTTTAATGGCCTTCTTTATCTTGATGGATTGATCGCGATTTATTGGGTTATCGAGTAGTCTTTTTAAAAAAAGTCAGTTATTTTTTTAAAAAGAAAATAAAACAAAACACCCTTAAGTTGGCACTTAGTTGTACAGCTACATTGATGTTCAGTAGGGGTACTTATAGGTACACAGAAGGTACCAAATAACTGTAGTAAATTTACGCAACTAATAATAATATTCTTAATACGCAAATCTGAAAAGTACACCCGCGATTCTGACGTACATGATTTTTGGTATTTCTGAAGTTTTTTATCAGATCTAGACAAAACATCTAAAACATTAATAGTACATTCACCCTTTTTGAGTCAGTTAAAATAAGGTAAGGTAACATCAATTCATTTTCTAATCCTTTCTAAGTTTCGTACCTTCATGTTCAACGTAATAGAAATTAGAATGGGCTATTTAAAGACTCCATTCATTAAAAAATCTATAGATCTAGTCAGTGATTGTTTCAGCAAAATGATGGCGTGAGTATTGTTATTTTTTATTAGAATATTTCAAATTTAAATATGAATAATATAAATCAACATTTGGAAATAGAACGTTATTATTGAGATTTTATGTAAAAAAATATTAGAAATGTAATTTTTTTAATTTTGTATTTATATATCTCTCTCAAGAAACACACACAAGGAACACATTGCCACGCCGGTCGTGAGTAGGATTTTACTTGGGAATCTATGATGAAAGTAATCTCCCACACTTTCTATATAAAGATGTAGTTTATTAATTCATGTTTTTTTTATGTACAGCGAGCTGAGTGCGGCAGCCATTATCTACGGAGTGACGTGGATGATGAACCATTTAATCGAACTGCTACTACCGAAAGAAGCCTTCACGCTGGCAACCACAGAGCCTCCGAGACGCGGCTAAACATTTTGTTATGCTAATTTAGAAATGAGGTATTAAAATATTATTCTCAGTACGTACATAGTTTTAGTATGAATGTGTTTTTTTTTCCTTTGCGGTTGTTGTCCCACTGCTACGCAAAGGCCTTCCCCAGGTCCTTAAATCTACCCTTTTTTCGTGACGAATTTCTTTATGTCGATAAAATGTTTTTATTTATTTAAAAAAAGAGAAGTATTATGTAATTTAGTCCAGGTTCATGGACCAGGAGTATGGATGGATGACTCAGGTGCTATTAAAAGAGAATAAGGCAAATGACATAAGTAATAAAAATCCTCCATAGATGTAAATTATTCATTTTATAGAAAGATAATATTAGAAAACATAATTATATGTAGGTACGACTGTGCGACGGTCGATGAATATGAAATAAATAAAATAATTATGTTTCACATTTGTCACTACGAACCCTCTTTAGTTTAAGGTTGGCTCTCAGTGTATTACAACAATGCTAATAATGAAATATATTCGAGCGTTCTTAGGGATGCCTACGTCATGACGTGTGATGCTATAACATCATAACTTCACATTTGAATTTTTTCGCAAAGATGGCAACGGCACTCCCTGATGGCGGAGCCAACTTGATGACAAAACGAGTGCTGTGAATGCAGCTCTGCTTTTTTAATTTCTTCACCAGACACTTCCCAACCGCACTGAAAAAATGAAATGATTCATATTAACTAATAAGATACAAGGTAATTTAGTAAGGATTTTTGCGATGTGGCTAGAACTCCATGGAAAAGAAAATTATGTCTCAGTGTCGTTTTATTTAAACTTGTCATATTATATATAAATCATATTCAATGAGTTTTTTTTTTAATGAAGGAAAAAATCGGCGGGCGGGCAGGATTCGAACCTGCGCCTTCTGGTTCGGTACACCAGAATCCACAGAACCAGAATCTGGTGTACCGAACCAGAAGGCGCAGGTTCGAATCCTGCCCGCCAGCCGATTTTTTCCTTCATTAAAAATAACTTGTAATCTTAGCATGGAAAATGCTTAAAAGAAGTACTAAAAGATACATATTCTATGAGTTAGTCACGCCATATTGCGATCATGTGAGCGAAACTAGGCTTTAGTCAAGTTCAAGTTATCAGTTCTAAATTTTTTATTTTATCGTGGAAAATGGCTTCATTTTGACTGCGTAAACTATCATAAATTATATGAATTTATTTCGGAAAGGGAGGCCTGTTTCACCACCCCCTGAGAAGTTCCCGTTAAATCACTTGGCAGATAATTTCATACGACAATTCCATGTCTTAATTTATCCACCGGTTAGCGGCTATTCAGAGTTGATGAAACAAGCCCATCGTGTTAAACGACTTTCTAAGCATTTTACCATATTGGCCATATTGTAGCAATACAGGCGCCTGGCGCTAGGCTTCACCAGCTTAGCAAGCATCGCCCAGGCCCGGCCGGCGCGCCGGTCCATCTTCAGAGCCTGGATGGTGCACGCGATTGCGCTTGACCTCGCCGTCATTTGCTCGTGTGTCTCCTTTACTCCTGTTTGCTTTGAACTTTCTCCTTCCTTCACAACACATATTTTTGACCTCTGATAGAAGAAGAATAAATAGTATTAAGTAGGTTCTAGTTAGATATTTATGTTTATAATTTTAGTTTTATTGGTTCGAGGATCCCAGGCGTCGAAATAAAGAGATGAATTGCCATTGTTTTTAAATTAATTTAGATGATGTAATTTAGCTTTCAAACAATGGCAATTCGTAAGAGTGTACACGTGCAGTCCCATGAGTTATACCTACGCTGCATATATTGCAGTTTACGCATGAGACAAAAATTACAGAAAATTTACATTGAATATGTGTCTTCTTCTAAAAGAAGTTGCTCAATATGTGTATTCACGCCGGCAAGAGCTACCTAGTGCCTCGACCATGAGGTTTTCTCACTAGACTCGCTAGACCGTAAAATATTTGTATGGAAAACCCTCGCAGCGCCTCTAGTGGTTACGTAAGGAACTAAAATTTGCTATGAGATTACAGCGTTTCGATGCGTAAAAAACCTATCGAAAGCCATTCAATAGAACTCATGGTTGACGTACAGATATTGTTGATTATTTGTGTAAGAATAATAAAATACCAACACAATAACAATATAAAATAAAAAAACTGGATCAGTTTGCGTACCGCCACCCAGTCCTCAGCGAGTGCGGCCCATGCGTACGCGCTGGGCTGTCGCCGCACGAGGTCCACGAGCATGGAACGCACGCGATGCTGTTCTATGGCCCCCAACGACATCAGTATACTAGTTAATCAATAAGTAACATTTTTGACTACTATATTATAGTAAAATATTATACTAGTAAATCAATAATTAACATTTGAGCCATTAAGCCTCACTAGTGTAGCAGTCGTAAGCGCAACTGCAGATTTAGAGGGTCCGATTTCTGGGTAGAGCAAATAACCTTAGGGTAACGGCGGACTGTAGGTGTACAGCAGTATAAATTTGCCTACCCGAGGAATCATTGTGGAATACATGCCTGTACTAGGCATGGTGGATTTTATGTTACGTAGTCAAGCAAAAAAAATACTTCTATCGATGACGTCACTGAGCCATCAAAGTCCGCTAGGCATACTTGGCGAAAAAGCTACCGTTACCCTTTTGGGGTAGAAAAATAGAACATAAATATTGCCTTTTCTCAGTGGGCTAAACAATCTAAAAGATAAGATACTCTCATTACATCCTTACGAAAGGATGATGCACACCTGAATGAGCCGATTATGTTAGTAGCTTTGTCATAAGACTCCATGGCATTGCTGACATTTCCGAGTTTATGCTGACATTCCGCTTCAAGGCTTCTCAGGTAACACATCTGCGGGCGGATTAATATTCAACTTATAAAGGAAAGAAAAAGAAATGAACAAAGTAATGTCGATGCAGGCTCGCGCCCTACATGGGGCCTAAACATTACATGTGGGCGTAAAAATAACCTTTGCCTAGCCCTTCGGGGAAAACAGGCCTGATAGTACTAGGCAGTACTTTTTTCGATACAGTTTTTACCGTTTCAAAGCAGGGAAAAAGTAAGTTTTTAAGTATCTAGGACTTTTTTGTCACTAGTTTAGTATATTGCCTAAGGTTTCACTGCATCCACCATAAAAGACTTTATAAGACAAAATGTAGCCTATGCCTTTGCTCAGGATGCCATCTATCTGCTTGCCAAGTTTTATCGCAATCTGTTTAGTGGTTTAAGCGTCAAAAGATAACAAATAAACATAGGTATGAATAGTGGAATGTGTACTACTCACGTCACCGAACTTCCCGAGTCCAATATTAAGATGGCAGAGAGCTTGCTTATAGTCTCCTCTTAGCCGGCAGCAAAGACCAACTATATGATAGTAAGGAGCTGACTCTCCGTTCTCCGTCAATTCACGAGCCATACACGCTTCTGCCAACTATAAAATCGAAAATTTGTCTCATTTTTGGGCAGGTCCGAATCTCATCTAGTGGGGGGCGAGAAGGGGCACTCGCCCCGGGTGGCTAAGATAGGAGGCCGGCAAACCATCAACTGGTCTCGCTATCTGCATGCTGGACACTGTTTCAAGACAGTCAAATTGGTACTATGCTCTGCGCCACCGTTCTAAAATTGTAGATCTGTAAAAGCTGGGTTTTTGTGTTCATACCAAATATAAATGCTATTCTTTCTTACTAAATTAAAATTATAGATCAAGTTCAACTGGGTTAGAACGTGAAACTTGTCGAGAAAAGAATTTAATAAGTAATAAGGCAAGATCATTAACATCATTTGATAGCTAAAAGTGGATATGAAACTCTAGAATAAGTTCTAAGGACAATCTTCGTCTGCTATAAAGGCAGAAATGATCATAGGTATATTTATTTCTGAATTCAATACCTAATTGAGTGTATGCTACCAATTAGTGCGTAAAAATAGGGTGACACAGGTCAAGGCGTAATTAAATAGGGTCTGATGGTAATAAACAGTTATATATCTATAAACGCATATGAATAAATACATATTTTATTCAAAGGAAAAACAAACTAGCTGCTCTGATTATTACATTTTTACTATTTGTACTGTAAAACATTTTATTTGTTATCTTTTTGTATTTTTTAAGCATTTTTCATGCTAAGATTACCAGTTATTTTCGTCGATTCGTCAGTCGTCGTCTGTCGATTTTTTCCTTAATTAAAAATAACATTTTATTTGTTATTTAATAACACCCCATCCTTTTTGCGTCGGGGGTTAAAAACAGGTCCTGTACTAAAAAATAAGCCGTCTCGCGAGGGATTTTACAAACATAGAATTAACGGACACAAAGTACACTCAGGTCCCAATTATCAGTGGATCACACAAAGTTAAAGTTTTGGGCACACCAAATTTTATTTAAAAAAATCGTACCATCGCCACGAAGAAGAAGAAGACACAAATTTGTCTCGGTTGGGATTCAAATCCACGACCAGCACAACGGTAGTGGCGAGTTGACCAACTTAACCGCCAAATGTGTAGTGATTTATACTGTGTATTTATATTTGTCTAAGGGGTTCGAAATAATTCCTTGCAGAGCCACAACTTATTATGAGGATTTAGATACTACAAGAATTCAATCCAGTCCTTTACGACGGCATGCGTCAAAACGTTTTATTAAAAATGAGATGTGGATTGGGTCAAATTGTGTTGATTATTTTCTTAGGTCAACTGTTACATATTTCTATGGTATTTCTTATCTCCCCAAAGAAGGTTGCTAAATAATTGTAGCTTCTTTGTTTCAAAGTGTACTAACAGGTATAGCCCTCAGCCTGAGCAGAAGGTCAGCGGCGTCGAAGTAGAGACTCATGCCGGGCAGCAGCGGTGTGCTATCCCACCAGTCGCCCAGCTCTTTTTCCCAGGAACACGGGAAATTTACCTCGTCTGGGCAACGCTCATCACGGTTACTGACAAAGGGGAAATGAGGATATTTCAAGTTGTAGTGTCATATTTAGGTACACAAAATTTTACGATAAGGACTTTTAAAATTGTATATCCTCTTATGTAATTCAGATGCAAAGAGTAAAAAAATGATTAAAATGAATAAAATGATTTAGAACAGAATTTTTACTGATAAGCGAGTAAAGTTATCATCAAAAGCTTAATTACCAAGATTTAAATTTTGTCAAAGGCATGACGTTTACTTATTCAAACAAACAGATTAGTGCATTTAAGATGTTTCAAACCTGTTAGCATATTCCATGATAACATCAGCCACGTGGAAGAGTTCCCGTTCGTAAAAGTAGACGCCAGCTATTGCCCATACGGTGATCCACTTCGGGTTAAACCCTAAAAGGCCCATGAAAAAAGGCTCCGCTGCCGTGGGGTTCTCTTCATACAACATGGCGCCTTTAGACAGTAGGCTAAGGAAATAGAAAGGTTTCTTATACCTTGGTAGAACTCTGCTTCTTTGTTCCAATGTTCAGTTCCAGCAATAATAAGCTAACTGTGTTCCGATTTGAACGACAATGTAGAATAAAATTACTGGGAAAATGAGTTCTCAAGATGATAATTGATGCCTATAGACTACGGTAGCCGTTTATCAAGTGGTCCATAGGCTTGTTTGCACAAAAAAAAAATGAATCGATAACAGGCTTGTGCCAAATAACATGCACATTTTCAAACTATCATATCTTTTGCTTCATCGACATATTGGCACAGTCAATTGTGACATTGGTGATTTGAAAAATTGTGTGATTTACAATCGATGAGGCGACATTAAGCTTCATAAGCATACGTATAATTGAACGATAAATTGAGACATAATTTTAATGGATAACTAAACAGTAACTAAGGAGTAAAACATAACCTTACGTAAGTGGGTGTCGCGGGTTTAGTACTACAGATTTGTTGAGGCAGGTGATGGCCCAGTCTCGGTCGATATCTTTCAGACAGGTCGACAGCTCGCGCCAATGGTCTGGGTGACGAGGTTGGTCCACTACCAACTAAAAGTTTGAAAATAGATTTATTACTTCGATTGTTAAATTTTATTTATTTGGGAACTGCAACTTTACGTAGCACATAACGGGTAGTATTTCTATAGGCAATGAAATATTCAAATTAAATTTGAGTACAGAGATGGGATAAAAATATAGTTGATAGGTAGTTATAGCTTAGCGGTATGACCACTGGACTGCCAAGTCAAAGGTCTCGAGTTCGAATCCAAGGCACGCACCTCTGACTTTTCGAAATCATGTGCGTAATTATCACTCGCTTTAACGGTGAAGAAAAAAAATTGTGAGGAAACCTGCATGCCTGAGAGATTTTCTAGAGGGCTTGTAAAGTCTGCCAACCCGCATTAGGCTAGCGTGGTGCACTGTTGTAGCCTAATCCCCCTCATACTGAGAGGAGACCCGTGCCCAGCAGTGGGACAATGGGTTGATTTATTATTTATTTTTAACACAGACTTCTGACTTCTTTTTTTTTCTTTCTTTTTCAGTTGTAACTGTCTATTTTATTTGTAAATATATAAGGGTCTGTTTCACAGCTTACTGATAAGTTCCAGTTAAATTACTTAGCAGATAATTTCATACAACGTTTGTTCAATTTTTGAATTTATCCTGCGGTTAGCGGCGATCCAGAGGTGGTGAAACAGGCCCTAAATATCATAATGATAGCACGGAGTACCCGCAGATAGAGTTCCATCGCATGAAGTGTGTCCTGCATCTGTCGCGCGTGTCGAGCCGCGCGAACTGCAGGGTCTATCTCCAGCCAGACGTTGCCTAACAACATAGCGGACGCAGACTTCATCAGACAAGCGTGGGCCATCATCACCAGTTCCTAAACATATAATGAACTAATTCTTACCATACATTCCTGAGGGGATAATCAGAGGTGTACTAATATATGTCGGTTTAATAGATCCCATGTAATAAGGGCCGAACCCGGCACTCCAAAGTCTGATATTGCGATTTTCATAGATATACCTAATACCTAACACTTTATTTGACCAGGATCTTTAGCGTAACAGATGACGTTACGACGCAAAATGTCAGTCGCAGTCAATGCAAAATGGATTTCGTACACGAAAGAATATAACGAAATCATCAATCGAACAAAGTTTACTCAATCAAACATTTTAGACAACACAATTCATAGATCACACAATTTAGACAATAGTTAGAACCAAGAACTAGAATTTGGAAACGTGTAGACATATTACATTGAAGGGTATAAAAACAAACCTACTTGATATCTTAAAGACACATAATGTGTTTAAGATAAAATACGGTTTAAAATCGCGTTCAATTCAGGTAGAGACGGAAGATAGCATTATAAACAGGTTAAATAAGTGTAATAAATATGGAGTATTCATCTGATCTGATTCTTTTATAAATGTACTGAGTGTATGCTCACTTCAAATATTTCGTCAGAGTGCAGATACTGTTGTATGACAAAGTTATTGTTGATGTATATCGCAGCGTCTTGCCAGCACGATGTTGTTAGTTCTACTCGAGTGCGGGTCTCGCTGAGTTGACGATTGAACGTGCAGAATTCTGTGGCTCCTGCATTAAGAATTATAATAGTAGGTAGTAGGTATGTATTATGGAATGATTTCCGGTAAGAAACTGAACGCTAAAGATTCTGCAACCCATTAATAATATTAATAAATACATATTTTGGACATTTTACACAGCACCATCTAGTGCTAGACTAAGCAGAGCTTGTACTAAGGGGTGCTAGACTAAGCAGAGCTTGTACTAAGGGGTGCTAGACTAAGCAGAGCTTGTACTAAGGGGTGCTAGACTAAGCAGAGCTTGTACTAAGGGGTACCAGACAATGACCTATCAACGCACAGTTCAAACCACTGAACGGATTGGTCCGATATTTACCACACAGGTAGGAAAGGATTTTGGGAAATTCCTACAGGATTAGAAAAAAAAAGGATGAACGCGGGTAAGAGCTTGTTATAGATATAGTTACCATAGTATGGCACTTTTCGTAAGGAGGTAACAGCTCTGCGAACAGTCTTATGCCAGTCCCGCTCCAGTTGCCCACGACCGTAGCATATTCGTTTTTTGGGAGCCTCTTTCTCCAGTTCCGTAAGCATAGTACTTATCTCATCTCTGTAATTAAGCACGCTTAGTATAAGACAGTAAAGTTCGGTAACTGGTTAAAGGCAATATTGGAAATATTCTAGAGCACAATTCCGTCAAATTCCTTCATTATTCGTAAGCGTCTGCTACGCTAGAGGTCTTGGGTTTAAATTTCAACTAGAACAAAGTGAGTTTAGTTCGGATTATTGTTCGGTTAGTGGCAAAAGGCTTACCCCCTGTTACATGGGACCTAAACATACCCTCCGCGTTACCCGCCGAAAAATATAGATGTGATGTTTCTTTACGTAGTCATCACTTTCTCATCTCGCATGTTCTTCTATTAACACAACGGCACAAAGGTAAAACTTACTTAAATACGCGTGGTGGTACAAAAATGGGCTTCAGTGGTCGCCCTAGTCTAACTTCGACCACAACAAAAGCATCGTTATCATCAGCGCCTGTCGCTTTCCATTGACCAGGTGTCAAAGTGCTCACAGATGTAATATTAGAGTCTGTTGTGAATCTGAAAAAAATGAGATATTTTAGATACTATTACATACTTATCTGATAATATTATTATGATGTCAATTATTGCAAACAACGATGCCGTCTGCAACTGCAGGCGACCAGCAGCTTAGTTTGAAATTATACCTTTACCTTGGACTTCCAGGTCGAGCAAAGTGTTATTGGCTTTTTCCAGTTGGAAATTCTAGATGGTCAGAGTTTGGATTTATCGGCGGCAATAGACTATTACATGTGACTTAGCATACTGAATAATATCAGTACACCTCTGAATGTGTGTTTGAATGGAGACCGCGTTTGAGCAAGCGTAGTGTAGGATGCCTTGCGACACGATGGATTGACGATTTGAAGAAGATGGCTGGCTACGGATGTATGGAAGCTGACAATGACAACCTACGTTCTGGATGGCAATAGGCTGATATGGCCTCTGAATACATGCACTATATTAGGATATGTTATCTCACTTGCTGCTCTTGCTAGCTTTTGGTGCAGTGGGTGCCTGTGGGGGCATCTTGTCGTTCATGGCTGACGGTGGTCTGTCGTTTGGCGTGAGCAAAAGTTCACAGCCACAATTTCTCATCATGGATACTCCGTTTACCCATTGCAAGGGCACGGCAAGGCGGACGACTTGTACTAAAAATGGTTCAAGCAGTTAGGATACAATGAACAGTCACGTCAAAATAATTGATTTTACAAAAGTCTGAGTCATCATCCTTCTACCCTTTTTTACAACTCTCGGTTTCAGAGTCTGACCAGGTGCGGCTAAATATCAGACTTTTTTATTAAGCGACTGCCATTAAACCTCCGCTATCCAAGTTCTCAGTGTTAAGAAGTCACCCGTTCACAGACTAACCGCGGCGAAAATAGCTTAGCCTTGCAGATCGGTTGATCACCGTAGTAATGAGTAAATGGTAATGGAAAGAAAGAAGAAAGAAAAACACATTTATTCAGTCAAAGTCCATCAAACATATCGGACTGTTAATCACCATCATGGGGTTGGTTGCCACAGGACAGAGATATTTATATGATTGTTTTTGTGATAGGAATAATGGGATTTACATGTTCTTGTTATAGAATAAAAGTCCCTATAATAAATAAAGATTTAAAAAAACCCATAAGGCTCCTTGTTTTGCATTTTACACGGTACCATCGGGTCCCGTGTGTCCTAAAACAGCTCATACTACTTACAAATTATTTTTATTTAATTAAATACGGAACTAACCTCCTGGATATAGAAGATGAAACAAATTTAAGAATGCCATGAAGCTGTAGCCGCCTGATTCTCCATAAATATGAACTTCGAGCGGCCACTTGAAGTTACGGAGACGTTTCCACATCCACCGGTCGGTGTTCTTCAGCATAAGGGTGCGGTGGAACGAGCCCCAAACAGATGTATCTGAAGTAGAAACAAGAATGTTAGTAACTTACAATCTCATAGGCTACATCTTAAAAAATATTTGGTTATGACCCAGAACAACTATACGTAGGCATATCTACATTTATTTCATGCAGGGATCGAACTCGCAAACAGTAGCGCGTAGTCAACTGTACGAAGAAAAATAAAATATTGGACATATTTTGTGTTTCTTCGTATCCTCAAGGCTTACGGTAAGGCAGTATTCTGTTCAAGTAATATGGAAGATCAATATTGTCTTCATTTTGTACGTCTCCTATGTCACAATGTAGCTTCTGATCTCCACGTGTAAACACCTCTCCTGCCGCTCTCAAACTCTCCCATTTTGGAAAGAAATTGGTGCAATTGAACCTCCGCGGCTCTCTGTAACCTTGGCTGTATGTTACGAGGCCAACGTTCTGAAAAAATAAAAATAATAAGTTATAGTAGACTTTTTAATTTGGGAGATCCTTAAATTAAAATGATAAAGGAACTAAATCTTACGGAGTCACCATAAAGAGGTGTTTTCGATGCAGCGGTATAGACGTAGTCGCGGTCGTACGGTATGAACATATTATAAGCAGCCACAAGAGTCAATTTCATCCAATTGGCCTCTCTAAGAACCTTATGGTGTTCAATATTAAGTGGATCGCGTTCTGCGGTCAGTTCCATCGTGAGGAGTGGGAGCGTGTCCCAACTCTTGCGGTGCATCATCGACGGCTGGACCATGGGCTCCATACGCTTCTTAACGCAAATTTTTTGTTTGTCTGAAATTATTGCGATACGATCTTAGGCTACGTGTATAATTAGTGGCACTTTCCACAGAAGCTTTACGCTTGTCGTAAAATAGTTTTTTTCGAATCCACACGTCCTACCAACTAAGAACACACGGCCATTCCTATCAAACTGAGGAGGGGCTCCGAGATGCCTATTGAACGGATCGCGGGCGTAGCAAAACAGATTCAAATTAGCCTATGTACTTATAACATTTAGCACATTTAACATTATATGTCATATGTATACCTGCGATTCTATTCTCAGATTGAGAGGGTTAAAGTTTTTGTTCATCATGGGCTTTGGCCTCAAATCTGTGATATTTTCTTGTGTCAAAATGTCTCCGGAAGCAGATTGGGTTTTTGTCAGTTTTGTTACCAAATCTGTCAGTCCTTGCGTTTTTTAGACATAACTTTAGACGACTTAGCTTATCACAGCATAGTTGAACCTCAGGTTGGCAGCTTATACCTATTGACGAGACCTAAAGGTTTTCGTATGGTGATCTGTAAGTTCTGTAACAAGTAAGTGTGCGTAAAAGTTGACCGACCTTCTTCGCCAAGTAAAATAGCCAATATATCTACGTTGCAGCAACTGATCTCCGAGGTATGTTTGTTGGAAGAGCTTGTTGATTTTGACAGGTTGCTATGAGCCAGATCTGTATCTATACTTCTAAGAGGCTGAATATGCACTGCAAATATTATAGGCTTATTATTAGTAGTAAAATTTATAGAATATTATAGTATCTATACATAGAAGAAAAAGTCAAAGATATCAATATAATTTTTTTAGATACTATCCATTGTTTTGATTTTTTGATTGTTATCTAGCGAATACATAGTAAGAAACTAAAAACAAAGCTTTAACGTACCAACTAATGGGCTATCGGCGAACAAACACATTTTTTCATAATCCGAAGGATCATAGTTCATGGTACCATTTGCTATGGAAGTTTCGTCCTTATCTTTAGCGCCAATGGATCTAATGATAGCATGTATTATTAGTTGGTCGAAAAACGTGACCTTTATGGCAAAGTGCTTGGGGTCCTCGCCTGACAAGCGCAAACTCATTATTTTTACGATCAACGTATCTATCGGACCAATATTAGTGTCTATAGGGCTCACTTGGACCTCCGATTTTGGACTTATGAAGGCCTCGGATTTGCCCTGAAATGTCAGAAATGAATAATGTATCTATAAGATTACATTCGTAGATTATTAAAATATTTGAGCAACATACCCTCTTTTTCTGCATCTTAATTTTATTTGTGGAAGTAATTTTGATTTCTTTCTATTGTACTTCTGGGATAAATTGGTAAATAGTTATAAAAATAACTATTTCGATCAGTTTCCTTTTAATCACAAAATATTTAAGCTAAAGCCTTTAACTCGAGCAATACAATAATGCGTCAGATATGACAGTAAGTTTTTGGAACTTTATAACTATGAAGGCCCTACAAAGGAGTTTTTATTTGTGCTGTATAAATAATAGAACTCATTTATTGACTCTACAATGTAGGAGTTTGATTTCGTGTATACCTTTTTAAGGGTATAATTTATATTATATTATTAAAACCAAATTTCTACGAGTCATAGAATATTTTTTTATTTACTTTTTTGTCGACTCCTGTGAAATAAACTGACTCAACTATAAACTGCTCAATGTATTTTAGTAGGCGTTACGGGGTTCGAATTCTACAAGAAGAAATTAAATTATTGACATGACTTCAATTGGTAGACAGTAGCTATAGTTAACATTGTTAACACAAATTAATATTAATTTACTCTTTACTACCATGTGATGAAGACGAAGATGATGACAAGTAATCGTCTCAGAAAAAATCCAGGATTTTTATATTAAAAATGGTTTAAATTGTATACACCGAGGAATAATAACAGAATGGTGACAAGACATTTCATGATATTTTCTATGGGTATCATTTTATATAGAAAATGGAAAAGGAAAAGTTAGGAAAAATAGAAATTTATTAAAAAACAATCATGAAATTCATATTAATTGTTGTACCAACATCATTATTATAACTATCTTAATGCCTTCCTAAATACTACTTAACAACTACCAACTTACTAAATTATTTTTTCTATCTATAAATTAATTGCAGTAGCAATATACCAAAATACGTTATATTTTTATTAATACGAGACAAATTGATAAAGTATTTAACACAAAAACGAATACATCCAAAAGGTACAGATATACCTTACTTATATTCTAAACAATATAAATAAATTATTGCCGACACATTTTTTATAAAAATAATTATCTATTTACATAAATTATTGGGGCAACCTCACTGTCACCATCACCATAATTATACTAGGTTATTATATCCATAGTCCATAGTTGTAGCCTACACCAGTAAAATAATAAATTTGTATTTTCTGGGGTGAAAAAAGCTAGAAAATGGGACTAGCCTGTGCCTCTAGCCTGGTGCCTGCGACTAGGAAGTCTAGACTTCACCCGTATAATTATCGTCCTGAACCATTCCAAAATTTAGTAATAACTTAATAAGTCATCACCATACTGTAATTAAATTCTATTAAATTCTCGCTCGTTCTAGGTATTACTTACTACATCAGTTCACTTGCCTGTTATGTTAATGGTCAAAACAAAAATGAGCATTTATAGAACTCCCAACAAATGATTACATTTGCTGGGAATTCTAAAATTAGTCATTTTTGTTATGGATATTATTCGTCTAAAATACTTTAGTTCTTTTACTGTTGCCAAACTGCAGAAAAGCTGAAAGTGGTCAAGCAAGAACTTTAATTACAATTGCCCTTACCCAATGAAGAAGAACGGGCAAGGTATAGTAAAATGGTAATTTAGAGTTAGTATTTTCAGTTCAATCACTTTAATATTTTGTCCTGGGAAGGTTTGCGAGCGTTAACTATAAGCAACCGGTAACTGAAGGGAGCGCGCGTGTCGTAACTGTTATTAGATTTGTGTATAATTTGTAATTTATTTAATATCTCCACGTAGTCATCCATGAAGTCATCATATTTCTCTTTCGGAATGTTGAATGGGTTGATTGCTGTCATCGCTTCTGTAATAAAACACATTATTTTAGATATTTTGCTTTAATCTTACTGAGCGTAAGATCCTAAAATAAGATCCTAAGAGCGTAAAATTTCCAGGTAGAGCAAAATGTTATTGCGGTTTTCTATGAAGTTCTAAGTAGCAGCAGCCCGGTTTTTGTTGCTTTCTATTATTATATGGGACCTAAATTCATAAAGCTAAAAAACTTTGAGTATCCATCAGTAGAGCTTAATTATTTTTCGGGCAAGCAATTCGGAAATACCCTAAGACGGGTATCCATCCCATCAGGAAACTCTCTGAGTTTAGATTTTATTCAGACATTTACATCACCTACAAAAAATATACAATTTATTGTACATATTTGCATGAATAAAATATGACTTACTTTTCAAAGCAAATATATCTTCATACATAAAAACAAAATCTTTGCATTTCACGTCACATTCCACGAATCCAATATTTTCCATCATTTTTCTTAGTTCCTTGTCTGGATCCTGGAAGGTGATTATATTATATTACTACCGACATAAACCCTTTAATACTTCTTGACATGGGTTATTTACAATCTGTATATTTTATTTTAGGTATCTAGCCAGAGAGAAAAGACTAAGACAAAAGTGAGAAATTTATCCGTGATAAATGCAGGGTTCAAACACACGATCACACAAATACCACAATGTGGTGACTGGCAGAACTGTTTTGAATGTATGGCTCTGTGTGCTAATTATCGACTGATTTTTCCGTCACCTGGCATCGAATAAACAAAAGGTAGACAAAACAAAATAGTATCCACCTCATCATTATCACTATTGTGTTACGTGTAATTGATAACTTGTATCAGAAAAATGCTTTTGTTGATATTCTGTATTTTCCTTTCTGCTAGCCTAACAAACAAGGCCAAATACTTTAAATACGGTACAGGATTATAAAATCAGAAATTGATTGACTATTATAATTACACAACAAGCGGCTGTCTCTAAAGACAGTAAATTTGAAGATGCAAATGCTGCGAATTGCAAATTAGATTACTAAATTTCATAACAAAACTTATAAATAAAAATAAACTTGATTCAGACAGATGACCTGCCGGGTAAAAGTTGCCGAGAATAGTTGGATGCAGGCGGTATGTGACCTGTCCTTATGCAAGAGTCTGGGGCAGTGGCGGATAGACCAAACTCAAGGGCTTATATACATACAATATACATGCATAAACGAAATCGAACTATTCGGTTTCCCTCCATCAGTAACCTTTATAGTCTTCCAGTTTCCACGATTGACGATCCTGGTTGCGCGAAGCCGCAAAGAATTTTACCCGCACCCCGATTATTTATTTATCCGCTACGTTATTATATTATTATTATTATATCACTCGATTTCAATGTCTCAAAAAATCCTTTGTGATGCTAGTGAAATCACTGGCAAAAGCTAGTATGGTTGCACCTGTAAGTCATGATAAGGCGACACGAATTTGTCGACGTCTTGCAGCCAGGTACTCCACTTGTTGTTGCGGGACAGGGTGCGGTATACTTCAAACACCGGCGCACAGGCCACGAACATTAGGAAGCACTCTCCATCCTCGTTCAGTAGGTTGTAAATATTAGTGAAGGCACGTCTGAAAAAAAGTAATGTTTATTTATTGTACGCTGAGTGATCCTCATAAAATTTTACTGATTGTAACTGCGGTGGCATGGACGCATACAGCCCCGGACAGAAGCTCTCCTCATTGCTACGCCGAGACCGGTTGTGAAGAAGTTATGAAACTTCTACATCTAAGTATTACAAGTACACACATTTTTTTTAAAGTAAGTTGTTTTTATGCACGTATTCTACTGTAACTATCCAACAGCACTAGATCGCCAACCTCAGTGTGACCTGGTACCTCATCCTGCTGTTCCCAATTGACTCTTCATTGGTTCCAAAAAGTTCTTCTGTACATGTATTATTTGTGGCTCCATCGCTTATGGTTACTCTACGTCGTTATAAGCTGAGAGTTATGTCACAATATCCTACCAACTAAAGAAACACACGGTGTTCCATTCAAAAATCCCATGGCCTATTCTATGTTTGTGATGGTTCGTGATGGATTTCTTCTACGACCTCGATAATTCTTCTGCCTAAAACTTGTTGAAACCATGTTTTGCAATGATTGTGTATGCTTAAAATGCATCAAGGGTAACGATTATGCCAATTTTCTCATTTTAGACAGATATTGCAGTATCGTAAATGTTTAATATTTAAAATATGCCAATGACGTTTGATTAAGGAATGTTAATTTTAACAAAGGTACCTAAATGTACCACTAAAGTTTCGAAGATTTGTAATGATAAATCTTCGAAACTTTAGAGTTTGGAATTGAAGATTTGAATGTTATAAAATATTTGAATTTGACAATCCAAATTTTCGAATTCTTCGAATTAGATATTAGACTAAATTGACATTGTTTTGAATGTCAATTATAGGGTCAGGAGACATTCCTGATCTAGCTATAGATAAGGGAGTTTATTTCACCCCTTGTACCACCATAATTATATTGATTCCTTGAATATAGTATTGTAAATTACGAGAATTTTGAGTAAGAATAGTAAGAATTTTGTGTAAATGAATGACTGATTAACTTTAAAATCATTTCGCAGAAAAAATAAAATAATCATTTCGCAGAAAAAAATAAAATACCGTACACAAATATTGTAATTATTTCCTTAGGTATACGTATATTAATTACATAGAAGCAAAGCAATTTTTTTATGTTGGATATAAAAACCATCGATTAAGTAATATGTAAATTATGATATCTTGATAATTATGAAACGTTTCTAATATACCTACTCGTAGTAAATAAGAACAGTTATATTCGTCGAAACCATCGGTATAATTACTGCAATTAATATCAATGATTGAATGAAACTACGAACGAAGTAATGGCCAAAGTTTTTTTTTAAGTAACAACAATTTTCGAAATAACTTCACACAGCAAAAAGGTATGTTTTGTTTACGTTTAGTTATTTCTTTAGTTTAACAGTTATTTTTCAACCGACTTCAAAAAAGGAGTAGGTTCTTTAAGGAGGAATTTAATAGCTTTTGTATAATATTGTAGACATTATACTTGTTGCTAAATAATAACTCATCACTGTTTGTATATTTCAGTATAATAGAAGGTTGAGAGCGAACTTAGTGCGCAGGGTGCGCCAGGGTGACCATCATATATTATTATACTGGTGGAGCGTCTATTAATGCACCCTGATATATTAATATAAATCAATGGGCATCCAAAGCGGAACAAAGGGCCTCTGCATGGATTTCAACCACAATCGGCCCCTGTTCACGATGTAGGACACCAAAACATTCAAGTTAGAAAACTTTACTCAAAAGATGTTTAGGTATATACAAAAGTTAGAGTTAGAGTTAGTTATAAAAATAAGGAATTGCCGTCTTTCCCCTTAGTGCATTTTATAAAACTTAACGGTAAATAATATTTTAAAAATTTTAAGGGATCCACACAAATAGGATTATAAACACTTATTAAAATTTAATATCTGAGTAAATCGCTTTATTCAATTACTAAAAAAAATGACTGTATACTCACTCTTGGTTTCTGATCCAGTGTAGGGCGTAGAATGAAAAAACTTGATCAAATTTCTCTTTCATCCCTTCAGGCAGGTCACCCTCGATGTCCAGCACGGTGAACGAGGTCTGCTCGTTACAGTGATGATTATTCGCATGGTTCACCATTTTCTCGCTGATATCGATGCCGAGCAACTTGAAGTCTGTAGGGATGTATTTTTTTAACATACTCGTGACGCTTCCATCCCCACACCCTACATCTAATATATTGTTGCTACTCTTCTTCCATTTAATTATTGGCGCATATTCTTCTAAGCACATTAGGGCATCCCGTTTTTGCAAGCTATTGCTCTTTACATATAAATCGGCGTTATTCATGCTTGAAAAATATCTCGCAGGTCTACTAAGGTGGATGAATTTCGTTAGTTGTGTTGTATTTCGGGTGCGCGTGCGCGTGGTCGACTTGAGCGCGGTTTCGGCGGACAGTCGCGACGGGAGCGAGGCACTGCGCATTTATACGCGCCACGATCGCGGCTCAGCAAAGCGTTCAGTAGCAGCGGATTTGGCAGATTTCCACTTATTTTGGTTTCAATGAACGTTGAATATCAATGATATCAATATGTTAAGCTTCTATTAGTCGAGCTTCTATACAGTTTTCTATTCTATACAGCTTTTAGTTCCTAGTAATCAAACTTAAATCTTTTAACTACCTACTCCCAAACCTTTCTATGATCATATTATAATAAACAATAATTGTTTACGTAAAATGAATCATATAAGTTACGTCATTCGAATATCTTTTCACATATCAGCATTTTAATCACTTAAATCATGTTTTTTTCTTCTTTTATGTAATTATGTTTTTTTCCGATTTATATTTTCGGAGATAAGTTAGGAAAATTGTAATTATATTTATTGTTGTCTAATGATATAAAATATTCTCATTGTCTATCTATCTATCTATATATATGTATATCAAAAACGGCTTGACCCATTTCAGTAATTCTTTTCTGTTTTGTTGGCCAGTATCCTGGGTTGGTTTAAAAGAAAATAAAAATAAGTGAAACCAAAATAAAAATAGTTGAAATTTTTTTTTTTTGGGTTTTGTGTATTTATTATAAAAGGGCATAATGGGCGGGCCCTGAAAATTTGCTTGTTTAAATAGTGATTAATTCATATATTTATGTCATACACACCTTTTTCTTTATGAAAACCAAAATTTGAAAGTATCTGTTTGGTGGATCGCCGTCCAGGCAAATTTGGAAACCACTGATCTATACCAATGTATTTCAGATAATTAAGATAAGATAAAAGTTGAGATAGGATAGTTTGTACATTACGAGAGTCGGGTCTCGAAGATAATACTATTAAAGCTCATAAACTATGAAACCACTGAAGGTTGACGATAAACTTAACTTTCTTGTTGATTTTTGTGTAATGTTCTCTCAATTTTAAATTTTGTAATTGCAAAATTTTATTTTATTATTTGATATAGGTAACTTAAAATTAACAACTTTGAAATTTTTGCCACCTTGTGACACTTTGCTTCTTGCCAAATTCCATGATTCTAGGTCAATAAGAAGTACCCTATAGGCACTTAGGTTTTGATTTTATTGCGAGATTCAATATATGGGGCATGAATGGCCGTATTTCTTTATTGCGTCGACTCGGAAGCTTCCAAAGCACTGTAGACTTTACGTATTTAATATTAATTCCAACTTCATTTCTCCACACGTTTCTGTTAAAAAGGGTTGTTACAAACAGACAGCCGGATAACGAAGTGATCGTTGGATTCCTTTTTTTGAGGTACGGAACCTATCCTAATTAGAGGAATTAACTTATAAAGTTGTGATAAATAATATCTGGAAAATCAAGTTTTTCGAAACAGAGGGGTAAAAGTTGAGAGATGTATGATGATCAGTCATATTTTTTTTAGATTATTTTTGAAGTTAAATCCTTGATGAATATCTTAAGATCGAATTCCATGGTAGTAGATGGGTAAGTAGACTAACCCTCAAATTGCAAAGAAAGCTGGGAAATGTAAGTATTGTAGGTCTCATCCTTCCAAAATTTCAGCCTAGGCTGGCCCAGCCTACAGACAAAATTCTTATGCGCGTGAACAGGGCGCAGTACAAAATATATGCGTAGAGTGCATGCGTCAGTTTTTTTTAAATAAGCATCCGAACATAAGCAACAACTACATTGTATGTGTCAAAACTGTATTTTTTTTATATTAGGCCCTTATTAAATATAAGCTAAAATATTATACATTTCACTGGGAACTGATGTACCAAATTCGATAACAATCTTTATCGATTATTTTTAATGATATGCTGAATTACTGAAACAAAAGCCCATCATACACACTGAAATGTAATCAAGTATGCTTTTGGTTTTTTCGGTTCAATACCTTTTGTAGCCTTCCCTAAATGGGTACCTACTCAAGTAGTTTTTAATATTTCATAGTTTGGAAATAAGTAGGTACATGATATCTTTGTATTTTGTATAAAAAAGTACGGATTTTATCGCGTTATATTATTATAATTTAAATCCCGATGTTTCGGAGCTTTC
Organism: Acronicta psi; assembly: GCA_946251955.1. Classification (NCBI taxonomy): domain Eukaryota; kingdom Metazoa; phylum Arthropoda; class Insecta; order Lepidoptera; family Noctuidae; genus Acronicta; species Acronicta psi. Next base: position 8,861,858 of record OX276475.1, on the reverse strand, counting down.
ACAGCGTCAGTAAAGTAGATTTATTTCAATGTCTAATATTCGCGTAAGTGTCAGAAACTAGTATCTTATGAAAAGCTTTTTGTCATGTGTCAAGTCCTGAAAAACCTTAATTTTATCAAGCATTAGTCCTAAACCTGGGAGAAAACTAAAGTGACACACCGACCTCATCGTAATCGAGAGAACAAAGTGATCTAGTTACCAGTCTTATAGGAAACCCTTGAATGTTGAACCGTCGACTATCAGTGGGTACATTTGGCAGTTACATTGTTTTATATATGTAGCGTGAAGACCTCGGCACTATGAATATACGAGCAATATAAGCTTTTAACCTTGTTAGTGACATTTTATGACACATCAAACATCGTCGCACGTATTGTGTGGCCGAATATCTATCTGCCAGGTTAGCGAAAAAATGCGTTCTTATTCCCATGGCCCCGATCATATTACAGAAACGCTGTTTTTTTATTGGTGCGAATCTAACACAGACTTAGGGGTTTCCCGGATCCCGGTTTCCCGGGATTCAATTTTTTATGGGTGGTTAAAATTAAATATGGGTTACATTGATAAAGGCTATTATTGATTGAGTACCAGTTAATTAGTAATATCCATGTTAATTAAAAATTTTAAATTGTTAAACTTAAATCTCCATAATCAATAATATTTGAAAATAACTGAATAAACTCTTTATCTAATAGATATCTACAAGGTTTTATCCAATTCTTTTCTCAGTTAGATACCTAACTGGGAAAATACTTGAATAAAAAAAAACTATTCTCCTTTAAATTTGAAACTTATAATATTTTTGATAATGGTAATAAAAAAAACTAAAATTTCATTTACATTATTCTCATGTCACTTTTTTTTGTTTTCTGTCTGGCATCTCCAATGACCTTTAAGTACTTTTTGTTATAGTTTTATAACAATTTCAATGTGTGCAAATTTTACAAAGTTTATTACATACCTACCTATATTTATGTGAGAATATTCGCATAGGTATACATCACAGCAGAATATCTAATGTTCTCCAAGTTACTTAAATAAAAGTTGAAGCAAACTACACACTCACATTTCCTTCATTAAGATTCAATGAAAATACTGAAAACAATGGATGGGATGTAACTTAGTTTAGAAGTTACTTCTAGATTCCTAAATTGTGCGAAGGCTTTACCTAACTTCTATGACTAAAGAAAAGGCAAAACCTTATTTTTGATTGACCATTGTAAGTGTCATAATCATTATATCTGGAATAACTTCAGATTAGGAATATATTATTTAACAGGCAAAATGATTTTTTCATTTACTTATCTTAAAAGTAAGTAAACAAATACAATGACATAAACTATTATTATGTAAAATCATTTATTCACCGTGGAAAATAAAAGTTATAAAAGTCTTATGTTGTTATGCTTATTTCATAAATACATAAGTAGGTAGAAGCTTATGACAAAAACATTAAATATAGGTAGGCCCGGCTAAGTTAACTATCGATTAATTAATCGGTAGTCCGACATTAGACATTAACAACAATGTTAGACATTAAGTTAATTTAAGTGAATATAAATAAAATGCCTAGTTGTAGATTAATCTACAGTGATTTTTAATTTGTATACTTTAACCCTTCTTATAACAGAATGGTACTTAGGAAACCTAAACTTATAATCTATTTCTGTAACATGACATTAGAAAGAAAGTTATGGATGTATTTTTAGTCTAGGTTTAGTTTAGACTTAGCTTCAACTAACATACATATAATAATTGCAGTAATATACGCGTGTCCCACAGACTATAGATTTCCACTTGGTACGATCCAGGCACAACACTTATGCTTCATCTGTAGTAACTAGTGGTAATTAATATCTAAGTAATATTTAGTTCTGAGTTGCCCTTGACGCTTTTTATAGTAAGTATAGGCTCACAGGGTTTATGTATCAACACTTCTTTTAGACTGTATTGATATTTATAAATTAAATAACACAATTTATAAGTACTTCGTTATGGCAGTGAAATTAATAAAACGGATGTCAAAGCATCTCTTATTTGAAACTTCAGTATGATTGTATAATGATATGGAAGAATTTATATATCTATCAAAAAATTACCTTTTAAATTACCCTGAAAGCTGGTAATTACTCATTGTTATTTTATAATTATGAGAATTATAAAAGAACAATCCAGTTTCTCACAAAATAGGCCAAAACACTTAGCACAGCTTAGCTACGCTATGAATTTAAAACATTTTAAAAAGTTACTATTGTCGAATCAAAGCTTACATAAAAAGATATGTTTACACTCTAGAATATTAATTGGCTGAATTATAAAAATTGAGATTCTCATAACATTTTTGGCAAGTTAGATTACTGAGATTCTCACTGTATTTGTTGATTGTCACTTGATTTGCAAAATGAACAAAAACATTGAAGTACAGATTACGACAGAATATTTTGCTATCTAGTACTTTAGCGTTATGCAATCACTAGGAAAAGGATGAATCTGTAATATTATACACTAAGCCTGGTTATTATTTATTTGGTGCTCTTGCATTGCCGTAGGTATTTTACGGCAATGCAAGAGCACCAATATTCTATATAAATATATTTTAAATTATAAATAACTTACATTTCTCTCATTAATTTAACTTATATATATAACATAAATTAACTCATCTTTCTCTTATTAATTAATCATTTATATAAAACTAGAGGCAAGTATAAAATAGGCGGTATTAATTCATCAGATCTGAGGCAAATTTGCCCTTATAATTTCATTATGGTTTTATCATCTTCACTAATTAGGCCGTCATTTGCTAGCACACACGACCAGCAGGCAATACTTGCAATGTATAGAAGACTCGCCAATGTTGTTATTGTTGATTTCTATGACGCCAAGTTCTTGCGCTACCGCATAATAATCTTGCATAAACTCTTCATACACGTCCTTTGGCATATCAAAAGGTTCAACAGCTTTTACCGTGTCTGAAAAAAAAGTCGGTACACTTTTAGTAAACATAGTAACATTTAGGCACGTTTACGTGTGATTCTAGACCATTATAATGAGATGTCTCGAGCACATTGCCACCACACCAATAATCACCACATTTAGTAAACTATGGTGATTAAGTGCTGCCAGTCTCAGGCACGATACGTGTACAGGTGAGTCCATAGATGTATAAATACACCATATAGAAAATTATATAGAAATTATATTTTATAATATATATAGAAAGCTTGTGGTGATCTGAAATTTGGTTTACGTGGATTTATCTATGGCAAACTAATTTTGTTAAAGAATATTAAAATAGATTGAGTAGGTACATCACCAAAAAAAGGAATATAGATAAGATGGGTTATTTTAGCCGACAACAACTAGCCAATACCTAAACTTACTTTTCATTGCATCCACGTTATCAAAAACAAACACCATATCTTTACATTTAACATCAATGTTTCTGAACCCTATTTCTTCCATCATTTGTGTTACTTTCTTCTCTGGCTCCTGTGAAATGAAACGTAAATATTATAAAAATAACGCGGAAATAATATTTTACAGATTTTACAGCTAGTACTATAAGCACGTGTTCCGTAGATGTCATCACACTTACACTGTTGCAGACGGCATAGTCTTGTCTGCAACAGTGATCTTGATAAGATCACAAGATACTATTGCATACGAATAACCACGTGTTTCATACATTAAAAAAAGAGTACAATGATGACTAGATATTTAAGAAACATTTCCCAACTGGCTGTTGTGTAACTGCAACGATTAAAATTTAAAGTGACTACTGAGAAGATCTTTTTCTGAACTTAAAAACGATATACGTATATTAGAGATCTGCTCCAATGACATCCTTTGGATCAAACATATGCAAGTCGACATTTTCGTTTTTGTGTAACTTTTAAATGCAGTTCGATCATTCAACGAAATTTTATGGAAACAAAGATTTATGTTGCAAGGGAATGCTCTATCGAAACGAGGATTTAGTTAGCATACCTATAAAAACTTTTTGGGGTTGAGCTTTGTAAGTTATAAGAGTTGTGTTCTAATTTTCTTTATTTCTCAGACTGACTAATGCTCATCCTGTCGGTGAGGGTCAGTCGGGTCGCATTCGCTTGCTTAAAGATTATCCAATAAAAAATATATTAAAGTCCTTTACTTAAGGAAAATTGTATTATTACCTGCATTTCATGGTAGGGTGATATGAACTGATTGACGTCCTTCAGCCAAGATCTCCATTTAGAACATTGGGCTAGGACACTGTATACACTGTACACTGGCGTATATCCAAGAAACGTCAGGAGACAGTCACCGCCTTTTGCTAGCAAACTGTATATGTTCTTAAAAGCTTTTCTGAAAAATTAAATAGTAGGGTTATCTCTTTAATTGGAAATGTTCGCCCATCTAGGTTCATGGCTTCTTCTTGTTCTATAGTGTTAGCACTATATAGCCTGTCATGTTGTGGAGGTAAAGATAATTAAGCTGGCCGATATAAGGGCTGTCAGAGCAGAGTGCTTTCTTTTAATGCAATCGTCTCGGATGTTTTTGATTAATGTGGACCTATCGAATAATGTGGAAAATGGCAAAATATTAAAATGCCTGTATATATTTTGTTAGATTTGTCCCATATTCATGTTGGCTGCAATACTTGTTTTACAGGTCACCTGCACCCATAATACTTTGGACCCGTTACCCATTACGTGCCTAAGAAGTTGTTATTTTAAATTGGTAGAAATAATTATAGTTACTACTTATCTAGGTGTCACTAACGGAGAGCGTTTTTATTCTGACACTAACTGTTAAAATATTCGAACTTCGAGTAAACTTACTCTTGATTCCGTATCCAATGAAGTGCGTAAAAAGAGAACACATGATTGAATGCTCCTTTCATTTCCTCCGGCAGGTCTCCTTGTATGTCTAAAACTCGAAACATGGTGACTTCGTCGCTGTGATGTTCGTTTGCATATTTAACAGCTTTTTCACTAATGTCACAAGCAACTAGTTTTTTATAGTTGCTGGGCATGTATTTTTTCAAAATAACAGTAACGCTTCCATCGCCGCAGCCCAAGTCTATTGCACTGTCACCAATGTTTTTCCAGTTAATTTTCTTTGCATATTCGTTTAGGCATTGAACTGCTGCTTTCTTTTGTAATGAGTTTGCTACGTTGTACAATTCTGGATCGTTCATCGTGATTCTGAAGTGGAAAAAATAATTGTTATTGATTGTTTAAAACATTATTATAATTGTTCTAATATTGATGCATATTACATCATTATTCGATTCGTTTCTATTATCTTCATCTTTCACTCATGTGACAAATCGCAACATTTTCCTCAATGAGTATTTGTAACAATGTATTGGGGCGATTTCATACTTAGCTAGCCCAAAATAGACCCACATTATCAGTTTTAGATCAACGACGTCTGTGTCAGTCGTCTTTTGTAACAACAGTTTTTCAATCTGTAACCTTCATCTGTTCCGTATATTTTACAACTTTGTTCTAGCTGAAGCATTTTGTTGCGCAAATGTTATCAGCATATTTTTTTGTTGTTCTATTTTCAGATGTAATGATGCGCTACATTGCTAAGTTCTAAGTAAATTGACAATAGAAAGGTCATATGTTATGTTCCGTGAATTTAAACATATAGATTATTTTTGGTAGATACATGAATACACTATTAAAAAAAATGTGATGACCTGATCGAAATAACAAAGTAGCTACGAATTTGTATTCAACAAATCTTTTCGTCGCGTGATTATATTACCTATTTATGTAAATTTATTGATACGAAATTCTCTCAGGACAAAATAAATAAATAAATTCTTGCTTAAAGACAAGAGGGAGATTTAAGATGTTGCAGGTACTCGATGGAGCGCATAAGTTTAGTGAGTAGATAATGTTTTCTTACAAAATCATGACTCATGTCATACTAAAACCTGAAAGATTAGTTCAGTTTTAGTTACGTACGAACATTCATAATAACCTGTAATAAAGTTGTGATAGGTATGTAAAGATATTGCAGGTAAAAATTACTAAGATACATAATTAAACCTAAACTCGGTATTTTTGTCAGCGAATTTCAAGTGAATTCAATTCACTTTTACGTGTCATTTAATTTTTTAAGCTTCAATATTATTCTACAGGTGATTTATAAAATTGATTGGTCTGGTGATTATGATTGTGAAATCATAATAATTATGTCCAGGCCGAGGCTGTACCATTCTTTATAAACATTTATAAATAGTCACTAAGATTTGTCTGAAGAATGTGGGTTGATTATGATGTTTCAGGCAGTTAGGTTATTAATGTCCCAGTGTTTTAGCTTTATTTGTAAAAAGTCGGTATGGATTGATATTCAGTTCACGTGTAATACTCGTTGCAGCGCAACGATCGTCCCGACCGTCCACGAAAAAGTGCATTGCCCCGTGTTGCGCCTGCGCCTCACTTTTGTATTTTTTGCTAATGTTTTTGCGTCGACGGCATCTACCCAATTGGGTTAGGATGCCTGACCTGGCATAATGTGATTTATATTGATGACGACATGAATATATTAGATCACTGGTTTACAGTTACTTATTGGTTATATAACAATTAATTTGCACGTATTTTTGGAGAATTTAATGTAATGATTTTTTCCTTGATGATAAAATGTTGCAGTAGTTTTCTCCATTTATTTAACTGACAGTTCATAACATACACAATACGTACATACATAAATTATCTTGTTTCTCAGATATACCCCAGATAAGCACTATAAGAGTGACTGATAACTTTCATTGAATTTCTGATAGTAATGCGAATATGAACATTCAGTAAAACTTTGAAGTAAAACTACTTCTTTGGGGATAATTTTTTACTTTTACACGAATAATTATTTCTAAAAAGTATTATGTTTCAGATACGACTCTCTGTAGTCTGTAAAATAAAAAAACTAATATAATTCCTAAGATAAACTATGCTAATACTGCTAATGTTTTGTTAAAATCTCTCCCTTTACATTTCAACACAAACAGGTTACCCAAATTCCCATTTCCATACATGCTCTGAAGTAAGAATAATGTAAGTATGCATTAAACCAAAAAATATGCGCGCCGTAATCTAAACTCGTATTTCAAGGACAAAGTTAAAAAAATTCAAGGCGGTGCATCAGTGCAGTGCAGTCCATACGCTATAATGCAAGTGCACGAAACATTGAACGGTGGAACAAACAGTCTTGATCATTGAAGTTATTTAAAGCTTTTTAGATTTCTAAAATCCAGATATCATCGTGGGAATGAGGACGAGATATAACAAAAAATGTATACTAATTAAACAACATACGACGGTAATTACAGATTCCAAAGTAGTAACAGATGTATTTTTTTTGGACGGTTTGTTTCATCCAAGTATCAAAACTATTGACGATGCAGTCGGTGGTGATAGTCAGCAATGTCACCCCGAGTGGGTTCAATCGCCGAACGTGCAAGAGCAGGAAAAAGGGCTCATATTTAGGGAACTTTATTGTACCAGCTACCCATTTAACTTGTGTCATATAAAGATATTATTTCTAAAGTTTGTTTACGTCCCAAATAACCGATGAAAACATTGCAAATGGGTGTATGAAGACATGATTCAACAGCTTTTATTTTTTTTGGTTTAACGTAACTTACCTACAGAATTGTGAACGTCATCAGAGGTTCATAGTTAGACCATCAGGTCTAAGACTGTTTTTAATTTGTTACGTGTTAAAAACGGATTTCTTAATCTAAGTATTTCGAAGGTTTCAGGCAAGGCTAAGATTTATTATAAGATATATTTAAGATATATAAGATTTATTTATTTTACTATTACGTCACTTATGATATTAGATTGCCAATGATATACAAAGACTATAAATGATAGGTATATATCGCTAATATTTAGGTTTTGTTTGAATTTTTTTATTAGGCAAGCATAAGTCTATTGTAATTTAAATTTTTTCATCGCTATCTACTTTAGCTTTAATACAAAGGTATAGGTATATGTATATGTATCGCTCGATAAAATCTCTCGTGTCATTGAAACCTTTTTTACCAGTTATTCAATCTTTATGGACCTTCAACCTCATCTTCACGAAATCACTTTCTTCGGTGCGGCGACTAAATAAATATTTCTTAAGTAGCTATTACAGTAAAACACGCTATTAGGGAAGATATCGCTATCGTTGGTATTAGGGTTCCTGCCATGCTATTGTGGGAAAATCTAGTCAGGAATATGTAATTTTTTGAACAATCGAGTACCTAATAAAAACAGTTTTCTAGTCCTTAAAGTAAATCAAAACATTGCTGTCCCTCTTAATGATGCATTAAACTTTTTGACCCTGTTTTTTGTTAATATGAATGATCCTATTTGCACTGTTCTTTCACACATGATGTGTGTTCCTGTACATTGTGCGTGCAGCTTCGCACACAGCTCATGTTTGTTCTATAATGTGGTACGTTCTTCATAGATATATTTGATACGGGACCCTAGAGTCATAAGCGTGATAAAATTGATTTTGTTTTTTAACTTCCAGTTCATCAACCTTACTGGTCTCACCTGTTTATAATGCCTGTGACGCAACGGGTAAGTGAAAGTTTGGAAAAATGTTAGTACCCGACGATGGCGTCATTTGGTAAATAGATTACCATCACTGTCATGAGAGAAAGTTGACCTTACTCAACACTTATTACGCTTGTTTATCAAAAAGATGGTAATGTTCATGGTGAATAAATTGTTGACGATTGAGGAATGTTTAAGGTTCGAAGTATTTTTTTTAACTTGCACTCTACGTTGACAATGACAATAAAGATGTCGGTACAGCTACATATTTTATTGTATAGATTATATTTTATTAAAATACTTATATACCTTTATGTACTTATTCAGTAATCTATCTCCCGGTTGTTTATCTTTTTGTATTTTTTAAGCATTTCCCATGCTACGATTACCAATTATTTTAATTTCATTCCCTCATTAAAATAATTCCTATTGTTTGCTTTGCCAAGGATAGTATTCTGAAGGTGCTGTCAATTACATTCTAGTAGGGTAAAATCTAGGGATAGGCTATAGAACTACAAACATGTATATCTATTTATAACTTCTAAGCTACGAACGATGTGATCAACAAAGAATTGTATAATTCTTTGTTGATCACATCGTTTAGTGATGATTGTTTTCGTTCTGCCCGCAAGTAACCCATACATTAACCGATCACTAAACGCATTGCAATGCGTCCCAGCACAATCTTTCTCTTATTATTGAAAAAAATTCGTACTTTCGTCCTCTCCCAACCAGTTAGTGAGTGCATTGCCCCACGAATTTACTGCCGAATATTTCTTGTCTCTGTTTTTATGGACTTATTTGTATGTTAAAAAGAGAGAGGTGTACGTTGTTTAGTCACCGCGACGGTTAAATTCGTCTCTTATTGACGTCCAATGTTTCGGGCCTTAAGGCAGGTTATGACTAAGGTCATAAAAGGAGACGTTGTCGTAGGCTTAGAAATTATATTGGTCAATATTACAGTATGACGTATTACAATACTATCTGTGACTAGCGGTGTTGATCTCGTTTTCCCATTTTTTTGGGAATTTCCTAAAATCTTGAGCATGAACAATCACGTAAAATTTCAAGTTTCGTAACATTTGCATAGTTCGCAACATTGGTAAAGAGTTCCCTGACTCCTGCGCTGGTATATACTGTGTTGTCCTCCCCTTATTTGGTGTTACAATAATCAATTTTGGATTTAAAAAGGAAAGAAATAATAAAAAATAAAAAAATATACCTATGGTTATTCTTAATAATCTCATTATTTGTAAAAATATTTGTTGTAACTAGACTTTTACCGAGAAAATATTAAATTCAGTTTTATTCAATCAATGGGTCTGGGTTCTTTTATTCTAGTTATCTACAAAAACTACAAAACTCTAAACAAATGTTTTTTTTTAAGATTTACTTACTATAGGGGATTTTCCTTGTAAACTATTACGATTCCTTGATAAGCAATAATTTGCGTCATGTTAATAATAATTTAGTTCGTAAACAGATTACATTGAGTGGAAGGATTGGTGTACTAAATCGTAGGTATACCCATCATAGCTTGGCAGTATGCTTAGATCCCATGTAATAGCTCCGAGATACTACTGTGAAATTAATAAAAACACTCAATAATACTTTGCTCGACTGGGAATAGAACCCAGGGCGTCTAGCGTACCAATCGCGCTTATGGCCGTTAGATGCATGAAGCAGTTTTTTATTAATGATTACTTGTTATGCAAAAGCTGTCGACAAGTAATTATTTTAAGAAAATAAGCTCTAATATCATAGCGGCGAAGCCTAACAAAACCTATGGGTACCTTAATTAATAAATTTTGGATTCATATTTGTTTTCGTCTGCGATAAATAATTCTAATTAATTGGCAAAACTTCACACGCTGATGGGTCGATTACAATTGTCTACATATCATTAAAACAATGTAACATAAAATATAATAAATATTATAAACGTTTTAATGAGTCGACCGTCTGATGCAGGCTGTTGACTTTGGAATCAGCTGAAGTAGTTATGACATTCTAAATGTAGCAATATAATAAAATTTTGTTATTCAAATCTAATTTTGGAAATAGGGGCCCGTCGTCGTCGTTAAACTACCAAAATAAAATAAGAAAAATTACATTCTATATAACGCAAAAATTATTAATCATCGCTTTAAATAATGAATAATAGTGATCAATAATTAATAGAAAATTTCTCATTTACAAAAACGGGGTCGGGTTGCGGGTTAGGTTATTTTACATTCGTACGTAAAATGTTAATAACCACCACATTCTATACACATTTGGTACATAGTTTGCGTGTTCGATTCGTATCTATTGTAAAAGTTATTAGTAGTTCGAAAATTATGTTATATCTCTATTATGAAATGGTTATCCATGGTCAATATGTACAAGCCTGCTTTACCTGTGCAGGAAATGCCAGCGTGAAGTTTTATTCTCTTGCCATCTACAGTTCCGTTCAAGAAATACTTATAAAGGCCACCGTGAAGAGAGCGTAAGTACTGGAAGCGTTATGGCCGAAAGTTGGTCGGGCTCCACAAGGTTTCATTGACTTCGAACAGATGGCGCTGTGTACACTATGTACAGCGCCATCTTGTAACTGTACTTATACACTAAGATACTAAGATACATAACTTGGTACTTTTAAAGATTTTTGCCTACCTGAAAAATTAAGTTGTCTGGGAGGTCAGTTTTGTGTGTTCAGGGAGATTTCTATATTTGACTTTATTTAGCCTAAAGGTCGTTTAGGAACATGACTTTTAAAGTTACGTTAAAACAATATTTATTGTACTTATTTGTTATTGTCTTTTTTAATGTGAATAGAACTGCGAAAATTTTGTTAGGAAACCAAAATTTCTTGGATAGAATATGAATCCATAAGATATGTTCTAAGCTAAGAATGTCAGTTTCAGTACGAGATTCGCTGACGACCGGTAGCTTTCATTTATTTCCTCACTTCATACACAAAAGCTGTACCTACCCTTAAATGCGGGCTATATTGTTACACCTATTTAGCCACTTCGAAAAGGGCTAAGCTTGATGAGGTATCAACAGGTAGACGCGTTGGTGTTGGTCCTCGTAATGACTCCCGAACGCAGTAAATAATGACATCGTGGGTTCGATTCTCGGGTCGTGATGTGTTTTTCTGTGCCATTCCCAGTAATACTTCGGATTCTGGATTTGTAACCGGTTAATGGCTATTGGCTCGAACCCTTATTACAAAGCCTAGTTTGAGCTGTGGGTGTACTTACGTACAATTCTGCCTAACTCTTCGGGGTATACAGGCGTGATAGTAAAATGTTTAGCAACATTATCAACGCGTAACTGACAAGCATACGGCCGCACTCAGAAACGTCACTTAACCTAATGAATCATTAGCTAATGACACCCAGTATATCTTAGTACACTGACAACAAACTCTAATATTGGAAAAATAGGTCAAGATATAGTAGCCACTGTTTGTTAACGATTCATTATGGTTAAGTGACGTCTCTGAGTTGGGGTGATAGTGTTTTAAAACGTTTCCCTATACCTACTGGAGTTTTTTCTGCATATTTGGTGCGTTTACGAAATCAATTTAACACATTCACCGAACTTTACCATGCCATTGTGTTATATTTGTTGAAATGATATAAATATGTAGGTAATGAGTGATGACTAAGCTAGGTATATAAAGATTAGTATTCTTAGCGTAAAAGAAGCCAAGCCCGGTTAAGATTCCAAAGCTCCTGAGCTAGAATCTACATCCATCCTAAAAAAAAAGCGTAAAAGAAAAGTTGTTGGTAATTATTGTAAGCATTTTCGACAAAAGTCGTAGACATTCTATACTTGTATGTACCTATGTTACGCTGAAGATACAATCCGGTTTTCACATGTAGTGGTTTTTAAGTACTTTTTGGATTTTCTTCAAGAGTATTATTGGGTTTTTCTGTGAAATTCCCAGTAGCAGCAGTCTGGATTTGTCCCCGGTTGATGGCAATAGGTTCGCCCTCTATTACATGGGACCTAAACATACCGGCGAAATATGGGTGTACACTAGTACGTCTCTGCCTACCCTTTCGGGGAATACAGGCGTGATGGTATGTATATTTACATTTTATATCTCGTCCAACAGTGGACGAATACAGGCTGATGATAATGATGATGACGAAATTATCAAAAACAACGAAGAAATTGATAAAGATTGTGACGTGACATTAAACATAGCGCATGCTCTGCCTACTTGGAGAAAATGTTATCCAAATCGCCTTAAGAAAGTTATTCTCAATAGGTACGATACTAAAACTACAACAGAAAAGAAACTCTGACGTAAAAAGGTCCTTACAAATAATAAACTTATTTGCCTTCAGCGTCTGAAAGAGACGAAGAAAAAATGTCTGTACTCGACAACATTTCGCAATACATAGAGCGGACATTCGTACATACAGCATTATTTACTGACTCACACAGAGACGCGGCTACCTATCAACCTAAAGAATACCAAAAAAATACACAAAAAGCTTTTTTCCCAAGAATAAGCGGGACGGAGTACGGATCTTATTTTTCTCGTGGACGTTTCAGTCGCTCTGGGGTGGAAGCTTGGAGCCTTCGAGCCAGGAGTGTGGGGCCTCCACCGCCCCCTGCAATAATACTGCGTCACTATTTTGCGCCATTACCTACACTCGCTTCCTATTCTATAAGTAGCATGGCCTCTAGAACGTAACGTAGGAACTACCAAGTTGCTCGGTACTTTGCTTCAAGAGGAAGCCGACCACTCATGTAGTAATCGATTAGATTATACAACTTTAGTATCGATTCGCGAGGTCGGAGCCCTTGACCCCGTTTCATTAACAATCTATTTCAGTCGATTCGGTATTAATATTGGGAATACTGTCTACTCGAGTGGAAATATTATAGTCTAAAACTTCTTGACTGGGGTTAAATTGCTTAGAATATATAGCAACTCGCTACTCATTAGGTGGTCCGATAGCATTGTGCAGCTTGTTATGATTAATGACATCACATGACCTACCCATTCAGTTATAGACAGTAAGTGAAGCTGTTATGTCTCACATTAGCAAGTTGGTGTTATAAATGGATGATTGGAAGACCCCATAAAATCACTATGCGACATGATTTTCCGTTTATCAATTGCATTAGTAAACCATAGCTTATTTATACAGAATTACAATATACACTTTTGTTAATTGTTTGCAGCCATTAGTACATACAGTTATCTTGGATATCTGTATCGAGAAGCTTTCCGCGATCTATACAATTTAAACTGGTTATACCTATGTACTAATTTTACTTGATTTTTTTGAAGGAAATAGGTATACATATATTTTTATCACCTGACATCGTTGCATGATTGTTTTGCTGACTTAGCAAAACCCAGTTTTTATCATACCGTTGATTAAGAACTACCTTCCTTATAAATGTTGATTTTACAGTAAGGTGGTATAAAATATACAATAATTTATCCGTAGCTAAGGATTTCGCAGAGTTACGTGCTAAATCTGTAGGATTTCGAGTGCTAGCGCTCCGTGGAGCGAGGCTGCTTTATATGTGTTGCACTGTTCCAACTCGGTGGTACCAGCTCCATACATACCGCTACTACCTACCGCTAACGTGGGAAAGAAACGCGTCTACTCATTTGATGTATTTAGGAAAAATACCTAACATGTATGTGTACGATGGTGATAGTCGTCTTAGTAGTAATGTAAAAACAGAGGCCTTATTGAAATAAAAAAAATTAAAAGATATTTCCTTACGCCTTTACATACGGCAAATAAGTACGTTGAGCTACACAGCTATTGAATAGGTATAACTGGTGATATCTAATTAGATATCAGTAAAGCTATCTTGGATGATATTTTTTCTAAAAAATACCATAAAAATAGTTTTACTGCTTGTCAATCAAGACTGTTTATCGTGAAAGCTTTTGAAGGCGATATATTGCGATCGTTGCGATATAAAGTCGATTTTGGTTCCTAGGATTAAGATGTTTGGCCTAGGGAGTAGTGAGAATAATTTCTAGGTTTATAAATAAAACAGGAGACATCCCGGAAAAATAGACGTTACTTTAGATATTAAAGGGGTTCTAATGGGTAAATATACAAACGTATCAACAAAGCTTTCGATTTTTTATCATTCGAATTTTAAGGATCAGATCGATGATAAAAGTTATAGATACCTGTGCAGGTAAAACAATAAGCTAAGTACCAGTGCCGCAGCCGATGGCGCGCATACAAATTATTGACAATCGATATTTAAGTACTACACGCAGCGATGCACGTTTAATTCAAAAGAGTTTGCTGTATCGATGCCGCTTTAAATCGATACCTTAATTATAATTCGGAGCTGTTGTTATAAATTACACGATATTGTATGATTTACGCGAATTGTGCATCCGTTTTACGCGATATGGATTACGTAAAAACGGCAGCATTTTTATGTAAAGCAAAAGATCCTAAAAGTACGGTAAGTACTTTTTGTTTTACATATTTAAAACATGAACGACGACATTTTGTATATTTTTTTAAAATATTATATTATGTAGATATTTGTTCGGTAAACATACATATATATTGAATAGGAAGGCAGTAGTACTAGCAAAGCCTTGGCGCCTCTTGAACAGGACGCAGTAATGCATTACTAATCAAGAATCGTCCGAGACGATAGAGCAAAAACAGAAGCTGCCATGCATAGCTATGCAGGTGTGCGTCTGAGTCAAATAGCAACAATGTCATGCTTTAATAAAACTCCAGAAATATTATGTATAGCAGACTGGAAATGCAACTATCTGCTCCGGGGACATCTAAACATACCTTTGCAGATATACGCTTGGAGACAAAGTATGTACCATGCAGCAAGTTTCAAACAATTTGCACCTGGTATACTTTGAACATTGCTGTCTAGCTCCAGTGTATGGAATTCGTAGCGGAAGGAAATGCGCAATGAATGCAGCATAAAGCGGTAACAGCGTGGTATGCGATGTCGTACGTTTGTTTACGGTGCAGGGGTGGGTGTGAGGCGACGGTCCTTTGATTCTGGCGAGATTAAACGTGCGGCAGACGGTGGCGCCTCTATCGATTGTTGTTGTAATTACAGCGCTATCCTCGCCCAGTCGCAAATGAAATTGTTCCGGACAGAGCTAGCTGCGGATGCCAACGCCGTGTTACACTTGTCGCTTGAACATGCCACCACATTCTGAACTGTAAAACCTAGTACTAAGGTGTCACTCCACGGGTTTGAGATCTCTAGAAGTACAGCGGGAGTTGCGGGCGTATTATTGCATACGATGTGCTATCGTGTTTTGATGAAATTCTCACGGAATGCTTTTAGTGGCTTCACGCGGTTTTAAATCGTTTGATCGATGCTTTGCTAGGACACAAACTTGTTTGTTAGAATTTTATCTAATATAACTTTAATCCCTCCACTGTCACAACATAGCTAAACTTTTAAACATGTACTTAATCGTCGTTATTACAAAGTTATTGTGGGTCTAATAGTTCAGCACATACTTCTTAACAGCATCTTAACATAGTATGATTAAATAAACAATCACTCTAAGATGCTCACTCAACCTACATACCCAGCTTCTAAGCAAACATAAAAAGCTATACGAAGTGCCACGTCTGCGCACTGAACGCAATTCGAGAACAAATCCACATCTGAATTCGAAATACGAATGGGAACAGAGAGTGGAATCCAATAAAACATTCGTAGCCCTCGAAACGTATCTACGTCTACGTGACGTAGACGCCTCCCCGAAACGCATGCGCACCGCACAAGCACAGAACAAATGGACAATTCCAATTTCAATTGTAGAAAAAAAAATAACCAATTCGAAATGGAGAAGGCTTCGCGGCGACCAATGGGAGCGCTCACAGTCGTAATGCCAACTGTGTGGGCGGAGCGAGTGATATCTAGCATTGGAATGTTCGTTGTATTTGTTTTGCCGGATCCGAAGGCTTTATTGCATGGTGTTTGAGCCTCTTTCCCCTTGAGGGTGGCAGCGGCGGAAAGCTCGGTATGGATTTGGGATGAGGCACTTCACATTATATACGTAGTCGTTTGCAACCTACAGCTGGGTGACCTACATATACAATTGTATGATACGTTTGTCTTATTATTTCAGGATATGTTCACAAAAGTTCCTGTAAAGATGGTAAACTATAACCCAAGCACTTTGCATTCGCCTCCTTAAAAGTGTCATAATTAATTATTAAAAAAAAACAATTAGAAAAGAAAAATGGGACAAAATCAAGGTAACTCTCTAGAATTAACCTGTAATGTAATCAAGAAGTGTCGCCGACTTTATGAAACCGTGAGTATTGATTTTTCGATAGGGAAAAAACGAAGGCAACGATCTATGCAGATCTGGAGTGCTCTCGGCACATCAGATGGCACCGGCGGGCAGCCTCCGCAGACAATCGAACGGTGGGGGAGCCCCCCACTGGAGGTCGGGGAACTGCCACAGATTATATGCGCGATGATTGTCACACAAGACGTGCACGTAGGTTGAAATGTTTCAGAAATATGTGTTCAATATGGAAGTTTTGTTTTTTAAATCTGTTACCACTGCTACTGCAAGACGTTGTTAATAGAATAGCAGCGGCTGACATTAAAGTATTAGAAAATTACATCAGATTTACATACTGATAAAAACTTGTTTGGGAACAAACACTGAAACCTAATTTATAGTTTAACTTTATATTTTACAATATGATTGCTTACGTTCCAATTTCAATATTATCTGATATTGGTCTGGCCTCACTAATATGGCGGGCCCAATACTTTATCAAAAACAAAATATCTTATTTCAAATGAAAATCGCTTCTAAACTAATCTTTGGCGTTATCGACCCGGCGGCGGCGACTTCCCATTCTCGAAGTAAAACACGGCGGGAAGGAAACCGCGGGATAAACCGCCCCCCACCACTACCCCCACCCGATCTTTACGTTTCAGGAATAAATATTTCAGAGCGTGTGCTTCGGAAGTTAAAGTTATGTATCGCCCACGCCGGTAACAATCTGAGAATGAGAAAAGCTCGCTTTACTTTTATGTGTGTTCGCTTTATGTTTTTTTTGTAATGTATAAGCTTGAGGTTTTATATACGTTATGTTTTATTATTCAGTAATTTTTATCATTGTAAGATTTTGAGCAAGCTTAAGTAAGCTTTAGGTTTCAGTCTACTTAGTGACTTCGTTGTAGAAGACACTTTTGTTTGAAGAATTTCTTTCTTTTTTTCAGGTGTTGGGGCGCTAGACAAGTTGCAATTTGACATTTGAATCGACAAACGAATAGAAACAAAATGTATGGAAATTAGTGACATCCTGACTTGTCGAAAGCTTGTGTCATTTCCAAACATTTTGTTTCTATTTGATTGTGGATTCGAATGTGAAGTTGCAACTTATTTACAGGTCCAATATTGTGCACTCCATTTTCCACATTTCTACATAATATTATGTAGGCTATACAAATTTGAAACGAATTGTTCCGAGTGATTGTGTGTGTAAATAAATGTTTCTGTAAACGTAAACATTATACATGAGAAAACCTTAGTGTGGGATCATTTTTATATATTAGACCGATGCCTTTTTGTTTGGTTTGGAAATCACGGATCC
The DNA here is from genome assembly GCA_946251955.1 of Acronicta psi. Classification (NCBI taxonomy): domain Eukaryota; kingdom Metazoa; phylum Arthropoda; class Insecta; order Lepidoptera; family Noctuidae; genus Acronicta; species Acronicta psi. The sequence goes on along the minus strand of OX276475.1, from coordinate 8,843,698 downwards.
CTGTCACCATTGTGGCCGCATGATATGTCTTAGTCGTACTGGCTAAAAACGCACGTACAAGTTCTCGCCAAACTTACTGTCCGGGTTGAAGTTGGCACGAGCAAACTTTAGCCCGGCCGTAAAATCAGAGAAAGAAAAAAATTTGATTGTATTGTGAATAAATAAACAAGAAAGCTCTCGTAGGTTGTCACTTTAAACCATTTTATATTTTCATAATCCAATATTTTTACGGCCGGGTTAAAGTTAGTTCATGTAAATTCCAACCCGGACAATAAGTTTGGCGAGAACTGTACCTTCCTTTGCCCTATACTCAGTCATGATTATAGGATTAAAAAAACATCACCACGTCATGGCATACTCAGTAGTATTAAACCTCAAACAAATGAATGATGACGTCACCCATCGTAGTCTTAGACATACTCTTGTTAAAGGCTCATTGTATTAGGTCGTTGATCTAGGTTTATGGTCCTGCCTGACCTAGATTACCTAATACTTACTAATACAGTGACTGTTACCTATACTGATTAAGCTGTGAGTACAAAGCTCTGTTCTGCGAATGTTTTAATTGACATACATTCCTTAAGATAACTGTGGCAATTTGGATACCATTATAACTAATTTCTATTTGTCGTTGTTGGTTGAAACGGGGTTTAGAACAGACTCAAGAGTCAGTATGTTGCTGACAACAAAGCGCTTGGAAGGGAGCTTTAACAACAAGCCATTAACAATATTGATCATGTCGTCATGCATCTGTAATTTTGCCATATTATGTTAAAAATGTCAAGTAGAGCAAGCAATTACACACAGCAACTGTGCCCCTGAACTTTCATTGTTCGTAATGCTAGAAGTATTTTTTTTATTACCTACAGTGGCAGACGAGCAGTCTGCCATCTGATGGTAAGTGGTAACCACCGCCCGTGACATCAATAATCAATACTCAATACTCAATATTTATTGCATTCCACAATGTAAGTAGTTAGGTGGTAAAAAGTACAATTATTTTGTTCATTATGGACCCCGTCGGGCACAGCAATGTAGGAGAGAGGAAGCACTGTGTGTCTACAGTTACTAACATCATACAATTATTATTAGCAACATCATATGAAAAGTATTTTAATGAATCAGTTAATCAGTTTATTAGGACATTTTACACATAGCACCATCTAGTTCCAAACTAAGAAGATCTTTTATCATGGGTCCTACACAGTGGATGTCTCATATCAGCCTATTGCCGTCCACTGCTGAACGTAAGCCTCCCTAAAGAGCGCCAACCATCCCGGTCTTGGGCAGCTCGCATCCATCCGCTGCCAGACACCTTCTTTAAATCGTAGGTCTATCGTGTCGCAGGGCGTCCTACACTACGTTTGCCTAAACGATGGTGTGCGTGATGACAGTGGATATGATAATGAATATTTTTTTGTAAATATATATTATAAGTATTTATTTACAAAAAAAAGTACATAAGTATTCTATCCATTGTCTAGTAGGTACCCATAGTACAAGCTTTGCTTAGTTTGGGACTAGATGGTGCTGTGTAAAAAAATGTCCAAAGATATTTATAAAATAACAATCGTATAAAATGCTAATATGCATCTGGTTGGACTGGAAGTCGACCTAAAAAGGCTAGGAGGATGATGATACTCTACATAGGAAACACCCAGGTGTACATACACATATATTATGTTCACTTAAGTATGTACTTAATGAATCAACCCCCAAAATGTCTTATTTTTTTTAAACTGTTTTAAAGTTTTAGTGATTGTAAACGACGTTGCTGTGCTTGAGATTTTGGGTTTGATTTCCAAATTTATCTGTTTTTGGGATTTCCTAATCTATGAGGTCTTATTAACACATTTGAGTTTAAATTGGTATCCGATTGGTGATATATTAACTTAGGGATCTACACCACTGCTTAAACCTTTAGAAACAGGCGTGATGCAATACCTGCTATACTTTACAGCAAGAGGTATTTTCCTACGGCATATTCTTGCTGTTAGGTAATAGCCGATAGTGCAATACGACACGATTCATCGTTATAAAGTAAAATACTCCAATCAAAACTAAATCTAACGTTCTATTAGGTACTGTAAAAGCGCCTAAGTACCTTATAAGTATTTCATGTAAAACCTTATACAATGTATTCAAATAGTTCGCAAAATAATATTTAGTTCTTTTTTACGTTCTGAGAACTGCCTCAAAAGTTTAGTAGTCGTAATCGCGACTAGAGGTTTTAAGTTCGAGTCCCACGTTAAGCAGTGTTATTGGACTTTTTTATAAGATTCTCACTAGCAGCTCGGAGTTTGAATTTGTTCGCGATTAATGGTAACAGACCCCCTCCCTATTACATGGGACCTAATACTGGCGAATGGGGGCTGTTCATTATTACGCCTATATCATTACTCTACCTACTCTTCGGAGAATAAAGGCGTGATGTTATGTACAGATGTGTTTACAGTTCTAAGATACAAAACTCGACACGGCAATACGCAAATCGATGTTACGGCGAAACTACTCGTAACTCGGACGTACGCATTCACTACTCCGGCGCGGCGTACACGTAAATTTGCATTATCATGAATTTATTACTATACGACAAGGTCGCTGATAAGAATTTTCTTCGCCCGTAGAAAATCTAGGCCGGCCGATTGAAAATGATGCAAAAGATTTTAATATTAGGTTGTTGATGGGCCGTTCTGTTTGTGTTATGAAAATGGACAGTTGTTATTTAACAGTTAAGGTTTAGTTTTGAAGAAAAAATCTAGCATTACCTACAGCTGTTATGAGGATATCCTTTTGTTTGATTATGTTATAGTCGTTTGGAATTTGAATATTACTTATTAGAAGATTTAAAGGTCATAATAGTTTATGCCTATACAGCTAACAGTGAACTGTGAAATCCTTCAAAAGTAAAAATCAAATAAATATACCAACAGTATATTTGTTACCTATTAATTTCAAAATAATCAATCGATATAACGCACAGTAAATTGAAATTACGTGCAAATATTTGGGCATACACTCGTCAATACTATCTATAATTTAAATCACATACCTATTCAATGAATATAATATTCAACCCAAAAATAATGTATGATTACAAAATCATAAACCATGAATGTAAATAAAGACAGAAAAATAATGTTCAATAAGTTTCCACTTCACTCAATAAATGTACACTTAGTTTCAATTAAAATATCGAATAAAAAACTCACATCTTATTTCCGTCGACACTGAACTTTAATAAATTCAAAGTGCACTACTATCAATGATGTAAACTGGATTGATTGAATGAACTGTTCATATACGTATTTATACGCGAAAAACAAACGCACATAATGTAATAAAACAGAGTGTGCCTATAATTTCGTATGGCGTCTGAACTACGCATTTGTAGGCGGCGAGTCACATGGAATATAGTCACATGCAACGTACTATGTCGCGTAGTACAGCATACATTGCTTTAACATCAAATATTTTAATTGAATGTTGAGTCTTTCAATAACAGATTTTTTCGTGAATGGGAATTTTGTTTACGCTTTGATTGATTTATTGCATATTAATATTAGGTACGTACGTGTTTATAGTTAATCCGTTTCCTATTAACAAGCACGGTGTATGGTCATGGTATCACATAATGACACATGAATGACATAATGACTTGATTTGTCATAAGGTTTAATATTATTTTGTGGTAATGCAGTTTATCTCTGTACCTATATCACATATAACGTAGTATTCGTAAACAAGATTTCGTATAAGGAAACTGGCAAGAAAATCGAGGTATTCTGTTTCATAGTGTGACTAATTTCATAACTGGAAATTATTTTTCGATGTCATGATGTCACACGTAGGTGATTACAGGTTATAGCCTCTTTTTTAACTATATAAATGTCATTGGGTTATAGATTGATATGTTACCCTACGAGGCAAGTAATATTTCAGCTGAATTTGAAATCTTATTGTTCGGACGAGGTAATCAATTAGTAAAATAATGTTATACTTGCATAAAGAAATATTATTTCTCTATCGAGAATAAACCAAGCTAGTGCCATTTGACAGAACACATAAGTTCAGCAAGATTATTACCTTTCCAGTTAATTATTGTTAATTAACTTAATATATTATACGTTTTATTGTTACATACGTGAGATTTATTTATTATTTGGTTTTATGACCATTGTTATATGTGATGAATTTATTATTTAATTATATTTACAGAAATCGGTTACCGAGTTTACCATTATCTTACTTACAGGTAACTTAACTCAAAAATTCTAACAGAACTAGACACAGAAACCGGAACAGTTACAGATTTAATGAAATCCTATAATATTCTTAAATCTAGGTACAAAAAAAAGCAGAAACCAAAACAAACTTAGTACAGAGTTTATATCTGTACATGATAGCTGATGAAGCTTTATAGCTCTTAAATGCTATAAGCCCACTGACTAGGAATCAATTACATATACATTATCAATAGCAATTTCATCAAGCATACCTGTAAAATTCGCCAAGTATGCTAAGACAAAATGTGATGACTATAGAACCCGAAGCTTTTGCGTAAACTGTAGCGTCTCATGCTGTATGAGATGATAATATTACGTCATATCTATGTCTTATCAGTTCTCACGCCTGTATTCCCCAAAGGGTTAGGCAGAGGTAAACTAATGTACCATTGGTCATAGGCGTTGGCCATTACCATTGGCCAACCCGCCTTAGGACAGCGTGGTGGAATATAGCCTAATCCCTCTCACAGTTCGTCGGCATCATCATCATCATAATCCGCCCGTATTCGTCCACTGCTGGACGTAGGCCTCCTTTAGTGAACGCCACAGAGCTCGATCTCCAGCATTTTTCTTCCAGTTGCTGCCAGCTACCTTCTGCCAGTCGTCACTCCACCTGGCCGGCGGGCGTCCTACACTACGCCTGCCTAGACGCGGTCTTGACTCAAGAACTCGTTTACTCCAACGATTGTCGGTTCTCCGAGAGACGTGACCGGCCTATTGCCACTTCAGCGGCTAATCCTTTATCTTCTTCTTAATCTTTTTCTTTGTTCGTCTCATGTTTAGGTCAAATGTTATAGGTCTACTTAGGTATTAATAAACCATGCTGCATTCATGTAATTTCAGATAGAGGACTTGTGCCTTACATTTAATTTATTTTCCAATAACTTGGTATCTTTCATAGAATTAAAGTTATGAGTAAAAAGTATGTAGAATAAAATACAAATTATCAACACACAGTCTTTCGTCATGGTCCCTCACAGAAATACATCACATCATACGTTTGTATGTTGCATCACGCTGACGTACTACATATATATTATGTCATAATAAGTAGGCAAGTTATATGAATCTCTTTTGACAATGACGTACAGTCACGAGCAAAAACATGTTTATACTTGTCAAAATTCAAAAGCGATTTTCTCCTAAAGTAATGATAGAAATTTTGCGGTAAGTATTACGAACATAGTATTTACGAACCTATATTATAGTGACATTGGTGTTATCTCAAAAGTTGCAATCGTTCATTCATGAAAAAATCGCTTTAGCACTTTTGCTTGTGACTGTACATAACACCTATTTATGTCTTACTAGAAGCAGTGATAGCCTAGTCATATGATCATTGAACTGCCAAGTCAAATGTCTCGAGTTCGAATCCAAGGCATTAATTCACTTCTGACTTTTCAAAATAATGTGCGTAATTATCACTCGCTTTGACGGTGAAGGAAAACATCGTGAGGAAACCTGCATGTCTCTGAGATTTTCTCGACGGTATGTGAAGTATGCTAACTCGCATTAGGCCAGCGTGGTGGACTTATAGTCTAATCCCGTGCCCAGCAGTGGGACATTATATGGGTTGATGATTATGATGATTTCTTACTAGATAAACGCGTGCACGCTTCGCAGTTACTCAGTTTTTTTTTAATGATAACCCTCGTTAGAAATACAGTTCAATGTGTAAAAAAGTACATCCATTACTTTTCGAGTTTTCCGGACACCGACATCAAGAAGGAAGCCGAATTTTTGAAAATCTTCTTCCTAGCCTTTTACCCAACTATGTTGTGGTCGGCTCCCGGTCTAACTAGATGCTGCATATCAGTATTTTACACGAAGCGACTCTTCTTCCCAATTTCTGGACAATACCGTTATTCGAAGGATAGACTACTTAGTTGTCATTGTCAGGTTTTTTAGGCTTCTGACTACCACTAACGAATGTTATAGATGTTCATATGACAACAACCATGGCCCGATGGCTTTACATGCTCTTTAAAGCACGGAGGGGTGTACAGACTGACCGCGGTAAGCGTAGCTTAACCTTACCGATTACTTGATCAGCGAAAGTGGGTAGTGGGTACTTAGCCACAGATGTAAGAATCAAACAAAGCCTCCAAAGAAAACATAGCAGTACATAGTTTAAGAAAGGTAAAAGTAGTTTGATGTTTGTGCCAAGTCTTATCGATGCGTATTGTTGAATATTATTAAAGGCTGTTACTATAACTAAAAGTACTTCGATTAAAAGCGATTGTTGTATTGAACGTAACTTAGCTTTGTAGTTTTGAAATGTTTTGGAAAAACATAATATGGGTTCTAGAAATATGTTAAGCTGTATTTTCAATTACTGGATGTGGTACGTGTGACGTAATATAAAATAAAAAGGTTATATTTGTTGTATAAAATAAAACGGTTATATCACCGGTACGAATACGAATAACATTCTTAAAAGGTACGAATAACATTCTAGCTGTCAGTCGGACCAAGCGGCCGTGCGACTGGAACGTCAGGAACTGTATTAAAATACTAATACCCTATGTGACTATTGGACGTCACAGTACGGTTGGCCTTATAATAGACTGATACAATTAATCAATCGATTGTAAAACCGTGACTGATTGACTGACTGATCTATTAACGCTTAGCTATAACTAATAAGGCTTGAAAGTAGAAATTACACATAGGTTTATTATAAAATAAGCACGTGCAACGAAAGAAATTAGTGAAATTCCTACGGAATTGGAAATAACTAGAGGAACGCAGGTAACATTGGGCACAGCTGGTGAATAAAAAGAATAATTAAAATTGAAGACAGAATGTGCCTATATTTAACATCCTGAATTATGTTTGTCTCATTATTACGTAGACCAAATTATGTAAGGTCATCAGTTATTGGACATAAATAAATTTACACGGAACTTTCATCCATATAGTATGACAAGATCCATCTTCTAGTAATACCTTTAAAGTAGAGGCATATATTACAAATCTTTGTGGGAGAAATTAACATTTCAAACATACATTCTTAAAATTGATAGACAAAATGAACGATTAGGTATGTAGGTACATTTGTATTTGAAAATTTTTGGGCATTTAGAATTTTAAGCAATCAATATAATAAAAAATATACCGATTTCAAATGATGTCGGATTCATTACCTTAGGTATATACCTAAAGCAACATTAGAATCAGTTAAACATTTTCTGGTATGATCATGCAACAAGTTTCACGTTTTACTACTAATTATACAATGATCAGTATCTAAAAGAATAATAAGGTAATGATTATGAATAACAATAATAAAATTAAATGTGTCATAAATGATGTATCTATACCATTATTCACTGTAAAGTTTCCTAGCAAATATCATTGCAAACAAAACACTTACGTAATCAATTAAATCCTCAAGTGCGTCAGACGGTCCGAAATTAATTATTCAATCACTGATGTCCAATTAAACAAGGTTTTATCACAAAATCGCGGAGTGTATGAAAAAGCTTGTGTCCGCCACGGTTCGTAGGTCAGTTACAACTATTTCATAGAATCAACAGTCGTGTGCATGTGATATGGCACTCGTAATTAGTAGCGCGGCTAATATGCCGCTGGAGCGAAGCGGATCATGATTTATTGTGATTGCTATTGACTATATAAGTTCTCTTGACCTTACTATTATTTAGCGGATCAATGTTTCAATGTAGGTATTCATTTATAAAGTAGGTACATGCTGTCAATGTATTTTCGTTTTATTATCACTGCCTCATAAGCCTAGTGGTCTAGTGGTCTTCGTGAGGTCTTGTGTTTGATTCCTAGGTTGAGCAGTTTTATTTTTTTTTATCAATGAAATTTTCAGTAGCAAGCTGGAGTTTGGATTTTTGCTCGGTTAATGTTAATATGATCGATCCCTATTATATGGAAATTAATCATACCGGTGAACTGTGGATATAAGTACTCCGCCGAACCCATCGGGGAAAACAGGCATGATAATATGTTGTTTTTAACCCTGAACCGGTACGAGTGTTTCTAATTTAAATCTTACTAATATTATAAATGTGAAAGTTTGTGAGGATGGATGTTTGTTACTCTTTCACGCAAAAACCACTGAACGGATCTCGATAAAATTTGGCACAGAGATAGATTATAGTCTGGAATAACACATAGGCTACTTTTTATCCCGGTAAAATCTATGGTTCCCGTGGGATAGCAGGCGAAGCCGCTGGCGGAAAGCTAGTATTAAATAATGTAAAAAATTAATAAGTATTATGTACTAAATTTGTTTTGGTATCAATAAAACCATTTGGTGCTATGAATATAAACATTTACCGATTTACTGACTCAAGGGCCCGGGTCTGCTCTTAAGAATAATATATTATAATATAGCTTTCTTTCCTAATAAATAAAAAAAATAAAAATAAAAGCTTACCACGCTATTTTACATAGAAAATTTCTAAGGAGTGCAAGATTCCAAACAATATTTACCTTGACCATATACGCGAGTGATAATTAATATGTATTAACACATAAATTATAATTATTAGAGGGGCGTACCTTGGAATCGATCCCGAGACCTATGACTTAGCAGTTCATTGTCATAATGTCGTGTTACTAGGCTATCATAGCCAATTAATATATTATTCGAAATAATATTCTAAATTATACCTTATTTTATCTGTGACTATGTTACTTTGTAACGTGTGTCATGTTTGAGTTATAATAAGACTTCTGCGTACAGAATCAAATGTTTAAGTTTTAACTAGTTTTTGCACGCGACTCCATCCGTGTAGGCTAATATTCAGACGATGCTAAGCGTAAAATAATGCTTCCGTATGTCAAATTTGTATTACAATTTGACACACGGAAACTTAAGTTTATGCTTACCATCGTCTCTGAATATATGCCTCAGGCTGATATTCAGAGATGAAACTAAGCGTAAACTTAGCTCCCGTATGTCAATTTGTCATATAAATTTGACATACGGAAGCATAAGTTCATGTTGAGTTTCGTTTCTGAATATCAGCCTTAGTGTGTTCCACACGAACTTTCACACCCATGTAGGTTAAATAAAAAGTAAATTGTATTTTTTTAAGCATTTTCCATGGTAAGATTACCAGTTATTTTAATGAAGAAAAAAATCGACTGGCGGGCAGGATTCAAACTTACGTCTTAAGGTGACGTAGTGACGTCTATTGTGAATGGTTCACCTTGTCACCTTAAGACGTAAGTTTAGAATGTGAAGAAAGATTTCGAGATGGCGAGTGGGACTCGCGGGGTGGCTTAGTGATCAGGGCGTCTGGTGTACCGAACCAGAAGACGCAGGTTCGAATCCTGCCCGCCAGTCGATTTTTTCCTTCTTTCAAATAACTAAAAACATGTTGTTATTTATTATCAAGTGCATATAAAGTTTCATTGTTTTATCTTCAATAATGACGGACTCGACTCTCATACGAAATAACATCTCCTATTTCAACCGTTTCTAGCCTTTTCCGGGACAAAAGCATAGTATGTGCTTCTCTAACGTCGAATCTATCTCTGTACCAAATGTCATTAAATTGGTTAAGCGGTTTAGGCGTGAAAGCATAACAGACACCCAGACAGAATTACTTTCGCAATATAATATTAGAAAGGATTTGATGTGGCATATTAGGTTCTATATCGTCAAAATAAGCAGTGTAGGTCTTTGTTCTATTAGCAGAACAATGTTTGGTGTCATTTTACGTTACAGATACAGTAACAACAACAAGATGAAAGATTTGAGTTATCTTTCATCTTACTCAGCAGAGAATAAAATCAATTATTAAAAGAAACAAAAAACCCGACTGCGTAAAAACTACTGACTAAAAATCTAAAAACAAGCTCTGTGATGTTGGAAAATGTATTGCAGGCGGGACAAGCAAAGAAACAATTTTGTTTATGAACGAACAGCTTGTCCCGCCTGCAATACATTTTCCAACATCACAGAGCTTGTTTTTAGATTTTTAGTCAGTAGTTTTTACGCAGTCGGGTTTTTTTTTGTTTCTTTTAATAATTGATTTTATTTCCTTCTTTTTAGTTTATAAATCATCATAGAATCACTAGATAGATCCTAAATGATGATTTAAAATACATTATATATATAAAATACATACATTAAAATAAATTGATACAACTAAAGATCATTTTCAAAATCAGTTCGCACATTAAAGCGTATAAAATCCGCCATATAGATTTTTTTTAAATTTCATGTACCCAGTGACAGTCGTGCCATCAAGACGAATCTAATGAGGTGTCATTTATCTAAATCGGTTGAGCCGTTGAGTAGTTACGACCGGACATAGGAACGGACATACATACATACATACATACATACATACATACATACATACGCGTCAAACACATAACCCTCCTCCTTCGGCAGTCGGGTAAAAAGGTTTTGCACCGCATTAATATCTTGTAGATGTTTGGTAGGTGTTGCTATTTTGCTGCTGTCTACTGTCGAAGGAGGATCATATAATATTAGTCATCCGCTCATCATTATCATTAGTCTGGTCGTCGTAAGTGTGAGTTGAGGTCCTGTGTTCGATTCCCAGTTCGAACAAAGTGTTATTGGATTTTCCTATGAAATTCTCAGTAGCAGCACGGAGTTTGGATGTGTCCTGTTTAAGGCAATCGACTCATCCCCTATATGGGACCTAAAGATACCGGCGAACTGGAATATAACCCTGATGGTACGTAGTTATTCCTTTTCGTGATTGTGTAAGTTATTATTACACTAACTACGAGTTGTTATCTTACGAGTAAAAGGTGTTAAGTGTAATATTGTTATTGTTTATCTTTTTGTATTTTTTAAGCATTTTCCATGCTAAAATTACAAGTTATTTTTAATTAAGGAAAATATCGGCTGGCGGGCAGGATTCGAACCTGCGTCTTCTGGTTCGGTACACCAGACGCTTTGACTGCTAAGCTACCGCGAGCCCCGCTCGCCAGTCGAAATTATTATTGTTCATTCGTGATGCACGATGACTTTTTTTTACCTACCTATTTTAATAAATTCTAGATAATCTGATTTGCAGATATAGCGATTTTTGGCAGCATATTTGATTTATTTGATAATTATGTATACATTTATTAACTTCCCTAATATAGGTCCGTGAGAACAGTTAATAAAATAAAACACTACAATAAGAACCTAAAGGAATGTTGGATGCGGCATGAGGGTATGTCATTAACATTTATACCATCACGTGGTGTCTGGTGCTCAGAGATAATTAATTGAGTATTACGAATCTAATGAAATTATGACCAACCAAAGGGTCATAAATACCTTAGCTTTTCCAACGTCGAATTTTCACTTTATCATCTCATAAAAACTTAGCTGTGCAAATGCTGCTTGATATCTGTTCAACTGAATATGAACAAACGCTTTAATTTTAATATACACAGATTTCTAATCTAGTTACACTTGCCCTTCAATAACCACCTGGTATTAAGTTTTTAACCTAAGCAAAATTTCCACTTCATTTCTCTGTCTTTCAAAGCGCAGATATAAAGTGTTGTAAGAAAAGTCTCAGTAACATGTGTGTTCAAGGAGCGAGAATCCAGAGCGCCCCCACCGCATCGGACATAGATAGACGAAACGTAAAGAATGATCGCGACATGAGACAGCACATGCGAGAAAAATAACGCCCATTCTCTCGCAGCGCTCACACAGAATAACTTTAGCAATTTAGGGTTGGATTGCTTACCAGTCTGAGCTCGCGTTTTAGATACTTGTTTTCATTCTCCTATGTTTTTCTAAGCTTCACTACTCAGATAACGATTTAACTCGCAAAGAAGTAGAGACACTTGATAAATGGAAAAAATATTTTATTGTATCACATTGATGGCTGATTTTATTTATCCATCTTCTCGTGTTTTTTGTGACTAATTCTGGAAACTGGAACATTAAATTTATACATTCAATTTGTATTTAACGTAAAATTAAATAAGATTAGCTGCACATGCTATCAGAAATCAAGGGAGGAGCACAAAAGTATGCGTTTGCTTTCATTTATTTAAATAAACCAGTCCGCTAACCCGCAAACGCTCGTGACATTGCCATCAATTGCGTCAAAGGGTCGGAGAGAACGAGAAAAATCAGCGACGATGACTAGACGATTCCACGTTACGTTCCTAATCCCGAACCCTTCCTCGCAATATGATTTGCGTCAGTGGAGATGCGTTCAGAACAGATCACCGGACGGTAACCGAGTGGAAAAAGCGCTTCTCATCGGGACCGTTACTGGAGATCGTAAGAATTCGAGTGGCGTCGCCAAGCGTACTTCACTTTGAACAAATGGGCGCGGCGTGGAATACCCAATTATTGATCAATTGTTCTTTAATAGTGTTTCCAAAATAGATATAACATATGAACTCTATATTGGGTGCGAGTGGTAGACGCCAGATGCTATAGTTTGAGCCCCGAACCCAGCAGAGGGAAAGGCTGTGGATGGTGATAGTTATTACACTTGTCTTATCTGTTTATATTTTATTGAGTGTTGCCACACCACCCACCTATTCAATATTGACGAAACCATTAAAATTTCCCAACTATTAACACTTTTTCAGGAATACAGTACTATGTTATCATTATCGAAGGATACGAAAGTTATTTTACACAAATTGCAATGTCAGCATAAAAGATTTTCGCCATTATCGCAATAAAAGGTGCATATTATTGCGGCGTACCTTTGTTTATGCCTCTCTTAATTCCGAAGGCGTCCGACCACGAGGTGGGTAATGTTATCATTCCATTAATTACAACAACCACCCCCTGCTTTTTAAAAGTAAATTAATCCGATTAAGGGGGGAATCGAAGAACCCGCTCCGTCCGAGTTTATTCAGGCAACTTTCTTTAGAATAATTATTTTTTGTAATTAAATCCATCAACACGATTTTTTTCTAATGATTCTCCCGCGGGAGTTGGTGGGTGGCGACCGGCAATAGGGGAGTTTTATTTTTTCTTTAATTTCATATTTCTTTAAGATGCTATGCTTGTTGATGTACCTAAGAATATAGACCTACTAGGATAAATTTTAAGGAAATCCTTTTATTTAGGTTCCATTTAACTTTTAAATGATTATGTCATTGTTTCTACTAAATGTGCACTTTGAATACTTTACAACTACTCAGACAATGAAAAACTTACAATGTTTATCGCACGCTAATTTCTATACAACTAAATAGCTACCTTGCGTAATTGTTATACCAAGTACCAAGACCGTATTTAGATTTCATTACAAAAAGGAGTCTCATAAGAAAAATTATCAAAATACAGACGCACAATATCTTCTGTATAATAATATCAATTTTTGAGTTTGAAAATTATTTGTCTGGCGGGCAGTCTCTTAGCCTCCACCCCACGCCAGTGTTAATGATATCTCGCTTGTAAAGGGCACATCATTTACTTACTTTTACGAAAATTAATTGAAATGAGTTTTGACGATGAAAAGATGGCTATACAAAAGAGAATTGCGGCCGCTAGGTGTCGCTGAGAGATAACTTGTTCATCTTTAATTAATTATTTTGTGGCAAAAATTTATTTTCTTTGATATTCTAGGTTCTATACATTGACTTGGCAATTATGATTTCGATTAAGAAACTGTATAAATAAAATTATTTAATAAATTTATCAAAAGTTCTATATAAAACAAGTGAATTCTGAGAGGTCTAAAAATATAATTAAGCGTCTTTTACAGTTTCTTGGATATTAGATAGGTATTATTTTACATTGAGTTACTAAAAGGTATCAGAGGTAGGTACTGTACAGATATTTGTTAACAATTTAGTAAAATACTAAACTATGTTAAAATAAAAGAAATAGATCATAATGAACATAGTGAATTAACTGGTCTATACAAGTTAATTCACTACCTTTATCGGTTATAGCACGGCTGAGTTTTTTCTTTTAAGTAAATACCTTGCATACTATCAGTTTATCCTATATCGTGGTTGCGTTTATGCTTATAACCCTCGGGATAACTACATGTAGGCAGGACTAGTACTGCCGTAAGTTCCATCCGGGAATCGAACCCTTGACTCGTGGTATTCGCTCAACATTCATTTGCAATTTGCACTATTCGCGCTCACTTAGGACAGTAGTTTTATTTTTTATATAATTGATATGATTTGAAAAACAAATATAATTAGTTTCGAACTAGCCGCTCATTTTGCGGAAGCTTTTAGGTCACATCTGCGTGTGAAACCGGACCGGTATGTAGGGCACTCGTAATATATCGACATGAGGAGGTTCGCAGATTGATGAGCCGTCCGCCCCCCCTGGCTCGCGTCCGCGTCGCACCCCCGCGGACGTCCGGTACGCCCCCACAGGCCGTCCCGCGGGGAGAAGCTCTATTGCAATAGATTGAACCTGTTTTGTTTCCTTCTGTTCGTGGAACACATGAGAATCCTATTGGAAGATATATTTCTATGATTCAAACTATGGGACTACGAACAATTTTTTTAGGCTTGGTTGCTATGCGAAGGTAAGGCTTTGTTAAGCTGAGGTCATGCCAAATGCTTTTTTTTTCACGCTTTCATTAACATTTACTCGAGTAGTTTGGGCACAGTTTTCCTCTGAAAATGAAATGGGGTTTTCATTGTACCTGATTTAGTGCGGGTTGACAGATTTCTCAGGCTGTTGAGAAAATTTCTCATGCAGACGTAGCAGCAAGTTTGCTCACGATGAATTCCTTTACGGCTCAAGCAAGTGAGAATTAATAATTATGTAAAACGCGCATGATTTTAAAAAGTCAGATGTTGCGGGTTTTGAATTCAAACTCACATTAAGTGACAGTGCAATTCACTGCTTCCAAGCCTTAGTTTAGGAAAATACAAATCCAGTTTGAGTGGGTAGAGATAGACAGTATTGACTAATATCATAGACCATGTCGCGCAAGTACGAACAGTTAACAGAGGTTTATAGCGGTGTAGGCAACGTGCCAATGTCCTGTCACTACTTTTGCAAATGTCTTTGTACATTGTCTCTAGAGCGGTTTGTTTCGGGTCAGAATTTGTCGATTGAGGTTGGATATGTCACGGCGCTTTCTGTAACAAAAGTTACTAATGTATTTTATATCAGTGCATCAAGTTTAAAAAAAATTACATACATACATAACATCATTTGTATGTACCTAATACAAATGATGTTATGTATGTATGTTAATTTTACCGGTACTAATTATACCAGTATTTCCCGAAGGGCGAGGTAGAGCAGAGAAAAAATATTATTTTATAATTTAATTTAATTTCTATTTACTTTTAGCTCGTTTTTTTTAAATAAAAGTCTATAAAGGTTTTTATATTTTTAATTGACTAAAGAGACAGCTATTCTATCTGGGCCAGTTTATTTAGTTTCAATTTTAAAACCCAATATTTTCTAGAACTATTTTTGTAAATATCTTACGAAGACAACAATCTTCAGATTTGCCTTAGTATCGAATGCTCGTGTGCGTTGTGTATCGTGTAAATGTACAATCCATATGCATTGTCGAGGGATCTATTTATTTTCTTTGCGATAAATGTTTCAGCCTGGAATGGAGCCATGATACTGGAAATAATTTTATTGAGAATTAGTCTTATTAACTAGCAGCTCGTCCTGGCTTCGTACGGGTAGATTTTTCTAAAATAAAAATATATTCCTGTCACATTTGGTACAGCGTTTTCAGAGATTAGCCGAAACAAACAAATAAAAAAAATAGTAATTTGAAAGAAAGAGCATTTAAAATTATCGGATGAGCTATGTAGGTACCTCGTGCGTTAGCAAGAAGTATGAGTTTCTAGAATCCCTGCTAAGATAGTTGCTTTCATTTCATAATATTCCTCGTTTTACAAATAAGTTGATTCTAAGAACTACAAGCCTACACTTCTAGAGATTGCACGCCGTAATAGGATTTCCTTGAAAACTTTTATGATATTTACAACACACTTGTATTCTTTAAAGGGTTAGGCTGAGGAGTACTGCACTCTGTACTTCAGCTCTGAGCTGCTACTGAGAATTTCATAGAAAAACTCAAAAATTATTTGCTCGACCTGGGAATCCAATCCGATCGACCTCTAGCATAGCAGTCGCGTTGAGAACCACTAGACTAACGAGGCAGTTATTATTATAACAATTTTAATTTTCTGCTATAAATAAGCTAAAAAATTAAGTATTTTCTTTTTAGAATTTGAATGTGTACTTAGGTATAGAGAAACATTAATATTTGGACTGATCTGGATCTTAACCTTTGCGCTTCGACTGCGATGGTATGAATTGAACCTTAGCACGCACTTTACAAAGGTGCCTTTATTAGACGTAAGGGGATAAAAAGAAGGGCAACATTAGCGAAAACGTCGTGCGTTCATTAAAACGAAGATTAAAAAACAGTTAAAAAAGTTTCTTCCAAGTAAGGTGCACAGCCCTAGTTCACACGATCAAGATTACAAGTAAAGATATCTATTTCCACATAACATTTTGCCAAATAAAAGCTAGTATTTATAAAAGAAATACGGGATGATGGCGAGATGGGATCAGTTGAGAAAGCGGGCCGCGGTCGGGGGTCACCGCGGATCCGATATGTTTCTCTCGGCTACCCCACGGCTATGGTACCCAGGCTATCATAGCATTTTTATGCTTTCCTTATTTCATGATTGTGGAAGGTTATATTAGTATTGGTATACACAATACACGGTAAACGGAAAAGGAGGATCAATGTGCGATCATTTATCTATCATCAACGGGTCACGTGGACTGCAAATAGAAACAATCTACAGCAAATCAATAAACATGTTATGTGACATATTAATTTTAATTTAGTAACTGTCTATTTAGGCCTTCTGATATGGGCCAATGGTTCTTAGTTCTAGTTTTAATCTATATCTTTATACACTACACGGTGGCTGCGTAGTAGCTACGCAGTGGCTACGCGGTGGCTACGCGGTGGCTACGCGGTGGCTACGCGGTGGCTACGCGGTGGCTACGCGTTGCTACGATGTGGCTACATGGTGACGATGACTACGCGGCGACAACGCAGTGCGTTCGCAGCTTTTACAAAATGTCCATGCGCCTCTAACGCAGCGACTACAACGTTCTTGAAATTTGTTTAAAAGAAGATGCTTTCTCTTTTACTACATACCTGCAACATTATACAAATTTTATGTCAAGCAACTTTAAAAAAAATGAATTCTGGAAGCAAACACGTGAAAATCTACTTTTACAGAACTTCGTGTATCGTTCCAGTCTGCTTGTAATTCCACACGAAGCATTAACGTGTTAAGTTTATCGATGGAAATAATGCATCACAAGTAGCTGTGGGTACTATACTTTATCTGTGAGTACTATAATCGTACTAACATTACTAACCTACCTATCTTTACTTGTTACGTTTAAATTAATAGCTAACGCTGAGTGCATTCGACTTCAGACTCTATTGTTGTATAAGTATATTTTTGGAGATGTTAGGACATGATCATAATTCTGAGTTTTCCAGAGTTATGCTACTGCCCTCTCTCTCTCTGTCAAATAGTCACCATTTGGTAATAATGGCGACGATATTTTGTCGATTTTATTGCCAAGTATTGGACCATCCGCAGCCTTCCATTGGGCATAAATGTGACTGCTGCTAGTGTTTTGTTTTTAGAATTTGAAATAATCGAACCTAAGAAAAAGTAAATTAGTTCTTCAAATGGTTTTATAAATAATACAGTTTGTGCAATAGAATACGTTTCAATTGTCAATTGCATTTACTTTTAGCAACATGTTTGTTCCAGGTGTTTGTGTCCTAAGCTAGGGAATAACCTTACGATATAACTGCGAGCTTATTTTATATAAAATCAACAGATATTTTGTGTTTCGTGTAACTTAATTATACACGTGTTCAAAAATCACGTGTCACATTTGTTTACATAAGCATTTTGTTTGATATGCTCATTAACAATAAATTCTTGTACTGATTGACTTGCAATAGCATACAAAAAGAAGTGATGTAACATAAAATGAAAATTTACACTCATTTTATAAAACAAAGGAACAATACTATACTTATTTACATTTAAATTGAAGTTGTTATAAAACAGATATAGTTTTGATCTGAGTTTACGACTGCCGAGTACAAGTAGGTACATAGAGGTGTTAAGACTCACGCAGATCGCTTAAGATATCTAAGCGGTTCTCATGACAGCTAATTCTTGTATCAGGGAGATAAGCTTAGTCGAAACCACCACACGCTTCATAAAATAGGCTGGGTGTTCACTGTACCGTGTACGAGACATTATACATAATATTATGTATTTAAATTTGAATTATTTTAACTAAGTAAGTCATGATAATAATACAATCATAGTAATAAGTGTCACAGTGTTTGTCGACGTCTGTGGTCTAGTGGTTCGAGTACCGGACTGCTGATCACGAGGTCGTGGGTTCGATTCTCACAGGATACAAATATTTATGATGAATATAAATGTTTGTGTTTCTTAGGTAATATAAGTATGTATTTACAAAAAAGTATGTAAGTATAAGCTACATGCTTAGTTTGGGACTAGATGGTGATGTGTAAAATGTCCCTGGATATTTATTTATTTATTCTCATAATTGTTTCAAGGATGGTTTGGAATTAAAACTGCAATAGCTTCTTAAGATATATCGTGATTTCCAAAGTCAGGGGCATATATTATAACACGTGCGTGTTATATTTTTACCTCAGGGAGTCTCGAGTGAGTTTAAAGCTTTAAGATAATGAACATCACACGTTATCTTGTACTTAGTGAGAGGCAAATGAGCCAAGCCTTGTAGGTGTTACATTATTTAAGTAATTTCCGTTTTGTAATGATTTGACAGATAAATAATTTTTTTTTACAATAATTATTTTTATCGAAAAGGAAAACCGACTTGCAAGAAAACAGTGTTAAGCATAAATTCATTGAATCATATTGAAGCTATAGTTAACTACTATATGGGACCACCTTGATAGTTTCGATTGAGACATTTCATAGATAATTAAGCTTGATAAAAAATACAGATGAATTGAGAATTTCCTGTTCTATTAAGTTGGTAAATGAATTCAAAAATATAGATTCTTCAACCTAGAGTAGGTCTAGTGAAGACTGACGTGTCCAGAGGTAACACACCAAGTTCTTTGTGATTTAAAAAGTAATGGAATGTAATAAAAAACAAATGAACAGACTTTAATAAGTACTTACAGTTTTTTAAAAGCTTATGAATAACTGAAGTTTTGCATTCTAGTAAAAAAAAAATTGATACATATCGTTCTTTAAAATTAAAATAGGTAAGAACTAAAACTGCATCTTTATTTAGAAAATTTATATACATTTTCTTGGTTAATACTGACATGCGATCTGACCGCCGCGAGCGAACTTTCCTCTGGATGCAATTACTATGCAAAACCATTAACATCTTAACAAGTGGAAGTGTTTGTACCGGCACCTCTCTAGCTGTCGGTATCGAATACAATACCACGGTAATATGACTCGCGGAATATAATCGACACAGTACACCCCATGATAGAATTTGTTATTTATTTACATTTTTAATTATTTTAGAATTCAATAATTCTCCTTATACACCGTCAACAGTATTAATTTATAAATTATAAAAAAAAAATTGGTTGTTTAACGAGATGAATGAGCTTTTTTTTCAATTGTATTTCAGTATATACAATAAAAAGTAAGTAAGTATATAAGCCACTCAATTGAATTCTGTACCTAAGTTCTTTTTGTTTCTGTAGACCCAAGACTTCTTTCAATTGTCTTTTCATTAAGGCGTTTAAACCAATTTCAAGTAACTATGGACTAGCAATTTAATAACCTTCTGTCTGCTAAAATATGCTCACGTGTGGTAAAATATCAGCTAGCTCCGTAAATCAGAGAAAATATATCGGACGAAGCCTTCCAAGATTTAATGTTATAGCAAAATATCAGTAACACAAGGAGTATCGATTGATATTGCTGACGTGAGCGTTCGCAGTGATCTATTTCATAAAGTACGTGCATGTGTACAAAGGTTCGTACCTCACGTCTATGTGTGTGTGCGCTCGTTAATCATAATTTCGCATGTTTGTTCGTGTGTATGTTGGTTCATATTATTATGTTTTGGGGATAAGAAATTAGTTAGTGGACATTAAACTTGGTTGTAGTTCGGCGACATGATCTTGATACTCGCGTCTAAAAGTAAACAACGAATGAACATGGAATTACTATGAATATTTTGTTCAATAAATAGTCTATCAATTATCACTGAATTTACTTATGCCAAAACGTACAAAAGATGTACACATGTTACATGATTGAAATCGGATGAGTTTATCTTCCCAATACCAGTCAGGTTGATATTAGAGATATTCAATTATATTAAGAGGCATTTTAACCTGGAATTTGACTGAAACGTTTGTAACAAGTTCTAAGCTATTAAAAATAGGTTATTAGGTGATAAATAAATAGTAAAATTAGGTAAAAACTTTATTGTCTAGGTAATTGTTCCCATAGAATCTCACAAAGTATCAAATTCAGCAGTCAACGTATACAAAACTTGGCAAGAAGCATTAAGGGCTCGCACATCGTAGGGACTGACCCGTCATGAAATTTAAATCTAGATCAATAACCGCGCTTATATCATTGTCTTCATTAGAGATAATTGGGTTCGCTCCCCATCGGCCGCAACTTTGTTTGTTCGTCGATAACTTGAGACGAATTTCTTGAACATTAACCTACCTACGTCATGTAGGTTAGGCAGTCGTTAGCAGAAATGGACGCTGCCATCTATTTATAATTTTAGCTGGGAAGGCTCTCAAGTATCAAAGAAGTTAGGCGGTACGTATGTATTAGTAAGTATTGTCTCTTATTAAGAACAAACATAATTCAATCTAATAAATAAATAAGTAATTCTCCAATATACATAATTAATTAGTACGATAATAATTTAAATGAAAGTTACACAATACTTACCCTGGGTAAAAACCCGCATTGAGTAGTGGTGTTGTCTTTTTTGTTATTTCACGACGGAGTGATAGTGTATTTGGTTACTTTACTAGGGAATGTCTTAGCTTAATAGCTTTTATTATCATCCAATCTCTGGATGACATTTTGATGACTGCATCAAATATACGTAGCAACACTACTGAGGAAATTTTATTAGACATTTGATCAAATCTTAGACCAAGATATTAGATAGATATTTGCCCAGTGAAATATTATCCTTAGGCTGATGTCACAATCACTTACAATCCGCCGTTTAAATAACAGTGTTTTAGGTGCCATTTATTCGTTATCAAATCAAGCACGAATCCAGACTCCAAGCTGCTACTAAAAATAATATCATAGAAACACAATAATAACCAAATTTTCTAACCAACCTAACCAAATTTTCGAACAGTTTCTATACCAGCGTGATGGACTATCTATGTATGTAATGCTTCGATCAACATTGTTGATCGAAGATGTAATATAAAAAAATGTTAATCAACTCGTTCTGAAGTAAAATCGGCATAGCAGTAAATGTATTGAAGGTGATTTTGCTGCTTCAAATGAACATTTAAATTTTTTTATTTCGGAACCATTATCATAAAGCTGGGTAATTGTATTTTGTCTAAGTTGCCTGGAGACGGGTATGTTACGCCGTCATTTACGTCGCATATGTTTGCATACGGCGCGCAAACACGATTACCTGAAATTAGGTTAGTACGTTTTATGTTATTTACACTAACACGGGCGACCCTAGATTTTCGTTCATTTTAAATTATTATTACAGCTTTTAATATGGTTGTTGCCTAGTAATTGACTTTATAAATAACGTGTTGTTATGTGTATTAATTATAACTTTATTTACAGCATTATTACTGGCAGCCATTTTTTTATTGCTTGCTTGCTTTCAGTAGAAGTGAGTAGGTATAGGCTGAGGCTGAGTAATCGTAATGTTGTTGTTACAGTAAAGACAATAAAGGGATCTAAGATCTAAAAGTTAACGTTGTCTAATTCGTCTATTAAAACGATAACTGCTGTAAGTGCTTAAAGATTAAATCCATTTCTTATACAACCTCCACTGGATTACGTGTTTATGCAAAAAATTACACTGAAACACTTTGAAATATTTCGATTCGTTTCCATTACTTGTTGTTTTTTTAAAGAACCGAGCAGCCCTTAAGATACACATTGTAAAAGAGCCAATGTTTGCACACTCGCATCGATTTCGACTCGATCGCTTTCTAATCCCCATTTTCTCGATGCCATTACGATTTTTCGAGCGCTCACCTCACTCCATATTTCCGTGCATATCTCGACGATTCGCAGATCCATTATTTTTTATGGCTGGAATACACGATGCTTAGTAGAAGTATCGCCCCTGCCTACCGAGTGTTAACGTCTCGGTACACTTCGGTTAGGGGTGACAATGAACTTACCCGGAGTGGATTATTTGCTATCTGAATCTTTAATAAACTTACTACACTACGCATATACTTCATGACCTCAAAGATACTTTGGCTCTATTGGGGCAGTGGTCGAGCAGTCGGCTGCTAGGGTAAAGGGGTTGCGGGTTTGGTTCCCGCACGGAAAAATATTTGTAAGGTCTATAGATTTATTGTTATTTGCAAAAAGTTATGAAGGTAAATAAAACTTAAAACATTGACATTTTTAGTAGTTGATAGAGCACTTTGAAAAATATGATACTTTTACAGCACGCTCAAATATTTATCAAGACTTTTAAGTTACGAAGATAGCTTAGTACACGTGAATGGATTCAGCGCTTGCTTCAGTAAATGTACGAACTTTGAGAACACATTAGTTACATATTATTGTTGGAAATTTATTGAAACTCAACTTTTTTTGTTTTAGTACCTACGACGGGTACCTAAACACGACTGTATAAAGCTTGATGTGGAGCCGTGTGGACATGATATGGGTATGTTATGGAAATTAAGAAAAAGGGCTTTCAACAGCTTCTCTATTATCAAACAAGTGAAGAATATTGGAACATTTTTGTTTTACGCGGTAAGTCAGATGTAAGCAGTTCGACCATAAAACCAGCTCAGTAATCAATTTCTTTTCTCAGTACCTAGTCACCCCAACGTAAGTAACTCCCGACTCAGCCATTCCACTCAATACATTTTATCGACAAACGTCAGTGACGCTGCGTGACACTTATGTAAATATTTAAATACGATCGAGTACAAGCTATGAATATTTTAAACTCTAAGTAAACCACTCGGCTTTGTACTTCCACAAAGATATTGACACACCAATGAAAGAAAATCTATTATTATTATGTATGTAATAAGGTTGATAATCGTACAAAATGTCAGTAAATTACGATTTGCTTTTATTTTATTCTATGCATAAAGCGATTTGATAAGTGCTCGCAAATTGGGGATCGATATTAAAGTGACGAGTTATGCTGATTGGATTTTTTCAAGTGTTTCCGAGGGGACGGTGAATAATTGAGTGCGATTTAGTTTTGCGAACAAAAAATGGTTTCCGATTTAAATTACGGATGGATAATTACTGTATTTATTGAAATAGCAATCTAGGATGATTTTTGTGATATCATCCCAAGAAAATTCTTTGTTTCAATAAACGCCTTAGTATCAAATAACTGCTTATCTTCAAATTGCGTTATTGCTATATCAATATTGTAAGGAGCTTAATTTATTAGACATGATTGTGAAAAGGTGTCTGCAGATACAATAAAAACATTACGTCAACAAATCTGAAATTGTCACATTTTATTTTTACACCACTTTTACCAATGAGCAGTAAAATTAAAAGCCCAAGAGTATTTGTAACGCGCGGCATCAGCAAGAAGCGAGTCGTGCTGGTATCAATTGATCACGCGGATCGTCCTCGATACGCTACTCGATACCATTCACACAATCTCCGAGGGATCGCTATTCGAGGACCACTCGGCTAGCTTTCCGGTTCTCATTCTTTTGTTGGCAGCACTCGGTCGGTGTCGCCACTCGATATCCGAGGATGTCTTTGTTATCATGTCACTTTGACAAAAGATGGGGTGGCAGAATTAGTTGTGTTACCTACTAATAAATTTTATTTCGCTGGTCTTACTGAAGTACCGTGGACGTAGCAAATGAGGCTTTTACCTATAATAGTACCTACCTTTAATAGCGCAGTGTCGTCATAACTGATTTGCATATACAATCTTTAATTATAAATATCTGAAGCTCTGCATTGAAAAAGTGACTGAGGGGCAATTGCTACCTACGCTAGAGGTCTGGATTTAAAAATCTCAGTAGCAGCTCGGAGTACGGATTTTTGCTCGCTCTAGGCAATAGACTCGCCCCCAATTACGTGTCCCAAACTTGCGAACTGTAGGTAAAAACCTCTGCCTAATACTTTGGGCAAAGCAGGCTTGATGGTATGTTACGTACATTAAATTATAAAAAGTAAAATATTAATTAGAATAAATGTATGAAAACAGCTTATAAACTTATAATACAGCATATTAATCTGTAATATTATAGGGTTTATGTAGCAGTAGGTACTCGTAGCAAGTGAAATGTAAAAGAATTTTTTAAAAGCCACTACCCCCAGGTGGCGACTGGGTGAATACAAAGTGTGCAAGGCGGCCGATCCGCCTTCACCCCTATTACGTATCGATACGACGATTTCTATTCTCGTATTTGGGTCACTGGTCAGTTGGACCTGAAAAAATTATATGACACTAAAATTAATATGACGTTGTTGGACATAGCATTCTTAGAAGGGTGTCTATTGTAGGATTATTTTTAAGTGATGACAGACAGGATAGGTATTTGTAAAGAAAGGCTGAATAACAAAAGTTAAAACTGTCGATAACTATTGTTAATTATACTAAATTACGTAGTACAAACAAGCGTAAACCGTAATCGAAACCGTATGTAACGTTTTCTCCGAGAAGATAGGAGCTTTCTTCTCAAGAACATTTTTAATTAATATCGTTTTGAATAGACACCTGTTCCTATCATTACACGCGATAGGTGAGTTTGGGCGGGCGAATGGCATTGATCATAATATCGACGGAGGCTTACGGGAGTGATAAATGGACGACCGCAGCGTCACTGGCGGGATGACGCCGCCGCCTTATTTAAATCGCTTCTGTCACATCCGCATATCGCATACGTGGTTAATAGGCTTGGGAACTCCACAAGTTAGCTTTTGAGGCTATTTGTAAGCCTATTAAGCTACTTGTAAGAGTATTTTAGGCTATTTATTAAGTTATTTTGTAAGCTACTTGTTCAAACATGACGGAATAAAGGTCAGTTATGGAGAAACTGAAATGATCGGCAAAAATTTTAGTTTTACTATTATAAAATTGATTATTATTATAACTTACAGATATGGTTGTACATCCCGTCTGTTTTCGTTTGAGGCAGAAGTGTATTGATGCACAGCTTCAGTACCAATATGGCCACCCTTACTGCATTTATCTGAGTAGAAATCTAATATACAGAAAAATTTGAATCATATACTTATTGACACTTAGCCCGACCAGGACCAGCAGCTACTGCAAGAAAATATATTGTAATTATATAACAACGTATTGTACATAATTGTACATAACAATATTGTGTAATTCAGAACATTTAAGTCCACTGACCATTATTGTTGGTCTATACTCAAACACTTAGATCTCTATCCAAGGTGTGTTTATCGTAACGTATACAACTACATAGCTACCTATAAAAGTGACTTCGATTGTAACATTTAAAGTCTGCCACTCATCGACGAGTGTATCCACACTGCAAAATCAACGAACCAAATAGGAAATTAAAATCATCAATCAAACTAAAAAATACAAAAGCCCCGTTTCCCATTGTCGCCGATATGTTTGCGCAAAAACGACTTTGTCGCATCACAGTCAAAGTAATAAAAAATCTGTACACGGATGCAAGGCTATCTGGATACGACAACACGTTTGTCTTTTGTTTTCAATTATGTATAATTTCATAATTTTCTGAAAAGTTCAATGACCTCTTTACTGTGCGCCCAATGGGACATTACCCTGTCAGAAACCTTTGCGGGCTTACACACAACAAGTGACCGTAGTTTTGAATGGCATTGCAACGAATAGAGGACGAAAAAAACATATTCATATATTTGCTATTTTCTCTCGACACCTGAAAATGTCTGCTACTAACTTCACGTTTCCATTCATAAAGATATGTTTCATTCATTTTTATTTTCATCAATGTTTTCCATTCATTGTTTTCTATTGGAATGCAGTCTTTAAATTATACCATGAACGATGGGTCCCATTGAAAATCGGTCCATTTGTTCAGTTTCGTTACGGTTCAGATGAAACTTAAGAAAGTTATCGATTGCGCATTGTAATTTCATGGAATGTTATGATTTGTTTTTATCTTAGTAATAATAATTTTATGATATAAACATTCAATGACTTTAACTGTTAAAGTTCCCATAGATTACGGCATTAAGTTATTAATGAAAATTTGTCTTATTTTTCTACTAGGCGTATCCGATTTTATTTTTATAAATCGACTTTAGTTTGAAACTGATGAAGAGTGTCCAATAATTTTTTTGTGTCGCATTGGAACGAAACTTGTAGGGAAAATGTTATGAAAATAGCTCTTCAGATCCTATCGCCTGCTAATGTAATAAGCCTCTTATTGTTTAATTACTTTCTAGAAACCCGAAAGTGTGGATCCCATAATTAGAGAATCAGTTTATAACAATGTTTTGATAGCCCTAATTTCTGGCACCTAAGTTTTTAATTTTAAAGTATAATTATCTTTTAAATTTTACGGTAATTACTGTGCTAATGCTGCCAGGTTGACATGTTTGGCGGTAACGTAAATTGGACTTTAGGTCAACACATTCCAGCATCTTTATACGTTTGTAAAAGAGCTCGGGGCTTTGTGATAGGACACGTAATACGTTCACAATTGGTTATTGCGATGCAATGACTATGCGGTTTGCGCAGCACTGATGACAGCTCCCAAGGAAAATGCTAAAGGTTCACCGTTTTTTAGACGGATTTTTTGGAATATACGCAATACTCGGTAGATGTTTTTAAATGGCTGTCAATAGTTCGGTCAATAGTGTTTAGTAATAATAGACAATTTTTTGCTGAAGATCTGTCTGATGACGTCATTCGTTACAATCACGTTCGTATTGGTTACAATTGAGGTTTTTTTTATCTTTTTATAGTATAGTGATTACGGTGTTCCAGTTTTTGCAAAGAAAAAACAAATTACAGCTACCTATTTGACTAACGAGGTAGAGACATTACTTTTTGTGCTGGTCAAGTGGTCATACAGTTTTTTAAGAAAGTAGCTGAAAACTTTCTGACGAGTTTTCTCACTCTATCTACCGATTATTGTCAAATAAAAGAGTTTCGCGTTTATGTTATTAAGTACTCGTGTCAGATCAAAATAAACAGTTTAAAATATGACTTAGATAAGTGTTTTAGTTTTGATTTAAAGTATAAGCTTGAAATTTGATTAATAGTACACAGAAACGCGAGATTTCAGTCGCGATGTCGAGTCATTGCCCAACAGAATTCTTGAAGACATTAAAATGGTTGTGAACGTTCGAGGAGTACATCGGGAACATTTAAAAATTTAATGTTTGTTGCGTATTATAAGTAATATCTTCAAGGATTTCAAAAATTAAAAATAATTGAATTTTAAAATTAAATTTACATTGTACGTGTTTGTGTTATTTATGGCATGGAAGCTGTATGAATACATGCACGCAGTTTTTTTAAGTTGTTGTGGTATATTTTATTTTTACTTTATAATCAATACATGAAAACATTAACACCTTAAAAATACTCATAAAATGCGAAAAAGAACCCCAATAACTTTAAAATACAAATTGTATCGTGAAACAGTATTGCTGTGTCGTCCGCCGCCGTAGGCCGAGTTCTTTCAGCGAGCAAGGGTTCGCAATCCTCAATGATTCAACACTTTCCATTGAAAACTTTATTCGAAGATTACTCCGTTGTATAAATGTAATAAGCTTTGCAGTGACGAGATTAGACCCCGAATTTCACTCAGACATTAATGACATTTTCTGTGGCAACGCGGGGGCGCCGTTGTTTATGTTGAGACAATCGTTGTGAAAGTCATTTTTTTGAGGAAAACAACACGCACAAATAACGACTTGACTTTTCATATATATTTTATTTGAAATTTTACGATTTTATAAAGTTATGTGTTCTCGTTTCTTTATTTACTCATTCATACATGATTTATGTTTCATGTTTCAGTCAACTTTTTATTTTTAGTTCCGTGTACATGAAAATTATGGGTCAAATACTTCAATTATTTGTATATTATTTACCAACATTTAACTTATTTTATTTTGAATTATTTTTTAAAGGATAATTCGCTTGATTTCTATATAGATATACATACTTATAAAACTGTTTTTATGAATTGATTACGTTTACGTAATACAAATAGATTATTTGTATTACGTAAACGTAATACAAATAATCTATTTTATACAATGTACATTTTTAGTATACGGAACTCTTGTTCCGTATATATATTTGTATACTAAAAATGTGTATCTGTTCTGTATATTACAGTAATTGAACGTAATTTTGATATTATTTAGGTGCAAATTTCGATGTCATTAAAAAGTTTGTTACAGTGCAATAAAAACATAAAAAATGTAGATTTCTGCGATATATCGAAACTCATTCGCCGGAATATCGGGCGTGCATGAAATTTACATGGGATTTTGTGCTTGTAATAAAGAATGATGAATTGGATCCGCATTGGTAATTATGGCCAACGGTGAGCGAGCGCGCCAATATTAAATTGCAAAATTCAATAATTTTATTATATGACTGTAGTTTTTAATAGTTAGTTATAATCAGTAATGTAGCTATATTAAATTACGGCTATACCAATTATTGAAATTATATACTAAAATTAATTGGTTTACTAGGAATTGGGTACACATGTTATTCAATGAAACATATTTGTTTTTATAAGATTGATTATATAGATTGCATTGATATCCATATTACACAAAATCCTTTTGATAACTGCTATATAGTTTAGGTTCCATGTTAGTAATTGGAGGTGAGCCTGTTGACATTAACTGCCTACAGATTTCAACTCCGAGCTGGTACTGGAAACTTAAAAAGAAAATCAAATATTAATTGCCTTATATGAACTTTTAGCCTACAGTACAACTTATAACAGCAAATATAAGGTAAAACAGTAGCATTTTCGCAAGCCATGACGTAGTAATATGTATGTGTGTGGCAGAAAACTAATAGTTTTTTGTGTAAGTAATTGGATTTCATTGGCGCGCTGATTTACGGAGCGGTTTTGACGCATGGATGTTTGTCACGATACCATTTCGCCGCTGCGATTATTTGCCCTACATCAAAACTGTTTTTCCCGTACTTTCTTTTTCCTTAGCCGTTTAGTTTTAATGTAAAATATTTGAAGCGTCATATTTTTATTTAACATTTTTTTCCTTAATGGGCTGCAATTACTTTTAAATATCAATTAATAACTGTTTTAGCCTGATAAATAAATAATAAATAATCTGGGACATTTTTACACAGCACCATCTAGGCACAGCACAGAAACCAAACTAAGCACAGCTTGTACTATGGGTACTAGACAATGGATATAATACTTACTTATATACTTTTTTTTTGTAAATACATACTTATAATACATAGGAAGCACCCAGACAAACACAAACACTTAAGTTTAGCACAATAAATGTTTGTGTCCTGTGGGAATTGAATACACGACCTCTTGATCAGCAGTCCGGTACCTACTCGAACCACTAGACCACAGACGTCCTGATAATGAAAATATTCTAAAAACAAATATTAAGTTCATGTTTAATTTAGTTTTCTTTTGTTGAAGCTGACTTCCTAATTCGTCTTCAACCGTCTGAAATCAAAAACTACTTAGCTCCTTTATATGAAATCGATTTTTCATGATTTTTTCGTGTTATTTGCTCGGCAGTCAGTAGTCGGAGCTAACAATGGTTTAAGGAGAAGGTTCTTTAAAATTATTTATCTTTTTGATCCTTTAGTTCTTACGAGTTATAGGAGACGTAGAATGTGAAAGAGAAATTTGATTTGTTAGGGAGTGTAACAAATAATTATATTTTTTAAATGCATTTATTGACTATAAATTATATTATACTTGACGATAATACGTAGAACCGAGAATATGTTAGTTAGCCATTCTTTTACCAAAAAATTAATGTAGGTACTCAGGTTTTGCAGGAGTAAAGTTTGAGTTTTCAGCGACTTATTACTTACTCTTTCTCTGAAAAGCTTAATGCCTTGTCTGTGTACAGTAACTGTAAATTTTATACCTATAGTTTTACGCGATATGCTACATAATTGACAGAATAAAAAAAAAAATGTAACGGGCTGTTTCCACATCTTTACGAAAAGCTGCGCATTTTTTATTTCAATGAGGTACCTACTTGAGTCCTACAGAATTTACAAATTAAGCTTCCTCTTAACCAGCATCACATTCGTAAACGCTAACACAGGCGAATTTTATTCGTCGAACGCGAATTAAAGTAAAATGGCCGCACGCTCCGGGCAAATGATCATCATTATAATGCGTATTACGATCATTATGTATAAATAATATTGCAGCCAAAGCGATCCAGATTCTTGCCGTTTAATTTGCCGCCTATTTTAATGATATTTTAATCATAATTTGAGCGTTAACAATTGTGATTATGTTTATTAATATAGTTAGACAATTCACATTTTAGTGTTATATTGAGTAGGGAAGGTTATCTTTAATGGTTTTAAATGGCATTTAACAACATTAAACAACCATATTTTTTTCATTTATGTTTTCAGTGAAGTGAACCCTTGAAGTAAATTTGGTACAATTTATCAATGCTACTCTTACATTCTATTAACTACTTTTTATATTTGTGTTTGTGACTTCAAGTCATTCACTTGGTTCTTGGCTAATAATCGTCTAATGGCAGAATGACCACCCAACGTGGCAGTCTAGACATCTAAGCTAATATTAGCTCTGCTGAAATAAATGTTAGCGACTAATATAAATTATTTAAGTACTTACTAGCTTTTGCTTGCAGCTTATTTTGAGTGGATTCGAATTTACAAGATTTGCAATAAAGTGTAGATGTAACCTATTGTTATTTCTGATTTGATAACGGCGCCATCTAGTGTCATTTTTTAACTTAACTTTCCCCTGAACGATCCCCGAGTTAGCATTTTAGGAATTCTTGAATTTTTAAAATTTCGCGTATCTAGCATACCAACCTATATTAACTTTTAATAAATTGAAATGTGATTACAATTCATAGAAACTAGCCTTTTCAGCCCAACAGTTATTCTTATAACAGATAATTACACCAATTAATTGGCTCGGTTCTCGATATAGTTCAATCCATCACAGATGAGACCCCGACGGCAAGGAAACCTCGTTAGAAAGGGTATCCCCATTCCCCATGCATGTTTTAAAATAATCAGCTTTCGTGTTAATTCTTAATTTACTGCTTGGATGGTGGCAGCGCGATAATTCGATTGAACGCCGATGCTGAGCCCGGGGCAAAAAGTCGCCGGACGACATACCCTCTTCACATTATTAGTCAAGCAACTAGTTTATGCTATTTAAGTTGCTGTGATACGGTTTTAGTTACACAACCAATCTTATTGTCAGGTTTATTTAAGTGTTCAATAGTGACGTTATGCTTTAAAGAGATGTCTTTTTAAATAAAAACTTATTCATTCTAAAGAAAAAAAAAATAGTTTGCAAATAAATATAGAGTTCAACTGAAATGATACTGACAGGGACTTTTTCGATTGTATACTTACTGAAGTATTTATATTTTTAAGGATTGATTTGATCATTGCTTTACAGAGCGAGAGGTTCTGTTTCCGATTCTCGGTTGAGCAAAGTGTTTTAAGATAAAGTTGTACTGTGAAATTGACTATTCATTCACCTAGTTAATAACCTCTATCTATGTACATTTCCTTCTAGAATTTAAATTAATTATTGGTTTCAAGAAAGATCAGAGCCCTTAATTTCTACGCAGCTATGTTTGTCTATAATCTTATCAACTGCATTGAAAGCATTCTATGTACGACTTAATAAGACCTATGATTATGTCTAACATGGCGTTGATTCCAATAATTACGCGATTTACATTCGTAACACGGTAACTTTTACTCTATACGTATTATAAAAAGGCAAATTAATTTATTCAAATTTTTCAATGAATAAATAAAACTTTGTTGCTTTTAACTATTAATGTTAGCGGTGCGAGGCTAACAACAAAGGGCAACTGAGCGTATCTAATCTAATAAAACCACAGATACATAAAGTGTGTGAATATATAATCGTGATCAACTATTACGTTGAATGCTAATGTTGGCGCTCCATATAATTACTTAATTATTTATAATTGTAAAAACATCTAACAAGGGTTAAGGATAACACGCTATTTTAATATTACCATCACATTGGTTGTGCCTCGGCGTCGTTTGCCAATGAAGAAAATATTTTCTCTTTGTAACTCATGCGAACCAATTTATGTTCATTATGAATAAGGATTATAAAAATCTGAGTTCAGTTTGTTCACACATTTTAGTGAAGGAAAAATACGATCGCAGGCATGGTTCGAACCTGCGTCCCTCCAGTGAAGTATACCGGACGCTTTAGCCGTTTTAGTCATTTTATTTTAATAGCTACATGGCCCATTTAGGTGACTTACATTCAATTAAGGCTGTAGAGAATCGGAGATAGAAAATAACAGTCCATAGTCTCTTTTGAACCCCGGATAATAATACCTAACCGTGGTAGCAGCTTAAAACATGTTTACCAAATCAATATGATTACCAATACATTTCTATAACCCCAAAGCTGACATGAAAAATGAAAATAAATGATCGCATTGCAGACGCCATATTGATAACCAAAATCTGGGCACGATAGTACATACGATATCGAAAGGGTTTAATGAGAACGAGGCGAAACTAATAGTTCACCTTCCTGTGATACTGATCTTTAATATAGTATGAGTGGGCGAAACATTAAAACTGTACGAGCACGGAAGCGGCCGCGCCCGCAAAGGGTTCAGACTTCGAATCAATTTCTATTTTTATTTATTAACACTGTATTTACTTCCATGGAACACGGTATGTGTAGGATCGGATATTGCTTTATGTAAAGTCTGAAACGTGTTCTGGCTTTCTGATATTTACTATTATTTATATGAGGTACGTAAAAAATTTCTTTGTTGTCTTTCGAAGTGGGTCTTCTTCTTCTAGGAAGATACTTCTCCAGCTATCAGTGAGAATGATATCCAGCTATAGCTTCAGCAGACTAGCATTCTATTCCACTTCTAGGCCTGTAGACAAGTTGCAATTTGACAGTCGAAGCGACAAACGAATAGAAAAAAATGATTGGAAATAATACAAGCTTTCGACATATCGGACTGTCACTAATGTCATTTCCATACATTTTGTTTCTATTCCTTTGTTGATTCGAATGTCAAATTGCAACTTGTCTAGCCGTAAGTTCTGCGAGTGCTGTCACACATCATCTATCAATTCTCATATTAAACTATTTATATTTTTTTTTTTATTTTAGGCCAAGGCCCATATAAAATTATAGCTTAATATAATACTTATAAAAATTACTTTTGTTCCGCCTAAACAATAATTGTATTACTTTATAAGTTGGCGATAAACTCAAATTGGTTGGGTTATACTCACGTGTACGGCTAGCAAGTAAACTAATAAATTCAAATAACCGGAAGCTTTGTTCGATATCAAAGATTGTATCCCATTTTGTGTGGTACAAGTTTAATCTTCATCCAAACTCCCTCCTAGTTAAAATTTGCAAAGCCACGCGGCAAAACAATAACACATCCCCTGGGCTTCGGACCGGAACATGTTACCCTAATCCCTTATAAGTGAAACTTGCTATTTGTTACGTCAAATCTTAGTTAATAATTCTAGAAACATCTTTAAACAGGATGTGGTTCGGAGATGTATCCGAAAGGTTTTGGGTAGTGTGTGCTACTCAACTACTAACGGTTCCTCAGCTATTCTGTTTAAATTTTCATCAAGATTTTGCTAGCTATACAAGGACTTAACCATTTGTAGAATGAAAGCTGATGTCTTATCACCGAACCTTCATGGTATGTCATGGGTGTGCTGTGCTTAGGCAAAGATCAATTTAGTACTTACATATTCTATGCCTAAAGGACTCTATTAGTGATGTGGAAATGATTATTCTAATAATTATAAAAAACAAACATAAATAAAATCTAATAGTTTTTTTACACAATTTCACAATGTTTTGAATTCCTTTTCTAGACTACGAAATCTGGATTGCTTCCAAACCTATTCCAACTTAATTGCAACTATCATATGTGAACAGTTTTTACAGAAAAAACAACTTTTTTTTAAGTAAAAGTTAAATTGGACACGAGCAGATGTTAATGGAAATGTACAGCCGAGCTCTGCTACTATAAAAATTGCAATTTAAACTTTGGAAAAGCTTGTTGTTTTTACGTTAGCTGTGATGAGTAATTATGGAACTAATAATCGATCACTACAGTAGTATGACCACTCCTAAGACTTGTACCTAAGCCGCGTGATAAGAAAACCTTATACTATAATAGATGAAGATGCTATCTTGTATTCGTTTATGGAAAAAAACAAGGTATATATGTGAAAGGTATGTCCTTGCTCCACTTGCGTGGCCGACAGAGGGATTTTTCGTGCAAAATAAACATACACCCTAGTTTATCGTTCACGAGACTCCTAGTGGATCCACTGGTTACTAGTCATTGCATCTTTCAGATTTCATACGAAATAATACCGCTCAAATGTGAAATTCAATCCGTCCTTATTTCAATTACAAACTGCTAAATCGGCTACTTACAGGCTTTTTACAGGCAAGAACTAATAATAGTTCCCGTATTTCTAGTAAAATAGAACCCTCTCTCAGGTATACCGCACGACACTTCGCACCGGGTTCATCCAAACAACTACATACCTGAGTAAGGAACATCCCAACTATCATAGGAAGTGATATCAAAGTTTTAACATGTACAGAATTTTAAGGCGATTATACATTAAGTTGGATACGTTATACAGCGCAAGTTGTGATTGCATCGTCGGTAAGTTTAAGCTGCGTTCACCGGATACCTTTTGTGTTTGCGGCCGTGCCTTTGTGGCCCGTCGAGTGATACGTGCGTTTGCTCTACACTCGCGCGCCAGTGTAGCCGTCACTCAAACTGAAAATTTGATGACGTTTTCTCGGTACCGGATATTTTCATGATGTTTGTGGACCAAAAATAGTTGGTTGAAGTTGTTGCATTTAGTAAATTAATTGTGGTTATGATTCCGGAAATGTTACAAGGAACAAAATAGTGTCATTTTTTGTACTGATGTGTCTATTATATATCAGTCGAAAAATATGTATCCATTGTGTTGGGGAAAATTATGTACGGTATCTAGCTTGACTAGGAACTTAGTAAGCAATAGATTTTAGTGTCTGTGTTATAGGAAATTCTCAACCGGTAACCTGAGGTCCTAAAATTGACAAAATATATCTAAAGGCGTCTCTGGATTGGGCCTTCTGATTGGGCTACATAATATTTAACTTGAAAAATGGTTAAATAATACTTGTTATCATTTCCAGTGAGACTGACTAGGAAGACTACTTATAGGAAGACTTGAAGATTATTTCGACGCATTCTGCAACTATGTCATAGTTGTTTAACGAAATTATTCAGTTCCTATGTCAATGTAAACACCGCACCCCTGTAACGTATATCTTATCACATCAAATATTCTAAACTGACGACAAAATGCGGCGCTAAAGGCAAAAGCGATAATCTCTCCCGTCTCAGACCTGAGTTAGACACCTTCGTGAGACTAACGAAGTTCTTATAATCCTCCCCCCGCGACACCCCCGCAACCCTCTTATAATCGAGTTATTGCCAGCATCTCATGTCTTACGAGTCCCCT
This sequence comes from Acronicta psi, assembly GCA_946251955.1. Lineage (NCBI taxonomy): Eukaryota > Metazoa > Arthropoda > Insecta > Lepidoptera > Noctuidae > Acronicta > Acronicta psi. The sequence continues at coordinate 8,807,446 of OX276475.1, read as the reverse complement.
TTTAATGACGTCTCAGTTTTTGGAGACAATAATTTATTTGATGAATATGGAGGATGATGGGATTTTAATTGTACTTTTCATGATTTCATGATTTCATCCAAAGAAAAGATTCAGGAGTAGTAAAAGTTTAGATTGGGTAGTGTACATTTTTGAAAGATGAGAGATCGGTGCTAACTGGGCTAAGGTTTTCATTTCTATGTGTCATTCTTCTTCAGACCATTTCAAGAAATAAAGTCCTTCCACTTAGTGGGTCAGCCGCCTTCATGAACCACGTCTTCAAAGAGGAAGGATTGTATGGTACTGGGGACAACACAAAAGTTCCCACTGGGTTGAAGTGTTACTGGTTATGCCAGCCCCCATAGCAAGAATAGAAGTTAATAATTTGAAGATTAGATTAAATGTTTAAACAGTATCTATTATGATTGACAAACAAGGTTAACTACATGGATATCCACTATTGAAACTTTTAAAGAATATGTAGGTAGAATATAATTCAGCCTTTAAGTTTCTTTAAAGTATTTTTAGATTCATGTTAATGTGTTGTTTGCATGGTTAAATTAAAAAAAATGTGTGCGAACTATAACAACGTACAAGGTGGCCCTTTCGGTCCAATTGCCATAATAAATTCTATCGTCCCATAAAATTATAAATGATGACCTGCCTAGCTTACATAAATGCCAACTATAACTATTCAAGTAAAAATAACCAATTGAACGCAATTTCATAGTACTCAGCTGAAACTAATTAATTATGTCAAAAAATGTTGAATTAATTTGATTCATAAAGTAAGTAATTGAATTTTCTCGGAGCTTACATTTATGAAATAAAATAAAAAATGCTTGAAGATCGGTTATTTGTGTATTATTTATGCGATTTTACCGGGAACTCTCCGGTGGTATCGAAACGTAATCGCTGAGAAATTGCGCCCATCGAGTCAGCCATCGATTTTATATTGACAGTTAAACTAAATAAGTATGCTTAAAAATGCTGTGGAACTACATATTATTAGCATTGGTTTTAATGATTATTTTCAGCCGTAAGATACTTATACTTATGAATATATTTTTGACGATATCGAAATATACCTACCATAGGTAGGTACCGAATAATTTGTATGAGTCTCGAGATTATTCAACTACTTTATTCTTGATATTGCTGTATTACGTAAACAGAAATCATTTTTACATGAATAATGTTAGAAATCCATAAAAAGTACCTAATGATATTTGCCCATTTAACTATAATGGTGTGCTAAAAAGCGTGAACCAACATTTCATTAGTCCGATACAATGTCGTGACCGGGAATCACTGTAAAATCAACTACGATGCAATTTCTTTGTTTAATAACAATCAACTGTTTGAGGAATGTGTTTTGCTAGTACTAATGAAAACTAAATTTATTTGCGCGTGCAGCTGGTTAGGGTGGTGTCGTATTTGCCAAGGTTCTGTGGATATTTTTCACATTAGATTTTGATCTGAAGACGAATCTCTATAATCAAAATTATGTAGTTCCTTTCAATTTAGCCTTCGCATCATAAATGTCAAGGGGATGTATTCCAGGAATAGCAATGATTTGAATAGCAATGATCCGAATAGCAATTGACGTATTCCACGAATGGCAATTATCAATATTTTTGTCTATTTTGGTCAATTGCTATTCGTGGACTATATTTTTATATTAAATTTTATTTCACGAATGGCAATTTCGTCACAGTATCTATGAGTGATTACAATAAAATTATTACATTAATTATTAGTAATCTTAGTAGACTATGGTATGAGAGCAGTGTACATTCTATTAAATGATCTGTAGAAAGATACATATTAATCGAGAACATTTGGTAATAACACATTCACCTGATCATTGATCCATAATTTATTTAGCCACTTTAAATACCAATAATGCAAATGTCTTCAATATCCATTATATATTTTTACGTTATTTAATGCATGAGAATGAGTGTATTATAAAATGCTACATAGCATTCACCAGATTAATAACTGAACGGTAGGCTAAAAGAAAGGTTTTCACACAATTTGATAGTTAAATAGCAAGGTTTTTCCGTTTCACCCACGTAACCCGAATAATAAAAATCATTACACATAATAAATAGGTTTCTAGATAAGACGACGTGTCGCCACTCCGTACTGACCGATGTTAGCTATTACGTGACAAGGCGGCCAGACTCTATTGCTATCGTTAAAGGTTGAGTGATAATATTCAGCAAGTTAAATTGTGAATTGTAATACATTTTGTACCATTTAAATCAAAGAAAAATGTTCAAATTTATCCTACTTAAACTTATGTTATAATAATAGACCAGCTGTGTCTCGCGGTATTGGCACGTTCATTTAGTTTTTCTTAATCCAGTAGGTATTTTCAAAAGTATTTCCTTAGAAAACGCTTACGTCATAAAATAAAAATAGCCTATATTCTCAATTTCAACTTCATAGTCGAGTCATTTTCGCTGTTTAGTTTATATATAGGTAGTAGTTTTATAGTTCAGTCATTAAGCCATTCACGGTATGTCTTTATATAAAGAAGCAGTATGGTTTTATTTTTGATTGTAGAATAATTAAAATCTTTGGAATTATTTCAGGAATCGGAAGGACGTGACAAGCAGGAGAATAGAAGCCTAAAAGAAATAAAAAGGTACAGAAAAAATATTTACATAAATTCTCTAGTATCTGCATTTTTTTAAATGGTAAACAGCACATCCTACCGCGTAGAGGTCCTGGAATATAATTAAAAAGTCAATCAGTCTGCTTCTGCTGAAGTGTTTGATTAAGTAACATTTTTTACAATGAACATATTAAAATGAATTATTTAAATTTACTAGAATTCTCAAATTTTACAAACTTGTAAAAATGCAAAAATGTAGGTATTATTTTCCAAACCAAGAACCGTCTGTATGCAGCCGTAGGGTAATTTTAATTTGAATGAGTTTATAGCGATTTAAGTGCAGTGATACAAAAATGTTAATTTCCTAAATTTAAACCATTCTTTTTTGCAGATTACGTACCAGCATGCAGGAAAATATGTTTCTGTTAGCAATAGCCTTTCCACATGTAATAAGTGAAATTTTCTGGCAAACAGCCCAGGAGGGCGGGCTAATGGCAACGAACACGCGACTCGCACTCACTGCTACAAAATGCAATTGGCCATCGACTGCCCAACTTGTATTTTTTTTGTCTTAAATATATTTTTTCAGCCCGGAGTCATGGCAGTTGCAGACGGTGGTGCCAAAGGTTTGGTCTGAGAATATTGGTAGGTTATTATTTTTTTAGGATTATTTGACATAATAATCATAATATATAAGTATACGTCATTACTTAATTATTACACTGAAACCTTCTTAAGTAATACAGGGTTATTTTTTGTGGTTGGAGTGGGGTTGGCCAAACCTATATGACAGTTCTTCATAGGCTTTTCTGAGAGTCGTAATACAACTAACTCCATTTTTTTTTCTTGATGATCCTATTCACTCTAGTTTCTAGAATTCACTGAAGCTTTAAGCTTGATTGATTAGATGCTACACATGTTAAATAAAATTTCATCAAAACATTTAATGTAAAAAATGTAGCCAAGACTCTTAACGACATTTAGTTAAAGATCTGTACAGTCAAAAGCCGTGATGACTGACTTGGTTATGTTCCAAATGACAGTTTTGATGGCAAATAAGAAAATCAACCAGCATTTTTATTTGGCTTTCCATAGGGTTGTCTTAGTTTTCTGTAACAAACCATTGATTGGTTGATTCGATTTTACGAATTATTAGCAACATATTCTTATAATATATCGGACTAAGAATTAGAATTAGTCCATTGAAATTGCCAAATATGTATATTTGTAACTTTTTCTTGTCATTTGTGCCAACGCTAAACGTATTCAATTAATGTATGAAAACAACTTTATCAATTCAGTTTACGTAGATATCAATAAATCTCAAAATATTTATAAGACATTTAAGTAATTTTTATTTTTTTTAAATCGTAAGTCGGATTTTAAGCTTACAAACTACGATGAAAGGAGGAAAGGTACGAAATGCTTCATTCTTTTGTTTCGTCTTGGCAAGAGCACTACCAATCCTCCGGGCTCTACAGTAAATTTTCAAGAAACATGTTATGATACGTAATAAAACATAAACAGTATAAAATAATGTCGATATCAAATCTATGTATTAAATAAAATCTTAAGAAAACAATAATTGATTGATAACTTGATAAGTTTACATAACAACAATTTAGAATATCCTTGTATGTATATGTAGTGTGTATGTCTAGGCTAGTTTATGCCATATTATTTATAAGCAATTCCGATTTTTTGTTCAGATCAGTGCAGTAATAAATTCCAATATCTATTAAACTTAATTTAGTTCTAACCTTGTGAACTGTATAGATATATGAGTATTAATTTTATAAAGTGTGCTAAGATTATGTACAAATACGATCGTAATTAATCAATACATGCAAAAAATTGTTGCGTTTTATTTTCTTCAAACGTCTGAAGACCTTAATTATTAAATTCAAAGCTTATAGATATGCCGTTTATTATAAATAAAATAATGTTTTATGAACACTAATTTCTGGTAACGTACAATCAAGTTCAATAATGTTATTTTACACCAGCGTCAAATGGATGAACTCCCGTTAGCCTAGTAGTCGTACGCTCGACTACTACGCTCGAGGATCTGGGCTGGATTCCCAGGTCGAGCAAAGTGTTATTGGGTTTTTTTTATGACATTCTCAATCAAAACAGTATACAAACCGTTACTATAATTATTTCATGATATTTCTTGTCTTTATTAGGTATATTTCAGTATGCACCCGTCTTTCAGCTAGGAAAAGGCGGAGTTTTGTGTCGATCCCAAGCACATAATACGCCTACGAAGTAGAGATCATCATAGAGACCTAGATGGCCTTTTTCGTGAAAGTGAAAACTTGCAAACATTAAACATAATTTTACTAAACAATAAAATACAATACCAACAACGTTCCAGAAGTTCTGCACAGCCATTGTTAGGAGCAAAATTCTAAAATTAAATCAACATACTAGTTAGAATGAATTTATGAACACGTGCCTTTGAAATGGAGGTACAAAATTCAGTTATAATTTGTGTATTTCGCCGTCATTGGTGGTAGTAGGACAAACAGGAAGGACAAACAAACGCGCATTGTGTGCGCCGAAGAGTGGAGCTGATGTACTGGCAGAGTATTCCGGAGCACTGCTATATAATACTCGTAGTTAATAATATTTTTGTTTGCTGCTGTGAGTACTCGTGCTTACTTTGAGATTGATGTGAGTACCAAACTCACATCAATCTCAAAGTAAGCACAAATTTCAAGTAGAGAGTCTCATTGGTCTAGCAGTCGCATTGCTAAGCGTAAAGGTTCTGTAAATTTTTTAGAACTAGTAACATTGCTAGAATGTTACTGGTTTTTTTTCTATAAAATGACAGTTGAAGCTTGGAGTTTAGATTTAGGCCGGCTCAACTCCAAACTTCAACTGTGATTTGCTGGCAACAGGGCTGACCCCTTTTACAGGAGTCCTAAAATATACCGCCGAATAGTGGGATTACTATTACTAAAGAAATGTAGGCAATCATTTGATCATTTTTCTGTCTAAGTCTGTTATTATAATGCAAATAGGTAATTGTATTTATTGATAACTACTTAAGCATTTAGATCCAATCTTTCATGATATATCGGATTAATACTCCTAACAATTTAATAAAAATTACTTTAACCGAGAAATATAATTAAATCGCCATAAAATTAAACACGTGAAGATAAACCATTTACGAACGAATTAAAAAACTAATTCGATCGTTTGGAACCGTCGAAATTAACGTATTATTACGTTTATTCGGAACAGATTCTGATATGGTGTTTTGATCACCGCGCGATCTTTTATTTTGGGCACCAAAATTTTGACGTTTACGACGGCTATCAATCATTGGCGTGGCGCCGAATCATCGTTATAAAGCCACATAGGCGGTTAGGTTATTGACTTAAACACTGGGTTTTTGGCACCGCAATTTATTCTAGCTTTGTCCGCCAATTATGTGATAATCTAGTTATCACACGTCGTCAATCAAGTAGTTCTGCTGGTAAGCTAAGTTTTAGTAATTGTTTTTTATAAACTGCGATTAAGATTAGGTACTTTAATTTCAAGATAAGTTGAAGGAAATAATGATGGGAAGTATATAGAATGTTATGTTTATATGTATACCTCTGGAACATAAATTATGACTGATATTGCCGGACGAACAGTAGGAGTGTTTTTGAGGCTTTATTTTTTCCACTGTCACCTACAAAATCCTTGAGTTATAAGTAGGTAAATGTTTTGAAAGAAAAATAAACATAAAGATAAGAACAATACAAATACTAATGTAACATTAGATAGATCTCAAAAATGTTAACAAAAATAGGTGAAAAGTCTTGGAATTAGTGATTAGACTGATTGAACGGTACGTATAGCAGCGTCCACGGCAAATCTTTTACGGGCATAATAATCATTAAAATGTATTTCCATTTTATTCGGGCCCGAACTCGAACCTTTGAGATTATGATCTCTATCCTTTTCTTAGGGTACCGTAGAGTCTAAGGGTTTTATAAAAATAGCATTAGGATTTTGTGTGTAATAATTGATAACTACGTTTGATATCCACTTTTACGAAAACGACTTCCGGGCACATCAAATGTATGAACTTCAAACTTTGGAAGCTATTTCCATTGTATTGGGCGGTTCACCTCAGAAGAGCTAGAAACTACGTTTTATCCATAAAATAAATTTTATGTAAGTATTCGTAAACGAAAATTTGTAACAAATAATAATGCGTAAATGAAATTGAAAATACTTACAGAACAACATGTTTCTGGACTCATCGACAAATCAGTTGACTTTTTTTCTTTCCTGAGTTGAAACCTCACCAACATGCTGGATTTTGGCTGTTGTGCTAGAATGACGTATCTTAAAAGGACAGATAATTCGGTGAGGTTTCTGCTCTACTTGTAGCAAATAATACTCGTAGATGAAGTATAGACTCCCATCATATCTCATCATAGGTATCTATTTCAGAATTGCACAAAATGTGTTTATTGTCCATAAGGTGGACGTTTGCATAAAACTGGACAAAAAGCTGCGGAATCCCATATAAATTCGGACAAAACATTCTTGATTGTCTTTTTATAATAAAAATCATACTTGAGTGCGAGGGAATGGAAAATAAACCAAGTAAATGTTTTGTAACGTGTAATTTTGGTAAATAGCTATTCGATACGTATCAAATCATTTTTTGGGAACAAAACATGGTAATGTGTCTGGAAATTATTATGTATTAAATGTGCTCTTTCTGTTATCTATTCATTGTTTCAAATTGTAGCATTTGTTTATGTAAATTTTAGTTAGACCAATATTATTAATGACCCTCAAATTACTTTATGATAATAATTGGTAGCAAAAATGTAATAAATCAATAGGAAGCACATCAATATTTGACCTCACACCAAGGAAAATAGTCAGAGATAGAGGATAGAATATATCGTAAAGATAGAAGGGGGACCAAGAGTTTATCGCTAAAGATGAAAAGTATGAGATTTTCTATTACCTCGATGTATCTTCAGACTTAGTGTTCACAAAGTTTACGAACACGCACACGACATTAATTGCTTGCAGTACGAATGTAAAAAGTGCACACACGTGTAGCTAAGGTGGCGTGCCGTGCCGTGGGGGCAGGCCACTCCCACGGCAACGCCTGCTCATTTTAAATTGTAATTACAATTTATTATTGTCTCTGTGCCGCCTTCATCGCCCGACGCCATTTTATCGATTACAGTTACGTTTGAATGTTTCGAATATCGACTCGAGATGTTTAGCTTTAGAGATGTGCGCTCTATTTGATTGTTTGTTGTGTCGATAATTTATTTTTTACTTATCTTTATGATTTCAACGAGTGAGTTGCTCTGTTACATAATTATAAAAGGTAAGTAGGTAAACCTCGTCTAGTGTGTCTATAATTTTATTGTCTCCATAGTATCCTGGAGATACTGAGTCTGGTCGTCAACCAGTGCACACTTGGTAGCGCGCAATGGATGGCAAACCATGAACATGGTTGAAGTTGAACCGAAGTGTCGACCTCCTGTAGGCAGAATAAGTTTGAATTCCTGGCCATAGGTGCATCATTCAAGCAACCATCGATTGTGTTGTCTTCTGCATTGAACCTTCACCTTCTCGCCTTCCAGTAAACTGATTGATTCTATTCGGTTGTTTTTTTCATACACATCTACAAGCAAAGGACTGGTCCTAAATGCTAAGACGCAAACCTCCTTCCTTTTGTTAGTTGAAAAGCATATCACGAGAAGCAAATAAGAAAAGGTGTTGCGTGTTGAACAAGAGACCAGCTGCCGTGACACTGAAGAAGCTAGTAGAAGAGATATAGATAGCTGAAATAGTTCTTACTTAAGTCAAACTGAATAACATAAGGTAACAAGTTTTAGAGTGGAGTTCACATCAAAGCTATCATAGTGAAGATTGTTGCGTGACCAGCCGGGCTAACATGCGCAGCGTGAAATAAGTTTCTCGTCGCCGTATCTCTTCCCAAAACGAGATATTGCTCTATGTCTTCCGTTGCTAACATGGCAGTGCAAGCTACTCGTCTCGTTCTGTCAAAATTCGACTTCAACCGGACGGAACGGAACGGAAAGCGCGACAGACAGACCGACAGAGTTACTTTCGCATTTATAATATTAGTAAGGATGTTACTAAGGAAAGGTGTAGCTCCCTAATGGTGTAAGAAATTTTGAAATTGGTCCTGTAGTTTTTGAGTTTACTCATTACAAACATACAAAAATACGAACCTTTTCTCTTTATAATATTACTATAGATATTTAGGAGAGGCGAAGTATATCTAAACGACGTCGAATGACTCATACAATATAATTCTTTATAATTTTATTATATATTAAAAATGAAAATCTAGGTACTACATCTACAAATTATAATACATTTAATTCGAAATAGGAATGAACGAGTTTTGCAGTCGTGTAGGCCACCGCTGCACCACGAGCTGCATCGCCAGCTTTTCCATCGCCTTGCTTAAGACGACGCATTGAAGATTTGGGGGTCATGGATCTTAATATTTCTCAGCCATTACAAAACATACGGATCTGATTTTTACATATGTCATTATTCATGTCTTTAGCTATAAATTTGTAGTACAGAAACACGATCGGTTAAACTTTACTGCAGAGAAAAAATTTTTGAAGACAGCTCTTCAAAAACATGGATTCGCATTTTATGAAGAAACGGAACGGATTTAAATCTTCAAATTTTCACTATAGATAAGTTTCAACAGACTCTTTGAAATGGTAATTGGATTTTTTAAAATACATTTTAGATTAGATTTTAAACGAGAAAAACCGTTTTGGCGCATACGACTTTCCACTATAAGCTAGTTTGCACTTGTTTTTGTATGGAGAATGCCTCCTGTCAGTCCGCCATGGACTGTTATCAGCGCCGGGTCTGTGTCAGATGAGCTCCCACGACCAGTATAAGCTGGCCTTTCAGCGTACGGTAAGCCTATACAATGTAAATGCTTATTAGACTGGACTTTATAAATTGACAATCGGTAAAATAGAACAAAGCTAAATGGAGTCGTCTTTGGACTTATGCGAATATAAAAAAATATTATCACATTTAATATATTTTCAATGTATTTCAGGTAACCAAGTCTATAAATCAACATACGGGTGAATTGCGCAAGCACAAAAAATACACGGCAAACCTGAGAACGGTAGTGCAATGTGCTGATTTTTAATTTTATAAATTTTTCCTCAATAACTTAAGTACTCCTCTACCTTGACAAAAAAAATCATTGATTTCTACCCTTTAATATACCACAAAAAAAAATTATAAAGTGTTATTTTATCATGGTGGCTTGTCCTGAACCCAATTCCGTTCATAAAATACCTTCCCCTGCAAATACATTCTTAATATGGATTTGAATCGATTTTGATATCATTAAATTATTATATATTCGATCAAATAAAACTATTTTTGTTTGTTTATCTTCTTTCTCATGGATTTGACAGGCAGTTAACTTTTGTCTGGAAAAAAGTTATCATTTCAGAGGACAGTAAGTTTTAGTAGAATAGCAACGTCAACATTGCGTTGTTACGCCCCTCTCACCTTTCCTCACTTCGGATCATTCCGGCTCAAGCTCTCGGCGCGAACGCACCGGTCCTAACGTCTTGCCGTTTCCCGCAAAAAAAGTAATTTTATCATTTTAGTAATAAGGGGACAAAAATAGTTTCATTTCGGTGGCTGTTATAACTCGTGCTAGATTCATGTAATTTGTTTCAAAATTGTGTATTAAATTTGCTGTATGTACTGTTTTGTTTGAATAGTGTTCATATTTTTTTAATAATTTTATTTCGGAGTTAAATGTAGATTAACCTCTAAATTTTATCATCTCAGTATTATCATTTCAGTGGATTCGGTGGACTGTTATACCAATCACAGTCCACCGGAATGAAATGTACCTCCGAAATGATAAATCCATAAAGTTTTAGAGATCCTTATGTCAAATACAAAGTCATAGTTTTGTAATGTAGGTACTTTTACCTAGAGTGTAGATTAGATTATTCGGGTGTATTTGTGTTTAAATATATAAAATATATACATATATCTATCTAGTTAGTATATGTATATATTTTAGATACACATTTGTTCGGCTCAACGATGATATGATGAGTGTGTAAGTCACCAGTGTAGATTATTATATCTACTAATTGTCAACAAAATAATTACTTCGAGGGTGTACCTCCATTATAAGTCACTTACCTTTATTTTTATATCATTTATTATGAGTAATATTTGATATAATTACAAAATTTCTAAATTGTAAAAGATTCATATTCAAGATAATATCTTATTATAGATTTATTTGTTAGAAATCTATAATTTTATTTGATATAATGATCAGTTAATATAATAAACAGTTGATATAATTTAATATTCAATAATTTTTAAAAACAACATACATTGTATATAAAATCATTTGTTATACTATTCAAAAGACATAAAATATATTTAGTATAATATGATAAAATTTATCTAAAATTTGTGAAAATCAAACCTAAGAAAGTACGGAACCCTGGCTGCCCGGCACGGTTGTTCTTAACTGTATCATTTCGGTGGATTTATTTCATTCCGGTGCACAGTCTATCATTTCGGTGGTGAATTTTATCATTACGGTAGACACTTTTCATTTCAGTGGACTCTTAAAAATTCATCCTTAAATATTTATGTAAGTTTTGATGATATTTAATGTCCACTCACGCTCAATGTTACAGAATAGGCTAAAGTTTTATTTGTCACTAAAAATATGTAGATAACATTGAAATACAAAAATCCCACCGAAATGACACATAAAAATCTCTTGTTGAAATTCACCCATACAATAACGTAAAAAAAAAACAAATTAAATCTAAAAAATTAAGCGACTGGGAACTTTCAAGGAAAATGCTGCCTTATCCCTTTGAGATATAAAAAAATAATGTATGGTAGAATTTTTCCTTTTTGATAGGCCTATAAAAAAGTTCCCGATACCATAAGTGTATCTTTTAAAAATAGCTTCCTATACCCATTCTAATATTTTTAAAAATGGTTACATTATTAATGTGGTCTATCTTTAAACCATTGAGGGTTTTTTTCGACTGTCTTCCGTCTCCATCATCAGGTCACCTTTAGATGTCCATTATGTTGTAAGGTCATTAGGACTACATAACTGTGCTAAGTTTCATCACAATCGGTTCTCAAGTAAAAATTTTAAAGGGTTCATTTCAAGGGTAGTAAAAACATATACAATTATGAATATACAGACGAATATAAAACCGGCTCCGGTTCTTCGTCGGTTAAAAAAATTAATGCATACCTATATGCTCTGCTGTCTGTGCAAAGCTGGGCAGGTCGTTACTCGCTAATAAATAATAATATAAACTAGAAGGTACAAGTAAGTACCTGGGCTTGCGAGCTCTGCCTGGACGAAAGTTGGTTAAGACCGGACCAAACGTTAGCCCGAATTCCACGCATTTATTAAATTTACATAAATAACACGGCATCTTCCCAGACATTAAAAAAATAACATAAGTTTAAGCTCTGGTAACTCTGATAAAAACTATTTCTATACACTTTTACACACTACAACTACGCCTATTAAGTAATATAAATTTCTATTAACAATGTGTGATCCTAATAGGAACGGTAGACCATTTTGTCTTATTCTGGTTTACATAGGAAGAAAAAATACCGAATACCGACACCAATTTTCATATATTACTTAACATAATATCAGGTCCGCGCCTGTATTCGTCAAGGGCTATCGTGATAAACTGAGATATACTAATGTAACTAAAAGTTTGCTGGTATGTGTAGGCCCCATGTAAGAGGTGGTGAACCATTTGCCATCAAATTATTACCTACCTCAACAGTCTCAGTCACAAACCCAACCTTAGGATGTACCTAGTACATCCTAAGCTTGGCTTTGTGACTGATTACATAAAACGACTGAATGATCATCGTCTTAGCTTTTTCTCAATTATGTAGGGATAGGCTTCCAATGTAACCAATGCCGCAGTATACCAATATTTTACACGAACACGAACTGACTGCAGTCAGACATATATGCTTCTAAATTTCTGGGCAGTACCAATATTCGAAGGATATTCGAAGTTGTCAGGCTTTCTTGGGCTTTTGACCACCACTAACGATTGTCATAGTTGTCTGTATTCGTTCGTTCGTTAGGGGACATTTTATACAGCCCCATCAGTCCCAAAATTAGTAGAGCACTAGACAATAGAAATAATACTTAAATAGTTTTTTTTTAATATTTATAAATACTTAAGAAATACCCAGACCAACACAAACCATTATTTTCATCACACATATGTGTATCTTGTAGGAATCTAGCCCTTGACAACAGGGAAAGAGCGCTTTACGACGTGCTCACCGAGGCACGGAGGGGTCTCGGTATGTTAAAAATGGTCAACAGTATAATTATACACGCACATCATCACACAAAACGGCTCATAACTCAGTTATAAGCTCCAGAAACGACTGTATGTGTTGCCATATTTAGAATTTTATAATTTTTGTTTAAGAATCTTTTGTAGATAGCAGCAGTATGACAACCATGAAAATTGTAAACCATTTTATATTATCGACTTATAAATTTATTAGCATGCTATTTTGACATGTTACCTTTAATTAGAAATCTTAAAATATACATTTAATATTAGGTACATAATAATTTAATTATGTAGTTTTTAATTCCTAGCGGTCCGTCCCGACTTCACACGGGTAGACATTACCGGGACTAGCATACAACTACTACCGTACTACAGTAGCTCCTTAGTACCACGTTCCTACATCCATTTTTAAAACGCAGACATACTTAATTGAATTTTTATCAATACTTTTTGTTCTCAAAATATATGTAAGAAGCCTATAGACCGTCGGTAAACAAGTGATGGGTGCGTGATTCTTGGGTTCCTGATGAATACCTACGCGACGCCGCGCCGCCGCCGAGCGCTTTCTTTATCGCGGCCATGTTTGAGTTAGTAATAAACCAGCCTTACATTAGACGCACTCCATTCATATTAGTTCCACAGTACTACCATACTTATGAAGCGGATGGGTAACTTCAATAGTTGAGAATAGGAAGGTGGTAGCGTCCCAGATTCTAAGGGTGACTGGAATTGAGACGCCAAGCGAGCATGTGAAGTACGTAGCCATTTTAACCAAAAATTGTTCTGTCCATCTGTTCCTGGAGCTAATTATTATTATTATATAATCGTTGACCTCTGGGAACAACCCCTTAAAATATCCATTTAACATTACACAAAATAATTGTTCAAATTAATATTCTTGCAACAAAAATAAAGATAGTAAGCGCGACTCTATGACGTCTATGTTCCACAGCGCGAGCCTACGATCGCAAACCACGAAGTATTTGCGGGGTGTAAGCGGATGGCGCGGTGCGGGGGTCCGATTTCAGATTCATAGTTTGTCAATGCCTCGCCTTAATTCTGTTTTATTTGTGTTGTTATGATACAATCCCACTTCCACACACGACAAAATCAGCGCAAAAGAACAAGCGACATTTGTAATCCGTTTCATCTTAGGGACAGTTAATTTCAGTCACTGTGGCGGATCACCACTGCGAATATGATGTATGATGATCACGAAACCTAATTAAAATAACTAGATTTCAATTTATTATTAAAAATTTTAAACTTTGATAAGTTGACATTATGAAAATGTCCAACTGACAATTAATATTTTTTTATAAATCATAAATATAAGTAGAGGTGGGACGTAAAATAGAACGAATGAAAGGGAAATGTGCCGATGTTGATACTTTAAAAATCACAACGTTTTTCATATATGGTTACATCGGTTTATCGTCCGCAGAAAACGAATTCACGACGAGATATTTTCTCTGTCACGGGGTGCATGCTAGCTATATCGTCAAATGTGACATGTAGACAATTTTTGACGTTTTAAACGAGAATTATATCGCGGTGCGCCATGTTAGCCCGGCTGAAGTGACGGTGACATGCAACAATCGAATCAAAACAAAAACCTTAAATCCAGCAGTGGATGTGTTTAGCTAATGATAGTACCAATGTCACATTATGTTCTATGCCACCAACGATTAAAAGTGACGTCGTCGAGTTAAACAATCGAGCATCAAACAGACGGACCCTCTCCGACACTAATAGAGACAAACTCCTTGTGCCAAACAATTATCCGTTAGCTAATTAACTAAGACAGGGACACACTGAGGGTTAGTTCAAATTTTCATAACAGACCATCACGCCTGTATTCCCCGAAGGGTTAGGCAGAGGTTTACTAATTTACACCCACAGTTCGCTGGTTAGCGCCCATGTGATGATGATGTTTGATGCCATCAAACGGGCACAAATCCAGAGCCGGAGCTGGCAACTGGGAATTTCCCAGAAAAATCCAACAACACCATGCTTGACCCAAGAATCGAACCCAGGACGTCCAGCGTAGCAGTCGAGCTTTGGACCACGAGATTTGGTGTTAGTTTTACTTGTATAGTTTTATTTACGGTTTAAACCTAAGACTTAAATAACCCTGTGTGCCCCATAACTAAATCCAATTGGATTTATAAACGGCAAGAGGTCTCTGGCTTAAAAGCGAAGTAAGTTTATCTGGGTGCCTTTCTTAATGCGAATTTGTGCGAGTTGAAGACGGGACGGTCGCTCCTGTCCACCCTAGTTAACACTTTGTTGAGATTTAATTTGCTAAGCACATCTTATCTTATATTCCTTAACAGTTTGGTGTTTCTCTGATTTATATTGTTTTTGATTTGTTAGGAAACTGTCTTGTGTTATGATAGATCTTTTAGATTGAAATAGGTTATATTTATCTATTAGTTTCTATCAAGGACCTGATTACTTCTTGATAATGTCTAATAGGCTTGTTGCAATTACATGTGACACCATTGCCTTCCTTAAAAAAGTAATTAATTAGAATACAGAACAGGTGTAGAACAGGTGTAGAGATAATTCCGTCTGCAACTGCATATGTCTAAGACACCAAGTGTCTAGGTTGGACTGGAAGGAGTCCACACCTAGACACTCCATAGTTTACTGGAGCTCACATACTGAATGAACCTATTGTTGAATGATACATTTCCAGGAAAACACTGCCCGTGTAATTTTTTTTTATTCAAGTTGTAGCGACATCTAACGCGCTACATAAGAACTTGTACGAAGCTACAAATCCTGAATCGCGCAAGTGAAATTTTCCGTGCAACTTGCATAAATACAACCGCCCGACATCAACCGTTGGGCAGTGGCCCGCCAGGCATAACACCCGCCTGGTCGGAGGATCCTCCCTTTGGATGGAGGGACATCACACCACGTCCCTCCACAAAGTCTTGATTTATAGAAAGAGATAAGTAGGTATCTTGATTTACTGACTTATTAAGGACAAATCAAACTAATACTCGAAAATCTGGAACACAGAAGGAGTTTGTGGCTGACGAAACTCTGCCTGGGTCTACAATTTTATGTCGTGTAGCCTTGACTTGCCCAATCTATCGGAGAAAACGTGTAAATGCCCATCTTTAACTATTTTCATTACTATCTGTATCTTAGCTATATTTCTTGAGAAATAAAATAAAAATAAATATAAGGACCTGTTTCGCCGCCTCTGGATAGCCGCTATGGATAAATTAAAAATGAAATAAAAATTTTATAAAGTTATCTGCCAAATAATTTAGTGGGAACTATTCAGTCAGCAAGCTGTGAATCAGGTCCTAATACTTTTGTCAAGAGGCTTCACATGCATCTATTAGAGAGAGGCATCTCTAATAGATGCATGTGATCTCACGCAATTAATTCACACGAATTACCATTAAAATATGAAGTTAAAGAATTAATCAAACTTGTAATCAGTTTTTTTATCGGCTTTTACTGGTATAAAAATAAGTATTTGAAAGGGAAATAAGTATTTCAAATTCAGATGTAATGTAAATTGCCCCGACCGCCCCTTCCCCGCCCCAGCAGTCGTCGTTCAATCGCCTTTCTGCTGCCCTTATAATTGAAATGAATAAAGATTACAAGTGTTACAGCTCTCTGACATTTTGCAACCAATTTTCGCCCTACGTAATGTAAAATGGTAATAGAACCTTTACATTTATTGCTATCTAGATGCATATTTTAAATAAACGTGACAAAAACACATATTACTGAAGCAGTTTTCAAGAAGCAGAGATCAGTCGATAATGGTTTGTCGCGTTATGGATGTCACCAAATTACGGGACGATTAATGAATAACCTTTACAGTTACTAAATATAGTCATGGAAAAGGTGTACCTATATTTTAATAATTTTGTATGTAAAATACGACATCTGTCCCAAAACATGTTGGTCCCAACCACAATTGGTGGACATTAATGTTATGTTGGTTGTTAGTCTGTGGTGAGTAGTCTTCCTTATGTCAATTTTATATTAAACTTTGAATGGAGCGATCCTCTTCGTAAAACACCAACAGTTAACTAGCGTTACTTCAAGTCAATTAGGTATTCGTATATGCTTCATTTGCAAATGGAACATTTGTACACTGGAAGGACTGTTTCAGACATGTTCATCGGAAAAGAACAGTTTAAACCATAAACAAAACAAGTAACATTGTAAGTACTTATTAAATATTTTGATAACCTGAAGTTTATACACTTTAATTAAAAGCATACAGAACATGCGCAATAATATAAAGCCGTATTCACACCCTCGCATCGCGAACAAGACAATAAACACGGCTATACATCACGCAACAACATAGCTCAAAGTTATTTAATTATCGTAAGGAAAAACTAATCCGTGGCGCTTCAGAGAGCGAAAATTGCGCTCCGAGTCCGCTTCGTCAGGTGCGTGTGTCGCTGCGTGTGTGTACAGGGTGTCCTGTTCAGGTGGTTTATTTTAAAATATGTTTGAATGTAAACTTCCAAGTGCAGATCCCGAAATATAAGCCCCTGTTAACACCGCGTCTGGGTAGTTCTGAGTAGGTGCCTGTAACACATTTATTATTTAATTTTATTATGATACATTACGCCCTAATATCAAAGAATTGTGTGTTTGCTGTCATTGAGTCAGTAAGATTCATGATTAGTTTTTAGTTAGTTTAGTTAAAATACTATCTTTTTTTAAACGCCTTTTTTTCTAGTTGGTTATTGTAAGTACATATTTGTTTTGAATTATACCTATTGACAACCTTTCCAAGTACAGTGTCTAATAATTCAATTTGAAATAAAATAATAATTTACATTCTTACCTTAAAATAGCGTCAACCTGTAGCTGGTGGCCATACTTCAATAGAGACTAGAAGCGGCGAGGAGCTGTCTTGTGCGACAATATTTATGCGCGCGATATTAACTGTGCTCCACAGTATTAACTGGAAAACGTTTCTCAACTTGCCACGTATATATTGTCTAATTATATTATTATATATTGTTAGAAGACAGCATGGCGTGCACTCTTGAGAGTACAAGGGATGTGTACAGTTCAACAAGTCATTATCAACAGAAGAAGAGATCAAGCCAAGTTTTTGCATAAAAAATATTTGCAAGATTTTAAAATTCTATTTAAATTAATAAATGTAGACTGGCTGAACTAATTGGGGAGTATTCCCGATTGAGCATCTGTATTTATCATACTTACTAACTTATTTAATTTATTATAACTTGTTTAGTATAATTTATATGTATATTAAAACTATCGTCGTGTCATTCCGATTAATAATGTCAGTGCCACGCATTTAACACAACTTACTTAGAACCTATTATGGGTTCTATTTATGTAGGTACATACCTAGTTATATTAAATTACATTAATAATAATAATAATCAACCCATATACTGTCCCACTGCTGGGCACGGGTCTCCTCTCAGTATGAGAGGGATTAGGCTAGAGTCCACCACGCTAGCCCAATGCGGGTTGGCAGACTTCACATGCCGTCGAGAAAATCTCTCAGGCATGCAGGTTTCCTCACGATGTTTTCCTTCACCGTTAAAGCGAGTGATAATTACGCACATGATTTCGAAAAGTCAGAGGTGCGTGCCTTGGATTCGAACTCGAGACCTTTGACTTGGCAGTTCAGTGGTCATACCCCTAGGCTATCACTGCTGGTAAATTACATTACATAATGTAATATTAACTTCAATTAAACTTTAAGACCTGCCGTACACTAACAGTATGCGTATTGAGGCTTGTTCCGAGTCTAGCACAAAATATACCTGAGAGATAGTCTATAATGATTTCAAGGTGCCTAAAGCACCTTCTCCGAATGGGTCACCAGCTCTCCAGCTATATGGGCAATGTGTGCTGTTAAAAACGGCGTTTTCTGACAATGTGTGGCGGGGCTAAAGCCGCAATGGTTGGCGAGCGGAGTGTCGTGAGTTCGAACACCACCCGTTGCCTGTAGACTTAAGGGCACTCCAATAAAAAAAAATATACCTAATAAAAAATATTTTTTCTAAAATAAACTAGCTAACTGTAGTAGCATAATGTGCCGCTATTTTTTAAGCCTTTTAGTAAATTAGCCTCATCTAAATATTCCTCTTTTTATGAGCGGGATATTTTGATGTCTTTAATACAATTGAGATGGTTCTGTATAAGTAATATGCAACTTAATTGCTAAGAGTTTTTGTTTTTATAGTACCTACCTACTACCACTTACTTTAATGTAAATTGAGCTTAACTAATTTTTAAATTGAGTACTTAAGTTTATTTATTTATTAAGTTCTGATAGTGTGTTTTATTATTTATTGAGTTTGTATATAATCTAATCTCCGCTATTTATATTAATATTGTGTCTGATATTAAACGCTTAGTTCAATAAAATATTTAAAGCTTGAATCTAATTTCATAATAAAACGTTGTTAGTTGTTATTATTAAGATTTAATAATGATATAGTAATATTTAAGAACAATAAAATTAATTGTTTTAATTTTTATGCATGTCCATGTTAATCGTACATTTTCCCTTTAAAATGTTGATTGTCAAATGAAACCAACCAAAGAAGTTGATTTCGAAAATATTTTCCCAGATAACTGGAAGGGGCCAACGATTGCATGATGTCCGAAATCGAAATCGGAAAGGGAGGGCTCGGTCCTGCCACCCCGGGGCAAATATAAAAATCATTCATATGGACAAAATAAAATTGCATCCCAAATAACCCGGTGTTCATCGGCCGAAAATCTATTAGCAATAAATATGAACTTTTCCGATTTCACAGGATTTAAAATAGTGATGGGCGACTGAACTCTAATATAAAATCGGGGAGTTCTTACGACTTTTCATGTTTACGATGAGGTTCTTCGATTGCTTCTGTTTTATTGGTTAATTATGCCATATTTTGTTTTGAGCTATTTTAATAGTTCGAAACGTTAATAATCTTAAGAATTTGAACCTATTTTGATAATCTCATGATTATTATCCCCACATTAAAATTGGTTTACATATAGAACCGATTATTTCACCACAATACAACCACTACATGTACAGACCCGGAACAACTTCCTGTTCTGGGTCATACGAATATATACTTTCGGGGATTGAACCCGCGAGACGTGGCGCAGAAACCGAACACTCAGCCGCGACACTAAGGCAGACACGATATTCAGACACGACGCCAAGCGTAAAGTAACGCTTCCGTATATCAAATTTGTATGACAATTTGACATACGGAAGCCTAAGTTCATACTTAGTTTCGTCTCTGAATATCAGCCTTAAACAATAACATCTCAATGTACCTACTAACTGACTGTAATTAAGTCTTTATCTTTTGGTTTTTCTACAACCTCTACATTTTTTCAGGAGAAAACAAGACTTACGTTTATACTTTTACATAATTATACGAGCTGACCCAGCAAACGTTGTTTTGCCATATAGGGGTGGGTCATTTTAGGGGGATGAAAAATAGATGTTGGCCGATTCTCATAGATACCGGATAAGCACACAAAATTTCATACAAATCGGTCCAGCCGTTTTGGAGGAGTATGGCAACTAAAACTTGACACGAGCATTTTATATATTAGAAGATTATATTATACTAGCGAGCCGTGCGCAGCTTCGCCTGCACCCGGTGGACCAACAGCAGCGCTACCTACCGGGTCCAATTGTATTTTCAAACCATCCAACCCGTTAAAATAATTATATAACAAAATGTCAACCAAATCTGCTTAGGAGTCAGGTGACAAAGAGATACAGATAGATAGGCAACCTTTGCATACCACTGTAATTGAATTCTGAATATTTAAATTGATTCTAAAATATTCTACGTATTATTCAGCTTTCTACAAATTGTAGATATATTATAGTAGACATTTGTAGCGAAGAACTTCAAGCTTTTAATTTGAGTATGTATAATCTTGACGACGTCTGTGGTCTAGTGGTTCGAGTACCGGACTGCTGATCACGAGGTCGTGGGTTCGATTCCCACAAGACACAAATATTTATGTGATGATGAATATAACTATTTGTGTTTGTCTGGGTGTTTCCTATGTATAATAAGTATGTATTTACAAAAAAAAAGTATTTAAGTATTATATCCATTGTCTAGTACCCATAGTACAAGTTCTGCTTAGTTTGGGACTAGATGTCGATGGTGCTGTGTAAAAATGTCCCCAAAAAAAAAAAAAAACTGTCAAATAATGAATCTCGTATAGTGCAGTACTGTGGGACGGAGACAGACGTTGTTGTTAGATAAACTATTTTTAATAGTGCACGTCACGATATACGAGTATTATAGAATGGGTAAGGTAGAGGAATTGTATGAAGCAAAACACAAACTGATAATTTTCCCTTTTAATCTTGATATTTTCATCTACGATACAAGGCACACACACAATTTTAAGTAAATTAATAATAATTATAATAGAAATAATAAATAGTTACACTTGCTTTCAGAATTGCATACTATTACCGAAATACAAGAGGTACATTGATAACCCTCAACAACTAATTGACAAAGAAAAACTATTTCTAACGACAATACTGGGTTCGGACCCGGAGCGGGTACGTTCACAAACTATAACTTCCACATCAGTATTGTCATTCTATTGTAGATAATGAAATGAAAATAACTGATACAAAAGTACCACATTCACGCTCTTTACACAATCACACATTTTCAGCTAAACATTTATAGTAACAACTAAGATTTATTCATTACGTCGTATTATCTTTAACAGATAATATGTAATTACTTGTAGTAAGCGATCATCTGCATCGGCGCTTGACTATTCACCAAAATCCTTGATATATTTTTCACAACTCCGGAAGGCGAATGGAACAATTTCAACAGCCACAGTTTGTTCTGCGATATAACATTAGGTGTCTCAACTATTAGTAGTTTCCCAATAGCCAAGCGCCAATAGTACGCTTGTTACAATCTCTAAAACCTTACTATAAGCTATTAAGACATCCAAAGTCTCGTAAACTAAGCATCAATATAAATAACACTATCGTTTCATACTTTATGTATAATGTTAAACTACAGAACTTACTGTTAGGACAACTACCCATATACATCGACTCTGCAGTATGGATATGAGTTATAGCGATTATAATTATTTATACATCGTCTAATTTATGAAGTTTTAAAGAAATCACTTAGGTTATATTGTACGCAAAAACTGTCTCTTCCATTTTCAGTCAATAAATTTAAATTGTAAAAATGTATCTTTTTAAAACCACTAACTTAATGTATCTATCGTACACTTTATGATTTATGAAATACACTAGTATCAGTTAAATCTAATCATTGCACTAAAATTGAATAAATTACATAAGAGTGAAGACAACAATTTTTAGGTTGCTATTAAAAGTAAAATACGACTGGTGAAAGAAATGTGTACCTACTGTTAGCAGTTTAACTGACGACATCGTAGCGGTCTTTGAAACAAACATAGGAACTTAAACACCTATCGTTTACAGAACTTGTGAGACTAGTGACGAACATTTTAGAAAAACCTCGAAAAGCAGTCTTTGATCAATTCCAAAAATTGTCTCAATCGATCACTGAACGTTGAATGTAAAGTCCAAGCTTATGATATGTATGTAGGTACAGATTAATTTGTAAATAAATCCAGATCTACAAAGGCAAATAACAATGGATACTTAATATATAAATATGGCATTTAACGATAAGTTAAAGGTACTCTTCATAAAAGATTAAAATATTGACGAATAAATTATTCGGATCGTCGATAAAACCGTACTGACTTATTCTAATAATAATTATAAAGGGATATTTACAAATTTTTCTATGGAAGAAGAGTTCATGAGACTTCGTATTAACACCACGAAATCTACGTCTTACTTCGAATTCAATAACAATATTTACAGATTAATCTCAATAACGAGAAGTAGTTACAACTTCATTGAGATCGCTTATGCCAAAAACTTTAGTTGAATAAACAATTGAACAGTTTGATGGATTTCTAAGATATTTTTGGAAGTATTTTTCTTTGCGTTCCAGTTGGGAATTGTGTTATCGATCGGAACGTTGAGACCACTGATAAGTTCATTCACCAATCTCGAATCTTTGGATTTTATTTTTCCCTAAACTCGGGTTTGACACTGATCATTGGTTTTCTCGATTCGTCGATTTCTTTGTCGTATTCTTGGTTCTCGGGGTAGTCGACTGCCCCGGAGTTTGTCAGCTAAGTGGC
The DNA here is from genome assembly GCA_946251955.1 of Acronicta psi. Lineage (NCBI taxonomy): Eukaryota > Metazoa > Arthropoda > Insecta > Lepidoptera > Noctuidae > Acronicta > Acronicta psi. The sequence goes on along the minus strand of OX276475.1, from coordinate 8,784,178 downwards.
TGAACTAAACAGCACTGAGTTCTTGTAGTAGCTGGCGCGGTCAGACAGGGGACTCTTGACGTCACGCTCCATGGCTTGTTGACGGGACTTGCGCTCCATCTCCAACTCTTGCGCCAGTGTTTCTGGTGGAAGAAAAAATAAAGCTAAGTATAGTTTGATAAAACATGAAGTAGCACATTATGACAAAGAAAACGTATAAATGACAAGGGAAAGACACTATTTAAGCAAAGGGGGAACAAATAATGTTCGTTAGCAAAATTTCGCGCAGACGAGTACAATCATATAGTTACACGTGTGTCGCTCCGTAAAATGTCATTAGTGTTTCGGGGAAAGCCGACTCACATCAAACGGACTTCACATCCGTATGGAACATTCTAATTTAATATTCGATATTGCCTTTGTTAAAAACGTAGCACTCACGTTCAGCGAATGTTATTAAATTGCTCGCACAAGGGTTATTCATACGCCACGGTACAGTTCGAGGCAAATTTGTTGCAAATGTAACGACGTTATTAAATGGAAATTATAAATCAGTATTCTTGGATTCTGTGTACGCTATATATAACATACTACCTATAAATCAACTGGAACTTTAATTGAACGATATTCATTAGTTGGTTCGAGACATTATTAAAGGTTTAGATGAATATTTTCGTGTATTCTTAGTGTATCACTAACTGTAAAACTACGGGTAAGAGACTTATACCAGGTTAGTCTATTTTTAAATATATTTTTTTTAATTACATATCTCTTAAATAAGTGACCCTTAGTCAAAGGTGGTAAGGCAAATGCGGCGACAGTTTGAAAAAAAAGAATTTAATATAATTCTCTAAACAGGCTGATGAAAAGTAAGAATAAAAGTTAAAGGATCAATTTCTCAAACAGACGCGGCGCTGTAACGAAACGTCGCTACAAATTAAGGCATAAAAAATGAAACACGTCTTAAGCACAGGACATCCTCTAATAAGATTTCGCGAAAATTGACAAAGTTCGTGAAGAGGCAAAGAGTAGGTGAGGTAAGGCAATTGTCTCCGAAAACGTCGACGTTTTACGAAATATGCTTATTCAATTTCATGCAACGCTTGCCGCCTCCTGCAATTTACGAGATATAAAAGATATAAACGGAATCGCGTTTTTTGCTTACTTTGATGGAGCATTTTCTCAACGGGGAATTCAATTTCTCTTCCTGACATTCGTTTACAATTTATGCTGTGAGTCCCGAATTTATAACCTACACATAATATTTTTCATTTAAAAAAAATGTTAAATAGGAACACATTAGTTAGCTAAAATGATTGAAATTAGAACTGTGTACGTTTCTGTCAATTGGAATCAAAGAAACTATCTAAAATATTTGACACTTGGAAAAACTCGATTATGATCCGATTTGTTTCAGTGTTGTCTTGCCCGAGGGCATCACACTCACAAGTGTCACCATCGAGGGTTGTCCCGAAACAGAAACCTATTATCTCGGGCGAGATTATACGCCTAGGGCGTCACAATTAAATATTATACACTTAAAAGCTTCGGCCTTTGCCGTTTCACTTCGCTGCCACCCCTAAATGTCCCATTAGGTCTGTTTGAATACGTAATATTTTTGCATTTGCCGCTTCCAAAACAGAATTGCCGGTTCCTTTGAGAGCCATAATCTATTTGTTCTTTGAAACAACTGTAATGGTTGAGCGCTTAGCTTAATAAAAGTTATCCTTTAATGTTTGTTTTTCCATCTTCCATCTTAAAATGTTTAAATTATATACGATAGGTACTAAGTTGGTAAACAGTTGTAGGTTGTGAAATACAAAATGCTTTAGACTCCAATCAAGAGTGACATTAACTTTCACGGAGCGTTGCTGTTAGTAGACAAAAACTTATAAAAGAAACAGTTCTTATTTCGTTTTGATCGAATGGTCAAGGAATGACAAAAAGGGACTTCACAAGGTGGACGTGAACCGATCTATTTGAAAAGTAATAGAAATAAAACGATAGTGGACACTGATCGATAGTGAGAATAAATAGTTTTTTGTCACAACAATTGTAAGTAAAGCAATAAACTTTATGTGGAACAGTTTCACTGAAGCATTTATTATTCCGTGTCAACGGCTGTCGGGATCTCTGCTAATTACTGTTTCGTTTCATTTCAGCGAATTTGCATTTAAATTAGCAATGTTAAGTATCTAATTTCCCATGACAATCAAATCAATCAACACGTGAAATTAGAAACTATTTTAATGTAGGTGTTCGAATTAGTCCCGAGATTACTAATCTGTTAGCGCAAAAAATCTGCAAGCAACAAAATAACTATGTTTGGACAATCTAAATCACGTTGATTGCTTGTGCAGCCACGGATCGTGTCTCCTTGTTGACAATTTAATGGGATTATTGATCTTTCCAACATAACTCAAAACATTACTTTGTCATCGATATTTTTAGAGTAAGATCGATTTCCTTATACAGCCAGAATTTCGAGATAGAAATGACTATAATGCTATTGATGTAAAGTGTTTAGATTCCTATGAAAAAAATTACAGCTGTTGAAATCTTAAAACGATTATAATTCTTTTTGTAACAAAAAAATAACAAGATAGCAAGCAATTTATAATTTTTTAAACGCTTTATTTTGATATCTAATATCTTTGTAGGAATAATAGAAAGTACATCTGCTCATTATTTTTAACAATTTTTAACGCAATCGACACCTCAGCTCGTTGTTAAAGCGAAATTAATTACTGCCGTAAAAATACACAGAAAAAAGTGAGTTGATTAATTCTTGGTTGGAAATTTGAGAAGGTTGTGAACAAAGGGTTTGTTAAAACGGATGATTGTAAAGGGAACTACAGCTGAGCAACAACAGAGCTGAACTGGTTATAACACAAGCCCAGCGAGTGACCACTGAGCAGTGGGATGAAGTGCTACTGTTGCTGACTCTATCGGCGCGTGACGAATTTTACTGATTGGATTGATTTTCTATTAAAGACATTCTTTTGACTTTTTTTGTCTTCAGAATCAATTCCATCGTGACTCGGATTCAGTTCGTTTTAAATCTTTATCATTGTCGGTGTAATCTTGTATGTGTTTAGTCGCGCGCTCGGCCAATGTTATGTTAATAATACAATAAGTCGTCTACATAAAATTCTGAACACAATGATGCGGGTGATTACTCAGAGTAAATAAAAAAGTTAATATCGTCAAAGGTTTCGAGCGCACCTGTGCGGTACAATTTTATTTCCATTCATTTTACAAGCTCACCTAAAAAGCAGCATGGAGAAGTTTCCTCTTTATTAATTTTTCAACTTTATATTACTTATGTAAGTAACATCGGATGCTTTATCCGTTTTACAAGCGCAACTCCAATAACGACATAAATATTGTAAATTTTATAAAAATATAAAGGTTGATCTACCTTATTAGAAAATAATAAAAAGCAATGATTTTACTTAATAATTTAGCATTGTGCATGTACTAATGAAAACATATTACCGATGTCGTCGTCTATACCTACGTTTGTATCAATCAATATAATGATGTCTATGATCAAAACATTATCGTGATTGATTACTTGTACAAGTAAGTTAGTAAGACTTTTTGTCATTTTCATAAAATTTAATATTTCTCTTTTCACTTTGGTATACAGTAATTACTCGCAATACTTTTGACTCATCCCGTTTCTTATAAAAAGCACGTAGAAAAAAGTTTTCTAATTTACGAATAATAAAATATGTTTTTTTCTTTTACCGAAGGCACTAAGGAAAGTTGATGAAAGGCTCCAAGTTTTAATTTTTGTTTTTCTGTTACCAACCTTTTTATATTTACAACCCTCTTGTATTTTTCTGTTTCAGCTTTTTAGCTTTTTACCTTTACTTAAATATACATTTTGAAGGTAACTTATTGGAACGGTATGATAATATTACAAGTAAACTTAAACTAAAAGTATTGTATTTTATTTACCTTGACACAAAAAGTCTACCTGTAGATATATCTCAGTATCGCAATTTCTAAAATTACCTATAATTTTAATGTATTTCTTTGAAAAATGATTGAGATGGCTCAACTAACTTGCGTCTAATAACTGAGAACCCTAAAGCCTTATCTCAGGGTTCTGTAAACTTTTCATTTAATATGTCGTGGCTAAGGAGGGACTCGTAGCTAAGTAATAATTACGCTGATCAATCGATATGCTTGAATGATTGTATAGATTGTCAGTATAGGGATGAGTGACCATTCATTCTCCGAGCGTCACAGAGCACGACAGTAAGTAGTTCCCTGTTATCATAGCAAATATGACAATCGCCCGAAAAGCCCGCACAAATTGTCACGCGGAGTCTGATGCTTGTTGCTTTGTGTAAAATACTAATATTCGATTAGGTATAGTCTGCTTAGACTGGAAAGGGACTCAAACCAAATTGGGATAAAGCTAGGCTTTAAAAAAACATTAAAATATTGTTAGGTACGTGTATGATACATTTGCATAGTGAATTTATTTCCCTTTTGAAAAGATTTGACCAAAATGAAGTTAAACGATTCCAATTCAAACGATTCGTATTGCGTGCTCGCGTGCGTCAGAGCACTCGGGGTAGCGTAACACTTAAATTAGTTGCAATTTCTACTTGAACAGTCTGTCGGCAAGAGGCACTCGTCGGAACAAGGGAAATGGTTAAATCCGTATCAATGTCTTGCGAATAGTAAACACCTATTTGCCCCTCGAGTTAATTTACTACGTGGGGGATGTAATAATAAAAAAATGTGCGTAATCGAACATTTATTATGTCTCTCTTGAGGGTTTATGTTAATTTAAAGGTTAACTCGTACTATTTGAAATAAAATAAATTAAGAGAAAATTACTTTCTTTTGTCTGTCATAAATAATACAAAAAACAAAGGTTTTCAAAAAGAGGTTATTGCGGAGGTAATAGACACTATTTTCGAATTTAGACAGTAGCAACTGTATTGTACAGTCATGTGAAATAATGTTTTAAATCAGTCAAGTGCCAGAGTGGGTGCGCCACTACTTTAGGCATGCTGCAGTACGTCGGTGCATTTTTAATGAAATTTCTGGGCTTTCCACAAAGCGGATATAAATGAAAAAAAAAGCCTCGTTTTGATTCACCGATACGAGCACCAGATTTTTGCTTCTTGTTTCATCAAAGTTGAGCGCGTTGCAATTTTTTTGTGATTCAAATAAAAGTGGTTTTTGTGGGTGCACACATTTTGTTTTCGACAATATTAATGAGTCGATGCTGTAATCAGTCAAAGTTTTTTAAGGTTACATGCATTCCTGTTTTTATAACTAGACATGGCGAGATCTAAGGGGTGGCCACAAAACCACGAGAGTAGTCAGAGATTTACTAGACTCTTTAAAATGTTTTTAATTACCAATCGTCATTAAGCTTTTCCCTACAACGTTTAGTTAATTTCTCGTCTACACAAATGCGATTAAATATTTGGCAAATGGTCCCTGAAAATAGGAAGCTGTATTTAAAGCTTCCTTTTTCGGAGCTTTTCTCAGAAAAATAAGGTTTATTATACCTTTTAAAACACTACTTCTATAGAGGTGTTAGTAAAGGTAAAGTTGGCATTTTTAATGATAAAAATTTAGTCAGATTTCTGCCAAAGCATATATTATATTGGGTGTTCACGTTCAGTCAGACAAATCCATGCCATATCCGTAATATTCGTTCATAAAAACGCGCCCCCAAAAATCACAATACAAACCGAAAGCTTGAATATCGTTGTGCTTTTAAATACTTGACATTCCTGATACGCAAGTTATGCAATATGATGAGTATAAATTTCATTTCGTTGCAAATTTTTTCATCTCGAACGGACCCTTTTACATTGGAAAACCATACATATCCTCTGACGTATGACTTCGTACCAGAGAATTCAATAACGCGGTCTTATTAACATTTCTTTGGAATAATTTCCTGATCATTGTGAAATTATCGATTATTTTTCCATGTTTAAAAAGGAAGAGGAGAAGCCGTCGTTGTATATTGGCATGAACCATTAGGTAATTAGGAAAAGATAATAACAAACCTAACTTTGAAAATTAATTTTAATTATTATTATCTACATCTGGCGTTGTATAGGTCTCTAGTCTAGTCTTCTACATCGTATTTTGTAATTTGTGGAGCGACACCCATCTATCTATGTCTATCTGTTGATTTAACTGATTTTAGAGAGTAAAGGACTATTAGATGCTCACCAGAGTAATTTTGCCAGAAGGCAGCTCCACCGCTCATGATGTCGACCGGTGGCGGCGGGTAGTTCCACTGTGGCTTGTCGGGTGTGCGCGGGGGCTCCCGCTGGAAGGGCGGCGACGCTGCTGGGGGCTCCGCACTGGGGGGCTTGCTCTCTCGCTCCGAGCCGTTCTCACGCTCCGAGCGCGGCGTTTCTTGCGATGACGGCGTTAGGTTCTCTGCAGAACGAGCACACGTTAAAATTCAACTCGAGGATTAGAGCATGGATAATTCTGCTACATTTACAAAGAAAAGTAATTGTTTGTGAGCAAGTAAAATCAAGAAGATCAGTACTCGTACCAATCAAGTCAGACAGCCAATAAATGTAGCAAACAGCGATTATGCAACAAAATCAACTCGAATGCGTGTTAGTTCAGAACCCTCGTTTCAAATGGTCTGCGAAACGATTTCCTGACACGGAGATTAGTACAAGCCATCACCAGGGTTCACCCACCCTTCTTACATCACGCACTTCACACGCATCCAAAGCCAATACGTCACAAATCAACCGAAGCAGCAATCAGAAGTTAGTCTTAACAACGTTACATAAAGCTCAGTGTTGTATAAAATGTTACATGGAACATTAGTATGTTATTAGGTGAAATTTTGCTAATACTCAGATAGTTTGACAGACGGCAAGTTAACATGTCAGGGGCACTAACACATGTTGAAACTTGTTGAAAGAGATGGTATTGACAATTTGACATGTTAAGAGTTGGTAACATCCCAAGGTTTCATTACTTAGATGATTACTTAGATAGGTACTACATACCAGTTACAATTCTGAGTATTTCGGAAGGTGCTCCGGACTGTTTTAGGGCCTCTTCTACTTTCTGCCTTCTCTTCAGTTCTAATTCAAGCTGCTCCTGGATCATTTGCCGCTGTTTTCTTTCTTTCTTTAACCGTTTTTGGTACATCACTGTCAACAGAAACAACAGTTACAGGTAGCTGTAGATAAAATTAACTTTTACGGATTGTCTAGTGGATACTAAAGTTTTCAGTGAAAAATAAACATAAGGACAAGAGAAAATGTTTATATTTATGTTACAGCCTATTTGAATAAATTTGTGCATTAAAATTGTAATATCCAGCCCAGTTGTACCGTATCGAAACAACAATTACTTGGAATACCGCACGCGGGGCAAAACAAAACTGCGACTAAATAAAGGGTTTGCGTATGCGTCGTGCGCCATACTACTCTCCACCTGCAGCCACATAACTAAATATAAATCAACCGCCAAGTAACATTACATCTGTCTCTTTTACTCTTACGTCACACACTGATCTTTATCAGAAAACTAAAGGATTTCTTAATTCACCTGCAATAACCACCTTACGTTTGGGCCATTTCTTCGTCAATAATCGCGATCGGCCGCGCATCAATAAGATTTCTCTTTCTTACTTATCCAATAATGATATTTACGTCTTTTTCGCTCCGAAGTTCGATTGACGAATGATTGAGTCGGTGCACGTGTTGATAGACGCTGGAGGCCCAGCCTCCGACAGGGCAGAGGGGCGGTGCGGGCGAGGGACCAAACGATAAACCGATCGCAGAAATATTTGTTTATTTACCACAATGGTAATTCATACAAATTTTATTCATGATTCGATTCATGGAATTATAATGTAAACAGAATATACCTATAACATATATATTGAGAATTTGAAAGTTATTGAAACAATAAAAATGTCTAGGCAAAACGACAGACAATTTTGATAGATAGATAGATAAGCAAATGATGTAAAGAAAGATACGAAACGAGGCGACAAGGACAAAAAATTAAATATCTGCTAACAATGCATGTAGATGCATTTCTCAGCTTATAACTTGTACCATGAGGTAGCTCGGGAACTGTCTCGAGATGGCAAAAGATAGAGTTTTGATGGAGTCGAGCGGCGACCAAGATGCGGATAACTGCGTGTTACAGAAATGGAATAAATAAACCAGTAAACATAAGACCTGCTTGCATCGCAACGACAAGCTCTGCAATGTTGGAACGAGATTTAAGTACCGCAAATTGAAGACGTTATTGCTATTTCGACGTTGATTACTCCATCAGAAAAGCATTTGTTGCTATTAAATAAAAGAAATAATACAACATAATAACTAAGAGTATACGGAATGAAAATAAAATGAAAGCTTATTTTCTCATTAAAGATTTGCTAGTAATTAATGTTGTTGCTAATGAAACGGGCGAGGTTCACTAGCGATCGACTCCTACGCATCATTTGTCATCGTACGACCTCCGACACGAGTCAGTAATAACGTACGGATTGGAAAGTTTCGTTTTTATTTCCATTGGCATTTTATTTGCCACATCATGTTTATTTCGCCCGATATTTCTCAATTCATTTTTTGCGACTTCAATATCTACTAACGGCTGCTTGGCAACTTCATTAAAGTTTGCACCGCTGGCCATCGTGTCAAGAGGTATACTATTTACACAACCGTACATAATTACTTTGTTAACAAAATTAGGATGGAAAGGTCCGTACGTTAATTTCTCGCCAATACAAAGGTTGTACGTCCAAAGATCCGTTCAGTGGAAAATTCGTCGGACCATCGAGTACGAGTATCGATTCTCTTTAACACCTCTGAAAAACAGGTTTGCACTCCACTGAAGCTTATTTTAGGATCTTTTCATCTCACTTTTTGTGTCTATTAACGCGTAAACGTTTTATTAATTAGCCAACGGTCAAACCTTTTCCTTACTTTGTCGTGTCCTTTCTATATATATATAAGTTAGTTACCCTCGATCCTAATCTTAATAATCGATATGAGCAACCGAAACTAAAACGTCAATCAAATTCTTCCTACACACAATCCAGCGGCAGAAGCGCTGTCTACGCTCATTGTTTCTACAAGTCAATATTTGTCTATGGCTCGTCGGCACCGCTTTGTGCTCCATAATCCGGCCTATTGCTTCCTCTCACCAGTTCGGAACGATGAATCGTAATAATTCCTCAATCGATTATTTCATTTGACGCTAGCTGAACAAAAAGTTTTAATCTTTTGTGGCCGCCTTTATACACGATGATGGTACCGATATTAAAATGTATGCACAGTCCGACGATGATATTATTATTCGGCTATAACTTCTTTTAATACTTACTGATTTCTTTAAAGTTTGAGGCGTATTGAGTGCCGAATTCATTAGTTAATATAATTTAAATTCAGAATGTTCGTGTTCGAATAGGAATGGTGACGCGAAATGTATTCGTTATTACATGCATTCAAAAACAGGACAATACCAAAACACAGGATTAACAGAACGCAACAAAGCTGTGATATGAAGCGAAACAATTCGATGACCGAGCGTATGAATAAAAACGAACCACCAAAATATTGAAGGAATCCGTTCAAAGGGGAAAAATGCAATAAAAAGCCCGGCCCGATACAGAACGAGTGTGGTTAAAAAGCAACGAACGAATATGGTTGCGAACATCCGTTGCAGACAAAAGTTCGGCTACTTGACTATGCAAATTATATTTGCGGACCGCCGCGGCTGAGACTCGATCTCCGACGTTTCGTTTCACTTTTACGTATATAATGTGTATTCTTTTCATATTTTCATCCGATTTCCGTCCCCTCCGTTCATTTTGTTCCGTTTTAAAAGTCGCGGCACAATACCGCTTTCCGCGAGGCTTATTCGCCGCAAGCAGTTTCCTTGCACGCGGCTTCTTTCTCTTGTTATTATACGTATCTTTTTATATCTATCGAGTTTTCTTTTCTTTAATACTTTTTAACTCATAAATGGCTGATACGGTCCCCTAGGGTTTGTTGCCCGAATAACATGTAAATGAGTCGGTGCTTGAGTACAAATTTAAATGGGTTCCTCTGTTATTTCGTTGTTCAGTTGTTTATCATCTACAGCGATCGTTGTATTTTAATCGAAAAATGCGTAATTTGTATAATTTTTGGAACATTCTCATTTATTTAATGTTTTATTAGGTACTTAGGTATTCTCTTGATTAAGACGATTGTTATAATAACATACTTTAATTATCTTGTTAATTTATGAACACACAAGCGTATGTTATTTGTGATACTTTTAGTTTTCCTGTCATCAAGTTAAATTACAAAATGGTTATTTTAAATATCCTAGGGTAGGTAACAGCCCTTTAAAATTTCCTGCCACACTTTATGTCAGGAGTAGAATCTCATAACAACGACCTAAAATTGATATCAATCCGATTTGAATACCTTATCTAAAGTCTTTGCCTTAATTGATCACCAAGGTACTGTTAGGTTCTAAATAATTTTGCATAAAATGAGTTCTATTTCTTAATACTGATACATATTAGTACCAGATATTCTTGTATCGTCTAAATAAGTTTAGTTGGCGGTATGGTGGCGCCGCGTCGCCTTATCTGCCGCGCACAATGGGACCGGCCGCGGATGCGGACGTACTTATTGCTTTATGGTACACGCACCCTACACGCAATACCTGAGAGACATTTTTATAAAACATTTTACATATTGCATTGCTGGGATTTTGTATTGGAAAATTGGAAAAACTTCAGAGTGAACTAGGAAATAGTGTCCATCTTGCTATGGTCTCCTCTTTCTGTGTTGTTAGGTTGATTTTCACCTCATCATATCAAAGGCCTCCCCCATACTTATCTTATCTTAGATCTTGACCTAATACTACACATCTGTTAAAGATACTTAAGATTAGCCTAATGCAACCCAGTGCTGGGCAAGTATAAGCAATAATTTGCCAATTGAACCCAATCCGTGTTAAATTATCTAAAATCATCAATTAAGCCATGTATTTTTGATATGCCATGACGTTGTCAAGACGCATTTGGGGTCCACTTACTTCTAATGCTAATATTGGTCAATAGAATAGGCTGTTGGACTGCAGCTGCTGCTTGGTTGGGCAAACATATGACAGGCCCACTGCCTTATGCAGTAAAAAAATACTAGAAAATACATTGTTCTTAATAATTGCGTTAGTTCTTATATAATAGGTTTACTAATGAAAACTTTTACAACACACGACGTACTTTATTTTTAGTACTCGTACCTGGTTTACGAGTAGGCAGGATAAATACAGTATCATCTCGAATTATGCATATTATAAATAAATAAATTATAATAAAAAAAACAGTTAATTAATTATAAATTTATATAGTACAACACTAGTATTTTATCTTAAACAATTGCCCTCACACGTAGCACATTTTATGGTGATGTAAATTATCCTATAGATATAACCTAATGTAAGTACAAAACAAAACATTCTGTGTATAACTAGATACGCAATTATAGTACCTACATATCCAGCTGAATAGTTTTCCCACCGGTACAATACGACGTAAATATGAGTCGACGTTTATGATAGTTGCTCCCCTACCAGTCGCAGCCGAACGATTTAGATAAGTCTTTTTATAGTTCTTTATTGAAAATAAATTGCCTAGAATAAAATCAGACACAGTGTTCACGCACAATTCACCTTCACCCATTTCAAATCTGCCGCCTTACGCCGTCTGGGCGCCGGATGACGGCGAGCGAGCGCGGCGACCAATCAGAGACGCTTCTGCGTTCGGTACCTATCATGGCGGACACTGAGTAAAATCGGAACGGCGGCTCCCGTAAAAACCCCTTAAAAACTGTTAAAACCATTTGTATAATGCCGGAATAAGTGTGATGTGAGTGCAGGCAAACCCGGTTGCCTATTCCACTACGTAGATTCCACCACGGACGGAAACTGACCCTGCAGCGCCTTCCACGTGCCGGCCCAGACCTCCTGAAGACCGCGGCAAAGGTAGGTGGATTGATTTGGGCTGTTGTGTGTGTTGTTGCGTAATTTGGTGTTTAGGTTCGGCCTACTGGCCCTATAGATTATCTCTTTATACAGTCCACTAAATATACGGTACATAAATTTGGTCCTTCGAGCCGGATGGTCGGACTTTTCGGTCGGTTTAAATCCTTAACTTCGCGGTATAGAAGTAGGTATATATTTTCGGCATACTTAGTTCAATTTATAAACTTGTATTTAACATAACTCTAACGTTTTCAACTGTTAAATTTCATAAATTACGCGTCATTTGTCTCGGATACTCAAGTTAGGTAGTGTAGGTAGGTACTTACTACTTCGTTCGTACAAGTTGCGTCTATTCTAGAACAAATTCAAAATGGCGAAATCTTTTGAAGTAAAATTTAAATTAGAATGCGATTGGTTTCAATATTCGGTTGAGATGATTGACTCGTCTGATTGTAATAGCAGCGTATTATCGGCAAGATTACGTAAGCTCGATTCGCATTTTCAAAATTTAACCACGGCATATGAAGGTATACTCGGGGCTACTAACGATGATGAAGTTATAGCCACCTATGATAAACGGTACGCTAATGCTACGTTGCAGTATGATACCTTGGAGGCCAAGTCGGCAGAGTTTCCAAACTCGCAACGCATACACAAACCTACTACTAGTGCGCCTTCGGCCCGCCTTCCTCGGATAGATTTACCGAATTTCGACGGTGATTTATTTAATTGGTGCAGCTTCATAAGTTTATATAATTCACTTGTACTGTCACGGAAAGATATATCTAAAACGGAAAAATATCATTACTTGTTTTCTCATTTACAAAAGGAACCAAGGTCATTAGTACAGCACCTACCTATGGTCGACACGTCGCTCGACACGGCATTAGAATTATTATATTCCAGGTATGATAACAAACGTTTACTTGCGGATACCTACATTTCTCGGATTTTAAATATTCAGCCCTTGAAAAGGCCATCCATGTTGCGGTCTCTTATTTTAAACCCTCTGCTTGAATGCACAAGGGCATTAAAAGGTCTTGGTTTACCGGTGGACGAATGGAGTTTTATTCTCGTTCATATTAGCTTAACTAAATTGCCAGTCGAAATAAAAACACGGTTTGAACAAAATTACGGCGGTTTAAAACGCGATCTACCTAAGTTCAATGACCTTGTGCTATTCTTGCAAAATGAGTGCAGTATGATTGAAACTGCAAACTCTTCGGACACTTCTCGGACATACTCGGAACCTCGGCGGACGGTTGGTAATTCGAATTCAACTCGGACGGACTCGTTCAATCGTAATAATAATATGGTTCACTCAACAATTGTCAACAATAGTCCGCGCACTAACTTAGTGTGCGCCTTTTGTTCGACTACGGGACATAACATTGATAATTGTTTTAAATTCAAAAACGGTAATACCGATGAACGTAGGTTATGGGTTCGTAACAGTGGGTTATGTTTTAAGTGTTTCGGTGGGCATACGGCAGCCCAATGTAATAACAATATTCCCTGCGAACGGTGCGGTAACGTAGGCCATCATAATATGTTATGCAGAATGAACATGCAATACACACCTAATTATAATGAGGCGAACCAATCTGTTAAAAAACCACAACCGTCCCACTTCGGTCAAAATTGTCGCACCTCGAATGAGCGCGTGGGTCATAGTCATAGTGTTTCGTTCAGCCCGGAGCGCCTCGGCGTCGGCTCGGGAGTGAACGATCGTGCGCCGAACGCACGCACGAATATTGTTCCACAATAGCAGTTAAAGTCGGAGATGAATTTAATCTCTCCGACTAATTTACCTACATTGCATAAAGATGTTGTTTTACCTACGGTTGTTGTAAATGTTTTATCGGCTAACGGTGATACGGTTAAGGCTAGGGCTTTGATAGATTTTGGTTCACAGATATCGGTAGTACGTAGTGATTTGGTCGAATTACTAGGTTTAAAGAAATTTAATTATATAACACCATTGGGGGGTATCGGCGGGTCACAAATAGAAAAAAGTAAATATATTGTTCGGTTACAATTTACATCGGATCGTAGTAATAAAATGTTGTTATCAGTAAATGCGGTTGTATTAAAAACGCCAACCAATTATGTTACAAAGCGTTACAGTTTATCGGATAATTTGGAAATTTCGGATATCGGTTACGGATATTTATGTCAAGTAGATATTATTTTCGGTTGTGATATTCTCGGTGAAATTACGGAAGGTAAGAAGGTAACCATACAGCCGGGTGGACCTTATGCCTTAGATACTATTTTTGATTTTGCTATTTTCGGACCTATGAATGTTACGGTTAATCGTTCGGATACGATATATTTTTCGGGTGTGTCTTTAATAGAAGCGGTTGAGCGATTTTGGAGATCGGAAGAGCCACCAAAAATAAAAATAAAAGATCCGGTTGATGTTCAATGCGAACAAATGTTTGCAAATTCCGTGCAACGTTGTTCGGACGGTAAATATATGGTGCGGTTACCATTAGTGCCTGGTCACGCGGAGTTAGGTGATTCTCAGACACAAGCAGTTAGGCAATTTATATCATTGGAACGTAGAATGAAGGCTCAGCCTAATTTTAGGGCTAAGTATATTGAATTTATTAACGAATACATAGGTCACGGACATATGCAGCTTTCGGACTTCGATGTCAATTCTGGACAAGAACATTACTTCTTGCCACATCACGGCGTGTTCAAAACATCAGGCGATACGGGGAAAATAAGGGTTGTTTTTAATGGTAGTTGTAAAACTTCTTCAGGCGTTAGCCTAAATGATTGTTTATATTCGGGTGAGAAATTACAAAATGATATAACTAAAATAATTTTAAATTTTCGGGTTCCTTTTATTGTATTTACAACGGATGTTAGGATGATGTTTAGGATGACATGGATTCATCCAGATGATCGGAAATATCAACTTATTTTATGGCGTGAGAATCCGGCGGAACCTTTAAGAATTTATGAGCTCACGACCAATACCTACGGTTTAAAGTCAAGTCCCTTTGTTGCGATTCGTTGTTTACATCAGTTGGCTGCGGATGAATTGGAGCGGTTTCCCAAGGCAGCTAAGTTGCTGCTTACTAATTCGTATGTCGATGACATCAATGGTGGTGCTGATTCGGTTACAGAGGCTCGGGAAATTCGAGATGAGTTAATACAGCTCATGGGTACGGCTGGTTATGAGTTGCGTAAATGGTCAACGAATAAACCAGAACTTCTTAATGACATTCCGGAGGACTTTTGTGAGACACCTCGGTGTTTTGATGATGGTTTAGGTTTTATCAAGGTTTTAGGTATTCAGTGGAACCCATGTTCGGACAACTTCACTTATCGGGTTTTGAACTTACCATCGGAAATGTCTTCAGTTACTCGGCGATGCATACTATCTTCGTTGGCAAAACTCTTCGACCCCTTAGGCTGGATCTCACCTGTTGTGTTTCGCGCCAAGTTGTTGCTCCAGGAGTTGTTGAGTGATGGTGCTAAGAGCGTGGATTGGGACGCGCCCGCCCCGGAGTACCTGTTAGAAAAATGGAATGAGTTTATTGCGGACTTACCTAATATTCAGAGGGTATCTATCCCACGGTGTTTAAAGTCGCCCGGCGATGTGATGTTCTCTCTTCACGGTTTTTGCGATGGTTCTTCTTCAGGTTATGCCGCTGCCGTATATTTACGAACAGAAAATTCTCGCGGTGAAGCTTCAATTCGGTTAGTAATAGGAAAGTCACGAGTTGCCCCTTTGAAAACAAAAATGACTATACCTCAGCTCGAGCTCAGCGGAGCTGTACTTCTTGTTAATCTCCTGCAACATGTTTCTTCGTCGTTGCGTGAAGTTTCGGTGAATTTGTCGGAAATTGTCGGTTGGTGCGATAGCACTATTGTATTAGCGTGGCTGGAAACCCCTCCACACAAATTAGAGGTTTTTCAGGGTAATAGGGTTTCGCAAATAAATAATGCAAACTTACCTATTCGGTGGAGACACGTACCGGGTCTTCTTAATTGTGCAGATGTTGCATCTCGCGGTTGTTCGGCTGCTCAGCTATTGGAACATCCTTTGTGGTGGGGACCAAGTTGGCTTTGTCAGCCCCGTGAATCTTGGCCTGATGAGCGGGCTGAGATACCAAATGACTTACCGGGTCTTCGGTCTAAGTATTTTTCGAATGTTACGGTATCAGAACCGTCAGATTATATTTCGGAATTATTCGGTCGGTATAGTTCGTTTGAAACTCTTGTAAATGTTTTCGGTTTTGTAATTCGGTTTATAAATAATTGTCGGCGGAAAAAATATCTCGGTAAGGATATTTCATCTTCGGTTTACGGTTCTTCTTCTAATACGGTTTCGGCTTACGGTTCTTCTTCTAATACGGTTTCGGTTTACGGTTCTTCTAATTCGGCTTCGGTGTCCGGTAAATTTAACTCGGTTTCTAATTCGGTTTCGGTTTCTCGGTTTTTCGGTATTTACCTTTCGGTTTCGGAACGTCGCAAGGCGTTAATTTGTTTAATACGGGCGGTTCAAAGACTGCATTTCGGTGATTATATTGCAGCTTTAAATTCATCAAAACCTTTACGTGATTCGGCACGAAAGCTTAATTTGTTTTTGGATAGGGACGGTGTTATCCGCGTGGGCGGACGGATTCGGCATTCGGAATTACCTTTTTCGGCTAGGCATCCTATTCTTCTTCCCGGTAAATGTAAGTTTTCAACACTTCTGGTTGAATATTATCATAAATCGTATTGCCATGTTGGTGCTAATGCCTTGGCAGCTATTCTGTCTAGGAATTACTGGATACGGTCAGTACGTAAACTTACGCGAAGTATTACTTTTAAATGTGTTCAATGTTTTAAGGCTAATCCTCGGGCAAACCAACCGTTTATGGCAGACTTACCGCCTGATCGGGTTCGGATTACTCGTGCGTTTGAAGGTGTCGGTACGGACTTCGCGGGGCCTTTTTCAATAAAGGCTAGCTCTTTAAAAAATGCAAAAATTTTGAAATGTTATTTATGCATCTTCGTGTGCCTAAGCACAAAAGCGGTGCATCTAGAAGTTGTATCGGAGTTGTCGGTTGAAGCCTTTGTCGCGGCTTTTACTAGATTTGTCTCGCGAAGGGGTCTTCCTTCTTTAATACGGTCGGATTGCGGAACAAATTATGTCGGTACGGACAAATATTTAAAGGACGTTTATGTGTTTTTAAGAGACCATCAATCTGATTTGGAGCGTGACTTAGTTAAGAAAAATATAACGTGGCTGTTTAACCCTCCGAGTAGTCCCAATATGGGTGGACTTTTCGAAGCGGCTGTGAAGTCTGCCAAGACTCACATGTATCGTGTACTCGGTGATCGACGGCTCACCTTTGAGGAACTTACTACATTTTTTGCTAAGGTCGAAGCGGTCATGAATTCTCGACCACTTTGCCCTTTGAGTACGGACCCTGCGGACTTGGAAACTCTTACTCCCGGACATTTTATCATAGGTCAACCGCTAGTGGCACTCCCTGAGTATTCCTTTGAAGATGTCAATATAAATCGGTTATCGCGCTTCAAACAGATTCAAAAATTAACGCAACACTTTTGGTCTAGATGGCGCAATGAGTACTTACACACATTGCAACAAAGAACCAAATGGACTTCTCATTCAGAACCTCTTAACGTTGACGATTTAGTATTAATAAAGGAAAACAATTATCCGTCGTTGCAATGGAAACGCGGTAGAGTAGTTAGGTTACTACCCGGTTCGGATTCGGTTAATCGTGTCGCAGAAGTTAAAACGCGCAATAGCATATTGCTTCGGCCTGTATCAAAGTTGTGCAGGCTACCAATGTAGGTTAGGCAGGTTTCATTTCTTTCGGGGGGGAGGGTATGTTCACGCACAATTCACCTTCACCCATTTCAAATCTGCCGCCTTACGCCGTCTGGGCGCCGGATGACGGCGAGCGAGCGCGGCGACCAATCAGAGACGCTTCTGCGTTCGGTACCTATCATGGCGGACACTGAGTAAAATCGGAACGGCGGCTCCCGTAAAAACCCCTTAAAAACTGTTAAAACCATTTGTATAATGCCGGAATAAGTGTGATGTGAGTGCAGGCAAACCCGGTTGCCTATTCCACTACGTAGATTCCACCACGGACGGAAACTGACCCTGCAGCGCCTTCCACGTGCCGGCCCAGACCTCCTGAAGACCGCGGCAAAGGTAGGTGGATTGATTTGGGCTGTTGTGTGTGTTGTTGCGTAATTTGGTGTTTAGGTTCGGCCTACTGGCCCTATAGATTATCTCTTTATACAGTCCACTAAATATACGGTACACACAGTTCAAATGGCTTTCCGATAGATGTATATGAAATAATGTCTTTCAGATAAGATGTGTCGTTATCGTGCTAACGTATGTTGCTTTGCAGTCAATGGGTTCATTAAGATGACGTGTTTAAGGGAAGTTCATCATTATTTTGAAGATCCCAGTCTTCAAGGTTATCAATTTAAATAATATTTTTCTTGCTATTTTATAATATATTTGTCAGTAAATCGAATGCTATTTAGTTTTACATTTTACACATCTTAATTTTATCTTAGAGTTATGTAAAATCGATCAATCTTGCAATAATAAAAAGTAACTTCGACACTTGTTGTATAAGAACATTTGTCAAACTGTCCGCGCCACTGTCTCGTACAGTCGCTAACAGCAGTTTAGCTTTTTATCTATTACCACTGTTTTATTTCGGTAAGCGCAATATTTATGGGGCGGGTGTCGCGATAGATAAACTTTTTCCTCAAAACTGTACGGATTATTGTTTTTGTCAGACAAGTGGGGATGTAAGTTATGAGTCGGGAATGACCTCCGCTGATAAAACGTTATACATTTGCGACGCGAGATCGGCGCCGACCTTAAAGATCCATATACTGGCATACGTAGAGTGCTTCCATATTTCATAACATTCCATCATACATTTCAAACACAAAATATCAATAAAGGTACGGAGGAAATTTTTATGAAAAAAAATAAGAAAAGAACATCGCAAGCACTTTTATCAAACCGATCAAAGGGCCGGTCGGACATTCCGACTTCTTACGACGTTAGTAAAAAATACAATCTCTCTTTATAGTTACCATTCCACTGGTTATTATATCCGTATCGATACGGCTGAACTTACCGACCGTGAAATGCTCGATTCTCGATATTGCCTGCCCCCGGCACTACTACAGTAATTTCGGACGCTTTAAAAATGAAGAATTTACACAAAAAAGTGGTATTTATTATGGATAAACCGCTTCATGGATATTTACGTAATTGGGTGAATTTCAACAAGAGATTTTTATGTGTCATTTCGGTGGGATTTTTTTATTTCAATGTTATCTACATATTTTTAGTGACAAATAAAACTTTAGCCTATTTTGTAACATTGTGCGTGAGTGGACATTAAATATCATCAAAACTTACATAAATATTTAAGGATGAATTTTTAAGAGTCCACTGAAATGAAAAGTGTCTACCGTAATGATATAAATCACCACTGAAATGATAGACTGTGCACCGGAATGAAATAAATCCACCGAAATGATACAGTTAAGAACAACCGTGCCGGGCAGCCAGGGTTCCGTACTTTGTTAGGTTTGATTTTCACAAATTTTATCATATTATACTAAATATATTTTATGTCTTTTGAATAGTATAATGAAGGTACACCCTCGAAGTAATTATTTTGTTGACAATTAGTAGATATAATAATCTACACTGGTGACTTACACACTCATCACATCATCGTTGAGCCGAACAAATGTGTATCTAAAATATATACATGTACTAACTAGATAGATATATGTATATATTTTATATATTTAAACACAAATACACCCGAATAATCTAATCTACAATCTAGGTAAAAGTACCTACATTACAAAACTATGACTTTGTATTTGACATAAGGATCTCTAAAACTTTATGGATTTATCATTTCGGAGGTACATTTCATTCCGGTGGACTGTGATTGGTATAACAGTCCACCGAATCCACTGAAATGATAACACTGAGATGATAAAATACAGGTTAGTTCAACATTTAACTCCGAAATAAAATTATTAAAAAAATATGAACACTTCTCAAACAAAACAGTACATACAGCAAATTTAATACTCAATTTTGAAACAAATTACATGGATCTAGCACGAGTTATAACAGCCACCGAAATGAAACTATTTTTGTCCCCTTATTACTGAAATGATAAAATTACTTTTTTTGCGGGAAACGGCAAGACGTTAGGACCGGTGCGTTCGCGCCGAGAGCTAGAGCCGGAATGATCCGAAGTGAGGAAAGGTGAGAGGGGCGTAACAACGCAATGTTGACGTGGCTATTCTACTAAAACTTACTGTCCTCTGAAATGATAACTTTTTTCCAGACAAAAGTTAACTGCCTGTCAAATCCATGAGAAAGAAGATAAACAAACAAAAATAGTTTTATTTGATCGAATATATAATAATTTAATGATATCAAAATCGATTCAAATCCATATTAAGAATGTATTTGCAGGGGAAGGTATTTTATGAACGGAATTGGGTTCAGGACAGGCCACCGTGATGATAAAATAACACTTTATAAAATTTTTTTTTGGTATATTAAAGGGTAGAAATCAATGATTTTTTTTGTCAAGGTAGAGGAGTACTTAAGTTATTGAGGAAAAATTTTTAAAATTAAAAATCAGCACATTGCACTACCGTTCTCAGGTTTGCCGTGTATTTTTTGTGCTTGCGCAATTCACCCAATTACTCGTAACAAAATAGTAGTAAAATGTTTGTAGTAATTCATTATCCCAACATTAATAGCAGAACCTTTCAGCTGTGCGACTGTGATAATTGATAAAAAACATAAAGCAGATAGTGTATCACATTATCAGCGACCTTATGGTGTTATGATATTTTTCTGAAATGTCATTAATATTTACGTATAGAATCACGGACGCGAATTTCAAGGAATGGTCCATAAAAGTCCCGAATAGTCGTGTCAACTTAACGATGATTGTGTCCGGAAAATAGTCCACACTTCGCACGAGTTGGCATACGCGATCGAAACTTTTATTGCTTATAAAAGTGTTGATCACCCTGTGTTTATTTATGTTTCTATAAAAAATATTGTATTTTCGAAATCGGGTCACAACATTAGTAGGTAACATAATACTTATCAAATACGCCGGTCAAAATTAGGACGGACAGATGAAATAAAAAGTAATCGATTCTTAGTAAAAAATCGATGCAGTTCGGGATCGAATAATGTATTTATTTTCGTTGAAATGGCTCATCGGGCCATGCTTCCTGCGACATCAGTGTGGTCGTAACGTGACACCTTTTATTAATATGCCTGAATTAATAATATTGTAGATATTCGTTGGCAGGGGTCGTGAGTATCGCGTGCGAATGTATCGTGAGGCTTCAGTGCATCGATTTGAAAATGAAATATCGATTTACAATATCTAAAGGTTCTAGTAACCAGTCCCGACGTAAGATATTATGCGCATGTGTGTCGAGCATGAGGGCCCAGAACATGGCAATGTTTATTTTACATAAAATACGGCTTTATTTTATATCATAAAAACAAACTATCAAATGTGTTCAATTAGTGTGTCATTGTTAGAGTTTATGATGTTGTTTTATTATTATGCGACTGAGGTCATAATTGGACAAGATTGGTGTTGTCGTCATTAATTTTATTTAATCATTATTTACATCTATATCTTTTTTATAATGCATTATCGCAAAATCCAAGTACTTAAGAAGAACAAAATAGCGATAAGTTCATGTAGCAGGCGTTATTAGTACCGATGAAATTTAGTTTGGCACTTTCATTTACTTATATATCTTTAATCAATTAGTGTCACGCCACATTACTAGGTCTCTAATTAACTACACTAATGCGAATAGACATTTATCGACAAATCATCGATAATAATTCAAATATTATGCAGATATATAAAAAAGGTTAATAAAACGTTACGCTTTTCACAATAATTAATGCCAATTCATAAAAACCAGTGGGGCTGGGAACCTCCTGTGTTCGTATAAAAAAATATAAAGTAGTAAAACATTGTAGCTGGTTATAATAAGTGGCCACTAGCAATTTCCAAGCAATAACGTAAAACACACGGGCGCAGGTAGACAAAACACAGCAAATATTGACAGTAGATGATTGCGCCACGTCCAGCCAGAGATCCCCTTAGCAAACTGCGAATTAAAATGGGGACGAGAAAAATTAATCCTAATGCGATTTTAATGAAGCTGAAATGAACGAATGCAGTAATGAATTGTTAAGCCGCCGGTTATTCGTTTTGCGTTAAAAGGGAGAGGAATGGGAACGAGAGAAATAAAACCAAACAACATACGTACAGACTCGTGCAACATTTTGAATAATCTTGGTGCAATGTGCTTCAGCGTGCAGAAGCTTGTGAAGATTAAATTGATATATTATTACCCGAGCTTACAGTCTCGAGAGTGTATTGGAGCGTGGAGAAGATAAAATGTAATAATAATTAAGGCTGAGCATTGCACAAAGACGCACGCCTTAACATCGAGTATAAAGCACACAAGCGCTGAAAATGTACACCTGAAGTCTGTGCTCGCTTTTGCATTAACGAATGCGGAAGCGGCGCTGTGCATACAGGACGCGCTGCACCCTCACCCCCCCTCGGGCAACCCCCACCCCGCCCCCCGCAGCTCTGCCTCTCGCTCGAACCAGACGCCTCCAGCAGCACTGCATGTCCCACCCGTGCGTTCATTACCTCCACGCGGCGACGACCCAACAATTCAAGTTTGCTTTCCGCCACACAATCTAAGCTAGCAGACAGACTACACTACTTCTATACACCGGCCACTCGAATAATAAAGATGCAGAAATTAACCCGTCCACACTGAAAAAGAGGAAACTAAGTGAAGCTATCTCGACGTGAATAGAGGTAATGCAACGTGAGCACTCGTCAGCACTCATACAGCGAATGAAAGAAACGAGCTCGGAATAGCCGGCTTGTTGAAACAGAGGGTAAATGTCAACCGCGGAATAAAAACAGTCAACAGATAAATGCAAACGATAAACACACTCGCAAACTGAAAAGGCAGTATGTGCGAGGGAATGTTTATTTTTCTTGCTACGTTTAAACATACTTTACGATTAGAATAAAATTAGATTCCCGCGAAGAAGCGAGTACAGTTATGAGAAATCAATAAAGTTTCCGCACTAAATTTGGTCCAGCCCATAAAATATTCAATTACGCATAAGCACACATTTGCTAAGGCCAACAACGACCACGCGGCACCCCCATTAAAGACGCCTAAGGGCCATTTAATCGGTCAGTGGATGTAAATTCGCTGGCCCCAAAACAAATATCCCGAAACTAATAAGGAAACGAAATATGTAAATCGGCTGCCATATTGTTTCACAAGTGAAATCTTCCTTTAATCTTATAACAAATCCGCGTCCAAATGGCCGGTCCGGGCTGAATTTGAATATAGGAGGGTTGAGTGAAGGGTCAGGTCGAGGAACAACCTTGTTGCGGCGAGGAAGGAGCAAATGTATGCAAGCCACGCACGGAGGAGATAGCGCCCGTAATGTTGTCCTATGCACATATTGCAGCAAATTAGTTGTCGACTTGTAAACAAGGAGGAGGAAAGTAAGGCCGCTAAGACGTCGGCGGTGGGTAGTTTGCATGGATATGAGAGCAGCAATATAGGGGTCCGCAGCTGCTGGCTGTACTCATTAAGATGTTTTATGGTCGGCCCGCCGGACCGTGTTGCCAATTTAAGATATTTCTATGCGGGACGGCACCACGTTAGTTTGGCTTCCGATTAGGGGATTAAAGTGGTCCTTTAAGGTATTAGTGTAATAATTGCTTCGCCCATTATGCGGTTAGCATTGTCCCCGATATTCCCTTGTAATGCTGTTAAGGGTTATTATTGAAGATCATAACATATTCAGTCTATACATTGGTAGTCAAAATGGGAAACCAATAAATTAAGGGGTAGATTGGCCAGACGAGTGTGACAAAACAAAAACAAAACAAGTGGGCAATAAAATCCAGTTACAATGGAAAAAGACAAAGCTCAAACAAATTTGGTCCGATCCGTCGCACACCTATTCCCCGCGCTGCAAGTAAATCAAAGGGTGTTGAAACTTTACACCCACTTAAAGCCGGACACAGTAATAAAGCGTTCGAACTTCATCGACCCTGGACATCAAATGGGACACCCCTTCTCGCATTTTGTACGGGGAAAATTAAAACTTCTGAGATGCTAAATGGATGGCTGTACGTACCTATTACATATTTGGTTTTCTAAAGAAACATTACATTTTACCAACTTTAATAGTACTCCTTCTCATGTTGGTTTTGAAATGATCCATATAGGGTTTTGTTTCTGGGTATTAAACAAGTATTGAGTTGAGCGATGCCCGTGGAAGTCCTACAAACTACCGCTTTGTTACCAAGAGGTTTAAACGGTGCACAACTTGCCTTTAGAGCTGAAGTGTCTCGTGTTCATCATTGTATCTGGACCAAGTTTCTCTCTGTAGGTAATCAGAGAGGCTGCCAATATTATACCGAATTGCCCTTTGTATGTAAGGGGTAATTAAAATAAATGTTCGAAAACTGTTATGTTATTGTTAGAATATGACGTACTTGAGTTCGACAGATAGTTACGATTAAAAGAAGTTGGTAACGATTAAATTTTGCAGTATTCCTATAAAGGTGCAACCCTACATCTTAGGAATGCGTTACAAACTGCTTAGCGAGCACCCGACACCGGTCACTGTAGTCGGTCAGTCGGGGACAATAATTACAGATGACACTCTAAAGCTTTGAAACACAAAACCTTCGAGAAATTAGATAAACTAACTTCATGTCTTGTCACTTTGTGCCTTTTAAAATAACACTGCTAGTTAAATCTTTATTTAGGCTAGTTAGAATTTAGAATTCAAGTGCAGGTTTTATTTTTACTTTTATTGTACTTGGACCAATGAATTCCTCATTCCTCAATAACAGAATGACGATATCTCATAAATGTAGTTAAGCTTAATCACGGCCATATTAATTGTTTCTAAAGAGGTGATTTCATATGTACGCCCAGATTAAGTGCACGTCCCGCACTTGGAACCGAGGGGTTATCAAATAATTTATTGTCTTCTAACTATTCGTGAGGGCACTGCTCAAATGGTCCGCTAAGATTTTGCAAAGTCTTGTTATGGAATATTGCTGGCGTAAACTTTGTCTATGAAACTTAAATGGATTCGCATAACGATACGACGAAGACGAACATATTTTAACCTTTTGCTAGCGCGAGATTGTTTCACAGTTGGAACATGAACGAACAATTTCATTTTATACATCAAACAGTATAACGGGAAAGCGGTCTTGATTGAGTTTGGTCTGAACCTTTTATAGCTTTCAATGCGCATTTCTGCCTGTCAGTGGCAAATTACGCAGGCTGCCCATTCACGCTCAAAAATCACTCTCAATTGAGTCAAGTGGGACAAAATAAAAGGTGAATTCATCATGGGGGTGCGAACCCACGCCCCCTGTTGGGAAACCAAGGCGGAAAACGTATGTCCGGTCCATTTGTAAACACTAACAGGTACTGGCAGCTTTTTGACAGTTTATTAAATTAAATGGTATTGGCTATTGTTTGTGAGTGACCAGTTTGTAAAGAAAATGTGTGGGAGGTAAGGTGATGAATGGAAGTGAACTGAGAGATGTTATCAATTCGTATTAACACTAACTTATTTGTTGTTTACAGAGTAAGAATAAACTATTAAATTATAATGACAACACGTCTCCAATAACTTATCTTTTTTATTAATTACATACACCTAGTAGTAGCCTTACAGTCTACGGTAATTCTAGTACAGTAATTCAGTACTTAGTAATTACTGTAGACCATTTTTTAATGAGATTTGAAAGTCCTAAATCTTATTATGTATCTGACCCAATACGGTAACCATTTATTGCTAAAAGTAATTTTTTGTGAACGTTGATTTCCGGAGTAATTCACATAAAATTCTCATCAGTGAACACGTCGCAATCATGAAATATGTCAATTTATGGTTCCCATAGTCACAAGCAATTATACAGAAAGCATTCTGTTGTCTTTGTTAATTTTTTAAACAATCAATTTGATTCATAAACTAAAGACCGCAGAATTTTTATACGCTTATTTTTGTGCGTAAATATTCAATTTATGTATTATTTTGTCCACCTATAAGGACTTGCTTAAAATGCATATACATTGATGAAGTTAGGTAATATCAGAATTTAGAACTCACCATAAAAGTCATATCTACTCGGTGCATTGGCTGGTCACTGATAAACGACGGGGAAAGGTTTTCACGAATCAATTTCGGCTGACGTCATTTGATTATCCCAGTGGTGTACATGTAGTACTTACATCGAAAGGGCAGGAGATAATTCATTTTCGTTGAAATATTGTCTGGTGCCCGAAAAAATTAAATTACACGCTTGTATCATTTTGCCAGTCGCTGTTTGCAATATGATGGATTAGTTCTGAGTTTATAAGGAACTTTAATATACTCTCATGCTTCCGTTTAAATCCATGAAATTCATTGCGTATAACCTTAATAATTTTTCGTTAACAAGTCTTTAAGAAAAGTATCATACAGATGGTGACCATTCACACTTTAGTTTAAAACTATTAACATTTCATCGAATCTTTCGAATGTAGCATATACATCCAAATGTTACTATTGGTCTATTTGCCGACGTGCAAGTCAAACAAACAGCCAGTATTAGAAGAGCAATAACAACTTGTAGAATATAAACAAGCAAATGAATCCGCGATAAAAAGCAATAAAGTCGATTAAACGGCGAGCTGAGCGGAGCTGAGCGCATAAACCGAGTGTTTGTTGGCAAATCAAATGAGAGTATAAATGGAATCATCTTTCACGCACCGGCGGACGGGCACACGAAAACAAAATTGATTTTATTGACGAAGCTTCCAATTAGTATGATTTTAAGTTTTATGTTAATGCGATTACGTCTGATTTAATATAAGATGTTGAGTAGGTATTATTTATGGATTAGATTCTAATTTTGAAACAATTTAAAAGCTTCGAAGCTTTACAAAAGATCTTAACAAAAAGCAGTAGGTACTTGTTAAGTTTTGTTTTAAGAATATAACATTTACAAACAACATAAAGAAAGAAAGAA
The DNA here is from genome assembly GCA_946251955.1 of Acronicta psi. Lineage (NCBI taxonomy): Eukaryota > Metazoa > Arthropoda > Insecta > Lepidoptera > Noctuidae > Acronicta > Acronicta psi. The sequence continues at coordinate 8,756,981 of OX276475.1, read as the reverse complement.
AATATTTATTAGCACAAAAAATAAACTTCAAACTCAGCAATAAAACATAAGTCCGCTGACTGGAGCATTCCGGAAGTCTATTTTTGTCACTAAGTTAACAGTGGCAGCAGTAAATATGATATTAGCAGCAACTTTAATACGATATCCTGCAATCAAATCAGCGTATGGCTTCATCGACGTCTGCTACTCGTGTGTGGTCGAGCCGTAAACAAAGATCTTAATGATCGCACACCGGCCAACGTAAACAATTTATTAGCCCGCAATCGACAATCGTTACAATCGGTTCGTGCATTCGATGCATTGATACATGTTCCCTGAATCGAACCACTTCTCCGTTTGCAGACGTATCGATTTTAATTGCATCACTATAATTCCGTAAACACGTTCTTTACTTGGTTTCGAATAGTTCTCGGGTTTTATTGGCGATTCTTTGGCGCAATAATATCTGTCAAATAAAAGTTTTTTTTTTGTATTTTACTATACTTCATACGCCGATAATGTGAGGTCTATCGTATTTGGAACGTGCCACAACATGTAAACAAGATTTCTTGACCATTTTCCATTTTAAGACTGAACGTTTACTATGGTGTAAAATTTGTGATCACTAAGCGATTTCCCCGAGACACCGGATGCGGTCCGCCGGCCACCAAGTTCAATTATTATTGAATTTCCTATGTCCGGGGTGAGTACCGTACCGACAACTAGGGGTGAGGCGATTCCTTTTAAACTTGCGTAAAATGATTTGCTTGTCTTTGATAAAGTTTTTCAGTTCAGGCCAAAAGTTCTATTTTTGGATAACCATAAAAAAATCATAAGTTAATATTTAATTTTACAATAGTCTAATTATATAATAGAAAGCATTTCTTTAGTAGTTGTAGCACCCTTGCTTTGATACTTTCAGTGTTCCGTACTTTCAAAAGACGGTAGAAGATGCTTTTAAATTTTATTTATGACAGCAATGGTAAATTACGTTTTAAGTGCACAATCGTCATGATTTACACCGATTGTTGCCATGACTTCCGACCTCTAAAAGCCGAGCTCACCCCTATTGCAAGAAAATTATTTCCACAACAAAGAGTTTGGAATTAAACTCTCGACTCACTTGGAAACTCTACTAAGACACTGGAGATTCCTGTTTTTGTTTGTTTCTATAATTAAAACGCGACTTAAACGCTCTTCCGATAATTATAAATCCACTTGATGTTGTTATTGCAGTGAATCGGATTTACGAGGGGATGTTTTGGCGGCCAATTTTCCTCGATTAGTAAGTAATGTTTGGTACTGGAATTTATTTTGGTCGCGGGGTGTCTACGGGTTGTCAGATTCAATAACCTAGGTAAATATAGATTCATTAACGGTTATTGTAATCTGTCAGCTTTTCCCATTCGGTCAAGTCAACCCGCCCATGTGTCACCGGTGGTCGGTAGTGGTCGTGACGAAGTGTAACGTTTACACATTGGGCCAGTATTTCGTGAGCAGTATTTCGCAGTGGCCGGGCGGCGCGCGGCGCACGGGTGGGCAGTGTTCACATTACCTTCGCCTGGTGGCCGGCTGACTCATTCCAGTGTCGCCGACCGCCAGTTTTGAACAGAGTTCTAACTCCCAGTGGTCTGGCGCTAACACGCAACTCCGCCTCAGTAGTTCATACGCTCCGCTGGGCAATTTGGAAATTGTAGCTCAAATTTTGCTAAATTTGTTCATTTGTACTCAACTCGCTTAAATACAGGAATAGTTTTGCTTATAAATTATTTGCTAACCACGTATGCGGATGCTTTCAGAACCGAACTCATTCGGAGCTCCATTAAATAATAATCAGGATAACATTATGAATACCGAATTCATAGACCAGAAACTTGTTGTATTTTCCTGATGTTAGATTTAATACTTGTTCAATTCTACCTAATAGTACTGATAATTTCTAAATATCGAGAACTCAACCCAGAGTTTCACAAACCACCGAAGTGAATTAGAGAGCCGTGTCAAAAACTTTCTGCTAATCGTATTCAAAGCTAGAGAACTATAATTACATTTAAAAGCGACAAGTTTAGTATCATGTTACGGACACGGCAAGCCGGCTCACGGCGCGTGCACTCAGTTGTATAATCGACAGCTCGCGGTGGACCGGACACGGCTCGGTCGCGACACTTCTTGCCGTGTTGACTCTATCGTCACACTACCGGCGCGGCCGTGTCGGCGGGATCGACAGATTGTCGTGATTTTGGTCACCAATGTCCGTTAAATTTTGATCGACTGGTTGATTGAATTGATTAGGTGCGTTGGTCACTTCTCTGAATTTAAAACTGGGTTGTTGTAATAAATTAAACATAATGCGTGGTTAGTAAATAAAGCTGTACGCAGAATTGCTGTTTCTGTTCAATATAGTAATTGTGATGAAACTCATATCCGATGCGAATGGGGTTCGTTATTCATAACGAAGACAATACACTAATTACAAAGTTCATTAGGTATTTCACCAATTTGCTGTTAAACTTCGTTTCAACTCCATCTTATTACAACGAAACATTATAATATACATTGAAACCCGTTCTAACAATTTCACATACAATCATAAATTCTAATTTAGCTCGTTGGTGGATCTTGTTACCACCTCGCCTTCGGTTTTCCGGACTCATTGTATGTTACTCCCAAGACATCGCAGCCCCACAGTACGTACGAGTATATACAAAATTAATTAGACAAAATCTCGGGGTCTTGTAATATTTTATTATTATTTCCTATGTTGTGCGAGATTTTATTAGGGCGTTATATTTATTACTTTTCTCTTAGGTGTAATGAATCTGAATAGGGTCTTGATTAGCGTCGTCTTCGTATGAATGTCTTGGCTACAAGTTTATAATTACAGTTGGTAATTACAAGGTTGCTCACATTGTGAAACCTTCGTCGGCTTTCCGTTTCGTTATCTCACTACGAATGTTGATGGTTTGTTAAATTAAACGTCATGTGGACTGCTATTTTCTTGATTACAAAACGCCTATCCATGGATAGTTTGCACTGTTTTAAATTATACATAACCCCTCTCCCTTCTCGAGTAGCTGGATGAAAAAATACGCCGTAAATATTCTTGCAATTACGTAGCATAGATAAAGCTTCATTTACATTCGATAGCTCTTAATTAATTTATAATAAATTGTACTTAATATGTTCATTATATTATATCGACAGCTCCCGATGAATTAATGTTACCTGGTTTGTGTTTAAAGGTTAAACGAATGACGTGAATAGGACTTCAAGTAGGACTCGCACAATACTACTATCGGGGGAATTAACAAGATAAATTAAAGAACTTGAACGCACAACGGCCTACAGCCTCCCGATAAGGAGAGGACATAGAGCTAGTTCTTAAAAGGTAGTCAATCGGTGTGTCCATCGGTACATCGGCACGGGCCAAACATCGTATTCTACTTAGCCGTGAAATGTGTAATGCCATGCGTTTCGTTTCAACGTCTTCGCGCGCCGCTTTAAGTGTTACTTACCATGTTGCGACGCATTCAGAAAATAATGGGATACCATTCAACTTTCTGTATATCTATGTATAATTTTAATCCTAAGAGTATGTAATAGGTAGAAAGGACAAATCTATGATATCGAAGATTTTGGATTTTAAAGTAGAAGTTCCTATTATTGACCCTAACACTAGCCATATACATATATATATAAAAATACTTGCTAACGAAATGTTAGTTTCCGAAGTAAAAAAAACTGAAAATATCATGAGTCAGTTGAATACCAACTCGATAAATTAATATGTATAAGTAATACAAATGATTTCGAATTGGATTTTTCAAATGTATAATAGAATTTGACCGGAACTGGCCAGTCGGCGAAATCTAATCATTGGCATTACTTCCGCGCGCTGATCTCATACTGCGCTTCATTTCACGAGAATAGCCGCGGGACCTACACTAATCACATTCTTCATAATATTTCTGAATTCTATTTTTAAATTTTACAATTGTTTGACAGATTTTGGTGAGCATCTGACAGTTAAATTAGTTATTGAGTTGCTTTCCGCCAGCGGCTTCGTCCCCGTGATCTGGGTATTTCTTATAAATTATTAAAACAAATCTATCCCACGGGAACCATATATTTTATCTGGATAAAGCTTATGTGCTATTCCAGACTATAATCTGTCTCTTTGCCATATTTCATCCAGATCCGTTCAGCTGTTCTGGCGTGTTTGAGTAACAAACATCGGTCCAAACATTCACATCTTAATATTGGAGGATGGTACGATTAGTAGGATGATATTTATTGGTCCGTATTAAGATAAACTGAAATCTGCAGTATACGAGACTCAGTAGAACAGTTCAGATAGTATCATGTGGCGAGGGGGACGTGTCCTGCATTCTAGGGAACACGCGGATCGGGAAAAATGTCACGTAGAGGATACCGCGCCTGTAATAAGAACTGAGAAGTGTGGCCAAGAATTAAATAGACCAAATGAAGATATTATACGATCACAAGTACCTACAAGCATTTTTACTTATTTTTTTATTAATCTTTGTCCCGCATTAGGGGTTTCGCCTGTATTGTGGTGACAAAAACATTCACATTGTCGTCTAACTACCCACATACCTACCATAAAAATATTTGCTTGATGCGGTCTGCTCGGAGTCTGCTCTATTCGCATTTCGCACCGACATGTATTCGAGATTGAGAAAGAGTTTAGATTTCACTCTTTTAAGTATTTAACTTCTTAATGTATTATTTTGCTTGCTTGCGTAAGTTTAACATTGGAATGATTGATGTTCGAAAAGATTGAGCTGTATTTAATAAAAATAAGGCTGTTACAGTTTCAAAATTAGAGCAAAAACCGAAAGAAGGCGCCCATAATGAACACAAAGCTACAAAGAGATTGAAACAATTCTTCCACGGCCACACTGAAACCTCAAGAAAAAAACTAAATGAAACCGCCGAAGCATCGTTGGAGTGTAAATATTTACACGGCGTCGTCCACGAAAACTTTGTAGCGCCGATAACTTCGATCAGACCTCGTACTTGTAAAAAATGCCAGGAGTGAACGTGAATTTCAGCTGTACAGATATTTGCGTTCGAGATCGTAATGAACCATTACTAAACTCAACCCATTCTGGGAATACAGTGTATTTTCTATATTTTCTATTCTGTCTATTAGAAATTTGCTAGTCATATTTTTATTGATGGAAATTTTGCACGTAATTTTTGTATTTATGTCACCACTCGTCTTAGTTTGGTTATTGAGTTATTACGGAAATTATAATAGATTTCTTGCCTTTTTATTTATGTTAGTAGTACCTACCTACCTACACAATCGATAGTTGTCAAAAGTCAGAAATATCACGGATGCACATAAAACAAATCTCTAAAATAAAATAATCGGGTGAATTCTATAGGAATACATTGGTATTTACAACATTCATATGTATTAGAATATTCAATCTTTGTAATTATAGAACAGACATATATATTTTTGGAGTGTAAAATTATGGACTGTGAATTGTCTAAAATAAATGTTTTTTTTATTATTATTATTATATGTCCATGAAACATTAGGCTGGTACATTAAAAACCTTTGAATGAAGATCGCTAAATATCGCGATAAACTGAAACCGGTCCAACTAGGACGAACCTCTGCTATTATGGTTCCGTAGTTAACCTATGTTTATTGATATCAACATAATGATAGGAGAGACAATTGAATGTTACCGTAGGAATTAATAACAGTTTGTAAGTACAATGAAACTAGTGCTAGCTCGTGGAAATATGTGTAATTCTACTAAAGATATGGTTGGGTTTAGTAGAATCGGAAGTTAAAACATCAGTACTTATATGTAGATACCGAATTATTTTTTTATGATACTGTTACATTCTCCCACATGTCAATTCTGAACGTCTCGTTTTTTCCTATCTGCTATGGGTACTGAACCCTAAAAAGTATTAAGTGTTTTCGGTAATTGAATTCCGTACACGGCTCGTATCTGGTCCGGCTGCGCGCGGGGTCGCACGTCGCCTCGTGGTCAGGATTTATCGTGTACTCGGAATATTTTTTCATTTTCCCACTCTCCGTGTGAGATATCGCAGGTATTTTTATGAGAACTCTGCCTTCATTTGCGGATTCCTTTTCGTTGCTTACATGTTAATAGGGATTTTTACTCTTCTCTTTTAATGATAACGATATAGGGAATGTGTGACTAATTATGATGTAAATTTTGAGTAGTTTTGTCCATGTTAACCGCGATCAGATATACATAAGTAGGTATATATTTGACAAAATACTTTAGAATATAATTATGCACTAGATATAGCCATAGTGTAATAAATTCTACTTCCTATAGCCTAACGTCCTACGGACACACGTGTGCCCATTATTGGCACCGTGGCATCCTAATAGGTCCACGTGTGTGGATAACGAAGTTAGCCATTTATAAATTGTTATACAAAGGGACGCGTGACGGGCTAATACTGTAGCTATATAAGATCTAAAAAAATACCAACATTCATTACAAATTAATGATACTGACACATAAATCAGTACCAAAATCTACAAAGCCAAACTCTCATACATCTGCAACAATTTATCAACAATCGGAATGGCTGGTAACACAGTTAGGCCATACAAACGGACTGCGCTCCTGTAATGGGGAGCTTCCGTCTACATGGCACAATAGCAGCAACGTCCAATGCGCATTGGACAGATTGTATCTATTAAGGCCGGCCACAGTATGGCCGAATTGAAGGACGCCAAATTGCTATACTGATTGGTTGCAGCTCAAATATTATTTGATACATACAATTTAGATTATAGATGACTAATATTATAATGGATAGGTAATGTATGTATTTATAGCATATCTATGCATCTTCCAATCTTAATTATTATAAAATACTTGAGATAAAATAGACTTTAGTAGGAATATTAGGCAAATTAGAAAAAGCTACACAGTATTAGCGGTGGGGTTCCCGAGAAAGAATGGATTTAGGTCTCAGCTTGTGATTGATTAGGTCAAAAGACTAGCTCTCAAAAGAGTAGCTCCTTGTCTACTAATACACTGCTCTCACCAACGGCAAGCGAGATGATTATGTCAAAATTATACCCCTACCTATCTATAGCAATTTTTGTGGCGGAAGGAAAGATCCAGCGCTGGCCTTATAATGATGTAGATTAAAAATACCTGTATCATTAACCAAATACACACATTTACGTCACAAACTACGTATAAATCATCCAGTCATCGTGTATCAAATGTATGAACTAATACAATTATCGTAGGGGAGCCCAGTCGACGATAGATCGCACTGACTACTGACGTATGTTGATACGATTGTCCGCATGTTAAACGATTTCATTTGAATTTGATCACTCGACTGTTCGCCAGTGATAATGTTTGCGAGGGCTGAGTGACGTCAAATGTCCGTTTGCTAACGCTGCAATTGATGTATATATGCCAATGAAAATCTATAGACTGAAACGTTCACGTGTATTACTAGTAGGGTCATTTAAACAATGATAAATACTGCCTAATGGCACTCAGGATAGTAATCATTTTAATTAACATCTCTCGTCTCTTTCATAAGATAGTGATTTAGAAGTACAATGGTTGATGAATAAAATAACAATAGATCTATGACTGTTGTTCTTGCAAGTCCCATAAATTTTTCTAGTCTCAAACATTGTATTGATAGAAAAGAAATCACGATTACCTATTCAAACCCAACATATCAGCTCAGAGATGAGAGACCTTGAAAACTAAGAAAATCCCATCAGTCATTTCCAATAATCCGATATCCGATTTCTCAATTAGCCCAGTCAGGCTCACTGAGTTAACTTGAAGTAAAATATTATACATTAAGATTTTCCGAAATCCATAAAATCAAAGCAAATAATTTTCTCGTTATGTTCGACGAAACAAACGGCAGTGATGGCATAATATCAAATTCCACAATTCCTCGGTATATCTTTAAGGCATCGATAACCCTCCATTCCGAACATAATGTACGCATAATTGGCGTAACATTTCCATTGCGAACCCTTTCAAGACGCCCGTAATGTTGAGGCCTACATGTTATTTAATTACGCAATCTCGAGCACAATGAGAATTATACCAACTCCTTTACGTCTCAGATGCATGGGGAACAGAGCTGTATTTGGACAGAGGGATGGGAACCTGACGGCAAAGTGTTATTAGATAACATTATAAGTTTGTTAAACGGTTATGATCCATGAAATTTTGATATTCTGCAGTTGATTAGTTCTCTTAATTTGCTAATCAGTTTCTAGAATAACAATATACTGAATTGTCTCTTACAACAAACACCAGCATATAGTGAAAACAATAAACTAAATAATGTTTCTAATTCCATCCCTGATATTGCCAAAAGGTTGAAGTCATGACCGGAACGCCTCAAAATCATAGGGCGAGAACTATGAAAGTCTTCCAAGTTCCCTTCGAGCTCATAACGTCCTCGGTAATGAAGGAGCACCCTTAAGGGTGTCCCTTACAGGGGTGTACAGTCCGACTCAATTATAAACGGATATATCAAAATGACTGAGTAAGATTTTCACAAAACCCTACCATATCCTGAATACTTGATAACATTAATTTGGATCTGTAATTATTAAGCCAAAGAAAATTATCTTGATTTCTAAATTAGTAAATTTTTAATAGATAATCGATGGAAGCACATTGAGATTTATTCTGGAGTCAAGGAAAAATACAGTTAAAGGTTTACCTACAAATAATTTTAATACATTGCAGAATATCCAGATTCTTAGGATTTTTTAACGCGAATCATATTAGTAGCCTTATTACGCCAACATGGAAAAATTTGGAATAAGAAAATTGATAGCCAATAAAAAAAGGCTGCCTGCCAATGAATTCTAATTTTCGATACTAAATTAATTACCTAGATTACCGCATAGTACGCCATTTAAATAGAATCATGGTGCATTACGAAAGCGCTAGATTCCTATGCGATACTGGACTATTCAATACAATATCTATTATGAATGGACGCGGTCCGCGAAGGTTGATTAGGCTCGTCGGCTCTATTCCAATTTTCATGGTGTACTGCGATCCACAGGCCTGATTGATTGTTATTGGATCGCGGTAGCCAGTATATCCGACTTGCTCTAGAATCGCCCGTAAGTTTGAACATGTAAACCAATATTACACGAACGATGCTGTAAAATACACGTTCATTTTAGTTTTACATTTCTATATAAATTATGAATTAAAAACTTATAGCTCCACTTACACAAGTTCCCTTCAATAAGTTATTCGTATTTTATTATGCCTTTAGAAATTAACCTCTTATCTACATCAGAGATCGTTCATCGTTATTATCGATCGATTTTACACTGTCTCGTAATTTTTATACTCCTGAGGCAATATTGTCTAAACTCGATCGCTACAATCCTACTTGAGCATGAATTTAAAAAGAGAGGAGTTATGACTTAAAACACTTACCTATATACCTTTATAAAATGTCGTAGGTTCCATAGAAATGGTGACTATTCATCTGAGGTTGTGAGCCACTATTGGCCGCGCGAGCTTTTGTAACTAAAGTTGTATTTCACAGCGTCGACGCGTATACCGCTATCTGATGATTGGTTTTTGGCAATTAACAGTATTGCTCACGTCGCAATCGAGTTCATTCACCGTGTGAATTATGTATGGGCCTCCATTTCCCTCTTTGTTGCCCCGTTCTACTTACTTACACCTATAGCATATCCGAAATATTAAATCTTGTGCATGTGTTTTGTATCCCACGCAGAGTATGCGTGTAAGTAACAAACGCAAGTTGTTTTTTAATTTTGCATAAGTGTGCGATTTGTATAGATTATGGTTCACTGAACATTATTACCATAGAAGATAGTAATTATAAGAAGTGACAGGTTGCGTGCTCGACTCCTGACGCCAAAACGACCCTTTACATTAGTTATGCGGAAAACGATAAAACAAGTTTGCTTCGTCAATAATAGAAAATCAATGTCTCAGCTACAAATGTATTACTTAATAATGTTGGATTACAAAACGGAAGAGCCGTCGATAAAGGTGTTAGCACGAGCAGATAAGTTGTCAAAAAGCTTTTAAACTAGACCGAAGATCGCCAAATAGTCTAGCGCACCCATTAGCAGCGATTTCACGGCAACTTTAAACACTACAATTTACACTGGTTAAGCACGTAGCTTTATAAACACTATAAAATGTTGTTAGTCACAATTTTGTAGTGTGCAGTTAGCGGTCATATAATTATAATGCATGTTTCAGAAGCTACAATTATTTTCATTATACGCAACGGCAAGCTCGCAGCACCCTGTCGTCCCTTTATTAACATTTAGATTTATAATACATTCACAAGAGAAATGTCTACCTTGATAAAATATCTACGCCACCTTTATGTCATTTGTGACATGTAAAATCGTTGTGCGTGTTGATAAAACTCGAATTAATGCGTTATTATTTCAAGTGTAAAGCTCAATATGGCTCGTATTGTCTTCAATAGAATTAAACCCTTTGTCTCAAGGCGTCAGTTCATCGTAGCCATGTCGCCTGACATTTGTACAAAGGTTACCTCCATTCTGTCGGTTTTCTTTTTACCGGCTGACTTCACGTTGTACTGGTGAAGAAAGGGTGGTATTGTGTTTTGTTCGAATTAACCTTTATGTTTGTTTGAATTAGAACTGTAAAATGATATCGCACTATTAATTTCGTTTATAGATTAAATTATGAAGTTGTTCCACTATGCAAAGTTATTGTAATTTCACAGATTACGAATTATGGCTGTATACATTTTCCAATTATGGTAGCTTTGACCCACAGCAGTAAATGTACCTTGTTTATACCACAAACGAATTTAAACCTTCAACGTTGCGAAGCAAAATTGTCTTAATAAATAGCATAATTATGGTGATTACGTAGACGTCAAAGGAACCCATAAAACTATCAATGAACCTATAAATCGAAGAAAACGTTGGAACACGCGAGCACTGGTCTTGGGAAAGTACAGAAACAAATAGATAACATTAACAATAAGAGAGGTTGTAACGTGTGAAAATACGTATAAAAATGGAATTAATTAAACACCCACAACACATTGTAGCGTAAACAATTATGGAAGAGGCGCCGATGGGTCGGTGGCACGGAAAGAAAATTGGCAACATAAGGCACGCCGTGTTATATGAGAAAATAATAGTTTTAATGTTGGAAATAAATAACGCGGCGAGGAAGACAATGCTCTGGTAACAAGATCTCCTGTTAATTGTGGCCAATGCGGAGCGGTCCATTCAGACGTGATTTATGAACGTGTTCAAATTAAGCCCTATTTGTTCTTTACAGATCCTTTGCTTGTTATCGGCAGGTTTCCACATATTTTAGAGTTCGCAAGAAGTTGTAAGTACGTGCCTGGGCTGGTTATTTAGATGATGAATGTTATCTTTAACTTACCTCTCATTTTCTGCTCGTCAAGAAGTTGCCTTTCTAGGTTGTCTTTCACTTCTCGTTCCCTCAACACATCCATTTTAAGTTCAGCTGCAACAAAAACAAATTAACTGTAAGTTAAAATTTTGATGTGAGATCAATAAACAGTTTTGTCTTAGATACAATACCGTAAACTTCAATAAGATAAATCCAATAAGAGAAAATGTTGGCATTAACAACATTTTAAGTTAAATAAATGGTTCATTGTACACAAAAAGCATTGTATAAATTTAACATTGAGTTAAACCGGTAACAAGGCCTTTAGTAAGGGGCCGATTAGGAGCATAAACACGGATTAACTCATTCGGAATCCCGGTACTATTGTGAAGGAGTCGAATTGAGAGATTTGCATAACTTTCAATTAAACCTAACCTGACGGAAATGATTAGGGGAGGAAGTTCCGATTTGTGTTTACTTTGCACCAACTAACGCTAAACTAAATGCGTAATGTGACGATTGATTGAATCAATTTGGTGGCTGTTCAGAACATATCTACACTTAAAACATAATATATTGGAACCAAATCACGAATGAATTGAATATAAAACAAGAAAAAGGGACGGAGACTAAAGCAAAAATAAACTAGGGCATACTGATATTTAAAACACACTGAATGTTAGGTTAAATTATAATAACGATCATCTTGTAATCAGTGTAAAAAAATGGTCCACTTATAAAACTATCATTGGTATAACTTATAAGTTAAAATAGTAATGTGTCATGCTTAATTGGCTGCAGGTGATGCAACCATATTCAGTAGGTACGATAGCATATCAAATGCCGGGTATAATGTAAAATGTAATGACACTATTGCTAAATTGTAATCTAATTAAAACACTTAGGTGTAAAAATTTAAAAAATGTGTGGCACGTTCGGTCTTTTTATCGCTGACACCTAATTATTTAAAGGGCCTTATTCCAACACGGTTAAAAAACACATTGCTAATGCTTTTATTAAATGTCTTGTCTTTGAAATTCAGTGAGATAATACCCATGTTTGCTAAGACAGACCTACCGAGTGTTCAAGAATTCGTATTTTTTAAATATGAATTATCTTTGCCTAGCAATCCACAATTCCACTGAGTGGTTCCTTTACTTATTTGCCGACCTCTACCAATAATTTTAAAAAAAGCAGAACACTATGCTATTCGAAATTTTTTTATAACTGCTAAATAAATTGATGAGCCGAGAAATGACACCTTTCAGAGAAGTATTGAACTTGAAGTTTTGTAAAACATTGTAGTTACGATAAATTTATACACGGCCCTACACTTTCAATCAAGTTAATCTCGGCATCGATAAGCACCTAATATCACGCCATACGTATGTAAAGTCATCGGAGGAGTTGAATTTGAATAGAAAGAGGTCATGCCCGTTCACAGTTTAATTTGGTCCCTCATTCAATTAGGTGCCTAAGCTGCGTCTATCTAATGGAGGTCGTAAGGGGATCTCGCTGATTAACTCGCGTTGTTACCACCTAAGGTAACTGCAGCGCATTACTTGAAAGATTTAATTTGAAAATACGGCTTTAAGGTACCTTGGTTATACGTTCGTATAAATATGTAAAGTTTTCTATTGGCACGCCTACATGAAAACTGTTTAGTAATTACTTATTGTTAAGGAAAAATTGGACTTCTTTATTGTTGTAAACTGTTAACTTCCAGATAAATGCAGTTTTCATCAGTATTGTTGTTGTGATTTGTGAATCCGCAAACAACAATATATCAACAGAGAATATGATATAAGTTTACTTAGAGACCTGGGCGGAGTTGTCTGAAGCAAGAATCAATGAAACATATCGTATCTATATTAGTATAAATACACTAGTATACGTGGGCCAGGTAACCGAGCGATCGGGCCCGCAACTATCTTGTTCAATACAAGGAGAACAGTTTCGCTTAATAATTCCGTTAGCGTTTTAATTATTCCCGCAGATTCGATGTAAGTTAACAGTCTATTACTAACCGCAACTGGTACTAACGTATCTGATAATAGTTATGTACGGATAATGCTCTGTTCAGAGTTGGTTTAGATGCAGGAAATGATGCCAGTAATTGATTTACGAGAAGAAGCACTGGTGAAGTTAAGAAAACCTCTTATTGAAACATTATTTGTTTATATTTAAGATATATTTTAAAGAAATACAGAAGCCAAAGCAGCCGTATCTTTGTTTTAAAAACTAGAGGCTTAGGATGTAGCTTATCTATAGATGAGATTTAAGAAAACTCTCAGGAGATAGGCAAAAACTAAATTAACGCGTCTTACAAATTCAGGGAATTATAAAGTTGTCCTGTTACTGCTGCCATTTTTTTGAGTTCGTAACATACAAAATTAAATTACATACAAACATAAAGCCAATTACCAGTAATTCCCAAAGCGTCAAAAGAACTGGTGACCACCGATACGCATCTACAATGATACGAGCAAAGAGGTAGCCGGGTCGATGCTCATGCGCCGTATCGACGAACAAAAATCTTCGCGATAAACCAGAGACAAGTTAACTTGCGCTCGCGCAGCTTATAATAAGGTCCCGAGATATATGTATGAGTATCGCACAATAGCTATCTGGGATTGTGATCTTGTAAATTGAAACGTTGGCTTACTCATCGTTTGTTATTATTTAGTATTCTAGTTTTGGCCTCGAATTCGATTACATCGTGGGTTTTTATGGCTTTCAAGCGTATTGAACACAATAATACCTACGCGTCATAATTTACTGTATTTTTTTTACATTTCGTCACAACCAATGACATAAATTTAAAAGTTGCGTAGTTTTGTTATAGCATATTACTTGTAAAGCCACCTCGAAAAGAGGTGCTTATTTATATCGTTTTGTGATAAATCCTCAGCCACAACATCAACATTTTTTTATAAACAAAAAGCGTCAATCTTGAGACCGCATCGGTTGCGAGATTAATTTCGAATCAATCCCGGTGTATGCTGTAATTTAAGGGGCTTTTAGTTAAGAGTGGTTTCGCAGATGAGACGTAAATTACCTTTGTCGAGGGATGGCCATTAAGGGCCCGCGTCGGTATGCGGCGTATCTCAGCATCTCGCGATTTGTGAGTAGAAGAGCCTTAACAAAAGGTGCTCCCGGTGGTCTTTGCGTACTTAGCAACTATCCAAGTATCTCTGTATTGTTCTACAATATCGATAGAGATGCTTCGTATAGATCGATCACTATAATTAATTTCCAAGCCAGTCTCAATACGAGTCATTATTGAATATTTTACAATAATAATATCTCATTCTAAATCGAATGGAATAAAAACGATTACATCAAAATTAGCGACCCATAAATCATCAGAACACAGACACTAAGAAGGCAAAACAAAATCGATCCTATGAAAACGTTTATCGATAAAAGAGAAAACCAAAACATAAGCGGAACACTCGATTATTAAATCGATCTTTATATCGGATCAATCAAATTTAAAACCTGATCGACTTGCGTCCGACGAAAAAATTATTACTTTATAAATAAAATAACAATAAAAACGATGCGCTCCGTTCAAGGGAATATATAATTATGGACAATTATTATGATATCGAAACTCAATGGTCGATAGATGATTGAAAGGATCGAGACCCATAAACAAAAGGATCAATTTTGATTACGCAATTTAATAATGTTACGAGGGTAGGTAATTAGCTGATAATCATAAACGGTACTGAAACAATTTCGAAACAGGGAAGACGAAAAGTCGGTGTTTTTTATATGCTAGCAGTCAAATGTGATTCTCGAGTCGTGAAGGGTCGCGGGTACAAATTTGTATTTTTCTTCAATTTTGGTGCACTCAGCAAAACCAACAATATTTAAATTTCGTACACGACGCCCTTTGAGACATGCTCGTTGAGATCTAGCGCGCGTTGCTTAAAATAACGACTCCTGAGAGATGTGTTTCCATTTCTTCTGCTTCGAATTCATTGAAGTGATTGAGAATACGGATCTCTTATTAGTACCTACAAATTTGGACCATTTAAAAGGTGTCAGACAAAACTGAAAATTTATTACCTGCCTGTGAAATACTACAAAGAACAAAACGCTTTAATTTCAATGAAACATAAGTCATAGGGTAAGCGAATTAAGACATATTTTCACAGCCCCCGCCCCGCGAACACGAAGTTGAGCTTGCAGTTAAAATAACAATTAAAGTCTTCGTAAAATTTACGACTCGAAACTGGCAAAATAATTTAAACGAGCGTTGCGGTGGAACCGACCGAAATGGGGCTTTGAAATGGGAAACAAAAGTATGCATTCAGATCACCCTCCCAACCGCCTTCAGACGTTTTAACGCGAATGAATCGGAAGTCTACGGCGGTCTTAAGGTGAAATTTTAATAGTAACAGCATAAGGAAATATTACTTACGAATATTGTTGATTTAAGCACTTTTACAGCCTTAAGAAAGGTGCCTGTTATGATTTATACAGAATCTTTTATTATGCGGATTAAAATTTACCCAGTGTTGTAGCAGTGAGGTATCTCTACTTATAGATTAAGTATAAACACATTAACTGAATTGACGATCCTCTTAAAAGGTAAATTCAAAGTAACGGTAATGGTTGTCATGGCGCGGAAAACGAATTTTCTTCCCTATGCCTTTTTTAAATTTACAAACCGGCGGCAATTTTATTTTATTGTTATTAGATTTTTCCGGCTTATGTCACACAGCGATGTCACTGCGGAGGATTATTCCCGCAGTCTCCACGCTAATAATCATAAGAATTGCTTCCCTTTATTATGTGTGAAATTTAGAACGTAAAATCTTTTGCAGTCGATTCTTTATTACGCAAAATTTCACCCTACACGACACGAAATAAGAGTACTTTTTAAAGGGCCCACACAAGTGCCCTTCATAAAAAACACACTTGCTAGTACTACTTTATTTGGCGGGAAGATTTTGTCGTACATGTGTAACACATAATTTTATGAATATATTATAAGGGATTTGCATTTCAGATGTTTCTACCGAGTCGTAGGTTTGATGAGGATCGTAAACCTTGGCACTCCTGTATAGCCTTATTACTATGGTTAACGTACAAATAATGAAGATGTCGCCGCAAAATGGATTAAAAAGTAGTAGCGTATCGAGCGTGCACTGTCTGAATAACTCGTGGTGTTATCGCCGCACGCGCACCCAATCTGCGATCGAAACACACCGGATAAGATTATCCGGTAGCCCTGTATTATTTTAATGAGACTACACGACTCCTCGAGATTCGATACGATACGAAAAAGCTTAGGTAACGAAGCGAATAAAAAATATACGGGTCAAAAGAGATATCAACCGGCCGCGGCGAGATGACGGGCCGGGCGACGGGAATACTTTTCCCAGAGAGATTTTTAAATTAGCCACCGAACACGATAAACTCGTGTACATCTACATACCAGCTGACGGCAGATCGGCTGATACCAATATGTCTCTGGTAAGGCACCGATTAAAAAATATCCACATTTATAAGCGGACAACATCTGGTGGTATTTAAATAAGATATAAACGCGGAGGTCCGCGAATGTTTTGTTTTCGACTACACATTTTCTTTCCCCGGTGGATGCTCCCCTCGCCGGATATATTGGTATTAAAAATGTAACGGAGATTTATGCGAATGGCTCTAAGCTTTCATTAGTTGTTTCTTATGCGGTGTTTTTGCGGTCGCCGCTCCCTGACCGGTAATTTTTCATTTTTGTGCAAACTTCCCGATGTTTCGGTGGCGTACCTAAATTTAACTGCATATAAAGTATATTAATGCCTCTCCGGGTCGCGGGCAGGTGCACGCTATGACTTATTTTATTTCAATTACCCATCTGCAATGGGAATAGAAATTGCTAGAAATGTTTTTAATGAAAAATAATGGAGCAACTTCTTTTAATGGAGGAAGTGGAAAAAATTGCATTAGCCGTGAGCATTTTTTGTTGGAATCGCGTAGATAATACTCACTTAGAAGTAACAGATGCAAATATAAGAGTCATAAACTGTACTATCGAACATATTATTCCGGCTTGTAATTCCGTATGTAAATTGCCAGTACAACAAGCGTTCACTTTCCACCCCTACATCTAGAGACAGAATACGGCCACTATAACTTGAACTTGAGTCATGTTATTAAAACTAACAATAACGAATCTTATATTTTGGCTAAGGAAACTACTTGTAACCTTGAATTATAATTATATAAACATGTAAATTTAATGTGTCAGTTTTTAATAAATAAAAAGAGCGCATAGCCAAGTTAGACTTTTTTAAGCTTAGTGTAATTTTTTCCCGTATATCAATGTAGTTAGTGACTAAGCCTAGCGTTGCCCACATTTTTCTGAATTCCGTGGGAATTTTAACGGATGCCTACACAAAAAAAGCAATTTACTTGCCCAACTTCTTTAGGCTTTATAGTTTCTAAGATTTTTCGATTAGTCAGCGATTATGTGGTCTTGCGCTTATATTATGTTTAGAACTGGTATGGCATAGTTTTCAATAAATAGGTATAATAAAAGTGCATAGGCACATAACTTTTCGCAAGAACATGTAGGAATTACCATTAATTAAAAAGGAACTTTTTAATTAGAAACCAAATAAAAGCTTCACCTTATAAACTACCCTGTTCATGACTCCTGCCCTATTTGAAGAATCCTTAATAAATAAGTATTAGTTGGCAATACCACACATTCTGTATTAAGGCCACGCGCACACTAACGCGAACAATTCGGCGTGCGTCACATTAAATTATTTCAGCTAAGTAATTCCGAGCGGTTAATTATTGCGCACAACCTGCGACGAGAGTTGAGAATGTAATTATTATTAAACTTTACGATTGTCTCACTTTACCCCTTTACTGTACCCTTCCGCACTAAACTGACCTACCCGACATCGAGCCACAAAGGAATTTGAACTTTAGCGCGAAGACACTAAATTTTATTTTAAATGTCTCTTTGGGTGTCTGTACGTTCTGTGCTTGCAAATTGTGCTACATTAGATCCCTGGATCCTGAGGGAGTTTCTTAGCTTGTTGCGGTACAGGATTCATATTTGAGCCACTGTCTATAAATTTATATGTATGAATATAAATTCGGATTGCTATAACTTCTTAATTGAAAAACAAATCTATTAGTAACTTTGTACGTGTAGTGTAGTTATTATCAAGTATACGGTCTCGGGGCAAGGGGTTTCGTATATCGATGTGCTCAGGTTTCGGTTTCATGATTGTACATCAAAATGTTTCAAGAGTTTATACCATACATATTATCGTAGAAGAGAAAACTTTTGGGAGAAAACTGTTGAAATCGAAACTATAATCAGGTCACAATAATCAGTGGTTATGGTTTAAGCCAGAAAAACAGCAACCAAGCCACCGAATGGTAAGTAGGTATTTATTATAGCCGATCATAGACACCTATTAGGCTAGCGTGGTGGACTACAGCCTAATCCCTATCATACTGAGAGGAGACCCGTGCCCAGCAGTGGGATATGGGTTGAATATTATTATGGACACCTGCAACAGGCGTTGCTGTTGTTTTGAATTAAATCTACCTAAAAACTTAATTAGAATCAAAAGAGATCAATCCTTTAACTTCTATTCGTCAACATGTATGTGAGAAGTTCGTTGCTTCACTCTACATTACAAGTACCTCGCATGAGTGGCTTGATGAATTCAACAGTAGTGCTGTAGCCTCAAGCGACAGAACATCACAACCCTTCGCTACTCGAGGAAATAGGATTATCATTCTAGAGTAGACGCGATATACGAGTAGAACACGTTATATCGACAATACTATTATAATATGTGTATTTCGAATAATAATTTACTTGAATTATTCATACAACAGTTTATGTAGGGTTAAATAATTTTGTATCTAATGGTAATATCTGTCTACTCAAGAAATACGTCGTGCCGTGTCGTGATAATACATAACATTCAATTAATTGAAGTATTAAAACAAACATTTGTTAGTTACTAATGATCAGTTAGAAGAAGTAATAAAAAAGTCATACGTATCGTTATGTAGACTATGTAGTAGTATGGACACTACACGACTGCAGGAAACAATTTGACTACGATCAAAATTTATAGGCACGGTTTTCGCCTTGCAAACGGTAGCAACCACCATTGCTAAGTACAAGGTTCTGGGTTCCATGAAATTCTCAGTAGCATCACAGAATTTTGATTTGTTTTGAATGGCAAAACCTATATTTTCCCTTATTAAATGGAACCTAAAATAAATCAGTAAGCTGTGGTAATCTGTACGGTTTCTCATCAGTATACTTCTGCAGGTGTAATGTTATGTTATAACTAAATCAGATGTAACACAACCGCATATGGAGCTGGTGCAAACCGACATTATCACAATAGACCTATGTCGGCACAAAAGTGAAATTTAATATTTCCATTGTTAAATATTTGAGCATTACGCCCCGGGAGTAACACGCTCACAAAGTTTTCCCCTAAGAAAATAAGGATAATTATTTATCCTTACACAAACACGAAAGAAGCATTTTCTGATACAATAACAATAATTGACTCATGCCTTATAAATATTCTATTTTGGAAGTATACGAAGATGTTGTCAATACCTTTTAAAAGGAACCTTAAGGTGCCTTCGTTGGCACGTGTTTTATTACATATCCACCGACGATTATTTAATCATCGTTGTGCGACTTCTTACAGCTTCAGGTGATGTCCTACAATGTTTACGCGCCCTTAGTTTTACTTAAATTAGATACAAACATTTCCATCCAAGAACTAAATTGTATTATTTGTCATTACGTTTTCAAATCAAATAAAAAATCATCCATCAATCTTTATTTGTAGATCACAGGTAAAATATCCTGTTAAAGTTATGTTACGTTATGTTGATTGAACTTCAGTTGGTCCTTTTTATATCTTGTACAGTAAATATATTCATAACACGACAAGTAGGTGTTAGACTAGTTATTAGGACAATGATGTTTCTTACGCAAATTTTCGCCAATTTGGTGCAAAATAATGGATCGTTATTATGACGTTATATGATTCGAGGATTCGTGGTATTATGATTGAAGTCCGCCGAATATAACAAATCAATGTCTTCGTCAATTTATGACATCATCAGTGAAAATTAATATAATAAATAGGTCTTGTCTGAACGTATTCAGCGACAAACAATAAAAGCGGAACAACTCTTTGTTATATTCAGTTGAGTACTATTATTGATCGAAGATAAACTATAAAAAAACAGTTCTTTATTTCAAACTCTACCTATATCAGAATCGATTCAGTATCTTGCTAACAAATTTTTCACAAATTTGCACATGCCAGGTAATCCAGTAAGCCACATTCAATATTCAAAGTAGGACTCACTAGATGGCGCGCGTGTGGTCGAGTCGCGTGCGCAATGTAACCGGAGCGACACGCGCAAGTAATCCAATATGGCCGCCCGTGTCTCTCGCGTATCGGTACATTGCAGGAATGGCATTTTAATATCCCGCACTTAATGTCACTTATTGTTTACTTAGTTCATCTAGCGAGCGAAAACCACAATGGCTTTAAACATAGCTAGAGTTAGAACTAGTCGCATAACAAGTTTTGATGCGAACTGACATAACGTAAGTGTTGTATTTAAGTAAGAATATTCCATAATTCTCGGTAAATGGATGTAAACAAACAAAGATTGCATTAACCGATTTTTGCAGCACACCTTGGCGTTGCACAATGGTGCGAAAGCTGGCGCGGCGCGGCAACAATGCGTCGTTGCTTGTGTATCTGCGCATGCGCATCTCGCGGTGGCTCGTTAAGCCGCTGGGGGCGGTTGTTTGTACTGCGATGGGAGCTAGCTCACAGCTGAGTTATGAACTTATGACGGCCGTTCGTGATGAACACCTATACTGACAAATCTTCACTTTGTAGTTGAATGTAAATGTTATGTATAATCTAACTTGCAACATTAAATATATTTTAGTTGCGATATCGTAATTTTGCAAATGCCAAAGCTTTACCAGTTCTAAAGGTAAGCACAAATTTCTGAAACTTGACTAATTTTGTCATCAAGAACACCTACCACCAAATAATCAAGAATATCTGGCAAATCATCAACTAACAAATGTAAAATCGCACATAAAACAGTAATTAAGCTTCACCCGATAATGTGGCGTCGTCAGCATTGTAAAAGCTTTCATATCAATTGAATCCATTAGCTGAGTACACAAGTCCTGTCTGTCTATTTGCTCATCAGTTTTTATCATTGGCCAGTCCATGTTTGTTCGATCGGTCACCACTACGTTATTGATGGGCTGTTTCCCTATAACAAGTCATATTTGCAGTTTGGTGACGTCATTTGCGACACAAATTACAGGTGACAAGGACTTTGGTTGAGGCCTTCGAAACAGCGATTAGCTACATGAACAGTTACTTTTTATGACCAATCTTTAATTTTTTTAAACTTAGTGCATCTTTAAGGCAAATTCAAATTCAAATATTTTATTTCAACTAGACCATATAACTAAACCATATAAATAGTTACTTTCGAAAAGTCAAACTAGTTGCACGGTCCCAAAAGTTAGACTTATGGAGAAGAGCCGGCAAGAAACTCAAACATAGTTACTCTTTAAAAAAAAAAAAGTTTACAGTAATAATTTTGTTTTGAGGATAGCAAGGCTAGCGATAGAGATTCCATACAAACATTTTACAACGTTTGTTGCTTCGTTTCATACTAGATGGCGCTAGGAGTACGGATTCACTCTCGTGGAAACAATACCTGTAAATCCGTGCAGGATACTAACTCTGAGTTACATTACATTCTATATTTAAATTAAACGCTTTCTTACAGCGAATAAATACGAATCTCCACCGAAGCGCCATAAAGTGCTCACGGGCTATCTGCGCGCGCGCCATTTGTCCGTTGACCAGCACTTAGCTTAACAAAAACTGATAGTTGTTAAACAAAATAGCGTAACAAAACCGCAGCAACAAGATCGGACCATTTGGTACAGAAATAAACTAAGCAGTAAGAATTAACAGGGATAAAGGCTTAAAAGAGTAGCCGAAGCAGATTTATGTCGCAATGATCGCAATCGGCCGATTCACCGTGTTACAAGCGTTTTGTTTTTTAGTTTTGATCAGGAATGCGTTGATGTACCGCTTTTGGAGTTTCATGTGATTACGAAGAAAGTTTCTTTGGGGAATAGTAATTGATTGTCCTACTTTATTTTCAGTATTTTAGAAAGTACAACAAATATTTTTATATCATACTTAAAATTATTTAATAACTGCTTCTTAAACTTGAATTGCAAGTTTAATACTGATGTTTTTATTATATATTTTTGGTTTGCCAATGAATGGGAAATGTCATATTGTGGCCTTTTGAAGTGCGTTTTTTTACAGTTGATACGTTTTACAGAATCCCTTTTGTTAAACGTATCAACTGTATCAGAGTTCCATAATCTCTGAACCCATCATACAAGTTCAGCACACCTCAAAACGTCTCTCTAAACATCCTTACATCAAACTCCCTACAAAACGCACTTCAAAAGGCCACAATATGACACCTATTTCCCATTCATTGGCACTCTATTTACACGTACGAATCGACACCAGTTTATCACGCAGTCCTGCGCTACCCCTCGCCAGTTATCTGATAACGCGGTGAATGCAAAACATTTGTCTGCTCCAACCCATTCTATGCTAGTGTAAAAATCGTCAGGGAATGTACTAGATAGTGATCTGTCATTTGTGACTGCGAGGGGTCCTAGCCGACGCTGTTTGCTTAGTCGTTGATAGTTATGGTAGCTGTTTTTACTTCTTTTGTATGTTATTAATGATTACAGTTCGCGTGTTTGGTATTTCAAAACCATTTCCTTGGCAATTTCTAGAATAATTTCTTAAACTATAGGGATGAAGAAAACATTAAACTGGAAATGAAAGTAATTGGCGCCCGGTACTTGATAGATAATAACACATGACCTTTAACCGAAGCAGAACGCAGCGAAACACCAGCTAAAGAATCGCAAAACCAGATATCGACTGTAGAATTCTAAATTGGTGAATCGCGCTAGTGATGTACCTATATAAAATTGATGGCTCCAACAGAACAATAAAAGAGGATTACTAAAAAGAATAAAATCATACATAAGAAACTGACCAACTAAAGCTCAATTCAGCCAGTAACACCTAACAATTGAGTTGGAGCGAAGCAAGCGGCCGATTGCCGTAATTTATATAAAAAGAATTTCATCGGTAAAGTTCGCCAGACACATCGATTCGAAAAAATGTTTCATCAACAATAATTTTATTATCGTAATAACAAAATTATTGGGTTTGCTGACGTGCAATTTTGATCCTTAAACATGGGAGTGTAAGGTGTTCGCTTAACATTTACTTATATACCAAGGGGAGAAATGGAACCTTTTGTTAGCCTATAGCATTATTATTTCTCATTTTGTTTTGTTTATTAATACAATTGGCTCGAGGCGCAATATTGATATTCAAGTTTGATGATGACTCGCTCCAGTCTTCTCCCCGAGCTTTGTATTTTTATGGGTTTTTATAACAATTGCGTTTGGTGTTTCTTTTTGCATTTGGGAAAATGAAAATTGAAATAAGTTTGAAGCAAAAAATAATAATAGCTAATAAAAAAAAAAATTTCAGCATCGTCGAGCGACTCGAAGAAAATGGACAGTTTTTAGTTACAAAAAAGAAAAGATGAAAAGAGCTAGCTTTAAAATCTTGTTTTAAGTAAAGCATTTCAAATTATTTTTACACCGCGCCGCGCGCCGTTCTCATACCATAAAGCACGGATTATTTCTCATGGAGAGAAAACGGAATGACGTGAATAAATAACTCGCAGAAATATCAATTAAACAATTATGCTGTCCGAATGGAATCGTGTGTAATGATAGTGGGCCCGGCTATAACTCAGGCGCATCTGTACTACGGCTATTTGCAAAAGGCACGACATGCGCCGTGTGCGCATACTACATAACCCTGTTTCCGAAATTATCTAATATCATATTTTACACATTTTACAATGCTAATTTAATGTTATTTCACCCCAAGGGAAGTGCCTTCGTATTTATTCTTTTTATTGCTTATTACCCTGAATTGAACTGCGTCAATATATTATCTGGGTCATGTTTAAAATATTTTAAAAAAGTGCAGCAAACATCGAAGATCTGGCTGCAATAATTACGAACATTAGAAAGCCTCTGCACGCCTCGGGCAACAGGTGTCAACGCTAAAAGAATTTTGTGCTTCGAAACTTTAACTGCCCAGTAAATATAACAAAATATTTCATATGGTAACCTTAGTAAATAGGTTTAGATAAATAAAGTGCATGTTTATATCGTAGTTAATTGACACAAACACATAAATACACGTATCATAAAACGCAGCCCGCGGCGTTTCCATACGTGTTAGGCGCACATATCATACAAGTACATACTTATAATGTACAACAAAACTGCTATTTACCGACTATTTTCTAATTTTAATAATTTCGCGTAATAACGCAATAAATAGACAACATATAATGCGATGCAAATGAAACGTGTGTCGTTAATACGCGCTCGATACGAGAACGTAGAACTTACAGGTTAAAATACGTGATCTTAGATCCTAACAGCGGCTAATCAATGTTGCTTATACGTCAGATTACGCAGAATCGATTCACGCGAGATCTCGACTAATATCGATTATAACATTTACATCGATACGGCTTCCTGCATGTTACAGTGTCTCCATAATATAATCTATGATAATTTCATATGTAAATTCTGAAACGGTGCCTTCATATTTCTGAGAAATTCGTACCCACCTACGTATTTGATACACTTGAATGTTCGTAATATGGACATTATTCTTCGACAAGTCCGTAATTTTCGTTTAAGAATGTCCGTAAAAGACAAGTACTATATGATTGTAAATAATATTTGCATCCGAATGAACTTAATTTGAACTTTTAACTTTATAAAGTAACTATTTAAATCAATTAGTGAACGTTGACGATGTTTAAGAATACAGGTTCTCCATTAGGTTTGGCAACTACAATGGTGATCTCCAAATAATGTTGCTGACATACATTTTCACCGAATAGAAAAAATAACACAGCAAGCTGGTTTAAAAGTTCGTTGAGAGCCTACCTTTCTCGTAACTGATTTGCCTCTCTTGCTGCCTTGCGTTGTCAGCAGCAACCTTCAGTAGGCCCTGTATATTCCTCAGCAGCGTCTCGGTGGAGGAGACCAGCGTGTCGGCGGTGGGGTCCACCGGCACGTTGGGCGGCGTGTTTGCCTGCGTCGCGTAGCTCACTGGCGCCGGCGATGCCGACGTAGGTAGCTCGCGCTCACCGTCGCTTAGGTCCCCACCTAAACAAAATGAAGCTGTTGATAAAATAATGAGTTTATCATTTAAATAAATTAAATTATTTTCATACCTAATTATAATGATTATGTTGAAATTAATATAATAAAAGCTTTTAAGAAGGACGGGTATTTGGGTACACCTACGTTCCTACGTAAAGACTATAGTTTTCAAACTTGAATGCAATTAAACAACAAATTAGTTGCTTAACAACATAGGAGTTTCTACATTGACGTCCATCTGCCCATTTTTGGTGCAACCCAAAATTAAAATCTTGAGTATTCAATTGAGACTACAATACTTATGACTAATAATGAATGCTTATTAATTTCAATAACAGCTTTATAAGAAGTCATAACTGGGTAGCGTATGGAACAAAAAAACTTTGCAATACCGACAAACGAGAATCGCGTGCATGTATCATTCGGTTCGCAATTATTGTTGCGATGAACATCGATATCGCGTGGTGACCATCGGCGCAGGGCTTTGATGGAGTTCGCCGAGCGTGGCCTGCTTATTCCAAAATACATTTCGAATGACGAAACTGTAACCCTCGTAAATACTACATGTCATACAATAATTCAATTGACAAGAATACAGTGAGAAAGTACTTCCTAACTGAAATTTATATCATGGTATGAGAAAATTGCTAGTATTATCACAAATGTTGCTTTACTTTACACTTGGGCGATGTTCTACTGAATACTAGGAATATAATTAATTATGTATTGATTTCAAGCAGGAATTTTCCGATAGTATTCATGTTCACAGAATAGGGATACCACAAAGCCATTCGACACCGAATGGGCTGTCTCTAACCGATTTATATGCCCCGCTGCACTACGCCGCAAGTTATTCGCTACGAGGACGGCCCAGCTATTCGAATATTATATCGATTTATACCGTAATTACTCGCCTGGCATTTCAGACAAAGATATTAATTTAGAAAATCTGATGTCAAAAGCATCTTTAAATTTTATGACGACATTCACCTAAATTTACTCGGTCCAGCGAACGTGATGAAAGATAATAGGTATTTATTATTTAAAATATGACGAGATAATTACAATAATGTACGCCTTATGTCAATAACGGACCTCACACATAAAAAAGTGTTTCGATTGGCGTCTCTCACGGTCCAAAATAATCTATCGATACATTTAATTTAACTGACAAGATAGTGACCGCTCATCAAATAATGAAGACAACATCGTTTCGTCATTGTCGATGCGCACGATAGCACTCTCGGGTTGTCACAACACCATCTCCCTAATAAGGCCAATTAACAGGATCCAGAGAAATTTAAACAAACGAACCTAAACTCTATAACTAATGCTAAGGACGCAGAATCAATCGACCCGTGCGACCGACTAAAAGACTTCACGGATATAAAACAAAATTAGATCCGAGATGAGAACGTTGATTGAAAGGAAAAGGTAACTTCAGATGAACAAAGATCAAAGTTGAATGACATGAGCTTATATAAAAAGTATTTTTATAATCAGACCGGGGCGATCGTGACGAGCATGAATTACGTATCGACGGAATTAATTGTAAAATAAACTATGAATATTAACGATTATGACACAATCAAATGCAAATACCAAGCTCTGTGCAGAGTCAAACTGATTTCAGGTATCGATTTTCTCATTCAATCTTTTGTTTGAACAAATTTCCCGAGGCTCATCCCGTAATTCCGCGGCCAGGCGAGTGTTTCCTATAAATCATAGCCAGTTAACCGTTCCCACGCTCTCTGAACATTTTGTGTGCAGCTTGCAATAACCAATACACAATCCTTATTGTTTCACTTAATTTAGCTATTGTATGGAACAAGTATTTACATTTGTGGATCAATGTTTTGATTGGCACCGTCGCGGCGGTTACAGCACCGTGCACGCTATATATCTATGCAATAGAAAATGTTCAATAATTAAATTACATTCTCATAGTTAATGGAATTTCTTTATTGTTTATTTAATAGAGAAGCAATAAAAGTTTTAAATGTTATCTTTAGATCTAAGTGCGCTTGCAATGTTAAAGCGCTAAGATTCTCTTCATCGTACCAGCACTGATTTTATGATTTTCCCATTCTATTTTCAAATGGCTGTAATTGCGTTTATAAGTTAGTGACGTCGGCCTAATAACTAGTTTTCGCTTGATTGATGATCCAGAGGAAGATAGTATACTTACTAAATTGATTAAAAGATTTAGTACGACAGTAACCTCATGAATAAAAAGCTAAGAGTAAAACGAACCTAATACTTGTCGTCGGAGAAATTGTCATACCATCCATCATTTGAGTATAATGGTGTTAATAGTTCATGATATATTATAGTTAACTAAATTAACGCCTCTCTCCTGATTAAATATGAATCAGTATATAGTATTATATTATTAATTCTATCAATATGAAATGAGATATTATGTTAAGCGGGAAGATTCTTAATAGCACCTATTCTTATAGGAATTTTCATGTTATAAGATTTTCTGTAGAGGTTACTGCTAATACTGGCTTTTACCTAGTAATAATGCTCAGAGAAGCTCATTTTAAAATAAAGGTATAAATAACGAAAAGTCTCTCGTGTAAAATTGAATTGGGTCCTTTTAAGCGCTATTCATACATCATTGGGGGCAATTGCGGGCGATACTCGTAATAAGATTTTATTATATAGGACCATTACAAGCAAACGTGCGGTGTCTAGGGATCAAGATGGGAAAACGTATGGGAACGCAGCGCATGATCATTTACAAATCGTCCGCCAGGATGCGCTGGCGCACCACTGTCTATTGATTCTATATTATTATTTTTTGCAGCAATGTGGATTTACTAGCAGAATTATACAATTTTATATTATTTAATTTATAGTGTACTTACGACCAATAATGACCAATTTAACGTGTTCGACTGTAAAATAATTAACATCAGTCTGTACGTACAATGTATCGGCGGGGAGCCATTTTACACAAGTATTTCCAGTCTAGAATAAAAGGAACCATGGTTTTATGGCTGATAATTTCCGAACTATGAATGCTGAAGGTTCCAGGGCTATTACTGGGTAATTTCGTGGGGCATTACATGCGAAGTATATCGAGCGGGTGATACCTGCCCGTGTTAATGTAACACGGACACTTTCTTGTCACGGCCGAACCCGCCGTGATTGCAGCGGAAAGATCAAGACTCATTTATCCATAGGTACATCTATTTTATATGATATGAAATTAAACAGATATTCATCGATGTGAAATTGCGATTATTACTTCTCTTCATTACTACCTATGGATATAAATATAACAAAGAAAAGAACATTGCAATCTTCTTGCTTGGGGGCTAGATAAGTTTCATTTTGACATTCGAATCGACCAACAAAATGTATGGAAATGACACAAGCTTTCGACAAATCGGGCTGCCACTAATGTCATTTACATACATTTTGTTTGTCGATTCGAATGTCAAAATGCAACTTGTATAGCCCCCCTGTACGAGTATATTAGTGTCAATGATTATAAACGTACCCGTAGTTAAATCAATATCTAAAAGAGTCCTAAATAATGTAGTGTATGTTCTTAAATAAACTAGTATTTGCCCGCGGGTTTTCACAAGCATCCTAAATTCCCAAAGAGCTTTTTGAGACAAAAGTAGCCTATCTCTCATGAGGGTGTAAACTGTCTTTTTGCCAAGTTTTATTGAAGTATGTTCATCAGTTTAGGCGTGAAAAGGTCTGCTAACTTTTCACGCCGTTACTTTCACACAGTTACTTTCGCATTTATAATATTATAAGGGATTTAAGAAAGAGGCTGCTTACCGTCATCCTCGTCCTTCACATTATGATCGTCCTGATCTGATAGCTGTGCGTCGCTTTCGTCAGTGTGTGACCGTGGACTGGCCGCTGCGGTGGCGGCCGAGGGCAGTCGGGGGGGCTGGGGGCTCCGTCGAGACGCGGCGGAGCTTCGCCCGCTCGCGGAGCCTTCGCCCCGGTCGCCACGGTCGCGGTCACTTCGCTCCGACCGATCCCGGTCTCCAGACCCGGATTTCGAGAGGTTCAGCACCGGACTGTGCCCTGGGGAAGAACCTGTTAGATTGTAAGGTTAGCTACCACTGCAGGCGTAGGTCATCATACGTGTTAAAACATGAGTCACGTATTTTATTAGTAAGATAGAGAAAAACTGAACTGAAGAGCGAACATTCCAAAAATACCATAATATTTTGCTACGCACTTTGTTAAACTAAAGCAAAATGCTTCGCTGATGAAATATTCTCATCAAGATTATTTTAAATAGTTTAAAGAAAAGAAAATAAAAATTGAATTCTAACAGAATAATTGTCATAGTCAGTACTGAAAGCAGACATTATCCAATCAGTGTTCTCATTATTTACATTAAATTATACGACTGTTAATGAAACTAATTAGAAAGTTTTGCACCATTTGCAGTCTGCACGAGCTGTGCTTTACTTCGATTTAATTCTTAATTGGTAAATTTTAATTGATTCGATTCGGTCTAAGACTGTTACATTAACTATCGCTAGTCTGGATTTACATTTGTACAATATGCTAATTTTGTGCTCCAAGTTTGTTTCACTCACTTTCAAATATATACCTACCTAGTTTGACGTCCTATACGTCAAATAATAAAATTAGAATGCAAGGCACTATTAGTACCTACCTAAGTGGAATAATATCTTTGTGTCTAAGCGCATCAGCATGTATGTATAATATTGATGTCGTTGACGGCGATCCAAACGGGACTACGATAATGTCATGACGATTATTATATCTTACCGTTATGTGAACCCTCCCGAGCCTTATCCATCGCCATAACTCGTTCCATGTCGCCTCGTTCGTCACGCAATCTACAACAATCGATTGGTACAATTAAAAACTCATAGCAGTAACAGTAGATATCTCGTTAAGGAAATCACATGTTGAACTGTCAGAAATCGGTCACGCTACCACGCAAAACGAATCCCAACAAAGCTACTTACAAACAATTTTATCATTTGAAACCATAAAGCATACTTCCCACTGAGTTGTGGAGCTACTACAAAGGCAGAAGTATAATATTATAGAACCCCGCTGCGTTTCTTTGTGAGCGGATGAAGACGGTGTATGTAATCATTTTGTATGCCGATCTCTCGTGCCGCTACCCTAATTCTGTAGGTCCTTTTTGATTGTGAATTATTGGACTTTTGATGCTCCCGTTACGATTCTATTTTTATTAATATTTACTTATTAACTTTATGTTTTTTGTTTGATCTGTCTGTTTTAAAAGTTTTTATGATGTAGTCTTTGTCTGCGGACTCTTTTTAAGTCGTATGTACCTACTTGAAACGCATTACTCATAACTGCAAATGAAAATGAAAGGAGAATCCTAAGAGCCTGTTACACCACCTCTGTATAGCCGCCGCTCTGTATATAATATCTTGGGACATTTTTACACAGCACCATCTAGTCCCGAACTAAGCAAAGCTTGTACTATGGGTACTAGACATTGGATATAATACTTATATACGTTTTTTTTGTAAATACACACTTATAATATATAAGAAACACACAGACAAACACCTAAGTTCATCACATAAATGTTTGTGTCTTGTGGGAATCGAACCCACGACCTCGTGATCAGCAATCCGGTACTCGAATCACTAGACCACAGACGTCGAAAATTTAACGGTCACTTATCTGTTAGTTAAACAAGCACAACAAACTAACTCTTTCGATTAAAAAGACCTTCGTGTTTAGTTAAGTTTACAAATATTTTAAAATGTTTTTTCTTTCTCAAAATCAAGTTATTTCATTTCAAAGGGTTCTACTACATTTTTGCACAGTAATGCCTTTTGAGCATTTGAATATAAATGACGTCTGAAAGTGAAATGTAACATACATAATAAGTGGCTGTTTTAAGCTTTCGCGGAACCCTTTTGCGGATTACAGAGTAGTAACAATACAGAAGCCCCGTTTCAACTAGAATATAAAAATAAATTACTAAGGATTACAATGTCTTGTCATCTTTTGGGTTATTAAATTGAATTAAAACAATAAAATTTTATAGAAAATAATAATGAAATGTTAATAAATGCATTTTAATTTTATAAATATCCATAATTTTTCATAAGTACTTATCTATTATTCCTTTATTAAAAATGCTTATCTCGGGGATATTCAATTACGAATTTAGTTAGCTACTTACAAAATTACATTCCATTACTGATTTAAAAAAATTTGGTTAATGTATCTCTGTTAGTGTGTTGCTCTGTGGTAACCCTTCAAATGGAGTCGTTTGGTACTTTACTGACGAGTCACGGAGCTCCGTTTGAATTTAATATATTTTTCATTTCCCTCACCATTAATATGTAAATAATTCTTCAGACCGTTCAAATCTTTTGATCGAGTTTTTATTATAGAAAATTGTACAAATTTTGAAGTACCCTCATACAAATATATTCATAGCATAGCAATCGACTTAGATATAGGTAATTATGCAAAAAAGTGCAACATTTTAAACTAGAATTTACACAGGAAGTGCTGCCATTTGTCATTTATTTGATTGTATCTTTACGAATAACTAATCAAAAATTGCAAAAGAACTTTTTTCTTCACACTTAACCAAACATCACACATAATAAATGTTTTTTGTCAATTTAAAGCTCTTAACAAGGATCGTCAGAACCCTAACGAATCAAAAAGAAATGATCGACTCATCGCCACACGATCGGACAAAAGATAACCGCTCAAATCAATAAAATAATAAATTATTTCCTCTTCCTCCATTTAATTTTTATCTTTTGTAAAGTGTTGCTTTGATTGATGATGTTAGCTCGCACTCAAATTAAAACAGATATGGCTTATTTTCAAATGTTTAGATAAGTGGTAACTCAAGATGTTTCAACTCTATCAATCTATTCGGTCTTATCAGTTTCTTTTTACTATTTTCAGCATTTCCTGTTATCTTATCCAATTTTCCATTATTCTTAACTTCGTCATTGTTTTAAAACCTATGAATTTCTAAAAATACCTATATACTTTCTTCATCATCTTAATCTAACTTTTTCCTCAGTATCTTAAACATTTATGGGTTAATGTCTGTTAATCTGTTGCTTTTGTACAAAAATAATTCAAATACAATACCTATAATCTGTCTATACCTATATTATATAAATTATCCCCAACCTTATAGTAATGTATACTTATAAGTCCACGACTACCAAAGCTCATAGGTACTAGCTTTAGGTTCATTAATATTTTGATTAAACAATTTCGGAAATAAACAATTTTCATTAACTACAAAATGCAGTTCTAGCGTTACATTCCGATGTAGATAAATTACCAAACACCCCATCTGTCGGCAGCAGCCATCATCAGTCTGCTAGCGAAATAATATTATTCATTCACTTGTCAAAACGCAAATTGGCGACGAATCGTTGCGCACACAACGGAATCACAACATGAAAAACAGTGGAGAGGCGTGAATCGTATTTTTAAGACAAATAGACTAGAAAGAGGCAACGTATTTTGACACTTTTATACGAATATGAGCGTTAAAAACTGGCCCTAAAGAGTTATACCGTTTAAAATTGTGGTGTGATGTTTCATCATCATGAAATGATTTTTCATTACTATCAATAATCTAGAACTCATATTTGTTTTATGCAGTGAAAATACGGTATTTTTATACAATATTAGCATAAAAACCAGGCAATGAAGTAATAGGAAGGTTAACATAGTTAACGTTAACCATTGCCATTACAGAATGGGTAGTGGCCTAAACAGATATTCCGGGGCCACGAGCGCGGACAATGCGTTGCAATCTACCACCAAAGCCAACGCACGTTGATTAGTTAATACTGGACCGTTCACATAACCTAATACCGCACTACCGACCGTTCCGAACCGTTCTTGTATGCATAATCTGATTAGCGCAAGTATTAAACAAAGCTCTCGGTAATATTGCTGTCAATTTACATAACCGAATTCTCTACTAAAACTGCAATGTTGATTGAAGCCGTAGAAACGCGGGATCCATTTAACTATACACATAATTAAGTCTATGGCAAACGAACCCCGCATTTGCATTCTCAAGAATCGATTAAGAAAATCAAATCCTGTCGGAGCGTCACTGCGTAAAACATTTGCTTGACACCCAAATCAAAAATCGTTTTAGCTCACCCCAGCGAGGGGTGGCTGGGGAAGCGTCGACGCCTCAACATTTATTATTTCAGACATATCACTCACATGCAAAACAAACTCCGTCCGATCCATCAAAAAGTTTGGTCTCATCCTCCCTCGCTCTGCTCCGCAAGTCGCAACACAAATCGAGTGTGTAAGTAGCGCGGTTTCAAGATACCGATTCTATTGTTTTATGTTAAGTGATACATATTTTATTCGATGTTGTACCTTTGGATAAATGGAACAAAATATGCTTTTAGGCTTACGGTAGAAAGTAAAAGAATGGACATCAGGGCATAAGCATACCTTTGTTCTAAAATACGATATTTGGATTCTTTAATAAAAACATTTATACAGTTCCAACCTTGAACAAAGAGTTTATAAGTTAAAGAATAAATAAACTTGTTCATCCAAAAGAAATGAGCATTGTAACCCTCCAAACAGTCAACAAAGCTTCGAAGAAAATCGAGCGAAAAAAGGCTAAAAACACCTTAGGGGTTTACTAATCGAATAAAAAATATCAGCGACCGATGCCAATGTATGGGGGAGAAATGGAATAAATTATAAAGAAAATACAAGTAGCAAAGGGGCTTTTGTTATGAGTAAAAAGTTCCAAGCATATGCAGATAACGTAATGTTGTGCTTTTGAAATGTTGTAAAAGCAATATTGGCGAGTAATAACGCGGTGCATCCATTTAAGGATATATTGCAGGAGGTAGGATGTGACATAACCATCAGAAACAAGTCCTGTTCCCGTCCTGTGCTGTTCAACAGCTTTTTAAATTGTTGTGTAGTTCTTGTTAGAAATAAAAATAGTTTAATTATTGCCATGATCTTTTATCGTTCCAATTATATTTTTTTCTTAGTTTATCAGCTTACATTTTTAATTATGAGTAACGGGTTTTGCTCAAAATAACACGATATTAAACTTCTAATGAAACTATAGGTATACCATTGACAAAACAGTAAGCAATCGATAAGTATCTAAGCTTTTGTGAAGACGTCCGTTTCAGTATAAAGAAAACAAATAGCTACGGTGAAAGTAAGCAGAAAACTTATTTAGAAATAAAAGAATAATTTGCCTAATCAATATGATTGTAGGTACAAACATTTAGGGTGGACTAATGCAAAATAATAGGAAAGAAAGTAACATGATGACTTGTCGCCGGGCGGCGCTCCCTACGCATAAACGTCACGACGTCATTTGTAAAAATTGCGGCCTTACAACTTCTCCAATTTTCCAACAAAGAAACCATGGAGTAGCATAACAGCTCTATACTCAGACATCTTATATAATACAATATTTATAAAGTTTTATTTGTTTTTATAAAAAAAAACTCCGCGGAATTTATTTATATTTAATATTCTTTGTACTCCTTCTTCTTTGTTTTCAATCTAATTCCTTTGATCTATTTTATAGTTCTACAAAATCTACAACATGTGATTAAATGTGCTTATGTAAAATGAAGTAGATGTCTGTTAGTCACATGCAATTCTATTTGTAAGTGTTCTTATCGTGATTAACAATTTTTTCGTATCACAGCAGCTCCATGCAGTTTTTATTCCGATGCGGAAATATCTAACCAAAATAACCAAATTTGGGGCCGTCGAAAGAAACAGTAGAGACAGTGGGACCTCCGCGGGGGAAACCGGAGACAGTTATTTAAATTTGAATAATATAATATGAAAAAAATTACATCATTTAATACCGTAATAAAAGTGCACTAAGCGACCGGGGCATTACGCTCGCCAAATACAAGAAGGGCCATGCAAATTCCGCTTATGAAACGTGGAATGAAATATAAAATGTTTTTGGTGGAAAATAAAATATGTCTTTCGGAGCTTAGGAGCTCATTACGATATTACAAGTACGTGAGGAGATTTAAGTTGTCGTTGGAAAAGCTGTGAAGATGGACGATTTTTTAAGATGCTTTTAGAGTTATGTGTAGTAGTAAGGGATGCGATCAGATGTGTCGTAAAAACATGATGATGTCGTAACTTTGATATAAAAATACTTTTTTCTAAATAAGTCCCGAAAGCAAATTCAATGAGCTTATAAAATCTGAAATGTAGGTATGAGAAGTCAAATGCAAAGTATGTTCCTATGAAAGTAACCATGGAGGTTATTTTTCATGGAAAGGTACCTACATGTACTTATGTAATTTATGACTACAAGTTGGTCATTATTCAGATGAGTAGACGAACTCTTTTCGAATAAGCTTGCACCTATGGCTGATGCCTAAAATGTATTGCAGAAGATACATTGTAGTCGATTACCATCGCTAGCTCGCTGTTTATTTCGTCGGGGGCTCTAATGAAGAAAATAATAAAAGTGCACAAAGTACATATTGAAACAGCAACGTATTTGTTCGCAGTAGATTACCGTAGCGTAACGAGATTCTGATCGGGTCCGATGTTATTAGGATTTAAGCGCCACCGCGTCGCCTCTCCGGGCGCAATGTTGGATAATTATGCAAAATTGCTCCTACGATTCGTAGACCCCCAGTTTTTAGGGGCCATTACCATTATCTGTAATGGGAATGCGTTTTGATAATGTTGAATTTCATTGTACAATTATTAGGGAAATTTGTTAGAATTGCCCCTTATGTTCAGCTGTTTTTATTCAGTTTCCGATTCTTAGGGCCTGTTTCTCCACGTCTGGATAGTCACTATCCGCTGGATAAATGAAAAAATGGAACAAAATTTGCATGAAATTATCCGCCAAGTAATTTAACAGGAACTTATCAGGAGGTGGTGAATCAGGCCCTTAAACTTTTATTGGTCGGAGACAGAGGTAGTTTCATCTTAGTGTACAATAATTAAAACATTTAGGGGTTGTTTCTCCATGTCTGGATAGCCACTATCCGCCGGATAAATTAAAAAATGGAACAAAATATGTATGAAATTATGTTTCAAGTAATTTAACAGGATCTTATGAGTAAGCTGTGAGCAGGTAAGCAGGCCCTTAACTTTTTATTGGTTAGAGACAAAGTTAATTTCATATCAGTGTAGGTAAGTAATTTAAAACGTTTCTCAAATCTCCTTTAAAGGACCATGATTGTCACTATATATAAGAATTTCCTTCAAAATAATGTAAGTAAGCACATAAAGGCTTTGCATCGAAACGTATCCGTTACAACGTTTAAAAATGTGTTGTAATCCCAGCCGAACAATTCAGTAACCACCGATTGCATAAATATGGCTTCAATGCACATGCATATGGAGTGACCGCAGAAAATTCACATCCATCGGCACACTTCCAATTCAATTCCTCGGATAATGTAAAGCGACAAAGATACGGGTACCTTCTAGCCGCTTGAATACTAACTCGCCGATCCACATGAGTTTCTTCGAGTGGACGGTTGAAATTGTGCATCGTTTGAAGCGGCTGCACGGGCCGGGACCGATGTATGGGTAATGATTGTGATCGAAGTGATCGCTCGCGTTGACCACAACATGTTTCGAACGAGACGATAATGGTGTATCGACGTACACCTTTTATTTTCTGCGGTGATAATATAGAATTTTATGAATTCGAACGCTTCTTATCTTTATACACAAAGGAATATGAACAGGAAGTTATAATTAAAGAACTAGATTCGTGAGTTCGACATAATAGATAAACAAGATCTTCGGATATAAACTCCTGTCTCTTTACAGATGTTATCTGGAGGACAAACGCAGTATCTGTGTCGATTTATCTCGAACCAGAGTTGGACATTGTGCCGCATCCATCATAGTTTTGTTCACTCTATTGATAAGAATAACAATTTTATATAGATAAATGCACATTAAATTAATTAATGTATTCATTTGATCGTGTAAAGTTAGATCATAGATAAGTAATTTTAACTAGGTATATGACTGTATGAATAATCAAGGCGTGTTTAAGAAAAATACCATTTAGTTTTTTGTACTTAAAAATAAGATAATAATTATCATAATTATTAAATGGAGCAGTCTGGTACGATTATTAAATTTAAATAAACTGGCACAAAAACAAAAGTTAACATTATAAATAATATGAATATCACAGACTAT
This sequence comes from Acronicta psi, assembly GCA_946251955.1. Taxonomy (NCBI): domain Eukaryota; kingdom Metazoa; phylum Arthropoda; class Insecta; order Lepidoptera; family Noctuidae; genus Acronicta; species Acronicta psi. Next base: position 8,718,980 of record OX276475.1, on the reverse strand, counting down.
TTATGAAATAGATTAGGTAAGTATAAGGCAAACGGTTCCAGAATTCACTCACTCTTGTTAAGATAAAAATCACAACTATGATAAGCATCTTACTTTCGCTAAACGAAACCGAAGGTTCATACGTGTAGGAGTAGTTAGTGGCTGACAGTTTATGGTAACTACGCGACATCTAATTAAAAAAATGATTATTTAATAATTAACTAAACAAGCAGAATTGTTCAAGTTAATGAATTTGACAGCTCGATTATCAGATTAGAGCTACCTTAACAGATAGGTTTTAGATATTATCACAACATAAGCTTACTTACTTTTTTGTTTAAACAAAAAAGGCAACAGATGCAGATTAACACATAAAATATTAAATTTATATTAAAAAAATGGGAGCTATATTGCTTCAACAAATACATAACAAATCGTGTTCATCGAACATTTAAAAGGAGCGTGTAAACAAAATTGGTTAATGAACGCAACAGAAACAAACAAGCATCTGTTGTGCACACATACGTCACATATCGAAACAGGGAGTTTGGCAGAAAGTAAACAGAAAATATAATTTAGAAGCAATTTGGCTCGGATATGTCCGCAATCAAATTGTCTCGTTAATACCGGTGCTATCAAAACATTTGATTTGTGGCCGGCGTAGGGTTGAGCTGTTATTTAGCCATGCGATGGTTAACGTTTGATGACCCCCAGCTTGTTGTCAATTATTTATGACAAATACAATACAATGTTTATGCATATTAATACTATAAATATTAATGTTTTCGAATTAATTTATTTAAAAATTATCGACTTCCGTTTTCTGTGCATTTTTCATTATTTATTAAAAGATTATTAGGGCTGTGTCATTTTATATGTGTTTAAAGTGACATGCAATTAGTTAAGGCCTGTCGATCATTTTTTATTGAACCTTTGAATATAAATGTGAGTGTCAACTAATATCATATATTAATTAGCAGTACTCCTAGATGTCAAAATAACCAAACATTTTATACAATAATAAAACGGAGCTGAGTAAATCGGAAAAATAAAACAAAGAATTAGAATAATACATACGGCAGCTAACAAATGTTTGCATGGAAATATACGGATTTTCCCGATTTATGCGCACTCACACTCGACTCGCACTCGACGCGAACTCAGCAAGTAAACACTGGAATACTTTTTATTCGCGTTGTATAATTCCCTCGGCAACTGGGATTTGCATAACAAAACGGGAAAAGGTCAGGAAGCGAACGAAATGGCAAGTGTCCGGTTTGATGTCCAGTCAGCAATGCTGGGTGACGAGAGTGCGATTAGATCAACCACTCAACTTGCTGAACTACTCTACTAGCACTGTAAATTAGGTCATTCTTTCATGTCTATCTTTAATTCCGTGTTGCGTGTTGTAGTACTTTTTATTTTCAGGATAGGAACATTGTAATCCTGAATTTGAATTCATAAAACACAACGTACAAATAAGTTACAAATAGCAGCAAAAATATAGTTTCAAATTTTACACGTTTCGAGTGTTAAAATTTAGTTTTCAGTTTTGTATGTCACAAGTACTTTAGTAAAGAGAGGTTTAGTATCGACATGCAACACCCATCTAAATAAATGATTGGAAAAAATATTGCCTGGTAACATTCGATCGCAGTTTTATGTGAGTATTCGAACGCAGCACAGAATGTTCAAACTCAGGCGTCCCGGATGCATATTCATGGTTGTTCTGCGCCACATGCAAATTGTGATTTACACACTGTAATGAATTCTTTTGATCTGTGGATTCACATATTTGATTTACCCCATCGATGTCGGGTATTAGCATGACACGCTGATTTCATATTCATAGTTTCTGTGGTGAGCGATCTTCATTTGCTAAATGTGTTAATTACACAAAAAAATTAGGGTATGCATGTCGCGCCGTCTGTGAATCTTTTTATTGACGATAAATGAAAATCGATTTGCACGATGCCATGTTCACAAAGTATAAAAACATACTTATAATTACACACAGCTCTCAGGACTTTCATTTTTAGTTCGATCAATAAGCTGAGAATCAGTGGATCAATATAAAAGCTGAGCGAGTATTCCAAATGGAAAAAATCAACTAAAAACTTACATAATTACTTTAGTGATTCAACTGCTCGAAAGAAACGCAGAAATGACAAGACGATGACAAATGAGCATCGCTCGCCTCGCAAAACAGTCGGGTGGCGGACCTCATCAAATTATTCCCCACTTAAAAAATCTCCGTAAACAAAAACGGGCCAAAGGAAAAAACACTCGAGTCGCAGGGTAAAAAATAGGTATTGGCAACATTGATTGATGTGTACTAATAGGGCGCGAAGAAATGAGGCCGCTGCGTAATTAAAGGAAAAGTGACATCTTCTGTCAATGGCAGCGGTGGTACTAGAAATAGAATGGCCACGCCTTTCGGTGAGGAAGTGATTAGTGTAACAAAGTTATTAAAAATTATTGAGTGAAGGCAGCTAATTGATCACCGGTCTGTCGCCGTGTCACACTTCACTACATACTACTTATGTGTATTTAAATTGCATCTGTTTTTTTAATGAAGTACACGATTTTGTCTCTAACTATAGATTTTGATTATGTACTTCGTACTAAATAAATAAAAAGATAATTATGTGGGTAAGACCATAAAGTTGTAGCTACGTAAAGTTTCCAAAATAGGTAGCTACCAAAAAATCTCAATAAAAGGTTTTAGAAATAATAAATATGAATTTATTTTATTTCTGATTTAGCTAATCCTGGGTGTAGGACTCAGTGTTTTAGTCGCCCTCCGTGGAAATGACACCCGAATGAAGGATGGAATAATGAATGTTTTCCACCACGCCCGGCACGCGCCGCCGCATAAAATAACATTCGCAATTAACATAACCAGCTGTAAGAATATACAATGTTAAAAACAAGTGAGAATTTTTTGAATATTTTAATGGAAGGTTGAAGACAAATTGCCAACTTAACAAATAATTAGATTCAAGTCTCATTATAACTTCCCCTTTAATTGCCGTATTATTTAAGTAGGTTATATCATGAACTCCCTTTTACTTTAAAACAACAATGACATGGTATCAATTTACTCCAGCTATTTGCTACGATCTATAAATAAAAATAACAAAAGCACCACCAAATCATCAAGGGCGGTGACACTGAAGATTTTTCCTCCCAAAAGCTGCCTTATCGCTGTGTACATATCATTAGTAATGCAAAATAATGGGATACGGACACCTCGTGCCGTTTGCGAGCTAATGATTAATGCCGTTCGCCATTAATTCTTATTTTTGATGAGAAATTTGACTTGTGCTGTCAGACGCCGGATCCAGATTAATATAGGCTGACGTTGCAACTTACATTATGACATCGCGAGCCCCGTTTACACTTCCCATTTATATCGAGTTTGGGAGTTTTGTATGCCTATAACCAAGTAGATAAGTACCTAAAAGTTTAATAAAATAAATTGTATTTGGAGAAGCTTATAACCTTACTATTAACCAAGTTTACAATGTTGAAATTAACTATAACTAGTAATTAATTATAACTAGTGTACGTCATTGACTATGTGAACTCTATTTTGTGCTTTTTTAGGTATTTTGAACTTTTAAAACCACAGGCAGTAGCGAATATGCACGTAGGGCACAACGCTGCCACGTGAATGTGACATCAAAGCTAACAAAATGAATAGTTCGGTTCGCCAACAGAACTAACCGAATAGTTTCCACTGTAAAAGGGCAAAGTACAAAGAGCTAGATAAAATTCCAGTACGACCGCATCAGCGACAAACTCGGAAGGTATTCAAAGGGCTGCCGACTGGCACCGTGACACAGCACCCTTTACCGACGCCCTACGCATATTAGTCCACTGAAAATCAAAACTCGTTATTATTAATGGTTCAACGCCATGACAATCTAAATATCTTTGGAAGCGCGCTGAAAGTTACGCACTAATCGCGCGAAATTACTCCCGACTAATTCCGAAGATATAAATGTACACCGTCACCAGATGCGATCGTCGCCACCATCATTCAAAATAGCTAAAGAAAAATCACTTAAGATTCAAAGCATTCAGTATCTTTATCTAACGGATACAAGAGTTCATTTTATGACCATTAATTTCGAATTTTCCTTGGGTGTTTTATCACAACGGCTGCGAGGCTCTGTCGCGCGTCTCATTAATCAAAAGCATTTGTTTACAACGAAGGGAATTTGATTTGATTAAAATAATTCGCAATATCCTTGATAAATATCACCCTCGGTCTCCGTTTGATCTCACAGAAATTAATGGTGGAGGATTCAATCACGCAAGTGCTGCCGTCACTCTTGACGTTTTCTGTTATGTGACGCTGGTGACGTACCTATACCTACGCTAAAGTCGAACTTTAGCGTAGTAGTTAGAATTTTAGTCCTAACAAAAAAGTTTTCCAAAGTTTCCACCGGAAAAAGTGTTCAGAATGAAGGGTAAACAAACAATGCTATCTTGCCATGGCAAGGGGCACGGGGATGAATAACGATCGACGTCACAGCGATGTGTGCCGATCCGGGCGGCGTATGCCGGCTCCCGGCGGCGCCCGGCTCGGATTAACCCGCCGCGCACCGATTAATCGCCGCCTAATTCCCACTGAAACCGAATTAAACCGGACGAATGCATTGAGCCGAACGATTTGTCCAATGGTAATTGTCGTGTTTGATTTATAACACCGTTTTTTATATGGGATGCGATAATTGATAGTATTCATTAGCAGTAAATATTGTTGCAAAATAATTTAAATGCACGTGAAAATCTACTTTTTAATAATTCTATGTATGTAGATCATTAAGTATATGCTATTGATGCTATGTTTCAATAGCAAATAGCAGATTAGCAGTAAGCATTCATTCTACGAAGGCCTTGTTATCTTCAGAATGAGCACTATTAACTTAGACGCTGTAATTAAATAAATTTGAATTTAATTGCAAATGAAACACGACCGAGTACTCGTACAAGAGAAAACAAAACAAACAGTACGTACAAATTATATTAAATCAGAGATAATCCTGTCAATTAATTGGACTTAGCATTGAGAACCGGTCGCGGACGCATGCGCAAATTAAACGAACCAAGATAATGCGAGAGCAAGGAAGCCCGCCATTCAGACAAGGACATTAATATGACTTAACTACATTACCTGTTGTTCCACTCAATTGTAATAATATTAGTCAAGAAATAATTTATAAGATTCTCTGTTGTAGGAATTTGCGTATAGTTCCCAACATGGGAGTTATACATATATTAATTAGTTAAATATATTAATTTCGCAAAATAACCTAACCTGTAAAAAGCATTTTAATGGATTTTATATATAAAAAATACCGCATAATTTCTTTAAAAACAGCCCTAATCCGGCGGCCGTGGCCGGCCGATCGCCGGCTGACAGTGACACATCGGTACAAGGCGCGCTGTCCGACTGTAATTCTACCCGGCCTCGATCCCCGGACCTACGTGTGTACGATTTTATATTCCAATCTACACGATTAATTAGATGGATTTGGGAACTGAAACTCATGTTATGTATATTTTAATTAAAAGAACACGACAAAAATATGAAATCGTTAAAAATCCATTGATCGAAGTGAGCTCCAATGTTTTGTTAAAGACGGCTCTTTTAATAAGCCTCAATTTTGTGAAATAGGTTTAGTGATTTTTATTACGTTTCAATGTAACAAAATCACGGCGTAACACATAAAAGCTTTTGACATATTCCGTTACGTGTATGAAATCGTTCAAACGCAGTAAAATCGAAGTCAAAACCGCGAAGTATCAAAGCGACTCGGCGATCAATCACCATCCATTAAACAAGAAAAGAAAAGTGCTTTCCCCCGCCGATTGGCCCTCGAATCAGCCCAATTTACATGAGAGGCGCTTTTTCCTCGCATCGAGATTAGCCCCTGAATGAGTTTGATGAATCGTTCGCACCCCGCAGTCGTCCCGCGCTGCGAGCGGTCATTTGTTAAAAATACACCCGATCCACGGATCTAATTGTCTCCTCTAATTTCACACCCTCCTGTGATATCTGCGCCCCGTTCAAATTAACAAGGATTGCGCTTTGTTTTTAAAAATAATGATCTTTCTGCAAGTGTTATCTATTCTTTATTTCGTTTGAAACCTACAATTATAGCGATATTAAAGTCTTATAAAATAAGGCTTTCGATAGAGGATGATGATTGTTGATGGAAAAAGTAAAGTAATAAATAGATAAATAATAGAAACAAAAGGCCCTATGCACATCTAGCATCTATTCGTAAACGTTGATGTATTTCTACGCATGTTAATTCTTACCTTTCGAGATGTTTTACGATGTCCTCATATGCCGCTCTACAATTCTCCCAAATACCAGATCTGCAGACAAAAAGAAAATAAAATAAGAAAACCGAGGAAACGGTAAGTAAACTAGAATTAAGAAAATTAATAAAATAGGAAAGATGAAAAAGGTGATATGTATGGAGCTGACCAGAAATATCTGCCTACAACAATATTGTCTCTATCAACTGAAAACATGATGCAGTTTGTCTAATTAATGTCAGGTATTTTACAACATAAAGCATATTATCATCTTATATAGTGTTTTTTAAAAGTATCTCTCTCTTCATATTCTTTATCCCTTCAAGTGACCGAAGGAAAGAAAGTCTATTCTAAATAAAAAATCGCAACTAATTACTCAAGTATTTGCAAAAGAAACTTGGTGAAAAGGGTTTCAATATGAAAGAAATAATTATAAGCACTCAATATTAAATGTTCCGTTGTTGAACCGAGGGGTCGTTGAAATTATGTTTTAAAAACAATCGTTTATATTTGTATCGTAACAACTCATGCGTGATCGCCCAAATTGTTTCTCGATTACTTTAGCTCTTTGTTTTTCATTAAACTTTTCTTCGCCGCTTGTAATCAAGGGAACGCCCTTTGTAACTAAGTATCATCTAGTAAAGGGTTCTAACTCTTTGTCTTTTAACTCGAGTACACTTAGAAGATCTTAAAACATCTTGCGATAGTTCCTTTCTCAACGTTATTGTATAATTACGTAGACTCGTACGTGTATGAATTATTAATAAATGTGTTTTGTTTGCACTCACTCAATATATTAAACGAAGCGTTAAATAGTATATTACCGCTATACGTGCGTAGTTCGGTGGAAAAACAACGTTATTTAAGTATGTTTGTGTCACAAATTGTAAGTGGGAAATGGACTGTATGCATCCGATTCCTTTTTCTTCAATTGTGTATGTGTATAAGAAAGATTATTTTGCTATTTCTATCGAGTTGTCTACAATTATACAAACGATGTCATTGAGCAGTGCTGTTGGGTTTTTCCGTGAAATTGCCAGTAGCAGCACGGAGTCTGGATTTATGCCCGGTTGATGGCAATAGGTTCGCCCCCTATTACATGGTGCCTAAATATACCGGCGAACTGTGAGTGTACATTAATAGTACACCTCTCCCTAACCCTTCGAGGAATGCAGGTGTGATGGTATGTCATTTGACATCGCTAAAAAATCTTCAAAATCGATTGGAGCTTCAGTATCGATGTCCTTTAACCGGCACTAACTATGCAGCCACCCGAATATCCAACATACAACCACAAAAGTGCACACATACAGACAACACCCAATATAATACATATATGTATAGTAACGACAACTTTTTACGGGGACAGATATCAATGTATAAGGTGAAACACACTTAGGTTACATGAGTGGCAGTAAGACACTGGGGTAAGTCAAGTGAGCGTTGTGGGTCTTCGGAGCGGAAGTGAGGGCATTCAGTGTTTGTACTTTTCTAACTGGATTAACTTCCCTACGGACATTTAACCTGCACCACTTGACCGACCTGCTTACAGGTTTCTTTTCGTGAATTTAATACGTAAGCCGTTTATGACGTGTAACGTAGATTTATATTTTTGGTCGTTTGAATATTCTAATTGGTTTTTACTGGGATTTGTGGAGTTTAATTTTTAGGTTTCTAATTTGAATTTTAATAGTCTGGTTGTACTTTTAGTAAGCAGTAGAGCGGTAGGTACGTACATAGAATATATTTTAAATTGGTTACGTTTAGATAAAGCTGTAACTGCCACGTTTATTTTTCATATCTTTAAGGTACAATTCCGAGCGACGCACTCTACAGATGAATTACCTACGTGCAGAGAGGCAGCGACACTATTGGTTTGTAGTGTATAAGTGAAACCTATATTTCGATCTAAATAGGTACCTAATTATATGTCAAGACTAGTAGCTCTATCTAATAAGATCCTGCTAATATAATAAATGTGAAAGTTTTTGAGAATGGATAGATGGATGTTTGTTAATCTTTTACGCAAAAACTACTTAACGGATTTTGATGAAACTTTACAGTATTACCTACAGCTTACATATGAGAATAGGATATAAAAAGTATTTTATGATGCGAGTGAAGCGGCAACAGCTAGTTAAAGCATAACAAATAATAATAATATGGTGGCTACTTATAATCCGGATAAAAGCTTGACTGTTCAACAAGACAAAAGCTCTTAGATGAACAGTTCATTATTTAACAGAAACAATGTAACAAATTTTACCTCTTTGTAACAGTGAGGTTACACGTGCCGTTCAAATTCTCGGTACCTACACATTTTAATTTTCCTCCCGAATTTAATATCTATTTGTGTATTCCACTGTTACTCATGCCTCAACACACAACTTTTTTGTGAGCTTCAGAAAATCTTGTTATTTTAGTATATTAAATTTACCTGTTTCGAATCTTTTCGTAAACAAATCCTACAGTTATTATAGCGCGTCAGTTTATCTTTCAATCAATAAAACCGAAATAGTCTGACTTCCGGCCATAGAGTTTATGACAACCATATATGTAGCAGCTACTACATGTTCAAGCCTGGTCAAAGTCATAAAAAAATGTCAGAAAGCCTGGGGTTGGTGCATTTTTATATTTTTTCTGTGGCTCCCTGAATTGTTCTGGTTTAATCATTAAAGGTAACTAATACAAATACAATAAAAATATAAATAATCGTATGTTTGAAAGATGACTCGTCCCTCAACAGTGTGTTTTTCGGAAGTGTCACAACAGAAATAATTTCGTCAGTATGCCATAGTAGCTCTCCAATAAAAATGCTAGAATAGCTTGTCCAATGAAATATTGAAGATCAGTACTTACGTAACCCGAATTTTCATATTCAAATTCAAGAATTCCTCAAAAACGCTAATCGTGTTGTCAAATTGTCCGTCATCATAGTATTCAGGTCTTACCTCGCGAGTGCCTCCATGTTGTGCATGGGCTGTCCCTTGATGATAGAGCCGTCAGGCCGGGGTACACCGTGGTGTGGCATGCCCGGTGACATGAGTGCATGCTGGTGCATGAAGCCCATGGGACCCAGGTGCGTCGGCGGTGCATTGTACCCATTCGCCAGGAGAGGGGACTTCTCCATGCGAGCCATTTCTGAAACAGACGGGTACAATTAGATATACTTAATTATCAGAAGAAAGCTTGTAGACAGAAAGAATTGAGTAGGAAAGTTGTATTCTGTATCGTATCCTGAACTAGATAATTAATAAGTTTCTGAAATATAGGATAAAATTTCCATAAAGTGGTGGTATCAAATCTGAGCCATGAAACGGCATGAGGTTGGAGGTAAACATGAGACCACTTAGGCGTAACACTCAGGTAAAATCCAATTAATGCCCAGTATTATCATTTAATTACTCGTTCCAATAATCGAATCGCCCGTAAAACGGTGTATCAACAATAATAAAATGAGCAATGAATTTCGAGACTATTGTTTTCTGGGTACCACAAACAACCCGAGTAAACATAAGGGGGGTGAAGCGCAAATATTCTTAAAATGGCTCCCCGTGAGGGTGTGCTGGAGGTGCCGGGTGGTCCTTCGCTGCCCATGACCTGTCTGCCCCCCCGAGGTCACCAAACCTACTGGGGCGTCGGAAACAATTAACAAGGTGTCGAATTAAACACGAATTAACGGTTGGACCGTTAAAGGAAAATACCCTTTTCCATTGTGGCAGCGTTTTACAAAGGATTTTGGGATTGCTGAATATTAAATATTGTGTGTCGCTTTGTTCCACGATTAAGGGCACAGGTATGTGATGCGGTAATGCGAAAATTTTAATTATAAGCAAATCTTTCGGAAAACCACTGTACACAGACCTTGATTGTTCATATCGTTAGCCGAATAAAACCGCACTCATTTTGGAAAAGGCATGTTTAATAAATGTAGGAATGTTAAATGTTAAAAAGAACATTTATTTCTATGAGTCGAATATGGTGTTTATCAATACAGACAACTAATTACTTAACAGCAACTTAATAATTCACTATTTTATTCAGTTAAGGGTTCTCTCGACGAAAATATAACAAAAGTGCTCATCTAAGTTTAAAAAAATCACGAACATAACTGCTTGAACCAATACAATAAGATAGTCTATGTGTATTATTGTGTTCTCGAAGGTGTTGTTAAATGGACAAAATATCAATCAAGCAAGTGGCGAAATTGACAGAATTATTTGACAGTTATATTTGATGTTACCCCTCTATTTTCCTGCATTGTCTTATACGTTATGTCCATTCAAACATAAGGCATGATTTATTTAGAAAGAAAGTTGAAGAAGCTTATGGAATGCTACCTTAACACCAGAATACAGCAGTACCCACTGCACACTACTTGACAACAAATTATTTTCCAAAGATCAACCATTTTCATCGGAATATCAACCCTATTGTGATTCCAAAACATTCATAATTATTATTTTATTCAGTTTACCTTCCGCATGATACCGATAATTTATGAGGTATACACATGCAAATCAAACTCCAGCAGGAATCAAAGGTACCAAGTTACAAACAAACATTATGACCAATGGTCCCTGAATTAATTGCTAGGGTCTATTTACTTAGCAAACCGTTTCGGTTATCTTCGCAGCCAAACCGACCGACTTCGTATTTATTATTATAATTAATTATTCATCGTTTTGTGTATGGCAACACTTTAAATAGTATGTCAACATGTTTGCTAGAAAATGGCAAGTTGAATGAAATTTATGTATTGTTACGTTCGAAATTCGAATGGACGAACGAATTGAAAGAAAAGGTATATCGAAATGTCATCTGATATCCGATTTATTATTGCGATTTTTCTTTTGTATTTTATAATACAAAAGATCTAGTAATAGATCTAAACCTAATCGTTAAAAAACTATTTTAGATAGACAACCATAGACACTTGTCATACAATAGATAGACCTACACTTCATTAATAAGGCTCTCAGCTAGAGCCTGTTTTCCGTGCAGCACTACATTTATCTGCTAGTCATGCAGTCAATTATTGTCATCTACGAAAATGAGTTACTAATAAAATAAACTCGCCCTATATGATACATTTATTTAACCTTTTGGCGTTCACCCATGAAAGTTTATTCTTAAACCACCTATTCACACACAGATAACCTAATATTTTAACAGTAAAAGGATGCTCCCCAAAACCACAATTAGGTCACTAAACCAAAAAACATATTTACAGATCCCCTGGACACAAGACCCGCAACCGCACCGGTCAACCGCACTTATTAATTAACTAAATACGTGTTAAATCTCGTAATAACCTGCGGTTGAAACAACCCTTGGTGTAGTCTCTTTCTTATATACGGTTTATTGCTGCAGCGTCTCTTTCTAATTCGTAGAGCGGTCAGTGCGCTTGTTTGAAACGACTGCTCTTATTCTGAATGTAAATTCCAGTACAGTGTTACAGCTTTAAATAGTTTAAGGCATTTCAGATGACTTTTTATTTGCTTTTAATGCCACGGAATTATTGTACAGTTTCCTTAGCACTTCGCAAATTCTTTAATCTCAAGTATTTACTGCACAGCTCACCTACTTACCATTTATTTGTTCACTCACAAAGTTACATTTCTGTTCCAGAAGACTATGAAGGTAAGTACTGAGTTGACGTCCCAACTGACTTCACCAGCCGTTATTGGTGTATCAAAAAAAATACAAAACTGATCCCTCACACAAATTGTTGCTCAATAACCGACAAAAATCGTTCATCGTTTAAGATTATGACTATTATTAAGCGAATCCACTGATCAGGGCATTTAAAGAAATGAAACGTCGATTCTGAACCGCTATTATATCGATACACATCGATTTATTGATCGAATAACGACTGTCCTCGACAAATGGTCGTACCAAATTACTGGCCATTATTTCGAATTAGAATCGATAGAATCGGAACCCCAATTATATCACTTATGTGTTTAAAGGAGGTTGGAATAAAGGCAATCATAACCGCAAAAACTTTAGGGACGCACTTTTTAGTAAGTATAAAATAACCAATTTTAGGTGTTTGTTTTGATTTTTATAGTAGTGGATTAAACTTAACTATCGGAAACTCAAAAGGCAAATAAATTAATTACGAATTGTTCACAAATTTAAATTATAACAAAGGAGGCAACATTCGCAAGTTCCGAGATAATGGAACAGGCATAATAACCGTTGAGTTTTATTGCAGGCAGATTACAAAATGACCAAACGAGCCAGGCATAAATGATTGGTCATAAAGTTAAAGGAGCGAGTGCCAACACTGACATTGTATTCTTCCCTGACGCTTACATAATGTCGTTGAGTACTCATTATTGAACAATTTTAAAAACACCAATTATTAAGTTACACAGAAATCTCTTGGCAGCCCTTTATTAATGTATCGCGTCCTTACTTACACACATACATTAATTGATGTACGAAAAATTAATGATTGTATGAATAAAGTCTAAGTTTATAAGGCATATTATTTAAACTTACTGTATGTAACAGATACCTTCTCCTTATGTTATAACTACATAATTATAAAGATTCTTTAAATAAATAATAATTATAATAAAAAATAATTAACAACTTAACAACAGCGCTGTGTAGGTAATTTAAAATTATAGCTACCGATGACATTCCACGATTGGCAAAACGTACACGCGGTGAATGCCATCCATACCCTATATTTGATAAATAAATATAGCTTGCAAAAGAATCGTGTTAATATATCTTCGGTCAACAAATATGACAAGCTATAGATATCAATTGGCAGACACGTAATAAGAACACACCCCTATTCCGCACATAAGAATACATGGAGTAGGCACTTTGTACACAGTTGTAACTAAAATAAAAGGAGAGTTTTATTAAAGTTTTGTTACCGTCGTAAAATAGCATCTATCGTAAACGTAGCCTCCTAGACTTTATAACGCGGTGGTTTTAACTGGAAACCTTAACATTACCGTAATGGCCTGTAAATCATGTGAAAGGAATAAATTATTGTATGCATTAAGTCGCAGAGACGAAATGTGAACATAATAAATACATTACAAAGTAGTATTAATTGTAATTTATCGAAGGGAAATCACAAATCTTAAATAAAATTTTACTACATACAACGTTAAACACATAAATATGACAATGTACTAAGCAAATAAAATAGCAATCAATCAGAACAGACAGACGAACTGCAATCATCAGAATAACAAAGTGTTACTGAATACAACAAATCTTCCAAGAGCCGCCAAAACGAAGAAACTCGAAAATGATACGAAAGAGGGCGAATTAAAAGCAAATTACAGTCGGCCGGCAATCGTAGCGTTTACAATAAATACATAATTGTATGGTCAGTATACCAATGGCATATGCGATTGGCCAAAATAACGGACCGCGCGTTTGCACGATAAATCGCTCGAGTTGACGCTACAAGTGAAGAGTTTAAAGTGAATACACTCACCGATGCACTGGCTGTCAAATTCTTATCGTTTACCCGACTACAAATTAATTGATATGGCAACACTTCAAAATAGCAATCGTAATGGCACTTGTGACACTGACAGATCTTATAATTAGCACTTGCATTACAAGGAACAATCAAATGCATAGTTTTTGCTTCGTTAGTGAACGGTGTTCTTCAATGAGTAATCGCAGTTTGTATTATTAGCCCTCATAAAGTGGGTGCTTATTATTTACAGCGCGAGTATAAAACTATCAATAAACATGTCACAAATAACCTAGAGCTAACGGTGATAAACGGGCATATTACATTGTACATGTAAATGCTTTATAGTTTAGAAATGTACATATAATCTGTCATTTACATAACTTAAACTTTCGACACGTAACAAAAGTCGACAGATGTTGCCAGTGTTAACTTTTTAATATTAATACTGACGCAATCTAATTGACAGAACATATTCTATAATAAAATGTGCATCCAAACAATATAAAACTAGCAGACCTCCATGTTACTGACTCTACCAAGAATACATTCATTGACATTTGGAAATATCCACTAATGAAAGAGCGCGCCGATTGTCACACAAAGTGATTGACGCGTCTGCCCGGACATTTCTATACACAAGTTCCACTCGATACGTTACAACTTGTTTATCAGAGGAAGTACAATCGTCTACACAAGTCACGCGCCGAGTACAATCAATAACAGTAATACACCATTGCCGACAAAATGCGAACGGTCAATATCGTGAGTCAACAAGACCGACCGATAGACTGGGTTGCCAGCTGACGCTGCCGATCCGTAGAAAAAAATATTAGTTATTTATTACTCTATGATAATTAATTATAAAAAGTTTTTACAATTTTTCTAATCTGATAATAATACTGTTTTTGTTACGATATTTTATTGATGTGGTATTTTTTATTTTAAAATTACTTTGCCGATAAGTAATAGTGTGACGTTAATAAGAAAGTTATAATTAGGTAATACGAACAGAACCATAATATTCCTACATACCGTACATTATGTAATTCTAAATAGTTATAATTCTGAATTATAACTTATTTCGTTTCTCCCCTACACTGGCAACACCATCCGACTTATATCTTGCCATAAACTCTTTCATTTGGCTCGGACGAGCCTTATGAACAATAAAACGTTGAGGGCTGGAGATTTGGACTGTAATAAAATATTTGCCCTAGCACACGCTAATCCGCGTCCCTTACTTACGAACGCAATTTGAGAAGTTATAGTCCGTCTGCAAAGACGTTCATCCTTTAGCCATATTACACGTTGTTACGTATAAGTACTGTTTTGTGATTTCGCTGCGTTTGATGTTCACCGGTGAAAGCTTCAAGACATTATGTACAAGTTGTAGTTTGTTATTAGAAGCGTATTATTATTTCGTGGTATTTATTTACATTATGTTATGGTTTTTAAACACCTTTTCATACTTTAGCAACAACCTTATAATTTCCCTTTTTAATTGAAAAGAGCTTTCAGCTATGTTCTACAGTCACGTAAAAGAGAATAAATATTATTAGATTTGCATATTTTATTACTTCTAATTTAGCGTTTATGTAAATAAACACACGGTTTATAATTGAATAATATGGTACAATAAACACACTACAATAGCCCCGACGTTCAAATACAAATAGCAATAAAAAGAAAATTCAGTGCTTCACACCATACGGACGCATTAATCAAGTTCCCGGGAACCCGGGAAAATCTTTACGCGTTACCGGCCAATGGGATGGGAGTTTAGCGGCGATTCCGGACTATTCCAACGATCCAAATAAAAGTTCCTCCCCCGATGCGAAAGAGGGTCAGGCTTAATTACTCGTAAATTGACCGGGATACAGTTTTATCCCGGACTCTGATGAAATACACGCGAGGATAACGATGTGTCATACGTGTTATTATGTTTCGGTTGGGAATTAGAAATAGGTTATGAATATAAGTGCCCAATGATATTTCCTAAAACAGGACAATAGGGAATATGCACATTTTTTTTTTTAATTTTTAAACCATACTTTATATCGTTATGTAGCCGTAAAAAAAAATCCAGCGCCTTAAAACTAAAATTAAGTAACAAAAAAAAATTATTAAATTATGAGACAGATATTGGCATTTTAAACACCCGCGATTTTGGCGCGCTTGCCGTGACGTCAAAGTCTACGTTCTCTCAACCAAACAACCACGTACAACAGACACTGTTTTAGTAGACTTTGACGTCATATTCCATTTGACCGATAGTGTTGCGTTTCAAGTGATTTGAATTTCCAACAGGTTTTTTGGACTTTTTAATAATTATTTTCTCATCAAAAAAGAAATAATATAAAAAAATATCTACATAGACATAATTCTAAAACGATAAAGTTCATAAAAAAAATATTTGACCTTTTTTTAAGTCAGACGCATATTCCCTATTAGCACAGTTTTAAATTAAAAACTGTGCTGTAAGTATCGGTCAGTCGACGACAAGCATTAGGTATACTTACTTAAAATATGTGTACGTACCTATGTATACTGAAAGGATTCTTTAAACACTCGCATTAGGTATGGACTTTATCAATACAAACAAAACCGTGAACATTTAACTAGAATAATATAAACACCTGAGCTTTCCAGAACTTGTCTTTAATCCGTGGAATTAACTACTAAACCCCTATTTTTTTTTATCTAATCTATCAGGTCAATATTGCCAGTAACTTCTTTAACAGTACAGTAACTAAATATTCTGTAGTTAAATAAAATTACAAGGACTACCAAATATGCGTATGTGAATGTTATTCGTTAAAAACGTTACAAAAAGGATCAACTCATCCGTGAATGTACAAAAGGAGCTCTGCCATTGTAACATAATAAGTAGCAAAGATACTGAAATACCCATCCATATTTTTATTAATATCATACAAAAGAGAGATTATCTGTCAGTGGTTTAGGTAGCAGCTGGTATTATCAAAGTACGTATCGCTTTAGAACTTTGATAATATTAAAGTGTAATACGGTAGCAATAGTAATAACTAGAAATACATTTTACACAGACGTGCTTGGTTCAGCTCTAATTAAGAGTATAATAATAAACTTTAGATATACAACTACGTGAATTCGTTAATTAAAATATATTACCCACATAACAAAAAAATACGTAGGTAATTATTGAAGCTAAATTCATATAAACTGTAAATTTCACTAAAGCTCTCAATACTTTCCTTCGTGTTATTAATAAAACGCGGCTTCGAAACATTAGTCGCAATTAACAGGTGCACACACATACGGCCTAATTAGTTAAATATCAGAAATTGCCACGAGCTGTCGCCACTGAGAAAAAAACTTGAATAACGCGACAGTTCCATTTTCAAACAAGGCAATAATAAAAAATATTTAATTGTCAAATTAATCTTTGTCGTGTATGACACTCGGCCTCCTCGCAGCTAATGGGTGTTATTACGTGTCGTCAATTTAATAACAAACGGACTTGAGTTACGGAAGAGAGCAACATGTAATTTTACATCGAGTCGATTGATCGACAATGCGCTCGAATATGAACATCGAACGTGCTTCAGGCGAAACCGTATTGACTTGTTGATAAGTGGTTATAAATCAATCGTATTAACATAATAATTATGTGTGATTGCTGGAGCATCGAATTATGACAATGACGTTTCTACACAAATATCCTCAGCAAATAAGTCAGGTTTTTAATATTATTTATTATACAGAACCAAACATCATATTTCTTTGTGCAACATCAGAATCATTAACCTTTCATAAATGCTTGTAAAAGCTTATTTGAAATAAAAATATTTTGAATTGAATCGTGAATAGAGCTTCTAGCTTTGGTGTCTCCTAAGGTTTGTGTTATGATTATAATTATAAATATAGTATTGTGTTATTATTTCACCGGCTTATGTTACGACTTATGCAAAAACTACAATAGAAAGTTGTGGGTAGATAGAAAGCGTTTTCTTTTAAAATCGTTTTAATTAAACAAAAATAGAATACGGACTCGTACGTAGAACCTGGAATGTTTTGAATGCAGCAAGCAGACGCTTACAAAACACCGGTATTGCTAATTAAAAGAAATTCCTTCATTATGCTTTCCTCGGACAAAAACGTGAAGCCGCTACGACGACTCCAAGGTGTGAGCAATGTCATAAGTGGCTAGTAGAACGACATTTTAATTGTAAGCGCCGCTCCACACGACACAAAACGATGGGAATTAAACACCACAGCGCAATGCATGTATGGAAATTGTCTCGCGATGTAAATATTTCTTACGCCGACGACGCACTCGCAAGAAATCTCTATTACTATGATGGCGGACAAAAAAACTAACGTTAGTTAATGTTATTATGGCTATACATAATCTGGTAAATTACATCAGTGTTACGATAAGCTCATATGAGAGAAGCAGCTACGTATATTACTGCGGGCATTCACTAATTTAATGTAGAATATTAACAAACTAATATTTAGTTTTTACTGATAATAAAAGAATTCTAGTGTTCAGGCAATAGATACCTAAAAGAGCCTAAAGAGATAGGACACCTGTTACCTATTAGTTTAGCTATTGAACATTTGGCAGATGACCCGGACTCACGCGGGTACATTGCAGAATGACATAGCTACACAGAGAGCAAGGGAATCCAAATCATTTCGTGCACGATTTGTATGTTCGGAATTCGAAATATCGGCAGCGACACACGGAGCGAAGAATACCTGCTACCTACCTACCTACCTATCGTGAAATTTACCTCCACACATATTTGCTTTAACTGTTTCGCATTGGTTTATTTGGAACGCGTAGAACGGTACTGTTTGTGTTATGACCCACATCAGTACTTACCTGCGTCAATATCGATAGACAGTTTTTTTTTTGGAAAAGAAGGATTATTGAAAAGAAAGTAATTAATGATTTAGGAGATGGGTTAAGTACGTACAGTGATTTTATAATAAGTACAGGCCCATCCGGTAATAAATATCACGATAAATGTCGATGTTTGGCAAATGGAAAGTTCATTTTGACCAACACGTACCTCAAATCGATGCTTACAGCGAAATATACCTGTAATTAAAATTCGATAATCGATTTAATCGACTATGCTGATTGGTGACCGTAATCAGCAACTGCCAGCGCAAACGCACGCGCCTAAGCGCAGGTGGACACAAACGACCTCACATTTTACGCTTATTTACATACAGGGTTGCAACAAGTGATGCTCCCATTGAACAAACGGCGCAATAACGACTGTTTTAATTAAAATGTTAATTGCTTAATTTTTATTGAAATATCCTGTAACGAAGACAAATGTATAAAGATATGTATTTATTGATGCGCTTGCACTCCTCGGCACTTGTTTGTCAATATTATCTACGCTTAATTTTCAATTAGTCTTTTTGTTTAAACGTGTTGTAGATTTTTTTTAAAGATTCACCATTGATCTTATTGTAAGTCCTAATCAAGTCGTAATCAAACTGGAAATCATTAAATGACATAAGAACCTATGTGGTCCACACTACTCATAAAGCTCATTGAAATAATTACTAAAGTTTATGAAGCAATTAAGATCCACGTGGTAAAGTACATTGTGGTCGGCAACTGTTATTGCAGATGCGATTAAACTATTTGAATTATACTATCCTCCAGGCTTCGAGTACTTTGTAAGAACTTATAGGCTGATTATGCAAAACTGACTGAACTATGCTAAACTATTTTTAGTTATAGACATAGTAAAAACTTCAAAACTTGTCACCATGATGTACGAAGCACAACTGCTTACATATTAAAAGGGAAATTGCGACGCCAAGTTCTTTTTGTGGTAGTTTTTTCAGTGGATCAAAGTTATTTTAAGCTTCATTTACAATGGCGGCGAATACTTTATGTTGCTCTACATGTCATTGATAGAAATTAGCAGTGTCGTTAAAAATGGGTATTCGTTCATTTATGCAACATAAATTCTCACAGGTATAATGCAGATATTCAAATAACTCAAACGCTACTTAGTGTGCGGGTACGCAGTTGTCGTAAGCGGGTAACACTTCTCGAGTCGTTTCGCTTCGCTTCGGCGTTTAATTATTGTTGCCACCGCGTTTATTATTACGATTTCCTTATAAGGGGCAACGGCAATTTGTTTGATTACTTCCAATTGCCAGTTGATGTTTTAACCATTAAAAATCGTGAACGCAGCCGTGGATAGCAAGAAATTGCTATGATTGCCGACTCTGGCAGTGGTTATCGTACGTTCTTGTGAACGTTCGATACGGAAATGGAAAAAAATTGCTTTCGATTCAGTGATTGTGGAGAATATGCACTTTTTGCGAGTCGATAAATGTGCAATAACGTTCCACGTTGTAAAAAACGCGACTTAGATAATCATCGTCTGTTAGTGTGTATGTTTTTACAAATGAACACAGCAAAAGGGTTAGAAAATATAACGAGGCAATTATAAGCTGTTGTCAGTAAGTACACCTTTAATTCAATTCACATTTTCTCTCGACTTATTAGCTGTAAATAATCCCGTGATTTTATTATCAATTGACTTGCAAACTAGTTTGAGATAGTTGCCCATAAATGAAAGTGGGTGGAACCGCTACAATATGAATTTGACCTACATTGAAACAGTATCAAAAGAAACATGTAACAAAGTGATCGTATTCTACATAGAATTTGTACACGTACATGATGATGTCAATTTGACTAGAATTTGAATTCACTTGTAAATCAAGTTGTTACAAAAGCTAACGACGAGATATAATATACCATAATTACAAGCGCAATATCATCTATCATTATTAGAATAATCTCCTAACATGAACACGAGTTACAATGCAACAAACAAAGGCGTGAACATACAAGAGATTCGTAAATTGACTGATCCCTCCTTCCCTTAACATAAACAGGCAAATCCTTACTTAATTTCAGTCGCAGAATTCAATCAGAACGTAAAGCTTTGTGCCCCAGCGAGTAATGTTATAATGCCTTACATTATCCCCCCGGTGTATCCGACTCGCGGCGACACCGCGCCGAACCTTTAATTATTATCAACACATCATTTTCATGGTACTTTCTAAAATATTAGGGCTGGCACTGGGACTTTGATCATTCAAATCAGTTGTCATACTATTTGCTCCGATTGAATCTATGTTGAGTTTAATAATTTTTGTATCGCATTATTCTGCACTAATTTTTATGATCTTCAGACCATGTCGGACTGATAAAGTTTTGTAATAATTTGCACGTATAAGAGCTAAACTATGACTTGTAAATGTAACATTAAGGATAAACTGCAATCTAATGGCTATTTAAAAATACATTTACTTCAAACCTTTATCGCGAATCTGAGTCGTAACGCGGAATGAACAACCGTTTAGATTTAGCGCCTTAAGATAAACATCGGTGGGTAACCCTTTCAACGAGCACGTGGGCCGACACATCCCTTTCACGCATTTCATATTCCTATTTCCATTCCGTTCAACCTTCGCAGGAGGATTATATTCTGCCTCCGATGTTTTCGTATCCTATTATTTCACAGGGTGAAAATGGGCCACCCACCTCCTCACTCACTCACTCAAACAGTGACACCCCTCAGTTACATGTGTGACGTGTACAGATTAGCTCGGTACCTGTATGAGTGTTCCTTGCCAGGACTGTTTGTGTGTGTGTGCGTTTGTTTCATCAACTGTAAACCACTGTCAACGACTCGTCAAAATAATATTGGCTTAACGCCGGAGCCCGAACACAGATATGGTACATGGAAACTTGATACACGCACGAATTTAATTAGTAATGGCTTTAAATAATATGGATGATAGAAAATTAGGAAACCAAATTATTATATTTATGAAAGTCGTTGTGTTTTTTTCCATAAATGTTGATTTGTGCAAAGAACATGACAGTAGCTGATCAACTGTCATGTTCTTGTTATTTCAGTACAAATTAATCCAAAAGTATCAAAATTAGTCATCAGTCAGATCACATAATTATAACTACACAATACGTATATAATATACGTAGATATATCGTGACGTGAGCTTCGAATCTCAAATCAAGCCCTTACGAGATCATCCATCTTCCCACTAATTGTAAAATAATTAAAACCAACTAAGCATAGACGGATACGAAACATAACAACAAGAAAGGACACGAGCATACGATGAACGAGGGTTGCGTGTTGAACAAAAAATGTGACTTGTTTATGGAATGGAAACGCAATAAGCACAAAACAAAGTAATGCTTATTTCAGCCATGAGAGTGTTTCGAATTGCAAATTTCGGGAAAAAAGCGAACAAACTACACTCAAAGTCAAATGCGGCAGTGCGCGATAAGCAAGTGCCGCTTATGCAAGATCACGAATGTAATTGCTCCCTTGTCTGGCACGACACTTCATGCCAGAAAGAGACAAAATATACCTAATGCAGGCGAGAAAAAGAGATGCAAAGTGGCAGTATCAACAAAGCCGTAAGCGACAAAAATGATTGATTGCTAGCCGTCTTGCGCTGAGCTCTATTTAATCACTTTATTCCCTTTTCTCCGTTTGTGTTGGGATAATTTTGTATTTGTGTAATTTGTATACGAAATGAGGAGGCATACCTCCCGAGAAGACGGGATTCATATCCGGCGCCTATCCGGAGCTTACACAAACCCGATTTTGATGTTATCACATGTCATGGTACCGTTTGTTTTGATTTATATTACAAAGCCAGATTAAGTTGAGATTAATCTTTAGGTTAATAACTTTGTGTTTATATCCCGTTTTACGGCATTATTGGAAAACACACACATTTGTTATGGGGCTACGCATATTTGTAGCAATGCTGAGCCTCTTTCAAGATTGTTCGTTTTAACTCTGAGTGTACTTTTGCGACTCAGGGCTTGAAGAGAAGAAATGCGGCAGTTGCCTTAAAAAAGACAGTCGTAACTTCAAAACCGATCTATATCAGTAAATATATGCGGAACTACTCACCACTCATATGTCCGTTTTCATAAGGCGAGTATTCCCCGTTCTCGAGGCGGTGCTTCTTGAAGGGGTGTCCAGGGAACTGCGTGGCGGCCAGGGACAGTCCTACTCCTGACGCACGCTTCGGTGGTCGGCCCGGTCTGGAGCTGCGGACATAGTAGCACGTTACTGCCGTTTAAGATGGTACACTTAGACTCTGGAAGATGGGAAAAGTTGTAGGTACATGTACAGAAAGCTAAACTTGGTTTGGCTACCTATCGTAAGTATATACTTAGGTATATTTTATTTATTTAAATGTCCCAGGATACTTATTTAAATTACTGTACTCTACGATAAACCTTTGTACACTACTTATTTGTAAATTAAGAATAAATAAATAAAGAGACTACGATAGTCAATTACTGTAACAGTTGGTTATTAATTGTATGACAGAGTTAGAGCCTGTATCACCTCTGTGTAGCCGCTAACTGCCGCTAAATTCAAAAATGGAACAAAATTTGTATGAAATTATCTGTCAGCTTATTTAACAGGAACTTAATAGTAAGCTGTGAAACAGGCCCTTAACCAGGTGTTTTTTTGTCAAATAGTTACCATTAATCACAAATGTTCTACTACGATTAAGTCATAGACGTGTGAGAAAATTAAAACGCTAATTAATAAAAAACCGTTGCAATAAAAAACTATCATAAAAATCAAGTAAGAAACCGATCAATCCACTGTTACACACGATTCATTCATTACCATTCCGTACTCATAGTAAATTCTCATAACAGCAACAAAAGAACAATAACTGAAATAGTCATTAATTAAATTCAATTAAAAGTGAGCAACGGGAGCTTCTCATGCGGTATCTTGGTGGCACTTATCAGATAAATCAACTTCTGTAAGGGTGGCCGCAGATTTATTTTTATTTATTTCACTCCCCTAAGATTTAATACCGCAACACGTCGGCCGCAGTTTCCACAATTTCACGCTTATTGTTTTCCCATCCGTGATTTATGTTCACGTAATAGACTACAGTATTTCTTGGACGCAATAAAGTTTGTCACCTAAATCTTTGTCCTTAAGCCTATTGCGTACTTGCGAACCTAAAACTTTGTTGTTCACCTATATTGCTGGAGTAGTATTAGGTTACAAGCAGTATAAGAATGTTTCGTTACCGTGTCATTTTATCGTGTGCCAATGCTCCATAATTATATCAAAGATAAGTGGATTCTTGTAACATATAGGGAACAATTCCGAGTAGCCTTTAAAGTCCTGAATAATCAAAAACGTCTTTGGAACTTTTTTCGTTAGACTTGATGAAATCTAAAAAGATCTTACAATAACCACCCACTATTATTATGTATTTGGCCGACTAGTAAGGTTTTTGGACGTTAAATTGGAAAGAAAGAACGAGAGACACGTTACGATATTATATTAATCAGCAGACAAAGTAGCATTAGGAGATTATTTTACAACTAATGCAAAAGATAAACATAAAGTCTACGTAGATCATACAAACTCTGACAAAGTTATAGAACAAATTGCAGCAACATGTCTTTTACCTAAGTTACAAGAAAATATGTAGCTAACACAATTAACAATATTCTAATGAATAATTGTTTTGCACCCATTTTGTTCTTGATCCTTGTTTGTAACAAATAGACCTGTCATAAAACAATTTTAATTGCCAGCCACACTATTAGAAATAAATATGTGGACAGTAGCCGCTAGTTGCAAGTCCGTACTAATTGGCGGAGCGAAGTAAGATCAATTACACTGGTACCAACTAATCCTCACTATATTACAACTAGGTACCGCATCAGAGGCGTCGGCCAAGTTCGGCAATTATCGGGGGAGCGATGCTGTTATCATAGTATCGGCTTACGCAGAAACTGAGTCTCGCCTATTTATTTTTATGTCAGCAACCGTCATTATGAGACACTCCATTAGCTTGGATTGCGGTGAGACTCGTTTTCGGTTACGCTTTGGGGTGCGATTGTATGGTGTGACAGTTTTTCTCTTCGTTGTCGCGGTCTGATAAAGGGTTTGTCATTTAATGACCAATTTGATTTACAAACCACGGTATTACAGTAAAAGACATAAAAACTTAAAGTCAATTCAGTTTTTTCTATCATCTCTAAAGCATCTGACTATTGTCGAGGAACAATTACAAAATATAAATAGTCTGAATAAACTTCAAAAAGCCGCACATCAAAATTGATTTTATTTTCGGTGCAGGCGAGTACAGTTGGGAGCAAAAAAAGCTAAACATAATCGCGCCCGCGACGAAATCGAATATTGAAAGTGTCGAGGGACAGAGATAAGAACAGCACGTGCCGCTCCCTTGCCGCCACTTAGGCCATACCCGTAATCTGAATACCGCAAAGCTCACTCCGATAAACTGCCATTAAAAAGCGTTCGATTTATTACCGAACGATTTCCGAACGATTTATACGGGTGTGCGAAGTCGAGAGAGTATCATAAACCAGAGGGACCTAAAGGGTAGAAACATATTTATTTAATATTATATATACTTATAGTATCTACGAATAGTAATGGAATAATAAGATAAATAAACTTTCTGCTTGTTATAGGTACAATTTAACTAACCGTTATTGAGTAAAATTGTATGTATAATATCTACTTTTTTCTGTTGCTAAATATTTATTTTTTGTGATTGTGGTTTTATTGTAATGATCATCATGTGCATGCATCACTTTTTTGTAGTTAATAAATTGTATTTGTACTCAACAGATACCTACATAACCAACTGCGAAACGACTACACATGGAGATACTCTGCTTAAAAAAATTGGAATATCAAACATGGATCTATTCTGCACATTCGTAGTCTTTCCGTGGCCCAACCCCAGTGAAACTAACACCACGTATAGTTTTGCTTTTTGTATATTTGCTTGGCAATATTCATCACTCACCGCCCGTGTCACTGATCAAATAGCACCCACAAAGGAGTCCCCAGATATTTCTGACAGATATGCCCTTGATAGATAGTTCTACAAACATAACGAAACAAATCCTGATCGACCGATTCTGTACAGATAGATTAAATGTCAGCGGTACATTACAAAGAACATTGATAAGATTCCCGAAGAACGTGACTTAAAAATAACCAAGTAACTCCTTTGAATAAAACTAAGAACTTATATACAGAAGCTATTAAGTATACAAACAATATCAACGCCATCGGCACACTATGAATAGACTACGTACTCCTTGTTATTATATTTGTATTACTATTCTCAACTCTTAGTGGACGTGTTCACACTCACTAATAATTACTGACACTAAGTCATAACATCCACGTGGCGTAAACATCCTTCCTCGACTACGAGGTAGTGTAAAAAAGTGAAAAGACCAAAAACTACTCGCTGACAGGCTATTGTAAGCTAATAGTCATAATCTGTATATTTTATGTTTTTGTTACTGGAGCGTCTGATTATTTACACGTTACAGCACTACGACCCGTATGGGAATGTTTACACATCAAATTAAAACTCTTTTTAAGTTTTGTTGGCCCAAATATATCCTTTTCAGAGGGGTTTGTCATTACGTAAAAATGTATCTTAT
Source organism: Acronicta psi (assembly GCA_946251955.1). Taxonomy (NCBI): domain Eukaryota; kingdom Metazoa; phylum Arthropoda; class Insecta; order Lepidoptera; family Noctuidae; genus Acronicta; species Acronicta psi. The sequence continues at coordinate 8,692,644 of OX276475.1, read as the reverse complement.
TACTATCTGTATAAGTTATATTTTCATACAATACCTTTGAAGATACTTAACTCTTCTGATTCAATGTCACTGTTGTTTTATTTGCATCGACTTAGTCGTTTTAGTGCTATTGGATTAGTAGCTTTATAATTAGATTGTAAATTATCATCTATATTTATAGTAAGTTTATTTATTCCTATCAATTTAATTACTTTGACTTTATTGGGAATAAGCCTATACAAATATATTTCTGTTGTCCTATAGAAACTGCAATCGACTTGCTATTCAAGTACTTGTCAATCTAAAAGATTTGCTCGGAAAAGTTATCTAGGTAATTGAAATCACAATTTGAACAGAAATTATTCTGAAACCCCGTTTGATGCATTATTTCCTGTCTCGGAAACACCATATCTGGATATTACACCAAACAATGAGGCTCTGTCTTAAAAATGGCCCAAGAATCGGTAGACAACGTAAAACAAACGCACGTAATCTTATCTAGTGTAAACTCAAACGCAGTAGCAGTTTGTCTTGGGTTCAGTGCAAACATGATAAATGATTTCGGTTCAAAAAATCGTTGCTCTATTTTTTCTAAACGAGTTCCGGTCGGAGCAAGATGTAATCTCTCCTTGAATAGAAACACCTATTCACCTTGAGAAGTACCTGAGGAAGAAGAGAGATCCGAATTATTGATCACGTCTGTAGACTAATTAATTTCGACTACATTACAAATATTCTAACATTCTAAAAACAACGGAAGGAGAAACTATAAAATTCGATAATTTTGTCCAGATGACGATAAACTTTCATCATTAAAAACAACGTTTTAATAAAACCAAAGGAAAAATGTAATTGAAGCCAAAAATTAGAGGGCACTAAGACAGTAACAATAAAAAGTGAAAGCAAAGCCGCGTTTAATTGTGTCATAAAAATAAAAATTAAATAAAAAATGCTTTGGGGTGGAAAAGTTTTGCGACCGTAATTCTGCTCTACAATTATATCATGTTCTGTTGTAGCAAGATGTTCTCCTAATGTTACCTGTCCCAAGGGCGAGGGATACTTTTTAATTTATTAAAACTTAGTTTCTTATTTCTTGAAAGTAACGAAATACATTTTAGCAAAAAATACCTAAAGCATTTTTACATTAACGCACTGAACTGGAAATATTTATTTTATTTTGTACTCGTAGCTACTACAAAGCGATATTATTTCAATTCTAAGTTCTGAAAAAAGTATAATTACTTATAAAAAAGAAATCAAAAGCAAAAATTGTTATTATCTTGATACAAAAATTTAGCAGCTTACCAAAAAAAAATATTTGCTTTGAGTATAAAATTATTTAAGTTTTCAGCATCATTGCAATGAGATATTTATTAGTATCTCTGTATTATGGAGTTCCCAAAACTATAATGTAATATTATCGGGGAGAGGGGATTAACCTCTGTGATTCTATAAAGTTACAGCTCGGTTTAATAACACTGTTCTATCTGACAGTACAATCATAAGTTAATGTAGCAAGTCACCGCAACAGTCAGGTAGCGCTACGTTTCAATTTCTTCGAGGCATTTTATTTACAAAACTAATTACGTTTGTCTGATAGGGTATTAAACAGCTCCCGGTGCTTCACTTGATTTGTTGACAGTTAATAAAGACATTCCAAACGTATTTAAGATCTTAGCCTATTTCATCTGCGATGTGATCACACTCTGATGAAGTTATTATCGCCCCTATTATTTAAATTACTTTTTTTCGCATTCGACTGTACTTTTCTGTTAATTATCTTCAATATAAAATGTCTTATTAGTGATAGAATTAGATACATAAAATATTAACTAGGTCGGACACGTTTTTTTATTGTTACATTTTTTTGAGTTTTATTACTGTTGGCACGAACATCATTGTCGGCACGCCACGTGGTCCGGATAATTGAAATGTCCAAACACTAAATTTATAGTTTGTACAACGTCACTATTTCTTTTTATTACTCCTATCGATGTTGCTTCCATTGATCTAATGTTATTATATTGGACACAACACATCTACCGCGGATCTGTCGACTTTGTTTCAAGAACAGATGTTTTTTAATTACTCTTTAATGAATTCATAACATGTTGATGTATTTTTATTGAAATGTCATGTAGAATATGCATACATTAGTACTAAATTAGTAACTATAATTCATGATGAAGAGAACTAAATGTCGTACGTGAAGATCAATAGAAGCAAAATAAATTCAACTTCAGAAACAAATGATGGCGGGAGAACATTAAAATCTTAAATATTAATTGTAATAAGAGCGGCGCAGTCCCCAACATCCCTTTCTGCGAATGCTGGGGCAACATAATCAGCCCCCAAGGGACAACCTCTTGTAATTAGCGGCTGTTCATTTCTTAATTTCAATATTTAATTACAAAGGAAACTCGATGACTGCTTCGTATAGAAAGAGACGTCATCTTCAGAAAGTCTTTCGAATCCGTTTTGTTTCTAATTCGCTTAGAGTATCGTTTGATATGGCTTCTTTATTGTTTCTTTGGCTGGTGTATCAAAGGATGCTCGAGTTTAATCATCTATCTGGAAAGAATGTTGCTCTTTGTGAAGTTTTATTCATTCGAATTGATTTTATTGAAGAAAAGTTCTGAAATATTTTTTAATCTGTAAATCTATGTCATATTTTCTTTTCTAACGTAACTACAAAAAAGTAAATTTAACCTTGGAGAAAATAACAAGATAGATAGATACATTCAATGTAGCTTTAGTGCCCGTTGAACAGCCGTCTTACGATTTCCCTTTGTTGTGCCTACCCTATGCGACGTAAATGCTCCTGACATATCATCCTTTTATTTCATTGCTTAAGCTTTTATGAAAATCTCTTACTATTTTTACCTATATAAGGATTTCATTACTGAAACGTCGGGATGAATTTTGCATGTCTTTGTAGACTTTAACTGCTCATAGTATTATTAGGTATTGCCTGGATCGAAGCCGCGGTTTATTAGAGGACGAGATAGTTGCACAGATTTTTATTAGCTTTGAGTTGTTTTGTATGCTGGCTATTGGCATGATTTGCGTTTTAAGGTCATTTGTCGCAGGTCAGTTGGCTGAGAAAACAATTTTGGTACATTTTTTCTCTTTGTAATATTTTTCATTGCGGGCACTTTTCAATTGATTCAGCATCAGTCAGTATGCGTGCGTTTGGCACGTTTTGTTATGAATCGTTGACGGCTGTTGGTTCGGACGTGTCCATTCACGCTCACCCTGTATTGGTCGATTGTTTTGTTGCGTAAAATTATACAATTTCTGGCCGGGTGACCACGGCGCGCGGCCAGTGTACACCACTGTCACGCCCAACGCCATTCGATTGAAAATGAAAAATCTATTATTATGAGCTACGACAAAGGGTGACTACTTCTTTTATTTTGAAATTGTTTAAATGATTTCGAATTGTTTGAAAATTATTGTAAGGACTTGTTAACTAAAAGTGGTAAATTCATTTAATAAAAAAAATATTTATGACATTATATTGGAAATCCTTTTTAAGAGACTATAACTAATTGATTGGCGTCGTTTTTGCTGTTGGCGCCAGAAGTTGTTAATTAGGCAAAATGTTTCCTCAAATTAAAAACATGGATCTGAATCGAAAGAAACATTATATTTTTTTGATATTTAATAGTTTTCTTTTTATATTGACACGCTTCATTAAGAATAAACGAAAAGTTTTGCTACCGTTCCCGGTGTTTGTAGTTTTTTCTTTCGAAGCGGTCTTTTGTGGCGTTACAAAAAATACGTAGCGCGCTACCTGGCCATCAACAGACACAGTTAGTCGGTTCCTAAATTAATTTCTTCTAATTCTGGCGACTAATACTGTCGAGTCATATAAGTCGTATGCATGCCATCGGCGGCTTTTAAATACACAAAGAAATACGTATGAAAAAACTGGCGCTTGTTTTTCATCAGCTGCCATTAGAGACACACTTGAAAGATAGATGCAGTCGTATTTAAAAGAAGTTCAGAAACACATAAATTTACCATTGCATCTAGAAGCATAAACATTGTAAAATAAAAATATGATATACGGGCATGTCGTTTAATTACTCTTTTATATTTCCTTTACAAAGCTGATTACGACAATTTAATATGATGTATTAAAGCAAATAATATGATTATGTTCAGCTCAATGTTTACGCGTTACATTATTGTGGCGTTTCTTCCTCTATTCTATACGATTACGTTCACTGTTCTTGTTTTAAATTCAATTTCTTATGTTCAATGAAAAATTAAAATAATCAAAACATACAAGCTAGAGATTTGAAACAGAATAGAGTCCCGGACGTGTGATCGTTCAGTGTCGAACAAAAATAAACGTTATGATTTGTTAAACAGGTTATTAGAAAAACATCGGCGCTGTCGACAGGGAGTTTGGAAATAAACTATTAAAAACTGGTCAAGTGTGAGTCGGCTTACCCGTGTGCATAGTTCTGTACAGTAACGTGACTCACTTGTTTTTCTGCGCTTACCTTTTTTATTGTTCCGTATGGAATGTACAGATTTATCAGCAGCGCATGCGCCACTTACATAGGAAACAGATGTAAACTTCATAACTAACTGTCCAATTGGTAAACGTAGCAGAACACAACGGGAGCTCGAGATTATTTAGTGCCGACCACTTTGATATCATTCCACATACATCGCACACAAAGGAAATAGACAAATATTCAAAGATAAAAGTTTTCCGATTCTTAAAACAAAAGTGGGATTCAAAAGATAAACAGAAGTTTATCATAAATCAAGAACGTAATAGTCACATTCTGACGCAGCGTAAGTAAGTACATCTGAAAAATCTTTTGTTTGATCAGGCTCAAACATCTGGATGTTGAACAGAAGTTCATAATAAAATATGATGAAAAAATATGTTAAGTCCTTTTGTATCGACCGCTTCTGTCTATTTTTGTACGCCTAGTGAACAGTCTTGATACTTTACATTTTTTACTGATTAAAATTGCAATAATTAATTGATAACGTACTTTTCTTTGTGAATGAATAAATGAGAAGCTATTCCATGTTTAATCTTTATCGTTTGATCATCACCAATCAATGGATAATGTAAATGAAGCAAAAAGTTTAAAAACTAAGGAGCCACCCTTCGGCACCGTAGTTATACGCTAATTGCGTTTGTTATATTCTGTATAAAGAAATACAATTAGTGGCCATGAGTTATGTCGGCGTCAGGCCAACATTTCACTAAATGCCAAACGTCTACACAGCATTGATAGTGGATACCGGTTTGAGTTATACGACTATGGCAGCGTGACTTTTTTAATATTTTACAACTGTCGAAGTTTGACAATAATGAAAATTAAGCGAAATTCACTAAAGGAGGAGTTGAAAACTTGACATTTTGAGACACCTTTTATTTTTACGTTGACTTAGTATTAAATATAATCATTAATTGGTATTTTACACCAGACAACTCAACGAACCGAACGGAGTCATTATATTCACACTACCTATACACTCCAGCGATCTTTAATTAATTTTCTGCTAGGCAATTCATCTTGCGTACCCTATAATGTTTTCTTGCATGGAGTCTTTATTGGATACTGTTGAATGTAACCCATCCGTATCCACCAATATTAGCATTATTTAAGTAGGAACGTTCGCAAAACTCCATCATAATTAAACTTGCAGGCTATAGACACAGCACATCAACTTAGTCAATTAAAAAAATGCAGTTTGTATTGTTCCACATATTTAGCATTTTAGAGATTGAGGGCTGAGAATGTTATTTTGTCATCATTAGACATTAATGCAATTATTTTGAATAATATGCATATATGCGTGACAAGTGTAATAACAATAAACGATAAACTTATAAAACTATTGTAAAATCAATTTATCAATATGTAGTTTCAAGTTTGAGAATACCTAGAACTTTTAATGAATTATTCAAATATCAAAACTGTTTGGTTAATCATCGAATTGCAGCCGAAACGTACAGCAGTGGTTCATAGTAACTCGGTGAGATTTGTTTTGATAATACATCATAAAACTATTAAATATTGGATCGCTGAGTGAGACTACCCGCTACTGTTTCCACGTTATTCTCTCCAAGTGATAAACGGTAGCGATAACACGTGTTTTATATAAGAATGTTTGACATACTGAAAATAATATCCCATGGAATGTAAAGCTTTACTGAATAACTTTAGATTTGTTTACACGATGGAGGGATAAGAATAGTAAATGTTATTGGAAAGGGTTTGTTCATCGTGGAAGTGTATAACTTGGACCATAATTATACACTGATCATGGCGTAATCGGTTTGTTATTTCAGCGTTTAGACGATGTTTAAACCTTGTTTTGTTTTGTCAGAAGCATGTGGGAATCATTGTATTGTGTTCTACATCCGGGTTATGATTGGTTCTTTTGATTTTTACTTTTAGATTGATTGGTCATTTCAAAGGTGCTGTTTTTATCAACTTCGCGCCTACCTGGTGGCGATGGTAAGGTATCGCTATAGCTAAGATATATATTATACATAAAAATGTATAACAGCAAAAACTAATCCTTGCCGACCCGGTAAAGAAACGATGCCCAATAAATGGAAATGGATATTGAAACCTAATACGATCAGTGGCGTATTGGGGCTGAGCAGTACATCATTCACACCTTCGGGAATCATAAAGACAGCGGTTATGTTGGTCACTGAATACTATCCACATTTTATAAAACACTTTTTTGCAAGTATTTATATTTTTATTAAAGGTATGTATCGTATGTAATAATTCAAATTGAAATTCTGTCTGTCTGTCATTTCAAATTGGCTAATAGTAAAAAAAAACACATTTGTAAGTAGGTATGAAGAATAAAAAACTCAGTCGATCGAGGACACCAAACTAGTTCTAGATTACAAATGCCACAATGGAAAATCTGGTATAATATCGACGGTGATTTACTAACAGATAAAATGAATTGTGCTGATTCCTAAATTCAAAATTATATCTCTAGTTTGAGCGCAATGATTTAAGCTGCATTTATTTATACGAAAAGTTTAATAGTAGACCAACAAGAGTATAGTGTGTGCCACCTTATGGACATTACTAAAAAGTTCTCTATGTGATTTTTCGAATAGTAGGTTATGTATACGGTGACTATACGTATATATACACCGTCGACGTAGTGACCACGTTCTCGTATATGAAGTTCATAAAAATAATGTTTTCGTATTCACAGAAAATAATCTAAGCATTGATTATACTGTAAAATTTTGGTTACTTACTAAGTTTATCGTAATTACGCAATGGGATCTTCAATCGCGCGGGTTAACCATTTTTACCCATATTATATTAAGAGTAGGGTAAAAATGGTCATATGGCAGTGTAATTCACCTGAACAAAGCTGGTCTTCCTGTGATTTCAATACTCATAGAGGTTATCTGTTGGCGTGACGTGTGTCATCTAGTTCAGCTACCTACTGACTTCCGTTCCCATCTCGCGGCTTATCTTACACAAATATGACAAATTACACGAATCTCAAGAAGGGTCCTACTGGTTATGCTACAATGGGATATTTAAACAAAGATTTAAAGTCATAACTGGGACCATAAAACAAACGTCTTTTTCGTGCCGCTGAGAATATCTAGATCAACATTTGTTCTTCATATTCGTAATTTAGGAATTCAATGAGGGAATTTCTGACCAAAATTTAAATAAATAAATAAATATAAATAATAAATATCCTGGGACATTTTACACAGCACCATCTAGTCCCAAACTAAGCAGAGCTTGTACTATGGGTACTAGACAATGGATATAATACTTATATACATTTTTTTGTAAATACATACTTATAATACATAGGAAACACCCAGACAAAGACAAACATTTATATTCATCACATAAATATTTGTGTCTTGTGGGAATCGAACCCACGATCTCGTGATCAGTAGTCCGGTACTCGAACCACTAGACCACAGACGTCGTCAATTTATTCATTAGAGTTGAAAAATGTGTAATTAAATGCCCTCTTGAATCACAGGAAATAATTTTCTGTTTACTTTACCTGGGTAGATCAACGAAAATAAGTAGAAGTATTAAAACCTACAATAATTTATCTAAAAACTTCAGACCATCTCCATCTGACTCAATAATATCAATTTAAACAACTGCCACACCTATTAATGGGATTTCAAATTTAAAAAATAGAATAAAGCACGACCATCTTTAATAGGCAGGGCTGTCACTTCGGAGGAACAAGTTAATAGACGTAATCAATTTGCTCGAAACCGAGTATGAGAGGAAAAAAAACAATATTAAGCTGGCCGGTCACGCGAGGAGAGCTGTCAAATTTAAACCTCTCACTCCATAAAGTTCAACCAAAGCCTTAGTAGCTGTAGTTTACTTTTCCATAGATGTTAGCAAACTAAGTAGTTGAACTGCTTCTTCTAATTTCTTTTTCAAATTTTCGTAACAAACTAGGTATTTAATTTTAAAAAACTATTTAAATTTGTTGCGTGGCATATAAACTAAGAATTGGCAACTGTATGATATCATATGCATCCGTATTGGGAGCGGCTATGAGTGCTATTCCTTAATGAAATAAATAAATGCAGGTAATTCAATTAAGTCTCATTACTACCGGCAATTTTTCAAAATAAATAGGAGCGCTACTTTCAATTATATGCATATCATTGGATACATTTTATTTCTATACCATTTAATTATTACGATGGTTACAATTACATTTTTTTATAGAATATTTACTTTATAAAAAAATAAATGCATAAGACGGGAGGTATAAAAATTAAAATCCATAAACGTCTTATGGCCCGTTTAATCACCTCTGGCTAGCCACTAACCGCCGGTCAAATTCAAAAATGGAACAACATCTGTACGGTGTTATCAGTCAAGTAATTTAACGGGAACTTATCAGGAGCTGGTGAAACAGGTCCTTACAGTTCCAGGTTCTGCCAAAACTTCAATCCCTAAGAAATTAATATTAGGAACATAATAAATTTATCTTTAAAACATTACGCTCCATGGCCTGGCCTCTATATGCTGAAGGTGGCCACCGGGATGGTTTTAGTAGGTAATAATCGTGTGATTCTAAAACCTGGAAAGGGTACCGATCTTTGCGGATTAGACATGGAGTCCACACTCCCGGTCTTTTGAACCCGTTAACATTAGATATCACTCATACTTATGTATGTAGGTATGTATGTGTGTCCAGTGCATGTGCAAATGTAACTTCTAACAACTAGAAACCCGATGAACTTATTATTTCTTTTGCGAATATTCGAAATAATTGGTCTCGGTAGTGTTAATTAGTACTGAAAGCCTCTAATACAACATAATTGTTGATGTTTTTACTAAAACAATAACTAGGTACGTGCTCTGCAATGCAAAGTAAATATAATTACATTAACGTTGGTAGAACAGGGGCGGGGGGGGGGGGGGTTAAACTGCCCAATTTTTTTTGAATCATAATACGAATCACGTCTACAAGGCTGGCCAGGCAGGTCAAGATAAGTTGACCTCTTTAGATTAGATACGATTCATAAAAAGTTGCTATTAGCTTAATTAGCTACACATCATACACGATCATATGCATAGAACTGAGTATAGATTCCTTGGAATCTCCTCCAGATTGCCAGATCGATCTGATTGTCGTTGAGTTTTTCCATCTGGAAATTCCCAGTAGCAGTTCGGAGATTAAATGTATTAAGCTGCATGGACCCTAAAACATACGGCGAGCTATGGTTGTACAATTTCAAAGGCATACTGAGCATTTAAGACGTTTACTACAATGATGCACTTGATTTCGAAGAGTCAAAGGCCTGAGATCCGAATTTAAAACCTTTGACTTGGCAGTACAGGACCTACAATAGTCATATAATATCGCTATCAATATCTACCTAATTAATATCTAAGGGACAATTATCATATTGTGCACCAGTTATTCAATCCATTAGAGTGACATAATGATAGTGGACATACCAATGGAATGAGTTCTAATTGTCTAGAGATACGCGAGTAAGTAATTCGAGATCACCCCAACGGTCGCGTGCCGCGGTCTGTGGTCGGCCGACCTGCGGAGTCTTACCTACTGACTCGGTACATATAAGTAGTATATTATCCTTACTAATATTATAAATGCGAAAGTAACTGTCTGTCTGTCGCGCTTTCACGCCAAAACTACTAAACCAGATTAAATGAAATTTGGTACACATTTAGTTTGAGAGTAGAGCCTGAGAAAGGACATAGACTTCTTTTTAATGTGAAAAAAGGGCTGTAAGGGGTTGAAATACGGGATGAAAGTTATAAGAAATATCCAGACCACGCGGGCGAAGCCGCTGGTGAAAGCTAGTAGTGAATATATTATGGACATGACATGATGATGATCATTTGCCTCTTAGGGCGGCAGGATATTACTGTCATACTCGTACCTACTATAAACCTCAGTTGCCTTCAATGCGAAAAATGATCAATTCGCTTATTTTGTTTGAAATGAGTTTCGTGGAAGCGAACAGGGAATCTACGCGAACGGTTCAATTCCCAAGTCAAGCAAAGTTTTATTAAGTTTTTGTACCAAACTTTGTTGTACAAAAATTTTGATTACGTCCAGAATATTGGTTAGGCTTGCCGTCTACAAAAAATATACTAGAGATCTGTGGTGTACCACAAATCACCTCTACTTACCTCTTTGGGGAATACAGGTGACTCAAGATAGTAAAATTATTTACTGAAGTCAAAATACAGCAAGGCTACCGTAGGCAAAATACTTTGTAAATAAAACTCCCTTCGTGTCAAGCAAATGGACGTTGAAAATCACTATTTACAATCACATTACGGAGCGCACTCTTTATATTGCCACTACAAATCAAAACGCACCCCTTTAATTAAACTGCCGGCACTAAGTCAACTTTAACTATAGGTAAAACTAGCTGTTGAATAAAAGCACACGTATAATTTACTCCTGCGATTGTCCCGCTCTGTTTATCGGAGGGCGAACGAGTAACTATTTGTAATACTAGATATGATACACAAACAATGACATTGACATTTTAATAGCAAATGACATCATCATTAGCATTTTTCAATGTAGGGTACTACACTATGCTGGCTTTATTAATAAACGCTCTAAATATTCATAAATATGAATTGTCTACGAATTGAACCAATTTATCTTACTAATGTTATAAAGCGAAAGTTTGTAAATCTGGTGGTTTCGATGTTTGTTGCTCTTTCACGGCAAAAAAACTCAACCAATTTGACTGAAAAATTAAATAGTGATTACTTATACTTGGATTAGGACATAGGCCACATTTTAATCACGAAAAAATCAGATTCTACCATAAACAGGATCAAAGTTCCAACTCCACGCGGGCAAAGCTGGGGCAAAGCTGGTATTGCAATAAAAAAAACACAAATCCTTGTCAAACTCTACATTTTACATAGAAGCTCTACGTAAAATAACTACCCATTTACACTTTAATTTGCTTTTCGAAACAGATTTAATTACTCGAAATATGCGTACAGCCTTTTATCGTGGACCCTTAATAATTCAATTGATTGCTTGCCAATTCCGCTTTCACGCACATCAAACCAACCATCCCAGTATGCCCCATATCACTTGATATCACCTACCTGCAACTACCGTATCGAATGAAATAATAATCGAACCTACGCGACGTCCATTCAATTATCCCCGAAAATTGAGGCTCATTAAAATAATAAAACAGCCGGCGGCAGAATCAAATTGAATGATAACAAAAGCTCGTGTTAATTCGAGGCGACACACCGGTTTGCTCATGTACCTAACTACGCACCAAACAATGATAGCAGCCCATTACCGTGCAGACAAGTACACAATTAAAAATACAAACCTAACATCCAAGATAATAAATAGTTTCTATAAAAAACCTCACCCAAACAAGACCGACATGAAAATGGCACCATCAGTGTGTTTCGAAATACAAAAACCGTTGAAACACGAGCTCCAATTTAAATAATTGAAAGAGAAAATCAATAAAATCATCAAGCTGTTTCATAATCATCCGCAATATCAGTCATTCACACGACAGTACGATAAAGGCCAATCCACATGAGCGGAAGCCCTTGTTTGCACAATAATAGCGACCGTGTGTCAGCTCCTCAATGCAACCCCAATGCAATTGTGTACATTCGTGCGTTGTGGATTGAGTTACAGTGAATGCGATGGAAGCATTTGCATCTAGCGCCCGCACTGCGACGTATGGAGAGATTTCCTTAATGTGGGTAATTATTAGTACAGGTAACATTATTGTGTCTAGTGTCTAGCGTTTCGGTGTGGTGTGTCGAATACTTAGTTACAGGGTGTTTATATTTTATATGAAAAACCATGAGAATACGGATTTAACATAGATTAAACCTATTTATTAGTGGTGGTATTACTTAATATGGTAGGGTGGATCGAATGATATGGTTTGATTTTATACAACTGGTTATAACTTTCGTATTAGGTGTAAGCAAGCTTAATATCAATATTTGAAATCTACGTAGCTTAGCTAAAAGTGCATTCCATATTATCAACAGACTCGCTGCCACTATTGCAATTACAATAACTATAAATGACAATTGCTAGCCAATAGCACACGTACGAGAGCCGAACGGTCCCCTATTTGGTGACCACTTGGCGGCACTGCCTGCTCATCCCGCAAATTGCTCTTTCCCAACAAAATTGTCAATAAAACTCATCTGATTCGCAGTTAAACAAGCGAGCGACATTATTAATTTATGCGTTGTAATATGGCGCAAACGTTGGCGTTATCCCGTGTAAATTATTAATAGTGCTGGGGTAAAAATTAAGCTTAAACCGAATGGGTAGTTTCGGCCATAACGCTCGTTTTATGTTTCCATGTGCAGATTAATATGTTGTTATATCCTGTGACGAGTCAAGCGGATCGGTTTTATTGGCAATTGCAATCGTGCGATGTTGTCATATATCGATTATGTCAACGGCAATATTGTTATGAGTCTGTGCCGATTGACTGGAGTACGAGCTGATTTATTTTAAGAACTAAGGATGTCTGCTAGTGTACGTGTATGTGTTTGACCCGGAAATCTACTTTGAAACCAGTTAGATCAAACAAATGCCCATCTCGCGCAGATGAAACACAAAAGTGAATAGCTCCCTTGCGATTCACCTCTGTTGTCTTAAGAGAAAGCGATTACACAAATCTGAAGAAGCTATTAATCCGGCTCGCTGCCCCCGAATGGCATCACGGTTTGTTTAATAAAATCGCGAATTTACATATCAAAACCTACAAAGGGGCATAATTGGACCCGATGACTTAGAAAACGTAGTGGGTGAGGCGGGTGTGCCACCCCAACAACAAACAAAGGAATTATACCCGCCTCAAGAAACTTTTAGCAATGGAAAGCTCCTTAACAAACAGACGCGTGTGTATCTAATGAAATTCCTATGGTTGCATAACATACTCGCGTGAGCGCTGAGCGTTATTAGCGGAATTATTTCTCCGGGTAAAATCTTTGAAGGCGGTTGCTCTTTCGGAAAAGTTGTTAAGAAAATGGGTTGAGATCTTTTCGGGATTTCATTAGTTTCTAACTATGCGGTGTGCTACGTGAGGCATCTAATTTATTAGGTAGGCGTAGCCGAGGGAACGAATGGGCAGCGAGCATTTGAAAATGGAACGGAATTGCCGAATCACGCCGCTTTGAGTGGAAGCCGCCGCGACACGATTCGTTAAGAGACAAATGTTTGAATTCAATTCCAACAGTTTTTTCGTCTGTAATTAGTAACGGTATATTTACTCCGCATTCAGTGTAGGACTGCACGGTAGCCGTGTTTTTTCGATAATTAATTTTTGTTGTTAATTTTGGGAGCGTCGCGGTTGAATCTGACTGATTTACTTGACTGTTGCGAATAAATTGGACTTTGGATAACCGTTTCTTCGATTATACTCGATGATAAAATCGAGTATAAACTCGACCACTCGAATACTATTCCACATTCCCACACAATACGTAAAGTGCCATTATGTTCGATGAATGAATGAAGTGCAAGCCGACGACATACGGGCATCTTATACTCCTCTTGCTCCATCAAGGATATTGACACTTGTTCACTGTCATGAGCTTTTGTTTCATCACGTGTTAGGTTACACATAAAATGGTGCACGTGTTCATGTCAACACGTTGGTAGTACGTCGATTATTCTTCATTACTTATTTTTAGCGCGAAGCGGTATTAATAAATTAACGTTATGGTACGTCATTATAATATTATGATAGAGAACCGTCATTCTTAATTAATCGTCGCATATAGCTGCATTTCTTGAGCACTTGGGTTTAGTTTTTAATTCGAAAAAACTTAAGAATATAATACCTATTTCATTTGGTCAGTTCTAGCCAAGCCTTATTAGGTTTCCCTATTGGGTTTACAAAAAATAATAACTTAGAACAGTATATTCCTTTACATAGAGAAGCCCAATGTATCATCAAGCCGTACTTATCTAAGTGTCGGTAGTGGTTTCGCATCGGCAGTGGAAAGCTAATCGCGTCGCGCGTCGTTCGCGCGTTATAATTAGTACAAATCGTCTGCTCCATGCCGCGCCACTCAGAACTAACAACGCGTAGAGAAGACGCAATTTATTTATTTTATTAATTACTACAAATTCACCAATTACAGTAACGAAAAAACTTTTGTGAAAATCTACAAAACAAAGAAAAGTAAATAAAAGAAGGTAAAAAAACTTGTCATGTACGCAAGTAAATGTTAGTAATCTTTGAAATTTAGGCAGGTATATTAACTGTTATATACTTAGATTAAAATTTTTTTTTCAGAAAATTAAAACTTTAGATTTACGCTGATTTAGCTTTAAAGGTACAATAACTAATCATTTACCTTTGGTTTAACTTGAGGCAAAGCAATGATAGCCTAGTGGTATGACCACTGGACTGCCAAGTCAAAGGTCTCGAGTTCGAATCCAAGGCACGCACCTCTGACTTTTCGAAATCATGTGCGTAATTATCACTCGCTTTAACGGTGAAGGAAAACATCGTGAGGAAACCTGCATCCCTGAGAGATTTTCTCGACAGCATGTGAAGTCTGCCAACCCGCATTAGGCTAGCGTGGTGGAGTATAGCCTAATCCCGTGACCCGTGACCGTGAGACCCGTGCCCAGCAGTGGGACAGTATATGGGTTGATCATTAACTTGAGGCATTATGTAGTGAATTTAACTGACAGATAAATATGTTTAAGTTCATCTCACTAAAGTCATACTGTGATCTGTCTAGACATTCGTCACTCATTCTATCTATGGAATCCGGTAATCTCGCGAGCTAATAGATTCGATAATTCATCGCGGCGCGCGTCTGAATCGATACCAGTACGATTGATGGCGCCTGTCTTAGCTGGTGAAACGCTCGACATGTCTGTCACAATGTTCCACTTCACTACATTCGAAATTTAAACTTTTAATGGCCATGCTTTTGTTCAATGCTTGAATGAAGGGGTTAGCAGTTACTTCCAAAACATCGCAGCATATCTTTTTGTTTCATTTTGTTTAGGTTGTTTTTTGTTTTGTTTTTGATTCAATGTATTGCATGATATATTATCGTCTATCTATTGTCTAGTATTTAATATTTGGTATAATTTATAAGTTCTAAATATTGTAAACAGTTAGAAACTTGTTCGTAAATATTTTGTTTTATCAGACAGAGACATATTATTATCGGCACAAATTGATACATTGATTAGCCATCAGAAAATGTAACAAATTAAATAGTTTTTTGTTAAATACCTGTTCATGTTTCATTAACTCTCTTAGTATTAAGAAATCTATTTTCCACTTTTTACTCTTTCCCATAGCTTAACGAGTGACTTGGGTTGTGTCACTAAGCGATTGGATGCGGCTAAGAATTGTGAAGTGCGATTCACATTTTTGTGAAGAAATGACCATTTTATTCAATTCTTTGTGGTCACATTCCATTGGCCGCTTCAGTAACGCTCTGGTTACTAGTTGGAATTGTTTTTTGTTCATAAAAGATTGCTAAATAGGTTACAATACCAACAACGTCATTTTCGACGTAAACAATACTAATAATGTTGTTGTTATCCAATTGCATTTTAAAAACTAGCGATCCATGCGCAGCTTGGCCTGCGTATCCCGGTGGATTTAAAAAAATGATATGTAATGTTAATACCGACAGCAGTGCCACCTGCCGGGTCCAATTCAAAACACCCAAGAACCCATTGACCATACATAGAAAATTTCAACTTAATCGGACCAGCCGTTTAGGTCGAGTAGGGTGACAAACACACGTACAGAAGATTAAGATTAAGTACTGACGTTCTCTTTAGGATCAGAAGCTTTCCTGGATTTGATTCGAAATCCTCAGTAGCAGCTTGGAGATTGGGGGTTTGGTGTACAGACAATGAGCTTGTAAAATATACAGATGAACTCTACGTGTACCTCTGTTTACTCTTCGGGGATATAGGGGTGAAGGTGGGCTATCATAATAAATTAGAATGCAAAGTAATATTTTTTACAAATAATAATGAATAAACAAATGTACCAGACACATAAAACAGTGTTTATGTCAGTTAAAAGAAAATCAACAATACTTCCAAAAAGTTTTCTCGTAAGAAACCTTTCACAAGCCATTAATGACTGTATTCCGACCCCCTAAAGAGTTGAAAACACGAAATGGAATTATGGATTCCCCTAAAAGTCGCCATTAGAATTAGAAGCGCAATTTATTCCGCACCGGAGCCCAATATTTCCGCGTTTCCTGTATCCTGTGCTACGCTACACTATTTTATCTAACCGTGAACCTCAGCTTAAGCCTAATTTAAAAGGTTATTATATCGTTATTCTATTATTGCTGTTATGAGTAACTAGTTTTATCATTTTGGAACTATATAATTATAATGAAACTATCATTCAGACGATGTGTAGGAAAGATATTGTAATTACACATACCTACTTATAAAAGATAAAGATAATTTTATTTGTTATAATCTCTAACTGATCGCTCTGCCCAGTTCCGATCACACATTTTAATACAAAATTGTTTATGGTACCCTAAACTCTGTCCATGTAAAGTTCCAAAATATGCTCATAATAGGTATGTGGTCATGGGAATTTAAAGTATAGATACATTTTGTATTTATAATTTCTTGAATGCTCTCAAAAAAGGTAGGTACAACAATGATCATAATTATCACACGTATCATTAAATACTTATTATAAACATTTTGTAACAGAACCGCTGTTTATGATCCTGATAAGTAGGTAGGCACACAAATTATCTGAATTATTCTAGACTCAACCACAGAAACTCAAGCAGACCAACTTCTAAATGATTTTAACGGCCAACGAAGACATGCAAACACATTAATTTATAGGCACGAAAACAAACTTTTTAAGTCTGTAACAGTCGCCTAACTTTTGCATTAAGTCCCGAGTCGAGAAAGCAATTATGGTTACATCTATTACACCCCACCGTTTGTATGATTACTGCCTTTTTATTTCTACTACATTTGAAATTTCAAATTACAATAAACTTTTTCAAATTAATATTCATAAAATCTTGAGATTTATGGTGGTCTCAAGTTGTAAATCTATTACAACATAATTACGATTCAGATTCCAATTTGCAACAATGTACTGATGAGTTCCAATAAACATTTCAACATGCTTGCTGTCAAATAAAGCCAACAAATATTTTAATGGTACAATGCATCGACCCTTTTTATTGGCAGTATAAAGTCGTCCGTCGAACGTGTAACCACCGACCAACCCTTAGGTACGGGACAAAGTCTCAAGCTGAACTATAAAATAAATCTAGCAAGTTATCGTCTACAATAAACAGTCGACGCGGAAGGCTATCGCCGATTCCCACGCAAAGTTGCTGTTAATAAAAGCAACAAAATTATATATTCAAGAGTTAGGAGGTGGTGGTATGGCAGTTAGGGCCTTCTACGTGGTCCGAGTTACAATGCAAATTGCTGTGGAGGGGTGCGCCGATGCCCTCTAACTGTGCGACTCGCAAAGATGGCCGCCGTAATGGCGAAATGAAATTATTAAGCATTGTCTTGTGAAATCGGCCGCAGTCGACACCTGAGACACAGGGCTCGACCACTTAGCGTGGATATTCCGCGCCGCAGGGTAACGAGCTGCGCGGTGCGCCACCTCGGCATACGCCACCGCACCGCACACCGCGACACTGAAGCATTACGCCCGCCCGCTTGTACAGTTACCCCGCGCTACCTTTTTTGAAAATCATCAAATAAACGCATTGCATTAAACTAGACCTATTGGCAAGGATACGCTTATTCAAATATAATAAAGTACATCTAAAGAAAAATTAATGGCTAGATGAGTTTAATTTTCTTATGAATTTTCATGTTATAAGCGTAAATTACTGTTCGCAAAATAGTAGTGAAAAATGGCAAAGGAAGCACCTCCACACTTTTCCAACGCCAAGACATTACTTACGACCCTCGGCTGAAAGCTTTGTATTAAAATTTAAATCTACTTTGCAAAGTGTATTTTATACACGTGCTCTTGCAATTTTGATCGTTCATAAAGCTCCGAATAGCTCCTATTATTACGTTTTACCTTTGCGGTATTGGGTGTGACACACCTCTCCCCAACCATTCCTGTTAACATTTTGACTAAGTCTCCCATGAATTTGGTATGCATAATTCTAATATATTATAGATGCTTTAATTACTCGTTTGTGGTACACTTGCGGTTTCTCTGTTAATGTTCATTTCTATTCGCTCGAGCATGTAGGCAGAGGTAGATGTTGTTATGTTTATTGAATATATTAAAGGCAGACAGACAGATGTGTATTAATAATAATAATAATATATCTTTATTTCAAGTAACCATGACTCATATTGTGACTGTTAGTAAAAAGTTAAGTATTTCAAAAACTCATCATCCTAATCGATCGAAACGGAAACGACCATTAATTCATGTAATGCGAAATCGATGTCCAAAAACGCGTCTTACAAAAATAAATTAATTTCAAAATTTGTTTTCGACAACAAAGGCAGGGATCCCTCTACTTACTGGCCGAGTGAAATTCCTCTTTAATCCAACGCATGCCCACTCCGTGTTTTTAATTTCACACAAAAAGCAGCTCCGAGTCGGTGATCAATCAAAACTGCCGCTCGTTTCTTTTTTCTATACTTCATTGCAATACACTTTCGCCTCTCTGTAACCGCTATAAATGTGCCTGTATTATTTTGTTTGTATAAAGGAAACGGGTATCCTTTAAATTTAATTATTTCGATGGATTTGTCCTGATGTCAAAGATTAATTACATTAGGTATACAAATTAGGTTTTTTAATCGCAACTTACTTATGAATTATTTTTATGGCTGTAACGATTAGTTCTGCGAATTATCATACACATCATGCCGTAGGGATTAAATTCAGTTTGAGTAGGTACATAAAAAAACATGTGAGTGAAATTTTACTGCGATATGATTTGGTCACGAGCAAACGTGGATCCATATGATTGAGTAGTCGCATGTTGAATGCCAGTCGTAGCACAGACGCTGCGCTACAGGTTTAAGAATGTGTTAGAACTGTACCAACATCGATAGTGACTTGTTGTGATATTCAAATAATGACATTAGAATAGGTATAGAAAGTTACACTGTCTCGATTTTGTTTTTTTTTTTTCATATGCATCTTAGAAATGTTTACAATTCAGTGTTTTAGATTTTTAGTAGACGCACCTACCTACTATATTTTCGCGCGAAAATGAAGTCTCTCTTAAAGACATAAAAAGTAGATTTCTGAGTGTTGTCAGCAATGCAGGGCAATGAAGAGTATTACAAAATTAATTTTATTAATCGTGACTAATTATAGTTGTATTTTTATTATTGTATGCAAAATGATATACTACGTACCGAATATTTGTTTTAGAAGTAGGAGTTGCTAGTTACCAGAGAATCATTTTAAAAAGTATCGTAACAAGTAATTTACTGAATCATTACGTAGGTTTGGATAAAGTCACAAACTTTTCTTCGTATTTTCCTGATTTACATTATTGCCAGATCGTATACATTCCTAGGTCTATCGTAGATCTCACGAACGTCGTCGCAAAGTGCCCTCGGAGTAGCGTGTAAATAAACATTCGCATTCGTTTCACGTTCGTGATCATTCGGCCTCATTCGGCCTGGGTCGGGATTACGTGATTTATTCAACAGACTCTAATTGCTACTGAGACTTTTCTCGTCGACTGTACGTGAACAGTCTTGAGCTTTTTATTACTACAACTCTTCACGCAGCGATTAATTGGAAATGATCAATGTATTACATATATATATATATATATAATGTATATATATATAATGTATATATATATAATGTATATATATATATATATATATAATGTATAAAACTATATAATTGAGTAGATGTATCTGTAAGTATTGACTAGAAAGAAGTTTTTTTTATAAATCGTAAGTTTATATCTTATAGGATAGGATTATAAAATTACTACACAAGTTTACCATAAAACACATTCCATTAGCTTATTACGGAACTGTAACTAGTTATCACTTATCACTTGCCTCATATAATAAAATTAAAAATATTAAAAATATGTGTAATATCAACAAAAACGGTAAACACTAAACATTTACATCACACAGTATCAAAACCATGCCATCCTTGTGTCATGTCAAGATCAGCTCCATCTCCATATTTGTTTTACGAATGGCTCCGTAGTCTGTACATTCAAAGCGTGCATTGGTTTCATTCATTTGCACGTTTTCATTTCAGATCTGTAAACATAAAGGTCGCCCCGCGTTGACACAGCAGTTCTTGCAGAGATACAAGATAAGCAAAAAGTGTTCAAAGGTTTCGTAAAAAACCTTAGCTCATATGGCTTTGCAATATCATTTGAAAGGTTGGCGACAAACCGATATTTTTTACTTAAAAGATAAGATTATGCAATCTTTAGCCGGCACCGGCAATCTGCACTAAATCCTATTTAAAAACACGCAACGGTGGCTTTTAAAGCGCACTCTCGAGGACTAGACACACTCCCACACCCACACAAAACGATTTTCGTTAAGATGCAGTTTTTTGCATTCTTTTGTGTGCAAGCGCATTTGTAGTGACGATACGTGTTGTCTCTTAATCCGCTTGTAATTGAATTCAATGCAGAATCCTTTGTGACACTTTGAAAGGGTCTTCAAGTAGGTACTATCCATCTATGGAATTTTAAGTAAAAAGTTAATCTATGGAAATTAAGTACTTAAATACTATTTCTTATCAGAAGTGCTGACATATTTACTGACTAATTAGTAGAGCATACAGTATATCCGTAGCTCGCATTTGCCCGTTTTTTCACAAACTTCGGAAGCTTCTGTAACACATTCTGAACAAACAAAGAAACACATTACAAAGCCATAAACCAAGCAACAAAGGCACCGACGAATACGTGTTGAAACTGATCCATCATGTCTCTTTTTAAAATAACAAAAAAGCTCATACGTTCCACACAACAGATGTTTTAGAAAAAAAACCGACCCCTATCGGCCCCAGAATATAAAACGCGGACTATAATTTCTATTAAAATAACTGTAATTTCCCAAATTATCTTTCTATCGTAAACGTTTAAATGCAAATTGGGTATCCTGATGTATTAATGTGGTCATAGTTTTGACAAATTGGAACAGACCTCGTGTCAAGGAATTAATTTTGTAAAACAATTTCATCTATATTTGACAGGTGCTTACGTTTTTGATGGGGCCACGCAAGTTCTGTAACTGTTCTATTAATCATAACTCACTGTGCTATCTTGAGATCAAAATGATGTAGTTGTTTTGATGTCTACGAAATTTATTTTTTTCGTCATAATTATGAATACCATGACATGTGATGCGTAGATAAAATAGTGTTATCACTTCATCGTGTTGATTTTTCTTTCAGATGGAGATAGGTAATTTGTTTTAGCGACACAGGTTTTGATAAAATCAATAAACAAGCAATGAATTACGTGTTTTAGTTACGTTTGTACATTTCCACTGTTTGGCAATAAGCACTTGCAGCCTGTTATCAATAATGAAACCGATATATGAAATACAATCATCAATATCAGAAAACAAACATAATATCGACCAATAAAGAGTTCAGCATATCAACATGCAAAATTCCAATTAGATTCCAAACATATGATTGTGATAAACCAACCGTTATTGAAGTTGCTTATCTATGTAATTAGAAAGGAACTAAGCTGTAACCATTTGTGTTTATGGGAACATTCGAGTACTACAGTCATGTTTTCTGATAGCACATATGGAAATTGTTTATGTATTAATATTAATAACATTGTCGAAATGCCTTAAATTCCAGGAGCACCTTACGTGGTAGCATTTGCTAAACCTAGTTTTGGTGTTGTTGTGTATAACGAAGTTGATTCGTTATCGCTTGCTTCATTCCCAGTAATAAACCTTATTATGCCTAATCTTTAAATTATTCAAAATCTATGCTAATTTGTTGCTCCATAATATCAACTCGGAATAACAACGTAAGACAAGGCAATACCTCTAACGTGTAATAACGTTATTATATTAACTATAATCTAATTCTAGGTACACCATTCACGTCATATAGGCACTTAGGTGCACATATCGATAATTTTAGATGACCTTATCAATCGCAATTAGGCGTAGGTAAGCCTATACACCTATTTCTAATACCAGTTTCGCACTCGGAACTCATTTCAGGCCCAGGAATATTTAAAAAGAGTAACACAATAAACAAAAGTAAATTTGAAAGTTGCTAAGTGTCCCTTCTTTATATCCTCCACCAACTTTTATTACTCACTTTTAAAATAGAGTGGTACGAAGAAACCGGATCTAAATCGTTGAAAAATAAATGAAGATCACCAAGTGGTACACCGGGATTAAGGGTAATGTGTGCGGTCGTTAACAGAGACATTCGAAAAATTATCTCCACGGAATCCAGTACTTTCCCCCCGCCGCGGATTCGTCAGAAGGGAATAAGGCATCAAATATTCAATTTTAAAACAGCCGCTAAAAGCGAAACGTCATCGCCTACGCAAACGCAGCTGGGACTTGACGATTTAGAAATTTTGTTACAGATGGGGACACGCACTCCGCTCTGGGAAAGAGATAAGTAAAAAATTGCATTAGCAAAGTGAAAAACATAAATGAAGATGACAACAATAATGTTTGAGATGACGAGAGATTGCCTTCCTTAAATGTTTAGAGGGTGTGTTGGTGACGCAACAGAAGTGATTCCGAGTCCCTTGAAAATTATACTGTCAGGAACAAGAAAATAGCACGCAGAGTAGGAAAAATTTCATTAGCGCCAATCAAAATGACGAGGTCCAAAATGAAGCTCGCAAAGAGAGTCGTAATCACGGAGTTCAGCAGGCACCCCCTCGACGTGAGGTCTTATTAAAGGAATAATATTTACAAAACGAGACGCCTCAGAAATCCCCAAATTAAGATCTTGCCGAAACCCGCCCAACTTCCACAAAGTGGAATCATTAAATTAAAAATGTAAACTTTTCTCTTAGCAAGGTAATGGGCATCCCGATGTAGATAAATAGATGGAATAGCTGCAAAAAGGAGCATTTTCCTGTTCATTAAATTTTTCTTTCGCTTTTTTATTTCGACCCCTGGTGCTAATTTTGTTGGAATTCACGCCCCTCGGCTCCACCCGCTGGGACTCAATCACAGAAATTTTATATCCGGAATTAAATAAGTACCCGACAGTATTACCAGCAAAATTTAATATTGGCTTATTTTTAGCGGAGGATTTTTTCTAATTAATCAGATACTCGTCCCTATATTTATTGGATTTAAATATTTCCGGGAACATTTTCTTATTTCGACAAACAAACAGAGCTCGATACTCCTCGTCGTGTAGAAATTGATTTAGAAGTTGCTAAGAAGTCAACCCTGAAGGGAATATTTTCATCAGTGGTAACTTATTACAGAGGGTGGTTTGTGTTAATAACTCAATTGTCTATATTACTTAGCGATATACATTTAGTGGGAAACGTCAGCGATCTCGGTAGTAAATGCAATTACATCTGCTAATATGCCGTCTGCAACCGACGCGCCACGCTCGTCTCCGCGGCACTGCTTCAAGCGATGCCACCCCTTAACAGTTTGGGGATCACTTAGAAATTTAGTTATGATACTTGCACCTGAATTTATTCATAGAATATTGGACTAGAATGTTACCTTGAAGTTTGACTGAAACAATATTTTCTAGGACGAGCTTTTATTAAAATATCTTTAGATGGTGAACCGCACCTCAAATTTTCTCTTTTTAATCGTCAATGTCATATCCAAATGTCTCTCGTATTACGTTATTGGGTTTCCTTATAAGATATTGATTGGTACAAATAAGGAAATCGAATTATTCAATGTCCGCCCCTCATTTGTTTCCCGCTCCCCCTCACCAGAGATGAAGAAATTCTTTCTGAGTTTTCGATTACTTGTCCAATTAATTTTATAGATTCATTTGTCTTAGACGCTGTGAAATATGCACTGCAAATATTGGACGTTTATTTTTACAACACTAATTTAAGCTTTCGGTTTCTGATCCATTTATTTTCCGAAGCTATAGACCTCAATATGCGTTGATATTTTTCGGATTTTTTATCGCTATTACTGTGAGAACAAGATAAATAATTAGTTCAAACTGTCAAGTAGGTGCGTCAGGCGCTCTTGTCCCAATAGCACGCATTGATTACTCGTGAGCCTCACTCTCACTTCAAGTGTGATCCGGAGTGGGACAGGGATGTCGAGTGTTACGTAATACGAGCAGTTAGGGTATTCTGATGAGAGGGAAAGTTCACGTTCCGTTTCTCATCACGCCTGTGCGCGCAAGTGGGTGAGTGCGGTTACTGGCCAGAGCAACGCACCGGCCATTCATGACATAATTGGCAATCGGGCTCATTAAACAGATGTATTTTCACATGGTGAACATGTTAACACCTCTGTGGACGGTGTTCGTTACGTATTGTAAGGGTGCGCTCGAATATACTACCTACACCGTTTGAAATGTAGTATTAGGTATACTTATGTATGCTGAAAACTATACCAAAGATAATTTGGCATTTAATTATAATCCATACCACTATAATCAACTATGGACAGATACGACTAGAATGCTGGTGCAAGAAAAACCAAAGGCGGTTGATAGTAACTCATAGCCAACGAAACCTTCAATTACGTTTCCACTGTGACTGTAATAAATCAACAATTGAATAGACCATTATTGCTTCGACCAATCGCATTACAGCCCTGACAGTGTGTCGAATTACATACACATTGATAATCAAGGACATCGGGCGCGACTCGCGGCATTCTGAACTTTACCTCTTAGGAGATAAACAAATGACTAGCTACGATTATTATTCAATTATGGCCCATGTTACGATTCTAGCGATAAAGTTAGATGCAGTCAATTGAAATTTAACTCTAAGTCTTTGTGTTTAAGGATTGTAGAGGTGCCTGTTCAGTTTGTAGGTGTAAGATAACAATGAGTGGTCAGACAAGGTGTTAAGAGAATACCTATTGTTCAAATCGGCGTGAGTGCGGGGGCGCGCCGCGGCGAGATCAAAGACGATTGACATTGAGACGTGACCACACCTTCGACTCTCCGATAAGTAAATTGACTCTACGATTGGAGAATTTGAGCAGTATATTTTGTTGTTTTAAAATTGTTTATGTGAATATAAACATTCTCTATTATTTTGGGGAGAAATGTGAAATAGTCTTCTGACATCATTTTTAAGATTGATATTTAAATACAATTATGTACAATATTTTATCGTACCTAATTCACAATACTTAGAGCACTCTAATTAAATATTATAATATTAAATTGAAAATAGAACAACTTCCGATTAATGTACAATTTAGCACAATCGTACTCATTGTAGAGGGGTACAGTAAAGGGCATAATTTGCACACAAAAGCACACGTCACCCAGCGGCACAGTCGGACACCTCCTTACGTCACGGCGAACACTCCCGACGCGGCCTTATCTTGATATCACTCGATATTCCGTCACGCTACGACTACTACGACGACTGGCTACCGTACAATACAACGACCACTGATTTGACTATGTTCTTTGAGTTACTATTCGTATTACCATGAGTACAGTTCACACCAAACTTATTGTCCAGGTTGAAGTTGGCTCGAGCTATCTTTAACCCGTCCGTTAAAATCGAAGAAAGAAAAATATTGGATTAAAATGATTTAAAACGATAGCCTACGGCTTGAGCTTTCTTATTTTTTTGTTACAACCCAATATTTTTCTTGCTCCGATTTTTAAAGCCGGGTTAAAGTTAGCTCGTGCCAACTACAACCCGGACAATAAGTTTGGCGAGAACTGTACCTAGTAGTAGTTTGTGAGTAGACGATCACGCATAAGTATAACGGCTTAGCCGCCGCCTTAGCGTCTACGCGGCGCGGTTACGAGACGACTACGCGGCGGTTACGAGACGGCTACGTGGCGGCTACGAGACGGCTACGCGGCGGCTACGAGACGACTACGAGAAGACTACGCAGTGGTTACAAAGCCAGATCTACGTAGTATACAAGACCTATGAGTGACCTGAGAGTCATCACTCTGATGACTCATCAGCCTAATGCGTAGATACTAACATTATATTTATTTCGTTTAAGTTACTTAATTTTTTGTGCTTGTCCTAACTGATGTTAATTGTGTATTGTATCCCCATTTATTTTACCAATTATAACTCAATTTCCAAAATTTCAATAAATTAAATTTTACAAATCATACGATTTTTGTTCTCATATATTCCATTCGTATACAAAAAATAATCTATTTCAATGATCATACATTTTAAAGATAGGCCCACTTGGCTCGGGGGTGTCGGGACTACAAACACTTCACAAAATCATTTCTATTCCGTTTTCCGTGAAAATTGCCCACCGACGGTCAAAGGGTTAACGATTTAGTGTTTATTTGAATTCCGCCTTTGTTAGTTTAAAAGGCGTTAGAATGTAAACGGATCCTTTGTTGTGATTGCTGTGTGTTTTGTTCCGACCGTTCTCAGTTTATTGTTTTGTCATTTGCAAGGAGTGCGTTTGGCACCCCTACCCGCTATACCTTTACTTGTGACGTTTCAATTTACTGGGTTATAGGAATATTGTATAGGTATTTTTATTGACATTTATTTGGAAATAAGTAATTAATATTACTAATATTTGGATTTCGTTAACTGTTAGATTAGGTATTCATTTCAAAAAATTAAAATACTCAAATCAAATCCGTTGAAACCAATCACAAAAGGAAATGCAAGAGACTTCTGAGTTCATTATAAGAACATTTTATCTTAATGCTCCAAAGTCTGACAGGATTATTTTAATGTGGATGCGAACGACACACATACTCCATAAGTAGAGCTTTGAATTCCATTAGATAAGAAATATACTAAGATATTTGACTGTGATTTATCAAGTGCTGACGAAATATTAATAACGATGATATCATGGCATACATTTAACCGTTTAATTTAGCTTTTCAATCTTATGTTCTACTTTAAGTACTTACTGATGCCAATGGAAAAATGATAACTTCATTTGCTTATCTGATTTGTTATAAATTCTTTGCTACAGTTCTCATTTAATTGCATTCTATCTGATGCTTGTACGCACAGTTCATATATCAGTAAAGCAACAGTTTGCTACATTCGTACCTTCACTAGCAATCTGCCAACAGTGACTACAACTACTTATTAAATTATTGATACATTCCAACAACAGATCATACAAAATGCAAGTTTAACAAGCAATGATCAACCAAATCGGGAGTTGGAACATTCAGCGCCTTTGTGTTCCCATTGTAAGTGCCGCAGCATGGCATCGTTCTTCATTGAGGCCTCTCTGTGGGGAGCCCACAGTAGCCCGACAGTATCTTTTTGTACGTCCAACGTTTTATCAAACATTTTAATGGCCGGCTTTATGGAGCCAACAAAAGAAGTGTGCCAACAGAGGCGTTAAATCCTTTACGATTTGATGATGATGATCACGCGTTTGTCATTGGACCGCACTCTGGGCTCGTTGTCGCTCATGCGTGAACTCGTATATTGAAATACATTTGTTCTGTTATGAGAACTTTTTTGACCTATTTGGTTACTTTTATTACTTTGTCATTCAACTTTAGTCATAAAGATAGAATTGATTAATTGAAATGATCATACAAAAATTGCGAACACTTACCCAATGGAGCCCCAGCAAGATTTATTTAATAAATAAATAAAAAGTAACAACACAATCATGCTTATCAAACTAAACATAAACAACTAACGCATTCAATAGTACTACACATATAATTACTATGTAAATTTATCTGTGATTTCCATTTTTAATCAATAGCTAGGGTGTAACCTGGAACCAAAACAACGACAACTAACATTTCACCCACAAATTATTCCAATTACATTTAGATACAGTAAAATAATCACACCATTGAGACATTATGCAATCGATTTATAAGGATTGATAAAAGGACCAACCAAGCATTTAAGAAAATCTTTGCTCAACTCCACAATTCCAATGAAATGAAATGGGACCTACCTGGTAGAAGATGGAAATTGCGAAACAAAATAAAATCGTAAAAAAATTAAAATCAAACACACCAATAAGCAATTTTGTTGGAAATATAATACTGTATGTCCTGCGTTGCGGGTGTAACGTGTGGTCTTCCAGGCTACCCCCTTGGCCTGCGAGCAACCGGCACAGCGGCCGAGCCCGCTCGAACGTTTCCGAACGCAACCGAACCCGGCCGAACGAAACCGAACGCGTGGTGCTAGTGAGAGAGCGACATACCTGTCTGGCGCTTTCATTGACAGGCACCTGAAATGAAGAAAAAAATCGATCCAATTCGTTGAAAATTTTAAATTTTAATAATTTTGGTCTACTTGTTTTGACATTGCCACAGATAAATTTACATGCAAGGACATGTGTAGGTTTACGTTAAATTAGTAGGTATCCTCTCGCTGAGTTACAAAACTGGATATCAACTCTGGAATTCTGGCTTGTTTTTATTGTAAACAGATTCATCATCTACTGCGAGCAGTGGATCTAAATAGAGAACATGACTATACAAGGGGTAACAAAAATGAATTATAAAAATTAAAAGTAAACATACTAAAAAAGAATAAACAATAATGTGGCAAAAACAGTTAAAAACAACATTGCAAGATGTATTAGGACAGTTGTTAAAATATGGGGTAGCGTCGAGCGGCTTGACTCCGCGGCTCCGCTGTTATTGTGCGCTTGCACGCGATCTCTCTCTCGTGTTTGCATTCGCACACTGATGCAGCTACAAGCCAACGGTTTGTTCCATTTTTGAATCATGTGCATAAAATCATTAACTATCCCATCAAGTAATACAGATATATCGCATTCCAATGTTACTATTGCCATAACGTACCTAAAGTTAAATATAGCGCAACTTTAAACAGGACGAGATCATTTGAAGAATGTTCAACTTACTCATATTAAGTACCTATTCTTTAGACGCCAATCAAAACATAATATACTATTTCATTTACTATAATTCAATATACCTACATTAATTCATAACCAGTATTATAATTAGCAATTACTTATTTTGTAGAGTAGGTAATCAATTAAAGAAAAATATTATTCATGTTTCTACTTATATGAATTGGCCAATAAAGACAGATTAATATTGAGTCATTACAATACAGTCGACCCCCCTCCCCGATGGACAAATTTATTAGATTATTACAGGACGAGATCACGCAAACGGAATCGTAAAATTAAAGGGAATCAATCCCGTTAAATTGAATCCAATTCCCTTAGCATTATTACATTATAGAGGGCATAACGCACGTGGTATGAGCCGGCACTCAAACGTAGTACTAGTTATATCAAAAATTTGTAACTCAAGGTGTCGTTAAACGTTGCGATTGTACCATTAGAGTGGGTAATGAAAACATCAAAGCGCTAAAAATAAATTTATCGAGACAGAACAAAAATATCAAACAATAAAAAGAGCTCAGAATGAATAAAGTGGCGTAGAGTAGCGGTTCATACAATACATTTCACTTCGCGTGTGAACAACCACCGATGACTATCGTTTTGTGCTATTTTGACACAAATACTTTTCTCGTAGATATTGTAATCGATGGCATTCAACGCGTACCGACACACACGCAACAAAATCAAAAGTCACCTACTCGAAAAAACCAATCTATCAATATTAGAACACAAAAAAATATGCAAGTCAGTTAATAATCCCGAATCGGCAATCGACAATGGAAATAAAGTCACAGTCACTTTTTTAATAATGGCAACACAGTTTTTCTTTTTTATTGCCACCCTAGGTTCGTTTGACATTTGAACCGGCTGATGACTTAGCCGCCATGATTGATCGTCGCGACCCAGTAAATGAGTGCAATTTAGCGTTTATTTTTCCTTCTATTCAATGTTTGTTATTGTTAACTGCATAAAATTGTATCCCTTAAAAAACTATATCGTCATTTTATTAGTATAACGCATAAAAGAATGATCTATTTCTCCAGTGTCTGCTACAAGATTACATATTTTAAAATAAATTAATTTGAAAGCAAATAATAAAACAAAATCAAATCATATTTACATACAAATTAACTGTTGAACTGTGACTGGTAATCATTTGTCAATTCGAAGTGTCATTCCGAATCCCACAATGAGTCTTTGGTTTTCAGATGATCCAAAATGCTTTCAAAGCGCTTACATTCAAAGTTCAAAATAACATTTCGCTTCAAACAATGTGCCAAGGAAACTACTTGAGAGTAAATATTACAACTTTGAATCATATCGCATCTGTTTTAGAGTTGAGAGTTCTACGTTTGTATCGTCAGGATTTGAAGAAAATGAGCGACTGTATACAATTTATCATCGAACCAAGTATCCGCCCAAACCGTAACGAATCACTAGTAAATAAATTGACCACAAACATTTCGGACCATTTCTTTTGATGTAGCGTCCAGAAACAGCTTCCATATTAATTTATTAGTGATGTAAGTATCTTGAAGATTTGTTGCTCGGTTGATTTGCGGTGCCTGACGCCATAAATCAAACTACTTGCGTTCACTTTATTCTTGCTATATTGTATTACAATAGAACTTATAAAATGCCCTACATACTACTCTCTGACTATTCTTGTCTTAGCGTAACGATTGTAAGACTTATTTCGAAACAGTTACATTGTAAGACTATTTCACAGTTTTCATAAATTTAAGAAAACAGAGAACGAAGATAGAGCAGTAATAAAATATTGTTAATCATGATATTGTTTTCGTCTGCCAACATTTATGTGATCAGAGAAAACATGTAGTGGGTAGATCACGTGTACATGTGATATTATTTTAAGCAAGTTTCACAATAATATTCCTCCCACAGGCGGCCGGGCGATGATCGAGATGATTGTAATGAGTCACAGAGTATAAATTACGTTTGACAGGTCATAGAATTAGATTGATACGTTCTAGGCTGCTCATTCAATTGGTAGTGATTTGCCGGGATGTGGGGGTCTACTGAATCATTTTAGACTACCAATGTACATAGGTAGCTATCATATTGTATAACTATCAATCAACCGAATCAACTGTTTAATGTACATTAATTTATTGATTTGGTTAAATATAACATATAGTAAGAGCATCATTTATATAGATTTGAAAATGCTACGTGTATTTCAATTTCAGGTAAGTACTGTTTCGCCTATATTTTTTATGTGTTTAAACAGTTAAGCCAAATTATATTTTGAAATCAGGTTTTTTCTAAATATATAATCTTCTTTATTACACCGATTGTACAGTAAGCTAAAAGCTATTGTATATAGAGATACCTTTACATTTCCACTTAAGCATTGATCTGCTCAAGGGACTAGAAATTTCATAGCTCTCAATTAATGCGCAGAAATAATTATTTGGAAACATCCACCCCACTTGTAAATCAATTTATTAAAGTAAATGCGAACCTGTCCCTCCTCGAAGTATCACAAGTATCCTTATTTGATATTTTAAGACTGGAAATAATTAACCGATTTAATCATGTTATGTCTACGTAAAAACAGAGCCTCTAGACTCAATAATTATTCCGTCTAAATTAATTTCTGTGTTTGTAATAAAATGAAACAAGTATCATAAACAAAACAGAATGAAACTCGAATGGCGCCAACTCCTTCGTCCCACCTGGTCTCTAAACAAACTTTTGACACGATCGTAATGAACATTTTTCGGGAAAAATAATTGCACATTTATCCTCCTGGGGGCATTAATTTCCCTTCAGCCGCGATTCTGTTGAGGAAACAACCCAATTAGTGCATTACTTCTTACTCGAGGATCTGATTTCTTATAAAGTCAGTATCACACACAATGATAATTTTACTAACATGATGCTGAAGGTATTTTTAACACAATTATTAAGATTTGTTAGGTAGTTTATTGGTTTATTAGTGTCGTTTAGTAATTTAAAAAAATGATTTCAAACGCAACATAGGTATCGCCAAATTAACGAAAATGAAACGTGAAATTAAGATAACAATGGTATAGGTATTAGGTACACCTGGGCCATTACTGTGTTAATTATAATATTTACTATGATAATAACATACTTAGAGTACGATCTTTCAGCAATGCGTGTAGTTTTAATGTGAATACGGACACGGCAAATTGCGGCATAATTTAATAATAACACCAGTACGCATGCGCTATTTACGGTATAATTTTATGACAAAAAATACCTTTGAAATTACCGCTAACATTAACTTAATGTTGGCAACTTAGACATATTGACAGTTTTATTCTTGACACACATTGTGTGGAGTAAATATCAATCTACTATAGCGGCAGTTACGAACCTACATATCTAGTAGTCTAGTCTATAAACTGTCTAACGTCTTTCTATGCGTTAAGTGTGCTACTGCCTTAAAATATAACCCTTCTAATTCTGTGTATTATAAGATTTTTATTTTTTATTTATAACACTGAAGAATTATTACTTCTGAATCGTTTAAGTCCTTGCTCAGTGCTTATAATCCCGCGAGCCGAGATTAAAATGCTCGCCCAACGCTAATTAAAAGGGTAACTTTTTTACCTAAGTAAATGATTAATCGAACATTTGTGTTCGTACTGTATTAAAACACGGTAATAATTAATTGTTCTTATTTTGTTAAGCAAAATACTTCCAAGAATCCCAAAAATTATGTTGGGATTATATAAAATACTAATTTTACGGACTTTTTTGTAGACAATTACACTACTTTTACCGTTTACGGCAAATTAACGTTATATGCTATAGCTGGACGGTATACTTTAAGAAGTGCAATTATAATTTAGTATTATTAAAAAAAACAGTCAATTTGAACTTCTTTGCAATTAAAGTAACACAGGAGACCTTTACGAAAATACACAAGTGAGAACCATTGAAGTGTCAGCTTTTGACAAGAATATTTACATTTAACTATCTTTTTTAACGAGGAAATAATTCGCTCCAGTCAACAGTAGCGATATTCTAGTGACACCTGTCACATCGCAGGGTTAGTGGCATTTGTCAGACTCGTACTCACTTCGAACTGGACCTTTATCAGTAAGTCATTTTAATAACTGTAAACAAGAAATATCTAAACATAAGCATTCAATAAGAGAAACTACATAACAAAATGTAGCCCTCAAGTATAACATAAGGCATGATGACCCATTTCGATGACCGTCAATCATTTTAAAGTGCATCCTTATCTGATAAGTGATTACTTTGTAAGGAAAAGTTTAATTAATTTTTAATTACGCAAAACACCTTTTATAAATATCAATGCATAACGTGATCATATTTAATTAATATGAACACGAATATCTAGTATTTTATACCTAGATGTCAGCACCTCTATTTGATGCTAGGAAGGGTTGAAACTCATTGGTAATTATAATTGTTTAACTAATTGCTAAATTAATTATGATAATTATCGAGAGTGGCTAGTGGCAATAATTTCGCAGTGGTGCGCCGCAAGCGCCTTGAGTTATGAACGCCCTTTACCGCAAACTCGTCCATTTTGCCCCACTGCGGTAATGATGGGCCCTAATTGTAACTATAAAAAGTGCTACAGTAAGTGCATCGATGCACAGCGAATATAATATAGGTAGGTTATACTTCTATCCAGTCTCATCGATTGAAATTAGTTCGCGAACGGCAATATTTCAAGGCGATATATTTTCATTGGTTTTTTAAGCCTTTTAATCTTAACAACTACCATTTTACAGTTATATTACTATCCGACAAATATAATTATGTATATATTTATTAATATAATTTTGTTTATATGACGAACCGTAAAACGTCAACAAAATCAGAATAAAAGGCAACAGGAGCGATTAGCCCGGGGCACCGACTGCGTGGTCACGATTTATTGTACACTAAAACAATATTAATTTTGCAGTTACAAACTTTAAATTAACAACCTACTCCTTCATGCCGCTGTTCTAAATGGTTCAAATTAGTTTGGCAACTGTTTTGCTGAGCGCAACAATATCGCGGTCGATTCGATCTTCAACACAGTAAAGTCTGAGCTGTTTAAGGAAGATACTTGTCTAGGCTTAAACCAGTTCTATCTGAAACGATTGGCAACGAAGCTTAGGTAACTATTTGGTATACATATCATACATACCATGAAGTTACGCCAGTCATAATTTTCCTGTTGAAAATTCAGTCTATTATTGGAAAATACACGCTGTTCCACAAAAAAAGTACGTGTTATTATTGAAAATATTTAGTGTCCCAGAACTTAGTGAACTTTACACAAAAACGACAGGGAAAAAAGTAAGAGGTGCCAATTCTATCTTGCGTACTACTCAAGTTTTTTGATTAAATGTTTTAAGTTGTTTGTCATTTTTTGTTTGGTATAAAATGGACAGCTGTGGTTGCTTTACACGTAACTATCTAAGCACTAACAATGTATCAAGACGAGGCAAATTTTCAAACGTCTCACACAAGCTGATAGTATAACGGCCACCATAAAAGAGAATTACGTTGTTACAACTACTGGCAACAATTTTTCTTCATACTAAGTTTGTTGTAGCACGCAAACCACGTCAGTATGAAATAAGTTTAACAAATAACCAACATTTTTAATACAACAACTAGAATACACAGTGCTTTGAAATTACGGAAATATTAGAGAAAATCTTTCAGATTTATATTCAAAGAAAAATATAAATGTTTTGATCTAATTGAAATAAATCGTGATAATTTAAGTAAATAATAATTTAATTGTGTTATTTATCTTCTATCTATATAACCTGACCGTCTGACTGAGTGATCGATCAACGCACATCTGAAACCGCTGGATTTAAAATTATGAAATTTTGAACAAATTGTAAGTGTGCAACTACGAAGAAATTTTGGGAAATTCCCACGAGATTGGGAAAAGTTGAATGAACGCAGTAACACCGCGGAATACACGCTCGTCCTTTATAAAGTACTAGCTTTCCGCCAGCGGCTTCGCCTGCGTGGTGTGGCTATTTCTTATATATTAAGTGTATATATAAATATAAATATTACTCGGTAAAATGTAGCTTTCTAATGGTGAAAGATTTTTCAAATCGGTTCAGTATCGGAGCCTATTCAATGCAAACAAACAAATAATCAAATCTTTCCACATAATAATATTAGTATAAGTACAATTCATCTTTAACTGTCATTTCATTTCTCACCCTAATTGTACCTAAACTTTATCCATTATTATCTGGAATTAATATATTTGAAAACCTATAAAGGTATTTTGAACTTCTTAAGTGCGATGATACTTATTCCCTCAAGTATTTAAGACATCAAAACAGAAGCTATATTTCCATGAACGTTACTTATATGAATCCAAAATAAAGCCTTTAAATAAAGCCAACAAATTGTTGGAAATTGGTCTATTTGTTCCCGGTCCACCGCCACTCATACTTCCGGCCTGCATTCATCATTCGGACAATATCATTAAGACATCAGACCGAGGGTAGCAAACACACCTTATTATGTGTAGTTCAGGAAATCCTACTGTGTTATTTTAGTAAAAGCTTTTTGTAATAATGTTATATTTCTACTGAAGTTATTATAGTTGATGATGTTGGGATTCAAGGCTTGAATCCAACATCTTCATCAACCTTTTTGACCTGACTGTTACTATTTGGTAGGTATAAGATGGAATCTACATAGGTAAATGGAATTAAAGAAGTGTTCCTAATTGGAAGTTTAATTAACATTTTGCAAATTTACTCTTAAGAGCAAAGCATTAGTAGTTACCTACGCTTTTTAAAATAGCCACCTATCTACAAAAATTTAACCACAGCTCACTACTGAAGCACATGTATTATGTCTTCTATTAAAAGCATGTTCTTACTCCTGGGATTCACTATACACAATTGCTAAACCACTATGTCAATATACTACCAGGTTTTAAAACCATTTTTCTTACCGGTGGAGTACTACATTAATTCTGTACTTCTAAAGTGATTATCCGAACAAAAATACGGAAGAATTTGCCACTTTGAAGACGGGTCATTGTAAGCTCATACCCAACTAACATTTTGGTAATAAGAATAAGTGCTACATTTGCAGTTTAAGCAGCCAAATAAGTAACAATGTAGCAATTACAGACGCTGTCGAATTATAATTGTAACATATTTATGAATTACAAAGAATCAATAACCAAAGCCATTATTACATTAGTCATGAGGTTATAGCTTCAGCGATCAATTAATGTAAATTGTTAATTAGAAAACACGCAAAACGCTCGAGCAGTGCCGATCCAATCAACGCGGTTACTATCTAACCAGTAACAAAGCTACGTAATCTCGCTATATAAATAAAATAAAATTGTCTGACATAGTAACACTATACCTATGGGAAAGCTATGTGAATAACTGTTTATTAAATTATGCATTTTTTTGTATGCAAAATATAATATCATTCAAAATCATAAACATAATATCCAATTAAAAACCAATTAAAAACCAATTGGATTTTAGGGTAAGTGGACATTTGAACTTTGATTAAATAAAATTTAGCCATATATTTATTTATAGACACCATAACATTTATAACTTTTTATAAGAGTTGGTGGTTAGTTTTGTTACAGTTTAACCACGAACTGGTTTCTCTAAGGTAGAACACGTTAGCTGGAACTAGCTTATTTTAAAATCCGTTTATACTCGAAGACTGAAGTTAACTTTTTGGAAAATTATCTGATGGTCACAAGTTCACAACTAAACTTGCCTCAATCACTTGACATGGGCAAAGTCACAATAGCTAGCTAGCTTTGTGATACACACGACTATAAAAGTTAACAAACTTGAGGCTAAGTTTACTTTGTCTTTTTACCTGCGGACATTCGTACCGCAAATAATTTAATTGGCGGGTTAGCATAACACGATTGCAGTGTGTAGTCAATTATAAACCAATTGACACGAAGAGCTAGCTAGTTACGAAAGTGTACAATAATTAGAACTGTTGGCGAATGAAAAAATACCTGAGAATTCTGATTGCCAGATAAAACGGCGATTGTCTTGGATTGCATATTGAAAAAACATGCAACAGAGATAAGGAGTTACATGGTTGAGCGACTTAAAGGCATCGCGGGTGTACACTGGCTAATTGCATTTCCTACCTAGTTACTACACCGGTGCATAACGAGTGCAGTTATTCAGCTCGTTAAATTTTTGATGGTTTGAAATATTGTTTCTGTTTTGGTTCGTTATATGCTGCTTAATTCGGCGATTTTATATTAGTACCTACCTGTATAACGAAGTTAGTAGTAGCATTTCGATACGCGCAGTGGATTTATCTGGATATTTCTAAGTACACACGCATGGCATCTATTCATATGAAGCATTAATGGTAGACAACATGACTCCCTCACATTATCATCTCGACTTACGGAAGTTGAATTACCGTATCAAACTATTTCTTGTACAAACAGCTTAGTAAGTCTCCGTGCACCCTTGTCACATTCACACAACACACACTTCACGAACACCTCGGCGAACATTAGCACTCAATGGTAATTTGAAACAGTCTCATCTGTATTTCCATTGTGCAACAGTTATCTGTGAAATCATGAATGGAGACATTTGTCTTAATGTTTAGCTATTTTCTGTGTAATTAGATAAGTAGAATAAGCATTGTGTAGTGTTTTGTTACAAGTTAATGTTTCGTAGTTTCGATAAATTGTCTGTTGTATCTATTAAATTAAAAGATAGTCATTGTAGAGATACTCCTAATAGTCTAGTCTAGTCTAGTAATAAAATCCTCCATTTTTAATATTCTCAGAACTTTACTTACGTACCTATTACCTATGAGAAAATTACTAACTAATAAAATACCACACAAGGCACTGAACGTGTGACATAGATTACATCATCACCAAATTATTAATGATATTAATACAGAACTTTACGCGGCGTCTTTGTAAGTTGTAAATAATGATTACTGTAATGTTCATAAATTTTTTTCTATAGCTGATAAGGTGGATTAGCCCACCGGGATGGCAGGATGTATCAGTAATCTTGTTTGCTGAGAATGTGTGTGATGTGTTTGCACCTCATTACCAGTCTTGCTATAGTTCTAAAGGGGACACCCAGCGTAACAAACTGAAATACTTTTGTTTGTACTTGTTACTCTACCTTAAATCCTACATTTCCACACAAACCTTTTATCATATCCATGATATGGTAAGATTTACAGTGTAATTTATAATTTCAAAACATGTTACCTATTACATAAGGACGACGAAATCAATTTAGGAAGTGAATATCTAAATGATATGTACGAGATCATATAAAAGACAGAAAATATGATAGATAGCAATAACAGATTAATGAGTTGTATGAAATAATATGTATCTTGTATGTATATTGGTTGGAATTAAAGTGACTTTCGATAAACACTAACTAGATAGGTCTAGTTAGTATTTATCTTAGGTCTCTGTTTCTGTCTCTGGTTGTAGCATCTAAAGATAAGAAGAGAAGCATTACGGTGAAATTGCTAGTAATATGTTATCGTAACCAAACATTTTTGTTGTTGATTTTCAATATGCGATTATTCTGTCACATTTCTGCTATACCGTTGTCTGATTCAAGCGTACAAGACTTGACGTATGATCATACTAGTGGACTAATTAATAGGTCTCGACAGGTGGCAGTAGATCATTGATTGCAGTTCCGGCGAGGCTGGCGGCACTGGTCATGTTTACATGCAACTCAACGATCAATCGCTAGAATCGCATAATACAGTCGTATGTGTGTGCGATACACAAAACTATTCACTGGACAATAGAGATATCTGATTCGCAACAATGCATATGTATAGGAATTTTAATTGGAAATATGAGAAGCGAATGTTGTGTTGCACGTTGTTTTGATTTAGCGCCGTTTCTATCCTGTCTACGATAGATTGTTACCAAGATATGTCTGTATTCTTTATGGCCATTGATTTCCATATGTAACGAGGTATAATTAAGTAAAAAAACAGTGAGAATCGTATGCATACTTGTTTCATATTGCGATTGCAGTAATGACCTGCTGTCGGCTCGAAACGTTTATTTGCCGAGGCACTCGCTTCAATTCTAAAATGTTTCCCACTGATGTTTATTTAAATGTTGCAGGTTAACCGACGTTTTAGACGACGTCTGTGGTCTAGTGGTTCGAGTACTGGACTGCTCATCACGAGGTCGTGGGTTTGATCCCCACAGGACACAAACATTTATTGTGATGAACTTAAGTGTTTGTGTTTGTCTGGGTGTATTATAAGGGTGTATTCACAAAAAAGGATATAAACATTATATCCATTGTCTAGTACCCATAGTACAAGCTCTGCTTAGTTTGGGACTAGATGGTGCTGTGTAAAAATGTCCCAGGATATGTATTTATAACCTATTAGAGATTCATTGATGGTATATTATTCTCTATATTCAAAGTTGTTCATCGAATTTATGTAAGACACACTATTCCTTGCTCATCAGTTCTGGTTATAAAACGAACTTCAATATTGTGGTTCATTAACACAACTTCCAAGGAGACTGTTCAAACAATAATCCCCTAATTGAAAATCACAGATGAATTCCTCTTCCAGCAGAAAATTAAAATAAAATTAACAACGAGTCAATTACGGCCCCAGAACAAAATGAGGTATGTCTGTTATAAAAAATGGGAGCCAAGGGTTGGCGAATTTCTTTCCGGTTCTGTACATTTGTTTAATTAATCACATTCTTACGAATGGGCCCCTCGCCGGTCCGAATGTCCGAATATTTGGAGTTGTTTTGCTTTACAAAGTACTTCATAAAGAGAATCCGTTGTGAAATTGATTTTGGATAAATTTTGGGCCGTTATTTATATTTTTTATTCAACAGAATGAACAAAACATTTTTTAAACTTCATTTAATGACCCACTGTAGTCATTTTACGGATGATAACAGTGAAAAAACTCGTGAATAAGTGTAGGGTACCTTTGTTTTTTGGGATGCGAAAAATCCATAGGACATGGACAATGTACCCAATTATTTGCCGTATTATTATTATTATTTGGTGTTATTTATTTGCGATAGCTAATGTCGCACTAAAATCAGAATATACCAGTCCTTTAAAAGAACATAGATTACCTAGATAACACAGCAATATTGTGATGTTATTACAATTCAATAATTATGTGTATCACTAAGAAATGGTATCTACATAATGAACACGTAATTGTAAAAATTCAAAACTATTGTTATAGAAGGGGTCATATTACAAGTCACTTCGCAGCAATCTCGCTTATAATTACGTTATTCTGACAAAAACAGGGACCCTTTTTTTGGAACACGAAACACACGGAGTAGATATGTCTACCAATTTTAGAAATTACTTCCTTAATTCAATACGTAATTAATCAATAATGAAATTAATACTTAGTGAATTAAAAATATTGTCAACTTATGTTAATAATAATTCAACCAACTTCAAACTATATCTACGTATTATTTAATATAAAAATACACTAGTCAACGAAATGCCGTTAAACTTTTAGTAATTCATTCTCAAAATAATTTTCTTACAATTTTTTCATGCATAGGAAGTTTTCTTGGTCAGAGATAGATATTTATAAAATTAGTTTATAGTATAAAAACGTTTACGTTACGAAATTCGTAATTTCAATGTATCTAATCGATTTGAAACTCCATCGCACAGTGTTAAAAACATGCACGCAAACAGGAAAAAAAAGTGCAAAATCATATCGCTGTTACATCTCGAATGGTGCTTTTTTATTTCAATTTTCGAGGGTTCGCTAAACGTTTGTAGCGAACTCTATTATTCGGTTCCCGTTGTGACGTAAGCACATTCACCACTCTACAGCCGTTTGTTATTAAATATAATAATGTATATCATAACGTATTCATATCTACGATCTCAATGAATATGCCAATTCCATTATTTTGTTACACGAGATTAATACTTTGTATTCTTTCCCTATGCACGTGGCACAAAGGTTTCCTTTTTTAAATATTAGTACTATTTTTATTTTGTTTAAACGAAATTAGTTTATTTTGCTGGAGTGTGTAACAAAATAAATCGTAATTTTAATGATAACATAAAAATAATTTTATTCTATTACATTAAACTATCAAATTAAACCAAAATAGAATTGATCTACAATTTACCTCAAACCTCAATCAAGTCACGCATACTATGAAGTAATGTTGGAAGCATAAAAATCTAATAAATCTACTAACAAAAACGATTTATAACCTTTCTTAGCATCGTATTACGTCAGTTTCTATTTACCACAAAATGTTTCATTTGCATAATAGCTTTTTTTTCAGCCATTACTATTTACGTTAATATTCTGATTCGTTGGAGCGGGGGTCGCACGCACAGAAAACATAAAGACAATTTGTATGTGGCAGCCATTTATGTAAATAAATCTACGATACCGCATTATTACAACAATATGTACGAAACGGGTGTGGCCACTATGTTTACCATTTGATTTGGGTGTGGTTTTGTGTGTAGAATAAATTTAATTAGCTTAATGCGCAACGGATTTACTAACTGTCATCCTTCTCACAATTAAAATTTATTGTAAATTGTAGAGTTGCTATGGTCAGATAATTAAAATTCGCATCTCAAAACGAAATAAAACAATATAAAATAAAAACTTAATAATAATTTCTGTTCGTTTAATCAACAAAACATCAGAAAGCAATAAGCTCTATTAAGAGTCCGATAGAATTTCTCATTTCATTCGTCTTAAGTCGTCAGAAACAAAGTGCGGCCGTCGTCGGTGGTGTTATTAACGCGTCTAAATAATTACAGGGCACATCAATCAGAGGGCATATGCAGATAGAGCATTTTGTGCGAGTCAGCGTGCAGTCGGCCCACTGTGCAACCCTTTCTTTGATATCTGTATGATATTACAAATGAAATTATTAAAACTTGTTCCAAAATGTGTTCAGATAGGGATGGGAAATAGTCGATGATTTACTATAAAATGATTTTACTATTAAAAGCTTTTATTGTGTTTTCTAAGTTTATATTATAGACATATTAAAGGGTAAAAGACACGTAAATCAGGTAACAAACACATACAATAATTATTTTTATTAATTTTAATAAAAATAATAATATTTTTTATTGTTGATTGCGACCTATCTAGTCTTGCCTAATATAAAGCACCAACTGTAGCAATAACATGTAACCTTTTCATGGTTTAATAAATACTTTAAAGAACACAAATTCTATGATGTTAAAAAAAATATCATCATAATATTGTATTCCAAATATACCAAACTACTTTTAAGAACAGCACAGTGCTTCAATTCGTAGCATTGAATTACAATAAAATAATATAATCAATAGTCCCTGGAGAGGCATGAAGCCTTTGATGTAACGGCTCACCTCGGCACACAATGATCGGCACATTTCGTCTAGAACGCTACAAATTGACCGCAATTAAAAGAACAATGACTAGTTTCAATTCCCCAAACTTAATTTCCTCCATCGCAAACGTGTAACTAACCGAAAAATGCATTTATAAATAAATTAATACGCTTTGCTTCAGTGGACGTGTTTTGTGTGGGTTATCATGACGATATTAGAAATATTGGGACGAAGGTGTCCAAAGTATTAGAACTTACAATTGTTTTTTGAATGTTCATTATTAACACACTGAAATTTCCCTTACATAAAAAAAAACTCCCAAAATAATGTTCCCTCTGGGAGTGAATTTTTCGTGGCTTAGTGCATGAATTGGAATATAAAATTAAAATAAAACCCATTGTTAAATAATAATAAGGCCAGAAGTTTTTAAAAATATAATAAAAGGAAGTTGACAACAAAAATATAGATTTATCAGAAACATGGCAAAAAATATTTCTATTTCTTTGATTTATTTTGTTGCAACATAAAATATTAATCTGTCTGCAAGCTAATATCTACTTTAATATAAATAATAATCAAACACTCAAATATTAAAAGCTATATTACAATACGTTGTAAAGTCTTGTTTTAAGTCTGATCCAGTAATTAAAGAAATAAATAAAGCGTATCGGTTTATTTTCCTCTGCAGGTTATAAAAGTATGCCGAGGTAAACGACTTTATTAATTGATAGTGAATCTCTATGTTTACTTAAAATATTTAATAAAAACCTATGTGTTGCGATTGCGTTTCAGTCATAAACGCATTATAGACCTCAATATAGTTTATCGTTTCGTTGTAAATTAAAGAGAAGATAATAATTAAGGGTACTCAGTCACAAGCTTAACAGTCTAGATTTATGTATACATATAGTATATTAAGAAATAAAAGTACTTCTATAATATTGTTACTAAATCTAAAACGATTATTTTGTGACGAGACCGTACATCTGTCTATTAAAGTAACGAAAATAATAATTAGTCTTTTGGCCGTGACTGGGCGGTGTGCGGCACACTGGGCTATCGGCACGCGTCAATACTGACGGACATCTTTACCCAGCGTCACCACATTACATCAACACAAATGCCTTTTACCAAACAATAAAATCAACTGTGTAATTTTAAACTCTTTGCACATATAGATAGAGTTCAGGTTAGTTATGAAACGTGTCGTCAGCAACATGCTCGCTTGGACATCGATGTTACCTCTGTCTTTGAAAGCAGTCTAATTAAGTT
Organism: Acronicta psi; assembly: GCA_946251955.1. NCBI lineage: Eukaryota > Metazoa > Arthropoda > Insecta > Lepidoptera > Noctuidae > Acronicta > Acronicta psi. Next base: position 8,648,437 of record OX276475.1, on the reverse strand, counting down.
TTTTAGGACTATTGAAATTCATTATTGATTGACAGGTGGCGCTAGCGGCTATTTAAAATGGATACATCGCTTGAGATGTGATTATTAAACTATTGTTTGGAAGATATGCTTTAAGAGTAGGTACGAACGTCGCAGTTATTAGTTTCAAGTACCTACTTATGTGATAATAGTTTTCGTGTTGTGTGGGCCAGATTTTTTTTATAGATCTGTCTAATGAACAAACTTTAATTTGAATCAGAACCTAACATATTAAGTCATACAGGTAATGTATGATTTTAAGATAAGCAACAATTCAAATATGGTGATAAAGAATTTAAATTCTACCAAAAATAAAATGTCAGATCTACGATGCTAACGAAGATACATTTGAATGTATAGCAGCAATTATGTGTGTAATCATCAAAACTAATTCGCGATCACGTGTTGGCGTACGCCGGGGCCGCCAGCAACCGGGAATCATAAAGAATCCATCAACACGAGCGCAACACCGATCACGAAATCCGCCATCAATCATAAACATCAGAAAGGATTAAAATCTACGTTGCACCTTCCGAAGCTCGAGTACCCTTGTTTTTCTCTAACCCGTAAATACTGAGGGGCGTAAGTATGGCCGGGGGGCGGTAAATATTATCGAGGGGAACAGGGGGATACCCCCGCCCCTGAAGGGGGAGCACTATCCCTTATCGCGAACGTTACCCTCGCCGGCGGCGGCCGCTAGACCGCCAAAATGTAGGGCAAATCGATTTCTCTGCCCCATTTTTGTGCATCTGGACCGCTATCGATTTTTGGCTCTCACAAAACAATCGATATATTTGCACACACTGATATTTTTAAGGTTTTCTTCAAAACTGATTAAGCACGCGTTTCTTCTTTAATGGTGTGTACTAAATGTGTAAAAATAAAAACTATTAATTTTGCAGTCGTAAAACTGGAAACAAAGTTATTTAAGTGCAGCGACGATAATTATATTAAATGTGTCCGTCGTCGAAATGAAATAGTTTTATATCGGCTGTAAATTACTTTAATCGGAGTGAGATGCCGCTGTGGCCGAGATTACTATCACATTACTATGTTGTCCAAGACACGTTAAACGAATAAGTACACCTAAAATACATACATATAAAGACAGCAAAGTAATGACATTCTCTGCATGATAATTATTAATTGTACCTAGATACATACCAACTTTTATTTTAAAACGTTGTCCCACACTTGTCTTCTCTCGTGGATCCCAAACAAATTCTCACATTCGTACACAAACTCATACTTGTAGCAAACACTGATATTTAGTTCAGTACGGGAATCGAACCCGCGACTATTAGCGCAGAAGCAAATTAGCACCATTTTGACGTTTGATATATTCGAAGCTGAGAATATTGAAGCTATTTCAGTGAGGATTCAGTATCTTACAACGAACTGTGTACCTACCCTACAAACTCCGTTATACCACGGTTAGGGTCAAGGTTAGGCGTCGATTCAGCACAGTTATGTCATTGTACATCACTATAATATATTTCCCTTGTTTTAAAATAATTATATTATAATAAATAGGAAGCATAAATAGGAAGCAAGCAAAGTGTAAACATTGTTGTAAATCTTGATTGGACAAACAACATCACTTAATCTATAATAATAATGTAACATGGATTAGGGTAAGGCACTTTTCTTTACTGCAGATTGCATCACTGGAAGTTGATTTTACGATTCAAGATTTAATTATATTATAGCAATCTTTAATCAATTCTATTCAATCAATAGTTTAATATATTAAGTCTATCGGTAGCTACTTTTCCTAAGATAGTTAAAAAATAATAAAAAAAATGGGCCTACCTAAGGATAAGTGAATAGTACTTTAGATAATTTTCTCACTGAAAGATTCAAAAATTTTACTCGTTTTTTTCTATTTGACTGGTTATTAGGGAGAGTCGAGTAATTCCAAAGAACAGTTTACGATATTTTAAATGTTTTCATAGTAGATAAATAAGTAGGAATACATTTTATCAATCAAAGCAAAAACACCAACAAACGATTTTTTATATTGAATACCTACTAACTTTGCACGTTTATATATACAACTTGTTACATTGTTATATTTATTGCGGCGTGATTTGATAAAAAAAAAACAGGTAGGTTGTAAAACGCAGTTTACTATCTTTTAACTGGCAACCTCCAACGCATATTCGATACTCGTCTACTAAGTTTTTTATTGATAACCCTTTTAAATTGTTGCGAATGTTTTATTAAGTTTTATTATAAATCGTATATCAGGGTTTAACGAGGGCTTCAGCCCGACTAAGTAGCCCTTAGCTCATTTTGTTTCTTTGTTATAAACTCTATGTGTTTGCATAAAATAGGACTTACGAACACTATTACTCGTAATAATTTACATCTCTAGTTTTATGTTTTCTAATACTTTCTCACCTTGCTATAAATTTATTATGGCTGTAATAAAGATATTTTGTTACGCTTGTATCTCTTTTGCCTAGTAGACAGAAACTTTTTCGATTTTCTCATACAAAAGTACCTTACTCTCTTTGCTACGATTATTTTTAACACTATCACTCATTTATTTAATTTTCAGCCATAAAATTATATACATGACATTGCATTTCCGTATACATTATTATAAGTCTACAAATACCTAGATTTTCGGATCTCTCATAAAACACTTGTCTATTTAACCAATACCTTACAAAAACCACGAAAGCACAAACTACATACTAAATTGATATGGTATTATAAGAAAAATAAGCAAAACCGCGGCACACAGAGTAGTATCAATTCATAATGGACTAATTGTGCGAATGCAGTTCTTATACAGTTTCTATACTAACACTACTCATACGAGTATAATGACTTCATTTTGTCACGCTGTAGGAGCACTTACTTTTACAATTTAAATTAATAGAAACAATTACACTGGCATTTGACGTTTCTTATGAATTGTAATCGCAATACACTAAAAGAAAACTTTAATATCACAATTGTGTGTGCAAGAAATAAGAATAAAAATAATTTTATGTACCAAAAAGTTTACATTTCCATACATCGTATACATATTATTATAATTATATTAACATTATTATTTAATAGTTATTAATAATTATCAAGATAAACATAATAAGGAGACATAGTTTTTCCTGTGGCCTCCACACTAGATCGAGCCTGTCTCATGAAGGCCTAAGAAATAAAAATGTCGCTTTCATTAGAGTTACTTGTTTTTAAGGTTCCGTACCCGAAGGGTACTAAGCCTTCGCTGTTCGTTCGTCCGTGCGTCCGTCCGTCCGCCTGTCTGTCAACGAGCTGTATCTCATGAACCATAATAGATAGAGAGTTAAAATTTTCTCAATGACTGTTTCTAGTGTCACTATAACGACAAATACTCAGTAAATAAATAAATACAAATTTTACTGATACTAATTAAAAATGGTACGGAACCCTTTATGTGCGAGTTTGACTCGTACTGGCCCGGTTTTTTTAATGAGCTCTTTTTATTGTCAATAGTTTGAATCAATCTTGTGAGATCCCACGATGTCGTTTGTGTCTTTGTATCAATAAAATTTAATAGTTGACTACAAATCAATTATTTAAATTTTCATAAACACAGTCATCATGATTTTGTACGTAAATGAATCTCGTTTGTTTGAACTTATAATTTCGCTAGTAATTAGTGAGCGCGTCTCATTTACACAATGGCGGTTGAGCGTGTCTCGCAAAAACGTCATTCCACTGCATTTCCGCCTCCCATTGTCTCAGCTCTAATCTGCATTGGATTAATAACCATGTACTTTGTGTGTACGGACAGAAGAAAACTTGTATAACCCAACTGTCTCCCGTTATTCACATTGACGTGACAGCACATATCTTAAGAACTTAAATTTTCATTTTATTAGTTTTAATTAGTAGGTATGTATTGAAAAATAAATTAAGTACTTACAATATTCTTAATGTAAAAAGTTATCCTCAAAAAAGATATCATAGCACTTAAAGACAAAAGGCTCTCTTCTAGTTATCAGCTACGGATATAGGAAGAGTAATAAATTTAAAACATTTTACAGCTCTAATCTATTCTAACGTTTACTAATTAATGTGAGCACCGTACTTTCATACTCATAACTAGAGCAACGTTTAATCCATCATTTTCTCGCGGCGTTTATACGTCTGTAACAGTTCATCTCATGATAAACGGCAATGACTCCTTCTTCTTACTATAATTAAACATGATTAGAGCTCAACACATGGTGAGCCGCAATTATAAGACGTTACAACGGCTACCGGCGCACTGCGCCACACGCCATGCGATAGTTTCTATCAACCATTCAATATCTACCTAACACGGAAGCGAATTTTAATTATACACGCTCATTATTACATTGTCGCTTTTTGTGAATCGATCTTGTTTCGTTAGTTGACCAGAACAGCTTAGCATTTGCATTCGAACGAACACTTACATCAAGATTTAAGTAATGTTTTTACTGATTCTGTCACAAGCATTAGGCTCCAGAAAAAAGCGTACAAAAAAGGCTCGAGCGACACGTCCCAATGTCACTAGCCCATTTTCCTGAATGACGTCGAATTGGAGGATAACGGGAAGAAAACGCACATTCCGAATTCATTCAAATCCACAGTCATGAATGAAACGAATGCGAAAGAGACGCCATTATGTTGTGCCGCGAGGAGCGAGTGAGACGCAATTTCAATAGTACGCGAAACGGAAATAGAGAGGCCGAGATAATTCTGTCTAGCCGGGAGGGATTCCCTCGTGTCATTTGTGTGCGTTCGCTTTTTCGAATTGTACGGGAGGTTTGGAGTGTTAGCGTGCGTTCCGAGCGTGCACTCCGCCGACATTCGGAGGGTCCTTTATCTGTGTTCGTTTCAATTCGGAGGCATTCGCATTCATTCTTTGCTTTCCGTCTGTGTCCCGAAGTTCCCCAGCTACTTGTTGATCATTCGTAATAAATTGCCTCCATGATATTCCCATTGTGGAACAGTTTGTCGCTTTACTGCCTTGGAGGAAATTGCGTTTCCTCAAGCTACTCAGGTTTATTTGTCGTCCAATTGTGATTGTGATGTTATTTGAATGATTACTTACTGTTCATTTATTAGGAATTAATCGAAGTTAAAGTGTCAGTTTAAATCCAGGAACACAAAGGAAGCGTAAAGTTAGTTAGGTAATGAATGAATTTATGTCAGGTAGAAGTAAACTAATCGATATGCGGAAATCTCGAATGTAAAGTTACATTCGTGTGGGTTGTGTGTATGGCTAGGTGATAAAGCGTGCATCGAGACGTGAGGCGCGGACTCGCCACTCAGCCGTCGCATCTTTGCCGGCGCCAGCGCAACCCGCCGAAATGATCTATGGCAGATCCTTACCATCCAAATTCCAAATCTTTCTTGAAGGAACCAAAACACATCATATTTCCATGTGTATTACTTTATTAATTTAGCGTTATTATTTTATTTTTAAGGCTTTAAGATTAATTAGATTATTTTATTTTCATTATTTTATCCGTAGATGTTGTTTACTTAATTGTTTTATTAGAAGATTTAAAATTTATGACTAAATAAGTAAGAATAGGTAAAAACAATAGTTACAAACAAGTATATGTTAAAAAAATAAATCAGGGTAGATTTTATTGTCTTGTAATTAAAATTACAAATGATAACTATTAATTTTATTAGTGCATCCTAAGTACTTGATTATGGAATCAAATTGTAATTAATTAATTTGGCAACATGTGTCTCAGACACTGCATTGCAGTGTCTTGGTTTAATATTTCAATGAGAATCAGTGCTTGGACCAACGCCAGTCGGAGTTCCGACACAACATTCATGATAATAACGTATTCCACATACGCTGGGATATGGCCCATGTGTCCAGCAAACAAATCATTGCCGCAATACATAAAACAAAAGCAATAAAACAAAAACATTATTTGCAATTATCAGTTATTAATATATAGTTTCACATACTGACTAATCAAGATGGATCTACATTTGATCGGCTATATATAATGTGATATAGTAAAGCATCTCGTGTACTAGTCGGACGAAATCCGTCAACGGACGCGTACTCCTAAAAGTCCGCGCCTTTAAGTCGTGCCGCTTAATTATTGAACATAAATACAACTTAAACAATGCCGAGAGAACCTTTATCTTTTTCATAACCAGTAACTATACTCCTATAAGTTTTTAAACTAGCAACAAAAACGCTTGAGAAGTTCTCCGACGCACCTACCGGCTCTACAAAGGTAATGAGGTAGTTATTTCAGTCCTTTGTTTATTTACAAAATATCACTCCGTTTGAAGGCGGACCATCAAAATGAGTCGTAAAGCTGAAAATTCCATAAAAAGTCGTGTTGATGACCTCCGTAATTGAACCTCGCTCTTTGTAGCAGAGACAATGGACGGAACCCTGTGCTTTGAATCTATTGATTAGAAAAAAGTAAGTCGACAGCAGAGTAGCGCCTTTGCTTTTGAATGGCTCGAGTAGTTACTCTACTTCCTAATTAATTAAAATAATTACAAAAGCATACCTCCTGTAAGCACACGGCCCTACCCATCAAGTACTTTATCTACAGGTTCAATCCCTTGTATTTGTGAACGAATTAAAATTTTATTAGCAAGAGAAGGACGTTGCTGACCATTATTTAATGATAATTACAAAATACGAAAAAAAAACAATACTTTTTAATAAATAGTAGGGATTAATGTGAAATAAAATTGTTTAAATTCGGTGATAGATACTATAGTAAAATCATAGGTGGCAAGACGACTAAATATCTGAATCAGTCCTGCTCATAGGTACCTAATTCATTAAAAAGATTTTAAAGGCTTTGTGTAGCATGCATTAAGTCGCATAAAAGAGTTATAGAAGTAAAGTCAGAACACCCGTGCAGTTCCTTGCCAGTAACTTGATACCCACTCGTTTATCTGCTGTCGAGCAATTATTGAAGCGTGAAAAGGAACGTCCTCCTATTATTTACACTGCGTTTTGTAATGCGGGCGTTTCGTTTTTATTTAAAAAATATCGCATTTCCAAATGCATGTAGTGACATCCATTAAGTTTGTATTGGAATTAAAACATTTAATAAAAGTTATAAATTATATTATTAGTAATGTGTATTTTACGATTTCATTGGCAAATTTCGATATGACTTGCGATGGTAATGAAATTAAAAAAAAAACTACAATAGTATACATTTATTATCTTCATCATTACCTATATCAGCATAAATCTTCAGCTTAAAAATCTAATAAATAAAATATAAAAGTTATAATCTACAACAAAAATATACCTATAAACGAAAACTATTTTAATACCGACTGTACTCTACCAAGCAGTTGTGCAAAACAGTTGATTTTATTGTACTATCAAAAAAGTCTAAAAAAGGTATAAAAAGCAAATTGTTATTTATATTGGAAACAAGATTTCTTTTGTGGACTGTATTAGGATTCGTAATACTGGAAACATGTCAATACGAATTTAGTATGATTCAACGACCGCCGGCGAATGGTCGAGGTTTTTTTTTATTACTTCTACTCTGATTGGTATTTTTTTATGATATTTCTTATAATATCTTATTCGAAACTTAAATTACTGATTTTAAATTAACACTTTCACTGTAATGAAATACGTTTATTGTTTGAACGCTTCGTTTATTTCATATTTCCGAATAATTGGAAATAAAACAATTAATAATTTGAATAAATTATTTGAAATAAAAATCATTTATTATACTTACTAAAAAAAAGTACCTGTATTTACTCATGACTACCTATTTTTAAACATGTTTGATGTCGTGAAATTCCTATATCTATTCCCATTTAGAATAAGTCTATAATTAAATATTTCAAAGCGCAGTATGACATCATTAGTCATTTAAATTAAGTAGTAGGTATGATTTCATAAAGTCAAACAAGAATGTGAGTCAGAGATGTGTCCCGGGCGCGTCCGCGTCGCACGGTTCAAGCGTTTCCGCTTACCAATAAATAAACAAACATTAAATATTACACAAAGCGCCAATAACGTAAAAAAATTAAACTTTACACCTCCCAGATGCACACTTCCCGTCGACATTACATTTTTAAAAACACATTCGGGGAAAACACTGATATAGGCCTACCGGGCCCGGCGCGACCACAACAAAACAAGATTTTTTAATCTAACTTTACCGTTTGTAAAAATTACTATTTAAATATTAAAGCCACAGCCGCTAATTAACTGAGATTTAACCCTTCCGTCGCCGGCCGAAGCTCACTTTAATATTTAACCCGGTGGAAATATTTTGGGCGTATTAAAATGTGAAAAATTAATGTGAAGCGCGACTCTCCCCGCGGGGCTGTATATGTTTGCGGACAACCGCTACACAATTTATATTTTAGGCTGATGACCTTGATGACACTTCCTGGATATTTATTTATTCTAAACCTAATTCTCAATGAAAAGCTTAATACACTGGTTTCCACAGACCACCGTTAATATTTAAATTGTTCAGGTAGGCCTATGTTATGCAAACCGTTCATGGCTCTACTCTATCGTAGTAGAGTCAGCAGAAAAACTGGAGATTATAAACGATTTCAAAGCCACTTTAGATTTTATTTATGTGCTATTTTTGTCATCTGTTACAAAACATAAATACATCTCAAATTAATCAGTAAAGAAACAAAAATAGATATCAGGATTATTAGAAAACAAAATAAAATTATAACCGAAAAACAAATAAAAATCCAGTCACAATGAAACCAACTACTTAAAGCTAAAAACAATCAGGTTCTACCTACCTTCCTAACAGATCTGTTGTCAGGTATCAGTGCATGGTTGGTGAGCAACATGTCACAACAACATAGAGCACAGTAAACAGGGTGTTCGTTTATACAACGTACCTTGCCGTAGTGCAGTCCCGGTACAGCACGTCGAAGTCCTTGCAGGACAACAGCTTGCAGCGGTTGACACCCGGCTGGATGGCGCCTAACCCACGCAGGATGCGCACCTGTTCCACATTGCACACCAGCGGCACTATGTCCAGTCTTTTTAGCTTCGTGTACACTGTGTGCAACCCTCCGACCAGGTGCTTAAGAAACAGTTCGAACGCTTGCGGAAGGCATAGCATTGTGTCACCCTGGATGATGAAGGCCGCCACTTTCTGACCGCGGTAGTCCACCAGCTTGCACTCGTTAGCAGACGGGTCGGAGGTGGATATGGGTGGCGGGCTGCCGTAGCGTGGCGGGCCATGGTGGTGCGCGGCCGCCATGAGCTCGAGCGGCGAGTGGTGCATCATCTGCAGCGAGCCCAGCAGGCCAAGCCCAGGTGGCGGCAGAGGCAGGCGCGGAGCCAGCAGCTGCGGCGGGCTGAGCGCGCGCGCCGGCGACGCCGCCTTCACCCTCGGCGAGCCCCCGGAGGAGCCGCTCACTTCGCTCGCGGTCGACGCTGAGTCCACGGCGGACTCCATGCTCGCACGGTGACTACACACGCATCACACACCCGTCGCGCGCGCTGTTCCGCGCAACAATAAATAAAAAGCCGGAGCGAAACGAGGGCGCGGCCGCGTGCGCGCGCCCGCCCTGGCCGCCGCGTGCCATTGGTCCGCCGCGGCTGCAGCTCGGCCGCGATTGGGTGGCAACGCAGCCGCGGAGTCTCCGCCTCTTTTTTCGTTGCGTTGCGTTACAAACGCGCGAAGAAACGTTCCTGTTTCTTTTGGGTGTTGTGTGTGTCGGTCGCATCGCGCGTCGCCTCGGGGGTGAATTGATAAGAATGTCACCGGTAATCAATATGAGCCTAGATGCCGCCGCGGTCGCGCCAACTCTACCTTGTAATAAATACCAACTTACCACTACAATCTTGTTTAATTACAAACTTTGATTATAAGGAGGAAATGCTTGCAATTTATTAACTGACCGCAGTAATATGATTTTATGAGACTTTGGAATTAGAACAGTTTTGATACGAATAGGTACTTAGGTACATTTTATTTTTTATTGGGTGAACTTTGCATATTGTTTGTGAAGGTCAAAAGGTGTGCTATGGTGAAACAATTAAAAAATGTTATCGTATATGAGTAGTCAACTCATGCAAATAAGGACCCTCAAAAAAATACCCCAGAAAATACCTCTCCACCCTCAGTGCATTTAAATTCATTCGTTTTATTTTTGTATTACCTACAATAGTTCATTTTATATTTTGTTTAATCCACTAATCGACCTTACTAGTTTTCGCATAGAAATTAGAAAATATCCAGTATATATCTGTATAAATATTTAGTGATAGAAAAGGATATAAACAATTCAACTAGTAAGAACTTTAAATTAAATTTTTAACTTAATAAAATATAATTTCTGGACAGGTACATACATACTAACTACTACATTGTTTTATGTAAATCTATGTAAATAATAAATAGTAAATAGAGTCCATAGTTTGTTGTACCAAAAAGTGTTTTTATTTAGTTTTTTTTTAAACTTGTTACCGGATTATATAAACTTTTTTTCCTGCTAAATCGGTGTATCTGGACAAATTACCTAGGTCTTATTTTTTTATAAATTAGAAGTACCTACTTATTTCAATAATACACCGTAGTTACAATACAAAGGGTTTGAAGTGTCGAAACAATAGCGATATCAACGATCGACAACTTAGTGAAACTCCCGAAACACACTCCAGGAGGTTCCGTCTTCCCAACAACGATAACTCTTACCCTTCCATCACTTTTACACACGCTAATATAAACCTTAACTACAAAGATATAAAGGAGAAAAGTAATTTACGGAGGCGGTATACCTAATTATGTATTGTAATTGTAAAGTTCTTTGTTTAGGATGTTTTTCAATGATTATTCTTTAAAATATTGCTATCAAATTCAACATTATAGATGCAGGGTTGTAAACACTTACGTGTTCCAATGTAGGTATTGCGTGTTTTGTTTGCTTTAAACACAACTTAGAAGCATTGTTTTAAATAATACTGTTCGTGTAGAGGTCCTTTAGTAAGTTGGTTTGGACGTCCTGATGATTGATTGAGATATACATAGGCTTATTAAGTATCTATATCAATTTAAACACTGTTACTAACCTAACGACCATTTGAAATACCTAATTGATAAGTACCTATACGTAGTTATAGTACATCGTTTATGTATAAATAATTTCGTCAATAGTCAACAGGCATATCACCTGAGTGTGAGTTCCTAGATTTGATTTTCAGGTTGAGCACAGTTTTATTGGGACAATGGTCAACTTTTGTATAAATTTTCTGTAGCAGCTACCATTGGACTTTTTAGTAGCCCAATAGGCTCACAAGCTTTTAAGTAGCATAATATCTAAAAAAAATACATGTGGAGGTATACTTCTTATCCTTTTAAAAAAATGTATCTAGCAGGTCTTAGCTAAGGCCTGCTTTATGTTGCCTTGCGGTAGGATCAAGGTTAGTATGTGTATAGATCAATAAAATACATTCATAGTTAAAGCTATGACGTTTTAGCTCGAAACAATAGGCAACAAATAAATTAAAATGTTAGAGAAATAATAAGTAAAGACCAAATAAATTTATGACTGACACTCTCGCGGTAGTCTACGCTGAGACATATTAGCCAGGTACAGTAGGCACTTAGACAGCTGGCTGTGTCTACAATATAAAGGATTGGGAAAATAAATTACAAGTCAAATGAATGTATTCTTATCTATGATACATTCGTAGTTTACGCTACGAAACTAGATGACTACGACATATTCGTAGTCTTCGCTACGACACATTCGTAGTCTTCGCTACGACACATTCGTAGTCTACGCTACAATATTAGCATATAATATTAGCTGGCTGCCTACTGTAGCCGGCTAAGTCTACGACATAAATATCTATAATACATTCGTAGTTTACGCTACGAAGCTACGACTACGACACATTCGTAGTCTCCGCTACGACATTGACACATTCGTAGTCTCCGCTACGACACATTCGTAGTCTACGCTACAATATTAGCATATAATATTAGCTGGCTGCCTACTGTAGCCGGCTAAGTCTACGACATAAATATCTATAATACATTCGTAGTTTACGCTACGAAGCTACGACTACGACACATTCGTAGTCTCCGCTACGACATTGACACATTCGTAGTCTCCGCTACGACACATTCGTAGTCTCCGCTACGACACATTCGTAGTCTCCGCTACGACACATTCGTAGTCTCCGCTACGACACATTCGTAGTCTCCGCTACGACACATTTGTAGTCTCCGCTACGACACATTTGTAGTCTCCGCTACGACACATTTGTAGTCTCCGCTACGACACATTTGTAGTCTCCGCTACGACACATTTATAGTCTCCGCTACGACACATTCGTAGTCTCCGCTACGACACATTCGTAGTCTCCGCTACGACACATTTGTAGTCTCCGCTACGACACATTTATAGTCTCCGCTACGACACATTTGTAGTCTCCGCTACGACACATTTATAGTCTCCGCTACGACATTGACACATTCGTAGTCTCCGCTACGACACATTCGTAGTCAAAGCTACAACATTTAAAAAATAGTCTCTCCTACGACATACTTCCTCAAGAAATTCTACGTCTACGTCATAGCAGAGGTACTCGTACAGTCAGGAACAAATACACGAACATTGGTTCATAAATACTGTGTTCGTAATATTACAAAAGTTCTATTAGTACTTCAGGGGAAAATCGCTTTAGCACTTTTGTTAGTGTACACATATTTTTGTTCGTGATTGTACCTCTTAGTCAACGATGTTCGAGTATTTTAATATGAACTTAAGGTTATCAGAGGTGTTACACTTTGACTACAACATAGTGTTATTTAGTTGGTACGTAATATAGTACGCTACGTCAGGAAAGTAGTCTGCTAGTGTATTCCAATTATTCCTGTCCACTTGTCTCTGTGTCTACGACTTGCTTCCTACGATATACAAGTGACTTTTTAACTACACGATACGAACAACTAAGTTATACGCACAACTCTTCTCTGTCTGCGACACATGACTGCATCTACGCCACACGAAAATATTAAGATAATTATAGAATCAAACTTGCTAACTTAAAATTGTGCTGACTGCTACGTGAATCAATCAAAGGGCACATAAGGTCATTTAAAAGAAATGTAAGTCGGATTTACAGTACCTACAGTTATTAATTAATTTTCTCACCCAACTACACCACAGAAAGCTTAAAATTTGCTAGATCTTCGCTACGTAATCACACCGAATACTTACGTCGGGGTTAACTGTTATAAGTCATACACCAAAAGATATAAATTTTAGTGTACCTTCAGTATCTAGATTTCAACGTCATCGACTCCTTTACTGTCGCACTTTTAATCGACCACGATGTCCTAAAGCCGGTAGGCAAATTACACGGGCGGACGCCACCGAGGAAATCTCTCAAGGCGTACTTGTGTAACGATGCAATGAATAATAATAAAGCCTATTCGAGTTCTAAAAGTTAGTGAGGTTGGTGCGTTTCTATTCGAACTCCAGACTTATAACTTGGCAGACCATCGTCATAATCACTGTTCCTGTATGTTTGCTTTTTCTGTGTAGATCTCTCTTTCTTATTTTTATTATTATTTTACACAAACAAAATCCCATCTTCCTTTACTATAAAATAAGTACACGATGATGATCAGGTATTTTCTAACATACATATATGGTATAGGTACATCGTAACAATTATAATCATAAACCATCTTAAATGTACATACATGTCTACAAAGATAATTATGAAACCATCCAGCATCGGCCTTCCGTACATAAGTGTAGGAAAAATATATTTTTCTGCGCGATTATCAATCATATATCAAAGATAATGAGATGTCACCAGTGGGCGTTGGAAACAAAGAACAATGTTATCTATATTTACCCACTGAAACACTGGGTAATTCATAACAGCTTAAAAATTGTTCAGTACATGTAAAATATTTTATGTGTTAAGGAGAATACTGCTTCCTCTTAATCAAAAATAAATAAATATAATATAAATTAAAAAATATAATGTATAATAATCAACATCGATGTGTACAATATACTGTTAAGTTAGATCCTACATCTAAAAAACCTTATGTTTGTATAAATATCTTACAAATTAATCAACCATATCTTAGGAAAAATAAGTAAGCTGCCCATTCATATTTTAATTAAAACTCTCTCCGTGAATAGTCCACAGTCACAGTGCGGCCCATTGGAAACGTAGTGGACGTTAACTTTGCAAGGCCTTTTTCAGTGTTTCATGAGTGGAGCTTTTTTTAGAGTGGCCGCAACCCCAGGCGCCTCGGACGGGGAGTCTGTTGGCAGCACCCTACAGCGCCGCGTTGCATTTACCACTGGTACTCATTGTGTAGAATGTGGTGCATTAAATAATAATACTTATGCAGCATCTATTTCAGAAATGAATATTTGTCGTTATATCTAAACGAATACAGCTAAAACGAAACAATATACTTTTAAACAACTGTTTAAAGTATTTTGAGACGTTGCTAATATAATGTTGATATCAAAATTCTGAATTCTTAAGTAGATAGGTTAACAGGTAGTTACGAGTATACCCTACCTAAACAACATCTACTGAATCTTCATTAAAGATATTTTGGAGACATACGGAGATTAATAAGCCTTAATCCAACGTTATCTATGTACGTATGAAACTTGGATAATTTTTACCTGCCAGATAATCTCCAGTTCTCATTATCAACTGACAAACAAATTAACAGCTCTTAGCCACTCGTTATCTGTACATAGTGTACTCAGATTGCACAACATTATAAGTTTAAACATTATAATTAATTACCTACCTTGGTAGTTAGCTATTTATCTATGTCATGTATGTTTTTCAGGCGTAGTGACTAATTGAGGAAACTAAATTAAATAAATAAATGCATGATACTTTTTAAGACGCTGCCTCATAATTTTCACAACATGAAAGCGACGATAGTCCATTACGTTGAATATAATTCCATACATAAGTTCGTCCAGTATAACATGAAAGCTAAAAATCAATTTTTTAAATCACTGCTATTGATAACAGTAAAATTGTTACTTAAGTACCTTATTCCAATATTTCCAAGCTCCGTACGATATCTACTAACGCCATCTAGTTGCTAAAAGTTACATCTGGAAAGCTCAATGTTCTCTGTCGCCGTTAAGCGACATCATATTAATCGTCCAACGACTATTGCTAACCGGTCCGACTTCAGCCTGCCTATAACAGATTATGGGAAAAGTATGTAAGTTTGCTACAATGTACTGGCTTGCTACTTCGACACTATGTAACCTCTTGAAAGTAGGTAATGTTTTTACACTCTTGTCTCAGTATCTATCTATAATTTGATTTATTTCTAGATGAAAGCAAATAGAGTCTATCTTTATAGATCTACCAACATCTATATTTGAACTGAATTTTAAATGTTACCCTATAAAATATTTTAGACGAACGACTCGCACAACTCACAGATTTATGTTCTCTGAAACCTTATACCACCAATTACCATAATTATTTCGAATTGTTAGGTTAGAGAAATCGCATATCGTAGTATCCCCTACATTGCCGTCGCGATGAAAAATCTTCATGTAGCAAAGGAACGACGCGATTGCTCATACAAATCTAACAGGCGTTCTCGCCACTAAAATTCATGCCCAATCTCTACACCTATCAAACCGTATATTAATCGCAAAATTGGGCAGTTCATGGAAAAAAAATAAAGAGATACAATGGGGATTAGCCCACAAAAAAGTATCGAAAACAAATGGTCTTTGCCAAGCAATAAGTCAAGCTCAACATTGGGAAGCTGCAACAGACTGCGCACACTCGTTAAACTTTATTTTTATATTAAAGCCGTAACTTTGGGATGCGACGGCCAACAACTGTAATCCCCGCAGTGAAACGCGAAAATTTTGCATTGCAATTTAATCGAATACAATTTTTTTATGGTAAAATGTTTAATCAAGTCAAACACAATAAAACATTGTGATACCCAAGTACAGTGTTATTCTAGGTAGTTAATATTTTAACTGTAAGTAGGTAAAGGTAGTTAAGTACTAGCTTCTTTACTTATTAGGTAAGATAAATATCAAGTATCTACAGTCATGCTTTTTAAAATTAATATGATAATTATGATGATTAAAAGTCTTACGTATTATTATTGAAATTATTTATTTGGAAAACATTAGTTAGGTACAATGGAACTTAGCAACATTTGAACGGTAACTGCTGCAGTAGTATAAACTGTGTTGTCCGGGATTATCGTTATGATTCTTTTAGTTTTTAATTTGTTTGAAACCTGTTTGTAAATAATTCTAGCTTTAAATGCAGTAGATAATTGTTCGTCGCCTAAACACAGATGATGAGTAAGTTCAACAACGATAAAACCGCAGGCCATAACCCAATTAATTACATTGCTTTTCACCACACGGGTTGAAAGTGCAGTAAATAATGCAACCAATAGGTGCGCGACCCCTGCTCGCCGGATCCCGGTTTCATACATTTACTCGTGCTCAACTAGGAAATTAAATTTGTTCACAATGCAAGGTGCTACCGCTGCGCTTTCGATAATTTATGTTTTCAATAATTTGCTTTCGACGCCGCTTTGCATATCACTTGTGACTTGACTAGGTACTAGCCGGGGCTCCACTTTGTGGTAGCAATGATAGATGGAAACGATGCATAATTCTTTATTAATGTCACTGATTAGTAATACTAAAATGTAAGTAGACAAATATTTAGTTAGGTTACATACGAAAAATCTGCAGCACTGCTGCATATGGACACTAAAGATAACCGTTACGTTATTACATCCCATGTAATAAAGAATGAGCCATTGAGCCTATTGCCATTTGACCAAGCACGTATCTAAGAATCCAAAGTTAGGGCTGCTAAAGAGACTTTCCTAACAGAATCTAACCCTTTTCCCGACCTCGGGATCAAACTCACGCTCAGTGTCCGTGCTTGCAACCCCTGGACAGAATACACTGGTTTACAATAATTTCTCAACCAAATAATAATGATGAAATCAATGAAATCTATATCTCAAAAATGTGTACCTATATGTGCAAAAAAATATTGCATAAAACAGACGTCTAAGCTTCCATGCTTGTTTGCTAAGCCTAGTAAAAGCTATTATCCTTTACGTCGGGGCTGAACAAAAACGTTACCACACCTCTTACTCAACAAATGTAAATTCTCTCTGGTCTGCTTTGACTTCATGTTGCTTTTGATGTAAAAATCATACGTCTCTCCCTGCAAGTGTCTGCCAATATTGACACGGTTTGCACGAGCACCTAGACACGGTACCGACCGCACAGAGCATTATTCGGTTTTGAATTTTCTTTTCTAATAATTTTTGTACAGAAGTTTTAAAAAAAAAATTCATTTGCATTTGCTGAAAGATGACTTACGAAAAGTTTAAGGTAAAAGTGTCGATACTAGCCAAATTGTTATTTAGGAAATAAAATCGTCATAGCAGAAACTTCAAATTAGATAGTGAGAACACTGTTTAATACGTAACCATAAATACGTTTTGTATTTAGGTAATTATGCCTAAAAATATAGTTTTGAAACCAAGTCAAAAGAAATCTTTAAACTAAACCAAAAAAAATAAAAAGTACCGACTGGACAAGAAGTTTTTTTTACTAGAGTACTCCACTCCCTAGTCCTGGTATACCTACTGTGACATTTTATTAAACTCATTAGCTCCAATAACCAGCAAAAAAGTCTAAGTAAAGTGCAGGTCACCGATGAGGGCCGCAGCGTGTGCTTATCTGTGCGCCTCAAGATCCCAGAATAGTCCCTCGCACACACTCGTAAGGGGCAACTTTATTATTTTTCCAGTTTTCATCACTTCACGCTCGGTCTGTCTTTTGATCCAATGGCTGTGTAATGTGCTGTTGCTGCATTTATTTTGCACTCTTACCTTAGTGTTGCCAGTTTATTTTGCATTCTCTTGGTGTTGCCAGTTATTCCCCAACGCTTTGAAGTCAAAGCTCTTTTGACTTTGCGAGGCGGCTTAGTTGGAGCTGACCGCAGTGCAGTATGAATGATACTTTTTACGGTGAATAGTCTCGTGTACGTTTTTTAGTTTCATGCTATATTTTTTGAAAGTTTGTGTATGTACCTACCTTTATGTTCTATGGTGATTGTTTGTTTGTGTTTCTCTGCAGCTAATCTTAGGTGCTTACCTACTTCCTACATTACTTATTAAAGTAACGTATGAGTTAAAACATAGGTTGAGAATCTTGGTAACTTGGTATGACTTGCTATGCTTGGTAACATTGCTTAACTTATTTTTATTCAGACATATACTACAATAATAGGCATTGTATACAACAGACGTTTATTCCATTATAATACACATTTGTTAAAAATTAACTTCGAGTCTCTAACTCTATATCTAATACCAGCACTGACGTCACATTTAATGGGAATAGATGAAAAATTATTCGCACTCGCACGTATTGACTGTATAGGTGCCTACAGTGACAGGGGCGGGCGGGCGCGTGATCCCGCGAAATATGATACAGGGCTGACAGTGACAATTTGTTCCGATTAAGCGCAAATAAAAGAAGTTTAATTTGCTAGACTTACATAACTTATATACATAGGTAGAAAGTACCTTTTCAATTCTGTTGTGTTATTGTTTTGCTATTGCAAATGTTGTGTTCATTGCAAGATTACATGTAGCATTTTTCTTTAATCTTACTATAAATCAAAGCATGAATCAATCACGTATCTTTATTGGTAAAAACAGATCAAATTAAAGTTAGGCATGGAATACAATCTATGTATTTTTAGCTGGGTTGAGGTAATTAATTTAGCCTATTTATTGATAAACATTGCTATACATATATATTTTTGTAGCTGCCGTTAAAATATTTAGATACTGATTTTTTTTCTAGATTCATTCGATTATAACGGCATAAATCTGTGTCAGTTCAACCCTAAGCAAGCGTACGTGTTTGGAAAAGCGGAGAAGTCGGATGTCAACGCGTGACGCGCTTTGAATGTACCTCCGCGGTGGCTCGTAATAAATAGAATATTTTTATCTGGCACACGCACTCGCCTCCCGCAAATATTGTGTCACAGTAATCTGAAGCTCTGCTCAACTTGCCTACTTAAATTTCAAGATGCCCCACTAAGTAATGATAGGCAAAGGCTTAACCAAGTTACAAATAAGTTGTGAAAATTCGGGTTTATTTTTCTTTTGGATCTGATCTATGCTAAATGTAGAATTGCAATTATTTTTGATTAGCAGGAAATTAAGAATTTAATTTTTATGTAACCTGTAAAAATGTAGAATTTCATTTATTTACAATGTATCAACACCCCTTAAGATTGAGCGGGGTGTTATAGTGGTTACCGGATTTATTGTACTTTAATGCTTTCGCTCTCGGGATCTCTGGGTAAGCTAAGGTATAAATATAGCTGGGTAGGCTAAGGGATAAATTTTATAACATAAGATTTGTTTTTTTTTAATAATGGCTTTGAAACACAATCATACTTTCACTTAAATTAGTACTTACTTCTTATTTTATATTATTAACTATAATTATATTGGCATTTTGTCATGCTTGGGGAAGGGCCCTCCAACTCCAGTCCAGGTTTCTTTTTCGAGCGTTTATAAAACCTATTACTCATCTTGTAGTAAAATAATGTATACCACGTACTCTATTTCTCTACCATCGACAAATATAGAGTAATCCACAAACGGATCGCACGTTCGGTCGTTCGCCCTCTATCTAAATTCAATTGTTAAAGATTCGTTACAAACGGTGTTGCGACAATCGATCAAATCCCTTGGAAATAAATGTCATCTATGATTCCATCTTTGGTCGGCTTGGCTCTCAACGAGAAGAAAAAATAAACTGACAAGTAACAGACTGAGCCAATTGATTCTTCTTCCTGAATGTACATTGGTAGGCCTAGGATGGTAAAACCACTTAAGTTTTACCATCCGACTCTTCTCATAATTGGTGCACCTTCATCTATCGCCTTGTAACTTCCATTCAGTAAATAGGTTAATGTTACCCTCGCAGGCGACTGGTCAAGAAACCAGTTAAGCTATTTACATCACAATCTTTAGAACCTAGGTACCTAGTTAAGTGATAGCTTAAGTTACCTTCATTACTATGAAGTACTCTAAAAATATTTTTGTTGGATTTGCTGGAAGTCTAGGCGCCAAAGACGCTAGAAGATTGTAGAAATAACAAATAGTAAGTATTACTAGTATCTTTTCGACTTTCTAATTCAGATATAGATAATATTATTTATATCGTTCCTCGAAATACCTCACATAAAATATTTTTCCAAGTGAAATATAGAATCTATAGGAGTCTCTAATACCTCTACCTCACCGATAAACACGTGTGGGGTAGATTTAATTTAAATTTTTGCAACACTTTCGTTATTTGGTCAAAGGGAGGCTTAAATCTTTGATTGATCACATGCAGTTGGCACCCAGACAGCCATCTGTTTGTGTAAAACGCGCTTATAGATAAATTTATTCATTTATTCTACTGTTTAATTCAACCATATCTAATTATTACTTCATTTTTAACTTACTTTTTGATCCAGTTTTTTGATCCACCTTCTTTACGTTATCAGTCAGCTAATTTAATGTTGGTTTCCAAATGACGGTTTCCAATGTTAATCAATATTATCCATCATTATGTTTAGTTACTTTTAAGACCTAATTTGCTTATCTTTACCTAAGTATAGCGACACTGGTCAAAGTTCATGAATATTTCTCAGATTGCAATCTAACAACCTGAATAATCAGGTCAAGCTTTAGGTCTATTTACTGAGTTTGGCCGCCTAAGAGAGTTTTGGATCATACGTGAATAATCTCATTAGTGGAACAATGGTAGCGCCTAATCTGATGTTAAGTATACCACGATGCTAATCTGATTGCAGACAAAATTTTATTTAAGCATCTCTATTTTGTTAATGCACCTATTAAAACTTTATATAAGACCTAATTAATAACCCTCCTAGAATACTTAAATAACGTTTCGACCATACATGATTTATTCCAAATCAAATAGGTAAGTAAATAGTTAGATAAGAATTTAACCACCTAGATATTTCTGACGGCTTTTGCAATAGCATATAGTGCACTTTCATTATACTGGTGGTTTATTATTTAGGTAGGTATATTTTATATGATTTTGTGATAATCAACTCCACACAGTGTGTTCTATACTTTTAATAAAGCAATAAGTTTCATTTTGTTTTGGTTAGGCACGTCATCAAATCATATGGTAAACATCGTAAATCAACAAGAAAAACTCAATGTTTCCAAACGAAAAATATTTAAAATTCCCCAAGGAAATGGCTACTCGAAATGCGTAATTCGACATAGCGATCCCCGGTCACCGGCTAAAATGTAAAATGGCTCCCTTGCATTTTTTCCTAAGTGCCATAAAGTATGACATTTATTACGGTCAGATCTGCCTCAACCACTATTGATAGGCAAATGAGAGAGTTTTTTAAAAGAAAAACGATGTCTGCTTTTTATGTGTTCTTTGGATAAGGATGTTTTAAGAAGTTGCGACTTGCTTGTTGGTAATGGCCGATTTTCTGTGTTTTTGTCTCTGCGCTGCTCTTGATAGACCGACCTTTGCGCAAAAACTTGGAACGTTGATGTCGCGTAATGTTGGAACTTGACCCTGGTACCTACTAGCTGGCAAAAGGTATGTGTCAGTAGGTAACTATTTCTATACAACTACCTATACTAACTAAATATCCACAACAGTGTCAGGAAGCCAATGAGAATTACGTAGGAAAATGTAATTAGGGTAGTCCCTACCAAGAAATTTTATAAATGCCACTATTCTACTTAGTCATCTATCTATCAATATAGGTACTTTATTTCATAGTAAAGGTCTGAAAGAATCTCAAAATTGAGCTATCATTGTCGATAAGGGCAATAACTCAAAGAATAGGTCAAGCACAATAGTGAGTGCCACCGATAATCGTATATTAAGGCCCTTATCCCTATGAGCACCTTTGCCACAATAGAAAGGAATATAATGTCGAAAAGTGGCCACATAAAAATGACATACGGTTGCCGCGTAGGTTTGGATGGCGAAAAAATAGCGAGAATAAATGTCCAGCGATATGTAGATGATAAAAATATGGCTGATATTATTTTAAGCTGCAGAAAGAGCAAGCAAAAGAACAAGGTGTTGAAGTAAATGTTGTTATAAGACGATGTTGTTTTCGATTTCTGATTATGATAACAAAGTTCAAAAAAACAAACCCTCTTTTTTGGTACGATGGTAAAATCGTTTTTCCCATCAGGCGGCAAATGCGAAATCGTAATAAAACTCTCCATATGATATTATGTAAAGTAGCTATAATATTGAAAACTTCCAAAGTCCATCAATAAATGTGCCGCTGCGTGGGGAACGTTACCCAGCCTTATGGTGACTAATGCTGCGTTACAAAGTAGACTTATCGATAATTATTAATTTGAAATGACAATTTCAAGATGATGTTGTATGAACATTTAGTTTTATTGTATAGAACAAACAGTACCTAAAAAAAGCACCAAAGCACCAAAGAGACTTGCTGGTTGCCCAGATACATATTAACCTTACCAACATAGCACTACATAGTAATAGTATGTAAAAACAACATTAATAATATGTGCACGCCTGTAATTAATTGCTTACACAGAATCCTCTTTTAAAAATGTGTTGTCTACTCATGTATTGTAAATACCTAAGGTGTTGGTGTGCCTTATGAAAAATAAATATAAATTAAATGAGTATTATCAAACTGTCATAAGTAAGTAGTCCCTAAAAATCCCATAGTTTCTTACTTTTCACTAAACCTAGGAGGAGGTGCGAATTTTTTTAAAGGAAAATAGATATCGATAATATAAAGTAAGTAAGCCCAACACTAGCATAAAACGCGAGGCGTCAAAACGCACGACCACAACTATCAAAGAGAAATCTTTTCCGTGTATCAATAACGTCGATCGAGCCGTCGACTAGACACATTGCGCTGTTTATGTCGATGCGATGTCACGTTATAGTGCCATGTCGTATACCTACCTACGTGAGGCTAATATATTTTCTATGAAAGAAAATGCTGTCCTTGAAAAAATTTTGATAATATTTTGGATAGCGTGAATGTAGTACAACTGCATGTTCAAATTCAAATATTTTATTTCAAATAGACCGCCTACCTTAGATTATTAATCTAAGCCGCTTAGGTCCACTTTTGAAAAGTCAACCTAATTGCACGGTTCCAAAAAACTGGAACTTACCTACGTGGGGTATGGAGAAGGGCCTGCAAACCAGAAACTCCAGAGACACTCTTTAAAAAAATATAATGGTAGTACTATCAATTTATTCGTAACATTCTAATGTAATCTTATGTTTTATTTTTCAACTGTATAAAATAAGGTATAGCAAAGGAAAATTCAGTTTCAGAAAGACTTAATGGGATGTTACCACAGAGGCACAGATCTACGACTGTGGAATCTGTAGATGTTACCAAAGCAACCGACCGACGCGTTTCGGTATTCTACCAAAAACAATACCGAGTTATTTTTAAATGTTTTAGTCAAACTGAAAAAAAAATTGATTTGGATGTTTATATGACTTGCCAGGCTAACATGCGCGCCACGACAAAATTTTGTCTACTCTTGTGTCTCGCTCTTTCTTTTGCGAAAACGAGACAAAAGCACGACATAAGCGTCGACAAAATCTTGTCGCGGCGTGCATGTTAGCCCGGCAGATGTTTGGGTGTTTGGTACACTTTCACGGTGCTATGGCAGGATAGATTTGGCTGAAATTCGGAATAGATGAAGAATATTCATATTTATCCCATAAAATACTATTTTTTTTCTTTCTTTAAGTACTTGTATTAGTAGCCTGAATCTGGACATTACACAGGTCCTATATAGGACCTGTGTCATATTTGGCCAGGTTTGGTGTTCGAACACCAAACCTGGCCAAATATGACCTGGAAACCTGGAAAACCAAACCTGTCAAACCTGGAAAAAGGACCTATGTGTAAATATTGTATCTTGAAGGATTCCGTTGCTGGATTTATTTGTCTGTCAAATTAAGTATCAAATTATCTGCCCAGTAAGCAAATCTGTTATCAATATCACAGCATATCACACTCGCTACTAACACCGACACATCGAAATTATTCATAAAACCTCAACAATGGCGCATCGTCTCAGTGTGGTTAGGGCGTGAAATTATTTTCTTGGCGTATGCAGATTAGGGGAGGGTGACTGGTGGGGTTCCCGGATTAGTTCCGGTTTACTTTTTATAGGATTCTGATGATAAATGTTACCATTGGATAGGCTAACGGGTGGTGCGTGTAACGTATCCAAATAAGCTTTCCAAATAGCTTATAATGTATTCATGCAATCGATGATATGGAAATAAACTGGTGAAAGCAGCCAACTATGAATAAAAAAAAATACGTTTTAATATTTGGGTATTAGACTTGAAAGAGAGAAAAATATAAGTAGGTAGAAGGTACCTAGTCTACAATATGCAGAGAGAAAAATTAGGTAACCTACAGGGTGCAATGCATAGCAAGCGCTACCTATTACAGACGTTCAAAGCATCTAATTTCCAAGTTTGCTCAGAGATGCAGGAGAATTGTTAATGACGTACCTAGAGAAAAACATATGTCGCCACCCTTCTATCACAACACACCCGCTAACGGTTTAGGAGTCAGACAAAAAACGAGAAAAGTCGCCCAGCAGACGGGACCGGGCGGACGGACGATTGCCGATCCCGAAATGATTTATAGATCGGGCGTCATCGGCAATGCGCTTTCTATACGTCACAGGACATGTCAACCGCCTCCACGCCACGGTTCGGGGAAAGAAAATCGCTTTATTTTTTCCATTTTCAAACATAGATTATAAATACAATTCGTCGGGTCAACTCTTGCGACATTTTAGTAATTACTTTTAACATTAATATAGTATACCTATTACGCATGGAACTAGTAAAATCATTGTGTAGTAGCTTAACTGCTGTAGAAATGTTGTTAACGCCTTCATAATGATCGTCATTAAAGCCAAAGTATGCTGCTATGCTATACAAAATTGTATCCTACATCAATGTCCACAAGGACCTGTGAGGTATATCAATGATTGGAAAACGAAGAACGAACGAACAATGAGTTCGGACAGGACACAAATATTTATGTGATGATTATAAGTGTCTTGTGTGTTTCCTATAGATTATCCATCCATTGTCTAGAAGGTAGTGCAAGCTCTGCAGTTCGGGACTGTTGTGTTGTGTAAAATGTCCAAAAATATTTATTTAACTAATTTGTAAACTTTGGATACCTACCTACCTACATGTACCTAACATTTCTTCCCCAAAAAGATACAGAGGTAAAGGGTGTCTTATATATTTCTCGGCACGGACAGAACA
Source organism: Acronicta psi (assembly GCA_946251955.1). Taxonomy (NCBI): domain Eukaryota; kingdom Metazoa; phylum Arthropoda; class Insecta; order Lepidoptera; family Noctuidae; genus Acronicta; species Acronicta psi. Next base: position 8,623,018 of record OX276475.1, on the reverse strand, counting down.
TTTGTATCAAATCGAACAATAATCGCTCATATTGTCAGTTACAATACAATTTGTTTGGAAACTTGACGCGTGAGAGAAATAATAACAAATGATTCGCGCCCTAACACCGCCTGGCGTTGAAAGATCACGCCTATTGCTCTCCTGCTGATGAAAAAAGTATACAATATTACTCAGTGAGATACATTAAGTTTGAAAGTTGTTGTGTATTACGCATAATGTCTAATATACTTAACTGCCCTAAAGCTCTGTTGCTGTTTTAGGTATAGGTTACACATAAAGGCAGAGATTATTTTATTGTAGGTACCTACTTAATTATGAAGGTCTCAATTTATTTAGTTTCTCTTATTTTAGCACACATTGAAGTAGACAATACAAACATTTTCTAACTCCTCTTGTTTCTTATTGGGTCAACCTTCGTTATTTAGTAAGTACCTATGGCTATTATATGAACTACCTACTGATGTCATCATGCATCATGTCATGTTTTTTCGATGAGTGTGACCCTGCCGACTCCTAAGTGGCAGAAGATCCATGAAGATTTTCCAAGTCAGAAAAACTTATTATTACCCGATAATTAGAAAAGGAAGGGTACATAACGATTTTTAAATAAGATAATTTTCATAGATTAGGTAAGGTAAGGTAAAGCATTTTAATTTTAGGTCCGTGTCCAATCTTTTTGGCCAAAAAATCGGAGAGAGAAAATATTTGATTCAAATACTTAATAATTAAATCAGAGATATCTACAGAGCTAAAGTAAGACTACTCGTAGAATATTTGAAGCGTGCCAAGTTATGTTCCATCTGGTAGGTGGCACTGTTCGTTGCTACCATCAGGACATAGTTGCATTCTCGTATCATGGTAGCAGGTATAATAAAGTGTAACCATTGACATAAAATTATAATAGGTACTGCTCAAAGAGCTAGTCACGAGCTAGTAAATATTATATGTCTATGGTACTGCTGAACTGTGAGGATCGAAATGTCACAATGACATCTCCGAACTTGCTCTCAAAATGGTCTTCCCTAAACGAACGAAGTGAACTATAAAAAAAAAGCCATGCGATTATTGCGATTCTAACAAAGATGGCGTTGGTGTTTCTGTATGCGTCTGTCAAATGTTCGGACGGCCCTATCTTTAGTATTTAAATCAATGAATAGAATAGTAAATAGGGTTAGTCACTCACCTATTATGACTACTATCTTATTTGTTACACTTAAAGTAAAAATGGACAACATACAATTTACTTGTGGCAGCTCATGAGACATTTTTAGGTTCGGCAACATTGTTGTCAACTAGTGCTACCACACATAAAAAATGTTGTTATCTCTACTAACATAGAATCGAAAGGATGAATAAAAAAATATAACATACTTATACCTAGTATTATTTTGAATGAATATAAATTATACTCAATAAAAAAATGAAAAAATAGATACATACGCATTTATTTTTAATCAAAGTATTTTTTGAGATTTAAAAAGAAAAAATATGTCGATGTCCCTTCCACCTTGTATAATACCTATATTGTTAAGGTTCTACCGCTCTAGATAACGGTTGTGTCATGAAATGAATGAATGAATGTTGTGCTGTGAATTGTAATCTTTTACATTTTATTAATCTTAATTAATTATGAATGTAATAAAAATTATAAAATTATTATGTATCTATCTTATATCTACTTTATTTTTACTGAATCTATACTTATACCTTTTTTCTGAGATTAACATTCGGCAACGGCGGGCAACATTATTTTAATGTCATTTTATTTGACAGCATCAGCAATCGACAAATCAATAAAATGTGAAAGAATAAATGTCAATAAAAACTTGAAGACGGAAAACCGGAAAACTGTCAAGTGTCAACTTATGTATTTCAGTTCAGTTTGAGTCTATGCTGCGGCATTTATAATAGTTTCCAATAATAAAGAGCTGCGGTGTGGTCTGTCGCATTCCTAAACCAACACGAGTGTTGGTAAACAGAAAGACTTGCCAATATGAGATGGACTGTGCATATCGATGGTGGACCGATGCGAGTCAATCATGCAGCTGTTTGTATCGGCGATAAAATCTATTCCTTTGGAGGATATTGCTCGACTGAGGAATACAAAGATTGGGAGCCGATACCAGTCCATGTTTTGGACACCAATTCCCTGAGATGGGCCCCAGTGAATTATAAAAGGACTGATGTAGCACCTTTCCAGCGATATGGGCATACCACTGTCGCTTATGGCGATAAGGTCAGCTAAATATTATTTATTATAATACAAATGAAAAAAATCGTGTATTGCAAAACTATCACAAATCTTAGGAGCGCTTTTCTATTTCTAATAAGAAGCTTATTGAAAAAATTGCATGTAAACTGGTAAATCTCCTGAACATCGCATCTTATTCTTGCATTTACCTATTTTTTTTTATTATCTTCTGATTGCACTTTCAAATGCTGTGTAATTTAAATTAATTATATTTTAATAATTATGAGTTCACATTTTTGTATGCATTATAATATTCATTCCTTACCCTTCTGATCATAATTATATTAATATATACATTGTACATAGATTATGTATATGAAAGGGCGATAGGAAATGTATTGTTTACAAATTAATTGTGAATTTATTTAAGTGTTAAATTATTTATTAAATTGAGTTGTTAGGGTCTGATAACACAGACCATTTATTTTCACACTAAATGTTAAAGGAAAGCTATATATAATCTTGCTGGTACTCTGCTAATATCCAACTAAGAGAATTAATGTGATAGTCTGTTTGGATTTCTTTTACTCCTTCATGCTGCAATGGTTGGATTGATTTGGTTATATATTAGTTTGGAATACAGATAGCACATGCCCTGGGTTACACAACTAGGTAATAAATATGCCAAATTTTACATTGGGCCATGGCACCAACCAATGGTAGTATTTTTGTAGAACAGAAGTAGAATTTATTAATAAAAAATATAAGTACACTGGTAACACAAAGATTTAATAGGGCCATAGGCCAAAGTAACAATTTACATAGTCAGGATCTAATTAGCATTGACACACATAGCAAAATACACGACGGTCGGACAATGATCGTACGACGATCGGACAGAGATTCGATATTACTCACACAATTACCAGCGGCGAAGGTACGGACATAGCACGTCTGTACTATCAGAGATCTCGAGCAGAAGTGCACGAAGTGACGTTCCGGCAAACCTTTTATACATTCGGACACAGTCATTATGAAAATAGGCGGGTAGTCTTGAACATTATTTTTATAAAATCCCTAACACGGCCTCTCCTGACACGGCTTCGTCCTCGAAGCCTTCTTTCCTGAAGACCATTGAATCGGCAATAGCAGCTATACCGCAGCACCAGCGGTAGCAGCATCAGCGCGGCATCAGCACAGCACCAGCACCCGCAGTCATCCGTAGCATCCAGCAGCATCCAGCAGCACCCAGCAGCATCCAGTAGCGCTAGCAGTGCCAGCGGGTGGCACCAGTGACGCCTGCAGTGCCAGCGAAACCGTAGCGCTAGAAGCGCCATCGAGTGGCACCAGTAGCGGTTGCAGCGCCAGCGACACCGTAGCGCTAGAAGCGCCATCGAGTGGCACCAGTAGCGCTTACAGCGCCAGCGGCACCGCAGTGACAGCAGCGCCATCGGGCGGCACCAGTAGCGCTTGTAGCGCCAGCGGCACCCACAGCGACAGCAGCGCCATCGGGCGGCACCAGTAGCGCCAGCGGCACCCACAGCGACAGCAGTGACATGGGTACCAACAGAACAAAAGTTAGACAAAGCCCTTGGGTTGTCTTACTAAGATACACAAAACAGTAAGCAGAGGCTACTCAAAAACACAAGTGCAGAGCCCTCAGGTTGCACAAAAATACAGTGAGCGGATTATTATTAGACCATGTACCGAACAACAACACTGTCACCATAGTCATCTTACTGTCACAACTGACACATCAACAAGTAGGCTTTACCCTAGGTCTCTTCCCACTCACCCGAATACCATTCAAACGTTTGTGTTCTCTCCACAACACGCATACAGGCTTTACATCGGTCTCTTGTAGGTCACCCTAGGTACCCACTACTACCCACAAACAACCAAGGCTTTACCCTAGGTCTCTTCCCACTCACCCGAATACCATTCAAACGTTTGTGTCCTCATCACAACACGCATACAGGCTTTACATCGGTCTCTTGTAGGTCACCCTAGGTACCCAACAACAAACAATAAGGCATCTGCACACCGCAGAGCTTACGCTACAGACAATGGTGTTCACAAAAACAAATGACAATTATTGTTTGGTACATAATCCACCGAAGTTTAGTCAATTCATGGAAACAAGAAACAACTGCAATACACGGTAGTTACACACAGATTAAGTGAAATTTGACGGGGGCAAACGACATGGTAAAAATTTCACAATAAAAAATCAAACACTGTTCGGTCATCCTAATTTCAGTTAGAAATGTCGTTATGGTTATGATGACTTAGAAAACAAATTAGTTTGATCTCACCAGGATACAGCATCACGTTTCCTGCCTCAGGCCTTTGGTACCATCAGCAGTACCAAGTCATACTTGAAGTCAAATGTCGCTCCACTTATTCACGGCTGAGAAACCTGCAACACTTTTTAAAACCTTACACCTACCTGCACTTTACCACACTTGTGATAAATTGACATAGTTTACCAACCACTTACAAAGATGTTCATAATGCACACACGTAATCACGCTGTAACCTCAAACAATTTTTAATATCAAACTGCCAATGACGGTACCTACGTAGCTTTTGCATTGACAAGTCATTATTTGTTGCAAGAAACCATCGCAATGCTCTGTCCGATCGAAACAACTACAAAATGTAATGATAATTGTTTCAGTGGGCGGGATACACACAAAGATATGGAAACTTTATGCGTATCCCACTTCTGATTTTGTAGAACAGAAGTAGAATTTATTAATAAAAAATATAAGTACACTGGTAACACAAAGATTTAATAGGGCCATAGGCCAAAGTAACAATTTACATAGTCAGGATCTAATTAGCATTGACACACATAGCAAAATACACGACGGTCGGACAATGATCGTACGACGATCGGACAGAGATTCGATATTACTCACACAATTACCAGCGGCGAAGGTACGGACATAGCACGTCTGTACTATCAGAGATCTCGAGCAGAAGTGCACGAAGTGACGTTCCGGCAAACCTTTTATACATTCGGACACAGTCATTATGAAAATAGGCGGGTAGTCTTGAACATTATTTTTATAAAATCCCTAACAGTATAATTAAAATGAATAAATAAATTACAAATTAAATTAATAAAGTAGAGCAATCTTCATCAGTCCACTAATCAAAACATAAACTCCTCCTCCTTAAGCTCCTTAATTTATCCCTAAGAACTACTCAGTCTTTATACTTAGTCTAATGAGAGCATTCAACTGAAAGTATTGTGGTAGGGGATACAGTTGGTGTATCATAATCGAAATTTGAATTTAACTAATGAAGTTCAGGTACTATAAATTCTACCAAAATAGCTGCCATAAATTAATGCAAGTTCATCATGTCTGGTACACTGCTCTAAATTGGTGGTGTTGCATTGGTCTGGTAACTGTTACTTTTCAAAGCCATGTCATAAGTGCATGAGTACAATCATTGTATATGTCTAAAATGCAATAAAGTTTCTCATTAAATTTAACCAAACAAATTTTGTGATCTATGTCAATAAAAAATCTGACTAATACAACTTACCGAAATTCGCGTTATATAAACGCAGCCTTACTCATAGAATGTATGTGAATAATGTATGTATATATATAGCCTCATAGGTAAACATTTTTGAATGTGAGATGTAGTCCCTGGGTTTTTAGAACCAATAGAAAAATCTAGTGCCATGCCAACCAGATCATTTAAGAGTACATATTTTGTTTTATGTATTTAATACATTGGTTTGATGTGTTACAACAGGTATACATGTGGGGAGGAAGAAATAATGCTGTAGCCTGTGACACTCTTTCTTGTTTCGACACCAAGACATTGGAATGGAGCACGCCAGCCGTGACAGGCATGGTGCCCTATGCCAAAGATGGTCATTCAGCTTGCGTCATTGGTAACAAGATGTACATTTTTGGAGGATTCGAGTATCTCACTGATCAATACTCACAAGAAGTACACTGCCTGAATCTTGATAAGATGCAGTGGACTTACATAAATGCGCGTGGTACTGCTCCATCTCATCGAGATTTCCACACAGCTGTTGCAGTTGGGAACAAAATGTACATCTTTGGTGGGCGCGGGGATTTGAACAGCCCATACAATTCCCAAGAGGAAATTTACTGTCCCCAAGTATTCTATTTGGATACTACTGAAGAGAAATGGGTAGCTGTAAATCCTGGTGGTACATGGCCAGAAGGAAGGCGCAGCCACTCGTCTTGTAAGTTCTTAACTTATTCTCATCATTTTATACAGAACCTTTATACTCTAAAGAACCTCAGACTAAGAAAAAGTATTATGATAGTGACTGTCTACCAAGGGCTCGCGGAATTATCATTTACGTAGATATAATATTCGTCTTTTTCGAAGGTTCTTGCATTGCCATTCCTAAATAAATGACATTGATTCCTCCTGGACGTATCATAATATTATCTGCGTGGCAATGTGACGTTATTAGGCCGCCCGAAGTTTACGGGCTCTTTGTATGACCAGAAATATATACGATTTCAGGGCTCTACAAGGACAACATGTATATCTTTGGAGGATTTAATGGAAACTCAAAGACTCATTTCAATGATCTCTACAGATATTCTATAAAAGAAAATATCTGGCAATATATAAACGTTGGCGGCTCAGTACCATGCAAACGTCGACGACAAGCATGTCTAATTCATAACGATGTTGTATACTTGTTTGGCGGGACAAGGTTAGTGCTTTACATACTGCATAATTAATTCGTCGTTTTTTTATCCATTTATTTACTTCTGGTTTTGTAACTTTTGAAAAGGTCGAATGATTCGAATTGTATTGTGTACCTCTTGTATTATGTATGAAGCAAAACGTTTTTCTACAGCCCCAGTCCTCACGCCGTGAATCGCGTACCGGAAAACGTAGATAATAACCCCGAGAGGCTGATTGACAACAGTGACCTCCATCTCCTAGACTATAAACCATCTCTTAAAACGCTGGCTATTTTGGTGGTGCTGGAACACAACATTGATACGTCAATACTCCCTCGGGACATTATGTAAGTATTGTTTTACATGCCTATTTTCGGTTGATTAACCTAATAGTATGTTCATGATAAATACTATTTTCAGAATGGATATCCGCCTGATGACTCTACCCAACCGCATTAGCCGGCCCATTAACCAATCTGGTTAAAAATATATCTTGCGATATTATTTTATAATTATTGTGCAACTAAGTGTATGCGAGGCAGCTTAGCATTCATTATTAATATTTAGTCATTATTATATTTCGTCTATTTAATTATATCTGTAAGTCGTAGGAAAAATACCATTCTTAATGTCTGTATTACCATTCACTTAATCTGTATTAAATGAATTACTATCCTTAAAAATGATGTAACACTTTGATTCAAATAAATAAATACCAAATAAAACAGTTATTAGAAATAAAAAGTGTATTATCATTCATCTTCTTTAACAATGTGTCTTTGTCGTTCTGAAACAAAGGGCACAGAGCCTGGCTTGCTATGGGCTCGTCGGTTGCCTTCTTTTCTCTTAGATTTCTCCTTAATAGTTCTTATCTCCTTTTGAGCATTCAGTATATGTTTAGGAACATGTCTGTGGCGTGCAATGCGTTTGACTTGTGGGTGGTTTGCAAACTTCTCCTTCAATGAATCAGCATAATTCAATGCAGTTCTTTCCCGAGGCTTAAGCTGAAAAATTAATAGCACAATAGTATTTTTGAAAGGATATCCCTAGAAAATTTTAAAAACGATAACATAGCCAAAATGTACAGCCTTAAATTTTATAAATCCAATCGGCCTTCTTATTAGCTCTTATAATGCCACATAAAATCAACTTTCACTCTCCAGTAGCCAAGCTGGTCCCAAATTGCAGCAAGTAGTTTTACGAATTCCGAAAAGATGACACTTACCACACCAAGTTTTTCAGATGCTCTTGCCTTCCACATTCTGATATTCATTTCATCAGAGCCAGAAAGTATGTATTTATTATCCAGTGTCCACTTGACACAGGTCAGTCTCTGCATTCTTTTTGTATGGTAAACATCCCTAGAATTTCCTTTAAGACTTTCAAATATTCTAACAGTTTTGTCATAGCTCCCAGCTACAAACTCTCGTCCAGTTGGTGCATAATCTACATCAATAACAGCTGATGTGTGCCCCATGTGGATATTAACTGGTTGTTTAAGTTTCCTCACATCAAATGTATACAAACTGCAAATAAAAAAGAATTGTATAATTAGCCTTTATTACATTTCCATTGAGTATCTGAGAATTCTCACTAAGAGCTTAGGATATTTTACATTTGTGCCTTGTTTATGGCAATAAGCTCCCCCCTATTGTAGTAGACCTTAAAACACCCATGGATGTTAAAACTGCATTTAAGTCTAGTACATACTTATAATCCTCATTAGCTACAGTGAATATAAATGCTTCCATTGGATTCCAGGACAGGGCATTTGATCTCAGTTCCATCACAACTTTCCTCAAAGGTCCTGATTCACGACAATCATAGAGGATAACACTCCTATCACTTGCACACGTTGCTAGCAAGTTATGTTCAACCTGAAAACAAACATGTTATACTGTATTATTGGATACAAGCCACAAATTATAGATAATCCTAGTCATAATGTACCTTCAGGTGTTAGCAACATTACTGTAGATATAAGTTTTCAATGACCTGAATTCAATTTAATTATTTATTTCAAGAAAAGTTTGCCTTCAAGATCCTGATAGTAAATGTACTTATTTATGATGTGCAAAATATTGTGTGAAATACCTGACCTCACCTGATTGAATGAAACATGATGAAGACTGTCCACTCCCCACTTGAAGACTTTTACAGGTTCATTTCTTGTACTCTCCCATAGCTGACAGTGTTCACCACATGTTGCAAATATAGGTTTATTTCTATGATGTGTTACACCTGTGACTACAGACATACTGAGCAAAGTGTTTATGGGTTCCTCATCATCAGGGGACTGGACTTCAGACTTCCATGTTTTTATAGTTTTGTCATCACCAACACTGGTAAATGTGTCACCCTTAGGTGTGTAACATAGCGCACGCACCCAACCTTCATGTGCTACAAAATTTCGTGTACATTTCCTTACAGCTAAGTCCCACAATCGAATTTCGCCATCAAATGCTCCACTTGCTAAAACGGATAATCTGCTAGGATGTTTTGCTATACTAGATACGCCGTCTCGATGACCATCAAGATTACCGACGAAAGGTTTAGCGAAAACTCTTTCAAGTTTGACAGCATTCATTGCACGCACATATTCCCGCGGCGCTTCTAGAGGATGCAGACTTGGGTCATAATTCCTTGGTACTGAAACATTAAAATAATGTTTAAATATTAACTTTTACTGTAATGTAATCAACCTCAAAAATAATCAAAATTATACTATTTATACGCTTACGTTTGTGAATATCACGTTTTGTGGCACGCAAATAATCATCTGGATTGCGACTAATAACTTTAATTTTTGGCTTAGACATTTTTCGACAGTCCGGATATATTTTTATCAATAAAACACTGCCCAATATTATACCATGGCCGAATCCAGTGCAAGCAAATAGCCACACATTACTTTCATAAACATAACCTCAATTTTTAATTTTTTATAAAACTTGTGCCGTGGATAGCAGTGTTGCCAACAGTTTTACAAGCTTCCCACCTGAAAACCACTAACAAAAATCGGATGTACTTTAAAAATCACTAAAATTTCCACTAAACAAAATTTACAATAAAAAAAGGGAAGTAATTAGGTTTCTTTATTATTAATTTAATAATAGAATATTAATAAATATCAACATATTTCAAAACATAATAACAATTATAAATCAATATACAAATCAACAAGTTAAAAGAGGGTGCGCTGTGGTAGCTAGCGAAATTCAAATTTTCTTGCGTTTTTTTGCAATTGGCAGGTTTCGCACCGTTCGTGTTTCGCACAACAGACAAATCCGCACGAAATTTAACTTAGACAGAATTTTTTTTAGGTTAACATTATGTAAATACGTTTTTTTATTCGCATGTCATATTTTAATCGAGATACAACCGCCAGGTTGACCGGCAAATTGCAAAAACCCAAGAAAATTTGAATTTCGCGGGAAAAAAATAAAAATATTTGAATATAAGAATATTTGAGCCAAGAATCCCGAAACTTTTGCGTATATTGTAATTTGTGCATAATTTTTACGCTTGCAAAAATTCGACACACACCGAGCAGTCCGAGACTGAGTTCACTCAGTTTTGTAATTTAAATCTATATCTATACTAAACTAATATCATAAAGAGGAAAGATTTGCTTGTTTGTTTGTATTGAATAGGCTCCGAAACTACTGCACCGATTTAAACATTTCTTTCAGTGTTAGATAGCCCATTTATCGGTATTATCGGAAGGCTATAGGCTTTAAACTAAGTACTATACTATGACTCAAAACAGCGGAGTAGCAATGATAACTATAACTACTACTTTAAAAATATTCTACGGGGCATCCATGCGTATATTGCATTGAGTGGGATGTGGCGGGATGAATCGTAAAAGTAAATAGTATGCCTGAAAATTAAATAAAGTAGAAATAATATATTTTGTAACGTGTTAGTGGCTGAAACTGAATTCTACTAAACCACTAGAAAAATCTACCAGCCACTAAAAGCAATATTTCGCCACTAAACGGGGGGTCAAAACCACCAGTTTTAGTGGAAAATCCACTAAGTTGGCAACACTGGTGGATAGTCGACCGCAAACTCCGCAAAGAGCTAGTCAACAGTCTTCTTCTTCTTCTTCTTATTTATTTATGGCAATTGGTGCCGATGTCGACAATTCTGCCAATGTCAAAGTGGATAGGAAAAACGTGTGTATGGGAATGGAAAAAAAGAAGGAGGGGAAAAGGAATTGTTTAGTTATGAGAAAGGATGTAGGAATTTATATTGAGGAACTTGTTGCCAGGATTAAAACCTTGGTTCTCAATCGAAATAACTGTGAGACTTGGTGACAATCTAAACACTGAAACAACCAATCATAAAAAATAAAAAACAATACATATGTAAATATAACACAGCATACCACAGCCATACTCACAGCCTAATGTCATTAACACGGATAAAAAACATCAACGCCTCAAGAATTTTTGGGGAAGAATCTGTTAGTAGAGAAGGGAAATTAATAGGGGCAGGAATCTTTAATTTTATAAGGTGATTATACAAATCTGTTGACTTATCATTTCTGGGGCAGTTAAAAAATATGTGCTCCAAGCAACCTTCTTCCAACCCACATTCGCAGAGGGACGAGTCCCGAACGTGGATTTTATTTAAGAATACAGGAGAGCTACAATGTCCTATGCGAAGCCTGGAAATTACAGATATAGTCGTTTTAGAAGTTTTTTTGTATCGATAAAACCATGGTTTTGAACTAACATAAGGTTGTACCCCATAATAAAAACTCCCTTTCTTTTTATAGGTGTTATTCCATAGTTCCTGCCATGAAACCTGGAAATACTTTTTGGGAAGGTTTAACAAATCATAGCCCTGGTAACTATAGTGCTTCAGATCAGAAGATGGAGATGAGACAGCATCTTTAGCAAAGGCATCTACACATTCATTACCCTTGATGCCACAGTGACTTGGGATCCACACCAACTGAACAGTTTTTTGTTTATTTGAACATGATAAAAGAGATTTTTTTATTTCCAAAATAAGAGGGCTGTGCAGTTTGCTTTTGAGGGGATTTTGTTTCAACGCCTGTAAGCAACTTAAAGAGTCTGTAAAGATCACACCCATATTAATATTGTGTGATTCTATAAAAAGGCAAGCCTCCAATACAGCTACACACTCACCCGTGAAAACAGAGGATTCCTTGGGACATTTGTATTTTAGAATGATTTTAGAATTTTGATAATATACTGCAGCACCAGTATCAGAGGAAGAAGACAATTTTGACGCGTCTGTAAAGAATCTTTCAAAGCCATTCCATCGTTCCGCAACCAACGCATTGAAGGTCGAATCCGCTGAAACTGACTTTTTGGATATACCAACATCAAAACAAATATCTGGCTTATAACATAAAACATTGTAATCAAAATTGAAAAGAGAAAGTTTGGGAAATTGAATAAGAGGGGCCTCCAGATTTTTATATTGTCTATATGCTTGGATAAACAAAGGAATTTCTTTATGACTCCAGTAACTAGATCTTCTACATTGGGTATCCAAATAAGACAATCTATATAGAACAGGGTGAGAAGTTTTAGTAACAATCCTAAACATAAAACGAGATGCCAGATATTTGTTCCTTAATGCTAGCGGGGGTTCTGCACATTCAACCTGCAATGCATTGACCGGGGAGGACTTCATGCACCCAGACATGATTCGAAGGCACCTAAACTGAATCTTGTCTAACCTTGCCAGAGCTCCTTTGTTGCACGGTATCAATAAAAAAGTACCATAATCCATTTTACTCCGGACCAGGGCATTATACACTAATTTCATAGTATAAGGATGGGCACCCCACCAAACACCCGCAAGGGCCTTTAGAATGGGAATAATTTTTTCACATCTCTGTTCTAAATAACTTATATGGTGTAAGCCTGTTAATTTTGAATCCACAACTACGCCTAAAAATTTAACTTTTGAAACTATTGGAATATTAACTCCCTGGATATCCACTGATACTTGTGGAATTCGGTTCTTGCGAGAGAAAATTACCACCGAGCTTTTAGGTGCAGATAGGCACAAACCATGATTTATAAGCCATTCGTTTAGAGAGTTCAGGGACAGGCAGAGAGATGAGGCTGCATCATTTATGGAATAATCTGTTACATAAAGAGCCAAGTCATCAGCATATTGTAGGATGTGGCAATTGCTATTCAAACAAGAGCCAATATCCGCTGTGTATAAATTGTAAAGCAATGGACTAAGAACAGAGCCTTGTGGTAAGCCCTTCCATATCTTTCTTTGATGAAATTCCTCACCCTGAACCCTCAGAACAACAGATCGGGACATAAGAAGTTCACATATGCACTCAACCATCTTGGGCGGAAGTCTCAGCTGGTGAAGTTTCAGCCTGAGAATGGGAAGAAGGACATTATCATATGCAGAGGATATGTCCAAGAAGGCAGCAACAACAGATTTGTTTTTAGAAAAGGATATGCGGATGTCTGAGATTAAAGCTCCAACGCTATCCATAGTACTGAATCCTTTTCTAAAGCCAAACTGGAAACTCGGCAGCAAATCTCTGGATTCGACAATCCACTCTAAGCGATTTTTAATTAAATGTTCCATTAATTTGGCAAAAACTGATGATAAAGCAATTGGTCTAAGGGCGTTCGGATCATCCGCATGTTTACCTGGTTTTACAATAGGAATTATGATTTGGGTCTTCCACTGATCCGGAACCCAGCAATTATGGTAGCAAAAATTAAGAATTTGTAAAAAATATTTCTGTGCATTAGGCCCAGCTTGCGCCATAAATGAATAAGGGATACCATCAATACCGGGGGCAGAATCCCGGACATGCTTTAAAACTGTATGAAATTCCGCCATTGAAAATGGAGCGTCCATAGGGTCTTCCGATGAATGCACAGGCGAGAAGGCAGACTCTGATAATGATGGGACATAAGGAGGAGCAAATTTATCAAAAAATCGTTCAGCGGTTTCCCTAGTTATAGGGGATGTGATGGAGGGAGAGCAACCACATCTAAACCTATTAATGCACCTCCATACTTCTGATGCTGGAGTAGAAGGGGATAGGGATGAGCAGAACTTAACCCATCCAGCTCGTTTCTTCTTCCTAAGCAGCCTTTTGGATTTAGCTAGGGCATGTCTATAGGCTGTGAGGTTTTGATCATTCATGGCGCCATTGTAGGTTATTTCGGCTGAAACACGTTCCCTAATTATCATTGTGCATTCATGATCCCACCACGGTGGTGACGGTATTTTATTGCGGGCACTATTTTTAATTGAAAAGCAAGAATCTGCACTTGATGTGATGGCCTCAATAAAACTATCATAGCCGTTTTTAACATGGTTGTGACCAGAAGCAACCATGTCATCTAAATTTAAATTTGGAAGGAGTGGAATTTTATCCTCCAATGATGAGGAATACTTTGCCCAATCGGGGTTGGACAAGTTATACCTCAACAGTGGGGGAGAAGTTTTCTCTATAAAAGTTTTTTCAGATAAAGATATTATGATAGGATAGTGGTCACTACCATGAGTTAAATCTGTGCATTGCCAATGCATGGAAGCAGCAATTTCAAGAGAGCAGAATGTAAGGTCGACACAACTTTTGTGCTGTCCAGGAAGAATTCGACGGGTAGAGCAACCATTATTTAAGATGCACAGATTCAGATCATCCAAAATATTAACTAATCCCTCTCCAAAAGAATCGCATCGTTCAGATCCCCATCTGAAATGATGACAGTTAAAATCACCCATGACTAAGATAGGGCCATCTATGCTCATAAGCAAGCTTCTTAAAACGGGTAGAAAATTCTGGTGAGGGTGAGCAATATATACAGAAAGAAGTGAGATGCCTTCTACCCTACCTGCCACAATACTCATATCGTCACCAAGTGGGGGCAGAGACAAGGGCTGCAGAGGAACCCTATTGTTTACACAAAGAGCCGACCCTCCATAGCCATCAGATCTGTCGCATCTGAGAATGTTATAGTGAGGAATACAAAAGCTAAGACTTGGAACCAGCCAGGTCTCAGCAATAGAGAAAGCCAGTGGCTTGTATTTATTAAGTAGGAAAGTGAGGTCGTGTTTCTTATGCCACACGCTCCTCACGTTCCACTGTAGGAATACTTGGCGAGTCGCCATTTTTAATGTTTAAAAGTAAAGTTATGAGTTTATTGGCAACGTTGGACGGTGATTGTGTTAAATTAGAATTAGATATAAATGTTGTTATAAGTTTTATTAATAATTCAATAATGGGGGACAAATTGTCAGATGAGTCTAAATATGTATTATTAAGAGCACAGCCATTTGGCTGAGAAGGTTGAGGAGTGTTAGTTATTTGATGGTGAGCAGCTCTATCATAAGAGGGTGAAAGGGGGGCATGGGACTTCTGTTTAAGAAAGGTTGTTTTGCGATATGACTGAGAGGCACTACTTGTTTTAGTTATATCAGCATAACTGCGTGAGGAATTTGGAACAGTCTTGCTAGCTTCAGCATATGAAATTGCTTTTTCAGCCATAACTATTTTAATAGTTCTTTGCCTATTATACTCTGGACACGCCTTGCTATTAGCAAAATGGCTGCCAGAGCATAATATACAAAAAGCTTCACTCTCTAGAATGTCACAACCGGCACCAGGATGGTCATGTCCACACTTGCAACAGCGTGGTTTAGACCTGCACAATGATTCTACATGACCAAATCTACAACATTTACGGCATTGAATTGTGGGGTATATATATTGTTCCACAGGCAGGGCAGTATAGCAACAGAAAATTCTATTTGGTAAGGATTGTCCATCAAAAGTTATAACGCAGGTTTCAGTGGGTTTCCACTCAGGACAACCATCTACAATTACTTTTTTCTTAATGCGTCTGACTTTGAGTATGTGTCCACAACCAGTAGGCACAGTTAAATAGTTCTTTGCTTCCTCTTCAGACCAGTCAGCCGGGACTCCTTTTACAACACCCATCCGGGTTATATTAAAAGATGGAATTGAAGCAAAATAATTACATTTTAGAAGTAGGCCATTTGATATAAATGAATTTGCATCTTGGGGTGATGAAAATTCTACAGAAACACGATTTCTTCCTATTCTTTTAACCCCATCACGGACAATGTTGGAAATGTTATTTTTTAATAGAAACAACCCAAAATTAACTGGATGAAGTGAAGTACCTGCGTTAGGTTGGGTTTCTACACGAGATACATGGACAATAAATGGGGATTTATCTAGGGCCGAATATTTTTCACGTCCAACCTGGCTTCTAGGTTGTTTAGACGGGCGTATTGTTGTAGCTTCTTCATTCACTGGTCGTTTTCGCGTATTTGATTGCGATAATTGATTCTGGGAATCATCATAACTGCAAACAGTATCAGAAAACTGGCTCAAAGAGTTGTGATTTAGACTTGAGACAAATGGAGAAAACGGACGGGTTGGAGTTGAGGGAATATCTGGATCAGGATCGGGAGGCTTGTTTTTATCCATGCTAACAACGAATAAGGACACTCACACAGTACAAACCTGATAACAGATAGTAGCACGCACACAAACCAATAACAAGTCTCAGTAGTTACTCGAAAACAACAAATAACACT
Source organism: Acronicta psi (assembly GCA_946251955.1). Classification (NCBI taxonomy): domain Eukaryota; kingdom Metazoa; phylum Arthropoda; class Insecta; order Lepidoptera; family Noctuidae; genus Acronicta; species Acronicta psi. The sequence continues at coordinate 8,606,527 of OX276475.1, read as the reverse complement.
GAAAAAATAGGCCAAAATTCACGACACACGTGTAACCTAAACACACTCCGTGGCGGGAAAAATCTAGTCAACAGTCAAGTCGACACTGTCATTCAGCAATACTGTCACTGTCAGAAGTGTCAGACCAGTGTCAGTCAGCATCCAGCAAGTAAAGTAGGGATGAGTACGATATTATAAATGTATGAGTACGAAAGCATCGATATTTTTTTCATAAAAAAAAAAAAAAAAAAAAAAAAAAAACCCGTTATTGGAAAATTGATCTCATTGGTCATGTATTCATGGATATCATGGATCGTATTCCTTTGTATTGATCCGCACAAGTATCGTTGTGCGGATCGATACAAAGGAATACGATCCATCCGATTTTTGTATCGATACAATGGCATTCGATTCGTTAGTGGATCGATACATGACCAATGAGAATCGGATCAAAAAAATGTTGTATTAAATTCTAAAATAATAAACAATTTGTAACCTTAAATCTGTTCGTATTAATACCGCACTCCTTCAATATACCTTCAGTTTCGGCATGATTATTACGCCGGGTTAAAGTTAGCTCGTGCCAACTTCAACCCGGACAATAAGTTTGGCCAATACCTGCTCACTTTACTATCAGCTGTCACTGACGTCACTCACTGTTGTCTGTCATTAATGTCAGGTAGTGACAGTATAATGAAATTGAATTTTGCTAAATTTCCAATCGTTAATCGTTTACTTTGATGATGTCCATGATAAACTTTACACAAACATACTTGTATGGTAGTTCGGATAGTTGTATTGATTTCCATTAATTTTCCATCGATTCAGCGAGCATCCAGTTTAAATCCTCTCTGTAATCCGGTGCATAGAAGTTACGCCGTGGGCGTTCTAAAATCGACGCTGGACGTTCATAAAGGTAAACAAAATATATCTTGTACAGGCGCAGAACTGAAACGTTTTGACTGGAATACCAATTATTCAGTGATAATATTCATAGAAAAAGTTGATGGGCTGTTCAAGTTTGGACAGATGTCGACGGTTAAAAGGAAATAGGGCATAAGCGACATTTTGGTCAAAAATGAGTTATATATGCCATTGGACTTGAAATTTTCTGCTCTTTCGAATGCGCTTACTCCCATGGCTCTACGATGACTTTTTTGGCGTTTATGCCCAAGCAAAAAAACAACATTTTATAGTGTTATTTTAGCTAACCGACGAAAATTCTGGTCATTTTTGCTATAAAGGTGATTGTACCCCTACAAAAATGATTTATTTTGGGTTTGTTGTCGGTAATGCTTTTTTACTTCACAAGGGTGCCAAGCTTATGGTTGTTTATGCCTTTTAAGCATTTCAATTGAAAAGTACAAATGTTGCTTAAAGCTAACTTCCATTTCGTAATTTAACAGAGCTGTGGCGCTTTTGCCCTATGTACAAAATGCATACTTATATTACTCTGGCGGTTATCCCCTATTTCCATTTAGTTCTTAATGACAGCCAAGTCGGTTATGCCTTATTACCTAAATTGATTATAATATGACACTGGTGGTTATACCTTACTTCCGTTTACTAATATAAATACGATTGTCGCTAATTCCATATTATTTAATCTGCTCGTTAGTAAATATGAAATGACGAGCTATATCTTTTAAATCTACCATTTAGTGTAAAATTATAGCATGTTATACTGTAATAGGCCTCTTAGTAGGATCTATCTTACTAAGAGGCCTTAAAACCTATTAACGATCTATCCTTAGTATGTTTTTGTGAAAATTTACTCCCAAGCAATGTCACCCTACTTTAGAAGTTAGAGACCCAATTACGGTGTCGTGTAATAATCTGTTTTAGATATTTTCCTGTTGAAGGATTGTGGTGGTTGCGCTACTTCATTATTTGTGGGGTGGCTTTTCATCCATATTTCTTTGCTTTGTAGCGACATTGTGTGTCACTAATGTCTTATATCCTGGTATTATTTTGAATGCCGACTGTTTCTTGTACCCTATTATCTTTTATACAACCACTATGAAAAGTACCTTATCCTTCTTTTCCTATAATATTGATTGAACGGTCTAGTCGCTTATACCCTTTTACCTTGAGAAATGATAAATTGGAATGTCGCATATGCTTCTTATCCTTTAATATTTGATTTTGTCATTTGTATCTTATGCCATATTACCTCATTCAAAAATTAAAAGCTGTGGTTATAAGCGACAAAAACTACTTTAAATAACGTCAAATCACTAAAACTAAGGATACCAGTAACTGTTCCATTTCTATCTGATTTTATAACTGTTTCACTTTTCACAATATCTTAATAAATGACAAAAATACGTCAGTTTTTCTAAAATTTAAAACTTTGAACGGCTCTCCTGAACATTTCATCTTTTGTCGCTTATCCCCTATTTCCTTTTAACCGTCGATGTAGTGTGACAATAAATTATAAAAATTCATAGTAATAATTCACTGTATATTATCAGCCGGCGATTTTTATAGTGATGTTTTTTTTTTCGGGTAGAATATAGTGTTTATAGTGTGTTTTTGAAAACCGCAATTCAAGCAAACCCATAGGCTCCGAGAAAAAAATCGCCAAAAGTTTCTATCGGGCCTGGTGGGATAGTGGGAGTTTTAAGGGTGGGGAAGATCGCGTGGCGGGTCAAATCTTGCTAACAAGAAATACTAAGGTCAAGGACATCGCCAAGGTCAAGGTCTAGCCCCAGAGGTCAAGGTCCAAGCAAAAATATCGTGAGATTTTTACCATATTTGTTGAAAGTTAAAGAGAATGATTAACGCCAAGGTCAAGGTCACACATAGGTAAAAATGTTACTTTTTAGTCTTCAAGTAATATTTTGGACCTGTGTGACCTTGGCCTTTGCCTGACCTTGAATGTGGATGAGTACAGACTTGTACTCATCCACATTTTAAGGTCATTTACAAGATTGAGGCAACAAGGTGCAGTTGACGGAGCCCCGCTGCGCGGGGCTCCTATTTCTGTGTTAAGGGTTTAAAGTAACCTAACACGAAGGGGATAACGGGGGCTTTGATCGCTCGCTGCGCTCGCTCTCTAGCCCCCGTCATCCCCTTCTAACCTAATCTATCCGAGTTGGGGTGCCCCGATTCCCGAGCTCGCTTCGCTCGCTCTTGCATCCTAAGTTCTTCTAGTTACATCACTAGTTTTGCTAAGTTAAGATGTCTTCTTTCTAATTTTATTGTATGAATGTCCAAAGAAACCAAAGTATGATAATGTGGTGTGTATTCTACAAATAGCGTTTCGTTTTTCAACTTTTTTTCAAAATTTATTAAAAGTGAAATAAATTATACTTTTGTTTTTAATCTTAATAATCACATTATTTGCATAATTCCATTTAATTGCAGGCTTATCTATTTAAAAATAAAATTAAGTGTTAAACTAAAGCATTATTGTTAAAAAAAAACAATTGAATCCACTGTCACTTTACCTAGAAGTAAAACGAAACGACCAAGAGTGACATGTTTACATTATCTGTGGTATGTTGTGTTATGAAATGCGTGAATTTATTGGAAAATAATTGAAACTTTAGGATTTTTTTTCTCGAAAACAGTGCGGTTGCTTGAATTGAACCTGTTGTGAAAGTGTATACTAAGAAGAGTTCTACACGAAAAAAAAAACAATGAAGCCCTAAATCGCCGGCTGATAATGTACAGTTGAGCCCAGACATTTTAGAAGAAATAAAGAAACAATTTCTTTTGCAGAATAAAATAGTCATGCAAAAGGCAAAGTACAAAGTAACACTAATCACTAAATTGTAAGCAATGTCACCTCAACATTGAATCAATCTAGATTGTGTAAATTACAATGCAATTATCTAAATTTAGATTGTATAAAGACAAAGCCAAGTAAATAATTTACAACAAAAATAATCACTAATGTTCAGACAAGATGCTTAAATACAATTTCCTGTTGTGTCTGTAATATATTGCTGTCAAAGTAATGTCTTTAAATTGCAATTGAAAAGTAAAATACTAATCTTCTGACAAAAAACTTTACTTTAAAAAAATTGGACTCAACCTTATATAGTCCCATTAGGCTTTTTAGCATAGATTTCCTTATAATGTATAGATCCTACCTGCCGAAGTAAAAGTAACAGCTTCAAATTTGGCTTTGTATTTAGAAGAGTTTAATATTTTCTGTGACTGTCTGATTAGTCAGTGAGTGAGTGTTATTTCGCATCTATATTATAGACTAGCTTTACCGTGACTTCATCCACATGGAATAGTTACTTTGGGCATAAAATATTATAGCATAAATAGATTTGTGGACTTCCTGAAGCCATGTAGCATTTAAAGAACCTAGTTGGTTGACATTTAAAAACTCTCGAACAAATGTTTATTTAATTCTTATGAAGTACCTAAATATGACCCCAAATAAATTGGGACAAGAGCAGGAAGATGATGATGAAGTGCCTAAATACAAAATTTATCATCAATGATAGGCTCCCACTAACCTTCCATCCCTTATTTCAACCCCTTCAAGACTTTTTTGTGACAGAAGGTAGCCTATGTTCTTCTCCCAGGTCTAATACCTATAAATGTGAAAAAAAAATCATCAAAATCGGTAGAGCAATTTAGGCGTGAAAGCATACAGACAGAGTTACTTTCGCATTTATAATATTATTAGTGAAGTATGGACACAGATTAATTAAATTAAATAATTTATGTACACAAAAGTCTTCAACACATTTAATTTTTATTTCACTATATTTTGTCTTCTGCACCCTTTACCTGGCTAGGGTGTCTGGACTTCTGGAGAGACAAAAGCTCGCTCGCTCTTGCTCGGCCGCTCATTTTTGCTCAGCTAGTGCGAGACATCGATAAATTTGTCGATGAAAAAATGATTTGTCGTAGATCCTTGCTTTAAACCACTTTTCCATAGATATCGCACATGTGCACCAGAAACGGCACGATTCATGGCAGCTCTCCTTTTCTCATATTTAAATGACGCGGAGAAGCGCACTTGCCTACCTAAACATATGGTCTACACGACACAAGCGCCACTAGGGATAAGTGAGGTCCTATACACCTTACCTATACCATAAATAAGTCGCTATTGAATTGCTTTCGATAGGTTTTTACACTTTTTACGCATCAAAACACTGTAATCCCATAACCGATTATAGTTCCTTACGTAGGTAACCGCTAAAGACGCTGGAGACGATTACCATACAAATATTTTATGTTGTCGCTATCGAAATTCGATAGTGACTCATAAACTCATGGTTGAGGTACTGGTGAGTGTTGTAACTTAGAACGTATAGTACTATACCACAGAATATGTAATACCTAATACTGAGTACAGAAATTCACTTTGAAACACTATCAAACAGACAAGTAAATCAATTAAGTTATAGAATAGCGTTTCTATAAAATGTCCGAGATTTGTCTGTTTACAGATAACTTTATAGAAAAATCCAATAACACTGCTTGAACTAAGGATCGAACCCAGAATCTTTCGCACAGCATTTTCACTTGAGACTGTACTATAACATTGGATTATAATACACTAGCTTCCCGCCAGCGGCTTCGCCCGCGTGGTCTTATAATTTTTTCCCCCGTTTTTGCATCATTTTTCATTACTACTCCGCTCCTATTAGTCGTAGCGTGATGATATATAGCCTATGTTACTCGGGGATAATGTAGCTTTCCAAAGGTGAAAGAATTTTTGAAATCGGTCCAGTAGTTTCGGAGCCTATTCATTACAAACAAACAAACAAACAAATCTTTCCTCTTTATAATATTAGTAATACATAAGTATTTATTTGTTAGCTATATGTATACTGATCCTGACAGATATAGCTAACAAATAAACACCTACGTGATCGTAGTTAGCACCTGTGCACTAGCACCTACGTAAGCAAACATAATCTTCATTATGCACTATTATATAATTATAGTGTTGGTGTCGTCATAACATATCATACCAATAATGAAGGTTAAGTTAACAACTATTACAGTATAATGTTAATGTGTGTGTGCTAAATGTTATCATTGGGATACCATTTCGGGGGACTGTAGTTTCGGCTCCGTTTATGTTGTACCTAATCGCGAATGTAGCCGATTTTAGTTTTTCCCCATTTTTTTATACCACAGGGGTGGCCTATAAGAACCGATTGATAGTAGACTCACGCGTTGCCGAACCTGCAAAAACCTCTAAGAGGTTTATGGAGGATTTACTGCCCCGACAGTTTAGGGAAACGTTTCTCTTGCTGCCAGCGCAGCGCATCCAGAAGGAGCTCTGACAGCCTTACTCACAGCAGGAGCAAAACACACAATAGAGTGTATTATTTGGATAACGCTTCCGTATGTCAAATTTGTATTACAATTTGCTTTACTTTACGCTAAGCATCGTCTCTGAGGCTAACATTCAGAGACGATGCTCAGCGTAAAGTAAGGCTTCCGTATGTCAAATTTGTATTACAATTTGACATACGGAAGCGTAAGTTCATGCTGAGTCTCTTCTCTGAATCTCAGCCTGAATATTAACCTGAGGCTAATATTCAGAAACGACGCTTAGCCTAAACTTATGCTTCCGTATGTCAAATTTGTATGACAATTTGACTCTCTTCTCTGAATCTCAGCCTCAGAGTTAGAGCTCGTAGAGGCTCTCAAGTTCTAAATTGAAGTTCTCTGCAATTTTTCTGCTCTGCCTGAAGCCGGAATCAGAAATTTGGAACCTCCAAGAAAGGTAATACAATCGGCACCCATTTTTAAATAGGTCTACCGAAGCGGTTTTGTTATTTACTGACATAGATTCTCTACAATAACACATTCTATTGATAAGCTTGATATGATACCTACCACAGGCTGACACAAAAAGCTTGAAGCTTTGGACGGACACATATTAATTTAAAATCATAGAGCGCTCCCCTAATGTATATAGCAAGTTGTGGTAATAAAGGACGTCATCTCGTCACAGCGACAGCGGCAGTTAGATAAGGTCACCGGCTCTGTAGCTGCTCAATGGTAGTATTATGTTCGTTGACCCGCGGACGGCTGCGTTGGTGCTCGTGCGGACGCGATCTGCATTTGTTCGACCAACAGATATTGACATTATTTTTAGTTGTTGTAAAATACCAAACTCAATACATACTAGTGTGGCGTTATAGTTTTGTTTAAAAAAATCTTGCTGTTATATTTTTAGGTGAGTGCATAGGCATGGCTACAGTATTTACGGTCTCTTAGAATTCTTCTATGATAGATTTCAATAAAACAATTTTTAATTTGTTGGAATGTTACTTACCAATTAAATTGTATTGATTTATTTAAAAGTTTTATTGGAATCTTGATTAAAATAACACTAACAACATTGACGTGGCTCCGACTATTTAGGTATGTAGGTACCTATCTTCATAAATTTAGGTAGGTGTAACATGTGACGCATCTTAATAATCCAGAATATTCGTTTTCTAGTACCGATATCCAAAAAGAGGAATGGTGAATCCAGGTCGGTATTTTTTTTACTCTGCCTATTTAAAAAAATTCTATCAATTGGCCGGTACGCTTATAATGTCGATACTTGGTAGGTCTTATTTTTGTGTTCTTCGACAAAATTATGTAAAGTATTTCGATGTTCTCGAAGTTATTTAGGACAACTGTAATCGACATGTGCGAATACGTATCGGTAGTCGGTAACTGACTACACTCAGACAATTTGTATACCTACGTATCGTATATTATTTTATAAATATTTCTATATCGTTAACAAATAATTCATTACTATCGCTTTGTATTAAACACTAAAAATATTTAGGTAGGTAGTAGGTACCTATATAATTTTATTATTGGTTTATTGCGGTTATAATTATTGCGATATTGTTCTACTTTTAAGTACTTAATTTTTCATAACAGTGGAACAAAACAGAACAATTAGAAAGATAGTGATGCTAATGAACCACTTGTTCGTTCCGTTCGTTTTTAAATGAAACCGATAATAAAGTTGTCGAGCAGGCCATTTGGCATCCGTACGCGCTGACGATCACGTCCACCACATAAGATCACTGATAAGCTGTAATTTTATGAGAAAAAAAAACAAAGCAGAACATCCTTTACATAACTAATTATCTTAGGAAATTAAATACCTACTAACGCACGCCACAGTCTGAAGATAAATATTTCAAATTCCTTACCCTACTTGTGAACTGTGTATGTCATGAAACTGATGAAATAATTATTTAAGAATCGGACCTACAAATTTTTTTTTAAAAAGTCATAAGGATCGCCTCCTGGTGAGTTTTTACATAACATCATAATCGTAAACTTACATGAGCATGAGTCCATCTGCATTTACATGCATAATAGATACTTATGCATTTTTATGTTATCTATGAGATGACTATCCCATAAAATGGTATTAATATAAAAACCACGAACTCTATCATATCATTTAATTTGTTTTGAAGTACTGATAATGTAAATCATTATCATAATTAACTACCTAATAATCATGGTTTAAAACCTAATCATTCGGTATTTTATTGCAATTTAATTAACCTGGCTTACGTCATCATCACTTGTGTTTAGTAGGTACCGGAAACTGAATTCAACAAATTGTCATAGTAACAAATAATGATCTACCATAATCTTAAACCAGACCAGTATTTAATTTCCATTTTATGAAATATTAATAAAAATCTGGGAGCACGGTAGTGCCCCCGCCAAGACGAGCTAAAAACTTTCAGCGTCTTTACTTTTACGTACCTGTAATAACAATATCTATGTTACACAGGTGAATCTTTTAACAGGGCTCTGTGCCAATTACCCAAACCTTATTTTTCTTTTTTTTTATCTAGTCCGCAAAGTGTTTGTTTGACCACAAACACTGTGTGTGTGAATCAATGAATACATATTCTGCAAAAAAAAACCATCATTTATATGCGTGCGTGACACGATTTTCGAAAAGGATGTCTCGCGAATGGAACGTTCTGGGAAAAAAATGCTTTCTGGTGACCGATCAAAGAATTGACAAATTAGACTTTTTGGGACTAAACATTAATTAATATCGTTCTTTAACTGTTGCACCTAAAAAGGGGTTCTTATTTTAGATATTATTTAATTATATGTAGGTAATTATAAATCTAGATATTTTTTTAATAAATTGTACACTAACTAAACAGCTCATTGTCTAAGTAGATCCCCGCCACACAAATATCTTTGGTATCAATTTTATTTAAAAGCTCAGTTCATTCACTTGAGCGCACAATTATTGTTAAATACCGCAAGCAGTCATTGTCCTGCCGGACAATAAATCTGCGTTAAATAAACATAAAAGTCGATATGTAGTGGTGCCAAAATTATGCCAGAAGAAACTCAAACGAATTTTAATAAATATGTATTTTTTATTTTGATGTCTTGGTACTAAAAAATAGAGTTTAATGTCTACGAAAGATGTTTACTTTGAAACTTGGAACAATTAATTGGTTCTACTGCTGTGAACCACCAAAATAAATTATGTGCACTGGATTTTTAATTGTTGTAAAATACCTTAAAGTACCTACTTGCAAAAACATTTATTATTACAAATTATATTTCGGAATGCATATATATGAAAAATGTTGGCAAATAATGGAGTCCAGCAAAACAGCTATATTATATTCAAAGATTATTAATTGTTTACATACTGTTTCATCACCTCTGGATAGCCGCTAACCGCCAGATAAATTAAAAATTGGAACAATATTTGTATGAAATGATCTGCCAAGTATTTTAACGGGAACTTATCAGTTAGCTGTAAAACAGCCCTCTATCCTCGACTCGATTTTCAAAAGAAATATGCAGAGTAATTTAATAACTACATAGTAGTGATGTATGTAGTGTAGGTACCTAGTAGATCTACTATTATGAACTTTTTAACTACTATAAGTACTTACTGTACTACTTATGTTATTATTAATTAATCGTAATCGCTGTACGTACTATTATAGGATTTAATATCTTCATCACATCTTAGACCGTTGTAGATTGATCGCTAGGCCGACCAATGCTTTGGCAGATCTATTCAAAATTGCAAAAATTCCCAAAGGCAAGAAATTCGTCTTTGTTTGCAACTTAAATATTGACAGAATTAATATAGTCTTGTGTGTTGAATATGTGGCTGAAGGTTAGTGAGTAAAGGTAAGTAGGTACGTGGGTTTTTCCTCACACATTGCATCAATTTGGAATTTTTATACAATGATGATATGTAAAAATTAAATAATTAAATTGAGTTAGGTAGATTGTGCAGTTTCTGTTTATCAGTTTCCTGTTCTAGTGCAGTTACAGTCTAGGTATAGAACTTGTGCTTGCAACGGTTATCTATACTAATATTATAAAGAGGAAAGATTTGTTTGTTTGTTTGTTTGTAATGAATACACTCCGAAACTACTGGACCGATTTCAAAAATTCTTTCACCTTTGGAAAGCTACATTATCCCCGAGTAACATAGGCTATATATCATCACGCTGCGACTAATAGGAGCGGAGTAGTAATGAAAAATGTAGCAAAAACGGGGAAAAAATTATAAGACCACGCGGGCGAAGCCGCTGGCGGGAAGCTAGTTCTGACTATAAGTTGTTAAGTAACATAGAGAACCATCGTAACATAAACCCCATTCACATAGAGAACCCTCCACATCTTGCCTTCGGAGAGCAGGGGCAAGGCAGGGGCCATCGATCTCGGTTGTCATAAGAACACATATCACAAAAGCCAGCTGATACCCAATCTGTTACCTTACTCAAAAAATACCGATCCAATTATATTGATTAAGTACCTATTAGGTAACTCCTGACGATATTTTACCTTTTTATCATAATTTCATTTTATTTAATAAGTCTGCAATAGGTATAATATTAAAAATATTAAAGCGCCGCCGATCACATAATTATTATAACACCATTAAGCTTAAATTTAACATGTAGCTAATATAGATATAATAATTATTAATTTATTACCGTTTAGCTATAACTGGTTTTCTATACCGTATTAGCCTTTTGATTAATAAAATTTGTAAAGCTTATTTATAATCATTTGTAGCTATCCTGTCGATTTTTGCTTTTTCTAACTTACGTGATCTCTCTGCTGAGCAGCCAGAGATGTACAAAATGGTTTTAAAAAAGCATTTAAATACAAAATGCAAAATACTTTTCAGATTGACTATTTCAAATGCAAAATACCAAATAGTTTTTGCGTTTTGTATTTGAAATGCTAAATGCAAAATAACTATTTTCAAAATACTTTTTCAAAATAAAATACCTTTTGACCAAATCTCCGGTATTTTTTATTAATTTTAGGTATATGTATATCATGAGAAATATATGAATATCATAGCTATAGTTAAGTTAGCTTGCTACAATATAGTTATCTGTGGACACTAAAGGGCGCGCCTATCGGTCAAATTCGGCAATACAAACGCCATTCGTTCATTAAATTTTCTTTGATTGGTAATGTTGGCTAAACTTAATCATAAAGTATTTTGCATTTTGAAATGAATATTAAAAATGCAAAATACATCTCAAAAGGTATTTCAAATAAAATACAAAATGTGTTTTACTAAAAGGCATTTAAATGCAAAATACAGAATAGGTATTTAGCATTTTGTATTTGCATTTTAAATAGAAGTATTTCAAATAAATCGCATCTCTGTGAGCAGCCTACCCTGCCTACCCCTTCCTCGCCTTCCACTGATCTCTGTTCATGGCCGCCTAAGGCCAGTTTGTCTAAGGCCGTAAATCCATGCTAATATTATAATGCGAAAGTAACTCTATTTGACTGTTACCTTTCGACGCACAAACCGCTAAATAGTTTTCGATAAATTTGGTATGGGGATAAGATGATCGGCCTAGGCATACCTTGTCTCAAAAGACTATACACAATAGTCTTTTTGGGACGTCAGTAAAATCGAGGGTAAAATTTCTATAGATGTCTACAATCTAATTGTACGAGCAAGCTCGACATTACGTTTTGCTGACATCGCGTAAGTGCGATGCCTTTACAAGACATGTATTTCTTTTAGTGCAATAAACACGGTTATCGCGATCGGTTGGTTTTATTGTTAACTCACTAACAAACAAACAAACAATTCGGTGTAGGGACGACATTGCCCCTACATATTTTGGTCCTTCGAGCCGGATACGTACCTTTTTATTTAATTTTTTTACACATTTTTTTACATCATTAATTTAATTTAATTATACATTGTGAAGTAATTCGTGGTGATTGAGTACGAGATTATTTCCAGATTGCATTAAAAATCGTATTTTAAAAGATAATAATATTTTGTAAACTTTATCTCTTCAATCAATGCACTGCATTGACGAAATCAGAAATGCTGATTTTCCGCAAAAATATTCCATCCATTTAGTAAATCATTATGTCTAATAAATTGTTGTTTCATTATTTTACTAGGTTGGTCCAGTCATGAAAATGGTTCCTAATTTGAACTTGCTGCACGTAATATGTTTCACACTGTTATTCGACCTGTGTGTACGGACACGGGCGGAATTATTCACAGCTATAGCAGAAGTAGAACATTTGCTGGTAACGCACAAGAGGATAATAGACGATTTAGATTTCTATATTGAAAAAGAAGAGGCAAGACTAGCGACTTTAAAGAGGCAAGAATAAAAATATTAAATCCATATAACAGTGATTTAACAATGAAACCATATAATAATCTAATATTTGTTTTTAGGCATTTAGATCTCTACAAAAAGGAACATGAAAGAGCAATGGAAGATATCCCCAACTATTTGGGGAACCCAATCAACGCTTTTACACTTATAAAAAGACTGACGACTGATCTTGATAACATAGAAGATAGCATTAAGATAGGAACAGGTAATTTTTCCATTGAGTCCAAACTATATCATACACGATCTATTATCGAAGTTTACACTCCAGATATTACCACACATAATATAGAAACCAATCTCGATGCGGAAATTGAAACCGAAACGAAATTCCAAATGGTCTAACTGGTCCAAAACGTGGCAATAAACTTTGGTCATCGCTTAATTGATTCGATTTGGTTCAATTAAACGAGAAGTTGCATACACAAAAATCGTTATTAGAAACACGTGAATATATGAAAAACCTAACTCCCTGCTTACAAATGGATAAGAATAATAATGTCGGAATTCCTTTGCCATATTGTTTTAATTTCTTGGGAAAATAACTGCAAAGAAATCTTAATGTTAACGAAGGCTCCAAGAATATCATAATGTACATAATTGTAGTAATCAGTGCTATAGGTACATAGCAAAAAGATAATAGGCTATTAATGACGTGGAGTCGTTTTATTAAATAAAACAATAGAATTCCCGCGATCACCAGAATCGGGCAATGAATTCACTGTATCATTCACGTTGATTAAGGCTTAATTATACTACCAAAAGAACTGGTGACAGTGTTGAAACATTATGAGTTATTGTTCTGCACATGATTTGAGGACTTTGTGACCAAGATGACTATTTACACAAAATGTTGTACAGGTTGACAGAAGCTTTTGGGGCGAAAAGTTGTTTAAGAACTCTTGAAATTCACTTGAGATGGCGTGCAAAATAATATTTAATTTTAACATTAATTACAGAATACATTAAAAACATAACTATGAACCACGTAGACGTAAAGTACCCTGCCTTGGAAGATTTAACTGGTGCTGCACAGGCATTGACCAGACTTCAAGAGACTTACCACTTGGACGTGAAAGACCTCGCCGAAGGAATGCTAAATGGTGTCGCTTATAGGTAAGTAATACAAAGTATATACTATAGTAGAATTACAAAGTTAAACATTGATGCCCTATGTTACAAGAATTAGTTCACAGATTCGTTAATATGGGCGAAATACATCAATAAACAAATTGACAAAGGTAATAAAACAGGACAAACGTATTAATTGACAAGTTTATGAATGTGTTTAAAATATAGATGACTAGCTTTCCGCCAGCGGCTTCGCCTGCGTGGTCTGGGTATTTCTTATAACTTCCATCCCCTATTTTAACCCCTACAGCCATTGTTTGCATTAAAAAGTAGCCTATGTCCTTTCTCAAGCACTAGACTATCTGTGTACCAATTTTCATTAAAATCGGTTTAGCGGTTTTGGCGTGAAAGCGAGACAGACAGACAGACACAGTTACTTTCGCATTAATAATATTAGTAAGGAATGTGTGTGTGTGCGCGCGCGTGCGTGTGTACGTGTTTTTAAAGGTATCTGGATTTGTAGGAGTGGATATGCCAGTATTTGGGAAAAATGAGTGTCTTACTTTAGTAGTTTGATTTGGGTAAATTATTTTAATAATATGTTTACCGTTTCTGTATACTCCAGTGACTATAGCCTTGTTTTTGCCTTTTTTTAAGTCTCGTTACTAAAAAGTAGGTTAATGTTTAAGGTCTTATTTATTTCGTTGTAATGGAGGTCATCGAAAGGCCATACAACTCAGCCCAAATTTGTACCGTAGGTACACGACAGCTGTCAAGTTGATAGTTTTTATTGGTTTTTACCATGAAATCAATAAGAAACAGATAATAATAATCCGCCGTAATGGCGTGCGTTTGACATTCCGAAACTGACACTGACAGTTTTTACTATGAAATCATTACGATACAGATAATACTTAGTGTGCCAAAATGGCGTGATTTTTCTCATCCCCCAGTCAACATAAAAAAAAAGTACAGCTAGAGTTTTAACCAGCGTAACACAGAGTATTTTTCCAATACGTGTACCTTCGGTACAACATTTGGGGCGATTCCGATGACCTCCTTTATTATATATTTATAAGCAGCGATAAGTAAGTGTTGCCGTCTTGCAGATCCGGTGATGCATTTCCTGGGTAAGAAGACAGTCGTTATAGGTTTGAAGGTATTTTGTCTGTTGTACGGTGTTTTTGTGTGTTGTTTTGTTGTGAGGTGGTGAAGGTATAATTGTCTTGCTATAAGGACTTGGTTGGGAACCGGTATGGTTTGAATATCATAACTTTAAGTAGCAATCTTAGAGCTCTTTATAATTTGATCATATTATAATTATAATCATTATCTTATTAAACTGTGCGGAATAGGTCAAAGTTTCCCACATGCCCCATCTTCCAGAAGAATTCTTTAACCAATCATACTTTATACTAAGTAGAACTACAAAATAAAATGAGAGCAACTAGTACAAAATTTATAAAACAATAAAAATACAATGCTTCTTATTTTTGTTTTGTTTCTACTTCATCACTATACATTGTTTTATGTACATTTTATCGAATTTTATGGAAAAAGATTTAAACATTGCTAACCACATGTGTCCCTCTTTTAAAGTATTTTTTTAATTTTCAGTACTCCTATGAGTGCAGGCGACTGCTACGAGCTTGGGCGTACGCTGTACAACGAAAAAGACTACACAAACGCACGCGCATGGATGATGGAGGCGCTGCGCAAGTTCAAACAAGAAAATGTTTTCTATTCCTTCTCTGAAGCCGACATATTGGAGTATATTGGCTTCTGCTACTACTTGCTCGGTTCGTATTCTTGTTATTTTTGAGAGATTCGTACAATATAACATTGGTGTAATGGTTTCTCCGGTGTTGGATATTAAAGTAAAAAAGTATATTAGTACCCTTTAATTATATATTTAGTTAAACTCGCCTTATAACTCGTAACAAATCGCTACTACATTATTTCGCATTAATAATTCGTGCCTTGAAAAAAATGTCAGTAGACGTCATACTACCGTACTTTTTCCAGGTGATACCAAAAGCGCTCTGGATTGGACGCACAAGCTACTGGCCGTAGACCCGAAGCACCCTCGAGCTAAGGGCAACGTGCCGCACTACCAGAAGAGCATCGCTGAGACGGAGCTCCGACTCATGAAGGAACGTCGAGGGGTAAATTATACAAAAAAACTAGATTTGACAGACAGATTGTCTTTATTTTGACTGCCCTAACAAGTAGGTACTGCTGTTACCTTACCATAGTCTATTTGCATTACAATACAATAGTTATTCAAGGTCAATCGTGTACACATACATATATTAAATACACTGTCTAAATATACGACGTAGTTACATCACATAAATGTTGATACTGAACTTGAACTTTTGTTTAAGTTCAGTGTTAAATATTATTGCCGTTTTATTTATTTGAAAATTTCGGAATACTAGAGGAGATTATACAAAAAAAATTGAATTTTAATAACCATTTTCGACCATAATATGTGATTTTATTAACACAGCTTAAGTTCTTGAGTAAAAATATAAGTGACCTCCATAAGTAACCTTTCTCTTCATAGCATTTTCAATTGAAAATTACTGAAACTCCTTTAAATATTATATTTTTTATGCTGGTATGTTTAGGATGTTCCCAGTACTCACCGCGGTTATATAATTATATCGTTATATTTTCTATATAATTACGAAAAAAAGTCGCAAACTATTCTTAAAATTGCACACGTAACACACGTGTTCTAAGCTTAGCCTTATCTTACCAAAAACATTTTTAACAGATTAACTAAGGTTTTTTTTACCAAAGTACTATACATATATTAACAGTACGAATTTAAATAAACTTAATTAGGGTATAAAATGTAATTATTGATCAATAGGAAACAGGCGTAGAGCAGAAAGAGGACGAACCGGTCGAATCCGGCTATGCTAAGGAGAGGAAAGTCTACGAGTCACTGTGCCGCGGCGAAATGGAAATACCTGACGAGATTGCTAACAGGCAAGTTTATTGTGTACATGTGTACTTTTTTTAACACATAACTGCATTGCATCTGTGACGTCATCAGTGTAAAATAATTTTGTTACAATTTAGTACATATTTGTTTTTTTTTATACCACTAAGGTGGCAAACAAGCATAAGACCCGCCTGATGGTAAGCGGTTACCAAAGCCTATGGACGCTTGCAACACCAGGGGTATCTCTCGCGCGTTGCCGACCCGATAAATCTATTAGAGGTTTTTGATTAGTGACCCGTGCCCCGTCTTTGAACGGAAAAACATTCACAACACAAGACAAAATAAGAAAATTTGAACAATAATACCTACGTCATTTTGCGAGACGTCATAACAGACACAAGTATTATTCTCATAAAATCCTTACCGATTTAAAGCAAATGGCGGAAAGCTAGTATTATAATGATTATTATGTAAAATTATGTAACTCTTTATAAACTAGTCCTGTTCCCACGCAGTTTCATTTGATGTCTTAAAACTGGTTTCTGGTATTATGTTTAAGGTTTCTTTATCAATATTATGAAATAAAAACGGGATATATTTTATGGGATATTAATTATATATTTATAGAGTGATAACTTAAAACAGCACATATTTTTACCATGTTTATATTTTTTTTTGTGTTAACAACTATATTACTATACAAATTTTCATAAATTCGCTATCCATCCAAAGATTGGGCATTAATTGGGCATACATTGGGCAATTTATACTTTCAATATAACCTATAAGCTACATGTAAAAGTATGTATGCATGTAGAATGCAAATACGAAATAGAGTTAAATATATCAGGTTGCGAAATTCGCGTTAAAGTAGCTTCCCAGTAAAAATACATTATACGTGCAGTTCAATATTTATAAATAATAACTAATTTGATATAAATGTCATAACTAGCATTTTTATTTTTTTAATTGGTTGTTTGACCACAGGTTGACATGTCGTTACCTCACGGAGAACCATCCGTTCCTCCGCCTGGCGCCCATTAAGATGGAAATGAAATACCTCAACCCTGACATAGCAGTTTTCTACGACGTGTTGAGTGATGGAGAGATTGAGAAAATTAAAAAAATGGCCAAGCCCAGGGTAAGTCAAACGAAATAAAAATCTTTAAAATGGAACTAAATAATGGAAAGGATGTCTGTAGGTCAGTTTTAATGACAAGATGCCAAAACAACTTCATAACCTTGACTCTTAAGTCATTAGAGCAAACTATTAAAAAAGCTGTTATACAAATTAGGAATTCTGAGTTTTTGCAAATCATTATAATATGATACGGTGAAACGATTATTCCGCACCCTGTCTTGTGTTATCCAATCAGAAATATATCACTGCCTGGCATGTATTCAAATAAAAGGTATGTTCCCATTGGCTCGGAAGGGTAATGTCACCTTTACTTCGATTTTGCCCATTTTATCATCAATCATTATCAATCTATATACTGTCCCACTGCTGGCCACGGGTCTCCTCTCAGTATGAGTGGGATGAGGCTATAGTCCACCACGCTAGCCTAATGAGGGTTGGCAGACCTCACACCACTCATGCCACTTCTTCTTCATCTACACTTCGATTATAATTAATCATTTCGAAAAGTCGGAGGTGCCTTGGATTCGAACTCAATACCTTTGACTTGGCATTCCAGTGGTCATACTCCTAGGCTGTCAATGCTTTTTTACCCATTTCACTTCCTCAAAAATTCATCTACGTCATCACTCATTTGTAATCGTGTTTTTGTAAAGATTCGTGTCGCTCCCGTTTCTTTCCATTCTAAGCCAATGTTCTGATTGTTTAAAGTGACCCCAAATGTAATCATTATGTTGGTTCAGTTCAAACGTGCCGTAGTTCACGACCCGAAGACCGGTGAGCTAATTCCAGCTCACTATCGCATCAGCAAGTCATCGTGGCTCCGCGACGCTGAGTCCGAGACCATCGCGCGCATTTCCAGCCGCATCTCACACATGACCGGCCTCAACATGGACACTGCAGAAGAACTGCAGGTCGTCAACTACGGAATTGGGGGACATTATGAACCTCACTTTGATTTCGCTAGGGTAAGTGACATGTTATCGATATTTTTGATTAAAGTTTTCCATAAACCTACAGTTTCACGAGTTTTTTTACCCGACGACACGGCAAAAAGCCGAAGGAAGGGTTTTATAATAGGCGACAGCCTATTATAAAACCCTTCCTTCAAGATACATAGACATATGTATCTTCCTATTTACGTATGTTCCACTACAGTGCCTAAAGTACTCATCTGATTTTGATGAATGAGGTGTCAATCGATTCGTTATTATGGTCCCGGTAACAATGGCTACATATTATATAAACAAAATCAATACGACGAATGTTACATGCAAAAAAAGAGCGATTTTTAAAAAAAAATTTGCTATCCTATCCAGTGGTATATCAAACGAAAGAGGAGAAAATTCTGAGTTTAGAAATACCTATACTAATATAATGAAATGGTAAAATTTTTCAGTTTATTAGTTTGTAGTTTTTCGAGGTTTTGAGTGGATATATAGGGGGTAATCTCCGAAATTAATGATGCCATTCTGAAAATAATTGCATTTAAAGATAGCTACATTATCCCCGAGTACTATAGGCTATGAATTATATTCCTATCGCAATTTCAAGCCGAGCTAACCTGGTTTATTTCTAGCTAGTTGGAATAAAATGCTGTTTAGCAGCAGCAGTTTAACAGCATTCCTTGCGTACGCTGCCTAAACGGTTGTACATACGTGAAAATAATGTACCGCAAAAATGTAGGCTAGGCCCCTAATAGTTCTACAAAAAAGTCCGCGATTACATAATGTCTACCTTTTGTATTTTTGTAAATATAGATGCTTTCATGTTTAAAAACGGCATTTTTTCTATAAGTACTATATGAACGATTATTTGAACTCCAAAATATTAATCCTTATAAAAATAAATTATTTTACTATCACAAGTACTTAATAGAGAAAAAAAATTACCTTTGTAGCATACCATTTGGCTGTACAGTTTACGAGATATTGTAAAATTACTAATGCACGAAATTACGCTGAAACACACTTTGTGATTTTTATATTGGCACATAGATCACAATCTGGATAATTACTTAGGTAGGTAGTGGCTATTCTTATCTTCATTTAGCAAGTAATTAGCAAGTAATGACCAACCAATTTGCGAACAAAAATGAGAGCCCATCTTACCGAAAACACGGATCTGTTTTTCACAATTACTGTGAAATAAAAAAAAGTTTTGCCTTTAGATTTATACATACTCAGAATCTAAGCATCCTGATAGTGACTGAAGTAAGCACGAACCAACAAAAAGTGTCAAATAAAATTCAAGTTTAAAAAACTACAATCCGCCGACTACGGAAGAAATCAACTGAAAATCATGTAACAAGTACTTAATTCCTATGTCACCTTCCTGATAAACAATTTACTGAATTGAAATCAACAACAAAAGGAATTGTTGTGTCCAGTTTGTGCCGTGGTCGCATGCCACTATGCCCTGGGCTTGCAAACTTAAGTATAATATGGGTGGCATGCGATCACGGCTATAATTTGGACACAGCAGTTTCTTTTGTTGTTGATTTCAATTCAGTAAATTGTTTATCAGGAAGGTGACATAGGAATTAAGTACTTGTTATATGATTTTCAGTTGATTTCTTCCGTAGTCAGCGGGTAGTAGTTTTTTAAACTTCAATTTTTTTTAATGGTGCAGAAACCTGCTTTCAATTTTCCTATATTTTTTTCAGGCTAAGCTAAAACTTTTTTTTTGTTTAAACATTGTAGGTAGGTAAGCTTAACGTAATGCGTGCAAATTCGTAACTGCTACCAATACTTTTATTTCGAATTAAGTCAATGGTCTATTTTAGATTTACACGAACCATCACGCCTGTATACCCCGAAGGGTTTGACAGCCCGTCATGCAGAGCTTGTGTGCGAAAGACTAAGTACTTCGGTAACCCACTGAGTGACCTGAGAGAGAAAGAAAGAGTTTGTTGGCCTTTTAGGAGATGAGGTGTTTCGAATAGGTAGTAAAGATTCCTACCACATGCAAAATACATGCATGGACGTTGAATTGCGCAAAACAGCCCGCAATACCAATACAAATACCATAGTTAGGCAAAGGTGTACTTCTTCACAGTTCGTCGGAATGTTAAGGTCTCATGTAATAGAGGGCAAGCCTATTGCCATCAACTGGGCAGAAATCCAATCTCGGAGCTGCTACTGTTAATTTCACAGAAGAACCTAATAACACTTAGCTCGACTCGGGTATCGAACCCAGGACGTCTATCCTGTAGAAGTTTATAAAACGCCATTGACAAGTACCGGAGCACGTGAAGAAGACCATGTGGCCATAGTATAATCATTATGTAATAAATATTCACAAATAAATTATAATAGTTTTTGGTTAAATTACTAGTAGAAAATAAGACAATTTGATCAATTCTCTATCTGAGGTCTTGTGGGAATTTGTTGATCTGAGGGCGAGGAAGACTATCCGCTTGTGATACAGTTCTTAGCTAGTACGAGTGGATAGGGCGACTTAGTCTAATGACAACCAATGCTCACTACGCTTTCATAAATAAAGGATCGATCTATGGCTAAAATTGTATCTTCTTTACTTTAATAGTTTAAAACAAAGGAACTAACATAATATAAGGCCTAAAATGTAATTTTTGTGTATTCTTATGGAGAAATAAAGATTATTATTATTATTAATAATACCTTGTAATTGTTAATGTAGTGAGAAATAAACGATTTTATTATTATTATTAATTAAAGAAATAGAACTGGGCTTGTTTTTCCCAAATAAAGAATAACTAATACAAATCCAGCCGCACCATTACTTTTCGCAGTTGGATAGAAATCGATTTTATCTTCCAGATCCAATCTCAGTTTCTATTCTCTCGAAAAACAGTTCATAACAAAATTAATGTTGGTGGTTGGTTAAGCGAAGATATTAGAATCGATACATAATCCTAAGAAATCGTTTGTTCTTACTAAATCTATTGTAAGCTTGAGTTGGGCAGCGATCCCCATCACTAAGTATTTTTATTCGATTCTCATATCTCATATAAAGCAACCATCAAGGTTATGTGATCATGCCAATGATGCTTCTGCAATTGCAAGTCTAATCTTTGTTTTTTTTACAGAAACGAGAAAATGCTTTTACCAACTTTGGTGGCAACAGAATAGCCACAGTGCTCTTTTATGTAGGTATTCCAATAAAATAATAGACATCACAAATAATAAAATATGTACATATGTATTCTTTTAACAACTTTATATAAATGACATTTGAATGTGAACTTAGTTGATATTTCGAAACAAACAAGTCAGTTATTATTAATTTATTTATTCTGTCTGTTATTTACATTTTAGTCTGCAATAAAAATATTCTGTAGATCTCTTTAATTTTATATTTTTAACCCATGATGACTTGTGTATAGATGTCGGACGTAGCCCAAGGCGGAGCCACGGTGTTCACGGAGCTGGGCTTGAGCGTGTTTCCAGTGAAGCGCGCTGCGGCGTTCTGGTTAAACCTGCACCCCTCCGGCGAAGGCGACCTCGCCACGAGGCACGCCGCTTGTCCAGTGCTGCAGGGATCCAAGTGGGGTTAGTGCACACAGGACACTGAAACATTAAACATGTCGATATTGATCACACAAACGAAAGAGCCACCAGCTAGTATGACGTCTTGGCTGGGGCCCTTCTGGTTTCACCATTGTCCCTCTTTCCTGTATTGTTGAACTATTTGTCACCGCCTTGTTTTTCGTCACAGAAAATCAAGGCATTCTAGTATACCACTTGTACAGCGTTAAAGCTTGCTTTCTACCTTTACATTTTAAAGATCAATCCCAATAAAACATCTTTGTTATGATAAAAAATGGTTTAGGACCCCTTTGCCTTGCTCATTCAACACTCCAAAATAAAACTGTAATTCTACTTACAATATTGCAGTTTCCAACAAGTGGCTTCACCAAGGTGGTCAGGAGTTGCTGAAGCCCTGCAATTTAGAGTACCAAGAGGAGGGCATCATCCGCAAGATCCCGCGCCCAGTGCCCAAAACCTCCAGGTAGACTTACTCGTTCTTAAAGGTCGACGAACTGTACAAACAGTACTGATTAGTGCAAAATTTGTGATTTGATTAGTTCAGCAGATGTTATATTTGGTAACTGTAGAGTATGTTTTTGTGATATCTTTATAACATAATGTCAAAACATACACATATGCAGATAGAAGTGAGTCGGTTTTTTATTCCTATTAATTAATCGTTATAATAGAAATTAGCTTAATTAGCATATTGTGAAGTTATCAAATATATAATTTGCATTTTTATTAAATTGAATAGAAGGTGTTATACAAGCCATAATTAATTTAGATAAAAATCTTGCCGATCAAAACATTTTCTGTAACCTTATTTTTATTTTATGTAACTATAATTAAATAAATGTCTAAATATTTGAAACGAATAGAGGCTTTAAAGTTTCCATTTGTTTGTAAAACTTAATTTAATAATTTATTACCAGTGTAAAAAAGTTAAGCCATAAGTAAACCTTAACATTAAAAGTTGAACAGATACCTTGTCACGTAAAACAAAAACAATTATTTAAGTTAAAATAATGTTTTATATTTTTATTATATTTAAGTATGTTTATAAAAACCAGTCATCTTATTTAGCGATAAGTAACGAAAGATACAAATTATGTTCAAATGCATTTATTCAACGTTTTTATTTTAAATATCTAATATCTAAAGTTACTAATAACAATATTGCTTTACTAGATTATTAACTAAAACCCAATATTAATGCTTAAATTAAGTTGATTATTAAGAAAGATGTTTTAGAGACGATCATGCGAACTTTTGATTATACATTTTTATTGACATACATAGTTGTATTTTTATTATTATTTAGGGGCCTCCCTGTTGAATGATACGATGACATACACATACGTAATGTGATTCAAAACGTTGTAAAGTATTTTTCTGTACAATTTTTTTTCTAAAACATGCTTTGTGCAATTGTTAAATATTTAACCACGTGGTTAGCGTAAATAAGAAACAGACGAAATACGGCGATACTCTTCTTTCTTGGTTCGTTGTGAGGAGAGCAATTTAAGACAACAAAAACGTTACATATAGAATTATACGTATACTGTACATAACATTCCTGTTGTTTATACATTACCCTAAAGCTTCTTGCTTCTTATTGTTGCCACCTGGCGGCGCTGGTGACGCTAGTTAGAGTATTTCAGAACAAACAAAGTAAGTACATGCATGGTGAACTTTAGCATTGCACACTACTGTGTTTGCTATGAAACACTCTTCTTGTCTTCTGTTGAAATTCTTCTTAAATCTTCAATTAAAACGTTGGACAAAACCTAGTTAAACGATTCATAAATATCAATAAACGTCTGCAAATGTGTATCTAATATTAAAAGCACAGGGATTCGGACCAAATGGAAAAAATCGACATTGACATAAATCATAAGAAAATATGTTTATTAAGATTTGGACCCAAAGACATTAAAATTTCATTGGCGACTTGATCCCCGTATGTATCTGCACGAACTTTAAGGTTTGTAATAATTAATATAAGTTTACGTAGGCTTTCAGTACATAGATATAAGATTTTTGTGTATATTTTCTAAGTACCAACATAGTTGTGTAATTTCTTGAAATAACTTCGTCTTCATGGAGTTAACCTTCGGCGTTACATTTCATTGTCACGGAATAATGGCGCTTTGTTTTAAGGTCAATCGTGTAGTGATTGGAAAATAGGTTCTCGGGTTGCTTCTGCGGATTCCGCATTCACGGAAACGGTAATGTTTCCTTTTGAGTTTTCAACATGGATGGGGGAAGAACCTATTACTTAGGTGCGCGTTATGTCCTTCAAAGGTCACTGAAATGCATGTAGGCATATATTTTTTATTTTAAACAAATTGGGCTTTTTATAGTTTCCTAAAAGTTTTATAGTACCTACATTAATAATACAATTCAACGGATTAGTTACAGTTGTTTCCTCAAACTATTGAACTAAAAGTCACGAGTTTGGGATAAAAGTTCATTAGCTGCTTTGAAGAATAATTGAAATTTCAACATAATATTTCGGTTTACTAGGTTGCCTTACGAGAGCACTGCAAAATTAGAACTGAAAACCTCACTAATGCAATAAATAATAAGTGTAATAGATAGAAATTTGTTAGGTAAGAATTACAACCCAGTAAATACAAATGTGAGCATATACTAATGTTATCCCTTGCCATATACACGCTAATAAGAGGAATGCAACACCATAGGCCAAATCTGGAATCCATCGAAAAAGTTCGAGGAGAAACACATCCTCGACCTTTTAGGGACAATCTACATTGTCCCTTCGCTGGACTAGTATCAGGCTTCAGACGGGCAGGTGACTGACTCCTAGTTCAGTAAGATCAAAGACGTTTACCGGATTTTGACGGATTGACCTCGGTCAAAATACCTCATACCTTGGTGAACTATAAAAAAAATCCGGATACATTTTGTAATAGTTTCTTATAATATAATTAAAATGATAAGTACGTACACGGATAATAGAAGATAAATCCGAGACCTGCTTTAAGACTATTACTTCCAAAAGTAAATCCAAAATCTCAATCTATATGAGAAGAATAGATCTTAGATATTTAGGAGTTAAGACCTAATTTTTAAGTGCCTATTAACTACCGAGGAGTGGGACTTAAGTTTTAGATTTAAATAATGGGATGGAGGATGATTAATCATACATACATAGCTTCACGCCTGTTTCCTGTAGAGGTAGGTAGAGACTATAGATTTCCACTTGCTATGATCCTGGCACACCACTGCATGTTTAATTATTTGGAAGTTAAATTTAGAAGTTCAAATTCCGATGTATGTTCTGGAGGCGATAAGTAGGTACATGTTTCATTCATGATTAATAAAAAAAATTACGTACCCATATATCCGAAACCAGTCCTTTATCACAAAACTCTACGACTGTT
Source organism: Acronicta psi (assembly GCA_946251955.1). Taxonomy (NCBI): domain Eukaryota; kingdom Metazoa; phylum Arthropoda; class Insecta; order Lepidoptera; family Noctuidae; genus Acronicta; species Acronicta psi. The sequence continues at coordinate 8,580,830 of OX276475.1, read as the reverse complement.
AAGTGGATGAACTGAAAAGTAATATCGACGCGACATTTCAGTTACATTATAAACAGCTGGGTCTTAGGTCTTTCGAAAGCTTAGACATAAATGTAACATCAGAACATAAAGATCAAGTTTCGTATCTAAAATACTCAATTAAAACGTTTCCTCTGTTAATATGTTGCTATAACCCGACTAGCAAACGCAATATGTTGCTAAAACCCGACTAGTGCCTGCCCATTAATTTGTTAACTGCTTGGAAAAGATTATTTTTTTAAGTTATTTAGCTGCGCCCTGTGTTGAATAGTTATCAACTGCTTGGAAAACCCACCCTTAATGGCACCCTGTATTAAATAGTTTAAAAGTCGCGTATTACAAACAGCCTACGCCACTCCTCATGTTTCCCAAGACAGATAAAGAGAAGACCAATACTTACAATGTATAAAGACTTCATCCACTTGCTGAGCATATTTCATCAAGCATTATGATTTCCTTTTTCCACCTTACAACAAAGAGAATAAACTCATAAATGTTCTATCCATGGAACAGGAACTACTAATTCTTATGGCATTGTGACAATAAGCACAAGCACTCTTTCAAAAAGGTTTCCAGTTTCCCATCTGAAAATATCACTCACCCTTTCTATGGATTGATTGATTTGTGTAGGTCCTACCCTTCTTCACCGATTGCAATCGAAAAAAGTGCCTTCAGATCAAATTAATTTCTTTAGAAGAATTTCAGCTGTTATTAATCAAATTGCCAATTAAACGTTTAATTTAAGGGTGATCCACAATAAATGTAGATACTTAACACTACACTTTCGAATCCGCCAAGTGCTGGCAACAAACTGATGGCTAGTGGAGTCGGTCGTCGATGGCTAACGATGAAACCGGAGCTGTGGACTGTAAACATCCACTGACTGGAATCCTCGCAGGCTGCCGACGCGCCGCCGACGCTCGCGCTCAAACCTCCATATCATTAGTAATATGGCACATAAAGATAACTGCCTGACCACCGGGGAGATGGATTCTCTCGGTAGGCCCTTGACCTGTCTTGTTTATCTAAGTCGCCAATTAAGTTAGTTTATAGTTTATGAAATCAAAACACCTAGCGTTACAGTTTTTTCAGACAATATAATATCGGTAATCATTCTGTATCTAAGTAGTTATTATTACCCATTTTAGGCGGATGATAACTGACGTGCCAGATCAACTTACAATCACTGGAAATTATTTTTTAAACTGTGTTACTATGCATGTGATGCCTAATTATTTTTATTGAGATAGTGAACCACGAGGTGAATTGGTACTTAAGACCACCATATATCAAGTATGCTATACGTTAGGCTGTCGATATAATTCTGTAGATATTTAAGAACTGATTCAAATTTTTCCAGAAAATTCGCTTTTTTTCGAAGAAATCTTAATTCGCACGTCAAACTGAAGCCTGAAGACGTCAAAATTTGCAGGCTTTTATACAAATAAGAATAGGGGTCTCGGTAGCTTAGCTGGCTTAAAGCGTCCAGTGCACTTAACCGGAGGGACGCAGGTTTGAACTTTGCTTGACATCGTATTTTTCTTCTACAAAAAATAAGAATCGTTGTGGATGCATTCAGGTGTTAGGAGCAACGAGCGTTATATTGCCATCATCATGCGAGCTAGAGAACAGAATTTCACACCGACTAAGGGCCTGTTTCACCACATCGAGCCGCTAACCGCCCGCAAATTTAAAAATTGAACACAATTCGTATAAGTTATTTTTAATGAAGGAAAAAATCGTCTGGCGAACTGAATTCGAACCTGCGTCTTCTGGTTCGGTACACCTGGCGCTTTGACCGCTAAGCTATCGCGAGCTCCGCTCGCCAGTTGAAATCTTCCTTCACATTCTAAACTTACGACTTAAGGTGATGTATTCAAATAACATCTTAGCTTGGAAAATGCAAAAAAAAATACATAAAGACAGACAATTTGTAAGTATAATTTCACGGGAACTGATCACGAGGTGGTGAAACAGATCCTGGAGACTAACAGATGGGTCTAAGAATAGCTAGTGAACGAAAATGACTGGCAATGTGCCGTTTTATAAATTATTCGTCGTCTTTCTAATTAGTGATTATCACTATTAACTATGGCAATAAAGAAGGTATTAGGAAAGTGCTACACTTAGGATTTTGCGCGATACAGCGAATAAAGTCGTTCGACTATATTGTCTCAAATGACGTTTAACCTTGCACCCTTTAGTACCTAGGTAGATAATAATAGACAGCGTAAAAAAATATTCTGACTTATTTAGCACCATCCAAGTTAAGTTTCCTCTAAAGCGTAAATGGCCAGATGCATCCAAAAATGTCAGTGCTCATCGTATGTCATATTTATAGTGTTTAGCTAATATGCGTCACCACGGCTACTGATTATAAGCGCAACCTAGCATAATGAAGGGTCTACCCACACATGTATATTAGTCCTTATTAAAATGTGTCCTATTGAGGTACAAGTCTTTAAGACTAAAAAGTGCAGGCTGAAAACCCTCTTACGCCGATTTAGATACCTAATCCGTATGCAATAACAACATAGGTACTTAGACTAATCAGTTCAGAGTCAAAGTGTGGGAAGCTGAAATCCCATAGATGTAGATTCGATATCTCCTCAGTATAGGACTGCAGCGTTAAAATGTGAGGAACGGAAGGAAGAGTGCCAGCGGTTAGATAGTGTGATGTATGTGTAAATAAAAATGTGTTGTTACAAATATATTGTTGTAGGCACGCGCTCAAAATGTTTTCCAATACAAGAATCCTCGGAATGATTAAACAGGACGGGGTCTGCGTGAAAACTTGTTGTTTCTTTTTCACATGTTTGTAGACATGTGTTGGTATGTCACGCGACCTGTTTACATAATATTTTCCCTGAAAAATGCTTTGTTGACTCCATAGCTGCGGAGAACCGATTGGCTGTTCCACACTTTGTATTCTTTTTGAGAACTTTCAATAAAGATACAGATAAGTTTCTATAGGTAGTAGGTAGGTGTCTGCTAAGAAAAAGCCCGCGCCTAGAGGCTAATGCAGTCAAGGTCCTTGGATTGGATTTTTGTTACTCTTTGACGCTGCAACGATTTGCCTAAAATTTTTGACTAGATATTAGGACATTTCTTATTAGGAATATGAAGTCGTTCCTATGATAGACGGTATCAAATGTATTAATCTGGGGAATAACCTAGTCTTTAAGCAAAGTACGTAAGGACCCCGGGGCCCAAAACTTTTTTGCATTGTGTCTGTATTTCTGTGATCCCAATTTGTTATGTGAAGGATTACAGGAACTTAGGTACATTGTGGAATGCAATTAAGACTGATTATTCCATGGGAACACATTTGATACTATTTATCATATCGATGCACACGAAGTCGCGGGCGAAAGCTAATTTAAATATACATTTAGGTAGGTAGTTACATAATTATCCAGTTTGAATAAAATTACGGTGTAGGATTTATATTTTATAGCACCTACACTAGCTGCCAAAAAAATTTCTCCGGGTGCAATCTATCTCCTTGCCAAATTTTATTGATTGATTGTTCAGCGGTTTAGGTGTGAATTGAGAGACAGTTACTTTTGCAGTTGTAAACTGTGAATGGATTTAGCCTCTTTCTGAAAACGTTAAAGTAAGTACCCTACACAAATACCGGTTCAGTGTTTTCTTCGATAGTTAAGTAGGTATTGATTAGAGCTGTTTTAGGTTACGGTGATAAAATGCCAAGAAAGTAATTTTTTTTAATGAATGATACCTAGTAAGTAGTATTTTATAAATTAATTTAGTAATGGACATGATAAGTAGTATTATATTACTTGCACAGCAAGTCCATTTGTTTTATTTTAGTTAAAAATGAGGCAAGCTTAAATACAATGGCAACGGGTCTGCATAAATGACCAACAGTACCTCTCGGTGATGACGGAGTTTTGCAGTCACTATGACACCACTGCCATTCAGATCTTTTTATTTGTTCGGTTTGATTCATATCGTAAGAGAAATTAAGTCTTTAACTCTAATTAAGAAATTAAACCGTAACAAAAAAAATTAAAGCAATATGCCTGTCTACTATCTATTGCTTTTTGTTCCACTAAGTATGCTTATGTGACTAACTATAAATGCCCTAGGTATGGTTCTCGGTTAAATGTATCAGGGTGCCATTAAAACACAATATGTTCAGCAAACCTTTATTGTTTCAAGTTGAATTACATCAAAAATAAAAACATCGTTTTGGCTTTAGCTTGTTAAAATACTTATCGAGACAAAACATCAAAAGTTTAAAATTCCACTACCCATTTATAACATTTAAGTATTTAAATACATAAAGTAAATACTGATCAAACATTTAACACATAATTACATTTAATATCTACGTAACTAACAGGTAACACAACATTTATCTTGGAACAAATACGATTAAAGATTATATACGTCGTAGACCATTTATTTATTAGAAAGTAGAATTGTCAAGGTTGCAGAAGGTAAAAACAAATAAACCGTCCTGTCTCGCAACTTTACCCTGTATATATCTCACAACAACACCCCGATAAATTCTCATTCTCTTTAAAACAATATCATACTTACAGTAAGATAAAGAGGATCAAAAATATAAATCTTCAAAATATCGAGATTCTTCAAGTAGACATTAAAAATATTGTTCTATAGCAGAAATGTAATAAATCAGACTCATAAGTTTATCAGGAATGTGCACAGCTTACATCTAAGGGGTAACAGCTAAGAGTGTTTCACACTAATACATCATTCTAAGGGTCTGGGGCTCCTAAGTCAAAAATTCTGTTCCTACATACAACAGAAACACATTTAGAACATCAAACACCCATAAAACAGTAAATATTTAGAATATCGAGCCACATTCGAGAAACGTACCGCGAGCTGACTTGATGAATATTGTGCCGTCTTTTTATATATATAACTTATTAATAATAATTATCCTTAATTTTAAATACATTTAATAATTGTCAAATATAACATGACTAAATTTGTAAAATTGTAATGGCAAGTGATAATTTAACAGCCTGGTTGCAAAAATATCACAAAATATAATGTAACTTGGGTAAATTTTTAAATTAAGTACAATAATCTGGTATATAAAACAAAATGTAGAGATTAGGGCACAAGTAACCTCTGTTAAAAAAATAAATAAGAAAATAGTCCCGGGAGTATTCGGTCTAATAAAGTCAGATGACTTTATTAGCCGACGGGAAGTGGGACTATTGAGGGTTTAGATCTCATAGTTGCGGAATTTAGAGATGACCTCTGAGGGAGGTTCTTGGTTGCCGGTACCCCAGCGGCCCCAAAGAGCAGCGCCGCCTTCGGAAGCTCGGCGGGCGGCCGGGTTGCTGGGGCCGAGGCTCGACGGGCCCGATGCGCGGCCGCACTCGCCCTCCAGCATGCGGTCTTTGGTGTTGGGCTTGGTCCAGTGCATGGACTGCTGCACATGGTCCTTCATGCCAAGCCACTGCTTGTAGCCCATAGCGATACCGCTTTGGCGCCACTTGTCGTACAGAGCGCGCTTGGATGGATCGCAAAGCGTCTCCTTCGCTTCCTGGCAAAAAAATACGTATTATTAGTATATACGACAGCTGCTACTTAATTCTTAGTTGAGTATAATAATAATAACGCATTATTATTAATTGAGTAAAATAAAGAGCACAGATCTAGATAAAACATTTCGTCATGAAGTTCGTAAAACTAATGTTACATCATCCACGGTAAGATAAATTATTTTTACTTATTAAATATGTATACACAATTATCAATGCCAATTGGTCAATGAATCTGTATAACTCCATGGCTGACACACTAACTCATAGTTGATTAATTAGAGAATTATGTTCTTACACACTAAAAAGGTACCTAATAAATCGCAACACCTATACCTAATAATCTTGTTAATTAGTAAACTGGAATAAAAGTTTAAACGATGATTACTTTCAAACATTTCGGTACATACATAACATACCATCACGCCTGTATTCCCCGAAGGATTAGGCAGAAGTGTATTATGGTACACCCACTTTCCGCTTCATATTTTCGTACTAGGCGTAAAAGTTTTAGCATTTTAGTTTTAAAACATAAAAATCCTATTTTCCTGTTTGTTCTGATAACTGATATTACCAACTGCTACCAACGCACAGCCAACTTCTAAAAAACTAAAATTAGGAACAGGATTATTTTATAACAGAAAAAACCTACAATAAACTTGATGAACGATAAAATTATTGAACTTAATAAACTTGAAGTTTTCATCAGAGTCGCCTTGGGGAGATGGTTTCTTAGAACAAAATTCTTAATCTATAGGTACCCTAGTTCACTTAGAGATCCCTGTAAAAAACAGCCTGTAGGTATACAGTCATGTCAAATTTAATTGGTCATACCTTTAGTTGCTGAAACTTGGCCTCAGCTTCCTTGTCCCCATCATTCTTGTCTGGATGGTACTGCAGAGCAAGAATCTTATACTCAGCAGTAATCTGCTCAGCCTGTAAATGAAACACACTTTATAATAACATTCATTTAGCAGCAGTTTCTAAAGTAATTTGAATTACGAGGTTTAAGTTTCTTATTAGCATAACTACTTAGTTGAATCATAATTAATTCCTAGGAAGTCAAAAGTAGTGCCCTTCACTATTCACACAAAGAAATATAACGGGACTCTGGGAAACCCAAACGTAAGATGTTGACGCATCACAAAATTATTATACCTCACCGCACAATTTAATGTTATGAATAAAACTATTTTGCAGATCAGGACAGTCATCATAAAAGCTGTAATTTTTTTTCCAGAAGTAGGTCAACTCTGGGCCTCGGCAAAATAAGGTCATTGAGCAGAACAGTAGAATCAATACACTAGTCACTGGGATTCCGCAACCAGAGAAAACCTGCTATTGGATGTACATAGTAAGTGCAAATAATTATTTATAGTACTTACACTGGAGTTTTCGTCGCAGCCCAACAGGCCGTAGAAATCTTCGTCGGGATTCCTTTTATAATTTAGTATTTCATCGACGTCAGTCATTTTCACAACCCTCCCGCGCGAGACCCAAGCCGATACTGAATTCAAGTTAGCGCTGTGCTAATGCTATGCTTACTAAAACATTCGATGAATATAGTCGAGTCATAAATCGATTATCTTACATAGATACTAGTAATCATTCATGGTCTGTCAACATATTTTCTATATTGTATAACAGTTGTTTACTTAAAAATATGGTGTGGTAATTTTGTATTTATTAGAGGCAAAGCAAGCATTATAAGCGTTACTAGATGGCGCTACTTGCACTAAGGTACATAGGTACGTGTGTAATAAAATTGTATCAGCCAATAGGTTTTAATTATGATTATACCTATTTAAATTACATGGCATACGCCCACGGCTATAAATTTGATTTCAATCCACTAAAACTACTAACTTCCATTAGGAAGGTGGAAAATAAATATTTCTTGTTTCATGCTTTTCGGTCGATTTCTATCGCTGTCAGCTTTCTTTTCGTCTAAACGTCTAAAGTATTACGTTTTTTCGTCGTCAGACACTGCGAAGTGCGTAGTCATGAGGAATTAAGAATCGTTGTTGACACCTTTGGCGATGCAACTCAGACTACTTTCGATGTTCTACTTATACAAAAACTGTGTCAAGTCAAATATTCGACTATTCACAAAATAAACTAAATGGACACTTGGACTCACTATACTTACCTCGCACACTAATAAAACACGACAACAAGCAATAAACACAAAAACAAATCTGAGATTTTATTGATGATCAGTGTTGCCATTATGCGTATACAAAAGTTAATTAGGTAGTATTGTATCATTTCAAACCTAAGTACAAAAATTATTATTTTGTTTTGTTTCATTTGGAAAGCGTATTTAAACTTTCAATCTCTCTAAATATCTCTTCGTGACCGTATATAAATATTGCAATCATATTCATATCTTCAAAATATGGCCCATCTAGGGATCTAGACATTCATTTTAATAGTAAAGAGCTAGACACTATATGTATAGTGTATTGTGTATAAGCGCTAAGAGGCACCTATAACTAAATGTTATGGTATGAGTATACCACTGCTGCTCCCCGCATTGCGCGTCTACTTTATGGATCGATGCATAGGACAACAGGTGTACAAACTACAAACTGCGCAGACATAAAATCACTACGCTGCACTGGCTAGTTATTGACCTAGCTAGACTAAAAGGGGAAGAGTAGGGTTTATTTACTTTGTAGAGTGTATTCAAGTTTTATCTTTTATGATACCACTTTCTGCAAACAAATATTTATATAGATAGTAAGGTTTTGATATTATACTTTACTTTATCCTGAATTTATCGAATAATGATTTATCGGTTCGATTCGAAATTTAGGGTTTGATGTAAATATGCGATTTGTTATTAAATAGTTTACAAACTTTACTAACAAGGTTTTGGGTTTCTGTAACGGTTCATTCTACACACATATTTCAAGATTCCCTTGCAGTTTGCTTGACCAGTTTTTATCGAGCGCCTACATTAAAAATAAGTGTTGCATTAAGCATTCTCGCGTATCATAGTTTGGTAGTTGTAGGATCATCAAGTAAATTGTGCATTATATTTATTTAAAAGGCATTCCAACGATTAACATAGTTATTCACATAAAAACAGCGAGATAAATGCAGGTTGACATTACTAAAATATCTTTACAGGTTTTACCTAATCGAAAAACATCCCAAAATAGTATTTATTATTATTATTTCCTTTATTCATCTTTATATATATTCTTTGTATTTATAATATTTTTATAAAAAACGGAAAATATAAAAACATTTTTTTATTATTATTAGTACATTAAAATAAATAAAATAAAAGTATAAGGGCCTGTTTCATTTTTGTTAATTTTTTTAATTTATCCTCCGATTAGCGGCTATCGAGAGGTGGTGAAACAGGTTCGGAGTTCAAATCCTTACTTATTTTACATATTCCTTACTTATTTTTACTTAAATTAGGTGCTCTTACTCTTAGTACGTACTTAAGAAGAGTGTGTGTCCCATATTGTGGCGATAAATAATCTTCGAGCTGACTATTACGCATCCATATCTTCGTATTACTTTTACCTAACAATATTGTTAGGTAACCGGGGGCCATACGGGGGCCAATATGTAAAAAAAACCTGTCCGACCCGAAAGGGGTATATAGGTATCCCAATCACATTACCAAATACAATAAAATTAATAAAATATTCATAAAAGTAAGGCTGTTAATGAAGTTTTAAATTCACGATTTTTGTACAAACAAAATTAACCAAAATCTAGCAATTTTCTTGAATGTGACAACACTATCACCTGCCATAGTTTATTAGGCACCTGTGACGATTTCCCTAGTAGCCATTTATCTAAGTTTCATTTTTTTATAAAAAAATATTTCCTTTTATTCGGAATATTTTTTTTTACTTGAAAACTGAAAAGGATTACATAAATGTAATCTAATATCGATACCTAATAATACCTTCACGGGTCGGACATGATATTATTCATAACACATTGTATAGTATAAAGAAGTATCTTACCGACTTTATGTAAAAATATATAGCGCCTGTTTCACCACCTCTGGATAGCCGCTAACCGCCGGATACATTAAAAAATTGAACAAAATTTTTTTGAAATTATCTGCCAGTTAAGTTAACGGGAACTTACTAGGAAGTGTTGAAACTGTGAAATAGGCTCCTAGTGTTCTTCATTATCGTCATCCACAGATTACAAACACACAGCTGTTTGCTACTTTCAACTGCCTCATTAGCCTGGTAATCGTTAGCGCGACCGCTACTCTTCAGGTCCAGGGTTCGATTCTAGCAGTGTTATTGGGATTTTCTATAAAGTTAGTAGCTGCTCAGTTTGGATTTGTGGCCGGTTAATGGGCTCACAGGGCTTACCTCTTACCCTTAGGGGTACTCTACATACCCAATATGGGACCTAGGCAAACCGGTGAACTGCGGGTGCCTATGTCCACTTTCGAGAAATTCAGGCATGATGGGATGTATGTTTATCATAATTTATGTAATTAGTCTTTGTAGGATCAAAGAAAAATTATATAAAAATTCTTCAAAAGATGTCTGAAGGCCTATTAAATTTTGCTGTAAAACGTTTAAGTGTATAATGACTAAATAATAACTATTTTTAATTTATATGTGAGCTAAGTAATTTGTTGGTACTTATACACAAATCTCCAGACAACATAGGTACTACAATAAAAATAGCAATTATACTAAGTACCTGAATATGTACCTAATAGTCACTTAACAATCGTGCAAATGCACACTACAAGTGGCATCCATTGAAATGTACGCACCAGTGTAATCGTGAAGGCTGACGACATTGCATATTCCGTGCATGCTCTAGACATTGGCGTCCCAACGCGCTTTTGCATCAAAAATAGCTTCTGAAGACGCGCTAAACGTAAGTTTACGCGGCTGAGCGGCCGCCGCGGCCGTGTGCCCCGCTCCAAACACATTTAATAAAGATCACAAATCGTGTCCAGTATTTCAGTGTTGTTATCGTGAATTATCAGGACTAATATCACAAGTTATATTATGTTTTGGAAGCGAAGCCGGCCGTAGGCGCTGTCAACGAACTATTCGCTTGAAGATCTTCCATCTTTGGCAGCGGAAGTAGCGGCGGATGTCCCGGCAATGGGTGAGCGGTGGCATATGAATGCTTAACAACAATGCTCGCATCTTCGTTCCCATATTTCTATGCGATCCGTGTCCCTGCCGAAAGTTTGTCAACCTTTATTTTTTGTTTGTGTTCGTTTATAGCTTTATAAAATACTCCTGCCCTTGCTTACCCTCCCTAGATTGTAAATTGGATTTATATATGAGACATGACACGGGTACAGAGCTCTTGAAGCCCATTTTCTGATCATAAAGTGTTTCTTTCAACATGCTGCAGTTTGTTTTCATGGATCATAAATAGAGTTTTTAGATATGATTGAAAACATACACACTAAAGTGAATAAAACATAATACTTCGACACAGATACTCAAAAACCTTTACAAGTGGATTCCGCTTGCTAATAAACCTCCCACTTACTAACACAGATAACATTAGCAGTTAGGTACTACCTACTTACAAACACTTTGAATTCGATACACATTCGTTCTTAATGCTTAGTAACAAATACATTTTAAGTAGGTACACTCAAAATTAACTAGTACTTAATATAACTATTAGTAAATCTAACAGACTGTCCAGAATTATTTTAACCCTAGATAGATCTAAAGACAATAAATCTGGATATTACTTAACCTTATTTTTTTATTGATAGTGTACCTGCCACATGTTGATGTTTATATCGTATAGATAATTAAATTAGCCTACTGAGCTCAGAATAATATGTGTGACATTGACAGTGCGAGGTACTGTTATTTAACCGTGCCAAATAGATCTCTACGGGTACGGTAGCCGTGCCATATTCAAAGAAGGCATCAATTAAAACTTTATTATTCATTGTATGTAGCGAGAAGGATTTTAACGAGTCTGGATAACGATCAAACTTTAAAAATAAGCTAATTTATATTTATAATCGTGTACGTGGCCCTGTTCGCCTACTTCTGTTTATTACATAGTAGATGTAGTAAAAATACCATGAAGTCGTTGTGGATTAAAATTCACTGAATTAATCGTTGATGGATTTAGTGTAGGTTTGACGCGTCTGTTTCTTTTGAAACAAGCACACACCATATAGAAATGACTCCTTATGAAGAGTGCCTTTTGTGGACACGTAGATATGTGTAGAGGCTTAAAAAACATATTTATTATGACACTTACTACACCATCATCGATGGAGGGAATCATCGTGTGCATCAAATGCAGATTGTGTAATATCTGTCCATCACTCACAATTTAAAACGAAATACTAAAGATTACGAATAACAATTTACGACATCTTTTCAGATTTATTTTGAACGAGCACTTCAGTGTTATAGTGGTCTAATAAAATATGTGGGTTACGTGTGTATATGAGTGAGTTGATGTTCTTAATCATACACCGCGTCTGGAATACGTTTCGGAAGACAGGTTGGTCGATGAACTCTTAAATTCGATATTTTGGAGCATCGACTATCAAATCGATATCTGGTTATCATCATAATTTAATTGTTTATAGCGATTTCAGTAATAATACAGGAATATAGTCCACTGGGTCGAAACTGTATCGGAAACAAAGAACTGTAAACGTAGGTAGGTATTGTTGTAGAACTTTATGACTGCCGTGGGCGTCCACCGACACTTGTTTTAGGTCATTACTTAGAAACCCCGTAAAACAAGGCATTACGGCCGTGTTTATGTCTCACACCTCTATCATCATTAACTAAGTAACGATCGATGGAATATAAAAAAAAATGAGCTCCACGTTTTCGCTATTTATTGTCATACATATTGCGCTGACTGGTTCGTTTGTAGCGTCTGTAACAAGTGCGAAGCGAATAATCTATGAACGGGCAATCGCACTAAAACTAAGTCCCTTTGTCTGCTCATGGAAATGAACAGAATTGAACAGAAAAATCAGCGTGTTCTTTGCTAATATTAACCATAATTAACCAAAAAGAGAAAATAAAATCACCCTGAACTCCAAAAGTCAAAAGCTAAAAAAGTCTTTCCCGCGCTTTTCACATCACTCCCTAAGATCTTTTTCTTGATTAATTTCCATTCCATATGGAACTCAATAGATCTTTTTTTATCAACGTACAGTAAATGATAAAAGCAACGTTTGCATGACTTCACACATAAGAACTATTCCGTAAAACTCAAGAGCAACGTTTGCATGACTTCACACATAAGAACTATTCCGTTAAACTCAAGAGCAAGTCACCTTGTGTAAGTAGTTTGTTAGCCCGTAATCTCAGGTCCAATTTATACTTTTGTGACCTTTCTACCCTATTTGCCTCTCTCTTCATACTGATCATTTCAGAATATTACCATGCCTGGCCAGGTGTATCTGATCTTTGGAAAGTACTCCGTCCGCCTACCATTTCTTGTTTGTGCACAGCTAAGCAGATCTAAGTATCTACTTTAAGGACTACCTGCCTTCTAATACTTATTAATATTGTACAAAAGTATGTATCACTTTAGGAAAGGAAACATTGGGCTGTCCAGTCTACTCGGTCCTCTTAGTTTTATTTCTATAAGTGATCATATTTCAATACATTTGGTTCGACTACACTACATCATATAAGACAGTTAAGAAGGTACTCGTTTGAATACGGTAAATTGGTTCAAGAGGAACGGAAGCATCCAATTGTATAAGCCATCGTTCGTCGCGATGGTACACATACTCGTACGTCTGCCTAACTTTATTAATTCAGTCTCGAATGTAGTTTGTTGTGTTTATGTAAAAACAACCCTTATAGAGCGAACATAATATATACTGTATAGGCATCAACTAATGTTATTGGATTGTATTCAATGGGATATCTAGTTATCATCTCTTGTTCGCGGGACGAATATCAATCGATAGATAGCCGACCTTTATCGCGCCTGCGCGGTTGGGTCGCACCTAGCAAAAGTGGACCGGGGGCTAAAATGTGTGCCACGGGAAAAAAATCGTCCCATTATCTCGTTTTAGCCATACTTTTTGCTTGAGGCAAAAGACGACAAAATTATTTTTTATTTTTGTCTGAAGAGTTTCAGATATTTAGACGTTGTACTCCAGCCTTCATCTGCAGCATTTCTTCAAAGAGCAGTGGAAACCCAGTGATTAGGGACAGGCAGTGTAATATTAAAAACACGTGGGTGAAAACCTAATTAAAGTACGTACAGGATATGATTAAAAACGTGGATTACCTACTAATTGAGTTGATAACAACATGTTAGTTAAAGTTAACAACTTGGCGCATTAACGTCTTTGCCTGAAGACTTGAGCAACCTTGTAAATGTAGAGAGCACTTTAGCACTAAACGAGTCTTTGAGCGGTGCTAATGCAGTTAGTGTTGGCGTCAAGTTGACCTACCTAGGTTACTCCATTTATTTCTGCGAGTATAGTAATACTATAACATACCAATTAAAGTGTAGTAGTCAACTTAGTTTAGAGTGCCTATATACCGTTACTAAGTAATTAGTTGGGAAGTTGCTTTTGTCTAAATGGTTTTATATATATCAATGGTGTCATGGAGAATAGCTAGAAGGCTTTCCTTCCGCTCAACTTTATTTTTCAACGATTTTGTTATCTACATCCAGTGAACCAAAGAGTCGGTGTAGTTCGCTCTCTAAAGAGACGATTGTCTACTGTTCCTTTACAACAAAACTCCTTTGAATATTTTTCATCGTTACGTTACATTTTACTAGCAACACGGAACATACTTGGCTACATACAGTTCTGTAGGGCCACACTTCTTATTGGTATTCTATTTATAATTTTAATGCCGTGGCTATAATGTTTACTTTACGCATAGCACATAAAAGTTTTGTCAATATAAAAATTGATCAACACGTGGTTGAAGCGAGACCGCCTTTCCTTTCAAACTCCAGCTGCAGGATATTAATAAGTTACGTTGGTTTTGAAAAAAAAACCACGAATGTTGGTATTACCGTTTTTTTATATTGAAAAAAATCTGTACAGCCTAGACATTAGACATATTATCCATAAGTGCATGGCAATCAGGTCATCGGTGATTTTTATACAAAGACAAGTAGTATCGTTTATGTTATCTCTTTGAAGTAACTATTTTCGAAGTACGTACTTACGTACGTAAGAGATACTAAGGCTGAGATTCAGAGAAGAGACTCAACATTAACTTATGCTTCCGTATGTCAAATTTGTATTACAATTTGACATACGGAAACGTAAGTTCATGCTGACTCTCTTCTCTGAATCTCAGCCTAAGGGTCTGTTTCCCCACTTCCTGATAAATTCCCGTTAAATTACTTGGCAGGTAATTCCGTACAAATTTTGTTCCATTTTTTATTAGCACCTTATCGTAAGTGGCGAGGTAAGCCTCGATTTTCATGCTCCCTATCCCTATTTTAGTATTTTGCTCTAAGCACTAGTTAAGTATCTTACGGCCGAAATTAATAACCTATCTGTAGATTGTTTTCCCTACTGGAGATCGAAATTAGACAAGCTCCATAGAACTAATGTCAAATTTCTATCTCCAGTAGGGAAAATAATCTACGGATAGGTAACGTAACTTATTAATTTCAGCCGTTAGTTACCTCTGCCTAACCAGGGGATACAAGAGCAAAGATAGGTATAACATACAACAACATACCTAGATTGAGCAAGTGGGCTATCCATCACATCAGAGGAAAACTGGCCAAGAACGAACACCGCCCAAACGCGATATAACATGAATCTCTTTTATTTACTTACACTGGAACTCGTTGGTGTGGATAATCGTATCATCACGCGCGCGGATTTCGGAGTGGGCAGTAGTAACAAAACGGGTCACACTATTTAGTTATTTACGCTCAATCGCAATAGCAAATGTAGGTTTAGCCTTTATCGTGTACATTGTAGCGACAGATTGTCGTCCCGTCGCCCACGATACATACTAACAACAACACATTTCTCGCTTCACTACTTGACGTGGGATGAATAACAGCTGACAATGCTTTCATCTCATTTCCAGTTTAAATTAAATTGGTGTAGGAATAATTAAACTGTTAACACTTAGTCTGTAGGTACCATTTATACAAATAAATAAAATTGAAGTGTCTGTTTGTAATTTCAAATCAACAACTTTTCACTAAATGCATATGAAGGTAGATATGTATACCTACGTACGGTACTTATATCAAAAAGTTTTTTTTAATGTTGTCTGTCTGTTTGTTCCAGCTAATCTCTAAAACGGCTGGACTAATTTGGCAGGACTTTCATTCGCAGATAGCTAATGTTATAGGTAGTAAGTTCGGCTAGAAATACTATAATTTAAAAAAAAATTGACTAACGCGAGTAACTCCGCGGGGGACAGGACAGCTAGTTTGAAATATTTTCAGTAAAACCGTAACCATTTCTAACTATACAAGTTGTTGGTGACCGTGACGACTGCGACAAGTCGTCACACCGTCACGGTCACCCTCAGGGTGGTATGGTCACATGTCTTTATCTAATATGCGATCAAATTTCATTGGCAGTTGCGTCATTGAGGGTTTCTGCTCGTATATTGATGAAGTTATTAAATATCATCCAATCTCTTGGACCAAAGCGATATTGGGTAAAGAAACGAGTGGAATACTGCCCATAGTATGATTAGTTACCTATTTCACCGTTTTAATCACCGAAGTTTAGTTCAGTTTTATTTGTCTGCAGGATTATTTTAAACAAACAATTTTACAGTAGCGGTAACATAAGTGTTATCGGTTTCTCAATTTCGTTATAACGAAACCTTGTTTAAAAATAATTATATGAAATACTGATCACCGCACGGTGACTAATGAGGGATTTTAATCACAACATGTCATTTCTCAGCGATGAATACGTTTCGCAAAAATAAACCAGCTGGTTTCATTCCCTGAATATACCTCGGGTTTTGGACTTCGCGGTATATCAATGACAGGTAAGTATTTGGTTGGTAATTATTTTTGAAATAGTCTCGTTTTTTTTTCTTATATAATTAGCATGTCAAATTATCAAAGTTACAATAACAGAGATTTAACGTGATTTGTTTTTATAAAGCGTTTTTGCCAGTGGTAGAGGTTCTCCAATCTCTAATAAGGGCAAAATCATAAGGATAAATATAAATATTATATTAAGTTATTACCACATTTATGTCATAATATAAATACATTTATATTTATCGTTTATACATTTAAAACAATAAAATGTAGGTAAGTAAAACTTACCAGAAGTAGTATTAAAATATTAGGTACTATGTGTCATAAATTCATAATATTTCGATGTTCTTTAACCTCTTAACTGTCCCAAAAAACCTAAGTCTATCCTGTCATTCCTCGGCTTAGAGATCCCAAGACACAAAAATGTATCTACTCCACAAATCATATAGGTACTTAACTAAATATAAACCTATGTGTATAGTAACCAATATGTACTAATGCGCGGTAGGTAGGTACGTCGCTATGCCCTCTGTAAATCCTTGTGGCACAAGAGTGAGCTTTGTTTTACAGCAGATGCAAGTAAACACAGTCGACCCGACATCTGGTGTATTTTTTTTACTTCCACTATACAAAGGGCCTATTCTCGAGTCATTCGATAAAAGGTTAGCTGAAGACAAGTTAGTGTCACGTAGTATGAAGGATATTATAATTTATCGAATAATATTTTTCCTTATTCTGTGGTCAATGTATGTATGGTAGGTATATGTCAACTCCTTAATAAGAAGTTCAGCGAATTGATAGTTTTTGATATGATTATAAGTTTCTAAAAACTTAGCAAGACTATATTGATGAGGTTTACCTAAAAGTGGATAATATAATATGTACCGAAAGGTAAATGTATGCCACATTGTGTACAAACAAACCATACTTACATAACAATTCAGCGATTGCTTTCCGGCATATTCTTACTTTATGTTCGCTCTCGTATTAAGTAAGAGCTGTATATTCTGCGTATTCTAAGTAGGTAAACCGGAATACATTATTATCTGGTTTGTTTCAATTTATAAAACACCCAAATAATTTAGAAAACAAATATTAGTAAATGAATGCCTAAGCAGTAAGCGGTAGTTTAATCTTATTACTTACTAGTTACTATTATGATGATGATGATGATTCAATATGTCGTATAATAACCGCTATCGTACGCCTTTTTCTATTGAAGGATAAAATTGGCACGTGTTTTGATATGATTAAGTTAGTAGGTAATGATCATAATGCATTAAAACACAAACCAAAGATTACTCTTCGTAGCTACCATCCGATAAAAGATTTCGTATGCGATATGCAATAAGCAAAGAAGTTTGTTAATAGCGTCCAACGTCACAGTTCTCATTTTTCGAATGGGTCGACGGACGAGCCGAGATTGAAATTGTAATGCATACGTACAGCAGCGTCATGCACAACTGGCTTTTGACATTCATTTCAGATTTGGTGTTTGTAGTTAGTAGGTACCTACCTAAGTACAATCTACCTGTATCGTAAAATTGGCAGATAGAGGATATTTGAGGTACAAAAATTTTAAGTATGCGATTCTTAATTAGGTACATGTAACTAACTTATTACTTATTCCGAGGTTCTCTAAATAGATCAGAGATTCTAAAGTCTCCACCAGTCCCACGCTGCTTGATAGATCACTGTCTTAAAGAATACATTATTCCCTCGAGCCTTGTTTACCTGAAAGATATTTGAAGCAACATCCTCCCTTACTTCCTACGGGGTCCCAGGCTATAATTAGAAGGGTTATAATTATTCGGTGGATACAGTGTTACCCGAGGGGTCTGTGAATGGCCGCGTGTTTACAAACAACGCGCCTAGCTCCTTGACTGACGCGGCGCAAGCGCAACACACGCATAAACACTTAAAATTAAAACTAGCTGCACAACTCCCCTTTTTATTGATATGTACTGAAGGCACCATGACTCGCCTATGTATTGGGATAGTCCTGGTCTGAATTTATTACGAAAATATAAGGGCAATCGACGTCTGAAATCTACCTACAGCCTACCTGTAAATTGACAACTAAGGATATAATTCAAGGAAAAGGATTGTTGTTGATAATACAAACAGTGCCTGTATCCTCCTATTTATCTTATTATCAGTTTCTAGCATAATTAAAGCACCTATCTTCCTACCTATTACGTACCCTAGACGTCGAAACTAGACAATTAGGTACTTAGATTAAATTTTATGAGTAATGGATAATTTGACGTGTCTAGTGCTCAGTTGTACTTAGGTTCGAGAATGTTTTTAAATTAGAATACACAGATGATAAATAAAATTATGCTCACATCAAATGCTTATAACTTATTTCTTTTGCTTATTCATGTCTGCTGTATCGTGTAACTTATGGTGTTGCGTAGGTACAGGAAATCCCAAGGAATTAACCTCCATCCATAACGTTCAATATTCATCGATACATGGTTACAGCGCCCCAGGGCGGTGTATACACGATGCGTTTCCTGTGCGCGCGTGCTAAGAAAGCTTTGCTTCCTTGTGAAAGCCCGCACGTGTGCGCCTAAAACCCGCGTCGGTTTCCACCTGCGCGCGCGCCGGATCCACGAGATACGCGCCAGGCCGCAGAATACGCCGCGCGCCCGTCCAGATGTGTCGTGTTTAGTGAACATACCGTGATCTCCGACAATGGGACCCCAATTTGATTATTGCCTCCGTGCCACCAGTGAGTTATCTGTCTGTTTGTCAGTGAGTCTGTTGTGTCAACATGATTACGAAAGTTTAGCAGCAAGCCGCCTGCTCTGTGTATTAAACTTTTGCAATTTTCCCCCGGCATAAGTTCGATAAGTTATTTCATTTTCCGATAAAAAAGTCTTAGAAGAAAATACATGTTAGCTAATTTATGCTAAGTTTATCTTCAATATTTTATAGGCCCGTTTCCGTTTTTAATGTGTTCGTATTTATATTTACTAACAAGCTCTGTTGCATTATGTACGCGACGCGATGGAAGATAACTTCTTATGGACATAAAATACATTGTTTCCTAATTAGGCATCTGTGTGTTGATAACTGTTCGTGACATAGTTGGTACTGTTGCGAGTAATTAATATGCTAGTACATTATCATAGCCATAGTAATTAACGGTAAAATCTGAAAAACATTCAGCGTTCTAATCCCTGAAAATTTTCAAACCACATTGGTGAGAATAAAATTAGTCATACGTTCTGAAAACACATTTTGAAAGCTTTTTTAAGCTTTCCGAGAAATTCGATTGATTCATTAATCAAGAGGCGCCTATATTTGTTTAGACTGTGACTGATGATTGTTTTAATTAGAAATAACAGGCACAGTGTTTATTACCGATACTAAATCAGGATGTTAGATTGCAAATGCCAAAGTTTTATGTATGAACTGAAATAATTCCTTAATAAACTCAACCTAATTACGCACTTTCTGAGATTTTATTCCTACTGACAATATGATAAATACCATTATAAAATCTTATTAATGACTGATTCAGCGTATCACTACAACGTTTAATTTGAATATCTTAGAGTCATCAATTTAAATTAAGTATCTACGGCCCACGTCAGATCTTACACAATATTTTCTAATTTTCATACATTTCCTAATGCTTTGTTATCTAAAATGCAATTTATTACTGTCAAATACGTCATTACTGGCCAATAATACAACAATAACAGTGAATAGCATTGTACGTATAATTTAGGAGTGGGCCCGCTATTGTTCGTCACTTGTTTTTATTTAGCCACATGTGCTTAGGGCCATTTCTATTGCCACTCTCAAAATCCTGCAGATGCGGGCAATACAAAAAATACAAGTCTGGTAAAAATTCTTCTTTCCCATCCCTTAGTAACAATTTTGGGACACATTATAAATCTTCATTAAGCATCGTTTACCGTAAGCTTGTTGCATAAGTACATATCTAAGTACTCAGCGTTGACTATTATGTGATATTTCTGTCTAGAGTGAAGAAAATACCGACATGCATTTTAGAGAGCGTTAAATTCCCAAGTGTCATTTACGAGGGCTGACGCTGCTATTAAAATTGGCCAAAGTAATAATCATATACCTACTGACCAACACAGTTTAGCTTTGTTGTAGTACCTGTACCTGCAATCTAGGTAGGTACATATCTTGTCATTTAACCAAATGGTTTATAGTTCTAGTGTTGTACTAGTAAGACATCAAGATAGGAGTAGACAATGGACGAAAATTGCCTTCAATTCGCATTTTCCGGCTTTCAAAAGTAGGTTGCTACACTCGACCCGCACTGGACGTAATGGAGAGCCGTTAGTTCATTGGGGTTATTGAATAATTCCCGTGTGCCGCAGTCGTAGAGCACTGGCCACCGCCATCGTGCGACGTCGCATCGACTGACTCGATGATACTGGGTATCTTATCTGCCCTTTACATATCATTTCATTAGACAGAATAAATCCTAATTTTAATACTTATTTTTTTCAGATAATCCGTCATATTTCGCGTTGCCGAACAAGGATGTGCCCGACAGCGCGGAATCACAAGGTTCTTCAGAGCCATGTTCCCGTTCAGCCCCAGGCCGCGTTTGGCCGGATGCTGGACGGCCATTTGGCTCCCCACGACGCAGGGAACCAGAGAGTCCCAGACGAAAAGAATTCAGAGCTCTTCTAAGATCTCTTTCTGCGAGGGAGCCAGAACAAGCCGAAGCATTTCTTAAAGGACAGCCTAGACCCGGGGATTGTGCTCCTGGGGATATGAGACACACATTTACTGCTCCACGAATTAAGTAAGTACAAAAGGGTTGTGCAATGACTTCCAGTTATTTATGTTTTCTGACATTATTGTTAAATGATTTATTTATTTTATATAGGAAGGGAAAAATCAGTACAACAGTGGTAACAACAGATGGTCCGCAGGAGCGCGAAGAAGTTTTCTACACAATCCCTCTTCAGGGTAGAAGGAGGCACTCGGTTGGCGGGTATTTGACCACGGGTGCGGCAGGTGCAGGGGAAGTGACTTCAGTTCCCAGCGAAGTACCTAGAATGCCACCACCACGGTTCAACCAAAAAGAAGAGGATACCATCAAAAGAAGAAGACCAAAGAATTTCTCATTCAAGGGTAAGTGCAATGTTTCTAAAATTAGAACGCTGTTTTCATTTCACTTTCAATCTTTATCTTTATCTAAATATTGAACAGAAAATATGTGTTGAAAATAAAGTTATGTGCCTACTATAGTATGTTACGGTTTATCTTCGCCAAGTGTGAATTATTTGTGGAGCATATATTTACTTAGGCTGTTTGCAATCTATCAAACTTGTAATAGATCGACAAAGATTATTTCAGAGTAACGTAAACTAATACCAAATGTTGTTTCTTATGATTTATTTACTTTGGAATGATTGATATATAAACATGTATTACCCACTTACTTAGATTTTATGTAGTGTTTAATTAGCGACTAACAAGTAGGTATTGTTTAATTGTGTAAGTGGAAATTACCTACAATATATATTCAAGATTGGTAATTAATGCAAATGTTATACTTAAGTAATCCAACTTAGCACAAACAAGAAAGAAAATTAAACTCTGTTTTAATATAGGTACTTATGTTCATAGTAGATCTTATTAAGTTAAACGCTACAACTGTCTTAGAGGAAGCGTCTGCAGTAAAATCTATTATTAGATAATAATGATGTGAGTACATGGAAGTGAATAGTAATGATAAACGGTCGTAAACAAGTCAATCGAAACCTAGGGCCGATATGGAGAACGTTGCTCCCGCCCGGAGTCACCCTTCGACCCTTGCTGATACATGCACTGCACAAGCGCATCTCCCAAATGTTCAATAACCTCAGCGGCGCGTTTGATATCTACATATCTCACTTGCCCTTTACTACGAGCTATCTAAAACAATGATGCGATGCAACCGTATTTTATCAAAAATATTAAAAATGAAAACCCCCAAATGTTGCGTAACGCATCATAAAAAAGCTTTGTCTCTGATCTAAGATTGTGTCATCTTATCAGTTTTCAGAAATCGTTGTTTCGCCGATTAGTCGTATCTGCAACACGCGAATGGAATATAATAAAAACGTGTTTAGTGTTTACTGTCCCGTATTTGAACGTCGATAACGCTGGAGGAATATTTACACATGGGCCCAAATTTGTTTGACAAGATTAGGCGTTAAGCATCGGGGATGGCGTTGCGACTTGCGATTATCGTTGTCGCGACGAGCTTTTAGTATTCGAAGTGCGTGCGCTTGCGCCGCCGCCTGACGCCAGCGCGCGCGCAGTCGCCGGCCGCGCGGCACATGATCGCGAACCGACACTTCTCCCTGTCACAGTTCTGAGGGCTCTTGTATTAATTTCGTGCGCTTTCTAGTGCTCGCCTGCAGTTCAGTCAGTGCAATGACAGGCGTTTAACTTGAAAACTGTCGGACTAACGTCTTCCCTCGCTCGCGTCGTCGTTATGGAGGATAAAAGTAGCGAAACAATGGCAGACACAAGTGAGTTTTGTTTAAATTTTTAATAAACATTTATGTTCAAGTTTTTGCAATTTACCTACGTTTTTAATTAGGTAATTAAGTATTCGTTAAAATAACCTAAGAATGATTTTATAATAGAAAGGATAATTTTATATAAGTGATTTAACTAATTAAAATGATTTGTTGCGAACTTCTGTTGACTAATTGAAACGTAATAATCACGGCTCGTCTTTAATAATCGAATACGCTGTAATTACAATGTAGGTATCTACTTTAAGCGGATTAATTTACAATTTGTAAGCTCCTTTACTAATAATATGAGAGATTATAGTGTTCCATATTAATATGTGATATTACTCATACTCGCTTATGTAAAGGCTCTTAATTAATTCAATTTATGCTATATGATAAAGACTAGAGATGGATATTAATATTTTATTACAATTTCCTTTACAATGCTACGAAGGAAGTCTTTGTTAAATTTGTACTTATACTTTACATAATTTTAATATCACCATACTTACTACTTTGAAAGTGTCTCATTCGAGCTAATTCTCTCTCTTTATTTTATTTTCTATTCTAGGATATAAATTGTTTTATTTGATGTAATGATTGGTTAGGCTCTTATGTTTATGTGCCACTTATATACAATGACGCTCTTAAACTTGACGTGGCGACAGTCACAGCTCCCTTAAGGCGCTAGATAATACGCCATTGTCTTCACTAAAGACGTCTTCAGCGGCCTTCAATTTACTGAACTCAACAACGTCACACTTTGTAAATCGAAAATGTCCAGCTCCATCCAAAATCAATGTCAAAGAAACACCGTACAACATCACCAAAAAAGAATCACCGTTGCCATGCTAATGTTTACACAATATTGAGCTTTATGAGCTAACAATTAGGAGGGAAGCCCTTGTATTGGTCGGTATCAGGTTGGTCGCGTCGAGCGCATTAAATATGCACGGTGGCATGTATGGCTGAATAAACATAGTGTAATTTACATGCATCGAAGCAACTCCCGTAATGTACTCGCATTGGGAATGTAAATGCGTAAACGTCTTGTATAACTTGTCTATACTGTCGGTAGGAACGCTCCCACAGTCCACAGATTGTGTTAACTGATGTAGAGACGATCGACAATAGGGAATATGCGTCTGACTTAAAAAAAGGTCAAATATTTTTTTTTATGAACTTTATCGTTTTAGAATTATGTCTATGTAGATATTTTTTTTATATTATTTCTTTTTTGATGAGAAAATAATTATTAAAAAGTCCAAAAAAACTGTTGGAAATTCAAATCACTTGAAACGCCACACTATCGGTCAAATGGAATATGACGTCAAAGTCTACTAAAACAGTGTCTGTTGTACGTGGTTGTTTGGTTGAGAGAACGTAGACTTTGACGTCTCGGCAAGCGCGCCAAAATCGCGGGTGTTTAAAATGCCAATATCTGTCTCATAATTTAATAAATTTTTTTACGGCTACATAACGATATAAAGTATCGTTTAAAAATATTAAAAAAAAATGTGCATATTCCCTATTGTTTAGAGACAAAAGATGCAAAACGGCGGCGTGTTGTTTAGGTCCAACACAAAAGGTGCGAAACATAAAGCTCTGACTACTGACTTATCGAAGCAAATATTGCCAGCATTGAAGAGACTGAACTTAATACTGATCTTAAAATCTTAGAAATTATAAGTACCTACCAGACAACATTTTATCAATATTAGTATGTATACAAAGTGGTATAGGATATGGAACGTCTATTGTCTTTAAAGTTGTTGTCTTGTTATCAGTTGGAATATTGAATTATAACTTTGTTTGTGACGCCTATCGACGTTGTCGTATCGTGATAAATAGACGAGACAAACCGTTATCACCAGTGACCGCATACAAGGCTGTAAGCTGTAGTTAATAGAACTTTGAATACCTACTTATAAAAATGTCATAAATTTTCGATTTTTTATTGAAAGCTCGTAGGACACCAACAACCAACAACGATTCATTCAAACTCAAAATACTCTAAGCTTGGGCTTAGAGTATTTGAATGGAGTCGTCCAAAAGGAAGTACTACTTTATCCAATTTTTTGTAATGAGCCAGTTAGCGGAATTCATTATTTAAGCAACATGTGTATGAGCCTTTCGTAGGGCTCCAAACACAGAGCTCATTGAGCGCAATGATAGTAACTATGAGTCAACAATAAATTCATAATATAAATTGTGTCTTATAATTAAACCAGAAAGTATGATTTAGCATCGAATAACTGACAGCAGCCAGAGAAAAAGAACGTTTATTTTGATATGTAACGATGAATCACATGGCGTCGGGTGCACGCCAGCAGTCAGCACGCATTCACTATTTGTTAGCGAACATGTTTAATATTAACCCCTTTTTTGGCAAACAATAATATCCTCTAATAACTGGGTTATAAACAAATCTTGCTTTTTAAACATAAACACAGATTGAACGTATAGGTAACAGTTGTTCACACATTGAAAAAAAAAATACCGTGTTACTCATGAAGTTTCAGGAAACGTACACCGACATTACATACCTACTATCGCATTTAAATGCAACATCTTGTATTTAGTAATTCCTTAAAATGTGATCTCATTCTTGCTGACTGCTGGAAATCTACGGCGCGTTTCCTCGTATTTCTTGGAAACGTCTTATAACGACTGAATAGGCAACCTCGTGTCGCCCACGCCACGGCCGGCACCACTGGGTGATATTGAATGTCCCATTTACTAACAATGTACCTACGAGTGCAGATGTTACAATATTGCCGTCATATTACGTGACTTACCTATATTAATTTTTATACCAAGATTATGTATCAATATCAGGATAATAACAAGTTAGGGTGCTCTTTTGTTACATTTCAGTCCCATCCTTATTAATCTCGTCTCCGCCTTCCGAACAACAAAAAACGCGCAGTATGTACCTCTACGGTAAGGAAAATACAGATCAAAAGCTACCTGCCATGCTGGGAGGCGTTATAGGGCTACAATATTTCACCCGGCACATCAAAGACGTCCGCGGCGGCTATTGAACTGAAAACTGAAAGCGGTGGAGCACTGAGCACTGTCCGGACTCCATGGCCCAAATGTTACACGAGGAACCTGTTTTGTTCCACATTGAAACTTGCGTAACGTCCTTGTTGCGGTGATAAAAATAGGTTTTTAAGTGTAACCTGACGGAAGACATGTTGCGAAGGATTTGGTTCATACAAGAGCTTGGAACTTGGTGAACAAGTATAGGTTTTAGGTGCGATGTAAATTATTCCATTTGCTAACCGATTAGAACCTAACCCTAACTAATTTTATGATTAGACAATTGGCATGAATAGATATTTGATATAAACAGAAGCTAGTGAAGATAGCATAAATTAATGTAGGCATACGTATATTTTTCCTGATCATACCTGTTATCACCTTAGATTATATGTTATTAATCTAAGTACCTATATCACATCCAAATGTAGCAAAACCAAATAATGTTGGTACCTTACATTACAACCTTTAGGAAAAGCATATTTTTAGCAAACAACATAAGTAGATACATCATTTAAGTAGCATTTATTTAAATAAAATATAGGTACTGAATACCAAATTGGTTCAAGTTTTTCAAGTATGAACATCCGTTCTACTTGAGCAGAAAATAGTCGCGCATAGCAACACAAATGCATACCGGGCGTCATATTCAGCCCTCGAGTTCTGTTACTCGCTGCATTTAATCGGCTATAGTTATTCCGGGCGACGCTGATAGACGTTTGTCTATTTAGGAAACGGATATTACATTTAGTCGGGTCTTCATTTGGCGGCAGAGGTGGGTAAGTATAAACCCGTACGAGTTTCCGGCGCGCGCGCAGTGCATAGCATATTTTGTAAGCAGCCGATGCGTATGCGTGGCACTGGATGCAATTTTTTTTTTACAGCGAGAGTATTTTTTATTCTCACTCTAAGAAAGGAATAATTATGTTTTTAGGACAAATTGCGGTGTTGAAACTTTTACTACATCTGACCGTACCCACCTATTGTATAGTTACTTATTGATATCACTTATTTCAAGCTTTTCCGTTCTATGTTGCAGTTTTAATGCATTTCATAAATTAATCAATAACGGTCGATTGATTGTGAAGACATGTGAGTGTCTTTACAATTAAACTAAGGGCGCACAATTAACATCGATTAAAAGTGCATCATTAAACACACAATTTGCATCTTTTAAAACTTTATTTTCTTTAATGACTTGGAATTCCATTTATACCTACATATGAGTAACGCTTTCGGTCGCACATCATTAAAGACAATGTGCGATTTTGTGTTTAAACTTAACATGGAATTAAATTCAGCAACATGTGTAGAAAGGTTTATGAAAGATGCGTCCAGTGCGATCCGTGAACTTCGGTCCAGCCAATGACCCCCATCCGATATCAAATGAACGACATCGTTCATGCCTTGATTATCCCTTGACAACACTTCCTTTCAATGTTAGGTATTATATTTGAGCTCGGTGCGGAGACTTATTGATGTCAGTGCCGGGTAGCGCACTCATATTGTTGCTCATTATCTTTTTAGTATGGCTTATCGTGTTTTGGATGATTACTTCCAGGAAACAATTTGATATCTCCAAATATTTCCAAGAAGTTCTCTCAAATGTGAAACGCCCAAAATAATCTCTTTTACTAATTGACTGGTGAAGATGTTTGACGATGTGTGACGATGAACAGTTATTTAATAAAAATAACTTGTTAGCTTATCTAAATACATGAAATAAGGTTTCATTACCATCTATTTGTTGCAGAAATGGAAGATATAGCAATACTGTGGAGTTCTGGATCCCCCGAGAGCGCGCTTTGGTCCGACTACTTGGTCGCAAGCTTTGATAAAATTATGTCCCAGAGAGCAAGACATCATTATAGGTACCCATTAACTAAATAACATAAATATTTGAATGCGCATTATTTAAGTAAATATCGTTAACTGTGGGCATTTCATTTATTTTCTCAATGTTTTGCAGAGTTACACCAATAACCGCGGAAGAGCTTCTAGCTGTAGACTCACAAGAAAAAGTAGATAAACTAACAAAGGCACAGCTGCAGATAGTGATTTTGTGCCCAAATCTCTCCACAAAAATGGCGGATCTGAAAAGAGACGTCAACGGCGAGAATCTGTTCAAAGTAGATAAGGTCTTAGTGATGTTGCTTGGAGTTGAGAAGAATCAAGTCATCTCTAGTAATTGTGAAGGTATGAATAATGGACAAAAAACTTTTTAAATTCCAAGACACCAGCGTTTCTTATAAAAGTTCTGGGCGACAGTCGCACTTGTTGAAAAGTTAGGGGAGATTTTGAACTAAACTTTGCAAAATCAATTTGGATGGTGAATTAAACCTCGCAGGTGTATCTACTGAAGTTTAGATTGAAACTTACTGGAATTTAATCTTTTAAAATTGGAATTTATTGAATGTGTTACTGAACATTTGAATCAATATTCAATGTACTTTATTTCTCTAGATTATCCAACAATAGACCAATGGCAAATGATGTCAGTTCGGGAAAAAGACACGTCATTTGTGGACACATTCCTAACAGCTGCCGTCGGTATTCTGCGAACCAAAGATTGTAAGGACACAGCCACTGATAGGACCAGCTTTTCCATTGTTCCCAAGAAGGTTAAAATTGTAAGTAAACCTATTTAATGTCTCACGAGTAAATTAAGTGTTTACAACGAATACATAATTTATCTTAAATAAACACACGATGGCATACTTTACTGCACGTAACATAGCACAAATTCTTAGCATTTACGACGGCAATCTACGTCTTCATTGCCAGTGAATTTGACCCTTAGACACAGAACAGTTTTCGACCTTACAAATAAGGCTTTAAGAAATAAAATCGTATATAGATTCCCGGTGTCATAAACTGAATGCTTGTTTACTTTAACAAAATAAATTCACAACGTGAGCTAATTAATGTCATTTGTACGCAGGGACAAAGCCGAGTGATAGCGCTTCTCAACGACCCTATTAGGGACGAGGACAGCATAAAGATAATGGTGGACAAGAAGGGCGAAGTCATTAATATACCAAGCTTTAAGAAGAGGAACCCTTACACCTTGCAGTTCGATATACCAGGTAATGCGCTCAACAATTTGATGGCAATATTTTACATCATCTGATTTTTTACATATCACGCTACAACGTATTTTCGAACGATTGCTGTACACAGACTATGAACCTGTCTTAATAAACGTTCTTACTTTTAGACTCATGTCTGGAGGTCTCTATGCTCGTGTGGGTGCGCGTGAGTAAGAACGGCCAATCGCTTGGAAGGAGACAAATCAAATGCGAAAGCAGACTCAGGGAGCTGGATCAGCTGCTCAGGGCATCGGATCATCCTTTGGAGTTCATGTGCCAAGTAAGTCTTCTAAGTACTTTATTACGCGGTTTCCTGTAAATATCGTTTGATTTCATAAACAAAGTATTTGATATAAGATAAGATTGGAGAGCAATGCACTTCTCTACATTCATTGTTCTCCTATCTTATATAAAATCAGTGAACAAAGTATATAAATTTCTATTAGATACTTTAAAATCATCAATTAATGATAGCCGCATCCTGGTTAGACTGGAAGCCGACCCCAACATGGTTGGGAAAAGGCTAGGAAGAAGAAGAATGATACCGAACAAAATTCTATGAAACTGGCAATCATACAAAGATGTACCATTACGTCATTGTTGACGAATCCACATGAAAAGTATATTCTACCCTCTTTCTAAAGAAATACCATCCTTTTTACGCAGACCCTGGGCTTTAAGACTACGAGTAAGGAACAATTAGACAGTTGGATGTTGAACGCTTTCCAAAAAAACATACCACCGCATTTCAATCTGCTGGCGTCCACCGAACAATTCAATCCTAAAGCCGATATGTCAAGTAAGTAGATCGTCAAAAAATAAAGTAGACAGTAGGTGAATTAATCGTTAGGTACTTTATATAATATTTCCAAATGTTTCAGTCAAGTTGTTTATAGATTTATAAGGTATGTACCAAAACTGAAATTAATTTAGTACCTAATGTTTAGGTGGCGAGGAGTATCCAACGTTGCTGCATTGGGCGGCGCGGTTTGGACTAGAGAGACTATGCTGGCAATTGTTAGAATGTCCCGGCGGTGGCGCTGCGGTCGCACTTCGTAATGTCCGCCAGAGAACACCAGCAGACCTCGCTAGAGATCACAAACATTACGCACTCGCCAACGTACTAGCTGATCATCTCGTAAGTGAATCATCAAGCTTTGCTGTGATAGTAAAATAATAACGCGTTAATTTTAAATGGACAATAATAAAAATCTCTATTTATTTTACAGAAAATCAATGAATTCTCCAACATGTACTATTATTTGAAAAATATGTCCGACAACGATAAAGAAGAAAGTCAGGATGAAGGTAAACAGGACGAGTTACGAATTGTAGAGACGTGTGACACCGTCGATTCGCCAGTACGCGGTGAACACCGAAATATACCGGACTCCACCGATCCCTTCAGCGAAGCGTGCACGCAAAACTTAGAGAAAAATATCGAAAAACCGGACGATTTCGATAAAAAGCAACGACCAAATTTAAGGCTACCGAAAATTAAAGAACAATTCTACCAAAACGAATTTCCCCTTCATGACAATACGGTAGACAGAATTCAGCAAGCTCTTGAACACGATTACTTAGTTCAACCTTCAAATATTAAGGTAGAGAGCCCTAAATTCAGACCAAATAACCTATACGCGAATAGTTCAAGACTAATGCCGCAACAAGCGGACATTTTCTTGTACTCGCCCACCGAAGAATCTAAGACTTTTACCATTGACACTCCTACTAGTGATATAAGCCAAATAAATCTAAATACCAAAGATGTTCGAAACAGTGGTAGCGTGAAATCGGGAAAAGAAACCTGTCCTCTTACTGGTCAAGAAGAGTTAGCTGAAATAATAAACGATTTCAAAAACAACGTTTTCACAATATCTGAAGTAGAAAAGTTGGTAATGGAATGGAAAAACAGAAATGAGACGCAGCAGTCGCTCAAAGAAAAGCAAGAACAGTTGAATAAAATGAGGGAGGAGTATGACAGAATCCAACAGAAAATTAAGGATCACATGAAGAGACCTACGCCTTTCGAGAGAGTAAAGAAAATGTTCTCCAAAAGCAAAAATAAACGTAAGTTCATATCTGGACAATGCTAAAATGTACCAGAGTTATTCCAGTGAGTCGTGTCGCGAGCTATGTATTTAGTTCTTGTTTAAATGGCAATGGTTTATTGAAATTGCAGCGCGACTCACTTGCCAAGCTCTATAATATGATTCTTCTCCACTATATTTACATATTACTATTTTCAGACCACCATAATAACGAGAACAATAATGGAACTATTGAAAAAAGAAATGGAAATACAAGACCAAATAGTAGCCTAAGCGAAAGTAAGTTCTAAACACTTCACGTCAGATAATGTTGACATTAAAAATATATGCATTATGTACAGGTCTAAATCGTAAATTTCTTATCAACAGGTTCTTCTTCATCAGGACGCTTAAGTACGGTCAGTGGAGGCAGTGTAGCCGAAACAAACAGTGTCCAATCTGAGATTGACGACAAAGCTAGGTCCATTGTAAGTGAAAAATATACTTGCGACTATCAGACATAACAACTTTCTTAAAAACATTAGTGTATTTTGAATTTTTTGGTTGATTTCTCAGATATCGTACATTAGTGTATTTTGAATTTCTTGGTTGATTTATCAGATATCGTCCAGCACATTGACGATGCACTCGGCGTGCGACGGTGAGAACCGAATGGATGACTACTTGATACCGCCTCCACCTCGCCCTCTCAACGGATGCCCACAGTTTACCACTTTTGGGCACCCTAAACACGACAACAGGTAAAAAACTACTAAGAAATATAATGCTCCGAGAGTCTGATTACAGACCTTCCGTGTGCAATCTGCCTCAGGGGCTCCTGAGGCAG
This sequence comes from Acronicta psi, assembly GCA_946251955.1. Classification (NCBI taxonomy): domain Eukaryota; kingdom Metazoa; phylum Arthropoda; class Insecta; order Lepidoptera; family Noctuidae; genus Acronicta; species Acronicta psi. Next base: position 8,548,769 of record OX276475.1, on the reverse strand, counting down.
ATTGCACACGGAAGGTCTATAAAATATAATTAAAATTTTATATGAACCAGAAGTTATATGATAAACTTACTTGTAGTAACCAATTAACCAAAGGCAGTGATAGCCTAGTGATATGACCATTGGACTGCCATGTCAAAGGCGTAAAGGTTTCGAGTTCAAATCCAAGACACGCACCTCTCGACTTTTCGAAATCATGTGCGTATTTATCAGGAACACATCGTGAGGAAATCTGTATGCCTGCGAGATTTTCTCAACGGCATGCGGCATGTGAAGTCTGCCAACCCGCATTTGGCCAACGTGGTGGACTATAGCCTAATCCCACTCATACTGAGAGGAGACCCGAAAGTGACGAACAAAAAAAAAGATTGTAAAGACTCATTTTCGGTTTCAGAAATCAGCACATGGCAACAATAGTAGAGCGTGAAACGTCAGCGTCTCGCGAGACCCTGGACAGCGAGGCGGAGTCAGCCGGCGGCACGCACTTGCGGCTGAAGTTCGGCTGCCGCGAGCGAGCGCCGCCGCCCGCCCGCTGCGACGACCGCGACGGCGCCCACATGTACATGAACATATCTGCCACTCACACGTAGTTTACACAATCTATGTTTAGATTTATTCAATCACATGACATTCATGTATTTTTTATAAAAAACATTCATTTGTAGTGTATGTGGGTGACACCCTAGTAACACCGATATTTACGCAATGTTGTCATTCTGAAATAGAAATGACTGTTTTCCGTGGGTGTAACGGACATCCAAGCATTATATTAGTTGGATGTTAAGACAGTGCTAAATAAAGGAAGCTTATATTCATGATATGAGTTAAACAAAGCGAAGCCTTTTAGTAGAGACTACAAATTAAGCCAATTTACCCCGTTGAAAACCTTTGATTTTAATAAATAGTTTTTAACATAGTGCCAGCATAGCTCTTGTAAATCAAAATTTGTAATCGACAGAGATGATTTGTTTTCTATGTCTATAAACAATAGTCCGATGTGGTAGCATAACTTTCCATAAAATTTATGAAGACTGAAAAGATGCATGTAAATATTGTATATATTTTGTATTCATTTTAACGTAATATCTTTATTTATTATCATTAATTACCCATAAAGCAGATACGTAATATTTTAATATAGTACAAAATATATTCATTTTTAGTTTATAATAGCCAAAGTTAAGTTATTATTTAAGCATTTAACGTATATTAAGATAAACGTTAGCATACGAGAATCTTGGTCATAGAAAAAGTGCTTCAATAAATATTTTATATACTTTTGTATTAAATCGTGCCCAAGATGCATTTATTGTACCAATGTATACAATGTATTTTCAAAATAAATTCAAAATGCTATTACTATCTCGATTCTTTTACCCTCCGCCCTATATTTATGCAGCGTAATTATAAATAGTTCGCTCTAGATAGGGACCATCTGACAAATAGTCCTTCCTGTCGTTTTATAAGACTAGTTTTCAAGGTTGTTAGCAATTATATCCTTATAATTCGTCACTGAGATTATGAGTCATTCATTCATTTACATCTTGTAAAATTTATACTATAACGTTACAGTGTTTTACTGTTATGGAACGATTGCTAGATTTTATATTTGCAAACCTTACAATTAGGAGGAAAAATAGTGTTAATTTACAAGCAAACACATTTAAATATTGTTAGTAATTTATTTGGCACCTACTTTTTGCACTCAATAAGTAAGTTACCAAATGACAAACATAAAAACGTAATATTATTGAATAAAACAAATGAACAGAATAAATTATATAGTTATAAGACAATACTTCTTGTCACACACAATAAAAGTGCATAAAATTTCACTAGTTATTAATAACATACAAACAAAGTTAACTTAATACTCTTTCAGTTTCATTGGTATAACAATACGTAAGCAAAATAAATATATTACTTACAAAAATCACAAGTAGACACGCATTCATGAACACAACTTTAGACGAAGAAAGTTTCGTTTCGTTTTTATAAACACGCTCACACACACGCAAGGAAATGTATCGCATGCCAATCGATAAACATTATTATATATGCATGTTAACGAAAGCGTATCTTTAGAAATTATTGTTAACTAATAGCAAAATATCACAAACCAAAAATACAACAACTCTTACTAAAATTCATTATTATTAGAAAATGTAAGTTATATAAAATGCTTAAGAATATCATTATTGCCTTTCATTTCAATAAATAAAATGTCAAACTTCATCGTTGCACTGCACTGATTAATTTATCTAAACGTACGCAAATCGACGCCTCTAAGGCTGTATAATAATGGCGAAGCTATAATAACAATTCGACAATTTCATTGTTCGAAAAGAATTAATTTAATTTAGGTAAGTACATTATTTAATAACTTAGACGGTAATTTCTAGCCAATCTATTCGAACATATGAAATGGCAGCAATATTCAGTTCGTGTCGATGTACCAAAATGTAAAAATCTTACATAAATACTCGCGTTTTGTTCGGAGTAACTATAACTGTGTTTTCTCTTTGGTATGGTGTGCTTGTCCGTTAGCCAGCGGCGGCGGGGGCGGAGGCCTGGCAATAATAGCCTGGTACATGCTCCATATGGCAAGGGGGCGCATGTAGCCCACTGAGCGATGGTTACCGTTGCCATACAAAGCTTCTGGGGTCTCGAAAGAGAGACCCATTTGGGTCAATGTCGTGTACATGCCGCCAGCAGTCGCGAACGCCTCTTCATGCATGCCTATAATGAAAAATCAATAAAACTCTTTAATGGTTCAATTCCAATGGGTTCCTGGATGGTTTGAAAAAAGAATTGGACCCAGTAGGGGCTGCTGTCGATAAGATTCTTTTTTTAAATCCACCGAGAATCGCAGGCAAAGCTGCGCACGGGTCGCTAGTTTAGTATATTTCTTTAAATGTGCATATCGACAGACTTATTCAATCCAGTTTATGATATTTCAAGAATCCCGAATCTGTAGCTTGCTAAGTGGTATTAACTATTTAAGTCATTTTTATTAATTAAAAGATTAATCCGTTTTTATTGATGTTAGAATTAAAAACATAAGACGTCATTGTTATTCCGTTAATTAGACGTTTACCTCCGATTTCCCGTAATTAACAAAATAAATTAGTAATGTCATATTATTACTTTCAGAAGATTTTCGAAAACTGTTTCAGTTTATATAGTTTCCAAACATGTACTACCTACCCCACAAACACCCTATAATAATGTAAAAAGGTTAAAACAAAATTTTTGAATGAGCGAGAACTTCCACTGTTACATAGCGTTTCTCGAGGCAGTAGGTTTTCGTACCTTCGTATATCATGAGTGCGGCCAGTCCGTAAGTGACTCCGGTCCACACCTCCTCGCTCTGCAGCGCCGTCGTGTCGACATGGCCGCGATTGCCCACCACCCAACCGTTCACAGCACCCATCTTCCCGCCTTTAAACTTTTGGACGTTATTTTCGTAGATCGCCGTCAGCGCTTTGCGGACGTTAGCCTCGGGAAACACTTGCTCCGTCCAACCTGATGCACGAAGGAACCTGAAGCAAAAGTCTTATTTTAAGTAACCTTAAAAAATTACTCTTAAGGATACCATTTTAATGGAACTTTCTCATTGAATTAAATTTTTAAACAAACTAAATCACCCTAAAATTACTGTCACCTGAATGTCAAATGGTTTGCTTACCAGTGTCCCGCCAGCTGGTCAGACATCAGCACGTTACTATTTGACGGTCGCGTGTCAAACTTATAAAACGATCCGTTCCAAAGTTTCTCTTCGAAGGAATGCCGCGCTTGGTCCAGTAGTTTGCTGAATTCTCGCTCGTCCTCCTGGTGGCCGAGGATGCGCGCCATTGCGGTCACTGCGCTCACTGACGCTACCCACATACCACCACAGTACGCACTGAAAATAACATAGAAATTGTCAATAATAAAAAGTTTAGGGCAAGGTGCAAATCATGGTTAATTTTGTATTTCTTATTTACATAAAAATGGGATATTATGAATGAGATATATAGATGGCTAGCTTTCCGCCAGCAGCTTCACCCGCGTGGTCTGAGTTTTTCTTATAACTTTTGCAGACCTTTTCGCACTAACAAGTAGCCTATGTTCTATCCGTATACCAAATTCCATTTAAATCGGTTCTGTAATTTTGGCATGAAAGCGCGACAGACAGACAGGCAGAGTTACTTTCGCATTTATAATATTAGTAAGGATATACAAACATTAGGTGAATAATGTGCAAGTAGTTACCTCGGGCCAGTCATGACCCAGGCGTCGTAGGTCTGGTCGGGGAAGCCGCCGTTCTCGATGAGCCCGTCGGCGTCGCGGTCCCAGCGGCGCGCGGCCGCCAGCAGCGCGCGCGCGGCCGGGTACAGCGCGGCCAGGTAGCGGCGCGCCGGCCACACGGCGGCGGCCGGCGCCATAGCCTCCGCACGCGCTTCCGACTCCGACGCCTCCGCGTCCGCGCTCCTGTACAACAGGTCTAGTATATCGCCCACCCCGTAGGGCTTGCGTTCGCTGACGACGGGCGTGGACTGCTGCGTGGTGTCGGGCGACTGGTCGGCCGACCGGTCGGTGTCGCCGGCCTGCCCGGTGGAGCGAGAGTACAGATCGTCTTCGGTGCCTTCCTTCACGTCGTCTATATACGCCATGGAGCGGTACCTTTCGTTGCCGAACGGTGCAGTGTGCCCCCTCAGCAACTGGTAGTCCCGTATCACTTGTAATATGAACTTGAGATTCAAGTCCTTCCAGTCACTGACGTCATGGATATTGTAAGCGTTTATATGAGAGAATGGGATATCCTCTGTAAAAAGAATGTCATTATAAAAACTATGATCTAAGTTGGAGCTTATTAAAGCATAGATCGTAAATCATTCATTAATTGGGATAAGGGCAGGCGGATGATGAGATTTCATAAATCAGGAAGTGTTTATTGATCAGCCTAAATACTAAGTAACGCATTATATATTTTGTATTACCTGGATCGCCGAGGTCGTGTGGGATTGAATCTTTAATTTTAAACTTCACTGATTTACCATCGTAAAGAGACTGTCTACATTTTTCAGTTTCTAATTCTATGGTGTCACGAAACATATATTGTAAGACCACCTAAAAATATTAAATAAATAATGTAGACTATAAAAAACATAATCAATTGGTTTTCAGAAATCTCTACTTACTTGCAAATTAGGCCACAATTGTGCTAACGCAAAGGAAGCGTAAAAGTGTACATCATAGGTATTATACATTCTATATTCGTGACCTTCTAGATACCCAAACAAACCAAAGTCATGCCTAAAAACAAATTAGCGAGTTAAGGATGGGTGAGTAAGGCATAACACTCCATTTATCATGGCTATAAAACTGACGTGTGTTGAAGTTTAATTAGACCTGTAGGTATTTACCTGGGATCGGTATCTGGATATTCGTCATGGACGTCAAACCATATGGTGCCGCCATCAGCGACAAAATAAAGCTCATTCATTAAGGCACTTTTTAACCAGTCTGGTATATTACTGTAAATAATAAAAATTGAATATAATTATTACAAAACAAGGTAATGTCAGCCAATAGCGAAAGTTTGTATTAAAAATTTACATAAAAGGGTTTACCTATTATTTAATATGGGATCCTGCCACTCTGCGAGTTGTTTCTCCCAATTCTTATAATTTTTAAGAGCGTACGCAGCTATGCTGGCCCCAGCAATACCATCGCTACCAAAATACTTTGTATAAAATCTGTTAACAAATAACATTATTAAAAATTGAATGCCAGATGTACGGTGATAAATAGATGCGAGATAATCATGTCAAACTTACCGCTTATGTATTTTTTTATCTTTCTTATATTTTATAATAGGCATGTCCCATACAAGACAGAACTCTGTTGATCCTGTTCCTCCAGGGTCTAGAGACAAAACACTCGAAAGGGCTACTGAATCACCTGCAAACAACAAAATTAGTCAGAGATCACCACTTTTATTTTTAGCTTTATTTAACGTCAAAAATAAAAACTTTGTGCAATTGGTAAGTAGCCAAAATAGTATTTACATTTATAAATCTTTTTCTGTTTTTCTTTTTTCTCTTTCGCATCCTTTGGTTTATCCTTATCTGCCACGCTGGGCGGAGGCGGTGTGAGGCTCGGATCTGGCGCTAGCTTGCCGTGTTTCTTGAGACACTCCCACACGTAACTGGAAGTCTTCGCAGCATTCCACAGACAGTAACCTTCGTGGATTGACTCAGTTTCTTCTTTATTTTTGGCTATGGTAAATGTGCAAGGTGTATCCGAAATTTTCTGTTCTAGAGTAACACCGCAAGTGTTTTCTTCCGAGTATCTCTCCAAATCCAATTTGGCTGAAAAATTAAATAAACTTTTTACTTTGACATTTCCATACTTTTTACCTATTTCCTTATGCTAAGCTTAGTGCTTAATTTATATTGTTCTGTTCCAAATTTGTGGCTGGTAAGTAGGTATTTAGAGAATGGGGTATTTCCAGCACATCATGTTTAAACAAGAGAGCTACTCAAATACGATCTAAAAGAACTTTTGATAAAATCAAAAGTTCTTTTACGTAATCATTTTACGTTATTTTTTTACGTAATCAAAATTATTTTACGTAATCATTGATGGAAGTTTTTATACCAACCAAGGGATTTTTTCTTGTGGGCTCCTCCAAGGACTTCAGTCCATGTAAAAGAAATACTAACATCTCGCTTCTCACTGCCCACATTTATTGCAGTAAATACAAACACAGCACACGGCAGACTGCTGTCCTGTAAATATTGAACAAAGTGATAGCAAAAATAGAAAAAATGACTTATCATGATGTACTCGACAAACAAACGACTAGAGGACGCGTGGGTTGAAGTACGAAAAAGGATTGGCTTTGGCATGACTCACAAAAACATATTTTTCAGAAGCAAGAGGGAAAATATTAAGCAAAAATGTTTGCAAGTGTGCCATTGTACGATATTTTCTCAGAGCTATGCCTGATTATAAAAGACCAGCTTTCCGCCACCGGCTCCGCCCGCGTCGTCTTGATAACTTTTTTCCCCGTTTTTGCAACATTTTTTATTGCTACTGCGCTCCTATTAGTCGTAGCGTGATGGTATATAGCCTATAGCCTTCCCCGATAAATGGGCTATTTAACACTGAAAGATTTTAACAAATCAGTCCAGTAGTTTCGGAGCGTATTCAATACAAACAAACAAACATACAAATCTTTCTATAATATTAGTATAGATTAAAACCATTTTGAACTGTACTTTGTAGTTATGAGGTATGACGGGCGAGATCTGTCTGCAAATCAGCTTTATCCCATATTGGGAAAGGTCATATGTAGTCCACGCGCGTGGATATAGCGCCGTATATTCACACTCTGCTCCATTCAAGTTCCACTCCCACGACGATGGTGCTTTCTTTGGTTTGCTAAAATTCAAATCGTTCTTAAATACATGGTGGTAGGCAGAAATTACTACATAGGTACTTCTTTTGCTTTATTCACATTCATACATTTTGTCATACACACCCGTTGTCGTTACTATGCACCTGACCTAAGTGGTCAATAACTATATTATGTATTATAATTAATATGTATACCACCCTTGCATACATATTAATTATGCACCCTTGTTATTTACTGTTGCTAGCGCCTACTGACTACTATCGAGAATTATGAAGATTCTGGGGATTGTCAATATCTTAATCATAATAAATTACAAGTTGCAAAAGGTGCAAATTAACGCATCATATTAATTTTATTTGCCTTCGTTCTAAGCGCGAATGCTACGCTCGAGATCCTGGGTTCGATTCCCAGGTCAAAGTTTTATTGAGATTTTCTATGAAATTTTTAGTAGCAGTTTGAAATTTAAATTGGTACATGGACGTAAGACCTAAAACATAACGGCGATCTGTAGGTGTACATTAGTACACCATTGCCTAACCCTTCGGAAAATACAAATGCACAATAACAGACAGATTTGTGGCTCAAAAATAAGTCATTAACTTTACTAGTCCCATATCCCAGCAGGAATCTTACACATTATAATCAAAATTAATTGAATGATAAGATTTTATCAATTCAATATGTAGTCATGAACTTGATAATACCTTATATTACAATATGAACTTCGAAAATTAAATTACCACATACCATTTCAATTAAAGTGATTGTCTTAATTAATTTGATTTGCACCAGTGTTTAAGCTTTAAGGTATGTCAGGATATTCAGACACACAGTTAAAATTTAATTACTCACTTATATGTTGATAAAACAGATTGGTAAATAGTTTCATTTTTAGCATTCCGTATGTTGACAATGAATTGACATTCCGGCACTGTGATATATTCATATATACCAGGGTATAGCTGGAAGCGACAAAACTCGCCTTTGAAGCCTCGACCAATAGTGCCACCACCAATACCTCCAATAGGACATCCTAAAAACAAATATAAATATTTACATAAATCTGGTATTTTAACTGATACTTATATGGTATATTAAGACCAGGTGCTAATTTGCAGTGCTGTAACATGTTCATAGCTCAAGATTTCACATTGCATTTGCTCATCTTTTAATATGGTATAAAATACCATAGGTATATATATACATATATTTCATGCAAAGATGGTGACCAATTATTCTTTTGCTTCAATTTGCATTTTTTTGCATTGAAACGTTTTTATATGGCCTACAGATTTCAGGATAGATATTTAGTAGTGTGGGATTTATTTTTATAATGATCAGGATTCAAGTAGTGCCATGCATATGGTAAAGTAAAAATATAGTAAGTTCTTCTTGCTGACATGATTAAACATAAACCTTTATAATTTTTTTAACATACATTTGCATGATAGAACACCAATACAGATGTTGACTTATTTACATTTACAATATTATCTATGAAACACCTGTAAGATTAGCTGATTGTGTAATCTTTGATGTTAAATTTAATACAACAAATTACTAAGTAGTCACTTGCTATTATTAGTTTTGGCATGCAAGAACCACATGTGTTATACTGAACATTATTGTAAATCTCTAGAGTAAATTCTGGGGAATGAGAATGTTTATCAGAGTCTACTTTTAGTTTATTAGCAAAAGCAACAAGCTTTCAAGAATGTTTTTGATTTCACCTCACACCAGAGAAAAGGTATAAACAATGTGCTTTGAACACAATGTATTATTTTTCAGTGAGAGGCTTTTAGACAAAAATTCTTTAAAGTGGTTCCTTTTTTATAAAGATAAAAGGAAGACATTTAAAAGAAATTTACCCTTCGGTAGTAACAAGGTAGTTATAACTTTTATTATGTAAAAGTTATCTGTGAATTGTCAAAGGCAAATGAAGTACTGGTTAGCCAAGAGATACCAATTCAAATCTTCTCTAAATAGAAATAGAACTAGAAATTGGGAAAACAAGGAGGTTGGTTCTTTAACATAGAAACTATTTACATAATCTATTTAAATAAAAATGAATTGCAATTCTGTTAGTTTCGCTAAAACTCCAGAACGGTTGAACCAATTTGGATAATTTTAGTCTTGAAATATTTGTGGAAGTCCAGGGAAGGTTTAAATAGTAAGAAAACTTTTATTGGCGGTACGAAATTCGCTGGGTCAGCTAGTGCCAAATAAAATTCTAGCAAAATTAATGATTATCAAAACTTACCATACATTCTTTGAGCTGAAACCATGCTAATGTAGTCCATTATGGGACGCTTTTTATTCAACTTCTTGCCAATATAGTATTTTAGATACCTAAAATAAATTTTTCTCATCAAACGGTATACCATAAAAAATGTACATAAATAACAAAAAATGCTTTCACTGCTTTACCTGGCGGTTAAGGGCATCATGTCGAAAACTTGATTTGGTCTTGGTTTAATCACTTGCTTACTTTGTAAGGGAAATTCATGATTTAAAGGCAATTTTAAGCCGTATTTGGGTGGGTCGTGGAGGCCAAGACCGACGTCCCCTACAGTCTCCATTTCCATGGTTGTTATCAATTTAAAAATGTATTCTAAACTTGGAAGAGTGTTCAAGAAGAGCTTCCTCGCACAAACTTTTAATCGAATCGTATTATCACATTATCACTACGCCCTTTCGAAGATATACGTTATCAACTTAAATTTATCAACTACCATGAAAACTACAAGAAATTAGAAAAAAATGCGTGAAATCTACAGATCTCAATAGTATTTGATATATTTCACAAGTGAACTACTAAATACTAAAACTTGAAAATCGTAAACAGCGACAAAAATGACCTGAGAGAATGCATGTTTTCCTAAAAAAATACAAACCAGTCAGAATCAGAAATATTACACATAAATCTAAAATAATAATGGTAGCACGTCTAGGTCTCTGGCTGGCTGATTACTGACAAAGTGACAGACAACTGTGACAAATGAGGTGACATTGACAATCACAAGAGTGACAAGCTGAAGAGCGTAGACCATGAAGGTATAGGTAAACATGGAGACCACACTCCGAATACCTACTTGAAGCATAACTTATGTATCGCTATCTCGCTCACCGTGGAGTAACCTTCTCTTTCTAAGTAGGGTAACCTTTGTTTTATTTTACCCAGGATATTACGTAATTGCTTTCCATTTAGTGATTTATTTAATTAATAAATCTACAAAACTATTAACTTCTAAGACTTAGCCCTAGCTTAGGATTGATGAAAGATGTGTATAAGTGGAAGTTGGGATGTTCCTGATTTTTTTAAATTTGGCTGTTTATCATTTTCAATCACGCAAAAAGTCCTAGGTCGTATACGTATGTACAGATTTAATTTTTTTTGCGACCAGGGGTCTGTAGTCTATTTCAAATTTTCACATAAGTCGGCGCTACTGGAGTGCCCCTGTTTTTTTTATAGATTTCTGGGTAAGTCAGTGTAAGTTTTTTACCACTGCGGAAGTTTTAATTTCATGTATTTCTTTCTAAATATATCATACGGGGTTATAATAAGAACGGTAATATGTATAAACCCCTAAAAAACCACTTTCAAAATTAAAATAACTTTTAAAATTTTTCAATCAACTCCTATAGGTAGTAGGTACCTACACGTTATGGAATCCGAAATCTGTCTTCTCCCATTACAATTCCGTAGACGCTTCTTAGTCAGAAAATTTTGCTTAAAATCAAAATCATTTGAATGTAGTAAATCTATTACCTTTTTAAATGAATTGTTTGGCATTTTATCTTTATACATACACAGACTCGATGTATATAATAAAAAAAATGTCTAGAATTGTGGAAGGAATATTTTGATGAGTGTTCCCGGAAGAAAGGTATCTGGTACAAAACGATTCAGCCACAGCCCTTTAAACTGCCTTGAATTGATAAAAGCCCACTTGCCAGATCAGACTTAACTCTTATAATGCTCCTTCGTTCTGGATATATTCCAAAAATGCGAACTTACTGAGTTATAAGTTCGCATTTTTTCATGACTATAGTTGACTCGCCTAATTTTTTTATTAATAATAAATTGTTTATTTAGAAAAAAGTTCACACATATTTTATAATAACTATCTTACAATAAAAATAGAGCACAATCTATATGCCTGAACTAAGTTGAACCTGTGTTTCAGGGTAGGGAGTGCAAAGATCTTAGAAATTAACAATTAAACAAATAAACTTTTTTTTATAAACTACACTGTACTGCATGTAATGTTGTAGAAGACGTTGTTCATATTATGATGGAGTGTGTCCGTAACGAAGATAATGAAAAAAAAGCCTGCTAGTATGTGTATACTAGAATGACTAAGAAACATGATATAATTAATTAAGGTTCTACGGAAAGTCCCAGATATATCCTGAATATGGTCACACTACTCCACTACCTGTTACCTATACTTTCATGTCCATATCCATAGAGGAAAGATGGAGGAAAGTAATAGAATGCTAAACTTATTTAATTTAACTAGGTATCACGTTCGTTCTTCGATCAATAATCATTCGTTGAATGTTTGTTTGGCACCGACTCCTTATTGTAAATATGTATCTGTTACTTTTTGTTTTTATTTTAGTTACTTATCTTTATTAGTGTCTTTGAAAGCGGTTTGTTTTCTATGTAAATAAACGCAATTGAACACTCAATGTTGCCACATGATTTAATTGTCCTGCGAGTTATTAAACCTTTGAAACTATTTTTATACAGTTATGTAGTTTTATATTAAAATACATTTTATTAGAAAATCTCAGATATTTTCTACAATGTTGTATGGCCTGTGAAAGACCATACTTTTGATGTTAGCATTTTCTCCAAAAAGTGGCAGCACTGCATCCGACATCCATCCGATCCGTAGACAGAGCACCTAATAGACAACTAGATAGCTTGCATCGCATTCACACAAGAAAGAGAACAACTTATGCACACGTATTGTGAAGGTTCGGTGAAGTGTATTAAGATGTAAAAGTGACAGTGAAAGAAAACTTTCGGATTTGTCTTTTTACTCGTAAGTACAGTACTTTTGACGAAATGTAATAGATTGTTAATTAAATAATCACAACAGACAACAGTATTCACAATAGAACGTAGTTCAATATCAGCAAACTAAATTGCATTATTCATAACCTAAAAATATTTTAGTTAGATCTTCCCTGCATTTGAAATTAATTTCCCTGTTTTTTATTTTTATGGGGAGAACTTTACATTAGATGATTGTTTTCGGGTAGAATCTAGTTTTTAAATGTATTTTTGAAAACCGAAAAACGCGCAAACATAGTTTTCGAGAGAAAAATTGTCAACAGTTTAACAGTACTCATTTGCAAATTTTACTGACTGGGATTCTTTTATCAAAATCTGTGTGGTTTCGCGGTTCGAAATTTCGTGAAAGCATACTCGCAAGCGTTAGGAAGAAAATTAACAATTATGATAATGCAAAGAAAATATGCATTAAACGTTAACAACCATTACACTTTTAATTTGTTACAGCTTTCCCTAAAATCATGAATTACGGATATAATAGATTGAAGCTAAGAGTCGAAAAAAGCTCTGTGAGGTACCGGCGGAGGTGTGGCGGCCGTAAAATCGAAAAGAAAATGATTTGATTATAATGAATAATAACACGTCTACGACTTGAGCTTCCTTTTTTTTCTTTTAAGGCCCGTCCGAAAAGATTGGAGGGAACTGTATTATATTACAATGTCGATCCCTAAAGGATTCGCAAAAAAATAGGGTAAAGTTTTTAATGGCAATACCACCCACATATCATTCTATCTCACATGCGGCACGCCAACCATTTGTCTATTGGTTTCTCTGTCTACGATCCGATCCATTCGATGAAAAATTGAAAAATGAATGTCTGACAGTGTCACTCATTTATATTATATTATTTTATTCTTTGGTGTCACTTCCAAGAGATACATAAGTTTTGTGATTTAAAAATAAAAATATAAATAGAAAATTTTCTAATTTCGAACTCGGCAGATTGGAAGAAAAGATATAAATTCGTATTAATCGTAATATCATTCACAATTAGTATGGTGTATTTACGTTGTTCTGTGTTTAAAAGTCTAATTTCTGGATCGTAAACAGATACAGTACAAACAAATATGGATATCCCAGTGCAAATAGCAATAAGATTAAAGCCTCCAAGCCTCGAGGATTCATCACAATGCATATTTAGTAATCCTGTAACTCAAATTGTGATCACTGAGAGTGGGCAAACATTCCATGTAAATAGGGCTCTGCCAGTAGACTGCACACAAGCAAACCTGTTCAACTCGTTCATGATACCACAGATCAATTGTTTCTTGGATGGATGTGATACCTCAGTTGTCATTTTTGGCCAGGCCAAGACAGGCAAAACTTATACTTTATTTGGACCAGGTAAATAATTATCAGACATTTATTTTGATATCTTATAGCATTATATGTAAGCAGTAAACACTTATCATGTAGTTTGTATTCCTATAATCAGTATTTAAATATTATACTTTTTACTTTTAGGTTTTGAATGCATTCACAGTGAATGTGATCAAGGAATTGTTCCTAGATTCTTGTCCGAAATATTCCACAAGCTCCATCAAATGCCAGAAAGGGAATTCATATTACACATAACATGGATGCAAGTTGTTAATAATAACATATTTGATGTGCTGGGTGCTGGGCTGGTGAGATGCTGCAATGTTGAGGAGGCATTTCAGTATTTACAGCTGGGATGGCGACAGAGGTGTCAGGGTAATAATCACACTGTTTTCACTGTTAGTGTAGAACAGAAGTGGGTCAGCACCAATGGTGTATTAAACCATAGAATGTCCACTGCTAGTTTCTGTGATCTTGCTGCTTATCCAGAGCCAGGTTTATTTGCTCTAGAGAACATAATAAAGGAGCTACTAGCAGGAAATCCACCAAAACAAATAAATTATGACCAGTGTATTCTCACTGCAATGCTTCGTGATTCCTTTGGAGGTAGAGCTTTTACTTGGGTGATTGGGTGTATTAGTGCGGAGCCTGAGGACTATCAAGATACTTTGAAAACTCTTAATTTATGCTTATGCTGCAGGGGTATTAAGAATTTTGTTACAGTAAACTTATTTGCTGACAATAATACTCCTGTGTACACTGACAAAGCAGTATTACCACATGCAGACAATAACTTTAATCTACAATTTGCCACAACTCAGTGGATTAAATTAGTTTCTAATGCAGAGGGATTATTCAACAAAATTCTTCAGTCCAAGTCATTGTCTGAGGCAGATATCAACCAAGTTAGTGAATGGTTGTTTTTAAAGGCTGAATGTGATGAATGTTTAAATGGTGATGCAAGTGTTGATAATAAAGATGCAAATATAAAGCAAGGTTTGCCAAGAATAGCTGAAGACACAGAGCCTAGTGAGCCCAGTGAGTCAGATGTTGACTCAGATTCAGAGGAAGACACTCATTCCGACACAGTTTTTCAAGATAAACTTGAAAAATTCATGGAATATTTTAGAGAAAAGAATGACCAACTATTTGCAGACAGATGTGAAGAATATTTGAATCACATTGACTCTGATGATATAACTATATCAGAATTAAGTGGATCACAGTCTTTACCTATCATGACATCTCAATCCAATTCTGGGCGAAGAAGAACTATACAACCTGGCGAAAGTTTGTCAGGTGCAGAGCTAGAGCTGCTAAGAAAAGTTGCTGCTAAAGCAATCTCACCTGAATCTCAAAAGATACTTATAGAATCTCATAAGAAGGAAGTTGATCCAGAACCTAAATTAATTGAGAGGGAATTGCTCAAGATGATTGACTCTCCAAAGACTGAAGAGATATGTAAGAAATACAAAATTACGAAAGAAAAATATACACAAAAACAAATATTAGCCAGGAAACTATCAAAAGAAATTGGTAGCAGCCAGTCTCAGTTAAAGGAACTAATAAACCTTTGTATAGCCAAAGAGAGACTGATTAATGACTTGTCTAAGTCTGTGTGCCATACTCATAACAAGCATTATTCTGAAAAAATAGAATCTAGTTTAATAGATCAGGATACTATGAGGGAAATAAAAAGACATGAAACAAATCTTAAAACCTACAAAAAACAAATTGAACAAATCAAAAGACAGATAAAGAAAGATGAAAAACGAAAAAATACATTAGATGTAGAACTTGTTAAAGATAAGCTAAAGCTAGATGAACTTTCAGACACAACTACATCAGTAGACATTAAAGACAGGAAAACAAATTCATTAAAACACTTCACTCATAGAATAACACAATTAGATACTATTTTGAAGGAAAAGACAAATGATTTAGAAACATTAGAAATGTCTAAAGACAAGGAGTTATTGTTGAGGAAAGAAATTAAAAACCTGAGGAAGACAAGAGAATGTTTACATGAACAGAGATGCAGTTTGGGGCATAAAAGAAAAATATATAAATCTCTTTCAGATTCTGAGGTAAGAAAAATATGTACTTGTAAATTTTAAAAGCTATAGATGTCTGTATTTATATTAATGTATTAATTAATCACATTTGTCTTTTAGGAGCGCAAACTACTCGAATGTGAAGAAGCCATAGAAGCTATAGACACGGCTATAGAGTACAAAAACAATCTAATTTGTGGCAAATCGCCATCAGCCTCTCTGTCCGATTCTCAAGACAATAAAGACTCAAGGAGTAGAGGAGAGCAAATGTTGATGGCACGACTTGACAAACTTTCGCATGATGAGATGAAAACCTTGCTGTATAGATATTTCCAAAAGGTAAGATAAGTATAATTATACAGGGTGTTTGGTAGAACGTTGAACATACGAAAATGGTGGTTAGTTGGGGTCATCTGCTACCCACTGGGCCCAAATTATTTAACCTTGGCCGCACTGTTTTTTTTTTACTTTTTTTAAATTTCACAGAAAATTATCAGTTTTTTATCAATTTAAATTCGAATATCTTTACTTGTGATGGGTAAAACAGGCAGGATGTTGTTTTGTATTAATGTCTAATTATATTCGAATTTTAAGTAAAAAAAACTGGTAATTTTCTGTGAAATTAAAAAAAGTAAAAATGAAAACGGTGCGGCCAAGGTCAAATAATTTGGGCCAAGTGGGTAGCAGATGACCCCAACTAACCACCATTTTCGTATGTTCAACGTTCTACCAAACACCCTGTATAAGACAATATATAAAAATATTGTAAAATTAGATAGTTAATATTTAAACACCATACATAAACCAAAATAACAATACCTTTTTAAAGCTTGGACACCTGCTTCAGTATATGTGAATGTAATATCTACTTATACGAAAAAATATATATATATACATCTAACCTATGATTCACAGTAAGAAATTTCAATATAGAATTTTTATCCAAGGTTGTAGATCTACGTGGTGCATGCGCAGCGCTCGAAGCTGGCGTTGCTTCGGCAAGTGAAGAGGCGGCGGTGTGGCGCGCTCGAGCCGCGGCCGCTTGGAGGCACGCCCAGAGACTTAGACCACATGCTCATTCAAGGTATATTCTGTTTGTTTTTTTCTAAAACTTGGTGTGCCTCATCTTTTTAGAGTCGTAAGCGCGACTGCGTTTGCAAGTCGAGGTTGGATTTTCTACGAAAAATAAAAGCGGAAAGTTTGCATTTGGGCTGAGTTTAATGGCTATAAGTTTGGCTGGCTGTCATATGGGCCGGTAAACTGGGATAACTTACCAGAGAACTGTGTGTACATTAGTTTACCTCAGCCTTACCCTTGAAAAAGATGATGTGTTCCAGTCTCAGACCAAGAAAATACTTTTAATTTACAGATAAATATCAGTTGAAATGTCGATTAAGACGAATCTATAAAAATAAATACACTTGACTTAATATATGGTACATACATAAAAAAATATTGTCTGTCTGTTTGTTCCCGCAACTCTCTGAAACGGCTGGACAGTTTTTGAGGGGGCTTTATTTTATATATTTTGCATGAAATTATAATAAAGTACTCGAAGCGAAGCGAGGGCGGATCGCTAGTATTTAAAGAGGGATTGGATTGGCTCTAAGTTCAATTTAGGCGAAAAATTGGTGCAAACATTTTCAATCTCGAACACTGTCGGCACTATAAGTGTAGCCAAGTTAATCAAGAACTATCTGTCTGTTTGCTGCCAATTCTGTTCTCTTTGTAACAATAAAAATGATGTACCTATATAAAATGTTTTGTGTGTATTTCAGACATTTCCAGTCGATACACAGATATTTGGACAGCGGCAACGCAGAGAGAGCGCTGTCCTTGGGAATGACAACCGATTCGGAGACCTCGGACGATGCTATGAGATTGGTTGACCGTATGAAACAACTTGCGAGGTGCCCTCCGGTATGTAACATTGTTATTATACAAATTAAGGTTTTATATGTATGGCCATAACTCGAACTGCCCATAGAAACGTAGACGAATTTGCGTCAACGTCGTTAGTACGAATTCACTTTACTTTATGGTACGAACTATGGGGAGCCTGCGGTATTTGACATCAGAGGCGCTGCGAGTGGCCGACCCGTAACTTCTATTACAAGTTATTCTTTGGTATGGTGCTAAAGATTTCCGTCGTTGGTGTCTCCATAAGCAGTTAGATGACTAACATTTCTTTTTCAGCCTCCCGTAATACCTAGTCAAAATCTGCGACAGCTTATGCCAGCAACAAATCTTCCAGTGGCAAAGGTGACAAAGGAGAAAAACAAACTCATTATAGTACAACAAAATAAAAAGCACTGATACTTGTACATATTTTTATTGATCATTTTCAATTTTATCTTTATATTCATTTTTATAAAATTAACCTCAATGTTGTTTATTGAGCTATCAATGTAGTCTGTTCAGTTATGAATTCTATTGTATTTTCACTTAACTAAATTCATCACATTTTTTATTCTAGCAAGCAATGTGTACATATTTTAAAGTTATTTGTATGCACAAAATTTAATATAAGGACAATGTATTTTCTAAAAGTTAAGACTTGTTATTGTGTTGTGTATATAAATTATTTATAATAATTTCTAACAATTTAATATTGTAGTATGTCTAATCTGTTAAAACTACAATATAAAAATAAATTGATTGATCTAAATACAATTTTATCTACAGAATATATTTACATTTAAAAAAGTATCTCATGATTTAAAATTCCAAGGTATACATAATACCCCTTCAGATAAGACGGAGTAGTAGTGAGTTATGAAGAGTACTGTTCCATAAAGTTTCTGAAACAAAATTTGAAAAATTAATTGGATAGCAAACTCGACAAAGCATATTATGGGGTTATGCGCACTTCGTATTCATATATTATATTTTATTTAACCCACCCACTTCGGTTCATAAACCTACTTGCATGGGACGGACTGCGAATGCGACGAACCGCGAATAGGACCATTTGCGAATGGGGGATGTAGTGCGCATAACCGAGCACAGGCTATACAAAAATCACAATATTGAAATAATAACTAACTGCATGCAGTTGCTCGCTTCTTGTAAGTAATCTTTGACAGCATGAAATCATGAATGCAGGTGTTATGCTGTCATCCTTTTGTAGACTCAGTAGGCCAAATCGTTGTACTACTTCTTTATGAAGAGCTTTCTCCACATGCTTATTTCTAAAACAAGAATTAATAGATTGTTAAGTAGCAGTCATAATCAGTGGAATAAACAAATAAAACTACTACAAAGCTAGCCATACATACACTTCTAACCGAATACTTTGGCGTATGTGTGGAACTAGACAAACAAAAGACTATTTGAGCCGTTTACTTACATACTGTATTCTGTCATCAATAAAGTAGCTTCATCTAAATTTTTTGCCAAGTATGCTATTAGTTCTTCTGCTGGGCAAGATGATGGTGTTATGAATTGACCTGTGGGCGATACCATCAGTGGGCCTGCCTCACTGAAACATAAATACAATAACTCTAGTTTAACATAACATATCATCACGCCTGTATTCTTCCGAAAGGGTAGGCAGAGGCGCACTAATGTACACTCACATTTCGCC
Organism: Acronicta psi; assembly: GCA_946251955.1. Classification (NCBI taxonomy): domain Eukaryota; kingdom Metazoa; phylum Arthropoda; class Insecta; order Lepidoptera; family Noctuidae; genus Acronicta; species Acronicta psi. Next base: position 8,529,318 of record OX276475.1, on the reverse strand, counting down.
GGTATGTTTAGGTCCCATGTAATAGGAGGCGACCCTATTGCCATCAACCGGGCACAAATCCAGACTCTGAGCTGCTACTGGGAATTTCACAAAAAACCCAACAACACTGTTCAACCCGAGGATCGAACCCAGGAACTCTAGCGTAGCAGTCGCGACTTGGGACCACTAGACCAACGAGTTTTATGTTGGCACGAAATGTAATGCTTTGTGCTAACTGATTTGTCGAGATTAGAAGGAAAAGTCTGGGCGTCCAACTAAACATATCCCTATTAGTTTAAATTGTATTTAAATATGACGTCTAACTCCCAATGAGAGCTTAAAATTTAAGCATGAATTTAACAAGTAACTTCTCAAAAAGTATATCATTAATTCGAGCATACTTACGGTTCAATAACGATTTCATATTTTTCAAGAGATTCAGGCACATTTGGCGGGAACTTACGACCACTGCCAATAAAATCGCCAATGGAAGTGATCAGCTGCCTCAAGTGACTGCAGTATTGATGAGCAGATACTTTTGGCATGAATTTTCTGAAATAATTGATTAGCTTATGAAAAAATTAAAATATTTCATGTGACTTGTAACGTTTTGGGGGCTGTTTATATGTATAAATGACGTTCAAAAAGTACTATAGACTATCTTGAATAAATGATGTTATCTTTGACTTTGGTAGCATCTTACCTACGACGTATGTGTATATCTCTTAGAATGCTGGATAATGCTTTCTCATAATTGGGTATCATAATCAAGGCACTGTCTTCCTGACTTATTTTCTTTATGAGCTGAAATAACAAGTTAAAAATATACATATAAAAAAATATAACCCAATGTGACTACCAAACTCGTACGTCAAGATCATACTCAAATACAAAATACTTGCTCACCGATAGCCATTCATTTTGAACGTCCATTATACTAAGAAATACATCGCCGTCTAAACTAACTCCAGTAAACTGGCCCAGTGCTATGATCCTACCTGAAAAGTAAAAGGTTAATTTTGTTTACCATAATTTCAACTTTACTTATACACTATCTTAAAACCTTCGCTTTTACACATTTACAGATCATCATTATTTTTTTCACCACCACCACAAACCACTTACCGTCTAAATTAGTCATAACTCTAGGATGCTGTGTTGCTAAGCCAACTAGGCTCTGGAGTGCCCCTCTGATATGGCTTGAATTCCAACCACTGTCATATTTAACCTAAATAAACAAAACTATAAATTATTCGAGGCATTAGCATTAGCCTAGGATGCGTGCCTATTCGTATCATGTATATCTCCGATAAATATAGTTTGTATTAGCATAGTTCTGTACTTTCATACGAAATTTCATCCCCCGTGTAGATCGAAAATTAAAAAACGCGTGTTCCTAAATACTAAGTTTCATTACCTTATTTTAAATAATAGCGGATTTCCAAACAAACTGTCATGTATTTCAAGCTATTTTTGGCGATAACAGGCAGACTATGTCCTCCAAGGTCGAATCTCTGCCCAAAATTTCATCAAAATCGGTTAAGCGGTTTAGTCGTGAAAGTGTAACAGATAGACAGAGTCGCATCTATACTAATATTATAAAGCTGAAGAGTCTTTGTTTGTTTGGTTGAACGCGCTAATCTCAGAACCTACTGGTCCAATTTGAAATATTCTTTCGGTGTTAGGTAGCCCTTTTATCAAGGAATCAAGCCTATAGCCTGGCTATATATCATCACGCTATGACCAACTTGCAAAAACGGGGGGAAAATTCAACTTCTACGGGAACGAAGTTGCAGGCAAAGGCTAGTTTATAATAATCGTGGGGATTGAACTGGTATTCAAACGTTTTACGCGAATACTAGACATTGAAATAAAACTACTTTTTACGGATTTTATCACCCGTGACCATGGACGCTGTAAAGGGCCCGAAACGTCGGGATTAAAATAATATCAATATAACGCAATAAAATCCGTAAAAAGTAGTTTTATTTCGAAGTTTCATATTATTTTCCTGATACAAATATTTCTATGAGACAACTTTCACCACATGCAAACAAATTTTATGTCTATAATATGTATTTTCCTACAAACCATTTAAGGCGAGACATTTTTATTTTGTTAAAATGTACTAAAATGACAATAAGCTATGTGAATATGGGTTTCTACAAAAATAAAGGTGACTAAATAATGTGTATTGTATGATAATTCTATGTTCACAATGTAGTGTACCAACTTGTTTAATACCATAAGTTTTGCAAAGGCCATCTATTAGGCTTTGTACTTGGCATCTTGTAGCAGCTGCAGCTTCATATTTGTCCCTTGCGTCTCTGTGATTTTCAAACACCCACTCCCTGTATAATTATAAAATTAAAAACGTGTTTAAATAACACAACAATGTTGCATTATTATATAATTCTTTTGTATGTGTTTGAAGTGGCTGGACCAATTAGGTTGAAATTTGCATGTATATTTCAAAAGGTTCCTTGATGGTTTGAAACCATATTTGGACCCAGTAGGTGGCACTGTCGGTCCAAGAGCAAAGCTAATGAAGCCCCTGTAATCCTAATTTTTAATGTGGAACCAATCACTCCTAAAAGCAAAAATGTTAGTAATTCTAAAAGCTTTAGTAGTCTAGCACTTCAGGTACACTTAGAGAGCCTTTGAGTTTTACACTTACACAATATTAGTAGCAGCTCTTTTTTCAACCACTTTTCTCTTCATCTGAGACACATCAAAATCTTTACTATGTTCCTCATAAGTTTGGCTGAAACCAGCTTTGCCAAAACCTCTGCTGAAAGGCCTACTGAAAAAAAAACAGTATAAATCATTGATTAAATATTTTTTCAATTTTATATATTTTTACTTATTCATTCATATTCATATCATTCCAGTACATTTATATATGTTTGCATAAAAATACAATCGATCGAAAAATGATTAGATAATACCTATGTTTACACAAAAATCACAGTACCAACCTGGGTTTAGTTTTTTGTGGGCTGTCGGGTATCTTATCAATGTACTTGGTGGGGATATCACAAGCGTTAAGTACTTTGACAACCGTTTCCCTAACATTATCACTGTTTAACTGTATTTTTATGAGCTTAAATTCTCCTGTAAAGACAAATATTAGGCACATGATATAAATAATTATTATAAATAACTTTCAAGTTATCCTGTGACATTATCCATTTCGTGTTATTTTCAATTTACTTAATGTTATTTTTAATAAACAGAATAAATAAATAAATATAATAAATACCTTTTGGACATTTCACACTCCCCATCAAGTCCCAAACTAAGCAGAGCTTGTACTATAAGTACTAGGCAAAGGATATAATACTTATATGTATATATATAAATACATATTTTAAATACATTCTTGCTATTTATAAGAAACACCCAGACAAACACAATCACTTATATTCATTACATAAATATTTGTGTTCTGTGGGAATCAAACCGAGATTAGCAGTCCGGTACTCATACCACTAAACCACAGATGATTTCAAAAAATGACTGTTACCTTCAGGCATGTTTTTTTGCCTCAAATAAAATGGCAATGGGGGCACAGTTATTCTTCTGCTGGATTGTTGGGCTTCTAATAGTGCGCTCAACTGTTGTAAAGAGTTTTCATTTATTCTCTAGAACAGATTAAAAAACATTGGAATATGCTACTTTTTACATGGGGGCTTCATAAATCTCTACTTGTAAATATAGAGGAATTAACTACTTTAAATACTACTACTATACTCTAAATTTTACTTACTCTTTGTTCTGGGTATTTGCCAAAAAGATCCGGATGTACGCTGAAGTAAAAAGGACGCAGGGCAGTAGACACTTCTGCAGAACTTAAAAATCGGCATACCAAGCCACTGGTACACCCAGCGCTAAAATGATTGGTATTTATATTTAGAGAAAAAATAAATTGAAAGTGTTTTTGTTGTCCTAATCAAATTTTAAAATATTCATACAAAAAAATATTAGTTTGAGAGCACAACTTACCATATTTTCGTTCTGGAATACATTTTCAGTAAAACCAGGGGATAGGATTGTTTATCAGAATTACATTAATCTATGTAATATGTGGTATTTGCGCACTGCAATTTAACAAATAAAATAACGTGTCTTTGTTAACTTCTACATTTTTTCCTTGACCCTGAAATTGATGTAATTTTCAATTTTTCATTTTGACAGTTGTTTGACAGTTCACACACCGAAAATTGACAGTAATAGTTGATCATTCGTTTAGAAACCAACTTGTTCAGTTGTTCACTAAGGTTGATATTCTCGATAGTTTCATGGATCACCAGTAGTGCGATGTCGACATTGTTAAAAATAGTAAAATATCGAATTTTATCTTTTTTATTTGTCTTTGTGAGGGGAAAATAAAAAAATATATTGATTTATTTAATGTTTTATTGACAGCTTGCCAATGGCATCTTATCGTCGAGAATAAAGTTTTTTTTATTGTTTAACGTCGAGCGAGAATTTAAAACTATTGCTCCATTTCCAACATTTTGTTTTGTTTTACTAATGTAAAGTTAACAACGGACGATGTCCTTAGTTGTTTTTAAATTTATCTAGGAACCTTATATTCGATACATTGTGAATTTTGAACTATTTGTTCTAACTTCTCTGCTATAACGATACAACTGCAGTACCAGTACCAGCAGTACTTTAAAAAGATAATATACAGTATCTTGTTCCTGAAATCCAACTCATAACTTGAGTATTCCGATCTAAACTTGTATGGGTCTTTATCTGGGACAGTTTTTGTTGAACTATTGTCTATTCAGGTTGCTCAGCATAACCTGGCCGGGCCAGACTGAGTTAGTGGTTCGAATGCGTAATGGAATTATGGAAATGAATTGGTTACGTTAAAAATGGAATGAAATGGCCAAATTCAATCTGGTCAGGGTATGCCGCACGTACCTACTAGTACACAGACGTACTTACGACTAGACGTACGGACGTACTTATATACATTTCATACTGCTCCCCAGTCCGGGTACTGCAATGAGCAATCCCTACATGTAATGTCTCGAGGAACACAAAATTATTTAATAAATTAGAATTATTTAGCAAATAGCAACCATAAATGTCTATGTTAGGGATAGTAAATTGATTGGTATGGTTCTACATTATAAATCTTTGTGCTAAGTACCTAATTGGAAGACTTCTAGAACCGTAATTAAAACAAATAACGTACTATCCCCGAAGGGTAAAGGTGAAGGTGAACGAGTTAATGAATGTTTTGGTCCCATGTAATGGGTCCTATTGGCATCAACGGGGCACAAATCCAGACTCCGAGCTGCCACAGAGAATTCGTAACTGCGCAACGACTCGCCTCATGTTCCAAGCTGTCATTAAATTTTAATCGTAGGTACTGTACCACCTACTAATGTATAAAGTACCCTGTACCCTAGTGTCCCTTGAATCAACTGCTTGCGAGCACGGCTGTGGAGTGTGACTTGAGTTGAGTAAAAGTATCATTGGGTATTTTCTGTCGTTAGGTCTGTTTCTGTCAAGTCCAAGCTGGACTTAAATAGCGGTAGGCTGGCCGGCGAACTGTCTGCGTACTAGTAATATCTACATCGTCCCTGTGTTTAACATCATGATAATTATGAATTTATATTTTGTCAACAAATAAGCTATGAAATTGACTTAGTTTGGCGTAGACTATCCACGCCAATCTTTTTGGTCAAATAATAAAAACGAAAGCTCGAGTTGTAAGCTTAGTCGATTGACCAATGTTCAGAGTCATCGAAGATTAGTTTGATGTTTTCTATGAATACGTTGGCAGATTTGGCTTTTGGAGTGCATGTATTTTTTTCTGATTTTTATTTAGGGGCTTTTATTAAAATAATATGTCAGCCCCATCGTACCTTTTTACATTGTTCACAAAATCACAATGAAGATTTAATCATGAAGACCGTGATTAAACGACAGAATTTATTAGTAGCCTCAGAAGATGGTTTCGATAGATAGATAAAATGGATTGAATTATGGCTATGTCAAGTTTATTTAATTTAAGTTCATTCATGAGCAACTCCCGTTCTTTTCTGTTACGAATACACTCCATCAGCAAATGTTGCACGTCTTCGATTTGGTCGCACACTGTCCTACAATTAGGGGAATCTGGAGTGCATGTTATTGCTTGTGTTTTGTCTGGTCCGAATGATAATTTGTTTTTGTTTCCCCATTCAGTGGCGATCTTGAGGGTCTCCGTAGCTGAACGCTTTAGAACTAGCTCCTGTGTCAATCGCGAATCGCAATTGATGATCAGCACGTCACCTGCCTAGGGTTGGATGCGACTTTCTTCAGAGAGGGAGGTGTCTAGGAGGTCGTCCATGTTGTATTCCCGAAGACCGAGCCGAGGACCGATCCCTGAACGGTGGACAGGCCAGTGTCTTCGTGACGGTCTCGTCAGAGAAGTTCAGTGTAGTGCGTATATTGGTCAGGTAGTCTGTTATGCGTCTAAAGAGGTTTGCAGGGCATTTGATATGGCGAAGAGGGTTCAGTAGCGCAGGCCATCAGGCGTGGTCAAACGCCCCTTTGATATCCAGATTGATAGCAGTCACAAGCTTCTTCTGTTGTTTAGCGCGTTTCATGCTGTTTATGGCTTCGCGGAGAGCATCGTGTGTGGTGGTCTGTTGCTTAAAGCTGAGCGGGTTTTTATTTGAAGTTCCAGTGGTATTCGTGTGGTGTGAGGCGTAGGTTAGGCGTTTGGCTATTAATTAAACAGTTTATCGAATACGTTAATGAGTCCGTTACTTCTTGACAAATGCTGTATTCCACGTGATGGGAAAATGATAATTTAATGACAATTTATAAATTTTGTGAAAAGGGTTGGATAATTGACGATGAACTGGAAGCAGATATCTGCAGTGAAATTATTGTCACCGGGACCTTTATTTGGGTTCATATCTCTGATAGTTTCCACTATTTCTTCTTCGGTGAATTCGGGGTCGTTGTTGGTGGGCGGTGTTTTATTGGCTCTAGACCGGACTGTCTTCTGCTGTTCGTACAACGGTCTCGTACGGAAAGAACGTTTTGACGAGTGCCCGCGCTGTCTCCTCGCTGGACCTATTGCTTAGTAGCGATGAAGTAAGACTGTTTGGTTTGAGGTAACTTATTATGATTTATGAAGAATACCTACTCAGGTATTTTAAATTAAAAAAGGAATCAAATCGCCTATTGCAAAGGTTATTCGTTAGTACCCACGTGGAGGTATGTAAAGACAATGTAAGTAGGTAATAGGTATCTATCTTTTAGTTACCTACATTTATCATGATGAATACAAGTACTGCGGAAACAGAAGACAGGAAGATATCACTAAATGATGTAAGTTGGAGGTTAATGTTTTAAATGAATATAACAGGTGAGCAGCGGATTGGCTGACGGCTGGCTGAGATAAAATCTGAAGGCTGCGCGTGCGGCGGTGCGGCGGCGCTGTGCGGCTGTGACGCAACGTGCCAGCGCAGACGCGGTAGCGCCGCGAGCACTCCGCCAGCGTTGCGACTTGCCGAGCTGCTTCATAATTGTTACTCGGACGAGTTCAATAATTAAGCGATAAATATACCAGCAGTGGCGGTGAGAGGAGGGCGGCAGTCGAGCGGCGGCCGCGTTACGTACCACACACCCGCACCGAGTGATGGACCTGAAGCTCATTCGACATTTTTCTATCGGACGCCGTAGGAATCTCACCGGACTGGTTCCCGCGCAACGCTGCGTTAGTGCGCCGCTCTGGTGAACCCTTTCGCTTGTAAATGTGCCGATATTTACATATGCGCGCTCGATCTCGCGTCGAACTTTCGATCAGCGCCCGCGCCTCGCAGCTGAGTTGTGAGCCCCGCGACCTGGCCGCCGCCGCCGCTGGCGACTGCGAGCCGCCGCAGCCGCCGCCCCAGCGTGCTCAACTGCTTTACGACGTGCGATGACCTACGTATGTCAACATCAACATACAAAACACTATTTACATTCAATGTATAGAGTTGTTGCTTTCTGATTACAAAGAAAACTAAGCCTCATGACTTCTTTTTGCAAATATAAGAGGCAAATATAACCTATCCATTGGGTGTACCCATATAAGTAATCTTATTTATGTATAAAATAAGAACAAGAAATAGTTTAGGTTAGATTTATGGGTCTCTAAGATCAATCTCTACCTGACGTCTACACTGTCTACAGTATCTAGTTAGTAGGTATCTAGTTAGTAGTTACTTTACCCATTTAATGACTAGTCGTTTAGTAGATTTAACACTTCAACGTTTTGAAATATAACTCTTATAAAACGTGTTCCTATAAACACGTTATAGGAACATTAGATACGTGCGCAAATAAATTCTAAGAAGATCCAATGAATGTCCATTCGTATTGATAATACACAAGTTACTAGATACGAAGTATCCAATTAAATCACTAAGAGTAGATATAACCGGTGACGTTTTTCGGTAAAGCTACTATCAGAGTGACTCTGAATGACGTGCGTGCACAATGTTATAAGTAGGTACCTAAAGGAACTTTTTGTTGGTTTGTATACAGAACACAACAGTAAACAACAATTTATAAAACAGAATTTCAATGAAGAACAAATACCAACAAAACAGGAAAACGAAGAATGTCGATATAAATAAATGCTCCGTATTGCATTTGCGTGTGCATTTTAATTATTTACATGCGCAGAATTCTAAGAATCCTATTTCAGAACTGATCTAAACTTCCTAATATTAACATTTTAAAAAGTGGCTTACGTTCTATAGGTATTTGATTATGCATCGGCAATCGATATGTGAAGACTAAATGCAGTAAGATATGTATTTAGTTATAAAATAGACACAATGTATCATTTGGTACTGGATGTCGTGAACTGGAATGTGCACATGACATGTGCATGATATCGGCGAAATGTTGTGGATGTAGGTATGTGCCTGGTATCAACTGGTTTCTACGTCTGGCTACGTCTATAGAAGTCATCTGAGGTGAATTTGTCGTCATCGTTGCTATATTATACCTAATATAAAAAAATAAGTAGGTACTCTCCATTTGCGTTATCTTTTCTCTCCGTGTAGTAACATTATCTTTGGAGAAACCACTGATACCGAATTAACTGTATTGTACATAAACAATATATGGAATATCCACAAAAAAAACCTATGCGTCCACTTGAGAACCTTCTTTTTGTCGCCGGTTAAAAAGATTTTCACTCCAAAATGAGAAGAGTTTAGAATTAGTACCCTGCCGCCTCCTCAGGAGAATTTTCCGCCGCCTCTTTTTCTCAGATCAAGGCCTGTAGACAAGTTGTAATTTGACATTTGAATCGATAAACGAATAGAAGTGACACAAGCTTTCGACAAATCGGGCTGTCACTAATGTCATTTCCATACATTTTCTTTCTATTCGATCGATGTATATCTTATCGACAGAATTACAGTTTAGTTCTGTGATTCTGATATGAATATGTGTACTTATATGGGTGTTGATAAAAGGGTGGCTGGTACTTACTACATACAGCTGCTATTTTGTAATATTTTCCTAGGTTTCAGGGATAATTGCACATTTAAAATAAAGATTGCCTCGTTGGTCTAGTGGTCCCAAGCGCGACTGCTACGCTAGAGGTCCTGGTTTGAATCTTGGGTAAAGCAAAGTGTTGTTGGGTTTTCCTGTGAAATTCCCAGTAGCAGCACGGAGTCTGGATTTGTGCCCATCATCCATCATCCATCATCAGCCCGTATTCGTCCACTGCTAGACGTAGGCCTCCTTTAATGAACGCCACAGAGCTCGATCTTCAGCTCTTTTCATCCAGTTGCTGCCAGCTACCTTCTGCAGGTCGTCACTCCACCTGGCCGGCGGGCGTCCTACACTACGCCTGCCTAGACGCGGTCTCCACTCAAGAATTCGTTTACTCCAACGATTGTCGGTTCTACGAGAGACGTGACCGGCCCATTGCCACTTCAGCGTGCTAATCCTTTTAGCTATGTCGGTTACTTTGGTTCTCCGACGGATAACCTCGTTGCGAATTTTATCCCTCAGAGAGACTCCGAGCATAGCTCTCTCCATAGCTCGCTGTGCGACTTTGAATTTATGGACCAATTTTGCCGTGAGTGTCCACGTTTCAGCTGCGTTGGTCATGACTGGTAGGACGCACGCATCGAAGACTTTCGTCTTAAGGCACTGTGGAATGGGTAGCGAGAAGACTTGTCGAAGTTTACCAAATGCTGCCCATCCCAGCTGAATCCTCCTTTCGGCTTCCCTCTCGAAGTTGTTTCTTTGATTGTTTTTGATTGTTGTTTCTTTGTTGGATTTGTGCCCGGTTGATGGCAATAGGCTCGCCCCCTATTACATGGGACCTAAACATACCGGCGAAATGTGGGTGTACATTAGTATAGCTTTGCCTAACCCTTTGGGGAATACAGGCGTGATGGTATATGTTGTCTATATAAATAAAAATTATTCACTAAATGTGCTTGCTGCTAAGCGCAAAACTCGAGAACGGCTGAACCGATTTGGCTGATTTCTTTTTTGTTGTGTTTGATGAAGTCTAAAGAAGGTTCTTATGGAGAGAACAACTTAAAAATATACGAGGAAAAATAGTAGTGAATGCACCCGGGCAAAGCCGGATCGGGTCGCTAGTGTTAAATAATAGTTATAGTGTATTAGTATTGTAATGTTGGTGTTAGTGCCTTAAAAAAATACACCAAGAAAGATCCAATAGGCTTGTTGAAAAAATATCGATACATCGACATAACGATATAATTTTTTTAATGTATCGATATTTTTGAGCGATATTTAATATTTCGATATATGGGATGCATCGATATAAAATTCAAAGAATCGAAAAGGTATAAAAATCTATATTTTTTACAGACCAATAAACATTTATAAGTTTTAAGATTATAAAATCCCAAAAAGGAATACTTTTTTTATACTAACATCTTTTTAACAAATTATATTAAATGTATTTTTTGTTTTTGGTCGACTTGATTTGCTGTTTTATAATTTGTTTTTTAAGATACACCGATATATCGATATTTTTAAATAAAAATATCAGTATCGACACAGATATTTTCAAAAAATATCGATACGACATATATCGATACTTTGTTGCGTTTAGACTCGGAACCTAGTTAAGGTTCCAAGTCTGAGATTTTAACAAATTAAAAAAAAGTTGTATGGCAAATTCGGCGCCAGGGGGGTAAAAGCACGATGTTCTAAATTCAATTTACTTTGTCTCTCTAGAGGATAAAAACGACTTTTGCACTCAGATATCGAAGAGTAAAAATACTCTTTCCGAGATGGTGGGATGAAAAATAATTAAAACGGTTGTTATCATCAGAGAAATTTTGTCACGATTGGCGCCCCTAATACCTGCCCGCCCGGGTCTAATGGGTCTTAGAGCAAATCTGCCACTGTACCCGCCTATCGAAAAGATTATATCACAGGCACGCGGGATTCCTCAAGATGTTTTGCTTCCTCGTTAAGTCGTGAACTAAGTAATAATTATGCTCACGCACGCATTATTATTAATTAGTTAACGATGCGATACAATAAATACTAAAAAGTGCGTGCCTCGGATTCGAACTGGCAACCTTGGCAATGCTATCTGAGCTTCAAGGTAGCTAGTTTGTTGAAATATAGGCAAAATAGCTAGGTAACTTTCCAGTTACATAATTCTCATCAAAAAGAAACCCATACTTAATACTTCGTTTGTTTTTTAACACCTACTGATGCTAGTTTCATAATTTATTTTATATAGAGATATAACTATATACAAATATATTTACATAATGTACAAATTCAATAAAAAATGCATAATTTCCGCATCTAGGCGTCAAAGTACTCATTTGGTAACGTGCCCAGAAGTCTTTTGGCAAGTACTTTAAATTATTATTATTATTTACTGATGCTTAGAAAAATTCTCAAAGGACTTCTAACTTTTTCTCTAAGGTTGAAATTTTACATTACATCTTACGACTTATTTATTATCAGACGAACAGAACGTCACAATCTACGATTCTTGCATAGGTTCACTTACCTCGTGCACGTTCATACATCTTGTCATCTATATCTTTACTAATATTATATACAGGAAAGATTTGATTGTTTGTTTGTATTGAATAGGTTCCGAAACTACTGGACCGATTTGAAGATTTCGTGTTATATAGCCCATTTATCGGGGAATGCTATAGGCTATATACCATCGCTTCGACTAATAGGAGCGGAGTAGCAATGAAAAATGTTGCAAAAATATATATATGATGAGAGCAGGTAGAGCCGGATCACAGCCCGTCATGCTCGTGGTAAATGTTGCCCATTACACATGGGGCAAGAGAAGGCAAGTGCGGTTTTCAGTCGGTAGGAGTCCGACATAACCTGCCGCCTTCTCAGGAGACAGAGGTCCCTGAGGATTTTCCACACCCCATTTGCCGCATCATCTATGTCCATTGGACAACATAACAAAATCTAAGGATAATTATTCGTTGGTGAACTTATATAAACAGAAAAGATTTTACAAAATATAGATATACTCGTTATATTCACTAACAGTGATGTAACCAACTGAGTTTGATTGGTGATCACCAGACCATTGAGCTCAGAAGGCCTTCGCGTTCACGCTTCGTTGGTTTCATTGGCGCCTCCTCTTTTACGCAGCCAATTATTATGTACATCTATAACCACAATGCTTATAGTAAGTAATATAATATTTAAGGCCTGTTTCACCACATCTGGATAGCGGCTAGCTGCCGGATAAATTAAAAAATGGAAGAAAGTTTGTTTGAAATTTGCCAAGTAAAGTTAAATTTCTGCCCAGTAATTTAAGGTGGATGCTCCAGGGTAGCCCGCGAAATTCAAATTTCCGTACGTTTTTTGCAATTTGCAGCTGAGTATCGGATATTTTATTAATAGAAACTAAATTCGCGGTACTGGCATGTATGTATTTATATCATTATATTAGTTAAATTTATCAATGTAACCCACTAAGTTAAAATTTATATTAAACGTAAAGTTATTATTAAAATGGCACATTTTCTCTTTTCTCTAAGTTAGACAATTATATTGAAGGTTTTAATAAGTATAATTGTGTAAATACATACATGCCAGTACCGCGAATTTAGTTTCTATTAATAAAATATCCGATACTCAGCTGCAAATTGCAAAAAACGTACGGAAATTTGAATTTCGCGGGCTACCCTGGAGCATTCACCTTAATGTGAACTTACTGGGAAGTAGTGAAACAGGCCCGTATTGTTGTGGACACGTAGAAGTACCTATTGCTTAAATCGCACTCGAAAGCTCAAGCTTCAAGCGTACATATAATATGTATAATTGTATTTACCAAAAAGCTTACAGTGCTCTAAAGGTCCAACACAATAACGTTTTTAGGGCTTTACTGAGGTTGTCTTGCTATATAGTCCGTCAATGAGTTCAATAATGTTTTCTCAAGCACACAGATGGATTTGATGTCATTTGTTGTGAGACATTCTTTATATCCGCCCGTTTTTGCAAATCGTTATTTACCTAATATTTTTAACGTTTATTATATTAAAAGTAAATACCTACGTGTTGTTATAAAAGTAACGGTAATTCCAAGCCCCACAAAGTTAACTCTCCAAACGCATGAATCAAAATAACCGAACGCAACCAATTATATTAGAGTGTAGTGTTACGAGTTGACGTTGAGTAGTTAGAAGCCCTTATAGCAGGCTTTGTCTTAGCAAGACAGATCCACGCAGGTTCTTAGGAGGCAGGTTTGGACCTCGGCCGTGTAGCAACAGCGGGCCAGGTGTGTGTGTGTGCCATACTCATTTGTGCGCGAACCGGTCCTATAGACTCAAGCCACCGTTCGATACAACCACATAATTTAAATAAATGATAAAGTCTCATGCTGCGTTTCACAATTAAAACTATTAAGGCCGACGGAACGCTACGATTTCGTTTGCCCGTTACATAATTAGAAAGCAACAAGTGACAGAGAAGTTACTCTATAAACAAGCGCAAGTACGTGCGTAAACGTGAAAATTGCAATTCTAACATCCTAGAAATCCGTGTAATTTTCATAAAGTTACTCTTTACTACGCTTTTACTATCTTGTTTAATGGACTTTGGTCTCGGATGCTGATAGATTTATCGAATAATTGTGTAGAGATCCGCATACTGATGATTGAATGATTACATTAGTGAACTTATCTTTTTGTCAAGCTCTGTTGTGTGCAATCACCCTGGCGTACGGTATATGTATTCGTCATTATACGATACCGTTCGTATTTACCATTGTTGATACAGATAACAGTAAGAATTGGAGTAAAAGAAATAGAGTTCATTTAATTAAATTGGATTTTTCAATGCCTACTAACAATGTGTAAAGCTCTCTTTATTCTCCGAATCTTTATTATCGCTATTGCTAACGGAATCCTGAACTTAAATAGGTAATCAATCAACGACAATAACAAAAAAAATATGAATGGGTAAATATAGTGTCTTAGATATTTTAAACCAGGTTTGAAGTGATAATAAACTAGGTGTTACTACTTTGTTATGTGCAATAGCCATAATTGTTACGTCTTTAAAAGGGTACCAGAGTAGATGGCCAATGTGCCTGGCATTTTGGGCATAAATCAACTTATTTATGCCGCAAATGTCTGAATAAAGTCCCAATTACAGGGCTCTGGTTAATGGTCCTCTATTACATGGGACCTAGACGTAGCGGCGAATGGTGGGTATACACCGACACAACAGGGAAATAATTTCGATTAGAAGATTTTCATCACATAGATTTTCTTCATTCTACATTTGAGACGAGGAAATCGATGAAGTTGTTCGTATAAATAAGTCAATGTGGACCGTTTCTGTTACATCAGCTTTAAATTCGTGCAGGCCAGTCTTAATTTGGTACACCGAACACTAAGATTGGCTAGATCTTCAATGTTAATATTATAAATGCGGAAGTTATTCTGTTTTTACCCGACTGCCGAAGGAGGAGGATTATGTGTTTGACGCGTATGTATGTATGTATGTATGTATGTATGTCCGTTCCTATGTCCGGTCGTAACTACTCAACGGCTCAACCGATTTAGATAAATGACACCTCATTAGATTCGTCTTGATAGCACGACTGTTACTGGGTACATGAAATTTAAAAAAAAAACAATATGGCGGATTTTATACGCTTTAATGTGCGAACTGATTTTGAAAATGATCTTTAGTTGTATGAATTTATATTTTAAGGATTGAACCTAGTGATTCTATGATGATTTATAAACTAAAAAGAAGGAAATAAAATCAATTATTAAAAGAAACAAAAAACCCGACTGCGTAAAAAGTACTAACTAAAAATCTAAAAACAAGCTCTGTGATGTTGGAAAATGTATTGCAGGCGGGACAAGCTGTTCGTTCATAAACAAAATTGTTTCTTTGCTTGTCCCGCCTGCAATACATTTTCCAACATCACAGAGCTTGTTTTTTTTGTTACGTTTTCACACCTAAACCACTGAAATGATATCAATAAAATTTGGCAAGCAGATATATTACATCTTTAGGAAAGACATAGACTACGTCCGATGTACTTAAAATTGTATCTTTAAAGCTCCAAGTTCAAGATCAGTCACAGTTGAATTTATCTTTCGCAAAATGTATAAGTAAGTTCACCTAGTCAATTTTTATTAGCTGTTGCCCCGGTTCCACTTGTATCCCAAAGATTTTTAAGACTGTTTTTCGCCAGGAAGCAATCTAAGTCCTTGCCAAATTTTGCCGTTTAATCTGTTGAGCCGTTTAGACTTGAAAGGTGACAGACAGACAAAATGATTATATTCTCATTTATAATATTGATATGAGTAGGTATATCACGTTCACGTTGATTACTGTAACTATATTATATATTACCACGGATTGGAGAAGTTTCTTTAGAAAAAAGTTTCCAAAAAGTAAATATCAGACATGTTTTAAGCTTTTATTTTACTACGCGTCGCTATACTAGTATTTTTGAGTTGTTGTTTGAAATACGACTTTCCTAATGAGACGATAGCGGTTAATTTTCAAATTTCACAATATTGCTCTTTGAATGGATTAAGTTTTATTTTCGGTTGTGATATTATGTTTTAGCATAACGAGTTCTTCAAGGTTGAGATGGGTTAGACGCATTATCACTCGTACGATATGGATGTCCCCTGTCATTCAGACCTAGAATTATATATATATAATATGTAGTTTTTGTTTTGCTGTTTTTTATTGTAGAATATTCGATATCTTATCGGATTTCTTAGATTTCACGCTTGCTTTAAGTGATTAAGAATAAAAAAGATTAAGTTAGTAAATAAAATGATGGTTTTCGTTAAGGTGTCTGTGATCTTAAAATAGTGATGTGCTAGTATGGGGCGTGTTGTGTCGCGCGTACGCTACGCGAGTCAACTGAGGTCAACTGTATGGTGCTATGGACGAAAGGGGAACTATCCGTGCCTGTACAATGTTGTAGTCTAGGTATAATAAGGTTCTTAGGTCTAGTCATTTTACCTTATGGCCACACGATTAGCATTGGCGATTTTCCTTGTTCTTAAAAAATATGGCTTTTGGAATTTTCTGGTTAATATTTACTATATTTATAATTTACATTATTATTATGGTACTTAGTTTAGTAACATATTATGTTTGATATGGTTTTTAATTTTTTTTTATTTCAGAAGAGTGAGATTTACTCAAACCCTGTACGAGACAATACCTACGACTATCAATATTGACGATCTTAATTTGCGCAGGAATAACACGGGATTTCAGTACCTTAATCTAATTTCCTACGGTATTGTAAAAACAACTGTTTATCCTGAACTCGAATTCTATCAAAACCAGATACTTACGTCGGCGGAGCCGTTGTAGTAAATAATAAAATGCTAGGTACTTATAACAACATTTAATTTACAGTTAAATGTAGGTACTAACTTACATTCCTAACTTTGGTATTGTATTGTATTGTAAAATACTGATAATCAAAAACAAAGACTTCTTAGAAAGACCACCTGATACTTAATTAGATACCCATATTTCATTAGAAACCAATAGCAAGATTAGCACTTATAGATTGCTTTTATTCAAATCCACAATTACGTATTTCAGCCTGTTTTCTTTGTTTAACCTGACGTTATTATGAATTCAACAAGAGTCTTTGACGAACGCCTAATCTACAATATTATATCATCGCTTTAATTATGTCAATGGCAGTTTCTAAGAAATGCTAATTGGTATAATTGCCTAGTGTAAAGTAGGTAATCTTTATACTATTAACAATTGTGTATTCCCCTTCATATTCCTACCTACTCATATATTATATAAAAGAGACTATTTACTAGTAAGTACTTACTTAGCCATTTTTTTTAGATAGGCAAAAAGTACACAATAATACACATATTGTCACGTGCTAAGTTCTCATTTTAATAATTACTGGTAGGTACAGTTAGCATAAAAATAAGACGCGAAGTTGAAAGTTTTTTTTCAATTTAGGCAAGTAAATACCAAAGTTAGCGGTTATTATTATGTAGTTACATATTTAAAGTTGTTTAAATTCGAAAGTTCTCATTTTTTTATTGTCGTAGTGTAACTTATGTATTGTTATAATAATTACGTTATCTTGTTTAAATTTTTATATAAAAGCCATTTGAGAAATTTAAAACGTGTCTGTACATAGCTAAATTAGCAATTCTCTCATTTTTCATTGAATATAGTTTTCGTTTACTTCTTATATCTAAATAATGATAAGTGGTTTAGCGGGATTAAAACTTATACCTATTATTAAATGTGCGGTAAAAATAAAATTTAGCAAATTTGTTATTTATTTAAAATCGAATTGATAAGTAATTTTTCATGTAAATGAGGCCTCTACAGAAATGAAGTCACGTGAATAATTATAAAATATCGGTTAACGTAGACAAACGTAAACGGTCAAGTATGAGTAAGGCGTAATATTACTCAGGTCCGCTAGATTTTTTTAAATAAAAGTCGAATACTTTCATAAGTTGTACAGAACTTTGATTACGGAAATTTTATGAAAGGGATAACTGTATTATCTATGTTATTTCGTAAAGAGATGTTGTGAGGACTCTATAAAGTTTCCTGTTGGTGGCGTTTTGCTTTCCTTGACAAGAAACTAACAAGAGTGAGCCTCTAACTAATTATGATTTTCAACAAATCTTTAATTATTTATTCATAACCACGCGACAGTGATGAGTTACCTACCGTGAAATAGAATTAATAATCGATAAATTTTCTTATTTACGCTCTTTGGCGCCGTCGCAGAAACAGGGTTTACGTATCTATTAACTTTTCCAAACTCGCTACTGGTCTGGGCCGAATTCGTTTGAAAGCTTATGTCGCTGTAATGGATTCTATTAGAATTCATTATTCGCCACACACTGACAGCAGAGTTTATAAGACCTTTAAACTAATTAACTAAAACGTTTTACAAATTTTCATAATTAGTACGTATATATTTATATAAATATGTATTATATATATGATATTGTGTATAGTATGTATGTAGTTAGTCCCTAATTTGTATTATATGTATAATTCTTTTAGGTTTTTTTTCCTAACTTATTTTAATAGTGCATCTACTGTGTTTTAATATCTCTGCATCACCCTAAGGTTGTCTGGCAGAAAATGCCTAATGGCATTAAGACCGCCTTTGTACCATCCGTGCATAAAGTTTAATAAATAAATAAATAAATAAGTAATCCTTAAGGTGTGGATCTATTTTAAAAGCTTAAATTTAATAGTAATTATACTTTTCCTTATGAAACTTACTAAAGTAAGTTTTACACTCGACAATATCTATAAAGGTGCCTAATATTAACCAGACAATAAGGGCCTGTTTCACAGCTTACTGATAAGTTCCCGTTAAATAACTTGGCAGATGATTTCATACAAATATTGTACCACTTTTGAATATATTCAGGCGTGGCGAAACAGTCCCTAATAATACTAATAACTTATTATATTTATTATAACACTAATTAGTTGGAAATTGCTAAGCTACCTACGTTGATTCCTACCATTTCTGTTCTTTAAGGAAACTTTTTTAACCATCAAAACTACAATAGATATTGAGGTTAACAAACCCAGCACGATATTTAAGATAAGATAGGTACTTATTTTGTAGTAATCAAAGTGAACTTTATCACGATACACACAATTCGCTTCATCAAACTTTTTTAATGATCAGAAAAAACAATTTATCATGTCTTATGAAACTTGAGTACCTACTTGAGTTAATTGTTTACTGATGATCTATTTAATTTGCTAGTTTGTTAGCTACACTATGAGGACTAGCCTAATTTCTATAACCCTTAACACTCTCACGTCAGCACTGATTTTGAATTCGAACAACACCGAAATTGACGCAGGCCTGTACTCTAACGTAACATAGCGATAAGCCCTCACAGACTGGACTTTTCGATACACTCATTGGCTAATCAATTATCAATATGATGTTTACGGTTCTAAGCCGTGGATGCCTCGTGCCAATCCCTACGCTGCGATCGGCGCACGGCCTTCGATCTTTCTTATTAATTCTGTATTATGATATGACAATACAGCATTTATCCACTTCTGCCAATGCAACCTGAAACTTTGTATATTACAATGTAAACGCGCCACTGATATGAACTCTACGCCTTTTAATAAAACTAGAATAACCTCTTTCGAGACTGTACAAACGTGTTTCTTGCCTTACAGAACGTTTTAACATCAGTTCCTACTAGTATTATGGAAGCTTATCGAAATATATCGGTAAAATGTGTATTTATCGATATTAGGCAATAATATAGGAAATGTATTGACATGGGCCTTTTCGTTCGTTTTCGTGTTTGAGCAAATTATGGGTCTTCATTTCTTTAGCATGGCATATCACTATTTATTTTGTTAGAAGAGAATACGAACACCGGTGAGGAGAAATAATATGTGATTGGATAATTAAACTCATTCTGATGTTTTTACCTCAAACGTCTTTGAAGTGATGCTGGTAAGTAACATAATATTCCTATCCTAATATATTGGAATTTTTAAAAGCAATTTTGATTGATCTATGCGGTCTGTTATCCTACAGCATACTGTTTTAGGGTTAGGCTAGTGATGTTGCTCAATGTTGAAGCGACTAATAGTTGATCATAATTATTTATTGACCTCATAAAATACACAATAATAGTATCCTTACATCAGCGAACTTTTAAAATAAAAATCGCCAATTTTGTCGCCAAGGTTGGCTTATAATTTTACGTGATTGATCTCAGATGTGTGTTGAGAGTGGCTCCACAACCCAATTTCTGTACTTACAATACCAGACAAACAATACAATACAATACCTAAACATAACTTGGTTATTAAGCTTTTTGGGATTTTAACAGTGGTCAAAGTGTTAGTAGTAACCAACAACTCATTTCTTTATCCGGTAAACGTAACACCTTGTTGAGATTGAGAATTGAGATTACCTACTTATAGGTATTTCATCATCATCATCAACATATCAGCCAAAAGAGGTTCACTGCTGATATAGGTATATGTGTTGCAATGTATAAAGTAAAGTACAAAACAATATATTGCAGAAATGAGGAAGAGGTAAAATAAATTCAATATTAAAACGACTTGGGTGTGGTCATTAGGTACGAGATAGTCAGCTAGGTAACGAATAGATGTAGCCATAGGTAGATATGTATGTTTTGTAAGCTGTGTAAACAATTAAAAGAACGAGATGAATCTCATATCATACAATCTTTACTTACAGCTGTAAACAACACTCAACCATAAAAACTGGTGCTTTTTAAATAGTTCACTGGTTTCTCACAAATCGTTGAGTTTGAATATTTGTTTACGTGTTCTAGAATTCAAATTTAAACTAGTTAACAGTTTAAATGTACTGTTACATGTAAAATTGTTTTTTATTACTTCAAAATAATCTTTATTAAGTGGGCGATGTTTGGTAATAATTGGTGTTATTTTAAACAAACTGAAACATTCTTATTAAAAGTTTTAACTCAAGAATGTACCAGAAATATCGAGGGGTTAGATACATTGGCAAAAAAAACCCGTGTTAGGTTCTTACTAACTAACTTCAATTTTAAATTATATGAAGTAGTTTTCTATTAATTAGATCTCTCACAAACCTTGTAAAAAACACAAATACGTTAACCCAAGACGTGTCAGTGTTAATTTCCTTTAATCCAATCTGGAACAACGCTAGACAAAAGGAGAACTGTCAATTACTGCGGGCATTTTATCCTGGGTATCATTGAAACACAGGAGGAACGTAATCTGTCCAGCTATTCCCGACGGTCGTTGATCTAATTGAGCATTTGAGCGGTGCGTGCGTGCTAATGGACTAATTACGTACATGAAGCCGTGAATTGGTGAGTCAACAGCAGGACGCGGTCGCCCGTGGGAGGCAGACGGCGTGGCTCCGAACACACCGTTGGCATACTTCGTTATCGAAAACGTGATTTAAATTTACTTGATAGTAATCAATAGGCTTTATATAGGAAGCTGTTTCAACTTGCACTCAGCCTCGCTTGTTTTTTCTGTTGAGTTCAAATAGTCTTATACTATTTTGAATGTTCTTTTCCGTTACGGAAGTTGATATATGGATAATCTATTATATTCTAGTTCAGAGCCAAGTGCGAAAGTCAGTAATTATTTCAATAAGTATCTCATATATCATATAGTCATAACATTTTATTGATACATTGCATTATATAGACCATCATATTCGTTTTAATAATAAGGCATATCCCAGTGACCTATTCGGCAAAATGTTAAAATCAGACGGTTAATCGTTTAGACCCGGTCAATAAATAAATAAATGATAAATCATTCATTTTTTACACAGCACCATCTAGTCCCAAACTAAGCAGAGTTTGTACTATAAGTGCTAGACAGTGGATATAATATATATCTATTTTTTTTGTAAATACATACATACTTATAATACATAAGAAACAATATGGTCAATTGTTATCATTCTTAAGTAAATCAAATATGATTATATCAGAAAAACAGACGAAGGGTTATGGATGTCATGATAAGTTCAGAAAGAGGAGAAAAATTCACTACTTATGTCATAGCATAGACTCATGGAGACTAGAGACTGGAGAACCTAAGCCTTCCCAGTTGTAATTCTAAAGTTGTAATTCTGAAAAATGCGTTATATAAAATAGGACAACATAATGCCTGAAGTGTTAGGCAGACCACTGTGTACACACACGACACACAGTTCGCCGGTCCTTTATATAAATTATTAAATAAAATACAAGAACACTTTTAAATAACAGAGCCCCGACTCTACCTCACCCCGCAATCAACACAAAGTTCAAACAGGTTGACAAATTCTAATAAATACGAGGTCTATATATCATTATAATGTTATGCTATTCAAACAAGAATTCTCAACAAGTTTTAAGTTTAAGCAAAAACTCAAGTAAACCTAATGTTAGCAATGTTTCAAATCCAACGGCATACGAGCCGCGAACTCGCGATAGATTTAATATCAATTATTATTCTATAGGTATCTTCCGAATAAAAACTGGTATAAAGTGATTCTAACTTTCGCTACCGTCAAAATACCTCATATAACGGCTCAAAGAGACACGTGCCAAAAAAAGAACATATCGGACAGAGCATTAGTTATTTGCGCGTAACGGCGCGGGCGCAACTCCGGTAGCTCGTGGTGCCCGGTAGCACTCAGTGAGTTGCCGAATTTCATGCCCACAATAATTATTGCGGTTAGATCGCATTTATGAACACTCATACTTGATAATAATTGAGGTTTATTATCATTAATAAAACTGCAATTGTACCGGTATCTCTTTTAATCTACGTGCTGTATTATGGCTTTAGACTTCGAAATGATCGTTTGTCTGAACTGGTGCTGGTAGAGCGTTTTATTGTACCATGAATAACATTTTATTCTTTCTTTAGATATTTCTTTAAGTCTTTGCTGAGAATTTATGTAAAATATTGCAGATAATTCAGGTTACGATGTTTTAAAACGAATCATGAATTATGTTACGACTTTATGATGGCGCTGGCGACGGGAACGCTTTCATAAAAATGTAACGGTAATAAACGTAAAGTTTGTTTAATATCTTGACTGTTTTAATAATTGGCTTATTGAAGCGTAAATTAACATTTGATTATAATAGTTTGATTATTAGTGTTTGATTGCTTTCGGTAAATATCATTCGCCACACGTGAGATGAGATGAGACCATTTAAAAATTAATACACTGCCAAGTCATTACTCATGATAAAGTCCACTATTAGCTGCTGGTTGTGTATATTTCATGGGAATAATTAATGACAATAACTTAATAAATTTAAAAACACCGTTAAATACCTACGTAAGTGATCAACGATGATCGATGGCTAGCAATGTCCATTTTAAAAGATTTAAAGGCGCCCAGAAATACTTGACCTATCACACTGTGTTACGTAAAACAAATCAAAACACAACTGTCGTAATGTTACACCTGTTCCATAAAAATACAGTTGAGATGGACATCTGTGATGGCACGTGGGTCAACACTCCGCCACCTGAAACACCCACCCGTCATTGTTCAAGACACACTCATCGTAAAAACTCGCTGCTTGCGTTTTATCTTCGCAATATTTACTCAACCACATCTCATTGTTATAACTTTCGTGGCAGCTGCGTTCTGCATAAGAGAAAGGTATAAAAACAACTACGCATCACCCATTATCTGAAATACGTGAAAAAGACAACGGCCAAGGTATTAGAGGAAGCGCGTCGTAAATGATAAAGACTGTTGTAAGCTCTTATCATCGAGGCCCTGTTTGGTGAGTGACTAATACTTTTGTTAAAGTTCTTTAACATCACACTGATCTGACAAGTCCAAAAAGTTCTAAAGAACAACATGTAAAACTATCACGGCTATATCACAATGAGTTATAGGTATCATGTTGTGTTTTGTATCAGCTACGAACGGGTTTTTTTGGTGTAACAGTATTTCCTTATTTGTTTCTAACATGACATTACTTACAATGTATGTATGTAGAGGTATTTAGTATCGTTTATATTTGGCATTATATCACCTATGTGTCAATATCTCTGTTCTCTTTTTGGTATTTTCAAGATTCCTCCCGAAACGATTTCCGCGTAGCACTCGTAGCACCGTAGACCCAAATAAAAAATGTAGCTATAGATCGTAGATTTCTACACCGACGATCTTCTGTATGGTTGTTATAATAGTAGCATAGTTTATACGAATTATATATTTGGCCTGAAAAACTGAATTGGTCGCGGTTTGTAGTGTGGTTTTCAGTATTGAACCTACTGCCATCAACTTCAGCGTAGCGACAATTTGATCTTTCTTTAAAAGCCCTACGTTACGCTTTGGGCGGCGATTTAAAAACCCTACGTTACGCTTTGGGCAGCGATAGTTTTGCGTAGACATAGAAAAAGAAAACCTTTTGGACGAATGAAATGCCGCTGATGGATTGAAAGCCTGTTGGTTGATAGCACTCATGTTGATGGCGGTGTTTGGTGGTAGTGGTGGTGGTAGTGGTGAGGGATGATCCCGAAGTGTGGCAGGCATATTGCCGGAGGGGCGGGGCGGTGCGGTGAGGGCGCGGGGCGGGCGGGGGCCGGGGGGCGGGGCGGGCACGCCCGCGCTACGCCGAGCTCGCGCGGGGTCCGCGGACGACGCCGCCGCGTCTGCCGCGCCTGGCGCTCATTCGGGCCGCGAGCGCAGTGTCGTGAGCACGCGATGAGCGACACTTCAGCTCCGCACGCACGAGCGCGCGACCACTCCCGCGCGTCTGTCCGACACAGTGATGTTACCAGACTCCGCTGTTATGTGCCATCGGTTCAGTCGTGAACGAGTGCTACTCCATCTGTTCCCCAAGCGTTGACTGTGCGTTTGTTCGAGGATATCGCGGATTTTGCGTACCCGTCGACGTTGGATGCGTTAAAATTTCGGGTGAGTGAGAGAGGCGAGCGGTCGTGCGCCCGCGGCCGGTTTGACCGCATTATTTTCGAAATACGTACGCCGCAATCCGGTCGACCGCGCTAGAACGATCAAAACATTATAACAAAAACATATAAATTCGGTGACGTTCATATATTTTTCCAGATCAGCCAGTATTTTCGTGATCTTGAATACTTTCACAAAATGTCGATTATATTATTGTTTCAGTTAAATGTGTAAATGTTTTGTTTTGCTTAGTTGAGGCTATATAAAATGATCTTTACGATTCTGGTTTAATTAGTACCAACAATTTCAGTGTTTTTTGATAAATTTCCTACGAGTCAATAAAAATAAGATAAGTTTTTGCTGAGCAACCGTGTTTGATAATGACAAACAATCTAAACAACGCGAACATTTTATTCGTAGCAACACGAAACGCATCCCGTTGATGTCTTTTGCAGAACGCTTTTGGAAAGTGCTTGAGCGATATAGCCATGTTTATTATATTAGGTGTTTGTGTAACATCACATGTGATTTTGGTTTCTCTTCATTTTAATATGGTGCGTAGCGATAAACATGCATTTTATTGATATATTCTTGTATTTTGTGAAACCCGGTGCTGTTTAGTGTAGAGGAGACATTTAATGTGAGTGATAGAGTTTTACGATAAGCGTAGATACAAGTTATCATAAAAAATAATTGCAGTTGGGTTTCTGCCGAGGTTGTAACTCTGCATTTGAATGTAGCGAGATTCAAATCACATGGTCACTTGTATTTTGATAATCCCCACCACTACGCTGCAGAGATAAGTCATTCAGATAATACAGCTTGAATGACACTTTGTTTACCTCCCAGCTTGAAAACTGTTTCAGTGATTATCTTGTCTTTATTACGCAAACTGATATAAATTAATCCAGATATCTGGTTCAATGTTCAAAAATATTTCATTGTAATTAACCGGTATGTAACAACATTGGTTATATACAAATGCAGGGAAATTCCAAAAGAGTAAACAAATGTGAAGATAAGATCATAAACAGCTGTGTTGTGGTTCGCCGTTGTTGTGTTAACTCGCGAACACTGCTTTATGTAAGCGTTATTTTGTTTATCTCCAAAATATTTTTGTCTTGGCTCGTAGCGTAGGCCCGCGTTCGTAGGCCCGTAGAAGGGCTGCTACGAACTTTTCTGTAGACTTGAACACCTTAAATTGTCTGTATCGTAGATCGCGTTAAATCGGCAATGTATTAAGCTAGATCAGGATTTATGAATGTATTATATACCATTTGATTTAGATTTTATATAAAGTGTAATATAAATGTGCAAAAAATAAGTTTTCTGTTATTCTTTTCAAGGAAAATGCAAATTATTTTTTTTATTAGAAATTATTTCGGTGATAAAAGAGGTATTCGACCTAACTTGTCGGATCATCAATATCAGGGGGCGTGTCCCAGATTTCAAATAAAAATAGTGATCATCGCCCATCACTATCAGTCATCGTTTACCTCCGGTCGGAAACGTGCGCGTTCATCTGATAGCCATTTAATAAATACATCGTGGGCGTATATTTGCTCGGTCTTTCTCATCAATTATTAATAATTGCCCAGCTAAATAAAATATCTCACAATTTTCCTCAAATTAAAATTTTTACAGTTTAACAGTTAACCTACACTGTCAACAGATGTTTATTCAAAACTATTTGTCCATAATATTAAAATATTAATCGGAAGATTACAGAATACCAATGGTATTCTCTTATGGTGGGTAATCGGTATTATACATAAGTTTATATAGTTTAACTTAATATGTGTGATGAGGTATAAAACTTGCTTCTCTGCTTATGTTGGTACTACTCAATTGAATTAAATATGCATGAGTATATTACAATGTATGTTAGAGCATTCATTAGAAACACATCTAGAGATAAAACAACTGCCGGTTGAGCACAGTATCAGTCTTTGTTGGCTACCAATTACTAGTAAAATGCATCAGTGTTGTAAGTTCCTTGGAAATTCTTGCTCATTAGATTAGTTGTGTCGATTTGTAAACCTCGATAGTCCTTTAGGCCCCTGTAGTGATAATCATTCATAGATCTACAAGAAAATACATGACTTTAACCTTATTCTACTAGTCTAGTTTTGCTGAAGAGAGCTTAGCAAAGCTTGCAATTTATTGCTGATTAAGTTTTCGTCGTTAACTCCTAATATTTTGTTATTCGTATGTTAGAAATATGTGCATATTATAAGCCATAACCTAAATATGTATACAAACAAATAAGGGTTTACTTGAAATATTAGTTTTTTTATAATATAACTGATTAGTGAAGAAATTGGCTGTTATTCTCAGAATAATTTTTCTTTTAATTTTAAGAAACAACTGTTCATTTATTTACTTACATTATATTTTATGTTTACTTACATCGTTTATTGTTGTTGGTACATAGCTTATTGTGAGTATTGTGTAAACAAATTGTAATGAAATCTTTTGCATCTTTACAGGTGGGTCGAGGAGAATTATGCGTGGGGCGTGCGCATGCGCGGTGGTGTGCGCGCTGGTGGCGCTGTGCGCGTGTGCGGGACTGGACGAGCGCACGCGCGGTGCGGCCGAGCGGCAGCTGCTGGCGCTGCTGGGGCTACCGCGTCGGCCAGTGCGCCGTGCCGCGCCGCCACCCATACCGCGCGCCATGCGGTTGCTCTACGAAGCCGACGGCGCCATCCCCGCCGCAGCTGCCAACACGGCACGCTCGTTCCATCACACTCCCACCGAGCTCGACCTGCGGTTTCCCGGCGAGCATCGATTTCGTCTTTACTTCAACTTGAGCGGCATCCCTAGCGACGAGCTCGCTCGCGGAGCCGACCTTACTTTTCAAAGGGCCGACGGAGTCACTGGCGCCCAGCGATTGCTCCTGTACGATGTAGTCCGACCGGGCCGCCGCGGAAAAACAGCACCCATCCTGCGGCTCCTCGACTCAGTGCCATTGAAGCCTGCTAAAGGCGTCGTCACAGCAGATGCGCTTGGTGCTGCGCGTCGGTGGCTCACGGAGCCGGAACACAATCATGGACTATTAGTGCGTGTGTTAGAAGAGGGCGAGCGAAACGTAGACGCTAAACAACCTCATGTGCGAGTGCGGAGACGAGCCGCGGAGGAGGATGAGGAGTGGAACACGCGGCAACCATTGCTGCTACTTTACACAGAGGATGCGCGAGCGAGAGCAGCGCGGGAGAGCGGTGAAACGCGCCTGGTGCGCAACAAACGCGCTACGCAACGAAGGGGTGCCCGGGCACATCACCGTCGCAAGGAGGCACGTGAAATCTGCCAGCGACGGCCCCTGTACGTAGACTTCGCGGACGTTGGGTGGAGCGACTGGATCGTTGCGCCTCACGGGTACGAGGCCTACTACTGCCAGGGTGACTGTCCGTTCCCGCTGGCCGATCACCTAAATGGCACGAACCACGCGATCGTGCAGACTCTCGTAAACTCAGTGAACCCGGCCGCAGTGCCGAAAGCGTGCTGTGTACCGACACAACTCTCCTCTATTTCCATGTTATATATGGATGAACTAAATAATGTGGTGCTCAAAAACTATCAGGACATGATGGTGATGGGGTGTGGCTGCCGATGACGAAGGCGCCCCCGACGCCCAGTGCGGACCTAGTGATAACTCGTGGACCCAGTGTACATATAGTGAACGGCCTCGAAAATTGTACATACTTATTTGTGTATATATTCGTGTAATTATTATTTTATTAAAATGCAGACGTAATAAATGATGTAATTTTAAATTTTATCTGTTTATTATTCATTTGTAACATAATCCGATCCGAGTACTGTGGATAAAGTAATGTAGAGATTTGATGAAATAGTTAAATAAGTAGTTAAAGTTTTTTTTAATCCAAATCCAATCCAAAATTATTTAAAAGACTTGGAACATAGAAGAAAATTCAATAGTTGTATCCACTAGTAGAAAATTTTGCCCCATTTGTTTCGTTTAGTAGAGGTTCTCAGAAAGTGCAAATGATTTAGTTTCACAGACACTCAGTGCCAAACTGAAATCTAACCGAACGAGGTTTGATTAGGTCAGGACAACCCCTTCTGTCAAAAAATATATAATTACCCGTATGTGGGCAATAGTTTAATAGTGCCGATACAATTCTTGGTAAATGATAAAGATTTTGGTTTGATTCTCTATACACTACTTCATCGACAAAACACCCTAATAAAACAATCTAAATGTGCTATGGTCCCTTGTCGCAATCTTTATGTTTATGTTATGCCTACAAACACCGGATACAAAGGTCATGTTCAACTCGCAGTCAAAATAAGGCTTTATAGATGAACGGTGGGGTCGTCTAGAGGTGTGTGTCACAGTAACCTCGGTACAAGGTTACTTACGATTGAATCAAACACCAGTAACGATCAATATGCCAATGTTACTATGATTTAGTTCAAAATAAGTCACTAATCTGCTCAGGCGCTTGCCGATAGTGATAAAGCTCTTACTTATTGTTACAAATTGACGTACAGTAAAGTATTTTGTAGTGATACAGTAATACATTTTCTGATCTCAGTTTGAGAGATAATGTTAACGACGATGATAGTTAATGAGATTAATGATTTCTAGAAAAAAAAAATTTTTTTATTTAACTATGGATCATGGAAATGAGCAATAGCCTAAGGCATAAGTCTACGCTAGCCATACTAGGCTATTAGACAGCTAGTATTATAGGCGCCGCCAGGATTACTTCCAGGGAGGTGCATTTGCATCTACATATTATAATACTATTAACTAATACAAAATACTAGCTTTTGTCCGCGACCTCGTACGCGTGAAATAGCTTATGTTTTCCATACGAACTTTAATTCCCTATTTCACCCCCATGTACGTCGAAAAAAACAAAAACATGTTATATCCGACTTAGGTAGTATGATACTTTTGGCGAAGATTGCGACTATTTTTTCATCAAGTGCCTATAGCCTAAATGCAAAGTTTGATTGTTTTATCATCATTAATGACGGATTCCTACACAAACTCATCCTCTATTTCTGCCTTTCCTTCTCCTATTTGTATTTTCTATCCTTGCACACTGCTGCCGGCTCCAATGCCTAGTATGGTTATCTTTTATCTGGTTATTTGAATATCTAGGTTACTTGAATGGTGTTCAAAAATATGGTGATATAACCTGCACATGACATCCTAATTCCAGGGGATAAGGTGTGGGAAAACTGAAGTCAAACAATTCACAATAGACTAAGTTAGACTAGACTTATGCCCAGCAGTGGGATATTGGTGGGCAATGTTATTTATAACAAAAGGTGAGTGTTAACTACAGCAATAAAAATAGGTCCCATAGATTACGGCATTTCAGGAAAAATAATATCCTATTAATAACGCCAAGAAAAATTTAAAATAAGCCATGCATCTTTCGACCCGTTTCGAAGGTGTTGTCATCGATTGAGATATAATACATGCTTCGTCTAGAGATAATGGGATTCGCCACAAACCCACTGGACCTCTTCTCATTGCCGACTATCTATATAAGGTACGTATGAACTGAAACCCACTGTCTGGATTGCTACAAATCTCTCTATTAGGGACTTCTTCTTCCTAGCCTTTTCCCAACCATGTTGGGGTCGGCTTTCCAGTCTAACCAAGATGCGGCTGAATATATAATTCTACACGGAGCGACTGCCATCAGACCTCCGCAACCCAATTTCTGGGCAATAGCGATATTCGAAGGAAAGACTGGTTTTCAGCCTTTTTAGGTTTCTGACTACCACTAACGATTGTCATTGGTGTTCGTAGGACAACCGGGACCGACGGCTTTACGTGCTCTCCGAGGCACGGAGCTCTATTAGGAACACTTCCTAAAAATGTTATCATAACCCCAAACCGCCAAGCTCATGTACTTAATAAATGAAACACTATAATATGATGTTCCTTAACATTTATTGGTTAACATAGGGTAGTGTTTCGTTAACCTAGTGGTTCTGAGCACGACTGCTACGCTCGATCTTTTATGTGGGTTCAGTTCCCAGATCGAGCAGTGTTATTGTGTTTTTAGGAAAACCGGAGTTTGTAGTTATATAGGCTTGCCCCTATTACATGGACCTAAACATTCCGGCGAACTGTTGAATACAGGCGTGATTGTTTGTTAGGGTATTGTTTTTATGTAAGACACCTGAGCCTGACTGAATCATACCATGTAAGGAACTTACGTAAGCTCTTAATAAAAAACTGATACTTATGATATCAGCCTATTCAATGAAATGCCTAATATTATAAAATTTATAAATAAACATTTGATTCCTTATACTATCTAATATCACTGATGTTATAAACGATGATATGTGACTATCACAAAACCAAGTAACGTTGACACCGAAGCTAGTGACCATCATTTGCATAGATCATTTTTGGGGAGAAGTCTTGACTAAAATTCGATTGCGAATCACGGTTGAGGAATTATAAGAATAGCTTTATTATATTAAGACGACGCATTGAAGATTTGGGGGTCATGGATCTTAATATTTCTCAGCCATTATAAAACATACGGATCGCCTACGATCGCAAACCACGAAGTATTTGCGGGGTGTAAGCGGATGGCGCGGTGCGGGGGTCCGATTTCAGATTCATAGTTTGTCAATGCCTCGCCTTAAGGGCCTGTTTTACCGCCTCCTTGTAAGTACCCGTTAAATAACATGACAGATAAGTGTATACAATTTCTGTTAAATCCGGCAGATAGCGGCTATCGAGACGTAGTAAAAACTGCCTTAAACTGCCTAAGCGCTACACCATTTAGAATGTATTTTTCTATTCGGAACTAATGAACTCCGGATATTACAGGTACCACCAGCAAGAGAAAAGACATTGAAACATTGTCGTCAAGCAATCAAGACTTAAGTAATTATTCATAATAATATCTATCATTTATAATGATCTTAAGGCTAGACTTCCACTCGGAAGTTCGCGTGTTCTAAGCGGATACCATTGAGCTACTGTAACTACACTTAAACCACACATAGAGATATATTGAACAAAAATAATGCTCTGCGCATTCTGTAATTAAACCTGGATTGTTTCTAAAAACGATAACATCTATCTTGTAACAGAAACGTGCATTGCACCATGTAAACAGAATATTTCGAAGTCTTAAAGCTTGAATCACTGGCTCCATAATAATTTAATTGTTTAAGAGTGTAGAGTTTATTCTCGTACACTCCGTATGCCGTATGCATACGGGGCCGCATTCCTCCGAGGAAATTCATCTAGTTGAATTGTATAGGTTCGCTAAGCGCATGACGTGTGCACGTGAGCCTTTCTTTTTTCTTATGATATCTTCGCCCGTTTTTAAGTACATATCTTGAACTATAAATTACTGTCTATTACTGTGTAAATATCTTAACAAGATGATTTCATGCCCCCCATTCATTCTTAAAATACGTAATATGTAAAGGCTTATAAAGTTGTCTGAAAAGAATGTCAGAGATAATATTTAAAGTGGATTCCATTTAGAGCGTGGCAGGCAGGTCTCCCAATTCCAAATATTTCGTCACAAGGCGACTATATATCATGTTTTTGCCTGGACGCAGGAATGCGCGGCCGTATAATTTGGCCGGCCACCCGGCAACTCCGCGTCTGCCGCGCCACCCGCCCTACGTCTATATTATCAGTAGATAAATTCAAGCTTTGTCTTTGCCTCGTATTTCGTCCTCTCGAGATTTTGCTTTTGTTTTTTTTCGTTCGCTTTGGACGGCAACAAAAAACTGAGTGGAGGCGAACGAAGTGGGTATAATTTATTTTATAGTCGGCTCGCTCGTAACTCGGCGGTGGACGGCTGGACGCCGATTTATCCCCATCTCGGCGTAATTAACGTAAATGGATTGGTCAGCGTCGGTGCCTGTGTGCGCGCGCCCGCCTCGGACCTCGGCTGCTCGCCTCGAGCCACTCCCTGCTTATCAACAGCAGCTCGGGGCCAATCCGCGGAGGGCACAGCTAGTGCCTCCAGATAATACCTCGTGTGATCCGGCTTAATCCAATTAGAGTTTTTTTAAACCGCAAGCCGAATAAGATACGAAAATCGTTTGTTGATTACGTACACTCGGTTCCCAAGGAGCGCGACGACTTATCCCGAAGGGAATTATAATTGTTTTGCATTCTTGCACGGGTATAAAAACAAAAGGGCGAGGTACGGGCCCCCCGCACTGCTGCCCTGCAGACCAGACTAAAGTCTGACGACTTGCATTCCCTTGAGACAAAAAGCTACAAATGAATTGGAGCGAGCTTTCGACTCGAGCTCACGTGGAAAGTGATTGCTTTTGTTTTGAACTTATACTTATCTATACATTGTTAGTTAAGTTACATTATTTTTTTATGAATACCCGAGTTTTAATGCAGTTCCAAAGGGATACAAATTAGAGGTATAAGAAAATATTATACAGAGAGTTTACAAAGAAAACCTGAGAGTAGTATTGATTTATTGAATTTCAAAAATAAAGGCAGGAATTATGAAAGGGCCACACAGGCTTTTTATCCTCAGCACAGGGTTAATAATTACCCAAATACTTATAGGGCCAAAGCACGCAAAGCTGCAGCATTCAGCAGTAGGTATCCTGAAATACAACTTACAGATTTTCTCAACATTTCTGGGAAATCCCTCAATTTTAATGGTAAGTATCGTGAGGATCCTTGGCATCGACACAATAAGCCTCAAAATTTATAATAACCGTATCAAAAGCTCATAGCATAGCTAACATGTGTGGTATATTGCAATGTATCGCGAATTGTTTAGTTTACAATGTTTTTATGTAAAAGTAATATGAAAAAAAAACCAGTTTAATTTGTGCATGCTTGGAATATTTTAGAGGAGGCGTGCGGTCGATGGCCGTGCCGCGGCCGCAAGTCTCCGGCACAATACGACGCACGCCCGCGGACGCGCCCGCGCACCCCACTGTGTAACAGCACAGGTACCTTATCTTATCACCTGCACTTTACATATTATATAGGGATGTAGTCCAACCACACGCTGCTACAATCAAGTTGAACGTTTTACTCGATTTTGTAGGTACAGCTTATCTTATTTCAGTTCTTTATTTTAACTTAAATAAATATATATCCAGAATAATAAAATGTGTAATGTAAGTATACGTAATGTAATATTAGGCACGCATTACGCACGCGTGGCAACCCTACCTTTGTTACGTTGAAATTATAACAGCGCGTAATCTGTCTTCATTCTTCGCTTCATCTCGAATTTTCAGAATTCTTGTTCATTTAAACGAAAAAGAATAACGCGCTTGGCGTGAAATATTTAACACGTATGCAAGTGACTTGTTTGCGTTTCGAATTTGAGCATCGGAGCGCATCTCGCTACCATCAATTTGTCTGTCCATCACACTTTCAACCTTTCCCCCTAACGTTGAAGGTTGAAAAAGGAAAATAATTATTTTGTCGACGTAAAAAATAATATAGTCGCGTGCCGCGGAACTCGCGCGCCTCGCGTTTTGTTGATCTCGTACACACCTCAATCACAATCGACTTTCACCATAAGGGCAGCGTCACATGTACCATAGTGAGATCACCAATTACGAGTGGAATAACACTAATTCGAGATGATCGTTTAATTTTCTTATACATGCTATGCAAAGTTATGTAAATTAATCGTTCAGTATGAACTTGCCTTTACCAGCAAGTGCATTTTGTAAAGCGTGTCACTCAAGCATTACAGCTATCACGCTGAGCTGAGCTTTTGAGGTACGCCCTTAGCTCGGTCGCACTTTAAGTATACAGTTTAATCATCCCGTTACAACATCATAACAAGGTTTTGGAATGGTGCTAAGGTACATAAAACTATTAATCAATCAAAAGAAGAAGGTTTATTACGGTTTAATACTGATTCATTTGTAAACAATCAATATAACTTATAATGAATCCTAAAACGACATTAGATAAAATACGTTGAGTGCATCTCTAGAGAACAGTTACATTACATGTGAAGCGAAAATAAAGTTAATAAGTGTGGTTGGTAATCCCACTAGTGGTGTAGTTGTCACGTGTCTGTATAACGGTGATGACATATTTAACCGGCCAGCCGGCCCCGCTCCGATGCATGCTTCAACGCATCTCTCCAAGTCGTCGCGACTACACTAAACGTGTATTTTGTCACTATAAATGCAACTTAACATACAATTTTATACAAGGCTGTTGTGAACGTGCCCATTACTGTTCAAAGAATTTTAATTTGGTATTAATTGTTGATATGGTCTTATAGAAATCTGTAATAAAAGCCCATTATTATTTTAATAACACCATGTTAATGGCCTCTAAGCATGGTGGCATTAAATACCAAATATAATAATATAGTTTTTATAATACTTACGTACGAAAGAATTTGAAACTGTTGTTTAAACTCCACAAATAGTTTCATAGACACTTACCTAAAGCTCATTTATGAACTGCTTATTTATTTTCTTCCGTCTTCTTCCGATCAGCAGAGGCTAACATAGATAAAATGGCGTGCACTAAAATTAGTCCACCAAAATTATTTATTACTTTATTTAATTTGGGATTGTATAAAACAGTCTTAAATGATTTGACTTGCTCGTTTTCCGTGTCGTACTGCTTATTACGAAAGTATAGCTCCACTTAAGCGTAAATATTGACACCCAGCCAATAAACGCAAGAGAATTCTAGTTCACAACATGTTGAATACGAATTAGCACCTTATCATACTTATAACTAAATGGCCTTTTGTTCGCTTCTTACAACTTAATACGTCCGCTGCTTACAGACTTATTAAACTATCGAGTTAAACTTATTTTAACTGCCAAAACCAATTTCTTTATGCAGCGGCAATTAAGATAGGCGTTAGCCTCATTATGAGTTAAGTACTGTCACTTAATGATAAGGAGATTGGTGCAGAATAACGAAACTTTGCTTTCACAGCTTTAGACATTTAAAAGCTCTTCTAGCTAACTGAAAACGAAGGGTCCTTGATCCTTCAGACAATTAAAATATGGATTGCATTAGAAGAACCTTCACTAGTGTATGAATTATTGTGTGGCACTCCCTAGATATAGCTTCGCCATCAACAGAAAGGATAATCTTTTTACCTCAGCATGAACTGTGTCTGCCTGTAGCCCATGCCAACTAAACTAATACTACAGAAGCAGAAGGGGTAAGAAGAATGCTATGTGAGGTAGGTATTAAGGAATGACAAGGACAGATCCTATACACAGAGCTACGTTAGTTTAAATATGTTAACAAGTGCCTTGCCCATAATGGTGTTTAATTCGCGGGCAGTGCGCGCGGCTCGCGGTGTACGCTAGACAGACATAAACAGCAATTTATTTCTGGCAACGAACCCGCGTCCTTGGCGCCGACCTTATTGCGCAACACCGGTTTCGAAATGCGCACACGCACGATCTATGTGTACCTATATGCTTTGCTCATTACAACCGATGATACATAAATTGATTCTTGATCTAAGACACGCTGAAAAGGGAAATGGGCTTAGAACTTTCAAAAATCAGAATATATTTTAACTGGTTTTTTTTAGAAGTCGAATTTGAATTAAGTGGATATGAAAATTATGCTAAGAATTATCGCAGTTCCGTAAGTTATGATAACTTTTAGCAGGTTCTAGGTTTGAAACATAATATATTATGTGGTAGGTATATAGTACATGCATGTATTATTTTTTATTAAAAAGATATTTTAAGTAAATCTACATCTTATCATAAACTATTTAAATAAGTAAATAGTTGCTAGGCGCGAGTATGCCCAAGTGAAAAACAAATTGTGTCAGCACTTACGTATTGTTTTCAAGTCAGATTTTTCTGGTAAGAGTATATGAACCTCCAAAATCTGTAAGCTACAAACCGATGGAGGAGATATTTAAATCATTTTAATGATCAGTTTTTTTCGCTTTAGCCTCAATAAACTACACAAGGTTTGACATGTTTTGCCTTTGAAGATTGGACTATGTTATTGAATTTATAAATAAACGTAGGTATTGAAGCAACTAATCAAGTTTTTTACTGATCACTGACTATTGGATTGCGTAAATAATACACGGTAAACGGTTCAACATAAGGGAAAATGCCACATCCATGTATCTAAAATAAGGTGTTTATGGATGCGCGTGGCGGTGGTCGAGTGAAAGTGGCAGCAAGCTTCTTGTCTCCGTCGAGCGAAGGCCGACCACAACCAGACCGCTCCAACCGACGTAAATAATATCCACACAAAAACTACTGCACTAATACTAAACAAATTTATCATAAATTACAAGGAAATTATTTCCGTTTTCAAATGAAAAACATTTTATTTAGGAAAATTACTCTAAGGTCGCTTGAAGTTACAAACCAGTGTTATATAAACTGTTGCTTTTTATTACAGTGATCTAAATAAAGTAAAGGAATGAAGAGAGTTAAGTGCAATTGAGTACCTAATGAATAATAGTTATTTGTTATACAAGAGTGCAAAGTTGCTTTTTAACCGCGTGCTCAATTTTGATGACCGAGCAAGCGAAGGATTCTAAAATTGAATCACGAGCGGAGCGAGTGATTCAAAAATTAGAATCCTGAGCGTCAGCGAGGGAATTAAAAGAGCACAAGGTGAAAAATCTTTGCACTCGAGTGCAACACGTAACTTTTCATTCCACCTCAGCGAGGAAATGACTAAAAAAATCATTTACAACCACAAGATACTTTTATTTCAGTTTAGGTATTAAATACTATATGATAGATAAGTTTTACAGAATACCTATTCTTTAAATTATAACAAATAATAAGTACTAGGTATAATTAAGAGAAATTGAAAGTAACGTTGCTACAATTACTTGAGTGTAACATTTTTGTTAGGTATTGTAATGTTGGTGTTAGTGACTTAAAAAAGTACACCAAGAAAGTTCCGGTAGGCTTGTTAAAAAATATCGATACATCGATATATCGATATCATTTTTTTAATGTATCGATATTTTTGAGCGATATTTAATAATTCGATATATATGCATGCATCGATATAAAATTATCGAAATATAAAAGTATCGAAAAGGTATAAAAATCTATATTTTTTACAGACCAATAAACATTTATAAGTTTTAAGATTATAAAATCCCAAAAAGGAATACTTTTTTTATACTAACATCTTTTTAACAAATTATATTTAATGTATTTTTTGTTTTTGGTCGACTTGATTTGTTGTTTTATAATTTGGTTTTTAAGATATATAGATAGATATAGAGATATATAGATAGATATTAGGCCCATATATCGATATTTTTAAATAAAAATATCAGTATCGATACTGATATTTTCAAAAAATATCGATTCGACATATATCGATACTTTGTTGCGTTTAGACTCGGATCCTAGGGAAGGTTCCAAGTCTGAGTTTTTAACAAATTAAAAAAAAGTTGTATGATAAATTCGGCGCCAGGGGGGTAAAAGCACGATGTTCTAAATTCAATTTACTTTGTCTCTCTAGAGGATAAAAACGACTTTTGCACTCAGATATCGAAGAGTAAAAATACACTTTCCGAGATGGTGGGATGAAAAATTAATTACACAACCTATCAAGGAATTTACGTAGTACTAAGCAAAAATTACTTTACTCATTGAGATAAAAAATGACTAAGGCATGGGCACTGTGGTTACCAAATTACTTAGTAAGGCATTTGAAATCGGGCATTCTGGGATCTAAAAAATACAGAACTTCTTAGAACTAAATATGAATTTTAATTCTTTACATATACTTAGGTATTTCTTAGTTTATTATGAACAGCTAGATGAAAAACCAACTTAAAAAATCTATTCCGTGACCTGAATGTTTAATAAAGTTATCGAGTCGAAACTAATTCAACCTACCTAGTATTACTGATATTTTTCCCAGAGCATTGCACTATGAGTAGTCGGAACTGATAAATTATGACGTATTATAGTTAAGTTATTGCTAATTATTTCTTTATATCTCTGAAGATCAATGTTCTTATTAATTCTTATCTTCATTATAATTAATGTCATCGCTTAACCTTTTCGTTCATCAGTGGTCGCGTCATGAAGTGCTAAACTACATTCATTAATAATTTTACGCTCACATTATCTCCGACCACGTAGGTACGTATAGTATGTAATACATGGTCAACAGTAATCAGCCTAAAAAATCATCATACATTGCTATAACCTTGCGCTGTGGCCGAGATTCTGTCAGTGTGTTAGGCCGACAACTCGCAAACAATTTTTTCTACTACTACCGTTATCAGAGTGGTAATAACGTGGTTGGACGACAAATTTGAATTGATTAAATCAGAAAATAAATTTGTTCAGAAAACATATTAAGTACAACGGTGGTGTTGGGGAATGTATCATAGTGTAAAAAATGTTTTTTGGTGTGAATTAACAAAACAAAGGTTTTCATTTTCTATATCATATGTAACACATTAGTTTCTAGTTACAGAATCCGGATGTAAATAAATCTTGAAGCAAAAGCTTCGTTCGCAATGATGTGTGCGCCCGCGCCGCGCCGGGGGCGCAGAGCGGCGCGCGCGCTCTACAATTACCGGCGTGGCCCGCGGGGCATTCCTCACAACGTTCAGCCTAATTAGTTCAACGCGCGATGAGCCTTTGTCTAACAGTTCAGTTCACCTTGCAGAGTTTTTACGACTGGTATGCATTCGCATATTTGACCTCTAAGTTAAGGACATGGCCCTTTTTGTTTTTGCAACAAAAAACCGTACCTAGAGTCGTTCCATGCACTATATTCTAGGTATAAAGTTGAACTTAATTAATACACATCTAGGCACACCGAAAAATGTTACCTACTAAGTATTGAGCTAAACATGCATAACATAAAGTTGAATAGGCGGGCCCGAGGACAATGACATCGAATAATTACGGTTGAAAAAACTAGATATTTTATCGATGAGCGAAAACATTAATCAAATTTTTATCTTTAACACGAGATATGTACGCGTATATTAGGGCACGACTAATGTGTTAGCATGGAAAGCAGTGAAAAAGAACTAGCCGGTGAGCAAATATCGGTTCGTGTGTGTTGTGTGGACAGTGTGTGGTGAACAGTTTGGTGTTTACCGACGACGGCCGCGGCGGAGCGGCGCGGTCTCCCGACATCAGAACACTGTTACGTAAACATGTCGAACACATAGTGCACAAACACCGGCTGCACTGATCGTTAAAAATAATATTTATTCAACTACTGGTAGGCTACCTCGCTACCAACACACTCCACGCTAACGGAGTTGAAAAGCTCGCACCTACCAGGTGTGTTTGTTATTACGGTGGCAATTGTAACTATTCTTGTTATGCAGATACATAAAGCATTATGGAAAATTATTAGCAGAGATGCTGCGCAAAAACCTGGTAAACAATATTTTATTCGGTGTTGTATAGATACTAAGTATTGTGTACTAGAATAATGTCTTGGGTAGGTACTATGGAGTCTTAGATAAATTGCTGTGTACAACACATACTATGGAGGCAATAAATAGAGAGGACACTTCATTGTTCTCGTTTTAAAATGATTCAGATACGTTTTCATGGCTCCTTATCTCTTTTTCAAAAGCTTCACTGTTCACTAGTACAATACGAAGGAGCATTAAGATATATTTTCGTAAGCATTTGGTAGATATACTACCTATAAAGAAGAAGGTATGATCATATGGTGTCACACCAACAATTCACTTAGCGTTTGCCTGAAGCCTGAAACACTGCTACTGCTGCCTCTAAAGCACGGCAGTAATTTATTATAAAGTGGGTTTATCTCTATAAATCTGTTTATTCTCTCTTCCTCTTCTACTTCTTCCTTGAGGGTGTTGATGCAATTAGTCCGACCAGTACTTGACGGACGTTGTAATCTCATAGCAGATTTTAGTTTCTTACGTAACCGCTAAAGGCGCTAGCGTTTTCCATAAAAAATATTTAACGGCGTCGCTAGCGAGTCTATTTAGAAAAAACTAATGGTCGAGGCACAGAAGTCTAAGCATCCTAGGCAGAATGTACAAAGTTGAGGTGTGTCGTATGCGGATAAGGCTTATTCTATGTCGGAGGTACGGTCTGGTTTATAAATAGCTTGCGGCGCGGCAGGTGCAGCGCGCGCACAGACGGGCGGTCGCCGCGCGCTCCGCTTCCGCGAATCACCTTACAGAATATCTCAACACGTTGAATATGCCCTCGCCCTCACCTATATCTCAGTCATGCCTCACGTACAACCTCGAGGCATTCATAATATCAACCCGCTAACGTCCACCGCTGTGCAGACCTTCTAATACACCGCTATGATAAACGGTTGTAGCAAAAATGTTGCTTCGTACTGCTCTATCCAGCGTACAGCGGTGTAGAAGCAGTTATCGCGCAACAGATTGTTTTTGATACCACTGAAAATCCTGATAATAAAACATAGCATTTTATAATAACTATCGAAAAGTAGGACTTCGTAACTAGTATTAAGTATAAATACCCTAGACGTTGCAACAGAATTATTCAAATATGAGATATAAAGTCGTATAGAGCCAACTAAACTGCTAGACATGTTAGCTGCTTATCTAGGTGTGTTCATAAGTTTAAACTATAATAGCCTCGTATCTATATAATCCTTATTTTAATAAACAAGACACCTATAAATGTCTATAATAAAAATATGTTCGTGTCGCGTATCATATTTCAAAAAAATTAATGATAAAATATTGATGATCGCTTCGATATAAATTTAGCTGTTAGTATATAGAAAAATTGATGAAATCGTACACCGATGTTTTACTAAATTATTAACAGATCAATGTAACTTTTCTTTGGCTGCGTGTTCTGAAGCTTACGTCATGAGAGCTTTATTATACAGATGATTTGGCAGCGGAACGGATTAATTAAAT
Organism: Acronicta psi; assembly: GCA_946251955.1. Classification (NCBI taxonomy): domain Eukaryota; kingdom Metazoa; phylum Arthropoda; class Insecta; order Lepidoptera; family Noctuidae; genus Acronicta; species Acronicta psi. The sequence continues at coordinate 8,487,504 of OX276475.1, read as the reverse complement.
GGGGGATCACAAAACAAAACCATTTAAAAGTTATTCCGCCTACCGTCATTATATTGTATGGTTTTTTTTCCTGTTGTATCATACAGGGCCACAGCTTTGGGTATAGAAATTTTGTGTTTCAAAATATTGTAGTTACGCATATTTTCATTTCATGGAACACTATTAAATATAATATTAACAAAGGAAACTCTGTGGTAATCATGGCTGCAATTGTTTTACTGCAAGCTTTATTCCTTAAAATCAGTTAGATGAAAATATTGTACACATACATTATTCAAACGAACAAGTACATCTGCTGAGAAAAACCTGAGCTGATAATTATACACCTCAACATAATATACAAAGGCTGCAGAAGTAATAAAAGTCGCTTGCGATGCTGGGCACTTCGCAATGCGCCACCGGCCACCAGTTGCGGGAGATTGCTGGAAACAGAAAAACACCAACGATACGTATAATGGAATCTCGATGCAGCCGCGCTGCACCCGATGCGCGGACTTTATAAATAAATATTGCCTTCGAGGCCCATCCGCGTTCCTTGTCAAGTAAAAAAGGGTATCGGTAACCGTTGAAAATGTATCAGAATTACATTAATTTTATTTTACTTCTTGTTCACATAATTAATAGTTGCAGACTAAAATTACAACACATGAATGGAGAAAACATAATATGGTAAGTATGTGGATCCTGAAAATTACATCGATACGATCTGCAATATTTTCCGGTTTCCCAGTTCTCAACGATTATTCAAAACAAAATTGTAGAAAATAGAGTTTCTTGGCAGCTCTTCTCCATAAGAGCCACTTTTTGAAACCATGAAACTAGGTGGTCTATTATATGGACTAATTGAAATAAAATTTTGACTTGACGTGGGCGCTTTTCCAGTCAGTGAAAATTTATGATTTAATATATATTATGTAGGTCTTTATTAACAAATCAGATGTCCCATCTGGATTTCTTGGAATTATATATCATTCGTGAAACGTTATCAAAATCCATATTTATTTTTTAATCATGACGCTAAAAGCGTTTGTCGGTTCTATAATGAGCACTAAATGTGTACCTAAAGATATTAATATCTCACGACGTCTACCTGATAAGTGGAAGTGCTGTTAAGGTAGGTTTGTGAAAAAAGGCTTCAGGATAAAAAGGTCGAGTGGTAAATATGTTTGGATGGGAATAATGATAGGCGGTCGGTAGACGATAGGGCGCCGCGCGGTGACGCCGCGCCGCCTGACCGTGTCGCGCGCACGCCTACACACGGCCCACTACACCGCTCAACTTTGAACTGAGCAACATTGTGTGTGCACCACGCTGTTATCGCTGCTCCAGTTTATTGTACCCTACTATTCAATATATCATATAAAGAAAGCAACACAACGGTTCCATGCGAAGTATAAGTTTGATATCTCATTCAGTTAATTAAGAATTAAAGTGACATGAAGGTAAATACTAGCATTAAATTACTTGCAAACAACTAAGAAATCGTTACGCAAAAATAAAAAGTGCAATGTCACGTGGATATCACGTTACAGTCCTAATGAGTTGCATAAGGTTGTTGTGTATTGTTGGTCGCGTTGCGCGGCCGTAGTCCTCGTGTTACCGTACACGTCCCACCTGCGCCTGCGCACCATCGCCACTTGCGTCATTTACAACTTTAAAATAATAAAACTGGTTTTGATTGTGATCTATACGATGGTGTATCACGATTAATGTCCCAAGCTGCGCACCTGGCAGCTCGACCCCGTGCTGTCACGACACTTGATACCGTGTAACCTGAAGCTTTTTATGTTTGTACAACATTAAATCCATATTCATATCACAATGGCATTAACCAACTAGTTTACCGCCCAAATCTGACATAATCATTCTTAATTATCCAACTCGATCGGTATCAGCCACGTTCAACATGTTAACGACACTCATAGAACAATAATAAAGATGACGACCGTTATTTTTTTTCAGGTGCAACTAGTTTTTAAGTAGGTTACGTTCTGTTAAAACCTTATTGCTGTAGGTTATGGTGTAACGTCAATCTTTACTATATCCAAATAAAAGAAAATACAACAATATCTACTATGATAAAAACCCAAAAAATGTATGTGCACAGAATGTGTATGAAAGACATTTCACCACAACGAACCTTCGTTTTCTTTTAGACATTCATAAAAACGAAGGCAACACATGATTAATTCTCAGTTGATTTTCCATACACGTACGTTCATACATACGAGACGAGTGTTATTTTTTTAAACAAAGAATACAACGACGGATCAACGACCTGCCCTTATTTGGACAAGTCAACATATCGACTCCGGCTATCCTTTATGAAGTGCTGCCTGTGCCTGGCATGGAGAACCTGGATGTGATGAAAACAAGAAACACCAAGATAGTTTACATTGTCTCATAATACTGAATTTCCTTTGGAAGAACCATATTATTTTACAAAAAACTGACAAACGATTAGTAATCGATATTTTTGGAAAAAAAATCGATAATTATTAAAATTAAATTAGTTTGGTCTATTATCGTAGTTGACGTGAGCCTCGCCAGGTGCCCAGGTGTAGCAGCAACCAGTTCCACGTCAGTATCATGTTACACTAGGTTTCACATTAGGAAATTTATACGACGGCTCATATGACTACTGACTGTTAATTATTGTTTTATTGACGAGATAAATTATTATAATTATTAATCGGTTCTCAGAATGTACTGCAAAACAAGGTGATTCATCCGCGTTTATTTCGCCGTGGTCCGCGCAGATGTGCGCCCGCGCCACGGGGAGTGTTGATTAAATTAAGTGACATTTCATTTTAATTCACCGACATAAATCTCGGACATTACGAGAGTCATTATCGTAGCTCGCAGGTGCCGCGCCCCGCTAATAAGCCAAAGGTCTCGCCACGATAAACGAACTGACACAATGTCTGAGGGGCAGTCGTGTTGTCGCCGATTATGATAAACTTATTGTTATTGTTCACGTTCACCCGCTCTATATATAAACAAAGTTAAGTAACTCATATCAATCGTTTATTGTTGATTTCCATGATTTTATGTAATCGCCTGTTTAATGTGCACAATTTATATAAACACGCACAATGCGTACTTTTTTATACTTCAATGTTGCTTATTGATCGTAAATTAATGATTTTAGGGAGATACACAATAAAGATAGATACCCGACCCGGCCTCTAAAGTATAACAGGTGTAGACATTTTGAAAAACTTTAAACGATGACGAACGATAGTCGTTTAAAACTGCTTGTAACTGGAACTACAACTTAATGAATATTATGTGGTTTAATAAAATAACTAAGTACTGTATTTACTCTCAGCGTCGTAAAAACCGTGCGTTAATCTAACAACTTAATTACACATAATTTGCCTAGAAATAGAGTAACCGTCATTTGTTTTAATAATATCAATAAAGTTTTGTTTTATATAGGTACAGTGGCGAACATAAGACGTATGGGCCTGTGCTGTGTGGCGTGGCCCTTACGTAGCCGCGATGGTACGCACCCAGCCGCTGTCACTTTTATGCGTCCACTTCATATATTTCCATGTATATTGTTTGTCAATATGCTGCATTTGCATAAGCGAGCCGGAGGAAATATTACGAGGTAGATACCAAGTACGAATGTGGCCGGTCCGCGGTGCGTTTCCATTTTGCAATACAATCAACACTATGATACGTGCGGGTACCACACCTTATTATCATAAGTATTTACGAGCGCGGTAAACCAACACATTTATATGTTTGTACTTAACGCATTGAAGATTAGGCACGGCCGTTAATCGTTCAGCTATAACAACCATTAAATGATGCATTAGCTGATTTATGTTGCATTTACTAACAGCGCAACGCAGCGTTGAGTTACAACGTTTGTGCCCCTGTCAAGCGTCATCGAGACATGTCGGTTCTGAGCCATCCCGCATTTTAAAAGCATGCTTAGTGAGTTAGGCCTTTCTGGAGCTCCAAGAAACAGGTTAAAAGTAGTGATTAGTAAACTATAGTGTAACTGTGTCCAGTCTGGTGTTGTGGTCCATTGACCCGATTACCAAACACCTTCCGACCACGCATCATAAATCATGCGTTTATTCGCAAATATTGTGTACATTAACAAAATGTAGGTATGAGTACCTTTTTTTGTGTGCGGAAAATCCTCATGGATCCCCGCCGCCTGGAAAGGCAACAGGGTATGTCGGACTTATGCCGACTAAAAACCGCACTTATCATCACTTGTCCTTTGCGTCATGGTCATGGGATGGGTCAGGAACATAACACAACAGCACCAAGGTTCCCGAGATGAGGTTCTGAAGTGATCTTTTAAGAAGAAATAGCCTGTTTAATGTGCACAATTTATATAAACAAGCACAAAGCGTAGTTGTTTCCTCACATGGAGATGGAGATCCTTGGCACATGGAGATGTGCCGCCACCAGGTAGCCACCGGGGTGGTTTAGTTGATAAGAATTCCACACTCCCCGGAACATATTCCTCTAATCCCCGAAGACCGCCTTTTAAAGGTTTTCCTCCATAAACAACAAAACAAGGTATTTAGAGATATAACGATTCTATGCGAAATTATAAACCTTTCCTTTATACAATTATAATGTTGACTAGTTTTCCACGTAAGGATTTCCGTTGATATTCCAAGGCAGCAGTTAATAAGTTACGTTTAAAATTGCACGATAACCTACTTGAATTCATATAATCGGAGCCTGACAATTGTTCCAAACATTTTTAATTAGGAATCCGAAAAATCTATGACCGCGTGGTTTTCTAAAAATGTGTTGTGACATTTGTTTCTGGTATCACGGTAGCTCTCACCAAAATGAGCAAAACTAGCACGGTATAGGTAGCCTGTGTGGTCTACTGCTTTGATGCATTGCTAAGTCTAAACATATTCACTTAAACTTCTCTGCAAGGACCTCGGTAATATACTAATGAGAGAAATCTTAATGTGTATTTACTTTAGCTTAAAATATGCAAGTTTGAAGAGTAGCGTAGCTTACAAACTTGCTTTACATAATGCTCATTTGCCAAAGACTGAAAATGTCCTTACTGTTGAGCCGTTGCTTTGAAATCCGCAATAAGATGCCTGTCATTTCACTCTTCTATTTTAGAGAATATTATTAAGTATTCTATGCTATTTGAATGTAATCTGTGATTATGTAGTTAGGTACCCGTTCCTTTGAACATTAGGTACTATACAGGGACGTCTGTGTGTGTCGTAGAGGCACCACAGCATAAGGTTGTATGTAGTGTATTGCAGATTGCAGTTGAAGCGGGTGCGACGGTGCAGCACGCAGTGGTGCGACAGCGCTAGGTCACGCATGCGCAGTGCAGTAGCCGACCTTGCGGCGGCGCGGGCGCGGGCGTCTCAGGTTGCGGCCACATTTCTGCCGCTCGCCACGCGTGCGGTTCAATCCCGCGACGGAATGCCTCCATCCGATAGCTTCGACTAACATTTGATATACTCTCGACGACATTTCTCACATGCCATACACGCAGCCAATGTAACTGTACAAGAATCAATTGATTTTGTGTCACTGTGAAGAATCGACGAGATGGTACTCGACTTTCTTGGAAAGTCTGAGCATCTATTGCAGCTAGACGAATAAGAAGCTGTGACCCGATTAGACTAATTACTTGCAGATAATTCGCTTAAGTATGGGGAAAGTATTTTCTCTGAACTAAGAAGGGACATTTTACTGTTTCTGTAGGTACAAGTCATAATTACGCCCGATAATGAGAATCTTACCGTACCATTATAATATACTTACGTGTAGGTAAGTTTGATCATTGCTTTTGTTTGCACATAAGGAACGTTTGACGTAATTAGATAATTAAATCTATAATTAAGTACTTAATCTGCGAAGTTGCGAACTCTATAAGTCTTGATCTAGCCGCCTTGTAAGCGAGATAATCGTGTGGTGACGTTACCGAGTATTTATCGACAGCTACGGAAGAAATATTGACGGTAAACACGATTACACTTACATAGATATTGCAACAGTTGCATACGCCTGCAGGCGGTATGTAGGCCTGCGGAGATACTGCGCTTAACACGTGCGCATGACACCAATCCGTATCTGACAAATGCAACTATTAAAATTTATGCATCCACTTCTATTAATATCGCAGATACTGGATGCAATAGCGTGGTCCGCATCATGTACGGTGGCGTTTACACGTCCCCCGATAACGCCCGCCCGCTTTAATTGTAGCCTGCGATCGAGATCTTTGAATATTCTATTGCTGTTTAACTATCTATAATTAGACAAACACCCAATACTTCTAGTTAATATGCTACAACCCGCGCAGATCGTAATAGGCTTCGCCGTGTAAGCCTGAATTGTTAACGTCTGTTAATGATATTCAGTTCATTAACAATGACGGTGACATCATTATTGTCAAAGGATAAGGAAATAGTGGTGCTATTGCGATATAATATTCAAATAAATGTGAGAAACTATACCTGTAGCAGCGATGTATATAAAGGTGTTCACTTACCTACAGAGCTAATTACCATTGCAAATGATAAGCCTTTGAAATATGCATGCTTTTACTAAAAATATACCGACCGTTAAGTAAAATGTAAGTGGTGCTTTAGTTCTCAGTATTTGCATCTATTTTTAGTCCGGATTGTTGGTCGGGCTCGTAACCACAAGCGATAAATAATGCAAATAGAGCTTTTTACATTGGCATAGTATCTTAACTGGAAGCAACACCCGATAAATGGTATGGCGAGGTTTGTTCAAAGTACTTACCTACATAAGGAGACAATAATTCATTAAAAAACATGTAAACAATTTCACATTTACACGCTCTACATTACTGTACCTAAAGCATAAAAATACGTTTTTTGGGCTTGTAAAATAAAATAAAGTCTTTGCCGCCCGTGGACGTATGCAACACCAGAGGCTTACCTGCGAGGATGCGTTGCCAGATCTCTACGAACCGCGAAGCTATTAGGGGAGCTAGTTCCGTCCATTCAGACCCCAGAGATCCTCCAACTTCCAGCAAGTTAGATGTTTTCGCACGTGTTACGAAATGAAGATCTAAATGGCAGTGAGGAATTGAAATGTAATCTAGCGATAACCAATAGTTCCTCCTAAGGAGTCCTCCAAATACAGATATCTTAATTTAGTTCATCAAGTATACAGACATCTCTAGTTTTGTCATTAAGTACCTATATGAAATTATTGTGTGAGGTCTTGTTCGACTATTAGGTATACTTTAAACATTTATTATCATCCTGTCAATTCACGTTAATTTATATAAAACAAAACAAATTAATAAATTATGTCAGAGATGTAGAAACGGGAACATACGCCAATATCAACAACAAACCAATCATATTGTATTTTATAATAAAAACAAAAGGTCCGAGAATAAAAAACTTCAATATAAAAACCGGTCCAACGTGAGGCCTAAATCTAAACGAGACGCAGAATGTTATTAACTGCTTTTTAAGGTAATTTTGGAACATGATTTGGCTAGTATGTCGAAAACTAATTTTTTATAGGAGTTACAGAGTTTATCTCTGTAGTAAATAAAAATAGATACCAGTAAGACTTGTCCTATTTCATTCATACAACTTCGTGAACTTTTATACGATAACGTTTGATTTTTTATACGATAATGATTTAAACAACGGAAACACTCCAGAGCCTCGTAACAATTGTTTTTCTAGTATACCTAATTATTAGTCAAGTTCAAACAACTTTTAGACGAGGACACACCAGCAAAAATATGGTGTGTATCCTATCAATACCAATCGACAAGATTTACATCGAGCAAATCAACTGCTACACACAGAATTAGCCCCATCTATCCCAACTATGAAAGAACTTTAAACAGACAACAATTGTCACTTCAAAATGTTTATGTCTCGTAGCGCATGTTTCTAACTTTTCCTCGGTTAAATGGAAGTTAAAGTCGACTTACAAGATTGCTAGCCGCGCCAGGTAAGGCAACTTACATGAAAAACTCACCTTACTCGCTGACACGTAAGCCTCGTTGGAATCTATCGGCTGACAAATTCAGCCACCTTTTAACAGGTAGGTGATCGCACCGCTACGGCTTACTCGAGATAACTCGTGTTTTAAAGGCCCCAAAACAGAGGTCTAACGATCGATCATTAGGACTTATTTGTTTTTTGACGTTGACAGGACACCGACAGGGTTAGTAGTGGACGCGTTTTTGTTATTATCTATGGGTTGCATCAGGCCATTCGTCATGCTGTCAGTGGGACAGGGCCCAACGAGACAATCAAAGTGACCGCTTGATAACAGTGCCGGTCCACACTTTCCCACTGGCTGCAATGCTGACACACCTTGCGAGGCTGGTTACATGACGTCCTCATAGCCTATGTGTATCATTACATGTTGTTAGTGGTACCCCAGCGGTTTAGGAGCACCGAGGGTGATCTACATATAACGGATTTTTGAGACAAGTCAAGAACTTCAATAGATAAAAACTCAACATCTCCGAAGTCTTCATTTGAAGATTTGAAGCAAGTAATTGTAACAAAATACGAGTATTGCCTGTTTTTCAAAATTTTCTCTAAGTTATTTTATGTCGGCATGAGCTTCGACTATAAAACAAGGGAAAACAAGTGCGGTTTTTATGAGTTTGCATGAGTCCGGCATAGCCTACCACGTACCATTTTCCAGAAACAGGTAATGGACAGTACAGAGTGGCGTAGCGAAGTGGACAAAAAACCATAATATGAGATTGAGAGTCGGGACTTTCCCTCGTGGAAAAGGAGAACGAGTTGCTGGTTATAATAGGGTGGAGCCTAATATTATAACCAACTTTAACACTGAAAGAATCTTGGAATATGAAGTCTTTTGTGTTTAATCACTACTGCAGTGATACATTTTTAGTTGCTTTCAGAAATAATGTGTTTACCTTCAACAACATTTGTTTAATCAATAAATGTTCGATTCAAAATCCTACACCCCAATTTGTGACAACTGCAACAAAATTTAAGAGTCACTTTTTAAAATTCCTTTTATAATTTTCCTGGCAAGATACCAATGAATAAGCACTTTAAGTCGTGACCTGTAACTCATTATAAGTTAGTTAACTTCTAAATAGACCCTACTAGGAATAAAATGTGCACATTATGGTAAACCACATTATGCATATTTTAATATATTACGACTGGACTTTGTACTTGTGGCTAGAGTGGTGACCACTGATTGAATAGTTGTCACCGCGCTAGTAACCACGTTGATGCAGCTCCATCTCTATATAATTTACCCAGATATGTTTAAACTAGTTACTAGTAACAGTCTCTTAGTAACTAGGATACTGTTTGTTAAGGATCGTACTACAATATCTTGCTTGCTGGGTATTTTTTTTTTTAACTTAGATTGACCTCAACTTGCCTGATGTTAAGCAACGATGTGGTCTACGAAGGAGCGCGTTAGCCTAGAAGAAACCTATTCACTCTTATTTTGAAGACATCTAAATTATAAAGGCTCGGGCAAAAAAGATTTCGGTAGCGGTAGCTATATTATACTCGTATAAGTCGAGGGAAAACGCTTAGTGCGAGATTTAGGCACTTCCACTTATGTAGCGGTGGCGCCTTGCCCTAGCTCTGCTCGTCCGATAGTGGAATGGGGATGGGGGAACTATGTCATGTAGTTCCAATGATCTCTCTGAAATGTTACCGGGCTTTGCAGTTTGCATTGCAAAGTGCGTCATTACAGATGAGCTTCTTATGGCTCTCTTCTAAATGTATGGTTGGATCATCACTATCTTCCGTTATGCTTATGTGGAAGCCAGAGCTCCTGCTTAAATTCTGTTTATACTTTTCATCACGCAAGACTAGGGTTAAATGCATTAAAGCCAATGTAAAAATAATTAGCTGCATTACTGAATTTAAATAAGTACTCACATTAACTCCTATTAATGTTGATTAAACTTTGTAATCAAACCCCAAGTAGGTTGTCGCTTTAAAATCATAATCCAAACGGTTGTATGACACTGGAATATTTGCAGAAATAATAACTTATTGACGTGGACCCGTCGACGGGGACCAGTATCTGCTCTACCACATAAATACATACTGATATAATCTTATACGTTCTACAAAAACATTATATACTCTTAAAGTCACACGATAAGGTTGATTATTGAATAGAAACTTGATCGATGAGCTGCATTGTTAATGTTGCATTGGCGTACGTAAGATTATCGAAGGCAAGTTTTGCATACCGCAGGCCACTGCCATAAAATACAATACATTACGAGCGAGCCAGCAGCTACCGTGTTACGTGATACGCGCTTCAAAAAGAATATCAATGAATATCAATAACTATTAGACACTTTCTTATTAATTGGGCAACCGTTCGGCTCTCCGTTTCTGCATAAAATGCTAAGTTGTGCAATTATTTTTGTAATATTTGATAATGCTAACTTACCTGTATCTAAAGTACCTATACCGGGTAACACATGGTTTTGGGCTGATTGGGTCGGAATTAACTTTAAGTTACGTGTTCTTATTATGTTTATTTCAACTTCAAAAACTTACGTATTTTATACCAATGATACCAATCACATAAACCCTTAAAATTTATTTAAAAGAATGTATAATTAACGGGTTGTAAACCAACCACAACTGCCTTAAGTTTGAAATAATACGTGTTCGATAAAAATGAAATGACATTTGATTACTCTCATTCATCGGCGACATCATAAACGACACAAATCCCATACTAAAACATTGTTATCAGTGTTCCCACTCTAATCTTAAGGCAATAAAATTTCGATGGCCCACGAAAAACGGGGCAGCTCGATAACCATAAATTTGGGCCGAAACGGATGGGACAAATTTTTATAATGGGCCTCCCCCATTTGGGCGCTGAGTCGCGTTAATGACAACCTAACAGTTTGTTTTAACATCATTATAGGAGCGTATCGGGCATTCCATCACAGGTACCTGCGGGCACACCCGAGTGCGTACACATGTCTCGACTCCCAACTTGATACATGCACCGATTATTGTTAGCTCTTACGGATTCCAACCGATTGTTATCTTACCTTACCGACTCAATTTGATTGCGTTCATAATTAGTTTACATTCTTAAAAAACTTCCAGTTAGATGTACTTTAAGTAGGTACCCGAATAAAAACAGGTCAAGCGCAATATGTCACCAAAGCCAAGGGTTCCTCCCAGCTATCGCAATAAATTCTGTTATTATTTCGTTTAAATTTAATAGACATTGTGTATCTATTTGTATAATTTTGCTTTCTTCATTATCTTCGTTGAAAAATGATGGGGACCATAGAGATAGAGAAGAGATAGAAAACAGGGTCTCACAATTTTTCTCGACTGATATTTTCAGTAAAAATAAAAAAATAAACTATATCTTAAAAAAAAAACTATCTCCTATATATACTATAAAACTTATCTTTTTTAAATAAGTACCTTGTAGAATAGGTCTAGGCTCCGCTCACCCCTTGACTCTTGCCCCTTATTGCTTATAAGTAGATATTAAAAATAAAGTGAAAATATAATAGACAAAATCGTAATCCCTATCTGTTGCGACTGTTTAACTTTTATACACCATTTTTACTGATTACTGAGACTTACGTTATACGTCTAACATCTGTCTAATTTCTGATAGTTAATTATAATACAAGTGTTTCGACTTCCAAATCGATACAAAACTTAACACAAACAGGCAAACGAGTGGACAAGTAATATTCTTGTAAGGATGTCTGTTTTTTCATTACGAATACAGACCCCCAAAAACGGTAACTGCCACTAATTAGAAACGGCTATTAAAATATTCCATTTTTTATATTCATTCCGAATGTCGTTCTCAATTATGTCGTTGACCTTACGCGGTATTTAGACATAGGACTACAGGAAATATTTGAAAATTTTACAAATTACATGGTGCCCGTTTACCATGTTCAAATATTTAGGAATACGAACGTATTAAGCGAAGGGTTAGGTGAAGGTAGTGGCACGGTTGCCGCGGCATCCCACAGCAATATATCCCGGGGACAGCTACACGCATTCACAATTACCTTATCTCGGTTTGTGCCGACTCCTGACATCATGCGACAAATATTCGTGATCATCGCGCAAGAATTATACGATGTCCAAGTTCCTAGTTCAGCTAATTCGCTTCCAAAAATTTACCTAGGCACGATTTGTCACGTATTTTCCGACGCGCTAATTAATTTCAGTTTGCAAAGGAAACTCTGAATCAATAAATAATTCCAATGGAGATGTTTTAAGAAGGTAAATATAGTTTCTGCATTTTATCCTTTAACATTAATTCAAGAGGGCGCACAAAATTAGCATTGGCCTATAAAAAACACGCAAACAAAAGTCAAAGGCGCATTTTTAATTGATTTTAGACTCGCAGGATGTAATGTAGGATATTGACATTTCAATAGCAAAAAAGAAAAGTAACGTGGTACAGTCACAACCAAAGTGATTTAGCGCAGTCGCAGACAGACGCGGTTCCCATGGGAAAGCGCCCGCAAATATTGACACTAAGGCAACATGTTTATATGCACTTAATGCATCGCTCACCTTTTTATATTTTATTTGTTCTGAGCGCGCGAGGCAGACGAACCGTCGGCCTCTTGTTTAAGTTGTTTTTCTTGTAATTTTGTTTAACAGGTAGTGTCTAATGCCGGTTATAAAAATGTTATTTTAGAATAACGAAACATGTGATAGGCAGTTTTTTAATATTCACAGTTAAATTATTTACTTTTACTCTTGTATTTACATTGCGGGTATAAATGGCATAGAGACAGTTACAAAATCAGAAATCAATTAATTTTTCAGGCCGCAGTTGGGGCCGGAAACACCTAAATTATACACCGCAAATCATAAGAAATGGAAGAACACGGAAACCATATATTAGGACAATAAATAGCGAAAGGTTGGTTAAAAGCACCTAGTTAGAGTTTTTCTTGTAGCTTGCCGCATGTCACACCGTAATGTAACAAAAACATGTTCAGCAGCTATTCAGTCGTCGCTTTGCTACCTATTTCAATGTTCGGTAGGTGAATAATGAGATGCTGAGTATTTTGAGTGCTTGAATAACATTGAGGTTTTTTAAACCTAATTGGACGTTCCAATTCGATGAGATTCTTATCCTACGTCGCTGTAAGGTATAACTTCTAAGTAATAAAATAACATACCATCTCGCCTAGCCAGGTACGCTACGGCAGAGGTGTACTGATGTACACCCACAGTTCGTGGGTATGTTTGTAACCTAAGTAACCTATACTTACAAAGGGCGAGCTTATCGTCATTTAACAGGGCACAAATCCAGATTCTAAGCCACTTCTCTGAGAATTTTATAGAAGACTTAGCTCGATCTATTATCTGGGAATCGAACCACTAGACTAATGAAGCAGTTGTTTGTAAATACAAAACTATACAAGGTGGAAGGGACATCGACGCACATCCGAATACCATGAGTTCAGTACAAGATTCTGCATTGAAATTTTCCGTATCTAACTTTTTTTATCAATTTTTCAACAATCATTATTTCTACCTACCAACCTACGTATCCAAATTAGATTTATATTTAAAAAATAATTATTTTATTTATTTCGGTTCGCGCGCGAGATAACATTCACCGCGGAGCGCTTTCAAAAATTTCAATATCTGTAATAACCGATCATTTTCTACATGAATGACCTAGGTCATTTTATTATTGACCTTGAGTGAAACCTTGTCACGACGTTTGTGCGTCGATATCCCTTCCACCTAAGTTACTTAGGGTAAACCTTTCCAAACGTGGTCACAGTTACAGTGTGACTGCAGTCATTTTGCGGTCAATATAATGGGTCAAAATTACGTGTTATGTCTTTGGCTGTCCATGTGGGAATGCGCAGCATGGTGCGTCACGGCCCTCTAATTACGTGTCGATGTGGATGCACAAATTATAGACCTTCGGTGATGGTCCTGGAACAAGGCAAAGAATGTCTTTGATACTTTTGGCCTAATCATTTTGTGTGAGACAAAACCACCGGCAATTTTTTACATGATTTATTGATTCACTTAAGGCCCCATTTTTTCCACAACGTAGCTGATGCTGCTTGAAATGTCTTTTTTTAGACCCAAGCATATAATGTTATAAGTCGAAAAAAAATATCTTACCTTTATTTAATGACTTGCGAAACTTTTACGATTCCTATAGAGTAATGTAGGGTCTTTATAATGAGTTTTATAACGTCATTCTGATACTCATATCAATAATTGTTTCGTCATCAGCCCAACTCGCCTAAGGATGTGGGAAGGAATGTGTAATGGCAATAATTAGATAACAACATAAGCTCTTAGACTCAACGAGGAAAGCGGCGCGCTTTGAGCCGCCAACTTGTTAACACTTGTACGTTAACGTTATCTCTTTTTATTTCTTTTCTGGCTACGAAGTTCTTCCAATACATCCTCTATTAGGTAAACCATAAAAGAGTACCTATCCTCTCTATCCTTAACATTCAATTTAAAATATATTTTCATGACATGGAATGTTAAAAACATTAATGTAGGCAGGCATTTATAAAAATACATTTCAAAACATACAATCGAGAATATTTTATGTTTAAGACATCAAAATCAATTATTATTCCCCAACTGGACCTATCCTTTGGGTTATTTATCATTATGATCTTGATCACAAAAGGACAACAACACGGAATAACTTATTTAGTCAGTTCACACAACTTTATGTCTTACGGCCTCGGACGAGATGCGTGTATTCTTTTATCAGAGCTTTCGATGCTCGGAGCGATTTCGATTTGGGATACATGAAAGCGTGCAAAGGATTTGAACTGTTTACGACTACGTGGGTGGTTGTGGGCGTGGCACCCTCCGACCTTGTCGCACCCAAAGCATATCTATATCTCTGTCTCAGCCGCGGCCGCTCCCACAGGACCCTTCTTGTTAACGTATTTTTTGTTCCTCTCAACTTGCTTTATGGAATGGTCAGGCGAGCAAATATTTACTCACGATTTTGAAAATCTTGTTTCCATACTACCAGTACTTAGAGCATAGATGACTGGTCATTTTACGAGGATTAGGGCCCTTTATCATTGTATATATCTTTTATGTAAAACATAAACAAAAGGGATTAAATTCACAAAGGTTGTATTTAAGTTCATCTTCTCATAATTCAATTATAGTTTGTGGAAACGAATCAATGAGTACTTGAAACCCAATTAAGAAGTTTAATTGATGGTATATAACGCCCCGAAATTTTTAGTAGAAGGAATTCGACAATTATTTACTGACGCTCTCTTATTAAGGTTTATTTCCCACACTAAGGTTTATATGTGTTATAGATGTGTGTGTATATAAATTTTATTTCTCTTAATTGAAAAACACTTAGGTAGTTTGGGTAGGTGTTGGAGACTCGGCGGCATGGACCAAAGGCAGGCTCGGACCTCACGCGCGCCCTCTGCCGACGATAAAGAAATTATCCGCTTTCGAACATCTTTCGTACTAACGACCGCCAATCCGGCGCACGGTGCCTAATTGGTAGGTACCGGCGGTACCTATCGAATCGAAGCTTTAAGAACATAATTACGGACAACTATGTCTTAATACGTTTTATACTGTAGATAAATCATTTTCTGCGAGAAAATGACTCTATAAGCGTTAAAAGAAAAACTCTCGTAGAAAAGATTTCAACGCGCTCGGACGCATGCAGTGGGAAATTTTCAGTCGAGTTGTGATATCATAACTTGAAGAATAGTCTTATTATATATTACTTATATTTTTATTAGTTTATTAGCTTGCAGTGGACTCTATCAACGTTGGGAAAAGAGTAGGATGATGCTGAAGTTTAATGGAAATTTTAGATTAAGTATTGATTATTATCTTGACGTTTTTGTGACAACTGCCCCAGTGGACACACCGGTCAATACTTGTTCTTAATTCTGAATATAAGGAACACTAATAATTGTACATCTCATTTAAAATGAAAAGGTAGATTACTGTATCCTTTATGCTAAACAAAAGGACTTGAGAGGAGCTTTTTGAATAGGACAACGTTAAAAACATTACTCACGAACGGTAAGCATGAATCACGCCACGTAAACCGCTACTTTCTAACGTTTTACTGATAACGCGATGATGTTACGAGAACATCAATTGTGAAACTAATAAAGGACAGCAATACCGCCGCCTTACAGTAAAGTACTTAATTTAATCCTACTATGTCAGACCTAAATGTACTTGTCTTTGCCAAAGATAAAAGTAAATAGTTCTAAGTACAGAAGCTTGTCTGTGATGCCGCTGGCGCTTGCAGGACAATGGCGATTATCTAACCCTCAGACGAATACAAACAGAACGACATTACACCACTGTGAAAAAAATTGACAGCGGCGCTAAGGGAAAGTCAACAGGTACACAAAAGACGAGCCACAAAGCTTTGAGATAACGCAAACATGCATTTTGTGAAATATGCGGTGTACGGTACCCTTTTGTGTCGCACGACACCACATTGTGCGATACTTGTCCTGTTACATTTCTGACGATGACATCATAGTTCGCATGACGATTTCCCTCATTACACATTACTCATAGAATTTTCTCGTTTCCATATAATTTTCCTCCACTAAGCTCTATTAGATCAATAAAATTAACAATGCCGTCAAAATAAACAATAGTTCTACACAAATTACTGGCTTTATTTGGAAATTATTTTTAGGTTTCTTATTTACTTACATATGTCTTTAAACAAATTCGACCGATAATTAAACTTTACACTGCATGGTACACAATATACCTAATTATTAAGTAAACACATCTAAATATAATTTAAACACGCTAAAACATGTGTGCACATCGATTAAAATTTGCGTTTACACAACAAGTGTGTTGACGGCATACCTATGGGGTGACGCATATTACAGAATGTGCTTATTTTCGAGACAAACTTTCGATCAGGGGTGTGAGGCGGGGTGGCGCTAACGCACTATTTAGCCTCTAATATTAAATCTTTTGTGCCGAAAACTTAGCGCCACCATAAAAACTGTACCGACGGAAGTAAGCTCACAAAGCGAATGCCAACGAGCAAAAAGTCCATGAAAAAAAAACTGCATAATGCGGTCGAGAGGCAGTGTGGCCACTCAACTGCTCTTGTAAAATTTATAACAGCTCTATTTTGTTTACCTGCTTGACTCCGCTTTATATTGTGCAGTAATTGGAGGCATTTGACGATGACTTATTAATTTATTGACCATAGTTTCGCTTCAGTTTTTATGGAGGTGCTAAAACGTTTGTAGCTCTGTAGCGCTTTTGTTTATGTAGGTAGATGTTTTTGTGCAACGACAATTTTAAATTTTTATGTTATTGTTTACGAGATGACGTAATTTGCTCCTATGTTAATTGAATAATGTTAAGTCACTAATGTAATATGGATTGCTTAATATAAGTTACATTACACAGGGTGGAGAAAATAATACCACAGTAAATGTAACAGTTAGTCAATGTTTAGGTGAGTATACACATTAAAATAGGAAATAATAAGAAAAACAAAATTAATTTCCATTTAAATTAGTCATAAAGTGATGAGCTGAAGAACTAGTACCTACGGTAAGATTTGTTTTGTTAAAATTACTAATTCCTAGGTTTATTGTTTAAGGCTTCTTTTGTTTTCACAGGATGGCCATCGAATATTTAATCAAAGCTTTACAGGAAACTAAAAAGGTTTGATTAAATATTCAGCATTTCAAAATTTCCAATCGTAGGTATTTTAAGAGACCTACTTGGCCTAGGACATTCTTGCGCACTACCAATACTACGTTCTCGGATTTTGTCACAGCTTTCAAACGAATGTTGGCAAAACCCAGCATATATGTCACGTCACTTCAGTGCGTGATACGCCATCAGACCTTCACGAAAGCCTGAACTGTGACTATTTAATTATGTAAGTCAGTGTTCAATCTTCTCATATGTTATCAGCACGCGTGACTGCAACTCGCATAATATCCTGGACCAGTGCCCACTTGGCTCGACCCTGCAGACGTCGTTTCTTCACTTAAATATAGAATCAAAATTTAAGAGGACTCAAGTGTAAATAATGTCCTTGCAAGCTAGTAGGTGTAGGGCTATACAAAGCTACGATGTTTTATTTTACGGTTTCAAGTTCAAGATGATTGGGGCTTTTAAATTAATGCAAATTTTGCCTTAAATTAATGAATATTAAGGTAATTTTGCCTACGGGTGGTATTTTCGGAACGCTGGTTTTGGACCTCTAAAAGTTAAAATTTGTGGTTCTATCTAGCTAGGTAATACAAGTTATTCTAAATAATGAATACATAGATAATAAATCTCAATAACAGCGATATATAATTATACTTAAACTAAAGCTATCATCTTATCTCTTCCACCTGAAACTGATTAATTTGATACTTCCATACTTCATTGTTTTGCTTCCATATAATCAACAAAATCAAACAGAAATGCCTCACAGCTCTATTATTTCAAATAAAGTAATTAGTGAGCTATCTATTTGCCGTCATCGTGATTACAAGCAGTTTGGTGCGTCGCAGGCGCAGCGTGGGTAAGAACGCGGTTCCAGCTGAGACTGAGCACACACGCGATCACTCCCATTACACGCACTGGAATTGATACTGAATACAAGTAAGAGGTAAAAGAATTTGATATACTTAGATTACATTAACCTTGTGTCGTCAGAAATGATAATAGAGAAGTTTGCGTAAAATCTGATTCTGATAATGTTCTTCAAATAATATCTAAGTACTAGGAAGACTGGTTATTCCAGACTGACGTAGAGTGAAGAGCGAGAATATTGCCAGTAACCGAGCACAAATCGAAACTCCGAGCTGCTAATGAGAGTTTCATAGAAACTTCCAATAAAACTTCGCTGGACCTGGAAATCAAATCGATGCTTGCATCTACTACTGACTAGAGTCTAGTCAGTAGACCAATGAGGGTGTGAGTATTTATTCAGGGTCTAAATATTGTACCTGTGTAAAAAAAATTTTCGAGTATATAAATTAACGGCCTATTTCAGCACTTTGCAGTATGTCTTGTAGGTAAGTTCCTGTATAATTATTTGCCATATAATTTCATACAAATGTTCCATTTTTTTATTTATCCAGCGGATAGCGGCTGCCGAGACGTGGTGATATAGGCCGTAAACTCTCCAAAATGGTTGAGCATTAATACTTCCTTTTTAGTTTAAATATCTTCTTAGTACCTAGTTAATTCTAAAGTTAAAATAAAAAATATATTTTGTTTGACCTAACTTCTGATAGCTGCAAATGTTCGCTTGAATAATTATGTTAATTATCTTCCTAGTAGTGGTCGAAAAGGTCGATCATAAATAACTTGCAATGTTAATATATAGCAATCCATATAACTGCTGATCACCAGGGGCAACTTAGTCGCGATCAAATTTTTGAACCGTTTAACAATTCGAAAAAAAACGAAAATCACACTATGAACGCTCGATTTGTTAGTCATTCATTTCCATACATATAGTTTTTACTCGTTTGACATTTAAATGCAATTACAATTTACCTACTATTATTACTAGAAGAGTGTATCGAATGCCGGTAGAGTACACGGAGTGCATTTCACAGCAGCCTATCAGCGGGCTATGATTCTGTAGGAATTTGTGCCTTCACTAAATGATTATTACCTTTGTTTTGTTTTTCTTCTGCTCTTCGTCTCGTAATCTTTTAACATTATTACGAGTTTTATGTTGTTGGAGTTTGGTCTCTGGCATTATGTAATTCCAATGTTTGTTGAAGGTTTACTTTTCCTTTTTTTCAATCCAAGGAGACTAACGAAGCCTTAACCTAGTAGATCGATTATTTTATTAGTTAAATACTTCTTAGGTCAATTTTTGTTAGTCATATTCATTAAAAAATAATTTTGCATTCATTTTGTTTACATTGTTTGAATGTCGGGTAATCGTAGGACAACCCTTGCTTATAAATTGTAGTAGACTATAATGGTTAACTATAATTTGAAGTCAAGTAAAACGCTTAAAAATAGTTTTAAAATCTAGTTAAGAATAATAGGAGTAGCTTGATTGCCTCAGTGGTCAAGCAATGGGTTTCTAAGTTACGGGTTGTGGGTTCGACCCTTGACGGAACAAATATCTCTATGACTTACATACAAGTTAGTTCGGGCTGGATATTTGTGTTTGCAAACCCCCACTGTGAGGTGATAGGAGAAATTTAGAACTTTTCCTTTAAAATTCCTTCTTTTTCTTTATAATTCCCTTTTTCCTTTAAAAAATGGCTAGATAATCATCGGTGCATTAGACAAGTGGATAATAGAACAGTCATGTTTTAAATTAAGCCTAACATGGTACCTGGTAAGGAGTAAAGCCTGGGTTGGTTTAAAATCTCCTGCATATATCAATATTAAACCAAATAGTATCCGTTGCATTTCCACATCGTCTGAGCAGCGCTGTCGCCCGCGTGTCTCGTACTACTTACACCTGTGACCTTCACCAAAACATGTCAAAATATCTCACTGTGCCGCGACATGTTCTGAATGGCAATTACATAACGCCGTGAAACATTGGCGAGTGGTTAAACCGCCGACTGCGACGCGGCAATGGATATGTGACATACGAAATGTGTTATTCAAATGCTATGCGTGGTGCAGCGCACAATTCAGGTTCTCTACGGCACCTGTAGACGAATGTGCCATTTACATTGTAATGCACGCGCACTGCTTCCAACCAGTTCGATTAGGAGGGGAATGCTGTCCACATCACATATCTAATACTTCGGTTAACAGATAAACTGCTATTGTTTACTATTATTAGATGCTAAAGAGTTCAATGATTGGATGATTGTAATGGTTTAAGGCTTTGGCAATAAACATTGCTGCACGGATGTAGTTTAAGCACAGTAACAAAATATTTTTTCTTGGTTAAATCTAATAACCATAAGGTGTACATTATCTATTTTAATTGTTATTTTATATAAGTAACAAATGCCAATGTATATGATAGTAACAACCCATGTGTACTGGTACTTACGTGATTGATCCCGGCGTGGGGGGAGTGGGGAATGCGCAGGCGCAGCGGCAGTGACCGCTGCAGCCAGGTGCGTGCGGCCATCGACACCATAAAATTAATAACCCGTCGAGCCTCCTAACCAATGCACTCTTGAGAATCATGCGCACTTCACGCGAGTATGGGACTCGCAATGAAAAAATGACAATACTTTAACTTTATTATAACCATTGAGTATTGACCATCAGGACTTGACCACTGTACTTTAGACACATTAGGTTTTCTTTGTGTTGGTGTATGAAGTCATGGCGCTATTATGAGCCTCTCGAGGTATTTTACCCTAAACTATTATGTTCTAAAAATATTCATAGTGTAAATTAATTACTTAATTATAACCATAGACATTTATAAAACTATTCTTTTTATTTGAATATTTTTTAATAACCGTAAATACAACTTTTCGATCGATAAGTACGTTTAGATATACATATTATGTAAATTAAAAAAAAATTAGCAGGTATTGCAGTTTCACAATATGGTCGTGTTTTGGATCCCACGTCCATGACATATGCGAGCAAGAGAAGGCAAGTCCGGCTTTTAGCATGAGGATTTTCTACATGCAAAAATTTGGTATTCTAAAGTCTGAAAGTATTTCAGTTTCGTCGGGGCTATTGTGTTTAAGACGAGTGAGGTCATGTGGAAATGAATTAGTCAAGACTTTGTCGACTTGAATGAAACGTTAATTACTCACGTGGATATAGAAGCAATATTAGGATTAGAAATTAATACAGAAGAAGAGAAAAACAAAAATAAAGCTCTATATCTGAATTAATTCAAATAATTGAAAAATGATATCCGGCAGTTTTTAAGTTTGAGAATATACTTTGCAACAGTTAACTGAAAATCCAAATATATTCAGTAGTTTTTACGCCAACGCCTTACAAACACAAAAACACACACAGCAATAGTATAGATATGGCAATAATATTATACATGATGTACCTATTTAGTATTTTTATTAGAATTACTTATTTTGAAATAATGTTAGGAATTATATATTTAAGAATTTAGTGCTACATGTATCTGAGGTATGTATGAATTTGTATGATAATAATTAGGTGCAATAAAAATATATCAAAACTTTTCAATTTCTAAATAGTTATTAAAGAAATATATTACTGTAGGTAAAAAATTTTTTTTTTTCATTTGATTCAGTACAAAAAACTAATCGTAATACATAGGTATCTATACAATTACGCCCTCTAAATATGAGCAGGTTTTTATCTACAGAATTAAATAAAGTCGTAAAAGCTTTCTATCCATACCGCGTTAAAAGGTTTATACACTTTATAGTTCACATAAAATATTTCATTCGTTCTCTCACAAATTGAATTATCATAAATTGATCTTTTCAACGTATTAAGCTTCATTCAGGGTTGTTGTTAGATTTATATTTAATGGCGGCTTTGGGCGCGGGGCGGCTCGGCTGCCCATGCGGAGACGGATCGCCGCGACCCGCCACCGTCACGCGGGGAGGGGAGGAGGCCCGGACTCCGACGAGACGGTGAGTCTGCTTGATAAAGGAGGATTTTATCCGCTCGATTTAGCATGAAATTGGAACACAAAGTGAATAAAGCCACAAGATTGTAAACATTACGAGGTTCCCTTTTTTATTGCAGGCATTCGGCTTATTTACGGTTCTCTTTTTATTGGTCACCGGTGTCTGCTTCAAACCCTCTATTTATTACCTTGTTAAACTCTAGTTAACGAACTGATCGCTCAGTACCAGTTCGGTGCTTGCGATGTAATGAATTGGAAATTTATCGTTTTACCTCAACAGAGCTTAATTGATTCGCGTCGTACGTGACTGTAAATGGAGCTATATGGACCATTTCAGAAAGAGAATTCAATTAAACAAAAACGTATGAAAATTTAAATGGACAGTTTTCAAGTAAAGCTAAAAGGTCGTTATAGTGGGTGTAGCTCTTGTACGTTACGCGTTCCCACGCGAGAGGGTAACGTCGGATCCACCGGAATGAATGATTCACTAAACTCAAAGCTCCATTTCCACAAGTCATAGTGCAATTAATAATATGCGGCATCCTGTCGAATTATCTCTCGTCGTGGCAGGGGTCCGGGCGGCTTTAATTTACCACAATGGAAGTTGGTTCTGAGAAGCGTTCGCCGGCGAGGCGGGCCGATTCTTCGACGAAAACAAACAGAAAATAATTATCATAAAGATGAAGAGCGGCCGCTCGAGGCTCGCCGCTGCTAATGGGGGCCCACCTGGCAGCCCGGGCTCCCTCCTCACACATGTGTGCGCGCGCACCTACCTACGGCTACGTGCCCACACATTCCTACCGACAGACCAGCCAAGTCATGTTCCCCGTGTAAAGTAATAAAGACATGATTGGTTTTTGATTGCGCCTGGTAATACCTGGTGATCCTTAGGAATACCTAATGCGTCTATATCGAAGCACTTCGAACTTGAATCCATTAAAGCCTCAATACACGGGCCTACGTAACCTTAACACTTATTACTGTTTACTGTAGAGAAAGTTTGATGCGGAAACTTTCAATTTTAATCAACAGCTAAACTACGTTATTTTTGGCGCTTATGTCATGTTATATCAAAATATGATTGTCAAAATTAAGCCAAGAATTTATTTATCTGCTGAGGCAAATAGAAAATAATTTAGGATCTCGGAAAGTAAGACTCTACACAAGTTACTTTAAATGTTACTGTAATGAGAGTCATCCAATTATTCAGCGAGCTGTACGAAAACCCAGTAACAATAGCAAATAACGTACCTCTACTATTGTTTTATTCTGTAATCCTTGGAGCACTTGCGTTGCAGAAGCACCAGACAGCTGATGTGCCCTTAGCTTTTGTTTAATTTGGCGCCAATATTGTCCATAACATTCACAGTTATTATTTAGAACCGTTTTTGTGATAACAGTTCTTCACATTGTTTTATACAATTTCAAAAATTTCCTGGGAGTATTAATAGTAAGAGTGAATGTTAACATTTTTGCCATCTTTTTATCTTTGTTTAATGTTGGGATCTTTCATTTTAACTCGGTTTTCAGAAGGAAGATTACGGTACTTTCACTAAAGAAATTCAGCAAAAGATTGCTACTGCGTTAGAAGTTTCAAATAATAGAGCTTTAGCCAAAACGTTTCCGAACAATACAGGTTATGACGGCATTCAAAGAAAAATAAGTCTACAAACATGTCTAAAGGGTCTCACATTACGTCGATAACTTTGTCTCGGCAATAACTTAACACTGACCGCCATCGAACTGTGAAAGCCCCAGATAAAATACTTTGACGAATTCCTCGGCTGCCTACCTCAATGGCGAAATATGTTGTTTTTCGTATCCTTTTTCCGATGCCGATATTTCAGAGCTGTTTTTGCGTGGATGCCGCCGCGTATCGGTCGGTGGTCCATTAAATGTGAACAATGGACCAC
Source organism: Acronicta psi (assembly GCA_946251955.1). Taxonomy (NCBI): domain Eukaryota; kingdom Metazoa; phylum Arthropoda; class Insecta; order Lepidoptera; family Noctuidae; genus Acronicta; species Acronicta psi. The sequence continues at coordinate 8,463,034 of OX276475.1, read as the reverse complement.
TCAGGTTCTATTTGCCGTTTTATCTAACTTTGACGCACATTATGTGAATTTTGTCGGGACGTTTTTTGTTTACTTAATGACGCTCGCCGGCTGATGACTAATTAGCCTACGCTCTAATTTTTCAGTGATTCTTGACACATCTTGCTGCGCAATACAGATTAATAGGTTTATAAAAATAATATTCAATACATCAGAATATGTTCTATAGGTAGGTACAAACTATTTATGTATCAATCAAGGTATAAATAAATACTTATCTACTTAATATTATACCTACCTCAACAGAATTTAATATTTTTGTAGTTGTTTTATCAATCAATAAAATGCCAAATGAATTTAAAATACATTCCTATTTACAAAGGATGGTCTCAAGGAGTTATAAAATAACAGGACGTTAACTTAGATAAATCGCTTGTCTATTCACAGGCGTATAATAAATAGGTAACATAAAGATGTGTAAACATACGGCATCATCAATGAAATAAATAATATAACATTTTTGTACAGAAAAAACGAGTCACTTCCCAAAATAGTAAAATGTTGAGAAGAAATTGAGCGGTGTGTTGAGAATTTTATCAATTAAAGATGCTCCGGAGCCCCAGGCTGCGCCCCCCGTTGTCTTCAACTTTAGCCTTTAACGTTAACATGGAAACGGCTCGTTTATTATATATAATTAATTTAAATTAATTTTATAATGTTGAAGTGTCGGCAAGTAACATGATATTATTATAAAATCGAACTATTAGCAATATCCATATATATATTTTGCCACAGGTGTTCAAGTAACATAATTTATAGAAATATAAAAGTAGGTATTTTAGGGAGACATCAATAGGTACACCTGCAAAATCGTGGACCAACATGCCAACTATTACGAATTACGACTCTTTGCGTATAACAGTTAAGGTGCAGCTTCGGAAGGTTTCCGTTGCTCCCAGCATATTTCTGGACTTTTTATAGCACATAGCTAATATTGGTATAACACGTGTGCAATTTTCCATAAAGCAGATAGTCGTAGAACAGAAATATCGATAAACGATGGAAACTAAGTGTAGGTAATCTATATCTCCATGGATTTCAAAATTATTTAATATTTTATTTCAATTAGACCATATAAATAGGTACTTTTGAAACGTTAAATTAGTTGCAATAGTTCAATAAACCTAATGTCTTTTTGAGCCTACACATTCTGTCCTAGTATAAGTAGGTACTTACTTCGGTACTTTTAGAAACTAAACACATAGATAAGTAATCGTATTTGCATACATTATCTAAAAAAAACAATTTTCATTTATCCATTTTATATGTAATTATTCTATGTTGGTACCTATAGGTACCAAAATTTTAAAAATATGTAAGTAGTTGTAAAAAGGTACCAATGTTAGATGAAAGCGTTCGCCTTATATTGTCATCTACGGAACTATTTCGAGACAAGTGCTTCGCGTGTCTTCGGGACTTTTACGATTTCTTGTACATTCCACCGAGCAGGACCGACTATCTCGAGTAAGTACCTACGTATCTGTAGTTATATATAAAACTATAAACATACAGTAAAAGTGTTTTAAATGTTTATAGTTTACTCTTATCTAATATTGGTAACTTTTTAATATTAAATCTATTTATATTCATATCAATAATATTTAAGCATACGATGATTTTGTCTGTCTCAAATAGGCGGAAAATAGTCGGAAACGGCTATAGGAATTAAAACCAGAGTTTTTTTACATACACAACATTTTAATGTTGTAAATCCATGTTCTCTTGACTCTCGGCTTGGAATACTAATACCTACTGATTAGGAACATAGTAGAAGAACGCAATAAAATAACTCGTTAAAAAGCAACGTTCTGAAGTTCAGTACCCCAACACAATTTCCTGGTCATAATAAGATGTTTCCCATGCGAATTATCCGTCGTTCGACAAGCAAGCACTCAATTTTGTAGTTTTGAGTTTGTTATTTTGCTTTTATCAATCTATGGTTGAATCCGACGGTCAGATACAATCACGGAGAAATTATCTGCTAGTTTCATAATTGATTCAATGTAACGGATTATTATACATCCATTCATTATTTGTTTGGTTGGTTGATATGAGCAGTGCAATTACGTGACTACGCCAAACACGGTATTTTCGTAGAGCCTACATGTCGTCTACACAACGCCTATGCCGGTCTCTACTCGGAGCATACCTACACCGTGACGGCTACATATCGTATACGCAATGTTTTTACGCATCCTATCCCTACGTGACCTCTACATGATATCTACGCAGTCTACGAAATGTCGTCTACGCGAAGACTACGAAACGTCTACGCAGGACCAAAGTATTGGCCTACGAAGTCTCTACGTAGCGCCTACACAACAGCTACGCGGAAGCTACGCAACGCCTACACAACAGCTACGCAGCGCCTACACAACAGCTACGCGGACGCTACGCAGTGCCTACAAAACAGCTACGCGGAAGCTACGCAGCGCCTACACAACAGCTCCGCGAAAACTACGCAGCGGCTATGCGATACCTACGTCTTTATGGCGCGGCGCGCGGCGTGGTGAAATGGCGTTTGACTAGACTTTTATCACAGCCTGTATGCAGTGTATTTTTGGGGTGTGTGCCGTGCTTGCCTCTAACTAACACCTTCGTAAACTCTCAGTGCAAGTTGTAAATACAAGGTGGAAGGTTTCACTTAAGGTCAAAAATATAATGACCTCTGTAATTCATGTAGAAAATGATCTTTTATTACAGATATTGACATTTTTGAGCGCGCAGTGTATTGCTAAAAACCAGATTATAACGCTCCGCGGTGAATGTTATCGCGCGTGCGATCCGAAATAATTGAAATAATGATTTTTTCATTATAAATCTAATTTGGGTAAATAGAAATAATGTCTTTTTACACGTTCAAGTAAAAAAGACTACAGAAAAAATTGAAAAATGATGAAAAAAGTTACGGAAAATTTCAACGCAGGGGAGTTCAGAATCATGTACTGAACTCATGGTATTCGGATGTGCGTCGATGTCCCTTCCACCTTGTATAAAGATAGTACATATTAATTTTGTTAGGTTAGGTTAGCATCGTCAAACATTATATCTTAGAGATTTTACTTTGTTCCAGTAGTCAAGGACAGCAATTAAAACTGGTAATAATTATTCAGTCCAAAGACGGCATAAAACAATTCTAAATCAGAATTGGAAAACAATAGAAACTTTAACGTGGCTATTCAGTAGCTAAACGGAAGAAAACAATACTACCTAATTTAGTTTTACGTAAGTAGGTAGGTATTAAAAAAATATTTAATTCCGCACAATATTAACGAAAAACAGTACACCGTTGTTTGTAAACTAAAGGACGGGAAGCCTTGGGAACTGCAGCTAACATATTCCATCTTTAACGAACAAACTTATGTGCTTCGAACGAAATCCAACTCTCGCTATTGGACTTACAGAACGTATTCCAAAGCCAACCTATGCCTAATTCTCTCATAAAATATTTATTAATTGTACTGAAAAGTAAAATCTAATTTCCTACTCATAGGATTCAATTTGGTAATCCAGTCTCCTGGAATCTTCGGGAGCCGGGCACCAAAAAGTGTTTACTCGTAAACCACGCTCATTGTTTAAGTAAACTTCTATTTTGATGCTTTACTGTGAAGCACTCGCCGCACGAGATTCGAGCTAAACAGTATTTCTCAGTAGGTACCCCAATAAGAAATGAAAACTGAGCGCTAATAACACAAACAAGAAAAAGAGATAATCTAATTTATTTTACTGGCAGCCGAGCGCTCAAAAATGTATATATTTTTTATTGTCTACGCTGAACGTTGCACTTTAATAGTTACCTACGTGAAGTTTTTAAAATAAAATTAACTTTGTCAGAAACATAGATACTACAATTTACATTTTAAAGCTTACAACGCATTATTGTTCTACGATCATAAATTGGATAAATTGTTGTTAGTTTCGGGCAAATAAAAAAGAAAATATAGAATAGATGGGCATTTAAAGAAAGCTCTCTGGCTGACCTGCCTGACCTGGGGGATAAACGACACAAGGTAGGTATGTTCTTATCCTTTATTATTAACGACGACGTCTGTGGTCTAGTGGTTCGAGTACCGGACTGCTGATCACGAGGTCGTGGGTTCGATTCCCACAGGACACAAATATTTATGTGATTTATATAAGTATTTGTGTTTGTCTGGGTGTTTCCTATGTATAATAAGTATGTATTTACAAAAAAAAAAAAACGTATATAAGTATTATATCCATTGTCTAGTACCCATAGTACAAGCTCTGCTTAGTTTGGGACTAGATGGTGCTGTGTAAAATGTCCAAAGATATTTATTATTTATTATTATTTATTAAATTAGCAATTTTTGTTTATATTTGTCATGTCATAATCACGTTCTCGAAACCAGCTCTAACAATTTCGATGTCAGTTCATGTCAGTTAAATATAGTGGTTTACGGGGTCGATCGATGTAGCCAGGTCTAAGTGATTCCTGGGAAAATTAGTTTTCGCTTTTTTCACCCAAGCTGCACAACTGGGTCGCCGAGTCTTGAAGCAGTTAGATAAGTACCTACTAATAATTATTAGGGTAATAAAGTATTATTAGAGAAGAAACGTTACGACTTAAAAATGGGATCTCACGCAGCAACCGCTTTTGTCACCACTGAACCAATATGGCAAATTTCCATTTAAGTAATTAGTGGTATATTTTGTTAATAAATGTGTTTGTTTTAGTACACAAGGTTTAGCAATCCATTATGCACACGCCTCTAGTTTTCATACTTTCCAAGAAATGTTGAATCGAAATATAAACTTCTGGTAAGCAAGCTTTTGGAATATTCACATTGTACACAATGTTCTACCAAGAACTCTGTTTTATTAATTAATCATGTAGGTATTTCGAATTTAAATAGTTCATCATAACAATAAAATGTTTCTCACTAATTTCATAGACAGGCAATCATAACATACCTAGCATACATACTCATCTATACTAATATTATAAAGAGGAAAGATTTGTTTGTTTGTTTGTTTGTTTGTTTGTAATGAATAGGCTCCGAAACTACTGGACCGATTTCAAAAATTCTTTCACCTTTGGAAAGCTACATTATCCCCGAGTAACATAGGCTATATATCATCACGCTACGACTAATAGGAGCGGAGTAGTAATGAAAAATGTAGCAAAAACGGGGAAATAATTATAAGATCACGCGGGCGAAGCCGCTGGCGGGAAGCTAGTGTAGGAATAAAACTTATCAATTGCGAGCTACTCTACCTACTGCGGTGTGAACATAAAATAGGTACCTACCTATAGATGCCTAGATTTATAGATTTATATGTTATACCTACAGCCTATAGGGTTCGTACAATAAGAGGTCCTCGTATGGGGGTACGTACTGGAAATGTATAGCTATGCCGCAAACATTGATGTGTAGCCTGTGTGTGAGTAATACAATACGTAAACCTTTTAGTGTAGGTAGAAAAAAGATTAGGTATGCTTTGCTTTTTCTTTTTTCTGCTTGCTTTTCCAACTTGGTGAGATTATTATAATTATAATAGTAAAAATGTGTGTATTGATAAGTACACTCGCTTAAAATAGTAAAGCTAAACATTGAGGAAAGCTGCAAGCTCACAATTGAGCACAATTGGAACAAGACGCTGGCAGTAGTAAAATAACGATTGCTATTCCAAATTATTAGGCACTTCTTCGTACAATATTTAATAAAAACTGTATCTTTTTTATATATTTTTACCTAATATATGTACGAAGCTCAAATTTAAATTCGTGAAAGTAGCAATTGGTAAGCAATTATTGATGCAATAAACTTTTAGAAATTCTGCGTCGTTCATGTTGAACACGGAGGCGACCATCCCTCCAAACGTCAGAATGGCTAGCAAAAAAAAACATATTTCTCTGAATGTATCTTTTGTAGCAATTATTGAAGAAATGTAGCAAATACAAGCAATTATATACTTTCAGAGCCGCTTGCTATACGCAACCAGCAATTCTAACGCTGTCCATTGTTTCGCTTGAGGTTTGAGTAAAATAACACAAAAAGGGAAACACCTTCAAAATGATTGTGAAATTAATCGAACTTTTATTACTACATTTACTATACTATATTATATAACCTATCAATATGTTTCATCAATAAGAAATTCTTTCACAGATTTATTATATTTTTCGGGCAGAATTTGCTGAAGTTCGTTTCGGGTCAACCAGTCACATTTAGTCTTGCTTGGTGCCCCACTTTTGTAGTTAGCATAATAGAAGAATACCTGCAAAAAATGTTTGTTCATTGTTTAAAGCATGTAATTTTTTTTACAGACGGACTTGTTGGCTTTATTATTATTTCCATTTATTTATTTTTTTAACCTGCTGACACCTAATAGGTCTATATTTAGGACAAAAGTCCTGGTACTATAATATTATACTCAGTAGATATTTATTATTTGGAGTTGGCACTTATTTTATCAGGTATCAGCTTATCTGCTTTTTGAGATTTGTACCATGTCTCCCATTAAACTTAACTTACTTTAGCTCCTATCTTCCCATTGACCTCGGATGGGTATTTGTATTTGTAAAACCCGCATGGTGCATTTGACACAAATTGTACTTTTAGTTCATCTCCACATTGCTCTTTTACTATTCTTTCTGCAGTCTGCAAAATAAATATAAAAAATAATTATTATTAAGGTTGATTTTATTAGTATTTTTAACAAAGCATGGCAACAAAAATTTTAGATTACTCTAAATGTTCAATAATTATTATTAATATACTTTCTAATAAATAATTTTGCTATATATTTAACTTTTGAGTTCTACCTGTCTTAAAGTTTCTCCTTCCTGCCACAATCCTTGAGGTAGTAAAGTTTTGACATCTGACCCTAGCTTTATTGGTGAGACCAATATCAGATGCCTCTGAAGACATCTCTCTGTAGATGTCTTGTCACCTTTTTTATCAGCATCTGAGACATTAATTTATATTAAGAATATTGTGAAAAGAATTGTCTAGCAATAACATTTCTTGTTGTAACAATTATTTTTTTAATAAAGTACCTATATTAATTAGGTATGGTTAAATAAAGTGTAGAATGAATTACCGGTCTCTATACTGGCAAATTTGAACTGAGCGAACTCTTCATTAGCAGCATCCTCAAAGTCCTGGGCTGTAATTTTACTCATAGCATCCACATCTACATCAGCTGATTCTTTTTTGAGGAGCTCTGCTTGGACCCTATACACAATAATAAATAGTTATAGTATCAATATTTTTTTTATCCCACAAAAAAGTTTATATCTTTTCAAAGCTGTAGCATTTATTCATGCAAAAATAAAATAAAAAACAAATAATTATATATTTGTTTTAACATTGTGTATTATGAGCTCACTGCTGAGAAAAGGTCTTCCTATTTCCTTTCAATAATCTCTGTTCTTGGCTGACTAAGGCCAGTTATACCCTCAGCCCTCATCAAATCCTATAGGGGGGAAATAATCATTTTGCATCTTTGATTAGTTGCCTATGCCGTGTCTCTAACACCTTACATTAGAGACAATGTTCTAGAAATGTATACTAACTTATCATTTTCATGTCTAATCTCATGGTCAGACTTCATACTTTTCTCGATTTCTAAGGTATAGAGTAATTCTTTATATTTCTTCTGCATTTCATTCAATGGAGGAGTTACCACTGGTAATCTTTCTACACACACTCCAGTCACTATATCCCATGATTGTTTAACGCTCAGACCTGTAACGAAAAAGGTAATTAGCAGTATGCGAAACGAAAAAGTATCGCCAAAATAACCTTAAGGTAACTTTACCTCTTGCAAAAATCCTGTGACATAAATTCACTTCTGCTTGAATCAATGTCTTAAACAACATTATTACCAGAAATAATCCGATCAATAAATAGTATGCTGAATATAACTACTAATAAATTTATTTACATCTATTTTAAATTTACCAATTTATTCTGAACAACAGAGCTCGCTCTGAAGTAGGGATGTTCGATCCGATCCGATACTTGTGTGGATCGATACAAAGCAATACGATCCAACCGATTTTTGTATCGATACAATGGCTTTCGATCCGTTGGTGGATCGATACAAATACCATGAGGATCGGATCGAAAAATTTGTTGTATTAAATTATAAAATAATAAACAATCTGTAACCTAAATAATTATTCGTAATATTAATACTGTATTCCTTAGCTCCAAAGTATGGTTTATAACAACAAACAGGTTCATATTATACTAATATAAATATTTATCTGGCTGTGGACTGTAAAATCAGTAGTTATTACATCTTATATTTTTCTATATACCTTCAATTTTGACATGATTACTTGAGATTATAGATCATTTCATAAAAAAATACTATACGTTAAATACTAATACGTTGTTTGTCAGTAGTAGGAACAAGTACTATTGTTCTGTGGGTAGCAACGTCTGTTCCCCTTCGAATGTCTTTTCTCGTTGGCCACCTACTTTAAATAAAATCTACAATCGCCTAGATCCAGAGTGGTTATCAAGATTATAATTTTTACGTACCCTACCATTCAACGATTATCCAATGCAAAAAAAATATTATTTCTCTACTACCTCAACTTTAAAGTTTTAAATTACAACATATTTAATTTTTTTTAAATTTTTGATTCGATACTGGATCGATCCAAAAAATCGTATCAAATCAATCGGATCGATACTTGGATCGATACAATGTATTACGATCCATTACGATCCGAAATATCGATACAAAGCCCCTGGATCGAACATCCCTACTCTGAAGAACAGCATAAAGCACATTGATTTAGGGATGTTCGATCCGATCCGATACTTGTGTGGATCGATACAAAGCAATACGATCCAACCGATTTTTGTATCGATACAATGGCTTTCGATCCGTTGGTGGATCGATACAAATACCATGAGGATCGGATCGAAAAATTTGTTGTATTAAATTATAAAATAATAAACAATCTGTAACCTAAATAATTATTCGTAATATTAATACTGTATTCCTTAGCTCCAAAGTATGGTTTATAACAACAAACAGGTTCATATTATACTAATATAAATATTTATCTGGCTGTGGACTGTAAAATCAGTAGTTATTACATCTTATATTTTTCTATATACCTTCAATTTTGACATGATTACTTGAGATTATAGATCATTTCATAAAAAAATACTATACGTTAAATACTAATACGTTGTTTGTCAGTAGTAGGAACAAGTACTATTGTTCTGTGGGTAGCAACGTCTGTTCCCCTTCGAATGTCTTTTCTCGTTGGCCACCTACTTTAAATAAAATCTACAATCGCCTAGATCCAGAGTGGTTATCAAGATTATAATTTTTACGTACCCTACCATTCAACGATTATCCAATGCAAAAAAAATATTATTTCTCTACTACCTCAACTTTAAAGTTTTAAATTACAACATATTTAATTTTTTTTAAATTTTTGATTCGATACTGGATCGATCCAAAAAATCGTATCAAATCAATCGGATCGATACTTGGATCGATACAATGTATTACGATCCATTACGATCCGAAATATCGATACAAAGCCCCTGGATCGAACATCCCTACATTGATTGACAATTTGACATTGACATTTGACAGTGATAGGGATGTTGAAAAATATCGATATATCGATATTATTTTTTCAATATATCGATATTTTTGAGCGAAATTTAATATTTCGATATATCGGTGTATCGATATAAAATTCCAAGTATCGAAAAGGTATCAAAATCGATATTTTTTTCAGAACAATAAACCGACCAACTTAAAACTAAATTATAAAACAGAAAAAAAAGGTCATTTGTAATCTTTTAAAAATTTAAGTTAAAAGATTACAAATGACCTTTTACAAACGGCTGTTTTATAATTTAGTTTTAAGTTGGCCAATATATCGATATATCAATATTTTCTGAAAATATAAATATCAATATTGATATATTTTTTTAAAAATATCGATACGATATATATCGATACTTTTTGAATTTCTGACATCCCTATACAGTGATGCCTCATGCCAGTGACAGAACAGCAGGGCTGCACTTGGGCATGTTTAAAACGATAGTACAAAAAATTAAAAGGATAGTATATGTACAAAAATACACTTACAGTACACTTTATTAATTTGGATCAAAAGTCATTAAAGTCAATACCACTTTATGCAAAATTTATCTATTCCAAGTAGTCAGTTATTCAATATTTGTGTGATCCTTAGTAATCAGTACCTACAATTACCACTTAAATGCGCAAATGCCTATGAATTGTGTTGCCAGTTTGTGCCTTATATTAGGTTATTTACTTTTATTTTTAATAAATATTCTCTCACAAAGACAAGATTTTTCGAAGGGCACCTAGGAGTGACCGTGTGATGACGTAAGTTATGTAGTTTATATTTTAATTATGTGATTTTTAAATATTGGATTGGTAGTAAATGGTTTTTATATAAGTCATTAATGTAAAATACTGAAATTATAGTATTTTTCGTACTATCCATAAAAATGGATAGTATATACTACGAAGCATGAAATTATAGTACAAATACTATATTAAATTTATAATACGAAATCCAACCCTGCACAACAGACATTCTTCTATTAGTGACAACTGAGTAATGACATTGACAGCGTCATATAAAAATACAGATAGTAGGAAAACACCACGGATTATAGATTAATAATTTTTATTCTACTTTTCTCCGATTTTTACTCAGTGCTGCCATTTTAGCGCTTTCGGCGCTAGATCTAGCGCTTTTTTGCAATGCTCAGCGGGCACATGATAATTTTAGCGCCTAACGGATAATTTAGCGCTTTCTTAATTTTTAATATGGCAGCACTATTTGTTCCGTGGAGAATAAAATTATTGTTTATGTTCAATTTTGTGCTCTATGCCAGCTGGGTTTTAATATGGCAATAGAGCACGGGGAATCCCATGAACATTAAGTACGGTTTGTTTCATGTTTGGTTGATTGACTTTGCTTCTTTCATTTTCATTCTGTCTATGTGAACGCACTGAAGTTCCCAAACCCAGTATACCCAAACTGTAGGTATAGAATAATATTATTATGTTTTCTCTTCTAAATTTTATTATTGTAATAAAAAGTTGTCTTTCACTACAATCACGTTTACAATTCGTATTTTATTTTATTTTTGTGGTGCGTATGACGCTTTTTCCACGATCAATGTGATTACACAATCTACCATACTAAACACATAGAGCAAAACAACGGAGCCGTAAACGAGATGCGTTTATACGAGTCGCAATCTGCGTCTCGCTTCCAAACCTTTATCAGAATTGTTTTAAGAGTTCATGGTTACAGCCCATGTTTAGTATGGGAGATTATTTAATCACAATGATCGTCTAATAAAAAGCGCTTCTATTAAAAGTTCGAAGTTTAGCGCTTTATTGACTCGTTTGAGCCCATTTAGCGCTTTAATGGCTCGTGAATATATTCGAATCTAGCGCTTAGTGCACCGCTGTCAGCGCTGATTAGATTTTTTCATCTGGCAGCACTGTTTTTACTGCCAGTTTAAGTTAGGTCGTGTCAACTTCAACCCGGACAATAGGTTCGGCGAGAACTGTACAGTCATTTATTTTATTAAAATTTTATAGGTTGTAAGAAAAGCCAATGCAGGATCAGCTTATAATAGAAATTTGAAAATGTATAGACTGAAACGACTGATGGATTTATATCCGGGGGATACACACTGGAAAAGACGATAACGAATAAGCGAGTGCGATCGAGTAAATGTAGTAAAATGTAAAGTATAATAACTAAATTGTCGCATGGTCTTTAAAATGAAAAAAATAACCTGGGGGTAAAAAAATAAAATGAAAAATAATTTTGAGATATACATAATTATAATTTAATCGACAATAGTATGGTTAAATGAATTAATAGACCATTAAAATAGATCTTTATCATTGATAAAATACAATATTTTTTAATATATCAACATTTTCTGTACTTACCGAGAATAGCAGTCGCTTGTCGTGTAATAATTTTGTTTGGTAGCAACACTCTCTTACCGTTTCTGCCTTTTCCGGCTCTTGTGTCAAAGAAAGTAGGTGAATATGATTGTATTTGCTAAAATCTATCAAAATCTCTTGGAATATATTGATAATTTAAGTGATAGTGACTTATTTCAATAAAGAAAATCCTAAACTGCAATTTCTAAACTATATTTCATTTACCGAACGTAAAACATACCCCTCGTAGTTGTCAAGTGATACAACAAACAGGTTAAGTTCTGTAATTTATTATCGTTTTAGGCTTGACCATGAAGCAAATAGTGGCTAATCAAAAAGTGAAGATCCCTGAGGGGCTCACTGTTCACGTTAAATCGCGGTTGGTGACAGTGAAAGGACCGCGCGGAGTTTTGAAAAGGAACTTCAAGCACTTGGCTGTTGACATTCGCATGGTAAACCCACGAACTCTGAAGGTAGAGAAATGGTTCGGTTCCAAGAAGGAGCTCGCTGCAGTCAGGACAGTCTGCTCACACGTTGAGAACATGATCAAAGGTAAATTGTTTACTTGTTGTTGTTCATTGACTTGTGTTATAACCTGAAAATTGACTACTGGTATGAGGTTATTATTGAAAATTATTTACATTTCATGCTCGTAACATACTAAGTACTATTTTTAGTGGTTCCTAAGATCAATTACAAATTTAAAATGTAGCCAACAGTGATCACATCATACTTCACAACTGATTTTTATTTTGTTCTAATTCAGTCAGGGAATCACTTTATAAGCATCTATGAGACTAAGCTATTAGTTGCGTCTGCTATCTGAATACCTTCGCAGAAGTGAAATTCAGGTGAATTTTTATTTTGGTGAAAAAATATCTACCAGTAAAAAAAATATACAAAGCTTATTATCTTAGTAATGTGAAAAATGAGATATTGATGGTGTAAACACCCTAACTACATATTTTGATCCCACAAAATTATTGTGCTAGGTTGACGAATGTGGCATTTCATTGTATTTAATTTACCCAAAATTCAGCTATTATTTGTAACGGAATCACTGATTACATTTCATTAATGATCTGTTATTACCTCACCTCACCTGGGTTACCCAGCTCTGCTTGGGTGATTATAGAATAAATTAGTTGTTATTTTCTTTGCTTGAAATAGGGAGAAATTATTATTTTTTTGATAAGAGACCTAATTAGATAAATTTATCTCCCTTGTAACCTATATAACCACAGTTCGTCGGTGACTTTAGGTCCCATGTAATTGGGATATAGCCTATTGCCATCAACCGGGCATAAATCCAGACTGAGCTGCTACTGGAAATTTCACAGAAAAACCCAACAACACTGCTTGACCTGAATCAAACCCAGGACCTCTAGCATAGTAGTCCAAAATTATTTAAACAGAAGCTTAAGATAAATGATTGTTTAAATTAATTGGTGACCCCATGTTCACTGTTATAGATATGCATTTGTATTCCAGGTGTGACCAAGGGATTCCAATACAAAATGCGCGCTGTATATGCTCACTTCCCCATCAACTGTGTCACCACTGAAGGCAACAGCATCATTGAAATCCGTAACTTCCTTGGTGAGAAATACATCAGGAGGGTAAAGATGGCACCTGGTGTGACCGTTGTCAACTCGCCCAAACAGAAGGATGAGCTGATCATTGAAGGCAACTCCTTGGAGGATGTGTCCAGCTCAGCTGCCCTTATCCAACAATCAACCACAGTTAAAAACAAGGACATCAGAAAGTTCTTGGATGGTCTTTATGTGTCTGAGAAGACTACTGTTGTACTTGATGAGATATAAGGACATAAAATAATTTTAATTTGAGCTGTATAGTTTTATTTTGGTACTAGCTTTTGCCCGCGGCTTCGCTTACGTGGATGTAGAAACAAAATTAGGATTAGAAATTGAACCCATTCATAAAAAACTTGTATTTTGAAGTAGTGTTTTAGAGGTTTGTAAAAAGGGCCTCGTGACTAAGTTATAACGGCGCTAAGCTCAATGAATATTGTGGGTTCGATTCCGGTCGACAATTAGTCTCGTTACTGAGGTACTTTATGAGGTACTGAGGTGATGTTGTTTGTGAAAATATGTCCAAAAGAAAACGGAAGCTTCAGTTAGTCGTAATAACTCGTAATTCTAACCAAACTTTACAACTATTGTTTAATTTAAGTCTATACCACTTAAAACGTTTATAACTAATCAACAATCACGATTTCTGCGCATATGACAACTTAATTAAAGAACCAACAATAATGATCCCTTATATCAATAGGAATACATACTACAGAGAGGTCAAGCTCTATCTCAGCATCTACGCAACCGAGTGGAATGAGATATACCTCATTTTTTTAGTTGAACGATGGACTTTTAAATAGAAAATTAAAAATAATAAACCAGCAATGATGATCTCTTCTTTCTATGGGCTTGCATACAACAGAGAGGTCAAGCTCTATCTAAGGATCTATACTAATAATTGAAAAAAGCTTTACATCAGTTTTTAAGTTGGAAATTATGCTTTACAACAGTTAATACAAAATTCAAATCTATTCAGTAGGTTTAGCGCCAACCCCTAACAAACAGACAAGAATTCTAAAAATCACATTTTTGGGTTCGCGATCGTTTATATACTCTAACCCAATTGTTTTTTTTTAAATATCTTCAATGTACAGAAATGACTTTTTTACAATTTTATAATAGTATAGATTACAAATACACTTTTGGAAATTTTTCCACATTTGCCCTTGCTAGAGGTTGATAAGATTCAAGAGACCTGCTACTCTGACCTAGATCATTCATGAAAAGTACATCTCCTCTACTCCCGAAGCAAATTACGTGTTAGATTTAGGGAGATCCTGGGTTAGCTTCTGACGACTGAGCAGGCTTGGTAAACACAAATATAAAGATCCTCTTCAATATCACGATTACTAGATTTCACTATTGCAATATTTTGCTAAGTTGGACAGTTTCAGAGTATAAAGGATTGATTCAGCTATTATACATACTGTTATGGTAGGTTTCTAAAACATACTTCGTTTTAGAAACTCACTCACATACTCACTAGACATCATTTATTATGAGTCGAAGTGAACGCCAGCAAGATTTAAGAGCAAGATGCCGTAGTAGTAAAGACATCTGTTGCCTTTTCAAATTAGTAGGCACTTTGTACAAAAATAAAAGCTATTTTTACCTATTGTATGTATGAGCGAAGCTCAAACAAGACAGAATTCGTGAAATTGATACAACAAAGTTTCGGAAATTCTGTGTCCTTCAGGCTGAACATGGAGGCCATCATCCATCAGACCTGACGTCAGGATGGCTGGTCAAAAAAAAACTTATGGCTCGAATATACCTACTTTCAGTGCCGCTTGCTTGTCATAAGCAGCCAGCCATTCTGACGCTAACCCGTTCGCTGCTACGATACATCGTTATAGCTGACCTCCGCTGGCAGTCTGGCACCTCTATGATACTACGTTAGTCTAGTGAGGGTTGGCAGACTAAACGCTGTCGAAAAAATCTCAGGCATGCAGGTTTCCTCAAGATGTTTTCTGCCCCTTTTAAATAGATTTATTGTTACCTAGCTTTCCACCAACGGCTTTGCCCGCGTGGTCTGGGTATTACTACATATTATTATTATATAACAAAGTCCTCCACTGCGTCTCTGTTCGCGATCAGCTCAAAAAATACTGCACCGATTTTCATGCTGTTTTCACCAATGGATATTGGATAGAGTGGTTCTCGAGAAAGATTTTGGTATATGATTTGTCAAGTTTTTGACACTGGCTAAATTATAAATGGCCACGCGTGCGAAGTCGCTGGCGGAAAGCTAGTTTCTTATATATTTAGCCTATGTTACTTGGTAAAGATGGTTTGGATGCTTTCTAATGATGAAATAATTTTTCAAATCGGTCCACTAGTTTCGGAGCCTATTAAATGCAAACAAACAAACAAATCTTTCCTCTTTATAATATTATTATTAGTAGTATACATACGAAAAGTGAGAGGCCCTAGAATTCAGTCCAATTCTAACAAAACAGGAGTTTGTTTGTAATGAAAACAATAATAGATTTTCAACGTAAATAATTTTATTCAAACTATTCTATTGAACATCACTAACTCATAAACATTGTACATCTGCAAATATGGATGTGGTTAAAATGTTAAATTATGTGTTAAAAAGACATTATACACTTAATTTGCACAAACTCAAATTATTATTAAATAAAATACCTACTTATAAATGATAAAATAAATAGCTTTAAAAATTAACCATTTTCGTGACTATGATGTTAATACATTGATACAGAATCTTAAAAATAAATTAAAATATCTATCATAATTATTATTTACATTACACAACAAAATAACAAAAGGAATCACGACAAAGGCAGTGATATTTAAATGTTGCAAATAATTGTTCTTAGCCAATATTGCCTATTATACAGAGTCAAATCTCTTTGGTGGATTCAACAATTTATCAGTAAGTAATCAATTTCGTTTGTCGTAATGCCTTTTTGTGTCAAGATATAAAATATATTCCGTAATAGTCGTCATCAGCACTTGTCATGTAGAAGTTAATTAATACTTTAACATTCGCTTTATAATTGAAACATTCAATAAAATATTTAAGTACCATTTTTTTTATTTAAAAGTACATGCATCATATTATGTTATATACTAGGGTAATACATAATACTCAGGGGTAATAATTACTTTGTTATTATGGACAATAGTTAGCAATAAATACGCCATGACGTAACAACAGTATATTGCAACTTAAGCTTTACATGCTCGCGTCTAGTGCCATATTTGCAGATGAGCATCAAGTATTCCGTATGAAAATAAAATTCTCAATAAATAAATGTCAAACACTATTTAATTGGTGAGACATTTCACACCATATAACACAATTGCTTACTATAAAAATGATCAACAAACAACTTTGCACCTCGCCTAAAGTGTCAAGTAGGACAACGGTGTGCAGAAATGTCATGAGATTCAATGGTTACGATTACGATAAAGATTGCCGCTTGAGCAAATAATCCTGATTATGTACGTCTTACACTAGCCATGCGTGAGGTGGGTTCAACTACACAGCGTAACTAGATCATAACTAGTAGGTATATAGTATATATATATAGCGGTTTAACATCACCTGTGCAACGTGATTCGTCTCATACGATAAATCCACTATTTGAATTCTGTTATTATTATATTAAACTCTTAACACTGACGAAAATTCATAATGTATCTAGCAACCTGAGTAAAATAACATGGATAATACCATTTTAAAATGTTATTAAATATACAATAAATTTACATAGTTAATTGAAGCACAATTAGCGGGTTGTGTCAAATAATTAAAATAATAATTCAATTTAAAATTTGCATTCGACGATACGTCTTCATTAATTAATTTGCACGATAAACATAAGCGTACGTAAGTGAACAACAGTGAATGCTATCAATAGCGAGTTCTTGGTCAACAATAATTTATCCACGTGTGACAATTTACATTAACTTTAGAAATAATTTCTTTAACGCTTAATTAACTCCGATATGGTCTATCTAACAAGCGGTGATTGGAGAAAGTCTGATCGTAAATCTAATAAAAAGACGCGTATTAAAATCGCACGCTTAGCATGCGCGTAACATTGGGCGTCGCCGCGAAGCGACGCGACGTTCGCCACGGGGACGCTCTACTTCTTATTGCTGTCTGGAGGAATTCGCGTAGAACACGAGATATATATCGTAAAAAATATCGGAGCCGCACATTGGTACGTAAATGATGGCGGGTGGAGTCGAGGCACTATAATAGGTACTAATTAGGTAGTACGCGGGGATGTCGGGAGTACGGCCCTTGTATGGCGCGGGCGCTGGTTGGCGGCGGCTCACAGCGGGTCCCGGCGCGGCACCCACACGGTGGGTCCGCTCTCCGCCGTGATCACCGCCTTCACCTTCGCGTAGATCTCCTCCGGTGTGTCGCCCGTCACTACCGCTGCACATGCACAAATAATAGGCATTTAAATAATTATTCACTAATAACTAACGCTAAGAGACATGCTGATTAAATGTATCGTAATAATCAACTGTTATTTCCTATAATCCTCCTGCCCTGGTCTCAATTTATTTAATATGTAGATGACAAGTAATCTTAACAGGGGGATTTGTGATTATAATTTAATCAAGACACTGGCGTAATTATAAGCTAAATAAATGGAAATGTATGTACCAGTAAAATATTCGGCGAATTCTTGTTCCATCTTCAGCGCACGTTCGTAAGTTTTCTTCGCTTGTTCTTCAGTCATTCGCTTATTCATTTCCCTAAAGATATCATATATTTTAGACAGTGATTTTAAATTATCAAAATTAAATAAATAATATTAGATAACATGGTAAATAAATGCACTGTACTTACATAATAGACTCTATGCTCTTTGGTTTTATAAATATGGCAACAGGATAAAGTTGGGCCACCTGTAATCTCTTGATTGCATTACCGCTCACATCCAAAATGCAATGTTTGCCCTAAAACATAACGAAGATACTGTGTTACAGTAAATTTTGCATTGACTTACAATCCGAGAGAGAAACATTTGAAAAAGCCAATCACTTTCTGCATAAAGTGAAGATGACTTCATTGCCCACTGTCCATAGATTTTTGTTGATGTGTTGATGTGATGTGATTCATAGGTATCCCAATCACGTACCAAATAAAATAAATAAATTAGGTAAATATTCATAAAAATAGGGCTGTTAATGAAGTTTTAAATAAATTCACGATTTTTGTTCAAAAATTACCAATATTACCCAAAACCCAGCCATTTTCTTGAATGTAACAACACTATCACCTGCCGCGGTATATTTGGCACCTGTTACGATTGCCCCTGTAGCTAAGAACATAGACAGTTTCCTTGTTTTATAACACAGAGTTTCCTTGTTTTATAAAAACATTAAGATTTATTCGAATTTTTTTTTTTTTACTTGTAAACTGAAAAGGATTACATAAATGTAATCTAATTTAGATACCTAATAATACCTTCACGGGTCGGACAGGGTTTTCTTAACATGTTTTATATGCTTTACAGAAACTACAGCAGTCGCAAAGTGCAGTTTGTCGATATAAACCCAGATGCTTCTGAATCATGTTCTGCCCCCTAATGGCTTATGATAGGTACTACAGATTTTGATACAATATTGGTACCTTCTCAGCGACTTCTCGCACGGAAGCGACGGATGTCCCGTACAGGTTGTCGTTATACTGTCCAGCCTCAATGAATAGATGGTTCTGTATGTCGCGCTCCATCTGCTCGCGACTCGCGACAAAGTGGTAGTCGCGCCCGTCAACTTCGTAGTCGCGTCGTGGTCGGGTCGTATCTGTAATGTACCAATAGTTGCTTAATTATGTTAGGCTGCAACAAAGCAATGCTTCAATCAAATGAAAGTACATATAGGTACAAAAGTTTAATAAAATAATTTATTGTTTACCGCCTTTTACTTCAAGTTTTATTAATTTAATTTAACTATGTAATATAAAGGCGTAGGGCCTTCATATTATACATATAGTTATAGCTACGGCCTAGGTACGTTCCAGAATTTCAATATACAAGGAACAAAAACTCTTTGGATTAATCTTGCTACACTCAAATGTACAAAAAAAACCTAATCAGGTGCCTGCATAACATAACTAGGAGTCATCTATACGTAATGTGAAACATAGTTGATGTTACTCACGAGGCACGCAGCTGCCGAACTTCTCAGGGAACTCTGATATTAGATCGTCGTTTATTCTGTCCTTGAGAGGGCCCAGGATTATGACCGGCCGCGTGTAAGTAATGGTCAACTGTTGTACGGTCTCATAAGATAGCACCGTTTCATCTTGACCTGCAAAATAATACATTTTAGTATAAAATTAATATATTCAATGATTTACTATCTTGTGGCAGAAGACATCCAAGTGCTCATTAATGTGCGTTAAATGTATCTTTCAATTTATGCAAGACGTGTGTTTCCATCATACCATAGCCATAAAATCCAGCTCATAGGTGTCCCGTATATTCGTGTCAACAATATCCACTTACATCATTCGTGCGATATGTGCTGATTTCAAAACAACTGATTATGTGCAAAACTTGTGCTGCAAACTCAACCTATTTTCATAAATCTTACATGTATGTATACTAAAATCATTAGGACTTAATTTTTATGGACACGTAAAAGTTTAATAGTTCATTTCCGATGGAACATAACATTGTACATTGAAACAGACATTTAAATAATCAATTAGCTACCTAAATTATACATTTCCTAAATGCAAATTACGTAAGTGTGTGTAATATAGAACCAAAACTTTGACGATAAAGTTTCGACTTACTTAGCAAGAAGGTATGCATTTAAACACCTGCCTGCCACATAATTCTGGAATTAAAGTACAGCTCGACACAAGAAATAATATTGGGTTCATAATTTAAATTTTAGTGTCATGATTTAATCCAAAATTGATCGATAATATTTTGAGTGCAATTTCTTACGTATCGAATTGTAGTTATGCTTTCTTCTAAATTACTCTAAACAACATGAATTGATTAACTACTAGCCAAAATTAAATAAAACCTTATTGTCTTGCCAACATTGTTTCAAGGTATGATTTATTTAATTCTGGCTCAATCATATATGCCCCTTAATATAATCTTAAACAGAACTATAATAATAAGCAAATGTACACGTTGTAATACAGCATTCAGTATGTATGTCAGCGACTGCTAAGGCTAATAAAATAATTACAGCGTCCCTAAACATCTGAAGCGATAAAAACTAACTCTAAGAATAAACCAGCACAGCATAATTTAGAAAACGAAAACAAGCTCAAATGAGAATGTCGTGAGTTCGATCGTACATCTGAAACATGCTAGTGACGTATTGTGTAGTGTCAACTAAAGGCAAAGCGCGTATATCTGTGCGAACATGCGTGGCGCCTGAAGCATCAGCTAGTGTGACAGAGGCGGCTCTTGTGTCCTCGTGTGCTTCCAGTGGCCCCACACCCTCTCCCTCCACAACAACTAACTACTCGTAGTTATCGCGGCTCGTATAGTTGCTGTTGGCAACGCGTACTGTACGTGACGGCGTAGAGCTGCGCCCATAGCCGCGAACTAGTGAGCCCGGTGTGATTCAACAATTTAGAAATAATGATCAAACACTTTCGTGAGCTCGATGGCAATATTTTCGAGTGCGGAGAGGCTATTAGAGTAATCGCGTTGTATGAATTAAAAACTGAACATAAAGAAAGTATGACAAATAATACAAAAAATTGGAGTGTTATTGAAATGAAAACTACATTTCTAATTGATGATCATAACCAGAATGCGGGAGGTAAGGTATCGGCTACGGCACTCGCAAGCTACGCCTCACTCCCAAAACTTACTCTCGTCCTCGAGATAAATGAGCGTTATCTCCTCCATCATGGGAAGTTCCACTCGGTACAAGATTTCCCCTACACGTAGAAAAATTAACGTTACATATATTTATAATAAACGCAGCAGTATGCGTCCGTACAGTGGTACGGGACCAGGGACGGGAGCTTCCGATAGGACAGAAGTATTGACAGGTATGTTCATCATTATTTTGATAGCATGGTTGTAATTAGCAGAACTCTATAAGTTCGTGAATAACCTTCGGGAAAATAAACAGCAAATAAAAAAAAGTACGTCTCATTGACAAGATGATGGATGTTTTGTTGGCTTCGGTTAGGCAACTAGAAGCACGGGACGGCGGCCGGACGTGTCTCAAACCAACCCATGTGCTCGCTGCGACCACTTTTTTTCAACATTAACTACTTGTGGAACACCAAATCGTAATTTCTAAGCTCGCACCACACACCTATGTGTTATTTAATCATTATAATTTTCCTGTAGTAGCACAAGCTAACAAACCGAACTACATAATTATTTGTTACAATTTTATGAAGAAAATTGGTCAATACTGACATTTAGTAGCACAAAGGCTTTGTAGCCTCTCTCTGTAGGCTCTACATAAAACAAGGAACAAACACAGTTGTGCGGTAAGAGCTGTATATAAAAAAATAAACTATCTAACACACAGAGGTAATAAGTACATAGCTTGTCGCCGGCTCGGCCACAACATGGTATTATTCGACAAGCGACAATGATACGCCGATTACTGGCTAAACCTATATTTTAATATTATAGGCATCACCATGCTTCTCCAAACACACTACAAGCGATAATTTACTCACATAGATCCGGTACAATTTCATTATAAAAATAAATAGTAAAATCGCTACACTGTGAAGATTTAAATTGTCATACAATAACATGGTCTGTGTTCCTCAAATACTTTCTGGTTGTGATCAAGTTTTAAGTGTATAATTTTTAATACAATGTACATATATTATAAAATACATAATAGTACAATATTAAAATATTCATGACAAAGTTCTTCTATTCCTGTCATTGTGTAAATATTACGATTTGGTAAATAAAACATATATGTATTATATTATCATAGTAAGTACTAAGTATATATAATTATGTACCTTAGAAGTCAATGCACCAAGGCCAATAAAACTAATTTTGTGTGAGTTGATTTCACAGCTTGAGTAATTACATTTACATAATATCAATTACTTTCTAGAAATGTAAATACAAAAATATATTTGATTGACCTTAGTAGTTATCAGTGTATTTTTATTTAGTTGTAACACCAAATTGAACAATTCACGAAGGCAGCTTCATTCACTTTCCTTAACATCATAGATGAATTTGTTCCGTTGTTAGAATAAGCGAATAGCTCACATGTAAAAACAACCTAACTTTAAGTAGTGGTTATTAGCAGCCGCATGAAAAAAAAACTGCGTAATGACCTACATACGATTAACAGCACAGTAGCGAAAGTAATAAATATGAGAGGACAAGGGGTTGTGCACTTACCGTCCGCGTTAGCATCCTCCTGCGTGTAACAAAGCATGAAAGCTGTAACAAAATCGTTTTATTAGTTTGTCTGTGCAGCAAAGCCTTGACATTTTCTTAGATATACACCAAACCCCTGTGACGCAATACGCTGGTGATTTAACAGTTTGTTTGTCACTGTTGCGACAAAACATACTAATTAACTCAGTGATCACTTTATATGGAATCATTATCATTACATAATGTACCACTGCACCATATAATACATTATTTATAAAGTTTGTGAACGTTAATGATGTTTGAATGTATGAGAAGTGATTCACGTGCTGTGAATGTAAATACAGTAGTGACAGGAAGTATATAAGAATAGCTTACGTTCTTGGTCTGAACCGTCTTCAGATTTTCCGTCCTCTCGACTCTTCATGAATGGGAACTTTCTGCTAAATGACAATGTTTTCTTTTTTCTTTCGAGTGTTGATTGGCTCTGAAATGGTATTTATTATAATTAGTATAATTTACTAAGACAATGTTGAAATCACTGATGATTGAAATGATATCTGAGCTGCTACTAAGATCTATAGAGAAGCCCTGCCCACTTCTGGATATCCAGCCAAATGGCCCAGCCAATTAAAATAAAATGTTAGGTTCATTACCATTAGCAGCTCAGATATCATTTCAATCATCAGTGATAAGCTTTTCAAATGCTTTTTATGACAAATCGGAGGAATTACAAATGTCATTCCCATAAATTTAGATTTGTTTTTATTCATTTGTCAATCCGAACGTTACATTGCAACTTGGCTAGGCACCCCTAGGACGATTAGTCTTCGCCAACGGGAGTGCCAACGTTTGCAAACACTAAACCAATGAGGCAGGGAGACTTAAACTAGGGCTAGTTTTTTTTAAATTGTCGTATTAGTACTTACAGTGCTAACGGGCGTGCCCTGTCCTTGGAACTTGACCTGTCGGTCTCGAGCCCGCTGCTTACGCTCCCACCGCCGCTTCGACGGGATGATGCCGATCGCGTCAGACTCTGACTTGTCCAGTCGTCTGCAATCAAGATATATAATATGAATAAAAATGCTAGAAAAACAATAATTCCATTTGTATAGGGAAAATTAACTTTAATTATAAGCGCAATTACCTAGCTTGCCACCATTCGTCGTCAGAAGCGTTGGTTACGTGCAGGATGTCACCGTATCTGAATGGCAAGCCTCTTGAGGGCAGACCGTCGTCTCTTATTGGGTCATAGTCAAACAGTGCTCTGAAAACAATAAAGATACCAATATATAGCAATAGCATATAAGGAAACAACACTTTTTTCCTCCACAATCCTATTAATAATAATTATACTATACTATGAGTAGGATTTGGCGTCTTTATGGATCCAATTTCCGTAATCACTAGAAACAAGAAACGTTTTTAATAAAAAGAATAATTTTGGTAAAAGATTTTGGTTAGCAAAGTATTCATATTTTTTGTAATATGGTCAGCCATAATGGCTAGTTGCTTAGCAACTTATAAACTTATGGCCAGAAAAATTATGATCGGTCCTAGGATTAGCCAGCCGCTGCCTCGCCACCGATCGCTTCGCTCGCTCAGCATAACTGTCGCTTGGACATACTTGCTGATTTTTGTTTGTTGACCAAATTTAATCAATAATATAATTACCTACATCTTCATAAAATATGATGCAGGGTTCCATTACTACATAGTATAAAACAAAGTCGCTTTCTCTGTCCCTATATCCCTATGTATGCTTAAATCTTTAAAACTACGTAACGGATTTTGATGCGGTTTTTTTTATTGAGTCATTGAAGAGGAAGGTTTATATGTATAATAACATACCACGCGGGCGAAACCGCTGGCAGGAAGCTAGTAATAAATAATTTGAATGAAGTGGGAATGGGAAAATCTTGTAATTTAGTTAATTATGTGTGTACACTTTAGTACGACAGTTTTGTTGATACTAAGTTTGTAATTAAAATAGACGTGAACTTACCTAACATAGAGGGATCGTTTTTGAGATGTTCTCAGAAGTGTATGATGCTGCTTTAGTTCATTGATACGTGCTTCAAATTTATTGTATTCCTGAGGCCTATAGACAACTGTTAACTTTACATTCTGCCCTGTGCTCTGAAAGATTACAAAACATTTAGTTAAGTAATGTTTTCTTAAATTTATGTTATACTATGACGGTAACAGGTATTTAGACGTAAAACGAATGCAACCATAAATCTATAAAATCGATGGTTACTTAACATTGTTAATTCTACATAGTTACTGTTCAAGTGCCCAACATGTTTAATCATAAACATTTTATTTCATGAAGCTTTACTCCAGGGCATAATAAAACATAAAAGGTTAAATAAAATCATAACATTCACCTTTCAATTGCTAAGTATTCATTCTTTTTTAAACATTTCATCAGTACAGTACAATACGATGCATCCAGAAGTTTTAAAATGACACTACAACAATTTATTGGCTCCAACTCAATGCTAGTATATTGATACTTTAGTAAATAGAATCATGATAATATAGATTACCTTCAAAGCTTTAGCGGCTTGTTCGTGCGTGGCGTGCGTAATGTCCACGTCGTTGACGGCGAGCAGGCGGTCGCCGCGCCGCAGCTGCCCCGAGCGCTCGGCGGGCCCGCCGGCCAGCAGAAACGATACGTAAATGCCGTGCCCATCTTCACCCCCGACGATATTAAACCCGAGCCCTTGCGGCCCCTTTTCTAGGTCAACGACCCGAGTCTCTTCATTGCCGTCCGTAACGTCTTCGCGACGCAAAGAATTCGCTGTGCTTGATGCTGTTTCAGTATTTTCACATGTCATTCTTGTAGCTGTATGTGTAAATATTTAACATCACATGATATAAGTACATAATAGTTGGTTACACATTTCATTAGTTTGTTTGGACTAGCAATAAATGACGGCATTGGTATGAGGCCCTTTACATGTTTAGGGCTAAGCACGTGAAGGTTATATAATAGAGTAGTAAGTGATGTCACTCACGCGTGTTGGCGCGCGAAGTCCGCGGCGAGGGCTGTCCGTGGCGCGGGCCGGGCACCAGCACCAGCAGCACGCGCTCGCCCGTCGCCTTCAGCGCGGCCACCGCGTCTTCATGAGTCACGTTATCTAAGTTCACGTCGCCATGCTGAAACAATATCAACAACCTACTGTAAACTTAAATCGACAACTTGCAAAATTTGCCTATTTTGTTCGCAGTATAACATTTTATACAATTAATTCTAACATTTTATACAATTAATTCTATTCTACTTATTCTAATTCCACTCACCGAAGTGTTTTTCACCATTAGCAGTTTATCACCGACCCTCAATCGACCGTCTCTATGAGCAGCACCACCGGCCATTATCTTCGTCACATAAATACCATTATCACCCGGGATATGTTGATTACCGAGACCACCTGCTATACTGAATCCGAGACCAGAACCACCTTTCACCAGCTCGATCTCTACAGATTCTTCTGGCTTTGTCACTTGTAAAACATTGGAAGTATCTTCTGTCGCGCGACGTCTTATTTTCTGAAAAAGATTTATAATATTTTATAGTGACGAAGATAGACGCGTTTAATGGGTCTGACTCTGAGTCATGTCTTTCGGACAATGTTCATTGTAAAGGAGTCCTTGTATGAAGGTCATTCGTTGGAATTTCATATAATAGGACGCCCTCAATAGTTCGATTATGAATCAAAATTGGCGGGTCAGCGATCGACGCTTCTTACACAATGACGCATAGAATAGGTCAGCAGCACTATATACACGTACACTTATTCTTCTAATTGTATTCAAAAGTAACTCCTTCATTGTCCCTTCAATTACTAGTGTTACTACACAGCTATTTACTTTTCATGTAAAATACTAAAAAGAAGTTGTAGTAATTTTTGCAATCTAACTCCTTTCTTTGAAAAGTAATAAACTACACACCACACCTTCAGAAAATGAAATGTCTTTGTCACACTGCCAAAATCTTGTAACTACTAGAAATCCCATCGCGAGAAAATGATCAAATGACGTAAATGAGCAGTTAAGCCTACAGGTTGAGTCATATATTTGCTTAATTGTCTATCAGCTGGTGTATGAAATTATTATCATAAAGTAAATAAACAAACTCACCAGTCTCACAGTATTGCCAGCCTTTTTTAATGCATCTACTGCATCAGCGTGTGTAACACTGTCGACATTAGTTTCATTTACCTGTGGATTATTAAAAATAAAAAAGTTGAGACAATAGTATTGTAATAAGCACAACAGATACAATAAAATAATGGAGTTCTTGATATGGATATGCATGAAAATTAGTTAACACTTGAATTCTCTGGCCCATACTTTATGAAATAATGAACAAAAATATCTTCTAAGTCTAAACTGACTAAAATAGTCAGTAGTCAGTCAATAGTCAGTCAATAAAAAACCATTTGTTTTTGTTTTGATTCATAAGTTAGATAACTAAGATAGACTGACTAACCTGTAATATGGCATCATTGATCTGCAACTGGCTGGCAGCAGCTGCTCCTCCAGGAATGAGTTTTGTAACATAGATGTGTGGATCATCAGCAATGTGAGGGTTGTCAGAGCCTCCTGCGATGCTGAAGCCCAGCCCAGCGCCTCCCGCGCGTGACAATATCACCGTTATGTAGATGTACCCATCCTCACCTTGTGTGCGCTCTGTACCACCACCTTCAATGCCATTAACCTGCAAAGGCTGCAGGTTTTGTTTAATATTGTGTTTAAGTTGAAAGTATACCTATGTACAGTTCACGCCAAACTTATTGTCCGGGTTGAAGTTGGCACGGGCTAACTTTGACCCGGCCGCAAAAATCGGAGAAAGGAAAATATTGGATAAACATTATATGAAGTGAAAGCCTCCGACTTGAGCTTTCGTTTTTATTTATTACAATCCTATAATTTTGTTTCTCTGATTTTTACGACTGGGTTAAAGTTAGCTTGTGCCAACTTCAACCCGGACAAGTAAGTTTGGCGAGAACTGTAGGTAGCCAACTTTAATAGGGAAGTCATATATCAATAAATAGTGAATTACTAATCACTCCATTTGCTTAAATACTCCAGGCCTTCAATAGAATCTGGAGGCTGTTTAATGTATGACAACATAATAACAAGGATTTCTTATCATAATATGTATACAGTGATCATTTGATTGGACATTTCACATTATTATCACACATTTACACATCCAAGTCTTAAAAATGATTTTACATAAAAGTTTAGAGTAGTAATATTAAGTTTGTTCAAAATGAATCAATATGTAATAAATTTATTTACCTGCTTCATTTCTGGTGATGTGACGTGAGCCTGTAAATAATACTTATATTAGTTATTCATAATTAATTAGTAGAATTATAAGGTTTTATTACTGTACAAGAAATATTTTCTAAATGTTAAACCAACTGTTTATAAGTCAAAACCAATAAGATAAATGATTCAAATGATTAAAAAGTAGTAAATATGAAATTGATAACTTGTAAAGAGGCCCACATGTTTTATATATCTGTGTAATATTATATTTGATTACATGAGCATGAATGTTTACTATTTAGAACCTGCCATAAACCAGAAATCTTTAATTTTATTCATATATGATAATTAAACACACTAAAATATAGTATAATTTTGAGTAATTGTTATCATGGAATTTTTAAATGTGTTTATGGTTCTGTAAATTTAAGCATGCTGCTAAGGTACAGGGTGGATAACTATTGTAAACATAAAGGTCAACACATTATTTAATATTCACATGAACAGGTATTTCCTTAAATTAATTGTAAACAAAAATTTTAAGAACTGGTTGAAATATTGTTAAAATATAAGTAAATCATTAATTAATTATGTAGGTACCTATGTGATTAAATTAAATGAATATTATCAGTAGGATCAATACAAATAGCAATCACACACATTATTTTACAAATCATATTTACATAGGCACTGCTAAATAAATAACATTTACTAAAATGTAAATAAGTAAATAATATTGTCTATTATCTACCAATTATGTTTAATGAATTATCAATAATACATAAACAGAAAAAATAATACCTATTCCTATACTAATTATTGATTACCTTTATACAAATAACATTACAGATATAAGAATAAGCAGCGATTATCATGTGACAATGGTGAAAATTCATTGAAATATTTATTTTCTGGTAATGTATCAAATTGAATTTGTCATTATCACCTACTCACCGTGTCAAGATTAAACAAGGAGGAGACTTTCCGAAGGAATCCATTATGTGATTTTTTCTTCCGTCTTTCTGTCATTTTCAAGACCAAGTGTGCATAGCCCTCAGGGAACTTATTTTGTTGTCCGTACTACACTATGTACACTGCATGCATTGTTAGTTACACACTTGTGTCCACTTTCAGCTTACTTGATGATGTTCAGCATGCACCATTCTCTACCTAGAACCCACAACTAACTTGCACCAAAACATATCAAAGTATGTGACCTTTTTTCAAGGTATGCAACCTCTTTTATGTTGCAGATAATCCCATAACATTTAAAGCTCTTTATCATGTTAGCTTGGTTTAAATTGCAGCAGTCCTTATCTAATGAATGGACGAAATTTAGCCGAGCCCTTTATTGATAGCGATTTTAGTAGTTATGTATGTATGGCTAGGTAATTATTAGGCGTGTTACCAACTTGTGTTCGATGATACAATGGTATGAATGTCAAAGCGATGAACCTTAATTAGAATGTCCGTGTTACATTATTAGTGTGCAATTTATGGACACTTGATAGTATCGTAGTACTTATATATTGTACCTATCAACCATGGGCAAGTAACAGCGAATTGTTACAAGCAAAACTAACTCCGAATTCGCATTAGTCTCACCAAGAATTGAAAACGTTCCCAGAGTGTAAAGAAATTACTAAACGTTTAAAAATAGATTAGTGTTTATTAAATGGCCTTACTTGCAACGAATACGAAATCTCGGCAGTGTGAATGTCAAAATTTTGTGTGCAATATCATTTCACTGATTATCATTTAGAGCAGTATACTTTCAGTCGATGTAGCGTTCGTACGTCATTGGCACAATTGTGAAATTTAACGGCACCAATCCACACAACGAAGAAACGTTAGCGCACATATCGCCGAAAACTTGTACTATATTTTAGGTTATAAATAGTACTACGAGACGCGAAACACCAACCATCCGCCATTACCGTCCACTTGTTTTACCTAGCGCACTGTCGTCGTTCGTTCAGCCAGTCTCGTAACCCGTAAACGTCACGTCATCAAAATAAAAAAAAATATTGGAATCATAGCTTCGATCCGCGACCCGATCTCAGATCTATAACTAAAACTCTTTGGGTTGTGACCTATTTTCAAAAGATGGCGCTGTTCATATTTTTTTATCCTACAGCAGTACAGCTAAACCAAATAAGTCACGGTAGTTAGCACTGCAGTGAGTAGCGGCTAAATAAATAAATAATCAATGAATTTTCACCATTGTTTTGATATTTTATTATGTACATATAAAGTAGAGTAATTTTTATGGTTTTTATTCATCAATCAGTAGCTAAATACAAAACGTGTACGAACACACAAACAGGATCAGTAAAGTTATAATCTAATCGTACCTGTACCTTCTTTTCCTCGGTTTCTCCACTCGGTAGTAGCACGATGGAATGTGCCTAAACGGAACAATGAATCCAGTCAAAATTTTCGTGGTCCAGTCAAAGATTTTAGAGTACCTATAGTTACCTATATCTGTGTACGGAACCGTTAGTGCGTACTAACGGTTCCGTACACAGATATAGGTAACTATGGACGGTATTTACTTGTCTAAAATATAAATCGATAGAATCAGGATTGTGACCTAAGTATATCGGTAGAACGTCATATTTTTCATTCAAATTCAAAATATTTTTATTTCAATTAGACCATATATAAATCTGTAACCAGAAATTCGCCTTAAAACATATTGGCGCAATGTGGGTGTCTACATTCATACAGTCGTTAGATATACCTCTGCCTACCATTTTTCTTAATATATTGTATGACAGATGAAGGCGTTTTGCGAAAAATTATATCTCGCTTGTATTTCCGTATTTCCCGAACAGGTAGGCAAAGGTGTTTGTATTAGGCGGTTAGTTAGTAGACCCACATTTCGCCGGTATGCTCAGTCCCATTCCCATGTGATTATAGAATGCGATTTTCAAATATTCATAAATCATAATTGTAAACTAATAATAATTAAAAAATTTGAAAACCCCCGACAGAAAATGAAATTTTCCATTTTGTGCTGGCGACCACCTTGGATTTGTAATTTATCATAGTCTGTAGTATTATACTAGTCAAACCCTTTCATATGATATAATGATACCCATATTGAGGAATTTGTGAAAAAATATGTAAGTACCTAATCTGCTATGTTGTGGCGGCGGCCATCTTGGACTGATTTTCATCAAACATAGCTAAGAACACTCTAATTCACCTTTCAAAAAGAAATCAAAATTGGTTCACCCGTTCGGGAGCTACGATGCCACACACAGACACGTCAAACTTATAACACCCCGTCGTTTTTGCGTCGGGGGTTAAACAGAGTTAAAGTTTGTAAGGTTGTAGGGGAGACTAAGACTGATATTCAGAAATGAGACTCAACATGAACTTATGCTTGCGTAAGTCAAATTTGTATGACAATTTGACATACGGAAGCCTAAGTTTACGCTGAGCATCGTCTCTGAATATTAGCCTAAGGGTCAGAGATGACACTAAGCGTTTATGTACTTCAGGCATAATAAATATGACACTAAACAATAGTAATAAGATAAGACTCCTTCTGTGTGTGCCACAGGGCTGATAGTCGAGCATACGGCTACTGTGCATCGGGGTTTAAATGCCGCACAAATACTAAAATCATACCTTTGTTGATTCTGGTGTAGCATTTCGGGATTCCGATTTTCTATGATTCTCTTGGAGAAAGGCATTGGACACGCTTCGATAGTCACCATCCTCTGTATGTTGTATCTGAAAAGTTAATTCCAAAGTGTTAAAATCAAAATACAATATCTTACCTTGGCTATATACTACTTATATTCGTTCACCTTCTTTTTTACTGTTTTCCCAACCCGATCTTTGTATGAAATTACCGCCATAAATACATATAGGGAGGCATTTCAAAAATAAAAGTAGCCTTATTTTACTTCTTATAACATCAGCTAAAAGTCCCGTCAAAATCAGTCCGGCCGTTTCGGAGACAAGCCGGGACAAACAGACAGACAAACAAAAATTTACCAAATGGTAAAAAGTTGTTATTTTGACACCAACAGACACTTCAATTTTGTAAAATTGAAGCAGAAGCAACGAAATAGAGGCAACATTTGCAGTAAAAAATCTCAAGTCAAAGTCATCAATATGACTAACAATAAAAGTTACTTTAGCCTTTATACAGTTTATACCGTGCAGGTACCTACTTATATTAGTACCTACTGTAATTCACAGTAAAAACCACACGGGCTGTGAAGCAAGTAACAATGAAATACCTAAGTCAATAAAAAAGAGCAGACATCGGGAAGTTTACAATGAAACTGTAAATAACCCAGTTAAAATTGCAGAATCGAGGAACGAAGATTGCAAGTAAAAACAAACAAATTAGATCAATATTTTGTAAATTGTTTATTATTGCACTAACTTCTCGTAGCGTTATTTCATTTGAAATAGATAGGTATAGAAATGTACTGTTTTCATAGATCTAGCCTACTAGGTACACATTTTCGGTCAATAGCAAAGACTTATACTCTATGGTCAATAGCCACTATCTTCTGTGGGCTCTGTAACTTAATAGTATCTAAGTATAACACGTGAAATGAAATTAATTTTAATTAACTTACTTCGCGTCGAACGTTGTCGGCTTCCCATTTGTTGGCAATTCGTATCGTTTCCACAGTCTTTTGCTGAATCGACTTGGTATCATCTAGAAGTGTGAGCTCGTAGAACTCTTGGATATCTGTGACACAGCAAAATGAATAGAATAGTACGGCGCTAATCGATTTTCTCAGGGCCCTTGGCTTGTTATGACGCTTGAATGTATTTAGGTATATTATATCGGTACCTATGTTCATTCATAGGTTTAAGAAAGTATACAAATAGTAACTATTACATCATGACATTATTAGAATTAGATTCTGATGTGTGGTTTCATTATGCATTTTATGTTAAAGAAATAGTAGAAATACCATAAATGAGCATAGTTAAATGTAAGTACAGGTAAGAAGAAGCTTATCTGAAAGACCTTATCGGAAACATAATTCCGTTCAATGGTAGGGGCGGTAGGTACTGAAAACTATCGCGTGAGTCGTGTCGTGTTGAGTTGAGATCGATATCGAGCGTGCGGGCGGCGACCCCATAGAATTTCATGTAAGAGTGGATGAACTTAATATACCTAGTGCATTTTATGTTATGAAATTAACCATCGACTCTAATAGAGATTTTACAGTCTGCTTCACACCGTCGCTTGAGCATAGCCGACGGTAGCATAGTAAAACTTGTGTAAACTGTTACGTACTCGCAGGTAGTTATGTAGTTGTCACTTGTTTGTGAGTGAGTTACGATAGTGTTGTCTATTATGCAACACTGTAGCACAACACAAACTTCGTTTGGATACAGTAAGAATTCACGAACACATCAATAAATAGCCCGATGTAGATATGGTATGTGATGATGGTGTTACCTAACTGGTAATGACTGATAACCATAACCAGTACAACTTACACAGTTTTACGTTATTTTTTCACCGTTATGGAACCGGATTTATTTACATCGTTTGGAGTGTAAGTAACCACATTCCTACCTACTATGATAAATTTCCAGAAATATGGAAATAGTTTTGACCCGCCTCATAGGTCTAGTTGTCGTAAGCGCGACTGCTACACTAGTAGAGGCCCTAGGTGCGATTCCCGGGTCGAACTCGAGCAGTACTGTTGTTGGGATGTTCTGTGAAATTCTGAGGGTCTGGATTTGGCGATAGGCTCGGCTCCTGGCTCCTATATATGGGACCTAAATACACCGGCGAACTGTGTAGGTACACGTACAGCAGTAAGCCACTGCCTAACCCTTCGGGAAATACAGGCGTAATGGTTTGTTATGAAAGGTGGGCGAGGTGGGTATATTTTTTTACCATGGTTAAAAGTACACTATGTTTTAACACAGACTTAAATACAAAGAAATTATATTTAAATTGTCGATAAGCGATATCTCTACGGTTATTAAACTGGTTTTAATAGTACCTACCACAATATTGGCAATACCTACTGATTATATACACTAGCGTGAACGTGAATATTAGACATAGCAATAAAAGTATTTTTTAAGATTGTTTTACCCCAATGGGAGCAGTAATGTACACCCACATTTCGCCTGTAACAGGGGGCGATCCTATTACCATTAACCGGGCACAAATTCAAACTACAAGCTACTCCTGGGAATCGAACCTTGGACCTCGAGCGTAGCAGTTGCATCTAAGACCACTCGGCTAATAAATAATAAAACAAGAACAACTTGCTACAGTATTTTAAAAAGTTCTGCTTCAACTCGGATGAACAGGCAATAGTTGCATAGTACATGTGCCTGGCTCAATAAAAATTGTTGAACAGTTGAGCTAACATAGTTTAAAATTTTAATTAAAACATGTCGAAGAGCGAATGGTGTAGGCGAAAGGATCGTCGAAGCCGGTGACCCGTATAGATCAGATTTAGGTCAGACAGACCACCGCACATATTGTAGAGTCGACGAACGCATCCGTGATCCGTCTGCCAACAGTACGATACCTAGCTATGGATTGATTGACTTTGGTTTGTCAAAAGCAAATAGCACGTCTGTATTGAAACTATGTACAGTGTACTACTGTATCTTCACCAACAATTTTAGAGCGATTGGCGAGCCCAAAACCAAACTCCGAAAGTCTATAGGAAATTTTAAAGAAGTACCCAATACACTGCGGCTTGCGCGACATCGGAATATACGTAACCCGGGGAAACATAAGTAGACACAAAATGTATTTGTTTATTATTATTTAGCCTAAACGAGTAGCATACAAATGGGAAATAAGTAAACGTACAAAATAATATTTATTTTAATAACCTCAATTATCAAAAGGTCATTTTATATCTATTCTTCTTATTAAACTCATCAGTAGAGGCTGAATGTGTATTATTTAGTTATCAACATGTATAACTAATAAACTAATGAATAACAGGATTGTAGATCAATAATATTATTTGTAGATAGGTAGTAGGTACTGATTGAATTGCGTGCGTAAGCGATACATTTGATAAATTAATGATAGCAGCAGAAGTTATTCTGTTTGCGTACTATGTTACACTAATGAATAAAATTTAGTTAGTGCTGTACTTATAGGCCGTTGAGATAAATTTCATCTACAGTAAAGCCTACGCATGTGGCACGTAGGTGAATTGAATACATAATATTATACTTAAATCTGAATATAATATTTGCAGTCATTTTTCGGGTTCCTTCCGTAAGTACCTCAAAAGGGTAAAAAGAACCTTAAGGCCACAGACATTTAGGTAGATTCACGTCCGTACTTAAGGCCTAAGGCCTTACGCCTGAATCACATTTATCAACATCGATTCACATTTTATCTAATTTGAAGGGTTAGGCCTACGAGTGGTGTATTATCTTTTGGTGAGGTAGAGGGTAACTCGTGTACACGCACAGTTCGTAGCTATGCTCGGAGTTTAGTTTTTGGGCCTAAATATACCGTATTTAGGCCCAAAAACTAAACTCCGAGCAGAGCTGCTATTGAAATTTTCCATGGAGCACAAATCTAAACACCGAGCTGCTATTGGAAATTTCATAGAAAAATCCAAAAACACTTTGGTCGTCCCGGAAATCGAACCCCTTGAGCGTAGCAGCCGTACAACACTTACGATCACAGCAGTCAGTTAAAATTAAAAAATCGGTTGTACTTTTTGTTTGTTTTGCGATTATAATAGGTACATAACACTGCGAACTGCCATTCATAGTCCGTCTATTTACTAAGATTATTTTACGATAAACTTTTTATTTGCTAAGTTGTTCATGTCTGACTGATGCAGTGAAGCCCATGTGTGTTCATTACACATGACGCATACGGTCAGCTGCAATCAAGTACGCATCGACTACAGGGCAAGGTTAATCCAATGTAGATAAATATAATTTGTGCTAACTAAACGTGTCACTATGTTTCTTGAATTTAATTATCAAGTCACAAATTTTAATTTCAGCTAGGGTATACACACACGTAGATCTACGTATCGCAAATATAATATTTTCTTGGTTGCTGGATAGTTGGTGTGTTGGGTAGGGTAGTTGGACCTAGGACCGTCCGGTTTGAACTTTTCGCATATTTACTCAGCAGTCAGCATAGCGTGTACAGAGCTAGTGTGGTGGCTGGCTAGGTGTATGGATTAGGCCGTGCTAAGGCACCTTATAATTACAACGCCTTTTACACCATTTCGTTTAAATATACTTTATAGTAAGTAGGTCACCCTGTCCATACTTCTAAGCCGCCTGACTTAGGTGCTTAGATTTTATAGGATGTTATTATTTTTAAACGTACTAGTTGTACAAGAAATGCATATCACGATACACGCAGCACAATGTAGTAAACAAAAAGTAATTTAAATACTTCGTATCAAGAACAATTACGAAAATGTCTTTAGATAACTCAGAAAATGTCTTCGGATGACTACAAAAATGATGTTATTATTATTTTAGACAAAATATTATCTCATGAATTAACTGAGGTGTTCATCCAGTACGGGTAATGTTCGGATACACGCGATATTCGACGCTGCTGGTGTAGTGGGACCTACATGATATTCCCCTACTGTACAAACCTAAGTGGATATCGCTGCCATTATGTTCCACAAATCAAGCGAAAAGTTTCCATCTAACCGTATAATAGTGCGGTATTCTGGTTTTGCTCTAGTCGCGCAACTTCATACAAATACCGGTCGGTATTTTTTGCTGCCAACAGAGGTAGCGAATAACGTTCTATATTCTGGTAGCCGTGAAATTCAATATTTACTTGTAAACAATGTGCAGGTCTCTTATTTGCCCACTATTCATGACCAACATTTTGTGGAGTCTAGACCTTCGCGTTGTTGATATCATAATATACATATCCCAACAAGTGTACTGTTAATTACAAACGGCTAAATATATCCTATCACAATAGAGCAGTGTCGTGGTCAAGGAAGACTCAAGAGCGCTAGTGACGCGCTATGCGGTCACGCGCCTGTTCCGGATATTTATAGCATAGTGAACTGAATCGGTCCCTTCGATCACTGAACTTCAAAGTCGAACTGAAGTTCAAAGCTAACCGCTTATGCAAAAAAGGGCATTTGCTTCTTTACGGGTGGGTATTTTTAGGACACCCATTATTTCGTGTTTCGTAGTTTTTAAGGTACGTGGTATTAAATAAAAGAACAGTGATAATAACATTTTCATCCCACCATCTCGGAAAGTGTATTTTTACTCTTCGATATCTGAGTGCAAAAGTCGTTTTTATCCTCTAGAGAGACAAAGTAAATTGAATTTAGAACATCGTGCTTTTACCCCCCTGGCGCCGAATTTATCATACAACTTTTTTTTAATTTGTTAAAAACTTAGACTTGGAACCTTCGATATATGTCGAATCGATATTTTTTGAAAATATCAGTATCGATACTGATATTTTTATTTAAAAATATCGATATATGGGCGATATAACTTAAAAACCAAATTATAAAACAACAAATCAAGTCGACCAAAAACAAAAAATACTTACATTAAATATAATTTGTTAATAAGATGTTAGTATAAAAAAAATATTCCTTTTTGGGATTTTATAATCTTAAAACTTATAAATGTTTATTGGTCTGTAAAAAATATAGATTTTTATACCTTTTCGATACTTTGAAATTTATATAGATGCATCGATATATCGAATTATTAAATATCACTCAAAAATATCGATACATTAAAAAAATTATATTGATATATCGATGTATCGATATTTTTTTAATAAGCCTACCGGAACTTTCTTGGTGTACTTTTTTAAGTCACTAACACCAACATTACAATACCTAACAAAAATATTACACTCAAGTAATTGTAGCAACGTTACTTTCAATTTCTCTTAATTATACCTAGTATTATTTGTTATAATTTAAAGAATAGGTAGTCTGTAAAACTTACCTATCATATAGTATTTAATACCTAAACTGAAATAAAAGTATCTTGTGGTTGTAAATGTTTTTATGTTTTTAGTCATTTCCTCGCTGAGGTGGAATGAAAAGTTACGTGTTGCACTCGAGTGCAAAGATTTTTCACCTTGTGCTCTTTTAATTCCCTCGCTGACGCTCAGGATTCTAATTTTTGAATCACTCGCTCCGCTCGTGATTCAATTTTAGAATCCTTCGCTTGCTCGGTCATCAAAATTGAGCACGCGGTTAAAAAGCAACTTTGCACTCTTGTATAACAAATAACTATTTGATACCACTATTTTGATACATAGAAATACATTGCAGAATCTTTACTAATATTATAAATGCGAAAGTAACTCTGTCTGTCTGTCTGTCTGTGGCGCTTTCACGCCAAAACTACAGAACCGATTTAAATGAAATTTGGTATACAAATAATCTAGAGATAATAGATAATATGCAAAAATAGAGGATGAAAGTTATAAGAAATAGGTACCCAGACCACGCGGGTGAAGCCGCTGGCGGAATGTTAGTACACTATTAGGTATATCTAACAACATAGCAGAATTTACAAGCGACAGGCGACAGCTAACATTAATGACTGGCAGCTGGTGCTTGGCACCTCGACTAGGATTATCCCAGTCATTCCCAGTTTGTTGTTTATATTGTCAACTACAAACCGTTCTTTTGGGTCTACGTTTGGCAAATAAGATAAACTACCTTTTGGGCTTAGATTTCTTATATTTATTCTTACTATATTGTTAAAGCAAGTCTTAAGACGGTTATTGGAGAATACCCTAGGCCGTGGGTGGACTTGATACGGACGATATTTTGCTCTAGATAAAAAAAACAATTTTGCTCTACATCTAAGTACAACAGTGTGGGATGTAACTACCTACCTAGTACCTAACAGTGTCGTAGGTACTCTTATTGTTCCCCTCGGCCCTCAGGAAATATCTATACCTAACAGATTTTTAGATTGTAGATACCTGCTACCTGCGTTATAAATATAGGTCACGCCGATACTAAAACAGTTACCTACATAACATACAGAGGATTTATAGTCTCGTACTAGAATAAGGTTAACGGCCGGAATTAATATCCTATCTCAATTGTTTTCCTGCTCGAGATCAAAATTTTTCATAGGTAGGTAAGCTCCATCCTTAGAAGTAATGCCATAAATTCATCTACAGTACGTAAGGAAAACAATCGTAAGGCTGCCTGTCCACCGGAGCGGAGCTAGGCTGCGGAGTGGAGAAACTGAGAAATATTAACCAATAGGATTATCCACTGAAGAGGAGCGGAGATTTTGTGCAGTCCTATTGGTTAATATTGGTATGAATCCTAGCCGAAGTGAGGTAATGTAAACCGAGCTTTTCGCAGTTTTTATTAGATCAATTAATGTACCTGCAGGTGCAGACCTGACCTTGTTTCTTGACACGGAGTAAGTATCATTATAGATTTACTAATGCTACAAAGAAAATTGTTACTCACCAAGTAGAGCTTGAAAAAGTCGTGATTTAAAAATACGAATGACTCTCTCGATGGCAAGGCGAAGTTGTCGGTCCTGCGGCTTGACCAGTTTGCTGTGGTAGTCTTCCAGCAGTTCTAATGCTCGATGGGCTTCTGCGATACCAAGATAGCAATACATCAACAAAAGGCATTCTTCTTTGGTGAAAATAGGCACATTGAAAGTGGGTCATGTTTACTAAATGTACAGTTGACAAAAGAGGTAAGTATACCATATGCATGCAGCTAACGACATCAATCTTGTGACAGATACTGTTAATTAATTACGCAAAATGTGTCAAAGCGCATGTTCAGTTGAGTTCCTAGGTACATACCAAACCCTTTGACGGATATATAGGTAAACACGAATCTAGGCATGTACCATGTATATAGGTACCGTCTGTACATCTCTATGTACAGTCAACTTGACTGGTACAGTCGTCAAAACAGTTCGTAAGTACTAAATAATAATTATTGGCTATCAATAAGATAGCAGATGTGTTACGAAGACAGTGAATTTCATGGACAATAATTGACCTCATAATGAATGTTAATTGTTAGGAATAATAATTACATAAAAATAAATTACCTACCTACCTACAGAAAAGGTAAAGCGATGTGCGACCTACATTTCATTAAAACTCAGGACATATTTTAGCGGTACGTGGATAATAATAAAACAAAAGTATAAGTAAGGGATTTAATTTTAATTTTGCCGTAGGTTGAATACGAGAAAGATGCAGTAAGCGCAAAAGCGGGTGATTTATAGCCCCCTAATGTCAGATCAACAGAAGGGTACTGTGGCAGTGTGGCGAGGCGAACGTTGCCAACCCCTTGTGCAAATTAAATAATAAGTCAATGACAACACCCTGCACGGTCAAAACACGACCATTATACACCACGATTGTCGATATCGGAAATCTAAATTCACCTTGCTTACGAACTGGCATCACGGCACCACCCCGTCACGGTATTAAAGAAAAACTAATACACTTCAGACAAAATAAAATGGAAATGATATTTTACAGCGGCACAATGATGGCACTGATCATTTTAAACAATTTTAATCACAATGTGGACCATTTCGAACGGCTCATATTGTCCCACAATGAAAACATTTAGAAGGTATAAAGTGGAGCGCGGTAGTGATGCCGCTTATGAGGGCCATCGAATACTGCGCCCGATGGGATTGGTCGATTTTCACAGTGACGTCAGGGGGTAAAAGCATAGACAATGAAAAACGTAGACAGGGGTTGGGAAAAAAGATATTGGGGCTGCCAGATATAACATTTGTGGAACCTGAAGACTGTATCCGAATGTGTTGCCTGGTATTCCTGCTAATTACATGAACAGTAGACCGACATAAAAAAAAAAGTTGTCTATAAAACAAAATAATATTATTAATTACTTACTGTAAACATACTTTATAGGGTTCGTGGCACGTATGTTGACCCAAACCTAAGCCTAACGGAGTAAGCGGTGGAAAGTTTGCACAGTGCATTTGCGTGCAAAATCTGCATCCGCCATTTTGGGTCAAAAGTTACTTATTTGCTAGCAACTGTACCATCCTATATTTAGTGTAGGTATGGTTGTAGCCTAGGTATTATGGGTAATACTAATATAATAAAAACTTACTACTATTTCGGCGGCGCGTCAGTAGTAAGTAACTTTTAACGCGCCCCCGTGGACAAACTGATAGTGTTTGCATAATTTTATTAAAAAAAAATGGTAAACAATCTGCTGTACTCAACTTTAACTTTCTCTACACTTACGTATGACCTAGAGTCATCCTAAAGTCTTAGACTCAGCAGAGGCCGAATAGAATACATTAGGATAGTTACCTATTTAAAAAACCGAATCTATGTAGTTATTAACAAAGAACAGAGAAAACTATAAATTAAAATAAAAACAAAAATGTGTAAATATTAATTCAATAGATCTCGGGGATCTATATTTATAAAATTATAAACAAGAGAAGACAATTTGTTGTAACATAACGATTACATATAAAATATAATTATTATCTTGCTCTTTTTAATTCTTGACCATTATTCTAAGGTTACCCCATCCCCGAGATCTGTCCTACCCAAAAATCCAAAATCAAGTTTGTAAAAATACTAATAATTTAGGTCTTTTTAGCATAGACCATAACAAACCTGCGTCATAGTGCATTCTATCTCCAGGCAGACCTTTTCTTTAATCAAAACAAAAAATCTATAAAAAATAAAAAATACTTAAGTACCTACACTACCTACCTACATTGGTATATTTTTTATGAATTAATATTTACACATTTTTGATTTTATTTTAATTTTTAGTTTTCTCTGTTTTTTGTTAATACCTACATGACATTAATTGGCATAGATTCGGTTTTTTAAATAGGTACCTATCCTAATGTATTCTATTCGGCCTCTGCTGAGTCTAAGGCTAATATTCAGAGACGATGCTAAGCATAAACTTAGGCTCCCGTATGTCAAATTGTCATACAAATTTGACATACGGAAGCATTACTTTACGCTGAGCATCGTCTCTGAATATTAGCCTAAGGCTGATATTCAGAAACGAGACTCAACATGAACTTATGCTTCCGTATGTCAAATTTGTATGACAAATTGACATACGGGAGCGTAAGTTCATGCTGAGTCTCTTCTCTGAATCTCAGCCTAAGACTTTAGGATGACTCTAGGTCATACGTAAGTGTAGAGAAAGTTAAAGTTGAGTACAGCAGATTGTTTACCATTTTTTTAATAAAATTATGCAAACACTATCAATTTGTCCACGGGGGCGCGTTAAAAGTTACTTTCACCTATCATATTTATGATAGGTGAAATAAAACTTACGTGTATTACCCAAGGACCAATAATTGGTCCTTGGGTAATACAAATATACGTTCGCGTGTGTGCGTGCGTGACATATTGGTGATGATAAGTTACGTTTTATTTCACCTATCATATTTTATAAACAAGAGAAGACAATTTGTTGTAACATAACGATTACATATAAAAATAATTATTATCTTGCTCTTTTTAATTCATTAAGAATAAATAGTAGATATTATAAAATCGAATAATTGAATGCGTAACAAGGTGAATGTTGTAATTACACCTATTTCTAAAAATGAAGTTGACGTGGAACAAAACGCATAACGAATTTTTGACAAATCGTCTGACCTTGTGCGCCCTGCGCAACCAACCACTAATCCGTGCAACGGCAACCAACATTCGTGAATCCAGTCGAGCAAGATTAATGTCGAGCTAGTCTCGACATACAGCACCTATCTACAGTGTGTAGTTGTGTACGTAGATATTCATTAGATAAGTAGTAGTGTAGTTCAAAACCTGGGAGTGTGGAGCGCAAAAATGCCTTTATTTGGCAAAAAAGATTTCGGGAGGAAGTCTAAAAAAGATGGTAGGGATGCTGAGAAACAGCCGTCAATTGAAGACAAGTACGTCGTCAAAGATCTTTTGGGGACGGGAGCATTTTCCGAGGTACGTTTAATTGAGAGCAAAGAAAACGGGCAGATGTTCGCATGTAAAATCATCGACAAGAAGGCTCTCAAAGGTAAAGAAGACTCATTAGAAAATGAAATTCGAGTCTTGAAAAGATTCAGTGAGCAAGCAAAAGGCGAAGGTGCCGAGAAGAAAATGTTTTCTCATCCGAATATTGTCCAGCTGCTCGAGACGTACGAGGACAAAAATAAAGTGTACCTGGTGATGGAACTTGTCACAGGTGGCGAATTGTTCGATAGAATTGTCGAAAAAGGTTCATACACTGAAAAAGACGCGTCCAATCTAATTAGACAAGTGTTGGAAGCTGTGGATTACATGCACTCACAAGGAGTAGTGCACAGGGATCTCAAGCCAGAGAATTTGCTGTATTATAGTGCTGATGAGGAAAGTAAAATTATGATCAGTGATTTTGGTTTATCGAAGATTGAAGATTCCGGTATCATGGCTACAGCTTGCGGTACACCAGGATATGTTGCACCTGAAGTATTGGCACAGAAACCTTATGGCAAGGCTGTGGATGTGTGGAGTATAGGGGTAATATCATACATTCTACTCTGTGGGTATCCACCATTTTACGATGAAAATGATGCAAACCTGTTTGCTCAGATCTTGAAGGGTGATTTTGAATTTGACTCGCCATACTGGGATGATATAAGTGATTCTGCAAAAGACTTCATTCGGCATTTAATGTGTGTTGATGTCGACAAGAGATACACTTGCAAGTAAGTCTCAAAATTTATTGAATTTTATGTCTATGAATGTGATTGCTGTATATGTCACAAATGCCAACAATGTGCAGATTAGTTCTGGGTTACAAATACCTAAGTAAGCAATTAATTGAA
This sequence comes from Acronicta psi, assembly GCA_946251955.1. Lineage (NCBI taxonomy): Eukaryota > Metazoa > Arthropoda > Insecta > Lepidoptera > Noctuidae > Acronicta > Acronicta psi. Next base: position 8,418,981 of record OX276475.1, on the reverse strand, counting down.
GACATTAAACAACAGGTTTATTGCAATTATGATTAGGTGTTACGCAGTTACTTTTATTTTTAAGATAACAGAATGCTTGCTAGCACAATAAGTATATTACTATGCACATTTTATTAGAGATTATTCACTCATACTATCACACCTGTGTCCAGCAAAGGTATGGCAGAGGTGTACTGACGTACCAGTATTAGTTTCATGCTATGCAAGGTGAGCCTAATGCCAAGTTTGAACTTTACCAGGTATAAATCCAAAACCCAAGCTGTTATTATGAATATTTCTATTCTATTAATAGAAAACCCAATGTAGAAACCAATATTACACTGATTGGAGAATCATAACACCATGACACACCAGATGTGCAGGCCACATTTGTAATTATTAGTCCAATGAAGTAGAGTAGAGAAAAATCAAATTTAAAACTTAGCTTCCATATTATTCTCATAAACTTATCATGCCAGATAAATAATTGATAATTATTTTAATGAATATTATAATCAAATCTGTTTTGATGTTCACATGATTCTATTTCAATTGTATACTTAGGTGTATCAAACATACATATCAAATAAGTTTAAGGAACAAAAATCTAATGAATGGCAGTGGACTTGCAATGTATGATACATTGCAAGTCCACTGCCTCAAATCTTTTTTCTTTTACAAATTAATGTAAAATTTAGATTTTATTATTGTGTATGCATAGTGCTATTATTTAAACTATGAATTATCTTATGAATACTATGTCATGACAAAATTGTTAGTAGTAGTCTATAGCCTAGTCAGAAGACTACTAGTTAATACCAGGATATAGGCAATGGTGTCCTTTACTAGTATAGGTAGGGCCTTGTTAACAAAATGTACAGCTAAACCAGCTGGTCTGTCTAGCTTTTCAGTTTAAGATACATATTATAAACATTGTATCTTGAAGAAAATTAAAGCGTAATTATTTATATTACAATTATTATAAAAATAGTCTACTAAACTTTAATTATGATTTTTTTAAATCTAATATCTAACATTTAAATCAAATAAAGACATTTTGTTGAATCCTACCTAACAATAGAAATTTGGGAACCACAATACATACACTAAGGCATGCTAATTAACACACCTTAGTCAAGTGTAACAGTAGATTTTTAGCTAACACAATGGATAGGTGTCTAATTAAATTAAATTGTGGTTTCTAGTCTATAATATAGTGGTAATAGTCCATGACCTAGAAAATGGTTGCTGTCTAGACTTACAGTACCTTTACCTTGTGCAAACACAAGGTATGATCCATTTAATATTTTCATTTTGCTTGGTTAATTAAAACGCTAACATAAAGTTTAATCAATACTTTATGCTAACAGATATTCTAACTAAAAAAAATTGAATACTTAATTTAATATGAATCTACCTTTTAAAGTTACCTAATACAAAACTTTAATTAATTCTGGCTTTGAATAATTACTGATTAATTTTTGCTAAAACATTATTATCTTTTTCAGGCAAGCTTTGGCTCACCCATGGATTTCTGGAAATGCTGCCAGCAACAAGAACATCCATGGTACTGTTTCCGAGCAACTCAAGAAGAACTTCGCTAAGTCTCGCTGGAAACAGGCATACCATGCAACTACGGTTATCAGACAAATGCAGAAAATGGCACTTAATAGCAGTAGCTCAAGTCGCAATGCTAATGCCTCAGGCAAACAATAGCTGTATTGTTTGTCTACCTACCTTCCGATTGCCATTGTTACACATGCCTAGAAAGGAACCTAATATTGTAGGTTTTAAATGGTCTCGAAATGCTATGTTTCGACGCGATCCTGTTAATGCAGCACCATTCGGTGTGATGCTTGTTAAATTGGTAGATATCACAATTAATTGGAATTCATTGTTGCAAACAGTTGCTAAGTGACGCGTCCGAGATTTATATCATCGCTATAATTGTGACGCCTCAACGCCATATTATTATACTTTAAATAATCATTGCTTCAAAAATCGATCTACTTGGAGCAGTGCTTATAAGATTATATTATTGTAGGCATTTTACATAATGATTGAAAATCAACGAACTGTTAATAAGACATTACGTCTAGTCATTTATAATTTCTGCTTGCATAAAAGTATAATACCATCTTAATTGGATTAATAATTATGAATATTATAACTATAGTCAAAGTTAACAATTATGGAGTTACACTATGCTTAACTTTTCCAAGTCATCATTGATATTGCTATTTAACATTTCATGACATGTATAACCCGTCTGATAGATCTACTTTGATCTTTATGACAAATTGCTGTTAAACCCTATAGCAATGACATACTATATAAAATCTACAGGTTGATTTTGTACTATTCAATTATTTTTCTTTATTTAGTCTTGAATTTTTACTTTTATCATGATTCACAGTCTCTGCAGTTAAGCTAATGAATTAAATCAACCTGTGTTATACTAATCTTGGCCATGAATATTTTTACGAATTTTCGAAATATTATTTTCTATGACATTTCCACGCGAATTAAATAATTAGGTAGGGTAATAAAATGTTCTCTTTAAAAGATACTGACTAAATAGTTATTACTTAGGTATGGTGATACTGACAAATCACTTAATAATAAGGTATGTTGCAGAATTCATTAGAATTACAAATTGATAAAGTGACGAATATTTACACTTAAATGATAATGGTTGGATAATATGATAAAGTATATTAGGCATGGAGAATATTGATCCGCCGTTTACATTATGCCTGTATAGGCTGTATAAGTCCATTTGGAATATCTCGTTAGAAACTGTTAAAGAAATTGCGGTAGTCACGACATGTATAGAGGATTGATCTATTTGACCCTTCAAAGTAGTTGTTTTAAAGTTCGTTAAGATCACCTTTGCTATGCCTAGCGTAAGTTTTGTGATTCTAATGCTAAGTCCTATATATCCATTCATTATTAAATACCTGTTATGTAGTGAATTATAAATATCTTACCTATACGCACTGTTAAATTCAATGTTGTCATTATTATAATACTCCGCGTTTAATAACATTATTATTAAATATCATTTTTTAATATTCCCTAGCTTCGCGACGTTCACGTTACCCATTTTTAGCAGCCTATTAATTTATCGGTAAAAGTGAAAGATCTGTACGCAAGACTGAAATTATAAAGTGATAGCTAGTTTGCTTCTGTAAAATCCTGAAAAGGTAGTTGTCGCCCCATTTTCAAGAAATATTCCATTGTGTTGAGAGTAAAATGTAAGCTAAAATTACGATTTATGAATTGATAAAATAATATTGTTTCTCCGTAGCAGTAGAGTAGTGGATCTATTAGGCATTAAACGATATAAAGGAAGTTATCATAATATCGCTAGCACAGGAGGTCCTCTAACGGACCAGATCCTCATTGACTAGGTACTCATTGTGCCTAGTTACTAGCTGAATTGTTAGCTGCCCCAATTAATTATCTAAGAGCGTATCATGTACAGATTTAATGAATCTCGGTTTTCCTTTCTGCTGAAAACAAGGATCTGAAATAATTTTACCTATTAAGTTATTACAACGCTACTGAAAGGTGTCGAAATCAGCCTGTTCCTCCGTTTTCTCTAAACTTTTTCCGTCAAATAGAAAGTATGAAACGTAACATTCCACGGTGAATGTCTTTTTTTCTTCTCTTATCTTCTTACATTCCATTTCTTCAGTATATTTTTATACAGAAATATTATTACTTGTGTTTCTTGATTGGGTTTGAACAAACAGTGACGGAAGGGCATTTTGTTTTTTAATATTATGATTTACTAGCATTGATGTAGGTACTTATGTAATTTTCACATCAATGGTAAGTACTTAGTAGTTATCTTATTTAGGCATACGTATTTGCATAGCTTATACAGCTACTAAATTTATTGAACATTCCAATTAGTGTTTTATTACGTTACTGTTTGACTAACAAGATACTTTTATGAATCTATTTTATTCATGTGAGCGTTTTTATGTCTCTATGGAGAAGTGGCAATTGATACATGGAAAAGATATGATTTTACTTTTGTAAATGGTCATAAGATATATTATTGTATCTTCCGTCCATACCTAACCTTGGGAATTTTCATTATATTTTAACAACTTCTTGAATCAGCTAATCCGTGCCGTGGTTTACAGCTAAATTAATTATATTGCTAACCAATTTTTCATTTGGTATAAATATGGAAATTGGCCTAATGTATATCTCTAAGTCTGATATCATTTATTTAACATCTATGAAAAATTGGTTTCGAAAAACACTTAATTGTATTTGCTTCTGAAATTCTAACAAACGGCAATTAACGCCGTGGCGCGACTATATTGTGCGGTATTAGAGTATTCAATATATCTCAGTATGAACCAGGTTGTTTATGATTGATGATTAGATGGATGAGGAAGTTATACTTATTTTATCCACTTTTTAAAAAATCTATTTAATTGTAATTAATTACATATCTCGCTCCAACTCGTTGGTGACAATTAACGAATGCGCCGTCAGGCAAGTAAAGCCAATCAACACTTATTGTTAATGCTTATTGAATTTTTGTCATAATAAATCATCGCTTGATTGTTAAGCATTGCACTGCTTTAAAGTTTTTAATAATTGTAAGTGTAGTAACGTTCAATAAATATTTGTCTAAATGCGCCTTAATATTTGTGTAATTTTAGTAGTTCTGTCAGTGCTCCTTGTATTTACTATAGTTTATATAATAAGTACTATATAGGTTTCGTCATGTTATTAGAAGCAGATATAATTTCATTTAATCGTCGATGGAATTATTATTCTTACGTCTCTACCTAATTTATGTAACTCCCCTGTGTACGTTTTATCAAATGTTGGTATACTATTGATCTTTATGAGAATTTTTATAGTCATATTTTATGAATTGACATAGATCCCATTATAATCTCTTAATATTATAATTATAGTAATGTTTGTTTATACTTCTATCCATTTTGTGTATATTGATGGTAAACTATACAAAGTGCCATGTATCTACAAGTAGTTTTTTTTAAGTATATGTGATTGTTTTCATATTTCAATATCCATGTTTTTTAAAACTGCGCACAATGTTTTACGTAAGTGTTGTATATTGTATCAGAGATTCAGAACCGGAGTGTGATCGCTTAATTTGCTTTGTAATGATGTTCTAATATTCTATTTTTTCTGCACAAACACTGTTACCCACTAGATTGTTGTTAATCGCAATATAAACGAATAATAGTAGAAACGCTAATGTGATCTTGCCATTGTTACACACATAGCATTATACACGATTTCAATTTTGCTCTCTAGGTATTTCCATTTTGTTATTAGTTGAGTTTTCACTGTGCCAAAACCATATCATAATCAGTGATAAATGTTGTACTTGTAATATACTATTAAGATTTCTTGTTTGTTAGACACTTTTAAAACAAGTTTTATCACAATAGATAGCAGACTGCAGTGCTAAGCAAGATATTCAAGTTCCTTGTCATTTAAACTACTAGTTATTTTTTCTTTATTCATTCATGTATGTTTAGTGTAAGAGTAATCTATAACATATTTACTATTTTTCGAAGGTTATTAACTATGTATATGTTTTAAATGAACATACACGTTTTAGTTTCTATTTATCTAATTAAGCACAATAGTTTAAGGGCTGGGATGAAAATCAACAAGTTTATTCAGTCTACAAAATGTTTCTGTTCAATCTATTATTTAGGTTGTGAAAATATTTTTCTTTGAAAAGTTTACTTTATATCGTAAATTTCACCGGGAAAGTTGTAATAACTTGTGACTTCTAGGTCTATTACTGATCTGATTAATGTTGAAAAAATCTTGTGATTTAGATTTTATACTTCTTGTTTAAAACAATCAAAATTTATTAGAAGTTTCTTAGATGTTAGCTATATTTTCAATGTCATTGTAAATAAAATGCCAACTTGTTGAGACATTTGTTTCATTGCCTACAATCCAACAATATTTATTATAATTTAAATTATTTATAGTGTTTATATTACAATATACATTATGATTATAATATCTGATGTATGTATGAGGAATGTCTATTGGATCTCCTCGCCGAGGAGCGACAGCTGTTTCAAAAATTGCGAGGCGTTTGGAAGAGTCGTCGCGCCGTAAATTATTTTTCTGGAAGTGCCGCTCGTTGCTTGTTGCTGAAACATAGCTCATATCAGAAAAAATTAAAAAATACATGTTACATTACATACATAGCTTTTCTTTTCTTGAGTTGGTAAACGCACAGTGGCGGGTCATGCTCCTTAACTTTAGATACCTACCTCACTGTTTCCTTTACTTACAACGTAAAGCATAAAAGTATACAATCATGTCTATCGTATATGAATACGTTTGACGAGCCAACGCTACTTGGTTGAATAAGAAGTACTTGTATCATCATAGCTGCTTGGCGGTAGGCACTGGCATTGGAAATGTTTTATGAAGTGTTTAGAGCGGGGGTGAAGATTAGAGGATAAAGGTGTAATTAGGCAATACCTTAGCGAAATCAATGAGGTTGTGATACTCTATGTAGTTGCCGCCGCCGACAATGAAGACGACGGCGTCGGTGGGCGGCGGGTGGCGGGCGGCGCGCGCGCGGCCGGCCGCGTCCGTGCGCGCCGCGCGCGGGTCCAGCCACGCCAGCTCGCCGCCCGCCTCGCCGCCGCCCAGCGCCGCCTCCACCGCACGGCTCACGGGCAGTTTCTGTATAGTATGCATATTTTATTATTCCCGTTTCAGATCTGAAGCAAAGGACTTCCAATTGATGGCAACTTGTACAATGTACATGTACATTCAGCATCAGATATATTGGGACATACAAAGTGTTCAAAATGATCAGTACAACTAAGAAAATAAAGCTGACGTTACTCAATTTTTTGTGAAGACGTTGGCTAAATATTGCTGCCAATAATACAAACAAAATACCCTGCTTCTTATCTAAAACTTAACTTTGCATTCCCTGTCGTTTTACACTATCGATAATAGCAAATTCGACACGCACATTTGTAATGTTAGAAAGTCCTAAGCAAAAGAAACAATATCGTAAACCTATCATACTCACGTGTTTCTTCACGACTAAGTTCTTAACTCCTTCCATGACGAACGATGACCCCTGAGACACCAGTTTGGAGAACATAGAAACGGTTTTGGTGCCACCACCCTCGTACTGACTAGACATTTTAGTGAAACCTCTGTGAAAGTTAAAACAGAAGAGTAGAGCTGATGATCTTTTGTTTCTAAGTTGGCCGGCAGACATCATAATTATGTGATGATGCTCAGTAAAGAAGCCAAACATAGGCAATAGAAAATACTATAAAATACAGTCTATATAAAACATTTCACTTACTTCCACCGCCTCATGTAAGCCATAGGTTTGATGTCACACTCTGCGCTTTGAAGTGCAGCCTCAAACCTCTTATACTCGTCTTCTGGTATTTGTGATGTGCACAGGTAATATATAATAAACAGTCGCATCTTGTCTTCCGGGGTACCCGCGCTGGGATCCGAAATGAGATCCATTACAGCTTTGCTTTCAATGCCACTGCTTTTGCTCATGATTTTTTCTTCCAATTCGAAAAATGAATCTAGTCGCCTAGACTTTATCGAGTTAAGAATAGCTGAAATAAATAATACAAGATAAAAAAGCAATTATAGAGCCTGAATGGAGGATGAAAAAAGAGTAACAAGGGTGTATGAACTTCTTTAATAAGCAGAGTCTGCTCAGAGAGTTCTAATGGTGTTAGGATGGATCCAATAAGCATTGTTCTTTCTACTCATATGCAAAATATATTCTTGGTCTGGATTTTCACTAGGGTTGTTCTTTCCTCTATTAGAAGTTCAGAAACCACGCGGAAAGTAAAGAAGATATACTTATGTCTATGAAGTCTAGTCTAGTTATATGATTACTTACCAGTGGCTATGGTTGTGTGCATGTCAATAAGTCGTTTCTTCTCCATCAGTTGTGGCAGGGAATTGACGGCACTTGTGAGTCGTTGCGTGTTGTCGCTCACCATGCTTAGAGCTAAATCACTTTCACCGTCAAGACCCATGGAACTTTTTAACTTCTTGACTTCTGCTTCTGAACTCCTATAGTACATCAACAATTATGTAGATAGGATGGCAGTAGTGATACATCATTGGATGGTTCAGCAGTCAGATAATGATGGAAAGTAGGGAAGAAGGAACAAATAATGAAAACCAGAAAACAGAAACAAAACATTGATCAATAACATAAATCAATGCAGGTGAAAAATGTACTGATTTTATTTGCAGGAAATAAAATAATATTTCATACCTATATTTATCGAGATCTTCTTGAATAGCTTCTGCGACGGTGGGAAATGGGCTACCTTTGTGCTCTGACCATAAAGGATCCTTAGAGTCAAGATCGCATACTCGCGTCTTTGTTTTCTGCTCTTGTACTGTGGGGCCTGCGTTTTCAGGTACCATTGCTCTGAGAAAAAATATTCAATGGTTTTGACATTTGGACCTATGAACAACAAGTGGCTATCAAAATAATATGACAGTCAAAATCTACCTATTTAAGGATAAGTCCAAGACATCATGTGCCAATGCCTGGTATGTCCAAGTGTGATGGAGTGGTGTGGCCATATCTATGTTCCTGTCCAACAATATCAACATGGGCCGGGTAAAACTGAAGGACCCTACTTGGCCAGTGTTGCCATGGAATAAATTATTTCTTGCATCCCACAGGTTTTCTCTTAGCTTTTTGTCGAGTTTTTTTGCAACCATTTCTGCTGCATTGCCTTTGCTACTTCGTATTATGGGAACATTACCTGAAAAATAAAATGTTAATAACAGGACTTTGATTATGTTTATATTATGATTTGTTTGTTTGTTTTATTTATTTATTATTGTAATACCTACTACTTTTAAATTGCATTCAATATTCTGAATATTATTGTACTTGCAATTAATGACTCATAACTGATAATGTCAAACTTACCTAACGTCACAAACACTGAGAATAGGCTTTCAACTATATTGTCCATAATAGCTTCCATTTCAGTATCCTTTGTATCACCTCTGTTTATAGCTAGGAAAGATAATTTAGGAATTTAAAATACACAAATTTAACATGGCTATCTCTAAGTCTCTGCTTACCCCTGTGGGAAATAGTCATGAGTTTATGCATATTATTGAAACACAACTTCATGCCCTCCCAGATGACTCAAATAAAAAGAAAAGCTGAGGTTTTGTCTGTCTCTGGTAATCATATAGTTTTCACCCTTGTGCCCAAGCAAGTAGTAGTAGTAGTAGTTGTAAGTATGTTACAATATTCAACCCTTGCTAAATATTTGCTGTCCTGAACACAAATGGTTGTTGTTGCAAAGCAAGTCATTGAATTAACAATACCATGCTTCTTGATCATCACAATAAAAAAATGGAGATCTTTACAATAATTGTTTAACCTGTACTATCCGACTTTCCTATACTTACAAACTGATGTAATTTTTTTAAGATAGTTACCATAGTAAGAAAGAGGATCCGACTGCTGATGTTTCATAATAAAAAGGTCATCTTCCAGGCATATGAAATTTAAATACTGGTCATACACTTTGTGGATGTTGACTGCTGAGTTGGACTGAATAGCTGATGCTGCAAGGTCCTCAAGTTTCTGTCTAGTTATAGGAGATATGAAGTTTAAGTGATACTGGTCATAGATGCCATTGTCAAGATCTTGGCAGATCCGGCCAAGATTCTCCTCAGTTGGTGCACAAAAGTACACTGCAGGTACTTCTGGTATTGGGTCACGGTCTGAGTGTAGTTGACTGTAATGTAAACATTTACATTTAACAAAATCGGGAATTATTTTAAATAGTCTTATAAAAGAACAAAATAAGTGGAAATAACATTTATTTTTACAATAATTTATGAATTAAAGGTAAGTAAAGTACCTTTTCTTTGCAAAGGTGTTCTTGTCACTTAATTAGGAAAAGCGACTGCCATGCCATGCAATTATAGTGTGTATCCAAGTAGTTTATAACATTTATCTCAATAAATAATATGTACCTAAACCTTTGATCAAAGGGCACTTTGTTTTGAGGTTGTGTATGTAAACAAGATGTTTAGATATTAAGTACCAGTAGTATGAGTGAAGTATATATGGGGAACTGGGCTAAATAATCCTAACAAGAGGACTGATCACCCGCCTGGTGCCTGCAGGCGTCCCCGAAGATAAATAGAAATAGATTGAGAGAAGTATGTAGTACACATACGAATTTAGTAATCACTATTCCAATAAATAATATATAATGTATCTTATATGATGACTACTTACACATGCAGAGTTACGCCGAGCTCTCGTAGCTCCTTGACAGATATGAGTGGAGATATAACATCTTGACCCACCCTATCATAAATTAACACTTTCCATAGAGGTTCACATGCCACGCTCTTAGTAAGAGGCTGATTTAAGTTCAGCATTTGCTTCAAAGCATCTGTAAAATTTTAACACAAATAAATAATCCATACTGTACTACGTGTAATCTTGTAAATAATATTAAATCACAATACGCACTGAGCTGACGTTCACGTAGAGTACTCATATTGTTCCTTCAAACTAATAACTATTTATTCAATAGCAATTTCTGTTTAATTAACGACTATTTAAAGATATATTTCCATTTAGGCTAATTTTCTTTGAAGTTGTTGCATTTCTCTCTTTAGTTTTTAATGTCACGTTTGACATTTGAAACGGTGACACGTCGGCTGTGCTGCAAAGATTTCGTTCGAAAACAAATTGGTAAATCCTAAAAAAAGTTAAATCGATAATCTATTGCTAATCATTATATTTTATCAAAATATACACTGGTTGAAATGTAAGTATTATTTAAAAAGAAAACAATCTTTTTTTCTGGCATCCTCCTGGTCTTTTAGAGTAATGTCGCCAGATTTCTCAAATAAATTGATAGACCTTTTTGTATGGTAGTTCATGTCTTTTTGGTAAGGATTACTCTTTTTACCCGACTGCCGAAGGAGGAGGGTTATGTGTTTGACGCGTATGTATGTATGTATGTATGTATGTATGTATGTATGTATGTCCGTTCCTATGTCCGGTCGTAACTACTCAACGGCTCAACCGATTTAGATAAATGACACCTCATTAGATTCGTCTTGATGGCACGACTGTCACTGGGTACATGAAATTTAAAAAAAAAACAATATGGCGGATTTTATACGCTTTAATGTGCGAACTGATTTTGAAAATGATCTTGAGTTGTATCAATTTATATTTTAAATCATCATTTAGGATCTATCTAGTGATTCTATGATGATTTATAAACTAAAGAGAAGGAAATAAAATCAATTATTAAAAGAAACAAAAAACCCGACTGCGTAAAAACTACTAACTAAAAATCTAAAAACAAGCTCTGTGATGTTGGAAAATGTATTGCAGGCGGGACAAGCTGTTCGTTCATAAACAAAATTGTTACATTTGCTTGTCCCGCCTGCAATACATTTTCCAACATCACAGAGCTTGTTTTTAGATTTTTAGTTAGTAGTTTTTACTTTTTGGTTTTAAATCGCAGCTACATATTTTACCAATTTACAAGACACATTAGACACACACAGGCTTTAGCTTGACCCACCAAATTCATTTTACATGTCATGATAATAATATTGCAACACTTTTTCACCTTTGAATTAAAAACGTGGGTGATGAGATTTAGACCTTTAATTTTGAATTAGAACTACAGCAAACTTATTGTCCGGGTTGAAGTTGGCACGAGCTAACTTTAACTCGGCCGTAAAAATCGGAGAAAAAAATTATAATTGTTATGTAATAAATAAAAACGAAAGCTCAAGTCGTAGGCTGTCATTTTAAAAATTTTAATCCAATATTTTTCTTTTTCGATTTTTACGGCCGGGTTAAAGTTAGCTCGTGCCAACTTCAACCCGGACAATAAGTTTGGCGAGAACTGTACCTTTCGGGATTTTGGATTCTGATACCAGCTTGGTAGTCTTTACGCCTACAGTTGGATTCAAACTTAATGACAGCTCTGAAGTTAGCCATCTATCAATTCTTCGCCTGAGTAGTTAAATTTGTAGGTACTGTTAAATAGTATGTAATTCATACTAAGAATTATAACAGTTATAGCTATAGGTACTTTATAGACATAGGTAAAGTTAAGTTTTATATTTTAGGTATTATCTAGGTCTGATAGAGTTTTCACATTACCTACTAGTAGGGTACCTACCTACATCTATATTAACGTGACACATGTAACACGTGAATTAGATAGGACTATTGCGTTAGTTCATATTATGACGTGTACAGTCACGAGCAAAATCATGTACACATTAACAAAAGTGGTAAATCGATTTTCTCCCAAAGTACTAATAGAACTTTTGTGATATTACGAACACAGCATTCACGAACCAATATTAAAGTGGCATCGGTGTTATCACACAGTTGCAATCGTTCATTAATGAAAAAATCGCTTTAGCCCTTTTGTGTTTTTATAGCTGTGCTCGTGACTGTACCTACTACTAGATACGTCATACGCAAATTGAACCACTGCAGGAATCTAAGCGCGCTACAATGTCCAATTATGGTGTCCATATTACAAAATCTAGCAACATGTTGAATTAGAGTCACGCATGTACCTAGGTCATGTCAGTTTTTTTCTGTTCTGACTAACAAGTTCTTAGAAATCGACGACGTCTGTGGTCTAGTAGTTCGAGTACCGGACTGCTGATCACCAGGTCGTGGGTTTGATTCCCACGGGACACAAATGTTTATGTGATAAATATATATTTGTATTTGTCTGAGTGTTTGCTATATAATAAATATGTATTTACAAAAAAAACAGTATATAAGTATTATATATATTAGTGTCCGACCGAAATTTCGGTTTCGGTTTCGGTTTCGGCCAGTTTCGGCCAAAAAATCAAGTTTCGGCCCGAGTTTCGGTTTCGGCCAAAAACGGCCGAACACTTCGGCCGCGCCGAAACTTACAATATCGTACCTTCGGGTCGCGCTCGGCTAACGTCGGGCGCGCTCGGCACGGCTGGCAATATGGCGTCGCTCGCTCGTATAGATTTGTTACTATATTATACTTGTTGATTTGTTATCATAACCTATGTTATGCACATCATTAAAAAATCGCTAACTTTGTTTTACAAATAAATAAATAATGTATTTTTTTCACTTTATAGGGTAGTTAAATTTTCAAACAGAACCTCTGTAACTGTGCTGAAATTTCATTGTGATAAATCTTTGAAAGTAGAAACCTGTAATTATAGGTTGGCGAGATATTAATTTTAGAAAAAAAAACGGGCTTACTTACATTTTTTCGACTTTTTAAGGACTTTTTTTTTATAAAAGGTTCGGTTTCGGTTTCGGTTTCGGCCGAAACTACAATGAAACCGAACCTTCGGTTTCGGTTTCGGTTTCAGCGAAATAACATGTTTCGGTCGGTCACTAATATATATCCATTGTCTAGGATCGTAGATACGGGGCTGATCTAGGTTGGTTTGCAATCTACTTACCTATACTTCTATACTAATATTATAATAAAGAGGAAAGACTTGATTGTTCGTATGTTTGAATTGAATAGAAACTGAAACTACTGGACCAATTTGAAAAAATCCTTCACCGTTGGGAAGCTACAATACACTATACCCGGGTGACATAAGCTATCATTTATAAAAAATATCCAGACCACGCGGGTGAAGCCGGTGCCTGGCGAAAAGCTAGTATAGTAGTATATAATAATTATACTGCACACGGAACCTAATTTGACACCAATGCGGCACGTAAGCAGCCTACCTTTATTTGACGAATGTCAGGGGGTTTGAGGAGAAAGCCGCCCGCGGAGGTCGGCTGGTGATGGCAGCGGCGCGGCGCCTGCGCGAGCCCGGCGCAGTGCGCGCGCGACGGTGAAAGGCACCATGTCGATACTACACGCAGTGAACAGTGCGCGGACCGCAAACACCATGGCCGGTTTACCATATATGCGAATATTACTCATTTGTGCTATTTTAATCAATGGTTAGTTCCATCTTAGATAAACACTATTTCTTTTTAAGTGACAATCTAAATTAGTGATTAATACATTAGAACGGTTTCTTCATATAAGGAATTAAAAATCAACCAATGCGTAATTCGTAATCTTATGCAAGCGGTCTGCCGATCAATTTGTTAGTCGTTAACGTAACTGTTACAACAAAATGATAGTCAGTGAAAGCTATACAGCGTGTTTAGCTAGACTTTTACCATTTCATAAAATTACGATAAATGTGAAAGCGTGTGAGAAAAATCTCCGTAAGGAGCATTTCGCACTACTAAGTTAAATAAAACGAATAGTTATAATGTATTTCGAGAGTGTCAGATGCGCTTGACTTATGTGCCTAATTGTAATTCGTCTGGCACGTCCTTTCTTTCACTTGACATTGAGGCCTGTGACCGGTTGCGATCGAGTATATTGACACTTACGTCGGTACTTAATAATATATCTAGGTACCTGATTTTATGTCCACTTATCTTACAAGGCTGCAGTCCGGAAATTTATAGCCGACAGCTTCGCAGACTTTTTTGTCGTTGAAGTCCTTTGACGCTCCATTCTCATTTGCTCCGTAATAATTACGTGACCTGTAGTAAGACCTTCAATGATGTAAGAGAAATACAGAGAAAAGCTGAGGCAATTAAGTCTTCACGAAAATAGAAGACTCGTAAATAAACACAAATTCGAATTATAAACTTTAAATTAACTTAGAATTTAATAAAATTCACATTCAGTCAATGGTAAAATTACTTTTAATACCGCGCTTCGCTAAAGCGTCTGCACCTGTCTGTAATTTAGGAGAACTCCTTCGAGTGCTTAGGTTTACCAAAACGAATTTCGTAAATTCAAAGCTCTGAGGAGCAAAGCGTGGTTAACTCTCCGGGACTGAAACCTGGTACAGTCTACAACAAAAGTAATTAACAACTGTCAAACAAACCAAAAGAACAAACCTAAAGGTATATTTCGTTTGTTCATGTGTCTAGTGGAATATATTTCTTCTTTGAATTCTTCCCTTCAAGTAACTTCAAAGCGTGAAACATACACGTAGATACAGAATATGAAGAAACTTGAAAAGCTGTTACTAATTTAGGTTTCAAAACGAATATAGGTGTAGTTTAAACAATTTATTGGCAAGTAAAACTGATGTATACAATCAATTTACAAGCGTCTGAAGGCCCGTTAAATTTTGTAATCAGTTAGCTTATAAATAATGAATGAGCTATGCGATGTGGTTTGTCGGTCTGCTTACAAACTGTGAGGTAAGCACTCCAACATTAATCTACAATTATTGAATGGGCAGGAAACATTGAGCTACCAAAACTCTCAGACCCATTGTGCCTACCTAATTGTTTTCTAGAAAAATGCGTGTCTAAGTATTTTATTTATTTATTTATTTATTTTAATACTTTAAGAAAACTTACAGCTAAGATACAGATAGCAATGAAAACAATGAAAGAAGGCCAATTACAAGTTTTCACAGATAGTATTTCTTTATTCACTTGACAATTCTCGATTTAGATATAACTAGCAGCTTTAACCAGCCACACGTTGCTGATGGGCAGGAGGAATATAAAAAGTAATCGCGTATTCCAATGCAATGTGAGTCAAAATGTCAAAGCAATCAGCGAAGAGCTTTCAGATTTAGAAGAGAAAAAATACAAACGAACATTCACATTTTATTTATATTGATTCATATATTACAGGGTAAATAATAATCACAAATGTTATTGTTTTCAAGAGATTAAATTTATTCAAGAAATGTGATGTAGGTACTTAGTTTATTTTTAAATGTACGAGCAAGTTGATAAAAATAATTTTTTTTAGAAATAAAACGTCTTATTACTAAGCTAAAGCAGATGATTGATGTGAGAAAATAAGAAAATATTACAATGTTATAATATTTTCCAGTCCCTATGGTATTTAGAGTTAGATGTCAGATACCACGGCTGGAGCCGTAAGACGTCTTTCTAACTGGCCGTAATTTGGCAAGATGTCTAGACAGCTTAGCGTCAGTCTTTTCTAATAGCTTTTATATTCTACAAAAATGTCTAGCAACGATATTTAATTTGTATTTGGTTAAAAATCTTTAATGTATTTTTTGGTTTCAAGATTTATAGATTCAGGCATTTGTAGCTCTTGCAGCGCAAGTTAAAGTTTTAGTATAGTTATTCTAATAATGCAGTGTAGGTAATAATCTAAAACATTATTAAATTCGGGAACAACAATCATACAGTTATTCTTTTCAAAGTTATTTTAGTTTGATTTTTTTCCCGTACGTTATATAAACTATTATCAAATAAAATAGCAATGTAGGTGGGTACGTCTCGAACTTTACCACCACATGTTGATTTTTCAGTCAAGGATGTTAATAATTAGCCTAACAAGGAAGCCCAACTAAATCAATTAATATCTAAATCGTGACTTCCCCTTCTGTATTGTGTATGATCAATTCGGGACTATGAAATCTTTTGCGTAACCAACTTTCTCTTTTCATTATAATAATAATACTAAATTGTAGTCGAAAGTGTTTTTGTTAGCACATATTAGAAGTTCGGAAACAATGAATCACTACATGCATCAGCTTAGCATTTTTTTAGCAATTTAATTAGAAGATCATTAAAATCGTAGTTACTAGGTAAAAATAATGATTGGATGCTTAAAAAAAATTACTATCCAAATATTCCTACTTAGATTTGCCAGACAGATGCGACAGTATACCACTGTTAAGAAATGTGTCTTTATGTATTTAAGAGAAAATTCACTGAGAACATCAAATAGAAACTGTTCTCAGGCTCGCCCTTAATAATGTAAAAGACTTTGTAGTCTTTCTGCTTGTGCTAAAGCTTATACTTAGTTCCATCGTACTTGTTCAATTCATGACGGAGTTTTAAATACATAGGACGAGACGATATACAGTCTACTTTTAGAACTATGTACATGGCAGTGTTATTTATTTTTCAGGAAGCTATCAGCAGAAAGATAAGACCGAGGCCGACTTTGTTTGTCCTGAAGGCACTCAGGGCAATGGAAACTTCGCAGACCCAGCTACATGCAGGCGTTTTTACCAAGTAAGTTTTTTATGCCAGCCAAGTTCATAACAGCCAGCTCATAGCGAGACCAACCCCACGATAGTGCTGGTTTTTTCAGAATAAATATTAATGTAACAAACTTTTTATGTAACAAATAAAAAACGGGAAAAAATCTCTTTCAAAATATTTTGTATTACAATAATTAACAGTCGCTGACGCCAAGAGTACTTCGCGCGTTGTAATTAATAAAAAAATTATAATTGGCAAAGCTGCATTTCCGCATACCCTTGTACTGTTTAATTGAGCCCTCCGCACCGTTCTTTAATAAACTTCATACGAGTATATAAATAAATATTCAACTTTTTACTTTTGACCAATAGCTTTATACATGGTTATTATATCATTGCTTTTGACTATCAAACTTCAGCGCATAAGGAAAGAAGCGAATAGAATGTGATCGCACATTCGCTGAAAAGATATTTAGAAATTTGAGATTTCTACAGACTAATATTAATGTTGCATGCTGTCTACATCTGAAGTATATTTTATTCAATGTCGACGCCTCTGTACCAAAGTAGACAGACAAACGAACAATTGTTGTTGAACAATTGTTGGTATTCTTAATCATCATCCTAAAAAAGTGATTTAAAAACGAATAGCGTGGGATAGAACGGCTCAGACGTATCTACATAATATTATATATATAGGTACATAAAGAAGCGTGACTACGTAACATCATAATTATATTCCTCAAGAATGTGTTTTCGACTTTGTTAAATTCAACAGAATCACGTAGCAATTAAATCTTCTGAGTTAACAATTCTTTGGTTTGCATGTAGATAGAAGACAGATATAATTATACAAAAGTCTATTATAATTTACGCAAATTCATTTACTTACACTTTACATTGATGTTTGTCACCGATGTAAATTCGTTAATCACATTAAAGGTGATTCATTCGTTCCGAATTGCAATCAACCAAATTAGTTATTAGATACAATGTAACTAATGATGATTACGATGGTCTGTAATCATCGTAATGAATTTTGTTACGCACATTATGTAATCACATTGCATATTTAAAAAATCGGAGTCGTGAATAAGGCAATTTATTTTGAGGAAATAGTATTTATTTTCATACTTATTGACATTTGCGTATCTGGATCGACCGGTTTCGATATAACCAGTGGAACAAGAATTTTGGTTAAGTCCAGCACTGGTAAAGTCCAAAAATGGAACGTAAAAATAATTTGGTGCTAACCACTTCGTATGCGTTGGTAATATTAATGGGTAAATATCGATATTTGAGGTATTTGTGTATTGGTCGCTGGACCTCTGAGGCTTTTTTGTTAGTCACTGGCATTTATTAACTATGTCTGATGAATGCTAAGTCGATGACGGCGTGATGGCCCGCTGTAATAGGTATCAATGTTTAGCTGAGTAGGGGGACTAAAATGGCTATTTTGGCTATTAACCGTGTACACGCTGCACACCTTATTATAGGTATAGGCTGACCTCGTATTGTATAGGTTTTTTGTACAACAGTAGAGGATAAATTGTACTTAATGGAAATGTGTACAGCTGCAGAAGTGTACGGCTTGTTAAGCTGTGCATATTATCAAGTGAACATTTTAGCCACCCCCCCACCCCTCTACAGGCTAAAACTGAGTCTCTGAAGCTAGCTTCAGTAAAATAAGAGCCTTAAAATCGAAGGTTCAGCATCAGTAAAGTAAAGCATACATCTAGATATACTTATGCTTTATTTTTCATGTTTTTATTGGTATTGAGTTATGTTTTATGGTTTGCCATTAGTATTCACGAGCAGCCTCCCTCATCAGCCGCCAGCACTAAAGCACTAATCCTTTTATTAGCATTATTAATATTGTTAAAAAAAATAAAACCTGTGCAAGTACTTATATAATCATGGGCAAAGGCAGTTAATAAAGTAATTTAAATGCAATTTTATTGAATGAACAAGATACTTACAGCCTGTTATCGAATACAATTTAAATGAAGATTGCGTGTTGTGAGCCTATAAAAGCAGAAGTTGTAAGAATTGAGTATTTTTAAGTAAAACCTGGCCTTGATCTTGATCCTCTAAGAGTTCACTGAATTTGAGGTTGTATAGGTCATCCAAAAATCGCAAACTTATGTTAAGTTTTTTTTTATTGATAACCGGTCGTCCGAGTTTTGGTTTTGGTTTCCTTTAGTTTAGGTTTACCTACCTACAGAGGGTGTATGGCATTCCATGACCAGTACCGACTAAAGTATATTTAGCTGCTGGAGGTTTGTTTGATTTGCTGACCAAAGCAGGGCCAATGTTTGGCCATTGACCCTGCTTTCGTCAGCAAATAAATGTTTAAGGAGAAAGAGTAAGAAGACTATCGAGGTTATCCATACCACCATTCCGAAGGGGACGGGCAGTGTACACCCACAGTACCTTGTATAAAGGAGAGAGCCTGTTGCAATCAAACGAGCATAAAACATAATTCCGAGCTGCTATTGAGAATTTTATAAAAAATATGCGCTGGATTTAAGTAGCGATGTTTGTGCTCATGAAAAGTATTGGCGCTCACGACCAAAGGAATTTAACTATAAAGTATATTAGTATACCGTATATTTTAGTACGCTTATTAAGATTCCGATATCCCGCGAAGTATACTAGATATAAGGGGTAGACACAACCGCTACTTTCATATTTTTATGGAGAAACACCGAACATATTTCGCATAAAACTGGATTCCTTTTTCCGTATGCCGTTGTATGTAATAACGCAACCCCGCGTAACCCTGCGTGACTAACCCTCCTGGGATTACAGTTTAGTTTATGTTACGTCCGCGAAATTGGACGGATTCAAAAATAAAAATGGCTGCCCATAAGCAAACTAAGTAATATCTGTGCATCTAGTCTTTTCGACGCAAAAGGTACATCAGTGGCAGATTTGCTAGTAAGCTGAGTAGGCTAGATACTAAGGCGGCCGATCTAAGAGGCGGCAAATTTGGGGTCATCCATAAGGATGGAAGACCCCAAATTTGCCGCCCCTTATAATATTAGTAAGGATACTAATATTATAAATGCGAAAGTAACTCTGTCTGTCTGTCGCGCTTTCACGCCAAAACTACTGAACCGATTTAAATAAAATACACATATAGTCTAGAACCCGAGAAAGGACATAGACTAATTAGGCTAGGTTTTTTTAATGTGAAAAAAGGGCTGTAACGGGTTGAAATAGGGGAAGTTATAAGAACTATCCAGACCACGAGGGCGAAGCTGCTGGTGGAAAGCTTATACTAAATAAAGTCGAAATGCCTTACGTATAACGTTTGTAATTGAAATAAACATATTTTTATGCATGAACAGAGTTGAACGAAACACGCGTGAGGAAATTGGAGCTGATACGTAGAATCATATAATTTTATTCATTCCAAAGAAATAGGCGTGTGAAGCTTTTGCTCCTTACGAAGATTGATTCCAAGAAATGTTTGTGAACTGAACGAATTAATCATCAGTCTGAAGTTTATAAATAACTTTTACCCCAAAACTTTTGTATTGAACTGTAATGTAGATATGACACTTTTTTGTAGATTTTATGTAGCATATATTGTAATCTACATTTCCTACTTAAGTTAATTTGTTTATAGAGAAAAAAATACATTAAAAACAGCTTTTGAGCTATATCTCTACATTTATTACAACATTATCTACACCAATAACGTTGTAACGCTAACGTTATTTCCATTTTAAGCGTAAGCTATACTTAAGCTCCATTATTTAAGGATAAATAGGTACAAGTAATGTAAACTATTTACCAATAAAAAGTACATACGAACACCGCTATTCATTTGTCTAATTGGAGTATAGTTACCACGTGAAAAACGCAGATACAAACAATAAATTTATAAGCAGCTATTTCTAATAACGGTAAATATCTATGGTAGTTAGTTTTCCCCTTCGGAACATGAGCGTGCACCGCAATAATGAACGGCACTAGGTATTGACTGGGGTAGTACTAGTCTATAATTACTTCGCTTCGCCGGATCAGTGGTAGTGGCTTGCGAATACATACTACTTAGGAAGATCCCTTTATTTAGTAGGTGTTTTACTAAGTAGATAGGTAAATATACCTAGGTATACTACACAAGATGCAAAAGGCAGAGCAAGTGGTAGTGGGCTGGATG
Source organism: Acronicta psi (assembly GCA_946251955.1). Taxonomy (NCBI): domain Eukaryota; kingdom Metazoa; phylum Arthropoda; class Insecta; order Lepidoptera; family Noctuidae; genus Acronicta; species Acronicta psi. The sequence goes on along the minus strand of OX276475.1, from coordinate 8,397,743 downwards.
GATAGTCTGTGCTTCTACCTTGACTCAATCGTCACTAGAATAAATTAGGTATACTGTGATTTTAGTTCCATAGAGGAAGTTTGAAAGTGGTGCCAGTGACCGGTAAGTTGGAGGGCAATTGTTTGTATTAGTATGGGCACGTGATGGATGAAACGCATATAAATAAAAGAGTGATGACATTGGATGTTGAAGGACGGAGAGACAGAGGAAGGCCCAAGAAAAGATGGATGGATTGTGTTAAGGTCGATATGATGGAAAACGGACTGAATCAGGAGGTGAGAGTTAGCAGGGATGAATGGAAGAAAATTAGAGGCTGCGCCGACCCCAAACAAATTGGGACAATTAAAATCATAGTCATCATCATCTTCCTACCTATGAACACTAGGCATTTGTACATCAGTTCCATATGTATACTGTTACCCAACCCTTCCGGGATAGTTATTACAGGCATGGTGTTATATGTTATGCTATGTAAATTCTTTTACGTTAACATAGAACACTTGAAAATGAATAACTTTCATTTTGTATTTTTTTAATCATTTTCCATGCTAAGATTACAAGTTATTTTTAACGAAAGAAAAAATCGGCTGGCGGGCAGGATTCGAACCTGCGTCTTCTGGTTCGGTACACCAGCCCGCCTGCCCGCCAGCCGACATTTTCTTTCATTAAAAATAAATTAATAACTTCTTATAACTTTAAATATTAGAAGTAATGCCAAAAATATATTGCCTTTTCAGTATTCAGGCGTAGTTGATTGATTACTTGATTGACACCCTCTGTTTTTTTTCAGTGCGTGGACGGCTACCCGTATTTGAACAGATGCCCCTCCGGATTATATTTCGACGATATTAGCAAGTACTGTACTTTCAAAGTCGAAGCCAGATGCGGCCCCATCGCCACAAGTAGGTACCTAAATTATAATGTTTTGGGATAGCTACTTACTTTGAAAATAATTTTACTTTTTCAATCATTTCTGTACCTACCCAAAAGATGCGTTTGGAAATTTCGAGTAATTAAAGCGAGATTTAAACAAAGGGAGACTTAAAATAAGTTTCTTTGTTTATAAACAAAAGCCTCCTGAGACGCCCTAAAACTTATGTGTTTCTTTTATATTTATTAATTGTGACTACATTTCACCCAGATTTATATGTATCAGGAATTGAATACTTACACTCACGCGTTTATTGGAAGGCAGAAACTACAGAACTAATTCTTATGCTTCGTCCTAATTGCTACTATGAATACTTATAACTACTAGATAAATTATCAGAAGAGTAGTGTGGTATGAAGGTTGCTGTTTCTTCTCCCTAGCCTTTTCCAAATCTACAGACTGACCGTGGCAAGCGCAGCTTAACCTTGCAGATCGTTTGATCAGCGTAGTTATAACTTAGCCACGAGGTCCTCAATTTGACGGTTGTTGTACGTTTTCAGAAAAAAAAACCTTACACATACAAAGTTAACAATACATTAATTTGTAGTTAATTAATCGCCTCTCTGATTAAGTGTGAAATTGCACCATCTCTAAGCACCTTGAAAAATAATGTACCTTGTAACAATAAAGCTTTTGCTATTACCCAATGATGTCATGTTAAATGTAGGCATACATTATTATTTGTCAATACAAAGGTCCCATTTTGATCTACACAGTTATAGTTTAAGTTAAAGTTAAACTGAAAATTGATGGCTATTAGTCTAGAATTACATAATGAAAGATTTTTGAGTCGTGGATGTTAGTCCATTTGACATTCTATTAAGAGTTTGATCTCATTTAAGCGCCTGCGCCGATAACAGAAACACCGCTGGACTTGGCTACAAAGTGCGATCCTGCAGCTTGTCAATTGCCCTACTGCTTTTGCTCCAAGGATGGCACTCTCATCCCCGGCGGACTTGATCCAGAAGATGTAAGTACCCACATAATTTATTTTATATAAATAATAATACCTACCCTACGTTTAAACCTTATGAATTTTCGAAAGTCGAGGCAAAGGGATCTTTTAACATCTAACGGAATCAAATTTGTCTAAAAACCCGCTAAACTTCACCTTGAAAGATTAGGATGCTACTTATCGGCAAATAGCAATTTGAATATTGTTATATAATGACTAGATTATGCAAATCAGATTATTATATTTGATCAGGAAGTATAACGTGCTTAGAATCACAATTTTAAAATTTAATCTTCGTCTGAAACTATCTTGGGCGATTCACGTGGCTGCTGGCTATGAAAAGGGATCGACTAGTGTTCAATACTTTCTCAGTGCTAATAAAATAGTATTAGACTTTATATTATTATCATTGCTAGTTTACAGATTTGTACATTATTAAGAATTCTATTTTTAGCCGACGACTCGGTAAAAAGACGAAGGAAGGGTTTTATATTAGGCAGTGTATGTATCTTCCTATTTACGTATGTTCCACTACAGCGCCTAAAGTACTCATCTGATTTTGATGAATGAGGTATCAATCGATTCGATATTATGGTCCCGGTAACAATTTTAAAATTGTTGTGTCCAGTTTGTGGCCGAGGTCGCATGCCGCTATGCCCTGGAGATGCAAACTTAAGTAGATATCATATGGGTAGCATGCCATCACGGCTGCAAACTGGACACAACAATTCCTTTTGTTGTTGATTATTCAGTAAATTGTTTATCAGGAAGGTAACATAGGAATTATGTTCTTGTTACTTGATTTTCAGTTGATTTCTTCCGTAGTCGGTGGGTGGTAGTTTTTTAAACTAAAAGTTTATTAATATATCACATTCTCATAAGATCTGAATAAGAGAGTAAGGTATCAAATATCCGAAGATACTCGATACCTTGATCATACGGCTTGTTAGTAACATACCTACGATATTAATTAGTATAAATTATATTAACGGGTATAACTTGAATTAATCTAATAATCTTCTTAAATTATTCATTCAGAGTTATATATGCTGTTTCACAAAGAGCCTTGAAAATATTCAACATCAATAAAATATACTCAAGTACATTATATACCCATTATATATAATAAATACAAATTTCGAGAAACCATTAAGGCAAGCTTTGCACCTATATACCTGTAAACCGCAATGCCAATCTTAATGGCTTAGCATTAATTATGATAATTGTTGCAATAGTTATTATAACCTAATATAGATAACAGCATCGAATATTCGCAGCTTGGAATAATCACTAAGCAACAGTTTATTTTAGGATAACTTCTACATGTAGCTTTGGTAATTCCTTGCTGTTGAATTTTGTTATTAGCTGTACCTACCTAGGTTGTTTCTTTTGGCCGAATGTCTTTAAATTTTATAAAAGAAACGAGACAAAATCGTCAATACTCATAGCTTAAACAAGGTTTTGTTATGTCGTGCATAAAAAATATTATACGAGAAACTCCTCGGTTTTCTGAAAAAAAAGGCGTATCGTGCGAATTGATCATGGTCCATATTTTAAGGACTTAACGTTACGTAAAAGGTTTTTGAACATAACAAAAATAGTGTTATTTTCCTGGTAAATAATACGGGTTATGACACAAAAAAGTTAATATAAATTTAGTAAAAATATCTCTCCTTTCCACATTGCCTCACCTGGGGGCAATCAATGTAGCTTGGCCAAATTTAATAAATTGTCTATTTTACGAGATTGTGCTCATGTGACGATCCGCAAAGACAAAATGTAATGAAAATTCCATTCAAACTGAACTTTGCCAGTGAGGTATAAATTTTATATTGATTTTACATTTTGCTTTGTATTGTACTGAAATAAAAATGGTTAAATTTATTCATTGGTTGATTTTATGATTCATAGAAATAAAAATTAATGTAAATAATATTTTTATATATGTATATGTTCATTTGCTGTTAATATTGGAACCTAATTTTAAGCGCTCATAATTTCAGTCGATCACTGTTACCGAGAAATGGCAAAATAAAATAACAAGTAGCAGTAACCTACATAAACCGTTTTACATTGTTGGTTCATTTTTTTAAATAATCTAATTTTTCTGAATAGGTGTTCCATTAGTGTACAAAAGCGACCTAAATTCTACTACCTAACAAAACAATTTGCCGAAGTTTTGGTGCAAAAAGTCGACGTAAAAAATAAGACCAACCTTTTTTTTGCAGACGCCCCAGATGATAATGCTGACATTCGACGGTGCTGTTAATTTGAACAACTTCGAGCTGTACAAGAAAGTGTTCAATGGGAAAATTAAGAACCCGAATGGTTGTGCCATTAGGGGGACTTTCTTCTTATCACATGAGTACAGGTAAATGTTTAATTATTTGTATTTGTAAGGCTTTTGTATAATATGTCTAACACTATGTGTCCCATGTCCTTATGTGTATGAATAAAATAATTATAACTCAAATTACTCCAGGTGCCTATTAGAATTGCAGGGACTGGGCTATACTCTGAGCTGGTCTGAATGTAGACCTTCTCTAGCGGTTTTCCGTTAAAGTGCGTGATAATAAATTCAATTTGATGACTTTTCGAAATCATCTGCGTAATTATCACTCGCTTTAACGGTGAAGGAAAACATCGTGAGGAAACCTGCATGCCTGGGAGATTTTCTCGACGGCATGTGAAGTCTGTCAACCCGCATTAGGTAAGCGTGGTGGACTATAGCCTAATCCCTCTGTTACTGAGAGGACACCCTTGCCCAGCAGTGGGACAGTATATGGATTGATTATATACCCTAGATGTTTGACCCAGTTGAAATTTTCAGACATTAAAAAGTTCTGATACAATATTTAACTCTAAGACTTTAATCACTGTAGCGATGTGAAGTTTGTATAGGTAATCCTGTTAATAGTTTGTTAATTAAGCAAAGTTTCATGTGCTACGTTCAATTAATTAGAACATAATCAGATATCTAGGAGCAAGTCAAGCAAGTAATAGTGCGGCACTATTAGTACGGTTGTAACTTAATAGAAGTTAATACAACATACATTTTAAACACTAAAAGTGACAGATGCAAATAAATAATAGGTTAAAAACAAACTAAAATTGTTAAAGACTATTTGATGTCTGTCAATTTATAGTTGTAATGGTTCCATTGGTGCAGTGACCGAAAAAACCGCTGTTGTTACTGGGTATATGGGTCATAGGTTCGATCCTTACACGGAGAAAATAATTTGTATGACCGGATTTTTATAGTTCCGGATTTAGGTGTTTTTGCATGTGAGATTCGTGTTTGTAAAAAATGGGATTTTTTTTACTATTTTCTTAATGATAATAAACAATAGAAAAATAAATAACAACGAAACATTATTGTATTGTATCTTATTCATAATAATTATTAATTATATAAGATACAATATAAAATTTGTTGTCAGAGAAGGATGGCCATATTTATCGTGTGTCATTCTAAGCTCAGACAATTGACATAATGGTGACAGATTTATTTTTTATTATTTTCAGTAATTACGCGATGGTGCAAGCTCTCGCTCACAAAGGTCATGAGGTGAGGTTCTATTACTTAATTTTAATATTTTATCATCATCTTGTCCCCCCCTTGTCCCAATTTATTTGGATCCGGCCCAGCCTTTCCTTTTTTCCATTCATCCCTGTTAGCCGTCACCTGCTTATTCAATCCCTTTTCCATCATATCGACCTTAACACATCCATCCATCCATAATCCATAATTTTAATATTTCTCAATAAATACTCCTAAAAATAAAATTGTCATGTTTTTTTAATTATTTGAATAATTATACTTATTCATAGAATTAATCAGACCTGTTTGTTAATTAACGCTACCATATACGATTAGATTTGGTTTCACTGTACGCACGGCATAAAACTTCCAGTATAAGCTGATCTCTTATATACGCAAAACCCTATATAATGTGAGATCCGCTTATACTGGAAATGTATCGTCGATGTGTAGCTGTGTGTACAAGTACGTTCTTATTTGTATCTCATGTATTTTGTTTCTAGTATTCATAAAATAAACAATGGTACAATAATTCCCAGATCGCGACCGGCACAGTGTCCCAGCAGCAAGGCCTCCAAGACAAAGGCTATGAAGAATGGGCGGGTGAGATGATCGGCATGCGCGAGATACTCGGCAAGTTCGCCAACGTGTCGCGCTCAGAAATCGTCGGCGCGAGAGCTCCGTTCCTCAAACCCGGCAGGAATACGCAATTTAAGGTAAAGATTTTCTTTTTTTTTCTTTTGGAAATCTATAGTCTAGTCTTTGCTTACCCCTACGGGAAACAGGCGTGAAACTATATATGTATTTTTTTCTGCACATAAATGTAGTTGGCGTAGCGTTCCTGCTACGCTAGAGGTCTTAGATTCGAGTCCCAGATTCAGCAGTTCCCATCTATGAAAAATTCGGTAGTAGCAGCGCAATCTGTAGTTTAGATTAGATTTATGCCCGGTTACTGGCAATAGGCAAATAAGGGTGGGTATAATAAGTACGTCTCTGATTAAATGTTTGTTCTTAACTTATAATATATAAGACACACCCAGACAAACACAAACACCTAAGTTCATCACATAAAATTTTTGTGTCTTGTGGGAATCGAACCTCGTGATCAGTAGTCCGGTACTCGAACCATTAGACCACAGACGTCATCATTATGTAAACTTAATTGTTCGTGTTTTGCCAGAAATTAACCACGTAGGTTATTACCGGGTATCGCCTTATATCACACATCTCTATTATATCTAATTTCTCGAAATATTTACATAAAAGAAGCTATTTTTAGAGTTTTGTTATCGAATGTCGATAGAATTTCCGTTAACAATTTAACAAGTGCTTATCAAGATTTCTTTATCTCGGTACAAGCGTAGGACGCTTTGTACATCGACTAAGTAGGCGGTACTATGGAATACAGACTAAAATATGAGAGTGAATAAAATATATTTGCGAGTTATAATATGTCAAACTAACAATAAGTACTTAATTTGATATTGGGGATAAAACCTAAAAACTATTTCGGTCCTTCTAGATTCCTTTGTAAATGGTAAAACATACGATACGCAATAATGAAAATCGAATTATTTACGTAAAATTGACGTTGATTAGTACCTAGCTAGCTACATCTTTTGTAACGAAATGGTGTATGCTCGTATTGTATTTCAAATGCCATATTATCCTTCTTATTTCTAAGGAATTTCTCTTGTACGCTCCAAATTGGCACACATCAAAATATCATGTACCTTATTAGGGTAATATTTTGACAGTCATTCGATATAGCGCGTGCGTTGCTACACTCGTCGTCAATATTTCAGCGGTACGTCTATTCGTTACCTGACAATTACGGCCGTCACGTTCGCAATACAAAGTGAAATACGCAGAGATTTTTTTTGCATGCGACGACATCGGGGGAAACATGTCAGTTGTCAAACAAGCCGGTACGCTCGCGTATCGACGTTTTGATAGGTACCGATTGACGTACGTATCTAAATAAAACTGATTGGAGTACACTTTGTATGGGATTTGTTGTGCGAGATGATGGTGTGGAACGTACGATTAAATTACACGGGGAGGTAAATAAACGAATGTAAATATGGTCAGAGGTAGATTCGTACATAGATACGCAGATACGTGAAATTGCAAATGTGAAAGATTTTTTGGCAACGTCTGTAGTCCGCCTAGCCTGCAGCCGCAAAGCTTTGATTTAGACTAGATAAGACTATTTCATGAGAGCAAGCTCAGTCAGGAATATTTATAGGTAACATGCAAAATCTTTCGAAACGTAATTCGAAAGACATCTGAACTAAATAACGAAAGTAAAATGAGAATTTTATCAATAAAATGTTTGGTGGAAAAAACGGACCTAAGTCGATACAGAATGTTGTTGGAAACAAGAATAAGAAAATGAATTTGAAAAACTAATGCACAAAGTTGTAAAACTTGAATACAATATTCTATTGTATCTGTGGGCTGCGACTTGCAAAGTTTGTTTTTCGATTTCTACAAAAAAAGCAGCCACAAACTTTTGTGATTGAACTTTGAAAGCAGATTACAGCGCTAAAGGTGCACTTACCTTTTAACAGAAAAAGATGACATTAAAAGAATTAGAAACTTAACCCCTAATGTAACCTCTTTGTTCCCAGGTGTTGGAAGACTTCGGGTACATCTACGACAGTTCGGTGGGCGTGCCTCCGCTCCCGATCCCCGTGTGGCCGTACACGCTCGACTATAAAATTGCGCACGAGTGCAAGTCCGGCACTTGTCCGACCAAGTCGTTCCCAGGTGGGTGCATATAACTTAGGCACTTGATAGCTAGAAAAACTAGTAAAGGATGAGAAAAGATTTGTAAGGCTCAGACTTTAGAAGGTAGGAGCGGAGCGGGTAGCGGTACAGTTTCTTCCCTCATTTCCAAATAAAAATTATTCGAGTCTTTAAATAAGACTATAATTATTTATTTACACATTATTTATTCAAAATGATATCGGAAAATCCACTTATGTAATCAAAAAATCAGCAGTCATATAATTATTACGTAGGCATCGTGTACAGTATAAGCTACTGAACGGATCTGTCTGAAATTTGGCACACAGGCCAAGAAAGGATTTTGGGTAATTCCCGCAGGGTTGGGAAAAAATAGATGAACGCGAGTTATACCTCGGGGAACACAAATACCTCGGTGATGGGATATTACTGTAGGTACAGAATGGTTATTTACAAGTCAGTCAACATTTTTGAATTGAGTCGTAGTTATTGATTCGTCCGAGACTAGCCACCACCCATATTTGATGTAAAAACGGTAAATAAATAAGGTAATTTGTGTGCAGGTCTGTGGGAAGTGCCGTTCAACGCTCACTTCGTTGAAACATATGAGGGTGGGCACTGCCCCTATCTGGACCAGTGCGTCCTACATAATCACGATTCGGATGAGGTAAGTGCATATATGTAAATAAAACTTCTGTTTTTTTATGCGTTTATCTAATTATTCCTTATCTAAAACATACTATCATTCTGTACAGTCACGAGCAATAACATGTATACACTAACAAAAGTGCTAAAGCGTTTTTCTCCTAAAGTCGCCGCTAACCGCCGCTAATTAATAAAAAAATTAAAATAAATTGTATGAAATTGGCAGTTAGTTAGTGAAAAGCCCTTATTAAGTATATTATTTAGTCTAGCTATGAATACCAGTTGGCATTATTTTATAGCAACTTCTAATAGGCTGATGGTATAATCCTACGTAAACCCTATAACATTAGCATAAATGTAAAGTTTTGACTGTGTAATTATTAGTTTGCGTGCATTTCCATTTTTATAGCTAATTTGATTTGCATTTAACAGTATTTCACATTCACGTATGTCACATCAATTATAGTAATGAGTTTCTAATGATCTTGTTTAATATTATAGTCGCTAGTTGTAACTTAATTGACGTAATTAATTACTTAAGCTCTGATTACCATACGTTCTAAAACGAAGATTTAAAACCAAATTGGTAAGTTGCATAATTGTTATATAAAGAAGTTTTTGTATGTTTAATTAATAATAACGAAACTGGCAAGACACTTTATAGTTTTGTAACATAATGTAGTTTCTAATATTATTTTGTTCAATCAAAGTAATTTGTAAACTTTCGATTTATCTACCCTCTAAAATATTGCCCTTAGTGAAATTTTCTTTTGTATAGAATGTTGATATTTAGCCAAATCTGGTTAGACTTGAAGCCGACCCCAATAAAGATTAGGATAGTTAATTAGCAAAGTAACCGAAAATAAACGTGCATAGTATTAAACCACATACTGTGGGGTCTTTAACTATAATTAGGTTAAATGAACTTGTATTTTCAAACTATACCCGTCCAATCTGTGGTGGAAAATGGCCGTTTATTATAATGTAGGTGCAGGTGAGCCAATGTTTGTAGTTGCGCATAGTTGAATTGAGAAGTGGAGCGGAAGGCGGTCGATTCCATATACGCACGACCTGCACGTACGCTACTGTACCGAGCGGCCTGTTATTTTATCTTACGCTTTAATTTTATTAAGGGGCATATACTTACACAAAAACACTAGATAATCACTAGATATTCACTACTTGAGAGATCGTGAAAATAAGGCTAATCACCAAGTGATGTTTAAATGAAATAAGAGACGGTAGAAATGTGTTGCTCCTGCAGCCTGTTGATCTGGGTAGGTACGAAATTGATATGTTTAATATTCTGCCGCTAAGCTGCTAATAAAATGTTATTATTTCTTATATCATCGCGCATTATTGCGCGATGATATAAGAAATAATAACATTTTGACATTTGATAATCAAGCACGTGTAGCCAATACGACTATGATGCGTGTTATGAATTAAGCTAATGATGTAGGTATATTTTAATGAAGTCTTTAATTGACAGTATAAGTACAAAGTCGCATCGCCAATGTCTCATTTCATGACACATTCCATTGACGCGTAACTTAGTGATTCGTATGTTATTCGCCTTAATTAAAGCGCGGCTAAACAGGTCTCATATAAAAAGTTTATAATACTCAATTTGTACGCGAGTGTTCGTATTAACTAGTATTAGTTATTATGTACTTTGTGGCTGACCCGGTGCGGCCGTGAGATATGTTTTATGTAGATGACTGTACTATGGTTGCTTTGATATCTTTTTTATTAACTCTCTAGATAAAAGGAAGTTTTGTTGAAATATTAATATGTATGATGGGCCCTCACATACATAATTTAATATGATATTAGGGTTGGTCGTTTCATTGGTTAGTGGATTGCCTCAGTGGTCTAGTGGTCGTGATCGCGGCGGCTAATCGGGGAGTGGGGTGGCTCACGATTCCCAGGTAGAGCAAAGTGTTTATGGGTTAGTTTATTATATTTTCAGAAGCAGATCTGAGTTTGGATTTGTTCCCGGTTAATAGTAATAAACTCGCTCCAAGTTACATTATGACAGGTCTCTGGTCTCTGCAGGGATACAAGCCCGATAGCATGTAGCATGTCATAACACGTCAACCTATTTCTGTCGTGCTTTCTTTGATTAAAAACTTCTTTGTCCAGGTTTGACCTTAAATCAGACCACAAACCATAATCATTTTTAGATCTGAAAATATGAAAAAAGAACATGTTGAACAACAGAACCACTTGTTGATAAAAAGGGTGTTTGTTTAAAATTTCTACGTACGACAGCTTTCGTTTGTGAATACTGTGGCGCTATTTGAGGCACTTGTTCTCTTTCTCTTATTCACCAATTTTCATAACGGGGTGATTTTTGGTGTTTTTCCCCCAATACTCTATTGCGATATTATATATCGAAATCATCCATAACTAACGGTAAATTAACGGTGTTTCGATAAAAAAATATAGGTACATACGTGCATACATTAGTACATTTGTTTGGTTCTAATGAAATGGCGTTTCAAATTAATTATATGTTTGTAAAGAAAAGCTAAAATAACTTACAAAACAGCTCAAATCACTAAGGACCTCTATCACCACCTCTTGGCAAGTTCCCGTTTAATTACTTGGCAGATAATTTAATACAAATATTGTTCCATTTTTTTTTTATCTTAATTTATCCGGTGGTTAGCGGCTATCCAGAGGTGGTGAAACAAGTCCTCAGTGTTATCCGATTTTAATGTTGCATATTATTTTCAGCTTTGTCTAAATGGAATATGGTTAATAATTAATTGCCATTTAAAAACTGCTCGAATATTATCGGAAAAATATTCGAGAAAAGCCAAGATAGGAATTAGAAAATTCGCACAGCCTGGAAAAATGATAGAAACATCTATTTACTAACAAGCTTACTTATACTAAAAATCATTTTCTAGGTACTAGAATGGCTTCAAGAGGACTTCAACCGCAACTACGAGCAAAACCGCGCGCCCTACATGATGCCGTTCCATACCAACTGGTTCCAGATTAAGGAGCTTGAACAGGGTCTCCACAAATTCCTGCAGTGGGCTTCAAACTTGTAAGTATACCTGAATTCTGATCATAATAGACCGGCTATGGCACTGTCGCTGTTGCTATAGCCGGAAAACAAACAATAATGCTTAAATCTGTCTATTAAAGTCATCATCATCATCATCAATTCATTAATCGTCCCACTGCTGGGCACGGGTCTCCGGGTTTAGGGTTTAGTCCACCACGCTGGCCCAGTGTGATTTAGCAGACTTCACTCGCTTGAGACTTGCAGGTTTCCTCACGCTGTTTTCTTTCACAGATGTAAGCGAGTGATAATTAATTATTAATGTGCGCATGAATAAGAAAAGTCAGAGGTGCGTCCCTTGGATTCGACCTAGAACTTGGCAGTCCAGTGGTCATATCTCTAAGCTATCACTGCTTTCTATTAATAGTATAGACTACTAATTGTAGCTTAGGTCTATTAAGCATCTGGTACACCAAACTGACGAAAAATGCAGGTTCGATTCCTGCCCGAGGTAAATTAAGCTGCTGTAAGTGCTTTAAAAACCACCCATACTGTTTTGGTAAAATTTAAGATATAACTCAAGTTCCAATAAGTAGACAGTAGTAAAATGTTTCGAGCGCCGGCGGGTCACGCGTCGCTAATGAAATAATAAATTAATCAAGCCTACCGTGTTGCCTCTATTACGGTTATTGCATTTCATGGGCACACATGAATAATATAAATTTGAGCAGTGTAACTAATTATCATCAATTTATATCACAAGCCCGCTCCTGGATTGAACCAACTAGTTATCTTCCTAGCATTTTGACAGATGCGGCTGAATATCAAATTTATACGAAACGACTGCTACCAGACCGCCGGAATTCCATTTCTGGGTAATACCGATATCTAAAGGGCGGCAATCAGAACTTCTACCAGTAGCGACTGTCATAGGTGTTTGCATGACAACCGGGACCGTCGAATTTACGTGCTCTCCGAGGCTCGAAGTGTCTCGATTTTGATAAACCAATTCATAGACCAGCAAACGCAGCTTAATCTGAGATTCTGGGAGATCAATTGCCCCAGTTTGGAAGTATATGTATCTAAACTAGTAGTAATTCTATCTCTCAACAGGCAGGACGTCTGGTTCGTAACCGTTACCCAGGCACTAACGTGGATAACCGACCCCCGATCAGTGAAAGCCCTGAACAACTACGAGGCTTGGAAATGTGACCGCAAGGACTTCCCCGCGGCGCCGTGCAATCTGCCCAACAAATGCGCGCTGTCCTTCAAACCTGCTGACACCAACTTCACTGATACGAGATATATGGAGACCTGCAGTGACTGCCCCAACCAGTAAGTTATTATTTAATTATTATTAGACATGCACACTAACATGAAGTGGCCAGTTGGCCACGCACAAACACAAGCCTAACATCATCTCTGCCCTTGTCCCAATTTGGGGTCAGCGCAGCCTACCCTGACCTTTTCTTTCATTCATCCCTGCTAGCCGTCACCTGCTAATTCCATCCATCTTTTCTTTGGCCTTCTTTTATCCCTCCGTCCTTCAACATTTGATGTCATGTCTATTTTAGTAACGCGCGTTTCATCTCTCCTCATCACGTGCCCATACCAAGACAAACGATTCCCCTTTAACTTATCCGTCACTGGCGCCACTTTCAAACTTCCTCTAATATACTCGTTTCTTATTTTGTTCATTCTAGTCTAAACAAGCCTAACGTCGACAGATTCTAAAACAAAAACCCTTTGCCTTGACGCCTCGATAATGACAGAAAAACAAAGCGGAACTTATTACTATGACAATAACTGTGTTCATTATAGAAGGTGGAGTGAGAGTTAAAAGTTTGTCAATGTTACAACCAGCTTATAATTATTAACAATAAAAAAATTGAAGAAATTATAAATTGCAATGGACAGAGAGAAGTGTTGGAAGAGTGGGATGCCTCTGCCCTGTAGTGGGACATTACAGGCTTATAAAAAAGTTAGACTTACGGCATGTGGGATTTGTTTACCCCAGCCGTAGCATACAAAACGAACTATCATTTCTAGAATACATTGTAAGGGAAAAAACTAGGCATTAACAAATCAACCAATCCCGATTCCCAAATAAGCGATGAGGTTTTTTTTATTTTAAAGTGTAAGCGTAAAGATTTCAATACCACTGATACGTATGATTTTGTGACAATGCACACATCAAATTTATTTTTAATGTGATTTACTTTCAGGTATCCCTGGCTGGGCGATTCCGGCGGGACGGGTATTCCCGGCAAAGACAACTATATACCGGACAATCTTAGGAGGAAGTAGTCTGTTATACGAATAGTCCTTTACTGCCAGTGTATGTGATCTATTCAGTACATCTTGACGTTTAATTGTACGCAAGCGAACATATTGTTAACATTTCACCCGAGGCTACATTTTGGCTGGACGGCTTTGAAATATCTACTGACAGCTTACAACGTACGGTACAAGGATATCGCCCTGTTCATAGAACTCTGGATTAAACGACACCAAAGCCTCATATGTACGTTTCCTGGAAATCCAATTTGGATGAAAACCGGGACCATAACGTACTTTGGGAAATATGAGCTCAACAATAAAACCGGGTTGAAACATTGAGTATAAAATTTAAAGGTTTCAATTTTCATAGAAATATTAAAAAGTTATTTTAGTCAATAATAACATGACATTATATAATGAGAGCTATGTTCATCTTACGATAGTTTGATTACTAATGTGCTGAATAGATTACATGCAGATATTTTGTATATATTTCGTTTTGTAAGTATCGTAAGTAAGGTATAGTGACTAGTCGTCGCAATTTATACTCAAATAATTATGATTTGAGACGTTCTTGCTAGTACTTTTTGACGAGACAACTCGAACAATTTATTTAATGTTTTTTAGGATATAAAAATAAATTTATTTAATAGTTGCCATTTTTGAACCAAAATACTCCTTGGCGATATCGGGGACATAAAAACAAGTTAAAGTTTTTGCTTCGGCTTATCATAAAGCTATCATAATTAGGCAGAATAAAATAATATACATCTATAAAATTAGATTCCATTGTAGCTTAACTAGTTCTCGATATTGTTAAATGAATACCTCGACATACTCATAGCTTGATAATGATTAAAATATATATATCATATCTCTGAACAACTTTGGTGCTTTGTGCTAAAAGATAAGTGTAATAACTGTTTTCATTGTTAACAAAATAAATATATTTTTTACAAAACATTTTTTATTTAACATCCCCCCCTCTGTCTGTGTTTATTTATATTTGCTAAATTACCAAAATATGAAAAGTTTTTTCATTATAATTCCATATAATACTTTCCCTAATGGTAATGCATCTACGTTGATCGTCTCTGCATCACCCAAAGGTTGTCTGGCAGAAAATGCCTAAGGCATTAAGACCGCCTTTGTACATTCTGTACATTAAGCATAAATAAAAAAATAAAATAAAAATAAAAATAATACTTTTTACTAGCCTCTAGAACTTAAGAGGAATGGCATGAAGATTTTTTCATTAGTAAATTGGTTAATTACATAGTATAACTATTCACTATGGTTAAAATATAAAACCCGACAAGGTGTGTGGTTATAATATAAAAACTGTACAAGACGCTAAAAGATAAATCACATTTTAAAAGATGTTTCTAACACAGCCAAACAAAAGAAAACACGAATCATTTAAATAAGAGCAGTCCCGTGAACAAAATAGAATGTACTTAGTATTTCACCTGATACCAACAGACACCCGGCTTCAAAAAACAATTCGTGTTTAGTCTTATAAAGAGCTTCGTGGTCTATACGTTACCTAATAAAAGTCCCGAAAAAAGACTATTGTATACATATTTTATAACGACGGCTGGCATTCTGCGTCTCCGACCCGACGGCGGAGATTTAATTTGAGATTGCGCAGAGAATGGCTGCTCGGGAACTTTCTCCATATACACATGCATTAGCTGCTATTACAGCGAGTTTTGTTATACATATTCTGAATCACTTTCACCCCATTCTCGATATCTTTCTCTCAGGAATCAATATTGCTAGTTACCGAAAGACGATAGATAAGGTGGCGGAACTTTGCTCACTGCTAAAGTTGTAAAGTGTAATTCGTAAAGTCGGGATAGACGTATCTTGTGTCATTCACACGTAATTTGATAACATGTTCCGGGCTTTGAACAGCTTTTAATGTTGCGATTCTACGTTGTTTTCGGATGTTTCAAGTTGAGTTGATGAAGGCATGAAAAGGGGGCTAAAATTACCTCTGGGCAATTCATTTGATATCATAATTATATAATATAGAGTTCACAACAAATCCTTTTTCTAATGTACCTACATTATATTATGATTAATCAAAAGCGGTGTTATTTATATAAGGAATTTTAAGGATTATTTTGGGAATTTTAAGACACGGAATCTTGATTAAAACGTTACATGAAAAAGTGAGGGTTGTGTTACAGTCAAAAGTGAAACAGCGATCGGAATTATGGTCAAACTATAGTGCTACTTGTAGATGTAAGTCGTACCAATATTTGTTATCGGAACCCATAACCCATCGCGCAGAAGTGGATACCTCGGCCTACTACGCCCAACGCAACGTCAGTCATAACAAAACAGCAACACAAAAATAACAGGATCTTCACACGAACAGAAAATAAACAGTTTTCCTCAATACGTGTATACAAATCACTTCACATATGAACATAAATACTGGCAGCAGAGGGTAAATGTAGTAAGGTGGTAATAAGATCCATCGACAATGTCGCCGAGTGGCGAACGTTACAAATCCCCTCAGGCATGCAAGGGAGCTTCATAAAATATAATAAGACCACGCGAGCCCCTGCTGGAAACAGGTCAGCCGCCTCAACGATACGGAATAGGCCGTTTTACCATTTCTACTTCGTATAGTTTTATTTCTTATACCATAACGCCTGTATTCCCCGAAGGGGTAGGCAGAGGTGTAGGTACTAATGTCACCCACGTTTCGCGAGTATGTTTAGGTCCCATGTAATACAACCGGGCACCAATCCAGACTCCGAGTTGGTAGTGGGAATTTCACAGAAAAATCCAACAACATTTTGCTCGACCCGGAATTCGAACCCAGGACCTCTAGCGTAGCAGTCGCCACTGGTCCAACGATACAGTCTTATTTCTGCCCGCAAATAAATTAGATCCACTAACAACAGGTCTTATTTTGCAATTTCCATCATTCACAAAAAAAGTTTTATATCTTCACAATGTTATGACGCAAGAACTTTATAACCAGCAAAATCTTCTTGATTTATCGTGAATATCTGCCGTAATATAATTTTACGACGAAGGCTGGTTACGTGCACGAGAATGGATATGCCAGAAATCCATTTCATACGAAAATTATCCGTGGATTCATCTGCCGACTATGAACTAGACCGTGAATCTTGCCCAAATATGTAAATGAAAACATTGGAAACAGAGGACACCGCGTTTACGATATGTGATAAGCCAAGCCAAGTCAACATACAATTCCGAAGAAATTCTTTTCTGGTAACAATCTCACCACGAAATGACACATCAGACGTGATTAACTGGACCACAACAAGTTAATCGGAATCGATCCGTATAATTCTTCTCATTATTCCCCCTTATCAAGTACGTACAGATAAAAGCTCCAAGTTATTCCCTTGGACGACGTTTTTATGTCGTAAGAATAGGGAAATAACGAAGTCATAAATGGGAGTCGGACGATAAACAAGTCATAGCCGTTGAGATAAGAGTCTCTCTCTGCGAAATAATGTGACTGCGAAAACGCGGATAATAACTATACTACCTGCTTTACATACGAAAAGCATACGAGTGTCGAGGGTCCTCTGAACGTCCGATACATTGCGTCATAATTTACTTAGATTAGCTTCTTATTTGGTCTTGAGTTGATCTTATTATTCCGGTGTTTATATAACTGAGTTCTGTGGGTATATTCTTTAACAAAATATGTCTTTACGTTTTTGGTTTATTGAAAAAATGTGTCCATATAAAATGATGAAATAAGAATGAATGTTATTTGTTCGAACTCGCAATCGTAGCGGTGACAATTGAAGTTTAAATAAATTATCAATAAATTCAACATGTCTCTTATCTATTGCATCATATAAATTCGTAGGAAAATGTGGTCCGTTATCACGTAACCTAACATGTGCAGTTGAACGAATGTTGTTTAAAGCCTCCACAGTTTTATCCCATATGTCCATATTCTGCCGAATCGCTCGGCAGAATATGGACATATGGGATAAAACTGTGGCAAAATACATACGCCACATATATACTACACACAAAAACAAAAACATTTTCACGCATGTTGGTATACGGACTACAAACATCTTTAGAAGAATGCTCCTCTGAAGTTAACTATCATTGATTTTACATTGTTTACAGTTTAAACTATTATGTACAAGTACACTGAACATCTGGACACGAATAGCGCAAGTTTCAAGTGAACACGGATCCAAAGATGTCAAGAGTTGAATTTCAAAGGAACTCGTATTTCCTTCGCGGAACTAACAAAACAATATTACTCAAGAAATGTAAAGATGGCAGGAAAGAACTTTATAAAAAGCTATAGTAACTTGGTAAATTATTATAAATATAATCATTAAACAAGGTCTTCGTGAGGTCCTTTGTTCTTTAGACAGGTCACTTGCCATTTCCACTGATACCTGAACCGTAGTTGATAAAAGGGTGTCCAAGGGCGACATCGGGCGGAAGATATCGGGGTCGCTTTGAAACCGTCATGAGAGGTCTGGTATTGTATGTAATGTGACGTCATTGTAACCATTTTGATAATTTAATTACGTATGCAACAATTTAGGCAATGTAAGCTCGTGGTCGTGCTTAATGGTGGTTCAGAATAAAACTTTTGCACGAAAATTATGAACCAACCGCAAAAATATCAGGTATCTCGTTAAGAAAAAAGAAGCCTCAATGTCAGCCTGTCGTATACAAACCTACGAGAATAATATTGTCCAAATTAAAACCTCATTTTTACGGCTGCCTTCTGAAATTGCTCTGTTGTAATATATTTTATCGCGGCTCCATATTTCGGACAGTGTTTACGTTAAGTAGAGTTTGGCGTGCATTTTTATTGGATCCGAGACATTTTGTATTCCTAAACGGTTCGCTAGCTTTGGATAGTCCGAGCGAAGGCATTTGGCTGACTTTTGTATTTTCCTCAAGACAAATAACATGTTTCATCTGATAAGGGGCTGTCGTCGGCTCGTCTGTCTACGGAACCAATCGCTTTGTGGACGTTTCTTGTTATTCCATCTTGTTTTTATTGCGCAAGCTACAGCTTTTGTATTTTGAAAGCCTATTAACGTCTCTCTTGTTATTATAAGAGTGGATTTCTAATTATCATAATAATGTGGTATCGTAGTTCGATATTTGTGTGGAAGATGGAAGGCCGTTCCTTAGAATTTTTCCTGTTTTTGTGTGGGCGACATCAAAGTCGCATAAGGCCTCGAGGTTTATTCATTTACCACGCCCTTACGACATAATCATTGCGTCACTGCCTTTATAATTTGCGAATAATTATTATTATAAATCATCAATTAAGAGTTCTTAATTAAAATTGTTCGGGGTCTACTCCTGTAAGCGCTGAATGACTGAACGCTGCACGTAATCGCCGCCCGGCTGCGGCTGCATTATGAATTTGTACTCTTTTGTCCGCAGTTTTTAATTCTACCGGTAAAATGTATTGTTCATGGAACAAAAGTCTGTAGTGTCATTGTTGTTGGCCAAAGTTCATTTAAATTCCGTGCCCGTGAGAGGGAACAGTAGCAAATATGAATTCCTTTGCTCCTATTGTCAAACTGCTTTTGCTCGCTTTGGTATAATGCTTTTGAAAGCCACATTGTGTTTTATATACATGTACACAACTCTATTTAAATCCTTTTTAGTAAACAAAGAAACGTAATGTCGTGTAACTATGTGAAATTTGCGTGTTTCTGTGACATAACGTTTTAAAAGAAGTATATTAAGTAAGGCTGACGAATTTGATAACTATACTAATTATTCATAGAATTCGTTTTTTGAAATTAAAAATATGCTTAAACCATTTCTAAAATGTTATGTAGTATAACAGTAATCGAAGCATTGGAAAGTTTCGATGGTTGGCAAAGAAAAAGGACCAGTGCGCACTGGCTTCGGTCCAGATCCGTCGCTTTTCATCACGTTTTACAGGCGTCGCAACAAGTTATGGGCCTCTTTTTTTAAACTCTTTCCTATCAAACTTCAGGAATAGCGAGCAATACGGGATAATATCAATTCGACATTACTTGGCCGCATGTCATGGCTTCCTGGAATATGGCAGGTACTTATAAGTTTTGGAATCAGCTTACCGTCGAGGCAGTTTTTCAAAAAAGGTGTGAAAAGAGTTTTACAGCTTCGGCAACGTGCGGGTGGTACCCCTGGTGTTGCAAGCGTTCATAGACTACGGTAACTGCTTACCATCAGGCGAACCGTAAGCTTGTTTGCCACCTTTGTGGTATAAAAAAAAGAGTGATATAGGGCCAAAACTTAATTGTTTTTTTGTAGGTCTGTTTTGATTTCAAAGTCTAAGTGGTTTTCGTCCGGCAAACGGCAACTGGCCAGTTATTGCTTTATTATATTAGGTGAAAAAACAGTTTGAATTTCAAACAAAGATTCTTCACATCTACTTATGAGCATAGGTAATTGCAAGAAAACCTTTTGATAGGTATAAAATAGAGCTGAAAAAAACCAGAACCTTACACATAGACGTGCAAACAAATTACAATTAACACATTTATATACTTTTTAATGAGCCAAATGAATTCAAGTGAAGTTTGAAAAAAATTTACGTATAATTTGTAACGTCCCCAAGTACCAGAGCACCGAGCTAGGGAATAATTTGATTCATGTAATTATTACAGTCAATTTTCATCATTCCTGCTTCTAAATGGCGGGTTGCGAGGCCAAAGTAATTTTGTCCGGGCCAACAGAACTTGAAAAAGGAAAATTACACAATTTGCTAATGGCTACGGCACGGATAATAATTTGTTGCGCGGTTTTTATTACTGTAGAAAGATATTAATGTGAATTGAAATTTATATTTATGACTTATCATTGAGCAACGTTGGGGACGGTGTAGTCTTTTTGTAATGTGCGGAGTCTCTTCATGAGCCATCTATCAGGGTGTCAAACTTGCTAATATAACATGTGTATCACGATCACATTCGCCACACGGGGTTTTGAGCCAGAGTGTGTAACGCCATTCTAGCGCTTTTAGCCGCCAGGGGCGCTAAAATGGCTACTTTTAAAGAATCACAATATGTATGAGTCGCGTACACGAGACTGCACACCATGATGTACATTGCTGGTTGACGAATTGTAAAGGCTACCTCAATCCTTATGTTAAAAAAAAGTTGGTACCTATTTTGTCTCTAATTTCTTTGTTTAAATTCGTGAGCTAGTTAGAACAAAAGTCGAAAGAGTTATCATTTAAAACAAAGGTGATGGTGGGTATGTAAAGAACTAAGTGTGAGACCTAACACCAAGAAACAGACTGTCGAAATTTACACTGTTGCACGAAAAACCAGAAATTGTAGGTTTTAAAAAACAAGATAAAGTTCACGGAAATTTTTCCAACTGTCAACAATGTTTGCTCAGAGCAGAATTTTCATTATCCTGCCTGAAACCAAAATACATGACATGCACTAGTTCTATTTATTTGTAGTAGCTAGCAATTCATAATATCAAAAAATATAATATTGTACATAGTAGTAATATGGATCAATAAAGACATTTATTAATTTTTGACACAGATGGTGTATAATATTATCATAGTGATTGTACTGACACAGTAATTTTAAGCGATGTAAACATCTTGAGTTCTTGATGATCAAGCAAGAACTGAGCTTGATGTTTGTGCAACAACGTCTTTTATAAACGTCAGCTGTCAAGTAGTGGGGATGTTACTCACAAGATCATAACGTGGGCATGGGCATGTATAGGTGGTGAACATTCCGTTTTGCACAAACAAACAAGTTAGTTTTTCAATTTATTGGAGGATTCTGACATTATGTATAAAGATTACGTATTTAGATACGCATGCTCTTAGAAATGTTATAAATTTTTTCCAAAGAAATCTTTTGATTTTTGGTTCCATTTTCGATCCATGCAAAAATTTATTTTACTAAAAATTTATAACTTCTGTAAATGATTCATCTTAGAGGAAGTGTGTGAAATATTTTGTGTCTCACGCTTGGTGAAAAAATTCGACAATAGGTTAACATTAATTATGCTTTGTGACTGTCTCGTGTGGGTTCCGTGGGTAATATTTAAATCAGTTAAAGAAAATTAGTTAACAGTGTTATTCTTCAGCAAAGAGAGTTATTTATTAACAGCTATTAAACATTAAAACCTGCTAAAAATCATCAGTGGAAGTAGCCAAGTGAGTTCAATCTCTGGCAGGTCCGTAACGAAAGCGGTTAAGGCGTTTGAGGTCAGTCGAGTTGTATAAACGTCCAATTCGGCGGCAAATTTACAACTTTTTCTCACTTCCATGTCTCGAGACGGGGCAGTAAACTGGGAAGCAATCTCGCCCGACTACAGAGTTATTTCGCAGAATATTGCGGGGCGAGACTAATAA
This sequence comes from Acronicta psi, assembly GCA_946251955.1. Classification (NCBI taxonomy): domain Eukaryota; kingdom Metazoa; phylum Arthropoda; class Insecta; order Lepidoptera; family Noctuidae; genus Acronicta; species Acronicta psi. The sequence goes on along the minus strand of OX276475.1, from coordinate 8,375,247 downwards.
AATGACAAATAGCTGGTGTTTGTGCAATACACAAGTTGACATGAAACCATGCACGTGGCGACGTATTACTTACGAGCGAAAATTTATTGGGCAATAATTTGCATATCCAGTCTTACTGTCAATATTTTTTTAAATATAATAGTGATGTTGCGATGTGTGCAGTATTTATGTATCGTTTATTTTCGGTCGGTCCGGTCGGGTGAGCATAATAGTATGTAGTATGAAGGTAACCGATATGTTTGAGTGCGGGCTCGCTATGCTCAAATTCTTGAGTAGAAGTGCTCTTAGCCCACAATATCGGGCGGCTTCGTCTACCCGAGCGTCTCGATTACACCGTGAGGCGAGGACGTACATACGCTCTACCTGTGGAACCCTAATCCAATCTGTCCGTTCTTGTATGTCCGTTTACGTACGATGAGTAAGTTGTATGTAGGCATAATAACTTCGAGTTTCTAACTATTGGTTTGCGTGTTATTTTTGGTGTAGGTACATTGATAAAGCATGTAAAGTTTTTTTAATTCAAACTAGGCGTACGCTTGACCGCCGGTTCGCCTGTTGTTCAGCGACACTGCGATCTACAATGGAGCGCGCTTGTCTAGAAAAAAACGGATTCACTCGTGATAATAATGAAGTTATTATTTTAAAGATACAAAATATGTTATTACGTCTTTACAAGCAGTTTCAAACTTATTTTGCAGCAATTCGATGACTCAGACCAGAAGAGCGTAATTAATAAAGCTCGATTCAATTAACGCTCCTCCGATCACCGATTCCGTAAATAATTATGTCCTACATACATACGTCAGTCACAAAGAAAACGTGCCTAACCAATAAAACGAAACAACGAGGCTATCAGAAACAGACGCAAGCGTCACTGCCGCTCTGACATTGACAAATAAGCCATTCTGAAAAAGATCCCATTTTCCCCAAGACCCCTACTACGTACGACTATTAATAACAATTAAGAAACGTAAATAAAATGGCGACGAAATGCAAATTAATGATAGAATTATTTCAAGAATTCGCGTTATTAAATTTGTGTCTTTATTAAAATGTCTTTGACTGGTGTTCGGCATTTCGCTAGTTTTTAGTTTGGTCACTTCCAATCGCTGAATATTTCTGGTTACAAAAAAAAAAAATCTTGGAGAATTGTATTTAGACGACTTTAAAAACAACATGAATTAAGGGTCGTCTCATAAGTATATGACGGCGCCATATGGGGCACGGCAGGTAAGGCAGGGCAGCAGGCACGAGCCTGTATTGGTGTCAGATGGCATGGTGATTACTATCTTGTGGGCAACAGATGGGTAATGCTGGTTCAAACAATAAAACACAGAACTCGTACTCAAAAGTCATTATATTTGGTTTAGACTGAGTACGCAATATTACAATACAGACATCCCCCAAAACGCCCGCCCTTCGCAGCTTCGCTAGTGCTATCTTATGAGGAGAAGAAGCCGCGGAAGAAACTCCTCAAGCACATTTGTCTGTTTACGAATTTACGATTACCAAGCTACATTTGAATTACGATTTAGCAATAGCAATAGCAATGTAGGTAGACTATAAAGAAAAGTGAGTCAGTCAGTCAATCAAACCAGACGTCCACACGAGTCTACCACCGAATACAAAGTGAGGATGAGCATCTGCGTGAGGCACAACCGTAACTGCGCGAAGCACGATAACAACTGCGTAAAGCACGACCACGACCGCAACCGCGTGAAGCACGATGATAACTGCGTCCGCTACTGCGCCGCTGCGCCTTTTATGTGAAGTCGTTGGTTCCATTCGACGTCACCAGGGACGCTGTCATCTCAATAGTGTCACCGGGTGGCGCTGTAGTCTAAAAAGAGTCAATTGAACGTCCGTGATCATGTCCGATGCCGACACGGCCATACTGACGAGTCACACGTCCTCGTGTGTATCTGTAACATAAATCTCATTTGCAGCAAACATTTCGCTCGGCCAAACCTGACCACGAGGTTAACACGCTTTCAAGTCTTGAAAGATGAAAAGTTTCGAAAGATATCTCATAAGTAGACACAATCAAATAAGGTTCAAGTATTGTACAGTGAACATTACACAACAAATCACATCACCAATAGACCCGGCTGCTCGGCAGCGTAGTCTCATCGAGATCCAAAAGTGGCCAGAGGCCCAAACGTGGTCAGAGACCCAGCCACCGTACAACTAGACGCGCATTGCGCCCTGAACGATTCATAGAATCGCAGTTGCAATCACGACTAGACTGTACAGTTTGTTCCAAAAGTGGTCAGAGACCCAGCCACCATACATCTGGCCACGCATCGCATGACCAGACTACAGTTTGTTCCTAACGCGGTCAGAGACCCAGCCACCATACATCCAGCCGCGCACCGCACGACCAGACTGTATAGTTTGTTCCTAACGCGGTCAGAGACCCAGCCACCATACATCCAGCCGCGCATTGCACGACCAGACTGTATAGTTTGTTCCTAACGCGGTCAGAGACCCAGCCACCATAAATCCAGCCGCGCATCGCACGACCAGACTGTATAGTTTGTTCCTAACGCGGTCAGAGACCCAGCCACCATACATCCAGCCGCGCATCGCACGACCAGACTGTACAGTTTGATCTTAGTCATATCAGAAAGAAGGCACATCTTGGTAACTAGTTAAAATTAATAGACCAAGCAATAACAGCAACAGACATTACTAGCAAACTTGCCGGTAAGCCCGAGATAGTAGATGGGTTAAAGTAACAGTCTTTCTTTCTGATAAGCTCCAAACATCTACAGTAAGCCCGAGATAGCAGAAAACAAGATACTCTCTGGTACGTGTACCCCAGTCCAACTTAAGTAGGCAGTATCAGAGTCTCTCTGATAAACCCCAAACATTAACAGACATTACTAGCACACTTGCCAGTAAGCCCGTGACAGCAGTAAACAAGGTACAGTACCAGGCCTTCTCTCCAGTACATGTACCTAAGTCATAAGTAGGCAGTATCAGTTAGTCTCTCTGATAAGCCCAAAAACAGTTTCACTGGTAAGCTGTAGCCATACTTCGTGCAATAAACAACAGAGTTGTAAGTAAAACAATACAGCTCACCCTTTATTTTCCTGCGCCTTATGGTAGGAATGTAAAGCAAACACAGGTGCATTTCTCGCTCTGCACTAGCCACCATACTAGTGTGTCCGCAGCTTTACACCTTACACCACCTCAGCTTAACGCCTTGTTTTAATCAGCATCCGGTCACAGCCAAGATGAGAAACATACACCATAGGGTGTTCATCTAAAACAAAAAAAAAAATTACGCAGCATCACTTTCATTCGGTTACATACCTAGCTTAATTTTACTAGAGAAGAATAGAATTTTCAATTATCACTAACAAAGCCATGTACCACAGTCATTCGACTCAGAATCTTTAACTCTAAAACCTACCAATAAAACTTCTAGCGCCATGGCCCTCCAGCCGACCAGCAATCTCGTTGCAGTCACACATCTAGTCCATGAATCGAAACTTTGTACACACATCTATCGAGTGGATCACCCGTGTGTCACCCAGTTACTACACACACTAGACCCCGAATTTCGCCAGGGCCAAACGCGTACCGCACACCCACGGACTACTCGAGCTGCCTCAAGAGACCGACTTCAACCCGGCTACGACTACGTAATAACCGCTGGTACGGTTGAACACAATACGGTCACTAGAACTCCTTACTTGGCCTCAAGTCTCAACCTAAACTTGTTCATCAACGACATCCGAATGTCTTTCAAACGTTGGCGTTCTCGTCACAACACGCATACAGGTTTTACAATCGGTCTTTTGTAAGTCACCCTTGGTACCCACAAACAACTGAGGCATCTGCATACCGCACGGCAGAGCCGACAATATGGTGTTCACAAAAAAAAACAAATGAAAGTCATTGTTCGGTACATAATCCATCGACATATGATTAGACTAAAACAGGGTGTATAGTTTGATACAAAGAAACAACCGAGATGCACACAAATTACTGCCAAACGACACGGCATTAATTTCACAATAAAAACAAACACCGCGGTTCGGTCATCCTAATTCAATTAGAAATCTCATAAGGTTACAATCACTACCGTACATATGTACCATGCACCATATATGGTGTCGGCAATAGACATCATCAATGATAAAGCAACTTAGTTTGATCTCACCGGTATACAGCATCATACCAGCATTCCTGCCTCACCACTTTAGTATCATCAGGACTTGACGTGACGATGACAGTTGTGAAGCAGTACTCAACAGCTCCAAGACGTCATCTACGATGTCCCTTGTCGTTCAGCAATGCACTCACATACGGAATCACTTAGAAATCTGCAACTTAATCTCACGGTTTTGATTAGTGATCCATCAATGGCGGTAGTTTTTACATTGCCAGGTTTTGTTACAAGAAATCACCATGTTTAGTTCTGTTAAGATCTCTAAAATGCAATCATATCGCAAGTGTAACATAAAACACTAGTGAGAAATCATCACACTATTCGATACACGAAAATAGACTTGCTTTTCTTCAAAGTGGACATACTAATCTGTAGTCACTATGAACGCTATGTAAACACAAACCACTATTAGATAGAGACCTAGGTAACAATAAGGATTTCCAAGTCTACGATTTGACTTCTTATTTACCAAATAAAAATCGATTTAAATAATCGAAACAGTTAATTTACACACAACGTATGGACAACCTCCATTTGGCGATAACATGTGTTGGACAACATGTAAATGGATGACTAAATCGCAGTTAACACAACTGCGAGTACAGTTGTCTATCTGATAATGATATGGACATCAATCCAGCATCCGAAAGCACAACAGTAACTTGTCACAAAATTTGTAAAGTAAAGAGACGGTCTGACATTATCCACCATGATCGTACTTGTAAGTTTCTAAATTTAGAATAATTTAACACCTTAGAAAAGGAAAGGTAACATTCGGTACTTCAAATAACATCGGGGTAGGTACGACGATACTCTTTAATCACTACACATTCATAGTTTCTTACTAAAATCTGGGCCAGCAATAGGTGGACACTTGACCATGTTCCCGCGATATGTGCGACTACCCTCATTCTCTACATTATACAGTGGAACATAATTTTTATCACTATACCAAATAGGAATAGAATCTTCATTTAAAATTCAACAACAATAAAAAGCAACAACTCTTCTACCAATGAGTACTCATTAATCCAGTCTCACATAAAATCTGCACTTTATTTTACAATAACTAACCAACATTTTGAAATGTTTACCACGGCACTTAAACAACCAAACTTTAATAATGAGTACCCGGTACTAGAACTGTTGTGAATTTGACAACACTTACCGGATATTGAAGGTTTCCACACACATGGATCAAAATGTATGCTTACCCGAACCACTATGTTTTGGACCAACACTGATCAATACCACTGTCAAAATGTACGACTACTCGAACCATTTTATGTTAGAACCAACATTGATCAATTTCATTGTCAAAATTTACGCTTACTCGAACAGTTTCATGTTTGAACCAACATTGATCCCACTTCTGATGACGGCGCCATATGGGGCACGGCAGGTAAGGCAGGGCAGCAGGCACGAGCCTGTATTGGTGTCAGATGGCATGGTGATTACTATCTTGTGGGCAACAGATGGGTAATGCTGGTTCAAACAATAAAACACAGAACTCGTACTCAAAAGTCATTATATTTGGTTTAGACTGAGTACGCAATATTACAATACAGACATCCCCCAAAACGCCCGCCCTTCGCAGCTTCGCTAGTGCTATCTTATGAGGAGAAGAAGCCGCGGAAGAAACTCCTCAAGCACATTTGTCTGTTTACGAATTTACGATTACCAAGCTACATTTGAATTACGATTTAGCAATAGCAATAACAATGTAGGTAGACTATAAAGAAAAGTGAGTCAGTCAGTCAATCAAACCAGACGTCCACACGAGTCTACCACCGAATACAAAGTGAGGATGAGCATCTGCGTGAGGCACAACCGTAACTGCGCGAAGCACGATAACAACTGCGTAAAGCACGACCACGACCGCAACCGCGTGAAGCACGATGATAACTGCGTCCGCTACTGCGCCGCTGCGCCTTTTATGTGAAGTCGTTGGTTCCATTCGACGTCACCAGGGACGCTGTCATCTCAATAGTGTCACCGGGTGGCGCTGTAGTCTAAAAAGAGTCAATTGAACGTCCGTGATCATGTCCGATGCCGACATATAATTCTTTCTATGTACGATTACTTACTTTTATTGAAGCATAACAAAAATCTGGCAAAATAGATTTCGCTTTGAAGCTAGCGGTTTTAAAATGTATTATCTGAACGTGTGGAAATGTAATTTGCTCCGTATTGATACAATGTGTGAAGTTTATATTTTTATGGAGTGAACGTGAGGCTATGAAAACGGCATTCAAGAAACGAATGTTCGTTAAAATGGCTCAGCAATAAAGATTTTGTGGCCGCTAATGTTTTTAATCTAGTATAGATCTAACGTTAACGATACGCTCAGGTAGTTTGCAGACATTATTCGTACAATGCTGTTATAAATTAACGACTCTATACTTATATGTATACCTATATAATTTTACTTGACTGTGTCTGAAGTATATGTAACACTCTATTTATACAAGAAAAGTCTTATGTCCCGAGATGCTTTGTCACAACTCAGGATGTAAGGATAAAGGATTTATTTTATGTATAGTCTCTTTCAGACATATGTATATATATATTTTTATTATATTTGTTTTTATATAAAGGTTTGTTTTAATTCTGTGTGCCCTTTGGCAAAGGCCTCCTCCAACACTTTCCAATCTTCTCTCTCCCGCGCCAGTCCGGTCCAGGTTTTCCAGCTGTTTTAACCACATCTTCTTCCCATCTTCTGAATGGTTTCCCCTTTTTTCTCTTTCCCTCAATTGGGTACCACAATGTTACTATTTTGTTCCATTTCTTCTCTCCTCTAATAAGGATCAAGGATACTTAGTTATTAATATAGTGAGTTCTTTTCTGCGGGCCTGGCTAGGCCCCTATTCCGTAAATAGCATCTGACAGTTGCTGTATTTTTATTGTGTAAATTAATGATAAAGATGACAATGTGACATATGGCATGAAACGTATGCAATCACTACACCAGTAGTGATATTAACTCCACACGATTCGTAGAAACTCGATATCAGATAACGTTTACGCAAATTCCTGTAGTAGGTGCACTGTGTACGGAGCAGAGCCAAACGGAAGCCGTATTACGAATTTAATCTCGCAGAAATGTGGTATCGTGGAAATTGCTGCAACAAAGCCTCTGTTTACGACAAACGTCTAGAAGCGATATTACCTAGGGGAAAAATTTAGAACAGGTGGATTATAATATTTTCTACATGAGTTTTAAATGAAAATCTTGGAGTTCCGTTGGTAAGATCGGTAACCTTATACGTTTGGATGGGCCGGCCTTTGCTTCAATGGTTTCTGTTCTCCGGTAATTCTAGTATACTGTGTTCTATGATTTCTCCTGGAAATAATATTGTTTTCAGTTCTATTTTTCTAGGTAGAAAAGAGATAATATTTTGAGGTATTATTTACCTAGTGGTCTTGATTTTATACAATTTTAAAATAAATAAACAGGTACCTATTTGGAATAAGAAAGAATTGTTGTCCTCAGTATCAGTCCTCAGTGTTATAAGTTAAGTTGTAAGGTAGACAAATGGTCTACCTTACAACTTAACTTATAACACTGTAGATCATGTTTAACAAATATGTATTGCTTAGGTACTAGTTGCGGTAATATGAGCTCTGGAGTAGAACAGGCACAGAGCAATAGCACGTTGCAGCATGAGAAGTTTTCCAATCTAACTTCATGGTACATCAGAAATAGCTCGCTTCTTACGTGCCGTTCTCAATGTAATTTTGTGTTTATACCCACAGTTCCGCAAGTTCTTGAATCGCACCGGCGAATAATTTCGGTAATGAATACTGTGTGAAACGAGCTTTTAACATAAACTCTTTTAGGAACCCCTTATAAGAGAGCTTTTAGCGTGTTTTTTTCAGTTTATTTCTGCAGCCGACTGGCAGCTGTGATTCTAGTTAGGTGGTTACGAACTCTTCTAACGTTGTGGGATTATAGGGTGGCGTTATTCAGTATGTCAGGTCGGCAAGTGAAATGTTCCGTATAAATAATCCGGAATAAAGCCTTCACACAAAACGGGCGACACAAGTGGGGGGAAGGAGAGATTTATCCCCTTGAATCTAATCTTGCGGATGGCGAAAAGAGCAGTTTCTACAAAAAAATAGTCTCAGTTGTCGCCTGGCGAGCCGCCTCAAGACTGTATACAATGAGACAATTCCCGCCGTCTGTGCTCAACTCATTTGCCGTCCTGACGATGATGACATCTGCGCAGTCTTTAAAAAGTCGTACGCATAAGGCTTCAAAATAATAAAAGCAACAAAAAATACTTTCGTTCATATCTTAACATAATTTGTTTAAAACAATAACGAATTCGCATTTTTATCTCATACCGGCAAGACTCGATTTTTTTTTTGACAATATTCGTTATTTTTATATTTTTATCTAGGAATACAGAGATAGTGAGCAGCAGTGTACAGCAGTGATGCATCGCATTTTGTAAAGATTTAGGTTAACATAATATAATCACTTTATCATAGGATTGCATTAAGATACATAATTATTTTAAATTATGTCTAACATGTTATGATTATATTATCAATACTACACTACGTTAGCGCAGTGTAATTAAAACGACATCCTGTGTATGGTGTAAGGTAATTAAAACGCCACCCTGTACTGTACGACCTTAGAACGCATTTATGTCAATGGACGGTCAAACTAAAAGCCCCTTTCTTTATATACAATACAATGCCATTTTATCAGCGCAAGGCACACAATTCCAAATAGTATGTTGTTATTATTATTAGAACACACTATCAGCGCTCAGTTAGGACTTAGTAGTCCTATAAAAGTAAATTCCATTATTTCGTTCTGAGCCACAACATTCTTCAATAAATAATGTGCACTTAGTCTTAAATAAAATCATTAAAGCACTTCGTAGATCTTCTTTAGTTCTGTTCCCAGTTCTTAGTTTATTCCCTCTTTGTTGTTGAATGTACGCGGTTACCCTTCGATGCAGGTACTCTGGTAGAATTGTTTCAGAGTTAATTTAAGATTAAAAGGAAATAAAGGTGCACGGTGAGTTAACTCGCCCGGGGTGAACCAACTTTGTGATTAAGTGGACCGACCCACTCCAACACTAATTTTATATGGATGATCTGAACTCTGGGATTAGTTTAACATTTTAACGGAAATATTTAATTTAAAAGTTACTTATTTGTCCGTTAATTTTCGCTGTTCTAGATTGGATTGCTGTTTGTTCGCTTAATTATGTACTTATTGATTGCTTTATGCGTGAATTGGTGTTTAATAAATCTGACGACTTCTGTGGTCTAGTGGTTCGAGTACCAGACTGCTGAGGTCGTGGGTTCGATTCCCACAGGACACTAACATTTATTGCGATGAACTTAAGTGTTTGTGTTTGTCTGGGTGTTTCTTATGTATTATAAGTATGTATTTACAAAAAAAGTATAGATATAAGTATTATATCCATTGTCTAGTACCCATATTACCTATAAGCTCTGCTTAGTTTGGTGCTGTGTAAAAATGTCCCAGGATATTTATTCATTATTTATTTATGAATTGATTGCATTTTGTTATTAGGTGAAAATGTTTTATCTATGAATGCTGTTACGAATACGTACATACCTACCTCTGTGCATTGTTTACTCAGTTTTATCATTAAAACAAACTACGTTATTTTACTGAATAATTTGTAAGATTTCGCACCTCTCCGTAAATGCATCTAAGAGGATGCGGCATTGTTAACTTAGAGAAGAAAATAAGTAGTTAGTACAGCAGACGTTTTCTCATTTTTCTAGACAAAAAATGATTATCTTATCAGTTTTAATATTAAGTGAAACTTATTACAACTGCTCAGTTTATCGCGCTAAACGGTTAAGGGTAGGTTACACTGAAGGCGTGTCATGTTGTGTGCAGAATGCGTTGACACAAATTCGGAATAGATTTATGTAGATGATGTTAAATTATATTATGTATGTTTTTGTACCTATTTCTTTTATGTTCGATTAACGACCACGTTAATATTCGGTTTACAGATAGAGGTTCCGGGTCTGGGTAATTGTATAAATATGTAGTAATTATGTAGTAAGTATGTAGTAATTGTATAAGCATTTGTGTTTGAAATTTGACCACCCTGCAGAGAGAATTTAAAAATGTAACTAAAATCATCATTCTGAATCATTGACATTTGTCGCAAAACACTCAATTATCCATTCATGTACTTTGATATCTTCACGAACGAGTGGCTCCGAGTCGACAACGGTTGATACTGAATTAAAATTGATGAGCGAAAATTTATTCAAGCATCTTGATTTCAACAAAAAACCATAAATCATGTCGCTTGTAAATGTTTCGTGTTCTTACAAATTTCAAAATGGTTTGGACAACGAATTTAGTCTTTATGGGAAGAAGTATTTTTAAGTGGCTTTTAAATAAAAATAAAAGATACACACAACGGGTGAGTCATATTTATTTTTTGAGTCTAGAGTCAACATGTAGCAGGTTTGCTAGCCACTACGCATAATAGCGGAGTCAAGCCAACAATAAAAGAATTAAGTAAGTAAAAGCACTTAATTTTTTTGTCGGTCGTAATTTAATAGTTGTTTAAATAAAATAAATTGGTATTGGATTACTCACAAATAGGCGCGAATTTTTCTTTTTATATTAATTTAACAAACTTATCTTGGACTTTATTCTCGAAGTGTAGGATAGTAAAGATGTTCTTGGCTAGAGTTGAGAACTCTTGGGCCTACCTGAAAAATAAAACATTGATTATGCATTTATTTTCCCGTTACTATAAAAAAAAATATATACAGCAAAATATACCAACATACATCAATATATCGAAAAGAAAGTAGAACCGTCGGGGAATAAAAAAAACTTTTTCGTTTTACGGATTCCATGTGAGTGACGCCTGGGGCAAGTTAAGAATTCTATGCCTTATTTACACAACACAGGCAAATGCACTGGCATACCTTTAGTAGATAAGGCTTTAAATAATTTTGTAGTTTCTAGAAAGTTCTGAAAGTTAAACGGATCAACTTTTTGTTTAACCAAATCTGTTTTAACCTTTAATTCTGGATAAGTATCTCGTGTGTGAAAAGTTTGAATGTTTCAGACAGGGGTGTCGATACGTAGCTGTGCAAGTTCGCTCCTTGGGCGGGCCGCCGCCGTCGAGAGTCAGATTTATTTAGTCACGTAACCCACAGTCCGAACTCGCTTCTTTCGCGTACTTTCTAATCTGCTATGAAACTAACTTTTTTATTACTTGGTAACTAGTAAACAACGCAGCAGGAAAATTTGTTCTTCGTTACATTAGTGGTATATATATATACCTTTACTTATATTACGTATTTTACATTTATTAGGGTTGTCCGCACCTGTTTTTACAAATAACGCCTATCCAAAACTTTCCTACTTCCACTCAATCCAAAAGCCCATTATTCCGCCAATCATCTTTATTTACTGCGTTATAAAAAATCTATTGCTGTCATCTATTTAATAAGTAAAAAGCTTCTTCGATAGACTGTAAATAGCCTCTAATCGCCATTGAAAATCGCGGCCGAAGAAAAAATACATGATTGAAAGTAATAACGTTTTCCATTTTAATCATGATTTTCCTAAGGGGAGCGGTGAAAAATTGTGAAATCGAATCACGATTGCGGACGTGAGAAAGTAATCAAAATTTATTATTCTCCTCTTCAATGTCGATGACGTTACTTACAAATCGGATGTGAGATTCAGCTGTATTTTACCTTTATTATTTCTCTGTGCGTAGTGATGTGCTCTCGTGCGAAACCAGTGAATAGAAATACCACAGAGTTACTTCACCCCGCTAATTTCAGTGGCGGAGTGGTGTTCCATGTTTTCCTAGGAAAGCGTCAATACAATTTGCTTTTTCATACATTATGTAAAGGCAATTTCCTTAGCTTTAATTGCAAATGTCCAATACGTTTTTAGACCAGAACTAAAATAATTTGGTAGTTCATTAAGACAGAGATACATTTGTTTATAATTAATAAGTTCTTGTTGGAGATATTTGTATTTTGCTACCTCAAAATCAATAAATACTACTACAATTGATGAATGGAATTAGATCGATGGGATATTCAGATTCATCAGTCATATCGAAAACTTATATCGACAGAACAATAGACTTACAATTGAGAAAGTTGTGATCAACGTATTGTACAAACTATAACGAAAGGTTTGATACGCAATCGGTGGCGGCTCATGAATAAAATTATGTAACTCGTCGAAATATTCAGCATTATCCGTCGCCGGTGTAGGGGTTCCTATTGCTCTACAGGGTGTAGTTACTTTCATTTTAACTTCCACAACGATGTGAAAATATTTCTCGAGGCGTTTATTGCTAGCCGGAGAGTTGCGGTGCGGCGGAGGCTGGGATATAGTTATTCAGTTGAGTTATTATAACTACTGTATGTAACCTTCGCGAATAATATTAATGTTGGGTTTGTTTTTACCTAGTTTTCTTGGTGAGTTGGGAAAAACGTTGAATCGGTCCGTCGTAAATATTTTGTGAGAGTTTATTTGGGATTCGGCTAAAACTGGGTCGCAATTTTTTATTTGGTTAAGAATATAAACTTTTATACGAACATTGTAGGCTAGGTCGGCGAAGTCACAACGTAGTAACACGCTGTATTTATCTGAAAACCCCTGGGTACCTAGGTAGTACTATGTGATTATTCATTACTGATGAACATATACGCTATCTGCAATATTCTTATTGATGCTTAAATCTTCGACGGAAATCTATAAAAATTCTAAGTTTAAGAAAACTATTTTGAAAGTAAATAACATTGTTCAGAAAAATGGAAGAAACGGTAAAGTTGTCATGAACAGCAAATGCTTTGAGATACGAGTAATATTTTATTCTACAGTTACGACCTGTTCCTCTTTTCTTGGGAGCTAAGCAGAACTAAAAATTAAAGAAATATTACTTATGTGTTCTGTCATTATAAATATTACTTAATATACCTATAGGTAGGTGAAGATATTCCTGTAGGTACTCACTAAATTTAAAACTGTATTTTTTCAAATACTTATTCCTAATCAATATTTTGGAAATGAAAGACATGGCTCGACGATAATTTCATATTTTTTATTGAACAAATGAACACATTGAATATGACGCATTATTAAAATAAAATGTACCTAAATAAACATTTTAAAACCAAAATCACATTATTGTGTAACCTTAATGTACACTCGCGGAATTCAACGTGTATTCAAGTAATATTACTTCGTTAGATTTAGATGCCATAATTTCGGAAAAACGAGGGATGAAAACTTTTATAGCTTCGAAAGCTTTTAACGCGGGCTGGTGTATCGGGAATGCTATAATTTTAAAGTATGTTCTCTGTTGCCGCCTCAGGAAACTTTTAGTGTGTTTTCTTTTGTTCTAAATCCATTTTTGTTCATAAGAAACGATTTCGACAGACAACAACCGTAAATAAACACGACGCAAAAGTATTGCAGTTTAACGCAAAATAACAGCGCTGACAGCAAGAATTGCATCGTTTGAAATATAGTAGTATATATTCACTATATTATCGATAGGTACTTCGTTATTATTCCGCCTCACTGGGCACCAAGTACAGCACAGCTCTGCTAGTAAGTACTGGATTCTCGACAAAAATAGAAAAAATATTGCTGTTTCATTCAAAGCGTACTAACGTTGATTGTCGGGAAGGCTCTCGTAAAGAAAAATCACTGGCAGAAGCTGCAGTGACAATTTCAGTTCAACAAAGTTATGTTGGTAATAGTTTCTGGAAGATGGGTTAGGCAATGTTGTTTGTGGATAAGAATAAGACGTTTAGGTATACCAATTCCAGATTTGACGAGAAAATTATGTCGTTACATTATCTCGTTTTCAGCCAAGCGGTGCACTTGTTAGCCTAGCAGGATGATGCCACTGACTTGGTGTCAGCGTTTCTGGAAAACTTAGTTCCTCTGGAACCGCAAGTGGGGGTCCAAACATGTTCATGATTGAAAATCTAGCGTCTATCTCTCAAATCTTGCCTGGGCTACAGATTAAAATTTGTTTAACCATTCATTGCCTACCAGTAAATGATGGTGCAGTCAGTATTAGGTGCGGTTCCCTAACTATGAACGACTTGAAGACTCTTGCATTGTAATTATCAGGGAACATACTCCAGCAGGGAGTTCTGAGTAGTGTACGTAAGTTCATTTAATTAATGTGGAAGCGAAATACTCCATTCTGGTGGAATATCTACCATTAACAATGGTGCTTAGCCATACCTAAGTCTCAAGAATTTTAAGGTTTAACTTTAGTGGTGAATAATTGATATACTTACATGAACGGACTAGATTTCATAAATAGGCACACTATTTTAAGAACAGCGGTGTAAAAATGTTTTGCAGAAAAATAGTAATGAAAAATATAGGGCAAAGTCCGAAAATGTCAATGTTGTATGTGAAATTTACTTTTATCTTATCATCATCAAACAGCGCAAACAACTTTTTTTAGTATATTTCTCAGACCTTAAATGACAAAATCGACAAATTGAAATACAACAATTGACTTTCTCTTGAAAAGCGTTGTGTAGGTATATATTTCTAAGACGTGGTGATTGTAAACATATACGAAGCCATTATCACGATTTAAACCAACGAAGTGTTTCTACAAAGCGGCACCGCCGCCGAGCTTTACCAGAAAATTAAAATTCCACGCTTAAGGCAAGTACTAAAACAGATGCCCGGCAACTTCACCTTAATTCTCTTCGCGTGCCGAATTACCTACGTCCTAATTTATTGGAACAGTGGAACAAGGAAGAGTTCGATCGGTACAATAAATTTCAAATTTCATTATTTGAAGAGGAAGTCGCGAGTTGCCAATTGCAATTTGGTTTTCCGATCACGTCTCCATACTATTGGTGAGGATATTCGAGCCACCTGTGCCCGTACTCTATGAGGCTTTAAACGCGCCTCTGCTCTTTCGATAAACCGACTGTGAAATATTCTCGGTGTACGCCAGACGCCGCATTTCCTTATGAATGATACATGCCACACCGGTCGCGCCGTTTCTAGCTGCAAATGTTATCGAACCACTCGTATCTGGCAGCCAGTGCATAATTTCTAAACTCCGCGGTGAAATCTGACTGGGTACCAAGTGTTCATATAACTTAACAACTTTGTATAAAGCTCGCCAAGTTATTTGTCACCTCTGGTTGTTGTCCGCGGGGCGTAATATCGCTTTGTCGGAATATTCTGCTAGCGATATATCGCGTAACTTATTAATAAATTAGCTAGGTAATTGTTGGCTGTTGTTTGTGTAGCCATATTAAATATAGATTTCTACTGTATAATTTACAATTGAAATTTATTACTTATCATTTAAACGAGTTAGATTTTCAATGAATAAGCTGTAAGCATTCTAAGAATGCTAGATAGTTCTTTATTATATTGATACGGCTTTTTAAGATTAGATTCTTTTATTATTGTCTTCTCACTGGTGGGCCTCCAATCTGTCCTCTCTAAGGGAGTGACTGAGAGCAATATGCCACGACTCAGTCAGTGTGAGCGAAGCCCTTTTGATTTATTCACTTTTCAAATTGCGAACGTTACCAAATAAATCTCCTGTATAAAAAATGCAAACGAAACAAATTACGCAAGAGTATCTCGTATTTTAGTTTCACAAAAATCTTGATAGTTTCATCCCAATTTATCATCAAACCGTTGGCCTCAGAAATGTGGTGAGAGCAGTATTAAAGTAATACAATGGCAGCTAATTCTGTGTATAGTTACGTAAAAAGTTGGCGACGCCGGCGTGTGGCCGCGACCGTATCTCAAATTAAATCTCACCAACAAATCTTCGCGGGGGATTGAACCGCTACGGCCTCTACCATCGACCTCATATATTCGCATTACATTCCCCTCAACATTGCTTTTAAAGATCTTTTTTAATTTTCGTCTTGTTCAAGCGAAATAGTTTTAAGTTTGCATTAAAACCCAACCGAATTAAGAAAGAGATTTCTGAAAAGCAGCTGATGGATGTTTTAAAACTCTCACGTAGTACCTACCCCATTTTCTTATTCATTTTAAGAACAAAGGATATTTTTAAGCAAATAATTGTGAACACTTAATTACTTTAAAGATGTTGTCTTGAACGGTTTACCAGTTCGTGTGACCGCGTCCCGTGGTACGGGCGCGACCCCGGTGCTGGCTGCCTACGAATGCTCGTAGTCGCAATTTGTTCCCGTACAGCCTTAAAAATCCGCATTTTATTGTTCCGCCTCTCATTTCTACTTGAACTGTGCCCCGCAAGGGTCTCAATGAGCTCACCCATGCAAAACTTTGTTGTTTTTACAACTCGAATAATATTGTCAAATTAAACATTCTGTTTGATTAAAATTTTAACACGCTATGTTATGTAACTACTAATTGTTCGCTTGTATCTACTACCAATTGGTAAATGTCAATGAATAAATTATATCTGATGAATTTATAGTTTATATTCGATAAATTACACCCATGGGTATGGACTGAATAAACTGAGCAATACAATTCTATTTTGAACGGTTCACAAACAAAACTTTAATTATTCGTGTATTGAGGTCAAAGAATTTGAGAGATAAAAGTTAATTAAACCATCTGTGAGCCGTCTAGTCTCAAAGTATATTTTGATGTTAATATTGCTTCTCTTAACTACAAAATCTACGTCCAATTTAAATTAATAAACGTTATATAACAGAGAGAATTTGTCAATAATTCCGTCGTCGATAGATAATCTTCTAGTTTATGATCGATACAATCTTACTTTTAAAATTAAGGAACAGAATCGAGACGTTATCAACACACTGCCTTCGTTTGCAGAAAACCGTTTCGTGTATTCATTACCGCTCTGACATGTGCACAATGTACAGTAATGCATTATGACGTCATACACAGGATACGCATTTGCAACTTTCGGCTTTAATTAAAGGATGATACCTGTTTACACACGAATTCGGTATAATGTTGGGCTTCTAAATGAATTATTTCTACAGTTTCGTGCACTGTGCGTTGTCACTGGTATTTAATATTTTACTTAAGTTATTATTTCTGTGAAGCAGCTGTTTCTATTTTAAACTTAGCAGATCTTTGCAATATTTTCAAGCAGATTTTTGGGCTTTGGCAGCAGATGTTGCTATTCATTCAAATATTTTTCTTAATAAATTTTAATCGTGACCAAATTTTGGACTGGTTTTCAAAGTAACAAAGACTTTTGTATTATGGGATTATATGCCCAAATTTTAAGAGTAAACACTCATGTCAATGACACATTTCAGAAATACTGTTTATACTGCTACTAATTTCCAGCGAATAGGTTGTGTTGTGAGGGTACATTAAGATAGAATACTAGGTAATATTCAGCCTAACCTATCATAAACCTATCGTACAAGTTTGGAGGAATCTATTATTCCTATTTACTTTTATCGAGCGGAATGACAAGCCTCTGATCCACTATATTTCCCTTTTATTCTAGGATCAGTATGATAAATACACGAATGAGTTGCCCAGTCACTCGCTGACACACAAAGTGAAATAAATTGTGTGAGTTGGTCGTTGCGTGCCATCGCCGCCGGACGAACGTGCACCTGTCAATTTCTTCCCCAACTTTTATTTTTCTTGAGTCCATTATTCTATTCAACTTTTCGAATGGTAAATTTATCTTTGTATAGTTAGGAATAGTGAATTTTAACGTGGCAACAAATCAATCATGATCTGTTCGGTTGATATAGGACTATCTGATTTAAGATTATTGAGAGTGATGATGTTAGGATTAAGCTGTATTTAATGGTTTGAATTTACCATTTGTTATAAATGAAAAGAATTAATGGATTTTATCTGACCTTACATTAGACCACTGTATTCACTATCTTATAGTATTTTATGTAAACTTGTAAAATGATGTCAGTATATCAGAAGATAATTTGAAGTTGATAAAATAAACGAAAAGTAGACAAGGTATATTCAAAGAGCTTTGTGATGTGCGATTTTAAGTCGTTGAAGCTTGACATGCTAACAAGCATCCTTATCAGTCCCTGTCACACTTCGCGAGATAAAAACGAATGCATTCAAATGACGTCACAAAAAGAAATAAAATATTAAAATTGTGAAAAGAGGCCGTATTACGCGGACGTTTCCCGCCGAGATTCGGATCGCGCTCGGAACAAATAACGTCAGTGGGGGCCGTGCAAAATGGAGCGGATAAAACGCGCCTATCACAGCGTTCCTCAAGTACCAACATAAATTGCCCGAGTTGAATATACCTGCAATTTTTTTCGTATAATTGCATTTTTGTTATTATCATTATTTATGTCGAAACAAGACCAAATTAAGAGTGCCTACCAAAAATATGAACGGTGTGTATTGACAATTTTACTATGAGCCCTTGGATTTTTATCATCATCAACTCATCTGCTGTCCCAATGCTGGGTACAGGGTTCTCCCCAGAGTACCCTGGCTACCTAGCAGTACCTAGGCTATAAAAGGCTAACTAAATATATTCACATTGCTTAGCGCGGGTTGGCAGAGGTAACTGCTCATCAAGAAAATCTCTTAGGCATGCTGGCACAGTCAATATTTGCTGGTTTTCTCACGGTTTTTCCGTCACAAGATAAATATTTCTTGACATTTTCTTATCGTCTATTTTAAGCGCAGTGTGCAATAATAATTACTAAAACATGTGGGTTTTACGTGCTATGCTTTACTTTTGAATGTAACGTACAATTGTATATAGGTAAACATTTAAAGGAATTTTAAATTTTCAAAAATCAATATCAAATCAATATTTTAGAAACTTTCAACTATAAAATGCGGGCACGATAGAAATTTCATTAAATTTTGTTTTACAGTTTTTTCGAAACGCAATCAAACTATAAATGAAATTCCTAACAACCATTTTTAGACAACTTTTTTACACGAGGGCATGGTTAGGTCTCTTGCGTCACGAGTTATGCTTTTATATACCTTGTTATATAGACATGCACGAAGAAGGTGGGAGAAGGTCGGATGGGAACGACGTTGATCCATCGGTGATAGAAGCAGACTCAAACCTCATTTGCCCAACCTTGGAAAAAAGAAGACGCTAGCAAAAGTTTTAGCGCCACGGTTCGTTAAATAGTGTTGCCATTATGAAAATAAATTACCCCAAATCATCAGTGTAATTTTTAACTGGCCAGAAGTGTTGCCAGCTGTGACAGATGTAATTACTTATTGGCGATGCGAACTCGCCATAAATAGAAATGGCTCCATCGTATTTTAATGGACTCTCATTAATACAAATGGATTAAGTGAGATTTTATGCATCCGTTGCGGATTTAATTTTAATTTTTGTTGGTCTATAAGCTCCTGTTCGCCGAACACAAAATCTGTTATGTGTGTTACATTCACACATACATACACATAGGTACATATTTAGGTATTTTGTTTACCTGTGCATTGTATCTAGGGTTAGGTAGGAATTCATTTTGCGCGTGTCAATGGCTGGTTTGCTATTTCTTGGAAAGTGGAAAGAAGAATCGAAGGCCATGTTTTTTCACTATGGAATTTAGGACCAATACAGAATTGAACTGTGATAGTTGTTAGGAACACAATTAATCCGGTCTGTTGATAAACTAACCTAGCTGTTGATAAAATAATCTCTACCTAGATGTACTCAATATAAAAGTCTACAGGAATATTTTGTTACAACACCTAATTACTGGCAGGGACCAAAGGAAGAAGAAAATGTACACCATCGCTGCTACCGTTGCTTTAATTGAATTTTTTTTGTCTCCTTTTACGGAGAACTTAATTCATCCGTCGCAATTAAGGTAGTGGAGGTAAATGCTATTTTTAAACTTTACCTAGGAAAATATAATCTTCTGATTATATTCTTCTGATTATTATGATTTCTGTATTATTATGATCTTCTGTATACTTATAAAATGAACAAAATCAATTGCTGCAAGCATGTAGGATAGATTGTCACTTAGAAACGGCTCGACCTATTTATTAGCTATTTAGTGTTCGTAATTGCCAGGACATGACGTACAAGATTTTTTTTAATTTCTTTGTCTTCTTTGCCTAGTGGACTACGAAAGAAAAACAGTAAATATAGGTAAGAGAATTGTCACACAATAGTGCCCTCTAAAGGAAGGCTACTTAACGATGGTAGTTACCTGCTGCCTGCCAAACAAAATGTATGTAAATGACATTAGTGACAGCCCGATTTGTCGAAAGCTTGTGTCATTTCTATACATTTTGATTGTCGATTCGAATGTCAAAATGCAACTTGTCTAGCCCCCCAGTACGAGTATAGCCGGACGTATACAACGTACGTTCGTGTGTATATAATGTATATATGAACGTACGCTGTATACGTCCGGCCTCTTATTGAATGTCTTTGGCCAGTCAATATCAGTTGGCCATACGCCTTTGAATGGTCATACTCTAATCTAGGATCCCGACACGTACACACGCGTCATGCGCACATGGGTATCTGATGATCTATGAAACCACATTCAGTGAAAGATAGCCATGTATGGAGTGGAATGGAGAGAGCCTAAGAGCCTAATGAATAGAGCAAACGTACGCAACCTCTGGATGGCTAAAGCTACTAATCCGAGCTAACGGCAGTCAAGGCCGGTGCAGCTCTATTTACTTCCTGCGTCCTGTGTATCAAAGGAGCCTGCGGAAATTAGGGGCGACGACACAGACGTTGCACAAAGTGCTTACACCTCACTAATGACACTACGGAAACTATGCCTCACGGCTACTTTTATCAAGTATAACATGAACCAAAAGATAGCACTCATAATTTCCTTAGATCTCGGTTATCGAAAATACATTTAGCCATCTACACAATCTACCTACCCCTATTTACCTGGGCAATTTCTTTGTTATCGTTTTATCAATAAGAAATAATTGGGAAATGAAAATATCTGTGTAACAACATTGAAAGCTTTTAGTACATTTAATAACAATAATCGTTTAAAGGCACTCAATTGTGCTCCGCTCCCAAATCAGGGAGTCTTTATAATTATCGCGAAAAGGAGAAGAGGCGAGTCGTGGATTCGTAAAATTTAAAATAAGATGTTAAAGCAAGGCCATATTTTAGGGGACGACCAGCAGAAAAATGTATTTACTTTTTTTTAAAGACACTCAGTTGTTTATAAGGCGGCCATTGGCCGGATCCCGTTCAGTTCGGTCTCGTCGACTACATTAAACTGATTGCTGCAATTAGCGAATGGTGTAATTCTCGTTTTTCAAGCGTCTCCCGTCGCTGGGGCCGCGCACCCCTCACCCCCTTTAGGAAATTACTTGAGCCCCGCAGGTCGCGGCGACTTTCCTGGGATTAAATATAATTGAAGAACTCGAATGAAATTGTTTTGGATTTCTCGTCTTGATCAGTTAGGTTTGTCGACGTTCAACCCGGGATTGTGGCCTTAATTATAGTAAGTGGATCGCTAATCGCATTTATTTCGAGATTGTGCGGAATTTCTGCGAATCGTGGCGAGCTCGATTTGGCGACAGAATTATAGTGGTATTACTTTCATCGTTACCGCTTTCACAGACGTTATTATTTCCAGACGGTGTTTGCTTAAAAAAGACTGGAATAAAACCTTGTAGTAATTGAATTGAATTGTTATCTGCAACGAACTTTCAAATGCGTTTCAGTGTTGCCCTTGTTAATAATCTTTAATCTGTTTTGATTTTAGTAAATAATCTCATAGCAACATTTTGTCATAATTTGAAAAAGATTTTTCTTCTATAACTCAATAACATTTCCTATCTTACAAAATCAGTGAATTTTATTAGAATTTTAGTGCCGGCAAAAATATCGACATTTCTGTTCCGACGGAAAACGAATGTAATAAAGATAGCTAACTAGTGTCGCATCACTGGTTCATAGGAGCGGAGCCAAACAGTACTTCTTAACAAGATGCAGCTCCGCCAATGATTCAGTTGCGAAATGAGGCAATACGTGAATTCAAAGGCGACAGTAAAGTGGTAAAATGATATATTTCTGGCATGTATCGCGAGGACAATGGCGGATTGTGTATGGGACTGTTATACTAGTTTTGTATTATATGGAGGGGGACGGCAATAAACAGGACGATTGCACGGCCGGCCCTCGTCCCAGCTATACTCGAGTTTATGTACGTGTACATGTACAGTCGCCAACATAGGTTATACGATCTAATAAAAATATGTGTTTTAGTAGTATTTTTCTGATATAAAAATGTTGAGAGCAAACACGATTGAGGGGGGAAATGTGTAAAGATTGCACATATACAACTGTAATGAGATGGTTTACAGCTATTGCAATGCATAAGGCTGTATTATACGAATCTATGAATGATCAACCGGATAATACAATTTAAAGTTAGGCGAATCATTTCTAGCAAGAGAATAGACACTCGTAAATCATAAAACTTTCCACCACATAAATGTCTATCTACACACACGATTAAGCATAGTTTCCAAAGTTGAGGGGCGAGTCAATAGTATTTTATAATGTGACACTTAACTCCAGTATACTGGACATACAAACTTTATGGTCAAACGGTCACGCGTGAATTGTTCAAACTGCTATTAAATCTGCGACTACGTTACTGCGATGTAGTGTGGTGACGTAACGAAGTTTCAACCGCTCCCGCCCGCAGTATATCGACGGTAAAATGTAACATAGTGGCTAAAGTACGAGCTGAGAGTGATTCATGTTATACACGCAAATAAAATACCTTATAGTTATACTAAATATGAATTAGCAACGCGGAACAATGTTGGAAAAATTGCAGCTACACGTTTTAATAAATTCTCAGGTAACTACTGTGAGCATGAATTAATGATGCAGCCTGACATTGCGCTGATTAAAGCCAAATATTCATAAATGAGAGCAATATTTATTTTACTTCAATGGCCTAAGATATAAAAAGGAGAAGGGCTCACGCATCAAGATGTTAAGAAACTTTAGGTAATACTATCTTATTCCTAGGTATACCATCCAACTATCCCAAGTGCCCCGAAACTATTCGAGAAGTTGTACAGGTCGTAGTAACGTCAAGAATTATTAGGCACATAGCTAACCCAAAACAATATCCTAAACATCAAGAGTAACTTGTGGTGGCTGTCAGTTTTGTGTAGCTGGGCGGTTTGTTATGCCCGCATAAACACAGATATATGAAAGTTAATAACATTTACCTAGCGCAATAAAATATATTAATGTCAGTCCCTTGCAGGGTGGGCGCGGCACTTGGGCCCAGCGGCACAATATGGCCTGTATTTGTGCGATCAAACATGGCTCCCTAACCACACGTAAGAATAATTCATCGCAACGTATTGTTAATCTCTCACGCATCATTCTCCCCGCTAATTGTTTCTTGTCGTCTACAGATAGTCGTAATAATAAATTCATCAGTTATTTATCGGTAATACGTTGTGATCGGATATTTTGTTCACTTTATGTGGGGAGAATGATATCCCTACGATTACATTTGCGATAAGCATACATTATTAATTTATTTTATTACATGTAGATAAATTCTGACCTTTTAGTTCAATTATATTTAATAAGAGGCTGTATAGTAACATCATATTAAGTTACTAAAACTACATAAGAACATCATACAACCAATCCATTGGTTTCCGATTTCCACATGTTTCTCAGGTCTGCGAATTTTCGCAGGTATTACGCTAAAATAGAATAGGTGTTATAAAATAAACAATTTTATGACATTGCCCGGGTGAATTGCTTCATAAAACGCAATTATCTCAGGAATAAGGCCAACCTTATAAAGGAAGGTCATTGGTTAGTAGCGAAAGTATAATCTACGTAGGTACTGTGATTTCAGCAAAATGTTTTGCGGGTATCACGTAGGGTTGTGTTTACTGGCTTTTTACCTTTTTTCTAGTTAGACGCAGGACTCGATTATAACAACGTGGCTAGCCAAAATGCTTCGCTTTTTTTAAACGTGGAAACTACCAAAAATGGAATAATTTATCAACGACGTAGTTTAGATTTGTTCTATTTTTGTATTCCAGAGAGGGATTTAAAGGGTCCACGTTGGCTCTAGTCCTAATGACACTTTGATTGAAAGTTTATACAAATATATCATAAAACATATCCCACTAGTTTCAGTATTTAGTGTTGGGAAAATGTAGCTAATTAAGATTTTGTTTGGTTGTTGTTGTTATTGATTTCACTGAAACTTTGGGCGTCTACTTCGAGGTACTGAGTCATGGTCAACCACGTAATATACGTAGACGCCGGCTATCTACATAGAAACTTTACGATTTTGAATGCCCCACTGGGCATTAAATGAATTGATGATGATATTATAAAACTTATAGCCTATAAAATATATTTTATAAAACTATAGAATAAGCTCAAATATATCCCAGCATTCAGTTAAGACGTGCGAATTTTCCCGCCATTTCATTTATTTCCTTTTAATAAAGGCTTACTGCAGAGATCGTTAAAGTTTTATTGTTTATGGTTATACATTAAATATGTTTAAAGATTAAATTCATTTACGTCCTTATGCTAGTGAAAATGGCTCTCAAAGTCTTAATTAATAATTTTATGATTTTTGCCACAGCTGCCAGCAGTTGATTTATGCTAATGGATTATAGTGAAAATGTTATTTTAATAACTTATATTATAATAGAAGTATTCGATATTATCGTTATCTATGATCTACGGTATATCATCATAATCATCATCAGCCTATATTTGTCCATTGCTGGACGTAGGCCTCTTCTATTCAACGGCAAAATCTTCGGCTTTCCTCGAATGCCAGTGCCAGCTACCTTCCGCAAGTCATCACTCAACCTGGCCACGAAGGGCGTCCTACACTATGCTTGCCTAGACGTGGTTTTCACCAGATAATTTGTTTAACAGTTCTTCTAGAGATATGACCGCCCTATTGCCACTATATCTTGCTTATCCTTTGGGCTATGTCACTTTCATCTTCAACAATTTCATTGTCAAACATAGGTTAAGATACCTAATTGTATTGCGGTTTTGGTGAGGAAATAAATAAATTTTATTATTTTAATATATTATTTATTATATCTGCGCAACAACAAATTAATAATTTATTTGTGCCAGGTCCACTGCAGGTCATAATGCTTCCTATTGAGTATGAAGAATTCTTCTATAAGCTTCTTCCTATTGAGTATGAAGAAGCTTATAAGATGAAGCTTATATTTTTTTTCGATACATTTTACCCAGATATTACAACATAATAATCATTCTATATGATCTTTGCCTCTGGTCTACATGGTGGTTACAAGCGCAACTGTCGAGTATGACGTCCCGGGTTCGAGTCCTAAGACTAGCTAAGTGTTATTGTCAACAAACTTGCCGTATTTCATTGGCCGTAATAATTATATCGACGATAATAAATCAAGACACATGGATCGTCCCTGTTGATGAAAAGCTCCATTCACTGGTAAGCCAAACAGTCCACAAAATCTATTCATCCACATTCACTAAAATAGTTGAAAATTCCGCCGGCTGCACTTAAAAATCGCATATCTCAATCCTTTTGTTAGCTCTAACAATAGGTAACTGAACCAGTTGGCTGTTGAAAAAGAAACAATGGGATACAAATTTATAATGCAGTCTGGAAATGAATCACGTCATGGCTGGGTCCTTCGGGAGCCGCCCTGAATGAAAATGAACAACAATACTGATTCAACGTGGACGTGAATATAAAATATTTTCAAATAATCCATCATACAGTTCTTGGCTTATTTTCGTGAAATCTGCGGTCACTATACTGACATGAGCTTTAAGAACAACATTGCTTACGGCTTATACCTACCTCATTCTTGGTTCTTTCTTCGATCAGTAGGTATATGTATAAGTAAGTACTGAGATTCTTCTGACGCTTCTGTACTAGGTACAGTATTGTACAGTGTTCTTTATTCTGATTCCTACAACATCGAGATGTCCCTTTTACTTTTCGTTGAGTTGGTTAGTAGTTTGTATATGTAACATTTATTTCTGGGTTAATTATATAATGCTACGTCAAGTTTATACTTGATAGTTAAAATAAACTTATTTACGGTAAATAACCTTGAAATATTTTGACTATAATTATCATGGTGGGTGTCATGGCTTATGGTAAACGAAGACGCGAGAAACTGCTAGTGGTTATTAAATTATCAGTGCGAACAATAAATTGACGCAGTTTCGCGATTGATGTGGTTAAAACCAGCCCTCCCTGCATGCTGAGCAAGTGATATAAGTAATTAATATTGTAGGTCACTGTTCTGCCAATTAAGGCCCCAATTAATGACTCGATACGATGTTAATAAAATATAAATGGGCTTATAATCCTCGCAAAAGTTGTTATAATTATGTTAAAATAAAGAAAGATAACTCTACTTTGCAACTGTAACATAATTTGTGCTAAATTAATAATAATTATAGTTTTGGAATTCAAATAATTATTAGTGTAAAAATATTTTGTTTACACTAAAATTGCAGTTCCTATGTAGGTCGTGACGTGCATATTTTTTAATATACAAAGTTGAGTTATAACGGTACCGAACGGAAAAAGGAAAGCTAAAAAATTTCACGCACTCAATCAAGTGAAAAATCGTTGGATAGCGCCAAAAAACACGGCTCATCCGATTTTGTATGCGCTGCCTATATTAACACGACTGACTTTTAATCCCATTAGTGTGGCTTCATCTTCGTTGTTAGAATTTATTCCAGTTAAATAAAATATACTAAATCCACGAATATAATATGTAGCATTATTATAAGTATTTATTTGACATATTTCGTTACTACAAGCACAGATTAATTAATTCACTACAATATTATTCACTACAATATACTATTTTGTATAAAACGTAAATATCCTTTAGGGGTTGTGGCAAGGCTGCAGGGCAATGAATGGAAGGAGAGTACAATTAGGTAGTAGTATAGGTTAGACACCAAGCAATAACATTGGAAGGAGGATATGGAAAATCTTCACCATAGATCACTTCTTTTTATATGAATCACGGTACAGCCAGCAGGCTGTACCGTGATGCTTGAAAAATTTGGTTAGGGTTGTCTATCGCGATAAATAAATATGGGCAAAAGGTTATTATTATTATTATATTTATTTATTTCAGAGCACATTTGTTTATGTACATCCATAGTATGTTAGTAGTGCTTAAAAACGATGTTAGTAAGAAATATTTATTTTATTTTATATTAAATATTGCTGGCCTGGAGCCATGCACACAATTCCAGTGCCTTACAACTGGGCATTCAAATTTTTTCATAATGGTGTTAAGAAGGCTGTTGGTACTGTCTCTCACACGACGCATCAGGGAGGCCACTCTCTTACGCACTATTGTACTAAAACAGTCCGTCCTATTTTCTACAAACATACCCGATGCGCTGCAGAAACGAGGCAGCCCCAACAGCATCCGAAACCCGTTATTGTATAGGACCCGTAGGGCACTGAAAGATTTTTGCGTATAGCGAACCCGTAGGGAGCAGGTGTAAAAAGTCTGGTAGTAGGCCTTGAACAGAGCTATCTTGACATCCTTCGTACACCCTGCAAACCTGCGAGCCAGCATATTGCATCTTACTGACAGTGCCCTACGTTCCCTCTCAATATCTAAGTCACCCGAAAGGTCTTCTTCTTATAATTTCTGATGAATAAAATAAACGAATCACTAGCGATATTTTAATAAACCTTAATTTAATATCTGGGCACGAGTACCAAAAAGTAACGTTATTTAGCGTATCTGCATCCAGTGCAGTAAAAAATTATAGAAATATTGTCATAACCGACAGAAGTAGCCCTAAATATTAAATGTTTAAAAGCCTAACAATTAATATGACTTCTACATAAAACCGTGTATTACCTACCCCTAAAAGGACAGATTACTGTACCATTTACTCACAATTTAAACAGATTTATGCTAAAAAAGCAGGTTAGTGTCCTGTATATGTTTTGTAAAACCATTGTAAAAGGCTTGGGGCCCGCAGCTAAGCTGTTAATCCCGTGGTTAGCCCGCCCAGGACGGTACAGCGACAGGACAAACCATACCGCGTAATTGATTTTACGCGACGAACTTTGAAGTGACAACCTTGCTGATGTCTACCCTTTGCGCTTGACGTTATCCATTGACGTGAAGCAGATGTCAAGAATGCAATTGCATTGCGATTCATTAGGTTAACTTAATCTATTATGTATGTCTATATACATTTGCGATGTATAAATAAAGACTGCTGAAATAACGAGTGTATTATACACATAGTGGTGTTTTAAGCAATAACTAGGTACAACTAAAACTAGTATTGATTCAACAGCGAATTAATATATCACAACTGCTTCGCTCGCCACTGAATCGCGACTAAATCGCTTCAGATCAGTAATACTAAAATGTTACATAAACGGAGTTAATTAACATTTGTGTTTAACGCGATAACTATCTTTCAAGCGAATTAAAACGGTATTGGGGGTCGCACTAAGGGGTAACTACATCGCGTTACACTTGTCGCCCTCGTAAATCATTGTAGTACGCAAACTAAGTAAAATAAACATGGTGGAAACTAATTAGTGTAGAAAATTCACGTGGGACCAAACCGGGTAATATGGGTGAAGCACAGTTTGATGTTGCGCTCACAAAATTAGGGAAGTTTAGGGCCAAAGTCGCCCCTGCCCGGAACAAGTTAATTTAAACTGGCCGAGTAATTTGCACAGAACCGTGACACTAATTCAATTAGTTACAAGGTATGCAAACAACGGGCGCCCTACACAATTGTCCTGAAATTTCACCTGACCTTAACAAAGGTGGTAGAAAGAAATGAACGTCTGAATAAGTTGTCTACATACGGTGCTTTAGTGTATTTTTTTAACTTTCTTCTAAAAATATTTACATAATATCTCCTTGTGGATGAAAACGTATAATCCTGATAGTTAAAGCGTCGTCTGATAAACCCTAAGATGTTTGTGAGAATTCAACAATCAAACCCAATGCAATATCCCATAAACAAAATGATAACCCAACCTCCCCCGTGAATATTTAGTTTATAAGGCATATGAAAATTCCAGTGGAAAATAAGTAATACTTCTTATTTTTATTTTAACTGAGTGTGCCGAAATAAATACAGCTTTCGGCGAGGAGGTTAACCACGAAACTCAATAGTCATTTTCACTACAAGTCTTATATTATCGAAGGAACTACAGAAACCTAATAAAAAGTAATTTGCTATGATTTACTTTCAGGGCCCACCGGCCCAGTCTGGCAAAATTTTGCAGTTGTCAAATTATTAGTGCATTTTCGCAACGTTTTTTAAACAAAGTAAATATATAGTGTCAAATGTATTTATTCCGATAGAATATTATGTTATATTAGCTTTATCAATATACTGAATTCGTTTGTTATGCACAGGTAAACTGGGGCCTTAGACTAATATTCAGAAACGACGCTAAGCGTAAAGTAACGCTTCTGTATGTCAAATTTGTATTACAATTATGGTTGTATTATTTACACCAATCTTAACGATAAAAGAAAGCTACTAATAAAAAAATGAGAAAATAAGTTAAGGAAATATGTAGAAGACTGCCATGGAATTTTTTGATTATTTATTCAAACTTCTGTACATTTTTTTAGAAGTCAATGTGGCTCATATAGGCGTATAAGAGCTAATATTCTTCTGTAAGACGAAACGACAAAAGCCTCTCACCACGTAGGGATTTGGGAGGTTAACCTACTTTCTGCAAAGGTAACTTTAATTTAGTTACGTTGTTGGTCGTTTGTACCTTTGTCAAATTACATATCTACGTAATTCGTTCGTTGCCTCCTTGTTTATTAACCATGTTGTAGGCGTCACAATTTCACAAACGACCAAATTGGGTTTAAGGACTTGTCCTTTGCTAATGAAACTTTTTATTTTATTATTATGAAAATAAAACATGTTTTTGAATATCACTGAACATAACTTCACAAAACATAACTACTTTACTAAAAAGGAGGTTTTAAAAGTCATGACTCACTGGTCTAGTGGTCGCAATCGCGACTGCTACGGTCGAGGTTCTGGGTTCAATTCCCGGGTCTAGTAATACTGTTCTTGTTTAATGTTAAATATCATAAAAGAAATAATTACAGAAAATACAGAAAAGTCCAACAGTATAGAACCTAGTAATGAAGTACTGTAGTTATACTCTAATATATTTTGTACATCCAAATTAGGTAAACTTTTAATGTAATAATTTATAATCCTATTCACTTTGAGAAGTTTTAATTAACGCGTTAAAGTTTAAAATTAGTTTCGTATTTCAACTGTATTCTTAAACTAATGTAGCACTATGTCTAGCCTACGAAATATCCTATCTTATATCTATAATAACGTTATTTCATTTGTATCCCTTAATGCGTATACCTACAGTTCACCGGTATATTTCAATTGTCATGTAATAGGGAGAGAGCCTATTGATATTAACCGGGCACAAATCTAAACTCCGGACATCTACCAAGAATTTCTTAATGAAAAATTTTAATAGCACTTTGCTTGACCTGGGAATTGAACTGCGTCACGGTTAGCAGCTACAATTGCGGCTACTACACTATCCAATGAGACTGTTGAGAAAGTCGTATAAACGGGTAAGAACTTTTTCGAAAAATTCGAAATTCTGAAGTTTCTTTTCACAATATTTCTACAATTCACAATGTGACTGAATTTATGTTAATGTAACGGTGCTTTTATTTTTTTAGTAACACATTTAATCTGAAGTTTAAATGTGTTACTAAAAAAATAAAAGCACCGTTAGTAGAGAGGCCGTAACTACTTAAATGGAAATTGTGGCTTTATTTCTGAGAAGTCGTTTCCAACAACTAAATAAAATATTCCCTTTCTTAGCTCCGGCCACGACCTTTGAATTAAATAACCCACTGCAATGTCATTAGATACCCTCCCTGATTCACTCATTACCGGTAAGGAAAACAAAGCATTGTAAACAAGAGCAATGGTTTCATTACCCATGAATATTACGTTATTAAGTTTTAAAAGGGTAAGGAGTTTCATGATTTCTACTTTCAAAGCATTTTTTCAAGAGACTTCCAGAAGTTTATCTGTATTATGATTTTTACAAGTAACACAAAAATAGGTAACGTTATCGTACATATTTGCTATTATTTTTGCCAAAATAAATTTATATTTAATAAAGCTCTCTAAATTGTGTCATTTGTGGTCTACAAATGACACAATTAATTAAACAAAATTTTTCATTAAAACTCCGTTTTATGTTGATTATTTATTAGATTCTTCGAAGTACTTACATAATATTATTGTTACTTTTGGGGATAAAGTAAGCAGCAATTTACAAACATTTTGAGTGTTTTCAGAACAACGTATTTGATTTATACGTACATTAGCATAGATATACTAAATGGATTCGTAGAATCTCCTAAACATATTTTGGTGTAACTTTGTAAAACTTTTCGCTGAGATTGAAATGGATTCCCCATTTTAACGTAAGCAGGTTCCCCGGGGAAATTAAAAGTAATCGTTTAGGCATCATCGCAAGGTATTTTTAATTTTACGTAATATTATCGTATTTCTTGTAAACACGCCATAGGGCTCGCTAAACATATAATTAATAACATAGGAGTGATATTTAGCCAATATGCGTGTAACGGGTGTAAATTGTTATTTTTTTATCGTCAACCGTCATTGAGTAGGCAGGAGGTTTCCTTGCGTTGTTTTTCGTCACTTTTGAAGAGAGTGTTACATAAACGCACACGATTTCGCTATCGTGCCTTGGACCTCAAGACCCTTGACTTGGCAATTCAGGGTACATAAGATACAAATCCAACATACCATCTCGCCTCTATTCTCCAAAGGTTAAGGCAGAGGTGAGTTAATGTAAACGCACAGTGCCAGTAGTTTAGGTCCCAAGTGATATGGGGTGAGCCTATTATCATAATAATCAACCCATATACTGTCCCACTGCTGGGCACGGGTCTCCTCTCAGTATGTGAGGGATTAGGCTATAGTCCACCACGCTAGCCTAATGCGGGTTGGCAGACTTCCCATGCCGTCGAGAAAATCTCTTAAGCATGCAGGTTTCCTCACGATGTTTTCCTTCACCGTTAAAGTGAGTGATAATTACGCTCATGATTTTGAAAAGTCAGAGGTGCGTGCCTTGGACTCGAGACATTCGACTTGACAGTCCAGTGTTCACACCCTTAGGCTATCACTGCTGTTATGTCATTATCATAAAAAAAATATTAATTTGCCAAGAAACAACATTACGGTATTAATAAATGTCCTGCGGCCCCACACTAGGCAAGCCAGTCCTGTAGGTGCCTGTCACAATCACATTTTGGCAAGTTGACATACATTGTTTGCTTGGTCGACACACCTATCTGTATTATAATGATAATTTATCGGCGCTCCTTAAAAGACTTCTACCCAGATTACTTGTTTTTCATTATTATCTGCGTTCAATAGTTCTTCGAACACTCAAGTGATTAAAGCAAGTTACGGGCACATAACCTAGTCTTCTTTATACCACTAAAAGGTACCGGTGAATTTTTAATAGAAACTATTTTCTAAGAAGAGCGAATCGTATTACAGTCGGGTCAAGTAGAGGTCTCTTAATGTGACCGGAGAAAAGTGTCCATAAATAAATAAAATATCAGCGCAGCAGGCCTTTGTTCCACAGCCGCGGCTAGTTACTTGAGAGGGTACGACGTGACACAGAAGTATATTTTCTCTCGGAAACTGTCGTATTTAACTAACAGTTATTCTCTATTTATACGCTAGATCGCACTTAAAGGATATAAGAAATGTATATGAAAGGTAAAATTGAAAATTCTTGTTTTTACAATCTAAATACTTATGAATATCGAATAATGCTGTTATGTAGGAATAAGGCAGATTGCATTAGGATAGTTTTTAGAGAATTTAAGTATAGTTTTTGTCAAAATAGGATCCGTACTTCCGTAGTCTGGCCGTCATTGATAAATAGTATCAGAATAGGTATGATGCTCGAGAAAATATGAGTGTTGATGAATATTTCACAGTGACTTCACGGTTTATACAATGTAGAGGGGTATTACCAATCCGATAGAGATAGTACCCACGATAATTGACTTCTTTTCATAACAAACAAACGCTTACTTCATTAATTGTGGGAAGACACAAAACCAGTTGTTTCCATACAAACTGGAAAAGTTAAATCGTTCTTTTTTTGAATATTTCGCAAAGCTGTAGAACAGAAGTTCCATCGAACCATCCTCACCATGAATTTCACAGTGACTTCACGGTTTATACAATGTAGAGGGGTATTACCAATCCGATAGAGATAGTACCCACGATAATTTACTTCTTTTCATAACAAACAAACGCTTACTTCATTAATTGTGGGAAGACACAAAACCAGTTGTTTCCATACAAACTGGAAAAGTTAAATCGTTCATTTTTTAATATTTCGCAAAGCTGTAGAACAGAAGTTCCATCGAACCATCCTCACCCAAAGGCTGTTTTTGTCTGTACATCGATCTCTTATTCAACAACAGTATCAGTTACCAGTTCTTGTATCTATGAACGGTTAAAAGAGATCACTAAGTTCCTACATCGTATAGCAACACAGGCTGTTGCTATCACTTATCTGTGGACATCGAGCAATTTGTCATTACATAATGAGATTGCACCCATTGGATAAACTATGCACCAACCGTATCGGTGCCAAACGCGGTTTCAATTAGTGCTTTGTGAACTAATTGTGTGCTTAACCAATAGAGGATCACAAACCTGACCATTATGTATTGATAACATTTGGTTACTTAGGGAAATACATTATTTAAATAATCGCCTTATTCGGATTAGTGCTTTCGATCACTGCAGTCCCCTTGATTGGGAAGAGTGCACCAAGTACTCTAGCTGGCAATAGGCTCTCACTTATACATTGGTCAACTCCGGGTACTGACTATCTGACAGTTAACTTATGATTTTAAGGAAAGAAATACATTTTTCAATTACATTACTTAAATGTGTGAAGAAAGAAAGAAAGAAAATAACATTTATTTAAAACAAACATATCCAAACACAAAAAAACGTACAAAATTAAGAATACTAGCTTTCATAGTGGTGGTATATTTCCTAACTCCTCGTAGTGGTTGGTGTTAAGTAATAATTAGAGATACAGTGAACTTTTAGGTATACTCTATATAATGTGCTAACGGTATTCTAGCGGACAAACCTGATAGTCCGTTTATAAGGCTTTGGGCAGGTACACATGTTAATAGAGGTGTCCATGTCGGTAATTAGATTTTTTGAAAACAGCTGTCATTTTACTAATCCTATTTTTAATTACCTTGCTAACACTATGGAACTCTGGTGCGAAATAAAAGATTATTCTTATTATTATTACATTATAATAAGTTAGTGTAAACAATTTGGTGGACTAGAAAGTTGGGTTTCGCTCTATTAGACTTAAAAAATATTTATTGTAAGAGAGAACTTTTTCACATAGCCCCTAGAATACAAAACGAGCTTTAATATATTATTTGAAGCTTGTTTTACCGAGCCCCTTTATCAAACATCAATAATTAACAAGCATCTATATCAATTATCTCTAATAAGGGGGTAACTATGTAACCTGAAATATTCAATTCGGATATCTGTCTTTCCCATAATACGGATCAATCCGCGATCACATAATTCAATTTACTTTATCCCTTGCCGAGAAAATGGTTGTGTATTTTCGTCGATAACTAAGTTAATAATTTTTGATGACGCCATCATTTCCTCGGGAATCAATCTGCTATTTTGTTTTGAACGTTGTCCTACATTTGCGTAACAAGACCCGGTAACATCATAACTACCTGTAGGCAATACATAGACGTACATACATACGTGTAGTTGTATTGTGGCGGAATCAAACACGTGATCCGTAGCGCATAAGTCGATTACTCGGCCACTGCGTCAATTGTGCCTTCTAGCCATTGTATGAAATTAATACCTTCTCTTGTTACCTAACTTCGCAAAATCGCGTTTGAAAACTTTATGGTCTTCAAGTGAATTTATGTGCATTCAACTATGCATTCGAGCAATTTACAAATTCGCTAAAGCCTGTGGTCACTGAGTACAAAGCTGTGTTTCGGTTAAAGTTACCAACTCAACTCGACTCGACTCGTTCAAGTGCAATAAAATCTATTAAACGATTCGTGAATTTAGAATTTCGTGATCAAATCGTGCGATATAAGTATTTCGATTGTGAATATCAATATTTGGAATTGAATATTAAAATAAAAAGACAATAAACCCGTGAAATGTCCAGGGGGTTCAAAGATGTGAGATCATTCGATAAGGGGCTGAAGACTGGGACGCGAGCGATTACCCAATCCTAGACAAATATTTGAAATATCAACCAGGTCATCGGAAAATTTTTAAAAACATGCGACGTGGCAGCGGTTACTCTGTAGACATATTAAATCGGGTATTGGAAAATAGCTTTAATCTAACTTCGATCGCTTGGGTTTAGAATTTCTGGTATTTCGTGGGTGCACTCTAATTTATACATTTATAACCGACCGAGCCATCCGAAACAGTTAATAATTATGTGGTTCATCGCATAAAACTCGTTTATCGCAGCGTTTTAGATTTCGAGTTCTATTCCCGCACAGCATAAGACCTGCAGATAGTCGTTCTGGATCTTTGTGTTTTTGCATGTAAGAATTCCGTACGCGGTTCATGATAAGCATTCACGATAAAAGAGTAGTTCTTAGTGTGGAGCAGTATCTTTAATAATATCTAATGTATATACTCGTAGAATCATGTACAACTGTGATGAAACTTTTGCACGGCGGAGAATGTTGTTACTAAGAAAAATTAAAAGTATTATACATTTTTTTAACCATCTACTAATAGATAGATACAAGATATATCTAAGTGCATCCTAGTAGGTATGTATGTCTATGTAGGTATCTGTTTTTACTTCCACCAACTCTTCTTTTTTAATATCTCCAACAAGTAAGTAAGTCAAAAATGAGACTGCTATGACGAATGGATACATATAAATATCAGATAGCGAATTCGTTCTGAATAGGTGGAGTCGACACCTCCTGCCGTCATTTCTCAGAGTAGATGCAATAACGGAGACGTCGCCATGATATGTGACCTACTTGATCATAGGGACGTCACTCCGTCTTGAAGGGAAAAGATAATAAGGTATTACGGGCTTCATGGTTTATGGGCTACGCATTAATTAGGGTTATGTCTATAATGGCCGGGTAGGTCATGTTACTGTTTATATAGGGTAAGTGTTACTTCAGTAAACGAATTTTAGAATTCAGTAGTATATCCTGCAAATAAATGTGGTGTTTTATCGTTGGTCTTTAGATAATGTGATAAAACTTTTTGTGCAAGATCTATGTTGATGAACTTTAATGATCTTTTTACATATCAACTACCTTACCTACACTAGCTATCAGCGTTCATTCAGGTATTCCCAAGCATGTGGGAATTTCCCTAATTCCTGGCTGATGCCTACGTCAAAATAACTGTGTGCCAAATTTCAACCCAATCCGTTCCGTGGTTTGAGCTATGTGTTAATAGATCAGTCAGTTAATGATAATAATGAACACAAATAATAAATAATCTACTATTGATACAGGTCACAGTAATGCATAATAGGGTACTTAAGAATGCCTCCACCTTGATTATTGATTCTTTTTTATTTTGATTATTTTGTGTCTTTTGATCCTAAAAAAAAACCCAAAAGATTATTTAAACTGTCAAACTTCGTCTAGATATCATCTGAAGTGATGCCCCACTTAACCCCTTCAGACGATGACGAGCAGCTAATGCACTATGATTCCCCTCCCCGAATCAGTAGGGGGTAATGTACCGTAATAATGTTAACCATGTTTATTATTTTTCCCAGTTGTGTCGGACACTTTTCCCATTGCCCGTCCATTATCAATAATGATCCATTAGTCACTTAGGCTGCAGTACTTTAAACTTGAGTGAAAGCGCTTTAAAGTTATTGTTACTACCCTAAAATGGAAATTATTGCCAACATTAAAAAATATAATAAAAAATATATCCATTTATGTAGGTGATTTACCAGTGGCAACATTGAGTACCTTATAATAATTGTTCAAAATGAGTGTCTATTAAGGTTTTCTCTAATTTTCATTGGTAATGTGAGATGTTGTAAGAGAATAATAAAAAAACTATATTACCATTCCTATTGGAATTATTGTACAGATTTTATACGAAACGTTAATGAAATCACTTCATATGAATACCGTTACTACTTTGGCGAGTATTTTCATCCAGTAGTAGTAGTACCCAGTATTTCTGAGACGCAATATTTCTAACTAGGGGGCTGTTCATACAAAAATTACCAGAAACGCTATTCGTTTTACAAGACATTTTTTTTTCTATATAATTCTGAGTAACTTTGAATTTAGAATTGATAGACTCTCTTTTTGTATTTTTTTTAAGCATTTTCCATGCTAAGATTTTCCTTCATTCAAAATAAATTGATAGACTCGTAAAAACATATCGGCAGCGTAATGTAATGTACACAAATGTACCTGATGTGATGGTACGTCTACAAAAATCTAACACAAAGCAGTGTTACTCATCCATAAAAGCGCTTTTCATAATCAACAGTGGCTAAGTCATTATTTATAGCCAGTGACCAATCGGACTTTCATGGTTCGTTGACTTTTATTTTACTTCCAAACTCTATTAAGGGGCAGACAACAACTGGCAAGCTACTAACAGCTCTTAACTACACAAAGTCTTTCAATCCGTTGCGTGATAAGTCACTGTAAACACACGAAACAGACGAAGTATTACGTTTAATTATACAGTAACAAAGACTTATGCCGCTTATCAGTAACCACTCCAACTTAACAGCTATGAACTCCAGTGCCTTCTGTGTACAAATTATATCGTTCCACACTTTAATGGATACTGACTCGATAAAACCGTGTTTTTGCACTTTCATATTAACTGTTTTTTTTTAATTATAGAGATGAGGTTTATGTACGTGGTAGTGAGCTTGCATGACGTTTGAATCAAGATAAATGTCTTTAATTCTAGGCAGGATTTATATCCAAGGAAGTTGTGAACTGTTTGTTGGAAGAAATTTTAAGACTTACGTGAACTTTACTTTTTAAATTTAATTTAATTTGTGTGTAAATTGATAGACAATAATATAGTGCTGAAATAATAATTCAATCATCGGATCGCACAAGAGTACCTATTGCCTACACTGTTCACATTTCTCTTTGTTACTCCAGAACAATATCCTAAACTTACTTTTTAGCATATGTGATGAATAAAAATAGAGGAATTTCGGTTTAACGCTCAAGTTCAAACGTAAAATAATACGTTATATTTCTTTATCCAGAAATTCCTTAAAACGTGAAAGGGACCGGAATGTCAATACCTCATAAAACATAACGCTACTCGTTCACGTAAAGCTAATAATGTAATTCGATCATCGTATCTTTTGTTCAATATTTACTTCCTACGTGCTGAATACCTCTAAATTGTGAAGTTGAATGTATTTCAATGTATGGCTTTATGTGTGAAACGGAGTCAAAGAGAGAGATATCGAGAAGTGTTCTGTGACGCCGCGCCGCCCGTGCCCGCACCCAGCGAGGCTACGTGAGAGATGGCTTTCAATATCAAATTGAATTCCGCGGTTCATTGATTTTCAATTTGTTAGGGAGTACTCTCATCGTTTACCATAGACACACTGAAGATCCGACTATTGTAAATCTTCCGAAAATTTTCACGGCGAACGTTCATCCATAACTTTTCTTGGATGCACGAATAGGGGGGTGGTAAAGTTTCCGTTCCCCCTTTTCGAGGTATATTTCAATTTAATCAGTTAAAAGGTCATGTTAAAAAGGCAAGTAACCTCATTCAGTTGGCTGTTTATTTCTCAGGGGCTAAGTGGAATGTAAAATAAACTAACATCCGATTTAAAATATGGGATTAGCTCGAAAGAGGAAAACCTTTTACTCTCGCGCATTAGCTTCATTCGTTACTTTGTTGGAAAGTTTACATTATGGAATATGAAATGTTGTGTGAGAACAATGGATATTTTATTCCATTATTTTCTCAGTCGTGAAATGTGCAACTGCTCAAAGTACTTTGGCAAAGTTTTAGTTACGATTTAGTTAAAATCCTCAAACTCGTTAAACTTCAACTGCTACTGTGCGTTGGGAACCTCATTTATTCAATTTAACAAAATATTATGTTCGTAGTCTAGTCGTAATCTAGAATATTCCGTTGTTAGACATAAATCTGATTAAACTTTTGCGACGTTACTAAAGTTGTTTTTAAGATAGCACTATTATAATAGTACCTACAGCAGACAGTGATCAACGTAATGTACCAAAATACTAGAAACATTTCTAGACTCCCGCAAACATAATCATTGTTCCGATTCCCATGAGAATTTTCCAAATTCTCCTTAGGAATTTACCTATGATTCGAGCCAAACTTATTGTCCGGGTTGAAGTTGGCACGAGCTAACTTTAACCCGGCCGTAAAAATCGGAGAAAGAAAAATATTGGATTAAAATAATTTAAAATAACTGCCTACTACTTCAGCTTTCGTTTTTATTTATTACAATCCAATATTTTTATGTCTTCGATTTAGCTCGTGCCAACTTCAGCCCGGACAATAAGTTTGGTTGTACCTTTACTTATCTTTATGGGTGAATTTCAACAAGAGATTTTCATGTGTCATTTCGGTGGGATTTTTTTATTTCAATGTTATCTACATATTTTTAGTGACAAATAAAACTTTAGCCTATTTTGTAACATTGTGCGTGAGTGGACATTAAATATCATCAAAACTTACATAAATATTTAAGGATGAATTTTTAAGAGTCCACTGAAATGAAAAGTGTCTACCGTAATGATACAAATTAGCACCGAAATGATAGACTGTGCACCGGAATGAAATAAATCCACCGAAATGATACAGTTAAGAACAACCGTGCCTGGCAGCCAGGGTTCCGTACTTTGTTAGGTTTGATTTTCACAAATTTTAGATAAACACTGAGACAGTTATTTTAATATCATCATTAATATACAGAATTACAGTTAGTATTACATATACCATTCTTTGAGGTTATACTTAATAACCTCAAAGAATGATATTATGTAATGTTTATTATGATATGAATGAATTGTTTCTTTACTTATATAATCTTTGGTAATTTAGTACTCATAATAAATGATATAGAAATAAAGGTAAGGCACTTATAATGAAGGTACACCCTCGAAGTAATTATTTTGTTGCCAATTAGTATCTAGAAATAATAATCTACACTGTGGTGACTTACACACTCATCACATCATCGTTGAGCCGAACAAATGTGTATCTAAAATATATACATGTACTAACTAGATTGATATATGTATATATTTTATATATTTAAATACAAATACACCCGAATAATCTAATCTACACTCTAGGTAAAAGTACCTACATTACAAAACTATGACTTTGTATCTGACATAAGTATCTCTAAAACTTTATATATATACTAAATTACACGAATCTAGCACGAGTTATTACAGCCACCGAAATGAAACTATTTTTGTCCCCTTATTACTGAAATGATAAAATTACTTTTTTGGCGGGAAACGGCAAGACGTTGGGACCGGTGCGTTTGCGCCGAGAGCTTGAGCCGGATTGATCCGAAGTGAGGAAAGGTGAGAGGGGCGTAACAACGCAATGTTGACGTGGCTATTCTACTAAAACTTACTGTCCTCTGAAATGATAACTTTTTTCCAGACAAAAGTTAACTGCCTGTCAAATCCATGAGAAAGAAGATAAAGAAACAAAAATAGTTTTATTTGATCGAATATGTAATAATTTAATGATATCAAAATCGATTTAAATCCATATTACGAATGTATTTGCAGGGGAAGGTATTTTATGAACGGAATTGGGTTCAGGACAGGCCACCGTGATGATAAAATAACACTTTATAATTATTTTTTTTGGTATATTAAAGGGTAGAAATCAATGATTTTTTTTGTCAAGGTAGAGGAGTACTTAAACTATTGAGGAAAAATTTATAAAATTAAAAATCAGCACATTGCACTACTGTTCTCAGGTTTGCCGTGTATTTTTTATGCTTGCGCAATTCACCCTTATTTCGAGTTTATTTATAAAGTAAACAATCTTAAAAATTTTAGTTATCTAAAATTACATAATTAGCCGAGTAGTATTTCGCTTGTTTTGTAACTTCGAGTCTAAAGATAAGACAAGAAACACGTTTATTTTTTGTTGTACGTATTTGTTCAGAAATGAATAGCAGGAAATATTATGTGAGTACACATCGGAAGGGTGGAGACCTTCCGAGCCGAAAAGCCATGTTCAATAATGATAAAAACTTATTAGCTTTAC
This sequence comes from Acronicta psi, assembly GCA_946251955.1. Lineage (NCBI taxonomy): Eukaryota > Metazoa > Arthropoda > Insecta > Lepidoptera > Noctuidae > Acronicta > Acronicta psi. Next base: position 8,333,658 of record OX276475.1, on the reverse strand, counting down.
AGCTGTATACACACAGTCCGGCTTTATTTATCAATAACGTTGCTAAGAAAATAGATTTTGCCCTAAGCATTTTGTGGAAAGGAAATGTGTGTTTCCCATGATTTATATCCCAAATAGGGGCGTGAGGTGGCCGGCTCATATGAAGCCGGCTGGCTGCTGGCGATAAGCTGAAGCCTTTCTATACACAGAATACACACTAAGAAAGAAAATAAACAAGTCGCCCTCGCAACCTTACGCTCCGCCAATAATCTCGGAGGGAACGAATAACATTGGGTCGTTATATAACTCTTATTACAGACGCAACATTCACGAAAGTATCGCTTTAAGTGCCTATAAACTACCAACTCCATAAAAAGAAAAGGGGTTTTCAATTAGACTGTGGCGCTCTTTGATTTTTATATCCTATAGTTCATTAACTGACCGAATTTGGTGATTCTTTTATGAAGCAATTGATATTTGAAATAAAACTACTTTTTATGGATTTTATCGCGTTAATGTGGTATCATTTGTAGGGTAGCTGTTTATAACTAAAACGCCAAGACCTACCACTTTAGTAACCCGTGACCATGGATGCTATGAAGGCGCAATATAATGTGAAAATATTCGTGAATAGTAGTTTTATTTAAATGTTTAATATTCGCGAAGTGTTAGAAATCAGTAGGTACAATTGCCATTTTTTATGTGACATTAAAATATTTATATAACACACAATGTATCACATTGTCGTAAAAAATCTTTTAACATTGAAACATTTTGTGAATGCCAAACATCCTGTTACTATAAAAACATTGGCAGAGGCATTGAACGAAATAAATCAAAAGTAATAACTATCCGTTCTATCAGATCCCAACGAGTTTTATTGCTTTATAAAATTTTATAACGAGAAAACTAATCCAATATTTTTCTAGATACGGCAAGGCTAAGAAATACTTCTTATGTGGTAAGTTTTATAAAGAACGTCGGTTAGAGAACCAACCAGTATTTTAAAATCGTTTGTATACGAATGTACAGCAACTTTTTATTATATTTTAACGCGTTCAAGATTTTTTATAAGTTTTAGGTAACTGCGTGAATATGTTTACATCAATTGAGGGCCTGTTTCACCACCTATAGATAACCGTTAACTGCTGAATAAAATAAAAAATCGAACAAAATTTGAATGGAAATCTGCCAGCTAATTTAACGGCAAGTTATCACTAAACTGTGAAATCCCTTAGAATCGTACGTCTTATTATTATACGAGGTATTAGTAAACTATGTTCATATAAAAAGTAACATCATCAAAAGTCATATACTTTTGATATTACTGCAAAATACAACACATGAACTCATTTACTGTCCAAGTGTCCACTGATGGGCAATTGCGCATGGGTCTCCTCTCAGAATGTGAGGGGTAAGGCTAATAGTTCACCACGCTAGTCTAGTAGGTACGGGTTGGCAAACTTTACATGCCGTAGTTCAGGATATTTTTTCTTCTGTATCGAAGCAAGTGATATAAATATGTATCAATACGTGTCAGTGGTTCAAACTGAGAACTCTGACCAGTTTATCATACCTAATTAAAAAGCTTTAAGTTTTGTTTGAGAGTTGTATATTAGGCGTTGTTACTAATATTTACAGCATCGCCCTAATTAGTAGAACCCTTTAGTACCATCACCCTCTTTTAAACGAAGAGCAAATTAAGAAGTTAATATTAAATAACGGTTCCGCAAATTATTCATCACATTATCAGACGGCTCCTAATAAGCTCGAACGCTGCCAGAATTAAGATGAACGTAGCGAAGTAAGGGTTAAATTCAACAAAAACATTTCTCTTCAGGTGTTCAGTGTTATCTATGAGAAGTTGAGACATGTACCTCAAGTTGTTATGCTAATTTGGCTGAAATATTGTATACGGCTAAATTAATTTCATATGTGGAAATGTTTTTAGCTTCGCCTATATTAAATTAGATTTTCCTTGGATTATGATTTGAAAGAGCATTGATTGCCAAAGGTCTCGAGTTCGAGTGACGTTTGCACGTGCTTGCCTGTGTGAGTTTTACCAATCCGTACTATATCTACTACACTAACCATTCTGAGCGGAGCATTCTGAGTCAGACAGTAAATGAGTTGATAATTTATGTGGTATTCCAATTTCATCGTTATCTTTACAGCCTATGATTAATTTGCTGCGTTTTTTGGCAATCTCCACCTACTTGGTACCGACGTGTGTTTTTTTTAAAGCACTCGTTTCTCTAGTAGTGTAACATACATTGATGTAATGTAATAATTACGGCGCACGTTATCGGTGATACCAATCCTCAGTAAGTATTTATTACATTTAATTTTAATCCAGTAATTATCTTCAATTAGTTCAATCGGGCTCATTAATAACTGTCAGCTTTTTGCGATGCAATATTGATTTAAAGCGGTTGTTGGGTAATAATATTACCGAAACAGTACAAAACATTAGTATAATTAATTGCTGAATTGCAACTTAATCTCTTAGGAGAATGACGGGACTCTCACACGAAGTTTGCTCTGAATAACCTCTAATGCATGATTAAACTGTTAAGCAATATGTTAGTCTAACACTAATCTTACTTAAATATTAAAGCGATAATTATGTGCAGCGCCGTGTATTAACTTTTCCGGTTGATTAAATTTGAATATACCTATCTACTGAACGTTAAAAGAAATTTGCGCATGGTACCAGCCGTTAGGTTAGCATTTTCCCCCGTTGTTTGAATTTACCCAAGGCATATCAAATTTAAATGAGAGCAATCAAAACTTTTACTTTAGGCAAACTCTCAATTAAAATTGTTGCCGCATTCTTGAGTTACAAAGAAGTCAAAATTGCAAGGTAAATACCGCAGTTACCTTTCATTTTATTTAAGGTAAAACATACAAATAAGACACCGTCAAGTAAAAATTCTAGTGGAGGCGTTTCATTATGGTCGGAAAAATATAACCCACAGTGAAGTGAGTGAGTTTTCACTTCTGTAGTTCACTGTACTCGTTTTTTCCTGTAGAATAAGAACTGGAATTTCTTTCCTGTAAAATAAGTACAAAATGAGTCCTAGATCCTATTATTACTCAGCGGTTCACATTGTAACGATGACATTAGACTAGTACAATGATTTTGCGATGGTAATTTCAGGTCCAGGTTTCAGGTACCTCAGGTTCTCGACCCGAATATAACTCATATTTTGGTGATATTTAGGCGATATTTTGCACTAAATAGTCGTGGCAAGAAGACGTAAGTAAATGAGTAGTAGCTAGGCCAGCTAGAACTAACAATTTAACAGAGACTAGCTTCAAAATGAAGCTTACATTTCCTCCAGTGAGTATACAGTTCAAACGATGAAATTGTTTTAACTCTCGCTTGTGTTAACTTTAAGTGAGAAAACTGCATCGGCTAATGGCCCAGACATAATCGGGCTTAAAAACAAAAGTACAGGAGAAATGGAACGCGCTGATTTTGGACGTTTTCGCGCCGTACGATGGATTATCGTACGCAATCTTGATTGTGACGCTAATTGCACTCCGGTGGGGGATTGCGCGCGCACTTTTATGATATACCCCGGACTTTCGGGTCACTGTCACAGTAATAAATCCAATATCTACACCGTAGTAAATTAACTTGTTCGATATAATGCTCACGGCATTATTTATGTCACACGGGACAATGTTATGTCAGCCGAATATAATGGTTGCTGCAATATTTTTTATCGTTACTGTTTTCTTTTATCTTTCGTTTGATTTTCGGGTTAAAATTTTCTCTTTTTAAAAAGTATTTTTGGATTTAGTTTAAAAAGTTTTCTTTGAATAAGCGAAAAAATATTATATTATAGGTAATAGGAAACGTGGGTCTGTGACGCTTGCGTAGTTAAAACAATGTTATTCTGTACTTTTGAGGGTAATTCAAACCTTTACAAAGGAATGGAAATCATTAATTACATTATGTCTAGAGATAAATTGAGCTGATCTGTGTATTTAGGCATATATATTTCATTGTTGATTCTTCCATATTAAAATATCCTTTAAAGGAAATGTTATCCTGTATTTTCTCGTTTCTATTTTCAGTTCAACATAACATGGGATTTTTCAGCAAGCTTATTGCAAAGATACGCAGTAACAATGCAAACTCCGATAAGACCTCTCATCTATCTACCGACAACGCTCCATGGTCTATTCATATAAAACAGAACAATAGCGGTTCAATACGAGCGGTTGTATTATGACCGCATTTTTTTGCAATAAACCAGGAATTGGGTCAAATGCTAGATGATTTTCTGTGTATTTTTTTTAATGAAATTATCTACCAAAGTGTTTGGTATGGTAGGCAGCTAACAACACCGTCCTGCGTTATGACACGTTTTTCGTAATATATTAACACAATCTTTGTCAAAACACCGATGTAATTCGCTGCCTGTATACCTACTTATATTTTTGGTGACTGTACCTACTTATCTATGTATAAATAAGACTGAAAGTCTGATTGTACACAATATACACTTAACAGAAAAGTAGGCAATCATCTTAATTAGTGTTTGTGCGAACAACGTTACTGTGACATCGTATTAGTTGGGTGGAATTGCGAACAATATCGTGAATCGGTGTATCGATAATGTACGTAAGTGATTAATGAGCAACTTGGGCGATAAATTTGATTTGGTACATATCATTTGAATGTTCTTACACAAAGTCACATCAATAAATACTTGTTACTAATTGTATAAAAAAAGCTGCGTCTGGGTCTGCGTTAAACATGCATTTAGAGAATTTCTTTCTGTTGAGAAATTTTTTGAGTAACAATTTTTATGATAACATAAAATAAAATAGACTCTGACGGGAAACTGGGAGTATATTATTACACTTCTGCCTCAATATCCTGGAAATACAGGTATGAATGTATATTACTTAATAGAGCATTCCCTATATTGGTTTTAAAAATTGAGGTTTTTGTAGACTTCAGATGCCAGTATCAACATTGAGTTAAAATACTGTCTTTGCTGCACAACTTTAGTATTTACTGAGACATTAACAAAAGAGATTAGGTACATAACGTGTGGCAACAAAGGCAGTAAGCGCGTATGCTTTGCGTTGAGGTATATGTACTTCAAACTAAAGAGCTGTGTTAAACGTGATTAAATTTGTACGTTTGAAATTGCGCACTGTGAAGTTTTTATAAGACGTGGTGTTGTAGTGACAATAGGAATGTTCTTTAAAGGTATTGCATCATTTTGTACTCATGAACGATTTGTTTTAATTTTTTTAAGAGAGTCATAGTGTTTGTTTTTCAATTCGTAACACACAAAAACAGTTCTAAGGTTCTCTTTTACTTATTGATAGGTATGAAAGCACGCTAGGTGGTGCTACTGGCCGCTGAGTGGTAGCGCTTAGTCCACAACCCAAGAAGCACAGTTTGCTTCTGTAGCAAGTTATAGCTCAATGGGGCTTTACCAACAGTTTGGTGCTATAGCCATAGCTTGTCTCAAGTCACGCGACGTGCAGGTGCCTGCCGAAGTTTTAGATGAATGCCCACCAAAGTTAAGTCGTGAAGAGTTCACTGAGTTACCGTACGTTTTACGTACATTACTCTATGTACATACCGTACGTTTAGCTACCGTCGCCTCGTACAACTGCACTCAAGCAATTACTTAACTTAAAAAAATCTACATTTCGAATGCGGGAATTATTTTTGTAGTAAAGGGGAGGAGTACCTAGTGGAACGGGTATATTTTTTCACTCGGAAAATTGGTAGTGCATAAAAAAATTACGATGATTAGAAATTATGTTACTGAAGTGTAATAACTACACGTATGTGACAAAAATAGTTTGAATTTCGTCAAGTTATCATAAATTCTTACATGAAATTGAGTATTCGGATAAAATGATGACGTAATTAGTTTTATCTGAATTCGTCACTATATCACCGATCTTCAAAAATAAAATAGCCCGCAGGCGTGCGATGGCGTTTCACGTATTCGAATAAATTGCTTTATAAGAAAAGTTTTAAAAACATAATGTTATCTACATCGTACATAATAATTACATGCAAACCACACAAAAAATTAAAATTATATACCTATTTTAATATTGAATAAAATGAATGTTACATATTTTAATTTTGAATAAAATTAATGTTATATATTTTAATTTTTAATAAAATTATATGTTTAATTTTGAATGAAGAATGTTGAATAAGTAAGGTAGGTAGGTTGCACGTACACAACACAAATACAAATTAATGCTGAACTAATTAGATGTTTATTTGTCCTATTAAAATGTCATAAATGGATGAATTACATAACGCCGGTATTTAATTAGGCAGTCGTGCTCTGTTAATGTAGGTATAGGTTGTTAATATTATGTTTTAAGTTCCATGTAATAACGAGCCTATATTAACAGCCCGAGCACAAATTCAAACTTTGGGCTCATTAATAATCATCATCATCATCATCATCAACCCATTAACTGTCCCACTGCTGGGCACGGGTCTCCTCTCAGTATGAGAGGGGTTAGGCCATAGTCCACCACGCTAGCCTAATGCGGGTTGGCAGACTTCACATGCCGTCGAGAATATCTCTCAGGCATGCTGGTTTCCTCACGATGTTTTCCTTCACCGTTAAAGCGAGTGATAATTACGCACATGATTTCGAAAAGTCAGAGGTGCTTGCCTTGGATTCGAACTCGAGACCTTTGACTTGGCAGTCCAGTGGTCATACCCCTAGGCTATCACTGCTTTTTAATACAAAATCAATAATAAATACCCAAAAAATACTGCAGAAGTGGACATACTGAGGGCTTTCACACGCTAAAAGCGGCTTATATCTAGCAGTCATACAAAAGCGTAAAAACTATCTGCCTTAAAATACTGCTGTTCGAACATCATTACGCCTTTATCTCTGGAGGCTTATCCAGAGGTGTACCTACTGATATTAACCATCAACCCACAGCTGGCTGATATGTTTTGTGCCATGTAATTCTGATCGACCACGATCGGCATTAACCGGGCACAAATTCAAACAGCAATCTGCTACTGAGAATACCATCGAAGACTTAAAAGGATCATTACCTATACCAAAGAAGCAGTTCATTCAACTGCGTAAATAGAATTATAAATTCTATACAGTCGCATTAAGTCTGGAAACCAATCGCAACATGCTTCAGAAATACAAGGCGGATGACATCCTTGCGGCCAAATAGATGCAATCCAACTATGTCAGACAAACGCGCAATCAGTTAAGTGCTCGTTACGAACGACAAGTTGTATGAATGCAGCCAGCCTTAGATGGCGCAGTACATTTGTTGATGAACACCCACTGAGGCCGGCATTGATACGCCCAGGCAATACCTAAGAAACTGCTGTATAACTTATAATAATTTACTAACCATGTAAAAATAACAAAAATGGTAAAAAGCATAATAAATAAATAAATATCTTGGGACATTTTACATAGCACCAGCTGTACTATGGGTACTAGACAATGGATATAATAATACTTATATTATTTTTTTTTGTAAATACATACTTATATTATGTATGAAACACCCAGACAAACACAAACACTTATGGTCATCACATAAATATTTATGTCCAGTGGGAATCGAACCCACGACCTCGTGATCAGCAGTCCGGTACTCGAACCACTAGACCACAGACGTCGTCGCATAGATTTAATACAAATGATAGGGTCGTCCGAACATTTGACATATGTTTTCGCCATACACAGAAACAGTAACGCCATCTTTGTTAGTATCGCATGGCATTTGTTTTTTAGCCGATCGCGGACTAGTTACTTCGGTTTAGAGAAGACCATTTGGGACCTAGTTCGGGGTTGTATTTATGACCGATCCGCCCAATCCTTACGCATTATAAGTCAATGAAGTTAACATTTAACAAATGCTATTGTTCAAAACGCTTCATTTACACGAGCCTAAATAACTATCTGGCTCAAAGTCTTATTACCTTCAATTAACAGCTCAGAAACTCAATTAGAAAGAACTTATAAAGTTCAGATATAACATCATCTCGAATGTGCGTCATGATAAACGGTCGGCCGGGGAACAAAAGAAGAACAAAGTGAATTAGCCGCTGATCGTAACGCGCGAGTTTGGAAAGTTAGCTTACGCCGACTGGTTATTGGTTTCTCGACAGGTAATGCATTAATGTTTATGTTTAATACGAATCAACCTGTATTTACAGAGAGCATCCTTTATATTTGTGGTATTAGTAAAGTACTCATAGTGCCAAATTAATTGCATTTTTGATAGTAAATTTATTTAATCTAAAAGTCCCCGTTTAATTTGTCTACGAAAACGAAACATCTTAATCACTGCTTATGTAAAGTAAATTAAGTCTACAAATCAGCGTGTTAGAAAAAATTTAACCCGTGGCTTACGCTTTAAATCGAAGATAGCTTAAGCCAATTGAAAACGGCTTCAGCGGGCTTACCTGCGTTTGACGATCGATATACATTAAATCCCCAATTTGTACTTACATATTTACTAATTCAAGTAAACGGCAAACAACTTTAGAGCCGCATAAAACCGAAATCAAGGCTCGGATGGGGATTTTCTAGGAAATAGCTCTGCCGAGGCGTTACATTAAAGTTTCAGGCAGCAAGTCGCACCGTAGCCGGCCGGCCTCCTTCTACAGCACATTTTATCCCGTGTAATTTCACACTGCAGATTTTCAGATAACGATGTAATAATGTTTCGCTCCGTGTGTCTTGCTTACTAGATTGGCACACACCTGCCCGCTAAATATGTATGCCGTATACATTTATAATATTGTAATTCGACCCCTCGCAAGGTAATAACATTTTATAGGCTTACAGCTTTTAATATAAATAAGCTTGTTTCCCAGAAACGAATCTGTATTTAGTAATAACTGAAAGCCGGACTGTTAATATTTTAAACAAGTACCGAAAATGCTTTAAGCCTCATAAATAATAATAAGGCCAAAGAAAAGCTTACAATAACGCGTGATTTGGCATAGCTACGGCCATAATTAAATTCTAGCGAGCGGAAAATTTCTTGCGAAAAAGAAAGTAACATTTCTGACGTCAATTACCTAACGTTTCAAGATATCTCAAGAATTAAAACTCGAGTGCTTCTCAATGTCAATTAGACATGAAATTGTCACAGAATGCCTTCATTATAAAACAACCATACTTTACCCTTAGCGTCGTCCGTTACAAAAGGAAATAATTGTTTATAATTAACTACGAAGGTCCCTTAATTTATTTTCCTTGTTACAAAAATGAAACATCTAAATGCAAGGTTAGTACCTATCTAAATATATATAAAACTCAAAGGTTGACTGACTGACATAGTGATCTATTAACGCACAGCCTAAACCACTGGAGGTATCGGGCTGAAATTTGGCATGCAGGTAGATGTTATAACGTAGGCATCCGCTATGAAAGGATTTTGATAAATTCTACCCCCAAGGGGATAAAATAGGGGATCAAAGTTTGTATGAAACTTTGTCAATTTTAAACCCATTGGGCTGAGATTTTGTAGGCATGTAGCTACAATGACGTAGGCATCCCCTAAGAAGATTACTAGAAAGAAGATTTTGATAAATTCCACCCCTAAGGAGATAAAATAGGGGATGAAATATGTATAAATCTTCTTAAATTTTCGACTGATTGAACTGAAATTAAAGAAATTTCGACCTATGTAGGGGTGAAAGTTCATATGGAATAAAGTAACTATTCCACGCGGACGAACTCGCGGGCAAAAAGCTAGTCTACTTATAAGAATAGAAATTCACGTTTTTGTAAATGTATACCAAGTTCACATTTTGCATACATACCTATACAACTGTACTGCGTTTCATACGGGTCATAATTTATTAGCTAGCATACCATCATGCTTATATATAGTCTACACGACATCTAAAATAAAACAGGTTAGGTAGAGATGTGCTCATATAGCCTGTTGTCATTATTAGAGTATACCTAAATCAGAACATACTACTTTGCTAGACCCGGGAATGGACCCAGGACCCCTAGCGTAGCAGTGGCGTTACGACGACTATACTTACAGTAATTGGCGGGTAATATTAATAGCTATACACAATCTTGTACCATGTGCGTAACGCTAATAGAGATACGTCATTGTACATACTTGTAATGCTTAGCAAATTTATAACAGCTTCTCAAATGAATAGACCGATATTCATAACGAATAGATGCCTATAAATTCCATGTCATGTAAAACAATACAATTTCGTTGTTGCTGATATGTATAGTTAATTATGTTTTACGTTAACATGTAGTGCAGTATAAAAGCGATTTGTTACGGCGCGAGCGACGGTGCACACACTGGGGCAACACAATTGTTTTGTGTTAGTTTATGACCAACCTCAACAATAGAAACTTTACTCATTCTGTATCATAATCCACAGTGTAAAGCCTGAGGGACCGTTACATATAGGGCGGTTATGTAAAGCCTCCAAAGATATTAATAGGGAATATGCACATTTTTTTATATATTTTTAAACGATACTTTATATCGTTATGTAGCTGTAAAAAAAAAACCAGAGCCTTAAAACTAAAATTAGGTAACAAAAAATAAATAAAAAGATATTGGCATTTTAAACACCCGCGATTTTGGCGCGCTTGCCGTGACGTCAAAGTCTACGTTATCTCAACCAAACAACCACGTACAACAGACACTGTTTTAGTAGACTTTGACGTCATATTCCATTTGACCGATAGTGTTGCGTTTCAAGTGATTTGAATTTCCAACAGTTTTTTTGGACTTTTTAATAATTATTTTCTCATCAAAAAAGAAATAATATAAAAAAATTTCTACATAGACATAATTCTAAAACGATAAAGTTCATAAAAAAAATATTTGAACTTTTTTGTAAGTCAGACGCATATTCCCTATTTGAAATGGTTCTATGTAGGGTGATGCCTATAGAAGCAAGAGCAGATCCCCCATTCATAGTAATCATACAGTAACTATGTCTATTAAATTTGTTAAAACACCTTTTCATCTTGACTTACCCGAAAGTTCTATTCAATATTCATTTTTTAAGTTTTAGGTCAAAGTTGATATTGCATAACACTAACCTCTTATTCAAAATGTTCATCTACCTACCCACAAAAATACACTTTACATATTAAACAGCTTGTAAAATAGAGAACTCGGTTTCAGAATGCGCGAGTAAAGTTTTTCACTGAAAAATATGAGAGCGAAAAAAGGGTGTAATAATTTTAATATGTTTGTAAGGTTCTGAATTTAAATGGGCAAGAAATAAGTTGCTGTTTCTCACGACACGACGTGTTAAATATACTTGAAACTTGTAAACTATGACCACTGTTGACGTTTTGAACAAAAAAAGTGGATTTAGAAAAATGAACTTTGATGTAAACTTTAAACTAACATACCTATTTGTTTTTTCATTGATCTGTGATCTGATCTGTGATATTAACAATTGAGAATCTCATCACATTATTAATAGCTGTATGAAAAAGTAATTACCTATGTAATAAAGATTTAGTTTTTATGTAGTAGGTAAGATATTTACATAGTTTAACATAAATTTATGGAAATTATAATATTCGTCGTATCATCGAAAGTGCTAAGTGAACTGTCGCTTAAATAAAAAACTGCTTACACAAATTTGTGTAGATCATGCCAATATTTGATCCCTGTGGGGATTGAACCCACAACCGGTAACCTGGTGCTGAAACCGATGGGTCAAGCTCAAGCGAAGCTCATACGATGTTTAAGCTTTGCAATATAATATTCTTTTACGGCACCTTGGCTAAATGGCAATCTAAACAAAGATTTCTGTTCAACCAACTCAAGTAAATGTTACAAAGGCCCGCACTTACGCTGCCATCGGCTGCTATTACTATTAAAGAATGAAATTATAGCTGTATGACTCGCTGCACGTTAGATGAAAACCGCTTTAAACGAAGCACTTTACCGTGGTATACGGTAACCCACTATTTTGACACAATAACGGCCATAAACAGTTATCCCGTTGAAAAATAACGTTCGCAACTAGTCATTAGAACAGTACTGATATTTAATGAAGTTAAACAAACGCTACGGCTATACAATTTCAGCAATTGAAATGATTATGCTGAACAGTACATTATGTTGAAGCCATTTCTGAACGATGCGGTGACCGTCACTAACGTTACCGCTAAATGTCATCTGTCATCGTTGACAGACAGATGTAGAGCGTTCGCGCTAAAATCATAGACGAACACGAACAAGATTACATCCATGGCCGTGTTGTCGTGGCCGTTAAGTATAGTTTTTCTATAATGTCCAATTTAAAGTACCTTAGACAAAGTACCTACAACACAAGCACAGAAGAATCCGGCATATCAAATTAATCTATAATGTACATCGTGTACATGGGAATCCAAGTTGAGGCTTTGGACGCAGCAACTCTGTAAAGTTCAATGACGAGTATTTCAGACTGTCCTAGAACTGGGAATTCCTGTTTCAATTGACAGTTAGAATAATACGGAGCAGAAGTTGAGATAAAACAATAAGCCGGGTATTTGGGATTTCATAACGTTATTTTATTTCAGCTATGTTTGTTGGATTTCGTACTAAGACTAGGTTTAATATTTATTACGCTCTGTAGCGTCGCGTAATATTATTATTCCAAAAATATTCGACCGCAAATGTTTGTTGAAAATATACTCATAAAAAGGGATTTCATCATTCTAGTTATTAGTACAATGGCTCGTCTGACCTCTCGGTCACATTGAAATCTTTAACGTACTCAATCATATACATGGCTTACGCTTTATTGCCGAAATAATGTTCGCGTCTGCAAAAAAGCTATTCTTTGCCGAGTAGGTACATCACTATTTAAATGCCACCCGCCACTGGGGATTGTAAAGTCGATTTAAAGCGTTAATTACATTCCGGCTTTTTTCATTTACTGCGGTCTCGTCACAACGAGTTTTGTAAGCCTTGCATACAAACTGCAATAAAGCTTAGGTCTAGTAAAGTTAAGCAGTCTGCGAAGAGATACAGCTTCCAAGTTGCTCTCAAAACGTAGGTACAAGTAGTCCAACTGCCGAGTACACTAGTAAGAAAATGTTTTACCACAGATCCGCACCGCGATTTATTAGTTTTGTAATGGTAGGTATATATTAATGTTCATTACTATGGTTTTAATGTAATTACATTACATTATTGGTCTGGTGAACCATATCTCGATCTGAACCGTCGGGTTATTCAACCTAGAGGGTGTGTACAAGTTAACAGGTATGTCACGTTATATGCCTAAACCCTAAGACCAAATCTCGAAAGATATAAGTTCTTATTCATAAAAACTAAGTAATGTTGATCAGTATAGAAGAGGATACGGACATCCGAAGAAAGCTCGCATTCCATATCATTCGAATTCCGAATAATACAACAGATACAACACAAACAATTGTAGATAGTTTTGGAACGGTATTGGAGACGTTAGTAAAACACACGCGCACGAAAAGGGCTCGAATAATGAAATAAAGTTGTTTGAAGCATCTGGCGTCTCGTGGACAGTTGTAATGGTAATACGATTCAACGATTATAGCGGGCCCAATGTTCCCCTCCGTAGATGTTTGGAATAATGAAAATCTTAACGGTTCGAGCCCCAAATTAGTTCTGTATATTACACCTTACAGATGGAGGTAAGCATGGAAGTAGGTACGTAATGGTTATGAGGGCAAGGGAACTTTTCCAATTTAGGTTTTTTTTGACCTCGCTTTAAATTTCCAACCTCCCCTGTATCTGAACACATGTTCATTTAAATTCACGTAAATAAACCCCAGTAATTTGAATAACTTTAAACCTAAACGTTTCAAAGGAAATAATTTAATAGTGTCTACGTTTACTTAGGTACACAAAAGATGATAAATTTTCAGTGCCTTTAATTATTGTCGTCTGCTAAGCTCTGAAAATGTAAAGGAACACTCCATTGTGACTAAACGCGTGACTAAAGCAAATATTTTAAGGACAGAAAATAAAAAGGTTTTTTATAAATTTTATATAACTGACATCATGTAAATTGTAAATAGTTATGTTTTCTATGGTCATAAATATTTTGTTCAAGAAAATGGGCTACATTTTTTGAAGCGTTCAGAAAATCATTCACTAAATTCTTTGCTGCGGTATGATTAATATTAGAGTAGGTATACGATTCTGGGAAAGTCACTTTGGTCTGGAACTATAAAAACTATTTCAAACGGAATACTGACCGAGTTGTTACTACATAGTTGCGACATTTTTATTTCAAAACTACGGCCGTTTCAAATAACATTATCTATTACCAAAAGACATTAAACAAAACGCTCAGAGGGGTTGGCGACGATATTCCGGTTCGGTTCCGGGCCATCGGATAGGTAGTCAGTTTGTACGCGTACAGAATTTATCGCTAATCGCTTTTATATTTTATTCTCATGTTCGCAAGTAAGTCATGGTACCTATTGTGTAATACACCGGCACCTTGTGGGGTATCGGGGGTAAACGCTGGCGAACGTTCCCTCCAACAAATTGAAAAGCAATGAACCGCGGAATTCAATTTCATATTGAAAGCCATTCATCTTTGCCGCTTCTTCGAGACCGTCTGAAAGCGTTACATCTCGACTTTGCCACTCTGCTTTATCCCTTAAAAAGTTCGCCTTTTTCCGAATTGTATTGAGTAACCAGGTATAACATAGTTATTTGTGGAGACCAAAGTTTGCTTGAAGACCTGCAAGATATTAAACTGAAAGCTTTCACGGGAATATATTGCAGTTTTTGTATCCGTTGAAGATTACATGTCATATTGTTTTCTTTGCAATGTCTATTATATACCGAATCGATCCTGAATTTACTTACATATAGAAATATTAAATGCCTTTTCCGTGTCGTACTAAATGGTAAAATTTACGAACAATAGTCACGATAGTCCCACATGTGAAAAGATTAATAACTCAAAGGTGACTTTTATTTTTAAAGTAATAAAAAACCTTTTAGCTTTCACAATCATTATTACGTCCCTAATATGAAAAGTAACTTTCCTAACTCCAGTCATTTGTGGCTTTATAGCCATTATTATGTATCGGTTGATATTTTTCGCGTAACAAACTTTTGCAAACATTAGCACTAATGTCCTACCACAGAATGGGAGTTACCTTTGCCATATAATTACCTTACTTTAGTCGTAAAGAGAATAAAGCTTTTACTCAGCGTACTCATTAGAATGTAACAAATAAGCGGGGAGTCTAAAATTTGAGTCATCAAAACAAGGTACAGTGCCTTGTTTCCATTCTACACTAAGATTTTCATTTCTATTGTGTGTATGTTTACAATTCTCACTTGGACCCGGAAAAACTGCCTGAAGGTTAAACCAGTTCACAATTCGTGGCAAAGAAGACTTTTTTTTGTTAAGGAATAAAGTGATGCTGAAGGAATTAATAGTTGGATTAATTACCAAGTTCTCTTTAACGAAATATTAACTTAATATTTGCTTCGGAACTGTTGATATCTCGGCACACACTTGTTCAGTTTAAATACACTACAGTACATAAAATGTTACGATTTCATGAAAAAACGTGATTTCCAAAGGTTAATGGCGCTACATGCACCATTACTTAATGCTTCGAGCTCCATTAAGCGCCTAACCTGTTACTCTAAGTCTACTTTTACAAAATGCATACATACAACACGCGTGTACATTTTAATACCTTCAACAACATAGGCATAAACAAGAAAATCGTAACTAAAAAAATTTTATCTGTGATTTGCATAACAGTATTCTGTGCCATGTACAGTGAGGTATTAATGTAAACTGATATAGATTACATACATATTTCTTGATTCCTGAAAATCCGATCTTAACGCAAGTTAGCGAGGACTAGTAAAAGTTGTATAAAAAAAAACCTAACAGTTTTACAGTTTTAATTTATTTAAGTGACCGAACCGAATTCAATATTCGAACCCAAAAAAGAGTTTCGTTAACGAGAAAATTATGTAGTGTATAAATGCGTTATGTAACAGTTTCCATAAACAACCGTGCATAATGGATAGCCGCCGAAAATTGAATGGGAAACACCGGGTTGGCCACATAATGTTTATTACCCTGCATAGGGCGCTTATTAATAAAGCCCCATAGAAAACAGGCAGCGCAAACACGAATGACCCGTGAAAAGAGCTAGTCAACGCTATAATGTGAACACAAAGGCTTACAACATCTAACGTTTCCACCCATTATGAGGCGAGACCACCATTCAGGGGCTCAAATGAGTCTTAATGAAAGGTACGATACCATTATGAAGGCAATTGTGAGCTCATAAAGGAAATTAAAAAGAGACAAAAAAGCCCACGCTAGTTCCGTGCAAAAAGGGGATAACAAAAAGGTGTGCGCGTATTCGTTGCTGAGTGGTGCTTTACGGGGCGCATGAAAGAAACTGCCTTTTTCCTACGTCACACGATAATGATGAAATGATCGCGGCAGTAAACAACGGGGAAAATACTCAGCTGGCATAGCTTGACAACGTAGTCAAGTGCGTCTTCAGTCGACATAATCTTTTTTATGGAATGAAATGTCATCTTTGTCAATTTTCTCGTCGACAGTCTGTCCTTGTGATAATGCTAGCGTAATGAAACTAGATTGTTGGTAATTGTTTTTCGGTAGTCAGTTAGATATGGGCTAGGAATCTAATGCAACGACTTTATTAAGCTATAGTTAAAGTGGCGGAAATGTGTTGATGGTTATATCCTAATAAATAATGATAAAATAAACAATAATAAATATCACTCTCAGTTCTGATCTAATTTTGTGTTTGAATTGAATATCGTTGGTTCGGATAAACTTAAAAATGATAGAAATCGATTTTGTTTTTCTTAATAGTCCTCCTTCCACCATCGGGTAAAAAAATGTAAACCAAAGTATAAAACACAATACAAATAAATAAACATTTGGAAAACTAGTTACATAACTAAATGTGAGAAACACAAATACCTAAGGGACACAGATTAGACCAATCTTATTTTTGTGCTAATACGGTGAGATTCTATCTGCGTACGCTAAATGAAGGGTAAATGATACACTTAGTAGATAATGGACTAAACTAGTGATGCGCCCAGATAGTGGATGATGTAGCCAGTTAATTTTAACTAACACAGTAATCCTGTTTAACACGTTTGTTGTTTGCTTAACGCATTTCTATTACTTATGACTTGTATTGTACGATCAGGTTGCGGTGCTCGAAGTAAATCCGAAACCGTGGGGAATACAGTTTGTACTAACTAGTTAAGGTATTCAAGATACTTCGAGGTGCTATAAAACCATTTAAATAAATTATTAGAATATATTTTAGAACTATATTGTAGTTATTTTACTATTACATTTTTTTAGTTTATGCTCTTTGAATAAATAACTAGGATTTATGTTGCTTTTTGTTACTTACATTACATTTAAAAACAATTCATTAAGATTTTAAAATTGTATTTATGCTAAATTTTGTTACAAGAAGTTAAAAAAAAACAACATGAAATGTCATTCATTTCGATACAAATATAGCTTATCATCAATAAAAAAAATCTTTTTTTAAAATACCTACTCAATCCTTATGAATTAGATCAACTTTTTGAAATCTTGTAAAATGCTTGTAAGAGCTAATTTAATAAGATAAAAACATTTTGAACTCGATTTCTTGTCACTTGAACCTAGTTTCGTTTTCCATTTATTAGAATCTTAAAACCACAGTTTACTTAATTTTAACTAATAATAATTTGTAAAACTACAGAATAATTAAATAGGTCTTTTGTGTAATTTGCATTTGTCCTAATTTCTCTCCAAGACGTGTAAATTACTCTTAATTTGTACAAGAAGTACCGAAACTCGTAATAAACTTCAAAACTTAGGATTAAAACTCGTATTCATTGTTACTGACACTGCATAATTCCTTCGGCCTAAACTACCTCCACTTACTTTAACAGATAGGCCCTAGTTAGCTAATTAATGTAACGTCGTCTTTATCTTTAATTGTATCATTATTAAGTTTGAAATTGTGCGTAAGATTACAACTTTGTTAAGAACTTGTACGTTGTCTCTAGTGGCCACCCGAGAATTGTGGTTGCTTAACTATTTCATTACTAGGACTTAAAATTTAATGAATTAGTCTATGTTGAGAACACAGGTACATTTATGTCTGACATAAATGTTAATTAATTATTTAGGTTTAGAGTAGCTACGGAGTTATCACGTACCCATATCTTTTTGTAACAATAGGATATTAAAAATGCATTTAATGACGTTCAACATAGTAAATTGCCGTTATAAATGAACAGCTACAGACAAAGTTCAGCACGTCTGGTACTCGAGATATTCATTGCTCTGCTGAGTAAAACAAAACAGTAGATATTAGCTACGAATGCTACGCCGTAGGCATCTATACAAAATAATGAATTTTATTTTATGAATTTATACTTAAACAAATATATATATGTATGTATATAATAAGAATTCAAAACACAATTATAGACTATGAATGACTAGCATTAGACAAAATGCAGCGTATACTGGTGTAACTGCTTGCAACGATAGATCTCACGTCGGCTACGACGGCTACGCCGTAGCAGTCGTAGCAACCGCACAATACAACACACAAAAACTTCTTTTTGTTGAAACTTCTGTTCAGAATGAAGTCGGGTAGTGGGATGATGATGATGATGAAAGTAAAATAATGTAAGGAGGGTACGAATAACATTTCAATGCAGTGGGTTACTATGCCTGAATAATAAAGGTTAAATTACAATAATAATTTTAATTTTACTAAAAGCTTGCGCCCATCGAGTAACAAGTAGAGGGCGCAAATTATTTGCTTCAGGATTCTACCTATGGAAATTGAATCGCCTTGTAAAGGAGATTGATACCGGAATTACGTTTCGATAGGACTGAATAAGCACTGTGATTTGAAATGCGCTCGCAATCAAGTAATTGTGGTAGATCCAGATATTACCAGTCAAATATTAGAGAAGTTTGTCTGACATTAATGTTGGAATCCTTTGGTAATATTATGTTTCAAAGTACATAAGTTTCCAATAACAATGTGTCTAATATGGTTTAAATTATATCTTCGTTTAACTAACTTACTTAATGTCAATTTTATTCACAGGCTATTTGGAGGAAGTGTCATAAGTAAGCCAAGCGTTATCAAAATCGACAGTTTTTTTAAAATTTATTAATGTGACATTCTGTACTCTTTTACAATAGTTGGTGGATGGTGGTTTTCTTTATAGAAAATTTATGTACATAATTTTAAGTCATCCTATTATGGATGGGATAGTTATATCCTACCATTATATAGGTATATAATTATTATGTCCATAATTTAATATGATGAAGGCAGTCGTAGCCAAAAACAAAATACCCAATACGAAAAAGTTGAAGCTAAAAACAGATCCAGCGCCTCGGTTTATATTTTCACCGGTCTATGAGTCTATCCCCATAAGAGAGCAAAGTTGAAATAAACTTCGATATTGAATTTTCCAATTCACGCTATAGTACGTGGCAAAATGCTTTGTACAGCTTTATTTGAAACCATAGTGGCTTATCATTTAATTTGCTCGTGGCTTAATAATATTCATACTACGGCGATTATGGGATTTTCTTTCTCATTAATTTGTACTCTCTTGTTATTCTCGTCTTTCCCAATCTCGTAGTAATTTCTTCAAAATCAAATCTTAGGGTTCAGATAAATACAGACCTTCTGTGCCAAATTGTACGCTTCTAGACCCCTTGGCGTTGTTTGTAAGTATTATCATATGAGTATTTAGAGTTGTGTTAAGTAGACTTTGAAGGGTAACTTCAAACCTTTAGAGATTTTAATAATAAAAAATATTAAAGAAGGAAGCATAACGCTTCGTGCAAATGCAACCATATATCGTTGGCGCAGTGTTTGTCTGGTCTTCCGATGATGGAAAGGGCTCGGGGGAATTAAATCGTACAATTCCATCGCATATTCACCGAAATATAAAATAAATGTAAAGAACTATTTTCCCTATTTGTCTACTATTCAGAGGACTTTTTTGCAAGACTTCTTTATCTTTCAAATACACTCGTATGAGCTAGGAAACTGCCCGAGGTGCTTTGCGCGAATAAACATTTCACGCCATTTCAACTTTACGGGAATCTTCTATTGTGAGAGAGTTTATTTTGTAAAAACAACAAAATTTTCTGCTCTAACTAATTTGGAATTTTAAGCAGTATTATAATTTACCTTTGTAAATCATGGATACTTTTTGTCTGAAGATTGTTCTGATCTGAAACCTGCTGATGACCTCCTGATATCCTGATAGTCTTGTCTGTCTCATTCTTTAAAGATAGAGTTTTCACTAGTATTCTTTTTATAAAAAAGTCAAGTCATTTTAATAAGACCCCGTACGCAGTTTTAAACTATGATTTTTGTATCCTTTAATATCAATCAATAAAGATTAACAACAGAACCTGTTTATTAAAATTAATTTAACTAACCACTGAATACGCCACAGTTTCAATGTGAACTACGTGTAGTACTAAATCATGCGCAAATAATTCAGTACATGACAAACCGCCGGGTTTCTTGTTACTAAATACTGTATAGCTACTCGTATTAGGGAAATATTTGATACTCGTAATTAACAAGTTTTACGGGAAATGTAAGCGATAGCATCTTTGTTTTCAAATTGTTTTTAATTGAAATAGAGTTCTGGCAATTATTGTTAAAATGATCAAAACACACTTTCAGTCTAGTTTCAGTACCATAAATGACACAAATTATATTTGTGTTCACAGTTTTGATTTTATTATAAGTAACAGTTGCTCACGTTTGTTGTTGTATTTTTAGTTAACGATTATATTACCGTTTCATGATTTTTGGCACTGAGATTGGCCGATCCAATCTTAGTACATGTACTTTGAATATTATTTAACTACCAGAATTTGCTTCCTGAATGCACTAGTTCACAAGTAGGCTTGTATTAGTTTGTGACCACGGCGTTGTGCTGTGTATGCTCCGTCGGTTAGGATAGCGACGCATGACGTAGCAGCAGTGGTAAAGCGACCCCAGGCAAGTTTGCTTCTCTCAGTCGAATACAAATAATAATAAGCGTTAGGAAGCGGTATATTTTATGTGAAATGTCATCGAAATGAGATATATATAAAATAAGATAGCCTTCCTTTATATAACCTTCTTTATGCAATTCGTGGCCTATTTTTATAGTCGAGACGCAACAAAATTTAGATATGTGAGACTATTTGGAAGAATCTCTGGTTAAAAAAAAGGAAATCGTCAATATCGGTTCCTCAATAAAATAATTATGGGCGAAAACACATAAAATAAATATACAGATTGGTTGACAACTTCCTGCTGTCTTGAAGTCGGTACAAAACGGTACATATAATAGCGGTCAGTAAATACACAATACACTACCCAATTTTAACCGTAATTGCGACAACCCTTACAAATATTGGAACAGTTACTGCAAAGGTATACACAGACTACCTACTCCAATTGCCTCTATTGTACACAGAAAAAGGGGTTCTGACCAAATCCAACGAAACTTTTTTAATGAATTTATAATTCCCCTGTCGCAGTCCATGTTACAGGCTTTTTTTCTTTTTGATCATTTTTTTATTGTCCGCAGAATATTCACCGAAAAATTGCCGAACGATGCCGAATTATGAAATCGGATATCATTCCTTTTTTATCAAATTCTCCTTCGTTTAATGGTTTTATCTTCTGTTAAGGTGAATGTAGCGATACTCTTTTAAATTTGTTCTTAATTAAGGAGAAGCTCGAAGACCAAATCAACTGGATTTTAAAGGAGATTATCGAAATCGGCCTAAATGATGTACCGAAGGCACACGTATTGGAAAAAATACCCTGTATTACGCTGGTTACAACTCTAGTCGTACTTTTTTTAATGTTGACTGGGGGATGAGAAAATTAACTTTTAATTTGAGAAAAATCTCGCCATTTTTCAGACTATTATCTGGTTCTTAATGATTTAATAGTAACAACTGTCAACTTGACAGCTACCGCTGTCAGTGTCAGTTTCGGAATGTCAAACGCACGCCATTAAGGTACATTAATATCAGTTTTATGTATGACAGCTATCATGTACCTCCACTACAAATTTGTGGTGAGTTGTATGGGCTTTTGATGACCTCCTTTTCTATTTAAATAGAAAATCCGTTATTGTTTATGTAATAGTGAAAAAAAAACTAAATAATGAAACAAAACCTAAAGTCATTCTTGGGAACGTAAGGGTAACTACGTAAGTTGACATAGTTTATATTACATGTATGTGATATTACATGAATTTAGGCACAGAGTCACAGACAGAGTACTTTGCAACTCGATATAGTGTTATACTTAGACGCAACTTAGCAAATTCTACAATAGACCTCTTACAAAGAGGGATTATTTAATCTAAGTCTCAGCACGTTATATTCTGAGTTTGCCAGACTAAAGCCTAGTCCACATTTTGCAAGTTTAGGCTTCAAGCTTAGTTTCACTTACAAACTTATGTAGTTATTTAGTAAGTAGTAGTTTTAACATTGCAATAAAGCTGGATAAATTAAACATTTTATGGGTCACCTAAAGTATCAAAAATAAACTGAATTAAAAAATATAAGAAAGATTTTGGCATTCTGTACCTGTCGTCATTTTTGGTGTTTATCCGATTGGAATGCCACGTTCTATAGAAAAATTTCAACCCCACAAATGTAATCAACTTATTCGAAAACCATGGCGGACAGTCTATAAACAAAACACGACCAAACAAATCTGACTAATAACCAATTTTAGTAGAACAGACAATGCTACAGTAATACAATAGAGTGAATAATGGTTCTACGACACCAGGTAAAAAGTAGGCAATAAGAGATTCGACGCAAATGGTTGGAACATTGTCGCATTAGTCATCACAATGCCGACTTGGTGACGTTTGGACAGCCCTGACAAATGATACCTTTTATTGAATAATTATCGCGACTTGACTGTCACGAAGCTAGTACATAAATGTAGGGTTGTACAAAGTACTGTAACGAAATGATGATGGTTGGAATGTTTGGTTACACTCCCCGCGTGCAACGTTGCTTTGTTTACTTTGAACGTTTACCAAACTCCAGATTTTGTTTGGATAATGATATATTTTTGAATAGTAGGTGGATATTATAGTGTCATTCCGATCATATTAATTTATTATTTCTAAATTCTTTTGTATTGATTTGGGACCACCATGCTTAGAAAACGATTTTATAGGCCACAACATGTACTACATATTAAATATATGACGATGTACGATACGCCAATACCGCTGGCTAAGGTCATAGAAACGACGACGTCTGTACGATTCGGATACGGTCGTGGGTTCGATACCCACAAGACACAAACATTTATGTGATGAACTTAGGTGTTTGTGTTTGTCTGGGTGTTTCCTATATATTATAAGTATTTATTTACAGCAAAAAAAGTATATAAGTATTATATCCATTGTCTAGTACCCATAGTACAAGCTCTGCTTAGTTTGGGACTAGATGGTGCTGTGTAAAAATGTCCCAAGATATTTATTATTTATTTAAGGAACATAAAATTAAATTTCAATACACACCTATGATGCTACAACTATTTCTAGGCGTCTATAAGTTATTAGCGACATCTAACGCGCTACATAAGAACTTGTACGAAGCTACAAATCCTGAATCGCGCAAGTGAAATTTACCGTGCAACTTGCATATATACAACCGCCCGACATCAACCGTCGGGCAGTGGCCCGCCAGGCATAACACCCGCCTGGTCGGAGGATCCTCCCTTTGGTGCGAGGGATAACACTCCTCGTCCCTCCACAAATAGCTATATAATTTAATGTAACTATATAAAATAGTATAAGATCGTTTTATTTTTTGAGACATCGGGTCATATAATTTCTCAGAAAGTAAATTTATCTCATTGCACAATTTTATCGAATCATAGGCATGAAAGTAACATACAAACAGGTACTTTTGAATATACAATAATAATATAGTTGTCTGGTATTGCTGTTCCTTACAAAAGGGCGCTCAGTGAACCTTTGAATGCCTTTTATGAGACTTCTTAATGACATGTTTATGCAAAAGTGGCCACACACGTAGAGAACTAGCGGTGTACCAAGCGGCCCTTATCTCTCAGGTTATCTTTTAGATCTTTTCCAGACAAACTGAAGGATGTACGTACGTGATTCTGCAAAATGTTATCATAATACAGGGTTCATTATTGTCTACTCTCTCAGCTGGTAGGTCAATGAACTCTCATGTAACAACAAACGACATCAAACGTTGTCCATAACTTGCATATTTTTGATGTCGTCTGTGGTCTACTGGTTTGAGTATCGGATCATGAGGTGTCGATTTCCAGTTTCCACACACACAAATATTTATGTGATGAACATTATGTGTGTTTGTGTTCGTCATGATGTTTCATGTATATTGTAAGCATGTATTTACAAAAATAGTATTTCGTTACTATATATCCATTGTCTAGTATCCATAGTACAAGCGCTGTTTAGTTTGGAACTAGATGCTGCTGTGTAAAATGTCCCAAAATATTTATATTTGTTGTTTACAGTATTTACACAGAAAAGAAAAATACTGATTACTAGCCGTCTGATCAGAGGACCAACTTTATCTTATCCGTGCTCAATATTTTGTTCTTTTAAAAAACGCGAAGGCGTTTTGGTTTCAGTTAATACAAAGCGTCGTCTCGAGTCGAGCTACTTTTTTCTAGTTTGCTTCTGCTGCCGCTCCCATCCCTATTGGCCACTTTATTTTTGCTTCGTTCTCATCTTTTCTCAGGACTCACAGGTATTAATTATCTTGAACTAGAATTTGCTTCGTTTGCATCAAACGGCAATACTTGAAAAGCTTTTCATTGAAAGAAAAAAGTGCAGAGATCGTACTAGATGATGACAGTTACAGTGGTTATATCTACGACCGAATCAGAATTTAAAAAAGTGAGTGAACGGAGAATTGGCGCAGAAATTAAGATAAGTCCGCATTTAGTTAACCTATTTTCTATTATCTGGAATTATTTCATATTTTGAACTCATGTAAAATGTGAATCCTAACTAGTCATCATGACTGCATTGTCAGCCTAGTGGTCTTAAACGCGTCTGCTACCCTCGAGGACCTGGGTTCGATTCCCAGATCGAGCAAAGTGCTATTGGATTTTTTCAGTAGCAGCTTTGAATTTGGATTTCTGCCCGGTTAACGGCATTAGGCACTATACCTGTAATCTTAGCATGGCAAATGCTTAAAAAAAAATAAAAAAAGATACTAGTAGCCTTTCCAGTTCAGTAGATTGTCTGTATCAGTGAGTTCAACAATTAGCAATTGTTCTGGAAAGTAAATAAAAAGCGCATTAAAATTCTTTTAAGTAACACATAAAGCCACAAGAGTGTAGCAAAATGTGTTGTGATTAAAACTAAACCGCCACAAACAAGTGCAACCGACTCCAAATTGCTTATTTTGACCGGATGCATTAATTATGTATGAGGATGCGAGATTGTCCTCACTGGGTGCGACGGCGACGCTCTCCTAAGTATAAAGATATTTTTACTAGCTTACCGCCAGTGGTTTCACCCGCGTGATCTGGATATATTATTATAATTATAGCCTCACCCGGGGATAGTGCAGCTTCCCAACGGTGAAAGAATTTTTCAAATCGGTCCAGTAGTTTGGAAGCCTATTCAATTCAAACAAACAAATATTTCCTGTTTATAATATTAAGTTATAGAAATTATTGAAATCTATACTAATAGGTACTATTATAGTTGTACACTAATATTATAAAATAAATGTGGAATTAACTCTGCGTGTCTGTCTGTTACCTTTTCAAGCTTAAACCGCTGAACAGATTTCGATGAAAATAGGCAAGGAGACAGATTGATCCAGACTTCCTGAGGACAAAATTTTTTTGTCTCAAAAAGTTCTTTAGGGTACGAATGAAACCGCGAGCAACAGCTAGTAACATAATTATTCTGTTTTGCTACAAAACAAGCAACTAATGCGACAATAAGCGCAAAATATACGTGTTTTTATACTAAAGTACGCCACAAACCAGTGCAACTGTGTCCAAATTACTTATTTTGACCGGCTGCATTAATTATGCATGAGGGTACGGGTTCTGTCCTCGCCAGATACGACGGTAAGTATAAAAAGATTGCTATGACGTTTTCATAGCAAACATGTCTGGTCTAACTAATTTTATACATGAGAACGAACCCTAACTCGTTTAAATGTATATGAGGCGCTGCATAATTAATGGTGATAATTTGCTGTTTTGTGGTTGACTAGTTCTTTAGAATTAATTGTAAATGTACTTACTGTGTAAACTATGTGGGTTTCGATTTATTATTTCTTAGCCAAAACACTCAGTTTTTTTTTTCAGATTAATCCATTTTAGTCCCTTTCTGTTATAACTGGCATATATAGTTATATTACATATATATTACCTTATTATATATATATATATATAATAAGGTAATATATATATATAGGTAATATGTATATATAATATATATATATATATATATATATATATATATATATATATATATATATATTATACTTATTTATCAATAAAATCTTATATTTAAACATATTATGGTTTATGCATATTGTTACATTATTTTACAACTATTATTCAAATATTTATTTTTTTACTTAGGTATTCAATTTAACCCAAAGGTTGACTGGCAGAGAATGCCATATGGCATTAAGTCCGCCTTATGTGCTACTTTTGTACATAAAAGAATAAATAAATAAATAAAAAAAACATATTCGGATTATTACAGATACATTCATTATGTCGATAAATTAGTTATACCACTAGATTTATAATTATTTCCTTTTATTCTCAGAAAAAAATATGTTGGAAAACCCAACCACGTTAAATAAAAAAAGTGGTACCTACACAAATTGTCTTTTTCACCTTTTATATAGGTAATACTTACCATTCTCTATCTTAAAACTGATACTTACCTACTATTCTAAATTAAAACAGTAGACGGAAAAATATTTTCTCATCAAATTCGCAGAGCA
This sequence comes from Acronicta psi, assembly GCA_946251955.1. NCBI lineage: Eukaryota > Metazoa > Arthropoda > Insecta > Lepidoptera > Noctuidae > Acronicta > Acronicta psi. The sequence continues at coordinate 8,306,585 of OX276475.1, read as the reverse complement.
ACACAGAGGCAAGTACTTTATAATCTAATACATTAATATCATACTCGTGTTTTGTGTAAATATTTACTGTTGCGCTTCCTGCAACTGTTAGTCCGTTTGGCACGACTAACACTTCAACGTTCTACTTAAATGCACTTGATAAACTGTAAATGATGCCTTTACAACCAAGTGTGAATCGTAAACAAGCGGCTAAACACGTTAAACTTTGTCAAAACTATGGACGTAGAACGTCATGTTAACATTGCCTTTTATGACGTCAGTAATAAGGAAACGTAGGACGTTCATCACTTATATTATCGACTATACTTTTACCACTTCACTAGAAACGTCAAAAGTTACGTTACGTAAAAGTTACGCTCAAGTTGCTCGCATAAACAAAGATACAGTTCCCTGCAAGTAAACTTATCTCAACTTGTGAGATATCAAGGAAAATATTATGAGCATAGTTCCTCACGTATGAAGGTAAGGAGTCAGATTAGCAGGACGCGTGTGACTCTCATTACATGAAATTGCCGTAATTATGAAGATTAATCCTGAAAATGAGGCATTACACCAACAACGTAGATATAACGGCACAAATCTTCTTTGTGTACGTGAGGGTTGGTGTTTAACAGCTTTGCCCCCCTTCGACGAATGCCAACTTCAAACAGTAGTTCAACTTTCGGCCATTAGTGGCCGAGATTTTGTAGACCCTTTAGGTGTTCGTTGGATGAATAACAATGCTAGTCACGATTAATGTTATACCTACAACTTATAGACGAGAAGAAAACCGAATATTATGTTCGCTGGTTTAAAATAGTACCTAATATCTCCATCATTCTAAAAACTAGTCTGTTCGTTTCATCATTATCAACCCATGAACCGTCCCACTGCTGGGTACGAGTCATATAGTCAATCACGGTAGCGTTGTGCGGGTTAGCAGACTTCAAACGCCAAAAAAAAAATCTCAGGGATATAGGTTTCGTCACGATCATTTACTTCACGTTGTAAGCGAGTGAAAATTAATTAGGTTAAAGTCAGCGGCCTTGGATTCGGATTCGACACCCATGACTGACAGGTTATTACTGTTTTCCCTAGCCTAGGTTATCACTGTTTTCTTCTTATGAGTCTAAAAATAAACTTATACTTCTGTATTATCAATGGCATAACATAATAAACGAAAAAGGCTTATCTTGTGTACCCTTAATTTGCGGTACATTCGTTGATGAACCTTTCATAATCATATACCTTCCTGCGATTACGTAATATAAAAAACTTTCATTTGTACCTTCATGTGTTATACATGAGGTTTGTTTAAACAGTAACTATTATTATTTAAGCATCTAGAAGAGCTATATGACATAACAAATATAAAATAACAATTTGATCCTATTCGCTTTGTTTCAAACACACCTCGGATGAACAGTAAAGGAAGTGAGAAACTTTACAAATGCAGATATCATAAGATAGAGGAAAAAAATATAGAGTGCGCCTCCCGGAACGTATTGAACTATTTTTATTTCTTTTGTTTTGTTCGAAGTTTGAAAACAATTCTCTTATGCCAGGCCTTCGCTGTCTATGTTCGTACCAATGACAATTTTAACCCTATATTGGATGAAAATATTTACTTTTAGAGACAATCGTACCTTCAATTTCGAAAAAATTGCTCTATTCTATGAAGTACGAAATATGAAATTTGTTAAACACGGATTGCCTTACAACATTTCATATGTGATCTTTTGTAAGATATGGTGGCGCAGTTGCGTAATGATTTTTCTTTTTTCGTAATATTTTTAATTTTCTAATTAATTAATTTGTTTTTTTTTTTTTATTTGTACGTTAATGCTTTTTTTCAGTTATTGTGTTATGCACGAACCTGATTATTGGCGAGGTCCATCAAAAAGGTCAGATTCATAGTACGGCGCTAATGAAGAATTGAATCGTAGCCAGTGGAGGACAATGAAAGACAAGCTTTTATTTAACAATGTACTCAAATAACTTGGAAATAGGGTCAACATTGACTTACAAGCTTTGATCATACTTAATATGTTTGTAACAAACTAACTGAGCAAGTTAAATGACAGCTTGTGAAATAGCTGTATTTAGTCCCGGTTTCAATATAAAAATGTATGTATTATGTAGGTACTTGTACACAACCGTATTGTATTGGAGTGTACAGTGCAATCAAATTGGCGGTGACCAATTGGCCTAATCTTTCGGTTGACTGGTGCCCTAATCTGATTCAATGACCACATTACCACACGCTGGCTAGTTACAAGGAAATTATGTGCCTACTTATCTCAATTGCCCGCAAACAACGGCTGTATATTTATATTAGTAAGTAGGTACTGTTTATTTACGTGTGTTTTTGGCATATGTTACTGTAGGCAGTATGTGTTGTTTTTATATATAACCGTCCAGATGGCTTCTTTCACGAATCACTTTTTTTTTTGTAATAAATAATTTGGCCCAGTAGTTTATCGGTGGTGTCTGGGATGAGCCGAGGTGAACCGAGAGTCGTCGTGTAGGTACACTTTTGTACGATCGGTTTAAGCCGATTCCGTGCCGATAAGTATAACTATTCTTCTAATAGTATTTGTTTTATTATTAAAGAATTCCCTATGCACGGATCTCCTCTCAGTATGAAAGCGATTCGCGTCCGCCACGCTGCCGCTGGCCTAATGCGGGTTGGCAGATTTCACATGCCATCGAGAAAATCTCTCAGGCATGCAGGTTTCCTCACGATTTTTTCCTTTACCGTTAAAGACAGTGATAATTACACACATGATTTTATAACTTAAATAAAGAATCATTTCATAATTACGTAAATTTTTTTTTATTTAAAAATATAAATGTCCCGCTAAGGTTGGTAATTTGGTATATTCAAACTTTTAAAGCATGCGGCACAGGACAATTTAATTATTTTATATGGGTTTACTCACAAATGAGTTTGCAAAGAAACTTTTATATTATTAAAACAAAAAAGTACCACATTAAACCTACGTTTATGGCACCGAAATTTAATTTGTTGTACAACTTTTTAACGTAATAAATCCAGCTTACTATATTTGTACGTAAAAAATAAAATTTTGTGCAGTTTCATAAAAGCAAGATGCCATAAACTCTGTTATGAATAGGTCGGGGGTGGGCGAGGGGCATGGTGTAAACACGCTGTAAAAACAAAAGTTTCAGGAGGTCTACTACCTAAGCACGTAGTCCGTATTTTTCCCTTCGTTACGGGCGTTTCCTACTCCGTATCACATACGGACGGATGATTAGTTCGGGGTCCGAACTAAGAATGAATGACAGCACAATTTGACAGTTGTACCTGCTCCTGATGTGTTTTTACCCATTCGAAAAATTTAACTTGAAAATTGGTCAATCTTTATTCTATGTTACTTTATTCTTGTTGCTATGTGTTGCTATGTCTTGATGCTATGTTCTATCTCTGTGCTAGGACGGGCCCGTTACTTCGTTGACGGAGATAGGGAGTAGACCCCCAGTTACTATGTAACGGATTCACATAGTAACCCGCTCATGCATGGGTCTCAGTACATTTTACTAGATTAAATGGTATTGTTCCGCTGGCTTTACATTTCATTTTTCTTTGAAATAATATGTAGACTGTGTTCGATGAAACTAGGAATTTCTTCAAATTAAGTCTCGATGTATTAAGTATTTGATGTATAGGTAGGAACTTACTTGTACACTGTAGGTACGTTTATTAAATGTAGCTAAAAGTAGTTCACAATTGAATTAAAACTGTTGTGTTTACCTTTAATTTAAATGCACTCGAGATCATAATTGTATTTTAACAACATTTTAATGCTGTGTGTGTATTTAGTTGGTAAGCCTTAACTAATAAATAAATAAATAAATAAATTTATTTGTATGTTTATTTGGAGAAGAAATTCTCTTAAAGAGTTTTGTCTTACAAAAACCTTACCATTTCTTCTTCCACTTACTGTTTGTTGTTTGTCTGTAAGGTATAGTTTAACGTCTTGTTGATTGATATTCGATTGTTTATACGCCGAAACTAATATCATTGTTGTATTGATGTTGCCCTTATGTGATAGTTTTGTAGTATAAGGTATATTTGTTTATACATATATGTCAGGGTTGATCAACAAGACATTAACCCATCTACATTGTACCACCTCAACTATCATCCCAGGGGGTTACGGACGGGCGACCCTAAGAGTATATACAACAACTTGAGGTACATAAGCTGGGCCAGTTATCAACTTCAGTAACAAAGTCATTAAGTCGCCCTTTCAATCGTATCAATGGTCGTCTGTACTTGTAAATTCATTACATAAACTTTTAGACTTCGCTTCGATTTTCTACTTCATCTTTTGATGCAAAATTACTTCATAACTTTGTTCAGAAATTCAATTACCAGGCTATGAGTTATAGTGAATGATGAATTGTGTCTAGTCTCTTAAGACGTGCCTTCATTTACATTTGTGAAGAAAAAGAAGCGGCAGTACATGCACGGAATTGATACACGAAAGTAAGTGCTTGGATTGCAAGTGAAGGACAAAAAGAACATGGAAAGAAGGAACGCATTTTCTATACTAATATTATAAAGAGGAAAGATTTGTTTGTTTGTTTGTTTGTTTGTAATGAATAGGCTCCGAAACTACTGGACCGATTTCAAAAATTCTTTCACCTTTGGAAAGCTACATTATCCCCGAGTAACATAGGCTATATATCATCACGCTACGACTAATAGGAGCGGAGTAGTAATGAAAAATGTCGCAAAAACGGGGAAAAAATTATAAGACCACGCGGGCGAAGCCGCTGGCGGGAAGCTAGTATACAATAAAGGCCCAACAGAAATTAACCATAGGTACATATTTTTGGGACTTTTTTACACGGCACCATCTAGTCCCAAATTAAGCATAGCTTGTAGGTACTACGGTTAATTAAAACAGTTATTATATACATGTACTTTATTGAACCCGAAGTCACAACATGTGTGAACGACCATCTTCAATATAAACGTGCAGTTGGTATAATACCATACATTTCCATTCCGTGGCAGTCTTGACTTATATTACTAACGTGACAAAAAACGGTAGGTAATATGAGGCATCGTCGACGTATGACTAAATGGCCTCCACTGGGGAGGCGGCAGTCAGGCAATATTAATATCTACATACGTAATTCGCTCACTTCGTCTTCATAAGTCGGCCACGTACATATTACGCAATTTTTATTACGTCCCGGACTCCCGGCCTAGCCACCCTTCTTGAGGAATTTACTAAACAAGAAACTGCAATTTCCTCTGACTAATTCATTGCTGTTATTAATCTTGTAGGCTGTATCCTTACATTTGTTTCTTTTATTTGCTAGACCGTTTACTTTTGGTTTAACTATCAGCCTATAAATTTTTAATGGGTATGTGTGTACAGTTCAATAGTATGGTTTATATTGATTAAAGAAAATGGATATATTTTTTTAATTGTTGCCGACTTGTTAGCCTAGAGATTTTGATTGATATATCAGCCAGTTCTAACAATTACACAATTAACTATTACGCCTGTATTCCGCGAGAGATGTCTCACATGAAGGCACACAACCACACAGTTCCTGGGTATCAAATCCAAACTCCGAGCGTTTACTGAGAATTTCATAGAAAAACTAATAAAACTTTGTGTGACCTGGGCATCGGACCCAGGACCTCCAGCGCAGTAGTTAATGACCATTAAACTAATGAGGCTGTTCAGCCAGTCATAATATTTCTAGATAACATTCAATAACTAGATAACGAGAATAGAGGCAGTGATAGCCTAGGGGTATGACCACTGGACTGCCAAGTCAAAGCTCTCGAGTTCGAATCCAAGGCACTTTTCGAAATCATGTGCGTAATTATCACTCGCTTTAATGGTGAAGGAAAACATGGTGAGGAAACCTGCATGCCTGAGTGATTTTCTCGATGGAATGTGAAGTCTGCCAACCCGCATTAGGCTAGCGTGGAGGACTATAACCTAATCCCTCTCATACTGAGAGGAGACCCGTGCCCAGCAGTGGGACAATATATGGGTTAATTATCATTATTATTATTCAATAACTAGATTTTAAAATTATCCTCTAAGAAAAACTGGTATCCTATTAAAATTTTCACATAAGCCACTCAAACTATTTTTTATTACCCGGTACATATGATAGTCCTATAGTGCAATAACACGTGTAAAAATTTCAAACGCTCGGAGCACGATAGATCACTTTGAGACTGGGACATCGGCGTACCGTGCATACACTAAGTGGCACTTAGTGTCTAACTGTGCTACCTGCTTGTACCCAGTCAATGTATTGGCAAACCCTCACATATATGCAAATGCTGTACCCGTGTAAAACCGGTGACAAACAGTTTTACTATATTTAATTGCGTATGTGTGAGTGCCATCTGGAATGCTTTATCTTAAAGTGCTTTTGCACAAGACAAAACTAGGGTAAATCATCAATTCAATTCAAGGGAGAATAAAAAGTCTTTGGAGTACTTTATATTACAAACTATATTATGTCTGTTCTGTAACACAACGCATAGAATACCATCAAGCCTGTATTCCCTGAAGGATTAGGTAGTGGTGTAAGTATTAATGTATATCCACAATTCTCCGGTATATTTTGGGCTAATGTAATAGAGGGCGAGCCTATTGCCATCAACTGGCCACAAGTACAGACTCTGAGCTGCTACTGATAATTTCATAGAAAAAAAACCAATAACGAGCATTTAACGCAAAACGAAAATGGTCAATGGTAAATAAGTGCTTATACCTAGTACATATCTTGCAACTATTTATAATCCGTATTTATAGCATTATATTAATAAAATACAGCCACTATATTTGAGTAACGTTTTACTCCCATATTCAAACAATAACATCCAAACAATATAAGTAAATCCTTCGTGAAAATGGATTGTTCAATAATAAACAAACAATAATATTAAATAACTTATTTGATCATGTCTTTCATTATCCCAAAAATATTAATTAAATGTAATGAATTTAATTATTGGTTTTTGTTTCCAAAATTAAATCATTATAATGAAATGAAATGAAATAATTTTAATGAAACGAATTCCAAACGATTCATTTCACGCCAATGAGCAGAAAGAAAGCGAAGAATTAAAAAAAAATTGTAACTACCAACCTCAGTCGTCTAATAAATAGAAAAAACCTCGATCGAAAATATTATTTTTGTTTAAATCGATCAAGTGTGTAAAGAAGGGAGTATCGCAAGAGATTGTTGGCATAAATCATTTTTCAATTCAATTTAAAGGACACAGCGTGTTGTTGTTCCCGATACGGTGGCAACTCGTAAGGCGTTTGCGACTGCCAGTGGATACACCCTGTATTTTTCTTTTGTATTTATTTTCAAAACTCTATGGCTCTGGAGACGCATTTTAAAACAAAATTGATTTAATCACTGCGCTGCAATATTTACTCAGTTGTATATTTTAGTTTCATTTCAAACGTATAAGAAAATTTAACATTAATAAATTATATTGGTTAACAAAAATGTTTATTGTTGCTAGATTTTTAGAAAAAAAAATGGTTAGGTATGACTAGTTAATAGTTTTCAGTTTAAAATCAGAGAAGGAAAAAAGGAAAAACATATTCCAGTTGTAATTGTTAGTACTTACTTATAGCTAAAATCAAGTTTGAAAATACTCCACACGCGCGGTCCACGTTATTCTATCGACACCCAAAGCAATTTCGGCTTGCAGTTTATCAAATCCAACATTTAAATGACCAAAGTCGGCTTCTACAAACAACTTGTTTGGTTGATAGGATGGCATGGGGCCGCTCGTATTGCGTTTGTTTGAACCTATAAATCTGTCTCTAACTTCTTCTTAAAGCGTATCTAGTGTTTCGGCGTCTCGTTTCGTAGACGCTGGAAAACCAATTTTAGTATATAGCATTAAAAGTTGTTGCCAAATGCAGTTTGTGTGTTGATTTTCCCGTTTTCCCACTCCCGCCCCGTTTCGTTCCACACATGAATACGCATTAAAGTCCGACTTGTACAAATTGAAATTCACTTACCTACCGCTGTATATTAGAATCAAACGGTAATGGAAAATTTAACGTTTGATTTGCCGGAATAGACGTAATGTGGGCATGAAATATTTCAAATGGGATATGACTTTACGTAAAAAAAATTCAATCCAAGTTATGGTTATGTCGTCTTTGTGTTATTTGAGTAATAGAAATAACATAACTAGTATCGAAATGAATACATACGTAGGTTGTTTTATAACTTATATACGAGCATCGCAATTCCAGTCCAAATTACTCAATACAGCAGAACGTACCAATATGTCGTGGCGAGTTTTATCTAACATCGAAAACGTCCCACTTTTACTGCGCCCCCGCTAGTTCACGGATAATAACATTCAATTTTAGTCGAAGTATTTACGCGTCCCTGCTAGGTCCCAACGCGGCTGATATTTATGGAGGTCTGTAGCAGCCTTCCCAAATTGAAATACATTAATATTATACCATAAATGCGACACTTTCATGCGGAACATAACGTTATCGTAATTGGATTCTTCCTTCAAAACGATACACGTCCACATATCATGTGAAAACTACCAGTTTGAGTAATTATATGCGCGATCTGAGTTGTTTATTGCAATAAACACGGGGTAATTTATAAAAATCGTGATTAAATCATCAATTCTAATTTAAAAAAACATTAGTGCATACGGTGAAATGTTTTTTTTTAGAAATGATAATTATGTTGAATATGACGTAAATAATACGGTTCTGGCGACATTTTTACTATCTCACGCAATTCTACCGTTGTGTGTTGTTCTAGTGTCCTCATAAGAAATTGATATGCCCACCGTGTAGGGGCACAGGTATGCTATTAAACTTAGAGACCAAAGTCACGAAACTATAAATAATGCAGGGCACTACCTATAAAAATACACCCCCTGTGACGCACAAAGGTTTTGGTCGCAAGTCGCAATGTGGGGCTAAAATGCTACTTTTAGAATTGCGTGGGTATACGAAGCTGTACACTATCTCCTTGAATTGTATAGCACATATTTAGATTCACCAAAAGTAGCCATTTTACCACCCCTAGTCTCAAGTGAAGACACACTCATGTGGCATTCAGCCACTCACCGCCAATAATGTTGCGTTCGCAATACTTTTTAATACAGTAATGCTCATCCATAAAAAATATGAATACTCGGAGAGATCTTTTTATGTCGCGCCTAAATGGAATTTTCGTCTGTCGAGATATTCCGCTAAGATGCAGGCAGGAATTCCTTTGTGTTTCCTATGTGTATAGATATGCTGATATTAGGGATATAAGACGAAATACGAAAAAGACATAACTCTGCCTGCTCTCAATGGGCTGAATTGTCCCGGACGATAAGCTTAACCTACGTCTTCATTTCAGTAAATTGGAGGATGCCTGTAATGGATCGTTTTATAAAATAGGCTCTTTGTCTAAGGAAATCGATAAATATACCTTTGTAAGCCCGCTTTGTCCGATGAACTATACCCGCGGAGATAAAAACTGGAATATTGTTAAGTAAGTCGGCCAGTACATGGACTTATCAACGGTTAAATCATATTTTATATTCCAAAAAGGTATACAAAATATGATTTTTTATTCTTTCTCGATTAATGTTGTTGCTCACAGAATCTAATAACAGCTGATCAATTAATTACTTCTCCTTTTGTAATAGTAATGGTACATACCTACAATAAAATATACTATTAAAATTTTGGCCAGCTGTGGCGTAGGTACTGACCCAAGTAAATTGTAAAAATACTCATCAAGCGTCACGGCTGCCATTAAATCATAATTAGCACGGTCGGATCGTGCGACGGCGGCAATTTTCTCATTTTCCTTGCAAAATTATTTCAGTGAAATTGTCATAAACATTTTTGTCTCTCGTGCAAAATATTTCACTTTTATGTCCAGACTTTTGTAATAAACGTATTATTGTGTTTGTTAATAAGGTTTTATATCACTGTAATACTTGTATACATCTAAACAAAAAATGATTTTTTTTTGCAAATGGATGAAAACGTTTTCATTTAAAGTACGCTTTATACATTAACGAATGAAACGATATGTCTACAAGTCACAACGCTGCTAAAAGAAATAACTTGACTTGAAGACTCCTGCAAACATTTTAGTCAAACTTTCAAATATTTCCAGGAATCTTCTGTTCATCATTATATTATCATTTAAATTATCCAAGAATTCTTTAACAAACGATACTAATCAAGTTTTAATAATTATTAGAAATATTTCTGTGTCAAGCAGTGTTATTATCAGCCCCGTTTGAAGTCGTCACAGAATTTCCAGACAACATTTTCTAGATTCATGAGAAAATGGGCGATATATTTTATTTTTAAGGTCAAGCAGATCCGCCGCGCCGGGCCATTAAATCACAATTAGAGGTAATGCGGGTAGATGCGTGAGAGGCGACCGGAGGCTTAGCGGCCCCGGCCCTAGCCATAGGGCTTTGTCGGACTTACCCTCTTGTCTTTTAATACTTATATTTCACGCCTCCAATCGCTTTTGTTGCTACTTGTTATCAAAGCTTCTCATACATGAGCTGAAAAACGTCCGAATTTATCTCCATTCAAGACATTGCCAGATAAAAGTTTATTATAGCCGTAACATTTAGACCAGATAAGTAATGCGAAGGCGGAGGCTATTTCGGCAAATGTACGTGATGTAGCAGACAATAAGATAGACGTCTGAGGTAACGACCATATTCCTTGAAAGCCGTAGGTTATTGAGAAAACGACGCCTCGACTCGTATGTCCCAATAGTGGATCCCATTGGTCGGCCCAACAATATTAGACGTCGTAAGGACCGATGTGAGAAACCATCAGGGACATTGAAGACGGTGGAATTGTGAAAGTTGTACGAAGAAAAAATTAACAATGCCGCGAGTGTTAGATAAAACGCTAAGTGGAGATACTTAAAAGACTTATTACGGTCGAAAAATTACTGAGTATAGGCACTAAATCAATAGATAACACTCTATCTTAAAACTAGAGTTATTGCCGTCGAGATAAATGAAAGTGTTAGCAGCGAAAAGTTTGGCGGTACTTAGAAAGTAAGGTACCTAACAAAAGGGTTTGCATTATCAGTTAAGTAACTTAGGATTTTATACTTACTATTTATTTTCACTGAATATTTTAATAATATGCTTTATGTAAGTACGATTCGAACTTGTTTTAATTTTATAGCGTCCTTTTCTCATTACTACAGAGCGATTATCTTCCGAAAATATCGCGTTCTCCACAAAATAATTCACTTTATAGGCATAAAATAATGATTGATTTCTCCCCAATTTCTAATGACAGTGGATGTAAAGCAGAATTAAATTTCCGGCACTCGGGGTCTCTTTTGTTCTTTACAATCTCATTAACGTGAAATACTTTACAAATACCGTCCAATTCACCGCGAAAATCTTATTATCCCTCAATATCTGAGATTCAGGATTGTCTCTTATTAACGAGAAAAAAGGGACAACGATTGACCGGGGAGTAGCGCCCACAATTTAACACGAATTAACAACCACAATGGCTTGAAATAATGAGTGGGGGAGAGCAAAGTTTTCTACCTATCTCCCAGTAGACTCTCCAAGATGGTGATTGATAGATGAGTTAACGTGCGAACGCACTTGCGGTAATACCGATTATTGCGTATTGATTCGGTTTTATCTTAACAGTATTTCCACTTATAAGTATATACTATATCTCGAACAGAGTTCAAGAATGAATAAATAAATCTTAGTCGTCAATAAATGTGCTTCTTTTACAAGTCAACCGAAAATACTATTTATATACATATTATATAAGATAGGATGCTTGATAATTGACTACATTCATTGTTGGTATTTGTTAAGCGCGACATAATATTCCAATTTAGTTAGCCTGCAAAAGGTATTCAGTATTGCTTACAATACCTATGTACTAATGAATTATTTATTAACAAAATAATAAATCAAAATCAAAATTTCCGCACCTAGGCGTCAAAGTACTCCTCATCGCTGTCATCTGGTAACGTGCCCAGAAGACTGGCAGCATTGCCACGTTGAATGTATAATAATAATTCATGTATAATATTTATGTAAGTATGTAAAATTAAGTAAGTATTGCTTTAAAATTTCGTGACTTAGTACATTTTACAGTGCCTTTATAAGATTTTTAACAAAAAATTGTGACTGTGAATTACAGCTCAGTGTATTTCATAGGAGTGTAAAAATTATCTTTTAGAGATTATTAGCAATTTACCAGTCAATGATGAAACCTTAAAGACGTTCATACCTCGACATTAAAAATTAAATTATTTTCGGCGACTCATCCTCCCATTTAACTTCAACGTGATATAAGGCAGAGCATTGGAGCAGACAGGTCAATCAATAAATCACTCGTCACCGGCGGCCATTAAGTAACAGAGCAATCGAACATTGTTTGAATTCAGTGCAGCGAGCGCGCCCACTCGTCCGGAAATGAAGAACTATTCATTATTGAATTCCACGTTTATAACATTCGCGCGAACCCGTGACAACGGGGACTTGTCTTGCGTGTAACCTTTTTACAATAGTATGCATGGTATTCGATTTTTAGCAGTTATAATAGAAAAAAAAATGCTAAAACCCTCGGGAGGGTGGTCAGATGACAATCTCACTTATATGCAATTATTTTATCCGCTTCGGGGGTGTAGTGGTCGCAGGTGCGGCCATGAGCGAGAGGTGCTGGGTTTGATTGCCAGATCGAGTCGAGGATTACAGACGTGATAGAAGGTTGAATTTTATTGTAATTCTAAATAAACAAAGAAATAATTATGTTTCATGTAGTTTTTCAATATTCAGAATATTTAACAGACAGACATCTTGTCAATCTTATCGTTTAAAATGTTTATATAACAAACAAGATAAAAGCAACATTTTTTGTTAAATCAAAATGAAAGCCGAAGACAAAGACTTCCCTTTAAATTACGTCATTAAAAGTAAATGTAAAGGTATTTTGATGCTTGTAATTTTCGGGAAAATACACTCTTTCCAATTACCGTTTGTTCTTTTTGATAAATTCTCATTCATTATGAATGTTTCAAACGAATTCAGTTAGGTAATGTTATTAATTCATTTAAAAAGGGTGCTGATTTTGAGTTTGAAATACTGACGAATTATTAGTAATTGTAACTAATTTATTTAGCTGTGAACAATCATTAGCAGTTATTAGCATAGTTATGTTTCTAGTTTCGTTTTAATATTGCTTTTGTAATTAAATTTCTAACATAGTTTTGCTTATTCTCATTAACTTATTGAATTTATTAATATTGGAAACATCACAGGGTTCTCGTAATAGTGTACTATCATAAAATAAATCAATTTCATCAATTTATCATTACTTTTCAGTTGACGGCGTTGCTGAAAACAGTGAAAATGGAAAATATAATATGAGTTACTACAATTAAAAACGAATAGGAGTGACAAACTATAAAAAACCTTCGTTTCACACACGTATTTTTTTTTTTTTTAGGAGCAAGGATTTTTCTGTGTTGCGTGATATAACCGCTTTCGACAAACATAATGCACACTCATACCTTATAAAGTCTTAGATATTCTTAGGAATATATGTGCGGGAACTGAAGCCGTGAGCGCAGACGCAGATCAAGCTGACAATATAGAAACAACTGTGGTAGTAATAAAAGCGTCATACAAAAATGCTTACATTGTTATTAAAAATAGTCTCGATTTACAGCTGCGGTATGTAGAACGTAAAGAGAATGCAGTATGTTTCGTATTGCGTCGTGTTATTGGCGAATATTTTCCGTGACCGTAGAATGAGAGCGGGGGGTTCTTGAGCAACGAATAATATATTATATTGCAAGGAGGTATATCACGGCGGCGACAGGTGTGCGGAGGCAATCCTCTTTTACCCTCCCCCGAGCTTTTCGACCCCAAGAAACCCCTTTTAAGTAACATGACTTTTAACTTTGTGACCCATCTTTGCTTTAAAGTGCTGAGACTTATCCAATTCTGGCCGCTTATGACTGAGTTTCCGAGGCGTAATTTAAGCGGAAAATCAGTGCTTTTGCGTTCCAGACCATAGATCACGGACTTCCTTTGTATAGATTGATGAGTATAAATTCTGAGTAATATTCCTAAATTGATTTTGCTAGTTTACAGGTTATTAAAACCAACACACAATTTTGTCCGATCATTATGTTATCAAAAATGGAATTACCTACATTTCTTTGGAGGTTCTTCTGGATTGAAATTTTTCTTACAAAAATTCTAAAAAAATCTTCTTTCCTCTTTAAAACATTACATTATGTAGGTATAGTTAGAATGTGCAGGTATGTCGATACTAGCTGATGCCCACGGTTTCACTCGTGTCCCTTTTTTTCTTTTTGCTCGGCCCCTAAGAGTCGTAGCGTGATGACCATCCTCAAGAAATGGGCTACAAATGCAAATATAATATTTTTTCCCATTGCTAGTTCCAAAGATTAGCGTGCAAGGAAACTCTGTAGTTTTAATAAATTATAGTGTCAAATAATAATGTATCACTAAAAAAAACAGGTACTACTGTTGTTAATATAATTTAAATTTGGGATGATATCAAACTAAAAGTTTGTAGTACCATTTTTTTAAGCATATAAATTCTAGCTACCTGTGTAAAACGTACGTATGTAAGCCTCGTTTCAGACAGCTTATAAATAAACAACCTTGGATGGCAGAGAGTGTAGCCTGCAGCCATTTTATATTATTCTGTGGACATATTTTCGGGCAGCCATTTTCCATTGCCGATCAACCCTTTTGACAATTTATCGGGACATCACATTTTCATACAAGCGGGTGGCACGAACTGCGCGACCGCGCCTCATACATATTCAAATAACGGGGGCTGTACAAAGCAGAAACACGCTGTGCCCCGACGTGTTAGAATTACAAAAAAGCACACCGAATATGCCAACTGATAAACAATCTATATCGTGATAAACTTCACAGATACCCATCTATGTATTACTTAGCTTGCGTGAAAACCATATTTGTAAATGTTTCACGTATTTGCTAAGCCTGGTGGGTGAATATAAGTAACTTAATATGTATTATTTGTAGTTGTTTTAAATTAGTCGAAGGGTAATGTTTGCAACTAAAGGGGTAATACAAAGTGCAAAAACAATACTTGGGCCTGTTTCACCATGGAGCTAAATTTGTATGATATACTAGCTTCCCGCCAGCGGCTTCGCCCGCGTGGTCTTATAATTTTTTCCCCGTTTTTGCTACATTTTTCATTACTACTCCGCTCCTATTAGTCGTAGCGTGATGATATATAGCCTATGTTACTCGGGGATAATGTAGCTTTCCAAAGGTGAAAGAATTTTTGAAATCGGTCCAGTAGTTTCGGACCCTATTCATTACAAACAAACAAACAAACAAACAAACAAAGCTTTCCTCTTTATAATATTAGTATAGATTATCTGCCAAGTCATTTAACTGCAACTTACTGGGAGGTAGTGAAGCAGGACCTTAGACATTTGAAAATCTGCTGCTAATGTGTCTAGAGTTGAAAGTCAACTTAACGCAGCTTGTATGCAAGTAGATACCATTATGAAATTGAAGCCAATATTTGCTCTTTAAGCACATACAGCTACATTATAGCAATTTAATAAAAATCTATGAAAAGGTTCGCTCTGATCAATTTTGCCCCACTCGTACATACCCAAGTTATCTTACAGAGAACTTATCTGCCTTTCAAGTTTCTAAACCCTAACTAGCTTCTGTGATTTTGTTAAAGTATCATAATCACAAATGCATAGTCAAATCCTGTCATTTCCGCTTTCTAAACCACTTCCCCAATCCCGACCAATCACAAGTCAAGTTTCCCGTTTCCGGTAAACCAATCACAAGTCATTCATTCACAAAGCAAAACGAGCGGACACGTTTTTGTTACCGGTGTACAAAAAAACCAAGAATCATAGCATAAACCTTTCACCGCATATGTGTTAAATCGCCACAACCCCGAGACGTCCCAGAAAAGGGGTAGAAGAGGTGCACCTCGCCGCGAGTGGATAAATTCATCAACCCAGGTGACCGCCATAACCGCCGCTCATGTGAGTACCTTTTCCTCCCTTTCAACGTAAGATTGTGCATTTTGATCGACCTATTAATCATTTACAGACCACTTTTATTGAAGGGAATAACGCATTACATTAACAGATTTTGTGAGTATGTGAGTGTGTATGAGTGAAGCTTTCACATTGTCGTCAGTGGCAGCGCAAAGGTCCCTTTGAATGCATGTTGTAGGGCTTAAAGGACAAAATAGGAGGTGTACCTACCATGATTTTCGATACAGTTCAATCGCACCCTGCAGTCGTTTTGACGCGATATCCCCATTTGACCAGATTTGAATTATCTATTCCTCCCCACACTTGGGTTCGGAGTTGGTTTGGTGGACACTAAAAATGATGAATAAATTCTCAGCAGTGAAAATAAAACTTTTTCCTTCAATTTGAGCATAGCCTTTAGGTTCAACTAAAGTCAATTAAAACTTGGACTTGATTACTAAGTTACGTCTTTGGTCTCGGTTCAATGTTAATATCTATAAAATTATTTCCTACAGTTAATTTATATTCAATTACAATCAAATTAACGTCTGAGAAAGATTATAATATGTTGCCGGTTGCTGATTTTTTGCTTTATGCTCAGACAGAAATATGAATTAACTGGTCAGAAAAATAACACAATTAACTTGACTGGTTTAGTGGTTGTAATTCAAGTGCGGCTGCTAAGTGTGAGGTATGAGGTTCCGGATGCGGTGTCCAGGTCAAGCATTATTGAGTACTAGCGGTTCTCCGCGGTTACTCGCGTTCATCTATTTTTCTCAACTATGAATTAAATGTGAACCACCAAACCACGGCATTTGGTAATAAAATGTAGGTATTCAATAGGCGAAGCCACACGAGTTCAACAACAAATACATTGTAAACATATCTTTAACATCTCGGATTTAAGGTCGATGTCTCACTGTAGCTGACTGCCGAGACTGCTGATTAAGAGGTCCCGGTTTCGAATCCCAAGTCAAGCAAAGTGTTATTAGGTTTAGGGAAATTCCCAGTAGCAGCTCTGAGTTTGGGTTTGTGCTTAGTGGCAATAGGGGCGCCCCCTATTATATTTGAGACGTATAATTGTAGGTGTAGGTACATTACTACCTATCTAGACTTCTGACTAATCCTTGGGGAACCTAGGCGTGAATTCACGATATGCTGAGTGTTAAAACTATCTATGGATATCATTGATGTGTTTAAGATTTTTTTTGTTTGTCTGTACCTGCGGTGACGTGTGAAGTTTGACAACCCGCACTAGGCTACCGCAGTAGACTATAGCCCAACCCATTATTTAGACTGTAAACGGGTTGATGATGATGAAACAAACAGCTAGACGTTGGGTTTCCTGAATCATTTCAGAACGGAAAATAATAAATTACCTATGCGTTGCTTAGCAAGTTGTTATGACCATAAATATGACGGTGACGGTGTATTATCACAAAACTTCAAACCTTCATTCTTTCAGCCAAAAAAAAACACCGTTGAAAGAAATATTGGAGTATACACCTTAAGCAATAACTTTACAAAGTTGCTAAATATACGGCTTGGCTCGACAATGACGTACCGAGACTCTCATAAAAGTCTATAGCAGTTTTCAAACGCTTAATGGTTGCCTCTCGCTTGCGTCGAATTGTATTTCAACTTTCAACGGCAACTTTGAATTTCGTTGTGGTTTTTGTTTTAAAAGTACCTACTTCTGTATTTTCTTTCATTTTTCTGGAACATTCCTCTAGAGCTTGTCGGTGCCAGCGTTGTTGACTTGTAATTCTTCTTACAATGTTCTCGTTTTTAAGGTCTCCTTAAACATGTGAAAAATCAACAATGAAAATATTTGTAATGTTTTTAGATATCTTAAGCAGCATTTATATATTCACACAGTTGTATAGAGCAATATATAATATGCTGTTGTGTGTTGTGTTAAAATGTGACGGCCTTTTTTGATATTATTTACTTAACACAACATTAAAGGTACCTTGTTGTGTTAAGTAAAGTTTTAATTAAGCTATTACTTTGGCTATGATGCATAATTATTACGAAAAGCATCAAACTGCATACAAATAACGTATCTACTATATACTCCAAGCAGAGACATTTAAACATTACAAAATCGCAATCTGTTACGTGTTTCTAACAAAAACCTATCGATCAGTCTAAATCCCTTGCAAATTGAACTAATTTTTGTATGAAAACGTTTCTAGTATCCACTCTGAAATCCTCTTAAATCTCTACACAGATACAGCCAAGTAAAGTTGAGTCTAGCTTTACAGTCTTTAGGTATCAATCTTCACCCATAGGGAAATCTCGGATTAAACAGATTAATATCATTATTTACAGGTAATTCCTCCCCCACTGGATATAATTTCTTAGTTGTCTTTTACGACGCCGTTGGGGATAGAGGGAGTGACTTATTTTTAAATAGAGACTAGGCGACGCACTGCACCTTCTTTTATTGCCTTTCTTCTTTGGACGTGGGCAGAAAATGACATAGCTAAAAATCTATACTAATATTATAAAACTGAAGAGTTTGTTTGTTTGTTTCAGTTTCTATGGGATATATGTGTTTACGCGGAAAAGCAAACTTGAATGCGATTATCGCAATTTGGTTGTTACATGAGAAGGACGACGTAGAACTGCAAGGCGAAGAGGTGAAGATGCAGTTCCACAGTAAGGAAGGTTGCACAACACTTGCACTAAAGTTTATTGGTTTGCGACGAAAAGAATGCGGAGCGAACGATTTACAAGCGCGGTATATTCGCCATATTTTTTGCGAGAGAGCGTTGCGTTGAATGCGCGGGAGGGGGCGCCACTTATTCGTTGTCGCTCTCGCTCGCACGCGTTCCTAGGTAATGTGCGGGACTAGGATGCGGATAGTAAATGCAACTACCAAATCGAAATACGTGAATGTTGCTATAAAAAAAAATACTTTATTTTAACAGCGCAACCAATATGGATATTATTACGCTACGACAAATAGGAGTGCAGTATCAGTTAAAAATGTTGCAAAAACGGGGGAATTTAACTTCTACGGGAACGAAATCGCGGGCAATAGCTAGTTATATTATAAAATACCCGGTCAAAACGTATATTACTGGAAAAATTATACCTATACTTATATGAAATGTTACTCTGATACAGTGCAATGATGAGCACTCTTTAGAGACCAATAAACATTTGAGTGCTATTTGTAGGGCAAATTTTCAGCAATTTCATACTTGCCTTTTTCTTCTATTTCTTTTCTGCCCAGATTTCGATCCCACCCTCTAATTTCGGCCTTGTTTTCAATATTTGTACCCTCTAGTACTTAATGATTTTTGCCCTCTAGTAATAAGTGGCTAGGGCAAAATATATTTAATTATTTTAGTCAAAGCTTAATTCAGAAGCATAAAAATAATCTCTAGAACCGTAGCGCTCCCTAAAGACTCTTAAACATAATTATCTAAGAATTTGGGCTGGAAAAACCGTCTGGAAATAAATCCTATTATCTAATTGCATATACAAAAGCTTAGAAAATTACATATTTCCCATCCCTCCGGGCTTTGTCTACTATAAATTAATCAACTTGTATATTCATTTAATATTTAATTACCTTTTCTGTATTATTTGCTGTAGTCAGTCAATTCTGGCCGCAGGAGGAGGCGAGGTGCCTTTGAATAATTATCTCTTAGTAGGTATATACTAAGAGATAATTATTCAAGTGTGACATGTAAGTGATACGAGTATAATATTATACTACTACGTTGACGCTTCACTGTTTGTATTTATGTTTTTTGTACTTATTTATTCCATACAATTTATTTTCTTCATTTGATTTGGTTTTACTATCTGGATTTGCGTCCGGGACCCACTCCGAGTCTGGTTGAAAACCAGTGCTTGGCAATCTGTCTGGCAAATGCTGAATCAGATTCCTTCCAGCGCAACTGTGGCATAGTACTTTTCACTGTTATTTGTTTTTTTTTCATAGTAAATAAGTTATATGAACTTGTCTATCTATTTTGCAGCGTAATAAATATTATTGATATAGCAATCACTACTTTTGTTTTTTTTTGGTATAATTAGTGTAATATTAGTTAGATTAAAAGTTCGAACTTACGCGAACGCGTACATTTCATATAGCTAGACAAAACAAAAGGCATACGATAATTCTCAAAGAATTTCACGAAACCTTTATCCACTACAAATAAAATATTAATTGCCTTATTTCCGTGAAGCACATATCCGATACATTTGCCAAAGATCAAAAGGAACATTATTACAACTGGTATCAGAAAATTGAATCCGTTCGTTAATTGTGGCTACATGTTCTTACTTTATACGGGCGTTTGTTCCAAGGAAATTGCAAAATAAGGCTTTCTTATAAGAAAAACATAAACAAAGCAAAGGAGGTTTCCCGTAAATCCAATAACAAAGAACACATTATCGGTACCGGTGAATGCTTTTACCTTACATAATGTCGATCGTAAAAAAGTGATATGTATACGAAGACATAAACTTACTTATAATCATTTTTGTCTATGTACTATGGCATTCGGTCGTGAAATTTTATTACGCACTAAGTTAATATCCGCTAACGAGGTGCTTCGAATCTTTTCATGCCGAAGTGGAGTAATATTCAGAGTTACTGACGTAGCTGTAGTAGTAAAAATATAAGTAGATAGCATTAGGGTAAAAAGGTTATATTGTATTAAAAGTATATTTAGAATATTTTCGTTTAGAAAAAGATTACTCTGTAGCAGCTTAAAGTCTGGATTTGAGGTCAGTAATGAGATTTATACTGTCAAACTGTGGGCGTGCATTATTACCTACACCTCTGCTTAACCGTTCGGACAATACACGCGTGAAGATATGTTTATGTTGCTTTCTAAATCGTTACTGAAATTGGTTCAATGATTTCGGTAAAAAAGTATTCAATTCAAATTACTATTACTATTGATTTTTCAACAATGCTCAAAGTAACGAGCAATATGGCCAAGCGGCGATAAAGCCGATATCTTTGTTGAGTTTAGATACGTACTCATGTAATAGCGAGCTCCAAGTTGTAAAGAGAGCAACGTCGAAAGCAATAAAATGACCGATAAAATTGGTTCGCCGTCCAAAAGAGGAAACTTTGCATACGAAAAGTACCTACAAACGAACATTATATACTTTATATACATGGAAATGTTAATGTTCAATTTAAAACGTGTATTTGTATTGAACATGTATTTTATTTCGACACATCCCACACCTGCCACTTTTGTGTTTATTTGTGAAACATGTCGCCAATTAATTGGGCATCATAATTAATGGTTTACATAAAATAAACATTACAAATTATAATTAAAAGTTATTTTATACCTCATTAATTTCATAAAGGCCATCCATACACCTTTTTTCAGTTGGATAACATCGACAATTTATATGAACATCGAGGTACCATTTGTCATTTTTAATCTTTACCTACCCCCGCTATAAACAATTAAAAATTCGATTTGCATAAATAAAGATAAGAATAATATACAGATATGTGGGTATTCTGTATTTACAATGTAAATCTACCCGTGTATACCGTATAAAATGCGCAAAAACGCTCGATAAAGACAATAAATTGGAACGGGAACGGGGACAAAATAAAATTAAAACTGTGTTCATGCACTGAATCAAGGGGTCCGAAGTGGACGTCCCCTGAGGATTTGGCAACCGATACATGACTGTGCACTTAGGGGGAGTCACGACTGGACTGGTACTGCTGATGTGATAATAGGCTTATATCTTAGCTGCGATTGATGAGCTTATGAATGCCGGTATTATTGTAATGGATTAATTCAATAGCCCACTTGGTTTTATGGCAATGGAATCATATTCCGTGGCAATCGGGAAATAAATTTTATTGAAGAATCCCATGCAAATTATTGTGAGAATAAATTATGTAGATGACTTTATTATTGTATTCATTCCGATCTACATTTTGGAAATTTATTGATTTAAATTGAATCAATATTGATGACTGATAGAATATTGGCTTTGTGTGATTTAAAATTTGAAAGCTCCGAATAAAAACTAAATGATTGAAAATATTATTTGATATAACATTGGCAAAATAGGTACCTATAATTATGATAATGCACATGTGTATTGACTTACACTCACAGTTCACGTTCCATGTATGGGGAACTAAATTCCAAGCTTCTACTGGGAATTTCATAGAAAATCCAATATACTGTTCAACCTAGACTTGCCGCTCATGTAGCCAATGTGAGGCAGTCATTGATAAACCTCTGCCTTACCCTTGGAGTATGCTCGTACATGTGTGATGATATGTTCTGGTATGTTGTGTAATTATCAACAAGCATGAGATGCTTCTTAAAAGCTCTTAGGAGCCATTTACATAACACTCAACATCGTCTCATCTCATCCTTTGACGTTGCAAGGTGATGTGGTCCGTCCGAGACTGCGAGTAACTGCTCGTGTTTATACTAGTTCAATTACTAATATTAATTATTGAAAATGCAAAGGAAATGGTGTGAAAATAGCTGGTGGTATTAAATAGCTGCCATTCTCATGCCATCTCGCTCAGTATAATATTGTACTGCTGTAGTGCGAGAGAGAGAAAAATAGTCTCCATCCAACATACTGATATATAATTACTTGTATATCTACAGATTTTTCCATCATCATCATCATCAATCATGCTGTCCTGGGCTGCTGAAACCCAACTGCTGGGCACGGGACCCCTCTCAAATTAACAGGGCTTACGGTATAGCCCACCACGCTGGCCTACTACAGGTTCGCAGACTTAATACGCCGCCAAAGAGAAAATCTTTCAAGCATGCAGGTTCCCTTGTTCATTCCATTCACGTTATTTTTCATCACCGTTTCACTTATTCTTAATGAAATACAAAGTATTAAAACAACAAGAATTTGTTTCTTTTCGGCGATTACTTACGCTAAGATTACTATGAAAACGAATATCTTACAGTAATCTTTTTGATATCATTTTTCAAGTTTAGCTTTTATAACTTAACAAGACTGTTTTATTATAATAAATCACATATACTCGAAGTAAATTGTTAATGTAAAAGCTTTCGCATTCCCCAAGTAATTGGATTATTTTGGCTTAATAGGTAATGTGGTACCGTCGGCGTTTCAAAATTCCTTATATTAATGTGTCTATTTGTGGAACAGGTACGGCTGTGATGTATTTTATTATAATATTGATGCCTTCTCCCATAGAGGTAGGTAGAAACTTGTTGAACGCCAATAGTTACAATATTTGCATACTTCTTTTACTTTGTTCACGTTGATATTCCCTGTTATACATACACACGCGCTTTAATTTTGTAGTAATTAACACGTTTGAAAATCTTATCTGCTAATGTTTATAGATTGATCGCCTAACGATCTTTATTGGTGAAAATATTGTTTTAGGTACCAATGCATTGTAACCCTGGTCCTGCCAGATAGAAAGTATAAACAATACCACATACTTCAATTTAATTAACAAAAATATTACTTACTTAAGACGAAAAAGAAAAACCAATAATTTTGATCAATATAAACTGATGTCATTAAAATTCGCATTTGTGTAGATCGTAACACTTATATTTCTGATCCCTTCCTGTTTTTGTCTTTGTTTTACAGAGTCTGCTAATAGTATATTAGGTATTCTGGTCACGTGCCTTCCCTATTACAAGGTACAAATACAAAGTGACAATCGAAAAACAAAACGCTTGTAAATTGTAGTCCTGAAATTGAAACCAAATAGAGCGTGCTATTTATTAATACTTCAAAGTAATTGGTATTTTATTTGAAAAATATTTTTCTTTTATACCAACACCGAACCTAGCTTTTTATTCCAATAAAATACGGATTGGGTAAACATTCTATATTTGCGTTTATGAGAGGTATTATATATTTATTCAAACCATACCATAATCAACATGTATTGTATGTATTTCAATTAAAGCGCGTACTACACCTATACACTATAAATTTATTACCACATTTGATTACCAGAAAAAAATACACTTGCAATTACCATTATAAAAGTATATACCATGTATAAAATATACTAAACAAGTACATAAAAATCCTTCCTTTACTCAATTCCTTACTTTTTAATTAGTAATAATTTCCTTATTATTTCGACCGGACCGGCCTCAGCACTCAACAGAGATCAATGAGAAGGCGAGGTGGGAGACCTTTTCTCGATCACATAGGTTAGATAAAAAAAAACTGGCTCCAAAAATTTTAATGTAGGAAATTAGTACTGTATTAGCTCTTAGCTCCGCATTTTGGGAACTATAAAAAGAAGCATGAACACAGATTAGAAGCAGCATTTTGTTGACTATCGAAAAATATTTGTGTTTGATTGATTACCTTGTTGGTCAAGCGTAGGTAATTGCTACGCTAGAGGTTGGATTCTCAGGTCAAGCAGTGTTGTTGGGGTTGCTGTGAAATTCTAGATTTGTGTTGAAAGCCGAAAGCTCGAATCCTATTACATAGGAACTAAACATACCAGCAAGCCACCTAACCCTTTGGAAAATACAGTCACGATGGTACCTATGTCAAAAAGAAAACATGCATTGGTTAATAAAACTGTAATAACATGTTAGTTTTAGTTAAATAACTGTGATGTGCAACGAGGCTTCAAAGCGTATGTTATAAATGTAAATAATGTTCGTAACGCCTGTCCAGGCTAGCTCCATTAAAATTTAATTCAAACCCTTTGAAGAGTTACAGATACTCCGCTGGATTCCAATGAAATGAAACTCTCAAAGAACGGAATTGCAAATGAAATGTGTAATTATTATGTTGTATTTTTAAAGATCAAATAAAATATACAGATAAACAGTAAGCGAGAATTATCATTGGATTTTTATTTCAGTTTATTATTATTTAAATATTATAAAACTAAACACAGGCAGCTGTAGCTGTGTAAAAAGATCTCTACATAAATGCTTTCGGCAATATTGGCGCGTAGGCTTAAAGATGCATGGTTAACATGGAAATCTTGTCTAATAAATATCCACGTGGACTCAGTACCGTAGCTAACGGTGCTAAGTGCGGTTACGTCACCAAAATGGCGTTAACAATTTGCGGGTCTTATAGTACTTCTTCTTCTTTGTGTCGATGGTACGATTTTTTAATTATAAAAATAGCTAGAAAACCCATGTCATTTTGAAATGAATTTCTCTCTATTTTCTAATATGCGGTAACCGGTAACATCAACGAATATGATCTAAAATCACATTTAACTTCACACGAAACCCATTAGTGAGTGATTTAATCAGCTTTTCGGGTTTCATGCCGAGTCCCACAAAACCAATTCGTTCGGGACTCGATTCAGGCAGACTAAGATAACTTTGCGTATGTAAAATTCGGACCTTTCCGGACAGGAACTGAACGGTATTAGGCTCCACATTAAAATTGATTGCACGTGTCCATGCCCTTTTTGGGGACTCATTTTGTGCAATATAAAAGTAAATGGGTCGAACCGTGTTGAAAATCGGTTTTTGTTTTTCTTACCAGATACAAAGGAGTGTAAAGGAGCGTATATCGGTGAAGTTTTACGTTGAAAGCACTTGTGCCTACAACTAGTCCAAATAAAACGTGTAGAACTATTTTCTATCCTTTTCTAGACGACAGTCTATTTTGGTGCGCAATTTTACACAACTTGTTTTTTTGTTTTAGTAATGAAGAGGTAATGAACCTAATCATGTGTGACACATGTGAAAACCAGAGATTAAACAATAAGTTAAATATACAGTGAAGTCAAATGAGATCATATTATTTTGTCTTGAGTTAACATAATGTAGTTCAGTAAACATTCTTGACTGCCTGACTGCCTCGTTGGTGTAGTGGTCTCAAGCGCGGCTGCTACGCTAGAGGTCCTGGGTTCAATCCCCGGGTCGAGCAAAGTATTGTTGGGTTTTCTGTAAGATTCCCAGTAGCAGTTCGGAGTCCGGTTTTGTGCCCGGTCGATGGCAATAGACCCCTATTACATGACACCTAAACTTATCGGCGTAATGTGCGTGGACATTAGTACTTCTCTGCCTACCTCTTCGGAATAAAATGTTATAAAAGTGTTTTCCTTTCAATAATATTCTAAATTATACCAAAACATGATGCCAATGAGTTCCCCTACCTATATTCATTTAGGTCTGTGGCTGTGACATAAACCTATGTTACCAACATGCACATTCACGATAGATAGAGTTGGGACGCTTTGATTCCGAAATGCATTGCTCTGGTTCAATTAAACACAGTATCACGTAAGTATCATGTAGTTGACGCAAGTCAAGGGTATTTCGAGTTAGCGTCTACTCTCTGAGATTCTGGTTTGAATTGTATTTACATAGTGTATGTCTATGTAGAATTTGAAAGGCTTCACAAATGTTAATATCAAGTTGTGTTAATATCAAAATGGTGTAAATTGAATGACGAGTTGAAGCTTGGTATGTCTGAAGAGGGTTGTGCAGCTGTTTATTATAGAAAAACCCACAATTTTGAGATCTGGTTCTCTTGCTACAAACTTTTTGAAATGAGTCAAACTTTT
The DNA here is from genome assembly GCA_946251955.1 of Acronicta psi. Classification (NCBI taxonomy): domain Eukaryota; kingdom Metazoa; phylum Arthropoda; class Insecta; order Lepidoptera; family Noctuidae; genus Acronicta; species Acronicta psi. Next base: position 8,279,962 of record OX276475.1, on the reverse strand, counting down.
AGCTGTTACTTAAGAAGATCGGCGAAGCGTTCTTAAATATTTGTAAGTACAACACTATACCATCACTAGCCATTTAAATAGTTTGTATTAAAAAGAAGAGAACAAAAGAAAGAAATTTTATTCTGAAGAACCCAAGACAAAAATACCAAACACCAATATTAATTATAGTGTCTACTAATTCGCTTCTTGAGTGGTCAACGAAGTATATTTCATACCTGACTTTCAAAGACTTATAGAACGGGCTTGAAAAAAAAAAAAAAATACTCGTAGAACGTGTGTGTTACGCGTGGCAGCCCTTTGCAGGATACACAGGTTATATTTTGGTTTCAATCTATAGCCAACCTCTGAATATTCTTAATCCTATTTGCTCTTTCGTTTTATTTTACATAATAAAAATACGTTTTCCCCATGTTTTTAGGAATAATATATTCAATTTCGGTAAATGCGGAAAATGTGGAAAACGTGAAAACCTTCCTTACCAACCCGAAATTAATACTTACTTTACTTTATTTTGTTGCAACGTATAGAACAAAGTTCCACGCCATCGGTGTTGTATTCAATTCGTTCGAAGAAATTGATCGAAAGCCTCTGCCACGTTCCATTTTTGAAACACCATTTTCATCTGTTATTGGCATCGACAAGTGGAGTTTACGGGGATGTAAACTCCACTTGTATAGGTACTTGTATAAGTACATACACGCAAATATTTGTGGCCAATATGTACGTTCCATATTCAAATCAAACTTTAATGTGTACATTGCTTCACTGGCCCCTAATAATGTCCTAAAAACATGTAGTTGAGTCAGTTGTGTTGGAGAACCTTGTCGACAAGTTCGTCCTATACAATAATTATTTATAAATCATGAAATAATTTACGTAATACAATATATTTTTTTTTATCTGGAAATAAATCAATCATGTATGTTTTATTTCCAGACAAAAAATATTGTATTTACTGATTTGCTGAATTAACGATTAATCGACAGAAAACCGTTTCATCTATCTACTAAAACAGTGACAACCCCTCAGTCAGAAACTCTACGAAACTATGTGTTGTGTAAAAAAGGATTCAATACCCATATGAAAAATAACACAATAACGGAAACCAAAATATAATAATAATCTTTTCACGTAAATGGGTATGTTATCTCTAACTACGTCTACGGTAACTCTGTGACTATGAATCATATAAATAAAAAGATTATCTGTATCCAAACGAAAATATTCTTTTAACTTTCGGAGCAGACATGTAACAAGCGATCTGTGCCAGACAGGGATGACCCGGCCAAAAGAAAGTAGCTTACGTTCTGCAGTTGGCACATCTGTAGGGATGGACTGAGACATGTTCTGAAACAAGGTGATCGCGTCTTTAGAACTCCTTCGTAAAAACAACTGTCTTTTTTCCATTCCTTCGATTTTTAAAAGCTTTTTTTAGTTTATCACTTCAAAGCTAAGCAAGGAAAGTAGTCGTGATGGTTTGTTAAGTTACTTTATTAATAAGTATATAACTTGGCAACACAAGAATTTGTTGATTATATCGAGTTTCTTTATTCGTATTGTGACATTGCAAAACTCACTTTCATCGCTATCGGTTTCGATAAAAATTGACACTACGATATTATGGATGAGTGACTTTTCTTGTCGATGAATAAGTAGTGGTAAGTGCACCGAACCTAAGCCCTTTCTCAGAGTTTCACAGACTTCCCTACAACTTGTTGATAGAATATTGAACAGCTCATGCTTAGGTATTCGCATCGCCAAATCGAATTTTCTTTTATACAAAATCAGCTTTTATGGTCATGAAAAACACTTTGGTAGAACAATTTGAACGGCATTATCTGCAAATTATCTTCCTTAAATTCGGCTTAAGCTTCGTCGATATTTTATTCAGAACTTGTTACATCGACAGCCGTCTTAATAATAAGATTATGTTCGTATCTCATAAATATCGTGTTTTAATCTGTACACAGAACAAAGCGTAGCGTCGGCGTAAAATAAAGGAAGCTTAATGTGTGGGTTATGTTTTCTCGTCACGTTTTTTCGCCGTTTAAACGTCCCTCCAACAAATGGCTCGGAACATAACTACATCGGCGACCGTATACCGACTATGAGGAATAAAACACACTCTTTGTCTTTGACAGAATTGCGGAAATGTCCTCCCTTGACTTAGATTAGGCGTCCATGAACGGTTGAATTGATCGGTCGACAGATGCTCGAAACACACTAACTGATTTGGTGAGATTTTCTATCTACAAACAATCTGTATACCCCAACTAATCAAATCCAGCTCATTAAGTTAATAAATAGTATTGGTTTTAATCGGTCTAAGCTCTCTTAGTTCAACAAAAATTAACCAAAGCACGGCTTTATTGACAAAAGTAAAAAAATTACATAGAACGCATTAGTGCAAGTTTTTAATTAATTTAATTAATCCTCATAACTCTATAAAATATTCTGTGATCTCTTCAATATTAAATGCTATAATCTGAATAATAACAAAATTAAACATCTAATAGTTTGCCATCTTAAGTATAAAGGAGATGCTTTTAGTGAAAATTACATAATTAATCTTATTACACGGTTTTAATACTATGAATGAAATAACTGTTTTCTATGAAACATCATGAGTTTTACTTTGAAACAGTTGTTGATTTATGAAATTAGCCTTTAACAGATTGAAATATTGAATTAAAATTGTATCATTTAAATACACAATGCATTAAAGCGTTATTCGGGATGAAATAGAACGATGTCTAAGATAAATAAGTCGGGAAGCAGGATTGTAATGTATTCATTCCAATCTCATCCTAAATCCTTTTTGTTATTCTCTGTCCCCAATCCAGACGTCTTTGGGAGGAGCAAACCTCCAAAATTGCAATCACGCAAATTGAAAATTAATGGACCGCGAAATCCAATTTTGCATTAAAGCTTTCTGGTAGGTAAGTAGGCACTCGCCCTGCTTCGCTCGGAGTGGTCACGGTATCATACTTATTTATGGTTTTTGAGACAAAAGTGAACGAAAAACATTCGTTTTCTTTTACAAGTAGAAGGATAACTAGAGGAATCTTATTTTTGGGGAATAAACTAGAGGAATGGGTATTTACTCTTTTACACTTTTTATGTAAACTGTTTTACGCTACAACTTCTTATATTAGAAAACCTATTAAACTTCTATCACTGGTAATAGTCACATTTTCTACTTGTAATTTTTTTTCATAGTGTTTCATGCTTATAATTTCTGTGCAGTATTTGCTAAATCATAAAACCATTTAGTTCTAATTTCGAAGTGAATATTGAATGAAAAGTGAGTGAATATTATGAAAGATGCGTATTTCACGGACCATCAAAATAAATTGAACGTGACTTCGGCCGCTTTGCCGTTACGCCACTTTATACAATAAAATACGTACTTTTTGTGCTCCCGTGATAAGCTAAAACAAAAAGCATATGTTTTTCATTTATTTTACATCGGAAAACCGAAAAGTATCAGTAGATTTTTTCTTTATGTATCCTTTACTTATATTTATTTAAATAAATATGTTGAAACAACGCTGGGGTTTTTTCATGGTAGGGTATTATAAGTCAATGAAGTTTTCTACAACATAAAAATGTACACTAAGTATTTTATTAAATGGATAATACTTACTTAATATTTATTATGCATGGAAGTTTTTTTTTAATTTACCACTCTACGTCATCTTAATGAACTTCATTTCCTGCTCCTAAGTAAACAGCCGAGTCTACATAAATTGATTACATAAAACCTTCGTCAACGCGATCTGTCTATTCTGTAAATAATATGCCATGAACATACGTACGCACACGTACGTTCTCCGATACCCTCTTAACTCGAGGCTCGACCCGAGAAAAGTGTCGTTTACCCCACGTTATCTCCAAGTTCGAATGTCCAAATTCGTTTCATTTTGTTACAAGTGAAATATAGTTAAAGAACCAATTCAAAGGAGATACGAAGCGTTCCATCACTTCTCAAATTCGGTGATGAGCATAAGGTTTTAGTCACTCGGCAAGAGCAGTGTTATTAATTCGAGCCCGGAGCTTACAAAAAACTTTTTATATAGTCATACCTAATCTTAAGTGCTGGAGATTTTATAGGATAGCTAGGTTGGGAAGATTTTTACGAGAGGAAAAATGATTTTCTCTAGAAAATTCTTAGCCTTATCTTTTTGCTCTTATCTCTCTTCAAAGAGCTTAAGCGTCAAGTAGACAACACTAATGTAGTTAACAAAACCAAACTACTTCTTGAATCTGTTAATGTTATAAATAACTCAATTTCTTATATTTATACTGCTTTATTTAGAGTAGTTTAGTAACCTAGGTACTGACATTAGGTTCATAGTTCTCTAATATAAGTCATGAACCTCTGACTTTTCGAAATCATTATGCGTATTAATATAATTAATTATCACTCACTCCAAATTGCATCCATATCAAACATATGACGAGTCTATGGCGTTAATTACTAGATACCTACAAAATGCCATGACATTGTCAAAAATATAATTATACATTTCTCTGTGTAATTATGTAGTTTGTGAACCTATGTAATAAACGTGTTAGTCTGACATGTTCTGTTCGATGTCATGTCCTATGATACACACGCAAACATTAGCCCGTTGTCGTCTAAAGTGCATTTATGTGTAATTAACTGAAATGCTTAATTCAAAAAGCATGTTCGGTACTATTTGTTAATGTTGGTTAAAAAAGTGTGAAATGGAAATACATTCTCTTTTGAATATGTGGGCTTGGAGGTTACATAACAGCTGCATGATTAATTCTGCTACTTGGATCTTTGAAAAAAAAGGACACAAAGTAACCTTAACCACGATGGTTAGACTCATACATTAAACTTCATTAAAGGGCCTTGGTATTGTCCTATTCATACGCAGTCAAACTCAGCAGAAGAATTCTGCCGCCTCCAAATATGTAGACAGTTTGTTGGTATATTTAGGTTCCTTCTAGTAAAGATAGGAGAATAGGAGGTGAACCTATTGCCACCAATCGCACAAATCCAAACTTCGAGCTCTTATTGTGAATTTCCTAGAAACATCTAACTATACTGTTCGACCCGGGAATCAATACTGTTCAACCTAGGACCTGTAGCTTCGTAGTCGTGGTTGCGAACAATAATGAGGCACTTTTTAAACTTTTGTGGACTTATTGATGTTACTGGCAAGGTTTCGTATATTCGTTTTATCATTATTAACGGAATACCAATACTGTTGTTGCCTAGATAGTGGAAAGTGTGGTTACATTATCATAGCAATATCAGTTAGTTCTCTTGTGGGAATTAACGCTACATATTACCTACTATATGATACTTATTTAAACTGACTTCCAATTTTATTATCAAGGCACTAACTTTTTGGTACATCCACAGAAACAAGCGGGCGATAGAGCTGCTTTGTTTTCTAAGATTTTATTTAACGTTATAATAATATATTTTATGTTGTATACATGAACAATATTTGTACATACACGTGTATTTATCTCCTTTTACCCCGCTGAGGATCACCACCAAGGCGGCACGACAACACAGTCGTGCCAATTAATATTCATTACATTAATTTGCATATCGATATGCTTGCAAAAGGACAATAAAATACGCGTGATCGTCCTATGTTTTTTCTTTGTGTTTTGTAGTGATATACATCGTAATGTAAAAACAAGCTTAAAATTGAAATAAAGTGACTATTTCTAAAATGCACGTCTGGCTAATGAATTTATGTATGTTTTCTGAATATAATCTTAATTAGAGGAATTCTGCTTAGCAGGCTTGATTGCTCAGTGCTCATTTTGAACTTAAAATGACATAATACAAAAAATGCAAGTATTTATATAGTTTTGCTGTAAGAATATTTAATCAAACGTATCTGTAAAAGGCAAACGTATCTGTAAATTTTTTTGGAGTTACAGGTTTTCCTCATAATATTTTTGAATCCATGCTAATGTCTATATCTTTCAAATACATTGGAATTACAGTGAGTTTTTAGGGATGTAACACACAAAGGTGAAAATATGCTTAATTATTCTTTATTTGTCATGGCATCACACTTAGTTATTTGATAATTTCAAGCAAACAGATAGATCATTACGAAAATTATGCAAAATCACTCAACTCTGTTTCAAATAGCTCATAATACCCGTGAGAAAAAGATGACTGGCCCGACTGCCCGCGGGCCTTACTCATTCAACCATCGCTCCTTTTTCACTAACATCATTTAAAAGCATTCAATGGTTCCGTAGAGAGATAAGAATCATATCAGAGCAAATATTTTACTGCTTTTGACAGAATGAACATTTAAAAAATATAAAAAAATATAAATGAAGCTTTTTTGCGTTCGTGAAAGAGAGAGCTGATACACTTTTACGTCACAATTTTGTTGTTTTATGCTATGTATAAAAGGGATATTAATATTTATTACAGCAAAAAGTAATAATATTGATATACTTTGCACAAACATGCTGAATTATCTAATATTTTTAATTAATAACATACCTACACGGTTGCAGCCTGGCGCAGGTTATAGTTGTTTGCATAAAAAATATGTTTGTGATCCTGCCTTTGTTCCACGTAGCTCACAATGGGTATTGTCATTTATTCAACTCTCATAAATAACAAGCTCTCACGTAGTGACGGTTATAGCAGTTACGCCCCAGTGGACAATGTGCCTTACGCAAGTTAATGCTTTGTGCCAAACTGTGAGTACCCACAGTCTCCAGATATTCATAATTAAATTCTAGTTAGGAAGTACGGACGCCTGTGCCACAGAGTAGCTTTTCTGAAATGGAATTTAACAATTCACACGAAGTTCCAACTAGAGACGGAGAAACTATAACTTAGAATAATAGCATATGCATAATACGTTGGCATAGTGAGTGTTACAGTTTGTCTACGGATCTCCTTTGTTTTATGGTGCCGGTATTGGGCCTCTCCTGGAAACCTACAGTGTTCACACAGCTATTCAAACCACTTGTAGTTAAACTATTGTTATGCAAGCAAGTTATTTGTACCCAACATGAAGACGGGATTTAAATTTCTCTAGAATTATCGTACAAAAGGTTCTTTTATGTACACACTGAACTATTAAAACTAGGTGCTACTTTATTTAACAGCAGTACGTTTGGTATTTTATTACTTTTCTCGTATGTAAAAAACTTAAAGTATAATCGTATGCAGAAGTGTTTAACCAACTGCAAAATTCTAAGATTCAAACTTTAAACATTTCTTCAGTACACATAGAGAATGAGTACATATGTACATATTCATAATATGTACACACGCGTACATATCTCCCACAAGTACTGTCTATGCTGTGCCGAAATATGAAATTCAAATTTCGAGTGATGCACCTCAAGTCGTTACAAACTCGTTTGGTTAGCCTTTGCTCCGGTTGATATATTTACATTCATATAATATTGCACGAGAAAGTACCAAGCTTGCAGAAACGGCTTAAGAAAATATTTCACAACAAATATTGAGACATCAACAAGAATATTATGAGACGCTTTTTGTCAATATCTTTTCAGAGGCTGAGAGAATAAAATATTACTATTTAGATTTTGCGTTATCTGTTTTATAAAAAACTAAAAAAAGTGTGAACCATATAAAAAGTAAAGTTTTGTGAAAGTATAAAGGCTAAGAGAGAACAGATTTTCTTAGATAAAAAAGCTATAAATCTTTTTCCGTTCCTTTTGATTGAAAATAGATAATATTTAGTGGGTAACGTATCTACAAAAGTGTATTTGGTCGGTAAAATTCGAACAGCTCACAAATCGAACACTCACAAAGCCGCAACCATTGATACTTAACCGCGCATAATATTTTCGTGAAATTTGCATCATCATTTTGCGTCAAATGTCGAATACGATTTCCCTTGTAGGCACGAACAGGTCTATTTCCATTTTGAAATGTCGGCCCGAAGCTAGAGGCTCAAGTGTTCCGTCAGAATATTTGAATATTTTAACATCGATGCTCGCACCAAAATAAAATATGAATTTTTATTTTAGTGGTGAGCAACTCGATAAAATATATCGTTATATGATTAGGCGTGGTTGATTAACCCTTTAGTTTTTCGATGAACTGCAAGCGAGCGTTAAAATTCATTACGCGAAATTTTTGGGCGTTGGTTTCAGTTATAGTTTAACACAAAGCAACAGAATCTAATCTAACTTTAGAATAAATTAAGTTTGTGTTTGGTTTCCATGTTAACTGTACCGTGTGAGTTTGTGGGATGAAAACAATTTGAACACCGCCGGGGCCCGACCACTTTTATAGTGACCTCCGTACGTGGACCGAATCCAAACCGCACGGCATTAAAGCTGCAATAGGCATATTGCGCCAGCGCCCGCGGCATTACATTCTAAATTCACAAACTTGACAACTCCTGGCCGTGTGGGTGTGTGCTTTGGGCTATTGTACCTATACCGTTTGTCTTACAAATACTCCAACAATATGTACCAACCGAGTTTAAAAAAAAAAAAATTAACAACTCTTCAGAGCGGACACATTTATTTCGATATTCAATTTGTATAAATGAACTATTAGTTACTAATTATGTTTAATTAATTAAAGTAACACAATGGATGCTTATATAAGACCATGTTGTGCATTTCAAGTGGGTATTCTTAATCAAAATACCTTAAATAAAAAAGCAAACTATTTAATGAAAAGAATTAATGTTCAACAGGCCAACAGTTGCAGAAAACCTACTTTGTTTAGAGAAACATACTTAATACGGCCATAAGGTCTCAAGAATTGAGATCAAAATAGCCTAGCTCTCTAGAATAGTACGGAATCCGAGAAAATAACTCGACTTACATACATGGGAAACAAAAGGAAATTGGTGCCTTTATTTTCTGTCTGTTTTCCCTATTTTGTTCAAAACATAATCTTACGGGCATAGAATTAAGATTCTAACATGGAAGAGATATTACCTATTAGGGCAAAAAGTACATCGAGGGTACATTGCCTTGAAATTTTTACCTACGTACTTAAAAAAGATGCTACTAGTACCATGGTACTTACTACCTCTCTATATTATTGTTGAAAAATTAATTTAGATTGCTTATAGGCCAGTGTAGGTGGCCATATCAAAGAAAAGAAGATGTTTGAATTTTATCTAAAGAAAACATTTTGTCACAAAGTTAGAAAATATTCCAACCAGTAGATATATAAATAGGCATGCTATAAATAAACAGAAAAAGTAAGTGTATTCGTGTTTATTTTAAGAGACGCTATCCGTTGAGGTTATCTCTTAGAATTTTACCCTCGCAATTGTGGCAATCTTGTTTCAAATCTTTGCCAGTTATAAAAACTGCGTTTAAATAAAACCAAACAAATGCACGAAGCTAAACATTTAAATGAAAATAAGCTAATTATTGTATGTTTCGACGCCTCCAAACGTCACTAATTGAAGGAAAAGAGTGTCATAATTAGTAGACTAGCCTTCTTCGCCACACAAACGTGCAGGAAGCACTTAATTGCGATCCGAGCATCGGAAGACCGACATACGGAGTGCGTTCTTGTTTATTTCTTATCACAGGGCAGTAAGGTTCAATTTGTGCTAAGTCGTTAACAAACGTATTCGAAGAAGGAACAGTGCAACGTTGCAGAGTTAAAATTGAACACATGGTGCCTGTCGAGCTGCGATGACGTGATAGATGAAATATCAGTTTCGAGAACTTACGACGATATGATTGTCATTTTATAAAAGGACAAGACGAAGAAAAATGTGAAAATGTGCTTCAGTATAAAGTAGAAACAATTTTTTTTTTGCAGCCTGCTTTATATCTTTGTGATTTTTAGATAGGTTTACGCAGGGACAAAAGACATACCTGCAAACTGTGTGTTTAATTTTGTAAACAGTAACTAGCCGTTGTAAAATATTCTACTAACATTAACGCCTATATTTTCCAAGTAACAACATTAAGGATTGTTTAATTAGATTAAGAGTATTAAGTCGTTATTTATGTTAATCTGGGAAAGCAAAAAATGAAGACAAACGGGGGCAAATTAGAGGAGTAACTCAGGATTGCAGATTAATTAATGATGTTCGAATTAAACTCAATACTTGGCTAATTAGTTTACGTTGGTATTGGAACTGCAAAATTTTTCGCATATGAAAACCAGATTTGAAATATCAATGGGTACGCAATGTGTGTACGATTCTTAGGTTTTTACCGTAATCGGGTCAAAAAAAGTGACTACCTCGGTAACCAACGTACAACCCTAGCTCCAGGAGGTAGATATTTGACCAGTAGCTTCTATATAATACGTTATATATACGCGTTCACATTCGCTAAGATAATACCACAGAATAACAAATAGTATTAGAAGATTCGTACCAGTTTAATAGCAATAGGAGCGCCCACATTACAGAGGACCTAAACATAACCTGTCAAATGCCTTAACCTAACGCTTCTAATAGAAGCGTAATGGTATCGTTGTATTAAAATTATCATCATCATCATGTCAGCCAAAAGAGGTCCACTGCTGAACAAAGGCCTCACCCATTGACTTCCACAGGGACCGGACGCATGCTACCTGCATCCAGCGATCCATCCAGTATTAAAATTATGCCAATATCATAATCAGACAAAAATATATTTTAACAAATATCACGTTAAAGAATTCAAATAAATAAATAAATATATATTGGGACATTTTTACACAGCTCCATCTAGTCCCAAACTAAGCAGAGCTTGAATTATGGGTACTAGACAATGGATATAATACTTATATACTTTTTTTTGTAAATACATACTTATAATATATAAGAAACACCCAGACAAACACAAACACCTAAGTTCATCACATAAATGTTTGCGTCTTGTGGGAATCGAACCCACGGCCTCGTGATGAGCAGTCCGGTCCTCGAACCACTAGACCACAGACGTCGTCAAAAATAGAAGGACATACTCCAATAACTCCGCACCAGGCGTTAAGTACAGCAATTATCCCAGAGCACGTGAGCTGCTCATTAATAATTTTAATGAATTACAGGTTTTAATCAAATATGTTAACAAATGGCGGTGTTACGAGCGTTGTCCTAAACTCTGGTTATTACCGGCGCGCAGGTCGTGGTCATAACGCTGGGGTCGCTGTTCACTGCCCGCCCGCTTTGTTTATTAATAAGGTTGAAGACATCCAGATTTACAAGGGTATTAAAGCTCATAAATAAAGATTGATAATTGATAGGATATTGGAGAAGGGGATCGTGGCTAAATGGATATTTCGCAAGGATCTATCGATCCGAGTCAAAGGATAAGCAAATTTTTGTCTTAAACTTGCGGCTATTATGGGTGGTAGTGTTTAATTTTGACAATGCATAACACAATACAACGTCTAAAAAAATGGCGGTGTCACGGAATATACATTTAGCTCAGTTAGTATAACATGAAGATAAAAACCAAAATTTAATTATAAGTAAGATCACAAAGTCGTTTATAAGGATAGAGTAGAGACAACTAAAGTGTGTATTATCTTAATTCTCATTTAACTTTTGTCCCAGAACAGAAACTGTAGCCATAGCTATTCTTGTAGTAGAATCAATACAAATATTGTGGTTACCTAGTAATTGAGGTTAAAATACAGTGTCTACAAATCTGAAATAAAGCTGCATCTATCCTCACTATAAACCGACTGAAAATGGTTGGAAAAAGCTATCCCGATAATTAAGGCCATAAATAAAGATTGTTAATTGAAATGATATTGGTATGAGACGGTGAATTATGGCTAACGAGCTGAAAGATCAACTTTGATTTATGCCTCGTTCTAGAAACCGAAAATGAGTCGTTTTGCTTACTATGTCGTATTTTTAGTAATATCAAACGGTGAGCAGCTCATTAACTTGTAACGATTTACTCATATAGAATAAAGACTCTCAGATATGGACTATTATAGATAGGTAATAAGGTAGTTAAAGACTCCCATGGCCACATCATATAGGGTAAGGGAAGCCAAGTGCGGTTTTGAGTCGATAGAGTCCAACATACCCCGCCGCCTCCACCAAAAAAGAAGACTAGGCGGAACCGAAAATTAATCGTTTTGCTTACTATGTCGTATTTTTAGTAATGTCAAACTGTGAGCTGTTCATTAACTTGTAACGATTTACTCATATAGAATAAAGACTTTCAGATATGGACTATTATAGATAGGTAATAAGGTAGTTAAAGACTCCCATGGCCACATCATATAGGGTAAGGGAAGCCAAGTGCGGTTTTGAGTCGATAGAGTCCAACATACCCCGCCGCCTCCACCAAAAAAGAAGACTAGGCGGAACCGCAAATTAATCGTTTTGCTTACTATGTCGTATTTTTAGTAATGTCAAACTGTGAGCTGTTCATTAACTTGTAACGATTTACTCATATAGAATGAAGACTGTCCAAGTGCGGTTTTGAGTCGATAGGAGTCCAACATACCCTATTCACCGCATTTGCCTTCCCCTGCTCATATAGTCATAGTCCAACATACTCTGCCGGGTGGCAGGGTATGTCGGTACACCAAAAAGGTAGTTAAAACTAGGTGAAATAAATTTGACTATGTATTTAAACAACCTACAACTAGTTGTTCTATGTACATTAATTGAGTTCATAAGTTCTGTACTTGTTGTAACGTATAATGAATATGAAATCTGACGAAATAGTTTTACAAGGACTGTCTTTTATAATAGGTATTTTTAATAAAAATGGTTAATTAAAAATATATTTGTAACGATAAGCTATATAGCTAACGAGCTAAATGATCAATTGTTATGGTGCACCGAATGATGCGGTTAATTTTCGAGTGGTTACAAATTAAAGCGACGATAAATTGTTGCTTACGACTTGCAATAAGAACCATAGAAGAATTAAAGATAAGCCAGTAAGAAAAACGTTTATGAAATCATTCTCTTCTATTACTTTAGGCTATGTAAATTATAGACCACAATGTATCAAGCATTAACTAGGTACCAACATTTTAGTTTGTTTCTAGTTGTGAATTAATTGGAAGCAAATTTAGTTTATGAGCTTACTACTTATAGTCACTGCAAAGTGCAAATAGAGATAATGTTACAGTACCTAAATATGCATTTGCATTTACTAATTTTTATTGCAATTACGTTATTATTTGTTACTAAACACCTGAAACGTAAAAAAATCTGTACAAACTATCGCAAACAATACGCTAAACTGCCAACATAACAGAGGGCTTAATGTAATGTGACATTTATGAAACGGAATCGCCCACACGCATTCGTAAGTAGCTTATAAAATTATAATACAGCGCAATCCGGTGCGCTCGCTTTGAGCACTGTGTCACGTTACGAGAAACTTCGGCACGGCGAATTTTTATGAGTGTCGCCTCCACACGACACACCGGGGACCTGGTGGCTTTTGAAACGACTGGTAGTCAAAGAGAAATGGAGATTTCCCAGTTACAAATGTGGAAGCAGTAGGTAGAGGCTGTATTTCTTCGCGGATTACTTTCTCGAAAGCACACTTGTAACGCGCGTGCCGGAATTTTTATTACTCGCGGTTCCCAGAGGTACAGTTTCACGACAGAGATACATTCGAATCATTATGTTTTGTAGCGACTGTACACGTTACTTCGGAATATGACTTTAAATAAAGAAACAGCTCCTTTGAACATGCGAGCGCACAATGCTTTTGGCATAACAAATTTTATTGCAAGTTAATAAAATATTATTTTGTCAAGACGGTTTACTTTCACGTGACTAGATTTAGCGACTGTTCATTATTTTAGATTAATTATATCCCGCGTAGCAATTGATTCTATGTTGGACAACATTAATCAATTAACAGATAGCGTATCAATTAACAACGCGATGTATACATTAATACTGTTTGACAATGTTCTCTAAATGACGCAATCCTACAAAGTGATATAAATTAAATCCTTTCATTTAAGTATGGATGCTAAATGCTTGTAAAAAACAGCAAGTCTTAAGGTAAACTTTAAAATCAGTTTTTAAGTTCAAAATCTAAAATGCATTTGCAATCAAACGATCGCTGAGCTCCGGTAAAGGTTTTAAAATTCTTGCACTTTCATTGATCTTGCAAAAAATTACTGTGGTAGGTAATTAATCGTGTTATTTATCATATGTTTATTTTAAATTATAGTATCTACCTTGTAGGTATTTTAAATCCAAGATGTGGAATATTAGAAAAATCGTTAAGGGAGGTACCTATCTACCTCGTTTCGACCACTGCCGCGCTTCCAACTAGCCTTATACCTAAGCACGTCCTTTGGAACACAGACGAGCTCGAGTGTTACTTACGTACCTGTACGTATATCTCATCTCTAAAGTGCCATAAAATTCCAACCCGTGTTAAATCACACATAAAACATGTTCCCGCCAGTTTACCTCGAACATAACACTTACAAGGTCGCGTGGCGGCGGCGGGACACCGTGCCCCGATGCCCGCCATATTCTAATAAGTAAAATCAGCCCGAAGCTCCATTACACCTAAATTGTATCACACGAAATTTCATAACAAGTAGGTGCAGCGCCTTGTTACGTAGTAACTCCCGACGCCCGCCCGCCTTTATTAAGGCTTGATGAAAACTTTACATCATCATATTTTCTGGATCGTTCACCTAAATTAAAGGTAATTTATATCCCAATGTACACAGGCGGTGCCCGTTCGAGCTTTATTAAACAAATAAAGTAATGAATTGGTGAGCTTTCATTAACAAGCGTGCAGAAATTTGAAACTTTATTATTTACGGACGGTAAAAGACACAATGCTAAAATAAATGAAGGGTGCCCGTAATGGCTTCGTAAGGTTTGTTCGGCTTATTTACTGTGGCTAGACTTTTGAAAGTTGGCAATGTTTGTGGAGTTAACAACATTATTCTTTTGCGATATTTTGCTTCAACAACAGAAAGTTTTGCGTCGGCCATAACGTAAAATGATAACATAAAATAAGTTAATCTGATAAATTCAAAGTTTAATTAAGCAAAACATGAACATAAAATGCTCGACTATATTGTCGGAATCACGAATGAGCACATAGTTTGTTGCGACTAGTCGCAGCGTCAAATCGCAGATGTGATGAGGGTCTGAGTTCAATAGTCTGTGATAGTGGCCTCAGCGAGCGCAATGAAAGTTTGGCTGTGTACCAAAAATATTAACACAAATTTTAGTATAATCCCTGTGTGCGGAGTAGCGTGAAATTAAAAATATAAATATTGTGAGACACCGCAGCTGGTATTAATCCGAGGCGGCGAGATTACCTACAGCACGACGAATAATCATACACGCGCCACTCTCGTAACGTCACTAACGATATTAGCCGCTGAGCAACATGAATGTTCTGTTATACCTATATAAAACTAACTAAACCCCGTTGTGTTACCCGCGTTCATCCATTTTTTTAATAAATAAAATTTCCAAAACAAAATTAGCCTTAGTTACACGTTACGTCAGAGAGACACACTGTGGTGGCCTTCTGCGACACGGGATGTGGATTCGATCCCTGCACGGAACAAATGTTTGTTCATCCTAGGTATGTGAAGAAGTATGCGTAACTTTATAATTGACGTGTTCGGTGTAAGATTAGTTCACTTTATATCTAAATAATATCTAATATCTAAATTAATTCCAATTGTAACTGACTTCCATTGACATCTGCAGTTCTCTGGCATCGTTAATTAAGCGCACTGGAGGAGGGGAGGACAACGAATAGAAAGAAAATATAATGAAAATGACATTAGTGACAGCCCGATCTGTCGAAAGCTGTGTCATTACCATACATTTTGATTTGACTTGTATTCGTATGTCGATTTGAATGTCAAATTGCAACATGTGTACATAATAGTTATGCCGTAAGATTCAAAACAAATGTTTTTGTTTTTTTTTTAATCTGTTCAATATATGGTTCAATGTACGAGTAATAGCTATTTTTTTTAAGTTTGATGTTGTCTGTCTTTTCGGCTCCCTCAGCTTTATTGTTTTTGGTATTGGCTTACAATATCCACCTGTGTTAATACCATAATACCACATTAATCACTCTGGCTGTCAAGCATGTGATTATTACAATACGCCATAGAATAGAGAGGAGACTTGGGCTCAGACCATACATGCTAAAATGATTGAAGAGCTACAGGCTAGCGCTATATTATGACGACGTCTGTGGTCTAGTGGTTCGAGTACCGGACTGCTGATCACGAGGTCGTGGTTTCGATTCCCACAAGACACAAACATTTATGTGATGAACTTAGGTGTTTGTGTTTGTATGGGTGTTTCTTATATATTATAAGTATATTTTTACAAAAAAAAGGTATATAAGTATTATATCCATTGTCTAGTACCCATAGTACAAGCTCTGCTTAGTTTGGGACTAGATGGTGCTGTGTAAAAATGTCCCAAGATATTTATTATATGTTATATTATGAGACCTAAAGTACTAGCGATCTATGGGTATATCACTACACCTTTACCTACGAACAGAAAAAAGGTATGATGGTCAGTTATGCCTTAAAGCTGTGAGTCTCGAAGAGAGTGCAATTTGTTCTCATCAAAGTTCGTATCAATGTATTGAAGATAACATCTATTGATTTTGACTGACTGCAATATTTTTAAAAGCCTGAATTTGTTTGTTACTGTTATTTAAGGTATTCATAGTTAAAATTGTAGGTGTTTATCATTTTAGATATTATAAGCCTTTTTTTTTCATTAAACGTAAAATTAATTATCTAGTGTAATGCCATTACTAGTTTTACAACAATCTGTATTGTCGTAAATATTAAAAGAACAAACTTATTATCTAAAAATTTAAATAATTGAGATCTCATAAACATAATTATTTGTCTTAGCACTTCTTCTCATATGTCTTAGCAACTCGAGCTTGCCCGCTTAATCAACCGCACGATATCAAATTAATACTGGAACGCGCTTTGTGGCTAATAAATGACGTAATATATCACTATGTATTAAACGCTATGCTCAAGCGACATTGCAGGTGCGATTAAGTCGGTGTGCGATGTACAATCCTGCCCCTTGATTTATACCGCTGTGTACGACGATGCTCCGGCGCGCCTCGCCTCGCCTTACTTTATTATGAATCACAATACACAATGCATGTGTCACCGAGCTTATCATTCTAAGTTTGGGAGGTGTTGGTGTACGGGATTATGTTGACGGTGTGTGTGTGTTTAACTACCGCAGTGTTGTATATGTTAAAGTATTATTTAAGATCGTTTTGAGGGAAAATTTTCTTTCTTGTCGCATGTAACTTATTGTTAACTATTCTGCTAGCTGCTTCTGACTGCAGCGTAATCGACATAATTGTAAATAATAATGGATAAACATACCATATCTGTATTTCCCCGAGGGTAAGGCAGATTTGTCCTAATATTCACCCATAGTTTGCCGGTACGTTAAGGTTACATGATTGTAATAGAGGGCGAGCCAGATGCCATTAACCGGGCACAAATCCAACCTTATAACCAATCCTACTAAGAATCTTATAAAAAACCTAATAACATACTTTGTTCAACTAGGGAATCGAACCCAAAACTTTTAGGGTAGCAGTCGCGGTTAGGTTAGTTGACCAATAGGCAAAAGAGGTATATAATATTGATTGAGACAAGGTCATTACATTTGTAACATATTATTTTAATGAGCGTCATGAATAATTATGTTATGCAGGTTTCCTTGGAAATGGATGGATGATTGCATTTATTTACAAGTGACTACATAGTCCAGTTTTACTAAATTTTAAACTACGAAATGTATGCAAAACGTCATTTCAAGCAGTGCCAGGCACTAATTGTAACTCTTCATTACCATTTATAATGATCCCAAACATAAAATACTAGTTCTTATTCCATGAAAACTAGGTTTTATTATATCTCGAGCAACGTCAGCTTTTGATGCCGCATATAATTTATACATTTCGAAAGTTGTTGTACTTTTTAATATTGCTGCTAGGAAATGCCACAGCAACGAGCAAAAGAGCTTCAAGTTTGGGAGAAGTCTCCGAGATTCACAATATCTTGGCGAAACTTTGCATCGTTTCCAAGATTTCCGCGGTTAAATTACCCACGCTTTTACATCTTTTTCTGCTTCCTTTTAGAGGTCTCGGTAGGTGGCAGTGGAACCCATATAATAATATGTTTTCCCGTTTCTCTATCACGATATGTTTTGTATTCACGTGAAACCTTATGATATATTTGCTTCCTTAGTTCACAAATACTGCGCAAGTTTCATGACTGTATTTACCGAATCGTTAGGCAGAGGTGTACTAATGTACACCATCAGTTTGCCGGTATGTTTAAGACCCATGACAAACCCCTACTATTGAGAATTTCATAGAAAAACCCAATAACACTTTGCTTGGCCAGGGAATTGAACCCTGGACCTATCTTCCCAGCATAGCAATAGCATAGTCGTAAAGGACCATAATACAAAGTCAAATTAAATTTCAGTTGAATTGTTATTACACAGATTTTTGTTGAATATTGACTATAAACACTCAGTCCTCATGGTGTTTAAAATTATTACAAAATTATTATTTATTTTTAAATTTATAGTAATAATGAAAAGCTATATTAAACGTAGGTAATAACAGTGTGTTCGAAATTGGAGAGGATGAGTCTGGAATAAAATCACACTTTCCAACAAAAGTAATATAAAGAATCTCCTAACTACGCAAACTTACTACGATTAATCATTAACAATACAAACTTTAGTAATATGTATCAATCTGGCTCGATTATATTGAAACTAATTTTAAACATTTACTATGTATAAGGTTCCATAGTTTGCAGTATATAAAATACATTAAATTTTTTTTTTTTTTTTATTAGGATCTCGACAAAGAATACACCTTACATGCTAATAAAAATATTAGAATTGACCTTCAAGCCAAGTGCTTCTTTAATTATGGGAGATCACATCATACGAAATGAGATCAACCACTACAAAACAATGAGATCAAACTTTAAAATTAAGTCAGCTTAAATAAATATGTATAAGTATAAATATGTATATATATGATGAAGTATCAAAACAAAACAACTAAATTTAAAAATATCCGTAAGATTTTGAGCGAGAGAGAGATACATATTATACAATTATCTTTACATTACATGACAATACTAGAGACTGCCTCGTTGGTCTAGTGGTCCCAAGTGCGACTGCTAGAGCTAGAGGTCTTGGATTCGTATCCCAGCTCTTAAATAGAATTTTTGAAAAACAAAAATTTAATTTATTGACACAGAATTATTACAAGCAGTATGTACAATTAGCAGACACAGTTTTTTTTAAATGTGCAATCATTCAGTGCAATCGATACTTATGCTGATTCCCAAACTAAGCGTTAGCTTGTATTTTGGGAAGAAAGCGTTCAGTCGTGGAAAGTGACGCGTTGTTACATTTCCACTGTTTAATAGTAGCAGATGTGTCGCTGCATTACAAGTTTGTTAAGGTGAGGTGTGTTTGTTTGAGAGTGTGTGTGTGTGTTTGTGTGTGTGTGTGTGTGAGAGAGAGTATGTGAGACTGACACTTCAATTTTATTTATTTGTTTTCTGACACTGAGTTCTAGTGACAGTGTGTGTTGTGTTTTTACGATAAGCTGATGACGCTTGCTAATGTTATGGCTTTCCATATATGGATAATTATACCGTTCTAGCTTAATTTATCTCAATATTAACCCACAAATTAAAAATAAATTGTAAGAGCTTAACCTCTGGGGTTATCCAGAGGTAGCGAAACAGGCCAAGGCCAACCTCATACAATTTTTTTATGAAATTAACTGCTATTTTTTTCACGAGAACTTATCAGACGTCTGTGGTGTAGTGGTTTAAGTACCGGACTGCAGATCACGAGGGCGTGGGTTCGATTTCCAGAGGATACAAATATTTATGTGATGATGAATATAAGTATTTGTGTTTGTCTGGGTGTTTCCTATGTAATAAGTATGTATTTACAAAAAAAAAATATATAAGTATTATGTCCATTGTCTAGTACCTATAGTATAAGCTCTACTTAGTTTGGGACTAGACGGTGCTGTGTAAAAATGTCCCCAAAATTTAAAAAAATATATATCTGCCAAGTAATTTCACGGAAACTTATCAGAAAGCTGTGAAATAGGCCATAATTGATCAATATCCCGAGCATACTAAGTATGTAACAACCCTATAGAATATAGTTATCTTATATAAAGACTTACCAGATTGGGGGGTATATTTTCACGCACGTGTACACTTGTGAAGAGCATGGATACTTTATTATGTGTCAATCATAACCGGGACACAGTTGACACTCGATGTATGGTAAGAACTATTTCTCATAGAGGTTACATTACGTTTATAAGTTGGTTAAGTTGTTTATTCTAGACATGGTTTATGAACTGCCAACCCTTGGTACTATCAGCTCAGTGTCGACAACGTCTGTGGTCTAGTGGTTCGAGTACCGGACTGCTGATTTACAACTTTGGCATCCGTTTCTTTGTAGTTTTTCGGTTTCAAGAATTTTATTTCTCCAAAGAACTTTACAATGTTCGCTTACAAGAGAAAAGGTCGTGAGTTCAATTCCCTCAGTACACAAATATTTATGTGATGAACTTAAGTGTTTGTGTTTGTCTGGGTGTTTCTCATGTATGTATTTACAAAAAAGTATATAAGTATTATATCCATTGTCTAATACCCATAGTACAAGCTCTGTTTAGTTTGGGTCTAAATGATGCGGTATATGGATGTCCTAGGATATTTATTTTCTATTGTTTAGCGAGAGGTACTGGGTTCAATTCCCAGGTTGAATAAAGTGTTTTCCTATTAAACTTCTTAGAAGTAGCGTGTACTTGGGTTTGTGTCCGTTTAATAGCAATATGCCTTATTAAATCGGATTTAAACAAAACGTGAACCGTGGGTGTACTTTAGTACACCTCTGCTCAGCTCTGCTGGGTACAGACGTGATGGTGTGATAGTGTGTTAATAGTCCTTATCGGTATCTACGTTTACAATTACGACAAGTTTAAAACTCAATACACTAAGGCTGAGATTCAGAGAAGAGACTCAGCATGAACTTACGCTTCCGTATGTCAAATTGTAATACAAATTTGACATACGGAAGCCTTACTTTACGCTGAGCATCGTCTCTGAATGTTAACCTAAGCTTCTCTTATGCTCATTTTCAAGTAATGAAATTCATATTTAGCAATGTATTATAATACAATGCACAGGTTTACAGATGGCGTTGTCATTACCCGATACGTTCACCACACACTAATGTTGCTACGAAGATGCTACGCGTGTAGCACCGTAGACACCTGCTACGTGCGCTACGACATTTGGAGCGTACTACGGTGCTACGGTGCCGTCAACACTAAATATCAATGCTAATACAGAATGTTATTTAATTATTGATGATATTTTTAATATTTTTTTTGAAATTTTTATAATTTATATTATTATTTATTTTTAGGAGCAGTGAAGCTTGTTTTATTTATTAAACTTTGTTCACTAATGCCATTTTCCGGTTTAGCTTCAGAACTAAACCAACCATCTAGGAAGTAAATTCTATCAAACAAATCGTTGTTGGTTCACATAATCATAATCATACACAGACAGTACAGTTGTAATTAAAACCTCTTCCTTTTTGAAATATGTAAAAACATGCATACCTCACATATTTTGTACTTTTTAACAAAACCGTGCTAATTAGATGTTTGGGACAAGGTGACTTACATATTGCTGACAATCATTTTTGCCGACGCTAAACGCAAACATTAAGCGTCACATTTCAATGTAAATAGTTGCTCCGTAATCATTCTGGCACTTGTTAATTAGTGCTTACTTCGGGGGGAGAGAATTTATGTTTATATAACAACGCAACGGTCGGAATAGCAAGATGAGAAACAAGAACAGTGTCTGTAATTAACATAGTAATTATAGGCGTCTAATTGCCTCACTGTTCATGCCTTGAGTATCAAACGGGCGTGACAGGACTAAAGAGTGGCGGGCTTCGGCTCTCCAGTATAATAGCTATGACATTTAATTAAGTAGATACTGTAGCATCAATGCGCTGACAGCTCTACATGGAACGTGACTGCGCCTAACGCCTAAATATTAATTAATTTACGAGGAGCGATAATATGCCATCAAGATGTTTCTATGAAATTCCGAGAAACTGAGATTAATTTTAGATTATTATTTAGTGTCAAATATACGACCTCTTGATGAAGAAATTTTAATTACGAAGTTAATGATTCGTAAAGTATGAATTGCTCATATAATATACTAGCTTCCCGCCAGCGGCTTCGCCCGCGTGGTATGTTATTATACATATAAACCTTCCTTAAGAATCACTGCGACACGATGGACCGACGATTTAAAGAAGGTGGCTGGCAGCGGATGGATGCGTGCTGCCCAAGACCGGGATGGTTGGCGCTCTTTGGGGGAGGCCTACGTTCAGCAGTGGACGGCAATAGGCTGATATGATGATGATGATGAAGAATCACTCTATCTATTAAAAAAAACCGCATCAAAATCCGTTGCGTAGTTTTAAAGATCTAAGCATGCATAGGGACAGACAGACGGCGGATAGCGACTTTGTTTTATACTATGTGGTGATTGATATTAATCGGGAATAACGTCACTTATTAGTGTCAATAATTATAAATTTAAAAATTAGTTATCTTTGTAGGCTATTAAAAATATTTTGTAACAAACTGTGGGTGTATAGCAAACTGCACATCTGACCTTGGGATTGCAGTCATGATGGGATGGTATATTTTTATAGCTATATTATACCCCCTAATACAGGTAGTAAATGCTTAAAAAGATGTACTTAATACATGTAATACTGGCTATAGAATAAGTACACATACAATAATAATTTAAAATTTTCGAACAAATAGAAATTAGCTGGATAGAACTACACTTTTCTGCGCTTTATAATACGATAACATAAAATGTTTCAAGACGGGTAAAAATCGAACGTCATAAATTACAATCGACCGTTCATTCGCTGTTCAACTCTTCATTCCTTCACTTCGAAATTCAAAGTTCATTTCATATTGCCTCAATCAAAAGTATGGACGGGCTAAGACTTCTTAGTTTTATAGTTCCTTGCCTTTACTGAATGCTCTACATTTAAACTTTAGTTACTTCATCAGAGTGGCGGCTGAGAGAATAACCTCTTGTCAGTAAGTATTAACGTCTTTAACTCGTTTTTCTATTACCTACACATTTATTTTGCTTGCAATTGTCAGTCTTTACAATAACAGACACTGGAAACTTGAAATCGTTTGTCGTCTGGCTATATGTATATACAGTTGTCAGTGTTGCTAATATAAAATTGACATTATAAGTATTTAAAAAACAAAATACTGTCTCTTAGTTTAAAATACACTTCGACGGTTAAAAGGAAATAGGGCATAAGCGACATTTTGGTCAAAAATGAGTTATATATGCCATTGGACTTGAAATTTTCTGCTCTTTCGAATGCGCTTACTCCCATGGCTCTACGATGACTTTTTTGGCGTTTATGCCCAAGCAAAAAAACAACATTTTATAGTATTATTTTAGCTAACCGATGAAAATTCTAGTCATTTTTGCTATAAAGGTGATTGTACCCCTACAAAAATGATTTATTTTGGGTTTGTTGTCGGTAATGCTTTTTTACTTCACAAGGGTGCCAAGCTTATGGTTGTTTATGCCTTTTAAGCATTTCAATTGAAAAGTACAAATGTTGCTTAAAGCTTACTTCCATTTCGTAATTTAACAGAGCTGTGGCGCTTGTGCCCTATATACAAAATGCATACTTATATAACTCTGGCGGTTATCCTCTATTTCCATTTAGTTCTTAATGACAGCCAAGTCGGTTATGCCCTATTACCTAAATTGATTTTAATATGACACTGGTGGTTATACCTTACTTCCGTTTACTAATATAAATACGATTGTCGCTAATTCCATATTATTTAATCTGCTCGTTAGTAAATATGAAATGACGAGCTATATCTTTTAAATCTACCATTTAGTGTAAAATTATAGCATGGTATACTGTAATAGGCCTCTTAGTAAGATCTATCTTACTAAGAGGCCTTAAAACATATTAAGGATCTATCCTTAGTATGTTTTTGTGAAAATTTACTCCCAAGCAATTTCACCCTACTTTAGAAGTTAGAGACCCAGTTACGGTGTCGTGTAATATCTGTTTTAGATATTTTCCTGATGAAGGATTGTGTTGGTTGCGCTACTTCATTATTTTTGGGGTGGCGTTTCATCCATATTTCTTTGCTTCGTAGCGACATTGTGTGTTACTAATGTCTTATATCCTGGTATTATTTTGAATGCCGACTGTTTCTTGTGCCCTATTATCTTTTATACAACCACTATGAAAAGTACCTTATCCTTCTTTTCCTATAATATTGATTGAACGGTCTAGTCGCTTATACCCTTTTACCTTGAGAAATGATAAATTCGAATGTCGCATATGCTTCTTATCCTTTAATATTTGATTTTGTCATTTGTATCTTATGCCATATTTCCTCATTCAAAAATTAAAAGCTGTGGTTATAAGCGACAAAAACTACTTTAAATAACGTCAAATCACTAAAACTAAGGATACCAGTAACTGTTCCATTTCTATCTGATTTTATAACTGTTTCACTTTTCGCAATATCTTAATAAATAACAAAAATACGTCAGTTTTTCTAAAATTTAAAACTTTGAACGGCTCTCCTGAACATTTCATCTTTTGTCGCTTATCCCCTATTACCTTTTAACCGTCGACTTGGTTTTGGAGAGTTCAAAAAACTTAAATATGTTTTTTTTTTTATTCCGTTGGAATGACCTTGTTCCAAAACAAATCTCGCGACTCCGCAGACGCCCTAATGACTATGTCTAATTTTATTATAACTTATGTTGAAACTCATACATATTTAGCGGTTTTGACAAGATAGGTTTCAGGACATCATCAAATTTACCATTATTCATAATTCATCGGATCTTAATAATGAGGTTGATGTTTCCTGTCTAAGAAACAATCTGAAAAGTCAATGTCCTCTTAAACTGATGGACCTGTCTACAGCCAGTATTGAGTGATATGAAGATGAATAGCAGTCTATATTAAATTGGATCCCGCGGTTCATTGATTTTCAATTTGTATGGGGCGTGCAATGTTCGCCGGGGAGGACATTCGGGTCTCAAATAGGGAAATAAATCTATGTAGTTGTGTTGTGAAACTGTGAAGGTTTAGTTTAGTTTAGCAGGGCGTTTTCCGCACTTAGCCTTTGGTCATTTCTTTCTGTTTCCTATTTTAACCAGCCCAGGCCCTCCCAAAAGGGTAGCAGTCTGTTGAGACTGCTGCAGGCTTTCGCAAGCCATGCTATAGTTTGTGCCCGTTGATCTGCCGCACTACTGCATTCCATGAGCACGTGCTGTGGCGTTTCTGTGAAGGTATATCCTTAAGGTAACTGTGTTGCTTAGAAATTAGGTAGCGGAGATCTGATAATTGGTGCAAAATATTTATTTGCAGCCAAATCTGGTTAGACCGTTCTTTGGAGATTTTTATGATAGTTAATATTTAGTACATACCGATCTGTTTTTATGATAATTTATATTAAATAAGATCTGTTTTTACGTAAATCAAGGTAAATAAACTTTTGATCAGCTTAAAAATACTAAGATCAATTCTGAGATCGCCAAGTATTATTGTGGTTTTCCATCAAATTCTCCGCAGCATTGTATCACATTTTGGATGTTTGAATTGACACACCCCTACCTCTTCTCCCAAACTGATAGAGAGCCTTCATACCACTATATTATCACTGTTAACTGCCAGCCAAATGTACGCGTTTGCTTAAAATATAATTGCTTCATTAATGTATATTGGAAATGATCCATTACGATGGTTTCTTGACAGGTGACTCGAGTAATTTATTGATAGAGAAACATGTGAATGTTGAATTATTCACGTCTCTAATTAGGAATGCTGTGTTTATATTATGTTGACATTTAACTCTGCTGATGATAGTCTTGGGATCTTGGATAGTGTAGTACTACCGCATTGAAAAAATATACTGCCGCTATCAATAATGTACAAAATTTATTGCATTTCGGACTTAACTTAAGAATGTTATAATTAATCATTCTCAAATCTCTCCTCGATAAAAAAACAGGAACGATCAGTAGCATTCTAATTTCAAAAGCCAAAAAACATTACCATTTATAAAAATTGTAATAGTAACAAAAACCCGGTCACGTTCTTACAATATTATATAAATTTTAGCACAGCAAACTAAAGCAATATACGTTGCATTAGCAATATCTTCCGGAATCCTGTTTGCCTGGTAATGGAAAAATGAGTTTGAAGTCGGTATTGGATGTAGAATAAAATCGTAAGGCTTAGTAGGTATTTCATTACTGACCGCTTTATCGAATCGAATAAGCCCGTAATATTGTATGACCTATATTGGTAAAAGCTTTTGTTTATTATCTTCTAAATACAAATGCTTGCCTCATAATTTTAGTTGTCCTCAGCGCGTCTGAGAGATCTTGGGCTCAATTCCCAGGTAGCTCAAAGTGCTAATGGGGTTTTCTATGAAATTTTAGTAGCAACTCGATGTTTGGATTTGTACCTGGTCTAACCCACTATTATACGGGACCTAAACTGGCGGACTGTGGAAGTGTATTCTAATCCTTCGGGCAATACAGGCGTGATAGTAAGTTATGAAGATTTTTTGATTATTTATATTATTTATTTTATGATTATTTTTGTTAGACACTTGATCATTATGAAATGATTCAAAGTTATCTCCCATGAGAGCCCTCTATCAATGAGTAAAAGCAACTTAGTAATTAGATTATATGTACTATGCAAGTATTTTATTTTCGAAAAAAAAAACAAAATTAACAAAACAGATAGAATAGATAATTTGTAACAGAAATGATTAAATTTTTATGTTTTTACAATGAAAACCTAATCAGCGCACAGCTCAAATGGATTGGGATAAAATGTACCATACAGATACTTATTATGACGTAAGCATCCACTATGAAAAGATTTCGTGATTTTCCCACGGCATTGGAAAAAAAACTTGAACGCGAGTAAAACTAAAACCTCATCGTTCTTAAACCTCTTTAATAGTTCGAGCACAGTAACTGATCGGTACAGTCTACACGAAAAGTGTATTTGGTGCAGTGAGTGTGCATTGTCACCGATCGCACGTACCGAGTCATCGGTCCGCTGGCCAGCGCCGGCCAGATGTATTGGTAACCTAACAGGATGTCTCGCAAATAGAATGCGGGCTGCATACTGAATACCAACATTGAAATAGCAAACTGAACGCGAAATTACCTAGTTTAAACGTAGCGCTTTAATGTGTTCGCTGTTCGGGATTGTACTTTACTGTGATTTAGAAAATAGAATGATTTTATATATAATGTTACATTTACAATTTGAAACTAAATATAAAATCTAGATAAATATATGATTTTAAACAAAAAAAATGCTTTACCCACTTTATTTAAAAATCAAACGTTTTTTAAGTCGGTAATCCACCCTGATGAAATTAAAATTAAAGTAATGAGCTACTTATCATTGTAAGTACAGAAATACATCTATGAAATAAAAAAGTATGTCTTTATAGTCTTAATCATTTTCTTTTAAAGAAATATGTTAAAGCGTGAGTGTTCTTACAACAAAACGTTTTTTTTCTTTATACCACTGAGGTGGCAAACAAGCATACGGCCCGCCTGATGGTAAGCGGTTGCCGTAGCCTATGGACGCTTGCAACACCAGGGGCATCACTCGCGCGTTGCCGACCCGAAAAATCTCTTAGAGGTTTATGGAGGATTCACTGCGCTGACAGTTTGAGGGAATATTCCTCTTGCTGTCAGCGCAGCGCATCCTTAGAAGGAGCTCTGGCGTATCTACAGAATAACAAAAGATGTCTTGAATTTATCGCAATAAAAACGAGTGTTAAAGCCTCAGTGAACACCATCCACGTACTAGCACAAGAATGTTTCCGTGCGTGGTAAATTGGAAGTTACGCGTAATGCTCGGGCGTACACGCGTAGCTCCGCATTAAACTAAGTTGTAAACAACATTTATTCACTTGCACACCGCTGAATTACCTCCGTAATTTCTAATCACTGATGTTAGGTGCACTGCCCGAGGAAAATATTTGCGGTTTTGTTAATGCATTACTCTGCTCACATTATGACAAATGACTCATTTTGGTCACATTATGGGCGCCTCATAATGTGTCCCGTTTTCCGGCTGAAACAGCCATAAATATGCTTTAAAATTCTTCTCGTGTCGTATTCGGAGAGGTGGTTAGGTCAACTTTTAGGGCCATAGAAAGGTGTGAGAAACTCGAACCGCGGGACCGCGACGGTTCGTCCCCGGACGGTCATTTGATCCCAGGATCCGAAAATTGTCACCTCGCTGCCGTCTTCATTTGCAACAAATATAGGGCCCGAGGCTGAGCAATAAATTGTTGAATTTACTTTGCCTTCTTTTCCTCAGACGTGCTATTTTTCAGGCTCTTTGTTACATTACAAAAAAAGACACTTAGCATCAATTCTCTTCCCGGAATTGTGTTTACAGGGATGCTGCAGAACTAATAATGTAGATACTATTTGTATCCTCGGATTACTTTAGCTAATCTCGGATACGAACCTTATGTAATATTAAAACTTTCCCTTTTGTGAAAGAAAAACGTTCCATAAACCGAAAAGGTTTTGTATGTGAGTAATATAGAAAACATGTCAACATAAAGCGAACGCAAGGCAAGTCCGCGTGCAGATTGACACGTGACATGCGCCTTAAGTGCTTTCATATTATATCGTAGCGTACATTTTATTTCCCCGCTATCAGTCATGTTTTGAATTAAACCTTTCATACCGCTATTACCGCATAAACTTGCATTACGTACCAAATAAAATAACTATGGTATAAAATAAGTACATCGTGAGCCATAAAGTTTGTACTATAGTCCTTATCTTGAACATAAAAAGTTATGATTAAACGAAATTTCATTCACAAATGAAGTTATTTATTGTGGAATAGGTTCTTATTTGCTTGCAGTACTTAAATAATGGGTGGACCGGTGAAAGGACTTTTATCAAACCAAGGGTCGGTACTAAATCGAAGTGTCAGCGACAGCGCCCTTGTGCTTGACAATACAGGCGAATATACAGTCGCTTTGTTTTGTCTACAGAAGGTTAATGCCATAGAAAAAGTTTTAATTGCAAAAAAATACTTGTTCGTTGTCAGTGACAACTGAGCTAGGAACATTGTAGTTGTTTTAATTGCTAAATATTTTCTTTCGTTGACATATCCTAAAAAAACTATTATAAGGATATATGGACTTAAATTACCTTTTACTTTGTTATCGTTGCCCCACAATAGGGTGTCGTCTTGTACCTTGGTTGCAACAACACAGATAAACACCAAGGCCCAGAACAACCACCTGTAAAGCATACAATTAATATAGCCCCGAGCGGGAATTGATCTTATGACCTACCGATTGTGGAATCCACTGGAATGCACTACGGTGCAGAAACTGATTGTAGCTACTGCGCCAATTGAGTTGTCAATATGAAAACATGGCTCATGAACGCTGAGTTCAAAGGCAAATGCTTTTTTTAATAAACCACTTTTACAGGTTTTGAAATATCAAAAACTAGTTGGAGGGCATCAAATAGTGGGTCGTGGAGAAGAGTTGGCAGGAATTTCCAATTTCAATGATTTTCTTCTGTTTATAATTTTATTCTTGTGTTGAAATATTATATGTTGTCAATGTAGATATCTATAATTAATTAAAATCAGCAATACCGATTGTGAATAACGACAACATACAATTTTGAATTCTGATAACAATAATAAATCATACCAATAAATTCTCTGTCTTCAGAAACGCCTAGATCGAAAAATAAGAAAATATCAGAAAACACATTGTTTCCCGTACTAACGGAAACCTAAAAACTGTAATAGTAGAATAATTTAAGTCAGATCGAGTTGGCTCTGTTCCAATTGTTAAACTACCTATAATTATGTATGTTAATACGTGCGAGGTGGTTCAGATACCGTCTAACGACTTCCTTTGATAAAAATAAAGTTGCGTTGAAATTTCAGTTCCGTAGCTGCAAGTTTATTGCCGAATTGCGTGCAACGTCCTGCAATCAAGGGCTCGCCATCGCCCTTTATATAGACATTGATTTAATTTACATACGAATGTGATGGAGATGATAATAGCAATCGTGATGTTACCATTTATAATGGATATGTATCAATTTGTGTGCTCTAGCCAATTGTGAACTTATGACGTGGAACTAGATTCTAGTTTTGTGTTTAATAGTTATTTGATTAAGGGAAAATCAGTTAGAGGTACGACTATGTGACCTTACTGTGAGAACGCTGGTACCCAAAATACAAGTTACATCTTACCATGGGTACCAGAGTTCAACGCTACACTTGCATTATACTTTTTAGAATAAAACTTTACATGTGTAGATGTTCATAATTTTGACAAAAATAAAAGATTTATTATTTATTATTGTTATGTATCTGGTAAATAACTGTTAGAACTCTATTATAACTTTGTAAATAGATAACGAAACTTTGTTTAAGACAAACAGTTGGACACAGTATGTACAGACTACATAGTTAATATATCAGAAAGCAATGTATTAATTCGTCAGTCTTTTTTAAATATACTTTAAATACAAATTTGCAAGAAACTTACACCACATTGTAGGTCAGATACATCTGATAAATCCGTATAAAATACTTTTTGCATATAATATATCTTCCTATCACCATTTTTTCTCTAGCTACCTGCTGTTTATCACGTTAAAATCCTCATAAAATAAATGTTAAAGCATTTCACCAATTCCATATTATTTGTTTTGTAATAATGAAAATGCTTTGAATTAAAAATCACTTAATGCGAAAGGCCCGAGGCTATTACCTACATTAAAACATTTCGATTGGGATTACGGAAGCTTGATTTCCTTTTGCAAAATGTCGATTAATACGCAAAGCTGTTTTAAAGGTGCTCTGGGCCTCTAGATGATCATTAACAAAGATTGTATGGTGTCGACCTCAGTTGTTTCATATTTAATGTTGTTTACTCTTTTACACGCAGACATTGTGGTAATTTGTTAAGGGATAATATTTGAGCTCGTTTATGAGAGCGTGATGGTGCCGTATTTGTTTGTTGCTCTGCACCAACAATACGGCCGTGTCATCTGTCAAGCTCAACTGGCGACAGTATGTACAAACGGACGACGAATAAATTGCCCATCATTTATATTGATAAGTGACGTCGACGTTATTTTAATACATTGTATAACTACACCTACATACATCGATGACGTTTGTGGACTAGTGGTTTGAGTACCGGCCTGCTGATCGCGAAGTCGTGGGTTCGATTTCTACAGGACACAAGTATTTATGTGATGAATGTAAGTAAAAAAGTGTATAAGTATTATATCCATTGTCTAGTGCTCGTAGTACAAGCTCTGCTTAGTTTGGGACTAGATGGACAGAACATGGATGAACATGTCGCAGATTTTATATTCATTATTATTATGATCTATGCTAATATACATATATACTAATATTAAAAAGAGAAAAGATTAAAATTTTTGTATGTTTGTAAAGAGCAAATTCAAAAACTACTGGATCGATTTCAAAAATTCGTTCACTATCAAAAAGCTACATCTTTCGCGAGTAACATAGGCTATAATTTGAAAGACCACGATGGCAGAAAGTTATTTATATAAAATTTTCAGCACTGGTCTAGGTGTCGTAAGTCTAGGGTTCGATTCACGGGTCGAGCAAATTGTTATTAGGTTGTTCTATAAATAACAAAGGAAAGCTGAAGATTTAAGTAGCTACAAAAAGTTTTGTGGTATACTGTTATTCAGTCGCAAGTAGGCTGTATTTATGTTCGAATCATAGGCCAGGAAAATTGAGTGTCGGTGACAATATTCTAAGTAGGAGCCTGAGGTTTGGAATAGTGCCCGGTAAATGGCAATAGGCTCGCCCATTGGAATTTAATATGGGGGAGGGGTTATGTAATGGTACGCCTCTGCCAACTCTATCTGGTCAAGCTTGCGATTTTAAATTCATCTTGATTCATGTTTACATACTATGTAGACTTTGTTCAGTTTTAAATTGAAATAAATTCGCATAATAAACTTATATTTTATACTCGCAACTTTTCATCAAATAATTTAGATTATAACAAAGAAAGCGGAAGGTTTTTGTACAATGTTATTCTTACTTTTACGATTATGTAAATAATTCCTCATTTATTTTTTCTTTGTGATGCTAGAGTGTACCTAATTCTACAACATTTTTGTAGAATAGACTAATTCTGATGTTGATCTTTACGAACCAGTCTTCTTACGTACTAAAAAGAAAGGGTTCCACTTTTTATATTATTTTAAATGTATACTTAGAGAAATGAAAGGGGTAGAGGTAGGTATACCAAAACTAGCTTTCCGCCAGCGATAGATATTTCTAGATATTTCTTATAACTTTCATCCCTTATTTCAAACCCTTACCTTCCTACCCTACCTTCCTACCCCTTCAATACCTTTTTCGCATTAAAAAGTAGCCTTTGTCTTTTCTCAGGCTCTAGACTATCTATGTACCAAATTTCATTTAAATCAGTTCAGTAGTTTTGTCATGAAAGCGCGACAGACAGCCAGAGTTACTTTTGCACTTATAATATTAGTAAGGATTAGGTATATATATTAAACTTGTCAAAAGCCGTAATTTTAAATGGAAAAACCAAATCGAAGGTGTTTGTGGAAGAAACAGAAAAAGAAAAATATTGTCAATCTTTTGCAGAAGGCAAAAGTCTTCACATTCACATTTTATTTACACAATTTTATAAATCGTTATCTAACAAAGGTTTTGCCGTAATTATTTTTTATATCTGTCAAACAATAATTATTATTTTAATGAGAACATCGTTAATTAGAACCTATTGCTGAAATTCTGTTCAATGTCACATAAGACGGTATTATGTCTGGCAAAATTAATAATGAAACTTAGCGTGTGTACAGAAATCGCAAACCATTATTGCTTTGAAATTTAACTAATAATAAAGCTTGAGAACAATTGACTTGAATTTGTTAACGTTCCACATAATTCGCTTGAGTTCAAGATATAAATTCATATTTTGAATGACAACTAGTCATCTATTGTTAACTATTTCTATTATTTACTTCTAAAACATACTGTTATCATCATTTTTGAGCTTGATTGGTGCAGTGACCAATCAGTCTGTTTAGTCGCGGGTACAATCCAAAAACTGAAGATTTAATATTTGTATGGCCTATAGCCAGCTTTGGGTTTAGGTGTATGAGATTTGTGTTGTCACGACAGGACAAAATAAGTTGGAACATCAGCATAATTACATAGTTTTTGGAGCATAAACAAATTTCATATTAAAATCCTTCAAATCCTTTGGTATACGCGCTCCGCACGACTCGCAATGTCTATAAAAAGCACGCAAAGCTGATGTAGTTTTCATTAACAGAAAAGCCTCCAATTTCATTACGGCCTCTGGCAAACAAAGAGTTCGAGCAAATGCGCAACGGCACCAACATCACATAGACGTCATAGCACGCATTTCAGTCTGATTAATTTAGAACAACAAAAATATACTAATGTCGTCGTTCCAAGACTTTCTTGTTTCGTCGGAAAGAAAAAATAAAGCAGATTAATCGTGGAACCCTTATTAACAAAGCAATTGTTACTGGGGCTTAATTTTGAAAACCAACAATGGAAAATAAAAATGGAGTGGAGTGCGCTGCGCCCTCGTCCTAATGAATGAGGAGTAATTTCAGTTTAAATAAAAGAGAGAACAATAAAATACCCATTTTAAAAACAGTACGATGAGCAAATTGCCGCGGCATCCAATTTATAGACAATGAGGGAGAACTGTTAACATTGCTATTCCCATTAAGAATAGCGGGCGCGGAACACTGTTACACTTCGTGGCTCAGCCTTTTTATTTCACTTATAACACACTTATTAAATACTAGCGATCGGCCCTCGTTACGCTTCGAGTTATAGGAGCCTATATTTCAGTTGGACTTCTCCGACAGACAAAAATCTATAAACTGTTGTTTTGGCTTCTGTTGATATAATATATTATATAGTTTCGTTTTTTCAATATCTATATGTGATCAGACATGGCCTGTGACAATTTTATTATGACACTTATTTAATATGTGCAAATTATAAGTATAGTTCTTTGTTCGACAATGATTATTATCATGTACCAACATACTTACATTCCCTAAAGGGTTAGAGCGAAATGTACTAATGTACACCCAAAATTCGTCGTTTAGGTCCCATATATTAGAGGGCGGTCTTATTGTTATTAACCGGGCACAAATCCAAACTCCGAGCAGTTACTGAGAATTCCTTCGTGTTTATGTTATGTGCTAATATAAAATACGACACTGCACGCTATTACGAACATTTGACAAATATATTAGAGAACTTAATTTATATATTTTCATGGATTACTCATAGCCGTTACTCGGCAGTAAAATACTCCACAGCGAAACAAATCCAATACTCTCCGCGTCGATATACCTAAATACATACATTACATGAACATGCTAAATGAGAAAAGGGGAGTTTTTTTCATTAAGTCCCTAAATTGCTACGAAATATTTCATTTCGATCGAACGATTGGCTCAGGCCCAACTGTGTGACTCGTCGGATGCCGACAGACCTACGACGTTCACTATCAGATGTTCGAGGTATATGCTATTTTTCTCCGTAAGAATACAAATGTCTTGCCAAATTGTCTACCGCCGAACTAGTCCAATTTAGAAAGCAATTTCGCAACCAATTCGTTTTGTAAGCGGATCAAGAGGCCAACCTTAAATATGGTCATTAAATCGTTTACGCCGAACCCACATTCGTCTTTTTAATGTGAACTTCCAACGCTAACAAATAAGTACTCTTATGGGCGCTAACTTATCACTAACAACTGGACTTGTTTTTATAAACAAGTGATAAGTGAGCTACGAACATCTAATAGCGGACTTCCTGATTTTGTGCTGCTTTGTTACTTAGAGTTTAAAGTAGTTGAAGTATCGAAATGAAATCATTGCTTTTTGTTAATATTATCTCACTCTAGGTTTTATTATTCTAGTTAATTTTTATGTTCATATAAACGAATGTACATATTACTTATATGTTTCTCAGTGCTTTCTTTTCTTTATGAAAAGTAGGTACTCGTATTTTGTGGTCCCTAAGTTTCTGATTCGCTTCACCCATTATTTATTTAATTCCATCGCCTCATAGTTTGGTACAATAATATACAGTGTCAAGTTTTTATGCAAAATAATTTTCAGATTGGTAATTTCTAAATCTAGCTGCAAATTTAATATCAAGATACTAAAAACAAATGACTTACTCTGTCGTTTTTGCATACGTCTTTACCGTAGTAAGACTATTAAAAAGGTAAATAATTACATTCTAAACAATATCATAATTTAATCCTCGTGTAGGTATCTGTTTCAATTATATAAACATATGACCTACACGACTAATGTATATTATAGATGGAAACTGTTGACAGGGGACTTTCAACTTGCCGTGACATGAAAGAGCTGCGTGTGAAATGTTATGAATAGCATTTTGTTGACGTGTATGTGGTCTAACGAGCGAAGTTCTGGCGTAATTGAAACCGCTGCCGATAATCATCGCACCCTTTCATTCAATGCTGACCCTCGGATCCCACGGCTACAAACATCCTGTATCCCTCATATTTGATAAAATGGCTTAATTAAAACTTTGCATAGTTTCGGCCGGACGACGAACGAGCTGAGTTTGTACCACAGCAGATAAGATCCTTTTAATTACGCAAAATTTGAGTTAATTAAGTCGAATGTGGTTATATTAGATATAGGCGGGCTTAATATGCAAACACGGGTGGTCCTTTGTCAGAGAATTCTAGATACTAGTAAATAGGTATATTTGTAGGTTGTTGTTGTGGCGTAGAACATTAATAGAAGAAAAAGTGAGTCCACATGGAGGGCCTGTTTTACTACCTCCTAAAAAGGTCCCGTTAAATTACTTGGCAGATGATTTCATACATGTTTCATTTTTTAATTTATCCGACGTTTAACATCTATCCAGAGATAGTGAAACAGGCATAATAAAACATACACAATCATGATATAGAAGTACAAACTTAACTTCGATAAGTATAGTTATCATTATCAAAAAGGTCTATTCTTTGTAACACACAGGTGTAATTGTCACAAAGACCGATAGAAAAACTAGAAAATATACCAGGAAATATTATACTGATCTATAGATTTTTATATCTAGCTAGGTAGACGTAGGTTAGCGCATGGTTTCATTTTTTGGTCGCACGATGACGTGCAGTTGATATTTTTGTGGTAAAAAATAAACTACTATGACTGTGAAAAATTTCTTTGATCGAACCCCACATTCACCCTGTGACGCTTTAGACTACATTGCAAAATAAAAACTAGAAATATTTATCTATCTTTGGTTTTGATTGTCATCAGACAGAAATCTTGCAATAACAGAGAAATTGCTGTTACAGTGTCGATACCAGTTTAAATACAAATGAGTAGCTACTTATGTGGTATAATTATTATGCCGCTTGAACGACCCTACATTCTGGAAATCGATTCCAGGATCTCTCGCTCAACAGCCACGTTTTGTTACCACTAGACTTAAGAAGAGCACCTTCATAAGTCTAGTGGAAATGGATAAAGTATAAAGAAGGATAAAGTAATTAAAATAATAACATTAATTATTTGCATAACTGAGTAAGCACACAATATATTCGTCAATGTCCAATGTAAAGGGTCGTTGAACTTGATTTCATTTCTCTGCGTTACCTAAATCACCTTTCTCAGTTTGCCCACCAACCAACTCGCCGAACCAAACTATGCAAACAAACCCCGAATGCTAAACCGATGTGATTACTGCGCAATACGCACGATTCCGTATTCGGAACATAGTTGACATTGTATGCTGAGAGCAATCGAAGTTTGATTCGATATCGGAGGCAAGCGAGCCGCGCAAGCAGTAAGGTAGCCATCGCACGTTGGCAAAGCAAACTCGCGGGACGTGAGGTAGGTACATAAACTCGTAGATCAACCCCGCCAACCCTCCCAGGACATATTGGTCACGTATTTTCACCAACTGCTTTTATTATCTCTCCGTCGTCGCTTTTAATTTTCTGCCAAAGTTAATCGCCGCTAAGCCGACTAACTGCGGTATTCTTCGTAGTTGGTTTTATGTCTCGCCTAATGACTCGATGTCTTAGTTCGGTAGTGTCAAACTTTATTATACGAATTCTCGGGTATTTGGGAGTTATGTTTCTGTATATTTGAATTAGATATTGAAAAGGTAGGAAAGGTATTCGAAGTGCAATATTTGTATTTTATATATTAAAATATATTATATATTTTTGCCTACTGATGTTTTATTTATTTAAACACAATTTCTCAATCTAAAAACTGTTAAAAAGTTCTACATTTACATTTATAAATATAATACATAGCTAGCTTTACGCATGTTTCCCATTGGGGTAGCGGTTATCTATAGGAAATCTGTAGTCTAGAGACTACAGATTTCCTATAGATACGAATACGATCGTAGTATTTATACTAGAGTATAAATACTACGATACGATCTTCTATTCTACATTTGCCGTTACGTAATAAAGGTACAATGTCAATCTATTTGCAGTATAGGCACCTAAATGTTAAAACGATAGACAGTTAGATAGTAGAGATAAATTAAATCACGATAAAGACATGAATATCGTGCGTATTCACTTAGCCCATTATACTTGTTGTCCTGGCTAATTTTCACTTAATTTACCACCTAAAGATGGGGCACCAACGTAGCGTAAGGGATGTTTTAGGGTAGTTCCTCTGAGAATAACCGAAACTATACCCACTTCCTGTCAGATGGCGCTGCTCCGCGTGTAAATATTTAATTTCTAATACGGTGTTAAAATATGGGGTTACATTTATTTAGAATGTGTTCCATGACTCTTACAAGGTATGTTATTACCTCAAGCACTTGTCTCACTGCCAGCGGGGAAGGCTTTAGTGATATTCGGAGGATTTCGTGTAAATGTGAAAGATGTGTAGGTATAAAAATATGTAGTTTTGATCATTGACAACTCATGTATATACATTGAAATAAAACTATCTATTTACAGATTTTTATCGCTTTATGTTGTTATTATTTGAATCATCATAGACGACGTCTTTGGTCTAGTGGTTCGAGTACCGGATTGCCGAGAGGTCATGGTTTGATTCCCACAGGACACAAATCTTTATGTGATGAATACAAGTGTTTGTGTTTTTCTGGGCGTTTCTTGTGTATGTATTTAAAAAAAATGATAAGTAGGTAAGTATTATATACATTATCTCGTACCCGTAGTATCTACAAGCTCTGCTTAGTTTGGGACTAGATGGTGCCGGGTAAAATATCCTAAAATATTTATTTATTTATTAATTATCAATCAAATGGGCAAGGCGCAGTCATGCAAGTACCTAGTCTCATACGTTTCTCACCGAAAGACATGGTTAAAACCATCAGAAATAA
Organism: Acronicta psi; assembly: GCA_946251955.1. Taxonomy (NCBI): domain Eukaryota; kingdom Metazoa; phylum Arthropoda; class Insecta; order Lepidoptera; family Noctuidae; genus Acronicta; species Acronicta psi. The sequence goes on along the minus strand of OX276475.1, from coordinate 8,241,338 downwards.
ACACCCGCTTCACTTTACTCGTCCACACAGTACGAGCTACTTGTACATCTCGCTACTCGCTACTCGTTGACGGTGAGGCAACTGCTTTACGTTGCTTGAAACCGTTTTCGCTTTTCTCGACCGCGTTTTGCTTCATGAGCGACAAAGAAATCGCGCCGTGTTAGTAAGTTTGTTTGTAAATCAAAAAATCTTCATTATTGCTATTTATCTAAGAACATGTTTTGTTTTATTTTTATTTTATATTTCTTTTTATTATGTTATAAGCAAAACGCATTAGAAGATTTAGGGCCTGTCACAGCTTACTGAAAAATTAGTGGCCCGTTAAATTAGTTGGCAGATAATAAAAAAAAAATATCCATGTTTTAATTTATCCGGCGGTTAGCGGCTATCCAGAGGTTGAGAACCTTAATGTAGAATTTTATGAGTTTATATAAAGACTGTTAGAAAATTCCTACTTACAATTTTTGTAGGGCGTTGTACAAAAAATCGTTGTGGGACTTCGGTTTTTTCGTATGTCATGTCATAAAATTTAAAAAATCTAATCAAATGCCTTCAAAAATTACATTGGGTAAATGGGATTGTAAGCTGTAACCCAAAGTAGCACTTATTCTTTTAATCGATTTATTAATCCACATGGAATGATTCCCACTCGCTCTTGACTGGTACAGTACAATTAAAAACTAAATTATTATGTAGCAGACCTTTATAGTTCTTTAAACTTGGAACATTCTTTTAGTCAAGTCCATAAATTACTAATAAAAAAACAACCCTACCGTTTCCACTTAGATCCAAATAAACATGTTTACGTCTACATCTCTGCTCTTTATTCTAAGTTTCTAAGAGATAAAGATAAACGCTTATTTGTGAAAGTCGTTTGTCTTACTATCTACTTGGCTTGTCCTTATCTAAAATTTCGTCCATAATAATATAACTTTCTGACTGATCATATCCACTGGCTATAATCACTTTCATTTTAGCTTTTTTCCAGCATGTTTGGATCTACTTCAAGTCTCACCCGGTGCGGCTGAATATCAGTATTTTACACTATGAGGCAATTAACCTCCACAACCTAAGTTCTGGGAAATACTTATTTACTTACTCTGTGAAACAGGCCTTTAGTGTGTCATATGCCCAGTAGGATAAGTTAAGTTTTTGGCTGTTTCTGGGAAGTTCAATGTATTCTAACTCACAATATGTATAATGGTTATTCATTCCTTATAGCACTTGTATTCCCCTAGAAGTTTTGTTTATCACGATATGAAAGACCACTTTTCTATGACGTATGACTTATGTTTGTCGTTAAATGCTATATTATATAGTTTTAAACAACGCAAAATCCCTCTAAACAGTGGATTACGCGTGCTTAAGCAAACTCAATAGTCCTACTATTATATTTCGCTATTAACTTGACAATTTATCTTATCGTTCGGCGTCAAAAACAATTACCCGCATAAAAAGTTTTGATGAAACCACGAAGACAGTAACCTAGTTTACGGATAAACTGATAAACTCATTTTCGACCTTTGTTCCTAAGCCTTAAATATTTTAGGCATACAATTTTAAGCTCCACGTTCTTGGTAATTTAATTTAGGTTATTATGTTCTTCAAATTGATATTAGACCTCAAGCTAAGCGGCCTACTTTAATATTTTATGAACCTAAACACATAAGGTCGAACGACGCACGACATTAATACATTTGATATTATAAATTCCCAACTGAGACATTACACACAGCCATTTGCGTCACATTTGTGTACGTGTGTGAATGTAAATAGAAAAAAACTCATTTCACCTCGCGGCTTTGTCCCCGGTGAATAACCAGGATTAATAATTATTATTGTGACAGTCGAGTGCTTCGCGTCACAACCAGAGCAATACAACTCCTTGCTTTTCCACTTGATTACTTTCGCACAATGGTCTGAACAAACAATAATATAACCTCGGGTACCATTGTTAGAGAGAAATAATTTCAGTTACGTACCAACGGTCCCCGTTGTCCGCAGCTGTACGATGCCATTCGGATTTCTCTTTCCATTAACAGCATTTTTAATGCTTCGCTGAAAACAAGGAATGGATTCGCTCGGTGTCCCAATTTTATCCGTATAGTAATTGCCTTATTTGATCAGCACGATGGCGACGAGAACGCAGACAGAAAAACATTGCCGGCGTAAAGTATTTAATTGCGTTGCAATTGCATAATATTAACCCTGTAAATACTGGCCAAAAATATAGGAAATGGTTGTTGGTAATCTAATTAAAAATAAATAAACTCCACAACTGCGTTAAAGCACGTGTTTGAACGAAACGACGTAAATGGCCATATTAACATGTTCAGGGTTGTAAAATGTACCATAAAATAAATTTAATATAAATCCAGAGTAGAGGCGACACATAAAATTGGAGTAAATCACCGAAAGTCAGGCGCTGGAGACGTTTACAGCCTCCGAGGCTGTTAGTTCAGGAAGTGTGCCGGGATCGCGGGCACCACTCAAAACGCGCAATAACCAGATATTTATGTCACTACTGCACTTAACGTGTATACTCTAAATTTTATATTTTTATTTCAACCAATGACCAACGAGAGAAAGAAACACCAATTATAATTAAGAAATTATAATTGGTGTTTCTTTCTCTCGTTTCATTGAAACAAAAATAATAGGTGTAAAAATCGAATATAAATTTTTTTATAATTATTATTTACCTCAAATGATATTGAGACAGTGATTATTCAGGAGGCAGGAATCTGCTGAGCAGTGAAATAATATAGTTAGGGCAGAGAAAATAATAATGCTATTTCAGTAATTATTGTAACGCGAAGACTTATAAAAGCAATCTTCGCATCAAATATTTCAGACTTATGAAGTCACCAGAGTGAAATATAATTTGAATGATTGAATTTCATATTAAATTATGGATTCAGCAAACCTATTCCCAACTATGTTATGTTTAATTAAACGTAGATTTACGAAAGGTCGTATAATAAAACTACAATAAATTTTACTGATGCAAAGGGCAGCAATAAATTTCCCGTCTAACTTTTCACGTATAAATCGGGCCGTAAAACGTAAAATATTAAATATTTCCATATTGTATTTTTAATACAACGCGTGTGACGCTGTGAATTGATGTGTCATGCCTGCGGTTTTGCTTGCATATGTTAATGGTGCATTAATTATAAAAAGCGTGTACCAAAAGGTTCATCGAATGATTTATATCTCATGTGTTTACTTATTTTTTTAATAAATAAAATTTGTTTATTTCAGGCATGTAAAAACCCATGCATATTTTTTTTTATTGAAAATGGGGGCAATGGCAAATACTCACTACGCTTGACAGGCCCAACACACTTTCAGTTACAAAGAATATTGTTTTATAAAAATGTATCACAATGACATATTTGAATATTTCATCTTGAAATCTCACATATCTGGATTTAAGGACATGAACACAGCTGCTTCATCCAAGGTTAAGAAGAATAACCATTTCTTTTCATCCAAGGGTGAAAATAATTTTGGGAAACTCCAAGACTAAATATACATTCCAGAATGTCTCCAGAACTTCATTTACACAGAAATTGTGCCGTTTCGTCATTTCCTGGTTAATCCCGGGTTGAAGATACCTGGTCGTGTTTAAATAATAACAGTATTAATGTTAACAAAGCACATACAAATGGCGCTAACGACATACATTTCCGTCGTAGAACAGTGTCACCTCCGCACAGTTTGAGCTCGAAGCAATATTGTCATGTTATTATTTGGGGCGTTTACACCGCTAAGCCAGACATATAGGCCATTTGCCGACAGAACCGTGTGAAACGTTTCTCGTTATTCATGGGGCTCGCATTAATATCGTCTAAATGTGCACTTATGTCCCAAAAATTAAAGTAATACCAATGTTTATTTGTTATTTCCTATGGTGCTAGAGCTACGCTAATATAATAAATCATGATTTGGTAAAAAGATTAGGTCAGCATGTTGATGGAGAAGCTATATGGTACTTTTAGTGCGACGATGAAACCATAGCCTTATACCATATTCTAAAGAACCATTTTAAAATGGGTACGAGTAATTAAACGAGTACGAGTAAACTGACGAGTATGCGTGGGGAGGTTAATGAACATAGACGAAGCGAAAGTGGTGTGCCAGGATCGTAGCAAGTGGAAATCTATAGTCTCTGCCTACCCCTATGGGAAACAGGCGTGAAGCTATGTATGTATGTTCGAGTAATTAAAATAAAAATAACTTTCCATACAAATATGTTTGATGGGCTGACAAACTTGTATGAGAAGATATGTTTAAAGACGTATTCAATCATCAACACATTAAAGTACCAAGTATACGAAACTTTGAGTGGATTAAGCAGTAAATATTTTTGCCGGGTCCCTCTGGAGCGGACCAGACCGCAGGCAAAAGTTAGCAAGCTATAAATCATAAGCGTGCGAACCTTGGCTCACTACAATTTATGTATAAGGCTCATTGCATAGCTTAGTACTGTTTGATTGATAGCGTGAAGAAGGCCTTATTCTATGACCTCACATCCGTCACATAATGACTCTCTTGGCACGTACGAGTAATTAGGAAACAATATCTAATTATGTAAAGGAACTCATGACGCCCACGTGATAAATACATATCTACACTAGTTGCCTGAATTAACGACGTTATTTCGCTTTCCAATAGATGTTGCTAACGTCACCTTGAGATATCAAATAATCAAATCAAATAATTTATTGGAAACAAAACAAGTTAATATAATATTTATGTGTTCGTTAACTTTACGTTAACTGCATTAGTTAGGAACAACTGTGTGTTAAAATAATAATTAAGTATTAGTTTTTTTTACTCCCGACGCAAAAACGACGGGGTGTTATAAGTTTGACGTGTCTATGTGTGTGTGTGTGTGATGAACCGATTTTGATTTTGTTTTTCTTATTTGAAAGGTGAATTAGTCGGGAGTGTTCTTAGCTATATTTGATGAAAATCGGTCCAAGATGGCCGCCGCGTAAATAGCGAATTATATTTTTTTTTCACAACTCCCTCAATATGGGTATCAAATGAAAGGGCTTAACTAGGAGAATACTATACACTATACAAATAAATTTCAAATCCAACATGGCTGTCACCCCAAAATGGCAAAATTCATTTCGTGTCGGAGTTTTCTAAATTTTTTATTTATTTCAATATAAAACATAAATTTAGAATGTGAAGGAAGATTTCGACGTCGCGAGTAGAATTCGCGGTGGCTTAGTGGTCATAGCGTCTGGTGTTTGAACCAGAAGACGCTGGCTCGAATCCTACCCGCGATATTTTCCTTCATTAAAATAACTGGTAAAGCATGGAAAACTTCGCTCAACGAATGGTTGAACTAGGTACATAATCACACATAAATGAATGAATGCACGTGCACGTGATACATTAAACTGATTAATTAAGTCGCTAAGCTGTTATTTCTGCGCTATGTGGTGGTAGCAGGTTCAATCCCCGCACGAAAAAAATATTTGTATGGCCGCCAGGTAGTTAAGTATTGGTTCCAGGTTTGGTTGTAGTTGTAGTTTGCGTTTGTAAACTCATCCACACTACATAGGGTACTCAAGGCGTAGGGGCACACTGATACTATTTTTAGATTTATAAAGGAAATAGTAAACGGAAACAATATAATGTACCTTTAATAATCTACCTAAAAAATGTCATAATATTAATATACACCAACCCTAACTTACCCCTTTCTGACTTAAAATGAACCAAATCACTAAAAACCTTTTCCAGTTGTCATGGCCTATAAAAAAGAAAATATATTATCTGCAGTACCTACGAGGTGAAATAAGTTTGGTAGCGTGCGAGAATTTGAAGTAGAGTACTATTGAAATGCAACAGCCGGCGGCACTCGATATCAATTTAAAAGGTCGTTAAACATGTCAGTACAAAATTGAGCTTTATAGCATTGTCAAAAATTGCAATAAACTTGCCTAATATTGTATCAGTATTATACAATATATATACTGATATTTCAATCTCTGTATGTAGTTGGTAGTTGATAGGGGGAATCTCCGGAATTAATAATCGCATTCGGAAAACTCTTTCAGTCAAAAATTGCTATATTATCCCCGAGTGACAAAAGCTATGTTTTATTCTATTTATATCTATAGCTTTTTTTTACTCTTACATCTAACACATCAAACTGTACTATCCCGAAAACTCGCATATAAATTGGTATACATATTCTTTTTTTTTACCCCCGACGCAAAAATTGTGTGTGTGTGTGTGTGTGTGTGTGTGTGTGTGTGTGTGTGTGTGTGTGTGTGTGTGTGTGTGTGTGTGTGTCTGTGGCATGGTAGCTCTCGAACGGATGGACCGATTTTGATTTTGTTTTTATCATTTGAAAGGTGAATAGTCGGGAGTGTTCTTAGCTATGTTTAATGAAAATCGGTCCAAGATGGCCGCCGCTACAAAATAGGGGAGTACATATTTTTTCACAACTCCCTCAATATGGGTATCAAATGAAAGGGCTTAACTAGAAGAATACTATACACTATGATAAATTAGAAATCCAAGATGGCCGCCAACACAAAATGGCAAATTACATTTCGTGTCGGGGGTTTTCTAAATTTTTAATTTAAAGAGTGACTATGGAGTTTCTTGCCGGCTCTTCTCCATAAGTCCCACTTTTTGGAACCGTGCAACTCGTTTGACTTTTCAAAAGCACGCACTTATGGTATAATTGAAATAAAATATTTGAATTTGAATTTATGATGAAAATATTCCCGCAAACGATAGTAGGTATGTTATGTTAATGTATGTTATGTTACAAGAAAATATTGATTGAAATGTAATTAAGTGCTCCCTATTGAGTGCTTCGCTTCTATTTCATAAGGAGGGTGTCATGGCTTAAGGTTTCACACTCTGACCTTGATCGGCTCTCTTCTTTATTAACTATAACATCACTACAAAAGGATTACGATCTAATAAGACGTTAAAGATATTTTATTCAGACACGATATTATACAACAGTAATTGAATATATTATTGCTTTTATTCGTGTCTCAAAGCGAATCGTTTTCATAATGCAAAAAATGTCTTCGATTTTCGAATAGATAACATCACGCCTGTATTCCCCGAAGGGTAAAGTAGAGGTGTAGTAATGTACACCCACAGTTAGTCGGTATTTTCGGTCCTATATAACAGGGGGCAATCTTATTACTATTAACCGAAACTCGTGAAATCCAAACTACGAGCTGATCCTGAGAATTTCATACAAACATCCAATAACACTTTGCTCGACCTAAGGATCGAACCCAGGATCTCAAGCACAGCACCCACATATAGCGCTCACGAAGTCACAACCCATTGGCTATCGAGGCAAAAAATGCAAAAAATCAAGCTATGGTGAACAATAAGTTCGAAATTCGAATAAATAGGCATTTAAAATGAAGCTATTCGATTTCACAGATACGCCCTCTTAATGTCCATTGAAATCGATGGCCAAAAGATTTCCCATTAACAAAACACCACTTGGAACGTGTATAGAAAAAATCTTTTCACATAATTTTCAATTCTCACGCCTTCCGTTTATCCAATGAAAGAATTCGCGAGCTCGTTTAATTGAATTTTTTTCGCTTTGACAGATATTGATCGTCGGCAGTTTCAATACCTTTCTGTTTTATTCCACAAATACTTAGAAGCAGTATAATAAATCACTGAAAGTGAAAGCTGCTTTTTAAGCCTTTGAAAGTCTATAAATCATATAATAAATGAGGTGCCTCTGAACTATTCATACTTTTTTAATATAAACTAGGGCATATTTTTAGTGAACTTTTATTGAAATCTGTGCTAAGACATAAAACCATTAGGTGTCTAAACAATTTAAGTGTTTTTAACATTTTGCTTTCTGAATCGGTAAATATTTGATATAAAATTGGATTTATGACCAAAGCACATTGAGATTCAACATTGTTTTCAGTTATTAATTTCGAAACAACTTAAAATATTGAGGAGATCGCGACGGTGATATTATAAATGAAGAAAGCTATATAATAATTTGTTTATTTTTACTAGCAACCCCGCTTCAACCCCGTATTAGTATTTTTCTTCAATATCTATATACAGGCATCCGCCTGTTGCAATTATAAGGGCGATACACCAATACTTTCATCTGTCAAATAAGTTTAACACACTTCTGTATATTATGTTAATTGATCGTTTATTTTTTAGGAAACTTGCCAACTACACAAATATACCGTCAATGTTCCGTGCTCTGCAGTATTTACTGATTTAAAAAAATACTTAAATGCGTTTGACAATAATCTTGTTTGATGGAAAACACAAACTTTGAGGTTTAAGATGAAGCATGAAATTTAAGTAAATACTATTTACTTTACATAGGTATGAGTGTACGACATAACACAGTAAAATTGTTAGGAAGCGCTTTTTCAAATTAGGCTTGTATAGGTGGATCTTAAGATCCTATAACCTACCATGATGGATATTTACGATGTCTCATTTAATGTCAATTTACACTTAATCAACAAAGTAGCATTAAACACTGTAGATAACGGTAGGCTTCTATTGTTTAGGGTTCAGTCTCGGATTGGCAAAGTGATTAGGGCTTTATGCATGCCCGAGATTGGAACTGGCCGATAAATAGCGATAGGCTTGGCTTTGTATTACCTAAACCTAGTTTCGTCATTGACAAAGAAAGGCCTATATTGTTTATAAAGATTATCTATATGTTAATGGGTGCTGTTAGAATGGTAAGAATATATGCTGAGAAAAAGCGAATTGTGAAGAGCTAAAAAAATAAATTACGAAATTATATAGGTACCCACGACGTCAATCATTTAATTTAAGCAAAATTTGATTGTTTCTACCTAAGTAAATTATTTGTGTTATTATTCCTCTAATGTGGGAAAAAGTCGGTACTTACGTAACATTCCAGCTGGTGTCGGTTCAGACTGGTTCCACTAACACTTTTTCACTGTACTGTAGTCGTTTTTATGTCTTTGCTTAGGTATATAATTGTTTAAAATCACCTTGCAAAGTATTCGAAATTCGATTCAAGAAGTTTGTTGATCGAAATTAACAGTACACAATGTACCGGACAGCCACAAACAAAACAACACAACCTTGGAACTTAAGAACGAAGGGATCACGAAAGCAACTTACACTAAAACTTTTATCAAGATTATATTTCTATTGTAACTTAATTTAAAATATTTATCACATAGTATTTATTTAAAGCAGTCACTTACATTGAAATGTCGGAACACGTTCCAGCGTTCCAATAATGATAATAATTACTTTGAAATCTACAATTCTTAAAAGTCATGTAGGTAGATTTTAGATATTTAAAAAATAAATAAGGTGGGTGCAGGTCGGTGAATTAGAGAATACTTTTCCGTCACTTTAACAGAGACCACAGATTATGTACAAACAAATACATGTGCCACAGAATAAAATAATATTTGATTTCCATAAATATAAAGGTGACACCATTTTACAGATAAAAATAACTTGGAAATAAAATGTAGGTTGGTAACATTGGTGCCTGTAGATACCCACCAATGAAAATAGTATTGTTTAAATCCAAGACTAACATGATAATAATTAATAGTACAGATTGATAATATTACACATTTCATGTCTTAATAATAACGTGTTAAATATCTATTACATAAACAGTTTGGGACTACCCCCAATATGGTTTGGAATCGATGAAATTTATTATTTAAGTACCCATCTTTAATTGGTGGTTCCTATTTTTACGATATTACATCAATTATGACTCGGACGAAAACGCGATAATTATCATTTTATTAATGAAAACGTGATGTTCAATCAGTGCCAGAAATACTGTGGTTTACATTTTATTGCCAGTACCTATCATTAAGAATATTGCGTTCTTAAAATCTAAAGGACCGTGTACATGACACGAATTTGTAACTGTAGGTATTATTACAAGAGTTGTTAAAATGTTTTTGAGAATATAAAATATTATGTGATGTAACGTTCTCCTTTATAATGACAGTAAAGTAAAAATATTTAATCATATTTTTTAACTTTTTGATAATTCACATAATTTAATTATATACACTGAAGGAAACACATTTATCCCACAAAGTTTTTATAAGATTATTTTTAAATTATTAAAAGAGATAAAAGATATTCCCACATTTATTATAGGTTGAAAAAAATGGTATAAATAGGTAGATATGATTAAAGTATCAAGAAAACGTTTTTTTATTTTATTACCAGAATCAAAAGTAACACGAAATCTGCAAACTACAAACATGTTATGCAGTAAATCAATGAGTCAGCGACATTTTAGAATAGTCTGTATTCTCTTCAAATTCGTCCCCTTGTCACAGCTGGCCGGAACCACTCAAAATAATTACAATCTCACAAAAATGTCACAAGCTCGGCTCCGAACAACAAAGTAGAGCTGAATAAGTGATGAAGCGAACCAATGATATTTATGATTGATGACTGTAAGTCTAACATTGCGCAGCCGGCGGCGGCGGCGGTGCGGTGGCGCAGAAACGTTAATTGAATTATTAATGTTAATTTGAAATTAGATTTGGTTTCAAACACGAAAAAATATTTAAGCGTTGATTATCACATTATAACAATTTTCAATACGATGTCCAGAATATAGATTTATCGACGGGTTGACGGATAGAAATTCCATATTTACTTCTTTCAAATAAATCTTTATTACGGTAAGTCGTCGAGAATGTCACTTTGGCCAAGATCAAAATATAACATCTTGTAACATTTTTAAGCATTACGACCATTATAATAATGTATCCTTGGTTGAACCTTATTCACAGACACGACGGACGCTATGCTTACAGACTCTCAACTCAAGCCAGTTAAGCGTCTTCACGATCCGCATTCTAGGCTACAGACATGTTCTTTTTTCATAAAAAAATATCGAATTTAGAAAGCGAAACTCCATTTATTTTTGAATTCCTCAATCATAAACTCGGTACATATTTTTGAAGTTATTTAATGTCTAAGATTTCCTCTTCCTTATTAAAAGATATTGCGAACATTCTCACAGTCAAGTTTTCTTACAATTTCGATTTGTACCTACTAAGTTTAATTACGATATATTGGTGTTAAAGGTAATGTTCGCACGCTCAGTTCACGAACTGCTAAAGTAGAAGCTGCCAAACTCGAACTTTAAGAGTTTGGCTCACTTTATTGTAACTGCGTAGCGGGTGTCGGTGCCATACGTCACGTTCACAGCCCGCCAATTTGTCTGTCATTTGCCAAATCCGAACGCGCCTTGAATGTGGGCCGAATATCTACTAAATATGTATTCAGTGTTACCGCATACCGACTATAATTTCACATACATTAGATCAAGACTCATGTCTATGTAGGTAATTTTTAGGAGCAAAATTACACATTTTTTCTCGAAACATATGGAAATCGACTGATTTGTATTCACACGTTGGTGTCACGGGAAATTGAGTTTTTTTAATGAAATAAGAATAAGAGTATCAAGATAAAGTCACGCACATGGTTGGCTTATTAAACCAAAATATGCATAATATTTCATATTCATAGAAATATCAAATACAAGCTAAAGAAAATTTGAATTTGTATTGAACAAAAACATATATTTTCGTTTTATTAAAATCCGTCTGCTCGCCGAATTTCAATATAATTAAAAGATGCTTTGTGAATGGTTTAATTAAAGAAGCATTATCATTATGTTGCCTAGTATTAAAAATTATTTCTGATCTTTCATTCAGACTTATTAAATCAGGAGAGAATAGCTAAACGTTTTGTTAGGCAACCCCTCAACGGCAGTGCCCAGAAAAGTTACGAACTACAATTAGCTAGAAGTTCACGTTTACTAATATCTTGGTATTTTATTGTGTAATAAAAATAGCTTGTAGCTCCTCTCCTGGGCACTTAGCATACCAAATAGGTAACAAATTTATAAACTTAACTAATTAGGCGCGCTGGACGGAGTTTCATGTTTGCTCTGAACATCGTAAAGTTCTTCTAACTTCCTAATTTGAAACGGCCCTAATTATTGTTTATCTGAATCATTTAAAAACTTTGTACCCCTTAGAGAAAAGTGGTAATTAAAAACGTAAAATTGTGGGTTGTGCCTCATTTTATATGACCAATAAACTAGATTAAAAATATTTTACTGCTGCTAGCAACATATTAAACCGTTTTACTTCGTTTTTATTTGAGCGGAGTATTTGAAGGTTAATAAAAAACGCGTTAAACGTAAACACCGTTTATACGTTTGCATAACGTTTAATTGTTTTTATCTTGATGATAATGTAGTACATACTTAGCATTCAAGTTAAGTGTGTTAAGATATCTTTTTAAGTAAAAATATCCTCTTGATTGAAGATTTTCCTACGCAATTCTCATATTTTTTAAATTGATAGTAGATAACTGGTAAATGAAAATTTTCTTATGATTAATTATGAACGTTACGAGCAGAAACAACAACATCCTGCAAAACCGGAATTTTATGAACGACAACTACACTGCATAACGTGTATATGCAGTGTAGTTGTTTGGTGATATTAGTTCCTCAGGTGGTCGCTAGAGGGTGTTACATAAAAGTATTTACCACAGGTCTTAGACATTCTAGACAAGTTTCAAAACGTTCTCATCTACAAACGATGAGGCATGGGAATATATAATCACCGGATTATTCGACTACAAAATAAACCTGAGAGTAAAAATCCTAGTGTGTCCTGGCAACGTTAACACACAGTAAGCTTAAAGGACATGTATCCAAGGCCGTAAATATAAATAAATAAAACACAGTAGGTAGGTACTTTAGTCAATTTCTGATGTTCCTTTTTTCTCTCAAAATAGACCAAGGTTAGCAACAACGTTTTTCCATATTAAATATTAGCAGGAATGTTGTACGCCATTCGCCGTTATTAGGGAGTGACATGTTATTTTTGTGAGATGCGCACATACGCAATAAAGGGAGGGTAGGCGCGTCCGCTAGACGGACACGAGCGAATTGATAAGGGTCACATCAGAACATTACCCCGACGGACAAGCTAAGCCTCTTTTTTAGCTAAATTAGTTAAGCGAAACGTAACTCAATAATATTTTTTTGTGACTTCCCTCCGGAAGTTTCGTTATTAATTTTTTCCACGGGAACTTGTTTAACTTTTTTTAATTAGCTCGTGCCAGGGACTGTGTATAAAACACCCACTGCTTCTTTTTTATTACTTTTTATTTAGGATAACTACTTACTGAGAGGATATAGCAACATTAATTTTATATAAGTAATAACTAGCTTTTGACCGTGATTTGGACGCAACTAGTTCTACACTTGAGATCACGGAATCGATTCCCAGGTCGAGCACAGTGTTATTGAGTTTTTCTATAAAATCCTCCCACAGCTTTGAGTTTAGATTTGTGACAGGTGAATGGAAATAGCGTCTCCCCCACATATAGACTATCTGAAATGCTAATTTTTTTTTCTAAGTTTAGTTTTATCAAATAAGACCCAAATCACTATGTATCATCATCATCATCTGTCATTCATTAACATGTCAGAAAGCAAACAAACGAATAAATAGACTAAAAGCCTGTTTCACCACCTCTGGATAGCCGCTAACCGCCGGCTAAATAAAAAATTGGAACAATATTTGTATGAAATTATCTGCCAAGTAATTTAACGGGAACTTATCAGTAAGCTGTGAAACAAGTCCATAATGTCGGATTTGTTTTTTAAGTATTACTGGGGTTCACGCGGAAACGAAGCAAACAAATTCTAAATGCAACCCTGTATAATTTACCAATATATTTTTTTATTCCACTAAGCACCCTTCAGGTAAAGAAAGATAACTTCCAATCAAACTTAATGACTTTCTCCACGCTGATTGGCCGTGAGCAAAGTACTAACGAGTCTTGATTTCAACAAACTTCGCAAATTGTTTGCTTATTCAACGTAAGGTAATAACAGTGGGGACACACGGCCATAAATCCTGGCGAACGAGTTATAAAACACACAGGTTCGCACTACACCCGCTATCGATCTCTTTTGTAATTATTTTGCTCTACATATTTTACACTTTATGGGAGTTGGATATCGTTGTGGTTACAATCAACAATAATTTGCACGTCGTGTAAAACCGGTAGTCCATTGCAGTGTTTTCTTTAGCCAGATTTCTTCAAAGGTATTACATATTGTTGGATGATTTAAAATCGAATCCAACATCACTTTTTATTTGATGCTTATTTTTAGTTGCATTTACAAGAGGATGGCATTTAGGAGAAAGTCTCGTTCGAGATTTAAAATAATAAATCACATGATTATTCAACCGACACGATTCAATCGACAAACCGAAAGAATTAGATTTTTAAATCATGAGGAATGGATTGCTCGTTCATCATCGTGTATGTCACGTGTTTATCGTTAGGTTTTCCTTGTACAATAATCCTGTTAGATACCTTTTATTCAACCAAGGAATTGACCCTTCCAATATACAAACAAATTAATGCTTGTCAGTCACATTGAAATGGACTTTGATTGCGTTCAAATTTATTGAAGAAATGTATTTTATGTAGGTCATCTTGTAGGTATTTTATAATGTTTTATTAAAACCTTCTTAAATTATTTTAAATATTTTTATGAATTAATTACTTTTCTAATAAAAATGACCGTAATATACATAAATCAAGAAATTTTGTATTTTAAAGTAGAAAGTTTTTGTATAAAATAGTCTAAATAAATTATTGTTTGTTAGAAATAATAGCCATGTGTATATCCGAAGATATTGAACAGGAGTTATAGAGAATTTTATCCAAAGTTTAGAGAATGGCGATTATGGACCATTGAAATACGTCGAACTTGAAATGATTGGATCTTTGAATTTCGAAATGCTTTATCGTCAGAATCAATTTTTTTTTGCACATCATTTTAATTACGTACAATTATTTTTATCCGTACTGTTAAAGGTGGTGAATATTTTTAGTTTTGCTCACAAGTTTCATAACAAAACATCCCATCATTTCAACATAATCATTATTCGTTCTTGTGTATCCCGGAGAACATGATTTATTTTTGCGATGTATATGACACATAGTTTTTAGGAGACAAAAAATCTGACAAAAGGAGACCTAACAACATAATCGCAAAACGTAAATGTACCTACAAAGATACACTACTGTCTAACCCTTCGAATTTACAGGCGTAATCGTATAGATGACTATTTCATTAAAAATTACAAAGGTTGGTATCTATACAATTTAACTTTTGAGATGGAACCTATTTATTTTCTCATACCATTTATATTCCCGGACAGTTAAATGGATTTCATTAACATATTCTTTTACACAATAATGTTTACGTGTATCAAAGAGAGGATCTTATTTGTTTCCACTAAGCTACACGAAGTAAGTGTATGAAACGTTTTTTTATATTGTATTTCTCTTTGATCGAGTGGTTACAAAATGTGGAGTGCGAGGTTCTGGGTTTCAAAAATGGGTCAAAAAAGGGTCCCTATTTTATTAGGTGTTTCCTTTCAATTTTTTTTTATTATTATCATCACGCCTATATTCTCTGAAGGGCTAAACGAGATGTACAATATACACTCGTAGATCGCAGCTATGTTTAAGACCCATGTAATAGGGGCGGCACAAATTAAAACATAATCAAAAATAAAAATCCAATAATTTTGTTTAATCTGGAGTCGAATGGTTGAGGGTTTGACATTATAAAATTAAGAAAATAATAAATAATGTTGGGTTTTTAAAATTTTTTTCGTCGCCTACCTGCATTTTTTCTAATTGTCTAGCCTGTGACCTAGCATTGAGTGCGAGCCTCTTTAGTCGAACTGTCATGACGTGAGCATGTGCCGCAGTATTCTAGTGAACTGTATGTTTTCTAAAACCCTGGTGTCGATACAATAGTTCGTAACAATATCTAACTAGTGTTGTGTGTTTTAATGTTGTGACTATTATTTTTGTGTGTATGTGCTTGGTATTCGTGTCATCAACAAGTTCTCAAGCAATTTCAAGGTATGTAATTTTTCTTCTCACTGCATTTAAGTTAGCACGCTCTGGTCACATCTCTTAACCAAAATATAGTTCAATATTCCATACTCAAGAATATACCAATCAATCATAGATTTTAATATTTGTTTATCTCTATTTTTGCGCAGGAGTTAAAAACAAATTTCTTTTTCTGTCTGCAAAGCGTTGTCTGCGTTGATCATGATATTATTATCCAAAATATTTTCATAACAGCGCATGGTTTTGGATGAGACCCAAAAGCACTGAATGCAGGCTTACATAAACAAATTAATATCAAAATTGTTGCAAAATTGGTATGTATGTACTAGCGGGTCAATTTCATGAAATGACTAGCCGTGCCAAAATGGCGGCCGAAATAAACTCATTTGCAGGAAGTAATCGGGGAGCCTGTTTAACTGCGTACTAAACTGTTCCGATGGGACTCGCTAAACTCAGATGGCTATTACTATTTACTATTGTTTTATCTTTTACTTGGGTGATAGTTTTGAAATGTCCTTCGTTGAAATCTAACTCCTTGCAAAATTTTATGTACATTTGGTTAGTTGTTTAGGCGTGACAGACAGATCGACAGGCAGGCAAACATACTTTCGGATTCATATTTATAATACCTATTAGTTAGTATGGATGATTGTGCAAAAAGGGTTAAGCATTTATATCCAGAATTTTCGCAAAAAAATATTCTTATGCAGCCCACTGGTATATATTTTTCACAGCAAATATTAGGCTAGGGAATACTTTTGGCACATGGATTGGTTAACACGGTGATTTATTATAACGAATACAATATTATGGATATTGTGTTTTTATGGACAGATGATCTGGTAAAGGCCGCTGGGACTCCTTCGATGCAGGCGACATAATTATGAACGGTCCGTGTGGAAGTTTATATTGACCGAGGCTCAGCAAAAAAAGAGGTTCAGCAGTGAACCTCTTTCTTTTGATTGATTTGATGATGATGATTTTTTTATTAAGTACTAGCGATCCGTGCGCAGCGTCACCAGATTTTTTAAGATTTTTCTTTCCAAAAGAACCTTCCTTAGATTTCTTCAAATACAACAAAAAATAAATTAGCCAAATCGGTTTAACCATTCCCGAGTTTCGAACTTAGCAACACATTTACTGATTCATTTTTATTTATATAAATAGATAGTATCTTTCGGGAAAACACTGAAAGACAGGAAAACAACAAATAACATCCGTTACATAAATTATAAGTAATTTACAGTAATTAATAAGCTTTTAATAGTTTAATAGGACCGGTGTTGTCTGGGATAAAGACACTACTTTTAAACGACAAACTTTGTGTAGCCTTAACTGAAAGTAACTTGCCATTATAACTTCGTTATTACCAAAGTGTACTTAACTGAAGTGCAACGAGTAAGGTAAAAGCCTGGTGTTTAACTGTCTACGGTTACCGGTTACAGCAAATACAATTACTAAAGCCAAACTTGACTTTACATCCCGCGATATTGAGCGTAAAATCATCTCGCTATTAGAAAATCATTCGCTATTCGGAGCGAGCGAACGTATTACATAAATAAACTGTTTGCTTTCGCTTCGTGTTTACGTAGGACGACTATCGCGGGAGCCAGCAAATACGCTCGTCATGACGTGGCGTAGTGTGGAGCTAAGTATATTATGACGCCTTTGTGATTTGTTGTACCAACATATAATCATACCATCACGCCTGTGCTCCCTGAAGGGTTAGGCAGAGATGTACAGCTGTATACCCACATTTCCCTGGTAGGGGGTGAGCCTATTAAGTGGGCACAAATTCAAACTTCGACCTGGGAATCGAACTCAATACCTTCAGTGCAGCAGGCAACCTTACGACCACTAGGGATCTAAGGGAGTTTATGTGTATAATTTTTTTAAATCAAGTCGAAACATAGAAAAACTTTTGTTATTTTTTCATGATCTTTAGGTATTGTAACCTATAATTAGACAAATCACAGTGTCTAAATCAAAATCTAGAATGTTAGACACACTCGGTAACTTATCTATAGAGTTTGTATAATTTTTATTATTAATCTTTGTAGGCATTGTTTGTAGCCCTCTATTTAACTAATATAATGTGCATTGTCTGTCGCTAACATATCCAATCTAAAATCAAATACTAATAGCTATGGAAATCATGATTGCTCATTTACGCGTCAGAGGCACCTAGGCATGTAGGCGTGTCAGGCAATTTCTGGAACGTCATTTGCACTTTGCATTTGCGAGAATGACGAATTAATCGGAAATCAATACTTGTGTTTGACCGGCCTAATACCGCTTCGGGCAGATGCACTCCAAACCAAATTTACAGTACAGCTCAGAATATCATGTTTATTTCATATGGGTAGGTATGATTTGCAGCTAAATTATTAACTATCAGACCCAACAGATGTTGTCATGTCCAAATTCAATAAATCATACAGAAATACCATGAAAAATCTTTTACCGAATTTTCCGAGTAGCTTTTCAGATTTTTTATTTTCTAATATCTTATTGCGGATGTAAAAAAAATACAAATCAGTCCAACGAAAGGCATACCATTTTATATAAATAGATACGACTAAATACTGTTTGTATATCAAAGCCTTACATGTAGCAACGGTCAAAAAAATTAAAAATGTACGGGTCCCTGCGCTTTGAGGCATATTTTATGAAGTGTCCTCTGAGCCCATGTGTATTGTATACTATGTAAAATTTCTGCGAAACCCACATCGGCTGATAGCTGATAAATTGAAGCCGGTACGTGACCGACCGCGGCAGCCTTTCACGAGATGGGATCATGCTGATTCACCGATGTCGCGAATGTGAACACCCACGCGCGGTTGGACACTACATGTTATTTGATACTGAATTGATGGCTAACTGTCAGTTGAAAAAATTGCGAACGCAAAGTTGTGTTATGTGACTCGCTCAAAGGGATGGTCTGAATATGAATCTTCAATATTTAGCAGAATACCGAATCGTCTAGTTTTGTCTCCATGTGAGAGTAACATGATCTACGAGTAGCCTATTTGTATGCTTTTCACATCCAAACCGCTATACAGAATTCGATAAAATTCGGCTTTCCAAATGAGGTAGGTATCGTGGATAATTCTTCTTTGTACTGATTTCTGACACTTACGCGAATACTAAACACTGATGAACGTCGGGATTTAATTATAATAATATCAATATAATGCGATAAAATCCGTAAAAAGTATTTCAATGCTTCTCTATTCAATTCATAATTCAATGCAACGTAGTAAATGTAAGTGAATAACTGAAATATAATTGGAACGTACAATATGAAGGCGAGTGTATCAAACAAACCCCAGGGCTGGCACATAGTGGTATGATTTAGATAAGTCACCCGCTCTGCCAGTTTAGACATCTTCCACTTGCGACCATACATTTAACTCGTCAAATTTCTCTGCATAATGTCACTTCGATCAAAGATTGGATGTCATTAATGATTTCATCAGATATACGAACAAAAAGACAATTCGTAAAACAATGAAAATTTTGGACAGATATTTGACCATGAGTACCTATAAAACCACCCTATAAAACTTAACATAGGTGTACATACACCCTCAAAGGGTTGGGCAGAGATTTTAAATGATTTAGACAGTTTTTAAGGCCGGCAGTTTTTAAGGCCCCATGTAATAAGAAGCGAGCGTATTGCTACTATCCGGACAAAGATCTAAACAGAGTTATTACTGAGAATTTAATAGAAAACGCAGAGTATTGTTGCAAATTGAACAGCATATCACACTTCGCAGCTGCACTTCCCACAAGACTATATTTTTTTTTATATTAATAATAGTTCATTTATAACTTTGTAAGTAAGTTTTATCGTTTTGCTTTATTGGTTAATTATTAGGTAAATGTATGTATAATATCAGTTTTTATATGTGGCTCTTAGGCATATGTATGCAAGTAGTATAGTCGACCACAAAATTGCTTTATCACATTTGACAAAAAAAAATCGACGAAATTAAATTGACTAATATGTCACTTGGTCTTGTAAGCAAAAATAGACCTTGTTGTTTTGTGATGTGCAAACGATATTCTCTAAGGGTGATAAGACAATTTTATGGTCGACTATACATGGTATATGAGTTAGAGTAGTACAACTTCCCGGTTATGTAGGGAACACAACGTCCGCAGCCGCTCAGTTTCTGGTCCAACTAGTCCTCACACGGTGCATTACCCTCGGCCACCGCATTCGAGAGCTATTTGCTGCCGAGATCAGATTAATGTTGCCACTTTTCTACTTGTCGTAACCACCAAACTTTGGCCCGAACGCCTTTACTCACTCAATTGTATTCCAAAGAGAATTATTCCTGTATTTTGGGGAATAATGTACTCTGGCAATGAGGGGCATTATAGAGTTCAAAGCTCTTATATATTTACTGCTGTAATGCATTTTTCTATACTACTGTAAAATGAAACATATGTTTTAGTCTTATTTATGACTGTCTACATATAGAGTACGATATACGTATAGAGTCTACGTATAGAACCTCTAATTAATAGGCAAATCATTTTAAAATCACCTTTAAACGTAAAGAGTAATGAATATAAGACAAATTAAAACTGCACTAAAATGTAACTACAAATAAAATTAGGTAGTACTTCATTGAACTTGAAATGGAGCGTACAAAGTAAATGACATTTCTACTACCAACGATCTAGTAGGTACAGTCAGAGAAACATATTTGATTATTACATTAAATCAGTCGACTACACCCAGACACGCCTTAAAATAATCACCAGTCTACGCGCGTATGGGATTAAAAATTGTATTCCAATGTCCAACCCTCGTTTATTAAAAAAAAGTTGTACAGGTTCATGTCAGAATTAATGAATCCATTTGGCCAATATTCAACAATATCTTCTGTATACTAATAATGATCTCTGATGTTATTTACTTAATATTTTAGACAGAGTTAAATTTGGTATACAAAATTCCTTATCACCCAAAACATTATGCTAAAGCCACTTAAAACAGTAATTCGGGAGTCCCAAATATTACATTCCAACGACGACAATAAGCTCAAACATTAAAATGAAAACTTTTATCAAATAAAATACAATTCAACCGTGCGTGCGCTGGCGTGGGGCAAAAATGCGGTCGGCAAAAGGTGGCAAGAGTAGATACATTCCCTTTACCTCTTGCTTCCGTTCACGCGCAGGTGAAAATATTACGTGGAGGTGTAAACGAGCCCCGGCAAGGCCGTTATTGCCGTCGTTAAGTTAAAATTTTCTCTCTTGAATAGCAAAGCGAATGTGAGACATAAACACAGCCATTTATGTTATTTGCAAACGCACATCGAGATGAATATTACGTTATATAAAGGTCCTACTTATACGGAAAAATTAGATGCTCCCGTATAAAAAAATAAGCTGTATATATTTTATTATCTTTGTTTTTATTGTGTTTAGATTATATAGTCTGTTTGGATTCAATTTTTTATTCTATGTTACAGATTTATTTTACGCAAGTGCGAATCGGTAAATCCTTTTAGGCGACTTTGACTATAGCGATGAGAGGAGCGAGAAGGACAAAGGACAAAGGTAGAGAGAAGGTGAGCGAAGCGGGAATAACTAGCCTTTCATGATTAGACATATAGACGGATGTAAACCTATTGCGCTGCTTTGCTAATTTGCTAATTACTTAAATGTACCTGTATATAACATTATATCTATATATACCATATTCACATACCACAATATCACCATACCATAAAAACCATCTATAACCACATCACCGCTCCGCTTCCGCCGTCGCTCCCGCCCCGCTTGTCACTGTGGCTAAGAATGAAGCTTCAGATTATCACGAGATAGTGAAAAATATCGAAAAATATGCTTTGAAATTCAAAACACGTGTACGATCTCATTATTTACTTCTAGTATCTGTTATATAAGGATATGTTAAGAAACTTTGCATGCGTCGAAGAAACTTCACTCAAAAATTCAAAGAACTTACCCGACAGAGTAGGGAAAACAGTTATCCACTATATTCTTTACTATTAACTCGAAGTATAACTGGTACAACATAAATAAATAACAGAAATAATGAACCTAACCGCGCTGATAAAATAGTCATTAAATTTTAGTTCTCCGAGTCAACTCGTGTTTACCGTTAAATATGTAATAATAAAGTTGTTTCATTGGGTACATACATTCAGTTGGCCAACAGACTGACGCCAGTTGAACAAAACAAGCTGGCAATAGAACAGATTTCCCTCAGGAGTGCTATATTACGACTTTCCATAGAGGAAATGTACGTAAGTGTTCTGAAAAAGTGGGCGCGTTAGTAATTTGATGGTTGAATTATTTTTATGAGTTACTACCCACTTTGGCTTCAAAGTAATGCTCCATGTGACAAGTTTACAGGTGACGACAACTTTAAATATCCTGGGACATTTTTTACACAGCGCCATCAAGTCCAAAACTAAGCAGAGCTTGTACTATGGGTACTAGACAATGGATATAATACTTATATACTTCTTTTTTGTAAATACATACTTATAATACATAAGAAACACCCAGACAAACACAAACCCTTAAGTTCATCACAATAAATGTTTGTGTCCTGTGGGAATCAAACCCACGACCTCGTGATCAGCAGTCCGGTACTCGAACCACTAGACCGCAGACGTCGTTGGCTCGATCGACTTTGTTAAAGCTGAACAAAATGCGACATTAAGAACTTACAATGAACGTGTTGTAACTAGTAATTTATCAAAAAAGAACCGTTAATTTCATTTATTACCCAATTAAAATGATTGAAACACAAATTAACTTGTTCAGCAAAAATTTTCGGGTTTGAATTAATGCAAGACTAATTAATAATTGTGTAGCAGTCACATATTAATTATCATAATTATTTTGTACCATTTTTGTATACATTCATTTCATGCTGAAAACCTAAAATTTACATAAATACGTATAAAATACTGACCTTATTAAGTACAACGGTGTCATCACCATGGAATGAACCTAAATAATCGTTAATTAACTTTATAGTACGGTTCATTTTAGAACTTCAGTAATTAAAGGCTTAAAAAGCGCTCGTCTAACGCCTATAGTGTTTCAAAGATACTTAATTACAGGGCATAAAACCTCTTGTACGGGCGAGGTCAGACACGATATCATAGATACCTAGATTTATATCAAATAAAATTCATTGGCTGCGGATTTTTACACCAATTTTATTGCGAAATTCTCATATGGAAATGCGGCTTAACAATTTAATATGATAGAACCAGATATGTATATTACTTGGCAGATATTCAGTGGGTTTGGGACGAAGGGCGCAGGCAAGCTTGCGACTAAATTATGGCGACTTATGGCCAAGTACTTATGGACGTCTAAGTTTGGCTATCGTATCACCGACGCTCAATTCCACTGATAAAACTATGTTGGTAAAGTGCGTTAGGAATGCGACCGTTGCTACCGCTCCCGGTCTTACCCAAAAGGATCGAGTCTCATATAAATATACCATCTTATATAAGTACATATTTATTGTACAACTTTGTTATATGCCCTTTAGATACACCACTACTGTAACACATGATGGAACGTAGGTACAACTTAGAAAATACTTTGTAATGTGAAATTTTAAATTTTGTGCTTCCTCTAGTGACATTTTTCAAAAGGCAAAGGAATAGCGTCCCGCTCTTAGCTTCGACGTTAATGTAGCTAGTGTATATTGCTCCCGGGAGAATTGTAAAATGCATGCAAAGGTGATAACTTTGATGCTCCAACGTAAAATGGGTACAACATGTTCACGTGTTCAGATTTGATTAGTTTTATGTTTACATACATAGTATTTTTGAGTTACACTTGAGCGAGGGGTACCCAGATGGCTTTTTTTTAAATCAACTCAGATCTTATTATATCTGCATAGATTATACTTGAATAAAACTAACATGCAACTAAATTCTATGGATCCAAACTTAGTTGTTGTTATACATAATTATAATGGGCACACCCGAGTATCTTTTTGTATTTTTTTAAGCTTTATCCATCCTAAGATTAAAAGTTATTTTTTTAATGAAGGAAAATCCATCCCTCCCCCTAGACGTCGTTTTCCTTCATTAAAAAATAATAACTTACCTGAGTATTCAAAACAAAATTGAGTAACTGCGCCTGTATCACCTATTTTACCGATCCAATCGTTTGGGGCACATGCCATTTTGACTCTTACAATTCTATATTATTACTAATGCTTTTAAAGATAGCAACAATAGGTTTATATTATTGTGGCAGATGATGATATAGATATAGTTTCAAACTTACGAGTATTCGCAAGGATCCTATATAGAGATTCCTTGTTCATCCTTCATCTCTTCTTTTTATTCTTCTTCATCCCTTGAGTTCATCTAAATTGTGATTGACACAACCCTAAACTGGCCATAGAGAACAGTGCTAGATCAACCGTAACAACCGTAACAACAACAACAATAATAACAATAACAGTCGAGCATGTGTCTTCGCTAAACGATAATAGTTCTTAATTCTAGTTGCAACAGTATTGCTAGATATAAATGTTGTTCAAACAACACATTGTAAATGTCGACAACAGATACAATTATCGTGTATTCCATTTTCTTTTTCTATTCAATTCCGCACGGCTCTTCCGCGGGCGGATATTAACAACGCAAAACAACGGTTGCCAAGATGAATAAGGCGATAGTGTACCTTTACTTTTCTACTTTATATTAATGATGGGAAAAATAATAGTTAGAACTCAAGCTGAAATATAATTAAATAATTTTATTTCAAAAACTAACGAATGATTTATACCTACTTTGAAAACAAATATGTTAATGACTGCTACGTTAAAATAGGCTTGTATATTTTATTTTACACAGATGAAACATATTTTTATTTACTTTACTACTGAAAACATTTACGAGCTATTTTTAATATAGCTTCCGGAGCCCACTTTGTGTCCAACTGCTCGACAATATCCGTGTCTAACTCGGACAAGGATTTCCTCGGCTTTCTCATATCATGAGAAGAACTTAACACTCCTTTTTTCGGTCAGTAGTGTAAAAAAGCGACTGAAACCATTTCACCAATAACTGTCTCGTCAAAAGTTTTTATTGCTACGCACTCGGTGGTTATCCTCGCCCGCTATCTCGCTAATCTAAAACTAGACCGCCCAATTATCAATATCAATTGACGTGCAACAGCCCCATAAGGGAATAATCTATCCCCGAATCGTATTTAACAGTCGATAGTTCCTATTTCACGGCGAATAGACGGACGCAATCATTCGCCGACACCTTATCGTCAGCTAGTTAAGCGTTTCGCTGATTGTCGGATTGAGTTATAAATCTCTGACGGCACGCGATCTATCCTCGAAACGTGATCTAACGATACTGGAAGTAACTAGTTATTTGGTAACGTTGTTATAATTTAACAAGAAATTTGAATAAACTAAGGGATTTCTGAATTTATGGTACTATTTCTAAGGTACAAAGCCAGCGTTAAGGGCTCCTTAATCCCCTTCCTTAATTCCTGTAATCCTTAGAATGTTATTATATTTTAGGTTACCTACTACATATAAAATAACAACAAATTATTTATTATCGTTGCGTCTTGTGGGAGGGGTTATATCTCATGTTTCCTCACCGTTCAAGCAGGTGATAATTCATTATTTATTTTTTGTATGTCTTTGAATCGAATTCACAACTGATTTAGATTTCCATAGTAATAGTACTAGACTATCATTTTTATCTTTGGCAATCACTTGTTTTAAGTCCGTACAAAATTATTAATTAACACTCGAAACTAACATCTTGCCGGCTCTTATCCATAAGTCCCACTTTTTGGAACCGTGCAACTAGTTTGACAATTCAAAAGGGCCTATTTATATGGTCTAATTGAAATAAAATATTTTGAATTTGAATTACAGATTGATAGTCACAGACTAATGTAAGTGTTGGTCGTGCTTGAAATAAGTTATTAGTAACAAATTATGAGCTGATGCTCAGCTCTGCTCTACCTACTGTAGCTTGGCAGCGCCTAGCTATGTGCCTACAGACAGGCAAGTCATTAGCCTCGAGTTCGAATCCAAGGCACGCACCTCTGACTTTTCGAAACAATGAATAATTATCATTCGTTTAAACCACGTTACTAAACGTCACTTAAACGTTGAAGGAAAAGCTTGAGTAATGATTAGACTGCGTGTGAAGTCTCCGAACCTAGGCATCATGATGAGCTGGAGCCTAACCACTCTCAATTTCAGAGACTTATGCCCAGCAGCAATCAAATTCAAATTCAAATAATTTATTTGCTTACCAAGTGTCCAAATAAAGGTCTTATTACTGAGTGCTTAGAACTTAGCGGCCAATAAATGGTTTAATAATAACGTTACATGCGTACCTTGACTCTTGTTTTCCTCGTAAGGTTAGGCACAGGTGTACCAATGTACATCCACAGTTCGCCATTATTCTTAGTGTTTAGGAGCCATGTATGTATATGCGGCCAGCCTATTGCAATCAACCGGGCATAAATCCAGACTCCGAGCTGCAAATTACACATACAGAGAATTACACAGAAAAACCAAATAATCAAACACAGAACCTCCAGCGTAGCAATGGCTACGATAACGAAGTACATAATATAACATCAGATTATATAAATCGGTATCATAAAATAAAATATATTTACCTATCTACATTTTGTGAATAGAATAAAAATTGAAAGCTTCCTATCATCGTGTGCCGGTTGTTAAGGAAATGGATTACCTTGTAATAAGTAAATTGTGTATAATATATCGATAAGGTATTCACTAGAGATTTGTGCCTACATAAGTACTTACACTGATTTCTGGTAATAGTAAAAACATGTTAGGTTCCTTCAAAGAAAGTAAAGTACCTACAACGATTATATATTATTATATTCAAATAAAGTTACAGATATTGTGTATTGATAAGTCTATATATATTTTGCTAATAAAATTCTTGAGTACCTAAACAGGGTTATTCGGAAAGGATTGCATAATCCTGAAGGGAACATGGTAGGTACCGATGTCATGATAATGAACAACTTATGTTATACCTACAACTTCAAAATAATAGAAAAAACAAATTCAAACAAATAGAAAAAAAAATTTAAAGCTTATGTCATTGTCATGCATTTTGTGTCGAGTCATTTGTCGATTCGAATTCGGCAGATTGTACGTAGAAACAATGGGTATTATAACCAATCTCCTTTGGATTCTTTTCTAAGCCAATATATGAAGATATAAGAATTAATATGTAATTTTATGTCTAATTTAATAAAACCTTGCTTAATATACCAGTACCTACATCTGGTTTATGCAAGATTCATGACAACTTGATCATAATTCAACGAAATGCAGTGAGGGATACATGGACAGATTTCTGTCTAGATTGAGTGTCGACGTCTACGATTCCCGAATATTCTAGTTTTCGATATTCATGACTACACCTCCAGAGATCGTGTACCACACATCTTGATAGCGCCATATGTATTGGTCTCACTCGACCCTTAAGCTCGCCTTGTCACTTTGCACAAATTTAGTGTACGTACGAGTAGATAACATAGATTTAGTATTCACATACCCACAACATTTATTATTTTAACTATTTTGGTTTATTTATTTATTTATTTAACCTTTTATGTACACTAGTACATAAGGCAGACTTAATGCCATATGGCATTCTATGCCAGTCAACCGTTGGGTTAAATTTATCAAGTAAAAATAGTAGGTATTGGTTTCAATGTACCTACCTAGGTGCGTTTTCAAATTATTTGAAATAAAAGTTATTATTAAGTTCCTATAGATTTTTCGGACTATAGGAACCTAAGTATAAAAGTAGGTACTATGTGCTATACCACATAAAAAAAAATATTTCCAGATATTTCGGTAGCGTTATTTTGCGTAATTAAATATTACAATTTATTATTAAACAACCGCAGCTGGTTCATTAATTATGAATACTGTGGCTTAGCCGCTGTGTTGATTACATTAATCATTAAAATACGCTTAAACAGTTCCGGTATTTATTGTTGTTTTAGGTTGTGAATTTATTTATTTTGTCAGAGAGCAATCAGAGAGTAAACGTTTGCGGAAAATCTCCGTGACAGTAACAACAAATTAGAATTAATTTCGATAATGATGAGGAAAAACTCAAACTTAACCTAAATAAACAACACAGTATTATAGTACCAATAACAAGGTTCGAAAAAGAAAGTAAAGGTAAATAATCATCATTATCATCAGCAGCGTCCCAAATAATATGTCCGCAATCAGATGTAGGCTATTCCTAGTAAACGCTACCAGTGCCTAATCTTCCGCTATTCAGTCTCTGCTTCGACTATTCATACTACGTTTGCCTAGAAAGATCTCCAACATCTTTGCCCAAATAAAATTGCACAAATACTTCACACACTAGTCGTGATTGATTAATTTAGAATAAGAATAAGAATCATTTATTTGCATGAATATGAGTTCCAAAAGTTAACAAAATCTAATATATAAAATTCTCGTGTCACAGTTTTAGTTGCCATACTCCTCCGAAACGGCTGGACCGATTTGTATGAAATTTTGTGTGCTTATCCGGTATCTATGAGAATCGGCCAACATCTATTTTTCATCCCCCTAAAATGACCCACCCCTATATGGCAAAACAACGTTTGCCGGGACAGCTAGTAAAATATAAAATTTACAGTCCGTCATATTCTACCCGTCTAGAACCCGTCTTATTTCAGCGCCCAGCAGTGGGATTACATGGGTGGATGATATGATGATGATAAAATGTATCAACAGAAATAATGGACCTATTTTAAAATACTAAACCATTGACATTATTTTCATCCATCCCCGTTTTATTTGATTAAATTTCTTTCTACCCTATTATTCTTAACGTCTGATTATTTTATGCTCTAATTACAAAACCTTACACACATAAAACTAAGCACTTCCAGCGCCTTACAGTCTTTGCTTACCTCGAGTCAGTGTTTGTACTAATAATCGAGCTTGTTGACTGATAGCTTTATAAAGCGGCTACATGGTATAAATCATGTATTAATATGTTCACACTGTGTAGTGGTTAGCGTACATTATTAATGTAATGTAAAATATTATTAATTACTTAATATGTGTTAAGTATTTTATTTTGTAACTATATACGTCTATTGTACTTTTTTCGCCTAAGCATCGATAGTAGAACGCTAAGATGGCCATTCCCGTGGGTTTCATAAAAGGTGACTAGAAGATAATATCATTATCTTAATTGAATAAAAAACAAAATAACCTAGGTACTGTTGTCTGAAAAAAAAACATTGTTATTATAATTTGCTCTAGTTTAGATATTAGCGAAAAGTCATTTTCAAAATAGTAATTCTTTCAAAGACAGAATTTTTCACATAGAACTACAAAAGAAAAAAATCTAGTTCTGGTTCCCTCTAATCTTGGAAAGCTGAAATTAAATTAGACGTACGTAATAAAAACACGCATACAATAATGAGGTCCACATAGGGCAAGGCTGTCGGGAGTGAGTTGCATAACACATAGTTTTTTTTACAGTTTCTGCTCGCCAGCAAAGTTTTAATAAATTTATTTCACACTCGTTGCTCGTTAAAATCCTATCTGAGCCTTGTTCTTTAGGTAGAAAACATGACATCATATTTTATAACTCTGTAATATCATATTCCGAAACCCAATATTGAGATATAATATTATTTCATTCAGCTAGAAAATAAAATTCAGCCTATAGATTTAATTGGAGCGCTACACCCCTGGTCGTGTTTTTGTGTTAGCTCACTTTTTATATTGAACAATAGGTTTATATTTTATTTTTCAATAGGCACGGTTTATTGATGTGTTCGATGCAGTTGCAATATTTCACCGACGTAATACGTACATAGTGTTACAGTAACGCGCAGTGGTGGCTCTATTTCGCCAATGACTGCAATATGCGTCCAACTGTATGAACGGGGCACTAGGGAGCTTTCCATCTAGATTGGGAACCCGATGGCTGTGCGAATATCAATTGCTTTTAAAAATGTATTGTTGAAAGTTCGCCTCGGGTTGCCGGGAAACTCAGGACTTTTTGCGCCGATATTGACTCGAAACTTCTGGAACTGTTGTGTGTTGCACAGAAATACAGTTTTCGTTAGTTTGAGAATGCTGTGTGGTTGAGCACAAAAGGATCGTAGCAAGTTTATCTGAACCGTACTAGTAACAGACTTATGGCGGGAATTAATAACCTCGACCTAAATTTGACCTGCATAGAAGCTATATGACGACGTCTGTGGTCTAGTGGTTCGAGTACCGGACTGCTGATCACGAGGTCGTGGGTTCGATTCCCACAAGACACAAATATTTATGTGATGATGAATAATAAGTATTTGTGGTTGTCTGGGTGTTTCCTATGTATAATAAGTATGTATTTACAAAAAAAATATATATTATATCCATTGTCTAGTATCCATAGTACAAGCTCTGCTTAGTTTGGGACTAGATGGTGCTGTGTAAAAATGTCCCCAAAAATATTTATTTATATCAAATTTTGATCTCCAAGGAAGAATATTGAGACATAGGTAATTCCAGCCGTTAGGGCGCTTAAGGAAAATAATCGACCAAACAATATTCTCAATCCCATTGTATGAAGGTGAAATAAATATCCTGGTGAACCTATTTTCGGATTATTTTTGTTGTAATCGAAATAAAGAAAATAATGATACCTGTGTGATTTATTCATACCATCACGCCTGTATTCCCTAAAGGGTTTGGCAGACATGTGCTTACTTTCACCTACAGTTCGTTGATATGTTTAGGTCCCTTGTAATAAAGGGAGAGCCTTATTACGTGGTGCAAAACAATAATTATGTTTTTTGTTTATCTTTTAATCACTTTGTGTGATGACATGAAACATCCATTATTATGGCATTGTTATAGCTTGTAATGATATACGTCGTCCTGATAGCCATCAGACATCATTATTTTTATTATCCGGGAAAATAGGTATAGGAAATTGGGTCTAGCTACTAAAAGAAGGAAAATAACAAACTGAATTGCCAAGTATTTGTACCGAAGGAGAATAAATCACGTATTTTACCTATCTAGCTCTGCCAATAGAAGACATTGCTTAAATACCTGAAGAATATTGAGTTTGTTGACCTGGTTCCCTTTCGAGTCACCGAACCAATAAATCCGTTTTCAGTATCTATCTGGATTCTTAGAAAATTAGCTTCTATTGTATCCTAAGCTAATTATTATATTAGAATCTCTTCGGGTGTATACAAGGTGAAAGGGACATCGACACACAAACGTTGTGACAACGTTTCACTCAAGGTCAAAAATAAAATGACCTAGGTCATTCATGTAGAAAATGATCGGTTATTACAAATATTGGCATTTTTGAGCGCGCATTGTATTGCTAAAAACGCGTGAATGTTATTGCGCGCGCGATCCGAAATTAATGAAATAATGATTTTTTTATTATAAGTCTAATTTGGGTAGATAGAAATAATGATTTTTTACATGTTCAAGTAAAAAACACTGCCGAAAAATAGGAAAAACTGATGAAAAAAGTTACGGAAATTTTTAACGCAGAGGGGTCCAGAATCATGTACTGAACTCATGGTACTCGGATTTGCGTCAATGTCCCTTCCACTTTGTATATGAAAACATATTTGATAATTTTACTTATCATACCTTACCATCACAGGTTAGGCAGAGCTGTAGATACTGCTGTACACCTTCAGTATGCTGAAGTATGTCCATATAGTAGTCCATATAGTATGCCCATATAGTAGGGAGGCACACCTAATTCTAAGATTTCACAGTAACACTCAATAATTATTTGTTCGACCCGGGAATCGAATCCAAGACCTTGAGCGTAGTAGTCGCGCTTATCACTAGACTAGATAATGTGTTTAGTTGTTTTGCAGACTGGTATTTATAAACGCACATAATATGGAAGAAAATATTAGTTTTGAGAATGGGTATTCGGGTAATCCTTAAAAAATGTGGGCCGGCCTCACAATTTAATATTCAGGACGCAATATAGTACCTACGTATATAGCTACTACGAATATTAAGTTTCTATCTACATTTACTGTCAGTACGTGGAAAGCCAAACAATCCGCACAAATATCCCGATTATGTAAGTTTAAAGTTCACTCTCAGAATCTTAAGGTACTTTTATACTTTGTCAGTAGAAAATAGTGAAAACACAGTGTGAATGTTCAAAGGAGAGAAAAATTAAAACTTTTAAAGGTTAAGTTTTTCTCCTACAGCGTGACAACTTTGAAACAAAGCATTAAATAATAAAGAGAAAAGTAAAAAGGTTGGGAAATATTAAATTGCAGTCCTGTTATTAACTTGTAGTGTCTCAGAGAAGCGATAATGTTCCTTATAAAAAGGCTTTAGAGACACCAAATTAGAAGTCAGCACTATTTACTTAATATTATTATTAATTTTCGTTATGGATGAGTATTCGTGATCAACTGATGGAAATATTACACATACCTAAGTCATGTATGTGTAATATTTTTTTAAGTATAAATCTTAATATATATATATAATTAATCTGTACGTGTTTTTGTCACCTAACTCCTCCTAAACGGCTGGATCGATTTGGTTGAATTTTTTTTTGTATATATATTTTTAATGGGTCCCTGGGGGGCTAGGAAAGTTGCAATTTGACATTCGAATCGACAAAATGTATGGAAATATCACAAGCTTTCGCCGAATCGGGCTGTCACTAATGTAACTTCCATACATTTTGTTACTATTCGTTTGTCGATTCGAATGTCAAATTACAACTTATCTACATGCCCAGGATGGTTTAGAAATACAATAGGCGGTACAAAGTTCCCCGGGTGTAAAATTATCTATTATGTATTGTGGAGGGACGAGGTGTGTTGTCCCTCGCACCAAAGGGAATATCCTCCGACCAGGCGGGTGTTATGCCTGGCGGGCCACTGCCCAATGGTTGATGTCGGACGGTTGTATATATGCCAGTTGCACGGTAAGTTTACCGTCACTTACGCGATAATTCAACTTCTTCGATTTTTAACTTCGTAGAAGTTCTTATGTAGCACGATAGATGTCGCTACAGTATCACTATGTCATAAAAGTGGCTCTTGGCTAAGTAACAACTGCGCTGAACAATCAATTGCCACAGTTCTTTTAGAGATAGGTGATCATTCTTATCACATTGAGACATATATCTGCGTATTTGAAAGCAGTCGCTCGATTCACCCGCTACGAGATGCAGCTGAATATCAGAATTTCACACGAACCGATTTTCACCAACTAATTTCTGAAAAATACTAAGTAATATCCTAAGGCTAAATAGGCTTCAGGCTTTTTGAAGCTTCTGATCACCACCAGTAATCACCAGGAGTGGTGATGGTTATATAATTAAAAACTCTTTACAAACGGAATGGAAGTTGGAAAGGATTATCTTATAATAATTACTGCCTTTCTAAACAAATCTCTTATTTCCTTACAACCTTACAAGGAAAAGGGGTAGCGTATTTCTCACCCCTTGCTTGCACGTGTTAAAGATAAGCTTTAGCCAACTAACAAAAGGAATTTCCTTTACATCACAGAATTTCGGAGCGAAATTTCACTATCGCTTTATATATACTATCGTGGTCAATCGCCTGCTATTGACGGCCTCCCACGGTATTCGATAACGCAGAGTGCCACACACTTTACAGGTACTGCAAGCTTTACATAATACTTTGGCCATGAGTCCTGCTATAGAAAATAAGCCGTCACTATGTAACGGATGTCCTTAAGAGGGATTTTTTACGAAGGCACAACCCTAATAACTTTAGATATTCCTTTTTAGACTTGGAGTAAATTTCTTATAGAAGTAAGAGCATATTCAATGAATAGCGTGATTTGGCAGCGTGCCACAGGAACAGGTACGGCTAATACGTATCTGGAAGCGTTTTACCTCTTGTTTCCATTAATTTTACATATACTTGCCAAGTTCCTAACGTTATATTCCTTCTGTTACGAGAGCTATAACATTTTTCAAAACATTTTGCATAAAACTTTGCAGCTAATCATCTCTTTTAACACGTAAAAGGAATGTTATTACATTAAAATTACAAAGGAGAATCGATTTCTATTGTATTACGACAAAGGCAAAAATATTAATTTAAAAACTAACTCGTCCCCATTGTGTTTACATTACAATGGCTTTACAATGGTGTTTTTATAGCCAGCTTTTATCTGTTAAAGGTGAGGTATTATTATCTGCCTTTTAATTTACTGAGTGTTCCAAAATTGTCTTCAATAAAAGTTGTATGAAAGTAATCAAAATAAAAAAATAAATAAGTCATCTACGAGCTAATAGAGGTGGAGGAGGATAACATGAGACAGTAACACCTAGTTCAGTAGCCTGAGGATATTATGTATTATAATATCATCAGACCATTTACTATTTCATAATTGCGCACAGGTATTGTGTCTGAGGAGAAATGTTATATGTCACAAACAGACTATTAACTTCATATATAGAAAAGTAAACTATTTAGTAAAAGTGTGAAACAGGAAAACAGTACCTGTTTATTCGAAGCCTATTCCACCCATTGGCAATACGATATCCTATGGTTAGTGAGAGTGTTAGTTAGAATTTCGGTTTACTGGTAACCCGTAATAAGAGAATGTGGTAGGTATGGACACGTGTTTGTTTATATATGTGACGTGTGGAGGGTACTCGAAGTATCCGGAGTAACTTCAACCAACGTCACTTGACTTCACATATATATTTAATCAGTAGCTAAGTGAGGTAAGTTAACCTTACCAAAGAATGTAGGGCATTAAAGAATGTGCCGTATCAAACGCATCATAATTATACTGTCTATAATTTTAGTACTAGTAGGACATATTACTTGGTACTTATTTTACATTGTGGAAGCATAAAAGCGTCAAATGTTTGACAATAGCTTTGGAATCTAGGCATTTAGTTCGTTATGACTTGACAACGGCAAGTTTAAGGCCTGTAAGATTCACAATTGAATTCCAATATTGGCAGTGGTTCAGTATGGTAAAGGGGTTTCTATACGTTTTATTGATTTTCATTCGAGTCAATTTGTCTTGTGAACTAAATATTATTACAAATGGGTCATGTTATAGCTTATTCCCATAATCGAAACCAACAACCTTTAAATGCTCATTATACCTACGAGTATACACATGCATAATGGCTAATATTTCAACCGACTTGAAAAATTGAGGTTCTCAATTTTACTATATGTTTTTTAAATGTATTTTACCCAGAACTTTCGACTGGGTGAACTGATTTTGATGATTCTAGGATTTGGTTTTGGCCTACAAGAGAGTTAGACAAAGTGATATGTAGGGATATATCACTTGTCAAGTACATGTAATTAACCTACGTCACTACAAAAACGTTTAGGTACCTACTGCGATAAACTCTTTAAGAAAATAATTTCAATAACTTCAGACGGCGCTTTTCGCAAGAATACTGCGACCTCATATTATGAAAAGATCACACAATATTCCATAAGAACCTGTAAATTCACCCAACAACGTCGTTAACATAGAACCTCTCAACAAAACTCCCGATACAGAAGCGCACGGCCAATAGTCTAATATAAAACTCGTTTCCGATACGTTTGTGATAAGGGTGTTCGTGTAAGCGGGTATTCAATGGCATGGGCGCTTTCACTTATCCGTGGCGACGATAGCGCCCTCGGCGTCAACCCCGGGAAACGCGCGTTATGTAAGAGAAAGGTGCCTCTTACTCATAAGTGTCATCGATGTTTTGATTAAGGAGAGATTTTGAGAAGGGGTTTAGGTTTAAGATTAATTAGTTGGAATCGGTGGGAGGTATGTTGTATATTGTTGTTACCATTTTATAACGAGTTAAACACTATTGCGTATCGAAAATATTTGTTTAAGTTGCGAAGTGCTTGTAATCTGCACAAGTCACAAAAATACTCTTAAGCTTAGACATAAACTCCAATCAGACTTATCCTTAATTAGTACTAGTATGCTCAGGTATCAAATCCTTTCAATATAATTAGATTTAATTAATAATTACAATACATTTACCACAAAAGCTTAATGCATATGTCTTGTACTTCGTAGTCTATAATGTTTTACAGGGGACAAAGCGAAGTCCCATTACTGGAGCCCTGGATTGAAACACAATGTACGCTCAAAGGAGAATATGCAAGTTTGTTACTAGAAGACAATTTGTGGGACAATCTCGGACAATTTCCTGATCGGACGTTCCCAAAAAGTGGTCAAACAGAAACACCATTTACAGTCAAAACAGTGATTTGAGTAACAAATAAGGGTTCCGTGATAAGACTCTCAGTTTACGTTCAAGCATTTTCATTGTTACGAAACAAAAGGGGCGTTGTTTGAGACCTGTTTTGTGTAAAATGGCTTACACTTCACCGAAGCTGAGACCTTATCCACAAACAAAGTGATGGGTACTTCACTGTCAAAGAATTTGGTAGTAATTGAAATCAGCCAAACACTGAAATTAGCATTTTACTGGGACCATTGTACTTGGAGATTTCACTGGTTACTTATTCCACGGTTAATGATTGTGCTGTATTTTACAAATTTGGCCGAGTATTCTGACTTCATTTGGCATCGTTGCGGTCTCAATGGCCCTTGACAGTTAGTTGGAAAGGCCATGAAATACGATATGAGTGCTTTCTCAGATTCCAATTAGCCATTTATAAACCAGAATAGCTTATAATTAAAATGTAGACTCCATTAGCGTAGTCTCTTAATGGAAAATAATAGCCCAGGTCAAATTATTATGTATTTTACAGGGGTATATAACTAGGTACTAAGTTTATCTAGGTACATCGCTACAATATAATTATGTTTTTAAGGGATACTGTATTACCTTTTATAGATTTAAAATGATAGTAGCAGCTATCTGGTCGTGTTTTTATATAATCTTTCTTTGCTCTCCGCCTTTGCTTTCATAAAGACAGCTTAGTTTAGGAAAAAATACACTAACGTTTTAAAAAATTGTTCGCATGTTTGCGTAACCTAGTTCAGTAACCACCTCGTACGCTTCGTGGAACATCTTACGTGGCTTAACGGCTCACTGAAATAACTTTTTAATATAATTTTGTATAGAGCACAGCTTCACGATATGACAACATTCCTTGTACCACTAGACGCGCGGCAAAGGGCGTCTTCTGCACTGATATTACTTCTTACACCAATCTCATAAGGTTTACGATATTCACTTACTTAGATTTTATTACAAATCTTAAGCGCTACCAAATGCAATAATGTGAACACGTATACTCTTAATATTACACACAGGTAATTTCAAGAATAGAAGATGGGTGAAAGTGAAATAAAGTGCCTCCTTTCGTAAGGATAAATTATGAGCAGATATTGTAAGCCTCCGGGATTCAAGTAATGTCGTTGTTCATTTTAAGACGTTCTAAAATCTGTAAGAAGACGCATTAAAGTATGATATCAGATGGAAAACGGGTACAGGGCAATAAACCCATTTATATTAATAAATTATTTGTATTTACTTTTGTCGTATGCCCAACTCTACTAATATTGTAGAAAAAAGTAACAGACGTATCAATTGCTCAAAATCAAATACCATTGACAACAAATAGACGAAGAAGCCTGCGATAGGCATGTGATATTCAATAATACGACTCAATTCGAAGTCAATTACGTTAGCCTTAAAGAAACTGAATTCTAAAAAAAATACTCTGATATAAAATGGACTATTCATCAATTCTCTCAAACTTCTTCGAATTTGAGAGTCAGATTAGATTATGTCTGCGGTCTCGTAAACTTAGGTTTTAGATTGGATGTCAAAACAGCTTGTTGTGTGATGGATCTATATCCACTTGTATCACACAAACGTACTGTAATTTTTATGAAAAAAGTATTTAGTAGTAAATAATTATATCCCAACCATTTACATATTACGAGTATATTACTCGTAAACGTACGGACATTTTTTGGGAGATCATTTGCTAGGTTTCAGCCCAACGTTTCAAGATAACGTGACTTATAATGACAATAATAACTTGACTAACACATCATGTCCTAAGTGTCGCGCCTATTGAGGTTTGATTTTTTAGTTTTCCTTGTCAACCAAATTACGCTTTTAGGTCACCACTTTCAAAAAGTACTTAGCACCAAAGAAGTACTTAGCAAATTATATTTTTTCATTATTAATACACCATTGCTTTCTATTAAATGACTCATGAGCTTCGACTTGAAAACGTGTTTGAGTTCGAGTTTTCAGTCTCAGTAAGGTTTTCACCAAAATCAAAATTCATAGAAATGCGAAAGGATATTAGAATTCCACAATAATAACATTTAACATACTAGAGTGAACAATGGTATGTAGGGCACCGTTTATCAAAACCAGATTTACTAAATAAGTACTGTCATAAATAAAGGTCTTTGTTTCACTCTTGATTTCAAAGGAGACGCTTAAAGGAGTTTCTGGCTAGATTCTAAATAATGTTAGTGATATTCTAGCAACAGTACGCCGCTCAAGGATGTCCCGGCGTTTGTGTTAGGACCCAACTGACGTTACGCCTGAATTCTCTCTTTATATTAGCCAGATTTTACTTTAGCCGTCAGCCTTTTCTGTTTCAATGTGCGTAACGTCCCTCTTTATTTTATCC
Organism: Acronicta psi; assembly: GCA_946251955.1. NCBI lineage: Eukaryota > Metazoa > Arthropoda > Insecta > Lepidoptera > Noctuidae > Acronicta > Acronicta psi. The sequence continues at coordinate 8,202,647 of OX276475.1, read as the reverse complement.
TGAAGTTAAGTATAGGGTATGTCAAGACATTTTACGTAAGTTAGGTTCATTATTTGACAGCTGAAATTGAAGACTGACCATGGAAACATTTTGTAATATACCATCAAGCCTGCATTCCCCAAAGGGTTTAAGCAGAGGTGAAAATCTGTATAGATACAGTTCGGTATAGTATCTGTATACATAAAGTCTAATGTACAAGTCATAGGGGGCAAGCCTATTGCCACGTATCAGACACAAATCTAAGTTCCAAACTAAATGCTACAGAGAATGTCATAGCCCCCAACATAACTGAAAAAAAGCTAAGTCAATTCTTCCAATTCTAGATGTCAAATTCTATAATAGTGCTTTTAATTTTATCCCTTCCCTTTCTTTTATCGTAAACCTCAGGTTTTGTTCCATACGAGGGACCTCAAAGGCTTTACGTAAAGGTCGTCGTAAGCAGAAACATTTATTCCAAATTTGATCCACTTACGAAAGTACAAGCCCATAGTTTATCCCTTGTAAATATGTAAATACGTTTACCTTCACTTAAAAAACCAACAGAAGTCCGTAGTTTTTTTTTAAGCGTCTTAACTTGGCTTTATGTATTTTAGATACTTTCAGTACAATCTTGAAATTGGTAGTAATTCAGAGTAAGTAAATCAAACTATTCTCGTGTTGTCTCATAGTTATACGTAAGTATTTGTTCCGTGCGCGTATCGAATCCACGATAAGTGTCGCAAAAACCGATTACCTACTCAGTAAGCACGCCACGCGTATCTTTTACTTATTACTTATGTAAGCTTACCTAAACTAAATTTTATATCAAGAGGTTTTCTAGAAATTATATTACGTTTACGTTATCTTCATTGTCAGCAAGTCGTTATTCATTATTACTGTTTTAGTCTAGTCTGCGTTTTCGTTATCAAGTAATGGTAGACTCTATGTAACACGCAATATCTGCTACTTTAATTTCAAGACCTTTGTTTAATCAAGTATAGATTTTGCCCGCGGTTAAATTACTTGACAGATAATTTCCATACAAATTTTGTTCCATTTTTTTATTTATCCGGCGGATACCAGCTATTTAGACAGTGAAACAGACTATGAGGCTATGAGACTTCATAGTCTCATAGCCTCGTAGTCTATTGCCCAAGTTTGGATATATATCTTTTTGTGTTTTTTAAGCATTTTCCATGCTAAGATTACAAGTTATTTTTAATGAAGGAAAAAATCGTGAAGCATCTTCACAATAGATGGCGCTACGTCACCGTAAGACGTAAATTAGAATGTGGAGGAAGATTTCGACTGGCGAGCAGGGCGAGCGGTGGCTTAGTGGTCAGAGCGTCTGGTGTACCGAACCAGAAGGCGCAGGTTCGAACCCTGCCCGCCCGCCGATTTTTTCCTTCATTAAAAATAACTTTGGATATATAGTTAGTAAATGCTCATAGCCTAATAACCTCGAAGCCTCGTAGCCCTGTAGCCTCATAGCCTCATGGCCATGAGACTACAGGGCTACGAGGCTACGAGACTATGAGGCTACGAGACTATGAGGCTACGAGACTATGAGGCTACGATGCTACGAGGCTACGTGATTATGAGGCTACGAGGCTACGGAACTATGAGGCTAAGAGGCTACGTGACTATGAGGCTACGAGGCTACGGGACTATGAGGCTACGAGGCTACGTGACTATAAGGCTACGAGGCTACGGGACTATGAGGCTACGTGACTACTGGGCTACGAGACTACGTGGCTACAACGCTACGAGACTACGAGACTACGATGCTACGATGCTACGAGGCTACAAGGCTACCAGGCTACGAGGCTACGAGGCTACGGGGCTACGAGGCTACGAGGCTACGAGGCTACGAGGCTACGAGGCTACGAGGCTACGAGGCTACGAGGCTACGAGGCTACGAGGCTACGAGGCTACGAGGCTTCGAGATTTCGAGGTTATGAGGCTATGAGCATTTACTAACCATATATACAAACTTGGGCCACTGCAAGATCAACGAGGCAGTTTTCTCAAACAGAAACAACGCTGCATTTTTTTTTACTGTAACGAGGTTTCTGTTAACAGTAATCATGGAAATGAAATTAAAAAAGTGCTCGTTGCAATGGGCGGGTCGAGTAGGCGGGAAATTCTGTCACAGTATAACTAATTTGCAAGAGCATTTAGCACAACTGAGAATAGTTCAAGTATTTAGGTTGTAAGTGTTAGCGTCGTTACTTTTATTTTATTTACTGTATTTTGTGGTGTTTCATAATTGAGAATGATTACTGCAGCTGCAGCGCTCAGACAATTTTTACTGCAAATAGTTTACCTGAATTGCTTACAGACCAAAACAAAAATTACTACTCACAAATAAATAAACTTGTATACCGTGCCATATGACCAACAACAGACTCAGTTCAAGTCGTAAAGGTTCCACTTGAAGCCACACACAGACGTCATAAATTATGTTTTCGAGATCGCAGAACTACTTAAATACTGGCATTCTGCTGAAAATATCGTCTTTCACAGCTTGCTTGAGGCAGTAAAATTGGCTTATGAAGCAACAGTTGCCTTTCTGCTCCCTTTTTGTGCCACAATTACCTATGAGGCATATTGGTCCATAATATTACCATACCATTAATTGTCCCGTGGACGGGACTTCTCCTTAGATTGAGAAGGATCAGGGTACAGTCCACTACGCTGACCTGGTGCGGCCATGCAGACTTCAAGCACTTAGTTTTATGGTTTACCTGTATTTTTTAATCCAACAATGGTCTATCATAGATGACCAACTAACCATTCTTCTACACATCAAGTGTGCACATCAAGACTCCGTTGTATCTCGGAGGGTACGTGTAGTTGTCGGTCCTGATTGTCACAAGAACTATGACAATCGTTAGTGATAGTCAGAAGTCAGAAAAGTTTGATGACCATTTAACCCTGAGATATCGGTTGTGCCTAGAAATTGTATATAATTGGTTGCGATACATGTAAAATCCTGATATTCAGCCGCATGTAGTTAGACTGGAAGGCGACTCCACTCCACCTAGTTAGGCTAGAATCACGACAAGGATTCGAAAGTTCCTCGCACCTTAGATTTGAACCAACGCAATGTACCACTAGGCTATCACTATGATGGTACAACATCAAAACTAGGTAGAGAAGGTATTATTTTTAGAATTATAAGCATCAAAGGAAGGATTCCTAGTATCTGTAAGTAAAACTCTCAGTTATACTTACAGATACTAGGAATCTCTTGTTACTCAGAGAACCTGCCATTTCCAAACCATAATTCCCTTTACTTGAATATTCTAGTTGGACTTAGTAAGCCTTTTGTCCGGACGTCCCCAGTGTTTCAAACGTTAGCGCCACAAAGTGACGTCATCCTCGTCCGATAGTATAATATTCTCTTCAAGACACAAGATCTAGACCCATCTGCTTAATGATATTGTACTGCTTTGCCTAGATAGCCGTTTGATGTTGCTGGCATGAAATGGAACAAGCTCTTGGCTGCGACTGCTATCATAATCGTAAGATGATAAGCATTTTTTTCTTTCTAAAAAAGACAACTCCCGCTCTTGCGTACAAGCTGTCGCAGGGGACTTCGCAAACATACAATGAACGGACATAAAGTACACCAAACTAATATCGGTGAAACGCACAAATATTTGCCTCGGGTGGTACTCGAACCAACGACATGGAACGCATCTGTAGTGGAGGTGACCACCTTAATCACTTCACCAAAACTGCAGTCAAACTAAAATTAACCGCTTAATTCTAAGTACTTCTCGAAATAATCTCAAACTAGGGATTAGGAAAAAGAAGAACAAAAATATATGTCTAAAAAGTAGACATTTACAGATATTGTAAAAACAAATATATTTTTATGACGAGTAAAACGAACAAGTATTTGTTGTTCAAAGATTTTCAGAGATTCATGACATCATACAATTTCGATAGAATATTGAATGTTCGCAAAGGTTTGCTGTCATTCTTTTATATGAAAGTTTCTGCTATCGACCTCGACACATGTTATTATCTTGAAAATTGACCATAAATAAAACCGTGCTTCGTTTGCATATTAATACGATGAAAGAAAATTGAGTCAGCATTCTGAAGCTTACGTTTTTTTGCTACAGTCAACACGGAGTGAATTTTTTTTAAACATTTTTCCAATATTCGTTAACAATGGCTCGTCGTCCATCGCAAATAATGAAACCAAACATAATCTATATTCAACCTATTTTTACTTTACTTCTTTGACCACTGCACTCAGAGACGTCAGTGAATATTCATTTATAATTATACGTTATTATTTTGTATTTAAACGGTTGTCAGTGTACAATGTCTTTGTAAAAACAGGGAAACGCTGCGTTTACCTGTTTTTACTTATTTCCTTTACTTTTTTTTCTCTATAAGAACCTTTCTCAGACTTCGTCAAACACAACAAAAAATAAATCGATACAGCCGTTCTCGAGTTTTGCGGTAACAAAACATTTAGTGAGTCATTTTTATTTATATAGATTAGTTAAAGACTCTGAGTGCGGCGTGCTGTAAAACAGCACTGTGTATGTTTATACGAAGACAACAATACCTATTTCGGTATTTAATATTCAATTAATTAGTTAACAACTAAACATCATCACGTATTAAGAGCAATTATAACTTAATACAGCAAACAATTTAGGTGAACGCCACTATTAAGAACTTACGTTCTTGTTGTTTACATCCGTGACTGATTTCCTCGCATAAAGTTTGAGTGTAATACCTAAGGAAGTTATTCGGCTCGGCACGTTTGACACTGAAATATGATGGCAATTTTCAAGCTGCCGAATATACCTACCGGGGTGGCGGGCGAAACTCAGTCAATCCTACTGTTTGTCGATCAACACGCCTCGTATCCGGTGAAATTGAAAATGTTATTTGATTCTGAGGTTAGAATTTATTGTAGTCAACTTCTGATACCCGTGACAGATGACATTTTAACTGTAAGTGATTTTACGAGTGAGGGAACGCCAGGTTTTGTTTTGGAGAAATGAAAACAAAAATATGCTGACCGAAAATCTTATGTTGGCCCATTGTACATAAATAATTCAGTATCTATATATTATATTATCTACCTACTTACTACAAACTTACTATAAAAACAAATTGCTTATTAACATAAAAATAACACATGCAAAACCATTGCTTAATAATATGAATACAAAAACGGCAAACATTCAGAATATTATCACAGCTGATTCCAAAACCAAACGGGGACAGAACAATTAATTATACAGTCCAATTCACAATACATACGATTGGTGTAGCTTGTGCCAATTGCATAGCCAAATGGATAGATACTCATAAGCAGGCTGTACAAAACGAGTATTTTACTGTGTTCCAGAATCAATTCTGCAAAATGATAATTTTATTCATAGAGTTGCCGCTAGAATCGTATCGCTTACTCTGTCCGTGATTTGGTTCAGAAATATTTTATGAAACAAACGTTCGCATGCACGTTGCTAATGTGCTAGTTTCCCACTCGAGTGTTCTTGAAAGGGTAATAATGAAGGCAATTATCAAGTTTTTGTCCGCGCTGGAGTTATGTAATTAATGACTGGAGTGGTGGCGTGTCCTAATGAGATCATACCTATATATTATGTAGGTCCTTTATAGATTAGATAAAAAAATGTTTTATTTCATTTTGTAGCTAAATTTAAAAAAAGTTGACTTCTCTTGCTGTATTGCTGACTATTGTCTCGACAGAATTGATTCAATAAAATTGTAAATTACTCGTTAAAATTAATCCTACTCGACGATTTCATTAATTATCTGCACAACAAAAGATTTTTTTATTGTTCAATTTAAACCTTTGTTGAGACAAACACAAAGATATAAAATTATGAACTTTGTAGACGTAATCAACAATAAATTAATTCAATTAAAGATCGAATGTTTTCTTTGATGATAGAAATTGGTTTTCGTTGAAACATAAAAACGTTATATCGGTTTATTAATTCTCTTTTGAAGTATTTGTGAGCCAAGATTTGTAAGACGTTGAAACATGGCATCCCATTTGAGTGGCCCTTGTAAACAAGAACAGGCATCCGTCAGACTGACCTCATAGGGAATATAAACTAGGTACCTACATATATGGCATAAAATAGGCAACAGAAGTAAAGAATGTGCTCCAGGCACGCCCATGAGAAATGATAGACATCACTCTTCCAGTTCCTTATGAACTGCAGTAAATTTGTGTCGAACAAAATTTCACTTGTTCTTTCCACGCTAATAGAAATTTAGGGAGACGTTCCAATATTACTTGAAAGAAGCACAATTTGTCTAGACAGGTACTGATATTGCGTAAAAGTTAGGTTTTTTGCACTCAACTCAACGAATAAATACAGTTCACTCAGAAAGTTCGAAATATAATCCGAGTATGAAGCTGATGTTAAAAAAATTCAAATCCACGACGCAATTCGCACTGACCAATTAACTGATTCCGAAAAAAAAAGATGGCGGGAACAAGTGTCAAACGTCAAAAGTGCAATTGGCATTGCTTTGTGCAGTGTCCGCACGAGTAGGTTTTTTTACTCTTTACCATGTCAAAAAGAGTCGTAAAGCTTTAGCGTATAATCATGCAATACTTTTACTATTGGTAAAGAGTGAACTGTTTTTTGTTACTGGTCTATTTAGGATTCTAACACCAACTTCTTTAAACATAGGCTACAGAGAGACTATTGGGGACTGTTTTCATCCCGTTAAATTAGCTGGCACATAGTTTCATACAAATTTTGTTCCATTTAAGAATTTATCCGGTGGTTACCGGCTATCTAGAGGTAGTAAAACAGGCTCTATTTTAGCAAAACAAATCACACTGTTGTTACCTTTTTAAGTATCACACATTTTAGTTATCCTAAAATATCTTGTTCAAAAAAAAAGGTGACTAACTGATTTCTCAATGCACAGCTCAAACCACTGAATCGGTTGGGTTAAAATTTGGCAGACAGATAGTTGTTGTATTCCAGCGGGATCGTGAAATCTAGTTATCTTATTTTACCCACTAATATTTACAGAATTTTGTGATTATTACCAAAGCAAGATGCCGTAAGTACTATCTTGGAGTTTAAGTTAAAGTTTTATAATCTAGTTGCATAAGAACAAATTCAGATAGTGCCTATTATAACAAAATATAATGAATATTACATGCCTAATACTTCATTATAACTTATTTTTACATCGCTTGAGTGTTATCTAAAATATCCCTGTAACATTACATTTATTGTCGCACCAATATCCACAATAATTTGGTACGGGTTGCTACAAAACACCAACCGAGTTAAGCCCGCAAACTATTGTTTAATCAGTCCCCATGGATTGCAATGCGGCAGCCACTTAATTTGTTGTGCCATTCGATAATTATAGGTAACTGGAGCGTGATTGAGTGCCTAGCTACTAATTTAGGTAGGTTAGCTACTATAGTTACGTCTTTATCTGAGTGAGTGCTCGACCACTGTGTAATGACAAGACACAGTCTATAGACTGAGGAGGCATTTGGGGTCTATTCAGTGTGTATTATCCCCTATCGGTTTCCACCATGCTCATTCTATCTACAGTTGGGTTGTTCGCCATTGTGTCCACTGGTTCTGAAATAAGTGTTATTATATTAACGCTCTATTGTTCCATACGTTAGATAAGGCTCGTGAAATCGACACTGCCTAAATTGCTATAACTAAAGTTTACTTTAGTGGAGATCGGTTCCTTAGGACTAGGTAATTTCTGTTATACGAACACATATAACATAGCCATCTCGTCTGTATTCCCCGAAGGGCTTGTCAGAGGTGTACACACTAATATTATACCCACACTTCGCTGGTATGTTTATGTCCCATGTTTCTGTTACAGCCTATTGCCATCAACTAGCTGTACATCCCAATTCTATCTGTTATTAGGTACTCTACTGACTTAAAGTAGTCTCAATAATAGTAATAAGAATAATAATAAAAATGTTTTATTTATCTCCACAAATTACGATTGTAGTGCTTATAACTAAGTTAACAATTTTTTTTTGTAACATTTGTAATTTGTGGGAGATGAGATCTGGAGTCCATTAAAGGTTGTATAACTTTTAATCTGATATATGACCTGTATGGAAGTACAAGACGAAATTTAATAGTTACGTCGAGTCGGAGAGAAAGGGAAAGCGGTGCCCGCAGCCTCCCCAGAGGGCGAACATTTTGACCGTAATCAGGCTAATGGACAAACCCTGTGTCCGATCCGCACAAGAGGTTCTATTCAACTGACACTTTAACAACCTTATTTTGTTTATACACTCTTACTTAGTACTTTAGTACGGCTGAATGATACTCAACGTCATTAATAAACCAAGTGATTGGCTAGAGTGTCACTATTGTATTGAATGTATTTGATCGGCTAGACTTTGTCTTGCGAATGCGATTGGCGATTTGATTAGTTTCTATAATGATATCCAAATGACAATGTAGTTTTTGTGATAATAATTGCATTAATTCAAACAGTAACTGTTGACACGTTGTTATCTTTGTAATCGTACAAATCGACGAACGAAACGAAACCAAAACATACATAGGTATAACCGATTTGAGAACCTCCTGCTTATTACCATACCATACCATCACGACTGTATTGCGCGAAGGCTGAGCAGAAGTAGGTATACTAATGTACACCCAAAGTTCACCAGCGTGCAACTGAATATTTCATAGAAAACCTATAACTGCTAGATACAAGAATCAAACCCAGGATCTCAAGCGTAGCGTTGCAGGACCAAAAAGTTTTTAAAAACATGGGAATGCCATTACCTAATTTTACTGAGTGCTTTTTGTCGACTTGTCTATGTTTAATTGTACCTCTTTGAAAAATAAAAAAGTTACAAATATTAACAGCGATAAAGAGTTTTCCCCAATCTCACCGATTTCTCACAAAGACTCTGTGTTCAACGGTTTAACACTTTTTAATGAATGTCCGATCCCTTTGATAAATAACAGCCAGTAACAAATTTGAAAACCTTTGTTTCTCTGCGAAAAACTGAACAACTTGAGAATTAAATTGAAATACAATTGTTGAAAACCAAATGGAAAATTCTCCAAAGTAGATTCGATATGCACCTACTACTACTACTATGTTTCATAAACTCATTCGCGATTATATTCACATATTACCGCTACACATATAAATCAGTGTTCCATCTCTTTAAAACGAGAGGTATACTCATATTTGAATAAATTTCCTGTTTCCTTTGTGGATATACGATTTTGTTCGGAGTTCCACTTTCCTAAGTAGATAGACGCTTTATTTAATTTCGTAGTATTTTGTATGAAATAACATATTTGGAGGCAAATATTTGTTAACATAATATCACGCGTGTATCCTCGAAGGGTCAGACAGAAGTAGGCACGTACAGCTTACCTGTATGTGTGTCCTATTTCATAAAGGGCGAGCCTATTGTTGTAATCCAAAACTTTCTATAAAATTCTCAGTAACTGTTGTTACTGAGAATTTTATAGAAAAATCCAATAAATAGGTACTGCTCCACCAAGGAATCTCAACTGAAAACTTTGATTAGCAGTCGCGTTTGCAATCACTCAGACAAACAAGGCTTATAGAATTTCTTTATCTAATATATTTTTATGATAAAGCAATATTCATTTATACGATCATGTACTTTTGTGACTTTGAAATAACCGTTTTGTCCTTTTTTTGTTTAAATATTAATACAAAAATCGTAATCCCAGGAGAAGTGCCACTAAAATATAAGTATTAAAAAGTGTCACAACTATATTTTTGGACTAAATATTCTGCGAAAGCTATGCTTTTTCGTGTCAGCATTGTAACTAAGGTAAATTTTGGTAGTGTAGGGTGAATTTTGACCTAAAAACAGGCCCGTACAGTCCATCAGGCAGTTTTATCGCGTTGTATGTTCGTTGCTTGCTTTACTTTGTCGGCCGCTTGTCACCAACGCGTCGTTTTCATGAATGAGGATTTCTGGTTTGAATGTATACTGTATTCACTGTTTGTATATTTCATGTAAGTACAATTTTACGCTAGAAAACTAGTTTTCATTGAGTTTAGCTAGTCATTTTGTCGTTCCATGCTGTTTGTTTGTCAACACGGGGGTGAAACAAAGGACTTTCGTGCTTTTAAAACCGTGGTCATGTTGTCTGATAAGTTTATTGTTTGCGTAGGTTTTATAAACGTTCGTTTCCGAAGTAAATTTTCTCTTGATTGTATGTGCGTTTACAAATAATTAGTAGTTTTGTTGTAACACGGAGTACGAGGAATGGTTAAGTTTACTTTACAAATTAATTTTTCATTTTGTGGATGCTAGGAATTAATCATTTAGAGGAACTTGGAACTCAGAGAGATAGGGTATTTTTAAACCGCAGTTGTTATTTTCAAGTCAGCGATTACATAATCTTTTCTGAGAATAAAGACTATAAACTTAAATTCAATCCATTTTTAGGTAGGTACTTATGACGTTGATTGGCATATTTCTTTTTAGATCGTTATCACATACTACCTATACGGTTTATGTCATAATAATGTTATTTTAGGCAACAAAACAGCACATAAGAGTAAAACTTCTAATCTAATATAACTTCTACTTAGGAACAGCTGATGAAGTCTTCTTAGTTGGCTACCACACGACCTCAGACATCCAAAGTACCATGAATTACTAATGCTCTAGCTACTTCAAGTCTAGTGGAACATTTCATGGAATTGAGTTCATATCTGCCGAGTTATCCGAGGAATCTAATAGGTATGAATATATGATCCTGCGATCGAGAAATGGAAACGATTGCTTCGATGTACTTTGTGTGATTATTTAGAAAGTATTTTTGGACGAGTCAAAAAGTGGATTGAATATTTTGTTTTCTATCTTCTCGTCGCAAGTGTAGTTGCTAAGCAGTGATGTCTCGGGTTTAATCCCTGTGTCAAGCATAATATTGGGATTTCCTACAGCAGGAGCTGAAAGGCTTTGTTCCCGGTTAATATTATCACTACGGAAACATAGCAGATATGTACAAAAATACCTACATTTCTACCTATAGTTCGATAAAGCCCATTATCTTCGCTGTAAGGATAAATAGAAGAATTTCCAAGAATTAAAATAAATAAATTAATTAAAAATGTATATTCAAATATACAAATCAAATAAACAAGTATTCACTTCAGTGATTCACCCACACTCATCTTTCAAGCGATATCCAATATCATATAACACAACTTAATATTAATTAAGTAAACATATACATCTAGAGAGGCACTTAATCTTAACCCCTGAAAGGCAACGTCGCCTTGTTTATAGTTAACTGTGTGTTGCCTACACTAATGTCACCTCGAAATAATATCTCGGCTATGCAGGTGGGCTGGCGTCCGCCGGTACAAACGAGGTGGTTGACGAGATAAGAGCTCGCTCACGTAAGTGCCACCATTGTTGTTTCGAACAATAACCCCACGCTGCCGGCATTATCTGTAACGCGCCGGTCGGAACGACCTAATGGATGCCCTCCGAATACTACCCCCCGTAATTATTTTAATTTTCGCTAAGTAGATGTTTAAGTACTTTTTGATCCTTTTATCCTTGGAATTTAAGTAAATATCCGAATTAGGGAGTTGTTCCGAGTTTGGGTTCTGTTTCGCTAGAACATGTTTAATGTGTCTTGCTTGAGAATGTTATTTTGAGGGTTAAGTTTGAGTGTAAAAACAATACAGCTACACACAAATAACTAATGAAAGTTTTCCATCGAAAGTAGAGCCATAAACTGTATAATTATTATGATTATTTCAACATGATTTATAAAAAAATATAAGAGACAATGAAGAACAAAAGTATTTCTGCTTATGCCGACATAATTAAGCAGATTTTTTTGTTCTTCATTATTTATTGCGACATAGTGAACTAATATTGTATACTTCATATATTATATACATGTTTTACTTGTATACAACTACATTTTATAAAACAAAATCCTCCGCCGCGTCGGTCTGTATGTCTGTTCGCGATAAAAGTGCGATAAGATGTTGTTTTCACCAATGGATAGAGTGGTTTTTGAGGAAAATTTTAGTATAATATAATTTGTCAAGTTTTTGTATACATTGGTAAAAATATAAATGGCCACGCGGGCGAAGCCGCTGTCGGAAAGCTAGTGAAATAAAATTTTGTACGCAAATAATTAGTTGATAAAAATAATATAAATATAAAAATTCATAATAGTAACATTTTACGCAAAACGTCATGTTCTACCTTACATTTCTGCATAATATTAGTTTAAAAATATTTTCTCGTAACATGAAACTAGGGACAAAGTCTCCATTGGGTACAACATGTGACGTAATAATGTTTATAAGCTACGTCATCGTTGCCTCCAGTAAAATATCTTATATGTCATGCACATACAAAGCTACGCCGCTATTTACGATGCTCGCTTACGCTTTTTGTTGTGGTGTTGGCCTTAGGGCATTATTGCAATCTGTAAACGTTACGCACACACGTGTAGGTACCAACACACACACTTTCATATTATCATTGTGTTTGTATCTATAACAGCACAGAGTTTATAATAGCTTGAGCTTACAGTGATAAGTGTGGTAAAAACACATTGCCACCCCTTTTGAATAAAAAATACCGAGAATGCAGCATTAATGGTTTTAGACTACATAAAAACACATTGGAAGTTCGTTACTTGTGATATCGAAAATCGTTTAATCGAATGAGGATCATCGCCATAGAATAAAAAAGGAGAAACAGATAATAATATATGGTGTAATGTGAATTGAATGTGTTGTATAAAAAAAATACACCTAACGATACTTCGTGGAAAAGTTCGATTCCGATGCCTACTACAACATAGGCAAGATGAAGTTTGTACACGGGCAAATGTGTGCGCAATGTGCACTAAGCTTTATGTTTAGCAGTCGGCAAACGATACCGCGAACTTGCGAAGTGCGGGAGGCCTACGGTATTTGACATTAGAGTGGGGCCAAGACTGACCCAGTAATAAGTTATTCTGTGACTGAACTCTAAATTAAAATAGTTCCCATGCAATACATTAGTAAGTTACGTCCTCGGGTACTTACCTAATATGCAATAGTGGCTAAATAAATTAACCAATTGCTTGACATCACTTTAATTTAATTAATGACATTCGTTCGCCATTGTTATGGCATGTTTCCATGTCCTTGCGGGTATTGCCCTTTCAACTTAATCCAATTTCATAAGCATTACTTTCATGAAAACTGGACTGGACGGGAAAAAAGGGTATGGCAGCATGTCTAAACATTGAGTAGATTAATCACTTTAATTAATGTAAGTGAATTGTCAAAGTAAATACCATATACGTTAATTAATACGGTTATAGTCTCATACATGTATGAATTTATCAAACAATATATTTAAGGTTTAGACTTTATTAGACTTCTATACACTTAGGTTTATGATAATTGTATTATGATTGACCCAAAGGTCGATGTTGAAAATTCCCGCAGCCAGTCTATTATTGTTGTTGTAGATTTCATTCACAAAAAAAACGTATAAAATCGGTTTAATATTTATCAAATTTCAAATTTGATTTCTTCTCACACTGTGTGTAGAGTGTGCAAAATTGTGGGATGCTAGTATGTATGACGTATGAGCTTAGTGTCAATCAGAACCAGATTGACATGGTCAGAATCATCAAACACATAAATATCAATTTACGATGGAACAAGCAGCAGTGCTGTTAGTAGCCAATCTTGTAGTGAGCAATATCTTTATCTTTACTAATATTATAAATACGAAAGTAACTCTGTATGTCTGTCGTGCTTTCACGCCAAAACCACTGAACCATTTAAATGAAATTTAACCTACAGACAGTCTAGAGCCTGAGAAAGGACATAGGCTACTTTTTAATGCGTAAAGGGATTGTCAAGTTATAATAAATACCCAGACCACGAGGGCGGAGCCGCCGGCGGAAGGCTAATTATGAAATAAAAATGTGTTCAAGCCAATATAGATATTAGGGCTAGTAGACATTTTGAATACCTAATTGGTTATTATAAAAAGAAAAAAAACGGATAGTAGGACAGTTAAGGAGTATTATTACAAGTGGACTATATTATTAAAAATATCTACCTAACAATATAGGTACCTAATATAAATATGACAATACGTAAAAATGTTTTTCATGTCCACGGCGGAGTAGATTTGATAAAAAAGAACCTAGATCTGTCCACTACAATTTATACTCTGTAGTCAAATAAATCATGTGTTTCGGGGACTGGCTAGTTAACTTTTACTCATAGATCATATCACTTTAATATATTATACTAGTATTTAAATGACATCGCATTAAAACCTAGTTTAACTTCCGTCTTATTTTACATAGGACCCTCAGTGATAAATTAATATTTACACAAATATAAATAAAATATGTTCGATTTCCGCCTGCCTGCCTGCCTGCCTCATGGTCTCCCTAGCGCGACAACTACGATAGATATCCTGGGTTCAATTCCCGGGTCGAGCATAATGTTGTTTGGTTTTTCTGTGAAATTCCCAGTAGCAGCTCGGATTTGTGGCCGGTTGGTGGCAATAAACTCGCCCCTATTACATGGAACCTAGACATATCGGCGAACTGTACACTGTACATTATGGGGGGAACGTGGGTATACACCTCTGCCTAACTCTTCGGGAAATACAGGCGTGATGGTTCGCAGAAGTTCCCCACTTTTGCGCAAGTGTATATCAGAACTCATGCTAAGCACAGTTATTGTTCACGTTTTCAATTACCTACCCCCGCATATATCTATAATAGCTTAATTCCGCCGCATAAATTGACCAATTATAAATGTGATGTCGGTGATGTCAATCGATGCTGGAAATAAAACGCTATCCAACCAATATTGCGGGCGAATGGCTGAGCCGATATCGCGTCATACGCTCCGTATTGACTGACCTGATACGCGAAAGCAGTTATGAATTGAAAGTGTGTTAATTGTTTGTTATCTTTCACACGCACACATATGTGTGATCGTGTGACGATTGAAGCTAAAAGAAGAATTAATATTAAGTATTTTTATCATTAAAAGCATCATTGTTGCTATTAAAGCCAGGTCAGGCCACTCTAATTTTGTAAACGTAATCGATTAATAAATCGATTGCATTTACAAAATCTGAAGTCCGCAATCGGCAACTGGGATCAGAGCCTACACTTAGGCAGACAAACCCTGCATGCATTTTAATCCGTAACAATTTGACGTAGTCCGTCGACTCTTCGAAAGTGTAGACTCATCAACCGATTTACTGTCTGCTGAGCAGAGAATATAAGGGGTAAGGCTTTAGTCCACCTCGCATAATATAGGAGACTTAGGGCCCTTTTCACCACCTTTGGATAGCCACTAATTTAAAAATGTAGCAAAATTTGTATGAAATTACTTCTCCTAATACTAAACGATTTTACAGATACGTTTACCGATAATATTTCGTATTTTCAAATTCCGCAAATTCCTGCTGCTCTTGCTGTCCATGAGTGCTAGTAAAATCTTGAGAAAGAATGAGAATGAGAGAAGTTAGGCGATACAGGCCACCATGCACCCACATCGATAGGTATATCTATAATATCGATATAATTAATATTAATACTGTCCGATATAATAGAATTTATGTATTGAAGCGAGAAATTGTGTCATTTACGCGTTGACACGTATGAACTCGTAGGCGTTGGCTATCAGTCCTTTTCTGCCCACGCAATGGACTTATTGAGGCAAGCATATAGTTCAGTGCTGGTTTGTGGAAGAAATTAGTGGGCAACGCTTTGAAAAGCGAATTATGTGATATACCTGTACAGTGTGCACTCACGATTCGACGGATAATTTACATAAGGTTCCAAGTTGTATGTTGTGGGCTTATTGCCATTAGTCGGGCACAAATCTAAACTCCGAGCTACTACAGTGAATGATCGGCTTATGCACTATGAGTCGCTTCAGTAGGTAGGTACCAGAATACCGGCGGGATGACAGGAACTACTTATATCCTTTTGTCTAGCTATATTATGCTACATTATGATACCTAGCGACATTTAGGACTTCACCGCAAAATTTTAGGGCGTGTGCTTAATTTTCACACATTAATATACATTCGTGACACACAGATGTTCGTTTATACCAACAGTTGTAATTTAAATGTGAACAAAACTATGTTTTAATTACGTAAGCACTAACCAAACATAAACAAAATCCTCCCGCTTAAATGATTTAAATAATGGATGTATTTGGCCGATAAAAGCGCTTATAGACGCTTTTATGCAAAATGGCGATCGCTAAGCGGTAAGCGCTGTCAACAGTGTCAACTGCTAAGTCAATGAGAGTAAGCAACAGTTAGCAAACGTGTCCTGCCGAAAACAGTCTAAATAATTTGAAAGCGCTTACAAATTCCATAACAGCGCTTTCATCAGTCAAACATCCAATCAACTTATAAAATATGTCCTTTACTTATACTTTTAATTCGTATTTTGATTTCAAATAGTATACCAACATTAAAATAATTTGTATCATTGCACAACAAACGACTTTTTTTCGAACATTAAAAGGACAAGTTGTGCGTCACACAGGCTGGTCATGAATCTTCGTCATTATGTTCATTCGACTAAAAGCACTCGATCTCGTAAAACGATAGGTACTCGCGTATTTGTTCACATTTCTTTCACTTAATTTAGTTTAAGTAGAGCGATCCTTTTCGCTATGTAAGCGTGAAAGATTAAAGTTTTTAGTACATTGAAATATTGGGTGTAAATACACTGACTTTATGGAATTGGAAGGATTAGTGAAAAATACAAAATACTTGATTTTAAATATGGAGTAGCTTTGTTAAAAATCAATCCGCAATCACAATGGTATTTTAGTCATTTTTTGTAGACGAGAGTACTTTAATAAATAGATATACTATCTCTTGCTCTCCCAGGTTCCAAAATAGTGTCTATCTATACTAGGTTTTTTTAAATGAAATTCTACTGTAGTCGTTACAAGGCAATTTTCAATATACATTGTATGTATTTCATAGCACCCATTCATGGCACACATTGTGTTCTCTACTTCATACCTTCTAAAGACGTCCGCCATTGTTCTACGATAAGGCCTGTTGCACATTTAGATCGTATATTTTAATATTGTACTATTTTACTATCTTTTTTGTTTTTTAAACAATTTCCATGCTAAGATTATCAGTTATTTAAATAAGGGGAAAATTAAAAATTAAATTATAATATTTTTCTAAATGCTCTGAGTACTTTATTTATTTATACTTAATGTACAAAGTAGTACAAAAAGCGGACTTAATGCCTTATGGCATTCTCTACCAGTCTAGTCAGGTTACAAATTCAGTTTCTAAACGTACCTATGGTCATCTCGGTTTGATTTTCAAGTAGGGTAAATGGTTTTTGAGGTTTTCTATACATTATTTGTATGTACCTACTTTGGAGGTCCCGAATACAAATTGTGTATACTGTCTAACCTAAAATA
The DNA here is from genome assembly GCA_946251955.1 of Acronicta psi. NCBI lineage: Eukaryota > Metazoa > Arthropoda > Insecta > Lepidoptera > Noctuidae > Acronicta > Acronicta psi. Next base: position 8,185,157 of record OX276475.1, on the reverse strand, counting down.
TTACTATAGTAGGTCAATATTTAATGTTCTTTATAGAAGTAATTAAGTTTTAATTACTTACTTAAAATTACAATAAACATTGGAAAATCTGTGAAAGGTTTTTTTAATAGGTAGTTACTAATTTAAGCAAAATAACGTGTAGGTACACATAAACAATATCTACCTTCCTAGTAGGAAATTAGAAACGCAAATTGTGTGCACAAAGCCCCTAGTTTTGTGTGATTTACGATGTTTACTCAAGCGACGGCGTGTTTAATAACCCACTGAAAGGTATGTACGTATGTAAATGCGAGCAGAGTACCCAATTTACATAGGCAGGTACATGGTTGTGTTTTACTTTTGGACTCGACAATATCGATGTGAATTAACACATCTCGCCTATTCGAAGCTCTTTCCCAGGTGTGCCTGTTCTTGTGAATTTTCCCCTTTTATTGAATAAATATTGAATAAATATTTGTTTTCTGGCAGTTGATACGCTACTCGAATAAATATTTGAGCTTTTATTAAAAGGAGAGTTCATGAAACGAGTATACCGGTAGGTGCTTTTCAAGGGAGGCGAAGAGAATAACAATCAGGGAAGTAATACGTAACTAAATAGTGTATTTTGTTTCCGATGATTTGTTCAGTGCAAATAAAAGAACTATAACAGCCAGTTTGGTTAAAAGTTATAAGCGCAGCTGCCCAAAGCGAGATCCCAGAGGGATTATAAAAAAAAATGCTTAAATCTGAACACATTTACGTGGGATCAAACATACTGACAGACTAGGAAGAGTATCATGTACACCACTGCCTCACCCTTCAAAGAAAACAGGCGTGATGATTCGAAAAAAGAATCTTGTTTGAAAGCATTACCCGCAAAAGTTAAAAAGTGATATTTGCAGTGACCTCGTAACTTTGACTCTTGCAAATATATATAATATAATATAATATGCTGAAAAAACTATCCGAAATCTGATGTGGGCTCCATCCATCATGTGAGGCGACAGGGACGAAGGCTTGTCGACCCTAATCGAACCCCATACACATATTATAACCGAGTATACCCTTGTATCTCCCCCATATTTAGATACTTTCATTTGTACCCGCGCGATACAACCGGCCAATACATAATACATGAATGTTGCCATGCCATGTAACACTTACATCAAAAAGGTTGCCAGTATCAATTGCGTCATTATAAAATCAATCTACTTACCTGATATGTAAATGTATAAAGGTAATAATTAGCCGGGTTCATTTAAAAATCATGTTTTTTTTCTCCTTTAATTATTATTTCGTTATTACCATGCTAATTGTTGTTATCGTATCGTAGTAGGTAGGTAGATAGAACTAGGTGGCATTTGATTACTGATATTCAGTCGCATTTGGTTAGCTGAAACGGACCGTAAACACTCGCATATTATTTTTAAAAAAACTAGGTAGTGAATCGCTTAGGTATGAATATCATAACAGACGAAATAAGGCGGATTAGTGTTATATTTGTTATTATGGTTTTTCAATGATGCATTGAGATATTATGTGTAGTGTGTCAGTTGTAGACGGGTGCAGTGCCTCGAATATAAAAGAAATTCTGTCCAAGCCATCGCAGCATAATTATGATAAATTCTTAAATATAATGAAAGGGATTTATAAAGGTGAATGTGTATGCGTAAAGCAAAAAGCTAAAAACCTACGTCTAGCAGTAATACGGACTGATGATGATAGGTACATTCATCGTCAACCCATTTAATGTCCCAATACTGGGCATGGGTCTCCTCTTTTAGTTTTAGTTTTAGTCAGAAGGGTTCGGCTATCCTAACCCTTCTGACTGAGAGAGGAGATAGCCATCGCGCTGGCCTTTAAACCCCGTTGAAAATATCTTTTAAGCAAGCAGGTTTTCTTAGCATGATTTCCTTCGCCGTTTATTGCACATTATTGTGAAAATTAAAGAGGTACCTTAGATTCGAACTCAATTCAATTACGACTTGGCAAGTGTGCAGTCCAATGGTTATATTTTGATAGTCTAGTATCATTTTGATACTAGGCTATCAAAATGATACAATACCGTGTATGTAATTATATTATTAATGAATCTAACCTGTGTCTCAGGTTAATTGTCAGTAAATAACTATAACCGTGTTATTAACTGACAATAAAAACAGATTTATGACGACCTCGCCTGTTAATCACGAATAATTACGTGCACGTTACAAAATTATTGAATTATTACAACAAATTGTGATAAAGTGTCTGTTTAAAAGATGATAAATACCTTATTGGGTAAATAAAAAATTAAAGGGTAAAAATATTAAGAAAAATTAAAAAGTTTTGGAAGGACTTTGTGTGGCTTTAGTTGGTCACACTAAACCCGAAATGTCTCAAAAAAACTCTTTTTAAATTTTCAAACAAAAACTTAGGTAAGTATGTTTATTAAAATAATAATTTATTTTTCAAATTGCTCCTCATTTTTCCATTGGTAGATCTTCTTAGCCACCGAATATCTGGAAAAAGCGGAGGGTTATGTCGGACTCCAATCGCTTAAAATCACAAGCTGACCTTTCTATGCTGGCAAGTAACTTATACGAGTTTCATATACCTACACCGGAGATATTTTAAGTCCCTAAATATAAATACACATAGGTAGTATAATCACTGCGACCGTTATTAGGTAGGCACTATAAACATCATCCCGAACTAATTTCAACTGCCTATTCATTTGAGGAGCTGTTTAAGTTTCACTATGCTCAAACTGAAATCCCTAAGCGGGGTTTGGAACTCCTGTTAAAACATACAGTGAGTATTATGTAGGTACTACGTATGTCTGTATAATGAACGTCGGTTCAGAACAAACACTATTCGAAATGAACCTATGATGATACAGATCTGCTTAGTTTGTATGCAGCAGCAATTTATCTGGGGGTTTGCCCTATGTTTTATCAATCTTCCGATTGCTTCGCCCGCTACAAGCGGCTCGAGAGCCCCGCCCGAGCACACGCGATTGCTCGACAAATAAACCAAGTAAATATACTAAGTATATTGGAATATAAAAACATTACAATATTTATAACGCTTTCTGAGTAATTCTTATAGAAAAAAGTGGTGTACCCCTTTCTACATTTCATTTACACGAAATGGGATTTGTATATTTTAACGTGTGTCATATACATGTAAATATTACTTAAAATAAAAAAAATATATTCAGATAAGAAAGTATACATTCTAAATTATATGTATTTTTTAATCTTAGGTAATATTTCATATCAAACGATAGATATATAAATTTCAAGCCAGCTTACAATTTATCAGGCTACGTTCAGTTTTTAAAACCTGACATTATGACCTAATAACCTAGTTGCAAGTTGTTTTAAAAATTAAAAAAAGTTTTCTTAATAATTATAGCGGGGGCTACAATTTTATTAACAGAAAACTTAAGTAATTAAGGAGGTTGCATTCGGTTCCTAAGTAATAACCCTACCGATGATACAACCAGTCTAAATAATTTGATAAACTTTTTAAACAACTGGCGTCATAGTTTGTTCTAATTTCATGCACCAAGTGGTGGTTATAGTTTATTCACGTTTCATTTGCCGGTTCAACCCATGAGTTCTGGCATTACGTAGGTACCCGGCACCCCGTTTTGCCACAATTTGGCACTCTTCCCATGCCGACATTTTAAAAACTACAAATTATGCTGTATCTGTACGTATGTATTCAATGTTTAAAAGCCCAAATGTAGGTTCGCTTATCTCTTTTAAATAGTACATATGAATGGTAATAACTTATAAACTTGCGCATTGCATAATTGTATAATGTTGTACCAAATATAACCCTTTTGGAACTCTTTGACGTTTTTATTAATTGGAAACGAAGTGTCACAACAAATTATTTCCTATGCCTTTTAATTAAAGTAGTAGTAGTTTCTAGTAGGGCTACCTCGCAGATTGCCATAACAAAAATCAAAGAGTCTTTTTATGATAATTTATTAAAAAGTTACAATAAACGGTCATAAACTTTATGTTCACTAAGCTTGTCATCCGTCACTGGGGATCCAAAATTTATTGCGAAACTTTGAACAATGTTTGAAAAGGGAATAAGTGTTATTTAAATACACCAACGAGTTCTCAAGCACAAAAGCCTTCAGTTGTTATTCTTGGCAGTACTGCGCTACTGGGCTGGACGTTAACCATCGGATGAATGGGTGGACACGCCCCCTGGCACCGCAACACTCGTAAATAAACAATCCTAGTTAATAGTATGTAGGTATGTGTATCTGTTTTAGTTCTTAAGTTGATTAAAAAAGTTTAGAAAAGTCATCGTACTCATTCTTGCCTTAGTGCCACAACCTTTATTTCTGCAACAAGCGAACCTGATACTTGAGCCCTGTTTGTCCATCTCCTAATAAGTTCTCTTAATTTACATGGCAGATAATTTCGTACAAATATTGTTCCATTTATGAATTTATCAAGCGGTTAGTGGTTATCAAGAGGTGGTCTCTTAGACGCATGACATAAATGTTTTTGTGAGTGACGCAACTATTCGGTTCGGGAAGGTAAAATGTGACACTCGGTACAAAGGTATTGTCAAGGCAACCTCTTTTAACATGAAGAAAGACAAGTTAATGATTAACCTACATAGATTTATTTGTACATATTTTTTTAATAAAGTCTAATGAAACTTATACATTACCCAAATTATCTTCCAAAGGAGGTCCAATTATTTAAATTGCTGTATAAAAAATATTTCATTCTTTGTATCCACTTAATCGGATTAATTTTTTTTATCAACCTTTTTTATGTAGTGGCCATGATTAAGAGTGGAACTAATAGGGTTAATTTATTAATATCTCTAGGTACTTTGGAAAATTGGTTAAGTATAATTATTATTTTCAATTTCTTAGCACTTGGGAGTGGATTTTTTTTTGACATTACTATCACGCTTATATTCTTCAAAGGGTTAGGCATATAGGATGTGCTATTGTAGGTACACTCACAGATTTCAAGTTATATGATTTCAAATCACGTGTTAAAGAGGAGAAGCTGTTGACGTTAAACCGGGTATAAATCCAAACTCAACTGACAGCTACTGAAATATTTTCAATAGAAAGACCCAATTCAGTTCCTATTACAAAAGATGGTCTAATTTAAACCCAGATTAAAACTATATCCACCACTTTCTAACGTAGTATGACAAAAACAGATGGGCCATAAAAACAATGGGCCAAACAAAACCGGGGTTATTCTTAAAATATCTTTTTGTAGTAACGGGGAATAGGTATCACTTTTGCCTATCGTGGTAATAGAACCCATCAACGCCCATAATCCTACAGTTATGCATAGTAGCCCAAAGAGATTTATTTTTAAATAACCTAATCTCAAATATGAAAATATGTTCACAAATAACTTTCAAAAGCTACCAATGTAAATTGTTATATTATACGTAACATAGATATATGTATATACAATATGATAAAAGGTCCGTCATCCCTCAAATTCCCAACAAAACGTAAGTAGGTACATAGTTGGTTAACAAACAGGCCCAAAGCTGCCCCATTCCAACTTTGGCCATTATAATTCTATAACAATAGCCATCTCCAATCCAAATGGCGGTCAATACCTTTAATAAATATTAAGGATCTGAAATTGGAACCTCTCTCTTCAAACAATGGAACTGTAATACCTAGAGTATTTAAAAGTACTTGTAAGCTTACGTCACCACAGAATTTGGTTGATTCAATTATTTCTGCTCTAAAATTCTGTTTGATGACATTGTGACGTCACAGATGAATGGAAGCACTGAAATGAATTTAATTAATATTCTGTTCTATTATTTAGTTTTATCTTGTTATTCAAAGATGTTAAATATTCAGATTATGTCAGTATAAAAGGTACAATAATAGCGTGCCACGGTGTTCAAAAATACCTTGGGGTCGGACATTATTTTAGTGAAGGTAAGCCCATGATACGTCATCAAATTCTAAGCCCTAGAGTAGAACACCCGAGTGACAAATCCTCATGGTTATTGAGAAAAAATACTTCCAAATTCATCATTTCTAGGTGTAAAAAAGTACAAAAAAAAAAAATCTAGAAAAGTTAGCATTTGTCTGTAGATTTCTGATGGTTTTGTTACAAAACATTAAATAATAAATATTATAAAGACGAAATATTTGATTGCTTGTTTGTTTCCATTGAATAGGCTCCGAAACTACTTGACCGATTTAAAAAAATATTTCAACGTTAGAAAGCTACATCTCTTCCGAGTAACATTGGCTTTAATTTATAAGAAATACCCAGACCACGCCGGCGAAGTCGGTAGTGGAAAGCTAGTCTATAAATACAACAGCACAGATAATAAAGGAAACTGAAACAATCACACTGCCACAGCCAATATTAATGCGTAATACCGCACCACACTAGCTAGGAATTGGGATGCATCGAGGGGATGTGTGCACACTGTCATGTGTCAAACTGACTGTCCAATTGTTAAATGGATAGCCAGTGTCCGTAGAGTGAGACTATGCACCCGACGGGACATCGCTAAATCTGCCCGCCAATGATACGACTTAATTGAGAGATTAAACTGCACATACACCTACGCATACCACTACATACTTACACTGCCAATATTGCGACACAACGTATCTAATATCGTATTAAAGCCGCGCCTACAAGAAATTTCACGACAAAGAGATTCACGCATGAAAGCACGCGATAATTATCAAACTCCGTTAGCAACTATCAATTTAATTGTGATTGAAGGTAGCACCGAAATTAGCTTCGACGTAATAACGTGAAATATTCATATCAGCATAGCTTACACGTGAAAATATGTACACAACACGTAATTCATATTATATCTCGCTATCAAATCAGCCGTTATCTTTGTCAAAATCGCGAGCGTGTTCCGAAAATGAGCCCAGTTTATTGCCCTACGTATCCGTATAATTTAAGGTTCCAATTAAGGCGGGAAAGTAAAAAAAGATTTTCTTAATTAGATGCCAAGGTGAAGATAACTCGCTTGGAGCCAAATCGTCAGCTCGTTGCGTGACTAACCAACGATTTATGACTTAATAGCTAAGTCCGCGCGTTAAGTAGGCCTTAGATAAGGCGCTTCTAAGTGATTGTCGGCGCTCACAACAATCGTAATTACTCCAAACTACTATCTTTCCTCAGCCACACGCGATCTCTTTCATCGCCCAACTGAATTGTGCTAATTGCTTCCCAACACTATTTTACAAATCATTGCCATTCGATTCGAAGCTATTTAGCGTTCGTGTTGTTAGGAACCGATTTTAAAGCGATTATGATCGTACGATAGATAAAACGGTAGACAACTATTTAACTCATTGGTAATTATCAACTTTAATTACAAGACAAGTAATTTTGTTTAATAAAATTTTAGGAATGCGTATGTATTTTTAACTTTTTATTTCCTCCTACATTGTATTGGATGTTCGAACTTATGAATAATACAAGGGGCTCTATTAATACGGAATTTTATTGGTGAAGTCGGATGAGTTTTTGGGGTGGAAAAACAATAACTTGAAAAAGGCAAAAGATATTTAAATTCAAGTTAAATGGATCACTTGCGCTAATAACTGCGGCATTTTAAGCAGTATACACATATATAACAGTATACACATTTTTTTTTGTTAAAACTCTTTACTATAAATGACTTGACATTACAACACGATTTTTATTTAATTAATTTAACTAAAAATCGGATTTATTCTGTAAAGATGAATGAGCCTTTGCGGCAATAGAAAATGTGGAGGTATAACAAATTTAAAACAAACATCCAACAGAAAAAAAAATTTAGAGACGTGAAACCTAAATAGTATTCAAACCAGTCTTTTATTTCAGCAAACTATGGTTACAAGAGCGAGTGAAAAATGAAACGTAGAAGTTTCTTATTCGTCTGTACAACTAGTCTTTGTGAATGCGATGGTAGTTTTAGAGAGTCGAGAATTTAAAAGCGGAATGTATAATGTGAGCCTGCCTCTGTTTCTCTTGTCATGTCTAAACAGCACGTCGGAAATGCACCTTATGTTTATTCATGGAAGCAAGAGAAAAAATATAAGACAAGCTCTTTCCTATTTTATTTATATAATTAGACCCGACATAGACGTACTTGACACATACGCATATTCTACCGCAGGTATAATAAAGTGTGCGGTTATCTTTATAACTGCGAGTAAGGTTAACAAGAATCTGGGTTCTATCTAAAATGAAAATGTGATGTTTTGCTATGACGCATATTACTGTTTTTGTAATAACAATTACGTGTATAAATAGTAATATTGTGCGTCATGATGCATAATATAACAATGTCTGGGACGAGCTTTACTGTATATCAGTACGCATTTGACAACAAATAAGAAAATATCTCTGTAATGTGAGTAGTTTTAAAAAAGTCTGCAATATTTTTGTGTACCTACGTCTTTTATTCGTATTTATTTTTTATGTGTACGCGCTTAGGTATTCGATACAGTGGAAACCTCTACTGTAGAGCTTAAAGCAAATAATTTTTTTATATTAGGACTTAACTGATATCAAAAGTTGGGTATCTTTACTTTTTGCAAGTATGACTGTAAAATCTGATGCCAACACTAAACCGGGTACCGACAACTTTACAATTGAAATATAACTTAGCCTTGGTAGTATCTACTCAGAGTTATTTATTCAAAATCATAACGAAGTCCGCTTGATGATTCGCGATTAACAAAGTCACCCAGAAGGTATCTGCATTTACATTTCCATTCGACATGAAGTTTTAACGAACATCCATCGTTACGACAGCTAGAATGGAATACAATTTCGTGGGTCCAATTAGTGAGTTACATTGAGTCCCGACTACATTTCTCCTCTCATTTCTATACTTTCAGTCGGGGATGAACAATTGTGTGCAAATTAGCAGTGACAACCCACGGCGGGGGACCGCGCCCGGATGCGGGACACACGGCTGCTACCAACCGCCAACAAACAGCTTCTGTAAAGTCTTAGGGCCTGTTTTACCACGTCTAGGTAGCCGCTAACTGCCGAATAAATTAAAAAATGGAACAAATTTTTTATGAAATTATCGGCCAGCTAATTTGTCGGGAACTAATCAGTATGCTGTGAAACAGGCCCTTACTGTCCTCCTACAATAAACGTAATTATTCTAATATGTGAGAAGAAAACTAACAGGAAATTTAAACGAAATACTTGCAGTGGATATTTTTTTTATCTTTACACTTTTAGTATTAAAACACAGACAGTCAGAATTTCGAATCGATAACAATTATGTGCGGACGGGCTTCTTGACATAAGGCGCCCGATAACAATGTTTTTTTCTGTTGTCTGTAATTTTGTTACTAGAGCATTAATTTTGTTAATAAGGCGTTACCAGTGTTGGCTCTCCCGCAATAGTTGGATGAATATTGTTTGTCCGTATGTAAAAAGGAATATTAATCGTCCTTGCAAATAGTTGAGACCTTTATAATGAAGTTCCATTTTACCCACCGCGGCTTTTCAATTTTAATTTTCTATACTTAATATTAATAGTTTGCGAGTCCCGGCGACGGCTCCACATTGTTACACAAAATAGTAATAAATATTTAATATTACAGTATTTATTTTCTTGTATTTTAATTTGGATCTGGGTTGAACAAATAGTTTTAACCAAGTTGGAATTACCGGCTGCTACTGAGAAAAACCCATTACATTAAAAGACTCCTAGAGATATAAATGAATATGTTAAATTGACTGCCAACCTTCGCTCGTCGAAGAGGTACTATGAGAGTAGAGAGAGAGAGAGACTCAGAAAAACCTTAAAACAGCTAAACTGAGCTTTAAACCCAGAACGAACACGCTCAGCTTGCTAGCTCTAGGTCAATGAAGCAGCAAAACGTAAATAAATACATTACATTAATAAAAACAAGTAGCTAAAAGTAAAAGAGAGCATGTTCAATCGATCTTCTTTAACGATACAGACATCTCGACATTGCGCTGCATTAATGTAAGTAGCTAAAGAACTTTACGAGCATTTGCAGTGATGAATTTGATCATCCAGAAACTTCCATGTTAAAATGGTTCATAAGATTACTGCGATTAACAGCGCCTGCGTTGCCATGAAATTTAAAAGTTTAAATCCGACTTACCAATCTAAAGCCATCTTAAAACTTAACAGACGTAAAGAAATCTAAACTAATTTATTTTATCACAGTAATAAAAATACGAATCGGAGCTATTTTTGAATACGATGATTTATATAAACAGAATATAAATTCATATAATATCGCCCTCGGTGTGTTAGATATAAGTAATTCAATTTCCTTTTAGGGTGACCCTTTCTAGGCAATCTATCCTAAAATAACATAATAAGTAAAGATAGCGGCTTATGGTAATGGAATGGATGAATTTTACATTGTAAATCAATATAGCCGCGCGATCGACTCCGGTTATTACGCTCGGAAAATTTGGTAGATGTCATGAAAATATCGAGCTATTTGAAACATTATACCTATCTTTTTGTATTTTTTAAGCATTTTCCATGCTAAGATTACAAGTTATTTTTAATGAAGGAAAAAATTCGGCTGGCGGGCAGGATTCGAACCTGCGTCTTCTGGTTCGGTACACCAGACGCTTTGACCACTAAGCCACCGCGAGCCCTGCTCGCCAGTCGAAATCTTCCTTCACATTCTAATTTACGTCTTAAAGGTGACGTAGCGACATCTATTGTGTAACTTGTACTTGTAATAACTTGTAATCTTAGCATGGAAAATGCTTAAAAAATACAAAAAGATAGTTAATAGGGAAGGTGGCATTGTACGACATCGAACTACCTGTAAAGTTAGTCGTGTCGGTTATGAAGTATTCACAATAGATGTGATTAGTTACACTCAGGTAATAAAATATATATAAAAAATTACAATTCTAGTACCTGTAAGTACCTACTAAAATATAGGTATTATAAAACCTATCTATACCTTATTAATACTGATAGGTATAATGTTATTTTTAATGAAGGAAAGATCGGCTGGTGGGCAGGATTCGAACCTGCGTCTTCTGGTTCGGTACACCAGACGCTATGACCATTAAGCTACCGCTCGCCCCGCTCGCCAGTCGAAGATTAAATTGATTAAGTCGAAGATTATATTGGTATGTCAGAAGTACTGTGAGAGGAAGGTATGAAAGTGTTTTTACCTTCTTTTATTTACTTCGCTTTGTTTCGTAGATTTTAATAAATTAAGTTTTTTTTAGTTACTGTAATTGGTGGATCCGTAGTAATTAATAAATTAATTAAATAAATAAGTCAACAATTATAGAGTTTTGTTTTCAAATCATTACTTGACAACACATTTGTTGTAGTATGTATTGAGCGGTTGCATATTGTAAGCATCGACATAGACATCCAATAATACTGAGTCTAAGAAAATTCCCATTGGGTTACGAAACGAGTGCCACGGAACACAGCCAAGTTACACATACATCAATCAATTTCCATCACACATAGTAATGCCCGCTATGTTTATTAAGTTAGTAGTTTGTACATACTTCAGAACTTGAACTTCGGAAGTTGCAGCGAATTGCATAACTGATCTGGGATTAAATATTCCATATTGCAATGGTTTCGCTGAAGTTGGACGTGGCTAAGACCCAAATATATTTATGAATAAATATGGACTGATAAAAAAATCTATACATAGGTACATTATGTTCACTATAAAATGTCACAGTGTTGAAAGCTATTTTACGATCTGTTTTTGACAGTCCAAACTATTTAAATTGATGGAATCCTAAAAGATAAAAATATAAACTTAAAAATAAGGCTACTTATCCTTAGGGATTACTTACTAAAGTACAATAAAGACTATTTAATTTGGTTGAGGCCTACCAAATCAAATAGTCTTTGTTGTTTACATAATAAGGTACAATTTATCAAACATAATATTCTACTTACAGGGTTTAATACTGCCGATGTCTGTGCTAGTATAAATAAATATATAGGTCCTAAGGATCACATGCAGGATACATATTTATAAAACAAACGAACATAAGTTATGTTCTTTACCTTCTGTAATAGTCATTAGAGCAACTGTCAAAGCCACTAAGTTATGTAGTTTTAATAACCAAAGGTTTCAAAATAAAAACATTCTAAAAATAATGCCTTCGAATAATATATAAGCGTTCACCGCCAATCACTGCCCGTGAAACTAAACCACTCGCTCGACGTCCCTTTAAATACTCATTCCATTAAATAAGTTAAAATCTTAGCTTAACTGTGACGAGATCGCCTCCCTCTTGAATATTAATATTGCCAAAATAGCCACGTCACGGGCTGAAGTTCAAATTAACAGTGACTCTTTATAATTTAAGTTATTTCTGAATTTCAATGAAGAACTATTTGACTGCCTCGTTGGTATAGTGGTCCCAAGCGCGACTGCTACGCTAGAAATCCTGGGTTCGATCCGCGGGTCGAGCAAAGGGTTGTTGGGTTTTCTGTGAAATTCCTAGTAGTAGCTCGGAGTCTGCATTTGTGCCCAGTTGATGGCAATAGGCTCGTCCCCTATTACATGGGACCTCAACATACCGGCGAAATGTGGGTGTACATAAGTACGCCTCTGCCTACCCCTTCAGGGAATATAGGCGTGATGGTATCTTACTATTTGAAAGAAGAAAATTATCAAACTATTACTATTCCCCGAAGAGTAAGGCAGTTCTTCGGTATGTTTAGGTCCCATATGGTAAACATATTGCCAGTGTTTTATAAACAGACAGATATAGCCAATTACTGCCTACAGCGCCAGTAAGGTCTCATTTTTCAGGAGTCTCATTTTCATACTAGAAAGTTCTCCCGAAGAATGCTGGCTTATTACCATTTCGTCACGTCATGTTAGAGACTGAAAGGAGAAATTTTAATGAGAATTCCGTTACTGGCTGGTTAAAAAATACATTTTAATATGATTGTAGTTTTCTTCTTATTTCCTCATTGAGCTAGTGGCTGTAAGCATGACTGCTTCGCTAGAGGTCCTGGGTTCAATTCAGGTCGAGCAATGTTATCAGGTCTTTCTATGAAGTTTTAGTAGCAAGTCGGAGATTAGATTTGTTTCCGTTTGATGGCAATAATAGGCTCTCCCCTATTAATTAGTGACATGGGAACTAAAGATACCTGTGAACTGTGAGTGAGTGAACTGTTCTAGATAGATAAACAAGTGTAACTAAAACGTATCTCTTCTCGATTTCTGATAAATCATCTGAAAAAAATCTAGCAATAAGCTATAGTTATTGCAGACGACACTTGACAATGGGATTATAAAGGATTATGTTTAGTTGTGATGTGGCGTTCAGATAGTCTACGTACAGGCAAGTTGCATTAATAGTCTTTATTTTGAATAAATCTACGTGTGACGTAACTATTATGCCTGAACTTAAGAAACGATGATTCGCTATGCTTGTTTCGGTGTTTCTTCTGAGAGCTCGTGAGGTAGGAAATGTTGCCGTCTGTTATGTCCGGCGTGCCAGCCCACACCGCAGGTTCTATTCCCGCCTAAGGTCGAATTCACTAAACATTACTTGAATCTTTAAAATTATAGGGAAATCGGATCATGATAAATTTTTGCTCCAACGTGCGTTATATTTGGTGGGTTTGCATTTTTAAATAAATTAAATCGACCTGAAAAGTAACTAGGCAAAGCTAAAAGTCACTAAAAATATTAATAAATAAATATTTTTGGTAAACTATACAGATAAGGTAAACGGGAACAATAAGCCTCCGCAAGTCGTTCGAAGCTTCATTACGGCGACGGACGGCTCACAAAGCTGAGACAATCCTCACTTAAATGCCTATCTGCCACCTACGGCTGGTATTATGAAGATTCTTATAAAAACCAACAGTGAGCCTTAATGAGAGGAATGGAGAGTGTATTTTTGTGTTATTTTTTTTTAGTTTAGTTTGCAGTGTAGTGTTTCATGTATGTTTTAGGGTTCTAAGACAATATTCAACACAGTTGTTGTTGATAAACACATTATTTTCTGTTTGGCAACTCCAAACAGAAAATAATGTGTTTATCAACAACAACTGTGTTGAATATTATTATATATTATATATTGAACTACCGAAGTAATTGATCTTCACTCCAAAATGAGTCATTAGATAGAATCTAACAGAATCAGATGAGTATTACACAACAAACTATGTACCTCATTAATGACCAGTTGTATTAACGATAAGTTAAAAGTAAGTTAAGTAATTTACGATGTTTGGAAGCTTTTTCCGCCCCATTTTGTACATAGAATGTTAAAAAGTCCCAAATACTTGGGTAAAAACTTTGCTAACGATATTAAATTTATTGACATTGGATATTCCGCTGGTGTCGGGCGTTTTTGACCCGATAAAAGTATTGTATTACGAAGAACTCACTGACCCATATTGTTAGTGACACAGCATTTTTTTTTCTTTAAAATATTCCTAACTTAGCTATTTTTGTATTCATGGGACAAGGCGAGAAAATTTTGTCAGTTCAGCTTGGGAGATGTCCGCTATAATTTTCGTCAACAAGAACCAGTAAAAATGTACGTGGATGTTTAAAACTGCTCGTTTGTAATTTGAAAACTCACTCTTGCAAATGAAAATCTTCAGAGGCCGATGTGAAACTTTACAACTACTTTGGTAATTGCTCCGAAAGTTGGGAAATGAAAAGACCCGAGGCTGCGGAGTTGAGATGGGGGTTTCAATATAGAACAAGAAGAGGAATGCATTCAAAAGCTTAGTAGCTACTTGTATTTATGAAATTTTAGCACATCGTGGAAGGCAGCAATGGAAACTTTTACATTTAATCCCACCCACGAGTAACTATTTCTTAATTATTTTTTTTATATATTTATTTGGGAAAACAAACAATCTTATCTAGTATATATAAATTACGTGTCACGTTGTTTGTCCACTATGAAGTCCTAACTCCTAACCCACTGAACCGATTTTAAATTCACTATCACCATCTTTCAAGTTTCATCGAACTTGAAAGATGTTTGTTGTTAGATTAGTGAATTGGAACTGGTAGGTGACGGTGCTATCGGTATGGATATTACTTAAGATTTTTTTAAACCCACCAAGAAGTATGCAAGAAGCGCATGGGTCGATAGTAACAATATACAATCACTTAGTGATACATTTAATAAGTTTGTAAAATCAACGACATTCCACGTTCTCATTAATTTCTAACTTAATAACATTATTATATCACCAAATGTATCTACATATTTGTATCTCTACGATATAAATACCGGTACTCCACCGATCGCCATGCTATTGTTACGGCGAACGCTCCCGAGGGAAATTGTTATAGCCATCGCGATTGCCAATCCGATTAGTTTGCCGAGCCTTTCATTAGAACTTTTTATCGTTGAATTCATAAACTAAGATTCCAAAACATGAAATAAATGAAATCCGGTCTTAAAGAGCATTTTATAGGATGTTCACAGATTTACCTCCTATATTTATTGATCTTAAAAATATTATTTGTGTTGAATATTTTAAGACTTCTTTCTTTACCTATTTCTTTTCTATAATATCATGATCTGCTCAAGCGGCGGGTGGAAAAGTTTCATAGCACTTTCTTGTCTATGCCATGAACAACTGAATAGTTCTATTACATTTTATTTAACATAAAATTGGTCTTACTGGGCTAAAGGGAACGCTTTTGATGAATCATAATATTATGATTCACATTAAAACATGGCGGAAGAACTGCTATAGGTTCGAAATATGTATTGATTCTAGAAGAATGACTAAATGTGGAGTTTTTAACCTACTTAATAAAAGTGGTGCTATTTTCTTTGTTTCGTAAAAGAGTTCCAATTTCGAGCTCACTACTGAAACAGAAGCAAAATATTACTTTCGAGGCGTCTATTTTTCATTGCGACTGCCATTCGATTTATTTACCTGTAGTTATTATTTATGACTTTCTGCAGTGTGCTCCAAATATTATGCTTCTGCAAAACTGATTTGTATTACCAGATTTATGTATTATGTTGATATAGATATAAATTGAAATAAGACTTGGAATTTTGAACAGTTGATGACGTCATGACAGGACTACAGATTACGTTGACAGGACTTACCACTAAACAAAACTCGTGTTGTGAAAGAAAAATACATCCTCAGGCAGGCTTTGAAACTGCGTCCTCTAATAATATGGAACACCGGACGCCTGAGTCAACTAAGCAACCGAGATCTCTTTTGAAGTGACTTTGCGTTAGTGTTTATAAGTGTTTTGCCTTTAGTAACTATTTCTATAATACTTCTTTGGCGAATTTTTCAGGCCTTTATAAAAAGATTAACTTTTTGTCTTTGTGAGTTCTATCCATAAAAGGCAACCAAATTTACATTTCGCACTTTACGCAAATACTTTACGCAAATTAATTATTTTTTATAACAATGTACTTAAAGTATAAAATACAACAATCTACTTTTTGTCATAATTATATGAAAACAAATACGATTGATGATGGTTTCAATTCACAGGAATTACGCTCTGTGATTGCGTCATATATCAAAGTTAACAATGCTCAATAATACGTATAATTTTTACTCAAATGTGACACTTATTGTCCCAAATTAACCACTGTTGTCATTCACACATTTAATCGCATGCATATTCATTTAATGTAGTGGATTCATTTAATGCGATTTAATATAATTGTGTTAGTAGCCTTAGTAGTGGATAGTATGGCGTGCCAACACAGTTTGTTGAAATATCTCCTTCTGAAAACTTTTACCTAAAACCGAGCTACCTGCTCAAGTCTTCGGGAACTTTTTAACTAAGAACTCTATTGTAGCAGAAGATTAAAATTAATCCCGGTGAGGCGCTAAGACCAACTGCAATACGCCGAGACAAAGCTTTACTGCGCAGATTCGCAAGATACCACAATTCCTCGCAATTTAAATGCACATATAATTTCGCCAGGAAATAATAGGATACAATGGAGACTATTGTGGGTTATTTTGAGTGTTGTTTATTAAATATAATGACATAATAAGTACATATATAAAGATTGCAAAACTCACTATTCGTATTCTGAAGGCATCGAACACGGTCGAAATATTCCTATCTATTTAAGCAAACCTATATAGGTAAATATTTTGAATCAACAAAAATACGATACAAAAACAATACATAGTATAATATGTAGTCCTAATAAAAACATTTGTACCTATATAATGATGTGTTAACACATAAAAGTACGAACAAAATAAACCCCGTAAATAAATACCACATAATGTTGTTTACTCAATATAAATATAGATTGGTTACGTTCATAAGGGACTTCTCACCGATGCAGGCGACTTTTTGTGACAGCTTTTAATAAGCTTTGGGCTTTAGCGCCTCGAGCCGCAACCTCGGGAACACACACCTATGTAACTCATTTGATCTCCCATAAATTAACTTAAGAGGTTTTCTAATTATGGTCGCGTGTCAAACTTTGGAGATTTTACATTATTTATAAACCCCGCGATACGGAAACTCATTTAAAATAACATTTGACGCAAGTACCTAATGCGCTTAAGTACGGGTTGGTATACTTGCTAATTTCGCGAGAATTTGGAATCATAATTTGAAATCAGCAAAATATTTCCTGTAGTAGTCTTAGCCTAATGGATTTTTGAGCAAATACTTGTCTAATTTTCGTACAAGAATTATAATTTACGGGGCTTAACTTTGTAAATGTTAATACAAACTACAACAAACGAAATATGCGGGGACGCAAAGTAAAGCCAATTTTATGTTCCACTCCTTTATTACGCCGCGTAATATTGACTTTCACTAAATTAAAAAAGTTCACAATAAATTCTCAACTGAAACAAATTAAAATACGTCGCGAAGCATGAAACGGCGCGCGCTGAGAAAGTTTAGTCGAACGTAACCGAACTACAACGTAGTAGAGCGCACTACGCAGCCCAAAAAAAATTGCTTTTTCGAAACAACAAATATGGTATATTCGTCACTGTAACTACGGACAAAGTTGGGATATAGCAACTCGAGCAATTAAAATTTGTAGGGGACGTAGAAGAGAAATTATGCATGGAGTGAGAGCAGTAGCCGTGGGTTTTGCCCTCGACTATTAATATTAATGAACTGTGACACGCCGTTCAACCGAGCCGGTGACGAGCTACCGTGTTTCTTTTGATTGTAAATTCAGTTTTGTGGATGTACTTGTTGCATATTGAAGTTGTAGTACCTTTGTACCCTACAGAGTTGGTTTCCATATTAACTTTGTGACGTAAATTGGTGCTGACGTTAGATCTCGCTGCTGATAATTACGTTTTCTAGGGTTGTGCTGCACAAGTTATTTAGAGAGAATTATTATTTGTCCTTAGAACTTTTCTTAATGCAAATTATTCATGTTTTACTTGTCTATTTAATTCTACCAAATATAAAAACTAAAGTTAATGAAGTAAGATATCCAAAAGTTTTAATGACATAAGTTTCGTAATTAAAAATGTTTGACAGCATATTTTTAATTAGATATTTACAGATATCAGCGACAAGTGGGAAAATAATGAATTTGTAAATCTAGGTGTATACTAATATAAATTATATTACAAATGTAACCCGTTGGTTACATTTACCGGAAAACTTTCATGCCAAACCTGTCCGTAATTGTCATTACGAACACAACAAAAAAACAACCAATTTAAAATTATATGGCAAATAAATATTTCTTTCTATCATATGCGGAAATTTTACCTTTAGTCCTGTAACATCGACAAAGCCGTCTGTCTATCATGTTAACAAAACAAAGACATCATTGACATACAAAAATATTTGTATGTCAATGATGTACAAAACCTTATTATCAAATTGATATGAAACCTTTTACCTTTTTTTTTTGCTGTGCCCTACAGGGTCCATGATTGTTACTAGCTTCAAAGCATTGTATCTACCACCTAAGTCTACATTGTGGAATGCAAATAAATAATATGAATATGAATAATATGAATATGAATACCGGATACCTAGCTACTACCGGATTACCGGTTACGTCTATAATGTCGTAAAATTTATACATTTATTTTTGTCTGCGGGAAAGCCAAGAAATACAGAGTTTTCCCTTATGTGTGTCTGATAGTGGTTACAAGCTATGGAATTATAAGAGAACCCCATCATACAATAGAATATGCTTCATTGTATGCCACAAAGAATACTTTTTGTACAGTCAAATAGTTATTCAAAGAGTTTTTCATTTGTTTTCTTTAAAAAAACAACACCAAGCATGCAGGTTCCCTTTTATTATTTAAAAAAAGGTTTTATACCAACTTAATTAGCTTAACAAATAATAAGAACTAATCAAAATTATACTAGAGACGAGTAATTACTCTTGTACAGTATTAAATGATAGAAATAAAGAAGGTACATACAAGTAAGATGAAAATATTAATTAAAGAGCTTTAAGAACAAAAGAATACACCCATGAGCTGAAATAATTTACGTCTGTCTGCAATGATAGTTCAGTATTTTTCCTGTAAAACTGCGAGATTCTCATTAAAATATTCTCCTGTCAAGTTGGAATTCTTAATTAAAAGCAACACCGCAATAATATAAGACGAAAAAACAAGTATGGCCGCTCGACTACGGTCCATTTATGAGTAATACCAACTTAAAAAAATACTAGATATCGCTCTCCGCATAAAATAGCAGCCATCTTAATGATATTGTAAGTAGACAAATTACAACCTACGATACGATACTACAATCTAAGATTTATGTGGAAATGACATGAATAAAGAGCCGATTTGTCGAAATCTTTCAATATTTACAGACAAATTGTGTTTGTCAATTATTTCGTTTGTCGAATCGTTGGATTGTATGTTGGACTGCATCTGGTTATTGTTATTACAGGTTCAACTCAATTTATGACAATGCCAGTGTAAAACATTACGAAATAATTTATTTTTTGATTAGCAGGTATCTGTTTAGGTACCGAATTCGATAATATTTAACAAAATGTACTTAGCCTATATCGTTCCTTAGGGTAAGTTTTTTTTTAATAACTAAAATAGTAGGCAAGCATGGCATAGGTAACCTTTGGATCTATCGCCAAACTATATTGCTCTATTCTTATCTCTTGTTATAAGCAAAGTTGTCGTAAATTCACTACCATTTATTTTCAAAATAAATAGGTCATAAATAAATAAAGTATAACGTGATTTGTAGTCTCACGTCAACCTCCTATTGTTTTTTTCAGTACCTATAATGTCATTTGCAGCACGAACCCATTTCATAATAAATGCACCTTGACACCCCACTGACACGTTGCCATCTTAAAATAACCATTCGAAATGATATCAAAGAAAATATATCTCAATATCGAATCGAAATACAAAGTGTCAAAGCAAAATACAAAAGGAAACTGAAGATGAGGCGAATGGTAATGGCGCTGGGGTGAGCGTGAAGCATGGAAAATAATGTCTTCGGGGGAAATTACTGTGAAGCTTAGGGGATGCTCTATCTCTACACAGGAAAGGCGCGAGCGTAAGGGCTAAGTGTCTTTTTTCCAAGTTATTTGACGCGCCTTTTCTTCCAGTCATGTGCTCGAAACGAAAGTCGCAAAAAATTGCCAAGTGCAAACTCGCCTGTTGGCAAGAAATGTAATCACTTTCCACATTATCTTGTCTTGTAAAAACTTTATACTTTGCTTTTATTTACGTATGGGTTGTGTATATCTTTGACTGCAATATATCACTTTTTATAGAACGAGGCAAATGGAGCTAGAGCCAGTTCGATAAACAAATGACTGAATTTAAAGTTGCATGGTACGTTACGTCGGTTTACTTACATAATTAGGTATATTTAGTACATATCTGCCTCACCCTTCGAGGAAGAGGCTTGATTGTATTCAAATTTCATTATCGTATTCTACTTACAATTTCAACAAGTATCTAAAGCAATTTAAATTGAATTGAATGTTATATTGACTTCTGATATAATAATGAGTACCTATTCTTAGTGTATGCGCTCAAAGTTTAAAACTTCTAAAATATAGCTAACTATCAAACATTAGGGTTTCATCCTCAGATTAATTAGCGCTATATTGCAGAAATTTCCATTTGTGTCTGGTAAGTAAGTAATTATCACAGGTAAGTATGTAATTACCACTTGTAATTACTTACTTGTGGTAATTAGTTACAAGTGGTACTTTGTACCAAATTATCATTGTTATTAGTTTCAGCAATAGGTTCACCGCCTTTTATATGGGATCTAAACATACCGCCGATGGGTGTAGATTAATAATTCAACCGTTATGGTTAGTAGGTATTTTATCCAACATAGGTAATGAAAAAACCAGGATTAAAAGAAATAAAACATTTGATAAAATATTGAAGCTTTTATTTACAAAATTACCAACATATAATATCACTTTGGGAATTTGCAGGTTTACTTGCATAACGCCATAAATATACATACCTATGTACTAGGTACTATTTAATAAAAACAATAGTGATTACAATTCCTCATTGTTACTTAGGTACCCACTATTATAGTGGTGTAGACAAAATGTTCGTGTATCGATTATTGGAAGTACAATAATTGTAATACCTTATAACTATTATTATGAAAATAATGTTTATGATAAAAAAGTGTTTCCAGTACATGGTAATGAAGTTTTTGCGTCCACCCAAATAATGTCCCAAATTTATAAAAAATGGTATTTTAACAAGTATTCCAAATTAAAATTGCATGTAGCTAATATACACGTCATTGCAGGAACACTTTTTCTGACTAAATCCTATGATGGGTTATTGGCTAGGGTTTCATTAACAGAGGATAATTAAGACTATAATAATATGATTATATATTGCCCTTTTTATCTCAGTATTATCACTAGACTCAATTCAGATGCGAAAGCTATTTCGATAATGAGAGAACAATATACAAATCTGATGGTAAATAAAATGGTAGGCTAGTTTATTAATTTATTTGAACTAAAATTAAGTTAAGAGTGGACTAAAGAGATATTGAAAAGTTAATTTTAAATAATATAAGTAAATTATTGAAATAATAAACTAATATTCTATTAATATCTACCTATTTATATAAAAGTTTGTTTGTTTGGTGGACGCATAGAGGACTAAGAAAATTATCCATTATTATTGTAATATTATAATTTTTCAAGAAGCATACACAATTCGGCAATAATTTATTCACAATTATTTATGCATCGCAAATTTAATTATTTATTTTTTACATTTAACAAATCACTTCTGAAAAAGTAAATTATCGAATAACATTATTTTCCGTGATTGTGTTTATAAAGACGAAGCAATTATTTATACGGTCGTTTTATTAATAATTATAATCAATCCCTTTTAAAGTTCTTGATCTTCAAACACAATCACGCAATTTTTGAAAGATTTCGAGATCCCAATGTAATACAAATAATATTTAAAAGGATTCTTTAGTCCTTATACCGATAACACCGCAAGTTTCAACAATTTCAATATATACAAGAAACTTTTATCATGTCCAAATAAATATAAGATTTATGATAGCTTATGAAATCCTTCAATAATAATTTTACATTCGCAATCTGCAACCTATGTCTTCGTCCTTTAAAATGTTTCATTGATTACAATGGGATCGATATAACAAGTCTGCTCAAAGAAACTAAAATCATTTTATTTTTGGCATTTATCTATTACTACAAAGCGTAATTTACATTTATTGTCACAGGTGTGAGAAGTAAAACGACAAAAAATTATAATTAGAAAATTTAAAAATCATTTTTATCGTTATACGGTATTAATATGCGCCTTATATAATTTTTGTATTTACAACATTTTTATTTTACATTTTTATACGTAATAACAATTATGTCTGGATGTATATCTATACAAACATGACATAGATATGTTTCAGACTTCGTAAAATAATGAATCGATCACAAATGTATTTTTTCGATACGATACATCGCAGTAAATATTAATAAACACATTGATAACAAAATAAGCTATTTTTTTCGAAAGTGTTAATGTTTATATTTAATTTCTTTGGTTCATTTAGATTGTTTGTTTATTCAAATAAATGTTTCCTAAATTAGCTATCATTATTTTAATGACTCGTAAAAACCCGTTTTGTAGTGGAACTAGAACATCACGAAATATCGCTTAGTTATTTATATACATCATTTCGCGTCAAATATTTAGTTTGAAAGGAGCAATTGTTTTGGAGATTATTTTAGTTAACTTATATCAGAAAAATTTGGTACCCATTCGCTCTCAAAAGACCTATATTATTATTTAAAACCTTAGTATATTTTCTTCAGGTTTTCTTTATGACATTCTGTCAGCTGTGTACTGATTTACAACATAGCACATTGATGGTATTGCAAGTCTTATCACGTTCTAAATGCAAGCTGTCAGTAACTTATGAATGTTACATGACAATTCAGCCGAGAATTCGCGAGGCGAATAATCTTTAGTAGCGGGCTGCAAGTACCATCGTATATGTACGCTCCGAGAAATTTTATACCAGATTACCAGCCAAAGCTTTGCCCTGATTTGTCAGTATAATATCGTTTTTCTCGGTATTTTGTGCTAGTACCGAGTCGGTATCGAAAATACGGTAATATTTATACTGAGAAAAATAGATATCGTCCTAACAATTTATAATAAGGGAGGAGCGTAATACAAGTTAAAAAAAAGTAAAATGTAATTACAAGGCGACATTACATTCATTGACACTTTGCAACTCAATAACTTAAGACTTATAATATTGTATAAATTACTGAAAGTAATCACGTTGAATATACGAAAAAATACCTGTTTTTTTAAGTTGTGTTTCACCTCTGGATAACCAATAACTGCCGAATAAATAAAAAAATGGAACAAAAATTTTATAAAATTATCTGCCAGCTAATTTAACAGGAACTTATCAGTAAGCTGTGAAACAGGCCCTTAGTTATCTGTTTGGTGTTTAACACATTCCGATCAATTCAATTCATCTTTTATAGAGATTGAAAATAACAAGTAATTAATCAGTACATACTTTAAAGCGATTGACACTTAATATGTCCAATGTGCTATAGATAAGGGATTAAGGAGCCGGCACGCCGTCTGAAGGCGATCAGTCTACGTTGACCAATGCAAGTCACAACACAGTTAGGCAAAGCCTATAGCTTCTAGAAGGTATTTACCTTCTCCCCAGCGTGAACAATCACTATTTTAGTTAACCGTGCAAGATGAATCATCAAAACAATTCTACCTATTATATTTAATTATTTGTAGTTTATACACTAGCCTTTTGTTTCGATATCAATGTAACCATCGTTTTAGGTTCAGTATTTCTCAAGGTACAGATAGTTAAAATATAATGGAAGACAAAAATAATAACAATAGAAAACAATGAATTTTCCATTGCGAATCAACACTTTTATAGATTTTATTTATGCACACGTATAAAATTGTTTATTTTAAAAGTCTATTTACAATAATTTCTAACTACTTCTATAACGTTGTTTATGACCCTTCAGTGGAGACATTTGAAACCGCAAGTATGCGCGATTTAGAGTTCTGTGTTAGCGATGAGGTAAATTAGAAACATTTTATATTATAAAAACTTCTAAGTTAATTTATGCCGACAAAATAAAACTATTTGTTTCGATTCCTTAAACGCGGCGAGGCCTTTTCATAACATCACATTAAATAAAATACATGTAAAGTTTATCACTTTAGAATTCACCGTTGTGCTTGAAAACCTATAATTACGGATATAATTGAATAATTTAAGGTACTAATGTTCCTTTTATAATGATATACGGTTTAAATATTAATACTTACTGACTATCATGTTTGGGGGAAAGATTCACCAGTAATTTAATTTAGACTGGCCATTAATTCGATATATTAATACACTGCTTTATGGCTAGAATCGATACTTACCAGCGGAATTATTACGTATGAAAATTCTGATAGTTGCAATGACTATCTATCATTTATATATTTTTTCGTAAGAGGAGATAGAGATAGATACGAGATGGTATGTTAGTCATGCCAAGTGTCAATTATTTCGTACATAATAAGAGCACTGCTATGGTGATTCTTCAGTGTAAGGTAAGTAGAACTAACCTTCGAATTGGTCTTCGTAACTTAAAAAGCACAGGCAGAAAGCCTATTACATAGGTAAGAGTAAATTAAAGTTTTGGTTGCCTATATAATTATGTACAAACGCATAAAATAACATGTACTCAGTATCTAACAATACTTTTGGCAAATTGACATCCTATTTCATCTATCTGATGTGTTGCTTATTGAGGCCTAGGTTCCACTAGATTATTTTCTGCGCTGTTTGCTCATCAGTGCTCTAACTCTTTTAAGGTTTGTGATGGTAATTTCGTCGTTCGGCTGAAGTTGGAGTGCCCGTCGATAGGAAGTTGCCGCCGCTGCATACTTCCCATTCAGATGCAGAATAGCGCCAAGATTGGAATGATACTCGGCATCCTGCAACCAAAGCGACATTCTGTTCCAGGTCCTTTGTTGAAGTTGACTGATTAATTACTACTAAACGGAGATTATGCGCAACGTTTGCGAGTAAACGCATGTACAGAAATCCTTTGATATTTGCTATGTTAATATCCATTAATCTTGCATAATTACTTATGTATATAATACCAAAGATGCTTCTTCCTACACGAGGTACTTTATAAAAAATAAGTACTTAACTACATTTTAATCAAAGTAATGCGCTACCCGATACCACACAGAAAAAATGTGGCGCTTGCTTCTAAGCATTTGTGTACCAGAATCCTTTGATATCTTCAATGCTAATATTAGTTACGGTAAATTCAGAGTCATCTTTTATTTTTATATTTCACTGTGACTGACATAATATATTGTTATATTCTGCTCAAAGAAAGTTCTGTAAAGCTGCATATCGACTGCTCACACTACTAAAACTGCCTGGCAAACTAACGAAAATTGCTTCGCGCGGCGGTCGATTGCCTTGAAACCATTTAATATCTGCCACGAACGAAACTTATGCCAGACAACCACGCTGAATAAATACACAGCTTAATAATATTATACTATTATAATTTCGTTGGAAATTGAAGTTCGTTACTTCAATTTCCAACGAAATTCCAATTCCGAGCTTTAAGAGGTTGACCAAATGACCAGTGACCACGCGCCACTTGGTGGAACAAAATCAAGAAAGAGATGGAAAGCTTTTGCTATCCAGACAATATAGAACAGAGTTCTCTGGCGGCAATGTACAACTACCCTAGAAGAACTGAGACTATGGGTTAGACAAAAAAAAAGATGTTAGTTACTTGAAAAAACATTTAATATTTCTGAAACAAAAGCACTAAAACGTTAATTGTGGAGTGAAACCTTTCACAATCTGATACATAGAGGCGGTTTACGTTGTCGCGGTTACCACAAAACAAAAAAGAAATAACGCGTTTGCAACGTTCGCTCCCCTGTTGGTCAATTTTTGTTTATACACCTGGGTTGGTCACTTTACTTGTATTTTTTTACAGATATATTTTATCATGGAATATATACCAATGGGGACGGACAAGAAGAGTACTCAATAACTGCTATCACTGCATTGCCAAATATTCTGATTTTATTGAGTTCGGTATTTCTTCTCATTCTCAAATGTCAACGGCTAGGAAATGCTGGTATCACCTAGTTAAAAAAATATTTGCAAATGTGTCTCTGAAGATGTACTTACAAAAATAAATAACATTCCAACATTAAAATTCCAAAATCAAAAGTTCCAAAACTAAAACCGTGAGATGGAATAAACAACGAAACGTGTCGAATTTCGAAAACCATAATTGGTACCTCAAAGGTCAAAACAACGGGGAACAAAGAAAACAGCCGCCGGCCAGGCCTTGATCTGACCATGTTGTTTAACAAACAAATAGAACTGCTAACTCCCAACCCATTTCCCTTTGTTCAGCGATACGTTTTAAATCTCTGTTTAAATGAATATCCTAGCTGATGATAAACCGTTTCACGAGACAGAGGTTGATTTTCGCTTGATTTTTTGCTTTATTTTATTGGTGATAGTAACATTTTACAATAGAAACACTTACTTTATTTTTACTACAAAACTTTTCCGTGACATACAGAAATAGGATATATAACCTTTTTTTTATTTGTTCTTCGTTACTTACTTTTTGTGGTCTGTTTCAATCACAGCGTTTAAGTGGCATGTACCACAAAGTACCTTCAGTCGTACAGTGGTCTACTACGTAGAAATCCCTCATGGGTAGTGTAAGCTTGAAGATTTGCATAATCATACCCTCTGAAGAGCAGGCAATAACGGCGGAACAACTGTAGTTGTTTTGTAGGGGTAGGTAAAATACAAATTGCATTAAACAAAGTTTAGTCTCAAAAAACATTGTTGTCAAACTAATATTTCGATATCTAACTAATGTTATTCAAATGGATAGTATCAATCTATATTACACAAACATAATATTATTATGTTAAGTGGGGGAATTTTGCTAGTTTGTATTTCGTTATAATTATTACGATGAAAATATGTTTAAAACGTATATTGAACTTACGTCAGGGTTTAATTGCACCGCTCGCGCATACCACCGCTCGGCGGAGCGGCAGCGTCGCGCGTCCCTCAGCGCACGCGCAGCTGATGCGGCACGCGCGCCATCCGCTGGCGACAACTGAGCTGCTGCCACCAGTTGTTCTGCTGACTCCCGGAGACGACGTTGTGATCTCAGGAACATACCTATTGTAGAATAAATTTACATAAAGCTTTATTTAAATAATGCTTTTAATACATATTAGTTCATTGTACTAATTAACAATATGGACAAGACAATTAATTTTTTCATCATTAAAAGCGATAAAATACCCAAAAGCTGTTACGTAGCTGATATATGTTTAAGGTTACTGTTGAAACATCACTACGTCCCATCACAAATGGTTTTCGCATATTGTTTACCCGTTTCAATACGGTTCACTATATAATTGTTACCGGTGTTTTCATCCTAGTACCATGGTATAGAATTAACACCTTTCTAGTTACACTATGTCGGTGTCCAACAATTATTATTATTAAGTACATCGCTGCTGAAATTTTTGGGAATACTGACGTCTCCACTTCATTGTTAAACCTGACAAATCATGTGAAATCTTTAATTCCAAATCTACTATAAAATTGTTCAAATTGCCTTGTGGTTATTTTCGTAGCATATTCGTAGAGCGTGGGCCTACGAAGGTGCTACGAAGTGCTACGGACGTGCTACGAAATGCTACGAACGTGCTGTTTCCAATATTCTGGAACTTTTCTTTCATAGTGTTTATTTTCTCCGTAAATACAATAAATCGTATGATGAATTACAACCACTAGTAATAAAGTCTTTTAGAAAAAACTTACCAAACTGATCTCTTAATGATGGATCGTTGGGCTCTAAAGTTAGTGCTTTTTTAAACCACATTTCGGCTTCCATACTTCTACTTGCCTGTAACAAAACATATTATTATTAATGATACTTGGACAAGTTAATACTTTTGCCGCAACGATTAGTTCGGGGAGGTACTTGAGCGTTGTTGTAATTCTTATAAGAGAATAATTGATCAATGCGGCGTAATAACTAGAGAGCCCCTTAAGGAGTTATCTCGAGATGCCGCAATCCGACCGCAGTATGTACTAATTTTGCCGCTAGGGTTGTGTAATGGTCTATATGACGCTTTTTAGGTTAGAATTTGTTTATTCTACAAAAATGATTACACATCATAGAGCTCCTAAGATGGGACCGTGGAGCCCCAACTCCGAGACCCACAAGCATAGCCACGTTGCAATCTATAAGTATGAGAATGACATAAGCTTTCGAAAAATCCGACGTTTACAAATGTCATTCCTATAAATTATCCGAACGTTAGATTATAAAGCTAGGCCCGTTGTCAAGACGGTGACAATAAAACAATTATTTTTTATTTTTAAAGACTTAATTGTCTTTAAAAAAAAAATGGAGGTTCCGTACTGGTACCATAGTCTGCGCGAAACTAGGTGGCCGCGCCTTAGGTATGTGAGCGGCGGGACGGACGGGGCGGGGTCACCAGCGCACGGTGCGATGGAGGGACGGGGGCGCTTGTCGCGTCCCTACCTAAGGCGCGGCCAACTAGTTCCGCGCAGACTATAGTGTACTATTTTACTCGTATCAGATGCAGTAGAGATGCGGGAGAGGCTTTTGCCCTGCAGTAGGTCAATACAGGCATTTGTCTGTATTATACAAAGTAATAGAATGCGATCCGTAATTACGATACTTACATTTCTGGCGAGTATTTGTGCTAATGTGATGTGTGTGCTGGCGTGGTGCGGCGCGGCTGCCAGTGCTGAGAGCAAGCTATGCTCAGCTAGCGGCCATTGTTGTAGCTGCACGTAAATCTCACCCACCATCGATAGGACACTCTAAAAAAACAATTTTAATTTATTATCTTCCTTTTTGAATATATATGCTAAGATTATCAGTTATTGCAATGAAGAAAAAATTGACTGGCGGGCAGGATTCGAACCTGCGTCCTCTGGTTAAATACGCAAAGGATGCAGGAGACTAGAAAGACCACACCAGAGACTATTACCGGATGAAATTTAATTTAATTTTATTATGTGTTCCCCTTGTCCAATCAAGAAAAGTTGGGCAAGATAGCTAAAAAAAATTGGAATAACTGTCATTCCGGGAATTTCCCAAAACCTCAAATTAGAATCAAGTATATTACTCATCTACAGTTCGCGCCAAACTTATTGTCCGGGTTGAAGTTGGCGTTAGCTAACTTTAACCCGGCCGTAAAAATCGGAGAAAGAAAAATATTAGATTGTAATAAATAAAAACGAAAGCTCAAGTCGTAATCTGTCGTTATAAATTATTCTAATCCAATATTTTTCTTTCTCCGATTTTTACGGCCGGGTTAAATTTATCTAGCGCCAACTTCAACCCGGACAATAAGTTTGGCGCGAACTGTACATATATTGTAAAACAAACATCGCGCCTCATGCTTTTAGATCCACCAGATTAAGCTGTGCGTTGTCTTTCAGTAGAAGCACTTTTTATTAAGTAAGTAATTATAACATGTAGTACCCATAAAGATTTTTTCTGTGTGGGTGCTTCACTATTTTAAAGAGCAAAATATAGGCATTGGATTGCAGCCAAAACCGGCAGAATTCGGCACGTACCTACCTATCTCATAAGATATAACTATTGAACACTTGTTACATTGCGACTTGGTGTCTTAAAGTTGACTTACATGTCGTGTCCAGCCGACGATCGGTGTATTGGCATCCGGCAGTATTTGCAGCGCTTCTTTGTATGCTGAAAGCGCTTTATGCCAGTGACCTCTCTGTGAGTGTAAAGCTGCTAGTTGCACGAGTGCCGACACTCGGGCTGCGTCGTGTTCTCTTCGGTCACGCACGCGCACACCTTCGGCCCGAGAGCCGGCGCGGAGTGCGCTTGCGGCTTCCGCAAGACGTCCATCCGCCATCAATGACGTGCCAAGATTCACGTACGCAACTAAAACATTCGTATTTTGAATTGACTGTTTATTGTGACGTACAATAATAAAATTCATTAATCAAGGCATAAATTCTATGAAAATACGCGAAAATTTTGATAATTATATGGTATAAATGTATGTTTTTTTTAGAAAATCAACTCTAAATAAATAAGTACCTATTTAAGTATATGCGTATTGCAAAGTCTATTTTACAGTTAAACTTTGCCTCTAAATCACTGACAACACGAGTTAAAGGATAGCCTACCTAGAATATGTTCTATTACTAGTTTTAGTTCCAGTCAACCACGTAACTAGTTTATTCCATACAGCTTCCGAACAGACAACAAACTCGACTATAAAGTTACGAAGTGGATAGACAATATTTAAAATACATCATGTTTCCAATTGTCCAAAGTTTTCTTTGTTCAAAATGCTCAATTAAAAGTTGTTCTTGTAACGAAAATTTTATAAACCCCTTTATTTTCAAGACAATAAGCAAAATTTGAACAGAATAAGGACTCGACCGGCCCTCATCAAAAATAATTTGAAAGGACAATCAAATTATTAGTAAGAGCTATGAAGAAATACCAAAGAGGCTTTGTTTTTAATAATTAATTTATCTGAAGTACTTACGAGCCATTGAAGGTCTAAAGTAAATTGCTCTCTCAAAACTTTTGATAGCATCGCTGTAACGTCTTTGGTTTTGTAGTAATATTCCCCTGTAACAAAGATAAACAATTATTAAAGAACGATTGATTTTTATATATTTCTGTCTGTAACTGTACCTATTTAAGATGTGGACCTAATGACATTATGTAGTTTAAGATGGACTAAGATGGACTTAAAAATCTCTTCAAATAATAACATTGCCATATAATTGATGATAAAGTTTTTAACAAACTTTAAGTACCTACTTCTTTTGAAAAACCTTATAAAGTTGTAGGTCTTTTCCAATTTCTATTTAGAAATTTCTTTACCAGTTTTTAAATAATTTAAAAGTACTGATTTCTGACACTCGTGAATATATATAAAATTACATTTTATCGTTTTAGTGATTTTGTTAAATCGGATAGTAATTTGTATGCAATAAATACAAAATGTAAGCAATACATTGCAAGTAATGACATCAAAAGCTAATTAATAATATTATTGGAAACGTAACTATCGCAATCATGAACTAGTGGGAAAAGCGTATAAAGAACAAGTATTTGTGGTACAGCCGTTCTATTCATGCTATTCATCTTTCACAGCCACATCAGAGTCACCTTTTGTGACGTATTCATATGACGTATGAAATATTGAACCAGCCTCCGCACAAAGCTGAAGTTGCGAAGCTTGACGCTTTCGTGTTCCATATTAATATTGCGATTCATAGTTTCACATTTGGCGCTAATTAGTGATGAGAGTTTGCTACTCCCAAATTCATAGCTCATCAAACGTTGTTTCACGCTGTGCCGTCGAATCCCCTCATAATTTAACTTGTGTGTTTCGTATTTTGATTTGCAGAATTGAAATTGGAATACCAATTGTAGGTACTATTAAGTGTAAGAGAACTTGAAAATTTATTTGACATGAAAAAAACTGAACACGTCTGTAAGAGAATATAAAAGTAACAATATTTTCATTGCCACTCTGATAGATCGAATAGTGAATCCAAAGCGTTCAGAAAGTGAACTAAATATATCACCTTTCTATTTAATTTCTATGACATAGGCAACTGATATTGCGTGGGGTTTCATTAGAAAACGTGGGCGTCTAGAATGATTAGCTAAGCGTGGCCAATTGAACGCATACAGTTTCCAATGTGTACATTTTGCCCAGAGTGTGCTATGCGATAACGTTATTTTCTATTATACCCAAATGTATCCCAGCATTAAGACTGTATCGTTTCCATATAGTCAAATATTACCCGTCTTTGACATGCAATAAGAGCATAGTTCACGGCAAACAATTGGACGACATTATTACACGAACACAATGCAAAATGTCAACGTTAATGAAACATCACCTGATATAACTGTACAACGTTATAAAAGCTGTATAGATAGATACGGCAGTGCAATATTGTCCGCATGAATAATGCAGGCCCACAACGAGCCTGCCTCTACGTGGGACCAACGTACACTAATGAGAACCATCCAGCTCGGTCGGGCTATTATACCCTCCTCTTCGCGAGCAATAATTTGTTACTAATTCCCTTCTAATTATTGTAACGTTGGTATTGTGAGTGGAATTGCTTTTGTGCGGTTGGGTGCAGCCTTACCAAAACTCGGAATGTTCGAGTTTAGAATACTTCACGAATGCTGTTGGACATAATTATTTTCTGTGAAATGAATGTATGTAACTTATTTCGCGACATTTCACAATTTGCAGTGGTAGTGTATGAAGTTTGCTATATTATACGTATGATTGAACGGTAAAGTTATACTTAGTATAAATAAAAAAAAAAAAAAAAAAAAAAAAAACAAATTTTGTTAATACCTACCTAATAAAATTAGACGTTTTGTGATCAAACAGTAAGTATGATTTCTCTTTTGTTAGCCT
Organism: Acronicta psi; assembly: GCA_946251955.1. Lineage (NCBI taxonomy): Eukaryota > Metazoa > Arthropoda > Insecta > Lepidoptera > Noctuidae > Acronicta > Acronicta psi. Next base: position 8,152,139 of record OX276475.1, on the reverse strand, counting down.
AAAGCCTTCATCTTCCATAACGAAAGTTTCTCTATTGTAGCGAACACTTCTTTAGATTTTACAGTTAGCAGTTAAATAACCGCATCTTTCTACAATATTGCATCTTTAGTTCTAGCCACTAACGAGCGTAATACTTAACTATCTTTCGAGAAACATCTATAAATTAACAACCTATCGCCGTGGTGTGCTATCACAATTTTTATTTCTTTCAGCGCTTTCCAGAGCTCGTATAGTATTTGTCTTTTACTATTTTGCTCTTATCTCTTTACCCGTATTTGGAGTAAGTGCAATATGTGCGGGTCTACAGTGTGTTCCCGATATTCCTTTTATAGGTAGGACGAGTTAAATTTAAATTCGATATTCTTTAACCCGAAGCAATTCAATTTATTATCGGGATGCAAATAAAATTTGTATTGGATTGCGGTCTCTTATTGTTATGCACTACACCATATTTAACATATTGATGAAAGAAACAAGTATTTTTTGGTGACCGGTTGGTTAATGAGTTTTTTTGAGCGGTTTGTATACAAGTGTTTTTAGGAAATTTAGTTTTTTTTTTATAAAACGAAGAAACCTTTTAACATATTTATCGTTTACTTGTATCAAAACTGACATAGAACGGTAAAAACGGAACATTACACGGATATGTCAAACAGTGACTCTTTTGAAAATACTAAAATAGATTCACAATGAATGTCGGTGTTCCGTTGAAAAAATATTGTACAACAGTAAAATAGGCATTCACACATTTCAGCAACGACACCCACAGCCAGTCAGCTTTTAACACAACGTGTGATGAAAAGGTTTTCCTTTTTCTCCCCACTTCGTAATAGGCCGCGCGGTCCCTCGCCGACCCAACTGTGCACAACTTTCTATTAATACGCCTATCTACTCGACTGCAACGAATATAAAAGATATTATTTTTTGACTTTCATTTTAACTAATTATAGTCTTTCAGTTATTTGACAACGTTTGTGATCTACTGGTTTGAATGCTGAACACGAGTTCGAGGATTCGATTCCCACGGGACACAAATATTTATGTAATTAATGTAAATTTTTGTGTTTATCTGGGTGTTTCTTATAAAATATTTACAAAACAAAAGTATATAAGCATTATATCCATTGTCTAGTACCCACAGTACAAGCTATGCTGAGTTTAGGGCTAGATGGTGCTGTGTAAAATGTCCAAAAATATTTGTTATTTATTATAATGGTCAACTTCTGATCGATTCATTGTTAACAGCCCAACTTTGAGAACTGTAAGTGGCCATCTTGATTTGGTATTGTCATGCGACGGATTTTTGAGCTGATAAATGCATGCTGTTAGCTGGAACTGCTCTACTTCAAAAGGCTAGTCTAAACATTTCCCTTAATGCCCTCATTAACATTGCATTTATGACACTCATTGTTACACTATTTCTGGAGTATAAATAACAAATAATTCACCGACGAAAAAGTTACTGAAAAGAGAAAAATAAACCTTTTTTTAGTCTAGGCATCTCGGAGTAATCGGTGAATATACATAAAAAAACACAAACAAACATACATACAGCCGAACATAGAACCTCCTCCGTTTTTCATTGGTTATAGAGACAATGATTGTCATTTGTTTTAGCGTTTCTTCGTAGAGGTATTCAGTGAGGAAATTCTGGCGTAATTCAAATCTCAAAACTTCAAAATTGATACTGTCTAAGAAATAAATTGTTATTTATTATTTGAAATTTAGGTGATTTTGATTGACAACCACCAACGTTCTAACTGATAATTGTCTGGGAAAAACAACGAAACGAACTCAGAAATCATAGTATTTTAAATAATGTATTTATAATATCGAGAAAGGTGAGCTAAAATCAGTACAATATTCTCTTCTAATAAAATTATGAAAATAAATTCAGCCTTACTACCGAAACAGATAAAGAATCTTCTAATAATTCTTGTTCTAAAATAAACTGTAGTCTTTTATAACTTTGAATCGAACTACCTACACATACAGGCTCAAATATATTAATTTTCACGAATAGGTAGGTACTTGAAATTTAATAATGTTTTGTAACTATAAAGTAACAATAATTACTTTCTGTTGGGTGATTCATCAAATAATTACAGACTTAATGGATTTTAATAAATAACGTATCAAATTATTTGATGATAAAATATAATTTAAACGTTTATTTCTGCTTTTAACTACTTGTTAATAACAAAGCGGTGTGTGCAGATACAATTCACTGTTTTCAGTGAATTGTATCTGCACACACCGCTTTAGAGATCGATTCAACCTATGAACCTAGTACCTAATATTAGATTATTATAGTAATAGGTTATCGCAGTTAATGCCTGGAGTACTGCCTGCATTCTGATTCTAGGAAAATTCTATAAAAAGGATTCTATAAACACTCCTACTACCAAAGTCGGAAAAAATATTAGGTTCGTGATGAACAAAGGTAATATTACATTAAAGTTAAAAGCTGTTTCATGTCCATGTTTAATTTAATTACTGGTCACAATAGTAATAATTACTTTTTAAGTTATTGTCTGTACGATATTCATCAAATTAAATTCCATTAGGGTGACAACGACGTTACCTTAGCATGTGGAAAAAAATTAATCGTGTAGAATACCGTTATTATTTTAATGCTAGCTTTTATGTTAGTTTTACAACATTTGACTAGCATTACCTACTATAAAAATAAAAAACTTTATGCTTTGTTTTAGTTTATGAGTCTTTGTTGTTATTTTACGGTCCCTGTAACGTTTAGTAATCTGAAAGGTATGACTAATGTTAAAAATGTAAAGAATGACATTGTTTTTTCTTTTCATACATCGTTAATCGTTCATACATCGTACATCGTTAATGTAAAAGCAGTGTAATGAATTTGAATGGAATTATACTATTATACTTCTATACTCCCCGAAGGGCTAACTAAGCAGAGGCGTACTAATCTAACCCTTAATTCGCAGGTATAAAATAAATAAAATATTGTAAATTTTATTTTCAACCATAAAATTGAACTTAAAACTATAAAATAGCAAATCTAAGCATATAATTAAAAAGATTGATTGCAGAAACTTGTACAACTTTTACAGTAAATCTTACATGAAGACCTCCTTTTAAGTAAAAGATATACCTGTGACAGGAGGCCTCGCTCTTCCATGACAATATAAATCTGATACATATACTTAATAATAAAGAAGAAGGTTTATTGCAAAAACTTGTACAACTTTTACAGTAAATCTCACATAGAGACCTCCTTTTAAGTAAAAGATATACCTGTGATAGGAGGCCTGGCTCTTCAATGACAATATAAATCTTACATTACTTTATATTACGTAACTCTAAGGGCCTGTTTCATCACCTCTGGATAGCCGCTAACCGCGCACTACACTACACCAATAAATACTCTTTTCTCTCTTTTCTGTTCATCTCATTTACACTCATGTTTGCAAAAACATCTTGTACTTTGCAGATATAAATCTTATTATACCAAAGACTAAGCAATTGTATCAAGATTATGGGTAGCAGCAATCTTGTGAGCTAATAAGATCATGCTGCAATCATCTGCTAAGTAGGGTAATTACGACTACCCTCCCTTGGGGCCGCACGCGGCTCCGCGTTAGAGTGGGTTCAGTTGGATATAAATTTTACGAGAACTAAGTTTTAGAGAAGAACTCCAACTCTAACTAGCTTAGGCCTTTATTGTTTTATTTTGCAGAATTGTCCTTAGACAATTGTCTGTCTAATCGCATACATAGTTTCGCGAAACGATCAAAGTAATGTAATGTAACCTCTACCTCTATCTCTCTACCTTACCTCGCAGGGAATAAAAGCATGGTGGTATGTTATGTCTATCAAGATGTCGGTGAAGGGTGAAAGGAAATCTAGGCTAAAATGATGAAGGTATTTTAATCACCAACACACAATATGAGCAAGTGTAAATCGATGCTCAACCTTATTGATAAGAGCAAAGGGAACAGTAACATGTTTATGTTCTGAAGATAAATGAGAATATTCATTTGTGCACAAACAAACAACCTTCCATCTAAATCATACACCTGTTTCGATTTGTCGTAGGTAAAATAGTAATTTATTTAATTAAGTTCTTCAGGGCCTGTTTCACCACCTCTGGATAGCGGCTAACCGCTGGATAAATTGAAAAATGGAATAACATTTGAATGAAATTATCTTCCAAATAATTTAATGGGAAGTTGAAAAGAGGTAGTAAAACAGGCCCTAAGTGTTTTTAGGAAAGCGTCATAGTGACGTAGTATAGTATAGGGCTAGGGTAGGGTAAGGCAAGTGTGAGATAAGGACGGTTTACGATTTTCTGCATTACAAAAAAGGTAATCACAGCAGAGGTAGAGTAAGTACATCAAGAAGCCATTTCACATATGACACACAGTATTAAGCAACACCGTGAATGTGACAGTTCATATATGAGCTTACGCTTCCCGATTATAGGCACAGCACGAACGATTTATAAACATTGGCCACGACGGGCGCAACGCAGTCACACGTCTGTAGACGCAATAAATTAAATTCCGATACGCTTTGTTAATGTTAACGTTGCATAAATTATGATGACGGAATGTTTGTTTAATTTGGCACGTTTGAGCGGCGACGCAAATGTTGCTTGGATAAATTGTAGGTAATTTATGCAGTGAATGCTCACGATTCTCACGAAACAGGTCTGAGGCCCCCGCCCCGAGCCCCGTAGCCCCAAGCCCGGGTGCGTCGCACGCGATACCGACATTCCGCGATTTAACCGAGGTGACAAATTGTGAATTGAATTAATGTTTACCGCCCCGCTTAAATTATAACTTACGCATTATAACACTATCTTTATGGTCGCTACAATTTACTGGTGGAGTTCTCAACGTTGTTACTCGATACACAAAGGCAGCAATATTTTACTCCAGGTTTGTTTGAATAAGCAATTTGTCTGTTTCCATTAATTCGCCTCGAACAGAAATTTCAGTTTGCGGAATCATTGACCGTGGTTGTATAAATACGATAGGCCCAATTTCTCTTCATCATAATTTGAACTCTCATTCAATAACATTCGGTCCTAAAATTATAAAACTAATAAATTTCAATGAAGACACTTTTAGAAAATGATTAAATAATAAAGTAAGAATAAAACGAACTCGGAAAACCATTATAATTTTAACCCCTGCTTTCAAATATTACTTTATTCTGAGATTTCCATAGTTTGAATACTTCTGTAAAAATATAAAAGCGAACTCGGAAATTATGCCGATGAACAGACCTGCATTAAAATATTATTACTTCGAGCTATTCAGAGTTTAAATAACGAATTAGTTCGAACGTGCTGTGGATAGGACTAACTATTCTTAACTTTTATATTGTATTGTTGACTCCTGAAACATAGAACTCTTATTGACATATTTCCAACTAGCTTTTCACCACGACTTCGGCCGTGCGGAATAGTTTCACAATAGTAGTTTCACACGAACTTTCATCCCCTATTTCACCCCCATGTGGCCCATGTAGGTAAAATTTCAAAAACGTTTTAACTAACGTTTTATATTTCTTAACAAGTGCCTCGATACAAAGTTTCCACAACATAATCTGTGAAAATCATAAACAATTAGGCTAATATTCAGAGACGACGCTAAGGGTTAACGCTTGCGTATGTCAAATTTATATTAAAATTTGATATCCAGAAGCGTAAGTTTACGCTTAGTTCTCTTTCCTTTTAAAAGAATAAAAGTTACATTATATCCCCGTCTATTCTATTAAAGTGTATTACACTCATAATTATAATCTATTCAGGCTTATTTCTTTAAACTCATTGGGTATATAGACAATTATCTATCATGCACCACTGAATTAATCATTTATGTTATGCGAATTTATTGAATAGTACAAGCAAAGGTTACGAATCAAACTAACAAAGCCCTTTAAAATGTATTAATCGTGTTTCAATGAACATGTGGTAAAAGGTAACAAACGAATAAATCGTTCATGACTGACATTACCAAAAAGTGAAAGCTTTTAATATAATTTTTAAGCTATTTCATAGCTTTTATCGCGGGCCTTGAGCGTGGGGACCGAATCCAGAAATTCCGTAATGAAAAAAACCTAACAACCCCCACTCCGACCGGTACAGCGGTGTGTGTGTGTGTGTGTGTTTGTAAACTTTTTTTTTGTGTAAATTAATAAAATAAATAAATAATTATAATTGCATAAGTTGATAAAAAATGCTATGCAATAGCTTTACCGCGGCAGTCTCCGAGTGCCACACGTCTTTTTATTCATGTGCCTAATTTATACATTCTAAAGAGTTTTTTTATTTAAATTCTTAAAAAAGTGGCCTCGCCACGCATGCTGTAGGTACTTTACCATCCTGTCGTAGGTAAAAAGAAAAACAACCAAAAATCCAATGGGGTATAAAGTAAATAGTATTCGGTAATCTATACTACAAGATCTAACTAATTGAAATATAATAAACATATTTATGGTAACAACCACCAGGTACAGAACATTCATAAAATCGACCCCGATAGGAAAACTCTTCGTCAATATTACAATATCACAGCGCTTCTTACTCCGTCAGAATTATTAAACATCTTTTCACTGATTCGCAGTGAAAACTCGCAGAAAAGAGGAAAAGTGCCAAGTTTTCCTCAAGAGTTATCCACGTTTCTTTTGTTCCAATTCTGCAATTTGATTAATTCTTGAAATGCATCGTGAAATAAAAAAAGTTGTTAATTAAACATGGCTGATTCATTCTGACGCGGATAATTAAGTTTGTAATGCATTGCATAAAATACGTTGGAATATTTTTTAATTTATGCTTTTTAATCTTTTTTTTATGGTCTGCGGGGATGTTTATGTCGAGTAGTCTCAGTCAGTTAATTCTCGTGTTCTGTATTTTGTGCTAATAAATCATAATTCTAGTACATTCACCTTGAGTTATAATATACAAAACGTAGTGAATCTAGCACACAAAGTTTTCACGACAAAATTTTTATGCATACAGCTAAGCAGTAGCATTAACATCCGTGATACGAAATTTAACAGTAATTACATTTGCACCAGAAAAGTTACCCAGGAAAAATCCGAGTGAATTTACAATTACTCGAAGCAAGTGTTGTATGGTCCCGTATAAATTGCATTTGCATGTAGACGCGTCCAGATCTAGACCAAATCGTTTCGCAAACAAGTATGCAAATACCAAGCAAGCGTTGTCGCGAGTCTAGATGGCGGGAATGTTAAATATGTGTGTGTGTGAGCAAACACCAGTTTAATCTACGCCTTATCACCATTGGGACGTTGTAGTCTCGCCTCGCCTCGCCTTCTGTACTGCACAGATATTACCTAGGGTTGATGCACGCTTTTTATTTACACTTTGTTGTCAGATAGTAAATAGCTGTGAATTGCATTTGTTAGATATTTTGAATTCGTTGTTTTACGACTTCTTGTACTATTTGATTAGATCATTGTTATGGATATTATTGATGATGATGCAAAATTTAGTTATTTAGGTATCAATTACTTATACATTTGTTTGAATGTTCATACATGTTAGGTATATTGTGTAAAGTATGCTCGATATTACCTGATTTAATTTCAAGTACTACGTAATAAAACATTTAATTTCCAAAGTTGCGAAGAAGTGATATGTCAATTTTCCTCTTTCGTTCCAAGTTCAGCTATCAGAATAACAATAACAATGATACCTCAGTAGTGTATCATAAAAGTAACTACGTATCGAATTGTTTCTGAACTTTGCGAACTATTTCAATGCCTCATAAAAAGTTTTATTGAGAACATGGGAAAAGTAAAAATAATATCTGGATACAGTTCCAAAGATTTTCTATTTCTGACAGCCCTGATGTGACTCGTGTGCGTCCATCACTACTGTAAATAGCGTCAAGTGATTCGGGATTTGTTGCTAGAAATCCTCGTGCTGGCTTACAATGCCCTGCGCTATTCATGCTACAACACTATAACATGTATTATTTCTTTTGTCAATAGATTTGACGGAGTTGACGCTGAGAATGATGCGCTAATAAGACAAAAATTGGTTAGTGACAATTTTTATCACATTTAATTAAAACACCACTAAAGTAGACACATCACTACATATATAAACATAATTAGGTTTCATAACGGCCGGTTTCTCGAAGACGTAACCAGAGGTATGCTAGTGTGTCCCAACAGTTCGCCGGTATGTGTAGGTTCCATAAAAAAGGCGAACCTATTGCCAGTAACCGGATACAAATCCAAATACAATGAATAGCAACAGAGTCGCCTCCTATTACATGTGACCTAAACATATTACTACTTTACTATTACCTAAACATATTAGCTAACTGTGTAAAATACAGGCATGATGGTATGTATTATGGTATGTAACTTCAAACTCCGATCTACTAATTCAAATACTACGATTGTCTGGACTTTAAAAGAGACCACGATTCTCTGATGTGTGCATGTTTGTTTCGGCGTTTCTTCTCAGAGGTCGTCAGTTAGGAAATGCCGACCAAAATATATATAACTAGCTTCCCGCCAGCGGCTTCGCCCGCGTGGTCTTATAATTTTTTCCCCGTTTTTGCTACATTTTTCATTACTACTCCGCTCCTATTAGTCGTAGCGTGATGATATATAGCCTATACTCGGGGATAATGTAGCTTTCCAAAGGTGAAAGAATTTTTGAAATCGGTCCAGTAGTTTCGGAGCCTATTCATTACAAACAAACAAACAAACAAACAAATCTTTCCTCTTTATAATATTAGTATAGATAACTTCTAAAAGTGTCTTTATAGGATCTACTTACAGAAATAAATGTCATTTCATTTCATTTCAAAACAATATTGCTCTACCTGAGATTTGAACTAGGACTTTCAGTGGCTCCTATTCACGCTTGAGTTTCGATAACGTTTATTAATACTTGAGTAATCCTTGCTGATTCCCTTTCTCAAATTGAATAACCTTATCGTGTTAATTCTATTAAGTGATTCAAAATAGTCTGCTAAACTAGCCACACAAATTCTCCAACGACAAGCTAGGTATGTGTTCAAGTGATTTCTTGCCGCCACAATTGGAATAATCTAATCTCAGCGAGAAATCGCAGTTCAGCGCCCATTATGTCTACCTTTCAGTTATAATTTACCCCGAATAAGATGACGCTTACGTTTTTACATCCTCCCCACTTCGCTGCTACTTGAAATATAATTATTTTATAAAGTACAATCATTGTGAATTTCATTGTTTCCACGGTAATGAGGGGGCTATTCTTATCTGTGGGTAAAGAGTCGACTAAGGGTGACTAACGAGTTAGTTGACGGAGGGGCAAAGAACTTGTTATCTGAGTGCTATTGCTTTTTTTAAGCTTTAGGTCGTTTCTAATCTACTAACGGTGTAAAATGAGTTAGGTCATTTTCATTCTGTACCTATTAATTAGAATAAAATTCGGTTCCTGGATCGGGCGTATCATTTGAGTATTTTTTTATAATGCTACTCTTACTCAGTGATAACGTAATATTCTACCGCGCCAGCGACCTCTAGCGGTCGAATTTTATGAGGTCCTGGGTTCCATTCCTATGTCAAGCAAATTGACATTGTTTTTTTCTATTAAACTTTCGGTAGCAGTTAAGAGTTTGGACTTGTACCTAGTTAATGGTTATATACTCACTAGTATGGGTATATGTTATAGTTAGGGTTATAACATAGAACTATTCATTGTACACCTCTGCCTACGCGTTCGAAGATACACGCATAATGGATATGTTACGTTTAGTACCATTCCATTGTTATTGATATACTTTTAGTCTATCAATTCTATTGTCAGGCTTCCATTGATGTCAATCCCGGGCATATTTCGCAGCGTAACAACTAACAAGGTATTGTAACCTTTTTATTGCGCACAACGCGAGCGGATATTCATTCAATCAAAGAGGCCAACCGATCGTAAGGACAACGTTTCCCCAACTTTATTCCTCCGCAGTGTGACGCTTTATTTATATTTATATCCGGGTCTTTATACGGCTTTTGTGTAGCAGTTCCTTTCGATTAGAACGCGTGGTACAATATTAAAGATGATATCGGGCACGCGCGTAATATCGTATGACCTTAATAGAATAAGGAGATGTGCGTTGTTCGCCATTAGCTTACGCCTGAACGCATGCTCGGCTATCATCACGTACCAATAGCTAGTTAGTTTGAGACACACAGGCGCTAGGTTTGTCTTGCAGAGACTAACAAATATCCTTCATCATCAGCATCATAACTCATAAAGGCCATTCAGGTCTTTCTAGACCCCTAGTACTAGACAACGCTAATCCATAGTATATAAATTTATCTATATAATAAAATAATATTATAAAGAGGAAAGATTTGTATTTTTGTATGTAACGAATAAACTCAAAAAGTACTGGACCGATTTGAAAAATTCTTTCCATGTTAGATCGCCCATTTATCGGGGAAGGCTATAGGCTATATATCATCACGCTACGACTAATAGGAGCGGAGTAGTAATGAAAAATGTTGCAAAAACGGGGGAAAAAATTATAAGACCACGTGGGCGAAGCCGCTGGGGGGAAGCTAGTTTATCTATATAGGTATCGTATGGGTATAACCTGTGTAGTTATTTCGCTCCCATTTTTGTATTACTTGTGTTTATTCTAATGTTAAAATTATATTTTTTGTGATGACTTCTAATTATCACAGGATTACCTCTATATTTGTTGCGTCATTAGTTCTGTAAATCTGTAAATCATCTTAAAAAATATTTTTCATCCCACCATCTCGGAAAGACTATTTTTACTCTTCGATATCTGAGTGCAAAAGTCGTATTTATCCTCTAGAGAGACAAAGTAAATTGAATTTAGAACATCGTGCTTTTACCCCCCTGGCGCCGAATTTATCATACAACTTTTTTTTAATTTGTTAAAAACTCAGACTTGGAACCTTCCCTAGGTTCCGAGTCTAAACGCAACAAAGTATCGATATATGTCGAATCGATATTTTTATTTAAAAATATCGATATATGGGCGATATATCTTAAAAACCAAATTATAAAACAATAAATCAAGTCGACCAAAAACAAAAAATACATTAAATATAATTAGTTAAAAAGATGTTAGTATAAAAAAAGTATTCCTTTTTGGGATTTTATAATCTTAAAACTTATAAATGTTTATTGGTCTGTAGAAAATATAGATTTTTATACCTTTTCGATACTTTGAATTTTATATCGAAATATTAAATATCGCTCAAAAATATCGATACATTAAAAAAATAATATCGACATATCGATGTATCGATGTTTTTTCAACAAGCCTACCGGAACTTTCTTGGTGTACTTTTTTAAGTCACTAACACCAACATTACAATACCTAACAAAAATATTACACGCAAGTAATTGTAGCAACGTTACTTTCAATTTCTCTAGTATTACATACCTACCAACTAATGTACACATTATGGAATGCAATAAAATATTGAATATTGAGTATTGAGTATTATTTGTTATAATTTAAAGAATAGGTATTCTGTAAAACTTACCTATCATATAGTATTTAATACCTAAAATGAAATAAAAGTATCTTGTGGTTGTAAATGTTTTTTTTAGTCATTTCCTCGCTGAGGTGGGATGAAAAGTTACGTGTTGCACTCGAGTGCAAAGATTTTTCACCTTGTGCTCTTTTAATTCCCTCGCTGACGCTCAGGATTCTAATTTTTGAATCACTCGCTCCGCTCGTGATTCAATTTTAGAATCCTTCGCTTGCTCGGTCATCAAAATTGAGCACGCGGTTAAAAAGCAACTTTGCACTCTTGTATAACAAATAACTATTTTCCTAGTCTTTTCCGAACTGTGTCTGTCTGTGCCGTATGTTTGTATGTATAATTAAATTAAAAAATACATATCTTTTTGTATTTTTTAAGCATTTTACATGCCAAGATTTCCTTCATAAAAAAAAACATTTTAGGGAAATTTTACCGTCTAGCACCATCACCATCACCATCTAGTGGGACTAGATGGTGCTGTGTAGAATGTCCCTGAAAACTAAGCAGAGCTTGTACTATGGGTACTAGACAATGGATACTTATAGGTATAATTATTTTTTTTTGTAAATTCATAGGTACTTATCATACATAAGAAACACAAATGCTTGATATTCATAACATAAATATCTGTGTCCTTTTGGAATCGAACCCCTAGACCACAGACGACGTCTTTTGGGATGCTAGTGAAAGCGTAAATAGCTAGATTTGTTTAAAGGTAAAATATTTTCGCGAAAGATTTATAATACACTAGCTTCCCGCCAGCGGCTTCGCCCGCGTGGTCTTATAATTTTTTCCCCGTTTTTGCTACATTTTTCATTACTACTCCGCTCCTATTAGTCGTAGCGTGATGATATATAGCCTATGTTACTCGGGGATAATGTAGCTTTCCAAAGGTGAAAAAATTTTTGAAATCGGTCCAGGAGTTTCGGAGCCTATTCATTACAAACAAACAAACAAACAAACAAACAAACAAACAAACAAATCTTTCCTCTTTATAATATTAGTATAGATTGCGCAAAAAGCTACCACAATAGTAATTTAAATAATACAGAATAGTAATTCACGCCACAGATGCAGACTGTCGTGACTAACAGATATTAATATAAGTCATTTCGCAACGCCAACGCTCACTGTGAAACCCGTACCGTGTGTCCCAGAGCTATAATATGAACATATTAACAAGGTTTTATTCAAACAAGCTAGCCTAAGAAGCTGACGTTACCAAAATGGAAGGTTAAACAATACCTATTATCTTCATAGGGGCCGAGATTGAAGCGATCCTGCTCGTAAATAGGACGGTTTATGACGTGCGCATGTTTAGTGCAAAATAGGTAGCCGGCCTAATAACACCTATACGTGTTTACTTTGATTAACAATATTCATTACTTCAAGTAAGCGAAGCAATGAGTAATCTATACTAATGTTATAGAGAGGCAAGATTTGTATTTTCGTATGTTTGTAACGAATAAACTCAAAAGTTATGGACCAGTTTAAAAAAATCTTTCTCTATTAGAATGCTATATTATCCCTAAGTAACATAGGCTACTTATAGGTACCTATATTATAATAGTAGGTACTGGAGTGGAGCGGGGGGTCAGTAGTATATTTATAAATAAACAGACTGGTATTTAGGTATCCATTACAATATCAGTTATATTGAATTAATTGAATGCCATTGAAATAATTGGCATCGTCAATCGCATTACTGAAATGAGTTTTTTATCCTGAAAAATATCAATTTACTAAGTACCTAAATCAATAAAATTGACCTATACATATGAAAGCACATTTCATAAGTTATTCATCGCCAACTTATTTACCGTCCCACAGTTGGGCACAGGTGACCTCTAGGGGATAATAATATAGTACACCACTCTGGTCTAGTGCGGCTAGGTGGCCGACAAACCGAAGTATTCCGGTACTTCTAATATATCCCCACATAGATACAATATTACGAGTACCTATGAATATCAACGTGGATTGAAAATACCTACCACAAAGGTCTTAGTAAAGCTATCATACAGGGCCTTCGTCAATCGGTGTGACCTCTTCACGTAATTATATTATGATCGTGTGGCTTGACGTTAATTTGTGAAACTGCTCGGAAACCCAACGCTTAGGTGGCACGGCAGAGAGTACCCTACCCGATTAATTCAAGAAGTGGAATCCTCGGTGAATTAATGGGACGAGCCGTCGTTCTGTTCCTATTGATCGAACACCCCCCCTATTTTAAGCGAACCAGGCAGACATATTGTTTTCGTAAGGCGTTTAGAAAATACGTATTCATAATATTTGTCCTCATTACCGTCTGCCTACTAATAAGCTTAATTTCAGCAATAATTGGGTTATGATAGAGCTAAAATAACAATATTAACATATTAATGATAAAGATATTTCAAGTCATTATCGTAATACCGCTACATAATTTAGATACGCATCCAACATTATGAATAATCCTCTTATACGCAAAATAAAGCAATGTTACAACATAATTTAATGTATGTGTCCACTTTCTGCCCTTTAAAGATATTCTGTGTTATCAAAAAAGAAAGTTTCGTTATTGGTTTTTCTAAGGAAACTTCAAACAAGGGCAGTTTTCAGAAACACGAGGAAGCAAATGCGGTGTGGCCGCCATTTATTATATTTTATAATATTTTCTTTTCCCGATGTCCTTAATAGGGATCGGACCTTTTGCCTTTTTAGTCCCTTGGGGAAGACATGGCGAATATTATTTCATCCTCCGCTAAGGGTACTCTCAGGCCTTTTGAATGTATTATTAAACTTTTGTTGTTATCGAGATTAGAATAATGTGGGGCTTACATCAAAATCTGTCTCTTTTGTTATTGCTCTGACATTTGTATTTTGTTGACCTATTATTTTCTTATATTCTTTGCCAAGATTAAAGAGGCAATTACTTTAACAATATGTTTTATTAAAGAGTATTAGTTTTATCCAATTACATTAGGGGTCTTTTTAAATGAAAGAGTATAATTAATTATCATAGTGAGGTCCCCAGACAAGAAAAGGTCACCCTGTACTTTAACAAAAAAGTAAATTAGCAAGCTGGTTAGATTAAGCTGTTACTAGCATTCTATAGAGCGGCTAAGAATGTTTAAAGTACCTCATCAATGATTTTTTTCTTAAGTTGGCAAGACACAAGTATTGCCCATGGTTTTGCTAGCATTCAGAGGCTTTGCCACCTTACTGCTTTAAACCACTGTGACCAATTTTTATAAAAAAAAATATCCAATATAAATCAGCGTATACATTAGGACATGATTTAAAAAATTTAAATGCAATCGGTTCTATGAAACCATAATCAAAAACAAAAGCTAAACTAATTAAAGTTACTCACAAATTATAATGCACGTCGGCCATATTAGGTCGGTACTTGAGCGCCCTCTTGAAGGCTACTTCCGCTTCCGCGGTCCGCCCCTGTGTGGTCAGCACACTGCCCAAGTTGCCGTACGCTGTGAAAAACAAGTTTTGTTAGTCGTGTGCCAAATTCCGTGAAAGTTATAATATAAACGCATTGTACGGCAGATAGGGTGAAATTTACAATAACAGGGTTTCGCATAGGTATAATTATCTACCAACCATTGTTGTGTGGATACCTTGGTGCATTTTATTTTAAACCTATATTAATTATACTCAATAAACTTTTCAATTAATTCCATACGATACATTTCATAATTATTCGTAATGAGCAATACAAAGGTCAAGCCTATATTAATAAGGTATTCCGTGTTATTGAGTAAAAAATTCGTGTTAAGCCGAAGCTTTATAGATTCATTATAGCTTTCATATTTAAGGCGTCGCACGTGTACGTGCAAGTGATTCATTTATGTCAAACTCTTAGGCTAGGATCACACTACTAAGCGCCTCGCTTGGTGTTTAGAGCCTATCTGAGAGCTTAGTGTGTGATCCAAGTGCACAAACGTATTGGGTATAGTTACAATCACAGTTGTCCACTCAGAAAGCGCTCTGCTAGATGCCTTCGTGTAGAGTTTACAATGTAGACTGTATTCCTGCTAACATAGCTCTCGGTTTGCCACGTATAATGTGGTCTCAGCCTAAGGCAGCGCTTGACAGTAAAAGAAAACATCATTAGGAAACCTAGTTTCAAATTGCAAACATGCCATATGCATGCCTTATGATGTAACTTTTTCTTTATTAAATTATCTTTAGTAAATTAAAAAAGCCCTCTGACTTAAAGTGGATGAATACGGAATTATTAAAAAACAGGCTTGATGGTATGTTATGATATAATTAAAAAATATGCCATCATCCACCATTGCTGTATTCCAAATGTTCTCCGGTATATTTTAGGTTCTACTGTCATTTGCCATTAACTGGGCACAAACCTAAACTCCAAACTGCTCATCAGAATTTTTCCATCTGGAAATGACTACCAATATTATTTCACAATTTTTGTCAAACTCCAGGTTTTTATCAACCGATGTCTTCACCGAATATTCGGTATATACTGGCCCATGAAAATTTCAAATGAGCAGCTACAGGATTGCTGCCACGAAACACTGATCGTCCAGCAGATCAAACGTCGCAAATGGAACTGGATTGGCCACACTCTCCGAAGGGGTCCAGAGCACATACCTAAGCAGGCAATGGATTGGAATCCCCAAGGAAAGCGGAAACGTAGTTATCCCAAACAAACCTGGCGACGCACGGTGCTAGATGAAGCGAAGAAGATATAAAAGTCATGGAGCGAAATAAAACGCGAAGCTCAAGACCGATCAAGATGGAGAGTCACTGTGGACGCCCTCTGCCCCATCTTGGGGACGTAGGATCTTAAGTCAAGTAAGTCATACCTTTTTTGTTGACTGTACATGAAGAAAAATTCTTCCCTCATTCTTTATACGATACTTTGTTAAAATATATTAAACCTTACTGCAGCGTGATTGATTACATATAAACAGTCAAATTATACTTCTCGTTATATCCTAAATTAATTAAGTGTGAGGATGTAAAATAACCCACGTGATCCATCATTTTAATCCACTTACGAAGCAGACGACAAAACTTCATTAATTATTCATACTTATGAGCAAGACTAAGCCGATTTATTATATTATTTTAACACAGAACCGCTTTAAAAGTTGATTATTCGACTTGAGCATCAACAAAAGCAAGAAATTTATAAGAGGTTTAAGAAACATAATAGACACACAATAGCTAATATAATAATGTAGATGAGTGTTTATATCATAGAAGAACTTGTAGCTAAGTAATACCTACGATAAACAAACGATCAATGCTTATCGTGGTCGGCCTATGGATGGGTAACCGTTGATCCCACTTGTTATACTATATGACAATCTTTAGAAGTCCCAAGCCCAAAAAACCCGACAGCCAGTTTATCCTCAGGTTCTTTATCCTCAACCTTTTTTAGAAATAGGATTGGTTAAAAATATTTCAACCAGATAAAATCAATATTATTAATTTTATCAATTCTTAGTAATTCCTTATTCCTTACTAAAATTATAAATGCGTAAGTAACTCTATCTGTCTGTCTGCCGCACTTTCACGCCAAAATTACTGAACCGATTTAAATGAAATGTAGTACAGCTATAGTCTAGAGCCTGAGGAAGGACATAAGCTTATTGCAAAAAAAGGGGTTTAAATAGGGGATGAAAGTTATCAGAGATACCCAGACCACGCTGGCGAAGCTAGTAAACTATAATTCTATCTATGAACAGCATGTATATTGTATACCAAACATGGTGTTTGTGGTACAATCCACCCACAGTCGCTTACTGTAGCGGTTTGTGGTATTGGCTCATGTTCAGCTAGACATTAATGGTTTCTACTGTGCATACACACATAATATCTATTAATTAATCTACAGTAATTATCTTGACCTCAAAATACACAATACCCGGGCCACAGAATAACTTAAGAGTAGTACGTACAGAACCCTCCCTCTTAAGATACCCCGCATTGTCAGTTGTAGTCCTAGTTTTAGTTGTATTTGTTGTCATTGTACTAGTACACACAAATGTACCTGTAAGGACACATAAAGGCACATACAATTGCGCGTTTAACGTTATCTTTCAATTTTTTTATGTTATTGATAGCGAAATTTTCTATATGCCATAATCAAGTATTAAATTAATTAATAAACCATGTATTAATTACACGCTGTGAACGCTTAACGGAATAGTTCTTCTACTTATAACGTTATTTTAATTGATGCAGAATCAATTTCCAGTTGAACTGTGTTACCACTTGCCTAACGCAAACACTAAAGTCCAAAGCGTACCCAATACACGTTTTTGGTTTTAGAACTCGGCATTTTACGTTGGTATATCTCAGTCTATTAGACTGGTGTCATGTACGGGTATGATTGGGCCGCGCTATCATACCGCCAACCCATCTCCGGTGCACTGCGATCCGCTTTTACCGAATAAACATTAGGCAGCGCTGCGGTCGTATGAACTCCTGGTACCCCTGAGTATTCGACCCGGGCATTTTGGGTTATCAGGCGTTATTATCTTTTGATAGAACCCTTTGAAAAGTCCTGTAATGGGCATTCGGTGCTTTTTATGCATTACATTTTTTACTTAACTGCATTTGCTTTTGCTGAATACGTAAAGTGTTTATCCACCAAGGTGCTCATATTTTGCGGATGGAAATTAAGTTATCGAGAGCTTTCATAAAATAAAGTTTCATACAACCAAGTACGGCCATATCATTTGTAAATGTATCATGTGTCTATACTTATTTAGAATACATTATATTTTTTGATACCTTTTTAAAATAAAGGTACTAGATACTAAAAATAACATTTAAATTATTTTATAATGCTAAAAGTATTTCAAAATTTTCCATTCGTATTAAGTCAACAGCTAAAATGTACGCAGGAATGCCAACATTACGAGCGAGTGCTTTACCATACTGAATGCGAAAGCTTAGTCGATTAAATTCGATTCGAGGACCACTCCGCGCGTCCGAAGCCAAGCGGCAATGTACCCGTAAAATATTTTTCAGAAAAACTCTATGATTTTAAAAGTGACTCAAGTGATGAATACGGAATTAGCTAGGTGTGATTCATGGTATAAAATAGGCTACTCATATTATTTGGGTGACGTCGTAAAAGGCGGCTTTAGAGTTTATGGGGCAGGCTGCTGGCTAGAAAATCTGCTCTCCTGTTCTTTACTAATAAAGATAAAAAATAATTATTACGTTATTTTCGGCTTAAGCTTGTTTGCCACCTTAGTGGTATAAAAAAATATTTATTGATAGTAACTCATCCATCCTCGAACCTCAAATGACCCTAGGACCGACTGCTATCTGAATCACCCATCCATAATGACCGCGGAATATGCAGATTAACTTTGCAGTTCGATTAACCAGCGTAGTTATTTATTACTTAACTGCTAGACGAACAAAATAACTGAAAAGCTAAAACCATTTTAGTGTTAATACATTAATACATTCTTTTTTTATTATCTTCGTTGATTAAACGGACGGTGAGAAACGTAGGTCTATTTTTTGGCAAAATGACACATTTATTCCATTAATTAAAAAACCGCGACCCTTCAGAGTTCATAGCAAATATTTATTAATTGCGTCTGCTAATTATTCCATGACAGGTTAAATTAAAAAAACACAACTTAGATTAGACTGTTCACAGCTTAGTGAAAATATAAAAAAAAGCATCATTTTGTACGTTCAATGCAATAAATTTTGATATTTATCTGCGTGCTATCAAAGTTGTAGGTATTCGTGTAAGAGGGGCTTAAACTCGAACACAGTTTACTATCTAGGCATCTATGTTCGGTATATATTCCATTAACTGCTTGCATATCGTTCCCAGGTTTTCCACAAGTGGTGTTGCCAACTTGTTGATATAAGTTTAGTAAATATAGATATAGCAGGATCGCTCTTGATTTTAGTTACCATACTGGGAACTTACGTTTGAATGAAGTTAAACCACATGCGCTCACCTATTTGACTAAATAGCTAAGATTATTCTGTTTTATTTTTTAATCTATTTCATTTAATCATTATTTTAAAATGCGATAGAAAGTTTAAAGAACCTTTTTTGTAAGACAATACTTGGTATACAAAATATTAGAGAATAAAAGATATTAGAGTTTCTCGCGACTCCACCCGTGTTAAATTCCGTTTTTGAAATCGATCGGGATATAAACATTTTATATGTACGTTCAATCCAGGGTTTAAAGTATCTCTATTTAGTCAAATATGTCCAACCATTGCAGCGTGAAGGAATAAGAAACATCCAAACAAAGTTTCACCTTTATAATATTAGTATTATAGTAAAGGTTTATAAAATAAGTACCCAGTACTTTGACAGATTTATTAGAAAAACATATTTAATATAAAACATCCAGTTAGCAACATTCATAGGACAATAAAAACCCCTCCTATTATTGCTAATTTAATAGGTTCGGACAACAATAGATGGCGAAGGGATCCTTTATTTTTGGGGTTGATCCGGTTAAGAACCGACATAAAATGACCCAACACTGGAGATTTCGTTTATTGAAAAGTAGAATAAGAAATGGAATCCCGCCGGCCTATGAGGACTTATGCTAACAAAAGACATTATCAAACAGAGGCAATGGATTTCCGAGGGATTCCTTTATATTTATGACATCGGAGATTTACCGCGTGCGTAACTCTTGGCCATTACATCGGCAAAAATCACCGCACTTCCATGAAAAAGTTATTTCGTTTACGTATAAAATCATTTTCACTTTCTCCAATCCACTTTTACTAAAACCGGTAATGCCAGAATAACTGAATGGGTCTGGTTGTTTGAAGAGCCAAATTCAATAGCAATAATGCTCGGTAATCTTAGTACCTAGCCTTAAATCGTGCTTTTAACAATTTCACGTGTGTTTACTGTGAGCGTTCATCCGTAAAGAGGCGATTACATAAAAGTGTAACTGGGTGCTTCCCTTAAATAGGGCACATCAAAAAGAAAATAAAAATCTTATCCCATTTACGATCGGCACCATTAGCTGTAAGAAAAACATAGAGCGAAAAAATATAAAAGAGACACGGCGTTACTTAGTCGTTCCGCTGATTGGAATATCGGTCTGAAAGCTTTTTTATCTACCCACTTACACAGGTAATAAGCGAAACATTGACGATATACCAAAAGGTGTTCATGTATGTTTGCTTGTTTATTGCGTCATAATTTCGTTTTTAATGTGCGGCTCGTACCTGGCCGTATTTATTTACTCCACATTCGTGTACAATACAGCTACCTTCAGCGACGTTTATTGCTACGTTATTAACGTTAAAGCAATCGAGGAACGAACATTTTTAGAACACTATAATGCCCGGGCTTTTAGGAAAGGGAAAATAATAACGTCAATGCTTTAATTACAGTAAGAATTTAAGTCGACTAACGAGTATATATAACAAGAATTCGAAATTGTTTCTCTATTTCTGTGTAAAGTACAGCTTAGAAAGAGAAAAAAACAACGTTCCACGTGGTTCAATGTAGGTGTCGGCTTATCATGGATTACGTCGCTATTAAAATCTCGCCTTCTCTTACCGAGCGGCACGAGGCTATTAAAGCGGTTAAATACGACAAAAATATTTGAATTTATCATAAACAAGCTTTCTACCAGCGGCTTCGCCCGCATGGTCGGCGTATTTCTTATAAATTAGTCTATGTTACTCGGCCCAGTAGTTTCGGAGTCTATTCAATTCTAAACAACAAAGAATCAAATCTTTTCGTTTTGTAATATTATTAATATAGATTTTTTCGTTGATAATAAATAATCCATAATGCTCATTATTTTGAACTCATTGACGTTCTCTAAGTTATTTCTTTTTTTATACCTAACTTTGAATTTCCTCGGCAAGACAAGAGTTATTTAAAATGTTATGATCAGTTGTTCCATTTTATTGTCAAAACATACAAGTGGCAAAACGCATTTCTACCTGAACTTGAAATAATACTCAGTCTTAATAAAACTTGGTCTTTTAATGTTTTTCGTGTTACATAAATACTCATTCAGGTTTGTTTTGTAACTCAGCGAAGAATTGCGAAACATTTTTACAAAACATTATATTATCATTTTTATTACGTTTAGCAGTTACCAACACAACCCTACGCGAGAAATAATGGCCTCGGTCGAAATGTTTCTCATCGTCATAGCTAGCCAAGTCCAATGTTTCAAGTTTTGCCTTCATTATGTGAGGGTCATCTATTGTTCGTTTTCAAATCAAAACTCAATAAAACCGGGCCCCGGAGCCGCGTCTTTGTGTTACAAATTGAAAAACATATTGTTATGCCGTTGATTAATACGGCTTGGTGGCGATGAATGGCATCCTTCACTCAAGCGATGCAGGGATAGGATTTGCCATTAACTTTTTTAGCTGTATTGTCCTACTGTTGGGCAAAGGTTTACTTGTTATACTATGCTTACTAAATTATTGTTACTTTTAAAGCTACATTACTGCCTACTTTTCACGCCTGAACCGTTGAACAGATTCCAACAAAATTAAATTAATTGGCACGCATCCTGATAAAGGACATAGGATACCTTTTATCTTAAACAGTCTTTTGGGATCCGAGTAAAACCGCAGGCAACAACTAGTTATACTTTTAAAACCTGCCATTTTTTATGTATCTTTCATATTCAACTTTTTATCCTATAGTATAGGATGCTTATGCTTAAAGTTTAAGGCCTGTTTCACAACTTACTGATAAGTTCCCGTTAAATTACTTGGCAGATCATTTCATACAAATATTGTTCCAATTTTAAATTTATTCGGCGGTTAGCGGCTATCCAGAGGTGGTGAAACAGGCCCTAAAGGTTAAAGACCACTTGTTCGGTTGTTTATCTAAAAAAACGATTTTACTGAATCGAAATGAAGGAATGTCTCAGTTCTCCTCCTTATTTAACAAATTGGTATAATGATATCGTAGTCTCGACGGGCCAACTGCGTAAGTAAGTTTGTGACACCTAAGTAGCCGTAAGACAAGTTCGAAAGAGATAATGACGTTAATCTCTGAGAGTCGCCACTCGAGCCAGTACTATCCGGCCAAGATGGCGTCGATAAACCGTGGGCTTAACCGATAACATCTGAGGGGACGCCAAGTGCTGCAAGAAATAGTCTTGTGACGAATCGCCTTATAATCACCTTGTACAATAACAAGACGATACACAGTAAACATGAATAGGTAATCTCTTTTTTTTTTAAATGGAATAATTGTATATGTTTAAAAAAGTATATTGCTCGTATCGTATTGTATTGTATCGTAGATGCGTTTAGTAAATTTTTTTATCATACATAAACATCCAGACCCGTAACAATTACCATACAAATATTTGTTCCGTGCGTTGTGTGAACTCACAGCCTTCGATGCAAAAGTGGATTACTCAGCCACTATGTTAGACTTATGACGAATTTATAGAACTTTTATCCTCTCAAAAATTCAATATACATCTAAAGGCCTGTTTCACCACCTCCTGAGTTCCCGTTTCGGCAGATAATATCATACAAATTTCGTTCCGTTTTCGAATTTACAAGAGGTAGGGTACAGCCATTTATGGCTCAAATCTGCAGCAGCCCATCTGGGGAAGTACCTCCACCTTACAGAAAACTGCAGCTAAATAACACACTTTATTGTGTGTTGTGTTCCTGCAGTGAGTAAGGTCGCCAGAGGTCCTTCTAAGGATGCGCTGCGCTGGCAGCAAGAGGAATATTCCCTCAAACTATCGGCGCAGTGAATCCTCCATAAACCTCAAAGAGGTTTTTAGGGTCGGCAACGCGCGAGTAATACCCCTGGTGTTGCAAGCGTCCATAGGCTATGAACGCTTACCATCAGCGCTTACCATCAGCAGGTCGTATGCTTTTTTGCCACTTTAGTGGTATAAAAAAAATCGGGTGGTTAGCGACTATCCAGAAGTCGTGAAACAAGCCCTTAGTCATTTAAAATGCTGGAAATATAGTTCCGAGTACTGCTAATGTCAAATGGTATCCTCGTAAATTAACAGGCAACGTCAAACGTGAATAATTTATATTTTAATGAGATCGGAAATATCTTGAACGTTGACATTTTGTGATATGTATTTACGACATTGAGATTGGATCGGAATTATATTGTGAACATTTAAAATACCAATGACCTTCTAATGATATTTTCATTCTATTTTTAACCGACAAAAAAGTGGAGGAGGTTCTGATTTAGAGGGATTTTAATGTTTATGTGAAGCGATATCTTCGCTGATCTTTTATTTCTGATATGAATTTAGGTAAAAAGCCAAGGATAGAGAAAATCCTACAATAAGTTAAAGGAGGCCTTGGTCAAGCAGGAACACGAAAGGCTTTATTAAAATTCGTTGAAGTAGGTCCAAATTGAATTTAATAGGGGAATCCAAAGATTCACAAGAAAATATAAAGTCGGTTTTCATTTCGTAAAAAGTTAACTAAACACATTCTCGCGTTTAGATTTGTTCCAAACTTTTTAATTAGTGTAGAAATAATTTGAGACTAGTATTTGGTAGAAGAACTAAGTACAAAAATAACTGCAGGGCAAACAGCAACTACTACGGCAACGGCAACTATACAAAAATAACTCGGCCCGATATAAGTTAAATATAGGTTTCTTTTTGTAATCTAGGTACTTGTTATTATTTAGCTCATGTCTTATCCGATACGTAAGTATATGTGAAGATTGATACTCTGACGTTGAACAAGCTGTCCAATATTTTGCTTAGTCTGTCTAAATGAAACGATGATACAGTTATAAGCAAAGATTACAGAATATATAAGATTTGTAATGAAAAATATTTTGTACGTTTTACGAAAACTTATTTAAGACTCCAAGGAACTTAATATTTGCCTATTTCTATGATCTTTGATTCCCTTTTTACAGGTTTTCGTACGTTGTAAGAATGTTATAACTCAATGCAAAACGGGTTATTATGATTATTAAGCAACGCGCTAATACAACCCATAATTCTTGGTTTTCAGTAACTAATAAAATCTTAGAAAAACTGTTAAGTATCGTATACCTACTTAAATTATTATCTAGGAGATAGATGAAAGAAATAGCACATACAACACTATAGGCCACTCAGCACACTCTTAATAACCTAACCTAAATTAAAAATTTAGAAAACCCCCGACATGGAATGTAATTTGCCATTTTGTGGTAGCGGCCATCTTGGATTCGAAATTCATCATAGTGTTATAGTATTCTCCTAGTTAAGCCCTTTCATTTGATACCCATATTGAGGGAGTTGTGAAAAAATATGTAATTCGCTATTTTGTGGCGGCGGCCATCGTGAACCGATTTTCATCAAACATAGCTAAGAACACTCCCGACTAATTCACCTTTCAAATAAAAAAAACAAAATCAAAATCGGTTCATCCGTTCGGAAGCTACGATGCCACAGACAGACACACACACACACACACACACACACACACACACACACACACACACACACACACACAGACACGTCAAACTTATAACACCCCGTCGTTTTTGCGTCGGGGGTTAAAAACTTGCAATTTAAAACAAGTTACGCAAAATAGAATTGATTGTACGGCAACAAAAAGGTAATCATTAAAAACTAAATTATGAAAAACAACACTAATTTTACATCCTCGAAGTTAATGATTAAACGCGACAGAGTCGATTTCCTCTTCACAAATTCACATTGATTAAATGACAAAAGCAGTTACATTGCTGAATCCGCGAATATTGAAGTAACAATCTAAAGCTTTCCACCGATAGCCAGCAACTTTATTGAATATTCTGCATAATGGTCTCCGTGTTAATCCTCTACACACAGATCAATAGATCAGTTATCACTGGGATAGGTGTATTGGATAAAGCCCGCTTTAGCCGATTAGATCGCCTCGACGTCCCCTGTCCCGGCAAATTCGTGTAATAGGCGGCGCCTTGTGATTGGCCCGTTTCGAATACCCGCCAGCGACAAATTGGATCCAGTTAGCCTTTAGGTCATGTTACTAAAAGATAAAAGGAGAAATAGAGGCCACTTCAAATTGGACGGGATTCAACTATCGCAACTTGATAATACGATGTTAACTGTTGTTATTATTCAAACGTACACTACAACATACTTGAATATGAATCTACTTTTGTTAGTGCTTCACTATTATATTAATGAAGGAAAAATCCGCTGGTGGGCAGGATTCGAAACTGCGTCACACTCTATGATCTCTAAGCCACCGGGAGTCGTACCCGCCAGGTCGAAATATATCTTCACATCCAAACTTTACGTCTCAAGATGACGTAAGGTTATATATTGTGTTAAAATAACTGCATTAACTAGCATCGAAAATGCAAAAAATACAAAGAGTTAGTGCTACACCAGTAGGTATAAACATAACATAATAAATACTTTTCTATGCTTCTCTAGTAAATAAAGGAACAATAAATCACTTGTAGTAACCCCGAAAATAACGCAATTACTAAAACTACTACCAATCAATGGCTGTGTCGACGTAATTTGTGCTACGTAGGTAGGTATATTTGAAGCCAATTAATTGAATAATTAAACCACCAGTGTTTATACTGGTTAGGTAGGCGGTATTTCATTCAAGCCTTTGTATGGTCTAAAACTTTGAATGCTATACACTATATTACATTACTGCCTATTTTATGTTTAGGTTAGTTTACTTATAATCCCGACATGGTAACTTAGCATGGTAATTACCACTAGGTAATCAGAAGGCTCGAAGCTGCATTGGAATATTGGTATTACATAACGATAGCGGTGGGGAGATCTGATGTAATGTCTTGTAAAATATTGACATTCAGCCGCATTTGATTAGACTGGAATCCGACCCCAACATATTGGCGAAAAGACTATGAGGATTTCTTCAGATTCGTTCTAGGAAATATTCACAAGAATAAGGTCTAAATATTACTTATAATATATTTCTAAAGACCACATTCACGCAGGCATCTAACATTAATTTAATTTACAAAGAATCATTAATTTAATTTTATCATACTTATATTTAACAAAAAGTTCATAGTTATAATATGAACAAGATTTTTACATTATCAAATTCGCTACTCAATTTCGAATTTACACGAAATTTAAAATAAACAAGACTTGTTATATAAGTAAGTATACATTTTGTTCAAGATAGTTCAAAGTTATACTTTCTTTTTAAAATGTACTTAACAAACTAAATTCCTCGAAGCAAAATCCTATTATTTTTTGCAAGCGCATCAAACAAGGAATGCTTGTAATGTTCAAAGTTAGCAGTGAATGTCCCGCGAGGTATCTCAGGCTCGACTGAAAACGACGTGCTTCAGCGAGCGTCGCAGAGCTTTCGAATTTGCGTGCTGAGCGCATCATAAACAAAGCCTACCGCTGACATTTGTGGACATTGTAGTGACTACAACTGTACTACCATAGCGATAATATTAATTCCTTTACGAGGTCTGTGTATTTGAAAAGAGAATGATTTTTGAAAAGAGTACGCAGGCAAAATAGTGAACAATGAGACAAATAAGACTGCCCATTGTAATATGTACTACACCATCTACATATTTATTAAACTTTGCATAAGCTTTCAATAAAGAATATTCTATCCTTCTCGCAGAAAAAGTATAAAGGAAATTAAAACCTAGGCTTACACGACCGACGACACCTATTTAAAAAAATATTAAATCTTAGTATATCCTTACGAGAAATACTACGCAGATTCAGCCCAGATGAAATGTTAAGTATTTATGATATCAGGGCCATAAATATTCACTAATACTTTTCTCATAATAGTATAATGGTTGGTAATAAATACTCACAAACTATTAAGGCCTTCTCTGTAGTTTAAACAGTGACCGACATAAATAATAATAGGACTCAATGTGGGTCGTTAGCTGGCACCTCCCAGGACCCTACTAAATTACCAAACCGTTTCGGTACTCATTAGCTCTTTAATTGTCAATATTACTGAAACGTTGAATAACAAATATTATAACATTGTAAGTAATATTTAGTGCCCGGGAATTTCCTAAAATCCCTTCTAAGCGGATACCTAGTTTCATACCTCATAATAACTATCTGTGCCAAAATTCAACCAAATCCATCCAGTGTTTTGACCCGTGCATTGATAAATCAGTCAGTCAATTCCTTTTAAGTACCCAGATTGATGATTAATTGAATAGGCAAAGCTGTAGCCAGTAATTCATTTGGGGGATCGAGCTTTGGACTAGAGACAATACGGAACTACCTTGAAACATTAGATAAAGAGGTTATGAATGAAATAAACGAGTGAGTGAGAATGAGTAAATGAATTAAACCTCCTCTTTTTCCGTCAGTTTATAAAGTAATAACCCACAAAAAGTATTTATCAAAGATAAAATTGTAAAAGGAAACATAAAACGGCATTCTGCTATAGTGCACAATACATTGCAGTGCAGTTGCGATGTTTAACAATGGAACTATGTCATTATTTATACGCGTATTGTACATTGGAGGAATTTTAAATGAGCAACGTATGCTCTCGTGTGTACCCGCCTATGTGTTGGTATGAGGGTTGTAAAAATAAGAGTAGTTTTCATTTTATTCTTGGGTAAAAGAAAGAGTAACCATTTATTTACAAAGATGAGGATTGATATGTTGTATAAGTAACAGAATATTTCAAAATCGTAAGCAATATAATTTTGTTTTTAATTATAAAGAAGACTGATGATGGCCACGGGTGTCTTTTCAGAAAGACATGGTTTGAGCTATAGTTCACCATGCTGGCCTAGTACGGATTTTGAAAAGACAGAGAGGTGTGTGCCGTGGATTCGACCTTACGACTTTACAGTCTATGGTCATAAGATTAGGCCATCACTGCATATAAATACGGATGAGATACAGGCTCATATTAAGGTCTGATACAACATTTACTTTGCTAATAGTAAACTGATTTTGTTTTTTACAGATTGTTTACTCCGTCTTAACTTTTTGTCTAAACAAAAGGTTATAAAATATTTGACTGCCCGTCTTGGCATCATTTTTGCATTAAGAACGAAAAAAATGGAGACATAGCTTAGTTTCAAGTTCAAATCTATTTAATCCTAAATAAGAGTACTCGAACCTTAAATTTTTCAGTAATATTCTTCCTTAAAACGTGTCATTATAAATTAAATTGTATTTATTAATCTTGATACAGATATTCTTTTATAAAAAACAACGCTTATTTCGGCAGTACCTAATACACGTTTTAGAGATGTCTATATTTCTAGGATCAAGTCTCAATTTTATTTGCTGAAGGATACGCTCGCTAGGCAGAAGGATAGACAGCTTAGCCACAACAAAAGGTTCCCGATCTGACCTTTTTGGTACAAAATAAAGGATCCGAATGGCTTACGTAAAAGGAAAGAAATCTGGATTCCTAGACAATATCATATTGTGTAAAGAATATGTCTATACGAATACGTCATCATCAAAATATGCTAAAATTACATTTTTGTAACTTAGGCAGCAATTTATAAATAAGTTTGTAAAAAAAAACAATAATCTCAATTTATATGTATAAAAAAGTTAGCAACTAGTTTTCCTTTGTACCGTCCGTTACAGTATTTAATCCCACGAGAATTCAAGTTACGCCGCAGCTGCGGGGACCGGCGTCCTCAATATTTTACAACTGATTTCGGATCTCGTAAAAATACAAGAAGTTAGATAAAAACTTTTAAAAAGCAACTCGGCCCTTTTATTTTTTCCTTACAGACCCATCGTGAACAAGTTGGATAGTTTTACATCGGAGACCCTTCGATAAAGTGTCATAATTTAGGTGAAATATTGTTTTTCTGGCAAGAGGAGCATATTTCGTTATCTTATTTGTGGTTTCTGAATAAGTTACAGTTTCTTTCCTTTCAATAGTATATATTTACCAAACCGACTTCGGAGACCTGTTGATAATATTATTTATGAAGTCTTCCAAGTTTACTGTTATATTTATGTAATATTGAATGTCTGTTTTCTTTGTCAGGTAAATAATGCCGTAATTGCAACACTAGTTATTATTATACTAGTAGCAATAACTTTGCTTTCATATTCTGTTGTGACATTAAACTGAAAGTTATTTATGTTCCTGTTAAATGTTGTGTTTAATAACCGGTACAAATCATATGAAAGAGGTTTTTGAACGCAACCACTTAATTGGTTTTACGTGTAATTAAAACATTTATTAAAAGCCCTCAATGCTTTTCTAATTTAACCAATTTCACAATTACCAAGAATCTACTTAATGATTCATGAACAATTTTATTGTTTTACAAAACACAACTAATATAATATTCGAGATTGAGTCGAACAACATTGGTCGTATGAAGGGAGGCAAAATGAGTACCATCAGACGAACTTTTCTCTTTGCGCGAAAGTTTGTGATGTGAACAGAAACCCGGGCCGGCGTCCCTCGGGACGCACATGCATGTTTAATGGCGTCCTAGAAAGGTCAAGAGTCTGAATGTGAGTGGAAGTAGTGAATACATTACCAGCTCCCGAGTGGGCAGGTACTCGGAGGCAAGCAGCCGTTCCGTGACAACCTCTTTTCTAACTTACACGAACTAACACGCCGCGGACAGGTAGTTTGTTGCTGTCTCTCAAACAAATTAATTGTGTCTTAGTTTTGAGCTGTAACGAGGGAGCAACTCAAACAAACTTTTGAGAAAGGTACGAAATGGAAGTGTTGGTTTGCCTGCGCCAACATTATGCCGTGAACTCGCAAAATTTTGACACGACGTTGACTAACGGTTAGTACATCTGGTGCAAAACTTTGTTGTACTTTGAATTATATGTGACACTGCGCAATAAAAATAAATAGGACGATTGTGTATTTTTCCATTACTAGTTTTAGTAGTTCGAAGCACAAATGTTGCAATATACACCAGTGAACATCCTCCTGCCGGGCGACATAAGAGGAGGAAATAGGTCAGTATGGCGCTCGTAAACGAGGGTTAGCAACTACTCACGACCTACGCACTGTTGCGACACAAAACGAACGTAGTCTCAAGTGGCGCTCACTCCCCTTTGAATGTAACGCCTAACATAAAATAGCGTGACAAAAACATTTAGGTATATAAATATAATGGACGCAGTATTTACTCACCTTTTGGTGGATTGATATGCAATGCGCTTCTGAAGAGGCTTTCTTCATCCCGCCAGTCGAGGTTCCTCCACATCGTGTACCCGCACATCGCAGACAAGGTCAG
Source organism: Acronicta psi (assembly GCA_946251955.1). Classification (NCBI taxonomy): domain Eukaryota; kingdom Metazoa; phylum Arthropoda; class Insecta; order Lepidoptera; family Noctuidae; genus Acronicta; species Acronicta psi. The sequence goes on along the minus strand of OX276475.1, from coordinate 8,121,403 downwards.
CAGCAGGGCCAACATGAACAGCCTGCTCCGCGTCTCGCCGCGATGCCAGTTTCGTGTCAACACACCGGCCCCCAAGCCGAGCAATAAACAGAAACCAACACTTGGTATGTACAAAACACGCTCCGCCACTACGAAGCCAACGTAGAAAAGTAAATTAGTCGCAGGCACGAATGGCAGTACCATAAACGCCATGAACATCAGCAACGCAACTTGGGGACTGCGATAAACGCTCCTCTGCGTAGTCGCCTTGGATTTCGCAAACGATATCGGACAGATGCAACTAGAATTGTGCATCGTTATGTTATTGTTGTTGCTTGCGCGACACACACTCGTGTGCTCATCAGAGAGTGAATGCTTGCAGCCCGTGCACGGACACAACAGCTTTTTAGATGATACATTCTCTTTGTGCGGCGCATGATAGCTTTTTCTTTCATAACAGTCATGTCCTCTATTATACTGCTTGCTACTATAATTCCATTTGTGCTTAATTTTACAGTTTTGTTTTTTGTAGTACTTTGCATCTCTAATTAGATTTTCTTGATGCTTTTTAAATTCACTCGTAAGTGTTCGCCAGGTCACTTTTGAAATGACGGCGTAAAATATCGCAGTTGTGATATTCCGAGCGTCGAACAACGTCGTTATCCTCGGTATCGAGTCCATCGACCAATCGAAGCTCAGATGAAAAGGGTATAAAAGGAGGAAGAAGTTGAAGACGGGGAGATAAGCAAAAGTGTAGAGGCGGGTAAGAATTGAGGGGTCTCGCGACGCGGGGTTATCAGCGGCAGCGAACGCTGTAGGCGCGCCAGCGAGCCGTAAGCGCCAGTACAGGAGAGCAAAACCGCCAGTCCCCAACGCGCAGACACTTCGCCATCGGTGCTGAAACAATAAAAAAGAAACAATTTAATACAATACTCGTAAATAAAAGCAAAGCGTTCGAGTGAGAAATGAACAATTGACTCCCTAAACTTTTAAGAAAGGATCTAAAAGTATCAAGTTGTTTCCAATTCATAAAATAAAGTTTATTCATAAACGCAAAAAGGAAAGTTAGGTATTTGAAGTTTTATTTTTCTAAATATTCTTCGGAACTCCATAGTGATTGATTACCTCGGAGCAATATTTCATTAATATCTGTCAAAGAATTTGCCGCAATGTAATAGAATTATATATTTTTTACAACCCGTCAGATGTGTGGCTTAAGATGTAAGAGCCAGTAAAACCGAAAACGAAATGTTTTTTCTCGACTTTACGGAATGATGAATTAAAATCTAATTTCTTTTGAACTTCGTTTCACACAAATCAAACCATGTTCTTATAAACAAACAATCCGCTTCACAACAATCAAGTCGATCTCAGAGTCGAGAGATTAATGACCATTTTACCAAGTCGTCACCCGAGCAGGTTTTCTACACAGATTTATTTGTTCCCGTTTGTACGAGATTCAACTCTATGACAGGCGTATTTACGGCTTGCGTCTTAACTGGCACGAGGACGACGGTATTAAGAACTAATCCCCACCGCACCAGAACGTGTCGTAAGGTGACTAAAACTAGTGGGAAACTGCGGTACTGTGGCTCCACAGCTCTACCACCAACGATATACATCTTGAGTGATATATCTGGCTCAACCACCACAGTTTCATTTTGTAGTAGCAACCATTTTTACGCGTACCTTTTTTCTAACCATATAATTTATTCATAAACGTTCGCGTAATGAATAATCCCATTTCCAATTATCTAAAAAAGATTGATTTCATATTAAAAACGATTTAACCGATGGACCAAAATATTAAATGGACAATGAGTTGTAATATTATCGAAATCGAGTTATTTCCCGGAATTAGGAATTGGATAGAAGAAAAATATTAAATTTGTGTTTTGAAAAGTAACGATTAGATATAGACATACATTTTACAGGATGATTTCATAATTAAGGGTGAGTTAACAAATTTATAGTCAAAAGTACCCACATCAATCCAGAGAACTAATAATTTTAAGCCACAACCAAGGCACCCCGATAAAACTGATTTATAAAGGAGCGAATCGCGGCGAGACGTCCCTTAGATTATTAAATTACTACTAGCACATACATAACGCCGACCCTCTTTCAGACACTATATGATTAATATGAATATACGATCAGTTAGGAATTTTAATCTACTTAAAGTGGTGTTATTATGAAAGTTTTCACGGTTATTTAGTGGCGGTGGGGTTCGATCCGCGGCGGGCGAGAGAGCGCTGCCGGCTTGTTAGTTGCGGGAACCTCGAGGAAAAGATTTATGAAGGTTACCGCGTCCCCTGCCCGACCTGGCCCAGGGGAAACCCCCGCGCAGAACTAACGACGCCGTTTCGGATTTCTAGCACAATTTACACCACCGAGGGAGCAAATCGGAAATCTCGGCGAAACTTAGATGAACTACAAATTAATCAATCCGAATAAGAGGAAAAGGCTGAATAATACAACACTCTTTTTTGCACCTTCGCGCTTTCCTCACTCATTACGAAAACGTGAGATATTTGATGCAAGGAAAATAACTAAAAATACAATGCAAAATAGTTATCGTAGGTATATTATTCCATTAGATAAAACGTACCTAATATATCGCATAAAAATTCGTTTTGTAGCATATAAAAGACTTTTTGTTACCCTTAATAACTTAACCAAAATATGAAAGGATAATCCGGATATTATTACAAGAACGGTATACCTACATAATATTCATAATATTTTTAGTAAATTGTCGACTTGTATTTCATCAGCTACGAGTTGAAGTTAAAGCAAATAACTTAATGAAATAAGCGAGCGAGCTTGGCCTAGACGTCAGAGCTGCGCTTATCTGGAAAATTTACTGGCTGGCTGACATTGCCATCGTCGCCTCGCAAATGCCGACTCATTTGCCAGTCCGTTTGAAAAACCTTCAGCATTAAGTAGCAACGAATCTTCATTCAAAATACTCGCATTTATTAAAATACGAAATAATATTCCGTTTCATTTACCGGTTTTTATATAAATACATTATATTTGTGTGTGAAAAATTTGACAATCTCTTGAATAAAGAATCTGTGTTCCACGAATGTCGGGTATTTTTAGCAGAAAAAAGTTCGTAACGTTTTCACTTCTCTGTCGAGGAATAAAACGTTTCGACTAATTATGTCCTTGTTTATGTCTTTTGGCACAATATCGAGAGAAAAAACAAGGCGTTCTACTACACATAGAAGCCAACCCAACTTATATCAACCATTTTACTGGCAGGAAAGATATTTTTTCTAAAAAATAATCTTCTGAGAAGCTTTGAAATTATACCTCACAAATAAAACGTTGCCACAGAGATACCCTGCCTATGAACCCATAAACTCGGTGAGGTAGACGACAGTGCCGAGGGCTCCATTAACTTTAATACCCTCATAACTACATGACGAAATTTCTACAACAGGAAAAAGCTCTTTTAATTCCGACCGCCAAGGTCTTCGACAGGGAATGACAATATTTTTATACAGCTACAATATAATGGGCATAAATATAAATTCTCACCCCGCCCAACAGTGCCTTTCCGTGTTGCTAGGGACGAATTTGGAAATCAGGTGTAGGCTCCATTTTCGATTTTTGTTATCTAATAATCTCATCCAATAGGTATAATATTATCATGGAAATTTAAAATTGTTTTTTTTTCGACCGTCAATGTCTTTGACAGGGGATGGCCATCCTACTATCCCACTAATACTACAAAATTATAAATTATGTAAAATTTTGTAAGGATGGATGGATCGATGTTCGTTACTCTTTCACGCAAAAACTACTGAACGTATTTTGATACAATTTTCCAATAATCTATAATATTTCTAACAAATATAATTGTTCTGATGCTTAAGGCCCCAGTCTAGCAAAATTTTGCAGTTGTCAAATTATAAGTTCATTTTTGCAACGTTTTTTTAAGCAAAGTAAGGATATAGTGTCATATATTTTTATTGCGATAGAATATGTTATATTAGCTTTATCTACGTATTTTTTCACGTTCCTCTGGTTAGTTTATGTTATGTAAATCAGGCGTCAAAGATCGGGTCTTGCGCCCAGCGCCATTTAGAGTCATGTTTGTGCACGGTAATCGGAACATCAAGAATAAATTCCAAAATCTATTCAGCGCAAAATTAGCTTAATATTGTCGTCTTCAAAATGCGCTGATTAGATTTTTAATAATATCTATCGTTTTCTTAGTCCGTGTGTCATAATATCGTCCGATTTTTGGTCTCAAAACAAACAGTTTTATTCATTAATTACTTATTGATGTATACATAGGGCATTGTTACACATTACATACATTATTACATAAGTCATCATTGAAATTTAAAAGGGCTACTAGGTGTAGCCCTTTACTAGCATGCCCAAGGACTTTTAAAAAACGGTAATGAATGTCCTTAAATAAAAAAGCAATTTTAAATTTCAATGATGACTTATGTAATAATGTATGACAATTAGTGTCTTTAAAAATATTTTCCTGTAAAACCAACTTCATTATAATAAATTATGCCAACAAGTAATCACTCTGGTTTGCCTGCCTGGTAACTCCATTATATAACGAGCTAGCAATTGTTGAAATGCTGTCAGCGAACTAAAGCTTATTCGCTAAATGTCTGACTTGGGTTACTCCAACATGCTAGCTCGAAGTTTTTGTTCTTCGCTTTGTTTAAGTCTCAACAATAGACTAAACATGCATTTTGTATTGGTAGTTAACACCTCGAGAATAAGCTCGCTTGCATTCTGAGATGCATGAAGAAGTAGGTAGTGGAGGGTTAAATATTGCAACATTCCATAGGTAAATATTAAGAAATCCATGTCACAATATCCTATATAATTATATTGACGACTAATTTTCTAAATGACAATAATAAAACGTTTAAGCGAGCTTAAAACTAGCACAGATCCCAGATTCGTGTTACTTTGGATTTTATAGAAAGCCCAATAATACTTTCCTCCACCTGGGCATCGACCAAAACGCTAATGAGGTATTTAATAAAAATATAAGTCATGTGCACGCAAAATATTGTAAATGGTTAACCAGTTCCGTAATTTGTTGACCAGTTTTGCAATTTGGTGACAAGTTATGTAATTTGCATCTAATAAACTAGCTAAAACAGCACCCAGTCTAAAGACAAATGCTTAACAAAGCAATGTTGACATAAAACAGAGAACAATAATCTCATATTTCATAACTTGCATTGCAATTTCTAAGGTAAATAAGCAAGTTTCCTGTGGCGAACAAATTTCATATCGTCATAAGCAGGTAACTGGTGAAATTCGAGTCACGTAGTCACAGCAGCAAATAATATTATGAGAGAAATCGTGTCTGCTGGGAGTATAACTTTACCGGTATTCCGTCTCCGAGGTAGATGCCTGTTCTTACTATTTTGTACTAGCATTTACCCGCGGCTTTGCCTGCAGTTTTTAAAAACAAATAAAAATATGTTCAACTCAAATTAATTCTTAAATCAATAATATTTTATTAAATTTTTCATAAATTAATAAAAATATAATTGTATAGTTTTTATTTTATATAGTTCTATTCCTAAAAGTAACGACAATACATATATATACACTTACGCCTTTTTCTCACAGGCACAAACTAGAGACCGCTTCTTGTTACAATAACGACAAATACTGTACAAATAAGTATAATGTATCAAAAAAAGCTCCAATAGAAAGACTTGTTTTGTTTAGACTTTATTTTGAATTAATTTTCTATAGATTATTACGGATAAGTTAGTATCTAATTTATTATATTATTATTCATTGGAATATTTAACGATTCTCAGAATTATCTTTTTGTATTTTTTTTAAGCATTTTCCATGCTAAGATTTCAAGTTATTTTTAATGAAGGAAAAAATCGGCGGGCGGGCAGGATTCGAACCTGCGCCTTCTGGTTCGGTACACCAGACGCTCTGACCACTAAGCCACCGCTCGCCCTGCTCGCCAGTCGAAATCTTCCTCCACATTCTAATTTACATCTTAAGGTGACGTAGCGCCATCTATTGTCAAGAATACTTCAACAACCGACACGACTAACTTTACAGCTAGTTCAATGTCGTATGATAACGCCTTACCTATTAACTATCTTTTTGTATTTTTTTAAGCATTTTCCATGCTAAGATTTCAAGTTATTTTTAATGAAGGAAATTTTTAATGAAGGAAAGTGAAGGAAGATTTCGACTGGCGAGCAGGGCGAGCGGTGGCTTAGTGGTCAGAGCGTCTGGTGTACCGAACCAGAAGGCGCAGGTTCGAATCCTGCCCGCCCGCCGATTTTTTCCTTCATTAAAAATAACTTGATTCTCAGAATTGTTAAAAAAGTAAACAAAAAGCGTAAATCAATTTCGGCTAGTCGAATCACTCAGTGACCTGTATACTATGTAAACTAATTTGACGAGCCTTTACAAAGCCTAACTAAATATAATAAAAGGCATTCATTTATAATCGTATTTATCGTACTGGAAGTACCAATAAGATATTGTGAATAGGTAATTAATTATATAAAATAAGAATTTTCATTATCTTTTGTATTACAATTTTACGGCGACAATGTGTCGCCGTAAAATTGTAAAAAGATTACCACATAAAATTTTTGAGCTCATTGTGTGGTCACAGTTCTAACCTAACCGAAACAAAGATGATCATTGTATGACAGTAAGGTACAATTCAAAATTTATCGACAGTTAACAATCTCACGTACCTAAACACCGTTAGATTATAACATAATGGTTTTTACAATCTTACTGTGCCAAACAAGGAAAAGGTGACGAACTAACCGACAGACTGATCTGTCATCACACAGCTCAAACCACGGAACGGATTGGGCTGGTATTAGACAAATTCACCGTGGAAAATTTCATTTCACAATATTTATGTGTTGACTAAAAGGTTATTTGGCTAAGAGACGCCAGGCCTCGGCTTAGGGAAAAAGTACTAAAACTAATTTAGCACGTAGCAAGTTGTTTTTGGAAAGGGCAAACTTATTCGCCTTCAGCTACGCCGTAGCCGCTCGACATGACAGCCGCTACGTGCGCTACGCCACTAGCTACGGCTACGACAATATTGTGCTTTTTTATTATTGGTAGCGTTAAACGAAACAAAAGTTCGTGACGCCTAAAATAGGTAGTATCGTATAAGAACAGCAAAGTTTTAAATATATTAATAAGTATAGAGTTTTTTTTTATACCACTAAGGTGGCAAACAAGCCTACGGCCCGCCTGATGGTAAGCGGTTACCGTAGCCTAAGGACGCAACACCAGGGGTATCACTCGCGAGTTGCCGACCCTAAAAACTGCTTAGAGGTTTATGGAGGATTCACTGCGCTGACAGTTTGAGAGAATATTCCTCTTACTGCAAGCGCAGCGCATTCTTAGAAGGAGGAGTATCTGTTTCATTTTTATTTAGGTATTAAACATCCAAGAACGGAAGCGAGATATTAAATTTAAATTATGAAACAGATGCTCTGTTTGATAGCATAGTAAAGTAAGCATAAGCGTATTCACACGTTAACACGCGGAAGTTAAACTGATTCAACCAGCGATAATTCCGAGGTTTAATTGAAGGTTAGACATGTTCCACAGCGATATCGATTTAAACTTCAACAACACGTATACCAGCTCATTCTTTCCGGTGGTGCGTATTTACATAGTAGTAGGTATTACGTCCGCTCGGTAAATAATGGTAAACCGAGTATTTACTGTGACAGTAAATGTCAACAGACTGTTCGCTTTGTACTGGTAAGGCAAACAAACGTAATCCTCACTGGTTGGGGGATGAGATAGTCGCGGATAGGGGGGAAGGGTGCTCGCTCCACGATGAGAGATTGTTCCTTCTCAAATCGGTGAATAGATTCCAGTTTATTTTTCAATTTGTCATTCTTATAACGGAGCCTATTGAACACATAAATATTAGAGGATTCGAGCATACAAATCATACTTGTCGGATAAGCCGGCAGTTTTACAAAAGACTGAATGATTTAAGAACAAGTGAACTGTTAAGAAAGGGGAAGCCTTTGGATGTAAAGTACTTTTTATGATACTAATTTAAACATATTAATGTTACATAACTACATTGTTTTATATCACAAATAAGCACTTTGTTATCTTGCACAGGTCTTGATATACGTATATATCGCACAACAATTCTTTCTCTCGTTAAAATGAGCCTACCCTAAGCCTTTTACAAATATATCAGGGCAGCTTATTGAATAATATACCGATATTCCAGTTTGAGCAGATATTGCTGACACCTGGTTAATTTGAAATATTAGTAGGTACCTACTAAACTCACAGTGAACAGTTCTGAGGATAAACTGTTTTTGGGCTTCTGACTACCACTGAAAAATTATCATTAGTGCTCGTAATGCAACCAAACAACCGACCAAGAGCGACGCCTTAATGCGCTCGCCAGAGGGGTCACCCATCCATAAACTGGCCGCGACAAACTCACCGTAATTAATGCTTACCGTAGAGCTACTCCTAGAATACATTAAATTACGATGCTGTATTTGAGAACATTTTTAATTAATTCGTCTTTTCAACTAAATTAAATTCGAACAGATCTTAGAAAGCTCAATCTTTAAGTTCTATTTCAGTGAATGGTACTAAAAGTGAGCTTCAAACACTCCAGAATTCTCTAACAGTAACAGTTAAATGCCAAAGTATTTAAACTTGGACGCGGCCACCGCCGATACGGAGACCTTTGAACTATTCGCCTTAATTACACTCCCATATAAATTCCACAAGCTATTATTAAAAAAGAATATGAAAAAATACAGGTATAATTTTGACTAGTTGAACTACACAAAAAGGATCAATGGTAATACCAAAATAGTATAAATATACCTAGATACAATTATGCCTTTTTCTATAAAGGTAGTCAGACAATAGAACGCCATTTTTAATACTTACATATATGTACATACAGTGTACAAAGGCGGTCTTGGGCATTCTCTGCCAGACAACCTTAGGTAGATGCAGAGACGAGAACATGGTAGATGCACTAAAAGTGAAGAGTTGAGAGACATGAGGCGAAGACTATTTCCTAAATACTATAGACATATAAACATATATTATTTATATTAAAAAAAAAATATTATTTATATTTATTATAATTTATTTATTACATACTTAAATATTTCTAATATATAATACAACATAAATACAAAAAGCCCGTAATCATACAGTACATATATATATACAATAATGTATTATATTATGTCATTTATACACAAAACTTCTTGCCTGCTTCTTAAAGAATATACATAGAATATGTATGAGTTTCATTTAAGCATTCTTTTCTATTACTGTCCATCCTACAGATCGGCAAAGGCCTCCTTTCTTTCCTTCTAAGCCTTCCTTGACTTGGGATCGGCGCAGTATGTTTTTTGTTCCATACATCTCTTTTAGCCGTCATCTCATCATTCAACTCCTTTGTGGTTATACCTTTCTCACACAGTCCATCCATATTTTCTTTGGTCTTCCTCTTCCTTTATATCCGTCAACATTAATGCTCAAAACCTTTCTGGTCACATGCTCTTCACTTCTACGCATCACATGTCCATACCACGCTAAACAGTAACTGCACACCTTTCAGTAACCGGTACTACTTTCAAACTACCTCTTATATACTCATTCCTGACCCTATCCATTCTTGTAACTCCACATATTCCTCGTAGTATTATTTCTCATCTCAGCTGCCTGCAATTGCCTTGCATCCTTTTTGTAGCCCAACATTCAGACCCATACAAGATGGCAGATCAGTCGCTCTACGCTGTCTAAACTTAGGTATATAGGTGAGTATAGGTACAAATTAGGTATATTATCCATAATGACCCCACATAAAAAAGGCTATCACTATTTCAATACTATTTGACGAGACAAAGGCCCAATAAAAACCAAAGTGGGTCAAACATAATAAAAATATTATGAGCTGTATATAGCACAAGAATGTTTTGTACGTTGGTTGTGGCTAACTAGGCGCAGTAACCACTTGAACTTTCGTGTATAACGCTCATAAAATTATCACAAAGTTACGGCAGAACTTAAAACAAGCTGTTAGTAAATTGATCCTAAAACAGTGGCAGGTATTTAACACAATAGTTTTAAATAATTGTTGTGGAAGCGTTTTGTTGACGGTGATAGCTTATAAAGGATGTGGTATAACGTTTTATCGCCTATGTGTGTTAATGTGCTAATTATGACATTAAAAAGGCTAGTTGAGATAATCCCTTAATCGAAACACTGAAAGGGATATTAACATAATTATGTCTACAATGAATGCATGAAGAGACTGAATTACTAACTAAAATCCTACACATAAGTATTATCTCTTATATCGTGAATACATTTACATGTAAATATTATTAATTATATAAATGTATATATTGCTGCGTGCTGGAACGCAGAAGTTCCAATCGTGATTAACTAAACCATTTCAGTTTGTTTGACTGTGACAATGTTACCGCCCCTGCTGTGAAGCATTAACCTCTGTCTATAACAATTGCAATATTCCGTGGGTCACGTCCTCCTAAGATGTACCCTACGTGTTATTACATGGCGCCCTTGACTCGGAGATAATGTCGAAAAGTCGTATGCGCCTTTATTTTTTTCTTCTGAGTAATTAAAAGGTCTCGAGTTCGAATCCAAGGCGCACACCTCTGATTTTTCGAAATCATGTGCGTAATTATCACTAGCTTTAACGGTGAAGGAAAACATCGTGAGGAAACCTGCATGCCTGAGAGATTTTCTTGACGGCATGTGAAGACTGCCAACCCACATTAGGGCGAGCGTGGTAGACTATAGGCTAATCCCTCTCATACTGAGAGGAGACCCGTGCCCAGCAGTGGGACAGTATATGGGTTAATTATTAATTATTAAATCATAATACTGAGAAGTTTTAGCCATAAACACAAACCGAATCAATCGTTGACTCCGTATCTTTTCTAGAAAACCTTTCTATCTAACTTGTTTCATTGTTTGCCTATTGGCTGTCTAAATTTATTATTCGTCTCGAGGGGCTGCATAGGCACCTGCCAAATCTTTCGACAAGAATTTAGAAAGCATACGGAGAGTAAATACTAAGTACATTGAAATATATTTGATGCGGTCTTACAAAACCTTTTACAAAAAAACTAAAGTATCAATTTAAAAGTCTATAAATACGTTAGTAAGTATCAAAATAAAATAAGTAACATCGTTTCAATGTCCAACACTTGTTCATAAAGATGGATGTAGCATAAATTGACACGCCCCGAGGTTACGTTTGTATACTTAGGTATAAGTGAAAATATATAAATTGTACGTCTATCGCTATTGAATCTATCCATTGAGTGATATCTATTGAGCCTAAACACAAACCTATCCTAAGGGAACAATACACTTTACCGGGATAAAAAGTAGCCTATGTGCTATTCCAGACTATAATCTATCTCTGTGCCAAATTTCATACTTTCACATTTATAATAGAAAGAAAGAAAGAAAAAGTAATTATTTTACACGGTGGGCGAACACACGATACAAAATCAAGTCAAAAAAAAAAAGAAAAATGAAGAAAAAAAATCAAAAGAACACTTAAATATACAATAACTGGTGTGCGTCGCATCCGTGCAAAACACGGTCGTCATTCAGCATATTGCCATAGTGCATGCTGAGCAGGCACTACAGGGCTGGTTCAATGACGGCCTTAGTGACGTGTTGGCGTGTGGTCAGTGGGAAGCGTACAAATCTACTAAATAAATAAAAGATAAACATATAAATACTACAAGAAATAAATAATGTAAAAAAAAACATACTACTAAATAATATTACCTATTTTAATTAAGGTGTGAACAAAATGTGCGTGACTATATTATAAAAGTACTTAGTAGGATACCTAGACCACGCGGGCGAAGCCGCTGGCGGATTGCTAGTTCATTATAAACGTCTTTCCGGCCAATGTTTGCATAGGTTCTATTGTAGATACCACGTAGGAGAGCATGCGCGCCACCCGAGATGGGTAATTAAAGAAAAACAAGAGGCAACCGGTCATTTTCCACTTAGCAACTGAAGTGAGCGGACGTAATTGCTTAATTCCCATTTACACTTAATAACCGTGGACTGTTCGAGCACTCGGACAAATAATTAGGCGATCATGTCACGTTTCATGCGAGCGTCTGTGTATTATCTGTTTTGTTGTTGGTGCTAACAATATATTAATTTGATGCCTTTGTTTTGTGTTTCTTCACTACGTATTTTAACAAGTAAGAAAGGTGATAACGTACTAGATATTTTCACTTACAAATATAAAATAATATATTCGTTACAAGAATAGTTCATCCTCAGCCCCTCAGGCAGGATTCGAACCTGCATCCTATGGCTATTATTATTCTGTGTTGTTGTTTTATGGGTCATGGTTACCTGAATTAAATGAATTTTATTTATATTTTATTTTTTTATTTTATGGTTTGTACACCAAATACTTAGCCAACTAACCTAGATAGATAGATAGATATTGAATTTCCTTTGTACATTGGTAACGATGACAACCTATATTGATGGCTTTACGTATTCTGTACAGAAAATATTATGTCCTAAATGAGATTTAGGAAAGTAGTAAATAATTTGGTCGCTCCTCACGATGAGATGAGCCGCTCAGCTGTTCGATATAAAAAAAAACATATAGGTATCAATAAAATAAATAAATAGCTATTCTACCATGCTTGCGTTAGAGCTTGGTCCGAGAACTGAAATAAAATTTTGTGCCGGACAGTTTTGTACGGCGAGGTTTCGTCTAATACGTTTAGTAGAAGTTTAGAATATACGGCTAAATCCATTCCCGCTAGCGCACCGAAATTCTTTACGCTGTTTTCTGGGTGCTTGCTTTAGGTAACAAATTGAAAGACGATAAGATTTAACCTATAATCTTTTAAAGGTCGGAAAAATAGGAAAACTATTGTTATGACTGATGAAGGCATACATTTATATAAAAAAATACTATGAATGTTTCTTTAAAGCATTGAATAAATTCAACTCTCATTATAATTAATATTAAGACTATATACCTATACTTTAAAAATGTCAAAAGCAAGACGAGAGTGAATCGGTTTTTTCTAGGCAAGCGCGCTCCATCGTAGGCCACATCGTTGCTTAACATCAGGCGAGTTGTGGACGAGCGCAAGCCTATCGAAGATAAAAAAAAAACAATAATATGTATAATTACGATCACAGCTAGGGTTCGAACCTGCGTCCCTCCGGTTAAGTACAACGGACGCTTTAGCTTAGTTTAACTTTAACAACTAAGCTATCGCGACCTGTGACGTCAAAGTTCAAAATGACGTCAGCGAATAATAACACTTCAATTTTATTGTGAATTCTGATACTACCATTATATTAATAGGTAACCCACTCCAATATTCAGACAGCTAAATAATGATATAGCCGATCTAGTTCACACAATGTACTACAGTTACTTTCAATATTTCAGCTAGCCTTATTCTCAAAGTAATTATAGCACCCCATTTTTAGTCATGCTATTTCCGTAGGCCGAATAACTAATTACTATTAGTATGGTAATGGCGGTCACGGTAGGACTACGTGGGTACAATGTGATACAATTTTGGTTCTAGAACTAGTGTTGAAATATACAGATCATACTACAAAATGATAAGAAAACCCTGTCCGACTGAACTGAGGAGGCCGGGAAGACTAATCTGCTTCTGGAGGGAGTTGGGCTGGCTAGAATAACAGCCTCTCGGCTCACGTACAATGGTCCACTGCAGGACTAAGTGCGGAAACCGAACCCACACAGGAGTGGGTTCTCCATGATGATGATGATGAAACCCTGTCCGATCCCTGAAGGTATTATTAGGTACCGATATTCAATTACATTTATGTAATAATTTCAGTTGAATAGTATTTTTTTTTACAAAACAAGTATACCTTGTTTCATAGCTACAGGCAATCGTCACAAACCAAATATACCGCGGCAGGTGATAATTCACACATTTTAAAAAATTCTAGATTTGGCTAATTTTTGTACAAAAGACGTGCATTTAAAACTTCAATAACAGCCTTACTCTTATAAATATTTTTTATTTTATTTAGTAATGTGATTGAGATGCCTATATACTCCTTAGTCAATTAGCTCTATCTAACTCTTCAAGGATTAAAAGCGCGATGGAATCTCCAGTAAGCGGCTAATGAAACTTCACTGCTTCTAACACTGTCCGACCCGAGAATTGAACTCAGACCTCAAACGTACCAGTCGCACTTCCGACAAACAAGCTAATGAGACAGTTGCGTTAATAATTAATTACGAGTAGTAAGTAATTAGAAAAATTAAAGAAATACTGATACTGTGAAGTTATAAATTCTATACGATATCATTCGATTAGTAAAGAAATACCACAAGGTTAAAATACCGACACTACGCTGCCTGAGAACGACAATTGCTTGTGTCACCTGTCGGGGTTCCCCAACTACGACTTCCATTTCCAAGGTATGGGGACCCAAGTCCCCACCATCAGATTGACATTCGATTAAGTATCACTGTGCACACGAGGGAAATACGCGTAATGATATGTTTTAGCTGTTCCAATCTGATTTCGCTACCCCAGTGAGATATGTAAAAATATAATAGGTATGTGTATACACGAATGGGGGTTAAGAATAAGAAATGCACACACATGGGAAATAAGCGTACCTAATGATATGTTTTAAGCTGTTTGAATCAGATTTCCCTACCCCCATATAACACAAGGACTGTCACATTGTTGTTATTGCAGTCATTGTTTTTACGTTAATAATAAGTAACCCATTGTAGAATTACTTAATGTTTTTTTTAATTCAGAGCAATAAGTTTTTATAATTAGTGCGTAAGTTGTTTTCTGTGTCCACAGACAAACCGTAAAAACGGTGTTGTGGAGCTTTGTTTAGACATGTAATTTTTGAAAGTCTAATAAAGATACATACATTTATTTATTTATTTATTTATTTAATTAGTACTGATATTCCAATTACAACAACTAAAAAATATTGTGAAAGTGAACAAGGAACAGTTCCAACACTGAGCCCGATAAATACCTACACATGGCGATTTCCAACCTACTTCAAACGCTATCGGAGCGACAAACGTGACTGGTGCAATGCCACACTGAAAATTTTCGAGCAAATATTTTCTAAAACTTTCGATAACCCAAAAATAAAATCACAATCTGTTTGAAACCGTACCTGCCCAGTTCCACTTATGTATATGTAGTACCACTTATGTATAAGACGATATAGGTAATATGTACAAATTCACGAATATATTTTACCAGTATTTATGGAATCGTAGAATGAAATTGCGTGAATTTTCAATAAACTAGGCATATCTATTCATTTTGCACTCTATTTTCTCTTGCGATTATTATTATGAATGTCAACACCCACCATTAGTCTAAAGATATCTATAACAATTCGCGGTTTGATATGATGTAATATTTTTTTAGCTTTTATGAGGTCATACAATAAATTATTCCAACAATAATTTGGATGAAAGGCCCGAAACGTAAAGGTTACCATCCCACGCATTTCTACGGAAATGTCGACTAAAATATACAGGGTGGAAAGTTGAAAAAAAAGCAAATAAACTTCACTTTTTTTTTTCAAAAGGAAGTTAAACTGCATTTAAGTCACAAGACAATCAATGCTTGTAATTAATTTACCCGTAATGTTCGTAAAATAAATTCCAAAAAAAACGCTAAGGTTCTTTGAAAAAATAACTGATGATTTACTGATACTGAACTGATAGGAAAAATCACGACAGTGTTACATAAATAGTTAGGCGGTACCTTGTTATATACTTACACACACAACTCGAAAATGATAGGTCTTACAAAACTGAAAGCGAAGCTATTGCGATTATTATGCCATATTGAGGCCTAAATCCAACCTTCAGAATGCTACTGAAAATACCCTAACCAAACTTCTAACGTTCCTTTGCCAACCATAAGGCCATTTCTGGAGCATCATCAAGAACGAAACTAATTAAGTATCTGAAGGCAACTGGCAGCTTATGCAAATGGTAATCACACAGCGAAAAATTAAACAGTCTCGACGTCGCCACACTCCATGCGTCAACTCGAAACTGACAACTTCATTATATCACCAACTTCATTAAGATGTTAATTAGTTTTAGCCTCTACGTATGCATTCGACGTGTGGTCTGCGGTACTTATAGGAACAGCCTTTAAATTTCTGTGCATTTGGGAAACCAGGAATTCATTTTAAACTAGAAAATTCCCTGTTTGTTTATAGCATTTAAATAGTAATTGACTAAGTGTCAATTACTATTTAAATGTTACAATATTGAATCTAAGTAACAGACAATCAATTTCCGTCCAGATGTTTTTCTCACTATGTTGGAATCTGACTAAGAGTGAGGGGTTTTAGTCGGCGTAGTTTCATAAAATCACGCAGTTGTGATTCAACTATGATCCCCAACGAACCTCGCTGAACACAGTTCCAAATCGCGATCAATAGAAACTACAATCGGAACGCACACGCGGCACACATACGAGAATGTGCTCTAAAATGTAAGGCCACAGAGAATTATGACCGAAGTAATACTGTATATCAGTCAGCCTCAGCAATGGCGGCAAACGCTAGCAGAATGGAAGTGTCAGTGACGTAACAAATGATCAACTAATCGTATGGAGATGAGCAGCACAGCTATACGCTTCCAACATTTGCATTTTGTTTGCAAGCCTCGTTCCAACACACAGCCTGTCAATTTCTTTACCAACTCAGAGGAAGAACAAAACGTCCTTTCCTTTATTTTATTTCATTTTCACAATTATGAGCGCTCTGCGAGCCGAAATAGAAACCGCAAAAGGTCATGATAGCCACATAGAGCAATCCATGTCACAATAATACAGCGGGTTTCCAATTAGCTAAACAAAGGAAGTAACGAATAGAGGAATTAAATGTAGCGGAAATATTACAAGATTAATTACCAGTTAACTGTGTCGCCTATACTTACGTAGCATGTCAATTAAAATGAGTTGTATTCACATACTTCAAGCGTTAATTGATGTTTACCGCATGGATATTATTTATTATTACTATAACCACTAATGAAGCAATAAAATTATTACGTGCCTTATATAAGTAAATAAAAATGTTGCAAGCGGTAGTTCTATAAGTACATTTGTACATAATTATACAAAATTAAAGATTTAAACTTAAAGTTTTATTTCAATGAGACCATAAATACAATTCATTACTAAGGAGTCTAGAAAATTCTTGAAGCTAGCGTTTCTGGTAATTTATTTACATGGAAATCCCTATACCGGTCAGCCTAGGAACTAAATTTGGCAAAGGTACATTTAAATGGTAGATATAGGTACATTGTCAGATACTACAGTATTAAGTTTAATTTTGTAATAATTTAGATTACAATTACGTCACGTTTAATAAATTAATACAAAACTAAACTATAACCACACAACTCTACCGCTTCCATTATTTTTATTCACTCATTATAATTTAAGGCAGTATTTTACGTACTAAAAATCGACTAAATGCAAAGCATTCAGATTCACTGGTGGTTCAATGGTCTATGTGTGGTTTGTGGTGGAAAATAACAATACATCTGCGTCTGACTGCCTCTGTGATTTGTCATTTAATGAGTTTAGCTTTAACATCTAAATACACCAAATTAATTTATAACCGATTTATTTATCTTATTTTGATTGCATTTTGGTGATCTCGGACCGAATATCATAAGTTCAAGTCTCATTTGATACAAAAAAAGTGTTGGAACACACAGATACCTATTTGTTTCGAGTTTAGAGCCTTACTTTATGTCTATTTATTGTTTGTTAGTAAAGTCTCATGCGAGACAAACCTTGAACGCTGTAAAAATACGTTCGCTTCTTGCCTTCGTTACACGCATTGTCAAATACCAATTTATTGGCGGTGAAAGCTTCAGAAGCGTTGTACTTATTGACGTCTGTCGCCCCAAGCAGTACACGCTCGACGTGACAAGCCGACATATCGCCCTTGTTAGGTTACTTACGTGCTTAATGAATTAAGGCAACCATTAGGTTATTTTTAACAAGGTTCAATCATTCATTCTTTGGATCACAAGATCAACCTATATTATGTCATGTTTGAACGATATAACAATATATCTACATTTGTGTTTCGGATACAAAATAAAGTTAGCAATTTCTGTCTGTTATAAAATAATGGTTTGTCACCTGAAGATTTTTTTATACTTTGTTTTCGAAACTAAATGCTACTTTATATTGAATTACCTATAGTGATTTTTTTAAATAAAATACCCTGGCAAATTAAAATATAGCTAAGTACTTAGTTTTTGTTCATAAATATGAAAGGTACTTTAATTAACAATTTTTTTTAAATTAATTAAAGGCAGAAGAATTTCGTTGCCTAAAATAACAACCTTGCTTGATTCTAAAAATAAACTGTGTGCACAGTTCGAAAAACACATTCCGCGAGCACATACGGAGCGACACTAATAGTCCAGTGATTAGTGACATGGGACAGCAGTAATTAGTGGTGGGTGTGGACGAATGTTTTCCAACTCGATCGGTGTGCTGCATAAAACTGTAATGACTTAGGCACACAACAATTAGTGCCACACCACTAGTGTCTACGCACTAAAGGCAGACATGCTACTCTAAGCTTCGGCGATAGGCGATTTTTTTCACTTTTCAAACAAAACGCAACGACCAATATTCCACATCGCACACTGAAAAATGCCGAACCCGACGTTCGAGTCGCTAAAATGCGGGATTCCGATACTGCGATCGAACGCAGAGAGTCACCAAAACGCGGATGCAGTCGCAAAATCGCCGATCGCTGGTGCTAAATGTAGCATATCTGCTATAGCCCTTATTTGCTAGCATAATCGACGTGACGCCGCTTGTACAGACACTGTACCAATACACTGTTTATGTATGAATACAAGCTCAGGTCTACATACCCTGCCGAAATTCCGCACCTCCGAAAAAACCGTTTGTGTACCAGCGGCCGAACAAAATTGATACAAAATGATGAATGAATGAATGAAGAAACTAGAAATCTTGAGAAATCTTACTTTTATCGATTACTTGCTTGGTAACTTCGATAAGTACGTAATTGACCCCAAATGTATAATAAAAGACTATAAAAAAAATAGGACAACATCCATTGATGGCACAGTTAGTACTATAGTGACTATCTTGTACGTAAACGAAGGCTTGGAAGGCTTGAAGTGTTGCCAACACTAAGGTCAATTGTTTACGGAAACCATTTTAACCACCTGTTACGTTTAAAACGTACTAAAGGAATAATACTAAATAGCGAACTAGACTCATGATCATGTCGGTTGCAAATTTAACTTTTTTTTTGCCGGGCAGTCCAGAAACAAGCGCATGAGTTACTATTAAAACTACTCATATATAAGCGAAAGTAACTTTATCTGCAATCTTTTCATGCCTAAACCGCTGAACAGATTTTAATAAAATTTGGTAAAGCGTTAGACGGCATCTGGAAGTAGAACATCTTTTCTATTAAAAAGTCTTAAGTATATCAGATAAAATATATTCGAACTAAAAACCTGCTCATTTTTTTAATTCTGTTAAGGTCAAATAAGGAGAACAGGTTTTTTAAAAGATGATAGACAAGCAATATTGATAGCTGGTAGTTAGCAATTTACTTTATGGACACAGGCTACTATCAACCAATTAAGGTTCTTAATCACCGGGAGACTGATGGGACACGTCCGCATTCAAGGAAATGAAAGTTAACGACGATTATTTCGCTGCTACGTAAATTATTTAGTCTAAGCAAATTGCAATATGTATCATGAATTGTTTTTTTTTTTCACATAAATACATTAGAAATAGATACATTAATCTGTTATATAGTTATTTTATATTTAGGTATCGACCGTACGAGCCTATTGCAATCAATCAGGCACAAACCGATTTGTGCCCGGGAATTTCTCAGAAACGCTCAACACGAACTTTGCTCGACTCGGGAATGAAATCAAAAACCTCTATTGTACCCGTCGCGCTCATGAACAATATCTCAAGTCAGTTTTCGAGTCATTAATGTAACAAGTATCATATTTACCCCTTCATTATTGATTTTACATTATAAATTTAATGTACGCCTCGAAACAAAGCTTTCTACACCTCTAAGCTAAATATTTTACAAATAATATATCAGTTTACTCCGCTACGAAGCTTCCAACTTCCATTTTATGAATGAACGTATTTTTCCCACGCCCAAACGTCGCGGGGCCTCCACAAAATTCTGTATCATTATTCAGTTTAACTGTATACAATTTGTTCTATGCGTTATTGGAGCTGCCATTTATAATACAAATCATTATCACGTGTTCATTTCATGTTTGTACATAAAGCGAGCAGCATGTTTAATGTTAAGTGCGCTGGATGGATGCATGACAATCAATCAATTAGTTTTGGGTAAATAATGAGTACCTAGTAATTAATTGTTAAGCAGGTTTTCAGTTTACAATCGATATAGGAATATACATTTTCAAAGCATGTCTTGACATGTGATCTGATAAAATTATTTTATACTTGAATAAGGTTTACGACTAACCAAGATACTTACAGTTGAATTAATTATTTTTTTATTATAAGTGTCACGTGATGGTGTTTTTACTTAGTGACTCGATTTGGTTACGCAGGTTCCCCCTCGGTAAAATTACTTGTAAGATTTACAGGTTAATAGTAGTAAATTAGTGCCTATTCTGGGTCTTAACTCTAACCGCCTTATTAATAAACACGGCATATACTGGGTGTAACTAAACCATGTTTAGTCCATTTCTTATTTTTGACACTTAAAAATCATCTGACTGCGACAAAACATACATTAACTACACCCAGCCTAAACCTTGTTTACTAATAAATTATTATTATTATTCAGCCATTATCGTCCCAATGCAAGGCAAAGGCCTTCCTACCCTCTTTCCATTCCTCACAGTAATAAATTATAATAAATAAAAATTTATAATGTAGTTAGAATCTATAAAAATGTGTTAGTAAGCGCACCAGCGAAACCTGCAAGGGAAATTAATCCTAATGTACAGAATGTATCTCTTCAAAATTAGAAAATTATATTACACAAAACATACTCTTTTCACAACATGGCATGTGTCTTTCTATAAGCAGAGTAAATGATATTTGTACTTCGCGCCCTCAGGGAAATCAAACCTACATTAAAATGCTACTTCCTGCATGACTTATAATCTCTTAGTGTTGTGAAACATGAAAAGATGTGAACTATTTTCATGCTAAAGTTATATAAATACTATATTTTTGTATTTAAAATATAAAAGCGAGGAAGAAACATCGATAACTGACATCTTTCGCCGCCCCACTTCCGTTAACTATAAGTTGTTTGAATTTGAAGTTGGGCTCTAATATTGAGGAGTAAGTTGGCAATACTATGAAGAAAATGTTATTATTGCTTGGTCATAAGTCCGTTTGTAAAGACAGTTGCTTTTTAGCAGTTAGTAAATTAGCAATAATGAAACATACGCCGGTATGTTGATTCCTAAGCCGTTTATTTTATATAACATCATTAGGCAACCTGAAATATTTTGCGGCGTGAGAAATATACCAAACCACCCACTAAGCCAGCGTGGTTTAAAACCTAACCCCTTTCATTCTGAGAGAAGACCGTTGCCCAGAAGTGGTATAGTTAATGGGTTGATGATAATGATATGATAACTAAACCAAGGATTAAAAACTTTATTTACAAATAGTAAATTATAAACTGCTTTTATGTACCTACCCACTGTAGAATATGAAAATTAAATATATGCTTAATCCAAAAAGCCGACTTTTACGGTATAGAAAACCACTAAAATTGTATGCAGATTTACTATGATACTAGGCGGTCAAACTTATGAAATAAAAAATTTAAGGATACCAACGATGATCTTCAAAATATCTGAGCGCTATTCTGAGTTTTCTCTGTTCCGTGTTTGAGCAATTCCGTCTGAAATACGAGGTCATTGTTGGTGGCACCGACGGCGTTGGAAACTGAGGGGTGGGGGTGGGGAGGGGGCGGTACCGGCAACACCACTAGTGGGAAGAGGGGAGCACCAACCCATTACTGTAGTAGGCGAGAAAGAAATAGGACGCTTGTGTCGAGTTCTGTTTAAGTAATTGTGTTTCAACCATTCTTTCCTATTTCAAAGTAAAATAGTATTATTGATGAAATTTTGCTCTCGTACATAATAATGTCGCGGTTCACCTCGTGTCGGCGCCGTAATTTATACCGATACTTTTATTCTCACTGTGCTCTGTGATCAGCATTCGTTACCATCAAAACATTTAATAAAATATAATTTTTCAACAGAATAGCTGACCTATTTATTTTTTACGGTCTATCTTGCAGTAATCTTAAAGCAGATCATGCATTTATTAAATTTCATTTCGTTTTGTACTACTTATTGCTGTTTGTGTCGCATCTGCTAACGAAACTGCTGAGTTCTAGTAACAAGCATAATATTCCTATTATTTGTAGGGTAATTAATACTTTGCATCATTCATCATCACCAACATCAAATCACTGACAAGGGTGATTGCATAGTAATATGAGCTGGATTGACGAGTCTTACATTCAAATCCAAGCTACCCTCTTCTACTTATCTATGATGTGTGCAAGGATTAATAACTAATTTTCATTTGCTTAAACGGTGAAAGAACGAGCATTCCAGCAGTGAAGATTGTCAACCCTTATCTTGTCTTGCTATAGTGGCTGGCATAGCCAACAACACTTCAACACAGTGGGATCTTTTGTATTGTCCCCATTACCTATCTATATTCCTTACTCTTTGAAGGCGTGGTTTACAAAGGCGGCTAACCCACTAAGAGGCAGGAACCTAGAGTCTTCTAGCTTCGGGTACCCGTTGCCAACCCTTACTAAAGCAGCGTGGCATGCTAGAAAATATGTGCCCAGCAGTGAGACAAAACAACGAGGTAACAAGGCAACTAACGTTTTTTGCAGCAAAATTACTAATAAATCAACGAACCAAGCTAGCTCTATCAAACAGTAATAATTCAGTCGCAAGTCAACGGCAAGTCGACAAATGCGAAGGGGCCCTAACTGTCATAGATACAAACTGACCTAGTTTACTTTTCATTAAAGTGTCAACGTCATTCTACGTGAATTACACTTTGAAGATTTTATAAGGATTTGAATTAGAATTTTAGGTTGTTTTTTTTTTCGGAAAATGTAGCGTTATGTAAAAGTAAACTAATTTAGAAGAAGGAAGTTCATTAGCAACTGCTTAAACCTTGACATGCTTAAAATGTTAGAGGAAGCGAATATTATACCTAACGTAAACTATTTTATTTTGAAATCAAAGAGCTATTCAGGATTCTTCGTCCATAGATGCCATTTGCCTCGGTTCTATACTACTGACATCGAGCTACTCCCTATTGCCATTGGAGAAAGCATACATTACATAATAATTTATGAGTTCTTTTTCGTTTTTCTTGCGAATACTGCAATATGTGTATAACTTACAAACCAAATTACAATCAAGGGGCCTTTTTTCATGCAGAATGGGTACGTCGGCCTCGTACTGACTAAATACCACATTTGCCTTCTCTAGCCTTATACGGCATGTCCATGGGATCAGTAAAATTCACCACAAGCATGAAGGGACGTTCAAGGAGTTCACAAATCATGCCATACTTTGTACGGTCAGCATCGAAAGTCGTTGAACACGGCTAAAGTTTAAGAACATTACAGTACCAAAACTATTCATTAGATTTTGACTAAGGTAAAACATATAATTGTCTTCTATTATGAGAATTTGTACTGCCTTCAAGGGTCAGTGAATTCTGAATATTAAAGATGTTAAAGCGTTTTGAAGATTTCATAGTGTTCAGCTACTTTTGTTGCTGACTGTACATATTTCTACATGTACATTTTCTATAATAACTTAATAGCATGATATTATGTAGCCGTGTGTACGAATCATATTATCATTCATCAAAAGTGACCCCCAATTTACATGCACGTCATTAATATAAAATTAAGATGGAAGTAGACGATCCGTTTCTCCGCACAGCCAGGCCCAACGATAAGTAAGCGGGAACCGCAAGCATAGTCGGCGAACGCGCCACGTCTGCGAAATACCACCGTCAGTTATTTCCTCAAGTTGAGTGGCGTGGCTTTGTACACAATTGCCCATGTTCCCCGGCTTCTCAAGGCGCTTCAAATGACCTTTCAATGAGTTGCTATTCTTTCTTTGATATGCCAGTATTATACGGGGATCAGGAAAATACTTTATGCAGAGGTTCACTGTTAGAGAATGCGACCTGACATTATGTGCTAATATCGTATAGAAAAGTATAGACATACATACTATGTAATACTTTAAGTAGGTTATCGATTTATTTAAATTATATTTAACAGTATTGTGTACAATAACAGACGATTTGAGGTACTTTTTCCAATATTCTGCTTTAATGCTAGGTTTAGAAACGCATATTTGATGAAAAACTGTGTAAGAGCTATGATTACGAAAATGTTTTGGGACATCTAAAAACCTTTACAATTAATGTTTCTAAACGAAAGTAAATAAAAGTAAAAAAAAATCTTTTACTTGGACAGAACAAGGCAATTTCTAATATAATTACAGTGTTCGTCAAGCTAAAAATACAGGACTTTAACTCGACTAAATGGCCTCGGGGCAATTAAAAGGAAACAATTTTTACCCTGTGAACAATATAAACACATAGTTAAACGAACGAATAATTTTAACAACACAAAATATGAGTGTTTACATTTAGTGATATTAAAAAAAGTGTTTGAAAATCCTTATCCAAATAAATAGATATTTATCCTTATCATAAACATCAGTTACCTCTGATAAACGTTGACTAGCTTATTAATTAATTGATTACGTTTTAGATTGTGAACCAATCTATCTGATAAAGTATAGGCGAAATAAACTTTATCAAACGGCCATCATAAAAAAATGAAGATGACAACATTGCTTATATGTTTAAAAAAAATTAAAACTTCAGAACACTAAGCACATCTATGGTGACCGAAGTTTACCGCACGTTTTTTCCGTTATCATCCATCATTCATATCAGTACGGAACCGCCTGCCATAACAAACGGTCCTAGGGGGACGCAGCCTTAGTCACCACGCTTGACAGATGGATTAGTGATCGCAGTATCGAGCACACAGGTAAAAGCAACGTCATATTCACATAGCCATTAGTTTGTGTTTCACACACCTACAGTAACTATAAACTCGATGACTACCGGCTTCATTTAGTTTACGCTTAGTGTTGTCTCTGAATATTAGTCATATTATTTTTACAGGCCAAATAGCAAATCAAGTTATAAGCATTTTTTGCTCTGCCCCGGGAAAACAGAGCGTTAAAGAAGTTTTGTTTCCCGAAGGCCGTGAAATGACTAAAATTTGAACTTTATACCAATGTACGAAAGTTTACCCAATAAAATTTAAATGTTACCAATAAAATTCAACATTTTAGATACACCAGAAAGAAATACGTAGCACTTTCGACCTAATTTTTTGCATCAATTATTTATTTGAAGTATTTGAAACTGTTTATAAATATGGACGTCGCGAGCTCTCTCCTCCTCAAAACCCTCTAAATAGTTCTAGTCTTCTTCTTTTTAACGAGTTTTCCTAGTTTTCCGTCGTAATAACATCAAATAATAATAGCTATTAAATCTGTTCTGCTTCGTTAGTCTAGTGGTCCTATTAAGTCCTGGGTTCGATTCCCGGGTCGAGCAGTGTTGTTGGGTTTTTCTGTGAAATTCCCAGTAGTAGCTCGAAGTCTAGTTGTTGATGGCAATAGGCTTGCCTCCTATTACATGGGACCTTACATTAGTACACCGCTGCCTAACCCTTCGGAAAATACAGGCGTGTTATGTATTAAATCTGTTATGTTTTTAAATTGTTGATTGATGTGTATTTTAATAGTAATTCAATCATTACGAATTTCCTAATGTTTAGGATTTAAATCTATTACAATATTGTACGTTGCATATCAAACATTTGCAAACATTAAATTTCTCCGAACTATGTATAATTTAATCTTCCATCAATAATTACATTTAAATGTTAGTTCTGAATCATTTAAAATTTACTAACATTAATATAATAAACTAGTTATTAATTGTATATACTAGTAGCTAGTGGTTGTAAGCGCAACTGCTGAGCTTGAAGTCATTGGTTGGATACCCAGGTGAAGCTAAATTAAATCAGGTTTTTGAATTAGGAAATTCTTAGCAGTAGCTCGAATTTGTGCCCGGTTAATAACATTATATTGTCTTCGCCTCCTATTACATGGGACCTACAACGAACCAGCGAAATGTGGTCTCTGCCTAACCCGTTAGGAAATACAGGCATACGCAACATACGGCTTAAATTGATGCGTGTAGAAATGCCCATAAACAAAACCACCCGAAAAAGTTTGAATGCAAGCTATACAACTTATTTCACACAAACAGTGAACGTTAAAGGCAACAATTCAGAAAATGTTTAAAACTTTCTAAGAATTAATTCAGCTCAAATCCTGTATGTAGATTCTTTGAGATAATACGAGGGGAAACTCAAGCCTTTGTTAACACCCAAACAGATAAATGCCTTGCGTTTCAAACATTTAAACATACCATAACGTATATATATTCTTGTAGAGTTGGACGGGATTATGGTCGTGGTGAATATCTGACCCCATGGCCATGACACAAATGGCACTTTTTAGATGCGGTTTTTAGAAGGTATGAGTCAGGACTTATGCCAACTAAACTCTACTCATACCAAATCCATCACCACCAATGCATGAGAATTTTCCGCACCCAAAAAAATGAAAGAGTTTAGACAAGGTTTAATCGTTTCGTTGGTTCAGTCAACTGGTTTTGCCGTGAAGCTAAGCTTTCCCTCATTTTTTATATAAATCAATTTATTTAAATAGACTACGTATAAACAATGATATCAGTAGTGTTGGGATAAGTACAACAACTCTAAGGCTGAATATTAAGCCTTAGAGTTGTTGTAGAGAGAGACTATGCCTAAAGTAGCACATCCGTATGTCAAATTTGTAAATGACATCCGGAAGCATAAGTTTACGCTTAGCGTCGTCTCTGAATATTAGCCTAAGTAATGTCACTTTAATTTCAGATTTAAATTAAATTATAATAATAACTTTATTAATTAACGGAAATTCTACCAACCCCGTGCATAAAATAAACATTAAAACGCATTCAATTGTTTGCTAGGTCCCTCTAGTAATATGATCCTATTATTCTGCGTTTGCATTATAATGAATGTTTACAAAAGACTTAGTAGTCCGTTTCCATCGGCAACTCTACTAGCTTGGATTAAGTTACGGGTGCTCTTTGCTTGCTCTAGCTACGAGTATATTATTCAAAACAAAAGTCAGACTGTTCAAAGAAATATGATTCTTGAAGTCTGACTGTAGAGACTACGAACAAGCCCTAAGCTGTGAGGTGGGTTTCCGAACAACGAAGGTATTAGAATAGAATTTTCGAGACTTTTCAAATTCACGGTAAAGTTGAAGAGTAAGTTTCTGTGCTTTTCGAGTACACTATTTTCGTCTTGTTTTAAAATTGTGGGTAAATTAAGGATATGCGATTTTAGAGTTGTGAAATAGTAGGGTTCAAAGATTATTTAAAAAGTACCTACCGTTAAAATACTATAAGGACCAATAGCAAAACGATGACGGAATGAGAGTGTTCGAAGATACTAAAACGGTTATTGTCGAAAAAAAACAAATATATGCCATAAAACACTTATAGAAAAAATACATTTATATTTTTTGATAAGACAGTTTGTCTTAATTAAAACGTCCTTAACTTATTAGAAAATAACAAACCAAAGGACGAAACAAAAAAAGTCTGGATCCGACAAAACTTTCCCTGTTCAGCCGAATAACAATGTACATTCACATCAAATTATTCACAAATTAGTCCTTGTTAATGTTATTTGAATATTCAATGCGATACGAAACACAAATAAAGCAATGTCTCGACTGTATTCCTTCCACTTGAATAAAAAACGTAAAATGGAACGTCTTGCTCTTTGTGCTCGACCAGATACAGAAATCTATAGATGTTCACTTTGCTTAGAATTTGATCGTATACACTGAAGTTCGTCCCATCAATGTGTATAAATTGGTACACCTCAGTGAACGTATTGCATGAATCATCCGTACATCCCTATGTCGTGAAACTATGTAGATAACATTGACAATAGTTATTATAATGATTAGAGGATAAATTCGGATATTAAGAATTATTCAAAATCTATATAGCCAGTATATTTCCATATCAGCTATGAGTCAGTTTTCGATCTAATTGTTAATATTAATAATAATAATAAAACTTTTTGTCGTTTGATGTTGCTTCTAGCATCAACACAGACTAGATGGAAACAATCTTTTTACAATTTTGGATTACCTAAGAGACGTAGGTATAATAATTGTTTTCTAATGTTGGCATTTCTGGAATCGTCAAAACTGAAGATGCCTTTATTTTATCCTGAAATTCACGGCAATTTATCACAATCACCATAATAGATTTTTTAATATAAATGCAATGACCCTATACTGTATGCATCAATCACTCGTTGCTGTTATTGACACTTTGCCACTTTCGCGTTAATGCCCCAACTATAGCTGTTTTAATACCTGTTGTTCTATCTCTGTGCATGACAAATTAAACAATGGCGCTTTTACACGAAGCTTGTTATATAATGTTTTGATAAAATCCGATTAAAATATTACTTAGTCAGCTTTTTGTTAGTTTCGTTTTGTGATGTATTGCAGTTAAAGAGTTCATTTGCACCTATTGTTTTAAATGAGGAAAAGCATAGGTTGTCTTTTGGCTTAAAAAAGGTAATGCAAAGTTTTGCATGCCCTTTTTGAGACCAACAACCAACAGCAGTCTGCTGCCTTCAGTTTCGTTAAAAACAAAACGTTTAAAACACGTTCGACGAAAAAAATGTTAAGACCATAATGTCGTAGAGCGAATATACAACACAATGATTAATAGTTGTAACATAATAATTATAATAACAATGTTTAATTTGAACTAATACACAGACCTTTTCCACCGACCAAAAAGGTCAAGCGCACAATACTCGCAACCAGCGCGTGTGTATTACAAGATTTATGAACGTGGAAGAAGCAAAAGAAATATGCAAAAATAGTAACAATCGTGCCGTAGTGTCTGTCTAACCCTATGGGAAAAACGCGTGAGTGTATGTGTGTACTTTGAACTAAGTACAGACACCCATATAATGTCCCACTGCTGGGCACGGGTCTCCTCTCAGTATGAGAGGGATTAAGCTATAGTCCACCACGCTAGCCTAATGCGGGTTGGCAGACTTCACATGCCGTCGAGAAAATCTCTCAGGCATGTAGGTTTCCTCACGATGTTTTCCTTCACCGTTAAAGTGAGTGATAATTACGCACATGATTTAGAAAAGGCAGAGAAGCCTTGGATTCGAACTCGAGACCTTTGACTTGGCAGTCCAGTGGCCATATTCCAGGGCTATCACTGGTTTATTCCTAGGCTATCACTGCTTTTAGTAGTAGTAGACACTTTACAGTGAAATAATCAAATTCTAGAATTCTAAATTCCTTTTAAACATTTTGAGGAAAATAATTTTCCTGTATCATGTTGGAAAGTGGCGTCACGTGCTACCAGGCACCCAGTTCTACAGAGTGATGTAATTTGCTCGCTCCATTCGACCAATGTACGAGACGCACCCGACCATATCTATTCGGTTTGCGTCCCTCTCTAAACATTCACGTACACATTTAGGGGCTTTCTCTGAATATCCTCGATTTAGATAGGATTTAACTAACATTACAGTTGTATCAGATTTTTTTTTCTAAACGGAATAAATTATGGCTTTACAATTACAATGTTACGTATATACAAAAAATAATTTTGGAACTGTATGAAATTTTAATCCTCACAAAAACATCTCGCGTGCATAAGTGCTTGCTTACTTGGATTCCAGAATAGGTTTATAAAATTCTTTAAATAAACTATACCAGTCCTAAGACTAATAATCCTTTTTACATAGGTAGTATAAAATCTCTCAAAGCTCAAATATAAAAAATATTGGGAACTGTACCTATATTACAAATTCGATATAGTACAGACTAATGATTGCCAGCAGTTTCACTCGTATCCCAAAGGACTTTTGGAGACACAGGGTTGATGCCTTGGTAAATTTTATCGAAATCTCGTATAATATCAGTATAGGTACTCATTCGCCTGTAGGTCTAGTAGTTCGCCTGATCCGATCATAAGAGGTCGTGGGTTTGATTCCCACAGTACACAAATATTTTAGTAATGAATATGAGTGTTTGTGTTTATCTGGGTAAGTATTCCTTATATATTGTTAACATGTATTTAAAAAAGTTATATAAAATAATACGTATTATATTATTGTGTAGTACCCATCTCTGCTTAGTTTCGGATCAGACGGTCTAGGACTAGGACTAGACTAGGTATGTAAAATATTCCAAAATATTTAAAAAAAACTTTTCGATATGCTGTCATTACCGAAAATAATAAAACCACTCGCATTGGATCAAACAGTCGCTAGATATATGAATAATCTTGGCATATCACCAAAAACTTTAAGTTACCAGATTATTTTCCACATACTTGTAGATATGAACTTTCCCTATAAAGGTTTCGATCTATCTCGTTTCGGTGCAGCCCGACCGCTCCGAACTAGCGACTTTATCAACGGAGCGTATCTTTTACGCAGGTGTTGAACGGAAGGTCCGACTTACTTCGATTCCCAACTTAAGGTACTATTCACAACTTTGTTCGGCGTCGTTTCTATCGATTTTAGATTAAGAAACTTCGAAAACCAGTAAAAACATTCTGTAATAAATTTCCTTACTTTACGTAGGTAGCAACTTACCAGAGCAGGGTGTTTCGGAGCTGTTGTAAAAGTTTTCAATAATGATTATGACGTCAGCAACGATATTGTAGGCGGTATTTTCTGGCTTACTCGGGCCCTTTTAGCTACCAGTGACGTAGGCAATACAATCTAAGACCGACATCAAAACAAGATAGTAAAACCTACATGCTAAATCGTATATCTAACAGAGACGAGGACTACTTAAAAAATAACAGTGCCCTTAAAATAATAGTTTCATTTCTGTTCATAATATAAAATAAATAATGTACTTCAAAAAATGAATTTCATTTACACGTGAAAAGGAAGCCGTAAAAAAGAAAACGTACTGAAATAATATATTCCGTATTTTGTCTGGCAATGTGTAAAAGAGGCGAACATGAAACATGTTGTACCATACAACAAGTTTTAATAAAAATAAAAATTCAGGCTATTGTTCAGTTAACAACACGAAACCGACGTGAAAAATTTATGCTTAGCCTTTTCTAATAAACTTTTATCAAAGTGACCTGGCCATAAATATGCTTATTTAACTCTCAAAAGAACAATACAAACTTGTTGTGAAAGCAATATATACGCTCATAAGCCCAGCCAGGAATCAATGCTGATCAAAGTTTTGAGAGGAAAAAACTTGGGCTGTGCTTAAGATGAAATCGGAAATTTCTTGATTTAAATATGGCGGAAGTAAAGCACTTGAATCTTGCGATACTCGATCGCTTACTTCTTTTGTTCGCTTCGCACCGTTTATGTTGAAGTTTGCATAACAGTTATAGGAAACTTAAGTTCCGTGCTATGAATAAAAACAAGCGCCCAGCGCAGTGGCGGCGCGGCGCGGTACAACATCCTACAACGTATATTAATGACAGTGTTTCTTCGCTCCTCGTTTCCGTTCTTTTGTGATTGCTCACGCCGGTTTCTGTCCGCTTTTTGAATGGGCACATACGTGAGCGAACAGTTGTCCCGGGTATTAAGGTGTTTTTGTGGTAGATTATAAATAACGGATGTGATAGTATAGCTAGAACTAAATTCGAACAATTCTCGCTGAACGCATACCAAGCGCTCGCGACTACAATCGTGTAAACAAAACGCTAACAAAATCGTCGGATCGTACTATTCATAGACTCAATCAAATTAATCACATCAATTGTCATGTAATTCGCTTCCTGATTACGCCATTTAGTCGCTATATTCCATATCTTCCGTAGATATCAATAACTTATATTATTTATGTGCGAGACAAAGATCAAAATAATTTATTGTGTCGTAGAACACGGAGACTTTTTCCCCACATATGTTATGTGAGGCCAATTCCAGGCTTCCAGCTCCGCATAAAGATGAGAATATGACATGAAAGTCGATAAATTTGGTCAATAGCCATTATACGACGTTGTCGGGGTGCGAAAATATGGAAGCGTGGGGGGGACTTCACGGCTCTTTGATTTAGGGCCGTCGGGCCGCACACAGTTACTGCGGAATGGAAGAGGCTCGAACTACACGCGTGAGACTTAATTGTTCGGAATGTCGGTACGCGCGGTGCGCGGCGTGCGGTGCGCGGTGCGTCCTGTCGTTATTTGCCAATTTGGATGCGAAACGACGTCACGGTCAAACAAACGCAGCGAATTTCGCGAAGCGTAAATTACGCATAAACTGATATATGTGTAGATATTATTAACTGAAAAAATCGACGGTATTTATTGTACTAGTAAACTTGCGCATAATTATCTGCTTAGGTATACTGATCCTATGTTACAGTGCTGATGAATTGACCAGGGTCGGTTCTTAAATTAACAGTTTAAATAACACTGTGATTATAAGTGCAATATAGTCCAAACCATACAGTTTACAATAAGACGCCAATAAAACAATAGAATAAAAGATTCTGTATATTTTCAGAGCAGGCTACGTGAATGTCCGTTTAGAATTTATTACTTTGCAGTTCTGTTTTCTCCCTAGAGCTAAAAATATAGTGGCAGAGGTCGCGTCCAGCTACACAGTAAGTTTACATCTTTGGGACGGGAGGGACACTAGAACTGGATGCGGAGCGCCGCCGCCGCAGCTGGCAGCCATCCGAGCGGACATAAGTATATCTAGTACAACCTAACGAAATAGAAAATACCATTATTCTTCTCTCAAGACAAGGAGGCGTTCAACCAATGTTATTTACAACCAGGTTTGTTTATGGCTTAACGTAAAAATAGTGATGTATCGCATTGAAGTCGCAATTTGCACGACAAAGAACTTGGCTCGGTTTGTGTCAGAAGTCATTAGGAAAATACCCATTATTTGGAAAGTTATTGGAAAATATTTGTGACACGAAATGCACGTTCGTGCTCGCCCGCCACAAAATATTATCCTCGCTAATTTTATTGCGACCTATTGTATTACAAAGGCATTAATGGCACCACAAATCCGTGTTTTATACAAAAATAAGAATTAGAATCACATTTGCGGTCACATTTACAGGTGAAAATAAATGTGAATTTTACTCACGAAAGAAATGTTTATCACTCTTCAGTTCACAACGGAATGGTCATTATTTACTCATTATCGTTACTATAGCTGGACTCACGTAATAATCCAATACAAAAACACGCGTAAATCATAATGAATAAACATTTACAACTCTTACTTCGATGCTTTTATTTGCTACCGATTAATTCAATATTCACAAAGAAAACAAACCATTTAGTTTGTTCCTTCGTTATTATGTTCCATTTTAAACTTTCTCAAATGATAATACGGTAAAGAATACAAACAATAATTACAGCCCTAGTGAACTTTTCGAACTTTAGACACTTTGAACGCTCGAGGCTGTTTAAATTATAGGGTAAGCAGATTTCAGACTAAAAACAACGAGAAGGTAGCTTATTGTGTATAATTTAGAAAATTTTAGTGACGATAGCATTAATATTATCCAAACAGTGGCAAGTCTGTGGCCCATGTTATCTGCGAACACTAAAATATAATTATAATCAATTTCCTTCGGCACGGGAGATAAGTGACGTATCAGCACGGGGAAATAAAATGTCTAGTCGTTATTGAAGAACACATGTACCCCCGAACCAAAAACACATTCTCCAACGCTAGCCAACTATCTATACCCCATTCAATCTTGTATCTGTCAACCTTCCAATATTCCACAATGTAGCCTGATAATAAAGAGAGGCAATTGTCGCGTATCCAATTTATTGGAACCACAAAATGAATAAGAATTTATAAGTGAGATATTTCATGTGCAGGCTCATTTTACTGGGCCGCGGCAATCTTGGGGCATTGGCATTCAAATTGATGGTGAGGGTACGTTTCACCATTAGAGGGGACTTATTAATTCCCCTTTCGACAGGCCGACCGAGGAGGCAATAAATTCACCTCAACCAAAGGGATGACCAATTTCAGAACATTTACGAGCCACAAATTACGCGACCGCTGAAATATACTGAGCTAGGGATGGCGAGGACCGGCTCGCGGCCGAAAGAAAAAGCCCAAATGTTAATTTAATGTTGAGAGCTGCAGAAAATTGCTTCAATCCTCAACATGAGAGAAATATTGGGCCTGCCCGCGAAAAGGTCCAAATACTAATTTTATGCAGGGCAAATGAGGCGAGGGCAGGGCGTTGAATCGATATTCATTTGGCTAAGCGTACCGTTAATTTTTCCCGGCGAACGATATCATGAATATTACGTATCTACTTAGTTTTATAAGCGGCCTTTCATTATTACTGAATTTATACTTTGTTCGCCGTAGGTACAATGTACCCAGTTTACGAGTTAATAGTCGCTCTACGTTTATGTAGGTACTGATTTACATACAGCGCTTTGATGGATGAATGTGTTGACTTGACGTTGGTAAAGTAAGTATTACTCAGAAATACAATTTGTAAGACTCATAATATGTCTTATGAGACCGGCAAGCTATGTATAATGATTTTTACTAAGCCTACATAACTAGTTCGGTATCACCAGCGTCACCCTAATTCACCGCTTGATATAGGTTTCATCTAGTGATTGCCATGGAACCCGATCTTCGGCTTTCCTCATTCATTGACAGCCTGGTGCCAGTGCCAAGTGCCTTCCGTAAGTGACGGCGAACGTCCTCAACTACGCTTGTCTAGACGCAGATCCCTCTAGAACTGCCAGAAAATTACCAAGGTCGAAAGTTAATAAGTAAATAATTAATTCATTTATTGGATCTCCAACAGAGGTTACACAGTTACATACAAAAGATCAATTCATGGCCAGTACAATACAAGTGTGCTCCTCTAATTATAGGTGACCACATCATTCACATATAATCTAGGCAATTAATTAATTAGTTTGACAGAAATAACATAAGTATGCATACAAAAATAATTAGAAATAAACAATAATTAGTTAGCGGAACAATAAAATTCAAGGATCGGAACAAGAAATTGTGGGTTTGACAGTATCATTTTAACTTCTTCTTTATATTTGGTTTTGCAAGATGTTATGTCCAAATTGTTGCGTTTAGAGAAGTCTTTGTAATAATTGGAACATAAGTGTCTGAATATAGTAATCTATAGGTATAATATTTTAGAATTTCCACGTCAGAGCAAGCCCGTGCATCGCGTAACTTTGCGTATTATTTAAACATTAGCGTACATGATGAGAAATATTATCGCCATACCCATAATGCGAAGGCTCGCAGAAGTTATGACGAAAAAACAAAACAAAACATTCGGCAAGTTTGCGCTTTTAATGTCTGTTTTATTTGTTCGTCGATATATCTGAGCCAGTTCGGAGCCCTGTACAAGCTAACTGTTTTATCACTTTATTGCATGAGATGGCATAAACTTGTGAGATACCAATAAAACATTGTTGTAGGGAAAATAGACGTTTGTTTTGCTCATATCGCGTTACATAGACATAGGTACCTATATAAATATATATCTACTAAATCGAAATTTAGAAGGGCTATGTCAACCGCGGTCGGAATTTCGGGTCGTGTATCTCAACTATGCAAGCAAATAAGAAATGTAAACTTCCTGGTTCACGTTTTATTATTCCTCGAATAGTAATATAGTAATGTTTTTGCAAAGAAATTTACATGCAAATGAATAATTTCAGCAATTTCTTTCGTGAACTGTGGCTTTAAAGTAACCTAATTACTTCGCCCGATTTTTATGCCAGTCGTACAATAAAAGAAATTTGTCTCTTTATGCGAGTTTCAAAGGGTTATAAATTAAGATGCTATTCGAAATAACTATGACGTTATCTGAGTGAAACATGACATTGTTTAGTTTCATTACAAGAAGCAACTGTTTAGGAAATACAGTTTCCAACATAAACAAGACTTGCTACCTACAAAATACACATTTGCGCATCGCTTCTCTTTCTACGAAACTGATCCAGCGTAGTGTATCTATCCGTACATTATGATTATATCTCTTTGTAGGTACGTAAAGTCAGTATTATTTTCATTGAAATAAAATGAAATGCTTGAAGTATGGTACATAACATAACAGTTGGTCGGTATAGATGTAACTGTTAATGTGAGAGCAGTATGTGAGACTATATACTCGTAGATATATATAGTCTCACATACTATTCATAACTTTTTAAATTAGCAGTTAGAAGCGCCCTTGAGTGAAGACGATGTAACGACAGAGCACGCGTGCCGTCCTTGACACTATCTACGAAGATTAAACCGAATAAAACTCAGAAAGTAAACTTAAAAATAAATAAACTTTTTTATTATTATTATTATTTTTGAACAGCGTTAATTGATAATTCGTTCAAAGTAAAACGCACACTAAATGTATAGCATATTTATGTTGTGTTGCATGGTCTTGACTTACGTCCCCAATCTATCTGTGAAAACTTGTAATTGGCCTTCTTTCATTGTTTTCATTGCTATCTGTATCTTAGCTGTAAGTTTTCTTAAAGTAATAAAATAAATAAATAAATAAAGAGATAGGTAGGTGGCACTTGCCCAGTCGTGGGATGCTTCAAAAACTTTTCTAATATTATAATTAGATTATTCGACGTTTTAGAGCCCTATCATCATAAACTAAAGCACTTCATCTCGATACAATTATAAATAATACATATATGTCGTAGATAACTATACAAACAATAGCTAAACACTTTCAATGGATAGCTGCGGTAATGAAATAAGGGTAAACACCAATTCAACTTTTCCCTAAGCATTTCTAAATTCCATGTTTGTTTATATATCATTATATACGTAAGAGTTGGAAACTCGAATACTACAAAATATTATCTTAAAAAACAGCTACGTGTTTATTTGGGATAACAGTTATTCACTGTAATAATAAAGGCAGCTTAGTGTCGGCTATTTGTGGCCCTGCGTAGTCCATGAAAAATAATGTCCTGCCCATTAGGAAACTAATTGGTTTGATGTCTAATTTTCCTCTCGCATAACATTTAATTGCAACGGTTTCAGATTGTTTGCTTATTACGCAAATAATTGGTGATTATAATAAGTAGAAGTATATATGTGATGCCATAAATCTAGGTGTATTTTTATAAATTGCTATAAATACAGTTGTGAAATATTTCTGTGGCTCTTGATGAAAACCAGCATATCTATTTTGTCTAGCATAACTATTTTGCTTGACAATGATAGCTAATTTATTTTTTCATGATAAAGATATATATTAGTGTTGACCAAATAAAAGACTTATATTTGGATTCATTAACAACTGAAACATAAGAATTTAAAGTGATTATTTGACAAACAACCGCCATAAGATACTGATTTCTGACACTTACGCGAATACTAGACATTGAAATAAAACTACTTTTTACGGATTTTATCGCGTTATATTGATATTATTTTAATCCCGACGTTTCGGACCCTTTACAGCGTCCATGGTCACGGTCAAATTTTGCAATAACACCTCGAAAAATACCGGTAGAAAACATAATTTGCAATGTGGAAGAGTGCCTGCGTAATAATAATGTAAATAAGCAGGATTCGGAGGCGATACGTCAGGACATATCGTCGGTG
This sequence comes from Acronicta psi, assembly GCA_946251955.1. NCBI lineage: Eukaryota > Metazoa > Arthropoda > Insecta > Lepidoptera > Noctuidae > Acronicta > Acronicta psi. The sequence continues at coordinate 8,083,429 of OX276475.1, read as the reverse complement.
TTACGACGTAGCAAACCGCCCAAACTAAATCTTACTAAAAATCAATTTAATTCGCTAAAAAACCTTCGCGACAGGCCGGAATTAACTATTCTACGTGCAGATAAAGGCAATGCCACGGTGGTAATGGATACGTCAGATTACAATAACAAAATACAAGAGCTTTTATCGGATGTAAGTACATACAAACTTGTGAAGACCGATCCGACAACAAAAACACTAAAATTAACTAGTGATTTGATAAAAAAGCACTCCGACACATTGAAACTCGACGTAAAATATCTAATTCCTAGTTGTGCAAAACCACCAAAACTGTATGGGTTGCCTAAGATACACAAACCTAATGCTCCGCTGCGACCAATAGTAAGCCAAATCGACTCCCCAACCTACAGATTGGCACAATGTCTAGGTAAAGTACTCTCACCACTAAGAGGAAATACAGCAGCATATGTGAAGGACTCATACCATTTTGTTAGTGAAATAAAACACCTACAACTCACTGATGATGAAACTATGGTCAGTTTTGATGTTCAGTCATTATTTACATGCTTACCTGTGGAAGACTGCATCAGAATTGTGTCTAAGAAATTATTAGAGAACAACATGCCTATTGAGTATGCTGAACTACTTAAACATTGCCTAACATCTGGCTATCTGTTGTGGAATAATCAATTCTACACGCAAGTAGATGGAGTAGCAATGGGCTCTCCTGTATCTCCCATAATTGCTGATATTTTCATGGAAGATTTTGAGGAGATGGCCCTACAATCTGCTCCTGTAACACCGAAGTTCTACAAGCGGTACGTAGATGATACTTTCACTATACTTCCATCTAACAAAGTGACAGCATTCCTAAACCATCTCAACTCCTTAAACTCTAAAATTCAATTTACTATGGAGTCGGAGGCAAATAAATCTTTAGCTTTCTTAGATGTTTTGGTTATTCGTAATCATAATAACACCTTGAGTCACACTGTGTATCGTAAGAAAACCCATACAGACAAATACCTAAATGGTGAATCACACCACCACCCAACACAGTTATCTACCGTCGGTAAATCATTGTTTCAGAGAGCACGTGGGATCTGTGACGAGCAACACCTGGCTGCGGAGCTTCAACATGTCAAGCAAGTACTGCACGACAACAAGCTCCGAATACCGCACCTTCGTCACAGAAACCGCGTGAAACGTGCCACAGTCGAGCGCTTACCTGCAGTACTACCATATGTGAGAGGGGTCACTGACAAGATTGGCTACATCTTGAAGCGTGCTTCAATTAAAACTTACTTCAAGCCGCTGAAGAAGATCAGTCAGTTTTTACCACCTGTAAAGTGTCACATACCTCTACAAGATGCGGGAGTATACAAGCTTGATTGTGACTGTGGTCTCTCTTACATAGGCCAAACTAAACGAAGCATAGGGACCCGCGTAAAAGAACACATCGCTGATGTCAAACACCGCCGTTCTGGAAAGTCTGCAATTTGTGAACACACCCTTGACAAGGCCCGGCATTACATCAGATTTGATCAACCACAAATCCTCGCAAAAGAAAACCGATTCCTACCCAGGATGATTCGTGAGGCTATTGAAATTAAAAAACATCCAAATTTCAATAGAGAAGATGGCTGGGTCTTACCACCTGCTTGGAACCCTATTATAGATTCAATTAAATCTAAATCCAAGCCAAATACTGCAAGACCGAAGGATACGGTGAGCTCGTTCTGCGTGAATCGGATTGCCAACAATTAACAAAAATGTAGGGTAGCTGTTAGTAATTGAAACGTCAAGACGCCTACCACCTTAGTCACCCGTGACCATGGACGCTGTAAAGGGTCCGAAACGTCGGGATTAAAATAATATCAATATAACGCGATAAAATCCGTAAAAAGTAGTTTTATTTCAAAACCGCCATAAGATTACAAAACACTTACATCATAATAGAATAAACGTAATACAGTTTTTCCCCTCTCTAAAGCGGGTACTCTGGAATAAACTGGACGTGAGAGTCGGTCCGGCCCCGCAATATCTCTGTCATGGCTGCCCGCATTCGAAAATTGGATTTAATTAGCCCGCAGTATAAAACAGACCGCCTCCGGCACGCGTGTGTTAAACGGTTACCCTCTACGCCTGTGCGGAGCTAATCCTACCGTATGTATGTATACGTACTTAATATGGAGCGTTATATCTGTATTTCTATCTGCGGTTGTCTTTGTTCAGTTTGCAACGCCAATGGGTTACTTAACGAACAAATTGGACTCTCATTTTAATCTTTTTTACACAAAGCAACAGATAAATGGCTGTAATATGAGTAAACTCGTGTGGTTATTATGTAACTTTGCATACTCTAAGTATAAATATGAAGTGCTGCTAGTAAGTAGTGCTGGTGCTTATAGTAACCAGGGCGGTCTTAGACCAGCCAGGGGCAAAGGCCACAGGTGATGAATGTATAATGAGTACAAGGTGCACTCAAAGAATTTAGGCCCTTTCAGAAAGGAACTGTGAATGATAACAATCGGCGGAGGCCCTGGTTCAGAGCCCGTATAGAAAAGACGGAAAAGCGATAATATTTCAGATCAAGTATATTTCAATATTTTTTTTTTATTATACATGGAAAAATTACAGTTGGATACAAAAATAGGAAAGAACGAGACGAATCCACAATCTGATCGTAGAAAACAGGGATAAATGTTGACTGAACCGTGTAGTTGTCATAAAACTTCCATACTCTATTTTATATGATGTAGTGTACATACCTATATCATGCTAAACTTAATTTTAAGAGTCGCGGATAAAATCGCGGGATACATCTTGTCCTTACTAGTCCTTACTAATATTATAAATGCGAATGTAACTCTGTCTGTCTGTCACGCTTTCACGCCAAAACTACTAAACCGATTTCAATGAAATTTGGTACACAGATAATGTGGAGCCTGAGAAAGGACATAAGCTTTTTAATGCGAAAAAGGGCTGTAAGGGGTGGCCCTTAAAGCCCTTTTTCGCATTAAAAAGCTTATCAACATATAGGGGATGAAAATTATAAGAAATATGCGGGCGATGCCGCTGGCGGATAGCTAGTTATACATATAAATATGAAACCCGTAAGATATGTTTTCACACAAGCTACAATGATCATAGAGGTAGGTAGTGGCACATCCGCAACCTCATTAACTGGGAGCAATCACTGTGAGCCGTATTTCCGCCTTGTGCGCCCCGATATAAACAACGACGCGGGGTTATGTAACAATAAAGACGGTGTTATAAAACATAATGTATATACTAACTAGCTGTTGTCCATGGTTTTACTCCAATCCTAAAACACTTTTCGAGACAAAAGATTTCGTATGTACTCCTTAGAAATACATCTATCTCCTTGCCAAATTTTATGGACGTCTATTCAGCAGTTTATATGTAAAACGGCAGACAAAGTTGCTTAAACATTTAAGAATTTGTTTGTTTGATTGAACGCGCTAATCTCAGGAACCACTGGGCCGATTTATAAAATTCTTTCACTATTAGATAGCCTGTTTAATGAGGAAGGCTATAGGCTATATATCATCACGTTGCGACCAATAGGATCGGAGTATCAATTAAAAATGTTGCAAAAACGGGGAAAAATTCCACTTTTACGGAAACAAAGTCGCGAGCAGAGTTAGTAATATTTATGGAATATTAAAATGAAAAGTAATACGTTGAGTATTTTAATCAAATCAATTTGATTTGTTATTAACTGTTTTATAGACTTTCTCTCGGCAATCTTACTGGCATTAAAGTTTTAATGTAGGATATTATGATAGTTTTGCCTTAAACCTGTATAATGTTAGTAATAGTAAAGTTTAACTTTGTTTTGTTCATAACTAGCCGGCTTTTATTACTAAGCTGGCTGTGTGATGTGAAATAAGCTCAAGTTCAAGTTTAGTTTTTAAACTATACCTACCTAGTAGTTCTAATGGGATTAAAATGAGTAAAATGACGTCACAAAGAGTACAATATTTTTAAACTTTTTGCAATTAATGTTATTATAGATAAAACCTAAGTCTAAAAATTGTTTAGTCAGGTTTATATAAAAATATTAGTAACTAGTTTTCCGCTAGCGGCTTCGTCCGGGTGCTCTGGGTATTTCATATAAAATTATATTTACTCGGTAAAGATATAGCTTGAAAGTTGGTGAAATAATTTTTCAAATCGGTCCAGTAGTTTCCGAGCCTATTCCATGTAAACAAACAAACAAGCGATCAAATCTTTCTATTATAATGTCTGAAAACATCAAAATAGAAAGTAAAAATAAATGCAGAGGAAATTAAAAAAAAAACTACATAAAATAAATTGCAATACAAACTTTAAATTAGTTCCATTAATCTCTAGAACCAGCTTTTAATCTAGAGCGCGGCATAATTTCCCATGTTCAACAGCGCGTGTATATTAACTCTAAGTAACGACTATCTCATGTAAACGTGAAGACACGTGGCCAACTCTATCTACATCTAAATTTGAAGCACTAATCTTAGTGGAATACTTGATAACAAATTATAGCATTTTACGCAAATAAAATATGAAAAACATTCCTACAGAAAACAGTAACAACAATGCCCGATCTAGAAATATGCAGTATTAAAATTAAACTATGAATCAATTAATTAAATAGTGAATCAAACAAAAGTTCTCGCTAATTCCCGTTACATAAAATAATAATCACACACACACACACGCAAGCTCAATTATTTTTTTACCTCGAAAGCTTTGTTCCACACTCCACTACAGCGAGATAGGATTATCTCTGGTAGGTTATATTTCCCAGGTGAATGAATGCATTCAGTGGAAAATTAAAAAGCAAGCAGGAGGGAACGCAAGCTTCCCAAAATACTAAGCCGTGTTTACACGAACTCGTATGCCCAACGGTAAATTCTTTCACATGTTTGCTAGCGATTGTTCAATGAGATAAGTTTTGCGACGGTATCTTTTTCGTAAATAAAAGGTGGAATTTTGAGCTTTCAGCTGAAAGTGGGTTACTTAACAAACAATTTATATTAAACATAGAGTTTTAAAAAAAGATCTAAGGGCAGTTATTGTTTTGTCTATTTGAATAAAACTGAAGTGTATTCAGACTTCTCTATAAACACCATTTAAATTAAAATTTATATTTATACGATGCCTAATCATGAATGACTGTTTTAAGAACTGTTGTCTGTCTGTCTCAAGTGGATTCTTAACTTAAACTTTCATATACGAGTGTTCAGAAATTATGAATACAAAAAAAAACTAGACGAGCGTGGGTATAGTACTACAGTGTGACTTATAAAAGAAAAGAAAATATTTAGAATAAAAACCTTTAACATTATTCTAGCTTTCCGCCAGCGGCTTCGCCCGAAGGTCTGGGTATTTCCTATAACTTTCATCCCCTATTTCAACCCCTTACAGCCCTTTTTTCGCATTTAAAAGAAGCCTGTGTCCTTTCTCAGGCTCAAGATTATCTGTGTACCAAATTTCATTGAAATCGGTTAAGTAGTTTTGGTGTGAAAGTGCGACAGATAGACAGACACTTTCACGTATATAATATTAGTAAGGATTAGTAAGGATTTTGCACAATACATACCTAATTATAGGGTATACATTGCAACCATTTAATCTGCGTAAAGTTCATTAACTAAAAGCAAACTTCATCAAAGCTATGAATTAAATACGATCACTGGTATAGGCAAAGCGACACTAATTAATCAATTGCTAATCCTATTTGCATGCCATTACGCACGTAAGTAAACAGAAAGTCAACTGAAGGAGATGACTAAATACATATTTTATAAGACAATTAATGATAAACCTACACATTTCGTATGATCACCCGTCTGTAGAACCGCTTTAATTTTCTGTTCATTAATGATAAACTGTAGGTATACTGATTTCTGACACTTACCTACGCGAATACTAGACATAGAAATAAAACTACTTCTTATGGATTTAATCGCGTTATATTAATGTTATTTTAATCCCGACGTTTCGGACCCTTTACAGCGTCTATGGTATGCCAGGAAACTTAATTATCTTAAAATTATGTTTCTATAATAAAAATCTAATGAGGGCCTCATGTATTAACAATAGAATAACGATTAAATGTTTGATCGCCGAAGGAAGCAAATTTTATACTTGTGTGTTTATAAACGAGCCCACTTTACAGGAGAAAAAGAAAGGGTAGGGCAACGTTTAAAAAAACGATATTTAAAATAACGGATATCTAAAGCAATACATAATACGTTATTTTGAACACGACGCCAAGCTGTTGTGTATAACTTCTCTATTACTAATTACGGTAGTGCGTCCGCTAAACTTTCGAGCTCTGATCGAACATTCAGATCACGACTTGGAAACAATCAAGATGTTCACGGGATACCAATTGGATTAGTACTGACTTTACTTCCAAAGACACATCCTTGTATTGTCTTATTTCCATTGTTATATAATTATATATATTTATCTGACCTATTTCGTGAAGTCACAATAAATCCATAACAGCAAATCCATAAGAAAAAGAAACACTTTAAAACACTGCTTTTTATTAAAAAAAACGTTTTGAAACATCTACATTTCGATGAAAATTAAACGTTATACGTGTTTATAAAGTACATCTACTAGAAAAAAAATATTTCTTCCTTTCTTTTATTTATATCAGAATATAAAGCGCTTCGACGCTCATCTACTTTTTATTACCGGATAAATATAATAACAACCCTCGTCTTTATTTTAATATCTGTGTCTACGAGGTAAAATCAATCACTTGGCGTTCATTAGCGGAGAGGAACCCCTTTCAATCTCCCCCTTCAAATCCCTCAAAAACAATCTCATAACTTTCGATACTTGACCTTATAATAAAAAGAGTACCGAACCGTTTCCTATGTTAAAGCGCATTTAAGTCAAAAAGTAGTATTCCTTACCTTATAGTACGGTTCCTCGTAGCGAGTGCCCTTAAGAAAGTCATAGAATATGCAAAGAGGCAGAACCATTATGGCCGGCTCTTTGCACAGAGTGGCGGCCGCGGCGAAAGTAAGTGTCCCCGCCAACGTGAGCCACTGTAGCAGTTCACCTGAATCTTCACTAACACCACCACTGAACTGACACTTTGGTCTCACTGTCCCATTAACTTCACACGCGTCCCACATCTTGATAGGCCCCGATCCACTCGCCTTTAACAGTTTGCGAATATTCATAATTATGTGCTGCACCAAGCTGTGGCAACTCAGCCTGTACGGAGGCTCGGTACTTGTTATTTGCCGCCGCATCAAATTGTCTTTCACTATGTGTCGACATTGTTTCTTATGTCGTTCTTCACGTAATCGTATATGTTCGCCGTATAGAAGGAAACTCAACAGAAACAAGTTGCATGCAGCCAGATCAGCCCGGCCAACCACTCCCGCCACGGCTTCAGTGTGTATAGGATGGGCAGCGAAAGCTAGGCCGGTGACTGCAGTGCCCACTCTCATACAATATGCTGGCAGGAGGCGACGAGCGGTCAATACCACGAGAGCAGTTGCTGTGCAATGGAACAAAACGTTGAGGAGGTGGTAGCTCCACGGCTTAAATCCACTAAAAGCGTAGTTGAATCGATATGTAGCGACGCACAGCGGTCTATAGGAGCCGTGTGAACCGGGGTCTGTGAGCGGTGTTCCCCAGAAATCGTTTTCGAATAATGCCTTTATAGGTGTGTGGCCGATGACGTCCGGGTTGGATAGAATCGCCCGCCTGTGAAACAAAATAATACCGTTAACATTCACTAGTTAATGAAATTCCATCTACAGGTTTTTATTAATGTAGGTACCAGAGAATTTATATTAATATTGTAGTTATGGAGCATTCCAAGCATATTCAACATCCAATAAATGAAAATATCCTTTCCAAAATCTGTGTGGGATGGGGGGACCAACCAACCTTTTCAGATAAATGGAATTCCGCAGCATGTCATAAAAACTTAAAATATATTGAAAATAAACTTATCGCATGGTCGAATAGACTAAACTAGCTGTATAATGTCACTTATCAAGGCAAGTACTTCGTTTGTGAAACGAAATACTATATACGAGTAGCCATGTTTCTGGCGGGTAGTTTACCATTTTGTATGTATCTTATTAAGACTAGAGTTAAACAAAGATATTTATGACATAAAGACTTCATATTTACTTAATTCTTAAATGTGCTTTAAGATTATAGTCAATATTGTCTACACGGAAACAGTAAACTATACCTAATACGTTTTTAAACATTTATAGATGTAAATAACACTTCTAAGTCCAGTGAAATTCTTCAGAGGCAATTTGTAGATTGTCACGGGCGGTACACGGCACGAAGTAATAAGTAGCTATCTTGACGTCCAACGCCTTCGTATCGTATATTTTTCATCAGCTTTGATTAAAAAACTTTTCTAACGTAACTTTTTCCCAGTACTGCTTTACCTTTTAATGAAATACAAAAGATCAATACCTTATAGCTATGTCAATCTGCGAATATTTTTTGGTTGTTACTATATATATCGAGAAAATTGAGTACCTTTTTACTCAAAGTGGTTTTAAATACTAATATTTGTAATCTTATCGACGAAAAAGTAATGTTTTTATTAAACTCTAGTAATGGAGCTCGATTATAACAATTTGCGTAAACATTGAATCAAATTTCACAAAATGTAACGTGAATTTAAAAATATTTTAAGGAATATCGCAAAAAATTTAAGGGTATATCAATCCTCGATATTATTATGAGACGAGTAATAGCTAAACATTTTTTAAAGCACTTTTTGAGCCATTTAGTACCAAGATATTTCAAAGATTTACATTTATAAATATCTCTAAGAAAATTATATTCAGGCGGTTGAATTTAGAAGAGGGACGGGTTACATAAAAGTACGCCTCTGCCTTACACTTTGGGGAATACAGGCGTGATTGTATGAAATTGGAATATAATATATATAACGTTACAATAAAATGCGTAATGTAACATCCCTATTTTGTAAACTGCCTCCTATTAATTTGTACAAAGTAAACGCAATACGGTATTCCAACTTTTATTTACGCTTCACATCAAAATTTAATACCGAAGAACAAATTCAAACAGCCGTCCCTAACTGCTTAATTTAAATAAAATATTACCATCTTACCTGAGCAGGCAGTCGCTCATCGGCGCCGAATCCGTTCGATGTTTTCCCGAACGATTGGCCCCGTGCCCTCGGCCGTCCCTCCGTAGGGCGCCTCAATACCGACTAAATAATGGACATGTTTTAACGTACCGATCTCTCCTCTCAAATTGATTTTTCGAACCGTGTCTTGACGTGTTCCGGTTGATGTGTTAAACAGCCCGGTTGAATGCTTGATTGTGTAAGCTTGCTGACCTGTACCGCGACGCCTATGAAATTATGCCCAAGTGTTTAACTTCCGAGAAAAAATCTACTCATATCTTGATTTGTGCTAATACTAACATACGATATTTAAAGGAAATTATTAACGAAGTGAACGTCGGAAACCCTATCGGATGGCTTTGGCAACCGGGGATATTTACTAGCCATATTTTCAGTACAGAGGAAATTAAAAGTCGGCGGTCTCTTTGGGCTTTAACCACATCACTTGTGTCGATTTCTAATGGTTGGTAAAATTTATTTTTATTTTGAACCGAAAATATGATAATCAAATTAGAAATTATGGGTATTATAAATGAGATTTGTTGTTTCTGGATACACCGCCTTCATTCGCGCGTGCGATGGCACTCATCCCTTTATATATAAATCCCTCATACATTTTATTCGTTCATTTTAGATCTGGAAAGGGAAGCCTAAAATAGCCGATTGAATAATATATTTTTATGGGACCGAAACCGTGCTTACTATGCGAAGAAGGAAAAATCATCTCTAACAGTCAGCTATTGTATTGCAAATTGTGAGTAAGACGCCTTTCCCTCCACTTATTTACATAAAAAGTTCTCAGAGTATTTTGTTCGTAAATGACTTTCGTTTTGCACTTCTTCATTTCAGTTTTTGCGAAAATATATTTATTCCAACTGTAAGAAATATGAATGTTTAGTGTTCGCTGTTTGTACGGTTACTTTATTTATCTAATATTTGTGTAAACATTTAGAAATAACATCGAATTAACAATCCTTTTAAGTTAATTTGTTGGTAGACATATAAAATATTTAGGAACAGCAGAGTTACAAACATTAACTTACTGTCACGTCTGTATTCAGGAAGAGAGAAAGTTTAGGCAGAACTATCTAGAGCCGAGTCTAATGCTAAAAACCGTCCACCAATCTAAACTCCGAGCAGCAATTGTTTTTTTTTATAGAAATACTGCTATAAGTGGGAATTAAACTTATGACCAATGAGAAATGATTGCCTTGTTTGACTAGTGGTCCCAACGCGACTGGTAAGCTAGAGGTTCTGGATTCCAATCCCAGGTCAAGCAAAAGCAGTCTCTGTTCTGTAAAAAGCAGCTCGGATTCTGGATTTGGGCCCGGTTGATGACAATAGACTCCGCACCCCATATTACATGAAACCTAAATATTTAGGCTCCATGACTGTGGGTGAATTAGTACACCACTGCTTAATCCTTCGGGGAGTCGAAGCGTGATGGTATATTATGTTATATTACCAATTAGGAAGTCATCAGTTAAAATTTAAAATAAAGATACCTATGTTCATAAAACATATTTTTATGAGACCACTTCTTCGAAAATACTGTATTACTTTTACATTCTCAAGATTACATCGAGAAAATTCATAGGCGAAACTATTTTCCCCTTTTCTGCAAGTCATTTAAAGGACGGAGGCCCATAGTTATTCTTTACGTGATCCGCCGCGGTGACCAGTCAACATTCCAAATACTTTTCTTATAGGCTTACGTTTTACATTCAGCCCCGATACCGGTACCACGCCTTAATAAAAATAAAAATAGAAATATGGAATGCCTTAGTAGGCACCGGTTATGGGCGTTTTCACTTTATGACGCCAGCGATTCCGTGATCGGTACTGCCTCGTTTTCACATCAGTACGATATTGATGCCTACATACATCACACATTACATATTTTTCCTCAACATAACGTAACACCCTCACGCCTGTATTCTCCGAAGGATTAGGCAGGGGTGTACTTTAAACGTACACCCAAAGTTAACTAGTAAGTTTAGGTACAATGTAACAGGAGGAAAACCTATTGCCATTATCCGCGTTCAAAACAAAACTTTGGGCTGCTACTGAGAATTTCAGGACATTTGAGGACACTTTTTTCGATCTGGGAATCGAACCCAGGACTACGGCAAGGCTGTTCGGATGTTCTATTATTGAAAATGTAATCAAAATAAAAAAATATGGACTTTTTCCAATATTTCATAGAAAACTAGTAAATATATCAATCTGTGTACACGCATATGGCTGAATCAACAAAATAAATGATCCCCTACATTTTATATCAAAGTCTATCCTGTAACAATATTGGCCTATATTGGTTTTCATAACCATATCGATAAAAACAACTCGCATCCCTAGTAGAATCGGAACTAAGATTGAGATAAAGTTGGGGATAGTGAGGAACTTTTTGTTTTGGCGAGTTGCGGGCAGCTGTGCACAGTCGTCACGTAAGTCCTCAATTACGAAACACTGGAGCGGTTTTCGACGAGCTCTGATCCAAAACAAAGTTCATCAATTCTATTCCGATTATCGGTTTGGGATGCTTCACTGACGAAATTAGCGCTGTCCACGAAACCTAAGCTAACTTTTTGGGCATTATAATAGAACAGGTGGGCCTATACGAATTACAATTTGACATTCGAATTACGATTAGAAAGAAAATGTTTGGAAATGACATTAGTGACAGCCCGATTTGTCAAAAGCTTGTATCAGTTCCACACATTTTGTTTCTATTCGATTGTCGATTCGAATGGCAAAATGCAACTTGTCTACAGGGCCGTAGACACCTGTACCTAAAGTATCTACGTGACACATACTAAGTGCTGTTATAGATAAGTTAGATTTTTCTCTCTGTACCATTTTTTACAGATATAGAGCAAATATCAAGGGAATCGTTCCCTAAAATATTACATTTGACAAGTTGATGTTTTACTAAGAACTTCATGAAAAAATTAAGCAAAGTTGTGATTGCTCAAATATTCAAGCCGCCTTAGCGTTCGAAGTACAAAAAAGTAGAAAGTATAAATCAAACACAATAATGTGGCCGCCCTTATACCCCTCAGGGACAATGGGATCAAAGGAAATTCTAAATTATTCAACATGCCCAAGTCTGGGCCTTCGCCAAATAGCGGGTTACCTTTTTACAGCTACTTCAATTCCCCTGGGAGCCTTATTTAGGTGTTAATTGGTGGCATTCCTCAAGGGGATCTGTCTGTAGTTCTTTTTTGTGTAAAGGCATCAAATGGTGTTAAGTAAATGCTAAATAATTAGAAGATTTTGCAAGAATAAAACATAAAGAACCTTTAAGTCTTATAACAAAAATACTTCCTTTATTTCAATATTAATCAGTTATGGTTGAAGTTCTTCCCAGTAACTCAAACAATTAACGTAAATGTAAACCTTTTTATAAATGCCTTAAAAGCCAATTTAAAATGTATAAACAAATTACGTTTTCATCTTTTATAACAAGCGAAAATTCGTCTTAAAATTTACCGAATTTTACGCGTAATTTTGCGAGCTACTTTACGTTATAAAGTATAATTTTGACTATAATTCTTTTTGCGTTCGCGACTACTTATATTCTCAGATAACATAGGCACCCACTTCCCTGTATTTCAGGCACACAATATGGAAGTGGTTTACCCGACACCTATTTGTTTGTTGAAACAAAAAAAAGAAGGAAAATATACTTTGCGCGTTATTCACGTCGAGAATACAAATTCAAAGTAATCTTATCATAGCTATTTTCTGAAAATAGATCTTTTGACGACAAGTATATTTTTATAACGGGGTGGAGCTGGCATTTATTATCTTCCGACCTCTCAAAAGAAATTCAAAGGTATCTTTTAAAAGCATGATAGCTCATGGTCAGACATTTTAATATATTACTATTTTTAAATCTCATAGTAGGAAATACATGAGTAGTATAAAATGGAATTAGCCTTTTAGCAAAATGATTTTTACCTTATTTTTATGAAATAAAAATTTAGATTCAGATTGTTTGCCCTTATAAAAACCCAAAAAGTAATCGATGTATTTGACGCAATTATTAAATCTACATAATAGCATTATTAGTATATTTTGGCGAAGATTGGTCTGATATATCTTATTTTCTATACTTCCTCTATCTTCGGAACCATCTATGGTGGTTTTGAGTCAGCTTGACCTTACTGACGGCACCCATAAGCGTACGTTACACGTCCAGATATATACCACGACGTAAGTAGTATTACTTATTTTGAGTTACAATAGTAACTACATTCGCAAAAACTAACCTATTTTACAACGCTAAAGATCATTTTTATACAATTCGCAAAATAATATCTAGGCGAGTGAAAAAGAAATTGATCCGAGGAAAATATTTTATAAGAAGTGATTATATTACAAAAGTATTGGCCTGGTACTTAATCCTGTGATTGTTCAGAAAGAGCGTGGGCATATCTGACGCACCTTAAAGGTTTCCGTTTCCTATTCATTAAGAAACTTTTGACGAAAGATCGCTCGGAAATTAGATAAATTAAATATAAATACTTTCAATTTTAATAGCCGTCCTTCAAAACCCGGCTTCGAAGTTTTGCGATTTTTGGCGTTGGCTGACTGACAACGGAATTTATAATATGTCATGTATCTACACGATCTTAAATATTAAAATGGGAAATTGCTACAATATTTTCACAAGAAATTCAAATATAGTTTTCAGATAAAGACAAGATTTATTTAAAAATTAAGTACGGGCATACATCCTCCCAGCCTTTTCCCAACCATGTTGGGGTCGGCTTCCAGTCGTGTAAAATACTGATATTCAACCGCATCTGGTTAGCGGTTGAATATCAGTATTTTACACGAAGCGACCGCCATCAGACCTCGGCAATCCAATTTCTGGGCACCAATATTCGAAGGATAGACTGGTTGTCAGGCTTTTTGGGCTTCTGACTACCACTAACGATTGTCATAGGTGTTCGTATGACAACCGGGACCGTCGGCTTTACGTGCTCTCCGAGGCACGGAGGGGTCTCGATATGTTAAGAATGATCACCCATCCACAGACTGACCTCGCGCAGCTTAACCTTGCAGATCGCTTGATCAGTGTTGCTATAACTTAGCCACGAGACCCACTAAAGCCCCACTAAATTAAGTACGGGCAAAGATACATAAGTGTGATGTTTGAAAAAACGGATTTTGTATGCATGTATATCATTACAGCAAAGACATTAAAAGAAGTCTAGTGTAAAACTTAAGATTTTGATCACCATTTTAAAATATATAAGTAAAATGTTTATAAACAAAAAAGGGTGTCGAAACAAACGTAAAAAATTATACACAGATGAATTGAGAACTTTTTAAAGTCGGTTAAATAGTTATCGGGTGGCGAGATATATTACCGCTTGAAAATGGTCTTGATCTGGCAGAATTAAAATGCAGTGCTAAAAATTGTTTGAGGACCCTTGTCATGATGAGACAAAATTTTGTCGTCGCCTTATCTCTTCTCTAGCGATTGTTTTGGCACGAACTATGCGACGACTAATAATTTCGTGGCGCTCTTATAGCCTAGTTAGCTATCTTTTACCAAATTCATTTCAACATTTCAGAGAATTCAGAGAGTGGCAGGATTCGAACCCCAAGTCTAGTCAAGCCTAGACAAGTTACAATTTGATATTCTAATCGACAAACGAATAGAAACAAAATGTGATTAATGACATTAGAAGAAACAAAATGACATTAGTGACAGCCCGATTTGTCGAAAGCTTACGTCATTTCCATAGATTCTGTTTGTCGTTTCGAATGTCAAATTGCAGCTTGTCCTGAACGCTCGAAGTCGAGAGTCAATAAATGTCGAATTTGCCTTCTGCATTTTAGGTCAGGTGAAGGTTCAAATTACCTGTCATCATAAACAAATCCTGCATCCAAAGTGTTGTAGTAGAGCAGGAAAGCCAGCAGCGAGCTCGCTGCGGTCACCCAGCGGTCCATAGTCGTCGCTGTGTCTACATCAGTGTGGCTCCCACCCCCTGCAACAAACACGTATTTATATGTCACATGATATAAAACGTCTCCGCCTTCTTTGGCAGTGCACATTAAATAATAGGTACACGGAAAACTGTAGCTTTAAATACGGTTGTGGCGCTTAAAAGCGACTGCAGTGACCGCAGCTCAGATAGCCTATGCGTTTGAATACAGTTTTTAGCTTTGTATAACTGAAAAGGATTTTTTGAAGTGCAAAAAATTTTCATGTCGTATCGTCCCCAACTGGCGGCCAAGCGACACGAGAAAATATCGAAACCGTATTGACCAAAATCAGTACCTACTTGCTTGCTTGCTTAACTGTATTTGGAAATTGAAAATGATTTATTTTACAAGAAGTTAGCTACAAATCAGCCCAACAATTAATTATTTTACTCATTGTGAGATGCCTCCAGCCTCCAACGAGATGGCTGAATGACCTGATAAAAGTAGCTGGAAATCCTTGGATGCAGGTGGCATATAACCGGCCCTTGTAGAAGTCTATAGGGGAGGCCTTTATTCAGCAGTGGATCTCTGTAGGCTGATAATATGACGATGAGATACGACTAGATAGAAAATATTGTACATCAGGTGCCAAAATATTTAGGGCCTGTTTCACAGCTTACTGATAAGTTCCCGTTAAATTACTTGGCAGATAATTTCATATTTGCAAATGTTGTTACATTTTCTTATTTATCCGGCGAGTAGCGGCTATCCAGAAATGGTGAATGTTTTTTGTTTTATCAGAAAACATTTGCCTAAACAGTTGTTCATTATTTTTAGTCGGGATCATTTTCATTGCTGCGAAAAGATCTCGTTTCCAGGTTAAAAGCTACATAATTTTCTTTGTCTCTCAGATAATACAACTTATTTAATTTTGGCAACCATTATTAACCTATTCATTATAATTTTCTAGTGAATAATATTACAAATGATGACCCATTTACCTGAGTTAATACATCTTAGTAGTCGTTTACTTCTATTACTTTGTGTAAATATCACAGAAACATTTCCGAATCGTTGCATTGGATTCATATGCGGTATCTATTTGTTACAACATATCCAACGCAACCAAAACAAAAGGCTTTTGTTCCAAAAATAACTGCATTGTGAAGGCTTTCATAAAACAGCTATCTCAACATTACTGACGCGTTTATGTTGGACGGCTAGTTGATTCCTAGCCTGAATTAAAAATTCGCTCAACACGTTAAAAAGTGTTCCCCGTTTAGCGGGTAACGTATTCACGTCACGTAATCGCGTTTATGTAATGTTCCATTCTAAGTAGATGTTTTACAGACTTTTAATTATAGAATGTATTTTTAAATTATTCCAAATTTCGTGGCAAAAAATTGTGACTTACATTAAAAAAAATCGTGTATATCATAAATACGTTTTGAGTTAAAAAAATACGTAAATTGTCGCAAGCAAAGAAAGTAAAGGAGAGGCACTTTTCTATTGATGGTGGTACAAATCGCAAATACAAAAAACTGGCCACAAATAAAAACAAATATTAAAATGCAGCCCTTAACTATTATAGGTATAGGTACTCAAACGTGTAATGATTGGTATCTTTTAATGCAGCCAATGAATAATAACGGGTAGTGGGAAGTAACGTATCAGTAAAAAAAACTATATTTACATCATTATGTGTCGACACTTTAAGTAAAGTAGTCATGGTTCTCATTACCATAATAAGCTAGTACGTGCACCCAATGCCGCTTGGATTTAGTTAGTTTATCACATCAAGCATCTTTCCTTTTTTAGACCACAGTACCTCAACCATGAGTTTATGAGTCGCTATCGAATTGCTTTCGAAAGCGATGCCGTAAAATATTTATATTTACAAATCGCCTGCAACGCCTCTACCTAAAATTACAGCGTTTTGATGCGTAAAAACCTATGGAAAGCAATTCGATAGCGATTCATAAACTCATGGTCGAGGCACTGAACGCTCTATGTAATTAACTCCACACCGATAGATTAAGCTCAAAAATACATTTAAATTCCTACATATCTCCGTTATTTATAAATATAATGTTCATCGCGATCCCAATATTTTAATTACACTATTCAACAAAATACCCGTTTCGCTATAACCAATCCGAAACAATTTATTTTCAAACGGAGTGCGTAGTGTGAACATTTTCATGGGGCCTAGTTCACGTCACCACGGCTGTCGCCAGTGTGTAGAGGCCGGATATCGCGCTACCGTTGGCGGCCAAGCTGCTACAAATTAACTTACAATATTTATTTTTGGTTTAAACAATATTTATTCTTTAAAGGAAACTCTAGCCCCATTAAGTTTTTCTGATTCAGCTTATTACTACGAAGTTTCAACTGGTCTCGCACCTATCTTGAGCTTGGATTTTTCATACCATCACGCCTATATTCCCCGAAAGGTTAGGCAGAATGTACTCATGTACACCCACAGTTAGCCGATATGTATAGGTCCCATGTAATAGGGGGAGAGTCATCCATCGGGCACGAATTCAGACTCAGAGCTCCTACTGGGAATTTCACATTTATTTTTTTATTTTTTAGTACATGGAGGACTTACAGCTAGTAAAAATAGAGAAAAAGGGACTCATAGTCACCAGAAAGACAAAACAACACTGCTCGACCCGGGGATCGAACCTAGGACCTCTAGCGTAGCAGTTGCACTTGGGACCACTAGACCAACGAGGCAGTCGGATTTTTCTTTCACAAAAATGTTGAAACCCCCTAACAGTCTTCAATGGATATAAAACACGACTTACAATAACAAATATAATATGTGTCCTATCTTTATTTGTTACAAGTGTAAAGGGATACATCTGCAGTAGGATAACAGCACAATGCTAATATTCTATCCGTATCTGTCTTTTATGTATCCCAAAAGCGCTGTCGCATGCAAACGCTGGGGCATTACGCGTTCAAGACGTCTCGTACGCAGAGATCCGTCTGCTCACCGTCGACCGACGACCGTTCGTAAACAATGCGTCTGTGGGTTGCTTTATTACAGTTGTCAAGCACTACAACGTTGTTCATTTTATCTCTGGGACATGTCGACGAGCTGTTTAGCTGCTCGTGTCTGTACTTCTGCTAATTGAGCTACGGTGTCGTTCCGGTGTGCTATCGTGGAGAGGTATTGTGTAATAAGACGTGAATGTCTGTACTATTGACTTCGTATCGTATATCAACCGATGTTCTTCTATTATATCACATCATGAACTAGTTAGCACACCTAAATACTTGTGAAGAAAATGAATTTAATTCGAATTTCCATCTCTATCTACACTATACCTATTTACGTACCTATACCGATTATTTTTCAATTCCCCATCCATTCAAATAACATTTTCCACAAAGACGCATTTCGTGTAAAGGTAGCGTGAAATTAAATCGTAAAAAAGAGGGGAATTTTTCCACACCGCGGGATGTCCTTGAATAGGCCTTTAAAGTGGAACAAACATATCGTGGATCACTTTTCTTTATATTGATGCTTTGATTGCGAGTAATGGGCCCCCAAAGTCGTTTGCATTGTACATTTCCCGCCCCTGGTATTTTCCAACCAATGGACATTATCATAATAGTACTTTATGCGTACTTTCTATGAAAATTAATACAAACGACTTAGGACGACATTTTTGTAGGTATAGAACGACTTTTTCTCTATTATTACTGCGAAACAATAAAGAATAATAAATAGACATTCAATTATGTACTTTGCTTTTATTAATATAAAACATGTCAATATTTCTTTTCCCAAGCAAATACGGAAAATTAAAACCTACTGATTTATCTGAAGCAAAACATTTATTTTGTTTTGTGAAGAAAGTAATCCGGAAAAACTAGTAATAACTTTGTTTCATTTGTTATGTCGGAATGAAGCAGCCAATCGTGCAGAGCGAATAAAGCGAACTTTGTGGAGCGAAAATAGACAAAGGATCAGATACAGGTAAATAACTACGCATGACTTGGGTAGAGAAAGCAGTTCCAATGTGCCGTTCAGGGCTGCCACGCACCAAATTAACCCTCGACGTGTTCAAAATAATTCACTTATTGGCAAATAAATATGCAAATTGCCGTAGCGCTTCCCTTTTAAAATGTACCCATCGGAAAGTGATAAATTACTTTCTTAAACAAATTTTCCGCCCCACTTTGCCGACGCGATACGTCGGCAGTTGCGGTTTGCTAAAAAAATATGTCACCGATTATAAATCAAGTCGATATTTAGAATGTATTGCTTTGTTATTATAGAGTGAAAATCTGAAACAATGGATGAAGTAACACGAAGAGCTCATAATGTGATATCGGCAGCTCCTACTACGTCGCGTCTTTCACACAAGATTAACGCTCAATTCAAAGGTAAACGGCGTTTCAAAAGCTATAAATTTCGCCCCATGGCTCGTTTCACCCGCGAGAACGCACAAATTTATCGGAAATTAGTATCTACTAGAAACTCCGCCGGGATGAATAGACATAACGTTTGCGAAGCTCAGCTCAATTTATTATTACCTGCTAGCTCGGGCTTCGAAGTCAAAAAACAAATTCAGAGAGAACCTAAATCACTAACGTGGGATGTGAAAATGTTGGAAATTATTTGAGTTAATATTTGATGACTAAAGTGCAGTAGTTGATCGACTGTTAAGTACACTCCTAGTTCGGTTAGACTAAATTATTAGTGTCCGTAAATATATCGTTGATCCAGTAGAAAGCTAATAAACAATATCGTATTGAAACAAAAAATAATATACTGGTTTCTAACACTTACGCGTAGACATTTTGAAATAAAACTACTTTTAGTCTCCCCGTGACCATGGACGCTGTAAAGGGTCCCAAACAAACGCGATAGAATCCGTAAAAAATAGTTTTATTACAAAAATAATACCAGAATTTCTGAACCCCATGTTGATACTTTTGAGTTTAGCACTCGCAATACAAGTCTGTACCTATAGAATTGTTTCACTCGATTACTCGATACAGATTCGGGCTGTTCCCAACGAACCTTACCAAACGTTTCAATTGGCTTGTGCGTTGCATAGGATGCGCACTCACTGAAATGTATAAGCTAAGCTTGGTAAGTTCTCTGTACGAAACAAGACCCCTCGTCCCACACGCGGTCTCAGAATTTCTCCACTTGGTGAGAAGAAACGCATGTTGCAAGTCTACCAAACCCAGCTCGCTTTGTAGGATGATCTTATCATCCGCCTGGCTAGGTAGCTAGCTAGCTTTACTGTGTTTAGTCGCGTGTATTCTAGAGCCAGAACTTAAACGAGTATTTGCTTAACTTGCGTATTTTTTACACTTTGCTCAAAATTTGTTCAACAGGAAAGAAGCCTAGATAAGTAAGAATCACACTTAGGGCATGTTTCGGATAAATTCAAAAATGGCGGTTCAAGACAAACAATTATTTACTTATTGTAAAATAAAGCTATTTACAAATCCATAGAATACTAATAATTTCTGACACTTATTATTTCAAATTCGCAAATTGGACATTGGACATTGCCAAATATTTTTTAAATTATTTGAAACTGCTTGAAAAATATTATTTTTTAGAATAAAATGTTATAAAAATAATCTTAAGGCCCCAGTCTAGCTGTGCATAACAAACGAATTCAGTATATTGACAGTTCACGGGCACGAACCCCGCGAGGCACCCTCTGTATCATCCTGTGATACGTAAATTACAAAGTGTAGAGCAGTGCTACGAAATGAAAGTTGCTCTACTTTACAAAATAAAATATTTCTATCTTTTTTGTATTTTTTTTTTTAAGCATTTTCCATGCTAAGATTTCAAGTTATTTTTAATGAAGGAAAAAATCGGCGGGCGGGGCAGGATTCGAACCTGCGCCTTCTGGTTCGGTACACCAGACGCTCTGACCACTAAGCTACCGCGAGCCCCAAACAACCGTAGTGTACCGTGGTGTACCGAAACAGAAGACGCAGGTTCGAAACCTGCCCGCCAGCCGATTTTTTCCTTCATTAAAAATAACTTGTAATCTTAGTATGGAAAATGCTTAAAAAATACAAAAAGATATTTCTATTTAATTATAATGAACAACACTACTGTGGTCTGTGGGATTATACCCTGAAAATCTGAAAAAAATATCTGTCGTTTGAAATAATTTAAGTACTTTATGATTTATGGAACAGTAGATATTTTTAGTCGAGGTTTTAATTTCGTTTTAATAGACATGAAAAAGAAGGAGGTTGATTCACTATAAGGTCAAGTTTCAGGAGATGGTTTGCTTTGGAGTAGACCTTTGTGTTTTATTTCTTGATCTAAACTGGTTAGAGGTTCAAAATTCAGAGCGAGAAGTAAGAATTTGACATAGAATACACTTCCAAGACTGCTATAGCCGTCTGGCTATCATTAGAGGTGTGTAAACTCAGCTTTCAATAAGCTAGATGAACCAGATCACACGGGTTTGAACCGTTGAGCTTATAGCTCAGCAACAAAATGACTAGCACACGGCTCAATCCAGCTCTTATTGTATTTGTAAATCCCTCCACAGATTAGTCTTGTAATTCTGTTACAAATTTCTTTTAAATTAAATGGGATCATGTAAATCTATTCAGCCGTCCAAAAGCCACAGCTCATGTCCTAGTTGGGATTAGAAATGTTTAACACCAAAAAATCGATCAAAAGACTTTTCTTCTGGGCACATGAAGTGGGGTAAATGAAAAACCGCGTGCAACACACTGCTGAGTCAGGGCCTCTTCTCTATTACGCCACTGCCATATTAACCGACAATCGGGGGGTGATCTGCCCTGCAATCGTTTACATCCAGCCAGTATATCATATTTCCATCTAGCTCGTGTATGTACACCTATAGGCACCACCTCACTTTCACTTGGGGTCGGCGCATTGTTTTTTTCTTACGTACATCGTCGTCATTCTCACACTGTCTATTCATCTTTTCTTTGGTCTTCCTCTTCTACTATATCCATCCACATTTATGTGCAAAACCCTTTTGTAACTAGGCTCTCTACTTCTACGCATTATAATATGTCCATTATATCGTAGATAAGCGGTCACTGCACAACTTTTCAGTACTTTTCACACTCACTTTCAAACTAAGTCTTTCCCACTTTCTAACTATGGTCTAATGACCCGATAAAGGTAGCTGGGACAATGGTCCACTGCAGGACTAAGTACGGAAACCGAACACACAGGACTTCATCATCATTGAGAACACAGGAGTGGGTTTTCAATGATGATGAAGGTCGCTGGAAGTCGTTGGAGGCAGGCGGCATATAACAAGTCCTTGTGGAAGTCTATGGGTGAGGCCTTTGTTCCACATGTACAGTGGACTTCTTTTGGCTGATAATTATAATTATATTAGGATAGTAATTATTCAATTTGTGTGATTCAAACCGGGGAGGGTCATAGGTAAATTTTTGGGTGTCGGACAAACTTGTTACCTAGTGGTAATAAGTTAACGGACCATAGTAACGAACTTGTTTCCTAGTGATAAAAAGTTAACGGACCATAGTAACAAACTTGTTACCTAGTGGTAACAAGTTAATAAACCATAGTAACAGATTTGTTAATATCGCACTTTACTGCTAACAAAACAGTCTATGTCTGTTATTAATGTAAAAAATGGCGTCGAGTTGTTTCTGTACCCAGGTGTTAACTAGGGACAGAAGAATCGGGACCATAAAGTTAGACGGACATCCAAGCGTTTAGGTGTCCAATAAATGCCTAAACACACCGCATTTTTAAAACAATCGATCGATTAAACTGCTTGTGGAATAAAAACGCGCGTGATCGGGAAACGCGCGTCGGAAATAATTTCTGATAAATTGACATAAAAATAATGAAGTAGAGCAAGTTTCAATGCCCGATAGTACGCCAGCAAGGTTAGAGAGAGAGCAAAATTAGAGCGAGAGGTACAAATTTGAATTTGACATAGAATCCACGTCCAACCGCTACGACCGACTGGCCGCCTCTGAAGAAATTGGCTTGAGATTTTCGTTTATAAACCGTGCCTGTTGAAAACACTATAAAAAATATTTGTGGAGCAGGTACACATTTTTTTTAAATTGGTTGTGTCATTTAATACACGTACTTTAAAATGATCAAATGATTGCATCAATATTTTGAGTATTTATTATAAAAACAACCGTTTGTTTTGGGACCAAAAACAGGAAAATTTGACGATGTTATGACACTCGGATTAAGAAAACTAAAGGTATAATTAAAAATCTACTCAGCGCATTTTGAAGACGACTATCTTAAGATGATTTTGCGCTGAGTAGATTTTTGAATTTAGTCTTGAATATCCCGATTAACGTGCACAAACATGACTCTAAATGGCGTTGGGCGCGAGAGCGCCATCTTTGACGCCTGATTTATATAACATAAACTAACCAGAGGAACGTGAAAAAAATACGTAGATAAAGCTAATATAACATATATTCTATCGCGATAAAAATATATGACACTATATCCTTCCTTTCCTTAAAAAAACGTTGCGAAAATGAGCTAATAATTTGACAACTGCCAAATTTTGCTAGACTGGGGCCTTAAGTATAGTAGTGGGATATTACACTGAGGAAATGGGAGGATCTGGCAGAGCGAGTAAGACGGGCCGTGGTCGAGTCGGTGGCGATGCGGTGAAGCGGTGTCGTCTTTTACTGTCGATTAATGTCGCTGACTTCAAAGCTAATATTTCCCTTTGGTAGGTAAACCTATCTACTTATTTTTTTAAATTAAATCTTTAGAAAAAATTATAGACAATCTGCGCGTACACAGCTTGTAGCTCAAATAGTGAGTAACAAACTCAGAAAATTTAAAAAATGACCTAAAATGTACCTTCTATGTCATGTCTATGTCTACCATACTAGATAGGAATTTTTAATTTCAAACTTTTATGACGCTTTCGTTTGAGGTTCCTCTGAAGTTATACTTTGTAAAAATTATCGGCCGACAAAGAATCTTCAATACATTCACTGTGACAAACTTTTCTATTACCCCGTCGGTAAAAAAATTAGGTCGTTGATTTTTTAAACGTTGCCTCACTCTAGATATTTTTTCATCTAACGTGAGCGTTATCCCCCAAAACACAAAAAAAAAACTTTTAGGCCCTACAAATAGTTGTTATATGCGGAAATTTAACCTGCGACCTGTGGCGTGTATATTGTAAAGATACCTATATAAACAGATATGTTTATCCACTTTTGTCTCCTGGTGACCCTGTGAGATCCGCCCACAAGGAATAACATTTTTATGGTTCTGTTAAGTAAACCGTCTGGGTTATGTCTTATAAAATTTACCACGACACGATGTTCCACGTTCTCCTGAAAATAGACGTCCAAAAATATTCCCGGGTCATCAAAATATAGGATTATCATAAAGCCACAACAAAAGGTCTTAGGGTGTATTATTGTATTCTTCAAAATAGGTAGACAGGCATTCGCCAAGGCATGAAAAAAGGCATGAATACTTTACGGCATGAGTACTTTAGTAGATGAAGATCAGAAATCTAGCAAGCGTAGTGTGAGACTCCAGCTAACCGCCGGTTGGGGACGACTGGCGGTAGGCAGTTGGGAACTAGTGATGGAAAAATCAGAAACGATGAAACACTGGAATATCGGACTCTGTTGCGATTTACTTTGCTTACTGCGGTAGCTAGGCGATAGCCTCAAAGAATATACTCTATCACCAGGGATTACCGCCCATGGTGCAGTAGACTGGTTTTCTGACAACCATGCAGCCTATCTTTTGGGCAGAAATTACTTACAATTCTCATGATGTTCAGCTGCGGTTAGACTTAAAACAGGATTTTACATCGTCTTAAGTTTCTCTAAGGAGATCGTATATCAAAACAAACCTTTTATTGCAATTCTCCATCTCCTTTCGTTAAACCACATATTCATTCCGTCCGCCACGTGGTGGCTTCGAGATGTTTTTGTATACTTTAGTTCATTTAAGGTGAAATCAAACGCAGTAGGATAAGGAAAACGAAATACAAGAAAGCTCTTTGATCTGCTTTGATATAAAATATATTCAATATAACCAAAGGAGACTACAAGTAGTGGCAGACTGTTCTCAGTATATTAATGAAAGCAAACACAGTATTGCAAAACTGGGTAGTAATTGGTCTACGTGGACCAATTAGGTAATTACAGTTCTAGATACGATTGGCAGAATTATTGGTTGTTCTGTAATAAATTACAGGTATCTATAGTCCATAATCTATAATATTATTACAATCTCTTCGAAGATCACCTTTTTAAATATTATGTTACTTGCCATTACAGGTAAGTCAACCTGGTAAAGGTCACTGGGAGTCTGGGATGCGGGGAGCGGGTGACCGCTCCCAGTGGAAGTCTATTGGAAGCCTTTGTTCAGCAATGGACTTCTTTTGGCTGATATGATAATGATGGCAAGTAAGTTCGTTAAATGATTATAAAATAATATTTTGAAGGTTTCAATAATAACATTGTATGAACACCTACCTCGAAATATAGTTTCGAGAACTGACTTATTAATGAATGATGAACGAAATCTTATCAAATTTTGATGAGGAATTAAAGACTCCATGGTTCGTCGAAAGGCAAATTGCGTCGATATGACGAGCGCAGGTCGGCTGTAAACTTTATTCCCGTTTTAAAAAAAAAGGCTCTAACAGTCCGTGCAAAGTGGTGCAAGCATATTAATTAAATTAGCTGCCAGAGCTGTAGCGTTTAATTGAAAAATGACAAAAGTGATGCACTTGGTCGTTTCATTCACATATTCAGTTGGAACGAAAAATGTTTTGTGGGACGGAACACTAAATAGTACGAGTATGCTAATGATCACAGTATTTTACATATTTTTTGTACCTTTAATTGAAAACTTTGCTTAATTTTTACACTAGGATTTTCTCATGTTTCGTCCATTCATCATCCTCTTAGCCTTTTTCCCAACCATGTTGGGGGTCGGCTTCCAGTCTAACCAGATGCGGCTGAATATCAGTATTATAGTAATATTACACGAAGCGACTGCCATCAAACCTCCGCAACCCAATTTCTAGGCAATACCGATATTCGAAGGATAGACTGGTTGTCAGGCTTGGCTTCTGACTAACACTAACGATTGTCATAGATGTTCGTATGACAACCGGGGCCGACGGCTTTACGTGCTCTCCGAAGCACGGAGGGGTCTCAATTGTGTTAAGAATGTCAGATTTTGTTGTCATTGCCGATTGTTGATAGAGCATATATTTAAATAGAACAGTAAACGAATGTTGTTGCAATTGTTCATTGCCAGATCGGCAACTCGTAGGAGGCGAGAAATAATCTGACTTGTACGGTAGTAGCCAGCTAGTCAAACCCCAAGAGGTTGGGGGTGACTCAATACAACCTGACGTCGAAGTCTGTGATAAAGCACCTTTGTGTATGTTTCAACTTTTGCGTATGAGAACCAGTACCCCGTCGGTTTTGTAGCAGTCAGTAGGGTCGATAACGCACCAGCAACGCCTCTGATGTTGCAGTTATCCTAGTTTAGGGATAACTACTTACTATCTAGACAACTTGCAATATGACATTCGAAGAACCAGCTTTCGGCAAATCGGGCTGTCACTAATGTCATTTCCATAATTTTGTTTTTATTCGTTTGTCAATTCGAATGTCAAATTGCAACTTGCCTGTAGACAAGTTGCATTTAGCATTTTGACATGGAACTTCTCTACAGGCCTCTGGTGACTCGTTTGTCGAAAGAAACCATAGAGAAAACCGTTATTATCAGTTTATAGACAACAAACCCATGAACCAATAAAATAATAGTAAGTTAAAAACGACAGTGAGCCTATCGTTTACACAAACCATATTGATTTCCTCGGATGACTCTTAAAACTTCCGGCGGAAGCCAGTCAACAAATACGCCACGTTTTTCTTTCCCTTTCAAGCCGATGTGGAAACAACGAAAATATACTATTTGATCCTTAAGTTACATGGAACAGGTATAAAATTTACAAACTTTGTAAGCTTTTAGAAATAAAACAATTTTATTATTATCTTTTTGTATTTTTTAAGCATTACTAAGATTACCAGTAATTTTTTAATGAAGGAAAATTTTGACTCGCTGGCAGGTCTATTGTCAGGGCAGTTTGGTGTATTTAACCAGAAGACACAGGTTCAAGTCTGCCCAGGAGTAATTTTTTTCTTCACTTACAATAATTTTATGATTAGTTACATTTTTCATCGTATCGTTTGGGGTTGAAACGCCCATGGGATCACGGGGCCCAAATGCGCTTTTACTTTAAGAATAAAGACCAACCATTGGATGACGCTTCTCGGTCTATACTTTGGACAGAGGATCCTCCATCCAATGTGGCAATGCAGCCAGCCTTCTGGGAGTTTTATTATAGTTTAGTTTTAGAATGTGTTATTATTAATTTCCTAATTTATTGTGTTTCAGTTAGATAACCGTTTTATCAATAAACAAATAAAGAGTATTTTATGAGAAATAAAAGAAACTATCGTTTACATATACAAAATTTTAGATTTCTGATTCTATAGCCAACTAAACCTTTTATTTACTTTACTTACTTTTCTTTAAAATATTTATTCTGCCCTCAACTTAATATTTGACTTCGTGTTCCCTTGGAACAAATCTATCTATGTATCTATGTTCCTGAGTTCCTAATACTGACCCATCTCAATAGCCGATGCTGTATATCGGTAGTAATACCGTCCATACCTTAGTTCCTATCTAATTTAGCCTCGCAGGGCAGATAATCCGGGAGGCAATAGCTGGCATAAAGACGAGAGGAATGGAATACCGGCCGCCGGCGAGGCATGCAGGTACCTATTGTAATTTCTCCCCGGCCTCGCCGACCCTCGCGTAGGAATGTCTGTTGTTTATACAACCTACATAACCTACTATTGATAAAAAACCCGATGAATTATGGAACGCACTTTATTCTTATATAGGGGAGCTGCTTATTAATTTACGGAGGAGTTCGATATTGTTGGGAATTTCCCGAATCCTTTATTAGCGGATGCCTACGTCATAATATCGGTGTGCTGAATTTCAGCCCAATCCGTTCAGTGGTTTGAGCTGTGCGTTTAAAGATGAGTCAGTCAGTCAGTCAGTCAGTCAGTCACCTTTTTCTCTTATAACATTGTTTTATTTTGAAATAAATATTATAGCTTTCCACCAGCGGCTTCGCACGCGTGGTCTGGTTGTTCCTTATAAATTAGAGCCTAGGTATGTTACTCGGTAAAGATTAGCGTTCTAATGGTAAAAGATTTTTTTAAATCGGCCCCGTAGGTTAGGTCACTATTGAATTCAATTAAACAAACAAACAAACAATCAAATTTTTTTCTCTTTATAATATTAGTATAGATAAACATTTCAGTTCTACTTGGGAATCGAACCCACACAATGGCAACAAGATAAATCTTGTCTGCATCTAAAGAAGATCTTCCGCGAGTTATTATCTATATACAAATAGGCAAATATAAAATAATTCAGTATCTGTTTACTGTACCAAACTGAACCAACTCTTTCCGTATCCATAAACATAGCGGAAAACTGCAGGTGTACATATGTAAACTCTGTCTAACCCTCAGGGGAATACCGGCGTGATGGTATTTTAACAATAAAGAAATAAACAATTTATACCTACAGCTGACACCTACGCGTTAATATTTTATTATACCCCTTATCACCCTACATCGTTCAAGAACTTCCGTAATATTATAATGATGTGATGTGTGTGGGTTATTAACAATAACTCACTTCGAAAATAACGTACTCAATACTTATTTACGTATTTGAATTTCCGGTAAATCGAAATGATCAAAAGGTACCCTTTAGTTCTATTTCCTATTTTTGCCGTTTTTACAAGGATAAACACACCAACAAAATAAAATAAACCAGAAAGTATTATTATCAACATCCATAATATCCACAAACAGTATTTAAACATAGAAGATTCTAGTATTAAAAAATCCTTAAATTATTGACTTGAAAAAATGTCTTTAAGACTTGTTTATGGAGCAAAGTTCTATAATATCCGTACATATTTAAAAACCAGGCATAAAAACAACAACACAGGACAACAAACATATAAATCGATACTCGATAAGAATTCCGTTTACTGACACCCGCTCTAATCTCAGTCCACGTGGAGCGTTAAAATAAAGTTCCATATCACTGGAGCAGTAAAGAGGTTATGAGATACCATATGGGGTGACGACCGTCCCCGAAAACCGAAGGTGCCAATACGACAGGTATGCCAAATCTATAACTTAAACGTTTATGTTATTATCTGCTACGGGCGTCTACGAGAGCGCTACGAATTTGCTACGAATGTCTACATCATTCGCACTTCGCGATTTCGTAGCTTCGTAGCTTTTTGTAATGATTTGATTCAGTTGATTTGACTTAAAAATGTGATTATACCGTGATATTAAAAATAAACAGGAAATCATGATCCAAACCCAGATTATTTAGCTACGCTTCCTAAAAATTTTTAATTTGATAACGTGTTAATTATGTAATTAAAAATCTTTTTAATCAAGCGAAGATCAGAGAGGCATGCCATTAACGCTACACTTATAATGAAAACAAACAAAAAACCTAAAGATTAAAATCATTTTGGTATGGCCAATCAAATTAAAATGAATGAAGTCAATAACTCATACTAGAAATCATAACACTACCAATCTTTTCGACTTCGGGCTGTGTTTGTTTCTTTTATATCAAATTCATGAAAAACCCATACAACAAATTTCATACGAGAAATACATTTAATTATTACCTTTCCGGGTACAATCCTTTCTTTGTTCACTTCATAATTAAATTTGAGCACTAATCGAGTGTCCCCTCCTATTAAACTTAACGATTTAGGCCGTTCGTTATTTGGAACTAGTTTTCAAAGTTTATCTTATGAAATTACGTCCGACAATAATTTGCATTACATGTCACTATCGTTCAGAATGTGTGATCACATTCAACCGCGAACCGTTTATACCGGCCGAACGTTACAGTCACTACAAAGGACAGCGTGTGTGTAGGAACGGCTCTCTGGAGCCATGATCGAGGGCTCCGGCCGCCTGCCGCTAGCCGACTGACGTTGGTATACACGACACATCTGCATTTAAGAAGCCGCTATCGTTATGCGACTAATCGATTGGTCGAAGCGAGTGCCACTGTCACCCGTCCCTTTCACACAATTCTCTCGCTCAGATTTCGCGCATGCGCCCTCCGCAATCATTCTCTTTTAAAAGTGGCGAAAAGTAAATAAACTCATACGAACTGTTTACTAAGAGAACTGAAGACGCGGTTGAAACCAAACATTTGATTTGGTACCATTCACAATTACATTGGGGAAGTTAATATTTCGTCGGTCATATATTTTTCATGGTTTGAGTAAAGTTATTGGGCAATACTTTATTATAAGGAAAAGCTGTTTCGCCTTAGGTGGTGGCTAGGGACGAACGTCACTTGTTGCGCGGTGACTTTGTTCCGGCGATGAAAGCCACGCACGCCGTTGCACGCTATTCCTTTCCCTCTTGTTGTTCCAGTGGTAATTAATTTGGACGTATTATGCTTTACAAACAAGCCAATCATCATTTTATACTGATTAGTATTAGTGATTATAAATTGTGCAAAAGCAGCTCGATTTTGATACCACATACTGTGTATGATGGAGTTATTATTAATTTACGAATTGGATTTGCTCAATTAAAAGTTTGTAGATACAGATTGTCAGATATAATGCCCAATACCACCGTGACTTCTTAGCGCAACAGCAAGGGGTTACATTAATCATAACGTCCTATAACGCGACTTTGTCCGTGAATTTAATATAAGATTAATATATTTGTACGAAGCGCAGACAGATTTTTTTGAACTTTCACTCCCAATTTACCCCCATGTAGTATCGAAATTTCAAAAACGAACAATCTAATGCTAACTTATTTCAAGTGTCGAATTACAAAGTTTCATTACACCGGTGGATTTAAAACACTTACAAACCTTGTCCTGACAATAACGACCACAACAAAAAAGAATTATCTAATTTGGTGCAGTTTTTCGGAAGTTATGTGCGTAAATACACTTCGGCAATTCATTTTATTTATAAAGATTACCCCTTTTTTGTGTATCTTTGAATTGATAGACACAAACTAAATATATTATAATAAGGAATAATTATCTCAGAAAATATTAAAACAAAAAATCTGTAACTTTTTTTCAATACTTTGGGTATTGAACATAGTTACAGATTTTTTGTTTATTTTAGGTTAAAATTACATGAGACCATTTATAACATTTGCGCTCATTTCATGGCGAACTATTGTCAGAAATTAAAAATTACAGAATGTTATCCGTAAAATGCCTTTTAATTATTGTATTAATTCCTATAGGTAAATCAACATTACGGTACCGCTTAATTAATATTTAATAAAACATCAAACGCAATGAATATACAACAATGAAACACAAAAGAACATGAAATCCCCGACCCACTGATTGAAATACTCGCCGTATTTTCATAATCTGCTTTAGCACGTAAGTAAACAATCTATTTCAAATATCGAAACCTTTTTGAAACGCTCATAATGACCCTTTAACAAGCAGGTAAATCTGAATGATTATAATGAAAATTTTCCTCAATTCCTTCTGTGACCTACATAAACTGTTTGCCTGAAATATTGGCGGTGCCAAGAAAAATAAAATTTCAATAATACAGAACATGCAAACATTTTTAGCGAATACATTTATTTTAAATGACAAATTATTACGTATAAATGTACAATTTTTGCGTAAATATTTGCTTATTATTATATCGCTTTTGAATAAATGAAAGCGTTGTTTGTTAAAAATCAATCGTATCCATAATACATTATGTCAACGAAAGCTCGACCGTCCTATATACTTACTATTCCCTTTGCTGTTGGCGGCCCTGGACGGACGAGCGTCCTACAATCTCCTACAAAATTATTTACCGAACGTGTTTGAAGCGGTGTCTTTGTAATTCTGTATCTAAATATTCTCTGTGGTACCTACGTCTGATGTAATATTTACCATGACGACTACAATTTTGTAAACAAAATAATCCAGTTCCTGTTAAGTATATTGGATAAAATTTGCAGAATAAAGCTATTTACTACCTCGATTCATAAATATATGTAGTAGAAGAAATTAATTAAAAAATATAAACAATAATACTGCAGTAGTAACAAAACACACCCACATTTAAAAAAGGAAATACCGGAGAGTTTTTTTGCCGATATGTTCGTAAACTTTTTAATAAAACATGATTGTGCGTGGTGCGTGAACATCATAACTTCAGGGTTCAGCTCTCGGAACTTACATAAATAATATTTGTTACAGAAGTTTCGTACGAATTCAACATCATTCTGAGTTCAGAGAGGGTTAAATTCTAATTTAATTACTTGGTTGGTTAGGTCATCGTTTGTGGTATTTTTTTGTGAATGAGCCTCGTTCACGAGTGTCGAGTATCGGCGCTCGGCGGCCGTCCGGTCTGTGGGTCCCCACAGAGCGGTCGGTTGGTTAGTACATACGTAGATACATAGGCAGCGAACTCTTAACATTTAGC
The DNA here is from genome assembly GCA_946251955.1 of Acronicta psi. Lineage (NCBI taxonomy): Eukaryota > Metazoa > Arthropoda > Insecta > Lepidoptera > Noctuidae > Acronicta > Acronicta psi. The sequence continues at coordinate 8,050,735 of OX276475.1, read as the reverse complement.
CGGGAGCCGTATGAAACGACGCGGAAATTCCCACTTACTCTCTGATTGCCACACTAGGGGGGTTAATGTCATTGTTGATTTGGAATGCCGAATGCGCTTACTGGGATAACGGCTTTAACGTTTTTGCGCCTTGCGGTCAATTGAAGCTGAACTTTAGGTGATATTAAGCGGTTTTATGAACCGAAACTGCTATTTAGGGCGATTGCGTTTTGAGGTTTCCGGTTGATGTACTCATATGAATTAACCCATGGCTCTGTATTTTAATGACCCATTAAATTATGTATAGGTACTATATATACTAAACATGACCTTCTCAGCTCGGGGGAAAGGTTTTAACAGGCTTTTATTATTAAATACATATTATCATTGTGACCCTATAATGTGCTACTAAATCTTAAGAGCAAAAACCTTCCTTCTCCCTCCACGCATGTATGTCTCGTCTTTTGTTACGAAACATAAATGATCTTAAAATATAATAATAAGTATGTTATGAAAGTTTTCTCTGTAGGTATTAGACCTACAGAGAAAACTTTCATAACATAATGAGAATAATTAATCTACAAGCGTAATTACAATCCCACATCCCCGTTTCCAATATGTGGAGCCCAAACTTTACGATTACAATCATGTAAACATTAAACAATAAAGGCAGCGAGCCGAGACAAGTTACCGCAAACGATTGTTTACAGTACGTCGTAAACTAAACACTACTTAAGCTGACAGTTCGTTGTCATCCAGATGCTTAAACTTGATTAATAGACGATTTGGGAGCCGCCTGATTAATACACGCGCGACGATCCATTCAAAAGCCGTAACATCTTAATCATGATCAAACAAAGCGGCACATTGGCATTGCTGCATGATGGATTTCATACCGGACATTGATACGTAAACTTTAAAGGTAGATGACTCATCTAGAATAACTCCAATCCTATTCATCGACTTTGTGACATAAGTGATGATCTTCAAGATTGTTTAGTTATGTCGCTGTCACCATGAATCGACGACCTTTAAGGTTCTCAAAAAATTTACTTCAGTCAATTACGTCAAGTCAAATTTACTTAATTCTTACCATGACGCATGTAGTCCCTGAAGGTAAACGCAGAGGTATTATACTGATGTACACCTACATTTCACCGGTATGTTTAGATTCCGTGTTGATACTGAGAATTGCAAAGAAAAACCCAATAATAATTTGTTGTGGTCGACCACCAGGGACATCTAGCGTAGCAGTCGTGCTTGCCACTAGTCCAGTGGTAATGAGGCAGTTGTTTAATGTCATCGTTTCAAGTAACGTTTCCATCTGTTTTTTATTTTGTTATTAATACTTGCTTGGAGACTTAATGACTAGGGTCTTGTTTTAGCGTCCAATTATGTAAAATTGATATATATGTTTATAAATAAATGATTATAAATAATATGATATGATAAACAATATGATTTCCGGGATGCAGTAGTCATAGTTACAAAGAATAGTGCGATTGAACGCGAACCTCACGGTGACAACTAAGTCAAAAAAAACCTAGGTATAATGTGAAAAAATATTGCATCATAGTATAGTTTAGTCTGCCGTCCCATACAAAATTGTTAGAAATTACAAGTACAAAGTATAAAATATATACAGGGTGTTTGGTAGAACGTTGAACATACGAAAATGGTGGTTAGTTGGGGTCATCTGCTACCCACTGGGCCCAAATTATTTAACCTTGGCCGCACTGTTTTTTTTTTACTTTTTTTTAATTTCACAGAAAATTATCAGTTTTTTATCAATTTAAATTCGAATATCTTTACTTGTGATGGGTAAAACAGGCAGGATGTTGTTTTGTATTAATGTCTAATTATATTCGAATTTTAAGTAAAAAAAACTGGTAATTTTCTGTGAAATTAAAAAAAGTAAAAATGAAAACGGTGCGGCCAAGGTCAAATAATTTGGGCCAAGTGGGTAGCAGATGACCCCAACTAACCACCATTTTCGTATGTTCAACGTTCTACCAAACACCCTGTATTTCATTCGTCTTATGATGATCTTGGAAAAATAAAAACACTTTGACAGCTGAGATAATATCGAGAATCCAAAAGAGACGCAAGAATTATGAGCGGTATTCGTTTTTCTAAATAGATATTGTTCTTGTCAGGATTAAAATACATGATAGCCATTTTCGACGACAAACCATAAAGCTTATGTTACAATAATAACGCTACAAATTACAATAACTTACTGCTTTATTACGAAGCAAATGTCTAACGCAAAAATATGTCGGCATATTTTTCACCAAGATAAAGTCGCCAGTCCATTGCGGCGCACGACACCTTTACCAACAGGTAAAGCTGCTAGCTACGTGAGTAATTGCATGTGATCGCCTCTACATCCTATGCGCGATTTGCCAACAGCGTACATAACCGTTATTTATATTGTTTTAAAGAAAAGGATCTAGTATTACGTGTGGATATAGAATAAAACTTTCTCTTACAGGTTATGGCTACTCTTGAAGTTAGCAAATTATACTTTAATTTACCTATTATCGGTCGTTGTTTAAATAGAATGAATTTACTATTATATTGAGAATTGCATACTATATCTGTGCAAGTGTCATCCGCGGTATAGCGTATGCGTAAGCATCACAACCGAACGAACCACGTGCTTCACTGATGTCATTAAAACCGCGTATCCGTGCGTAATGTATACATGTGTCGCTATGCATGATTCCACTTACATTACATTTTGTTACATGTTCGTAGCATGTTCTTACGCCGCAATGGGTTGGAGGCTTTAAATGTAAGACGCTGATATTTACCGAGACTAACTCGTTTATCGATGACATTGATGTAAATTACCTATCGTTCCTTTATCTTATTTTCCAACCTTTCTTTATTTTTTTGGATAACTTTTGGCTACACTCAACGTCTCTTTATGTGTGTGGTGTTTCGCACATATTCATAAATTTTTCAGGAACTCACGAAAAAAGTTGGTGTAATCATAGTATTTGTAATCTAATTTTGAAATGTTATATACGTCTACAATAAAATTAACTTTGTACAAAGTTATTCCAGATAGATTAGTGAGATTAAGCGCTTAAAGTAATTTAACGATCTGTATGCCTAAGAGTGTTTTTATTACTGCGGTACGCGAGGTTGAGATTACCAGCGAGGCCTCCCATAAGCTCTATTGACTCTGATTTTATGTGGGCCAAGAGTTTGTAATGGCTATTAACTAAGCTCGCACTTGATTTATAACTCGTCATTGATTGGTACTACTATCTTAGAGAGAATTGTCCTTCAAAGACATTACAATTTACAGCATTTCATATACGTACATAGGAATAAGTTAAAACACTTCAGTTTTTTTTATGTTTCTTCCTTTGTGGTTCACTGCAGAACAAAAGCCTCCACTAAGTCCAGAATAACCTTAACATAATTCTCTTAATAGTTTAAATTAAATCTTTAATAATCTGAAATAGTATACTGCTCACTCTAAACTTCCACAAAATAAATAAGTTGAATAAACAACGCAGTTATCCTTTATTCGTTGTAATAAAAATCAATAACGCAAATTAATTAATCTATACGTACACGCAATAAACAGAAGCAGAACAATATCGAAGAGGGGGAGGCACTAATGAAATGTAGCGAGCGGGCGACGCTGGCAAATGTAGCGAAACAAACGCACCAACTTCTGCCCGCGCCGCCGCCGCCCGCCCCAGCGAATATCAATGGTGGAAACACAAAGATGTTTGTCTCTGTATTGAACGAAAATCTTTTTCATTACACCCATATCTTACTTTATACATTTAATCTCCCAGAGATATAAAGACTTATTTTGTTTCATCTGAACTTCGAAGAAAATCACTCTCACAAGTTAGAGCAATAGCCTCGTTTACATACATTATTCAAACATCATAGACGACAGGTGCTGCTCCGCTTACACTAATATTTGTAGACACGGCGCCCACAAGTAATGAGAGTGTAGCTAGGAAGCCAGATACCTACACAAACATATAACTATCTACGTATGTACAGCAACAAACCACTGCTAAATCAACTTAAAATAATCCGACGATGCTCGCGCCGATAAGAAATTTTAATTAGCTTTCACGTTCATACAAGACCGTCAAAGAAGCCTTATTCAAATCTTATAATCCAATTAACAGACTAAAATATTCAACAAAACAGAGAGGGTTGAAAGAGCTGCAAGCTTTAATAAGCCGACAATTCAAACGTGGGACAGGAGGACAAAGATTTAAGAAACAGTGGTGCACAAAGGAGATCGGCTTGAGACTCGGGAAAAAAACAACAAGACACAAACTTCCCTCTTACTTACTTTTAAAGGGTTTATTCGACATAGTTTCCAACTAAAGGTTTACAGAGGAACTTGTCTAATGAATATAATTAACATTCTTAACCTTTGATAGGCTTATAAGGCTTAAACGTAAGTAGTTTGCGTCTTTATCTTCGTCAGAGGGAGTTTGTTTAGGAGCACAACTAAAATACATTGCGGAATAGGATTGCGTCAAAAAGGCTAGCAACATAAAGGTCCGAGTGCTGGTATATATACATACACTCACGCCCTTTTTCCCACAGGGGTAGACATAATCTAGAGCCCGCCACTTGCTACAATTCTAGCATACTTCTTTAGCTGCCTCCATGTTCGTACATCTTGTCATACACACGCGCCGGTTGTATAAACGCGCCGTGCTGGTAGAAAATTTGTATAATCATACGCAGTCCTTTGATTCCAGAGAAAACTCACGCTATAAAAGTTAAAAATCTACAGGTTTTTCAAGGAAATAAATTTTTGAACTCTTTTACAAGAAGCTGAGATACTAAAAAAAACTAAAACTAAATTAACATTGCCTTAGATCATGCTAGTTATATTTATATCATAGGTAGAAGGCGTTAATGTAATGTGTGATGAAATTATACAAAAAGTACTGGTTATTATGTGTATCTCAGTTAACCTCGACAATAATTAAGACGTCCTTAGCTTGTATTGTTCTATGAAATTAAACTGATTACTAAGCGGCCAAGAAACGGAGGAGATTTCATGTTCACCTGTATGTTTTTTAAAGTATTTTCACTATCGCTTTTCCATCGGTTGCAGAAGTTTTTCAAAATAATTTTTGTTTGAAAGAGAGGTACTCTCGAGGTACCATTTAAATTTGAAAGAACATACCATCCATAAAGATAGAACAATATTTAAGTAGTTAATAAGACCCTCTATGGATTATGAATAAGCATTGAAATGTAATGAAATTATGAGAATTAAAATCCTTGTAAATAATAAAAAAAAAGAACAATATAATGTGGAATTGTAATGTATGGTAAAACTTGACACATTTATGTACCTAGTTCTAATGACCCTACAACATAATGTATACCTAGAGTCAATAAACATCTGATGATGGACACGGGAGACCGACTGAAGGAACCCCTCAGCGGCTTACAGAATCTACCTCCTGTTTGAGTTTATTTAATTTAACTTGATGAGAACTTTAACTATTTTATTAAAGTTAAGTAACTAAGTAACTACTTATGAGCCACAAAAAAATAAAGTAACACTAAAAATTCAACCGACGAAAAATGAACCGAAATATCAAATAAACAATCAACGCAGATCATATTTTTAAATTGAGACTGTGTGGCGCCGCCGCCGCCGACTCGAAATTACTTTCAGTTACTTTTTCGTCGCGTTATTTTTATGTTCACGGCTGTAGTTCCGAAGGGTTAGGCAGAGGCGTACTATCTTACACCCACAGCTGTTCACCGGTATATTTAGGTTTCATTGGCACTGAGATTGAGTTTTTCTCGACCTAGGAATCGAACCCATGACCTCAAGTGTCAAGTCACTTAGCTAATGAGGTTGGGTGATAAAAACCACATATCACAAATTATAGCTAATTAGCTACATAGTTTCGTGTAATTTACACATGCTAAAAATGTGTAATTTAATAAGTACATCATATGGAATAATTTATTTTTTTACAAGCAATGGTAAAAGATATTGCCAGATTCATATTATATTTTTTATTTTCCATAAAAAAACATAAAGAGATTTACATGGATAAAAAACATAATGAAAATAAATGAAATAATACAATACAATTTTTTTATTACTGGAAGATATATTTAAAATTCTCAGTACCAAATTAAAAGAATGAAGGGTATTTAATACATGCCCAAATTTAATTAAATATGATATGCATGAAAAATGTAGAAATGCCTACGAATTAATTAATTCATTATGAAACAATTTCCATCGCATTGTATTCGCACAAAATAATAATTTGATTATCTGGAAGTAAAATCACAAGTAAAATAATAAGAACATAATATTATGCTAATAAAATATCGGGGTATCATTTGTGTGATCACTACACTACACAATCTAATAATTTGATTGTAATCAATTATCGTGTCAGATTACACGACATTGTTCGTTCGGAATTCAATAAAACCTTACAGTAATTGGTAGACAAACTCTTTGAAAGTAGCAATTTGTACAAATGAAGTAAAACAATTGAACTTGCATAATATTATTTTAACGTCGCGGGCGGGTTATAAGAACGTCGTATAAACGTTACGTAACTCTGATGAGTGGGGACGTATTTTGCCAAAGAGGAATTGCGCACACTTGGTGCTCTACTCAAAGTTTCCATTGTAACATCTTAACTTATGCAATATAGCGTCTGCTTCTTTAATACTTTCCACGACGCTCGATTACGTTTAACGACGCAGTTCGAATGAATTTTCTTATTTACAGTAAGCTAGCAGAAAATCGGATGGTACTATTCTTAGACGGCGGGATTTCACACGAGCCGTGCTTGATACGAGAAGTTTTGCGTGCTATTTCATTTTGCATTCAAACAGACTCTGTGACTCTCGATTTATACAGCTGGCTTGTTGGTTTGTTGCAGTGAATTTGCCTTGTTTGCCACTTGCCAGTGTTTTTTTTTTCAAAAAAAGGATACGCTTTTTCGATGACGCCATTAAAGGTTATGGCGTATATTAAATAAGAGACTACCTACTTAAGTTAAGTAATTGTCTTCCAACACTCTTGGAAATCTAACTTTCCCTAAAGCAGCTAGTTGTTTCATCGAGTTTGAACCTTCAATTATGAGCTTGAATTGCGGCACTATCTTGAAACTATCACGCTAAAGTTCTCCTGAAACATAATATTATCCATCATGTATTGTTATACCTAAAAGCTATAAGTCCACCTCGTCATACACGCATGCTTGTAGACCATTATTGATGACGCTGCCATCGACGCTCCCAAATCGATCTAATATCAATAACCCATCGGCAAAAAGCCTCTTCGTCGACACGATGTAGGTAATTTTAATATCAGTATAAACGGTACCAGGGAGTGGTCACCGACCGGCCGCCGTATTCTGAAAAGTCGCTTGCCATCGAAACCGCTATAAAAATATTATTAGCATACTTACCCTTAAAAGGATTCAGGTTTGGGACCAGGGCAGGAAGATGATAAAATTAAACTAGATGTATAAAATAATATTAAAGATCCTCTTATATAAAACTCAATTTCCGCGTGTATGATGAAAGATTATCACTTGAGAACAACTCGACCCAGGTAAGCACAGGTAAAGCTGCTGCTTTTTTAACTTTCAAATAAAGTGTAATATCTCGATATTTTATACTAACTAATAATTCAGGATCTATGCTAAAAATAAAAATAAAAGTATGTTAGTACACAATAAAGGCAACAGTGGATAAAATTAATTAAAACTTGTGCAATAAACATCACGCGGAAACATCATATGGGTGGATGGAGCAGGTAATGCAAATAACAACTCCTTTAATCATGCAAACGGTTCCCCGAAGTGAAACTCCTATTCAAACAAGACAGCCAGCTCATATGTAGCTCATATGCATTCTGCACCGAGCTATAAATATCGCAGTGAGCGCCAACATATTAACAAAGTAAGGCTAATTGAAAACTATGGAAATAGTTAACCTAAGCAATCTAAGTTCACAGAGTTCCAAAGAATTTTTAACGTCTAGGTAACATGTAACGCTTTTACAACTCTTAAATACTTACTATAAATTCATTGCGCGCCGCTCTTGTTTGCGCGACTCGCCGCGTGATTGACGATCATCAACCAATGACATTATATAACCAACTGTCAAAATGTCAAATGTAGCGTCTATTTTCTTCAACCTTCTGGACCTGTGCGGTGTAATGTGTAATGTATGCGGTGTAATGTGTAATGTATAAACTCGTTTAAAAATTTACTATAAATATTTTACCTATGATGCCAGAAAATTATTAATAAAAAAACATAAATTTCTTAGCGGTAAAAAATCATAATTCCAATTAGCCATACGTAGTGTGACAGATGCGAGCAAATTCCATTATTCAGCCATCACACTGATACGGAATAGAGGCCTAAAATCTGTAAATAGGCCAAACCACTCAGCTTATATTGTTCCGTGTACACTAATTATTATTAATGATAGCGCACGCTTATGAAAATTCCGACGCGATGAAAGTCTCATTCTCGGTATTTAGTGACGTATATGTATAAAGGTAGCGACATGGTTCGTGAATTTGTGATTCGTCACCATTAGGCTTTACGCACACTATCATTTAGTCGAATTTAAATACGTTCCTAAAATATCGACCAACCTAGAAATTTCATTCCAGTTATTTTAGTGAACTATTTATTTATTTATGTTTTTAAAAACCGGTTGTTTTGAAATCTATGATGCAGGGTTTGGATGCGCAGGAGTTGTCGTCTTCCAGCTAGCAAATCCATGACCATCGATATTTTTTTATATTATACCATAACATATTATGTCCACTCGCGTTGCTCTTGTTTTTGCCAATCCAATGGAAACCAATGTATTAATACCACACGCCCGTATTCCTCAAAGGATAGCAGAAGGAAGCAGAGGTGTACCTGTACACCCACGCATAACCAAACTAAATGCCAAATTTCAAGTTTGTAGGCTTTAAAGTTTATGAGATTCCTTAATTAATCCGGGAGTAAGTGGCATTAGGTACGCCTTCATTTAATTACTAGCCGTGCCCCGCAGTGATGTCAAATGGTTTCCTAGACAAAAAGCAACGTCAATCGTGAATAAGTTATGTTGCAATATAATTGAAAATTGACACGTATTTGACATTTATAACGTTCATGACATGGAAATTAAAGTAGTTATGTAATGGGGGTCTAGAGAAGTTGTAATTTGACATTCGAATCGATAAACGAAGAGAAAGAAATAGTATGGAAATGACACAAGCCTTCTACAATTCTGTCACTAATGTCATTTCTTTATTCGATTCGAATATCAAATTGTAACTGTGATCGGTTGGTAGTTTCTTTTTAACATTAGAATTCTTTTCCTTCTGAATTGGCTGTATATTTACCAATAGCTACGTAATATCGCAAGGTAACTAACTATATTGTAAATTGTGTAAGAAAGGAACATTTTCATGATTAAAAATACTTGGAAACTTCGTATTAGACTTGCGAAAACTCTGATTAGCTCCCATTGTGCGCTGTAGTACTATTATGGAAGGTACTAAGGTCCTATTATGTAATAACAGTACTGCTTTGCCTTTACTAAACAGGTCAGGGTTAATAGTTTTTGGTTGCAAAGTAGAACCGGCAAACGTTATTCAGCGGTAGTTATTTTCAGTACCTATTGCAGAAAAAATGGACTAGTTATGTGACTACGGAAATCTATACTATACCTAATAATATTTTAAAGAGGAAAAATTTGATTGTTTGTTTCTTTTTTTGTATTGAAAAGCCTCCGAAACTACTGTACCGATTTAAAAAATTCTTTCACTGTTGAAAAGCTACACTATCCCCGGGCAACATAGGGTACAATTTATAAGAAATACCCAGACCACGCGGGTGAAGCCGCTGGTGGAAAGTAGTGTAAAATAAATAGATTGCTGATACTGATAAAGATGTACCTATAGAGGAGAAGTACATAGGTACTGTGTCAACCCCAAGTAAACAGGGATTAGGAGACTAATGAGATTAAGATGCGCTAAATAAACATACCATAAGATAACAACTAAACGAGCAATATTTCACAGTAAGCTAGGTAGTCATATTATGATTCATATCTGCACTAATCTTGCATTTCAAGGCATCTCTATTCTTCCGAATGGATAATCGTCATTCATCCAAAGCTATGGCGACAAGTGTTACTTAACCCCGACCCTAGCAATGAAATTATATAAAATATTAATATTTAATTAATGTTATTACGTCATAAAGTTATAATAACAATCTATATCAGTCGCAACCAATTAATATTGAGTAATCGCTTTATTGCTAACAAGTAAATTAATCCGATCTACCGTCAAACTCTAATTGGCATCTTATTACCCTCTGTCGATTGAAACAAAGTCCTTATTATAATGTACATAATTTATTATATTAATCACCCTCTCGACAAGGTAAATACATTTATTTTGTTTCGTGTTTGTAAAGGTTGCACCACATCGGTGTGTGCAGAAAGAACTTATGCGGGACCGATGCGGAACAGCGTGTGCGAGGTGTCACAGAAATGCGTATGCTTACAGCGACAGTCAATGGTCAAGCACACGGGATGCACTCGCATTAGGTATGTGACACAGCCTTTATTGTGTTGACGTCATTCTTAACCCAGTAAATGTAGTTTGCAAAAATATTGGCGATTTTTTTTATCATGGAAATTCGTAAAACTATATTTTTCCTGCTCTAATTTGCAAAAATTTTAGGGAAACGAAAAGGATGGCAATAATCGTCATATATGCACTTTTGCATAGGTTGCATTCTAATCGTGGGAGAGGTTAAATTGGTATCTACTTATTTTATTTATAATGTTTTAGTAATTGATTGGCTGCCGGTTTAATTAATATTGTTTACTTTCTAGACGCCAACTGATGTTAATTTTCTCCGATAACTATATTACAAAATGTTTTGTTTTATCTTTTTGGATTTTTTAAGCATTTTCCATGCTAAGATTACAAGTTATTTTTAATGAAGGAAAAAATCGGATAAAAAAATATCGGAGAAAAAAGAATCGGAAGGAAAAAACAGGATACGAACTTGCGTCTTCTGGTTCGGTACACCAGACGCTTTAACCGCTAAGCTATCGCGAGCCCCGCTCGCCTGTCAAAATCTTTCTTCACATTCTAAACTTTACGTCTTTATGGTGACGTAGCGACATCTATTGTGAAACTGCTTCACAACCGACACTACTAACTTTACAGGTAGTTCGATGACGTATGATGCCACATTACTTATTAACTATCTTTTTGTATTTTTTATTCACGTTCTTAGGCAGGTATATCTACAGGCGAGGTATATCTCGAGGTACCTACATCAGTACCTTTGGCCTTTTGAAAATACAAGCACATATACGTGATGCTTTTACTGCAATAATAATTATTTAAGGTAAACATGAATTCAACCCAGAAACAGGAGCAGTTTTGGAAAACATCAACGTATGCGTCAAAAAAGGCATGCATTATGCATACATGCATTTACGCATATATTTGACGGGTGGAATGTACAACGATCTTTTCCATAACAACATTTTAAAAAAGTGCCTACAATTTTTAACAAGCTTGTTTTTTTTTAAATCACTTGGCAACTTTGTACAGCAATGAGTAGTGTAGAATACACTGTACGTCCATACTAAAACCTTTTATATATTAAATCCTAGATATGTTCCCGTGCTCAACAGTGGGACAGTATAAGGGTTGATAATGATGAGTTATTCTTAAATAATATTATTATAGAACATTCAATATTCTGCGTAGATACTGCACTGCTCCCAAAGAATTAAAATTTAAATAAGCATTTCGTTGAATTATGAGCATACTCAAAAGGAATCAGATATCTAAGTCCCTATTATTATTTTATTGAAGACACTACCGCAATCTAAAAAAAAAATAACGGTGTAAATCCAACTTCCGGGCCTGCTGCCAACTCGATTCGCATTGCAGAAAGATGAGCTATAAGATTGTAATAGAACAAGATATAGAAATGAACTGAAAATTGAACATGGCTCTCGTTCCTTGGTCTGCCTCGTGTCACGAACAGTGATATATTGTTTTACAGACCATCGACATGTACTTTTGAACTAGTTCTCTGATATATCTTGAGGATAAGAGTTTCAAACTTTGACTTGATTAGTAAGTACTTACTAAGTAAAAAGTTTGACACATGGTTTATATTTACGAAGCTGGTTGGCTAGACAAGTTGCATATAATATAGGCATAATGGTATGTTTTTATCGAAACTGGGGGCATTTTGCAATTGGACATTCGAATCGACAAACAAATAGAAAGAAAATCTATTGAAATGACAGTAGTGACAGCCCCACTAGCGACTTGTCGAAAGCTTGTGTCATTTCCATATTTTTTTTTCTATTCGTTTGTCGATTCGAATGTCAAATTGCAACCTGTCTAGGCTTGTTTCCATAAAAACGTACGATTATGCCTGTATTCCCCGAAAGTTAGGCAAAGGTGGTATGCTTAGGGTCCATGTAATAGGGAGCGACCCTATTGTCATTATTCTGGCAGGAATACAAACCGAGCTGCTACTGAAAATCGCGCCGAAAACCTGATACTCTGTTAGACCGGAACCGAAGTTTAACTTAGTAGGACCCTAGCTCCGCAGCAACTACGCGGAGCTAAGGTCGGCTAATTTTACGACCAAACTAACTGATGAATGAGGAGGCAGTTTTGATATTCATCTTTATCGGTTTATATGGAACCTTTGGAAACAATTTGTCACCTTACAAGCTCCAAGTATAATATAAGCACATCATTATTTTTGGCTTACCTTAAAAATCTAATATAATGGCCTCATACTAAGTATTCACCTTCTGCAAAGCGCCATTTCCAAACCGCGATGAGAGAAACCAAAGTGCCTATTACTGGAATAACTAATTTCTGTAAATTCTGCGTAAGTATATCTAATAATGACATTTACTTTCATGTTATAACTAAATTCATCTTTCATTTGAATTGAAATAAGTATAATATTAAGAATGCGGTCACGTTATTTCTCATGAAAACCTTACCCACCCACTCACATCTTATGTTATGAATTGTTTTTGCTACTTTATTAAAGTAGAATTATAAAAACTTGAAGATTTCAGCATCCTGTATTTCGTTGCTGATATAATTCGTCCCCAGGTTGTTTTAAAGGGTAAGTAGTTGTAGCGTAAAAAGAATCGCATATTAGTTAAGCTACATCATACATATTATCGATATCATACATATTAGTTATGCATTTACATCTTTGAGATATGTAAATTTGTAAGAAAATACAAAACCTTTTTCACAACGCGCGAAGACAAACATACTGGTCGATCTCTAAGACATAAAAATATGCTAATGCTACCGTCATCTCGCATAACGTTACACTCTAGCAGTCCGTATGTAATGTGTATAAAAATATATAATAAAGTACCAGAATTATTAAAAAGGGAAATTAGTGAAACAACATTTATAAATAAACTAAAACACATACTCATTAGAAAAGCATACTACACAATTGATGAATATATGAACGATAAACAGTTAGTTTAAATAAAATTAAGAACACTATTGATATAATAATTTCTTCTATTATGTAATTTTAAATAATTATTTAATAATCCCTACATAACAAAATAAATAATTACCCGTCTAAATTCACAATACATCTGAATAGAAAACATATTAGCCAAATTATACATTATGTAATACTATAATAATAATTAACCTTATAAAATATGAACCTAAATAATTGCAATGAAGAATAAATAAATATATAATATAATATAATATAATTCTAACTAAAACATGACTAGAATAAATACAAAAAAATATATTTATCTAATTTAATTCATATAGAATATGTTGTATATTAAATATAGTAACATAATTTAAAACAGTTATTATTAATATCTCTAAAATAGTTGACATAAATTAGTACTTCCTCTCTCCTATATTGCTGTGCCCGACAGGGTCCACAATGTACCTACTTATATTAATAATGTATACTTACCATCCAAAAAAACTTTGTGGAACGCAATAAATGAATGAATACTGAATACTGAATGCTATGATATTTATATTTACCGTGTGAATTATAAAGCTGATAGATATTAAAGCCCTACGAATAATAACAACAGATTGTTTAATATACATATTATAATCAGTCATCATAGAGTCTGTAACCCAAAGAGCCTGTTGAGATAGACTTATAGGCAGAGGTGTATCCTCAGTTCTGTGTAACAGTGAGCGAACGCACTGTCACCAAATTCCAAGACTAACACGTCCTGGGAATCGAACCTAAGACTTCACGCTTAGCATCCTCGCTTGAGATAGAGAGATAGATAGTTAGAAGAAATTAAAAATGAAACAATTATAACAATCAGTCAATTAGCGATCAGTAACTGATACGTTTTCGTATTCTCTCATACGTATAATAAATGTCTCTAACAAGCAAGAATATATAACTCAAAGATAATTTCATATTCGTTAAAACAACTTCGAGGAATTGAACCAATTAGTATTATATCAATTTCCACGTTACATTGTTTGACAGTCATTTCTAATTACGGCCGAAAACCCTCCGCGCAGTGTCCTTAAGAAATTTCAAATTACATCATACAACTTTACCGTGGAATCGGGCAACTAAATCAATAAGTTTAATTTCTGTTTCGGAGTTACCTACATTCTTCAATTTGTGAAGAAATTATTACATCGGTCTCGGCTTTTATATTTAAGAGGTTCACCAATGCGACCAGTTTGCAATGTTACTTGGTGCGACAAAGTTAAAATACGTTTTGGCGTACTCAATACTACACGAGTCTTTTGATAAGTTGGAACCCGAATGTATGTCACTTAATTTACGTTACCTAATTTAACTTGATGATATCAGCCTATTGCCGTCCACTGCTGAACGTAGGCCTCCCCCTAAGAGCGCAATCCATCTCGGTCTTGGGCACCCGTAGTTTAACTTGTTACGGTTCAATTGTAGTCGATTTCGATATAATATAGGGAACCGGTAATATTATGTCTTTATTACGTGTTAGACGTGTACTGCAGGCTGTACCCACTATTTTAGGTCCCATGTAAGGGACGGGCGGGCCTCTTGCCATCAACCCACTACGATAATTTACCTGGGAATTGAACCCAGGACCTCTAGCGTAGCAGTACCCTTTGGGACCATTAGACCAACGAGGTACTTTGATAAAAAACACTACCGTAAAATATCATCAAATGGTAAACACATCAATACCTAATTACCTACCCGTGTAATATATTAACGAATTCAGTATTTTTATGCATCAATTGATGCATACCTTTTACCAATTCAGTACACAATGTTTAAATAATTTGTGAATTACACGCATCGTTTCGTTTTGCTATTTAAAAAGGTTATTACTGTAAATTGAAATAGATAACCTAATGAATTGGCATCCTAAAAAGTTCTAAAGTCAATTAAAAAAATCCTCGTATTTATTAATCTATTTTTGGGTGTAACGGCTTATTGGATCCTTACTGATTTGAAATAATAATTATTTGAATGAACTGTCTCATTAGCCAAGTGGACGTAAGTGCGACTGCTACTCCTGAGGTCCTGGGTTCGATTAACATATCGAGTATTGTTGAGTTTTTCTCTGAAACGCAGAAGCAGCTCGGAGTTTGGATTTATAATAATAATAATATCAATATAAAGTCAATTATCAAATTACAATTGTAAACTTTGGGAAGAGCGCTGATGTCTGAGATACAGATATTTTTTATCTAGTTCAGACACAGATGTCTTTGTAAATTTTATGAAATATTGTAGTGTGTATTATCTTGTAAAATTAACTCTTTTGAATCAATAAATTATTATTAATAATGTTTATTTTGGATATCACGGATCCATACAATAAGTTGTTAGTAATTACAAGGACTTAGAAGCTAAGGTTAGTATAGACGTAAAATTAAATATTTATGCCTGCTTAATGGCAAACGACTCGCCCCTATTACATGGGACCTAAACATACCGATAAGCCATCTTTGTACTTTTTGCACCTCGGCCTGATAACCCTTTTGGATAATATAGGTGGGATGGTATGTTGAAATAATAACATATTTTTGGTGTATGCTTTTTTAGTTGTCCTAAAACAAATATTATAAGTTTTAATTAAGTTTTAAGTAGTAATGCTCGTTTAAAATAATCATAAAAAATCTTCAGTTTCGGTAAAAATATAATAAGGTATAATAATTTACTTAACAACTAATTAACATAGGTAATTAAGACATTCTAAGGTATAAATGTTGCCGATACACATATTCAAAATTGGTACCAGTAAGTAATACAATTATGTTTGAAACTTATATTGTGTAAACTAACTTAATTTTATACAGCCGAGCGACAAAATCTTGGTCACAGTGTACCACGGAATAAACTGCGCAGTAACCTGTGTAGTTATCTGAAGTTGTTTGGTGAGAACATAACTGTGCTGCCGAGTTGTGCAGACTACATAGAACAGGGGCACTAAAATGCCCACTTTTGGTGAATCAGAATACAATATATCTGTATTGTAATCTGCAAGGCAAGACTCCCGCTCCCTTACACACACATCTCTGTTTTCTGCTAATGAGGAACTGCAGTATTTACGGTAGGAATCTTTCGCATGGTTTACCGCAGTGTCGTTTAATGGAGCCCATTCGATTTACATTTAAAAATAAGATCTCAGGCAGGGTTCGAACTTGACGCTTTAGCGAACTAAACTACCGAGACAACTGCTTAAGATATCGAATATTGATTCCACATTTTACATAACGTCAGCAGAGATTTATATTGGGAATTATAAAACACTTTAACGGTACATAGTCATACGCATGATCATCATCAACCCATATACTGTCCCACTGCTGGGCACGGGTCTCCTCTCAGTATGAAAGTTCACTCTAGCTCTAGTCCACCACGCTAGCCTAATGCGGGTTGGCAGACTTCACATCCCATCGGGAAAACCTCTCAGGCATGCAGGTTTCAGGGCAGAGTGATAATTACGCATATGATTGCGAAAAGTCACCTTTGACTTGGAAGTCCAGTCAATGGCCTCACCGTTGACTTTGGAAGTCCAGTCCGTAGCCTTAGGCTATCACGGTTTTAGTCTCAGACGCATCAAGCTATACATTTACAGCATAAACAGACTTCGAATTTCATGATTTACCTCATTAGCCTTGTGGTCTTAAGCGCTGCTACGCTTGATGTTTCGGGTTTTCTATTAAATTCTCGTTAGCATCTTGGATTTGTGTCCGGTGCAGTAGGACCCTATTACATAAAACATACCGGTAATCTGTGAGTGTACATTAGTCTGAACGTTTGGGAAACACAAGTTGTTTTCAATCTGTTGAATCTAAAATAACCATTTTAGCTTCCCTGGGTACGACAGATGCGATCGCGAACAAGTTGATGCGACCACGGTGCCGACGCCTAACCTCAGCGCTGCACTCGCTAATTAAATACGAGATATAACGTTACAATGAGGTTGCTTATAAATTATATCCGTAAGTTTAGACCTCAGAGGGTTAGTTAGGCACAGATTGGCCGGCAGTATGGTCGATTACGTCGGCTAATAAAACATAATTAAAAATATATAATATACATTAAATAATTATAAATTAAAAATATAGTTAAATCATGCTCAGGAAACTTTTGGCACACTAATTTCATGTAAATAATAAATTAATAAATTTTATTTAAAAATCTTTTTACAAAAAATAAAGAATTGTGTAATTATAAGTAGAATACTGAATAATAAAAAATGTTATAAACTTAATACATTACGTACATTATTTATTACCAACCAGCCGTTATCCGTGGTTTCACTTGATCCCCAAAAGGAATATTAACTATTTATTTTTTAAACAATAGGACAGCAACCTCCTTGCTTATCGAAATCTATTCAGTGGTTTAGGTGTGAAATGGCAAGACATACAGACAGACAGAGTTACTTTCGCATTTATTATATTATTATTAAAATATAGATACTAGTTTATTAATTGTAATTCAAAAATCTCAGCACTTTAAATTAACGAAGCGGCTTAATATTAAACAAAACCTGTTCGCCAACAGTATTCCAGATTGAGTATCTGGTTGAGTGGATGCGTGGCTTCAACTTATTAACACAGTTGATTGGCGTGGCAAATTGGATGGGGACTTGCATACACATCGACACATGCTTTACTTATATACGAGTAGCTACGTATAACTTGTAAAACCCCATCAGAACTACGCCCAGAAAACCTATCATTTTTCACATGCATCTCGTGAAAGTATTTAAAATAATTATATTCTTACGAAACGTAGCGTTGCCTCAAACTAGGACTTTCTCCGGTATCGTGGGTGGATTCGCAAGTACATATCACATATACAACCACCCAGACCCTGGAAAAACTATCTGCCTGTAGACATTTGTTCCGTGCGGGAATCGAACCTAAAATTTATTGAATCGAACCTGCGACTATCGCCACAGAAGCCGAACGCTTAGTCGCTGCGGCAATCTTGTTATCATCAAAAATAACTATCGCTCACATTTTTTATATGTGGAAATTCCTCTAGCGGACCCCTGAGGAACTATAATCATAATACATCTAGAGAGATTAGTTACTAAATTCCTGGTTAGGCCATTAATATACAAAGATTGCGACAGCATATAGAAGTTTACAATAAAATTACAAGTCGCTCGCGAAAGTTTGAAGCCGGCCAATGATCTGCCCCTCAACTATGAGTTCTATCGAATGACTTTCGATAGGTTTTTTACGCATTGAAACACTGTAATCTCGTAGCAGATTTTAGCTTCTTACGTAACCGCTAAAGAGAAAAGGGCTAGATTCATATCCACCAAGTGCCACAAGCTGTGTACGATTAAGTAGATATGATGTAAGCCATATGTACAAGTTCCCGTGTATACCCACATGTTGTGCCTTTATAAGCAACTTCAAATGATCGACGCGATCAAACGCTTTGGAAAAATCAGTATATATTGATCAGTCCACCTGCTGTTTTTGGTTGAAAGATTCAGATTTATATGTTGAGTAGCAAAGTAAATTAGTAGTTGTTGATCTATCTGTTATAAAACCATGTTGTAATGGACTCAATATGTGCTTTAGGTGGTTATACATGTGTTTGTAAATATATCCCTCAAAAATTTTAGCAAACGAATTTAGTATACTAATTGGGAGATAATTAGAAAGATCTCTTTTATCACCAGTTTTTTTGTTTTCCATACAAATAATTTACGGTGTCGCTAGCGAGTCTAGTGAGAAAAACTCATGTTTTCAGTCGAGGCACTGATGGATTTCAACGATGCGCTGTTTTTAATTAAATCATTATAATTCACTAGGGTTATCTTATTCGGATTTTAGAGCAGGAGTTATATCTAATCAGTGGATCAATTAGTTTATGTCGAAAGAGAAATAGGGCAGAATTTGGTATTTCTTTGTTTATCGTGTTATAATCTATTCAAGAAAAACTAGTCTATACTGTTTTTTAAAGTTTCGTACCTCAAAAAGAAAAATCGGTTCGTTGTGGGTTTGCTAGCTACGCCAATGACAAAGAACACACTGGACATAATATTAATTTCTCTGATGAAATTCAGCAATTATTCCATATTATCCCGATTATAATTCATCCTAATCACGTGTGCGTTGTGCGTGAAACTTTAAACATCATGAAACAATAATGACGTTGTATGTTATATCCAACTGATCGGTTTTGAATAAATTATTAGATTTGTTTCCATTAAAAGCGCAATGAGCTGTTGCATATTAATAAAGGCTACGAAATTGATAAACGTATATCAAAATAATATGTGATCGTCATTTGCCCTTAATACAAGAACTTGGCATGAACTTTTTGCTTCTAATCAAAACTTTAACTTTAATCAATCGATAAGACAAGTCAGACTATAATTAATGATAGTCGGATGTTTTTACGCACACATTAGTTATATTCTAAAACACATAATTAGTATCGCATTATATCTACAATCTTCGCTCGATGAATTTGGCAAGCAAGTTACTTACTTCTCAGTCCACGCTTTTCAAAATCAAGCGTGAGAAGTGTTTAAAACCAAAGTTATTTTTATATCAACAACAGTTTTTTTACACCGTCACAATAGTACAAACTTGTCATAATTCCATCTCAGCCATCTTGGTTCTTCTGCGGATCTCCTCATTCCTTATTTGGTCGCGTAGAGAAACACCAAGCATAGCTCGCTCCATAGCTCGCTGAGTAACCTTGAGTTTTCTTACCATTTGAGTCACCACGTCTGTGTGCTATACCTCATCACTAGTAATTGGTTGAAGACTTTTGTCTTAAGGCACTGTGGTATATTTGGCGAAAAGACGTTGCGAAGTTTCCCGAACCCTGCCCAGCCGAGTCAGATTCGACGAGTGACCTCTTTCTCGAAGTTGGACCTACCTAACTGGGTACATTATTTTAATTGTTGTGTAGCAATTTACCTTGGTATCCGGCTGTACGCTTGTAATCGCATGTGTAGATAATTGTAGTACTAGGTACCTACAACGTCAGCAAATGTACGCAATTTCAATCAAGACAACCGCAAATCGATGATTTGGTGGGACTGCGGCAACTATAGACAATTTACCCTGAATTCTAACTATTTGCTTTGGTTCCTAACAACAATTAGGAAGATTAATGAAACGTGTACGAAATACCTTGAACCTTGACTTCATTCTCGACCTTATTACATAGGAAAGTCTAAGTAAAACCTATGATTTAAAATAGCGTAGTATACGAGTATTTTTGTATAAGGTTAAGAGTATATTTAAGTCCAGACTTAGATTATGTTTAGCTTAAACCATTTAAAAATGCCTCTATTTCTAGATGTTTTCTACAAACCGAAATAGAAAGCCCCTGAACCACTGCTCACATTCAATAACCATGCTAGGAACTAGTCTGAGTAATCTGTTTTGTATATTCCACTTTTTTCAATCCTGTGAAAAATTCCCAAAATCTCGTTATAAATTATAGCCTTTAAGCTATTCTGAAGTATAAACAACAATACTATAAAGTTTCATCGAAATCCGTTTAGTAGTTTTTGCCTGAAAGAGTAACAAACATCAATACACCCATCCAACCTCACAAACTTACACATTTAATTATAATATACTAGCTTCCCGCCAGCGGCTTCGCCCGCGTGGTCTTATAATTTATTCCCCCGTTTTTGCATCATTTTTCATTACTACTCCGCTCCTATTAGTCGTAGCGTGATGATATATAGCCTATAGCCTTCCCCGATAAATGGGCTATCTAACATGGAAAGAATTTTTCAAATCGGTCCAGTACTTTTTGAGTTTATTCGTTACATACAAAAATACAAAAATACAAATCTTTCCTTTATAATATTAGTGTAGAAGTGGGATTATAATTTCCTTACACAACATTCCATTATAATTTTCCTACAAACCGAAATATTACGATAAAGAATTCCCTCTACATTAATTCCACTTTGAATTAGAACGTAACAAGAAAATATCATTTGTCAAATCCCTTCAGAACTTACCTTCACTAACTTCTTATAAATCTGAAATATGTTTTCCATATAACATAAATTATCTTCTTAAGCGTAAAATGAAAGAAGCCGGAGCATAAAATATGTCGTAAAACATGATTCACATGTATTATGTTGGTACTTATTACCGGAGCTGATATTATGTTGTATTTTACGATGCGTAAAATGAACTGTTACAGAGGTATCCACACGTACGCGTAGGACGTTGCTGTTTTATATTACAGACTTTTATAATAATGACTTTTTATTTTCAAGATGCTAATGCTTGACACAAATGTCCTAGTGGCTGAACGTACGGCTTCATTACTATGTCGCGGGATCGATTCCCAAAAATTGTTGAATTTTTTTCGTTTCAGTGTGTTTGTGAATTTGAGAAATAATGTGTATAAACGCACCCAGTTTAAAGAAAAAAATTCGAGTGTGGGGCAGTTTTTCTCTAATGTGTAGGATCTGATGCCTTAAAATGGCCACTTTATGACTCTATGTATATGTATTTTCAGTGATTCATCTAGGTACCCCTAGATGAATCTACTGCTACCCTGTATATTGTACCGACACTACTTACTTATTTATAGACCAAGCGTACTGCCATTTACCTACCTAGCACAAAAGCCGAACGTCGGTCCGCTGCTTGTCTTGACTTCCTAACAAAAAACCTACTAACTATTCAGCGGTCCCACTTATTGGCCGCAGAACTATGTCGAAGTAACCGCACGCAAATTATAAAAGAACAAAGAAAGGTCATTTTTGACAAAGCGATAATTAGCAACGATCCATCGCTACATGTTCGCGTGTAGCATGTAATGGGTTAACTGGCCTATTACAAACGTCATCACTAACAAAGGGTTAACGTAGTCAATTAGCCATCGAAAACACCGCCCCGTGACATTTAGAGCCGCTGGGTGGGACACTATTTGTCATTAATTTAGGGAATGAGGTGACAGAAACAGGGGCGCGGTTTGCGAACAAATTAATTTTACTGTTATGGCAACAGTCGAGCCATATCGTATGTGAGAAAATAATATTTAAACCATATTATGACGACATTACCCAAATATTTAAAAAAATTCTAATTTAATTAAAATAAGGGCCTGTTTCTCCACCTCCTAGTAAGTTCCAAGAAGTTAAATTTCATACTTTTGTTCTATTTTCCACATGGTGAAACAGGCCCTTAAAGTCTAAATACCTTTCTCACACGACAGCCCCAGAAGGAGAGTATTTTTTTCTCAAATACTTTATGCAACTTATCATAATCATCATGTCAGCCAAAAGAGGTCCACTGCTGAACAAAGACCTCCCCCATGTCTATGGGGGAGGCCTTTGTTCAGCAGGGAGCACTCGTATGCCACCTGCATCCAATGACTCCCAGCGACCTTTACAAGGCCGTTAGTCCATTTCGTTGGAGGTCATCCGATGCTGCGTTTTTCGACGGAATTAATCAGCAATAATAACCGATAAAAAGGTTATCCACTGCTAAAAACAGGGGCCTCCTATATATTTTCTCAAGGGTCAGTTATTGTCGCCTACATCCAACGACTTCAGAGACCACCCTACATGGCGTTTTCCGTTGAATGTCCTCTTCTCTGCTCGCGGCCATCCCCAATTTTTATACCGACTTATAGTAGCAGATAATAATTTCCACTATCCAGTTTTGATAACATTCTGAGCGCTCAAACATAACTCAACAGGTCACAGTTATATGTGCAAATAACTGCCGATGTATTTCAGATAGAACCTATCTATGTCATAAAAAAAGCTTTGTTTACGATTTTTTATACATCAAACACAAATAAAACATTTCGAAACCCCGTTCAAAGTATTGCTTTATTTCATTTGAGGCTGAAACAGTATTGCAGCAAATAGGTAACTTTAACCATAGGTTTTTAAACAAAATTATATATCTAAAACGTGCACATTGGAATAATGCCACGTTGAACATTACGTATGTATTGTGGAAATCACTCACAAACATTAATTAGCAAATTGAACCGAAATCAGTTGACAATTTATCATGCGGAATTTCAGACCACAATTGCAATTGCATCCGGGTGGCAAGTAAATAAAAGCCCACGGCTTCCGCCACCAAAACTGCACACAGAGGGATGCGTTTTGGCACAAATTTTGCATAATAACCTTTGTGTAGTTGGCTGCAGGGCGTGAAACTGCGAAATGCCGACGAATACAACATACGCGTACATTTAATGTTATCTTTATACCTTTAAATCTCTTATACAATTAACTATTATCTCTTTTCATATTTCGTTTTATTTTAGAATCAAACAACAACAATATTTGCTGAAGCGCTTTTAAAAACTGTGTTAACAAAACACGCCTACACGAGTGCAAAATAGTCATATTTTCAGTTTTATTTTTCGTTTGCGTAAATTAAGTTCATTCTAAATTGGGCTTTACAAAAGCTGAAAATGACAACTTGGTTTAGTTAGGTAGTCAGAATAATTTCCGCGTTTTTATTGTTACTTTTGTGAAAAGGTACACCGCAATATCTGCAACAATGAACATAAAATAAATTGAACCAACCGAAACTTTAACACTAAATCTGAGCGTTACCTATTCAGGAATCGCGACTTCGAAACAATTTTAAAGATTTAATCTCGCCGTAGGTACTTTTCAAAAATGAAAAATTAGATTCACCTAAGCTTTAATCCTAGCTAACCCTGGGCAATTTATTAAAACTTCTTTATTTAATCTTGCAAGTTATAATTTTTGTGGAAAACTTCACAGAAACTTGAAGATAAAAGAAACAAAACAGCGGAAAGCTTTTTCAGGCTGTTATCAAAGGCCATTATCTCTTGACCTGAAAAGTGGAATTATATTTTGTTTCTTCTTATAAGGAGTAAATAAGTTAGCGGGAGCGGAGACGTAATTTAAAAGTTACCTTCAAGTGGTCTTCCTTCCCAAGGCTCACTTATTAAGTGGCCACCTAAACAAGATTTAACAACGGGAAAAAATGCAAGTATCTTGTTTGATGACAGAAAGTCGTTTACGTGAAAATGTTGATTAGTGGTTGAGCGCCCATTTTTATTAGCTTTGACGTAGATATATTTATGATGTTATAACTTTATTTCCATATACTAAACTGGGTGTATTCGAATATAAATAGGTAACAACCTCATTTTCAGTTACTGTACCTACGCGAATACCTTTAAATCCATGATTCTATAATCCAGATTTAAAAAACGTACAGCTATACTAGGACATTGAAATAAAACTAATTTTGGACTTTATTCCGTTACTTTTCAGATCCTTTACGGCTATTTGCCATGATATTCTAACCAGCCAATGTAAAACTATATTAATTTAAATGTCCTAAATTCGCTAAGTGTCAGAAATCAGTAGGTACCTACTTATACTAGATGCTATTCTATAATATTGCAGTATTCACAGCAAAAGTGGTGGAACTTGGCAATAGGCCGGGGGCTGCGCTGGTATTTAGAAGAAGAACTACATTTTCATGCTAATCGGGAAATAAAAGAAAAGGCGTACGCTACTACTTCGCAGATATGCCGCCTACCAAAGTATATTAATAGCTAGTAGGTAGCCTTATAACCATAGGCGTTAAGCCTGAACGCATTAGTACTACTACTACATTAGTGCATTACTACTTATTAGCTCTGTGTTTGTCGGATGTGTGTCTGAATAAATGTATTTTTCTTTCTTTCTTTCTTTCATTAAGTAATAATAGAATAGTTGTACCTTATCATTAAATAGACGGAATGATGTGTACAAGATTTAAAACAGCTTTATAGATATATTTAAAGCTTACTAAAATAAAAGTTATTGTTTCGTAGTCGATGTCAGCGTATACGTAACTTGAGCCGTGTTATACACCCCGCTCTACCCGATGACTATTATTTTTAGTTAGAAATGTTAAATATACATTAAGCATTATAATTTTAAAAAATATACCCATATTTACAGAGGCGTCAACACACATTATGAGTAATGTTTAAACGTTTTTAATATCCCGAAAGCTTTAATTAACAAAGAGTAACAAAACAAGAGGTACATTATTAATATCACGTATTTACATGACAACGAAATTAAAAACGAGCTCTCATTTCCGTTCCGTCCATTTGCTTAATGGACTTATACGGCACAGGGGACTTTTGCAACAACTTTCATCACACTAAAAGCACCGTACAGAAAATGACCTGAGATTAATAAACCTCATATCATTTTCTCTTCACTAAAAACGTATGTGAATTTTGTACCAACTACCCAATAAATTCGGATTTTTGTTATATAAGAAGTATTGATACTAATACTCTTAATTTTGAAATTGATAATATATGTGCTGATATTTTCTAAATTATTAATTCTCATACAACGTCTTCAAATATTTACATAATTATGCTATGCATAGTTTTCAAGATTCACCTGCAGACAGAGGGGTTGTTGACTCTTCAATCAAGCAAATTACTTTAACTCCACATGCCATAAATCTTATGGTTTTGTTTAACTTCATATACAACAACAACAAAAATATCATGTTTCTGTTTTCCAATGGAATGTAAGTTTGATTTGATGTATTCGGATGCGGAGTACCTCAAGACCGTCCGCTACCGTGTCCACGAGTAGACGTGTGCTCAATTTATTTAAAAATATTAATTAGTACGCACACGATTTTAACCCAAAGTTAAATACCCATAGTGCCTAAACTTAGATACACACTACGCGCACCGTAAATTGGCATCGCCGCGGCCGCGCCGTCTAACCGACGCTGCAAGCAGTGAGACCCCGCTCCGCACCCGCCGCCTTCACCTCCGAGCAAGCAGGTTTAGTGGTCATAATTGCTGTCTCGCTCCAGCCAAGATTACTACGGCCGCCTCTCGGCGCTAGCGCAGCTCCGTTGCTACGAGCTTCACACATAACAATATTATTTTACAACCGTAAGTACTTTGTTACGTCGTACTGTTCGGCCGTTCAAGAATACCCGCTTACTACAAATCTACAATGCCCCGCGTACAGCGCTCTCCGCCACCTATCACGCCTACTAATAATATAACACAAACATCGTCTGAATCCGATATTCCTCACCTGGTATCGAGTACCCCAAATGAGGATGCAAACACAACAATGCGTCACAAGCGCCCTCGTACGAGTTGTTCTCCGGTTTCTGAATTGAATGAATTCAAACAAGAACTCCGTCAAATGTTACAGGACTGGAAAACGGACCAGGAAGCTTACCTTGCGAAATTCTGTGACGAACAAAGTTCAACTCTAAAGAAACTGATATCCGAACTTGCCGAAGTCAAAGCACAAAATCAGGCCATCCAAAAATCATACACGGAGATGGATAAAACGGTCACATTTATAAGTAACCAGTACGACGATACGATCAAACAAGTAGAGGTTCTCCAAAAAGAAAAACAAACATATCGGCAGAGTATATTGAACCTTGAATCAAAACTACAGGATTTCCAGCGTTCCTTATCTCGCACTTCTAGCGTCGAAATACGAAATGTGCCTTCTGTGGATAACGAATCTCCCACGGATCTATCAACAATTGTAAGCAAAGTCGGCTCCGTTATTGAAATGCCGCTTAACAATAGCAACTTACGTGATGTTTACCGACTGCCGGGTAAACCGGGCACAATCAGACCTATCGTCGCAGAACTTACTAACGTCATTATGAAAAACCAATTTGTCACAGCATCTCGCAACTTCAACAAGAAACACAGCAATGAGAGCCGCCTCAGTACCCTAAGCATTGGTTTGACCGGTGAGCGCCGTCCGATTTACGTATCGGAGTATTTGCCCGCAAGTTCAAGAAAGCTTTTCTTTGCTGCAAAGGAATTTGCCAAACTCAACAAATACGAATTTTGCTGGAGTAGTAACGGCAATATATTTTTGAGAAAAGCCGTGGGTCTCAAGCAAATTCTTATCAAATCGGAAGATACCTTGCGCGACCTAGAACAGCACTCCGACCAATGACTATCCTTCGAGTCTAATATTGCATCACTGTATAATTTCTTCTATTATATTTGGCATAAAAATGTACATCTGCAGTATAAATCCTTACATTTAGTTTTAGATAAGTTTCTCAAGGAAATTAAGCTTTTAAATAAGCAACTACTAAACATATCGTTACGTATAGTTTTAACAATGTTTTTTATAGTAATGTATTTGATTAACCAACAAGCAAAAACACTCATTTTCACCCTCAACCATTATACTTTGTATCACACTAACACACCTCGCACCACACACATAATTACTTACACAACACTGAATAAATATACTTATCCTACCACAGTTATCACACTTAACTTTACACTACCACAAAAACACAACTTACGCTCCTGTCACATCTTTCCCTACATGTTACACAACCCAAATTGCGATTTAAATCGCCCCACACATCAATCACCCCCTTACAAAAATCCCCCATTACCAATAATAGCCATTAATCTGTGCAATAAAATAGAATTAAATAAATGGCTACTATAAATGAAATATATAAAGACTTAGACAACGTTTCTGTCTCTCTCTCGTATACATGTTCTCCAGACGACTGTGAAAGTTATGTTGATACTGCGAATGCTTTTAATATTCTTCACATAAATATACGAAGTATAATTAAAAACTTCAATGACTTTAATTGCCTTTTAGTGGCGATGAAAATCAATTGTGACATATTAATTTTATCAGAATGTTGGCTTAAAAACTCAATGTCAATACCAACACTAGTTGGCTATACAAGTCACCATACTAAGAACTTAATTAACAAGAACGATGGGATTGTCATTTATATTAAGGACCATATAAGTTGTAACGTCTCCGAACCACAATTTTCTGACTCCAGCTGCATTATATGCACCATCGAGAACAAACTGGCAATAGTTGCACTTTACAGGTCACCGTCAACCAAAAATACCGATAAATTCCTGGATAGTTTACATAACGTGCTTCTTGAATATAAGAACTACCATACTACGGCGGTGATTGGCGATATTAATATAAATATATGTCCAAATAGCATCGATCCCCGATCGCAGCAATACCTCGACTTAGCCGCCTCTCACGGTCTTTTACCAGCACATCAGCTCCCAACCCGACTAAACACCTGTTTGGATCACATTTTACTAAAAACCAACAAAAGAGCGACTACATTAGTACTTGAAACCACTATCACAGATCATTCAGGTGTCTTATTGAGTATCGAGTCTTGTAATCCAATAAAAAAAGCACACAAATTTATTTCATCTCGCCTAGACCTCTCAAATGCCATAAAAGACATTGAATGTTACGACTTCTCAATACTCTTCACAATGAATGACCCTAACCTGGCAACAAACAAGTTGATCTGTATATTATCAGCCATCGTAGCTAAAAATACTATTCATAGAACTATCTCTTGTAAAATAAGAATTATCAAGCCTTGGATCACCGTCGGTTTATTGCGGTGCATACGAAACCGGGACAAAATGCATAAAAAAACTAAAAAAGAACCCGAAAACTCAATTCTCAAACTCACCTACCTACGCTATCGCAATTTTTGCAATAACCTTTTAAAAAAACTTAAAATTGCGTATGAGAAACAACAATTTGCAAAAGCAAAGAATAATCCAAAAAAGATGTGGGACACTATCACAAAAATAACAAATACCAAACACAAGCCACCCTTGCCTACTGAACTCCTGAAGCTTTGCCATCCACCCATGAAATCAGCTGACTCCGTTAATCATTATTTCACACAAGTTGGCAGAACCCTAGCAAACAAAATTACACACTCCCAAAACTGCTCTCAATCATTCTTCAAAAAACCCCAATCTATGCCGAACTCGCTGGTCTTACTGGAGACATCTGAAGAAGAAGTCGAGCGTATAATCAAAGAGCTTCGCTCGGATAGCGCCTCGGGTTGGGACGGTATCCCCTCTAAGTTATTAAAATCTACCTGTCACATCCTAGTACCTCCAATAACTCACATCTGCAACCTATGCTTGTCCTCAGGCATATTTCCAAGAGCCCTTAAGCGCGCCTTGGTCCATCCCATCTTCAAATCAGGTGACAGAGGCAGTGTCAACAATTATCGCCCAATCTCGGTATTACCAGCTATCTCGAAAATACTGGAAAGAATATTATACAAGAATCTCAATAACTATGTAAACAAATTCAAACTAATCTCGCAAAACCAATTCGGATTTCAAAAAGGCTTATCCACTGAAGATGCCGTGTCGTCACTACTAAATTGTGTTGTCGATAAAATCGACAATAAGTATAAGTGTCTAGGTATATTCCTGGACCTCTCGAAGGCATTTGACACCGTCTCTGTCCCTATCCTTCTTTCCAGGCTGGAATCGATTGGGGTGCGCGGTACTGCTCACGATATTTTCAAAAGCTTCCTCTCTGAGAGAACACAGTCTGTCAAGGTAGCGGATGTCATTAGTGGGGAGGAGTCAATTGAGTTCGGTGTACCACAGGGAAGTCTGATAAGTCCTCTTCTCTTCTCCATCTACGTGAACGAGCTCTGTGAGCTATCACACCCCTCAGCACATATAGTAGCTTATGCTGACGACACTGCAATTGTAGTATACGATCATGACTGGCAGACCACAATAGACACCGCAGAAGCAATATTAAGGCAGATTACTCACTGGCTGTCCAAAAACAGCCTCACTTTAAACGTAGATAAAACTAATTTGGTCACGTTTAGCTCTCGCCCCTTAAATCAACCGGCCGAACATTCAGTCATGGTCAAGGTACACCAATGTAACACATCATGTCGAAACTGTGCGTGTCCTATCTTGAACAGAGTTCCTGTGGTAAAATACCTCGGACTCCAGCTCGATGCCTGTCTATCATGGAAGACCCATCTAAAATCCTTGTCATCGCGCATCAGAAAACTCCTATTTGTGTTTAAGAAACTAAGACTATCGGCTCACATTGATACTTTGAACATGGTTTACAGCGCTCTTTGCGAATCGATTGTAGGCTACTGCATCACTGCTTGGGGAGGAACCGCAAAGACCGCGATTATAGAGGTGGAGCGGGCCCAACGCGCTGTGATTAAGGTTCTCCTGGGAAAACCCCGTCGCTACCCGACACTTCAGCCATACTCGGAGCACAAATCTCTAACAGTCAGACAGTTGTTCATTCTTCGCACAGTCATTCGTAAACACGCTACTCTTTCACCTCCAGACACCTCCAAGTCCATCCAAAGAAGAAGACCAAATCCTGCCTGTCCGAAACTACAAGTTAACTCAACCTTTGCACAACGTCATAGTCGATTCTTGAGCTCTCTGCTATACAACAAATTGCACACAAAACTCAACATCCACTCGCTGAACACTTACCAATGCAAACACAAAGTGAAGGAATACCTAATGTCGCTTGACTACGACGATACAGAAGAGCTCATCAAACCCTCGTATATTTGATTATCGTTCATTCTAATTCCCTTTATTTCCTTCTCTCAACACAACACACACACACACAACACAACACACAACCACAACTCTACACCACACACATCTCTCTTCATTCACCTCCTCACACACACTTCACTACTCTTACGCAGATTTAATTGCATCACATTACAATACGCTTGTTGGAATAACTTTAGAATAATTTTACTGTCATTAGTACAATATCCAAATTTGAATGCATGTATCTACTTTTAAAAATAAAAACATCACTGTTTAACATCAATTGGACGGTTGGATGACCCCCATAACACAGGATTTTCCTAGCATGGGGGCCATTAATCTATCTGCTTGACCTCTGTTTTCTTTTATAAGTGCTATGTCTGTGTTAACATTATCCATGTACTATGATGACAAAATAAACTTTATTATTATTATTATTATTATTATTATTACCTTACGGATCAAGAAGTGTAGGTACTTAAGTAATAGGACCACAAAAATAGGCCCACCAGCAAATGTAAACTATTCAATTTAAGCAATTATAAATATCAACAAAATTAATGGTGTTAGGCACATGCTGGCGTCTATACGGTTAATTAAAGCATTTTTGTTTAATCCGAAAGTTACATTAAAAGCGCAAGTGGTTTTTTTGAGGGTTGATAGGCCCTACTGAATTGCCATTGTTGTTTTCAGTATGTACATTGTACATATTAAGTGTAAACACAGAATGGTTTCCAACGGTTACGTAATTATTTTCCTAACCAATCGCTATAAATTATGCATAACTTTACAGCCCACATTAATCTTTTTAGGTAAAATGGTATATCCCTTTAGGAATTATTTACTTAAGCGTATTGAAGCTGAGAATTCAAACTTTAATTATAAATTCAGAATATAGTATCGGCGAGAGTTTAATAACTGTATGGTGTAGGCGCATAAATATGACGTACCCATTTATTTATGAGTACGGCTTATAGCATGGTTGCAAAGGAAAATTAATTTTAAAGTAAATACATATTGTGTATTTGGAATAACACCGTGTTTTATCAACTTAAAAAAATCTAGAATAGTTACAAATAATTATTTTTGTAAACAATTTTCCAGTAAAACGTTTAAGGTAAAACTTTTTGGACGTGGTTACTTACTTGCTACGAGTAGGGTACATCAGACTGTCATACTACGGGGTTTAGAGACTATTACCTATTCCGTGGTTTAGTGGTGTACTGGTCATGGCCCTTTTCTTCCGCGGGGTGGTGGCAGGGTAAACGGCACTATTTTCTCTCCCAACTCGCCGGAGGTCACAGATAGGCCTTCCGACCTCCTTGAGCTGTAGCCTGCAGATGTCTGATTTCGGAAGTCCGCAAATGCCCATATACCTTAGAATAGAGTAACTAAAAAAAATGTTTGATTATTTAATCAAATAAAACTTTTCCTTTTTTAACCCCCGATGCATAAACGACGGGGTGTTATAAGTTTGACGTGTCTGTGTGTGAGTGTCTGTCTGTGGCATTGTAGCTGTCGAACGGATGAACCGAATTTGATTTTGTTTTTTTATTTGAAAGGTGAATTAGTCGGGAGTGTTCTTAGCTATGTTTGATGAAAATCGGTCCAAGATGGCCGCCGCCACAAAATAGCAAATTACAACTCCCTCAATATGGGTATCAAATGAAAGGGCTTAACTAGGAGAATACTATACACAATGATAAATTTCAAATCCAAGATGGCCGCCACCAGAGAATGGCAAACTACATTTCATGTCGGGTGTATTCTAAATTTTTAATTTAAGTTAGGATAACACATAAATATTGCATACCTTTCAGAAATATACGAAATCATCTTAGCAGCGCAGGTTCCATTTTATTTACCATTGAAGCATTCAATTCATTTATAAATTACACAATTCAATATATACGTTAAAATATCATAACATAACAAAAGAGAAAAATATTATCAGTGCCGCAAACAAAGTAACGTAACGTAGACTGCGGCTCTAACCATATTGCAGGAAATGTTGTTGTTGAATCTCTTGAATCGTAAATAACAAATGGGAGAAAATAAAACTTTTCCGCCACATCATCCTGTTTATATCGAGATTGTGAGGTGAGGTACTCTGCACAAGTACCTACAATGTACGTAGGTATCGGTAATCCCAAGACGCGTCTGTCTCCACACTGAACCGTCACTGTGAACAGTTAAAATTGAAGTTTCCCAAAAGAGATTAGATCGAGTCAGACCTCGTTTGCAGTCACGTGCTCGTCTACCTTGGCGGGGTGTTTTCCATCAAAGCGGAATGAATAACGAACTTTGCAAGTTGTAATTAAGTTACACTACTTTGTTTTATCTGCCTTTCTTCACTTGACGAGAGGTGGGGCTTGGTATGTGAAAATAGTTGCATGCACAGGTGCAGAACTAAGTTGCGACGCGGCTCGCGGCCAACATGGCCTCCAACAATGTAATTAGCAAAAGTTACTGTATTTTTTTATTAAAAGTTCTTTTGTTTTTTATTATATTCTTTTTATTTAACTTTGTCACACATTAGGAATGCAGTTGATTATCGCAATTGTTGTAATCAAGAATAAATATTGTAAAGAGGAATTTGATTGTTTGCATTTAATAGGCTCCGAAACGGATGGTATTGAAAAAAAGTATTTCACCATTAGAAAGCTACGTCTTTCTTTACCGAGTAACATAGGCTAAAATGTATAAGAAACATCCAAACCACGCCGGGGAAGCCGCTTAAGGAAAGCTAGTAAACAATAAATTGCTTAGATATTTCAGGAAACGATCTGCAGATTGTTAAGCTTAGTTATGTGTCAACGAACCTTTCTAAAAACATTTTCTTCCACTCTAGAAAAATATTAGTCTCAGTTTCCACCTTATTCATATACCAACCCGCACTAGCCACTAGGCCTGCAGCAGCCGGATACCTATGAATGATAAACCATACCCCGCGATGTACCACGCTTTGATTTAATTTTTGCCAATAACTTATTTAAACAGGTTTATAGATATACTAAATACTTACTAAAATTAAAGTTATTGTTTCGTAGTCGATGTCAGCGTATACGTAACTTGAGCCGTGTTATACACCCCGCTCTACCCGATGACTATTCTTTTTAGTTAGAAATGTTAAAAATACATTAAGCATTATAATTTTAAAAAATATACCCATATTTACAGAGGCGTCAACACACATTATGAGTAATGTTTAAACGTTTTTAATATCCCGAAAGCTTTAATTAACAAAGAGTAACAAAACAAGAGGTACATTATTAATATCACGTATTTACATGACAACGAAATTAAAAACGAGCTCTCATTTCCGTTCCGTCCATTTGCTTAATGGACTTATACGGCACAGGGGACTTTTGCAACAACTTTCATCACACTAAAAGCACCGTACGGAAAATGACCTGAGATTAATAAACCTCATAACATTTTCTCTTCACTAAAAACGTATGTGAATTTTGTACCAACTACCCAATAAATTCGGATTTTTGTTATATAAGAAGTATTGATACTATACTCTTAATTTAGTTTTGAAATTGATAAATATATGTGCTGACATTTTCTAAATTATTAAGTGTCATACAACGTCTTAAAATATTTACATAATTATGCTATGTATAGTTTTCAAAATTCACCTGCAGACAGAGGGGTTGTTGACTCTTCAATCAAGCAAATTACTTTAACTCCACATGACATAAATCTTATGGTTTAACTTAATATATAACAGCAACAAAAATATCATGTTTCTGTTTTCCAACGGAATGTAAGTTTGATTTGATGTATTCGGATGCGGAGTACCTTACGGATCAAGTAGTGTAGGTACTTAAGTAATAGGACCACAAAAATAGGCCCACCAGCAAATGTAAACTATTCCATTTAAGCAATTATATAATTATAATCAACAAAAAATGGTGTTAGGTACATGCTGGCGTCTATACGGTTAATTAAAGCATTTTTGTTTAATCCGAAAGTTACATTAAAAGCGCAAGGGGTTTTTTTTGGGGGTTGATAGGCCCTACTGAATTGCCATTGTTGTTTTCAGTATGTACATTGTACATATTAAGTGTAAACACAGAATGGTTTCCAACGGTTACGTAATTATTTTCCTAACCAATCGCTATAAATTATGCATAACTTTACAGCCCACATTAATCTTTTTAGGTAAAATGGTATATCCCTTTAGGAATTATTTACTTAAGCGTATTGAAGCTGAGAATTCAAACTTTAATTATAAATTCAGAATATAGTATCGGCGAGAGTTTAATAACTGTATGGTGTAGGCGCATAAATATGACGTACCCATTTATTTATGAGTACGGCTTATAGCATGGTTGCAAAGGAAAATTAATTTTAAAGTAAATACATATTGTGTATTTGGAATAACACCGTGTTTTATCAACTTAAAAAAATCTAGAATAGTTACAAATAATTATTTTTGTAAACAATTTTCCAGTAAAACGTTTAAGGTAAAACTTTTTGGACGTGGTTACTTACTTGCTACGAGTAGGGTACATCAGACTGTCATACTACGGGGTTTAGAGACTAT
The DNA here is from genome assembly GCA_946251955.1 of Acronicta psi. NCBI lineage: Eukaryota > Metazoa > Arthropoda > Insecta > Lepidoptera > Noctuidae > Acronicta > Acronicta psi. Next base: position 8,015,227 of record OX276475.1, on the reverse strand, counting down.
TACCTATTCCGTGGTTTAGTGGTGTACTGGTCATGGCCCTTTTCTTCCGCGGGGTGGTGGCAGGGTAAACGGCACTATTTTCTCTCCCAACTCGCCGGAGGTCACAGATAGGCCTTCCGACCTCCTTGAGCTGTAGCCTGCAGATGTCTGATTTCGGAAGTCCGCAAATGCCCATATACCTTAGAATAGAGTAACTAAAAAAAATGTTTGATTATTTAATCAAATAAAACTTTTCCTTTTTTAACCCCCGATGCATAAACGACGGGGTGTTATAAGTTTGACGTGTCTGTGTGTGAGTGTCTGTCTGTGGCATTGTAGCTGTCGAACGGATGAACCGAATTTGATTTTGTTTTTTTATTTGAAAGGTGAATTAGTCGGGAGTGTTCTTAGCTATGTTTGATGAAAATCGGTCCAAGATGGCCGCCGCCACAAAATAGCAAATTACAACTCCCTCAATATGGGTATCAAATGAAAGGGCTTAACTAGGAGAATACTATACACAATGATAAATTTCAAATCCAAGATGGCCGCCACCAGAGAATGGCAAACTACATTTCATGTCGGGTGTATTCTAAATTTTTAATTTAAGTTAGGATAACACATAAATATTGCATACCTTTCAGAAATATACGAAATCATCTTAGCAGCGCAGGTTCCATTTTATTTACCATTGAAGCATTCAATTCATTTATAAATTACACAATTCAATATATACGTTAAAATATCATAACATAACAAAAGAGAAAAATATTATCAGTGCCGCAAACAAAGTAACGTAACGTAGACTGCGGCTCTAACCATATTGCAGGAAATGTTGTTGTTGAATCTCTTGAATCGTAAATAACAAATGGGAGAAAATAAAACTTTTCCGCCACATCATCCTGTTTATATCGAGATTGTGAGGTGAGGTACTCTGCACAAGTACCTACAATGTACGTAGGTATCGGTAATCCCAAGACGCGTCTGTCTCCACACTGAACCGTCACTGTGAACAGTTAAAATTGAAGTTTCCCAAAAGAGATTAGATCGAGTCAGACCTCGTTTGCAGTCACGTGCTCGTCTACCTTGGCGGGGTGTTTTCCATCAAAGCGGAATGAATAACGAACTTTGCAAGTTGTAATTAAGTTACACTACTTTGTTTTATCTGCCTTTCTTCACTTGACGAGAGGTGGGGCTTGGTATGTGAAAATAGTTGCATGCACAGGTGCAGAACTAAGTTGCGACGCGGCTCGCGGCCAACATGGCCTCCAACAATGTAATTAGCAAAAGTTACTGTATTTTTTTATTAAAAGTTCTTTTGTTTTTTATTATATTCTTTTTATTTAACTTTGTCACACATTAGGAATGCAGTTGATTATCGCAATTGTTGTAATCAAGAATAAATATTGTAAAGAGGAATTTGATTGTTTGCATTTAATAGGCTCCGAAACGGATGGTATTGAAAAAAAGTATTTCACCATTAGAAAGCTACGTCTTTCTTTACCGAGTAACATAGGCTAAAATGTATAAGAAACATCCAAACCACGCCGGGGAAGCCGCTTAAGGAAAGCTAGTAAACAATAAATTGCTTAGATATTTCAGGAAACGATCTGCAGATTGTTAAGCTTAGTTATGTGTCAACGAACCTTTCTAAAAACATTTTCTTCCACTCTAGAAAAATATTAGTCTCAGTTTCCACCTTATTCATATACCAACCCGCACTAGCCACTAGGCCTGCAGCAGCCGGATACCTATGAATGATAAACCATACCCCGCGATGTACCACGCTTTGATTTAATTTTTGCCAATAACGGGACTTTCCCAAAATCCTTTGTAAACGGATGCTGATTTATATAACACTAGCTTTAGCCCGCGACATCGTTCCCGTAGAAGTTGATTTTTTCCCCCTTGCAACATTTTTAATTAATACTCCGCTACTATGATCATAGCATGATGATATAGCCCTATAGCCTTCTTCTATAAACGGGCTATCTAACACTGAAATATTTTTTGGAATTGGACCAGTAGTTCCTGAGGTTAGCGCGTTCAAACAAACAAAAAACTCCTCAGCTTTGTATTATTAGTATAGTAAATAAGATACTGATACTGTCTCTCAAGATACAGGTTTACCTAGTTTGAGAGACAGGGTTTTCCTTTTGTGCACAGATTTTAGTTCCCTGATTGTATTGCATTGTGTTACTACCATATAGCTTAAATTGCCATAACATAAAACATGTTTAATCTGTGTTTTTATGAAATAAAAGTTATTATTAGTTATAGTTATTAGTTATTTATTTTTGTATAAACATAAGTTATTATACAGGAATGCATAGATGCTTAATAAACTATGATCATACGATTATTTCAGCTTTCTAGACTAAGGGCCTGTTATACCACCTCCTGGTGTGTTCCTGTTTTTATTTTATAAATAAATATCCTCGGACATTTCTACACACCACCATCTAGTCCCAAACTAAGCAGAGCTTGTACTATGGATACTAGACAATGGATATAATACTTAAATATCCTTTTTTTTGTAAATACAAACTTATAATACATAGGAAACACCCAGACAAACACAAACATTGTGTTATATTCGGTGTACAATAAAGTATATATAAATAAATAAACATTTAAGTTCATCACCATAAAATGTTTGTGTCCCCAATCGAACCCACGACCTTGTGATCAGCAGTCCGGTACTCGAACCACTAGACCACAGACGTCGTCAAGTCAATTGGCATATAATTTCATACAAATTTTGTACTTTTTTAAAATTAATCCGGCGGTATAGCGGCTTTCCTGATTTGACTGTGCTTGATAGATCAGTCAGTCAGTCAATCTTATTTAAATTCTATGCCACTCAGCCAGTTTACGTTTAGGAAAATCATCTTTACCTTGAAAGCCGCTAAGTACGCAACTTGACGTCAGAAAGTCGTTAACTAAAACTTTATTGAACTAATTGCTAGAAGCCGTCAAATTGACAAAGTTTTAATTAAAATTTGTAACACGTATAATCATAGTCATCATTTTAATGTCTTATTTATTCCTTAGTTTATTTTGAAATGTCAGGTTATTAATGTCGGCAATGGCTGGTTATAGTTTCGAAACAAGAAACCGAATATGATCGCATAATTTTGCAAAGGGTAAAGATGATGATATTTATTGTAAATAGGTAGAGTTAAATTCCCGTCATATTCGTGCTGAATGTTCCTAATCCCATGACATGGAAGGCTAACATGCGCGCCACGACAAAATTTTGTCTACTCTTTTGTCTCGCTCTTTCTCGTGCGAAAACGAAACAAAAGCACGATATAAGCGTCGACAAAATGTTCTCGCGGCGTGCATGTTAGCCCGGCATGACGCATAGGGCACGTGATGACAGGTGCGGTTTTTTTGTTGGTGTGAATCCGACATACCCTGCCACCTCCGGCAGCATGCGCGGCGGCGATCCATGAGGATTTTCTGCACAACAAAAAAAAGTTTAGACTTAAACTGCAAACACACTATCATGTGCTTAAAAATTACAAATACCTTTATTTATATATCTATACTAATATTATAAAGAGGAAAGATTTGTTTGTTTGTTTGTTTGTTTGTAATGAATAGGCTCCGAAACTCCTGGACCGATTTCAAAAATTCTTTCACCTTTGGAAAGCTACATTATCCCCGAGTAACATAGGCTATATATCATCACGCTACGACTAATAGGAGCGGAGTAGTAATGAAAAATGTTGCAAAAACGGGGAAAAAATTATAAGACCACGCGGGCGAAGCCGCTGGCGGGAAGCTAGTTAAGTAATATTTACGTGTACAGCAGTACAACTCTGCCTAACCGTTTGTGGAATACATGCGTGGTTGTATATTATGAAAGTAAAATTCATTTTCAACAAGTTGCAAAAAACCATGTCATTGCTTAACGTAGCTTAGCTCATATAGTACCTCCGCTATGCCTAATAGGTTTAATAAAGTTGTAATATAAAAGTAATGGATCCAGGCCGACCTAGAAAAGAAAGTAAAATATAGCATATTATGACTGAGATTTATAGGAAAACTAGTGCTTACCGCATAGGGTTGATACTCCTATAAAATAAAACCTTTTAGAACACTACGCCTGTATTCCTCGGAGGGTTAGGCAGGTTTATGTACCTACGCACACTCGGATTTCACGGGGCTTGTTTTTATGTGCTTTAGGAGACAAAACTACCTGTGCAGCTGTGATAACTGGGCCATCGAAATATTTGGTAGAATAAATTCAAAAACAATTACGGATAGATGCTCTGTTCGATCTGTGTACAATTTTACAATAATTTATCATCATAACTTCTAGTAGAGCTAAAGCCCCGGTAGGCAGATGGAGCCATAAAATGTATGTATTATTATGCCAAAATATAAATATTTCTTTTTATAATTAGTTTTTAAGAGACATATATTATAGCTGCGTCTGTGTTTATTCAGTGATTATTATAGAAAATGTTTCGTTATGTAATAATATATCCATCCATGTATCCATAACCATAACTTATATTGTAACATATTCATCTGTGACGGGCGTTATTCTTATCAGATGATTCATTAAATTTAATGATAACAAGGACACTTCTCTGTGTTATCATTGTGACGTAATAATCTACAATCTTCAAGCAGTCCCGGGTGGGCTGTAATAGCCTCGTGACCACATCTAACAGTAATCCTTTCAAGTATTAAACTCCTACTTTAATATAACTTGAACAATGCGGCGACCCATGGCTCAGCCGTAACAATAGCAAAGTTTTCATTCTAAGACTCCGTTTTATATCTGCGCAGACCCTTTTGTTGTTCCTCACGACGGGGTGTGTCGGGTAAACGCGGAAACCCTTGTTACTATTACAATCTTACTAATTTTAGTGAAACACAATCGCTTTCTAGTGAACATTGAACACCTCGGCTTATAACTATGTTTTTACCCTAATTAATAGGTGAGTTTACACTCATGCAGTTCGACACAAACATACCATCACACCTATATCCCTGACGTGATAGGCAGGTGTGTACGAATGTAGTGCGTCGGTACGTTTAGGTACCATGTAATAGGGGGTGAGCCTATTACCATCAACCGGGCACAAATCCAGACTCCGAGCTCACAGAAAACCTCAATAATACTTTGTTCAACCCGTAATCCGAACACCACTACACCAACGAAGGAGTGAGAATTACTATGAAAATATTCTAAAGGCATATTATTGGTGTAAACTTCCCGTTTTATTGATTTACAAAAATAAGTGTTTTCCAACATTGTATAGTATCAATAACAAATTGCATATAAACAATATCTTTTGATAAGATTACCAGTTATTTTAATGAAGGGCAAAATCAATATTTCAAGTTTTCAACAACTTAATTGTTATAATTATTACTACTTATAAACAAACACCTCAACTAATTAAAAAAAACAGTAGTCACTAAAATGGTCTACCGTCCCTTAAATCAACGGCATACGCAGCACGGTAAACATGCTCAACTATCAATGTTTTGCTCTCATTGCCAAATCAGTATGTAAATGAAGTTTCTAACACAAGCATAATACGTACTGTTTCATTTGGAAATCACATGCCTGTAACTGTTCATATGGTAGGTACAAGTTTCCAAACTAGGTGTTTCAGTACTCTATACTAATATTATAAAGAGGTAAAGTTTGTGAGTTTGTCGGGTTGTAAGGAGTAATCTCTGGATCCACTGAACCGATTATGAATTAATTTATGAAAAGATTTGTGGATTTTGACATGATACTACTTTTTACGGATTTTATCACAACGATGCCTTTATGAATTCGAAAAAAATATATGTCAATGTCTGACACAAAACATTTTGATTTGTGGTCTAGTGGTTCGAGTACCGGACTGTTAATCACGAAGAGTTCCCGGGTTCGATTCCCACAGGACATACATATTTATTGTGATAAGTGTTTGTGTTAGTCTGGGTGCTTCTTATAAGTATGTATTTACAAAAAAAGTATGTAAGTATTATATCCATTGTCTAGTACTCATAGCACAAGCTCTGCTTAGTTTAGAACTAGATGGTGCTGTGTATAATGTCCCAGGATATTTATTTATTTAATACTAGCTTCCCGCCTTCGGCTTCGGCTTCAGCGGCTTCGCCCGCATGGTCTTGTGAATTTTTCCCCGTTTTTGCAACACTTTTCATTGCTACTCGGCTCCTATTAGTCGCAGCTTATAGTATATAGCCTGTTACCTCCCGATAAATGGGCTATCTAACACTGAACGAATTATTCACATCGCTTCAGTAGTTTCGGAGCCTATTCAATACAAACAAACAAACAATCAAATCTTTCCTCTTTATAATATTAGTAGAGATTAGTATTAATTTAGACTAATAGTAGGTATATATCATTTAAAGTATCCACAGATACACGCACAGAATTACTGATGCAAATGCACAAAAGGCATTAAGCAGGCAAGCGTCTTAGTAGTAAGCGGAGATTACGAGGATCGAGCCCCATTGTCGATGGCACGCCTAAGATACCGCTCGCAGCCCGCAGTTAGAAGCCTTTGTAAGTTGTCGTCTTGAACATACCTGCAGCCCAACTTCTAGCTTAGCTGCAAAGATCGAATTACTTGTTTGTTCAACACTTCTACTTATAGTTGCGTTTATTTGCTGTTTGGTTTCGTTGTAATTAAAGTCTTTCTTTATTAGATAAGTACGTAAAGTAAAGTAGTAATATATGTCTAAAAAGCAGTGATAGCCTAGGGGTACCACTGGACTGCCAAGTCAAAGGTCTCGAGTTCGAATCCAAGGCACGCACCTCTGACTTTTCGCAATCATGTGCATAATTATACGGTGAACGAAAACATCGTGAGAAAACCTGCATGCCTGAGAGATTTTCTCGACGGCATGTGAAGTCTGCCAACCCGCATTAGGCTAGCGTGGTTGACTATAGCCAAATCCCTCTCATACTGAGAGGAGACCGGTGCCCAGCAGTGGGACAGTATATGGGTTGATTATTTATTTATTTTATTTTGTATGTCTGAAGACGATAAAATTGTATACGTACAGGCCCCAACTTGCAGTATGTTTTGGCACGTTTGGTAGTCAGAAAGCTAAAACACCTGTTTATATTTAGGAATACCTATAGGTTTTAATCACCACGCGTTGTGTATAATACTGGTATTCAGCCACATTTGGTTAGACTGGAACTAGATCTCAAGATTCATATTTTGCTAATAGGCTAGAAGGATGATGAAATTTATAGGTACTGAGATTTGTATTTTTTTTTCTTCAGGATTATTTTTTTATCCTGTAGTGCTACTACATCTACGTGGGCGAAGCCGGCAAAAGCTAGTTTACTATTTTAGTTTATTCCTCAAAGGGTTTGGTAGAGATGTACCACCATAGTACGCTGGTATGTTTAGATGCTATGTAATAGGGGGCGAGCCTATTGCCATTATGTTGGCACAAATCCAAACTCCGAGCTTCTACTGAAAATTCACAGAAAAACTCAAAAAGGCTCTGCTCAGCCTGGGAATCGAACCCAGGACCTTGTATTTACATGTTATTTTAGATAATCAAAATACTGTTCCTAATACTCAAGTAAATTGAATAACAGCGGAATATTTGCCAATCTTTCAAAATCAGAATTAACTAAATTCTTATTTCAAATATTACTAAGGTAAATTACGGGCATTGGAAACGAATCAGTTGTAATACCGACAATTTATATGAGCTGATAAAACTGCTCTGAATAATGAGTTTTTATTCTATATTGGAAATATAAAAGGCTTCGTATTCACTCTCTACGTGGGTAGGTTATTAAAAACGGTACGTTGCCGCCTGTTAATTTAATTTTATGCATATTTTACTACACTGCACAGCATATTTTATTCCCACAAGCACGAGTCAGATTGTAGGCTTTTATCCCGGAGTGGTTAAGCATATTTTCCATTCAAACACTACTTATTGTACCTACATATATACATATATATATTATATACATAGCATACATACCCTGACTTTAATAAACGTGTATCAAAAGAAACGCCCAACTCATATCTAAAACTTCTGCTTTTGAAAAATACAATTTTTAATTGTAGAACATATTGATGTTAAAAATACCTACAAATGTTTCGATAGAAGAAAATTATCTAACATACACCATGGAAACTTTATTGAAAATATCTTGAGTTATTTAAAATGCCTTATAGGTAGGTAATAACTGAAGTTATGTCTCTTGAAGCTTACTTTACACGCTGAGTTTTGGAACTCCGTTCGCTGAAAGAAACGCAATACCAATAGAGACATATCTTCTATTAATGAGATACGAAACTTATAAAAAATAATAAAATCACAGCTATAACGTCTTCGTGAGGGAGATGAAGGTAGGTACCTAAAAGAATTCACGAATAAAGAACAAAGAACACAATAATAACTCTTACCAACTTGCCGTGAAAGAAAGTTTTAAGAATTTTCGTCTACAAAACTTGGTACAATCCAATTTCAGTACAGCTTCAGTTTATAATTCTCGTTATTCCAAATTAAAAACTGTTATCTGCGTAGGTAGCTAACCCAGAGGTAATTCTGTTATGGATTAATTAAACTGAATTTTGCTGTTTAGTGTGCCATCGATTACCTATAATTTTCCGGCAATTATTGGAGTTTAAAATGGATTATGTTATGGGTTTATAATTTATGTGGCAGTATGTTTTGCTTTATTTTATGGGTTATGTCGGCAAGTGAGCAGCTGAGCAAACTGATGGTAAGTAGGCAGTCATCACCGCCTATAGAAACCTCAGATCAGAACATCAGAGGCTTTGCTGATGCGTTACAGATCCTTGATCGCTTGGCCTAAAGACGATAATGATAATCATTGCAAATGTAATCTAATTACTAAACTTCTTTATATATTACTAGCCTTTGCCCGCACCTTCGTTCCCGTATAAGTTGAATTTCTCCCCCCATTTTTACAGCCAGCGTGATAATATATAGCCTATACCCTTCCTCGTTAAACAGGCTATCTAACACTGAAATAATTTTTCAAATCGGACCAGTAGTTCTTAATATTAGCGCGTTCAACCAAACAAACAAAGGCTTCAGCTTTATAATATTTGTATAGATTCGGGGCGTTTTAGAATACGTCACAGAATAATTATTGATTCCTACCGACATAATTACATATAGAATCCTTTCTTTCGTAACTTTAAGATACCTCACTGCTCTCCAACAAGTAACAGCGAATATACTCGTATATTGCACATACAGATTTAATATTTGGCATCTTTACAAACTACACCTTCTTTTAGCAGGCAGTATTTAACGGGTATTGGTTTCTATGAAGTGTCCATGCTGTGTGCTTAATGTAGGTATTAATAATTATTAATTTTACAAACAATTTACTGGAGGGGTTTCAAAACCAAAGGATCAAAGTTATTCCATTATAATATTATAATTTTTTGACCCGCATTCAGACCGCAATTGCAGAACATGAGTGCCGCTTCGTTAATTATGTTCGATTTTAATCACCGCAATCCTATCGATACTTTGTTTAATTAAAATTTAATTTATTGCAGTTTACTGCCCTCAGTGAATTCTCTTAATCATATTTTCCAAACTGGAACTTATTGCAGGCTGATCCGGTCTGAGGCATCATTTTTAGTGTCTGATAGTCGTACACATAATATGGTCGCCGTACGGGATCTAAGTAGCCCAAACCTAAACATCCGTTAAAACAAGTGCCAGGTAAAATTTTTCGAATGGGTAAAAACACATCGGGGGTAGTTACAACTGTCAAATTGTGTTAAATTGTCATTCAATTTTAGTTCGAGCTCCGAATGAATCCTCCGTCCGTAGTTGATACAGAGTAGGAAACGCCCGTAACTAAGGCCGAAACTAGGGACTTCGGGCTTAGGAAGTAATGATATGCAAATTGTAACCAATTGAAACCTTTTAATTCCTCTAAAATGCTGTTGATACCTGGCCTTTTCACTTGATGTTCCTCTCCATCCAGACAAAATCTAGCAACAAACTGAACAGTCAAACACAAATCTCTACGTAATATTAGTTCTTCCCAAGAGAAAGATGGTAACCTAAGCTTGAGTTCGCCTGAATGAATCGACAAACGCCCAAGTTGGCCAACTTTGTCTAATTAGTCGCTAAACAAACAAGACACCAACACCAGAGGACTGGAAGAGACTAGCGCTTAGATACTTTTTTTAACCTTTTTGTTAAAGTCAAATGGTTGTATAAATCCATTATATTACCATCACGCCTGTATTCTCCTAAAGGTTAGTGTTCTCCTAAACATACTGGCGAACCATTGGTATACATTTAGGTTCAATGTGATAGAGACTGAGACTTATTCCCATTGTGTTGTGTACCTAAATCTCTAATAATACGGTAATTGACACTGACAGTGACATTGACAGTTTTAGTTTTAAATTCTAAACGTTAGAGATAAGTAGAGGTGTATTTAAATATAATTTGTTGAATCCTGAAAATAACAGTCATTGTACGCATTCCGTATATTATTACAAAAATACAACTCGTACCAGCACTGGCGGTTCTATATAATATTCATTCAATGCTTCAATAAGACCCTAGGATGACATAAAAACCGTATTCATAATAAACTTATGAGTGTTCTATTTCATGAATATCTTCATATTTCCTGCGTTAAGTTCGCTCTATTTCTGTGAGCCTCGGGACGCCCCACCAAGTGGAAACCAATATTGCGTTGGGATTGGGAAACTTCCATATGAATGCTGTTTATTAGATATATATCGCACGTTAACCATACAAATTACAGTCTTCTTATACATTAAAGGGTTAGGCTGCTCAACGGCTTAATCATAAATTATAGAATAGTGAAAAGATCTGTTTTTTATTCTGTAAGTAGATATTTTTTACAAAGACCCTTATTAATCCTTCATCACTAACACCACCTGTCAGACTATTAGAGCCCCTGTACTCGTAGCGAAAGCCATAGAGCCCGATTTTTGACTTTCCTCATTCATAATAATTATGTGCTGCCGGCAGGATTATTAATGTAATGTTAATATAAGAAAAAAAACACTTCCGTAATGAGGAAGTGTACGCCAATTAGGGTCCTTTTTACCTGACTGTTCATTGAATCTAATCACTGTAATAAATGTCATTACTGTCACACAACGGACAAAAGCATTAATCTATTAAAAAATATCATCTTAGTGTCAGTATTTGCTACAACAGCGCGTTCTTAATATTTTTTTAAATTACAAAAGCTTTTGCATTTTACACAATGATCACACACGACCTTTAGAACGCCGGCTACATAAGAAGTCATACTACATACCTACATACAAAATTAATTGTCGATATAACTTTAACATCCCTATTCTTTTCTTTTTTTATGTGCATAGAAAACGGGAACGACAATAAGTTTGGCGTACAAAAGGTTATGATTTGTTTACTTCATAATTAGAACGAACTATACCAAAGTGCTAATATTGCTAAAACATAATAATGAATTATGTACGCGAGCGTACACAACTTGGCAAAAAAATTTAGGACAACCTGATCCTCCCATTGTACGAAAATTCTATCGGATGATTAGTCAAAAGTGGACATTTGGGGGATCAATGTCCTCCATATTCATATACACTACGGTATCTGTACTACCTATAATAGGCCGTATGATGGGTATCTTAGCCGTGCTTTTTCTTCAGTGATGTAAAGTTCAGGACACTACAGACGTCTTGTAGAAAATGCCCTTGCCATTTTCTTAGTCTACAAAGTTTACCAAAAAACGATTTGTTTTCTAATTTACGAGTTTAAATAATTTCGTCAATACATTTCTCCTTTAGTTTTCTTTGTTTATAACTTATCCAATTATAGATAGGGCAGGGACCTGTTTTAAAACTAATGGTCAAATATAATTTTATTTTGTTTAAATGTAATATCTAAACATACATCTACAATGTTACAGCTCAAACGAATGCGTTGTATTGTGAAAATGAAACTTGTACCTACTGATAATTGTAGCAAAAATAAAATGTAAAATACAGTCAAGATTAGTCCGCCTTAGTAGTTTAGTAGTCATAAGCGCGACTGCTAGTCTTGAAGTCCTAGGTTCGATTCCAAACAACACTTAAAACCCTATCATACTGGCGTGATGGTGTGCTACAGTTGAGAAGAGAGGTACCTATGTTTGTGGCAGAGCTATACCGGTTAAACAACAAATAACAAACAAGCGAATGCGACTTAGTGAATTAATTTGTACACTACACTCAAAAATTTAAATAAATAAAATATACCTACAGACTTCTGCATAGTAGTACTACTTGGGATTCATTTCTGGGTTTGCCGCACCTTTCTGCACAATTTCCTACATTTTAATAATAAGTTATGCCTAGTACAATTCTGTAGTTCACGACATATAAATTGCAACCCTTACTAGTTTTACTGAATTAGGGCAATAAAGTGCAATAAGCAATATACTGCCCTAATTTCAAAACTATTACTACTAATTTCAAAACTAAAGACATATATCATAATATAATATTCGTAGGTTATAAGTACCCTAAGCTACCCTCACATGTAGAACTATAAGTTGATTTATTTCACGATATTTTACTTCATCGTTTATGCGAGTAATAGTTATTTAGAAAATCTCGAGTCCTGAGACTTGACAGTCAATTTGACAGGCTATTTTTACTAACCAATCTCGGCTGTTGCATTATTACAGTATCTAATGATATTGAGTACCGACCATTATTATTATCTCGTACCTTGACATTGGCAAAATCATCGAATGTTTGTCGATGGAGCCATAACCTTAAAAAAAGTAGGCGATAAGTATTTAAATGCCAAATTGTTAACCGAAAATCCACTCTCTTCTATGAAAATTAATTTTTTACGCAATATTGTTCCCCTGAGACCTGATTGTATAACGCCTTTATAATATTAATAAAAAAATAAAATTAAGCTTGTTTCCCTTGAGAGGTCGGCAGCGATGTTTAATTATGTATGATTTAATAAGTACATTTAATCAGGAAAGTTGTTTAAAAAATTACATAAATAGCTCTTACAAATTAGGTACCTAGTGTTTGTCTGTTTTAAGTTAATAACTTAAAAATAGCCATGTTATTAATTTATTAGAAGAATAAAATAATAATACGAGCACAAATCATCTCAGTAATGTTGTGTTATTGTTCAATGCAAAAACCAACTTGGAAAACGCAGATTTGAATTATGCCTAAGGTTGAATTCTTTTCACGGAGAGACACAGCTTGACGTGAACATAATATGCAAGTTGTTATAAACGCCACCGCCACTGCATACAGTGGACACTGTATACTAGAATGCAAAGTTCATAGTTTGTTTTGATCTTAATCAAGTTTGCCAAACAAGGCGCCTGTGTGTCCGCCCCGTTATCTCTGATAATGTTGGGAACTCTGCTGTTTTAGGTGATACTTTATCTCACTTTGCAAAAGTTTCGTCAGCCAACAAGATTAAATGCAAAGTTTAAATTAATTCTAGGTTCCTGGAATAAATTTTTGATCTAAAGCTTTTGATGAGAAACTGTTTTGGTTACATTAATATTGTGTTAGACAAGGATATAATTAATAAGAAATTACTTTGCCTTTATCAAACACACATTTCCTCGTTGAATTATTGATGGGATTTGCCAGCTTTGCAACGAAATGTGTACATTGCATAAAATCAATTAAGTAAACATCATTTGCAACGTAAACCAAGCTACTAAAGCGTTTCATGCAAATGGTTTATTTTGCCGAGTGATTTAAGATTATGTGTTTAACATTACGATATCTATCGCTAATAATATGGCAGGATTGTGGCGGCAACCGATTGAAAAACAGCCCTAAATCCTTTATCAGTGGCGCGCACGCCTGCTCTGCCACCCAGCTGCTGAATTTCCATATACTTATCGACGCCGCACTTTATTGGAAGCTCGATTGCAAGAACATAAATATTTATGAATTCATGCTAAAATAATAGCAGCAAAAGTACGATAAACATTGGCAAATTTCACTGGAAATGCACATACGTTTAATTACTATTTTAGTATTGAAAATTCAATCATATAAATAATGTTACATGTATTTTACTTGATAAATTACTATATAATTACTTTATAAGATCATTTTTATCCTAAATATTTTATTAAACATGAAAAGAAAAGAAAGGATGCATTCGAAATTATCAAATATCCATTTATTACTAAGTACCTAGAAGTCGCGGGCTTTCCTAGCGCCCTGCAGTTGAATTCATTCATTATTAAAAGAACTTAAAACAAATTCGTTTGCAATGGAACAAAACTGCCGCCGTAACGAAGACATAATAAAAACAAGTCCTGAAATTGTTTCAGTGTAGTTACTGTGCGCTAATTGAGCACAGTAATGGTTGAATAAATTTGTTTGGACAATAAAGACGCTTAAACTGAACTATGTCCTATTGTTGAGGTCCAAATTGCTAATTTGACCGCGTAGATTTAATTATGCATGCCGTCCTCCGAGAGGGGGTCATAAAGGAGGGGTGTCACAGGCAGACTTGTTTATAATGTAGCAAGTAATGCGCAATCCAACCCAGCCCCGCCTGCGCCAAGTATTAACTTTTTATTACACTGAACGAACTTTCGCGGTTTACGGCCACGCTGGGGAGGGCACGAACGTGTCAAAATTTAAGCGCCTGTTATTTTAAATGCAGCATACATTTTTTTGGGCCCGTCAGCAATATGGGTCAGTGCATTTTTCTAATTAAAGATACTGCTTTGTAGGCAAGCACTACACTGTAAAATTAGATACCAAGAATAATTCAGTCCTAATGTAGACTAAAAATAGGTCTAACTCTAGATACAAATATACGAAATCAGTTTGCCACATTGTAAAATCGAGACAAAATAACACAAGCTGCCTGCTATTCTGACAGCAGCAGTTGCAACAAAGTTATAGAAATAACGATTCAATTATCTGATAGGCTGACGTCGCTCACTTGTGTTCCCTATGGAATGCATCCGATGTCCAATAAAACGTTGACAATTAACGTAATTTATCGGCAGATTGACACTGGCCGCGCTCCATTGAGATGAGATAGTGTTTGCCAAATTTCAACTACTAATTGGTCGTCTGAGCACTCGATATTTGCACCAAGCTTCTATTAGTTTTAGACGAACAAATAAAAAGAAAATATAGATTAGCTTCTAACATTCTAAGCAGCAGGTTTTTTTAGGAGAATAAAGATCTTACTATTTCTATTTCTTTTTCGTATTCGTATTCACCTCTTACAGTAGCGGGTATGAAAGGAAATTACAATTATGGTATTTATAACAACTAGTGTTACTGAAAAAATCATAGAAGAGTTCAATATAAGACTGCTCTACCTGCCCTGGTAATCGAACCGAGGGGAACTCCCTCTACCGTAGTAGTTGCGAGTACTCGACATATAACGCAGTTATGCTACGAAAAACGAAGAATAACATTTTCCATAGGTACCTATCACCAAAATTTCTGTAAATCAAACCATTGCACCTAACATGATACCGATAGGTAACCTTTACAACGCTTCTAAAGTTTTTTTTTTCTGATCCAAACAAAATCCGTAACTTACCAAAAAGCAATATAATTATTATATTTCGATGACCGATCACAACATTTTATATGAAACTCGGTACCTACCAATAAATCTGGGTCAAAGAGCAAGATAAAATCGTCGATACTTTGAGATGCCGTATCGTGTTTCCATTATCACGATACTGTTATAAGTACAGAAAGTAGGTTAATAGCTGCTTTCATGTCTAGCATAAGTGCTAACAGACACACTAAACCACAAATTACGAGTCACCTCGTTTATTCTGATATTCTCTATTAAAATAGCGATATTATTAATGTTTTTAATATGTACGAAGGATCTTAGAGGAAGAGAGCTAAGGTTGTGTGCTAGAAGACTTTTTACTTCTCTCTAGATATTTGGACCTTCGTTCTTCATGTTTTTCCTAAAAATGCTGTCTGATTTACACTAATGGAGAAGTTAGAATCATCTCCTTGGCTATGTTCTATTCTGAATCACTGCTATTCTGGCCTATGTTTCAATCCCTTAATTAATTTTCATTTGTGAATAGTTGTAGCGCTTACCCCACAACTCATAATGCAGCACAATTATACCGTCATTTCTCTCCGTTAATTTGACAGCTCTCTTGTCAGTTGAGCAGTCACCACTGCTCTCTATCTTCTGGCTTCTATTTGACCTTTTCATAGAACTCGATCATGAGTTTATCATAACTCATTGTTAAAATAATTATCTTACTAATGCGTACTCCGTTCATACTGATAGGATACACAAGAAAGTTAGTCGAAAGACGTCTCATAAATTAAACTTGGCTTATGCCTCCTGCCTGTTTTAGTAGGAATTACAAAATTATCCTATCAAAACTTTACACGATAATCCTTTTAGTAATTAGGTATACAGATACCTAATGCTTTTTAGTAATTAATCAGGTTAACTATAAACAAAACATTCCAGTAATTCGGTCACCCCACTTGCGCACAAGTGTGAGTAAAATGCAACGCGAACGTTAAAGACGCTTAGCGTCACCTGGAACGCGCCACACTCACCGCACCAACAAACAGCACTGTAAGCTGATTATGAAGGATACCGCCTACAACCACCCGCTTTCGAAACGAAGCTCACAAATGTATGACACATATACACAGAAACCAAATTAAATGTATTTAAAACCAGGATCAGGAATTTCACTGTGTATTTCGTGCACCTGTTTAAATTACGAACCTAGCTACTAAACGAGAGGCCTTTGATCAGAATTCTGTGTGGTTTAATCGTACTTAGATTACTTAAGTTTTTCTGAAACCACACCGCCTATAAAATATTTTCGTCTTCTACTTTCATTGTTGAAATTTAGGCCTTAATTCAATGGGATTAGAAATATTTTCTACCTAATCATATCTATTGCCACATTCAACTCACATACTGTAATTTTAGGGTTACCAATTTGTATGCAATAGTAGCTTGTGGCTCGTCTAGTCCTGTTTGCAAACTATTGCCCTACACCGCCACCGACCCGTCCCTAACAAGTTAATTTAAACTTCTAACGCTTATCCAACTTAGGTTGATGGAGCTTTATAGTAATATTGTAAACAAAATTTAAATTCATTATGTACCCAAATCTTTCATTAATAGGTTTGAGAAAGTTTTGAACATTCCGATCAACATGTATTCTTAGAAGGAACGATGTACGTCTTATATTAAAACTTCAATAGGTAAACATGTATCGTAGTTTTTTTTTTTTAGTTACTTACTAAGAAATAATAACATTAAATTTTCAGGTTCGATTATGGTTTCTTTAACTTGTTTGGCTGTTTATCAGGATTAATTAATTTTCAATCCAAACCTCTGAAATAAATCGCGTCTGTGGGCAAATCAAATGTTTTGTCAGCCGCGGAATATAAGCGAACGTTGCAGTTTCCTGATTTTCTATACATTATTTACTTTGCACGACTCGCGAGGTTTATAATATTACATCTACGTGGACGTATACCCAGAATAATTAGGCATATTATTGTTGATAGAAAACTATACACTAGAAAACTTCGACGAAGAGCAGTCACACTGATTTTCAAGAAAAGGGGGGGTGAATCTTACGTGTTCTATATAGAATTACTTTATCCTATGAAATATATCCCCAGGAGAAATAAATTATAAAGCTGATACGTATTTGTAAACCTAATATTAAATAATAAAATGGACATAGCATCACAAATTGTCAAGTAATTGAAAAGGAAAACGTGTGTCTCTTTGAAAGAAAGGTGCGTGAAAATTGGGGTTGTCCTTCCCATAATATCGTATGCCAGTGATACGGGACTTAATAATAAATTCCTTTGTGCAAAAGGAACAAAAAATTAAAATTCTTTTCGTGTCCCAAGGCCTTCTCCGGCGCAGTTTTGTCATTTTGTTTGGAGGGATCTCGCCTGACATACGCAAATCCCTCCGTGAATATATGTGTATAAAATATACTACTACGAATACATAAGTGAGCAATTTCAGACACGTTTTCTCATAAATCTTGCCATATTCATAGTATGAAAGTTTGAGATATAAGTGTTTTGCATATGACTGTGATGGACATACATCTCTCGAGATCATATAATGTAGTTTCATTTGTGAATTTATATAAACGACATGTATCATTATTGAAATAATATACCTAATGTAATATTACCTGCCTTTTTGAAACAAAAAGATATATTACTAAGCGTGCATTATCATTTTGTCATTTGAATACATGTATCGTTTGATTTTTTTTCATTTACTAAACATTGTTTTAGAGTCCTCACACCTTACAATAAGTATCTACAGTGTTTAGACGTTCGATGGTAACTTCCCCGGAAATTCAAATAGTCACTATGTATTTAATATATAGGAATATACATACTTACAGTCTATATTACTATATATTACATAGGACCTATAGCTCGTAACGTCGAGATAAAAAGGTAGTTCATTTTTCCAAGATTTATTGTGTAAAAGTAATAAAATGTTGACTATAAACTAACAAATTCTGCTAATTTTGAATAACCTACGGTTTGGCTAGCTATCATTTGTTATGCGGGAATGAATTATATACTTGTATATATATGCATACGAGACCCGGAACCCAGCCAATAACCCTAAAACTATAACAGATAAGTAATTATAATGTCAAAATAAAATCTTTATGTCGAATAAACCTGTACAACCATTAAGTATTCTCTTTTTAGATCAATAAAACCGACTTCAACTTGCTGATTTTGAGGATTTTTATTCCGTAATTGCGAACATCTCTATCCGAGCTAGACAAAACGTAGATATTCCTATAATTATACCTACGCTTTGTTAACTGACAGTGTCCACTTTTGCGAAAGTAAACATATCATTCTAATCGGTTGAGAATCCGCGGTATTATTAGGTAAAACCTGAAAAAATATTAACAATACCTCGTGCTTCTATTTAAAAGTCGGTTTTTATGCAAAATAAATTCAGCTATGTAAACTACATCGTTAGTAAGATGCTAAAAATCTACAAACTTAGATAAAATAAAATAATTCTAAACATCGTTTTTAAAGAAATAAGCCCCAATTTGAAAGCATGGAATAGTAAACAAAGGAGTGTAATAGAGCGAATTAAATTCAACAAATTTGTTTGTGGGACTACACGTGTGGTATTAGACAATCGTTGTTGTGTCAAGCGGCTTAATGGCGCTGGTGAGTGTTGAGTCGCAATAGAATATCTTCTACCACGGCGCTTCTGCATAAATCGAACGCACACCGACGGCCTCTCATTAGAGCTCCATTTGTTTACTGCTCCTTGTTTCTTATCTCCTAATTCATTGCTCGAAGAAGTAATATCGAACGTGTCTCGAAGTAGGGTCGAAGAATTCGTCGTGTGGGAGGTCGAGGGCAGAGAGTACTGAGCCGAAGTAGTGTCTGGTGAAGTGCAAAGTGTCTTGCGGGCGCAGCAGGAGGATCGCTTGGAGGTAATCCCGCACGGTACCCGTAAGTGCCCCGCTCTCCGTGACGTAGCGTCCTCCTTCCGATATACGGGTAGTCTGTTGACAACATTTAATAGATTCTACACAATTATATAGGCAATCTGTGTGACATAATTATAATATCGCCTATTTTATGAAATGGGAGTTTTTTTAAAGGTATAAAGAGAGAGATAAACATTTACATTGCCTTTGTTATATCTGGATGCCATAAATATTATCTGTAATTAATTACTACCCTACAGTTATTTAATCTGCTCATTTTGCTTAACCACATTATTTACCTAACAGAACTTTAACTCAGTTAAATAAACTTATCCTCGTCGAGACAACATGTTTTAAGCCGGAGCAAAAGGATTACAGTTTGAACATCGACTGCACCATACACTTGAGTGGACTCAAATCCGAGAGTTCTCGTCAAAACAAAAAGTTTATCTTCCCTTCGAGTGGAAATCGTATTCATGCTTCGTTCTATGTTTATTTTATAGAAATACTAGCTTTCCGCCAGCGGCTTCACCCGCTATCCCACGGGAACCATACATTTTACCGGGATAAAAAGCCTATGTGCTATTCCAGACTATAATCTATCTTTGTGCCAAATTTCATCCAGATCCGTTTAGTAGTTTATGCGTGAAAGAGTAACAAACATCCATCCATCCATCCATCCTCACAAACTTTCACATTTATAATATTAGTAGGAAGTAGGATAGGATTAGGAAGGAAGTAGGAAGTAGGACTTTGAAAGCTATAGTCAAAACAAATAAATCCATATTTTTAATCTTTGTTTACATCAAAGTAAAGATTTATGTCAAAATTCATCAAATCAAATAACTATTTTCGAGTCAATAAGGGCCTTTTATACCACTTAGGAAGGGGTAAGTTCCCATTAAATTACTGGACAGAGAATTTTTAGGATAGGCCTGTTTCACCCCCTCTGGATAGCCGCTAACTGCCGAATAAATTCGAAATTGGAAAATTTGTATGAAATTATCCACCAGCTAATTTAACGGGAAAATACGTAAGCTATGAAACAGGCCCTAAATATTAGTTAATAGAAAAACTAATTGTTGTATTTCCTAATTAACCAGTAAAGGAACAATGAGCGGATACAACAGAAAAATTATTGTTTCGAGCCTCTGGATTCTTCTTTAATGAATTAAAAAGGCTACCAACTATTGTAGATAATAATATTATAATAATATGCTATATACCTTGAAATCCAGAAAGTCAGAGAATAGTTGAAGATCTTCGCGCCATCGATCGCGTAGCGGTGCATGGAATTCGATCTCGTCTCTTTCAGGAATGACGTGCAATAGTGGGTTCAAATGCAATATGTAGCAGTTGTCTGCCCACTCATGACTAATCGTATAACCTGGAGAATTAAAAAAATATGTACCTAAGGAATGCTAGAAGAGCCTGTAATGTGCAATATCATTTAGGATGATAGCGGTGCTGCTACTAAAATATAAAAAAGAATAAAAATTTAAGAACCTATAAATTCTAGTGGACACTTTATTAAATAGGTGTTGTACTCTAGCTGTTCTGAAAACCAAAGACACCCTTCTTCAGGATGCAATTTATTTTCTTGCCAAATCTTTCATCGAAATCTCTTTGGGGGTTTAGGCGTAAAATTATTAACAGACTGACAGAATTACTCTGGCATTTATAATGTTACGCATGGAAATGCACTACCTTTGAGAGTAAGTATTGTCAACGTCTGATGAATATATCCAGAAGGTTCTATTATGTGCCGCTCAACCTTAACCACGAACAACGGTGTCCCGTTCACAACACCTTGACTCACACCAAGGCAAACCTGCGGAAAATAGAAGTTGGTAATTTCTCTGGAAAACTTAATTATTGTGTGTTAGAACTCTACTGCAGGATTAAAGATGTCGTGTTCCAGTTCAAAGAAAAACAAAGGAAACTATAAACAACCAACGACGACTCAAGGTGGCAACGCGGAAAGTGCCAGAGACCGTGGGTGATGGTGACACTAGTTTCCATTAGAACAGTCGTGTATAAAAGTCCCACAAGTTCCTAAGGGGCTGCAACCTTGTCTAATGAACCTCAAAGTGACGTCATCCGCCGTACTTGCCGGCTAGTCGTGCTAACGCCTACTGAGAGCGGTTACGTCATTTTTACGTCACCAAAATGGCTGCCAGGCCTATTAGCAATGTGCGGGGCTTATACCTGTGTACCTTTATATATTATTGTGGAATAATAAAAACATAGTAAAATATCAACGACCATCTTATGCTATTGTAGATTATGATTATGCTCTATTGGATGTTTATTGATGAAACTAAATGATTAATTTCTAACAATTCTTGTAATAATAAATAATATTAGTTAGTCGACATTTCAATACAAACTGCTGAGTAAATACCTACCTACGCTCGGTAAGTACATAGTTTAAATTGGGAATTAGTTACGTTACCTACATCTGATAACTATTTCGTAATTGACCCTATATTATTTGTATAGTCTAAAATTACTCTATGTGCTTTAGTAGATCCTGGAGATGTATCTATAATTTCATCTTGGGAGATAGGTAGCGGTTTTGGGTTTCGTACGTATATACCTAGTTAGTTCTACGCGTGTTAGTAACAGTGATGTAAATTATGCCGATTTCCCCTAACTTTAGAGGAATCGTTAGCAATTTGAAATCGTTTTTACTAGGAAAAAATGAGCATTTGAAATGCAATGGTAGGTTCTACCATTTAGGTTTTACCATACTACGGGTCCAGATTTTAGCGAGCTATTTTAACTATAAATTGTATAATAAGTACATAGGTGCTTCCCGAGGTCGACCTTTTTGGTAATAAACTAGTTTGCCAATAAAACAACGTGTACATCTAATATGATAACGCATAAGTGTGAATTTATGTTATTTTATTCATTATTGTGTCGCACCGTAGTCACCTAGTAAGTGTGACAGTTGGTAAAAAATAATGCTATAGTAGATTTTAAGCTAAGTTTAATTTAGAAAATGCTTTATTTGAACTATATTATTATAGAATATGAGGCTTTAAATGATTCTTGAAAAGAATCGTGTCGAGATGCATTCAATGTTGGTGTAACTTACATAAATACTCTGGCAAATAATTCCATCCATCATCACAGTGTCGGTCTTGATGTTCCCTTTGAACCGTCGAAGTGCCAAATAGCGTAGTAAAACAATATTTGCACCTTCCAGAATAAAATCGCGAGCCTTATCAAAAGTGTGGTAGAAACGTTTCACGACATGCCTCTCCCCACAAATGCGAGTCACTTTGTTATAGTAGCCGCTCTCACAGATAGCCATGTAACTCCGTCGCTCTTTGGTCCTATCTTTCCTTGTAACATGTCTACGATTATGAAAACGAAATAAAAGTATTAATTGAAATGATTTTTTGTACACACAAGTTCGGCTACAGTTTAAGCTATTAATTCCAGATTAAGCTAACCTTGTGTTCTAAAAGTTAACATACAATGAGGGGTCAACTTATATTGGAATAAATTATAGGCATAGGTACATCGATGTGTACACTTGTTATGAACACATCAAACTTCACCATGATTAGGGTAATAATATAAAAGATAGTTATAAGACAAAGGGCCTGTTTCACCACCTCCTAGTACCTAAGTTCCAGGTAAATTACTTTGCAGATAACATAACATAAAGATGTTGTTCCCTTTTTTATTTATCTGACGGGTAGTGGCTATCCAGAGATGGTGAAACAGGTCCACAGGTTCATGAATATAAATATTGCTGTTGCCTGCGGTTTCACTCGTTTGAGACAAAAGGTACGGCGTAAGGCGTATCTCCTTAATAAGAAAGGAGGTATCTCCTTTCTCAGGATCCAATGTAGGCATGAAAAGGTAACTGACAGAGTGACTTCGCCTTTACAATTTGTACGGTATAGGTATGTACAATTGTACATACTGTATAGGTGAATGAATTGCTAAAATATTTAGAGTTGATATCTTACTCAATTCTATTCTCCTCCATTGTGTGTAAGTTGCAATCCAAAATACTGACAAGCTTGGATCCAGTTTTTGCACCTTCCTTCGACGAATATGATATCACTTGTACCAGAAATTTATCTTTATCCTCGCCAAGAGTTTCAACACATATGCTGATTCCTGTTTATTGGCAGAATTATATCAAAATTAAGTCCTTGTTTTACACACTTTCTATAGTATCCGTATGAGCTTGTATGGAGGCTTACAGGCTGAATGTCTCCAGGATGCGTCGGAGAATAGATTATATTATATCATCACTGGTAAATACTGAATACTAACAACGCCTACTACATTCAGTGCACTATTGAAGAAATAAGTATTGGAGTAGGCTACACCTAAGTTGAAAACAAGTACAAACTAAGTGTGTAATTAATATGTAAAGTTAGCTAGAAAAGATCTTATATATATATATCAGTGTACAGAAAAGGGGCTGTCTAAGTAATAACTACGCGAAGTAATCGATTTGCAGGAATAATTAATTTGCGCTTTAGTACCGCCATCAGAAGGGTAACTCTTTAGATCATTAGATCTAGTTGTGATACGAACGAAAAGTCAAAAGCCTTCAAAGCCTGAAAATCTTGTTTATCTTTAAAATCTCGATATTGGCCTGAAATTGGATTGCGAAGTTCGCATGGCACTCGCTTCTTGGAGTACACTACACTGATAATCTGCCGCAGAAGCCGACGACCCCAACACAGTTGAGAAAATGCCACCATCAACCAAGCCAGCACAGCTTGAAGAAATCATGTTCTTTGAGCTTCCTTAATTCTCCTGTACTAGTAGTAGTAGTAGTAGTAGGTACCTAGTAAGTCTACGCCGGACGAGCTAAGTACGAGCGGAGCACGAACCGAGCATCATGTTCGCGGCGTCAAATCTGGACGTACAACGAACCTCCCTGCAAACGCGATGCAAATCCCTTTATTCGTCAAAAAACCGATGATTGACGCACAGTTAAGCATGAACCAAATGCTCAAAATGCGCTCGTTCGAGGCTCGTAAGTCGGTCCACACTACACGAATTATTTGTGCTCCGCCAGTGCTCCGCTCGTGCTTGGCTCCTCTAGCGTAGACGCAGCTTTAGATGTTTCATATAAGTACGCTACTATCATACTCAAGAGCAAAGTACGATGGAGTTTAGACTTTATAACGACAGCTCATTAAGTTCACCTTACCTACGTGAACTTTAAATAAGCGGTCCTTATAAAAAAATGAATAAAAAATGTACCAACCCCCAACAGCACTGCAACAATCTAATGATGGTTTTCTAGCTTTCTTTTCGTAAATTGGAGGTTTGACACCATGCACTGGGCATTCGTCTTCATGGCCGGGTCCATCGTGAAGCCCCAGAATCTTAAACTTTTTGTCAATTTGCATCTCCTCCGTTTTAATTTTATCGTGTTTTCCATAAGCATAATCAAAATATGTATGGCGTGGATCAATTTCATGACACCATCGATAGCCCTCTTTGCCAGCACGAACTTTTTTCAATTTTTTGGCTGATTCTTCTTTGCACCGACACGTGCAAACTAAATCTGTTAATCCTTTTCTAGGTGTTGTTAAACATACACATTCGTCTGGTTTAACTGGAGAAGTGTCACAAATGCATGGATTTGTGCAATCGCAGGTAGTGAAGCATTTGCAGTCTTCTGGATTATTACAAGTACATATTTTTACCGGAAAGCATTTACAAATACCAGCAGCATCAACTTCTTTTGCGCAACTACATACTTTTGGTGCATCGCAAGTACAATATGATTTGTCTTCGTCTTTTTTACAAGGAATTTCGCCGAGATCTTCTGGCTCACATATAC
Organism: Acronicta psi; assembly: GCA_946251955.1. Taxonomy (NCBI): domain Eukaryota; kingdom Metazoa; phylum Arthropoda; class Insecta; order Lepidoptera; family Noctuidae; genus Acronicta; species Acronicta psi. Next base: position 7,989,905 of record OX276475.1, on the reverse strand, counting down.
ACGTATGTTGTACACCACAAATGCACGCAGTCACGCAGTCACATGATCGGCCTTTAAGACAATAACACAACTTTTTAGGCTCTGGCTTTTGACATTCGCATGGTTCTTCACTTGCTTCCTTTACATCTTTACTTTGGAACTCGCCTTCACCCAAACCTTCTCCTTCAACTTCGTTTTCTTCTGTAAGTACTTCGTACTTCATTTTTGTGTCACTTAGGAATTTGGGTTTACGTTTACATTTGCAAATAGGGCTAGCAAATTTATCCGGGTGACAAATACATGGCTTTTCTATTTGGCCACAAGTACAAACAGGCATTATTTTACCATCAGGGTCGCAAACGCACACATCACTAGCTTTACATTTGCATACGGTTTGAGGATATCCTGGTTGACAAACACATATATCTTTCAGTTCGGAGCAAGTACACGTAGCCTTTGTTTTAGCTCCACATTGGCAAGGTAATTTCATGTAACATGGACATTCTCCCGTTTTGTCTTTTTTACAAGTGCAAATAATTTGGCTCTTTGCAGCTGGATTTATTTTTGGCATACCCTCAACAACGATAACACTTGTTTTGCTGTTTTGTGGCGGAGGAGGTTTATTGCAATCCGGGAAAAAATAAAAATAAAAATCATCATCGTCTTCCTCTTCTTCTTCCTGTTGATCTTCCTCTGGCACGAAATCCTTAACTTCAAACATATGATCGTCTTTCACTTCCTCTGATAATGATGTTTCAGGAGTATCTTCACATGTCCATTCCGAGTTTGTCTCTTCTTCTTCGACGTCACCCTCATAATGCCCGCAACTAATAACGAGTGTCTCTCCAAAACAAATTTCTTCCTTTATACCTGGGTCTGGAATCAAGGGTTGAAAATGAGAAATATTTTTCCTAAAAAGTACACTGCACACCGCACGGGGCACCTATGCACATTGCTCATCAGTGGACGGTCCAGGAGGGAGCCACAGTGAAAGCTCCTCCCGGCCGCAGCAGGTAGATAGCATGCATGAAATTTAAAATAAAGGACTACTTAACCTATTTCAAAAGGGAATTGTTTTGATAAATCTATTAGTGAAACGTGGTCCTTTACTTCCATTTTAGAAATATTTTTGCAATATTGAATTTATTTGTAAATGAAATTTTTGACATTACGCCATATTTTTATTTAAACTATTTTTTAAGTAGCGATATTAGATGCAGGTCAGAGTCAGTCATGTCCTGAAGCCTAATTCGAAAAAGGTTTTAATGAATGAGATACCAAGCTGCCTGCACGCCGTGTTCAAAGAATAAATGCGGAATGTCGTAAAATTATATTTTTCCTGCTCTAATTTTCACAAATTGTAGGTGAACGACAAGGATGGCAATAATAGTAACACATACAGTCATACATACACCACATAAAGCACAGTTGCGCATAGGCATGCATCCAGACACAGCACCAAATGGCCGTGCAACAATTAGCGAGTATTAGTACTGTGTTAGTACCACCTACATAAAAAACACCACGAGAAAAACCGTAAACGGATGTTTTTAACCGACTTCAAAAAAGGAGGAGGTTCTTAATTCGGCTGTATGGTTTTTTGTATGTTACGCGATTTCCTCGTCAATCGTGGACCGATTAAGAAAATTATTTTTTCATTTGAAATTTCAAATTTCAAATTGAAATTTCATTCAGTGCATTTAGTTAACTTACCCATCTCAAACAAAAATTAAATTCCACTAAAAAATTAAAAATAAATTAGGTATTTTAAAAAAAAACAAACCGCCTTCAAAAAATACAGAATAATTTCTAATTTGGAGTCGGTCCCAAACAAATTTAATTTAAATATTATGATCTTTGTTGATTGTTTGTTTGACACCGACTCTTAAATTAGTTTTAATAAAATAGTTTTTGCTTTTTAGTTCCCGAATGTTTTTTGAAGGCAGTTTGTTGTTTCTTCGAGTTCAAATGTTTTTATTTCAAATAAGCTTTTACAAGCACTTATGAAACGTTAAATGATTCTAGGTGCACGGTTTCAAAAAGTTGAACCTATGGAGAAGAATCCGACAAGAAACTCCATGGACACTCTTCTTCTTCTCATCTGAAAACCCACAATAAGCTAGTGTGGTAGACTATTAGCCCTACAGTTAAACTTATAGCAGTAAATGGGTGGATTGATGGTGACAATATACAAGCTGTAAAGTCACGAGCATCATGTCAATAAAAAGTCATAGTGCTAGAAGATACTTTATGCATTCCTAATGCGAAATTCGTAATTCGTAGCACTTTCGTATATTTCGTACACTTTCGTAGTATAAAATTGTTTTATTTATTTATTTTTACACCATATTTATATTAATGAGTATTTTATGAATTATTTATTTATTTATTACATACTTTTACACACCTGATTTTCATCCGTGACACCTCGCAATGGCTCAGTTGAAAATCAGCGTCAAGCACTAGTGGCCTGACATAATGCTGAACTGGGCCTATTTGGCGCGGCCGCGAGGCACACATTGGGTAGATATAATTTGAATATTATATTTTTATTTTCTTTTGTTTTTGTTGTTACTGTTGTTTTTGTTGCTTTTATTACTTAAAATGTGTGTCTTGTGCTGTGTTAAATAAATTTCTTTCTTTCTTTCTTCTTTCTTTCTTTTCTTTCACTTTCTGCCTATCTATATTTCTATCCATCTGTCTGTCAGGTTTTCAGTTTCATGTTTAACCACTCGTACTGATCAGGTATTGTAGATATGGATAGATTCCTTTTTGAGTAAAGACTTCGTTGTGTTTTACCTACCCTACCCTTTGTCTCAAAGTCTGTGCTGTAATTATTCTTCCAAAGTCATCGTCGCCAGCCAACAACCGGCGCTGGCAGCGAAGGTACTCTCTTGATTTGAACTAAACAATTGCACAAATATCTACAACATTATTTTGAATTAGAAATAAACCTGTGTAGTAAACGTACAAGCAATGACATTTGACATTTCGAAGACCTTACGCTACACAAGCGCCTCTAGCAGCGGATTCTTACGCGAAAGTGATATTATTATTAGTCTGTGGACTTACGTTCTGTTAAACGGAAACCGAGTATAATCTAAGATCATGTATTTTTAATTTTTATCATTAATAAAATTCATCTAATAATTTTTATCTTTATATGTTCTATTACTATTTCAGTAACTTTGTTTCCTACAAATCTACCTATTGTCACTGGCTACGAAGTGCGAGTTTAAAGAGACTGAACTGAGTGCGAACTGCGAGGCGTGAGCTGCGTAACTCAGAACGACCGAACGATCGACTTGACAGATGATGTGGCCTAACGTCTAGCGATTTTTATATGAAATATTAATGTAATATTATTAGAATGCGAAAATGATTGTGTTTAAACTTATTTTACTTAATTTATTTATCACAGTGTCACAATGCAGGATTCCTGACAAAGTATATTGTGCTAACAAAGAATGTGATGGTAAGTAATTTTGCGCTTGCAATGTCAGATTTCTGTGATAACTTTCTAACAACATATTTTTACCTTCTCCAGGGCCTGTATCTAAAGCGAAAACATTACTGAGCTATACTAGTATTGATCCGGATCTAATATCTTTTTCCGCTAACAAGGAAGCTATCGTTTACATGAAATCAGCTGGTACGAATGCAGACCTATGGTTTGTGAACATTAACGGAAAGTCCGGTTTCGTTAATAATAGGTTTTTAAGAGAGTATAAAATATTAGAAAGGAATCTAGAAGTTGTTCCTTATGAGGCCAAGGTGCAGGAAAATGTAGTAAAGCCTGATAAAGTTCAACAAGCTCATGAAGTGTTTGAAGGGACCACAATATACACTACTGAAGCAGCTGTCAATGCTGCTCAACAGGATTCTTCAACTGAATCGCCAGTAACCTCTTCCAATGAAGATCTAACACCATTGCTGAATAGTGGATCACAAAAACCAAATCAAATTGAAGAGGATAATGTTCCTAGTCAACATAGTAATGAAGTTTATGTGAATGATGAAACTCAATCGGATGAAAATGTGAATTCACAAAGCAATGAACAGCCCTCACCATTGGCTGTTTCATCACCTGAAATTCCTGCACAGCCTGAAGCATTTGTAGTTTCTGATGATGTTCAGCAAAATGAAGAAACTTCAATAGAAATAGAATCTGAGTCAACGGAAGATGTAGGCAACGGTAACTCTGAACAAAATAAACCAGAAGAAGTAATACACACAACTCAAGAGCTTCCTAAAGATATACCACCAGAAACAAAGTCCCCACAGCAAATAATTACTACTAGCAGCAGCACAGTAAACAGTGAGTCTATAATAGAATTACCTGAGAAACAAGATTACTTGCAAAACACATTGGCTGAAACAGAACAGAGTGACAATAAAGAACAAAACATATCTTCACTCAATAACATTGACAATATGCAAGTATCTCAAGAAACTTTAACTGAAATTAATGATGTGCCTAATGGTAATTCTATAAATGATCCTGTTGGCAATCCAAGTGATGAACATACAGAGAGTACTAATAAGCCTGATGTCACCCCCGACACCCTTACTGAACCTCCAGTAAATCCTGTACATGAACCTGCAGTGACTCCTACAATTGAACCTCCTATAAATGAACCTGCTGAAAATGTACCCACTGAAAGTGGACCTGCTGGGGGGATACATCAATTCATACCACCAATATATAATAATATTAATGCCAATAATCAACATGGCAGTATTCATAATGTTAATAGCATAGAATCAAATCAAAACTCTGCCCCTACAGTGGAGCCGATGCCCTCACAAACAGTAGAAACATTACCACCAATTGAAACTATGCCAACACAAGCTGAAAACTTACTTACTGTATCAACAGAAACAGTTTTACCAGCTAATTCTGAAACAATACCTCCCTTGTACTCTGAAGCTGTGCCAACTCCTGAAACAATCCCTCCAATTATTAATATGGAAGCTCCACCCACAACAGAATTTCCAACACAAAATGTACCCCCACTATATACTTATACTACTACGCCTACACCATACAACCCTGAAGAGGCTAATAATAATGATGAAACACTGGAAACTACATCTACTGAAGATACTTCTAGATCTGTAGAAGACATTATCTCGGCCTTGCCTGATATCTCAGAGGGAAATTCTGAAGCTTCAACAGAAGCAGTAGTACAAGATGAAAGCACAGAAGGCTTCTTCTCAAACATGTATTCAACTGTCGCAGATATCTGGCCATCTTCTACTGAGTCACCAAAACCTCTATACAATACAGAATATCCTACATATGAAAGTGAGAAAGCTGATGGAGATGAAGGATTTTCTTTTGTTAAGTATATTATGTCCACCTATTATTCAATTATGGGGACAAGTGAAGAGTCAAGAGCATTGTTTGCTTCAGTTGGTAAGTCAATTTTGTGTTATTTCAATAACATTTTAGGTTAAAGTTACTCTACAGAACTCATTCCTAACAGAACTATCTGTGATAATTTTCTGTGTGGTAATTTCTACAGTAAAACTATACTTAAAACCTCGAGAATCTAAGAGCTTCTTACTGTGTTGGGAATCATTTCAATTAAGTTTACTGTCAAACGGCAATCCATAATTAAAATTATGTACTTAAGCACAAAAGAAATAATCAAATATAAAGAAAAACCACAATACTAAATATTGTTTGTGTAAAGATCATGTTGAAATTTTAAAGAATAATCTTTTTTTTGTATCTCAATATTATTTCAAAAACTGTTATCCCATTTTATAATATGAATACCTCATTTCTTGGAAGTTGTTGTTATTTGATACACATAGTTTGCAATTTTATATTTGCAATCCTACACAAAAAACAATAACAATAAAAATGAAAACATTATTATTCATTATGAAACAGTAGCCTACATTTTAACATTATCATTCAATTCACATCTCAATAGCTACTTCATACAATGCTTATAGTCTAAATCTGATAAGAATTGTGTCTGTTAGTAGTTGATTTTTATTTACAGACAGCGTACTATGGAGTTTTATCTTATACTGTGTAATACATGACTTATCCTTTACACCATTCTATATGAAAGCACTATCTTTTTCTCTATATTAAATTTTATCTCATAATAATATATATGAATATTACTAAATCAATTTGCATTTCCTGTTAATGCTATTAGGGTCTGTTTCACAGCTTACTGATAAGTTCCCGTTAAATGAGCTGGCAGATATTTTTTTTATTTATTCGGTAGTAAGCGGCTATCCAGAGGTTGTGAAACAGACCCTAATATTACATTTTTTTTATAAAAATATAAAATTGGAAAACTTAAGCCTACTTGTTTGTAAATATTGAAAGACTGTATTGTTCTCGTGTGTGTTTTGTTTATCTTTTCTTTAAATTATTTATTATATTTAACAATAATATCAATATTTATCTGCAGGAGAAACATGCTTTACCAATGAGTATTGTGATGGAACATCAAATGATGGCAGGAATCGCCTCCTAACATTCCTTCTGACCGCTGCCAGTTCTGTACTTCTGTTTACTCTGGGATACTACTATATAGACAACAGGCGACAAGATGGACGACTAATTGGCACAATCAATTCGCTACAAAGGGACTTACTATTCACCACTAAGGTAAGTCGTTTGAATCCAAACAGAAATTTTAGTAATAAATTTATAAATATTAGCCTATTAGACTGCTGATATTCATATGAATAGTTCTGTGTTGGGTGTCATAGAATAAGAGGGTTAGGATAATCTATATCAAAAGGAAAAAATATTGTTAGCATAACATCATAATATATTTAAACTTGCCTTAATTATACTGTTAAAATATAATCTGTAATATTCATTTCTTATTCAGTTATGTGTTTTTCCAGGAGTGTGAGATCCTCAAAGAGGAACTTGCAACTACTAAGAACAAGCTAGCCGGCATTGAAGATAGTTCATTTGGCATGGATGACATGGTTCAGTCACTCAAAGAGGAAATCAATGAATTGAAGGCTACAAATGACAGGCTACGAAATTCCTTAGATGATAACGAAAAGTTGCTTAGGGTATCGGAGAATACTGCTGGAGAGCTGCAGAATACCCTAAGTGAAGTAGAAAATACTCTCAGTGAGCTCTTGGCTGAGAGAGCTAACTCTGAGGAGCAAATAGTTGAGCTTAATGGTGAGTTTAGTTTATGAATGAATAACTAAGTTTACAGTACTATACAAAATTTTTAAAGTAAATTCTGATAAGAAGAGAGAAGGTAAGGATTAGTCTGTATACTTGTTTTTACACTGTTTTCTTTAATCCATAATCCAAAGAAATCAACAAAACATTGATTAATTGATCAGCTTATTATAGGGCTTTCTTAGGCCTGTATTGTCCCACTGCTGAGCAAAGGCCATACCCCATTTCCTCAGTGTCATTATAAAATGTTAATATAGCTTTATGCTCTAGTCACTACTTGTATTCTATATTATAATAATTATTACCGAGTCAATTTAAACAAGTGCTAAAATTTACATCATGTGTTGTGAAGGTGTTAAAATTCATTTTATTTAACAAAAACAACTGTGTGACAGTGACAATCATACCAGATTGGTCATTATTTTAATGAAAAGTATGTCATATTGTCATATTTTTTGTGTTTCTAGGTAAGGTTCAGGCTTTTGAGGAGGAGTTAATATCTGTTAGCCGCGAAAGAGATAACTTCCAATTGAAGTATGTATCTGCAGAAACTGCTTTAGAAGAATTTAAGAAACAGAAGAAACAGTTTGAGGAAGTTAACCAGCAAATAGCTGAAGCTAAAAACACTATTGAGTTGCAGAAACATGAAATTGAAGCTCTTAAAGTAAGTTGGTTTGATTTGATTGAATAGGTAAACTGATCATTACATACAGAATACAGTAGGTATTGTTAAACACATACATTAGATTTAACCTTCAGAGTGGAATACTAATTAATGAATGAACTATTAAAGTATTGTCGTAGACTTGACTGCCACATTAATTACAGGCTCGCCAAAATCAAGAGATTTTATAAGATTTGGTTAACCATACTTTTTGATCATAATTATAGTCAATATAACTGTTATGTACTTAGATCCTATAACCTTATACTGTATCCTTTATTTTGTTATTTCCAGGATGCTATCAAAGAGTTGAAGAGTGGTATGTCAGCAGATGTGGATGTGACATCTTTCATTGACCACACAGAGATCAAAGCCAAATTGGCTAAAGCATTGCAAGAGAGAAATTCATACGAAGCCAAGTTTGAGGTAAGATTTATTGATAACATGGCTGATAAAATGTCATTACATTTGCATGTTATTTAAAGTGAGAACTACTGAACAATAGGATAATGTTGATTTACTTGCTTCAGTGCACATTATAGCAGTAGCAATATTTTTTAGTCTTTATAGTTGCTGTTACTATTTATGTAACAAAATAAACAAACACTATACGGATTTCAATAATTGGTATTATTGAAATCCGTATAGTGTTTGTTTATTTTTATTAAATGGGACATATTACAAAATTACAGCATGCTACTTATCCATCCATTTACTGTTCCACTATTGGGCACAGTTGGCTATAATTCACGAAGCCGGCTTAGTGGCGTTGGCAGGCTTCACATGCCGTCGAGAAAATCTCTCATGCTGTGCAAATGTTCTCAAAATGATTTCCTTTACTGTTGAATGACTGCCATAAGTCGAATATTTTCTTCTACAAATACAACAGAAATTTATTGAAATCGTATGTTGGTTTCCGAATGTTATGTAATTTTGTGTGGTATTAACAGTACTTATATTTTTGAACAGACAGAACATAAAGAAAGATCACGTCTTGCGGAGGAATTGAAAGCAAACCAAGAAACATTGACTGTTACTAGTCAGAACGCCACCGAAGCGCTCACCAGACTTGAGGTCTTAGGGAAATATTTCCAAGAAAGGGAGAGTGAACTTTTGAAGTAAGTTGATATATTGGAATTATATATACTTTATCACATACAAAAGTACACTGAAAACATTAACAAATTTTGGTCTTGTTCTTATCGAATTTGACAATTAAAAAAGTTTTTTAATTGACAAATTCGATAAGAACAAGACCAAAATAAGTTTCTTCCAATCTAATACATTTGTTCATTTTGCATGTAGCTGGAATCATTCTATTTTAAATAATTCTACCAGTATTCCTACTTTTATATTATATATATTATATATATTGTAGTCCTTGTATATTATATATATTGTAGAATCACTTTCGTTCAATTTATAAGTCATTTATTTATTATTATTTTCAGAGAACTTAGTGCCAAAGAATCATTGTGGCTGAGCAAGCAGGGCGAGTCAGCTAGTACAGTAGAAAAGATAGAAATTCTGCAACAAGAAGTTCAGAGATACAAGTACGTGAGAAATAAACTCATTCTGTTAATTCTAATTATAATATTATAAATGTGAAAATTTGTAGGGAGAGATGTTTGTTAGTTACTTACTCTTTCACGCAAGAACGTGAAATTTAAGAATATTAAATGGGATAAAAAAAGTCTTAAGGTGCGAGTGAAGCGAGGGGCAAAGGATCAAAATTAATTTTATTATAAACTAGTGTTTAACACATTTAACCAGAAATATTTAATAAATTTGAAATGTATTTGTCCAGGGAGAAGTGCGACGCCCTGACGCTGGAGCTGGCGGAGCAGGAGTCGTCGCGGCGCAGCGCGGTGAGCGCGGGCGAGGCGCGCGCGCACGCGGCGTGGCTGCAGGCGCGCGCCGCCAAGCGCGACGCCGACGCCGCGCGCGCCGACGCCGCCGCGCTGCGCCGCAAGCTCGCCGCGCTCACCCACACCACTGCCGACGGCGCCGTCTCGCCTCACCACAGTAAGTGCGCCGCCCTGCCGCGCAGCTGGCGGAGCAGGAGTCGTCGCGGCGCAGCGCGGTGAGCGCGGGCGAGGCGCGCGCGCACGCGGCGTGGCTGCAGGCGCGCGCCGCCAAGCGCGACGCCGACGCCGCGCGCGCCGACGCCGCCGCGCTGCGCCGCAAGCTCGCCGCGCTCACCCACACCACTGCCGACGGCGCCGTCTCGCCTCACCACAGTAAGTGCGCCGCCCTGCCGCGCAGCTGACGGAGCAGGAGTCGTCGCGGCGCAGCGCTTTACTCACTACATCGTCACTTTCTTTGACCAATGTAAATCGGACTTCAGTTCCCCGTAAACACCGCTACGTTACCCTACCAGCTGAAGGCATAGCTCATACAGACGCCGTTTCTCACGTTTCTTTCTGAATCCTAAAATCCAAGTGATATCTACGGTATGTTTCTTACGTCCTACAACTCGAAGGTAATATAAATATGACCTATTCCGATCTCTAGTTCTATATCGAGTTTCTTTTTTTGCAGAAGTGTCTTCCCCCCTTGAGAACATAGAAAACGCGGTGATACCTCCGCCGCTACCACCGATGTTCTTGCCGCCGCCGCCACTTCTCCCCCCTCTGCCACGCCCGCCACCACTGGGCAGGCTACCTTCACCCCACCCGCCCAGGTAAACCAGCACACTTCTATAATACTGCAGTTTTACTAGTGCGCATCATATTACAATTTCCAAGAAAATGTATGCGAAAATAATTATCTGTATAACTAATCTGCTGAATTACCACAGCTGAACTGTACGGTGCAACCCTAATTTTTTTAAGTCAGCACTTTACGCGACACATGCACGTCTTATAATAATTAATTCAGTTCGCGTTCAGCTAGCAAGAAAGCCGCGCGTTCTCAAAGCTCACTTTGCTAACAAGAGCCGCGTGTGTTCCTTAACATTTTCACTCCCATTTCACAATAATTCAACTATAAATTTGGAAAATATACCATTTCTCTTATGAACTTTTATTTCTATCATTCACCATAAAGAACTGTGCAATCCAAAAACAGACTACATGTAAAATTCGTGTATAGGTTACGATTTTAATTCCTGAAAACAATTATGGATATATTTTTTCTATTATATTATGTGTAAGTTGTGTAACAGAAAATAAAATCTCCGTTCACAGATATGGTGAGAGGCGCTACTCCCCGGACAGTCGGTATTCGCCCGAGAGCCGGTACTCCCCCGACAGTCGGTATTCGCCGGAGACAGTGAGATACTCGCCCGACAGTCGGTACTCGCCGCGTTCGAGGCGCTCACCCTACTCGCCGAGGTCTAGGCGACGATCGAGATCGAGGGAGAGGTACAGACTACCACTATAGTTCATTTTAGTATACTCGTGCAAGGGAAGGCAACGCTAAGCTAAAACAGATGGCAAAACCTCCGTCTTTTCCTACGACAACAAATCGTAACGTGTTATATTGACATTAGTAATTTTGTCAAAGTGCGGTCCGCTGATAAGATTGTATTCGACAAGTCGAAGGTGGCGCCTTTACTTCCTCAGTTGCCCACCCTATTGATAAGTGGACGAGCACACATTTGCTTATGAGATGTTCTAGGTGTTTCTGAACTAAGTTTATTCTCTCCCCATTTTTCCACACTACATCAGGTACGAAGAAAACCGTAGCACACGCTCAAGGAATGGCCCAGCGCCGCCTCCTGATACGGAAACGGAGTACAACTCCGATAGTCCTTCGAGGCAGCCGCGCAGACGAGGCAGATACTCCAGACATTCAGGTAAAACACGTTCCACTAATCCGACCAATTACATTGTTCAAATTAATGCATAATTACATAGTAAATTCGTAATAATAACTCCAGCAATCATTTTATGCCTTTCATATGCAATTTGTGAAGATTTTAAAATACTAATTTTTGTATTTTCCAATAACAGCACAGCAACCCAGGTAAAAATATTCAATATGTAAATAGTAAAGTGATTAAATTTTTACTTAGATAGTCCAGTCTTCCAATAATTTAATCGTTAGATATTATTGCAATGCGCGGGGGTCCAACATTATCCATGGCTTTATTTTGATTGCAGGTCCTAGCTCTGGTTCAGGTTGCTCATCAGAATCTGATAAATGAAACACTCCAATGGTCTCAATAGGTTACTTAACCTTGATCTACATAATGTGTATGTTGAGATGATGCCAAATTTGGTTACGGTGGTTCACGAATGTATTAGTTGTGAAAAATAAACATTTTATATCTTATGACGTGCGTTAAAATCTACAACTTAAGGGTAGTTTGCATTTTGATTTCCTTCGGTTTCTTAATACTTATATTTTCCGGGACTATTCTAAAGTTTAAAACAAACAATGTCGCAGAAAAGGTTGCAATTTATTCCAAAATAATCTGTGATCGCATTGTAGTATTTCTTACGAACTATGTATTTATAGAGAGCAATACTAGAATAATTCTTAAACACATTCACTTTAAAAATTCAGGGTGGTGAAATTCCAGTTCTAATAATAGGTAACCATAATTATTATTATAATATAGTGACCCAACTATTTGAAGTATATTTGACGAACAGAGACGTGCAAGTGACTAGTGAATTGGGGACTAACGTAACCGAGGCGTGGGTAGGAGTGCGTAGGTCGTGTCAGCTACTCATTAAATAACCGAATGAATAAATAATGTAGAAATACTTGAGCCATAGTATACAGGAAAGACTGCTACTAATATAGTAAGCAAATAATGGTCTCTGCATTGGGCATTGGTCAACGAAGGGAATTTCGTTGTACGTCTCTACAACATTAACAATAGACGTATTCGTGATGTCTAGGCTACGAATACGCGGTATCTATATACTCTGTATGCCATAAACGCCCAGTGCAAAGACACTAATTGTTAAATTATGATAATTTGTTAGTTGTCATAAAACCGATGATGAATACACCATTGTGGATCCGAAAACCCACTTAATGTTCTACTCAATTATAGAAACATTCATGACATCTAAATAAGACATGTTATTTCTTAGTGTTGCCCGATTAAATTATTTTCAAAACGATGTAATCGGTAGATATTTGAAGTAGTTCATAATATTCGTGGTCATTGTTGAAACCAATCGCGCGGATACAGGGGTCCTGCTTTAGTCCCATGCCTTAAAAATAAAGGAATTAAACTATCCATATTGATTAGTTTGTCAAAAATAACGGACAATAAACTTTATTCGTTATTTTCTACAGTAGGTACTATAACTATCTACGTAATTTTCTTTGGTGCGGCTCGGTTTTTAAATATCTGTATTAGGTATATTTATCTGTCTGCAAACCATTTTATTTTTCTTAATAACTCTTGAAACCCAAGAGTTAAACTCTTCTGTCTGTTCTTGTACCTGATTTACTTTCACATTCTAAGTCCTATGTAATTATTTTCGTCACTAAATAAATTTGTTCCTAAACATAATTACATCTTAACAATGCATGTGTTTTTTGTGACTAATTATAATTAGGTGGTACTTACAGATCACATTGTATGCCTTTCACTATGAATTATTAATAGTTGCCACCTCGGAAATTAGCAATAAAATATTGTAATAACGATTAGATAGTCCGTCATAAGAATTGCAATCTTTAATTTATTGAACATTTGTTGTTTTATTAGTCAGTTAAATGTATTATAATTATTAGATACGATTTTAAAATAAATAATTTTATCATTTAACAGTTTTTAAATTATAATATACTAATCCTAACCACAGTCATCATCTAAAACCCTAGTAAGCTTTTGGTTGTGTAGTAAGCTTTTGGTTGTGTAGTATTTTTTATGTTTTGTATAGACGAAATAAATAGATAAACATAAAAATCTAAAAATTTATTTAAGACGAGGAAGCCCGAATTCGAAGCTGGTCAATTAGTTTAATGATATGTATAAATTTTAACGAAAATTAAAATAAATAATAATGAAAATAATTCTCGAAAAAAACTTCCATTTAAAACAACAAATAACTTTATAATTCCTGGTAAATACAGATTAATAATTTACCGTTAACAAATACATTTTAACGCAGTGCTGTTCTTTTTTTAAACAATATAACCCCATATCTATCGTTATTGGGACAAAATAATAAATACACCTATTGAGACGAAGAAGACCAATAATAGAAGATTTCGCTGCAAAAAAATGTAAGTCACCGCTACTAACAAACGTTATATTAGCTGCATAATAGTTACTGCTTTTCTCGTTTTGGTAAAGGTCCTTTGAAACCAAAGAAACAAAAAATATACACAGCTATTATAAGTAGCATACATATTGGTAAGGCCCTAAAAATAATAACACTAACATAAATATTATAATTATATCGATTCAGCTGCAGTTTAGTACCATCTCAGTAAGTTTGTTAGCTGCCCTTCATTTTTAATTTTTAGACAGAAGATCGTCTAAGCAATACCTACTTAGGTTTTAGTTATCTAGGCCATGCTAAGGAACTATTAGTTAATCTGTGGTAAGTCTTTCTTGTGTTGACCTCATGTTACGAATACCTTACGAATATAATTATTTATGTATTTTTAGACTCAGCTTAACATTTCTTTGTATCAAGGAGGTTCTCGTTGGTCATCGAGGTTTCGTTGGTTTTTGTGATCGAGTAAATACGTTATATCATTACTCGAAGGCGGTAGTCTGACAAAACCATAATTATTATTGCCGCATTGCGCACGGGACGCGGGCGCCGCCACCGCCCGCCGCCCGTGCCGGTACAGAGACCGAACGGCGTAGGAGTAGGCCTACCGAGTAACACGGGTAAGTTATCATTTTGTCAGTGCACTTTTACTTCTACTAAATTTAATATCTATGTATGTTATTGGGACATTTTCTACTTTATACCTAGTGTTAGACGTGTGTGTATAAGCGCTAGTATTAGGATGTGTTTTCATTTATTGTGGTATTGTCGCCTCCATCCTGTATGGGGTAGGTAACCTGTTAAAAAAGATATTTCCGTAAGGATAAACGGACGCGTAAGTAAGTACTAGTTTACTTGCAATGCGCGAACTAGTGGATTAAGAAGGATTCATAGAACTTAATACAAAATCAACTGCAATAATAACTTTCTAATTAAAAATTGTAGGTAGGTACTGAGACTAGGTACCCGACCGACCAAGCACATGCTAGTTACTCGCAAAAGCATGCTTAGATCTTACTGGTATCGATATTCTGCCAGTAGCTCACAAAGCATGTAAAGAGATCGCAAGTTGTTTAATTTTTTCTTTTGAAGTGCGGCGAGGAGGCATGTCTTTGTACAGCTTTTCTCGGTAACTGGTATGCTAGCTACAGGCATGTGTACCTATCATTTCGATGCTATGGTAGCCACGCTTTAATTTTGTCATCTACTTAGGTACTACCGCCCCGTTGTACGGGTTACGGATAAATTGAAGCCTACCTTCCTAAATAATCTTTTCATCTATTGTAAAAAATATCTAGTCGTTTCATTAGCCCGAATAAACACAAACTTAGACCGGCGGGGTGCTTCAATTTGTAACATATGTAGTGTTAATATATTATGCGCGCAATTTGATCCACTCTGTACACATAAGATAACTCATTACATAAACTTATTGTTCGTTACAATTTAATGTTACGTAAACGAAGATAAAATAATATAAGATAAAAATATCATCTAGTTCAAATAAGTTAATAACTGCAATAAAAATATTTATTGTTTTTAAATGACTGCCGTATAGCAATTACGTATGTACATTGAATATGAATTAAATAACAATCTATATCTAGTCTAGATCATGAGATATTACAAAATTACTTCACGACCTTTGTTTCGGCTCATTTTGTAAATAGACTAAGGTACTACATTCCATGGGACGAAGGTGCCTGGTTCTGGCTGATCAAGCTGAAATAAAAGGATATAATATTTAATAGCAACTCATGTCAAAATTCGTACCAAAACTGGTTAAAATTAAAAGTCTTTAAAAATAAAAGATACCTAATTTATTCATATTCATATTCATATTCATATTCATATTCTTTATTGCATACCATAATGTACAATAAGGTGGTATAATTAGACAAGAATCATTATGGACCCTGTAGGGCACAGCAATTTTAGAAGAGAGGAGGATTTATTTTTACTAGTATTTTTAGTAGAAATGTTTGTTTCATTTAAGTAGGCTTATTTTATTTAATATTATTGTAAATATGAACTTATAAGTAATAATATAATTTAGCTTTTTATTAATTTTATATTTATTTAAACGTAACATATTATTATTATTCGAATAGTTATATTATATTAATTATTATATTACTATTTTATTATATTATGCATATATTAATTATTTATCATATTTTTTGTTTGAATGAACCTATTAATAAAAGTCAGTACTATAAACGTCATTATTGCATTATTTATATGTTATTTTTCCATAGTATTAAATATTTTTGTGTATTTCTTATTTAATTTGGGTATCATTGAGGTAGTCGTTGATTGTATAGTAGGCTTTGTTAATAAGAATTTTCTTTAGATTATTTGTAAATTTTACATCACTAGTTTCATTTTTTATTGTGTCTGGTAGTTTATTAAATATTTTAATGCACATCACATATGGGCTATTTGAGTGCATTGTTAGGCGGGAGTTTGGTAGCATTAGTCTATTCCTATGTCTTAAGGAACGATTAGTATTTTTATCGGCACGTTTTGTAAAAAATGAAATATATCTTCTGACGAATTTACATATCTCCAGAATGTATATGCATGGTAGTGTTAGGATTTTATGTTTAATAAAGAAAGGTTGGCAGCTGTCAGTTTGTTCTATATTTGTGATTATTCTTATTAATTTTTTCTGCAAAAAATTTATTGCTATCCTCCCGGGTTTTTTTTGTAATATGATATTAGAATAGAAAGTAATGGATATATCTATGTAAGTACTGTTTTAAATCTGGGCTTGACTTGGACAAAACCATCTTAATAAGCGTGTCCAAGATTCAGAACGAGTTTCATTATTTTTATTACATAGTTTACCTTCTTCGTAATATGATCCTCGCAAGCCATGCGTATACGTGCAGACGTCGCTGGTGCATCTAACTTGAACTCCAAAGACACCCCTGCGTCAGCGCGTGCCGCCCGAACTGCTTCTTTTATCGCAAAGAATGCGGAAGACGCCAAAAATAGCGGCGGCTCACCGACAGCCTAGGAAACAAAATTCATTCAGAAAACCCATAAAGCAACTTTACTGAATTACCTTATGCTCGAATTGCTCACCTTCGAAGAATATACAGCTCTCGGATTTGGAGCTCCCTTAAGCAGAGATACATTAAATTCCAGAGGAATGTCACCAAATCCAGGAATCTTATAAGCACCTGGTCCTCTTGAGAATAATGTCCCATTAGGTGAATAAATAAGCTCTTCAATTGTAAATAAACCATAGCCTTGCATAAAACCACCTTCAATTTGACCAATATCTATTGCCGGGTTTAAACTTTCACCCAAATCCATCACAATATCACTTCTTATTACTTGATGATCCCCACTGAGACAATCGATTTCGACCTCCGTACATGCAGCACCATACGTGAAATAGTTGAAGGGTTTCCCTGTATTTTCCTTAAAGTTATAACCGATGTCAGGTGTTGCATAAAACCCTGTAGCAGACAAGCTAACTCTGTCAATCCACGCTGCTAAAACCCAGTCTTCCCATTTCCCATTAGGGTTCTTATCTTTAAAGGGTTGCAGTCTCTGTGAAAGTGTCTCACATGCTTGAAGTACTGCCATACCGTTAAGATCCGATCCAGCACTGGCTGCGGTAGCCGAGGTGTTGGGCACTTTATCTGTTGCAGTTTCACTGATGTGAATCTTAGACACATCTACTTGAAGTGCACGAGAAGCAACCTGAATCATTTTGGTGTGAAGACCTTGGCCCATTTCAGTACCACCATGAGAAACAAGAACTGATCCATCTTGATAAATTAGTACTAAAGCGCCAGCCTGATTGAGCAGTTTTTCTGTGAAAGCAATCCCAAACTTCGTCGGAATAATTGAAATACCCCGTTTTCTCCATCTATGCTCCCTGAAGATAAAGAAATTATTTAAGACACACTCACCTTAATAATAATACTTGTGTTTTCTGGATTCTTTGTTATTTACTTCTAATTATTGAAACAAAAAACTTACTTGTTAAACTTTTCTATGAGTGATCTTCTCTCGACTAATTTACTTTTTTGAACACATTCGTCCCAACATCTTTGCAGGGTGCAGTTCTCCAAATATTGACCATAGTGAGTTATTGAGTTTTCTCTGTACAAGTTTATTCTACGGATTTCATCAGAACTCTTCCCTAGTTTAAATGCAATGTCTTCAATTATACTCTCGGCTCCAAACATTCCTTGTGGACCACCGAATCCTCGGAACGCAGTATTTGATGGTAAATTAGTTTTACACACATATCCTGTTACTTCTGCGTTAGGAATATAATAAGAATTCTCGTAGTGAAACATAGCTCTTTCAACCACCTGCAATAAACGTATTCATACATTATTATTCATTCATGCCTCGCTATATAAATAAATAAATTAAAAAATAGCGTCTTCTGTAAACATCTAAAATTCTTTAGCATAAAATATATCTTCTTTAGTTCTTTAATAGGAATGTGGAAAAGTTTTACTTACTGGTCCTGATAAGTCTGTAGAGTATCCTCCATTGTTATAAATATTAACGCTAGCTCCCATTAATTTTCCCTCTTGAGTTACAGCAACTTTGTATTTGACCAAAAACGGATGCCTTGTCCCAGTCATCAGCATGTCTTCGTCTCGATCGAGCATACATCGTACTGGTTTCTGAAGTTTATGAGCTGCTAACGCAACAGGTAGCGCCACAAGCATACCACGAGATTCTTTTCCACCAAACCCACCTCCCATACGTTTTACGCGGGCCACGATCCTATTCATTGGGACGTGCAAAATATGGCTGACCAATTTCTGAAATATTAAGAACAGTTTAATAGAACAAATGGATACAGCCCATTAGTTATTTCAATGTAAAATACCAAAAGAAATTACCGCGATTTCTGAAGGATGTTGACTTGAACAGAATATTTCTAACTCATCGTCTTCTTTTTTCGGTATCGCAAAAGCAGCGTGAGTTTCTAAATAAAAATGTTCTTGCCCGCCCATTCTACATTGACCTTCAATTATTATATGGTCCTTGTTTTCAAAAGCACTTTTAACGTCTCCTCTCCTTATAGTTTTGGGAAATTGTGGATAAAATGATTGTTTCTCAATTGCGTCTTCCATCGTCACTATAATTGGATCTATATCTTCATACTTTATATCTATCATTCTCGCTGCTTCTTGAGCTGTTGCTTGATCTTGTGCTACAACAACACCAATAGTCTGCCCCTGACTTGTAACTTTCTCACTAACAAATAATTCCTCGTCGTGAAAAATAGGTCCAACTGCATTTTGCTCCGGAGTTAAATCCTTTGCAGAGAAAAATGCGACGACTCCATGTTTTTGTAGAGCTTTTTTAGCATCTACTGAAACTAATTTAGCATGTGCTCTCGTACTTAGAACAAAAGCCAAGTAGAGTTCACCTTCGGCAGTAGGCATATCGTCACAATATATCGCCTCACCAGTTGTCTGCTTATACGCTGACATATGGGTTAATGGTCTCCCAACAGCATCGCTTTTTATTTGCTTATCTCCAATCAGTTCAAAATATTGAGAACTTTTTGGCATACCACCATGAAATTGATCAGCGCCGCTACTGTGATATGGCAGAATAAGGTCTTCGTGAATGTAATCTTTGGTCATTTCCTTAGCAATTGATAAATAAGCTTTCAAAAACAAACTCATTGTTAAAGTTCTTCGGAACTGTATATTACCACCCGGTGCGGAGGGACTTAATGGAAGCTCCTGTATTAGCGATGAAAAAGCTTTATCCAACATAACCTCGTTCCATTTTTCACCTTTCAGAACTTCGCTTGTTTTTGTAGCTATTTTGGTTACTGGTGCCATACCTCCGAAAGCTACATTAATGTTTTTTACTACATTAGTGTTACTTTCAAATTCAACATTGACTGCCGCAGTAACAATAGAAATGTCGTCTTCTCTCCTTTTAGCTTGTTTATATGCCTTTACGTATTGATATTTATTTGAAAAGGGAATCTCTATAGACAGTAAAATTTCATTTGGTTTCACTACGTTTCTTCTGTAACCAGTGAAAAATGTTTCATCCATCAAAACCGAACGATGTCCTCCATCTTCACTCAGAAGATTAAGTTTTACTTTTAAGGCCATTAAAATTGGATTTAAGTCTGATATAGGACTGCCAGTCATTATATTTCCACCTATAGCCGCAACATTTCGTATCTGTTTGCCTGCAAACCAGTTCAGCATATCAACTATAGTTACAAAAGTTCGTGTTTTATGCTTAGGCAAGTTTTTTATGTACTTTCTTAAATTGTTTTCGATCTCCATGAGCGTAACTGCAGCTCCTATTGTTAATCCATTATCATTTTCGGTGATACCATTTAATTCTGGGACGAAGTTTGGCATTATAATTGTCGGATAAACGCAATGTTTAAATTTGACTTCAACTCCCACTTCTGTATTTCCGACGACAATCTTTGAATCAGGATATTTAGATTTTAATTTTAGGATTGTGCTGAGATCCTTCGGTCTAAACCACGAAGATTTTGGTCCTCTAAATAATAAATACTGATCATCATGTACAGAAGATAGTTTTAACTCGGGTGGGAAAATGGGTTCTTGACTATTGTCGTATGGCAAAAACGATGATCTATCAAAAATATATTCCGTTTCACTTTTGTCCTCATCTTTACCACTCCTGTTTTTGCAACAATCTTTTCCCATGGCACAGACACCATTTTGTCCGTTTTGAGATTTATTGGGAATTCCGTTTGTTGTACTAGCAACACGTTGTGTCTCCCAGTCTTCTATAAACGTTTTGTAGCCTTCTATGATCGCCCTGTATCCAGTACATCTACAAAGGTTTCCTTGAAAAGCTACTTCCATGTCATTGTATGTTATACTACTATTGCTCCTAAGCAAAGTGTACATAGACATAACAATGCCCGGAGTGCAAAATCCGCATTGTGACCCATGTGCCTTCGCGATGCGTTCTTGGACTGGATGTAATCTAGTTCTGGTTGACCCAATACCTTCAACAGTAGTTACTGCTAAGCCATGCATAGCGCACACCGGTGCTAAACATGCATTTACAGCGAGATGACTGATAAGGTTAAGAAAAAAATTATAACAATGTCCGTAGTCTGCATCTAGTGGAGCAGAATAAGAATGCTTTGTTCATTAAAAATAGAACAAAATGTTTATGAAATTATCTGCCCGTTAATTTAACGGAAACTTATCAGGAGTTGAAACATACCCTTACTGTTGTAAAGGTGACGATGACATTATACACGCGTTTTGTTTGTTATAAATAAACCAAACACTAATTATTAAATGCAATTGAAAATTGAAAACTTGAAATTACTTGGTGGGTTACCTTCTTGATCAGTCTTTTTACTTATTTGCAATGGTTTATTAATCAACAAGTACATAAATAGACGAATTGAGTTTCTATAAGTTAAAATCTAAAAAGGATACATGATTTTATTCTCTTTGCGATTGTATTTAGATATCATAACAGTGCAAGCGCCGCATCCTCCTTCAGCACAACCTAATTTGGTGCCAGTTAGACGAAGTTTCTTTCGAAGATACCAGAGAAGTGTCCATTCTGGATCAGGATTTTGTTCTACTACCTAAAAAAGATATCAAAATATCAAATGTTTTTTTATTATTAATAACAAGTGCCTAAATACAAAGGTTCATTGGTTCATTTTATCTATATCTAGACTAATATTATGAAGAGGAAATATTTGATTGTTTGTGTGTTTTGAATAGGCTCCGAAACAACCAATTTGAAAAAGTCTTATAGTGTTAGATAGCTCATTTATCAAGGAAGGCTTTAGGCTATATACCATCACGCTACAACTAATAGGAGCGGAGTATCAATGAAAAATGTTGCAAAAACGGAGGAAAAATTTAAAAGACCACGCGGGCGAAGCCCCTGGCGGAAAGCTAGGCTTCTATAATTATGAAACCCTATAAAAAAATTCTTCCCATATCTGAACCCTCCCAAGCCTTTTAACGCGAGAAAAGATAGCCTATGTCCTCCTCCAAGGTCTATTCTATCTCTGTACCGAATTTCATCAAAATCGGTTAAGTGGTTTAAGCGTTAATGTGTAACAGACAAACTATTGCATTTATAATATTGGTAAGGTAAAACATAAAATTTATTCAACTTCCCGTATTAATATAATTATTATGTACTAAATAAAGAATTGGTAAGGAAAATAGGGATGTTGATTAATAATAAAAAAGCTGATGTCTGAGTTTTTTAACCACAATATAATGTCATTATGTCTGAATATATCGATTTGCATTGATTAGCTTATAAGAAAATCAATATACTTACGTACCTACAAGTGAATTTATTTAGGTAGGGTATCTATAAATGTAGGAATTTAGCGCAAGTTACCTACAGATATTGTAATACTTATTAATTATCTAATCCTTGTTGACTTGTGCAGCCCTTATCACAAAATGTATGTAGTTACCTACTATATATTAACAACAGACATGATTGTGTTGTGATGTGAAATTGATAATTATTGTTGTTTCTTGCTGTTCTAGCAATAGGAGTATACGTCACCTTTAAGACTTAAATTAGAATGTGAAGGAAGATTTCGACTGGCGAGCGGGGCTCGGGGTAGCTTAGTGGTCAAAGCGTCTGGTGTACCGAACCAGAAGACGCAGGTTCGAATCCTGCCCGCCATCCGATTTTTTCCTTCATTAAAAATAATAGGAGTATAAATTAAAACAGTTACGGTGGATACCGTACCGCTCACCGAACATACCACATCTAGCTGCGCTTGATCCGTGTATTGGTGATCACAGAACTTTAATGTTGCAAAAAGTATTCACATATACCTTCATCCTCGCATGTTTTATTTCGCTTGTTAATATTATTTTGAATACATAATTGTTTTGTTCTATGATTACGATGAGTCGCTCGGTAAAAATAATTGTAAATGTTTGTGTTCTCATGTAAGTGAATGTAATTCTTTATGAGAATAAAGTTTCTTAAAGCCAAGTTCTACGAGGTGGGACTAGTTCAGACTTTATGGCTATTCTTAACTTCTTCTTTGTGTCGATGGTACAGTTTTTTTTTTAAGGTAAGTATATTAGTTTTGCCCAATACTTCACCACTTTCACAGCGTCGTCATCGTCAGTGGCAGCGCAGACGTCGCATTGACTCCAGGTTGTGGGGAACAAATAATGAATCCGTAAATTATTACATTTATAAAACGTGTCCTGTACAAGTGTACGTATGTTCCGCCTAACCTTTGCCACAGCATAGAAATAGTCACAACTCACAGCAGGTACATTTATCTAAATACCTACCTAATAACCTATAAGAAACTGAATAAATAGTTCCAGTAGCTGATTAAATAGTTCCTTGTATAAAAGTTTTACTACAGTACATGACACATGTACTCGTAGTAAAATATAAATGTGCTGAAATGTAGTGCCCGAAATAAAACCCGGATTAGGTTTTTAATCTGTCTAAACAAAAGAAAACTTGACTGACAGAGATTGGACTAAAATTCCGCCAGAGAGGCTTGGCTCGCGTGGTCTTATAAATGTTTCCCCCGGTTTTGCAACGTTTTTCATTGCTACTCCGCTCCTATTAGTCGCAGCGTGGTATAGTATAGCCTATATATAGCCTAGCTAACACTGAAAGAATTTTTCAAATCGGTCCAGTAGTTTCGGAGCCTATTCAATACAAACAAACAAACAGTCAAATCTATCCTCTTTATAATTATAATATTATAATTATGAGCCAGTACTAGTATTAATATATCAATACGGTTCGTCATTATGATTATGATTGGTGGCAGGAGGGCGTTATAGGTCATTCCTATCAGGGCCATTCTGCCGACGACCCTCCTGAGCAAATAAAACAGTCTTACATGACGCAATAGTTTCGTATTCAATACTCTCCGCTGTTTGTTCTTAATTCCATCTGAATTTAATGATAAGAGATAAGTAATGTTATTTGTAGTATAATTTTAGCATTGAACTAGCTAACTCCAAAGATATAATTCTTTACACCAAAATGGGACTGTATTTGTGAGGGTCTGAATCTCATTGATCCCCATGTGAATATAAATTAACAATTTAACATAGACACTACGTCTGTGCAATGGATATATTTAAATAATAAAGCATATAAGGTCATGGGCGTACCCAGGGGGGGGCAGGGGGGGCAGCTGCCCCCCCCTGGAACTTGGATGCCCCGTAGATAAAAGTTATAGTAAGATAAAAAAAAAACCTTTTTCGTAGGACGGAACAAACTTGCCCCCACAAGTTACAATAACACTGGCAGTGAAAAATTGTCAAAATAGAAATATATTCACTATTTGTTGCTTTTTGTCAACAATTAGTTGCTACAAAAACGATTTTGTTGCTCTAACCGATCTAACAAAATTGACAACAATGCTAGCTTTACTTAAAGATAGCATAAAAATAGCTAAATACTATATAATCAGGGAAACAAATAGACCAATATTTGTTGCTGAAGACCTCATTAAAACAACAATTAAAAAAATAATCAGTAAAATAGAATTCAATTGTTTGAGGTAGCAATTATTATTGAGAAACACATCTTTCAAAGATCAGATGAGTTTACAATCGCTATGCTTATAAGCCGGTTAAGCTAACTTAAGTTTTGATTTTTCTTGCTCGACGTGACAAACTGACAATATTGATGCCTGAAAGAGATTTTCTTGCTCGACGTGATAATAGTGATGCCTAAAATTACCAAAAAAAGCAAATAACCAGAGATTGGATGAAAATCTGACCAGTATTCTTATAAACCGATTATGCTGCGCAAATAATTTATAATGTTATTTTTGTTTTGGAAAACTCGAGAGTGACGAGCTTATAAAAAAACCGGTCAGAAACTCGTGCGATCCCGGGAAGATATCCTATTGCCGATTTTCAAGGCGTCATTAACCAAGTTGAGCAACACAATTATTATTATTGTATTTTTTTGATTTCCTAAAAATCGAGCGCTAAGCTAGCATGATCGGTTTATAAGGATACCGGTTCGGATACTCATCCAACCTTTACAGTGGCGTATTTACACTACGGCCAAAAGAGCCATAGCCCGGAGCGCCAGGGTCCAAGGGGCAGCGCTACCCGCACGGAGGTAGTAAGAAAACCCCTTCACTAACGTCGCCTGTCCTAAGTGGGTTCCCTCAATTTACGAGCTCACTTTTACATGAGACAACTGGAGGTAGTAACAAACTAATTGTAATTACCACTCTAACTAACCTAACCTGTCCAAGGTAGGTGGCTCGAATTTTCGAGCTCGCTGCGCTCGCTCCTACATGAGACACCTGGAGGTAGTAGACAAAATAATTGTAGTTACTCTTCTAACCAAGCCTGTCCGAGGTAGGTGGCCAAATTTTCGAGCTCGCTCCGCTCGCTCTTACTGTGTGAGATAACTGGAGGTCTAGTAACAAACAAGGATACTTACAAAGTATTCTTCTAACCTAACCTGTCTGGGTCTGTCCTGGGTGGCCCAAGTATTCGACTTCTCGTTTGCTGACTTTTAGTCATCAATTTTCGTTGCTACGTTAAGCAATATTTTTTTCTATTTATAAATCCCGGATAAATTAAGCGTTGAGTTATCATGACTGGCTTATAAGAATATCGGTCAGAAATTCATCTGATTTACGGTTCTGAGTTTTGTTGATGACTTTTTTTTATACTACTAAGGTGGCAAGAAGCATACGGCCCGCCTGATGGCAAGCGGTTACCATAGCCTCTGGACGCTTACAACACCAGGGTTATCACTCGCGCGTTGCCGACACGAAAAACCTCTTAGAGGTTCATGGAGGATTCACTGCGCCGACAGTTTGAGGAAATATTCCTCTTACTGCCAGCGCAGCGCATCCTTAGAAGGAGCTCTGGCGACATTACTCACTGCAGGAACACAACACATAATAAAGTGTGTTATTTGGCTGCAGTTTTCTGTAAGGTGGAGGTACTTCCCAGACTTTCCGGGCAATAATAATAAATTTCATCATCCGTCATCATCCAACGTCCGGTTCTATTTTTTTATGCTGACTCTCCGGGCGTCAATAACCATTGCAGCGTAGAGGAAGAAAACTTTTTTATTTGACTCCAGCAAAATTTATAAAAGGTTTATATTGACCGGTTTATAACAGGATACCGTATAGTCAGAAACTCTAAGAAAAGCTCCGATTCTATATTTTGTTGTTGACTCTCTATGCATCAATTTTTATGAATACCGGAAGAATCGAGTGTTGATCCAGCATGACCGGTTTATAATGCATCAGAGTCATCATCAAAATGTAGAACCGTCGTGTGAATTTCTGACCGATAATCCTATATGCCGGTTATGCTAGCCAACAATTAAGTAGATCCGCAAATAATTTATTATTTATTTATTTTGGTAAAATCGAGCGTTAGGCTAACATGATCGGCTATAAGCGCACCGGTTAAAATTTGTTGCTGGTTCTAAGCTTGTTCCACGTGGGGTCATAATATAATAGGTAGCAACAAATTGACAAAATAATTCGGTTTATCATATTATTTACTCTGATAGTTGTTGTCGATTTTTCGATGGGTTTGAGCAATTTTTGCTCGTGGTTTAAGAAATCCCTTAACTGCCCCCCCCCCCCCTGGGTCAAAAGCTGGGTACGCCCATGTATAAGGTATAAGTAATTAATGTCCCATAACTCCTTCATAATAAAACTATGATCAAGTAAGGAAAACACGTGGTACGCGACATTGTTAATGAACTTGTAAAAACTATTAGAGTAGGTATGGGAGCAAGCAAGTACAAGGTCCGTCTAGAAAAGTGCCGATGGAGGTGAAATACAAGTATATTGTGTATGTGAGGTGAGGTGCATTTATGCACGCGACTACATTTACCTATTTAGTATTTTTTTTTAATGTATTTTTTTATTTTTATTATTTGGTACACCTGTTAAAGAAAAGTTTGCTGTCTGATGCAATGATATTTTAATGATGGGAAACATCGTAAGGAGGACATCGTAACATGTGAGGATTAATAATCTCAATACATTAATTGCATTCCACAAGATGGTACAATAGTAGGTATTCTATGAACAGCTTTCCATCAGCGGCTTCGCCCACGTGTCTATAAATATTTCCCCTGTCTTTACAACATTTTTCATTGCTACTCCGCTCCTATTAGTCATAGCGTGATGGTATATAGCCTATATACTTATAGCCTTCCCAGATAAATGGGCTGTCTAAGACTGAAAGAATTTTTTAATCGTTCCAGTAGTTTCGGAGCCTATTCAATACAAACAAACAATCAAATCTTTTCTCTTTATAATATTAGTATAGATAGGTACTGTGTCCGAACTAATCCAGTGTACTCAATACTCAATGTATTTATTGTAGTGTGGCTCATGCCCAGCAGTGGGACAGTGATGCGATATCCAATTTAATAGGTATTTCTTTTAAATGTAAAATACCAAGTACTAATTGATATGATGGCTTAACCCCCAATATTATCTTATCAAGCGTGGCAGACGCTGGGCACGGAGACAATTAAATATTGAAGTAACAAATGAGACGAAACAAGATGGCATTCCTATAATTTAAACGATTAATATGGGTATATGTAGCTATCTGTAAATCTTTTTATGTTGATCTATTTATGACATTATCAACAGATAGAGATAGTTTCGATTTTATCAGAAGCAACAGTTTCTACCCGAGAAGTAAATCTAAAAAGGTCTTTACAAGTATTATAAACACACAACTCACCTTCTTTCCATTGACATAGAATACCAACTCCGTACAAATATCACTAATTTCTTCTTCTATATTCAACAAACCCATATCGTCTTTAAGTTTATTATAATATTATGTAGGTATGTAGATAACAACACGTCTCACTGCGTGACCATATGAAACACAACTAACAAATGATTTCAACTTGATGATTGCGTCGGCGTCGTTTGCTTGTTATCCTGCGCGGACGCAGTACATCCACATGGACAGTCCAATAATAAACAACTTGTTATCTGCTACATAGTTACGTATTATTGAACTCATAAAAAAACAACTTGTGAAATCTTGGTTTGTTACTAATCATAAGAACAAGAACTTGGTTTGTTGAACACAGCGAGGTCGTTAAGAACTCGTTAAAAATTCAAACGAAACAAAAACCTGATCTCGAAAGTAATGTAAATTAGCATTAGGTATGTCGTAAAGCTTCAACTTTTTAAGTGGAACCAAAGAAATAAACACAGTCATGTGATTTTAAAATTTATCTAATTTGTTGTCTTGTAAATTACCTAGTTTAGGAAGTTGCTATTTAATTAATAAAAACTCTGGATTCTTGAAACAAAAACGTAATAATGTTGTGAAATAATAATAATAAGTTAGGTATGAAGAGACTTCGAATCTACGATGTACGGCCAATGATTTTAAATCCTTACTTCCTTATTATTATTATGAATGCGAAAGTAACTCTATTTGTCTGTCTGTCTGTCGCGCTTTCACGCCAAAACTACTGAACAGATTTAAATGAAATTTAGTACACGGATAGCCTAGAGCCTTTTTAATGCGAAAAAGGGCTGAAAGAGGTTGAAATAGGGGATGAAAGTTATAGGAAATACCCAGACCACGCGGACGAAGCTGCTCGCTGGCGGAAAGCTTGTTGTTCAATAATGACATTAGGTATATAATTAACTAAGTGCGTAAATTGTTAATGAAATCATTTTTTAAGTACCTACCTAATGTTTTGTTTTGCATTATTATGCAATAAACCTTGTTCTACAATAATGTTCCTCTTAATATTTTCAGTTAAAATATTTTCTTGATCATATACCTACACTTTCAAATTCGAATATTTTATTTCAATTACCTTAGACCATATAAGTAGGTACTTTTGAAAAGTCAAACTAGTTGCACGGTTCCAAAAAGTGGGACTAATGGAGAAGATACGGCAAGAAACTCCATAGTCACTCTTTTAAAAACAAAAATATGGTTGCAGTTTATAGGTGTTCTGACTTTTTGAGGAAAGTGCAGTTTGATGCGTTAGATTAGTAAAAAAATCAAAAAAATATATAGCTATAGGCAGTAACTTAGTAAGAGCTGACCAGTCCCGCCCGACAGACAGCACCCGTTCACGAGCATGACGTGTGTATCGGCGCCGCCGTTTGACTCAGCCATGTTGCAGGGAATAAAACGACCCGAAACAACGCCAGCATCAGCAGGACATTGACAAGCTCGACCGCAAAGCTAGATAAATATTAGAAATAATCATTTCATGACGGTCATTTCAGTCAGTCAAATCCATTACGGTATTTGACTGGTCTTACTCTTACCACATGAGTAGGGTAGGTTAAAGTAGTCTAAACCTAGTATAAATAACTCTAGGTTTTAAGATTTATGATAAAGGAAACAATAACAGACTTTTTTTGATATTATAATTTAAAATGTGATGTACTTATGTGATAGATAACAAAAACTTTACATAATATACTATATAACTAAACACTAATTCATGGTTCATGATGTTATGAATAATGAAACATAATGTAGGTAAGTAATTAATATTCATTTTAATTTTATGGTGTGTGTTGCTTACTGTTGTAAATTAAGCTACAACATTCCATGGCTTACCATTGCCTGATATCGTAGGTTTTACCTGAAACAAACATTACGATTCAATAATAATTTACGAGTATTTCAATTAAAAATGTGGACCGAACACTAAACAATTACCCAATTAAGTGTTAGGATACATACAATATTTAGTACGCATCCAGCGTTGGAGTCGAGGGGCTACTGTCTAGGTCCAGAAAAGTAAAGCTCCAAAATTCGGCGTTTAATTTTCATTAAGAAACCTGCATAGTAGATACCTGCTTAATGTATCTAGTTCATGAGGACATAAATCGCAGAAGTCGCATATGATATGATGGACAAATAATTCATAACGAGCCTCTTCCGCGAAAATTAGGACATAATTGTATCATCTATCGTTCATGAGGATGTAGGTACAGTACGCGCGGCATTACTTCCTACCTGGCCGGACTGAAGTTAGCCGTTTGAATGCCCAATGGATTGCTCAGGTTAAAAATTGTATACTGCGCAGCTAAACGGCCAAATTCATTTCGGTCACGGTATGCCCTGCGTACCTACTGTAAACCACGAAATTCGCAGATGACGGGCAATTTATGAAAAGCGTTTTTTTCCACAAAAATTAGGAGAGTCGCCACAAACTTTAGTTATGTAAAGTTGGCAAAGAACCCTGTCATTTTTCAACATTTTCAGAAGTTCAAGCTCGCATATTAGTGTCGCAGGCATTGATTTCGCAGTATGCTGCAGTACCTACTTACTTATCATACTTATAAGTCTATGGTTGCAAGCCAAAATTATAGACACCCTAATTTTTTCACTACCGTAAATATTTGCTTGCCATGGTAAATTACTGGGTAGACCCAAGCAATTAAAACAGTAGGTATATATTTTGGTACCTGTTTGGTAATTAGATCTTCACACGCCATCCTTATACGAGCACAGGTCGCTGGGGAATCCAATACGAATTCTGGAGACACTCCACTGTCTAGCCGGGCTGCTTTTATAGCTTCTTTTATTGCGAAAAATACTGATGCGGCGAGAAATAGAGGCGGTTCACCCACAGCCTAGAATAATACATTCATAAGGTATTCAAGATTTTTTCAAATATTCGTACATAATTAGTAGGTATTGTACAAAATGACATATAATTTTACAATCGAATCAAAGTAATCGAACCCACGTCCTTAGTTTTGAATTAGTGAATGTGTCGGATTGAACTAGAGATTTACTATAAGTAATAAAAAATATTATTGTATATAGGTACAATACGCCTAATGCCATTGTAATGTTTTTGATTATAAAAAATAGAGACAGGTAGATGCATACCTTGGATGAGTAAACAGCGCGTGGGTTTGGAGCACCCTTGAGTAACGAAACATTAAAAATTTTCGGGATGTCTGAAAATCCTGGAATTTTATAAGCTCCTGGCCCTCGAGAAAGCGCTTCTCCACGATCTGAGAATATCATTTCCTCTAAAGTATAAAATCCATAGCCCTGCATAAAAGCGCCTTCAATTTGTCCTATGTCTATGGCTGGGTTCAAGCTTTCCCCAATATCCATCACTATGTCCGTTCGGAGGACCTGATGGTCACCGGTTAAGCAATCTATGATAACTTCAGAACACGCAACTCCGTAAGTAAAATATTCATAAAGATTTCCAGAATTCGTTTCCCGGTTATATTGTATCTTTGGAGCAGCATAAAATCCAGTAGCCGATAAGTTTACTCTATTGACATAAGCATCTATCACCCAATCTTCCCATTTCCCAGTCGGATTGTTAGCTATATAGGGCTCTAGTCGGGCTTTTAAGACTTTACAAGCTTCTACGACTGCCATGCCATATAAATCAGAACTCATACTTGCAGCTGTCGGTGAGCTGTTAGGAACTTTGTCGGTCGACATTTCACTTATGTGGATTTTAGTATAATCTACTTCCAGAGCTCTTGACGCCACTTGAATCATTTTGGTAAAAAGTCCTTGACCCATTTCTATACCTCCAATGGAAAGTAGGACTGATCCATCTTTGTACACCAATAATAGTGCACCTGCTTGCATCAGAACATCGGTTTGAAAGGATATTCCGTACTTTGTAGGAACTAATGTGATGCCTTTCTTTTTCCATCTATTTTGGCTGTAAAATGAAAATAAAATATATTATTCTACAATTGTATGCCATTTGAAC
Source organism: Acronicta psi (assembly GCA_946251955.1). Classification (NCBI taxonomy): domain Eukaryota; kingdom Metazoa; phylum Arthropoda; class Insecta; order Lepidoptera; family Noctuidae; genus Acronicta; species Acronicta psi. The sequence continues at coordinate 7,958,137 of OX276475.1, read as the reverse complement.
GGATTTGAACGGCGAGAGATATTATTTTAAAATATTAATAATACTACCTGTTGAATTCCTCAACAGCCTTTTTCCTCTGCCAATAGTCGGAATTTTCTATGCATTCATTCCAACATCGTGATAAAGTACAATATGTAAGCTGCTGGTTGAAATGAGTCAAAGCACCCTCTTGGTAAAGGTTTTTTTCAACAATCTGTTCATAGGTTTTTCCCAAGGTTGTAGCTACGTGCCTCATCATAGTTTCTGCGACTAGCATTGCTTTCGGAGCTCCAAATCCTCTGAAAGCCGTGTTCGATGGCATATTGGTTTTGCAAAGATAGCCATTTATTTCGACGTTTGGTATAAAGTAACAATTATCTACATGCTGCATTGCTCTATCTACCATCTGCAATTTATACGAGGGATTATTTTATTTTAAAACAAAAAGTAGTTTTGTCAGTTTTTGACACAAAATTGCCAAGGATTTGTTTTTTGTAAAATCCATCATTATAATGTCGACAATTACAATTTTTTTACCTCCATTTTATGTTTCCGCATTCCTCCTTGTTAACTGTAATTGAAAAACTAAAACAAACTGCACAATGTGCTTAAAAAAAGCTAAGTTAATATTGCTATTACCGAACAAGATATATCCATTGAATTTCCCGCGTTGAAGTAAATTTCAAATTTCGCGCCTGTTATCTTCCCTTCGTCAGTAAATCCAACTTTATATTTAATCAAACAAGGATGCCTATATCCAGAAACCTGCATGTCTTCGTCCCTGTCTAATACTGCTCTGACAGGTTTCTTCAGTTTATACGCAGCTACTGCAACAGGTATAGCTAATATTGCAGCTCTCGTTTCTTTGCCCCCAAAACCACCTCCAATTCTTTTAACTTTAGCAACAACTTTGTGGTTTGGTATTCTAAGAGCTTCTGAAGCTATGTGCTGAAATGAGAATGATAATTTAAAACAAGGATCTTTATTTCTATTATTAAAAGGAATTCTTTTAAATAAACTCACTGCTATGTCTTCTGGGTTCTGTGTGGAAGCTATAATTTCAAGTTCGTCTTCTTTTCTAATAGCATAGGCTGTTATGGTTTCAAGATAAAAATGTTCTTGTGCGCCACTTCTTATATGACCTTCTATTAAATGACTGGAATTTAAAAAAGCCTTATTAAGTTCACCCTTTAGCATTATGCGCGGATATCCGGGGAAAAATGTGCCATGTAAAATTGCATCTTCCAGTGTAACTATTACAGGTTCTATACGCTCATAATGAACAATGACTAAATCTATTCCTTTTAGAGCAATTTTTTCTGATGTCGCTACTATCGCTCCTATCACACACGCTCGGCTAGTGACTATTTCTCTAGAAAATATATCTTCGTCTTTTATTATTGGACCCATTTTATTACATTCTTCGTCTAAATCCGTAGCGGATATGAATGCTTTTACTCCTGGTACTAACAAAGCTTTACTGGCATCTATAGATTTTATCTTTGCATGAGCTTCTGTACTAAAAATCAGTTTTAAAAACAGTTCGCCTTCTACTGTCGGAATATCGTCGCAGTATATGGCTTCACCAGTAGCTTGCTTTAGAGCAGACATATGAACAATAGGCTTTCCAACAGCATCAGAAACAGTTTTTTCCCGATTCCTAATTTCAAAGCACTGAGAACTATTTGGTTGAATTATTGGTATATCTTCAGCACCACTTACATCTTTATCATCAATTACTTTGATACCATTAGGCGTATTTGTTCTTTGTAGTACGTATAAATAAAATCTAAAAAATAAACTCAAACATAGTGACTTTCGGTAATCAGCCATTCCTCCAGGAACTGAAATATCTAGTTGTAACTCCTTTGTTAAGGACTCAAACACTACATTCAACATATTTTGGTCCCATTTCTGACCAATCAGTAACTTTGAAGTTACTTGTGCACATATTGTAGTTGGCCCCATACCGCCGTAGCACAATTTTGCATCTAATACTGTTTTAGTAATCGGCTCTAATTTAACGTTAAATGCAGATGTTACTATAGAAATATCATCTTCTTTACGTCTAGCTTGCTTATATGCTTTGAAATACTGCATACTTTCCGTGAATGGAATTTCAACAGATACAACAATTTCATCATTTTCAAGAATGGTTGTTCTGTATCCCTTGAAAAATTTATCATTAATCAAACATTTCCTATTTCCTCTGTTTTTGCTATGAATGTTCAAAACAGCTGAACATGCCATTAATATAGGATTCAAGTCAGATATTGGACTGGCCGTTATTATATTTCCCACCAATGATGCCACATTGCGAATTTGATCTCCAGCAAACCAATGTAGCATATCCTTTATTGCGGCATAAACTTTAGCTTTGGTCGGACTTCTATTAATTTGCTCTTGAAGAAAATCAGACAATTCAGCTAATGTGGTTGTAGCGCCTAAGATGATCCCCTCATCCGAAATATTACAAAAATTCATTTCAGGTATTATTGATGGGTACAATAGTACTGGATAGATCTTCTTCTTAAACTTCACTTCCACGCCTATTTCACTATTGCCAACAACAATTTTTGAACTAGGTAAATTAGATTTTAATAATAGCAAATCATTAAATGTTTTTGGCCGTATCCATGTAACATTTTCTCCTACAAAAAATAAATAATCCTCCGAGTAACTAATATCCAATTTCAACTCTGGTGGGAAAATCGGTTCTTGTGTTGGATCATACGGTTGGAATGTTGATCTATTAAATAATTCATCTGCATTTTCTTTACTCCTCTTATTTCGACAACAATCTTCACCCATTGCACAAGAATTATTTTTGCCGTCATGATTGTATTGTTTTTCCCATCCTTCTATAAACGTTTTGAATCCTTCAATAATCGGTCTGTAACCAGTGCATCTACAAAGATTTCCTTGTAAGGCAGTTTCTATGTCGGGATAGTTGATTTTTGCTTTGTTTCTGAGTAAAACATACATCGACATTACTATGCCTGGTGTGCAAAAGCCACATTGTGATCCGTGGGCCTTTGCTATTCTTTCTTGGACCGGGTGTAAGCGATCTTGGGTGGATCCAATACCTTCGACGGTAGTGACTGCTAAGCCGTGCATGGCACAAACAGGCGTTAAACAGGCGTTTACTGCCATATGTCTAGGACGATGATAGATACTCTGAATAAAGGAATAATTCATAAATTTTTATATCGACGCAATTTTGATAAATTATAAAAATGAATTATCTGTTAATTTGATCACGCCCGTCGGGTGAACTGTTACCATACATCCGACGAGCCGAGCGAGCAGCGGTGCCGCGCGGCAACGCCCGGCAAGTGCCAGAAGTCCAGAACCAAAGGTTATGTTTTGTTAGAAAAAACAAAACGATGTGCATTAAAATACGCTGAGATAACTATTTTGCTAAAATCATAAAGAAAACACTCATTATCATTATCATTACGAATTACGATAACCTTTATATTAAATTATTCTGCAAAAAGATGCGCCCAACGTGGGGCTCGAACCCACGACCCTGAGATTAAGAGTCTCATGCTCTACCGACTGAGCTAGCCGGGCTATATCTGCACGGGTAAAAATTGTAGCCATGCCTCTGAAAAGGATACTTCACACGATCTTCTGATTTTAAATACTGTGAAACCATGACAGTGCATGCACCGCAGCCACCTTCTCCGCATCCATATTTTGTGCCAGTGAGAAAAAGTTTCTTGCGGAGATAAAAGAGTAATGTCCACTCCGGATCTGGATTTTGTTCGATGACCTAAAACATGTTTCAACAAAAGAGTAATGTAATAATTATATTTACTCCGCGAATATGACAATGGATTTTGTTCCCCGCAGTGTTACTCGCGTTAATCCAGAATTTATCATCTTTTCTTAGTGCACACTTACGTCACCTAAGAAACATTTGTGCATTTATTTCTTCTAGCGACCCAGCTGCTGTGCGTCAATAAATCAGTTTCTTCTTAGTAGTCAGTTTCTTCTTTTATAGTATTTATAAGTGACTACCTACTGGCTACTGAAACACAGTCGTAGACAGAGAAAACTACTTTGTCTACGGCCACAACTACAAAGTAAATTGGGTTGAAATACAATACCTACCGACTAAAGTACTTAGTGCCCATGTGTACACACATGTATATTTTCCAACGAGTATCTAACCACTTATCACTCAGTTTCATTATCCAGTCTACGTACCTACCTATTGATTGAAAGGCACATAGGTACTTAGGTACTTGTAAGTTTCACAAACACTGATATTCGATCTTATAAAGAAACCTAATACAAATGACAAGAACCTATTGGGTATACGTTAGGGCTGTCCCTAAACAAATGTATATACCTTATAAGTTATTTTTATGTATTTTTATGTATATACCTTTATCTACCAGGAAGGAAAGTAGGTAGGTATGTGCATACGGCTTTCTCTTTTCACAGTCTTTTTCGGGTCTTTTCATTACACCCATAGTCCTAGTGCCCTAGAATAGTGAAGTTACTCTATGAAAAAAGAACACGTACCTAGTCGTTAAATTCTTTTAAGTACTATATTTTTTTAGATCAGGTCAAATATTTTAGCATTGGAATTTGGTATTCCTTGGTACTAAAGAAATTAAATAAATGCACATTTAAAGCTTATCTACTAAACCTGTTTGCTTCTGTAAACTTTCTACGTTTTCAACCTTGGTGAGCATGGGCGTACCCAGGGGGGGGGGCAGGGGGGGGGCAGCTGCCCCCCCCTGGAACTTGGATGCCCCGTAGATAAAAGTTATAGTAAGATAAAAAAAAAACTTTTTCGTGTTGTGTGTAGGACGGAACAAACTTGCCCCCACAAGCTACAATAACACATGGCAGTGACAAATTGTCAAAATAGAAAAATATTCACTATTTGTTGCTTTTTGTCAACAATTAGTTGCTACAAAAACGATTTTATTGCTGAAACCGATCTAACAAAATTGACAACAATGCTAGCTTTACTTTGTTTATTTGTTTTGGAAAAATCGAGAGTGACGAGCTAGATATGTGTGGGGGCGTGTGTCGGGAAACTCTTCAATAAATAAGTCCTTTTTAAAAGATGACAGTATATTGAAACTCCACAAAATGTATAGAGGAAATTAAAATTTAACTTATTAGATAGATATAATTATTATAAGTAGTGTCCGTTCCCACCGAAGTTAGGTAAGCGAAGGCGGCGACAATACGCGGTGACGTGGGAAGCGCGGCGACGTAATGCGATCGGTTCCTTTGTCGGCACGGTATGGTCGACTTGCATAGTGACACCGTAACACCTCCCCTACCAGATGAGCAACTATTTGGTGACCTTGACGCCAAAAGTTGCGGCTCGTTTCTCCTCTTCCGTTAGTTCGGTATTGGTTTGAGTCGTAATATTTATTTTCGCTGCTCGACGGCGGCGACGAATGATGTATATGATGCCCAGTGCGCCTGCACTAAATAGTATGAGTGTGTAGAATGGAATTGTGGTATGGTAGATTCCAATGGTATCTGCTGATTCAATTTGTATTTCTTCCTGCATAATAACTTGGTTTTGAATTTTTCTAAGGCTGCCGAGGTCTGTAGTCTTCAAGTTAATACCTCGTGTCTTCGTTAATAATTCATAGTGTGGAAGAGCCATGAGTTCTAATGGTTGCCCTGCTAATCTGTTATCTATATTGATAATGTTAAGCTCCGGGGTTTTTATCTTACAACCTTGAGGGACGGTGACCAAATAACTTCCCTTTAACATCTCGTAGCGTTCTTTACTACAGGATAGCTTAACTTTTGTACTGTTGGGAAATGTGATTATGTAATGATAGCTATCTAACTCAATCAGAGCCTCCTTGGTCAGAGAGATAGGCGTGGTTTTGCACGTTGCGTCTATCTCCTGAAATTGTATGAGTTTTTGAATACAGTCCGGTTTTGCTGTAATCTGATGAATGATCTTCTGCTCGCATAGGTGCCAGGAGTTGACCTTCGGGCATTCAGCCTCCATGTACACAAATTCCTGAGAATTAGATGCTATATAAGGTGCAGGTGGTACTATAATTATGCTATTTTTATTCGGAACGGGGCACAGTTCATATAACTGATACTCGGTATTAAATGTAATGGGAAACTTTATGACTACTACGATTGTGGACTCAGTAAAAAATGAAGCCAAGTTAAGAATGTCGTAATAATTTCTTAAATCTACGTCAATTATTTTGTCGGATCTGTATATACCTTTTAAATGACTTATCATATTTTTAAGATCTTTAACAGAAAGTATAGAATGGTGAACTGATCTATTTCGGCTAAAAGCTAATATATTTTCTATTCTATTAATTTCGCTCAGTAGTTCTTGTACGTTTTCGGTCAATATCGCGAAAAGTTGCACAAGATGAGCGTATCGAATTACTCGCTCATTATCATTATTAGTCATATTCATGACATAAGAAAGAGCTTTTTCTAATTTTCTCTGATTAATTGAAATATTACTGATTACCTGATTTTGCTGAATCGTCATTTCTTTGTATAAAGTAATATGTTTATTAAATGATTGTGTCAAAGTTAGATCATTCTTCTTTAAAATATGTAATGCATTTTCAAATTTCAGAGCGTCATCGTTGTCCAAATTACCGGAAATACTTTTTATAATTGTGCCTAATGGATTGATCAGACCTCTCTTAATTCTGGTCGACCTAAATGTATCTAACTGCAATAAAATTTTATCCAACTTTGAATGTAGATGTTTAATTTGATAGTTAAAGAGAGCGTTATCGCGATGTGATAGTTTATATGTAGCGTCAGCAAGTTGAGACTGAATAGTCTTCACATGTGACTCAATATCTCCAAGGTCAATGTCCTGCAAGAATGTGTGGAAATGAGATATTATTTTTGTATAACCGAGGTTAAATGGTAATATACCCGGTCCATTATCTAAGTTATCTAGGCGTATGTCTTGGGCACCAACTAGGAAAATCGGCAACCATAGTAAGTACCTGTAACAATGATATGAAGTTTCATTTTTTCGGTGGTCTTTTTAACCGTGATTTTGCAACCGGACCACGACTTTTTGCGGTATATATATGTATAGGTAGGTTTCTAACTACTTTGTCCTGAATAAAGCGAGGTGCCAACTTTTGTCTACTTGCCATTGGATTTCGAATATGTATCTCTTGATTCTCCTCGCAAACTAGAGCGGGTTCCCTATCAGCGTTGCGACGCGTCATTATACTTACGCGATTGGATAATGCAGAATCATGAATAATTTTATAAACTGTTTCCATTCGACTACGATGTTCATGAATATAAGTTTGAAGATATCGGTCCGTTAAATTTAAATCGACTGGATTTCGAGGGTCAAAATGTCCAGAAACTACATCGAATGGTCTACACTTAGTTAAACTGTGAATTGAGTTATTATAAGCAATTAACGCATACGGTACAAGATTACGAGAAGGTTCGTTTTTATATTGAATTTTCAATAATCGTAGGTGTTCTAAAAGCGTACTATGGAAACGTTCTATGAGACCGTTTTCATTAGGTGCATATGCACTCGTCATATGGTGTTGTACTTTGTGCAAACGAAGAAATTCAGACACTAATTGATTGCTAAATTCAGTACCTTGATCAGTGGTTAAATTTAAAGGAAAACCGTGATGAGTGCTGTAGTTTAGAAGGGCTTTTATTATATTGGGTGCAGTACAATCTGATAAAAGATAAGCTTGAGCGTATTTAGAGAATGAATCTATAATTGTTAGGTATTTATCATGGTCAATAGTCAGAACGTCTGCGTGGGCTAATTCCATCGGTTGAGTTGGTGGAGGAACAATTCTGAACTGCGGGCGTATTGGGTTACGGTCATATTTCGCACATCTGCATATATTACAATCATTAATAAATTTTGTTATATCTGCTTTAATTTTCGGCCAAAAATAACGTTGGGATAACGAAAGGTAAGTTTCATTGATTCCACGATGATTAGTCTTACCTTCGTGGTATTGTTTTATTATTTCTAATTGGTTCGACTGATCATTAACGTCAAGTACTTCGTATTTGACTAGAACTAAGTTCATGGATGACATTTCGAAAGTTTGCTGTAAGATTGGTACGATATTTAACATTTTTTCGATAGGATTTACAAGAATTGCTGTTTGGGAATTTGGTTCGACGTGAGTTTTTACAGCATTTATAAGACTTCTTTCAATGTCATCTGCATTTATGTCTATAGAAATTTTTTTAAAAGCCGGAAATGGTTCTGTAACTATTGGTCTACTTGTAGCATTGCTATTAATTATATTAATAAGTAGCTGTCTCTTAAATTTGTTCAGAGGTTCGTCCGATATTGGAATTTCCAGAACGGGATTTTCTAAACTAGTATGTATAGTTTCAGAATGTGGTGAAGTTGTACGTTCTTGGTTATGAGGCTCATGCGACCCTCTATCACAATCTGAGTGAGCAGTGAGAGTGGATGATGAATGTATTGGGCTGTTACCTGGTGCAGTTAATGTGGAAGATGTATCAGAATGTGTAGTTTCAGAGTGATTCACGAACAAGGACATAGTTTCATTATGGTTAAGTTGAATACGAGACAGAGCGTCCGCGTTGGTATTATTTTTACCTTTTTTATGAACAATAGTATAGTTATATTCTGCTAACTTTAACCTCCATCTTGTGAGACGAGAACCAGGTTCTTTTAGATTCATGAGCCAAATAAGGGGTTTGTGATCTGTTATTATTTTAAATTCTCTGCCGAAAAGGTATGGCCTGAAGTATTTTGTGGCCCAAACTATTGCAAGGAGCTCCTTCTCAATCGTGGAATAATTAATTTCGCTGTCATTCAGAGTTCTAGATGCGTAAGCTATAGGTTTGTCAGAGCCAACCGGTCCCTGAGAAAGTATTGCTCCCAAGGCCACATTTGATGCGTCTGTAGTTAAAATAAACTCTTTGCTAAAATCTGGATACTGAAGAATAGGGTCATTTGTAAGAAGAGTTTTACAGTGTTCGAAACAGCCTAAATACTCTGGGGTCAAATTAATTTTAGCGCCTTTTTTGAGACATGAAGTAAAGGGTTTTGTAATACGTGCGAAATTCGGTATAAATCGCCTGTAATAGCCTAGTAGACCTAAAAATGCCTTAATTTGCTTAGGGGTTTTTGGAACCGGGTAATTTAAAATAGCTGATATTTTATCCGGGTTAGGTTTCACACCTTCTGTAGTAATAATATGACCAAGATAGGGCGTCTCATGTTTAAAAAATTCAGATTTATCCATCTGAATTTTTAAGTTGGAACTTCTAAGACGGTCAAAAATGGCGCGCAAATTAACTACATGTTCTTGCAAGGACGTAGAAAACACCAAAATATCGTCCATGTATGTAGTGCAATTCGGCAATCCGCGAAGGACATTGTCCATCACGCGTTGGAAAGTAGCCGGTGAATTTTTTAAGCCCATAGGCATTCTGACGTACTCAAAATGCCCTTGCTCTACGCTGAACGCTGTTTTCGGAATATCAGACGGGTTAAGCTGAATTTGCAAAAATCCTGATTTTAAATCTAAGGTTGAAAAGTACAAGCATCGGCCTAATTTGTCCAAAATATCATTTATATTTGGGATTGGATATTTATCATTAATTGTTTTTGCATTAAGTTGTCGGAAGTCAATGACCAATCGCCATTTGACTTTTCCAGAGGCGTCACTTTTTTTCGGTACTATCCATATTGGGGCGTTCCAAGGTGATGAAGAGGGTTGAATAATCCCTTGATTTAACATTGATTTTATTTGGTTTTGTACTTCTTCTCTATGTATATAAGGATATCTGTAACTTTTACTGTATACTGGTTTATCGTCTATGGTCCTAATATGGTGTTTGATTTCGTTGGTAAATGTCAAAGGTTCATTTTCAAGGTAAAATACATCGGCATATTCTTTGCAAAGATTAATTAAATTGGCTGTCTCTTCTGCATTTAAATGTTCTATGCGCAAACGTGATAAGACTTCTTTAGCTCGCGCGTCGGTGTCCGCAGTGGTGTCAAATGACTGAGTTACTGGTATTGTTAGTTCATTAAACAGATATGCGCAAATGGGTTTTTCGATAGAAATTTCTACATCGTTATCCGTCGGGTTTGAAATTTGAACAATGGTATGATTATTTTCGGCGGATGATATGCATTCACTGATATAACAGTCCGAAATTGGCTGTTCTTCAATGTAAACGTCACCTTGGGCCATATTGGTGGGGATCCTAATAAATCGAGTAGTCTGTGCAGGTACAGTAGTAACTTGATGAGAATTTAAGCAATCAGAGGTAAGTTCAGAGGTGTATAAACTCATAGGAATTTTAGTAAATTTGGTCTCTAATGTATGGCTAGCAAGGTCGATTTTAGCGTTCCATTTTCTTAATTGTCCGCAACCTATTAACCCATCAAAGAAATTGTGAAATTTATAGAGATATAGTTTTATCGGATTATTGTCTTTGAATTCTCGGAAACAAGGGACAGTTATTGAATAAGTATTATAGGTAGTCACATGCGTATTTGTAACTAGGAATGGTTCATAATCGGGTGAAATGTGTGAGTAAAATTTCTCATAAGTTTCAGGGCTAAGGAAGGACTCATTTGCTCCTGTATCAATTAATAGTTTTATTGGGGGGTCACTTATTTGAATGTAAGGTAAATGGCGTTTACTTTGTAAGTTTATTTCTATTCGGGGGCATTTTCCTCTATAATTTGGCAAAAATTTGAGCTTTCGGAACCATCGTCAAAATTTTGATTGTCAAGGTCAAGGTCAATGGAAAAATTATTGGGGTAGTCTGAGTTGGTTACGTCAAAGTTCTGTGTGTTATAGTCCTGGTCACAATAACTGTCGTTAAAATATTCGTTAAAGTTCGCTTCGTTGATCTGTGGAACATTCGGCGCAAAGTTGCGTCTACCATGATTATAATTGGTGGGTGGTAGAGTACGTGCGACGGGATGGCTAATGCCACTCATGGGCTTTGGATAATTATTCTGAGGTGCTTGGCGGGGTGGGATTTTAAATCCAGTTGACATGTTAGTAGGGGGAGCTCTGAACATCTGTTGAGTCTTTGTAGGTCTCGGGTAGGGCGCTCTGTACTGTTCTAATCTTGCAGGTTGTTGGTGTAGTTGTGGTATATATTGAGATCCCGAGGGCTGAATTTGAGGTCTGGGGTATGTCTGAAAATTTGCATTTTGATTTGCTGGCATATATGAAGTATGAGGGGCAGGCTCGTAAAAATTTTGAAAGGTTTTCTTTGTTGGTAAAAATCTATGTCTTTTTTGTATATATAGAACATTTAATTCTTCTTGCGCATATTCAAAAGCACTTTCAAGAGTTAAAGGTCTCATACACCGTATTCTAGAACCCAGTGGTTCGTGTAATCCTTTCATGAAAGTCTGTAATGCTAGCTTTTTATAAAGAGCTCGTTTTGCTTCTATCGTAGTTTTAATGGATTCGTGCAATTCGACGTAAGTCATAATCGTGCATAATAAATGTTGAACTTTTTCATAAAATAATTGTATAGTATCAGTTCCCTGAGTTAAGAGAGAAAGATCAGTGTACAACGAAGACTCATCTCTATGATCTGAAAATGTATTAATTAAGGTTGACCTTATACCATTCCAGTCACTAGGAATACCGTTTGTTGCTAGGGTACGCGCAGCTGTACCAGTAATCTTATTTAAAATCCCATTTATTAGAGATAAATTCGAGAGCTGGCGTCCTGGTTCTGGACTGATATAGGCAAGCACTAACTCATCGCATAATTTCAAAAATCTGGTTAGAACGTTGGGATTGCCATTAAATTCTGGAACTAACCTAAGTGATTTGTAAATCTTATCGGATAAATCTATTTGACTCGTGTCAGTTGTGGAACTACCCCTTGGTTCCGTCATGGTTTCTGTATCTCCTAAGTTTCTAAAGACGTTACTTCGCGCTATGCGGAGTTGATCTCGTCTACTAGGACTAGAGTCCCTATTACTACGTGGGTGAAAAATTTTGAATAATTATAGTACACTGCGTTAGAAATATAGCAACCAATAATTAGGATTTATGTACTTACATGAGTAACATTGCTGAACAGCGTCGTTCTATCGATTTTTGGATGTCTCGATCACAGTACTAGCAACAGTTTCTTCGACACTTTGGCCTCCACAGTAGGTCCTTCGTCCAGACAGGTCAGTGCGGCGGTGTCCTGATTTTTAGGTACCTATTTCGCAACGTGACAATATGACGAACTCCGACTGCGCCAGATATGTGTGGGGGCGTGTGTCGGGAAACTCTTCAATAAATAAGTCCTTTTTAAAAGATGACAGTATATTGAAACTCCACAAAATGTATAGAGGAAATTAAAATTTAACTTATTAGATAGATATAATTATTATAAGTAGTGTCCGTTCCCACCGAAGTTAGGTAAGCGAAGGCGGCGACAATACGCGGTGACGTGGGAAGCGCGGCGACGTAATGCGATCGGTTCCTTTGTCGGCACGGTATGGTCGACTTGCATAGTGACACCGTAACAAGCTTATAAACACACCGGTCAGAAACTCGTGCGATCCCGGGAAGATATCCTATTGCCGATTTTCAGGGCGTCATTAACCAAGTTGAGCAACACAATTATTATATTGGATTTTGTTGATTCCCTAAAAATCGAGCGCTAAGCTAGCATGATCAGTTTATAAGGATACCGGTTCGGATACTCATCCAACCTTTACAGTGGCGTATTTACACTAGGGCCAAAAGAGCCATAGCCCGGAGCGCCAGGCTCCAAGGGGCAGCGCAAGCCGCATGGAGGTAGTAAGAAACTAATTGTAATTACCCCATGCAATAACGTCGCCTGTCCTAAGTGGGTTCCCTCAATTTACGAGCTCACTTTTACATGAGACAACTGGAGGTAGTAACAAAGTAATTGTAATTACCACTCTAACTAACCTAACCTGTCCAAGGTGGGTGGCTCAAATTTTCGAGCTCGCTGCCGCTCGCTCCTACATGAGACACCTGGAGGTAGTAGACAAAATAATTGTAGTTACTCTTTAACCCAGCCTGTCCGAGGAGGGTGGCCTCAATTTTCGAGCTCGCTACGCTCGCTTTTACATGAGACATCTGGAAATAGTAAACAAACTAATTGTAGTTACTCTTCTAACCAAGCCTGTCCGAGGTAGGTGGCCAAATTTTCGGGCTCGCTTCGCTCGCTATTACTGTGTAAGATAACTGGAGGTCTAGTAACAAGCTAATTGTAAGTAGGTATCCTTCTAACTTAACCTGTCCAAGGTGGGTGGCCTAAGTTTTCGACTTTTCGTTTGCTGACTCTTAGTCATCAATTTTCATTGCTACTTTAAGCAATATTTTTTTTCTATTTATAAATCCCGGATAAACCAAGCGTTGAGTTAGCACGACTGGCTTATAAAAATACGGGTTAGAAATTCATCTGATTTACGGTTCTTAGTTTTGTTGATGACTTTTTTTTATACCACTAAGGTGGCAAACAAACATGATACGGCCCGCCTGATGGTAAGCGGTTACCATAGCCTATGGACGCTTGCTACACCAGGGGTATCATTCGCGCGTTGCTGACCCGAAAAACGTCTTAGAGGTTATGTAGGATTCACTTCGCCGACAGTTTGAGGGAATATTCCTCTTACTGCCAGCGCAGCGCATCCTCAGAAGGAGCTCTGGCGACCTTACTCACTGCAGGAACACAACACATAATAAAGTGTGTTATTTGGCTGCAGTTTTCTGTAAGGTGGAGGTACTTCCCCAGACTTTCCGGGCAACAATAATAAATTTCATCAGCCGTCATCATCCGACGTCCGGTTCTATTTTTTTTATGCTGACTCTCCAGACGTCAATAACCATTGCAGCGTAGAGGAAGAAAACTATTTTATTTGATTCCAGAAAAATTTAGAGTAGCGTGACCGGTTTATAAAAGGATACCGTATAGTCAGAAACTCTAATAAAAGCTCAGATTCTATATTTTGTTGTTGACTCTCTATGCATCAATTTTTATGAATACCGGAAAAATCGAGTGTTGATCCAACATGACCGGTTTATAATGCATCAGAGTCATCAACAAAATGTAGAACCGGAGATCGGGTGAATTTCTGACCGATATCCCTATATGCCGGTCATGCTAGCGGATAATTAAGTAGATCAAATAATTTATTATTTATGTATTTTGGTAAAATCGAGCGTTAGGCTACATGATTACGTTACATGATCGGCTATAAGCGCACCTGTTAAAATTCATCCGATTTCCAGTTCTAAAATTTGTTGTTGGCTCTAAGCTTGTTCCACGTGGGGTCATAATATAATAGGTAGCAACAAATTAACAAAATAATTGCGTTTATCATATTATTTACTCTGATATATTTACGTATAGCTAGCATTTTTGTCGATTTTTCGATGGGTTTGAGCATTTTTTTTTAAATTCTGCTGAAATTTCATTGCCTCTTTTAGTGAGATGAGGGACCCGGGGGGAGGGGGGTAAGAAGTCCCTCAACTGCCCCCCCCTGGGCCAAAAGCTGGGTACGCCCATGTTGGTGAGTGCTGGTTGTATTTAAAAAACTATACTACCTGATACCATAACTACTAATATAATAGTTTTTATTCATAAAACGCATAATCAAGGGTTATCTTTCCATGTTAAAGTGATCTTTTATTAGTAAGATCGCGATAATGCTGCCAACATAGTGGACAATAATGCGAATGATTTTTTTTAAATGCCGTTCGGGTTATCGCTCTATCGTAAGAAGCTATTATCTTATACAAATTCACAGCAGCTGGTAAAATTATTAGAAGCAAAGAATTTAAGAAAATACATGAGTGTTACCGCACAATGAACGCCGACACTAGAGAGGTAAATTATTTAGTTTATTGGAGGTCAAAAGGGTTGTATAGTTCTCGTCAATCTTTTTGTCCGGCTTGAAGTTGGCACGACCTAACTTCAACCCGGCCGTAAAAATCGGAGAGTAAAATATTTAATACTAGCATTCCGCCAGCGGCTTCGCCCGCGTGGTCTTATACATTTTTCTTCCGTTTTTGCAACATTTTTATTGCTACTCCGCTCCTATTAATCGTAGCGTGATGGTATGCTTATAGCCTTCCCCCGATAAATGGGCTATCTAAAACTGAAAGAATTTTTCAAATCGATCTAGTAGTTTCGGAGCCTATTCGATACAACCAAACAAACAATCAAATCTGTCCTCTTTATAATATTAGTAGGTATAGATAAATAAATAAAAACGAAAGCTAAAGTCGTAGGCATAAATGAAATAAATGTCTTGGGACATTTACATTTTAGACATTGGATACAATACATAATACATATTTTTACTAATTCCTTACTAATATTAAAAATGCGAAAGATACTCTGTCTGTCTATCTGTTGGCGCTTTCACGCCAAAATTACCGAACCGATTTAAATGAAATTTGGTACCAGATAGTCTAGAGCCTGAGAAAAGACATAGACTACTCTTTAATGCAAAAAAGAGCTGTAAGGGGTTGAAATAGGGGATGAAAGTTATAAGAAATACCCAGACTGGCGACGCCGCTGGCGGAAAGCTATATTATGATATATACGAAGCACCCAGACGAACACAAACATCCCATCAATATTTAATTGTTCCTGTGGGAATCGAACCCACGACCTCGTGATCAGCATTCCGGTACTCAAACCACTGAGCACAGACGTTGTCATTCATTCGTTTATTCCTCCTTTAAAATTAACGTAGGTAGATAGATATACCTACTTAATTACTTACTGGCTTCACACAAGCGGTGTACGTACCTACCCTGGCGATGTAGGGAAGAATAAAGCCAAAGGAATGATTTTTTATAGATTGATCTTTAAATATGTACGTAAGCAGGTAGATTAAATATAGGCATATAAGTTATTCTAATTTAAAGAACCATTTCCGTGCTCTGAGATGAGATGAGATATTATAGTACCATAAACAGACAATAAAATATTTCCTTACCTTTTTGCCATTGACAAAAAATACTAGTATTTTTTGCGTATCTTCAGGTATAAAACTTCGTATCATATCCATTGCAAGGCTTGAATAGATTGAATATGTGTGTTCTAAAGCACTACGTCTGTCAGAATCCGCTGCTTATGTGTTACTGAATACTGACTGACGAAGTGACGACGACTGTCGGTCGGTGTCGGCCGGCGCGCGGCGCTACGCGAGAACACGGAACACAAAGTGCGCGAGAACACTGCATAAGTTTAATTAGTTACTATTATTGTTTTATTCAAACTTTGTCAGAAACCAGTTAAACTTCTATTAGTGTGTTTAATTAATGAGGTACACAATTATAATACTTTAATATCTTGTAGGACGTAGGTCCTAATAGCCCGTACCCATGGCATGACATAAAAGGCTAGAGAAGTCGGTACGAGTCCTTCATAAGTACCCTGCCACCTCCCAGGTGGTGGTGATTTACTTTTTTCTTCCAGGCGCATTTTCCGATGAGTCTGCGCATGCGCCTGCGCGTGGTCGCGTGGTAGCGTGATCTGGGTATTAGCCTAAGTGAGTTACTCGGTAAAGCTGTCGCTTTCTAATGCTGAAAGAATTTTTCAAATCGGTTCATTAGTTTTGGAGTTTCTTTATTATATTAGTATAGAACGTGGGCGCTGGAGGCCTAAATGGGGGCGTAAGGGACCCAGAAAATGGTTAGTCAATTTGAACCTGATATTTAACTAAACTCCAGGTTAGACTATTATGTTATTGAGTTTTTAAGGTGAAATAAAAATTGGGGGCGCTATAGAATAACCGATTTTAAAAGTGGGCGTTAGACGAAATAAATTTGGGAACCTCTGGTAGAGAACATATTTTAAGGAGCCTATATTTTAAGTTAGACCTCTTCACCTCAATACCTATGGGTGAAAACTAGTGATGAAAGAGACTCAGTCGTTTAAGTCGTGTAAGAAGCGACTAGACTACATTTTGACAGCTAAAGACTGACTTAGTCCTTTAAACCCTTAGCTTTTAGTCTCTTAAGTCTTTTTAGTTCTCGACTAAGGTTTGCGTAGAATAAGCATAGTCTCTAGTGCTTTAAGGCGTATAAGGCGTGTTAGTCTTATAAGGCTTGTAAGTCTTTTAAGGCTTTTAAGTTTGAACTAAAAAGACTCGCCTAGGGAGTCATGTATGATTGATTAGTTATGAAAAAGACTTAAATTTACTCCATCTTTTAAGAATTATCAAAAAGACTAATCCCCATTGCAGTAACTACTACTAAGCACTAGCTAAACTCTAAAAGAAAGACTGGACAGCCAATAATATAAATAAGTACAAATCATTCATCATTCATCAAAAGGTCTGCAAAACAGCTATCTACTCATGACAAGTGTATTTACAATATAGACGTAACGTGCAAGAGCGTACAACTATTTTAAACTTAAAAATTATATAAGCGACGTTTCAGAGTCTTGTTTAGCATAAAATACTCGATATAAAATAAAATTTACTTGTTTAATATAATAAACATGTTGTATGTCCGACAGGGCCGGTAGGAGACCGAGAAAAAGGTTTATTGCGATTTATTAACCACGAATATTGCTGGATAGTTATTATCATTGGGACAAAGACTTAAAAGGCTAGCTGTATAAGATTTTATTAACCGACTAAGGTGTAAGCATTTTCTTAAAGGACTGAGTCGTTAAGCTGTTTAAGTCTTTAAGCTAGTCTTATTAGTCTAAAGATAGTCTTATTAGTCTAAAGATAGTCTTTTTAGTCTGAACTAGTTGTTTAAGTCATATTTTAAAGGACTTAAACAACTGAGTCATTGACAACACTAGTGAAAACTACATTAAATTTTTTGAGAGGTAGGAGTATGTATAAACATACAGACAGACTGAGAGACAGAATTTATAAAAACTGTTGTTTTGGCGGCTCCTGTTGCTCTAATAGAGATCCCAAACTCGTTTCTTTTTTTTTCAATATCTAGGTATTATGTAGGCACTAGGCAGGCAATATTATATACCTACCTACAGATATCGGCCTGTTACAATTTTATATTATGTAACTGTTATATTGAGATAACTAGTTGGTCTTCTCAAAACAATTTACGAAAAACAATCACAATTACTCTTCGTAATCATATTTGGGCTTTTTTGTATACTTGCACGGGTCACGGCTCCACAGTATTCACTGCCGTAGCTACAAGTGCTACATAACAACCGGTGCACGGTGTGCGAAAGAATAACATTAATTGTGACGGGATGCTTGGTACAGTGGCTGATTGATCGGCTTCAACACCACGGGTCGTGGACTGAACAAAATAAATATTTGTAGGGAGTTGTTTGTGTCATATGTGAAACTGTGTTCGCTTTTTTTATTTAATTTCATCGGTTAGGTAGGTACCGTAGAATCGATCTGTTTTTTTTTATTGGTGGTTACGCATTAATGTCACAAAAATAGAGGTGGTTTCGTACTAATTGTTTAAGCTAAGGCTTGCATGGAATCAATATGATTTACTAAAGAAATGTGCATTTATAAATGTGACGCATGTTTATTATTATTAGCCTCGTGAGCCCAGTGTTCCTAAGAGCGACTGCTATCTACGCTCGAAGTTCTGGGTCCTGGAAATCCCATGGTCGAGCAGTGTGTGTTGATAAGATTCTCAGTAGCAGCTTAGTTTGTATTTGTGCCTGGTTAATAGCAATAGGTTCGCTCTTTCGAATTAGAGTAGTATTCGTCCACGTAGGCCCCACTCCCTATTTTATGGAACCTAAAAATACCCGAGAACTTGGTGTACATTAGTACATCTCTATGTTATTTAATTACCTGTGCACCTCAACTTCTTCAAGGTTCATTCATTCTTTCACCCTATATAAGAAACCTTTGTAGGTATCAACAGTTCTATATTTTTTTATTGGCAGGTCCCACATCACAGTCACAAGAACTTGGATGTTTAATAAAAATAGATTTACAACATTACTTATTAACATAATAACATTTTATTTTCTACACTAATCTAAAATATACAGTTTAATATTTCAACATAATTATAATATGCATTTACATCAGTGTATTTCAATGACAATAAAAAATATTATTAAGCAATGTTATCTGATAATAATCATGATTACAGTTACCTATATATTTTAATTACAGTTATGGTTGCAGCTAGTAAAAAACTGAATTGATATCAAATTAATTAAACTTACACTTATTTATTATACAAAATAAGCTATTATATAAACAAACAATGTTAATGATTTTATTACAATAATTTATTCATTTGTTCAAAGTAACAAAATTTTCATTTGCTTAACAACTTGGTAAGTTTTTGAATTTATCATGGACTGATAAGGCACAACATAATTATTGCTTTATATCCCTACAACAGAAACGGACAAGTTGCAAGCACTAAAAGAATATTTTGTTACCGAGTAATGTAATAATAATATTGCTCAAATGTAGACAACTGCTCCTGTATTATTGTTAGTTTATTTAGTTATTTAGAAATATGAATATGTATAACTGTACCTATTGGCTGAAAATAGCAAAATGAACTGTCTCCTATTTATAAAAAAACTTTTGAGGACAAGTAAATTGATGATAGATAAATTACTAAAAACATTTTATTCTTAAGCTGATTTCAATACACCTTTTTGTTCAAGGTCTTTCTCAACCATTGTTCCTTCATAAAGAATTTTATCTTTCAATGCATCTTGTAACAGTTGAGCATCAAATCGTTGTCTAGACCATTCATAACGACAATAACACCAGTAGAGCATTGTAGTCATTGAAAATGTTCCCACACCTATATGCTGGGATAACATGGGCCGGGATGTTTTTATAAATGCTGCTAAACCGACACCTACCCCTGTTGCGATGCCATAAAGGAAACTTTCCCTAAAGCATGGTATTTTAGACACATCCCTTCCAAATATTACTAGTCCCTGAAATAAAAATTAAAGATAGTTAAGTTTACGTACTATAGGTAAATAAAACTAATATATGTTTTTTTTTTAAAGTTAATTACCAAAACAAACAAGAAGGTAAGGAGAGTTGCAATCTAATTCCTAGAACCTAAAGGTATACCTTTTTCTCTTCTTCCTCTTCATCAAGCAAACTCTTAACCACTGTATCCATAGTTCTCGGATACAGAAATAGTTTCAGTTAGTTTTATTCACACGAAATAGGTAAGCAGGCATTTATTCAAAATAATGTTAAAAACTAAAAGCAAAAGCAACCTTACGAATTTACGATTATTAATCAATAGGGTTGTTGAAAAAATATCGATATTATTTTTTCAATGTATCGATATTTTTGAGCGATATTTAATATATTCGATGTATCGATATAAGATTCCAAGTATCGAAAACGGATAAAAATCGATATTTTTTTCCAGACCAATAAACATTTGTAAGTTATAAGATTAAAAAACCCTTTTTTTGGTCGACTTGATTTTTCTGTTTTATAATTTGGTTTTTAAGTTGGCCGATATATCGTTTTTTTTTTAAATCAATATCGATATTGATATTTTTTTTAAATATCGATACGATATATATCGATACTTTTTGCATTTCCTACATCCCTGTTAATGTCATATTCAATTGACATTGACAATAATATTTATTTATGGCAATTGGTGCCGATGTCGACAATTGACAATAATCATTTACATCGATGGTTGTGGCGGATCGCCATTTTGCTTGTTTTTGAAATATTTTACAAAGTACAGCAATTTATTACTTGTAATATTATTTAAATGTACCTATCCACTTTGACATTGGCAGAATTGTCGACATCGGCACCAATTGCCATAAATAAATAAGAAGAAGAAGAATCATTTACATCAATGGACATGACGGTGACAGACAGTGACAATTATTGGAAAATGGCTGCCAAACGCTGCCACCAAATACGAGATTTGACATCGCCTGAATTTGCATAATAATTAATTAGACTTTTTCCTCTGAAGATTCAAAAAGTATCCGCTAGGAGCAGCACTAGTAGGGGGTGCAATGCAAGTGTCCCTATGGACGCCAATGTAAAAAGGTATGTATTTTAATTGAAATAATTAATAAAGTAAAGCAAAAATATTCAAAAATAGATTATCATGCCTACTAAACATTGTGCATTCGCAAACTGCTCATAAGACAGACGTTTGCCGTGCGTAGCCGTGTGTGGCTTGCGAAATGGAACAAAATCATATGCATAATATCATGATATGTCGTTTTTTTATACTACGTGTGCATAAGTTGCTCTCTTTCTTGCGTGAATGCGATGCAATCTATGTAGTTGTCTATGAGTTGTCTTTTGGTTTTTCTGTCCACGACCTCGGATGATAATAAATAATATATTATCTATGGGTATGTTTTTGTCTATGGATGATATCGACATCATCGACAAAAGTCAATTTTGCCATTAGATTTGACAGTTGACTTGACAGAAGAGAGAGACGTTTGGTTTGGATTCGTTTCAAATACAAAACTGCTAATCTTTAACATCTACACTGTTTCTATCACCTTCATACTTATGGTTTTTATGATAGTCTATCCTGTTGTCAAATTAGAAAAAAATAAAAATGTATTCACGGCGAAAGGGCTGAGAATTGAGATGAAATAGTTGGTATTGGTAAGCTGACATTTCTTTGGTTGGCCTTTACTTTACTTCAGTCAAGCTCCCTTTCAAAAGTCCAAAAAAATTGGACTAAAATTCTTGTGTTAAAGTTACAAGTTGTAGATAATATTGAGTTAATACATTAAAAGTAAAATCTGTTCTGTTCGTCGAAGCAAAAGAACCTGTTCCTGTACGTGAGTGATATGTATTAGATATATAGAAAGCTTATCGCTACTTAGGGTTAAAATAAAAATAAAATAGAAAATAATGTTAGTTTGAACTGTAGAAGTAAATTGGAATAACATCATCGTCAGTAAACGAATTGCCTACATTTTATGATACGTAAGTATGTACATATCTATTATTAGTTAGCAAAGTTATCATATCTATCAAGATATCTGCCAGCCTGTGGCCGCCTGTAGCAGTACCTACATAGATGGTATCACTTTACAGGTTACGCTTTAGTAATGCTTATTGCAACTATGATTTATATAATTCTTTTATTGAGTAGATGTAGAAAATAGTATTTATAACTCATATCAAAAGTGATCTACCTACTTACAGATAAATCTTATAGGATTCTTCTTGGTTTCTTCCGTTTCTTTACTGATGCAACCAAGTACCTAACTATTGTAGTATTTTTTTTTGTCAGCAAAAGGCTGTGCATTATTACAAATTTAAAGAATAAATCTATTACAGAAACAAATATTGCAGATACCAGAGCAACAATGAAACATTGTTTATCTGAAAAAAATGATGTTTTGGGTTTAACTGTCTGGTTTAATGGTACCTATACAATTTTTTAAGCATACATACATACCTAATGTATCTTGTATGAGCCTCACATATTACAATCAACTAAAATCATTATCTATCACTAAATTGAATGTGAGTCTCAGTGAGTAAAACCATAAATAGATTTGTATTGAGCTGTATTTCTGCTTGATGAGTTTATAATAAAAAAATAAATTTGCTAGAAAGAACAAAAAATCAATTTGGACTACAATTTAAAATTGATTAAAAAAACATACATACATAGCTTCACGCCTGTTTCCCATAGGAAAAACATATTTATTTTAATAAGATAAAATAATATAAACTACTGCCCAGTCAGTAGTAATGTGGTCAGGCTTAAATTCTACAAAACATAAATTAAGTATTTCAAATACCAAATCAATTCAATGAATTATTTAGAGGAATATTGCTGTAACCAAAATATGTATTTACTTGGCATATTATAAATTGATTGGTTGGTTAGTATCAACAAATATATTACTTGATTTTTACATATCCTAATCCTAAGCAGTAATAAGTATTACTGTATTAGTATTGTGGCTGGTTAAACACCAATTATCAAATTATATCTATCTAGAAAGAAACAAACAATTACACATATCTAGCTAAACATCTTAAAAGTTTCAAACTTAAATTCTTTTGTCATTATCGAATTATTTTGATGATGTCTGCGGTCTAGTGGTTTGAGCACCGGGCTGCTGATCACAAGGTTGTGTTTGATTTCCACAGGACTCAAATATTTATTTGATGAACTTAGTGTTTACCTATGTCTGAGTCTTTCTGACATATTATAATAATGTATTTCCAAAAAAATGTGAGAATTATATCTATTGTCTAGAACCCATTGTACAAGGCTCTGCTTAGTTTGGGACTAGATGGTGCTGTGTAAAATGTTAAATTATTGTCTTTTCATGGAATCTTTAGATTTTTTGCTATCCTTTAAATATCAAAATATGTAACCCATACCTATAATATGCTTATTCATACATATAAATTAATGTTGCTAAAAATGGATGGGTGCCAATGTATAAGTTAAATATACAATGAAATAAATCTGGCACTTAGCCATTATATAATATATATACCATTATAAATATTAACTGCCTCTTTAGCCTACTGTTGTACTACATACTTGCTCGAGGTCCTGGGTAGTGTATTTGGTTTAATTTGGGTATATCTATGAAATGCTTCTTTAGCAGTTTGAAGTCACTTATCATGTCATGACGTCATTTGGCCATGTAAACAAATGCACTGATGTTGGTCTCTATCTCTAATTTTAAATTATAATAATGAGTTGTTGGATATAAAGGGAGAGGAAGACCAAATAAAAGATGGATCGACTGTATGACCACAAAGGAGTTGAATGACAAGATGACAGCTAATAGAGGTGTATGGAAGAAAAAGACATACTGACAGATGAGTTATTATCCTTACTAATGGTGTGCTGTTCCTGATGCAATAATACTCGTGTCAAATCACCAGATAAGTTGTGGATTCAAGTGCCAACTGAAATAAATGTTGAGGAAAACTTGGTTCAAACTTGCAAGAAGATATCTACAACTATTGCCTAAAAATATCGTTTGTACGTTTGTTAAATCGTCTTCCATGGTATTATTACTGCAACAAAAATTACGCTTTATTTACGTAAATAATAAAACTAAAAAAGGACCCTATAATAGTTGATCAGTTGACTCTCTAGTTTATTTACATGGCCGTATGACGTAATAACTAACGGCTACTGTTTCGATAGAATAAAAAAGTGAAACTTTAAAATGAATGTTAAATACTTACTGATTTCGCTGATTTCTTACTTTACTTACTTAATTAGACATTGAAATAAAACTACTTCTTACTTCTTAGATATCAGATTAAAATAATATCAAATAACGCGTCCGCGTAACACGTAATCCGTAAAAAAGTAGTTTTTTTATTTATCTAAAACTATTTTTTCTTCACATTCTCGGACTTTTTATTGCCTAAGCACCTCAATCGTATATTTTTCGATTCTTCTTATAAATACCTATGTAGAGTTAAATAACCTATCATGGCTAGTCGTACCGTCGCGTCGGGGCGTCGCGTGAAGCTAGACGTCATTCGAATGTATTGAACGGGAATCATTCATAAAATACTCATCAGTCCCAGAATATCGTATCGTTAACTACTTTTATGTAACAAAGAGTATGTAAGAGTAAACATAAAATCTAAAAACTCTTTCTTATTACATATTTAGGATAAGTAAATGTTTTAAAAAATACATAGGGATTTTAATGTTATTAAAAATATTTTAGCACGCGCATTGAGCATTTAACGATTAACAATGATTAAGTGCTCATTAAAAATGTTTAGTTGAGGCTAAAACAGATGATTAAGATTTCAGTGTGAAAACAGATTTCTTCAACGAAGGTAAATTTAACAGGATGCTCTATTTCCATGGGTACGTCTAATTAATCGGACAAGTCTAGCATGACATATAGGATGGTTAGCTCGCAAGCTCCGCTTACTAATTAGATCAGTTTATTATTACTACGCAAAGTGGTTATGCCGTAACGTGGGTAACAGGAAACATGAGGTATGAAGGGCAACACTGAAAAAGTATGTCACCTTCAATTTAAAAATATAAGACATTGTTCAAAACAAGTTCATTTTCACTGCAACTAGATGTTATTTAAATGTCTATGGTTCACGGCACGGGCATTTCAGAATGGTTAGGCTATAACCACACGCTAGCGGTTTGCTCCGACCAAGAAAATTTATTGGGTTTAGGTGGGTTGATAAAAAAATACTACGAGGCGATAAAATTATCAATTTCCACTCATGTGTTTTATAACTAAACTCCATTTTCCATTTCGGTCAAGCAGAACCATCTATAATGTAATGATGAGAATCTTCGTCTCTCTAGTTAGTAGCTAGAACTACTGCGAAAATCGATTGCCCTGCTCAGGGTTGAAAATACGTTGCCGCAATCACGTCTTAGAGCATCATTGATCTTGGTTGTATCCTCGGAAACACTATAATCAGGCTACCCGTTTTTTGTTGCCTCCTTGAGGCAATTGTTCCCTGCTGTGTTCCCTGTAGCCTACACCCAATTTAAAATTAGAATCGAAAAATCGATCAATAGTCCCTCAGCCAGGAATAGGATGATAGCAATCATCCGCAGGTGCATAAATTCCTTTTACAAACAATAAGAGCATAAATCAGATGAAATGAACGTATTTAGTAAGATATTTTATGTAAAAACCATCACGCAATAGGTATAAAGATTAAAGAGTCGTAAATAGTAAAAACATGAAACAGTTGAATATCACCTTGAGTAACGATCGGCGGCGGCGCCTCGGAACGATAGCCCGCCCACTGCAAATAGATTTTACAATCAACCTATTGACACAAATAAGTGTCCTCCTCAGTTTAAATGAACTGGCATATTTACCTATAATAAATCAATGCAGACTCGTGGATATCAATTAAATGTGTATTAGGCATACGTATACAAAATAATAAATGAGTAGCATGAAGAATTCTTTCAGAGGTATGCGTAAAATCTACGGTTAACTAACCACAACACACTTCGCCAGAGTAGAAATAGATATTGTTATGATTCAGTAAACAACTAAGAATAATTTAAGAGCACTTTGCTGGGCGGTAACGTTTGTTATTCCGCCCTTCTTCGAGAATATAAATATGGATGGGCCCTCTTATAAAATCCGATCTGTTAGCGAACTGAGTTTGGGCAGATTGATAATCTGCAGACCTGCAGAGTTTCGATGTTGTGCAACAACACTACCTACTTCAATACACATGGTTAATACGCGGTGAGTCTGACTACATACAAGTGAAGGGATACAGGTAGTTTTGCAACTGCAAGTGTAGGTAGATTCTTATGTATTCGTAATCATAGAAAGTGCAAATTACATGACTAAATGTTTTTTAATTTTCACCAATAATTGTATTTGCCGTTACTGTGCTATACCTGTCAA
Organism: Acronicta psi; assembly: GCA_946251955.1. Taxonomy (NCBI): domain Eukaryota; kingdom Metazoa; phylum Arthropoda; class Insecta; order Lepidoptera; family Noctuidae; genus Acronicta; species Acronicta psi. The sequence goes on along the minus strand of OX276475.1, from coordinate 7,931,809 downwards.
TGATATCAGTTTGTTTGGCTAAAGATAAAATTATTATGATTACCTACACATCATTGTTAAATTTAAAATCAAGTATTTCATCACAGCTTTTTTTCATAATTTTATTTCATTTACTACTTGTACTACCTAACGTTACGTTTAATACATGGTAACAACAAAATAATTCGACGACCAGGCAAACCTATTAATTAATTAGGGTCTTTAATTATTTTTGTATTCGAAGGCTAGTGATATCATGATATTCATACACAATTCTACATAATCATTATTGTTAAGTATACAAGGAAATATTCGTATTTAGTTAGACACAGAGATTAAGATTTGAAAGAAGTTATGTCTCTAATATCCGCCTAGGTAATGCATTTGACAAAAAAGGAGAAACAAAGTAACAAACGGCAAACAGCTGTGCCTGTGCTACCCATGCTGCAACAAAATCAGAAACTTTGTTTAAACTTGGGCAACTGAATATAAAAACCGACGTTCTCCTTATAATTCGGATAATTCCTTAAATGTTGTAATTTATTCAAATCAAAATAATGAATGGGCTCGCTGGTCTAGAGACACTCGTGTGTATCGGCTAGATACGCGACCTTCAGCAATTTCTGTAGTGTTGAAAGTTTCAGCCCGTTAGTCAGTAGCGTCGATCGCTATGAATCAGACTAGTAGCTCGGTTCATGTGCTCGCTCCTATGAAAGTGCAGTGCAGTAATTAGTATAGTGCTGGTGTTACGTGTGTCACGGAACTTGGCACATGAGTAGATATTTAATTTTAGGATTTCATCTCTAGATGTTGTGTACCGCCAATGTTTGTTGGAAGGCAGAAAATAAGAAACTAGGTACGCTTGAGTTTTTGTGCACATCATAACAACTTTTTGCTCTAAAGTTTTTGTAAACAATCCTATCAGACTCGAGAGTTCTGTACCGTTCACTCCTCCCAAGTGTTCCAATGTGTAGTGTTGTGTTGCTGTAAGATCTTAAACGATTTTCGCCTTTAAGATCTTAAGTATTATATATAGAATTTCGATCGTAAGTACCATAAACACAATAATTATTAAATAAGCATTTACAGTTGCACTTGCTGATAAAATAATCAGAATGTTATCAAGTACCTACCTACCTGTTTAAATTTATTGTGATTAGGTATGTATGTACATACACTTGTAGAAATTAAAATAATGATTTTAATAACTATACATTTTATTTATTTGTTACACCTTACAACTACTTAGTTAATTTTCTACACAGGTATATTATTTAAATTTATTCACACGATGTTTCTTAATGAGATCGTTACACTCTGGTAATCTTGGCGAAATATTATTTCGGTTTAAATAAACCTTCTTTTACGGATAAAAAATACCTGGAATTAATGCTGTTACTTTAATTAGGACTATTGAGGCACTAAAATCCTTGACAAATTCGCAATTTGTTGTCGAGGCACACTCAGGCAGATTTTTAAGGTCCTCTTGTCACAGTCGCCACTGTAGGTAAAATAAGGTTTAATTTGTCCGACGCATATATAAAAAAACTGATGTAGAAGATATACCTACTTAAATAAAGAAGTGTGTTAGTATGATTCTGAACTTATTACACCATACTTACACCCCTAAGCGAGGTGATAACTAAATATTTATTTACCCTTTTGGATTTAAACTTCTTTGTTGTTGTTAGTTCCTTATAACAAATAATCATGTCAGAATCCAGAACATTTTAAACTGCATTTCTTAGCATATTCAATCGCAACTGTTTATTTTTATACAATACAAACAATCATAATCAGATGTCAACTATGCATTCGTACATTTAATAATTTGCCATAAGAGTTAACCAAAGAGTAGAAAAACAAAGCACAGTTTATGTACAAAAGCATGATTCTAAAATAATACACAGTACATAATACAAAATTTAAAGAAAAACCAAATTCACACGATAAAAAGTAGATGCCAGTAGCATCGCGGAGATGGTTTCTAATCAAACAATAAGATGTTTGTGGCACACCGTAGCGAATGTTTCATATCGTTAATGTATCCATACGATGCTGATGACGTGATAAAACTCTGTATAATATATACCTACATAGTGACAGCTTTATTCTCTGTATTTATCTCTTACGATTTCAGCTACTATGTCTCTGGGTATCATAGTAGCGCTCGCAGTTTTTGTCAACGCCGCCTTGGCACTCCTCGACGGTCGTCTACTAAAGTACACATAAACGTTGTACACCAGCTGCCTAGTATCTGCTGGCAGCTCGACGCGGGTCTCTTCCCCGAAGTCCCCCACTCTGCCGCTGTATAATCTTCTCCAACTAAACATTGTCCATGCAGTCATTGCCTCGTCTCCGTATTGCGCCGTTTTGATAACCAATTTCTAATACGTTCCACAAGACACTTGTTAATGTTTGTATCACTTTAAATTGCACTATTGCAAGAATAGAAAATGTTCACATTTATGTTGTTAGCAAAGTTTGAAATTAATAAAATTTTGGTTGATCTACCACTACGTAAGAGTCTGGATATTTTAAAATAATGATCAATTTAATTGCTATGCTTAAAATTTTATTGCTTGCATAGAACTTATACTTAGCGAGTTATCACAAAATACCCGTTCAATCGCAAAGACGCTTACAAACTGGCTAGTACGAAGTCGTCAATAGACCACATTTGCAAACGAGTCACATGGTCGTGACATCCGCTGTGTTACAAACGTGATCGCAATGCTATAAGAATTAAAGACACATCGCAAGTAGACCAAGATGAGCCGACTTTGTATGCGCGCTAGTATTTCGATTGACAACCTTGGCCAGAGATAGCATAATGTCCGTTATAATAAAAAATATAACTTCTGACAAATATGTACATCGCCATTTTAAAATACACCGTTGCTTTATCCCTGAACGGTTCATAGAATTGTTCCTATTTTAGTTCAGTCTTTGCAAATTATCTAGGTACCTTTATGTATTATTTATGATACGTTCTGATAATATTTTTAAAGATCAAATGTTTTGGAATCCTTACTCCTTAAGTAATAAAAGTTTTTGTATTAGCTATTTGCAAAATCTTGTCCTAAAGTCGCTAGTCAAACCCGATCAAACATGGTTCACGTTCACCTTGAAGTTATAAACGTCCACATCATTTTTAAACTTTTTTTTTAATAAAAACATAATGACGTCGCTACGTTAAGTCGTTAGTACCTCTACTAACAAACAGGTCCGTTTTTTAAATATTTTTTGTGTGTCTATTTTCGTTAGGTATATATTTTTTTACATAACATGGCATTTAAACATTCCATATTTGTACTCCCGAAAAGATTATGCAGACGCATACTGGAATTAAATAAATGAATTTATAAAAAAAAAACTACCATCGACCACAATTTTTTCTCAGAAATGTAAATTATATTAACTACTACAGTAAAAAAACTAGATATTTTCACAACATAAAAACGGAGTTCCGCAGGGATCTATATTCGGACCAATTTTCTTTTAGTGTTATTGTACTCTTGTACTTGTGGTGGGCTCTTTGGCTTCAGGGATCTGAACATTACACAGACGTAGATCTAAATACGTCTGTGGAACATTACTATTAAAACTTGTCAAATATTTTCATTCTTGCGGAAGCTAGGTTTAGGTTAGAATGTGAACTAGGATTATAATTCGGTATAAACCAAAAAAAAAACAGGTGTTGTATACCTATTAAAGTAAACTCCGCGTTCCAGTTGTGGGTATAAAGATCTTTTACCCGATCTTCACAATTATGCAGTCTTATTCGAACGGAAACTTTACATAAACCAAATCAAATAAAATCAATTGATTGTGATCTAACTGTGCCAGACTTTTAAAGCTTCTTCGTTGTTATTAAAACGAAGCTGTAACGGAGGCTACAGAAATCTGATCAACTGGGTCTAATTGACAGCCAGGAGAAAGCACATCGTAGGTAACGAGCTTTAAATTGTTAGTCAATTTTCTAAGATATTAATTGGAAATAGTTAAACAAACTACACCTTTGTTTAAATGAGTGATGAACTATAATAAGACCCAGATTGCAATTTTAATCATATTATGTACCTCTTTAAATCATGCTGTGACAATGGGTTTCGAAGTTCTGTTCTCTTTTTTCATGCATATTAGGACGAACATGGATTTTACGCAATAATTACTGATACTAAGATACTAACCATATAATAACTTACTAAACGTATGTTCTTATTTAATTTGTCGTTATATATATAAACTGTAGTACGTTCTTCAAGAACTCTTGAAGTACTAAAATGGGATAAAACAAATTGAATTGTAGGTACTATAGACTGAGCAATCGCAGCATCGAATACCATTTCAAATTGTATTCGAGTTCAACCTCTCCCAAAATAAGGTCACTTCACTTTGTTGTGAACTATGCTGGTGTGTAATACCTAAGTGTCAAGTAACGGCACATTGATTGGGACGGTGGTGTTGGCGGAAATTATTGCTGAATAGACAATGACTGTTCTGGCAATTTTACGGTTGCTGATACCGGAACAATGTCAGTGTCCTCTGCACTGATTTTTACAGGTTCTGAGTTCTGGGGTGCGATTGTATTGTATTTGGTAATTGTTTGCTCTTTGCTCAGTAAATTATCACATAGCCTTAGCAGATTTACTATACACATGCGTATTTATTTACATAAGTATTTTATCAGCATTGTATTATAATGCGAGTCTGTGAGGTGTGTTTTCTTCAAACGTGGTGCTAATAAATTTGTCATAGATACATTATGTAACTGTTATTGCAGCAGAGTAGGTAAATAGCTACAAATAAGGTTAGTAGGATTTCCTCTATAAGGTCTCAGAGTTGAATGACACGCATATTAAAAGTACTTTTGCCGTTTTGGATTCGTTAAGACTGAAGGTAGAATTTATTTAAATAATACGATTTTATACGGTGATGCGAATTTCTTTACGTTCTATGAATCGTTGTAACCGTAAACAATTAAAAATCGAAGGCGAGATTACTTTAGCTTTGTTTTATTAGCGTTTTCCTTGTTTTTGTTGTAATCCCATTTGCTTCCTTGTTTTTATTTACTGTTGGTTGCTTGATTTTAAAATGACTTGCGTTTACGTGAGTCGATATAAAGATTGAAATCGTTTTGGGTAATCTTGAGAAAGAAACCACCTACAGCCTTTTCTACTAACTTAATGTTTAAACAAGTGAAAGCTGTGCAATAACAAGATGTCCATAGTGACGGTCAGTTTAACTAGCCGGGCTGTGGTAAAAATCGATTTTAAAATTTGAAGTTTAAAATAGATAGCTATCGATCTTGAAAAGTAAAGGACAGTATCAGGCAGGTGTAAAATTTCCCATACAAGTTTGCATAGGTCAACTAGCAGAAGTAGCTTTGTCTTTACAATGTACAAACAGTATTCTTGATGAAATAATACTGTAAGTATTTTATTGATACTTATAGGAAAAACCCAAGTTTCTTATATACTTCTTGCTCTGACAAACAAAATTGCACAATCCACAGCTAATAGATACGGAAATTAGATAGGTACCTAAGCTTTCAGCTTCCTTCATACACTGCCTACTGTTTCAATGCTCAAATTAAATAGATTTACGTTACTATGCCACGGCGGTTGTGGCTACAAACAAGTATAACTAGTTTTACCTTTGACAAGGATTGGAATTTCAATAGTGCTTACGCTTTATTCATCTTACAACAGAGCACCATAAAGTACTATTATTGGGATTTAATAAGATATAGGTACTGTCGCGAAACTCACTTCACACAAAAATCACCTGAAATAATTTTCTTAGTTCCTAAGTTCTTTTTCTGGTATTGGTATCTTTATTTTGGTCATTACTTTAAGCTTTGTGCTATTAATCTCAAATGTCTAATATGTAAGTTGTATTACTAGGACGACATGGTCGCTCTTCTTTTGTATACCAAGTCCTTTAAATAAAGATTTAAAAAAATGATTTTCTTAGCAGATATCGCTCTGGTAACTTATTTTATCAAGTAGGTACCTATCCATGTTGTTCCATGATGGCTACCAAGATCAAGATATTAAATCATATATGATATTGTAACTGATAAAGATTATCATTACGGCTGTAATCTGAATCTCAAATCCAAGCAGTCTTTGGCATTTAATGACTCATGGGTTATGGCATGTAGTGCCCAGTATGAGTCAACAAGGATGGATAAAAGATCAAATTTCGAAAGCCTGAAACTTATCGTTTCATCATATCCTCTTTTCTACGATGTAATATTTAATTTTATAAGTATGCTTTACTTGTTATGCTGTCTGTCTTAGTATTTGTTAAAGTAAAAAGTTAGTATTGTCTAGTTAAGTAGTAAATAGTGTCATTAATATCTAAACTATCTTAAGCGTTGTCGCTTGTCTACTATGTCCTACAAAAAGTATTGCAGTATGTATGTGCAGAGCTCGTTTCCCTATACTATTTCGGTTTCCTTTTATTTCGTAAGATAAAGCGTGCCCTAATTTACGAATTGTAAACAAATCTGTTCCAAATAAAACAATAGCAAAACAACCGGCACATTGTTGCAGATGCTTGATCAGCTATAAATAAATGGTGCAGACGGCAAGCGCATGTACCTCTCAAATGTTTCGACGTTCAAAAGCCATATGTTCCAACTTTCAACGCTCACAATAAGCTCTCTAGCTTTGCACCTGCGTCCGTCCCAGTCCGCCCGCACGTGCTCATTCCAGCTGTTGTTACAGAGCATGCTCCCGGTAGTCCCCGACACAAAGATGAGCACAAGATTCTTCATTCTTCAAACGCTTAAAAAAAACTTCAACCAAAAATGGTTCATTCGAACACAAATTTATTCAGAATCCACTCGCAAAATTTTTGCACGAGATAACTTCTACTAATTTTAATGTCGATCCGACAAGGATTCGTTCTTCATCGATATGGTTTTATTGACCTGATGGAACGAATTATGGAATTATCAAGTACGAATTAAAGACTGGCTATTCGTATGATGATCTCACCGGTCGTCAATCTTGACAATGCAAAGGACCGGTCGTCTGCGGGGCGCGGTATGAGACGGAACGGGGACTCCACTGCAGGGTTTTGTGCGATTCACGGCGCACGCGGTACGACCCACAGTCACTAGTCAGTGCGACAGTTGGTCGCACAATGCGCGACGCGCGCGCCTCTTTTCCAAATTCCTCCTACATTCCTTAATTATTTGCTAGTCAAAATGAAGTTGTGTGTTAACATTAATGAGCGAAGATGGTGTTTGTGCGAACTGAGAAAAAGTGGATTAATTCCGTAATCGTTACTCGCTACGGTCCAAAGAACAATGCTGTGGGAAAAAATAACGTTCAGCTGGCATCGGCAGTCGTTCCCAGCTACCTACCTTACCTCTCTCCCCGCGCCGGCCGTGTACCGGGTTCAATGCGCCTCTCTGCGTTTATTCATCGTTTGTGGGAAAAGTTGACCCCCGTTTTTAAAAATTATTGTTAACGAATTCACACGACTTGTATTGTAGTCACTACCGCATCTTAGATGATCGAATTGAAAGTTACAACACGAGAAGTTGTAAATGCAGCAGGTGTTTAATTAATACCTACACAAATAAAATTAATTTTGTGTAAAGTGATTAATGAGGCACCAACGTAAATGCCCAATTTTAATGCGCCAACCGCCAAGGTTGCAGCATTCCGCAGACCTAAAGTATTTATTCTGGGCTTTGCCATGTTTGTCGAGTTTCAACTTCGTCGAAATTATTATCTTGCTGTGCTGCGGATAGAACGTTTATCAGAGGAGGACAATACTCTTACATTGGGCAACGTGTGTGATGTTAGTGAATGAAATGTTGAAATAGCAGTTTAAATATCAGTTTGCGGATATGCTCGCCGTAATGTGAATAGTGACGACATACAGTGATGTGGATTAGCAGCATTATAATAAAGTGATTTGTGTTTAGTAAGTGAAGTTTGTTTTGAAGACAAAGGCATATAATTTTACTGTACAATGGGGAATCAAGGATCTTCAGCACATGAGCCGTTCGACCGGGCACAGGCGGCAGCAAACGCCGACCTCAAAATGGTACACTCATTTGATTATGCTTCATTTACAATTCATTATTCAACTTGAGTCATTGAATACATATTAAGCTTCGTTATAGTCGTGCTATGGCCAACGTTTATTGTTCCTGTAGTTCCTACCTCACGTACATTTAAATATAGCTACGCCTGATAACGACTTACCTGCGTAGCTTCAGCTCTTTGTACTCCAACTATCTCTAGCTAGTTCGTTGCCACTGACTAGGTCACACTTAACTCCGATTGACAAAATAACGTTATGCTGGCACTTAATAATATTAATTTTTTGTTCATAAAAATATCCAGTGCTCAATTGAGTGATAATTTATATTTGCCTGTTTGCACTGTACTTTCGTTTTATTTAATTAGATACTCGTATATCTACTTTTTTAAATGTTTGTTACCTGTTAGTTTAAATAGTGATATCTAATCAAAAATAATATTTTACACGTTTGGCGGTGATGTCTCCGCCATGCACAAGCATTTACTTGACTTCAGATGTAGATGGGTGGATTGTTTTGTGTTAATCGTCGTGACTAAGATTAGGTACCTACAACATAACTAGCTTTCCGCCAGCGAGGTCGCCCGCGTGGTCTAAGTATTTCTTAAATAAAAAAAAACTATGTTGACGACGTAGTTGTCTATACTCATCTTCTTAAAACAATTTATACCTCGAAAACCATACATTTTACCGGGATGACAAGTACCTAGCCTATGTGCTATTCCAGACTATAATCTATCTCTGTGCCAAATTTCATCCAGAACCGGTCAATAGTTTTTGCGTGAAAGAGTAACAAATATTCATCCATCCATCCAATCCATAATATTAGTAGGATATCGCAACCTAGCGTTAGTGCATATATTTTTCCAAATGGCATGGCCCCAGATATTCTATATTATTAAATTTTAACTTAATGTCATAGTATCAGGGTTCAAAATTGCTTTATCATGAGTTTTCAGATGACAGATTGAATTGAGTGTTAGTGGGTTTTAAGCACACTTCTAATGAATATAATGGATTCATTATGAAGTGCACATCTGGCTAAATAAGTGTGTCATTGTCGTTAGTAAATGTGCCTGGGAGTTTTATGATCTTTCAATGAGTATGTTTGCTAATGTGTCGATCGGAAAAGGTATTCAATTGACGATTACTTTAAAATCCTGTCTTCATTAATAAAACCAAGATGAGTTAAAGAAATCTTTATCTGTTTCTTTATGTATAGGATTTATATTTAAAAAGTTATGTTAGTGCACTACAAAAATATAGCATATTTTTGCTAATGCTATGCTAATGCTAATTTATCTCTGTTTGTAGGAGTAGTGAGATGATGACCATGATGAGATCGAGAACTTGAAGTAGGTGTATGTTGTATCTGATAGGGGTAACAAAAAAAAACACATATAAGTGAAAGCTATGTAGAGTATGACGTCAATATTGTCGCTAAAATTATGTAGCCCCGCGGTTTAAATCGCTTTGATCCCGTTATTCTCACATCCTTTCTTAGCGAATGCTTACAAAGTTTTGCCAAATTCAACTATGTGGGCAGTTTCTGTGATTTCGTGACTAGTCAACGATTAAAAACTATCAAATTAAAGTTCGGTAAACATAAAAGTACTGTTAAAAATTTAAACAAATTTATATTTTTATATATTTAAAAATCTAAAATGTTTTATCTATCATCATTAGCATTATTACCTACATTTTATTAATTGGGATGACTTCTTTGCTGACTGCTTGGCTATCTAGTGGAACTAATCATGACTACGTTTGAAGTCTTGGATGGTCAGTGTTATTGAGTTTTTCTATGAAAATTATTTCCAAGATCCAAGCTGATTATTTTTACCCTTGCTAAAATCCGAGCCGATAATTTTTACGCATCAAGATCCGAGCCGGTTATTTTAACCTTGCCAATATTCGATTCGACTATTATTGCCTTTGCCAAGATCCGAGCCGGTTATTTTTAACCTTGCCAAGTTCCGATCCGACTATTATTGCCTTTGTTAAGATCCGATCCGGTTATTTTTACCCTTGCCAAGATCCAGGCTGATTATTTTTACCCTTGCCAAGATCCAGGCTGATTATTTTTACCCTTATTAACATCCGAGCCGATTAATTTTCTTGTTAAATAAACACAATTAGGTATTATGTATGTACAATTTATTTTGTGAATGCAATACCAATCACATTTTACGCATTTATTTTATCACACAGTTTAATATATTGCCGGCCGTAGGAAATGTAGAGGTATTCTCTAATCTTATCGGATTACGAAATTAGAATGAGTTGTTGTTAAGGTGCTTCCTCACTTGGAGCATTCGCCCGTAATGTAATGTTACAGATTCGAGCATTACGTTAGTGAGAGAGGAGAACTGAGCATCCCATTGCGAAATGTCTGTAATTAGGTATTTTGATACAATTTGTAACATTATGCTCAGAATTACGTTACGTTACAGGCGAATGTTCGTCATGTCAGGGAGACAATACTGTAATGTAATAAATCTAATATGAAACGTTACATTACAGGCGATTGCTCCAAATGCGGAAGCACCTTTATAGGTAATCTTGTTATTTGGCTTGATATGCCTGCTCTACTTACCTATGTTTCCCATTTTGCGCTAATGCTAGCCGATACTAATCGTTGTATCGTATCGTTGTTTATTTTGTATTAATATAAAAGGATCTTATGAACTATTTACCTTGGTTGGACCATTTGTTGGTAATTCTACAAAACAAAAGTACCTAATACCTAATTATAGACACTACCGATTATAATTATTACACCTTGAATAAGTCACTGTCCTATTCTAAGTATTTACCTCTGTACCTATAAGTTCAGTGTAGGACATGTCCGTGATATTTATCCAGTTCTATGAATGCATGTTTTACAAGTTTTTGTCTTGCATAGTCCTACATAACGAAACCAACACTTCCTCAATTTTTTATTAATTATCCTGATCACCGAAATTAAATTGAAACAACTGCTTCAGGTTAAAATACCAATTGTCCGACAGGTACTTAGTCATTGTTGTTATTGTACGGATTTTACCATTGAGTTTGTGGAATTGACAACGATGGTCATTGTTACCGAGTTACAGTTGATGTGTCATAGCGTGTACTGTTACCGCTACCTGGGACCCTGCCATCAACATCTAATATCCGTGGAATTTCTAGATAATCAAATCTTTACTAAAAACATTATGAACCACACACGATTCTAATATTACCTAACATTAGGAGAGATTTTTAACGCCAAAATGTTTGTCTGATAAGTTTGTTTAGATCACTTTGTACAAATCTGACTCGGGTGTCCAGGTGCTGATGGGAGCTTAACATTATGAAATAGGTCTATCAGAAGTTATAGACTAATGAACCAAATAGATAAGAATATGACAAATAAAACTGTTACGCACGTCCTAATGTGGTACTTATGTATTGTTTTTCAGAAGTCGTCGGTGCGTGCGTCTTTGCGGCGAGCGCGCGCCGGCGCGGCGCTGTCCCCGCCGCGCGCCGGCATGGAGCGGTTGCGGCGGTCGTTCCGGGAGTCGTTCCGGCGGCGCAAGGGCTCCCCGCCGGAGTCGGCCCGGCCCCACCAGTGGCACGCCGACGAGGCGGCCGTGCGCGCCGGCACATGCACCTTCCCCGTCAAGTACCTCGGATGCGTCGAGGTGTTCGAATCACGTGGCATGCAAGTCTGCGAGGAAGCGCTAAAGGTGCTTAGGGTGAGTTTTAACCTTTTTATCGCTGGGCCTCGCGAATCCGATTTTAATTTGAGCGCCAGCCAAAAACCCTAATTATTTTACATTCAGCCGGGTGGTTGAATTATATCATTCTGTGTCGGTGACGGGCGCTGTCGGCTATTGTCGACTGGCGGTGAAAAGGTTAAATAGCATTCGTTACTTTGGAAATAGTAGCATGTGATCAGTGACAAAGAGTTTTGATTGCATGTGTTTACTTAACTTTTTCCTAGTTTCTAGTTCTGCGTGAATTTATTGATGCGTGCATTATACAGAATACTTTACCTGACTGCCTGTTATCCTTACTAATAAATGCGAAAGTAACTGTCTGTCTCGCTTTCACGCCAAAACTACTGAACCAATTTAAATAAAATTAGGTACAAAGAGTCTAGAGCCTAAGATCCCATATAAATGTATAGGATTACAAAGTTACATTTGCTGTACATGAATCAGTGTACCTGTATATCGTCCAGCTGGAACAAAAATTCTAAAATAATTATTGCTTTCAGCTCGAAGAACCAAAAATTTTCTATACGGTTCAAAGGCCAAAATTCTAAAAAATCTTGCTTTCGGCTCGAAGGACTATTATTTTCTTTCTGGTTCAAAGGAACTAAACCAAACCAAAACTCTAAAACTAATTTTATTTTCGGCTCTAAGGGCCAAAATTGTAAAATTATTCTTGCTTTGGATTCGAAGGACCAAAATTCTAAATAGTTCTTGCTTTCGGCTCCAAGGACCAAAATTCTAAAATAGGTTTTTTTTGGCTTTCGGCTCGAACGACCATTATTTTCTTTCCGGTGAAAAAGGACCAAAACTATATAAATTAATTTTATTTTCGACTCGAAGGACCAAATTTCTAAAATTGTTGCTTTCGGCTCGAAAGACCATTATTTTCTTTCCGGTTAAAATGACCAAACAAAAAATTAATTTTATTTTAGGCTCGAAGGACAAAAAATTCGAAAATTTTTGCTTCAGCTCGAAGGACCATTTTTTTATTTCCAGTTCAAAGGACAAAAACTATATAAATTCATTTTATTTTTGGCTCGAAGGACCAAAAATTTTCTTTACGTTTCAAAGGACCAGGCTACTTTTTAATGCGAAAAAGGGCTGTAAGGGGTTGAAAGTTATAAGAAATACCCAGACCACGCGGGAGAAGTCGCTGTCGGAAAGCTAGTAACCTTATAAGCTTAGTATAGAAGCGAAGATTTCGTGTTATGGCAGATATTCATCTAACCTTGTACATTTTATAACTGCAACCACTACTCACTTGAAGTTTTACAAACAGAGCGCAACGATGCAAGGTACATATTCTCGCACCTTCCAATGCGTTGTACCTAGTCCTACTAGTTTAGACATTGTTTGATGCATCTTGGCATGTTTACGTTTAATTCGGTACGATGATTGCATAGCCATTTTCAATGATGTAGTTGCGAGGATCATTAAGATCAAAGATCACATTACATACGCACATTTATTTATCTAGTAATTCATCTTCATTTTTATAATATCCTTTTTTGCTCGATCATTGTGGATTCGCTTGAATTTTTATTGAAAAACAACGTTTTTTAACTTTTGGCCGTCATGATCGACCTTGGCTTTTTTCATCCCAGTCTAATCATTCGCGGCCGTCACTATCTTACACGGAGCGATCTTACCACTGCTGACCTTTACAGATCGTCGACTGTAACCACGAATAGTGGTTTTCATTCTCATATTCATCCATCAGACATTTGTTTGCGGCATGTTATTAATACTTATCATTATAGTATGCGCGGAGCAAGTTGGCCGCGCCTTAGGTATGTGAGCGGAGGGGCGGGGGCGCTTGCTTTTGTTCACAGTAACCCGCCGCCTTACCCCCGCCCTACCTAAGGCGCGTCCAACTAGTTCCGCGTGGACTATAGTCAAAGTCTCTAAGCTTTCTAAGTTATAACTGTATTTTCACGGCAATGTTTCAGAACTCTCGCCGGCGACCGGTCCGCGCCGTGCTTCACGTGAGCGGCGACGGTCTTCGCGTCGTAGAGGAGGAGACAAAGGGGCTTATCGTGGACCAGACCATCGAGAAAGTGTCGTTTTGCGCGCCCGATAGAAACCACGAACGGGGATTTAGGTACTTATAAACATAGATACCTATATATAATGCGACTTCGCCAGTGCACTTATGAGGATCGAGTTATTCCCAGTTGTCACCACCGTCTTCGTCACCACTGGTGACAAATGGGAAAAAAAATCCCATTTGTCACCAGTGGTGACGTCCCCAGTGGTGACAAATGGGAATGGCCACTCTTTTTGTTCCCAGTTGCCACCAGTGGTGACAGATGGGAAAAATAAATAGATATGTCCCCAGTAAGGCGGGGCTAGAGCTGAATATATAGTGATGTGAATTCAATTTTTTGACACGAATTATTTTAATTAGATGATATATTCATGATATATTCTAAAAACTGTACTTATGCAGTTTAATTTCGATTACTATAATTATTGTGATTTATAAAAATATAATTATGTCTTCCAAGTGACGTGTAAAAGTTTTATTTATCTCGTTTTAATGTACATATTATAATAGAATATATCATCCCCGCCTTACTGGGGACATATCTATTTATTTTTCCCATCTGTCACCACTGGTGGCAACTGGGAACAAAAAGAGTGGCCATTCCCATTTGTCACCACTGGGGACGTCACCACTGGTGACAAATGGGATTTTTTTTCCCATTTGTCACCAGTGGTGACGAAGACGGTGGTGACAACTGGGAATAACCCTGAGGATCTCAATTCGTCTGTGAAAAGGGTCCTAAATGTCCATTTTCTCTCTTACACTGACAAACTATTATACGATTGTCAGCGATTGTCAATTAGCGTTTTAAGTCTAAAGACAATATTTATGCCAATTATTTCCAGAATTAAAATAAAATACTAATACCATAGTATCGATGTATGTTTGTAAAAGTTCACTGATACAGAAGGATTGTTTGCCAGTGCGGCAGCCGACTTTAAACACAAAAGGAAATATTATACGGAAATATAGTATATCGCGGGATTGTAAACATTTAGTTAATATCAGTTACATATGCCGCGACGGCACGACGCGGCGGTGGATGTGCCACGGGTTCCTGGCGTCGCGCGACAGCGGCGAGCGGCTGTCGCACGCGGTGGGCTGCGCCTTCGCCGCCTGCCTCGAGCGCAAGCAGCGCCGCGACAAGGAGTGCGCCGTCTCCATGAGCATCGACGCCGCCAGCCACGCCTTCACGCGGCAGGGCTCCTTCCGCAAGTCGGGTTAGTCCACTCACGCTTACTAACAATGTTGTTGCGGTTTTATAACGCAATGGCAACATTACGATCCTCTTTTAGCATGATCGGCCGGGAGGTCAGGTCATGACTATGAATAATATTAAGAAACCGCAGTATATTCCGTAATAGAAATGACTTACATTCGCGTCTATTCAGAAATAGTTATAAGTGGTCTACATAAAATCAACTTTGGTGGTCCTGCAACTTATTTTTTGTTGATTATTTCCTTTAAGGAATAACTCCGCGTCGCGCATCTGAAGCGGATGCCAACAACAGCAACGGTGGTGGCGGTGTCATAGTGCCGGTGGGCTCGCTGGGCGGTGTGGGCAACCCGGCCGTCAGCACCGGCTTCGCCAGCCACGGCCCCAGCTCCGGACACGCCGTGGTGGCCGCGGCAGCCCCGCGCCCCACACCGCATAACCCTTTCGCGGTGGAGCGGCCACATGCAGCCCCGCATCTGTTGGAGAGACAGGGCTCCTTCCGGGGCTTTGCTCATCTTAATAACAGGTAAAACGTTATTTTTGAACCCGCTGCATTAATTTAGAACTTGTTTTATAAATTCAATTAAATATCGGACCTTGAAATGAAACTATTACGGATTTTTTTATGTAGGTATTTTTTCCTATTTTTTCCAGTTCTCCGTTTAAGCGGCAAATGTCGTTGCGTATAAGCGAGTTGCCATCAAATCTGGAACGTCAGCGTGCGGGGCTGGGCTCTCCGCCGCGCGTGGTGCCCGCGGCGCCTGCGCCCGCGCCGGAGCCCGCCACCGCTCTAGTGTCAGAGCCGAGGAACGAAATACCAGCCTCACAGGTAAAATATAAACAAACACTTCTTGCATTTTAATATTCGACGAGTTTTTAAATTAAGAACGTAACCTAGTACCGATTATATGTACTTGTTTTTTTTTTAATAATAAGCACGTGATCACGGACGAGGCACTTTTAGAAAAAAAAATATTCTTGTAGCTGTCAGTCCTTGTCAGTCGTCGTGTCCATCTTGTTAATTTCAAGGCAATGTGAGATTAGTAAGAGCAACATTTGCACAGTATCGCGAATGAGTGTGCGCAACATAATGTGATTTACATGGTGAGCTTGAATGTGTTGCAGCAGGAGATGACGTCGGCGGACCCGGTGGCGGCCATGTGCCAGCAGCTGTCGGCGGGGCTGCGCGCGCTGGCCGAGGAGCCGCTGGGCGCGGGCGGCGCGCCGGCCGAGCCCGTGGCGGCGGCGGGCGCGCTGCCGCACCCCGACGCGTGGCTGGGCCGCGTGGCGCTGGCGCCGGCGCGCGCGCCCGCGCTGGCGGCGGCGGGCCGGGCCGCCTCCTACGCGGGCCGCGCTGCCTCTACCAACCCTTTCCTGTCGCCGCCCGACGCCGCGCCCGCACTCTAGGGGCCGCTCATCGTGTTCGACTAGACGAATCCCGTCTGCGGTCGCACCTGTTTGGTCTCCCATCACGCGCAGCTAATCAGACGCTCCTGATAGGTTTTGAGCCAAGATATCACAGTACACACGACTAGCTAGTCGTACAGCGGGATCTTATAAAACAATCAATCTTATAAACCGACTATTAATAGTCATTCCCCATATGTACTGCTATATTGTCTTTGTCTTTCAGGACAAATTAACTTGCCAAAGGCCATGTATTTAAATGTACTAGATGCGATGTCGTACTAAAATCATTGTACTTAACTAATCAATCGATGTTGTCATAAAAAGAAGTTAAAATAAACTTAGATTTATACTTTTACTTCTGTTAGGACATACTACTTACTGATATTATTTTTATAATAATATTCAGAAGAAGATATTGATTTGACTCAAAATAATGTTCCTTCTAGTATTTTTTTAAGAGATACAATATGCGAATCGACTTTACGAATCAAACCGGTGTTGCTATAAATATGTGATCTCTTATAAAAACGCCCACAGCTGCATGGGTTTTACTAAAGGTTAACGTGACATAATTTACAAACGGCTGAAATTATTATATAGCGATGCTTCAATTTGAGATTTAATGAAATTTGTCTAACCTTGCTATTGTTTTAGTATTCGTAAATAAAATTATAACCAGAAAATGTTATATATCAGCATTGCAGTATATAGCAAAACATAAAATCATGTGCTGCAGTGTCTGCGCGAGTAATATAATCATAAAAAATGTACTCAAATATTATATATACGTAAATATTACGAATATGATCGATAAGTTTAGCGACTTAATACGTTGCCAAACGATAGGCGCTGAGCCCAGTGCATGTATGGCATAAAAATATTTTGAAGAGGTTTAATTAATTTGATACAAATAACTAAAACAGAGATATCATAGAATGAATGTTATTTTTGTATCAATATATTGATGACAGATATTGTGACGGATTTTGAGAAATAAATGAAAACTGTATGATTAGCTTATTTAATAAATATTGTACTTAACTCTATAGTAAAATTGCACCGTGCTTTTGCGCCACACACTAAACTACTGTAATGTATGTTAGTGTTCGTGTTTATAATACGTAAGTTATACTAATTCCATAATATTCGTCCATGCAGTATTAGCCGGGCCGAGAGAATTACTACTAAACACTGTACAAGAAAAACAAACGAACAATGCAGTATTTTAATATTAAATCAGTTTATGTAATATAGGACTTTGGATATATTTTTTCCTTTTTTGTATATACTTGTAAAGTTGTAGGGTATTTATGTCTTTACCGTTCGTGGATCTGTTTTTATACTTTTTTAATACATTTTTTCTATGCTGCTATTATTAGTAGGTGTTTGGATCGAACAAATAGTAATTATCATTTTCACGATAGTCATTTTAAAGTTCGCGTACTTACTTTTAAATTTTTTATAATAATTTAGTATCATTAATTTACGTTATGATGTTATAATTTTCTGTTGCGTTGAGCCAACTATCATAAGTATAGATTACGTGGCAAAATCAGATTAATATTTGCTGTAAATAATTTGTTACTTCCTAAAGTGACGTCAACTATCAACTATTATCCAATAATATGTAATAAATAGGAAAATATCTGCTAACAGAAAATTAATTCTTTAGTAAAATTTTAACATAACTGCAATATTTGTTTGCATTTCTACATTCCAGGTTATTTTTGAAAATAACACGATGTAATTGATAGATATAGTAGATATAAAATGCATATCACTGGCTAGCCTTGCATAAATTAAACGCACTTATGTACTTACGAATTGTAAAACTTTATAAAATAGTACTTAAAAGGTAAAAAAAAAGAATTTTCGTCTAGATATTATACTAATAACCGAAAATTAATGTTGTTGTATGTCAAGCAGCTTTAAAGGCACCTATTTCGTTATTGAATATTAAGCAAGTTATGAATGTACTATTTCAAATTCTTTTAAAAAAATCGGAATTGCAACAAACACATTTTTGAATATTTTCTAGTACTCTTAATTTAGAGATACACAGAAACTAAATGTTAAAATATGTAGAATGGAAAATTAAATAATTTAGTAATATTTGTGATACTGTAAATTTGTCAAGATTTCACTGCTTTTACGTGCACATTAATATACATTGAATAGCACCAAAATAGCGAATTTAAAACTGAATCGCTGTTATACAAAGTACATTAGATTCATAGGATTATAAATGAGTAGGTCGTTCCGAAATATATTTTCGTGTGCTTATATAATATTCTATTGGAAAAGTTGTACTTAAATATGTGTAAATCACGTTGTTTCGGACTTATTTGTTGGGTGTTATTTGTATATTATACAGTGATTTTATCTTTGTCTAAAGCATGTAAATATTGGCGTATATATGTAGATATTTTAGATAATGAGAGTTCAAATATTAAAAAAATAATAAATTATGTTAGTTGAACGTTTTTTTTGTTTCTAAAGTAATCCTTTACGTAAATTTAACGTATGTAAGTGCCCGCTTGCCTCAGATTCGACGATACTGAAATTAGCATACAACCACAACCAGTAGGATGTCCCAAAGAGTCAAAGCAAGGTGCATGTAATTAGACGAAATTAGTCGCTAAATCCAAAATCAGAATCTGGGTCACTGTTCAAAAGTTATAAGCGAGTCGCTAATTAGTCGCAATTTTTCGCCCAAGTCAGATTTATTCAAAATAAGTTCAATATTTATGGCATAGTCTAAAAGGTAGATAGTAATTTACGAATAACTGTAAAGAAAAAAACGGTCCTTAAAATGTTTTATGTTTTTAATTTTTCTTGACAATATTTCGTAAACTTCGATCTATGGTCTGCGCAGAATTAGTTGGCCGCGCTTTAAGTATGCGAGGGGCGGGGTCACCTGCGCGCGGTGGGACGGAGGGGCGGGGGCGCTTGTTTTCGTTCACAGTAACCCGCCGCCTCACCCCCGTCTCTAAGGCGCGGCCAACTAGTTCTGCGCGGACTATAGCTCTTGGAAATACTATATATAGCCCTTAAAAATTGAACTTATTATTAGGACTAATTAGTGACAAATTAAAAAAAAACGCTAATTATTAAAACCCCGATGATGGCCATGCCAGTGTCAATCACACTGTTATGTAAGTATAATGCAATCCTTCAACACACTTAATACATTATTAATTGCATACATCACTCATCAAAATAACATTGAATGGAACAATATTAACTGTTTCAGGACTCTGGGGTTCCTTAATATCTATATAAATAAACAAACGACGGGTTGGATGCTGCACCACTTTATTCATTTATGGGTACATGAATACATTAGTCAACGGCATAAACTTCAGTGCCTACGTACTACCTAAACAACGCATATATTGTCTGTAAATTATTCTTCTATACATTACAGGTCAGGTGACTAAGAAACATTCACTTACATTACTATAATATAGTTAACGTTGC
Source organism: Acronicta psi (assembly GCA_946251955.1). Taxonomy (NCBI): domain Eukaryota; kingdom Metazoa; phylum Arthropoda; class Insecta; order Lepidoptera; family Noctuidae; genus Acronicta; species Acronicta psi. The sequence goes on along the minus strand of OX276475.1, from coordinate 7,911,867 downwards.
TACAGACACTAAATGACCCAATAAATTAGGTTTCTTACAATACTTCAAAGCATGATTATAGTATTTCAAACTTCATAATAATCATTTCATTTGTTCAAGATATTTTCTGTTTTTGAGTTTATAAATATAGAAAATTGCGAATGCATATTTTATAGATTTGTAGTTTTACAGTTTCTTTCTTGAACAGTTACAACTTTAAATCTTAAAACATTAATTCTATGGACATACATTTATATTTTCATAATCCTTGTCGCAAAGCAGGGAGGGGTATAATTTGAAATGGGTACTATAATATTTCTAAGCGTAAGAGCATATCGTGACTGCTCTTCGGAAATGGTTACATATTAAAAGAACGGTTTAATGGTAAATTCATCATTAATTAATGTTAACAACTTAAAATTGGAACTGGGATTAAAAGCGCCGCGTAGGGTCTTTGCCTCTTATAATAAATAAATATCTTGGGATATTTTACACAGCACCATCTAGTCCCAAGCTAAGCAGAGCTTGTACTGTGGGGTACTAGACAATGGATATAATACTTATATACTTTTTTTTGTAAATATAAACTGCTAATATATAAGAAACACCCAGACAAACACAAACACCTAAGTTCATCACATAAATGTTTGTGTCTTGAGAGAATCGAACCCACGGCCTCGTGATCAGCAGTCCGGTACTCGAACCACTAGACCATAGACGTCGTCAAAATAATATCTTTTTCGTGTGAGACCCAAAACTTATTTTTAAATATTTAATATTTTAATTGAGAGTATGCTCAGCAGGCGCCAAACATAATAATAAATATATTAAAACGTAACATAAATTGATTATCTTGTAAGTTACCAAAATTACCAATTTAACTAGGTACTCTGTTTTATGTAAATAGTGAAAAGTAGCAGATTTGTATATTTTAAACATTATATCCTCCTGAGTCCTACCATCCTTTAAAAAGAACAATTTGCTCGACGCCATTAAGTCCCGGCCTTTATCGGGTTACTGTAATATAATGACCGCATGTACTTTTTAACACACAAATTCGTTTTTAGTTTTGAACCCCCCGCTTATTTTAGAAAACGTTAATGTCAGTGTCAAAACATATAGTCCTATCTATTTACTATTGGATTAGCCAATCACGAAACAGTTATTGCTTCAGTTGGCCAGTGTAGGAAGTCAAAAATGGAGCGTCTCCGAACTGCAGGTAACGAAATTACTTATTTCTTGTATTATTTCGTTATAATTTGTGTTAAACTTTAATTTAATATAAAGATACAGTTATAATTTTTATGTAAACATTAAAATTTTATCCAAAATCTAATGTTTACTGTTGAAAATACGCCATAATTGTATTTGTTCCTTACAAAGTACTTTCGGTCATAATTAATAAAAGGAGCATCTACAATTTGTACTAGAAAGAGTACTTTCGGTTAAAAATTCATAACTAGTTTATCAGTTGTAATGATAAAAATCAGGCTGATGATGATGATGATGATGATAAAATCTGCATAAAAGCATATATTTACTTTTATATGATTTCGATTTAACTGAGGATCAACTTCGGAATATTATCAACCTATCAAACTTTGAGAATGATGATGACAGATATTTTCGAAGTACCCACAGTTGAAGACTTAAATCATTCTTCTCATCGGAATCTGATACCGAACCCAAAGGCCCTCCGCAGCCAATGCCAGTTGCTTGCAGTTGCCAATGCTTGCCAGGCAAGGCTGGTGGACAAGCATGAGAGGCACCACCCTAACTCCCTCTAGAAGCAGATTAGACTTTCCAGCCTCCTCAGTGTGTCCACTAGGGATCTTGGTGATCCCAGGATTTCTTCTCAGTATCTGGGCGGCGCTTGTGCATTCAAGTCGCACGTGCGCTACTCATGAAACATTAGCCACCATGCATGCCCTGGACAGGGCTATTTGTAATGGCTATTGTATGAAAATGTTTGTTAAGTGAGCAGTGTCCAGTGATAGTTCCCACTGAGCAGGCTTCTATTTAGATGCAAAGGGTGTCTGGTCAGCTTTCTGTCCAAAGAAGGCTTGCTTCTTTGGATTGCCTGCAACTTGGTGTTGAGGCCCACCATTTATCAGCTTGTAGATGACACGTGAGGTTTGACACGATGAGGTCGGACTTCGGGTCTCAACACCGTCGTGTCAGATTCTCTTTTGACTTCTAGTTCATCAGCCGCATCATTGCCTATTAATCCGCTATGTGCTCTAATCCACTGTAGTGTTATTGTGTTGCGATTGAATACCGCAATTGTGGCATTCTAGTATGAGTCCTGATCTAAAGTGGATTCTGTTTAGGGATTGGAGAACCGAGGTGCTTGTTGGAAACTTTGAGGATATGCATGTCCGTGACCATCCTGACTTCTATGGTACGTGCCGCTTGGATAATGCCCACATTCCACCTGATAGACGGTGTCGAGAATTCCCAAGGGGCTGGATATCCTGATGTTCAGGTCGTTAGAGAAGACTTTCTGATCTCTATGGTATAACTTTAACACTGAAAGAAGTTACATTTAAGTTTATGTTATTTTATTATTTGTTTTATATTTAATTTATAAGCTACAAAATACTTACTTTTGTGCTATTTGTAATAAAATTTGATTATTTTATATTTTTGTTTCATATTATTTCATTAGTATTTAGTCCGAAATTCCTTTGTAGAGAACAAATTCCAACGTACCATTTTTGTTATTAAAACCGGAAGTCCTCCAAAAAGAACAAATTATAGTGCAGTAAAGTTCATCCTAAAATAATCTTTAAGGCTATACAAATAACGTTTGTTCTAGCAAAAATAAATGTTTCGACTTTGAACGTTATTTCAAAGCTGTTAAAGTGCCAGGACTTAAGGCCCTCTTCATAATTGTTCTTTAAAAAGGACATTCGGTCAACTTAACAAAAAAAATTAAAAAAGTTGGGGACTCAGGAGGATATATTGATAAATGTCTCCACAGCTCAATAGAAAATTATAAAGATTATTTGTAATAATATGTTGAATTGTTTGAATGTATTCTTTATAATTATTAACGTAAACTTGTACGTATGCGACTAGGAATGTAGTATATAAATGCGTAAGCCCGGAGGTAGCGACTACATACAAAAGATATTATAACTCAATTAGACGTAGTATTATATTTTGCTTTACTACATTTCAATGCGAGGAAGAATGACACACAGATAAATAAAATATAGGTATAAAAATATGACTAGCACTAATTTATATTCACATGAATTTCGATCGCAACACTACGTAGTGGAATGAATTTTATACATTGATGTAAGTAGCTATTTTTTCTCAAACTAAATATATCACAATTTTAAAATAATTTTTAATTTGACTTCAATATTTAATTCGATAAGAACATAAGCAATACATTCGTTCAATGATGAACATTATAATCTAAATTAATTTATAAAATATTTAGGTAAGTAATACAAACTAATAAACTTCGAGATTTCTGAGATCTTAATCTTAAATAAAATTAAAAACAATTAATTGTACAATTACCTAATTATATTAATACTGTTTTATAAAAAAAATAAGCAGCACCATAAATAATAATCTTTATAAATACTTTGATTATAAAATTTAATAAAAACCAAACCCTAGAGATTAAAAAGCTTTATAGCAAATAACTTTGGCGGAAATTACAACGCAAAAAAGGCAATATTTTGGTCTGATAGGCAATATCAAAGAAATTATAGGCTATATAATGTTATTTTATACAGCTAAAGTAGCTCTTTAGTAGTTATTATTTTTTTTGTTTCATCACGCACTGGGGACATATTATTTAATCTGCAGAACAGTTGTTTAGTACATAGCTTATTTCTCCTGTACATTGTGATGCATTGTTTTCTTTTGTGTATTACAAATCGCATAATGTTTGTTACCTACGCGATTATGGAGTTATACCAATAAACATTTTTCATAAATTCCATTTGAGGTCAATAAAACAATTAGCTTACGGAACTGATTGACGGGTAAGGGTAAGGTTTCTAAATTTTGTCGTTGTTGCCGGTTTATCGACGACAATATATTTTGATAGAAGCCAATAATGTTACTACCGCGTTTGCGTTTTTACTAACCTCAATAAAAAGGTTCTCAAAATGTCTCACATTCCTATAAAAACTTTTTCAAGTACAAGTAGGTACCTAATTTGTAGGTGGTTTATATAATAAAGTTTTCAAAATACTAAGTTGTAGTTGGTTTTCCTTCTCTATAAAGCCAAATAGGTATTTCCACGTTTATAAATAGAACATTTGGAAACAAGATGTTACCTTATCGTTCCAAATTGATCATTAGTTAAGAGACAGCTGAAGTGGAATCTGTAGTGCGGTCTCACCCTATTGACATCAAATGGCAAGGCAGGTAATAGAGGTTTAGTAAGCGTTTCGTAATAAGGCCTCTAATATGGAGTAAGCGAACCTGTGCCAGCACACGTGGTACGGCGGGCGTGCTGCGGGCGTGCCGCGGCTAGTGGTGTGCGGCGTTGATGTGGTCGTGGCAGCGCTGGCACACGCGCACGGGGCGCAGCGCGCGCAGGCGCCGCACGGGCGCCTCGTAGCGCGAGCAGCGCCCGCAGAACACGGCGCCGCACTCGCGGCAGTGGTGCCGCCGCTCCAGCGCCGTGAACCGCACCTGCACACCAACCAACAACTTCGATCCTACACGCTGCGCAGGGGACTCGCCAATATTTGGTTGCGTTCGACGAATGCTTATAATGGACACCCAGTGCAGAGATATTGCTAGTGGGTACTAGTATACACTTGGAGATATGTGTAAATGAAATTCAACTGCGTTTTTTTCTTTGTTCTACGTTTAACGTACCTGACATTGTGTGCAATAGGGTGCGGTGTCGTCTCGTATCCAGTGATCAGCAGGGCCACCTTTAGCTCCTGCCGCGCTTGACATATCAGGAGCGGACCAGCGGAAAATCTAAAAACCATTTCAATGTTCATGTAATTTATGAAAAATTATTTGAAGAGTGTATGTATGATGCATGTATGTGAGAAGTAGGAGGTGGTTACCCGTCCGCGCGCGTCGCCGACGGCCAGGCCGCGGCCGCTGCGCGCGGCGGCCACGGCCGTCACGGAGGCCGGGCACGCGTTGTCGCGCCGCTCGTACGCCGTGTGCATCGTCAGCTTGCCGCGGAGTATCAAACGCCGGATCCACTTTATACCTGATTCTGATATTCATTTGTTTGGTCAGTCATTATTAAGTTCAAGTCAGCCTTCACATAAAGAATTTTTGATATAACTTTGATATTAGTATCAATAAAATTTGTATTTGCTGTCATTTATAGTGTCATTAGAAACAGATACTCTGTGAAAATCTACCTATTAATCACATGTTAGGTAAAATTGAGGTAAGGTTTTACTAACCGGCATCTATGGCAGCAGAGTGTGTGGTGTATGTGTGCGCGGCGGGGTGCGCGGGGTGCGGCGGCGCGGCGGGCTGCGCGGGCGCCGCCACCAGCACGAACGAGTCCGTGAGGCTGGTGTCGGAGCGGCTGGCGCGCAGCCCGCCCTCCGCCGCCGCGCCGCACGCTTCCATCGAGCTCGACTCGCTCGACTCGCCTATGCTGCCGCCGCCTGAACGGATTCAACATACAATACAAATACGAGCTCTAAAAATATAAATCCAGTACAGAATATCGTAATTGATTGCTGTGGCGTAAAAAAAATATTTAAGCGTTTACCGTAGCCTATGGACGCTTGCAACACCAGGGGCATCACTTGCGCGTGGCCGTCTCTAAAAACCTCTTAGTTTTTAAGGAGGATTCACTGCGCCGACAGTTTAAAGGAATATTCCAGCTGCCAGCGCAGCGCTTCCTTAGAAGGAGCTTTGGCAACCTTACTCACTGCAGGAACACAACACAAGTAGGTGACTCTGTGCTTTGTCCTACTTCCCTTAAATATAATTATCGAAATACATGGTTGGACTTACTTTTCCGATATAAAGGATTCGCCTTAGATTTCCTTCTGAGCATGACATGACCTTGTTTTTGCAATTTGCTTTTATGTGCCAAAGTATCATTTTCAATATCTAAATCTTTTTCATTGTCATACTCCTGTTTCGCTTCGTCACAGGAGTCGATCTGTTCCTCTCTCGGTTCGGCGTATTGCTGGGTATCCTCGTTATCGCTGCAAGTGTCTTTCTCTTCGTGTCTACGCGCAGATTCTTTAGCACTTGTGGTTTCACACGCATCTGACAACGAACTTTCTGAACCTGATTTAGTTAGATTACCTGCAATAAATACTAGAATTAAGACTTGTATACATTGTTGCTTGATTTGAACAGGAGGTAGTGTAAGAGAAACATTATCCTATTCTATTTGCATACTGATAGTAGCCCCAACACATAGTGATAGTGGTACGATATGGTGATTTAAAAAAAATTATGTTGGTAAGGATGTTGCATCCAACAATAGCATTAGTTTTGATAAAATCAGTATTTTGTTATTTTTATGAGCTTTAATTTTATTTTATTATCCTATTCTATTTGCATACTGATAGTAGCCCCAACACATAGTGATAGTGGTACGATATGGTGATTTAAAACATTTATGTTGGTAAGGATGTTGCATCCAACAATAGCATTAGTTTTGATAAAATCAGTATTTTGTCATTTTTATGAGCTTTAATCATTTTCTTCTGAATTAATTGTACTATCCATATTATTTTATTAACGAACCTTCTTGATCTTGCGAGAGACTCATTTGTTTGACCAGTTCCTCGACCCTCTTGATCGCGGCTTCTCTATCATGCGGCTCCAGTTCTTCAGTCTTAGGCTCGTTCTCCGACTTCACTTCGCTCTCCGACTTCACTTCACTCACAGACTTCACTTCACTCTCAGACTTCACTTCCTCACTGTCTTGTACTGATAGTTTATATTCATCTTTTTCCTTATCGATTTCTACAGAACTAGGTACGAGGTCTATGCTGCCACCCTCTATACTCTCAGTTTGCTCCTCAGTGGTTTCTGCTATGTAGTCTATCGACCACATCTGAGGAGTAAGAAAAAGGTAAATTTAATTAAGTCAAGGTGTTGTTGAAAAGTGTTGTGTATTTAGGTTAGGATTACACTTTGAAAAATAATCGGATTATGTAAGTATTCGAGAATGAGATCGTCACTGATTTTAAAATATCTGCGATTAATTAAGAAAGTCTTGAAGAAATACATTGACAACTGAAAAGACAACAAAAAATTAACAGCACATTTTTGTAGTAAACATAATTTACCGATAGAAAAAACGGACTTTTATTTGTCATAAATATATTAAAGAAATAAAAGTTCCATAATGATTAAACTTTTTTCATAACTATTTTAAATGACTCACTCTAACGACGCCATCAGTGGAGCCAGTAATGATGACATTGAGCGGGTCCCACTCCCTGGTCTGGCTGAAGGCGACGCAGAGCACTTGCTGCGTGCGCTCGCGCCCGCCGATGGTGTCCACGGCGCCGAGCAGCTCGCCGTTGATCGACCACGCGTACAGCCAACTCCCACTGCATGTTGCTATGTCGCCCTATTAGGAAACAATGTGCTACTTTGTTTTCCACTCTCTAAACACATCAGACACCATTAGGAAGATCACAACATCTCAAATATCCACTCTATAGCATTGAAACAGTTGTAAAAAATCATTATTTCTTTCGGAGCACGCGCGATAACATTTACCGCGGAACGTTATGATCGCGTTTTTAACAATACACTGTGGGCTCAAAGATATCAGTATCTTTAGTAGCCGATCATTTTCTACATGAATGACCTAGGTCATTTTATTTTTGACCTTGAGTGAAAACCTTGTCACGACGTTTTAGCGTCGACATCCCTTCCACCTTGTATAGTCAACTGTTTACAAAAGTACTTACAGTGAGATCATCAATAGCTAGCGCCGACACAGGCGGCAGTGGGCCATAAGACTGCGGCGGCAGCAACTGACGGATGAACGTTCCCCGCTCCACGTCCCACACGATGGCCTGGCCGTCGCGGCTGCCGCTGACCACCAGGTTGTAGGCCGGGCTTGCCGCCAAACACGTCACCGCCTCTTCGTGGCCATATAGACACACTTTTACAGCGAGGCGACGACGGCGGGCCCAGTATTGCCACACCGTTACCACCTTCAGTGAAAAGGGTACTTCTTTTACCATTTTATTTGTGTAAGAATGGTCTAATTACGGTTAACTTGCCTTCACGTGGTATTTTAGAATTTTGTACACATTCATTCAAACCTAACAATTTTATAAACCATTTTAGACGCATGTGATTTTAATTAATGTACTATTGAGAAATGGTTGAACTTTATGCAAAGAAATAAATTGGTGTCTCCAAGTAAATCAAGGTTTCACACTGAAAGTCATTAACTACCCATAGTAATAAGGCCTTTGCTAAAATTTCATTGTCTTACCGTGCTGGTGCCCGCAGTGACAATAGTTTTATCAGAGGGACAGACGCAGGTAACGATCTCTCCGCAAGCCTGCGCCACGGTCTCGCACACGAACACGGCTTTGTCGTTGTCGTAGTTGCCGATGCGCAGCGAGTGGTCCGCGAAGCCCCACGCCACGTACTTGTTGTACGTCGGAGGCATTAATACCTTGTTCTGTTCCACCGCTAGTATTGCTTTGTCTGTGTACAGGATCTGACCCACTGGCCCTTTCACTTCTGTAATACGATGGATTTAATGTACTGTTAATGTAAGTACAATATTTAAATCATTTATGTATTATAAGTATGTATATACAAAAAAAAGTATATAAGTATTATACAATCTTGCGAAATGCCTACGATATATTTAAATACACATACCTTTTACGGGTTGCAATGAAGGCCTCAAGTTTTCCAAATTGTGGAAGAACAGTTTTTCAGGTGGCGTGATGCCCTGTGATGGTATTATGTTGTTCGGATCTAATATGGTTGAACTTCGCTGCGACATCTTCTTGCTAGGGTGAGCTTTCTTGAACAGTTGCTTTGGTATCTGACCAAAGTTGTTTATGAAGCCAATTGTTGCGTTCTTCTTCAGAGGATCATCGATACTGCAACAATAAACATTTTAAATGTTGACAATTTTGTGTTATATTGGATAGTTGAAAAAGTGCGATCACATGTTCAGATGTGGAACATTATGATACATAATTAACGTAACTTTTGTTATCTAAGTAATGTTATGTGTATATTATTATATGTCCCGCAAATTGCTAATGGGCTAGAACCTTGTTAAATTAACCTCAAAGAAAAAGTGACGTCATCCGCTGTATTTGCCGAATAGTGGTGCTAACGCGTACTGAGTGGTTACGTCATTTTTACGTCACCAAGATGGCCGCCAGGCACATTATCAATTTGCTGGGTTTATATTTAGAATAAATGAATGTGATAGCTGACTTGTATATATCGACGTTGCCCTCGTAGAAGAGGTGGTGGAAGACGTTGCAGGCGTCGACGGCGGGCGCGCCTTGCTGCTTGTAGCCGAACACGAGGTCGATCCAGTGGTGCAGGCGGTGCGACACGTAGTCGCTCTCCAGCGCGGCGCGGTGCGCGCGGATGAACTCGCGCGCGCTGCCCCGCGCCCACGCCGGCAGCACCGCGTCGCCCAGCGCCACGCCCGACTGCTTGCTGCCTGCGCCACACACACACCACTCTAACCCCGAGCCCACAACCTACAGCGGCGGTCACTATGCCATGGAGTTGGACCAACGAGCGACGCGGCGCTGCTCTGTTTCGTGGCTTTGGAGTAATAGTGACCCGGATTGGAGGATTCTCCCATTCGTTGGAAGAATACCTCGTTTATTTGACGTTTCAGTTAATAACACACTATACATACATTTGTCTACGACTTCTAAATATTCTTCCAGCATTACAATGATTCAACAAGACTTAAACATCATAGTCAGTGTGTCCCAGACATTGTTCTCTCATGTACATACAATTACACACGAACCCCTATTCCCCGAAGTCTCACATTTCACCGGTATGTTTAGTCCCATGTAATAGAGAGGGAGAGCCTATTACCATCAACCGGCCACAGATCCAGACTCCGAGGTGCTTACTGGGAATTTCACAGGAAAGCTCGGTTCAGGATTTGAACCCAGGACCGCTAACGTAGCAGTCGCGCTTGAGACCACTAGGCTAACAAGACAGTCTGTAAACAGCGACTAAAATAATTTTTTTTTTAAATATAATAAATAAAAAGAAAAAAATGCTAGTCAAATCTACATCCATATCTTAGCTGTAACCCGAAAAAATCAACTGTTAACTATTTTCTTACCTAAATCAAAGTTATTGGAGTTCACTAGAAACTCCGGTAAGTAGAAGAATTCAGGTATTAGCTCTTTCACATCGGCCATGTTATGTCGAGATGCTGAATTCCACGCTTCTTTTATAGAATGAAACATTCTGGAATTAAAATATGCACGTTACATCTTCACCCAAATAATGAGGAATCATTTTTAACATTTAGTTTTTCAGTTACCTATCAGCCAAGTCGAAATGGCCGCCTTGAAGCTTGAGGAAATGTTGAGTGAAGGGCTCCATTCTGACTAGATAGGAACACACGATCATAGCGGATGAGTAGTGTGTACCGTAGTGATATGGAGGAGTTTCGCCGTGGGGATCGTCCCATTCCTGTGACAATTTATTATTAATTTATTATTGTTTATTAAAGACTTGACAAGAAGTATCTTTTTAGGTTCGATAAAAAAAAATTCTCTATTTAAAACCCCCAATCGTTATGTTATAATGTCTGACAGAGCTGCAACAGACCAATGTCAGTGCCATATTGATAGATCCAAGGAGATTGAAGATAAAGAAGTATTTAAATACCACTTTTTATCTCTCACCCTCCTTAGTTACTTACCTTGTATCTTTTCCTAAATTGTTCCAATCTTTCGGGACTCTGAGCACCCATAGGTTTAGTTAAATCTCGGAACGTAGCTGGGTCATTGAGATCCAACTCCAGCGAGTCATAGTCTGCGAGGATCCATGGGAACACTGGATACTGCATGAGGTCATTGTACGAGCGACCCGCCAAAGTATTCAAGTGCATCAAGTATTGGAAGTTTGATATTTCGCCTCTCTGAAAAGGCAATAATATAATGCTCAGTTATATTAGTTGGTTGACAGATATTAAGCGAGAGGCTTTTAATGTAGGTAACATTAAAAGCCTCATCTTGCATCACTCAACCTTTTTGGTTGAGTACCCAACTTGAGCAGGTTCGGTCTGATGATGATAAAAATATATTTTTACCATGACAGGACCGATTACTGTGTAGCTCGTGCAGACACGACTGAAGAAGTATGGTATAAAACCTTATTTATACTATGTCATCGGTATAAAATTGAAAAAAACACAAAAACACAGTAATCATCTGATTATGGACCGATGGAAAATAAGCCTATTTAATTTTCTGTAATGAATTTTTGTGTACGTACGAGCCACCGCTGAGTGACGGAGGTATCTCCTATGAGCGAGGCCAGCAAGCCTCCGGGCTGCTCCACGGCCACGCCGCGCTTCTGCCCCGCCACGGAGCCCGCCGCGCTGTCCGCCATGCCCGTGGCCAGCGCCGTGAAACGACTGTATACCTGAATCACGTAATACTACGTCAATATAAGCCCCATAAATTGATAATGTGCCTGGCGGCCATCTTGGTGACGTAAAATTGACGTAACTGCACTCAGTACGCGTTACCACCACTGGCCGGTAAGTACGGCGGATGACGTCACGTGGAGGTTAATTAGACAAGGTTTCAGCCTATTAGCAACTTTAAGGACTTATACGACGATATAGGAAAACAGTAGCATGCAATTGTTTGCCTTATGTCAATGAAATAGAGTTCAAATTCTCCAGGCATGCTACAGCACCACAGCTCATAAATTGCCATAACATGAATATTTGAAATGGTAAAAAAGTAAAATTATACTGTGGACACTTCTGTAAGATATTTTCATTTATTTTTACTATAAAATAATAGGTTTTTATACGAAACAGTCTAAAGCAGCTTAAAGTATTTAGAAATTCCAATATCAATCAGCTATGTTAAGTGAGAAAGTAACGTATAGTATTATAATAACAATACCTTGTTCCGCACTTTTCTGGGAAAAGCGAGCAAGTAATTTCTGCCGTCACTAGAGAATACTTCTAAAGCTATCGGTTGCAACAAATATCTTCTTTTGTGAACCTCCCTAGAAGAAGAAAACAAATAGAAAATTATATTATGCCACAGTCTGAAAAAACTCTCGAGAAATCTACGTGACTTCCATCATACGTACCGAATATCTTCATACAAAAACTTGGAGCACTGTCTTTGGTTGCTCCTCTGTATGCCTTGTGCTGGTAGGATAGGATCGTAGTCGTCCGGGCAGCTATCCAAGTCCCGAATCTCTCTATTCTTTAGCAACGTAAACCCGTCAATGACGTAACAGTGTTCACGACCGAATAATAATAAACCCTCCGTTGTGTCCAAACCTTGTATCCTGGCACAACGGAACATGTGAGAAATCTGAAAACAAGAAAAAGAACTGGGTATAATAAGTGTTCAGGCAGCGTATAAGCGCAAAGTACAGCCAGAATAAGACATGTCAAGTCCAACTAAGAAAGTTCAAATATGCACCTGTCATTCTAACAGGAAATTCTCATTAAGGAAGGTCTGTTTGATCCGCTATATTTTACGCTGACTGTACATTATTGTTACAAGTTTCATACTGGTTATTATTATGGTATACATATCCGTTACGTCACAGGTGCTCTGTGACGTACTTGAGTACAAATACAGCATCATATTCAAATACTTTTATAGAACTTTTTTGAAACTACTATGCTGGACTGTTTTAGAAGATACTTGTGCTACTAAACTGTACTACTGAAGCAAAATAGTACCTTCTCGTGATGTTCGAGTAGTCTCAATAAAGTTTGGTTATCCGGTGGAGGAGTTGGCTGTTCGTCTTCATCCTCGTTGTCGGGGCCATCTTCATTCGCTAAATACACAAATATACGTTTAAAATATAGAGTATTTGGACGAAATTTTATTAATAATATTGTGGCAATGGACTTACCATCACCAGACAGTTGGTGCGTTCCGCGACTAACAACGCCACTGCTAACGAGATCTGAAGGTGAACCGTCACCGTTTGCGACGTCTAGGGATGTTTCTCCACTGCTGCAATGAAACGATAGAGATTTGTCATGTTATCCTACAGGGGTTCGCTGCTGAACAAAGGTCTGTCCCATAGACTTCACAAGGACCGGTTATATGCCACCACCATCCAACGACTTACCAGCTACCTTAACCTTAACTAGCTACCTTTATCAGGTCATACGTGCATCTCGTTGGTGGCCGTCCTACGCTTTCTGGTTTAGAAATTTGTAATCATGTTTAATTACGCTTGAAAGGTGTGAAATTAATAAACATATTTACGCGAATATTATTATTATATTTTTAAGACAACCATTTACCTAAGGGCTAATATATTTAGGATGTTTTTATATTAAATCTTACGTGGAAGGCTCGTCTGTTGCGTCAGGTAGGTCGGTCGGCTCAGCGCCCTCTACTTCACCCAAGTTGCTGGCAGTCCGCCATTGTTGGTACACACGATAGTACTCCTTGCTGTCCAAACTTTGGGCCACTTTATATTTTAATTGTTTCTAGAATAAAAATAAATAGAATGTGAATGGAAATGTTGTCAAGGGAAATGCATGATTTAATGGAATTAATTTAAGACCATCATCATCCTCTTGTCATTCATTTAAGACCTAACATTAGAAAAAAAAATTACGATTGAAAATCCTGATGACAATCCACCTGTAGGTGGAGTCGAGGTTTCACAATATATAATATAACATAATATACGTATATGTGGGTGTATATTTACGTTGTCGGGGTGGTCGAGGTCGGGGCGGTAGGGGTAGTGCAGGTAGAAGTGGTGGTTGCGGCGCAGCATCTTGCGCATGCGCGCGGGTCCCTCGGTGCAGTCGAGCGCCCACTTGGCGAGCGGCGGCGCGCGCGGCGGGCCCCACAGCGCGCGCTCGCGCGTGAGCTCGCGCCACGCGCCCGCCCACTCCGCCTGCACGTAGCGCAGCGTGTGCAGCCGCGTGTTGCCCGCGCCCGCCACCGCGCCGCACCACGCCTGCCTACACACACACACACATACATACACGCCTTAAACGAACGTTCCATACCCCAAAAGGAAAAAGATACGTCGTCCTCAGATGACAAACGCAGCCTATATAAACGCCAACAACACTAACGGTCACCAATCGCGCGCTGTCATATTGAAACCTATTGTTATTTCCATATTAGCCCAGAATTGCATTATCCTTCAATCCAGAACACATTGATGTTGAAATCTAAATCAGTATATCTATCGTAACCAAAAAAAGTTAGGACCGCTCTCTTCGCAATTTTTCGAATAGCAATGGCGCACTTAAATATAATATTCAAAATATAACATTATGCCTATCTAGGTAGTCCCACTGCTGAGAATGCTTTCCTTCAAAATTATTACAGGACATACCTTACAAGTTGGACATGATCTTGCATATAGGCCAAGGCATGTTCACGGGGTGGATTAGACCGTTGTTTAGCAGAATCTTCCTTTTTCACCTTAGTTCTGGATGCGAGCCTAGTCAGGCCACCCGTCACTTTCTGTATTTTTGACTGAATTTGATTGTGAAGTTCCCATGGCACGCGATATGTAGCCTGTTTTGACAAAATGTTATTTTACGTATTCAATTTGTGACAAATGATGTGTGTATTTTTTAAGATAATGAAGCACAAATAAACTATGTCTATCGCCATATTTAATGGATAAAATAAATGTACCTTTCTTTCAGTATCAATATAATTGATCCAAAGCTTGTGCGCGCCCTCGTTAAGTTGTTCCCGCACAACCGTGAGATCCGGAGCACGAGCGTTGCCGGCGGGCGGTACTAGAGTTATTTTGAACACCTCTTCTATCGCAGGCTTTTTGCATACATACAGCTCTTCCCAAACACGTCGAGCCGCACCAGCCATAAGGTTACGTCCTATTGGGATGAACATAAGAATAATGTTATATGTACAAATTTACAGTCAGCATTCTATATAACGGAACGAACGTACTGTTCATAAGTATCTAAACTAATGAAGAAATTAAACTTTGTTCGTTCTGAAATTTGTCATTGAGATATAGTTTAATTTTCTTAATTGTTCAGATAATTTTGAACAATTTGTATGTCCAGATATCTGACAAGTAAAAGAAACTTCAGATACATAGCATTTAACTTTGTTTTTACCAATATTAACAAAAAATGGGGAAGAACATTTTTGAACAAGAACACAGAATTTGAATGTGGATGTATCATGTTTAATACCTTGATGTGTAGTCAGTTTATCGTCCCTAGACTCCAAGTCTCCACTAGGATTGACATGCCACGTGGTTCGCATATGTGAGTCGAGTGCGATCTTCATGTTAGAACTCAACTGCAGCAGACAATAAGTCAGACAGCCAACGAATTCCAACTCGTGGTTACCCGCGCCGAATATTAACAACCTTGTAAAAATATATGAAAAATGTATTGATGTCTTAATATGATTTCAAGCCAGCACTAAGTTATCATACACACCTGTTGGTTGTCAGCTTATGTAAGGCTTCCAACACAGACATTTGGTCTGCTATGGAATCAGTAGACCGAGAGAGAAGAAACAGTATTGTTCTGTTGAGACAATGATGTAATCCTTCCAAAGATATCACTGATGACTTTTTTTTCGCTTGAGTGACTAGTTTCACTATAAAATCGAACACCTGTAATAAAAGTTAGCATTTGATCATCGTTAAATCCACCTTGTCTACAATTTCATATTTATAACAAAACATTTGATATTTATAACACAGAATTTGACGAGTGTTTTTTTCAGTTACCTCGTGAGGATCCCTGGAAAGTTGTCCCTGCCATAGCTTATCAACCAATCTGGCTGCTAAATAACATACATTCGATATATTGGACTCGGATCCAAATAGCTCCGTGTTTAATAAATTCTCCATCAGTGTAGTTAAAACTTCAGTTTGATATTCTATCTGTTGTTGGCTGGTTGAATTTGGAGGAGACGCGTCCAAAACCAGGTCGATTACCTAAAACAGTTTATTGAATGTGCAAAATTGACCCCAAAAAAAATTGGAGGTGGTCTTGTTGACCAGTGCCACAAGAAATTAATAAATGATTATGCGTGAAGCATTGAGAACACAACACATTGACACAGGCTTACATAATTGTGTACCATATTTTAATTTCCGAGTGCAAGGAAGCTGACGTCGTTATCATTGTCACTATCGTATGCGTCGGCGGAAGCGTGAAAGTGTTACATAATATGCATTGTTATGGATGGTCTACATAATGAACAAGCGTGGAACAGGCACGAAATATACCTACGTATCTACGTTAAACTGGTTTAGTACTCAAGTTACTATCAATGCAGAGGAAATTATATACGAAGGTTCTGATATGCATTGAGGTCGTTTGTTAATATGGCAGCGTTATTTTAGTTACTAATTAGTGATGTTAAAGGTTTTATAGTAATAAAATTCCCCATATTTACGCAATAAAAGTAGGATCTCCCTGGAGCGGAGCAGGGGCTACATGGAGTACAAAACATTGACGATGGCACTGAGTCAGTTGCGTTTTCAGCGTTCTAGAACCAATATTGAAGCTGATTCTCAGTGTTAGTTTTCTTACATGATTACCTTCATTATTGTATTATTGTCTGTATGTTAATTCATATCTGTCTTGGCTATATTCGAAACATGCAACATAATAGTTTTTTAAACACAGAACAACAAAAACTAGATACAAAAAAACTAATTCAACATTAGCTAGACAACAAAACTTAGCAGTCAAACATTGGTGAAACTATAGCAGATTTGATGTACGACATTCAGGTAACAGCTCGTTGCAATTAAAATTTTGAGGCAGTGTCAAGGTCGATATTCACAAATAAGTGTAAAAAAGACAGTCGGTATAAAAATACTGATATCTGACACAACTAGGATACTCTGTAGTTCCTTAATTCCGGATATGTCAGACAGTAATAATTTCAGGTTAGAGACAACTTTATTCTCATAATTTGTTCCTTACATAGAATTTATTACAAAACATTAATAAACTGATATTTGTATGCAGCTGCATATGCTCAAAGCAAACCCATGGTAAGTGTTGAAATATTCCGTTTTTCGGAAGATGGTATTTCTGATTGTTTTACGTGACTACATATTACTGTAGTCAATCAAACCATTTGCATGGACATTTTATGGGAGGCTATCTTAACTTTATGAGTTATCTGGCTGGCAGTGGCATGCATTGGTACTTTTTGCGTGGAACATACCGGCGCTGTCTTCCCGGTGACGTTGATAGGCAGCGAGTCGAGCACGATGACGCGTAGGAAGTCCATGACGCCCTGTCGCACGGGATGCTGTGTGAGTGCGCCAGCGCACCCACCTAATACTACTTCCTTCTCAGATCCTGGCGTGGATGCGCCTGAACTCTCACCGCTTTCGCATATAGCTGAATACAATTTGTAATTTTAAGCATTTATGTACATTTTTTGTATGACTAATATTATAATGAAAAAAAACTTACGCATATGGATATCATCAGTTGAGTTCGGTGGGAAGAGGATTGCCGCTAGAGCAGTTAGAACTTCTGCCATCATCATAATGGGCACGAAATCAGGCAGCGTGTTGTACAGCGAAAATAACACCTACAATTTATACACTAACATAAGTATGAATTTTAATATCAAATCGTGGAGTTTTTTTTTGCCAATCGACGTGACAGATCTAATAACTTGAGTCATGTGTAATTATTAATACATTTAGAACCAGTAAATTTTTAAACACTATGTAATGTATTCGTACACTTAGAGCAAATTCAAATTCAGACTCATTTATGGCGAACGTAAGGAATTACAAATATGTTATAAAATGGCATCATTATAGGCACCATACTGTTTGGTGTTTTATGTTATATAGGAGTATTAGAAGTGTTCGGTAACCTGCACGATAGCGACGGGGTGTTCGGCGAGCCAGTCGGGCGTGGCGGCGGCGTCGGCGTGCACGAGCGCGCGCGCGGCCGCCAGCAGCACCACGACGGGCTCGGCGCTCAGCGAGATGCGCGCCGCCAGCGCGGCCGGGGACTGCCGCGCCGGCGCCGCCGCGCCCCACGCCGCGCCCCACACGCGCTCCACCGACACGCCGCGCTCGGCGCTCCACGCGCGCATGGGCTGCCCCAGCGCCAGCCCGAACAGCAGGTAGTACAGCTCGGGGATGTGCAGGTGCGCCGACACCAACCTGAGTATCAGTACACGTAACAACGCCCATGTTAAACGTCAATAAGTTAACACAAAACAAAAGAAAGACAGCTAAAATGTGTATTATAGTCCGCGCGGAACTAGTTGGCCGCGCCTTAGGTATGTAAGCAGTGGGACGGAGGGGCGGGGCGCTTGTTTTCATTCACAGTAACCCGCCGCCTCACTCCCGTCCCTACCTAAGACGCGGCCAACTAGTTCCGCGCGGACTATACCATTAGTACCATTTGAATTTCTTACGACAAAATAACGAGATATATCTTAAAATAGCATTACTACGCGTTTTTTAATAAGGTTTTTGAGAAACATAACAAGAGACAAGACATAAGTTTGTTATGATATAAAATTGCTTACCATGAAAGTAAAGTGAAGCCGGAAGTGTGCAGCAGCGACGTGTGTAGATGTGAATTGGAATGCACGGTAGTTGTCATCACAACACCAGCTTGTTGCGACTGCGCTATCATCTCCGTGTGACGCAACCAACCTCCATTGCCTACGCCTTCCCTAAACCTGTTCAAACATAATTATGTCAATTGATCAATGGTAATAAATTATTTAATTTTAGTTTTTACCTCCGAAACCAAACTGCTCGAGCACTCCTCTTCTTTATCATTGCCTGACCCTATTTCTCGCAGAATCTTACATGGTCTGATTCTATCGATAAGCTAAGAAAGACAGTTCTATATGGAAATCTGAATGTAGTCATTGATAGTAATAAATATTTACCTTTGCATTATAGCCGATTGTTGTCCCTGCCCGGAGCACAGAATAACAATTATCCTCAATGCCCATAAAACCGTCGTATGATGTACGTTCTCCAACATAAAACTGAGCAGCCAATCTAAACCCAAAACTCGCGAGATCTCTTCGCAGACAATTGTGTTGACTAGATTTCTCGCCGTAAACAGTAATCCGTGTATAACATTAAAACATTTATTTCTTAAAATTATTTGCTCTCCTTCGCATTCAGTGTCACTTTCCTTGAGGTTTACCCCTTTTTCTGTTTGTGATGGCAAGGGTAAAGTAAACGCCATAAATTGTCCTAAGCAAAGCAGATCGCTTGGTCGTGGTTGTCCTCCTAATAAGGCAGCTAATAATTGAATGAGGACATTCCTTGTGCTAACAACTTTGACGTCGTTTATTATATAGAGGAGTTTGGAAACTAGTTGTAGCTCCCTCATTGTGCGTAGGTTGTGCGTTCTGTGCGCTGTTTCTGTCGCCAGTTCTAGTAAATGTTCTAAGAGTGATTTAATTAGCCCACCAGGGGCACCAAGCCATACTTCTAGCTCGCATATTAAATCCTAAAATCGAATAATTACATAAGTTTACACATAATTTACCACTATCAGTGTCATGACATAAAATGAAAGTTTACTTACTTGAAAAGCAGTTAAGTTAGGTATGGAAGATGTTTCTTTTTGACTATCAACAGTTCCGACTAGACCAAAAATGAGATGCAGAATGTGCGAGTTGAGCAATTGTTTTTTCCTCTTCAGCAACATGGCTAAGGTTTGGTATCCTTTCCGTCGGTCCATCTCTGCCTGTGCAGCTTTATTGGAACGCACCACACAAACAAGCGCTTTAACGCTTGCATACAGGCACTCCACATCTTGAGCCATTGCAATTAATCCTAATAATACTGAACAACCACCAACTGTATCAATCTAAAATAGAAGATGAATATAAAGTACACCCACTTTAACGACGACCTAATTTGTAGAAATTCAAGTTTAAAATTGTAATTATAGATTTACCATGATAGCAGCAGGTTTTGGGCAAAACACCCTGACACCTAAATAGCCGACAACAGTTCCACCCAAACATCGTGCCGGACCGATGAGATGTCCTGCAGAATTGTGCAAGATCCTGATAGGAGTAGCATTCTCATGAGATGACATGCCAAGCATCTTCGCGATAGCTTTGTTATCATTCTTGCTGTACACTTTGCGTATCTTAGCGAGTGTTAGCTGAGACATGGCGCGCGCGTTTATGCCAAACACGACCTTTTCTTCGGCGACCAGTGGGCCGAGAGGCTCTTGGTATTGCCCGGGAGGTAAAGGTGCTTGTAACGTGCCTACGTAGTGGGGGCCTAGTTGGTGAATTATGGAGACTGTCTGTGCTGGGAGTACCTAAAAAAGAAGTGGATATTAATAGAAAATTTTTAAAGATATTTTGATAATACCCAGAAGTAATTTTCATACAAAAATTCTGTACTATATTTTGCAAACGGAAGAATTTTTCTGACAGTGCGACCAGACTGGTAGTTGTTGTTATGCCACATTTAAAAATCTGTCATCAAGTGCCAGGTCTAGATCAATTTAATCATAGACCCCTGTGCGTAGGAACAAAGTAAATGGAATAGTTACATCTTCGAGCAGCAGCGCGGGTCCCTGCCGCCACACGAGCTTGGAGTAGCGGCGCCAGTGCGGCGGCGTGCCCAGCACGCAGTACACGCTGGACGCGCCCGACAGCGTGGCCGCGCCGCCGCCCGGGTTCGCGCTCACGTAGTGCAACTTGCCAGAGTGCATGTGCTGACCTGCAGATCGACTTGCCTTGTCAAAATTGTTATGATTCACTGTCGAAAAGGTCAAAAAGAACCCTAGTGGTGAAACTTCGGTGCCAGTCTGACATATAAAATACTAGACCTCTTATGCCAGGACGCTTAAAAGCGTTACGTTAGGTAAAATCTATCTACATTTATTTAAATTTTAATACACCACATACCGTCTAAGTATAAAGAAAACGAGGAGTTCTTAAGAACGGCACGGTTAAGGACCAGCACTAGGTGGTGCCACTGTCCTTCGTGCTGAAGATCAGGACACCAAACGCGAGCTCCACATTCTCCTGAGCCTTCAGGCTCCCATTCACCCACGTCTGTGGAAGCACACAGTATCTTAATAAACAGGTTTTCCTTTATATGTTATTTTGACAGGTGCAGATTTTAACGAAAAGGACAGCTTAAACTTTAACGAATAGAAATGACTTTTAACTTACTATGTGGCACTAAAGTCTCTTGCGTGGAAATAATGATAGCCTTGTCTCTTGCCGATAATACCATAGTGAGGCACACAAGATGTTCATCACGACTATTGTTTATGTTGCGAACTAGAGTCAACAAGCGCACACAGTGAGGGTCAGAGCGTGGGTCCGAGTACTTCTCCACGCATATCCACGTCGAATACGTAAGACCAGTTTGCGGCGGAAACACTCGATCACCTTTAACAAAACGTTTTCGTCACCATAACATCACGCTTAAATAATACATTTTGAAAGTAAAACTCACTGGGCCGCCAACTACCTGAACCAATTCCACCTAAAGTGGCAGTGTCTTGGGTTCCAAGTGCGTTTAAATTGGCGGACTGTGGCGCAATACTTGGCAAATAAAGACAGCCAAAGCCTTCGGCAGACATATCGAACTCGACGAATGGAGGCAGAGTGCAAGAGTTTTGAGATCTGAAGGAAAAATATACAACAAATTAGTCCACAGCCTGAGTATACAGGAGAAGTTCTTGAGCATAGTGATGAGAGAATCATTGAGAGCAAGTGCAGTAATGCAATTTGAACTGAGGAAAAACTGGAAACACTTATAAAACGCGGAGACAAATAAGTACGAACGTACCTGTAATCTCTTGGCGTCGTCATTGATACTAAAGTCTTGATCCTAGTAAGTGGAACAGGACCGCCAGGTTTGCAAACTTGTCCTGGTTCAGGAGCGACGCAGTTTAAAGGGTTACCCATTCGCAGGAATTCCCTGAATAAAATAGTATGTTACAAATGGAAGTCTCCAGACAAATAATCTCTAGAAATGCAAATAAAGACATTGAAACTCAAATGGGGAATTTTCATTGTATAAACAAAGGACTGTTATTCAATAATAATAACATACCTTTACAATTTCATTTCATTTTCAATATAACTTTTGTAATGTGCGTACGTGGGTGAATTCAATTATAGTAGTAGCTATAACGTACTAAGTAGTCAACTATTATAGTTGACTGAGTGATAATGTGTCAAATTAGCGCCTTATTTAGAAGCGGCGGTCGGCTGTTTGTTGTTTATATCTACTCGTACATACAACAAACAGCTGACCATCGAAATGCGTTGTACCTGCTATTATTACTTTCCTTGGTCGGAAATTTAGATGTAACACTTTAATGTACTCCTTGCTCATCCAACCATCATACTCAGAATTTCTGTTTGTGGTTTTGAAAAAAATATTGAGACATATAGATAAAGATTTACATAAATGAAATCTTCGATACTCGAAATGGGGAAAAAGCTTGTAAGAGGTAACGATAGTCATGATCAACGTAACCTATTGCCGATGTATCTCACCGGTCGACAGTTAGGTAGGATGACTGGTCGAGAATGAAACCATATTTATTTGCATAGCAGCCTAGGCGTTACATTACGTCGCTTTTTTGGTATATATCTCTGTAGCAATTACTTAGTAAATACCGTACTTATCGTCAAGCTGGGACTAACGAGCATTTTTCTTCGCACAACATTAGCTGGTTGGTTTCGTTAGCTTTATTTTTTTGTTGGGGCAAATTAGTCTACAAGTTAATTAATTACTGCCGGCCTAAGCGAGTCGGCATGAATCGGCACAGCCGGGCGGTAAAGCGAATAAGTATAATTTTATTATGCAAATGTATTTTATCAAACTATTTTATTAATAAAATAAACGGCAAACTTAACATAGCCTTACATACATAGGTCAACGTACTTGAAGTTCGCTATTCTTTTCCCAGATTAGCTCAACATTCAGAACTACCCGAATGACAATTGAATATTATGTAAAGTAGTTGCTGTGGGTTGTGTTGTGTAGTTGCGGTGTAGAAGGTGTTAAGTGCAAGTTACCGTAACTCGTGTGGCCGCAGCGCATGCGCGGCGAGGCGCTCGAGCATGTACATGGCGGGCGCGTGCAGCGGGTGCCGCTCGTGGCGCAGCGCCGCGCCGCACACGCGCAGCACCACGCCCGCCAGCCCCGCGCCGCACATCACTTGCTGGTTGCGTTCACTACACACCACAACAAATAATAGTTATTTGTTATACAAGAGTGCAAAGTTGCTTTTTAACCGCGTGCTCAATTTTGATGACCGAGCAAGCGAAGGATTCTAAAATTGAATCACGAGCTTAGCGAGTGATTCAAAAATTAGAATCCTGAGCGTCAGCGAGGGAATTAAAAGAGCACAAGGTGAAAAATTTTTGCACTCGAGTGCAACACGTAACTTTTCATCCCACCTCAGCGAGGAAATGACTAAAAAAAAAACATTTACAACCATAAGATACTTTTATTTCATTTTAGGTATTAAATACTATATGATAGGTAAGTCTTACAGAATCTTGAAATTATAACAAATAATACTCAATACTCAATACTCAATACTCAATACTTTATTGCATTCCATAATGTGTACATTAGTTGGTAGGTATGTAATACTACAATTACTCGAGTGTAATATTTTTGTTAGGTATTGTAATGTTGGTGTTAGTGACTTAAAAAAGTACAACAAGAAAGTTCCGGTAGGCTTGTTGAAAAAATATCGATACATCGATATATCGATAATATTTTTTTAATGTATCGATATTTTTGAGCGATATTTAATATTTCGATATAAAATTCAAAGTATCGAAAAGGTATCAAAATCTATATTTTTTACAGACCAATAAACATTTAAAGTTTTAAGATTATAAAATCCCAAAAAGGAATACTTTTTTTATACTAACATCTTTTTAACAAATTATATTTAATATATTTTTTGTTTTTTGGTCGACTTGATTTGTTGTTTTATCATTTGGTTTTTAAGATATATCGCCCATATATCGATATTTTTAAATAAAAATATCAGTATCGATGCTGATATTTTCAAAAAATATCGATTCGACATATATCGATAATCGATACTTTGTTGCGTTTAGACTCGGAACCTAGGGAAGGTTCCAAGTCTGAGTTTTTAACAAATTAAAAAAAGATGTGTGATAAATTCGGCGCCAGGGGGGTAAAAGCACGATGTTCTAAATTCAATTTACTTTGTCTCTCTAGAGGATAAAAACGACTTTTGCACTCAGATATCGAAGAGTAAAAATAGTCTTTCCGAGATGGTGGGATGAAAAATATATTTAAACCTGCATGTATAGAAATGGAGACGAAAGTGTTCAATTCATTCGAATCCTTTTTTTTACCTTCTAACAAGACTTTTGAGCACATGCGCTAAATAGTCCCGTATGGCCCGGGCATGCGCCTCATGCTCCGGTGGTCGCGGCAGGGCGGGTAACAGTTTCGCCAGCACTATGACGACACCCGAGTGAATCACCCACGCCTCGCCATTGTTACTGCCCATCGATAAGTTGAGCGGGGCCGTACGTCCCGCCGGCTTCGACTGGGAATAATGAACGTGCAAAATATCAAAAGCCCATTAGTTAGTAATAATGAAAGTTGTATGGCCCAATCACAACCCCACAGGCATACCTACTTCTGATCAATAGTTGCTATTCATGTTGATTAATGGATCAACATGGATACGAACTATTGCAACTTGCCAGGTCCAAAGTTGAGAAAGATGCTGTTCTGACAAAGTGAGACCCCAGAGTTAATACAAAAAATATTATGATGAGAAACATACAAATCAATATGTTTATAGAAATATGATTAACATTGAAAAATCTTACCTCATTAATAGCAGAACTCTGTCGAGTCAAACTGGGCGATTTCACATTGAGGGATCCACAGAAAGTGGGCTTGTCAAATGAATCTAACGCGACATCGTATAGTAGTCGCAGAATAATACACGCGTGTACAAATACTACTGGAACTTTTTCTGGGAAACTGAGAAAAAATACAGCATATTAGGGCAATATAGGTGAAAAAGATTTAATTTTAATTGGTCAGTTATCCTTACGTCATCTCTAATATATTTCCAGTGAATACTTCATGAAATACTTCATAGAGTTCTGTGTCGCCGGGTTCTGTATCATTTTGCAGCTCCGTTTCGTTAATAAAGCAGCCCAAAAGTCGTATTGTTTCACACAATGTTGTCATACATATCTGTAAACAATATTTCAATTGATAACATCTAGTAGGTTTGTTTTCTTATAGTCAGTCTTGTGGTAAAACACCTACCTCATGATGAAAAAATTTTGCGTTTGCTGGTTCAAACCTCATCGCCGTACTAATAGTATAGAATACAATATGTATTAGCTGTAGCATATCTTTATCCATTGTCTCATCTCCTTTTAGTTTGCCTTCTAAAGAAACTAGAACACTCGTTACATATACAAAGCCGCTAACCTGAGGATAATGAGAGGATAGAAGTTACAAAAAAACTAAGCCAGGGTACATTGAGTTACAACGTTGACCATGTTAGCACTCAGTCAGTTTACTTACTACATTGTCACCTAATTACCTTTCTAAATATAGTCCTAGTACGATGCGAGTCTCGCAAGCAAGCTAATAGTGCTTTTAATATATGCAGTTTGAGAAGCAACGCGTCGTTAGGTGCAGCGTGCATACCGCACAACAACGCAGACATATCCTCTTCACCTGACCCACTTACTATAAGTTCTCTTACCACACCTAGAACAAAGTATTTGTATATTTGATCATACTTCATTCATCATTTAGATCTAGAAAAATCGAAAATGTATTGAAAAATGCATGAAAGTTTGATTCAATGGGACTTACGCAATATTACAGACTCACCTAAAGCTTTACTCCTACACGACTCATACACAACCATTCCATGCACGCATTTGGCGCCACCACAATCCCTAAACACATTACAATTATTAGAGTTTCCATTCAATAATGCTGTCAATCCTTCCATCACTAAAGCACCCAATGCCTCCTCTTCCTCGTCTACATTAGGGTCTCTGATCAAAGAATCTTGTCGACCTGACTGCCTTTTCTTCCTCTCAGGTGCTTTAGGAGATTCATTCAGGGCTTTGTCGAGAGAAGTGGAGTCTGACACATCAGCTTTGGTTTTCTCATCATCGAATATTTGCTTGTCTTTGAGATAAACAGCATAGCGAGACAGGCAAGTGACAAATACTTCTAACATACCCACTTCCCGGTATACGTCTTTG
Source organism: Acronicta psi (assembly GCA_946251955.1). Lineage (NCBI taxonomy): Eukaryota > Metazoa > Arthropoda > Insecta > Lepidoptera > Noctuidae > Acronicta > Acronicta psi. The sequence goes on along the minus strand of OX276475.1, from coordinate 7,885,444 downwards.
AAAATTGCGTTATGTCTATAAGAAGATGCACAAAAATTAATTATTTACTCGCTATTAATATATTACTTCGAATCGGAAAGTATGTTAATCAACTTACTTCAAAATATTTAATAAAGTTTTCATACAAAGTATGCTACATACTCTCGATCTATTAGCCTTTAGTAATAAAGACAAAGATATTAACTCTTTGCACGGCACAAAATTTAGCTGAAAAACAATAAACTCCAGCAACTCAAAGAATTTTTCTTGTATTTCCGCATTTTTTGTGTAAATTCTTTCCGAGAACTGACTGAGCGTATTTTGATTTTCAAGAATGAAATAGTTGGCATTGTCGGCATGATATACGCTTGATATTGCGTCTAAAATTGTGCAGCATAACGCTGGAGAGGTAGATTTCATAAACACAGACTGTAGGACCTGTAATTTTAAAGAATGAAGAGCTAGTTAAACCTGTTAACTATTCAATGCGTCATAATGTACACAGTAATTTTAAAACTGACCTGAAATGCTTGAACGTTTCGAACTGCCTGTCCTGGAGTAGAAGGTTGTGGTAACACGAAACCCTGAAGTTGGAAGAGCTCTGTGTTGGCACGCGTAGGACGTAGTTCGGAAAAGCCGCACGCGCACAGAGATGATATCATTAAGACCAGGTTACGAAGAGCCGCCCGCGCCTCCGTGCCACTTACGCGCTCTTCTTCCAACCTTATTAATTAATGCAGAATTTGTTAATGTAATTAAATTACACGATAATATATTGTATAATAATTATACACATCCATTTGATGCTATTAAAATCCTTACTAATATTATAAATGCGAAAGTAACTCTGTCTGTCTGTCTGTCTCGCTTTCACGCCAGAACTACTGAACCGATTTACACACACCGAGGTACACAGATAGTGTAGAGCCTGAGAAAGGACATAGGCTACTCTTTAATGCGAAAAAGACTATACTAGGCTGATAACAAAAGCGATAAGTTCAAGCGGCCGACAATGTAAAATTAAAACTAGCTGACTGGTCTCCATATGGCGGTCAAGCTACTACATACCAAAATATTTAGCTACAGTGAATGGTGCTTACCCTGATGTCAAATAATCGGGTACACCTTGTCTCTCATGTCTGTGATAAACAAAACAAATCATAGGTAAAATAAATAAAAAAATAATAATTGCAGTCACATGCTTTAAAAACTAACATTGCTGACACATACATGCATATACTAAAAATTATAAGAAATGTTATTAAACAAGAAACTTACTTCAATAGAAATTCAGATAGAAACAAGTAGCCTTGGCAAGAACGAAAATCATCCAGTAATAATTGACTAACTTCACTTGAATCTTTCAAGAAACAGAATACTGCTACAAACATTTCAACAACCTGTAAAATACAAGAAAATGTATTTAATGGTTATTGAAATCCCCATTTATGTATTGCCATGTTTTCAGGTTTCAAAATTACCTCTAGGGGTGTTAATTCTGGTATCCTTTGCATATTTTCAATGCAAAGAGCAACACATCCTTTATCTGCAATATTTGTACAAAATTAATTAACAATACCTTTAACTTGACCTATTGAGATATGTAATTATTGACTTAATTAATTTGTTTATTCCTTCAAAATGTGCTAATAGTGTAACTGCTGATAAAAACAAACTTCTCAATAATAATGTGATTATTATGTACTTTATATCAATGTATATCTTGTATTCTATGATGAAACAGTGATATCCACTTACTGTGTATATATTGAACTACAGATTGTGTCAATCCATGTCTGGATAATGTCATCAGCACTTCAGCAGCTGATTTCCTCCACATGATATTATGGGGTGCACACCATGATGTGATAGCAGAAAATAACAAACTGAGATCATCTTTTCTTGCTAATTCCTCACATGGGAATGGGTGACTACATAGTCTTACAAGTACCTAAAATATGTGTAAGTATATTTAAATTTAGGAAAAACACAGATGGATAAAAATTTGTCATGAACAAGACTAATATAGATTTATTTAGCTGTTATTAAAATGTATCAGAACCGCCAGTTGTTTAAATAATAAAGTGGGTTAAGTATTTGTTAAAAGATAAAATAATATTTATATTAACAATTACTACTATAATTAGAATAGACAATTTCCGAAACTGTATTATTTCTGTTTATAACATTCAAAATATCCTACCTAATTAGTATGAATGGTCCATAAAGTTATATTACCTGCACAAATATTTTCTGTAACAAAATTCTCCTTTCCCTAGGAGTAAAATCACTATTGCCATCCTGAACATCTGCCTCAGATTCTGGTATTTCAGGTAGATCAAAAAACAGGTATAAACATTTCACTAGTGTAGAAGGTATTGATGCAGTGGTCATGACCTACAAATGAAATGTAAGTCAGGCACTCAAACTGATAATGAATAGACAACTTAAGACTGGACCTTGAACTGACATAAACTACTTAGTTTCACAAAAAACACAGAACTTGTTAAAAAATATATAACTCTATCAATACACAATGTTTAAACATAAAAATTTGTTCTTTTAATGATGTGACAAGTCCTAAAAAATAGAGCACTTTAGTAATGTTACATATTCATAACTAGTTACTTCAAAAGTAAGGTTTTCCTTATTATTTTGTAACTTCAAACTGCCATTTATCTGTGTTGTTGTACCTTTAATTTTTTATTAAGTTATCTCAAACCAAAACTAAAAATTCAAAGAAATATTGCAATTAAAAAAACCTGTATCAGGGACTGATCCCCCGCCGCCAAAAGGTTTAATGTTGACAGTAACATCCAACCATTGCTGGACTCCTCAGAATTTTCAATTTCTAGAAACTTGGCAATTGCACAACTTGCTGCCTCAGTACTTTGGTTGCTGGCTCTCTTTCTTATCTCCGACACCATGAGCTTAGAAACTTGTTGACAAAATGATAGAATATCCCAGAACTTTTCATTCATCTCACTTGATGGACTAGTGCCAAATACCTAAAGAAAACAATGTTGAATATAAATTTTGGTTCTTTTTCTGCATGCTTCCAAGTTGATTAGCAAAATTTTTTGATGATTAATTTTTTTTTTCTTAGAATAAAGCCAGTCCAACCAAAATAAGAAAAATATTGTCAATATTGATGTTTATTTAATTAGCTTAACTTTTTTGCATAAATATAAGCAAATTGCAAAGTAAAGGTTGAATCTTCATAAATAGTTGGATTCAATTTGAAACATCAACACAAAAAAACAAAGTGAATTTACCTTGCAAAACAGAGGTAACATATTGTACAATTTATCATCCTTTTCTGCATCTGTCAGGGGTTGTGGTGGATGTGTATACTCCGCAAAGAGTTTTTTGAGGTGCATGAGGCCAAGTTGGACGTGAGACGACGAGCTGGAAGCCTCGGCAGTCTCGGGAGACGCCGATGTAGCCGCCCCACGCAATTTGCGCATTAGATTCATTTTTGCAATTTTTATTCGAAACGCTTACACTTTGAAGCACATCTTTTGTTTATTGAATTTATGTAGAAAAAAACATAATTGAATAATAATAAACATTGATTTAGATTTATGAAAAATATTATGATATCACCATTTTCACAGTACTTGAGTAAATAAAACGTAATAGGAAAACATGATTAGGAGAGTACACTGAAGATATTATATAAATGACGGTAATTCCTTGGTTTTTCTTTTGTAAATTGATTGATTATTTTCTAATAGTTTCGTACGCCCACACTGCAAAGTGCTTGACGACTGCTTGCCATAGATTCATAAAATATGAATAGAGTACATAAAAATCCTGAAAAACTTCAAGGATGACATGCTCGATAGTGCTACTGATGTTAAAGTGGCCATTAGTGGCCATACAATCTCACTGTAATTCACCGTCACAAAGGTGTTGCGGGGATAGACTAGCTTGCTACAATATATTAATCTGTGGGATAGACGGATAGCACAAAAGATTTTTAGACTTTATATGAAGTTAATACGCAAGGTAATTACGAAGTTAAGTCGCAAACGCAGTGATCGTTGACTTGTGTCTTTTTGTTTTTGTTTTTTTTATTAAAGGTAGGTATTTAAAATTTCAACATTAACAGTATGGGATTTTAGGTATCGTAGATCTAAAATCCCATACTGTTGCCGTCTCGTTTCATCTTAATTTCTGTAATCCACCGCGAGGCCCTGGCAGGAAATTTTCATACGTTATCCTGCAAGTTGCCAGTAACGTTGATTGATTACGTATAGAACTAGCCAAAATACTTTTGCGGCCAATTTATCACCTTGGACGCTGGATGAGCACCCGACAGTATGTATTATGTAAGCTGCCTCAACCTCTCTGTCATAACAACGCATATTTACCCATTTATGATTCAGTCGTTTCTTCATAGGAGTATCAAGTATGTATAACTAGTTTATTAATTTGTTGTGTCCGAAAATGAATAGCGGTGAATATACATTTCTGTCTTCTATCGCTGTCCATGGTGTGTTTGGCCGATTAAAGCGCTTATTTCTTTTAATGGCGATCACTAAGCGGTAATTGCTCTCAATAGTGTCAACTAGAACTATCAATGACAGTCATTAGCTCCGCTAGGAGTCATATTGTTCTGTTGTTAATAGCCGTGGACACCGCAGTTACAGTTCTCGCCAAACTTATTGTCCGCCAACGTCGTGCCAACTTCAACCCGTCCATACAAATTGGAGAAGGAAAAATATTGGACTGTAATAAATAAAAACCAAGCCGTAGGCTGTCGTTTTAAATCGTTTTAATCCAATATACTTCAAGCCGAAACTTTGGTCGAAAACTGTCTACAAATTCGTACAGGTAGTTCTCGCCAATCTTATTGTCCCGCTTAAATGAAATGATATTTATTTCTGTAAGTAGATCCTTTAAAGACACTTTACAAGTATTTATTTTAAATGCTAGATGTCGTCGGCATTTCCTAACTGACGACCTCTGAGAACAAACGCCGAAACAAACTCAGAGAATCATGGTCTCGTTTGTAAAGTTGCCACGAACTAACTTCAACCCCTAAAAATCGGAGAAATCGGCATCCTACAACTTGAGCTTTCGTATTTTATTTATTATAGTCCACTATTTTTCTTTCTCTCATTTCCACGAGCGTTGCAACTTCAAGGCTGGACAATAAGATTGGTTGGTAAGAATTTGAATTTTTAGCGCTTTTATCGGCTAAACACGCCCAATGTCAAAAGTGTCAACGTATTGTAATGTCAGTTGTCACGTTCAGATCAGACAGATTAATAGATTATCTATGCTATGTCGAAGAAGTAGGGATGTAACATCCACCAAAAAAATCGATTATTAATAAATCGATAATTTTTATTTTGTAATAAAATCGATTACTAAATAATCGATTTTTTTTCTTATTTTATTGAGATATCAAATAAAACGTATGAAATATCCGTAATTATGACTTTACTTATTAAAAAATCTAAAGTAATAATCAGCCAGAGTAATGTAATAGTAGTAATATTAGTTGTAATTAATATTTATAAATTAAACGCAAAAAAAATTACGTAAAAAGAAAACTCAGACGAAGAAAACGGATTCAATCCGTTATTCAAGTTGGTAAAACAGTCCTTGCCGTAAATTAGTTCAGTTACACTGATAATATGTAAAGTTTGATTAGTGAATCAATCATTAGAAGAAAATAAATCTTTACATATTGTCTTTTTATTGGAATATGAGAGTTAATATTCTCAAATAATTAATATTAAAACGATTTTCGCTATAAAAACCTAATATACTAGTATTGCTTTTTAAAACTTGTAAGAATACTTCTACGAAACTAATAACTTCATAAACAGATGTTGCTGTTAAAATCACGTCAAAATAAATCGATTTTTTATTAATCCATTTTTTTAAATATATAAATCGATTTTTTAAATCGATATTTCCGCCAAAAAAATCGATTAAAATCGATTTTTTTCATAATCGATTATTTTTTCACATCCCTACGAAGAAGACACTCGAAACGGCGATGTTGGGGCATGCATATTCGTAGATTCTACAAAAATAGATATAATCGTTAAATTACATGCACGTTGTTTTGTGAGTTGTGAGTCGTAACCATAGTATTGATTTTTATAATGCCAGAAAGCCACCTTGTGCAGTGCTATAATAGGGGATGTGGTCAACTTTTTGACCCCAGTCATAACGACAAAGGTACAAGAAATTTCTAGACTTGCTTACAGGTATAAATAAACTTATGTTGGGATTTATGTTCTTATCGTTTTGTGTTAACATTATTTTATACAATCCACAGATGAATGCCGCCACCATCCGGGAACTCCAGTTTTCCATGATGCGTACAAGGGTTGGTCATGCTGCAATAAGAAGAGTGTTGACTTTACGGAATTCCTTAATATTAAGGGTTGTACCTTATCGAAACATTCAAATGAGGTTTGTATTTGCAGTTCAATCGCTTAGAAATCAAAATATATGATGTATGTTGCTAATGATAGAATACATTTCAGAAACCCCCAGAACCTGAGAAAAAAGCTTTGGATAAAGAATTGGATAAAAAAGAAGTGATAGAAGTGAGGGCACCAGTAGTTGGTCCACAGTTGCCAAGACCACCATTTGAATCACCAATGATCACTTTAGAGCCTACAATAGCTGAGTCATTGAAACAAGCCTTACAAAATACTTCTCAGCCTACAGCTGCTGTTGATGATGGGTAAGTGTTTATTTTTTATTGTGGGGACATTTTTACACAGCACCGTCTAGTCCCAAACTAAGCAGAGCTTATACTATTGGTACTAGACAATAGATATAATACTTGTATACTTTTTTTATAAATATACTAACAAACCTGTCAGTTCATCACATAAATATTTATGTCCTATGGGAATAAAACCCCTAACCTTGTGATCAGCAGTCTGATAACCACTAGACCATGGACATTATCTGTATTTATTTTCAATAGCAAAATTTTAATTAATTTTGTACTGTTATAATTTTTCTGGTGGTAAAACTCACAATTCAACTGGCCTTCTTAACTTTTAAGCTCTATAATTGTTATTTTATGTCAGTACAGGCCAATTTATGGTTTTTATTATTTAATATTCTAACAGCATCTCTAAATTCTCTTGAGAAGCTGATAATAATTAGAAACACTGTTTCAATAAACTGTAATTGAATCTGTTGACAATCTTAAAAAGTTACATTTAAGTTATTTTTTTTTTAAGTTATTTTTATGCTTAAAATGCTGAAAATGCTTAAAAAATACAAAAAGATAAGTTACATTTAAGTCAAGTAAGTTACACCTCAATTGTATGATATCTTTTACAGCAGTATAGCTATTGGTACTTCATGCAAGAATGGTGGTTGCGGTGTGACCTATGAAGGTCCTCATTCAAATGATAGCATGTGCACTTATCATCCAGGCTGCCCAGTGTTTCATGAAGGCCTGAAGTTTTGGTCCTGCTGTCAAAAAAGAACTACAGACTTTAACACTTTCCTAAGTCAGCCTGGGTGCACAACTGGGACCCACAAATGGACTAAAGAGGTAGAAATCAGCCCTTTTTAACTCTGAATTAAATAATTAAGTATCTAGTATTTCCCTGAATGCCAGAACCTGTGAGGCTTATTCAGGTTAACTCAGTTACCATGAAGTCTTACACCTGAAACCTGTTTAGAAAATATGCCTTCATTTATTATATGAAAGTTATGCTTTTGTAATACGTACAGATTATAGACTCAGTAACTGTGCAGTCATCAGTGTGTTTTGTTATGTGTATGTAATTTGCTACATAATAATTATTTCTCTTACAGGGTTCACCTGCTGGTACTGTTAAATGTCGTTGGGACTGGCATCAAACACCAGACTACGTCATTGTGAGTGTCTATGCCAAGAAATACGACCCTACTCTTAGTTTTGTGAAGTTAAACCCTATCCGGCTAAACACAAAGTTAGTATTCCGAGAACAAGGTGATGCAGTATTTGAATTGGATATTGAACTTAGAGGTGTAAGTATTTCAGACATGTTCATTGTTTTGATTATAGTTTAAATTATATTTAACTAGATTTCCGCCAGCAGCTTCGCCCGCATGGTCTCAGTAGTTTTGTCGTGAAAGACAGACACAAGTTACTTTCGCATTTATATTATTAGTAAGGATTAATTACAAACGCGAGTCTTGGTTGCTGATCAATTTTAATCCTTATTATTAAGAGCATAATAAGTAATCAATGTTGTCAAATTAATCCTTTTTAAATGATTGCAGGTTATAAGTGTAGAAAGCAGCAGTGCATCAATGTTGTCAACAAAAATTGAGATAAAACTAAAAAAAGGTGAGCCAGGAGCATGGAGCAAACTGGACTTCCCTCGGACAGTGCCAAAGAAGGAGGAAGCTAAACCACAAGACCTCAAACCATCAGATGACGACTACGAAGACCTTTCCACTGTAGAAGCCATACAATCTTTTGGAAAGGTCAATGTGACTGGTTAATAAACCAATTGGATTATTAATTAAATGAAATTTACTATCAGTACTTTTCTATGAAGCACAACATGCTCTCAGTGACATTGTGACGTGTCATCATGTTTTTCTGTAATAATGGTAGATGTGCATTTATTTAGTGTAGATTAAATGTGCTTTTACTATTATGAAATTGAATGTTTCATTTTTTGGGATCATTTGATTTTGGAATAAAACAGATACACAGACAGATTGTTAACTCCTTGTTGATCAAATCAGACATACATAATATTTATATACAAATAAAAGTACATACTTGCCATAGTTTGTTTCTTTACATTTTTATTACACAGTTTTGGAACCGTGATTGGTGCATAAATAATTTAAAGAGAACTACCTATAATTTATTACAATAGAATAACATTTACAAATTTATACAACATGACTAGGTTGACTAGATAAGACTAAAAGGTACTTACATCATTTTTTTAGATATATTAGACATTTCCAAAACTCTTATATTCTCATAGCTCTACAATATTAGTTACTTTTTATACAAACCTATTCGGAGATGTTCCTACGCAATCCATTGTATCCTACAAATCTTAATAAAACTAAAACGAATACAACTATTTTTTTTATTTCGAGAACCAAAATTCTACGAACACTGATTATAAAAACCAATGGTGGCGTGCGTCTGGACGCCAATCGGAACCCTTCATTCGAACAATTTATAATAGGTAGGTGTAGAATCTAGAGCCCAGAGAATTATTTATTTATTGAGAGCCATTTCCCTACATTATTTATCGTATAAGTCTATGGTGAGGAACAGTGTTCGGTGACGGATGGCGCGGGCGGCGGGTGGAACCCCGGCGTGGGCGCAGGCTGCATGCGGTACATGTCGTGCAGCAGCGTGGCCACGGACACGTCGCCCACCGTGTCGCGGAACAGAAGCAGCTCGATGGAGCGCGCGCGCACCGCACGCAGCGACGGCAACAAGAGCAGTAGCCGACCAAACCTTGGGAAAACAAAGTGACGAAGAATGTGAAAGAAAAATTTGACGTCACAGGCAGTGGTCTCGGTAGTTTAGTTCGCTAAAGCATCCGACGGACGCAGGTTCGAACCCTGCCTGAGATCGTATATTTCTTTATTTATTTAAAAACATTTTGGTGCATTCATGGCCTTGCAAAAGCCCACCAGTTGTCTGATAGATTTCTGCAAGCTACTCGTCATTTACTTCATCTGTTTCCAAGGATCCCCATCTGAGGAATGCTTTGAGTGTTGCTTGTCTGTGGCTTTAAATGACTATTTTAGTACTAATGTGGCCTTACCTTGTGGGTTGTCTGGTATATCTGGTTCGCACATAGTCGGCGAGTATGCACTGCGCTTGATCTTGCAACATTTCCACTGGCTGTGTCTCGCTCAGGCCAGGTGTATCTACGGACAACAAATTTATATCTCAGTATATACTTACACCTATGTTATTTACTTAGGTAGCAGGCTGTGTATTTAGTACCTAAGTAATGTACATGCGCAAATTCCTAAAACAAACGCATTGAATGAACTAAATTAAAAAATAATTGTAATACTTGTAGGTATTTAGGTATGATATAATTTTATATTATAATTAATAGAAAATAAGTACCTAACTCACCTGGCGAAAAAAGAACAATTGCCTTCATACATCCACATTCGCTACCATCTGGTGCAATTTGGCGAAACCGGCATAAAATTTCCTGAAAGAGAGTTAAAAAAATGTAAGTAGGTAGGTACTTATTACCTAAAGGTCGGTTCCTATAAAACAAATCAGTGGATAGATTCGCTTACTAGCAGATAGAATTTTCACAATAATTATTTGTATGGACGTTATGTGACAATCCTCATCTCTGATACCTAAAAAATCTAAGTAAATAGGTACCTATCTACATATATTTTATTTTCTACTTATGGAAAAAATCTGTTTCCGTACCTACTAGGAAACATGCCGTCGGGTGAACCAAACATGTTTTAGATACCTAGGTATTACTAGGTAGATAATGGGCACAGAACATCCGACTCGAAAAAATATCCGAGGACGCACACATACTTATTTGTCTATTTGTCTCATGTGGGAATCGAACCCACGACACATAACGTTAGTGGCAAGGCTACATCATAGGTACGTGCAGTTATAATTTAAATAAATCTGGTACGCGCGAACCGACCTGTAAAGTGTTTAGCTCCAAGTCAGCTAACGGATCGGGTGGGAGTCGTGCCCGAGCGGCTGGCGCTGCCAGTAGAGGCGCCAAATCCCAGGGTGCGGACCACTGTGCTAGGTGCAGTAGGAACAAGTCCTTCCACGCAGCCCGCAACAGTACCAGCTGATCCGACGCGGCTAGCGCTTGGAACGGCGCCAAGCACCGCACCCAACGCACCGCCATGAAGAGTAAACGGGCGCTCGTCTCCTTTTGAGAGAAAGAAAGGTATTTTTAGCTTTCTGCAGAAAATCTGGACGCAACCGTGTTTAATTAACTCATTTTTAGGTATTTTAGGGCCTGTTTCACTATTTCATAGCCGTTAACCGCCAGATAAATTCAAAATTGGGACAATATTTGTATGAAATTATCTACCAAGTAATTTAACGGGAACTTATCAGTAAGCTGTGAAACAGGCCCTTAAAATGTATTATTAAATGTGTTTATATGCTGATACCTAGTCTGGTATGTACCTATTTAGTGCCAGTAATGTTGTATTCATGTCAAACATGCGCACTGTGCTGAACATAAGCCAAACGACGGTGACTCCAGTGGCGTAGCACGTAGAGGGCGATGCCGCGATGGGCGGGGTAAGTAAGTCAAGTTAAGGCGATAAGTCACCCCGCGACCGCCCAATCGCGACTCGCGCCCGCCCCTTTAGTCAAAAAGCCACCTATCAAATGTCAATGTGTCCACCCCTTCAAGGCAACTTCTGTTTGTTTACACATTTGTTTTATAGTTAATAGACCCACCAAAAATACTTTCGTTACAGTCGCTATATTATATCTAAGTATTCAATTATTATATGTATAGACATTTCCCACTATACAATACCTACATACCACAATACCTACATAGAAAAAATATTGGCTTGGGCGGGAATCGAACTAATAGATAGAGCAGAAGCCGATCGTTCAGCCACTGCTCCATTCGTGCCTAAAAGATACACACTTCAAATGGATCAGCTTATCACTATAGGTACATTAATCTATAAACTAACCTGTAGAAGTTCCCATGTTGGTGCAAGGGGAGTACCAAAAGCACCTGGTGGAGGCCGCAATAGTGTAGGGTCACCTTGTAACTGCAGCTGCTTCGCACTCCACATCAGCTCCTAAACAAAATTCGATCAGGACATCAGGCGCTGTTGATTGAAACACAGGACATGGATAAAAGAAGGAGCTTTATTTAAATACCTACTAATTACTATAGCTGTACCTACCTATTTTCCAATATTCTGTTCTTGCCGGATACTTTTCACAATAACGAAATGTATGCTAAATTTCAGGGTTCAGGGAGCTACGTGTTGATAGATCAGTTATAGTCACGGTTTCGTTTTATTTATAAGTACACATTTTAAGATGTAGGATAAAGCACTGTCTTTGTTCTAAAGATTTGTAGATACTACTTAGTAAGAAAGAAAGATTTATTTGCACGATTCTAAAAGTAGGGGAAAAAGTAAAATTTCATACATTATTACTATACGACCAAGATACAAAACAGACCTACCGGAAGATATCTATTTACCTACTTATATCTACTACTAGTAAGAGGTTAATTTCGTTCATCCTATTTTAGAATAAAATTTTTCCTTATTTTGACGCTAACCTAGGTAGCTAAGTACATATAATATATCTCTTAGCAGACGCTCGCACCCAGCCAGCTACATAGTTCAGTCAGCTACGTCATTTACCTGACATTTGTCTGATGACATGAGTATGTGAAGTAAGCCGGGAGGCGGCGGCGCTAAGAACGGCTCTGGTACTAGGGGTAGTGGACTGGGAGCTCCGGCGCCACCGCCAGCTCCGCTCGAACCCGCTGACGATGCGGTGCTCAAAGGTGCTGGCTCACTCATACCGCTGATGCTGAACTGCAAGTGGTGGATTTTTTTATAACAAATCTTTCGTTGTGATCATGGAATGAAATTTGATTCTGTGGTTTTTTCCTAAAAATAAGTAAATTTTGTGCCATAAAAATAGGTACCTAACTACGAACCCCGAATGCAGTAAATTCCTACTCTTCCTCGAGTATTAAGTAATTACCTGGAAGTTGAATGGTTGCGGTAGAGGAGCATACGGCGAAGGGGGTGATAGCTTGAGGGCGTGCGGTTTGTGTGCGTGAGTGAGCGGCGGCGGGCCCAACGCGCCCATCGCTCCCGCTTGCAGCTTCGGCTTGCGAGGCCCGCGCTCGTGCTGCACCGCTAATAGAGACACAGTAAGAATACAATAATTAAATAATTTCACTGCTAAAAAGAACACTTCTCTGAAATCATTTGGGCCACGACAGTGGTCGGGTTGTTGAAAATGTAATATCGCTTATTAGAGTCTGAAGTTGACCGCCGGATAGGAAGGAGGGAAGGAAGGCCTTTGCCCAGCAGTGGGACAAAGTGGGCTAGTAAAAAAAAAACCGCCGGATAAATAAAAAAAAGGAACAAAATTTGTGGTGAAACAGGCAAAATACTTAGTTTAAATATACGAGTAGGCGAATAGGTGTCTCAAGTTTTGAATGCTAAATTCTGAAAATCTCTAGGTATGTGATCGGTGACGTAGGTAGGGCTGTCATGATACAGCCGTGATTTTGTAGGTGATTCAATCATATTGAAATGTGTGTAAATACATCTACATATAATAATTAGTTTAAAAAACTAGTTGTAATGGCAGCTTAGGACTCTTTGTTAGTGTTAGGATTCAGAAACGCCTTCTACGATGCTACTTACATAGGTACCTAAAAGAAATACACTATTGCATAATCAAGTTATCTATTCTTTTTTTTAAATTATTTTTGATACTGTAAATAACTTATTGATAAAATGTTGTATCTGTTTACATTCAATAAATCAATTGATTAAAAAAATTGACTACATGTAGCTTGTTAGTTGTTTTATTGTTTTACACGTAGGATTATAGAGCCATGAACCGCTTATTCGCTGGCGATCCCTCGGTAAGCCGGGATCGTCGCGCCTCGCCTACCTTTGTATAATGTGCAACCGTGGTCCATGCTCAATAAACGCACCCTTTGAACGAGGAGACAATTATAATATTGTGTTTATTTTCATAAAGGATTTAATGTATTATTGCTTTACAGCCGAAACTAATAACGTTTCTCTCGATTGTTTGTTTTAACATTACAAGTTAATCGAAAGATGGTAATTTTCCTTGAAACCTTTATGAAAACATATCTACTTAGTTCATGTATCTAGTCACAGATCTACCACAGTTAAAATCTTCTACCTAAATTAATAAATATTTAATACCTAAGTGGCCTAAGCGATTTTTTGATGTCGTTGATCTTAAGTAGGTACTTATTTAATTTTCTATTTATGTTATTGAAAAAAAACTTAGTGGAAGTACACAAAAATACTTATTGTTTTTACAGTTTCGAAGAAAGTCTTAATTTAGGTAAAATTAACGTAAATATAGTTTTAGGTGAAACAGATGACTAAATGTCCAGAATTTTTTTTTAGTTATAATCAAAACTTGACGTGCATTGTTTTAATCACACATCCACTGTGCATGGAGCCTGTGCAGGGATGACGTCACGCAATCAGCTTAACGAGGCTGAGTCCATGAGAATGCGGCTATTGTGCCCGCACATGTCGGCGCATACGCTGCGTTCCCGCGCACCGACGCCACCGGCGCGACGCCTAGTGACAACAGGAAAATAGAACAGAAGTATCACTTCTAGCAAATACTTCGTGGTTCCTGAGAAACACTCCACTTTGTATAAAATTAAAATTATTAAGACTTGTGGATTGGCACCAGTAGGTTCTATCCTATTATGACTGTAGTGTCATAATATTGATAGTTCTTTTATAAATTTATATTTACCGGGTTCTTCTTGGCTATTCTTTTTTTATTGCAGTTTTAGTATATTAATCAATTAATTGATGAGTTAGGTCTGCAATATCATACATATTACATACAAAAAGAACTATAAAACTATTGTAGAAGTAGTAGTATAGTAGAAATTTAGAAATTGGTTGAATCGACTACAACGCAGGATATGGGAAAGTACTTTAGTAAAAATGAAACTTTACTATTTTCAATTTCGAAACAGGAATTAGGACTACCTAGTACTTATTGCACACCTTCTGCATATATCTATATTGTGTTATCGTCTACGCGGCTTAGTTGGCGATACAAATGCTGACGGCCCCACTATTCGGATAACTGACGGCCTCCATGTACGTAAGTGGGGACTTTAAATATTAAATGACGATTCTAGAATGGCTTATAGGAGAATTAGTGACTAACGCATACCTATTACTTCGAATATGTAATACTTTTATCTTTATACTAGCTTTTGCCCGCGGCTTCGCTCTCCGTGGATGAAGAAACAAAATTGAAAGAAATCGATCCCGAATAAGATAAAAAGCAGCTCACTATAACAGTTTCATCATTCTCCTAGGTTCCTAGCCTATGCCGAAAATATGTTAAGCTCCGGTTCCAATCGAAACAGACGTGGTTAATTATAAATATCTTACACAAAGCAATAGCGTTCAGACTGGTTAAAACCGATAGGTATCCTAACTTTAAATTGATCGTCTGGTTTTTTGGCCTTCTGACTACGATTAACGATTTTCATAGGTTTTCGTATGGAGTCTACTATGCCGAATCAATTGCCATTTCTTAACGTGCTATATAAGGTACAGAGGATCTCGATGTCTTAAGAATGGTCACCTATCCATAGTCTAACCGCAGAAACCGCTGCTTAACCTATCGCTCAGTGTAGTTATTACTTCGCCAAAGTTTTTAGCTCGGTTTGAGCAACTGTTACTGGTACTGGGGTACTCTATGAGGTACTGAGGTGATACTGTTTGTGAAACTGTGTTGTTCAAAATCACTCCAAAGGATAATTGAAACTTCAGTTAGTCGTAATAACTCGTAATTCTAACCAAACTTTACAACTATTGTTTAATTTAAGTCTATACCACTTTAAACGTTTATAACTAATCAACAATCACGATTTCTACGCATATGACAACTTAATTAAATAACCAACAATAATGATCCCTTATATCAATAGGAATACATACTATAGAGAGGTCAAGCTCTATCTCAGCATCTATCGGCAACCGAGTGGAATGAGATATACCTCATTTTTTTAGTTGAACGATGGACTTTTAAATAGAAAATAAAAAATAAAATACCAACAATGATGATCTCTTCTTTCGATGTGCTTGCATACAACAGAGAGGTCAAGCTCTATCTAAGGATCTATACAAATAATTGAAAAAAACTTTACATCAGTTTTTAAGTTGGAAATTATGCTTTACAACAGTTAACTCAAAATTCAAATCTATTCAGTAGGTTTAGCGCCAACCCCTAACAAACAGACGAACAGACAAGAATTCTAAAAATCACATTTTTGGGTTCGCGATCGTTTATATACTCTAACCCAATTGTTTTTTTTTTAATATCTTCAATGTACAGACACGACTTTTTTACAATTTTATAATAGTATAGATAAGTATTAAAATACTCGCGTCCCGAAAAATGTTTTACTTATAACCTACTTAGGTTCTAACCAGCGACCCGTCCCGGCTTCGCACGGTCTACTACGAATCAACCTTCCTCTTGAATCACTACCTATTTCTAAAAATTGTATTCAAATCCGTTGCGTACTTAATGTACGCAACGCGGGACGACTTAATTTTTTACTAGATGAGTAATTTTGATGTTTAAAGCTATTAATACTTGAAGTTTAAGATTGGTAGGTTTCTTCGTGAAAGAGTAACAAACATCTATACTACAACTCTTCCTTACACAATTAACTTGGTAAGTATCACTCGCTTTAACGGTGAAGGAAAACATCGTGAGGAAACCTACATGCCAAGAGATTTTCTTGAGCCCAATGCGGCTTGGCAGACTTAACATTTTTAAGTTAAGTCTGCCAACCGGCATTAGGCTAGCGTGGTGGACTATAACCTAATCCCTCTCACTGAGACGAGACCCGTGCCCAGCAGTGGGACTGTATATGGGTTGATTATTGGTTTTTTAAAGTTGTTAATTTATTTTGGGTTTAAGGAACTTTATTCTCATAAAGAATTACATTTACTTACATGAGAACACAAACATTTACAATTATTTTACTGAGCGACGTAATCATAGAACTATTAACAAGCGAAATAAAACATAAATGCGAGACTGAAGGTATATGTGAATACTTTTTGCAACAACAAAGTTCTGTGATCACTGATCACCAATACACGGATCAAGCGTAGATAGTTGTGGTATGTTCGGTGAGCGGAGTGTAGTTTATAGTAGTATTTCTTTCTAGTTATTTCTTTCTGTAATTGTATAAAAGTTATTCAGAGGGGCTTGTTGTTTGATTCAATGAATTTTTATGCGGATAGGTAATCATTCTTAATGCATCAAAATCGGTCGCCGATACCTAGGTAGTTCCGAGAATGCGTTCATTCGTCGGTTGTCGTTCGAACAATCGTTAGTGATAAATGAATAAGCACAAGTAACAAAAAACTTGTGGATTATATCTATGCAACAGTCAATACATACATATTATATAAAGAGCGAATAAAAACATACTTTTAGTAAACTGTGATAAATAAAGCGTATCACATCATAAAACACATCGCGTGTACCAATGCGTCAGAGCTAGCTACTTATGTAATGTTAACCTTTTGTTTATGGGGCGCATGTAATCCCAAATAGAACACGTGCTTTTTTTCTCGACGTCATCGGCTTCCCTCACAAAGCCCACGTAACCCAAAATAAGCTTTATGACTTCAGCGGAAGGTATACATTTACTAATCACAGACATTCAAGGTCGGTTAAGCCAAAGGGGCTCAGTTTCCAGTGTGACGCGGATAAGCGGGATTTTAATTAAACGAAGGCGAAATGTGTAACAAGTTCTTTATGATCCGATGACTCCAATGTAGCAACATTTTGTGGCTTGAATAGTATAATTAAATCAACTATTATAATAAGGAAATTGCAAATATTACAGCCATATAGACTTTACATAATACTGCACTGTAGGTAATATGATACAGTAATAAAAAAAATTTCTACGAAAATCTAAGATACTAGGCAGGAAAACAATAATAATGGTTACGATATTTGCGTAGCCGTAGCAGTGTTGTAGCAATCGTAGCAACCGTAGCATTGTGCTACGCCGCGCTAAGGTCAAAGGTTTTCGTAGTGCAATGGATTTGATCGTAGTCTTATTTTTATTTTATTTTACATTTTCTCATCTTTAAATTTTAAATTAGTTATATTCTTCTTATAATCTTTTATATCTTAAAACCGTTCAGTTTTTTTTTAAACGTTCTATAATTCACAAATATCAAAGTTGTAAATATCGTTTAAGTTAAAGATATAAAACTCAAAGCGAAGTTAAGTCTCCATCGCTTAAGCTCGTACAAAAGGCGTACAGTGAATCACATTGCGTTTAAAAGGGAGATTTAACTTCAAACATGTATCAGCGAGAAGCCCCTCGCTCACCGAATTGAAAGCAAACAAAACATGTTTTTCAAAAAGGTAGTTCATACAAAAAGTATTTGTTATTTATTGCCCGAAGCATTGGCCGTTGGACGTCAATTACTTTTAATACATTTTAATTTTGTGATGTTACTGACATCAATATTATCTGAATTGTTTTTAGGTATAAGAGTCGACCTTACGAAATAATGGAATATTTAAAACCAAATTATAAGGATTTAAAAGATATTGCAAGCAAAAAGAGTATCTGCCTAATTAATTAGAATAATAATAAAAAAATGTCTTTCATAAGCACGTTTTTCTTTATGTAATTTATTCATTTATTAGCTAAAGAAAAGAATATACGCGATGTTATCCAAAAGGCCCAGAAATGTATAATTAATTTTAAAAAATTCAATGAGAATCTCGACAACAACTAGTAAGTATCTAGTTTATAACTTGTTAGATAATTCAATAAAACAATCGGGATCGCTAGATAAGCCGGACTCGCGCTCTTTTATTTGACAGACCCTTTTGACAGTTGACATTACTGACAGCTGACAAAGTGACGCTGTTCAGATGCGTCACAGATAATGATGCTTTTCCTATGATACATAACATAACTATAATACGCTTTTGTTCTAAACAGATATTAAAGACCTGTTTCACTACCTCCTAATAAGTTCCCGTTAAATTACTTGGCAGATAATTTCATACACATTTTGTTCCATATTCTGATATATCTGGCGGTTAGCAGCTATTCAGAGGTGGTGAAACAGGCCTTTAGTAACTTTTGCGAAATCTGAATTGAAATGCTCGTGATTAACTTGTCATCTAATACTGCAGGTGTACATATATTTCGTATTGATACCTTAGTATGCACTTTGTCCGCGCACAGACAAGGTGTAAAAGCATTTGTTGCGAGTGGTAACTCATACCAATATTGTAAGGTGGTGGGGAGCGAGGAGCAAGGAGGCAGGCTACCTATAATGTACTTACTGCACGACGTCACTGCCCGTGTAAATGGAGTTCTGCGGTCGATACCATAGTGATGTACCTAATGCATCTTGATGTGGTTTCATAAATTATTGCGTTGAGTTTTATTAAAGTAGTTCCATTGTGCCTGTATTTCTCGAAGGGTTAGGGGTTAGGCTGAGATAATAATTATAATAATTTATTTCCCAAGAATACAGTATAAGTACACATCAATAAATAAAATCATTAGGTCCAAGAACTATGGAATGATTGAGCTAGTTGGTAGAATTATAAAATAATAATGATCCCTGCCTCTTAAACTAGGGTAACCTGTATCTTAAGAGACATTGTAGCAACAGATGTAGGTACGATATTAAAATGTATTCTTTTATCTTTATTTGCGCTACCAAGAAAGAAAGTGAGCAGAAAATTAATGTGAGAATGACTTTAGAAAGCATTCTATGTACTTAAGTGAATATCGTGTATTGAATTGGAGCTTTACTATCGAAGCTTTGTATCTATATAAATATCAAGTAGGTAGTAATTTATTATCAACGAGAACGACTAACAAAAGCGATCATAACTCAGGAACGCTAACTTCGATACCGTGAGAGGAACAAAGAAAAACTTAGGTACTTTCTAGCGCCTTGTTTATCGATAGCCGCGAGCACTGCTCTGGTCAGGCAGGCACGTATCCTGAGGAGGTGGCGTGGTGTGAGGCGTGATTAATGACCCAATAATCCCGGCCACCCGCCTGCCTCGTGAAAGCTTCACGAAGCCGAATTGGTGAGCGGTCAAAAGGTTTGTTGACTGAACAGGCATAACCAAGACGCACTTACACAACTAACAAGTGTGTTAACTAACTCATTAACAACGGGTTTTAGCTGGAAGTAAACTGAGGTTTTAATTGATGATAGCCTTCTTAAATTTTTTACAAGGTAAAGTAATCTATCTGGTAAAGAATATTTTGTATTTTGATATTATTATTATTACGCCTGCGGACTATACAAGGACTCTCGTGCGGAGAATACTCACAAGTATCAACAAGGTTACAATCATCTATTTTTGGATTGTAACGACGTCTGTGGTCTAGTGGTTCGAGTACCGGACTGCTGATCACGAGGTCGTGGGTTCGATTCCCACAAGACACAAACATTTATGTGGTGAACTTAGGTGTATGTATTTACAAAGAAAGTATCTAAGTATTATATCCATTGTCTAGTACCCATACTACAAGCTCTGCTTAGTTTGGGACTAGATGACGCTGTGTAAAAGTGTCCCAAGATATAAAAAAAACGTGTTTTTTTTAATGAATAATAACTTCATTTCTATGAATTACCTACTTAATCATTTATATCAAGTGATCGTCTTCCTGGAGGTTGGCAGCGTGATTCATTCACCCAACATGACTGGGCACAAGTTGCCGACTTGCCGCCAAGAGGCAAGCCCCGCTCGCGATGATAATATGAACGCGGATCAAGATGTTAAACAACCTATTTTTTGCATCATAAGGCTTTACGAACTAGATTTATTGAGAATTTTTGCGTAAGACGAGAACAAAGTAATTTTAAGAGCTGAGTTATTTTCAAAGAAATCGTCTTATTACTATAATTAGGTAGGTAAGTAATACGTATTTGTCCAATTATTATTTTAGCGTCAAGTTAGGTGCATAACATAGTAATTGGAGGTCCTAACAGTGCAGGTAGCAAAGTGAAATGATCTATAAGGACACAAGAAGTAACAAATAATTCAGTGATATTTATAAAGGTATATTTATTTGCCACAAACATTTATTAGCGCTTCATAACTGCGCATCAAAATCATCGTGCGGAAAATATCCGATGAGAGAACGACCCCGTGTCCCGACATTCGTTCCGACGTTAATTCCAGCCGCATTTGTTCCATTACATTTCCGACACAAAGTAGATACGCGTTTGCCGAATTGACTAGGTGGATGCGACCAGGCGAACTGTGAACGAAGAGGATGGGGCGAGCGCGGCGAGCGGCCCGACAGGGACGGAGTATCAAAAGTGAGAAAGATGTATTCAGAAGTGAAATAGTCTGCTGGCTGAGCACATCATCATTAACGAGCCAGAGAGGGCGGAGGGCAGCGAAGAGGCAGAGGGGGCGCGTCAGGTGGGCGATGTCCCACGCTCCGGCACACCTGCGCGGGAAATTGCTTCTTACTGTAACCGCCTTAGAGAACTTATCTGTGTAAAGTTAGCCACCTACAGGCACCGACCTCAGGGAATATTTTCGAGTGCACCGACATAAATATGAGAAATATCTAGGTTTTTATTCACCTGCCACCCTGCGGGGTCCGCCCGGCCCCGGACAAACATCTCGTAATAGATGTCCAACAATGTCGAGATGACAACGGGTTTTCCCGTACCTACACAAGTTTCGCTTTTATTTTTACTATGACACCTGTCAATGTTTTAAACAGTAAACAATGCGATAGATAAGAGAATAGATTTTGTTAAAATCATTTTTAGACATTATTTGTATACCTATTGTTTTTTATTTACCCGAATGAGGTTAAGAATTAATACTTAATATTATCTTTCTGATTAACTTTATTTGGTGGCCTGGAACATAACACAATTGAATTTAAGTTTGTTATTTAAATGACAAGTAGGTAGCTAGGTACCCTACTCCTACTAAAAATTATGGACTTAGAAATTATTTGGATAAAGTAAGTGAACTCGGTTGAAGTGAAATCTTATGTAAGTACTTAGATATTGATACAAGGCGAAGAGAGCAACAAAATTGCATCTCTTCATAAAGTTGACGCAAAGTTACCGCTGCGGTTTTGGAACGTCGAGCCTGTTTCAGAACTGAACAAGTTGGGAGTGCAGCGCTTCGCTTTATTTCACCGCTATAAATAACTTTGTTTTGTACAGCATAAAGTTTACAGATGGACTAAAAGTTTTCCCATTTCTATTATAAAAAGCTCAGTTGTAAAAGCGATCCTAAGTTGGTAACATTAAATCTGGTATTGTTTTAATACCATTTCAATGGTGTTAATTAATTTCAATATACTATCTAATAATTTGGAATATAAACCAAACTTAATTTAAATACAAAAACAATCATCAATAAACCTCGACTAATCCATTCGTGTGTAATGCAATTAACCCACCCACCGTTCAACGCGAAAATTAATTAAGAATCACGTAAACGTGAACAAAAACTAACCCCTAAGCCAGATGCAACAGATTATCCCATTAAACATTTTAGTTTTATTCGCTATGACAGTGCAATAATTTGTTCACGCACAACATTAAAATGAAATTAGATGGGTGAGATTCGCCCCCGGGGGCGAGGGTTGAATCACTTGTCAAAATATAGGTAATATTTTAGTTATTCGAGAGGACCAGACAAACACGGAAGCGGTGAATAAATCACATAATCGGATAGAAAGCTACCGAGCCTTTATTCAGTCCGACCTTTGACAAATGCGGCCCAATATTCAGGTAGGTTCTACCTACCTGAAAGACGATATGTTTTATATATGTTTAAAAAATGATTTTTCAAGTGTTCTTACTTACACGTAATGTTAGTCATCAGAAAACGTGTAGTCAAGTAAAATATTATCTAGGTAAGTACTTCAAAAATGCTGTTTGTCTAGCGATCAGGGGTACACTAAAACCTAATCCAACTTGCTTAGGTCTATCCAAGTTTTAACACCCATAATTGGTATCACTAGAGTTCACGGCAAAAAGCACTTCAAAACTAACTTAAAATGTAATTAAAGGTAATAAATATCCGCAAACACACTGAAGTAGCTATTATAGTACAATTGGCGCCCCTTTGTTCAGCGTCCCCTCGGGTGTGGTCACGCTGCACTAGGCGCAGAGCGTGAACACGTGTTACTGATCCTTAACACTGTTCAAAAAGCACCGATCTAGTCGATTTGATACGCTCCCGATGTCCTACACGCAACATAGGGTTACACACATCAATAAATATTCATTTGGAGTGAAATATTAAGTGTGCAATAACCATATTAATACCTGATCATTGCTATTGCCAGAAAGTACACTTTCAGTTATGAATGCATACACATTGTGTGTAGATATTTTATTCTAATAATTACTTCGCGTATCACTAACAAAATCAAGGAATGGAAGATAAAATAATTTCATATAAGTACGGTTTGATATAGTTGTTATTTAATAAGAGTTCTTAATAGGTAAGTAAAATTTCAGCGAAATTAATTGAATCCTTCGTAATAAGACAGCCTATGTTTAACATTGACGTAAAATAAATGTAGCAAGGTTCGTTTCAATTCGTTATCATTCGTTTAAATTCTCTTTTTGGCACAAAAGGACTTCAAAAAGGTAAGCACGTTGTAGAATCAAAATCTAGCGCGCGAACCGTTAAATTAAAAATAAATATTGCGAAACGTCAGCATGTTACGGGTCGGGTTCTCGAATATATCCAGGGAAAAATCGAAAAACGTTAGAATGGCCGATGTCGGTTCACAGGGGTGGTTTGGGGTAAGGTGAATCTTTTTGTGAAGTGGAGAGAATTAATTTAACCCGCTGCGGGGTAACACGACATGGCGGTAATTGAAAAGTTTTGCCCCTTGTAGCAGCCGACGCCGAAGGCGACGCGTCTTCGCGACACCCAGGTTTTATAACAGGCTTTTATGGTAATTGATATTTAAAAATCATTACCTATATTTTAGTACAATACCGGAGGCTATGCAATTCATGAGGACGTTTTGGCCCATGTGCTCTGGTACATTATGTTTCTAAACGTAGATGCAATCAAACAAAACGCTTAACGAGTAAGTCGTTGTTGTTTCTATAGCGAATTATTACTAAATTCTATGTAAGTTTTATCAGACTAAGATTTCATGGTTTGATAGCTTTTATTTATGTTTATAAAATTACAATCCTTCAAGCTAGATATTTCAACTCGCAAACTGATGACAACTGATTAACTTTAAGAGAGGCCACCCAAGTAAAAGCTTTTAGATATCAACCCTTTAACTTTTTCATCGAATATTGAAAAGTATTCGTAACTTTGAAAAGCGAACGCCTGGCTTGCGCGCTCGTGATCGATTTTAAATTAATTTTATGAAGTTAAATTGGGGATTATGTTTATTTGATCACTCAAACGAGAGACAATGGTTTTATACAAGCTATACCTACATGTTATATTTATGTAAGAGTTCAGATCAGAGCTGTCCTAAATAAAAGATAATAAGTATGTAGTTTGTAAAATAATTATAATAACATTTTAAACAGTTTCTTTCTTTTAGGGGTCACACATAAAAAATACAGTTTTCTACTACTTAAATGTTTGTTACCTATTGGAAAACTACAAACATTCGCACCTTGTAGGTGCCCAACTCTGTAGGTGCACTACCTCTGGATAACCGCTAACCATCAGATAAATTAAAAAATGGAACTTATCAAGAGTTGGTGAACCAGGCCCTAAGCCTTAGGTACATGTAAGTAATCTAATGTCTGTTCGTTTCTTAAGGTCGTTTAAAACATGTTAAAAAAGTACTGATTTAGATTAATTTTAAAATAAGTACCTATATCATTTTTCCAATATAATAAATAAATCACCTTTTTTTAGCATCGACTCCAAGACAACTTTTCTATGCTCCTAGTGTAAGAGTACTTAATACAACTGATTCCTCTGAGCTCCTAGCCGTGTTGTATGTGAAGTATAATTATATATAATACTTTTATATATTATAGATATTTGTTTATTTCACACTTCCAAACTTTGTGTGTATATGTAACTATGTCTAGTCAGGGACAAAGGTAGTCGACTGTGTTGACGCACTCGCACTGGCTAACATCGATTCGGTCTGTTTGCTAACGATATTGAAGTTAGCTGATTGGCTCCCTGGCTGTTGGACTTGGCAAACTTAATGATTTACTCCCGCAGAAACGTGACCTTTTTGTGATAGCGGTTCCTAAATTCTAATAGATTAATTTATGCTCTTCTGATATCTAGTAGTTATCTATTTGTATGATGTTGCATTTGTTTGATTAGTATCCATTTAAAAATCTAAAATCGCAATATACTAAAAGTATATTATAGTTTTCAAAATAAATATGGTAGGTACCTTCCAAATTTATTTATAACTTTGGCAATTAAAATTTACAATTAAATTTTACTGCACACGAGGGCTTATGTAACTAGTCTCAAAAGTCAGTGATTGTTACTACAAAATGTACCAACCTACTTAAAACCACACGGTTACTTCTGACTAACAATCTAAGGGTATTGTCCCATTTTCAAATCGTCAAATACTACTAGTTACTTAACCCCAAATTATTAACGCTATTCACCTGAAGTTACATTGAAACAAAGTGTTCTCAACGAATTGTATGAGCTGTGAACTGAAAGCCACACCGGCAGGCTGCTCCTCACTGATTAATGGAATTAATTCATTATTCTGTGGTTGCGGCCGGGAAGCGACGCAGTCGAACTCAGAACGAATGAATTGATAATGCCTCTCTGCGACTGCTTACGACTCCAAGTCGATATTTGCATTTAGGAAAAAATTTGCCTCTGATTTACGTACATAGTAAAGTGAGCTAGTTACATAGGATACATGTTTCCAGATACCGAATGCCAATAAGTAGTTGGACTTAGAATATTTAGATGACTTGATATTTCTTATCATCTTTTCTTATCGACCAGTAGCTAGGGATAACTAACGTAGACTTATACCGTACCATGCTTATAACGTAGGCTATTAAATTACATTAATTTGTATTTAACTATATAATCAAGAGATCTAACTTAACCACTATTGGATCCTTTCAAAAATGCCACTAGCTTAGCGGTCTAAAGTTACAGTTCGTGGTAAGTAGTTACCTTACATGTCGTGTATGTGATTTTATATAAAATCTCAATAACACTACTCGAACCTGAGCAAGAGCAGTGTTATTGGTCTTTCTATGAAATTTTGTGTAGGTGTCAGCTTTGAGATTGGACATGTCGGTTTATAGCAATAAGCTCGCCCCCTATTACATGGAACCTAAACATTCTGGCGAACTGTGGGTGTACGTGTCTGCCTAACCCTTCGGGAATTCGGGTTATTAAAATAATGAGACTTGATTTTTTTACTTTAGATGAACCCTCGAAACTCAAAGTTATGTTACAGTAGCTATGGTACATTTACCATATAGGTAGGTACTTATATACGGCAGCGGGTGGAGTGGAACTCGCGTCGGTGGGTAAGTTTCGTGAGGGCGTATAATTACGCGAGCGAGTAAACATATAAAGGTAATCCGGGCCGCGGCGGCACAAAGTGATGCTCGTGAATAAATTAGCGACAGAGCACCTGCGGCAACACCGCAGCGCCGCTGCTACGTACCACAGGGCTACCACCTAACTAATCTGCTCTAGGTATTACTGATGATTCTGACACTAATTATGCGACAGAAGACAAGTGATAAAACTGAGTTTTTCGATTCTAAGAGCCTTTGTTCTAGCATGTAAGAGCTTATTATTTTCACTTATGCTAATTTGGCGTTCATTACACAAATAACAAAATCACTATTTACACACACTTAAAATTATAAGCCCAATATTCGATTTATCAAGTCAATTTTCAATAAGTAGCATAAAATATATCCTAAAAATATTTTTGGGATACTAGTGAAACCGCGACAAAATATATTAAAATATAGGGCAAACATATTTTTTTATTTGTTCTTTTTTTTTTAAGATCGGATACCGATATATACCTATGCATAGTTGTGTACTTCTTGTATCAAAAGAATAGATTAGTGACAACCCTGGAGGAGATAAGGCGTATATCTGTATACAGGGTAGCTACTAAAAGGCTTCGTCACATGGTGAGAGAAGCCCGACTTGCGGCCGACATGGGACTCTATGAATATTCAATTATTCACAAGATTTTACTTAGACAGAATTTAGATTTAGACCGAGTCATATATTATACCTTTTGTGAAATACACTCACCACTGAGAAATTTAAATGAAATCTGAGCTAGATGGTACTTATCCTATGTATATTTATTTGTCATGAAGTTATTTTAAGGTATTAAGTACCTATACAAGGTTTTTTATTAATCTCTAACACTATACCTACTTTTGCTAATTTGCCATTAATAAGTATTAGAGATTTAAAATACTTTCATTCGTTTTTCTCGACATTGATAAGAGAACAGTTTGAGATGATAGATTAGAGTAAATTATTTGTTTATAATTATAATTGTCCGTAGTAGTATAAACTAAAAAAAAAACAGTACATTGTGTGTGTCACAATATTTTGCCTTTCGGATAGCTAATCATTGCTTGAAAAGCCAGAAATCAGGGAAGAGAGATTTGAAATCGGACAGCCAACCGCGATAGGCCACTTTTAACCACTAAATTATCAATAACCGCTATCGGATTCTCAAATCCATGCCGCAGCAATAAGATGACAACAATAATTATACAAGGTACAATTGTAGTTGCGGCAATTACAACAATATACTCTTATACTTAACCGCTCGCGATTTCTTTCACATTTCCTTTTTGGGACAAAAGATAGCATAACTATGTCCTTCTTTGCTTAGGTGCGAACAAGTAACGTACAGATCAGATAGACAGACACACATATATTACTCTCGCATTTATTTCATTCATATGAACTGGCTGTTGCCGCGATTTCACTCGTGCCACAAAAGGAATATTAACTTACGCTATGTCCTTCCAGGAAAGAGGATACCTACCACATATTTCTTGCCATAATTTAGAGTTAAGTAAGTACCTGTCTTTTCAGTGGCTTAGGCGTAGAAAGTTACAGATACATAAGCAGACAAGATTTACTTTTGTAGTTCTATTCAATATGTTTTAAGTAGGTGGGTATAGATGATACATTATCCACAATTGCTATAAATAAAAAGGACAAAGGCTGATTTCGGAGCACCCTACACAATATTCGGTACACCGAGATGACGTAATGACAGATAGGATCGGACACTCCAGTGGAAATTGAACTAGCCGCCGGCAAACGCTATATTTCACTCAATATTTGAGCGAATGGACAGAACACAAAACAACCTGCTGCGAGCCTGATGGACGTTATGTACT
Organism: Acronicta psi; assembly: GCA_946251955.1. NCBI lineage: Eukaryota > Metazoa > Arthropoda > Insecta > Lepidoptera > Noctuidae > Acronicta > Acronicta psi. The sequence goes on along the minus strand of OX276475.1, from coordinate 7,857,283 downwards.
CAATGATAGCACACGTATACTATCATAGCAAATAACAGGCCATTGTCAGGAATAACCATTGTTACGACACATGTGTGTTTTCAATTTGCTTACGGTGTTAGTTCGTTGTTAATACTGTAGTAAAGATATGGTTTGATCCGATAATTAATCATTTGTTTAGTAAAAAAGGAGTTATAGTCAAAGGCCGAAGCAATTAGAGAACGCACCTAGCTTCTTGATTTCATGATTATCTTTTGTTTCTAAATTGGATCGACATTGAAAATGAGTGAACCTGCATTAGGCCATTGTGGTGAACCTGCAATCTGAAAAAGTTCTGTGCCCAGCCGTGTAACAGTATGGGCTGGATCTGTATTTAGAGCTTAGTTTTCCTAACCTACCTGTTTTTTCTTTGTTATTCTTATACCTGTCGCATGTTTCTAGAGGAATAACACAATTTAAAAACGATTATAGGTATCTGGTAAAAATTAGGTTTGTTACTACGTAGTTGGTACTACTGTGCTATTATTAAAAATATTTTCTATTTTTCTTTGACTATTACAGAGGCACTTTGATCTCTTTGAAATAATTCACCACGCTAACCTAATGCGGGTTGGCAGACTTTACATCCCGTCGAGAAAATCTCTTTGGCATGCAAGTTTCTTCACGATGTTTTCCTTCACCGTTAAAGCGAGTGATAATTACACACGTGACTTCCAAAAGTCAGAGGCGTGCCTTGAATTTGAACTCGAGACCTTTGACTTGGCAATCCAGTGATCATACCCCTGAGCTATCACTGCTTCACTACAAATTATTGTAAAATGTAGGTGCTTACCATCTTTGTTCATATTGGCCTGGAAGCACTTGGCGAGTCGGCAGGCGCGGCACTGGTTGCGGTGTGTCTTGTCGACGGGGCAGCGGCCCTTCATCTCGCCGCCCGCCTTGCACGTGTACACTCGGTTCCGGTGGATCGACCGCTTGAAGAACCCCGAGCAGCCTACGCAAACATCACGTAATTAATTAATTATGTTATGTTGTTTAACTTTGATGAAGAAACCTAGCGGTGATTTTGAAAAGAACATGTAGGCCGTATTGTCGGCATTCAATATCATAGGGGGCCAACCATAATACAATTTGAGTTTTAGATTCGATCACGATCGATCGATCGAATTGATTCACATTTACCTTATTGGTCAAGTGGTCGCAAGCATAGCGCTGAAGTCGAAAACTCTCGGAAATTAGTTGAAACTTTCTCTTATCTTTTTATCAATTTATTGAAGGTAGAATTCAGTTTTTCCGATAGTTAAGGGGAAGTCAGTTTAAGAACTCAAGTTGGATAAGTTCTAAATTGTTTTGAATGTACGGTTCACATATTCTTTGCAAGTAGGTACCCGTACCCAAAGATCAACGCTCAGAAAATTTCTGTTGATTGTAGTTGTTTAGTGTAGTTGATCTTTCTTTAGATTGATTACGAGAATAATGGTAAATAACACCACATCTGGATAAAGGCTACCCGCCAAATAAATTTAAAAAAAGAACTAAGGGCCTGTTTCACCACCTCTGGAGCCGCTAACCACAGGATTAAAAAAAAAATACTTAAGGAACAAAATTTGTATGAAATTATCTGCTTAGTATTTTATCGAATAATCGAACTTATGAGTAAGCTATGAAACAGGCCTCAAGCCAAGTAATTAGGAACTTATCAGGAGGTTGTGAAACATACCTTAGATTTTTTTTTTATCTAGAATGTAATTACAAAGTGTTCGTCTTACCATCGCAACTGTAGATGCCATAATGTTTGCCAGAACTCCTGTCTCCGCACACATTGCACGGTATGTCGAGAAGACGGTCGCCTGCAACCAATATTATTTATATTAGTAGATATTCCTTGAACCAATTTTTTTGGTAACTAATAACCCTGTCTCAAGCGTCGACGTTTTATAACATTCAATTCAATTCTATCCATGTTTCTTCGGGTCTGGTAGGCGATTTGTAAGTCAGAACTTACTTATTTGGCAGTTTCGTCATGGCGCAAAATAAATAACATCGGTTGTCAAAGAAATATGCTGCGAATAAATTTTACGGGTATGTATCTGATCTACAATAAAGTACATCTAAGTACCTACATGTCACTGGAAATGTGCTGTGACCGGTTTTTTTAAATTCCATTTACAAAAAAGTTTGTAAGTAAATAGAATTAAAAAAAATCATTATTCGACTGTAAGAAATAAATTTGATTTTAAATGAAAATCTGTACCTTTAAGTCAAAGAAGGTTTCAAGCGGCAGATCATTGGATAAGATCTCAATCTCTTCTACTATTAAAAAAATAGGTAAGTCTTGTATGCAATGTGCTGTACGGCATATTTATTTATGAAGTGATACTTCTCGGCGCCTCAGTTCCCCTTTCCCAAAATAGATTAGTCAGATTACACCAATCTCGCTAATAACGTTGGTGTTTTTGTTCCGTTTACAGAAGCCTTCCCCTTCGGCCCCTTTCCTTAAGGCTTGCAAAGCCTGCCGTCACACCGAATACAGATATAACTAGGAATTCTTAATGTTCAGTCAGTTGCTTACCGTTTCAGTATTCAATTTGAATTAAGAACTTTTAATTAGCTGTCCACAAAGTTTATGAAGCTTTATGAATATTATAACTTTTATCCCCTATTTCAACCACGTACAGACCTGTTTTCTCATTAAAAAGTATAACCTATGTCCTTTCTCAGGCTCTAGACTATTTGTGTACCAAATTTCATTTAAATCGGTTCGGTTCAGACAGACAGACATAGTTACATTCGCATTTATAATAAGAGTAAGGATAAGGATTATTTCTTTATATTAAAAAATATATTCCCGCATCTTATTATGGTGTGCATCTACTTATTAACTATTCCAATTCCATAATATTTTTTAAAAGCAATTTATTTTTAATGTTTTCTTTATGTTAATGTTTCGATTGCGTATTGATGTTTTATAATTGAAATAATTATGATCAAGAATTATTCATATAAAATTTTCATAAATCAATTTAAATTATTATACATTTTATTTTATAGGTTACTGAAATAAAAATGTTTTAAAATGAATACGGTGTTACAAGAGGCCTTCGTCTTAATGCTGCGAATCCTTTTCAAAGAAAGGATCTTTTATTTTTTCTTTAAAACGGACTTAGACGACTTTGGTGTTCGTCTTTCGAGCCTCTAAGGAAAGCCGCGAAGTGTCGTAATTATCCCCTTTTTATGTAGGTACTTTGCAAAACGTTTTATGAAAGTAAAAATTATGGGATTCAGAGTTTTATATGAAGAAGAATTAGAATAGAATAAAGTATTAATTTAGTCATTGATAAAATGTAGCATGTGCTGGGCGATTTTGGTTAATTTTAACTATGCTTCAGAATAATATACACAACTACACATACATGTTAGACAAATCAAGTAAGTTGGTAATATGCATGTTAAGTCATACAATCTATACCTACTGGTAACATAACCCGATATATCAGCGATTTGTTTGTTTTTTTTTGTTACACCAGAGACTTATTAGCGAATTAATTCATAAATGCGCTTCACGTATCCATTTATACATGTATGTTTGTGTGTGTCGTGTCTACTGATACGTGTGGTTCCGCGCGCTGAACTCCATATAACGCGCGACAAATTACGATAGTCGTGTGAATCGCCACACGTGCTAATGCCGATCAAATGAATATACTTAATCGTTGCCCTCGTGATGTTTACGCGGATATAAGTAGATTATATCTAATGATAGATATTTTACCTATATTGCGGATGTGTTTTGTACTGAAATGACAAATAAGCCATGATTGTATTTTTATTCAACCGCTGTCATATTTATAACTAGAAAATTATCTAACTATATTACTGGCTGCAATATCCTTCAAACCGGAATATAATTACAGCACGTTAATGGATGATAGCACCGCAGCAGCTGCTGAATTCTTCTGGTTCTTCCAACTCAGCTCTTTCACCTCTATGTAAGTATCTAAACAATATTTCAAACGATATATATAACGGCCTAGGGACCAACCTCTGAGATTTTGTGATTAAATAATTTATTCTTCCAAAAAAGCAGTGATAGCCTTGGGGTATGACCCTTGGAGTCCTGCCAAGTCAAAGGTCTCGATTTCAAATCCAAGGATTTTTCGAAACCATAATGCGTAATTATCACTCGTTTTAACGGTGAATGAAAACATCGTGAGGAAACCCGCACGCCTGAGAAATTTTCTCGACGGCATGTGAAGTCTGCCAACCCGCATTAGGCTAGCGTGGTGGACTGTATTTAGCCTAATCCCTCCCATACTGAGAGGAGACCCGTGCCCAGCAGTGGGACAGTATATGGGTTTATGATGATTCTTCAAAAAAAAACGTCGGCTTATTCCCTCTCATTTTGAAAAGAGTGTAGGGTCCACTGATTTGGATGAACCCATACTACTTCAACTTACTTCAAGGGATCGTCAGTAGAACCTACTAGTTTTAGTTCTGTTTCTGCGCGGAGGAGAGTGGTTATACTTATGACTTCATCATAAGTATAACCAACCTCCTCCGTGCATGGAAAAGAACACAACATCTTCTTATTGTGCTTAATGGTAGAACTTATAGTCTTCCTGGCCAAAAAGACCGGCTCTAAATAGTTTTACTGAGTTCGTCATTGTGTATGTGAGAGCTAGTACTTGAAAAAAAAAAAACAAAATCGAGGTGTGGGAATAAGGCGTGACTGTAATGAGAATTAGATACCCTAAGTCGCCATTAGCAAATCGCCTCCCGTCGGCAGGGTAACGTTATAGATGAATCAAAAATTATTTCTTCAAGATGGAGTGTAGACATAATATTATTTTGCAATAAATTATACCAAAACAACTTGTAATAATTAAACATTGACTTAATAGAAACGATATTTAGTTAGTTAATTAGTATTGCTAAATCTGTTTTCTTATTCTTTATAATACTTAGCTATAAATGGTCTTTTACAGGACCGTAGAAACTAGGTAAACCTATTAAGTAAAAAACCTTTTTCGTAATCTCGGTAAAATCTTGATTTCTGTTTGAGAAGGAGTTGATAAACACAAGTAAAATACTTAATTGAACTCAAACAACGGTAATAAGTTAGGCGTTAAGTGATTAGATTAAGTTACATGCACCCTTTGTACAAGAATCGGGGTAGGGGCGCGGTCCAAGTTTCGGGTTCGTCCCTAAGTTACATTTGTAAGGACGCGGGTTTCACCCGATTCACTGATCTCCTAAGATCTTATTTGTGTGCTAACTACGAACAATGGACTAAACATGCTATGTATCTACATATCGTATTGTGTACTGATAAGCTTATTACTGTGTGATGTTTAGCCCAGCAATCTCTTTGACAAATAGTGGTTGAATTGAATCTGTTTGGAGTAATATCTACTTACTTATATCTTTAAGTGCAGAAACTCGAATGTACTCGTCAAATAAATATATTAGAATAAGTAGCATCGATCTGGTTTAACGTTGAAAATGATAATTATTCAAAAGATAGAAACCATATAAAAACATTGTGAAATAAAGTTTAAAATAATAAACTGAAAGTCTAACACGGCGGAATCGTTGGATAATAAAGTCAAAGAGTCAACTAGACTTGTTTTACAAAAAACTTTATACCTCAATTTCGGAGGCTTCATTACTTTTCAAACATGAATACATAAAACTTACTACATTAGGTATACTGCTTAGCGGTAAAATTTCTAGTAGAGTCCTACCACTGTAAACGGTCCTCGAAAAAAGGTAAAAATAAATAGGTAAAACTCTAGTACATTTCAGAATTTTGTTATCTGCAATGCACTTATTGTGTTTAGATACTTTGGAATTAATCATCTCTGATCATTATAGTTTTGAAATTCAAGCCAAGCAAATATTGTGTTTTTACATAAACGCGAACCAACATTTTTAAAGTGAAGAAAAGATAATGAATACTTATTTTATAATATACCCATTTCATTTAGAAACACTGAGTTTATATAAGGTTTATTCTAAAGGCATCGAATTGTTACAGTCAATTTAACAAAAGATAATATCATATTTATTTAAAAGTAGCAAATAAAAGCTTAGATGCGTCCAAAGTTTTATTATTAAAAGAAAAAATAATTTGTACCAGACGTTTTTGTACCTATAGGTAATGAAAATTACACTAATTATACCTAATCCGATTTAATAATAGCAGGTACCTACCTATAACAGTAAAAACTGCAGGAATAGAACAGAACTACTCATAATTATTATGATTTCTACTACTGTATAGGTATACTTATAACTTTTTTAAATTCACATTGTTGCATTTCTTGAGCGTCATTGAAAAAAATCGGCTCATGATGTGCCTTAAAAATGTCTTTACGTGATTATACCGAAGTAATTTATATAACCGAATAAATATATCATCGTAATGTGTTTGTTACGTGAATACCAATATTCCACGATGACCAGGAGAGTTAGTAAATAAAAAGCAGTTAACTGACCTGTTCCCATTCTACGGACTGCCACGGCTGGCGCCCGTTGTCTCTCCCAGAAGGCAGACAGCTCGGCAGTTGTCTATTAGGCTTCACAAAAAACTATTCCACTTATGTATCTGATCTACATTCATATTTGTCAGTTTTCACTTAAACATTTAATAAAAAAAACATTAAATTGCACAATACGAAATAGATATTAAAACAGTCCTCTCCCAAAAATACTCATAAATATTGGTAGAGTACATATGTACGAAACTTTTAATGACTTATTTGGGTGACTTCACCACCCAGTCGCGGCTTTCGACAGACTGCTCTGATAATTGTGATCTTTGAAGCCGCTGCGGAGATCGCGAGTCACATCATCCCCTGATTACATTGAGTCCCACCCCCTGAGTAGGACAACAGTATCCAAAGAGTACGGGTGCGAGCGAGATGGGTGTGATCCCATCTTGTGTCCCGGTCCACAGGCTACATTGTCAGGGTAGCGGTCGCAACGTATCTGACTGAATTACGTACGAATATAATGGATGCCTTACGTGATAAAGGGAAGTTAACGCAAATACCTCAATTGTTAAATAAAATTCGCTTTACATGTTTCTAATTTTGAAATCATGACGTGAATTCTGAAGATTTTATTTTGGACAAGCTTTTAGTAAAAAAACAAACATACAATATCATATAAATTAAAATGTTTGTAACCATTCAATATTCTTTCAAAAAGACTCGAAATAATATTTATAAAATCAGTAAGTACAATCTATATGTAGGTATGAAGTTCCCAAAGTACCTACGTATCATAAACAGCAATGAAAAACTAAAGGCGAAGAAATGCAAGGAACTCCAACAATTTTCTTTTACGAACTATCAGTATAGTAAACATTAAAATGTCAAGTTAGATCACGGGGTGAGCGAGGCAGCTTAATTGGCTGGGCGGCGGCGTCGGCCAATCAGAACGCGGCTCGCGCGCGGAGGGCGGGCCGTGCAGCTTTTGATGTGAACCGAGCTACGAAGCGAAGTCGCCACACGAACCATTGAATAGGACAAGGATGCTGCGTCTAATGAACGACTAAGATACACGTAGCTTCGGTTTGTACACCTTTCGAGGAAGGGTTGGGATTACCTTGATTTATTTTGCCGGAATAATGTAGTATTTACAGTTAAACCCTAGTTAAGTTTCAGTACAACCATATTAAGTTCGGCAATTAGTAACTTTACGTTACGCGTTCGTGCTTATTGAATGTATCTTATCTCATAGATAATATAAAAAGAACAATTCTGACTACTGGTCAATATTTTCTACAAACGATTTATTTTGAAATAAAAGTTTTAAATATTTGAATATAGGAAATATTCCAATAATGATCTTAAATTTTCTCTTCAAATTTTCAATTTTCAATTCTCCTTCCTTAAGATCCAATTTATCTTTCCGAATAGAGAAATCTGTTCAGCCCTTTAGGTGAGAAAAGAAAAGAAAATAGTCGTAGGACTAACTATAGGTTGGAACTTATTGGTTATTGGAACCTTATTGGTTTCCCCAAAAAAAAAAAACCTAAATCAGGATCAAATCCCCTCCAAAACAATGACGTAATGTCACTTGAGTGCCGCTTCTCACACCCATATTAGCAGGACAGTGAGTAAGTACACAATACGCCACTAGTAGGATAGGGCCACCCCCTATATCTTGTAGGAGAATCCTGGCGATTATGAGCGCGTGTTGTTTTTGCGCGGCCGTCGGCGTAATCCCGGCGAGCGACCCGCGCCCGCACGGGATCCGCACGAACTGTTCGCACTCAAGTACTTCGTAATCTAGGGATATGCAACCGGCAATATTGTGCGGAAATTATGGAACTGTAAAAATAACTCTATTTGGAGCTAATGTTCTTTTATGAAATGCTTAAAGATTTAAAGGGCCTCAGTAAGTAGATATTTATGTATGTATTATCTTTTTGTATTTTTTACGTATTTGCCTTGCTACGTTATGGTTAAAGCAAGCAGGACTCGCGGTGGCTTAGCGGTCATAGCATCTGGTATACCCAACCAGAAGACGCAGGTTTTAAGTCTAATCTGCCCGCCAGTCGATTTTTTCCTTCATTAAAATAACTGGTATGTATAAAAAAAATATTATAGCTGTTATACATAGCACCTCGGATATTTTGTAGTTTACCTTGCGCACCAGGCTATGGTCTACTATATTTTTAACATAGCATAAACAATTAGGAATTATTGGCCACTTTGATAATAATGAAAGCACAAGATATGAAAACATATTTTAAATACATCATGTCAGTACCTATTTATGAAAAAAAAAGGTTAAAGAAAGACCAATGAATATGAAAGTGATCACTATAATAATTATAGCTAGTCATTAGATACTGAATTTTGTTTGGTTGCTACATGAGCGACAAAAATTTCTCACGATGTTTTTCCCACAAAGCGACCACTGTGATTTTTCATTTAATAACCAATTAAAACATTTTTTAACTCTACAAACACTTGAAGTTGAAAAGTACTTAATTCTTTTGTGAATTTTATTATGACGATTGTTCATTTTTTAATAGAAAACATATGCGTTCGTGGCAAAAAACAAAATGAAAGGGGTGACGCTCTCCGTGTGATATGAAAAGTACTTGAAGAGTTTAAAACTGAATAATGTGCGCGTGACCGTTCCTTTGTTCAACAAACCCCTTTTAAGTTTGATCAACACTGTAGATTTTAATGTTTATCATTCAGTTATACTCTTTAATAAAATCGAACTACTTAAATAACTATAGTAACTATATTTAAAAAAACTTTTAAAAAAGAATAGCGTTTTGAAAAAAAAATCACCTTCATTTTACTTATTATGGACAGTGACGAAAAGTAAGTAATAAGGATACTATTCTGATGGAAAAAGACACAGGTGTTTATTAAATACTCCTTTATCACGCAAAATTAGGGTAAGAGCACAAGTATTGTCGTGATCGTAAGGTTTGAGATTTTGTGAGAGGATTAATGATAGTCGTGAATATTTGAGGGTTAAAAGTGTTTTGTGTATATTATTTAAAAAAAAAAATTATAATATTTTTTATTACCCATTTTATATACCTAAGCATATTTTAATAAACATTACTCATACAAATGATATGTATTCGCGAGAGCTATGTCTGTTCATTACGAAATCACTGCACTCCACTCGCCATTGTTGCCGTCAAACGTAGATGATCTGTCAGATGTAAAACGACAACTCATTCGACATCGAGACACTCTCACACTTCACCGGGCGTCATTAAGGTACGCCAGATGCACGAAACTGTGTCTTTGGTGTAGTTTGGATAAGATAAAAGTTTTACAAGCATTACACTATGATGATGTAAGACTGCACGCTGAAAATCAAATACAAACTGGACCGAGTTTTGGACATATACTTAAGTATACAAGACCCGGCTGGGAACAATAACGACATCCTAGGGACCAATTTCCAAAAAATATATATTTTTAATGTATAAAAAGTAAACCAACTACTTGTATTTACCAACCTGTTTGTATTTAATTTTTTTTTTAATAAATTCTTTAAAATATCTAGGTATCCAACATTTCAACCCAATTATTTTCGGTTAGGGGGCCATCTCCTCCACTTCCAGTGTCAAAGTGTTCTTAAATAGTAGTAATCCAATACAATAAACTAAAACAGTCACCTCAACTATAATCTGACACTGTCATTTGATCATACGAATACGTAATCCTATCTTTTTCTTTTATTATTCTTTGAATGTGTTTAATATACCACTCTAGTGGTTTATTCCTTTTAAATTAGTTGAATGTATAAATATAAATGAATATCTGGTTGATTATTTTAACACGGCATTTCTTTATTAATATGTCAACTAATATACCCGATCCATAGATTATTTGTGTGTGTATTATGCGTCTGTGTGGTGCTTTTAGCGGTGCGATGATACGCACCTGTGGTGGGTGCTTGTAATGCCAGTAGGTGGTGGTGACAAATGAGCACTACCAGTAAAAATCGCACCCGCTCGAGCGTGCGCCGCGTTTGGCTGAATTAATTTGTCTCGCGATGTCTCTTACAATGTCGCACTCTAATGATGCCCGTAGAAACGGCAGATATGACAATTTTCTCACAGATTTTTGAAAACAAGAGTTTTTTTTTAGAATGTTTGGCTCACTTATCTTAACAATTAAAGACGTATACATTTAAATAAATATTTTTTCTGTTCAAAAGCACACTTTATAAAAGTGTGTTCTGCATAAAAATAGCAATTAAATAAATCATTAAAACGGTCAAACCACAATACAAAACAAAACGATGTAAAATAAAAAATACTGTAATGAGTAAATTCGTAGCATCCCGTCCTGTCTACCGGTTGCTACGGCGTAGCGCGCTCGTAGCAGGCACTTAGCTGGTAGCCCGAGGCGCTCTGATTTATGTGCCGGCTACACCCAGTCGCGACAATTCATTTCAATTAACGCTCACTGTGCCCCTAGCGGTCCATCCTCATATAACATTCATAATTATAAAACGTTACACCTCTATTTTCTAATACAATAAAATTTACTGCGGTAATTGTATTTTAATAGTTTGGTATTAGATTAGATATTTATTTAAGAAAATATTGAATTAAGAAAGAAAGAAGAAAGAAAAAGAAAAACACATTTATTAACATAACATTGAACCCTTTTCCATAAATTACCTACATAATGAATACCGGGTAATTAATTACAAAAAAAAAATACTACATTCGCTGTTAGGTATAATATATTTTTCATCCCCCCATCTCGGAAAGAGTATTTTTACTCTTCGATATCTGAGTGCAAAAGTCGTTTTTATCCTCTAGAGAGACAAAGTAAATTGAATTTAGAACATCGTGCTTTTACCCCCCTGGCGCCGAATTTATCATACAACTTTTTTTTAATTTGTTAAAAACTCAGACTTGGAATCATCCCTAGGTTCCGAGTCTAAACGCAACAAAGTATCGATATTATGTCGTATCGATATTTTTTGAAAATATCAGTATCGATACTGATATTTTTATTTAAAAATATCGATATATGGGCGATATATCTTAAAAACCAAATTATAAAACAACAAATCAAGTCGCCCAAAAACAAAAAATACATTATATAATTTGTTAAAAAGATGTTAGTATAAAAAAAAGTATTCCTTTTTGGGATTTTATAATCTTAAAACTTATAAATGTTTATTGGTCTGTAAAAAATATAGATTTTTATACCTTTTCGATACTTTGAATTTTATATCGATGCATCGATATATCGAAATATTAAATATCGCTCAAAAATATCGATACATTAACAAAAATATATCGATATATCGATGTATCGATATTTTTTCAACAAGCCTATCGGAACTTTCTTGGTGTACTTTTTTAAGTCACTAACACCAACATTACAATACTTAACAAAAATATTACACTCAAGTAATTGTAGCAACGTTACTTTCAATTTCTCTTAATAAAATTATACCTAGTATTATTTGCTATAATTTAAAGAATATTCTGTAAAACTTACCTATCATTATAGTATTTAATACCTAAACTGAGATAAAAGTATATTGAGGTTGTAAATGTTTTTTTTAGTCATTTCCTCGCTGAGGTGGGATGAAAAGTTACGTGTTGCACTCGAGTGCAAAGATTTTTCACCTTGTGCTCTTTTAATTCCCTCGCTGACGCTCAGGATTCTAATTTTTGAATCACTCGCTTCGCTCGTGATTCAATTTTAGAATCCTTCGCTTGCTCGGTCATCAAAATTGAGCACGCGGTTAAAAAGCAACTTTGCACTCTTGTATAACAAATAACTATTCTTTCCCAGTCTCCCTAGTCCCAGGTTCGTTTTCCAGGACCAGCAAAGTGTTATTGGGTTTTTTAATTAATGAAATTAAGTATCAGTAGCAGACTTTATATGGGATAAATAAAACTGCCCAACCTGTTGGGGAAACAGGTTCACGTTTTCATTGGAACCAGCCCCTACGCTACAAAAAAAGAAGAAATGTAATGATGGAACAAAATCATATTTAAACTTAACAATCGAACGCTAAATGGTTTACACAGGGAATCCCGATCATTGGTGAGAATTCATTTGTTCGCTAAAAGCGTGACAATTGTGAAATCCGTGGAAGAGCGGCGACGCGCGACGGTGCGCAAACAGAAAACGGCGGCGGCTCGCGAAAAAGTCCTTTTAAAAATGTTGCGGCACGTACGGGTGGGAAGGCACCCATTACTGTGAAGTGGCGATTGTTGGTTTAAAGATTTAGCTGCAAACGAGGAAACAGAACCGTGGTTGGTGCACACTGCGTTAAATTTAACTGGAATTGAACAAGAAAATTGATATTTTGTGTTTTATTTTCGCGTGGAGTTGGAACTTTGAACCCGTTTCCCGTAGGAACTTTGAATTTTTTCGTGATTAATATGTAGACTATGTCGTAATCCAAGGTATGAGCCATCACCATTTCAAATTTCAGCCAAATCAGTTCAGCCGTTTAGCCGTGAAAGAGCACCAAACATCCAAATTTACAGTTCTCGCCTAACTTATTGTCCGGGTTGAAGTTGGCACAAGCTAAATTTAACCCGGCCGTAAAAATCGGAGACAGAAAAATATTGGATTAATTTTAAAACGACTGCCTACTACTTCAGCTAGTTCGGCTTTCGTTTTTATTTATAACAAACCAATATTATTAGTAGTAGGTTTGGGGTTTTTAAAACAGTTTACCGGCAAGCAATAATGCACCAATGCGTCTAGCACCAATGCCGCTGAGTAATGTAGAAAGTAAATAGTTCTTTATTTCTCAATGAGCGGTAACACAATGTGATGTTTGTGTGTGTACACTGTACAGTTATTTTTATCATATAGATTGCTCCATTTTGACCAGATTTGAAGGTATAGGTAATTGTTAATTTAATGTTATGTAATGTATTTTATGAGACTTTGTACCAAAGTTAGATAAAAGCATAGGTAATAGGGGCAACACTGGTCAACTATGTAAGATAGTGTACTTACCTAATTGGACTTTTCCAGGAAATGTGATCCACGTACCGCCTTTGTACCTAATTGCTCACTCACAATCTCTCCTAATGCCGCATTTAGACGTTGGCGTCGTGGTGAACGTTCGCGTCACCCACACAAATGTTTGCATATAAGTTGTAAATACACTTACTTTGTCTCATTACGTAAACATATTAAATTAATTCCAAACTCATATATCAAATCTAACCCTGCTAATAATTCTGCGTTTCCTTCATATACCCGCAGTTATAATAAATAAAATCTGACGCTACGATCAATAAAATTGTCTAAGAAGTAACTGGGTAAATCAAACAATAAATCTGGTATAATTTATTTTTGTTTGATTAATTTATTTTAATTAGTATTAGCCTCAGGATCTTAAAAAAATACAGACTCTTATTTCTTATATATCTAAAATATTATATAGCGCGAGATAAATAAATAAAAATCGCTATTCTCATTCGGAATGTACATACAACATAAATAACTTGTATAAGTATACCGTACAATAGTTATTTGTTATACAAGAGTGCAAAGTTGCTTTTTAACCGCGTGCTCAATTTTGATGACCGAGCAAGCGAAGGATTCTAAAATTGAATCACGAGCGGAGCGAGTGGTTCAAAAATTAGAATCCTGAGCGTCAGCGAGGGAATTAAAAGAGCACAAGGTGAAAAATCTTTGCACTCGAGTGCAACACGTAACTTTTCATCCCACCTCAGCGAGGAAATGACTAAAAAAAACATTTACAACCACAAGATACTTTTATTTCATTTTAGGTATTAAATGCTATATGATAGGTGTTTTACAGAATACCTATTCTTTAAATTATAACAAATAATACTCAATACTCAATACTCAATACTCAATACTCAATACTCAATACTCAATACTCAATACTCAATACTCAATACTCAATATTCAATACTCAATATTCAATACTCAATACTCAATTTTCAATACTCAATACTCAATACTCAATACTCAATACTCAATACTCAATACTCAATACTCAATACTCAATACTCAATACTCAATACTCAATACTCAATACTCAATACTTTATTGCATTCCATAATGTGTACATTAGTTGGTAGGTATGTAATACTAGAGAAATTGAAAGTAACGTTGCTACAATTACTTGAGTGTAATATTTTTGTTAGGTATTGTAATGTTGGTGTTAGTGACTTAAAAAAGTACACCAAGAAAGTTTCGGTAGGCTTGTTGAAAAAATATCGATACATCGATATATCGATATTATTTTTTTAATGTATCGATGTTTTTGAACGATAGTTAATATTTCGATATAAAATTCAAAGTATCGAAAAGGTATAAAAATCTATATTTTTTACAGACCAATAAACATTTATAAGTTTTAAGATTATAAAATCCCAAAAAGGAATACTTTTTTTATACTAACATCTTTTTAACAAATTATATTTAATGTATTTTTTGTTTTTGGTCGACTTGATTTGTTTTATAATTTGGTTTTTAATATATATCGCCCATATATCGATATTTTTAAATAAAAATATTAGTATCGATGCTGATATTTTCAAAAAATATCGATTCGACATATATCGATACTTTGTTGCGTAGTCTGAGGTTTTAACAAATTAAAAAAAAGTTGTAATAAATTCGGCGCCAGGGGGGTAAAAGCACGATGTTCTAAATTCAATTTACTTTGTCTCTCTAGAGGATAAAAACGACTTTTGCACTCAGATATCGAAGAGTAAAAATAGTCTTTCCGAGATGGTGGGATGAAAATGATATTGTATTAGGTTAGGTACTAAATTAAGATTGTTCTTATGAATGTTTTTTTTTTAATTTACGTATCGGTAATAAGCATTTTGCTGAAATATTATATTCATGGTGTTTTATCAAGGACTATTCTAAAATCTAAGCAGTTGTCGTCAAGTATAGAAGTGGAGATTATCGGTTGCTCTTTAATATTTGGGCCTGAGCAAGTGAGCACAGAAAAAAACTATGTTCTATGGGCTTGAGTGTTATCGAAAATAAGCGTAAGTTCTTCAAATAGACTCATAATCCACTACCCTATAAAGCAGTATTATACAGATATGTGCTAGGAGAGGCAGTAGTATAACTGCTAGGTACATTGGCCAGGTAATTTATAATTTTCTCGTAAATATCGATGCCTTTCAAAAAAGTATTGACGTTTAGGTGTTCGTTGACTGAATGCAGGAGCAGAGATGTGTTCGACATCGGTGAGAAGCCGAAAGCCGGGATGCCGGCGCTGCGGACGTGACGGGCGTCCGTGGAGCCGGGCGGCACCGACTTCAAAATGGTTATGCCACTGTTGAAAAGAAATGTTGTTCTAAAGCTTTTGCTTAAATTACCTAACTCTACGATTTTCTCATGTGTCGTGGGTTACAAACCCAACCCATGCACTAATATCCAAACTTAGCTAAGTAATATAGTCATTCTCTCTCACGGAGTCCTTAAAATTATTGGCATACAGCTCAAATTGCAATTATTAAGTGGACTTCATCACATAGAATGCCTGTATAAAAATTTCAGAAATTCGTTGCTTTTGGCAGTTTAGTTTGAAGCCTCTGCTCTCTCTGAAGTGATGTGAAACAGGCCCTAAAGATAGGTACCATTCAAATGGTCTATTATACAGCCGACAGTCGTCTTTCAATTTTATATGCGTGTATAACAGGACTCATTCGATACGCCTGCCAATGTCGCTGTAAACGATTTTGACATTTATTTACGTATGTATCATGCATGTTACTTGAAAACGTCAAATACTTACAGGTCTGTGGTTGCGTTGTAGATGGCGGTGAAGTAAGGGTTGCTGGAATTAGATATTGTGGCTGGAGATTGCTCGTCCATGCTGATGTAAGTCAAAGTAATGTTGTCGCCAGCCTCTGCGATCATCGTATTGAGCTGTTGAAGAAATAAACATTACTGTCTCGTTAGCCTAGCGGTCATAGTGGGTTCAATTTCCAGGTCGAGTATTTGTTATTGGGATCTTTGAAATTCTCAGTAGCAACTCGGGAGTTTGGATTTGTGCCTGGTTAATGATGATATGTTCACCGCCTGTTACATGAGATCTAAACATACTGGCGAACTGTCAGTGTACCTTTGCCTAGCCCTTCGGGGAATACCGGGGTGATGGTACTTTATGAAATAATGCATGTCATATGTCAAATAAAACATTCGACCGCTAGTCTAGTCTAGTTTGTGTTAAAGTAAAACTTACCGTTTCGTTAAATTCCTCCTCATTAATGTTCGTAGCCAGGCGTATGTCGAATACAAGAGATACGCGACCCGGAATCACATTGTTGGCTGTACCAGCCTGCAATGTAAAGAAACATCGATAAAATAGTGGTCGAAAGTCGTAACTCCAAATAAGAGAAAGAATATTTATAGTGATTTATTATTAGTCAATGATTGATTTCAACATATAACACGTACTTAGTTACATAATCGAAGAATCAAATCTGTACCTATCCACAAATTTCAAAGTCAATTAATATCATTGCTTCAGCATCTGAAGAACATTTTATATCTGATATAAAATGTTCCAAAACGTTGCTGCATTTCCCCGTATTTTTTTGTGTATTTTAATAAATAAATTAGGTGACTCTATTTTCTATGTTTAAGTAAACTTACGTTCATTCTGTTAAGGTTGATAGACGTGTATGCCCCGGCCTCGTTCACGGGTACTGTCTTTGATATGTTGTACTGTTCATCTCTAAACGCGAATAACTTGTCGATCACGTTGCGGCACTTGTAAAAAAATATAAATAAGTCAATCATTTGTACATTCTGTATATTAAGCGTAATAAATAAATAAATAAAATAAATCATATATTTTCTTCTAGTCGTTCTAGTCAGTTTTTACACAGCGCAATGTCGGCAAAAAGCAAAATGTATGCGACCTAGTGCTTCTGTCATAGTTGTACTACCCTCTTTTAATATCAGCATAACTAATTCATGTTTATCTTTTATTTTTGATGAAGAAAAAATGCTAGAAAATACAAAATATATTTTTATCTTGTAAAACGTATTTTTATAAGATAGTGCTGTGTAAAATGTCCCAGAATATTTATTAATACCTTGCCAGTAGCTGTGGTGTCCGTCGCAGGGTAGGTGGAACCATGAGCAGACACCCCGTAACAGTCAACTTGTATTTCTGTAAATAATATATTACCTACATATTTTTGATAATTATGTACACTGGCCATTTGAATTTCCATGTATGTGCCTATAATTTAGCTTAAAATATAATAGGTACATCTTACAGTGCTCCAAACAGACTTGATAATTACTAGATATTGTACCGCAGATAAAATAAAACCCGTGATCTAAAAGTATTCAATCGATTTCGTTAAAATAAATAATACAAATACGACACTTATTGAATATCTAAGTACAGGTTATTACTCATATGTATAATGGGGACAGATCACCAGTTATTATGATCTGCTAGGAGCTTCGATTTAACTACGCTATGTAGTAAACATGTCTACTTACGCCATACCGCCTTGTCTTGTATGAAAAGCGCTGTAACATCCAACGGGTATGAAGTGCCTTCATCCATTTCTATCCCCACATTCATGTCTGCAAACGCATCACTTTGTAGGAAGCGAATCATACCGTTGTGGGCTCCAACCTCCTCATCTATAAATCACATCATTCAATACAATTATATTGTAGTCTTAGTCTTTGATTCAATATGAGGTGCCAAAGATTAGCCAAAGTCGTTCATCGTCGTCAAAAATTCATGCCTAGGTACCTAATAACAAAACTGAAAGACTATGCTTGGCAATACTCTTTCAATTTTTTATTTTGAGTAGTCAATCAGGCAATGCCAATGCATTTGCCGATAATGACATGGAATGTCTATGCGGTACGTGTGTAATATGAACAAGTGTAACTATAATATACTATATAACTATCACTCACTCACCGGGCATAAGAGTCATGTACACATCTCTCAGCAGCGTCTCGTTGTTATTCTTAAGTCTGCGCAGTGCTTCATAGTACTGTATTGATACAGATTTCATGTCTTGCGTGCCTCGGCCGTAAATGTCACCGTTGTCATCCATGTAGGCCGAAAATGGACCGTACGTCCAGCCATCCTGCGGAGGAATGATGTCATCAAATCGCCAGAAAAGTTACCACAGCTTGTCTTATTTTTCTGAGTTTACATAGTTAGCGGCAGTCAGCAAGGGAGAGGTTTTCTTCTAGGAAGTACACATTCAGAGCAGAACTTTGTATTCAGTATCATAATATCATTTTTTTATTTTTTTATGTAATGAAGCTTGGAAGACACCTATCGTAGAATTGCATCATCATAAGTATCAACCAAAATAGGTCCACTGCTGAACAAAGACCTCCCCAAAGACTTCCCTGCATTGAGACCAATTACCGATATTTTTCGCAATTTCACAATAATAACATAATAAGATATTCTTTCCACCGTCTTTAACTGCAAATTAATTAAGTTGAAAAAAAGTCTATTTCGAGAAGTTTAAAGGTCGCGGTGGCTTAAAGGGCATAGCGTCTGGTGTATTTAAGCAGAAGACGCGGGTTCGAATCTTGCCCGCCGGTCGATCTTTTCCTTCATTGAAATAACTGATAATCTAGCATGGAAAATGCTAAAAAATACCATAAGACACAAAAAGAAGGTTTATTTACCTCAAGTAAGGCAGGAACGACGTCCATATGTGAGTTCAGCATAATGCTTTGTTGGCTGCTGTCGGCTCCCACCCACTTCAGTACCAGAACAGGATATCCCTCTACAAATTCGTGAACCGTGATGGGCACATCAGCTAGGGCTGCCAAAGCTGTCCAGAATACCACAGCTTCCGCTGTAAGTTTTAAAACAAATAAGTTAAAGTTGGATCTTCTGAAATCATTTAGGCACAGAATATTTTGAAAGTAAACATGACTTATATTTCAACCAGCAGCCTTTGCCCGCGACACTTAATTCCCGTAGAAGTTGAATTCGACCCTCCCCCCCACCCCTTTTTACAATATTTTAAACGGGCTATCTAAGGCTAAAATATTTTTTCCGCGTTCAACCAAACAAACAAACACACAAACAAACTCTTTAGCTTTATAATATTAGTATATAGATACGGATAGCTACACTAACTAACTAACTAACTATAACTAAATAACGCGATGACGAAGTATCTTTCCATATTTCAAAAAGGCAGACAAAAAATATTGACTTAGTCTCCATAAATTCTGTAGGTATACCTACTGCTTTGAGTTGGTATACCTACACAATTTATGGATTATTTATGCCCTTACTTAAATTGTTATTGGTGGTGGTATTGATCTGGACATATTTCTGGAACAGCTCTACTGAAGTGCTGTTGGCGTAATCGGTTGTGTTGCTGGATACTGAGCTACCTTGCAGCAACGCCAACACCATGCTCATTAAACCAATCATTCTGGTGTTCTGCAACAAAAATGGTCAACATAAAGAAGTTTTTATTCATAACTGCGACCGGTGCGCAACTTAGCCTGCGTTTCCCTGTATTTACATTTTTCCCCATATTTTTTAAATTTTTTCTCTCCATATCTTCCTCAGCCTTCATAAAAGACAACAAAAAAGAAATCAATCAAATCGGTTAAGCCATTCTCGAGATTTGCACTTAGCAACACATTTAGTTTAAGTTATTAAGTATTCATTTTTATTTATATACATTTACTTAGTGCTCCATCTATCGTCGAATAAGTCTGCCTGTCGGACGCCTGTCCGATTTATAGGGAATTGATAAGTTTAAAAGCGTGGCCCTAGGGAGGATGTACTATAAGTAATGAACAAAACCTACTCATGTGTCCACGAAACTTACTTACTTACTTACTACTTTAATCATCTTTGATAATTAAGTATTATAACCTACTATTGTAATACCAGGGTAGAAATGTACTTATTTTATGTACTTATTTTGAACAAATGAATTACTATCTAGAAAACTAAATGTAGGTATGACACAATGGCAATGATTTAAGAGGTTAGGGCACAGCCATTTATGGCTCAAATCTGGAGCAGCCAATTTGGGGGAAGTACCTCCGCCTTATAGAAAACTGCACCCAAAAAACACACTTTATTGTATGTTGTGTTGCTGTAGTGAGTAAGGATGCCAGAGCTCCGTTGCCGCTAAGGATGCGCTGCGCTGATAGGTCCCATGTAATAGGGGGCCACCCTATTGCCATTAACCGGGCACAAATCCAGACGCCGAAACTACTGGGAATTTAAGAAAAACTAAATAACACGCTCGAACCGGGGATCGAACCCAGGACCTCTAGCGCTTGGGACCACTAGACCAACGAGGGAGCAATCCGTTTATTTTCTTTAAATCAAAATACACAACACGTCTTCAAAATTCTATAGTGTTTCGCTGAATATGATTACTTATTTAAGAAACGTTCAACTACTTAAGTGTCCGTTAACGTTGTAAGAAGTAACAATTCACTAAATAAATAATAAATACGTACTTACCCAGGTGTCAGACGACTACTGTTTCAAGCAACACCACACTCGTATTTATCGCAAATTTATTTTATCTTACAATTTGGTTCCAGCACACGTTTGATTGTAAAAAATTAATATGTTGGCAAGCGCGTAAGTATCACACGTGTTTTGAAAACTGCGAGCTAACAATAAGCCAGGTTCTTAAGTACCCTAATACCTACTTCAGAACAAATATATTCAATAAAAGATAACAAAGCTAATAAATAGTAGCAGTCAATTAATTTTTATTTCTAATATTATAAAAATTTATAGCAAATATAAATTTATAGCAACCGGACATATTATTATCTCCTGTGTATTATTACATTAATATATATTGTTATAGTCAAAAATCGATATGCAGTTTCTTGTCGGAATGACTGGTTTATACTAGGTTTGAACAAGGCCTTTCGGCGAACCCCGAAGTAAATTTAAATTTTAGCCTTTGACTAAAGTATATTTAGTCAAACCTAGAAGTACCTAGCTTTTAGTCAAACGTCAATCTGTTTCGGGCTTTGACTAGTCGATCCTAGAATACTGGTCTGACTGGTCAAACCCCGATTTAATGAAATTGAGTTTCGGCGTTTGACCGTATAATAAATTAATCTCTCTTAGGTTAGACAAAAATTCGCTAGCCAAAGGTAGAAAAACGTCATTTATTTGGACTTTGACTAAGACCCATATAGCATTGTCAGACCTGAGGTTCGACTATAATCTGCGCGGAACTAGTTGGCCGCGCCTTAAAAATGTGAGCGGCGGCACAGAGGGGCGGGGTCGCCTGCGCGCGGTGGGACGGAGGAGCAAGGGCGCTTGCTTTTGTTCACAGTAACCCGCCGCCTCACCCCCGTCCCTACCTAAGGCGCAGCCAACTAGTTCCGGGTGTACTATAGTCAAATCTATGAGCGTCAGAACTTCAATGCATATAAGTATACAAAGGAAACGGTGACTGACTGACGTGCAACACAGACCAAGACACCGCTGCGCTGAGCTGATTGGGCCAAAATTTTGCACACGGATAGTTGTATCATAATTATGAGCCTAGATACGAACCTCTTTCTTACGGAGACCTACTTACACAGATACTTATCCTATGATCTGTATACGATCCCTAACATGGTTCGGAGGACACCAGAATGACGATTGTGTAGGAATTACAAGCTATCGTAAGTATTTAACTAATTAAATATTCAAGTAAAAACGTTCACGCTTTAAAAATTGCTAGGTAGGTACCTACTCGCATTATTATGCAAAGAAAGAAGTGACAAAGGAATTATTTACCATTATCTGTAAATGAATTCAACTAACGAGCGTTATATGTAGAGAATGGGCTATGAACCGAAAATTAATTAAAAAAGACTAATTAGTTCAAAATTGTAGTTGGAACTCAGCGATCACAAAAGGAAATTGCCTCTTTAATTATTTAAAACAATTCCTTATCAACTGTTAGACAAGTGCTTTTATGCGCGACTCTTTTATGTGTTCTCTATTGTACTCGAGGTCCTGGGTTCAATTCCCAGGCCGAGCAATAAGTGCTATTGGGTTTTATACTGCGGACAAATGCGAAGCAATATCAAGATTGCATAATTATAGCTATCGCTATGCATCGCGTTTGAAAAACCGTGCCCCAATCGTCTGCAAAATCAAATACCGTGGGAAGCCACTTTTTGTCCTGAAACATATTTTATAAACGTGTATCTATAGTCTCTGCCTACCCCTATGGGAAACAGGCGTGAAGCTATGTATGTATGTATGTTCTAATGAGTTAATTGAGGGGCTCGTGGCTCGCTGTCTAATGAACCGCAAGGTTATTGTTGGGTTTTATAGTTGGGTGATCTCTTTTACCAAATCTAGACACCTCCGAGCCTCAGAGAACATTCGTTCGTCAAACAACCTTAGTACTTAGAAAAACTTTAACAACCGGTTTATCTTGAAGATAAACCGTCTTTATTGCCCCGAAATATGCGCTGTAATGTCCCCCGCGGCCCTCGCGGTTGCGATGCGGAAGTCTGATAGCTGTCATTTAAGTAACATCTGATTATGTCAGTTTATAAAGTAGGTAAGCACTTACATTCATCTCTGACTGCGAATCGTGCACAAAACTTATAATAATTATAATTAATTCAATCCAATAAATTGTAGATGTATCTGTCTCCAAGTTTTGCAAAACAGTAAAATATTATGTAAAAAAATATGATTACGATTGTATTTGTATATCTCTGTATTACTCTTATTTGTCATTGTTCATTATCAAGGAAATGGGATAATGTCACATTTTTCTCTAAATTATCAACATTTTAGATATCAGCTGAAACGTCAGATCTTCGTTTATAACTTTTTATCAGTTTCCGTATCTTCATGGGTATACCTCACACAGATACGTATCATTTACACAACACATGATATCTAACTTATTAACATAAATAACAACGTTTATTTCGACGTCTTTTTAGTGTACACAGTTGTTTCTACAATAAAAATTCCAATTCAAGTGGCTTATATTTGCAATGTGAACAAAATAAATACATAGGATAACACATATACATACATAACATAACACACACATATTGTGTTTTGATAGGTGAAGATACCTGGATGTTAACACTGCTTCCTAATGAAATTGACGCCTAAAGATCCGTAGATGAAAATAGTCTTTTTGAACCATCCACAAACACATGTAATTTGCTTTTGTTTTGTGCCTAGGGATGAGCAATGTACCCGGTATTTTGAGCGTGCATAAATTTATTTATGCCCAAAATTGCCCTTCTTGTCTTTTAAGTGCTTGGAAAATGCTTAAACTCGAGTAGTGATATCCATAATATACTTACCTAATTACAAAATATTTAACGTTCTGATGATGTTTAACTTTATATTACGAATACCTCAACTTAGTTATTTGGGGTTTCGGTTTATTTGGCCCTCGCCGAGATGAACCAAAGAAAGCAAGGCACTATCTTCTCGGATTTTATTTTAAACTATTCTGCCTATTATACGATGCTTGTTTCTAGTGAGTACCTAATATACTTAACCATATCTAAAAAGGAACTTACAAAAAAACTTGATAATATAATAAAACCACTTAAACTTAATTTATTATAATAGCACAAGCACTATCATACTTTATTAATCACAATAATGTTGTTCACTAACATTTTGGGCACCAACAGACTGGAGGTTACCTAAATTCTTAATAACTTGCGTGTAAATATCTATACCCCTTAAGAAGACTTCTACATTCTGGTATTCATCAATGCCATGTAATCTTGGGATCGTATTCATTTTGGTAGCGAAGCCTAGAGCAGGTATACCGAGGTTACGCACAACAAGCATGTCTGACGTCGCCGGACACACCAGAGGAGTTATGTTGAACCCCCTGAAATAACAACAGAATTAATAACAACATAATGAAGCTCTTTCCCGCAGTGATTTCCCTCATCCCGTGGTCTCACCGTTACCAACCCCAGGGAACTTCCTTTGAAACCAAAGTACTTCTCTTCGTATATAAATTCACTCAATGCCAACACAACATGTTCCAAGACTTCGTGATTTTCACACACGAAAGGGAGTTATAGTAATAGTATATTGGACCACTTTGGCTCTACAAAATGCCGAGAAAAAGACATCAATGCAAAAATATGGAAAGTTTGGAGAAAAGATAGAAGATAGTTTGGAAAATTATTATAAATTTTAAATCTCACATGTTATTTATGGTTTCCTTCAAAGTGACCCAGTAAAGGTTGGAGTCGTCGACTGCCGTTACTCCCGAATCAGTTTCACGTCTAATGTACGACACTTCTGTATCGTTACCAGCTTCGCGCATCCAAGAGTCGACCTTGTCAAACAGATAAATAATAATCAAGCAAAAATGTACCTAAGCACTATTACTTTATAATTAATCTAAGTAGTCTCTCGAAACATTATGCATGCATTATTTTTTGGATGTATTCAAGCTCAAAATTTGATGATCCATTTACAACTTCTTCTTCAACGCCTGGATTTATTATAAGTACATAGGTACCTATACTGAGTACGTAGCGTTTGTCGTAAAATCGCCTTACAGATATTGGACCGCAAACATAAACAAGCATTCGGTTTTTAAAACCACTATCTACTTATTGTAAAATAATCTTGAACAAATAAATCTATTATCAGCATCAAGTTCAATACTTTATTGCTGGACATAGACATAGGACATAAGTGCATCAAATCAGTCATTTAACTTAAACTCTTTGTGAGTTACTTTAAATCAGGTAAATGTTGTTCTAAAATATTATTATTCATCCTATAATATGACGTATACCTACATGTTTCACTCATAGATGTAAAATATTTGTATAATATTATTACTATTACGCGGAACGCCATCTAGTAGATCTTTCAGATATTACTTTATCTTTCACATTTTGCAATTTGGTTCCACTTCAACACCACGAGGCCGCTTTCGTTATTTGTGGACAAACATTGTGATCTACTCACTAAAGATTGCACGTCCTGAGCATCAACATCTGTGGGTAGCCTCATATCAACGACGAGGTTTAATTTCGTAGCTATTATATTTGGCGCCAGTCCACCCTGCAAAGTAGACGTAGCTGACGTCAGAATATAAAAACATTTAAGTTACAGACAAAATTGACTTAAAAATAAAGTGTGTTGTAGAGTACAAAAGTCTATTTAAAAAATCAGTGGTTCAGTTTCCACATATTTGCAATAATAAATTAAGTGCAGTCATGTGAAAGCAATGAAATAGGTTATATTGAATAAAATATACAATATGAGTACCTAAATAAATGAATACGGATATCAAAATATATACCCTGCTCTTGAAATAAGACATTGGTTAATATATCGTCCCTGTCAATCAAGTGATAACGACCGGGCACGTCTCAGAACGCTTGTTATCTTATTATTTATGCTCCGCAATAAAAATGTGTAAACAACATAGGTTTATCCTCTTGTCGGGTACGTCGTGTGTGTGTAACGATGTGACCTAGTCGCGGCATTGGCTGGTGACCTCTCGCTTCCAGCTATTATTTTATAACTAAGCGTTTTGCCACGACATTAATAGGTAGTGCCAACTGCTATTGTGGAACCGCTATTGTGCTATTGTGGAACTCGTTGCCGGAATCTTTGTTCCCCGAGATTTATAATTTGGGTGTCTTCAAGACTAAAGGTAAGGCTTCTTCTAGGCAAGCAGGCGAGTTGTGGTCAAGCGCAAGCCTATCTAAGAAGATAAAAAAAAGTTATATGCGCAAAGAGCAAACGGATCGAAAGAAAGAAAGAAGCATCCACTGCAGGGATTTCAATCCCGAGGCGTAGTTGACGTGTCGGAGAAATGCTGATACATCTTCGGCCTCATCAGCTGTGAGTGCTTTGACCTGCGGTCCCTGCGGCTTCCTGGTTGGGTTAGAGAGTCCGGCGACAGCTGATCAGACAATGGTTCTAGAAAGTGGCGCGCGGTGTCGCGTGATAGCCTTAGGAAGCGAGGCAATTCGTCGTCCCTCGAAAGGTTACACTGATTGATTGATTCTCATAGAGAAAGCCATAAGATTCATGGACACATCATGAATCTTATGGCTCTGACGATTCTTGCTGTGTTGCGTAGAGTTTTTTAATAAGTATTGCTCCTTTCCAATCGAAAGGTTTTGCATTTCTTTGCTTGCTCACTTATTATAATTTTGAAGAAACAATTTTTGTGCAAGAACAATATGATATACCCCCTATATTTTTTCCTAAATATTTTAATGATTGCTTACATTAACCATGTTAATATTAATGCTGGCGTAGCCGGAGTAATCCAAACGAGCCTTAGTGTTCTTTATTTTTTTTTGTTCCTCTCTATATGCCATGACAATGTTTATAAATCTCTGGGCCTGTAAACATAAAAATATTTTTACATGAGTCACGAGTATCTAAGTATTAGTTAATGGATTTGGGTCACTTGAATTTATCTTTGTAAAATGGAAAATTGGTAACGTAGCTATCAACGTAGAAAATGGAGTCTGCCAAGAAATCAATTTTTTATACCTACTTATATACATTTAGGTGTATTGACGCATACTTAGTCCTACGAACGAGAACCGAACCCGCGACTTTTAGCGCCTAGGAAACGACAAAAATCAGTTAGGTACTGTCAAAATCAAAGATCTATTTGCAGACTGCTACGGTGATGATCATCATCCTCCTACCCTTATTCCAATTCACTTCTTATCTCTACTAGCCGTCATCTCGTAATTCAACTCTTGTGGTTATATCCTTTCTCACGCAAATCATCAATCTTTTCTTTGGTACTTACTCCTACGTACGGCAATAAACCTACTATTAAAAAAAAATACAACAACAGTGCTTAGACCTGCTTGCTAATACACAAGTTCTTAGTAGTGGGAAGTTTGATACAGGAAACCAAAAAGTTCTGTTATAATCTTACCTTTTCCATTGCACTATCATTTGGCATCAGAAACCCGTGCCCACCTTTACCGTAGATGACAAACTGCATTTCTGTAGCAAAACAAATATATCATATTCCATAAAAAAACTTCATCATAAAATACTTCATAGGATCAACCAGCGCACACGACAATCATTTTCATTATCATTATCATTAACCTGCAAGTGCTAAATGATTGGGTTTTTTTAATGATTGTATTCAGTAGGTACGTACTATTTGATTAAAGTCTAGACGTCTATGGCTAATTAATTGTATTGTACCTACCTATGCCCTTCGAAATTCTTTTGATGCACATTGAAAACGATACTCACGCCAAGGTCTTCTGTCCACATAGGTTACGTAAAGATTATCATCTGATGAGGTCATTCCTTCATCAAGGGCGAAACCAATGTTCAAAGACTTAAATTCTTTTGTTTTCACAAAGGCCTTTATTCCATTTTTACCGCCAGTCTCTTCATCTGTCATCGGAAACCACACTTTATAGTATTACAAATTCAAAGCGAGACAGCTCCCGTAATAATTAGTTAAAGATTGTATTGCATGAAGTTAAAACAATTACCAACCAATGGATATTTCAGGTGCGAAAGGAATGTTTTGGGCACAAATAGGAGTTAGTAGTTCTGTACCGGTGTTCCCATTTCAAGGAAAGATTACCTGTAGGTCGGTAGAGCAGTGATAGCCTAGGGGAGTGACCACTGGACTGCCAAATCAAAGCTCTTTAGTATGGATCCAAGGCACGCACCTCTGACTTTTCGAAATCATGTGCGTAAATTATCACTAGCTTTAACGATGAAGGAAAACATCGTGATGAAACCTGCATGCCTGAGATTTTCTCGACGGCATGTGAAGTCAGTCAACCCCCATTAGGCCAGCGTGGTTGACTATGGCCTATTTCCTCTCATACTGAGATGAGACCCGTGCCCAGCTGTGGGCCAGGTAATGGGTTGATGATGATGATGATTAGGTACTAGACACGTTTTTGTAAAGAAGGTAACTTTGTTAGAACCTACACCTACAGCGTAACTTATTACTATTTTTACGCGAAGTTATCAAATAGCCTAGAGGGACTAATTTGACGATCATGTTGCCTAAGTACGAACAATTATAATTCACTAACCTGGCATAAGTGTGATGTGTATAGTGCGCAGTAACGTCACATTATTGCTTTTAAGTCGTCTAATAGCTTCCAAGTATTGAATACCGATGTCTTTGGTGTCCTGCGTACCGCGCCCGTAAATATCGCCGTTGGAGTCCATATGCGCATCGAAAGGTGGATATGTCCATTCATTCTGTAACGAAAGTAAATAGCTACGTTACTCCGTATCATACCCAGAATGCATACCTAATTTAGAACCTAGGCACAAAAGCTAATCCCTCTGAACAATGCATTCTATAATTAGAAGAAATATGCTTGTCATTAGACACTATGATAAAACTTAGAAGTTGCCATCACAAGTATCTACAGTGATTGGGCTAATTGATCTGAACAAGAAAAGTCACACTTGTGTTTTTCATGTTGCACTAGCATGCACCCTTGGCAGTGAGCCCCGCTCTGAACATTACGAATTGGGTAATCTTTTATTACCTAGGTGCGTGTTGTTGTCGTTTTTATTACGCACGTTGTGTTTAACTGTTTAACTGTTTGTAAGTCACACTAGTAGATAAGGCCCAAATCGAGAAAGTAAGTAAGTAGTTATTTGTATTAATTACCTTTTACGCTACCTACTTGTTTCACCAAAAAAGTAGTGGAAAAACATTAAAAGTAATAGGTATTGTTAGGTAGGGTAGGTTAGGTATAAGTATTAGAAAAAAAAATGACACAAAAAATCCTGTATTTTTTATGGCTGCGTTAAGAACAAATTCACGAGTTTGATTGCAACTCAGCGTTGGCGACCGACTTGTAGTCTTTTTCCGCTTGTGGTCACTATGAAAATTACACTTAAAATGTTTGGCTTTAAGTGTAACCTTGTTTTTTTACCTCGTCCGCTTTAACCACGTCCATGTGTGAGTTGAGCATGATGCTGGGAAGAGAAGTGTCGGTGCCTTCCCACGTGGCCACGACTATGGACTTCCCAGCTGGTTTATATTCTGCGTATGATAAACCCAATTCATCCGCCTGTAGTTTCCAGAAGTCCACTGCATATTCTGTAACAGCACAGGTTGATATGGTAATAGCGTTCTTACTGTAACTAAAATAAATGTTGTTTTCGTTAAATTATTTACAGTCCAGTCTAAATCCCTTTTGATAACGACAATCAGACAAATCTAATTTAATTTAGACTATTAAGTAGTAGTTATGACTTTTTTAACCGTAACAGACATACCTATTACAATTTAAAAAGATAATAAAGAAGGTCAAGATCATCATTAATTGCGCACACACAGGGCCTCGCTTTTATTACCTCTTCAGTCTTCCGGATATGTACTGTTATTTAAGTTAGTTTATCGAATATTTAGGATGCTAATGTGAAATGTTAGTTGGGTAAACATATAATACTGTCTGAGACGGCCGGCGGCTGGATAGACGATAGGCCTGAAAAAGGTCATGGTAAATATTTCGGATCCCATGGTCATCACGAATTCCAGAATCAAGGGAAGTCCAGTTTTTAGACGGTACGAGTCCAACATAGCCTTCTCCAGGTGGCAGGGTACCACCAGGATTTATCTCCTTAACTTCAACGTAATTTTTTGCACACTTCTATAAATATGTAAAGTAAGTATTTTTCCATGTGGGCAAATGACTTCCATATGAAGATTATATATCTAGGCTACAAAATCATAATAATTTTACTTGTTGTATAAAACCTACGGAATATCTAGTACTTCCAATGATAGATAGCAAAAGGTCGTAAGTCATTTATCATAGTTACATAATATGTAGGTATGTACTACATAATTATGTGACTGTTATTCAGATGTCAGTTTGTCACAGCTGCCAAGACAATAACTAAGTACAATTATTATTGTTAATAAAACGGATATAATACTTATATACTTTTTTTGTAAATTCATACTTATTATACATAGGAAACACCCAGACAAACACAAATACTTATATTCATCATCACATAAATATTTGTGTCCTGTGGGAATCGAACCCACGACCTCGTGATCAGCAGTTCGGTACTCGAACCACTAGACCACAGACGTCGCCGTCGTGTTTTACTGACTGTAAGTAACAAGTTATCACCATCCAAGTTACCACCTGATTGTAAGTAACAAGTTATCGCCATCCATGGACATCTGTAGCTGCCTGTTTAGTAATACCAGAGGCATTGCAGATCCCTTAAAAGCCTCTACCGGCAATGTAAAAGGGAGGAGGAAATGGCACACACGCGCAAAAGTCGGAACACACATGATCACACATCAAGGTGCTTTACACCAGACTCCGACGTAAGGTTGGTCGCCAGTCGGTCAAACCCCATAACCTGACCAACGAGCAACTTCTTTTGTTATCTCCTATGAGATGGCCCATCTGCAGTGAGTGAGAAGTAGCATTCTTGTATTTTTTAACTTGTCCCCACACGGGCTAACGAGAAGGACCAAATATTAGAATTTAGGAAAGCGTATGTACGTACTTATATTTTCTTCTCGGCTTGTGTCTATGCGGATATATTCTCGAAACCTTTTAACTGAATCTAATTCTGTATATTGTTGATATTTGTTCCGAACTGGCCCACCGATAGTCTTGCATGTTAAAAACACAAAACACAGCAAAATAAGTGATTTTAACATCTTGATCTTTGCAAATCCTGAAAACAAGTGGGTACATAAGTAGTCATATAACTAAAATTTTATTAAATAAGTACCTAAATTAATTCAACTACTGTGGAATTGATGTTAGGTTAAGACAGGGCTGCGGACGAATATGCTGTTCATCCCTGAGGATATCCTTATGGATAACCCCGCCCCGGGGAGGGCGGAGGGGTCTGTCAGATTCGTACTGAACTACTGACTAAAACCAACCCCGGTGTTCCCTCTCGCACTTGCGTCGTCGGGGGCTACGGGAACAGCATATTCGCCCGCAGCCCCCGACTTAGTATGACCTTAAATCAAATAATCCGTTTTTTCAAGTTCTTAAACGTAAAGTAAATGTATGGAACAGTTGATTATTTTTTTGTTATTTAAGGGTAGCTACTCATGCGATCTTATAATAAAACTTGTTCATAATGATGAGAACACTGACCCCTTAAATTTTGGCATGTGTGTGTGAATTTTTTTTTCACTTATGGTATGATGTTAAAGATATGTATATGTATGATACATTTTAGTATTAAATGCACATTGAAAACGAGAGAAATCATACTTTACACGTCACTTGGAAGATGTTATAATTCTACACATATCTGACAACTTGTACAAGTGGATGTGTTCATAGTAAAATTGTGTTTAGTACCTACTGTAGTATTTAAAATATAAACAATTTACGTAGGGTCTTACTTTACATCTGTGGTACTTACCTACTACATGCCGTTCTTAGCCAATATCCATAACTCACTGATCAGTCCGAATCACAAAAGAAGTATGATAAATATAATCATGCTGTAAAGTTGTGCGACTGAGGTTTATCAAAGTTTCGACGAATAAAATTAAAGATTTCCGTCTCGATTTTACGGATAAATCATTAAAATAACAATAATTCATTTTCCATCTATGTGCATCGGTGACCTTGACCTCTAATTAAATAAGTTTAGCGGATAATTTGAATCTATGATTAATGCTCCTTGAATGTACTGGCCGTGAGGCTTTTCTTTATTAAGTGTCACAAACCACCCTATGATTCAATTCTATGTATAATTTACCTACAGTTCGCGCCAAAGTTATTGTCCGGGTTAAAGTTGGCGTTAGCTAACTTTAACCTGGCCGTAAAAATCGGAGAAAGAAAAATATTCACTATTATCTATTCTATTATAATAATCACTATTATCTGAAGTTCACATTGTATTAAAAACTTGTTTATTGGTTTCTTTCATCTAAACGCTTTTACATTATTAATGTACAACAACAAAGACAATATCTACAATACCTACTCGTTGTAAGTACCTAAAATCAGTTATATGACTGATACTGTTTTGTTATCGTATTCAGTTTTACGAACAGGTAGGTAGGTATTATTTTATATATACGCAATTATTTTAATTGAGTTTGTTAATTCAACAATCAAAACTGGCACTGCGCAACACATTTGCTTGGAGACTGATGATAATAATTCTAACTGTTACGCAAAATGTTGTGATTGTTATGATTGTATTAGATTCGATGAATTGATCTTTGACTACAAGGCAAATTAGGCGAATCTACTAAGGTAATACAGCAAATTTAACGGAAACTTATCTGTTAGCTGTGAAAAAGGTTCACATGAGGTCCCGTTAAATTAGCTGTCACATAATTTCACACAAATTATGTTCAATTTTTAAATTTTGTCGCCTTTCGTTACTTTTCATCTTTTATATTTAGTCCTCCTTATTCTTCTATTATTCTTAATTTTTTTAACTATCCTGTATATTTTTACTTCATCTAGAAGAAGGAGGTAAGAAAATGAGCTTTTCTTTCCCTAGAAAAGTAGAACTGTATGAAAGTCCTGTAACTGTATTTTTTTAAATAAGCCAAATTGAAGACAAAAGTGTTCGATTTGGGTTTCGAATAAATGTTTACGAGATAAAAAAAAACAAACCTCCATGACTACAGCCAAACCAGTATTTATCCATGAATAAATTACAAAATAGAATTTTAGTTCAAATTGCGCATCATCGATAGCGATTTTTTTATGAATTTAATTATTATTCCAAATGTAGGTACCTAGTCATTGATATAAATACTATAAGTCAATGTACCTAGTAATAAGCTTATCTACTGCATTTTGCCGTACAAATAGAAGAAAATGTCGACTGAAACATCCAAATTATAACCTGCGAATGAACTGAAACTGAATAATGAGTACTAAACTGAGAGTAATGGGGTGTATTTACCACCTGGTTTCAAATGTGACGGACCCTGGCTTGGCCACAATTAGGGATTTTAATTTTGATGACGTAAAAATGATGTCGCTATTTAGTCGAAATTATTTGCCAAATATCAGATTTAGTCGGTCACCGGTTCAAAAATTATAAGGGTTTATAGGTGGCCGATCTGGGGTCACTCCCCAGTTTGGCCACATTTATATCTCAAAAACTAAGGCACCTAGCGAAGA
Source organism: Acronicta psi (assembly GCA_946251955.1). Taxonomy (NCBI): domain Eukaryota; kingdom Metazoa; phylum Arthropoda; class Insecta; order Lepidoptera; family Noctuidae; genus Acronicta; species Acronicta psi. The sequence goes on along the minus strand of OX276475.1, from coordinate 7,823,669 downwards.
TCTGTTTTCTTCCAGATTTAGTCGCTATTTAGTAGAAATTAGTCGCCAAATATCAGATTTAGTCGGGTCTTAGTTTAGAAGATATTTTGAATTTAATTTTGAAGGGATATAGTCCAAGAGCTAGATCCAAGTTTAAGAAAAATATGTAAGAACAAAATATTTCTATTAATATTTTTTCCTTTGAGCAGTAAAGAATAAAAAAACGAAATAAGGAAATTTGTTGAATTGTTTCGTTGTAAGGTGGTGTAATTGCCATAGACAAAACTGATAATACAGGTGAAGAGTGAAGGTGAGATCGTTTCATCTTACTTCTTATTTGTTGTAGAGCTTTTAAATTTGGTATAGTACATTATATTGGTGTAATAGGTATGTATTTTTTTATGTAACGTAGGTATTGAAGCAGTTTTTAACTTTTAAGTGTTTTAAACAGTTTACTTAAGGTACGATCATTTTAACGTATTCGGTACATAAATCATATGTTCTTAATTATTTCACCAACAGTAGTTTTATTTTCTAACGCGTAAATTAGAACTTAACGTTATAATTTGATAAAACAGTAGCATGCGACTGTACAATATCTTGACCTCATGTTTATTCTTTTCAAAGAAGTTTAAGCCACTCGTAAACTTTTAATATACCTACACATATAACTTGTAATACTCTCACTCTTCTAGTAGAAGTACCTACTTCTATTACACATATTAATTCACATAACTTCAAAATTAAATTTAAAAAAAACTTCCTACGTCATCAAAATTAAAATCCCTGATCGTGGCCAAGCCAGGGTCAGCCACACTGGTTTTGAAGGTGGAGGAGGGAGGAATCCTAGGTAATCAACAGTTCAACACCATGAAAAGAACACGGTACCTTAGGATGTCGAAGCAACTGGCATGCAGGTTCGAGTAGGTACCTACCTGCCGTAATCTAAAAGTTAAAAAAGTCTTAAATTATCTTTAAGACTTTTTTAACTTTCCGCCTCCTTACTCTACTCTGGAAACTGTTCAATCTCAATGTATTGAAAGTTAAAATGATCAGTACCTACCTATTTCTTTAGTAGGTAATTGAACCTTTCTATGTAGGCACTACACGCAAACACACGCCACACCGCACACGCCTACACGCTAGAAATGTCTGAAGCCTGTACTTAACTGAAATTGAAGCCGCTTACACGTTCAGTAGGTACCTACTACATTATTGACAAGGCATATTTGTTATAAGCATATTAGTCTGACTCACACGTAGGTCTGTAGTTGAATCCTGTGAATCGATATTTTATCCTGCGAAGACATGCCCGTCATGTTTTTTAGGACTTCTATAATCATTCAAACATTATTCTAATAAACAATGACCAACAATGATTGAATGAATAATAATGATTAAAATAAAAAAAACAGTAAAATATTTTTAATTCTAACACACAACATTAGTAAGTGGGACATTGCCTAAATTTTTAATAATTTGGGTGTAGATGTCTATGCTTCTAAGGAAGACTTCAACATTCTGATATTCGTCCTTGCCGTGTGGTCTAGGGATGGTGTTGACCTTCGTGCTGAAGCCGATGGCAGGTATACCCATGTTACGCAGCACGGGAACGTCGGATGTCGCTGGCAAAACTACTGGCTTATACTTTACACCTCTAAAGCAAAGAAAAAAAAATTAGTTTCCACAGCTGTTTACTTCATACTTGTAAAGTAATTCATGTGCTTAAGGGGGGAACATAGGTAGAATACCGAAAACACCATGGTGTTTAAAGCATTTTATTGACGAATCCACTCATTACTTTGCACTGAAAATTATACCCAATATACTTAAGATTATTGTGAATAATCCGTATTGTTTAGAATATTTTATACATGTCTCAAATTTTGTAAAAAAGTGTTTGAAAATGCGCAATTTTCAATCTTAATTGTATTTTTCCTCCATTACCACGCATTACTTGCAGATGAATTTTACACTAAAAAAACCGCCGTGGTCTGTTTAATAATCCGTATTGTTTTAATTTTTAATTTTGAACTTATTTTTCTAAATAAACAAGAAAAACATTTTATTCACAATCCCCCCACTACAAGCACCCCCTCGCGCACCCGTCGCATGACACAAATCATGTCACTTCAGTGCCTTGATGGCACCTGTGACGGGAGGACTGCACGTCAAATATTTTTAGGGAAAAATTACAAAATTAAGACAATTCTAACTATTTCTGAATTAAATAATATAGTAAATAGTATGGTTATAATATTAAGCTCAATAAAAACAGAAAATCATTTTGTAAATAAGTATAAAGATAATTTTTAGTAAATGTCAGGTTCTTGAGTTGATCATAGAGTAAACCGCAGACATGAAAAAATAGCTGTCAAACTGTCAACCTAGTGACTGACCGATCTTCTTAAATATAAGTGAATACCTAATTACGTATTATATGATAGAATGCCTTTTTACTAGTTTTAAATCACTCGTGCGTTACTGCTACGCACAACCATCATGCTAAGCCACTTTAAAAAGGCATACCGATACCATAATGATGACATTTTGTAAGTCACTAATTTTAGTTTTTAGTAAGTAATTTTGTAAGTGTAAGTATTTTGAGGTTTGCACACTAATTATGTAACTGTGCAAACTGCGTCAAATGAATTGTAAATTGAACATCACCCACATTCGATGGTTTGCTGGTATGTTTATGTGGCATGTGTAATAGGGGGCGACATAATCTACTTACAATAAATACATCTACAGAAGTCACTGCAAAAATTTATCAATAATTAGGTAAGTAAAGTAATACATAATTACAAATAACCCGCTTACTCGGTGCAGAGAAGAGTCGGTCGTAGATGTTTCACAGTTGTGTCCATTTTCCTAACGGCTTTCGCAATATTTTTTTTATACAACTGTACTGTCATGTCATGTACCTGCATGTTGTTGAATGAAAGCAGTACTCAGTTACTACTCAGTACCACCATGGGATGAGATTTAGAAACAGACTGCACGAATTGGGGCTCTGAGGAAGCAAGGGGAAGGGGGTGAAGATAGCTTTCCAATTGTACAATTCTTTTCTTGTAGATATTTTTTTATGATTATTATTGTAAACCATACTCAGAAAACGAGAAAGTATTACCATAATGAAACCCAACACTACTTCTGCTGGTACTGTTAAAACAACTTCTTTACAAAATTAATATCAATGTGTACTTAGCTGTTATAACATGGAAATGAGACAGGGTGGACTTAAAGATAATGTGAGATTTATAGATTTAGGAGCTACACAGGTTGGAATAAATGGAGACTAAGTTAAGATAGAAGTTAAAAGCCAATGTCTTCATATTTAGGTGTAATAAGGACCTGGAAAAGCAATTAAATGAAAAGAGTAAATTTTGGGTAAAATAAGGCTTTTGGCATATTAACAGAACCAACATCTATTACCAGGTCTAAATAATGATCACTATGATGAAGACATTAAAAAAATAAATGAAACACAGTGGAATTGGAAAAAGAAATTTGACTAGTAGCATAGGTCTAGTTCAATATCTCTGTATCTTTGCACTACAATAATTTTATATCATTTCTTGTACCTACCACATTTGACGCAAATAAATGATTTTGATATCAATAATGAAAAAATATTACCAAGTAAAAGAACAACAATGTTACTTTATTTTAATTATTGACTTATTCTGGACAAGTGTAAAGCCAAATTAAAATATTTTTTGTTAGCCCAGACACGCTAAATTTCAATAGTTTGCTGGTAAAGTTAAATTATATGTCAACCACAGGGGTACACAAATGGCTTCAAACGATTTCACTATTTAAAACTGATAAAAAATATGTAGGTACCTAACCGATTATGATTTGTGAATTATGCGAATTCGGAGTTCTTTAAGTACTGCACTGAATGTTTAAAAATTATACTGAAAGTAGTCAGACTATGAAACGTACATGAATTAAAATTTAAACACTTGATGATTTCTTTTCCCAAAATCTTGCGCATTCTTGCTGGTAAGTAGCAGCTCTTATGAAGTAGTACACTGGGTACCTATGTATTAATACATGTCTCTTACTTAGTAAGCACCACTGAGATTCATACATACAGTTGTTTAATTGTCTTAAAAATACTCTTGAAACTGGGTTTATTTCAACTATTAAACACTATTTGAGCACTTATTTTCTATAATTTCGCACGAAATTAATAATGTATTGTATTTTGCGATGCCACTGAGTTAGCCGCAGTAGATCCTGATCAATTTTCTTACATTGTATAGCGCGATGTATTTATTTTCTATCAATTAGTAATTGCAGGTTTTACACTCATATTATTACATAGATTATGGTACCATAGGTAACATTTTTAACAAATTCGAACTTAAATTGATTTCTCTCATAGAGTCAACAAAATAGGCAAAATAGGAAATGTTACGACGCATCTGTATTTTTGCATAATCATATTATAGTTAAACTTTTCTGTATGTAGGGGGCGTTTGGGTTCCAAATACTCGTACAGAGGTCAAACGCTCAAAGTCATTGGCATGGGTACGTCGAATGTTGACTTGGACGTCGTGGCCTTGAATGATTTCAAGATTATTTATAGTTAGGTACTGTATTATTATTAGTATTAGAACTGCCTCGTTGATTTGTGGCCCTAGCGCGACAGCTACGCTAGATTTCCTGGGATCGATTTCCAAGTCGGGCAAAGTGTTGTTGGGTTTTTCTGTGAAATTCCCAGTAGCCACTCGGAGTCTGGCTGTGTGTCCTATTGATGGCAATAGTCTCGCCCTCTATTACATGGGACCTAAACATACCGGCGAACTGTGGGCGGACATACTTAGGTACACATCTCAGTGGTTACGTATTTTCGGATTTGGACTGTCTCCTATTATAAATTACCTATATAAGTAACGGTGTTAAGGTACTTACAGGTCATCCAAAGTATTCGCTATGGACACCCAATAAGGATTGGTGTTGTCGACAGACGTTATTCCAGATGTGGTTTCACGCCGCAAATAAGTCACTTTGGTTTCATTACCAGCTTCCTTTATCCAAGAGTCTACCTGGGAGACAATAATAATAGCATACATGGGAAAATCTGAAATATTTATAAACGTATAAAATCTAAAGACTGACCAAAATTAATAATGGCCTGTTTTACCACCTCTGGATAAATTAAAAAATGGAACAATATTTGTATGAAATTCTCTGCAAAGTAATTAAACTTGAACTTATCAGGAGGTGATGAAACAGGCCCTAAGTCCAGACAGCTGAAAATTAGAACATAGGAACTGAGGATTTTGGGATATTCCCACGGGTTTGAGAAAACTGAGATCAAATCAACGTAAATTAATCAACTCACCAAAAAAAAAGATTTATTCTGATATTAACTAAAACTATATAATTATTACAACGTAAGTAGGATAATAAATCTATTAAATTAAAAATCTATTCCTAAATATAAGTAAAATAAAATAATAATAAAATTACTTACCAAAGATTGCATCTCTTTGGGATCAGCGTGGGTCGCCAGTCTTATATCAACGATGAGCTTGAAATGAGAAGGTACAATATTCTCAGCCAATCCACCCTGGAATATAACCTTATTGTTAAATACATGTGAAGTCACATCAGAATTCGTGCGGACTTTACGTGACTCGTGACAGGGAACCGGTGACCTTAGGAGCCTGTTTCCCGTTCCCTTACTAGGAGAAGCACTTACGTTAATAACGTTGATGTTCACACTGGAATAACCAGCAGCAATAACGGCATCTGGACTTTGTTTAAGGATTTGTTTCTGTGTATCTCTGAAGGCCATTACTGCCTTTATGAATTTATAAGCCTGAAAAATAACATAATATCTATTGATCTCTAGGCCTTTGTTTTGTAAGAAAATTATGAATTATCTGTCGTCTGGAGAGGCGACGGTATATCGGACTCGGACTGACTAAAAACATCACTTAATCATGACATCGATATAAAGGAAGGTCGTCAGGGACTCAGAGCCATTTTTTATGTTTATAATTAATATACAGGCAACATTTTAAATCTGAAATTTCTTTAACATTTGGCTATAAAATGTGACCGTCACGGACACCGGTTAAGTATAATAGCGTTAGGTACATAGTTTAAAATAGGAAAGATTATTCTTACATTAGCCATGGCACTATTATCTGGCATCATATAACCGTGACCATCCTCACCGCGGATTTCAAACTCCATTTCTGTAAAGTACAAATACATCTAGAGTGGCTAAAGAAGTAGTACCGGCAGTGCCGAACTGGGCATCTATTTAGGGTGGTGATTGCCTGCCGGCAGTGGCGGCGTAAGACCTAAATTTTATGTGGGCAAAATTAATTTTGCGGGGCCCTCTGCCAGCGCAAGATTTGCATAATTTTTCGGGGCGCGAGGCCCCCTGGGTCGCGAGGCCGTAGGCGGTGGCCCACGTCGCCCACGCCTTACGCCGCCACTGCCTGCCGGGCCCTTGTTTACACAGGCCCCACAAGTCAGGCCCGTTGGCTTTCGAATCACCTGATTTTGACTTGACTACACTAGATTTGACATAGTCCAAGAGATAAGAAGACAAGAGACAAAAAAAACCGAGAGTATTTCATCTACCACTCTGTCTCGGGCCTCGGGGCTTTTGTGTAGTGGGAGCCACCCGGGCGTCCCCCGGCTCAGTCAGACTCTGGGATCGCTTTATAAAAATCGTAATTTGTCATCATGGGTAACCACAAAAAAAATTGTTAAGCATTGGCAAATTTTTAAAACATTACATCACCAAAGTTGTTTATTAGTCTAATTAAAAGCATAATTATAATTGTCAAAAGAAAACTCGATTTTCTTTCTTTTTCTTTTAAATATTTAGCGAATTTCGTTGCTAACTGTACATAGGGCCTATTTCACCTATTCTGGATAGCCGCTAACCGGCGGATATTATCTAAAATGGAACAAAGTTTGCCACATTACCTATTTTACGGGAATTTACTAGGAGGTGGTGAAACAAGCCCTTAGGCAAAAATAAAAAATAAAAAAAAATAACTTGTAATCTTAGCATGGAAAATGCTTAAAAAAAATACAAAAAGAAAGCCCTTAGGCTATTAAAATATTTAATAAAGATATTAATTTAAAGCATAGTATAAATAGTAACAAATTCTTACGCCATGCTCTCTTGTCCACAAATGAAGGAAGAATAGTGTCACCGTCCGTTGGTATTCCTTCGTCTACAACGAACCCAATGTTTAGGGCTTTGAATTGCGCTGTCTTGATAAAAGCTTTCATTCCATTTATACCACCAGTTTCTTCATCTGTAACGATGTTTGAAGAAAACGAAATACTTAGTAGGTAGTAGTATTATTAGGTATCTTCCGATGTCCAACTCATCTAGGCAAGTAAATACATTCTGTGAACTGAACATAGATACATTCTAGGTTGTATAACACCCTAGCCGCGCTAAACGATCTCTTGGATTCTAATCCTACAGACGACCTGTTTGCGGATGAGTGGACGAAGATTATATTGGTATGTCAGAAGTACTGTGAGAGGAAAGTATGAAAGTGTTTTTATCTTCTTTTATTTACTTTGCTTTGTTTTGTAGATTTTAATAAATTTAGTTTTTTTAGTTACTGTATTATATTTTATATTGGTGGATCCATAGTAATTAATTAATAAAATAAATAAATAACTACATACATAAACAGGTATCAGAACCATAATACTGTTATTGGATTTTTGTGTGAAATTCTCAGCAGCATATGGGAGTTTGCAATAGATTCGATAATTCGCTATTCCTCCATTGAACCTGAACATACCAGTGAACTGTGGGTGTATATTAATACTCTATATTCTCTTCAGGGAATGGTAATTATGGCCTATGTGAAACTGAAATATGTTGCACAAGCTGTTTCCGAAGTGTCGTAACTTACCCGGCATCACAGTCACATGCAAAGTGCGCGCTAATGTTATGTTCTCCTTTTTCAATCTCCTAATAGCTTCGAAGTACAGAATGCCCGAGTCTTTGGTGTCTTGCGTGCCGCGTCCGTATATATCACCGTTTTTGTCCATGTGCGCCTCGAACGGCGGGTATGACCATTCGTCCTGCAACGTAAATCATACAAAGGTATTCTTAAAAAGTTTTTATCCGGTGGCAATTGTTTAATTCATTTTTTATTTTGAATTACTAGGTGCTTAATTCTATATTATACATAGTAGACGCATCAGTGATCAATTCTATGCAGATCCACGAACAAAAATTCGCTATTACGTTAGGCTGCACGTACACTGAGGGCCTGTTTTGCCACCTCTGGATATGGATACAGATAGCACTTACCGCAGGATAAATTATTGTTGAATTTTGACTCAAACAAATAACTATAATACCTCCTCTACTTTGACCACGTCCATGTGTGAGTTGAGCATGATACTCGGCAGAGAGGGGTCGGTGCCCTCCCACGTGGCCACAAAGATCGGCTTCCCTGATGGCTCGTAGATGGCGTAAGGTAAATCCAGTGCTTTCGACTGGCGGATCCAAAATTCAACTGCATATTCTGTAAGAGAAATGATGGAAAGATTTATTTACTAAAAATATTTCTTTGTTACCTACCTACTAGGTGTGTCTAGTTTTAGATTTTTCAAATATAGGTAGGTAGTGCCTACGGAGATATGACTGACTAAGGATAGGAACGTTTGAAATCTATGCGCTCTGTGTCGCTCAGGCCTGTCGCTAAGCGCCCGCCTTAGTCACTTCACTGTGGACGCAAAGGGCGATTACATAGGTTTGATACTTCGCGCCCATCGTCGCAACCGCGCTTGAGTCCGATATAACTCTCTGACTTTTCTTTCTGGGGAGACGGAGGGTATCCATCAAGGATTTTCACACGAACAAAAAAGCTCGCAGTGTGGACGCACAGTTTTACGCTTAGGATTTCGCAAACTGCTAAGAAAGTCTGTGCCTCGGAGTCCCTATTCGAAATAAAATTATAACAATCAATACAACAAAAGAAGTTAGTCGCGATCATCGAATCGATTGTTGGGTATGAAACACATTCAGGGTAGGAGAACTAGCAATCTGTCAAGCGTAACTCGTGTTTCTTAGTAGACTGCCAGGCGCTGAGTTAAGCTAGTCATCGTTTTTGAGAAATCAAAAACAATTTGCTTGTAACTAATTAGGTAGGTACGTATTTCTAAAGCTGACAGTAGCTACATCATAATCTTCCTGTCATTTTTCCAATTTACCTACTTGAAGCTGACTGTTGGTACTACATAGTTTTATAATACTCAAGCAAGTAATATTCGTTTTGATAATTTGTGGGAAATAATTTAATGCTTTAAATAATGTATGAACATTAATGTGAATAATTTATCAGTTAGATATGGATACGGTTTGACCTTTCATCATAATTTGTTTCTCTACTTGTAAGGAAGAACTACAATGACATTGTAAGTACATCATTTTGAATGATGATAAAAATAAAACTGTTATTTGCCAATTTTTCAATGTAAACTTGCCCTCTATATTCTATCTATACTGAGGCTTCATGGACCTAGTACTTAAAGAAAAACAGTGGCGTATACCCTCGCCACTGTTTAGGTACATTTACTACATTTTGTACAACATATAGGTACACGAACCTACCTATTAAAAAAAAAAATATACATCTTACCATACATAACAGTACATATAAACAAAATCTTACAAAATAATAATAGTACCTATGTGTGGCAATGAAACCAGCTCAGTAATTGCTGTGCGGAGGGCACAGCACTGATTTTCGGCTGGTCCCTGCCATTTGAGTATAAAGCTTTTTTTATTTACGAGGACAGCCTTCAATAGGGTGCCGGTCTTAAAGATTAGACCGGGACACGTACCCACCAAAAAGGATCACAACATAATCCGGATCAATCTTAAAAGTGAAACGAATTAATGAATGATTTATGTACATACTCAAATTTTCTTCCTTGCTCGTGTCTATACGGAGGTACTCTCGGAATCTATCGACTGATGGCAGTTCCAAGTAGTGTAAATATTTATTCCATAGTGGTGCAGGTGCAGCATCGATAAGTGTTATAGATATAAAACACAGCCAAATTAATACATTCAACATCGTTATTGATAATCTGAAAAATAAGAAAACGTTCACTTTACACGTCAATGTTTTTTATTGGCCAGCCAAACTGACCACCTCTGAGAAGAAACGCCGAAACGCCAAACTCAGATATTAAAGTCCACACAAAGCAATAGCAATATTAAGTGAGTAGGTACCTATATGAGTGTTGAGCAATCATTATTTGAAAAGTTTAAAGGTAGTGCCATAGCTGCTTTGTGTAGACCAGTTTCTGTCGACGGCACGCATAATCTAGGGAACTCATCACTCAGTATCGGAGCACCTAAATAGTGCGTACCTACTATGTACATACCTAGTATAATTATTACCGACTGTCGAAGGAGTTATGTGTTTGACCTGTGTGTATGTATGTCCGTTCCTATGTCCGCTCATAACTACTCAATGGCTCAACCGATTTTGATACATGATACGTGTGTGTGTGTGTGTGTGTGTGTGTGTGTTTCTGTCTGTGGCATTGTAGCTCCCAAACGGATGAACCAATTTTGATTTTGTTTTTTTTTTATTTGAAAGGTGAATTAGTCGCGAGTGTTATATGTGATGAAAATCGGTCCAAGTTGGCCGCCGCCACAAGAAAAGCGTATTACTTACATATTTTTTCACAACTCCCTCAATATGGGTGTCAAATGAAAGGGCATAAGGGCATAGGAGAATACTATACACTATGATAAATTTCAAATACAAGATGGCCGCCACCGGGTTTTCTAAATTTTTTTTTAATTTGATAGTGTTATATTTACACTATTTACAAATAAATACATATTTGCAACAGGTACAAAAAATAAGCCGGTGTGACCAATTTATGTTTGTAAACGTACCCACGAAACCACAATGGTAACAATTGTGTACTGCAAAAAATCTTTTCAATTTTTTTTGATGATTTCACTGCACTAAGACACACACTGAAGTAAACAGGAAAATATAGTAGGTAGACTAGACTGCACTATTTGTTGATACTTGGCAATTTACAGAAACCTGTATATTATTAGTGATAAATAAGTGTTGCATTTTAACTTTCTTAGATGTTATCTCCAACGCGATTACGCGACGCTTGAACGTTTATATTGTATCTTGGCTAATTAATTGGAAGACCGCAAGGTTAGGTGAATTAGCAGCATAAACCCATTATTCGTTATAAAAAATCTATTGTTTCGGACGCTGGGATAATTAGTAATACGATTTACGATTTTGTAATAAAAACTATATTTTTTAAAGAGAGTCTGTGACGCGGGTTAGCCCAAGACAATCATAGTGGTCGTAATCAATTTTAGGTATTTTCACATAGGTACCAAGTTCCTTTTTATTCTACGTAAGTATATAATTTTATAATGCACAAATCTCAATACCTATTTGTGTTTTGACGGAGCAAGTGAGTATTATGTACATACTGATTAGATGTATCATCCTCGAACGGGGTATGAATGCCTAAGAAGAATATCCCCACCCAATAGGATCTGTAGCTTTAATTTCCAAAATGGCTTCGAGGTGTCCTTAGATGTTAAGTAACTGAGAGCCATAGGTATACCTACAAAGTACTACGGATACCGCTACCTACCTTCCAAGTTTTGAATGCTATATTTAGCGAATTGTCCTCCTGATTACAAAACTTGAAACATCTATTAAAGTACTACAATTGATGGTAAATTAATTTCAAATGCAAACACTACAGAATCTTCTTGGCCTAGCACAATAGAACACAAACGTCTATATCCTTACACCTTAAACCTATTACTAACCAATCTTAATAATCAAACTTAAAATTACTTTACATTTAAGGAAACCTTGACTTTTTTTCGTATCTTTGGCGTGCGATGGAAATCCAACTTATTAACTTATTAATAAGATTTATGTAAATGTGTAAATTTTAATGACGTTCTTCACAGCGTCATAGTTATCTATTGTTTAAGAGTACCTACTAGTTTAGGAAGCTTAAATTATATAAATAATAAAAAAAGTTTTACCATTGATACGAAAAGAGTAGTCCGTACAGTCGGGCGCAGTCGGGCGCAGTCGGGCGGTAGAATCGAATATTATGTATTGAACCTAGATAAGAAAGAAAGACGTTCGGGAATAAGGCGAAACTAACAGAGCCGACCGGCATGAGCTGAATGAAAGTTGAATGTAATATGTAGTACCTACCTACCTGTACCTATCTAATCTTTCTTGATTCTTTAACAAATACATTTGAACTGTTGGATGTTGCGTCCCTAACCCATCACAGGTTTAGCCTGAGGCACAATTCTTTTCCCAAAAGGACTTAGCTCTAGCCCGAATAACTAGTTTCGCACCGCACGCGCCGGTTGCAGTCGCCGCCGCAGCCCTAGGCGCGGCTCGTGGCGATTTTTTCGTAGCTTCGACTGAAAAGGAAAGAGCTTTGTCGAATAATGCTGGTTTACGCATTCGTCCACATTTAACAAAATTTTACAGATCGATAAGTCAAACTGTGTAAATGCGCCAAATTTTGACTGTTTCCTTACTATATTGAGACTATCGTAGTTAATGGTGTTAGGTACTCTTATTGGGTTCTCCTGTAAAATTCTAGAATAGGGGCCCGCCCTCTACTACATACATTGGACCTAAACATACCGGCGAACCGAATCCTACCGAAACCTCCTATCATCTGTAAATAGTTAACAGACATATCGGTTACTTGTGTTCTAATTTCAACTCTATCAGAATGTGGTAAGGATGATTTCAATGTATCTATTTCCGAATCGCATATGTAGAACTTGATACATACAAATACATATTGCGGATATCCTTTTTGAACTATAATAAGGTCTACGGACCTTTTTTACCCGCAACAACTATCGTAGGCATGTCCAGTAAGAGAGAGACAGAGACAGATTTAAATAAAATTCCCAAATATATTTTCTTAAAATTATATTAACAACTAAATTAGACTATTCCATAATTAATCTTTATCAGTAGATTCATTATCAGTATTTTTAGCATTAACATCGTCACCGAATTCCTCAAGCGACGTAATGTTTGCTTGTCCTTCGATTGGTAAATCTTTGTAACCTTCGACCTCGTCTATAGCTGAGTAAACTGCTTTCTTTTCAATCTTCGCTAGTATTTTCTTATCGTGGAATGGATGATTATGAAGGTTGGCCCTGTAACAGTAATCTCTGTGAGATCGCGAAATCTATATGGAAGCCTGAATCCTAATGTCAAGGCTCTCAATATTGTAAAATATAAACTATGCGCATTTTCCCGCGGCTTCGCCCGCGTTCAATACGAACGAGATAAAAAGAAAGTATAAAAACAGACGGACATGCAGTTCCTTTCGCATTTATAATATGTACTTGGATTGTAGACGCTTTCAAAAATAAATGTAGAAATATTCCACTGCCTATACCTTCGGGAAATACAGGCGTGATGTTATGTATTACACTGACCTGTTGAGTACTACGCTCCCTTTGGTGACGACGAAGGCTGAGCACTTGTTGTTTCTGTAATCGACACAGCGCCAGCGCTTGAGCCCCGTGCGTGACTTCGTAGAGTGCAAGTTGTAGATGTATCGGTTTAGTATTACTTGGAGCGAGCCTCGAATTGATACGGTGAATTGTAGATTTGATGATGACGCTGACAAAATAAATAAATAAATAATAATAATAAATATCTTGGTGACATTTTTTACACAGCACCATTTAGTCCCAAACTAAGCAGAGCTTGTACTATGGATACTAGACAATGGATATAATACTTATATACGTTTTTTTTGTAAATACATACTTATAATACATAACACCCAGACAAACACAAATACTTATATTCATCACATAAATATTTGTGCCCTGTGGGAATCCAACGACGATCTCGACGACCTCGTGATCAGCAGTCCGGTACTCGAACCACTAGACCACAGACGTCGTTAAAAAATATATTTTATTCCCCAAATAAGTACATAAAAGTATTATTATAATTTAAATTTTATTTTAATATGCTTTATATGAATAAAAAGATAACATAGAAATATAATACATATAATAAAAAAAACTGAATTCAAATTCATTAGCTTCCAGGCAACTCATCTGATTAGAGTCAATGCAGACTGATTGCAGATAAAATTACACCAAAAAAAACTTTAGCTTTGTATTCTTGAGCTGAAGGTGAGATCTAAGTACCTATATCTCATCGTCAGTAGAGGCATAGTGTAAAGTAACACATCGGATATAGAGAGGCCGCTCGCAGAATTGATTGAAGATTGCTGATGTCAATTGATCGCATAAATAGATTTAGTAGGTAGTAGGTACTATTATTAATTTTTACTGGTCTATGTAATACTTACTTGTTTTCAATTTGACAAAGATTTACTCAATTTTACTTTTTCTCATTATTAACAAAATCTGAGAAAAATAATGCGTCCTGTTTTGTCACTGTTAGGACGTGTCCTACCCCTCGTTCGAAGCTAGTGTCATTCCATTCCCTATGCTACATAGCGATCGCGTTTACTGTGCCGATTGGTCTGATCTGAGCTCTTCACCAACCGGAACGCCGCATACGATCGATGCGTAAAATCGAGAAGACTAAAAAGCCTCTCCCTGCTGAACTGACTGCCACCGCAGACTGCGTCTGTCTGGGAGAGGCTTAAACGAAACTCAAACTGGGTCTACAGATCTTGGAAGCATAAAATATATTATTATGATACACAAAATTAAAATGAATTCTTACGTTTATCTTCTTTATTTTTGATGTCTTTGCTGTTAATATCTTCTACTTTGTATGCCATGTCGTCATCGTCATCGTCCTGTGCGCCCGATTCATCCATTAGATCAGAGTAGTCGTGGTTGTCTTGCGGCGTGTGAGCAGATGTGTTGGATGCTGGTTTCGTCGGACTGTTCAACACACATATTTGATGTTTTTATAATTAGCATCAACTCAAGCTAAAAAATTTAAAATGAAATTTTTTTGTGAAAACTACTCAGTGTAATGAACATTTAACAATTTGTACATTTGATGAAATAGTGTTGAATCTTGTTTTTTTTTTATTTCTAAAATAAAATAAAAATTGCTTTCATTTACAGTATTGCTGTAATTTTGTAAAACATGGGACTATCAATACAAATCAAGTCATCATTTCATTGGTCTGAAATCCCTAACTTCCGCTTGCCACATAATGCTAGAGGTGCCGTATACAGGTTGTAACAAAATAAACGCAGAAAAATTTATAGTCATACTATTAAGTTGCCAAGTGCCTACATTTTTTTTATCATATAGGCTTGTGCTTGACCACAACTCGCCTGATGTTAAACAACGATGTGGTCTACGATGGAGCGTGCTTGCCTAGAAGAAACCGATTCACTCACATCTTGAAGACACACAAATTATACATGATTCACAACATACATAACTATATTATTCTTTGGTCCATACTGGGCAGTTGGTCCGCCATGTGTATTGTGTTTATTTTATCACACCTGTATGACAGTATTTTATATAGTTTTTCACTTACATTGCTGGATCTTGTTTTATAAATATTTTCCTAGCTGCTACTGGTAAACTGACCTATTGACATAAGAAAAAATAGTAAGATAAAGTGTTTTCTTGGAGTAATACTACTTATAATACTACTACTAGGTGTATTCATTATAATACAGTTTACAGTTAAATTTTGATATTTTGCAATAATACCCACATATGGTATAGAAATTGACAGCCCAAATAGCAGCAGGTTCGTTTCCCGTGTGGATCAGATATTTTGTATGGCCTAAATGTAATTATGTAGAGTGTGAGTTCTTGTGTGTATTCCCACAATACAAGACAGTTACCTATACAAATTGTTTTCATTGTTTTTAATGAGTCACCCAGTTTGTTGATCCCCAAATCTTTTTTTTTTTATCTACAATTAAACTTACCCATCAAATTAGGTATTTTATACCTCTCAAGTCTCTGAAGTGTTCTTTATATAAAGTAGTGTCCAGAATTAGTTATCATACCTGTCCTATCTTGTCCATAGAAGATACAGCTAAGCTGTTGGTGCCACTGATATGGCAGATGTCATTATCCTCAAATTGTGGCATGTTTACAGACATTTTGACTGGCAGGTTACTTGCAGTATTCTGGAATATATATAATGTAATAAAATAACTACATGAAAATGCAAAATGTTATTATAACATTTAAATACATTGTAGCATAAGACTTCAAAAAAAAGAAAAACATATTTAAATAACCATCAATTTATTATCTATGGCCATTAATGTCAAATACAATATAAAATAACTAAAACTTACAATATTCTCAAGTCCTCTAATGTGAAGTGACTTAGCTGTCTCCGTAAAGGATGAAAGGTAATCAGCGGGCACTACCACCTCACCAGTGTATATGTACTCAAGCAGCAAACACAGTATGCGGTGTGAAACATTCTGAAATAAAATGTAAGAGAAGCTAATAATATGAATGTATACTTAATGATAAATGAACAGCCTATTTTTTTGTGAAATTGTGAGAAATACAAATAGGAAATACATACAGATGTTAATAATAATTTATTCAGGGTACATACATATACGTATTCAAGCGAAATCATTCAAATGAAATGTTGAACAGCCTATATCACCTTACATAACTAATGGATACCCAATAATGTTTTCTATACTAATATTATAAAGAGGAAAGATTTGTATGTAATTAATAAACTCAAAAAGTACTGGACCGATTTTAAAAATTCTTTCCATGTTAGGTAGCCCATTTATCGGGGAAGGCTATAGGCTATATATCATCACGCTACGACAAATAGGAGCGGAGTAGTAATGAAAAATGTTGCAAAAACGGGGGAAAAAATTATAAGACCATGCGGGTGAAGCCGCTGGTGGGATGCTAGTATATTCTATTTATACAATAACTGCATTTAGCTGTAGTAATTTTTTAATATAAATAATTATGTATTTATCACCTACGTTTAGAAATATGACTGGATGTTGACATGGCGCTGAAGTGATGAGGTCCTTGAGATAAGGACTAGCTAATGCCACTAACACTTGATGAACTTTCACAAAGTGCCCATCTGCAGCTATTGTCATGTCTACAAATTCTCCATTCTGAAATATAATAAAGTTTTTTTATAGAGCAAACTGCTGTTTGATATGATCTCAATTAACATTGCAGGTTGATGAGATCTTTTTACAAATTACAGTAGTTAAATTACTATACAACTTAAAACAAGACATCACTGTAAATTAAATTATAATTTATACGTCGAAATGCTTTCCAATATACCTGTTGCAAAGCGCTGAACCCACTACAAATGCTGGACTTATACGAATCCCACGACAGCGAAAACTGTGACTGTACCATTTTAGTATATATATTTTATAATACAGACAATAACACAGAAAATGACTACACAAGTGAATACGAACAGTTTCTATTATTGTTATGGTACATAATCCCAAAGGTTTTTATAATTTATTGACTGAACAAAGTGAACAACAATGCTTGCTATATTTTGTTTGACAATTTTGAGTTTGACGCGTTTGTTTGACGTTAACGACTGGACGGACGTTGACGCTGTGACGCAGAGGCATAGACAATTAGACCCAGAACAGACTCGCTCGCGCAGATTCGCAGATCACTCATCAAGAGGCTTACTATGATAAATAAGAAACTATCCAATTTCCAGTCATTTTGATAGCAGGCCTGTAGCAGGCCTGCTTCTGAAAGCTAAAAATCATACGATGACGTTAATAAATAGATTACCAATATGGATAACAAAAAAATCTTGTAAAAGTTCGTAAAATCATCATAAATTCATAACATCACATCAATGACATTGACAATGTCAATTCACGTCGTAATATAAGACGTCAATTCCAGATTAGTGATGCGACTCGAGTCCGATTTTATCACTTGTCATTCGAGTCATTATACAATTTCAATCGAGTACAACTCGAATGGTCAAGTCATTCGAGTGGTTTTCGGGTCCCTCGAGGTCTCAAATCACTCTTAGTAATCTGTCATAATCATAACCCTTATTAAAAACATGTGCCTATTCAATGAGGCGGAGGCGTAATAAAACCATAATTAATCAATAAGTCCTGATTTTAATTGCAAACTATTTTCAGCATTTCAAAATCATTAATTTAAATATAAATAC
The DNA here is from genome assembly GCA_946251955.1 of Acronicta psi. Lineage (NCBI taxonomy): Eukaryota > Metazoa > Arthropoda > Insecta > Lepidoptera > Noctuidae > Acronicta > Acronicta psi. The sequence continues at coordinate 7,805,471 of OX276475.1, read as the reverse complement.
AGTAAAAAAATATCAAAAAACTTTTCAACGTAATAATAATTTTAAATACTGCTTTTTTTTATTTTTTTATAAGCAAAGTTATGGATATTTTTTTTGTTTCTCTATGATTCAATAACATGTAATCGCATCAATAATTATTATACTATAACCACAATATTTAAATTCCTAAACTTAAACCTTTGTTTAAAAAACCTTCATCTATCTATCAATACAAAAAAAAGGATACGGTATTGCAAGAAATACTTGAAAATAACACAACTCGTGCAAGCACAAACTTGTTTGTCTTTTCGAGTGATAGGCGAGTGACTTGACTGTGTCCATTTGAACTCAATACAATATTTTTTTCACTCGAGTACGACTTTTTTTTTAGTGACGTGAGTCACTCGAGCAATAGTGAACTCGAGTCGCATCACTATTCATGAGTCAACCTGTCAACTTTTAAACTTATTGACTCGATTGTCAACATAAAATAATTGTTTTGTTGTGGTTTGTGTTTGTGGTTAGTTTTATTTACATATTTGAAGTGTTCATTCTGCCTATTTTAGCGTAGGACGTAGGTACGCTATCAGATCATCTAGCCCACAATGTCAGAATTCTGTGTTAATTGGGTTTCATTTAAAAATTCAATTTCAGAAGGATTTTCGCGATTACAACAGGTAAATAAACAAACATTTTGATCAGACTGCCACTTTGCCAGTCCACCACAAGACCTAAATGTTACATCTTGCTTCAAGTTTGTCGACGTGCCGGCCCTAGTCATATTTGAGTTACGATAGCAAACACTACAATGTGTTTATTTCTTTTTAAATTAATTAATAAAAAATACATAAAATACCTGTGATCATCACATCACAGCCTAGTGATGCAACTGGTTGTTTTTTATTAAGCGACTCGAGTAAAATCGAAAACCGAGTGCAAAATTGATGCGAGCTACAGGAAGGCATAATTATTGTTGATTAATGTGATGAGTTTGAGCCAGTTTCTTTTATAGAAAACCACCCATGTGTGTCCACTCACGAACCCACTGCAGCAACTCTACCATTCGAGTAGAACTCAAATGAAATTGTGACATGACTCCAGTGGCAAACAGACTCAAGTTGCATCATTAATTGAGTCTCTGCTATGCCTTCCTTTAGGTGCACCATCCCCTCACATTAATTGTTTGTCTTATAAAAAAAATCAGCTTTCATAAGTTTGTGTCTGTAGAACTTAAAAATTAAATGTTGTATATTAATTGACTTGTTTTTTTACATTACATTAACAATGCATATCTAGTATTAGAAAACCAAAACAATGTTTGGCCAGGTTTTGCAAGTTATTTTATGCTTCATACTTCATGACATACTTCAACCTATTTGTGGTCATATTTTATTTTATTATTTATTCATAAATTACAGAATGGCGAGTTTGTTGATATGACTTTAGCTGCTGAAGGCCATCTAGTGCAAGTCCACAAAAACATAGTTGCACTTGCCAGCCCATATCTTAAGGCGATGATACAATCTGTAACATGTCAGCATCCAGTTATATTCCTAAATGTATGTAGGTACAATTAAATGTGTTTTTTATATTAATAAGTGCAAATAGATATAAACAATAAAATGTAAAGAATGCAGTTGATTATTATTAATTTTATTTATTACTTGCTTGGTAGCCTGGCCGGGCCTACATCATCTAATAATCAATGCTGAAAACTCTTTTGTAATAAAGGCATCATAAATTTTTAATTTTTATTATTTAAATTAGATTGTATAAATTACCTATACCAAATATACCTATTATTTTTGTCTGCTTTTTAGAAGATAAGTTATAAAATACTTGGTTTTATATTGGAGTATATTTACACTGGGGAAGTGAAGATACCATCAGATGTCTTGCCTGTGTTTATTGACGCCTGCAAAGAACTACATTTAAATGGTGTTGAAAATTTAGATTTACCAACAGTATGTATTATTTATGTCATAATTATATCTGTTCTCTAAAATGAGTGTTCTACAATGTGTTTTAAAGTACTATTATAAGAGTCAATATTTTTTTTTCAGACAGTAGCACCAGAAACACTTCCAGAAAATCTACAGCCAACAAAACGGTATGGTGGTTCTTAAGGAGTTTTTCTTTGTTTCCTAGTTAAAACTTTCACAGTATATTATAATTACAACTATAATGCTATTTGAATAATAATTATTTAAAATTACATTCCATTTTAGAACTACAGAACCACTTGACAACAATTTTGCAGCACATATCACAATTGACAGCTTAAACTATAATGTAGAAGTGGTACCACTCATTGAACAAGACATGACATATCCCATTTTGGATAATGAAGTAACAAATATTGATCCGCTTAACTGTCCAACAGTTGATAAAGAGGAACACCTAAAAGAATTATTAGATGAGAGTATGAACAATGTGGAACCAATCGCACATAAACCAGTTAGACAAGACATGATATATCCACTTTTGGATAATGAAGTAACAAATGGGGATTTGCTTAGCTGTCCGATAGTTTATAAAGAGGAAAATCTAAAAGAGTTAATAGATGAGAGCAGAAACAATGTGAAACCAATCCCACATAAAACAGTTAGGACCATACTACCCAACATTGGAGGCACTGGTATGTTGGATACTACTTGAAGCTTTACTTGCATTTAGTTCTGGCAGCTAAAAGCCTCCTTGAAAGTATAGTAAAAGGTACAACACACTAATTGGGGGGTCTTAGTTTAACCCATCTAATAATAGGTCCTTGATAAGCTCCGTCATGGTCTTGGTGAATGTTTCTGATCCCATGGCCATGTGTCGCAAAGGGCAACTGTTGGCAAGTGCAGTTTTAGTAGTTTAGTCGTTATGATTCCGACATACCATCCATGGGGGTCCATGAGGATTTTCCGCACCAAAAAGTTCTTCATAAGCCAACAAATATATAAAACCAATCTTTCTACTATTATCGAATCAGTTATCCCTAATAAATGAATATGCAATGTTTCAGACAAATCACAACATTACTCCATTTCAAACCGTGGTTCTTTGCAATTATTGTTAAACCGCTACATGTATTATTGCCATCATCATTCATGTGAAGGTCGCAGGCGGCGTTGGCGATGTATAGATTACCGAAAAATGCAATGTCCAGCTGTAATCGATACATATGATGATAATATTATCAACAGGTAAAATATGCTGTTATGGCAACGTTTTTATGAAATAGTCGCTTTTACAACTTCTTAATACAGCATTTTTTGGATGTGCCGCCAAAATTTATCAAAAATTGATCAATTTTAATTGTGTTTTATGTATTAAAGTTATATTTTTCATGTGCACAATACTTAGAAGTACCTAATTCATTTATAAAAATATTTACAGGTCGGAAATGCACTGCCACTCCTACCACGACGCTAAAATATTGAGAAAATTTAAATCCAAAACAGTATTTACCTCGTTAATACAAGCTGAGGAAAAAGTTACTCCCAAAAAAAGAGTTCGAAGTAAGGTAAATAAAAGAAAGGTTACTTCAAACTTGAAATCCCTGCTATAGATACAAGAAAAATAAAATAATATATCACGTTAGGCATGGAATAAAACTGAATACCGAGTACTTTATCCAGAATACGAGCAATCGATAATAAATAATTAAGAAATTGGTGAAGAGCCTCTATGAGATGCCTGCAAGATATACCTACGACCCGTCCGATAGGCCGGGCCCCTGAATTCTGCGTGAATTCAAGTCATGCGGCTAGACTGCACTATTTTATGCGGAGTATATGCAGGCATGGAACAGAATACGGTAATTATAATATAGACAAAGTCACAAAGGAACAGGTCTGGGAGTCTAATAAAACCTACCTTACCCCTGCAGATATTAATATACTCGCCGCATCAGATTAAATAAATAATGATTTTATCATAATGAGTTTCTATTAGATGATACCATAGAGTAGAATAAGTGCTAAAGATGTATAGGTACAAATACCTGCTGACTGTTCTGTTGGGAAATCGAACTTGCGGACTGCGGTTGCGGGATTAGCTTCAATGTACGATCCATCAACCAGGCCGCGCCGGAGCGCAGCAGTTGCTGGAGCATGCGCAGGTCCCGACCGCGTCAGGCCCGACGGCTACATCCTGCTGGCTCGCGTATCCGCTAGCATGTTCTGTCGCTGTCGGCGACAACAGACAACACATAAGCGCCGCCGTCCGCGTGCGCGACCAGTCACGCCGAGCCGTCCAAGCGCAGCCGACCGGATGCCGCGGTATAAGCGCGGATCTTTCAAGCAGTGTAAATTCCATAAAAAAATATTATATCTATTGCATAGAAGCCTGAATTTCCTTTAACACAGTGTCAAATGCGCTCCAGCGCGGCCCGGTTGGTGGAAATCGCACATAATTGTAGCATTTTCAAATTTCCCGCCACAATTCGATTCTTAACATCGTTTCGTTTCGACAAGTTGGGCCGGATATGATCCAACTAATGTCTTGTGAGACAAACCAGTCTGAGGCTTTTGAGCGTCTCCCCTTCAACAGATTCGGCTTGATTACTCGCGGCCAACGTGTGGTAGGTGCTGATATCAGGAAAACACGATATTTTTTATGTTGCCCCCACAAACCCATGGAAATATTTTATTTTTGGGATATGGAAAATTCTCTCGGGTCCTTGTCAGTCTTGCCACCTGGGGAAGAGGCAGAGGACGTCGGACTTAAACCGATTAAAACCGCACATTGCGTTACCTTGCACACCACATCAATATAACATATTAATCTATGCACCACATTCACAACGACGTCTGTGACCACAAGTCCACGACTATGATGGGTTACTACTATACTCGATGATCCCATACACAAACCACGGCCCTAGAACTAATAATAATAAATAAATGATAAAAAAACTATGCGAAACAGTGTATTGTGTTTCATTTGAAGAGTAGCCAGTGAAAGCTTATAATACTTACCAACTTCAATCTTAAGGCCCCAGTCTAGCAAAATTTGGCAGTTGTCAAATTATTAGCTCATTTTCGCAACGTTTTTTTAAGGAAAGGAAGGATATAGTGTCATATATTTTTATCGCGATAGAATATATCGACGGTTAAAAGGAAATAGGGCATAAGCGACATTTTGGTCAAAAATGAGTTATATATGCCATTGGACTTGAAATTTTCTGCTCTTTCGAATGCGCTTACTCCCATGGCTCTACGATGAGTTTTTTGGCGTTTATGCCCAAGCAAAAAAACAACATTTTATAGTGTTATTTTAGCTAACCGATGAAATTTCTGGTCATTTTTGCTATAAAGGTGATTGTACCCCTACAAAAATGATTTATTTTGGGTTTGTTGTCGGTAATGCTTTTTTACTTCACAAGGGTGCCAAGCTTATGGTTGTTTATGCCTTTTAAGCATTTCAATTGAAAAGTACAAATGTTGCTTAAAGCTTACTTCCATTTCGTAATTTAACAGAGCTGTGGCGCTTGTGCCCTATATACAAAATGCATACTTATCTTACTCTGGCGGTTATCCCCTATTTCCATTTAGTTCTTCATGACAGCCAAGTCGGTTATGCCCTTTTACCTAAATTGATTTTAATATGACACTGGTGGTTATACCTTACTTCCGTTTACTAATATAAATACGATTGTCGCTAATTCCATATCATTTAATCTGCCCGTTAGTAAATATGAAATGACGAGCTATATCTTTTAAATCTACCATTTAGTGTAAAATTATAGCATGGTATACTGTAATAGGCCTCTTAGTAAGATCTATCTTACTAAGAGGCCTTAAAACATATTAAGGATCTATCCTTAGTATGTTTTTGTGAAAATTTACTCCCAAGCAATTTCACCCTACTTTAGAAGTTAGAGACCCAATTACGGTGTCGTGTAATATCTGTTTTAGATATTTTCCTGATGAAGGATTGTGTTGGTTGCGCTACTTCATTATTTTTGGGGTGGCTTTTCATCCATATTTCTTTGCTTCGTAGCGACATTGTGTGTTACTAATGTCTTATATCCTGGTATTATTTTGAATGCCGACTGTTTCTTGTGCCCTATTATCTTTTATACAACCACTATGAAAAGTACCTTATCCTTCTTTTCCTATAATATTGATTGAACGGTCTAGTCGCTTATACCCTTTTACCTTGAGAAATGATAAATTGGAATGTCGCATATGCTTCTTATCCTTTAATATTTGATTTTGTCATTTGTATCTTATGCCATATTTCCTCATTCAAAAATTAAAAGCTGTGGTTATAAGCGACAAAAACTACTTTAAATAACGTCAAATAACTAAAACTAAGGATACCAGTAACTGTTCCATTTCTATCTGATTTTATAACTGTTTCACTTTTCACAATATCTTAATAAATGACAAAAATACGTCAGTTTTTCTAAAATTTAAAACTTTGAACGGCTCTCCTGAACATTTCATCTTTTGTCGCTTATCCCCTATTTCCTTTTAACCGTCGATATGTTATATTAGCTTTATCTACGTATTTTTTTCACGTTCCTCTGGTTAGTTTATGTTATATAAATCAGGCGTCAAAGATGGCGCTCTCGCGCCCAACGCCATTTAGAGTCATGTTTGTGCACGTTAATCGGGATATTCAAGACTAAATTCAAAAATCTACTCAGCGCAAAATTATCTTAAGATAGTCGTCTTCAAAATGCGCTGAGTAGATTTTTAATTTTACCTTTAGTTTTCTTAATCCGAGTGTCATAACATCGTCAAATTTTCCTGTTTTTGGTCCCAAAACAAACGGTTTTTTTTATAATAAAAACTCAAAATATTGGTGAAATCATTTGATCATTTTAAAGTACGTGTATTAAATGACACAACCAATTTAAAAAAAATGTGTACCTGTTTCACAAATATTTTTTATAGTGTTTTCAACAGGCACGGTTTATAAACGAAAATCTCAAGCCAATTTCTTCAGAGGCGGCCAGTCGGTCGTAGCGGTTGGACGTGGATTCTATGTCAAATTCAAATTTGTACCTCTCGCTCTAATTTTGCTCTCTCTCTAACCTTGCTGGCGTACTATCGGGCATTGAAACTTGCTCTATTTCATTATTTTTATGTCAATTTATCAGAAATTATTTCCGACGCGCGTTTCCCGATCACGCGCGTTTTTATTCCACAAGCAGTTTAATAGATCGATTGTTTTAAAAATGCGGTGTGTTTAGGCATTTATTGGACACCTAAACGCTTGGATGTCCGTCTAACTTTATGGTCCCGATTCTTCTGTCCCTAGTTAACACCTGGGTACAGAAACAACTCGACGCCATTTTTTACATTAATAACAGACATAGACTGTTTTGTTAGCAGTAAAGTGCGATAGTAACAAGTCTGTTACTATGGTTTATTAACTTGTTACCACTAGGTAACAAATTTTTTACTATGGTCCGTTAACTTTTTATCACTAGGAAATAAGTTCGTTACTATGGTCCGTTAACTTATTACCACTAGGTAACAAGTTTGTCCGACACCCAAAAATTTACCTATGACCCTCCCCGGTTTGAATCACACAAATTGAATAATTACTATCCTAATATAATTATAATTATCAGCCAAAAGAAGTCCACTGTACATGTGGAACAAAGGCCTCACCCATAGACTTCCACAAGGACTGGTTATATGCCGCCTGCCTCCAACGACTCCCAGCGACCATCATCATCATTGAAAACCCACTCCTGTGTTCTCAATGATGATGAAGTCCTGTGTGTTCGGTTTCCGTACTTAATCCTGCAGTGGACCATTGTCCCAGCTACCTTTATCGTGTCATTAGACCATAGTTAGAAAGTGGGAAAGACTTAGTTTGAAATTGAGTGTGAAAAGTACTGAAAAGTTGTGCAGTGACCGCTTATCTACGATATATGGACATATTATAATGCGTAGAAGTAGAGAGCCTAGTTACAAAACAGGTTTTGAACATAAATGTGGATGGATATAGTAGAAGAGGAAGACCAAAGAAAAGATGAATAGACAGTGTGAGAATGACGACGATGTACGTAAGAAAAAAACAATGCGCCGACCCCAAGTGAAGGTGAGGTGGTGCCTATAGGTGTACATACACGAGCTAGATGGAAATATGATATACTGGCTGGATGTAAACGATTGCAGGGCAGATCACCCCCCGATTGTCGGTTAATATGGCAGTGGCGTAATAGAGAAGAGGCCCTGACTCGGCAGTGTGTTGCACGCGGTTTTTCATTTACCCCACTTCATGTGCCCAGAAGAAGTCTTTTGATCGATTTTTTGGTGTTAAACATTTCTAATCCCAACTAGGACATGAGCTGTGGCTTTTGGACGGCTGAATAGATTTACATGATCCCATTTAATTTAAAAGAAATTTGTAACAGAATTACAAGACTAATCTGTGGAGGGATTTACAAATACAATAAGAACTGGATTGAGCCGTGGGCTAATCATTTTGTTGCTGAGCTATAAGCTCAACGGTTCAAACCCGTGTGATCTGGTTCATCTAGCTCATTGAAAGCTGAGTTTACACACCTCTAATGATAGCCAGACGGCTATAGCAGTCTTGGAAGTGTATTCTATGTCAAATTCTTACTTCTCGCTCTGAATTTTGAACCTCTAACCAGTTTAGATCAAGAAATAAAACACAAAGGTCTACTCCAAAGCAAACCATCTCCTGAAACTTGACCTTATAGTGAATCAACCTCCTTCTTTTTCATGTCTGTTAAAACGAAATTAAAACCTCGACTAAAAATATCTACTGTTCCATAAATCATAAAGTACTTAAATTATTTCAAACGACAGATATTTTTTTCAGATTTTCAGGGTATAATCCCACAGGCCACAGTAGTGTTTATAATTAAATAGAAATATCTTTTTGTATTTTTTAAGCATTTTCTATACTAAGATTACAAGTTATTTTTAATGAAGGAAAAAATCGGCAGGCGGGCAGGTTTCGAACCTGCGTCTTCTGTTTCGGTACACCACGGTACACTACGGTTGGTTGGGGCTCGCGGTAGCTTAGTGGTCAAAGCGTCTGATGTACCGAACCAGAAGACGCAGGTTCGAATCCTGCCCGCCAGCCGATTTTTTCCTGTATTAAAAATAAATAGAAATATTTTATTTTGTAAAGTAGAGCAACTTTCATTTCGTAGCACTGCTCTACACTTTGTAATTTACGTATCACAGGATGATACAGAGGGTGCCTCGCGGGGTTCGTGCCCGCGAACTGTCAATATACTGAATTCGTTTGTTATGCACAGCTAGACTGGGGCCTTAAGACAACGAGAAGTGATACTACTGGTCTCTGGCGTCGTCGCCGTGCCGCTTACTATCAGGCAGACCGCATGCTTATCATATTATTATTTGGTTCTTTTTACAGTCAATCAGATCGTAATTGATTTACCCGAAAGAATTAGAGACCGTCTCGTTGGTCTAGTGGTCCCAAGTGCGACTGCTACGCTAGAGGTCCTGGGTTCGATCCCAGGTCGAGCAGTGTTGCTAAGTTTTCTATGAAATTTCTAGTAGCAGCTCGGAGTCTGGATTTGTGCCCGGTTGATGGCAAAAGGCTCGCCCCCTATTACATCGGACCTAAACATACCGGCGAAATGTGTACATTGGTACGCCTCAGCCTACCCCTTCAGGGAATACAGACGTGATGGTATGATGATGATAAAGAGTTAAAGCTGTTCTGTCCAGTCCAGGGTGTAATTAGTATAAAATACTATTACGTAGACTTTATTTCACTACTCAATCCATTCTTTTTCGTGGTTCGCACCCATGCGGCGTGCCACATGCCCACAGAACACATATACCCTGCACATGCCGTGGTGACCGACTGTGGACTGGCCGGCCATGACACCTTTCCTTCTTTTCTTTGACTGCTCCGGACCATATATATTTTTTTTAATTTAGTTCCTGACGGAACAGGCTAAGGTCTGAGACCATGCTGCTTAGTCTTCAGTTAGTATTTTTCCTTGAAGGACCATAAACAGGAGTCAGGACGGATTTCTCTCTCAAGTTAGGGATGTTCGATCCGATCCGATACTTGTGTGGATCGATACAAAGGCTTTCGATCCGTTAGTGGATCGATACAAATACCATGAGGATCGGATCGAAAAAAATGTATTAAATTTTAAAATAATAAACAATCTGTAACCTTAATAGTTACTCGTAATATTAATACCGCATTCCTTAGCTCCAAAGTATGGTTGATAACAACAAACAGGTTCATATTACACTGATATGTCATTACATCTTATATTTTTCAATTTCGGCATGATTACTTAAGAATATAGATAATTTCTTAAAAAAATCAACCAAGCCTTACGTTATTTATCAGTGGTAGAAACAAGTAATATTGATATGTGGGTAGGAACGTCTGTGTCCTCTGATCGTCTTTTATTGTTGGCCACCCACTTTAAATAAAATCTACAATCGCGTAGATCCAGCGGCTATCAAGATTATAATTTTTAGGTACCCTACCATTCAAAGATTGGCCAATGTAAAAAGATAATTATTTCTCTACTACTTATTGAATGAATGAATAATTTTATTTCAGACTGGAGTCCATAGTCTCATTAACTTAAACTTTGTAGCTTTAAATTACAACATAATTAATTATTTTTTTAATTTTTGATACGATACTGGATCGATCCAAAATTTCGTATCAAATCAATCGGATCGATACAATGTATTACGATACAAAGCCCCTGGATCGAACATCCCTATCTCAAGTTGACAAGTTGTCATTGACAAACTTTAATGTCAGCTGACGCCTGACAGTAATTTTGACTGATCAGTGGTCATAACATGTCCTTGTCATCAGTGACAGTCAAGTTTGTCTACTGGGTCATGGATGGATATAATTTTTATCTTTGTTTTTGTTGTCGTGAAGGTCACACTGGTACACTACATTAATATTGTAGATTCGACGCGAGTGCTGTTTTTGTGATAATAAATTAATAATACACTAAGTAGAATAATCAATTCAATTTAGTTAGGTAAAAGCGCAGGGTGTATAGTATGGCATGACAACAGCTAATCTTGTTTGTTTACTTTGTCGTTTGTGTGTTCCATAACTTGCAGATTTATCAGCCGAGTGTAATACATTTAGAAATTACATACATTTATCGTAGTATTTGCAAGATGATAGCAATGAAATCGGTAACTTCTATTTCGAGTAATGTTGCGCAAAAAATGTTTTATTTATCATTGAAAAATACAAGAACATATCGCAGGTAAGAATAATGAATAATATAATATTTTATATACCTAATGTCTTGTCGTTTGAACTTTAGTAATTTGAACAATAATAATTTATTTCAGATATTCAATCCAAACTTCTCAAAATTTTGATATAGTTGTCATAGGTGGTGGAATAGTAGGTTCTGCTTCAGCTAGAGAACTTATTTTAAGGTATCCACAGTTAAAGGTAGCCTTAATTGAAAAGGAAAATCGTTTTGCCTATCATCAAAGTGGGAATAACAGTGGTGTGATTCATGCAGGTATTTATTATAAACCTGGTTCATTAAAGGCAAAATTATGTGTACAAGGTATGGATTTGTCATATAAATACTGTGATGAAAAAGGTATCAATTATTTAAGATGTGGTAAACTGATTGTTGCAACTGAAAGGCAGGAAGTACCTACCTTGTTGGATCTTTATGACCGTGGCATTGAAAATGGTGTAAAAGACTTACAATTACTTGAAAGTAAAGAAATTCGAGAGATTGAACCTCTTTGTAAGGGCTTACAAGCATTGTGGTCTCCCAACACAGGAGTTGTTAGTTGGGCAAAGGTCACAGAATCCTATGTAAAAGACTTTGTTGAACTTGGTGGAGTAACTTATCTCAATTTTGAAGTAAAGAAATTTTCAGAATCTGAGAATGCAGAATACCCTGTTATTATATCAAATAATGAATCAAGTAATGTATCTGCAAAGTATGTTCTTACTTGCTGTGGTTTACATTCAGACACAGTAGCATTAATGACAGGTTGCCCTGAAGAGCCTAAAATTATCCCATTTAGAGGTGAATACCTATATCTTATTCCAAGTAAAAGTAATTTAGCTAAAGCTAACATTTACCCTGTGCCTGACCCACGCTTTCCATTTCTGGGTGTACACATAACTCCTAGAATAGATGGTCGTGTCATACTGGGGCCAAATGCTATATTAGCCTACTGTAAAGAAGGATACAAGTAAGTTATTTTAAATAAATATTATCGTTATAATAGTGTTTATCCTGTTGTGCACAATAGGTAACAAAATATTGTGGAAATACCTGATGATGTCAGAGAAACATCACTCATTCTTAAAGTATACCACCAAATAATTATAATTTTATTTATTATGGTTTGTTAATATTGATGATTTATTATCACCTAAAGGTCATAAGTACATATTAAAGTTGCATAATATTTGTGCGGATAGTTAGTACCCAAAAAAAAAATTATGTTACAAAGAGATAATACAAATATAAATAACACTATTTATGTTTTTAGATATAGTGATATAAACATAAAAGACTTGAAAGATATACTGGCATTTTCCGGTTTTCGTAAATTGGCTATGAAATATGCAAGTTTTGGGGTCAAAGAAATAACAAGATCATTATTCATACCCTTACAAGTGAAGCAAGTACAAAAGTATATTCAAGAAATTACATCTGCTGATGTGGAGAGAGGTCCAGCTGGGGTACGAGCTCAAGCAATGGCAAAAGATGGTATGTAAGACTTGCTCTCACTCATAATGCTATAAATTTACCTGCACAGTTTAATATATTCAAATTCAAATATTTTATTTCAATTAGACCATATAAATAGGTACTTTCGAAAAGTCAAACTAGTTGCACGGTTCCAAAAAGTTGGACTTATGGAGAAGAGCCGGCAAGAAACTCCATAGTCACTCTTTTAAAAAAATATATATAAATGGTTACAGTAATCATTTAGTTTTGAGGATAGTGCAGTTCGATACGTAAAATTAAGACACGAAACGTAAAATTAAGTATTAATTATATATATATTAAACTGATACAGATTCAATTGGTCAGTATTGGATCTGATTTTTCATTTGATATTAAAAGATATGAAGGTAGCCCAATAAGGGTAAAGTGACTGCAGGTCATCATGCACAAAATCAACATCAAAACTGAATGTTTAAGCATTCTGGATGAAAAATTGACGTAATTTGTTTGTTTTTTCTTGTTTTTGTAAAAATAATAAAAATTGACATAATAAGAAAAAGGCTTGTTTAGGCATACCAATTTATTATGATTTTGTTTTATGTTTTCCAGGTAGTCTTATAGAAGACTTTGTGTTTGACTCTCAGCCTGGGTCTAGTGCAATCGGAAGTAGAGTACTACATTGTAGAAACACACCTTCACCAGGTGCCACATCATCACTTGCCATTGCCAAAATGGTGGCTGACAAGATGGAACAGGAATTCAAATTTAAACTATAAGCAATTTGGTAAAAAGTGTTTAAAACACTACTACAATTCACAAACTAGATGATCACTCATCAGTCACTAATAGGTCTTTATTTTAGAGCATCTAGGTTTCTCAATAGTTTAAACTATTGAATGGCATATATAATATTTCACATTAATGTTTTTTTCATAAAAAGTAATATCCAAATGGAAATTTGATAATTATGGTTAATTTAAAGTAACCATCATATTTACAAAAATGAAAGTTAGCATGCTTGGCTAGAGATTTGCTGTGGAAGTACATGTTAATAGTTAATTTGCTACAGATGGTGCTTGCTTAATTAATACTTGAGAGTAATAAGGTAAATCAGAACATAATAATTATATAAGTCAACATTGAGATCAAATCATTATAATTATGTATTCTTTTTTAAAGGATCATTTTTTTATCAAAAGGAAAATTGTGATCTGAATTTTGTTTAAACTTTGTTTTAATTATGTTTTATTATCACTTATTAGTACAATGAAATATTTTTGTAAGTCAATAATTAATATAATAATATATGTATAAGATAACTGAATTATTATTGAAGCAATATTTATATACATAACATAAAATATTAATAATTGACTTTGGGTGCTAGTGTCAGGTAAAATGTGAATATAGATACAATAATTTTATATAATGTATATATTTTATTTTTGTACATAAAACTGACAACTTGAAAGTTGTATTTATAACATTAACATTTTCTGCTTTTTTTTACCCAATAGGGGAGTTAGAAATATACCTATATTAGTGATACTAAAAAGATACATGTAGAGATGGATTTCAATTTGCTTCTAAAGGTACTAATATAGCTGAGCATTCACTTGTATAGAGCAACCTAAAACTTAAATAACACACTAAATGTTACACATCGTGAACCTAAGAAGGTCTCACCACAAGTACTAGCATTAAAACTAAACAATTTTGTAGAATATTGCAATAGTTTTTAGTTAGTAGATTTGGCAATATTTTTTTGTGTGAGTGACACTCTGTTTCTTTTTTAATGTTGTCCCATACTTGGATTTTGCTGTATGGTGCCTACCAACACAAATTTCACATCCATTTACCACTGCAACCGTAACTATATAGGTTACTAGCTTTCCGCCAGCGGCTTTGCCCGCGTGGTCTGAGTATTTCTTATAACTTTCATTCACTATTTTAACCCATTACAGACCGTTTTCGCAATAAAAAGTAGCATAATATGTCCTTTCTCAGGCTCTAGACTATTTGTGAACTAAATTCCATTTAATTAGGTTCAGTAGTTTTGGCGTGAAAGCGCGACAGACAGAGTTACTTTCGCATTTATAATATTACTAAGGATGTAATCATCATCATTGATCAACAACTTATAAAACGAACAATACAAATACATAATTTTAAAATATACAAGAGAATGCTTAGATTTATCAGTCCCTTATGTTCTAGTAATGTACAAGTTTTCCCATTCCCACACCTTTACTATAAAATTAAGAACCTGTTTGTTGGAGATGTTATTCTGTTGCAATTCCTTTATTTGTTATGCATATGAAATTGATTTGCAGATCATATGCAGTTGTCAAGTGGAAGACAATATTGCTGATTACCACTATGTACTCTGATAGACCAAACATTGAATAAACTGAAAATAAAAATAAAACCCATTATTATAATTATGTAACTGTTGTTTCATTATAGAAAAATGTGCTTAGTAAACATTACAGGTAGACATGCTGTAAACACGATTTAGATTAGTCACCATTATTATAGAGCTATGGTAGATTTAAATGACTAAAGACCTGTTTTACAGCTTACTGATAAATTCCTGTTAAATTTACTAACAGAATTTCATACAAATGTTCCATTTTTTTATTTATCCACGGTTTGTGGTTATCTTGGGGTGGTGAAACAGGCCCTATTCTTGTTATTGAAAATGACTAGAGTATATAGTATACAGTAGATACAAGGTACAGTAAGCATAGCATAGTTTGGCTGGGGTGAAGTTAGCATGTTGAATTTGAATGCACAATAGATTGTTTAGGTACTTCAGGTTATAAATTGTGTACTGCGGGACTAAACACTGACAAACAGCTAACTTCTGTCCATGTAATGTTGCATGTACTGTACAACCTGTTGATAACAAATAACCTATTTCATATTATAAATCAAGTGAAATCATCATTTATGGGCTTAATGGAATAGTTCCATTATATTCTACCACAGCATGGCATGTAAATGTGTTAATAATGAAGTAATAATTATAAACCAGAATGTCGATAATAATTAAGTGAATGTCAATATAAGTATAATTTTATGTTTCTATTTCTGACCCATGCTGTTCAACGCATTACAGTATAGGTATACTCCAACTCAATGAGGGTACCTACCTTGTAATAATACCAAATATACCCAAAGGTAAACTTACCATAAGGTTCACATAGTCTGTTATGTCTTAAGAAAAAATAAGCAGCACAGGCAAATGAAGTTACATTTATTATGAAAGCTCTCCATTTTAACTTCACTGAATGCTTCTCTCTATAGGTAATGTTGGGTCTCCTTCGTAACTTTGATAGCGTTATACAAGTTAACAGCATATAGAACACTGATGTGCCGATGAATGTCTTAAAACATACCTCATGATAAGCTGTGGAAAAAGAGTATATTGTGAAATTTGGAATATTTTAATAATAATTACAATAATTTCATTTAACTTTTCTCAATACTCACGGTAGTTTTTAGATGATGTCCAATGAGTCAACCCCAACAAAGCTAGGTTTTCAATTACATTTAAAAATACTGCTAATTTTACTACAATAGTACAGTTCTCCTGCACTACATTTAGGTAATAATTCCATCTTAAATATAGTATATAGAATCGTATAGGCGCATGGAAATATATAGCCGTTTTCCATATCGTACTTTGTGGTTCATAATTTCCTATAGATGCAGATATTGATGGAAAGACATTGGGAACTTTACAATGTGTATTGTTTGCGCTTTCAAAATCTTTGTACATTGTTATCAAAACACAAGATATAAAAGCGAATAATGGTATTGATACAACAGAGAAGCACAACTTTGCAGGTATTTTGATATAATACTTTTTTTCCGATTCATTGTAAAGAGGCAAATACATTTATCTTCAAAATACAAAGTTCAAAAGGTCAAAACAAACTGAAACTGACGTCTGATGTCTGACATTTCCGGTGATGTACTCGAGTCACTTTTTAGTTTTAATCGAGTGATCGATTCACGAGGGTCGGATTTTCTGTTTCTTATATTCATATAAAAAAATTAGTGACTGATGGGCATGTGACTTGCTGTGACGAATTTTAGCGACCTTTTCTTAAAGACCGGATACACGGGCGAGTAAGTTCGCGTACTTGTGCTCGCTTGTGTGCACGTCAGCTCAAGACCGCGGTCTTAATAACCATGGAGTGTTCGTCAGCGCGTCAACTCCTACGTCTGTCACCCCCGCGAACCGCGAGCCTGTCAATGTTATTGCAGCCATGACTTTTTTAAGAAAATCACTAGACATCACTCGAAAAATTAGGAGATGAATGGGGGAAAATACAATTTTGCTAATCAACTTATGGCATTTAAATAAAATTTGATATAATTTTGTTGTTTTGCAATTTTACTTTCTGATTCTGAAGACATTTTGACATCACAAATTCAAAATTTAACTTTTACTGGCTGAAAATGGGTTATCTTAGTGTCTATACTTGTAAATAAAACCCCCCAAAAAATACCATCTCACTCATTAACCCCTAAATTTGGGGGGAAAGCCCCTAAGTTGGGGGTCTGACCGGTGACGACCGCGGTTTTTAAAACCGTGCGTCCGTCACCAACGCGAGCCAAGTAAGTACGCGAGCTTAAAGACCGCGGTCTTTAAAACCGTGCGTGTATCTGGCGCTTTAGAAAATCATCCAAGTGACTCATTCCTTCACAAAATCACTTGAATGACTTGCGCACTCAAGTTATAAACGAATGAAATTTTAAGATGACTCGGGTCACACGAATGATAAGATTTGACTCGAGTAGCATCACTATCTTAGACAGGCGCACCTCAGCTCTTAAACTGACTGACGACTGTGTCATGCTGTCACTGTCAGTGTCCGGCTGTCAGGCAGTGAAGTTTGAAATCAAAGAGCTATTTTTATATATGTCTATGCTATATATATCATAGTATATCTATGATATATATAGATGTCTATGCGTTTTCCTCATATAATATTTAAAAAATTACTACCTAGCTCTTTGGTTTTCCTAACCACTGACAAATTGGCAGAATTGTCGACATCGGCACAATTGCCATAGAGAAAAATAGAGTAGAATGAAATTCGAAATTCACGAAACTGCCGTCTGCCAATGTCGCTATTTCGGCAAACTCAATCAATGGCAAACTGTAGAAGTTCTACATTGTTCTACTTCGAAAGGTGTGTATACTTTTAAAAGTATTACCATGTGTATTGTAACGTTACTACGAATGTTGCTTTCATCCTAATCCTCAGGAATACGTGATCAAGATTATCTCGCATCATCACATCACCTTCATTCCTAAACGAATTTTAGGAAAAAGCAGCTAAACGTGTAGGTACCTATCTTATGTCTTTGAGAAACAGAACCACGGCCATGCAGGAGAGGCAAAGAAAGTGCATTTCTTTTAGTTTGCAAAGACATTAATATTATTTTAAAGATGAAGCTGAAGCTAGACCAGCTTTATGGGTTCAAAGAATAGCTGCGTAAAACGGAAAGTGATTTGCGTTTCGTTATTTTATCAATGATTTCTTAGCAACCAAAATCATTGATTTGCAGTTTTAAAATACCACAAAAGTACAATGATTTTAATTGGTTTTTTAAAATGTTAATAATATGATATCAAAGCATGGAGAATATTTTAAATAAAGATATATTTAATGATTGCGATTTGGACGAACTTTCTCCAGATTATGAACCCCGAAATTTTTATTTTCGGATGCAGATGCGAAGGACATTGGTAAGTAAACAATAGATATCTATAATACAAGTAATTAAAATTGAAATGGCTCTTTGTAATTCCAAATTAAGTTAACCCAATTTTTCAATAAATGCATAAATGAAAGTAGGTATGTAGGTACCTAGGTAGGTTGTACGCTACATAAATAAAAATGTCTCTGTTTGTTCCAGTTAATCTCTGAATCTATAATTAAGTACTCATATTACTTATATGCTAATAAATATAATAATACTAGTAAAAATATCTCATCGATCATATCCCCCATTTCATCCCATTGCTATGTACCTATACCTAAACCCTTTAGGATCGCTCTGTATCCTGTGAGAGTTCCGTTCTTGATCAAATTTTTCAACGAATATATTGGTTCTCCATTAGGCAAGCATCGCTGCGGTTTTTCTGAATTCGTTCATGGATTTAAAAGATTAAACAACTGACTGCCTCGTTGTTTTAGTGGTCCTAAGCGCAATTACTACGTGCTCTTGGGTTTTTCTGTGAAATTCCCAGTATTCTCGGAGTCTTGACTTGTGCTCGCTTGATGGAAATAGGTTCACCCCTATTACATGGGACCTAAACATACCGGCTAACTGCAGTGTGGGTGTACCCGTATACAACTGTAAAATAGTGCATCTCTACCTACCGCTTTGGGGAATACTGGTGTTTTAGTATACGTTAAAAATAAGATAAACTGGTTCCAATTTAGGTCCTTTGAACTTAATTATCTTACAACCATTTACGGGTCTTTTTCTCAAATTAGGTACCTAAATAAGTAAAGCAGATGCACATGCATGCAGGTGTTTGAATTTAGGTGACAGAGGTGTCTATAGGCACAGGTCACCGGTATGTTGGCGTATGTGGCAGTTGGCATCTTAACTGGCATGCTAAAACTGGCCCGCCGCGTGCGAGTTTACTACTTTCTAATGGAAAAACCCAATAATATTGTAGGCAGGACAGGCCATCATTAAAATTAGTAATTTGATGTGTTTTTATTTCAGGCAAAAGATACCCACAACCATGGCATATTTAAAAACACCAACTGGACAAGGTACGTATATTTGCCATAAGTATGCTATTAGTTATTCAATGAATGTACCTATATCATAATTTTTGTGCAAGCTTCACTCAGAAGCACAAATTAAGTAGTGATAGCCAAGGAGTATGACCACTAGACTGCCAAGCCTAGTGTTCGAAGTCTCGAGTTCAAATTCAAAGCACTCACCTCTGATTTTTCTAAATCATGTGCGTAATTATCACTCGCTTTAACGGTAAAGGGTCTTCATCAACAGAAGCCCAAACAACAGTTTTTATGATGAACAACCATTAAATAACGAAGTATAAAAGTTACACGCACTATATAAATACTGTACCATAGCTGTAGCACACAGCACAGATAGCTATATATTGTACTCATTAACCTAAATATTTTCTTCACATGCGAGGTTGTCCTTCTGTATGCGACAGTTTCTCTAAGCGACCAAAATATACAATGGTTGTATGTGTGTAGGTAATTGAATTAAAAACATCTACTGCATATTTTAGGAAATCACTGAAAAAATCAAAAGATTGCTACAACATAAACAAAGAAATTGTAAAATTACGTCATGAATTCAACAATATCGATTTGAAAAACCGAGTTACGTTTAAAGGCCTTGCGCCTTTAAAGATAAAATCTAATGTTTTAAACGATGAATATCTAACCGATGTAATAGAGACAAATGAAGCAGAGGAAAATATATTTTTAAAAGAGTTTCCCGATGATGACTCTGAATTGGAAATACGTAATGATAATCAATTTAGACTGAACCCGAAAATTAAACAGTTGAGACATATTAAAGTATACAGAGAAACTCACTGCTATAGAAAACCAAAACACGCAAATGGTGTTTTATTAGATTTAAATAAAGACATTAATGAAAATAATGAAGATATATTTCGAGTTGAATGCATTAAGAAATCTCTTAGTTCTCAAAATTTAAATGAAACTATAGGCGAAGAGTTGCAATCGAACAAACATTTGGTAAAACAAATTGTTTCTTCAAATGATATAGATTCTCCAGAAAGTAATTTACAAAATCTGTTAATAATGATGGCTGTATCATCCAAGCCAAACGAAGAAGGTGAAATCGATAAAATCGAGAACAACAATATCGAAACTCCTAAAAGCAAAATACAATATCCGAATATTAATATGAATATCGAGCATCACAGAACATCTAACGAGGGAATTGCTAGAATTTTGAGTATAACTCCTATAAGAGTACAAATTGATGATAGGGAGACGTACCTCATAAAGAAATACGTAAACAAGTGGAAGTGTTACATTAATAATAGGAAAAAGTACATATCGGAACAGAGACAGGCAACCTTAGATCATTTTTTCGATAGGATTGCAAAAAAGAAGATGAATAATAACCAACCCATGGAACCTCAAAATAAAGCTAAACTTGTAGTAAAGGATTACAATACGTATCAACACAGGTAGGTGAAGCTGTTTTCTATTCCAGTCTAATATTATTTATAAGTTCTATGGGGTAAACCTATGGCCATTCGCGTCTAACCCACTACTCTAGGCAGTAAGTTACGAAAGCCACCGATAGTTCTGCGTTTAAGTCTTGCTTGAATGGACAATCAGTAATAACAAAGAATGAAATTGAAATATGTAATTAAATCAATTTTACATTGTTTATTTTAGATATAAACTACAAAAACACATAATAGCACTACAAAAAGCAAAATTAGAAGAGCAGAATCGTTTGATAGAAGAGTTAAAGTATAACAAGATTATAGAAGCTTCACGACAGTCAGTTGATGCTATGAGGGATGAAGTTCGCAAAACGTATTATGAAATTGATCGACATCTGAAACCTAAGATAAAGTGTTTGACCAATGAATTAAAGATTCCAGATATTGAAGGTAGGCTTACCAAATCTAAGCAGGTAGGTGTAGATGCAAACAGACATCTTTTTTTTTCAACCGAAGAGAAACTGAGGTTGTCAATTCGACTATAGGTATGTTTGCAATCGTGTACGATTATTAATTATTTTTGTTGATTCTTTTTCGTTTAAAAGGGCATATCCCAGGGGGATGACATGGGATGATTGATTTTTATCTATCTGTACAGACTAATTACTCCTACATTCTTTTTCTCAGATCCATCATTAGTATTGAACTGTTTGAAGGTTCCTCAGTTTCTACAAAGGATGGAAAAAAGAGCAAGAGAACGAGAAGAAAAGCATGCAATGATACGTGAGAGAAGGAGACAGATGGAAGAAGAACGAATCAGATTAAAACAACAAGTAAGAACTTAGAGTACCTACGCGCGACCACATCACAATACACAGTCAACTGATGCAGTGATATTATAGCCAAAATTAATATGGTAGTGGAGCCATAGGTACGCGAGCTTACTCGCCCGTCTATGGCCCCTTATAAACTTGCATTTAAAAGAAAGTTCCCTGAAAACTTCCGTTTTTGGTCCTTTAAAAAACGACTATTTTATTTTAGGCGGAGTTAGCAAAAGCAGAAATGGACAAGGAAGAAAAAATGAAAAGAATACTAGAATTAAAAGAGAAACGGCGAAAAGAGAAAATAGAGAACATAAGAAAGAAACAATGGGCTTCAAGATTGAGGGCTCTAATAGTTATGGCAGACTTGCATTACGAGAAAACTCTAAAAGCAAAATATGGTATTAGGCCTTTGAGAATACTTATAGCAATCAAGCGAGATAATATTGAAAAAGCTAAAGCGCATTACACATTTCAACTTAAAAATAATACATTTCTACATTGGATGTGGTATACTGAAGATATGTGGATCGAAAGAAATTTTAAAGCCGAGAATTTTTACCGCAAGAAATTATTAAGAAAAGCATTTGACGCTTTTAAAAGGGTTGGTAGTTTCTGTATTCTTACAGCATGTTTAACGCCTGGTCCCTCTTCTCTGCAAACTTTTTTTAGTTTGTAAAACCTTAAGTTCCAATGTGACAACGCGCTAGTGATACTATTGCTGTTGCTGGACTTTCTGGCGTATATAGGCTGCGTTTGACGTATACCAGCAGGCGGCACGTATACTTATTATCTTAAACAAAAAACTATTAGGTATTATTCTGTCTTCTTCAGAAGCTATTTTGACAAATAAATTATAATTTTACTCATTCAGAATCACCACGGCTTAGTTTTGAAGAAACAAGTAGCTGATGACTACTACGATCTGTATGTGACACAGATGGCTTTCCGAATGTTTTGTGAAGGCATCAACGCAAGCCGAAAAGAAAATGAGATAAAGTGGCAAAAAGCAGTTTTGTATCATACCAGGTATTTATTAGAACTTACATTTTGGGATAAGGTACCCTTAGACAAGGCTAGGGTCAAATGCATTTATGTCAGAAACTCAGAAGTAAAAACGTAAAAATTATTATAATTATATTATAGTCAATCATTGACACGTTACTTGACCTTAAAACTCCACAGTCCACAGTTCCACACACATTCACACAAAGTTGAATATAAGCGTCGCAATTCCCACTCTGAACACTTCAATTTATTTCAGCAAATTCATTACGAAAATTCTTGAAATCCCGCACCGCCATAGCGTAGGATACATATACTATGTAACATAGTGTGGATACGCTTACGCTATGGCGGCGCGGTTACCGACCTAAACGATCAAATTTTTTCCATCTTTCATCGTAGGTTTGTGGCAAGGGTTTGCCCTTTGCTTTGATATTTACTACGTTCAATGACATTACATAGTTAATTAAAGAATCATATTTTGTTACATTACATGTAATGTTTCAGCAATCTCCTCTTTAAAACGTTTACGTGTTGGAGGACATTGCCAGCTTTAAATGCATTGAAAAGGGAACAAGAAGCTAGAAAGGCTAGATGGCGAGAGAAAGTACTACAAGTTGTACCTGACTACACACCGCCTGAAGATTAGGAAGGAGCACATGGTTTCGATTCGACCGTAAAAATCTACGGATTACTCTCCTTTTCTTCTTATTCCTCTTTACGCACGGTTATCACTTTTGTATGGATCCCAAAGATTTTTAACGGACACGGCTGTAGCGTTGAGCTATTCGTTAATAAACTGGGAATCAAGGGTACATACATTCTGGATACGATGAGGAAATAAACGCGAAGTCTATACCTAATGATTTTCTTCACACCAATTAGTAGAAGATAGCTTATCCAATTTTCATACAGACGCAGCCCGATTTTGACTGCACTCATTTAGCAAATAAATGTTTTTTGGTTTATCTTTAGGTACCGGCCTACCTAAGTAGGAATTTATAGATCTTAATAATAATAAAGAGATGTAATTTACAAATATCTTGATGCTATACGATTTTTATCTAGTTTTTTTTAGTACGGATTTAACATTCGAAAATCTTATGATGTACGTAATTTGTATAATTAAAATGTAGGTAAGAATAAGATAAGACTTGGTAAACTACTAGGTATTTATTATATAGTATATCTGTTTTATATAACTTTAGGTTTACAGTTTATGTGGAAAAAGGTTAGTACCTAAATAGAAATACATGTATTTTTTTATTTAATGCATAAAAGGTATCAATCTTATCCATGTGTCGCCTGTCATCCTACTGCTTGGTTTTACGTCACGGAAATAATAATAAAATTTGCAGTGGTTCTAGCTATACATAGTTCTATTGGTTTATTAATTTCCATTAATATTCCATATATCCATCGAAAAATTATATTAGATGTGGTACTAGGAGTAGCAAGCACTAAGCAGTAGGACCACGGGCCTGGCACATGATCTTATCTATAAAATAAAAACGAAGGTACATCGTGAGTTGTTTTTAAAATACATTGAATATTTATATTATATTAGGTATACACCTACCTAATCGATCGTAATCAATATTTTAAGTATAATCCCTCTCATACTGAGAGAAAGCCCGTGCCCAGCAGTAGGATAATTAATGGGTTGATTATAGATAATTGTGCCAATAAGCACCTGGGAAATTTATGTGTTGATGATCGGGATTAAAGATTAAAGGGTGACTTCAATCATGAAAATTCGGAACGACAATGAAGGAAAAAGTGATACTTTTTTAATATTACGTGAATTTATAGGTACGTAACTAGAGCCTACGCTAGTTGGGCAGCAGCAGAGGAGTGAATAAGATTAGGAACTCATGCCGTTACTGCAGGCTGTTGGGGATCTGATCAAAAACCATTAGAATTCGTAATTGGAGCAGTAGGCCAAGTGTTGCTCAATATTGCTTTTTGGTATTTGGAAATTGGCAATTTCTAATCAAACCATGAGTCCCTAGTAACCGGATCTGTTGTATCTACTATTATTATACAAGGTGGAAGGGACATCGACGCACAAACGGTTACATTCAAGGTAAAACATAAATTCATCTAGGTCATTCATGTAGAAAATGATAGGTTATTACAGATATTGACATTTTTGAGCGCGAAGTGTACTGCTAAAAACGCGATTATAACGCTCCGCGGTGAATGTCATCGCGCGCGCGATCCGAAATAAATGAAATAATTATTTTCTAATTATGAATCTAATTTGGGTATAGAAAGAGTAGAAATAAGTTTTTTTTACAGGTTCAAGTAAAAAAATCTGCAGGATAAAATTTAAAATGTATTTATGTAATATATAACATGTAATTTCAACGCAGGGGAATCATGTACTGAACTCATGGTATTCGGATGTGCTTAGATGTCCCTTCCACCTTGTGGGGATGCAAAATATCACACTGCATATTGGGGACCATCGCATGAGCAACTATTTACTCTCTGGGTTACTGAAGCTAACTTTTCACCCCCATCCCCCATTAATTATATTCGTTTCAGCGAGTCTGGATGTTCAAGTGACTTATCGGATATTTTCAAGAAACTTTGGAACTTTGAAAGTTGGCTGTAAGAACTGTGTTACAGAAATAAAGGCCAGTAACCATGCAGACCTTGAGAAAACGGTTATAAGCGCTTTATTGAAGGGATTTTAACAATAAGTCGCTCATGAAATAGTCGGCATTAGCTTCTGAAATTCTCGACCTTGCTTTATTTTTAATGTTAATTATAGATTCTTAATATGCAGTAATTATCATAATTATACTTAATGTGTTTGTGTAAAGAGCGAAAGTATTCAACTTTAAATATTCTAATAAACTGTAATGTGACACCCATTAAAACAAATATTGACTTGAATGATATGTTTTTTTTAAATTTTTAAGTTTGAAACATCCTTAACCTAGTATTTAAAAAATATTATTTGTTTTATTTTAGCCTTTTTACTTTAATATTTTAAAAACGCGCTTAGATAAATGGACCTACTAATTTTGATATACCTACTTGAGTTATGAATAGAATAGGATATGATATAATAGGTTGATATCATGCATTTAACCCTATATCATTATAGACCGTAGGTACATCCCTGAAAATGATTCATAACGAATTATGAACACATTGCACTTGAGTAAAAGCACATTCAAAAATTTTAACACTGCATTTTATGTTTTTCTTCATACATTCAGTACATTGATGAGTTTTTTCCATTGTGGTTCTGCAAACAGTAGGATAACATGTAAATAGATACCTACACACATTAAAGTTAATTATGGAAATAAATATACATGTTTGTTTACTTACCACTATATTTTGGTATGTAGACTAGAAGTTGTTGAATTAACACAAGGGCAATTACAAACATAAGTCCCAATCCATAGATGCAGCAAACAAAGCATATTGCTAGGCTGGAATTGTTTTACATACATTACCACAAATAAGTACACTTTATAGTTTAAAATAATTATACTTATACAGCAAATGGCAATATCCATTTCTCTACCAGGTTTTAGATACCTATGTAAAATACAGTTTATTTTTTATGGCTAAGTAGAAGAAGCGAAAGTGGTGTGCCAATATTGTAGCAAGTGGAAATCTAGTCTACCTACCCCAACGGGAAACAGGCGTGAAGCTATGTATGCATGTAGAACAAACTTACTTGAAGTCATAATATACAGTTTCACAGTCCTGCGGCATCAGAATAGATCCATAAAATATGAAGGGTTGGCAAACTGTTGTTAGACCTAAATTAGTGCCAAAAATAAGAGTAGCAAAAGCAAATATTTGGCCGACCAGATAATAAATGTAGTTTGGTCTCAGCACACAGGAGTCTAACCTGAAAAATTGACAGTTTATAGGCAAATATAATTCTGAATATTCATGGAGAACACTGATAAATTTTGTGAACACAAACTATAATAAATTTATGTCATAATGTTATTGAACACAATAATTATATTTCTTAGGTACCCACCATATGGTATGAAAAAATCTCTCATTGACTTCAATTTGACATATTTGACAATAATGTGAATCTGAAGTTAAAACTGGGCTGAAATATAATTGGATAATTTTAGTAATAATTCAGAACACTATTACATTAAAAACATGACATACCATCATGCGTATATTCCTCAAAGGGAGGCAGAGTTGTAATAATGTCCACCCACAGTTTGCCAGACAATAATGGCAAGAGATTCGCACCTATTACATGTAATGAAAAACCAGGCACAAATCAAGACTCATATTGAAGGAATTTCTCAGAAAAACTCAACAGCACTTTGCTTGACCTGGGAATCGAATCCAGGACCTCTAGCATAGTAGTCACACTTAGGATCTTAAATAAAATAATAATATTGTCACCAACATTTTTTGAAAGGAGTGTCTATGCAGTTTATTGCTGGCTCTTCTCCATAAGATTCACTTTTTGGAACAGTGCAACTAGTTTGACTTATCGAAAGTACCTATTGATATGGTCTAATTGAAATAAAACATTTGACTTTGACTTTGGACCACTAGACCAATGAGGCAGTCATAATAAGATTAATATAATCTATACATATAAAATGCTTTGTCCTGAATGACTCACTGACCAACTGACTGACGGATCAATGCACAGCCTAAACCACTGATCATAGAGACCTGAAACTTAGAGAGTGTGTTTTTGTATGACGTAGGCATCCGATAAGAAAGTATTTTCCGAAATTCCACAACTAAGGGTGTGAAAAAGGGGGCAAAGTCTGTATGGGATAACATGATTCCTTGGTCCGATACATAATATAATTTCCATGATATATTATACTTTGTCACCACTGCAGTATGGTAAATAAAATAATTCTTGATATTCAACTGGTAGAAAAAAAGACAAAAATCAATTTTATTTTAGATGAAGCTTCACTGTTATTTAGCCTACACCTAGATGTAAGGGAAATAGTTTAAAATTCTTAGAATCTCAGAATTTTGCTAGTTGGTCTGTCATACAGATATTTATTTGTATTACAATATACATTAAAATACTACACTGGCTGTTAAATTTATTTTACCTGTACTCTTTTCCTTTTGATGACCCAATGGCAAGTTCAAAATCAGCTATCGACTTCATTTTGTAAAAGAAATAACATGTACATCCTAGCAGCATCAAGAATATAAAATTTTCCAGTTGTGTTATTTCAAAGGAACATAGCACACTACCTTCAAATACTGCAAACATAGTTATTCCAGATGACATTGTCCAGGAAAAGAAGAATGTGGACCTGAAAGAAGTATGGTATATCCTAATACTGAGAAATTCTGGGTGCATTTTGTTTATTTTCACTACAAAAAAGTATAATATTAATGTTTTATGGTGAACTAGCTTTCTGCCAGCGGCTTTGCCTGCATGGTCTGGGTATTTTTTATAAATTACATCCCCTATTTCAACCCATTACAGCCCTTTTTCGCATTAAAAAGTAGCAGTAGTCCTTTCTCAGGCTCTAGACTGTCTGTGTACCAAATTTCATTTAAATCGGTTCAGTAGTTTTCGCGTGAAAGTGTGACAGACAGACAGAGTTACTTTCATATTTACATTATTAGGAAGTAAGGATCATCATAATTATGATGACAGCAAATAGTCAACAAAGTTTACAAACTAATTTATATTTTTTAACTTAAGTGAAAGTACCTAATCATGTAAAGAAAGACAGGAAAATGTATCTAATCAAGAGTATTACCTGTTTTTCTGTCGCGGCCTGGAATGTACATATAAAGCGCCCATAGCAATGACGACCATAACTATTATAGTGACTGGGCGCGATATAGTGGCAATTAACAATAATCCTGGTAAAATAACATATGGTAAAATAGCATCCACATCGAATTTTGTGGTGCTTGTTTTTGTCCCATACGTTAGGATATCATAAATAGTAAGTGTCGTAGCCACCATTGTAACTCTCTTCTAAGACTGTGTATTTTAAATCCACTCGCGTTTCCAGTAATCGTTACAGTACAATATGTACTGTTTTTGTTTTTCATCAAGTTTCGTTCGTTTGATTTGCTTCGTATTCTATTTACCTACTATTTACTGACGAAATGATTTCTTGTCTTTTGATGACAAATGGAAGACTGATGGGTGATGGAAAGGAATATGCCAGAATTGACAGCGTCATAGTGACAAATGACAAATTATCAGTATTGCTGTCAGCGTCAGCTGCTAACTTTACACAACGTTTTATTTAGTTATGGCACACACAGGTTATGGACTAAGGCCTTTGAGTAAAATACTATAAAGCGTTATGATTCTCATGTCACATCTCGGGTTCTCTAACCCCGGACATGAAGATTACCGAATTATACATATACAATAACTGTTCAGTGATCGAGTAGCAATTCGCCTCGTAACTCGTAAGTACATATGGTCACAGTCCATAGGTATATCGTGTTAAGAACGTGAACAATTTTGTTGGTTGATGAGTTATATGATACAGACTACATATGATACAGACTACAACTCAAGTCGTAAGCTTTAATTTTTTTTTATTATTTCCGGACTGTCAAGGAACTTTTTTACGCGTATGTTATCTTGTGTGTTTGTAAATTTCTTGATTACCACGTACGTATTTTCCAAACGGCCGAATGGATTTCGCCTACTACTAGGTACTTAAGTCGTTCTATTCGTCTTAAAACCCGAGTGTCCTTAGATACGTGTGTTTAAATGAAAAAAAAAGATGGCAAAAATAAAAAATAAAAGCCAGATAAAAAAATTACCGAACCTACTTACTTTTTTCTGACACAGCGAATAGTAGACCCACTTATTCTTTTATATCTTAAGGTGACGCAATTTAGAATATGAAGGAAGATTTTGACCTGGGCCTCAAGTCTGCTAACAACGATATTATCGCACCGCTCAGGATTCTACGTTAGAATCCATTCGCTCGTGGTTCAAAGTAGCGCTCTCACCGTAAAATTTTATAAAATTAAATCTTAGTTTTGTTTATACTAATAATAAAAACAGGTTATTGTTCGCACCATGTATTTTGTTTTGAAAGCTTTAGAAAAGCACTTCTTAATTATTTTAAATGCTTTTATTTTATTTTCTGAAATATTTATATAGATAGTCCGTCATATTCTCTTTCTTGATCTTGTGCCCACTAGAGCAACGAGTTTAGTAGTTATGAAGAACGAGGTAACTTTCGCGCATTAATTCCGCGAATATTCCGGAGGATGGTAACGGAACTAATGGACTTCGGCTTCCAGGAACAGCTTTATAAGGGGCTTAAACGCTTCTTTCGAATACCATCATCTCTGCCTGTAATCCCTGAAGTGTTGTAAGTTATAACATTAACAGTTCGCTGGCATGAACGTAGGCATATATGTTTACTTAAACAGGAACAGTAAATATTTTGTCTCTATCTGAAAAATCCAATCTCCGAGCCGAGCTGTTACTGAGAGACTGGGAATCGAATCCAAGACCTCTAGAGTAGTAGTCGCAGTCGCGAGTTCGAGACCACTACACAAATCAGAGTCAGGGCCAGGGTTAGAGGGCCACTCCATTTTTCTTCTTCAATTTGGTATTTTTCAAATTTTACTACCACTATTATAGCTAAGTAGCTCTTATTTTTCTGCATAGAAGCATGGAGATAGAAGATCACCTACGTTTCCAGATAGTCATGTGTTCAGTCCTAGTTACCACAGGTAACTATTTGCTTGAATTATGCGGTGTAGAGAGAAGTTTGAGTTAGTAAACTTTTGTGGTGTAGTCATCCATCATGCTCGTGGTGATACGGCTAGGGAAGAAAATGCGGTTTTTAGTCGGTATGAGTCCGACTGACCTTGCCACCCCTCCTCAGATGGCAAGGATCCATGAGGATACTCTGCATCAGAAAGAGACAAATGCGGTTTTTAGTCGGTATGAGTCCGACTGACCTTGCCACCCCTCCTCAGATGGCAGGGATCCATGAGGATACTCTGCATCAGAAAGAGAAAAATGCGGTTTTTAGTCGGTATGAGTCCGACTGACCTTGCCACCCCTCCTCAGATGGCAGGGATCTATGAGGATACTCTGCATCAGAAAGGCTAGGTTGGCCATCGTCATCTTGTGGCAGAACTTTTCACAGGGTTGGTCTTGTCCCGTAATACCTGTACACAACTGTAGTACCTATACAATATGTATATTATCCTATATTGTCTTACTATTTAGTACCTACCTACGTAACAAAGAGAAAAGGGTTTCATACGTTACTACTTTAGTAAAGGTAAGATTATGAAGTTAGCCTTGTTTAGTTGCATTTGGGAGTCCTTGCTGCCATAATTGCTTCTATAATCTTACTCTGCCTGACACCATATCCCTATCCCTAGGTAGTTGGGAAAGGGTCGCGGCATCCGACACACATGCGCCGTGTCAGTCAACAACAGATTGCGCGCGCACGCGTAACTAACGCTCTGTTTTTTACCTTATCCGCCGGTAACGACATACCGACCAACCAACAGTATTGATCGGGTGTTCGCCACGAAACGGCGTCTCGAAAATGCGTCACGAATTTTTCCGTGCTTAACCTGTGTTCTACTACAATATCGTAGGCCTGATTCCTTATAAAATGTTCAAAATGGAGAAGTGAGAAAAGGTGTTAGAGTGTTAGCT
Organism: Acronicta psi; assembly: GCA_946251955.1. Classification (NCBI taxonomy): domain Eukaryota; kingdom Metazoa; phylum Arthropoda; class Insecta; order Lepidoptera; family Noctuidae; genus Acronicta; species Acronicta psi. The sequence continues at coordinate 7,774,110 of OX276475.1, read as the reverse complement.
CTACAAGTTGACGAAATGTCCAAGGTAAGAGTTATCGCATAAGGCATTGTTAGAACTCGGATTGTGGTGGTGCGGGTAGGCAGATTGCGAAAAATCACTGCCAAGGACGTATTAAATGGTATATTTTGAAGTAATTCTGATTTATTCATAGTCTGTTCATTTCAAAGGCAGACAGAATATTACACAGATTTTTATAATAATAGTGACTGTCTGAAAATTTCATCTAAATAGGTGTCATTGAAAATGTTGGCTCATAATTCGCCGAAATAATCCGCAACTTGGTATTGGATAATATCTTTAAGATAATAATCACAGGTTCTTGTAAAAGGCTTTCACTAGATTAAACGGATGTAAGCCGTGGTGCCCTAAGCTGTTGTCCTATCTTATGACTAGCTACCCACATGCTCTACATATTATTAAAGAATGCGAAGCCTTAACATTCGATTTAATTAAATCTATATAACTAAGTAATACCCTGGTCTTTACGGTCCCTAAGATCGATGCGATCATGACTCCCTTTAGATTTTCAAAGTATGAGTTCATCTTGTTGGTTGTGACGTTCTTGTGATCTTTCCTTTAGAACCTTTTCAATGATTCACTGTGGTTTAGAACCTACATTTTGTGAAATACCTAGGTAATAGTACCCAGTTACCCACCCTGTTTTGCCCAGTTTGGACCCCGGCACTGAAACATTAAATTTAGATAGGCGCAAGAATACACCGTATCATTTTAGGATTCGTTTTCTACATTTCTGGAACGACAATGTTCAAGAAAAAGTAGATATAATACCTATAAGGCAGGTTTTTGTTGCAAAATGATCTGCCTACTTTTATATTTTTCAATTTTATTGCCGTCGCGTCGTGTCTCTGACTATTCGGCATCCGGCTGCCAAGGAAAGAAGCAGCAGCCGGTTTTTCAGAGCCAGTTTTGATCCCTACTGCGCAATCTGGAAAATAAAAAGTAAGTAGGTTTAATTTTGAAAAAGTAGGTTTTCAGAAGAACAGTTTAGATATTTATTCAGCAGTTCTTTTGGTAAATGAAATACCAACATATACCAATTCATAATCAACACAATGTTTTAATTCTCACAATATTGTATGTCTGTGGCGTTTTTATGATTCTATGAGGTCATACCCATCTTGTTATTCATTTTACCCGGCAGAGATCTTAATTAAATTCAATTGCTTGCAAATTGAAATAATCAATTTGGGGAATGTACCTTACACGGTGTTGCTGAGGTAACAACATATGGAGGTATATTTATATACCTACCTACCTACCTTACCCAAAATCTTTTCTCCTCTTGGTTGTATTGTAAGTATGCTGTGGACCTGTGGTCAATATAATACAACAACCCTAATCGTGGCTTACGTCATGCAAACATGGCAAAAAGTTAACCACAGGTCGTTGACAGGACAGTGTCGGAGATTTTTTGCCCACGAGATCGATGCAGAGTTCGGTACATCTGTATTTACGGTTAAAATGTAGTCAGTTGTTTGGACTTGGAATCTTTAAATTGCAACATAAAATTGTTCATTTCTTTGAAATCGGAGGACGTTACGTTTAAGTTTTCCGGCATGAAAAAAAATTACACGTAATGCTAGGTTTAATTGCGCACTGTTTATAGTCCGATTCGACTCAATATAATTCGTAACAGGAAATAAAAAAATCGTGGGGGCAATCGATTATTTGCGATCATAATATACCTAGGTACGAGTATGTTTCATTCCGGTCCGGTACAAATGTTTCGTAGAAAGCTATCGTGGCTGAAGTTTCAAGCGGTTAACTGATTTCCATCAAATACTATATATTGGTTGCACTCACGAAATGGTTTCGGTACGACCAATCATAATCGCTAATGAATTATATTTGTGAGCTGGTTTTTGAACAATCGAACGCGCAAGCAATCAAAAGCCTTGGATAATTATGTATAATCAAGAACCAGACTGCAAACCGGTACAATAATATTGTTTTAGACGTATCGTATGGCATCGTATCGGATCAGTAAGTATGGATTGCACGTTTCAGCAGTTGCGTTGCGATGTTGGCAATCGTCAATAATTTATTAACGTTTTTGCCTACTTTGTTTAACAGTGATACGAGGGAAAGTGTAGCGCTACCGACCTGCCGTGTTAGCATCTATTGAATTCTGGATTTGAAAATAATAAACACTTTCTCAGATTATCGGGACCTAAAAAAATTTTAACGTTCTCGTTTCGACGAACTTTGTATGTATGAGCATGACTTACTAGTTATCATACAATTAGTACAATTTGAATCTGAAATGTGTGCAACATCTAGGTACCTTACCAAATTTGATTTAAATATTTTCCTACAAAAGCACCTATTTTATTTAACTATAAATACTTATCATATTGCCACATAATGATCTACTAGTCGTACTGACGCTCTGTAGTGTTTCAAATTTTTGATTTCTTCTTCTGTCCTAAGTATGCTGCTTACATTAACTTTTGCCACAGAGCTGTGTCAATGAGTAAAGCGGTAGTGGTTATTTCCTCTCGCTGCGAATCTTACAACATTTCGAGTGTTCTATATCGTTTTACAAATTACGGACCTTGGCGAAGCGCCACGACCTTTCCTTTATTTTTTAACAGCTATGGCAAAAAGTACATAATACAGCTGCCGACTACACTGCGGGCGGAAATACATTGGTTGAAGTAATCAATACCCTGTTTGAAGGTAAAAACTTCCTAATTAGTACGATAGATTTCATGTTGGATACTAATTACCAATTCGGTATCACATTTCTTATATGAACTTAGTAAGTAGGACGTCGTCTCGTGCAGTAAGTAATGCTTACATAAAATTTTATAGTTGTTACAGTCATAGTTCAATTAATAGTTAATACAGACGTAATAAAAAGTACCGACATTACGTATCTATCATTAGTAACGAATTTTCAATAGGTATTTTCTACATCATTTTTTTTATTGTTTAACATATTTGAAATAATTATTCTATACAATATAAGGTTCTTAGAACAAATATAAATATATAAAATTTGAAGGTGAATTCAAGTATTTGAGGCGTCTTGGTATTTTCAACATTTACAATAAGGCGTTCATGTATAATAAGAAGTCGTGACTTGCTATGAACTTAAGCTGGAGGTACCAATGTGTTTGCCTTGTGTTTATGGAAAATAAGCATTCACGACCAACGTACCTACCACCATACGTGATGTTCAAGATGTCTTTTGCCAAAAGCTGTGCAAAAGTATTTTTGATACTTAGGTATATGTAAGTATACAGAATAATAACGTGTTATATGATGGCACTATCACTATATTAGGTATATTATATTATTCTTGGCTATTCTTTGCTTTATTGTATTCTTATAAGGCATTGAAAACAGCCAGTAATGCGTTTAATGTCATTGAGTTCATGACCTAATCAATCAAATGGTAATATGAGTACCTACATACATAATTAGTAATTACGATTATTTACTTAGTACAACACTAATTTACTCGTATTTTGTGATATCTCTTGGGCTATCGTAATCATGAGTTGTACTTTCATGGCCCCGTGCATAGGACAAGGGTTGGCAAATGTAGTTTTGGTTGTTACGTGTCCGACATAACCCGTGCCCCTGGTCGCAGACGACACGTCATGAGATATTTACCCTATAGAAAAAACGACTATTTAGGGCCTGACACATTCACCACCACAGGATAGCCGAAAAATTCAAAAATAGAACAAAATTTGTATGAAATTATATGCCAAGTAATTTAACGGGAATCAACAAGGGGTGGTAAAATAGGCCATTAAATTAGGCTTAGACTAATATTCAGAGATGACACTAAGCGTAAAGTAACGTTTCTGTATGCCAAATTGTAAGTACCTAATACAAATTTGACAGAGTGCGGTAATAGAATAGGTGCGGATAAAATTATTTTTAAACAAAAAACAAACTACACTCACTGACCGGCACAGACAGGGAGGTTTCGGAGTGAACCATAATATCATCTCATATGTATACAATTTTTTATCGATATTTTTACAACCGCTCGTCGGATTTATGGGACCAATCTGTAAGCACCAGCTTTCGAATAAAAAAAGAATCATCTAAATCGGTTCACCCAGTCGAAAGTTATGAGGTAAGAAACATAAAAAAAATACAGTCGAATTGAGAACCTCCTTCTTTTTTGAAGTCGGTTGAAAATAGACATTCAAGCTTACTTTGCATGCTTTACTGCGCATACTTACAGCTGAATTTTAGTTTGAAAGTTCATTTAATCAATAAAATTTTCGAAAGTCCCCATCGATCCCGCACGTGCAAAAAAGTCCAAGATCCATGTAACATTACTCCTATTTTTTGGTCTAACTTGAACGGGCTACATAAGTAATTAGTTAAATCTTTTACTGAAATAAGAATAGTTTGCTAAATTGCGGGGTATATTGCCGGCAGGAAACTCGCGGGTTTGACATAAAATATGTACGTATGCCCAATACTTAACTATAAATATATAAGAATAATAATAATAACCAATTATCCATCTAAAGAACAAAGTTACAATTATTTTAATGTTTTCGATGTGAAGGAAGTAATAAGAACAAAGTTCCTGGTATACGTAAATGATTCTTATATTATGTTAAAATTAAGTTCAAGGTAACTTTTTGTAAAAACATCCTGAGTTACATTCAATACTTTGCTACAAGTTTGAGTCTTCTGATTTTTGATGCGCCAAGTGATTATATTGTTGTTTTTATTTAGGCTATCGTTACAAGAAGATCATAAGTCTACAAACATTTAAATCTTTGTTTTCACACGAGTTTTCCCACATCTTACGCGACAGCGTGAAATTATATTGTTTTAAGTAACTTGACTTTATATATAGAATACGGTATAATTATGATACCTAAAGCATAAGAAATGATGGTCAAGGATTCAGTCCATATGAGGAAACAACTCGTTTCATATACAACAGCGTGTCTACACGAAGGCATGCAAGATTAATGGCAAGCAGTGACATTACTTAGTTAGCTATTATAATTGTAGGTATATATCTGTATAATATCAGTACTATGTTCATAGTGTAGCTTAGGTTAAAATATGACTTTTGATCTTTAAAGCTTACAAACTTTTTTAAATTTTAAACGTGCTTGAAACTATGGAACATTGTGCTAAAGCAGAGTTGCATTTGCAGAGCTAAGTAATAATTACGCTGTTCAAACAATTGCTGCTTCCCGCTGGATAGTGGATAGGTGAACTATCTGAACATATCGAGACCAGTCCGTGCGAGCAAAGCACAAAGTAAAGCAGCTGCGGAGTTTCACTCATACATAAATAATAGTTGGCAGATGGGTTACAAATTAAAATGCAGTCATTTCCTCCTTGGCGTGAACTGCCTTGAGAATAAGCACAACTTTCAAGGCTATAGGTATAACCACAGAATAACTAATAGTAGCTAGGTAGCTGCAGCTACATATAACAGGGGAAAGTCAGGTTTTTAATGTATTCGTATTTCACAGTATTCTGGCCGTATGACATCACACAATTTTATAACGGCTTAGAGTCACTGCACTTCATTGCACATCTTACTTCTTTCCATAATCCTAACTCCTTATTAATATTATAAATGCGATAGTAACTCGGTCTGTCTATCTGTCTGTCGCGCTTTCACGCCAAAACTACTGAACTGATTTAAATATTTGGTACAAAGATAGTCAAAAGCCTGAGAAAGGACATAGACTACATTTTAATGCGAAAAAAGGGCTGTAAGGGATTGAAATAGGGGATGAAAGATATAAGAAATACCCGGACCACGCGAGCGAAGCCACTGGCGAAAAGCTAGTGTTCTTAGTATTCAATATATAGTTTACATAAGTATATAGGCTTATTGAATACGTTCCACACACTTGGAGATGGCAGGTTGTTTGCCAAAAAAATATGTCAGTACGTCTCCTGCTTCCTCCATACTTCTGTCACTTCTGTGTCAGGTCTATCTTGCCATACACGATTGCAGATTCGGAGTACTAACTTTAGGTACCAAATTGTTGTAGGTTGTAATCGTAGGGGAAAGAAAGGGAAAACAGCGATTTTTAGCTTGTAGGTAGGTATCCCGCTAACTACAAAAACAACGTTAGGTACCTGCCTTTTGACACGAGGCGGGTTCGATTCTTAGGAGCCCAACTTGGCAGTTTTGACCTGACTTCCGATGCGGAAGCAAATTTTTATTCCTTTAAACTTTTGTTGAAAACATTTCAAAATGCATTAAGTACCAAGGATAAGGTGATTCAAGAAAAAAAAGTATGCACTAATAACCATACTGATCTGAAACGAGAAATAAAAACATTCTGACCGAATAGCCGGTTCAGTATTTTGGAATATTCCAAGACGTGTCAGTTTAATAAAGAATTGAATTTGTATGACATAGGAAGTTCATGTCATACAAATTGAATTCAGATTTCTAATTTATGTAACAAGGACCGCTGTCTTCAAATGATGACCAGCATTTAACGCGGTTATGACATGTAATGTTTGTCAAACAATAAAACGGCGCGGACGCCCCGGCGACATACTATAGTATCCATACTATTACATCATGTAATAGCTTTCTATTTTATGCACAATTATCACTTCCTATTTATCAAACAAAAAAGATACCTACCTTAAATAAACAAATATATCTTCCTTCCTAAAGAAGTTTGAACTTCAACCTAATTCCATATCCTGATGTGAGGTTCAGATTACTTATTTTTCGTTCGTTGATGGCTTATTGTTTGAGGTCTTAATGTGTTTGCATTGTTCAGGTGTCAATAACATCAAAACTCAATAAACGAATTCCCTGAATCAGGTTTTAAACAAGGCTGTACAGAAATATTGAATACCAAAACAGAATAGGTACGTCTCAAATAGTAGTAATAGGAGACTTTTCGTATGAGAAGATGAAGAATATTTTTTGGTATATTAAACTGTTAACCTTGGAGTGTTCATAGAGATTTGAAGTAGGAGATAAAATATACTGTGCTATGCTATCTCCAAATCCTTAAATCATTAGGTACGTAAAAGGCCCTTCTTGTGTTGTACGAATATCTTACTAAGCTCTTATTATTTAATTAATAAGTAGCTATAACGATTTCAAATTAATAGTGTCCGTGAGTCTAATATTATTAATTTTTAAAGTCTTGTATATGTAGTAAACAAAAAAATTAAGAATTATAATGAATTCCACAGTTCGTGGCATCAAGTATCAAGGTTCAGTTAGCAAACAGTGCATATAAAGATTTCTATTTAAATAAATTGCCGTATACACGGTAGACTTCGATTTTATTTCCATATCTAGATTAAAATGGACTTTTCGTGTGTGTATAAATTTAATAAAAACACGACTTGTTTGGTATGTAAGAATAATAATGACCTTATACGGCGCATGATAAAAAAACTCAATATAAATATCGAACTGGTTTAATGAGAATTTGATAAAGATCACTTAGCAACTTCTTGATCACGTCACGATCAGCTTTGTGACTTTGTCTGATGAAATAAATGCATATATTTAACAAAACGGCGACGGCTAAGCGTAATATGCTTGTATTCGATTTCCAGGTCACACAATGCATTAAAATTTGGATTCGTAGTGCGCCCATTAAATCTTGGTAAACAGTAAACTATACATAAATAATAGATGACCGAATTTCTGTTTCTGTAAATAGATCGCTTAAAGAAAGACACTACAAGTATTGTTTTATTAACTCTGCTCGAGAAAATATCTAAATATCGTCCTATAGCATATATTTTTTGTTTTTTCGAGAGGAGAGAGAATATAATGTCATATTTGAGCGACATTATTTTTTAGCAACCTAAACGTGTAGCGGAAAATTATAAAAAGAGAGCGGGCTTTAGTTTAATTAATGGTCTATCTGTTTTTGTGTACCTATCTCAATAATACATGTACTACCATTCACTTTGCTTAGGTACTTCTTTGAGGAATAAAGGCTTAAAAAGCCTTAGAAGTAAACTAGGTAGAAAATTGTTTTATACCCCTGAGAAAAATCATTGTTTTCCTCTTGGAAAATTCATAGTAGGTACCTAGGTATTTTTCGCACGATCTTAAATTCTGAATGCCAATCTAGTGTACCATCTAACGGTTGAATAAGTTGTTTTTAGTTCGTATGTACTAATTGTACGTTCGCACGAATGCAAGATGCTCGTCAATTGGTAGGTTGTTGAGTTTCTAATTTTATTTTTGCCTGCATTTACAATTTCACAATTACGAGTAACTATGTAGCCAGGCAACTATCTATTTTTTTACTAGTAAGTAGTATTAGTAGTACTAGTTTTTAAAAGGAACTCTTGTAATTAGTGCTAACACCAGTATGATTCGAATAAATTTACAAAATGATGCTAATTTTGGACCTTTTCCAAAAATTTCAACCATTTCATGCTAATAAGTTATTGACATACTCTTGAAAATATCTAATGTGTGTTTTTGTTGCTTTTAGGTGACCCCATATATATTTTGATGTCTACTATTATCTTTCTTAATAGTCGTATGGCCATTTATACTTTTTTATAGCTAGATACTTTAGTCTCCACCTTGATAGTAGGTACAGTTAGACCAATGATGTAATTTTATTTTCTGCAACGAGTTTTTCGTAACTGTATACACGTTTTTGATACAACTCGTTGTTACATTATAATCTAAAAGTCCTATCTTCCAGATAACCGACTGTTTTACCGCAAATTTATGATACATTTTTCCCAACCACAACGACGGCTAAATTGCTAGAGATTGAATTAGATGCATTAGCATCGTGAGCTGTTATTAGATCATCAAGTAAGGTCATACACTAACAGCGGCCGACAAATTAGGTAGCCCATTTTCGTAAATACATTTCATAGAAGAAAGGTAATTTCTTTTGGACATTTACTTGAAGCTTTACAATCAAGTTCTTAGTGTGCTACTAAAAGATGTGTCTAGTGACACATGGCCTTCAAAAAAATAGAGCTGCACCAATCTGCTGCAATAACATTGTAGTAGATGGGCAAACAAGTATACCTATTTGATTGTATTGCATTGATTTTCAGAGTGAACCCACCTTGGGGATACTTCTCTAAAACTTGAGCATACCTGTAAAATATTATAGGCTTAAATTTTTGCAGTAAGTACAATCTATAAATGTATTGATTTTCTATTAGCAACAAGTTAATTGTTAGTTCATATGTTCATGTGACTCTCACCCGTTCATTAAATCATGGCTCGTGTTTTTACCGACTTGGTTGTATTAGTTTGACTTCTTGTCTAAAGAAAATCTATTTGGCTCTGGCTCAGATCTCCAAGCGTTATAGTATGTTATGTTATGTTTGGTGTTTACCTGTAATTTTTAATTAAGGGAAATTGCCACTTATTTATTTATTTATTTATTTATTTATTTATTTATTAAATTCTTTATTGTACACCAGAAATACAAAAAGACAATGATTTTATATACCTACTTAACTAAGAACATGTACAATGGGCGGCCTTATCGCTTAAAGCGATTTCTTCCAGGCAACCAAAGTGATATGAGCACTGGACAAGAAAAACGGGCATAAACATTGAGATTTATACAGGTGTACAAAAAGGTAGGTCACCATGCATATAATAAAATTTTAACCAAAATTTATATTTAAATGTAGTATATAAAATAAAATTAAGTATTTATTTAATAATATATAAAAAATATAAATACATATATATACAGGGTGTTTGGCAGCACTTAATTCGTATTTTGTTTGTTTTAATTTTAAATTTCACCAGACTTTAGCTCATTAATTACGTTAAGTTTCGACTTTACATTATTAATTAAAAAAAAAAAAAATTATTCTAGGACACAACGTCTGCAACTTTTTCGGCTCGGTTTATAGGATCGTAACGACGGGGCTTCAAGCTTTCCCTGACCCGTAATCATAAATACTTACTAAGTAATTACCTATTCCAATACTTAGTCAATTCATGAAATCTTGAGGACGTAACAAATACTTAGATCGACATTTCGTAGGTATTCCAAATAATTTTAATCGTTGTTTTACTGAGAAGTGTTAATTGATGATAATTATAAACAAAAACTACTGTAGATGAATTGATTAGAAAGTATGATCTAGTTTTGTTACAGTAGGTGTGTGATGTGTTCTAATATCAAGAATACTATCTATCTATATCTAATCTTTGGGAAGTTAGCGTTGACTTAGTTCAACAGTTAAGTGATAAGCACGTTGCAGAATAAACCTATCGCAGATAACGTGACATTATTGTTAAACCATAATTGGAGATACGTAGTCGCTGTTTTGATTCACTAAACGTCCAATCAAAGAGAATAAGCATTAAACATTACACAACCAGTGCCGTTATAGGTTAATTCACAGCATGAACGTCGCGTTATTGAAGTATTAATTACTATTTGAGGGAAAATGTTCGAAGTACCTACTTAGTATTGTGAAAAGTTAATTCCTTTTGACGGTTGAGCAACGCAAACGCGTTAACTATAGCTAATCGCAAATTTGCTTGGTTATTATTTAGATCTTTGTTAGCTTTGGCTGTGAGACTATAATAGTAACTTGGACATAAAATATATTGTGTATCTAAACACAATAGTGTTATTATTTCAGTGTATGATTTGCTCTAGACGTGGAAGCAGCTCGGCAGAATTTTTTACGTTGTTGATACGATGTTAACTTAGTCTGTTAGTGTGGAATAATGAGCGTGAATGAGCAGTCGTGTTGTGAGAGGAATCAGGTTAAGAAGTGCCGGTGGATGCTCACTCGGAATACTGCTGGTGTCAAAGATTCTTGGTATCGCAGTGTTCATTCGTGACTTTGCGCTCCAATAACATATAGACGTTCCATTCTATTGTATGATAAATGATGATGCCTTACTAACGACCTCTATTGTGTTTTATAAGTGATTCTGTGTAAAATAGTGTTTTTGTAAAGATATTATTTTGCTGTACCTACCTACTTCATGTTTAAATCGTGACATTTTTTTATAGTGTTCGTTACTTTCGTGTTATCAACATGATAAAATGTGTTAGTAAAACAAAGGTACCTAGACCTACATATACATTATGACCTTACCTCGATGAAGAAAAAACATTCGTTGCAACGCAATGTAAGTACTCATGCCCCCCACAATAGTGTGTATGCATGGAGAGCATCGGGCGTGACCGTCCTCTGAACCGTGATGAGCAGACAATAGGGGTGCGCTCAGCACTGCTCCAAGTACAGAACATTAGCGTAATTGTTTGTATGAATCATACATGTCATACATAATAACAAAATCCTAATAAGATTAGGATACCCTACGGACTTCGAATGTAAACTTATCCGTATTCCGGAATAGTTGTTTACAATTTCGTTCGTCGTTTCTACGTACTCGTAGTACCTATAATCAGGAATTTGAACAAATCTAAATTAATTTTGAATGGAAAGTGTAGAAGGGAATTAATTGCTGGCAAAAATGAAATCAATGAGGGTAGCCCCGGGTCACAGTTATTTACAGTAATAAAGTACTACAATTGACTAATCAAACATTTGTAGCCCGCTAACTTCATTTTGCAAGAAGGTAACAATAGCATATCTGCTATGAAAGCATTTATGGATATTCCTATGATTTTTGGAAAACTTACTTTTTAGGTACCTATAGGTATAAACTTAAACATGATTGTATGAAATTTTACTGTAATGAAATTGTTTCTCTGTTTTCAGATTCCTGTCGATAAGAATGGCAAGCTAAGAACATTAGAACTGAGAGGGGTTTACAACGCTTCAAAATTGAAAAGTGTGGATACTATTAAATCTGTTGATGTAACGAGAACTGCTGATATTGCAGAAAAATCCCAAAATGTTGTCACAAAAATAAAAAATGATGTAAAAGAACAAATATTCTGTAAGACTTATGCATCATTTATTCCAAAAATGAGCTTAAATTTGGAAAAGGTTATCGAGCAAAACCCAAGAATATTAGATTTACGTGAAAAATTGAATCAAATAACAAAAAAACAAGATTGTAATGTTGATAAAAAGACAAAAGGACTAATTAATGATATAACACAACATTTGGTTGACAAGAAAGATGAGGATGAGTCCGGTCCATACAGTTTGTTGTTTGATTTAAATACTGATCCTTCTACTTCATTTAATGAAAGTGCAGCTGTAAATGTTTGGAATCGACCAAAATCTGAAATACTCAGTGATTCACATTCACCAAACTTAAAGAAACTGATTACTCCTATTAACAAGAGCGCAGATAGGCTACCGAACGTATTAAATTTCGACGAAAAACCGATGAGAGAATTCGAATACTCCTGCGAAAACGAATTTAGCTTCCCAACAAAAAAGTCATTTAATACACATTCCAGATCTGATCTCTGTCTACAATTAAAATCTCATATACATCCTCGAATATTTGAATCAAACTTGAGTCCTAATGATAATTCATTGAGTAGAACAAATGAGGAGAACTCACTGGACGATAGCTTAGGCATTTTGACTCCAGACCAAATGGATGACATATGCTACTTAGAAAACGCATTTTCTCCCACAGTAGAGGGTTTACCAATTTTCTGTGATAGTCATGAAAATAAAATGTCTCCAGATAATGGTGATACCCCATCAACTGATAAGACTGAAAGTAATTCTGCAGCATCAACTATTCAAAATGACGGGTTTGATAGCATAGAAAATAAAAGGTGTACGTTTGAGGGTCAACTGGCCCCTATTGTAAGCCTTGAAACAATCATGAATAACGAGGACCACAATTCACATATATCCTTTGATTCACCAGCTCATAAATGTAGTGATACATTGTCTATTCAAGACCCATTGTCAAACACTTCAAGGACTTTAGATCTACCTTCACAAGATATTACAATGGGAAAGGACGAGTTGTCTTCTAATTTAATAGATGAAGAATTTATGCCATCAATTCACAGCAGTATTTTGGAACCAGTTAGTTCTATTGCTGAAAATATGGTAAATCTAGAGATAGCCCTCGATTGTAAACATGAAAGTATTATAATCACGAATCGAATAGAACAAACACCATCACCAGAAGATTTGCCACTTGACAGTTCCGAAATAATTGGTGAAATAAGTACCTACTCTCAATTTTCCGCATCGACATTACATGACTCACAGACATATTCAGATGGCAAAAATGATTATCCAAAATCTATGGAAACTTCTAAAGTGTCAAATAGTTTCATTACGAGTATTACCAGTATTACAAGTTTAGATGGTTATCAAGGAGATGGAGAAATGTCTAGACCTGTAAGCAGAGGTGCAGATCATTCCATCGAACATCGTGAAGATGCCATAGAAATGGATTGGCAAAATGTGCCTGTAGCTAGAAGAGCAGACCCAATGACAGATTCAGACTTCTTTACAGAAAGTGATGCTGATGGTTTGGATGATCATATGCAAAGAGGTGACCGAAGGGCTCAAGTTATTGATGGAGCCCTTTATGGAGGAAAGAAAGTAAACGGTAATCCTCCTCTTATCGTAAACAGAAATGAAGACTCTTGCATGGAATCAAGTGGTGTGTACACAGACTTTGAAAACCATCGTACGTCTCCCGTATTCTTGAATGTCATCGATGACATGTCACCCGATGGGTCTACTCCTTCTACTCGATCAGAATGCAGTCAAAAGAATGCCAGCACTGGTAATTTGAACGCTTATTTTTCTCCACTGCAAGATGCATTTGAAGAACATAAATCAGATACATCTCACATTGTTGATGAAGATGAGACACCAAAAAATACAAGCAAAAGAAATTCTTTGAATAGCGTGAAAGATGTAAAATGCACAGAAAAGAATAAAGAAGAAAAGAGAAGTTTTACGTTGAAAAAGTACAAAATGCCTAAGCGTGATGTGCCAAGTAAACTGAAAAGTATGCTGGCTAATAGAAAGACTGATGCAGATAACAGTGTCCAGAGTAGTCCTAAAACTGTGAAAAAGACCGACAGGAGAGAAAATTTAGCCAAAAAGAATTCTATAGACACTAAAAACGATTACAAAACAAAATCTTTCAAGGATATTAAATCAAAGGTGGACTGCTCTTTTTCATTACAACGATCACAAACTTCGTGCAGTGTCAGTAGAATGTTAAGCTCAAAATCAACCAATACCAACGTGAAACCTAAAAGGTAAGCAATATCTAATAGACGGTCATATTTATAAATAGTATTTTAGATTCTTGGTATAATAGCTAGAATAAAGCTGGTTGCAAAATAAATACGCATATCATAAATGACACTGTATTTACGCTACAGTTATGTTTGTTTAGATTGGAGTTTCTTTCATACATATCTAGCATGACATCGTCATGATTATAAATCATAACTGTTACTTCATGAGCATACTTTACATATTAGTATTAAAAAAACACAATCATGTTACGTCTTTTAATTTTACTAAACAGAGTTTTACAACTAATTTTGTGAGAATATATGATTTTTTTCTAACAATGGGAAGTTTAAACTCAAATCAGTAAAATTGTTATGTACTAATGTACACCCATATTTCGCCGCTATGTTTAGGTCCCATTTAATAGGGGACGAGCCTATTGTCATCATATTGAAACTTCGGAAGTGCGGCTGCTGAATGAGGGTGGATCCTGGGTTCAATTCCCCTATGCAGCGGTGTAGGGTCTTCTGTGAAATTCTACTAGCAGCTCGGTGATTGGATTTGTGTGTGTGATGGCAGTAGGCTCGGTCAATATTAAATGGGACCTAAATCACAGCACCAAACTATGGTAGATCATACATACACACACATCTTTGCCTTCGGGGATATAAGATATGGTGTCTTAATTGTCTTATGTTTGTAAGTATAATATTATGGATCACATCATTTGGCAATTGCGACAAGAAGAGTTTAATTATTTTACAATGTATCAGAACAATTAATATAGTTAGTGCTGTTTTATTTGTAGCCGCCATATGCGTATGCGCATGGAGCTTGGTTCAGCGGCGGGCAGCGGCAAAAGCAGCTTGCACAGCTCCCAGAGCGACATCAGCGCCAGCAGCACGCCGCTCGGTAAACACACCAGCAGCCGCTTCCCACTGCTCAGTAAGTACCTACAATACATTCAATTTTCAGCTGAAAGGACTGAAGCAAAAAATTTGTATCTTTTCTAAATGATATGCAGTGTATTTTTCACCTCTCTTTTAAAGAACGTTTCTGTGCCAGAAGTTTATAAACTGATGTTATATGGAAAAATATTATTGAGGCGTTTAATACACAATACACACTGGACAGTGGACACCACTGTTATTTAAAATATAGTTATTTTAACAGTAATCGAGTCAGCACCATCAGGTGTCGGTCCGTCTGTCTTGGTATCTAAGCTTACATTGAACATCTGCGTAACATTTGTACTGGTAACCTTATTTTAGTACAAAAATGTAGGAACCGACGTTATATTCTTCCTTTTCTAAAACGAAAAGCAGCCTTATTGCGATCACCAATTGCAGTGATTAGAGACGGTTATTTAGAAACTATCGTTGACTGGCTAATCTTTATACCCTGTAACCTTTGGCATATCAGCAGTTATGCAAGGTTAAGTGCAACAATCAAAGGTTCTTCCGTACTGTTTACAGTCGGGAGGATTGAGTAGGGGAAGGCGGTACACTCACATGACCTGAGATCATTACATGCAGGAGCTTATGTTAGAAAATACTGCGATAAACGTTCTTATCTCATATTCAGCCATACACCTACGCACAGTACCTACCTACACAGTTTTTCACTACGCATAGACGAAGAAAAATCTAAGATCACGCATATCTACGTTAAGCCGGCGTGATAACAACGCAATACTTACTTCTAGTTTGTGTTTTGACACACCACTCTACTTCAAGGTTATCTAGCATTGACTTCATGTAATTCAATGTCATGTGTGAATTCTAAAACAATTCACGTAGACGCGTACGACTTGTCGATACAGTGTAATTACAATTGGATTTGATAAGAACTTGGTTAAGTAGGTTCTATCTAGGTGTATTTTTCAGCAAATATTCCAGAAATAAAGTGAATTGGGATATGCCTTTGCTATATGTCTGAGCTTTTGGTCAGTACCTAGGTATTGCAATTGTTATCTAAATATCACTTAACAAAAAGTAATGTTCGGTTCCATTGGCACATGTATGCTAATTGAATGCAGATACCTACTTAAAGAAATGAGCAGAATAGAAACACGAAGTATAAAAAACCTTATAAAAATTTGGAGTAATCGAGTATACTAAAAATCATCTATCATATCTCAAAATATAATTATTTAAAGTTACTATAGGTAGTCTTCTTTTCATTCGTAAACTATTCTATGGTATGGCTTAGGTAACGTAATTTGTATGAATATTCAATGTGACAGTGGCATTCCAACAATGTTAACCCGATGCTCATTGTTTGTGCTCCTAATACTTGTGTAAATTGAATAACATTATAGTGTAGAGAGTTCATGGCAATGTGTTGTCCTTGTTTGTAAGGTTTTGTGTGACTTAACACCTCCTTTTATATTGGTCATAGCAATTACCACGTAAGTGAAATAACGTGTATGTACAGAAAATGGTGCAATATTTGAAAATCAATGAGTAAGCTAAATATTATCTAAAGTATACGATAGTCTCGTCAGTTTTGGAGTTTACGTAATTTGTCAATCCCACTCAAAAGTTTTTGTAGAATTCTACGTTAACGCCTACATATTATCTGCATTGACAATTTTATCACACGCCGATGTTGCTATCCATTTTTGATCAGGCATTGGCATGTTAACTTTTTGCTATTCGTTTTTGATCAGGCATTTAAACGACAGAAACTGATGTAGCCGAGTTATAAATTAAGTATTCTTTATTATTCAGTCATTATTATCCCATTTTAGGACAAAGGCCTCCATACCCACTATCAATTTAATGTAAATTATATTTCTGGCATGTTTTTATTGGCATAGCTACGGATTTTCCCGATAGTAGGTAATATAATGAGCGATCATAAATCACCTGTCAATTTTTCTTGTGTGGGCAAAGAGTTTTCTAGTTTCCCCACATTTACCTCCTCTAGGTAAACCCAGGCGAGTATGCCCGACGCGGGTTTGGGAGAGATGTACCCACTGATAATAAAGCCTCAGTTAGTCAGTTCGCCGGTATAAAAAACCAAATAGGTACCACTATGTTCGACCTGCGTCTCTAGATAAGTGTACATATCTCGTAATCTTACGTATGAGTCTACGACCGCAGAATGAAGTATCAAACGACATTAGATTTCGACAAATTGTGCGTTAATAAATGAACTTAATTTAGATAATTACATTTGGTTTCTCTTCATTCGTCAATTGGAATGTAAGATTTAAGATTATAACATTTAACTAGTCTAAATCATGGTCCCCGGGGAAACGAAAGTTCAGGAGCAGCGCTTGCGACCATCAATTGACCCATGAGTCAGGGACATTTCAGTTATTAATGTAATTTATCATCACATAATACCTTTTTATCATAATCTAATAAAGAGGAAAATATAGGATTTCGGGTATAGTAAAATAAATAAGTACTTATTGAGAATACATGCGCCTACCACAACTGACACAGCAAAGATTTGCTTACAAGTTACGTTAGGCATTTCAGGCGCGGTGCATGGTAACTTGGTGTACCTACTGGCTACCTATTTACTTATCTCTTTATTATAATTTCCCAAGTTTACATTATTTTTAACAAACTTTAGAGATGACTATATTTTTTTTGTTTCTAGTGAGTTTACATTCATATAAGGGCCATGTCACACAGGTCCACACTTTTGACATTACCATTGTATGTAAGTTTCACACTACCCATACTGTACTGTCTGTACTGTACCTGTAGTGGGTATTCCCATATTATAGGATCTAAGGATTAGCCATTGCAGTATTACTTACTTTGCTGACACGTCGGCCGTATTAATCTATCCGTTAATAGATTAGCTACTGTCAGGTACGCAACTTTGCATAACTACCCCGGTTAAAAATCAGCTGTGCTTGAAACAGGCGAGTGTATGCGGAAGGTCAACTCTACGGACACTACGGTTGACTACGGCAAGCAAAGGGAACAAGCAAGTTGAGACCGCATGGCAACTACTAGCGTTTCCTCTCGGTTAGGTTCAGTTTGCCAGTCGCCGGTGAGACGCGAGCCGGCGCGCGCCGCCACTCCGCCAGCCTGTCGCGCTCGTGACGTCAACTTGCAACGCGAAAAATCAATGGATTCCCCTACGACACTAAGGTTAACCGCATACCGCATTTTCTCAAAGAAAATGTGTCATATGTCAGTGAAGTGTTGACGATACAAGCACCTGGAATACATTCATTGATAATGATAAGGACACAACGATGTAAAATGCAACGGGTCACGTGAACGGTTTACTTTCAAGTTTTGTTTTGTGTGGTGTCATATATTAAGTTATCATTATTTTTATTTACTATTTCTTTATTTACAATTAATTAACTTTGCACTTGACATTTTCTTTAATTACCGGAGCACAAGCGTTGTTTATGACGAACTGTCACGAAAGTTTGTAACGCAATTTATTATTACGATCCTTGTTTATTTAGAAAGGATTCCCCTTCTACAATATAATAATACCTTTATTTGCGCAAGTCTTCTGTTATATGTTAAATCACTCGGTCTTTTATAATACTTACCTGTCCTTCGTTTACTTCATGTCTACGACAACTGGTTAAACAACTCCACGAGCCATTATTTTTATAATAAACATTTGTTACGTAGCATAGTATAGTTTCATCAATTTTCAGACGACCTCTGTGGTCTAGTGGTTCGAGCACCGGACTGCTGATCACGAGGTCGTGGGTTCGATTCCCACAGGACACAAACATTTATTGTGATGAATTTAAGTGTTTGTGTTTGTCTGGGTGTTTCCTATTTATTATAAGTATGTATTTACAAAAAAAAAGTATATAAGTATTATATCCATTGTCTAGTACCCATAGTACAAGCTCTGCTTAGTTTGGGACTAGATGGTGCTGTGTGAAAATGTCCCAGGATATTTATATTTATATTTATTTATATTTTTATTTTGATTTCTAATTAATTTCACGGCAATTTTTGATGCCTTGAATTTGAATCCTATAAAGTTGTACAAGACACAGCACTATCTATTTATCGTATCAAAAATCTTCTCCAATTAATAAAAGCTAACTACATAATCATTGTAACTTGATACGAGTCCTATTAGAAATCGATTATTTAATACTATGTAGGTGTATGTTACATAAGTCTTTGTAACTCATAGTTAAATAGTAGACACAACAGAAAATAAGGGGCCAAATAGAAAGTACATTAACGCACATGCTCGGTTCACATGCAACTAAGCTCTACTACATAATTAAAAAGTGATTTGTACATAAACATATAACTATAAGAAAAACAATCTATTGTTTTTACCGAGACCACAGATTTTCACATTTTCTCTTCAGTTGAATCCATAATGATAACTATAAACGTCAACTCTGCACATCACTGGGTTGCTAAGGTCCCTAATATACATAAAATGGATCGTAAAGGATATATGTAGTTAAATTAATCTATATCACCTTTCTCTGTAAAAATGTAAACTTATCTTAAAGTCTAGAGGTAACTATAATCTACACGCAAAAAGTAATTGTACGAATTTTTTAATTGACACAGCTAACTCGATTCGAAAGCATGAAATTTGAGAGTCATGATATAGATAAATTTTATCTTTCACATCTACTTCAAATGTTTTCTAGAAATAAAATGTTGAAGTGTTTCGACAGTTCGTTTTATAGAGATATCATAGGTAAAAGAACTCATTCAAGTAAAATCTACGATAGAACAGTTACAAATTCTTTTTGAAATGAATTTGAATTTCATAGTCGAATTAAATGTAGAATTTATTAAAACTAATTTAAATACATAGTACTTATGAATATTTTAGACGCATCTTTAAAGAAAGACAAAGTTGTTGTCAGAATTGCTAAAATCATAGAAGAAATACCTAGAAGACCACTAAGAGAAAATGTAGCTATACAGATACTGCACGTGGGCACCGGACAGGCGGACAAACCACATTATTTAGCTTTATTGTCGTTCAACGAGCCTTTTATTTTGTCCAGACGAAATGGTGAGTGCATTACTATCAAGAATAAGCTGAAACGTCATAGATTTTTATCAAATTGAATATTTTTCGTTGATAAAGATAAAAACATAACCTTTTAATCTAATCCTAACTTATCTTTGAAGATGATATCTGGGATGAAATAGAGAATATCTAAATTGTATGAATAGTAATTTATTTTCATTGGGAAACAAGTGAATGTGAATAAGCACTTCGGTTTGCCATAAACCACATGTGTGAAGTAACGGCGATTACTAACATACTACAAAACTTTTACGTCATAATAGTTATTAAACGTAACGTTAAGGTATTTTGCGTAACAAGAGTTAGATCTTTATCTGTTTAGTTAAAACAATTTTATTAATTATTGGAGTAGTACGTACCACGTTGTAATAAATACGTACTCATCATTTTGTAATACCTACTAAGTTTACAAATGTGCGGTATCCGTACCTACTTAAATGGTGTAGGCAAAAATTAAAAAAATATACTAGAAACGCTAATCCAGTATCGTACTGGTTTTACCACTTATTCAACCAATTAATTAAACATGCGGAACTTATATTCAAATTAACATAACGGTTATATCTTTCCAATGCTTTTGCCAGCTATCGCTGTGCGTGGGATCTCGTATATTAAAAATCAGGTATAATTTAATATCAAGTGCAGCTTTCCAAATATAGACTGTAGGTACAGGTTAACCCTAAAACGGAGTATAAAAGTGGAGACAGTATAAATGGTCTAGGCGATACTTGCGAGTGAAATCCGCTGGAAGCCGATGCAGTGTAACGGGTTATTCTCGTCGATGGATTTGTTGACGAGTCGAGAATCGTTGACCCCGTCGGTGAAGGCGAAACCGAGTGCGAACTGTTTCATCCACTGCTTATTGATGTTAAAACCACATCCAACAAAGTTTAACTGAAGGTCAAGCTGACAAAATCGTCACTAATATCTGACAAATCGAAATTATCCGGTAAAGTTTATGTTATTGCACAATAAATCAATCCACGGTATTCAGATGTTTATTCAGATGCTTTGATTTATTTGGAAAATCATCCAATATTTTGATTGAAGATAAACAGTGAAATGATTGATTTATGTATTTTCTTCAAAGTGATTTGACTTTTTTTTACGTCATCTAAAATGTTTTTCTTTATTTATATGGAAAAATAAATGTAATGATCGTAGCTACTTCTACGTTGTCCCCATTCTGTCGTATTGGATTCAGTACTAGGACAACCCGTTGTGTACTCAGCCGAACTATGAGGTCTCGTCTGACCTACATTCAACACATTAAACCATAACATAAAAGCCTACGTGACATGGCGTTCTACTATTATATCATTACTGTCATTAGTTACATCAAAGGCTTGCAGTTATATTGTATGGAGCCGCCCACTGGGTGCTCATATATGCAACCCACAAGAACAACGATGCCAACGCTATCAGATTATAATTTATTGCTAGTCCACATGCGTTTCACTATAAAGAGTGAGTGTAAGTTTCTTAAGAAACATTTTAGACACTACGAAATCTATTTAATGCAAACTATTGGTTAGATAGATTGGTTCGTAAGATAACTAAGATACGACACGGACTGAAAAATCTAAACTGACACGTTTTCCCTATATAATTGATTACCTTTTAGGAGCCAAGTCTTAAGTTAATACTTTTGACTCCTAGGCTTATATTCAGAGACGAGACTTAGCATAAAATTACGCTTAGCTTCGTCTCTGAATATTAGCCTAAGTGGTAATAGCTCACCTATCAGCTTATTTATCATTTATAAATGACATATGGTCATCAATCATGCAATCTTCAGCCAATACGTATTCAAATTGACAGTTCGGACGGCTTACAGAATAGATTACGAAAAATGACAATCGATTGTTTATTCTACTAAAGTCACTTCAAGAAAAACAACAGACGAATTTCAGGATGCAAGTAACTAAAAATTGTTTTATTTTGCATTAATGGCTGACGTGCTTTTTATCACATAAGTATATACCTACGTAAAGTAAAAGAAAGTACTTACTTACAGCACCGAACGTTCATTAACATTCACAATTATATGAGTGGCTTTCTTACGACAGCCAGTCGCAATTATGTGTGCATCTAAAATATACTCAGATTCACTTTTATTTCCAAAGGTAAAACATGTGGACTGACCATCTGATTGTTGGATCGATGTTTACTGTTTGTGAATTCTTTGCATAGCAATGTGAATGTGAGTTGGATTGGTATAGATGCGAATCATTGCATTTATTTATGTATAGGACACCAGTAACCGGTAATGTTCTATGTCCAGTCAATTTAGCTGTCACATAACCACTTAGTCCCGATACAAAAAGGTTAACCGTTTTAATGGATACCGGTTACCCATTTTACAGTTCTCAGTAAGGTTTCCCGTTGATTGTTTGGTGCTAAGTTTGCTCCAGCCTCCCACGAGCTGTTTGCTTCATTTATAAACTGTTGCCTTTCCAAGAAATGACATTACAATCGTGCGTATGATGAATGTTGATTTTATCGTTATTTTGTATCGGTTCGGTATGACTTACTGGGAACAGAGGTGCTATTGAAATCACAACCGCTATTATTGTTTTGGATCGTTACTAAGATTTGCAACTAAGCGTATTTAAATAATGGAACGCACTATGAATTTTCTACATCACTTAAAACAATTGAATCTGTTCAGTACTCGTGTTCTGAAATTACATACCTATACAAAAATCTTGCATAGTATTTTTGTATTCCTAGTAGTTGAAAGTGTGACGACCACCTCTTTGTGGTTTTCTGACCGCAGCAAACCGGTCCCTGTGCAAGATAGGCACAGGTGATTCCTTCAAAGAACAGGTTCCTTTTCGTATTGTTGAAAATCAACCTCAATATCCGGAATCCAGTGAGTGAACGCACCGAAATTATTAGTGCTTGTGTCAAGACTACTTTTACTTGAAGGGAAGTTGTAAGTACTGGTGTGGTTCTGCAAGTAATGTAGCAATCTTATGAAATCTGAATTGATCAAAACTTTGTAATGTTGTATGGTATATTATAGTATATATAATAATGATACTTATATAGATCGCAACGAATGAGCTTTTAGTATAAATATTCATCATAGAGAAAGGTGATCACCTGGTTATAGATAAACTATGGTTCAAGTTTTGAACCAGCGCAGTGGGAAATTTTCGGAATAGCTATTTTCTCATCGGACTTCACTCCTCCACAGTTTGATACAATTGCTCGGTTTGAGCTGCGACTCCAGTGATGTAGCAAACCATGCTGTCTCCTTTCAAGGTTCACTGTCGTGAGACTGAACGGATGAAAGCACAGACATTGCTTCGAAAGCAAAGTAATTGCTACCTATGTGTTGTTTTTGCTCACCGCAACTTGTTTAGCGTTGTCTTTGGTACATTCTCGCCTATTGATATACCTGTCACAAACCGGTGTTTACAGCTGCGCGTGCGGATGTGTTCAATTATGTGCTCTACTGTTCAATAAATTGGTGCCAACTAAATCTGTTGCTCACATTGCCGTTCGCAAGCTTGTTGGTAGAGCTGTCACGTTTTTACTCTTGGTATTTGAAGTAGAAAAGATTGTGTTTTTTTCTTATAGTGGTTAATTGCATATTTAATATGCTCATTAGTGACTTTGTTCGACTACTGATTAAGATGAGATAAGTATGACTGAGTAATTGCACTCTGCTATGATAAAGAAAGTTGCGTTGCATAAATTAGTACTTATGAATTTTAATATTGTTAGATTCTGTTAAGTGTGAATCGGTTAAAATTGTTTAAGGAGTAAGTTGAGGTGTATTCGCAAACTTAGTAAAAAAGGCAATAATTCTATCACACCACGGTATTTGTCGTCAATAGTTTTGCTTGTCTCTTAAATACCATACGGAAAGGATAGGTTTTATCGATTATAGACGTATTTATGATGGGCGATGATACTTAATCTCCCTTTAGTAGTGATCATAAAGTTACGGATATTGTTTGAAAGAACGGGTTTGTCTGCGTGTCTGTTGCACGGTCGTACGATCGCAACGCTCGGCGAGCTCGCGTAACTAATGGGAACGCGTTGCGACTTCATAATTTGGAATTACGTGACATAAATAATTATTTTGCGTTCGTTTAATCGCTCCCAGACGTAGGACGTGGGGACATTCCATCCGAAATGGACAACGGAGATTTTTATTGTAGACTTTTTGCGGTGGATTCACTCGTTCATTTCAAAATGTGTCATTGGTGTTAATATTCTTTACTACGGTTATTGGTTCCAAATCAAAGCATATCTCGATCTTAATAATTAGGAAACCATTTGGTGGGACTGTAAAATTTCCTTTCTTTACCAAAATAGAAACTCTCATGTCGTTAGCCAGTATTTGCACGCACATTGACTAATATAGTCTACCTACCTACCTAGACATTGTAAGAGATTTCATTTTAGATACGAAGCGTATTAGTTGTCCTCACCTCCAAATTTATTGATCTCGATTGTTACAAGCATTCAATTTTGGTTTAAGGTTAACTTTGATTGCTTCAAATATTTGCTGGTGTCGCTTACCGTCCAGCGACATTTTAGCTGTCCAAGTCAATCATGTGGCGGATGTTAATCTGTGTGTCCTCTCGCACTGATTTAATCTCGTTGGCGATACCCATGCTGGGTGCAAGCGGGCAATTTGCTATTTAAATGTATATGACCGCCTATACCGAGACCAGCGTATGCTATAGATAGGTACTAACGAAGTTGACCTCCGACTCCGTGACTTTTAGATCTCTCGCCGTTCATAATAACTGTTGACATAAATGCTTGTGCTATTAGCAGTTGCGTATAGCTGCATGGTGATTTACTAAACAGAAACACACGAGACGTTTAATTTTGAAGCAACAACAGATTATAGCAGTCTTAAGTCAGATCATACGTAGTAATCGTCACTGTTATTTGCTTAAGTTTGCTTATTGTATCTATATTGTAAAATACAGCTAAGTGTTGTTGATTACTGCAGGTTGTAAAATACAAGTTGTCAGCACAAGTTGTTTCCTAGAAGATTTTTATGAAGATAGTTCGGTAGAAATTTAAAAACGCGGTTTAAAAAGGTGTTTAGCCATCCGCAGCTCTGTTCCTTTCAAGTCGACTGCAATTGGCACCGAGCCAGTAGTAGTCGCCGCGATGTTTTGTATATTACGAAATTTCACCAAAACTGTTGCAGTAGGCAGGAGTGACCCCATTTTCAAAAGCTATTATGATATGACGTTATTTATTACGAAAACACGTGATATTCGATTAACTTGTTCATGTTCAGTTAAATTAAATTTTCGCAGGGTGTATTGATAATTGGATTTTAACACGTCAGAATGTATAGAGAAACTCGTCCTTGCTGCGGTTAATGTGATAGAATTTGACATTTTCAAAAGCTATTATGATATGACGTTATTTATTACGAAAACACGTGATATTCGATTAACTTGTTCATGTTCAGTTAAATTTAATTTTCGCAGGGTGTATTGATTATTGGATTTTAACACGTCAGAATGTATAGAGAAACTCGTCCTTGCTGCGGTTAATGTGATAGAATTTGACTATGAGATAGAAACTAGGAAATTTCATGCCATTTATAATTACTTATAGCCATAATATACAAAATACGCGTATAATTGGTTATTTAAATAGTTTGCATGTTTCATTCAACTTATTGTGTCTAGAAAATATCATTTCAGTATTAAAATTCTAGGTTGAAATTGTAAAATTTTATCTGATAGGTATCACGCCGCAAAAGCTTCAATATTTGTCCATGACTCGGACGTTGACCTAAATTAGCCAGTTACCTTTATTAAATAAACTTATAATAATTTTCAGAGATAATACTTATTTTATTTAAGCGGAAGGGGGATGCCAGGTTATTGTTTCAAGGCTCTTCCTACTAAAAATAACAAAGTGTAAGCTGCTTGATCTGTTACTGTTTTACATTGAGAATTTGGTATACTTTGTTTTATTGTAGAACACAATACTGATTTGGGCGCTCAAATGGACAGTTTTGAATTTGAT
This sequence comes from Acronicta psi, assembly GCA_946251955.1. Classification (NCBI taxonomy): domain Eukaryota; kingdom Metazoa; phylum Arthropoda; class Insecta; order Lepidoptera; family Noctuidae; genus Acronicta; species Acronicta psi. The sequence goes on along the minus strand of OX276475.1, from coordinate 7,747,947 downwards.
TAATAATAAATATGACTATCTGGATAATTATAATTTTATGTTTGTCTTATTTATCAAGTCAATTCAGTGATTTGCTAGACCTGAGTGCTTTGGCCTATTAACTAACCAGTCTGAAGTCTGCCTGATGGCTGTGCACTGAGAGTAAATTACCTGAACGTCTTTAGGTATTCAAGTTCCAGTTCATGTAGTACCATCAGTAAAGACAGCATCCGTTGTGGAATCAGTCGTCCGTAGTCGTTTTATGGGTGAGTTCATATCGGTGACCGATTTCAGGTAGGCAAGCCCTATTTTCAGCAACATTTGGAGCATAAACTGAGCGACATATGTTTGAATTAAGTGTCTGATTTACGAAATACCATTTTTGAGCAGAGGTTTTCTATTTGGTGTATATACCTTATATATTTTTCGTATGTATTGTATTTTGGTTCTAAGGATCCTTTTGCGTAGTAAACAATATTATCTTAAATAACAACTTTATTTGTCCGGTCAGTAACAATATCTTTTAAATGTCCTTTGTGTTGGCCATTCAAAAATCTTGTACCTATTATTCATAAGAGACTTGTTCATGATTTTAACATATAACGGTAAAAGTAATTCAATTACTAGATCACATAGAAGAAAATAATTTTTATAGTTGTTTAACCAGTGCATAGGTCAACAAACACACAAAATATCACTAATAAATAATACGTATATAAATAAATGCTAGAACTTATTTCACGATGTGGAAAATACCAACAGTTCTTTACGGTTGTTTTACATACTTTCTATTTAAATAACAAAAAGAAACGTTAAAAACGATTAGATTTATATGTCACACTTTTAACTTAATGGTTGAATATTATACTGACAGATGCCACAGCATACTCGTATGCGATGAATATGTTTTGGTTTTATTTAAATGAATTCTACTCCAGTAAAAAAAAAAAAATTTCTTCATTTTAGTATAATTTTGTCTTTTTTAGAATGTTGGCGATCAAAAGTAAAGTGTAATTTGTTTTTTTAAAGTAGTGCTTATCTAAGTAAGAATAAAGTTTACAATATCTTGTTTCGTTTTAGTCACGTGATCACGTCATTGTCCGTCGTAGTCGTAATGACTGCACCTAGGTAATAATCATAGCCGTTTGTTTGTTGTTTTAATGGCATCATTTTAAGGCTATTTTCGTCGATGTAGTAAATGTTTTCTTCACAGAATAACTTTTTGACACAGTATGTTGTTAAAATACTTATGCGTACGATTCGATTTTGAAATGAGCATGTGCGACCATCGCGCAATATACAAGGTGGAAGGGACTCGACGCACAAACGTCGTGACAAGGTTTCACTCAAGGTCAAAAATAAAATGACCTAGGTCATTCGTGTAGAAAATGATCGGTTATTATATTACAGATATTGTCATTTTTGAGCGCGCACTGTATTGCTAAAAACACGCGATCCGAAATAAATGAAATAATTATTTTTTAATTATATATCTAATTTGGGTAGATAGAAATAATGTTTTTTTACACGATGTCAAAAAAACTGCAGAAAAAAATTATAATTGATGAAAAAGGTTACGGAAAATTTCAACGCAGGGGGGTCCAGAATCGTGTACTCATGGTAACTTATTCGGATGTACGTCGATGTCCCTTCCACCTTGTATTTTTATTAAGTTCTGCTTGTAAATTTTATTATAAGCTTAGAATTTGAACTCAATTTTGTATAATATTATTTGTAATCGAAATTTAAAACACACGATTACGTTTACTGAGGCAGTTGTGTATTGCAACTAAAATAACCGGGCATAAAGCTGTAAGTATATTTGACCCCAATCTTCAAATACTATCTGACAAATGGATGTCTATTCAGTCTTGCCCTATATTAAAACGTTTACTTATAGCAGTGTTAACTCTTAAAAAAAATACACGTCATTTAGTTCTAATTTGAATATTGAAATGTTCTTTAACATTAATTATAGTATTATCAGTTCTTTTAGTATGTTAATTCTAGTCTACATTTCATTCGCGATAGTGTCGATTTTGTTGGAACCAGACATTCGTGCAGTCTCGTCGTGTGCAATTGGGGTAAGGTATTGAAGCGTAGCTTGTTAAAATTTTACGATGGCCCCTACTTTAGATGCACCAAAATGGCGCAACACTGCAAACCGGCTCGCAAGTGAACGTATTTTGAAAACACTTATTAGACACGTTTAAATTCAACATACATGTTGATGCTTTGTTCGAAACCATTGAAAGTGCGTAAATAAATTGTTTCTCAAGGTAAATGAGGCACTGTGTGATTGTTCTATTTGCGCATTTGCCGCTAAACAGTTCTTTACTGCAGAAACCGCAATCTAAACTAATTCGTGAGTCTTTCGTTGAAGCCCATGAAATGAAAATACCTATACAAGCAGCTTCTACATATAGACGAGGCACCCATTGTACATAGGTATCAGGTGCGTAGATATTTTCTTGTCTATATTCTACATAAGGAGTTTCACGTTACTTACTGCGGTGTGATAGAACAAAAAACCTACTGTCTTTGGCAACGATTCCAAATTTATTGAAATGCAAATTGTTTTTAGGCAACATATTACTTAAGCGTTGTTTGTCGGGTGGGGTGCTAACTTGACTGCAGTCTCTGACGTACTATTGAAGTTAGCACTCATTTGTTTGTGGCTAATAATACCTATTTTTTGTTCTTTTCGCGTTATAAGTTCGTCTTTTGTTTTAGAATGGAATTAAATTAAACGCTGACGTTTATCTGTGTAACTAAATTTCAGTTGTCTGCGTTAAACATTAATATTAATTTTAACTTAGTTTAACTTTCAGTGCCTTATAAAATCATAAATTATTCGGTTGTAGTCGTGGGAGGTGCAGTTAAAAGGCAATACAATATAAAACCATCGCGTGATGCACTCTATTTAATGTGGAAAATAACCGTGTGAAATTGGAAACTCCTCTATTGAGCTGTTTCCTAATAATAGCAAACGATTGTGTGTCGACTGTCAGTGTGTGAAGCGTAATATCAAACATTAAAGTCATAGTTATTACAAAAACTTACAAAACTAACGTAGGTGAGACATACTTAACGCCCGCGTGCTTCTCTACCTACTACACGTGAAGAGCGACTGTACGTTGCGAAGGCTTCAATCATTCACGCGCTGTTGAACTTAATAAAGTCGGTAATCCGAGATAATCATTTAACTGCCGTGTTGAGGTAATTACGACTTACAAAAACAACAAACTACATATATAATTTGCGTCTGTACTACATGGGAATATGCTGCTACGGCGTTAGTTCTCTTTCCCATATCAATGTTGTAGCTAGTAACACAATCCGAGCACTAAAACACATTTATCTCCATAAACTAAATTTATCGCGCAACATTGGACGTGTTTAAAATATCTCCTTCAGCCGCACTAAAGGACACAAGTGCTCCTTTAAGTTATTTAACCCTGAAAGCATCGCTTACTAAAATAGCAACAAATCTGAGAGAACTGGTAACACTTGCTTATGTTTTGGAATGACTATTGCTGCTAAACATAGAATCATAGAATACTTGCATTTACAAATGATTATTGAGGTTTGATGACAAATAGAACTCTGCCATAACATGTATCTAAAGTTAAATAATTGAGGTAATTTCGATATATTTTCTCATTGTACAAAATGACGGTAAATCACTGCGACGATTTCGTTAATTTGATGAATACGCACGAGCGCGAGCGCCTAAATTGGGATCAATTAGTCGCGAGCTAAATTTAAAAATATCCAAATTTAAGAAAAGAAAACACATTGGATTGGGAGGAACTGTCGAGTGATTCATATTTGTTTATCACGATCCAGAACACAATTTCTATTTCATGATGTATACATACTAGAAGCTACAAGATAATTTTGTATTTAATTGTTAGTTCTGTTTGTATTTTCCGTTACATGTTCCCAGACGTATGCCGTATGGATATTGCTTTTCGGAGCACTCAATCATCTCCGGTAGGAAATGAATCGCCGACTAGCTAACATTTTCTCGTCGTCACGTTTCAGTTTCCATTTTCTTCGAAAAAAATCTAATACTCGTCTTTACCTCAAATAATTTACAACATTACCTAATATTACTTTTGATTGACCGTATTTATGATACCAAGAATTGTTCAATGAGATTTGAATTACATAAGAATTACTTTTTACGCTATTAATGTCGGTCGCTAAATGCTTTGTACTTCTTAGTTTGTAACGTTGAATGATAATTACAAGCTCCGATAGCTCTTCAGAGAAAATCCTTTAACATATAAAGGATAAGGATTTTCTCTAAAGAGCTTGAGGAAGAGCTCAGATTGCTTGAAATTTCCATTTTATGAAGAACTCCCAGATTCTATATATTAAAATCGTATTAGTTGCCCATAAAAGAATCTTGAACAGAGTGGGGGCTCCTGTTACACTGGCACATTTGTAGTGAGTCGCTTACAGAAATAGATTAAAGCGTTGCAATAATTATATCAGCGAATGGGCTTTGTTGACCGCCGTAAACCAAACACGTGCTTTATAAGTTTATTTTTCAGTACCACTTAAGATTAATCCGTTTTCCTTTTAAGTGACGTTAAGTATAAAAAGAAAATGTCAAGTTGCTAATAAATACCGTTTAGTAGAGAACATTTAATTAACAAATAATACAGATCTAATAAATAACTTTATATATGGCACTAAACTCTCATGTTATTGCTCGTTATAGTAACTAATTAGTTTTCATATTATAGAGATACAAATAAGTATAGATGACGACTAAAACTTTTAGAAATATATCTAATACAAAATCTTTAATGATGTGACTTTTGAGTGATATAAAAGTCTGACAAAGTTCCTAAAAGTGCTTAATTACAATAGTATAATGGAAAAATATAGAATGTTTTGAATATATATGAAGATATGAAGATGGGGGCACACGGGTCCAAAGAAAAGTTATACAGAAGTGGCTCCGAGAAATATCCGTCTAAACTACCAGTGCCGAATGACAAAAAGTACAAGATAGCGGTAAATCGAGAGAGATTCGGATCTTTTGGAACCAGAGGTGAGTAGCGTTGAGAAATTACCTTCCAATTACATTGTTAAACTCGTATTAATGGACATTTGACAATACTTTCTTCTTAATGTTAAGGTTGTTAAGTACTTGGCTTTCTTTTATTCACAGTCTATAAATTGTAGCCAAGATGCGTATGCATCTGAGCACAATAAATTGGCGGGAGAATCGAGGTTTATAAATGAGTCTCCTTTATTTCAGTAAATTGTATTGTTAGTTGTCCACTTCTGATGTTGCTGAATGATGTATGACTTGTGTTTCATCACTTTCGGGTGAAACACCTTTAACCTTGACACCTCAGTATCCGTAGTAGCACTGTTGAACTGGAAAAAATAAAATAAAAAGTCAATAAGTTCTTTAGACGGCCGTGACTCAAACTTTATTTCTTTTAAAAGTTTCCTCGAAATGCTTAAGTGCCACGGTAAAGTTCGACAATGTTTTGATAATGATTTAGTGGAACAACTATGAATATACAGGCTGTATATGTTTTATTATACCTAAGTACAGCCACAGGTTTAACGATATATATATTACGAAAAGGCTTTATATGGTACGCAATTTGTGCGGCATTGTAGATTAAATAGGTAATAGGTACCTATATCAGCATTGGAGGGTTAAAAAGAATTAATAGAATATTCTATGTATACAGTAGACGCAAGCCAGGATAGCGATCTCGTCGAGGCAGCGGATCAATAAAACGATATTTATAGAGAGCAGACACACAGTTTAATTGCACCTAAAACAACCTTTAGGTGCACATTATAAACACTGTTTGCGAATGTAGTGATCTATAAACAGTCGTAATTAAAAACCTATCGCGTAATACAATTGCGTGATAACTTTTTATTTGGTGATGAAAAGATGGTAACACAACACATCACACGTAACGACACGTAACTTCAGTTTAAATTTAGAATGTTTCTAATATTAGGCATCACTTTTTAATAAAATTTGTTATAATGTAATTTTGATGAAATTATACTTAATTACCATAATTCGCTCTACCTAATTATGTACGAAATTATTTATTCGTATGTCTGCAAAATAGCAAATGGAAGAAGAGAGGGGGTTTTGACTTAACCCCCACTCTTAGTGGAGAATGGGCATGATATATCATCATCGTCAACCCATTATCTGAAAAAAATTCATAGTATGTGATGCGAGTTGCGACCAAAGAGACATATTGAACCCCTAAACTAGTACCTAGTGGTTATAACATAACATACCATCACGCTTTTCCCTCAACGATTAGGCAGAGGTGTACTAAGGTACACCCACTGTTCGCCGGTATGTTTAGGTCCCATGTAATAGTGGGAGACCCTGTTGCCATCAAGATCAACCAGGCACTTTAGAGTCCGAGCTGCTACTAAGAATTAAACAGGAAAACTCAATAACATAAGTAATAAAAAGAAAATTGTTACCATTTCGTAAATGGTACCTGAAAAATAAATTTATTTATTTATTTATTTATATACTCTTTATTGTACACCAAAACATTAACACGGACAGAACAACTGTCAACAACGAAGAATAAATGTTTCTTCTGTTTCTCCATTACTATATCATTATCTAGGAACTGTTGACGATAAACTTACTTAGTTGCAACTTTTGTAAGAGTTGCAACAAATGCACTGAATTCCGTAGTATTTTATAAGAATAGGTATTATTTATGTGGCATAGCAACGAATCCGCGGGGAATCAAGGTGCGTTGTCCACATGTGCTCAGGGCGCAGGTGGAAGCCCTACGTGCCGCAATCCGTATTTACATGTCACGTGTCACTTTATATTTATTTTTATATTGTGTAACCTTTTTATAAATAGCCGACTAGAAAATGAACTGGCTAAACTATAGCCATAGCCTGTTTCACAGCTTACTGATAAGTTTTTATTAAATTAGCTGCCAGATATAAATATTGTTCCATTTTTGAATTAATTCCGCAGTTAGCGGATATCCAGAGGTGGCGAAACAGGCCATAGTGTTGTAAGTGTCATTACACGTATATTCAGAAGCAACTAAAAAGACATTTTTGTTTTATGGCCTGATTTTAAGGGTCATATTTGTTGGCTAGGTACTAAAAATCTGTTCAAAAATTGTCTAAAACCAGAAACTTAAAGAAACAAAAGAAACAAACATAACAGAGTGTTTGAACCGTAAAAAAATGCATATGATTACGAAAAACGCGTGTATATGCCTGTTTTCATGCCTATAGCGTGGAATTGAATTTGATCAAATTATGCGAGGAGATAGATTTATAGGAGGATATAGGATTAACTTGGTCTTAACCTTAGCTTAATTCGTGTAGGTGGATACTAACTGGTTCCAAGTTCTATCTATAACCTAATGTCAGCTAATGCGTATACAATAGCATGTAACCTCTTCACTGCCCTCTTAATTTTGATGCTCTTTTCAAGGTGGATTGCAAACTGCAGTTAGTTAACAGTTAATATAAATATTCTGCAACAGACAATTACCAATTCAGTCCAGACATCACAGTCCTCAATAGAAGCCAGATACAGGAAAAATGATATTGCGTTATCATCATTTGTGATTCGTCACATACAGAAATCAGAGCAGGCAATGCACACGCAGCAGAGCTGTTTACTTTACTATTTCTCGGTATTTATTACCTTTAACCGCATTATTTCGCGTTTACCGTGTAATAAGACCTGGGAATGTCTATCTTAAGTATTTATGTACATCAACCAAAGAAAATTCACAAGACTAGCTCCAATAACATTACCCTGCAAAGAGTTCATCGCTCATTCTTTGCAGTCTTTCAATACTTAAATACTAATTATTTTATAAAATTAAATAGTCTGTTAGTTAGTGTCTGTTTAACTCTAGTAATTTTAGTGACTTTGATTCATAGATAATTATAATTTCTAGTCAGATTAATGTATCGCCGGCCGCCGCATTGCCAAATATTCTGCTAAGCAATATTGTGGTAATATTGTTATGTTCTGGTTTAAAGGGGGGTATTGTAGCCAGTGTAATTACTTACTAGAAAAATGATGGAACTTGCGACTGATACCTACCGGTGTTGTCAGCTCCAAATAGGTTTGCGAATCCTAGGCTGTTTTTCATATGATTGGTAATAGATATAGGTACCTACCTATAAAATGTCACTTTGTTTCCCCCACACCAATCGGACGGCGTCATGGGCGGAGGCTAGTTATTTTATATAATTATTGGAGCACCCTTTGCTGTTAATTATATCGCTAATAAAAGCCATTCGAAAGAAATACGATTGTTTGTTGTGCTGGTCTATAGTTGATGTTTAGTAAAATTCGTAATTATAGCCATTGTCTGGTGACACTTCTTGTCGCACGGATTATTGTTTGCAGTTTGATGACCTGCCTGCCTGATGATGATAAACGTTTTAGTCTTGATGTCACTATTACAGTCTAAGAAAACCATTTATTTGGTTTTTAATACGTCAAATATTTGAGACGATCACTCAGCCACTGCTCCAAATAAGTCGATTTTATTTGAAATTATATTTTAACACTAAGGGCCTGTGTCACAGCTTTCATTTAAATTATGTTCCATTTTTTAATTAATTCGGTGGTAGTGCGACAGGCTCTCTGAATTAATTAAATATTGGGATCTACATAAATATTCTGTAGGTACTTACTACACATTCTAAAACAAATTCTTACATGAAAACATTTCAGTAGATCTGGTACAGTCGTCAGCAAGCCATACAAATTTATCCACAAGGAAATTGAACTCATGACCTGCAGCATACAAGTCAAGGTCATCCACTGCGCCAATACCTACATCGAGCTGCCAAAGGCCGTGAACATAAAACTACCCTTAAATAACTGTATAGTCTAAGTAGGTACACTGAGAGCTAAACGCAAACATTATAATTGCTGGACTTTCCCTTTAAATTCGCGATTTTTAACACTCAATTAACACGGTTATGCAGAAAAAGATACTGAATTAATAAGATGTTCACAGACGAGAAATCTATAACGATCGCACTTTCCCTCACACATCAGTGTCGGAAAAATTGGAGCCGAGCGAGATTGGATCAATAAATTCGCAATATGTTACCGATATCTATAGATATATCTATCGGTTTATTGGAAATCGGCAACCAATACTCAGGTTACTGCTTACAGTTTAAACCACAGCGCTTTTACAGAAACCGCACACATAATGGTATTACCATTTTCTTTGGTTCTGTTCAGCGAAGTAAAAAACATAAAATTTGTTGTTAATACATTACTGTGTAATAAATACTCATTGTGATACGAGTCCGATATATTTTAAACATTACTATACTACCACCACCCTAGATGGACAAGGCAGACGATGATACTTAGTTACTTATGGATTTTCCGCAGTTCATTTTATAAGTAAATTAAGTGTTGGGGATTGAAGTATTGCTACCAACCTCTTTAGTCGTAGTAATTTCGCCTCTCGATATCCATGGAGAAACTGAAGATAAATATGTAGTTGAAAGCGAAGATGACGAGAAGTAATAATAGCAACTTATGTCACTTTTGATTTAAGAACCTATTCATACTGGCTGACATGATTTAATGAGTGCTGCCACAGTAAATATTATGCAAGTACAGCGATAACCTGATAAAAAGGTTTCACCTCGTGCATTTTACTTATCGCATCTCTCCTGTTCAACTTTGTTTTTCCCACGGTATCTTCTATAAGATACGAGATTCGTGTTGCAGATAACAATAAAGTACATTATGTGGTAATGTAGGTAAACATTTTTTTGAAGGTAACTCAGTAATTTTGATGTTTTATCTCGGTAAACTTTTTGTGACAAGAAGCTTTTTGTAGACTTTTGTTTTCATAAAATTAAGTAAATTAAATGTAGGTTCTAGTAAATATTGTTTTTGCCAGTCATTTGAATTGTCCAGAAGTTAGACAAAAAGTAGAACCCGGAATTGTTCGCCAATACTTAATGCACCAAGTACAAGAGGACAATTTGCGTCTGATACTGATGATTGTGGTAATTAATTTATCATGTTAAAATAATATTGCAAAAGGAAAACCATTGTTTACGTATCGGCAGTGGTATTTTTATAACCCTTAAAGATACATGAATCGTTACATAATAAACATGTATTTATTGATATTTTCCGTCTTTTTCAGGGAACGGCAAGAAAAGGGAGAGCGCCCCTACGCCGACTACCCCCGCGCGTCCTCCACCCACTCCTCCGCAACCCCAAACCGTCCAAGGTGAGTCATACTTGATAATACATTATATCTATTGAACGCTCTGTATAATTCAGGGTGCAAAAGACGCACTTAGACGGCCGTAAATGATGACAGACACATGTCGTTAGGGCTCCCGTTCGTCGAAAAAAGTATAAAGTTACAGCATAATGACTGTACAACAGTGTCTGACACTGAAGTAGATTGATGACACGCAGCTAAAGTGGTGGTGGTCGAGAACACGTGAAAGGTGCCATTTATAGTTTATATACTACCATCCGGCTAAGAGACGTGTTTATGTAGTTCTAAGTATCGGAAGTAAAACTAATCAGCAAGACGGCGTCAAGCCAAGCGTTAAGCTCGAGACCGGTCGAATTGCAACGCTTCGCAGATTTGCCATATCGAGTAAAAGACATACTAGAAAATAAATTCTTCAAAAGAATGAAATTATATTTTATTATCATTTAAAAGTCTTTATCCAAGATTAGGTCATAGAAAGATCAGGTCTAATAGGTCTTCCACGTCAAACGATTAACGATAATATTATTAATGATAATGATGATTTATGCATTAGTTATTTATTAGTCAATGACAACCGAGACGTCGTTTATAGATAACAGGAACTTAACTAAGGGTTTTTAGTGAGAGATTAATAGCAACTAATCGACTTACACGAAGTCATAGTCACGTAACAGTCTGGTAAGTAGAATTGACAAAAGGCTTCGAGGCTCCTAATTAATTTTGTGTTGGCTGCGAACACTTATAAGTTTACTATACAGCTAGATAAGTAGGTACATGCAGGAAGGAAGTCGAATGACTTGGACTTGGGGTTACATGAAACCTGCGGCGACCGTCGTGTATAGCCTAATGAGATGGTAAAACCCATTGGAGCGGATAAGCAGCAGAATTAATGATACTGTCATTAATTAAATTAATCTCTGCAACTAAATAAACGTAAATAAGTATATAAGCTATAACGAGAAGAGCAAAAAAGTTCTTAATTACCTACTTATTACAAGATTTTTTAGTGTTCGAATTGAAGTTGGTGCTATGTCTCTGCATAATATAAAGTGAAAACACTACCTATAGCACTCTATATCTTTCTGTTTCTGTAATAAAAAAAAAATAACTGATATTGACTTATAAAACAAAATTATATTGACAAAATGAAGCTTTCATAGACATTTTTTTTTAAATAGCCTCGCGTTAAAATAATGAGAGTAGGCTGACATAATCGACTCATGTCCAAGTTGGTATTTCTCATATGCAAATATTCTGTTTGCCTTCTTATTGTCACAGAAATTTGAGATAGACTGCGTAGCAAAAACAATAAGCAAAACACACTAAAGAAATTCTATATACAATACGGCATAACCGATTTCGTAACTTTGGTTACGCAAGTCATCTTTGAAGTATAAACAATGGCGGCTGCGCAAAGGTTGTCCTTTGAAAACTGTGTCAGATCGTAACTGGTTCGATCAGTTCCAGCGCATTAGAATATACGATCCACACGTCTGTACGTGCAGCTTGATATTTCGGTAAGATGCTGTATTCCTACATTTTGAGGAAATATTTTCTTCGGCTGCTTTGTTATAATGCAGACGTAAATAATCCAACTCAAGTTTTAGCTCTCAGTACTGTTATTCTCCAATTTGACAAAAATAATGGTATCATCAGTGCTATTGATGCATTAAATAACTTGCCATCTCATTGTCTGTTTATCACAATACAAATCAAACGATGTGAATCGCTGATCGTCTATTAGCGTCGCCTAGTTCTCAATAGGTACTTTTGCGACAGTTATTTTTATCACTTACCTACTCTCATTGACATCGCTTTGTAGCATCGCAGACTGGGTCGATTTCTTATCGATTCGTGCGCTTTCGATTGTTACTTGTGCTAAGTACGATATTTACGTCCAATATGTTGATGTCCATTTGCTTTCAACATACAATTGTTTCTTAAACGATGTAAATGCGTCTAGAATACCTGTTGGCTTCCCCTACTTAGTATGCGGTTGTTTATTTGAAGTAATCCTCTGCAAATATTTATTAATTAATCTATGCCAATTTCGTAACAGAGTTAAAAAGTCTGTTCGTCACCACTATTAACTAAGTAATTATTAAGTAAACTACTTGTATATGCTAGGCTAGGTAGGGATGGTATATTGAAAGACAAATCAATACTTTTTTAAGTGAAGTAGGTACTCAAATAAATTACTCTAAGAATGAGATTTGGAAATATCTTTAAAAAGTTTATTTATGCCTTTACAGCCAAGAAGAATGGTGTGGTACCGAAATTGTCGTCATCACCGGTGGCCGTGCGCGCGCGCACTTCTCTGGCCCCACCCCCTTCGCCGAGAAAGCCTGCACCCCACCGAGTGCCGCCAGCCCAGAGGCCTAACACCCTGCCTACTAATAAAGGTCAGTTTTAAGCTAATGGATTAGACTACCGTAGTTCACCATATGATAGCTATTGTATCGAACGCTAAAACAAGGACAATAGCTTTCGAGCTTTTGAAAAGATAAAACTAAAACGCTAATTTCAATACAGGTTTGATATGCAGAAAGCTAGAAACGGAAAACTTTACCCTTTCTTGCATTCAACATTAGTTGTAACTTGTAACATTAGAACAATGTTACCTACCTACCTAAGCTATGAAAATATCCATACCCATACGTACCCATAAATAATATTATTAGTATTTGTGAAGTGGGATTTTTGGTTACCTTCCACCATGGAGTTTTAACTCATTTCGGTTCTTGTTATCATCGTCAAGACCTAATGTTGCGTATTCTTGTATTTATTTGTGGGCATAATTCTGCTTTTTATCTTAGTAGCTGCGAGTGGATCGTTATGAATGGTGAATAAATAGTGATAACTAATGCCGCAAAAGGCATAAGTAATGCCAACAGTATCCATTTTCTTTGAAGCTTTATATTCAGTTCAGGATAACATTCATAATTTTGTCGTTACCTTATCTCCTCGCTTGCCGTAGTTTCGGAATAAAATAAGCGACGATAAAATTATTTCGTGGCTGGTAGATAGCTTGTTGTCTTTTAAAGAATATAGTGCTGCCATCTTGTTTAATTTAAACGAAAGTCTCTAAAGGTAGATGGCAGCACTATTGACACGGAAACTTGAACCAGATGGCGCCACTTGTATGACACACATTCGAGTATTTATATCGACCATACAAACTGTGAGCTAGTAGTCGCATTGAATGAACTGCGTTTATTGTTTCAGTTCATGCGCTTTATTATAGATGGCGTTCTTATATTTCGAGTTATTAAAAGTCTACGGTTCGTAGACTACTGTACAGTTCTCGCCAAACTTATTGTCCGGGTTGAAGTTGGCACGTCCTAACTTTAACCCAGCCGTAAAAATCAGAAAAAGAAAAATATTAGATTTTAATAAGTACAAACGAAAGCTCAAGTCGTAGGCTGTCGTTTTAAATCATTCTAATCCAATATTTTTCTATCTCCGATTTTTACGGCCGGGTTAGTTAAAGTTAGCTCGTGCCAACTTCAACAACTTATTGTCCGGGGACAATAAGTTTGGCGAGAACTGTAGTTGTTAATGCGCAATATTAGGTACCTAAGCCTAAATAGAAAAATACTTTTAAAATATTGCCACTAGCTGTGGGAATTTCCCACTCATCCTATTACGGGCCGAGTTTGACGGGTTGAAACTCCTGTACAAATTTCATGCGTTTAGGATCACCCGATCGGTGAAGTAAGATAGAGAGACCTTTTAGATCTATTTTACCTATTTTAGATCTTCTGATATTTATTCATATCTTGACTCTATCCATAATTTTAGACTTGGAAAGCCACAGAACCGGCAGCAGTTTACCAAGTTCTTTAGTGGAGACCGCTGCAAGCGAAGTTTAGGTTACCTTGAGGCTGAATAAATCAATAATATTCACAAGACACTTAATTTTACGTAATTCCGTCTTTCATGAGGGAAGCCTTGGATGGTGTTATGTTCGTGTCCAATCGCAGAGGTGAATGTCCCGCGGTAGATGGCTGGTCTATCTAATATAATCACAGAAATATAATCAAGTTGTGACTGCATACTTTAACGAGATCATTAATTTATTTTTTGTTGTAGGTATATGCAGTTTTTCTTAACTAAAGATACAGTCAGAAACTCCCACTACTGATGAGTTAAGGCATCTTAGTATGTCGTTTCCTATTCTACATAAAATACATTTTATTGTAAAGTTCAGGGGCATCAGGACCCTGGATCAGCTCTTGCTTATCTACCGACACGTAAAGATACTGAAGCTATGATTGACCAGATGGGTTATGGGTACCCGTTTTGTTTAAATTATATCTTTGATCCTTACAAATTCGTAAATAATGTGAACTTGACAGAAAGCAGAGGTTTTGTTCAACAAATCGTGATCTATAAATTATTTATTTAGACAGAAGATAATGTAACTTCTAAGGTTTTTTTTTAGATTTTGTGTCCTTTTCAGTTTTCACACAATCTCAATATCTTTCTAATCTTTTTGATATTACATTCCTATTTATCATTTCGAGTGAAAAATAAAAATATTATTTGCACCGAATTTAAAAAAAATATATATTACATCACATATTTTTGAGATTGGAATAGTTTTTTTTTCTGAACTGACTGAGCACGATAATAAAACGCCAAGATGCGGTAAAAAACGGAACGAATTTTAATTACATTCGATGTAACGGGACTATAAAATTTACAGTAGCGCCTCTAAAAGGAGTTTTATTTTTATGTTGGCTACGTACCGAGGTACTTTCTGTCAATCTTATGTTTATCTACGAACGTGCGTTCGATGCATTGCAGTGGTCAGTAGCTAGGCTTACCACACATTCACATGTTCCTGCGACATTTTGACGCTGTAATGTCGTTTACTTTTGGAGACCTTTGTATGTTTTACGTGATAATGATAAATTGGGCAATAAAATTGATAATACTAGGTATCTGTAAGGGTGACCGTGTTGTGCATTCATATGCAATAGTAATAGACAGCATACAGCGCACCTGTAGAAAAAACCTTTTCTGACGATTGGGTTTTTCTTCAATCCAAATGCAATCTTCGATTCCTTATACTACTTCGCTAGGTTTGGTACCGTCTTGTCATGTCCACCCTTAAAATGCATTTTTAATAATGTCATCGATTCTATTAATACTGGCCCACACTACTGGACCTTGCTGCCCAAAAATATAAAATACCAGCTTTCCGCCAGCGGCTTCGCCCGCCTGGTCTGGGAATTTCTTATAACTTACATCCTCTATTTCAACCTCTTACAGCCCTTTTTCGCATTAAAAAGTCTAAGTCCTTTCTCAGGCTTTAAACTATCTGTGTACCAAATATCATTTAAATAGGTTCAGTAGTTTTCGCGAGAAAGCGCGACAGACAGGCAGACAGACACACAGAGTTACTTTCGCATTTATAATATTAGTAAGGATATGAAATGTGCCTACATAAGGAAACCCCATCACTTAGGATTACAATCGTTCCCTATATTATAAAAAATGTTTATTCTGAGGATACGCCTTGCGATCAGTAGGTGGGTAAGTATTCTGCACTCTGTATTAGACCCCGCTTTTTAAAATTCACATTTACATTCAACTCGTGGATGCCACTTATAATTACGCAATTAACTACAGAGGATGTTGAGAATTTAGATAAATTTGTGTATCTTGGCGTGTACGTGAAAATATAAGCAATAAAAATTCAGACGAGAATAAATAGCCCGTAACTAATGTGCGCTACGAGGGTTAGTAAAAAGTTTCGACGTCATTTTATCGGAGCGAGGCTATGAATGCGCTTTTATTATGTGTAATTAAAAGAAAAAGCAAATACAGTAAAATGTAGCCACCAAGTTACGTGCATCAGAACTTATGTAAGTACTCGTACACTGGTATAATGGTTTGGAAACTGTTTTTAAAATTGTATGGAATTCACACAGTGATAATTATCTTCACTATTGTGTAATCAGCACACATACGTACGTATAGAGCTCGTGGTAATTTTAATTATGGATACATTTAAGTTAATTAGGTGTAGCCGTGTAGGTATCAGATTGTCTTACGAGATACCGCTGAATTGCAACTAAGTGTTTTACACGAAGCGACAAAAGTGTTAAATGATTTCAGAGTTCCACCACCAGAGAAATCTTGTTCAAGTACACCAAGGATTAAAGTTGTCCCACCCATCCATGGACAGACCGCGACAGCTTAACCTTGCGGATCGGATGATTAGCGTAATTATATTAATTGGACACGAACCTCTGAGGTTAACGAAGTGTGTCAGTTAGTCTGAAAATTAATACCTAATGCGCTTTCTTTTGTACACGCACTCGTACTTATCTGCCTAAAGTTAGCCCGTTAAGCAAATTTATATTTCGTGTTATAATAAATTATGATTTGTGATCTTATTTGATGCATTTCAACTTAAATTCAAAATAAAGTGTATCATTATTCATTGTAGGTATGTGTTAGGAAGGGTATTTTGTTTGATCATAAAATAAATGCAATAATTATGATGACATCAAAAGTGAAAAACGAAACTGTGATAGGTTTACAACCTGTACAATTAATAAGTTAAAAAATTATGAGAAAACTAACCATTAAATTGAATCATAGAAAATATAGAGCATGACAAACCACCACATGGAGGTTGAGCGGTGCCCAATGAAAGGCTTCGGCTGTTGTAGATGAAAGTGCGCGCGAAGCAGTGGCAATAGGTAAAAGAGCGGCCGGCGACACTGTCGCACGCGCATCAGAACAGTGACGACAAAAAACTTTGTTGCATTCACACCCGAGCTCTTCCGTGCCGTGCTCATTACCAACGATTAGTGCTTAGCTATTTTATTAACTTCGTAAATCATTTTACCTAATTTGGGTGAAAGTTATTCATTTTCGGGCAGTGTTAGTACTGTTTTTGGCAGTTTGTCATGATTCATGGTGTGTCTTGCCTGTTTTGTGATAACATTTTTAGTAAATTTGTGGGCTCAGAATTAAAAAACTTATTAAATTATCGCTTACGATGAGTCCACTTCATAAATTCGTGTCATTTTTTCAATCGGACACTAAAAGTAGTCATAGGAGTCTGATACATCACAAGATATTCTCCAGTGAACTGAATATCTGCAGTGGGAGTGAGGACGTCAAGAAGAAAAACAATTGGGGAACACTTAATGGATATCGAAAATGCAAAGGTATAGTAAACTGAATTCAAGAATCATGAAAAAGGCTGTACAGCTCGGTTAAAGTAAAACTGCAAAAATACCATATTTATTCTTAGACATCTTAGGTTTACTTTTGTTATATTTTTTTTATCAAAGTAAATATAATGCAAACTGTGGCCGGCTTCCTTTTGAAACTCTTAAGTAAGTTAATCACTGTAAGTTAAACCCATTGTTGGAAGCGCGAATTTCGTTGACAGTTTCCAATCATGGTTGAATCCAAATAAACTTCCCTGACATTAATTTATAGAAATATGACGTGGTAAAGTAAGCCTTTAAACAACAAATTGATGGTTAGTGCTTATATAAGAAGACATGTAGACACGGGTATTATTGACATTAATGCATTAAAGTGTCTGTTTTACAACGGATGCGCAATGCCATTTATAAACGATAGCCGAGCGATGTGGGTGGTATTACTTCTTTCACTTTAGTCGTTTTGTTTATCCATTTTAGGTATAATGTCGTATAATATAACTCTTTTCTGTTTCTAGTTTCATTATAACCATAGAATAGAATCGTAAAAAAAATAAAGTTAAATTTGCACTGTAACTTTTGTAGGAAACGAACAATAAAATTGTAACACGCAGCAATTGAGTTAGTGAGTAAAACAGCAATGATCGTGAAAGCGCCAACTGTGGAGTTATTTTGCGGAAACTTTCTATAGCAGTCAAGATTCGTAGCATATTACACGTTAAAGTAACAAGACGAATACCTCAAGGCTTGGTTTATACTCGTACTCGTAATTACTCGTTTGTTTAATTTCATACAAATATAAGGCTTGCTACGAATAATGAAAGTATTATATTTTAACAACCTCAAGCCGAACCGTTAGACACTAAAAGGGGTGTCTCAAATTAACATATTTACGTCTACACATTATGCATGTAGGATACATTTGCAACTAGTGATATAACAAATCAAAACTCCGAAATTTCCGCTTTACATTATGAAACCGGTATGAATCGTGTCAATACACTCGTGTAGGTGGCTGATTCTTTCAATGGAAGAAAGTATGTCCTAATCGCAGTGTGGGACGACAGTTTCAAAAATTTGCCAATTTGCATTCTTAATTAAACACTAAATTTTGTTAATACCCATATCCTAAAATGTTGAATTTATTTATAGGTACCTAAATGTTACTCAAGTACTCATTTAAAACTGTATGTTGATAATTAAATGCCACACATTGTGCATTGTCGGTTTCGCAATTAATATAATCGTCTTTTTCTCTTTCTAGTAAATTATTAGGTTATATAATTATTTTTAAAAGCGTAATATTGCGTTATATCCAGTATGGTTGTCATCAAGTTCTCCAACCTCTTCCTTTATAAGATCATCTCAAAGCGCATCTCCCGGAATATCGTCATTGAAGAGTGCTACATTATATTTATCGTTTCCTCTACTTCCACATTGTTCCTTGACAGTCATCCAAAATTTTAACTACTAATTGGTTGGTTATTTTGTATTTGTCAGTTAGTTTCATTCATACTTAATGGATACAAAGTGGTCGTATTACAAGGCTTTTTGGCTCGTGGCGTATAATTTATGTGTCCGCTATTTCATGTTATGTAATTGAACACAGCGTTGTGCAAACTCTTATGGTCTTTGGACCATATCAACTTTTTGTATTTAATAATACAAAACGGTAGCTCCATTATCGGCAGCATAAAAAACTTTAATTACCGATACTTCTCATAAATACATAAATATTCCAGTCCGCCCATTAGCACTCCTGTTACGCTTTGAACTTCGTGTAGACTTACATCCATTTCGGGCCTTCTCGTTTTAGCCGCGTCACCAATTAATGCATTTTTTCGTGGCTCGCCTTCTGCCCTTTTTATGTTCAATATAACTTCCTTTGTTTCGTATTCTTTTAGTGTAGTAACTTAATTGTCAATGTTATTGTTATTTTGATATGTTTTACGATGCTATATTTGCTATATTAATTAAATTTTGATAATCTATCCCATAGTTCCAATGATTATACTGAATAGGTATTAAATGCTATAGATAAAATATTTCAATGTGAAGTCTGCAGAACAGAACAACAGTTACTATTTATATTACTACAGGTCACCTACCTTCTGTTCAGATATTTGTAACAATCACAGTCACGATTTCATAAAACTCTGGCCGAAAGTATCTTGATTCCACTGTCTTCAAACATTCGTGACTCGATGAGCATTATGTTAAAATGTTTTTCCTTTTATGGTCAATTGTTTTATATTTCAACGAATGTTACGCAATTTCCGTTTCCCCTAGGGGTATAACCGTTACGAAATTGTACTCGGATTACCTACACATTTTGCGCTTATTGCGAATTTCACTGGACAATTGAAGTGAGACAAATAGACGCACTATTGCATTTGCAACTCACTTTCTTTCATTGATATGTATGTGTGCATGCTTCGCTTTCTTGTATTCAATCGTCTAGACCAGATTCAACCTCATGGATGATTGATAAAGCATTGTAAGTATACATTTTTTTAATGTATGTCATACGACTTATTATAATTGATTGATTGATTATTTTTTAATTACAATGCATGCGCACGGAACACGGAAAGGTTTCTTGAGTTTTTGCAATAATAAAGCTCTTAACGAGGCTGGCCGTGTTAGGCAAGGTAGGTCACCGCTAGGTCTTCAGGCTTTACGGTCCATTACGCAAGGTGGCCAGAGCCCAGACTGCTGCCTGAGCGACTGTCTGGAAACTCGCCCACTGCAACATGCTTAATAAATCTTAACATTTCATTGTTTCTCTGTGTCGGCTGATGTGTCAATGGTGCAGCAATTTAAGTATTTAACACATAGCAAGTGAAATCAAGTTGATGTGTGCTGGATTCTGTGGGAAACATTGTAATCTTTAACATTTTGTAATTCAATTAAACATTAGAACGTTCTTGCAACTCTACCAAACCGTTATTACAAATCTCACAATATTGTATCTACAATTGCGTTGTATTTTTGAACTTCGAAAAGCGATATAATTATAGTCACGAGAGTCATGACCGTGAACGAAAATATCAAAATTAATGTTGCGATATCCGCTCTGAAATTATAAAATGCGGTAGTAAAATGCCTGTGACGTGTTCACATGTATAACCGACATAAACCTCAAGTTTACTCAATTAAGTTTGCTGACATTGAAGCCTACTGAAGACCATTGGACTGCCAAGTCAAAGGTTTTTCCTTATTTCGTTAAACTGCAGTAGGCTAGGATGGTGGACTGGACTGCGAAGACCCCTGCCAAGCGGTGGGACAGTAAATGGGTTGGAGATGATCTGTTTTAGAGGATGATTGCATGTATTTGAAATCTGCGGTCTCAGTAGTATCACAGTGTATAGCACCTTGTGAGAGCTGGAGCCCCTTGAATTGCATACTCTATCTTAGTTAGCATGTTTGTGCTTTCCATCAGACAAAATTAGACTTAATCGCAATATTATAGTCATAGAATTTTGAAGTAAACAAAGAAAACGTAAACAGACTTTAATATATAGAATTTAATATTTTTTTTCCTAAATACCATTAAACTGGAGTTATCTTTTCATAAACAGAATCAAAGAAAGAAAAGCAATAAAAAAAATCTCAGAATATCCAAGAACTCGGAAGCGATTAGTTGAATTTTGGCACCAAATTTAAACATTAAAGTGTGGCAGTATATCAATATGGACGCGTCTGAGTAGCCAGATGCGCATTTTATCGTTTCTGGCTAGTTTTCAAGTGCCGAAAACCCATTAGAGGTATATTAGTAACGGGAATAACCGATCGATAACGGGTATTTTTGCACAGGGTTCTGCATATTGTTTCAGCTGAGCTTTTCTTATTTTGATTGTCAGTAGGGTTTCTGATTTCTCGACCTTTTTTATTTCCCGAGGCACGAGAATTCTCGACAAGGATTTCTCGAGTTTCTCGAGTCTCTCGAGAAATTTTGTATTTTATTATAAAACACGATGTTATTTTAAAATATTTACTTTAATACAAATTAGACTGATAGATGAGATCAATTAAATGAAATGGTAAATTTTTGTTTACTATAATTAGCACTTATTAATTAACAAGTAGGCACCTAACATAAATTATACAAATTATAACCATCTGGTCGATATTCTCGTAAAAAGTAATAATAGTAAGTAGGGTGTTACTTAACTTTTTCGTAATTATTAGGTCCCTACCAGTTCCCAAATGTGCAAATAGTCTTTAATCAAACAAAAATAATTAGTAAAATTATTTTAACAAAATTTCTATCATTAGATAACTAAGAATAAAAACATATAACATTGCATTAAACTTTCATTTAATTTTAGTTCTCGCTTGTCAGTTACATTTTTCGTCGGTTTTTATTTCATGTCCAGAAGTTATTTATTTTCTATTTTTGTAGCTAATATCTAAGTTGTTGCTTAGTTCTCACAAAGTTAAATAAAATAAACCCAAACACGAGATAGTCGCTGTAAACCGTTGAGAGTTTCCTTCGACTGTCTTCCTAGGATCATCAAAACTATATATTATAAGTATGTGCCAAGTTTCAGTACAATCGATTCACATGTGAAAATTCAGTAGATAAAAATCAATCATACCCTATTTTTCTACCATCAGGGATAACTTTAAATGGGACCACCACTTTGGAATTAATAATTAATAATAATAATAATAATTTATTTATTCCACAATAACCAGTTTACAAACATGTTTTACAGATTGGGTTACAATTTATTTAGGTGACATGAGTGTGATAAACCCTGGCTCCTAAACTAGGTATTCCTGTGACTTAGGAATTTTTTGGTATAATTTTTGAAATCGGTCCACATTTGACTGAAGTATCGGGGAATATAATTACGTAAAAAACTATATATAAACCTCCGAAATGATAACCTTCGATTTTTCATCGGTTAATTAAACTAAACCTTTTGCTGCCAATGCCTCTAGATAAACCTTCGAAATGATAATATTCGATTTTCAGTATGTTAATTAAACAAAACATTTTCCTCCCAACGACTCGGGAATTCCCGAGTCGTTAAGATTTTTTTCCCGTCTCGACTAAAGACAAATTTCTCGAGAATTCCCGACTCGAGAATTCTCGAGCAGAAACCCTAATTGTCAGTGATAGGTATGTTATTGGCCTGGTAATATAGTTTTCTGTTTCAATCAAAATCCGCGAATCACCTATAACAGGAGGTAAACAAAACCAAACACAAAATAAAGCAATTTTATTTATTTATTTATCACACACAACTATCATTACAGATTAATTTTGTTGATTATAGAATTATTCCTGCCAGGTCAGGGATCACTAAGTTTACCAAGCTCTTGGTTTTGACTTAGACTGGACGACTTAATTATCATCATTCTCATCATTAAATTATCAGCATGGTGTCTTATCTTCACAGAATGAGAGGGGTTAGGCTACAGTCCACCGCGTTGGCCTACGGGTTAGTGGACTTGATCGACAAATTAAAATTAAAATATTCATTCATTTTGATATATTATATTATGTAAAGTAAAAGAGACATTATGTAACATGAGAAAATTTCCCATTAACCGCTATACATAAATAATTTAATCAAATGTGGCGCCAAGTAGCAAGTAATAAAATTATTGTAGCGTATACGTAGTTTCGATTCTCGTTGAACCGGCTTTTATCTCCGCCAGTAACCAGAGAACACGTTTTGGAATTGTGTTGCACTATCAGCAGTCATTTAGAGGGGCATTAACCAACATTTAGTTAATCGATACGTAATGCTTAATGCTAACTATTAAATGTCCGTTTTAGTTTTTTGGTCAACGTGTTTGTAATTGCTGGCAGGTAACAACTTTCAACGTTTAATCGCAAGGTTAAAACTCATATTTTCCATTGTGATAAAGTTCCTTTGCAAAAAAGGATGCGTACATAGATACGGGATTCTGATAAAGGCATCTTGATGCACATACGCAGTTGAATAAGTAGGTAGGTATAATCTGATCTACAAAACTCTAAAAGGAAACGGGTCTCTCCATACGGAGGCACAAAGCACTTCTCTAACAAATTTAAATTAATTACCATTTCACATCTAACAAATAGCATGTCACACGTCTGAAAAGACAAGAGATTATAGTTGTTTTCCTAAACATAATTTAGTCTTAAATCTGTTACCGCGTCCTATCTTTAGCCCAATTGACTCAGCTTGCAAAAGTAAACATTGGTTGAGTAATACTAAGCCCCTTGTTTTTCAGCTTTCTTAGCGTAAATGCATTAATTTGAACGCGGATAGTCGTGCATCGAGCTAATACTAATTGACATAGACAAATGGTATCGCCACGAACTAAATAAATTCACTTGAATTGTTTTCGCTGATGATATAAACTTAATTAAGTACATTAAAATTAAAGTAATCATAAACGTGGCTCACACCATATCACAATGATTACTTTGAAGTCCTATATTGAGTTAGGAGAGGCCTTAATTACATGTCCGCAGTGCACAAGTATTACGCAAGTTTAAAAGATACACTTATGGATGTGCTAAAGAGGGCAGTAGGTGCAAATGTGAATGCTGATCAAATATTACGTAAAATGATAAATCTAACCAAGCTAACAGCGATACTAATAAAATCATGAACGGGGTTATGGTAAAAGTGTGTAATATACATAATGTGGGAGTATTATGTAGGTACTCCCACACAGTACAAGCACCACATCAGCTGCTCACCACGCGATTACTGCCTCGACTTTCTGTCGTTATGTTTTTGTCTATGCTACCAGCAACTTGCATGCGGACGTCTATCATCATTATAGTGAAACAGTATACTGTCGGTATTCGATATATGTTTCAAGTATCACTACCAGTTGCCACGATTATCGACTAATCAGGCGAGTAATTGAATTTATTACGGTACAATCTCTTCACTGCTTGCATTTATTTTGTGCGTGCAGCCAAGTCAAGCATTAAATTTTACTTAATTAAGACATTTTTCGAATGTACAGGGATACCCCCTGTGGCTTGAATATGGAAGGACAGGTCATTATAGCATTATAAATTGTCCAAGATTTTAGTTATGACCAATTGCCAACATTTTTAATTTTGCAACAAATGACTGACCTCTCGTGTTTAACAACTGTTTTGTCACAACATTTAACCGAGTTAACAAAATAATTATTGCATTTTTAACTTAATTATAAGAAAAAACATTTTATCACTGATACTTTAGAAATAAAATTAAGTATGATACTTTCTATCTTACTATTTTCAGCCGTAGGAAAGAAAATGCTCTCTACAGACCGCATCACTGTTCATTCTACATTTAAACATTTTATTTGAGAATATTTAAGTACATTCAATTAGGGTTGTCACAGTTAGAAATTTGAGTCATGCGGGGTGATTTGTAAAACAATGTTATTTAAGTAAACGGATATCCCGTATGTAAGTGTAATGGTAGTTTTTTTCAATGTCACCCCTATCAATCATTGGTCCGTCTACCGGAGCGTTTCGGCGCCGACGCGCGGTTCCGTCCGACCAACAGTGGACTATTTATGTACGTTTCATTAGTTCTGAGAAGCAAACCCGCGTGGAAGTGACGAGCTTTTTGTATCGGAAGTCGCTGTATTTGTTCCTTTTCCACTGTCCCTGCGCTCAACAGTGCAATTCTGTGTACTGAGGTGCGTTTGTGTAAATGCGGCAGGGGGTGAAGCTAACTTGAAACGATAAATTAGTCATAAAGAATACAGTCATGTTCAGTTAGCTCATCAAGATATACAAACACAAAATATTACACTGCTTGTCTAAAAGTTAGGTAGTGGTATTCGTTTGTCATCACATTTCAATCATTAGTTACCTAACCTGACTTAAAAATCGATTATTGGTTTTTAGACAAGTCGATAATGCATTGCTTTTCAAATGTTAAAAAAGTTTAAGGGGTTTTGATGCTTCCTTTCATACTCAAAAGGTAGTTAAACTTTTTGATGTGGTTACATGAAAACAGTATCGGTTCTAGCTTTAATGTTGCCGAACACAGAATGTAAACTGAGTGGCTGTTTGATCTCACACTCACACCTCTAGACAAAGACTTAGGAGCTCTATAGAGTCGCCAATACCTGTATAAATTAAGCTGATTTTAGTGGAACTGTGTTTCAGCATTACATTGCTGCAGCTGGGTAACATTACGAGTATGTTGTTATGCGCTGTTATTTGATTACCTGCACTCATGTTAGTCTTTTGTGAAACGCTAAATAGGAAACACTAGACTTCTTGCATAACACGGTTAGTGAAACCTAAATAAGTATCAAGTTAGCACTTTTCGGGGAATCGGTAGTAATATCAAACTATTTCAGTGTTGTATTCAAGTTTCGTACGTGTTCGGCATCGTAGTTTCAGTGATGTTTAGACTTGCCAGTTCCTTTATTCAGTTTTCAGTGAGAATTGCTCTGAGTTATGGAGTGGGTGAGGCCAATTCTGTTAGGCATTCGTATACATCCGTTGAGGAACGTGCACCGATTTTAAATTATTGTGTCGACTATAATATAATTCATGCCACTATTTAGGTCCTTAATTTGAGGTGCACGAAATTAGTATGCATATACGATACAATTTTATTACATGGTTTCTTATCCGTCTGTAATAAAAGTTGATATTGATTAGCGTATTTTTTAATAAACTGCATTATTATAGCCGAGTAGTCCTAAACGTGACTGCTACAGTAGAGGTCCTGGGTAATTTTTCTAGGTCGACCAATAAGTGTTATTGCCTTTTTCTATGAAATTCTTTGTAACAGCTCGGATATTTGTGCCGGTTAATGGCAATAGGCTCGCCTCTTATTAAATGACCTAAACATACTGGTGAACCACTGTAGTAAGCCTCTGCTTAAACCTTGGTAAATATTGGTATTTTTACTATTTTTAATCTATAGCGGAAGAATCTTGTTAGAATTTTTCTATTCCCTTCTTATTGTGTTAAACTATATTTTTGTTGACCCATATCAGCATGTGTGTGGTGGAACAAGCCAAGGAATGATGCCAATATATTTATCGAATAAATAAACACGATGGTTCACTGGGTTCTGTTGTGATGCAACGCTTCAAGTCCTTAGCCCTTTACTTTTGCGCTGCATGTTGTGGCCAACATGTCGCAAAGGTTTTCATAGCATTGTTTTTCGTCGCGATCTAAATATCATCATGTGAATTTACGAGGATAGTTGAGAAAAAATACATCATTCTATTTTTGTTTTCTGCGCTATTATGGGAACGTCCCACGCCAGTTGCGAAGTTCTTTCTAAACACTATTTATACATTTAGTATGTTTTCTACTACACAGTGCGATGGCTCGACGCTCCGCCCGCTCAGGCGGCTCAGGTGTGAGCCAAATGTTTGATAACTCAGAGTACTGACATTTTACAGTCCATTGCTCTATTCTATGTATAATAACAATGAATCATTAAATGGATTCGAAATCAGGGATCATCTTCATTGTAGAGTACAATGTAGATAGCTGACAAATGGAAATCTTTGAAGCCATTTGTGGGCGGCCATCAAATAGAAAGTCTAGTTTTGTTCTAATATGTTCGTAACAATAATGAAGTAATAATTTGTACTGTCTTATTGTTTGTTATTGTTGCTGGAGATGTGAAAAATAAACACAGTTTTGTTTACATTTTCAGTAACCATAACGTATGTATTAAGTCAACGATATTTTACAAATATTTTTTAGCAGGGGATTCACATAGCTACCGTTTGGTATTACAATACTTGTTATTAGTGTGTCTTAGATGTTGTAGTAGGTACGTTAATAAATACATATTGATAACACGCCACGTGCTATATAACCGGGCTAGAATGTTAAGTAGCCGTATATTACGATAAGTTGTTAGTATACGTCACGCAACGCAATAAACCACAGAGCCGACGTGTCTAACATCGAAATTATATACAACATGGATAGGAAATCGCCGCAGTGAGCTCACTATTATTTTAGATAATGCGCCCAGGTAGCTTTTTATTGTATTATTTACGTCAATACTTGTCCTATCTTAGTTCTTTGTTTGACCATACATTAAAAATCGACCTAAGCTTAACTTATTCCTGCGTTGGAATCTCGAAGGATTGCGTGTTGTTAAGTATCGGGTTGGGAATTGCGACTGCTGTTGCTGCAAACATGATGATTATACTAGTTTCCTTTGCCTACTGATAAGTTTAACGAGAAAGGCATTTAACCGGTAATGGGACATAACTAGCACTAACAACTTGCTACACTTTTACTAGATGTCAACGTCTAGAAAAGCTTGGTAGAAGCTCGGGTTGGAGTTGTGGATGGGAAAGCAAACTGTGAATTTCAACTTAGTGTCAACCTGTCAACCAAGTCAACCCCAATTTGTTAGATGATAAAATATCGTTGCCGAAATAAAAAACAAAGACCCGTTTTACCAACCATTGCCGATAGCATAAGTCGATGCAATTATGTGAACACAACTTTGTACGTACACTAGAATTACCTTTCTGTAAAATTTTTTGAGCTAGACTCAAATCCACTTGCTTGACATTTTTCACTGCGTGTGAAATCAATCGGATTGTCGTCCGTTCAACTTGGTTGCGTGAAAGAAATGTGGCAGAAAACAACACAGCGGTTTCACAGTTCACCGAAATCATTTGTTTAGATGAGGCAATGACAAAAAATAATTGCAAGATTCATACACGTAAGCGCTGGTACTGGAAAAATATACGTTGACGAAATCTAGCAAACTTGTGCGTTGAGTAGGGCTCCGTCAAAGGGCTAACCTAAGCGAGGTATTCAGAGATGACGCTAAGAGTAAAGTAATGCTTCCGTATGTCAAATTTAAGTAATACAAGTAAGTTTAAGCTTAGCGTCGTCTCTGAATATTAGCCTAAGAGTTAATAGAATTGAGGATTTACGGTTAAAATATCACTTGAGGGAGGATATACAATGTGAAGACCACATTAAGCAATTCCTTTAGGATAAATGATTCATGTGTAGAATTAATCCTTTGCAATTTTCTCATCAAAAGGACATAACTTTAGGTTTCGGTTATCTGCGATCTATCCTTTTCGTAAGTATGCTTCTCAAAATGGCAACCCTACATTAGAGCAACAAGTACAAGGACTTGACGTTATTTTTGAGGAGTTAGATTGTGCCAAAAGCGACTCTACGAAACTATGTACAAACAATAAGATGGCACCTGGCCATTGTTGCTGTAGTTAATTAGTTATACATAATATAAAGATTTTAATAGGTGTATGTAGGCAGCAGCCAAAGTAATTAATATGGACATTATTCACAATATGCGAACAATATTAACATTGGCAGTTCATTGATTATTAATGTCTGGTTATTATGAATAATAAATTGTATGTTTTGTTGAAATAATACCTGAAACCCACGGATATCTTCTGCTCATGTGACTTTTGAATTTTGCGATTTTTTTTATGATATAGGCATCATAATTGTAATGTTGATTGTAATGAGAATTTTAATTACTGTTCCTAATAAACATGGGTCTTGAAAAGTAAAGAAATGGTCTTCTTTGTGGAAACATCGCATTGGAGAATATTTTTTATAGAGAATAAATTATTTATCATTAACTGTTTGATTCGGTCGAATCAACACTCATGCTTATCTATTATCATGCTTATCGAACCTGTCAACATCTTGATTTTTCGGATGATTTCTTAATTTTATCCTCGTAAGGATAATAATAAATAATAATAATAAGCAGTAATAAACAGCCTAGTGATATGACTATTGGACTTTCAAGACGTAGGTTTCGTGCCAATCCAAGGCATGCACATTTTCGCAATTGTGTGCGCAAATATTTAACACGCTTAAACGGTGAAGGAAAACATCGTGAGGAAACCCGCATGCTTGAGAGATTGGCTCGATATTAGAGATCTGCCAACCCGTAGTAGACTAGCGTGATGGATTATATCAGTGGGATATTTAATTACATACATACAAAGCTTCACGCCTGTTTCCCATTGGGGTAGGCAGAGCCATGAGAATTCCACTTGTTCCGATCCTGGCACATCACTATCGCTTCATCTATGCTCATCGACGTCCCTATGCCGACTATGATGTGACTACCGAATGACTAAAACCGACTAGCATTGTCGGTTTTAGTCATTAAATTGGCTGATGATTAAGGACAATGACACCACGGTCATATAATACGAAGTAAGAACTGACAATTGTCTTTCTAGTTTCATGGTAACATCTTTTAACCCTTTGTTCTCTTACAATGTGAAAACATAGGCCAAGTACTTAGAACAAACGCGCGGTGTATGTATCTAGATTATCTTATCAGGCATGGGAACGACTATCAGTAGCCGCAGTGTTAGCATACAATGGGTCATTGGCTCTATTAGTTTCTAAATCATTTGCATATGGCAAACGACGTCAGCGCAGACACGTTACTCTACTAAGATTCCTTAATTGGAACAGCGAATAGATTCGTTTATTAATTAGAAGTTTATTCACCTTATAAAATACCTCTATTTCACTATTTTGAACGTGATTTTTATGTTAGTTAAGTAAGAAGTAACGTTTTACCGGTTATTATTCCCAATTTCAGCTTATCGCTGAAATCCGTAGTACTTAGGTACCTACCTACTGAAAATAGTCCCCAGTATCACCCGATCGATGCCGTCATCGAACATAAATTCAAACTCGACCAAGCTCGGCCTGATTAAACCCTGGAACCACGAGCGTAGCAGCCGTACTTACGACCACCAGACTAATGAAGGCAGTTTGTGACTAGATCGGGTAATTAGCAATTTTTATGAATATATTCATAATACATAAATAATCGCATGCGTACATGCGTAAGCGCAACATTCACAATAACTCAGACACACACTTTACGTGATAATGAATCTATTCAATACAGCAGCGCGTTACACGCACGGGTGCGTATATACAAAGAGATTGCATCTGCGAAATTCTAATAAACATTCTAAGTGTAAAGAAAGTCGGTTTTTCAAGCCATGCATATGTATGGTACGCGTAGGCGAGGGCGGCGGACCGCGACCACTGCAGCGGCTGTGGCCTGTAGTTTTACCTACGGAGTTATAAAATATCTAGCTGAAACTATTCCTAGTAACCATTTTATTGACATATTGTAAAGTGTGCTAGTAGGTTTTTAGAATGAACTATTGTTTTTCCAGTTATATAGGGCAGTGTTCCTAATTACCTATCTTTATATTCTCTAAACGATTGACATTGTTGACACGCTTTTTGTAGTTTCTTTTGTCCCATACTGACAATGAATGCCAAAGTACCTGTTCAATCAAAGTTATCGCTATGTTCACAGAAAGCATTTAATGTTGTCTTGAGTAAAGCCTTAGATTGCGTCCACGGGATTGCAGCCGCTATCTTATCAAGCCGCTGACAGTCCTATGTCCAATATCATAGGGTATAGTTTTCAATAATGAGATACAACTTTGTATATATATACGGAACTAACGGATGCACTCACCATCATATTCACTACACGTCACGAATTGTTTCCGCTGCGATTGTCGACGTCCAGACTATGCGTTAATTGTCGCTCACTCTAACGATGTCTTATTAGTGACACGCGATAAGTAACATGCTAAAAGTTGAATAAGCTGATTGTTCCCGTGGTCTACCCGATCATCGGACAATAGAGCTTCTTGAGAAAGTCAGATGAGTTTGCTCTAAATCGTAGATTGACCATGACGCTGCTACTTATTGCTGGCTATTCATTTTTTGCGCTGAGGCCTTACCATTTGGACAACGATAATCTCGGCAGCACGTCATCTACGAAAATAGCGTAATTCACTGGTGATTCTGTGTTCGACGAGTGTTATAATTAATACCTGTATACGTAAGTGCAGTCTGCTGTAGTTAGTAATAATTAGCAGTGTGGCTCCGTACCACGGCTATGCTTCAGTACGCACCGTTCAGCTGTTACTATGCTTTATTGACACAGTAACGTCGAGTTAGGAAACATAATGTGATTGTATGTTTTTTATAATATAAAATTATATATTCACAGAACATAATGCACATTGACATTAATCCAAAAATACAGTGAACAATAGGTATAACGGGAATAACTAAAAATCTAAAAACAAGCTCTGTGATGTTGGAAAATGTATTGCAGGCGGGACAAGCAAACAAACAATTTTGTTTATGAACGAACAGCTTGTCCCGCCTGCAATACATTTTCCAACATCACAGAGCTTGTTTTTAGATTTTTAGTTAGTAGTTTTTACGCAGTCGGGTTTTTTGTTTCTTTTAATAATTGATTTTATTTCCTTCTTTTTAGTTTATAAATCATCATAGAATCACTAGATAGATCATAAATGATGATTTAAAATATAAATTGATACAACTAAAGATCATTTTCAAAATCAGTTCACACATTAAAGCGTATAAAATCCGCCATATTGATTTTTTTTAAATTTCATGTACCCAGTGACAGTCGTGCCATCAAGACGAATCTAATGAGGTGTCATTTATCTAAATCGGTTGAGCCGTTGAGTAGTTACGACCGGACATAGGAACGGACATACATACATACATACATACATACATACATACATACATACATACATACATACGCGTCAAACACATAACCCTCCTCCTTCGGCAGTCGGGTAAAAAGTAACTGCATTCAGTGCAAACCTGTACGAAGTTGACATTTAAAGAAATATTATTTACAATAAACTTACAATTTAATGTTTATGTGTGTGTCAATGTGTAAGACCTATCTCGTTCCTCAACTTTCCTCACGGCGAGTAGGTACGTTGAACCGCCGTCAGTCACTCAGTTCAAAAGGGAAAAGTTTCGCGTGTGCGTGAACGTTGTACAAATGCAATACTTAGTAGTACTGCAACAGCCGCGCGTTAATTGTTTGCAAATCCCTTTTCGTCCTCTGACTCCACTAACATTTTTAGCTCTTGCTTGTTTCCAAATCCTTCTGAAATATGTTCGGTTGCTGAAGGATATCATTTCGGATTAATGCTATCTCTTCCGATGTTAAAATGCTGTTTCCGCATCGCCGTGTTTTCTACTGCTTGATCGGAGTTAATGAAGAAGACCGTTCGAATACCGCAACGGACGCAAAACGTCAGTTCAACACATAGCGTGACTCGGAACGCACGTTCCGAACGTCCCTTGTTACGTCTATTTACGTTGTTCGTGCCTTGGCAAATGTTTGGACCAACATTTGCACTGCAGGATGGGTGTACGTACCGGTGAAGTGATGTTCAAGTGCAGTGAATTAAACTTACCACACATTATGAGTTAGCTGTTTGTGCAACTTCGCAAATGTTTGTGGACGGACGAGGTTAGTACTCCTCGGTCAAATGAGGATTTTGTCAAATTAGTGTCAACGTTAGAGCAACGGCTTAATGGAGGGATTAAGAGTTTAATTTATCCTTTTAAGAAGCTTCCCGTTTCGGAGTAACGGCTTATAAAACTCTCATACAACATTGCGTGTTTGAATGCAATGGCATTAAGAAATGTACCTAGGCAGGTGTGTAGAATGTACAGGTTAAATAATTGTCCTTTTTTCAATATCATTAGATATAGTTTCCACTATCTATTTTCCATTTTACTGGTATAATTTATTGGCAGAAAGCGTCGAAATTTCAAATATAATTCATAATTTCATAAGTCAAACTTGTAAAACCGTACGTGTTTATTGAATTGAAGTAATAAAAACTCATCTGTCCATTTACAAAAGTCTGGTCTGTTGGCCATGGCGGGACCGACGCGGTCGCCATGGGTAGGGCTTACACTTGAAAGTTTCCGTTTGACCTTGCCCTCGCCAAGGTTGACAATTTCCATGAATATTTTTTTATACCGCATTGCACGCTTCTGTCGATACTATTAGCATTGTTTACCGAATATAATGGCGTCGTTTGCTTAAACCACGGATGTTCGTTGATTGATAAGTTGGTGTTAGGTCAGAGGCCTGCCCGCGGCCTCTTTGCATTTGTCAAGCACCTACACACCTACAGAGCCTTAAGCCAAATAACTTTCGGTATGAACTAAGAAAAGGTATGAGCAGTTCAAAATAGTTTTTGCAGTGAAGTCTGATAAGATAAAATATTGCAAACATAATAAATTGAAATGTTTGCTTCAGGATGCTCGAGTTTTTGGCGTAACTATGCAGAGGTGAAAAACATCATATTTCGTAATAATATGATCATTGGTCAACATTTTCTTGAAAACCCATGAATACTTAATACCCATATTGCATGTCCAATTGAGGGACACAACGAATTGCCCATTTAGTTACTGATTGTGAAAACTAAAAAAAAACGTCTTTTGTACCGAGAGGCCGTCCATTTAATAAAGACAATTTGGCGGCTTTTCACTGTTCATTTTTACATTAACATTGGACTTTTGCCAAGATATACACAATACCTGGCTGTCCGTCACAGGTTTCGAGGTCGGTTTAGTGTAATCTACTCTATGATTCAATAGTAGTTGACATAATAATGCTGGTCAATTCAATACTCTTTAGTCGCAATTTCTTTTTGTTTGCTTTCTACGTTTCAAGCTCTAATAATCCTAGACAACTAGTTCAAGATTGATATATATATATATCAATGTGGTTTACGGCCTACTTGGTCCTTGGCTAATTTTCGGTCATTTGATTGTATTTCAAAAGGTTGGTCTTCCCTGGACATCCAAAATCTTTTGGCGGATCATTTTGTTTACGAATTACTCATGAACACGGCACTGGCGTATGATAAATATGCTATTAATATAGCTCTTGCAATTGCAAGGAGAGTAATTACAGCTATATGTCTGAATTTATATGCAGAAGTAAATAAATGAAAAAAGGTAGGTACAGCAGGTGCAATAAACTTTACAAGTTTTCTTGTCTTGTCAATATAAAGACTTCAACTTTTGCTGACAACTTTCGCTTTGATGTCTCGTCTATGTAGTGATATACCTATCTAGAATTCTCGTAATCTTGATTTCAGTTACGTAACTGGTTGATTAGTCGCAAAAAATAAAAATATTATGAAATAAAGGATTGGCTCAGGGATCACCAACACGGTTTCCGTAAAATATACCAACCAGATTATTCGACTGAGATCAACTTCATTAATTTTGATGAAGTATTAAGTGTCTTCATACATAACATCATCAGTAACTCACAAAGTTTTTCAATGCGAATTTATAAAAGCTAAATAATTACGTCAAAAACAGTATAATTTTAATTATTATCTTTTTTCGCGGGTGCATGAACGAAGATACGATTGTCTTTTTTTTTCATTGACGCTATTGTTTTATTATTTCGGTAACGCTTTATTGTTAGGTGTAGTGCAACGGAAATTGTGAAATTTGATGTTAACGTTATGCAGAAACTGCTAACACTATATAAACTGTACCTACTTACTTCAAAAGGTACGTTGATTATACTTACTAGTTATGAGTTAGTAGACCGAGGTAGCAGTTACCTTTCAAGTAGCAAAATAGACAATGCAAAATTATTGCTTTTACGCTGCCAAATTTCTAAAAATCTTTTTATCAACAACAATTAAAGAAATTGACATCTTTCATTTGAGTATTCCAACTTTGCTTGGCATAGGCACGTTCGAATATTTTAATAACTTGATCTTAAATAAACGGAATGCACCTGTATTATTGTAAGAGTTCCTTCACATATTCATCTAAATAGCTCAGTGTCTTATCTGATTATTATTATCTAACAACTTCCGTTGTCTTTCTTATTTAAAATTCTTAATTTATGTT
Source organism: Acronicta psi (assembly GCA_946251955.1). Lineage (NCBI taxonomy): Eukaryota > Metazoa > Arthropoda > Insecta > Lepidoptera > Noctuidae > Acronicta > Acronicta psi. The sequence continues at coordinate 7,712,749 of OX276475.1, read as the reverse complement.
AATTTTATGTCATGTCTACAACTATCACTACAACATGTAATAGTTAAGGAAACCGCTTTATTAAAAAAATATGTGTCTGTAGTTCTACAAAAAATATTGTTATATCATAACGCATATTAATGAACATTTAATCATCATTTAATCATTTGAATGGCCGACACTATATCATAATAGTGTCATCTCTATCATGTATCTGTATTTTTACAACGTGACATTTTAGTCGTTTTGAAGCAGAAAGTTTCAATATTACATAACATTTATGTTCAATTTACGGACAGGCAATATTTTTTTCTACATCTTCTTTTCTTCAAAACAACTAAAATGTTATGGTGGTAGTAGTGATGAGAAAATATGGGCAGCCTGCTAACAAATATTAATTTAGCCACAGAGTTGATTAAGCAAATCTCTCAGAAAGATCTAATTAACGTCTAATAATGAATTCATTATCCTCCATATCTATCACCTTGCACTTTGTGGACCGTAACGACAGTTATGTACCTTTTAACCATTTTCAAAGAAAGAGGAAGCTGTCAATTCCACGCCTGCGTTTTTTACTTAGATTAAACGATGCACCGGCGGAACATCCGTCTGCAGAGTTTCGGTTCTAAGGTTCCATTCCTGTTACCAAATTGAATACGAGACATTACTGATTCGCTATAGTGCGACTGATGACCATAACACCCAGTTCTATTAGTACAGTACTTGTGTGGAAATTATGCCTATTAAAAGTTAATTAGCGGGAGCACACGCAGGATGTTCGCGGCGCACTGTCGTAAAACAAAATACTAAAAGTAATGCCACGTTTATTTTATGTTAAGTGGGATTATATTAAGTTGGCGAATAGCTGGAGGGCAAACGTTTGATGAGCTGTTCTGTCATCGGCTGGCACATGTAAATATAACTTGACACATGACAAATTTAATAGAGGGCTTAAAGCTAAATAATTGCAGTGACTAAATGAGTTATGTTATTGCCACAAGTAATAGTGCCCCCGACGCGCGACGGCCAAATAATTCCACATCAGCAGTTTCCTTTTTAGGCGTTGCATAATCGTTGTGTGGTCGATATTCCGGTAATTCTTTGAATGCAAAACAGGTTACTCTAGCTAAACGCCATGATATTATAATTTTTGCAGTTTATTAATTTACATTTTCACGTAAATATTAAATTAACGATCATATAATCGTGACCCAGATTGCGAAATATAAGGAAATTGTCAGCAACGATGTCCTTAAATTTTGACTTCCTTAATAAGTGTCCTTTTAATTTCTCGAAGCGAACAAAACCGCAGTGTCATGCACGAGTTTTACAACTTCGTTAGTACTCATTGACAGATTTACGTTGCGAGGCTTGTGTGCGTATTTGCACATCGACCATTGTGACGAATTCTATTATGAATCCTTTGTTTAGTTACACACAAAAAATATACGGATCATTAACACTATTAATGTTGTCCACTAAGTATATTGAACGTGTTTCAAAAGTCTACTAGAGAAATGGGGTCACCACGGTGTTTCTCGGCGACAAACTAGCAAGTGATAGATTGCCGTGCGTGTGGGCACACAGCGAAATCTTGCGCATGATCTCTATCATAAATCTTAAATGTTATACTGCTATCTCAACTTTTTACGGTATTTTATCAGATTTTGAACTGTATCACGGTCTGCAAACAATGATGTCACGATGAAAGCGTATCCTGCTATAGCTACCACTCCTTCACTGATTACTCAGGCATTCGGACCTCACTGTTACCTACCTACATACCTTCACTTTTGCTAAGTCATTGATAGAAGTACTAAAAAGTAACTGTCTACTCGTAAATCAACTAATTCAATAGACAATAATTCATACCTTAAACTTTAAAGCTGCTTGAGACTTGTTATGAAATCCATTGGTAACTTTGTAAATCATAATAAACACTCGTGAAACATGCAGGTAAAGTAGTTACGAAATTAAGTATCACCACATACGTAGGTATTATCTAACAAGAAGTCCTTACCTAACAAACCTACTATGTATAATTATGTATTCTTAACATTTTGACCTACGGCGTTCAAGATTGAGCCTTGGCGAGTATTCAAAAGTTCAAACTCAAGGTTTGCCAAATCACAATCGAGTATACTAACTGAAGTGTTAAATTAACTGATCGAGTTCAATACATCATACTACATAACGCTCCTTCGGCAGTCGGGTAAAATTTCGATCGCATCTGTGGTAGTCCGAACGTTGTCAAATTTAAGTGGAATAGGCTAGCAGGCAGGGCTAGCAGCTGGCAAAATGCCTGATGCTAAAGATATCAGAGGAACCCTGACTCAGCACTTCACTGGTATCAAAATTAGGATGAGCTGACATTGGCTCTGAATAGAGACCAGGAGATGAACTCATAGTAAGAGCTTTTAGCCAACATTATTCTATCACAGGTGCACAGAACAGGTGGGCAGTGTGCTTTGGCAACATTAACCAGTATCTAGGGTGATTTCAAATTCGCAAATGCCACGCGTATACGCAATGCGTGTGAAATGGCAATTAAAGCACATATCTGCGAATCTGCGTTCGAACTTGGAACGTGTTCGCAATCTATGAGATCCGGATTTGGCGTAAACAATCGAGTTTGTATTGCAATTGTGTCACCTTATTGGTCAACTTTCTTGGGCCTAAATGACGCATTGACAGACACCTGTCCGGTGACCAGGTCACGTGCACAAGGCAGGATCGTAAAGAAAACTGTTGTATCTTAATTTGAAGTAAAAGTAGATTTTGATCGAGTTTATGACCTTAATGCTGTCAGCTCACGTAAACATTTTTTGGAAAAAACAAGACGTTTTGTATAGCAATAAAAAAATATTACATGGAACGAGACAGGTCGTTAGCAGTTCGCCAGTCAGATCATTCATAACGTTCATCAATTCTAATTAGGTTTCCCTTTATAAAACATGTGAGTTTTTATGTTTTCACCTAGTAATCTCAAAGTTGTTTTTCCGCAAGTTCACACCAGCATGGAAAATAACGCACATTAGATACTTCCGAGAACATAGGTGTACCTAACACAAGGAATACATAAATGTATGAGTTCCGTTACGTCATAACGCACACTACGTGTATGTTAGTGACAGCACTACATACAAACCTTGCTAGAACCCATAATTTAAAGATGTTATCATAAAAAAATGCTATTTCACTCAGATTTAATCTTGCTGTAGGTACAATAGGATCGCACGGTACAATTTACACAGAATCTCGTAGATTTTTTGTAATATTGCCCATTTGGCCCAGTTGCTAAGTTCCTTGTGTTGCAGATCAAAGATTAAATCGCGAGAACTTCATAGGTTTACGTTTATTGCCGACAGCTGTGTGCCCATGCACGAGAAACATTAAATTAATATTAATTGATTAGTCGTTATGTTGAACATAGGTACAACTAGATGGGTATTATTTAGGAAAAACATAATAAATAGTATAATTTTCTATATTTTTAATTTTTATTCCTAAACTCTGCGTGCATTGGCACTCAAACAAATTTCATATTAAAATTAGACTACCTATTTTAATAATAAATATTTCGAATAAGTCGGATACAACAAAACAAAAAGGTTACATTTATGCGCAATTAATATAATTGTGAAACTGTCGTTGGGCAGCTGACCCTTCTAGGGCGGGCGGGCGACTCGCCGCGGCCCCCTGACATACATACAAACACAACTAAAATTAGATCTGTGATTCTCTCACTACCACTACACGCTAGACGCAAACGAATGGATTATAGTATTATTAGAGCGGGTACGCGTTACAAATAACAGTGTAAATGAACTATTGCGGCAGGATTTGTTGCTATCCGGAACCCACCAAATGAGCAACAACCGTTTGATGAGCAAATGATAAATGGCTAACGTAAGCGTTCTGTGGGCGTACTATTAGTTTATTATTTTAGTCTACTATTCTTTGAAAATGTTTATGTTTACATTATTATGTACTTGGCACACTAACTACAATCATTCTGACAACGATCGCTGGATCTATCTATTTATTTTAATTTGGACTAGGCGATATGTTTAAACCACCTTTTTTTTTTTTTTTTTTGCGTCTGAAAATGCTTTATGCACCGTCACGCCGCCCCGTGGAGGACGGCGCGGTGTGTGGGACTCCGCCCTGAAAAGGACGTCTACCCACTAAAAACAGACGGGTGTTCGCCTCATCACCATTCGGCCGGGGTCACGGGTACGTGTGGACATTCTTCCGCGACCCCGGCATGTTTAAACCACCTACGTTAACCTACTATATTATACGTACATTATAGTAATTCATATTTATTTCTAGCCATACAATTTTATTTTATTGAAAATTACGGATAACCCCGGCTAATTATTATTATTACCATTTATTTCAGGCAACAAGGCCCATATAAAAATATATAATACAATACTTATAAAAATATGAAACATAAAATACTATAACATACATAAAATATACAATAAAACTAACACTATTTCACACTTACGGTCGGTGTGTGTTGTAGTACGCTGCTAGGTATCCGGCCGCGAAAGCGCCGGAAAACTAGCCCTTTCGGCCAATACTTTACTTTTCGGACATTACTACTTCGTGAAGGTCGCTAGATGTTCAGTCGGACTCTAACCAGAAAGAACTTGAAGTTCATTCAAATGGCAATATGCTCGCCAAATAAAAAACAGCCGGTGAATTGACGGCGCGGCGTGATTTTGTGTTGTTTTATAAAACCAACAAGTATTATCATCACCATCAACCCATATACTGTCCCACTGCTGGGCACGGGTCTTCTCTCATTATAAGAGGGATTGAGGAAACGAGTATTATAATACTTAAGAAAATTTACAAACATTAGTCACTTAGACAATTTGTATTTGAAAAACTTTCAATAACGTTTCCAGTCTCGTAATAGTAATCGTAGCTGTTAATTATTGCTTTTTCTCGGTAACGGAAGTCAATGTTACTTTGTACGTCAATGCGTGATTCAAATAATGCTATATTTACTTAAAATACTGAAGACTGAACGCTTTGATAGAGCTTTAGTTACATAAAATGTAGGTTGAATAAACATTAAATATCCTTTTGGTTTTCTTTTACCGACGAATACTATTGATCTTGAATTAAAACAGTAAAGTCACGATACTGAACTTTGCTATATTTTATTTATCGTCAATTTATTTTATAAGCTACAGAATATTATTTGAACACATCACAAATTGACGTTATCGAATGGATCATAGTTCTTGTAAAAAATATTATAAAATATTAATTTGCAGACAGTGCAAATCGCCGTCAATAATTGAAGAGGTTATATTTTTTTAAGCTTTATTGTATTTAGCTTTTGACTTTAGCGTAGCTTTATTTTTATGTACAAATCGTAACAGATACTTATCATGAGAGATAAGTGTTTATGTCATCTTTCTTTCAAGGTCGTTCACTCATCGCTTTAGTGATACTTCAATAAGATAATGTTTGGGGTGAATGGATAGGGCTGTCGCGTTACATATATTTTTGATGTGACATAATATTTTTTACTACTCGTTTCCTCTGCCTCGTTGGTCTAGTGGTCCTAAGCGCGACTGCTATGTTAGAGGTCCCGGGTTCGATCCCCGGGTCGAACAAAGTGTTGTTGGGTTTTTCTGTGAAATTCCCAGTAGTAGAAAGGCCACATCGTTGCCTAACATCAGGCGGGTTGTGGTCATGCGCAAGCCTATCTAAGATAAAAAAAAGCAGCTCGGAGTCTGGATTTGTGCCCGGTTGATGGCAATAGGCTCGCCCCCTTTTACATGGGACCTAAACATACCGGCGAAATGTGGGTGTACAGTACATTAGTACGCTTCTGCCTACCCCTTCGGTGAATATAGGCGTGATGGTATGTTAGTTCATATTTTTTAATGCAATGACTAACTATATCACCTGTAGCCATGTTTTATTCGCAAATGCGTTAGCATAATAGATCATTGTTGACATAGTACAGGAAGACGTATATAATCGTAAAATTTAATAGTAGTGAACATACTCTATTCCAATAGAATATTCACGACACGACTGCCGAGAGACCCGTTACCCTACTCTCTAAGTGGAATACTGATACAAAACAGTCAATCGCTGAATCCATCATAGTAATGACTGTCTTTGTGGTTTATGACTCTGTGCGCTTTTAAATTGCCAACTATAACATGACTTACTGGACAGTAACTTTGTAAAACAGTTAAGTTGAAAACTGTTTTTCTGCCGTTGCTTAAAAAAACGTTATCCTCACTTGTCTAGGGTGAATGTGCGAATATGACATCATTTTATTCCAAAGTCGCGGTATTTGCGTGCAAAATATGTAGTTTGTTAATATAGGGAATTATGTTATGAGTAACCACTTAACCAGTCAGTGGCAATATTGGCACCTAGCAATTAATTAAGGAGCAGAGGAGTACAAAAGTACCCTTTAACCGATCAACTGCAAAGAATGAGATGTAACTTTTCCAAACTTTGCTAAAAAGTTTTGAAACTTTTCCAAACTTTGTTAAAACGTTTGGAAAAGTTTCGTGCAAAAATCCTGGAAACCGCTTAATCATACTTAAAAAGGGCTCCAATGAACAGATATGATATGTGCGTAAGGATCACGTAACGATTACAGAACTGGGTTCATGAGAAGTGACATTTGTCAAGTACTTACATAAAAATGTCAGCAATCATCTGATCAAACGCTATGCTTCCAGCGTAGGCGCAGCGTTCTCTTGTACTTTGACTAATTTACAAATAGGTTCGTACTTTACGTATATGTCTGCAGGGCTGATATATTTTTGTTAGAATATATAGAGGATGAATGAATAAGAGCTGCATTAAAATATAATCGGCCAATATTATTAATTTGTAAAAGTGAATAGTATTAATCTTTAAAAGATCTACAACTACAATAAATTTAAGTATTTCAAAATTTTATGTTGTTATTTGTTAGTCCCAAAAATAACCATAAAAATTACAGACCTTATTGATATTACTCAATTTGAAAGTAACGTTGAAGTGAGTATGATTGAGGTCTTTGTATCTTTCTCCTCTCATAGTCATAAATTAATTGTATTTTATAATATTATGTCAGCCCTACTGCATGTTAATTTGACGTTTCAACGTTCCCAATTGATGCCCACGCGCACGCTGCTTGACCCTCTCTAACCGGCTATTCACAAAATTACTATTGAGACATCATCCGCAATAATTATGCTTTATGAGTACAATGACTATTCCATCGGCATTGTCTATTCCTTGTTGTTCATAAACTTTTTAAAGTATTGGTTTTCCATTTTTCCTTTGATATTCAGCACCAATGAGCTAAGAGTACCTATACGGAATGGAGTTTGTGTCATGTCTTCTACATTTCCTGATAAAACCGTGGTTAAGTTTCTCGGCACATTCCCAACACCCATGAATTTTTAATGGTTATCATGCCCACGAAACACTCCCATTTGGGCACCCTGTCAAAAATCATTGTTAAGTACACATTGTCGGCAGAGCTGGGTTTAGACATGTTATTATACTAAAGAATATTATGTATATTTATATATTGTTCATACATTGATATACAGAAAGAATGGTAAGCGCAAGTAACTACCAAAAACGCAAAGCAATATAAACGATATGTCACACCGAACACTGTAAGTAGTTATACTAATATGCAGCACCTGCAAGTCTGCCGGCCGAGTAGTCATCATTAAATTATCTTAATGTCGAGATAATAGACGTTGAGGGTCAGCTTTTCCCGTCAGTAGTCACAAAGCTGGCAAGACTTGTGATTTAAAGGAGACGAATCATAATGGTCATCTTAGATACCAGACAATCCAAAGCTAGGAACATGAAATTTTGCACAGGGCTTCCGGGTCAGGGTACCTAGATGTAATATTGGGAAATTGCCACGGGACCAGTATTGAAATAAAATAATTCGTACAGTTTTAATATAAACAAGTGAAGTGATACAGTTGAAGTATTAACATGTTTAAGCTTTATTCTTACCACGTGGCGGAAATGGGCGCTGTCAGCCGCTTCTAATGATGCGTGAAGCCAGCGAGCGGCAGTGGACCGCGTGGGAACAGTTCCAACATAAAAAGAGACAATTTTTTTAATCTGCTAATTCAAAGCCGCTTTTTTGTCCTACTTTGATTAAATGAATGGATGGTTTTGTGATTTCGGAAGCTGTAGGATCAAAACGCGTAAGACAACAAAAATTTAATAGTTTCATCGGTTGCGCTGATGGCACCATTTTGTAAAGCCCAGTTTAATTTCACAATGTAAACCTACTTAATTATTTTTTCTGTTCAGTTCAAAAATGTTTAAAATGGGTCTTGTATAAGTGCGTTTGTTTTAACCGTCAATGAATTAACATTGAATGAAAATATTACGAACGTGACGAAACCGAGTTGTATTTTAATTGAATGTTGTTAGTGTTGCTACATATCTACGTACAGTTTGAAATATTCATATCAAATAATTAATAGATACGTGTACGAACGCTGTCGATTTCTCTTTGTAGGTAATGGTCGGTGTCGGCACTGCTAAGGGCTCGTCGTGTCATCACAAAATATAGAAAGTTGATACTTATCTAAGACTATTAATTAAGGAATATGAATTAGTGACAAAAATTGGCTCATTACGTACGATTGTAGTAAAATAATTATTACGCTACTATAATATTACAAATGATAAAAGTTGTGTTGTATTGTATACCAATATTAATATGCACAAAAGGAATGGATTAGATAACAATCACATCAAGGATGTTCGTGCGCATAATAAATATAGGTATCCCAAGAATGCAATGCCGAAGTGGTAATGTAAAAACGATCCTTTTGTTTCTGATTTGTTTTCGCTTTGTACTTACTTTAAATCTATTTCATCGTGAGAACTCTTGGTAGCGTAATTATAAAACAAACAGGGGAAGCGTGGCAGTTTCTATTAGCGTATACAGTCGCAAGCGCAGTAACTAGACCAATTTTTAGTCACGTGTCCTAAATATTTTCGCATTGCATTTAAGTGTTTCGTGTGTTAAAGGTTGTGAGGTCTTATAATTACAAAATTAATGAGATAATTGAAATAAAACTACTTTTTACGGATTTTATCGCGTTATATTGATATTATTTTAATCCCGACGTTTCGGACCGTACCGACCGGACCGGACCGTGACCATGGACGCTGTAAAGGGTCCGAAACGTCGGGATTAAAATAATATCAATATAACGCGATAAAATCCGTAAAAAGTAGTTTTATTTCAATGTCTACTATTCGCGTAAGTGTCAGAAATTAATGAGAGAAGTTATTTTTAGGGCGTGTGAATAAAATGTAATTGTTATTAAAGACAATATATTTCCGTTCGTATAGGTCCGCATTAAAGAATGACGCTCATGAGCATTATTTGAGTGAGCCCTCATTGTACACAGTAATTAATCACTTGGTCCAATCGCGGTTCTAACTTCGCTCGTTGGAAACTTTTAAAAAAGTATCCTACCCGAATATCCTACGGCCCTGAAATGAATTAATGAATGACTTTTGTATTTAGCACAAGCGGATTAAAAACACCACAATGAAAGATTAACATCTCTTCATACTTGGAATCCGATTTTAGAGGTCGATTAACTGATTAGTCGGATCGTGACACACGTCCTCGTGTCTGGGAATAAACAAACGATTACACAGTACAAAGGCTTGAATATTTTAAAAGACCATGAATGTTCATGATTTGCTGGAATCAAAGATCCTCAGCCTCTTGTCCGTTAGAAGTGTATACACTAATACCATGACCTCAATGTAATCCAGAAATCCTATTTCAATCAACCGTCATATCTTGACTCTCCTGCTATGGTAAAACCCCGAATTTGTTCGCTGATAGAAACTTTATGCGATTCGTCTGTAGATGTTAGTGTATAGTTTTGCTATTCCTACTCAACGAAAGTGAGGTCTATCGTAGGAGTTAGTTAGCAACCTGTCACTGCCTACGCCTACTTATAGTGATCTTTGACCCAGCACGATACTGCCGCGCGTGCCTATGAATGGTGCCGGAGTACTTCAACGATATTATTGTTACTTGCCGTTTAGTTTACGCGTATTTTTGATTTTGTTGTTGTTGTTGCATACGATCCGTTGGAACTATTTAGGTAGGGACCTATGTAGATCTTGCAGAATCAGCTATTTACGTTGAAACAGTTGAATTTAGATTAACAGCTGTGTTTAGCATTTAATTGATTGCTAGATATTTTCATGTGCACCATTCAACTCGTCATCAAATTCAAAATTCAACGCCTTTTTGAAGCAACGCAATTTGAAGTAGGTTTTTAACACATTCTAGGTTCATGTCACAGGTTCAAATACAGCACATGTCTTGAATTTTGTGCAAGATATGATGAGTAGCTATGAGTTAACTGAATATGTCGATGGAGTACATTTAAAATGATCCTTTGGCATACCCTTAGCAGCCAACGTCGCAACCAACGTGCTTACTGGCTTATCTTATAACCACATTAATTAATGGTTATCACGTTGTTATTATTATTATGATTCATTAATGTGTATCTTGTGCCGACAAGACAGAAGACAAATAATTAATGATAGTAAATAACCCTGGGTGTGGTTATATAATGGAAAATGGTATAATATACTCACTGTTATTTTTTGTTGTGCAGAGCCACCGCGAGTCACAGCGGCGGTGGGGCCTCGCGGCAAGCGGGTGCAGACGCCGCAGCCGGTGCGCACGCCGGCCGCGCCAAGCCCCGCGCCGCAGCCGCAGCCGCGAGAACAAGCCGCTGCGCTCGCGCACGCGGCCAAAGGCGTCGAAGCTCTGGGCGTTTTAGTCCAGTATTTAGTGTTTCGAGTAAGTATTATTAGAAAAAAAAAATATTACTGTAATAATCAGTATCATAGTCCACGGCTGGGATACATTAGACTACTTAAAACTTTACACAACAACCCTGAAGCATTAAAGTTAGATACGTGGAATTGTAAGTACTGAGGTTCGCCATATTGTAAAGGTACATACATAAAAAACATACCCTTTAAATATTTCTACTTATAATGATCATTGTCATAATATGACGTAATGCCTTATCGATGATTTAGGAGTATGTAGCCAGCGATTTGCATAAGTTTAATCATATCAAAGATTTACAAACGTTTGACAAAATGTTTGGGCCAATGCGATTCGATTGTCACATTGGAACAAATATTTAAATAGCATTTGAACAATCATATAATTATGTTTTCTTTATAATTTCAGTTGGACGCACTAAATGGAAGCAGTTGGCGTGTGGAAGCAGAGAGGTGGCGCGGCGTGGCGGCAGCCGAACGCAGCAGCGCCGCGCGCGCAGACCGCGACCGACAGCAACGCGCGCAGAAAGATCTCGATACCAGTCAGTACTGATTACTAAAATTATTACAAGCAAAACTTTCGAGTCTTCAACCAAAGCCACTGCAAAAACCAGGGTTTCGCAAGGCAGTCTTGATGCAGGAATCGGTATCTGAAAAACCGGATCGGATCGGATCTGAAAATTGCCCACCGGTTCCGGTAAAAATAGTAGGCAACTTTTTGTATCGTTTTAAATACCAATGGCAGATGTATAAATGAAAAGTTTTTAAATATTTTAATACCATCTCGGAATGGAAGCTCGCAATCAAAATGTAATAAATTATTGTATTCCTGTAAGCAACCATAAATGTTTTATTAACGTAAAATTATAATAATTCCAGTCGCAGAATGCCTGAGCAAGATCTCAGAGCTGGAGATGGAGGTCTCGACAAAAGAAGAGGCGAATGCGCGTCTCCAGGCAAAACATATCGAGGAGGTCGCTGCACTCGCCACTGACATCAAGGGACTCAAGGTAATCATCAGCATTCCTTTTGGATTCGAAATGCATATGTCGCTATTAATATTAATGTATAAAGCAACTCGTATTGCCGATAATGGTTTTTGAACTTTTGGTTTTATTTTGCGCTGTAAATAACTGCGCCTCTGACTCCCTAAAAAAGTAGAGTAGCCTTCAAAAGCAGGAGCAGCCTGCCTAATAAGTATACCAAATAAATAAGTAGTAAAACTATGATGTACTTTTTATAGGATACAATCGAGTCCCTGAAACACGAAGTCGCTGAGAGTAGGGCGCGTTTACACGCGCACAGCGAAATCGAGCGCACGTTACGCGCACAACTGGAAGCGGCGCGAGCGGAGATAGACCAAAGCAAGTCCTACAACATATCGGTCAACATGTCAGGCAACACGTCGACTGACACGTCGGTGGACACGTCGTGGGATAAGTCGTGCAATATGTGCGACGCTGCCTGTGACCCCGTGTGCTGCGAGGCGGAAGATTGCGAGTTGCGATTAGCTGCGAATGAGGAATTGAGCACAGATGCCAACGAGTTGGCAGCTGAGGTTAGCACAAACTGAAACTATTAATAGGGTAGTTATAATGTATGAAGCCTTTGAAATAAGTGATACCGTCATGTCCCTAAAATTAACGAAATTATATTTGCCTAGAACATAACTTGTTTTTTTTAGCTAGTCTAGTAATAATACTAATTCACTTATCAGGTACGATCACTTCGTGCGGTGATTGAGCTGAAGCAGGCGGAGATCGCGTCTTTACGCGACTCGCGATCAGAACTCGCAGCGGAACGGGAACGTCGTGCGGCTATGGAGAGAGAAGCACGAGCCGCACGTCATGCCGCTGAAGAACTTCGTGAACGCGCAGCTGCGCGGCAACGAGACACTGACCGATTGCGCGACGACAACAGGCGTCTGCGCGATGCAGCGGCCCGCGACCGCGACCATGCCGCGCGACTTGCCGCGCTTAACGAGGAACTCCGATATAAGCTTAGACAGAAGTCACAGGTGCGATTCCTATTTAAAACCGAGTTATTATTCAAATGTTAATAAATATGGGCATCCGGAATTAAAAACTATTTTTTGACCATTAGGTTGTATCCCTGCTGGCTGGTGGCGGCTACATCGAGCGGCCGCCTCTGCGCGCACGCACGTCTTCGGGTGACTCGGGACGTTCAGCGTCGCCAGCGCCGGACTCGCCGCCTTCACCGGCTTCCTCGCCTGCCCCTGACTCCCCACCGCTGCCCGCTGTCAAGGGTGTTGTCGAAAAGCATGACTCAGTCAGCTGGGTGCTTGAAATTGAAGAGACACCTGAGGAGGTCGCTTCTAGGTAACATTTTTAAAGATTAAAAATAACACTTACTTTTTAAAGGACACTTGATAATAAGTAGAGCTTTTTGAATTGAGGATAGAGATACTGAAGGAATCTAACTGAGTAGTCATAAAAGAATTACAGCAATAAGCTCCTTATGAAGAATCGGAGTTTAGGATGTAGCGGTTCTATAATTGTCCGTGCCTGTGATAAAGTATAATAATTGGTTATGTGGTGCAGGTTGGCTCGACGATCGTCGTTCCGCACGGCCGCGTCGCCCAGCGGCGTGAAGCGGCGCGGCGGCGGCTCGCCCGGCAGCGGCTCCCCGGCGCCCGCCTCGCCCGCGCCCAACGCTTCCAAGCTGTTCCGCCCCGGAGAGCTGGATTTCCCCCCACCCCCACTCAAGGAGTCCGCCGGGGAGGCTATTTACATATACGACGACCGTCAGTATTGAAGTATTGGACTTAAGGACTTTGTGCTCGTGACCGACTAGTCTGTACCGCGTATGAGGAGTGCGCCGCGCGCCGCGGACGTGCGTCGTCCGGATCATGTTCTTGCCGGAGTATAAGTTAGTTGCACGGTGTGGAGGCGTAGGTTATAACTAATTGGGACCCAACCGGAGTGACTTCTCAGTATCTCGCGTTTATGAATTGAATACGTATGTACCTAAAATGGTGAATCAAGATAATGAAACCAAACTCACATGATACCTATATAATAGATATATGGTCTAAAAAGCTCTTAGCTTTGGAACACCATCGTTTTAATGGACTTTGCAAATATAATTTATGAGCTTCAAAATGTTATTTTACGTAGATTTAATACGAGTTTGCTCTTTCTCAATAGAATTTAGCTTGAAGTGATAATGATATGCTATTCTCATAAACGATATTAAATACAATACATACCTTAGATATCTCATAGTAATCCTAGCTGAATGGTCTTACCCGTTTATCTTATTTCAATTTTTATCGACTTCACACGTTTATACCATTAGTGGATAAATTATGTGAAATAAGGCAAGGAGTAGCTCCAGACTCACTTTAATTATAAGAATTTGATTTTCTCTACATTCTGGCCTCGGAACAGTATATTACTCGAATTAGGCTGCATTTGAGGGAAAGTGTTTATGTACCTGTGGATTGCGCCAATCAATAAAAGTTAACTTAGATAATTCTTGTCTGTGCAAGTCCTTCTCATGTATACTTCTTCTCATTTCCATTTAAATTATACTTTATTTATAGACTATTTCGTATACTCTCTTACGTCTCAATAACGTTAATTTTATTTTTATTTTTAACACATTTTTCTTTTAAGTATTCCTTTTATTTATTGGTGTAATTGTTCTTGTTTCTGATTGTATAAGAATAAAACAAATGTGCTTTGAAAATGTTTTATCCTGTTCAGGCTTGTCAGTACTAGCAGGTTGTTAACTGTATTACTTAGCAATAGATTGATTGTAATTAGGTATTTATATTGTTTTTGTATTGTATTTTTAACTTAATTATTATATTTTATCACACTCGTTGAATTATTTTGTACAAATAACAATTTTAATGATGAAAAAATTAACCTAGTTGTAAGTGGAGGTGTAATGACGTTTTTATTCTGCCTGTCTATGGAGTTTGACGCTTTCGTTATATTAGGGCTGAGATACTTTCTTCTATTGTGAATGTTAATTTCGCATTAATTTTTTAATGTTTCTTTTTAGGTTAATATAGTCCGCTATACTAGGAGAAACAGAAAACCAAAGAGTCGCGTTCATCTAAACTCTTTGCCATGTTCCTTAATTTCAACAAGTCTGTCATCAGTGTTGCATGATAGATAGCATTGTAAATTCAGTTAATATGATTTTTATTTATTTTTAAGCTTATCGTTATATAACATTAAATACCATTCCAAAATTAAACTGTAATCATAAATATTATAACGTGATTGCGAAGGATATTAATATTAAAAAATAAAATACTTAGTATGTTAAAGAGACTGTGGTTTAATTTCCCTATAGATGTCTACTTATAATATTCCGACAAAGGGATAGTTGAACAATTAAGGTGAGGTTGAAAAATGTTCGCCCTTTAAATGAAATTACTTCCTCATAAGGCTTGGTTTGTACCTACTTACTTTTATCGGAAAGTTATCTTAGTTTCAATTTCCATGTCACAATTGGTGCAGTAGGTAGTTGAGCGGAGGGCTGCGTGTTCAATTCTCGCACGAAACATATTTGTATCGCCTACACCAGGAAGTCGTTTGTGTTCCAAGGCTGGATATCCGTGTATATGGGGACGCATAGACATTATAATACTACCATAAAATCCGAGGGCATAATTAAAAAGAAGAAAAATTTGCCACCAAGTTAGAATAACTGTAATTGCTGATCTTCACTGGCTTCTGTTTGTTTAATCCTTGGTAGTGTTTTTATATCTATTAAGTACGTTCAATCAAATAAGTAGATTCTATGACAAGTCGAACCCAGGACCTTACGTTCAGTAATTGTGACCTAATTTTCTTTCACATGGGATTACTTACGTACCTAATAACTTACTTAACATACCATCACGCCGAATGATTAGGCACTAGGCAGAAGTGTACATTGTATATCTACAGTTTGCCGATATTTTTAGGTTGCTACTAGGAAATTAAACCAGATAACAGAAAAACCTATAACGAGAAAACATAAAAAACTATAACACTGCCCAGAATCGAACCCAGGATATCAAGCGTAACAGTGGCGCTTAGGACCACGAGGCTCATGTTATGTCATTTATTATTGTTATAAAATTATTTTTATCAAAGTAAGTACACTACTAAACTAAATCAATCGCTCATATCGCTTCCGTACATATAGGACTTAACATTTTAGATACGGTTGCTTACATTGGATATTGGATATTGGTACACTTTTACCTACTCAAGTGTTACGAAAATATTTTCAAGTTGGAAATCCATTGCGATTGCAAGAGATTCGTCGTACAAATTTACCGTATGCTTACTACACAGTACCAAGAACTAAAAGTACTGGAAATACCCTCAATGTAAATTGCAATCACGGTTATTCTAGTTACAAGTCAAGGTCCTCCCATTCAAACATTTATCTACATACATAAAGATAAGGACACAACCTTGACTTTAGTTGTAACTTCCAGTCATTATCGCGATAGTTATTTCGAAATTAGGACTGCAACCTTAATTAATCTAATTTATTGGTGATTATTTGTACATCTAATCGTATTACCTAGACACAATTGTGGTAAGCTATACTTGTACCACCTGGGTATGCCCATTGGTAGAAGTAATAAACTTGTAGGCATTTGAGTTACCATCGTAAGGTAGACCTATCTTTACCCTAACGATGGGTAACAAAAACGTTGTCCGTGACAGGATGGGTCCTGTCCTGTGGTTGAATATCATGAATCCCATGACTCTAAGGGAAAGCTTTTAAGGGTTAGGGTAAATCATAAACTACCTGATTGTAGAGACCTATCTTTACCCTAACGATTATTAACCTAAATGCCTACTGTGGTCGAATTCTGTCACAGTCGTTGTCAGGGTAAATCTCAAAATACCCTCTCAAAATTTCTATATGTAGACGTACTATACGTAATAAGCTACATATATTTATTAATCATTTCAGGTGACGCAAAGAAGTTTAACGAAAATAATATACTTATCTAAAATTTCAAACAATTAGCATGAGGAGTACCACGCGCGCTTCAATTTAACAATGAGGGGTTCAGTTTCTAGGTCGGCTACTACTATTTGTTTTTTTATTTGCCTCGAACTGTGGATGTAGGTACAATAGTAAACCTGTGCCTTAACTTTCAATAAATACAGGCGTGATGGTAGGTACGATGTGAATGTGAGAATCATTACCTTGATTTTGTTTTGCTGTTCAGTCGAAATTGAAAGGCTCGATGTTTATTAATGGCGAAATGTTTTTATTGATTACAGAATATTAAAACATGAGGTAAGATACCGTATGACGTATACTTTCGTGTCTCTAACTATTGCATGATCCACTCGAAGGGCGAATGAGAACGTGCAGCGACTGAGTCTTAGTGCGCTTCTGCGGTATGGGTAGCAGGTTCGACTCTTACGCCTAACAGACAACGAAACAATACGCATAAAATACTTATTACACATTTTTAAATTAACGCTCTAAGTGAAGACAATAGTTATTTTAATGAAGAAAAATATCGACTGGCGTGTAGAACTCCTCCTCCTCGTCTTCTGGTTAAATACACTAGACGCTAACCAGAAGACGATTCGATTATTTTCTTCATTAAACTGGTAATCGTACCAAGGGATGTTTAAAAAAATATAAAAACAAGACAATAGTGTTTGTTTTTGTAAACTCACTGATGATACAGCAGAAATCCAGTTTGACAACATTTTATTTAAAAATCGGTGATTCGAGAAGTTAATGAGTGAACAGTCTGTCTTTTTTAAGCTGAATCTTCATCATGGTACATTGTGAGAATGTCTAATTATAAAATCTGGTCGACAGTGGAAGGTGACGTTTGCTCCTGCGCCCGCGCTGCGTGATTATCAGATGGTGAAATTATAGATAGATAAATAAATTATTATTTTGGACTTTACACAGCACCATCTAGTTCCAAACTAAGCAGAGCTTGTACTTTGGATGGATATAATACTTACATACACATACGTTTTTTTTGTCCAGACAAACACAAATACTTATATTCATCACATAAATATAAGTGTCTTGTGGCAATCGAACCCGCGACCACATGATCAGCAGTCCGGTACCCGAACCATTAGACCACAGACGTCGGCAAATCAAGATACTGACAATATCAGAGATACTGTGCGGTATTTTATAAACATATGTCTGCACATTTCCTTTAAGTGCCGGAAAGATATTTTCTGATCAGAATTACTGATTACGCTGCTATATAACATATAATGCTTTTTCTACTTACGCAAAAGACATTCACCTAGAAGGAGAACATAGAATTGAAGGAGGAAGGAGGAGGAAGGAGAACATAGAATTAAATTTTAAATAAAAAAAAGTCCAATGTGTAGACGGCCAAAAATTTGTGTTAACTCTGGTTCTAGTAGCAATTTGTATGGCAATATGACGAGACAGTAGTTATTTATTTATTTAAAAACTTTATGCACATTTGGTACATAGGTGGTCTTAATGCCATTAGGCATTTTGTACCAGACTACCTTAGGGCGATGCAGAGTACACACAGTAGATGCATTTTAAGGAAATTTAAGTTACTAGACCAGCTCACTATATTGCTATCAAAATGACATGGTGCACTGCCTTATGTATTTTTTTTAAGAAAAGATCTGTTTTTTTTTGTCAAAAAAGCATTTCGTGGCTTTCATTGTCCGTTCGTCTGCATGTACTTAATAATGACAAACAAACGGTACATTTTCGCGATGACTGTCCAAAGCATTCTGCGACATACTTATGGGCGTTCTCGCCAAAATCGTAATCAAACGCGATTATGTCAAGGAAAGTTCAGAATGCTGCAACGCATGATACGCGCGCCTATAAAAACATTTCGTAACTAACAAATGGCCAATCCGTGGAAAACCCTCAAAATGTACACTAGTGCTTGTATTACATTTATATTAATTGGTGCCGGTAAGCATATAAACTAGTTTAAGTATATTTGTTTCTATAGATACTCATAATTATGATCCTCCCAGTTTAGTTAAAACGCCATGTGCATTGAACCAAAAACGTTCTTTAGTATTTTCTAATAATACCCCTCGTTATTTTTTTGTGATACCTAACACAAATATTAAAACGATATTTTTGTATAACAATTGACCATATTCGATTTGAATAAATTAATATCAGCCTATTATTTATTTGTTCCACTGCTGGTAAAGACCTCCAAGAATGAGTGGGGTTAATCGTGCTAGGCTAGTGTCCGTACATGAACTTATTCATGGGTCCTGGATGCAAAATGTACTGACCGAACTGATTGACCTCTAATCGTCGAGGTACAGTTGAACGCCGTCGGGACAGCGATAATATCACTTGTCTATCACTGCACCTTTGCAGTACTGAAATACTCATATATGCTTAAGTTATTACAAGTTTTTATATTAGCAATCTGTTAGTAAAAGAGAATGTCACGCATGTCACGCTCTCCAAGGAAAAATAAATCAGTTTCTGAAGATAAACTACAATCTCCAAGAGGGTCGCTTACTAAATACTGCTGAGCTAAAAGGCCGCTTTTTTAAATCATAAATGATTTACATTAGAAAATTACTTACCTAGGTACTATGGGTACTAAATATGAATGGATTCTACAGGAATTGCTTAATGCCTTTTAACACTGTATTACAATTTGCTCAATCTAAATAAAAAAAACAAATTAGGATTACCCGAGTGCGAAAACTCCGTGCAATTCCGTGTCAGAAAACAAGCCCATCTGAAAGTCGATCGAAAAATCTATGACCACAATTTTGGTTGTTTACATAAATAGATATCCTATAGACAGTGAAAGTGGGTTCGCTGGATGTAAATAAATGCAATTAAAACAATTTTATTGTTCATATAAAATAATATTAAGTAATCTCGACAGCGATTCTGAATTTTGTAAGTTGGAGACAACTGGTATAACAGGATTGCTTATGTTTTACGAATCAATGTGTTATGTAAAATATTGTTGAGTTTTTTATTTTAAACGTGATAGATACAAATTAATTACTAGTAAACAATATCCATTCAATAATTATTATTTTAATTGGCCTAACGGCAGACCGCGGAGGAGATGGCGAGACGACCTGGATGTCTTTCTTGGGAACTGGACACAAATAGCCCTTAAATAGACAACTTTGTAGTTAAATAAATAATAGGATTTATAGGACAATAAGTAATGACAGTGTTATGAGTTTATGACAGTGACAGTTACCCAATAATATAAAAAGACGTAGTAATGTTTATGTAATCTATACATGCTATGCTTTGTCCTGAATGACTGACTCACTGACGGATCAACGCACAGCCTAAACCGCTGATCGTAGAGACCTGAAACTTGGAGGGTGTGTTCTTTGTATGACGTAGGCATCCGATAAGAAAGGATTTTTCGAAATTCTATCCCTAAGGGGGTGAAAAAGGGGGGCAAAGTTTGTATGAGACCACGTGATTCCTTGGTTCAATCTACTTCAAATTTTGCATATACATTCTATAACAGAATTGAAGGAAGACGTGTTTCGTATTTTATTGAAATTCATCCCCTAACTGGTTTAAATAGGGGTAAAAAGTTATTTTGCTCCGAAGTTGATATCAATACTCCTTAGAGTTTTTTATTAAAATTAAATAAAAATAAATTTTTTGACACATGATATTTTATGTCAATTCCTCAGCAGTAAATAATGTCAAGTAGTGAAGGCTCTTCATTCAATATTTTTTTTTTTAATAAATTCCAGTATAATAATGATACGAAATAATACGTAGTGATATTTTTTTTTGAGTGCTCCTGGTGTAACAGGCAAGACTTTTATTGAGTTTAACATCGGCCAAAGTCAGAAGCAATCGTGATATCGCCTTAGCGGTCGCATCGTCCGGAATTGTTGCCACGCTGATGGAAAGAGGTAAAACTGCACTGGTAAACTGCGTTCAAAGTTCTTCTCGATTTGATACAAATCGAAACCCCACTGCAATATACCCAAACAAAGTACTATTCAGAAGTTTGGGATGAGAGTACTATGGCTCTTAAAGGGAATTACTGTATTGTCAGCAGGCGATTTTCGACAGACTTTACCAGTAGATATCAGAAGTAAAAGCGCGTGAAGCGGTCTCATTTGTGGACAGTAATCAGACCCGTTCCTTAAAATAGGAAATGGTGGAACACATTACAATTGAGAGTTGGCGCCCCAATTATATTGCTGCGGAATCTAAATCCACCAAAATTATGATTTCTAGTGAAAACATGCATCGCAATGTAATCGAGTTAACTATACTGACCAGTTGTTCTCGAGGAGAGTCTGTATTTATTCCTAGGATTCCACTAACAGCATCAAATTACCCCTTTGAATTTAAGAGAGTGTAGTTTCCCATAAAAGTCTGCTTTACAATGACCATAAACAAAGCTGAAGGTAGCGGGAGTAGATTTGAAGGAAAGCCGCTTCTCCCGCGGGCAGAGTAGCCTGTTGATTCTAGCATCCGAAGAAAAAACCAAAAAAATATTGTTACAAAGAAATACTGTGGCAGGTGTAGTATTTCTATTTCGCTGTAAAGAAAAGATAATAGATAATATAATAACCCCATGTAACTTACACCAGATCAAAGACCGAGCTTAATGTTTATAAAATATATAATGTATCAAATTTTTTATTTTATTTTCATTTTTTTCCCTTTAAATCCTTACAAGTTACAACATAATAAAGATTGTTATATTTTATAAGTATTCAAACATTTTCACATATTAATTTGTTTTATCAAAATAAATAACGTAAAATTTTTAATAATTTTTAAATTAAAAATCCTATTAGAACCATTTTCGACTTCTACGCGGACGAAGTTGCGGGCATAAGCTAGTATAGGTATATATCAGTCGCAGTTACCATAATTTTACATTATCTCAGAAAATATATTCTGTAAAATGTACCTATCGTAACATATTCAGGCGACGATCCCTAAAACTGGTATCTTTTAACAAATAACTTTATAATCGCTATGAAAAAAGTAGGCTAATGTAACACTTGACCATGGGCCTAACTACATCATTTACTCGGAACATAATGTGTTGGTACAATGTCTTATGTCAACAATAGCATACTTGTATAATATCTAATACCTCCTATAAATAATTCGTGTTTGTTTCGAAATTAGCTAGTCAGTAACTACTGGCTACTTTCTGAGATTAGTATGCAAAAATGTTAGAAAAGTGCTTACAGTAAAATTCTTCGTAACTACAAGTTACCTTTCAAAATAATCATAGCAGGAAATCCATAGATGCAGGTATTTGTTGGCAAGAGTTGCTAAGAAGTCATCAAGCTCCTAGGATGTTCTCATACATCTTGCGAACACAAATTTTCACATGCACAAATATCTTATATATTATCCTATTATTTTTCAGTTTTTTGCGGAGATGAGAACCATGCTAAGTTGAGATATTATCTTCGGTAAGTTATCATCTATATTTGTTACTTTTAACTAAGCACAATTATGTTTACTTTACGAATAATTTAATCAATTCAATTTTATGTAATGAAGACCTTATCGTTATGTTTTAGTTCCTTTGAAAATTACATTGAAACGCCGATTTATGAAGCTGAAAATATATTTGCTTCATCTTGGCATAATTCTAGTCTACGGACAACGATATTCTGCCACGGATTTACAGGAAAGTATTGTTTTTATTGTGTCTGCTAAAAACTAAAGAGGAAATAAGTTTTTAAATAAAAGTAATGATGATTACACTTGACACTTATATATAGTAGGCATAGAAGTAAACTGAAAATTGTATTAAGTAATCTTTCATCTATGGCTGTAACTACAGTTTGTGATTTTTAGTTTTAAAATAGTAAGTATAGTGTGTAAAAATAACCTGACTAAAATATAAAGCCTGAATAAAAAGACTATACCGAACTGCGCAGTCATTCTCCCCATTTACAGAATAAGCTTAAGGACAGAGCTCAAAGAGAGGAAATAATAAAAAATAATCTACTCTCCAGGTCATCCCGATGGGCCCGCGGTGTCTACTATAATACCCGCGTATTTGGAACAAGGACAAAGTAATGTTGCTCTACTGAACTGGGACCGTCTAGCCGCTTCAATACATAATACAATGCCCAATTCTTATTTGAATTGGGCTGTGCCTAATGCCATAAAGGTAAGTTTATTGTCAATTGCGATTGATCGTAACTAGATATATATGTAATTGTTTTACTTCCTTACACAAAAAGGAACCTTAAAAGATCTAATTTATCAAGCAATTTGTCCTATCTTCTCTATAATTTCCTGCACGTTCTATGTTAGCGCTACATGATAGGTATGTCAATGTTGTAAGTAGGTATATATTTTCAATCTTTCTTTTGGTACCAGTGTTTAAGCAGTAAAAAATTTGATTTATAAAGTTTTTGATTAATCCTAATATTAAATATTAGAAACTTGCTTAGGAGTTGCTATTGAGTCGTTATTATTAATTGATAGGTAACAGAAGAATAGCTTAATTGGCATTTTTAGTTTTGTGGATATGAACATTTTCTTAGCCAACAAAAATAAGTACAAATGATAGGTATAATGAAAATTTTACTTTGCTCAGCTGGGTACCGAGTTTGCTGACGTTCTACTGAATCTATCTGCCGCTGGCTTGGACCTGAACAAGACACACTTAATAGGTCATTCCCTGGGCGCGCACATCGTTGGCATCGCTGGCAACAAATTGGCGGAGAAGGGAATAGTATTGCCTTGGTAAGTATTTGCTTATTTTCCCTGGTTAAATATTTAAAGTGTAATGTAAATGTTTAGACGGCAGATCTAGTGTTGGTTAATGTTTGCAGTTTGTGTGAGGTCAGTATCCTGTAAGTGACTCGTTCTCATAATTGTTATTAGGTACTTATTTATCCCGTTAACATGGTTTATGTTCGATTGTTCGACAAACGGTTTTGTTTTATCTTTTGTTAAAAATATTGTAGCTAGTTTCATCAATCAATGAAATAAAATAATGTAGACTCCAACTAACAACTTCAGCTAATGTCATTGCATAATTATATTTGTTATCCTATTTGTCATATCCTCAAAGTTTGTTACAATTAGAACAGTTCCTTATTGAAATAAATGTTGAACAGGATCACCGGGTTAGACCCTGCAGGCTTCGCATTCAACTCAAAGCAGCCTAACGAGAAACTGAATCGCAACTCCGCTAAGCTCGTAGTTGTGGTACATTCTGACCCAAGTCGATACGGCACCAGGAGAGAAGTGGGCACAGTCGACTTCTGGCCAAACTTCAGAAACGGACACGTGGTGCAGCCCGGCTGTGACGACAGATCGCACCCGAGGTTTTCTCCTGAAGGTACTGTTTCAAAATATAATGGCAGTTCAAATTCAAATAGGTACTCTTACTTTATTTCAATTAGATTATACATAAGTAGGAATTTTTGAAAAGTCGAACTAGTAGTTGCACGGTTCCAAAAAATAGGACTTATGGAGAAGAGCCGGCAAGAAACTCAATAGTCACTCTTTAAAATTTTATATGAGTTTTGAGGATATTGCAGTTCGATGTGTAAAATTAAAGATAAGGTAAAAAATGATAGATATAAGCAGTAAAAGCTGACCAGCCCCTCAACCATGAGTTCTATCGAATGACTTTCGATAGGTTTTTTACGCATCGAAACGCTGCAATCTCATAGCAGATTTTAGTTCCTTACGTAACCGCCAGAGGCGCTGCGAGGGTTTTCCATACAAATAAATTTACGGCGTCGCTAGCGAATCTAGTGAGAAAAACTCATGATCGAGGCACTGAGCTGAGCTGAGTTCTTACCGTTACTTCCTTAACTCTATATTTTTTATTCTTCTATGGGTTTACACTACTGCACTTCTGGTTATACGAGAGATGTGTGGACGATAAAGACATACTGGGGCGACCCCAAGAGAATTTGGATAAGGCAGGAGGACGATGATAATAAAAACATGGTACATTTTCAGATCTGTGCAATCATAACAAATGTTGGCAGTATCTTGTCGACTCTATCAAGTATCCAGGTTCAGTATTGGGAAGCCATGCAAAAAATTTCAGGACGTGGAAGAAGTATTCGAAGCCACAACGAAAGGCCGTTGTATTGGACCTCGGCAAATACCATCAAAAAGTGTGAGTATCATTAATTTACTTATTTGTTTCCATAACAAGTAAGAAGATATATACTCAAAGTAACCATTCGTACATTCGTACTTTTAAAGGTCGCAACAATAGGAAACTATTGTTAAGACAATAAGACAAGAAGGCTTAACATTATATCAATCAAAGTGAGGACCATATTTTATAGTTGATTAAATTTATAAACATGTCCAGTGAGGCAATAACGATTAATAAACATGTAAAATGCCTGTTTGAACAGTTTGGTGGCGGGCAATATATTGCGCGGCCCGCTGACCACGCGCTGCAGCCAGCGTTAAACATTTAACAACCAAAGTAACACTCGATTAAGTCTATAGCCCGTAGCCACTACGAAGTACATACGTGACATAACATAACATGGCTGTGTTTGTGCATTGTGCATTGTGATGTACATTATCAGCACAATCACAGGTATGTTATGTTAATATCCTAAAAACTGTTATTTTTCCCTTTCACTTTTTCCTAAAGTATTGTTGATTTAGATCGTTTTAAAACCATGATGGTTAGATTGAAGTGACGCTGTTATCATTGTATTTGTATCTCTACATTATGATGATTAGGAACAAACCCGATATTAAGGGCCTGTTCCACAGATTACTGATAAGTTCTCGTTAAATTATTTGGCAGATAATTCTGAATTTTGAATTGAGGTACATTATCTTATCCTTGAAGGGCAAAACAAATTCCTATATCCCATATTTGTACGACAGCTGACATCGAAACTGACGTTACCGTTTACCGTTTTTACCAGACTGCCGAAAAAGAGGAATGTGTTTTCACAGAGAAAATTGATACTATATTTGTTATTGACACATAAATTTTAATAAAAATAAGATACTTATGTCATACTTAATTTAACACCTATTTACAAAAAGCTCTCTCCGATATTTATAAGTAGACTGTAGATAGGTGCGGATGACGGATGTGTAGATACAAAATTTATTTTCATTTTAAAATATCTAAAACAATAATACCTATATCTAAAACTAACGCTTGTAAAATGTGTTGATTTCAGTGTACCTGGCAACTATTTCTTTGTGACGAATGCGATGTCACCGCACGGCCTCGGTGAAAAGGGCTTGTAGATTTACATACATACATTTAGAATAACACTTTATGGCTGTGATCAATCTTCTACGTATTTACCAAGTCGTAAAAGCTTGTACAATTTTAGGAGTCGTCGAGTAAGTTAATTGAATTGAAGGTAAGAAAAACGTATTATAGCAACTAATAAAGTAGTTAGTGTATATAAAATCATATTCTGCTTAAAAATTTAAATATTTTTTAAATCCGTCAAGTAAATATAATAGAAAATCAATGGTTTTCGAGGGATGGG
The DNA here is from genome assembly GCA_946251955.1 of Acronicta psi. Lineage (NCBI taxonomy): Eukaryota > Metazoa > Arthropoda > Insecta > Lepidoptera > Noctuidae > Acronicta > Acronicta psi. The sequence goes on along the minus strand of OX276475.1, from coordinate 7,686,419 downwards.
ATTCGAATGCGACTTACCGCTATTTTCAAAAACAAATCGGGTTTTGACATAAGGATAGGGGAATTTGAAGGCGTTCTGTGAGTTGCGCATTGACAAAATAAGAATTTTCAAAAACTTTTGCATTATGTATGACTGTATCTTTCAAGATTGTAATTAGTTTTTAGGTAAGTAGGTACAATAAATTACCTACATTTGTATTAAACAAAGCTTTTGTACCAAAGACAATTATAAATACCAATCAGTAGTTTTGTAGGCAGATAGAAACTATACTAGAAAAAATATTGTTTTAAACTTATTTAAGTGTAATAAACTGGAAATAAATGAACTACCTATAAACTCTCATTTCATTGAAAGTGTATCTGTATAATTCTCTCCTATAATTAAATTTATCAAAAAAGATAGGTACATTGTTGAAAGATAATGGGTTAAACTATTTTTGTACTTTTAAATTGATCTAAATTTATATTGACGGACGGATAGACAGATACAAATGATTTCGCAAGGGTTCGATCTTTGCTTTTGAGTAACGAGACCCTAAAAATAAACTGTACCTACTTTCTTGATATTGAGCATAAAATATGCATATTTAAAACTTTGGTCCCGATAATTACCGCTACCGAAGATAATGATCCATCGAAATATCAAGAAAATTAATCACCCGCGACGGAGAAATTTTTGCACAAATCATTAAAGCACTTAAAAAGCAAATGGATTCTCTGATGCGGATGCCAAATGGATTCTGAACATTTTTATAGGGGCCAGAGCCTACCTGTTCTATTGTTACGAAGAATGCTGCAATTAAATACTAGATACGTATACATAGGCACCCATCTATTTGCTTCTTTCACCGTTACTGGTTCTTGACATAAAGGTATTTCATCCAAGTTATGAAGTAACTACTCGTAGTATTGTAAATGTGTAATTGTGTGTGAATAAGCAAACATAATAATTGTTCCATGTGGTTGGAAACTTAAATATTTCATTACACTAACTCACTCAACCATAACTTAGAATTTAAGTAGAGAAAATAAAATGTAGAAGAGAAATATGCTGTCTTTTAATATATGTATTATTGCATTGCATAATTGAAGGGGAAATACAACTCTGGATTGTTTCCGTACGAATTGACAAGGGGCCCTTGATTAAGCTGGATGACTCCGCACATGCTACCGTCATCACACATTCACAAAAGCAATCCTTAATCTGAATAGTTATTGCTGCACGTTTCTTTAAGGGGCGCTTATTACGACTTGCTTGGTAATTCCGTAATTATATTTCCAAAATGACGAACTTATTCATAGTGAAAAGAAAAACTGACAATTATAGAGGTCTAAAATAAATAAAAGATCTGGCAATAATCGTCGTAAATAGCTGTGGATAAATAGTTGATCGAAATTTATATGTTTTATCAAAGCTTCACTACTTACGTAAAAAATAGTCACGTTATTTGAAACAAGACAGTCCGTCAGAGGTGCACATACAGAGTAATTCCCGTGGGCAGGGCAGACCACTAGTTGTGCCTATCCAGTCACACTGTTTAAATACCACTGAAAAAACGCTTTTGAGCGCGACTCCTGGGGCTGTGTGTAGGCCGCGGGCTCGAATAGCAGACGTATGCATCGCACTTTCTACATGACACTCTTTGATCTTAGCATACTAACGAATTCATAATGATACGAAATTAAGCCCAAAGTGTAAGAGTAGAATGTTAGTACAGAAAAATAGAGGTTAATCAATTACCAAACGAAGCGTTCAATAAAAACGCCAAGTTTTAAGTTCACAAACTTCTAAGAAGAAGGAAGGAAGCCTTAGATAATCACTTAGATTTTCTACGGAAATTTAATTTTTACTTATTCACTTTGTACTCTGTAGAGTATTATATTTCCGTAGTGAAGCAGAAATTCAATAAAAGTATAGGATGTCTATGTCAGCAACTCATTACCCCGATATCGTAAAGTCAATTGAGAGAAAGGGTTTCTTTAGTTAGTCGACTGGGCTGACAACGTTTCACAACGACTATTTTATCTAACAACATCGAAATTGTGCTTCTATTGGTAGGTAGAACCAACATAACATAATATCCATACAACACCAACAATAACGTATTTAATTATTTTTTTAAACTAAAGTGGTTTATGTTCATAGGGAACATAACCCACTTTTGGATTTGTATACCCTTGCTGAATAACCTGTGTTTAGTTTCTCACACGACACTATTTAACTTCATGTGTTCAACACAGGAAGTTTAAATAGTGCCGTGTGAGAAATAAGCGCCTTTACAAATAAAAGCGCTTTTTCTTTCAAAGTTACTAGGGCGCCTCAACAGTCTAGTGTCCGAGTGGCCAAGATTCTGAATCGATATTAAATAGCTTGAGTTGTATGTGCGGCACGAACGAGGCTAGATAGACTTTACAAATACGGTCAACTATTCACTGATGTCATTACAATAAATAGTCTACCTATACTTACTACCATTTTCCCCCATTGACAGCGCATATTTCTTTACAACAATTATATCGACTCGGCAATTAAAATGATAAATATTTGCCTATTTGTTACTTTGTTCCGGGTTTAGGAATAAATACTTACGTAGGCAAATATAGAGTTGCGCCGACACGACTAATTGACCTAATTTGAATAAGCTTTCAGTAAGCACATTTTCTGGAATTTAGTTTTACTTATTTTGTTAAAGGTAAGGCAGATTACGGAAGGGTGATGAGAATGATTACGGTCCGTATAATTTAATCTGAAGGTGAGTTAAAATGTTTCGATCACACAATAGAATTTAAAAACCTTTTTGCAGCTTGTAAGACGCAGACGATTAATTCATCGGAACCATATTTTGCCGGTGTTTACTAAAACTGATTTCAAAACATGGTTTTATGTCCACAGCGGCAGCGTAATAAAAACAGATTAATTATGTAGATTTATAGCCCATCGACAAGGTCATGTAAAATTTCGATAGGGCTAAACCGAGCACGGCAATTTTCATTGCGTTTTAACGCAGGCGGGACGCAACCAAAGTCGTTCGGTACATCTGTTTGACAATTTACGCTTTTAATAATAGCCGACACTGCCTTTGAATCGTTCGCGCACGAATTAACAACCGGCAAAATTAAAGCCTTCAAACTTTTTGCAGAGCCAGCGGACCGTTTCGTTTTGCCCTTATTTAGCCGCGGGGAGATTTATCAAAATTAGAAACGTCCCAAATAGGCTTCGTTACATTGTAACTTGTGGTAATAGAGTTGTTCCCTAAAATATTGTTGCTTTTGTATCAAGTTGCTGATCAATCTATTTACGCATAAAGTTACTGTATCTAATTAAGAAGCGAGGAAGAGAACAATGAAAGGATTCCTTTAATTTTATAAACTTGTTGTATACAAAATACGGATACAAAAATGATTCTGAAAGTATATTAGAAATTAATTCTTTCCAATTTGACGATGTATAGAAAAGGTGACTGTTACCAGCACGATAAAGAACTCGAAAAACAATCTTCATTATTAATGCTCCGATGCTACGTACACAGGTAAAGCCCAGAATGTATAATTTACGATAAGTGGTTGATATTACTATGACGACAATAATGGAACATCCATTACAAATTCGATGAATGTCCATCCGTGAACATAACATAAACTAGTATCTAGCAACTTAGTATCGTTTATATGTATCGTACACTTCAGGCACAATTAATTAGTGCTTCGTAAATCATGTGTGAGAATTCATAGTATCATTCGAACTTCTATATGCAAGATTGTGTAAATCTTTAACAAGTAATGGCTAATACATAAACATACAGTATGTTTATAATTTTATAAGCAAACATAAATCTCAACAGTATGAAACTAGTTGGTCCTTGGGATAACTTTTTACATTATTTACTACTAAGCTCATTTTGGCCTAGAGTGTAAGTAATGCGAGTGCGCCAGCCGAGCTGGCTCGTTGTAATTATAGACTAAGACCTACAAAATTATCCACTAGGACTAGAATTTTCATAATTTATGCAAGCCAAAGTGTGTGGTTGAAGCGGCAAGCTAAGTACCCAAGTTCAGCCAATTACCTGCACCACGTACTAGTTATATAGCTTTAATTACGAATCGATAATATTTTGTATCCTTGTTTTTATAATAGGAACTCATAGAATTGTTAGTGGTAGCTAAATAAAATACAACCTCACGTCATCACTGTACGCGCTTCGTGGCAATTAGTGTGCGTGTCGCACGAAATGTATTTTTACCGTAATTGGAAATATCACAATTCGATTCGAATGTACCTATATTGGCAAAAAGAAAACGCATTCGATGTGAAATCTACAAATATTTACAATTTTATTTATTTACCAACGGTTTTCGGTAAAAATTTAATTTAATTTCAGAACCGGGGAGATACAATATGTTTTTGTTGAATAACTCCGTATTGATTTTCTACAAACTTAGATACTCTCTACTCTCAAGCGCCTCTTAACCCTATTTTAGATTTCTCTTTAGTATTTTAGCTACAAGAATATTAGATTTTTAGGGAAATGGTAAATATAATTTTAATTAGGATACATACTTAAACTTACATTTGCTTTATTAAATAAACACAGTAAAGTTATAAATAAGTATTCTTGCAATTCCCTTGTAGTTTTTCTATTCAGAATCAGGCAAGACTACAGACCACTAAGAGTACAGTGGGAGTAAGTAGAGTTAATTGATCATATATAAAATCACTATCGTATCATCCTTGCTTACTAATACCTACTGCTTCGGTTAGCTGTCAGTCCAGCCAGATGCGGTTGCTGTGTGCGGATTTATATAAAGGCCCTTGTGCGCCTCGTCACCTCACCGACAAAAGCTAATGCCGCCAGTCCTTCACTATCCAATTTTTGGGCAATACCGATATGTTTAGATTTCCAGGTTTCTGGCTACCCTTAAGGTGCTTTAGTTACTTTTAGTGCCGCTTTTTACGGAAAGCATATTACGCATTTGGGTGCGCTGTATGCGTGATGTGCTTTCCGCAGAACGATGTGATAAAAATGCAAGCAAATATTACTGTATCAAAATTATAAAATCTTATCTCTGACGCTTTGTCAAATACTTTCAAAGTAATATTTATTATGCTAACATGTTCATTAAATTATTATTACATCATAGTTATTACTATAATTACGTAACTAATTAGTGCATAAACTGTATTTTGAGTAAATAACAAAATATTTAGTTTATTACATTGCACTCTGATAATAAAATTGTGAAACTTATACCATCTAAAATAATGAGTGTACAATAATTAACTTCGAGTAAAATATTACTTCTTAATTAATTGCTGCCGAAATTAAATTTAATAATACCTACGTTATATGATATTTAATTCAAAATAAACTTGTTTTTTTCTTCTATTTTTACCCTCATTATTTTTACAAATTGTTTTTTTTTTTATTACTGGAACTGGACTGGAATATAATTATCCTATTTCATAAATAAATTGTAAATATGTGCCTTTAATTAATATTTAATTATTAAAAACACGGTAACAAACTTGAACAGTATTTTCAATATCTATGTTTTTATTTAGTTAGCGCTTTCATACATATTTCATGTGAATATATAAAATTATAATTTTCATTTGGTTTTCATAACTTTCAAAGTAGATAAGACTTTTATTAAAACGTGGACGACGTCCATAGCTTCATTAAATTTAATTGTGGGTAAAGTCTTCAAACTTTGTGAAATGTTGTTATTTTAATTAAATATTTAGAACTTTTATGTACCTACCTATCTGTTAAATATAGATTTATCGGTTACAATATTACCTTCATATAATTATTGGTTATATTATGTAAATAATAGAGTATTGGAAACGAGTAAATCAGGCTGCAAAAATGCACACACACAGTGTCCAGGTCAAACAATGTTATGGATAGTATTACAGTATATTTTGTTATTTGTAAAAGAAAGAGATATTATTAAATACATACCAACATACTATTTACATATTACGTCGGAATTTATAGCCGTGTTAGTGTTATCTACTTATACTAATATTATAAAGAGGAAAGATTTGATTGTTTGTATGTTTGTTTGTATTGAATAGGCTCCGAAACTACTGGATCGATTTGAAAAATTCAGTGTTAGATAGCCCATTTATCGGGGAAGGCTACAGACAATATACAATCACGCTACGACTAATAGGAGCGGAGTAGCAATGAAAAATGATGCAAAAAACGGGGGGAAAAAGTTATTAAGACCATGCGGACGAAGCCGCTGGCAGGAGGCTAGTAACTTTATATAATTATTATACCAACAAACCTACCTAAGTATTCGTAATGGATTAGTGACCTGCTTATGCCACATTGCGGCATTAAAAACCAGGAAAATAAAGCGGGATGCACAACGGACGAATGCATTACTGTAAACCTAAATTAGGCTTAGCCTTTACGTACAGTCACGAGCAAAAACATGAGCATTAACAAAAGTGCTGATTTTCTCCTAAAGTAATAATAGAACTTTTGTGATATTACGAACACAGTATTTACGAACCAAAACTATAGTGACATTGGTGTTATTTCAAAGTTGCAATCGTTCATTCATGAAAAAACACAAAACAGTGTATACATGTTTTTGCTCGTGACTGTATTTGTAAACAAAATGTAAGATTAAAGAATTGGAGTCTTGGTGCACGTGCTTAATCAATTAAAGCAAAGCAGAAAAGGTACCTACTAGATGTCAGAATGGCCACCCATCCACCCACGGAAAATGCAGCATTACCTAGCAGATTGATCCATCCCCTCGATTTTAACCACTTAATGAAGTGTGGAACAATATAATATTTCTGATAAATATTGTGGACCTTCCTAGAAATTGAAACATTTTTAATGACAGACGGCACGGAAGAATTATTTATAAATTAAAAAGAATTTATTCCGAACCTAAATTATTTTATTAACGTCTTTCAGTATACCAGGATCCGAAGAGAAACCAATTATTCATAGAGCTCCGCTGGAAATAAATTATAAACTGCCGTCCTTGGAGACTAGTGTCGATTGAATTTCAGCTAATTACTAGCTACGCTTACTAATACCGGGAACGGTAAGGTAGATTGACAGGCAAATGAATAAGGGCTGTGTGTTCTTAGCTTTTAGAACTAATGTACCGTCCTCAACAAACTTATTGACCACCGTTAGTCATTCTAATGCGGACATAAATTGCGGGTTCCGAGTCGCTTTATTGAACTACCACTCGTATTGCATTTCATTATTAAAAAAGTAAACTTATGAAAGGTTATAGGGCTGGCACTGCGAACTAACAAGGTACTTACTACTTAAATAGTCATTATAATTTCTTTTGGCATATTTCATATTAGTTTTTTCTAAAATAATTAAGTATTCTGTCCAAAATAAAAATGTTGCGGTTTCACTCGCATCTGAAATAACTTTTCGAGACAATATACATAGTAAACAATTATTATTAACCAATCACACTTTTATGCAGAGTATCAAGATGAAATATGGCACCAAATTTTAAGTTAGATCCCAGAAATACAACTGTGAAAACCTCATGCAATTTCGTGGTGTAGTTTTAGCGTGATGCATGTACGTATGTATGGTATACATCTATACAGATAGACGGACCGACAAACAAAAATTGTGAAGATGATTATTGTATTGGCTTCTTTTGCTCTGATCAACCCTCTTCACATCTTTGTATATATTTCCTATGTACAGACATCGACCAGTTACAAATTTTGTATAAGTAGCTACATGAGTATGAAATAGATTAGATATTAAACGATTTCTCTGGGGATGCCCGAAGTTAGAGCTCCTTGAGTTGAATTTACAGAATCGCACTTCGAACGATCTGTGGTAACTGCGGCTATTAAATAGAAATATTTATTTTCTAAACATGTGGTTGTAACAGTTGCTTCGAGCACGAAAGCCTTATTTATAGTTGGCAGAAATAATATTGTTATTACATAATATATAGGTAGGCAGGTATGTGCCTCTACCGAAGCTCTAAATAAATAAAATAGTGTTTGTGGATACGATTCTTATTGTCACGAGCTTATAATATTAAAAATTATGACAACAATGATAGTCCACAAGCATAGTTAATTCAACTAGTTTAAAAAACAAAACTGCATTAAAATCACTTAATTCATTTGGGACCTACGATGACAAGGCCTTCATCACTTTAAAACCTTTTTACGTCGACGGTAAACTCATAAAAAATTAAACACTTCCCACACTGCAATTATATTTAAATTCTACCTTTTATATTGTTAAACTACAGAAATAGTACGCCTTTAAACGAATGCAGGGGTAAGCACGCGACGTCATTTCAACCCTACACGCGCCGAACGGGTCAGCAACCGTGCGGGCGGCCGCAGCGGCGCGGCCCGTCGAACCTCGTCAAATATTAAAAAGAGGACTCGATCGACTTTCGACTTTCTCATGTACATTAATGTGAGTATTACCATATTATTTATGCATGCTATGCAAATAGAGAAAACATAATTCAATAGATAATGCTTTCATTATGAGTTATTTTTTATTTAGATTCTTACACGTTTCGTGAGCGAAGATGTTCAAGTTATGACGGCACATAACCGTCTGCTTATTTATATTTGATGAAATCTTCTACGCAAATCGAAGTTAAAATAATATTTGGTTCCCTAGACCTTGATCATATTTTATTGTTTTGGCAGTTATCAAGAAATAAATTTGTCAAAATTGAATACTTACGGTGAAATTTTGTAGATCTCGTTCCAATACGTCTTCAAAATAATCCAATGGAACTAGTATTCGAAGCTTTGAACGATACATATAGTGCATATGCATATACAATATAAGGATAATCTCTATCTCTGGTACTACTTCCCATTTTATTCCTTTCAGAAAATACATGCACCTTAATATATAATCATGTTTGTTTATTTATGCGTAAATAGATAGCTATGTTACCTCGATAAGCAATTATTTTAACAATTAATGTGAAACATTTTTAATCGGATATTCCGTAGGCAATATCTTAACAGAGACTACAAATAATGTAAAAAAATATTTATTGTAAACTCGTAAATTAGTAAGCCCGCCTCGGCTTCGCACACGTCCTTAAATTAATCAAATTATAATTATACCAAATTCGGATGTAATCTTGAAATAGCAATTGACGTATTCCACGAATGGCACTTATTAATATTTTGGTCTATTTTGGTCAATTGCGATTGCGTGGACTATATTTTTATATTAAACTTTATTCCACGAATGCCAGTTTCATCATAGTAGCTTAAATTATAAACAGGCACAGGTACATGAATAATCCACAATTCCATTAAATGTGCTCATTTCGTTTGCTAAGCTCTTATAACAAAGGATATTAAAGTTTTCATGCATTCTCCATTAGCAAGTTTACAAATAAAACGTATAAAACACATTGCCTATTTCACAACCAAGCTCTCCTGGCTATTGGGTTTATAACAATTCATTTTCTCCGTAGATAGGTATTACAATTGGCATGCTACCAACATTGAGGATTTTCCAAATTGTATTGCCAAGAAAAAATGCTGGTTTCATGATCTCCATTTAGGTCGTAAAAGTTCCTTTTTGCTCACGACTGTACATTATATCATGTAATTATTAAATTCATTTTGGCTTTGATACTACACAGCCTAGGATAATTCACATCGGCCTTTAGGCGATACATGGACGCCATATAATAGCTATATTATTATATATTTAGGATTAACATAATATTCAGTACACTAAAACATTATCTAGAGATCTAACGCAAAGGTAATGTAATAAGTTTTAGCTTTCTTCAGGTAATATCTACGAAATTAGCTTTTTTTTCTCTTACAAAATATTGGCCCACGCCCGGCTTTTCGTTGATGCGGTAAAAAAGATAAAGCCGTACATAACGTAATATACTATACAAATATTTCGTGCGGGAATCGAAATCGCTACCCACGACGCACAAAATAATCGAGCAACCACTGCGCCAATTGTACAATACATAATATTGGACGGTGAAGTTCGCTTCATGGTCTCGTATTAATTTTCTTGTAATCTCATACATCATAATCTATCATGAAACTTTTAATTGTTCTAGATAAAATTGTGTGATTCTTTAGCCCCGAGTAACATTATGTTGAACTAATAACACACCTAATACCTGGTTTTCCCAAATAATGAAAAGCTTACTACTAGAGCTTACTACTAGAGCTTACTACTAGAGCTTACTACTTACTAGGAGTAGGAAATTTTACTAGCTTATTTTTATAAAGACTTATTCTATTAAACTGGGTAACCAAATAAGAAATTCGAATACAAAAATGTTTATTCAGGAAACTTTAAAAACTCTTGGGCTTTTTAACCCCAAATACAATAATGCACCCTTATTACATGGTACTTTTTACGAATATGAAAAGCAAGTCAGTTAATGTTTTAATGCTGTAATAACTAACTTGTGAAGTAATTCAACAGGCAGACCGGCCACGCATGCGCCTTTCTTGCAGAACTCGTTCATACTTCAAAGTTTTCAGTCGGCGGGCTACCACAGTATCGCGCGGCGGCCGCCGTCCCATTCCTCTCCAATTTGTACTTTACCTCGTGTCCGTACAGTCAGCAAACATTTTACAACTATCGAGAAACTATGAACTATTCAATTCACTTCGTGTTCCTCATACTGTGCTCAAGTTGGTATCGATTGTTAATTATATGTAAATGTTGTAATTTACGTTGTTTCTAACAGTTTTGTATTGCGTGTTAAAAGTTTAGCTCGTGTGTAATTTTCCCGTCATCCAGCCTTCAGATTGTTCACGATTGTGCTGTGTTTTGGGTAACAATGACGCCTTTTGTTTCAAATGCTTTCATGTGTACCTACAGCGAATATTATTGAGCTCGTTCACAAAGGTTCGCTTTTAGATCAAATATAAAACTGAAGAACGAAACGTGATCCTTGTAATCATAAATAACATCGCGAAATCGAAAATAAGCTCATAAAAACTTTTGTGCGGTATAAAATCCTTCTTATTTCATATTATTATTATTTTCATAGCTTTCTTTCAGTCGATAAAATTATATTCCATGTATTCTGCTTTGGTATTTTATACGTTACATTTTTACTGATTTATATAAAATACTGAACTCATACCGAATCTACTTTTCAACAAATCTAAAACTGGATACTTATGGTTCGAAAGAGCAATTAGTAAATATCATAAATATTCAAAGACAATTTGAAATCTCCCTTAGGGCAGAAAACAAAAAATAAAATCATGGCAATTAGCTATATAAAATTTTCATGTACCTACTTACTTACTCATAAGTATCAGAGCAACTTTTGGACGTGACTAGCTTCCTATGGTAAGTCACATAAGCGGTGTTACAAATCACTTGTTAAGTTTTAGAACTAAGGTCGCCGATAAGGCCTGACTTTGCAAATAGAGAAAACTTTTGCGACTAAGTTGTAGTCAGATTACAGTTACCATATAATTTTACTATTCTGATTTTATGAAGTGGTTTCATACATTGTGTAGGTACTTTGAAAAACGGGGGTGATATAAAATTTAATTGGCAAAGACCCTTTTCTTTATTACAGCACACCAAGTGTTATTTTCTTCTAAAGTATCTTATATAGTCTTATAAAGTACATATTTATATTATGCTTGTTATACACATTCTATGGATTTTTATCACAATTTACTAATTCTAGGTGTTTTTGTTTTGATTGTTTGTGTTTTTGTATAAACAAGTTGGTAACCTAGTCTTATTTGTTGATTCACAATTAAGATTTTCAAAGGCTTCTGCTATTGAACTCGGACAATACCCTGTTATGGTCTATATTTCTTAGCCTGTTTAATTTCTATTGTGTACTTAACTTTCGTTAATGTAAGTGTACGATGAACTTAGACGTTTGGCCTCGTAGCTAAGCTATCTTTGCGCTATGAACCAATCATCACCCCACATCAGTTCCCCGCTGTCAGGCTCATGAGAGGAGTTAGGCTATAGCCCCACCTCATTTTCAAAGGAAAATCGTGGGCTATACGAAGTTAGCTTAGTGCGCGTTGAAAGAGAAAATCTCTCGGATGTGTGGGTTTCCACGATGTTTTCTTTTAGCGTTTTATGATTACGAAAGGTCAGAGGACAAAGGTGGAGATTGGATTCGAACACGAGACCTACGACTTGGCAGTCCTATAATCACCAGGCTATCACTGCTTATTTTGGTTGGATCCCCGCACAAAATTAATATTTATGTGACGGAGAGGTAGTTGTTCCGGGTCGGGTTTATGGACCTATGTGAAAATTTCTGATTGTGTACGATACAGAAGCAAGTCCTTGGGTGAAGCAACTTTTTATTTTAAAAAAATCTCTTAGTCCAGTTATTGTACATAAAAATATTCCTATAAGTTTAGTAGGTACTAATTAGGGCAAAATAATCCTAAAAATAACCAGCAATCGAAATCTAATAAATTTCCTGTTTTGTTGACGACACCACTATTATATCTCCTTTTCCCGTAAACAAACACAGACATAGACAATCATAAACAAACATAGAAACGAATGTGCCCCAATGCCGTAACTGCCCACTTCTGTGTGATACAAAGGAATTGATACGCATTTCGTAATGTTTTCCGGCTGTGCCGTGAAATATTGACAAAATATTTTATTTTGTTGCGGAATCAACAGTCTTTTTGCCGAATTTAAAAAAGGAGGAGATTCTCGACTGTATTCTTTGTGTACATAAGGTACAATCGGTATTGATAGTGAATCGATTCCAAAGTTTTTTTTTATGTGATGAAATATCCTTTCTAGTTGGTAATATTATTTATGTAGAGTTTCTTTCCCGATCAAGAAAATTGTATGTTTATAATAGGTAATTATTGTTCATCATGTCGTTGTGAGAGCACGATTGGCGCAGTGACTGTGCGCCCAGCTTTCGCGCGGAGGAGATCTGGGTTCGATTGCTGCCTGAAACAAGTATTCTATGGCCCAGAAGATTTTGTTCCCGGTTTGGGTAGAAAATATATCCCGGAAAATTCGTTTGGTAACGCTCTCAGAATACAGTACAAAATACTTATAGTATGAACATAAAAATGTGGGTAACTAATAATTCCTACATAAGACTTCTCTTGAAATAAGACAGAAATCATTATCTCGTGCGAAGTTACAGACCGAGTTTGTGCGGGAAGATAATATTTTTTGTCTCAATGCCAAAAGTTGTAGTACTAAACTTGATTGTTATAATGAGTATTATCTGTTCTAGAAGCTTCTAATGTTATCTATTCTTTTGATTAGTTATTGACTGCCCTAAATTCTCTTGAGAAAACTAGGGACTGAAAAGCTGATATTGAATCAAATCAAATATTATTTAATGTGTAGTTCAACGACCTTACATAAAGACAAAATCTTTTTTAGGCAATTTCATTTGAGAAACATAAAAGTAACTATTTTACGATGTGTTACGTCTAGACTGACATAAAACATCTAAATGTAATAAGGTAACTGGAAAACTTTTATGGGAAAACGGCAGGATGGTAGATTTCAGTTATCAATATATTTTTATGGCTCTTTGTTACTGAATCAGAGCGTAAACAAATCTACGAATATTATGTATGCTTATTTTCTTTTAATTCTTGTTACACTGATCTTCAGCGATCTGTAATATTATTTAAATAGCTCTATAAAATCATAGAATAGATAATAACTGCTCTTGGCTCTAGTGTTCGTTAGGCACACTTTACTTGTCCTGGGAATTCGATAAGATAGTGCCAGCGAGCATGCAAGGTAGACCTTTTACCAGATGTTACCACTTCTTGTTATCGTATCAACAGTAAGTTAATGGAAAGGAAAGAATAAAAGAAAATAAATTTAAATGGGAACATAAACATTCATAATATCACTGAACCAAAAAATATTTCATCAAAAAGCTTCTTCAAAATTCACTCAAACGAAGTCGCAAACAAAGAATAGTATAGTAATAATATATAAAAGTGATTGTAAGTCAATATAGCTAGATAAACAAGCATAAAGTTGGTAAATTGTGTGTAATAACAATCGAGGTTTCAATCTACTTGAAAGCCTATAACTACCGACGAAGCTATATATAATATTTAACCTATATGCTGTTATGCCAACATTGCATTATTCATGGACTATTTGAGAGGGATAAACTACGAAAACAATATCTACTGTACCGTGCGTCGGTATCATACATTTATATTGACGGAGGGTGGCCTGTTATTGTACAAATGTGTTTATTTAACGTAGATTCAGTAATCCATATAGCGTGTGCATATATGTATATATAAGGCCCCCGGTGCTACACTTCTCGCCAAACTTATTGACCGTCTTGAAGGTGGCACGAGCTAAATTCAACCCAGCCGTAAAAAATTGAGAGAGAAAAATACTGGACTGTAATAATAAATAGTGTAATAAGTCATTTTAATCCAATATTTTTCCCGCTCCCATTTTTACGGCTGCGTTAAAATTAGCTCGTGCCAACTTCGACCCGGACAATAAGTTTGGCGAAATTGTACCTGCGTTGATCTGTTAAGTACTAAGTTTACCTGGAGAAACAGTACCTACCTAGTTATTGATGGCACGGAGACTGGAACCTCTACAATGATGGTTCCGCAGACAATGTAGCAAACTAGTCTACCATTTCCAAGTTCCTATCAAAGTTTTCCTGCGACAAAGTTCCACAAATTTCTATTTGTGGACGCAAGATCACCAGAACCAAATTAGAACACGACTATCTGCATTCGATTGACTATACCGTTTTTACAAATGTTCGGTATTTTCTTCTATCCTGCCGTGCCACAGGTTATTTAAAAAATATATTTTGTCCAAATTATTCGAAAGTAGTAAGGATAAACCACGAATACAAAATATTTACGACCCCAACTGTATTTATTTCCATTACATTCCCCATTACATACACAGTTTTGTCTTTACACCAAGTCAGCAAGTACTTCTTTATAACTTCACTCATGGACGCTCTCCAAAGTATTTTTTTCGTCAGACCTACAAAGGCAGTGATTAAAAACGAACATTATTTTTTAACCGGTCTGATGCCAGGCTTTACTATTTGAGACTTATGTAGCGTGCAGCATCAGTATAAAATAGTTTTAAGGGAGCTCTTCATGCTACGTAAATAGCGTTCAGAAATAGTAGCTTTGTGTTTTTCCCCATGATCAGAACGTGCCCTATTTGGTAATCGCACGATTATGACGTGTGAACTTTCGTAAGTTGTTACTGTTAAGTTTATTTCAGTAAAGTAAATTGAATCATGAAATATCAGTTTACCAAATAAAAATAAAACCTTTTAAAATAGGTACAGTAGCAACGTTTATCTAGTAAAAAAAAAGAAGCCAAGTTTCGTTGTTTCAAAACTTTGGCAACTGAAGCCTTGTGTATGTTACTGAGGCAGGCGGTCGGTTAACTTGAACTTGAATTTTGAAATGATGACTTTTCATAATTGACACGTGCCCCAGTCCGTGCGTACGACATTGTTTATGTAGAAAGTGTGTGTAAACATGTCGAAAGTGTCTGCAGACTAAATAAAAATGGTACAATATAATCTGTTGCCGTCACATCAACGTATACAACACTAAGATATAATTGACAGGCCTTTGTGTTAACTAACTAAAGCACAATTAACCTAAACAAATCACAAAAAAATATGAAAAAAATAACAGGCGTTACGTTCTGAAAGGTCACGGTAATTAATTAGCAGTGACACAAAGAAATGTATTCAGTTTTTGATCGTTGAGCTAAAAGCTAAAAAGGGGAGAATTTATTCCAGAGGAAAATAATTACCGCTCGCAAACAAAGAGATTAACTTATTCTCTGTTGCCGGGAACTGAAATACGAACGTTATTTCACAAAGGCTACGTGAATCAGATTCTCTTTTATTAGGTCTGTGTTGTTCTCCCCATCAATTTGTGTCCTTACTCTCATTAAGATTAATACTTTATTCATAAGCCGCTACACCACTGTATTCACTTGTCGATTCTTTATTCTGTGTTTCCCATTACTTCGTAACAATGAAAACTGGAAATACATCACAAAGATTTAATCAAAATGCTTTTAACGTAGACACAATTTTGGATTACTTACGATAGTTAATCGTTACGTTACTTGCATTTTATTATTCCTTATAGGTATAACCATTAGATTTAGATACCTACAATAATTATTTGAGGCCTTCTTGATCTTATCATCATACTCTCATGTCAAACTTCTACAACTACTACTACTATCTACTCGTTCATATCTATTAATAAGCAACTGTAGGCAATGTTGGCTTTATGGTTGGAACGCTAACATTTTGCCACTAATCAGCCTTTGTCCGGTCGTAGCCTACTATTGGATCGCTCCCACTGATAATATAATCTGTGCCCGTTAGTCGCGAGGGTGTAATCCTTTATAAACAAGTTCAGCAGACGAACGAATTGCAGCATGACTTTATTATACAAAGCACTATGCAACTAAACATCCTCATCGTTATTATTCAAGTCATTATCAAATTATATTTTTTAATTAATTAGTAGTTCTCATAGCAGAGAACACATACGATAGGTATGATTTCTCACCGAGTTCCTACTAAAGACCAAAATAATTTCTATTCTTGTACATCATACCCAACGAAACGGAAAGATTGTTCCGAATACCTATCTTTTGTATTCACCAAACAGCTGCCTGTAACTGTAAGTCAAGGAAACGTGATTAACCAAAAAGGAAGATTTCTTTTTCGACATTGAGCCGTATCGAACGAATTCATAATATTATGTGTTTCACATTACTTTTACGTATGAACCATTGAAGCAAAGTTCGGATCAAAGGGATTACATTATATTATATTTTTAATCTCTTTGATCTTAGTCTGTCCGGGGCCTTCACTCATTCGGATACCATCTCTACATTTCATATTGAATTCATCTTGTCTGATTAAGAAACCGATTATGAAATCTTAGCCTGATTTAATAATGGACCATTATTTTTGGACAATAATCGATGTACTTAGTTGTTGATTAGGGTTATTATATGGGTCAGGTGGCTGATGAAGATACGGGTCGATCGCTTTGGTAGTTAGTAGTTGGTAGGTAGGTTATGTTTACTACATAATTTTATTGATAAAATTGAACAGAAGTTTAAGTTTCGTTAGTTTGTTTGAATCAACTACGATTAATTATTTTGTTAGACGGTTTACTATTTTTTTTTCATTTATTGCTTTAATAATAATAATATTTTGTTTGCAATTTTATATAATCGTTATCTTAGGAATAAATTCTAGTATGGTAGAGATCAGTTATAATCATGTTAAATTCAGTAAGAATAGTTATTGCTCCTTTAATTCCGAAATGAAAACATAGTTTGTCTTATCATCTGATTAGAATTTGAATGTGGGTTCAGTGTGACATCACGTGACTACTGTAAATAATAATCAATAAATAAATATTTGGAGACATTTTTACACAGCACCATCTAGTCCCAAACTAAGTAGAGCTTGTATTATGGGTACTAGACAATGGATATAAGCTTTTCTTGTTGTAAATACATACTTATTATACATAGAAAACAACCAGACAAACACAAATACTTATTATTCATCACATAAATACTTGTATTTTTGCCCGACTGCCGAAGGAGGAGGCTTATGTGTTTGACGCGTATGTATGTATGTATGTCCGTTCCTATGTCCGGTCGTAACTACTCAACGGCTCAACCGAATTAGATAAATGACACCTCATTAGATTCGTCTTGATGGCACGACTGTCACTGGGTACATGAAATTTTAAAAAAAATCAATATGGCGGATTTTATACGCTTTAATGTGCGAACTGATTTTGAAAATGATCTTTAGTTGTATCAATTTATATTTTAAATCATCATTTAGGATCTATCTAGTGATTCTTTAATGATTTATAAACTAAAAACAAAAAGAAGGAAATAAAATCAATTATTAAAAGAAACAAAAAACCCGACTGCGTAAAAACTACTAACTAAAAATCTAAAAACAAGCTCTGTGATGTTGGAAAATGTATTGCAGGCGGGACAAGCTGTTCGTTCATAAACAAAATTGTTTCTTTGCTTGTCCCGCCTGCAATACTTTTGCCAACATCACAGAGCTTGTTACTATATTTAACATGTTCAACCACCAACGTTAAATCTCACGTAGGTACCGGATAGAAATGTATTTGTAGCGCGATTCGGTACGGCCACCCCGCCTGTCTATCCAATTGTGGTACCTAATTCTACATCCAAGTACTAAAATAGTCGCACTTGAACAATGGATCGACCGATGCAATTTGTGCAATTCGCAAATCCCTTCGAAAGTGTTCTAAGATATTTTTTATGTGAAGTTTTAACTCAACTTACTCAGTAGCAGCTGCGTTTGCCACTAGTATCACACTGCTTACCCTTGTCTGTACTAGGTTTAAAGTCATTGGCCATCACTGATATCAATAATTATCAATTTATTGCAGTGCAATTGTATATGTACTATTCTGAATTGTAATCAGATCAGTAATTGCTCACTTTGCATATTAATTTTAATGGATATACTTAATAAATTACGGACATAGCGTTGTAGTATGGTAATTGTGTTCATTATACCCGTATTACCGTAAATGGTAATTAAATTATACACAACATTAATTTAAATGCAGCTCGAACCTGGAGTGACTCACTGCAAATGTGGTGACGCGCATGCGTGCCCTGTGATCAAATAAATGATCCATAAAGAGTTTAAATGAAATTCTACACCGTAGCTTTGAGAAACATAACATACCATCACGCCTGCATTCTACGAAGGGATAGGCTGCAATGTACTAATAATACTCACAGTTCTCCGCTAGGTATATAAGTCATTATCAAATTATATTTTTTAATTAATTAGTAGTTCTCATAGCAGAGAACACATACGATAGGTATGATTTCTCACCGAGTTCCTACTAAAGACCAAAATAATTTCTATTCTTGTACATCATACCCAACGAAACGGAAAGATTGTTCCGAATACCTATCTTTTGTATTCACCAAACAGCTGCCTGTAACTGTAAGTCAAGGAAACGTGATTAACCAAAAAGGAAGATTTCTTTTTCGACATTGAGCCGTATCGAACGAATTCATAATATTATGTGTTTCACATTACTTTTACGTATGAACCATTGAAGCAAAGTTCGGATCAAAGGGATTACATTATATTATATTTTTAATCTCTTTGATCTTAGTCTGTCCGGGGCCTTCACTCATTCGGATACCATCTCTACATTTCATATTGAATTCATCTTGTCTGATTAAGAAACCGATTATGAAATCTTAGCCTGATTTAATAATGGACCATTATTTTTGGACAATAATCGATGTACTTAGTTGTTGATTAGGGTTATTATATGGGTCAGGTGGCTGATGAAGATACGGGTCGATCGCTTTGGTAGTTAGTAGTTGGTAGGTAGGTTATGTTTACTACATAATTTTATTGATAAAATTGAACAGAAGTTTAAGTTTCGTTAGTTTGTTTGAATCAGATTATTCTGAAAATTCTGAAAATTACTCATTTAAATTAAAGCAGCTTTTACGGTACATGACTAACTCTAATTATCAATTCATATAACTTTAAACTCGACATTTTCTCGGAGATTCAGTACTCAGAATTGGAATATTAAAATATACTAGGTACATCTGCTAATCCTAATTATTTTGTTCGCAGAATGTATAGCAGTGAATATAAAAAGGTTAGACGTGCCTGCCCTAGTGGAGTTAGGTACAGAGTCAGTCGTCCTAGACTGCGACTACAGCACAGGCGTGAGCCCAGGACCTGGACTTGTTATAAAATGGTTCTTCAACGGTTCCACGGGCCTCGTCTACCAGTGGATACCACCATTGCAACCTCAAGTTATTGGCCTTTTAAAAGGAAAAGTCGACATGAGCTTTAAAATTTCAGGTTAGTATTTTGTTCATATTATGCAAAAAGCTGTTCCGAGCTTCTACTGAGATTTTTATAGAAAATCGCAATAACAGTTTGCTTGAGCCAGGATACGAATCTAGCACCACTACCACCACTAGGCTAACGCGCGACGCAGTTTACTATATTGATTATATTTATTTTTTCTAAAGACTTTGTCAAAAATTTAGGTTACCTATTATTCTTTGTTTATTTTTCAGAGGAACCGCTACAAGCGTACAGAGCTATTAAAATAATAAACCCTGGTACACACTTGAGCGGTAATTACACGTGCGTAGTATCCACGTTCATAGCGGAGGATAGTCAGACGAGATCTATGTTAGTGTACAGTAAGTAATTTACATACACATGTTTCACCCTTAACATAATATGTTTAAATAATAACTATTATATACCAAACCTAACTTCTACGAATCGCAAATAATATTATAGTACCGATTTTCTGGTTATAATATTATTCTGTGATTTGTAGAAGTAGAGTCATAAATTATGTATATTCCACTTCTTCGATTTTTTTTATTTAACTTGCCTGAAAGGTTTTTATTAATCCTAAACTGTGTAGTACCTAGTTCAAATACACTGCTGAAGCCGTAAAACAGCTACACAACGTTGAAAACTGAAACTGTCAATGACATTTCGACATCGTTTCGACAAGTTATTTCGCCGACACAGAAATAGAGATAATAAATTGATTTCTCAGTGTCTGAACTTCTCGCTATTATTTTGTAATGTTAGGATACACTGCTGCTTCTTTTTGGTGGTTTTTGCTGTAGTATAACGGGACGAACAGAGTGTTAATAAAAATATTTAAATTACTACAGTTTTTTTTCCTCAGGGCGGTAAAATTCTTGCCAGAATAACATTTACTTTACCATAAACCTACCGTGATTGTTCTGAAACACGGCCTTGTGTCAATGTGTCATTGAGATAAAGGTACAGTTCTCACCAAACTTATTGTCCGGGTTGAAGTTGGTACGTGCGAACTTTAACCCAGTCGTAAAAATCGGAGAAGGAAAAATATTAGTAAATATAAACGAAAGCTCAGTCGTAGGCTGTCGTTTTAAATCATTCTAATCCAGTATTTTTCTATCTCCGATGTTAACGGCCGGGTTAAAGTTAGCTCGTGCCAACTTCAACCCGGACAATAAGTTTGGCGAGAACTGTACTTAGTTTTTAGTTCTCATTTGTTCAGATCATTTTGAACAGGTAATACGTCGAGATATATTTTATGCTGACTGTACCTACCTACTTATAAATATTGAGACTGTAATAAAATAAAATCGCTAAGCCAATCGGAAGCGTAGTTCAAAACGTAGGCAGGTACTTACAACAATTATGGTCTCGTCAAAATAAAGGATTGAGGATGAATAAATATTGAACATAATTATTACAATTTGTTACTGTGTCGGTGTTCCTACCCAATTGGGATTTATTACTATCAATATTATTGCAAATCCGCATGGAATACGTGAACCTCAGTTTACCTAAATGTGTTAATAATTCAATGATAAACATTGACTTGTTTAATAGAATGTAAATAATATTCAACAGAGGTGTTTCTGCTTTATTAGGTTTGTTTATGTTACGTGGTACAGTACATAAATTCATTTAATGTGCAATGATAATCTATAGAACCAAATGTATAAGAACCTGTGTCAGCTAACCTAGCTATATCAATTTATTACAAGATGCTTAATATTAGTCGGTAAATTTTCCATATATTATTCTGATCCAAATGTTTCAAGACAAGATCGTAACCCCAGAATACTTTGGAAAGTGCTCAATTAATCTCAATTAGTCAGTCCCAGTCCAGTCTAGTCTACATTATTGTATTACGAGATTCAGTACCTACTCTTATTCAGTATTGTATTTAGGTGGTATGCCACTGGTCATATTGTCTTTGTCCAATATCTTAGTTTAACGTTAGATCAAATGTCTTTGATGAACAGATGCCCTTGTATTCCTTGTTATTTAGAAAGTTTACTTAGATATATACCTATTATCTGTATACACATACAAGGTGGAAGGGACATCGAGGCACAAACGACGTGACAAGGTTTCACTCAAGGTCAAAAATTAAATGACCTAGGTCATTCATATAAAAAAATATCGGTTATGACAGATTTGCATTTATGAGCGCGCAGTATATTGCAAAAACACGATTTTAACGCTCCGTGGTGAATGTTATCGCGCGATCCGAAATAAATGAAATAATGATTTTTTAATTATAAATCTAATTTGGGTAGATAGATATAATTTGTCTTTACACGTCCAAGTAAAAAACTGCAGAAAAAAGTTACGGAAAATTTCAACGCAGGGGGGTCCAGTATCATGTACTGAACTCATGGTATTCGGATGTGCGTCGATGTCCCTTCCACCTTTTATACAAGGAGGAAGGGATATCGACTGAGTAATTTACTGACTGATTGACTGATGGATCTATCAAACCACAGCTCAAATCATATTGAACGGATTGATTATGACGTAGGCATCCGCTAAGAGCATCTGACAACTTTGGGAAATTCCCACAGTTTTGGGATAAATAAATAGATATGAGTAACACCGAGGGGAAGAGGTAGATTCTACATCATTATGTGCCATTAACAATCATTATTATCCTTCTGCTCTTGTCCCAAATTATTTATTATGATCCTTCACATGACACAAAATTGATAGCACGACAGTATACAATCATACAGTTTACCATGTAATGTTTACTATGACATGCTAGATTAGTCTTAGTTAATCAGATAGATGGAAACGCACTGCTAACTAGTCTGCCCGTGATAATTTAGTTTATCGTTTTATCCTAACACAGTTTGGACGAATTAGTTGAATAAAACCAACTGATTAACCCTCAGATTGGGTTAAGCTGGCAATGTTTGCCCCTTTGTTTATCTTCTGGGATTATTAAAGGCATGTCAATTGACGGAGGTACGCTGAAATAAACAAAGTAGTTATACTAAACAATTTAGTTTTGTTTCGTTTTGAAATGATATATAATACCTATATACTACTTACTTATATATCAACATATAAGTACTTGAATGTTTATTAGGTAGATATTATTTTTTAAAGTAGTTTGTTACTCTACACCCACACTAGAAACAAATATATGTGGAACACACAAATATTTACATCGGGTGGGAATCAAACCCACGTAAAAGTCTCTGTAAAGTTTCTCTGTCGGTAGTAGCGAGGTTAATACCGCCTGCTAGATAGATCTAGAAAAAGAGTATCCGGTTTCTGTTATCTATCATTTAATTATTAGGTATTTAAGTAAAGACGAGATCATAATTGTGATAAATTCATTGATCTAAATACCAACTAAAGACAAGACCGTCCGAACATTTGATAGACGAGTTCGCTATACACAAAAACACTAACGCCATCTTTGTTAGTATCGCAAGGCATTTGTTTTTTAGCACATCGCGGACTAATAATTAACTTCGGTTTAGAGAAGACCATTTTGGGATCAAGTTCGGGGGTGTCATTATGACATGCGGTCTGCCCAGGCCCCAGTTCTTGGATACTTAAATCAGATATTCTACAATAATAATAAAAGTCCGCCTACGTAGGAATATATTTTTGAAAACTTGCCAACCCGGTAGTTTTCATTAGATTTTACCGGCAGAATTTCCTGTCTCTCATTGTTATTTTTTTCCACAGGTTCGGGAAAGAGTTTTCATTTCATTCAGGAGAAAAAATATGTCTTCTTAGTAACATTAATATGCGTCGCGGAAGACTTGTACCCAAGGCCCGTGATGACTATATTATCAAAAGGGTAAGTACTCAGTAATAATAAGTTATTATTATGATAAACCTACCACCTCACCGCACCTCACCTACTTTATAGGTGAAGTAAAACATTGTGATACTCAGGGACTCCGCAAAATCCTTATTTTTTGTAAATAAGTACCTCTCAATGTTCTATAACAGATTCAGAATACAGCTGAAGGTTTTTTTCGTTTTTGGTAACTAGATGTCTGCGTATAAAGGGATGCTTTACACGATTCCCGGAAGTTAATAATAGATCATTTCACCCCAACCTGTCGTAAATAGCATCTTACTCTTAAGTATTCCATCAAATGGTCGAACAGCACATGATATTCTCGAATATTTTGAGGTGGATAGATAG
The DNA here is from genome assembly GCA_946251955.1 of Acronicta psi. Taxonomy (NCBI): domain Eukaryota; kingdom Metazoa; phylum Arthropoda; class Insecta; order Lepidoptera; family Noctuidae; genus Acronicta; species Acronicta psi. The sequence continues at coordinate 7,662,329 of OX276475.1, read as the reverse complement.
ATAGCCACGCTCCTACCTCCCGGCAAAAGTCAGATATTGAAAGATTTTTTCAGTAGTCAGTGCCTAAACAGCCGCCCTTAACACAGGGTTATGCATTCGAATTAAACGCAGTTTAACATCACGTCAACCTCCAGTAGGGCGGGGAAGTATTTAGGTAGGTAAAATTGATAATGTCAGGTCAATATGAAAAAGTCAGACTCAAAAATTAAAAATAAATTATGTAACAGGTTGTAAAAAATGTAATTATTGAGACTAATAAAAGCAGGTATAAAGTAGGTATTTATCCAGAAGCGGAACGGAGCGGAAAGATATATAAAATCCTGAGACAGGCGGACGGCAGTTTTATGGGTAATTCATAAAAGAGATAAGGTCAAGTGATCTTGTAGGAATCTCGATGTAATTTTGATGATCTTGTCATATTTTATATACACGTGTAATTCTTCTTCTTAGCCTGTCAACGGCAAACAGGAAGGAAATAGCAAATGAATATGTAAATAAAGGAATAATCAAAAAGTATCAGACTGTCTCAGGATTAGGCTACGCGCGCGCTACACTTTCGGTTAATTTCTAATAAGTAATTATATGATTGTGTTTTTGTAGGAATCTATCAACTTGTATTAAGTCAAGGAAGATCTCTATTCTTTATTTTGCACTATTTAATCTAAGTATATAAATAATAATCACTAAGTGTGTTGCTAAGCGCAAAACTCCAGAACGGCTTAAAAGATTTGAGCGATTTCTTTTTTGTTGTGTTTGATGAAGTCTGAGGAGGGTTCATATGGAGAGAAAAATCGTAAAAATACGAGGAAAACAGTAAAAACAGGAAAACGCAGGTGAAGCTGCGCACGGGTCGTTAGTATTCGATAAGTTGGTTATTCTACGATATAGATTAAAAAGGCGGAACTAGTGGCTAAACTGGACACTGCACGCTTCGGGGCAATTTCCAAGTGACGTGTCTCACCCGACGTAGCTTAGTTTTTCTTTTCTCGATTCCCTCAGGACACAGTAAAATTTTATAGCTATAAACTTTCTGAAAGATTAAACTTTTGAATGGAGGAAAACTGAGATTAAAGTCAGGCGAATATAGGGTACACTTTTTACGCACTTCTTTATTAAAAGTAAAAATAGGTTAATCGTTCATCTACTGTCGAAAAGACACTATAATTGTTTTTATTAGCGCTTGCAAGTCCATGAATTTAATTTATAATTTATAAAGGATAACCTGACAAACTTTAGAAACTTTAAAAAAAACTTTAGAAAATCACATCAAACAGAATAAAATTACCAACAAAACGAATTAATGAACCTAAAGATTTAGAAACTTAGAATTAGAAATTTAGAATTTTGATTTTACAAAATATAAATTAGAATCGAATCGAGCTTTATAAAAAGGAAACAGATTCCGAGGAGCCCACAGGGCAAAGGCCCATGCTCAACAGTGAAACAGTAACAACGTAACACAGTATTTTTGTATTATGTTTTTAGCAAGCCTCTGGAGCAGGCAACCACTGAAATGAGGATGGACTCGTGGGGCATGTACACAGTGGAGACGAGAGCCGAAGTCCACGACGAGTACGTCAGTAGGCCCTGGGAGGAGTTCACGTGTGTGCTGAGCTTGCCCCCAGCTAATTATAGTGATAATAGAACTACTATTTATTATCCTGGTAAGCATAAAATTAGAGTTAATGGTTTTCCTTCTTTTAAATCAAACATATATATATATACATACATTTATTACACTGATCAATGTGGAAATGTTACGGTTTTCTAAGTATGTTTACATTTAAAAAACTATTCTGCTAGGTTTATTAGGCAATAAGAGATGGGTAATTATCAAAATTAAAGGGTAACTGTCTTCAACAAAGGTTAAACCATCAAATATTCTGTACAAAAAAACCTTTTAAAATATATTCTCAACCTAGGCATTAATTATAACTTACTGAAACTGTTAATAAATAGTAAAACGTAAAGTTCTCGACCGTAAAATCTATATTATCTAAAACTTTCTTACGATTAAATATTTTCGCCTAACTATGTATAAGTAGGTTTATTAGACAAAGGGTTCTCCTTTCGATGTCTGCGCCACTTTATAGGTCTCACAAATACTTGCTTAGAATATTTCTCGCTTGTGTGAGTCTGCGTTCTGAAATTATGTGTATTAGTGGTACCCTTGTCTTAATATCTTATGTTTATAACCAAATATTCTCGGTCTTGTCGGGAGGGAGACAAAAATAAATAATTTTTATCATACCTATTCAAATTATTAACTACTTAAATTAAAATATTGATCATCCTTTTTGATTCTGACTTGATGACTGTTTTACTATAAACAAAATTGTTGCATAAGTAATGTTAATTAATAACGTTTAAAATTAGACATACACCATATACTGCAGGTCTCGCGAAAACTAGCAAACGTATATAAAAATAAATAAATCTATAGACAATCCGCTGCAGCACCATGTAACGCGATATTAACGAGGACCGTAAGCTGGCCCGTAAAACTTTATTAACACTTGCAGGTCTTATACCGACGCACAGCGCCAGCATAGAAGTGGAGAAGCCGCAGGAGCACCAAGCTAACAGTAAGATCTTATTTTTATAATACCACTAGCTTGCCGCCAGCGGCTTCGCCCGCGTAGGCTGGGTATTTCTTATAACTTTCATCCCCTAATTCAACCCCTTACAGCCCTTAATCGCAATAAAAAGTATAGCCTATATCCTTTCTTAGGCTCTAGACTACCTCTGTACCAAATTCATTTAAGTCGGTTCAGTCGTTTTGGCGTGAAAGCGCGACAGACAGACAGTTACTTTGCCATTTATAATAGGAAAAAAATAAGGATTTAATTTTTTTTTAATTTCCTTAGCAAATGCCACAGACTGAAAGAATTTATAAAATAATAAAAATTATTCTAGGGTTGTTTTTCAAACAGTGAATTTAATGTAAAATGAAATTAAAAAGCTCCCAAGCAACGCTCAAAGGGATGTCGCCATCGATATTCGACATAATTGCATTAATTGTAATTAAACAGGCAGGCTTAATTAAAGCTACCAATTTTATTTTCAGATAGTCCTACGCTCGGGAGGTGCATTTTATTATTCACAGTATTAATAAGTATTGCAATTACTTTTTAATAAGCTAAGTAAAGCTGTACATACTAAATTAAGCTAGAATAAATTAATTATATATGTTTAAGAAAGACGTAAGTAGATAGTATCTTATGTTCGTTCAAATATTTGCTACGTCTATCTCAGTCACAATTTTAGACTGAATAATTAATTGTTTTTGTTAGAGACTACCGAGTAGTTATACCGTACGATAATGGTACGTTGTTGTTTTTTTTTATAGCTTCAAAGGCTGTTAAAACGTTTACAAAATCTGTGATAATTTAGTTTAAATATTATCTTATAAAAGGCAAAGGTATTTTTACGAAGTTTATGTTTTATAATTTTATTGCTTTTAAAGATCTATGTTATTTATTTTAATGTTTCATTATTATGGACGCAAAATCACCAAATACATTAACGTTACTGATTGTAGCTCTTTGATATTAAACAAACTGTAAATAAAAAGCTTTATGTATTTTCATGTTTCGTATTTTGACTTTGTTTCGTAATAATAACAGGTTTTTTAATAAAACCAGGCTTTAATAATAGTGCCCAAACATAAAACCTTTTTACACGTCGTTCAACGGACCTACCTTATAATTTCCTCTACCTAAAATATCGTCATATATGTATACATTTATGAGAAAGGTAAAAAGGTAAGTTTTTATTATATTAGATAGTAGGTCAAGGTATATAGAATACAAGAAAAATCTGATTACGTGCTCTCACACACGTCACTAGCCAGACGGAAACACATTTTCTTTTACAAAAAAAAGAAAAAGTTCTTGTAAATACGTTCTCTTGAGGGAACGTCAACCCGTCGAAGCTGATATTTATAATGTTTGCAAGTTGGGACCTCCTATAAACAGCCAGGAACGTCATAAAGACGTTTTATTATCTACTTCTCATCAATAACAGTATGTAGCTTATACCTTATCCTTTAATTTTTCCATATAATAACCTTTCCGTGAAAAATAAACTTCTTCATTTATTCGTCCAGTCCGGTGTATCTCAGGGCAAATTATAACAAAGTTTACAGAATCACAATTAAATTGTAGAGTACCTATAAACTTTTCATGTATTTTCAGTTGTTGAACACCGGCCAGTTTTCTTAAACAGCGGAAAAAACCTGAATATGATGTAAGCTTTTCCTGTTTATTTCATTAATTGGCTCACTATGTGTTCTTCTCAAAAACTTACGGGATTTTTGATAGAATTTAGAGGATGATTTTTAAATGATTTAATTCAATAGATGGAAATGACTACTTACAACTATCGGGTAAAACCGGGGTAAATAGAGATGCGTAGGAAACTAAAGGTTTAAATTCATATTTTTTCACGTATTAAAAACAATTTTTAGTATTTAATTTAATTAACCAAATGGCTAGTTTATCACTGTTCGCCGTATCAATGTATTTACCGAATACATTGTTATTGCATGTACCTCAAAAGCCTCAACGATTACTGTAAACCTTTACATTATAAATGATACAGCGAGTCAGCGACGTGCTTCGGTTTGTATGGGTGGTAATGTTTCCTCGAAATTATTGCACTCGTAAAGAACTTAAGGCACGGGAAGGTCCCTAGCAAACTTATGAAAAAACGACATGTTTAGTAACACAGTTTTAGTAACAATCCATTTGCATAAAAAGGGACATAATTTGTTTAACAGATATCAAACGCACTACAGATAAAAGTTAATAGAGTGTACCGATCATGAAACAAAGGAACTATCGAGCTCAATAAATAGCACTTAGACCTGTAATATAATCCTGTCTCAAGTAATGAAGTTGTCCCCGGGGAGTTAAAATGTCCTATCCGCCAAATGTATTGATTGAATTCAAGTACTTGGAAACGAAATTCGAGTAATAATGAATTCTAACTAAGCCAGTTGCTTTTTTTATCTCCCTGTCCGTTGATTTAAATCTAAGGTAATTAAAAATCAAAGGCTACGAATGAATAGTAAGTTGTTTCATAAAATCTACTTATCATTAAGTTTCTTACTATTATATCTACTTTCATTAACATTTATGTACCTATTTAAATTGTCGGATACTGTGCTATATAGATGTTTGTACATACCTACTTACATGTGTATGGAAGCCTAAAGATAGGATAACACGCTTGTTGTACCCATGTAGATGTAGGAAGAGAGGTTAGCCCGGGATAGAAATATTACGGCAGTAGATAAAGAGAAAAGTGGGCACAGCTAAGTATATACTCTCTCGCTGCAGTAATTTGAGAGAATTCCTCCGAGACGGCCTGCGCGATATGTCTGGCTGAGTGCGTGGCGCTCCTCTAACATTACCATAACTGTGCCATTGCTGTTTCCTTCTGGTCAAATCCCTGGGAACCTTTCCATTTGCCAAGGAAACTTAATTAAATGAAGTCTATGCAATTTAGTTCCACTTTTTTTTCTTTCGGTGAACGCCATAGAGTACAATTTATGAGTTTTATGTGCAGTAGTTATGGAGTATTCGTATTCCCGTTTAAGCACCTGTTTTACAGCACCCAATACATTATTCTAAAATGGGAATTAAAAAAATAGGTCCTCTAAAAGTACTTAGGTGCTCAAACGGGAATACTCCGTAGATAACATAAATACTGTATTTCTTTATGTAAGTTCCTAAGTATAGTAATTCAATGAAACAATTCTGTAAAACAAGTTACTACTGCAGTCATGATTACCCTCGCCGGCCAGCTTTCCTTTATTACCTAGGTACCTAAAAGTATAACTCACTTTTGAAGTTAGTAAAGCACGAGCAGCACTTCCAGTAGAATCTGACTCCGCGGCGGTAAGTGCTAAGTTGCCTCTGTATCTCTGGCGATAAGTTCCTAATTGCACTTCACTGTGCGGAAATGGGGTAAAGCGGGCAACATCGGGCGAACACGTACAGCGCGTACGTGTCTTGAAACGTACTACGCTTTAATGCGTATGACACGCGGCTCGATGTTATGTCGAGCACTTCGATTTTATGTATTTCAATTCGATATGGGGCCTATCACGACTCCGGACGAATGTAAGAAAGACTTTGAAGGTGGTTTGGGTGACGCGTGGATTACGCATGCCGCCTTATCTGCTTCAGATGTCGGTACCAACGAGTAAGTATATTAAGCGCCACACAGCCTTACTTATAATTATTACTCCAATTTGTATTCATCTTTAAAGAAACGTTAGTACCTATATGATATATTTAAATGTATTTTTAGCATTTCGGCACAATCTCACAACACAAGGTGCACTAGCGACTAATTAAGGTTTTAATACTTACAACCAACAGACAAACACAAACATTTTGTTAGTGTCTCGGCACATAAATAAAACGCCAAACAAAAACTAAGTTTCTAACACTACGGCAATCTTCTGTTCTTCTTTATCCGTGTGTAAACAGTACAAATAAACTTTTAAACAAGTCGAGTGATCTTTTCGCGGCGAACACTGATTGGTTTAAGGAAGTCGGCACCAGTTACAAGTCTTATCTTATTCGTGGTTACACTACTGGAATCCATAAAATCTAATGTTGCGTTAGTAGGGGAAGTTAAACACAAATCATTGGCGTATAATATTGTTGTAGAATACTTGTACTAGCGCATCCAAATTGGATTTGAAGTCATGTCTGCAAGATATACCTGAAGATATTTTCCAAATATTATAATTATGATTACTTATATTATTATAATAACTATACTTATTTTAAATATATATTAAATAAGGGTTATAGTTCAAAAATATTTAAATAAATAAAGTTAAACTTTCATATTTTGTTTTTCAAAACTTAAATTTGGCGGGCGTAGACTCTTATTAATACTTATGAGCTTTTAAGTTCGTTTACTGGTTATAAAGTCAAGTCAAGACTTCATATTAAACCAACGTCATTTCCTTCTAAAGTTCATATATAGAGTCACAATACGCCTGAATTAATTAAATTTATACACGCGACTGGCCTAACTAGTTTTAAAAGGCTTCTTATTAAATCAAAGCTTGCTCCTGAGAACGGAGAGAAACATTTTTAATTAATGTTACGTGCCGACTCGTTACTCGGTACCTACTCTTGACATTATATTACCTATTAATTAAATGATTGAGGGACATAATATTCTAGTGAAACTTACAAGTTACACATGTCATGTCTTAATAAATTGCGGAAAACTTGGGTTACAAACTTAAGACTGTTGTAAACCGAGAAATAAAATACCTACTATTGGCTGTCAATTATTAAATACTTAGGTACAAATATTTATTTAACCTTTCTAGAATTTAATCTTTCTAAACCGAATGAAAATCTGTACAATAGTTTTTGTGTAGGTACATATTTTCATTTGTTATGCATATTTCTGTTAAGTGTAAGTGCTTAGTCCGAACAATCATAACTTTAATTTAGTTTTTATGTCCAGGTATTTAAAACTTATATTTATATTTTTTACATTACCTATACTTAATATATTATAAATAGTTTAAAATAGGCGTATTAACCATAATAATAGCTGTAGTTATGTGTCTAATTACGATAAGCAGTCTCTAAATGCCGTAACATTTAGAGATTGTTTATCATAATTAATAAGTTTCATGATAACACCAGCCAGTGTATATGTACAACTAAGTTTTACGAATAGAAAAGGGACTATCTTCACAGAATTTAGAGCTCACCGAACCCGAATTCCAAAGCAAAGACTCAAGCTCTGTGTGTACAGTCGACTAGAATTAATTTAGGGTACCTAAATTCATTGAGAAAGCAAATATTATGCACTGTAATCAAAAAGAGATGTTATCGTACTTTTGGTTCTCTCACTAGACTGAATATAATAAAATTTCAAACACCGACCTTCTCAACACTATTTTTTTTATCACAAACCAAAAATTTTTTGACCTGTGCATCGAACCCGGGATTTATCTGTCAGCATTCGCGCTTTCCACCGTACCAGTCAATGAGACCGCAAAATCATTTTAATTTTGTCTTATTGTATCACCTACAAAGGCTGCATAATTAAAAATGCCGCTTTTGTTTAATCATAACATGGCCCACATTTGAAAATTGCTAACATTTGCAGCTTCAACGCTGGTTCTACTACAAATTTTAAATATGAAAATTGATTCTAGAGGAATTGGCCGGAGTGGCGTTTTTAGCAGTGCTGCTCTTTCATTTTGTAGGTACTAGTATCTGGACAGTACTGAGTCAATTTATTTTTTAACTTCTTAAATAAATCTTACCGATTTTGTTCTGTATCGTAGGTTCGTTTACACACACATTTTACGCGCTGATATTATATATATACTTAGTATATTTACTTAAACATACACACCTTTAAAATATGAGCGCAACAATAAATAGCTTAGTTTTAGAAGCGACTGAAACCGTTAAAACCAGTCGTTTATTTAACGAAAGTAGGTTCAATCAATGCATTATTTATCAGAGATCAATTAATTAAACCCCGTCATGGCTATAATTAGGCGTCCATGGTGAAACAGTACGTAGATATAGCCAACCATCGTCCCCGAGGACATGAGTTAATTTAATTTTCATCAATCAATATGACCAATTATCATTAAACACAGACATCTAAACAGACACTTAAGTATTAAGGCCCATATTTCATTTAATAAATGGTATTCGGTGATCCGAAAACTTGGACATTGCTAGTGACAGCTCAAAATAGGAGCAATATCGAGCGTTCTTTGCTAAACACAACCCGCGTCTATCTTAAAGGTACACATGTAACAATATTTTCTATCTGAAAAAATAACAACTCCGCTGTTTTTATTCAGCGAATGTCTATTTGTTGTTTGTTATTTAGTCTTTAGGTTCGTTATTTTCCTTTGTCTGTCAATTTATTAACATAGGTTTAACTGTTCGTTCGTCTCAAATTGATTTAGTAACATAAAATATAATCACGCTTGTATCCAGGGTCAAGCAGTGATGTACAGTAAGTTGTGAACTTACAGTAGGCCGGTATATTTTAATATTTAAGGTACCATGTAATAGTGAGTTGGTTAGTGGTCGACGACAGCAAACATAACAACGAATTGCGGACGTTCTCAAAAAAGGCCAGCAAGGTCAGGGTATCATGAAGCGACGAGCATGCATCGGAAGGTTAATAAGCGTACAGGAGGCGAAAGTGGTGTGCCAACTATTTATGTAGGATCTAGTAATCCAGATCCAAATTTTCATTATCCGGTCACAAATAAAAAACAAGAACCGAATAACTTTTAGCTAAATCGAGAATCGATTTGTCTTTTAGCAACCATGCTTAAACAATAAGGAAGGAAAATAATTTTGATGATTTAATCTCTGATTTATAATTAGTAAAGTGGGTACCCTTCAATACAGTCGAGTAGGATACGATCTATTTATAGTAGGTACACTATCTTTCCGGGAGCGGCTTCGCCCGCGTGGTCTTATAATTTTTTTCCCCCGTTTTTGCAACATTTTTCATCGATCCTCCGCTCGTATTAGTCCGCTTATATAATAAGCCCATAACCTTCCCCGATAAATGGGCTATCTAATACTGAAATAATTTTTCAAATCGGACCAGTAGTTTCGGAGCCTATTCAATACAAACAAACAAACTAATAGATTAAAAGGTAAACAAATTCTCATTTAACAAAGGATCGTGATTTCATGACTTGATACGTATCTTTGAATTTTTTCGTTCAAGACACCGTGAAATTGCATGGTGGAAGTCGTATTCTCGAGGAAATAACAAAAAAAAATTGGAAATAGGAATAATGAGTTCCCTCTGATAGGATAGGATTGGTTCCTTTTGTTGACAATCCCGAAAAGTTTATTATATTTTAAAGAACTTGCTGGCAAAGCTATGGTAGGTATATTTAAGGAAAACAATTTGCCAATAACTGGGTACAAATCCAGACTTCAACTGCTGCAACTGAGAAATAAATACATTACCTACATTGATATATTTATTCTGTTTTGTGAATTCAAACTTGTATTCCTGGAAATAATTCAAATTCAAATCATTTATTGCAGACTAAGTGTACAAATATACTGGCTTATGCACATTATGGCTTAACTTCTACGTTAAAGAGGTTGACCCTTTTATTGTCCTTTTGTTTCCTGAGAAACTCACGGATTACTGTCGGCACAGCCCTACGTCTAATGGAGAGGACTACAAAGGTAAGAAATCCTAATCCAATTTATTCCAACATTGTCGACAATTTACTGCTAAATGCTAAGGATGCGCTGCGCTGGTAGCAAGAGGTATATTCCCTCAAACTGTCGGCGCAGTGAATTCTCCATAAACCTCTAAGAGGTTTTTCGGGTCGGCAACGCGCGAGTGATACCTCTGGTGTTGCAAGCGTCCATAGGCTACGGTAACCGCTTACCATCAGGTGGGCCGTATGCTTGTTTGCCACCTTAGTGGTATAAAAAAAAAGATAATAGAAGCTAAAACTGTAGGTAGAAGTTAGTAGTTAATGTTATAAAAGAAAAAATATCATCCTATATATGTATACCGTCATGGCTGTATACCCCGAAGGGTTAGACAGAGGTGTACTAATATGGTACCTAGATACCCCACAGTTCCCCATTATATTTAGGTCCCGTGTAATAAATAGGGTCTAAGGGTAATAGGTCTATTGTCATTAACCGGGCACAAACCCAAACTCCGAGGCCCGAGCGGCTACTGGGAATTTCATGAACGGGGTTCATCCATGAAATTCTCGACCTCAAGCGGAGCAGTCACGATTAGGACCACTACAGTAACGGAATAGTTAACTAAAAAAGGTTTTATAACAGGTTTTTATTTGTGTTTACATTTTCTCGAGCATAATAATTTTTGTGCAAACACACCACAGAACACTCAATTGTAATTTGTAATGTAACCTTAACATACTGTTGTACATACACCTTATTTATAATGAGCCATATTCTGTTTTTAATATACTCATTAGGAACAAAAATAATTGAGGAAAAAATACAAGAAAGTAAAGAGAATGCTATATGCGAGTTTAAAATAATATACACAACCTTGTACAAAGTAGAGATCAAAGTGAAAAACAACATTGGTTTCAACTTCCAATTATAAATTCAATTAGGTATTTTTAAGCAATTTTATTTCCTCGTTCTAAGCGCGACTGCTGAGCTAGAGGTTCGATTACCAGGTCAAGCAATGAGTTATTGGATTTTTCTGTGAAATTCTCAGTTGCAGCTCAAAAATTGGTATTTTGCCCGGCCAAGGGCAATATAGGCTTACACCTTATTACATAGGACCTAAACATACCGGAAAACTGGGTTTAAATAGCAGCACACCTCTGCCGAACCTCTCGGAGAATACGCCTGTATTCCATATTATGCCAAATTAATTTGAGAAGTGTTTGTTGTCGTTATTCAAATGACAAGCTGAAGATCGTTGAAAAACACAAATGGAATAAGTAAACCACTGCTTGTAATGTATTTGATTAGGTAATGTTATTAATCTGAAGTTATAACTATTTTGCATAAACTGGTAAAGGTAGACAGTTGCAACTCCCGTCTGAATTTAACTGCGCTACGGCCGGAACGTACAAGTTTACACAAACGTTGAACTAGCTCAACTCTACACATTAAATGTTAATAGAATTCTCTCACTAAATAAGTCCTTAACTTAAATATGTCCCTTCTCCAGCATACAGACTTTAATTCAGCAAAATAAAGGGCCCCGGCATTAACTGATTAAATAGATACCCACCCTTATCAAAAAGCCCTCGGCTTAAGACAGCAAAAAGTCAATCCACTGGGGCTCACTTAAAATATTGGCCATAAAACATGTCATGTGCCTAAATTCTACATGTAGGTAATAGGTATCCACCGAGTAGTTATAGAAGTTTTCTTCATGCATAAATTGGAGAGTCTAGTTGTATTCGTATGAAATTACAATTATTAAGTAAGTACTTACAGAACAGTCAAAATATTAAGTGGAATTAGTTACGAATATTTTTTTATGTGTCATCATATTGGTTGGTTGTATAGCTACATATATTTTCACGCCATTTTTCCGAAGGCAGACACCGCAGAGTGACACTTGCTACGAGTCTTGTATTCTTCTTTTGCTTTGCCCAACATTCACACATCTTGTAAAACACACGCGCCCATTGCAGTAATATAATGGCACATAAATAAAAAAAAAGAGATGTTAATCTATACTTACTAATATTAAGAGAAAATAGGTATTTGTATTTTGGCATTATTCTATCTGGACCGACTTCAAACATTTTTTCATCATTAGAAAGCTACATCTTTCCTATGTAACATAGGCTATAAATTATAAGATCAAGTTATCTTATTATAGTTGACACTTCACGTGTGCTACGTAAGCACTATAGGTACTTAAGGTCAAGTATCCATTTCCTGTCTCAAAACGCGACAATATAGATAACAAAAAATGAAGTAACAACGCTGAGATGCTGAGATGGGATGCTAGTTATCCGGTCACCTGTCACTTAAGTGATACAAATTACTTACGTGACGCCGAGTTTTCTGGCCAAGACTAATTCTATTGTTAGCGCAGTAATCCAATTGAGAAAAAAAACTGTCTAAAAATTGCGATAAATCGATACCCGAATACAACAACTAATTTTTCGATAGTAGCTCTCCGAACCGGCGCAAGATGAGAATTAGTCGATAAGATCTCGATACACTCTAATTTGATACCTACCTTTATCAAATTAGAGTGTATCGAGATCGGGACTAGGATCCCGTTTGGATACCAAATCCATTAAATTCTAACGAAGGCTGCGTATAGAATAAGTATGCTGTATTTTAGCAAAAACTAAGCAGAATCATCTATCACAATAAAATTTCTCATCAATAATGGATATCGGTATTTAAATTGTGCTCGCAGTTGATTACAATATGGGTAATTATGATAGACGCTTCGGTGGTGGCTGTGGTAATTAAAATGAAGTGGATATCGAAGGATCGATATTCAAAATAAACTGTACTTCGTAACCTATAAAGGTATTTTGATAGAATATTATAAGTATCAAATGCACAGTATCGTTATTACCTACGTCCCGTCAAACACCGCCATCTGTCGTAGATTTTCGAAAACGTGACCCACAGATTGTTCATCGCGGAGGCATATCCAACCAAGCTGTGATGCTAGCTCGATCTCCACAAACATTGTACTTTACGGAGCTCAGCCTTAGTTATTAGCGTACGTGAGTGCACCTAGATGGCGCTAGTAGTAGTGTTACTTATGAGGAAAATTTGTGAAATATTTTGAGATGAAATTAACTTCAATGAAGAAGAAAAGAAACAACGAATACCAGTTATAATACAGCTACAGGATAGAGTGTACATGAATAAAAATATGTATTGGAACACTTGTAATCATCTTTTAAATCTATATTTTTAATATTTGGCCAAAAAGAGCCTGAGAGGAGAAGAATCTAAAAAACTGCAAAGACACTCTATAAAAAATATGATTACAATATTATTCACATACCTACTTGATGGGTATCGATATGAATTAAGCATATTTTTTAAAGTAAAAAGTATGTTTGTTTTTGGGTTTTTAGTATAATAACCTTCCGACAAAGGGCGTTGACCTCGGGGTCGATTTTAGTCATTTACTGCAATAGACTGTATAAGACTATAATTCATATCTCTGGACATTGTGGAGAGTACCCAAAAGATTGCTTTTACTAGAAAAAGGCTGAGGTCAGACGTTGAACGTACAAAAGACGTAGGTAGTGTAGAACGGCTTTTTAATATCAAATTATTTGAGAATTATTATAAACTAGTGTTTCACCCTCGCTACGCTCCCGGTACTATTATTATTAATCTATATATATAAAAATTCATCGCCGAAATGTTTATACGCGTATAACTTCCGAACAACTGCACCAAATTGAACAATTCTTTTTTTGTTGTGTTCGTTATTGTCAGGACCAGGCTTGTATGTAAGATTTTAGATTTTTTTTAAACCAACGGGACACGCAGGCGAAGCTGCGTACGGTACGCTAGTATATTATAAAGATATTATAGTCTTTCTAACTCAGGCAAAATGTAGCTTTCTAATAGTGAAAGATTTTTTTTTAATCGGAAAAATTACTCGAATTTTGTTACAAACGTACAAAAATACAAATATTTCTACTTTTATAATGTATTACTGTTGGTGTAGATAGAAGATTTTAAACGAAACCTGTAAACAAAATCTAAAAGTCCCCCTTCTATACATATAATTGATTGATGTATACATTATAATATTTTAATAGTTACAAAAACAAAATAGTTTTACAATAATTAAGCTACACCAACTGCTTAGTTGGTGAAATTTCAGAGAAATCGCAGATAATTATGTTTTTATTAATTTCCTATAATTTGTAAATCATAAAAAGGAGGTTTATTAGAATTCAAGGAGGACGTCAAACAAAAAAGTAAAGTCCACCGTACAGCAGACGCGAATTTGCATATTTAGTCTACAACCTACCTACTATAAAATATTTCTATAGTAAATTCCGTTCTTAATTCCGCGAGATATAAACACTTTCGCTATGAATTAATGACAGATTGGCCTAGTTATATACAAAAACAAAACACTTAAATAAAAGCAAAAGTGCTGCTTAACCGGTTTCTCCCAAGACTACATTAGATACTTATAATATTTCGAACGCCCTATTACCGTCTTTAGCATATCGGTAAAGTGCACCCGTATACCTCTGAACCCTTCGGGGCATACAGGCGTGATGGTATTTATAATATTACATATAGATTATGTTGTCGTAATAATTGCTCTACATAAGGAGCACTGGCGGTCAACAAACTAAGCGGTATAAAACCGGTAAAAGGTCTTACTCAAGATTAACACAATTTATAAAAGAAGGTCATAATATGATAAGGTTCAGTATATCGCTATTGTCGATAGCAACCATTACTGAAGACTCCTTTTAATAAGAGAAAATAACTAAGCAAATTCCCAACAAAATCTAAGTAATGTGGAAACTAGCTTTACAAGTTAACCATTAAAAAAATATAATCACATAAAAATTACATGCCTTCCAGAAATGCTTGGTACAAGTATTACTTAGTTGGAAAGTGCGAGAACATAATAATATACCAGGAGTCCAGGGGATATAATGGAACAGGAATGTAACCATAAAAAGTGATGATTTATACTCTGCGAGTCTGCAAGAAACCAGTACTTGAGGGGTCGATGACCTGCCTGGCGTCCTTGAAGGTAGGTACACAAAACGGTTAGTACCTTCCGATATACTTTTAAAATACCGGTCAAGTGCGACTTGCACTTGCATAAATCAATGCTCTGTACTGTAATTATTCGTTATACCTACGCAAGTGTATTAAGATGCAGTGAACCTTAGCTTCGACGTTATTTTTTTTTCAGATTTCCCTCTATACTCTTTTGGAGATACCTATATTTTTTTTGGACGTTTGAAAATAGTGTTTCTGAAGTGTGCTACGATAAAAAAAACACTTGTTAAACCTCTGGGGGGTCAATAATGACTTGTCGTCTTCAATGAATTAATGACATACGGCTACCAACAGTGTATCTGTATAAGTACCTACATATTTTTTAAAGTATTGAAATTCCTACAGGTGATACCTGTGGAAAGTTTGATATTTAAATCTCACAGACCAGTTAAGTACATAATTAAGGTAACCGTTTAGCGGTTTATGTCAAGTAATCTCTGAGTAAAATTGCTGTGACAGACAGAGAGACACCGTTCTGGCTATTTTGGTACGGAATGAAAAAAGTCACAGTTTTCCGAATCAAGTACCTAGAACCTGTAGGTGAATATGTGAAGGTATTTTGCTGCTCAAAGGACAACCCAGTAAGAAAGTTATTAATATTCAATACACGGTGCCATTTGCCCCTGATATTTCTAATATTTCGTTTTGGTGATGTCGGAAAAGTTTCTGTTTATACAAAAGACGTAGCTAATGTTTGCTAATATCGAAACTTATTAACATCAACTCCGCTTTGCTAAAAATAGTAAATAAAAAAAGAATATGAATTAAATGATATAAGAAAAAGTACTGTAGGCTGTCTATTTTCTTTTCAAACCGAAAAGTCCTCGGCTCAATAGACCTATTCTGTGCCTTAACCTAGCAAACAATAACAGATTTCAATATGATACGATTATGTAAGATTTCGGGGATGGGAATGTTATGGGGGGAGGGATGGGGATGTGTAGATATTTTTTTTTCAAATAAGTAAAGCAATAAATGTAATAAATGTTCAAGTCTGAACAGCACTTTTGAATACAAAAATTTATTTTAGTTTAATTAATTGATTATACCGAATTCATACAAGGTTTGGGTTTGCATAACCTGTATGTATA
The DNA here is from genome assembly GCA_946251955.1 of Acronicta psi. NCBI lineage: Eukaryota > Metazoa > Arthropoda > Insecta > Lepidoptera > Noctuidae > Acronicta > Acronicta psi. Next base: position 7,645,924 of record OX276475.1, on the reverse strand, counting down.
TTATAATGTCCCAAAAAACGGGTACACCCGTTAGGTCCGTTGCAGCATTTATGTTCGCGACCACTGTCCTTTCATCCATATCTTGTCTCACTAAACTAAGGAAATGATAAAATAAAGTACCTATTTCTTAAAAACTCAGAAAAGCTTTCCTCTTAGTTACTGTTTCGATCACATACGGGCACTACGTGGTGGTTTGCTTCCATTTAATTTTTTAAGGTAAAACATTATGTAAATCCTTTTTAGGTGTCAATTTACACCACTTACCTACCTACCTACAAATAGTTTGGAATAACATTGTTAAGTTGCCAGTTTTGTTTACAGTTGCTCATTTGTTTTCCGGGAATGCTTATTCGTTTTAAATGTAGAATTCCTTGAATTTTAATCAAAATCATTAAAAAATCAGATACCTACACCTGCATATCTGCTTTTACTTCTCAAATCTATGCTACGGCATGCAGACTAAGTATGAAAGTCAATAAATTATCAGACATCTATGAATATGAATAATAATATAGCAATTTATTAAGATCAGCTTTAGAAGTTATTTTTGTTATAACGTTAACCTCATCTACCAGTGCCTAAACGTTGGAAATAACAACTGGGGTTTTACAATAAAATTAATGTCACTCGCAAATGTCATGTAGGTAAGCGTTAGACTTGAGACTTGCACTAAACAGTTGCTTACTATTTTTTTATCCTAGGACAAGATAGGAACCCTACACGAGCGACATGTTTCTGTCATTATTATATCGCCTTCTAGCCGAGATGCGACAGTGAAAAACATCTTATGGTCGCGTAGAGGAACTCAGGATATTGGCTCGCAGTCCAGGTCTCGATACTTGCTTATGCTGCATCAAATTAATTGTGGGATTGCATTCGTTCGATGGACCCTGCCTCACCACTTGGAAGTTGTATCCGCAAAACAAACACATACAATAAAAAAAGAAAAAACATATGTAACCTACACAGGTACAGTCGAATTTAGATAAAAAAAAACATTGTTTTTTCGACGGTTGAAAGAACTCAAGATTGCAGCATTTTATGTTTTTTTATACAAGATGCTTTTTTGAAAGAGCTGAAAGTACCTACCCTATTTATATTATACATATATAGCCTCATGCCTGTTACCGATAGGGGTAGGCGGGCTGAGATAAAAAATTTCCACCTATTTATCTTATAGATACAGAATAATTCTGACCTATAAGGGCATAACTTCCTATGAATAATTCTAAGTAACACCTGCGCAGATGCGTCCTTTGTGATGTACGAGCGATGCCCTGTAACGGAATACCTTGGCAAATAGCTCGTATACCTATTTCACTATAAGAATACATATACACACGTATTTGTTCTCCTTTGTTAGTACTTAACGGGATTACTCGTCCAACGGTTCAATAGTCATCATCATTTGATTGTTTATTTACCGTCAAGATGTCGTCAATTCAGACAATTTAGAATACGGTCTATCTAACGTGACATTGTGATTTGTACAAATACTTTGTAGTAAGGATTTATATTACAAGTATCGATTTTGGTTTTCGAAATTCAAAAAATCTTTAATCATTAGGTACATTTTATAGATACTTCGGTTGAATGAATGAAGATAATGATTAGTTGAATTAAATATTTTTTTTCAAATTGTAATTGCTCATGTTGTATTAACTAAGTTGAGGTCTAGTGATTACTTAGTGTTCTGAATAAAAATTAAATTAAAAATGCTGCATTTGTGCAGCATTTATATACTTAGTAATAATACGATTCTAATCACAACCGGTGATTTTTTATTATAAGTGCACATTTAGTACACCTTTACCTAACTCTTCGGGAATACCGGCGTGATGGTATGTTATGATTCTAATCAAATCTACAATGTTTCTTGAAAAAGCTTTTAATCATCGGTAAGATGTAAACAGACGCTAGACGCATCGCTTGAATACAAGCAGCCGCTTTAAATAAATAATGCAAGTGTGCCTCGCATTTCCTTCGTAATGCATAGTTTTCTATTCATCATAGTTCACAGACATCATAATGAAATGAGATCAAAAACGGATCAACTAAATGTAAGTACATGAGATCAAGTACCTACCTACGTATATAAAGAAATTGGTAAATGCTCAAGTTTGTATTGATATTGGTCATTATGTCAAACTAGCGGTAAATTCAAGTGCGCGGTCAAGGCGCGCACTGCGCATACGCACCACACTTTTTCCATTTCGAATGCTTCGCAATCATTCCTCGACCAATCGCTGCAGTGGTGGGACGTGGTGAATATACAAAAGGAAAATCAGTCAATATTTATTATAGTTATTAATTTTAGTTTATATTTTTAAAGGTGAGTTTATCATTTAATTTGTTAGTAATCAATTAAGTTTATTTGCATTTTTATATTTTCATTTACAACTATTATTTATAAGTGGTCCCTTGTTAATCTTTTATATGAATTATTTACAAAGGTCCAAAATCAAATACTTTATAAACTTCCAAGACAGTGAAAACTTACCCACTAGTTGTAAAATTGCTTAAATTCAAACCACTAAACTTTTTACCGCAAGTCTAGAGCAAAGCTGTCTTATAAATGAGCTTATTTTAGTTTATTGAGTCCTTTGATTATATGAACATGCTTTCAAAGTTTAACTAGAAATGTTGTTGAAGCAAAAATCCGTAAAGTGCAAAATTAACAACTAGGGATTGTTATAATTAATTTAACTGGTTAATTTAAGTTTAACAAGCATGAACTGCTTACTAGCAGCACCGCTTTTATATCTTATCTAATAAATATTTAACTCCAAAATTTAGTAATCAAAATATTATTGTATACATATTCTGTTTTGAATTAAAAAATGTAAAGTTTTATTCTTTATCCATAATTAAAACTGATGGTAATGAAAGGTCCACCGTTCGTTTTCCGTTTTATATGCTCGGTTCTTAAATTCGAAAGATTACAAAGAATAAAATTATATGAGTCCTACAAACATCCTCTCTATACATGTTTCTAAATTATATAAAAATAAGCCCTTACTTACTGTCGCATCCCGATAGGGCTTTTGAGGCAAATTCCTCATGATGCAAATGTTTGTTCCCTCTGTTCTCTGATGCTCACAGCGTATATAAGAAAGTTCTAACTTATAATTTTAGTAGCTGTTGCCCGCGCTTTAACGCATATCCCAAAAGAATTTTTCAGATATAAAGCCTCGTAGCCTATGGCTTTCCTCAGGTTGCAATCTAATTCTTTGCCAAATTTTATCGAAGTCTGTTCAGCGGTCTAGGACTTTTAGATTTACGAGTGATGTTCCGTTCGATTGCTGGATTATGCCGCATAATTTTAAATAAATATTTTTTACTACATCAATAACCAGAAAGTATACTTACCTACATGTGGATTTTAGTACTACTTAGTCTATGGTAAATGCGATTCGTACAATATCAAATAATTATGTACCATTTTATGTACATAAAGTTTTAATAAATAAATAATTATCAGAGAATCCTGTGAATCGTGTTTATTCGCATCATGCGTCGATCGTATCGGACACCATCGCATCGCATTTCTTACAGTAGTTGGACTAGTACTGTAGGTAATCATTATGCGACGTGCGTGGCCGAAACATGGCTTTTATACTTCAGTCGTGGCCATCGATCATTTGTAGTCCCAATATAAAATGCTCAAACGTATGTCTCTATATTTGAGACATAAACATTCTGGCTGGGAAGTAATATTATTTTAGCTAGCTTAGCTTATTTACCTTAGCTTATTTTAGAAGCGACAAAGCTTTTTTTAGTCTAAGCTATGTCAAATCGTGAGTTACGTTACTCATAACATACTATCACACATGTATAAAAAAAAACTTTCATACAAACCTTGACCTCACAATGAGGAACACAACAAAAAACAGCCAAATCCGTTGAGCCGTTCTCAGGTGATGATCTTTCATACATGCGGCAATTGATTTTGCTGCGCAGGTTCGCCAGCTTTTCACGGTGGATTAAAAATAATATTAAGTAGGTATATACAAACCTTGTCCTGATGATAATGCAAATGGACACAACAAAATAATAATTATCCAATTTTGTACAGCTGCTCGGAAGTTATGCGCGTACATTGTTGTGATTATATATTTATATAGATGCGTAAATATTTATATATAAATAAAAAATGCTTAAAAAAATAATTATAAATGTCGGGAACCACTACAAATCCCCATGTTCAACAATAAAGGTTATAATTATTCTCTGCAATTAATTTGTGGTCAAGTGCCATGACAGTAGATGGTGTACCTATATCGTGCGTAATGTAGAAACATTTTCCCTAATGTTAATAACACTAATCTTTTATTATATCATTTTCATGCAAAATGTTTTTGGTTGAACTGTACGAAATTTTATAGATACCGTTTAATGCAAATCGGTCTGCAGCTTTTTTACTTTATTTGTGTCATCTCGCCAGTGATTTTAACGGTTCCGTTGCAGAAGAATGTACTTGTGTTTTATTTTTACTACGACCTGCTTGGGCCGGTTTCATGAGCGCGGTTGTTAAGTTCAAAGGTCCAGCTTCAATATTCAGCTAAGGCCAAGTGATTTTCGAATGTTATGTTATGATTTAAGGCGCCGCCTGTAGATATGATTAATATATTATACGGAGTATAGACACTTTGTTCCAGACTTCCTCCTTGTTCCTTTAACCATCGTAGATCGATCTTATGTATACCAATATTACCAATCATGACCTTATCTAGCACATTCACAGTTCAGTTGAAAGTAGTGCCTGAGCAATTGGTGGTATGCATTGAAAAAAAAAACTAAAACAAATAAAAAAACATTAAAATTTGAATTAACTGGTTCTCCTCTTTACTTCCAGGTATAATGAGGCTAAAATTTACAGTTTTAATATTTCTTATAACAACACTATTGTTGACCAACGCCCTTACACTTAACGAAGAAGATGAATTCGCAGTTGTCGAAGATGACTCAGATACGAGAGAGGGCCGGATACTATGGCCGTATCCTTTGAGAAACAATGACACAGACAGCAAAGGTTCAGAGAATAATAAAGCTACAGATGGAGAACAAGGAGGTAACAGCGAGAGACAGAAGCGTTTCTTGCCGCTTTACTCGTATCGACAGAGTCCTCTCGCGGACATTATGTTGCAGTCACTCGGGAACTATTCGCCAAACAATGCCAACGATCCTTTCGATTTCTTGCGAGACACGTATCCTCTACCAAAAGGTAAAGCAAATTTATTTTTACTTATTCCTAAAGCCTAATTTTAATTCGTAAAGCGCCTACAGACAGGTTGCATATTTTTGTCATTCGAAAATCTATGAAATTGACACTTTCGACAAATCGGGCTGTCACTAATGTCATTTCCATACATTTTGTTTCTATTCGTTTGTCGATTCTTTAAGTCTTAATTTTCCGTAATCAACTAATGATAAACTAAGAAAAGCCAGTTACTCAAAATACAAATATGGCCCTTAGTCGCGGCGACTAAATAACTTAAGAAATTCTAACGGCAAATAAATTTATATTTTGAAATATACATAACGGACCATAAACAATTTTCTAATGTGAATCCAGTTATGATTGGTCGAAAGTAGTCTTAATGCCTTTTAGTTATTTAAAAAAAATGTTTTATCTTAAAATTCAGGTGAGAGGAAAACAAAAATAAAACCTGTTTGGAATACGCATTTTTAAACAAGAAGGATTTTATAGTATAAGCTTCTTTATAATGTTATCGGATAATCTATAACTCATAGTTTCCTAATGTTTGGCTATAAAGGCTATACTTATCTTTCAGCGTTTGTTATTGTTCTTTTTATTTTGTTTACGCACCCGGATTCAAAGTTTTAATTGCATTATTGTTTACTTGAAGGCTGCGACGGGAACATGACACTTCCAAAGACAACTCCAATGTTTCGAATGACATTAATTATTAGTCAAACTTCCTGATATTAATATAAATTCCATGGTAAATTCTCACGTGTCATAATCACATAATTATTGAGAGATTATTAGATTTTAGGTCTCTTTATTATAAATATTATGATAATATTTTATTTCTAGTAGGGACAATCAAAGTTTTTTCTTGCGCCTCACATTGTAGCACACTTCGGGCTAGATCTCAAAGTATCATTTGAATTACCTTACATCGAGTACTGATTTTTCTTCTATTTCTGTTTTGGTCGGGTCAGCTTAGAACTAAAACCTAATTTATTTTGGGGTCTGTGTGTATTTATAATATTATTATGTATTTATTTTATGTGCCTCCAGATATAATATTGCTGTTTTGATAATGAAATACGTAGGTACCTACATAAATTATAGCTTGTTTGTTCTGTATGGTGTAAACAGAAACAATGAATATTGAAAATAGTTTACCTAGTTATTAAGTAGAAGCACTTGTGGGTGGAGTGAAATAAATATAAATATAATAGAATACTAAAGGCCTATTTGCTACTACTGCTAGGTGCCGGATAAATTAAGAAATGAAACAATATTTGTATGAAATTATCTGCCAGATAATTTAACGGAAACTAATCAGGAAGTGGTGAAACAAGCCCTTACAATACTAATATAACATATAAGCACAATATTTTATACTAGCTCTCCGCCAGCAGCTTCGCCCACATGGTCTTGATAACTTTTTTTCCCCGTTTTTGCAACATTTTTCATTGCTACTCTGCTGTATTAGTCGTCTATTAGAATTTTTCAAATCGGTCCAGTGGTTTCGGAGCCTATTCAATACAAACAAACAATCAAATCATTCCTCTTTATATTATTAGTTTATGTAGATAATACTAACAATTTATGAAGTGTCTGAAATAAAGATATCTAATTATATTTAAGTAAGAGTAATCATCACCATTTATTTACAATAATGTGCGTTCCCGTTTCAGGCTATACCCAACCGCTTGACGAATACGACTATGTGATCGTGGGTGGGGGGACAGCAGGTTCTGTGCTCGCTGCCCGACTGACAGAAGACAAGCCTAAAGCGATGGTGCTGGTCATCGAGGCCGGGAAGCCGGAGAGTCTCCTCAACGACGTCCCAGCTCTGTTGTCGGCCATGCAGCTCACTGACTACGTGTGGCCGTACACCATGGAACATCAACCTGGAATTTGTTTAGGTCAGTTATTTATAAGATCTGTCTTTTTTGTTTAATGGTCGTAAGCGGGACTGGGGGTTTACTACCTAAGCACGAAATCCGTAGTTTCGGCCTTCGTTACGGGCATCTCTTACTCCGTATCATCTACGGACGCGTGATACTTCTCGTTCGATTCTCGGGACGAGTAAAATTGTAACTATTGGGTTTATAAGATTATGAAATTCTTAGGCGGAGTCTGGTCCGGGTGTTCGTGCCATAAGATCGTTTTAGACAATGTTTTTACGCACCAATAGCGTTTTTTTATTAATAATACTAGGTATATAGGATAATACCCGTAATCTTATACACAATACGGAACAAGGAAGCCATCTGACTTGCTATTATGTTTGATTTGCATTAAGGTGTATTTCTTAACGAACCAATTTAACTATATTATAATAGTTATGCTAATTTCTATTAACATGGTAGTTGTATTCTACTGGAAACATAAACTGTTTTACTTGAATAACATAACAAACATTTCAAAGGATAGACAAACAAACACGATCACGAAGATTATAAGATAACATATAACTTTACGCCAAAGGGTTAGGCAGAGGTGAAAGTTCGCTGATATATTTTTAAATCGGTGAGACTATTACCATTAACCGGGCCCAAATCCATACCCCAAGCTGCTACTAAAGATTACGTAGAAAAATCCAATAACACCTTACTCGACCTGCGAATCGAACCCAGAACCTCAGATTGAACAGCTTACGTCCACTACACAAAGCATAATTAATATAAATGCCTAATTACTTACTTAAATTTGGTCAAACCTTCGTTATCATTTTGCTAACTTAATTTATTTTTAACCATGAATGATACTGGGTGTCATTGACGTCAAATCATGATAACAATTTATTAGCCAGTAACAAAGCTGAGAATTAAACATAAAAAATCTGATACTGTATTATATGAGTTCTAATTGTACCTAATTATGTATATGATACTAGCGACTCGCCCACGCTTCGCTCCGGGTACTATTATTATATTATATAAATATGTACATAACCTATGTAACATAGAGATAATGTATCATTCTCATGAATTTTTGAAATCGATCCCGTAGTTTTTTTCGTGACAAACATACAAAAATACAAATCTTTCCTCTTCATAATATTCGTATCTATAGTTATGGACGAAAAGGAAGACATTTGCCTTGCAATGACGTGATCACGGCTAAAAATAAAATACTAAACAAGTAAACAGAAACCTAAGTCTTAGGTACCCTTACCCTTCTCGAATTGCAGTCATGGCATTAAGTTGTTCTCTAAATTCCAGGAAGCAGGGACAACCGCTGCTACTGGCCTCGAGGCAAGGCGCTGGGGGGCACCAGCGTCATCAACTATATGCTGTACACCAGGGGCCGCCCACAGGACTGGGACAGGATCGCAGCCGATGGAAACTATGGATGGTAAGAAAATATTATGACTCTGGGGACGGCTATAAATAAAACTTCCTCTCCGACCGTTTGGGAAGAAAAACGTGTTGGAACAGGCAACAAAACCCAGCCCGCTTAGTTTCTAACCCAACAAAACCTGGAAAGATTGATGGTAAGATCTAATGACCTGCCTGGCTGGCTACCCGTAAGGCAAGAAGACTAAGACGGCCTTCAAATAAGTAGTTTTATAGGATATGTACCTCAGAGGCCGAAAGCTGCTTAATTTTAGACTTAGGTTTGGGCTTTCTACAAAGTTATTAAAACATACCATCACGCCCACAGTTCGCCGATGTGTTTAGGATCGAGGCATTGGACACAAATGCAGAATTTTTTACTGCTACTACTATAATATTTTGCTCAACATGGGAATTGAACTCAAGTCCTTTAACGCAGCAGTCACTATCACTGTATAATGTCATTATATTGGAAATGCTTAATACCTCCAGTGACTCGTAAACAAATCTAAAACTTTTGAGTCAGACTTTTACAAATAGCAGCATTGGCAATAGACTAAAAATATTTCGGCGAGTAAGTGCTAGCAGTTAAATATAAACTCAGATTTTGGTAGTAGGTAATAAATAGGGAAATATTTCCCCAGTTTCCTACGCCAACGGGTCAATGACCTTAGGGTACTACCGCCTTGTATAGTGTAGGTATTTCTCAGATCGTTTATGTATTTATATGCAATAATAGAAAGGTTAATATAGCATTTGCCTGCAGATTCCTCCAGATACAAATCAGATTAAAATCAAAGATATTGTTAATGATACAACTCCAGCCTATTTCGGTTACGGCGACTATTTACGAGGTCACTGATGCGCCCTGACTGGTAATGATACAACGAGGTCTTTTTCTTATTTCCAGAAGTTCAACGCAATTATTATCTACCAGTTTTATGAATTGTGTTTAATTTTCTACAGGAACTACGACAAAGTCTTGGAGTATTATATAAAATCTGAAAAGTCGAAGCTCAAAAAATACCAAAACCTTCCATATCGCGGCCGCGACGGGGAGCTAACAGTCGAGAATGTTCCATTCAAGTAAGTTACCAACTGTTATTAATTTCAACTATCCAAAGTTTCTAACTTAATTAAAACTCAGACCTGGCAGAATTTAAAAGTTACCATCTGACGCTATATATTTCGTTTCCAGGACCGGTCTTGTCGAGGCGTTCCTTAAAGCTGGAAGAACATTTGGTCACCCTACGGTTGATTATAATTCACCATACGAACTCGGGTTTGGTTACACGCAAGCGACCCTTGACAAAGGTCATCGCATGAGTGCAGCTAAAGCATTCCTCCACCCTCACAAACGGCGACGAAATCTACACATTCTCACCGATACCAGGGCTACCAAAGTCATCATAGAACCCCAAACCAAGAGAGCGTACGCTGTAGAATATATAAAAGATGGTGTTAAGCGCACTGTCCGTGGCCGCAGGGAAATTATTTTATCAGCCGGCCCAATAGCTTCACCCCAATTGCTCATGCTCTCAGGAATAGGTCCTGAGGAACATTTAAAATCGCTAGGAATTCCAGTTGTACAAAATTTACAAGTTGGAAGGGTTCTCTATGATCATATCTCATTCCCAGGAGTTATTTTCAGATTAAATACAACTAATGCTTCTCTGCTAGAGCCTAAAGTTGCGACGATACAAAATGTTTTACAGTGGTTACAGTACGGCGATGGACTGCTGACAACGACTGGAGCAGTTGAAGCTATTGGATATCTAAAGACATCAGTATCGCAGGACCCGGAGAATGTACCCGACATTGAACTGTTGAGTATGGGCGGCTCTATAATTTTAGATTCGGGAGGTGCGCTTAGAGAAAGCTGGAGACTTTCAGAAAAATCGTTTTTCAAAGCCTTTGGACCTTTGTATGGCTTAGACACTTGGTCCGCTGTCATAATGTTGACGCAACCGAAATCGAAAGGATTTCTTGAACTGAAGGATACTAATCCATTTTCGCATCCAAAACTGTATGGTAATTATCTAACAGACCCACAGGACATGGCAGCGATCTTAGATGCTATTAAACACGTCATTAAACTGGGACAGTCAGAAGCGTTTAGGAAATATGATCCTCAGCTATACTTACCGGAGTATCCAACATGTAAGAATTTTATTCCTGGTTCCGATCAGTATTGGGAATGTGCTGTAAGGACTATGATCATAACGCTGCATCATCAGATTGCGACATGTAGGATGGGTCCTTCTACTGATCCTTATGCTGTGGTGGATCCTGAGCTGAGAGTATACGGGGTAGAAGGACTAAGAGTGGTGGACAGCAGCGTCATCCCGCGACCAACCAATGCACATACTGCCGCGCCCGCTATCATGATCGGAGAAAAAGCTGCCGATATAATAAAAAATACTTGGTCAAATGTGGTATCATAAAGCGTCTCTCTCATAGTGATAATAAGTTTAATTAAATTATTACTCTAGTGACTAAAATATAAGAATAAAAATTTATAATTCTAAAGACGGAATATTCTTTGTGAGCGTTTCCTCCTAATTGTTAACATATTACATACGTATACATTTATAAGTATATCCAGTTTGATTTGAGGTTTAATTTTAATTACATAAGTCCTTATTCAGTATTAAGCCTGAGCCTTAAAAAATCTTGCTGTAATATCGATATTAATTTTATTATTATTTTAGGTTAGTGTGTCCCATTATCAACACTGTATTCGCCAGAAGTAGAGTAATGGCATGTCGTGTCTATTTTTTGGTGATATCTAACACACTCTAATGCAGGCTGATGATACGGGCTTATACCCAATATTGATATTATTTGATGATACATAATAAATAAATAATAATAAATAAATAGTAAATATCCTGGGACGTTTTATACAGCACCATCTAGTCCCAAACTAAGCTTGTAGTATGGGTACTAGTCAATGGATATAATACTTAGATACTTTTTTTGTAAATATATACTTATAATACATAGGAAACACCCAGACAAACACAAACATTTACATTCAACACATAAATATTTGTGTCCTGTGGGAATCGAACCCACAACTTCGTGATCAGCAGTCCGGTACTCGAACCACTAGACCACAGATGTCGTCTGTATGAATATGTTCTGTAAACAGCATACGCGAATTTAAGCCCCGATTACACGCTTAGATTTACTGCTTTTAATAATCCATATAGCGCTCCATAATGATATTGTAAATGCGAAAGTAACTCTGTTTGTTTGTCAGTCTCTCTCCGTCTGTCTACAACCTTTACACTTTAACCACTGAGCGGATTTCAATAAAAATTGGTGAGAGAGATACATTTTATCCATTACATAGATAGACTAACTTCTCAAAAAGTCCTTTGCGTCGCGATGCCAGCGAAACCGAGGTCAACAGTCAGATAGGTCTAATTTTAGACTCTAGATAGATAGAATAATCTTTATTGTACTTGCACCATATCAAGAAGCAAAAACATAACGGACTCTATCTACACGGATGCATCTACACGTAGTACTTTCCCGTTTAGATATCGAGTTATACGATAGTGGAAAGTGGAAAACGCACAGGAAAATTTCAGAGCTTCGACGCCGATACGCAAAAACAACTTAAATATTTATTTGGCCTCTACGTGAGAATTTTTACTTTTACTTACTTTTGGCGATTTCACAAACACAATAAAGCCTTGATTTTACACATAAACAAATCAACAGAACTCAGGTGCAGTTATGAAAGTCAACAAATTAATTGTTGCCTACAGGAACACAAAAAAACGTTTTGGTTGAATAGCAAATCAGCGAGCATCGTTTGATTTCATTATATTAATAGGAGTCGGCGCGGGAAAGGGTTTTATGCCCCGTCATGTTTCCCCAAATAATAAAATTAATGGTTCTTCTATACAGAGATCCATTAAGGTGGGTATTCAGTGTTCGCATTAATATTACCTCTGGGAAAAGGAAAAAGATTGATTTTTACGGAGTTACAAGTCTTGCTCTTTGTGAAATGTCTCCGATGCGTTACAATAGTAGATACACAAACGAACTGCTTTTGCACTATACAAATTCAGCTTCATGAAACAGCATTATTAATCATCAATACCTTCAATAAATTCATAGTAGCTAGATTTGTTCAATATGAAATTTTGTAGGCAAAAGTAGGTAAGTTGGCAGAACATTACGTTAGCACTAACAAGGCTAACGAAAGAAGAATACTAAGCAACTAGAACAATATTTATTGCTATGTGGCTGTGGGTGTAAGAGTGTCGTTGTTATAAATCTTTACAAGTTACGAAAGGTCAGGTGATCTAAAAACTTGCAAGACTTCTTTTTCCTTTGTTACTCCTATAAATTGTGTAGTGATTTAATATCAATCCCAGGCGCACGTTAATTTAAAATTTTGTGCATAAAAAAGATGAACTAAAATTCTGTATGCATCTAAAATCCAGATACTTATTAAAATCGAAGCAAAGTGCATCAGTGTGATTATATTTTCTGCAAATATAAAGAAGGAACGTGTTTGACTATCAGGAGAAATAGTATTTTATGCAGTAACGAGGTACAGTAAGTTTCTTACTTTCTATTTTTAGAAATTCTATTAACATAAAACTCCTTTCACCACAAAGGAATGCCCCACTTTAATCATTATTAAGATCGTAAATCCTAGTATAAATTAAAAGGGGTGTTGGTTTTTTAAATACATATACTACAGTTGCCTTGCTTAATATATGGTTTTTTCCATAATTGATGCATACGTGTATTTCTTGGAATGCTGCTTATCAGGAAAGTGGTTTATTGGTGGATTTGCACGCTACATAATTTTATAAACAAACGCTATTTTGACTTTGCATTAAGGTGGCACTGGACATGTGTCTTTCAAATAACCTTATAGTTACGAAGATTCAACCTATTCTATTAATGATATGTGCCTAGTAGTCGTGGATTTAAATCTAGACTCCAAGCTACAACTGAGAATTTCATATAAAAATCCTACTTATATGAGATCCTACTTATACTACAGTATCTTACGCCACGCAGCAACTACACCTTATAATAATAATATACCTTAAGTGAGGAAATTAATTAACATTTAATCAAGCTTATTTAATAGCATGAAACGATTAAATTTACAACTAAGGTATACAAGCGGTCTCTCCATTTGTATTTCAGTTATGCGTGACTGTAAACTGTTAGCAAATAACCGATTTCCTGAGATTGATAACAATAAATTGTGCTGTAAAGGCCCAAGACATTAAATTCAGTGAAAATGAAAGATTGTAACAGACTATCGTACAATCACGACCGGCTTTGTGTAACAATATTCTTGAGTGAGTCGAATAAATAACATAAACTTACTATAACGCCTGTATTCTCCCAAAAGTTCGGGAGAGGTGTACTAATTTGCACCCAAAGTTCGCCGGTATAGGAGGCGCGCCGGCCACAAATCCATACTCCGAGATGCTACTGACATAGAAAAACCCAATAAAACTTTGTTTGACCTGGAAAATATCATTTGAATAATAGTATTTTCTGAAATAGACGATATATTTTTAATTGGTGCATGCACGTTCTGGTATTCATAGTACACGCTTTGCTTAGATTGTGACTAGGACGGTGTTGTGTAAAAACTAAATTTCCAAAACAAATAAATTTTATTTACTTATTACTAAAATCACATTCTCATTAATTTTCAAATTAATGTGAGTCCAGGTAAATATTTCACTGACCCGAAAGTAAATAAAAATCGCATCAAGCCCAAAGCTCGTAAAAATTTACAAGCATTGTTGCATCCGTTAATTTGTTCATTAAACTACATAGGTAGGTACTTCCATCTTTAAAGAAAACTGAAAATACTCTTATTTTGTGAAGGAGCTGCCATTTGCACGGTCTCCTAGCTGCATAATTACTGCCGCGGCACTTTCCAACATCGCTGTAAATTGTAAATTCTTTGGCTACGTTTTCACTCCAAACAAGCTACACTTATTATTAAAAGTCTGCTTGATCATTCCCGCAATAGTAGTGTTTAATCGCTAAGCTGTTATCAATATATCAAGTGACAATTATAGTTCCGTTCTATTTTAAGTGTACAAACTTTTAACATTTCATCTACATTGTTACTTAAATTAGTTCGGTATACTATTACGACACGGAATACAGGATGACGGTTTGATAAAATACTAGTTTTATCATCACTACACTACAGTAATTATTATTTAAAAAATACACTTTTACAAAGTCTTTTATTCATTATCTATTCCATACTAACAAGAAGCATCAGTATCACTAATATAATGAAAGCACTTAAAACAAAAGCTGTTAAAAGTAACTTAACCGATCTGAACGTATCGCCTATCTGGCAACTACGAATCCTAGCCTACCAACCCATCTCCTCAAAACTCGACTCGGCGATGAAACTACCAACTTTAATTCCCATGCTTACAACTAATGTGAATTCAATTAGCGCTCCCTACTAATTGTTACTGCTTTTTCCGATCGAAAACGTGAATGTGAGCTTTAAGTAAAACAAAATAATAGTTACGGGTGCTTAATTATGTATGTGTAACTTGTATCATTGGTATTAATTTATTAAAACTCACTTCTGTTCGAACTAAAACTTCACATGAGAACGTGAAAAGATAAAAACTGGAGTAAAATAATTATTGATTGTTAGAAAACTTCAGTTTTCTTTTATTTATTTATCTAAACAAGCGGCACGTCCCAGCTTCGCACGGATGGTCAATTTTTTCGGTAAAATTTTCCGATGTTATAATAAATTCGGCTATTCAAGGTGGAGACAAATCCAACAAATTAAAGGTCGTAAAATCGGTTCAGCCGTTCTTGAGTTATAAATAGTGTAACTAACCTTTGACTCGCTCGACTTTGTTTTATAATTATACATATATGATTATATTAAGAAGATAATGGTAGTACATAAGATAAGTGAATGTAGGTACGCACACAAATCTATAAACAAAATTATAAGTGTCGACATGTAAAACATGTATTATATAAAATCTGGAATAAAAACCACCAAACTTTTTAATATCTCTAGACTAAAGTAAAATTTTGGTCTTACACAAAAAAATAAGAATTTTGTCCATGATTGGATTGTTTGTAAATACATTTCGGTTGGTAGTTGCAGTATTTGCGGCGGGAGTGAATCGAGATCGAATCGAGAGAACGTGGGTAAATAAGGGCAGTTCAATGAATGGGCGGGAAGCGCAGTCGTCTACGCTCCGCCGAGCGCGCGAACGTTCATACCGGACCGCGGTGCACCCTCAACAAGTGGGGCATTACAGCTTGCAACTCTCGACCAACTAAATTAAATATAAAAACGCTCTAACATCGAACTAAGAAAAAATGTGTTCCAATTAAATTATAAAAAAAATATTTCCCGAAGTGGTGAATAAGTGAAAAAAGTTTGTGATTTCATAAACCGTTGTCGTAAGCGAGATTTTGGCGCAGCGCTGTATTAGACGGTGCATAAATTATTCTATCTTAAGCCCTAAAGCTGTCTGTTGATAGTCACTAAGACAAAAGTGACATAAAATTAAATGATAACCTCATTTATTTTTAAAGTTACGTAGATAAGAGTTTATTAACGTTGTTTGAGTTATATGTTTCGTACAAAAAATATTATAAATACAATAATTAATAAGGCTTAGTAAAGTAGGTATAATATATATTTATTGTTTTGTTAAATGTGTTTGTGTATTCGTAATTATAAAAATCAATGTTTTGTAAATTCAAACTTACTGAATAATATAAAAAAGTAGACGGAAAATGGCATGAATATTTAGTAAATTCTCGACAAATAATAAATATCTGGCAAACTTTAATATCTGCGAATCAAGCACAAAACCACAAATGAATATGCAAGCCAGGATTACGAGAGCGGAACAAAAAGTCCGCCATAAATGTTTTAAAGTACCAACTACAAATTAATCCCAATTCACCAGAGTGATTTAAATGAAATTCGCCATATTGGTGGGCCGAGAATTTATTTTTGTGGCTCGATTCAAGTTTTTTTATTGGTAGATAATACATTTTTAAGATCAATTCACTTGAGTGCTCAAAGCGATGCGCAATTTTTTTGTTTAAAATAATAATAATAGATGACGTAAATGTTAGCCCGACTCACGATTTATGTCTCCAATTTATAAAACCACACTACACAAAAAGCGTTAATAATGTAAGAGCTCATTGTATATAGCATAGAGATTAAACATTGACAAGTTCAAAAGCGCTATAGAGTCTAACAAAATATTTATTGCGTAAGGACCATTATTAATTAGCAATTTTATTATGAATTATATCATTTTTTACCGAAAAATATCTTAAAATCAAGCTTAACGAGGTTAATTTATTAAAGAAGGTACGTAATAGCCGGTCAGGAAGCGTTGGCCACCGGAAGGGTAGGGATATAAAAGAGCGGTCATCCGCACACTACCATCCGCTTACTAACGAAGCGCGCTCCGCCAAAGAGGAAAAAACCTCACCACTGCAATTACTGTACACTGATACCTTAAAAACTATCGCGCCAAGCATTCCCTAAAATGGCGTACAAATTTATTCCATTTAGCAATTTCAAGAATAGTTTAAATATTTTTATTTGTTGTGCCTTTCTTTTACTTATTTTAATTTCTGTTAAAAACTGTCTGTGGCAATGAATTAAAAATGTGCTAAATTGCATTGCCACAGACAGGTATGCCACATAGCAGCAAATTTATACGACTATTTATCCCTTACGAACTGCTTGACCGATTTAACTTTTTTTGTGTTGAAATAAAATTGTCCTGACAAGGTTTGTGCGAATGTTTTTAATCCAAGGGCAAAAGCAGGCAAAGATGCGTACGGATCGTTATTATTTAGCTAAGTCCCGCTCAATTAAAAATACTAACGTGAGGCTGCACCCCACGCAGTATGCTGAGGGCAACCTGTAATTCTGTGTAGTGTAGCTACACACATATTGAACTTGCGCCTGTCAAGGTTCGACTGACGTCGTACGTGGAGCCATTACCACGTAGCTCGTGAAATACGACATAAATGTACGAGTTACGACTCAGGTCGTTTATTCTGCCCATATAATGCGCCCTAGTCGCGATAAATTGAAATTGGCACGTTTATCATCACCCCCTCTGTGATTGTATTTTTTATTGTATCATCATCCCACACAGAGCTGATTACAGCTCGCTTTGAATGGGTGACGGTTCGCTCTGACAATAATTTCGGATCTTCTCTCCTAGTAGCCTTTGATCGTTGGGCTTGATTAAAAGAAACAGGACCTATACTCAGTCTCCATACTCTCCTAATTCTATATCTAAGATCATATTTTAATATTCAGCATAAAAAGCAGGTGTGGTTTTCGCTTTTGGAAATGTTAATTCTCAATATTATAAGTAAGTACATAAACTTAACAATTATCCAAAGTTTAAGTAATTTGGTTTAGGTACCTACTTACTAAAATGTCTAATAGATATCCAAGATTGTTATAATGTTAATCAAATATATCACTAATCTCCAATTAATTTCCCAACCGCACATTGGCACACACACACATACAGTGGCTTTACGAGGTCACAGATAACATTTGATGTAACAAGCTACCCAAAAGTTGATTTGCATACGACGTCCGCCCCCTTTAATTCCGAATTATCTAATACTGGAATAAATTATTCCATGTTGAACACACATAAATATGATTTATGACGTTACGTGCGTGACAAACTAAGAATCAACTGCACCAATTATTTTTATGTAAGTTTTTGTAGTCTTCCTTATTGTTTGTTGTCTATCAAATTGTCAAGTGAAATAGCCTTGTAGATTGATTACCACGCAATTTTATCATTTAGACCAAACTTATTGTGTCTTGTTATCTAAAATGGTTTTTTTAACGGGCAATTTATGTTGTAATCCAAGAGCTACAAGACTACAGTTGTCAGTAGTATCTTCTTCTGTTGAGAAGGCTGTGCTAGCTTTCATCCAATTTATGAAAACTAACGTAAAGACGAGCGAGAACACGTAATGCGTGTTCTCGTTGCTTTGAGAAACATGATTCCAATTGTGTGGTCCAACAAAGCTTCAAAAGACATTGTTTCCTACTATATTACAGATCCGATCGGCGATCCCAAACCTCTAACGTCCGGATGCGAGCGGTACCCTATAAATTCAGCCCTGAACAAGCTTAACACGAATTATAATTTGTTCCTTCAAACGACTCGTTATTACAACACTGTTTTATGCCATGATTACGTACAATGGAGTTGGCGTAATTATGAAAATTAATTTAATTGGTGCCATTAACTTTTAATAATATGTTATAATGAATACGGAGTAGCGACTGTGCTCGTGCCATCAGCACCTCGTTTGTAAGGTACTAATCGTAAATGACCAATTATAAGGTAATATGAGGATTTTCGTTCTTATTGCTTTGTACGCAGACTTTGGTGGTGCCACGATAAAGTTTTATTAGCTTTCGGTAACTCCACAGACTAAACTCTAGCAGTCAGGCGGACGCCATATTTCCCCATTGTGTTTGTTCCACAGTTTGCATTATGTTTTACGGTTTTCTGTGTTGACTGCAAACTCAACAACAAAAAAACTCAGTTCCCCGGTGCACCATTCATAAAATCTATAGGTATATAAAACCTAAATACCAGTCACAGCAGGCGTGGCAGCCGACTATATATATATATATATACGTACGTTTGGCAGGTCTATTCCTAGAACGTATGCTAAGAATGGATTTAGGGGTATTCCCACTGGATTGAGAAAAACAATCAACCCATGACCGGGACTATAGGGCAAGAGTCCGACAAACCTGCCATCATTTGAGGTAGTAGGTATCCATGAGGATTTCCGCACACCAAAAAACAGGTAACAACGCGGGTCACAGCTAATAATTTTATTAATAAAATTAACTCAATGGCTGCGTTGCAGCGTAATTGTTTTATGAGAATATGAAATACACAATGAACATGTTTTACGAACCGTGTTGTTTTTAAAAAAACAATTATTAATTGAAACAGGAACACTGAAATTGGTATTAATTGAAACTGGGTTTGCCTCAGGAGAATTGTACAATGTATGAACTATGCACAGCTTAAAACGGTGACACGTGTCAGCGTGTAAAGGGAATTTTAGAAGTCACAACAGTACCTACTAACCAAGAGGTTTAGGGATTGTCGAGCACATAAAACGTAACTGGTAGTGTGAAAGCGGTGAATATTCTCACTGAATCAACACTACAGAAACGTTAACGTTTTTAATCTTATTACACCCAACCCGCACGTAAATTTGTTTGCATAATTCCTAAGTTTTATATAACATTTTATAAAATGAAAGCTTGTCAATGATATCTTTGAATAGTTTCACTTTCAAACCAATTATCCTATAAATAAACTAAGTTAGAAGTAGGTTAACGTCTGTTCCGAATTTCTTGACTGAGTTACATTATTTTCGAAGGAGAAAAGAAAGGCTTGGGAACGTCATAAAAATGGTTTATTAACATTATCACGCTACCACCACAGAGTTCTTTTGTGTAGGCAAGGAACTCATTTGCGACACATTTCGCCACCTTATTCTTAGCTTACCATCTATTGTACGACAAAATTGTAAATTAAGTTAATTTACTGTTCTGTGGTTAACTGTGGAGTTTTCTTCGCGAGTTGTTCAATTTACGTACAAGCATAGGCTGTATATCAACAGGATACATTTCCCCGTAAGGAATAATTATGTTTCCTTCTTTCTACCACAATGTGTTGCCATAAAGATTACTGAAGAATGGTGTAAAGAGTATGAGCAGTAACGTTTTTCTTTCTACCAATAATACCTATATACCATGGCCACAAAAGATACGGAAAGGGGCGTTACATTACCCATAATGATGAATTACTTTTAGTATACAATTTTTTAAACAGCAGCAAATTCATCAATTCATTTCTTTTGACTAAGCTGAAATTATATTTTTGACATTTTCAATCAGTAGTTGTAGCTGATCAAATTTTGATTGATCTTGATTTTTATATTTCTGATTCAATTTGTAAATTACTAAGGCTCTACTCTAGGTTCATAATACGAATATCGATTCTCCAAAATAATTTTTTTAATGACACGAAAAATTTAACGTTCAGCCTACTGGCCGTTGAACAGCTTACGTAGATATACAACAAGCATAATTCTGATGACGGTATAAATCGGTTACTGAAATCGCTTTCATGAAAATTTTGTTCAATGTAAGCATGAGATTATTTATAACAAAGACGTGGGTGAGGTACGTGCATCGCACATATTTATATCGTGACGGTTAAAGATCGGCGCGGTACGGTGCGGTATGATTTATGCGGGAACCGCTCGAAGCCCCACAACAACAATGTATATATCGTACATGCAGTAACAGGTAGGTTACCTTCAAGCTGTTGTAATATTACAGACACTTCTTCATATGTTTTTTACGTAGGTACCTATGTCGCGTGTTCAAGTATCCGCGCTAGTTGCCATTCATCCAGATTGCACAGTTGCACTAGATATGTTTGCGGTTTCTAGCTTGAGTATTCCGTAATGGTTTATCATTACAGTGTTGTAGTGATGTGAAAAAATATACAAAATAGTGATGAGAACCTTGCATAAAGTTATTCTAGATTCCAATGTTAGGAAAAGTACCCACAGTGGCTATAAACACTTGGTATATTGATTCTGAATACCTACTGTACTCGTAATTATAATTGGTTGTTGTTATTTCCCTTATGACAGGAACTAGCGCCGCATACATTTACATAAAAAACTACCACTATTCGTGTTTTGTGAAAAGTGTTAAAAGTGTTGTGTTTCTTTCATACGCCACGATAACCACATTTTCCTTGTCGTGTTTAATGTAATGGATTACCTAATTGAGTATTTAAAAAATGTTTAAGACACACGCTGTTACAATTGCTACAAGTATTCATTTTATTACTAAATAAATAAGTATTAGAACAACTTTTTATTAGGTTTTATACTAAATACAATTTATTTTTGTGAAAACATTAAAATAACTAAAATTTTTATGAGAAACACTCTCCCTACACGCCAAAATTGTATTCGTAACAAAGCAACAATACTTGATTTCCAGCTTCGGCAGATTTTTTCCTGAAATCTTTTATAGAAAAGTGCGAGGGAACCTCGCGGTTTAGTAAAACCTATCTCGTATACTTTTACGAGGGCACGTCAAACGATACGAAAGTTAGGATCAAGATTATGGACACGGGCTGTTCAACCATCCCCAATTAATTCAAGCATTAGTTCAAACACACGTGTGCCTCTAAAATCGGAATACATCAAATATGTTGTTGTTTTAGTACTAATTTATTTGGCCCAGGCCACTAATCTGGCATTGTATCAACTATAAATTAACGAACTTCCAAGAAATACCTCGAGTTATGTTCAACGTCATAATTTGCTACGAATAAAGGCCTACGCTTTTCGTAGCATACAACGAATGGGCGCGCGCGTAGAAATTTATCGCTACGAAACTTTCAGATTAGTTTTAATCGAGTTTAATAATGAGAATATAATATTATTCTTACGTTGGAATTAAACTATTTTTACGAATTATATTGAGATATATAAGAACCTACTTTACGGATCTTTAATAGTATTAGATTCGTGTAAGTGTCAGATACCACTATACTATTCTTACGTTTACTGTTTTAAACATTGCGATGTGAGGTTATCCTCTTGTTTTTTCCTTATTCCTGCACGAACTGTGGTGTCCATGACTGGAATATTTCTGGAGCCTTTTCTAAACATAGGCGTACCACACGACACACTGAAATAGCTAGGCGAGTTGTAAAAAGTCGGTTAAGTGAGTTGGGTTCTGCGGGTTTCGTACCTGTCCAAACTTTACGGAATTAAAGTACCGCTATAATTTTCCTGTAATCTTTGTGCCACTTTAGACTTTTAGCAAAGAGGATATTTTAATACTGCCGGGATACATTCAACTTAAAATATTCCGATGCTTTACCATATAGTACTAGTACTATAGTTTCACTGAAGCCGTGCGGTATGAGTATCTATTTCTCCTAGGATGAATAATTTGCCGTCATCATTATTAGGTATTATAAAAATATACTTTGCGACATAACACAACTCTATAAAAAACAATTGTAATGACTCCTATAGAACAACATCTAAAATTAACTCTTAAAAACATTTGTTTACAAAACAAACCCTGAATCTAAATTTAGCTTTGACCTCAGCGAACAAATTCTCAGAATTCCGAGTTACGTTTATTAATAAAATTGTTCCTTAGAATGGAATATTAGGTCGTTAAACGTATAAGTCATACGCCTACAGCAAATAAGTATTTCAATCGAGTTTTGAGAACAAAAACCTAAGTCTGAAGATTTAATGTAAATAGTAGCTTAACTCTAAAATTGTCAATTTTAAGAAAGAGATTACATCCGAGGGTGTTTTTACGTGTTTTTACGTAATGTAGATAAGAATTCTGGGTAACGCGATGGGGTAACGCGGAGGGGTAACAGTGAAGGGTAAAATAACGCAGTTATCATCCCGGCAGCACTAGCAAGTCGCTTCGTGAATTGTGCAGTGGGGAGTTGGGGACCCGTGAAGCTTTCAACGATGCTTTGTTTATCCAAGCTAGCGCGTTTCTTTAAACTTTGCCTACTCAAAATTTAAAAGGTTATTATAATAATAATAATAAATATCCTGGGACATTTTACACAGCACCATCTAGTCCCAAACTAAGCAGAGCTTGTACTATGGATACTATACAATGGATATAATACTTATATACTTTTTTTTGTAAATACATACTTATAATACATAGGAAACACCCAGACAAACACAAATACTTCATCACATAAATATTTGTGTCTTGTGGGAATCGAACCCACGACCTCGTGATCAGCAGTCCGGTACTCGAACCACTAGACCACAGACGTCGTCAAATTATTATTATTATTCTTATAATACATATATATTTATATTTAGAAATGTGTTTAAACATGTATAAAGATTAGGATACCTCTACTATTAAAAATAATAATATTTATAAGCATTTATACCTACTTGATATATGGTCCGGGATTATTTTAATAGATCACATAAACAGCAATCACGTTTTGTTTCCCCGAAGGGTTAGGCAGAGGCGTACTATTGTACACCCATAGTTCGACAAGTTTAGGTCACATGTCGAAGCTCCGAGCAGATACTGAGAATTTCACAGAAAAACACAATAACACTTTGCTCAACCCGGGAATAACACCCAGTTAAAACGAGGCAGACTATGTTTACAAATAATAAATCGAAAAATATTCTTTAAGCCAACAACAACATCAAAAATAAACACAAGCAACACAATGCAACGTACATTGCGATTATGAAGCTGTTTCTATTGTGAACTTTAACTCAGTTCGTAACAATAACTAGCTTTAACTTTACCCAACATTGTATGATATTGCTGGTTCATTCGTATAGGTTACCTTTAAGGTAGGTAGGATGTTTAGATAAAGAGAATGAAACTTAAATTTTAATGAAAATATATTTATATCACTCATGAAGAAGATTATTGTTTGCGTGTGTCTGGGTGTTTCTTATGTATTATAACTATGTATTTACAAAAAAAAACTTAAAGTATTGCATCCATCGTACCTACCCACAGTACAAGCTCTGCTTATATTGGGACTAGACGGTGCTGTGTAAAAAAAATCTCAAAATCTATACTAATATTATAAAGAGGAAAGATTTGTTTGTTTGTTTGTTTGTTTGTTTGTTTGTAATGAATAGGCTCCGAAACTACTGGACCGATTTCAAAAATTCTTTCACCTTTGGAAAGCTACATTATCCCCGAGTAACATAGGCTATATATCATCACGCTACGACTAATAGGAGCGGAGTAGTAATGAAAAATGTAGCAAAAACGGGGAAAAAATTATAAGACCACGCGGGCGAAGCCGCTGGCGGGAAGCTAGTATTATTATAAAAGCACTGGAACCAAGACTAATAACAGCTCATTTAATTAAACTAACACTAAAACGAATGTTTGTTTTATTCTGCAGTACTGAACTTTGAACATTAGTACGAGACTTAATGAGAACTAAGTTCTTAAAACTGTAAGGAATTGTTCACACGGTAACCCGCCAATTCTAAACAAAAAACCGGACAAGCACGAAAACTGGGCTCGCAATTCAAGCGGTCATAATTTTTTTACGAATCGATTCTAATATTTCACGAATTTGCTAATAAGTTATCAAAAAAAAAGGTTATAATAAATGAAGATAATCCTAAGTTTAATTATGAATTCCATTTGATGTAGTGAAAATGTATGCTGTCGACCAAACTATACCTAAATTGTTTAATAAATTAAAAAAGTGGAATGTCTTCCTTCAAGGTGGTTCTTTAGACCACTGCTGTGTGTCTGTATCAATAACATAAATGGGATTTAACCAGCTAATTCTAATAAGATTCCAAGTAAGACTTGGAATCTGCAACCTGCACTCCTAACTTGCGTGCCACGAAATAATGAAATAACAGTTTCTTTTGTTATCTTCTATAATAATTATGTCATAATTATTATTTCTATTACTACTCTTAATCAGGAGGCGGGCCGTATGTTTTTGCCAACTTAATTGTAAACATTATATCTGTTTGGTCTATTTTGGTTTGATGTAAACGCACCTCTACATACATGTAGTGGTATTATCAGAGGGCGTAGAGGACAGGATCTAAAGCGACGGTGTGCGTGTGCCCTCACACGTTTGGCAACGCCTAGCCGCCGCCGCGCCGGTCACGCAACGTGTCACTCCAATTTTGTAAATGACCACCGTACAATGGTGTACACTAATAGTGACTTCTTTAATTCTATATATATGACCTTGACAATCACTTCCGTAAACAAATATTATTATAATAATTGTGTCCATTACCCACTAATACCCACTGATGGCGACGAGACTCTTAGACCGAAATTGCCGTAAAACTCGTAAAATCATCCCATCTACATAGAGTGGGTCTCACTTAATTTATGGCCTTATTTATTTAATCTTTAATGCACATTGATGTTACATAAGGTATAATTAATGCCGTAAGGCATTCTCTTCCAGTCAACCTTTGGGTAAAAAAAGAGCATCACGAAATACGGTTTATGAATTTATAACAGTAGGTACCTATGAAAAGAGTTATTTAATTATTTAAACGTACCAATTTAAAATAAGTAGACAACACAAATCTATAGGGAGCTATTAATACATATTGCAAGCCACTCCCGCGACCATTCGCTGAATTTATAACTATAATGTGGTTATAGAGTGGAATTTTATAATGTCGAGCCATACTGTTAATACCCTGTTAGCACCAGTTGCAGGTAGGAACCTAGCACTCCTTATTATAGTTCTAATAGGATGCGTAATTCGTATACATCACTAAAGATATTTCATCGTAATTTATTTCCAATTATTATTTTCTTTCAAAATAATGTATGATGATCTTTCAATGTAATGTACAATAATGATTTACGTTGTAAAGATAACGTTAAAAAATATTTTCAAAGAAAATACAAAAAGATAAACTTTTAAAATATAATTTCATTCATAAATATTTGCCATGAGATTGATACGACTCCTAGGAACTTAATTGTCGAAAGTTATTTATTTTATATAAAAAAATATACCTATAACGCTTTTTAAACGTTTTAAAATATGGGTAATTAATGTAGGTATAGGTGTATAGATTTTTACCATTATTCATCAACTAAAACGTCGTCTACAAACTTCATTATGGAACTTTTTTGACTTATAGCTAAGTTCCCGTCATGAATCGTGATTGACACATTTCCGTTGTCGCATTACGTGCCTCCACACTAGCGAGACTTTTCACCTACAAATTGTAAAAAGCCTGACATCATCACTATCTGTTTACAATTTCGCTTCTGATCCTGTCACTACTACTAAAAATTGTTATTATTTATTTAAATCACACATATTCAAGTCTACATTGTTAGTAACTAGTAGCTCGGCGATTAGCTTTTTTAAGACTAGCTAATTAATAGGCGCTAAGCAAGCCACCAAACCTGTCAGTGTTATTATTGTGAGTGCAAAAAAGTAGGTATTCAACAAACAGTTCACGCTAAAATTTGCAGTTCCTAGTCTTTATTCTGATAACAAAAAAAAAGAAAAAACACAGCTTGAAATTACAAGAGCGTTCCAACACCATTTTTAGTAAATGAAGATTCATAATAGGGCTGTCGGCCGATGAATCAGGATTGAGGACACACTAAGACATAGATTGATGTTTTCGTCGCAAAATAAGACAGTCCTAAAAGTAAGGAGCTCGCATTTTTATTCCTGTATCACTTCTAAATATAATTTAGATTAAAATATTTACGGCAACAGCAAACATAATATTGTCAGCCACTGGGAATATGTTTCTGAGAATGGACTACCAATTAAAATCATTAGGTCTCGAGCTCCAATATAAGGCAGACATTTCCGTATTCTAATATCATGTCATGAAAGTCTATCGGAATATCTATAGGAAAATAATTCGCCCCCACTATTATTATCTGTGCTATTTCTATTCAAAGACATTTTAGTCTACTAGCGATAAACGAGACATCACGAACAAAATCGTAATCTGCTACTTGTTTCCAGTTCGGAACAAATCGCTTTATTGAAGTATAAGTAGCTTTATTGACCAAACAAAACGGGATTATTTGTATGAATATGTCTCAATGTAACCATCTGTTTCTATTTGAATTGACCCGAATTCAGTAAAAAGTATAAGAACTACCTATATTTCATCCATAACCTGTTCATTACGATCGTCTTATACTATTTTTCTTGCAACTGAATATTAAATTGTTACTGGTTTGCTGTCGGAATGTGACGTACCAATGTGTGCAAAAATTGTCACTCACAGCTCGCCTGATGAAGCAAATAAACCACCTAGGTGACATGACCATCTGGACGTTTATACGAGAATTAAAAGACAAGTAAATATAAAAATAGAGACCGATATACGGGAACATACGGGACATACGGGCCCTTCCAATTAGTACGCGCGGAATAACCTGGCCGGACTGAAGTTAGCCGTTTGAATGCTCATTGGATTGTGTAGGTTAAAATTTGTATACTGCGCAGCTAAACGGCCAACTTCAGTCCGGCCAAGTTAAGCACAAATTTACATATGCGTATGGGTATAACAGTACCTAATAAGGATCAGAATGTGTCATAAACTAACTTAAATTCTTAACTAACTACCTGTATATTTAAACCCTGCGTATGTGTATTAGCGACGAAAGACAATAAAGATTTTGCCTACTAAACACGCTAATGTATAAATTAGCTAGGTAGCAAATCAAAATATATCCAGTATAAGTTGAACTTGGTTGTCAGTGTCCATTAGCGAGACAAGAGTTCAACTTTATATTGGTAAATTAAATAACGAACAGTCGTTAAAAGAACTAATGACAAACGCTAGTGCACCATAAATTCTCAAGAGAATAGACAATGACTCTAGAGTTCAAAATAGATGATTAAGCAATGCCTTTACACTTTTTAGGTTACGCGAAGGGTGCCAAAAGGACCCGATTACTAAGCCTCCGCTGTCCGTCTGTCTGTCAGCGAACTGTATCTCATGAACCGTAATAGGTAGAGAGTTGATGTTTTTACAGAGTTTCTATTTCTAGTGCTACTATAACGACAAATACATTGATACTAATTAAAAATGGTACGGAACCATTTATGTGCGGGTCCGACTCGCACTTGGCCGATTATTTCTGATTTTCATCACAAAAAATACATAGGTACTTCAACTTCTTTTCTATTGTTATTTTTGTGAAATTATTTTTCCACAAAGTTTTGTCTTGTGGTATGTAGGTTATAGCAGGTATTTTTTTCATTTTCTCTGTAGATCACCTTTAATAGCTTCCGTAAAATACATAATTATGTAAAACAACGCCATCAATCATGAAAAAATACGTGAGACTATACCGCTGAGGCCTTTACTAACAAACAAAACTACTTTTTTCAGCGAACTGTGTTCCTACCGAACTGCAATCAGTAAAAAAACCCTCTGTAATACTAAATAGTTTACGTAGACATTGTCCGTACTTTAGACCAAAACTTTACGAGTCGTACGGTTTTACTATCTTCTGAAACGTATAACAACAAAAATACGGCGGACACAATTAACCCTCGTGTAAAGTTTTGTTCGTGTTGCTAGCTGTTATATTGTTCCTTTTTTATGTAATTGACACTTCACTTTGGATAGACACTAAGTTTACGATGTTGTACTTTTACTTATTTGTTCTGGCAACACTTAAAAACAAGTAGGGTAATGCATGCGTCTACAATGTTTAGGTAGGATGCTTTTCTAAAAATGACGCTAGACTCGCTTTGATGCAATATGGTGAAGTTGTTTATAACAATAATGGATTCCTTGGCCTAGCCATGTGGCAATCTAAGGTACGGATCGACGAACGAATAGAAACAAAATGTATGGGAATGACATAAGCTTTCGACAAATCTGACGTTTACAAATGTCATTCCTAAAGATTTTGTTTCTATTAGTTTGTCGGTCCTAAAACGTTAGATTGCAACTTGGCTTCTGGTTCACTTTTAAAGGGTGCCAATTATACAATTAATATTCTAATTTTTATTTTAGTAGTAAGTAGTAGGCTTTAAATTTATATCCTGGGTGTTTGAATTAGTATCAAAAATACACAACTTGGTCCGGTATAATAACGTGATAGAAGAACCATGGTGAAATCAGTTTGAATTTACTATTCCAGTTTAATTTAAATTTTTTATCGGATTGAGGCGAATATTGCTGCACTACGGTGTTGCTAGTAGTTTAGCTCTAAGGTACGGTCAGCAACGAAAGTCGTTGAACACAAAGAAAGTTTAAAAACATCACAGAACCAAAACTATTCATTAGATTTTGACTAAGGTAAAAAAAACATATAATAAAATTGTGCCCTATTATGAGCATTTGTATCGCCTTCAAGGGTCAGTGAATTCTGAATATTAAAGATGTTAAAGCGTTTTGAAGATTTCATAGTGTTCAGTATCTTTCGTTGCTGACTGTACTTCGTAACATTCAGTCTCTCTAGAGTGAAGCGCCAAACGTCGACGACTCTAAATTATTAATAATGGATACCGGATTGCAATCAACCGTACTTTATAGAAAACGCACTGAACAGCCTTTATATAGTGTATAGTACATGAGTTCGTTCGGTATGTACAGTTAACGTGTGCAATACATTCGCAGTCTTATTAGAGTCGGATACGCTGCACGCTCATAAATTTCCGCGCACTATATTAACGATATATATGTACCTACATATATCCAGTGCTTCACCGTTTTATGACTCACAATTTTAGCCCATAAACGGTGCACTAATTATTAAAAAACATAATAAATGGATTTTCGTATATTGATGTCATAAACACGTCGTTTTAACAAGCAGCTTATAAAAAATATTACTTGTCAATTTTCATATTTACCCTCAATTTACCCTTATTTTAAAGTACCTGAGATTATAAATTAATATCTTCAAGCCAGCTGTGTATATGAATTAGAACCGTAATAATAGTGTATTAAGTGACACTGTCAAAAAGCAAATGAGAACTTATAAACGACCATGGTAACGTTGTGTGTGTGTTGTGAAACAATAGAATCGCGCTAGAAGTGTGTGCAATGATGACCAGTTGATATTGACAGTACTCGCAAGCTGTGCAAGATGGTGGCTAGAGGGAGAGGGAGGATGCTCTCCATCCTTTTCAGCGCATTGTTGCTGGGACGGGCTATTGCGGGTAAGTTTGTATCACTTTATTTTCATTTAGAACTTACAGTTCCTAGGGTAAACAAATAGCTGGCTCTTACTTAAAATTTATATTGTCAAAATGTTGTCAAGTTGATAAAGCGAATTCATAAATTGTCACTCACTACTGAGTATAATTTCTTCTTCTTATCGTGTCAATGGTAATACGGTATACATTTTAAGAGTATCGACCTAATTTAGACCGAAAAGTTCTTCAAACTGAACATTTACATTATCAGTGCGCTACTTCAAACGTGTTACTGTAAATTTAAAATTGATAAAATATTGACTTCAATGCGACACGAGGGAATATCTAAGCCGATGTCTCGTCGGGCTAAAACCGGGAGAATCGCAAGCCGAACGCCAAACTTGCATAAGCCGAGCTCCTGTATCGATGGACGGCGAACTGTGTATTTTAAATATTAGCATAAGAAGGCGATTTCAGTGAACGAAATTTAGCCTTCTACAAAGCCGATTCTATTATTCAAACAATTTATATTCAGTAGACTGCAAGAATACCTACTACATTGAGATGTACTTACAACTTAATACTCGACACAGTTAAAATTCTAGTTTTACGTTTTGGCATCTTTAAGCGGCACTGAATCCTTCCACAATCTATCAATTTCCCATCAACATTTACCATGTAGAACGTAATGTTACATAGGTATATGTCACCAACAACAATCAACAGAAACCTACCCTAATATCGGGCCAAAGATCAAAGACTAGTAACTTAGTTAAAAACAATCGGATAAATAAACTGTTGAGAACACTCTTAATTTTCAAAGGCAATCACAAACACAACGAAGCCGTCGAAGGTACGTGGACTTAACGCGGTTAGTACGTGACTCCATGGTACAGTCACCGGCAAAACAATCCATGTACCTACAATCTAACCAACTAACGAAACTAAAGAGTTTCTGCGATTATACTACACCTCTTCCGTAAAAAAAAACAAATTGAGATTGGTGCGAGCACTGGTGTTCTCAATCTTTCTTTACGGCTTGGAGACGTGGACCATGAAGGCTAATAATCTACAAAGAACTGATGCCTTCGAAATGTGGTCCTGGCGACGTCTGCTGAGGATACCCTGGACGGCTATGAGAACTAACGACTCCATACGCGAAGAACTCAATATCCATACACGACTCTCAATAACATGCCAACAACGCGTTCTTTCGTTTTTTGGACATATCGCCCGTCGTCCTGATAGCCTCGAATATCTGGTAATGACGGGAAAAATGGAGGGCACAACAGCTCGAGGTAGACCACCTGCTAAGTGAAGTGATCAAATACTCAACCACTAACTTAACACTCCAAAAGGCAATCCACTCTGCGGGTGACCGGGCCGGTTGGAGAGCGTGCTGTCGTCCTAGAAGACAGTCGTCACGATCCTCAGCATTGAGGGACCGACGAGATGTTCTTCGGGAAATACAGGCGTGATGGTATGTTAGTATAAATCCCACACAGAGGGAATAAAACAAGTATGTAAATATATCGTCCCATTAGAAGAATAATGTTCTATTTGCGAATTGTCAACTTTTCAGTAGAGCGATTATAAATTTCGTGCGCACATATTGCTTATTATCTTTTATATGAATGACACTAGCCACTTAATATTTTTACAGTATGCAAAGAAGTTAGTACCGTTTATGAAGTTATAATTATTTAATCTATAAACTATGCCTTTCCAAATATAATGGGTCGCATGTGCATATATAAAGTTTTTCTGCCAAAAGAATAATTGAATGAGGTGTCTTAAGAATACATAAAACAATATTCGACGAAACTATTCACGATACATCGGTATATCAAACGTTATTTTACGGATTTTGGCGGTTGTATCCGTGTTTTATATGAAACTTTTATACTAAGTAAGTATAATAGGCTTCAAATTCATCATTATATAACCCAAGTTATATATTTTCGTAGAATAATGTTTCATGAGTACGTGCGGACGACAAAAATACAAAATTATGCGTCGTAAAATGTACTAAGTGTATAAGAAACTGAAAAAATAGGGAAACAAATAAGACAAGCTATATTATATTCTGTAATGTTATATAAGTTATTATTAAAGTATTTATTTCGGATTAAACTTCTAATAAATAAGTTTTTGTCCTTTGTAAAATAGTGTTTTATGTGACTGTAAATACTGTCTTTGTGAGAAATTAATAAAACTTAGTATAATTGTATCAAAACTATTTATACGACAAATTTTATCCGCTTAAACCATCGTGTGTTTATACTAGAGTTTAGGTTAGTAAAGTAATTAATGTAATATAAAGCGTTAACATAAAAGAAAAGAATTCTTATCATTTTGATCGCCAATTTTGGTAACAAACACCACTCGCGGCCACTTCGTCGAACAATGTGACTTAGAATGAAGCGACACGGCGCGCGCAGCTGATTGCGCGGGAGCAAGACAGAGAATATCGTTGTATGTGATCATGCGTAGTTATTGTACGTAGTCGGCGCGGATAAAACTTTATTCGAGCGTTATATCTTTTGAATTTATGGATAAAAAAATAAAAAAATAGTATCAATCAATAGCTAACGTTATAATGATGAAGAATTTACCATAATATCATTTTTGACACATATGATAATAAAACTTTATTCTTCCAATGGGACGATATGTTTCTTTTCCGAAATTCCGAATTATGTTGGCTGGGGTCAGTAAGCTTCAAGGTGACAAGATGCAGTAACAGTATTTTGCATGCATCGGTAGCCACAGTTTATGCGGCAACTAGAAATATTGACCCAGTTTGCTTTTTAAGACCCGGACTGACTGACCCCGAGCCCCTTATTCCAGCTCAAGGGTAATATAGAAAATAACACCATCACGCATGTATTCCCAGTAGCGTTAAGCAGAGGTATACTGCTGTACATCCGCAGTCCGCCGGTATGTTTAGGTTCCTTGTAATAGGTAGCGAGCCTATTTCCATCTACTGGGCACACACCACTCGGAGCTGCTTCTAAAATCCCAACAGTACTGTTTGACCCAGGGATCGAAACTAGAATCGTAAACGTAGCATTCACGGTTACGACCACAAGACCATGCAATGGGGCAGTAATTATAGACATTTTGATAAACCTAACAGTTTTAGTAACAAGAACTCATCTTTTGCTGGTGACTGTACTACTCCCAGACTAACGAAGCGTTAACACAAATAGTTAAAACACCGAAACAAAGTCGTATTAATTTTCGCTAATTAGCCGCTTCCGGTTAGTGGAAGTAATCTGGAATATTTAGTTTATGTAACTGGGAAGCGTATGGAAATACATCATACGATTATATGACTGCATGTTTGGTATAGCGGTTAAAATGATCACCTCACTACTACCGCTGTGTCCACTATCGTGGGTTCGATTCTCACCCCAGATAAATCTTTGTGGGATTGTCAGATATTTGTTTCTAGTCTAGTGTACGTTGTGATGGTTAGTTGTATCTTGTAAAAAACCCCTACGACATAGTGCGGGATAATTGTTTTAATAAAATGTAACGATCCTTACGCACATAATATATCCTTTTCTAGTAAGTATTTGCTTAACGGATATTTTTTTTTTTGTATCTAAGATCGGTATTGATATTTCGGAACTGTAAAAGTAGGTTAGCGAAACGAGATCTAAAACCAAGTCGGTCAAATGAATGCCTAAAAATGTTGCCACACTTTTGTCACTTTCATACATTAACCACACTGTTATTTGTCTGGTCAGCCTCACCGAATACATACATTTTCGGCGTTGACATTCCATATGCATTATGAACGCAGGTACATTACGGTGTTTCATTTCAATAATTAAACGTGTATCATTTATTTATTTACTTTGATTACGGCCGCAGGCCACTTACACTAATTAAGGGCACTGCTTGCACACTGACTTCTCACAATACAAAAATACTGATAATAAGGTCTTAACATAGTTATAGATAGACCCAAAGGTCTGCTTTTTATCTAACCAGATTCCATTGAATATCAGTGTTGTACACAAAGCGACTGTAGGACCAATTTCTGGGTAATACTGACAACTGGGACCGACGGATTTAAGTGCTCTTCGATACCGTAAGGATCTCAATGTGTAAAGAATGTTCACCCGTGGACTGACCGCAGCAAGTGGAACTTTCCGTGCTAATCGGTTGATCAGCGTAGTTAAAACAAAGCCACGAACCCCTCCCTCTCTTCATCTAGTGTTATTTTACTCTTACATGTACCCAAAACTGATCATTAATCCCACGGAGTTCATACCAAAAGAGTAAAGAAACGGAATTCTTTAATCATGGGTTCATACAGCCATGAATAATGAATTTTCCAATGCACATCCAAAGAGGCTATATCTAATAAAACATCTTCTAATAAAAGTCAGCATAAATTACTGAGTGTTTTATCCCTAGTTGTAGAAACAAAACCGAACAACGGTTCATCGCACAATAAATTCCGGCTTATATCCAAGCAGCTATTATTACCTACCAAATATATTTTAGTCTCCTCAGAAATGAATCATTAAACAGTGTCGACGAAAGCACCGGCTGCCTCCACAGATATAAATCAACGCAGAAGTGACATACCACATGAAATACTGCTTTACTAACAAGATTATTGGAATTAGGCTTTAGTACACATTTTTGCCAAGTCCCGAGTTTTCCTCATACAGCGCTTCCACAAACATGAAGCATTTTTGCAAGTTTATATTTTATCCACTTCCTGCAATACGGTAAAGTAGATTTTGTTTCTAAATCTTGACAGACATCTGTTATGGAATAACTTGGAAAAGCTACAATGTACTGCTGCGTACTTGAAAAAGTAGTTAATACCTATTCTGAAATTTTGTTTAGATGCTGCAGGTTTTCCAAAATCAGCGTTTTATTTTTCAGCTAGTTACAACTGAATTAAAACATTGTCGGCACGATGTAAACTGTCATCATGGTGTAAACTGTAAGGTGCAAACAATAAGTTTACATAATTCTTGCGCAGAAGTCGTTAAAGTTCCTTTGGATGTATCGCGCGTAAACTGCGACCTCGATCAGTCCGCGAGCCTCCATTAAGTGTACTTAATTAACGTGTAAACTGATGAACTTTCTAATGGATTTTGTTTTAAAGCCCAATTAAGTATAGAAACTGAGCCGAAGTGATGAACGTCGGCCTATAAATTGTGAACAATTAAGAAGGATTCACAATAGACCTTCTTTACTTCCATAAATTAATAGTTAAGTTTTGTAACGTATCTGATCACGATTAGGATATTGTGCACACAGCAACACCAATAATCTAACCAGCAGCGTGAACATAATTTGCAAACTTTTCCAGAAACGCTTTAAGTAAATAAAAATATTTCAAAAAGCAAAACTTCCAAAACTTTGGTAGTAGCGAGTGAAGAGGTTTTTCCATTAGAAAACAACTCCTTATTCCGCGACTGCTTTTCTTGAAGCCGTTACGGGTAATATTTTTGCCTGGCACTGCCGCCAAAGTCAACATGAGATATTATGTTGACTTCCATCATGTACAACACACACAGACACACATCCACAAAAACAGGCGTCGTTGAGTACGACCTCTGGTTTGTATTACAGAAAATTCCCGCACTATTCCGACCTCAGCGCTTAAATTTGCACCCAAACTAGGTACGAAGTTTTGCATACTAAAATTGGCAGAGTTACAGTCCTCCATTTTTGGTTACCCTACATGACACATGGAGCTATCATTAGGAAACTTGTAAAACTTTAGAAAATAGTGAAGCATACGGTGGGCGGACCCCAGACAGTGGCCAGTTATAAACCTCGAAAGTTAGATGAAACTTTTGCCAAGTACCTATTTAATGAGTTTGCAAATAAAAAGTACAGAAATAGGTTTAATCGTGGTCGGGTTTTCTTGTTAGTATTTGTATCGTCTGGAGGTCACGATATTTGGAATAAAACATATCATTGTCGAGGCACGAACCTACATATTTGTACTTAGTGTTTCTCGGTGACTTCAAATATTTATTTTAAATGGTAATTCCAAAAACATCATACAATAATAACTCTGAATTACGATACTTACATAAGGTACGCCTGTATTCCCCTTAGTGTTATGCAGAGGTTTACTAACGTACGCGTTCGGTGGTATGTTTTGATCCCATGTAATAGGGGGCAAGCCGGGCATTGACCATTGACTGGGCACAAATCCATACTCCGAATTGCTACTTAAAATTTCATAGACAAACATTGCTCAGCCTGGGAATCGAACTTAGGACCTATTATAATTGAGAATTGAGATTAGTTTTGGCAATTACCACGGAGTCAGTCCCCATTATTTGTGCTTTAATTCTAAATAGAATAATAATTTTACTATGGATGAAAACCCTGTACAATTTTGCTGTCTCATAAATGTAACTGATTTCTTAGGCTGGAGCAGTGTTTTGCCAATCATTAAAAAAACACCCTTCATAAGTAAACATAGCGTCACATTTAAGAAAAACAAGGAAAACATAGCGTATGAGTTACTTTCTTCGGCAGCGTCGCATCTTTCCCTACGTACATAAACTCATTCGTCCGTAACTTGTAAGTTTGATGCGATACAGAAATAAGTTTGGCGCCGGAGAGATTCAAGATCCCATAAGAGCGCTTACGGGAAGTGGTGCGGCCTTGTTTCACTCAGATATATTCAAGGGTTTCTCAACACTACATCTACATAATATTATTGTACCTCCTAACTGAGGACGCGTTAATCATACTTATTGCTCACTGAGTCACTGTACAAAAGTAACGTTACTTCTCTACTACTAAGGGCCTGTTTCACAACCTCTTGATACCCGCTACTTAGCTGCCCGATAAATTCAAAAAAGGAAGAAAATGTGTATGAAATTATCTGCCAACTAACTTAACGGTAACTTATCAGGAAGCTGTGAAACAAGCCCTTACTAAGGCAAACAAAACACCGTTATTTGTCAACTTCTTTAGACTAGGCTGTTCGGTCTACTGATCGTATATACCTACTCGAGGTCCTAAATAGTTCAATATCCCGGTGGAGTAGAGCGTTTATCCATAAAATATTAATTTAGCTGTCGCAGCTCGGAGTTCGAATTTATGCCATGGAATGGGACTTGAACCTGAACATACAGGCAACTGTAGGTGAACATTAGTACTCCTCTGCATAACCCCTTCGAGAGTACAAGCGTGATGATAATGTGTTATGTATTAAATGTTATAATTCAAGAACGTTAGTTTTGATGCGTTTTGAACGTTAGTTTTAAGTGCGGATATTTGATGTTGTCATTTTAGTGACGGCGTAATTGATTTACTAAGTAATTGACTTTTGCCCTACGTGTTGCGGGTTCAAATCTCACACGCAATTAGTAGTTTAATAATTATAACGTAATCAGTTGTTCTTAGTCTGAATATGACAGTCTGACACATTCCCACTAATAATATTAGGGCTCGTTTCACAGCTTACTAATACGTTCCTGTTTAATTAGTTAGCAGACAATTTCATACTTTCATTCTATTTTTAAATTAATTCGGTAGTTAGCGAATATCCAGAGGTGGTGAAACAGGTGCTTTAGTTATTGAAAAAACATTTTTATTTTTAAATTATGTTCAGAGATTGTATCGGGCCCATTCACGATTTATAATCTTAGCAAACAAAAAGGAATCCTCAAAATAGTTTCGTACGTTGTTCAACTTCCTCTTTCTTTGAATTCGGTCACTAAAAGTTCCATAAGAAACTAATATAGAGGCTAGATACAAACAGTATGGTATCCGTGTCACGTCTCAAGAGACAAGTGAAAAGAAACTTAAGAACGGACTGAAGTGAATTGGTGTCAATCTACCCACTACAATATAACTTTTTAGTTCATGAAACTTGTTATATACCAGTACATATAGCCAGTTATCTTAGATACATATCTAATAAAAATTGAAACAGGTCGTAGTCTGTACATTAAAAACATTGAAAAAAAATATTTATTTCCTTTTAAGAAGGCTTACAGACTAATATAACGTTGTTATTAAAACGTTAGATACACTAGTTGCTAATAACAATCCTCCACAGCTAGATATCCATTAAATTTGTCTAACACAAAAATCGAGTACCTAAACGTTCAATTACACGATAGTGTGTGGTTACAGCTTATATTGGTTTCGCCAGTTAATTATTAGTTACAACTACTATCACCCATTAATTTTTTTTATTCAACTTATGAGTAAAACAAATGCTGTGCTCAAAGTGTACTATATAGGGTCTTTATAGCTACAGAAGCCATAACAACAGTTTTTGAATTTTTGTCTTCCCGTATATTTGTACTTGCATCACTCAAAAACTACTGCATGGAATTGAATGCAATTTTCATCGATGCGATGTAGGTATTGCTAGAGGTCTACCTTAAAATATAGGCTGAATTATAATATAGTAATAATAGGTACCCGGACCGGAGCGTGGGCGGGTCGCTAGTACTAAATAAAATACTTATATCGAACATTTTACCGAAATGTAGGCCACAGTTGGAACATCAGGCTTGAATAATAAAACATTTTTTTTACCACAGATAACCTAGAATAATACATACATACAATCACGCCTTTTGCCCATAGGGGTAGGCAGAAACTACAGAACGACACTTGCTTCGATTCTTGCATACATAAAATAATATACTCTCTAACTAACTAAATACTATTTATGAAAACTATCCCCGTAAACAATACTTATTGTCCTAACCTTTCCAAACGGTGTTAAAAGTCGGCATTCAGAGACTCATTTAACTCAGCTGAATTTTAGTATTTATTTTATACGAAGCTACTGCCATCCTCCACAATTTAATTTCTGGATAACATCTATATCGCAGAACTGCTTTTAAGGCTTTTCAACCTTATTCGGACGTCATAATAGGTGTAGGAAACGCCACTGGCTCAATGGATTCTGTAAATTCTCGCACGGAGAAGCCTCGAAGTGCCTGATGACGTGAATGACCACCTATCCATAAACTAACCGCGGCAAGTAGGTACAGTCAGGAAATCTATTTATTAACCAGCATGGTTAATAGTAAGCTACGATTACCTTAGTAGCTTAGTACCATAGTAAGCAATATTTATTAAACGCGGTTAATTCTTAATCATGTTGTATTGTGAATAATAGTGTATATTGCGAAGAATATTTAACCTTCAAGAAACCACTAATTTTCAAGAAAACTTTCAGTTAAGTACTAATTTTCTGCAAGAATAATAACATTTAGCTATTTGCATAATTTACGATATTGTTGTGATATAATCGTGATTTACAATCGTAACCCAGCTAAGTAATATTAAAGTGTTAATTAATGCTAACAACTGAAATAAGGCAAGTGCTTCACTTCTAAGGCAGCCACGAGAATTAACTACCTTAATTATAACTCTGTTTCAGATCTTAACAGTTATTTTCATGATTACAACCCTACTAGTATCATTATTAATGTGAGAGTGAGTTTGTCTCTATATTTCTTTCGCCTTTGTGATAAATGGAAGTACCTAATTTGATTATATTTTATGATAATTGCGAATATAAAAAATACCCGTTAACATTTTCAAAATTATATCAACTAAGCTAAAACTTTTTAGTACCGCTGAAGGTTCTAATACGTTTTCTTCTTTGTTTTCTTTGGCCTATATTGATTGCTTACCACCTTACATTACGTTGGACCAAAAGTACATAATGTAACTTAACAATAGGGCCTAGAGGCAAAGATCCTTTCAAAGCGTATTGAATGACGCGTGGGTTGGAGGACTATAGGTGGTTATAAAGGACATTGTTCTACTGGCAGAAACCTACTCAGTACTACTCATACTTGTGTTTTAGAATTCTGTAGCCGAGTGACAAAAGCTGACAGTCACTGCCGCAGCTTTTAATCTGTACATCTGTTAGGTCAATGAC
Source organism: Acronicta psi (assembly GCA_946251955.1). NCBI lineage: Eukaryota > Metazoa > Arthropoda > Insecta > Lepidoptera > Noctuidae > Acronicta > Acronicta psi. The sequence continues at coordinate 7,605,667 of OX276475.1, read as the reverse complement.
ACGCGTTACTGCGAACTTACGCAAGTCCCGAGCAAATTCTCACTCTACTCATTGAAATTAATTAGGTACGTTTAGAAAATAATGTCTCGTCAAGTAAACTAGGAACAGCTTAGAGTTGCACAAGTTTGGATTTACGTGTGTCACCGACATAACAGGTGAATAGACTCATAAAGCTGTAAACAGTATTTTCCAAAAAGTTAAACTTAAACTAAATATACGAACACTTTCTATTATTAAACCGACGAAAAGTAATTGAAAAGGGTTGTTCCGTGAAAAGCGAAAAATTCAGTAAACCTTTTTTAGAATAATTAACTTATTTTGAGTCGGCGCTAATATTTTTAAACTAAGTTTGTTTGAACGACTCAACATTAGTTATTAAGACTAAAGGTTTATTTTATTTATCGCTTTTCTTTTTCCGTCGGTTTAACTTTTTGTTAAAAAGTTTCTTGATTTATTATCATTCGTCGTTATCAAATCGAAGGAAATCAAACAAACAAAGTACATATAGAACAGAAATAGACGTAGATACTTTATATATACAAAACTTTGCACAGAACATTGGATTTCGTATAGATTCTTTGTGACTACGAAAGGCACATACGATCCTCGAGGGATGGCACAAAATCTAAACCGCTACACCTGCTTTGGAAAATCCAGTACCTACTGTGTGATGTTTGGAAATTCAAATATACTAAATACATGTACATACTCGTACATACATACATAGTTGAGTTGACACTTGTAATCTCGCGATAGTGAAAGCTAAAACACATGTGATTGAACTTTTCTTAATTGCTAGCAATAATATTAGGGGTAGGTATATTCACCGTGAGAGAACATTATTATTGAAAAGAATATCAAAACATCATAATAAAAAAGTAGACTGGAAGCCGACCCAAACATAGTTGGGAAAAAGGTTCCGAGGAAGAAGATAACGAAAAAGTAATTTAATAAATTAAAATGCTTCAATCAATCGCACAGACGACTGCAATTCACTACTGTAGGTACTACGCGGTAAAAGTATATGGAACGGTTACAGTAAAAATAATACCGTTTTGAAGGAAGAAAGAAAAATAGCTTATTTCCTCAACCAAGGACACACAGGTATAAACTAAAAATAAACATTTTTTTAGTACAGTATCCATTTACCTAGGTACTTGTTGTTTACCTTATAAAACAAACTGTATCACCATCAATTTGTACGATAGAGCCACGACATGTAATAAGTACTTTCCACACTGTCACTTCCACAATATGTTCCTTCCTTCGTTATCTCACGGTCTACGGTATAGTGATTCCGTTCCTGATTACCAATCAATTTGGCGCGACACGAAACGCCCTGTCGGCGGCGTCGTCCTCGCTGCTCGAGTTCGTCACCGAATAGCGCGTTCACGATCAAGCTCAATCCAGTTTAGATAATAAAAGACAACGTACTGAAATAAAACAGGAACAAGAAAAGACACACGGTGTACTGAATTCAGTGGAACATCCAAATAGCTCTCGGGGACACTTCTGTTTCAATTCCTTGAAAGTGTCGGGCAAAAATTGTGTTAGGTGACGCGCATATAGTAGCTATACACTGTATACGGTGCTAGAGATTGCCACAGCCTTACGGGAAATTCGACTATTCCAGTTTCCCGTTGCCTTGGGGCGGCGGAAACTGCTCGATACAGCGTAACTTAGCAAGGACCATCTGTACAAAGCTGTTTTAATAAATCAAGATTACTACTACCTTGCCTGTACAAAGCTGAACAGCTTTGTACACCATCCATTTATCAAATTAACTGAGATGTCAACGTTAGCTGAATTAAAAATGAGCGTAAGGTGTGAACGTAACGGGGAATTACACTGGCCTCGGTATTATAGAATGTGAGGATTGATAAAAAGGATAAGCCTGTATACTACTTCGAGCTAGCCTTTCTAAATGAATATACGTAGTAACAGCTTCGTGTAATATACTTTACAACTATAACAGGATAATTGAAGAGGCAGGCCGCCTTCAAAATTGTAAGAGAAACGTAATAGAGTCTCGCCGAGCCTAGCGGTGCTCATTTAAACGCCTTCGTTCGGCACCCTCTTGTCGCAGAGTAATATTTTAAACTTTAAATCCGCCAGAAGGAACGTGATGTAGTAGCATGTACAGTATTCGCCAAACTTATTGTCCGGCTTGAAGTTGGCACGACCTAACTTTAACCAGGCCGGAAAAATGGGAGAAAGAAAAATATTGGACTGTCCTATCCTATCCTATACTATCCTACTTCCTATCCTACTAATATTATAAATGTGAAAGTTTGTGAGGATGGATGGATGGATGGATGGATGGATGTTTGTTACTCTTTCACGCAAAAACTACTGAACGGATTTGGATGAAATTTGGCACAGAGATACACTATACTCTGGAATAGCACATAGGCTACTTTTCATTCCGGTAAAATGTATGTTTCCCGTGGGATAGCGGGCGAAGCCGCTGGCGGAAAGCTAGTAATAAATAAAAATAAAAGCTCAAGTCGTAAGCTGCCGTTTTAAATTATTTTAATCTAATATTTTTCTCTTTACGATTTTTACGGTCGGGTTGAAGTTAGCTCGTGCCAACTTCAAGCCGGTCAATAAGATTGGCGAGAACTGTACGTACGTACTCGTACATTGGTACACAACCTGCCTGACTTTTCGGGGAATACAGGCGTGAGAGTACTTAGTTATTTATTATTCCGGGCATTCTTTGCAATACATTGAAATTTACTGGGTAACGTTGTTGCAGAGGTTGAAGATTTCCTTTCGCGGACTTACAGGCTAACTTCAGTGTATAGGTATAAACTCTAAATCGTACCTACTAAACAATTCCCTTTTCAAAAGTATACGTACCTATAAAAGATGTCATAAGTTTCTGGACGTACTGAATTTAAAAAAAGGTTTACGTCACTTGAGGTCTTTACCCGAATATGAAATTATTATTGTTATAATTTTTTAAAAGGACCATCAATTTAACACGTATCCACTAATTGGTCTATACTAGTTCATACGATCATAACTTAAATCCTGTAAGTAAAAAGGTAGATACATAATATCTACTTAACATATGTTTCTATCATTTTCGTTCGGCGATACTTTTGCCTATAAATATTCAATATACTTACTAACTTTTTATCCCCTCGCTCGTAAGATAGGAATGTATATTTAAGTTTCTTATTTCTGACATGTTAAGTTATTGGCAGGTAAGTTGAACTTAAAAGCTACACTAAATCGACACCCCTTAGAAAAAACTTTACAGTTTATTTCAGTTTGAAATATCTGAAACTGTTTAAATATTTTCTTGTTCTTATGTAATCCTTTTTCACTACCATACGAGTAGGTACTTAGGTACTCTAAACCCTTTTTCCGATAGGGGTAGGCAGAAACTAGAGTCCACCGATTGCTGCGATTCTTGCGTAACCTACTTCCTCCACGTTCATAAATCTTATCATACACACGCGCCAGTTGTGAGTACTAGGTACGCACCTGACATGATAAAGAACACAATAGTAACAGAAGCAATATAGTACCTAATAATTATCGACAAACTGTTGGTGTACAGCAGTAGCACAATACAGATAAAGATAAACATTTAGCATGGTATCATAAAATCAATATATTCTGGGAGACTGGTGCTTAAACTAGACGTAAAGTCTGTATTTCAATAAAATTATGTTATGAGATAGTACAATATATTTAAAACTATCTATACGTACGTAATTACATATTTGGTAGCAGGAATAAATTAATAATTATTCGATATCAATATATTCTTCCCACTAGCAATAAATTGAAATGAAATATTTGGGCGTTTCGCCGAATTTGACATTGCTCCTAAATTGAAAACACGTTTTATAAGTAACGTCTGAAAATAAATCTCCTTATTCCGAAACGAATTACAACAGCATCTTACTGAACGCCTACATGAAAAGCTATGTTTATTTAAATAGGAGGGTAGGCTCCAATGCTGCTTTTAAGTTGCTCTAAAAATAACTCTTAGATTGTAGCAAATTAATCAAATAAATGTACCTATTTAAATTATGTAGAAGTTATTCCTAAAACATCTTTGTAGTAAGTACCTATAACAAACAATCAATCGATACTAAACTAATATTATAAAGAGGAAAGACTTTATTGTTTGTTTGAAATTAATAGGCTCCGAAACTACTGGACTGTGTTGAAAAATTATTTCACCGTTGGGAACCTACACTATCCCCAGGTGACATAATAGGCTATAATTTATAAATACCCAGACTACGCGGGCGAAGACGCGGCGGAAAGCTAGTGTATTTATATTTTATCAACAGATGCCTACCCTACATGTGTATATTTAGGCACAGTTATCTATTATTTTGCATGCTGTAAGTTGTATTCGGCAGGTCTAAATAATACTTATTCGTTGAAGATTCAAACATAAATCGATTCATAAATTTCATAGCGCAAAAATTCAACAATAATAATAATATTAATAGTAAATTTATTAATATTTGAAGCTTTCATATAACTATCGTTGCTTAGTTTATAAGAGAGTATTGTTTTAAAATAAAGTTGTAATTGTATAATAATACTTACGTAAAGTGACTGATCGGATGTGAAACGTAGCACAGATTGCTTTAGGGAACAAAATTCAAAGCCCTGGTAAAACCATTTACCGCGCATACCATTTTATTCCGCGCGAATGAAGCGACAAATTTTACAGACTTTCAATAAGTTTATAAATCCATGTACTGCATACAATCGAGTCGATTAATATAGGTACATCTGGATCGATAACAGCGAGTGTACTTGGATAAGAACAGCAAATATTTATTGTTTCACATTGATGATCTGTTCCGAGAGGCTAGTAGAAAATTGGCTCGGCCTTTTTATTTCCGACTCGCAATAACGAGGCGAATCAATGTTGTCCTATTTCGTATTCTGTTAGTGCACAGTTACGGAGTGGCATCTGAGAATGAAATTACTGGTTATATCGAATCTCGCCTAGATGGGGAAACTTCGGATTCTTGTTATTTTTATATTGAAATGTTTGTTGAATTATTTTATACGACGCGACAGCTATCAGTGTTGGAGGCTGTTTGAACAATTAAATATAGCCTTTAAATAGTATACACCTCTAAGTTTGATAGACTATTGACCTGTTTCACAACCTCCTAGTATGTTCCCGTTAAATTACTCAGCAGATAACTTCATTTATTTTTATTTTATTTTATTTTATTAGGAAAACAAACAGTTTTAACAAATTAAAGATAAGAAATGGGTTATAAAAAACTAATTACCAATTATACGTTTTCGCATATAAATAACGAGAATAGCTTGTTTCATTATTTTAAGTAACAACAATAAAAATGCAATAAACAACAATTTAGGCAATAACATTATCTTAAAATATAAGTTACAGTTGGTTTAGGAGCACAGTTATTGAACCAATTCGAACCAGTGTTTAGAAAGTGTATTCGTGAATACATGTGGCTTAGTATTGAATAAGTCAAGTTCAGGAAAGTCATCCTGCATTATACCCCTCAATTTTAAAAACTTCACCATCTGCTTTCTCACTCCACAAGGCGTTTTTCAAGAAATATTGCACTGTCTGAAATTGATACTACGCCCCGACGCAAATGATACTTAATATTTGAATACTTGCCTGCAACGAACTAAAGTGCTTGCTAGAACTGTATGTACCTAACCTGCATTTAAATGTGGCCACAACATCAAAACTAGCCCGCACATTTTATTACACTCCTGTATTGCTAAATTTGTGTAGAAACGTTTGAAATATGATACAATGATATAGATATTTCATCTCATAAAATCCGATTAAACGATTGAATTTCGAACTTTATGTTATTGAGATAGAGGTGATCATAGGTCATACAGGTCTTCGTGAGCAAAAATTACTACAGTACGATTCAAACTTATTGGCAGCTCGGAAGTTAGCTACTTACTCGCTGCGCAGTACCCGACCTCTATTCCCCGCTGTCACATAACGCTGCGCAGTAACGGATAAATTCGTTACTGCTGTCACATAACGCTGCGCAGTTTGAATCGTACTGTACAGTCTACCGATTGAAATTTTGTGAGTTAATTTAACGGAAATGTGGGTAATTGGCAAAAAAATATGACGATAAGCAAAAATTTGCTTAAGTTATTGTGTTGAAAGGAATGCAATATTATTTCTGAGCAAATAAGGCATTTAAACTGTGAGGTCCAAACGCGCAGATAGTGATTGATGAGTATATTTGTTTGTCACATTACACCTGCATCTAAATCTCATACATATTTAAGGACAATAATTTAAATATCTTAACACAATCACAGTTCAGTACTTTAAGCAGAAAATGCAAGACACAATTATATCAAAGTCCATTAAAAGGAAACAATGACAGGGTAATTGATTGTGTGTGTAATAGTGCTTAGTGTACGTGATACGACGCGGCACGGCTCGCGTGATCGGCTGTCGATCGGAAAAGCTTATCACAAAGCGGAACCCCACCTTACCGACATCACCTACGTAACCTGTTTACAACACGTAACATCGGTATTTTTAATAGCCAGGATGTCTTCATATAAATATGTAATCTTGTTCCCTTTTTATTGACCCAGAGACGAGCTCTTTTGAATATCATCCCTAGCGTTCGAATTCTGGCATTTTCCCAAAGGAATTTTACTTCAGATAAAATATCTTCAGATATGTAGTGTCCTATACTTTATTAAATTATACAAAATATTTACTTAATAGGTAAATACAAGTATTAGTAGTGAAATACCATACCACTCACTGGCTAATCTTTAAATCTGAGATACTGTAAAGCCTATAAACTTGAAAATCGTCATTTTCGTCTGGCCGGTTGGTTCCTTAGGGTTTCGGCATCGGCTAAGTAAGGATTTAGGAGAATTCCCACAAGATTAGAAAAAAACGAGATCAAAAAGGGTAACACCGCAAACCTAAGTTAGTTTATTATACAGAAACTTGAACGCGACAATAATATAATAACCATTCCATGTTTATGAGCACCTACGTGTCTTTTTAAACAAATTGAAATTCATTACATACCCGCAGCTGACACGTTAATCATATCTCGGTTACTCACTGGAGCTACACGTCGTAAATACAGAACTTGTGCATCAAAAGCAACTGTGTGCGGTAATATATCATGCAGACCTTACATCTAATGAGTTTTTCAAGAAAACGTCAAACTTAATGCATCTTTATTCCATGCACTTGGAGTAGCGTCGGCAAGTATATATGCTAACCGAACGAACGGAAAACAGTTAATGTGTATCGAGCAGACTGGATACTAATATTCTAAATAAGAAAGTCTATTTGGTTACCTATTTTTAATAATGGACGACGTCTGTGGTCTAGTTGTTCGAGTACCGGACTGCTGATCACGAGGTCGTAGGTTCGTGACACAAACATTTATGTGATGAACTTAAGTGTTTGTGTTTGTCTGGGTGTTTCTTATATATTATAAGTATGTATTTACAAAAAAAAACAAGTATATAAGTATTATATCCATTGTCTAGTACCCATAGTACAAGCTCTGCTTAGTTTGGGTCTAGATGGTGCTGTGTAAAATGTCCCAGGATATTTATTTATTTATTACTTATTTATTTAATATATAATTATCACTGAACTGATTTCGTATACATATATTACAACACCTACTCAAGGAATAATAGTTTTTAACATAAAATATTTTTTTCAGCAGAGATAGAATGTTTGATTTTCGTCCTCTATGCAATTTTAATTCGATTCCGATAAAACTCTAGTCAGATTGCGCTCGTAAAATTTTCTGACATTGTAACGCATGCTAGCATATAACCCAATTGATTAGAATCATCATCACTTTTTTATTTATTAGGATCTTCGACAAAAAATACACCTAACATGCTAATAAAAACATCTACAATTGACCTTAAAGCCAAGTGCTTCTTTAGTTATGGGAGATCACATCATGCGAAATGAGATTTGAAATCACTTCAAAAGTTCTACTTATCATAAATCAATAGCTGCGCGAGAAAAGCCCCGGACAACAACGAGTACTAAAAAAATAATAATAAAAATCGCATACGCTGCAGCTACTCGGCTCTTTGTGACAGTTTGCAAGCGGCGCGCTCTCCAGCGATCGGCGAACACACGATATGTGATCACATCGATGCAAAGTAGTCCAAGCGCTTAAAAGTGAGCAGATTAATTTTCAATGACTTAAGAACCTCGAAATGTTTTGAATAGTTTTAATATAAAAACAGCCACATGAGACTAAAATAAATAATTAAATTAATCATTTTAATACTTAAAATTTCCAGATCTAAAAACGAAACTAAAAATAAATCATACAACATTGTACTCTGTGCTCAGAGAACATACCGCATTTAATTTATTAAATAAATCGAGAAAACAATATTACAAATCGCGTAGCACCTTCCGCTACGCCGTAGCCGTCGTAGACTTAGCCACCGTAGCCAGTAATTTCAATGTAACTGTACAAGTATTTGGAGTAGTCGGTCGCAGCTCCAGTAATGAGCTTTTTTGTTCTCATTCTGTCAACCCTCAACCAGTGGAAGTATTTTGTTAGATCAAGGACCCTTACCATGGGCCAAATGATGCTTTCCGCTACGCTCTGTTATTTATAAGAAGGCTGTTTGAGCATCCCGAATAAAGCATGACGTAGTCTCATAAAGATTAATCAGAATATCTCTGCAATTTTAATAAATTATTCAGGGTCTCATTTTCATATTTCAATTGTATTTAAAGCATCAGTGAAAATTTCTTAAGAATTCTGACGAGATTTTCCGCCGTTTCTGGAACCCACGTAACGTGTTACCTAAAAGCTCGTGCAGAATACTAAAATCAACAATGCTCGCTCCTTCTTATCTTAGCTTTCTACTTACTTTAGACGCCAGCGGAGACAATATTTTTGCGGTCGCGTGTCTCTTCAGCTTTTTTATAGTGCCCAGATATCTTCACATGGCCTTTCAGAATGATCGGAGTGTATGTCTTACCAATCCCCTTATCGTAGATATAAAGTAAACACTTATAAAGTTGCCAATTATAGCTACTTATATATTTTTTCACTGAAGCCATTTTAACTAGAAATTCACTTCAATGTACAATTATTTATGGCAAACCGTCACTTTCACTTTTATAGACTAATTCGCAATTTTTCAAAATTTTGTTGGTTAGTCAAATTTAATATTATCTTAATGTTACATGTCGGTATTTGGGCAACAACTATTATAGTTTATGGCACTGCCTAAACATGGCATCCCCACAGAAATCAGGCGGTATTCAGGGACAAAGTTCGGCGTTGTTCGAACGATGTAATAACTCTCGGCATTACCACAAGAGACTCGGATTTGCATCTGAGTGATATTTGCTAAATCGTGTCGTGGGGTAACGTGCTTAAACTTGAGCAATTTGCAGGAGGACTGAGCACGGAAACATTTACCACGCTGCTATATAGGTCACTTGAATGAAATATATAAGCCATGACGATCCACCACTCAAGTTTATCAATGTCGGAAAACTAATGAGTTACACTCAAGTTATCAAAGGGTAAACCCCAAAGAGTTGTTTTGGTAGACAAATGTAACTAACTTCCGTAAACAAAGATAGACCGTATCACGTTTGTTAATACTATACCTACTGCCATTTTTTTTCATTTATTATTTTCCCGAATGTTATGGATATGTGAAACAACAGCCATAAATAATCATGGACATCGCACAGATATTGTTTGGAACTATATATTTACATAGTGTTTGGTGCAAGCACGCTGCAACAATGTATACATACCGTACCTACTATAAGTAATAGGTACTAGTTGCTGTTTGTTCGTAGCTTAGTACATAAGTACTATCAAGTTTTAGGTTAAAGTGACAAATCTGGTAACAACAATTTGGTGACCATATTTCTAAGTAAAAGATAAAAATATTTAAAAAAATGCTTTAATATGAACTAATAAAACTGTTTAACTGGTGCACGCTCCCGTTTACACCTCGGTTGACCTACTTACCTGACATTTATCAAGCAAGTGACGACATTTTGTATTACAACTAAAATAAACTTTTAACTGAAATGTTCCGCCCATTATGGCGTGGCATCAGCTACCTACAAAAATTGAGTTGTTTGCATTCTAGTTGAGTAGGTCATTATCCCTACATTTTAGCGGAGCTTTATTAGGTCAGAGCTATACATATAATTTACGTTGATTTTTTTGATAAATTTAATATCAGAACAAAGAAAAAACGTAATCAGAAGTATTATTCTGATGATCCATCTAAATTCTGGTCCAAAAATGAAAACGTCCCACAGGACGCAGCAAGAATAGTAAAACAAAAAAACATGGCGCCTCCCTCCTGATTTCTACCGCTGACGTTAGGGATACAGTCATTATGTAAATATTTATATATACTTACATACACACGCCACACCACAGTCGAGGCGTCGGTACTTTCGCAGGAACGATTCAAGGACCAACGTTTGTCAATGGAACAACAAATATAGAAACCAATCACGTTTTAAAATGTAATTATTGACACCCCTAAGCAATAAAAGTTCGTTTTGATTTCGTGTCAAAGATGATTTTTGATGGCCATTGTGTGATTTTGTTAAAAAAAAGTTAGGCCGTTACATTACTGAATCAATTAGGCGTAAGAAATCAACAGAGGACTAGTGCAAGAAAGTAAATAAAATAAATGTGAAGGAACAACAAAGTATTTTAAGCTTATCTTTCCTCATCAAATTAGTTAAGCAGATTAGTACGGTGTTCTGAAGGCTCGCAGTACTTGCCTTCGTAAGTCCATGCAATTTTATCAAGCTTTTGTTGCCTATGCTGCTTGATTAGCCAAATTAGAAACACGCACAATTTGTTCGCATTTTATTTATTTATTTGAAGCTCTGCAGCTAACACATTTGATTGTTATCTTTACATCTATGTAAACTAAAAACGCTACTTACAACTAAGATCCAAAACAAAAGCGTGCTAAAACTAAAATGCTTTGTGAACATACACGTTCGTGTTAGGCAATTAGACGAGGGTGCGGGCATACAGTCGTAAATTCATTATCGCACAGCAGGATATGTGCTACTGGTGGTACCTATAATATTACAGTGTAGGCCAAGATGAACATTCCATGTGCAAGATAGAGCTCCCCCGGGACACCGCGCCGCGCCGCGCCGCGCCTTCGCCGCGTTATTTAAAGTGTAGCCTGCATGCTTCACTAAGCCAACTTTAATGTTACATGCAACTCTTGTTATGTGTACTGCATCATGTGAATGACTGACTCAATACAGAGTAGTCTATAAATACCTTAATTATGAAACTGGCACTGTTTTTCCTAAGTTATGAATATATTTCAACAAATTAATTTTATCTGTTTCGCCCTTCACTACAATTAATTAACTTCTTCATCCATTCAGTTTCTATTATGTTTTTTTGGACAGATAAAGGTTGTTAGTTTAAATTCAAATAAATATCTAGTAAACAAATTTTCAGTAATTCTGTGGGTATAACTACAAGCCGTGTCATAATCGAATATATGACAGTGTTGAGTAAAAAATCAATAATACGTGAATTAAATAACAGATGCTGCGGTCGCAGGCCCTGTAACACGTTCCGAGTAAAAATATATACTGGCACTACATCAGGAATACACTAACACAGCTAGGAGAGGAGAAAACTGTTCATAATCATATTATTTTATCTACCTATTTAGACTTATTACAGACAGATTACATTTATTGTTTAAAATAGCCGTGAGAAACAGGCCTTCATTGAAATCAACTTTAAGAATCCAGAGAAGAACGAATATCTTGGTAAGGTAGATCAGGGTAAATTCAATCTATCGCAAACTTCTGCTGGACATGGGCCTCTCCTAAGTCGCTAAGTAGCCATAACACTCCGTCCTCTACTTTTCGCATCAAGTCTATCGCCGCTACCTTCAAGTCGTGGATCCGTCCGATGTAGAGTCTGACACAGAGTTAGGTCTCATTAACACAGAGTTATATTAACAAAGGCCAATATTAAAAGTGACTTATTTACTTAAAATAATTACTCAATTAGTCAAAGTGGATTTGTGTCTCTTAAATAACTCGTTCCAAAAGAGGGAGTGTTAATAAATTAACCGTGACATCAGTCTTTGACCCTCCTCGGAGTCCGTATCGTTTGAGAGAGTGACGGGTTGGATTGACCCCGTGTTTATACCTAGAGTTTACATTAAGACGAAAAGATACTTTGTAAGCATCTACATTTTGAATCAAACTAACTCAAGAAACACATTTCAGTGATGTAGACTCGTTTGTTATTTACGGTTTTCTCATCTTTTCCAGTTTTATCTAGATAGGTCTTATGTCTAGTTACTAAGTAATGTAAGAGAGAAACTCCATTACGTGGGGTCATGTCACGCACGCAATATTGTGAACCAAAATTACGTATAGAACAAAATGTAATCGTGATTCTTATCCATAATTCCGATATCCCATAATTCCAAAATGAACGCATTGTTTTTATAATTTAGATTTACTTTGACAGGGGTAAAGAAATTGTGTTCACAAAGCCCGTAATTTGCTGGGGTATAACATTGCGGTTATTTGTGGATAAAAGAATAACATGAGCACATAACACAAAATAAAACAATTCAAGAAAATATTGTAATAACATGCATGTTTTTATTCAGGCGCGGTTCTGTTCGTTGGGACAGTTTTACTGCAGCGACGCAAGCCAGCTACGTCACAAAGTCACAATGTATCATGGCTACTCCACGACAAGTGGACACGATCACGTTTCCACTCGGGTGGTTACTTTGTTTCGGCATCTTCTATTTGTAACTGAAGTTCTCTTACAAATATGATTAGACTGACTAAGAAAACAGAAAAAAAATATTCATTTTACTCGTCTATAGTTTAACAACTGTTTATCTTTATGAATAGATTGCGATAAAATTTGCCAAGGAGTTATAACTGTATCCTGAAATCTTGAGGAAAGACAGACAACCTCTTGTCTCAACAATTTCGTTAGGATGCGAGTGAAACCGCGGGCAACAGCTAGTAAAATCATTAGTTAGAACTATCCTAAATATATTTTTAAATTCCGAGAATCGGTAACAATTCTTCACAGCCTATAAAACGAAAGTTTTGTTTCCTCTGTTATACGCCAGCAGCAATTATATTTTCATTTAGGCGTTAGAAACACAAAGCCTGAGCTTTCCCTAATGTTTATTTAAGTACTTACTTATACTAATTTCTCCACCTGTTCTGTTCGTTAGGAGTAGTGGAATACAAAGCTCGTAGTGTCGCAAGCGGCATCGCCTACACGCGCTCCTTAATGCCTCACTACCGTTAATGTACGCAAAACAAAAAATTGTGTGCGAAAGCTTCGCCTTTTACACGACATTCTTTATTTATGGACGTGCACGCTCGCCCCACTTTACGAATGGATGTTCAAATGAAAGCAAGTCGCAAAAACATTTTATGTAGAAATAGTTATGTGCTAAAACTATCCTGTGGTAGAGCTGTTGGACACATCTTCATCAGTGCTATAGGTAATATTTTGATTGGCAAAAATTTACGAAGCATCTGTGTTAACAAGAACTAAAATTACGCTTATTAAATTGCCTCCTAACCTCGGTCCTAATAAGACTTCCTCATTAGTGTCTGCTGACAAAATTAAAAGATTTGATTATATCGGTACTTCTTAAAATCATGTTAAAAGTTATTCTTCTATCTATAATCATAATCATTTCCTTTATATATTGGAGTGTGTCGAATGGAATACTTATTCTTAATTTTACTTACACCCAAAACGAATGCCAAGGACAAGTTTATTGTTATACATTAGAATAACCTATCAATTACATAATAATATATAGTACTAATAGGTACGTAGGTATATACATAGTCTTAGCCGTGTTGATAAAAATAAACAGAATTCATTGTATGAAACCCTAACGACCATTGGCGAACAGACAGCTGTTAAAGTACCAGTTAATTGTGTTATCAGTGTGAATTTAACGATCTCCAATCAGAATGTCTATATTGTATGACTGTCCCGGTTCAAAATAAAGCAATCAATCTTGGTACAAACGCCTATGTTCACCATAATATCGAATCAAATTCCAATTTAGGTAAGCCGAGTCCCCGCTGACGGATCAACCGGAAACGATTAATTTGATATGCTCTGACGTAATGATTAATACTGCCTTTCCATGTTAATAAATGTTAGCACTTCGAATTTGAGCACAAAAAAAACATGAATGGTTAAGTACTTACTCTATGGGTGGAATTTTAAGAAGCGTTCCTTCGTTGGATTAGGATATATTTTACTTACTGAAGTAAAAACTACCTACTTGTATCTCAAACCCATGTTCCACTACTAATCAAGTCTCCCCCTCCTATCTGCTTCCACTGATCTCTACCAATGGCTATCCGAGCCCAGTCAGCCCGGAATCGCATCGAAATCGTCCACCACATTTTTTTCATTTTATTTTTAAAGATATGATGTCAAGAAAGTATAAAGATTCGCTCTCTGATTCATGTCTAGACATGGCCTTTTTAATTTTTCTCGTAAAAATGGGGCAGAAAGTTGTTAGTAATACCGTAACACTGTGCATGTCGGTATTTTGATAGTGATCACAAATTTTGAATCACGCTGTTGCATTTAAAAATAACATCCTTTAATTTTATATATACGGTACAATTCTAACATAATTTTTCGACATGCAATCCCGTAAAAAATAAAATTGTTTCTTTGAACTTTTTACAAAATGTCCCGTGAGCAATTACGAGGGCAATAATATAATTGTTACCAACGAGTAATCATGCGGTCATATAATGAAAGTTGGCGGTTATTTACCCAAGTATGTAAATAGTTTATCAAATTGTAAACGCCATAGGTATTCCTATTTTTGTTTCCAAATCTACAAAAAAACATCGTAATATACCCTCACGCCAGACTCCCTATAAGGGTAAACAGAGATGTGAAATTCACCATGAACATTTCCCCGGTATGTTTTATATTTTTCATGACCCAGGCACAAATCCAAAATTCAAAACCCTGAGCTGTTATTGAGAATTTCATTGAATAATCCATACTCGCTCAAGTTGGGCAACGAAACTACCTATTTGGAACCAAAACTAAGTCGATATTTAAAACCACATATTTGTCTACACCAATAATATGAATACTAAAGCTAATACGTTTGTCAACCGGTTTCTTGCTAAATACAGCAAAAAACCGGTTCTAAACGACAAGGACGAACGTGGATATTAGTATAATGAATAGTAGTTTTTATCACCCAAAAACATCCATATGTTATACTAATTGCTGCCTCACAGTAATTACTACGTAAAACCACAGAAAATGGGGGCATCTAAACAATCACAGAAAATTAATGATACAGCCGAATGGTCACACGCTAAGCCAAAATAACTCTTATTAATACAATGCGCTACATAGTAAGGACAATACTTCCTAATACTGCGAAATGGTTTATTTTATAATGACGTTTCCCTGTACTTTAATGTACTCTTGCATGTCAAGCACTTCGAATTTGAGCACAACACACATTTGAGTAGACTCTGGCATGTCTACAAATACAAATTCTCACATCAACACCCACCAAGACTCGGAACTACTATTATGTAGAAGACAGATCTCACAATATCTGAAATTTATCTGTGTAATACACCCACAGATAAAACTAATTCCTGGGCCAAGGCAAATAGCACAAGGGTTCTCTATTTGCCCATGTAAGTGCGAAACCCACAAAAAACAAATAGGCTTGGTTAATGGCTGCATCCCAGCGGAGCATACAGCGCTTGATACCGGTACTTACTCATGATGAAATAGCACAGGACACATTAATTATTCCTAAACACTAATAGCTAAGCTTGACCACGTAAAGCAATTTGAAATCCCTTTTATGTTCCGCACAAGTGCCAAATATTGTTCAGCACATAACAGTATATCAGTGTTACTGTATGAGAATTGGTCTGTATTTACAAGTACCTACTTGCGTAAAGTACTATAAACTTCAGCAAGTACATACCCTACTTACCATGCCAGTATATACTAAATTAACTGTCCTAAAATAAATCCTAGCATTGGTGCTGTGAAAATTTGGTTTCTACAAGATTTCGAAAGTAACTCTGTCTGTTTGTCAGTCTGTCGCGCTTTCACGCCTAAACTACTGAATCGATTTAAATGAAATTTGGTACACAGATAGTCTAGAGCCTGAGAAAGGACATGGGTTACTTTTTAATGCGAAGAATGTAAGGGGTTGAAATAGGGGATGAAAGTTAGAAGAAAAACCCACGCGTTAATATACGCCCCATTAATAAATGTTTGAACACGAAAAGTTGACCATCACTGACCCGACCGATCCTTTGAGCCGAGGTACAATTATGAAATATATTTAAAATTATGGTTTTTTTTGACAAAAGAATAAATGATAAAGGAAATAAGCCCCTGTCACGCGTTGAAGCCTAATGTTGGTAGAGGAAAATAATTAATAAAACACGTGTTTGTGCGATCAAAGTGTTAATGATGATCAAAAGGAGCTTTATATGTATTATTTATGTAACTTATTTCGTATTTATCACAAAAAATGTATACAGAAACTCAAGTTTTACGAGATTCACCATTTTTCATAAATATTTTAGAAATGTTTCAATGCATTCCTAAATGTTATAAATTTATGTATAAGGTAAGTAAACCACAAATGAAAAATTTGATTTTTAATGTAAGTGAAGTTGTATTTTGATGCAGTATATTATATATTTTCTGAAAAATCTAACAGTACTTACCTAAATACTTTAAAATCTCACCATGAACGCCACGCGTTCGCTGCCTCCTTGATTAAAACCAGTATTTTGCGGTTCATACTCGTACTAGACTGTCAAATTTGATTGGCTCCCAAAAAGTATATATACATAATATAATGTGTACAGTATAAATTTAGTTTCATCTATAGGTACACAAGGAGCAGTCCGGCTCGCTCGGAATGTTTGACTTGGGAGTGTAGTCTGTTTGCTCAGTCCGCGCAATCAGCGCTGCGACTTGTGTAGATAAAACTATCCTGCGGGCTGCATACCACCACCGCTGCGCTCTGATCGATGCAAATATAAAGCAGACTATCTGTATAATATATTCTGTTCGTTAAATACACCGGTGATCAAGTAGATCGTATACTCTGGGGTACTATAAAAGATGGGTTTTATGATGAATGTGGCTAAAAATGTCGATACACTAGATTTTATGACATATATCTTCTATATAAATTAAAAAAATCACTAAATGTGTTGCCAAGCGCAAAACTCGAAAACGGGTGAACCGATTTGGCTGATAACTTTTTTATAGTGTTTTATGAAGTCTAAAGAAGGTTCTTATGGAGAGAAAAAACCTAAAAAAACGAGTAAGAAAGTAAAAACAGGGAAACAAAGGCGAAGCTGCCCACGGGTCGCTAGTATTATATAATAATATACATTACACACAGACTGGTTCTAAATTTAAAGCTGCACTACCTCAGATAGCTTCCAGTAGGTAAGTATCAAATTCTACCACCGATTCAAGTTTTCCTCAAGCTACTAATTCTGTACACTAAACTTGGCCCCAATACATTTTCGTGTCGTAAAGTTTCATTAAACTTGTCGACATGATGTTTCGATAAATATTACAGATACGATCTTTTCAAGCCACAGTAGATATAAAGTCGGTTATATCCAATCAAATATTGATTACTATGAACTCAATAGACTAGTATTAACGCGGCTTTCCACTCCATAATAATTATTTTTTTAAACTGTTTTACCAAAAATTTACGTACTTTGAACATTTATGTAAATAATAATTTATACATAGCACCAAATTGTTACAAAGCAAGGTAATAAATCCTAAAATGAAATATTATGTTTGTATGAAAACATTCCATCCATCCGTTACTACTGGAAATTGAAATAACGCAATGCTTCAAAGGCGAGTATCCGTAAAGCCTATAAGTATTTATTTTTGTGTATGCAAATCGCAGTAGATAAAAATGCCAAGAAACTGGTATAAACAAGATCCTCAAGCGAGCGGTATTACACTATTATTTTTGCTTCAGATTATTTCCTTAACAAATAAAACCCTTCCTTCGGCTTTTTGGCCATGTCGTCGGGTAAATATAGACCATACAGAAGAGTTATATGAAGTAATCGTATCATAATCTTTCTTATAGTGAATATCATAACTTTATTAAAACAAATGAGATCATTCAGGCTTTCTATATAACAGGCTCACGGGACCGTGAACATAAAATGGTGTTCGTTATAAAGTATGAATACTTAATATTTAAGCGGAGTTCGCAAGCGTTAATTTGTCGCAATTCAACAAACATTTTTGAGTCTTCATCTACAGATTGCTGCAATAGCTTACAAGACAGTGGCTGCAAGCTGTCATTTCTATGAATTTTGCTTGATTTTAATTTAATTAACTAAAAACTTTTTGAATTATAATTGGGTTCACTACCTTATTAACACATAGGGGAATAATAAATATTCAAAAGTAAATGTAATATCGTAAAGTAAATACAAAACCCAATTAATCTGAGAGAAAAACAGTACATTTTAATTTTATTTCGCAAAAATATAGAAAAGCTATTTCGTTTTTATTCAGCAGTAGCCATAAAGTTTGTTGCACTCTACAGACTAACAGTATGTTACGAAACTATGCATATTTTAATCTAGTATTAGGTATGTACTTACGTATTTGAAATAAGTAGGTATGATTTTTTTTAAACAAAATTAAAATAAACCATATCTTTAGATGGCTAAAAACTACTTCAGCGAGTATTTTATTAAATGCCTCATTTCTTCAAAGTATAGGAAATACATTTACCGCACATACTTATTTTTAGTTTAACTTGCGTACAGTTCTCGCTAAACTTATTATCATGAATTAAGTTAGCTTACTTCAACCCGGCCGTAAAAATCTAAGAACGAAAAATATTGGATTAAAATAAATAAAAACGAAAGCTCAAGTCATATGCTGTCGTTTTAAATCATTTAAAGTAATCCAATATTTTTCTCTAGCTCGTGCCAACTCTAAGTCGGACAATAAGATTGGCGAGAACTGTATAATACTCTAAAACTGCGTAAGATTTTACCTACAACATACTATAGTATCAGTGCAATACAAAATGCAATACAAAATCATGCAAAAGTTAATCCTAAACCTACCTGCCTACTTCGTAAAACACTACTAAAACTGGAAAAGTGGAAACCACAAAAAATATCCAGAAATCGCTTTAAAAAACAGTCCTTAAAACTATTCGTAGCAAGTGCAGCAACAGTATTACTTACTATGCCAATAAATTCTTGAATGTTCCGCGAGTAAACGATGTATTCTCAAATCCATATATTTTTCGTATGGAAGTTGCACAGCTGCAGCATCCTCTCCGTTGTCATCTATAATGCTGGCGCAGATTAATAACGTACAACACTAAAGAAAAGCCAGGTACAGTCACGTATAATATGTACCTATAGGTATATTTTATATTATTTTCCTTGTAAAACTGTCGAGGTTTTCGTGAAAATGTTCGTCTTTTCATTCGTTCTGTTTCATATTTTTGATTGATTGCGTCCTAATGTCGGATTAGTTACTTAGATCTTTTGTAAACTTTTCTGAGAAAAGTGAAAGGAACGTTTCTTTTACACCTTGAATAATTACATGCTATTCTTTGAAATTGTGATAGGTACCTACTACTTACATATTAAAATTATAACATTACAGTTTCAAAGAATAAAATTGTTAACGCAGTTTCTTTGCAAAAGTAAATATTTTGTGCTATATGTTCCTACCTAGGTATATGTTTTACTTTCATACGTGTCTTTTTGTTAATATTTTTACATAATATATTGCGTACATTTTGTAGTTATTATGATTTATATTTTCACATTATTATTTCTAGAGATAGAAATGATAACAAATGTGGTAATTTTTTTTTTAGCCTCAAACACTAGAAGCGTGTTGAATTTTTTACACAAATCCTCTTACATGTCTAGATTAATCCTAAAAAATACTGTGAAATATATTTTTTAGAGTCGAGTTAATATTTTATTTGGGTTTTTGCGACTATTTGTATATATTATGTAAGTACTTTACTAAAACCCCAGCGTGAATTCAATTATTTGTGTGGCTGTACTTTTAAGCCCTTTACATTATTATTTCTTGCACGATTTTTCTCAATTTAGCATATCGAGTCGGTACCTATATCTTGCTTATGCACTATAGAAGTTTCAGTTGCATTATAATACAGGGACAATTAAATCAAATTAAAGATCTCCTTTTATTTGGAACTCCTAAAAAATATTATTTATTATTAATTATTTATAGTAATAGTAATTTCTAAATCTTTAATTCGTCAAAGTACCTAAAGGCCAAATACTTTCGGTTTTCGTTTACCTTCACATTACGGCCAATTCGGGATTGTGGAACATTGCCTAAGGTATGTAAGTGATTGATACCCTGACCGCGGCAGTGAGACACCGAGGGATTGGCCTGACTGCTGTAATGATAGCCCATTTCGGTGTCATTAAGAGATACCTTCCTATCCATGTACGTATACTTACAAATTGTGTGAAAACGTTTACAACTTCCTTATAGAATCTGCGCGTTTTCCTTTTCTTACATTATAGGTACTTTAATACAGTAGAATCTATAGGAGATGCCAATTCAATGTTAAAATTATAGTTGGTACTAATAATATGGTGATCACTTTTGGTATAATTTATAGATACAATTATCTTTAAAAATAACTTTTATGAACAAATTTTATAACTGAAATTAAAACAATATTTTAAAGCAGAATTGGCCTTCTGTTCCCAACGCATTTGTTAATTGAAGAGCTTTATTGTAGTAGAAGCCCCTTTCAAATGATTTATTGTATAACTAGGTAAAACATTTCCATCTTTCAAGATTTTAATAAAATTGTAACTGAAACTTTTGATTAAATTATACGAGTCAAATCAGCTGGTGGACATTTAATCTGATTAGCGGAAACCAAACGAGCGAGCTAGGTACTGCTACCTGCACTTTTTTACATTTCTAGCCCTAATAAAAGTTGTGAAAGTTTTCAACCAAGTTTTTCGCGACGCTGCGCTGTGCTCGAACAATTACTCATACCTGTACCACAGTTAGAATTTATTACACTATGCCTGTACCGCCTAAAACCACAATTATTTTTCAGGCTACGTTGTTTACAAACTTAAGTCTCTTAATACAAACGAGGGGACTGACATATTTATTGGATGACTATACAACAAAAAATACCTATTGCCGTGTTCTATAACAGGGTCAAGTACACGATTTAACCTAATAAACCCTCTGTGATGCATTAAAAATGTTGTGAATTACCGTATTCAACGCAAATGAATTATGACGAATCGCGTTTTTATCTAGTGAATATATAATTCACGTTGTGGACCCCGAAGCGTTTTTCATAAAAACATTTTCACCCTTTTCACGTTGTTATCACTCTTATTCAGTGTGTGTGTGCACTTCACTTTTCAGGTGTACTTTCATTTCGCACTTTGCTTTTAATCTTCATTTTTTGATAGCTGACACTTACGTTTTATACTAAATAATACTTTAAACAATACTGAATGAGAAGAAAAACAAAAACATGAAAGTATTCAATTGTGTAATCTTAAAAGATTTCTCCCTGGAAAAGGTTTTTTATTTCAGTCCCAAGCTAACGGTGCCTTGTTGCCCTATCCGAAAACCGAATCTGCTTATCAATGTTTTCCTTTACCTAGTTGCATAAAATTCAAACAGCAATAATCGTAGTAGGTACCTACATCCTACCTACTACTCGAAATGTATTTCAATTTTCAAAATACTGTGTAATGTATTGCAGAAATAATTTAAAAAAAATGCAAAATAAGCTAGTGGTTTGGTTGTTAGTTAATGAGCAAACTAACTGTAAAAGCAGGGTTTATCCGAGGGCACACTGGATACATTCAGGGCGCGCCTGTTTATTCAATCCGTCACATCCATTTACCTCGCAAATCGTCCGCGGCCTGCACATAATATTGTCATCATTCGAACTTCGACAAACAAAATGTCAAGCCTCATTATTCGGTAAACCAGCGTTCCTCTCGAAACCATTACATAGCTTAATAGCTCATAATTATAATGGGCGGTTAAGCTCAAATTACGCACGATTGTACGGCAATAAATTTGGGGGCCGTGTACCTTTTTAGAAAATAGATGGCGCATAACGAGATCGGCTTACAAATGACTGAGCAGTTGTTGTAGAAGTATAATTTATGTTGTATGCATTATATATGTAGGAATTTTTAATAATGCACACTTTAAAACTGAATTTACATAGAATATTTTTTATTGGTAAAACAAGACTATCCTTTCCTTAGACGATGCCTATTTACAAAAGTAAGAGAAACGTAAAAATATTACTACTAGTAGGTACGGACCAGTAGTAATGGTTATATAGCTAGGACCCAATAAAAATTAACCATCTCCGTAGTTACAACCATTCGATAATTTCAGGCTAACTTTGAGCAAAACCAACATTGACTAAAATTTCTAAGTGTCCGATCCTTTGCTAATTATAGTCAGAGCAAATTGGACCATACTTTACTGTAACAAAGCATATAATACAAATACAGCAACAATACACAATTAATCGGCCAATGGTTTCCACTACATGTGTTTAAATTAGGCTGCGTTAATGGAACCAATAAAATAGTCCCGCCGTCCTCCGGGCGCCGCTAACTAACCCTAAAATACCTTGCCAACCTAAAATATACACCAAAAGCGCCATTATACTTATTAAAAAACATGAATTTGACATTGTTCTAGTCCTAACAGCTGTAGCACGAATAGTCTATCGACACGAACCATGTCTCGAGTGTATAAGTTTATATTAATTAAGTGTATTGAGTTCGAGGAGGATCGGCTAAGGACCAAGACTGAAATGGAAATAAAATATATTTATGTTAGAGAGTCATAGGCAAGGAAATGATGAATTTTATGAATTGAATTTTATGGGCAAGGTCTGAAATAAACATTATTATTATTATTATTATTATAGGCACTTACATTGCAGACACATGCATTTCATAATAATGCACATTCTTCGTATATTGCTGTTGTAAAAATTTAGGTAATGTCTTAATTTTTTATAAGCTAAAAATAGAAAATTAAGCCTCGGAAACCTAAAATCTCGAATTTTTTTTTGTATCAATACAATATTATATTTTACATACCAGATTTTCCGTTCGTAAACCAGATTTGGAATTGTTTGTTTAGTGACTAATAGTAGATAGTAGTACTATCACCATTAAAAATACAACAATAAGTACCTACGCGAATTAAACATGATTTACGCTTTTAACGTTTCTAGTCTATTTATTAAATTATTATTTCGGAACACCATGTACTTAGTAAAAAAAGTTATACTCATAAACAACAAAGTTCTGCGCCATATAAAAATATTTTATAATCTTCCTTTTCAAGTCGGACTAAATAGACGTTTTATGACAATGATCACTGTACAGCTATTAAAAAATCATTAACTTCAGCTTGTCCTTGTGAACGAGTGGTTGTTTTACGATTATTGCACTTCCCTCTAAATTATGGGGTCACAGAAATGATAAAATATCTTGAAATGACTATCGATAAAATGTTAAAACAATTACGACCATCAATTGTTATAGCTAAATATAATTTAATTTGATTATAAGAATTTCGGTGTCGGCAATTAAATACAAAATTTCCAGTAGGTACTGGAAATTGGTATCCTTTAGCCTATTTCGTTGTCCTAATTTGGCTTCGATTCCAAGTCCGGCTAAGTATTTTCGGGAGTTTCCACTAGGATTTTTTAATTCTCAATCCTCAATCCGTTCAGTTGTATGAGGTGTGCGTTCATTGATCAGTCAGTCTTCAAATTCTTAAATTGCAAATGAAAATGAAGTACTTGCACACGAAATCAAACAAAAGTTGTAAGGAAAACCTTAGTTACTTTATTCTTCTTGTAACTTTAAGTTTGGAATTCATTTTTCAGGCTAGTTATATCTGTGACGCTAATCAGACATGGCTAGAAAGGAATCTAGACAGAATACGTGACCAGACGCAAATGGCGCTGGAAACTTCAATAAAACTGCACTAGCGAAAATATATTATTATATTATATGATATTTTATATATAACTGAATACATTAAAGTACAATGCAATTGTAACATGTGAAACGTTCACCATTTCATGCACTTTCAAAAGGGGCTTAGAATAACTAATTCTACCGTATTTGAATAAACCTTTCAGAATCATTCATCTGCATTTATCCTACCTTAAAATCGATTTGACGAAAAATATATTACATTTATTTCCACTTGTTAAAATTCAGATATTTTCAAAGACGAGCTGATAATTGAGACAGAAATATTTAAAAACATAAGCATCAACGCTTAAATAAATACGAAAAAGTAATCAAATCAAATAAGACTGTTCAGGTGTATCCTTTTACATATTCAAAGCTCTCAAGGGGTCGTTAAAGCTTACTTATATAAGATTGAAAACTGCTTGACCCGCTGCGGAATGTGACCGCACTTCGGGAAATGGAAAAAATAATGAGTGCTTAAATTTTTGGAGGTGCTCCAGTTCATTTTATTTAAGTAGCTCTCTGAACACTGAAGTTTCCACGTTCCGTGTTCAGTTGAAGATTGGTTTATCTAGACACCAAGCAACCTCGCTCTCGACTTGAGTGAGGTTTATGACAACTGTCACGTTGCGAATTTTACATTAATCCTATAAAGAGTATATTTTAGCGTACCTAGTCACTATCTATGAATATATCGTTATAACTGTCAGTTTCTGTCTTATTTATAACTAAACCCTGCAATAACAAAATAGAATATATAATTTAAGTAAAAGTTGTTGATGCAAAATTAGGTATTTTAATCCTATTCTAAACTTCAGACAGACAAAAGTACTAGGAACGATCATTTTGTTATTTATCATACATAAATAACAAAATGATCGTTCCTAGTACTTTTAGGACGTAGGACGGAGGTTTCGTTATTTATGTTTGTATAAGTCACAAACAGATACTCCAATTTTATTTCTTTGTACTTACCAATCATAGATTTTGCTTCCAATTATCTGACGAGACTATCGGATCGGACTCACCATACATGCCTGCATGCATTTTTTCGATGTGCCTTACGAAACTGGTGAATTTTTCTAATAGTAGGTATCAGATCAAATGGGGGCGATTAGAAAACCTTACCAGTTTCGAAAGACGTAGTTGGACCGGATATTTTATTATTCTAGTTATAAGTGTTGTTATTAATTAAGCGTAGCGATCAAAACAAATTTAATGACAATAAATATCGTGAATATGCGCTAATTTTCAACAAGTGTATGTATTACAAAATGTTAATATATTTAGTTATATGTGCATTCAATACAGCAAAACTTGGTCGTCTCACACAAACTTACATGCACTGCGGCTATTAATGCTGCCCTTATTTTTAATTATATCACTCGACCAGCAAAATTATACGAGCGGAATAAATTTGTAATCATTAACTCAAGTAAGGAAATTTCATATAATAAGCCAATGACATAATAATATCTGGTTAAAAAGAGGATTCCATGCAAAATTCCTGATTTCGACGATAAGATGATATTGTCAAGCTATCTAGAAAATGTTGCCAGGGTACCTACGTAAGTTTAAACTTATAAACTATAAAAGTCGTTCCATGCTCGCATTGCAATGTCTAATGAATTACTTTTCTATAGCCTGTCTTGTATGCAGCACCCTTTAAAAGTAACATTTCATACCAGTAATTAGGTACCATCAATTCACAATCATACTTATTCGCCAACCGGGACAGGGCATTTCTCTCCTGAAATAAATTAAGTTCAACTTTAATCATTAAGTATATTATTAGATACCTATATTCTATAATCATGCAATAACTATAGATAAATTGTAGTTATACCTATCCTGTATGTATCTTCCATGGTTAATTAAATTGTATAAGGGAAACACAATGCTTCACAATTCACAACTCAAAAGTCAAAGCCTAACAAAATAAGTCGCATGCTTGCGGAAAACTTTAATAACAATCAAGGCGGAGTTCCTTCGCATTGTGTTCATAAAGACTGCATCAACACACCAGATATTTGCATCAAAAACAGATACAATCCGTGTAGGGACGTCTCAGAATATAGGTCGAGTATACCTCGCCTTGGCTACTACACTGACATAGGAAAGAAATTTACTAGATATTCTTGGTATTACAAATTCATTTACTTAGAATTCTTACATTTTCTTCCTAGGTAAACGTCATCGCCGCTCAATGTAACATTGTTGAGGACCTAGAATTCCCCACTGAATCCTTTAGTAATCCATTATGGCCCATAAGCTTGAATTCAAATCTATAAATTAATTAGTAGCCCTAGTACAGTTGAATAGCTTCGTAAATAAATTGATGGATCTAACTCAGCACAGCGTATTTAGCTTCCACGTAAATAACAAGAACTAAGCTAATTTCGCAAATAAATTATGTAAACGTAGGGTTGAAAGTGGGTCTTAATCATTGTTCGTGAGTGTGGCAGAAACAAACACAAGCTTGAATAAGTGAGGTGAGAGAAAAAGCAGAGATCAAGCGCGTGTGTAAATAAATGAAGACCTTAGCCCCTCGCAACATAAACTCGATTGCACACTGACAGATTTTTTTTACGAGAAAGGTTCACCCAGTTGCGGAATGTATGGATGCTTTAGTGGCCAAAATTCTGACAGTCGGCGAAGTCTAGTAGAATATGCTTAAAGTGCCTACCGATAAAATTGTCTTTCAACATTTTTGTAAGTGTGTGCCTAGGTTTATTTACATATTCATGTACTCTTTGCTTTCATACATGCAAACAAGTACGAAACCTCCCTAAATAAATCCCAAATCCAAAACATTGGTTTCTACATAACTAGTCATGATATTTATTAAATTATTACATGTATGGTACATGTAGTTAGTAGTATATTTACACGATCTAGTCCAACAAACATTCTCGCAAAAAGGTTTACTCTCTGGAAGGGACATGGCCCTTATGACTCTCTTGGGCATCGTCTAAGATCTGTAGCCACCTGTTTTTTTTTATTTTACATCTTTTTTATCGTCATTGCGTCCAATGGGTATCTATAAAAGGAATGTTATTATTTCATGTGCATGCAATCTAGTAAGTAAACATAATTTAATTTGAATCAGGCGTCTATGTGTGTATGTATCTATAACGGCCAATATGGGTGGTCTAAGGTACGTACATGCATGTAACCTGGTGGCGAGAGACATTGATCTTTAAATTATAGATGAGTGTTGCGAAATGGGTCGAATCGAATGTACGTGTGAGACGAAAACGTGTAGAATAGGTTCGAGAGAACCTGAAGGAAGCACATTTAACACAACCTTCTAGAGATTGTTTATCAATCCACTTACTATAATTATGATTCTGTTACCATATTATGGCTTATCATTGTATCAACCAATACCAAAAATATTAAAATATAATGATGACTAGACAAAAAAGTAAGCGAAAAACCTTACCTTACAATATTAAGTACCTGCTTATATCTTAATATAGAAGTGAAAAACTGTAATGGGTGCCTATTGAAGACTCATCAGAGCGCCCTAATTAATTAATCTACTTTATGAAAGTGGTTATTTCAACACAATGTAGGTTACTAAACAAAAAAAAACAACATCAAATATTTTCAAGCAAATAACCAGTGTCGCTTTACTTGTTTATTAATGACCCCTATTATTATTAATATAGGTATAACCTTAACCATTGGGTATTTTCGAGAGTATTTTTTAAGTTGCTCGAAAACAACAAATTACGCTTTTAATGAAACCAGAAAGGTTTTACGATTGTGCCGAGTTTTATTGTATAGAATATTAAATCCACGTGCTCTGAACCGAGGGCCTTAATAATTCATTAGAGAAAAACCTCCGGCCATTGTGTTTATAAGCATACCTTTGCTTATGAATAATTTGTATCAACGACATTAAACTGTCTGGAAAAAAAAAATTACAAATCTATCAAGTTGAATAAAACCTTCTGGTAGAATTTGTTATCAAAATCTTCATCTAATTAGTGGAGATGGACGACTCCAAAACTTCACTTAAAGTTCAGACCATTTTCTACGGTATCTGATTGAAACTTGTACATTAGAATACTACAGTAGAAGGCTTGTGGCTCTGTAATAACTATACTGATCAATATTTCTTCAAAGTAAAGCTGTGCTTGCCACGATCAGTCTACAGATGGGTGACTATTCTTAACATATCGAGACCCCTCCGCGTCACAGAGAACACGTTAAGATCGGTGCCAT
Source organism: Acronicta psi (assembly GCA_946251955.1). Taxonomy (NCBI): domain Eukaryota; kingdom Metazoa; phylum Arthropoda; class Insecta; order Lepidoptera; family Noctuidae; genus Acronicta; species Acronicta psi. The sequence continues at coordinate 7,577,271 of OX276475.1, read as the reverse complement.
TTCCTATACGAAAACCTATAAAACAACGTTGTCGCCTCGCAACCCATAGGCTAGACAAGTTGCAGTTTGTTTTTCAGTTGCAGAAACAAAATGTATGAAATGACATTAGTGACAGCCCGATTTGTCGAAAGCTAGTGTCATTTCCATACAGTTTGTTTCTATTCGTTTGTCGATTCGAATGTCAAACTACAACTTGCTTGATTTTGACGGCATGCAAATGCAATAGTATTCATTTGTTCTAATCGCGTCTAGACGTTCAAATACTTCTTGCTTTATAGACGATAGTAACAGTAAAGTATTCAAATTAAAATGCTCTGATATTTCCAGTGTCATGTTCAAAGAAATCGTGGCCCATGCCCGTTTTGGTTTATAACGAAGTTATGTCGTTTAGTTTTACGAGAGTTTGGAAGTTGTATAATATTGTCATATTAAGTAACACCCACCAACTTCGTCTGATTGGATGTTCTGCATAGACTCTATGTAATAAAAGTAAAACATGCCTTTAAACTTACATTTAAAGCTGCTCGATGGTCTAGTGGTTTCAAGCGACTACTACGCTAGAGGTCCTGGGTTTGATTCCCGGGCCGAGAAAAGTGCTGTTGTTCTATGAAATTCCCAGTAGCAGCTCGGAGTCTGGATTTGTGTTCGGTTGATGGCAATAGGCACGCCCCCTATTACATGGGACCTAAACATACCAGCGAAATGTGGATGTACTTTAATACACCTCTTCCTAACCCATAAAAAATACAAGCGTGATGGTATAAATGAATCAATCTACAAAAGAATTACACATTCTATCACCAAAAGTGCAAGCATCATTCATAAGAAACCTGCCAAAGATCCTTTCAAGTCGAAAAGAAGAGTGTTCTTAAAACGCTTTATATAATTCAAAGCGAGCACGGTACGACATAAGCTGACTTAGCAGAAAGCTGGAAGCGAACACAACCTACTAATGTTGGATTATAGGATAGTGAGAACACGACACTTGTCCCGCCGACACTGGTCACCAATTTATCACTGTCTCGTGTACATACACGACATATTTTGTCACTAACCATATATATAATTGTGTTCGTGAAACATTGAAACAAAGCGACAGGTCAATATTAAAGGGTTAGTTTCACTGCTGCAATAATGGTCACGTCGATACTAAAACAACTGTGTGAAGAGAATTTAATTTTATTCCGAAACAATGGAAATGTTTGATGAAACGGTTAAAGTACGCATATAGGTCACTTAGCAACAGTTTAATACTAAATGGTGGGCGCTGTTTTAAATATTTGCATGATAAATATACGAGTATATATCCATTTATTCACATTTCACGAGTTTTTTTCGTAGTATCTTTAATCTTGAAAGAGTAACGTATTGTAATTTGAATTGCTTTTTAATGAAAATTTTTGATTTATGTATTTCTGAAATCTCTGATGTGTACTTTCTGCATGAACGCAGCCATGGTCGGCGAAATGCTATCAGTGTTGATTATGCGTTAATTAAAGCTGGATGCAAACACATTCAGAGCAAAGAACATCAATTCCCAGGTCGAGCAAAATGTTATTTAGTCTTTTGGATTGGTGTCTCGTACATAGCAGCAGCTGTGGGTGTACCTATAAATAAAAGCCTCTCTCTGCCTAGCCTTTCGGGGACAACAGGCGTAATGGTATATTTTACCTAGTGTATAACGAGTTTATGTGATACACGTAATTAATTATAAATACCAAGGTATTGGCATGATTAGTACATTTACCATTCTCCTTGACATAGCAAGGAGGCAAACAGCAGCGTGAGCATGCACGCAGTTTTTGTCCATTAATTTACGCTGACCTTATGATCCCCCAGCTATTAGGGGATTCTCACTAGGTCCACAGAATAGATACTAATCCTTATCCATGGTGGCGGGGTAAATTCCCACTATGACCCCACTGATATATGATCATTAATACAAAAAGCATACCTGTATTAATGCAATAGAAGTTCCATCGGTTTTCTTAAAACTGAATTGCACTATTGTTAGGACCAAAATATTATGTAAATTCTATGTAGGTACATAAACGTCGCAGAGAACGAGCACCTATTGTTATGACGCATCTTGGGAGCTTTCTAAGTATGTCCAATAATGGACTGCTATCCGCTGAGTATGTCAGGTGCTTCTATATATTATTTACTTAAAGTAAATTAAGAGTTAACGTATATAAATTCAATAAAATTGTGTAGTTATGACTCCTTCCGGAAGGCCCTTCTTTCTAAATATTTGGATATCGCATCGCATGTGGTAGGTAGTAAAAACATTTTACGGGCATCCATCCATCATTCTAGCTTTTTCCGAGCTGTACTGGACTCTGCTAACAAGATGCGACTTAAGATGTATCAGTATTTTTTACGAAGCATCTGCACACTGACCCAATTTCTGTGCAATAGACGAACTCGGTTATTACCTACGAGAATATTTTCTCAGTAAAGCTCACACTAATGTTTAAACAGCTCATACAAATCGTCGTAGCTATCATATTGGCGGCATTTTCGCCTCCTTAACCGGTACCTAAATAGCTAGTTACATATATTAAGCCAGAACCTACGTGTGTAATTTCGCCCCTATGATATCTTCACACTGCGAGCTTAGTGCTCCCGCCGTTTATAGGTCATTATCAAAAATTTCGAATTCGCTAAATTGTCTATTATGATATAACGTACAGCAACTATTCCTTATAACATTCAATTTAAGTTAAGTATGTCTATTATGAGACACAAAAATAAAACTAACTTTACAGCGTAACAGGGACATCTGACCATTTATTTACCGACTAATAGTGCTAGATATCATAGCGGAGAAAGATAGGGTCCTCTTTCATAGTTCCCACTGTCACATAATGGACGTTCATGAAAAGTTATTGTAATTATGTAAGCTACCGACTAACAACCACACACAACCTTTACGTAGGATTCAGAACAACATTTACCGTTAAGTATTTTTGCATTTAGCACGTTTATTCGCCTTTATAAAGGTTACTCATATCTGGCTTTATGACTTCAAAGCAAAGAGCCTAATCGTGTTAGCTACAACATTAGTATTAATAACGCTTTATGCTTTAACTCCTTATGATTAATATTTTCATTACGAATGAAGGTGGGCTGCGGCCATTCAAATAAAATATTCTCAGTGAGGTTTCTTATTTTTGTGCGCTAATGGAGACCGGCTATTAGAAACACCCTCTTGAAATGTGGAGCGCTGACTGGGCACGTTTAATAGCGACGGACAGCGCTAAAGCTGAATATGTAGATAGCTTTCAGCAAATTCACCTAAATAGAAAATATCTTGTTAGCTTAGTTAGTGCGCTAGTTTTATAGTGTTCATTAAAACTAACACACGCCCAATTTATCGCATAGGTTAAACTCAAGGTCTAGCTTTTTATAAACGCATTTTAGCATAATTATTATTGCTTTTACACACGAACCAGTCTAGTCTGAGTTAAAAAAAATATCATTTTTTGATCTCATTTTGAATTCTAATATTAATTTGATTAGACAATGTCTACTATTCTAATTTTGTGCCGTGGCGTACCAACTAAAAGTTGCAATGTAGCGGTGAAAATCATAAAACGTGCAAACCATAAAACTGACGGAAATGGTTTATAGCACGCAAGAAGGATGCGAGCTATTTCACGGAGCTTTCCCATTTCACTTGATTGCACATTATATTTCATCGTCATTTTGTTTCCACGTTCAAACTTAGGAAATTGTTGTAGGCTTAGTGATACTAGCAAGTCAAACTCATACACATAACACAATCCCATCTATAAACATTACGCCAAAACGCCCGCTCCGTCAGATTTTCTTGAATCTGAACTTAACTGGTGTGGGTCGTTGCTATTATAATTATATACTTCTGTATACTTGGGTATTACTCTTTTACATTACCAACCACGCAATAACGTCGAGTATAAACGTGTTGTCATGAACCTTGAGTTTACCGAAGCGCACCCGAGAATGTTACTAACAAAGACACATTTTCGTAATACAAAACAGGGCCCAGGAACTTTACAGCTAAGTGAAAAGAGTTCAAAATACAATGGGGATAAAACGTTGAAAATGGCATGAGTTTTCTTGGATCGTGGGAACTGAAGGGAACCGACGCAATTTCTGAAAAACGTGACAAAGGTCATAAAAAAGGACAATGTTGTTCCCGTGGCGGGTGCGTGCACGGCGTGTGTGTGCCTCTACAATATTCATCTATATCTCATAAGTTGCATGTTTTAAACAGATACAGAGGAACTTTGAAGCAGATATATGATTTATATTGAAATTTTTATATATAAAACCAAGTATAATAAATAACGACTACAATTATGTCTACAATTTTATTTATAACGTTTTAGGGACACATTTAATGTAGCATCCCGATCCCGATACACAGTCTGCAGTCTTTTACTGTACCTTTTGAATAAAATAAAATAAAATTGGTAGAGGTTTACCAATAATTTTTATTGACTATTTGTTTGTACCCGAAATAAGTGAGCACACGTGTAAGAAATTTTCAGTTAATTACACGGCTAAGCCTAAACAAACTGTAGTAATAGACAGTGATATTGCTTGTATCTTTCCAGTGCGTGGTCACGCGGAGGTGCGCGTGGAGTTACAAATGGAGCGGTGGGCGGCGCGCGGCGGCGCGGTGCGCCTGCGCTGCGTGCACGACGTGCCGCCCCATCTCCTTGACAAAGTGGTCTTCCTCCGACACGGCACCAAAATCTTCCAGTACATTAGGGACCGGAAACCGCCTTATAGAAACTTTACTACACCCGGAGCCGTACTCAACGTAAGTGAATAATGCACACTTCCTAACGATCGTGTTAGCTATAACAGACGCTTTCTCCGCAGTAGTATAACTTGCTATAAAATTCTTATTTCGTTTCCAAGACGTGTAATTTAAAACTACAAATAAATTGCTTTTGTGTACGAACGGTACCACTCAACAAGTCTATACCGTCTTGTTGAACAAGCTATTATTGTGGTTGAATTTCTGTATCGGACTATTGCAATATCACAAGGTCGCATGCATGTTTCATCTCTTTCGCTTATCATCGCTCAACGTCGTTGAGGTGTCTCGAGGGCCTCATCCCTCAGGTGTTAGCACAGCGAGTGGGTTCCAATGCATATGTATGACATAACCTCATGTTACAAAACTCGCGCCCGATCTGCAAAGCTTCCACTCAGTCACAATAATGAACACACATGCAACGGAGCGTACATTTTGCATGAACGGCGCACAGCAGTTCAAACAAAGTTCACAATACACTACCCGACCGCCTAATTAATCGACTGTCAATTTTGTCATGCGTTGTACCTAATCAGCTACTAATTAACTGTTATTTTACCAATTTAGATGTCAAACCTGGCAAACTGGCTTCCGTTTCTAAGTAGAAAATTAACTAAACAGAGAGCCATGAAAAGACTACATGCTACACTACTGTGTACCTTCATAATTACTTACTACGTTGAAACGCTATTCACGTGAAATTTTGTTAAAAAAAAGTTCTTGCCTAACCCGTTGCACTATTATTTAACTCACTTAGCAACTTAATTAATTCGTTTATGCAAGTTACAGACTAACAAATGGGTACTTTGAGCTAGATACGTGTTGAACTCCACATAAGTACGTATATTCAAAGCAATGGTTATTTTTGTTCTAAACTGTAACTGCGGCTTGTATGAAAATTTATTTGCACCACGAACATGTCTGCAGAATATTTTTACCTAGAAACAAACACGTACTGTGTTTAGTTGAACTTAAAGAAAAACTCGTCGCATTGTTATGACGCTAACAATATATACTCGTTAGTAGCAAAGTCAGGTTGCGGCTCCTCGCGTAGGGACATGCAATAATTTATGTCAGTTCCGCTTTCCTTGATTAAAGCGTTCCGCGTAGGATCGGAGATGGTAAGAGAATAGATATTTTTCTACCCTTCCGCAGTTGAACAAAAAATACTTCACCCTTCATAACCTAAGCAAATCTTTACAACAACTTATAAATAACCGGAAAGTTATTAAACTAGGCCATTTATTACAATCTGCTAAACTTACAATATAATCCAATAATTTATATTTTGGATTCTAAGTTAGGTACGGGCTCACGGTTGAGCGCCGGCGAAGTATTACTTTCTCTGAATTATTAAAGTGCCTATCTAATTAAAATATACTTAGTTACTTATCACTTTGGTAATGAACATTTAATTTAAATTTAACACTGGAAAAGAATTTCCTTAGGATGATTCCTTGGGATAAGGGTGATGACGACGGCCTTTACCTTCAAACCTCATGAGAGGAATGGGGTTTTCTAAAATCATAAACTATTAGAAATCCGCTGGCTACCCACATTGCATAAATACGAAGTTATTATTTTGTCCTGCACGTATAGTGTATTTACTTCATCTTCTATTGTGCCTTCCATTACTAACTTTTCTCTATCTATAGTAAATTTAACTTAGCTTTAGTTTATCAACAGACTTGATGCCATTCAACTGTCTGATGTTGGAAAGCCAACACGTTTTTCATCTTCCAAGTTTTCTTGTGCCTGAAAACTTACCTTTTATTATAACTTAACACATTGTGCATGAGAAAACGCCCGGGTTGCTTTTTTTAATCTAAGGAATTGGTGACTTTACTGGTGAAAACGATAAGTGCACATTTCAAAGGCCTCGAATTCCACCTTTATCGTGCTGAGATTTTGCGAGTCTACAAATTGAGCGAACCTTTTTTGTTATCAAACTCATATAAAAGTTTGCCGCCATCACATGAGCGGATATGACTGAATTAAGCTGGCGAGCTGGATCGGTGAGCTGGAATTAAGCCGGTGACAGTATTTGATTGCAATATTTCGGAATGTTAACGGAAAATATTTTAATCATTGCCAGCGTAGATTCTGTTTAAGGTACAACCGCCAATTACGAGCGGCGCTACATTTATTGACGTGTAAGATTTAATTAAAACATTTTAATATGGAATGTACGTATAATTCGTTACAAGTCTTTATTCAGATTTGACAATCTCATTAGCGTTGTAGGTAAACATAGCGTTTAAGTTTACCATTGATAAGATAAAAAATGTTTAAAAGACATTCAATGTATGCAATTCTCAGTAGCTCGGATTTGTGCCCGTTTAATGGCCATAAGCTCGCCCCCTATTTGCTGTGAGTGTAAATTAGTGCGTCTACCCCTTCACATATGCGTGTGTTTTTTGTTAAAAGAAAACATAAATAAGTATATCTTACCGATAAAATTCCTATGTCGACCTACAAACACTAATCATTTTGCCAAATACTAATTCACCTGTTAGATAATGATATTGTAGATTAGATTATGTAGGTATATTGGTAACAAATAGGAAGTTATGCTTGTTAATTATGGTTCTGTTATCAAAGTTTTATGTCTATAAGAATATCTGATAGAAGTACAAAAATATAACTATGTAGAATAAAGTGACCTTCACCTTAATTAGTAGCACTACTCGCGTTTTCTTTCGCAGTCCTCTTACATAAGATTACGTATGACTACTCAAGATTATACTAAATAAATATTTTTTCACCTTTGAACGAATCCCGAATATGTGAACGTACCTTAAAAATTTACAGACGTAGGTGCCGGTCGGGTAATGGCGCGGGTGGAGTTAATTTTCCGGGTCAACGTTGCCTTGGGGTTACCACACGATTCGACTTTAGTTAGATCTAACTCTTGTTCTACCACAGAGAAGTGTTGGCTAGCTGTATTTTTTGTTGTTTAGGGAACTGTGCAACAAGGTTTAAAATAGTTCTAGTTCATAGGATACTTTCATCCTGATCGCGGGTTCCGACAGGAAGAATTACTACAATAACCGAAATTATCAATATTACCTAAATAACATGTAAAAGTTATTACCTAACATACAATATTTGAATAAGTAAACAAAGTAAAGAAGTCTACGACATTTACGATTCTACTAAATAGTAACTGGTCAAGAGTAAAACCACCATTTATGTACAAAGATTTTTAAAATGCAGTCACAGAAGCAATATTGTAACCGCACTACGCCCTACGGAAATTAATAATAAGCTGCAATAAAAAAAGTTCAATTTATTGCCCGTACAGAAACCGTAAACTGGAAATGTGTTAAAATTTATTCAACGTAAATACAAACTTCATGATGAAAATAACAGGATTACGCAAAATATTCCCACTCACTTTGCAGTGGCAGCTGTAGGTTTCAGGCTACCTGAGGGTAGAAAGGGGAAGTAAAACAACATGTATATGTGTATGTGTGTGTGTGGTTGTCGCTATAGTTTCCCCTGTAAGCCATAACCGTCTATAACCCCACCAACCAATTGATGCTGGGTCAAGATAACGCCGATGCATAAGTAATGAGAAGTTGCTAGCAGGTACCTAACTAACAGTCGCCGAAATTATAAACGTCAATCAATACACATAAGCTCCAATATCGAAAAAATATGTGTGTATTTTGTATGTTATGTAATTGTTTATTTAAATAATTTTTTTTATATAATTATCATGTTTGATAAACAAGATAAAATAAATTCCCTCCGAAGTAAAAAGAAAACTATGGCCACCGTACAGGAAGGTTTTCCTCAGGCGCCTTTTCGCTTGTTCGACGCCTAATTGTATAGATCTTAATGAATTAAACGCCTTTCCGTCGACGATACAACCAGAGACGCTGTGCACATATGAAAGGCTTTCCAGCTTCGGATGATATGTAGGAACAGATAATATAATATAGTATAGAAAACTTTTACTTTTTACTTCAAAATTAGTACTGAATTTGCCTAGATTAAATTGAGGACCACGTTTTTCATTGTAAATATGATCAGTAAGAAAATATGTCGCTCTGAATACCATCTTGGCGAAAACCAGATGATGCTATGGCCCTAACATTGTTTGAGATTGATGGAAGGAACATTCCCAATTTCGTTTTCTCATTATCGAATATATTTCACCGGGCTTTGTGTTGAGGTGTTCGCTGCTCAAACTTTAGTATTAAATGTAATTCTCAACGCTTAGGGCCTGTTACACTACCTCTGGATAGCCGTTAACCGCAGGACAATTTCAAAAATGGAACAAAATGTGTATTAAGTTATCTGCGGGAATAATAAGCTGTGAAACAGCTTATCTTTAAAATTCATGCTGAGTTTATAGAGATAAACGCTGTTGTGCACAATGTCACAGATTACTAAATAGTTGACAAAACGTTCATTCACTAATTTTTAGCGGTCACGATATGAAAAAATCTCATGCAAAAGGATGTATGATGTATTAAATTTAGTTAAAATTTAATAATAATAAAGACTATACTAATAATGTAAATTACCTACCGATATAAATAAGCTTAAATACCTACTTCATTTCATAATGCTTTTGCTATCAACACATTTATGGAGTGGCCGAGGTTATAATAAAATCTATAACGTGCTCTAACAGCAACCGGTATGCACCTAATGCAAAAGCGCACTTAAATTAATTCGGCGTGCCTAAGGTAGGTTCCATTGCATGCACATTGCTCGTTCCATTCCGCCGCAAGAGGGCGTAACAGGTCGACCTCACTTCCAGGTCAACCTAGCGGATTGTTAATATATGAAGGAATCGTCTGAAGGCCTACAATATCTAAGTCGAGGTTACAACTCATTGATGTTACAGATTGAGATACCAGTGCCATTGTTTTACGTCACAATAATAATAGTTTTTACATGAAGTTATTAATTAACTTATGTAAAAGTGGTAAAGTGGCGCTACTAGAGTTTGTCTGGGCTACCCGAGACGGACCATCACCACCTTGCCAAATATTCCGCCTCTAGCCAATAGTGTGCTAACATTTTTTGTTTCGGTTTGAGGGGATAAGAGTATGTAGCTAGTGCTAGTGAAATTACGGGATATACGAGACTGGAGGTCTCAAGATGGTATAATGTTCCTCGCGCTTATAGGCCGCAGTTGCTATTTACCATCAAGGAGTGAATTAAACTTATTTTATCATCATAAAAATTTGAAAAATTTAGGATTTGCTCTCACATTTTTTATGACAACACAAAGTTTTGTTGGATTTGGTAACCATCCAATAAGTTTTGGGTGATCAATTAATACCTATGAACTATTGATTCATCATATACAACCTAGGTATATAGGTATTCGTCCATTACTAATTTGAACTACGAGTCTACATATATTCAACTGTGGGTTTCACTTTAATAACTGAGTTTAAATACATTTTGAATCGGTATTTTGCAAATACATTTTGCATTGTTATTCACCTTTGTGTGGTTTGTTCGAAGTAATAATGATTTACTCAAACATGACATGACCATAGTTATGTAAGCCACATGAGCTCTAGTAATAACTATGGTCATGTCATCATCATCAACATCATCTATTAAAAATATACCGTCCCACTGCTGGGCACGGGTCTCCTCTCAGTATGAGAGTGATTAGGCTATAGTCCACCACGCTAGCCTAATGCGGGTTGGCAGACTTTACATGCCGTCGAGATTTCTCGTCGTCGACATCGTGAGGAAACCTGCATGCCTGAGAGAATTTTCTCTCAGGCATGCAGGTTTCCTCACGATGTTTTCCTTCACCGTTAAAGCGAGTGATAATTACGCACATGATTTCGAAAAGTCAGAGGTGCGTGCCTTGGATTCGAACGCGAGACCTTCGACTTAGCAGTCCAGTGGTCATACCTCTAGGCTATCACTGCTACATCAACATAATATAGGTATTAAAATCATATAAGCATAACATAGATGCGACGTTTACAAAAGAAAATCAAATGCAAAGCCTTCGCCAAGTTTTAGTAGAATTCGATTACTATAAAACCTGATAACTCCTTACATATTCTTGCTCATATTCAAAAACCTAATCATAATAAGTACCTCGGGTACCTGTTGAAACATCTTTACCGTCTGCGTGAATTCCTTTGTACGGCTTACCTTGATGTCATTGGGTTTATAAGCAGCACGCCAAACTAAAAGGAATATTATTACTTTATGAACGTTAGTGAACGGGTTTGTATTTATAAAAATATTTTACCGGTGGATAAACGCCGAAAAGCTTTTGATAAATTATAATATGAATCATGTACTGGCTGTTTTAGCCCGGAAATTATTTCAAAAACTTTCAATAAGACATTTTCCCTTTAATTTATAAAACAAAACTCATGCTAGGAGATGGTACTTAGCCGTAACCATAGCCGCCCTTTCCTTCGAATAAAAACATTCTATTTACTCTCAGAGACCTATTGTGATTCTGTATCGTACCCCTATTCTATTAGAATTCAGTAAGCGCGTCTGTGTCTTACTAATTGACTGTTTGCTTCATTTCAGATCGCCCTAGCTACGGAAAACTCTATAACCCTGCAGAATTTGGATTTCGCTGCGAGTGACAGCTACTCGTGCGAGGTGTCACTCGACACGCCGATCTACACTAAAGCCTCCACTGAAAAACAACTCACAGTTTTCCGTAAGTTATTTGTTACCAACATTAAATAAATGTACTAATTTCTGAGACATTACAGACAGACAAGTTTTGTTAGAAAATGATTTTTTTATGTAGAACCTAAAACATTCTAATCAGCTGTGGTTAATATTCGGTCCTCCACATTATCTCAAAATAAACCCCGCCCTGGAATCATAAGGCATTTGACCACTATAAGTAATTATTATATATATCAGCCTATTGCCGTCCACTGTTGAACGTAGGCCTCCCCCCAAAAGAGCGCCAACCATCCCGGTCTTGAATTAAAATTGCGTAAAAAGTACTTACTATAAATCTAATTAAAACAAGCTCTGTGATGTTGGAAAATGTATTACAGGCGGGACAAGCAAAGACACAATTATGTTTATGAACGAACAGCTCCTCCCGCCGTCGGCAGTCGGGTAAAAAGATACACGACTAATATAAACGCGGGAGTACATAAAAGACGGATTCCATAAGAAATATTCTTCTTAGGGTTCGGTACCCTAAGGGGATCCACTACTGGAACTATTTTTACTATAAATTAAACAATCGTTGAGCACGCTGCTGTCTGGTTTATTTCTAGAAGCCGTCTACGAATCGATTAACACACACATTATATACATTAAATATTTTATCACAGCTATATAACTATCTGTTGTTAGGCGAGAATGTTTGCGCACAAAACAAGGTGACTACGTACGTTCGGTTTAACTGATTGTAGATCGGAAACAAACAAATGATAATGTTCCACTCTTCTTGACAACTATCCTAATGATGTTATCACTTACGACTTCGCAGACGGCTTAGTGCTATCAGAAAGACTTAGTCTAGGCCGTCTTGTACTTAAAAAAGAGTGAATTTTTCTGGTCAGTACCATTCCCCCGTCAAGGTCATGATGGATGTTAAGGATCCCATGCTCAAGACATATATAACAAGGGAAGACAAGTGCGGCTTTTATTCTGTAGTCTGACATACCCTGCCGCCTGCCCTGGTGGCAAGGACACCGGCCCGGCCTGGTTTTATTTTAAAAGTGTGTTACAATTTAACCCGGTATAATCATATTTTATAAATAAATCTATCATACAATTAGTGGCCAATTAGATGTCATAAAGATTGGTTGAATCTAAAAGCAAGTCTGATTTAATGCTAACAACTGTCGTAAAACATAATTATAATAATAAAGATATACATTTTGGTGAAAGAAAATTCGTTTCTGGTTGCGTCTCGTCTTCGAAACTGCTTCACACCACAATTGTTCTCGCTAAAATGTTCTGACTATGCCGCATGCCGTGATAAAGTTTATTGAATAAGAAGAAAACAAACCTACCGTGTAGATAGATATTTTTTACATGATGTTTGTGGTTCATACAAAAAAAAAACATTATCTCAAACAAAATAAACCCCAGTATCATAAGGCATTGACCACTATAAAAAGTTCTAACGAGCAATAAGAATATGCGGACTAAATAGAAGACGGATTTGATAAGAAATTTTCTTTTTAGGGTTCCGTATCCGGGTGCTAACGGGAGCCTATTACTAAGCCTCCTCTGTCCGTCCGTCCGTCCGTCTGTCAGCGGGCCTGTATGTCATGAGCCGTAATAGGTAGAGAGTTGAAATTTTCATACAGTTTCTATTTATAGTGTCACTATAACGACTTTTTTTTTTATTGATACTAATAATATTTTTTTTAGTAATGCCTTAATGGTACGGAACTTTTATGTGCGGATCGGACTCGTACTTGACCGGTTTTTTATTTATTTTCTGCTTTTATGTTTGGTCCTCGGATTCTATTCGCCCGGGATCGATGATAAGTCTGGATTTATCCGCAGAATGAAAACTTATCCGACGATCGTATATAGCAGCCTTATCAGTATATTTTCTCAACACCTATCATATAACGTAACTCGGTGTTCATCAATTATTTAGTAATAATAAACATGCATTGTACACCACCCATTGATTATAATTACATGAGAAATTAATTAGTTTTTGTTCCACACGATAGGTAGGTTTTGCTGTTTTACAGTGACTACACTCCAATTATGTTATCAATTATGTTATTAATTATGTTATCAAGAATATTTCAGTTAATTAAAACATCACATTTCTGTAATATTTATTCATCTATACAATTCTTATCTCACCCCACCGATTGTTTAGTGTGTCGGATGTGCGTATTTGTTTTAAACTAGAAGTATTTTCGTAAAGTAAATACAGACCAGAGAGGAAACCATTTTAATTAGGTATTCTAGTATCTATTCAAATATTCAAACGACTCACGATCGCAAACGCCATTTGCCTATGTTGACTAATCTGCGTTGAAAGGCTGATAAATAGATGTTTACGTAGCCATTAGATATATCGCATACACAGGATTTTTGTCATGATGTCATGTCCGTCTGTATACATACATATTTTGTGACGGGTCCAAGCCCTACTAACTAAATCACGGAATTTAAAAATACAAAAAAAAATAGGTAGATTTAAATAATATTATCAAGGCTAGCTTGCAAGGAGTTCATATAGCTCTTAACAAATATATAGACGACGGAACAACAATGTACGTTTGGTCAACTGTATTCAATAAACACAGCTAAGTTTTTGCGCAAAGACTTTTCAATGTAAATACAATTCATTGCGACTTATGATTTCAGAAATTAATAAGCTATGACAGTCAATTAGCTACGTTCTGTAGACTTAATCGGGTTTCTCCAGCTATTTCATCTTCAGAGTAGTCCCATAGCAAGCCTCTTACGTAGCAAACTACGCAAAACTGGCTACGATGAGACTACGACAAATGAATGTCAACACATCAAGGCTTCAAACCGTGCGACATCAATTCTCCTAGACTACATACACGGTGCGATCAATTTGTGACCAAAATAAACGTGTAGGTACAATCGGGAACTACCAAATGAAGTCAAAGTACGTTAGGTACGTTGTTGTTGTTGTAGTTAGGTACGTACACAGGCACATAGGTACCTACTACTTATAAAATTCCAGTCTAAAATCTCAAACACGCCATCTGCGACGTTCCGCTGCACTTGCAGCGATTCGTTTTTGAATGAATAACTCGTGTAACACAATGAGACCTCTCCGTGTCATGGACATGGCAGTACCTACATTAAACTTTGATTTCAGTTCTATAGGTACCTAAGACAGGTACATAGGTAGATCGTTGTGGTACTTGCCGGCCCAAATACCAATGCTATACTGCATTGATTTAATAGCACTCAATGCGTGTAAAATACAAATTCGTATCGTATAGTAGTATGACCTTAACAGAGTTGGGAGATAGTTCATATTATAGTCATAACAAACCCTTTGTCGATAGTTCATATTATAGTCATAACAAACCCTTTGTCTCCCACTAACACTGGCTATACAGCTATAAAAATAATTTTCTTTACGAATTACACCATACGATAAGCAACTGAATATTATTTTCGTAATAATAAATAAACTATCGCGACATAGGTACTATCACGCCTATATACCGGTAGGGTTAACGAAGCAAATCATTCTGTAGCTTTCACCAGAACTAACTAAAATTATTCTCATTCTTAGATTCCTTATTCTAATTCTAGAACCGACAGATTTACCTACCCGAAGTTTTGTAAAGTATTGAAATGAATGAGAAATAAGTTAAATATAAAATACTACCTATCCAATACCTAATTAAATATAACCCTCTGAGAGATAAACAGTAGATAATTTCCTTGAATATAAATGAATGTGAACTAGTCTAACAGAAGTTTAGTGAACCATTGTATCATTATTATTTTCTTTAAACAACGTCAACCAGTGATCACCTGCGGTACTAAAATCGGAATACGAGTCATATTTTTTTCCAATAACGCTATCGTCTGTCTTTCATTAAACCCATGGTAGAGCTACTGTAGGTACTACCTATAATATAAAACTATCCATTTACCGCCCAAAACATCATCATTAGGGATCTATTAGAATGCACGGTGAAGACCGGCCAGCGCGTGAGACGCATAGCAAACAAGATAACACGCACCATTAAAACCTAACAACACCAACATTATACAATTTTGAACCTTATAGCTTGAGCCAATAAGCCAAATTTAAACACACAAGTAATTCAAGCAATCCTGCCCGAAAGATAGCTGAATGGAATAGAACTATTACGAATCAGAAATGGTAGGTTGATTAGTTTTTGAATTTGGTTTCGTCGAATAGAGCCAATTCAGTGAGTTCTGACTTGAATAAATGCAACGTCAGTGCGACAAATGCCGCAAGTAAATTGTTTCTGAACTGTGTGTTGCTGGCTACGTTATTTTGAATTTATGCTTACCTAGTCTTCAAGTTGTTTTCATCTTTCTCTCAACGCAATGCAAATAAAACACTTAACAAACAAGTTTTCATTTGTACAACTTCTCGTTAAAATTATTGTTCTCTTTCCTGAAGGAATGTACGTGGGTTATTTCTCCTGTCCGATCATTTATCAAGTCCAGGGTCGGGCAACAAATATCGCGGTCTCGTTTTTATTGAGCAGAATCCGTTTCCGTTCCATATAGTAAACGTACCAATGTGTATGTAAGGTAACCGAGATAAATTTTATACCTCAGTAGCTAATCCTAGTATACATAAAATCTGCCGTAAATTTTGACTAGATTCAGAATAGAAATTTTTGTAAGGAGTAAGTATAGAAGTTATTTAAGCTTCCAAAAGGTACTTACTAAAAATATCGAGCTAATGATAGCCGGCAAAGCCGCAAACCTTCTTTGTTCGGAATTTGGCACCCTGCAACGTAATAAATGATTAATCGAGCTCCAAAAAGGTCCAGGAAATACCTCAACCAATGGTAGTAAATCAAAAGCTATTACAGGTGAAAGTGAACATCAAGAATGTCTCTTAGTTATCCTGAAAAATAAGGTCGAAATCAAAATAGATAAAGGAAAATCATTGGAAAAGAACTTTCTGGAAAAAACTGTTGAATAAAATACCTATCGGTTTTAATGCCTTATTTTGTTACGCATGCTGAATTGATTAGGTATTTTAGTATCAATAGTAATTTATAGCCAGGAAATATTATCAAAATGATATTTTAATGTTGACGATTTGTTTGATTTTCAGTTATACGGTATTGTAAACCTTATAGTCATTCGTATAGGTACTTATTGAAAGTGGAGTTTCGTTACATGGTAGCAGTAGATTCCTGAGGTACTAGTTTTATTAAAGGTCCCAAAACGTTTATTCCTAATTACCACCGCACCTAGACAAGAACGTCGGCGGAAGGTCTTCAGCACAATAATAATAAATGCCTGTTTCACAAAGTAAAAAAATAAAAGCACGGGGCTTTTATTTTTTTACATGTTAATGTTCTCAGATTCCGCGACTAAATAAGTATGGTAATACATACATACATAGCTTCACGCCTGTTTCCCATAGGGGCAGGCAGAGACTATAGATTTCCACTTGCTACGATCCTGGCACACCACTGCCGCTTTGTCTATGTTCATTAACCCCTCCATGCATGCTCGTCGGTTTAGGGTGCTCTTAACCTTGCCTTTTTTATGTATGGTAATAAACAATACAATATAATTTAAAAAAATTTAACAACTGGTTAGGTATCAAAATTAAATAGGTATTTAGACATGTCTTTTTATCATTATAAATATATTTCACGTATTACACAAGGTAAATATCCCATAAATCCGAGATTAGTATGTAGGTACATAACCTTTTTATTGTCTCGGTACAAAATAACGATCAGTGGTTGGAAAGTATTAATCCTTTTAAATATGGCCAATAAATAATTATCGGCTTAATTATTAGTTTATCAGCTTTAGTTAAAAATTAAAACAGATAAATATTAACCTGTGTTTAGTATATAAAGTCTGAGTACTGACCCGGCGTACAACAAACATCCACAATGCGCGTACTTCTAATCTGTCTATTGTTTATTCATTCCTCGTGGACCCACGAAAACGCCGAAGATGAATTGATAGGATGGCATCAGAAAGTTGGCATCAAAAATGCTGAAAAGATAAAACAGTTGGAAGAGGGTGAGATAGATGATCGCATCGTCGGTGGTGCTATTGCTCCAGTCTACGCTCATCCATATCTCGCCGGTCTACTCATCGATATAATTGGATTGACGTCTCCGTCAGCTTGCGGTGGATCACTACTATCTCCAACCAGAGTCCTGACAGCAGCCCACTGCTGGTTCGACGGAAATTTCCAAGCTTTTGGTATCACTGTTGTCTTGGGCACACCATTCTTGTTTCATGGAGGCGTGAGAATATCCGCATCTGCTATAGCTGTGCACCCGAACTACGATTCGAGAACGTTTGCCAATGATGTAGCAATGCTATATTTACCAGTTCCAGCTCCTTTGTCCGGTGCAATTCAGCCGATAGCGTTGCCCTCTGGAAAATTCTTAAATAAGGACTACACCTACGAGCATGTCACTGCTGCCGGGTATGGAAGATACTCAGACGTGACTAATCCCACTACAAACACCATGGCTCGAAATGTCATGCTTGAAGTGATACCACTTGAAAATTGTCGGTGGTTTTACGGTAATTTAGTGCAAGACTCGAACATTTGCACTAATGGCTATGGAGGAGTAGGGATATGCCAAGGTGATTCTGGCGGTCCTTTAACGATTAATGTCGATGGACAACAAGTGTTAGTTGGTGTGAGTTCATTTGTGGCCCGTGACGGTTGTGAATTAGAATATCCTTCTGCTTTCGCAAGAGTGAGCAGTTATATTGACTGGATACGCGTGCAGATATAATTTTAACGACGTTTGGCTTCTCTACGCCGTTATGTGTACAGTATAAAATTGTGATATAATATTATGCGCTTATAATTAAATATAATGAATCTTAATTCTAGTCTGTGACCTTTATTTTGTTTATATCACCTAGCACTTGAATGAAAATATAGCTAGAATGCAGTTTTGATAACAAGACGAGGTTTATTTCGTAAGTCAGACATTTTATTTATTACGTTTAATTATTATTATAATTAGATATGTACATGAGCAGTGACCAGAAAGTGAGAGCAGTAGGAAGTAACATTCTTAAACATAAAAATGTACAACACGTAGTTACTACCCAACATAAAATAAATATTAGTAGAAATTATACCACAGATAACGGTAGTCGAGGCGATTGCGCTAGTCAGTCTGGCGCGCTGCACAAATTAATCCATAACTAATACCTATAACTAATGAGCGTCTTAGAATAAGGATTATAATAAAAGAAGCTAAGGTATTTGCAATCTTATTGTATTTTTTAGAACATTCCATGCTAGGATAATACTATGCTTAGATAAGTTATTTGCATTTATAGAAATAAATGGTTTACATCTTTAGAAAATATTAGAGGTGAAGCGAAGTGTCGTAGCTAAGTTATAAATACGCTGATCAACTAGATGATTCTTTATACATAAAGGCCCCTTCGTGCACGTACCACTGTCGGGCCCGGCTGTGATACGAACACCTATGACAATCGTTAATGTTAGTCAGAAGCCTAAAAAAGCCTTACAATGTTTGTCCTTTGAATCTGATCTGTCCAGATCTTTGAAATAAAAAAATAATTTACGGAGGTCGAAGGCATTGGCTTTGTATAAAATAATGATGTTTATCCGCATCTGAGGGTCTACTCCGAAGTGACAAATCCGAAATATCGGCCGATTGTTCGAACGTTTCTTACTCCGAACTTGACTCTATTCAGTCGGTCGGTTCGCATCCGACTGAACTTCGTTTGACGTTTGTTGGATCGTAAACCCTACTCTGAACCAAAAAACTCCGACCGATGATTTGAGTTTGACAAGAGTTTCATCGCGAGATTTATGTCAAAGTTCACGACAGCAAAATCGCTACCTTTTGATATCGTTTTAACTCAGTTTTTAATTAATTATTAGAACTAAGTTGTGTTGTACATTTGTTTTATAGCAGTAAAGTGACTGCGGTTGAGTGGTAGTGTGTGTGTAGTGGTAACATACCATCACGCCCATATTCCCCGAAGGGGTAGGCAGAGGCGTACTAATGTACACCCACATTTCGCCAGTATGTTTAGGTCCCATGTAATAGGGGGCGAGCCTATTGCCATAAACCGGGCACAAATCCAGACTCCGAGCTGCTATTGGGAATTTCACAGAAAACCCAACAACCCAACAGCTCGACCCGGGGATCGAACCCAGGACCTCTAGAGTAGCAGTCGCGTTTGGGACCACTAGACCAACGAGGCAGTGGTAATACTTATTAATAACAGCGAAATGGCAGCACGTATGTTCTTGGTGGAAGAGGCTCTAGAGGAAGAGCGTTTAGAGCGTAGAAGGAATCGCAGACGCCTTCGTGACTCGTTTAATGTTAATTTAGTGCCCGACCTTGAGTTTATAGCTAATTACTGACTGAGTCGGACACTTTATGAACAACTCTGCCAGGAGATAGTACCCCTGTTACCAAGGAAGCTTAATAGTCGAGCAATTGAGCCTGCTACAAAGGTTTGGGGATAATGAGCAGCCAAATAATAACACTTGTCGTCGAGTAAAATGAAGAATGGATAATAATTTTATTTACAATTAGCGCCTGTTTATATACAATTTTTATGTTTAACTTCCTTTTGTCTTATATACAATAACTACTTAATATTGAACTATCTATATGTTGATACATAATAATATGAAATTACAGTTCGCGCCAAACTTATTGTCCGGGTTGAAGTTGGCGTTAGCTAACTTTAACCCGGCCGTAAAATTCGGAGAAAGAAAAATATAAGATTGTAATAAATAAAAACGAAAGCTCAATTCGTAATCTGTCGTTATAAATTATTCTTATCCAATATTTTTCTTTCTCCGATTTTTACGGCTGGGTTAAAGTTAGCTAGCGCCAAGTTCAACCCGGACAATAAGTTTGGCGCGAACTGTACACTCCTACCGCAGGGCACTTCTCAGATTGAGAGGGCCAATAATTAGGTAGGTATCACAATATTATAATAACATGTAATTATGTATTCTTAAATTTTAGAAACTTGTTGCCTTAAACTTTTATGCACGGGGCAGCTATCAAGGCTCTGTAGGGCAGAATGATGATGCCTCAATGGCCCAGCAAACTGTCTCCCGATGTATACGAGAGGTTTCCTTGGCAATTAATACACCCGATATACTCCGAAAGTACATCAAATTTCCACAAAATGCCATGGAAAGAAATGTCATCAACGAACCAAATATAGCTGTAACGATAACGACAGACGAGTTTGGGTGCATCTAAAGTATTTTTGCTGCATTTTGCAATAAAAAACACAGCATCACTTGTTTGTTTACTTCTTCTTTGACTTAAGCCACTGGACAGCTGTCAGCTGTGTTTTTTTTTATTTGACCATCGGTAAAGACAATCATTATGCCAACTACAATTTCATAGATTTTTTATAAATCTTACACTTTTTATAGCTAAAAGTAATGAATTAAAAGCGATTTTCAATTTCCTTATTAGATAAAATTATAATCGTCTGTAATTCAACAGTTAAATTACATCGAAATGAGTAATGACAACATATCGATGAAACGTTGAACGCACTACTCGTTTTCGTTCAGTCCGACGCTCTTTCGATGATAACGACCGAACTGAGCAAATCCGAACTTTGTTCGTAGTAGGACAACAATGCAAAGTTCGGTCGAGAATCGGTCGGGCCCGAACATTCGAACTTATCACTTCGGAGTAGACCCTCTGGTTCGACTGGTAGCCGACCCCAACATGTTTAGGAATAGACTAGATGATTTTCAGGAAATATGAAGGCAATTTGAACTAAGGAATTCGGAAAATCCGTCGATGGATGACAATGAACTTGTTCATTATTTATTATCTTTTCGGGTAATCTAAAATGTTTACAGCATTTGATTATGCAAAGGATAAAATAGGATATTGGCCTAGAGAATGTGTACCCAAGTATTGTTTGCGCTCACGACAATATGAGCGTCGGAATTGACGGGATTATGTGGTCTTACTTTACTTACTAGATAAATAGGATTATCGTAAAATATTGGAATTATTGTTCCAATACATATAATTACATAACATAATCAGTATTAAATTATGATCGATGTGTCTTGTTCAACAGTCATTTTCGTCATTGTATTAGTGTGTAACAAAATTGAAGTTGTATCAAGAAAAAGAATGAGAGAGAATTGTGGATAACTAAAGTATGGATAAACGAATTATGGGAACAGTAACAAGCAGGTTAAAATCTCGTAACAATTGGACAAAACCTAATGTTTATTGAGCCTCGAACGTACATAACAAAAATCATCCGCTAAAAATCAAGCTATGCTACCCAAAGATCAAGTTCAGGACACGTTCTCCATATATGGGAGGCGCCATGTTTATGAATTAAAGATTAGTTTATTTTACAGATCCTCAAAAGCATCACCCCAGAATAGATTTTCCGACGCGCTACCTAAGTTTTGGCGAGACATTAAGAGCCAATTGCACCACCGCTCCTGCACTACCAGCCCCGCATATTACATGGTTCATAAATGGAAGCAAGGTACGTACGTCTATAATATGTGCATTTTATCTTTTTGTATATTTAAATCCTTTTCCATGCTCAGGTTACCAGTTATTTTTAATTAAGGGAAAAACCGACTGGCGGGCAGGACTCGAATCTGCGTCTCCTGGTGAAATATGTATTTTACTTACTTAAATTGTGTGTCTAGGGTCAACATTATCATCATCATCATCATCCTGCCCTTATCTCAGTTCACTTGGGGTCGGCGCAGTATGTCTTTTTCTTCCATACATCTCTATTAGCCGTCATCTCGTCATTAAACTCCTTTGTGGTCATATCCTTTCTCACACAGTCCATCCATCTGTTCTTTGGTCTTCCTCTTCCCTTATATATATCCGCCTAAGTTATTCAAAACCTGTTCATTATTGTTTATTTCATAAAAATATATATGGAGTGTATGCATTTTAAGCACAGCTTGTAACTTGTATCAACCACAACAGACAGACAACGAAGTGATCCTATAAGGGTTCCTGTTTTCCCTTTGAGGTACTTTTACTTATTTTCGTGCTAAACTTTGTGTAAACTGTTTCTAGATGGACGAGCTAGTAGCGCACTCGCACAAGTTCCGCGTGCCTATGGGCGAGCGCAGCGGCAGGCGAGGACTGCAACGGAGCTTCGAGTACGACGCGGGGCGCAGCAGCCCGCCCCCACTGCTGACGCTCACGCACGCCTCGCACGTCGCCACGCGCCCCCCAGGATGCAACTTGAAAGAGAACCAGGTATGAATAGGTTAAATCCTTTTTGCTTAAATATACCGGTCCTTCTGGAAATCTATCTTCCTGAGTCCTTTAAGGTCACAGCTCATTAAAGCCACCCGTCACCCAACCAGCACCACTTTGTCGCTAGGCATCTACTCGTTGTCAGCAGATGGACGACATACGTCCGAGGCGATCCGGTGACGCTACGGAATTGATGGAGTGAGCGCAAATCCATACAAGTTCATTACTTCATTTATAGAATACTTACCGCAGCGAGGTGATGCTTGTCGGGTGCCGAGTGGCTGTAATGAACTACTTGTATCTGACCTTTATTCAATAGTGTCCTTTGGTTGACATGATGATGACGATGATAAGTATACCTACACACTGTTGATTTGTATCCTTACCAGATTTAAGGAGGTAGCCATAACGCTGATACTAAAGGTTGAGGTGAGCTGAGGTGGTCCTTTAATACCCCCCGTTAACAAACAATAAAATAGAACATACATACCTACGTGGTTTTGCTGATAAGTATATAAACAACAACGACAAAACACACCAATTACTTTCCAAATTCACTTAAAATGTCGTGAAATATGTAAGTAGGCATTTAGATACCCGTACGATACGTAGCTAGGCACAAGGAAATTACTTTTATGCAAATTAACCTTTATGTCCGTACGTGCACGTCTATCTACTGTCGACTGTACGTAGGGTACATGTGGATTTTTCATTATTTATTACCTTAGATAGGAAAGGACATCTACACAATGTGTATTTCATTGAAAGACACGTCCATTTATTTCTAAATAAAAAAACAATTGTTCAATCAGCTAATCCGATTCCGATCCGATTCATTTTTGTGTCCGTAATTGTCAGGATAAGGTTTGTAGCAACCGTTTTTTATTAAATCCACTGGAAAACGCAACTTCACTTTTTAGCCTTTATTCATCCAATTATATTAATTAATCGTTTTTTTAATACTATAATGCTGATTGTGTATCAGTAGCATCCTTCGTTTAACGCTATTTTTCTCCATGTTAAACATGTCTTTAACAATGCCGTAATCCTAGGATTATCTGCAACAACGAATGACAGAGCGTATGGTCTGCAATAGAATAAGAATAAGTAAAGGTTTTACTGTACGCTTAAATTAATTCAAAATTAAATGAAACTATTACAGGGAGCAAAACTTGGTCTTTAATAAATTCTGAATACATTTTGATGCAGAGAAAGTTTTATTCTTTAGGTCTCGTGGGTGACTGCAACGGTTTACATTGTTTCTTTTAAATTATTTATACTTCTTTCATCGTGTCAGAATGAGCTACATAGGTCGCTAGGTAGTATTCGTAGTTTAAAGATAAAGGAGGTAGCTATTGTTATTGTAATGTATGTTCAATTCTCAATAAGTAGAACTTAATTTATATTTTGTCTGCCGTTATTATATGAGACCTAATACCCTGGTGATTTTACCGACTTGTTATATTTTAATCTCTAATGATTTATTTAATTGAAATTTTATCAATTGCAGATTGCTGAAATGAAACCACACCAAGAACAGAACGTGATTCATATGAGTAACCGGCACAAGGGTCGTAAACCAAGCAAGAAGGACCTTTATGTGACTGTATCCGAGCTACAAATAGTCGCCACAGGAAGGCTAGAAATTACTTGCGTCAGCACGATACCTGAGTTTAGGAGCATCGAAGACAGGTTCGCTGATGTCAGAAACGACACTGTTGTAGGTAAGACTTGCTTTATGCTGGTTTTTGGAACTTGTCACAGAAATTAAGTTTTTATGAATTTACTATTTTGTCTGATTTATCGCAATAAATGTTACGATGAAGAAATCCGGTTTTTCGTTTGTGATTAAAAAATATCTGAACGTTTAGGTGGATTTTTTTATGACAATACCACGGAAATGGGTGATTTTACCTTCACAATTTAAACAGATGTTCTTTGTGGTGATGAAGATAGCCGTCAGCCTTTTTCTGCTTCACTAGATTTCGACACAGTCACTAGTTACTTATATTTGTCAATGTCCGGAAGCGCCTAGAGGCGCAAATCGGTTCATACAGATAAATAATGATTTTTTTTACCTTTCCAGTCGACGTCATCAAGCCCTCGACGCTATCTCAACCGGCAGCTAACTTGACAACAGCCGACTCCAGCACCTCTAAATCTTCAAATAAGTCTAAAAACTTATTTACTTCTCTGATGTGTATCATAATCATTTGCTTGCTCACAATTGCTTGATAGGGCATGTCATTAAAATTTAATAATGGGCTGTGATAAAATATGTAGTATGTTCATAATTTACAATGTAACGCGCATGAGTGAAAATGTAAATATTATTGTGAATATGCTAAAAATTGTGTACAGGCACAAACCAATAGGTAACCTTCTTACCTTCAATTTCTTAATAATCTTTTTTACTGCTGACTTGAATGCGTTTGACCTTAACTGGTCAAACTAATGTTTTTGAGCCGGGTTACCTTGGGCATTTATGAGATGTTGGCGCCCATTTAAAAAGTTAAAAGAAGTGAATGATAACAAAAGTAGGCATGACTAGCCCTGGTAATGTGGCTACAGAACAATATTACTTCTAGCCTGTGCCCCTTGTGCCCAAATGGCACTGATTGTTTTTAACATAAACCCAAATATAAAACGCGTGTCCTATCATTATTGTGCAAAATTACCTACCATTGTTGTGCCTAGACATTTTCAAAGTCGCCAAAATACATATCATCTCCTTGAGAGAACAATTTAGTCTAAGCATTTAGTTATTGTAATTTTATTAGATTAATCTAGATATTATTAAAAACCAAAGTGCTTAGTTAATTGTTTAGGTAGGTAGGGGCATACAGAAATAGCATCAATATTGTGATGAATGCTGTGGTTAAAATAGCAGCAGATTATTTATGTAATCAACAAAATATCTTTGTATTCTGTAGCCCACCTAAGTTAAAACTTAGTGCGCATAAAACTTAAGTTTTATACCTGGGTCGTAGTGTAATAAAATCTAATTATTACAGGGATCGGCGCTTAGGTACTAAGTGCCGATCGTACCTCGACACATTCACATTTTTTCTAGCACGTCGATGTTACACATTGTAGCGCGTACGAAACGAAAAAATATGATGCATGTACAATAATGAAAGATATTGTCCATTTCAATTTTAATTAAAATTAAAATTAAGTAATACCCATTTTCCTGCATTAACTTGTATATCTTTTGTAACGTGTGTTAATGAACTTTTTATAGAAATTTCAAAATATACAAAAGTTCTCTACTTTTATTTATATATTTTGATTTTATTTAATATAGTACTTTGGTCAACTGTCTAGGTATTTAGTATAAAATAGAAAATCTGTTTCAAAATGTGAGGCAATTAATTTAAAGGTAATAAACCTGCCTATTTATACGCAAGTAGTGCTATTCAAAACGGAGGCATTGAAGGAAAATCAAAGAATTTAAATAAGCCTGTTTTGTTCTTTATATTATTTTATAATCAATAATAAAATCCTACTAGACAATGCATTATCCCAGACAAGGTATTTCAATTACAAAAACAACTTCATGTAAATAACAAGCCTATTGCCAAGCCAATGCAATCAAGTGGGATCAATTTTAATTATGAGGGATGTGTAGCTTTACGTTAATGCTAGATTTAAAAGAAATCTTAATTCTTAATCTATTCCATAGTGGTTGATAGATAGAAATTGAAATCAGTCCAAATCCAATTTAAATTTGTCTTTTTCAGTGGGGAATATACCGAATATATTCATAGGTCGTAAAAATGACGTCTCGCTTACACCGATTAAAATCATACTTCCCTTCCTGAACCTTATAGTCGAGTCGAGACTGTGATTCGTGATCCACCATAATAGCTGTAGGTACTTACCTCAAAGACTACTCAAAGTACTGTCAGGAGGCCTCGCACAGATACCAACCATGTTCACAATACCTGACTAAGTCAAATCGTACCTCATGTATTTCTTCTTCCATGGTTAGGCCCCACGAGAAAAATTACAATCTTTTTGTATTTTTAAGCATTTTTATGTAATGCAGATCGGTCAGAGGACATCATAAATATGAGTGCAATGACCGCTCCAAATGGGCACATGAGCTTTGCGCAGGTGCTGATAGTACAAGTAACTTATTATTATTTTTGTAATAATTTTGTAAAGTACGATTAAGGAATATACGATCGTACTTTTGAACTTTTTTAATTTTCTCAAGAAAATGATTGATTATTGATTATGTAATTTTATGTTATAAATTATATAAGGAGAATAAACAAACTTTTGATTTACAGTGATTATTATTATGGAATGGGTACTTATAATTTAAGTATTTAGGTACCTACCTAGGTACGTGGCGGCTTCAATACAAGCGATCTCTCCTGACGTAAAATACTTGCATATCTTTATACCTTCCTGAACTATGTAGGTACCTACCATACTAGGGAATGTAACGACCTATAAGTAATTAAATTTTACAAAACGCGTCCTTTATTATACAAGTTAGTACCTACTATAACATGGCAATCCTTTCGTAACTAAAAAATCCCAAAGCTTTATAAGATAATTAAATGTATATAAGTACCTAGTTCGTATACTATACTTTGAACAGAAATTAAAATTAAGTAAAAGATAAGTTACTATAAAACTTTAAGTGTAAATACCTACCATATACCTATTATCTTTTAATAATACCTACGTACATAATATTTATGTATAAGTGAGTATAATGCACAATAAATAAAAATACCTACATCAATGTGTTCGCCATAATAATCAAATAAATTACCTATTAGTTTCATAATTATTTATATAGCAACCGTCACAATACTGTTAATGCTTACTTCGATCAACAATAGTACATTGTTGATCGAAGAATGCAGTTGAATGTAGGTACATTACATTGAATTACATTACATTATACAAAATGTCAACAGTGTTAAACACGAGGGATTAGGGACAGTACCTACTTTTACTTACAGACCGTCTCCGTTGACAATTCATGATTCATCATTCTGCTATTATAGTTACAAAGAATTAATAATTGCTGGACGTCCCCCGAAAATTACTTAAGGTTTTTAGTTAAAGTTACATAATGATTTAAATAATTAATGTAAATAGATACATAGGTACCTACCAATTAACAGTTTTATTCACTGTTTATTTTATTTTTGGTTTTACGTAGACTAAAATATTTGTCATAAAATCTGAAAGTTTAAGATTAAGAACATACCTGTAAAAGTGAAAACTAAAGTAGGTAAGTAAGTAATTAGTACCTAGATGATAAACAATAATAAATACTGTACCTACCTACTCACATTAATAATAAATTAACTGAGTTAAGTAAGTAAAACGTAAGGTAATAGTTATCTGCCCCTCAACTATGAGTTCTATCGAATGACTTTCGATAGGTTTTTTACGCATTGAAACGCTGTAATCTCGTAGCAGATTTTAGTTCCTTACGTAACCGCTAGAGGCGCTGCGAGGGTTTTCCATACAAATAATTTACGGCGTCACTAGTCTAGTCAGAAATACTCATGGTCGAGGCACTGAAATGTTTGCTCGAGATTAGAGAATCAGACAATATCCTTACCTGGATGGTAACATTGTCATTATAATTATGTCAATTAGCATTCGCGGTTTTAAAAGTACTGAGGTCTTCAACGAAATATTTAGGATCCATACAACCCATTGTAAATCTAACATAGAAATCAGAATGTTGACCATATTAAACGAAACATATCAATAGAGGTACTTATTTACTTTAAAGGCACCTACCTTATCCTTGCTAATTCAATGACAGTTACAGAACTTACATGACAATTATTATCTTCTATTTTATAAACCATCTATTGAATTATTGTATCTAGCTGAGTAAGTACCTACCTACTTATAAGAAACCTACCTACATATCAAAATGTTAAGAAGTATGAAGAAATATTTATTCAGATCTTATTCAGATAGTTTGTTAGACTTTAATATTTTATATCGTTGTGTATATTTGAAGGTCAGAATGATGCTTGAATTACAATTTGAGAACGTTAGCGGTCGTCCATTTGTTAATCAAACTATTTGTCGCATATTCGACGTGGACAACCGTCAACGTACCTACCTGTATAGGTCCTACAGCATTTTTCTTGTTTAATATAAAAATCTAAAGTTTTCTATACGAAGTAGAAATGAATTTGTCCGTAAAACAATGAAAAATAAACATATGAATCTAAACAATAAAATATCTACTTATGAGTCATAATTTTTGCATTACTTATTTATATCTTACCAAATGCCTTTCGTTCCAATCTAATAACTAAGGTTGGTATGTACTTACACACTTGAAAAAGCAGAAGCATTAAAGAGTTACAGCCGTTACAGGTAAAAGTAGAGGCGGATTTGCAGGCATGGTCTATGCCCCAGGCCATAGACCATAGACCATGTACCTAATAAGAACCAGCCATCCCCCAAGACCAGGATGGTTGGCGCTCTTTGGGGGAAGGCCTACGCTCAGCAGTGAACGGCAATAGGCTGACAATTTATATATATTATACATACACATAATAAATTTTAAATAACTGCAAATTTTTTATATTTCCGAGGTTTCATGGTTAAAATAAAATATTTAAAACAGTAGTTATCATCAGTGAATCCGCCACTAGGTAAGAGACCAGCGACCTAAAGTTACTGCACATCTCGAGTCTGAAATGATTGGCGAGCTGAATTGGCAATTGGTCACTGGCTTTATCCGATCCTCGCCACTCCCGAGATACTGAAGTCTGTGGTTTGCCTATCTAGTGGCTATTGAGTGGCTAGTGTTTGGATCATAATCAAAGAATGTCTTGACGACGTCTGTGGTCTAGCGGTTTGAGTACCGGACTGCTGATCACGAGGTCGTGGGTTCGATTCCCACAAGATAAACATTTATGTGATGAACTTAGGTGTTTTTGTCTGGGTGTTTCTCATTTATTATAGGTATGTATTTAGAAAAATAAAGTACTGCTAAGCTATCGTTCGCTCGCGATAGCTTAGCGGTTAAAGCGTCTGGTGTACCGAACCAGAAGACGCAGGTTCGAATCCTGCTCGCCAGCCGATTTTTTCCTTCATTAAAAATAACTTGTAATCTTAGCATGGAAAATGCTTAAAAAATACAAATTACGAATTAGACGTAAATTAGAATGTGAAGGAAGATTTCGACTGACGAGCAGGGCTCGCGGTGGCTTAGTGGTCAAAGCGTCTGGTGTACCGAACCAGAAGACGCAGGTTCGAATCCTGCCCGCCAGCGGATTTTTTCCTTCATTAAAAATAATTTGCCTTATTCGTTATTTTTTCATCGGTTTAGTAGAATGTTATAGCTCCCTGAATGAGAGAGTGGATCGCCGATCGAATGTTAAATTAAAATAAAATATAATTTACTAGTATATCTCTTTATTTCAATAACGACAAAAATATACAAATAATTTAAAAATTA
Organism: Acronicta psi; assembly: GCA_946251955.1. Classification (NCBI taxonomy): domain Eukaryota; kingdom Metazoa; phylum Arthropoda; class Insecta; order Lepidoptera; family Noctuidae; genus Acronicta; species Acronicta psi. Next base: position 7,547,063 of record OX276475.1, on the reverse strand, counting down.
CAAACGCTGAAAACACTTAATACATCTATAACACAGAATTGTATGGTGATTGTTATCGCTTGTTTTTAGGAATACATGATAGTTAGTCATCATTACAAACCTAGATACACTACTATCTTGACAAAAATCTCGATAGCGTCAAAGTGTGCAAATAACATAGGTAATTATTAAATGTATATTAATTTAGATAGGTACATTACATGTAGGTACTTAGTAGTGACGAAAATTATGTGCATCACAATATATCTTACTGAAATAAATTTCATAATTATAATTTTAGCCTACCCGCTGTTTTTCTTACAAGTCGCATGTTGGCCTCGTTGAGATACAATAATCAAACACTTACAGATATTAGACAAAATAACTAAGAAATTGCATTTCTCCACATCAATATTTTAAATATTGTTGCCTACGAGCACCATCCTCCTTTTTACGACTATTATATCTAGTGCTGGCTGGTCAGCGGTCGAGGGCAACACAAAAAAAATATACTTAATAAATTAATGACTTAGACGAACGAAACATAATATTTGTAATTGTGTAGGTAGGTAACTACAATTTACGGCATTCTTTGTAAAAGTGACTTTCGATAATGTTTTAGCGTATCATCAGCAACTACGCCAAATATTTTAACTGGCGCTGAGTAAACCATAGTAGTTATTACCGATCTTCTCTTTAGATATTGTAGAATAATTTATCATTACTGACAATTTTAAATAATGTACGCGACACGAAATACTTATGTAGCATATCGAATAGGTCTCTACCAATACCTGCTATATTACCTAAAGGACATCGGAATGTAAAGGTATAATTATACTACTTACTATAATTATACAAGGTGGAAGGGACATCGACGCACATCCAAATACCATGAGTAGGAGTTTAGTACATGATTCTGGACCCCCTGCGTTGAAATTTTAATTTTAACCGTAACTTTTTTAATTTTTTCTGCTGTTTTTTTTACTAGAACGTGTAAACAAACATTATTTATATCTACCCAAATTCGATTTATAATTAAAAATTCTTTATTTTATTCATTTCGGATAGCGTGCGCGATAAAATTCACCGCGGTGCGTTATAATCGCGTTTACTATACACTGCGCGCTCAAAAATGACAATATCTGTATTAACCCATCATTTTCTACATGAATGACCTAGGTCATTTTATTTTCGACCTTGAGTGACACCTTGTCACGACGTTTGTGCGTCAATGTCCCTTCCACCTTGTATGTATACGAATAGGAAATTAAATAGTACTCCAACAACTAACAAAGAATAGTAATAGCATTGTAATGTGATGTGGAAAAACTTGGAAATGTCCATATTATAGACTAGCTGTCACTGATTTCATCGATTTATCTGAATCCCATGGAAACTTTCCAAAATTCTTTATTTAGTGCACACTTACGTCTTATAAGGAACTTTTTTGCAAAATTTCATGATAGTCACTAGACCCAGTGGTTTCAGTTCTCCTAATACCGTGGGAATTTCCCAAAATATCGTTATATATAAGTACTAGCTTTCCGCCAGCGGCTTCGCCCGCGTGGTCATGTATCATACATATTGTTAATGTTATTGCTTAGATAAGCATTTGTATTGTACTTCTGCAATGGGCTTGGTAATGTGAAATAATTAGGCAGAAGGCTTGCGTTCAGGGGGAGTGTTAATGTTGGAACGCAACCCTAGTACCACAGACTATATATGATTATTGTTCAAATAATAGAACTTCCGTTTCCTTAGTGTGTTCCGTGATCGTCATTTTGTTGTACTTATTCATATTCTATGTAACGCTCGTCTTTTTGTGTTTTTAGTAAATAATTATATTTTCCAACGGTATTATTATTTTCTTCACGAAATTCTTCACATATAAACCTTCCTTAAGAATCACTCTATCTATTAAAAAAACCGCATCAAAATCCGTTGCGTAGTTTTAAAGATCTAAGCATACATAGGGACAGACAGACGGCTGATAGCGACTTTGTTTTATACTTTTTTGTTTTATGTAGTGATAAATAATTATAACTTAATATGTGTTATTCTACAATAATACTGAAAAGTTTCATCAATGGTTTTTCGGCAAAAAGAGTACAAAATACAAATCCTCCATACAAAGTTTCTAGTAGGATTGGATGTTATTCTGATGTATGTTATAACTATTAGGTGCTATAAAGTTCTTCTAAAATCCATTCAGTAAGAAGTTCTTGCGTAAAAGAGTAACAAACATCCACCCAACCTCACAAACTTACATGTTTATAACATTGTTATTTTTTTAATTTTGTTTAACATAATAAAGGTTATACTGAGCCAACTTTAAAGGATAGACATACATTTACATAAATTATGCTGTTGCGAACTTTTTTAGAACTTTCAAAGGGGAACAATTCTGTCATACATGATTTTTGCGAAACTTTAACCGTTTGCGCAGCGCACGCAACAAACTCAAAAATCACTGTACCGGTTTAAAAACATTCTTTCACCATTAGAAAGTAGTATCTTTACCGAGTAAGATAGGCTATATTTATAAGAAATTCCCGCCAGCGGCTTCGCCCGCGTGGTATGTTATTATACATATAAACCTTCCTTAAGAATCACTCTATCTATTAAAAAAAACGCATCAAAATCCGTTGCGTAGTTTTAAAGATCTAAGCATACATAGGGACAGACAGACGGCGGATAGCGACTTTGTTTATGTAGTGATACCCAGACCACGTGAGCGAAGCCGCTGGCGGAAAGGTAATAAGTATATTATAATGCCGTATACGTGAATGTTTCATTTGTTTATAGGTCCTTAAAGTATTTAATGTGTTTTTGACAGGACATCGAATCGACCTCATGATAACCATATCAACCAAAAAATCCAGAAAGGAAGATTTGTCCTTGAATTTGGGGTACAATAAAATGTTTCATAATTACATACCATAAAAATATAACATCACGCCTATATACCCCGGAAGGTTAGGCAGAGGTGTACTAATATACGTTGGTGCCTAGGTCCCATGTGGACAAGCCTATTACCGCTACTAAGTTTCATAGAAAAACTCATTCCCGCAAATTGCGAATACGCCTGGCCACCATTTTGGTGACGTAGAAATGAAGTAACTGCACTCAGTAAGTCTACCTTACCACTAGCTGGCAAGTACGGCGGATGACGTCATGTGGGTGTTTATTAGACAAGGTTCCAGCGCATTAGCAATTTGCGGGACTTACCTATACAATTTTACACGGCCTGGAATTCGAACCCGGACCTCTAGTGCTAATAAATTTAAATAATTATTATCTACTCATTAATTTACCAAAAAAAACTTAATCATACTCTGAATTATACAGGTTGATTGGAAATTCGATATATTTCAGTCCTTGATAGGACTCAAGACGGCACTGCGATAAAATCCGAAAAAAGTGTTTTATTTCAACGTCGCGTACAGTTCGATTCAAACTTAATGGCGGCTCGGAACATTAGGCGAGTCGCTGCGCAGTGACGAATTTATGTGACAGCGGGGGTGAGAGGTGGGGTAGCTACTGCGCAACGACTCTCCTAATGTTCCGGGCCGCCATTAAGTTTGAATCGATCGATAATCTATAATATTTATATACCTAATTTCAAATACTCAATCACGTGTAGGTACCTACGCACACGATTTTTAAATTAAATTATACAACACGAGTTTGTAGACAAAGCAGTGCATCAGTGCATATTAATATACCTATAATAATATATTATGTATAAGCCTTACAGGAAGTCCAGTACCTAATGTATCATTGATAATGAAAATGACCTAATAAATGGCAATCATCATAATAGAGTATTAAATTTATTTTACTACTTACCTAAATTGACAAATTAAATGTTGTCACTCTGGTGCAGTCTAATGTGCTAAAATTCGAAATTGTATTGTGAACATAACTAGAGATGAAGAGATAAAATGTTTAATGAAGATAATTACTAAGCTCTATGAAGCAGACAGTTATTGCCAATGTCCTTCTGTTATTGTCAGGTCTAACTCCCAATAAATCCAATACATATTGCGGAACAAATGTATATTTTATATCTTTCATTATTATACATAGTTGTAAGTAGGTAGTTAGGTACATTTGATATTTTTTTTTGTTACTTTCCGTGGTCTTTTTGTACCTAAATATTTTAAGAAGTGAACATAAGATAAGCCTAAAATATCTACAAAAACACAGTATTACACCAAAAGTGCAATTACATACTTTTATGATGACCAAATGTGTACCTATGTAATAATTCTGCTCATTATTTAGATTTGCTTTTCTTTTTACTTCAATAGATTTGACTTCAATTTGATTGCATTCAGTGAGTGGGTATTATACTCATTCAGTACAAACATATTTTTATTTGACATTTTATGCTTTTCTTTTTTATTTATTTGTATTTTTAATTATTATTTTATAGTTAAAGTTGTATTACACCATTATACTTTGTTATCTAACTGTTGAACAATTTGATTTGAAACTACTTTTGTAGCTATGGAAGCATTAGGTATAAGGAAACGATCCATATCTTTGATCAAGAGATTGTCACCATCTGGTATACCATACTTGAATGTTATTAATTCGGGATGCCGCTTTTTAGCAGTAATTTTGACAATCGTTGACAAAGGTCTTCTAGACATAACCTTTGCAACACCTCTTTTATTTGGAATGTCACGCAAAACTATTAAATGAGTTTCAGAAACTACCAAATATGAATCATGCATATATCCATTAAGCAGAACTTCTTGACATGGGAAACTGTCAACTATGTTATGATCCTTGAGGAAAGCTTGCATCTCTACAATTTCCTCCAATGAATCAGAATCCATAAAATCTCGTCTTAGACTGTCTGATCTTGAATCATCATCTTCATCATTAATGCTGAACACTGGAGGAACATTTCTGTATCTTTGCTCCTTTCTGTCTCCAGCAGATACATGCCATTCTCCATTATTGTATGTAGAATTTGGATTGACAATATATTCTATTAACTTGCCTTTCACTTCTTGACTCTTTGCTTTCATTGCTGAAGATAATTTGCTGAATAACTGTTTAGCTGGAATATTATCCCTGACCTTAGTTTGCTGTTTTTCTGCACCTTCATTATTGTTATAAGGAGCACAAACTAAACAGGTGGATGGATTGTGTTCTTCCAAGCAATCAGTCATATGAGGACCAAAATAGTCATGAATTGCAACAAAACCACCATCTAACATGGAAACATGCTTAGTATTTCTCTTCAAGAAGGATGCTACTACCATATGTGCATAACTGTCTTCCTCAGTTCTGCCAGAGCCAACAAAACACAAATGTTCTCCAGCAGCTAGAGACCCAGCAGCCAATGCTTGACGTTGAGCATTTAGTAATCCTTGTACAGCTGTATTGAATGCTGAAGGTTCTTGCAACATCAAATTACAATCAAGATGAAATGCTGTTGATAAATGACCAGCATTATATTGCTCTGCTGGGCGACAGTCAACCAAAAAGAATTTGACACTGTCAGTATTACCAGAATCCAAGGTAGCACTTTCAATTAGTTCATGTACAGCTACAGGCAGACATAGTGCTTGGGAATACAGTTTCGAATTTATTTCTACACCACTCTCAGAAAATAAAACTTCTAAAACATCTTCGCGGAATGATTGTGGAGTCTTTAACGAATAATAATGTGCTAATGAACAAAAATCTGACACATCATTAGCTTCTAGATCTGATGGCATCTGGATAAGAGTTTGAATTATTGAATCTTTATCATCATTTTTCATTTGCAATAACTGCTCCCTGGCATTGATAACCATTATTAAGCAAAGGAAAAATATAAAAAAAGGATCAGACCTTTGAAAATACAAGTCCCACATAAAAAGTACAACTTCTAAACTGCATGTGCTAGCAAAGAGAGTTCTCAGCCATGATAAACAGTACTGCTCAGGAGTTATACGTTTTGTGTCCAAAAATGAGCATAGCTCTGGGTCATGATACTGAAGAATTAATCGTAATATATGGAAAGGTACACCATTTCTAACGCAGCCCTGAGGAATGTACAGCTTTAAAACTTTTTCAAATAAATTGTATGTATCAGACCTAGGCAACTTCAGACTTAATAGTGGTAATAAAATTTCAATCCAGCCATTATTAGGAAAATAATTGATGGATTTGGACTTACAATAAAATGTTATTATGGATTCAATGTCTGAGATAACTGATAATTTATCATCATCATCATTTCCAAGTCGTTTCACAAATTTCTTGACATCGTCTCGTAATTCGTTTTGATTTGATAGGTCAAATATTTCATCAAAAGAAAGCAGCTGATTCCCTGCTTCTTGGCAGCCAAGGCAAAGTAGCCAGACATCAGGACGCAAACTTTCTGGGATCTTTTTGCCCTTTGTAAGTACATTAATTTCATGTGCTGTACATCCATCCAAAAGGGCACTCTCCAATTCAATCAACCTGAAATAAATAGAACATTTATATCAGTATAATTAGCATATTTTGGCTTATTATACATTATTATTGGTATACCTCTACGACACAGAAACTGCTTAGTGTGGGCACCACAGTAAATGGTTACTTGAGTAACAGAATAGAATTCTAGTGATATAATTATAATCACTATTTTAATTATGCATCATACAACACAATTTCAATTTTAATAAATACAGAAACACAAATCATTACATACTACATTTTATTGTATCAGATATTGCATTAGAGTTTATGTAGAATGTATATGAGTAGATACATCAGTAGAATTCCAACAATTTTATAAAAATCTTTGTTACTCTTGATAACACCTTCTTTTTGTAATTAAGTAGGTACTTAAGTAAATCGAGAGGGATGCAACTATGTTATTATTTACCATGTACTGTCTTCGTCACCTGCCATCGCACTAAATCGTGAAAACTGAAATTTTCTTGTAAAACTAATTTGCTATTTTCACTGTTTTGATTGATTATTTTTACACTTCAGGACATTTTACGAATAATAGCATTATTTATGTCCTGTTGTATCATCAAATGACAAAGTTGCAGAAATGTATATCACACAAACAGACAAAATAAATTATATTTTTTTATTCTCCGCCTGGCCTACAACTGTCTCCACTCTCCAACAATTTTAACTGTCATTTTGTGTCAATGTCAATTATTGTCAATTCAGAAATTGACAATGGCGCTATCGCTAATCAATCCACTGCGAGAGGCGCTTGTGTAGCGTCAGGTCTATGAAATATAAAATGTCATTGCTTGTGGATCGACTACGCGCAGGGTTGGATTCAGACCCTCAAAAAATTATGCTACATGGACAACAAAATAATACTATTTGTCCAAAATTATACTACGTTTGACTTTTCACGTTTTTTTATCGTAGGTATTTTTAATGTTTAATTTTTTGACGTTTTCCTTTATCCCCACAACAAGGGTAAAATGCATTCGCTATTGTAAATATTTTTTTTTATTCAATTGATGCGTAAGGCGTATTAATTACATAAATGGAAGTACCAATAATTTTTATTTTATTTTATCAATTACCAGAAATACTAGAGATTTGCATTTTTTAGTGTATTTGTAAAAAATATAGCAGGATTTCTAATTAGCTAAAAGAAATTATAGTAATTAAAAATACTCCTATTAATTAGCACCTCTTTGTATCGAAAATCTTTTGAACAACGAGTGCTTAAAGTATTTTGATGGTACTCCAAACTCAGGCAAAAGCCGCCACTTTTAGCAAAGAAGTCGCTAAATCTGCAACACTACGTTTGTATTTGGTAATCCTGATTAGGTTTTGCCGTACATACAGAAATTCGCGACATTTTACGGTAGATATTAATAAGTAAAAGGGCTCACTTAATACAAATCGGTCGACATCAAAATTATGGTATTTTCGCGTAGTATAGTGGCATTACGATACTATATACTACACATTATCAAATTATGGTACAAATAGTATTATAATACTACGGAATCCAACACTGACTACGCGGGTTCATTTTTAATTAAAATAATTTTGTGAATATTAGGCAATAACTCAGATCAATTATGGCAAATAACAGTGACGAATCAACAAATGTCAGTGATTTAAAATCGGAGTTAGTAAAAAGAAGTGCTAATTGAACTTATGTCCTACTTTTTTTCTAATAAAGCTGAACTGCGCAACTGTGGCATGACCAATATGTTTATGCGACAGTTCTAATAAATTAAATATGATTTAAATGTAGACTTTGTTTTCACGCGCGTATTAACAAATTTTGAGTGCCATACTTCAAGACCTCACTCAACAGTTGCGCCATCTGGGGAGACAAAAAACGATAGCCCTCATTGTGTCTGTCTTATTAGCTATAGTGAGTGGGTGGCGCGATCCTATTCCTATCCTTTCCTTTATTCTTTATGTAAATATTCTAATATACATTAATTTTATAGTAATATAGTATCGATAAAGAGTAATATTATATCCATACCAACCCAACTATTATGATGTTAAGAACTAAAGGTCCACTAAGCTCGTCGAGCAGAGTCGAATCGATTCAACACGCTTCTGCTGTAGTAAACGCCGGGCTTAAGAGTGCGAAGAGAGGTGACGCTCGTCGTGTACCCATAAAGTCAAGGCAGTCAAACCTCTCTGATTTAATACTTTTGGATTCACGTTATTAGACGACTGAGGAGTAGTGATAGTGACCTATTTTTACCAGACTGCGGTTCCCAAAGGAATAGTAACGTCATAAGTGTTTGACCTGTATGTATGTATGTCGGTTTCTATATCCGTTCGTAATAACTAAACGGTTCCACTGATTTTGATAAATAAATGATAGATTGATTAAATAAATGTTTGCATTAGTGCAAAGATTTTTTTAGTTATCGCTGGGAAATTATGAGATTAAAACTAATGAAATAATTCGATCATGAAGATCTCTCGAGATATCTCGATTATATCAAGTTAGTAATTACTAATTTTGTTAGTAGACGCAATCGCGAGTCGACGCGCCGGGTGGTCAACTTCGCCGTCATCGATTGTTCGTTAAGTAAAAACAAATCTATGGTAATAACGTAAACACCGTAATACGATTCCGTCGTTCGTTAGTAATCACTGACTGCTATTTTTAATCCTGTAGGTATCTCTTTGTCAGTTATCGTATAATGCTAAAAACTAAAAAGTAAAGTAAATATAATAAATTATTAAAGGGAAGAAAAATACTAACTGAGCTTAACGTACTAACTCAAACCCTAAAACTCTCGCCAATCTTTTTGTCCGGGTGGTCCGGCCCGTGATCCGGCCTCGGCCTGAAGGAAGAAGTAGCTCGTGCCAACTTCAAGCCGGACAAAAAGATCGGCGAAGGCGAGAAATTGATTGACATTTGACATCTCTTCTTCTGTCAAAGTCAATCAGTCAATGAATAAAAAGCGGGTTGCCTGTCGGAATCTCTGATTTTTTGCATTGTATTTATTTTGATTTGATGTCGCTTTCAATGAGCAAAACAAATACATAACTTTATTTTTTTATTTATAAAGCAAAACGCTCTGACTAGACGAATTAACAAAGCAATTTTGAATGGACTCGTAATATCGCCGCATAACTAGGTACTGACGAAGTTGCAGGATCAGGGAAAAAAATATGTGGAAAATGAAACAATGTTCCAGCTTATTCCCCAATAAAGAAGCTTTTATTATTTTTGCCCTGTATATTATTCTCTTTGTATTTCAAGGTAAGTTCTATTTCAATATTAATACAGCGTGTTCAGAAATAATGGGCAGGAAACAACTGTAAATATATGAATGAAATATTAAATGAACTAAAGTAGAGCCTATGATAAACTATGCTTTGTTTGTATGACTTATATGAGTGTGTGTGTAGTTGTGGATGCTGATAAGAAAAAGTATAATTGTTCCATGCAAACATTTATTGCAAAAAATCATTAAACCTTGATAGGCAATTAGACCAATGTATGTATGTATATAGATCAAGTGGTATAAGCTTTATGATCATGAGATTTATGGTTGACTTGTATTTTAACTTGCAAATTATGTATTATCAGACTGCTCACAAAAAACATACCATCACACCTGTATTCCCCAAAAGGTAAGGCTGAGGTATACTTATATGTAATTATGGATGTACCATATGCCACCCACCCTAATATAATTATGTTTATTACAACATTGAAGGGATCACTCATAATTATGTGGTTGTTATAGCCAGAACAGAACTTACTATACTTAAATTATGGCAACTCTCTCCCTGACCTTTAGATTATATGTTTGCATTACCCAGTATGTTGTTTTGTATTGTTACTTTATACTGCTTTGACTGTATAATGTTAGTTGTATAACACAAGTAACATTCTTTGTTCAAGCATGATATACAAAGCATATTACAGTAATAGAGTTTGACTGTTTTGGGTAGATTGCATACAATATGGAGGTAATTTCATCCTTTTACATAACAGTTACCTATTGTTTTCCAAGCCATCAAATTAGTAGTGCTATAAGCTAACAAACAAGAAAAAAATATTATTTTGCTAATAAATACAACACCAACATTAGATTTGCACGTACCTACCTAATTCAGGGCCTAAATTTAATTACTTAAAATTCAAACTAAACTAAGTAGCAGTATGAATCATTTGTAATAAAATATTTATGATGGTAAAAATATTTTATCTGCAGGCAAATGTCATTTACCTGTTATTCAAGTTATTGCATCCATAATTTTATTCATCTATGCACCTGACCTATACCTTCCTACCTATACCAATTCAGGTTAAAAAAATAATTAATTTGTTATTATTGCAGGTGTGTTTGTAACGGCATCAAAAACAGAAAATGGAGGCTATGACTACAACACAACGCTTGTTGTTTTCTTATCTGAACTACTTAAGCTTTGTGCATCTGTATTATTGTACACATACAAGAGAGAGTAAGTACTTTTAGCAGATTTTATAAATAGGTGTTTTTATTATTTCGACATCCTCTTGAATCACATTCATTCACAATACAAATTGTCATGCCCCAATAAAAGAGTTGGTAGTTGGTACTTATTGGTTTGGATGAATAATAACATGATAAAACCTTTATATACAGTGTGAGTCTTTTTAATGTGCAAAAATCAATCTGAGAGAATCTATGCTTAATTTTATCAATGGAAAATAGATTTAAAAAAATATCTAAAAATGGTTTTAATTTTTAATGTTTTTCTTTATTTGCTACTGTGACCCCACGGTAAACAAAATGGTGTAACTAAATGTTCTATCACGATGAAACAAGCTCCATAATGAATGGAAGTAAACTAATTGCTACCTTCTAAAGTAAGGCATTTACGAAAGATTTGTATCTTTTTGTATTTTTTAGCATTTTATATGCTAAGATTATTTTAATTATTCAGTTATTTTAGTGAAGGAAAAACTGACTGTGAGCGGGATTCGAACCTGCGTCTTCTGATTAAATACACCAGACGCAATGACCTCTAAGCCACCGCAAATCTTATCCGACAAGTCGAAGTTTTCCTTTACATTCTAGATTAACATCTCACGGTGACATTAGTGACAGAAGACGCAGGTTCGAATCGGGCACTCCAGTCGATATTTTCCTTAATTAAAGAAAATTTGTAATTGGGTTACTTAAAACTCATGATGACAAGCAATAGTATTTCGAGAGAGAAGGAATGAAATAATGAGGAACTCAACTTATAGATTTAATGTAATTTTTATTACTATTATTTTGTAATACTTTTCTGAAATTTTATATTTAGATTAATTTAAATGAGGAACAAATATTATTTTTATAATTTTTCAGCTTTTTTCAACAAAAACATAAACCCTATGTGGTTTATATGTAAGTACAATAAGTCATCTTACAAAAATTAAGATTAGTCGTAAGCCCTGAAATCAATTTTATTCTGTCTGTTGTTAATAAATTCTTATACATACCTATATATATCCTAATACCTATGTGGAAATAAGCTATCTGAGTAGGTAGACCTTGATTTTTCTTGAAAGTCAGGGGTCAGGACGGAGTAGTAGGCACTTGTCAGACCAGTAAAATACTTATTTTTGGATTAAGTGTAATTAAAGAAAAGAAGGTTGAAATGTATTGTTTTTCAAATTTTGACTACATCTTGACTAGAATAATTTAAGTTAAATAGTATAATTATGGACGATATTTTTAGAAAATAGTTTTGATGAGGGTTTACTTTGTTAAATGGAAAACAAATAAATAATAATAAATAAATATCTTGGGACATTTTTTACGCACCACCATCTAGTCCCAAACTAAGCAGAGCTTGTACTGTGGGTACTAGACAATGGATATAATACTTATGTTTTTTTTGTTGTTGTTAAAAACATACTTATAATACATAGGAAACACCCAGACAAACACAAACACTTAAGTTCATCACAATAAATGTTTGTAATAAATAAAAATAATATTTTTCATTATGAGTCTAGGCTCTCTGAACGAAATAGATTTTATTTCATAACCAGGATCATGAACCATATTATAACCAGGATTTTTTTTTTTTCAATAAAAAAATATACTTTTCTAACTATAGATTTACCGGCTCTTTATTATTTAAAACATCTACCCATACTACACGTAGGTAGTAGGTACTGGCTTAAATAATAATAATATTTTATTCAGAAAAACATGAATTTACAAAAATACAATATAAATCTTATAATTTATAAAAGTACAACAATATATGGAGCCTGTACTAGGATAAACCTGTGTCAAATGAAGGCGGTCGACCGGCGCGGCGACCGCCGGTGGCTGACGCGTGGTAGGTTTTATGCAAATGGAAACTAATATAAATATTAAATTAATTTTGAAAAGTTACATAAAAGGATCTTTATTTACCTCTTAAAATATTTTCCATTAATCAAGTAAGATCTAATACCTATATAATCAATAAAAACTATCTTCTCCACTATCTCCACGCATAAAGATTCCTGCATGTTGAATTTGTTATTCAGGAAAGGGTAATTTTTATATTGTTTGTTTAAATTCCAGAAATAAGCCCCATATATTCAGAGCCATTCTCATAAATTATAAACTGCTGCTGCTGTACTTCATTCCATCCCTGCTGTACTGCTTCTACAACAACTTGGCGTTTATAAACTTGTCGCATTATGACCCCACTTCATACTATATTTTGCTACAACTACGAGTCGTATTAACTGCTTTACTTTTCCAGGTAAGTATTTTTAATTGTATCTACTGGCTTCTGCAGAATATTCAAAATTTACAACATTATGAAAAATAATTCAAAGAGAACTCGATGATTACTTAAAAAAATGTTAAATAAATGATAATTAAATAGTGGGAGTAATAATTGTGATAATTTTCCTTTGGTTTCAGTTTTTATTCAAGAAAAAGTTGGCGTTTATGCAGTGGATATCCCTAGGCATATTAACAGTGGGATGTATGATCAAAAATTTTGATACAGCATCGACGCAATCGAAGGTTGACACTGATCTCTGGTCACAAATATTTAATATTTATTTTTTATCCATTAATTTTCAGAACTTCTGTTCATGTCTAGCTGGAACATATAATGAATACTTGTTGAAAACCAAAGGTTCAAATGTCGATATTTTTTTACAAAATGTTTTCATGTATTTAGACTCACTGCTGTGCAATTTCTTTGTTTTAATGTTTAAGGGGGAATTAGGGACAATACTTGAAGATTTTAGTTCATTAGCTGATACTTTTGTAATACTCATTACCGTAAACAGTGCTGTGGTGGGAATAGTCACTAGCTTCTTTTTGAAAAATTTAAACTCCATTTTAAAAACATACGCCAGTGGTTTAGAACTAGTAATAACAGCTATAGTATGTTATCTGCTATTTAATATTCTGATAACACCATTTACAGTATTATCAATATGTCTAGTAAGCGTAGCTATTGCAATATATTTCAAAAATCCAGTGAGTAACACTAGTATGAATATGGCGGATGGTAAAGATAAAGTTCCCCTGTTAGAAGTCACTTCAAATAAGTGAATTATATACCTACTAGTTATAAGTAGCTGTGTACCTATATGTAGTTCCAAAAGTTAGGGCTAAGATAAAATCAACGTAAAATTTACATGCCATCACATTATAGGTATTAACTATTTAGAGGTAGGTAATTAGGTATGTGGTATGTCTCAAATAATATATGCGAGTTAAATTTAGAATAGTAGGTAAGGTTTGCTTTCGATAGGAAATCAAACTTTCTGTGACAACAAATCCCATGTCACCATTCAGTTCGTAAATGCAAATAATTATTACCTATTACGTAAGTATAGAACGTACCTACCTAGTACCTACTAGTTTATCACTGGTTATGTTAATTGCTAATCAGTTTTCAATGTGCATATTAAAGTCACAATCAACACAAACAGTCGGTATACAATAAAAAAATACCTATCAAATAATGTTAATATAGGAAATACTTACCTTAATGTACACATAGCCTTTTAACGGTCGCACCTAACAATAGGGAAACTATTGTTGTGACACTTATGACAGATTAAGGTACCTTCGTTAAGTTAAGCGAGTAGGTACCTATACTTACCAGTAAAAAATAGGCAAACATGTCGCTAATACCTAACCTAACGTTTTTGAAAAATATGTTTCAATTTATGGTAGGTATCTACTAAACGCGTTTAAGGCGCGGTGTACCTAATAAAGCCTTAAAAACTTGCATATCGTTACTCTTAGGAACGAATGAAGTTACAAGTTTATGATCTTGTAAAACGCATTATAAGTTATTATGAACTAGTTATGTACTTACTTACGTGGTTATAATAGGTAGGTACCAGTCCGATAAACGGTTAAAGTACTTCTGAAAGTTCTTACTTCCCTATATTCATTAGGAACTTTTATCTATTAACAATTAGTTATTAATACATAATTACATACCAACAAAACCTTTTAGTTTATTCAGGCCAATCCAGTATATAGGTACTTAGGTACCTATTTCAAAAAGTTCTAGAATAAAAGTGCCTACCTAGTTTATTTGCAATAACTTTCAGTTTGGTATATTATTCCTTACCTACCCAATAATTATGTGTATTTGATTACTATGTTTATATACAAAGTATACCTACTCCTTAGAAGTATTGTTTAAAACAATTAAATACCAAAAGTATTGTAGGTGACAATAACAGGCTAGGCTAAGTAGGTACGCTTTCAATCTCTTAATATTAAAACCGAATTGAATCTCGTTTGATATCTTAAATAAAATCAAATAAGATACATTCGACAAACGTGACGGCTGAAAACTCACCCTTATTGTTAACAGTATAAGGTTCTAATGGTCAAACGCCAACATACTTTGCCGTACTGACCTGCAGTATTTCTTCGTTGCATTTTGTCCTCTCAGTCCTCTGTTTCAGAAGGTGTCGGATACCTTTAAGAATGGTTAGACAGAGATGTGGCTTTATATATTACATTTAAATGTTTTTTTTTAAATTTATAACGAGATTAATAATACATTAAGATGCCCGTCTCACGAAAAAATTTGGTTACGTTCACTAAATATACACATGCATACAGGAAAGCAATTTTTATGTGTTACCTTCCTGACCACATACTACAATACTAGCTTTCCGCCAGCGGCTTCGCCCGCGTGGCCTGGGTATTTCTTATAACTTTCATCCCCTATTTCAACCCCTTACAGCCCTTTTCTGCATAAAAAAGTAGTCTATATCCCATTTCAGGCTGTAGACTATCTGTGTAGGTACCAAATTTCATTTAAATCGGTACAATAGTTTAGGCGTGAAAGCGCCACAGACAGACAGACAGTTACTTTCGCATTTATAATATTAGCAAGGAAGTAAGGATATGGCGGCTTTAAAATTTGTTTATGTACCATCGTAATCGGCTGACAAAACGGATAAAAAAATGTACGCCGCAAACGCCTTCCGAGTTCCGACACGTCCTAGTCTTGAGATCATAGGATCCAACTATTGTATGAAAAAATATTAACGCCTAAGACTGTAATACAATAGGTACTGTAGGACCTACTGTGTAAATTATTTACTAAGTTATTTATTAGTAGGTATGTAATTTAATTACATGTTAGCATTTTTTGTTAAAACATGATATTTTTATGCCCGTCTCAGGGATTTACCTACATTATCCGAATATTTTTACGAAGTTTTATCTCTAAAAGACTTCGAACTTTTTTTATGAAGCCTAGCATATCTAAAGTTGTAAGTAGGTACTTTAAAATTACGTTGTTTGGTGTACAACTGTACACCTATGAAACATACGCCAATCGACATAGATCTATAATTACAAATAACAAAAGTACAGTTCTCACCAAACTTATTGTCCGGGTTGAAGTTAAAAATGTTGGATTAAAATTATTTAAAACGACAGCCTAAGACTTGAGCGTTCGTTTTTTTTTATTTACAATCCTATAATTTTGTTTCTCCGATTTTTATGGCCGGGTTAAAGTTAGCTCGTGCCAACTTCAACCCGAACAATAAGTTTGGCGAGACCTGTACCTACACTTTGACAAATGAACTTGAAACTTTAAAAATGTAGATACTTTTAGAAAATTTTTGAAGATGTAAAATAAAATATATTTGAAAATATAATTTTAGGGTAAGTACTTGCAAATTTAGCTATGCCAATGAGGTGCGATGTCCTTTGATATATTATATCTAATGAATTCATCACTTGTATTTAAATTAAACTTAAGTTCTTCTAAAGAAACACTGCATAAAGCATAAAATAACTAAAGTACCACACTATAATTTAAGTCAACAACACTGGTATAAAATTTAAATAATTTACACACAATTGTAAATTCAACAACAATAGTAGGTTTATGTGTGTGCAGATAGAGAGGTAGAGTGACCAAAGAAAATATGGAGGGATCGTCAAAAGTCGACAATTATGATGGAGCGAATGAGGTGACGACTGTCAGGGATGAATGAAAAAATAATATGCTGCTGCGCCGACGCCGTCCCCAAATTTTGGGACAATGGCACGAGCATGAATAGGAAATAGTTGTATGTAGTTAAGTCATGATTTATTATTTTTAACTGTGTACTGTAGGTACAATGATTGTCTACATAAAATTATACTCATCATCTTATATTAACTCATTACAATAATAGGTATTGATTTTATTAAGGTACTAAATAGTTTTCTGCCCATAGTTCCATAGTGTTCCATATTTACGATGTTACAACCTTGTTGTTAATTTGTAAGATTAAAAAAAAAGTAGTATACATACCTATGGTACTGTTGTACCATTTTCGTATTAACAAATAAACAATAGCACTATGCACTAGTATCCATAGTCATATTGTGATTGGTATTATTATGCCTTAATCAGAATAGGACAATGAACACAATTTTTATTAAGTTTTCACTTATTATGCCTTGTAAAATTCCATCATCTCTTACCGACGAGATATATTTTTTTATGTACACACCAATACAATTTCTTTGTAAAAAAACGCATTATCAATTAATTGATATATATATACTTTTAGATTAAGGAAATAAAGACAGAAGATATTTAAATAAACCTTTTATTTACACACTAATATAAAAGTTACATAATTATATTTTAACAAAAAGTACATTGAATTTATACCTAACTAATAGTTACAAATTACAATCACAACAGGTCAATAATTTAAAACAGATAGTAGGTACATTATCACATCTGGCTGCATTCAGAAATATGTTACATCACAAGTATTTAACTTCTATCTTCTATCTTTGTATTTATACCACTAAAGGAAACTGACAGAAACATCTGTGTCCCTTGAAAGTTCTACTAATTATATTCCCCTTTTTCAGCAGTTGATAAAGTACTTCAGTATCTTCAACAAAATATAGAAATAGAAAACACAATAATACTAAAGGTAAAAATTATTATAAGGTATTTTAAAGTGCTAATTTGCAGCTAGCTGGTTAACATTTATACACAAGCATTTATAGCACCAAAAATGTGTAATATAGAGCTTATGTGAAAAAATACCACACTTTTTTAATTCATTTTCGTAATTAATATTATATTTGTGTTAAATTCTATTTATTGCGTGTGGCAAGTTGAATACTGAAATTGTGTTGTGGTTTAAAACTACATGGTGCTTCAGATCACAAGGTCATTTATATTGGTTTGTAAAGCAATGTGGTGACATACTTCTTCCTGTATCGGTGAGTAGCAGATAATACCATAACACCATCTTTAATAGACAAAGCATAAAGATGGTTCAACATTACATGATTTGGTTCTGGTAACAATGTTGGTTCACACTGGAAGAAAAATGCATAAATAGTTTAGTATTTACTTTAACCCCAGTCCAACAAAATAAAACCTACAAGCAAATATTGGGTGGGCACAAAAATAGGACAATATTTTTTTCTTGTTTGTTCATGCATTAGTAGAAGATCCGAGCCTACATCGACCTTCACCGAGCTGATAAAAGAATGAAACATATTTTGTAATGAATTTAGTATATTAGAAAATATATTTAAAAAATTAGGTTTGCTAACAAAAGGTGTTCTACTCTGTAGCAGAGCCACCTTTTAGAAATTAATCAATTATAGCATAAAATGATGTACGTCAAACGTACATAATGTACGTATATCCGATATCGCTGTACGTGCAATAAGTAACGATAAAATAGACATTTAATGTGGAGAGTATGCTCCCCAGCAGAGCCACCTAGTACATGTACTCAGGAAAGAAAAACGCTACTGTTTTTTGATGAAAACTGTTGTACGAATAGTGTTAAATACGTACGTGTTAAAAAATATTATTATCCTCTTGTTTTATTTATTTTACTTTACTAAAATATTCGTAGAAAGCGCCTAGTTATTTTGTGTCAGCAAAATGTTTTGTAGCATTTTGATAAGGCGCGCAATACAATACAAATATTCAGCATATTATTTTTAATCGTAGTTTTTATGGTTTGTTTTTTTTGACATTTCATTCAAACTACAAAAAGCGGTTTGTAAATGGACGTAGTTATACAAAAATGTTCCAATCCACATGTCATGCTAAAAGACTTAAATATACAGATCTGCGTATTTTTACATCTACTACTTGCTTCATTAATCTGTTTCAGTCCTCAAGACTCTTGAGGACTGAAACAGATTAATGTAGTAAAAATACGCAGATCTGTATATTTAACTCATTTAGCATGACATGTGGATTGGAACATTTTTGTATAACTACGTCCAAATGTAAATTGGCACAAAGATATAACTAGTGCCACACTACAAAAAAAAAGCTGTTTGTAATAAAAAACATCAGATTTTTTTTATACATCAGTTACTTAGTCAAGTCAATAATGGAATACCAATAATGGTATTCCATTATTGACTTGACTTGTGTTAGAAATTTATGTTACATTATTACATTCAAAGTATAATGAAGCGCGCAAAATGTTTATTGGATTCCTTAGCAGAACAAAAAATTGCATTTATTGACTTTGGGCACTTATTTACCAATAAAAAAATATCCCATCAAGTGAAAGCAGTGTATACAAGGAGATAAGTAAACGATTAGGATTTCAAATGACACCAAAAGCTCTTTACCTGTCTGCAAAGAGACACTACATGGCACGGGGCTCATTTTTAATAATATTCTGAAGGTGCATACAAAAAAATCACAATTCAATATTTGATGAATTAAGATCGGTATTTTACACATCTTTAGTACGTTGACCTGCTAAAGCCACGGTACCTCAAACTTCATAATGGTTCATCGTTCTTACCTGTGGTGGGAGCATGCACTGACAAACTTTCAGGTTTTATAAACAAATATATGACGAACATAATATAACGAATGTCTGGGGTTCATGCGCTTTCACTTTAAAAGTGTAACTCTTGTCCTATCCCGTATGTGTAGTTGGTTTCATTTAGTGTCACCAGATGGCACTGTCGTTTCAAAAGAGTCATTTGACCGTCCGTAATCGCATCTGTCGCAAAAACTGCATCAAAACCGGTTCAGCCAAACAAGATAATCGCCGACAAACATCCATACAGGTTCTCAGTTTAACCTGTATGTATGTAATATGTATACATGTCAAAATGAGAACCTCCTCCTTTTTTGAAGTCGGTAAAAAAAATGTTGAATATTGTATTGTATTGCGCGCCTAATCAAAGTGCCAAAACATTTTGCTGACACAAAATAACTAGGCGTTTTCTACGAATATTTTAGTAAAGTAAAATAAATAAAACGAGAGGATAATAATGATATTTTTTAACACGTACGTATTGAAGACCACTGGTACAACAGTTTTCATAAAAAAACAATAGCGTTTTTCTTTCCTACGTACATGTACTAGGTGGCTCTGCTGGGGAGCATACTCTCCACATTAAATGTCTATTTTATCGTTACTTATTGCACATACAGCGATATCGGATATACGTACATTATGTACGTTTGAAGTACATAATTTAAATATATAATTGATCAGTTTCTAAAAGGTGGCTCTGCTGCAGAGTATGACACAAAAAAGCCAGCTCGGTGAAGGTCGATGTAGGTTCGGTTCTTAGACTTCATAGGGTATAAGTTGTTGTGTATGCCCCTTTTTGATTCATGAAAACCAAGATGTGAACCCTGAATTTGGAAGGACTAGTTAGGCAGGTCATGATTCAGTCAACTTTTTGACCCACTGACTTACAATATATTATACACAAATCAAGGTACTTACAGACAAGGGTGTATCTTTGTTCAGAATAACTTGTAGAAGATGAGGTGGTAAAATTGGTGGCCCAGAAACTTTTTCCCATGGTTTTGACTGTGGTATTTCCTGAAAAAACATAACAAATTTTTAATACATACAATATTTTTATGCCACATGCCTAACAGTCGTTAGTTTTGTAGTCAATAAAAAAGTAAGGTATGTTGGCAGTTAATTGCAATTAAGTCTATACAAAGGATTGTGTAATAATCTACTAAGCAATACTTGTCAAGCAACTTGTGTTGTTAGCTGCCTAATTACCTGCTATAATATAATATGCTTTATAGTCCGTTTTTTAATCTCAGAGACTAGATTGACACATGCAACCGTCAAAATTACAAATAATGATACCAGCTTTTTTGTATAGGGTTGTACCTACGATACCGGTTTATTGAATCGTAACTTTTAGATGATTAGCTTAAAAAAATTCTATTCCAAATCATATAATTAAAGCCCAAATTAATTAAAATTGTCCGAATGCACAATAAAGTCAAAGTACCAAATGACGTAAAATTACCTACCAAGATTACCTACTAAGAAAGGACTTTAATAAATTTAGTCTTATGTTCCAACGAGGTAAAAAAGTATTAGAAACTATATCAATTGCTGTAAAAAAGTTTTAGAAAACTATGTTGATTTCGCTGTTGTTATTTAGTCCTTCAAAACTCTACCTAATCCGACTCATGATTATTATATTTTAAATAAGACCTACTACTTTTTTCAGGATAACTTAAATGTAAAAAACTGACACTTCAATTTATTAGCTATAATTTTCGATAGAGGCACGTTACTATATAAGAAATGCAAAAAACTGGTATCCCACATAATGTCACTTTAGTCTCTGAGATTAAAAAGCAGACTATAGGTTTGTTAGTTTCATAATAATCATAATTTACCTGAGAATACTCAGTTTGGGCACTACTATGGATCCCTTCACTGTCCTTTGCTAGTGCTTGGAAAACTTCAAAATCTGACATTTTCACTGTCACCAAATTATTTTTACTACCCATCCCATTGTCTACTACCTTCTGTAACAAAATTGAAAATTTCCTGAACTTATGTTTCATATTCTGACAGTGTCTAAAAGTTATAATCATTCATGGGAGGCTCTATAAATAAACTAAAACATACCACAGTAGGATCATGCCTCCATTCGCCATCAACAAAATACTTGTATTGATGTTCACCTTCAGGTAAGTCAATTATGGTAACAAAGTCTCCATGGGACTTAACCATGGGAATTGTTTTCCAGTCAGTAAAAGTTCCACTAATATATACCTGAAAATTTAACAGACATTAATAACTATACCTTTTTTCTTTTGAAATTGACATATTTTAACTACTCGACACTTACTTGTTTGCCACCTCCTTCCCATTTAAAAACTGTTGGCAAAACTTTAACATCATCGACTAACCTACTATCTTCAGTTAGAGTGTTCGATCTTTCGCGAGGTCCATTATATTCCACGTCACTTTCAGGAACAGCCTTGGTATAGTAAGGTGCACCATCTTCAATGTTATTTTCGTCATCACGACCACCACGATCATCGTCAACTTTTTTATCAAATGTAAACGCTTCTCCTTCTTTAGCTGGAGAAGATGGACCCACGTCAGGAGCCTTCGTTGCAGCGTCTCTATGCCATTCTTTGGGATGATTACTCCCTGCGTTTCCCATTGTTATTCCGAAATCCTCCGAGGAAATCTCTGAGACCCTGAGCACCCTGAGTCCTGTGACACTGATTGACGTAAACCCAACTGAAACTGACGTTCTGAGTCTGACAGTGACATTTCTGACAGTGGTGGGTAACTCATCAAAAATACGCGAGCTGCAGATCAGCTCATGACTCAGGCGAGTGAGCTGATTCAATGAATCAGCTCGCAGATCAGCTCAGTTTGTACCTGTACAGGTATATGATTCAACTACGAGCCGCGAGCCGAATTGAGCCGAATCGAGCCGACTGAGCTGCGGCAGTTGACAGTTCGTTTAACTCTGACGAGCCGCGCGACTAGAGATTTTCAATATAATATCGTATTTACTCGATGTATTCCGATACATCGGTTTAATCGATGTTTTGACAAATATTTATTTGACAATATATCGATGTATTTAGTTATAGAAACATCGAATCTTTGATGTTTTATTTTTTATCGGATCTATTAAAAAAAACTTGGTCTGATTAATAATATAATAATAATAAAAATGAAATTAAAATTTAACACTACTGATGATATTTATGATACGATATATTTATTTATGATAATAAATAGAGATTTTAATACTTTAATTTAATAGCCAAAAAATTCCAGAGCTTTTTGAGTTACAAATCAATAAAACGTTTCAGAACGAATGACTCGTTCAAAAACTTACTTTCTGGACCATAGACATATATACAGCTCTTTGTTCTGGACTCATTGACTGTCACTGAACAAGCCTCAAGTAGATCAGAATCACAGATCAACTCAATTGAATCAATTGACTCATCTGTCTGTGGAGGGATTCAAGGATTCAAGGGAGCTGAATTGAGCCGCGCGAGCTAGTAATTTCGTTGCTGAGCTGTAGCTCAACGGCTAAGGCTAACATTCAGAGACGATGCTCAGCGTAAAGTAAGGCTTCCGTATGTCAAATTTGTATTACAATTTGACATACGGAAGCGTAAGTTCATGTTGAGTCTCTTCTCTGAATCTCAGCCTAAGACCCGTGCGATCTGATTCATTGAGCTAACTCAGAGCTGAGTTAAACACCATTAGCCCAGTGGTGTGTGGCCGAAGAAAGCGCTTAGAAGCCTTTGACAATTACATAGTTTCTCTGTCTGCGTTGGAAGCGCTTGCAAGCAGAATGGCGATCGCTAAAATGCACTTAATAGAGCGGGTGCTAGAGGGAATCGAGTATGCAAAATGTGAGGACCGCAGTCTGTATACAGTTTTGAACTCAGAAAACCTTGCAGATTAAGAATCTGGACGTTGCCGGGAGGTTGGCTGGTCCATTTTTTTAAACCCCCATCATCTTAGGTATCGATAAATCAGATCAACAATCAGAAATTAATTGTTTTCTTTGTATACACACAATTACCCAGCTGGACGCCAAATTTCAACTTTCCATGTCATCCAGAAGTGGTTTTGTAACTCCGAGTGTACAGTACATAAGTATGCCTCTTAATAAAATACATCTGTTTTTCGGCCAAAACAAGATAACAATACATTGTAGCAATTGCTTGACCTCGGAAAGAAAAAAGTAAATATCGACCCCAAAAGGCACGGACCTGGCTAAAAATAAAACGGCCCAAAACTAACCCAGTACCGCGGCCCACGTGAACATTATGCGCACACGCAACGTAGGCGAAACTGCTAAACTGCCAAAATAAACATTTTGATTTAGGTACTAAAAGAGATATTAGTTATATATTACAGTCTACTTAGTGATAAAAATTGCAGATATTTATACATTAACATCTCGATAACCGCTTAAGCTATATATGTATGAAATTTAGGGTTCTAGTTAATCTAAGGGGTTTACTAAATGAAGCAATTTTCATTTGTTTATGTTAATTAGATCTTGAGTTATTAAGGGTTCAAAAGTGGCTCAAAATCACCTGCAACGCCAGGGGAATTGCTAATTCGTTGCCGACCTTTAAAAGCAGGAAGACCATTCCACATCTTACACGTGCGCGGGCGAAATCTGTGCGATAGTAACATCTTGGAGGCGCAGTTCTCGCAGATCTCTAGAATGTGTACTAGCACTAAGTACGCCCCTTAGTGCTAGGTGGTATAGGAAGGTGGAAGAGGCACCAGTTTGAAAAAGTTCCTCTGAACGATAAAACTAACGGTAACACGCACACAGAGACCTAACGTCCTTTCGAAGACTGATTGATACCATATCATTGATATATAGGTTAATTAATGATACTCCCTTTCTTTCCCTTCCTCCGAACCCTCCCGAATCAAACAATGAACCACTGCCAGCACAATCTATAGCGCAAGATAGTCGTAGATAGTAATTGTTTCATAACATATCGATCTATTAATAATGGCCCACCGTCAGCAAAACTAGCACCTGCAAATATTTTCCCTAAATCACTACTTCCCGATTCTTCGTAGTGCTTTGATCGTACCATTATCAGTTTCTTCCCTCCTCTCCATGTCCAAACAATGCATCCAATGCTTCAGTAGTTTCCGAATCATATCTCATAGGTAACTCACAAGCTATAATTAAAACAATATCCAATCAATTAATTACAAATATGTTTCTCTTAATGAAGTTAAACCATTCTCTTTAATCTCATCATTTAGAAAACGTTGTACGTCATCTTGTAATGTTGATTTATTCGATGATTTCATTAAATATATGTTAATAAATACCTGAAAATAATTTCCATGACATACTCCTAATTTCCTTGCAATAGGAATATAATTTCCTTGTATTATTCCTAATTTCCATGTCGGACCAAAACTTTTGGACCCCATAACCTTCTTTTTTGGATGGGCTCTGTGAGACTCGTCCAGCACCATTTTTTTTTATTTTTGATCTTCTTTCCAACGAAAAATTAATTTAGCATTTATTTAAAAAAAAATTGCTACCACGTAAATTAGGCAAAAATTAAGATTTTAGGCGAACTACCCATATAATTTAGAAACCTTCAAGGCGAGAGTGAATAGACATTATTTGAGTTTGCGTGCTCCAGCCTCGGCAGCATGGTCCAACCTAACCAGCCATTTATAATTAACATTTACCAACAATAGGCATGATGACACCTAACACAACACACAACTAAGAATGACCGAAATCACGATTTCACGTAATTTTATATAACAGACTGATTCTTATATAAACACTTGTTTTTAGATTATAAGTGAGATTATATTTATTTTAGCAAAAATAAAAATGCAAAACATATCAATCCGCCATGATAGATCGAACACCAATCAGAAGCGAGTGACGTCAATCTTCTCAAAACAAATATCATCTTTATTTTGTTTTTGTTTTTTTTTTGTAAATTCTTTGTCATGGCTCCTTGGCCTTTGAGCAATTCATTTTGTATTCGTCTGTCGTATAACACGATATCGAATCGAAAATATCGATACTATACTCATAAATAGTGTCAAATAAAAATTATCGTACTCATAAAATTATGTAAACAAAAGTAGCGATACTTCAAAGTATCGAGTACTTTTTTTAGGGCCTAATGCGCATCTACTTTTATTACTTTTATTATGTCTGCATCACCCTAAGGTTGTCTGGCAGATACACATTAGGATTCATGATTATTGCACAAAATATTATCAAAATATGATCAGAACAAACTTTTATTCAACTCAACTGTAAATTGTCACTTGTCAAGTGTTTACAGAAGATCGACGTCATAGACAACGCCATTGCTATTCTAGCGTTTTAGCGCGGAATTTAAATTGTGTTTTTTATAAGGCTATTTTACCTTCAAAATCATATATTTTTCAAAAAATATGAGTTATTTTGTATAAAGTAGATGTGTAAGAACATCGTGGATTACTTTTTCAAAATCAGTCATCATGCCTATTTCCCCATCAAAATTATCTTCGTTATTCCAATTTATTTGTGGCATCTATTCAATGTCATCTATACTAATATTATAAAGAGGAAAGATTTGTTTTTGTTTGTTTGTTTGTTTGTTTGTTTGTTTGTTTGTTTGTTTGTAATGAATAGGCTCCGAAACTACTGGACCGATTTCAAAAATTCTTTCACCTTTGGAAAGCTACATTATCCCCGAGTAACATAGGCTATATATCATCACACTACGACTAATAGGAGCGGAGTAGTAATGAAAAATGTAGCAAAAACGGGGAAAAAATTATAAGACCACGCGGGCGAAGCCGCTGGCGGGAAGCTAGTCGTATATAAAGTAATAAATTATGGTGCATGTTAAATTTTTTGGCGACTTTGTATCTCAGTTCTAAGTCGGTCTTTACGTGACAGCTCTAATGTGTGTGTATTGCTGCTGTGTGGCGAATGTGGCGATCGATCTCATCTCCAGGGTTGGACTATAATAGTACGAAAAATACTATAATTTCATTACTTTGCATTAATGACTAATATCAAAACCATTTAATGCCAATCAAACGTTTAAAAAAATCACAATATTTAAAAAAAAAAACAAATCACATAACTTCGGATCGTCACTCGGTCACTCTTCGACTTCGACCAAGTTCCCTTCGAAAAGTCTTCTTTGTGAGAGAATATTTAGTACATAATATAATTAACCTTACTAAGAATAAGATAAGACACAAACTGGCAACTAGAGGTGGGTAACTCATCAAAAATACGCGAGCTACAGATCAGCTCATGACTCAGGTGAGTGAGCTGATACAATGAATCAGCTCGCAGATCAGCTCAATTTGAACCGGTTCAGTTTACGACTCTCGCGAGCCAATGCGAGCCGCGCGCCGAATCGAGCCGAATGAGCTGCCGAGCTGCAACAGTTCGTTTAACTCTGCGAGCTAGACATTTTATATTATTTATTTACAAACTGATTTATTGAATACATATCAATAAATTATTATTTTAATACATTAGAACAGAATAGTAATTCGTTCTACGAGAATTGGATTGGAGGGATTCACAAGTACAACAGGAGCTGAATAGAGCCGTGAGCTAGTCATTTTGTTGCTGAGCTGTAGCTCAACGGCTCAAACCCGTGCGATCTGACTCATTGAGCTGACTCAGAGCTGAGTTACACACCTCTATTGAGCTGACTCAGAGCTGAGTTACACACCTCTATTGAGCTGACTCAGAGCTGAGTTACACACCTCTACTGGCAACACAATCCATAGGCGGTAGCGCAAAAGTGGTAATGCTACTGATTTTATTCCTACTAAGGATCAAACAAATATCAGATAAAGAAAGAGATTTTGCGTAAACTGGTATTGATTTTAATGACTTGTATTATGAAGTTTACTATAATTTTGTACAAATACTATCCTTATTTTGTGTTATCGTTTTAAACGTGCTCAAATCTAGCCCTGCTCATCTCTTTACCAACTAAATGTCAAATGTCATTTCATTTCAATCAAATTTTATTCAATGTTCGTACATTGTGATTTTATCGTTAATCGTGTGGGCTCTTTGATTGTGATAAGGGTGACTGTGAAGCGTATGGCTCTGCATTATAATATTTATTAAAGTACATATAAGCATAAAAGTATAGTATAAAATAATGAACGATGAAAAGCAACCACTGCTCACGGGACCCAGCAATACAATTGATAGTGTTGAACAACCGGTAGAATTAGTGACAAATCCAGTTTCCTCTTCTAGTACTAGTAACAAACCCAAAGGTGACTATTGCCCAGCTTCAGAAAGATGTTTAGAGCATCCGACTTCCAACTTCGATACTTTAATCCACCTACTAAAAGGAAACATAGGCACTGGTATTTTAGCAATGCCGGATGCTTTTAGAAATGCTGGCCTCGTACTAGGTAAGGTATACAGTTTTGTTATAATCTTTACCTTGTTTACTGCCCCACTACTGAGTTTGAGTCCCCTCTCAGGGGTTATGCTACACAGTCCACCCCATTGGACCAGTGAATATTGGCAGACTTTACACTGCCCTATTCAGCCCTATTATTACTTCTCCCTCTCTTTCTGTTTTTTATAATTAGTTTTCTGATTACATTTTATCATTCACTTCTACATATTAAAATAATCACTAAATTGATGTAATACACCATAAAGATAAAATATATAAAAATAAATTATAGTTGAATTAATTTAATACTAAATACCAGATGTTATTTGATAATACATATTAAATGTAAGTTAATTGTTACTATTTTTGTCTGACCAGGTGTGTTTGGTACGCTTATAATGGGTGTAATATGCACCCACTGTATGCATGTACTTATAAAATGTGCCCATGAGCTCTGCATCAGAAGTCAGAAGCCATCCCTAAGTTTCTCTGAAGTCATAGAAGATGCTTTTGCATCAGGACCAGTTTCTTTAAGGCCATATGCTAGGACAATGAAGTAAGTATTTAGTTAGTGATTTACTCTTTTACTTACTTTAAAGATAATTTACTTTGGAGATCTAGTATTCCATATTTAATGTTTAATTAATTAATTAATTGATAGGTGAATTTACAAAATCTTCCTACCAATAAATAAATAAATGTGCCAATTAAAAGTAATTGTAGATGTACAAAATGAGGCAGTTAATTATAGTGCTATTTGGTACTCATATTTGCAGTTAAGAAATGGAAAGTAATAGGTATAAAGTGTTGACAAGAGTTATATTGTCTCAAACTTATTGAAATGATCAATGATTTTTTATTTAAAGGTCTAATAGCAAAGTATTATTACTAGTATACATTTAAGCACACTAGTAGCTGAATAATGCATGTGTTTCATTTAGATTTAGAGATTTTATCTAGTATCTACTATTTTATTTTCAGACATAATCTGAAAGTGTTATTATAGCTCCTATGCCATGATAACACTTCAGAGTTCCACTCTGTGACAATATTTATATTTTATTGTATTTTTTGCATGGCATAAACAGATATTATATTATATTATTAATATTATTCTATTATATTAAAATAATTGGTCTGGGCGCCTGTAGGTCATACTTACACTAGTGATCAGTTTCAAAAGAAACCAAATTTATATCATATTGATAGTCAACTAATTGTTGAACTGTTCTCAATTTATTGATTAGTCACTAGATGTTTCTGTCTGTATTACAGTTATTATGGACATAAAACCTTAATCTAATCAGTTTGCAACCCAACACACCATTTGCCAATACCACTGGAGTTAAATAAATGTCTGCTGTATGATGTCATCAATAACACAGCTACACAGCTATGTGACAAAATGATGTCCTATTGAAACTAAGTTTTAAAAGTGCATAAATTCTTATTATACCTACATGTCACAGACATATTGTTAAAATAAACATACCAACACTGGTCTGCTATCATGTACTTATATCCGCATCTCGACAACTTAACGCGTATTTCACCTGAACTCCTCGAGACACGCAAAATACGCGCTAAGTAGGTATGTCGAGAAGATGCAGACTGCTAATACCTAATAACTATTCGGGTAGCAAATAAATATTGCTCACACTCTTGAATACTAAGAGGTATACAAACTAATACGAAGTAATCACATTATTCTCCACAGTCTCTCAGGCTAATATTCAGAGACGACGCTAAGCGTAAACTTACGCTTCTGTATATCTAATTGTAATACTGAGGCTAATATTCAGAGACGATGCTCAGCATAAACTTAGGCTCCCGTATGTCAAATTGTCATACAAATTTGACATACGGAAGCGTAAGTTCTTGCTGAGTCTCTTCTCTGAATCTCAGCCTTAGCGTGTTCTCTGAATATTAGCCTAATTTTACATACGGAAGCGTTACTTTACCCTTAGCGTCGTCTCTGAATATTAAACTTGGAGTTTCTCGCAGGCATACAGTTTCAAGTTGGCTGACTATTGAACAATGAAATCACGTACCTACTCAGAATTCAGTTGGTCAACTTTTTAACTGTGCGTAACCGGGAGAGAATCTTGATTATAGATTCGGCGTCCAATTATTTAGAAGATTTACCTGCTTAGGATAAGATATCCGAGCACATCGAAGTTCAGTCCGCCCAGCATAACCTGGCTGGACTGAAGTTAGACGTTTGAATGCGCAATTAATTGTTTAGGTTAAAAAATCCATACTGCACAGCTAAACGGCCAACTTCAGTCCGATCACGGTATGCCGCGAAGCCACTAAGTACGTATGCCTATTATTAATGTACCTACTCTGCGATTTATTTGCCTAACTTGAAATTATAAATTACGGTCGCTCGCATTACTAACACTACCTGGGCGTCCGAGCTCTTCTCAGGTGCAAATAGAGAAAACGAATTTTCCCAGATCTTTTTGCGTGAAAATACAGAGAAAAATAATTTCACCGGATATGAGTATAAGACCTAGCTTGATCGATTTTTAGCCCTCGAAAATCTACATATATTTTTATACTTTCCGTTATTTATAGATAGACAGGCAGATATTGCTCGTCTATAAGGATTGAATTGCTTAGCTTCACTACATAATAACTATAAAAGAAAGTCCTCTGCAGCGTCTCTTCTACTGAACGGATTTTTATTAGAGATGAAACGGATATTAGTTAGGCCAGATACCGGATATTCGGCCAATATTGTAGCCGGATAGCCAGATATTTGGCCGCCGAACGCTGCTGATTGGTACGTACGTCGTAAGAAGCACGCTTGCGTAGGCGGCGCGCGAACATTCGGGTGGACTCGGTCGAATTCATGTCTTTTCTTATTTACGAAACCGCATGCTACCTCGATGCAGAGAAATTAGTATTCATTCACCATATTTACCCTTAGTTCAGTATACTACTAAATCATTTATTAAGTTTTAGAATTATTATGTGATTACTGATTGTACTTCTTAAGTGAAACTAACTAATTAAAGCAATTCATTACCTAAAATATTGTTTTATATCCAGTATTCGGCCGGATAGGTGCTACTTATCTGGTATTCGGGCGGATAGTATTTAGGCCGCCAGATAGGCCGGATACCGGATAGTTACCGGATATCCGTTTCATCTCTAATTTTGATGCGGTTTTCATTAGCTGCCTGTTAATTACCTCCTGAGCTCTGTCTGAAATGGTTACTAGATTGTGCTAAGTGATTTTAGTTTGGTGTCGTTCCCGTGCCCGTGCCTTGTACATTTTCAGTACTTATCATAGATTAGATAGATTAACACTAGTCGACCTAGGAAGCGTATGTTCATTCCACTCCGAACCTTCAGGGCGAACTTCTGTCCTGACTTGGTTGCAAATAATGCTTTGGGAAAGTAGGTGTATATCTGGTCACCAGGATCCGGACTTTACGTGTTCGAGTAAAAACAATAAAGGAAATTTTCGATGTGTTACCTAATTAGTTTATTTGTTATCATTTTGGAATATTACACACAAACACTACTAATGATATTGATAACCAGAAATGTTTTATGGAGTGTCTTGCGTGTGTTACCTCATTAATTTATAATGATTGACGTTGCTTGTACCTATGCATACAATATTTTACAGATCACGACTGCATTCCCTGAAAGTGGATATACAGTGGTGTACAGTGATCACGCATAGATCGCCGGTATGCTTAAGGTCAATAACCGGACTCTGGGACTCAGATTCCAGCTTCGAGCGCTAATAAGAAAATTGATTACAAATTATTACACTTTCACAAAACAAAATTAATACTTCTTGCACAAATAATATTATAATTTTCTTTCTAATGGAAACTTACTAAGATTTTATTGAACAGTTGATAGAGTAATAGATATCGCTTCAATAAGTGTATATAGAGTAGTAATAATTGTGTGCATCAATTATGTGTTGTTTATGTAGCTAAATTACCTACTTATATATTGCATGTGTTTTTAGTAAAGTAAAATTAAGGAATGGATAATAATATTTACAATATATTAGTAATTACACTTATGTGGAAATATATATTGTTTCAGGAATATTGTCAGTATATTTTTATGTATAACACAATTGGGATTTTGCTGTGTATACTTTTTATTTGTTGCCACTAACCTTCAAGACACAATGCATTTTTTTCATATAAATTTAAGTGTACATGAGTACTTGGCTTTATTGTTTCTGCCAATACTTGCGCTGGCTATGGTGAAGAACTTAAAGTACCTGACGCCTGTTTCTCTGGTTGCCTCTATAATGACAGCTTGGGGCCTTGTGATAACATTTTACTATATACTTCAAGATTTGCCACCTACCAGAACTGTGAAAGCATTTTCTTCTTGGCATCAATTACCTTTATATTTTGGGACAGCTATATATGCATTTGAAGGCATTGGAGTGGTGAGTTATTTTCATATTGTATGTATTATATTTGCTTATATGCCATGTGCTCCATAGTAGGCATTTTCTGTATGGCTGTAATTATAGATATAGTTCTCATTATGTAAGCGAATGTGGAGACACTCAAAATATTACTCGAATTTATCTGTTTGTTATTTATTCCAATCACTTAATATTGTGATTTGTTAAAAGTTAAAATTATAGATAAACCGAAAATTGCCTCGTTTAACCGCCTCGTATGGCGGCACCTATAAGTTTAAATAACCGGTTAAGTAACTCAAACCGAACCTACCTACATTACTTAAACCATCTGAATAATAGAGAGATAAAGATGCTAAAATATTTATGAGAATTAATGAGAATTTTTATCATTTAAAATACAGACGCAAAAATGCTTTCAATACGCGGTCCACGCGTTTAATATTTACATAAGAATGCGATGATTAAATTGGCGATGGCGTATCTTCCCTTAGATTTTTTAATATCTCGCTAGCTAATACAGGGTGTTTGGTAGAACGTTGAACAAACGAAAATGGTGGTTAGTTGGGGTCATCTGCTACCCACTGGGCCCAAATTATTTAACCTTGGCCGCAATGTTTTTTTTTTACTTTTTTTTAATTTTACAGAAAATTATCAGTTTTTTATCAATTTAAATTCGAATATCTTTACTTGTGATGGGTAAAACAGGCAGGATGTTGTTTTGTATTAATGTCTAATTATATTCGAATTTTAAATAAAAAAAACTGGTAATTTTTTGTGAAATTAAAAAAAGTAAAAATGAAAACGGTGCGGCCAAGGTCAAATAATTTGGGCCAAGTGGGTAGCAGATGACCCCAACTAACCGCCATTTTCGTATGTTCAACGTTCTACCAAACACCCTGTAGATCGTCATACCATACAGCTCCAACGTACTACTGCGCCTTACAAATATTGAAATTCCATTAGAATTCTGCTAATCTTCACTAGGCCAGCCTGTAGTGGATTAATGATAAAGTAGGTATTAGCAAATATGCTTTAGGCGGATAAGTCTCGTCATGTTTACGCTGCGCGTCGCGTCGGTCATCATAATTATAACAGTCGCGCAAATCGCAACTCATTGTTTGAATGCGTGCCCGTACAAACCACGACCTCTCTGCCTTCCGAGTGGGAGGACACGTTAGGGCACAGGTAACGTAGTGTGTCCTGACTGCTAGTAGATAAATACTTCAATAATACCGCGTACGAAAATATTGGCGAGAACAGTTCTCGCCAATATTTTTGTCCGGCCTGATGTTGGCACGAGCTAACTTCAAACCGGCCGTAAAGATCGGGGAGAGAAAAATATTGGATTAAAATGAATCTAAACGACAGCCTACAACTTTAGATTTCGTTTATTTATTTTAATCCAGTATTTAGATAGATACCGCATGTATAATATAAACCTACCATGTCAATAATTTAAAGGATAAAAAAAACAAGTTGATGGTAATTGCTTATAAATATGTAACAACAACAAACCGAACAACCTTGAACATTAACATACCTACTAACTAAAGGTCTAAGTTGTCGGTTTCCAATCTAACCCGATGCTGCAAAATATTTGTATTTTAGTTAGATACAAACCCTGCTATCAAACCTCTTATTTCTGGGTAAAACTAACACCCTACCAAGTACCAACACAACACAGAACCCCAACTAAAGTGCCCTAAGCTTTAGGGTGTTACCTGACGAATGTCGATCAGCTTTAGGGCCTAAAGCTGATCGATTCTGCTAATACTTATCAAATTCTACGTACTAAGTACTACATACTACAAAAAAAGGTTCTAAGTATTAATACTTGCATTTCGTTTCTCCTATAATTCTTAGGAATTTCCTTAAACCCAACTTAAAAGGATAATTATAAAAAATTTAAATAATTATAAAATATTTTACATTTTTAGATCGACCAGTACGAAAATAATTAAAATGTTAGTGAGATACAATTCTTATTATTCAGTCATGTGGTGGACAAAAGTGGAGTTCGTTGTAAAAATATGAATACAATGTTAACCCAGCTATTAGATATAGCGAGGCAAATAACTTAAGCTCCGGGGTCGGATCAATATAAGTTGATTACGTCACGTTAGTTCTTCGATGACATGGTTACCTACTAATGCTAGGGGTTATGACGTCATGGAAGCTCACAGCTCACTGAGTGCCGCAATGCTACATGACCTCGTATGAAATTACTTACTACAAATTAAATGCAGTTTTAATATACTTAAAGAACAAACTACTGTAATTTATAGAATATTTACTAACCGGGATAATAGGTAATTAGGTATCTAACGTCTTGTACCGAGTTGAGTTTTGAGGAAATTGTAAAAAGCAGAACAAAATCTTTATATCAATGCTCAAATTCTTATTTAGACAACTGCTTAACTAATAGATTTTAAGATGTTCAAATTTTTAAAATAGTTATAGTTACTATAGTTGAATGTATTGATTAAACTTTACATTTACTGCAGGTCCTACCTTTAGAAAACAATATGAAAACGCCAGAAGACTTTGGTGGATGGAATGGCGTCCTCAACACTGGCATGGTGATAGTAGCAGCATTGTATACCGCAATCGGATTTTTTGGCTATTTGAAATACGGTGAACGAGTACAAGGCAGCATAACACTCAACCTACCCAACTCTTTGTAAGTTTTAATTAATTAATTTAATTATTTTTAATACCGCGATCTCGACTTAATGATCTTCTCCTTTTATCTAGCTCATCCAGAAAATAATTCGACTCTCTTTGTGTCTCCCAGTCGGTTTCTTATTTTAATCGAGTTATCCCTTTTGTTTGTATAGATTAGCACAAAGCGTGCGGGCAGTTATGGCAGCTTCAATTTTCTTGTCTTACGGACTTCAGTTCTACGTGCCTATGAACATAGTTTGGCCGTATGTGAAATCAAAACTAACGTCGGAACAGGCTCTCAAACACGGTGAAGCATCAACTCGGTTTGTGCTAATTTCCATAACATGTAAGTAGATTTTTGCATTGAGAATGATCATAAAAATCAACTAATTACCTACACACTGATGAAGACAGTTTCTGGCCATAACTAGATTAATATAATTTTTGTTGTGATGTCCGGACTATGTCTGCTTGGTTCGTAGGTTATCATTTATTCGACTAAAACAATCGGTAGGTAGTCATAAACGGTATCTACATTCATATTTTCATTCACATCATTACCACTATACGTGGCGATGTTATCAAGACAAATATTGATTTTTACCTCGAATAATAATGTCGTCGCTTCGTGGGAAGTTCCACTAAAACAATAATATGTATACCTTGTTATTAAATTACATATATGGGTGGCTGATAAGTGTTATCTATTTCAGTTTTAGCGGCGGCCCTGATTCCAAACTTGAGTGGAATAATTTCTCTGGTGGGCGCCTTTAGCAGTTCGGCGCTCGCTCTAATTTTCCCACCGCTTATTGAGATAATGACGTGCTGGCCCGACCAACTTGGACAACACAATTGGAAGTTATGGAAGGATATCTTGATAATCATCTTTGGTTTTACCGGTTTTGTATTTGGCACTTTCATTAATGTAAAAAATATATTTTTTAATGGATGAATAATTACAAATCAATATTGATTTGACAAAATAGAAAATATTAACCAAAGAGTTTTACTTAAAATGATTTATGTTGTTTTTATATAATATGAAAATCATGACAATAATTGTGTGTAGAAAATGTTTTAAATATTTTGCTTTATAAAAATATTTACTTAGCTTATAGGTGTTGATTAATTGACAAGCTCAGCTTATTTTTACACATTTATTTTTTATTGGACCTTTTAAGTATGATATATTTTTATCAGACATATTGATTGAAATGGGTATTATTTCAAACTTTTGATAAATATGACAATGAGCTTGTGCTATGTATGGATATATTTATATAGGCCACCGTAATATTCTGAACACCGTTAGATTACAATCTAACTCGCGAGATTGTAATCTGTCGATAAATTGTGAACTACACCATACCTACATACATTGATGATTTTTGTAATTGTTTGACTGTGAACCAAACTGTGACCTGTGGACAAAATTAAAAATAATGCGTTAAACTGTAAGCAGTATGTTACGATTCACAATCTTTTGACCGTTTACAATCTCGCGAGATAGATTATAATCTAACGGTATTTACAATTTTACGGTGACATATTTAGTACTTTGCTCTATCCTAAAATTGTGTATAAAACATGCTTATACTTATTTACATTCCACTGTTATTAAAGCAGTCTAGGCATACGATATTGTACCTGTCGGTATATTTATTATGTGATCGTAGTACCTACATATTTTTATATTATAATAATAATTAAATTATTGGTTAAATATCTTTAAATCCCTGTTTACTTGTTTTAGTAACTAAAGTCTATTTACAGAGCAGCTAAATTAAGAAATAAGTTACAAATATATTAGAATAATCGATGTAAGTACCTAGCTATGTACATTATATAATATTTTTGGCGCCAAAACTTCGCCTGATTTCGTACTTTTCGCACAAGCTCTAGTTTTGCGTGTATCTTAGTCGAAATTCTGACCTCGTGGAGAGTTTCAAACGATTTTTATATTTCCTTATCTATCCCATTAAAACAATTTTCAATAGAAATTTAATAGAATTTCTGTTTCATAAACACTCATTTATTAATAGTTGATTGGTTCATTGCTGTTTTAGCTTTGGTTGGATGTAGAATTACCTGTAGACTAAGAGAAAGTGAGAGACAGTAATGAAATAATCAACTGATAAAATTAGTACCGCAATTACCGGTTAAATGAATAGCCTTTAAATATCTAAGAGTAATAAAATTCATCTGCATTGCTCCACTCATGGCAAAGTTATGGTATATTATCCCCCTTATATATGGATTTACACCTTTGGTCGTGTATTGAATTCATCAAATGAATTCAAAATTACTGGGCATAATGAGACTTAACAACTAAGGTCAGAAGGTGATAGCGCTTGAGCGATGCCACTGATGTTGCTGGCGTCTACAAGTTGCGGTAACAGCTTACCATCAGGCGACCACTATGCTTGTTTATCATTAGTGTAGAAATCTGATGACATCAAATGTATTTCTGTAATACTTAATCCACAACGGTTATATAACTCTTTAATGAATGAATGAAATGAAAAATGAAGTTGTATATTCTAAGATTTATTATATCAAATTTATTTATAATTTAGGTATGTTCAACCTATCCAGAATTTGTTTAGTACACGAATATTTATTAGGCGAAGTTTGACGGTGTACGATGTATTTATAAAAGGCGCTTATGTAGGTCAACGCGTTTGGTGTCTACCTGTGAATGTGTTTTGCATGTGTGTAGTTTTAAAATTCAGGTTTTCAAACCCCATTTCGTAATTCAATCAATCAATCAAAGGCAATAATATACAATCATATTATTGCCATCGGTGCGAGTTGATAGCGGACCGTCTTAAAAATTGTTTGTATATACGAATATTCTTTGGTCTGGGTTGTTAATTTCTTTACCCATGTTGAATCTATATAATATTATAAATAATAAGCATTCATATTCTGTAGCATGTTATTGGTATATAAATATGAATTATTAAATAAGTTAAAAATTATATCTGATCTGAAATTGTAACTAAGTATTTAGGCTACTGCAAATCTGTAGACACTGAATATAATCTCGAAATATGAACACGTTATTGTTTGCCTATTTGTGCTGATGTACTTATGCCAAACAAATATAGTCAATGGTGCAAATGACCTGTTTGTTTTTTTTCGTGCAAGTGCCCACCTCGACGCGAACTTTATTTAAGCAAGTCATCCTATCTGATTTCCTACTGTTGATTATAATCCTTTCTGGATAATCTTTTATTTTATGTGTCTACAACTATGAAGAAATGATGAAGACAAACTTTTTAGCGGAAGAAAAATACGATCTCAAGCATAGTTCGAACCATCGATATTACACTTATATTGTAAACCGCTTGTGCCTCATAAAGTGGTAAAGTAACTTTAAATCTCTTTTCAAAAATATTTAGAATTTATTAATGCAAGAATATAATATAAATAAAACTAAGCAGAGCTTGTACTATGGGTACTAGACAATGGATAATTATAATACTTATTATACTTTTTTTTGTTGTAAATACATATAATATATACGAATTACGAAACACCCTGACAAACACAAACTTCTGTTCATCACATAAATGTTTGTGTCCTGTGGGAATCGAACCCACGACATCGTGATCAGCAGTCCGGTCCTAGACCACAGACGTCGTCAAATAGAAGATCTGTATGAAATTATCCGCCAGGTAATTTAACGGGAACTTACTAAGTGGTGAAACAGTTACTAAATCTGCTACTCGGTCTATACTAGTGGTATAGTCGTAATTCTGATTTCTGCACCGCGCACGGTTCAATTTCCGGTCAAGGAAAATAGGTATGGTAATAGCCATTAGGTAAAAAAACGTTCTTTTTTTGTAACTTCCAAACAATAGATAAATTATATATTTAGTTCTAAACGCTTTTATAATAAAGGACCTAGTTCAAATTCATTGCCATAGATGAACTGTAGAACCGTGTGCGGTGTGAGTGTCCGTTGCAATGCGTTAAATTGGGGTGGCGCTACATTAGCAGCAGGGGGTTCCGCGTAAAGATATATGTATAAAATATTGATTATGAAAATCTTATTGAGACGTGAGTGTCACAGGAGGCAAGAACTAGTACTTCATATTCTATACTCTAATGTGCTTGAAATTTGTGGATATAGGGGAATCTAAACTAGCGCCATCTACATTTAGTTGATGGCGCTAGTATAGATTGTCCCCCAGATGTCGACACCTTCGGTTATTCCTATTGTCGTAGGAAATTGTCAATTGTTATCCTAGAATCATTTTAATAAATACAAGTGAAGTTTTTATTAAGATCAATTAAGATGGTTTTAACACCCTTCACCAACCCAATGTTTTAACACCCTTCACCAACAAAATGTTTAGACATACTTTCTAAAATAGGAACATTATGGTCAATTAAGGGGCTAATTAATTAATTATGGTGTCTGAGAGACATTTGTAAGTAGATTTAACGTTAAAATCTTTTTTAACAAAACTCGGAAATTTTAAAAGAAGTGATGGTATTTTTTATTTATCTTTCATATTTTATTCCACAAAATGTTATCATCTTAATTTCTGAACGTACGAAGAAACACGCAACACTACTGTGAAATGTCATTCACCGACAACAATTAAAAAATGTCGGAATCGTGTCAAGACGGTAATTGTCAAGGAAATAATGAATATGGGCCCGAAGAATCACCCACCAAACTTATCGTCAATTACATTCCTGAAGTCATGACCCAGGATATGATGTTCTCGCTATTTTCAACAATGGGTAAACTGGAAAGTTGTAAATTGATAGCGAACCGAGGCTATGGGTTCGTCGAGTACTCTCGTCCCGAGGATGCAGTCAAGGCACGTAAGGCCTTTAACGGCCTCCTAATGCAAAACAAGACGCTGAAAGTCTCGCATGCACTTCTTAATCCGGAGTTAAAACCCCCTTCGAAACCAGAAGCCGACTGGAACCTCTACGTGTGTAACCTGCCTAATGAACTGACCTTGCAGGATTTACATGGACTATTCGCACAATTTGGTAAAATAGTTAATTCCCGCATAGCTGCAGGTATAGCATTTGTTTTATATGAGCATCAGTATGAAGCGGAGAGAGCCATTCAGAACATAAATGGCACCACACCGCCTGGCTTTCTACACCCATTAACAGTTAAGTACGCTAATAAGAGTAACCCTAATAAACATAAAAACAATAATAATAACTTCCCTAAAAGTCCCCTTGTAAGACCTTATCATTGGATAAATCATATGAACGCTATAGGAGATCATAATTCTCCGAGTACATGGTCTATATACATTTATAATATTGCCCCCGAAGTGGAAGAGTTAACTCTGTGGCAGCTATTTGGTCCATATGGTGCTATTGTGTCTGTTAAGATAATCAAAGATCACGCTACTAATAAGAGTAAAGGATTTGGGTTTGTAACTATGAGAAATTATGACCAAGCAGCGATGGCAATACAAGCCCTGAATGGGTATGTTCTTCATGGCCAACCTCTCTCTGTTAGTTTTAAGACTCAGAAGAGATAATGCTTATGTGAAAGACTTAATAAACTTTACAATATCAATACAGTAATAAATAGACAAAAAGGATACCTAATTGATTGGCATTATCAAATATTGCGAATAAAATAGTCCCGATTTCTGAATTTGTGTACACACCATAACCATATGTGCAGTCAGTTGACTCTTGTTGAAAATATTATATTACTTTGAGCTATCGACATTGTTAAGTTTGTTTATGAATAATAATTTATTCAGTTTGCTCGTTAAATGTTTCAAGTTTACTAGAAGTTTAAGATTGTATTGAATATGATTGTTGTTTGGAAGTTCAACATCAGTTGTGAGCTGTAATGCTTTCATTATTTTAATCTTATTATTTAAGTATAATAAAACCATTTTAAAGAAAGTGCTTTTACAAGATCTAACTAATTGATAAGCCACATTGAGATGTTTAATCAGCTACTAGTTTTAGTTGTACACTTTTTATAACATGATGTCTATTTAGGTAGTGAAAACGAAATCTAGATTATATCATATTTATACATTTAGTATAAAATTTGCTGAATTAAAGTTCATTTTCACAATTTTAGATTGTGTTTTGTTTTTTTTACCCTTTCCTATTTTCAGTTTTACATGATATGGGTTGATGATTTCAACTATGTAGATTGAAACCCACCAGAATTTATTGTTATAATGTATAGATTTACCATTAAAAAACATTTAGTAGAAATATACAAACTCATACTATGTTAAATAGATCTTAGATAAAGTATTCCAATTACCTATTTTTTATTAATTAATATTTTTTTGATTTAAATTATGTGTAGAGACAGTGGCTGTATTCTACACATCTTGAAGATTTATGTTAATATCCAAACCTGTGGAATCACAGCTTTTGATAAATCTAAGGCAGCCTATTCAGTCTGCTTATTTTATACCCATGACATGTGATGTTTAATTAAGGAATATCTTAATAACTGTATGTACATACTGCATTGTTTTTGGTAAAGCATTTTCGTAACAAATACTATACATAGTTATTTATCAGACCCATATCTATAAGCTATAGTCATTCACATTTTCACATAGGCAGTTTATTCTTGTTGGGACTTAAAATTAATTAGGGAACTAATATCCTTAGTAATTTATAAACAACCTTATTTTTCGAAGAATAATACTGTTTGCCGAATTATTTAAAAATTATTCAGTCGTATTTGTAGCAATACTTGTGTTTGTATGCCTGTTTTCGCATATTTCTTCGAGGATTGTATCAGTCCCACATTATGTCTGCCCATCCTTTTATTGGACGTAAGCGTGATAATGGTGCCTTTACGTATACAAATTATAAATACGGTACATACAGCATTTATTAAATAATTACAGACCACCTCTGAATCGAACTACGATAAATCGCCACAATTTCGATATCTGGACTCGGTCGAATTATTATGTAATATATTATGACATTTTAGAGTAAATCTACAACCGCAGGTAATCTGAATTTTATTTTAATTTTGCATACTTATATTAGCGCCATCTTTTGATATCTCTTTACAACAACGTGTTCTTTTGCTTACCACAGAATAGATAAATTTAGTATAGCTTTGAAATTATCACACTGATAAATATACATTATAAATTAGTTTAGCTAGTATACCTAGTTAGATCATAAAAACTTAGGTACCTGCTTAAAATAGTATAGTTTATTTGTTTGAACCTTAGCTTCACATAATATGTAAGAAGGTAAGCGTAAGGCGCATGCTCTGGGAGCTAATAAAGTAAATCAATACCTATTATAACTGTGTTTAGGTGCCGGAGGTCACGCAATCTCAGCTTTGTTTTTAGTTTTATTTGAGAATAGTCCTTATATTTATAATAGTTTGGCTAGGATAAAATTTCACAGTGCGTTCGTGTGCCGGTGATACGGCCGTGGCGGACGGAGAGGGTTCCGTGGTGGCGGGGGGCGTCGGCCTCGCCGTGAGTAGCAAGGTATGTAAAAGAAAGCCTGTCAGAGCTAGGAATTTATAAAGCCATCTACGTAAATGTATTCATTTAAAGTTGTTATATTATTTTGTGACCGAATTTTCAGGCGGTAGTTTTAAATTAACATTGTGACAAAACCTTTCTTGATGGGCCAACACTCACACTGGCGCTGACATGATGCCAAAGGTAACAACGTCGAAATACTTACGATGCATTTTTATATGCATTTGTTTGACGGAGAATTAGATAAAAATTACTAATCATCAGAAAAATCCACAATGAACACTTCTACAAAATAGAAGGTTGGTTTAGCTAGCTAATTTTGTATTTCTATTAAATTATTTCTTGGATGTCCAGGTGTACCCCAGCCCGGGGGCGGCGCGCGGCGTGTGGGCGCTGCCGCAGCCGCCCCCGTGCACAATGGCCGCAGAGGAGGCTCTGCCCCCTTGCTCGCCGATGTCGCCCGATGCGCCGGCCGCGCCGCCGCGGACCATCACCAGCTACAACCAACATTCTGACCTGCATCAACTAATTTTTGAGGCTGTTCGGTCTGGGTTAGATTTGTTTTCTTTTTGTAAATATCTATCAGCGGTAAACCGTCCCTAATTGTCTATATAATTTTACCTACGGAGGCCTATTATTTTTAGCGAAGTATCAGAAATCGAGCGCCTAGTAGAAAAACTTGGGGTGGAAGTGTTAAGCGCTAGAGATCAACATGGGTACACGCCTGCCCACTGGGCGGCACTGGATGGCAGCGTTGCCGTGATGCGCTACCTCGTGGAACGAGGAGCCCCCATAGATCTGTCTTGTTTAGGCACCCAGGTATTTATATTAAACATTGATATTGGTTTATATGTACATACAAGTAAATTTAATGCGCTAATGGTCGCAATCTGGCTTGGGTTCGATTCCCAGGTAGGTGGTGGTGATAATGGTTTTTTATTAATAATTTCTCATTAAGTATTTTTTGTAATTTGCAGTAGGTAACTCAGCCCAGTGACCGTAATTGCGCCTGCTACGCTCGAGATCCTGAGTTCAATTCTCAGGTTTGGAATGGCAATGGGACGTATTATGTTTAGCGGTGAACTGTAGGAATATAAGCGTGCTGGTGGTAATTTATTGTTACCTATGTTCCTCTATCGCATGTATCACTACGAAGTTTAGTTTTGGCAATATGCTCGACCCTGTCCCTGTGGGGTCTTCTAATATTGAAGGCGTATTAATTATAATAAGTATTATGCTTCTAGGTTCCTATCAACACATGCCAAGATATCCATTAATACCCTTTGCATTCCTTCTAGGGCCCCCGTCCAATTCACTGGGCTTGCAGAAAGGGGCATGCTTCAGTTGTACAAGTGCTGCTACAATCCGGAGTTGCAGTGAACGCTGCTGATTTCAAAGGTAACTGAGAACTTGTGTAAACCTACGTAAACAGTACTTATGTGCAGTACAGTGCAATATGTATTATTTTGTCAACGTTATTATCTTTTGTGTCTGAATAACATTTTTGAAATATTAAAGGCTTGTTTCACCACCTCCTAATAAATTCCCGTTAAATTACTTGGCACATAATTCCATACAAATTATGTTACATTTTTTAATATGTGCTAGCCAGAGGCGGTGAAACGGGCCATCAATGTACCAAATCCAACAGGTTTAACCCCTCTGATGACGGCCTGCATGTACGGCAAGTCTGCGACAGCCGCTTATCTCCTGGGCATGGGAGCGGCAACTAGACTCTCGGACATTAACGGAGACACCGCCCTCCACTGGGCCGCGTATAAGGGTCACGCAGATTTAGTACGGTTGTTGATTTACTCAGGTGTCCCTTTGCATTGCACAGACAATTTTGGATCAACAC
Organism: Acronicta psi; assembly: GCA_946251955.1. Lineage (NCBI taxonomy): Eukaryota > Metazoa > Arthropoda > Insecta > Lepidoptera > Noctuidae > Acronicta > Acronicta psi. The sequence goes on along the minus strand of OX276475.1, from coordinate 7,502,509 downwards.
CGCTACATTTAGCATGTTTATCAGGCAACTTGACTTGTGTTAGGCTGCTCTGCGAGAAGGTACGCATATATTTTGGAGTTGTGATTTTTTATGTTAAACTGAAAACTGATTATCTAATTAGAATTCTTTAAACATTTGTAGGTTAAAGCCGAACTGGAACCTCGCGACAAAAATGGGAAAACCCCGCTTATGCTGGCGCAAAGTCATCGACACATAGAAGTTGTTAAACTATTACAAAAGGAGATGAAGCGTAAATCGCATTGGATGCCGCCTCTATCCGAACTGTGGGCACTGCTGTTCGGTGGGGCTGGCGACTCTAAGGGCCCCCTACTCTTCTTCTTAGTATCAGTTCTTTTATGGGGATATCCCATGTACGTGATTAGATGCATACCATTAACTTGGAACACTTTACGTCTTTCACATTACTGTTTTCTCTATTGGAATGCGATTATGTGGTTAAGCTGGGTCATCGCAAACAGAAGAGATCCAGGCTACATTCCACAGAATTCAGAGACGTATTATAGAGCCATAAGGCAGATACCGTACTACGACAAATGGAAGAAAAGGAACGTGATTCTGTCACGATTGTGCCATACATGTCGATGTCTCCGGCCACTGAGGTACCTACCTGCATATCATTTCATACATCTACCTAAAACTGTGTTTGTTTTTTAGTAACCTTTGTAGAGAGTTAGTCAAGTTTAATAATTTTACTCCTAAAATATTCAACAATGACTTAAACCTAAAAAAATATTAGAAGTTAATAAAATAGCAGGTGCTCATACTTAGGTATCTAATGTATCTAAGTATTCATTATCACGCCACCTCAATTTAGATGGCTATTATCTTGTTTCTAACTTTCACCGTTTAGTTTCAATTGTTGCAACCAGTCGCGCCAATGAAACATTGCTAAATACCTATTACCTACTTACCTAGGTAGGTAGGTACTGCTGTGAAAATTATATTTTAGCTTGGTATCTAATTATACCTTACTAGTACTTACCTACCCAGTAAGTAGTTACCTACTACCCTGTTATCACTTTCAGGTATTGATACCTATAGGTTAATGAATAACTGAAATGACAAGAAGTCAATTGAAAGAAAAACCATCCACTAGCCAGTTGTAAACAACTAGACTATGTTCATTTACCTAAGGAAAAATAAAATAACAATACAACGTAATATGTATAGCAGTTAAATCAATTTGCAATGTTATTAAAATTTGCTATGCTAGGGTACCTACCTATACCTATTATTCTGAACGACTATATCGACCTAGTTTCTCGTTTTAAAATGGACGTTATTGTAATGCTATGGTTCTGCACCGTCCTAGTCCTAATTTTTCTTTGCTTTTAATTAGGTATTACCTACCAACTACTTCCACTTACAATAAGTAAATTGTCTTTTCGCGCAGGGCTAAACATTGTCGCATCTGCAAGCGCTGTGTGGCGTACTTCGACCACCACTGTCCGTTTATCTACAACTGCGTCGGCGTACGCAACAGGATGTGGTTCTTCTTGTTCGTCATGAGTGTGGCCATCAACTGCACGCTGTCCATATACTTCGCATGTTATTGCCTGCTGCTAGAAGGATTTGGACTGCTGTATGTTCTGGGACTTCTGGAAGCAATCACTTTTTGTGCTCTAGGGTGGATCCTTACGTGCACTTCCGTGAGTATTCCAATTATATACTTAATACCCATTTATCAAAACCGGAATGTTGTAACAGTGAAAAGATAAATGTTTTAATGGAAGAAAAATACAATCTCGAGCAGGGTTCGAACTTGCGTTCCTCTAGTCCCACCTACCCAAGTGTTCAGAGTAGATTAGTTCGTCATCATACTTAGTAGACTCTCGTACCTAGTCTAAGTTATACATTTAGCGGTGTTATGTGATTCATTTGTAACAAGCTAGTGTCATAAATAAAATCTCCTGTGTATTTTAAGTTATTCCATTCCATGGAATGTAGGCGTTCAGGTACCTAACACTGCTTGGCCTGGGATTCAAACCCGGGATCCTGGGTTCGAAGTGTTCGAACGCCTGCTACCAATTAGACAATATGGTCTTGATCTAGAGGAAAATGTTCAGTAAGGAAAACTACGTGTAACAGTGGTGTTTACGACTAGTTTACTTGAATTCATGTTCTAGTTACAAACTTTTTATAGCTAATTACTGACTTCTTTTTTTTTCATTTCCTACACAATTACTTAATTCATTCCTACATACAACATACAAAGTACTACTAGGGTCCCATGCGTTACTGAAGCAGACTTTCCATGTCGAGTGTATGTATAGGTACAAGAACTGCTTCTTAGCGTGTCGATTCCAAATAATTATATTTCACATAGGTATACTACTAGTAACATGATTATAGTATAAGCCTGGTTTTATGGTATTTCCCTATGAATAATAATTTTAATGACTCCATACCTAAGTGGCTACTTATTCTGTTCCAGATTTTGCATGCTTGCATGAATTTGACTACGAATGAAATGTTCAATTACAAAAGATATCCTTATTTGAGGGACAAAAGAGGTCGTTACCAAAATCCGTTTTCTCGAGGACCTATAATGAACTTGATAGAATTCTTCGTCTGTTTGCCAGACAAATGCGATGAACAAGATATATTTCACGAAGAGAATATATGATGCGAGGCGCAATGACATACTACCGACCAAACAAGGAAGTCCCAAAAAATTCTTCATAAATAAAAACAATCTATATAAATACTTTTGCTAAGGTTTAGTAAATGATTAGACGTATAGCTACGCAGTATTTTGTCTCATGGGATGTCAAAGCATAAATACTGATCAAAATGTCTGCATGGGGACATGAAAAATTCCCCTAAAAACATAAACACTTAATTGAGCTTAAATCGCATTTGCTTAAAATTATTCACGAAATATGTCTATAGATATAATATTCAATGATCTTGTGAAATTCGCTATTTTATTAGGTAGATATATATTACAATAATTGACTTGTTGTTATTATTATAAGTTTAAACTCATGACGTCGTTTTATTTTAGCTTTTAAAAGGTCTGTTATTCAGGTTTGGTACCCAAGCAGGCTCTCAAATTGTGGTGAAGGGTTGTATATAGACTAAATTAAAGTATCATATTTGTGCTAAAGTTTATTCATTATTAGCAAACAATTATTTAGAACAAAACAAATTCAAACTAATTATTATTCGAGTAAGCTATATGGTGTGTGAAAAATATGAAGTTAGTGAAAAGAGAATGTTTGTACATTCAATAATGAATTAAATTATTTTATATAAAGAGTTTAAACATACTTTCTTAAAATATCTACCTACTATTGTTCGCTTTCCGCTTACATACAGGATAAATTCTTTACCCTTCTAATTATCACAATTCTCTTACACATCAGTCAATTATACACGTTGTAATAGCACATAATATGTATAAACGAGTAGATAAATAAATTTCAATTAATCACATTACAGTTGCGCATGAGCGACCGAGGAGTCAGACCAGCTGAACCAACAATATAGCTCTTATTATTGTATTATATCTGTAACATTCTCAAATAATAATAAGTTACACGAAATTACACAACAGTGTGTAACATCTGATCCAGGCAGTAATTTTACCTGGCCTTTTGTATCTGCTTTTACAACATGAAACAAATAAATTAATCTTTTATATACCACATATTTCTTTCATACGTAAACTTATGTTTTTAGAGGTTCTTTCCAATTTACTGGGACTTATGCAACAAAAGGGTGTTTGTACTTAACTTCTTAAAAATGCAAAAGACTAGTCACCTGCACAATTATATAAAAATAAAATAACAATATGTGGTCTATAATACTGATGTGTTACTCCTAACAAAATAACTCTATCACATAGAATAACTTGCTCAGACATTCGTACACTAACTTTGAAAACAATAAAAGTTTACTTCCTATTTTTATAATTTCAAATATGTAATTATTAATTTATGGTGATGTTAGATTATCTAAGGCAAATATTGTTAGCGAAACCTCTGTACTACCAAGGAAAATTCGGAAGACATAAAAGTGTATCAAATGCTAAAATTAGGATGGCATGTTGTGTGACATAATTGAACCGTTTGACGGCCGCGACCTCGCGCTGCGTATGGTAGCGTCTGAGGAAGTAGTGCCACCACGCACCACACCATGGTCAATAGCATAGATTATGTGTATACAATATAGAGTAGCCACTTAATATTCATAAGCAAACGTGTTGATCTATTGCTCGCAGTGCATTCAGGTGCCATGTATGCTTCACAAGTATTTCTAATGCGCCTATCTATTTCATAAATAGGAATTTAAAATCTCTAAATATCGAATTAATAAAATATTCGAATTTTATCGTGGATTAAATTGACCCACACTTAAATTAAGCCATGTAATTAATCATCCTTGGGGTTGATTCTGATAGCTGCATTTATTTCCTCTGTGGAATGATCTTTGTCACCCCAACCCCATAGATGATGCGAGCCGTCACCAGTGCGCTTCACCCTGCTCTGGACGATTTCGTCAGACACAGTCTTCATGTCGTAAGCCCAACCAAGTTTAGCAAAAAAGTTAATGAATGTTGTGGTGAAGTTCAGCTTGTTATTGCCGAGTTCAGCAGTTTTGTAGTCCCAGGGGAATGTGTGGTGATAGTTATGGAACCCCTCACCAAGAGCGAACATGGCCACCGACAAGTTTTCAGAAGGCTTGATACTTTTGTCATAGGGCTTGTCTCCCCACTTGTGTGCGGCAGAGTTGACAAGCCACGTGACATTGAGGATGAATGCGTAACGAAACATGGCCGCCACGAAGAATGCATTTGTCCAGGATTCACCCCAAAAGTATACCGGAATCACCGAAGGCATGACGAAGCAAGCCAGGGGCATCAAAAGGAGATAGTACCTAGAAAAAATATAATTTAATATAAAGTTCTTAAATTGCTACAATTAATATGTCATCTTATTTCTGTTAGTGGGACAGTACTTATCTGATGATTGCAAGAATGCAGCCATGTGAAAACCAAGGTAAGCTCAATCAGAATTCATTTATAGCAGTATCTTAATAATAATAATGAGGCAGAGGTCCTCGGTTCGATTCTGGGGTCAAGCAATGTATAATTAAGGTTTTATTAATTGTACCTATGTTCATAGTTCTATGAATTTCGAAAACCAAATAAGTTTGAATTTCGTATTGAATAACCAGCTTATGAGGCATATCAGTCTGTATCTAAACTTATAAAAAATTAAAATAAAACCTTTTACTAACTTTTTCTGGAATCTAAGTATGGGATCAGCTAGAAGGTCGCTCATATCAAGCCCCTTGCCCTTTTCCTTAAGATCTGGATGTTTTCTGACAAGAAGCCAGCCAATGTGGGAAAAGAAGAAACCGCGAGTTGCATTATGGGGATCGGCGTCGGTTTCAGAGTATTTGTGATGCATGCGATGATCACGGGCCCAGTCCATGGCAGCATCCTAAAAATAATTAAAATTATAAAAGTATGTACATTTATAAAAAAGTTATATGTCAAACAAATTCATGTCATGGTACATGATTCATGCGGTTTCATATAAACATAAATTGGCAATTTTATTCTCTCCACAACAGTTTTACATTTTTATACATAAAATTTTCATACTAATGTTAATTAACTTCATAATTATGTCAACAAAGTTCTGCTGATTCTAACTAAATTAGCTGCAGAAAAATTTGCCAATGGATTCCGAACATGACTGACCTTGAAAGGTTATTGCCATATTTTTTAAAGGAATTAACTTTATTTACTTGTGTTAAAATGAGTGATAATACATTCTTATTTGTACAACATAAATCTTTAGAAAATAAACTTTATATTTACTTAAATAAAATCTTTCAATTTATATTCCAGCTCCAATCTCTCAAAAATTAAATCAATTAAACCTTCTACTTAGATTATATTAAGTAGATTAATTAGAAAATTAAATAAGAATTGTTTTAGTTATTTTGAGAGCATAATTTGAACTGTGTTTCTGGGTATTTTTTTTATCTATTTAACCAGTAACCTCCACTGCTAATAAATGAAGGCATCATTTCTATTATGAATTAGAACAATCTTTTTTTCACAATTAATATGTTTGGAGGAATTTAGAATATCTATCTATCCATAACTGTAGAATAAAATATAGGATTATAATCTTACCTGGAATGCAATTGTGTTAAAGATGATAAGAATAACTTTGAGGGGCCATTTTGCTTTGTAAGACTTATGAGCCCACAGGCGATGTGCTCCAGCTGTGATGCCAAGACCAGACATCACATACAAGATGTAGGCTGAAAAGGTTTAACACACTTTAGTAAATGCTATAACTATGTTTAATTTATTACATAAAACATTTCAGGGATAACCTTTTGTAGGTTTAAAAAAATATAGGTACCTAGTGTGGATGTTAATTAAGTAGATACATGAATGAAAGGAACACACAATCTTTCAGTTTTTTATAAACCACTCACCAAATACGTCGGTCTGCCATTTAGCTGAGAAAAGGAACAAGTAGCCGCCATACAGTGCTGCTAGATGAAGATATGCAAACAGTAGGATGTTCCTCCACACCAGCTGTTTAGGTTTGTTGTCAGCTTTGTGAACTGGAGGTGTCGCGAGGGCCAGGTCTGGGGTCGCCGCGTCACTCTCAAAGAGAACCCCTGTTACGTCCTCTGCTACGTTTGGAGCCATCTCAGTGCTCTTCTTCTAAGTATTGATGAAACTTTCTAAAGACAAACAATAAAAACAGTTTTAAATAAGTTCGACGAGGGTCAGGGAATCTCCGTCTTAGGGGCGGAGGTGGAGTGCCTCTAACACACCATAATATCACAATATCTATCTTGTCTAAAAAAAATGATAAAATATAACATTTTACACAACCTAAAATAATATTTTAAGTACCCACCTGTCCAAAGAGTAGAGGGAACACCTCCTGTCTGACTAATTATTACAGATTGAATTAACAATAAAAAAAAAACTGGTTTTTAATAACAATTTTAAGACAGATCACTTAAACACCTGCAGTACCAGTACTGCAGTCTGTGGTTTCCAAACTTTCAAATAGTTTCGATGGTATGATTAGTGAGGCGATTCCGCGATTTATCGGAACAGTAAAAAAATTGGTTTTTAAAAATAGTAACCTGGAACAACTAGTTGGAATAATTGAAACAAAACCACCATTACATTATGATATGACCCACTGATTTAGAGACTTCACTTTTTTTTTCGTGTAAAACATTTACTACTAAACACTCACAAATTTTCAAATCGCGAACCCGAACCCCACAGTTTTCGAGAAAAACATCCTAGTTTCAGTAAAAAATATCAACATGCCAAAGATTTTTACGACAGTTTCGTTTTTATTTCAATTTTATTTTTAATCAGCTAGTGTTTAATTTGTATTGTATGATTTAAAAGAAGAGATTTTTTTTAACCATTGTGAAAAACGAAACGTGACAGTAGGTAACGCATAGACATATATATTTACTAGCTCTTTGCAGTAACGTAACGTTTGAGTTTGACAGTTTGCAATTTGTCACGTGTGAACTGTACTCTGTTTGACCTTGACCTCTGTGTGTGACATTGACCTTTTCGATTGGCCTTGACGTTGGTCATTCAGTATAACTGAGTTTGGATGGTGAAATATCCACGATTTTCAGGATTATTTATTTTGACCTTGACCGTGACCTTCGCGATATTATTAATGTTATTTTAGTTAGTAAGATTTTAGATTTGGCCCACCACGTGATCTTCCCCATCCTTTAATACTCCCACTATTCCACTAGGCCCAGTATAATATATGAGTCTATGCACTAGGCCCTAAAGAAACTTCAAACTTAGCGTTTTTTTTATACATATTTAATTTACAAAATTCAAATTTAAATAATACCTATCTGAAAAAAATCACAAAAAATCGCCGGGTCAGATTGTACGGTGCTTCCCGTATCTGAGTAAGTAATAAAAATTACTGCACTCACTTGGTCTGAGAGTGATCCGAGTTACTACGTACGTATTACCTACTATACTTACTTAGCTATTGTATTCTTGTAGGTAATTTATTGTTATTATATGTAGGTAGGTAGTTTTCATATGAAATAAAGCTGGTGGCACCTACCTAGACTGCCAATTTTCTAAAATTTTTGCGAAAATTTCGTATGTTGAACCATAAAATATAGGTAGGTAGTTACGGAATTACGGATCACGAAAATACCTAGATACATAGGTAATCATGTCATCATGAATCTGCGCTTCTAAAATTTTGCGAAAGGAAAGTCCTTCATGACCTTCACTTCAATACGTACGCTAGCTACGAGTTAGACGATAGACGTCTAATCCAATGCTGAGAGAAGACCTACTTTTGACAAAATTTCAACTAAGAATACAAAATAATCGAAATATAGTAAGTTAGCAGATGAGACCGAGAAAAAAGATAAATAGGTTCCAAGTTCATTATTAGGTTCCTAAATTATTAATAGGTAATTCCTAATTATGCATAGGTAGCATTAGGTAGATGAATCTTAATAACTTACCAAAATGTTTGTAGATAGGTAGTTAATCCTTGTATAACATTTCACTGTTAACAGATGGTCTAACCGAGAATAACTGGGAACCCCTCTAGGGATGAGAGCGTTTTATATGCAATGTGATAATGTTTATACGGAATAACAATAATACACAACAAGCAGGCCGGCCGGTGCAATCGATAAGTTCACGTGTTGGACTGTGGACTGCGGGGCATGAGCACGATCCTAGCGGTCGTTTTCAACTGAGTGGTATGGATGGAATTGGAATGGAAGCAACGATTACGCGTGGATTGGACGGCGAAGTGGCGCGATGTCGAACACCACGTCACTGGCTTGTCACGTAGCGTGGCACGATGTACAGTTGTGATCAGGCGATATTAGGGTTTGCTTCGCAGAACGCGGGAGTTTGAACTAAGGTTAAGTCTACGTATATAGTATCTCTTAGCCTGATGTTATTCTTACTTATTATGTCGTATAAGGTAATCCTACTTGCAATCCTATCCTACTAGTATCACATGAGTAGGGAAGCTGTTAATAAAATAATAATACTATCAATGTGAAGGTTTGTGAGGATATATGGATATTTTGCTATTCTTTCATCCAAAAGCCACTGAATAGAAAGAATTCTAGGGAATTTCCACACGATTAAGAAAAAATATAGACGAACGCGAGAAACACCGCGGGAATCAGCAGCTAGTAGGTCATAGCATCATAGTTATACCAACGCAACACGTGTCCATTGCACAATGACTTATGATGACTAATCTTTAAATTGTTGTTGTTGATCACACAATTTTTTGTACACCAGCTAGCAACGAGAGGGGACAGATATAAGTAGGTCTGGGTACCTAGATATTCATTGCAGGCAGCATACATCTGGAAGTCTTATGCAATGCAACTATGTACCGTCAACAAAAAAGACAAGTAGGTACAGGTAGGTCCACGCAGATAATTTAACTGCCTACATATCAATCCATTTGGTAGATAAAAAAATATACCTAATTAGGCTTAGATTAAAAACATTATGTTATTAATCTAAGTATCATATATGTTATTAATCTAAGTAATTAGGTATATCCCTATATTTGCCGAAGCCCGAAACAGATTGCTTGTAGGTCTGATGATATGATACTGATTTCCTTTGTTGACTGTACATAGGTATTGCAGTAGTAAGTATCATTTCTGAACCCTGCCAGAAAGGATATTCCATCTTTTTTGTCTAACCCAAGGCTCGGGTGAATGAATACACGGCTAGGCCTGGGCTTGCCGAAATCTAGTTATCGGCCTGTAGTAAGTAGGTACGGCTTTAAAGAGTTTTTGAACTTTTTAAATCCCCTTTTTTACCTTAGCTTTTTATTTTTAGTATTCTGTAGTCATTTACCGAGATTGCTAAAACTAAACACTGTAAATGCGATACTGCAACATATTTTTTTGTCTTGTTGAGCCGGTCTCTCTTAGGCTGATATTCAGAAACGAGACTCAACATGAACTTATGCTTCCGTATGTCAAATTTGTATGACAATTTGACATACGGGAGCCTAAGTTTATGCTGAGCATCGTCTCTGAATATTAGCCTTAGCACGCTATGCGGGGTAAGACTATTTTTACTTTGTGCGTGTTAGCAGGTGTTAGCATTGCTGCGAATTTGTCAAAATTTACTAGCGGAATCGACTCCATACTTTTATGTGGCGTTGTCTTAGTCGACTCGCGGATACATGTACCTAAACGTATGTTGTAGTAGCAGCGCTGGACCTGCCCTGGGGCAGAGCGACGAGTCGGAGGGGGTGAAACAATAAACCGACATCATTTGAGTGTAATACTCGAATAACATGTTACAAAACGAGAATTCGTATTCAGTAGTGTACAGCGAAACTAATAGCTTGCCGGCTGCGAATGTTACGTTGTGATTAAATGATCAGGTCGGTCGCTAGCTGCTATAGACCATTTTCAGGAAATACTGGCTTAATACTATGGACTATATCTATAGCACATACCTACCTAGATGAATTTGTCGAGATATGCAGCATTTATACGGCTGAACGAGATAAAACTAAAAAACTACCTAACCTACGGTTTTCCCCAATGGACGAAGTGATTCATGAAAACATGAGGAAGGTTTAGGTGTAAGTATTAGGTAGTAGGTATACTTAATTCTTTATTATTTTGTGTTGTACTGAATTATGACGATGATTGTTTCTGCTAGGTACCTGTGCGAAACCGGGGCGAGTTGCTAGATAATTTCAAATGAAAGTCGTGGTTGTACATAGGTATATGTAAAATTTATATTTTATAACCTAATCAGGTCAAACTTTAGTTCAAATCAAATAAATCATAAACATATTTAACACAAATCGGCGTAATATTATAATAAATGTCTTACTAAAATTAAATACTATATAAATCAAAATTGTGAAATTAAATCATTATTAACGCAACATCTATTTTTAAGTAAGTATTTAAAATTATATTGTCATAATTATTTTTTTTGAATCTCGTTACCATATTTGGTAAATATTTGTTGAGGTAAGTAATTAAGTACTAATGTAGTGATGTCAGTGTTTAATCATAATCCTGGGCGAGTAAAATTTCAGGCCATTTTGCGGTGGCTACGGGCAGGAGTGACGATGGACAAAGTAGTAGTTCTTGTATAGATCCTAATGTGTAGTTGCCAAGACAGTTTAAAACCCACTCGTAGTTAACTGGCACTATCCTCTGGTCCATTGCGAGGTCTGAAACAAATCCAATGTTATCAGTCAAATCGTGATTTGTTTAAATCGGCCCCAATGGCTGGCTGCTATTATTTTTGACTTATAACTTGTTACTGATATTATTTTTATTTTGAAACGTGTCTACGCATTTGGCAGCTTCTGCACGCTGCAACTTTATTTTGGGTAGTTCCTACTATATTTTGATATACTGACAAAGTAATAATAATACATAGGTAGACATTTTGTCATTTCCGACAGGGTTATGTTAACAACCTTTTACCTTTATCTTATCGATCATAAACACATTGTATGGGAACGATATTTTATAGTGCTTTGTTTTTCAATGTTAACATTGTATAATGTCACATAAAGTGCATTTGCATAAGCTACACGTATTATCTCGTTCATGCGTATCAGCGGTAAGTACCATGCCATGGCACATAACTACCTAAAATAACGTGTCAGACATGATGTCAGAATGTAAGCCGTTCAGACGTGCTCACCTACTTCAGATAATAAGTTATAATTAGAAAGATAACCAAGTATGTTTTCGTGACAGCACCACATCGTTTTTTTTTGGAAAGTTTTTTCATTTATAAAAAAAACATGATTAAAATTTAAGACTTTCTATAAGTGATAAGTGAACTACTACGTAAAAGTAAACAAGGCTCTTAATTTTTGGTTGGACCACGTACTTCGCAATAAATACTAAGTATTTTCGAACTTATGAATTATGCATCGCGATAGTGAAATCTTATCAAACTAGTACGCCATAGAATAAAGAGTACATCTTTTTGACCTGGCCCTGGACACATTTGATCGATCACGTTCACGCTCTCAGCAAGCGTAACTAAATTATAAGATATTCGATAAGCGATTTAACAGGCAGGTATTGCCAGAAGATAATGCGAAGAAGTTGTTGCGTCTTAAAAAAATAAGGTTTGTTTTGTTTGCTTAGTAGAACAAATAACTTTTATCTACGTTACGTTAAGCAACTATTATCAAACAGAAAAGAAATTCGATATCCCATTCGTAATTTCTCTGCGATCTTTGCTTGATCCTTTTCTGAGCGACAGATTCAGTGTTCCTACTTGTCATGTGTCAGGCCCGGATTTTAATCAGATGTTCCAGTGGCAGAGCATTTTATATGAAGCTGTTCACACTTGCCCAGTGTGCCCGGCAAAAAATCGTGTCGGATCTATATCATAACACAATTTAATAACTTAATTTCGTCACTTCTCAATTTATTTTCCTCAGGATTGGGTGCACCCAATATTTTCTTTCATGAGCTGTCTTTATTCGTTTTCTTCTCAAATAATAATACATCACAACAAGAACTTTGTTGATGTCCATCGTGTAAAGATACCTCGCGTAGTGTTAAAAATTTGCACCAGCTTCGTCCGTAGCCGACAACAGAACTGTGAACAGAGGCGCCGACACCCGATCAAGATCCGGGCCCGACAGCCGACATATGGGAACGGGCTGTAACTGGTGAATTGCATACCGAAAACAAGAGCACGATCACACTGACTGACTATAATCCATAATTATTAGGCTTACATATAAAGCGGTCCTCTTGCGTGTGCTCTGGTTCGGCCAGCAACAGGGCAGGTTGGTATAAGTCGGCAGTTATTCGCACTTCTTTAGCTTCATTCACCACGCGGCCGCCTGCTGCCAGTAGCATATTCTAAAAACCAAAACAAATATAAAAACCGTTTTATAGCGTCCGATAGATTCACATCTAAAGCCGGGACAACATTTGGAATAGTGATCAGGTTCCTTTAGTCTTTAATAATTATATTGAACTAGCCTTTGCCCGCGACTTCGTTCCCGTTGAATTTTTCCCCCGTTTTTACAACATTTTTAATTATTACTCCGCTCCTATTAGTCGCAGCGTGATGATAATATATGGCCTAAATATGGGCTATCTGAAATAATTTTTCAAATTGGACCAGTAGTTCCTGAGATTAGCTCGTTCAACCAAACAAACAAACTCTTCAGCTTTATAATATTACTATAGATGAGTAAAAATAAAATGGGTATCTTTAAATTATTTTGGATGACTGACATTCTGAACGCTACACTTAATATTAGCAATAGGTTAAAGATCAGTGCTGTCCATGCCTGCATGCTGCATGCGTGATCGAAACCACACTAGGAGCAGCTGACACTTGGAGATAAACAGTTTTACTTTCACAAGTTTTAATCTAGAGTGTTGACCCTTGGTGTTCTACCTACTTTTAGTTCACGAGAGTAGTGTTAACAGTTTGAAGGGTAGTGAAGCTTTTGGGGAAATCATACTTGACTATTCTAATTTTCCACTGCTGCAATTCGGAGCTTCTATTCACCTAATAAATGCCATGAAATCTTGGACGACATGATATTTTTCTCACCTTTAAAGTGTCGACGTCGAGAACGCTAAAAGGCGGCATGCAGTAAAATGTAATGCCTTCAAATAACTTTTGCTTCGCGATACGAGATCGTCTTGGCCCTGGTTCACCTGTGCTATCTAGCGCTTCGTAATATTCCTAAAATAGAAGTTCAATGTCATAATAACAATCAATTTAAGGTGAGGGTTTAAGTAATGTTAGTTGAAACTGTCGTATAAATAAGCTACGAGCTCGCTCAGTCTTTGGGCAGAATTCCGACTTTGGAAGTTAACTGACAGTAGGTTCTAAATCTAATAATAATAATAATCTAAATATGTCTTAATATAAAACAAAAACTGTTACAATACATTAATATAATATAAAAAATACATAGTTTTATATGCTAAGTTTTATAAAATTGCAATGCTTGTAAAAGGCCGCTAAGTCCATAAGTACACTATTATAAAATGTAACACCTTATTTATACACTTAGTACGCAATAAATCTTTTGAATTTTGAATTTTCTAGGCTGGCCCCTTACGAGTTTTATTCGCTATGTCAATTTAACCTTTGGCTAGTGTCGTATAGAGTAAGAGTGTTGTTTAAATTACCTCTACAGAACGTTCGAGAACTTCAGGCATAATGGTATATATAAGTGTAGAATGAGTAACGTATTTCGCGAAACACTGATATAATATTGCATCACTTATTGACTGGTCAGTCATATTTGCCAGTTAGTACGACGTCTTTTCTACGAACTGCGATTTTATTTGCCAAGCAAAGATAAGCTGATGTTTAGTTTCTATTACCACCAAAGGTAACTGTACCAATTATCTAAAAGTTTTATATGACAGTGTAAAGTGGATAGTCTCATCGCGCAACAGCGTTTCAAGCTGAGCTAGAGGTACATTGTACAGCAGTACATGATGTTACTCGTATATTTATTCAAAGAGAAAGGTAATCTGCATTTACAGTTTTATACTGATAAGAGATAGGGTTGTCGAGTAGCTGGATGTGCCCGGCGAGTACGCCACTGAAAAGGGTATGCTGCAACATAAATCTTTTCCTTTTTTTTTAGTTTACAAGACAGTGGGCTGCTGCTAAGCTTACGTGAAAGACTCGCAGACAGTAGTTGCGGTAGACTACCTACTTGCTGTCACAGTACGAACTACCTACATGTGCCCTGCAAGACTGGTACCTGGTATAAAAATTCCCCTATATTATTCCCGTTCTTGATTAATCTTAGATGGGCCGCAACTTATGTTTGAGTTCGTAAATCCACATAATAAAGCCACATTATGAGCAACGCTTATCGTGTATTTGAATCGCTGACGCACTACATTGTGTGACGTCATCCGGTTAGCGTATAGACTAGAGATTTTAGTTTTGCTTATTGAGATAACGTAATTTAGAGGGGACTGCTAACAAATAAATAAATGCGTCCAAGCTATTTAAAATAACACATTGCATTTTACAATAACTGCTGAATAGATATTTATTTTAAAACCAACACAAGTACCAAGGAGTGACTTTTCATCTTTGTATCATATTTCTGCAAGAATTGTTTACGAAAAAAAAATTATTACATCGCGAAAATTGCCGATTTGAAGCAGAGATAGTGATGTCTAGCCTACATAATTATTGAGTCATTCTATTTCTAAGATAGGTATAATCTTGGGCAAGTAGTATAATGCCATGCCAGATAAGGTTTTTTTAAAATCCACAATGGACTTAAGTTTGTCCGGTACTTTGCTTGTTGGTAAGCAATAGTGCGGTGTCGACGATGGTGCACGCTTACCCACTAAAAACCCGTTCCCTCAAGTCTTGAAGACTGCCAAATTGTAGGTATTTGTTGAGAAACACATAACACTTATAAAAAGTACGCTTAATAAAATTATTAGCAAATAGCGTGTGTTGACGTGGACGTCAACCACGTAGGGGTGGCGAGCATAATCTCCCCCCTTGGTGAGATGTTGTAGGTAAGATTAACTGTCTCGAGTCATCCCCCTGGACGTAATCTTACTTGAGATATTTTTATTTTTAGTGTACCTAAATACCTTTAAACAATCGAGGGGCTACTGTGCTGCTTTGTGGCGATCGCATAACCGATAAATATGATTGTGTAAAATCACATGATACTTGCAGGGAGTGCCATTTCCCCATGTGAGATCGACCCCTCCCCCCACACCTAAAAGACTCAGTAATTAATGGACGTCCCCTAACGAGTTTTTACCTCATTAACAATTTCCTTAGACTGCAAGCATTTTTTGATCCACTCAAAGGACACGATCCATTTGGAGGCTGCTAATGCACACATATATTTTACAGACCTGAAAAGACGCATACATACTTACATAAAACATACTACAATTTTTATAAATATAAGCATTTACAATAATAGAGCATCTAAAGCTGATCTGTAGGCAGTAGAAATATTCGTGCGGATATCGAACCTGTGCCCCTAAGTGAATCGCATTGTTTGCCTATAAAATTTTCAGTAGCAGCTCGGAGTTAGGATTTGTGCCCGGTTAATGGCAATAAGCTAGGCTCCTATTACATGGGACTGAAACATACCGTCGTACTGTGGGTGTACATTAGTACACCTCTGCCCCTTCGGTGAATATAAATGTTATGTGATGTCTTAAATCTATACTAATATTATAAACAGGGAAGGATTTGATTGTTTGTTTGTTTGTATTGAATAGGCTCCGAAACTAATGGACCATTTTAAAAAAATATTTCAGTATTAGATAGCCCATTTATCGGGGAAGGCTATAGGCTATATATCATCACGCTACGACTAATAGGAGCGTAGTAGTAATGAAAAATGTTGCAAAAACGGGGGAAAAAATTATACGACCACGCGGGCGAAGCCACTGGCGGAAAGCTAATATGTAAGATAGTTAAAAGAACAGCATAATTATAGAACTAAATAATTGTTAGGAGGGATTGCGACATCAGCATTTGCCTTATCAAATTAATACAGATAGCTAGTGTAGTGACAAGTGAACTTGATTTTAATATTCATAAAGTTAAATGCTCTATGCTTAGTGTAGAAAATATTTAGAACTCACCGTTGTGATTTGTTCTCTTCATCAACACCTACTATTAGGTGTGTCATATCCTTTGTATATTTATCTACATAAGTCCACTTACGCTCATTACAAAGAATTTTAACTTTTGCTATTTCAGTAGATGTTAGGCATGAGCCAGCCAAGCAATACTTTTTGTTAGTATTTATCCCAAGATTTCTAACTGTCAGCGGTCTCACCGCCGGCGTAGTGGGCGTCCTCTCAAACGCTTTGCTCATGAATTCTCTTTCTTGTGTAGTTTTAGCTATAACTTCAGAAGTGGGACAAAGAGTCTGTTCTGGGTCGTTATCATCTTCCTCATTATTAAAATTAAGTGATTTTCGAACCATAGGCGTCGATTTGTGCTTAATTTCGTCAGCAAATTTTGTAATAGTAAGAGGAGTCTCCAGTGCCGGTTTTTGAGCTGTTTCAATGACCGTCACATCTCGGCTACTCTTATTAGATTCGGACACTGTGTCTGTCAAATTAATAACACTTTTTGTTGTTGAAGTGGTTTTTTGGGAAGGATTCTTCTTAGTTTCGCTTAAAGTTATTTGTGATTGATTAGATGTACTTGCTCGTTTAAGTTTCGGAAACGATATGTTCCTAAAAAAATATAATATTAGTACATAACACTTGTAAAACAACAGCTTTAAAGGGTAACAACATATTTATTACATACTTTTGTGGTGTCTCTTCAACAACACTTTTATCAGAGTCATCATAATCTTGTGTCTTTTTGCTTGATTTATTTATCATACTTGCGCCATCACGACTCTCTTGTGTAGAGTTCAAATTACGACAAAGTACCGGTGTAAGTGACTCTTCCATCTGTTGGGGTATCTGAAAAATTTAAGGGTATAAATAAAATATTGTGCGTTCCAGCTATTTATTATTCATCCTATCTTCAATACTATCCAATTAAAATTTCATCAAATTGAACCAAGCAAAAGCTAACTATTGGACATATCTAAAGTTTAGGGAAAATATAGTCTTTCATATAAGTGAGTGTGTTTTCTTACTTTATCTGCTTTCATTGTTCCTGGGTGTTCATCTTCTTTTTCCAAAATGGAGAATACATTTTCACTGTGCTTTTCATTAAAGTAATCATTTAAATTAGGTGTAATTTCCACATTGATTTGACTTGCAACCTTTTTAATTACCTGTGTTTTTTGCATTTGTGATGTTATGTTCGGGTTCGAAGGGGCATCCTCTATATCTTTTAAAATGGTTGTACTTTCAACATCCTGACTTTTTCTAATGTCTTCCATGTCTGCATCAATGCTGGCAAATACTTGACCCATAATGGCATCATAGTTTATTGGCTCACTGTCATGTTGTGTATCATTGCCCTTTCCCTCACACAAATCTTTAGTTTTTTCTGCCAGGTTCATCTTTATTTTCTTATTTTTAGGTAGTATATTTTCATCATTATTGTCGCGATTACGTTTTTCTACAACTTTTTGGGTTCTAAATTTACTATGAATGGTAGAAATTAATATTTCTGATGGTGCAGGCTCCTTTAATAGGTGAACATTTGCTTCCTTAACTGAGCCACTATTAAATATATCTAAATCATTAAAGTCATCCACAGGTTCGTGCTGCTCAATTATTTTATCTGCATTTGGCATTGTAACTTGTGGTGGTTCAACCATATTTTTTTTTGGACTATCTTCTTTCTCTTCAATCACTTCACACTCCATAATATGAGATAGCTCTTTTTCTACACTTTCAGTGATTTCAAATTGAGCAGTTGCTGTATCTGCTGATGCTGTGTTTTTTTTACCAGAGGTAGTCTTGTTTAAGTTTGTGTCTGCTACTTGTATAGTCTTAGTTCCATTTATATTTATGTCTGGTTCTTGATTCTCAGTATTATTACTTTCTATATTTATATCTACAATATGTGTATTGGCATCTTTCAACAAAGGCTCATTACTTTGAACTAAATGGTGAGGTCCTAAAGATGTTTGAACTTCACGATCAGTATTAATTTTCACTTGAACATCACTATGCTTCTTTTTAATTAATATATTTGTTACTGTAGTGCCTATTTTAATGGAGATTTCAATATCATCTGAATTTTCAGAAGTCATACTAGGTTGTATAGAATTATAATTTGGTTTATGTTCAGGATTAAATGTTCTTACAGGATTCAATGCACTTTTTTTTATAAAAGGCATTTTGTTTATCTCCTGTACTTTATTTTGAATATTATTTGAATTGTCAAGCTGTTTAGTTTCAGTTATAGTTTCCTTGTTTTTGATATTCCTTTTTTTTCCAGCAGCATCATCCTCTTGAATAACATTGTTTTGGGACTCTTGGATTAGCAGATTCTTGGACCTATTATCATTACTTTCTTTTTCTACTTCACACATAGCGGTGCCTTCATTTCCTTTATTGGTAATATCAGGAGTATTGTCATCAATGTTATAAGCCTGCTCAGTAGTAGCAGGTGTATTGATGGTTGGCTTCATGTTTTGTGTTTTCTTTACCATCTCAATGGAAACATTCAGTTTACTCCTATTTTTTTTGTTTAACTTACTGAATTCCTTTCTCATTTTTTTGACATTATTCCAGTTTTGTTTAATTTTTTGTGATTTTTTATCATTTTCTCCACTTGAGTCTCTGGAACTATGCATGTTAGAAGATTGATCATTTTTCTTGACTAAAGAATCTTCATGTTTTAAATCTCTTTTTCTAGAACTCCTGCGAGGATTATCTGTTGTGTATTCACAATCATCAATAAAATATGGTTCTATATCCATAGGTCCTATAATATTTTCCTGTTTTTTATTTATGTTTTCAGGTTCTGGCATTGCTTCTATTTTGTCCCAATCATCTTGTGGTGGTGGGATGTGAACTACTTTCGGTGGGCTTGCCACTTTGTTTGTATTTGTGTGAATTAGTATATTACTAGCAGAAATCTCTAAAGGATTAGGTGGTTGCTGTAGATCCTGCGAGAATGTTTCTGAACTTTGAATTGGTGCTGAAAAATGATTTTCAGAACTGGTTAACCAATCTTTAACATTTTTATCTGGATCTTTTTCCGATGCAATTTCACCTGGTGTATCAAGATTAAATTCATCCACTGAAATTTTAATAAATATAAATATTAGTTATCTTAATATGTACCCATATTAAAGTTATTAAAAAAGCAAATAAAAAAAACCATCTTACATTTAATGTTAAACAGTTTTTCAAATGCTTCTCCAAGCACTTGAACATGATCTGTCAAGGTTTGAAGTGGTATATTGAGTTTCAATGTCTTGCGTTCAAGGTGAGTTGCACAAGCTGGACATGTGCGGCGTCCTCTCCAGCATGTATGACATAATGTGTGTCCACATGCTGCTGTTGCAGGTGCTATGAAGTATTTACAGCTAAAAATTACAATATTTCTTATAATAAGTATAAGACTATCTGTTATAACAAGTTTCCCTATAGTTTCATATTAAAAGATAAACAGGTGGATGAGCAGAGGGTGGCCTCCAAAACTTTTAATGCTACAGTATGTGTTCCATTTAGCTGGACATTTTGCCATAATATATTTAGGCTAATATACGGAGACGATCCGTCGGTATACACTAAGCGTTTCTGAATCTTATTTCGCTTTTTTATTAGGAAAACTCAGCTGTTAGTAATAAAATAGGTGTTTCTGCAAGATCAACCTTAAATTGGTTAAAGACTCGCCTTAGGATTATTTAGTAAGTAATAAGCCCAACACCTGGAAATGTAAATAAAAAGAAGATCATTGTGTAAGTACCTAAATCAGTATCTTACCATTCTAAGCAAGTTACGTGGTCTATTTGTTGAGTAGTCAATTTGGATAATTTTACCAAATCTAAGTCTTTCAGGCTCATATTTCTTTCTATAATCTAACAAACCATCAGTTGTTTCGGCTGCACTAAGGCAGAACCGCGGATAATACACTAATTGAATGAACACTGTTAATGTTACATACAGTATACACTTTTTTAAAGTTAGTAATACTTTGGAACATTAAATAAATTCAGTTTTCTTGAACTATATCTAATTAACATAATATTTTTACTTAACAACAAAAGAACAATCTTCCCTCAATACAGTTCATTTCTTAGAACATTAATTTTTTCTTCCTTTTTTCCCGCCTCTTGTCAAAGTCAATGCCGTCAACGTCGTCAATCCGTCTTATTGACATTGACGTGATAGAGTCATAGACAATACAAATACAAAAAATTAAAAATCATGAAATTGAATGTCATGCTTCGTTCTAATTCATAGACAGAGAAACCAATTGACAACTAAATAGCATGCATCGCATTCACACAACAAAGAGAACAACTTATGCACACGTATTGTGAAAAAGTGAAATAGCATGATAATGATCTTTTGGGTCATCTCGCATGCCGCCGGCACACCTGGCTACTTTTGATAGTCCTGTGCCTTACAAAGAGTTACAGTTCACTCTGTGCCTGCTATTTAAAACAGACTGTAAGCCCGAAAATACACATTGAATTACTCCTAAATTGTTAATAGAAGTTTTCTTAACAGACTTTCTGTGAAAAAACGGTTCGGTGTTCTTCCGTCGTTTTACTCGTAAGTATAGTACTTTTGACGAAATGTAAGCTTAAAAATAAATTGTATAATCACAACAGACATCAACATTTACGATAGAACATAATTTGATAATAAGCCTAAAAACTAAATTACTTTATTCATAACTTAAAAATATTTTAGTTTGGTGTTCCCTGCATTTGAAATTAATTTTCCCTATTTTTATTTTTATGAGGAGAACTTTACATTAAGTCCCGGCGATTTTCAAAGAAATAATTTTTTTTTCGGGTAGAATATAATGTTTTTGAAAACCGCAAAACACGCAAACTCATAGGTTTCAAGAAAAAATCGGAAGAAGTTTCTTTCAAATATAGTACTTTTAACAGTACCCTTTACATTTCAAATTTGTTCCTGAGGTACAGCATTTGCGCAGATTTTATAGACATCTTTTATTTGGAAAATATTTAAACAGGGTTTTTTTTATCTTTTTGTATTTTTTAAGCATTTTCCATGGTAAGATTACAAGTTATTTTTAATGAAGGAAAAAATCGGCAGGCGGGCAGGATTCGAACCTGCGTCTTCTGGTTCGGTACACCAGACGCTCTGACCACTAAGCCACCGCTCGCCCTGCTCGCCAGTCGAAATCTTCCTCCACATTCTAATTTACGTCTTAAGGTGACGTAGCGACATCTATTGTGGGCGAGCGGTGGCTTAGTGGTCAGAGCGTCTGGTGTACCGAACCAGAAGGTGCAGGTTCGAATCCTGCCCGCCTGCCGATTTTTTCCTTCATTAAAAATAAAATCTTTTCTTTTTATAATATTAGTATAGATAGCAAAATCAAATCTATAATATCGATTTGTAATATAACACAATCGACAATCGATTAATACGAATCACCATCCCATCGCTATAGCTGACATGAATGAATGAACACCAGATAATTTGTTTTATAATATTTTCATTTATGTAGTTTAGTTACATTCGATTTTATTAAATAACTTCGGAAATCACGTTCTGTTCACAAAAACATCTTTATAGATGTTAATGTGTTAGATGTAGGCTCTAATAAATAAGGTTTGACTTTGAGGCAACTGAATTCTAGATTCCATATATCGATATTCATGTTCCTTTCGAGTGGTGAACTAGGTAAATGATTATATACTCCAGCAATCATACAAAATACACTATTGTTCAAAAGTTCAGTTCTATTAGAAATAAAGATTATTTTAAAACGGTGCCTCTTACTTTTTAATTAACAAAAAAGTTGTAAATATTTCTGACAAACATAATCATGTCCAAATATATAAACAGGGTAGCGTAAACACTTTCATTTTAGGAAATATTGGTCAACAGCTTTCAGTTTGTTTCGTCCTAAACATCGCTCTAACGCATCTTTATTGCGCTCTAAACACTATGATATACTACACTGACACTGACACCATACATTAATAGAGGGGTAATATAGCCATGATATGCTATTAGAACAGTGTACGTATTAACAGTTTCTGACAACACCATACATTAATAGAGGGGTAATATAGCCATGATATGCTATAAGAACAGTGTACGTTTTAACAGTTTCTGACAGCATGTAGATAGCATTCGAATATTTATTCAGTTTTTTACATAACATTCCCACATGTGGTTTCCAATTTAGTCGAGAATCAATGATATTTCCCAGGAACTTTGCAACATTTACTTGTTCAATTAGTATATTATATAAATGATCAACGTCGATCCCTACAGGAATTGCTACAAAATAGGGTAAACGTTTTGATATGGCAATACCACTCTATCGTTCTATCTCACATGTGGCACGTCAACTATTTGTCTAATGGTTTTTCTGTCTACGTTCTATTTCGATTTTATTTACAACACTAATTTTATAGTTCTCATATTGGTTTCTGACACTGGCGCGAATATTAGACATTTTAAATTAAAACTACTTTTAACGGATTTTATCGCGTATAATAAACGTGATAAAATCCGTTGGCTTTTGATGACCTCCTTTGAATTGATTTTATGAGCTTACATATTTAATTTTGGATAATTCATATAAATATGGCTATCAGAAACACTAATAAAAACGGGTCAGTTTAAATAAAGAAAATGGGAGAAATTATTGCAATAGTAGAAATGGAAGTTGATGTTGTATCAATTATTGAAAAAAACGTCTTGATAATATTACATTATTTATTTATTTCAATTTGTTGTATTTGTACAAAACCTCTAAATTCAATAACGAGTGCTATCGCGTATGAATCCGCCGCTAGAGGCGCTTGTGTACTGTGAGGTCTCTGTGTCAAATGTCATTGCTTGTTGGCTTGTGGGTAGACTACGCCGGTTTATTTCTAATTAAAGTTAAAATAATGTTGTGAAAATTTGGCAATAACTCAGATTCATTATGGTATGGTATAAAATGAGTTACGAGTCAGAACTATTAATTAAAGTCGAGAAGGTCAGTGATTTAAAAGCGGGGTTAAGAAAAAGAGATACAGAATTAAACTTACCGGAACTGTGTAAGCTATTGCATGGCCGATTTGCCTACGCTACGATTCTATTGTATTAAATATGATTAAAATACAGTATTTGTTTTCACGCCCGTATTAATAAACTTTGACAGCCAGAGTTTAGAACTTCACTTTACATTGGCACCACCTGGTGAGATAAAAAACGGTAACCTTTATTGAAAAAGGAATTCATAGACAAAAAAACTTTATTGGTTTGAGCGTACTGGTATACTCAAAATCAATAAAAATGAACTTATTTGCTTTTAGAACTAAGGCTCCACAGTTCTTAGTTTATATTTTAGTGGCTTTACAGGCAACACTACGTGCCCATCTGTCATGATCTGTCAAGTAAGTGGAAGTCTCAACTCTCGAGTCACGTCAAAGTCAAGGGGTGCCGAGAAAAACGGAGTTTCTCCAGTACATTTCACTAAAATAAGCTACCAAAAATAATTAAGTAAGACAAATTAACCTAATTATATTAAGGAATATCTCTTATCTGTAATGGCGTAACAATTTTAGCTCATACTTAGCTTTTCTCTTGATAACAAAATTATTACATAATCCGGGATTGTTTTCTTGATAAAAATGACTTCAGACACAGTTTTTTTCATGTCATGTCTTGGATTTAAGCTGCAGGCTCTCATTTTGTGGATCTTATGTTGTCTTTAAGTTATCTGTTCTTGACTGGTAGCTAGTTTCGTTTTGTAGGTTAGAAAACGAACATTGGTCTCGTTCATGGTTTTCAAATAGAAAATAACAA
Source organism: Acronicta psi (assembly GCA_946251955.1). Taxonomy (NCBI): domain Eukaryota; kingdom Metazoa; phylum Arthropoda; class Insecta; order Lepidoptera; family Noctuidae; genus Acronicta; species Acronicta psi. The sequence goes on along the minus strand of OX276475.1, from coordinate 7,478,023 downwards.
GCTGGGGAATCAATCAGATCATCAGGTTGTATCGAAACTTATAACATGGTGACATGGTTTTCTGGCTTACAAATTTTACAACCCTGATCTTCTGTATAATGTTTTGTCATAGGAAACTATAAATAAAAATCTGGTAGCATCGCAATCTTCTGTAATGTGTGACATTGGGTACATAACTATAATAAAATTATTTTTTACAATCTACGTACTACTACATTACTGGTCATTGATCATATTTTGTAAAGTGTATGTATCCCACAGTGAATAAATAGTTTTAGGTGTTTAATATTTTGTCAATGGAATATAATTCAGAATTGTGTGCTAAAAGAAGTTGATTCACCTTTATTTCCCTTATTAATGTTTTAGTTAGTGTAGGTATCTAAGATATTTCTGTAGTGGGGCTGTACTAGATACTACTGTAGCCTAGTAATAGCAACACTAATGGGGGTAATCTGTGTTTGCCACAATAAATCTAAGTGGCCATAGTGACCATTTCTTAACTCATAAATATGAAAGAACTAAAGTAAAATAGAAAAGGTTTTTTCTTTACTCCATCTTGTACCTAAAAGCATCTATACATTCACTTGTGTGTCTTGTGTGTATAATAAAAATATATTTATTATTATTTAACAGATCTGTTTACAAAAAAAAATGTACTTTCCATAGACAATATCTGGTCTAGTGGTTTGTGCTGAAAATGTAATGCTGAACTGCTAATTACAAGGTTGTTGGTTCAATTACCAAATATTTATATTGTATGTTTCTCTGGGTGTTTCATAAATATTACAAGTGCCTATGTATTTATAAGTAAAATAAAATTAGTACCTATTATAACCATTGTCTAGTATCCAGTTATTCATAGTTTAAGACAAGGTGTTGCTGTGTGAAATGTATAAAATAGTTATTTTGTCATGTCTTAATTAAATTGTAATGAATTGTTTTCAGAATGGCTCTGGCATTCCGTGGTGTGTTGAGGAGTGTGGCAAGGAAGCTTCAAGTCCGTAGCTATGCGGATGCTCCCAAAGGTGATGAAATGGCACTCACATTTGCTGCTGGCAACAAGGTATTTCTTTTATGGTATTTGTCATAATAGGATAATAATTATAATGTTTATAGAAACTTATATTATTGTGGTTGTCTTTAGGTGTTCTATGACAAACAAATTGTCAAGCAAGTTGATGTACCTTCAATGAGTGGAGCTTTTGGCATCCTGCCCAAACATGTCCCCACACTTGGTGAGTACTTTTAGCTTTTACTGGGGTCTTAATACACCTTTCTATTTCTTGTTAGTTACTTGATGTACTGAGTGATATTTGTTTCCCTAGGTATTATATTTGTCTATATACTCTATGCAGCTGCCTTTTGTTCTAATAGGGATTCTATGGCTGTTGGTCATTATCTTTGTTTTGGAAGCATTCATCTCTAATCCTACTTTAGTACTTTCTTGATGAAGTGAGTATATCATTGCTTCTAGTTCTTTAGGTGTTTCAGCAAAAACAACTATGTCGTCTGCGAATCTCAAGTGGCTCAGCTAACTGCCCGCTAATTTCAGTCCTTTGGTTTTCCAGTCCAGTTTTTGAAAGACAGTTTCTAGAACAGCAATAAATAGTTTCGGTGACAGAGGGTCACCCTGTCTTACACCTCTTTCGATTCTAATTTCGTCTCCTCTGGTTTCGAGCTTAACTCTACTGGTAGCATTTTTGTATATGTATCTTAGGATGTTTACATACCTTCTGTTTATGTTCAGTAATGATAGCTCAGGTTACCTATGTGTAATTTTGATGAATTTCAATCTTTCACCTTTCACTTCAACCTGTTATTGTAATTTATTGATTAAAAGCCAAGAACCAAGAACTTATTAATGCTCAAAAGCACCCTAGTTGGAGGATTTTTAACGATTATTTTGAGGTTCAATACTAACATTATTATGAAACCAATAATTTTAAACAAAATTAAAATAATATCCATTTAATTTATTTCCTAACAAGTGTTTTGCAATGAGGATAGTTTTACTAATTTTTAAAAGTATTTGGTCGCCCTTGTAAAGCTATCCTAATTTTACTATTATTCAATAGCAAAAATATATTTTTTAGCTGTGCTACGTCCCGGCATTGTTTCCGTGACCGAAAATGATGGCAAGACTACTAAAATTTTTGTTTCCTCTGGCACAGTCACAGTCAACGATGATTCGTCTGTTCAGGTATACTCAAAAGCTTTATCCATGTCTTCTTCATGACAAATATTAGTTTGATTATCAGCCTGTTAATATTTAATTGTGCATTAAAATCTCCATTATCATTCAGGTTCTCGCTGAAGAAGCTCATCCCCTGGAAAACCTAGACCGCGGCGCGGCACAAGAAGTTCTCAGCAAAGCCCAGTCTGAATTAAATTCTGCAGCAAACGAAAAGGTGAGGTACTTCTAGTTTTATAAATTACGATATGATCTGTCGACAAAAAACCGGTTACTCACAATACACCATGTAAATCTGTGAGATTGTATAACTAATAATAGTATTTTATAAAGAATTCATAAAATTTTGATTTATGATGATTCCTCTGTATCCAGCTTACTTGAAATCTTGGAAAAATGGGATTTGGGAATTCCTTAAGTATTTAGTAATGTTTTAGATTGATTTGCACATACACAGATTTCCAGATGACTTGCACTAACATTGGGTGTAATTGTTATTTTAATTAGTAACGTTATTTTGCCAATAATGCAACTCATGCGATATATCAATGTATAATATTTGAATAGATAAAAAAAGTTATAATAATAATTTAAAATATAGGCAAGGGAAGGTTTAAATTACCTGCATGATTAAAAACCAGTTTTGGTGTACACGACATCGGAAAATAAATGAGAAATTTTTGCAGTCCTCTGTTTAAGTATCCATTTAATCAAAGGCCGTTAGTTGTGTTGCCAGACGATTATACGATTAAACGAACGATAAATTAAATGTTATTCAAAAACACCAAATTCATCCTATCTGAATTCTAAAGAGGCTCAGTATGGACAAATTAAAATAACCATCAAGGTCTCGAATAGATCGAAAATATTTATGCACTGCATATTTGTATACATGTGGAATACATATCTAATTAAAATATTGTAATTTGCAGGCCAAAGCTGAGGCAGCTATCGCCGTGGAAGTAGCTGAAGAGATTGTTAAGGCCGCGTCTGCTTAATGTGTTATGTCTGCACTGCCACTGAACAGTTAGTGTTAAAAAAACTATTTAAATAATACCATGTATAAATAAACACCGTCTCCAGTAGAACAGATGTATTTTATTTATATTAGTGAATAGTGAATATCATTATTTATTTAAGTATGTGTAAGTAAGATAAAGTCGTAAAAGGGATACTTACCTTTCGAGCTTTGTATCTCATTTTCGACTTCCGTGTTATAAGGGTTATGCATGCGGCATTCAGTAGTTTCTGCCTGCTCCCATGGGAATAAGCCGTAAGTTTATGTATGTATGACTGTATGTAATTATACTATTATTTTAGAGGTAATAGGTATAATATTAAGTAATATATAAATTTAAACAGCATTGCGTAGTTGACATTTGAGTAGTTTATTTAAACACAAATCAAACACTTTGGTACAGTTAGTTAGCTGTGGTTATCGATGTCGTATCGCCATAATATTAATTATGAAACTTATTTTTAACTAGCCGCAAACCAAACGCACATCGACGAAAGCGAAAATATCATAAACAATTAACCCCTCCGCTGCCAATACAAAGAAGATTATGGTACAAATTTAAATTGAAAATTTATTATATAATTTTGAATAAATTTTATTTATTTTGTTTACATTTTAACTAGATTTCATTAAATCGAACTCTAATTGGAAGGTTTAGAGAAGAATCTGTTGCTAGGAAGTCGCGAAAACCTAACTACAAGCCTACTTTGCGAAGCTTACACCACAATACACAACATATAATGGGAAACACCTAGAAAATGACACGCAAGTGTCTTACGTCTAGTCATCTGCGTAATATAGAGGATAAAAATTACGATTATGATTAATAAAAATGCACCTTAATGTACTAGATTAATATTTTAAAAGATTGATTTAAATTCCATGTCATCAGTTTTTTTACGTTTTTTGATGGTCGTGGAGTATCGAGTAATACCATCCTGTATAAATAGGTAACTGTTTCATATTATTATTATTATGGTACGCTTCCGGTGTGTGTTATTGCGTTTTTCAAGTAGACATAATATTGATTACTCTTAAATTTTTAATTATATTGCGTAACGCATGTTACCAACTAACTACGGATTACATAGTACTTTGTTTAAAAGTTGATTAATTACTAGTAAAGAAATGTATACCTAAACTTATTCTAAATAGTATGCATAAATGCGAATCAAAACAAACACGTTTGACACAAATTAGGACGTGGCTATAACGAAAATGACAAAGAGTATATTAAAATCAATAACGTTATAAAGGAAGCATCGTTACAACAGTTAAGTTGTGTTTACTTAATATTATCATTCTAAGAGTATAAATAAAGTTTACGTCAATATTATTCCATGTAAAAATTAAAAATGGGATAAAAATACAAAATATCACATACATTATTACATGTTGAGCTTAATTTAAATCGAATCCGACACTTAGAACACCCCAATACCAGACGCCTTACTTTTTACTGAAGCCTTCTTTAAATTAAGCTAAACAAATAAGATAGCTACAATTAAAGTTACAAAAATAACTGTAGTAAACATAACAAAGTTGGGCTCGTTGGGTAAAGGGGTATTATTACATAATTTGTTGGACAGGATATACACGCGTCACCTATCTATTTAAGCAAATATATCAATTTGAGATAACTACCACAACCATAATTTTCTGCTTTTATATGGTAATACTACGGTGACGCATTGTCTACTCTGGGAAAGTAGATACTAATTTGTACATAACCCAACTTTGCAACTTTACTACTAGTAGAGTAAGATAAAAAAAACGCGATAATAACATAGATGTCCGGCCAACTAAGTTGGGGTAAATTTAAAAGTAAATAGCAACACAAAAATGCGACACACAAATAAAACTGGAAACGACGAAAAGAGAAGATTTGGCACGAGTATCACCATCTTGCTGACTGTTAGACCAAATCATAATGCAAAGGTGCAACTGAATATTTATATAAGAAAAAATATTCGCGTAAGCCTGCGAGCGGTACACCAGCAAGATGGTAATGGTCCACTAAATTAATTTATAAAAAATGTGCGTGTGTCGCTGGGCTGTGACACAGGTCTGCTTTACAGGTTACACTGCCACAGTATCGTAGGCTGTGAGTCCCCGCCCGTGGACTGCTTGCTGGGGGATTGGGGTGGCTGCTTCTGGTCTGAAAACAGTCCTAAACATTAATACATACACCTTTCTGCTGTGTATCTCAGTGTCCACAATCGACTACGTGTTGAGAGCTTTTGAATAACAGAAAATCTTGGCTCTTATTACTTTTAGTGGTCAACCGCCAAGATTTTTAGTTACGTAGTTAATAAAGTAATTTCACATTATTACGAGAAGCAAATTGATTGAGCGTAAGATAGATATGTTTATTAAATTGTCAAGCATTTCAAGGAAAACCAATGATAAACCTGCGATGTGATCTCTAAAATATTATATCCATAGGGGATGTTACAATGTTTATTTTTTTATTAAATCAATGGTGTATGTATAAAATGTTACTATAATGTTGTTGTAAATGTAGAAAAAATATAGCAATTAAATCCATCACGCACGAACTAAACAGTTACGAGTGCCGGGGGTTCTGTTCTATTTCATAGTGGACTATAATAAAATAATTAGGTATTGGGTAAATATTGTATGTACATTTCATGCGTTTGTTAACCGGCAACGCAATCTTCACAAAATAAAATTAAATTAGCCGAGGTATTAACAAATTATTCGCCTTACCATTAATGGAGCAAAAAATAATACATTAGTGCACATTGGTTCAGAATGTTAGCCACATAAAGGTTAATTACGAAACAAAAATATCAGGCAAACATAAGAAGGATAATATTATAGTCATTTTAAAATGGTCGTTTCACATACTTTGACTTACTGTTTCCTGTAGATCATGGAGGCAGAACATAACACATGCTTAATTACGAGCATAGACTAGGACACAATGCTTTATTAGGAAAAAAATATCTATCACGTCACAATGTACTCGTGCTAGCGCACACACAAGGATCCGGCTTATGGAGTTAGTAGTGCATATAGGTTCGCCAATATTTAATCTGGTTTATTGTTTAATTTGATGGGATATTTTTTAATAATTTAATATATTCTTAATAGTTAAATTTCGTCAACTACGAATTAGGAGGTTTTTTTTATTGCAAAGGAGCTTTAACATCTTTTACATATTATATCTGTCTGTGCTATAATATAAATTGCATTAAAGGTTTGATTTTGTTATGTGAGACAATAATCAATGTTATAGGGTACACTGTGCAAGGCCTATTAAACTGACCTGTCAATGAGTTTCCTCATTTCCTCGTTGTGCAAGCCGTCCTTGGCAGTGTGGGCCCTTACTGCAACAACACACAAGTCACGACGCGCTCTCTACTAGCCACGACACCTGGAGTCGCCTTCTACACTTCATCTCGAACAATAACCACGTTAAATTGGGTTCTATTATGACATTATTTAAATTCCATAAGGTGGTTATTATTCGTGGATGTCCATCTCCAAAACACGTACTAAATATCTACAGAATCATTTCAAATAGAGTGAATTAGTTAACACAATCACGTCTAAGCACAAATAGAAAATTCAGGTAAATTTATCCAAAGAAAAATGTTTAAATTTCCCATGTTTGAATGTTGCACTTGTCAAAATGTATGAAGGCTATAGTGTGAATAATTAATGAAGGAATAATGACTTCAGTTTTGTCAAGTGCTGAAACGAATAATATCAATGAAAGTAGATAATTTTGAAAAATAAAGATAGGTAAGCCAATTACAAGAACGCTAAAGTTTGAAGCTTTAAATTCAATTTGTTAATACTGATACAAATGTTGCATGCTGTCAGTCACAATAATTAGAAACAAAAGAATCACTAAGTTGATTCAAAAATTTTACCGTCTTCTGTTCAGGTGACACCCAAGTGTGCATAAATCAATTCAACAATAAATTTCACGATAACAACCACATATTTAAATAAATCTAGAAGATAATAAATCTAAGTGCACGTATAGTATCCCATAGTACTATTTACTTTTAGTTAAACTTTTACCAAGTGAATCCGGAACTCGCTAAATGTTTGTAATTTATATAGTAGGTCCGTGTTTAGAAAAATATCTACCCACATAGTTACTTTAAGTTACTAGGCAAAAATGTATGAGAGAAAGTTAATATGTATTAATAATTGTGTACCAGTCAGGAGATGTCTGTCATGTCCTAAACTATGTCGTAAACTAATAGTTTTACCCTATTACATGACTTTGTTTGAGACGGGTTAGTATTATTGTCAGTTACGTACCGGGGTAGTTGCGGGGCTGGTCGCATTCGGCTTCGGAGATTTCGTTCGAGTCCTTGCTTTCATTGAAGGAAGATGAGCAGTTGTTGTCGTTGTTAGCGTTGCGTGGTGGGGGTGGGGGAGGCTCGGGAGAACCGCCGCACTTGCGAGTACCTACAGCGTATTAGTTGCGAATTTAATCTATGCAATAAGAATCTATTTAATATCTCAATAGCGATAGGAAACTACAAATCTCATATCCGCGTACTAAAGGCTTACAAATGCGATAAAAACTGTAAAACCCTCAGTTCTCATAATCATCTGCGATATCAATCTATACCATGGTTCTTGAATTGTACTTTAAAAAGTAAAACCTCATTACCAATGCTAGGGCGAGAGCCGTAGTGATCAGAGTAGGGAGTGCCGTAGGCGCCGGTGTACTGTTCGTCTTCCGGAGCGCAGCACGCGGGCTCGTCGTACTCGGGGCCGCACGCGTACATCGGTCGGGAATAGCGGGCACGCTGCGGACAGTGACGCACGGTTGAACATCATTTATATTTTTATAAGTCTCTGGACTAAAATATCTATAAATAAATCTCTCAATATCTCTGAAAAAGATAATGAAAAATTATGTGTTTTTAAACAGGGATCAAATACGGTATCCATTGACTATGTGGTGTACCATTAATGCTTGAGAAATGCAGTGCATATACCTATAGTCTACATAGTACTTTCTAAAGATAGTGTATAGTAGAGAAAAGGAGAGTACAATCGCTGCTATGCTCTCTTAGGTAGAATATTTTTATGGCGATTTGATTGACTTACCGTACATACGGTAAATACCTGAATTTTCTTTTAAAAGAATATCAATCAAAATCAGTTTCTTGTCCAAGTTGAACTGTGTTTTATAAAAATATTGATTTAAGTGGATCTTACGTATTGATCCTCTTCAGCGCAAGTAGCCGGGTCGTCGTATTCGGGGGCGGTTGAGTAGATGGCGCTTTGTCCTCCCTGAGAGTTCTTGCGGGCGTAGCGGCTGTTGGCGCGGGGCTGCAGCGGTAACCAGAAATATTGAGTAGTTAGCACACTAACGATGTTGAAATGCTGTTTCATGTAGCAGTCAGCCTGCCAGTATTTACATGTATGTAAGGGGCACTCACCATGCTCTGCGAGCCGGCGCGGGAGTGCGCGGGGTGGTGCGGGTGCGGGTGTGCGAGGGTGCCGGCGTGCGCGGGGTGGTGGTGCGGGAACGCCAGCGCCTTGCTGGGGTCCATCTCTTCGCGGAAGCCTAGCAGGTGGAACGTCGCGTATGGGCAGATTTCGTCTTCCATGCCTGATTACACAACAAAATAAACGTAAGTCATTAAATCGACGAAACCAACAACGTTGAGTAGTAAACGAAAGAACTCCATGCATTCCGCGATCGCATCGAATCTATGCGAAATTGAATAATCGAATATTTATCTTTCAGATAAAGTATTTCTAAATATACATATTTATAAAGCCATGGTACCTAATGGGTATCATTTAAGCTATCACCAATTTAATTAGTTTTGTGTTTCTTAAATAATAGGGTTTGTCCTCAAAATAGTAGATCTGTCACCAAAATGTAGTCACCAAACAATGCAAAATCAGTTCCACAATAAATCACCTAAAATCCTGAGATATAAGGTCTAGTACCAAATAAATGTTTTTGTATGTATTATAATAGGTGTGTCCTAATAAGTATTTAAGCAAACTAATTTAAAGAGATCACCAATAAATCATATTATGTTACTAGAAAATTGGGCTATAAGGCTTAGTTGACGGAGCCCCGCTTCGCGGGGCTCCTACTTCCGGGTGGTTTAAAAAAAAAAACCACGAAGGGGATGGCGGGGTCTTGCAGACCCCGCCATCCCCTTCTAACCTAACCTGTCCGAGTCGGGGTGCCCCAAGTTCCGAGCTCGCTTCGCTCGCTCTTGCATCCTAAATTCTCCTAGTACAGTAATATTATTGTATTTGGTGACAGATCTACCATTTTGAGCACAGAGCTATTATTTAAGTAACAAAACTGTTATTATAAGAACGAAGTTTATATTCATGTAATGCAATATAATTTTATTGGTTATCGATCTCTTATTTTACACATATATTAACATTAATTTGATAATTCATACCTGGGAACAATTTTTGTTTATCTGAGAACGAAAATATTTCGTGGCGATAGATCTATTTATTAGGTGATACAACTTGATGACAAATATAAATTTTGGTGATAGAAAATATAGTTCCCGTACCTAATGTATATACATTAAGAATAAAAAATCAATTATTTGTTAGTGGCTTTTTTGTTTCTAGCTAGCTTTGTCTCAAGTAATTGATGGTTATTTCTGTTTGTTTACTACTCCGTGATTTCGGGGTTAACTATTATAATACTCTTTTCACTCTCTGGAACCTAGTAGTGATTCCCGCGTGTGTACATACGGCTTCACATCAATGTATATATTTCCAGTGCAATCGGACTTCCCATTGTAGGGAAAGCCTGCACAATGCGAGGTCCGCTTATACTGGACATGTGTAGGCTACAGCCCTATTAGGTCTATGTGTAGCCGTACGTACACGTTACAATTGCATAATAATTAGTTGTCACTCCAAAAACCGATGCGTTAGTAAATATAATAATAATTCTGGAAATAGATAATGAACGTAAATGTTTTCTTTAATAAAAATTAAAAGGGTCTACATTTTGCAGTAAAAGCAAACAAAAAAAAACTGGGGTTAGAAAAGTGCCACTAAAATAAAATACAGTGTTATCTATCATGCAGACGAATATAACTTATAATCATACTCACTCATTTGTTGTTAGTAGTAGTTCATTTTGATAAATACCCCAGCATTATCAACACTCGAAAACTTCATGTTGTGGGCTTTAGTTGCTAGATGCAAACGTTGTTCCCAACCCCTCAAGAGCATAAAAATAATTGATACACTTTCTATTCTTAAAACTTTCAGGCCAAAAAGTATCAGTTGTCGCTGCGCTTCAGTTGATAAGTGTTTTATTCGTATGCTCATAGAGGCGCGTGCATGCGATGTCTGACCTGTGGAGGCGGTGTCCCCGGAGCCGGCGCGGCGCAGGCGCGGGCGGCGCACGCGCTCGTAGTGGTGGCGCCGCGGGTCCCACGTCGAGTGCGCGCCCACTGGACCACACTCACGTTACGCTTGTACGCATGCGCTAACACCCCGCTACCCCCATCACCCCATCATACCGCCCAACTGTATTCTCACCCACTACATCAATGATATTCGTGCAGGTACTTGGAGGATAAGTGCAAGTGGAAGAACACATTCCTCATTATCTGCAATAACTTTGTTGCATCAAATAGCATATTACTACCTTGAATTTAAGAAAAAGTTGAATCTTGAAGTGAGTGAGAATAAACTTGAGATGATGCCACTATAATTTAGGGGGCTACTATTTGCATTAACCCGTCATATCTGTATGTAGGTATTTTTTTAAATAATTAGACTGTATTAAAACTGTTTTTTTTTTGACATAAATACTGTATATGACAGGATTGATGCAATGTCAAGATTAAAATGATAAAAATGTAAAGAAATAAAATATGCAAAGCTAACTAAATATAAGGGTTTGATCATAATAACTTGCGAGGAAACATTAAATCAATCGAAATAAATTCCCTGATACCCCTAAATTTTAATTAGACAACAAACATGTTCAACATGAATTAAAGCAGCTTTCAGTTTCTATCTAACACCTAACTATGAAGAAGAAATAAATAATAAAGCACAGGGTAGAACCATAGCGAAAGTCGTGCAGAAGAGTAAGAAGTAAATAAGAAAATAGTTTAGATAACAGTTACCTCGACTCAAAATTTCGATGCTTCCGTCACTAAATTCCAACACTTCGATAACTCGTTGCTTGATGTAAGACAAAATCGTCTAAAGTGTATAAGTAACGTAGGTAATACAACCATGCCCATATTCTCCAGTAGGTCAAAAGTACTGTCAAAATTAAGTACCTATCCGGACGAACAGACTGTTCATAATTATCGAAAATACTAAATAAATAAAACTAGCATAAAATACATGTCAGAATTATATTTTCCGTTGACTGTGTTCATTCTGGAACATGTCTTGATGCTGTCTGTAGTCTTCTGCCGTAACTTTGAAAATGCCTGTTTATTTTATTTTCGACGGGACATGATTGTATTTAATAAAAATAGTGCGGTGACCAGTGGTGTGGTGTGTGGTCGTAGCGTCGCGGCGGAGTGGTGTGTAGGTGTGGCCGTGGGTACTCACTGATGACGGCCTGTCGCTTGACGCGGTCGCAGGTGTTGTAGTTGGAGCCGGGCACGGGCGGCAGCTTGCGGTTGGGCGGCGCGATGTAGCCGAGCTCGTCCCGCAGCCCGCCGCGCTTGTCCAGCGTGCCGCCGCCGCCGCCCAGCGCCGCCTGCGACGCGTTGTACACCGCGTCGTCTGCACCAACACCACAACATGCAACTCATAATCATCTATAGGTACTAACATTTTTAAAAGTACACTTTAGCAGCTCCAAAACGTTATAACACTGGCGCTCGCTTTACCCACCAAATACAAATTCTTAATATTGTTGTTTTGCTAATCAACGAGTCATTTTTACGGTAATAATTGTGATAACTACTATAACATAATACTTAATTTCATTCAATACGTAGCAAATAAAACTTGTATAAAATGATTAATGTATGTCGGTAATCTAAAAAAAAATATTAGACCTAAAATATTAAATAAAATTATACATTAGCTACAAAGCGGAAAAATAGATAAAATTCGAATTCTGTAATATAATTAATGAGCGAGCGCACGTGTTTTTAACAAAAAAATACTGTTTAATTAGGTACAATCTCAGTTATCAACTACAGTTTATATTATAAAGTTATTTTGTTATTTCACTGATTAAAAGTGAGTTGTATTACAGTTTTTTGGTTTATGATGAGCAAATAATAGTAAACTATGAATTTGGTAAATTATAATACAAAACCATAGCGGCAATCTTAGTGCATGTCAAGGATGAGTATTTGTTAACTAAAATATTAAATTCATAGATAGATGATTAGTCTGTAGAAACTGACAAAAATTAACGCTAAATATGATGGATCGGATTTGGGTAAAAGAAATAGAAATGAAGCGGTGTGCCATGCCACCATACATACAATACATGTCCTTCTGACCTCGCAGGCGGTGCGGGGTGTTTCTGCGAGCTAATGTCAGACAGATCACCACCACGCCTACGATGAATACCACGATCGTCGCCAGAATTGGTACCAAAACTTCAGGTTCCAGCCAAGCCTTCACCCAGGGGGGCAGTTCTTTGTCACCGCCGATGTTGCCGGGCAATGGAGCAATAGTTCCTACAACGACACAGGTAATTAATATTTACCTTTATGATGGTCCCGGGCGCCTCGTACCACGCACACGACGACTATGGCAATAATGATGACTAGAATCGCGGCCACTACCGGCACGATAAGGTTAAGGTGCGACAGGATAATCTTGAGAGTCTGTTCGGTGGTAAGAGTTCCGGCGCTGACATCTCGCGCGGGGGCGATAGTACCTGAAATGCAAGGCCCCGTGTTACAACACCTACATAACTTTGATTACTTAAAGACATCGACATAGGAATGATTAAATTAAAATAAAAGGCGATGCATTTCAGGTACGTCACGTTACGTTTTGATATTTATCCTGATATTATGTATAAAATCTGTGTGCTGTAATTTTAACTGAACAAAATACAAAATATTCATCCCACTTACCGCCAGTCATAGTAAGAGTGGCAAATTCGTATTCAGCGACATTGAATCCAGCGTTGTTGTGGGCCGTAATCCTCAAAACGTACCAAGTAGCAGGCTCCAGATCTACAAAAATATATAGAAAAATTGTATTTTTAAATTTAGATATCATAAGCTTCGTAAGAAAATATTACAGTAAACTTGAAACACGTACCGAGTACTACGAAGTTACCACCAGGTTTCACAGCGTTCGAGATTTGGTTCCATTCAGCAGCGCCTCTGTAATCGAGAAACATTTATTAATTAGTTGAGTGTGACTATTTACTAGTTAAAGATTGTAGTTTAATAATTTTTTTGACGACGTCTGTTGTCTAGTGGTTCGAGTACCGGACTGCTGATCACGAGGTCGTGGGTTCGATTCCCGCAAGACACAAACATTTATGTGATGAACTTAGGTGTCTGTGTTTGTCTGGGTGTTTCTTATATGTTATAAGTATGTATTTACAAAAAGTATATAGGTATTATATCCATTGTCTAGTACCCATAGTACAAGCTCTGCTTAGTTTGGGACTAGATGGTGCTGTGTAAAAAATGTCGCAAGATATTTATTATTTATTTAGCTGCGCAGCGCATTGCGAATGACCATATTAATCTTTTTCCTGAATTGACGCGTGCCTAGCCCAGATATATATAGAATAGTATTATTTGCTTGTATTCTTATTGCGGCAGCTATCTAATACATTGTATTCAGGCTGAAGTGACACCGCGAAGCTAATGTGACTTGCGAACCGAGATAATTATGCACTTAAGCGAAATGAATGGCCTTACTTCTTCTTGTTTTCAACGACAAAGTGGCTCATGGGGCAGCCGCCGTCCAGCCATTGCTTGAGGTGAAGAGTGACGGAGGAGCTTCCTACTTCAATGAAGTCTGCGGCACGCGGGACGGGTGGCTTGGAGCCGCGGGTGCGGGCGATTACCACGTCTGAAGCCTCGCCGGTGCCAATGCTGAATAAAACGTTAAGCCTCATGAACCATTTAGCTTGTCTGTTACATTGCTATATAAATCATAAAAAAGTCTGATATACAACCGGCATCATGATCAAATATAGAAACAAAAATAAACACTTAAAAATAAAATTGCCGTTTTGCCAGTAATATTCACAGGATTTGAAAAAGAAATGAATCTTATTTACCCATTGTAAGCCGTAACGTAGAGCTGGTATCTGGATCCGCAGAACAAGTTTTCTAAAGTGTAAGTGTCAGTGGTGCTTGGAATCTGGAAAATAAAAGGCATTTTACTGGGTACAATGAAAACTGGTACTTAAGAAAAAATATATCCAAATAGTTATGGTCCGTTTAGAACTACCAAACAAGCTCGAATTCTAATGTTAGAACGCTATCTGTATGTTTAAGTCATAATTACCTGTACGGTTTCCCAATCTCCGAACTCTTGTTTGTAGTGGATGGTGTATCCTGCGGCGGGCGACTGGTCGACATCGATGGACGGCTTTAGGCGGAGAGTGAGAGACGATACGGAAGATGACGCGATGCTGAGCTGGGGCGGGAATGGAGGAGCTGGACAAGGTAAAATTTTAGTTCTATATAATTTTCCTGCGCATTTTCAATAAAAATAGCAAAAGTTAGGATGTTTATTTGTAGAGCTGAGTTCATTGTATTAACCTTTTAAAGGTTTACTATTGTTTTTTCATACACAATCATCCAAATTCTACCTAATGAGAACATAGGTCAGAAATATAGAACGGCAAAAACGATGTACATAAATGTTCTTACCGAGGACAGAGAGCGTGTGGGTAACGGTGTCAGTTCCAAACTGGTTATCAACGTGACAAGAGTATTCGCCGGCATCCTCACGAGCCACTCCTGCGATTTGTAGAGATCCTTCTGGCAACTGGCGGACGCGTTCTGATGCTTCCAAGTTATGTCCTTTTACCTAGAATATAAAAAACAAATTAATAACTTATTAATAATTAGTTAATGACGTACTTCCCTGGGTATATAATTATGTATAAGACTATAAATATACATAATATGTTTACCTTCCATAAAATGTTGGGGGGAGGTACACCAACAGCCAGGCAGGGTAGTTTGACATCTTCCTTGTATGTTGCGGTAAACGATTCGTCGAATGAGGCGATCTTGGCGGGAACTGAAAATATAAGTTAAAGAAATAACATTAAAACAATATCTAGAGCGAGCTAGTGAGGTATTATAATGGAAATTCTTATAAAATTAAATAACTAACGGAGGTGGAATTTTACCTTTGTCGCTTGGGCTGCACGATGCGGTGGCTGAAGGCTGTCCTTCACCTATGATGGTAGATGCGGTAACCCAGAAGTCGTAACGGCCGGCTTTCAGTTCAGTTGCGGAGTAGCTAGTTTGGGAAGCGGGTACCTATATAACAAAATATTTTTGTTAGAGTAAATTTTTTTCGTTCTATGAGACAAAAGCATGAGTATATCATATCTAAGTTCCAGTCAAAATTGGTTTGCTCTGTAGATTTTTTTAAAATGTTTAAAGAAAATTAAATCAGGTTATAATTATAGCAGTTGCAGTTGCGAGCAGGTCGAAAAATCAGAACTAACCTTATTGGGGTGAGGTTCAGCGTTCTGTGCTTGTGTGTAGACGTTGTAGTGAGTGACGACACCGTTGGGCTGCGCAGGGGGCCTCCATGATACAAGGATCGAGCCTTGTCCCATTACCAGGGCCTTGACGGCACGGGGTGCTTCCGGAACTGGAACATAAATTATATTTTGATGACTACTGCATAACTACATAGGTATTAATTTCCTAAAGTATAACTACACTAGAGGGGTTAATATACTAATGTCAACGCCAATCAGTATGTTACGAATAAAAGCAACTTACCGTCTTGCTCAGTTTGACAGTGAATAGGTGCAGATCGTACGCCATCACCTCCGTTGGTAGTCGCCAGCACTTCCATTGAATAGTTGGTGAATTTCTTAAGTCCATGTAGAATAGTTTCGCTGCTAGCCGTAATTTTTGTGTCCTTAGTTTTCTCATCTACAAGTTAAAAAGTAAGTCTATAAATGAACACATCAGTTTTTTATATCCCTTTGCGAGAAACTTTCAGTAGATAGCTTGACAGCCATATGGCCACGTTCACATATTTTAAATTAGTTTTTTTAAATATAATACTTACCATACCAAGTCTCGCTAGGTCCGTAAACCACTTTGTACGCCTTAATGAGTCCGTTGGCGGCGGCAAGAGGAGGAGAGACCCAAGAAACGCGGATGGTTTGCGCGGTGAGAGTTGTGCACAGTACGTCCTGAGGTGGCGCAGAGGGGGCACCTTCCGCGGTGTAAGCTCGCACTTCACCTGACACCGGCCCTGATCCCATCTTGTTAAAAGCCTGTACGACGATCGCGTATTGGGTGTAAGTTCTAAAAAGAAAAAGTGACAAGTTAAAATGTTTTACTGCAATGCTGGGTTTAATGTGAAGTGATTATTATCCAAATTGTTTTATTTCATTATGTGAGTATGCACTTACTTCAAGTTCAGAATGTCTAAGTGATGTTCTTTGCCAGATTCTTTGGAAATATCCACAGTTTCAAAGACGAAGGACTTGTTGCTTGAAGCCAGTTTATAGCCAACATAGTATCTGAAATACAATATCGGTATTAGCTTTTTATTCCAAAAGTAATCTTCACATATTAAATCATTAGATTTAGTTTTACCCTTGAAGTTCGCCGTTCCAGTCTTGGGGTGGGGGAGGTTTCCAAGTGACACGGAGGGTATGCTTGTCTACAGCATCGACTTTGCAATCTTGTGGGGGACCGGTAGGGGCTTCTTCAGCAGTGATAATGGTGACGGTCTCCGAAGGTTCCGAAGTTCCCAGTTCATTTTCAGCGACGATTCTGATGTGGTAGGCGGTGGCTGGTCGTAGGCTAAACACGCCGGCTTCTGAGGCATCTCCGGGCACAAGTACTCTTAAACATTAAAATAAGTTGTAACTGGTATCACATTGACATCACAACGAAATTAAATTAACGCTAAGATATGTGCTTACCGGTCAATATCTTTCTCCCAGTTACCCTTAGCACGCTTGTATTCAATAAGGAATTTTTTGATTGGTGAGTTGCCATCGTAGGGTGCAGCCCAAGACAGTTGGACAGTCCTTCCAGATTTATCCAAGACTTTTAGGCCATAGGGCGCTTCAGGAACCTCTGTAAGTTGCATTAGATTCGGCTAAGTATTATTTTCTATTTATCGTTACTGTAGTAACAAGTTATGATAATTAATTGTTTACCTTGAATGATCATGTTAATGCTAGTGTCATCAGATCCAAAAGCGTTTGTAGCTACGCAAGTGAAAAGAGCGCTGTCTGATCGTTCGGTTCTTCGGATGCTAAGGTCGGATACAACACCTCCAGGCAGAATTTCTTCGCGAATCGTGTAGCGTGGATCGGATTTAGGCTCGAGACGCTTGTTGTTCATATTCCAAATAATACCGATTGGCTATAAATAAAAAAGTGAAATTAGTATAATTTAGGGTCGGGTACATATTATATTTAAGATGAAATATTTTTACCTTTTCTCCTTTGGCTTGGCACTGCAGAACAGCTGGTTCACTTCGTCGGGCGGTCTGGTTCCTCATTTTAATCTCGAATTGGGGTGGTGCTGAAATTTTAGATAGTTTAATTTCATAAAGCCCCGTGCTTATAAAACAGTACTTCGAACTAATATCTTCAACTTACCTTGGACGCTAATAAGAATGACAGCAGACAATCCTGATCCAATTCCATTAACAGCTTCGCACAAGTAGTAACCTTCATTCGTCTTTTGGATATTAGCAATGGTCAATGTTCCATCCTCAACTTTCACATTAGGGTTATTTGGCTTAAGATCTTTGTAATCACCGGGGGTATCACCTTAAGGATCAAACAAGACGATACATCATATTATATTACGCTTATGTGAATTATTAAAGTGTATAACTATATTTTTTATCATAATTACCTTCAGCCCGTTTCCATGTAACTTGGGGCTTAGGGAAACCATCGGCTTTACATTCAACTTTAGCATCAGAACCTTGCGCAAATGCCTTATCAGTGGGCTCAATAATCCAGCGGGGGGGAACTGAAATATCACCAATATGTTATAACATCTGCACTGTCGACCACACTCAATTAGGGACCAAAAATATCAACTTTAATTGCTTAACTTTCTCCATTTTTTATGAAATTATAAACACAATTTTTTCTGCAATTAATCTTGTCTTACAATTACTGATCATTTAATTCGTTTTTGAATAACTTTTGAATTTAATTCATTGAATTAATGAATACTTAAAAGTTTATAAAGAGAAGATTTTGCTTTGATTTCCAGTTTTTCTTAACCTTTTTTATTTAAATTAATACATTTGAGTTACATTTTAAAGCTACTAAATTACTTACATTTTGAGTTACATTTAAAGGCTATTAAACTAAACAAAATCTCATCCTTAAATAAACTTAGGGGGAATCATTATTTACTATATTAAGATACATATATTTAAGTATAACGAACGTAATTATTCCAACATTTGACAGTAATTACTATATCCATAAATGACAACCACAAAATGAAGTTAACAATGACCAACTTTTTATATAACTTAGTTCAGTCCAGTTCCAGTAATTTGATTCAATATACTTAAATATTTGCATTTTATATAAGTATACTCTGAAAAGCTCCTATAACGACCAGGTACATTCACAATATTTGGACGAGGTTTGTACAAACCTCTAAGCTTTGTACATCAATTAAAACAAGACAAATATTTGTGTGAGCATTTAGGCGACGCTATAGAAGCTTTTAACTGAGAATTATTTTACAAGTTGCAAAAAAATATATTTAGGCATATCTATCTATAAAACCAAATCATATAAAATGGGAATTTAAAATAAATAAGAAAAATATTAATAAAAAGCATACCTACACCAACAAAAAAGCCACGCGCTACATAATTATCAGTTGAAGTAATGGTATTTTTGTATTTTGAAAATAAAAATCTATTGTTACAATAATCAAGGTTATTTATTTTAGAAATTACATTTAAAGATATTTATACAATATACATTATTTCAACAGAAAATATTATAGCGTTAGTAAGCCAAGCAACTAGCGTTAACTAAATGACATACGCAATATAATAAAAAAAAAATTAATAAAGAAAGGAACCCATAGGAGGGGCGGGTGTCAGGAATCAAATAAAATGCAAGGAAAGGTTGAAAAGGGTACGTCGATGATAGCCGCAGCCGGTTCCTTTGGAAAGCATTACAAACGACTGATCTAAACCCTGTCTGGAGATGGATAACATTAATCGTTTATCATTTAATCACCTAAACGTGATAAGTGTTAAACAAATGAAGACAGTGATGACTAAAGTAAGAGTTAATGTTTGATCTCTCTACCGATCATAGATATTTTGAATCTATGTTTTCAATTTCAAACGTAAAAGATATTTAAAGCATATAATATTGAATCTACGCAAAGCTGGTCCGTGCTAGGAATGAGGGGTACACAGATGCTTGATATATGTATACCATGAACTTCTAATGAGGCGGTATAGTTGGACATGCCAGCGGCATTGCGCGCTATACACGCATATGATCCGCTGTGCAACCAACCCGCCGGGTCGATCAGAAGCAAAGAAGCTCTCTGCGCAATTTTAGTTGCCGTCACGCCGGCTTTCTCCTTCAAAGGTTGCCCTTCAAAGTACCACTGAATATCGAGAGGTTGATCGCCCTCCGAGACCAAACATGTTACTTGACTGGCCTGCCCCGCAAACAGCGGAGTCTCGAACGAGAATGGAACTATGCGAGGTAGTACTGGAAACAACCACAGATTGTTGGGTTAGATCGATTAGGATAAATATCACCGAGGCAGGCAATGTTAGCGACTAGTAAGAGGTATAGAACTGTGACTGTGAACGGACTTTTCCTTTCAAGGTGCTATATGTGTGATGTTAGTTCCCATATAAACGATCCAGTTGCATCATAGCAATATCAAATATAGACGTGCCGTTAACGACGAGCGTCGCTGCATATTCTGCGCGGCCGGCCGCGTTCTGCACGATGCACGTGTAGTTCCCTTGGTGATTCGCGCTCACTGAGTTGATGGTGAGGGCAGAGGCACGAGGGCTTATAGCCATCGTCGTAATGTCTCTCTGAAGGCTTGAATCTAAAGTTTCACTGCTGAACGTCCATGAGATGTCTAAAGGCTGATCACCCTTGGTGGCGACACAATTCACTATAGCTGGGTCACCCGGGTTGAATGGCACCTCACCGAAATTGAACGGCATTATCAACGGTGGAACTAGGACAGTAATAAAATTTGTGATAAGTGAAATGCTAGGAAAATGAAAAATTGAGGTTAGGAGGATATAAGCATAAAATGACAGTGTTTATTCGCACCCTTTACAACTAATTTGGTCGTATGCGAAACGACGCCCGCGGCATTACTCGCAGTACAGTTAAATAGTCCTGCGTGTGTTGCGTCCACGGACTCAATGGTCAATACACTACTTCTTCGGTCGTTGTTACTAACACGAACTCCGGGAATTACTTTGGCAGATCGATTGTTAACCATCCAGTCAATGAGGACCGGTTGATCGCCATGGGTGACTATACACTGAAGAGCAAAATAATCGCCAAGAAAAGCCGGTTCTGGGCCGGCAATGAAAGGTGCAATCTTAGGAGGAACTGAAACAAAGTTTATCTAAATGGCAAAATAATAAGTTTCTATCTAATACGAGACTAACCGTAAACAACTAAGTCTGCTGAATGGGTATTGCGACCCGCACGATTCTCTCCGATACACGTGTACGAACCAGCGTGTTTTGCATCAACAGATTCTATTATTAGTAAGCTACTTCGTTTGGAATTGTTTATAACATAATTGTTATTTCTCTGTGATATAGAATGGCCATTAAACATCCAAGTAATGGTAAGTGGAAGGTCACCATAATTTATAGTGCAAGCAGCCTGTAAGTATTCTCCGACGTTTGTAGGTTTTTCGCCGAATGTGAATGGCAAAATGTTGGGAGGAACTGGAATGTCAGTAGAACTTTATTCAAAGTGATAATGGATTTATATATTGGAGAAATAATCAAAAATGTTACTGAATATAAAACGATAACGACACAAAATATATTAATTTAGCCAGTACCAGAAACGATAAATAATTAAGCACCGTTTATTATTAAAGTAGACGTGTGAAAGTGGACTCCTGCTTCGTTTTCCGCAACGCAAGTATAGTTTCCAGCGTGATTATGTGCTACTGATGCTATACTAAGAATAGCACTTCTTTCGCCTATGTGAAACACGGTTACTCCAGATCTGGGTTTAATAGGTTCGTCGTCGAAAAGCCATTTTAGCCGCAATGGGTGGTCCCCCTCAATAACCGAGCAAGGGGTTGTTACTACTTGTCCGGAGTTCATTGCGACTTCGCCGAAAGAGAAAGGTTGGACCACAGGAGGAACTAAACAGAAAGCAAGCACATCCGATCTATAACGTTTCAGTACCAATGACGTTGAGAAGAGCGGTGTGGCTCGTAGTGCCTGCCCTATTAGTCGCCGTGCATGTGTAGTTGCCACTATTGGGGCCCAGCGCGGTAGGTATATCGAGTACAGACACTCGTTCACTTAGAGTTGTGGTCTTTACGCCCATCCTGCGGGTGACTGGGTGTCCTTGGAAGCTCCACGAGATATTCAGAGGGGTATCGCCCTTTGAAACGTGACAGTCGAGGTGTACGGACTCTCCCGCAAATACGGCCTCGTCTAACTCGAAAGGTTTGATGTGAGGGACGACTGAGTAAAGAAAATATTGTAACATTAGTAAATATGTATATGTATAAGGCGCATGCTGTGACATCTAGTGGAAATACCCTTAACGTTGAGTGTAGTAGAGTATCTATCTTCTCCCGCTCTATTTCTTGCGATGCAGGTATAATTTCCACTGTGGGCTCCCGTCACAGAAGCAATAGATAAGAATGATGTTTGCTCCGCCATTTTCATAGTTTTAATCCCCATGTGGGTCGATAGATCTTTGCCTTCAAACGTCCAAGTAATAGACATCGGTCGATCACCTTTGCTGGCGTGGCAGGTCATTTGAACAGATTCTCCGTAATAGATGGATTCTTCGATCTCAAACGGTAGTATATGGGGAGGGACTGACAAAAGGAAAATGTGTTTTCTAATTGGTAATCTAAACGTGCAATATATCTATACACACATGAAACAATTTTCTTACAGTAGCTATTGTACTATGGGAACACATCCAATACCATGAATATTGACGAGGACAGAGTGATAGGCGCGTCCGGCGCGGTTACTGGCCGTGCAAGTGTAGTTTCCGCTGTGCTGGCCCATAGCAGTTGGAATACTCAGGACTGAAGCTTTCTCTCCTAACTTAGTAGTCGTTATGCCCATGTTATTATGATAAGGAATTTCATGTCCTTCAAAACTCCACGATATTTGAAGAGGCCGATCGCCTTTCGATACATGACAAGTGAGGTGGACGGATTCACCAGCAAATATAGATTCTTCAACTTCGAACGGAATAATGTGCGGTACCACTTGAATTAGAAAAATAAATAATTACGAAAAGATATTTTACAAATGTGACAAGAGAACCATGATGGTACAAGAAACCAAATAGATACAGATGTAAAGACGTAATATATGTACCTACAGTTTGATTTACTTTAGGTGGTATTCTGAATTCTTTTATTATTTTCACATAAAACTTTGTTGTAATCCTCAGTGAAGTGACATGACTAACGTCGACGTTGAGTATAAAATATCAGCATTAATTATGGCGTTATGTAAAATAAATGGTAAGGAATAAAAACAACAAAAAAACAATGAATAAAAGCGTACGTTGCTTTTAAAAATGTTTACAGAATTCATGCTGATTCTGTCAACAAATCTTAAAGCTTCGACTCGCTGTGATGAACTTAAGACAAAACTTGTGTAATGATGAACAAATGAAACTGACCATGAACATTGAGAGCAGTGGAATGATTAGTGGAACCGGCTCTGTTAGTAGCTATACAGGTGTAGTTGCCACTGTGACTGGCAGTCGCCGCAGAGATCGATAGAAATGAAGTACGCGATGTCATTTTATTCGTCATAATGTCTAGATGCGATGAAGTATTTTCGAACCCATGGAAGTGCCACTTGATATTAAGAGGCAAGTCACCCTTGGAAACATGACAATTCAGCTGAACCGGTTCCCCAGCAAACACCGATTCGTCCGCTTCGAAGGGTACGATGTATGGCAATACTGTTAATCCAGAAGGCCAAAATTATTGCAGAGTCAAGCGTGCAGCGTGCGAGAGGCTAATGGGCGGCTAACGGGCTTTCAGGAATACCATGAACATTAACTGTGGTCGAATGGACTGCCAGGCCGGCACGGTTGGCGGCGTGGCATGAATATTCGCCGCTGTGGCTAGCTTGTGAACTAGAAATCGTCAGTAACGATGTCCGTTCGCCAATCTTCATCGTAGCAATTCCTTGATGTGAGGATAATTCCTGGCCATGAAAGCTCCAACTGATTGTAATAGGGGCATCGCCTTTTGACACATGACACGCCAATTGTATGGACTCTCCGGCGAAAACGGGCTCTTCGGCCGTAAATGGAACGATGTGTGGAGGAACTGGTGAGGGCAAACATAAAATAAAAATAAACAAAACAATGGTAACACACTAAAGTAACCAGTGTACCCTGAACATTTAATGTAGCTGTGTGGTTGGTGCTGGCTACAATATTGGAAGCTGTGCAAGTGTAATTTCCGGAATGTTTTTCAGTTGCAGCTGGAATGGCCAAAATTAAACTTCGGGCTCCTACTTTAGTAATTACGACTGCGTCAGTCTTTTTTAATGGTTTATCTTGAAAGGACCAATTTAGGTCCAGTGGCATGTCGCCTTTCGGAATGTGACACATAATCTGTATGCTTTCTCCGTAAAAGACGGCCTCATCGAACTCGAATTGGGATATAATTGGTGCCACTGAAAGAGATAGCCAAATAATCTAGGTAACTGTTTTGCGGATTTCTATTTCTACAAAAATATTTGAAGGGTTGGTGTAAGAGAACAGAACGCACAAGCATAGACAATTCACCGAGACCGTATACCCTTGACATTGAGCGTGGCGTAGTGGCTAGCACTGGCGACAATATTAGAGGCGGTGCACGTGTAATTGCCAGAGTGTTTAGCCGTCACCGCAGGGATTATGAGAGCGGAACCCCTATCTCCCACGTTCATGATGTTTAGACCGGCTAGTGAACTCACATCTCCTCCGCTAAAAGTCCACTTGAAATTTAAGGGCTTATCTCCTTTTGGTACATGGCACATAACTTGAACACCCTCTCCATAAAATACTGATTCGTCGAATTCAAAATGAGTAATAACTGGTGCCACTGAAATATATGTCCTAGAAGTTAAATACAATTTTCATAAACCTAAATTTGGACCTGAACGTTTACCTTTTCGTATGTTTATGAATATTGACTGGAAAGAGGGTAAATTACTTTATTGCCCGCCAAAGTTACATAAGGTTAGAAATAAAATAAAATATCAATACACATCATCTACCAGGCAAATAAGTAGTAATTAAAGGTACCGTTGACGTATAATTGTGCAGAATAATTCATGGAGCCTGCCTCATTTTTTACCACACATGTATAATTTCCCTGATTTTGGTGACTAACAGATTCGATGTTAAGTTGACTTGAGCGCTTAGTGTTTAAGAGATTGATTCCAATGTCTCCAGATTTGACAGGGTTGCCATTAAAAAACCATATTATAGTCACGGGCAGATCACCTTTACTGACCAGACAAGTAACCAACACCATTTCTTGAGCGTTTACTGGCCCCTCGCCGAATTCAAAATGGTTAATCTGTGGAGGGACTGTAGAGGAAATAGGAATTAATTTACAAACGTAACACAATATTGCTAATCAAACAGAAAGTTAATTTAGAATTTAATTTTCATTATATTGAGGACTTGAGAAATCGTAGATTTATTTTAATTCATTAAAATATCTTGAATTCATCTCTCTCTAAACTGATGATCTTAAATAAAACATTTATTATAAAGTGAATTTTAAGTTTGATTCCGTTTTGTAGGTTTATTGTATTCTTTTCTTTAGTCTATTCGTTTTTGTTAGTCGATTCTTTTCTTGCCTATATTTAAAGGTCTCTGTAGGCTGTAGTTAGGTCCACATTGAAATTTATTTTTAGTAGCGAGGTGAAGTTTATTTTGGACTAGGTTTACGCATGAGGAAGAAACACAAGTTACGTAAAAATACACAAATAAAGTAAAATCGTGCGAACAAAAGCTAAGCAACTTTCGGAAGTGTTTATAGTCGGTACCGTTCACGTTGAGCACTGCGCTGTGGCTACTGCGGCCGGCTTCATTTTCAGCAATGCAGGTGTAATTGCCAATATGTTCATGTTGAACATTTTCTATGCTCAAAATTGATATTCTTTTGCCGTTTCTGTTAATCAGTACACCGTTACCCGAGTTAAGTGTTTGGTCATTAAGTTGCCAGTGAATTTTCAAAGGCAAGTCTCCTTTCCCGACGGTACATGTTAGAGACACTGTATCACCTGCGTTGAGTATTTCTTCACCGAAATCAAAGGGCGTAACCTGCGGTACAACTATAGAATAGTTCTATGTTATTAATTTAAAAGAAATAACGTAAAATTTTGTATATACCTACATCTAAATTACAGGTATAAAAGGGTATTTAAATTCAATGAAAAGGTAACATTAAAACGAATTCATCTTGGTACTACTAGATTTTTGAGTTTTGACATCAGACCACGGCAGTGTGGCTTCTGTAATATTACAGTACCTAGGTAACGTTTGTTGCTAAAATATAAATCTAATTTAAAATTTAATATAACCATACCTATGTTTTTATCACTTGCAAAACTTTACTGATGGAATTCTATTAAGGGAAATTATTACAATAAGGAACATAAAGGAAAGAGGCAAAAAATCTGGAAAAAGCAACTAATCATATAATATGATGCAATATGGTCATAATTGTGGTCGATAAGATATAGATACCATTGACAGCCAATTCAGATGAGTAATTAGCATAACCGGCTCTGTTAGCGGCTGAACAAGTGTACACTCCTGTGTGTATGGACGCTACTGAGTCTATAGACAGGCTGCTTGACTTATGACCGATCCTAGTCACGGTGATTCCCTGAATGGCACTAGTCGGCTTCCCATTCAAGTGCCAAGTTATATTAACTGGCGTGTCGCCTTTTGTCACCATGCATTGAACTCCGACTGTATCGCCCGCGTTAGCTGGTTCCTCTCCAAAGGTGAAGGGATGGATTTGGGGTAGAACTGTTATAGGATGCTACTCTTTAGTGTAAAATTCTATACGTACAAATAAAAATAATTATGAAACTACATAAAAATTAAAGATGAAGAACCATTAACTTCCAGTGTGGCACTGTGGTTGACTTGACCAGCTAAGTTTTCAACGTAGCATACGTAAACCCCTCTATGGGTACCATTTACGGAATCAATATTAAGTATAGACATTTTCCGACCCATGCCACCAATAGCAATTCCAATATTATTGTTCTTAGGGATTCTTCTTCCGTTAAGACTCCAAGAGAAGTTAGCAGGTAGGTCACCCTTATTCATAACACATTGAACCGACGCGGTATCACCAGCGTTGGCCGGCTCGTCGCCGAATTCGAAGGGTGAGATTTGGGGGGGAACTGTAGTTTTAAAAAGCGATTAAAACAAAATGTTAAATTAATATCAATAAAGCGGACCGTTAACGCTTAGGATCGTAGTGTGGTTTGTTGTGCCGGCGTCGTTTTTGATTTCGCAAGTATAAGAGCCTCGATGAACTGAGCTTACGGGTTCTATGTTTAATATTGACGTTTTCTTGCTGATGTTTGTAAGGACGATGCCAAGACTGTTGCGGGGTTTTATTTCTTCTCCATTGAACCGCCATGTAAATTTAACCGGCAGATCACCCTTGCTCATTACACACGACACAGATGCAGTTTCTCCTTCATTCAGAATTTCTTCTCCAAATTCGAACGGCGTTATTTGTGGTGGGACTATTATCAAAGTATTTATTTAAAGGGGTTAGGTTTTGGGATAATGGAAACTACATAACCGAAAAAAGCAAGCTGAACGTTATTAGGAGGAGTACCGTTGACTTCAAGGACAGCGCTATGATTAACTGAGCCAGCCATGTTCGTCGCCACACAGAGGTACGTGCCCCTGTGTATACCACTTACAGAATCTATGTTAAGTATCGAGGTCTTTTTGTTGATAACGGTTAACACGATTCCCATGTCGTTGTTCTTTTGTATAACTTGTCCATTGAGAGCCCAGGTTATGTTTAGGGGTTGATCGCCTTTGCTTAGTGCGCAAGATAAAGACGCCATGTCTCCTGCATTTGCTGGCTCGTCACCGAACTCGAATGGCATTATTTGTGGGGGAACTGTATAAAAATGTTATTAAAATTGGGCACTAATGCAGGGGCATGTGTGGCAAACGATGTAGCTTTGGCGGGCATAAACATCGCGGTCTATAGTCTATACGTACATTTTACTAAATAATAATTTCATTTGAATGATATTATACAATTTTATTCCTGAAAATCAATTCGATTAGTACACATACATAACGAAGTAATACCATAATTTTGTGCAGCTGTATTTCATTATTGTATTCCAATAAAATTGGTTCTCTTAGTATACTAGCTCGACCTTGCAAATTATGGTATTGTTAATGAGGAACAACCGAGTCCAGTTGCAATTTTTTATTTATCTATTTATAAATACATCATATACAAAATAAAGAATTTTGCGATAAAAATTTCCAAAAACATTAGGGACTCGGTATCAAACCATTTACTGACATCGCTCAACATAATTAATTAGGTACTTCATTTACTGGCATTTAATTTACTCCATTGACATAAAAAATGTAGGAATGTAGGTACTAATATTCAGTCTTTTACTAGTTCATTGCATGGTATGATCAGAAAATGGTTAGTTCCTCAAAACTAATAAATTTAAGGATTGTGAATGAAATGAATATATACATTTTAAAATAAGAACGGTTTATTATGTAGATAAAATCTAAGTTTTTTCAGAATCGTGTCATTCTATTTATAAAAGTGATATACTGTGATATAGAGTGTTATACTTTGAGAGATAATCTGTTGAATTATTCTATCAAATACGAGTACTAAAACATCATTTCATTCACAAAAAATGAAAAACAGTCAATACTTATAGTGAAGGTACGTTTGAGATAGTATTTGTACAGATTATTTACTAAATACTTGCTTGGTAATTATGTAACAGCTTAATCATTATTTGATTAGATTAATGCATAATACACAACCAAAAAAGACTTTGGTAATACGTATAACTGTGAATCAATTTGTTCTGATTCCAACTTACTTTCGTCACAATTTGATCAAAAATAAGGATATCAATAATTACACTTCGTCTACTGGAGAAAGAATAGAGCTGTTCTTATGTTTCTTCGACGTAGGCTACATAAATGTTGTTCCCTACTTGTACATAGACGATATTTTTAGTTTTACTTGTGCTTTACATGTTCAAAATAGCCTTCGCAGGCTTACATATAAATCTCAAAGGTACCTTAGTTCAATAAAATCTTATCGTATACAAACTTACCCATGACTTGAACTTCTAGGGTTCCTTTAGCGGTGTATCCCTGAGAGTTCTTGGCTACGCAAGTATAGGTCGCTTCGTCGCTCATGCGCTCTACGTTTTCAATCACGAGGGTTCCGTTGGGGAATACCTTCTGTTTTCGGTTGATGGGCAGTACTCTGGAAAATTAAAAAAATATATATTATATTTAATATTTACAGCTTCATTTAAAGAACTATACGATATGAAAAAATATACAAATATGATGAACCCTATAGCTCAAATGGAATAACGGGTTCAGGAAGATTTATGGTAGGTCCAATCCGCCCAATGATTTCAAAAGTCTGAAACACGCTAGACATGATCGTGCAAGACTCATAATGATTGGTATCTAGTGCTATCTTCTCTTAGAACAAAGCTAGCCATAAATTTGGAACTGATGGTTCTGATAGTAACCTGTTATCACGTTCCCATACAATGGAGTCGATAGGATAGCCGGCTACAGGGCAATGCACGATGAGGTTATCTCCAGCAACTACGGGGCGCTTCTTCATGGGTCGCACGTAGGGCAGGCCGTATACGTTGACGCGGGCCGAGTGGGAAGCGCTGCCGACCTGGAACATGTTAATATAACAAATTTGGAAGTTTTCTATTTTTCTTTCTTATAACTTTACATTTTTATGTAATAAAAACCCCACGTTAAACTTCCTGACATGCAATCAAAAAAACGGTTAGAGTTCTTCAAATATGAAATTAGATTTGGTAGCATTGCGACTTTGCGGGACATAAAATAAATTTGTGGAAATTTAAGGGCCTGTTTCACCACCTCTAGATAGCCGTTAACCGCCGAATAAAATTAAAGAATTGAACAAAATGTGTATGAAATTATCTGCCAGGTCATTTAACAGGAAACTATTAGAAAGTGGTGAATAAGACCCTAAGTCATGCAAAACCTATTTATAGGTACACAGACAAAAAGTATTTAACTACCTTGCTCGACGCTATGCATGTGTACAATCCACCATCGTTGGTATGTACAGAAGAGATGTTCAAGTGTGATTCAACGTTGCCATCAGCAGTCACGAATTGTCCGATCTGAAGCCGTTCGCCACTGGATAGTTTCTCCCCGTCCAAAAGCCACGCAATGTCGGGAGTAGGATTGCCAGATGCGACACATTTCAAGCGCAGAGATGGGCCAGAGCGGAATGTCTGTTCGCCAAAGCTGTGACGGATCAGTGGTGGTTCAACTGGAAACAAAGTTTTGGGATATTAGCTGCTAATATAAATAATTGCAGCGCGGTCTTTTATGGAATTATGACAAAAAAAAAACGTATTTGTGTATAAATATATTATTTGTCAAGCCATGAATGAAGCCAAACATCATCGTTCTTTTATTATCGTTGAACCTTTGCTCGATTAAGAAGCATTATGGCCCACTGTTACGGCTTTTAATGAAGCTGCCGCAAAGTGTTGTATAATAAATAATTGTATTCTTTATCTTTGTTCGCTTAGATCTTTTAAACTACTACGAAATAGATTGTAATGCAGTTTTCAGCAATAGAGTGATTCAAGAGGAAGGTTTATGTCCTATACATGCATATTATAGTAGAGAATGCACCTGTGCGTAGCAGGGGTGGGTCGCTAGTATTATATAATATGATTGTATCTACTTACATCGTCCTCCCAGTTTCAATTCAGCGCTAGCTCCTGCACTTTCTTGGTCGTTCCTAATGAAGCACTGGTACATTCCTTTGTCTTCTTTCTTGACTGATTCAATCCTGCAAATATAAGATTATTTATTATCTTTCGATTTAAACTTACGAGCCGCAGTAAATTTCGAAATGTTTTTAATGAAAATAATGTTAGTTCCTATGAAAATAATGTTATCCTACCTTAAGGTAGCATCATGATGCTTCATGTCCTTTCCGTCCTTAAGCCACGTGATAGTTTTAACAGGGTTTCCTTCATATCTGCAGGTAAATACGGCGGGCCTTCCAAAGTCTACAGTTTGCGTCGCTGGTTCAACAGTAGCCTTTAGGGGAGCGGTGACAGTTAATACTGTTTCCACAGACTCGCCTACAAGTAAAGTTTCTTAGTGATTTCAGGTCCAATTAAAACTAGTAGAATGTAATTGATTTTCGTAAAAGAAATGTATGAAGTACTGACCACCAACAGAATTATTCACAACGCATAAATATTTTCCAGAGTCTTCAACTTTAGCCTCCTTGATAATCAATGTCCCCGATACTTGTTTTACTCTGTCATCTAGGGTTACTGGCTGTTTTCTGGTCGTACCTTCAATGAACTTGTACCATCTGAAACAAAAGAGAATAAGTTCAGAGGATTTGCCAACTACCTATATTATTATGACATTGGGAATTTGCTCATGAGGACAAAAAATATACGAGAAAATATTAGTATAGAAAATTGCAAATTGGTAACGTATTCGTTATGAGATTTATAATAGGACCTGCTCGATCTACCCACCTGAATACAGGAACAGGAAAACCTTGACTTACACATAGAATAGTGCCTGTCTCTCCGACTTTCAACTCTGATTCTTGTAAACGACCACTAGACAGCTTGGGAGGGATACTGTTAGTTGGTTCTTAAAGAAGAAACAAAAGCAATCTAAACGATCATAACCAATATGTTATGTGTATATTGAATACACATTGGAAGAAATTTTGAACTACCGTATAATAAAAAAGTGACATCCACGAAGATAAAATTTAAAAAGCTGGAGTTGGGACAGTTATTATAAAGCTACCGCATAGACCAGGGCTGTTCTGTTGCTACAAAAATAAGTAAAGTGCAGCCTTGACTCACGAAAAGCACAAAGTAAAGATTTAAGCGTTTGAACGAAAGCAAGAACACCCTGACACTTACCAACAGGTGTCTACGCCGCTCAATCGTTACTTTGGCTGGGGACCATAATAGGGGTGCGCGGCCGGCCGCGATTCATCACGCCTTCATGTCACTGGGCGGGGCGGCCGCCGCAACAGACTGCAATAACAACGGATATCAGTACATTGGATGATAGGTATGGTATGACTACGTGATAAATGAATGCGTGAGACGCTGGCAGCCGGCCGCAAGTTATTAAAAGCCATACCTCGTTAGAGGGGCTGGGAAAGCTTGAACTTCGCAAAGGAGCGCGAGGCTATCATCTTCTCGACCTATTTGTCGATTGAGCCCATCGCCTGTCACCTTTGGCCCCGTCCTACCGGTAGGCTCTGGAATGCAAAACCGTCCTTGTATTGCCTACTCACCTAAACACGGGCACCGGGTAAGCGGCAACTTGACACGTTAAGTACGCCACATCCATTTGAGGCACGGTGAACACTTCCCACCCCTCAAAATGTTTAGTGGAATCCTTTCGAGGTGCAATTTTATTGGTTGGTTCTGTAATTACAGAGACGACTTTTTTGCAAACCCAATAATATTTAAGTCATAGTTTTCCTTAAAGTTTTAACATTATTATCGACTTTAAAAAGTCAATTATCATGTGTTTTTTTCGAGCAGGATTTACTTAAGCGATTAAAGAGACACCTTCAAAGTATCGAGCGAGAGAGCGAAATATCTAAATTTATGAGAAATTTTACTAACAATGTTTTTGCTAATGAATCTTAGCTGTACAGATATAAAATCGACGCACCTTGAGATTGGTACAGGAAACCCCTGCGCTGGACACAAAAGCGCTAACGGAGTATGTTGGGAGTAATACACAGCAGCTTTTTGAGTTGTTGTGATACTTGGGGCTGCGCTCGCGATCGGCTCTACATAAAAAATAATATAAAAACATGTACTTGCCTAAACCGAAATGTATGCAAGAATATTTACGAAGACATGGACAAATTTTAATAACATAATGTTCAACAAACTTGCCTGAATATGGGCACGGGAAAGGCCTGGGCTTGACACAGTAATCCAAAACTATGTCCAACGGTGCGTATAAAAGTTGTGCTACGGGCGTCCGTGGAAAAAGTTGGTGCTTTGGAGGCCACAGGTTCTGGGATATAAATAAAAATATCACTTGCCTGAAAACGGGTGCAGGATAACTCTGAGCCTGACAAAGAAGTGTAAACGCTTGTCCAACTCGTTTTCGAAAAATGCTTCCCATTGATTCGGATGAAAACGTTGGGGACTTAGCGCCAACTGGTTCTATAAAATGGTGTATGTACTTCTAATATTAGAATTTCAAAACTTGCCTGAAAATTGGAACTGGAAAAGCTTGAGCTTGACAAAGTAGAGCAAAACTTTGACCATGATGCCTTTTTATGGACGAAAGAGCTGACTCAGTTGAAAAAGAAGGAGCTTTAGATCCGACGGGTTCTGTGTAAAAAGAGATTACTGTCTCAGAAGAATTTAGTTTAAACGGCCAACTAATGCCTACGCACAGTAATATAGACTTATCTGGAGAAGTACGTTGTATTTTTCGAAATTGTGGGAATTGACTAACATTACTGAATATAAAAAATCTTTCAACACTTGCCTGAAAATCGGTATAGGAAAAGCTTGAGCTTGACACAATAATGCAAAACTTTGGCCCTTATGTCTTGTTACCGCTGAGAGCGTGAAATCAGTGGAGAAGCTAGGTGGCTTGGCACTTACAGGCTCTGTAGAAATTAACAATTTATTTATTTCGACTTACCTAAATACAGGAATAGGGGACGCTTGTGCCTGACAAAGCAATGCAAAACCATGTCCGATTTCTCTAACAAATATACTGCCCTTGGAATCAGTCGAAAAAGATGGCGCTTTTGCACCAACAGGTTCTAAAAGAGGGACAATCAAGTCAAAAATAGAACCTACCTGAATATTGGTTGGGGATACCCTTGTGCCTGGCAAAGCATAGAACCTCCAGAATGAGCTTCTATGTCGTAATTATAAGAACTTGCGGAAGTGGGAAATGCGGGCGCTCTCGCAGTTACTGGTTCTAAACCAAGAAAACATACATACTAAGTTATAAGACACTCACTTGAATACTGGAGGAGGATGAGCTTGAGCCTGACATAAGAGAACAATGGCTTGTCGTATTACTTTCGTAACAGTAGTGCTTTTATATTCCAGAGAAAATGACGGTGCCTTAGACCCGATTGGTTCTGTGACAAATAGGATAAAATCACCTACGATGTATTTACAAGTTTCTTACCTGAATATTGGGACTGGAAATGCTTGCGCTTGACACAAGAGAGCAAAATCTTGACCAGTTTTACGAGTTATCCCAGAGAATTGAACGTCGTTGGAAAATGTAGGGGACTTTGAGCCAACGGGTTCTACAATTGAAAATATTAGGTATAATTTATTCACCTGAACACTGGTACTGGAAAAGCTTGAGCTGGGCATAGGATGTTTAGACTCTGGCCAGTATTTCTCATGTACCAAGAAAACTTATTATCAGTGGAAAACGTTGGTGATTTTGATCCGATTGGCTCTAAAATTATATAAATATTGTAGATATGTTACCTGAATATGGGAATAGGATGTCCCTGGGCCCGACATAGCAAAGCTAGACTCTGTCCTACAGGCCTTATAAACCATGCCAACCTGTCATCAGTAGAGAATGTGGGGGGGGCTTGGAACCAACGGGTTCTGCAAATTATCAGGATTAATAACTAAGGGTAACGTCTTACCTAAATAATGGCACAGGATACCCTTGGGCCGGACAGATAAGGGCAAAATCCTGATTTTGTTGAATCTCAAACCAGGCTAGTTTTGAACCACTCGAAAACGAAGGGCTTTTGGAGCCAATTGGTTCTAGAAACATTAGTAAAAATACCTGAATAGCGGAGCTGGGAATCCCTGAGCCGGACAAAGTAACGCGAACCCTTGCTCAACGTTCTTTACATACCAGGCCATTTTAAAATCCGTAGAGAATGTAGGGGCTTTAAGACCAACTGGTTCTAAAAACAAACGCGTCCTATTATAATTGAGTTTAAAACTCACCTAAAGACAGGGACCGGAAACGCTTGTGCCAGACAAAGCAACGTAACGCTGGAGCCCATCGCGAATTCCACAAATTCTATTGTTTTAGTAGGTACTTTTGGCGGGGCGCTATTTATTGGCTCTAGAAGAAAATGAACACAAATCATAAATTTGAGTTTACCTGGATAAAGGAACTGGGAATGCTTGAGCGGGACACAGCAGCGTTACGCTAGCATTGATAAGGGCACTGAATCCTCTAACACTATCCATTGTTGGAAACTTCGGAGGAACTCTTCCTACGGGCTCTGAATATAAAATATAACCATCTTGCATTACTACTTAATAACCAAGATTTTTTACCTGAATATTGGAACGGGGAACGCTTGTGCGGGGCAAAGTAATGTGACAGTGTTACTGATAGATATTTCAGTGATATCGATCACTTTTGTTGCTACTTTCGGAGCGGCGCTACCCAACGGCTCTAAGAAAAATTTAAGGGACTGTTAAAATTCATATAAATTTATATACCTGAACGCCGGGGAAGGGTAAGCTTGCGCGGGGCACAATATAGTAACGCTATCGCCTCCATTTGCATCAAATGCACGACTTTTGTCGCTTGTAGTGAATTTTGGGGATACACGACCAACCGGCTCTAGGATAAAAAAAATGGTTTTGCTGTAATCCGTTGCGATTTTTACCTGAATACTGGGACCGGGAAAGCCTGCGCTGGGCATAATATCGTCAAACTGGCGTTATATACAGCGCTGAAACTTCTTGAACTATCCATCGACGGGAATTTTGGTGATACTCGCCCCACAGGCTCTAAAGAGATATAAGACCAAGATAAATCAATGTACCTGAAAATTGGAGCTGGAAACGCTTGTGCTGGGCAGAGCATTGTCACACAAGAATAAGAGAAGAACGTAAAACTGCGTCCAGTTTCAGTTGATGGAAATTTCGGTGAAACTTTACCCATGGGTTCTGTACAATGACAAAATGATAGACATTTTAAAAATTACCTAAATGCTGGAGCAGGAAATCCTTGCGCAGGGCAAAGTATAGGCACTCCATCACCTTTGTTAGCTATAAATGTTCTACTTATGTCTCCAGTTGGAAATTTAGGTGACACTCTTCCCATAGGCTCTATTAAAATTGAATGCAAGTAATGTTTTGATATGAGTATATTATTATAAATTGCAATTGATATTTAAGCCGGATTACATCTTACCTAAACATTGGGGCAGGAAAAGCTTGTGCCGGGCATAAGAGCACTAGGCTTTGATTACTTTCATAGTTGAAAAGTCTACTTTTTTCTAAACTTGGAAACTTTGGTGATACTTTCCCCATAGGTTCTGAAGCAAATTGAAAGGATATAGGAATGCAATTTTTTAAAACGTTTATATATACCTGAAAATCGGGACTGGGAACGCCTGCGCAGGGCATTGTAGGGCAAACGAATCAGATTTCTTGATTCCAATCATTGTTCCCATGACCACAGAAGCAAATTTTGGAGGAACGCGCCCAACGGGCTCTATAGGAGCAATGAAAAAAGGGTTTAGGTTAAGATTACCTGAATAGGGGCATTGGAAACGCCTGAGCGGGACACTGCAAAGCGTAAGAATCGCCTTTTTTAACTTCAAACATGGTTCCAGTCAACACGGATGCGAACTTGGGAGGTACGCGGCCAACGGGTTCTAGAAATTGTTATAAAATTACTAGAGTAGCAAAGTGCCATACCTGAATACGGGGACAGGGAATGCCTGAGCTGGACATTGTAACGTAAATGATGATCCTGACGTTGTTACGAACATCATGCCCACTTGTGTTGTAGCCAGCCTAGGTGGCACGCGCCCTATTGGCTCTGAGGAATTACGCAAAACGACGTTATTGTGACTCTTACCGGTACATGGGTGCTGGGAAAGCCTGTGCTGGACACAGTACTGAGAGGCTGGAGAG
Organism: Acronicta psi; assembly: GCA_946251955.1. Classification (NCBI taxonomy): domain Eukaryota; kingdom Metazoa; phylum Arthropoda; class Insecta; order Lepidoptera; family Noctuidae; genus Acronicta; species Acronicta psi. Next base: position 7,441,184 of record OX276475.1, on the reverse strand, counting down.
CTTGGTAAACTGGTAGCCACTTGTGGTCGACGCGCTAGGGAACTTTGGAGGTACTCGGCCCACCGGCTCTGCGCATGTTGGGAGAAGGCCAGATCACGACGAGAAGATACCAAAAAATTCAATCGGTACAGGTGGAAGAAAAGTAGGCCCTAAACACCCCTACTGATCCCTAGGTACTTATAATAATAAATACGCGAGTCAAGGCTCTGCAGGGTACCCTATCCCAACATTCAGGCAAGTTAAACATTTATAATGGTAAACTTAAATACACAATGAAAATTGCGTATTTAAAATACCAACACAAAATACAATAATAATAATCCTTTGTATAAATTTTTTAACTTTGTTCTAATAGATTAGCTACAATGTAGGTATTTAAACAAGAAAAAGATTATTATTATTGTACAAACAAACATAAATAACATTTATATAGTAGTTGTGTCCCCAAAAGGGAATAATGTTCTCATTTAAACTCTCAATGCATAGAACTTAGTTTACTACCATCAACAAATCAACAAAAAAAGCCTTCTTCCGGGCTAAACCTTTAATGAGATGTAATTAAATGAGAACACGGTGCTTTCAGGGATATATAAAAGTATATAAATATATTCAGTGAATAATATCATTCTTAATAAATATTTTACACTATCTATACGTGTTATATCAGATGATTTTACCTGTTGAATCAGATTATGCAGGGCAAAAATCTTGAGCTTTAAAATGATTTTTGTTTGAAATGTTGAATGTTCATTAATATACGTATCAAATCACATCTACACCAAGGTCATATGCACTGAATATATTGTTAAATAGCGCCATTAATTCATCATTACAATAAATGATGTAAGAAATAATATTCATAAATAAAAAGTATATCAATAAACATTACCCAAATAAGTAATAACAAGCTTATTATAACTATATAAAACATGAATTGATGACACTTTTATTGTAAAATTTGTATTTAAATAAAACACTCACCGGTAATGACAAGTCGTCCCTTGGTCGCGGATAGTCGGGTTTCTCCAGTGAGTCTGTGCTTTGTTCTACATTGGTATGATTTGTAACCATCTTCGGGTCCCACATCTCGAATATGTAATTCTCCAGATGGAAGCACTAAGTATTTGCCCTCTGTTGAAATAGAAAAAGCTGTTGCATTTAGTCTGTTAACATCACAAGTTTAAATAGCAATTCATATTTAATGTAATGCAACGCAACAAAAGGTTGCGATTTACTTATAAATATCATTGCATGCATTAGCCTAAGGAAGAGGGACGTGGGATAGAGGTAGGCCGTGAAGCCCATGGAATCAGGGAAGCCCATTTAAGGAACAATGCCCTAATCAATGTAATGGTATCCAATCCTAGCTATCAACGTGGTCAGTGACATTATGAAAGACTAATCCCATAACATGCTAGTAGAATCGTCAGGATGTCCTAGATTGTTTAGCCCGAAAAACAATTAGAATCGTACCGTCAAATTGATTTGTCGAATCTAGTTTGATGTCTATTTCCTCGTCGCCTTCACTGATGATCCAAGAGGTGACGTAAACATATTCAGATACGAAGCTTGGTATGTGACATTTCAAAATAGCGCTATTGCCCCTCAAAACATACTCTTCCATCAGATTCACGGCGTATGCCTGAGACACCACTGAAACAATATTGTGAGACCTAAAGCGATTTGATAACATGTTTGGGTATGTTTAATACTCGTAAACGGTATTTTTAGTTGATGTCACATATAAAAGATTAGTTGATATCTGAATATTACCACAGTACAATGTATATTGGGATAAAAGATTTAGGTTGTGCGGGATATAAGGAACAAGATCAATCTCATAATCAAATCAAACCTAGGTCAGACGAAGCGTTTAGTTTTATTTCTTGCTCTATTGTGTCTTCAGAGATTATCCAGGAACTGACTGAGACGTACTCAGAGACAAAACTCGGAATTTGACATTTCAGAATAGCAGCGTTCCCTCGCAAAACGTATTCTTCCCAAAATTTTACATCATATGCTTGAGATACGACTGAAATCGTTAAGACAGTATAATCGAAAATTGTTTTAATATCTCAAATGCTTGCTAGCAGTCGACTAAATATGTAAGTTATTAAGATTCAACGGGCTCTAATCAATTGATAATAATTTGGTAACTCACAAAACCTAAAATAAGAGAACTCTTAACAGACAAATTAGAGGAAGATAAAGGGAAAATGGGAAGGACGGGAAATGCCTTATCAATTTGACGTAAAATTGATGATGACTGATGCATGTTACCTAAGCTAAAATCTGAATTCAAATTTATTTCCATTTCATCCTGTTCTCCCTCAGAGACAGTCCAGGAAATAACCATAACATACTCAGTAACGAAACTAGGAATATGACATTTTAGTATAGCGGCATTTCCGCGTAAGACATTCTCTTCCCATAAATTTACTGTATAGGCTTGAGACACAACTGAAAGAAGATACAAAGGTGTGTTAAGTATAAACCGAAAAATTTCTAGACAACGAGGACTGTTTTAGGGAATGGGTGATTGCAAGAGGAATTTTGTTAATTTAGTTTTTTTTGCTAACTACCTAAATGGAATGACTGATCTAGTTGAATTTCAAGTTCGTTAATGTCTCCTTCAGATATAATCCAAGATGAAACTGTAACGTATTCTGTTACAAAACTTGGTATGTGGCATTTGACGATTGCCGAATTTCCACGCAGAACGTTTTCTTCCATTAAATTAACAGTATACGCCTGAGATACAACTGAAATAGTTCAAATTAACTCAAATTGGGTGAACATCGCAAAACGTAAAATGAAGGAAAGGAAGGAAGGTTAATTGGAAACATTTGTAAAACCTATTTCGTGTACCCAAATCGTTTGATTCTGCTTTGATTTCCAATTCATCGGTATCTCCTTCCGAGATAATCCACGATGATACAATGACATACTCGGTCACGAAGGTCGAAATATGACATTTTAAGATGGCAGCGTTTCCACGTAAAACGCTTTCCTCCATAAGGTTGACTGTATAAGCTTGAGTGACTACTGCAAGTTTGAATTCGAAACGTTTTGTGAGCATCTTATACGACTGATTATATTATCAAAGGACAAGGATAGGACACTAAGTACAGTTAGATAATCATCATCACTAAAAGTACCCTCTTTATCGACAGTATCATTTATTTTAATTTCGATCTCATTTTCTCCTTCAGAAATTATCCAGGTTGCTACTGATACATATTCTGTCACGAAACTCGGAATCAGACATTTCACAATTGCAGAATTTCCTCGCAATACGTTTTCTTCAACCAAATGAACGGTGTACGCCTGAGAGACAACTAGAACACCGAAATTCCACATTTAATGCGGTACAATTGACCGAAATTTATGAACTATTATAACATACGAACTATGATGGACGGGATACAAAGGTTTTTAAACTACTTCAATAACTCATGTGTACCGTAATTTTCATTTAATGTATACTCTCCTCCTTCAGCATCATGCCAAGAAACTACTTGTACATGATCAGACACAAACGACGGTATATGGCACTTAAATACGGCAGCGTTCCCGCGAATAACATATATGTCGTAGACTTGCGATTCGTAGAACTGATTTACAGCTGAAATATTTTACATAACGTATAAGCTGTTTTGCACCCAGATGCTACAGATAATCACGAGGTCTCCGACACGGGGATTGAGTGGAGTGCGGATAGGGACAATTGGGGCCGCGCAGTGCTCTCGATTACCGTAATTGTCCTCGGAGCGGTTAAACGAAAACCCAGAGAGAGATTCTTCGTCCGTCACCCAATTCACAACATGAACGTAATCCGCCACGAATGATGGAATCGTACATTTAACAATGGCGGAATTACCACGAAGGACGTCTTCATCAGTAACACGAGGCTCGTATGACTGATGTACAACTGTGGATGTTAAAATCATTACCTATTTCTAGCATATACCCAAATGAGTCAAATACTACACTAACCAAAAAATTTAGGACCGGGAAAGGGTATGCAATATATAGATAAACGATCATTAATCTACTACCATCTTTAAAATTGGAGTGTTCCTCAGCAGATACTGTGTCATTGTCAATTATCCAGGCCACAACATGAACAAAGTCAGCAACGAACGAAGGCACAATGCATTTCAGAATAGCAGTGTTGCCTCGCAAAACGAACTCATCGTTAACTCTAGCCTCATATGCTTGGAGTACGGCTGTGACAATTAAGAGGAATTAGGATTAAGGATTAATACATATATCCCGTACTGAGAAATTACCCTCGTTACTATTAGGGTAATAAGTGCCTCCATCACTGTCCATCCACATTTCAACAAATACAAAATCAGATACAAAGCTCGGCACTTCACATTTCATAATAGCTGCGTTGCCGCGAATCACGTACTCGTTGTCCGCTTCGGCTTCGAAAGGTTGTGACACGACTTTACGAGAATAAGAAATTACATGATTATGGCTGGAAAAAGTATGCAGGAGTTTATGAGGATGGGAAAAGTGGTTTTCAAGAAACCATTAAAGATGTACCCTTTGCCGAGTTTGTATTATTAACTGTGAGGATTTGTCCGTCTTCCATGAGCCATGCTTCAATGTAAACGAAGTCGCTAACAAAAGAAGGAATCTTACAGTGGACAATAGCTGCGTTTCCTCTAATCACGTACTCATTTTCGGCTTCGGTCACGTAATGCTGTGATACGACTGAAGAATAACAATTGGATACATAAGTTGGAACGGTTCGAGGCGTAAGGAATTGTTGTAAGTACGGGAGGCTGATGTGTGTGTTTTAAAGAGGCCATTGTACCGAAGTTTCCTGAGTGAGTAATCTCTGTTCCCTCTTCGTCGATCCACATTTCCACCTTCACGAAATCGGCGACAAAAGAGGGAATGGAACATTTTAAAACTGCGGCGTTGCCACGTATGACATATTCTGTAAGAATCTCTGCTTCATAGAACTGATTTACAACTGAAAGAAGACAATATGATCCATGACTGTAAAGCCTAGGGAAGGAGGCCAAGGATAAATAGGATATTGTAAAAGTTATTTCTGGATCTAAAGTACCGATGTCATCGGTTGGTAAGTATTCGCCACCATCAGAGTTGACCCAAGCTTCTACTTTCACGAAATCGGCGACAAAGGAAGGAATATTGCATTTAAGCACGGCTGTGTTTCCTCTGATTACATATTCTGAGACTACTTCAGCTTCGTAGTATTGTGTTACAACTGCAATAAATGCACTTTTGATAACATTTAAGAGGGAATGTGGATGGCAAAGGTGGCGAGGATTGGCAAAGGTGGGCGTGGCAAACATCTGGGAAGTGGAATATTTTTAGTGATTATTGTGGTACCCTCTCCTTCCTTATTTTCCTGGTAAGTAAAAGAATTGCCAGCCTCGTCGTGCCACGAAATAACATTCACAAAATCACCCACAAATGAAGGTATGGAACATTTGAGAATAGCAGAGTTTCCGCGAATCACGTATTCGTTATTAACTTCTGATTCGTATTGTTGCTGTACCACTGTGAAAATTACATCTTTTTAGAAAAGAGTAGAAAGGAAGATGCCCTTTCTACTGGAGGAGAAATGGATGTAGGAAAATTAATAGGGAAGTAAAACGGTGAAGGATTGACCGTAGTTCTCGCCGGGAAGGAAATCTTCATTGTCATCAGTGTGCCAAGAGAGAACTTCAACGAAATCGGCAACGAACGATGGGACCTGACACTTGAGCACAATACTGTTCCCCATAATGACATACTCTTTGTTGACATCTGTGTCGTAATGCTGGGCAACCACTTATACGTGAACAAACAATTATTTTTACATGATTAAAATAAATAAATAAATATAGCGAAGAATGTCTGAAAAAAACACGTTAATAACACAATATAATGTTAAAAGTATTTATTAGCACATCTTTAGATTATGGAGTTGTGTACGGGCTTTTTCACGATCTTGTACCATGCAACATGTGTTTTTCATCTACTATAGTACAAAATGACGGACTTCAATATTAACTAAGTCGATCTTCTCTATGCTTGATTATTTAATTGACCGTACTTGACCTCACGTCATAAAGGGCAGCGCCCTATGATGACCAATAAAGCTTTTATACCTAATTCAGTGCATCTAATCCAGCGTTCATAAAATTTTGTTCAACAATATTAAACAAATTGATGCTTACAATATTTATCTATATTAAAATACGCTTGATAAAAGCTCGTGAATAAACCCGCATTATTCAAATAAGTACACGCAGTATTATTATTCAAATAAGTACCCACAGGTACTGCCTTTATACGGTATGTCCTGCTATAGACATCACTAACAATATCATTAAGCACGAATGTGAAACATTCAATGCATCACTAAACGATTTGATACTGATACTGTTAATGATAACTTCGCAACTCGTGAAAGATAACCATTTGTTGTATAACAAATATAAATAATGAAATAGACAATAGGGTGAGTCAAAAATTTAAGCGCTCGGTTATAAACAGTAACATTGTTATAAGTTAAAGGATATGTCATGTAAACCCATTAACATTATTTATAAATGTGTCAGAAAGCTTTATGGCAGCTTCTGGCACACACGGGGAATATAGCAACTTGTTTTGTTTCATTGTAACACAATCCACTTTATGAGGAGTCCCCTACGAAGTTTAAAACGGTGTGTAGATGCACGCTGTACCGAAATGTATTCAAGTGATTCAAGTTGTTGTTTCTACATGATATTATTTATTATATTGTCATCGACATAATAGTAGGTACTAGGTATGGTCGTGCTTATATATTATATCGCAAATCAAGTTTGTATGATATATTGCGAAATTATATGTGACACAATTAAAAAATATATTTTGGTATCACAAATGCTTTTTCTGCGTCGTCATTTGAAGTTGCGTTAGAGGACTATGAATTAAGTATGATGATATATCATACATATACCTGATATTAAACGTCGTACACAGCTTTAATTAACCTCGGCGGTTGGCAGTGAAGCATTTGTCCGTTAGCAATTCAAAATATGTATGTTTTTGTACAACCGTACTGGCAGTCTTGCTAGCGGACATAAGCTTACAGAATGTGCCTTATGAACTTAGTAAATTTATGCAAATGTTGCTTACCGGCGCGAACGTTTACGTCCCGGGAATGTATGGTGCCAACAGAGTTGCGTGCGAGACATGCGTAAACCTGAGCGTGAACCTCTTGCCGGTAATCCTCTGCGCGGAAAGGCGGGAATAAGAGGTTTCCATTCGCTTGGACCTAAAATTAAACAAAAAAATATATTTGTAGACCGTATGTTACCTATATACTAAATGTGGATTGTGTGTTTATCTTCTTACACACGTAAAAAGAAAATCACACTAGTTTTTATAGTTGACCGATATGAATAGGTTGTAATTATCTTATTTCTAATACTCACTACGTTTATTCTAAAGGGCAATATTACCTCGTTAAGAAAACCCGAAAAATAAAACTAAGTTTGTTTAATTAATTATATTGGTAGTGCACATAATGTAACACACGGAACCACTGAAATAACAGTAGGACCTGTTGACCTGGGAATCAAAATCAGCACCTCGAGCATAGCAGTCGCGGCGCTTTAGGCTAAAGAGACAAACAGGTATTTTTGTGTTTTTGTAAAAATATACGAGTCTGAATTTCATATTCGTGTAATTTATACCATAACCTTTCTCAAATGTTGTACTTTCATTTCAAAGCTTCATTGTTCACTCACCTGTCTCAATCCGGGGACATCACCTACAGCGGTTCCATCAGATCGCACCCAAATAATGTCGGGGGTCGGTGATCCTCGGGCTGCGCACTCAACAGTTGCTCCGGTCGTGTTGCTAAAATCCACTCGGTTTGGGGGCTCTTTCATAAATATCGGTCCTATAGTTTCGTCCTCGCATAGCACTGACCCTGTAAAAAAACAAAGTTATTCTTAACTGCTGCTTTACTCTAAGGGCGCTGGTTCATCATCTCGGAAGAGCAACTATCCGCCATAAATTTAAAAGCGGAAGAAAAATCTATGAAATTATCTTCCAAGTAAGTAGTAAGTTTAACGGAAACTGACTAGGAAGTGGTGAAACAGGCCCTAAATGTTTAAATCAAGTTTGTTATTGCTACTTGACGATAACGGAATTTAAAAATGTAGTTAAACGGTAAAATTGAATCACAAGCAAGTCTTGAGGTATCTGGGTGTCTTAACCTTAACAATAATAATCTAAGCCCTTAATTATAATACTGAAAAGAATATTTGCTCTCAGAAATCAATCTATATTTTAAGGGGATTTAGACATTAGTAATATGCGGGGCCGCGTAGACTCAATATATTTAATTTCAGAACTCAGAACATTATAATTTATGTAGACTTCTAAATAAATTAGGACGAAATTCTGAACGTGAACAACTTGTGGACATCCATGCAGGCAAATAACATGGCTTACCGGATACACAATACTTCTGCTACCTTATCCTGCATAGGTTGAGTTCACGGGTAAAGGTTAACCATACTAACCATTGTTTCCGAATACAAACAACCAATACCCACAAAATAGAATAATTGTTGAAATTTATAATACAGACTTGTATTGTAATACATACTTGGAACAAGTCTCTCCTACCTAAATATTAAAGTAGTGATTTTAGACACTGTATGGTCTTATGAGGTAGAGCCAAGTAATAACGCTAAATAATACCAGTCTATGGATGGGTGACCATTTTATCTCATCAGAACCCAGTTAAGCTGTCGGTCTGGATTGTCATGCAATTTGTCCATTTTTTTGATGATAGCACCGAATGGTTAATTAGGGTGGTGGTGGTAGAAGTGATGACAGTCGCTTCGTGTAAAATGATGATAATTATTTAGTTACTTGTTCTGGTAGGCCAGAAGACTGCCTCAAATTAGTCGGGAAAAAGCTTAGATGATGATAACGTTCTTATGTCTAACGTCAACGTTTATCAGCTCATCACAGGTTTTATAAAGTAGCTAGCTAGCTTATAAAGCTTCCAAACTCCGGCGCTTGGAGTACCTACCTACCAGTTGTAGGGAACTAAAAATCCTCGACCCAGTTTATAATGAAGCCTGGAAAAATAATCCGGCACAAGTGACGCGCTCTCATGCCACGTCTCGCTACTCGTTTTATGAGATGAATGACACACACTAAATGTTAATTAGTGACCTCGTTAGGTCAACTTACTGTAGGTACTAACAACGATGGTGATACTAATATCCTGTGTAATTAAAATACTTCAGTTACCATCTACGTTTTAGTGTTGCTATCCTCTCAGATCCTTAATTTAATTGAATACAATTTAGGATCCAGAAGTAAGTATCCTAAAGAAATATGAAAGCAGAATTCAGATTATGAACTCACTTCTACTTCTAAAGGTAAAGAAAACATTCTGAAATCAACACTTATTTAGGGACTACGTTGTTTTGTAGCGTATTTTAAACAACAAAACTATGTAGTTGTTTGATTCTATCGGTAGTCTTGTAAAGTTGTAAGCCTACCGTAAAAAAGTTGATAATATTGTAGAATAAAATTATGCATCTCAACAGTTTATTTAAATTAAACGGTCAAAAACTTTAAATATCAAATTCCGACCACTGCTGATGGAAAACAAAAAATAGCAGCAAAACGAACAAAAACGCGAGGGCGTGTTGCGTGCTTACGGCAGATGTGCGCTCGCGCACGCTCCTGATTGGTCGAAGCCACGACAGATGTTCTTTACATCACAACCTGAACGCAGGATGCTGATTCAACTAAGATTTATGACAACACTTGCTACCAACTAGTTAGTTTCTACAAAAAGTCAAGTATTGCTGCGCTTACAACTGATAATTTATAATATTACCTTCTATGTACTACTATCGTAATAGAACAGCACAGCGATATCAATTCAAATTATTAGGTCACGTTGTATCCGTAGTCACAATGACCTGATAATCTAGCTTGTCCTTAGAAATTCCAATTTAAATGATTTGTGTTTATTAGATACGATTGTATTATTATTTAAAACGTAAAACAAGCCCTACAAAAAGTGCAGCATTTTACTTGTATTACTGTTATAACTTTCTATGTAAAAATTTTTATCTTCACAATTTATAAGTTCCTTAAGTTAATATTAGGTACCTACTAAACTTATCATAAATTTCGCACATTATGTAACTACATGAAGGTAGGTATCTAGATAAAGCGATAGTACATAGATTGAGGAGATATCAGTGTCAACGCTCACTTTGGCTTCAACATGTGTACGGACACTATTAAAGGACTAGTTACCTCAGTATTTAATTGGAATTAATTAGTCAGCATAATAGTAAATTTAACGCAAAATGGTCTAGGCGCTACTTTCCATTTGAGTTTGACAGGTAAGTAGGTACTCCGCGAACTAACCATAAGTACACAGTAACTATTTACTACTCGTATGTACGTATAGTGTTCAATTACTAATGTTACAAAAAAATATAAAAAATGCTCATTACTAAATACCTGAGGAGATTTAAGTTATTTTAAACTTTGTAAGGATACTTAAGTTTCATACCTATATTTATAAAACGCCGAACACGTTATTCGTTAAAACTTGCAATTAATATCTTTCTTAAAAAGTTCAAGGTAAGGGAGATACGCTTGACACAACTTTAACGTATTTTGTCATATTTATGCGAAACATAACTAGGTATGTATATGACTATGTGTGTAACAACAAGGCTAAAATTCTTTTCAATACTTCATTAACAAATTGTCATTTGAATCTATAGATTGAATTTTAAAATGCATAAAGTAACTTTTGTTTTCACGAAGGTGAAAAGCGTGAAACTAACGTTTTATTTTGAGACGACAAAGTATTCTGAAATTCTGAGAGAATGCACATGAAATGTAGCACATTCGTTTAGACGCTACGCTGTTAAATACGAGTTTACGGGTAATGTAGCGTTGACCCTATAGTACCGACACTTGATCCTTATTGATACAAAGGTCGGTTGGGATCAAACTATGAATGACATTCACCAGAGATAATTAATAGCTACCATGACTAAGTTATAAGTGTACTAAAAAACTATAAGCACGCGTAGCATGATCACCGTAGATATAAGTATAAAGATTAGTATCTATTCAGACGTTAAAGGCTGTGTCGACAAAAACGTGTTATAGATGACATTTTCTATATCTCATCTTATATCGATTGTAGAGTCGCTCGTCATCGAGCTTGTCTGCGTCGTGTGGTCTACGTCGTCGTTGCTACTACCTAAGTTGTTCTCTACGTCGTTTTATCCAATTTGTGTACAGTTAGGTTAGGATTTACGACATAATGGATAATGTGCAAGATCCTTCATGTGGAATTGGGATTTCGAGACTATTTTGAAAGAAAAGATTAAAGACGTAATTATACTAATTATCTTAGACTTTTTTGAATACATTAATTACGAATTCTATAAATCCATCTGCGAATAACAAGGGGAGTTCCCCTTGTTATTCGCAGATGGATTTATAGAATCCGTTTATAGAATCCGTCGAGTACCTACTTAAGCGTTTTATTAATGTAGAGAATTTAAAAAACCAAACGGTATGTGGCGCGTCAACTTGCTTTGAATTGAATTCCTAATTTAGAAAACAACCATTCGTTCACGTAAATGCTAACTGAGTAAACTGACTATATTACAACTCTTTTTATTATGAAAATAGTATCCATTACCAGTCGATTGATTAGCCGTGTACAGTTTAATTACATAACCATTAACAAACAAGGTTGGTGTGTCAAACTTTTTTCATTATTGTATTAACTGTAATATAATAGAAAATAATACTCGTAGTTACTAAGGTTCGATCCAGCTATATGTATAAAAATGTTATAAACAAACAGAATGATTTGTTATGACAGATAAAATTTGCTATGCGCTATAATTTTATTTGTGGCCGTTGACCCGGTAAATTCTTAGTCGTTGCCCGCTGACGCTACCTTATGTATATTATCATCATCTATGTCTATCCTTATCTTTTGTTTCTTAACGTCTTGCGACACTATTCACGCCGGCATAAAAGCACGGTTAAGCTCGACATTAACATACAGAAACTTTACATTGTTGAACTCGTCCCTTGTATGGTTCACGAAAAGAAAAACAACAATTTTATTTCTTTTGGTAAATACTAGTATACTGAAATACGTAGTTTATTCGTACTCTTTTAGATAAATTTAATACCAAAAATTCGAGTATTAAGCCGATTAGTCGATGTTTCATAATGTCTAGTTTGACAATTTTACGTATACGCAACCTTATGTTTTCATTGTAAACAGAAGGCCATGCTTTCCAACGTAAAGTAACTGAATATTTTGTTTATTATGACACTGGCCTGGCACAGAGTATCTCAGCGGTGATTGTCCTAGATCACAATGCAGTTACGTTGTTAGTATAGTTGCATAAGAACACAAGCATAGATAAAACCGTTGGAATGTGTAGCCGCAAAACAAAAACGCTCCTTCAAAAATTTGAATTTTTCTGCATTCTAATATCTGTTAGTCTTTTTGCTCTAACAATTTCTATTGATAGTAAAGGACATTTGATAATTTATTTGGATGACAGCGAGCTATTTAAAGGCACACACATCCGAATTACCTAATTGCGTGTTAACAATAACACCATAATCATAAGGCGGTTATGCGTTTAGCATTTATGCGTTTAGCATTTATGCGTGTTTATGAAATGCTCGTTACCGCGCGTTCTGAAATAGGTACTATACCAACACGGAATTAACATTTGAAAGGCTCCGATCGCTTATTAACACATTTTGCTAGCAGAAAGTAATTTCCAGAACGGATTTTAATAATGACTAGCTTTCCGCCAGCGGCTTCGCTCGCGTGATCTGGGTATTTCTTATGAATTCATAAACTATAGCTTATGTTATTCGGTAAAGATGTAGCTTTCTAATGGTGAAAGAATTTTTCCAATCGGTTGAGTAGTTTCGGAACCTAATAATTACTATTCAATGCAAACAGTAAACGAGCATTTTAATCTTTCCTCTTTATAATATTAGTATACAGTTCTCGCCAAACTTATTGTCCGGCCTGAAGTTGGCACGAGCTAACTTCACCCCGACCGTAAAAATCGGACAAAGAAAAATATTGGACTGTAATAAATAAAAACGAAAGCTCAAGTTGTAGGCTGTCGTTTTGAATAATTTTATTTTATACTGTAAATATAGTTACTGTAAGAGCCACCGCAGATTCCAAAAATTTCAACCTTTAGTCGGTTGGTGTTTTAACTACTTACAATTTAATTGAATGCTGCAGTGCAATTTGCCTGTAGTTTCTTTGCGGTGTATTAAGGCTAAGAATTTTACCATTATCGTGTCGTGCGGTTAATTAATAAATTGATCATGGTTTTAAGACAAAGTCAATGTTTATACTTAGTCACGGGCAGTCGAGGCTATAATTATATATAAAGGAGTTTATGTAGGTGTAACGGCGTGAAAATAAACTACTAAATGGTAAAAATAATAAACTATACTGGCTATGTTTACACCGACCCGAAATACTATGTCAGCAATGAACCGAAATAGGAGAAATAACATCGAAGCCGACTGACAGTCAGTGTCCCTCGCGAGGTGTATAAAACATTAAAAAATACATATTTTAAACATTAAAACATAGCCTGTATTCATGTTTTTTAAACGGCCTTTAGGCTCTCTCTGTCGTACCGTCCGAATTGATAAATAAATCTTGTTTTAATTGATGACTAGCTTCTTCCAACAGCTTCGCTCGCGCCAAGTTTGAACCCCGTTTTAATTGTTATTCTGTTATTCGGGGCTGAGACAAATCCAACAAATCAAAAACCACGAAAATCGGGCCATCAGTTCTCGAGTTATAGGTGTTGTAACAAACCCGACTTTGTTTTATATAGTAAATGTTATGTTGAATGACTAATTTACGATAATACGTGATAGGCGATATTATCTTATCATCCTAAATTCGCAAGAGCTAATTGAGGTAGGTAAAAAGGTTAACAGTTTAATAAGATGTAGTTCACTATAACCAGTTTCACAGACACTAGGTAATAAATACATAGACAGTATTAGTCATTCTTCTGTCAACTTTTTCTGCAAATTGTTGAATCATAATGATCTAACTTATTGGTCACTTGAATGTTTGCATAATTATATTATTATTAGAAGAAGTGCATAGCAGTATGAGATATAGTAGTACTTATTGGAGTCACGGTCGCGACCTTCGCGCTTCGAAAGGCCAATGTTCTGCGCTGTTTGTGTAAAACCTAGCATTTAGTCTGAACCTGGCGTCCTCGCCCACGCGACACTCGTTACCAGTTCGATTAGCTTGGAGCATATATGTATGTATACAAGATTTGGAGTAGGATGCTTGCAGATATATAACAGGCATTTACTGATGATTCCCACAGTAAAGAAATTAAAAAAGTTATGAAAACTATATTGACAACTCTAGTACCTAACCTATAAAATACTAAGGGACATCCATAAGGAAACTCCTGGTTTTCATTTTGGCATTGAAAAAAAAACGAAAAAAATATTACAACATATTTTATTGAATTTTGCAACTCACTAGTTCTACTACGTTTAACTGTCATCTTAAATCACATTAATTTTCCTGCCTTTGTATACATATATTAGCGTTACACACAGGGTTTGTAAAGATTGTAACTATTTTGTAGGGAAGTAGGTAAGTATTGGTGTCTTATAAAATGAATCATCGTAGCATGGATGACTGAGATGATTTCTGCAGCTGCAACAATTATTTTCATAGCGTTATTATCGCATTCGTATTAAAGTAATTACTGCTTTGATTAATCTGTTGCTTGCGATGTCTTCATGTGAAAACGATATATTTGGAATCTTATGATTTCGATTTGTTTCTTTGGTAAAGTTGTACTTTATTGAAGAAATTCGTCCAACATACCTATCCGTGATATCGTGCTATTTTAAGTTAATACCAAGACTTTCCCACGAATTATATGATCGATTCGAAATATTATTATTATGTACCTTATTGCCTAGACCTCCTCTAACTTTGTTTTCAGGCTGCACAGTTATCCAATTTAATATTATATTCTACTACGTTTGCAAGGTGCAAAGTTGTCAGACTATATTTATACCAGCCGAAGCGTTTAGGCAAACTGTTTTGGGAAGGGGTCGAAAACAGTGCTACGCGCGAATATAGGTTCGTTGCCGGCCGCTGTATCGACCTATGACGTCACGAGCAACGTACTCCCAAACAACGTGTGGGGTGGAAAGTACCCTTGCGATCGTGACGCTCTTTTTTAACACGCTTTAGTTAACCACACTTGTAAAAAAGTTACTTAATCAATATTGTTCCAATTCTTTATGGTGACTGAGTTCTTTAACTTTTTTTAAAAGAAATAATACCTACTTTGTACCGTTCTTCTGTACCATCAACGTAGGTGCCCTTATTATCACTAACAACTGGAAGTTGAAAACATTCAACTTACAACAGTCTTATACAGATTCTCATCTACGGTTTCAAAAATGTGCTTAGTAATAAATTCAGACACCCAGTACTATCCATTGATAATAATAGGTTGTCGTAATTAGAATTAACAGATTATCCAATGTCCACAGTGGGAGATCTGCAGAAACCTAAGGCAGAAACAAACTAAAATGAACTTCAAGTGGAATCAAAGGGTATCACTCAACATTATTTAGTGTTCTAGCTCTCCTTGCCTAGACAATAATCTTAAATATCATAACTTTTATTTATTTTATGAGTGTACTTTTGAGATTGTATCTTAGGCGTTAAAGTCAAGATATTCACACTTAGAACTGTGAGTTTATAGATAGACACGTTAGGGGCAAAGATACCGATAGATATCCGTACTTTGGGCCCACGCATAATACTTGTCTTTTTTTTAAACTGGTAGATATCATTTTACTATCACGCTTTATAGGTACGCTAGTACCTATAATGGTTTTACAAAATAAAATGTTGGTAAACTTACCTATAGCGGCCAGTGCCACGAGGGCAGTGAATCCAATATGTGACATGTTAACACACTTTAACACTTCACTGATCACTTTAGTTTCTTGTCCAACTTAAAATTAAAATTCCACTTAAAAAACAAAAAGATCGTTGTGCCGCGATGCGGCTGGGCTCCGCCCGAATCTGAAACAAATTGAAAACATTGTTAAAATTGCGTTTCTAATGGATCTGGCGATGTAATTTTAGTATAGGCAAAAAACAGAGTAGCTAACATTTACTATAAAAAAAGGTCAAAATCTCGGGCTGTATTTTATAAAATTCTTACATAAATCTTGTTACATTTGAGAATTGCAATATTTTATTACCGACTCTCTCGCTCTTAGGCAGTCTTTATTTTTGCTTTAGTAAAGTAGGATAAACCAGACATAATATCATCTAGATAATATCAACCTATATGGTAGAAACGGAACCGAAAAAAGTTATAATCATTGTAAACTCTCCCAAAGTACGCATTAAAGAAACCGTGTCTCTTCAGAGGGGCAAAACAATAATTGTATCTGGTGTCTGCTAATAAAATTTAACATGAACACAGCGGATAGCAGTAGTATCGAGTGGGCAAAAAAAGAACTCGGAAACATGGTCCATGCCACAATGAACCGACTAGCATGTCAACCTAAAATCTGCCATCGTGATAATTATAACGAATGTGTGTATTTTTTTTAGATAAGCTTAATATTAGCTGTATCATAAGGGAACAACGAGAATACAATGCCATTGCCAACTTACTCTAAGTAGGGTGTTGGTAAGTCCATGTAAGGAGGAACAATCTACTGGGACTGTGACTCAACCAAGATTATTGGCATGTCAAGGTTAACTCGATACGCTGTGGTTGACTACCTATTCTGTTAAATAAATTCTACCTTTATAAAAAAAAAAATTGTATGTAGATTGTAGATTTAAATAAGTAACATTATCTAAACGCCAAAATTAGTATCTTCGCACTTCCTGCGAAGCCACGCAATATCATAATTATCACAAAAACGTACCTTAGTATACATATATTTTTAATTATTTTTTAGGCTTTTCCACAAACATATCAATAATTCATCAATCTAAACCCATTTTAACCTAAATAAGTATGGAATGTACATTTTTTATGAAATTAAAAATCTAACATCCATAATGCTTGGGAGGTAAAACACTGGGCGGAACTACGGTCAGTCACGCAAGGATAAACCAATTGGGTACACGCTTACACTCTACCATGTTTAGTTAATGCAGTTTTACAGTTTTGGACATGAACACACATTTACGAGTAAAAACTTTAAAAAATAAAAATTTGCATCAACATTTTTAGGTAGGTAGGTACTCCATGCGGTTCAAGGGCGTTCAACCCTATTTCTAGCTTGTATATTGTTTGCTATCCCTCTCTTGTAATTTATTTAAAAGGGAGGTGTAAGCTGAGGGATTAAGAGCATTAACAGATGGACGTTATTACTCGAGTTCCTGTCCAACCAAAAAACTTTTACCTGCTATATCTACTTATATGCTCTTAACAATTATTGTGATGGGGCCAAAAAGAAGGCAGGTACTTTTTTGAATATGCATTTGAACTGAAATGGTAAAACAGAAAGATTAATTCCAAATATTAAACTATCTCCTTATTCAGTAGATAAACCAGATAATATAAATTGCATAAATGTATTTTAAAATTAGACCAACGTTGAATACAGTACATCCTGATTCCTGAGTGAGCTGTTATTCGTGTCTACATAATTTCAACTAAATGTTACAACATCTAGCACTTGAGAAAAACGGTGACATCACCGTGCCAATTTGTAAACACACCCAATAAAGTTAGGGCCTAAGAATCTAGATTACCTACCTACATTAGAATGTGGATCATGTGGAATGAATAAATGGATAGTAATTTTATTAGTTTACTAGCCTTTGCCCGCAACTTCGTTCCCGTAAAGTTGAAATTTGTCCCAGTTTTTGCAATATTTTTAATTGATACTCCGCTCCTATTGGTCGTAGCGTAATGATATACATATAGCCTATAGCCTTCCTCGATAAACGGGCTATCCATCACTGAAAAAACTTTTCAAATAGGACCAGTAGTTCCTGAGATTAGCGCGTTCAACCAAACAAACAAACAAACTTCAGCTTTATAATATTATATGTATAGATTTACCAATATTACTTGGAACAACAAAGCATTTAGTACCTATTACAAAAAAAATCGGATAACTTTCGCACACCACATGAAAATTTATACGTTTGATCTATCGTAGCCAGACGATCATTCAAACTGTGCAAATAGCGTTAATTAAGACTGACAGACAGACCTAATAAGGAGTCAACTTGACTTGGTCATTACCATCGCGTCGGGGAGTGTTAATACCACGAATAACTAACTACGGTTCAAGCATTTATTACACAAGCGTTTTGCATGACAAAGTATTGGAATAATCGTCTGCTGGTTTCCGTGACCACAAACGCATATCTTCAATACAAACCCAACCTCGTGCATGAGTGACGGAAGACTATTTCGGGCACCATTATCCAGAAATGGCTACGCGCCGCTCGTGTTTGGATTTAACGAGTGCGCGTTTGGGTACTACATATATCAGACGATCGTGAAGTGAAAAATAATATGTTCAATGTTTGATTTTATTGCAAAGGAAGTACTAAGACAAATTAGGATATCGTATTATGCACCTTTATGTTATTTCTTTTATATACAGTTGACCCGCCTTTAGGACTTTGCTAGGTATGATTTTAATGACAAGGCCGGTACGCCAGTTTAAACAGTTATTTAAAACTAGCTTTCCGCCAGCAGCTTCGCCCGCTATCCCACGGGAACCATAGATTTTACCGGGATAAAAAGTAGCCTATGTGTTATTCCAGACTATAATGTATCTCTGTGCCAAATTTTATCCAGATCCGTTCAGTAGTTTTTGCGTGAAAGAGTAACAAACAAACATCCATCCATCCATCCATCCATCCTCACAAACTTTCACATTTATAATATTATAGTATAGTATAGTAAGATAAGATAGTAAGATGTTTATTGACTTACCGCATTTTACCTCATTAGTATTTAGATACTACTTAATAAACAAAATCTTATTTACATACTATTTTTATTTTGTCTCGGTGTGGTAGATTATGCGATTTATCTTATCCGATACAATCACGATGGGTATGTGCACTTTGAATAAAACCTGCAATTGAAAATAGCCTTTCAAGGAGTAATATCGTTTTCTGTCTACGACGTAATGTACCTAAGTACTTGTTATAGATATTTGGCGCAATAGAATGGATCGCCCCCGCGCCGTCTGGGAAGCTGCAATACGAGTCCCCCTCCCCCACCCCTGTTAAGTGGAAGTAACGTTAGTGAATTTCTCCCACTCCACCTTTTCAAATACCCGCTCCTACGCAGGAAGATGTCACCTACAGTTTTCGCTAAGATATTAGATGTGCGTGGATAGTAGAGTTTCAAAATTGAAAGCTTTACGTTCATGACCATGGCGTCCAAATAGATTCGATTAAAAACTTGTTTCGTTGCTAAGAATAAACATTTTTAGGTAGGTACTTCCGATATTCCGACTTTGTTCTATATACATAGGTTGTCCATTTCCATTCCGTCCATCGACTTGAAGATACATCTCAATAAATTACTCAAACGTTTCAATCTGGATTGTTAGAAATTACAGCTCTTTTAAATTTTTCACTGAAATGAGTAATTAACTTTCTTATTTATATACTACCCATTTCATTAGGACAAGAGGATTTAAAAGGGACGCCTTTTACCTGCTAACCGCACAAAAACGCACCGTGTTATATACGAATCGAACGTTTTGCACCTGCCATCTGGAGAACAGGCTTTTTCGGACAATCACTTCACGTTAAATCTTTTATTTTCTTATGATGCGACATGCCTTTGTGTTTGTACATACCTAGACTTGTGTACGAATTGCTTCCCCTCCGAACTGTGTAAACGGGGGAAGGTCGGTATGCCAGAAGGGTCGGTCGAAATTAATGGCCTATTAAATAAATATATCTAAACTTATGAATATCTCTAGTACTACATACACCTACGAATACTGCATCGCTAGCTTATACCTACTGAGCGCGCATTATTTTCTTCGTGCGGCAAATTTTATGGAAAGACCGGTTTTCTTTACAGCGAAAGCTGTCCAGTGTCCTGTTTAATAGTCTAAGCTCTAGTATCTATTAATACTAAGTACTAAATCTAATGTAACTAAACGTCGCACTATGTATTGTTGTAGGGTAAAAGTAAAAATTGTAGTTACTAAGAGCATTATTTTGTTACTGAAACTTAGTGTGTATTTCGGACTGCTTGCTCATACTCAATCTTCGCATGTACGGAAGGTGTCCACTCTACCACGTGCTTCGACTTACAACTAAATGATTCACTGGATTAGTCAAAGCTTACCCACTACATGAATGATATATTACATTTAAATTGTTCTAGATATTAAGTATAAATACTAGGTGGGGTTACACTACCAGTCTCAAGAGCCTAGAAATAATTTAAATCTAAACCCGATACCTTTGTAGATTCCTTTCCATATTAAAAATAACATCCGAATCAGATCGATAATTGCGAAACGTGAGTGGTCAGACGAAGTTTCTCAATATCCGCCACCCACCGGCATTTCGACATTTAGATTAAAGTAAATAATCATTTAGTAAATACAATAATCGGTTTAAGAAAAAAACCTTAAAAATTGTAACAGTTGATTGTGTTAAACTAAAGTAAGTACTCCTTTGGGTTACCGATAGAGTCGGAGAACCTTAGTTCATGCAATGCAAGGCTGTTAAAGTAAAACTACGTTGAAATTATGAGCCATTTCGTATCAAAACATTGTATACAAATGTAATCAGGAAAGGAAATATCAAATTAAAGGCAAGATATTGCAGGCGACTCTATATCTACACGGTCGAGACAACATCGTTATCGATCGTGGTCGCGCATTCGCCGGGTCGGCGCATTTCGCAAAAAAACCCTATTATAACATAAATACAAGGAAGTATTGAGCCGAAACGCTTTATTGTAATTCATAATTTTTACCTGAGAGGATCGAGTGGTGGCTCAGCGCAGCACCCACAACACTTAAATTCACAAAACACACGCGAAGAGACGAGTGGCGACAACCGACCCGCCCAGGCTACAGACGCGGTATGAGTAACTTGTATAGCTATCATATAAACGGCCGATGACATCCGACCACAGAAAAGGATGGGTGTACTATATCGTGTCTCTTCTACTCCTTAACGTATCAAAACGAGCGGTCCTGGCCGAGATAGAGCGATTTTAACCGAGGGTCGCAGGATCCATGAAAGTGATGCGCACGCAGGAAATTTTTTGAGGCAGCGTGTAGATTGTAACTACTTGTGGTCCCCTCGTTGTTAGATCCAAGGTGTTTAGCGTCATCTCACTCTTACTATACAGGATGTGTCGCATTATCGACTGGAACATTCATTTATAATTTCTTTTAAGCTTACACTACCAGTGTCTACCATTGAAATTGTGTGACTACTATAAGAATAAAAATGAAACTAGATTGATAATATATTTTATTAAAAGTAGAATAAATAACAATAGAAATAAACAACATTTCCATGGCAGCATAAGCAATATAAATTTGATGTATAACATACGAAAAATGACAAACCCTTATTTAAATTTTATTCTACACAGCTTTTTATTAATGTGACAGAATAGAGATTTTTTTACTTGGTAATAATGTCACAATTATTTCATGAGATATCATTGTGCTGTTTCAAATTTTACTAATATTAGATTATGGCACATAAAAATAAATTCGTCTAATTGTCTTATTATTTCTTATAAAAACATATACATAATATGAAAATAGCTGAGACTTTAGGAAGTTAGATGTAAAGTTATGGAACATGTGACTAACTTATTACTTTAATATTTTTGCGGCTTAGTATTTTGTAATATAACTACAACAGCTACTCAGCACTCTACTAGGCATATATACAATATTCTAATTAATTATATATTATTTATATAGATATCTGATAGCTTTAACATTTTTACTTATATATATATCATGTAACTATATAGTCCAATCGATACTTTTATATATCTACAAGAAAGGAAGCTGCATACAAAATAAAAAAATACATCTGTATAAAATTAACTACTATGACTTTCGAAAAATACATGGAATATCTTTGATTTATAAAAAATATATAATTTTTTTGGCACTGGATGGATCCAGAAAGTAGCAGATTGAATTACTATCATAAAATTTATAAAATTTTATATATTTCATGTCGTAGGAGTTCTGTAATTGTGTTTGACCGTTTGTTCAAGAAAATATAAATCAACAAGTACCTATATACTTACTACTATTTAAGCCGTTTTTAATGATTGCGTACTGTTAGTAACATTCTTATGTTTATGACACGCGGGGTGGACATGTAAGAGGCGGGTATGATCTTAGGCGGTTTCATGGGGTGCCGGCAGTTTCTCCCAGGACGGCTCTACGCCCCAGATCTCACGTGCGTACTCTGCGATGGTGCGGTCAGATGAGAATTTGCCCGATGTCGCGATGTTCTCTATCACCATTTCAGCCCACTTTGCCTGGTCCTGAGAACACAAAAATAATTAATTTAGAACATAGGTATGTTTCTACAGTTTAACAGTGCGAAGACTTCGGACACTGTTTTAGTTTGCCATAATTAAGAGCCATCTCAATGGTCTTCAGGTACGGGCCGCAACTTTAATATTATCAGGTTTTTTTGTACTGAACATCCGATGCTTCTTTTTTCAAGCCGCCGCATTTAATCGTGGCATTTGGGAAAAGGCATGGCAAGTGTTAGAATCGAGAATCTTGGCGTAATTGTCATATCTCCTGTAGATTGCAGAATGAGAAATAAGTTACTGCTTTGTTACTATGAATGCAATTTACAGGAAATAAATCCCGATTGAGCTCTAGATTTTTTTTTATTGTATTTTTATCTTCAAAATACGTTGCATTTATTAAAAAATACTCTGAAGGCTTTGGCACTATTCAAACAAAAAAAATTAAGGGTCGAACTTTTGTGACTAAAATCCTTGAGCAGAAATGTTAAACTTTAAATTCAATTTTGGTCATATTCCATCAGGCCTAGGTGTACCATATTTTTAGGGGAAGTAGTTGACATTATAGTGATCCCTTACCATAAAAAAAAACATTTATAATGAAAAAATGAAACAACAGAAAATTAATGTCAGGTAGAAATTATTAAAATATCATTGAAATAATTGTATCTTCTAAACAACTGAAAATCGTGGAACATACATGGGGGTGTTTTTGAGACCTCTTGATTAGAGGTATCTAAATTTTGTCTTTCCTGTGGGAATTTCCCAAAATCCTTTCTTATTGCCCACCTATGTCACCTAAGCAACATTTGTGCAAAATTTCATGCTTCTAGAACGAGCGGATTCATCTGTGACTCATCACACGATAGACAATTTTTTCAGTTTTTTCCATAGCTTACTAAGAATGATACGTATATATGTATACATTTAACACAGCTGTGTAAGTACGTAAGCTACACTTTATAATTGATAACACGTACAGTGCCAAGTTATGTCAATGTGATATGTGTTGTTGATAGTTTTGATTCAATCAGGTATAAAGGTTACCGCATAAATGATTCACTTCCTCATTACACATTATAGTTTAGAAAGGAAACGTTCTATGCAAGGCATGGCTCTGTTTAGATTTTTTAGAGGTTTATGGAGGATTCACTGCGCCGACAGTTTGAGGGAATATTCCTCTTACTGCCAGCGCAGCGCATCCTTAGAAGGAGCTCTGGCGACCTTACTCACTGCAGGAACACAACACATAATAAAGTGTTTACAATCACATAACAAAGTAAATTTCATGTTATGTTATTAAAATTTTAAATAGTTTAATTTTATTAGCTGTTCTTCGCAGTGTTACTCGCGTTCATTAAATTTTTGCCTTTCCTGAGGGAATTTCCCAAAATCCTTTCTTATTGCCCACCTATGTCACCTAAGCAACATTTGTGCAAAATTTCATTCTTCTAGAACAAGCGGATTCAGCTGTGTGTTTGAATCCTGTCTGTCAGTTTCTTCTTTTATAGATATAGATTTTATTAGCTTAACTTGGAACGTTTTGAGTACCCTTTTTTGTGTGCGGCAAATCCTCATGGATCCCCGCCGCATGGGGAGGCGGCAGTGTATGTCGGACTCATATCGACTAAAATCCGCACTTGCCATCACTTGCCCTTTGCGTCATGGTCATGGGATCAGGAACATTCACCACGACCATGTCTTGTGTACCCTACGTTAACATACCTGATAGGCATCGGAGACCTTCTGCTGCGCCTCGATATACGCGTCATAGTCGGCAAGATGGAGGAAACGGTCGTGTTGCAGCAACACGTCGGCGATGTGGGCGAAGCGGCCCGGCTCGCCCGGAGAGAAGAACCCGCTGCGGATCTGCTCCACGCACTGCCGCAGCTCCGGGTTGCTCTCGTAGTACTCGTAAGCGTTGTAACTATACCGAAAAATTATATAAAATACATCTATTTTTTATATAGATGCTAGAATTTACTACGAGGTTACTAAAGAGATTTGTGTGGAACATTTGTATGCATAATACATGCATATTATTACTACATTGCACCGATGCGAAACCAGAGCGGGTCGCCTGTAATTTGACGACACAGGTTAATGACGATCATTATGAATCACAATCCCAGAAAACTTAATAGTCTCTTTTAAAGACTTAAGTTATCGCTGGGAGTATTTTTTTTGCTACATAGCAATAGAAATAAAATATTTATCATGCCATGCTGCAATGCCATGACACTGGCAAAATAATATGAAGAGTTCATAGATCAGTCAGTCACCTATTGCTTTTATATACAGGATTTTTTTTATACAGTGAGCAATTTTTAGTTCAGTGTCAGTAATAGAACACATTTACATTAATTCTTTTTTATCAGACTCGAAATCAGAAAAATCTTGAAATCAAACGCAGCGGGGATGCACTTGAAGGTGGTGCCACGTCATCGCCGTACCGTGAAATGCCTATTGTTTATATTCATAAAATAAGTCTCAAAGTAAACATCTTTCGTAGACGATATCTAACTTATTTTAGGTAGTAGTATCCAGATTATACTAGTCTATGCCGTGCATAATTATAACAACGTCGTAAACACCAAGATAGGTTCTACCGTTGGATGAACTTCGTTAATAAACTAGGATAGATTTAACCGTGAGTTTCAGTCGATAAACGTCAGTTTGCGAGTTTAATAGATAAGAATCATTCATAAATAGCATTATAAGCACACACTGTTCCCGCATGTTTTGCTGGCCGCAGTTATATTTATTCTTATCAATACTGCTTTATAATTATGCTGTAAGTGTAAACAAATGATAAGTAGTTACGAGATTAGTACAGTTGTCATGTAGAGAATTACTGAACGTCCTTAAATCGTACGCGATTATAATTATCCGTGATGCCCCGTATGGTGTGGTCGTACCAGTAACGGTCGATAGGTTTTATCTTGTGCGGTAACTATAAACAAAAGAGTTTTTTGGTACTAACCACTCGACCGTTATTATTATGAAATTGAACTTTTCCAAAAGAAATGAAAATCTTAGACGCGTGCATACTTGATGGAAGTGTAACAATTGCTCGAAATTTGGGCAAGCGTCCAGCGCGATAACTGTGATTGATTCCTTTTATTAGACAAAAGTATAAATACCTAGGTATTTCTACTATTTACTTTTTTAATGACCTGTCAATTAAGGTGTATATGGTATGGTGTATAAGGTGCATATAATCTGTACCTTTATGTATGCACATTACTTAAGAAGGTACCAAGGGTTACATACCCTCGTTTCTGCAAGGCTTCCACGTCATCGACCCTCATGCCAAATATGAACATGTTCTTTTCTCCGGCTTCCTCTGCCATCTCGACGTTAGCACCGTCCATGGTACCAATGGTCAGGGCTCCGTTTAACATGAATTTCATGTTACCAGTACCGGAAGCTTCTGTGCCAGCGGTAGAAATCTTTAAACAAAAAAACAATTAAGTTACTTCAGTATATGTTCGATATATTTGACATTACGAGCTCTTTGATGTAACAATAGTTTATGTAGGTACATAAACTATTGTTACATCAAAGACATCGTAATGTCAAAATATCGAAGCCATTAAAAGACTTATTGCAGACATAATCTACATTTTTATTTAATATGAAACAGTTTCGTATCAGAACTCGAGGAATCGTCTAGACGTCTGAAAAACAAGTCCAATGTTCGATTAATTGAATAGGTTCTCGGCCTTTTTTCCGACCTCATTGGTTTTATGGCAAACACGTGTTTCTTAAGGTGACGTTAATGATAAAAGCATCTCAATTCATCTGTCTTTATAGCATCATCAGTTAATGGCGATTGCTTTGATTGATTGCAGTTAGTATTGTTCTCATTTATGACTGTGGACTTTTACTGCCATTCTCCTCCTTTGTTCATTACCTATAGCATAATAACATCGTCACTTTATTATGATCGTTTCCGTGATTGTACGTAAATTTCAGCGTATCGATAAGATCTGAGAGAAAACTTTATAAGACCAACCTGTTCGCTGAGGTCAGCGGCTGGTATGATGCGTTCAGCCAGCGTGACGCGGTAGTTCTCCAGGAAGATTAACTTCAGCTTGTCTCCAACGTCTGGATCGTTGTTAACCTGGATCAAAGAAAAAAGGGGGATCATTATGATGATAAGAACTGCTATGATATTTATAGCTATAAATGGGCATGAGGACTACAATAAAAAAACTTTTACAAAGCTCGTTAGAATAAAATTCGTGATACTTACAGTATTGCCAACAGCACAGGCCAAAGCAATCATTTGTTTGGCAACATAGTATCCAGGGGCGGCCTTTCCTCCGATCATAACGGTCCTAGGAGTGATCGGCGCGCTGGGGTCGCGCTTGATACGATTATACAACGTTATCACGTGCAGAATGTTCAAAAGTTGTCGTTTGTACTCGTGGATCCTCTTCACTTGTACGTCAAACATGGAAGCGGGGTTGATCTTTACACCAGTATCCCTTTCAATAAGAGAAGCTAGCCTAAGCTTATTCTCCTGCTTAACCTTCATAACAGCTCGTTGGAATGCAGGGTCTTTGGCCCAACGTTTCAGCTGCTGAAGTTTCTCCAAATGGACGGTCCAATCTTCACCAATCTTGTCACAGATCAGGTCCGACAGGCCAGGGTTGCAAAGAAGGAGCCAGCGGCGAGGAGTGATACCATTAGTCTTATTCTGGAACTTCTCTGGCCACATCTCAAAGAAGTCACGGAAGATGGTTGCTTTGAGGATGTCAGAGTGAATGGCTGCGACGCCATTGACTGCGTGTGCGCCGACAACACACAAGTTAGCCATGTTTACTCGTTTCTCGCCTTCTTCTTCAATGAGCGACATGCGACGCATGCGGTCCATGTCGCCGGGCCAGCGCTTCTCAACTTCCTTCAGATGCAAGAAGTTGATGTGATAGATTAACTGCATGTGCCTTGGCAACACATTCTCCAGCATACTGCAAGGCCATCTCTCTAGAGCTTCGGGTAAAACAGTGTGATTGGTGTAAGCACAGCACTTGACGACTAATTGCCAAGCCTGCTCATATGGTATTTTTTCAATGTCGACCAAAATCCTGAGCAGCTCAGGAATGGCAAGCGCGGGATGAGTGTCGTTAAGTTGTATTGCAACCTTTTCTGGAAGACTGTCAAATGTTGTTCTGACAGCTTCACGGCTACCGAATTTAGAGTTCTTATATCTTCTTATAATATCTTGGAGAGTAGCAGCGCACATGAAGTACTCTTGGCGCAGACGCAACTCCTTGCCTTCAAAGAAGTTGTCGTTGGGGTACAGAACTCTGGAAATGTTCTCTGCAACATTACGGTCCAGCACAGCTTCGATGTAGTCTCCAGAATTGACTGAAACGAATTTATCAAGTTGTTAAAATGTATTTCAGCACGATTTAATAATGCAGATCATTATGCATTTTATTTCTAATATGTAACGTTACACTATGTACTCACAGAATTTCAAGTTGAAGTCGATGGGACTCTTAGCAGACCAGAGACGTAGCGTGTTCACTACGTTGTTGTTGTAGCCGGGGATTGGGTTGTCGTAGGGCATCGCGAACACCACCTGATAACAATTACAATATCAATGTGTTATCAAACTTTTTATTACTCCAAATTATAACAAAATTAATTTACGTATTTTTCAATAAGTAGGAAGTACCATTCATATCTATGGTGGTATCATAATTCTGCTAGTTATAGTTTTGTACTTAACATTATTGGTTTCAAAAGAAATAAGTTTTCAAAACCTTAATCCAAATGGAATAGGGTGAGTCATTATCAGCCACGATGTGACACCACGGACATGTACAAAACATTCATTCAGCATGAACTATACACACTTCATGACACACATAGAAACGGGTTATTAATTGTATTGTTGACACAAGATTATTGTAAACAAGGACTTTTCTCTGGTGACGTACTTATCTCGGTACCTACATATAGCATGATTATCTGCTAAGTGAGCTCAGAGTTCAAGTAAAATTCCTGAAGTTCAAGAAAGAAATAACACAGCAAGTTAATAAAAAGTCATAACGCGTAAGATTGTTTGTTTGCCTTATGGATGGATGGATATTTAAGTGTGTATTCGTATACTTACTTATTGTTTTCAAAAACTATTTTATAATAGTAAACTATAAGTACGATAAATAGCCGATCTGCATTTAAAAATCTGCGTGCGATTGCAACCATTTATTTGCCCCTTTCGGGCATCATTTATTTGGATGTTTATGTGTATTTAACTATGTAGGTATTCTTACTTACTTACTTTATTTCATGGGTTGCATAAATTTCTAAATATAATAATTGTTTTTATCCTTTTGCTGTAGATTTCATTAGGAAAATATTAATTTAATCATGGTTACGCGTTGATATCTATGACATTGCACAACGCGTATTGTCCGTGGTAAGATTATTTCATTAATTATCAGGATTCTAATTTCATTTTCTTACATCTAATATGGTTTTTGATTAGGCTATTCACAGTAACAAATTGGCGTTACAGATAAAATTACTCGTGTATCACAAATATATGAAATTTAATGTGGAGTAGAAGTAACCGTTTAGATTATGTCATTTTTAATAATACCCCATTGAATTAATCAATATTTTAGTATAAGTATTACAGAAGAATACATGCCTAATACATGCCACGATAAAAGTAAGAAAAAAAAAGGACTACGAGAAAAGCAATGTTGAGTAGGTACAGCAATTCCAGAGATGGGTGGCAGTATTGAAGGTGTAGGGCGTTATTGTGTTCCGGATTTAAGAGCATGTATCCAGTGAAATTACTGGGCAAATGAGACTTAACAACAGGTCATTACTGTTGTTTATGGCATTTTTTTCAACAGCATTAGAAATGCAACTAATAAGTCTGATGGGGGTGGTGTGTTGGTAGCTGTATTACGAAAATACAACCCCATTAGTATCTCGCTCCAGTCGCAAAATATTTTAGATAAACACTTTGAACAAGTTATTATAACAATCCCTAGTAATAACGCTAGTTCCACACAAACCCTCATCAGTGCGGTTTATATTCCTAATAATTCGCCAATTGCAGTATATAATTTACATTTTGATTTAATGGATAATTTAATTAATTCAGTTAATATCGACAACTTACTGTTACTCGGAGATTATAACATACCGACGGCCAACTGGATAAGACCCAATCCTGCTCTTAACTCGTTTACTTGCATGGGCAATTCAGCAATCTGTCATCGCTTAAGAAACTTTATGACTGTTCACGATGTTCAGCAATATAACCACCTAACTAATTTAAACGAACGAACACTGGATCTTCTAATATCCAATACTGACTGCCATGTGTACAAAGCTAATCATGACCTGGTTCAGGCTGATAATCACCATCCTCCTTTTTACACTCTTCTTTCTTTAAATTTTAAACTTACTTCCATACGTCCACTATGTACGCCTAAATATAATTTCCGTAAGGCTGATTATATCCTTATTAATAGAGATATTGAAGAAATCGATTGGGACATGGAATTAGATAGTGAGTCTACCGACAAAAACGTAGAAGTTTTCTATGATCGCTTATACGGTATAATCAAAACCCGGGTACCTCTTTCCAAACCGAAAAACTCTAAATTTCCTGTATGGTTTTCAAAAGCACTTATACACATTTTTAATTATAAAAAAAAAGCCTGGGCAAAGTGGAAGAAATATAAAAACTTATCCGACTATGAAATTTTCTCTTTATATAGAGATCGTTTTAAAACAGAGTGTAACAAATGCTATCGTATCTACATTAATAGTGTTGAGGATAGTATCCCCAAAAATGTCAAACACTTTTGGACATACATTGCTCATCGCAAAGGCAAATCTGGGATACCTTCCAGAATGTATTATAAAGACGATACGTCTAGTGACCCTATTAAAATATGTAATTTCTTTTCATCCTTTTTCCAGTCTGTTTACGAACCAACTAGTCTAACACCTGACTGGAGACCAGCGTCTGATCAATACGATTCCAATGATACATCTCTTTGTAGCTTACATTTTAGCCTTCCGCTAATTTGTAAACGATTAAAGATGCTAGACTTAAATAAAGGGCCGGGACCGGATGGGATACCTCCTTGCTTTTTGAAATGGTCAGCGAATACATTATGCAAACCATTATTTAAGATTTTTAATCAATGTATTAGCAATGGTTCGTTCCCTGCCGTCTGGAAAGAGGCTAATATAGTTCCTGTTTATAAAGGTGGTCCCAGACAAAACATTGAGAATTACCGGCCTATTTCTCTTCTTTGTACACTAGCTAAACTATTTGAAAAGCTTGTTCACCACGAAATGTATTCATATATTCAACATTGTATAATTCCAGAGCAACATGGCTTTGTGAAACAAAAAAGCACTGTAACCAACTTAATGATTTTTAATACCTACTTGTTTAATAATATGGACATCAGAGCCCAAACTGACACCATTTACACTGATTTTAAAAAAGCCTTTGACAGAGTTGACCATAAAATATTATTGAACAAAATTTCATTTAATGGCATCAGGGGCAATCTATTGCGCTGGTTTCAGTCTTATATTAGTAATCGCAGTCAAACTATAGTAAGTAACGGGTACCATTCTAACACATTTTTGGCAACATCTGGAGTTCCGCAGGGATCAATATTGGGTCCTTTGTTGTTTATTATTTATATAAATGATATCGGTAATTGCTTTCAAAATAGTAATTTTTTGTTATACGCTGATGATCTTAAAATTTATAAGAAAATTTCATCGATTAACGATTGTTACCTTCTTCAAGAAGATTTGAATAGATTAACTAATTACTGTATCAAAAATAAACTGAAATTAAGTATCAATAAATGTAAATACATTAACTTAACCAAAAACAAAAAAGTTATTAATTACAATTATTGTCTCTGCGATGAACTCCTTCTTAAATAAACTCAAATTTGTGATCTGGGTGTACTTTTGGATTGCAAACTTCACCTTAATTTACACATCGAAAAGATAATAGCCAAAGCTTTCCAAATGTACAATCTTGTTATGAGGTCGTCATGCGATTTTAAACGCCCAGTCACTTATCTACATCTTTTTAACTTTTTGGTACGACCACAAGTAGAGTATGCGTGTATGATATGGGATCCTTACTATGCAAAATATGATCAAGCACTAGAAAGAATTCAGCGTAAGTTTTTGAAAACATTGCAGTTTAAATGTCACTTGGAGCGTCTGCCATACGAGCAATCGTTGCAGAAATTTAAATTACTGACACTACGCTCAAGGCGTTTGTTACTCCAAGCCATGATGCTCCGTGGACTGATTCACAACAAATTTGATTGCCCTGAACTTGTCAATAATATATTTTATATCGTGCCCAGAACTGTTATAAGACGAGAGGCACGCGCTTACCCACTCTTTGCTACGACCACTAATCGTACAAATGCGGGTGAGCGGGCGCCTCTCCACAGATTAGTCAAAATTTATAACCAACATTTTGTTAAAATAGACATATTTGCGTTGTCTCACAATGTTTTTAAAAAAGAATTGGTTATTGCACTCAAAACCAATTAATTAATAATTTTGTATAATTTTAAGTTTAGCCCCACCTTTCATCCATACTGAATGTCAGTAAATTATACTGGTAATATGTGGAAACGTTGTTGATTGTACGTTAACCTACTTAATTGTATACTTAGTCGTAAGAAGAAAATGTACAATTGTTTGTTTTCCCTAATAAAATAAAATAAAAAATAAAATAAAAATTTTTATAGGCTGCGGTTCCGTTTACAATCAGTACCTTATGCTTGTCATCTTATTACAAAAAAAAAACAATTGTAATGACAACAGCATTATAATGCATCTGAACATCAGAGAGCACGAAGATCTTGGATAAACAAAATATACTAAATGGTTCATTTCTTTGAGAGTCATGGAGTGATGGTGCTCTAGTATTTTTTACGAAGCACATACCTGGGTGTCAATCCATTTCTTTCCTTGGGGTGTGTCGACCACGCGACCGTAGAAGTTGACAGGCAACATAAACTCGGGGCGCGCCTTCTCCCACGGGTTGCCGTAGCGCAACCAGTCATCAGGCTCCTCCTGCTGTTCACCATGCTCTATCTTTTGTGCAAAGATACCGTACTCGTACCTGATACCTACAATACAATAAAGTGTAGTGTGTTGTAGAATTTAGCGAAAAAATAATAATTTAAATAGATAAAAAAAGTACATGTGTCGTAAAGAGATCGACCGCTGTTCCTCTAGTTACGCAATTTGTACTACTTACAGCAATTATTATCAGAATAGATTATACTTATGTAATGAACGAACGAGTTAGCAACGGTTTTAACGTGTACTATGAAGTTAATAATATCAGTACGTCAACCATGAGTTCTATCGAATGATTTTCGATAGGTTTTTTACGCATCGAAACGCTGTAATCTCATAGTTGAGATTAGTTCCTTACGTAAGAGGCGCTGCGAGGGATTTCTATACAAATATTTTACGGCGTCGCTAGCGAGTCTAGTGAGAAAAACTCATGGTCGAGGCACTGAACAAAAAAAGTTTTTCTCACATAATAGGGTGTTTTACACCAATCAGATGCGACAACGTTGTACCCGACAATCGAATAATATTTGCGGTCAATATTATTTGTGGTACAAGCTAAAGCTATTACACCTATCGACTGACGTCGGCAATAGATTTAAACCACCTTCGTGTTCGGGTCTTACAATTTTGTGCGTCGAGCGCTTCGAACCTCTTGAATTCTCTAATCAAACTCAACTCCAGTTTGTTCATATTATGGCAATAGGGTAAGTGCAACGGTAGGGTAGGCAACTGGCTAGGCTAGTAGTATTGCACTGATATCCAGGTGTTTGTTTGTGCAACCAGTTACGTCCTAAAAGAACCTCAGGCCGCTATGGCGGCGCACAATGGAAAAAAATGAGAAAAACATGGCAGACACAGTCACAGTGTGGTAGTATTATGTCAGTTTCTTAACCTATGAATAACACAAGTGCAGACGAGTAGCGAATGTAAATTCCATTATTCCGAAGATAATAAAAAGCAGCGTCTTTCAGAAAATTATCTCGTACATAAGAGTAATATCAGTCTAGGTGAGAGCGGTTGTTTGTTGCGTGGTGCACGGACGTTGACCTTTATTGCATTGGCAATGCTTATCATATTTTGGTCAACGCCAGAAAACAATTTTTTTTGGATAAAAGTTTATAAATGTAAAATATTGACAGTTAAAAATATATATTTGATATTTTTAATGACTTCATTGCACCGATGTATGTTCAAGTATCAAGGTAGGGAATTTCGTGAGGTATCGGGGCGGCATGTATTTATAAATATGTAAGATATATCTCAAACGTTTATAACAAAAAAAGAAACTCATTTACACAATGTTATGGTACACTGCATTTAAAGCGTGTTTCGCAATCAGTAGCCAAACAATTTTTTTTTTTGGTGATACAGTAATCTGTAGTATACCTAATGCTCATTTAGTTAAGCTTGAACTCGTAAAACATTATTACGGGGTTACAATTAGCAGTATACATAACAACGTACCGAAAGCGAGTACCTATTCAATTTAGTTTGTACATTTATAATTGGCGACGCGCCAACGACAGTGTTGTCAACTGCTTCAAATTAGTTTATACTGACCAAAATAATGTCAAGTATGTTTTCCAATGTCCTGTGGGTAACTATGGAGCTTCTTGAAATTATTTTTCAGTTTACAGTAAGTATTACATCTTCATCAAAACATATAAAATGTATCTTCTGTTCAGAAACATGTTATTTTATCAATATTTCATGTTTTCTGTATTATATCTCAATGCTTAATGTGAAAACTATTTACAGATTTTGAATACAGTAATAAGACTAAATGCATACAAATTAATCATTAAATGGAAAGTTCTAAATGAGTACCATAATTATATTCTTGATTAATGAAACGGTCTTATTGCAACACAAGATAATTATTATTAAGATTTTAAGCAGTTATAAATTTACTTACCATAACCATAGGCAGCCAATCCAAGGGTGGCCATAGAGTCAAGGAAACAAGCAGCCAAGCGTCCCAGACCACCATTACCAAGACCAGCATCCTCTTCTAATTCCTCCAGTTCTTCAATATCTAAGCCAAGCTGGTACAGAGCTTCGTCCACAGTGCCCTGAATGCCCAGGTTAATCATGGTGTTTTGGAGAGATCTCCCCATGTAGTACTCCAGGGATAGATAGTAGACACGCTAACACAAACAAATTTTTTTATGAATAAATATTAAATTGAATTCTATGTGGATTAATTTGATTGAAACTTCAATGAATATGAACAGATTTTTTGCCTATTGTATATTTTTTTTATTTAATATGTCAGTACACAATAAGGTAATATACTTCAATTGATTCAGTAAGCATCTTACAGACTCAAAATTGTTTTTATTATTCAACAGTGAATTACTTAAAAATCCAATATGAGCTCTGTGTTACTGAGGTTCAGTCCATAATGTTTATGAAAACAGATAAGTTTGTTTAACAAAAATTAGTTTTACAAATTATATCTTTTCAAAAAATATATTTTTTATTTAATTCAAGTTTTCATAAACCTTTTAAGAAGGTAGTTCATAAAAGTTAACAAGTTATATCAATAAAGGTACTTAAAACCTGGAAATAATTCTGAATTAATTACCTTGGGGTCCTTTTCATAGTAGTATTGTTGGGTTCGAATCCAGCGCGAGACAAGGTGGTCCCTCACGGTGTGCGCCAAAGCAAAGTAGTAGTCCCTTGGAGTCGCAACATTTCTATCTTTCACCAGAGTATAATGCACATGACGATTAAACGCTTTCTTCACCTCTGCAACATTTTCTACTGCTACGATACCTCGCACAGAGATTTGCTTTCGCTTGTCCGAATCGCTTTGTACGCTCATCTTGATTTATTCTCGGAAAAAATCAGGAAAGGCCCGTGCAACCGCTAGACCCTGTCAACCCTGACTGCTCAAACGCCGTATGCGATATCGGTCACCTTGAGAAGGTCAAATATATTATGAGGCTACACCACAGACTGCTAACCGGTTTACTGTTGGTATACAGATTTTATTTTAAGTGTTGACAACCCCCGCTATAACGTCATGTTTTATCAAATTTGCAATATCATTTTAGTATGATTTCATTCATAAAACTGAAAAAGTTTTTAAATATTTAACAGCACTGTCAAAAATTTTACCACGTATCAGTAATTTAAGTAATGTATAATGTTGTTGAAATTTGGTACTGCTGACAGGCGACAGCTGACAGAGTGACAGCTGTCTTCTCTTTGTCATATTAATGTCAGCCAGCCAGCCTCGCCGTCCTGTTGCTGTCAATGTCGTCAAGGGCCAGCTGATTGACTTGACTTCGTTCGGATATTCTCGCAGTGCTCGTTGAATATATTTTCACTATCAACCGAATCGTTGAGTATTTATTTACTCGTGTAATTGGGTTTGACGATTACCTATAAAACGACTAAGTTTTGTGATATATTTTGAAGAAAATGTTCATCGAATATCAATACCTAATTTGAGCTGGTGAATTACAAAATTCTATCAATATGCAGCAGTGTACCTACATATTAGGCCTGTCAAAAGGTGCACTTAGTTTTTAAGATCAAGCTCCACTTTTCTTTCAAGTGTCTTACTATTGTTAACCATAAAGCATTCGGTTTTTTATATTAGGCTACTAGCCCTCACTCACTACATAGTTCCCCGCAGTGTTACTCTCTCGTTTATCCATTTTTTCCCAATCGTTTGTTTCCCGTTCGTTTAGGTCGCACAAATTTTGTTTTTCCGCACTTAGTTGGTCTCTAGCGTTTCTCTTATTATACCATAAGTCTATAGGTGCAGTAATTAAAATATCTTTACTGATTTCTGACATTTACGCGAATACTCTACTTTTTACGGTTTTTATCGCGTTATATTGAGATTATTTTAATCCCGACGTTTCGGACCCTTTACCCGGTCACGGGTGACAAAGGTGGGCTTCTTGACGTTTTAATTACTAACAGCTACCCTACATTTTTGTTAATTTATTGGCAATCCGATTCACGCAGAACGAGCTCACCGTATCCGTCTTGCAGTTTTAGCGCGATAAAATGCGTAAAAAGTAGTTTTATTTCAATTAAAATATCTTTGTTTAATGTCAAATATTGGCTAGTTATTTCCAATATACTAGGTACTTAGATATATTTAGGTATAATTAGGTGTTGCCCGCAATTTCACCTGCATAGCAAAGGACTTTTCGAGACAGAACGGTAGCCGATGTCCTTTCTCAGAATACAATCTATCTGCTTGCATTTTATCAGAAATCAGCAGAAAACAGTGTAACTTTCGTTAGTCTGGTTTAAAAATCTTGTAGGAATACGAAGGCAAAACAAAGACAACGTTAAGGTAACATTAGATAGGTATATTCGTTTAGATGCAATAGAAAAACAAAACGAAGGACACAGAAAAATAGGCCAATCTAAGTACAGACTTACTCTAAGTACTCGACTTATATTTTGAAGTATTTACAGGACAGGTAACAAGAGTATTAATATTTGTTTATTGTATTTATATTTCAACACGACAAATAAAAAAATATCTTGGTACCTAGGTACTTATGTTATGACTGCGACAGTCTACAGCATAAAAAATATGTACCTAATAACAGCTTAACTACCTACATTATCTTCTAAACATGCAACAAAAATAATATGTTCAGGCACTTTAATTACACATGGTAGGTAGGTAAAATACTAATAATGTAATATATGGCGGTAAGAATACTTGTTTGTAACTTCTTATTTTCCAATTTACATCAGGGAAAGGAATCAATCTCAAACTGGTGTAGTTTAACATGTAATTGAATGTAATCAGGCGAGGTACATGCTCATGTACCTTTTAATAAGCCATTTTTAAAATTAATATTATTGTCACATAACATAATGCCATCACGATTGTATTCATTGAAGACAGGGTGTACTCGTGCATGCAACACGAATTACCTGTATACTTATTCCTTCCTGTGCCCAGATGACCCACAATTCACTGGTATGTTTAGGTCCCTTAAAATAGGGGGGCCTAACTGGGCACTAAACCACACTCAAAGTTGAGATTTTTATAGAAAAATCGAATTATATTAAACGTAGCGTTCTCTAACGTAACTTAGTCTGGCTAATTATACGACCACTGGACTACTTAATGAGGCAGTTATATTTTTAAGTAAAATTTTTGGATATTGATTTGATAAGGTGAGTTAACCATTTTACTAAATTGATTGTGACGAACAGCACAATCATATTATAATAATATATAGTAAATGCAATATTCAATGATGTGTGACGATCGCATGACGAACTAAAATACCTGTTTATGTGGTACCTATTATTATAGATATCTATAATTTTTTTAGCGTCCTACGCATAATTGACATCGAAAAATGAACACTTGCCATAATATAATATCAATAGGTATACATTACACTGTCGTAGCTCTTAAAACAAAAATATAATGTCAATTAATACTATACAAATCCTGAAAAGGCTTCTGCTGTTACAATTGAACATGCGTAACGTTATTAAGTAATACAATAAATACAACAGAAAACTCATGATCATTAGTAGTGTAGTGGTAGTGTAGTATCTACAACTTTATATGACCGTAAGTTAAGTAATTATAACAATCAGTCCCGTATGGGGGAGCTGCTGGCCGGACATAAATACATTTCCTCTGGGTGGAAGTCGCCGCGCACGCGCACTGCCCGAACCCCGGCCGCAGCCGCGCGAAATTCCAGTTCACCAATCAGCATGTCGTCTGCGTATATCGCCCATTCAGATGCCCCGCGAACTATTCGCAGTTTTGTCTGAAAAACATCGTAACATCACATCACATCACGCCTCTATTAACCGAAGGGTTAGGTTGTACTAATACACACCCACGGCTAGGCTGTTTAGGTCCCATGTAATAGGTGGCGACTGTGGCGAGCCTATTGCCATCAACCGGACACAAAACCAGATTCCGAGCTGATACTGGGAATTTCCCAAAAAAATCGGGAAGCGTAGCAGTCTGTCAGCTGTCTAGTATAATCTAGTCAGAAACTCTAGCGTACCAGTCGCGCTTGCGACCACTAGACCAAAGAGACGGTAAAACATTGTTGGGAATCTGTTACAGGGGTCGTTCGCTTCCTAAGTCAGAGGAAGATCAGATACAGGTTTACTATGAAAAATGTTTGTATGTACCGTTCGTGGTAATTACGGAATATTCCCTGTTGTGCTCTAAAAACAGGTGCTCAAGCAGGAATACTCCGTAATTACAGGGTCCCGGGCCTTCTTACATGAGTGCCAGGTATAAGCCTAGCAGTGCGCTGTCGCCGCTCTGGCCCCCAGTCGCCGAGCCACGCGTTTAGCACAACTAACTGCCTTTCGCGCTGAGACTCCACGTGCGCGCGCACGTTCACGTGAGCCAGCACGTTAGGACGCGGCCACTCGCAAGGACTGTCCATCAGATCTATTGTAAACGAGTGGAGGAGTAGACGAAGACTGCAAGTAGAAAAGTTGAAATATTAGTAGGCACAGTAAACGTATGTAAAATGAAATGGAGTTTCTTTATCACATCAAAATGTAATAATATCATACATTATGAAATATCATACATTTTGATGCCGTAAAGACGTTCTCACGAAGGTTTTCAAATGATTGAAATTTGAACTTTAAGATATGACATGTATGTCTTCGTGAGATAGAACGACTTACGACTATAGGTACCTACTTATTTATTTAAATAGTTCAGTTGTCTCACGGTGCTACCCGCGTTGAGCGTGTAGCATTTACTTAAATCCCACCTTCACGGATGCTTACCTACATTTTAATAAGGAAGCTATCTACCTGCTGAATAATATCTGGATCAAACACCTTCCTTTCAGCTAGTTTTAGTTTGTAAGTGGTGTCGTTTATAACTATACGCCCAGCCGGGCTAACATGCACGCCGCGAGAACATTTTGTCTACGCTTATGTCGTGCTTTTGTTTCGTTTTCGCACAAGAAAGAGCGAGACAAAAGAGTAGACAAAATTTTGTCGTGGCGCGCATGTTAGCCTGGTTCAATACTAAGTATACTGTATAGTGATACAGGTGGAAGGGACTCCTAACTGCCTTATAGTATGCCTATTTGAGTTTGGTCTAGTTTGACCTTTATTCTAGTGCAAACATTTTAATGAAACTGTATAACCGACAACTGAGTGATATTGGAAGCCAGCCAACAAGAAGGCATTGAGACGCGTTTAACTGGAAAATATTGAAACTTCGCTTTTTTTTTTGTCTTATAAATGCACCATTATTAGCTTGACAACGACAAGGTTTTGTAAAATTAGGTCAAAAGCTGCGGCTCTCTCCAATACATTTCATTAATACACAACACGTCATTGAAGAAAAAGTATCCAAATGTTAATTTCTACCCACCTTCCGTAAATAACAAGCTGGTGACCTTCAGGAATGCCATTCGTTAGCGATCCGATTACGTGTGCTCGCCAGGTGGGTTCATTATCTTCTGGTGGGGAATCTATGCTTGCTCTTAAAGGTACCTGGAACCACAAGTAATGTCATGAGTACCTATTTCTTTACTTCTTTAATTCCTAATTCACCCTCACAACGAAAACCGTACGGTATTTATGAGATAGGATTACCCTGTACTTACTTCAATAGGAAGCGGAGCTAATGTGGGAAATCTATCAGTCTTTTGTATCTTCAATGTAGCATCTCTGACGCCTGTAACTTGCACCCATTCAGCTACCAACGGGCTTGGGTTTCTATGAGCATAGCTGCAATACTGGACCCCGTCAACTGCCCAAATCGTCTCGTTTTCATCAACTACAATCTCTATCGTGAACGGACGATCCGCTTTAAATGGAAATAATCTAGAATGGAGAAAACAAAGGTGTCATTCATGTAACTGTTTGTATATCATAATAATGTGGGTCTTCACCTTCGTGAAGTGAAGAGATGCCTAGGTACTGAATTTGGGTAATGTATTGATTTCTGACACTTACGCGAATACTAGACATTGAAATAAAACTACTTTTTACGGATACCTCTACAAGATGCGGGAGTATACAAGCTTGATTGTGACTGTGGTCTCTCTTACATAGGCCAAACTAAACGAAGCATAGGGACCCGCGTAAAAGAACACATCGCTGATGTCAAACACCGCCGTTCCGGAAAGTCTGCAATTTGTGAGCACACCCTTGACAAGGCCCGGCATTACATCAGATTTGACCAACCACAAGTCCTCGCAAAAGAAAACCGATTCCTACCCAGGATGATTCGTGAGGCCATTGAAATTCAAAAACATCCAAATTTCAATAGAGAAGATGGCTGGGTCTTACCACCTGCTTGGAACCCGATTATAGATTCAATTAAATCTAAATCCAAGCCTAAAACTGCAAGACCGAAGGATACGGTGAGCTCGTTCTGCGTGAATCGGATTGCCAATGATTAACAGAAATGTAGGGTAGCTGTTAGTAATCAAAACTTCAAGACGCCTACCACCTTAGTCACCCGTGACCATGGACGCTGTAAAGGGTCCGAAACGTCGGGATTAAAATAATATCAATATAACGCGATAAAATCCGTAAAAAGTAGTTTTATTTCAATTTGGGTAATGTGTTAAATAATATACCTACAGGTCTAAAATTCATAATAACTATAATTATAAACAGTAAGTCATATGCCTATATTTTTCTCTGTAATATAATTTAATTTCCATTTAATTTAATTTAATTTAATATAAATTAATTTGAATGTAGAAGGACGGTGGGATAGAGGAAGGCTAAAGAAAAGATGGATGGATTGTGTTAAGGTTGATATGATGGAAAAGGGAGTGAATGAGCAGGTGACGGCTAATAGGGATGAATGGAAGAAAAGGATAGGCTGCGCCGACCCCAAATA
Source organism: Acronicta psi (assembly GCA_946251955.1). Lineage (NCBI taxonomy): Eukaryota > Metazoa > Arthropoda > Insecta > Lepidoptera > Noctuidae > Acronicta > Acronicta psi. Next base: position 7,399,565 of record OX276475.1, on the reverse strand, counting down.
AATTGGGACAAGGGCAGGAAGATGATGAATATAATTTAATTTCTGTCTAATATAATATAATATTAAGTAGAAATATTATGATTGTAATTATTACCTAAAGGCAGTAGTCTCCTCCTGACCCCATTTGTTGTGACGTCGTGTATTTCGGACTACATAGCACTGTGGAAGACGCACGTTGAAGTGCACCGCGATGTCGCCGCGCCCTGAGTCCACCTCCCCACTTCCTATGTTCACTGCAAACCTGTTACAGAAAACTCGTAAGGATATTACACCGGAAGACGATAAACAAAAATTAAAAGATCTTAAATGTAAATTATTGACTCTCCGCAGGTCGTGGCCTTGATGTCGATATCGGACGATAGATTTACACTGTGATACCACTATCGGCGAAGTTTGTGTAACGCCCTCCTGTTCTTACGAATACCGTATATTTTTTCCATATGTGCTGATAGATAAAAATCAGGAAAAGCGAGGAACATAATATCATATAATATTAGTTTATCGTCCGAATATTTATATACCTATTTAAGTGAGTAATTCTTTGTTGGGCCTTTAACTACTTAGGTACATAATTTTGCGATAGTGTGCGGCGACATTTTAATATACGAGTATCTGATGTCGGTGCACTGACATTTCATTACTCCTTTAAGTGCATCGCGCAGTGCATATTATTGATAAACCTAATTATGTGCACTGTGCAAGGGATTGATATGACAAAAATAACTGTGAAAATATGTTTACGTGCTCCAGTTACTTATTTTTCCCTATAGGAATTTATAATATAGTTAGATAAAGAAATTAATTACCAGGGTAAATCGTCGCTAGGGGTGCCCGCACATAGGATGTGTGATCCGATGCTAAGGGGCTCTGTCAGGGTCTGCGTGAACTTAACATCTCGCGCCTCCGCTAGTTGAGTCTGAAATAACACAATCAACACATCATCATCATGTCCTCCACACCGTATCTGGTGACGGCGACTCCTAAATGTTCAGTTGGTCATTATAATGGGCTCTGATTTGACTTGGAAAGCCGAACTTCTACTTGAAGACACGATCACAAAACGCGGAATATAGGTACCTAGCTGGCCAGAGGACCTAAACGTACTTAGCGTTTTGTGTTAAGGTCTTCTAGACGTTTTTCTTCATAAGTGTCCACAGCAGCGTGGACGGCATGACAGTATACGTGCCTAAGACGGGGAAGCTCTTCACTGCGTTCAAATTTATTCACGCGCAAATGACACCTGCATGTTTACTGGTAATGAATCAGAACATAATTATATAATAAGAGATTCGTACTAGGTCTTGGTAGCTTGGACTATTACCTATTCTGTGGCTGTGGTGCAGGTCCCACTTATTCAGAGGGAGGCAGATTCCATCCCTCTTTACTACTACTTTACCTATTCAGCATTTTTAAAATAAATAAAAAAAAAACTAATCTATTCGTAAGCTATTTGGCGTGCTATACGTACCTATAGTCATTTTTTAAATTTATGTAAATAAGAAATGCAGAATGTTGATAAATTGAGGAAGATAATCTGATGGTTCCGATTTAGTGACCCTGTCTTTTGAGGTCATTTTGCCTTAGGTATATTATTTTTTAAATATATTGTACATATTTATGAGATTTGTGTAGGATTTAGATGGACGATATGGAGAAAGGGGGGTACTAGCTGGATACTGGGCAGAGCAGGCAGTGATTAGGTGATACGGTAGCTGTTGGGGGTTGGGATAACAACAGTGGAATATCTACTGTCTGGGTATTACTAGGTAGATTGTTTTTTTATACTTGTGTAAGTATTATCCTTAAACTATTGTATCAGATGTAACTGTAAAAAAACAAAATTTAAAAGAGTAACCCTGGAGTTTCTTGCCGGTTCTTCTCCATAGGAAACGACTAATTTGGAACCGTGCACCTAATTTAGACATTTCATAAGTGCCTGCATAAGGTCTATGTGAAAATAAAACTATTTTGATTTTACAGAAATCGCGAGATACCAAAAGTTACGGGAAAATATTGAGTAGGGTGCCAGGACCTACCATTGGTGGGCATCAATGGCTATGAATGAGAATTTCAAAATTGGATAGTACTTAAATATTCCAGTTAAATAGGTACCTAGTGTAGCAGCCATTTATTTTTTGTGTGGGATGACGTCTTACCTTCCTATATATTATGTATAAGTCTGTAGGTAACATCTACTTTGTGAGTCAATGTAATTAACAAACGATGCACGAATTTGCTCACCACTTACGGCGTTCATTAAACGCCGAGGATGAGGTCATTGGGCATGGCTTTGCCTAAATTGGTGTCAGGGTTTATTAATAAGACTTTGTATATTGAAGGTGTGTACTCTCCTGTCTACCCATAAGGATTACAGGAAGGTATTTACTGTATATTGAAGGTGTGTACTCTCCTGTCTACCCATAAGGATTACAGGAAGGTATTTACAAATGTGTCGACTGCATTGTTACCCAATGGTTTAGACATGGTTTAGAAGCATTTATACATGAAGCATGGGCATGGCTCTAAAGAATTTAAATAACCTGACAGAAATATTTTCTGTCTAAAGTACTCGTAAGTTTATTGCGACGCCAGACAAAACAGATTTTCGATACGTAGATTTCACACAAAAGTTAAGTGAGTGATGTGTTATGTTCTTTTGGTCGCACGTCATGCCTATATCAAACATTTTTAAAGAAAAAATTCGCGATCCTTGCCGCAGAGAGCTTCCCGACCGAAATGATTAGGAATGATTACATCATCAGAACCTACTTACAGTTCTAACGACTAACTCTGTTCACAGGACCTTCTGGGTGACACAGACGTCCTGTTGCCTCAGTTGCAGGTAGATGATTTACGCGAACACACAAGTCACAACTAAGTAGTAAGTACGCACCTATTAAAAACTAGCGCCGAACAGAAATGGTCGTTCAGAACCTAAGACAACTAGCTTCACAGGCCAATAGCACCCAGGCCTTGGAGTTAAATATTCTCTGTTCATTTAATCATATAACCCATCGGTAATACAGGCATTACAGTATGTAGGTATGTATAGTGTATACCTTAAGAAAATCCTGCAGTTTGTGTCAGCTGCAGGGTTTAGCGGTGAAGTTTAGACCGTCAAGCGGCGATCACAATAGACATACTACAGTTGCAGTGACATCATAGCCACAACAAATAGTGTGCGTTCGCGCAGCGGAATGTTGTTGAATTTAAAAATTTTAATTATGCAGATATTTAGTGTATGACGTCGTATAATTGTGTATGGTAAAAAAAAATTTGTGCACGCAGCCATTGTTGAGTAATTCACCAAAAACTAATTCCGCTGGGCGAACGTTGTCCTGGCGGAACTCTTTTTAATCCATAGACTTTAGAACAAAAAAGATGTGTCAAAAAATTAGTGTGTATTTGTGTGTAATTGTGTATGTATGAATAAAATTAGTGCATGCATAAACTTCGGAGAAATTCAAGTTTCCGCTACGCGAACGTTTGGCCATTAGCTAGTTTTCATATAAAGCGCTTACATAGAGAGCTGTAGATTTTTACATACATTGTTTTGAATTTGTGTGTATTTGTTTAAAAAACAGATTTAGAAAAAAACGTAGGGCTTAAAAGATAAAAATATAAACGTAAAATACGCTGATTAGGTCTTAGTTCTTAAAGTATGCACTTTGGGGTCTAGATTTTCACGTTTATACAAACCTTGTAAGTGTCTGCAACATGTTGCCAAGTATCAATGATGTTCCGTTAGTAATTAAAGAGTTATAGGACAATTTACCATGAATAGATCACTGTTTACAAAGCAGTCAAATATCACGACGTTCTAAGGGAATTGCATGGTAAAATGTATGCCAATAATTAGTGTATTCATTAAACTATTCACATGCAAAATTTCATGTCATTAAATTCAGTAATTAAAGAAAAACAATTATAATACTGACGAAGCATCGAAAACGTACATAACCCGACCAAGTTCAGATGGCTACAAAAAAGCGGCCGTGCCATATATCTAAGAAACGTTCTTAACACTAATTTTTTGACACATCTTTTTTGTTCTAAAGTCTATGGATTAAAAAGAGTTCCGCCAGGACAACGTTCGCCCAGCGGAATCAGTTTTTGGTGAATTTCTCAACAATGGCTGCGTGCACAAATTTTTTTTTACCATACACAATTATACGACGTCATACACTAAATATCTGCATAATTAAAATCTTTAAATTCAACAACATTCCGCTGCGCGAACACACACCAACAAATAATAATAAAAAAATGTGTATGTACCAAATTTAATTATTCCTTTTTTGTTGTTAGTTATTTAATTATTATCAGGACAAGGTTTGTGCACAGGCGTATCTGCGCACGGGCGCTATTAGAGAATAAAATAAAATAAAATTCCAAAATATTCTCTTGTCTACGGCCTGTTTCACCACCTCCTAGTAAGTTCGCGTTAAATTACTTGGCAGATAATTTCATACAAATTTTGTTCCATTTTTAAATTATTTGGCGGTTAGCGGCTATCCAGAGGTGAAACAAGCCCATTGTCTAGGTGACTATAGACCATGAAATTAGGATGTCAAACTTCGTTACACTAATTATTATAGACACTTCCACTTTGAGAATATTCAAATAATTAAGTACCTAGCTTACGTTGCATGTAGGAAACTTGTTTAACTTATTACATTACCATTATAAATAGGTACTTAGCGGCTGTAAGGAACCTATTACACTAGTTAACGCCATGGTGTAAAGTTTGCGTGACTAAACACAATATGCACCTGACTAACTAATATAACCTACGTAACGAATGTATACCATAACAATATAAGTAGCTGACTGAAATAATCAATACCAAAGTCGTTTTAGTCAGTGTGTAGTAAAATCGTAGTACGTACCTTAGGAAGTAGATTAAAAACTTCACTTCACTGTATCTAACAGTGAAGTGAAGTTTTTAAGAATTGCATGTTCTACCTTCTCGTCGGTCGTAAGTTTTTGACTTTGTGAGTAACTTAGGTTACCTACTCAAACATTTTATTTCAAGTTTTAGATTTCATCTGTTTTACGTTTGCTAGGAAATTGATTTAAGTACCTATTATTTTGTGGACTTAGTTGGTATTGGTGTAGGTACAGTACGCGCGGCATAACCTGGCCGGAGTGAAGTTAGCCGTTTGAAGGCGCAATTGATTGTTCAGTTTAGAAATGTCTAGCAGTCTCGCCAGGTTATTAAAAACACAGCGACTAGATGCTACTGTTTAGTGTTTAGATCAATGATAAATCCGTATGCATATAAATTATGTTAAGCTCTAATGCAGCAAATTCAGTTTGAGTCATTAACCTTCACACTGAAAATAAAATAGAGATTTATTATCCATCGTTAGTCAGAATTATTTTTACATGGGGACACACTGCTTGATCAGAGCGCTTGTAAAAATAATCATTTGTTTTTTAGGTAGGTACCTACATGTATACATGCTATAATTAGTTTTATTTTATCCATTGTAAAAAGTAAAGTGTAGTACTAAAGTTTTCCTTGTGACGTACCTAGTTAGTTCTATGTAAGCGCTAGGTGCGTTTGTGACATAGTTAAGTTTTCATGGCCATTAGTTATCTTAGATTAAATAAGTAATGATTGAATATTTAAATGAAAATAATATTAACTGAAATACGTAATAGGTACATTTGGGACATAAAAATATTAGAATTATATAGGGAGGTATTTGTGCGTATTATGAACACGACACGGGATGAGCCTAAAAAGTAATTTTTAGGCAGATAGGTATAAGTATTTTATTGGTAGATAACTATTTAAAATAGATACTTTGGAATAAGTACCAAAATCAACAACAATGTTTGTAGCTGGTATTGGAGTGGCAAACATACTTACTTATTAGTTATGTACAAAGTGAGTCATACTCATACAAACATAAATAACTTATATCATGCGTCACTCGGTGGTGGGTAAAGCAAGTAAAGAAAAACCTTCGAAATTCAAAGCAATTGTATTGTTCTGGTAAATGGTAATTAGTCCGGGTTGGTGGGAACATGGTACTACGTAGGTTCACTTTCAACCTCCAGCCACAAACGTGCATCGGCTAAGCAGTGAAAAGAGCGCACATAAAAAATTATAATAAAATTTAAGAATCGTTTCATATATTAAAACAGTAAGCGTAAACTTAAACGAATGCTTAAGTTTAGTTTTTTATTAAATTACCAAAGAATCTGGTATGTTCTCTTCATGTTCGTTAGTTTTTGGTGGTTGGACTCGACAAAATAAACGGCGGCAAAACGCGCCGCAGCCGCATCTATCACCGGAACCGCCGGAACAAACCATATTTGACCTTTCATGTATTCACGGAAGTGTTTCACAAGATTAGCGGCACGTCAATTAATTTTGGGAGACCCCACGAAAATATTCGCTCGTATTAATTACGATCAGCCAAGACTCGCGCGCGCGACTTCCCTAGCCAACTACTTGCCGCAAAACTAGTTAACTAGCTATAGCCATGATTGTGTAGGTAACTAGTGAATTTGTGATGTTGTCAGTTGTGAATGTTATGATTGCAGTACAGTGTTACCAGGTACCACAGAAGTGTTCGGGTTTCAATATAACGTGCGTTCAGGAGAGGTACTTATCGTCTGCAGTATCGTATTTTCGTAAATATGACTTTTTTTTAAATATACGTAATATTTGCCAGCTTTATAATTAATATCACTAGCAACTAAAAGAGACTGTCAGGTCAGATCATCGACCTTCTTGCTTTTGGTCCTTGACCACATTGACCTAACCACAGACAATAATCTTGTCGTGGCGAAGAGATAAGGGAAGTACCTACAAGTAAGTACAGTTCTCGCCAAACTTATTGTAATTATTGACTTTAATAAATAAAAACGTAAGCTTAAGTTAAGGCTGTCGTTTTATATAATTTCAATCCAATATTTTTCTCTCTCCTATTTTTACGGCCGGGTTAAAGTTAGTTCGTGCCAACTTCAACCCGGACAATAAGTTGGGCGAGAACTGTACCTATAGTCTATTTAATGAGACAAGAGTATAATATTTATCTATGGTGACAAGAGAAGTGAGTATTGAACTACTGACCAACAGTCTGACTGACACTTGACAGTACCTGCCTGACACACACACAAAACTTTAACATTGTGATTGTACCTTTTTTGTAGTACTAATGCTGTGTACTTATTTTTAAGATGATTGATCCATATTCCATTAGGTACAACCGCTTGCAAAATATTTAACATAGAGAACATAAATAGGCCTACGTATCTATATAAATCTGTTTAAAGTTTTTGTAGCCAAGTGCCTAGAATTTTAAATTAAGTAGTCAGGAATTGTTGTCTAGAATTGAAGGTTTTGTCATCACGCGTTCTTATTTGCTACACCTAAAACATAATTACATAGGTACTTACCTACTTATTTATGTACCTAGGTACTTACCTAGATGTAAGCAGGCTTTATCCCTTTATCTGTCATACCTAACAAGTTTCTAAGGATACGTAGGTATATTATGTAGGTAGATATCTCATTAAAACATTGAAAACTTAATTTTGCATTTTTCCCTAATATAAGTAGACTAGTATTTAGTTGCTTATTGTCAAAACAGAATTACTGATAAACTAACCTCAAAATCCAGCGCATCCTCGGCAAAGTCGTATTCAATAAAATCCCTTGGTATTGTGCCTTCTTCTACGTCATAATCCATCCTAACACAATTAACACATTTCATCACTTCGCCGGGCATAGGTACTCCATTAGGCACACTAACACACTAGATACATAACTACTGTCAATATCGTTCCACTAGGTAGGTACATAAAATCAATAAATAAACCAGTAGGCCGCAATGTTGGATATGAATAAAATTATCTTTTTTAAAGACTGACTGCAAAACAGTGCATTTATTATAAAAATAAATTGAATACAGTGGCGCACTGCATTCAATTTCGAAAACCAAACAAATTCTACGAAACCTATGTTATGCCTACGCGATACGACATACGAGTACGACATTTCAAAGCAATAGGTACCATTAGATTTTCTCTCTCACTCTTGACAGCTGTGTGGAAGAGAAGTGTCTCTCATGAATATACTATCATAATAAGGTTGATTGATAGTGTTTTATATTGCTATTTTTCAAATTGATAACTAACTTTGACACTATTCGCTGTTACAGGGAAGTTAATAAAAGACTACTTCTTACTCAGATTTTTTGTCGTAGGGGTTATAATCGTATGTATCGGTGTTGCTTTGTTGTGTTGATAGGCAGAGACCGAGGCCTAGAGAAAGGTGTTTCTACTTACCCTATTTTCATTATTATTGTCTAGAGTTGACGACACGCATAGCATTTTTACGATAACCGTTGTTTTATTAGTAGGTAGAAATCACACGCACACTGAGCATCAATATGTTTATTATAAAAAAGAAGTATTCATCAAAAAATATTTGAATACATTCAGTTCTAAGACTTGGTTGTGTAGGTATTTAATTTACTTTTGACAACTTACATTTTCTTATACAAAACAAGTTTTTCTAGTTATGAATGACGTCTTGTGGCCTCACCAAATATGTTGAAGAACAGTAGATAAGTAGGTACTAATAAAATTATAATATATCGGTGCTTGTTATCGAATTTATTTTTATAACATTTTTATCGATCCTTTGTGGAACCTGCAAAAAAAACATGGTTTATATGGAATGTAATGCTAATTCTGTGGCCAAATTACTGGCTCTGGGTCGACGATAAGCGTACATATTAATTTTTTAGGCGCCTGTGCCTAGGGGTATGACCATTGGACTGCCAAGGTCTCAAGTTCGAATCCTAGACACGCACCTCTGACTTTGAAATCATGTGCGTAATTATCATCATGTGAGAGATTTTCTCGGCGGCATGTAAAGTCTGCCAACCCGTATTAGGCCAGCGTGGTGGACTATGGCCTAATCCCTCTCATACTAAGAGGAGATCCATGCCCAGCAGTGGGACAGTTAATAGGTTGATAATGTTATTTTTTTCTGCCCCGTTAAAAAAATGTTTATGGATTTCGGTATAATATTGAATGAAATCGTTTACCAAGTGCGGGTGGTGTGCCCTCTGGTGCTGCAGCAGCTTGGCGCGGGTGGCGTACTGGCGCGGGCAGGCCGGGCACATCGCCGGCTCACACACCCGCGTGCCGCCTTCCACCGCCTGCCCGCGCTGCTTTTCTTCACCTATTCAAAAGTACTTACAATATACAAACGCAAAATGGCGCGGAGCAATGAAAAATAATCTCTTAGGTCCCATTTCACCACTTCTGGATATCCGCTACTGCCGAATAAATTCAATGGAACAAAATTTGTATGAAATTATCTGCCAGCTAATTTAGTCAGTAAGCAGTGAAACAGGCCTTTAGCCATGTTCCATACATTTATGTAGGCGTCCAAACTGCGACTTTGAAATGCGCTAGGCAGGCCACATCAGCCCCATGCACCCGGACAGGTGGGCGAGACTAGTCTCAAAGTGGGTACCCAGCAACGCAAATTGTGGACGAGGTCGACGAGGAGACGTTGGCGAGATGACTTTGATCGCTTTTTACCAGTGTGGTATAAAAGCTCAGGACAGAAAATCCTGGACAGGGTTGCTGCTGGCACACAGTCTATTTTAAAAAAATGCCCTTCTTCGGCAGTTGGGAAAAAATGTACCTGGATGATGCAGGAGCACATGTCGGTTGCGCTTGGCCGCTGTTCGGTATAGCTTGGGGCATATGCCACACGGGTAGTGGCGCACTCGCCGCTCCAGTGGCACCCTGGCAGACACCGTATTGTGAACTCGCCAAAGATGATTCACCAACATGCCTCGACGCTGTCATGATTAAAACTGATGCATTAGTTGCGATATCCATTTTGTTAACCAATATAATACGGATTATACTACATATAAACCTTCCTCTTGAATCACTCTATCTATTCCTGAAAACTGCATTAAAATCCGTTGCGTAGTTTAAAAGATCTAAGCGAACAAACAGCGAGAGCGACTTTGTTTTATACTATGTAAAGATAAAAACTGTTCGGTTATATATACTGACCTTGAACATATGTTGACACTGGTCACATTTGTATGGTGTACAGCCGTGTGAATTTGTGTTGGCATCAGAAGAATGATTATCATTATTCTGAAAAATAAACCGCTTTTTAAAAACATTGCTTGCAATGTTTACTTGCAATATGCTAGTCCGTATTGACGAAACATTTTTGATATTTGAATTGTTACTATTTCTATTTAGTAACAAATTTGCCAATTTCGAAGGGTAAATTATGGTATTTATATCAAGTCTTTAAAAGTTTTTAATCATTAAAGGCATTTTAGAATCAGAAAAATGATGAAGAAGTGAGTCACTTGAAAACCTGAATACCCCGGTACTTCATAGGCTTTTAGAGTCTAACTATAAATTCCACGACCGGTCTACAAAATCGGCTAATTTGCTACTAAATAGTGGCAATATCCACGTTCAGTTACCTATTTTAAATGGCTCTTCAACACATACGGATATTATTAAAAAAGTACTTACGAGTTGCCCTGTGGAGTTTTTACTGGAATGTTGTGTGAAGATGTGGCGTGCCAGTTCTTTCTTATTAGAGAAAACCTTTTTGCACTCGCATTCAAATCTCCGGTTTGGACATTCACTACAAATAGTAAAGACAGTTTTATATATAAAATTTTACAATACACTATATTATTATAATCTATAGTGTTTTTTTTTAAATAAATAGATAAAAACACAAGAAATGAAATTGATTATATCATGACCACGAAACAACACATGATCTCTAAATACGAAGTACTACCATCTTTCTCTGTTGGATCGGACCATAGACTACTAAGAGCAACAATACACCTAAATTCAACAAAGAAAAGTAGGCGCAATTTCTCTAATACATCCACTAAGCTAAAATCTCTAGCGGAGCAGGAAATGTACCTTACAAACCTCTACAGCTTTATACCAGAACTTATAAAGAATCAAAACAACTATAATGTGGAGGGGTACTACCAACAAATCATGCACTACATCAAGACAAGTCTAAAAAACATAAAAAGAACACATAAGAACAAAATCCTATCCGTGAAAGCGCTAGAACTCATGAAAGAAAGAAGCGAACTACAAAGTAAGCCCAAATTAAGCGTAGCTGACAAAGAAAAACTAAAAATGTTGTATAAACTTACCAATAAAGAAATAAAAAGGTGCTACGTTACCTACAGAACAACAACTATACAAAGACACCTCAACAGTACTAGATCTACCAAAAAAGCTTATAAAGAGCTAAATCAAGCCAAAACATGGGTTCCTTTTCTCAATTCTGGCAACAACAAATGCAAATCTCGCACAGAAATCATAAATGCTGCTACTGACTTCTACGCTAATCTATACAGACAATCAGACACTCAAAACCAAAACATGGTTTCCTATAGCTCCACAGACACTGCTCCAATAGACCAGTTTACAGAAAATGAAATACTGAAACAAATAATGAGACTTAAGCCAGAAAAAAAGCCCAGGACCAGATGGAATCACTAACGAATGTATCAAGGTTGCGAAGACTCTACTACTGACACCAATCACTATCCTATGGAATAAAATACTTGAAGAAGAAGCTATACCACATCAATGGATGACATCAGAAATTATACTACTCTATAAAAAAGGTGACCCAGCTGATATAGGCAACTACCGTCCTATAAGTCTAATGCCTTGTTTTTATAAACTTTTTGCCTCCTGTCTACTTCAAAGGATAGCCCCAGTCATCGATGCTCACCAACCGATCGAACAAGCCGGTTTCAGAAGTGGTTTCAGCACGATGGATCATATCCAAGTGGTTGACCAGGTGATAGAAAAATATTCAGAATTTAATAAACCCCTGTATTTAGCTTTCATCGACTACAAAAAAGCTTTTGATTCAATTTCACATGAGAGCATCTGGGAATCGCTGAAAGCACTAAACACAAATGAAAAGTATATCAATATCCTAAAAAATATTTATTCTAACAGCACAAGCAGAGTCAAGCTGGATAGAGTAGGCGAAGTAATCAACATAAAGAGAGGTGTCCGGCAAGGAGACCCGATCTCACCAAAATTATTCATAGCCGTCTTACAACACGTAATGGGAGAGCTACCATGGTCCAATCAAGGTATTAATATAAATGGGAAATTTTTAAGTCATCTCAGATTTGCCGATGACATAATTTTATTTTCTGAAACCACTCACCAATTAAACAAAATGGTAAATGAATTAAACCAGGCTAGTATAAAAACTGGCTTGGAAATGAATCTGGAAAAAACTAAGATTAGGGGGCGTCCATAAATTACATGAGGTGTTTTTTTAAATTTTCTATCCCTCCCTCCCCCCCTGGTGAGATGTCGTCAGATTTTATTCAACCCCCTCCCCCATCCCCCAATCTCACGTGAGATTTTTCAAAATGTGGGTTTCTTACGTAAACTAAGTACGTACGACTAGTTAAGACTAGTTATCAATATTGCTCAAAGTTTATTTTCAAGTATCAGGACTCATATAATTGTCAGTTACATAATGGCTTACAAGCTATGTTAGATATTATGTCTCGCTGCTGCAAGACTACCCCCAGCGGAACCTTGCAGCAGCGATTAACATACAGGCAATCTAGTCTGCTAGCTATCATGTTCAGGATGCTGTTGGTGCTGGCCCGCACCCTTCGCACCAGGGATGCGCATCTCTTGCGTATTACTGTATAAAAACAGTCAACGTGGGCCCAATAAAAATAGTATTTTTTTTTTGTTTCGATCAAAAAAAAATACGTGATATTTGTGGAGACCCCCCTCTCTCCAACGTAAGATTAGATGAGATTTGACTCGACCCCCTCCCCCCCTTAAACATCTCACGTATTTTATGAACGCCCCCTTATGTCTAACCGCAGTGCATCGCCCATCTTAATAAACAACACACCTCTCGAGTTTGTCAACCACTACATATACTTAGGAAAACAAATCTCATTTAGTAAGGAAAGAAACACTGAAGAACTTAACCGAAGAGTGGCGATTACCTGGAACAAGTTCTGGCACCATAAGGAAATACTAAAATCACAACTTCCGCTACCAACCAAGAAAATAGTTATGGATACAGGACTTTTGCCGTGCCTCACATACGGATGCCAAACTTGGACCTTCGATCTAAAAACCAGGAACAAAATTCAGACTACCCAAAGAAGAATGGAAAGAAGTTGCCTAGGTATAAAATTGAGGGATAAGGTAAAGAACGTTGACATTCGAAAGAAGACAAAAGTATGCGATGCCTTAACTTTCGCAATAAATGCTAAATGGAAGTGGGCGGGTCACGTAGCCCGTTACAAGGACGATAGATGGACTCTACGGTCAGTAAAGTGGTCTGGGCCAAAAGGCACCAGATCAAGAGGTCGACCAAAGACCAGATGGGCAGACGAAATTGTAGCATGCGCTGGTGGAAGTTGGCTAGACAGAGCTAATGACAGAGAAGGATGGCATGCCTTGGGGGAGGCTTTTACCCGAACGGGGTCCATGCATTAAAATAATTAGGTAATTGATAAATAAAAGAAACAATAATCAAAGTAATAAAAAAAAAAAAAAAATTGAATTCATAATAAAATTATAAATCAAATTAATTTAATCTAAGTTCAACAAATGTAATAGAATATTTTTTAGGGTAATAAGTTATCAATTGTTATCGTTTAAAATATGTACTATGCATGGAATTAAATAAAGCTTTATTATTATTATTATTATTATTATAGTGTTTTTTTTTAAATAAATAGAATATTTACCGTACGTGCTGACGTGTTTTCTCTTTGACTACAATCTGATTGCAATGAGGACATGGGATAAGAAATTGTTCCGTGGTGTTAGGTTGTTTCTGAAATAAACATTGTATCTTCAAAATCTGTTACATTTATAGATATAAACACCATTTTACTACAGCGTAAGCATAATTATGAAAGACATTACATGTTCCAAATTTTGTAACTATGTATTAACTAAACAATATGTTACAAACCTTTTTACTAGGGGTTTGAGAATGATCGGGTTTAATTGAAAAATCAAAATCATTTGCTAAACCATTATCGTCTCTATATCCAATGACGTAAGGACTAAAATCATTGTCAGACCTAGAGTTTCCCGATATATCAAGACTAGGTATACGGTCTGTATCGAAGAGATTTGTTGAAAAGTCTAACCCATTTGTATAGTTTTGAAAACTTTCGTCTGAAGGCATTTTACCGTCTAACGAGCACATAGACGCATTCAAATTAATTTGAGGTTCCTCGGCATCATTATTTATTATGTTGTTTCTGAAACAAGTGTTTTAAAAATATTTGTATTTTCCTTGAATAATATTGTACATAGGGGAGTAATAGAAAACTAAAACGTTAGTACGTGTCTAGGTCTACACTAAAAAAGCGACACCAACCTACTGGTGTTCAGGAACACCAGGTGTCGGTAAATCAATACGGGCCCGTTTCACAGGTTACTGATAAGTTTCCGTTAAATTACTTGGCAGATACATTGTCATACAAATGTTGTTCCATTTTTTTATTTATCTGGCGGGTAGCCGTTGTCCAGAAGTGGTGAAACAGGTCCTAAGACTTAGATTTATTGATAGACCACACTTAGGCTAATATTCAGAGACGGCGGGCGCAAACGCTTTTACGCTTAGCATCGTCTTGCCTTATTATTTTACAAGAACTAACTCTAAAGGAAAATAATTGAATAGGTTATAAAAATATAATATAAATACATAAATTAATAATAGTATCGTAATTACCTTTTTTCTAATTTATTAGGGCAATGTAAACTTGTATGTCGCTTTAAACTGAAACAGAAAAATATATATTATAATAATAAGTAGTAAATATAAATCATTACTTCAATTAAATACTCCTACTTACGAAAATAATGTGGAAAATGTCCGCTTACAGTGGCGACACCGATATCGTCGCCTGGAGATCTGGACGTCATCCTATAAAAATCAATATCAAAAATCTATGTATGTAATATCGAAAATGAAGTACCTATTTTAATGTTGGCAAAATTATTGAAGGCCCTCAGGCAAGCTATTCACTTATTCTAAATATTGTATATATATGCTTATCCGTTTTCGATGTTTTGCGACTAGATACTGCCTCGTTGGTTTAGTGGTCCGCGAATGCTACGCTAAAGGTCCTGGGTGCGATTCTCGGGTCGAGCAGTGTTGTTGGCGCCTAAAGAAGTTTTCACTTCAAAAATTCACGAAAAAAGTAGTTACCTTATGGTACAAATCTACATGGCGCTGTAACATATAACGAAGTTTTCACGAAAAAAGTAGTTACCTTATGGTACAAATCTACATGGCGCTGTAGCATATTGAGAGACGGCAATGAACGCTGACATTCGTAGCACCACCACGACTTTTGCACATGGGATACTGTAAATATGAAAAAATAAATATCAGTAACACCCCAGCGTCTTCAGCCTTTCTCAACTCATTTCCATAGGTTATTTTTAGTGCTTTACAGTTTTCATTCAATGATTTAAATTTCAAACCCTTCTGCATATAAACACACTCGTCATTTCGGGATAGAGGTTGTAGAAGAGATAATAAATAGTTTTTATAGTTATAGGGCTACACAGACACTTCAGAATGCCAGTTGCTACGATTCTTGCCTACTTGCAAACTTAAGAAGGCAACCCACTCGTAGAAGTGTTAAAATAACAGTACCCTTTTCAATATCTTTAGTTGGCCCCACTAGCCCATAGTCTTCTGCGTATTTTTTACTGTAACCAAGCATTAAAGGTTTTCTGGATGGTATTATTTCAGTAGTGATAGCATACAACTCATGATTTTCTTCATATATCCAGGTGTTTGCTGAGTTTTGATTTCCCAATGGTAACAAGCCAATCCAGTTTGATTTATCTGAAAATATTTATGTTATGTTATAAATTAACTTTTTTTGTTAAAAATATAATTATGAGCAATTTACTGTTTGCCAATGAGAATTTTTTTTTAAATATTTTGCATATTGATATTAAATATCATAAGTTATTATTATATAAACTATATTGTTACCTTTATCAGATGTGTCTATATGACAAATAAGGTTGTCTTCGTCTTTGACCAGAAATAACGGCTTTGTATTCGATGTTGCATTCAACACTAATTCAACTGCTTCTGACTGAGATACTTTATGTTTTATACCTGAAACGATTTACATTGAATTAGGAAAAAAACATATTAATGTCCTATTTTATCAATGAAGTGTTTTACAAAATATGAATAAATGATTCTGATTCTGAAATATTAGTCTGAGCTTCTTTATGTAAGTATGGATTTTTTTTATTTACCTTGTACAGGACCAAAGCGTGCCCGAGTAGGTAACGCGCGTCGTGTTGTTATAATGTCTCGTCGTTGCACTTGTAGGACAGTCGGTAAAACAGCTAAGGCACGTGGGGGAACAGTGCGGTCCGATATTTGAACTGTGAATTAACTGATTATTGCAGTCTCTTGGTTAGTGACAACACATATTATGTTTAATAATGGTTTTTATACCCTGGACTGGCTAAGGGGAGACATTTGAGCAGTGGGACACAAAAAAATTAAAACACACAACAATATTATTTTTTTAAATGTTTAAATTACTATTGAATACTTTATAAATTATTACTTAGTGAGTCTAATCTTGACGTATTTCCGAGTCTCCGATATAATTTGAGGAAACTACTCATATCTGTTGCAGTTCGTGGACCATCAATGTACGCAAAAAACGTACAACGCTTTGCGCGTACAATAGAACAACGCTTTTAGGAAACTGTTAGGATGCTGTGATACTTTGCGACAGAGATGTCACCAGCAGCGTGTAGGTGTACTGATGATTTTTTTTAAATAGTGCCAATCACAACATGCGCATCATTGTTACATCGTGTGTGTTACAGTTTCAACTGTGTCTCTTCCTCTAACTGAGTAGTGTTGCTAGTAAGACTGAGGGCCACTTGATGGGCCAGCTGAGGGCTATACATGGGTTGTTGCCAAGTCTATCCAAAAGATGGTTTGTGTAATGTTTGTATTGTTTGTGTCTATGTCCAAAATTTTGACAGTTTATTTTTAGAATTAAATTAAAAATAGAACATAGTTTAAGTCATTACTAACAAACTATCGTGTGTTTGTACTGATTCATTTCTGGATTTTAGGAGTACTTAAACATTACTATTAAAAAGTAATACATTTAAATAATAAAGGTCTACATACCAAAATTCTGTATTGTATTATCTGGATCTGGTTTGCATAAATTGTTAACCTCAACTGTAACATTTAATTCTGGTTTCATATAACCATTTTGTGTAGATCTCTCAACTGCTAATTCTTCAGACTTGCCATATTCCAATTTTGACGGATTTTCATATTCAACATTGGAGACACACATGTTTGGTGTGTTATGACTATTTTTGTCTACCAGTAGCCCCACAATTTTAGCTGGCTCTTGACATGAATCTGCAAATATTGTTATTGTAAGATTATACAATAGAGATATTTTTTTATAATAATCATATTATATCATTGCAATTTATTGGCTTCACTTGTGCTTGAATGAGGAGGTGAAGGCTAGCAGGGAAGAATGGAACAAAAGGGTAGGCTATGTCAATCCCAAATAAATTGGGACAATGGCAGAAAGATGATGATGATTATGAATTTATTGGCTTCACTCATAATACAGGAACTGAAAGTATTAGTCATCAGTGTCTATATCAAGCATCAATACAGTTTAGGGGGGTGAAGCCCAGCCTCTAAACTGTAACAAACTCTATACACACATATTAAGAAGGCTAATTCTAGCAAAAAAAATGGGTACTAAGCTAACTTTTGAGCCTCAAACCTAATAAATTACAAATTACATCTAAATAAATTCTTGTATTGTATAGCATACAAGATATTTAATAACTTAGGTATAATACAAGAAATTTAATAACTAAGGTACATATTTAGATGTAATTTGCAATTTATTGGGTTTTTATAAATAACATCATTACATACCTATAAGGAGCTGTAGTTGATCCTGTCCTTCTCTATTTTTAGAGGAAAGTGGCAGGAAGTACTGGTTGTGACCATTCTCAAGACTCTATAACAAACAACAACAACCTAGAGCAACTATTTTTGAGCACACATTTTCAAATTATGATTTTACCTACTTCAATTATTATTATTGATATTAATAAAGTATCTACAAATCAGGAAAAAATATATTTACATTATCCAATAATTGGAAAGGGAGAACTTGTTCATCTGTGCTTAAAATATTGGAATCCATTTGTAGCAAATACACATGAGTTGGGGCACCAGGTGCTTGAGAGTTTGTATGGCTTATACCTGCAAAAAGATATTATAGTGAACATTTAAATAAATGTATCCTTAATGTCATGTAAAACTAATGGGTAAAGAATAAATAAGACGTAAATTACTTACTCATTTTGCTTGATAAGATTGCACCAGTGTTTTTAAGCAAATTAAAACCACAGTTATTATAGTGAACCGTGCAGGTTCAAAGCAACCTGCACAGCAGAAGCTGCTACTCTATAGGTTCACACATATATTAGAGAGTGCTTTGTGGCAATGAGTAGAAGGCGACTATTTTGCCACTTTTGTCAGCTACTCGTATTTATAATTTTAAAGTTTTAAATAATAAAAAATATTTGTTGATGATGACAGCTGACAGGTGTTGTCAAGCAGTCACAGACACAGATGATGCAGATGACATATTGTCGCAAGCAGTGTCACTGTCAAAAAGTACCACTACCAACCAAAAAGAAATCGACTTAATTTTTTCTATTAAATTATTCTGCGAGCCAAGATACATGTCTTTTAAGCATTTGACTTAATCCTTACTAATATTATAAATGAAAAAGTAACTTTGAACTGATAACACTGAACCGATTTGAATGAAATTTGGTACACAGATAGTCTAGAGTCTGAGAAAGGACATAGGCTACTACTACTACTTTTTAATGCGAAAAAAGGGTTGTAAGGGGTTGAAATAGGGGATGAAAGTTATAAGAAATACCTGGGTATATAGTATTCCATGGTCTAGACCATGCGGACGACGCCGCTGGCGGAAAGCTAGTTCAAGTGTCTCTAATTTAGGTATTCTACCACGAAGCATTCCCGCAAGGAGATGACAGATGGACTCAAAGTCGGAGCACACGGAAATGTGCCTTACAACCATAGATTTATAAATATTATACAATCTATGCTTACAACAGACCAACCAAATCCCAAGAGCTAAATGGCAGGGAGGAGTTTATTATTCACATAGAATATAATATATCCTGGTACATTTTTACACAGCACCATCTAGTCCCAAACTAAGCAGAGCTTGTACTATGGGTACTAGACAATGGATATAATACTTATATACAATTTTTTTGTAAATACATATTTATAATGCATAGGAAACACCCAGACAAACACAAACACTTAAATTCATCACAATAAAATGTTTCTGCCCCTTGGGAATCGAAAGAAACAGACCATATGGTCCGACGGACACGGAAGTAAGACTTTAGAGCTGGATGCACATCTGGATCGGAACTTGAATAATGCTCAGAGGTCGGAACTTTGGAGTTTGGATGTACCTATCCATTTCTAGCCTGTAGGTACTGACTTTATGAACAATATAGTGCGACAAACTTATTTATGAATTTTATTAGCTTCGCTGAAATAAATGATACAATATGCATACATAAAATATTTTGAATTTGAATTTGAGAGAAGCATCCTCGGCCAGTCAGTACTTACGCACTTAACTCCTAGTTTCTCTCTGGAGCACTTCTTGTTATGTTTGGTTAATTCAAAATTTCTTTACAAGTGGCGCCGGCAGTGGCTTCGGCTAGAGCTGTTAAGGCCTGTTTCACAACTTACTGATAAGTTCCCGTTAAATTACTTAGCACATAATTTCATAAAAAATTGTTGTAATTTTGTATTTATCCGGCAGCTAGCGTTTATCCAGAGGCGCGTAGGTACCTACGTGTCCTCAGTACCTATATCCTCAGAGAAGTTTATAAAGAACATACATCATAGCTATATTTAAATCAAGCTTAGGTACTTATTTGTTTTATAGTTTACTTAATATTTTATTTGAGAACACACCCACTCCTGCCTAACTCCTTCCCTTATCCCATTATTCAAATCCCGCGTCTGTATGTTTGTGACATCATGTCGTTTCTAGACGAAATTCTTTTCTATACTACTTACCTCCAATCAAACTAAAATATTACTATTTCTCCGTAGGTGAATTGTGGGTAATTGGCGAAAGTAGTTGACGTCTAACGGTCTCTGAGCGAGCGCGACGCGAGAGAACATCTCAGTTTTCTTCTTGTGAAAAATTCGGTGTATTCAATCGATAAGTCGTTGTTTTTGTGTACGCGGTGAAGGCTATCATCGCTGGGTGTGGTAGTGAAACAAGAGAATGAGAAAGACTTCCCACACGTGACGCGGCGCTAGATGAACCAGGTACCTACTTAGCCTCCAAATTATTATCTTTTTTTTAAACATGGTATACATGTTGTAATTGGTTGAATACATACCTACCTACATACATACCTACTGTATTTCCATAAGGGTTAGGCAGAGGTGTTCTAATGCACACACAATTTGCCGGTATGTTTAGGTCTCAAAAATAGACGTTTCTGAAAAAGGCAAGGTCAAGAGCACCCTAAACCGACGAGCAGGCATGAGAAGGTTAATGAACATAGATGATGCGAAAGTGGTGTGCAAGGATCGTAGCAAGTGGAAATCTATAGTGTATGTCTACCCTTAAGGGAAGCAGGCGTGAAGCTATTTAATGTATGTATAGGTCTCGAGTAATGGAGCCGACCGAGACAACTGCAGGCTTCTGAGAATTTAACCTTTCGATCGCAGTAAATTTTTAGGTCGAAACGCATCCGTCTAAATGTTTCGTCTGGGCAAACTTTTTTGGCAAATTTTTCGTGAGCGCGTTCGCCGGCGCTCACTAAAACGATCATAAAACCTAAACTAGACTACCTATCCACATTCTGTAAACTATAATTTGTTCATGAATAGTTTTTCTATAGCCGTAATAAAAAATATGGTAGTATAAATGTAATATAACAGGTTCTATAAGAATTTAAAAAAAAAAAAAAATGTTTGAGAACTTACCCACAAACTTGCCGTTGAAACACTTGACACAATCACTTTGTTTATATTACACTGTATTCACTACCGAGATAAAGGACCGCAATAACAATAAATCACTCACTAATAGCTCGTGCAGTCGTGCCGACGAAATTGTTTATAAAAACAACACTTGAAACCGGATTACCGGACGCCGCGCGATAAGATGGCGCCAGATGTTTACGTTTCACTTTTTATGAGACGAAACGATCATGGAATTAGAACTTGAAATGGAGTGTACACTTACCTTTCTTCTCTATGGTTACAATTTGTATGAACAAAACGATGCTGATTTTTTTAAAAATACGTACAAAGTGACCAAGGCGCGGAAAAAGTTGGATGGTTTTGATACTTGAAAAATTTAAAAATTACGATGAAATTTGAAAATCTAATTAGGTACAAGGCTTTATTATTAGCAAAATCACATATTTACATACGATTTATGTAAGATTCTTGCACATATCTTTTTATAATCCAAAAAACTCCGTGTGCAATTCTAACTGTTTGACCGAATGAATGAGTCTCCTTTAGTGATGTTTATCAGAATATCGTCCCACAAAAATTATTTTTTTAATGTTGCAATCCTATGGTCCTTGACGTGCCCTTTAAGATGATCATAAGTTGTTCAAACAAAAGTAGGCTCTATCTACCAGAAAATACGCTTCAAAGTTGGATGGGCGCGATGGACGCATGCGTCCATACGCTATAACGACCCTTTTAGTTGGCAAGTACCTATGGCCGATTGTGGCCACACGCGTTTCCAAAGGTAGCGTAACCAAACAATGCTCGATCTTGGAATTCAATCCAGGACCTCCTACTAATTCCTAATTAATAATTGCATTTGCATTTTTCGCTCATTTTAACTACTACCTACACAATTCGGTTTACGGTTTAAGAAATTTATTTCACTCAAAAAGAATACAATTATTCACTTCTATGAGGAAAAACATATTAATCAAGATAAGATAAGCGACGGTTTCGCTCCATGTTTCTAAATTCTCTTCAATTCTAATAATATTATTATTTTTATTAATGGTTTTATTTGTACAGTATTTTTATTTTTATTATTTGTAACTGGAAATTTTGGATATAAACTGTAAACTACTTTGTTTTGGAATTAGGTATGCCGCCCGGTTTATTAAAATATTAAAGTAGGTTTCCGAAATTTTTCCCGGTTTATTGAAATTTCGAACCCTAGACAGACGTCGTGAAGTACATGCCTTTGGATACCCTGCCCAGGTTGCCATACCGAGCTTGTCACACCCAGGATAACACACCTTGTTCTTGATGCCCAGGAAGATTTACATGGGACGTCATGCCTCGGATGTCATGCCATGGATGTGTAGACCTCGAATGTTCTGATCAGATGTCATATCGTATGTCATGTCATACCTCGGATGTCATGCCATGCTCTTTGGATGCTATGCCGTGGAGACATGTTTTTAGTTATGTAGATATTAATTTATAACCAAAGTTCATTCAAATTATAATCTAAGAAATGTTTCTAACAAAATTTTACATCGATTACGTTTCATGCCGTACCCAAGATTACATTCCTGTTCACCAAGAACCTAGGATGTCTTACACTGTTTTACGACAAGTCTCGGATGCGCCTCGAAAGCGTAGACCTCGGATGTCCTGATCAGATGTCATGTCTTGTACGTCATACCTCCGGTGCCAGCATTCTTTTTGGATGCCATGCCGTGGATGACGTGCATTGGGGTTATAAAATAAGTTGTAAGATATGATAAGATTCTTAGGCTGATATTCAGAAACGAAACTCAACATGAACTTATGCTTCCGTATGTCAAATTTGTATGACAAATTGACATACGGGAGCCTAAGTTTATGCTTAGTTTCATCTCTGAATATCAGCCTTAGGATTCTTCAAAGTTCCCGAGTATATACTTTGTAGAAACTTTATAGGTACATCAGGTAAACATCTTATTTTATTTATAATTCACTACCAAACATCATTCTCGAACAAGCCTTATTATGTTGGCAATAAAAGTCACTGCCTCGTTGGTCCAGTGGTCTCAAGCGCGACTGCTACCGCTAGAGGTCCTGGGTTCGATCCCCGGGTCAAGCAAAGTGTTGTTGGGTTTTTCTGTGAAATTCCCATTTTCGGAGTCTGGATTTATGCCTACAGGCAATAGGCTCGCGCCCTATTACATGAGACCTAAACATACCGGCGAACTGTGGGTGTATATTTGTACACCTCTGTCTAATCCTTCGGGGAATATAGGCGTGATGATAATATGTTATGTTATGTAATAAAAGTCAGAAAAATCGGTGTCTAAAAAATAATTTATTGTAAAAAACAAAATTAAGGGCAATCACATTACTGGTTATGGCAAGTCACTATTTGTTCTGGTGCATGTGTGATACTATGGCGAGCGCGCCCCCGGGGATGAAAGGTACGAAGTAGTCCGCTGTCAACAGACCCAGCTCGTACATGCCCATGCATGGATTTAACGATAATCCAATTATTGCAGTCCGGTACCGCGCATTTCGAATCAGTGCTGCCATTAATTTGAGCATAATTTAAATAACTCGACTTGCAATTCTCGATGCGATCTCTGAATCGAATCCAAGACCTCCTACTAATATGCTTAAATACAAATTATCGCTCATTTTATCTAGGTAATACACGTATCTAGGTAACAAGTCTCGGATGCGCCTCGAAAGCGTAGACCTCGGATGTCCTGATCAGATGTCATGTCTTGTACGTCATACCTCGGGTGCCAGCATGCTTCTTGGATGCCATGCCGTGGATGACGTGCATTGGGGTTATAAAATAAGTTGTTTCGAGTGTGAACTACCTACTACGGGTAGACATTAAAAAATTTATGCCTATGCTAGGCAGTGATACTATTATTATAAGAATATTTTACTGAAAGTCAGTCTAGTAGTTTTCAAATTTATTCAAATAATTTTTTTTCTCATTATGAAATTAATCAATAAAATCCGTGTTTATCTTACTTGTTAGCCTAGTGGTCGTAATCGCGACTGCTACGCTGGAGGCACTGGTTCGATTCTGTTCGAAATTTCTAAACTTTTATTAGGCTTTTTGGGTTTTTCTGTAAAATTCGCAGCAGCAGCAGTTTAGAATTCTTATCGTCTTGTATTTGTATGTCACACTTAAAACATTAAGTGTGACATGACATCTTGTATTTGTATGTCACACTTAAAACATTAAGTGTGACATGACATCTTGTATTTGTATGTCACACTTAAAACATTAAGTGTGACATGACATCTTGTATTTGTATGTCACACTTAAAACATTAAGTGTGACATACAAATACAAGACCTAATAGAATTTATCAATTTATATTAAATGTCGGCCACTATTTTTATCAATGATTTTCAGTCCACAAAAACAATAATCACCAAACTAAGTTTCAGTAGCACATCGAGTGTTCACATTTACGCGAAGATTTTAGTTATTTTCTGGAGCACAAATAAAATGAACAAAAATGATCGCCAATAGGAGTACAGTTCTCGCTAAACTTATTGTCCGGTTGAAGTTGGCACGAGCTAACTTTAACCCGGCCTTAAAATCGGAGATACAAAATAATAGCATTTAATCGATCAGATCGAGAATCAGATCGGCAATATTGGCGATCATTTGTTCATTTTATTTCAACTTCACTTCAACCCGGACAATAAGTTTAAGTTTAAGCTTATCGAGGTAACCGATATTTTTCTCGAAAATTTAATGTACTTAATTATGTAAGGAATTTAATATAATTATAGGTAACAAGGACTTAAAAAAAAGTTGAAGTTCAGTTTTTAAACAACTCATTTTATTTGTTAATAATAATTAAACGCAGATTCTTTTACTTAATTTACCCATTGGCGACGATCCAGTCGCTGTAATACGAAACGCGAGCGTTAACGCCAGGGTAGAATCTATCAGCGCACTGGAATCCCCAGGAGACAACACCAACAATAACGTTACCATTGTGAGCGAGGGGACCGCCAGAGTCTCCCTGGCAAGCGTCCTTGCCACCAACGTCTAAGATACCGGCGCATAGCATACCATCGGTAATATCAGGCCAGTTCTGGAAACCCGTCTGAGTCTTCAGGTAAGCGTAACGTTGAGCACAGATTCCTTGGTTGATGACGTTTATTGTTACGTGTTGCAGCTGCTCCGGTGAAGAACCTCCGCTCTGAGACAATTAAAAATATCATTAGGTACGTTATTTAGTCTTGTTGGTAATTATTTGTCTAAGGAAAAATAAAAATAAAGTGGGAATTGACGGCTGATCTGTTAGAAAGTATGCGATATATGGTAAGCGTTACTTTAGATGGATGGTAGATGGTAGGTACACGCTTAGATTAATAACAAATCTAAGGGTACACAATCCTCATTGAAGACGTGTACTTAGGTACCTATATTTATAGTTCGCGGGTATGTTTTTAGGTCCCATTAGCCGCGCAGAAATCCAAACTCCGACTACTACTTATATTAACTGCCATGCCTGCATATTACCTGTGATATTACAGGATATCTACAAGTACAATAGCAACCAACTATAACTAGGCACCGTACTTATAATTACTATGCTTACGCGTGTCCTAGGAAAGTTTCAAACTCTTAATATTATTATTCATTCTATCAATGTTATGAAATGGTATATTGCGAAAGAGATATAATTACCGAAAGCGTTCCCCAACCAGCAGTGATAACATCTGTGCCATCTGCAAGCACATAGTTGGCGCCAGGGATGCTGGCTACTCCGACGGTATTGGAGAACACAGCGGGAGTGGCGAGGCGGACGATGGCGACATCATTATCGAGAGTGACGGAATTGTGTTGCGCGTGCACGATCAGCTGGGAAACGCTGTGCACGTTGCCGCCGGTGGTAGCATAGGAGGTGCCAAGACGGACACGCCACTCGCTGGGACTGTCACCACTGGACAAATAACAAGAGAACATCGATCAATATTACGGTAACATTTAAAATACTAGTATAGTAATTGTCGGGGTACTTAGCGAGGTGTCAGTAATGTTTAGGAAGAAACAAATGTTTATGTTTATCACTATTTATTACTTCACTTAAAAATGTTCTTAAATGTTAAAATGATACAGAAATGTTAATGAAATGTTAAGGGAATGTTTGAATACAGCCGGCTAACGCGGTCGACAACGGTGCACTGAACTTAATTACATTTTGGTCATAAAAGTAATAACATATTATTTAGGTCAACGCGTCATGCCGATATTGCAAACTAAGGTGTTCGGTTGAAAATACCGAACATATTCCGGGGTGCGAAAGATAAGGGTCTTGAGATGCAACTTTATCATGTTAGTAAATTAATGAAATGAATGATAATGACAATGTTGACATGGTGAAAAACAATCCAACTTAAAACAAAAAATGTTAAACGATAATAAAGATAAATTAAAATTAAGGGTTGAGGGTTCCTACAGGATCCCTCGGGGCGCGAGGACAAGGCCTGTTCACCATTACGTTGTTTAATTCACCATAAATGTGCGTATTACACTGACGTTCAATTATGTTTTGACGCGCACTAGCACTGTTATTTTGTTGTTACTTCAACTTGGCTAGTCTTCATATCCTCAATGCGTTTGTGCAACTTTTGTAAGGCGTAATTTATTTCGCTTGTATCAGTTGCGTTTTTGAAGTTTTCAAAAGGCATAGTGCTGTTAATAATATAGTTCAACTGGTCCATCTCAGGTATAAATATATCAGTGCTCATATCAATTTTATTTTTTCGGTTGCTTTGAATGTTCAGAGTAAAGTCCTGACCCTTCAAAAGGCAGCCAGGTTCAAGGTAAATGACACCTGCTTTACTCAGATGTACGATGGAAATATCTGTTCCCCGAGATCAGCTTTACGGTGCAAAGGTTACAGATATGATATAAGAATAGTGATGGGTTCCTAAGTGGTATCCATTTGTTTTCACACCTGGATCGTTGTACTTTGCACGTACTGGTATCTCGATCTATATCACAAAAGTTGTTCTCACTATTCAGATGATATATCGGCTTTTTCCAATCGCAGATGAACATGTCATCTTGTTGTTTACACTGAGAAAGTTCTTCCGCAGTAATTGTTAAATAAGAGTCCCTCTTTAGATCTGTCGCTACGTAGGTATTCAGACGAGGGAATAAACTCTACCATAATGTTGTCACTCTGATGTGGTATCGGAAGTATTTTATACAATTTGTATCTGTCTCTACTGATAAGTGGAAAGTTTATTTGAAAGAGAAAATACTCTTCTGTTATTCTAGCTTTAATGGTTAATAGTGAATATAATTTTCGAATATCGTGCGGTTCAATTGGTAATGTTTTATCATCAGATAAATGCCCAGAAATAATGCTCAGTTACTTTTGGAGTTGTTCGGGAGTGAGAAGATGAATGTTAAACTGTCCGTGATGAATATTAGTTAAGATATCAAGTAAAATATCTTGAGTTCTCTTTAGGTTATGTAACAAATTGCTTGCAGTTAGGGCGGTCATAGTTAATTCTTGAAGTACGGATATGTTGTTTATTTGCTTTTGGACTTTGTTTGAGATGTTATCCAACGTAATCAGATGTTTATTAATGACTTTGTGTTGTTTTGCCATAATTTCTTCTGTTCTTTTTAGCAGATTGTACTCAGACAATCGAGGTCTGATTCTTCCATAAACCGGCCAAATGTTTCTCATTTTGATGTATCAGATTGATATCTCGTCTATATTTTTCCGCGAATTGCTCATCCAATACGCCGAACAGGGAATTTGCAAGGTAGCCAACTCCATTAATAAGTCCCCGTCGTTGTCTGGAGTGTCCACTTACGTGTTGCGTCATCAGAAGTTCATTGTAGTATTTGAGTTCATTACTCTCATGAATCAGCTGAGGTAGTATAATGTTACACTGTTCGCTTCCCGTTGTTTTGCATGTTTTATCAAGAAATGTTGTTACTTTTTCAAACGCCTGTATTCCTTCCCAATATGGAGACATGTTATAAAATACAACTAGGACCCAACTGTCTTTTACTAGGCTTATTTTAGATATCGGATCAAAATAGAACGATTGGTTATTGTTCAAGGTAGTTATGTTATAACTGCAGTTTGTAACGCTACAGAGTGACATAAAAATTATTACTTTTATTATTATTATTACTATTTTAATGTTATATTCCACAATAAGTATCTAATATGCCCTTGAGACGTACACCACCAAGCTCAGTAATGATCCACTGTCAATCGGAACCAGACCCGCCTAGTCAGACCGTAGTTGGATATAGAACCTAATATTACACAAAACACAGCGAAAACGAAAACATGAACACATAGATGACATCAACATCTTCATGGACGAAATGAGGACCTTATTTTCAAACTTTGAAAAACAGCAAAATAATAAATACGCTGCTATAGAACTTGCATTGCACGCGTCCGTGAAGAGTTTTACAGAATTTGTCTCAAATAAATATGACGATTTAATGAAGTAGTTCAATAAGTTATCAGCCGAGCGCAACCAAAACCTTGCTTATATTTAATTGCTAGAGGAGAAAGTGGAGAATTTAGAGAACCTTCGTATAGCCTCCTGTGTAGAACTGAGAAATGCAGTAACAATAAAAAATTATGGCAGGCTATCAATAACATTACGAACAGGACCAAACCAAAGGAGAGCCCTTCAGAGCTTCTCTCAATCTCCTCCACCCCCATTCATTCGGTTGAAACTATAAATGAATATTTTGTGACAATTGGCAAAAATCTAGCAAATAAAATACAGGGAGCGGTGCCGAGAAACTATTCTTTCAGTCTTTCAAACCATGACTCAATGGCCCTTTTCCAAACTGACGAAGAGGAAGTTCGTAGAATTATAATGTCCTTACGAAGTGATTGTGCTGTGGGCTGGGATAAGATTTCTGTCAGTCTTATTAAGCAACACATTAAGATTGTCGCTCCACCTTTAGCCCACGTATGCAATCTATCTCTCTCTCTTAAATCTATCTCTTAAATGGGGGATCTTTCCTAAAACTTTCAAAAAATCATTAGTGCACCCTGTCTTCAAGGGTGGGGACAGAGATCTAGTAACCAATTATAGGCTCATTGCTCTCCTACCTTTACTGTCTAAGGTTCTTGAGCGTATTTTGAATAGCATAACATTATATCAGAATCACAATACGGTTTCCGCTCAGGTCTTTCCACATCTGATGCTGTGCATAACCTAATGGAACATATTGCTAGGAACCTGGACAGTGGTGAGAAAGTCCTGGGCATTTTTCTTGACTTGGCAAAAGCCTTTGATACTGTCTCTGTCCCCATCCTCATAAAGAAGATGGAGGGAATAGGGATCAGGGGAATACCACTGAAACTCTTTGAAGGCTACCTTACTGATCGAACGCAGTGCGTTAAGATAGATGGGCACATTAGCAGTGAGAAAATAATCAAGCACGGAGTTCAACAGGGAAGTGTGATCTCTCCTACCCTCTTCCTTATCTATATTAACGACCTGTGTTCGATCAGCCTCAATAACGGTAGGGTATTCACCTATGCCGATGACACAGCCCTCATTTTCAGCTCAAATACATGGGCAAACGTTTACGAATGCGCCCAGAAGGGTTTAAACACTGTATCTGAGTGGCTACGCGACAACTTTCTAACTTTAAACTCAGCTAAAACTAAGTACATTCCGTTCGCCGTTCAAAATAACACATTACAGACTTCCATATACTCGATATCTGCCCACACGTGTCCCACTCCACTCACCAACGACTGCACATGTGCGCACCTTGAAAAAGTAAAAACAATAAAATACCTCGGCGTTTTGCTTGACTCCTCCATGGGCTTCCATCCACACATTGATGCTCTTACATCTAGGCTAAGGAAGCTCATATATGTATTCAAAAATTTTAGACATGTAGCGGATGAAAGTCTAAGGAAAACAGTATACTACGCTCTCTGTGAATCTTTGCTAACATACTGCATCACGTCCTGGGGTGGTGCGCACAAGTCGGTTATTATCCAGGTGGAGAGAGCACAGCGGGCAATTCTAAAGGTATCATATTTCTTACCGTTTCGTTTCCCCACAGTGGACCTATATAGGAAGGCTAAGGTACTGACAGTAAGACAGCTTTTTATCACGCACACTTTCTTCAAACAACATACAATGTTAAAGTACAATCCTGCCACTGACACGGTTAGACGTCATTTCAAGCCGATTGTTGAAGTTGATCGTACTCTCTCTCATTTCTGTACTCAGTTTATCTACAGATTCTTCTGCTTTCTCGGAGGTTATCTTTACAACGAATTAAATAAAAAACTAAACATATATCCTTTAACAAAAATAGCTTGCAAACAGAAGATAACAAGCTGGCTTATGACTTGATTACGATTCGACTGAAAAATTGCTCACAATACTGAACTAAACTAGTTTGGCCGATTGTTCACATACACACACACACACACACACACGCACGCACGCACGCACGCACGCACGCACGCACGCACACACACACATACACATACACATACACATACACATACACATACAAACACACACACACACACACACACACACAAACACACACACATACACATACACATACACACACATACACTTACCCTAATTATGTATAAATTGTTCCCTTCTCGGCTTACTTAATTAGACACCACAATCTGGGGAGGGGACCTGGTGACCTGAAATACAGGCTTCCGCCTAGTTTAGGCACCAGTCTCCCACAATACTATGTACACATTAATGTAAGCTCTTTTATTGCCTATAATGTAACATGCTATGTTGTGGAGAGAAAAAAAAAAAAAAAAAAAAGATTAAGGCCATGACGATATACGACAGGGTTTATTATTGTTCCGAGTCCGAGAGTCAGGTTCCCCTATGCTGTTAGTTTTAGTTGAACTGTTTTGTACATTTGTGTCTCCGGTTTCTACAGGTAATAAGGAAAGTTTAACTACAGGGCGTTTGATGATGCCATTTTTTGTTTTTAATGAAACTACCCTTACATATCCATCGCTGCCAGGATGCAACTCTATCACTCGGCCCATAATCCAGCGGCCTGCTGGAATGTTATCCTCATGCACTACTACGATGTTGCCTATTTTTAAGTTGGTCTGAGGTTTAAGCCACTTTTCTCTAGCGGTTAACTGACCTAGGTATTCATTCTTCCATTTAGACCAAATCTGCTTAAAAATATTAGTTGTTAGGTGCCATCTCTTTCTCGCATCCTCTTTCGTCTCAATCACTGTTAAGTCCGCTCTGCCTGTTAAGAAATAGGCTGGTGATAAATAGTCCAGATCCTCAATATTTTCCGTAAGAGAGCACAGCGGTCTTGAGTTCAGGCAAGCTTCTAATTGTGTTAGTACGGTAGTGAACTCCTCGAAAGTTAATCTTTGTTCACCGACTACCCTTTTCAAGTGAAACTTCAGACTGCGGACAGCTCTCTCCCACAATCCTCCAGCACTCGGCCAAGAGGGGGCGTTGAAATGCCATTGTATGTTCATCGCAGCTATTTCTGCTTGAAAACAATCTCCGAAACTGGCTTGTATTTGATCGTATTCCACCTGTAGTATTCTATTGGCTCCAATAAAATTGGTTCCCTCATCACTATATAAGTGATGTGGTGTTCCTCTACAGGCAGCCATTCTCTAAAGTGCAGCTAAAAATGCGGAACTGGTAAGGTCAGATACCAATTCGAGATGAACGGCTTTTGTGACCATGCATATAAATACAGCCACGTAGCCTTTCAATGTTCTTACTCCTCTACCTTTGTTAGCCTTAATGTTCACAAAACCTGTGTAGTCTACCCCTGTATGGTAGAATGGAGGGGCAGGGTTGGATCTCGCTGCGGGGAGGCTCCCATCACTTGATGTTGTTTCTTTGCTTCGTACTTTCGGCAAGTTACACAATTCCTCAGCTGTTTTTTAGTCGTACTGTATCCGCTAGTTATCCAGTATTGTTGTCGGAGCATAGCTAAGGTCATTCGAGGTCCCCCATGGAATGTTAACTGATGAGCTTCTTCTATGAGCAATTCTGCTAGTCGACTCTTGTTAGGTATTATCGTAGGATGTTTCTTCTCATCACTAATGTTGGCATTCCTTAGACGTCCTCCCACTCGAAGAAAACCATTCTTATCAATGAAAGGTCTCAGGTTCAATAATTTGCTGTTTGTTGGCACTTCACCGTGTTTATTTAATTTCTCAATTTCCGTTGTAAATGACGTACTTTGTACTTGTTTTATAATAGCTGATTTGGCCGTTCACAATTCTCGTAATGTTAGGTACTTAGGTAAATGCTTACGTTTCGAAATCGGTGTCAATGCTCTCCGTATCCAGGCTAACACACGAGTTATTTTTATAAATGAATTATGTTGTAATAATAAGTTATCGATAATACTATTACTGTTTATACTTTGAATGATGTTGACTAGTCTTGTCCTTTTTGTTTCTTCCTCTGTGTGGTAGATTGGTTGTATTTCGCCTCTTCCTGAATCATAGGACGCGAGCCATGTTGGTCCGTTCCACCACAAGGGATGTTGTAATAGTTGGGGCGCTGTCAACCCTCGACTAGCACAGTCAGCAGGGTTTTCTCCCGATTTAACATATCGCCAGCAGGTTGGCGGCATTATCTGTTTTATTGCATTGACTCTATTAGCCACAAACGACTTCCAACGTGCTGGATCGCCTTGTAGCCATTCCAGAACTACCATCGAGTCACACCATCCATATATCTCTGTTTGACAACTTATACTCTGTTTGATTTTATCGATGAGCTTAGATAGAAGATAGGCACCGCAAAGCTCAATGCGAGACAATGTTAAAGTCTTTTTGTTTGGTATTAGTTTCGATTTTGCTGCGACAATTACTGTTTTTTGTTTGAGTTTTGTTCGGGCATACACTACACAAGCATACGCCTCAATGGAGGCATCACAATATCCATGCAGTTCGATGGTGTCATTCTCATGACTTAATATCCACCGGGGAATCTCACAATGTTCAATGCTGTTAATTTCCGACATCAACTTTACCCAGTCATTATGGATTTCATCGGAGACTTTGTCATCCCACTGTAGATTATGTTGCCATAACTTTTGAAAAAGCAATTTCAGTTTCGTGGACAGGGGTGTCAGCCAACCTAGCGGGTCGTATAATTTGGAGATTTCTGATAGTAAGCTCCTTTTTGTTGGTCTTGAAGTGGATTGGGAAAAATTGAAACGGAATGTAAACCGATCTCCCTTTGTATCCCAGCACAAGCCTAATGTCTTTAACATTTCATCATTTTTGAAGTTATAAATTTACTCCTCTTGACTGGTGGGTATATTCTCTAATAACTTCTGATTGTTTGATGACCACTTACGAAGATTAAATCCGCCTGAATTCAAAAGCTGAATTAAATCAGTAATCGATTGTTTACCCTGTTCTATGTTGTAGCAGCCGTGTAAAAGGTCATCCATGTAAAAACAATTTTCCAGAACAGCCGCTGCTTCTGGGAACTTGCTCCTCTCATCAACCGCTAAATGTTTTAAAGTCAAAATTGCCAAAAACGGGGCGGCCTTGATCCCGTATGTTACCGTATTCAGCTGATAGACTTGTATAGGCTGATGTGGTGACTCACGCCACACGATTTTTTGAAGATGTTGGTCAATGGAGTTAACGATGATTTGGCGATACATCTTCTCTATGTCCGCAGTAAAAGCAAAGGGATATTGTCTCCATTAAAGTAATAATGCTTGCAAATCCTTTTGTAGATTTGGCCCTTTAAGTATGACGTCATTCAAACTGTATTTTGTTGATGTTTTGGCGGAGACCGCCCTTAGTTTGGTTGTTGATGATTCTTCTCGCTGCACGCCGTGGTGAGGCAAAAAACATTCAAGTTTCATGTTACGGTTATATTGCTCCGGTTTCATATGATTCAGCGCGACGTATTCATTCATAAAATTCTTATATTTTTCGGCTAGAGCGAGTTGTTTTTCAAGGCGACGCTCCAGATGTTTTAGTTGAGCAGTAGCCATGGGTTTGGAGGTCCCTAGTTTGTGTTTTAAATCTTCTTTCAGTGGTATTCTGACTTCATAGCGACCCTGACTGTTTCTCGTTGTTGTTTTTGTATAAAATTCTACACACACCTGATCTTCTACTGATAAGTCTGTTGGTTCACTAATCTCCTCGACTTCCCAAAATTTCTAAATCTCCTCTAAGTTATTCAGAATCACATTACATTGGTATGTTTTTACCTTGCCGCATAGTAACCAGCCTAGTTGTGTTTGTTGGGCCATAGGCTGTTGAGCATGTTCTCCCTTTATAATTCCGCTTAGCATGATGTAAGCATAAATATCAGCCCCGAACAACAAATCGACTGGACGACTTTTGTAAAACTCCGGGTCAGCTAAATTAATGTTTTCTATTTCTAAGTACGACCAAGGTGGTCTAGTGAATGTTTGGTTGGGCAGACTTTTAATTAGTTCGTTCATGATGAAAACATCAGACTCAAATTCAAAATTGTTGTACGTAGAAGCACACTCCAAGCTTATCATTCCTTTGCAACTGTTTTCATTCTGCCCTACCCCAAAGATAACACCTTTACAACGCTGTCTCTGTATACCTAACATCTGAGCTGCCTTCTCAGTTATTAAGGATATCTGGGACCCTTGGTCAATTAGGGCGCGCAAAGTTTGGTACATTCCATCTACACCTTTGACCTTCACCAAGGCCGTCGCCAGCAATATCTCCAATTTTTCGTCTTGGGAAGCATTAACGTTGCCCTTTAAGGGATCATTGCGCTTAGCGTTTTGTATCTCAACGTGACTGCCGCTTGACGACGGAGTTGATGTGTTCGCTAATTTCGTAAATGCGTCATGTAAGAGGGTGTTATGTTGATCTGGACATTTTCTACATGTTAAGTTAGAAATGCATGGATTTCCGAAATGGCTAAATAGACAGTTAGTTTCAACTTGTTGGCAGTTTTTAATCGTTGGTCGTCACTCAATTTTAAAAACGTTTTGCAATTATAAATGCCGTGTTGATTACTGCAAAGAGGGCATTTTATGTTTGACACATGCAATGATTTCGCCACTGTCCTATTTCCGCTACTTACGTTGTTTTTGGCATGATTGAAGGAATTGTTATAATTATTTCTTCTAAAGCTGATGATGGATCTTCGAGGGCACAACATCTTGTTTTCGGCGAACTGTTTCCAAAGAAGTAAATTTTGTTTCCAAAAATTCTAAAAACTCTTTAAGGATAGGTAGTTCTTTCGAGTTTTTCAGCGACTCTATGTAGTCCGTATATGTTTCAGTATCTAGCTTTTGAGCCAAGAGGTTTACAATTAAAGGGTCCCAGGTTGTAATATCGACACCTAAGTTCTTAATAGCATTGAGGCATTCCAATGTCGTGTCATGCATTCGTTTGATCTGTTGTAAGGATTGTTGTTGGATATTTGGCAGGCCTAGTAAAATGTTCATATGTGATGAAAAGATAAGTTTTTTGCTATCATAACGATGGGTTAGGATATTCCAACACACCATATAGTTATCGGTACTTATCTGTAGATGTTGTATAAGTTTTTCTGCTTCTCCTCGGACTTTACCCTTTGACGACGTCTGTGGTCTAGTGGTTCGAGTACCGGACTGCTGATCACGAGGTCGTGGGTTCGATTCCCACAAGACACAAATATTTATGTGATGAACTTAAGTGTTTGTGTTTGTCTGGGTGTTTCTTATATATTATAAGTATGTATTTACAAAAAAAAAAAGTATATAAGTATTATATCCATTGTCTAGTATCCATAGTACAAGCTCTGCTTAGTTTGGGACTAGATGGTGCTGTGTAAAATGTCCCAGGATATTATTATTATTATATTATTATAAGTACTGCATCTTTTGGCCGTTAGAGAAAGAGGGGTTGTTGTGAATCATTTCCGTAAACAGATCTCGGAACGATACCCATTGGTTATAATTCCCGTTAATGCTAGGTATCTCCATTTGTGGTGTGGACTTTTCTCGATGAGCGACAGACCACATCTTTGTGTTAAGGGCCTTTTTTAGATTGTTAAATTTTATCTCATACTTATCGTACATGTTATTGTAGGCTTCATTTTCTTCATCCAGTTCGATCTCGATTTCCCAATGTAGTTTGTCAATAGCTGACCATCTAGCTTGTAGTGACTTCAATACGTCCTCAAATTCCCACTTATCGGAGATAGAGTCCACGTTTATGTTGGCCGTTGTTCGTACAAAAGCCTTAAAATTGGCATACTGTTTTTTCAACAACTCGTCTAGCTTACTGTTTGAGTCTGTTTTAGGTTTTTGAAGTGGGTGGTCCCCCAATTGCCTTGAGACACTTGGTCCCGGTTCATCACATGTTTCCTCATCTTCGCGAACACTTATCGCCGATGGTGATTTCTCTGGCACTGTTTGTTCCCCTGTTGAAAGGCTTCCAGCCTTCACGAACCGGAGCTGATACTGTTGATTGATTAACGCCTTAGTCGACTCATACGCCTTATTTGTTTTCTCATATTCCCGGTCGGTGAAATAAGGATCAGTTTTCGTTACTTCCATCTCAATACGCTCATGATTCACTTGGTAATCATTCCAGTATCGCTCCAACGTATTAAGCTTCCGCTTAAAATAATCTACTGTTTTCCTACCCGCACTATCTTTCTTCAAATTAATGCCAAGTGTAACGATGCTATCAAAGATTAGGGATTGATTTTCAATGATGTCAGACATTGTTATTAGATGTAAAAATGCAGTTATTACTGACTAAAAATAAGGAAATTTATTACTTGTATTCTCCTCTGCTGGTACTCAGCCTTTGTTGATGCTCCACTGTTAGCACTGACAGCCTCACAATATACACTCACTGTTTTTGTTACGATAGTTCAGACCTCGCTCACAAACCTTCCGAAAACAAGACGAAATAACGCGACGCGAGATCCGGCTCGAAGGACCAAAAATATATGTCGGGGTACTTAGCGAGGTGTCAGTAATGTTTAGGAAGAAACAAATGTTTATGTTTATCACTATTTATTACTTCACTTAAAAATGTTCTTAAATGTTAAAATGATTCAGAAATGTTAATGAAATGTTAAGGGAATGTTTGAATATAGCCGGCTAACGCGGTCGACAACGGTGCACTGAACTTAATTACATTTTAGTCATAAAAGTAATAACATATTATTTAGGTCAACGCGTCATGCCGATATTGCAAACTAAGGTGTTCGGTTGAAAATACCGAACAGTAATAACATAACTGTACAGGGTAGTTCGCCGGTGTGTTTAGGTCCCATGCAATAGGGGGCGAATCTATTTCCATTCACTGGGCACAAATGAAAACTCTAAGCTATTACTGGGAGTTACCTAAAACCCAACAATATTGGGAATCGCACTCAAAACTTCTAGCGTAGTTGCGTTAACGACCACTTGACCTATGAGGCACAACACGAGAGACCACATTTATCTGGGGACCTGGCGCACAGATTATTAAATATTTACTTTAATGTGGTGACTCGAATATGTGGCTTTAAATTTATATAAATTACACCTCACTGGATTGTACAATTAACGGATAGCCATCATGTTTTACTTTTGGTAGAAAATTAACGGTATTGTTTACTTACAAGTAGCAGTGAGCAGCGGACAATACAGCAAAAGAGGTGAGTAGAGATCCACCGCATGCCTGGACCCACCAGATGCCGAACCAAGCGAACTGCATGTTGGACATGTACGGGTACTCGTTTATGGTGGTAGGGGTGCCTCCGACGATGCGGTTGCTGGTCTTTGGCACCGCTAGAATAATGAATGAACATAATTGCCTCACAGCTCTAAGATTTCTATTGGATTTGTGGAATTAAATTTAAGGTAGTTAGCAAGTAGGTACTAATAACTAGTCTGAAGTATTTAATGGCTATTGAGTGCTGCGTATTGGTCAATCAGCTTTGCTACTGGAATCAGTGTCACTAGGAATTCCTAGTTTAGCAAGAAGTTAACCTCATTGAATTTTAAACATCACATAATAGGTCATCAGGCAACAAGGTTGCCAATATACACCCATATTTTGCCAGTATCACAGGCGCCCCACTATTTATAGATATCACAGGTATCTATAAATAGTGGGGCGTAAGTTTCTCAGAATTTTCTAATAGAAATCCCATAACACTGTTAGACCTGGGAATCGAACACCGAAATCTCAGGCTATATAATTATTATTACAAATTAAAAACATTTCGTTTTAAGAATCGCGTTTGTTTAACAACAGAAACGAGGTCCAATCAGTGTAATAGTTACGTACTCGACTTAAAAAATAATTATTAAATAAAAATTGTCTTACCGAGGGCGGACCCCAGAAGGGCTAAGAGGATGACGGCACGCATGGTTGTCCAAGTATTGTCCAATACTCTGCCCGACGAACGAGGGCTCCGTTTTTTATACCAAAATCTACAAGATGGAAGGGACATCGACGCACAAACGTCGTGACAAGGTTTCGCTCAAGGTCAAAAATAAAATGACCTAGGTCATTCATGTAGATTCATGATGATGCACCGATCATTTTCGGTTACAGATATTGTAATTTTTGAGCGTGCAGTGTATTGCTAACAACGCGATCACGCTCCGCTTTGAATGTTGTCACGCGCGCGATCCGCAACTACCTACCTATTTACACACACAAGTCATTGCATGCACTGCCGCGAATTGCCGTGAGTCCGCGTCCGTTGTTTTCGGGATCATACCTACCTACAAAACATCACCTAAACATTGATTGATACCACAATCATAAAATCAAGTTTATTAATTTTATAACCGACAACAGGTAGGTATTTTATACAAATAAAGATATGAAAATGCGAGGAAATAAACTTATTTCCATAAAACAGATTCAGAGTACCTAATGTAGGTACCTATTATTAATAAACTCACTGACCTTTTCCATATGCTTCGCCATACATACCACATGAGCATAATTCCCATATTCACGGCCAGTAAAGTATTGTACGGAATGCATTTTAAATTTTTCGCAATCAAAACAATAACAATGCACAGACACAAGTACACACACACTAAGAAAATTACTTGTGAATTTGATACCTTTACGATAAGATCACAAATTCGCGACAAACTGCACATACGTTTGCAGTGCATAAGCGAAAACTAGGAACTAATAAAAATTAATTTCAATATCGGCGAAATACAAAAGAATTTTGCATTTCGCCGATTTCAAGCGGCGACGCCGCCGCTCCTTTGAGTTTAGCCGACATTTCTTTAAATTTACCGCACAAGTATTCAAAGATTAATAAAATAAGTTGATAGTGTACAATGTACCTACCCACTCACAAAATAATTTCGAAAATGGATGTATTGTTTTAACAAGAAATAACGTTGTTGAATAAATAGCATTCGAAACTAAAGTTATTGTTGATATAAAAATATCGAAAAATTACGCTATTATCCCTTAACTTCAGTTCGGACATCTTTTTTTAAAACTGAAGATTTAGGAAAGTAATGATCACTCATAAGAGTAAATAAGTCTAAATTAAAGAAAATTTAAGTAAATTGCGACAAGTACCTCAATAACCCAGAGTGGTCGTGAGCGCGACTTCTAGGTCCTGGGCTCGATTCCCAGGTCAAACAATGTTATTCTTAATAGCAGCTCGGAGTTGGATTTGTGCCTGGTTGGTTAATGGCAGTAGGCTCGCCCCCTAATACATGGGACCCCAAACATACCGATGACGTACTCTTGGTGTACGTTAGTACACATCTGACTAAGCTTTCGGGGAATACAGACGTGATGGTATGTTATGTGAATACGATACTTATTTATGTAATATTGTAGATGATTAAAATGCTTGTGTCGCTTCTGCGCGATTAGGTATTTATTATTTGGAACGTTCGGCGACAAAGGGCTCCCGCCACCGGCGGCGGCGCGCCGCGCCGTCGCGCCGCAGCCTTTGTCGGTGCCTTTGACTAGGGTAGCGCTCGCGGCCTGTTTAGGCACAGAGTAGTTTAGGTACTAGGCCGACATTGACCTTGCAAGTGAAC
This sequence comes from Acronicta psi, assembly GCA_946251955.1. Lineage (NCBI taxonomy): Eukaryota > Metazoa > Arthropoda > Insecta > Lepidoptera > Noctuidae > Acronicta > Acronicta psi. Next base: position 7,359,360 of record OX276475.1, on the reverse strand, counting down.
TTTAAGCGGAACAGGAACAGCTGACTGAGTACTCTTTTGAGTTTTATTTACATTGGTGTTTTGAGTGAAATAAATGAAATAATGTTTTTTTAATTATAATTCTAATTTGGGTAGATAGAAATAATGTTTTTTTACACGTTCAAGTGAAAAAAACTGCAGAAAAAATTGAAAAATTGATGAAAAAAGTTACGGAAAATTGCAACACAGGGGGGTCCAGAATCATGTACTGAACTCATGGTATTCGGATGTGCGTCGATGTCCCTTCCACCTTGTATATCATCAAATAATCAACAAATACATTTAAAGATAACGATAAACATTTGCAAAGAAATTGGATACTCACCACGCAGACTGATTAGTACTAAAACTGATGGCAGCCAAGTGGTCAGAGTGCAGATGAAAATTGATTGATTTGACTCACCTGGGTCCAGTTTTTTTTAGTGTCGATCTTCTGCCAAAATACTTGTAGGTCACACCAAACGTTATTTATTGTTGAATAATATCGATATCTACGATTAAAGTACAGTTGTATTTTCATCATCATCATCATCGTTCGAAGCCCGATTTGGCCCACTGCTGGATATAGCGGCAGTGGGTTCCATTATGTACGGCTGCTGCTTTATTGTGTGTGAGCGTCCACGTCTCGGCATCATGATCTCATGGTGGGCAGAATATGCTTGTTCAGGCGGGTCTTCAGTTCTTGGTGTTTCTTAACGGTATCTTCATCTTTTCGTATCAAGTGTAAATATTAAAACTATTTATAGAATTTGAGCCCACTAGGTGGCCAGATTGATTGACGGCATCAGTTGCGTCCATTAAGTCCTCGAATGTGCAGGTAAAAATAAAACGGGTACGAAAACACATAACCCTCCTTAGGCAGTCGGGTAAAAAAGGCATAAAATTAAATAGTGTTGTAGCAGGTGGAAGTATTTGTTTCGCTCGTTTATCTCGTGAAGTTTTCTCAAAATCAAAATCCCTCCGCAGTCCGCCATAAAAAGGGCTAGAGTTATAAAAAAATATTTAATTTAGTTGATAATAAATTTGGTATGTCGATTTTATAAGGGTATCGCCAAAAATATTTTTCCTACTGCTACTTCCTTTCGCTTTCCGCTAACTATAATAAAGCATCCAATTCCACAGTGGTACTACCTAAAGTTCACCAACTCACCAGAATTGCATAAGTCTGCACTTATAGTTTTATGTTGCTTAAGTTACATTACATTAGTCTGCATGGAGCAAATAATTCAATCGTATTGTGTATAATTTTTATTGGAATGTCGTTTAGAATACATAACAATTATCTAAGAGAAAATTTACAAATAATAATCAAACCTTTATGTTACGAGAAAACAATCCAAATTTAAAAAAATATGGAATCGCTTTGGTTACTTTTAGTATCATCATTAGGGAACAAGATATACGGATTTGCTAAGATTTTGTAAAAATTGAAATTTTGCATATAATGTTGCGTTAATAATTGATACCATTTAATCTTGAAGTGTAAGTTAGTCAATTTTTATCCTGTTTACGTACAATTTTACAGTCTGCGCAAGCCTTTTTAAGCTTTTAGCCTTTATTATACCTAGATAATAACTTAGGAATACCTTAAAAGTGAATGGTGGGAAAAACTTACATTATATTCACACCTCGAACATGTATTACGTACCTATACAAATAATTAGTAAATGGTATCTAGAGCAGCCAGTAAAAATAACGTTCGGCTAGGCAATCATTTTATGAACATTTTGAGTGGTTTCTACTGTTATTGTTACCATTTACTAACTATAGAGTGTACAACGTTATTGCCTGTTTAACATTATACAATAATTTATTTAAAAATACGTTATCAATTATGTACGTACGTAAAAAAATACCAAAAATCAATAATAATAATATATGTAACTACATCGCACTTCCTAATAAAATACCCAAAGGAGAAAAAAAATGATGGCTAAGATTTGCTTTAAAAATGTATACCTATGTATTTTATTGATATGAATTACAGGATGACGAAAGTAACAGAAGTAACTAATGTATAATTTGAATAAAATTATACATGTGCATGGTTACATAATATACTCGTTACTTTTGGTTATTTTGCATTCCTAACAGTAAATAGTTATTTGTTATACAAGAGTGCAAAGTTGCTTTTTAACCGCGTGCTCAATTTTGATGACCGAGCAAGCGAAGGATTCTAAAATTGAATCACGAGCGGAGCGAGTGATTCAAAAATTAGAATCCTGAGCGCCAGCGAGGGAATTAAAAGAGCACAAGGTGAAAAATCTTTGCACTCGAGTGCAACACGTAACTTTTCATTCCACCTCAGCGAGGAAATGACTAAAAACATAAAAACATTTACAACCACAAGATACTTTTATTGCAATTTAGGTATTAAATACTATATGAAAGGTAAGTTTTACAGAATACCTATTCTTTAAATTATAACAAATAATACTAGGTATAATTAAGAGAAATTGAAAGTAACGTTGCTACAATTACTTGAGTGTAATATTTTTGTTAGGTATTGTAATGTTGGTGTTAGTGACTTAAAAAAGTACACCAAGAAAATTCCGGTAGGCTTGTTAAAAAAATATCGATACATCGATATATCGATATCATTTTTTTAATGTATCGATATTTTTAAGTGATATTTAATAATGCATGCATCGATATAGAATTCAAAGTATCGAAAAGGTATAAAAATCTATATTTTTTACAGACCAATAAACATAAGTTTTAAGATTATAAAATCCCAAAAAGGAATACTTTTTTTATACTAACGTCTTTTTAACAAATTATATTTAATGTATTTTTTGTTTTTGGTCGACTTGATTTGTTGTTTTATAATTTGGTTTTTAAGATATATCGCCCATATATCGATATTTTTAAATAAAAATATTAGTATCGATACTGATATTTTCAAAAAATATCGATTTGACATATATCGATACTTTGTTGCGTTTAGACTCGGAACCTAGGGAAGGTTCCAAGTCTAAGTTTTTAACAAATTAAAAAAAAGTTGTATGATAAATTCGGCGCCAGGGTGGTAAAAGCACGATGTTCTAAATTCAAGATGAGAATTCCGAGATGGTGGGATGAAAAATACATTTTTCATCCCACCATCTCGGAAAGTGTATTTTTACTCTTCGATATCTGAGTGCAAAAGTCGTTTTTATCCTCTAGAGAGACAAAGTAAATTGAATTTAGAACATCGTGCTTTTACCCCCCTGGCGCCGAATTTATCATACAACTTTTTTTTAATTTGTTAAAAACTTAGACTTGGAACCTTCCCTAGGTTCCGAGTCTAAACGCAACAAAGTATCGATATATGTCGAATCGATATTTTTTGAAAATATCAGTATCGATACTGATATTTTTATTTAAAAATATCGATATATGGGCGATATATCTTAAAAACCAAATTATAAAACAACAAATCAAGTCGACCAAAAACAAAAAAATACATTAAATATAATTTGTTAAAAAGATGTTAGTATAAAAAAGTATTCCTTTTTGGGATTTTATAATCTTAAAACTTATAAATGTTTATTGGTGTGTAAAAAATATAGATTTTTATACCTTTTCGATAATTTGAATTTTATATCGAAATATTAATATCGCTCAAAAATAACGATACATTAAAAAAATAATATCGATATATCGATGTATCGATATTTTTTCAACAAGCCTACCGGAACTTTCTTGGTGTACTTTTTTAAGTCACTAACACCAACATTACAATACCTAACAAAAATATTACACTCAAGTAATCGTAGCAACGTTACTTTCAATTTCTCTAGTATTACATACCTACCAACTAATGTACACATTATGGAATGCAATAAAGTATTGAGTATTGAGTATTGAGTTCTATTCTGTAAAACACCTATCATATAGTATTTAATACCTAAAATGAAATAAAAGTATCTTGTGGTTGTAAATGTTTTTTTTGTCATTTTCTCGCTGAGGTGGGATGAAAAGTTACGTGTTGCACTCGAGTGCAAAGATTTTTCACCTTGTGCTCTTTTAATTCCCTCGCTGACGCTCAGGATTCTAATTTTTGAATCACTCGCTCCGCTCGTGATTCAATTTTAGAATCCTTCGCTTGCTCGGTCATCAAAATTGAGCACGCGGTTAAAAAGCAACTTTATAACTGTAACTGTATAACAAATAACTATTAATACCCATGTTTTTTCATGTCTGTAAGACAATTTTCATTGATGGTTGTATTGTATAAATAAATTAAGAATAAATTTGGAAAAATCAGCCCATCTTAAGAGTATTTCTGCTCTATAATATAATATGCAAAATATATCTGAGCCCTTCTGGCGTGCTTCTTTTGCGGGGTCACCAGTTTAGTGGTATGGGCAGTATCTATACCCGACACCCGACCCGATAGTTTTTACGTGTCCGTGATATTTGTGTATGGGCAGAAAATAAACTTCATGCGTACTCACGTAACAGGTGTAATGTCCAACAACACAGTATACAGAACACAATAATAGTCAGAAGCAGGGTTGGATTCAGACCCTCAAAAAATTATGCTACATGGACGATAAAATAATACTATTTGTCCAAAATTATACTACGTTTGACTTTTCACGTTTTTTGAATGTTTAATTTTTTTTACGTTTTCCTTTTTCCCCACAAGGGTAAAAATGCATTCGTAAATCGTATTTTTTTTATTCAGTTGAGGCGTAAGGCGTATTAATTACATAAATGGAAGTACCTACCAATAGTTTTTATTTTATTTTATAATTTCCCAGAAATACTAGAGATTTGCATTTTTGCAGTTATAAGAGCTTACGCAGATATATAAGGCACAGCACATAAGATATAGGCGAATATACGCAGTTTTATATAAGACGCGCACATAAATTCAGCAAGCTCCTATCATACAAGTTCATAAAACGGTAGCGGTAAGCAGTGTTAGCGGAGACAAGTGACATAGGCTTCGCGTCGCGATAGCGTGGTCTCGACTGGGGTCGTTAGAATGTCAACGGCCGCGCTCGGCTGTCGGCTCCCATCCAAAGAGCTAGTAATATATCTATGCTCCCATCACATAGTGGTGACGACGGCTACGTCATGAGCTACGTAGGTGGTCGTGGTACTGTTGCACCGTAGTGGCGGCGCACCACGCGTGAATTATAATCTATACTATTATAAAATTGTAAAAAAGTCGTGTCTGTCTGTACATTGAAGATATTAAAAAAAGAACAAGTGGGTTAGAGTATATAAACGATCGCGAACCCAAAAAAGTGATTTTTAGAATTCTTGTCTGTTTGTCTGTTTGTTAGGGGTTGGCGCTAAACCTACTGAATAGATTTAAATTTTGTGTGAACTATTGTAAAGCATAATTTCCAACTTAAAAACTGATGTAAAGCTTTTTTCAATTATTTGTATAGATCCTTAGATAGAGCTTGACCTCTCTGTTGTATGCAAGCCCATAGAAAGAAGAGATCATCATTGTTGGTTTCTGATTTTTTATTTTCTATTTAAAAGTCCATCGTGCAACTAAAAAAATGAGGTATATCTCATTCCACTTAGTTGCGTAGATGCTGAGATAGAGCTTGACCTCTCTGTAGTATGCATTCCGCTTGATATAAGGGATCATTATTGTTGGTTCTTAAATTAAGTTGTCATATGCGCAGAAATCGTGATTGTTGATTAGCTATACACATTTAAAGTGGTATAGACTTCATTGTCTCAATTTTGTCTCTCTCGCTCGCGGCTCAGTCGCCTCGCGAGCGACGCGTCGCGCGAAATGTGCGCTCAGCAAAGTAATGTTTCAGATCCAAATGATACGTTTGAAACGTTTCGAGTGAACCAATCTTTTGGATCACTTCAGTGATTCGGATCAGTGAGTCGGTTCTGTAAAGAGTTACACAGACCTAAACGCCAGTAGTGGTCTAACCGCCGAGGAAGATACCTGTGTGCCACGTTCCCACGCTCCAACATTACGAAGGTAAGTTTATGACTGCTTTGGATTTGGTTCTCGAATTTTATGATTGCTATGGCACGTTATTTAAATGAAATAGTAAGCTTCTGAATGTATTTGTTATGTGAATTAAGTGATCGTTATGATGTTTTTTATGAGACGTAATCACAACTTTCTACTGCTTTTAAATTCGGCTATATTTATAATTTTGTAACTTTTTCTGATCGCTATGGCTGTGATTGCTCTGTCCAAAACGACCAGAGCGATAATATTTTGCATTAATTGTACATTATAAATCTATTTCAAGTAGTAGTACCGGCCTGTAACAATGACAAACGAAGAACTATGCATATAACCTTTAATTTATAACCTTTCCTGGGTTTCTTTGGGTAACCTAAACCCATAAGAGATTTGACGTATTTTACCTTGATAATATTATTATATTGGCATTTAGCTAACCACAACTGTAACTCTTTCTTCTCTTAAAATTAATGGCAACTATTTTTGCAGATTGAAATCATGCCTCGAAATAAATTATCTATTGAAGAAAACCGTCTTAGGAAGAAATTGGCTGAGCGTCGTAAAATGGCCAAGATAAAAAATGATCCAGATCTATACGCACAATGGCTTGTAAAGTCAAGAGAGAGTTACCAAAGGAAAAAAGCTCGGGGCACAGTACCAATGAGTGATTTGACGCCAAGCCAGCAAAAGGTTCGTAGGAAGAAAAGTAGGCAGAGTTCTCGACGATATTATTTATTCTTTACTTTCCGCTAAAGATAATAGTTAAGGAAAATGTGATTATTACAAATCTCTTAGATAATCTTGAAAAGACTGTTATCTTAGTCATGATTCTAAGTCCTATTAAGCAATATGATTGCGAATTTTATCTTGTTCTTTATAATGTTCGTTTTCTTTAATTACTTTTAAAAAACTAAAATTTAATGAGTCTATGTCATTTTGTAACTATATAAAAGACTGTAGCTATTAATGATTGATTTCAAAAGGTTTTTAATTTTGTCTCATTTACATAGAGGTGATTTAATTAAGTCCAAATAAATGAAACTAACCCAAAAGTTGATTTTTATAATTATGGTAGACGACAGCGCGGGAGGCCCAGGCGAAGATGGCGGGATGAGCTTGATTCCTTCTGGAAGGATTGGTCCCAAATAGCCTTAAACCGTGAGAAATGGAAAGAGGGTAGGGAGGCCTTTGCCCTGCAGTGGGACGATAATGGCTGAATAAAATAAAATAAATAAATTTGTTATTTTAGCAATTATTTTATATAAAATATCCCGTATTTTATATATATATATATATATTACTGATAATATGCCTTGTCCTTTTTCTAAAATTATATATTTCTCTTACATATAAAATTTTCATATAATCTTGTTAACGTACACTGACTATGACTGAAAACGGCTAAATAAATAATATTTTATCAATGTAAATTTTTTTGTTTCACTGATTTCACCATTTATGATCGCTCTGGCACCAATTATGATTGCTCTGGTCGCAAAATTTTTTGATCTTAAATATTTCCATAACTGTTTGTGTAAATTGAAGGCCAATAGTAAAAATTTACTATTTGAATATCATTATTTTTACTGAGATACATAATTACCATTAAATATCAATATCTGAAAAGCACCAGAGCGATCACACGAATACGCCCGTTTTGGAGATTGATCCACATACGTTTGCAGTCCACGAGCGAAAAAAATAGGAACTCATAGAAATTCATTTCAAAATCGGCGAAATACAAAAGAATTTTGCGACGCCGCCGCTCCTTTGAATTGAGCCGACGCGCCGCGCGCGGCGTTTGTCGGTACCTTTGACTGTGCGCATAAAATAGGGAAGCGCTCGTCCTGTTTAGGTACTAGGCCGGCGTTGAACCTTAAGCGGAACCTGAGTACTCTTTTGAGTTTTATTTACATTGCTGTTTTGAGTGAAATAAATGAAATAATGATTTTTTAATTATAAATCTAATTTGGTTAGATAGAAATAATGTTTTTTTACACGTTCAAGTAAAAAAAACTGCAGAAAAAATTGGAAAATTGATGAAAAAAGGTACGAAAAATTTCAACGCAGGGAGGTCCAGAATCATGTACATCTTCTTCGTGTCAATGGTACGATTTTTTATTTTAAATTAAATTTGGTGTGCCCAAAACTTCGCCACTTCCACAGCATCGTCAGTGGCAGCGCAGAGGTCGCTTTGATTGCAGGTTGCGGGGCACAAAGGACAGGATAATAGGTGCACCCTTAGATTAATAACATACAGATACGAAATAGCGCACCGTAAAGCACGTTAAAAATAATACGCTAAAATCAACGGACCTTCATGATCCCCCCGCCACACGCCACGGACGATCGCGGCGTACACACGTCACGAGTTGGTAGCGTAATTACGGCAATTATGACTGTTTGCGCGGTCAAATCTTACAGGAATCACAGGGCAAAACACAAAAACTGTCCGAACATCACTTTTCACCAGCAAGTATTAAAGCTTCGTATGTATTTCTTTGCAAAATGAAAATAAAACGACAAAATAACAAATGTAAACAATGCGACGCCATAACTGTTCAGTGTTGCCAAGGACTTGAAAAATTCACCCATATTTTAATATTAGTAGATTTGGTAGAATTTATTGAAACAAAAGTAACAGTTCATTTAAAATAACTTTACACTGGTATGTATTAATTATTTTTAATGAGTATGTTAGGATGTCTATGGTTTCACAGCTTATTAAAGACGACGACTTTTTAATGTATGTTTTGCAAGTTAGTTTCATTAATATAGGAGGCACTGTACATTGAGACCCGGCGATTTTTATAGGGGTGATTTTTTTTTCGTGTAGAATATAGTGTTCTTTTGAAAACCGTAGAACTAGCAAATCCATTGGATCCGAGAAAAAAATTGGCAATTTTCTTTCGAGCCTGGTGGGATAGCGAGTTTTATGGGTCGGGAAGATCGGGAGGCGAGCGAAATCTTCCTAACAAGTAATACTAAGGTAGAGGACGCCAAGGTAATATAGGGGTGCAGTTGACGGAGCCTCGCTACGCGGAGCTCCTTTTTCTGTGTTAAGGGTTTCAAGTAACCTAACACAAAGGGGATAACAGGGGCTTCGTTCGCTTGCTGCGCTCGTTCTCTAGCCCTCGTCGTCCCCTTCTAACCTAACTTATCCGAGTTGGGGTGCCCCGATTCCCGAGCCCACTTCGCTCGCTCTTGCATCCGAGTTTTTCTAGTTACATCACGAATTCACAACAAATGACAACTGTCAAACGTTAGCCTCATTTAAATTTAAATCCATAAATTGAGTTTCGTTTTTCAAGATTGATAATAGGGAAAAAATATTATGCTTTTATACATTTGAATCCACTGTCACACTTTATTTAAACGTAAAACGAAACGGCCAACGAGTCTTTTTATCAAAAGCGTTATAAATGCGTTTTATCTGGAAAATAATTAAACTTTAGGATTTATTTTCTCAAAAACTAAGAAGAGGTCACACGAAAAAAAAAAATTAAGCCTTCAATCAGCGGGTCATAATGTACAGAGGACCCTACATTTTACGGTACGTTCGACCTTGGACCTCAAAATTAGGTAGGTAGGTACTTACCTCTTACTAAAAGGTAATATAAATATTAGTTTCAAATCTCAATGACGCGGAACTCCGATACAAAATAAAATTCCGTAATTTTTGGGGTAAACTCTATGCGCTGGTATCACCCGCGTCATGCACACAAGCGCAAATTCGGTAAGTAATACACTCGCGGTGGGCGGTGCTCACTCACACACGAAACTACAAGTGCCATCGCTTCTCTGGCTGCGCTTTACATTGAATTACATATCTGTATGTTATTAATCTAAGGGTGCACCATTGTTTGCGGCACAGTTCCACAAGCATACCCTGCAGCCGTTTTATCGAGACATCCCCACTTCACCAGGTATCATGTACTGAACTGATGGTATTCGGAGGTGCGTCGGGATATCGACGCACATCCGAATACCATGAGTATTTTATACATGGGGTACGTTATGTAAATAATTAGTCAGCCAGACTGATCCGGTCCGATGGACACGGAAGTAAGACTCTCGTAAACTGCGTAGGTACCTACGTGTCCTCAGTATATCCTGAGAGATGTTTATAAAGAACATACATCATAGCTATTTTTAAATCAAGCTTACTTATTTGTTTAATAGATAACTTAATGTTTTATTATTTTTATTACCTACTATTTACTCCTGAACTTGAGAACACACCCACTCCTGCCTAACTCCTTCCCTTATCCTATTATTCAAATCCCGCATCTGTATGTTTGTGACATCATGTCGTTTCTAGACGAAAATCTTTTCTATACTACTTACCTCCAATCAAACTAAAATATTACTAGGTATTTCTCCGTAGGTGAATTGTGGGTAATTCACGAAAGTAGTACGGTCTCTGAGCGAGTGCGACGCGAAAGAATCTTGTGAAAATTCGGTGTATTCAATCATAAGTCGTTGTTTTTGTGTATGCGGTGAAGGCTATCATCGCTGGGTGTGGTAGTGAAAGAAGAGAATGAGAAAGACTTCCCACACGTGACGCGGCGCTAGATGAACCAGGTACCTACTTAGCCTCCAAATTATTATCTTTTTTTTAAACATGGTATACATGTTGTAATTGATTGAATACATACCTACCTACATACATACCTACTGTATTTCCATAAGGGTTAGGCAGAGGTGTTCTAATGCACACACAATTTGCCGGTATGTTTAGGTCTCAAAAATAGACGTTTCTGAAAATGGCAAGGTCAAGAGCACCCTAAACCGACGAGCAGGCATGAGAAGGTTAATGAACATAGATGATGCGAAAGTGGTGTGCAAGGATCGTAGCAAGTGGAAATCTATAGTGTATGTCTACCCTTAAGGGAAACAGGCGTGAAGCTATTTAATGTATGTATAGGTCTCGAGTAATGGAGCCGACCGAGACAACTGCAGGCTTCTGAGAATTTAATAGCGTAACCAAACAATGCTCGATCTTGGAATTCAATCCAGGACCTCCTACTAATTCCTAATTAATAATTGCATTTGCATTTTTCGCTCATTTTAACTACTACCTACACAATTCGGTTTACGGTTTAAGAAATTTATTTCACTCAAAAAGAATACAATTGTTCACTTCTATGAGGAAAAACATATTAATCAAGATAAGATATGCGACGGTTTCGCTCCATGTTTCTAAATTCTCTTCAATTCTAATAATATTATTATTTTTATTAATGGTTTTATTTGTACAGTATTTTTATTATTTGTAACTGGAAATTTTGGATATAAACTGTAAACTACTTTGTTTTGAAATTAGGTTTATTGAAATATTAAAGTAGGTTTTCGAAATTTTTCCCGGTTTATTGAAATTTCGAACCCTAGACAGACGTCGTGAAGTACATGCCTTTGGATGCCCTGCCCAGGTTGCCATACCGAGCTTGTCACACCCAGGATAACACACCTTGTTCTTGATGCCCAGGAAGTTTTACACGGGACGTCATGCCTCGGATGTCATGCCATGGATGTGTAGACCTCGAATGTCCTGATCAGATGTCATATCGTATGTCATGTCATGTCATGCCATGCTCTTTGGATGCTATGCCGTGGAGACATGTATTTTTAGTTATGTAGATATTAATTTATAACCAAAGTTCATTCAAATTATAATCTAAGAAATGTTTCTAACAACATTTTACATCGATTACGTTTCATGCCAAACCGCACATGTAACTAGAAATATTGAATTCTAAAGTTCCGAACCTTTGATAGATGTCGTGAAGGACATGTCTTGGATGCCATGCTCTGGATGTCATACCATGGATGTCGTACCCAAGATTACATTCCTGTTCACCAAGAACCTAGGATGTCTTACACTGTTTTACGACAAGTCTCGGATGCGCCTCGAAAGCGTAGACCTCGGATGTCCTGATCAGATGTCATGTCTTGTACGTCATACCTCGGGTGCCAGCATGCTTTTTGGATGCCATGCCGTGGATGACGTGCATTGGGGTTATAAAATAAGTTATTTATAGTTATAAGCTACCTACTACGGGTAGAAATTAAAAAATTAAAGCCTATGCTAGGCAGTGATACTATTATTTTAAGAATATTTTACTGAAAGTCAGTCTAGTAGTATTTAAATTTATTCAAATACATTTTTTTCTCATTATGAAACTAATCAATAAAATCCGTGTTTATGTTACTTGTTAGCCTAGTGTTTGTTATCAAGACTGGTACGCTGGAGGTCCTAGGTTCGATTCTGTTCGAAATTTCTAAACTGTTATTGGGTTTTTCTGTAAAATTCTCAGCGATTTCTACGGTCGGGTTAGTTAGATCGTGCCAACTTCAACTTGGACAATAAGTTTAGGTTTAAGCTTATCGAGGTGACCGATATTTTTCTCGAAAATTTAATGTACTTAATTATGTAAGGAATTTAATATCATTATAGGTAACAAGGACTTAAAAAAAGTTAAAGTTCAGTTTTTAAACAACTCTTTTTATTTGTTAATAATAATTAAACGCAGATTCTTTTACTTAATTTACGCATTGGCGACGACCCAGTCGCTGTAATACGAAATGCGAGCGTTAACGCCAGGGTAGACTCTATCAGCGCACTGGTATCCCCAGGAGACAACACCAACAATAACGTTACCATTGTGAGCGAGGGGACCGCCAGAGTCTCCCTGGCAAGCGTCCTTGCCACCAACGTCTAAGATACCGGCGCACAGCATACCATCGGTAATATCAGGCCAGTTCTGGAAACCAGGCTGAGTCTTCAGGTAAGCGTAACGTTCAGCACAGATTTCTTGGTTGATGACGTTTATTGTTACGTGTTGCAGCTGCTCCGGTGCTGAACCTCCGCTCTGAGACAATTAAAAATATCATTAGGTACATTACTTAGTCTTGTTAGTAATTATTTGTCTAAGGAAAAATATAAATAAAATGGGAACTGACGGCCGATCTGTCAGAAAGTATGCGATATATGGTAAACGTGTTACTTTATTAGATGGATGGTAGCTACACGGTCCTCATTGGAAGACGTGTACTTAGGTACCTATATTTATAGTTCGCGGGTATGTTTTTAGGTACCATTAGCCGCGCAGAAATCCAAACACCGACTCCGAGCTGCTAGTTAGTTTGCTCAACCCATGCTTACGACTACTAATTATATTACAGGATATCTACAAGTACAATAGCAAACAACTGTAACTAGGCACCGTACTTATAATTACTATGCTTACGCGTGTCCTAGGAAAGTTTCAAACTCTTAATATTATTATTCGTTCTGTCAATGTTATGAAATGGTATATTGCGAAAGAGATATAATTACCGAAAGCGTTCCCCAACCAGCAGTGATAACATCTGTGCCATCTGCAAGCACGTAGTTGGCGCCAGGGATGCTGGCTACTCCGACGGTATTGGAGAACACAGCGGGAGTGGCGAGGCGGACGATGGCGACATCATTATCGAGAGTGGCGGAACTGTATTGCGCGTGCACGATCAGCTGGGAAACGCTGTGCACGGTGCCGCCGCTGGACGCAAAGGAGGTGCCAAGACGGACACGCCACTCGCTGGGACTGTCACCACTGGACAAATAACAAGAGAACATCGATCACTATTACGTAAACATTTCAAACACTAGTAAATAGTTGGTACTTACTCATATAATAAGTAGTTTCGGATACAATATAGGTATCAAGATCATCTGACAGTAACATAAATGTACAGGGTAGTTCGCCGGTATGTTTAGGTCCCATGCAATAGGGGGCGAATCTATTTCCATTCACTGGGCACAAATGAAAACTGTAAGCTACTACTGGGAGTTACCTAAAACCCAGCAATATTGAAATCGCACTCAAGACTTGTAGCGTAGTCGCGTTTACGACCACTTGACCTGTGAGGCACAACACGAGCCTATGAGGCACTAAATTATCGGCAAGAGGAAATCCTTGATAGGAAACCACATTTATCTGGGGACCTGGCGCACAGATTATTAAATATTTACTTCAATGTGGTGACACGAATATGTGGGTTTAAATTTATGTAAAGTACACCTTACTGGATTGTACAATTAACGGATAGCCATCATGTTTTACTTTTGGTAGAAAATTAACGGTATTGTTTACTTACAAGTAGCAGTGAGCAGCGGACAATACAGCGGTAGAGGTGAGTAGAGATCCACCGCATGCCTGGTACCACCAGATGCCGAACCAACCGTACTGCATGTTGGACATGTACGGGTACTCGTTTATGGTGGTAGGGGTGCCTCCGACGATGCGGTTGCTGGTCTTTGGCACCGCTAGAATAATGAATGAACATAATTGCCTCACAGCTCTACGGTTTCTATTTGATTTGTGGAATTAAATTGAAGATAGTTAGCAAGTAGGTACTAATAACTAGTCTGAAGTATTTAATGGCTATTGAGTGCTGCGTATTGGTCAATCAGCTTTTCTACTGGAATCAGTGTCACTAGGAATTCCTAGTTTAGCAAGATGTTAACCTCATTGAATTTTAAACATAACATAATCATCAGGCCTTTATTCCCCGAAGGATTAAGACTAAAGGTTGCCAATATACACCCATATTTTGCCAGTATCACAGTAATAGGTATCTATAAATTAACTGGGCGTAAGTTATTAAACAAATCAGATCGGTTTACAGGGCACACCAACGTAGATGTTGGTGTGCGTAAACTCAATGCGTTCATTACTTCGTCTATTTACTAGTGTTAGCACGCACACATTTGCAATTTCTTGTCATTTTAAAGTTGCAGGGAATATGATGCATAAATTTAGCTAATGAATCAGACTCCACTGTGGCGCATTAGTTGAGCGTGCGCTTCTTGTCGGCGGCACCGGAAGATCGAATCTCATTACCAACGGTTCAACTTTTTGTATGTTTTAAAAAATATTTTACATTTGTTTGTTCAATTCATTGTATAGTATTAGCAAGACTTCTTTATATTTGGTTTGGATTATATTAATGATCTACCCTCTAAAAATGACAAATCATAATATGTTAGTAGTTTAATTTCATCGTCATAATGCTATTGACTATCGAGCTTCTGTTACGTTTTTAGACATTATACCCTGCGTATTTTGAGAAGTGCTAATATTTGTGAATTAATATGAATCACTTAACTACACTTTTAAGAGCTGAGATAATTATTTTGCATGAGCAAAACGTTTCAATTAGTGAAATTGCGAGGCGTTTAAAGATATCGGCGAGTACCAAAAAAATTTTATTAAGTTTAGAATTTTATTGTTTCAATAATATACATCTTGTTTATTGATGCTTTATGTAACAATATTTAATTATTGTTCACAGAGAAGAACTGTGCAATTGTGGGTCCATCGTTATGCAGATTCGGGAAGCATTGATCCTTGCCGACCGGAACCAAAGGCTGGATTTGCAAATATAGATACCAATGCACGGCACCGTGATATAGTTGCTAACTTGCTACGCATTTGGCTGAGCTGAGCTTCCTCACTACTCGTTCCACGGCAACTAAACATGACGTGACGTTACAAACTGTGCGGAACCATTTGCGTGCAGCTGGTGTGAAATGTCGTAGGCCAGCCAAGAAAATATTACTGTCTGATATTCACATGCAAAACCGGGTTCGCTTCGCAAGAGCATATTTGGATTTTGATTGGTGCAATAATATAGTTATATTTAGCGATGAAAAATGTTTTAAGTCGGACACGGACGGTCGTAAAATATTATGGCGAAAAGATGGTGAACGCTATAACAAAAAAAAAAATATTCCATGCAGGTCTAGTGGCCGCATTACGTTGGGTTATTGGGGATGGATGTCATCAATGGGTCCCGGTGAATTAGTGCAGGTAGGGGGTCGCAATACCAGTCAAGGTTACTTGGATGTTTTACAAAACATAATGCTACCAACTGTGCGTGTTGCATACCCGCAAGAACACATTTACTTCGTGCATGATAACTGAGCTGTGCATCGCGCGCGACTCGTGCAAAGTTGGTTAAACGTCCAAGAAAACTTTACTGTTATTGAATGGCCATCAAAAAGTCCTGACCTGAACCCCATTGAAAACCTATGGGGTCACATGGTGCTAAACTGGGACTCATCTGAAGTCAGGTCCAAATTTAATTTAGACGATGTAGTTACCTCGTCATATGGGAATCGTTTCGTGGCTCTGAATATGGTTGCTAGCATGAGGACACGTTTGCAACAAGTAATAGATAGTGATGGCGCACCAATCGGCTATTAAAAATATCAGGGGGTAATTTGTATTACATGATTGATGTTATTGTTAGTGAGATTACAATTTAGGATCGCCAGTATCTTATTATCTAACTTACTAACATGTTTATTCATATCATTAATAAATAAATTACCCTCTTGAATATGAAAGACAAAGTGAATTCTTGTCCCACTTAGAATATTTGTCATGAACCATACTTTATAATTTGTATTTATAATTTAAAAAAACCATGTCAATAAATATTGTTGTTATCATATTACACATTGTTTAATATTTTCTTCCATATATCATTTTTTCTGGAATAATGTTCTTATTATCAGGTAAATAACAAAAATAAAAAATCAACAAAACGAAAAAAAAATGATAATAATGCAAAAAGTTTGCGCCGGCCGGCGTGATTTGATGCTACGACTAATGTCACACCAGCTGCTTGCATATACACCTATGCCACGGTATCAGTTGATAATACTTTTGAATTTATGCTTCATATTCTTTGTTTCATATATAATGTGAAGCAACAAGAAATTGCAAGTGTGTGCGTGGACAAACGGGTTATGTAAAGCTAACACTAGTAAATAGGCGAAGTAATAACGCGTTCAGTTTACGCACACCAACATCTACGTTGGTGTGCCCTGTAAACCGATCTGTTTTGTTTTGCGTACTCGACTTAAAAAATAATTATTAAATAAAAATTGTCTTACCGAGGGCGGACCCCAGAAGGGCTAAGAGGATGACGGCACGCATGGTTGTCCAAGTATTGTCCAATACTCTGCCCGACGAACGAGGGCTCCGTATTTTATACCAAAATCTATATCATCGAATTATCAACAAATACATTTTTTAAAGATAACGATAAACATTTGCTAAGAAATTGGACACTGACCACGCAGACTGATTAGTACTAAAACTGATGGCAGCCAAGTGGTCAAGCCAGTTTTTTTAATGTCGATCTTCTGCCAAAATACTTGTAGGTCACACCAAACGTTATTTATTGTTGAATAACATCGATATCTACGATTAAAGTACAGTTGTATTTTCATCATCATCATCATCGTTCGAAGCCCGATTTGGCCCACTGCTGGATATAGCGGCAGTGGGTTCCATTATGTGCGGCTGCTGCTTTATTCTGTGTGAGCGTCCATTTCTCGGCACCATGATCTCATGGTGGGCAGAACGTGCTTGTTTAGGCGGGTCTTCAGTTCTTGGTGTTTCTTAACGATATCTTCCTCTTTTCGTGTCAAGTGTAAATATTAAAACTATTTATAGAATTTGAGCCTAGTAGGTAGCTAGATTGATTACGGCATCAGTTGCGTTCATTAAGTCCTCGAATGTGCAGGTAAAAATAAAACAGGAACGAAAACACGTAACCCTCCTTCGGCAGTCGGGTAAAAAGGGGATAAAATTAAATAGTGTTGTAACAGGTGGAAGTTTTCGTTTCGCTCGTTTATCGCGTGAAGTTTTCTCAAAATCAAAATCCCTCCGTAGTCCGCCATAAAGGGAGCTAATTTTATAAAAAATATTTAATTTAGTTCATTGGAGATTTGGAATGTCGACTTTATAGGGTATCGCTAAAAATATTTTTCTTCTCTTTAGGGTTTCTCTCAATTTCCACATACAAATAAAGGATCCATATTCCACAGTGGACTTACACTTACTACCTAAAAGTCACCAACTCACCAAAATTGCGTAAGTCTGCATAGTTTCATGTTGTATAAGTTACATTACATTAGTCTGCATCGAGCAAATAATACAATCGTATTGTGTATAATTTATATTGGAATGTCCTTTAGAATACATAACAATTATCTAAGGGAAAATTTACAAATTAAGCAGTTACGAGGAAAGAATCCAAATTTAAAAAAATATGGAGTTTAAGTGTAATCGCTTTGGTTACTTTTAGTACCATCATTAGGCAACAAGATATACGGATTTGCTCAGATTTTGTAAAAATTGAAATTTTGCATATAATGTTGCGTTAATAATTGATGCAATTTAATCTTGAAGTGTAAGTTCGTCAATTTTTATCCTGTTTACGTACAATTTTTAAAAAGTCTGCGCAATCCTTTACCCAAATACAGATAATAACTTAGGAATACCTTAAAAGTGAATGGTGGGAAAAACTTACATTATATTCACACCTCGAACATGTATTACGTACCTATGTACCTATAAAAATAATTAGTAAATGGTATCTAGAGCAGCCAGTAAAAATAACGTTCGGCTAGGCAATCATTTTATGAACATTTTGAGTGGTTTCTGCTGTTATTGTTACCATTTACTAACTATAGAGTGTACAAAGTTATTGCCTGTTTAACATTATAAAATAATTTATTTAAGAATACGTTATCAATTATGTACGTACGTAAAAAAATACTAAAAATCAATAATAATAATATATGTAACTACATCGCACTTCCTAATAAAATACCCAAAGGAGAAAAAAAAATGATGGCCAAGATTTGCTTTAAAAGTTTATATGTATTTTATTGATATAAATTACAGGACGTCGAAAGTAACAGAAGTAACTAATGTATAATTTGAATAAAATTATACATGTCCATGGTTACATAATATACTCGTCACTTTTGGTTATTTTGCATTCCTAACAGTAAAAATATATTTTAATACCCATGTTTTTTCATGTCTGTAAGAAAATTTTCATTGATGGTTGTATTGTATAAATAAATTAAGAATACATTTGGAATAGTTTGTTATTCCAAAACGCAATATTTAATGATAAGAGACCAATAATTTTTACAAATTGAAAAAAGCTAAGATGTTTCGTTAAACTGTTTCGTTGAAATTAAATCTAACAATGTAACCGGAACATGTGTCATGGACATAATGTACCTACGCACAAAAGCCTAACATAAGTGTTGAACACAAACCTTGTCTTTCTTTGTAGCTAGATACTATTTTTGTGTATGTTTTCCATAATGATCTAATATCATAGGTACTATTTGTGTGTAATATTATTGTTTAGCGGGAATTACACTTTAACTTTCTTGATAATAGAATAATAAAAATTATCAAAATTTTGTTTGCAAGTGGCGTTTAATAATAAAGAAGGTAACTCCACCGACGATTATAAACCTTGGTCCGTTTTATAAAATAATTCAATTGGGATATCGTTTTTTGCATTTCTTGATGATATTGAGAATAAAGATTCACAATATACTGTTAAGTCTCTCCCGACATTAATAAAATAACGTCCTAAAATAACCTAAACTAATAAAGCTTTGTTGGTGATTACATCTAATTTATGAGACTCATATTTACACAAAGTTTTAAAAATACCAGATTAGTCGATTTACGCTTTTTGATTTATGTTCAACTTTACATGGGATACCGGATGAATAAATTGTATAAATAGCTAAAAGTAGCATCGAATAAGTTACCAAAAACGGAATTTCGTGAGATGTGTATTTACTATGAACTATGTTCAACTTGCGTAAACATTTAACATATTATATTTTAAACAAGTACTATTTGTGCTAACGCATTTTTTCTTATTGTATTAATATTTGGCAGGTTTCAAGTCTGTTTATAATTAGGATTACATTCTAAATAACTAGTATAACTTACGTTAACAAACTAATCATATCAAACGTCAGTAGGTCGCCAAATTTACATATCTAAAGAATTGATATCAAATGCGTACCATAACCAGAACTTATACATTAAAAAATTTAATTATAATAATAAGAGCCTACTATTCATTTGATAGATTATAAAACTTACATTAATTGGTGTTCACTTACAACTCGGTTCTCCTTACGAATTACTGTAATCTCGTAATAGTAGTAATCTAGATAATTGTAATCAATAAATAGAGGCTACACAGTTATATTGTATTCTTTACCTAATAAATAATTTATATTACCTATAAATCGTTTATAATATAAATTGTCTGATTTATATGATAGTTAAATACAACGAGACTTATAACAAGTGGGTCTAAAACGTCAATTTAATTGAGACAATAACGTCAAACATGAATATCGTAATATATAAGGTAATAACAAACTAATCTACGTATGTATACTAATCCAGCATACTAGGTACGTCAAAATACGCCAAAACAAACGCTTCATTAGAAGCACAGAAAAGGCACGAAGTTCATAAGACAGCGCATGTTTTAACATTATAATTGATATAATATTTATGGGGACTTTCATAAGAATTAATTTATTAATTTATTATTCAACCATGCGTTTTTATTTCCTATAACAAAGGTAACACTATATTATATGGTATAGCTGCCGAAATTCAAAGCTACATTCATGATTTTTATGGAACATAATAAATATTGTTTACTGCAGATAAATGTTTTTTTTAATAAATTCAGTTATGAAGATTTTTGTATCTAATCAATAATTTAGAGTTATTATATGTATTGGAGACCATTTTGATAAGCTAAAACAATTACGCACTGGTACGTTATCTGCGATAAGGCAGCTGTAGTAAATAATCGTCTACTTTTTGAAGAAATATAGGTGGGTACTCTGTCTGAGTAGTCAAAGGCGTATGTTTTGTTAAAGTATACTTTAAACAATTACTAATGTAGGACAACACAACTTGTGACATAATATTGCAGTTGATCATTATTAGGTACGAGAAAAAAAATTCAGTACAAAACTACTTACATAACTTTTACCATGAGTACAACATACATCATTCGGAAATACCTTTAGGTATTTAGTCGTCGTGTGAACCAAATTTTGATATCTTTATATTATAGCATAAAATATTTTTATTGTTTAAGTTTATGACCATAATTATGTAGACACCAATCTTAATCTCAACCAAAGTCATTTTATCTCTCTTTTGAAGATGGATTTACATTGTTTGCGATTCGATTACTTTAACATCGAAATAGTCAATCATAATTTTTGATTCCTGTCGTATAATATGTAAGTACTACATGATAGTGTGTCTCACTGTCGGTCGACGGTCCTCTTAAGCCACTGCGTGAAGTGCCTCAGCTGCCACACTGCCCGCGCTGACTCCTCGCGAAGACGCGCGTTGTGACGTCGCAGCCGACGTACCTATCGGAATAATCCAAGATAATTCATTAAGCTGACTGCGGGTTTTAATAATATTAATTATCATACGATTACGAAAACAATTTATGCTTGTTTTATCTTCAAGCGACAAAATAGATAATTCATTGAACCGCTTAGTGGCCCTGCATTGGATATAAGGGTTTATACTTGATGTCTTCAAAAAATACTTATTCTAATAAATACTGATTTTTCAATAGACAACTTTTATCAGAGGAACTTATTTTACACAAAAGCCGCACAACTCGAATTTTTCTTTACCGACCTTACAATACGGTGGATAACAATTTCTTTGTTTATTGAAAATTGTAGGGCCATAACACATTCAGTGTACCTACATGAAAATATAATGTAGAATGAAATTACTAATACCTTTATGGCGCTCCCTCATGCCATGAAGATATAATATAAATAAAAACGCCTCAACGAGAGCATTTGCCTGTAATGAAACGTTTCAGATACCATTTTGAGCTTAATGTTACAAGATGTATCATAATATTACAGACATTGCATATCGTAATGCTCGGTTCTCCTCCCTCACTGATGTAATGCTCCAAATGTTTCATTACAGGTTGCGCACTATTAATGTTCGGTTCGCGTCACTCACTGATGAATGCTCGACAATAGAGTCCGCGCCACCACTGAAGTCTTACGGAAAAGCGAGAACAAGATTTGACAGTTCCTCCATAATGTCAATATCGTTAGTTGTTTTAAGTGAAATAAACAGCATTAATGGAGCGTAAAGTATTGAAAATTGCAGCCCGTGAACTGATCCTTAAATTGCATGCATTTTGTAATTTAAAACAGAAGAATTCCCGCTAAATAAAATGCAGATGAATGTCGCCGCCATGACATCTTTTTTTATTATTTATTTTACGGCCCTGGATACAAGCCATGACATCTAAACTTTAGGGATACCATATCTGCACATTTTGCCTTATTTATGGGTAACATATTGTTGACAAGACGAACATAGATATTGTACCAAGATACAGGTGCCTAAATACAAACGAAATTAATAAAAAAATATTGTTATATATGTAATGCCCTTCTATTCAAGATCGTTCAGTTGTTCTGATGTGTAGAATGAACGAACGTTCAAACTTGCTTAATTATTAATGTTCAAGTCTTATTGAAAAATTTGTCTTCGTAGTGGCAACATTTAGTTCTGACAGCATCGCTGCGTCTATTGGACTTAAGTGGTGGCGCGCTCTCTAACGTTATATTACCGGCGATTGCTCAAATTCAAATTCAAAAGATTTATTGCTTACTAAGTGTATAAATAAGGTGTTACATTTTATAATAGTGTATTTATGACTTAGCGGCCTTTTACAAGCATTGCAATTTTATAAAACTTAGCATATAAAACTATGTATTTTTAATATTATATTAATATATTATAACAGTTTTTTTTATATTAAGACATATTTAGTCTAGTTTATTCTTACTTTTAAACTACAACAAAATATGTATGTATGTATCTTTATTAAAACTTCCAAAAATTACAAAGTTATTCAAAGCCCCACAAAACCGTCTTTACGGTTTGTCTGTGGGTACAGAAAATAACTTACGACTAATAATATTAGCTTATTGCACTAAACATAAAAACTTAGTAGTAATTCTACAAGTACATAATTTCTGCAATGGTAAATATATATGCTAAAAACTACTAAATATATATGTAGTATGTAATATATTTTGTTTGTTATGGTATCACCTTCACTGTGTATCTATAGTTAAGGTGCTCCCGGTGAGGGAGCACCTTATATAGCAGGAAAGAAGCTTGGTAACACCTCTATTTGTTAAATAATAATGACCTGCATAATAGTGCATGGCATAGCGTACGTGACGTGTTGCATGCATGTGATGCATGATTGTTTTACGGATTTTTTGAATGTAAATGAAATTGCGATTAATCTGTCTGCAGTAGTATGATACATTAAATATATATAATGAATATAAAAATTATTAACTTAACGCGGCTTAAGAGGATCACGCGTATCGATGATTACGTATCAGTCTTAAACCACGTGCAACATGCTCGGTGCAGCTGGGACGTATCTGCCGAACTTAGGCTGTGGCTATGCCGCTAAGCGGTCGAGAAAATATCTCTGGCAAGCAGGCTTCCTCTTATGCTTCCAAATCGTGGTACACGAGTGATAGCTATAAGTATTTTTTTCGTTTACATATATTTTTTATAAATTTTAATAAAATCGATAAAAAAATTGTAAAACTTTTATTTTAGATGTTAGTATAGAGTACCTGCTTATCTACCTTAATTAACTAACTACGTAAAGGTACGGAGTCCAAAGTCCTCATCAAGGTAAAACTTTATTTATGGTGCCACTATTATCTTAAAAAAGATAAATTAGCTTCGTCATAGTCGCTTTAACTATATAAATCGGGGTATCTTATCGCCACACTTGAAATAGGTATCACTGTGAAGTTCCGGTGGCCATCTGTGGTCAACCTAGGCAAGCCTACAATATTTTAGGAATTCCATCATCAGAACTGGATTTTAACAAATGAATCTTGGGACATTTTCACACAGCACCATCTAGTCCCAAACTAAGCAGAGCTTGTAATATGGGACAATGGATATAATACTTATACACTTATTTTTGTAAATACATACTTATAACACATAAGGAACACCCAGAAAAACACAAACACTTAAGTTGATCACAATAAATGTTTGTGTCCTGTGGGAATAGAACCCACGACCTCGTGATCAGCAGTCCGGTACTCGAACCACTAGACCACAGACGTCGCCAGAGAAAATAGGAGCATTCTGAGAGCGATTATTTTAAATAAAAAGTAATTTTCCAAATTCGTTTATAAATGACGGACTTCTTGGAAAGAAATATAAAATAAATACAACCGAAATTAATACATTTTTACACAGCCAAATTAAAAGCCCCTGTTTGTCTATGGTTTATGGTAGAGATTTATCAATTCATAATTATCATTTATCCTTTTTCATAAATAAAAGTGATGTTCGTTTATGAGCGCATCACTTCAGAAGTGGTAAACCAATTTTTCTGTTCTTTAGATGTTCGAGTCACTCCTCCGGCCACCCTTTATAAATTATTATATACGGCTAACGAGACAGTCAAATAAATAATAGAGGATAATTGGCACTAACACTAGGTAATAAGTTTTTATACTAACAACATATGGATATTTTTTGTCCGAAATAAAGATTATTATTATTATAATAATCAAACGAGGTCGAAAAATAAAGAACCATAGGTAGCAAAAGAAAAAACCCACCAAGTGCGAGTCTGAATCGCGCGTCGAGGGTTCCGTACAAACGATACAAGGTAACCGAGGTAAACCGTTTTTTCAGATGGACAACGAAATGATCTTATAAGTATAAGTGATCCTTTTTCTTTCGAGATACGGAATCCTAATTAACGACGCCTATATTAGGAAGGTACAAAATCCCGGGAAATTCCGAGTATGTTATCTTGTTTTAATTTGTAGGTATGACGCCCGTGCCGATTAGGTATTATTTTCCTGTTGATTTGTGACTTTATCATACTAACACCAATTTATTTACGATAAAGAAAATAGGAAACACATAATACTAAAAAGGCATTAATTTATAATTAAGAGCAACACAAAACTCATTGTGTTTTAATCGTACACTTTTAGGATTATCTGCTATAATAAAACCAGCGACCCGCCCCGGCTTCGCACGGGTGCTATGTAGATACTCTTTCTCTAGTATAATATGCATGTATTTACTATTTATTTCTGTTTACTGAAACTGCATTAAAATCCGTTACGTAGTTTAGAAGATTTAAGCGCACAAACAGTGGGAGCGACTGTTTTATACTATGTAAAGATGCAACATTGCATTGCATTCTACAAACCTTATCAATAAAGGATAAAAGGTTTTTTTTTGGTACCTACTCTTATAAACTAAAGACTGGGTCACACGAATCATCGGACACAAGGAAGGCGGCGGGGCACGTCGGACAGGTACCGATCAAAATCGCATCTAAAAGGAGCCTATATTGTGCAAGAAAGCTACCTGCTATAAATAAGTAAAAATAAGTAAGAGTTATTTTGAACATAAATGCATATTACCACTATCATAATAAATTCTTTTCTTAATTTTATGGTTAAAAGAAACTCGTGGACAATGGTGTGGGTTATATGTTTGCTACTTTAATGTGTTTACTACTAGTTTGTAACTCTGTAATGTATAACTGTTTTTTGTCCCTAATAAATAAATAAATCGCTTAATTTTCTGTGTCGTGTACTTGTCTTTAGGGGAGTTATTCTAAAGTGGATATCTGCCTGTATTCTCAATAAAGTATACGAAAGTTGTAGTGTAGGAAATAATGTGTCCTACCTCTTCCTCCAGCTGGTGTCGGTGCCGCTGCGAGGCGGCGGCCTCGGCCTCCAGCGCGGCCACCCTGGCGCCCAGCCCGCACGCGCAGCTGGCCGCCGCGCTGCCGGTGCCCGACGCCGGCGTCGTCGATCCAACTACAGTAGTTGGTGTCGCTTCGGTTGCCTGCGGGAGTTCCTTACTCAGGATTATAACGTTAATTGTTAAAGTATAGTCGACCATAAAATTGCTCTACCACCCTTAGAGTGAATGTCATTTGCACATAACAAAACGATAAGGTCTATTTTTGCTTACAAGACCATGTGACAGATTGATAATGAAGTAGTAAAGCAATTTTATGGTCGACTATACTTACATCAGGTACAGTGTAATGGTTCCCTAACAGAGGTATCAAAAAGGTTCCTTAAGATTATCGTTATGGTTACGATGTCATTTTAAGTGCGATGTACGTAGGTTTGTATTTGATAAATTCCCGGTGCTGGGAAAATACGTCGATTTAGATTGTCGTGATAACTGATAACTGTCGTGATAGCATAATAGTCAAACAATAGGCATGATGACAGTAATTAAGAATCCCATAAATAATGTGTTTAACTGGTTAAATATGATCAATAGATACAGAAAAATGTATTTATTTTTACATTTAGGGCGAGATTGATAATTTATTTAGCAGCAGAATTTAGAAATGTCAAAACAACATTGTAAATATACAACAATCTAAAATCTTTATAAACAATAACTCAAAAGTAGAAAACTCTTAAAATCTCTTTTAATAAAATTACTTCTTGATATATTAGTATTAATTAATATTACAGGTTAGGTATGTTCTTAAAATAAAAAATTGTTGTAACCTAAAGCGGCTTCCAGACGTTCAGTTTGAACTGAACAGTCATCAGTTAAATAGTACGTATGTAGGCAAAACTGAGAACTGATCAGTTAAATCGTACTCAATATCACACGATTTAACTTATCAGTTCAACTGATCAGTTAGAACTGTTTAGTTAAAACTAAACGTCTGGACGCCGCTTTAGGTTGTAACATATACATAGGTAGTGACTTATTGATATCATTGTTTTATATCAACAAAGTTATGTTCTAATTCTGTTCTGATTGTTATGATAAGTAATTCGTTATACAAAGTGGATTTTAAAGTAAAAACTTAAGTCAAAATGATCTTCACAGAAATAAATAGGAGAATTTGGACATATAGCTGTTGGATCTCGCCGTGCAAGATTTAGTCACTTAATTCTATTTTTTTTTGTTGCGTGGAACGTAAACAAATAGTTTGTTAGAAGTTTTTATTGACGTGTGAACGCACTGAGGGGTTGCACACCACTTATAAACTTTGTTATTCATATTTAACACACAAAATAACTGATTTGCTGCTTTCGCTCCCTAGGTATTGTTTACGACTTGCGGTCTATTTACATTTAAGTGACGTCACAAACGACGCGAATTTAAAATTTTAATTGCATTTTTCGTGTAAATACTTTCTTTTCCTGTCGAAAAGATATTATTATTATTATTTTTTCTGAAATATTAGATAATTTGGAATATCATAGGACAGTTATTGTCAGTTAACATGCCTATTCTAAATAACACATAGTTATTTAGGTATTACTTACAGTATATATATAAGTATTTTAAAATTGGGATTTATGATATCATACTAACACTTGAATGAAATAAAGAATTTTTTTATTATAAAATAATCAGTCCAAGGTGAAAAAAAAAAATACTAAAATAGAAGTCACCGTGTGGCATAGTACAACTTACGATCGAAAATATAAATGTTCTTTAGGTAAATGTGCCTTTACCTTTAGTTTGTATGTTTGACAAATGAGTAGCAAGTTACTAAAAATGATATTACTTACAACAGTGATGTCGTTCCAAGAGTCGGTGGCAGGTTCATTCGCTAGCGTTTCTAGTGATGGGTCGGTGTTATCCATCGAAGGGTACTGATGTTCCTCGCAGATCTACATCAAGGTTTTAATATGAATTAATGGAACAATTCAAGAGAAGGAATTACACAGATATTAAGATGTATATTACAAATTACATTACGAATTATACAAAATGTATGGAGAAGACATAATATAAGGTTTCGACAAGTCATACTATCACGCTTATACTGCTCGAAGGGTTAGCGAGAAGTGAGACTCTTAAGGCCCATATAATAGGGGGCAAGCCTATTGTATTTTTTGGCCAGCCAATTTGTGCCCGTTTGGACATAAATCCAAACGCTGAGTTGTTAACTGAATTTCATAGAAAAAGCCGATAAAACTGCCCGACCTAGGAATCGAATCCATGCGAAACAGTTGCACTTACGACCACGAGGCCAACGAGGCAGTTTTAAGACAAGTCAAGTGTTCATAAATGATGTAATTTCCATATTATTTGTCTTCTCGTCTACTCTCAGCCGTGGTTAGAATGATGTGACGTGTGTACCTGCAGCATGGCGCGCGTGGCGGTGTGCACGAGCGCGGCCCAGTCGAGCGCGGCGGCGTCCGGCAGCGGCAGCGGCGCCGCGGGGCCCGCCCCCGCCCCTGCCGCGGGCCCTGCCCCCATAGCAGGCACCGCCCCCACCGCACCCGGGCCCGCCGTGCCTCCCGCGCTCGGCCCTCGCCCGCCTTCACCAAGCTCCGCGTCCATCATGCGGATTATGTCCTCCTGAACACGGATATCATCATCTTCACCAACCTATATTAGTACGAGATCCCACCGCTCAAATCGGTATGTATCTGTTTTTTGGATAAGACTATTTTTTAATAAATCTTACGTGATAGTAGAATAGATTACACCAGGGTTGCCTGGCCAAATTTGGCCGCAACTACCTTTAATTATAAATATTCTACTCGAGTTTTGGAGAAAAAATGTAGTCACATGTTTTTTAAATGAATCCAACGTCATTTGAAAGAGAATAGTGTAGTGAGTGGAAAAAGCCATGGTTGCCAGCTCTCAGTCGGCCGCAACTTAAGGGTTGCCAGGTTTAAACAGGTACTCCACTGTTGATAATTTGCAGTCATCTGTTTTTTTAGTAAGTTATATATCAACTTAAAGGTTATTTTTTTCTCTACATTATAACATAGGGTTGCCTGAAAAATAATGGCCGCAAGTAGGGGGTTGCCATCATTTGAATTAATTTATTCCACTTGATGAGGGAGCGAAAAACAAGAATAAAAACGAACAACAAAACATACCATCACGCCTGTATGCCCCGAAGGGTTCGACAGAGGTGTACTAATGTACACCAACAGTTCGCTGGTACTATCCAAGAACACTTTGCTCGACCCGGGAATCGAACCCAGGAGCTCTAGCGTAGTAGTCGCGTTTGGGACTACTAGACCAACGAGGCAGTCTAAACAAACAAAAAATAATATACAGGGTGGCCGGAGAAGTGACGTTCAAAGAGAAAATTTAGATTCCTCTAATCAAGGGGTATCCAAAACACCCCCATGTATGTTTCGCGATTTTCAGTTGCTTAGAAGATACAATGATTTTGATTATTTTTTTAATAATTTCCACCTGACATTGGTTTTGTGTTTTTTCTTTTATTGTTGTATGATTATAAATGTTTTTTTTTATGGTAAGGGATAACTATAATGTCAACTACTTCCCCTAAAATATTGTACACCTAGGCCTAATGGATCATGAAAAAATTGAGGTTAAAGTTCAAATTTTCTGCTTAAGGGTTTCAGTCACAAAAGATTGACTCTTATTTTTTTGTTTGTTTGAATAGTGCAAGGGTTTTGGAGTATTTTTAAAAACTGCCACATATCTTGAAGATAAAAATACATTTAAAAAATCTAGAGATCAATCGGGATTTATTTCCTGTAAATTGCATTCAAAGTAACAAAAGAGTAACTTTTTTTATGAAAACTAGAATAATATTTTAAAAAAAAATTTCCACCATCGTACACCACTATTCTACAGAACACCCACAGTTCACTAGTATGTTTAGGTCACGTAATAGGCGAGCCTATTGCCATTAACCGGGTGTAAATGTTAATTTCGAGCTATTACTGCAAATTGCATGAAAAAACCTAATAAGACTGCCCGAACTGGGAATCATACTCCGAACCTTTAGCGTAAGAGTCGCGCTAACGACGACTTAACTAATTTAGTAATGTAGTATTTTTTTTTAAAGAACGAAATAATTCGCTGTCCACCACGCTGTTTTGGCATCAAACCTATAGATTTTTTGTTTGGGGTATGAAAATTTAAAGAAATATTGTTCCAGTTTCCATAAAAAAGTTACTCCTCTGCCTTACTGAATGCAATTTACAGGAAATTAATCCTGACTACATTTTTTAAATATATTTTTATCTTCAAGATATGTGGCATTTTTTAAAAATACTCCGAAACCCTTGCACTATTCAAACAAACAAAAAAATAAGAGTCAATCTTTTGTGACTGAAACCCTTAAGCAGAAAATTTGAACTTTAACCTCAATTTTTTCATGATCCATTAGGCCTAGGTGTACAATATTTTAGGGGAAGTAGTTGACATTATAGTTATCCCTTACCATAAAAAAAAACATTTATAATCATACAACAATAAAAGAAAAAACACAAAACCAATGTCAGGTGGAAATTATTAAAAAAATAATCAAAATCATTGTATCTTCTAAGCAACTGAAAATCGCGAAACATACATGGGGGTGTTTTGGATACCCCTTGATTAGAGGAATCTAAATTTTCTCTTTGAACGTCACTTCTCCGGCCACCCTGTATATTATTTTTTGATTTGTTTAGACTGCCTCGTTGGTCTAGTAGTCCCAAACGCGACTACTACGCTAGAGCTCCTGGGTTCGATTCCCGGGTCGAGCAAAGTGTTCTTGGATAGTACCAGCGAACTGTTGGTGTACATTAGTACACCTCTGTCGAACCCTTCGGGGCATACAGGCGTGATGGTATGTTTTGTTGTTCGTTTTTATTCTTGTTTTTCGCTCCCTCATCAAGTGGAATAAATTAATTCAAATGATGGCAACCCCCTACTTGCGGCCATTATTTTTCAGGCAACCCTATGTTATAATGTAGAGAAAAAAATAACCTTTAAATTGATATATAACTTACAAAAAAAACAGATGACTGCAAATTATCAACAGTGGAGTACCTGTTTAAACCTGGCAACCCTTAAGTTGCGGCCGACTGAGAGCTGGCAACCATGGCTTTTTCCACTCACTACACTATTCTCTTTCAAATGACGTTGGATTCATTAAAAAAACATGTGACTACATTTTTTCTCCAAAACTCGAGTAGAATATTTATAATTAAAGGTAGTTGCGGCCAAATTTCGCCAGGCAACCCTGGTGTAATCTATTCTACTATCACGTAAGATTTATTAAAAAATAGTCTTATCCAAAAAACAGATACATACCGATTTGAGCGGTGGGATCTTAGGCTATATACTGTGTCGCATTGCTGGGCACGACCTCCTCTCGATATGATAAAGATTAAGCTATAAAGTCTATCACGATGGCGTAATGCGGGATGGCAGACTTCACACACCATCAAGAAAATATCTCTTTGGTCTGCACCCTTTCCTTCGCCGAACTGAACACATCATCATCATCATCAATCAATGCATTTACTGCCCCATTGCTGGGCATGAGTCTTCTGTAAGAATGGGAAGTTTAGCTTGAAGGAAAAAAAAATTTCTATCCGGTTTAAAGGGCCAAAATTCAAAAGTAAATCTTGCTTTCGGCTCGAAGGATTATTATTTTCTTTCCATTTAGAACGCCCAAAAATTTAAAAATTAATTTTGTTTTCGGCTCCAAGTACCAAAATTCTATACTTGTTAAGATGTAAAATTGATGACAGGACTTAATTAATTTTCTAACTTGTATTTAATGCTTAGTGGTTACGCCTGCTACTTAGTTATTTGTTAGTAATCTTAAGTTTTATTATTGAAACGTGGGTGAGTTGTTATTATTTTTAACCCCCGACGCAAAAACGACGGGGTGTTATAAGTTTGACGTGTCTGTCTGTGTGTGGCATCGAAAAATCGGTCCAAGATGGCCGCCGCCACAAAATAGCGAATTACATATTTTTTCACAACTTCCTCAATATGGGTATCAAATGAAAAGGCTTAACTATGAGAATACTATACACAATGATAAATTTAAAATCCAAGATGGCCGCCACCACAAAATGGCAAACTACATTTCATATCGGGGGTTTTCTAAATTTTAATTTATTATAACAGTAGTAGTTACGGTAAGTGAGGAGGTGTTGGCGGAGGCGCGCTTGTGTCGCGTGAGCCGCGGCTCGGCGGCGCCGTCGGCCGAGCGCCGGCGCGGGGACGCGGCGCCGTCAGCCGAGCGCCGGCGCGGCCCGCCCTCCGGCGCCGGCGACGACTGCGCCGAGCGCCGCCCGCTGCGGCACGACCCGCCTGCCGGACACCACATACTTGTTTCACTTACAACCACACCTTCGCGTAACGACTCTATTGAACATTATTGATCTGCTCAATTACATTTATTTCGACAAATAAGTCTTTTTAAAGATATTTTTTTACAATGGTATATATTTTTTAAACTAGGTGGCGCCGCCATTTTAATATCTACCTCTGAGAAGAAATTCTGAAACAAACTTAGAGAATTATGGTCTCATTATAAGTCCAGACAATAGAATATGTGAGTGACAGTGTAGGATTATGTCAAAAATGGCTTTTGAAGAAAGAACCAAAGCGGTTTTGAGTAGATCAATCCCAACTGACGGCGCGCATGCGCACACACATAAAATTCTCAAAGCCGCCACTGTTCAAACCTCTGTTTGCACTATTGGATTTCGGTTTGAAGAGCTTAATAGCCAGTAAATTAGCAATTTATCGCTCAAATCTGGACCAGCCCGTCTGGGTAAGTACCGCCACTTTACAGAAAACTGCAGCCAAATAACACACTTTATTGGGTGTTGTGTTGTAAACGTCCATAGGCTGCGGTAACCGTCTACCATCAATCAGCCGTTTGCCGCCGATGTGTTATAAACAAAAGCGTTAGTATGTGGAGCGGGCGGCACCTGTGCCGTAGCCGGAGCTGTCGGAGCGCGGCGGCGAGTGGCCCCGCTCGTAGGCGCGGCGCGGCCGGCCCGGCTGCTGCGCGTCGGCGCGCGCCAGCGGCGCCCACTCCTCCAGCCCCGCCTCGCACTGGCACTTGGAGCTCGAAGCGAATGTCACTGTCACCTGCCAACGAACACACTACTTTTACACTAGCTTTGCGCCATCCTTCGCCTGCGTGGTCTTATAAATTATAGTTTATGTTACTCGGGAAAGATATAGCTTTCTTATGGTGAACAATTTTTAAGATCGGTCAAGTAGTTTTTAGTTTACTCATTACAAACGTACAAACGTATAATCTTTTCTTTTCACAAGAATAGACTAAGCGACTACCATCAGTCCTCTGCAATCCAATATTCTAAGGATAAACTGGTTTTCAGACTTAATTTGTCCGTATCACAACCAGAGCTGATGGTTTTATGTGCTTTCCAAACAGGAAGGGGTATATCGTGTGTATAATGGTCATCTGTCCATAGACAGATCGCAGCAAGGCTGCTTAAGCTTGCAGATTGATTGATCAGCGTAGTTGTAAGTAATTATCCACGAGCTTCGTAGAATATAAAAAAAACTGAATCATAAACAAATATCAATAAAAGTCCTTAGTAAGTGACATTAGAAATCCATAGAGCCAAAAATGAGTGATTTACCGTGACTGGATCGGATGTCTTCAGTAGGTCGACGAGCTGTTCATGGTGCAGTGCGACTACGGCGGCGCGACACACCTCGAGCAGTCGAGCCCCACGTTTGATGCCTGCCCGCGCCGCACATCCCGTGCTTTCTACAAGCGTTACTAGCCCATCCGGTTGTACGTGGAACCCTTAACAGAAAAAAATGATTATGTAATTTTTATTACCGCACGCGCATATTGAAATTGCAAACGAACTGACACATTTTTTGGACCGGTTTTTGTATGCATCCGCTTATCAAATTAATATGAAATGCGTGCATTCTGGTGTCCGAATCTGAATTTGGGAAAACCGAACGCCTACGGCCGGCTTTAATTAAGTGTAGATAAGCCCTAGTTTTTCGTATCCTAATACGAGGTACAACATACAGGTTAAATACAACTGGGGCGGCACAACTTCGAGAAGGAGGCGAACAAAAGAATACGCTTGGGCTGGGCGGCATTCGGGAAGCTACGAAATATCTTTGAATCGTCGATTCCACAATCCCTAAAGACAAGGGTCTTTAACCAGGGCGTCCTACCCGTGATGACTTGCGGAGCCGAAACGTGGACACTCACCATGGGACTGGTCCATAAACTCAAAGTTGCTCAGCGTGCTATGGAGAGAGCAATGCTTGGAGTTTCTTTGGTGGATAGGATTCGAAACGAGGTTATTCGCCAAAGAACTAAAGTCACCGACATAGCGCGAAGAATAAGCACGCTGAAGTGGAAGTGGGCCGGCCATGTCTGCAGACGGACAGACGGTCGATGGAGCAGACAAGTGCTAGAGTGGAGACCACGTTTAGGTAAGCGTAGTGTAGGACGCCCTGCGACACGATGGACCGACGATTTAAAGAAGGTGGCTGGCAGCGGATGGATGCGAGCTGCCCAAGACCGGGATGGTTGGCGCTCTTTGGGGGAGGCCTACGTTCAGCAGTGGACGGCAATAGGCTGATATGATGATGATGATGATGAATAAGAGGTACATACCGAGTTGCGGGTGCGGGCCGCGCTCGAGCGTGATCTCGGCGAGCGCGTGCGCGTGCGGCGGCGCCACGGCGGCCAGGCGCCGCAGCAGCGCGTCCGCGCCGCCGCGCACGCGCACGCTCTCCCCGCGGTGGTAGTACACGCGCGTCCAGCCGCCGCTCACCACCCACCCTGCAACAAAACATACATTTTATTCATTTTTTTCTTACAGTAAGAGGTGAGACGATAGAACGCTGCTGCTCAGCTCGTTCAGTCATTCAGTCACGACCCTACATATGTATATACATTACCAAACTTACGTAAAATGACAACTGCAACTTTGAGATAACACGAGAAGTATAATGGTATTGATTTTAAAATACTATATTCGTAACATAGTATAATTTCAACAGATACTCTAGGAGACAATGGCTTTTGAATTTTGCCAAATGTATAAATATTTTACGCTTGTGACTGTTTACTGTGGCGCCAAATACTCCGACGCTAAATAATATTGTGTTCCAATTTAAAGAGAGTGAAATTACGGTACATAATAGTTAAGAACTGAGGTATCGAAAAGATAACGCACTAGACTACTGCTGTTGCTGGCGTTTATAGGCTGTGATAACCACTTTCCATCTTTTTATTTTAAAATAATAAGGTGCCACACGTTGTAAAAAAATCTACTCACCTAATAACGAGTTAGTGGGTAAAATTAAAACGATTTGACGCGTATTGTCCTCAACGAAGACCACCGTGTCGGCCGACACGCCCATAATGCAGTCGAGCAAGGAACCACCTGCACCTTCATCTTGTACTTGAACCTGAAACATAGTCAGTTTACATAGTCAGTCATATTAGAATATTGTGTCAAATAAAAATGCTAAATTGGGAAGTATGACAAGTTATTAGTTATGAGTTTAAAACCCTGTTTAGAACTATATTAAATAATTAAATAATGGTGGTGGCTTTGAGGTCATAGCGTCTGGTGTATTTAACCAGAAAACGCAGGTTTGAGTCCTGCCCGTCAGTCGATTTTTTCCTTCATTAAAAATAACTGGTAATCTTGGCATGGAAAAGGCTTAAAAATACTAAAAGATCATTTAATAATGGTTTTTCTCCAGAAGGTTGTAATAATTTGATAAAGAGGCTGGTTAATAAAAAAAAATACGAATACCGATATAATAGAGGTTTACTTACGTGAAAGCAGAGCGCGCCTCCAACTAATACGTCGTTGGTACAGTTGTCAACACGAGGTATCAAAGTGCTGTTCGCAGAATTGTTGCCGCTTTTCATGAGCAACGATGAGAATATAGCTGTAACAGGACAAAAGACAATCATTTGACCAGTAATGGATTTTTCAGCTATTTTAAGGTCGGTTTTTAATAAACGCATAATATATTATATCATCTCAGGTCTCGTATCAACAATTTTTAAATATTGAGTTCACTAAGTGGCAAATAATTAAATTAGTGGACCATGTATTTTAAATTTTTCGAAACTCACAAAACTTTTGTCCAGTTTCGACAGTGGTAGCAGTAACATAATTCTTCGCTAAATCTTTCAGGTACTCTTGACGCGTACGCGTTGCCATTGTACTAAACTTTGGTGATTGTATTGCAGCATTTTCGCCGTTTATAACCTAAAATGATAATTTAATGTTATTAAAGATTTTAAATGACTAACTTTATAATGTGATTAAGATATTGTATTTAACTTACTTTACTTAAAAGTAAGTCAGTAAATGCTTCGCCCTTAGGGTAAACCGCACCATCTTTTATTGGAGGTCCAAACAAAGGCACTTCTTTAGCACGACTCACAGCTATACTATAATGCGTATTTTCTGTACATGGATCTATAGCTTTAACTACAACAAAAACATGTTGGAACTGTGAACGAATGTTACGCGGTGTGAACGGAGCCGCACCGGGTTCCTGGAAGACAATAGTCACTATATCATTGCCAATGTGACGTTTCCTCAGTAACTGTTGCCTGTTATTTGGCGTGTACGGGAGCATTGTCGACACGTGAAACATGATATCGCATCCCTGGTACGTTGTGAATACAGAATAGAGTCCAGTTGAATCAGTTCTGTTGTCAAGCCCAGCCTTATATTTATCGAAGTCTTTTAATCTAACTGTCTGGCCCAACATTTTAAGAAACTCCATAAATGCTGGCCCTGCTTCTTGATTATTGTACATTTCTTCTTCTGTTGACTGGCCACTCTTGCAGTACATTACTCCAACTTTATAGTGTCTGGTAACACATTGCTCGTCTAATCGTAAAAGTTGTTCCTCGCCTCCTGCATTAGCGTTACCAAGCCTGAAAAGAATATGGAAGTAGTAAGTTTGTACACAGATAAATTCTTACTTAAAATTTGGTACACAGATAGTCTAGAGCCTGAGAAAGGACATAGGCTACTTATTTATGCGAAAAAGGTCTGTAAGGGGTTGAAATAGGGGATGTTGGTTATAAAAAATACCCAGATCACGCGAGCGGTGCCGCTGGCGGAAAGTAGTCTATAAATAATAATGAAAGCTACTCGTACTCATAGCTGTAAGGCGCTTATAAGGCTCTTGCGCTGCAACCTCTCATCATAAAAATCTGCCACCACAGCTCAACCATTTTCTGACCTACTTAAGTCTAGAATTGATCTGAAATATGCTACAGTTGTTGTTCATTTTGAGCTGAAATAGAGAACCATCTACTTGTAGGCAGTTTAAAGTGCATACCTCAAACATCCAATTTGCAATTCCGGGGCGATGTATTCCAATACATCTTTTGTGTTGTAAGTCGCACTGTTGTTGCTGGGTTTCGCTGTTGGCAGTGCATCCTCGAGCACAGATCCGCGTAATGTGAGTAGTTCGGAGGTGCGCACGATGAGGCGGTACTGCCAAGCCAGCTGCGAAGCGGGCGCAGACACGTCACCACCCCCGCGTCGAAGCTCCACTCTCTCTTTCTTTATGGAAATTGCGACAGGCCCGAGATTTTCGTCCATCCCAAACCAATTTTGATGAGCTAGAAATAATATTTATTGTTAATAAAGTTGGCTCTCTAAAATTAATTTAGGTACTAGCTGTGTTCTATTTTTTGGATCACGACAACAACGCCACCTACTCGGTCCAACTATAGTTAAGATATCCCCCTTATGTAAATCTACTATACTAAAAAAAGAATCGCCGAAATGTTTGTACGCGCTTAACTTCCGAACAACTGCACCAAATTGAATGAAAGGTATATGTATATTTTTTTTAAATCCACCGGGATACGCAGGCGAAGCTGCGTACGTACGCGCTAGTAGGTATATAATAATTTAACAGTATGGCCAACATCACAGATATCGCTCTGTGAATCTGTGATGTCGCCAATATAAGGCACTTAGTGGTATTTTCATAACATCTGTCAAAAGTTACCGGACTAAAAAAAATACATTTCACCCATAACAAGAAATGTTATAACTTCTACTATTCTATCGAGTAGCATTACAAGCATAGTTTATAAACAAACAGAACGTTAATAGATTGCATCAGATTAGATTGATTGTTTGATCACTGTTGATAAAATGTAATCTCTAACTGCAACAATTTGAACTTATAATTGTTATTTTGACTACTAATTATCACACTACGTAGGAAGGTTTAAAGTTGAGACATACAATTTTCTAAATATTATGTTTTAGGCAATAAACGCAGCACTGAGGTGGGAGTATTGTGCTGCTGAGTTCATTTGGGGTGGTATAACTGGTACAAATTGTCAAATATTCTTCTGCTAAGTGTTGTATTGTGCTAACATTATTCTGTTTCAGTTTGTTTAGTTTGAAAGGCCAGTGTAATTACTAAACATGCTTACGCTTATTTGTCTTCTTATGAAAAAAAAATATAGATTTCAGAAACATGTTAGCACTACTATACTCGTAGGAGAAGTGAGGATATTAAAAATGTAATAGTAACTTACGTTGATTGTAGAAGTAGTTTCTATAATATAAAGCTCCTAAATCTTGGCTCTCTATAGGTAATGGAGAAAGGGATCTGGCGAATGGGCAGCCATTCCTCCAATGTGTGTGTCCTGGAGGAAATTCCAGCATTGAGATCCCGTAGGCGGCGCGGGGACGGTGCCAGCCTCCAGACTGGCCTAGTATAGCGCCACGAGCAGTCTTCCAACATAATGACACACAACGTTCTTCTTCACCTGCAAAATAATCATAATCTGAGAATGTGTAAAAGAAAATACAGAGATTTATTTATTCATCAACAAAGCATAGACATTGGTGTATAGGTTATAGAATTGATACAATTGTGTGGTGTAGTATTAGGCAAATTGTCATACAAATTTGACATACAGAAGCATTACTTTATGCTTAGCCTTAGTATTATTGTATGGGTATTGTGTTAATACTATTGCAACTGCACTAATCAAGGGGATTACAATGATTGTATGTGAATGTATGACTGAACAACAATAAAGTGAAACATGGTGAAAAAAGCTGTACTGATGTACAAATAATTTATTTTATGTTCAACATTGTTAAGTATTACATTAGGCATAGGCGTACTAATGTACACCCACTTTCCACCGCACTATAAGTTTGTGTCTCATGTAATAGGGGCGAGCCTACTGCCATGAACTGGGCACAAATCCAGACTCTGAGCTGCTACTGGGAATTACACAGAAAAAACCCAACAAAACCTTGCTCGACCCAGGCATAAAACCCAGAACCTGTAGCGCAGCAGTCGCGCTTGAGACCACTAGACCAATGAGGCAGTCATATTATAATATGTGGTTTATATACATTTTCTAAGAAAGTCGATGAATTCGTTAGTCATCTATTTCTTAAAAAATCCCATGTTTAAACTAATTATATTTCTTAATATGAATCAGACACATTTCAAATTTTCACCAATTAAGTGGATTATTAACCTTTTAAAGACCATAACATTATGGAACCTGTTCTTATCACAGAGTAGCTGTGTTCTTATGACAGACAAAGGCTTAATAATTTTATAAAAACAATTAACTTATAATGACATTTTTCTGAATAAAAAAGAAGTAATAAATGAAAGTGCAACAATTTTTCCTCTAAGTAGTTGTAAAGTATACTGCACTAAGTACAGTGTAACACAGTAATAGTTACTACTGTTACTAGACTCCTAATAAATGTGTGTTTATAAGTAATCAGTATTGGTAATTTTTATTCTTGGTATTATTTACTTACTAAACATTTGTTAGGTTTAATCATAAGTGATAATTAACAACTATAACTGAATTACTCTTTCTCAGGGATTGTAAGTACTTGTAATGTTTATATAAATGAGTTAGACGCACGAGTAATTTGTATAAAATAGTATATTGGGTAAACAGACACACAGTACACGAAAAACAAACAGGAAAGTAGGCAAAACACACAGTAATCAAGTAAAAACGGCTCAGTGCCGCGCGACCGTTGGCGGTTGGTTCGTTGCTTGGCGCGGACTGAGTCAAAAAGCCGTTGGCGAGAGGCGGGGGAAGCGGGTCGGCCGATCGCCGCCGGTTAGGACTCGTACAGACACGCGATAATCTTAGGCTAGTGTTACACCCTCCCCCTCTGACCTAGACAATGCGCCCTCGCGGCTGGGTCAGTCAAGAAAGCGCTTCGGTCTTCCACGTCTACGTTTCTCATTGACCGGGATTGGCGGTACGTCTCCTACGAATGGGGTCAACTGGGAGACGTGGTACCTACCTAATGTTTCCCCATTTCTAACCCTCTCTAGTATGTACGTAGTCGCACTTGTAGCCTCCTTGATGCGATAAGGCCCGTCTCGTCGCGGTATGAATTTAGGCGTCTGCCCTCGGGACGCGTCGTTGCTCCCCTGAGTCTTCAGCAAGACAAGGTCGCCGGGGTTATAGTCCGGTCCCGGTCGTCGACCCTCGTCTGCGTTGCGCTTGGCGGTTGCTTGGACCTTGTCGTGCACCTCCCTCGCTTCGAACAACACGGTTGACATCCGCTGAAGGTATGGGGTGAGGCCTGTCACTACGTTATCGCTTTCGATAATAACGCGCATATCGGATATGACGTCGGCTGGGGCGCGGATTTCGCGTCCAAATGTAAGATACGCTGGTGATTGCCCGGTGCTGCTAGTTATAGCAGAGTTCATCGCGAAACGTATCGCGGGCAGGTGAATGTCCCAGGTATCATGATCCTTCCCAACTAGAATGGCGAGCTGTGGTTTCAGGTCTCTATTCTTCCTTTCAACCGGATTCGCTTGGGGATGGTATACAGGCGTAAGCGATTGAGTAATGCCAAACGTATGACACACCTGTTGCATTATCTCGCTGATAAATTGAACGCCATTGTCGCTCAGGATCCGCCTTGGCACTCCATATCTCAGGAACACCTCTGAAGTCAGGATCTTGCTGCAGTCTGAACTGGTGGCATTCTGCAGGGCAAATAATTCTACCCATTTAGAGCAGGTATCCTCAACTATCAGAATCCACTTGTTTTTGTCGACTGTCTCTGGTAAAGGGCCAAAGAGATCTACGGCAACAACCTCGAAACGGCGACTAGCTGCAGGAGTCTGTAAGAGGCCAGCTGGTTTCCTGTTATCAGCTTTATATCTTTGGCACTCGACGCACTTCTTCAAGTAACCGGTGATGTACTGGCGCATCCCGGGCCAGTAATATTTGGCTCTAAGTCGGCCTAGCGTGCGCTCCACGCCAAAATGTCCAGCTGTGGGCGCGCTATGATATTCTTCCAGGATCTTCTCACGCTCATGCTCCGGTACGACTAAGCATGCCGACTCCTCTTCGCATTCGTCTGGCCCATATCTATACAGTACACCATCGGATATCAAGAATCCTTTGTCGGACCAACTCCTCCCCCTAAACGGATCGTCGGTTGATTCTAGGTCCTCGACTATCTTCCGTACTTCAAGGTCCTTGAGTTGGTTCTCACGAACATCCTTAGGATTTCTCGATGGGAAATTAACTTCGGCGAAGCAAACGTCGCACACTGTCTCCTCGGCACAAGGTGGACGAGAAAGAGTGTCAGCAATGGCATTTGATCTTCCGGGTGTATACTCTATACGAAGGTTAAATTCTTGGAGAGTAAGGGCCCACCTGGCCAGGCGACCGCTGGGCGACTTCACGGTCATAAGCCATCGCAGAGGTTGGTGGTCACTTTTTACGACAACCTCTGATCCTTCGATGTATCCGCGGAATTTGGTAACCGCCCAAACGACTGCCAGCGCCTCTCTCTCGGTAGTATTATAATTTCTCTCCGCGATGTTCAATAAACGACTGGCGTACTCGACGGGTCGTTCCTCAGGGCCTTCTCCTTGCATCAGCACGGCTCTGAGGCAGTAACCACTGCTGTCTGTCCTGAGCGTAAACGGTATCGTTTCGTCAGCCTGGCGCAGTATTGGGGCGGAGACGAGAAGCCGCTTGATGCACTCGAAGGCATTTTGCTGCTCTGAGGTCCATAACCATTTGCTATCCTTCTTGAGGAGGTGCGTCAGAGGCCTGGCTACATCGGCGTAATTTGCAATGAAGCGCCGGAACCAGCTCGACGTCTGCAAAAAGGTCTTTAGGTGCTTAATATTCCTAGGTGGGGACATATCAGCAATAGCTGCGACCTTGTCAGGGTCAGCTTTGACACCACCTGGTACGATCACATGACCCAAAAACTTCACAGACTCGCGGGCGAAACAACTCTTTTCCCGATTGATACGTAGATTATACATCTCGAGTCTGTCAAATACAGCGTTTAGGTCTTGCAGATGTTTTGGAAACGTTTCCGACAATATTATGACGTCATCTAAATAAGTAAGCAGACATACGTCAGCTAGCTCCTTCCCCGACTTGAACCGATCCATCAAACGCTGAAAAGTAGCGCCGGAGTTTCGCAATCCCATCGGCATTCTTTTAAAACGGAAACATCCGAGCGGACTGACAAAGGCGGTCTTGTCGCGGTCACCAGGCTCGACGCAAATCTGAAAATAACCAGATCGAAGGTCGCAGGTGGTCATGTAGCTGGTGTTCTTGGCTGCGTGTAAAACGTCTTCGATCCGTGGGAGCGGGTAGCGGTCGGGTTCGGTCACAGAGTTCAACTTCCGGTAATCCACACAGAGCCGAACCCCACCGTTCTTCTTTGTGACTAGGACAACGTTAGCGGCCCACGGAGAGTCACACTCCTCAATGACGTCACCATCCAGAAGCTTCTGCAGCTCCTGCTCTAGTATAGCCTTCTTACCAGGGGCCATTCGGTACGGGGGTGAAGCAATGGGCTCTTGGTTGGCATCCACCTTCAGACGGTGCGTGGCGTAATCCGTCGGGGGACCTTCCTTAGCAAACCGGTCTGCCCTCTTCACCAGTAGGGCGTTCAGCTGGATCCTCTGCTCTGCCGTCAGCTTGGTGCCCTCATCATCTCGCAGTACCAGGTTCGCTACCTCTACGTTCATCAGCTGTGTCTCGTCGGCAGTGGAGGGGAGGCTGAAGCTGGTGATAAATGGATGCCAGTGCTGCGGCTCGTCATTAAAGCACCAACTACTCTGCGGTAAATCCAGCAGGATACTTGCCCTCATAATAAAGTCCCTACCTAATAACGTTCTGGTCTCCGCATCTGGCAACACCATGAACTTAGTAGGTATTGTACGACCTCCTAACGTGACGTCAACGTGACACTCTAGTGACTTACACACCTGCTGTGAGCCATCGGCAAGGCCTATGGTACGTAGCGCCTCCCTAAACTTTATGCCCGCGTCGGCCAATAAAGTATGGAGCATCGGGCCCGCAATGGAATGCGTGGCACCGGTATCTAAAATTGCTACAC
Source organism: Acronicta psi (assembly GCA_946251955.1). Taxonomy (NCBI): domain Eukaryota; kingdom Metazoa; phylum Arthropoda; class Insecta; order Lepidoptera; family Noctuidae; genus Acronicta; species Acronicta psi. The sequence continues at coordinate 7,316,245 of OX276475.1, read as the reverse complement.
CGGTACGCCCTACTACTTGTATTTGTACTAGGGGTCGAAAATCATCACTATCGACTACATGAGCGGTGCGAAAATCGGATTTAGTCGAACTCTGCGTGTTTATACAATTATCACACTTTGACCGTACCACTCCCAGTTGACCACATCCGTAACAACGTAACTGGGCTGTGTTACTACTCGATGTATTCGAACCCTCATCTACCTTATTTTCTTTTTTAAACTTATGACGACAATCATCTACCGTGTGACCAAAAAGTTTACAATAAGTGCATTTTGGTCGGACGCGTTTTTGCCCCTCACTATCACTACGTTTTGCGTTAGATGTATACAAACTATTAGACGTGGCACGCGTATCGGTCGATGACCTTACATTCGATTTACTTAAACACGGGGATTCACCTACGACGTTCGTAGGGTTAACACTTTGTTTTGTGTTTGTACGATCCTGCACGGCGGCGGAAGGGTTAGTTACAGAGTGTAAACTGGGATTAGAATTAAGTGATGTACTCACCTCCGCCAACGACTCCTCGACTAACCTGACCTTGGTGATCAGCTGTTCCAGATCCGCCACTGCGTCGCGGGACACTCGCTTTCTTATTCTACGATTTAACAACCCGTATACAATATCTAACTTCATCTCCTCAGAAACGACATACGGAAACTTTGAAATTAGAGCTCGCACTTTACATATAAACACGTCAGCACGTTCACTATTTTGTTCGTCGGCGAAAATGTCCCGAAAGATTTTGTACGCCGGACGCGGTACACCGAACATTCCTCGTAGGCGTTGTAGAGCGTCGCCCCACGTTGGGCGCCACTATAACTGAATTACTCTTTCTCAGGGATTGTAAGTACTTGTAATGTTTATATAAATGAGTTAGACGCACGAGTAATTTGTATAAAATAGTATATTGGGTAAACAGACACACAGTACACGAAAAACAAACAGGAAAGTAGGCAAAACACACAGTAATCAAGTAAAAACGGCTCAGTGCCGCGCGACCGTTGGCGGTTGGTTCGTTGCTTGGCGCGGACTGAGTCAAAAAGCCGTTGGCGAGAGGCGGGGGAAGCGGGTCGGCCGATCGCCGCCGGTTAGGACTCGTACAGACACGCGATAATCTTAGGCTAGTGTTACACAACTGGTTTAATACATAATACCGAAAGGGAGAATGCTGGGGCAATATCAAGTGACAGAATTAATAAATATTGAAATGGAAGAAAAGGCCCATTTATTTGCATATTCTAAAGTAAAGATTAATATGCCAACACACCAAAATATTGAAGTATGACTTGTAATTATTATGTGATATATGTACCTACATATTGTCTGATAGTAAAAATAATACATGATAATCATTAGCAATTTTTAATCTTAGTAATGGACCTGATATTTATGCATGCACTTATTGGAATTTTGTTGAACAGTCATAATGATAAGAATTGTATGTAATTTTGAGAAACTTTGCAACTAACCTTTTAGTTAAGACCTGAAGTCACAAAGTAGGTAGATCAACTATTAATGTAGTTGATTGTACATGATAATAAGTGCTTTAGTTTTAAAAGTTTAAAGGTATCAATTCCTATAATCAAAGTATCAGCAAGTGCTAATACATTCAAGTACTTAGTTAATTCTATGTTTATGATTCATATTATAGAATCTGAAAGTACTGAAACGCACTAGACTGTGTACTTTTCAAATCACAGATGATTCATATAATAATTTTTGTAAGAATTCAATAATCTCTAATGTAACAAGTATCTACAAGATTATTGTTTATTGTTAGCAAGTGTACAGTGTTAACGCATGACTAACCATCTGTGCAGTAATTATTGCATTAATGAATAAGTTATATGAATGGAAGCATAAAATGTTTGCAATGTAGTAAGCAATTAAAAGCAGTTTGTACTACAAGGGGACAAGTTACATAGTTAATGTAAAGTTAAATAATGCAAGACTTTCAATAGTATTTTTTAATAAAATCACTACAAAACAATAAACATAATTATAAGATATTTTTATCATCATAAATACAGCACACTCTTTCAAATAAAAAAATATTAGATCTGATATTAGTAGAACCTGTATAATTAGACCAATAAATTTTAAATAATAATACTTATAAATAAATAATAATAATAAATAACATGATTCCTGAATGTATTTTTTTTATGTAGAGTATGACATGTAAACTGTACTAAAACCTGCACCATTTATAAGTCAGCTGGGGGAAACGGGTTATCATGGTGTATTCAGACAATTGACTGTCTTCCTGTTACTACTTACATACAATTTGTGCTCATAAAGCTAACATGCCAGATATAAGCACCACATAGGTACTTTACTTTTTTTTTTTCTCCTTGTTTATAATATTAATCTTACAGTTAGGTACTGTTGTTGTGCTGCTTGCATTTTTTGAAAGATGTATATTTATTTCACATTATTATTATTGTGTCAGTAATAAACCATAAATACTTTGATTGCTCCAATAACAAATATCAAGTGTGTGAGCACAAAAATTTGTGTCACCTGATTCACAGATGACACAATGGTTATTTTGTAGTAAGTAAAAAGCAATGCAAAAAGATATTGAATGCATCCACTTACTATTGTTACATTTCTCTGAATTGCTTTTATTCTATGTATTTATATAAACAATTTTAAATTTGAGATACTGTCAAAATGTAGATGTAGAAATGTGAACTTCCCCCTAACCCTTCAGAGAATACAGATCATGTTTATATTTATAGTTGTTTTATGTAAGTTTAGTTAATAGGTGTCAAAGATTAGTAAGAAAGCCTTACCTCCTAGTTCATTTCTGAAAAATGGACAGCTTTCCAATAACTCATTAGACCTTCCATCCCCTGTGTCTGGTACGGCATCATCTCCTGGAGGCAATCCACGAGTTGCAAGCAGAGATGCAGCAGATGCTCCTGTTGTTGTATTGCGACGCCTGCTCAACAATGCGCCACGAATTTCAGCCGCATAACTTAAGTTGGCCATAAGTGACTGACAGTCATAGTGAGCAAATTGCTTTCTTTTGTCTGTTACTCCTGAGAAACTTCCATCATCCAGGGATGGACGTGTTAAAGCAGGAGCTGCTCCACCCCATAGTTTATTAAGTTTGAGTCTAGGTTTGGGACTGGCACTTGATCTAGGTGGTGGTCCATCTGCATGATCACTGGTGAGGCCTTCGGCGATTCTATCGACAGCGCGGTTAAGGCCTGGTGTCTTGTCCGGTGCCGACACACCGCTGTAGCTGTGTACCATCGCGGGTAGCCGGTCGTTTGCACCTCCAATTACGTCAATTGAACCATGACTTCCGTACTCCCGTCGTAAGCCATTCCCAGAGGGTTGTTCGGCATATATCAAGTCAAGACTTGAATTACTGCGGTAAATAACATCTCTGGCTTCCTTTCTTCTATTATCTGGAGCGTACATGGCATTATTTTTTCAAGCTACTTACATTTCCAGAATCCGTAGTGTTGATCAATGGATCGCTCAATAAACAATTTTATTTACACTTCGACTTATCAAAATATCTTAGAAAGTAACAAAATATGCAACTTAGATAAAAGGTAAGAGTAAATTATAAAACAAGCATAATTTGCCCATCACGATATAATGAATGTTTCAAATTAACTGCACAACTATCACTTCTATTATATATTTTTAATAGACTCCCTCATCATACAACTGTAAAACAAGCAATGAGTAATTCTATAGTGAATAATAATTTGCAAAACTTAAGAAGTCAATCAACCACAAAAACCATATTACAAAACAGAAACAGTCTGTGTGTGAGTGAGACGTGAGTGACAGACTGACAGATTGGCTGAAGTGACATGACACATAGATTAATTCCACAGATTATTAAAGTTGTAATGTTGCCTAAATAGAAAAAGAATATTATTTCAATCCATAGATGTATAATAATTCTCCACAGACTGGCAATGTCAACTAGGTATCGAGTTACGGTATATAATTGATAAAGAGCTGGCATATTATGGCCGAAATTAATAACGTATCTGTAGATTGCTTTCCCTACTGGAGATAGAAATTCGACATTACTTCTAGATTGTTTTCCCCACTGGAGATAGAAATTTGACATTACTTCTATGGAGCGTATGTCAAATAAAAAAAAAGGAGCGTATGTCAAATTTCGATCTCCAGGGGTAGGGAAAACAATCTATTGATACATTATTAATTTAGTCAGCAACACTTTGACCTTCGTGTTAAAAGAGTGTGAAAGAGTAAGGAATGATTTGATAATATTTTGATACTGGGTATCATATATTCCTCTTATATTTGAAGACGTGGTTCATGAAGCCAGCTAACCCACTTCTTCATTTCGTGTCAATGGTAAATCAATGTGTCGAGTTAATTTCATGTCAATACGAATACTAAGAGGAAGGAACCTAAAGTACGGTTCGCGCCAAACTTATTGTCCGGGTTGAAGTTGGCGCTAGCTAACTTTAACCCAGCCGTAAAAATCGGAGAAAGAAAAATATTGGATTAGAATAATTTATAACGACAGATTACGACTTGAGCTTTCGTTTTTATTTATTACTATCAAATATTTTTCTTTCTCCGATTTTTACGGCCGGGTTAAAGATAGCTAACGCCAACTTCAACCCGGACAATAAGTTTGGCGCGAACTGTAGGCACGAGCTAATTTCAACCCAGCCGTAAAAATCTGAGAAAAATATTGGATTAAAATGATTTATAGCGACAGCCTTCGATTTTAGCTTTCATTTTTATTTATTATCGGCCAATATTTTTTTTCTGCGATTTTTAGGGCCGGGTGGAAGTTAGGTCGTGCCAATTTCAAACGTACAATAAGACTGGCGGGAATTGTATTCGGTCTTCGGGACCCGTTGCCAAGCAGACTCATCCGTTTTCGCCAGGACGTCACAATCACACAAGATGTGTGCACTGTCCTTGAATAAATTCACCACAGTACCTATGCGTCAGCCTTTTCATTGCATTGTATTGACCACGAAAAGATCTCTGTGAATGCATTACCTAAATAGAAGTGCTCTGGTGGCACTCCTATTAAAGAAAAATCAGTACTTAATGCAGACCCGATGTATTACTTTACTTTATGATGCAGACTATGCAAGTATGGATAAAAATTATCATCATTGATCAACCAGTGTCTAGGTAGTAGGTAAGTACTAAGTACTTAGAATTATGATATTCTCGTGGAATTAGGCCTCGCCTAGTGAGTGTCCGTTTCGATTGCTCGGCCACAGTGTCGTAGAAGAAAAACGACTACGTCAACATTACGAAGGAATTTGTAAAACACTAACAATCAAAGTCGCAAATTCGTAGATCCATTATTCAGAAAGTTCTATAGGTTTAACCATGGCCGCGCGGTCGAAACATGGAGAACCGCGCGGCCACGCAGTTCTCTTAAACGGGGTTTAGTAGAGGTCTCACTGTTTTTGCTAATCACTGATACGATTTCGAAGAAAATGTAGATAGCATGAATAAAGCCCTAGTGCTTGGACTTTACGACCTACAGACCTTAAATGTCATGGCCGCGCGGTCGAAACATTGAGAACCGCGCGGCCACGCAGTTCTCTTAAACGGGGCTTAGTAGAGGTCCCATTGTTTTTGCTAATCACTAATACGATTTCGAAGAAAATGTAGTCAGCATAAATAAAGCCCTAGTGTTTTCACTTTACGACCTACAGACCTTAAATGCTATGGCCGCGCGGTCGAAACGCATAGAACCGCGCGGCCACGCAGTTCTCTTAAACGGGGTTTAGTAGAGGTCCTATTGTTTTTGCTAATCACTAATACGATTTCGAAGAAAATGTAGACATCATGAATAAAGCGCTAGTGTTTGGACTTTAAGACCTACAGATCATATAACCTATAATGCAAGTTAGAAGAAGGGTGACCAACATTTATGGTGCGTCGATCAGACATGTCCAAAAGCGTCGTCTCTAGTTTGTTTTATATACGTAACTTCTAAGCTACCAAAAAATACCAAACAACAAAACATAAATTTAAACAACGACTAAATCATAAATTGTAACGCTTGTATAGCTTATTTTGTGTTTTAGCTTTTTTCAAAGCTAAAAACATAACAAAACAAAAACAATAACAACAACATTTTTAAAACATAAAAATGTGTATTAATTAATAAACAGAAAGTTTTACTAAAATTACGACCGGACATACATACATACGCGTCAAACACATAACCCTCCTCCTTCGGCAGTCGGGTAATAATAACTTTTTGCATAGTGTTAAACGAAGTAAAGTATGTTTATCGTCCATGTGGAGCAAATATGAAAAAATATGCAAATTTATTGTTTTATCCCCTATTCAATTTAGACATATAATATATTTGGAATAAAAGCCTGGAAGTTACCATAATTTTATTGTCAATAATTCCGAATTAATACCTTGTTCTGAATGCAAAAACAGAAGCTGTAGCGGTTATCCAAGGATGTATTCTCCTTCGTGGTAACTGCGCTGACGTGTATCCAAACGTCCTACCGTGCATGTATTCTGCGCCGCCCAATCACAAGACGGCCGGCACCGACCGCGTCATATTGTAGACCTATGATTGGCCATTAGTTAAGTAAGATAGAATATGGCGGATACTTAATTGCAAGTGTAAGACTGTGTCGTGTGTTTCTTTTAAGTGTATTACAGTTTTGTGTCCTATGAACAAGACTCTGTCATGACAATAGATGTCGCTACGTCACCTTTAATACGTAAATTAGAATGTGAAGGAAGATTTCGACTGGCGAGTGGGTTTCGCGGTAGCTTAGTGGTCAAAGCGTCTGATGTACCGAACCAGAAGACGCAGGTTCGAATCCTGCCCGCCAACCGATTATTTCCTTTATTATAAAAAAATAAAAAAAGACTGTCATTTAACCGGCCCATCCTGACTATAAAGCGTAATTTTTTGGTATGTATCTATCATTAGGAATGCAATCAATCATTGCTTGCACATTACCTTTTCATAATTATGGTCGCTTGGCTCCGACGAAAGACTAAAAAGTGTTTATGTAACGCGGTTTAGTTACTTTTTTCGTCTATATTTTTTTTTTGTAAAACGTTGTTATTATTTTTAATAGCTAGTAAAAAGTAAAAAATATTTAGTTACCTACCTTATTTTAACTAACTCAGGTCTAAGTTTTCATAAAGTTAAATTAAATAAGCACGAGAGAGGTGCTGTAAACCGTTAAGGGTTTTCTTCATTTGTCTCCCGTCGCCATCATCAGATCAACTCTAGGTGTCCATTATGTTGTACTATATAATATGGAACTATATAAATGTGCCAAGTTTCATTACAATCGCTTTACATTAAATTTGTTAAAATTAAAATAAATTTGTTTCGCACCGACTCCAAATTACCTACATAGTTAGAAATTATTAAAAAAGAATACTTACAGTTTAATATGTTTAGGCTTTGATAATGACCAGCTAAAATTATCTCTCTATGTATTTTTTAAGCATTTTCCATGAGCGGACTTCGCGGTAGTTTAGCGGTCATAATAGCGTTTGGTGTGTTTAACCAGATGACGCAGGTTCGAATCCAGCCCGCCAGTTGATTTTATCCTTCATTAAAAGTAGCAGAACTTATAATAATATGTTTAAATATATCTAATGAAAGGTACTTCTAAAAGGTCTTGTCTTTAGAAAATTGAATACGTCTTTTGACGTACCATAAATCTTGGTCACCCTTCTTCTTACTTGCATTATGGGTTATATGATCTGTAGGTCGTGAAGTAAAAACACTAGGGCTTTATTTATGCTGTCTACATTTTCTTCGAAATCGTATTAGTGATTAGCAAAAACAATGGGACCTCTACTAAGCCTAGTTTAAGAGAACTGCGTGGCCGCGCGGTTCTCAATGATTCGACCGCGCGGCCATGACATTTAAGGTCTGTAGGTCGTAAAGTCCAAGCACTAGGGCTTTATTCATGCTATCTACATTTTCTTCGAAATCGTATCAGTGATTAGCAAAAACAGTGAGACCTCTACTAAACCCCGTTTAAAAGAACTGCGTGGCCGCGCGGTTCTCCATGTTTCGACCGCGCGGCCATGGTTAAACCTATAGAACTTTCTGAATAATGGATCTACGAATTTGCGACTTTGATTGTTAGTGTTTTACAAATTCCTTCGTAATGTTGACGTAGTCGTTTTTCTTCTACGACACTGTGGCCGAGCAATCGAAACGAACACGCCTAGTGAAACCATAGAACCCAATCTTTGGAATTCTTAATCCAGTCACTGCCACTTTTCACTTTCACAATTAATGTTATGGGTGCCCTAGACGGGATTTTTGGAGTTACTCGGGCGCGTCAGATATTGATAGCATAATCGCCCCACGTGTCTCTGATAACGATGACGACTTGCGTGGTGGGGGTGGCCGTACGAAGGGGTAGACAATAGGAAAAAAAGAAGATTTATTTGAGCGCGTCAGACATTGATAAGGGGTGTCAAGTAACCATTCAGTAGCTCCAATTAAAAAGACTGACGATTTGGAGGCGACCAAAAGGCATGGCCGATTTTTGAAAATGCAATCATAAATCGTGACCTTGAAATACTCGAGCCCGTCAGATTATTATACAGACGCTTCATCTTGATGTCTTTGTTGTACTTACCCATAATCTGACAATTATGTGGAGGAATTTTTTTAATCCGAGGGTTTGAAAATTATGAAATCGTGTGGTCGTAACCACTGAAGGTTACACATTACATGACCATTTTTTCTTATTTTCATCTAATCTTTAAAATCTAATAGGTCCCCACGGCGCTCGAGTTACTCCAAATTTGTCATCGTTGTCTCTCCTACTATAAACCGCTGAACAGGTAAAATTTTTTGCAAAGACAATCATGCATACTGGCATGTCACATGGCACTGTTATGATTTAAAATAGGTAGTAGGTACAGTTCCCACAAAACTCATTGTAATTGGCAGGAGCCGGACAATAAGTTTGGCGAGATCTGTACCTAGGTACTATACTATAACTAAAATTTAACATCGTCCGTTCTTCTAAATGCCATGAATGATGATAAAATTCTGTAGGGTAACTATGATTTTCATACTTTCATCCAAAGGGCAAGTGCGGTTTTTAGTCGGTATGCGTCTGACATACCCTGCCGCTTTAATAGGTGGCGGGGATCCATGAGGCTCTTCCGCACCCACAAAAAAAAGAAAAAACGGACAAGGCATTTCCAGGATCTTATTTTTTGTTGTCTCGATTTAAATTGGATTTATTATTAAATAATAACACCGTAGATACATCGTTATTATATAAGATATATTAACTATAACATAACTATTGCACTACATCCACGGGATAACCCATAAAATTAATAAACTAGCTACCTACCCTTAAAATAGAGTAAGGTAATAAGTTTTGCACTTTTCTCGTAAATGTCATTTTGTTTCTTCCCAATACATAAACTGAGCAATCATTATGTTGTTAGTAAATAGCTAAGATAGAGAACTTAAATTACTTTTAACTGCTTTTATTATGTCCTCATGGGTTTCCTTTTGTGCTTGTTTTACTTTTTCTGGTGGAAGACCAATGTGTGTTCCCGATGGCTTAGACCGAGTGGAAGTAGAATGGGTCTGTCTGTCGTGTAGAATACTTGTAGAGATACGATCTGTCATTGATCTGCGTTCTGCCCCTGACAACGAGGGTCGCTTATACTTTTCCTCTTTAGGCACATCAACGGCTCCTTGAGATGGGTGTCCTTCCGGTGCTATGGAGACTCGGCCTTGTGAAATTCTAGGTTCAGCAAGGCTCCCCGATACTCCACTCAATATAGATTTATGGTCTGAAGCGTCACCCTGTTGGGATTTAGCCTTGGGAGTGTGCAAAGTTGTCAAGTTGTCACCTTGAAAAGATTTACGTGGGGTTGGTATCATTTTCTTGAGCTAAAAAATGGATTAACGTTTATGTAGGTACCTATTTGTTACATTTTATTAGAAAATGCTTAAAAAGCTACCAAAATTTAAAGCGGTACATAGATAATCATGCTGATGATTTTTGTTAAGATACATACTTGAGTTGGTTAGACATCTAATGGCCAGTTTGGAAAAAATAATAATTAAGAATAAGTACTTTTTAGATGAAGGTATCATGTGGCTTATCATTAAACGTAATAACTCCTTAGATTTTTTGGAAAAATTGCAATATACGATGCAATAGGGTATTTGACCAGTGTTTGATCTATTAGAAATAAGAGACCACAAACTAAATACCTTCAAATTGTATAGTTTTAAGTTCTTATACTAAGACTTAAAGTACCTACGTGAAAATGGAGAGGAGATGCTCTGTCCCTTCACGTGTTATCAATAACCATGTAGTGCGCTTTCTTTACGGCATAAAATTTAATTCTTAAAATAATTTTCTTATTATTGAACAAATTATATTTTTGTTTTGTTTTTCAGGCTCTATTTATGGACAACTTTATTATACTAGCCATAAAATTGAATACGTCAAATGGCCTATTGCATAGTTAGAGGTTTTCGGGAACTGTTTTAACTGAGAGAAATTATTGCTGACTTTATAATATAACAACACACTTTACTTACTTCCGAGGAAATTACTTTTTCAATTTCTTGTTCGACTTGTTCAACTTCTTCTGGTTCAACGAATTGCGCTTTTATAGCATCTATTGCCCTATCCACGATGACCTGTAGTTCCTCATTTGGTAGGTCAACCCCGCAGTCTGATGAATAAAAAGAGAGAGATGAAACAGATGAAGGTGAAAAATATGCAAGTTTCTACTTAAATGCGGTAAGAGCAACGCTTCTAGATGGATTTATAAGAACAAATCTTCCTATGTTAATAGATAAGATTTGCTCTAGGATACCAGAAACAGAAACTTGTATTTATTAAAGAGTCCTATTTTTTTTAGGGCTGTAGGGCGGGCAATTTAGCGACTGCATCGACGCTGCAATGCGTTTTGGCGACGACGTAGCGATCGATTCGCTAAACCGCGCGATTACGATACTGCGATCGAATCCAGAGAATCGTTAAAGCACGATGCAGCTGAGAAATCGGCGATCGCCGATGCTAAAATTAGCATGTTCTGCTATGGCCCTAACCCTTAAAGATCGACGGATAACCCAAATTGTAGTACTTAATAGTAAAAGTTAACTGGTTTGTAGGCACCGACCTTTGATATCTTCAATGACATCGAAGGAAAATATTCGTTCAAGAGAATCCTTTGTAAGTGGATGCTCCTCATCTATCAGTGATCTCACGAGAGAAGCCATCGTTGCTGGGTCATCTAAAATGGTTAAAATTTAAGGGTATTCAGTAAAAACTTCAAAAACAAGACAAGTTCCATTATTTGTGGCCGCCTTTACACGATTACCTACTGATTTGTTTTGCAATCAGTCATCAAGTATTAATTATTTTCTATTTGCAAAGTTAACCTAGTCGTCCTAAGCGCGCCTGCTATGGCTCTTGAGATACAGTTCGCGGACAGATAGACGTACAGACGGACGGGCGAACGGACGGATGGATAGCGGAGGCTTAGTTAATAATGGAACAAAATTTGTATGAAATGATTTGCCAAGCAATTTAACGCGAAATTAAAAGGAGGTGGTGAAACAGGCCCTAGGCCTACAAACATCGAAGACATTATTGGCGTATTATCATACTAAAGGTACAAATCTGAGCGACGCTGCACACTGCAACTATGTACTGTGCAGCTATTGCAGACAGACGTACAGACGGATGGGCGAACGGACGGATGGATAGCGGAGGCTTAGTTAATAATGGAACAAAATTTGTATGAAATGATTTGCCAAGTAATTTAACGCGAAATTAAAAGGAGGTGGTGAAACAGGCCCTAGGCCTACAAACATCGAAGACATTATTGGCGTATTATCATACTAAAGGTACAAATCTGAGCGACGCTGCACACTGCAACTCTGCACTGTGCAGCGATGTGTATGCATGTAGTGAACCTTAGCGGCGCTACTGGTTTTTATGTATTTCTATGAAGTGACATGACTGTTGCAGCTGCATGCAGTCGGCGAACAGTAACATCGTCGCTGCACTTGCATCCTGTAATAGCAATTGGCAGTGTATTCCACGCACCGATATCTTTAGAATGCGCAGAGTGCAGCAGTGCAGCGATGGCGGGTCCGAGGCGATCAGCTAGTGGATCATGTTCGTCCGTTAGATCCTTCAGTGCACCCTCCAAGTCATCCATTACTTCCCCTTTTTCCAGTGCAGTTTCCATTGCTTCTATCTAAAACAAACAACCAACGGTCAATTAACCCGAGACTATTATTCCAGCTATTTTATATCAATTACCCGATGTTTTCGCAAGCTAAACTTAAATGACCGCGCCCTAAGAATTCAAAAGTGCCTATTTGTATAAATAATGTAATTGAACTAAAAAATATTTTTAATTTTGAAATAAGTGTAGTGTTTTTATTTCGCAAAAAATACCTTATGCCACAACTACCTTAATACTTACATGTTCTCTAACCAGCCTATCAGTCAATGCTGCCAATGCATCAAATGCACGAGTTTGCTTTTTGTACTGACTTGGATCACCACCAAACTTTAGCAACCACTTGCGAACAATAGTGTCCACCAAATCGTAACGAGATGAGACCCTGTAAAACCAAATTGGGTATTTTGTGGACTATTCTCGGTCGCCAATTCTATTCTTTCACAATAAATTTTACCTAGACAAACTGTATCACAGTTAAACTTATCTCTAGTGAGATAGTCTTAAAAGCTCTTGTACAGCATGAGGCGGATTATGATTATATTACTAGGAACATACTTATCATGGCTTATAACAATCTTACTGCGACACCGTCTTTCCATTTGGATTTACTTTCTGAATGACTAACTATTGTATAAGTATTTAGACAATAGGTAGTCTTTCAGTCAGAAATGTTGCTGTTATCAGTTGTTCCTTGATATTTTGGAAATCTCATACAAACCCCGACGTAACTTCGGGCAGCAATTCCATCACATCCTTTAGCAGTACGGCGGCATCGTCCCGCGACACCCGCATTGCGTCCAGACAGTCGAATAGCAGCTTCATTATATTCACGTCGTGAACCACCTTTAACTGCGAACCCAGGGGTGTTCTGGAGATATAAAAATATAAATAACTTAAAAGCCCTTTCTTTACAAATGTGAGCTTTAAAATGTACATTCTAGGAAAGAGCGCTGCTTTCCGAAATATAAATAATTTATTTTATCTAGTTCAGACACAGATGTATGCGTAACTAGCTTTCCGCCAGCGGCTTCGCCCGCGTGGTCTTGATAACCTTTTTAACCCGCTTTTCTGTTGAAATTTTTCCTGAATTTTCTTTGCTATAAACCTCACGGAGCCCAAGACCTTTCCAACGAATGCAAAACCGTGGAAATCGGTTCGTGCGTTCTGGAGTTATAGCGTCAGGAAGGAAAACCCGACTTATTTTTATATAGTAGATTAAAATTGCCACAGTAGTCATAATATTATTATCTCTGTTTTAAATGTATCCATTGTATCAACTTACAACTTGAATAAATATTATTATTATTATCTACAGATAATAATTCCGTATTCCAGCTTGCTGTAAAGGCATGACGATAAATAAAAACTGGGAATAGATAGGAAGAATCTTTACAATAGTTAGTCCATTAAACCTTCAGTTTTTTTAAGGTAATCTAATCGATCATTTTCCGAGATATAATTTAAAAAACTGAATAACTTACGTTGGGAAGTATTTACGATGTTGCTGCCTGTATGAGCGGGGGACCATGAAGAGATATATGTCTGATGGCTCCGGCTCGTACGGAGTGTACGTTGGAGGCGGAGACCTCCTCGAAAAAGGTTTTAAACGAAGATTCTTGATTTCTTCTTTTAGTTGCTGTCAATATCAGTTTTAAAGTAAAATATTTGTTTGTTACTACAGATGATGTAAGAATATAATTATCATAATTTGTGCTTTTATAAATTTAAACTATCTAATACGATAAAATATAACGAACATCTATCTGTTGTTGCTGTCGCTGTCGCACTATGAGCAAACGCATCACGTCGCGCTGGTACTGTGCTGGGTCGTAGCCACCGACCATCACGCTAGGATCTTTTGCCGCCTGTTTGTATCAAATAAAATGTTATTTTTAATGAAGCTGCAGAAGTAATAGAGGATTCGAAGGTAAAGCAACTATGTAATAAATTTTCTACATACCTTTTGAGGCAAAACTTCAGCTTGTAGCGCCGCAGCCAATCGAAGTCTATCAGAATACGCGTTTAGAGCTTGGAGATATTTCTTTTCAAGATCACTGTGGCGCTCCTGAAATAATAATTTGTCATTATCATTAAATGCAACAGTTTTCTGTTGTTACTCGGCTTTGTGAACTATGTTTCTTGTGAGTAACCGTCAGATGCAACTGGAGACGGGGTATACTTTCATCTCCCAAGTATAGACAATAACATTTCCATAATAAATGATTATAGAGGGTACTGGCTCAATCACCAGGAATGATAAACAAATAAGTTATCGTATACATGATGTTGTTAATTATTTGGAGCTGTTGCCTGCTCCGTGTGATGAAATCGTGGGGAAGCCATTGAACCGTAACTTTATGGGATTTCTCTTTTAGATATCATATGAATTTTCTACTTATTTGTAATATGGTATACGCACTCGCCAGTTACGGAGTTGTGCGACAACATGCGGCAGCGTAGCATAGGTCATGGCATACTTGTGGCGGCGCGCCATCTGCCGCAGCAGGTCGTCGAGGGTTTTGTCCACCTTGCGCGGCTTGCCCAGCTTCCGCGTCAGCACGTCGCGCATCTGAGCGCGCATATCCTCCGCCTCTGCCTCCATTGCGCGCAGGTCGATGTTCATGCGGAATAAGTGCGTGCGGTTTATCCTATACACCAACAAGGAGATTATTATCACTGTTTTTTAAATTGACAATTTAAGCAAAATCCTTTGAATAGCAACAAACCCACGCCTGGATTTGTGAATGCTAAAGGGATTAATTTATAGTTCGCAACTTAATTTTTTATTAAAGCTTTTTTATGTTTATAATTGTTTTATTTTTATTCGCAAGTGATTATACTAACTTCTGTCTAAGTCTCTGCTGCCTGATCTCCTCTTGAAGTTCAAGCACCCGTTTCCTTAATCGGGTGAGCAAAGCTTCAGGGAACACAACTGTCTGCGATAAGCCCTTTTCACCGGTGCAACCGCGGATAGCTGCCGCCCTAATCTGGTCGTATCGAAGGACCACGACTGTATCCACCTCGTTCAAGCAGCTTTGCTTCTCTAGCTAAGGAGTATAATTTGAAGTATTAGTTAGTAAGCCAAATACAAATTTTATTTGATCTTTCCAATATTCTAGGAATATAACGCATTGGTGTTATTGATATAAAAAATTTTTTTAACTACCCCGTATTGTCCAAATTCTCAGCAAAGGCCTCCCCCCATTTCTTCCATTTATCTCTTTGTTGGGCTTTGTTGGTTGGATGTACAATATGTAAAATACAACAATATTGTAGAAAACAAAATGACTTCGATTGCTAAGGAGCTAAGGAAGCAGCACAGTGAAAGCCATTTACACAGTAATGTAAATAATCGCCAAAGATACTATTGTAAACGTCGAATTCGTAAGTATACAAAATTCAACGTATTCACACTTTTAAATTGCAGCCACAGCTAGCTAGAAAAACATTTGATTAAAATAGGTACGTGCTTGATTGATTTGTAGGTAGATTCTAAAAAATAATTGCAATTTTATACTAGGCAGGCAGTGCAGTCTCTACCATAAATTCTCTAAGATCATTCTTCCTCCGGTCCAGCTGTAGAGAGAGCTTGCGCTTGATCTTGTTGTGAGCTTCGATGTCGCGCTTCAATAACTCCACCAGCTTGTCCTGTTCCATCATGTCTTGCTCGTGCTTATGTCTGTACATTTAGTACTATGTGAGTATTTATTGTAGGTACTTCAGCAGAGCGCCTAATGACTGCGGGGTACAAAAGCAATAGATTTTGCATTGTGACTGTAATTTGTGAATTGAAGGGTCAATAATAAAACAGAAGTCCTTACTATTTGAGCTCACGATGCAACGATGAAATTCGATTTAACTAGTATAGATACGAATTTAAACATTAGGAAATAAATGTGAAATGAAAGATTTGTATTTTTAATTTGTTTTATCCGTAAGGTGTCAATGCGATCTTATTCAGTCTACACTAAACCTGACAGGAGTTCTTTGATAAATGTTGTCATTTGAGGTTAAAATAATGTTTCCTTAAATGAGAACTGTGCTTGTTAGCGATCATCGAGCCAAGTTCCCTCAGAAGGTGGAGTAGCGTTTCATCTAGTGCCACCTTGCTAAACAGTATACTCACCTGGTATTCCTCAGTTCGTATGTTTGATCATAGGCTTCTCTGTCACAACCTTCCGGACATATGTTGGGATCAAGACGTATGGGACCGATGTCTCGACTGTCCAAACTTCCTTCATCTTCTTCTTCACTCGATGATGATGATGACTCGGATTCAGATGATTCTTAAAAAAATCAGTATCACGCATTCAATTTTACTTATTAATTTTCTAAAAGCTGCCGGTAGGTGAGGGGAGGTGTTTCAGGCAATCGGTATCCTGGAAGATAGACAATGGAATTAAATATTGACATTTCAGTAGTCACCCTAATCAATTCTTACCATCATCATCGCGAATTCGTGGTGGGCGATACTTCTTCTTGAAAATCCTGCGCAAGAAGTCTGCGAACTTGTTGTCCTGCACTAATCTCTTGAACTGTCTCTGAACCTCCTGGCATGCCATGTCCAATTGATATTTCTCCGCGATATGCTCCTCGATGCGATGTTCACAATCAATGATCTGTTCTTGCACGCCTCGTACCTGATACAGATCCCATGAATTGGATAATTTCCCGAAACATTGATATTCATCTTATAGCCTGGCTATACACTACCATCTTGCCTGTGCACTTGTGCAGCCATGACTGTACAAAAATACGGAACACTGGGGCAATCCCCAGTGTTCCCGTCCACATGCTCCTGAGAGCATGCCTGCACAATTGCAGGCATGCTCTCAGGAGCATGTGGACGGGCCATTAAGAATAATTAAGTCTATCGTAAAAAAAAACATTATTAACTTATCAATAATCAGTTAGGTATTACATATTTACCTGCATCAATTTGACGTAGACTCGTTCGGCTAAGCGGTCTTCATGCATTTCGAAACGGTTCAGTACATTCATTTCTCGATGTAGTTGATATAAATGCAGCTCCAGCAATTGATCATGTTCCTGAATTTTAATAACTTAGAAATTATGTTTCTCTGGGTAATCAGAAGTAGCACAACTAATCTTTTTTAATTTATGAAACACAAATATATTACCTGAACTCGTATGCGTTCTCGTTGCAATTGTTTCAGCCTGGCATCAAACTGCTCTACAGAAATCTCGGCTTCCATAAGTAGTATGTCTTGCTCATAAAGATGCCTACAAAATAATTTGTTATTTTTCATAGTTTTAAGTAAGTATTGTAAATGCCATTAGGTTTATTTCAATTCACGTGCATAATTTTGTATTATTTATGAGCTCACCTTTCAATGCGTCTTTCACGTATTTCGTTTTCTAAAGGCGTCGATTCCTGATCTTGCCTAATTCTCAAAAGTTCCCAAGAAGCAACCAAAGGTCGAGTTTCTGAAATCATTCGTTTATAATATCTACAGTTTATAAAATACAAATTAATTCTACCACGCAGTTTTTAGTATTTACTACTTTTTGTACGGCTGCGTTCACATGTCCATTATCTATTCAAATATAGTCTAATGTCAAATAAAATCTAAAATATAGTCTAGTTGTGTATTTTGAGTAGTTGAGCGAAATTCTTTAAAATTCTATTTTTACTACTATTTATTTCATTGCGTGTCTCGAGTTAACAGAGCTTATAATACCAGTGATGGGCATAAATTTGTTAATCCTTGTTTGACGAATTCTGGGTGCATGATGCATCATGGACAGTTTCCTGCGCTCCTGTACTTGTAAGGACTTCTTAGACACTGGCAATCGCCCGAGTCCTGTGATCGGCTCTGGTTTAACCTACAATCAGTTATTGGATCATCATTATCGTCATCAGTCCGTTGCGAGCTGTTTGCGAAGCGTGGAAGTTTAATGAATAATAATTAATTCTTAATATTAGCTATACGAACCTCAAGGTTCTTCTCAGGAAACTCGAGTTCTTCATCAATCTGTGGCAGTGGAGGGGGTGGCTTAGAGAGCTTCGCCGGTATCTCTATGCGAATCTCCGCCAACCGCTCCCCAATCTCCTTCATAAATTGAACCATCTGGACTTTACGGTTTCGTAACTCGAGCACTTTTTCATTGAACCCGCGTTTTATGTCGTAGATCTAATAAATAGTAAGTTGGAAACATCTTTATTTGTCATTATTTTGTAAGAGTAAAAATATTCCTAAATTAATGCATAAGATGCATATTATCACAAAAAATCGCCTGTTACACCACATCTGGATAGCGCCTAACCGCCGGATAAACTGAAAAATCTGTCAAGTAATTTACCGGGAACTTACTAGGCGGTGGTGAAACTAGGTGGTGGTGTTTTTTTTTTAAGTTAATTTTTTTATCGTTGATGGGTTTGCGCTTGACCACAATCTCACCTGATGATAAGTGTAGATGTGGTCTAAGATGGACCGCTGCTACCCAAAAGATTATAATATGTCTAATTTAAATAGGTCACTACAAGAAAAAAGATGCTTAAGTACGCTTAGCAAAAGGAATGTTTTTAAATAATGCATTTACTTATCATGTCTAACCTCTTTTCTGCAAAGACAGACTCGCATTTGTGTGTTATGTCCGGGTGGAGCAACGTAGTCGGGATGAGTCTTTAGTATGCGGTTGCCAATGGTCGCCTCCGCTTCCTTCAAAGCCTCAGCAGCGCCGGGAGGCATCGCGTTCGGATCCGGCTTACGGTTGAGATGTTCTTGCCACTGCACATGCAACATAATAGCAACATTGATAACTAACCTAAATTAAAAATTTAGAAAACCCCCGACACGAGATGTAATTTGCCATTTTGTGGTGGCGGCCATCTTTGATTTGAAATTTATCATAGTGCATAGTATTGTATAGTCAAGTCCTTTCATTTGATACTCATATCTAGGGAGTTGTGAAAAAATATGTAATTCGCTATTTTGTGATTTTCATCAAACATAGCTAATAACACTACCGACTAATTCTCCTTTCAAATAAAAAAATCTAAATTAAAATCGGTTCATCCGTTCGGGAGCTACGATGCCACAGACAGACACACACACACACACACACAGATACGTCAAACTTATAACACCCCGTCGTTTTTGCGTCGGGAGTTAAAAATGGATAAGTACCTAATAGTTTTTACACAAGTTGGCACTTGAAAAATAGCTAACCTCAATAAATTGAAGATGATGTCTGTTCAACCGTTGGTGATAGTTTTTGAGAGCTTTCTTCAGAGGATACGGTGGATCTGGTGGCAAGCCTAATAGGAACGAGGCAACTCGAGGGGGACCATACGATGCCTTCCGTCCAGCCATACGACGAACTGCTGACTCCGTTCGTCTGTTTTCATAATGTCGATTTTAACTATGCATGATGATGTAATGATCGGCAAATAATTAATCATTTATCAATAAGGGAAAGTGTTGCTGATAATAAATACTTCTACATTATTTATACGTAGTAGTTAGTAGGTAGTAGAAAAAAAATCCAATCGACCATCCTATAGTTTGTCACTACCGCAACTTGGAAACCCTACATACGTAACGTACGTACAACTTATATATCAGCCTATTGCCGTTCACTGTTGAACGTAGGCTGCCGCCTATGCTGTCACTGGTCTAGAGCGTAGAATTAAAATTATAAGAAAGAAAGCATTATTAAACAGGAATAACTTGCATTTATTTTGATCCAAATTTGTGTACTTACTTCAATTCTTTTTCAGCTAACTCCAATAAATTCATATCCCTAGCAGCATGAAATTTTTGAAAATGATTTAATTCTCGTGATGACTTCACACGGCCTGTAAGTTCTGGTCTATATTTAGGTCCAAAAAATAAAACAAATTGTATGATTACCTTCCCCTGAGAGCAGCTTCAGCCATCTTCTGATACACTTCTTCAAGTTGAGCATAGAAATCTTTGGAGAGATTCTTTTGGCGAATTGGTCTCAGCATGATTGAAGGATCCCTGGAGGAAATTATTGCCTTTAGTATTAGGTAAGAACTAAGTAAGCAAATAAAAATTGATTCATATAAATTATGAAGCTTTTATACTTAACTTAAATCTTAACTGTATTGATTACGATTTTTTACCGGGTATTACAGGCAACCACTGCTGTAATGTCTATGCAAATACAGCAATAATGACTTACTTGATTGCTCTTACAGTAAACGGATATACATCCAACTGTATAATGTTCCTCGAATGCATCTTTTGTAGGGCCAAGTCGGAAGCTTCTAGTTGATGAGCCAATTTCCTTTTAGTTAGTGCCTTGGCATCGTCCAACTCTCTCTCTTGTACTTGTAGAGGTCGCGGGTCTAGAGTTACATCTATTTGTTGAGATACTGGAAGCGCTCGGTTTCTAAAAAAGATGTAGCTCCATGCATCTCATGAACGTATTCAAAGGAATAAATTAGTTACTTAGTTGATTTGTAATTTTAAGAATTAAATGCGAATTTCATTCTATTCATTTCAACTAAGCTAAGTTACATGACATAGTTTTAAATTTTTGGTGAAATTCCATCGAACGAAGTCGTGTATTACTCCAAGAATATAAAAGGCCTTACGATTTGATAAGTTTGTTGTAGTCAACAGTTAGTGCAGACAGTTGATCTCGGACCCGCTTCTTGTGTGCATTAGCGATCGCCATCATTTTATCGTACTCCTCTTTCTGCTTCAGTTGTTCGTGCGACATTAGCTCTCCCTCTACTGTGCTATGCTCTCTTACTTTATCAACTCTCTGTGAACAATATCTTTTAGCAGCTTGTGGACCATTTAAAAAGATATTTTTTTAATATTTAGAAATTTAAATTTACGTCTGTTCTAAGGCAATTTGTTAATTAGTTTTAACATTTTAATTAATATGTAAGAAGGTATTTAAATGGTCTTTAGAAAAGATTTCAATAAACAATAGCAGAAATACTTGCAAAATATTCAGGAGGTGTTGGCAGTTTCGGTTTTGGCAGCAAACGTTCAGGGAAGTTGACCGTGTAAGAGAAAATATTGCCATCCGCACCGGAGCTGTACAGACGTCTGAAACATTTTCGTGACAATAAATATAACTAATATAACTTAACAGTATACCTAGAGTGTCCTGCCTTACAGTACGCTGGAATGTTTAGGTCCCGGAATAGGGGGCAAACTTAATCCCACTAACCGTTGACAACTCCAAATTCCGGCAGTTAGGTACTGAAAATTTACTAGAATAAATAAAATTGATTATCATATTTTATGATAAGCTGATCTTACTTTGAATTGTGGTTGAATTCTAGACAGGTTATGGCTCCTGTATATCGATCATGCATTGGTAGATAGTAAAAATCTAGGAAGTCAATGCGGGGCGTCGGTTGTTTCTGAAATAGAGGAACAAATATGAAAAATATGTAGTACCTAGTACAATATACGTAGTAAGGTGATTTTTTTCTTGATCTTAGTAAACTATGTAAGTAATAGGTTATGGCATTTATCGCACGCTCTTCAATAATATTTTTGTATTAGGTGCTAGCTACCTATATCTCACAAAAAAAAGTACGGTGCGTGACCATCCAGCCACTTTATAATATATTCAGACGTCAGGCCTCTCATAGTGCAAGAGGTACCTAATGAGAGAGTAGGTGAAAACGGCTTACAAAATCTACAAGTCAAATCAATGATTAATACTACGCAGTAATAATTATATCAATGGTTATTACTGACATCTTCCTTAGCCAATCGCCTGCCTTTTAGTTTTCTAAGTAGCTTCTGTTGCGACGTCATCCAAACGGCGTGGTGATGTTCAGGGTTGTCCTCATAATCATACGGCATACGGACCACTCGGATGTATCCCGTATTTGTCCCAATCACCAGGTAACGGCCCTCTAATCTGTTTAACATTTAAAATCATCACGGAGAAATGTTTCTGAAGTTCGTAAAAAGATAAAAGGGAGTTTGTTGAAAGGTTAGCAACTTAGGGCCTCTTTTAACAGCTCTATAGCTCTAACCGCCGCATAAATAAATAAAAAACATTTGAATGAAATTATCTGCCAAATAATTTAACTAGAACTTACCCGGAGGTGGTGAAACAGGCCCTTAACATTGTAAAAGATTTATGTAGTTAGTCCTTCGCTGTTTACAGCTTGATGTTTTCTAAGAAGTGATTTGATTAGGCTGTGCTTAGGAAGTATATCATCATCATCAACCCATTAACTGTCCCACTGCTGGGAACGGGTCTCCTCTCAGTACGAGAGGGATTAGGCCATAGTCCACCACGCTGGCCTAATGCGGGTTGGCAGACTTCACATGCCGTCGAGAATATCTCTCAGGCATACAGGTTTCGTCAGGATGTTTTCCTTCACCGTTAAAGCGAGTGATAATTACGCACATGATTTTGAAGTCAGAGGTGCGTGCCTTGGATTCGAACTCGAGACCTTTGACTTGGCAGTACAGTGGTCATACGCCTAGGCTATCACTGCTTCTTATAAGAAGTACTTAAATAGATAGATATAAGTTAAAAAGTAAAGAACATAATTCTAACAAACATTGGTAAGACAGCTAGGATTGTTGAGAATAAACCTTTCTACCACATAGCGGGGCGGCAAGGTATGTCGGACTCCTGCCGACTAAAAACAGCATGTGCGTTCCATTGCCCTATAAGTTATGGCCATGGGATTAGTTACCATACGGGATATAGATAAACGTGAAAATGGAAACGTGATCGAGGCTTCATGGAAGTTACATCAAAATCTTTGATACGCAAACCTCATGTCCAGTTTATTAGCGGCGGCGGCGAATGGTATATTTGTGTAGGTATTGTCAGCACTTACACAAATTTCATTGCCGTCATAGTTTCACACCAAGCTCCAGGCAAGGGAGCGTACTTCAGAATCTTATTGGTCCCCGGCTGAATGAGAAGTAGAGCGCCAGTTCCTTCCTGGATGATCCACACGCCGTCAGTAGTATACTCTGCCCAAGTAACGGTCGTGCCTAACATACTCTCACTTTCCACTGAAACATGTAATGTACACCCATGGTTTGCCGGTATGTTTAGATCTCATGGAATATGAGCTTTTAATTGCTTATAATATAACCGTTCACAACTCCAGAGAGCTGCTACTGAGAATTACAAAAAACATAATATCACTTTTTCGGTCTGGGAATCGTACTCGGAACTTCGAGCGTAACGTAGGCCAACGAGACAGTTCATCTTATTGTACGAAGACCTACAATAAGCCTCTACAATGCGAGGTCAGCTCTTATCGACAATGTACAAGCACGGTGTGCAGCCTCGTGTAAGCTAATATATTATTAAGTATGATCAGAAGAGGTAATTTTAGCCCCCCAGAATAATTATGGTACAATAACAGGTGAACATATTTCTGTTAACTGTTTTCATAAGTTTTGTTATTGATAAGTAGTATGTTTTCAGTGGGAGATCAGTTATGTACTTACTTAGTTCAATTTCACCGAGCCACTCTTCGTCTTCATCGTCGTCATCTCTTAGATCAGCCTCTTCTTTAGCTTTTAAAGCCTCCTCATCTATGCTAGCTAGATCTTCTTCTTCTGGGAAAGGCCTTCGACGCATACTGTTGACATTTAATTTAAATTACGTGTAAAGCTTCTGTTGTTACCAAACTTTCTACCATATCATACTAATAACATAAACGAAACTATTTTTTGGATGAGTAGATGTTTGTTACTCCTTTTTCCTGGAGCGGTTTGTTTTTTGTTTTGTTCGTTAGATGATTTTTGTTTTTGTTATGTTGGTCAGCTAAATTGGAACCGTGTGAACCCGTTATTAATATGGCTGGGTGTGCTTACCACAGGTTTGTACTGTCGATGTGAGGAGGGCAAATTGGACAATTAATATGTACTGAGTTCAGAATAACCGTACGTAGGTACTTACAAGTGTTTCTTCACCAAAGTTTCTTTATAGGATTCGAATTCCAACTTGAAAGTTGTGATCTTAGTGTACACACGGACTATTGGCTCCGGTAATACTACTTCCATTATAAGGCCCACTTGACCACAGAGCAATAGTACGCGTTCCTGATATAAAGAAAGATTTTCAGGTAAGATTAAGAGCCTGACATCACCACCTCTAGATAGCCGCTAACCACCGAATAAAAATATATTCAAAAATGGAACAAAATGTGGATCAAAATATCTGCCAGGTAATTTTTATCGGGAACTTACTAGATATCCGTAAACAGTAGTTTTATTTCAATTTGATGACGTAATCAAATATAGTATTGAAAAACCACAACAGAGTGATACTATGCGCTTCAAACTACAGATTATAATCAAACACCAAAATTTATTATTTTTACTTTCGCCAAAATCACTAGTTTCTGCAACACTAACCGTTTCTGGTTTCCAGGTCATGAACGCGATGTTATTAGGCGTGTCTATAAAGCCAACCCTTTCCAGTTTAAACGGAGTGCCAGCTTTAAGCTTGTACATGAATATCGTGCTGTCCTGCCCGCAAGTCACCAGTAGCGTGTGCTGCTCGTTTATAGTTATTTGGGTTATCGCTTTCGAATGTGGCTTTAGTAACTGTAAATAATAATATAATTTACATACACACAATCTATTTAATGGGAATTGCAATTAAATCTTTTGATACTCAGCCCAAAAAGGTCTTATTTCTATAAAATTTGTGATATAATTATAATATGACATTAGAAAACTTTTAATCTTAAATCTCTTAGAATAAGGGCAACAATTTTTTTTTACAAAATTTTGGTCGTAATAAAAACCTTTTGGCCTTTAGATCAAAGCTCTCAACGAGGGATTTGAGGGCGGATGTTTTTCTGTGTAAGCTTTTCACATGACTGGCTTTCTTTCTTAAGGGTTATCTACTTAGATAATACTTCGTATTAAAGTGAAACTATACTTATCGACATATCGTAGGTAATCGTCTCGAGTTTTTAGATGTAATACATAGGTATAATATATAGGTAATTTTGGAAGAAGAATCGACATTTGGATTTAATACGACTAGTCTAGAATTGAAGATCTTAACAGAAGATGTGAAGAGAAGATTGTGTACATAATTTGTTTTCTATTGAAGATTTTCTTTCAGTGAAAAGATAGGTTTTCGAAAATATTATCGTTATAATAGGACTATATTTTTTAAAAGCTTACCGATATCATATCAATGACGTCAGCGTGTTCAGAATCATCACTGTGTATAGTGAGGGCCGAATGCACTCGTATGTCAATCATGGTCGCCTGGGTTTGGAGTCTTTGAGGATGCAGCAGCAATATGCGCATTATGCCATCCGCGAAACCTAATATTAAAACTCTTGATGTTTCGTCCACCTAAGTACATATTTCAGTATACAATTATTTACGAACCAAATTGTGGGATATAATTTTGGTAAGCCAGAAAGCAAATCTAATTTTGAATTCAATATTTCCAGATAAGCCATGAAAGCATTCATAAATACGCTATTGCACTTACATCCATGGGTGGATAAAGCATGCAAGTAACAGCAGTTGGGAAAACATAGCGAGCAAGAAGATTATGTTTTATAGTGTTGTACGCATGAAGAGCCCCGTCTTCTCCTGCCGTGATTAATATAGGGTGCGTCCTCAGAGCTGCCATAGCAACCACCCCACCGGCATGACAAGTTAATACCTTTCGGTGATTACATTCTATTTTATCAATGTCTAATTCCACGATCCATAAGCCTCCGTTGGCATCCTAAGAAAAAAACATAAGATTAGAAGTGCATGAATAGAAAAAAAATCGTGTTTGTGTTTTATACTCACTTGGGCATACCAATACATGTCCTTCTGGTGTTTCAGACACATTATCTGGCAACCCTCAACCTGAAATGCATGCTCATAAAGTATACATACAATTTTTTTTATAATTACCTAAACAAAAATATTTGGCGGAGGGAAGTATTGAACTAATACACAAACGTAAATGCTTTATTCTTTGTCCCGTTTTCGTTATTATATTATTCATCACTTTGGAAAGATTTGTGCTAAAGGTTTCTGACCAAAAAGATTATTATACATTCTCACAGTCGGGTAAAAAGGGGTATTCCAACGACATAAGTAGCTAGAAATAAAATAAAGACTAAAGTGTGATAAAATAAACATACACAAGTTTCAGCAACAGGATTGAGTTCAACGAAAGGATCTTCCTCGGGAGGGTCGGCTTGGTCAACAGTATCCCAGTACCACGCACGAACGCACCCGTCTCGAGCAATCGTCGTCACTTCGTCGCCGGCCGGACTTAGCATGAATTGGATCTAAAAACGTATATAAACGTATAACACCTACTAAGATCTTCATAAAAAGTGTTGAATTGGTGTTGTTCCATTTTTGAATTTATTCGGCCATAAGCGGCTATCCAGAGGTAGTGAAATAATAATATTTTGAGACACGGCACAGGTTGTTGTACAGGTTAACTCTATCTTGTTGAAGTATCTACTATTTTTACTCACAATAGGAGCTCCATGACAAACTTTTCTTCCCTTTTGTGTTACTTCTAGTTTGACGAGACCAGCCTCCCACACCAATATGTTGCCCCATTCGCATCCGGATAGAACCTGAAACAGACAGGGCTATATAAACATGCATTACACTTAACAATCCTTCTGTCAGGGTTTTTAAAATTTAGTTAATGACATGAAATGGCTCGTATAATCAATTTTTGTATGAGCGGTCTCGGTAGCTTAATTGGCTAAAGCGTCCTGTAGTATACTAAACCGGAGGGACGCAGGATCAATATCGTATTTTTCTCTTCCACCCAAGTTTTTGAAAATATACAAATTACTTAATCTATATTTTTTTTTTACCTTTTCATCAGGCATTGGATAAACTCCAAGAACGTCGCATATTTCGGTCTTACCGAATCTACCTAGCTCGCCTTTTAATTTTAATCCAGTGAAGGTCTCCGCCATTTTCCAGAATTTTATATGAGCGGCACCTAAAATTATTGAACTTTATGAAATTGTCAAGCACCTATTGCTCCTACCCATCAGCTACTATTTAATAATTAGGATTTTAGAGAAGCAATTTCCAAGGTGGTTTCAATAGCTTTGTTATGGTTGGTTAGATACGCGTGCCTTATTTTTTTTTATATCATAGGCATACCTGCTGTAGTGAGCTGTCCTTCGCAGTAAGGTGAAAACATGACGGTGTTAACATCGTAAGTAAAAGCGCTGGTGCGCAAAAGAATCCTATGTCGTTTCCAGTTCCAAATAGTTATGTTGTAATCTGGTTCCTTTCCCACCGATGCCAATAACTCACCATCAGGACTGTAAAGACAGTGAAATTTGATATCTGGGAACTATAGTATCTTCTCTTATAATAAATTAAACAAGTGTATCGTATTCGTGGGTGAAATATAGGAAGTCTAGATTCCTTACGCGACACCGAGGGTATCTTGATATTTCATATTATGCTATGTACCTCTTTGTGAGGTTCTACAAGAGATTTTTTCAATACTAGTGCAGTGTTGATTTGGATGAACAATACGCGCATAAGTTCTGCATATACCTAATAGCACTCAAGTTGGATCTACTTCCACTAGGCCTACTACTAGCTACAGGCTATCGATGCCTATTACATCCCCGTAAAAAGGCACGGATGAGATGAAATAGTGACCACCAGGAACATTCAAACAACAGTAATGTTTCATTGGAACATAATTAATACTAAACAACTAGGTACGTCATACTAAATGAATAACTGTGCAATTCGCTATTTTCATATATTTATTATAACTGTACTGATCTTATTCGATTTATTTTTGTTTAACTAGGATTCTAGTTATACAAATTACCTGAAGTCTAAAATAGAATAGGCATTTGCAGTGCCGTCACGGAGGACCGCATCTATTTCCATTTGGGGCCACGTGTACATGATTATCACCGGCTCACGGTCACCTTCTCTGTCTTCAGCTATCACTATGCGGTAGTTAGGGTCTTTTCGAAAGGACTAGAAATAATATCAGGTAGGTATACATAAATAGGTAGATATGCAGTATTTGTAACAAGAATGTAAATTTTATGTTTTTATAAATCTACATCAAGCTTCTACATTATTACCAAAAATGAAAGAAGGGAATGATTATGAAGGGCCTTATAAGATTCGTTAAATTACAGAATTGTGAGTACAAAATACATGGGGCGGAGTTGATACGTCCAGTTTTAGCTATTATAAACAAATTTACCGTAAGGCTTCCAACAGTCCCACCAGTGGTGCTTCGGCGAAACCACGTCTGCTTCGTATTGACGTCGAGGAACACAATTATACTGCCAGCAGACCAGCACACCACCATATCGTCGCAAGCGCATAAATTGAAGAACTTAAGACAGTTGTAGCCGTACGAATGTCTTTATTCAGTTAAGGAAGTTTTACTTTAGAAATATACCTTAATTTTGGGTTTGCCGTAGTCTGGTAGGAAAACAGCTGATACATATTTACCTACGCATTAATACTGGAATTTACTTAGGCACAGTAACGTGCACTTAAGTAAACTTGTTGAAGTGAACATAATTTGATGAACACACAAATTATTGTATGAAAATCAACCAAATATTAATTTAATTGATTTTTATGAAATTCTAAGGTAAGGCAGAGGCACACCAATTTACCTATACCCGTAGGGCGTCATGAAATAAATATTTTGATTCTGATTCTGATTCTGATTTCTGATATGATATGAAGAAAGGATACTCGAAATCAAATAAATTGTTTGGTATCGTAGAATGTGGAGATGTGACCGCTCCCGAGATAAATTCGTCGGGATCGTATATAGTGAGGAGTGATTCTTCCTCAACAACGTCCTCCTCTTCCTCATGTTCCCGAGCCTCTTCCTCTTCATCGTGTTCGCCTTCTGATAAAAAAGGTAGTTTGTTTTTTTGATAATCAATATTAGGAGTCCTAATTTATCTTGTGTGTTACTCTCAGCACTAGGTGCGTAGAATAAATCATTTGATTTAAATTTGATGGCTGAGGATCGTGACCACTATGTCTTCTAGGACGACAGCACGCTCTCCAACCGAAAACCAATTCTCTTTATAATTGAATAAAAGGTGGTAAAATCCAAAAATTAAGGCTCGTGATTGTGCCCAGGTCGTTAATGTCATAGATCGCGAGGGTGAATCCGAAGACATCCATCCTTGTTTTTTCTTCCCGTAATTAGGTACGTAAATAAATCTAAAACTTCGAAAACTTGCATAAAAAGTCTGCCATTAAGCCAGAGAAGGTTTATGGCCACAAGGGGATGGTATGTACCTACAGTACCCTCCCTGTGTAGTACCATCCTACTAGTTGTGTGTAGATAGATGCGAATTGTTATTTTAGGCACCTATCATAATATAAACTTACTTACCAACTATTTCATCATCTCCGGGATCAGGTTCTTCATCAGCCATTTCTGCTTGGGTACTTTCTTGTTAATTAAAAAGTACAACGTAAGTCACAATGCGATTCGATGTCGAAACTTTACGCTTTGCTTTGTCAATAATAGAAAATAACTATCGTTGCCAGGATACACAAAATTTCAAAATTCGCGCTCAGATTCGACGCACGGTTCGGTTTTTATAATATTGTAGTCTTTGGTATTGTACGTATTATGTACGTACGCGTTCCCGTACTAATCTATGCCTTCATTAAATAATTGAAGTTAGGAATAAAACAATAGAACAATGTTTGTCGCGTTTTCGAAAACTGCTAAGAATTTTGATGAAATTAAATTTTTTGATGAGAGAAGATTTCTCTTCTTATTAAAAAACTAAGATAACACAACAAACAAGTAAGAATAACAAGGTAATAATAACACATACCGTCACGCCTGTTTTCCCCAAAGGGGTAGGCAAGAATGTGCTTGTGAGCTCATGTCACCGGTATGTTTGTTTAGCTTCCATGTGGGCGATCCTATTGCCATTTAATAACCGGCACTTTAAACACTGAGCTGCTGAGAACTCCGTAGTAGACGCGTGTTCGACCTCTAGAGATTTGAGTTTCTATTAATGTTTAGGTCACGTTTAGGTACCGTATTTGTTTTGATTCATCTTTACTGTTTATGTTGTTACGTTGGTAGCACCATATTACAATCAATTATAGTCTGTTTTTTAATCTCAGAGATTAGATTGACACATGCAAATGTCAAAATTACAAATAATGATACCAGCTTTTTTGTGTAGTGTTGTACCTACGGTACCGGTTTGTTTAATCGTACCTTTTAGACGATTAAAGCTAAAGTTTTTTATTCCAAATCGTATCATTAAAGCCTAAATTAATAGAAATTATCCGAATGCACAAAAAGTCTATGAAGGGTATGTTGTCGTAGAGTTTTTAAGTACCAAAAGACGTAAAATTACCTACCAAAAAAAACTAAGAAAGAACTATAATTAGTCTTGTGTTCCTACAAGATAAAAAAGAAATAGAAAACTATACCAATCGCTGTAAAAAAAATTTAGAAGACTATGTCGATTTCGTTGTAGTTATTTAGTCTTTAAAAACTCTACTTATTCCGACCAATGATTATTACGTTTTAAATAAGACCTAACATTTTTTAAGTATAATTCAATATAAAAAAACCGATACTTCAATTTATTAGCGACAATTTTTCGATAGTGTCACGTCACTATTTAAGAAATGCAAAAAACTGGCATCCCACGTAATGTCATTTTAGTGTCTGAGATTAAAAAACGGACTATACAATGGCAAAATCAACGTTTCGTTATTCCTGGTGATTTGTAACTATGCATTTGTTGTCTGATTCATATTTCTTTGTCTACGGAGTCCGACAGCCACGGGACTTAGATTATACCATAGATATATAATATACTGAAAATCTGTGGATTATACCATAGATATATAATATACTCCAATTATATATCTATGGATTATACAGAGAAACCCATGGAACTAATATGTCAAACTTCGTTACACTTCGTTTATACTAAGTATACTTACTACTTCCATGGAGAAACCATAAAAAGCTATCCTTTTTTTTTTTTCTTTTAGGGTTATGGCTCCATCGACGAACATTCGATGATTTTGCCAATGTCAAGGTAAAAGCTATCCTTTTTGTGATGTGTTGTCAAACGTCAGTGTCAAGTCAAAGTGTCAAACTGTCAAAGTCAACTGTCTCAAAGTCAAAATGTGGCAAGTGAGCGAGTCGCACAAAATCAGATGTTCGAGTGACGAGTTGATAAACTTGATAAACATTGTCATTTTCATCGGTACTTCTACTTGGACTATGAACTTTTTACTGTGGACTATTCTGAGACAATTAAAGTAAAAGTTTCGTAATTGTTAAAAATGACACAACCACATCGTAGAGCTGTTTTAAATCTTTATAAAACGGTATGTGTACCAATTTTGTCTAAAATTCTTATACGTCCCTAAAGTTTATTCAATTTGCGTAATTATTTTTGTGACCTCGGTAATGATAACACAATTTATAAACATGTACATGTACATATTTAATCATTTTATTATTTTATTACTTTCTAGTTATTATTTTTGGGTCGAGATTGGCCTCAAGGTTACGACCTGTTTCGAAAAAGACTACACAAAGTTTTTACGAAGAACAGCGAAGAAACAAACCCCGAGAAGGTTAAAATAATGGTAAAGCACGGTGAATTCGTTGTTAAAGAAATAGAAGCTCTTTATAAGCTGAAGAAGTATAGGGCCATGAAAAGAAGATATTATGATGAAAATTAAATTGGTAAGTTTTTGTTCATTGCGATTCAAAGATTACTTTCCTGTTAGTAAGTGGACTATATCGGCTTATTGTCATAGTGAATGTGTACTCTTTCTTGGTTAATTTGGAGAATAAAGTAAGTATGTATAAATATCAGCAGTATATTATCTATAGGAATGAGTATCAGTGTATCAAACGGAACTTTGATGGTTACTGATGCCATTTAAGATAAGAAATACACTCTGAATATAAAATTGATTTGTGTTTACTGAAAAAAAATTATCATATAATTGAACTGTAAATATACTTGTATTATATAAAAATTAGATATATTGTTTCTCAAAAATAATTTAAAATGTGGATATAACTTGGCATACATGGGTACAATATTTTACTATTATAGTACCTACCTATTAAAAACTTAAATAAGGTTCAAAATGAAACTAATCTTCTATGTAATTATGTATTATAGACATTTTTATAGTTTACATAATTCATTACTATTATAAACTCTAGTAAAAATTATAGTGTAGTAATAAAATAAAATATCTAATATTTCTAAAGAAAATGTTAATAAATTTTTAACATAACAATGAGACAATGTTTTTTTTTATAAGTGGCAAGTGATATGATAATTTATTTTATCAATCCATTTCAGAGATAGATGTATATACATTATATCTATGATAAAAATTTTGCATCAACAAAATTACAAGTAGGTATATAATTATATGCTATTTGGTGCAAGAGATGGGCAATGAATATACAGATAAACCCTGCATTTTTGTGATTATCTGAACTACAAATTAAGATATTTAACATTGGTTACATTTTTACCATTCTAAAGTTAGCAAAGGAGTTTGTAACAAACAGCAATGATTACAACAGCCCAACACATCAACACCACTTTGTATAATACAAGCTAACTATCCGATGATAAAACATTACACTTGAAGTGTGATTAGAATTTAAATATATATATTTTCACTCAATGAAATGACTATACAAATACAGGTTATGCATTGGAAATATAATCAACCTAGATTGATTGCAAAGTTATATGACACAAATAGAAAGTCCTTCCAGTTTAATATTAATTTGTTTCATATTATATTTTTACTTATGTCATTATAACTCTGGTTCATTTGTCACTCATCAGTGTAGCTATTATTAATTTATGATTTAAATAGGTCAGTGGTATACAAGGTGGATTGGACATACAATGCACAAACGACGTATCAAGGTTTCACCCAAGGTCATAAATAAAGTGACCTAGGTCATTCATGTAGCAAATGATCGGTTATTACAGATATTGACATTTTTGAGAGTGCAGTGTATTGCTAAAAACGCGATCATAACGCTCCGCGGTAAATGTTATTGCGCGCGCGATTCGGAATAAATGAAAGAATGATTTTTTAATTATAAATCTAATTTGGGTAGATAGAAATAATGTTATTTTACACGTAAAAAAAGTAAAAAAAAATGCAGAAAAAATTGATGAAAAAGTTACGAAAAATTTCAACGCAGGGGGGTCCGGAATGATGTACTGAACTCGTGATATTCGGATGTGCGTCGATGTCCCTTCCACCTTGTATATCAAGACATAGCCACCTTGTCCAGTGGACAATGTCCATGTAGTTGGTAGGTCTAGACTAAAATTTTATTGTGACAACTACAAAGGGTTGCTACAACATGAATATGACTTTTTATGTACGAATCTTGTACATAGTTCCGTTTTTTTCTTAACATTAATATTCTAGCGATTATTCACATATTTTCTGGCGTTTGTTCTTAATAATACAAAATGTTAATAATAAATAGCGTTTGAAATATCTATATTGTCAATTCTACCGAGGCTCAACCGCTGAATCAGCGCGGTTTGGGATTATTAGTAGTTGAGTTTAGTTACAACAGATTCACGACAGTTATTTTTAAATCAAAATATAAATAAAATTATATATACTAATTATTTATGATGTAGATTTGACTAAATAAAAAAAAAGTTTACGAAGTATCAAGTATAACAGATTCTTTATTACTTCTCAATCTTCTCATTCATAAAGCGAACTACATCGTTGAATTGTGTTGTTGTACCGTACTGTCGATAAATCTGTTGCAATGCTATAAATAAGTTCTATATTATATTAACATAGTAATTATATTTATTGTTAAATACAGTACTTGAACCACAAGTCTATTACTACTTGTTTCGTGTTGGTGCACTTCTAAATTTTACTTGAAGCCCGTCATCACCCCTATAGGTACATAGATATACATAAGTATTATGTGATTGTGGAATTTAACATGTGATAACATTATATACACAATAACACATAGGTTTGAGATCAACAACAGTCAAGCTTTAGCTAAGTATATACGTAGGTATAAATAGGTACTCGACTCGTAAATTTAAGAGATGTTACGATTATTAAATACATACCTAACATTGGTACCTTGAATCGACAGTAATGAAATATAATTATGAATTGCTAGGAAAATTGTGTAAACCATTCTAGATGAACCACTTACCAACAAGACGAACGGCAGTCTATTTAAATACGTCGTCGTAAAGAACCTTTAAAACGATGTTGGAACTATTTAACAATATGTATAATTTTAAAGTATAATATTTTATTTGTAAGTATGTAGTCTTATACGTTTGACTAGTTTCGATGATGCCACGTATATTGAGTGTCCAAATTGTTTCAATTAAATTAAAATAAATCATTTTACCTAATCTAAATTATATAAGTCTTTTTGTATATATAAATAAGATGTTCAACTTAAAAAATACATAGGTATTGATGGACACTACACATCAAAAGTTTTAAATTTAATCAATAAAAAATGCCGTACCTTAAAACAATTTGTTTTTATGTACCTATACTATAGGCCTTGTGTTCCTCACATGAAGAGAATAGCAGTTTCGCAGCAGAATATAATCATTTGGATTTTAATAAACTAAATTCCCTTAACATAAATAAATCTAAATCAAACCATTCTCTTCCTTTAAGGAACATCATTTTATTATTATAATAAAAGGGTATCAATACTATAACACTTATATGATAGTAAAATAGAATGTAATAAATTTAACAGGATACAACTTATTTACACAGGTTTATGTAATAGGTTTTTAAATGAAATATAATATTTTTTTGATTATATTTACGCCAAGGATAGGCCTTTAAGAAAAAAGCACACGTATTGAATAAAGCCGATTATTCACTTGGCGAGCATTTAAAAATAAAATGTATCAGAAAGACGCTAAGATCGTGAAAGTAGCAAAGGATTCTAACAATTATCCCTACCCTCCTCACAACAACTTACATGTTGCTAAACCAAACTTTTTATAATTTAGCAAGATACGAGTATTAGTTAGTTGAGACGAGATGAAAGAACAAGACTCATCTATCGATATACTTCCGCCGATGCAGTTGCTATGCTACGCAATATTATTAAATATTCCTCTACCTAAATCAACGTTTGTGTCTGTACTAATTTACCCGTGCGACAATTCAAAACCAATCACGTCTGAACTGCATCGATGCAAACATTTCGAAGACCATGTGGTACATGGTACATACTTATTAGTATAGAAAAGTTAGCAACGCTTAAATAAACAAAACAAACTATGACATTGGTTGTAGAACAATTTTCTATTTGACAACTAAAATTATTCGTAAGATCTATTAAATATCTATTGGAAAAAGATTAAAGACAACATTCAAATCACATCGAAGAAGCGTTAACGATAAAAGTTCAATTTGATTTAACGCATATTTTGTTCGAATATAACATAGGAGCAAATGTTCTTAATAACGAAGGTATAAATCATATAAGTCGCTTTTTCTTCACACTCGTACTTTCATGTTTGTGATTTCTGCTTCTCATACTGAAAATCATAATGATTAAGTATAGGTACTTATATTGATATCAAAGAAATAATTACTAATATTATACTTATAAATAATTGTGCATTAGAAGATATTCTAGCTACACACTAAAATACACTTAGGAAAATCTACGACAAAAGTAGGCATCTAACGTAACAAAAAACTACCCTTCTTTTTCTTTAAATATTTTCTGTAGGTATCAAATATATCGATTGCATCAAATAATTATAAAATGTGTAATAGTTTTTCCTAACCCACCCAGTGCACAGTGTAGGTAAATATAATGAGCAGCAGACGCACCTCAGTTCAACGTTTAATCCTTCTTCTCTCCATCGTCGGGGTCCTTGAGGGTGTGCCACTGCGCAATGGGGCGCCGCGGGCTAGCCAACATGTCGGACCAGTGGCGAAGCTCGGTGCCTGACGCGTTGTACCCCAGCACTACCTTGCCGATAGGCTCCGACGTACCGATGCGATCGTAGTCCACCACGGTGACCACTAGGTTTACTTTCTGCAGTGCAATTCACATTTAGACATAGCGGTCAAAGTTTTCAATGGAAACAAGGACGCAGGAAAAAATGCCAGAACTGCTAAGAGGTCCGTATTTTAGATCGATGCTCAGCATTGATTTATACCTACTGGGGTCTAGACTGACTAATCTCATAGAAATACGTCATTCAAACTCTAGTAGAGATAACCTGCTTGAGCGCTCGTGCTGAAATAAGGTCCTTTAAATACCAATTTTATTGAAATCGGCCAAAGTTTTAGTTATGTAAATGAAAAATAATGTTAGTTTTGTAGATTCATTTATGGCTCAATTAACTTTATACATTTCCCGACGATTTAATGTTTTTCCTTTGTATTATAGTCAATTAAATTAATTAAAAC
The DNA here is from genome assembly GCA_946251955.1 of Acronicta psi. NCBI lineage: Eukaryota > Metazoa > Arthropoda > Insecta > Lepidoptera > Noctuidae > Acronicta > Acronicta psi. Next base: position 7,279,549 of record OX276475.1, on the reverse strand, counting down.
ATAGGGAAATGAACAAAGATTATGAAGCCATAACTTTCTCAACAAAACTAAAAGAATATTTCAAAAAATGCTAAAATACCGCAAAACATGTCTACGTGATTGTGTGCAAATGTAATGATGATTTAGATGAGGTGTAGGTACCTATTGAATTATTAATTTATGTATAAATCTATTGTTGTTAATTAATTGATTGTTGTTATTTAATTAATATGAATTAAATGGCTCGTAGTAGTACAACTACAAATTAATAGTGTTGTTTAGATTGCCATTCGAAATGAAGCCGTGTGGAAGCTTACCCTTAGCGACTTATCTGATAATTAAATGAATCTAGTCATATTACGTGCTAGATGTATTAATATTACGGATACGAATTATTAAACTAATGATAATAACAATTAGGTATTGCTAGATGATGATCATAGTGCGTCAATAGAGGTACCTACAGTTGGTAATTTGTGACACAAAGATAGCATGGTAGATGTCTGCAAGCACAGTAAGACATTAAAATATTAACTAAAGCACTGAGCAAACATGAACAAAAGCATAAACAGTAACAGCAATAGGTCGATACATACCTCACAATAAATTAAACGCAACAAGGGGCGAAGCATTCATATGGATTTAAGATAGATTAAATATGTGAAAATATGAAAGATATTAAAAATGCAGAAGAAGAACGAGGAACTGGATTCCTTAAACCATAAGTAATTACAGTTTGAAGTAACCAAATTGCAATGCAGTCACGAGGGGAGATTGCTAACACCACTCAAGGAGATGGGATACGACATTAATTAAAGCCAATCAAATTACATTTGACAATATATAAAAATGAAAACCTTCATTTGAAACATGTTTACCATGTTGTAAGTGAAGGTCAACATTTTAAAATTAGTGAAATATAAAATATTGACTTTGGACAATATAAATAAGGAAAACTTGGGGAGAGGACACAAATGGGAGTAGAGATAGATGACAGACTGACAAATGAAACAGCAGAACTCTATACTAAGGGATACTACATAATCTAACTAGACAACATCTATAGAAACACAAAACAACAACAAAAGAACATACCAAACAATAAACAAATTAGTACATAGACATTCTACGAACAGTCTGTACTACACCATATATATTTACGTGGTATGATCTTGCTTTTAAGTAAATAATTTCATGATATTAACATGTTATGCCAGTTGTTATAGATATAAGGCATAAAGAGGCTTTAACATTAGAACAAACAAAAGATCTTAAAAAAATGAGACAACACAAATTATATGTTATGTTCAGGAAAGGAATGGGTATGGATGCAAGTGGTGTACATAATTCATATAATATTCACAACAATTAGTCCACAACATCAAATCGTGCTCAGTACAGACAATTGGAATGAAAAATACATAACTCGACCGTATTTGAATATTATAACGTAAGGTATAACGAGGAAATATTTTTTCTGTATGTATTTTTCATTGTTTTTGTCCAGACTATGCGCTGCGACATCGAATTTTGCATGAATCTCTGCTCGCACCTGTATCTGTTCGAATGGTACTTCAAAAGTAAATGACTCGTTGTAATAGGGATTCAGTGTGCATTTCTTGATGCTCGTTTTCTTCTTCTTGAGACGTTTGCCATTTTGCATGAGTGCTATCTTTACGTACGGATCTGTGCGCAGGCGCCGCAGCAGGAGCAAGATATGAAAAAGATAAATTTATTACAATTAGTTTATTATTTCAAGTAGATAGAATATAACTGTGAAAGTTTTGTCAATATTATTAAAATGCTTAATTATGATCTCTGAAAAAATGAGGCAATATTTCATTCAATTGAGGTGCAAATTGTATAATTTTGATAGTGTGAGTTGCATGATGTAAATTTGGACTTTTAAAACAAAATTCTTAGGGCCCTGTTTCATCAACTCTGGATAGCCGCTAACCAATTACTGCAACGGATACATTAAAATGTTTATGAAATTTGCCAAGTAATTTAAGGGGAACTTACTATGAGGTGGTGAAACAGGACCTTAGTGAGATAAATGAGGAATAAAATAATGTAGATAGTACATAGGTATATTACGATGAGTCTATAAATATATAATTTACAAATGTTTTGGTGAATAGCGCAGTGTTAAGTGACATGCAATGCAATCGCTCAGGTATATTAAGTGATACTAGGTATGTTATTGATTCTACTTGGGTTTATTACCTATACACCACTATTACATTACATAGGAATAATAAAAGGTACATCAAAAAGGTTTACCCTAAAATCCCTGTGAAATTAGATAATTGTGTTATAAGTGTAGGTACTTAGTTAATATTATTATGGAACACAGCATGGGACTATACACTACGAATATAATATTATTACCTGAGAGACCGCCGACGTCCATTTTCTTCAAGTTCTTCGCTTCCAAAATAACAACTGTCAGTTTTCCAGCCGTCGGTACATATCGTAAGGAGAAACAAATATCTCCCAACTTGTTGTCCTGCAATGTGCAACAGTTAGCATGACTTTTTGCACTGAGTTGCGTATATAGAGGTTGTGCCTGTCCCACAGTAGTGACCTATGCAGTTGAACAAACTACGCTAATCGTCTCTATAACTTCTTATTTGTACAAAAGATTTACAGTTATCTCTGACGTAATAAAAAGTATTACGTTGTTATGTTTCTCGCTGTATAAATGTGTTTTTAAATTTTACATTGTCAATAAATAGAGTTGAACAAACAGTTTATTTGGATGTGAGTTGTATGGAAGATAATAGAGGAAAAGTTGTGTAAGGAATATAGCTTTCTGAAAACGGGTTTAAAAAGCTATTTATAAAACATACAAATAATATGGGCCATAAATAACGCGGCTTAGGGCGGACCAGGGCACTCAAAATCTCGTTACACGAAATAAAAAACAAATAAACATAACAATAGCTCCGTGTAGTCACCTAGAAGCGTATTTATGGTTGTTGGTTTATCGGCACAGGATTTCAGTTTGCGACGGATTTAAATATTTACGCCTCATGAATTTTTTAATCATTGTTTTTACTAAACAACTGAAATACTGTGCCGACCCACGTGCTTAGGACGGGTTATGCCGGAAAATTGTAATAGTTAAAACTCGAACAGAATGGATTTTGCAGCTAATCATACGCACATTTGACGAACACTTTCATTGCGTTACATATAACGTTTTAGCACATAGATATCACTTTATCTAATAATATAAATTAAACACGATACATAAAACTGTTTGGAAAATAATCTAGACGAACAAAATAAAATATATACATTAACGTTCATATCAAACCTAATATGAAGCAATCGTTTTCCGCTGAAATATATAAATTTATATTTGTAGTAGGATAGAAGATGAGGAGTTTTTATTACGATCTGTTGCCGAAATGAAGCCAATTTTCCATTTTTTGTGACACCCAGCTCAGATCACCAAATATTACCAAGAATTATGCTATCTAGCTCACCTTGCCTAGTCTGCTACCTTTTGAGCCCTACCACATTGCGTAAGTGCCTATCAGCTAACATTAACATTTTACCTTATGTGATGTACGTAGTCTGTAAGAGAGACTAACCATTTTAGGAACAGATCGCAATTAGCTAGTAATACACATATAGGTACAATACACACATACAACAAACAATAATGAACCATTGAAGAACCACGCTTTATGAATTTGTAAAAACACTTACCTATATGCATAGTTTAGGACATAATATAGTTTCGTTACAAAGAATAAGTTTAATAAATTGTAAATATAATTTAGTAATGTAATAACATCAAGTTTTCTTCAATGTTTCTCTTAGCACTATATATACATACATACATTGATAGGTGCTATTAAATACAGCACTCTACACAATAAACATATATTTGGATAACGTTCTAGTGTATGGCTGTGTTAGGTATAAGCGTGTTTTGTAATTTATTGATAAAGGTGTAGCTAAAATTATGTTCTCATTCTCATAGGCCAAGAAAATTTACTAAAATTAAATATTGAAGTGTTAGGTACTCCTTTCAGATAGAAATTTCTAAAGAACATAGTTTTGGCCGAAACGCATTGTGGGAGGAATTGTTAAAAATTGCCGAATGTTATTAATTAAAATTCACAATGCGCTTCACCTTGGTTACACCAATACCACAAACATGCAATAAGTACATATTGGTTCTGTAGGATATTACTGGGGATAGTTCTTCTTTCGTCGGTCAGAAGGTGACCTGCAACATACTTGAATAGAGGCTTTATTAATTAATAGACATTTAACGATATAGGTATTGTAAATTATCTTAAAACGTTACGTGAGTTCTAGACGAGATGTATACATATGGGAAATGTTAAATTGTACACGTAAAAATATATTTGTGCGACTGTAATAAGTTTGAATTTGTAATCATAAAAAATTTTGACATGTTTGAGTAGTGAAGGAACCAATGTACTTATATCGGATTACGAGTGAATAACACCAATACATAGCCAATTAACGTGTAAGTACCACAAATTGATCTGATTTGTCATTTCGTTCGATTTCATGTTAATATGTGGGTGGGTATAAACATGGACACAAAATGGCAAGTCAGACAATATACGAGCACAAAAAGATGACGAACATGCAACATTCCCCAGCCGCAATATAAAATAAAATCAAAGTGTCGGATGGATATAAATTAAAAGACGAAATAACAAAAAAAATATGGTATGACGGGTGACCACAGGTTAATCGGTGATCAATTTTCAGAATTTGAAATGTGGATCAAATATTATGTTCGAACAATGCTTCCTAACATCCTAGAACATACAACGTAATGATCTTAATATTGGCCCAATTTCTTTAACAAATAATTGTATCAATCGAACCTTATTATTTGGTTAATAAAGTTTAACCAGCACGCCATTTTGAGTACAATTTATATCTATTTTAACAGTACATAATCTTGATGTGTCTCAAAATAATACTTACGTGAATGATCATTTCATTTTTGAAGCGGCATGCAAGATTGTTCAGGACACAATCAAACACAGCCAAGCAGAGCAGAGAAAATATGGAGAAAAAGAGAAAACCAAGTAAATACATTTTTGCTGTCGAAATTAATTTTATCAGAAAAATAAATGACGACTCAATCCATTTCGAGGTGCCTTGACTCCTGCAATATTCTTATTTAAACATTTTATAAAATAATTTGGTTAACATCGTCAAGGTCCCTCTCATTAAAAAAGTGCAGTAAAATTGAAAAAATGTAGACCATTCTTCCAATGAATGAATGTTACAAAATAAACTAGAAATGTTAAAAAATCTATTTAAGATGATAAAACTGACTGAATATTTATAGATGCATGAAATTAAATGGCAAGTTTCATTAAATGCATTAATTGAAAGAATGGTGAAATGTTAATTAAAACAATGCTGTTCTGCCAAAACACAAAACTAGTAGATAAGTAAAGAATATTAACCGTAGTTTGATGTATGTAGTTACGAGTAAATTGTGTTGCTTGTCATGTGTGTTTTGCCAGTCTAGCCTCAGCTAAGAAAAAAGATAAAATAGTCTCCTTGGTTCATATATTATCTTTTGGATACGTATCGTTGTTGTAGACTTATTTCTATATGTGCATTCATTGTATGGTATATAATGTTCCTAGTCGGTAGTTCTGTTTGGATCAGAATGGATGTTGATGTGACCTGGGTGTAATTATTGTAGATATTGTTAGTTTTACCAATTATGATTTGTTGCAACATCTGCCTAAGATATAATAGAATATTTCCCATGATTTAACGCAGAAACGAATAAAATCAAGACCAGTAGGAAGTTTAATTTTTTAAGCCCATCGTAAAAAATATACCTGTCTATCGAAAATAAAATTACCCTGTAAAGACGTGTATAAAATATTTAACTACGTGCCAATTGTTTGGAATGTTATGGAATTCAATATTATAAATGCTAGATAAAATATTCATACCAATTAAACGTGAATATGCTGAAAAGTAAAGCCGTATAGAAATTATGTTACAATGCATTAAACTTGTTAGGTACCTACAGGCACTTTGATTTTCATTTTATAAAGATGAAGTTGGTAGCTATGAATACTATTTAGGGTAAAGCAAGTATGGTCAATAGCTTCTGTGCCTTCTGACCGACTTTTCGTAATGTAAAGACTCATTTACATTTTGTACAAGGTACTTGGATGTTTCATGGTGGACGATAATATTTTGTGTGTGTGTGTATCCGCACCTGACCCCCTTCGCCTTCAACGCTCTGCAGTTCACGCCACTCCTCAATAGTTTGCGCCAAGTCTACCTGGCACAGCGGTACCTTCACCTCACCGATTTGGTCGTGTTTCGAGAATCGATCGAAGTCGAAGATTGCAAACACAAGAGTTTTGTTCATAGCGTCGGCGTAGGGCACGTTCTGAATAAACAAAATGTCAGTGAACAAACATGTCTTGGGAATGTAAGACGATTGGTTCTGTATGTCAACTATGATTACCTTGAAGATAAACGTCTCGTTAAAGATGGGGCTTAAAGTCTTCCGATGAACTTTTGTCTCAAACTTCTTCTTCTTGTCGGGGAGTAAATAAACTTTGACGTAAGGGTCGGATGTGCCGCCCATGTCCAGTGCGGGCAGGTCTTCAGCTTGAAGGACAGTCACAGACAAACTGTTGCTGTTAAAATCATACTCCAGCTGCAAATAAAAAACTTCAATGAAAGCGAGCGCTAAAATAGTAGATATGATTGTAAAACCATTTAAGGCAATCCAGATCTGTAAAGGATTTAATGATGCAATGGAATCGTGTTAATTGGCCATAACCGGAACACTAAGAAACTCCGCAATGGTGTTAAGATGAGGTCTTAAAATGGAATTACGGAAACAAATAAACGATCACAATTACGAAGAAATTGGTAGTCATAAAGTTTCAGTATAAGATATCATGAGCTGTGAAGTTTAAAAATGAGAGTTCATGTTTTACTACTTTATTCTTTGGATGTTACAAACCATTTTTTGTTTATTACCTTTCTGTCTTTACCTGGTAAGATACTGTTTCGAACATACCTTGTATTGGAGTTTTCCTAGCTTTTGTTCCTCTTTCTTTGAGTCGCCGTCGTCTGGTTCCTCGGCATTCTCCGTGAGCTCCTCCATGTCAGGCTGAACCTACATGCACGTCCGGCGGCAAATTTCATATGAATATTTTATTTCTTAAAAATAGATGGTTTGTTTACTACTAAAGTCTTTGCAGATTTTCTTGATTGTGACTGTAAATTATATCTTTCGATATTAACAATTAAAAAGGTAAGTACTACCATTATTTAAACAGACATATTATATCAGATTTTATTCATAATCGAAATTCTGCATAGATGCATTTTTAATCGACATGAGATATTCTGATAACTTTAATTTCTAAGTGATATTTTCAATAATGGAGAAAGGGTATAAGGTGAAGTAAAAGTACCAACACATTACCTTTTCCTTGTAGGCCGAACCAAGGAGTTGGACGGATTTAAGGTCGACACCTTTCATTCCCTTTTTGCCATCCTTAGAGCGGCGCTTGCGGAAACACCGTCGAATGCAGCAGAAGCATATGCCAAGCACTACCACTCCCACACCTAAACAGAATATTACACAAGTTTTTTAATGTAGCTATAATACGAACAACAAACGAACCTTGTAATAAACGGAAACACTCAAGTAGTCAAGAAAACTCTTAAGTTACAAAATATATCACTTTACTAGATATACCCTAATGACTAATTATGAGTGGACTAGCACTATCTTACGAATAGTTTCTGGACGACGTTGTCGTTAGCATAATCATTAGCCTAGATTATTCAGAGGCTAAAAATTATAAAAGCACACTTTTAAGAACGGTATACAATTAGGACATCCTTTAGTCTCCATCCTTCTATAAAGTAACTAGTACAAAAAAAATTGCACATTAAAATCTTGAACTATTTAAAATAATGTCATATTATTTGGCAGGGGCCCATAATTTGCTGTGAATAATATGGGGCTGCGATGTAATAAATGCATGGTACATTTTTGCTTACGTAACATGACTATACACAGCAGGACAAAATATATGCAATAACATGACAATGCAGGACTTATTTGATGAACTGGTCAATCAACAATCTTATGCGTACCGTATGTACTTTGTATGGATTTTATGACATCAATCATTATAATTATAAAAGGTACCTAAGTAGTGCTGATACTCATATTTTGCTGAATTAGGTAGTGTCACTAACATAATTTTTGACTAAGTGTCACAAGGGAAAATACCTAGAGAGTATATTGAGATTTTCGCTATAAATTATGTACCCACTTGATTTTATTGATTTAAGAACAAACTTACTGGTTTATAGTATTTAGACATGCGCCTCTATTGAATTTAGTCATACAAGAATTGTTTGATTCGGTAATCGTCCTAGATTAGTACGTCCTAATTTAGTAAATGCTTACCGACAAGTATGGCGACCAGCTGCCATGTTTCCATGTTCATCTTGCGGGCCAGGTTAGCGGCCTGCTCTCCGATGGTCTCCTGACTCGGCGTCACCGTCGACGACGTTATCGGCATTAGTATCCCAGGTTCTATGCTTGCTACAAATGGTAAGTAGATAGTTTTGTTAATCTACGTCCAATGCTTCTATTTCAAACAAACCTTTTCTGAGTTAGTAATAGAAATTCTTGTAATGTGTCCGTCTGTAGTCTCAAGCGCAGTAGTCTGAGCGTGAGTCCTGGGTGTCGCTCAATTTACAGGTTGAGCATAATGTTATTGAAATTCTTATTATCAGCTCGGTATTACTTACCCTATGGCTTAACAGACTGGCGAATTATGGATGTACATATGTACACCTCTGGATAGTGCTTTTTTTACAATAATCGCTCATTCTTTATGTAATATGAGTAATTATTATTGATAGACTAAGTAGAAATAAATATTTATTTATTATGAATCTTGGCCAGTGATAATTAGAGTTCACGCGACCTATATCTTATAATAGTTTTGATTCTTTGAAAGAAGTAAACATAGTATGTAGTAGTTAGTTACCTATTATTCTTCACAATGCTATAAACAACATATGAAATGATAAAGCCATAATGAAATTGGAAATGCAGTAAAAATACGTGTCCCCGACATCATAAGCAGGATAAGGTTTGTGTCAAAGCTTATAGGGGTAGGTACTTACACAAAATGTAGGTACCTAAGCTATACTTAAACAAACAAAACACTGGGACTTCTACACAAATACCAAGAACCAAAACAATTACTTTTATACTACGGGAGTCGAACCCACGCGCACAATCCAATCGCTTGTGATTAACCACTGTAATATGACTTATAAGCGTACCGACAAATTACAATGCACATTGCACAATGGGCCAAACATGTTCAGGAGTTGTGAAGCCATTGGCAACATTTTCACACTAAAATTTACCCCAATTTGATTTGATCTATTTTTGGCTTTATGGTTTCAGTGCTTGTTGCACCATCTCTGGATAGCTGCTACCCGTCGGATAAATTAAAAAATGAAACAACATTTACATTAAATTATCTACCAAGTAATTTAACGGTAACTTATCAGTAACCTTAGTGAAGGCAAGACATGCTGTTGCGTTAATACACACTAACCGACACTTAAATGCCCCTACCGAATGCAAAGCAACCGAGAGGGGGAACTGGCTCTCACGTGTGTAAGTCAGAACATACACAAAGGTGTTTTACGACAGTTTTAAACCCCAAGAGGTCCTACCACCTAGCAAATTCTTTGGAATGGGTGGAAATTTTACCAAATATTCCATCATTCAATAATTTCTTCAGAAATCATTGAAAGACCTTTTGACATATTTGCTAGACGAAAACGTAGGGTAATTTGAGACTGGTCTTACAAAGGTTCTTTGTTGGAGGCGTCGTCGAGGCCTCCTCGATCGTGTCCCCGACCGCCTCGCGCCGCCACCGCGTCAACGTCTCCAGCAGTGGCGACATGGTGAGCTGCGAACAAAAAATAAGTAGGTATAATCAAAGCAAGTGCTGTACAAAGACCGTCCTAGGTTCATCTAAGTACCCGTTTCTGCCCGTCGTAGTGATAGGACAAGTAATGGCAAGTACGGTTTTTTAGTCGGCATGAGCCCGACATAGCAAAAAAATTTACCCTTTTCTGGTGGTGCCTCCCGGTGTATAAAACAATAAAATATTTTTTATTTTGAATAGGACATTAACTTTTATTTCCATCTTTTAAGGTGTAGTTAATGTGATGTGAGAATAGGTACATAAACCTAAACTATGACCAACATTTAAACAACCATGTTCAATGACATCTCTATGCATCATCTCCACGAGACAGGCTAGTCCTACTGTGGAGACCAATAGTCAATATTTTCTTAGGTATATTGAATAAAATAGATATAATTTAATTTTAGTACCTAAGGAAATGTAATAGCAACGGAAATAAATGATTATTATTATTATTAATGAAATCAGGATGTAGGATCAACACTTAAATTATTTTCGTAACAAATAGTGTTTTGGTAAAAACAATAAATGACCATAGAAGAACCTTACACCTTTTTGAAGAAGACCCATGCTTACCTATTACTAAAAAGGTTACACAGGCGAAGACCATCTACAGCATCAGCAAATTACGAAATAGTTCCAAAAAGTTGCAACCCTGTTTTAGCAACGAATTGTTTCGTAAAAGTCGCAATTAAAACAGTTTCAAGGGTTTCAAGGTTTCACACCCCGAAGTGATTGCAAAACTTCCAAAAGTTTGCCGGAAGTCCTGAACTAGAGCCATAAGTATTTCCCGATATATAATGTATTTTTTTTATAATTATTATGAGTATGGTTTTTGTAATGATTAAATTTAAAAAAATTTAAGTTCGATTTTAACTATTTTACTTAAAATATTTTTGACCAACATTGCCATAGCTAAAAACTTACGTCTTACATTATCAATAGATTGGTGATATTTGCCTACTTAAATAATAAGCTGTAATAATGTAAGTGCTTCCCTGTTGCTGTCCCTGTCCCTTCCCTTCCCTGTCCCTGCGCTGAAATATAAAAAAATCGAGCTCGAGTCTTATTGTTCTTCTTTGTCCCTGAAAAACTACACTGATTAATGAATTTAGAAGGTTGGGTCCCACTAACCGCTAGGATTAGGAATTAATACTTTCACTTTAATTTACATAATATTATTTTATCTTAGGTACTCTTTAGATCTCATCTGTTTTATACCTAAATAAATTCCTTACAAAATTACTTTATTTTATGCTTAGTAATGGGGACTGTAAAACTGTCAAACTCAAATACGGCAAAGGCCGTCCATGTATACATATATACATATTTATGACCTTATATCAGGTACATTTAAGCTCGTCTTACTAGGCGTATTTCTTTCAGGGTAGGTATAAATAGGCATGTTTTCGGGGGCGTGTAACTTATGACACCGACTAAAAATACTGAGGGGATTAGAAACAACCTTTTACTGAGTCTGAAATCATAATTGCGGTACTCGATGGCTTCGATTGTGCCCTATGGTAAAAAGAGCCTTATACCACTGACCTTATATTTGATCCCCTATCCAGTTGGTTGTCACTTTATCTAATAATACTTATTTCGGTAGTCACTTTGCACGGGTTTGGTACATTTCTGTCGAATATTGTATTCGACTGGAACCACTACTCGGTACTGAAGCCAGGATGGCGGAGCTGCGCGCGCATACGATCGATTGCCGCTGCGCGATGCGATGCCTCTACGTTCAGTTCCTGGCCAAGTACCGATGTTTACGTCACTAGTTGCGTACATTGACGGCCAAGCTTAAAATGTTAATGGTTCAATGTACGTCGAAGCCGTATCGGTGGTTAAATTTATCGAAAGTCACGCTAAACTTATATTGCTGTCTTTCATAGAATTGGTACCTACCTACCTTTTTGCTTAAGCCGATATTTTTCTACAATAGATGTATCTGGTAAAGTGAAAAAATCAATAAAAGCCAAGACTGTAAATAGCTACCATTAAATTAAAAAAAAATTATTACCTACTAGAAATTAAATAAAACTATAAATAATAAACAAAAACTGAAGTCTAGTTGGGATCATAATCAGATGTTAGGTTTGTCCCTTAATACAGTGGTTTCAGAAATCAGAAACTATTGATTGTTTACGAAAGATAATAAAATGTGGCAGTTAGAAGTAGGTACCTAAGCATAGTTTTGTGAAATGCAGTTTCGCAACAATTTCATGATTGAATACCTACAGTATTTTTTTTTTATATGCAAAAAATTTTTAATTATTTAGTTCCCCGGTTCTTAAAGATTCCTTAGCTGATTATAATTAAGACATCCTCTGATTAAATTTGACTTCTCCGAAATTTAGTGGTACACCTACCTCCTACCATATAAAGACTGTTGAGATGGACCTATATCACATCGCTATTATTATTCCGGTAAAAGTTAGATTCGTTTTTATTTCTTATAAGTAGATTCAAATAAAAAAAAAGCGTTTTTATAAGGATTTAAATGATCCACGAGCGTTGGTGCAATTACGATAATTTTATCCATTAAAAGAGGTCAACCGTTACAATATATTTATTTATATAGTTTTAAAATTAGAAGTGTTGCCGTGTTATTATAATCCTCTTGATTTAGTCGAGACAACCCCGCGCCCACGCAAGCGCCTCTAACCTAAGGATGTTCATGGTTCATTTCACAATTATTATGCTGTTAAAGCGTCTGATATCTTGACACTAAGAAACGACTGGAAATTCAAAAAGATATTCTTAGAATGCCTACGCTCCAAAGCTTATTTTATTATTGTAATAAAGGCTCTGAAATCCTATAATTTTAGTGTTTAATATATTAGATCTATGTTACCTTCATACAGCGACTGATATGTCTGACTGGAGCTTTATTTTATCTTTTCATGTCAAGTTTAGATAGGTATATAAAAACAGGAACGACCCTCGCACCCCTGTCTTAGTAAACGCACCTAAATCATCGTTAGAAGATTGAAGGCGCGATTATACCTATTCGCAGTCTCGCACAGTCACTGACAAAAAGTTAATATAAAAAATGCGAAATTACGGGTTACAGTGTAATTGGAAAGCTTCGAAGCAAATTACGCACATCATGATAACATGACCGATGCAAGTTCAGAGACTTCAGCAGACTGAAACAACACTTCAGGTTTCAGTGTGCTGAAAATAAATAGATCTGTCCTATCTAGATTTTTATTTTCCATGGACACGCTAAGAAGAAGAAGTCTGCTGAAGTCCACCCATCATGAGTGAATACCCAGCTTTTTACACAGACGCGTGACGTCATATTGATGTCCATTAAAATAATTAAAAAGTTCTAAGTAAACTATTTCTTAGTAACGTTTAGTTATTAATTTAAAAATAGTTTTATGATAATTTGTATTAATTTATTTCTTAGATAGGTAATATTAAATTATTTGTAAGTACACCAATTTTATTGATGTACCTACCTACCATTGAAATTACTTCGTAAAATTTAGGATCCAAATCTATACCTCATCTTATCCCCGTAGTGTTGTTTAGCCTCGTCCTTTAAAAAAAAACGTTTGTATAAAGTTAATCGTTACTAATATTGTAAATGCGAAAGTAACTCTGTCTGTTTGTCTGTCTCGCTTTCACGCCAAAACTACAGAACTCATTTAAATTAAATTTGGTACAGAGATATTGTAGAGCCTAAGAAAGGACATATGCTGCAAGGGGTTGAAATAGGGGATGAAAGTTAAAAGAAATACCCAAACCACGCGGGCGAAGCCGCTGGCGGAAAGCTTGTTTAATATATTTCGTAGTTAGTATAAGTAGATCAAATTCAACGTCACGTCACGGTTCCATAGTTTTAATTTTATTTTAATGTTATTACGACTTGTATTGAAGTCACTATTCACCGATCTAGTAAAGGCAGTAGGGTCGGATGAGACCCAAGTTTTATCGCGAATTTATTACTAATGTCAAAGTACCTACCGCAGGTAGAATACACATTCGTATATAGTACAAAGGGGCATAAGTGCTTTGCAAAGGTTCAGCCTATTTTAGTATGCATTAACAGAGATCTTTGATATGTTAATGTTCAGTTCCCAATTTTCTGTTAAACCATACCATTTTGCTTACTGCTTTCTTCGGGTCAATAGAGTCGAGGATTACCACTATTGCCTCAACCGTCTAAGTGTTGTATAGTCAGTACCTAGATAAACAGATTCTTATTTCTAGACAGTTGCAGTTGCACTAAAAGGAAGACCCAACTTGTCTTAGGCAATTTGGCTTTAAAAAAAGTCCCATATGGTAAGGTAGTAGTAGAACTTGGCTTGGTTGTATTTATTTTGCTTGGCAATAGTGGTCTCATGGTCTCTTAGTATGTCGAGGTCGGTTCATATAACTATACCGCTTAGTAGTAACTTCAATGGGAGCCAGTGGCGATATGCTATAGTGTTCCATCACGCTACTAATGAGGTCCTCGTTGATCACCAACCGATGAAGCAGGTCGAACCGCGTAAGTAAAGGTAAAATTTGCATATTCTTCTGTGTTCCATTCTATCAACCTTCAGACAACCTAAAGTTATTTGTTAGGGGTTTTTGCGAGGCGTCGGCGACGAATTGAAATATTAGACGACTAAAAGTCGTCTGGAATCTTTGGAATCTTCTTTATAGGTCATGTACAAACTCCTGAAGAAACTTGGGTTTGGCTAACATAAAAATATTCCTACTTCAAATCTAAGTTAATTTATTAATAAAAATTTTGTTGGTTGACATTATTTCAGTGTTTTTAAGTACAGTTTAGAATCAATGCCAATGCAATGCCAGTGCGGCTACTATGTGACGATCAATACCGTCGGAGATGAAATATAGAATAACGAGGTCTATATCTAAGGTATGACCGCAGCAAAAGTGGTCGTAAATAAGTAGAGAAGCTATAAATTCCACTAGAAGCATAATCTTATTGCACTGAGTCGCTGAATATAAATGTGAAGTAGAGTGCTTCTCAAACAATTGCGATGACACTTGAGATCGTCTGGTCAAAAAATGATCTGACTTATTGAGCAGTCTGGAACGTTGAACCGAAAAGGCCTACTTACATATTATCAAGGCTTAAAGAATACTATTACCTACTTACGACTTTGTTAATTAAGCATTTGGGAAGCCGAAAAAAATGTAGAGCGAAATTTCTCTTAAATATTCAGTATGCGTCAGATATTCGACATCTCTCACTGTGAAAGTAGAACGGCAACAAAATGCCGTTGCTATCATGTGAAAATATGTAGGTCTGCAGATTAAATTTTATGTTTGTTCGCAACTGAGAAAAACTAGATATTGGAAAAAGCTTGGAATAATTCCAAATGATGTGGATTCGAGTGGCGACGGACGACCTTGGAGAGGGATGGAGTCGCCCTTTTGTTACAAACTGCTGCCATTCGTACGGCAAATGCCTATTAAAACGTGCGACATAGTTCACACTTGCGTTGCTTCAACTGCCTAAGCACTTAATTAGTGGACGATAGCAAAAAGGGCATCTCTAGCATTTAAATATGGAAAACACTCTTAACGATTAATCGCCATTAAAAAAAATGACTGTCACGCTAGCGTCATCGACTAGTTAAGCCAGTTGTATAGGTAGTTCATCAAATAAATCTAGATCTTCATATCAGTATCTGTCTTGGTTCTGCACGTGTACCTAAATCTTTGGCAAGCGTTACGATGACGCACTTGGTATATCTAACTATCTATTAGAAAACAGTGCGTGCGAGACGGGGCGTCTTCGTAGATATGGTCAGGGTTTTTCATACATCGTTTGAGGGGGTAAAAGTAGGGAGTACCTAAAAGCCAATATATTTAAAATATTCTCTACTAGCTTTCCGCCAGCGGCAGCACCCGCGTGGTCTGGTATTTCATATAAATTATTACCTATGTTACTCCGTAAAGATAGTTTTCTAATAGTGAAAGAATTTTTCAAATCGGTCTAGTAGTTTCGGAGCCTATCCAATTCAAACAAACAAACAATCAAATCTTTCATCTTTATAATATTATTAGTATGATTACTCTATGTTAAACAATTAAACAGACATGGGAAGAATTATAGACATGAATTCTACCAAATCACAATATTTTATCACAAAATCCTATTTAATTGTATTCCAGAGAGAATCAAAGCTCATATTGTAACGTAAATAGATTGAGCTGGGATTTGTAGAAACAAAGTAATAAATACACATCTACACAATGTTTACAGATTGTTATTGTTTATAAAGTAGTACCTGGTTTCTGTGGTAGTACGAGGTACCAAATCGTCGAACATTTCATATTCATAATATTATATTATGATTGACGTACAAACTCTCATTTGCCAGTTATTTTATTATTTAATATAATAATACAAATCAAACAGCACTGATAAGATGTGCTCGTGCTCTTTGACAAATTAAAGGGAGTACCCACGGATGGTCTATACAAATATAATAATACAGAAGGCTGACATTATGGTGTATATTTGTTTGTGGGCGAGATAGTATTATTTGCGTTAAGCGATAACAGCAGTTACGGACAGCCGTGATAATGAGGAGGCACGTTTTAACAAAATACGAAAAGAAATAAAAATATTGACAATTCCTACGTGTAAACCTTTAAGCACAAATGTAAAGACGATGCCTTTACTTTTTTGACGACGTCTGTGATCTAGTGGTTCGAGTACCGGACTGCTGATCACGAGGTCGTGGGTTCGATTCCCACAGGACACAAATATTTATGTGATGAACATAAGTATAATAGTTTGTCTGGGTGTTTCTTATGTATTGTATGTATTTACAAAAAAAAGTATATAAGTATTACATCCATTGTCTAGTACCCATAGTAAAAGCTCTGCTTAGTTTGGGACTAGATGGTGCTGTGTAAAAAATGTCCCAGGATATTTATTATTATTTTTATTTAAAGGAGAGCGCTTCGAAGGTGTGCTACGTCGGTTATAGAAGTCTATTCTGTACTTCGATCAATAAATTCTGTAGTTTAAAGAAATTTAGCGTGTGAAAGTTCTTAAAATTACTTTAGATTTATTTTAGTTTAGGGTGCCCTGAAGGTCACGATAGCTAAACATGCTATAAAAAACACGCATCTATCAATTTGGTTTCGGGATTGTACGTAGGAGGGACCGCAGGTAGGGAGTCATACAAATCGGTTTATTATGTAGTTATTTATTTAGTATCTTTAAGCATGTCAGTAATAACATATTTCTGTAAAATCGTACTCCTGAGCCCCAAGATACAATCTATGCTTAGTTTGGGGTTCGCCGCTACTCGTGTACACTATTGATATTTTTTCTGGCAATAAACAATTTGTATTTATATTTGGTTTCAGTGGTTTTTCTGTGATTATATATATAATAACACAAAGCACCATCTACATTAATAGAAAAGGGGTTCGTACCATTAAAGAAAGAATTTATTGATTTATATGATGATATGATTATTTTAGATTTTATTATCGCCTCTAGCCTGAAACACAGGATTACCTAGTTCAGGCACATGTTATATTAATACCTAATGTATACTTTGTATTATCTACTTGCTATCTTAAGACAAAAGGTTTTTTGAATAAATTTTTATTATTATTATACCAGCAGCCTTTGGGCCAGCCATACCCAAAAATCAGAAAACACCCTGCGAATACAATATAATAATGCCTTCAGGGCGTTGTTGAGGCTTCCACCCTATTGCAGTGCATCGGGCATGTTCGCTGATGCACACACTGATGACTACTTCGCGATAATGCTTAAGAAGGTGGCGTCAATAATACACAGTCGGCGAGAGCACCAACGGCATCTTGAGGGTATTTGCAGAGAGGCTGGATGGGCCAACCATAGGTAGGTTTATCAAGTTGCATGTATTAAATGGAACTTGATAAATCTCACAGTGGTATTAACTTTGTTTCTATTTTATTTAAATTTATTTGTATATGTTTACTAACATAGTTCTTAAGTAATTGTACTAACACACTATGAGCCTATAATGCTGCTTGAGAATAAAAGATTTTGATTTTTAATTATTATTTATTATTATATAGTTTTAACCTTTCTTATACAGAACGATTTTCCACAAGAAGAAAGGGATTATGTTACAATTATATACTACAGTAAGGGCTCTGAGCTTTTGAAAGTTCGACCCTTTACATATACGTTACGTATGAGTATAGATTTGGCCGTACATTTAAAATACCCTGAAACATACGTCTAAAAAAACTTGACCCAGCCAGACCTTGTTATTAGTTAGATTAGACAGTTATTTAGATTCTTGCCGGGTTAGTAGTAATGGCGCCTAGGCTGTAACCTATTTCCCTAAATAGCCGCTCAGAACCCGCGCCTTGTGACAAGCTGCTGAAACACTCCATATGTTAGGGTTCTGTACTAAAAGCTGTATCTAAAAAGCTTAGCTTAGCGGAAAGGGTTCTGTACGAATTGCCTCTTTTATAACCATGTATAATAATAATAATATGTAGTGGCGTATGTAGTTTTAAAAATATACGTATTCTAAAATAGTCATAAAATATGAATAGATCATGTTAATTTAATACCTAAACCTTTATAATTATGTCAATGACATTAAATTCAAATTTCAATAATTTAACGGACCTCCTGAGACATAATGTCTAAAAAGTAACAAGATCTACAACATTATTCTTTTATCATATTGATTATTCTTGTTGACGGAATCTTAAATATTCTTTGATAGATTATCCTAGCTCGCGGCAAGAAAATGTAAGGCATGAATTAATAATTCTTAGCCCCATTTATCCCTGGAGACACTATCTGTCTTAAAATCAAAATGAATAAAGAAATATTATCTTTTAAATTATTAAACGGATTGTTAATACACACGAATACCTTTAAAAATTGCAGGTAAGGTGTTTGCGTTACTCTTATAATGAACCTTTATTGTCTATTTCTCTTAATCTACTTCTACCTGTATTATAGAGATGCAGTGCACCTGTTTCAATCACGAGATTAAAATCGATGTCGATAATGTTTCACACGCTCGTCCCACACGACAGCGACGTACAACATACATTTTTCCCAGATAAACTGACCTCACTTTGTATTGGCTTTTCATACAATGAAAGGTTAGCTTATACTGGAATTGTATAGCGCGATATGTAGGCGCACCTTGTTTAAAGTTTACTTGTTTGACAGAAGTTGAGAACTAATTGTATGTTACGTACACGAGTTTCGTAGTAATTTTCCAAATGGGAGGAGTTACGCGCCATTTCACACAAGTTTAATTTATTTTGAACTAATTAACATGAGCTTTAAAATTGACGAGAGCTTGTTTTTTGACCTTGCCCGGCTATGAGAAACTAAAACGTTTTAATTAATAGCCTAACGTGGCTTCAGTTACTAGGGGTACAGAGGACGGCTGAGGTGCCCCCGGGGCCGCAGGTATAATACACCTAGAGGTGATATCGGCTACAAGTATGATAAAACCTGCCGTCTTGTATGGATCTGAATGTTGGACTATGTGTCTGAGTGTATGACTATGTGACTACTAATAACCCTACAAAGGTATTCATGAAAGTCAACTGCATGTAGCTGAGATGAGAATGCTAATGGCAAAGTGGAGTTGCAAGAATGGATAGGGTCAGGAATGAGTATGAAGTTTGAAAGTGTCATCGGTTACTGAAAAGTAGTACACTAACCACTTATCGTGGCATGGACAAGTGATGCGTAGAACTGGAGAGCATTTACCAAAAAGGTTTTAAACATGAATGCACATTCATGTCCTACATGTCACAAGCGTCCATCCATATTTTGTTACATGTTATATGACAGCGGCTATACAGAAATAGTGAAATAGGCAGTGTTTCACCACCGAGTGAAATTAAGTATAAGACAAGAGGACTCAAGATGACAAGTGATGGTATAATATAATGTATAGCTGCGGTTCATGCCATCAGCGGCCCGTAAATATATCGGTTTGTCATTTTATTACAATAATATAAAATAAATAAAACAATAGCTTTTTATCACATGATTAGAGTGCAATACACGTTTGACTTTGGCTTCATTCTTTAATTACGTACGATTAAATAATGACTACTGGGTGTTTGCATAAGTTGATAACAAGATAATTAAAATGCATTATATTCGTAAATAGTTAGGATTGCTAAGAATTTTTACATAAATAACTTAATTAATCAGTCAATCCTATCTATCGCATTCTAGTGTTAGGCATCCGAAAATGTGCAAGTGATGATTTGAATTTTTAACCTTACTATAATATAATTCAAAATGGCTTATAAAAGATGATCAAATTCCTATATGATTCGCACTCAAAGACATTGCATATCGAGACCAATCAACACCTTTACTATTGAGGCCTTCAAATACTCATAAAATAATAATTACACACACGTTACATATTTAAAAGTAAGTCACATAAGAATAACAAATAACCATATTATGCTGTCATTAACCGTGAAATCTTGATTTGAGTTATTAAACTGGTTCAGTTTTGAATGCATCAAAAAGAAATGTAAGTACCTAAGTACATTTTGAATACATACCTAATCTACAAGAATTTATTTCTTAGATAAACGATATAGTTAACTTTCCAACTGCTTTACCGTCTCTATTGATTTATGCATTATAACGATAATGTTGCGTTGTTTTTAGTTACATAATGACACGCCGTTGCGGGTTTAAGGTCGAGGTTGCTTTAATTGAGACGGTAAGTGCTTTAATAAAGTTCGCTATTACCGTAACGGTGGCCTGTACGCGCATTAATGACATTAAGATCGACATCAAACCAGCGATGTTTTGTTATGTTCAATAATGTTCATAGAAATTGTTGTGACAGTAGACCCAATTGACAGAAGGATTAAATGAATCATACTCACATACTGTTTTGATATTGCTTTATTTGAGGAATCTTCACTTTCCGTGACGGTAAAAGTGGGAGGAGAGAGAGAGTAGGGGGAAAATATGATATAATCTACCCTCCTCATTATAAAGAACGTTATTGACGTCACACTATCGGTGCTGACGACAACTATGAATTTAGTTTAATAATAATTTTAGTCGGCATGATTCTGACGTGATCTCCCCCTTTTCCCAGCTGGGATAAACCATGAAGATGATTTTTTTAAAGAAAATAGTGAATTAGTGTTTGTTTCAATTTATCTTAGGCCACATTTATACTTACCTATGTGAGGCGGTGGTCAAGCGCATACCCATTTATAGGTAGGAAAAAAACTAACCTATCTAATACGAACGTACAGTCGTACCCCTTGGCAGTTTGTGGCTACTAAATTTGTTCCTTAGCTACTGATTTGAATCGATTTTACGCAGTTTGGTTTGCTTATTTAATGCCGCATACATAAGCATCGCGCAAAATTAGTGTAGGTACAAACGAATTTCAACTTATTTTAACTTAATACTTAAGTTATGTGCCTTAATGAAATACAAGATTAGCAATGTCATACGTGTCCTTTATTTTAATCACGGTCCTTTTCTTGAACCCAAAAAATCTTCTTGATGGTGATGTATCCCGGGATTCCCGACGATACGTTTCGGTTTCGTATCCTTTAAAATATCTATGGTCACAGGCTTACTGATTAATTCTTAATCCAAGCGCAAAACTGTAAGATTAAAGGATACGGTGAACACATTCTGCGCAAATCGAGTTGTAAAATATTAACAAGAAATTAAAAGAGCTTTTAGTAGTCTGTCTACGGGGTTAAAATATATTACCTAACTAGCTTTTTTCCCGCAGCTTCGCTCGCGCCAAGTTTGAACCCCTTTTTTTATTATTCTGTTATTCGGGGTGGAGACAATTTTAACAAATCAAAAACCCTGAAAATCGGTCCAGTAGTTCCCGAGTTATAAGTGTTGTAACAAACCCGACTTTGTTTTATATAGGTATCAGAAGAAGAAGAAGAAAGAAGAAGATATACCTACTGCATCACATACGAAAAAAACATTTAAGTGTCACAGGATTACTTGGATAATATAAAGTTGGTATTTTTGTCTTTGTTATGTTTAAAAGGGAGGGTCGTGTAAGCTTAAGTCCTGAAGTCGTGAAAAGGGCAGGGGTTTTGTAACCTACATAATATTATGATAATGAGGCCTCACGGTATCAGTTGTCACTAACATCAACTCATTTTACGTCTAATTATAACATACTCCGTGTAAATATTATGATCACAGGAAACCCGATAAGTCGAAATACGATATAAAGTCTAAAATGGACGACTTTTTTAAATATAAGTAGCTATTTAATTTTATAGAAGTGTATGTTGTAGTTCTTTGTTTATAATAGGTATTACTGGAAATCTTAATTTTGATAAAATATTTAGTATATTAATAGAAAATCGAACGTAGGGATACATATTAATGGGACGATGCGGTTTTCAATTTCTTCCCATAAGAAAATGAAATATAGATATATAGTTAATTGTTAGTACTAACAAGTGATTGGGACTTACCTTTTGTTGATCGATCACTAAATATGAAAAACAACAGCACTGTCTATTTCCATCACGCGGTAGGTTTAGTACACAATGTGGCCTTTCAGCGCAGTACTACAGTAGCGTCGTGGTTTACGCCTGAAACTCGACTGGGTGTTAGGGGCGCTGTCGTCGCATTCGCGCCGCTGCAGCGAGCTTGTAGCCGTTTCAGCGGTTTTATTCAGCGTCGAGCGCTGATTTCGCGTTGTAAAAGTCAACAAAATCCAGAGTGCTTGGTGGTAACATCTAGGGTTTTACTGTACAAAATTTACTGTTTTACTTCCGTCATGTTTATCGCACATTTAGATCAAAATTAAGACGATTAAAAATAATTATCAAAACGAGAAAAATTAAAGAAACAATAAATTTTGACCTAAGTAATTGTCATTTAAAAAAACATCTAGGCTTATTGAATTGTCCTAGTTTTGATATATGTATTAACGACGCGCGGTGTGCGATATGTAAAATTAATTGCATTATTTTACTTTTACACATAAGAATGATTGACACTTATAACAAATATAATTCTTAGATGAAGCAACTTTATTTGGACTGCAAGACTATGAGAGAAGATACTAACAAGGAGACTAACAAAGATACTAACTTATGAGAGAAGATATCTACTACATAAATAATTATTATGAAAGCTTAAGTTAAGCAAGCAAAAGCGCTGAAGCTGCTGCGTAGTGTAAAACAAACATCGTGTTGCTAAACCTCATTGATTTTCAAACAACGTTTATCATCAAATCTCATTCGAAACCTTAACGAAATGTCAATGCAGTTAGTGAAGGTCCTCCTATGAAGGTCATTAAATTTCAAAACATACCTACACCATAATTGTTGTATAAAATTAATTATACCGAAAAATATTTCCAGTAGCTCCTCGGAGTCTGATGGTTGTACACTCGTCGACTATTACAATTTACATGGGACCTAAACATACAAAGATTTCAGTCTAACCCCCAGGGTATAGAGGAGTAATTGTATGTTACGTTAACATTGTTTCTTTTATTTATTTCCATAGATACAAGTTACTTACATAAAATACTACACCAACGAACTTTTTGTTACGAACCGTGACATAGAAAAGATACATAAGTACAAGTAAGTACCTACTTACTGATGGCCGTTGAAGTGTTTTGGAGGACGATAAGGCAACACTAGGGTATCTAGTGTGTTGTCATCTTGAGTTTTCATTGTTTTATAACCAA
This sequence comes from Acronicta psi, assembly GCA_946251955.1. Classification (NCBI taxonomy): domain Eukaryota; kingdom Metazoa; phylum Arthropoda; class Insecta; order Lepidoptera; family Noctuidae; genus Acronicta; species Acronicta psi. The sequence continues at coordinate 7,255,830 of OX276475.1, read as the reverse complement.
TAATGTCCCTTCCAACCAGAGCAAAAATAAATAAGCACATTTTTGCTTAGCGGCAGAATACCAATTTGATATGTTCAGATCTATAGCTCCAATAAAAAAATACTCGTGTGTTGGGGTAAAGTTCGCTCCAGTTTAAATTGTAGAATTTATTATGGAAGGAGAAAGTGTATTTATTTCTTAGCCTTAGGCAATTGATATTCAGTCCTATTGGAAATGCAGTTTGTTTTCCTTTAGCTTTGAATTGATTCACATGTGTAGGTAGAGCCTTCACCTACTGAAATAAAAGGTTTTATGATGGCAAGCACGTATTATCGGTGTCATCAAAATTACAATGCCATGACCTTTTGTTCAGGGGTAAGGGTCTGTATCTCTGTATAATAGAAATCATACGATACATTTCTTAATATTATAGAAAAAAATAGGGTGTGGTAATATCTCTTTAGTATCGTAAATAACTAAATAGAGCGTTTTGAGCGTTCTTTTCATGGCGCTTTACAAATAACTAGATTTCCGCCAGCGGCTTCGCCCGCTATCCCACGGGAACCATACATTTTACCGGGATAAAAAGTGGCCTATGTGCTATTGCAGACTATAATCTATCTCTGTGCCATATTTCATCCAAATCCGTTCAATAGTTTTTGCGTGAAAGAGTAACAAACATCCATTCATCCATTCATACAAACTTCCACATTTATAATACCTATTAGTAGGATTATACTTATCATCAAAAGATAACAATGGGTTCAATGGCATAGAAAATTCGATGGATTTTGCGAAATGCTAGTGCATCTTCGGCATGTCAGTTTCTAACTCTCATCCCGTATTTCAACCCCCTCAAGCCTTTTGCGACAAAAAGTAGCATGTGACCTTCTCTAAGGTCTATCATCAAAATCGGTTTAGCAGTTTAGGCGTGAAATCTTAACAGACAGACAGAGTTACTTTCGCATTTATAATAGAGGATATTAGATAATAAAATTATGAATAGTATTCGTACCGACATAATTTAATGCTGACTACTAATAACCTCGACTATCAATGATAGCTACTCGTGTAATAAAATACTGTTTATTATTATTATTACCCTAAGGTAGGTAGGGGGAAGGGTAATAATAATGTTAGTAATGGTAATAATGATTATATTATCGCCAAGTAATTACGAAAGAATAATCATAGCTTTTTTTCATTCATATTATGAAACAGTAAGATGATACACCCTCTAGTGTTGAACATGAAAACTAAAGTTATGCTACTCAGTATACCCAGTATGAAGTCAAGACTTGGATACAGAGACGTCCACAAAGAGGTACTGTTGCGTTCGGATGTCTTTCGTTACAACTCCTAGAGCGATGTTGTGTTTTGTGGTGCGACTTGTAGATGGCGTTAGCAAATTAACTTTACTAACTGAATAAAGATGGCGGTAATAGAAGTACATAAGAATAAACAGCGACTCTCGGATTGCTTTGAAATTAGTTTAAATAATTTGTGTTCAAATGTTGCTATATATATTTTAAAGAAGTTTTATTCAAATCTGTCAACTTAGATTTTTTAAATCTGTATTATTATATGCGGAGCAGTCTCTGTCTCTAGATGGGAGCTAGCTAGAGTAATATAATATTTCGTTGCACGGTTACTAGAGGGCGCTAATAACTTTCTGAACACAAAGGAGATGGCAGTAGTAATAAGCTCATGGTCCTGTCCACCATATCAATTTATGGTACAGAGTACCTTCCTACAGGTGGCTGTTATTTATTTATTTAATTAATTAATTAATTACTACGGATCCACCAATTACACAAAAAAAAATGTCTAGAGATTTTACCGTTCCTGCCTTAAAAGTAGGTGCATACTATTTCTGTTTTTTTATGAATAAAAACCTAGTGGCACAGCGGTCGGCGTCCGAACAACGGGTAGCTGGTTCAATCCCCGCTTGGATAAAAAAGTGGAATACTTTCGGGGCTGGGTGTTTTTGTATTTTAACGTACCTACATGTATAGTATAAGTAAATACCTTTCATTACTGTTGTTATTAACGGGTGTGAGGATATTATTACTATAATAACCGCGGTTGCTGATGGCCTGATAATTACAATACCTATATTATTTATTATGAAGTATTGTATCAGCAGCTTAATAAGGACAAATTGTAATAATTGTACCTAAATATATAAAAACGGTTGTTTTCCTCTGTTGCTATAAAAAGCAATTATGTATTAGTTGGGTTTTTCAGAATTATTAATAGACACAACTATTGACATACTTAGGTCATACAATCACGATCCATATTATCAGAATCAGGATTATTCCCCGGTATGTGTAGATACACATTCCAGTGGTGTGCCAGGATCGTAGCAAGTGGAAATCTATAGTCTCTGCCTGCCCCTATGGGAAACAGGCGTGAAACTGTGTGTGTGTATGTGTAGACACTATGGGTGGATGAGTCTATTGCCCTCAACCGGGCATAAATCTACACTCCGAACTGCTTCTGAAGATTTCTCCAAAACCCAATAACACTGCTCGACCAGAAAATTGAACATAGGACCTCAAGCATAGCAGTCGCGCTTAGAACCACTAGGTTACTGAGTATCCTTTGCTTAATCATCGTCATTATAGCTACAAAATTATGACTCCAATTAATACTGTGATGATAAAAGTACCTACCTAGTACAGTTCTCGCCAAACTTATTGTCCGGGTTGAAGTTGGCACGAGCTAACTTTAACCCGGCCGTAAAAATTGGAGAAAGAAAAATATTATTATTAACTGAACCCACAATTTGTTTTAAACCTACAATTTGCGAATAACTAAACTTGAGTTTGGTGGGCAAGTGAGTGCACTAACCTCAGAATTTTTTTTAACAAACAAATTGACAAACTTTTATGAAATTGGCTAAAATATTTTTTAAGAAATGAGAGCCGAGGGCGTTCAACTTTAGTAACAGATTGAAGAGGGAGGGGTGGGGGGGGCTTTTCTTTGTTGGTTGATTGCACAACTTTCTCAATGATCTAGCAAACTTAGCACACCGGGATAAATGCAGCTTTAAAATAATTAATAGAAATTGTAATAATAAAACGGTTTCAGTTTCAATGCAATGTTATAGACACAAAAAGACGCGCTATGACATTTCCTTCTTCAAACGAGGCCTAAAAAGAGCTCTCTACCAAAGACAGTTGGAGGCCTAAAAAGAGCTCTCTACCAAAGACAGTAGGCGGCAGCTCTGTCCCCGAAGTTTCTGAATTCCATGGGCGGCGGTTACCACTTACTATCAAGGTGGACCGCGGGCTCGTGTGCCACTGTAGGCAATAAAAAAAAATAGAATCTGTCCATTCATATCCATATATAATATCCCTGGTATTTATAAGATTTTCCAAAGAATTTCTGTAATAAAAAAGGGCGACTTAGATATTACTCGGAAAATTCCAACACTAAGCAGGTAGCTTAAAATTGGTAACTAAGTACTCTATTTCCTGCCTAATTTTTCACATTACATGTTTTGACTACCATGTTCTTGGTTAGAGCCATTGACTAATTGTTTAATCATTGAAAAAAACTTTTTAATTTATTCAGACATTGCCATAAATACATTTCAATAGATCATTCACGCTTCAACAAACCGAAAGTCTTCTTTCCGTAGAGGCAATGACTCAAAAATGTTAGGTCATGTATGAAATCGTGATACAGAGAGCCGATCAACGATAAATCCTGAAAATTCTTCAACAGGCTATAAATATATTCAGAAAACAGAAAACATTAAAGCCTCTGCAGTCATTTATTTTATTTAAATAAAATTTTGGGATTTATTTTACGCTAGATGAAATACGTAGCATTTTGATGAAACACAGGGAATTTTACTAATAGTACATTGCAAGATGTATTTGTTTCTTATTTCGATAATTATAACATACCAACACGCCTGTATTCCCCAAAGGGTTAGACAGAGGTGTACAAATGTAGGTACCACAGTTCGACCGGTATGTTGAGGTCCCATGTAATAGGGGGCGAGCCTATTGCCATCAACCGGGCACATATCTAGACGGCGAGCTGCTACTGGGAATTTCACAGAAATACCCAACACTGCTCGACCCGGGAATCAAACCCAGGACCTCTAGCGTAGCAGTCACGGGACCACTAGACCAACGAGGCAGGTAGGGGTATAAATTATTATTAACCCACATTTATACAAATAAACATAATTTGAAAAAATATATAAATATAACAACGGTTTTTTTCTGTTTTCCCAATCTAGTGAGCATTTCTCTAAATCCCATCTTAGTGGACAATTAGTTTCATCGGATTTGGTTTGGCGTTGATGAAATGAATTTAGAAAACTAGCTGTGCCCCGCGATGCTATAGTATACAAGGTGGAAGGGAACATCGACACACATCGACACACAAACGTCGTGACAAGTTTTCATTCAAGGTCAAAAATAAAATGACCTAGGTCATTAATGTAGAAAATGATCGGTCACGCTGTATATTTGTCCTCAATCCAGCCTATAAAACCGCCTTAGTTTCAAGTTGATAGGCTTCATGGTTTCTGAGGTTCTTGACTTGCAATCTAAACAAAAATAAAACTAATCTACCTGAAGAACACAACTAAAGAAAACAGGTACTTAGTGGGGTATATTTAATATGATGCTATGACATTATGGCGTTGAACAATAAAGAAAGTGCCGTTATTCTGAATGTCAGACCAAACATAAGATTGGAACATCGCTTACCCTCATTTGTTAGCAAAATGGTACCGATTTATTTTCCTTTGTGATCTCGTTTATGGATAGTTTCATCTATTGAGAATATGAAACACAAGTACAATACGAATGTTGTCTACTTGTTATGAAGTATTGGGCGAGCTGGACCGAGCCAGAAGGATGACTACGGAAAGATTGCGTTCAGTACAAAATCGTATTATAGTTAGACGGATTTTACGGGTCAAACCGCAACGTTTTTTCTTATCTTTTTGTGAGCTCCCGAACAACCGTAATACTCTCCTCGTACATGTAACAATAGATTGTGAGAATATACTTTGATATTTTATATAGCATAACGTTCGTATTTTTGCTTTACCTACCCATCTTGGATGAAGAAGGCATTATTATTATGATTGAATTATCATTCTGTATTTATGTTACCAACTAGATTTATGCGTAAACTGCTTATTTATTATTATCAATAAATGGAGCTGTATATTATGTAAGTACCTAAGTACTTCGTAAAAGAATCGTAAAACAGTTTTTTTTTAATAATATATAAGTAATATTTACCTTCTTTACTTCTATTTGACATGGATTTTCTTTGGTAGACACGAGTTTAGTGCCAAAGGGTGTTTTGCGTCAGACCTAAATATAATAAACTTTAATAACTAACACTTATGCAAACGGACCCAAGCGCAATAGGCCTTCAAATAGTTGGGATAACGCATAAACCTCAAATATACATTGTGGGGTGAATACCAGATAAAAAGGACTACCTATATACTTAACTAGTATGTATATCAACATTTAGTATATTTATTTAGTCTAGTGGTCCTTAATTTTACCGCTCTGCGGATACTAGGTCTTGGGTTCGATTCCCAGACCGAGACACGTGTTATTGGGTTATTCTATGAAATTCTCAGTAGCAGCTCGGAGTTTGAATTCGTTCCCGGTGAATGGAAATAAGCTTGCTCCCTATTACATAGAACGTTAATATACCGGCGAATAGTGAATATACCTAATAGACCTCTGCGTAACCCTTCGGGAAATACCTACAGTCGTGATAATAAATGTTATACAATTCAAAGTTATATGCACAATCTTGTATAAAAGTTTACAAATCACACTTCTATATAAAATTACACTGAAATAACAACATAAAGATTAATTGTGATCCTATTTCTCTTGTACGGGACCTAAACTAAATTTTCTTAAACTTGCCTACAGTAGAGCGCTGGATTAAATCTTTTGAACTCTTAGAGCCGGTTGCACCAAACTTAATATCGGCTTAAGCAGTCGCTTATAACGAAGCAGAAAGTGTCTGTTAAGCAATTAAAAACCTGGAGTTACATTGCAAACGTGAACAATAAAAAACTCCTACCGTATTTTTTGTGATCATTAAGTTAATTGCTGCTAAAAGTACCTAGTGTTTAATTTTGTGCTATCCGCCCCACGGATTTATTAAGGACGGATTAAATGGTCTCTTCACTTATACTTAGCCTAATTAAAAACTAATTACACTAGAGTTTTAATTGACCTCGACTTTCTTACTTTAACGAATCGTTCACTAGACATTTTATAAAATATTTTATTTATTTAAGCTTGGCCAAGGTTACTAAAAATAAAACGATTGTGGGTCTTAAAAACTTCGTCCTGATTACTTCGATCCCGGAGGAATTTCACAAAATCCCGTCTTATCCCTTGCCCAAGACCTGAAAGCCGCCATGCAAAATCGATACTCCGCACCCTTATTCTGCAACTTTTGTAAACCAAGTTGACACCAAACTCCACCGAACTTCAAAAATTAATGGTAAATTCAACATTCAGCTTGATGCGAAAGAAGTTAACGAATCAGAATTAATTCTGCTTGTGTAAGGAAAAAATCATGGCGCAAAACATTTGCCTCCGCCTAATATTATTTAATAAAAAAATGTACGTGAATGATGTTGAAATGCCGTACATAATGACAGTAAAACACCACTGATGACGTCTAAGGAATAGACAACAGTTCTTTTGCTGCTTATTCTGTTTGCTTGAACCTTTGAGGTTAGATTTGAATATCGAATAAATATTTTTTACTTTATTGTTGCTATGATAGTTCTCGTTTTAGTATCTACGTAAACTCAAAAAATTTATGATGATACAAAATGTTAGATTTAAAAGGTTTATTTTTATAAAAGGTTTAGATGAGATCGATAAAAATGATTTTTTGGTTAAAACCTTTGGAATCAGCCATTTTGTTTTATAGACTCAACTTTCAGTAAGTTACATGCACCGTCGAGTAATCATCGTTAGGGTTAAATATTATTATGTTCCTATATGTATGTGTAGTATGTGTAGTTGTGTACATATCCTTACAAGGCAAACATTTTTTGTAATTTGCTATCTTTACAAAATAATTATATGTATATATAATTGTATTAAATACCTAATTGCTATCAAGTGATTAGTCTCATGCGCCATTTATGGAACAATGGATCTAATGTTCAATAGATATTGGTACTTATTTCATTTTATGAGCAAGCCTCCAGTTTTGCCCTCGATACGTGTTGATTACCTAGTGTTTGCAGATCATTGATTTATGTATCACGCAATCAGATATCATTCACCAAAACACTGCAAATACCTAATAATCAAAAGCCTAGATTCAAGCGGTTTAGTTTACATTTAAAATTTATGCATTCAGTGGAAATTGTTACAATTTGCCATGTAGTAGTGTATAATACGCAATCAGGATCGCTTTAACCGGACCCCGTTTGAATGGGGGAGGCAACGAGCGTGATTTTGCGCCACTGTGACTGCTTAGTTAGGAATAAAATTGTATTAAATTTTGCGAAGTTGTCTACTGAGAAGAATATTATATGAAGTGTCACTTTAGTAGTAAAATGCGAAGGAAATAACGCATAGGATATCTTTCTTTCTTTCTCATCTGTAGTCACGATGAGCTGGTGCTGATTGTCCGACTTCACACTAATTTTAATTTCGCAAGCGCCATTTTTCATAATTTCTAGTAACGCGAAAAAAATATAAAATGTTGGAAATGGAACTCTACTAGTCATGCGTAATAGAATTTCTGAGTTAGTTATTGATATTCGCATCACGTTATCAAGTTTAATACTGTCCGTGGATGTACTTCTCGAGGAAAACGCGGTCATCAAGTCAGAAACACTCATTGTATAACAATTGTGCAGTCTACTGTACACAGTATGTTCAGTCACGTAGCTTTGTGAGATTTCGCCATAGGCTCTCGGTTTCCGTTCAAATGCATCCTCGATAGCGAGACTGTTAGCTTTCACATCAGCCTCCGCGCTTTCGAGTGCTCCTTTGCCCTCCCATGGGGTCTCTCATCACAACTAGGTCAAGCCATACATTCCTTATGCAGTCCTTTAGTTTTGCTCAACGTACCTACTTGTCTCCACGCTTCTTGTGTTTAGATGGGTGTATGAACTTTTATATTAAGTAATAACTATTCTGATACGTCACCGCTTTGGAGTATTACCAATAGTTGATGGATATTGAACTCGATTATGGGTTGCTCAATTCTGTTTTGAAATAGTTTCAGGCATTCCAGACCTTTTTTCGCTACTGTAGCACCGTTAGTATCCCTACTGCCTGCTCATCCAAACCTTCAATAAAATAATCCTAAACCTACGAGACCTAAACTATCTAACCAACCAGATCATTTTGTTAATTATTTCTAAACTAAAATTATTACTTTTATCGTCAATTGTTTCTCCATAACTGACTTTATCTCCGTTGTTGTTCATTGTACAGTCAGCAACGAAAGTAGCTGAACACTATGAAATCTTCAAAACGCTTTAACATCTTTAATATTCAGAATTCACTGACTCTTGAAGGCAGTACAAATTCTCATAATAGAGGACAATTATATATTTTACCTTAGTCAAAATCTAATGAATAGTTTTGGTACTGTGATGTTTTTAAACTTTCGTCGTGTTCAACGACTTTCGTTGCTGACTGTACTTATCTACTGTTCCGCGGGTCGATCCCAATTAAATTACCGTGCCTATCTCGGTAAAACCTATTTCCAACATGTTTACAATCTTCTTTACGTCAGTTACGAAGCTCAACTGTGTGACTAACCGAGTTTCGAACTTGCCGGAAGCGAGCGTCATGAACAAAATCTAAGTGAATTTGTCAAACGCGACTATATAATAAGCTTTCAACAAAGTTGCTTAGCAATTTACGTAAGTACCTTTACCTACGTATACGTTGATGTTCCTTTATATTTCCAAACTATTGTGTCGACGTAATCGTGTTTTGTAGCTGCTCGACCTAATTTTCATCGCAAATCTATTTTGATTAAGATTTGCGATGAAAATTCTGCGTTTACTGAACATGTCTTCTTCAATGATATCAGAGTTCTAAGTGTATGATGATAGGCAGTTGTAATTATATCTGTAAGCATAGGTTGAGTTTGCTAAAATACATTAAAAAGTCAAGTACAATATTCGTAAAATAATTTAATCAATCAAGCAATCAGCCTACAGCAGCAGTCTTGAGCACTCTGCATTCAGCGGGAACTAATTGTTCTACCTTTTCCAGGTTGTCCGTCTGCCAAGCTAGTGGCTATCCCTATACTTTGCCAGTAGGCGGACCACACTCGAGGTCACCTCTGCTTCATCGGTCCTTCGGAAATAAATGCTTACTTATCTATATATCGAGTACAGTTTAATAACAGCATATCTACATATGAAGGCGAGCTAAATCACGTCACCCAGCAGAAGATTCACCAACTTCACATCAATTTATAAGTAGAGAGCAAAATTTCCGCGGAAAGCCGCTATCCGATTACCTTGGGGATGTATTCTAAACGCGTCGATTTCTAGCACTTAAGTTATAAGCTAAAAGCGACTGATTATATATGTAGGTAAGTATACAGATTTGGAAAAAATATATAAGGAGAAGAGATAGAAGAGAAGTAGCTCCATCCTGAAGAAAGATACTTATAGGCTGTTTTCCAGAGCAGGCAGAGATAGCCTACATTACAAATATTAAATCTTATATTCATTGAAGAGACCATCCAGATGGATAAAACGATTCATATTATACTAAAATATATAGGAATGGCTAGATCTATAACTCTAGATTGTAATTTCTAGTTCTAGAATGACTACAGGATTTTTTTTTGCCTTTGTTCGTTATTTAGTTTTAACCTTATGTTGTTATTTTTATTAAGCTGGTAACATTGTTAAAATGTAACAACACTGAAGGAGTTGTCGAGATGATGAATGACATAAAATCATTAAGGTAGCATATCTAAATTAGAGCGAATTAAAATTAAAGTTTTGAAATGGAAATTCTGCTAATTCTTCAATCATACATCCTACAACTACGCACCCTCTTACTTACTTGATTCAAAACCGTGGAAAAACATAGTTATGTAAAACATTTCGATATTTTTATACTAGCTTGCAGCTGTTGTAACTTGCTGTCAACAGTAATGACTGCTCCCGCTCAGTTTTACAGCAGCGTATCAATTTTTTCTGACGTCAGTTGCAGTCGTTCAATTTTCTCTCGATCGCTATCTTTCGCAATTTGCGAACGGTCTGGAGCGAAATCGCTTCCCGCGCGATAATCGACAGGCGACAGCGATCCGACATGGAGCGACTCTGATTTATGGAGCAATATTTAAGAAGGGAGCGATGCGCGTCGCCGCGGGGTCCAAAACAAACGCTTTGTAATAACCTTTTTAAACGCAGAGTTATAGGGAAAATCAGTATGTCAAGAAAATGCTGAGAAATGGTTTATATTTATTCATTATTTACATTTTGCATAATATCTATTCTTATCAGGCATTTTACGTGCAAAATTTGAAAATATGTTGATAAACATAAAATATTGTTGTCGTGGACTTCGCATTGTTGTCGCGTTGTTGTCGTAATGTTTCTTTGGGTGCGTTATTTAATTTTTGTTTTGTTTTCATTTCTGTAGCTTCCTTTTCTCTTTTCATATTTTTCTTATACTTAATTTTCTTATTTATTTTTATAATCATAACAAGATTTTCTAGTTGAGTAACTTACTTGTTCCTCGTGATAATAGTGAAAAAATTGTGTCTTTGTTCACATTTAAAGTGAAATAGAAATCTGTTTAAATGTAGATCCATAAATAGCTACTTTAATTAACGGGGCAATAGCAGCACTAGAGTGGTTTTAATCCATATTGAAGCTTTATTCTAGCAAGTACTTACCGCGGGTTTGTATGTACAAATTAATTAATGTGCTTGTGCTACTATAATTAAAGTGATTATGAATTCTTGTATTTGGAAGCGAAAACACAGTTTAAATATTTATAATGGAAGAAAGGAACACAATTTGGTTATTAAAGAAATTAGAGTATCTATCTATGTACTAAATACCTAATAGTATTCTTTTAGAAAATTAATGAGTTATTTTTTGTAAGTCGTTCTCAGTAACTAATAAAAAGTTTACAGTTATATACAGTATAAAGTTTTGTTTTTCAGTTTCATTTAAAATTATCTACAAACGCAGACGACACTGCTCGACCTGGAAATCGAACATAACAGTCGAGCTTTGAATCAAGAGCCAGAGTGTATTTTTACGGTAATAAAACAAAAAGTGTGGATTATATGTTTTATTATCATGAAATGAAAAACTATATGTGGCCTATTAACGTAGTAATTTGACAGTAGGTTTCTGAGGGTGTGGACATCCGCTAAAAATGAAATTCGCTCAGGAAACAGATAAACTTCACCAAACACGAAATCACAACCGAGGCCTAGAATATTGAGGTCAGAATAACTTCTTTCAATTTCGACGTCCATCTGCAGCCATAGCCAGAGGCTTGAATACGTCCAATAGGCAGAAACGCCATTTCAAACTTTGCTTTCATATATATACCTATTCATTCCTAATCCTGTCTATTCGTGTGACCCTCATTTCAGCTGAGTGGAGATATTTTTCATCGACGTATATCATCGGCGAGCATTGTGAGAGGGACAATACGAGCTTCTTTATAATAGTCTTAGACGAAAGAGTGATATTATTATACTCGGGCTTAGAACATGACTTGGACATATTGTGACTTTTTGTTAGGTTAGTGGATTGTCATTGTCGTATGAGTTTCGTACAAAATGAAACATTTATTTTTCTCAACATATCGAAGATTATTTTAACTTTTATCGTGTTTTCAGACAAAATCAACTGCAATCTATATAAAGATTATTTTTCAACAAAATCTACACGACGTCATGACAGCTTCTGTTTGTTTTCATATTGGACTAACTCATCTCATAATGGAATATAACTTAAACCAATTGATTAATGCTATAGTATTTCTATAACTATAAGGATACCTTAAATACCCCTTTCCAAACCTAATGCACGAGATGGCATGGCCTAATTTGATTAACCAACGAACCAATAACTTGACTGTTAACGATTAATTAGCTATTCATTAATCAAGTTACCGCAGCATGTAAGTTTAATATCATAGCGTTCTAAATTAGTGCGCATGTCGCGAATAAATTGGAAATTGTTTCGAAAACGTAAACATGTTTCATCTCGGAAAGTAGTCGAGCGCCCCTTACATTGTAATGTTAAACACTTTTTAGTTAATTACAACAGCCCCTACAGTTGAGTGAGCAATTTCGTGGGCACTGTAGTTATGCTGGCTACACACGGCCAAGTTTATCGTACAATGTTCATGGTATTTAGGATGTAATAACAAACAAATAAAAATAACTAAAAATAAAATTTAGGTGTCTTATGCTGTCTGTGAGTACTTTCAAATAAATTATAATATTTAACAGATATGTGTAAGACATTTTTTAATAGATTTCGATGATTTAAGTGCTCAATGCATTGGTGCTCTAAAAACACGTGCTCAAACGGGAATACTGCCGCTAGAGGTCTTATTTTTGGGACTAATATATAAATTTTAAAGTGTAAAAACTTGTTGTATATTTCATTTCCATATCTTACAGGGTTCAGAAGATATCTTCTTCTTCTAAGTCGGGTTTGTTAAAACACTTATACTCGAGAACTGCTGAACCGATTTTCATGGTTTTTGATTTGTTGGATTTGTCTCCGCCCCGAATAACAGAATAACAATTAAATCGTTTTTAACTGTTTATTTATTTATTGTTATTCTGGTATTCGGGACGGAGACGTTTAAAGTTGGCGCGAGTGAAGTTGCAGGAAAAAGTTCGTATGTAAATATTTTTAGGATAAATATATAAATAACTAGATGAAGGCGGGTAACTTCAATATACAGTAGTATGTATGTGATAATTCACTACAGTAGTGTGTAGTTAGTTCAATAGTAATAATATCTGTATGTCAATAAGAAAGAACAATGCATATTCGGAACGTGTGTTTTCTTTTAATTACCTATTACATTAATTTGATAGAGCTTCATAAAATATCATGTAAATTTTACTATGCTCCCTTGATCGTGTGTAGCCACTACTACATACCTATTACGTCATCGCTTCCTGCCTGTTTATCCCAGATTAATCTTATCGTTACGTAGAAATGCTTTCTCTTCGGTAACGTTAACTATCGATGAGTAAACCCGATCGGGAGTTTGACAATGGAAATCCGTCTAATAATAACATTATTCTCTCAGCTTTAACCTTTGATTTGTAATATATGTACCTATTGATATAATCTATAATCCGAGACTTCAACTTCGAAAATAGTTCACAGCAATTCAAAGTCTTTAGTGTTAGGCATTTTCAGCAGGAAGAAACAGTTCGATTTTTAGTCATTTTTACCCGACTGCCGAAGGAGGAGGGTTATGTGTTTGACGCGTATGTATGTATGTATGTATGTATGTCCGTTCCTATGTCCGGTCGTAACTACTCAACGGCTCAACCGAATTAGATAAATGGCACCTCATTAGATTCGTCTTGATGGCACGACTGTCACTGGGTACATGAAATTTAAAAAAAAACAATATGGCGGATTTTATACGCTTTAATTACCCGACTGCCGAAGGAGGAGGGTTATGTGTTTGACGCGTATGTATGTATGTATGTATGTCCGTTCCTATGTCCGGTCGTAACTACTCAACGGCTCAACCGAATTAGATAAATGGCACCTCATTAGATTCGTGTTGATGGCACGACTGTCACTGGGTACATGAAATTTAAAAAAAAACAATATGGCGGATTTTATACGCTTTAATGTGCGAACTGATTTTGAAAATGATCTTTATTTGTATCAATTTATATTTTAAATCATCATTTAGGATCTATCTAGTGATTCTATGATGATTTATAAACTAAAAAGAAGGAAATAAAATCTATTATTAAAAGAAACAAAAAACCCGACTGCGTAAAAACTACTAACTAAAAATCTAAAAACAAGCTCTGTGATGTTGGAAAATGTATTGCAGGCGGGACAAGCTGTTCGTTCATAAACAAAATTGTTTCTTTGCTTGACCCGCCTGCAATACATTTTCCAACATCACAGAGCTTGTTTTTAGATTTTTAGTTAGTAGTTTTTACGCAGTCGGGTTTTTTGTTTCTTTTAATAATTGATTTATTTAGTCAATTGAATACATTTATGAGTAGTTCTTTTTATGACCTAAATGTATTAGAAGAAAAATATATAAACTTAAGCTAAGCCAAGTTAATTAAGTAAATAGGATTTTTTTATAAAAATAATATCAGGTTTCAAATTTTAGCGGGCAGAGCATGATACTTACAGCCACAGTTGTATAATACACACATTACTTAAAAAATAGAAAGAGAACATAATTATTTCACAAAAAATACACGTAATTATATAAATTTTATTCTTGTAAAAAAAGGTCATTTTGGTAAGGGAATGACTTGACATTTTAGCTATCACCCACTCACGAACGCACCTGAGATTTCCACAAAACCTGGACTAACGAAAAATTCTTCGTCCGGTTTTAATGTTGTCATTTGGACAGGCGGAAAGGTCCACTTTTTGCATTGGGGTTTTTCGTGCAAAATAATGTGACATTAATAAGTCTCACCTCCCTTTAAAGGGAGATGTCACGTACGTATTTGGGTCAGCTCTTACATTCATGTCGCTTTGATAAATAATTAGGGTTCTGTGGCAAAAAATACTGAACAATGAAGCCTTTTTGCGGCTCAGTGATGATCGTCTGTTCGTTATGCGAAGTAATTACGTATGACTTCCGTAAAGTTCTGGTAATATTATGAACTTATTCTAGATCCAAAATGAACAAATCCATTCCATCCATAGGACAAATGTGTATTTTGCTAGAACAAGCTTTTTTATTAGGGTTCTAAAAAGGGTGTAAGTATTTAGAATTCGTAGTATGTGATGACGTTTCACACTTGACCGCTTTTTATTTAAATTGGGACTACATACTGGTTTACCCGTACGAAACGTGACCCATTTATAATTCACGTAGATTTAAGACTAACCAACTTACGGAGTAAACGAAATAAATAATTGTTGTAATAAATGTTCATTTTTATGTTATGTTTATTTTTTAGTTATATTTATAACGAATAATATATATTTAAAAAAATATCAGTGAATTGATCGACAGCTACCTCACTAAATTGGGAGAAAGGTGTTATAATTTACTTCAAATGAGAGTAGTGTTTCTCTGAAGTTAATTGCCAGAAATAGACAATAGTTCGAAGTTCGTTGGTAATTCTTAATATTTTATTTAAAAAGTCGTTATGGTTTGAAGAAAAATCAAACAAAAGAAATATAAATATCGATTAGGTTAGAAATGTGGCTAAACAACGCCAGGACCGAATTATAATCAGTTAATTTTGCTGGCCACGATAAGGTAACGCTGCCAGCCATTTTGGCTGATCGGATACATTTTGTAATTTTTACAGAAGTAAGAAGAGTTTTGCTAACTATGGAAATTATAGCCACTATTTTTTTTGTAGATGAACATTAACAGTCTATAAATGCACAAGAATAATAATAGTACAAATGATTTATATGTGGGTATAACAAAAGTTATGGCACATGTGTTATTTGACGACGTCTGTGCTCTAGTGGTTCGGGTACCGGACTGCTGATCACGACACGATCACAGGGCACAAATATTTATCTGATGTATATAAATGTTTGTGTATGTCTAGGTGTTTCTTATGTATAATGTGTTTACAAAATAAAATCAATTAGAAACAAAAAACCCGACTGCGTAAAAAGTACTAACTAAAAATCTAAAAACAAGCTCTGTAATGTTGGAAAATGTCGCAGTCGGGTTTTTTGTTTCTTTTAATAATTGATTTTATTTCCTTCTTTTTAGTTTATAAATCATCATAGAATCACTAGGTTCAATCCTAAATGATGATTTAAAATATAAATGAATACAACTAAAGATCATTTTCAAAATCAGTTCGCACATTAAAGCGTATAAAATCCGCCATATTGTTTTTTTTTAAATTTCATGTACCCAGTGACAGTCGTGCTATCAAGACGAATCTAATGAGGTGTCATTTATCTAAATCCGGTTGAGCCGTTGAGTAGTTACGACCGGACATAGGAACGGACATACATACATACATACATACATACGCGTCAAACACATAACCCTCCTCCTTCGGCAGTCGGGTAAAAAGGTTTAAAAGTATAATATCCATTGTCTAGTACCTATAGTACAAGCTCTGCTTAGTTTGGGACTAGATGGTGCTATGTAAAATGTCCCCAAAATATTTATTATTTATTATTCCTCTAATGTACACACAAAAACTTTAGTCGAGTAATATTATCCCTATTTAAGTCGATGAAAAATTGCTTAATTAAGTTAAGGTATCCCATTTAACAATTTTTTATACCTACTTATGTGCAAACCTCCATGAAATAAGACTGAATTACACCGAGAGCTTAGGTTTGGCACAATCCGACCGCACATTTGAATAATAGACGTATCACGCAAACATATATTTTATCCAGCAGGTAGACGAGCACAATCCAAACGCGCAAATAAGTAGAGTGTATAAGGTAGAATCGAAATGTTCGCGGAGAAATTTTCCTCCGCACACACAGCCTTAATTTGCATTGGAGCGAAAATATTTAATCAGGCGTATAATCTTAGCGTTCCATACGCTTTTGTGGTACAAACGCGCACACGGCTTTACTGCGCTCTGTATACGGAACACTACATTTTGGAAGGAATTTTCCTTACTTTATTTGAGATACGGTGTTATTTTTTAGAAGTTATGCATACGTATATGTAGGTATACGTTTTGGCTATAATTTACAGAAAGTTTAAGTTCTTCAACATAAAATTCTAATCGTTCAACTAGCATCGCAAAAGGCACACAACAATATTTTAAACAATAGATTTAAACTCGTGATCGTTTCTAAGGACAAAGAGGTCGGTTCGATTCCCAAGTCGAGCAATTGTTACTGAACTTCTGAAATTGTCAGAAGCTAGTTCAGAGTTTGGATTTGTGTTCGGTTAATGGCAATAGGCTCACAAGTTATTACATGGGACCTAAACATACCGGCGAACAGTGGGTGTGCCTAAGTACATCTCTGCCTAATCTTTCGGGGAATACAGGCGTGATGGTGTGTGGTGTCAACGGGAGTATGCAATTTCAAACACATAATGCAAAACTCAATCAAATTAGCTAACCGACGAATGTATATTGTATAAAGAGTAGCGTACACTGAATTAATCCTACTCTCAACTAGTGCAGGCCGTAAAACCAACAGAGATAACACGTTATAAAGCCTTCGGGTTCGGATTGAACGTTAACAGTTATAGCTCCGATCTGGTTTGTAACATACCATGTAATCATGTTGAATGCTGGTAGGTTCGCTCGTAAATCTGGTTAGGCAATGCCAATAAAACTATGAATGAACCGAAAAAAAATATACTTATGCATGTAAAAATACGTACATTACAACCCATGTACTTTCCCACTACTTACCTATTTACGGGTATCCCAGTCCTTCTTGTTCATCATACTAGCCTAATACAGATTGGCAGACTTCACACGCTGTCACGAAAATTTCTATCTTAAGCTAGTATTTTAGCTTAAGATCACTGGGCTAACGAGGTAGTTCCGTTAGATAAGTTTTGAGAATTTCAATTCCTAAAAGCGCCAATTTTGCACCAGGTTACGAGCCCCACCGTTTTCACCCTGGCAACCATTGATCTATTTCGGATATATCTTGTAATCACTATCTTTTTGTGGGATAATGTGTAAAGGTATTATCATTATCATAGCAACCTTCTTACGTACCTACATAAGCTCTCAGTTGGGCCGTACTATTCCGTTCCATTACGGCCCGATCCTCCCATCTAGAATTTAGATAAATGTAGTAAAGTAGGTAAGTAGCACCTAATGCATGTAGATAGGTAGGGTCCATGTAAACTCGAGTGCGCCTAATATATTATGCGTTATTCGGTTTCAATCTATCGATTTTACTTCGACGTTGTTAGAAAGCGGGACTTTCGCGATTTTCCGCACCATTAGTGATGTGACAAACGGCGGTTTGTACTCACGATGTCGTTTTCGTCCATTACGAGATTTCAAAGATCGAACATTCGTATTCGCTCTTTTAACTTCGATCAAATATAGCATTTTTTCACTGTCTGGAAATTTCGCGGATAGGTAATATTTTGGTATTGGTGATGACTGATTTGTATCAAAATAATTTTTTTAACGATGAATACCTATTCCGCGTCTAACGAATTTCAATATTTCCTTACACTTTCGCGTTCAACGAAGGGGAACGGATTATAATTAAACAATAAAACGGGTTTGGAAGTCAATAGCTTTGCTTAACGGAAGAGTGGTCTAATTTAGATAATTCTGTGTAATTAATGTTTTCCCTACATTCCGTATTCTGTTTCATTACTCGCCTGTATACTGTAGCTTTCAGAACGAGTAGTAGATTTACATTTGCTCTGTTACTTACAACAGGTGAATTTGACAACATTATACCGTGTATAGTCAGTTCTACTTCTATAATTCGTATAACTTTTAGTTTATAAACTATATATTTTGAATTGGCTCCTGATAGAGAATCATACTTATGAACCTATCAAGAATCACGAATATATCAATATTACGAAAACAACTACGTATACCGATCCTTCAAAGTTAGGGTTTTTTATAAAGCAATTATTTTGATCATTATGACATTACTTAGCTGTTGCTCGCGGAATTACTTGCACTCCAAAGGACTTTTTGAGGTAAAAAGCCGAAGTCTTTTCTTACAATATAATCTATATTATTTTCTAATAATTAATATAATCTATATTATCAAAAGGTAGACAGAGTGACTTTTGTATTTAGGTATAATATTAGTAGGTGGACACCCACATATTTTCCATGACAACATAATATACAAGATTCCCTTCCCTTTTCAGTTGCAATATACACGTAAATTTAATTTTGACATCAAAGAGATCGGATTTGTTTGACTTGGCTCTCTAATATTGCGCTTGGTAGGCTGATTTACAAACGTTTTCAGTCAAACCATTTGCTGAAATAGTTTTACCGATTGGCTGAGCAAGTAGGTACTCAATTTTTAAAGTATAAAAGCCCTACTCTCTACATTATTTGCAAATTCGGATAGTTCATAAAAAAAATTTAGAACTATTTTTGTTTTACCTTTAGAGTAGGTTACTTGTTAGGTACTACTAGTAATAATTATTATGATTGACAAAATTATATTTATATTTGTAAATATCGCGTGCTTCGAAAATGATAACTAGTCACATATTTTTTTAGCTATAGTCATACGATTTGGAGATATTAAAAGTTAGTCACATAATAATTTACTTTCTTCTACTTTTTTATTTATTTATATTATAATATATATCTATTTAAATAAAGAATTAAATATTTATGTTCGAAATTTAAATTAAATGTAATAAAAATGTATTCCGGAATGTAAGCAAAATAAAATTATATTAAAATAACTATTTACAATATGACATAAAAAAACTAACTTTTTTTTTACTTCCAAAAAGTTTATTTGTCATTTTCTTTGACGACTGCGCTGCGAAATTTTGTTTTACCTTTGGAGTATCTATTACAGTGAGAAGGTTTAACATACGTTACAGATAGTAACTACACCTATGCTTAACACCTTGTGAAGAACCTGCAGCCGTGATCTTCTTTTTCGTGTCGATAAAGTTACTTTTTTTTAATTATTTTTTTTGTTATTTGTTTGGCCATAACTTCAGAGGCTTGAAGATTTACTATTAATAATATTAATTATAAATAGATAAGTACTAACATTTGTTATACTTAGTAACTATCAGCAGACTGCATGGTTTTGCCATCCAATCTATTCAGGGGATAATACTCGGATCGAATAGAAAAGTGTTATCATGACACTGCAGATTCTATCTACCAAGTATATCGAGTTATTCACCACAATGATCGGTTCCCGGCTGATCCTCCATACTTTGTGAGCGTGTGTACTTTTTGCTATTCACGTCTTATGCATAAAATTCGTGATTATTCATGCCTAAAATATAATAAAATAAAAATATAATCTTAGCATGGAAAATGCTTAAAAAAATACAAAAAGATAAATGGATTTAGATTGACACAGGTCTCTATCAAATATTTTATGGTGAGAATTGAATTGGATTGGCAAGTAAAAGATTTAGGCCCGGGGCACACTGGCGGGCAGTCATAGCGACAAAACCAAAGGAAACGAAAGCTTACTAATAAGTACTAAAAGGTAGGTATTATGGTACTTCTTCTAAAAATCCGCTATTAGGCGCCGGGCCTCATAATATCGTTGTAGATAAAGCATGTTCGACAAATCTTTTTAGGATGAAAAATGAAACTAATTTAACAATCATCATTTAAAACAAAAGACTACTTACTTACTTACTATTTTTTTTGTTTTTATCTTTGTTTGGTAGTTTTTTTTATTTATCTTTGTTTTTCGGCTTGTAGTAAAAAAATACAAACAAGGTACTAAAAATAATTTGGTCAAATCAAGTAAATTGTTGTCTGTGCCGTAAAACTTGCTGATATATTAGCAGTTATAAAAAACGCACAACGCAAAATGTTTTTTGCGCGCGATGTGTTTGAAAACTTGTCCTGTGACGGTATACATGGGTTCAGTTGACCACGAAGTTTTAGCTGACAAGAAATATTGTGTTGCCGTGGCACAACCACAAATACCGCATGAGCAAACTGAGCTTTAAACATAAGTATACAAATTGTCTTAACACATTTTTTTTGATGACGCTAGGAACGCCAGCTACGGAAATATTGACAATAAATTGCAAAACAATTCTTATTCAAAATTCTAATAAACTTCTTGTAACCAATGTAATTTTAAAGCAAACTCACTACTAACATTAGTAGTTTTAGTTGTTTAGACATTTTTTAAAATATTTGTGGACATTTTTACACAGAAATATCTAGTCCCAAACTAAGCAGAGCTTGCACTGTGGTAGGTACTAGATAATGGATATAATACTTGCAGCATCGGAGGTTTTACTAAATATGTAAATTTAGTCGATGCTATTAGTGTATAGAGATAGGATGGTGTTTATCTCTATAAAAGGAATCACAGGTCAATTATAATTACAACTGCAACTTTATTTAATTCGTCTTAAATTGACAGGAGGTTCGTTTTGCCTCAAGTCACGTCTTAAAATACTCATCTAATACTAACACTTACACTCTCTAATACCCGACACAGACTAATACCTGACACACACTAACTCTAAAACTAAAGTCCTTAAATGCTACCTGGGTCTCAACCCCACTCATCTCCGTACACCCTTCCGTGTTCCCACGCAACGATTACGAAGACATCTGCGTGCAAGATGCACACAAAGCATTTTTCTATTCTTTTAACTCTTACAATTGACTTTAAACTTAAATCTACACAAAAGGAACATTATTATTTCCGATTCCACATACTTGTATACTTTTTTTACACTACACTATGTGTTTCTTATGTATTATAAGTATGTATTATATGTACAAACACAAATACTTATATTCATTACATAAATATTTGTGTCCTGTGGGAATCGAAACCACGACCTCGTGATCAACAGTCCGGAACTCGAACTACAAGACCAATTTCTCTTATCTTGGTTATTAAAAACTATGAACTCCTTAATCCGGCGCAGCTCTATAAAGACGTTGATCTCTAAATGTGTTCGTATAATTTTCTCGTAGTATGTAGCATGAAAGCCACCTAAGGGGCTCAAGGGAGCCGCAGCGACCGGGGCCGGAAGGACGTGCCGTTGCGCAGCCCGCTACCGGTGCGGCGGTGCCGGCCGCCATCGTCACATCCGCCGCACTGAGGGAAATTATTTTAACGCCAGTAAGAGCTTATTCGAGCTCCCACTCAGCAATTACATTAAGGGCCTTTGATGCAAAGCTTTTTATTGCTACACGTGCGAGTTCAATAGAGCTTTACTATTATGAATAGAGCTTCAGAGGTAAAATAACGAATGATATTCGAACTCGACGCAACTGATGACGTAATACTTTTGCTCCGTGCATAAATATTGTAGTGAAATATTTTTTAATTTTGTTTCAAAATCGAAACGATTGCAAAGGAATTCCTGTGAGACTATATTTTAAAATATTATTTCAATATCAGTTTTCAAAGTACCTACCAGATTATATCGACGTTATAAAAGAAATATTATTTTTTGGTATGATATAAGATATTCACCCTTCCTACTTTCTTTAAATTACTCATAATTATATTATTTTTGTTAGGCAGAGGTGGAACTAACTAACTAACTCCTAACTCCGAACTGCTATTGGGAATTTCCCAAGAAAACTCAATACTTGGCTCGACGGGAATCCAACTGGTCCTCTATCAGTTTCACTTACGACCACAGGACCAATGAAACAGTTAATCAATACACACAACAAAATTTAAAATCTTATAGACTATTGGAGATGTATTCCAGGAATAGCAATGATTTGAATAGAATTAATAATAATATTGAAAATATTTTACCTTTTAACCGCGGGTGATACATCCATCCATTGTTGGGTACATAAACTTCTTTTCACATAAGCAATTTAACCGTTAATTTTTGTCCCGGTTTTAATGCCCTGCCCAATGTATTAACGTCACCCGACCGAAGCAGTACCTGAAATTTATGAAGTAGTGATAAATAATTGTGAAAGGAATAGTGTCTGCAGTATAAGGCTAAGCTAATTTATGGAAATCCTGAGTGGCAAAACCTTGTTGCCTTATTTGGTTTTAATTTTAAAATGGTGGAAGGAAATACACTTTTATGTAGTGTTAAAAGTCCGCTTGATACTCTTAATGTAGCTATCAGAAACTTACGGGATAACATAAATTTATTATTATATGAATAAAAAACTCCGACTGCGTTAAAAATAATCACTAAAAATAAACTATAAACATGGTCTGTGATGTTGAAAAATGTATTGCAAAGAAACAATTTTGCTATTGCTTATAATTTAAACTGTGTAATTTAAACAATGTCAAACACATAACCCTCCTTTGGCAGTTGGGTAAAAACACATATAACTTAAATGAATTGAAGTATCAGAAATTTACGGAAAAAAAAACATAGCTTAAATGCATTAAATACATTCTTCCTTTCATAATAAATATCTGTCACCAAAAACATTTTTTTTGTAAAGAAATCCGCTTTGTGTTTATCTGTAGTTCAGGCCATTACGACAACAAATAGGGACAGACGGTTAAATAAAAGCGAGTTACAACAAAATGGTTACCAGGAAGAAGACCAATTGCGTACATGACTTGAATATTGGATGTAATAAGGATTTATGTTGAATGGATTTATTTACTTAGGTTAGATTCCAGAGAAATTAGTTTTGTCGTCAAAATACATTATTCGACCTAATCTGGGGATGAAAGGTATTACAATATAAATATAATAAAACGTACTCTTCTGTATAATAGATATCTAAGGTAGGTACAATATATCTTTTTATTCTTATAGATAAGGCCGGAACTGTACCTACCATATCTGTAAAAACAAAATCTGACAAACAGAATCTGGCGAAGACATTTTAATTTAATTTTAATTTTAGCGACAGACATCACGAACAAAATCGTCGAAATCTTTTACTGGTTTCCAATTCGAAATAAATCATTCTGTCTAGGTCGCTCTGTCTCTGTCATATTATGTCAGCCTGACAAAGAGAGGAATCAAATCAAATCGGGATCAACATTTTTGTATGAAAATGTTGATCCGTTGTCCGCTCTATGACCCTTTTGAATCTTTTTGGGTTTATGGCAATTAGGCTTGATCAGCCAGGTGTATAAGGAAACTTCAATCAATCAACTCAACTCAAACGGGAGTAGTTCCGCGTTTTTAAGAGAAAAGGGAGAGAAGAGAAAGTGTGAAGAGAAATAGCCTACCCACTGCTATTAACGGCGCGATATAGTCTCAGAACTCAACGTGACAATTGTCTCTAATTAACACGTACACAAACTCTAATGTGTGACTTAAAGCATGATTAAACAAAGCCTGTGCTAATCCGACGTTAATTAAGTAATTTATTTAATTTCATAACACAATAAAGAAAACAAACATTTACGTTGAAATTGCGAAACGAGAAATTACCATTTAAAACGAAATAACACATGTATGAAATAACCGTGTGTTGCCGCATTAGAATGAGCTAATCCCGCCGACACACTAATGTCTTAAGAAGAAAATGCGGATTTCCTCCCGTGAGATATTAGGTTTGTTGCACACGCGAAATAAAGACGTACCCACACGTATTTCATCCAGCTAGGAAAAAGTATCACGTAGATGTAACACAGCGTCACTCCCTAAACGGCTGCCTACTGTAGTAGCCGTGCAATAAATAAAAAAGGCGATTTAGGAAATCCCGACATGACTCCCCGGATTTATACAGAGTGTTCTGCGCAAACTTTTCCTTGAGGTCATCAAAATTCTCCCCCCGTGCGGACGATTGAATGTTATGGGCCGCGAGACGCTCTCCACTTCTGAGTTATGGCTTGTTGCCCCCTGACATGCTTACGTACTGATTTAATTCAATGATTATGTTTCGCCCGCCACACGAACGACTAGCGTTCAGTCGGCTTTCATGAAAAAAGTTACATCGTTATGAATAAAATACACAGTCTTGGTAATATGTAAAAGACGGGTAAACTAAAACGTTGATCTGTTACTTTTTATATAACACTGGGGACTAGGAGACTATTTAGCTTATACCACGGAGCATTTTAGTCAGTGAAATAAAAATTACGATCCTTGGTTTAGGGCGTTCGTCTAATAAAGAAAATATAGCTATCCTTAGACCAAACACGGCTTATTTTTTCAGTGTAAACAATTTTCTGGTGTTCAATATCTAATACCGTTAACTTATCCACGTCACGTAAGCAATACATACAAATAATATCGACAAAAGTTTGTCTGTAAATACGAAATAAAACTTTATTTACGAGATATTTATGATGGTTTTTGTTGTTTGTCTATTTGAGGGCATGAAAAAAACTGTGTAGTGGAATTCATCTGATTTTAATAATCTATTGACCAACTGAATAGGTAGACAATAATAATAATGCCTTTTTAAGAAAAGTTGCAATAAAAATTTTTTTTTTTAAAGAAAAAGTTCTAGATTCATTTTGATATTTTTCGTTTGAAATCAACGTATAACATGAAAATGATATCAAAACTACTGCTAATGACTGGTACATTAGACGAGCAGTGATATGTACATCGATTGCATAGAAAGTAGAGTGTTGCACGTCAGCCTGCAGAACGCGAGGTCATTTATAAACGCGGTTCATATCGCGTGATTTGGTTTGCTAAGCGGAGTGAGACATGAGCGAGTGTCAGCCCGCGCCAAATGTATGGAACTCTCGTTATACTTGGCAGCGATAAGGACAATTTATACGAGTACGTACCGTGAACATTAAGCCGATAGTGTTCGAGACGCTCACACTCCAGTCGTTCATTTCTGATTGTATTAATAGTTCAAGTCTGCCAGCATGGATCAATTTTATTACCTTTTTGACATTTTATTGAAGTCTGTGTAATTTGGAGGGTTTTACGGTTATTTATATTTATGGATGGAGGTTCGTGGTGAATGCATTTTAAATATATTACTCTATTGTACACCAAAAATACAAATGCTATTAAAATTATACAATAGGTTGTTAGCCTTATTGCGACCTGTAATCTCTTCTAGGAGCTATAAGATGGGGTCGATAACGTACCCCTAGTATATTTTTTACTACTAAAGTAGGTAATAATTTTGCAATTAGAAAAAAATAGTGTTGTAGTGCATGTTTATTTTTCAAACTTACATACTACTAAAATGATCAAAGTTACTTAATTACCTAACATGTTAGCAAAAGTGTGGCTGCCTGTGTAACGGAAATGCTATTGTACTTGCTAATTATAACTTAACCTATTATATCCTGCAATATAAGGACACAATTTATAGAAGTTTAGAAACTTCACCTATTAGTATTAGTAGTATTTTGTTATTATAGTTTAAGAATTGCCACTAAACTTTTATCCATATTAATAATAAAAATGCGAATTTACTTATACCTACCTGTTTGTTAAATTTTTACGCCTAATCTGCTAAATAAATGTCGATAAAATTTGGCAAGATTGCCTCCTAGAAGGACATTGGTTACCTTTTGTCTCAAAAAGCCCTTTTTTTTTTAATATATATACTGGGACATTTTACACAGCACCATCTAGTCCCAAACTAAGCAGAGCTTGTACTATGGGTACTAGACAATGGATACAATACTTATACATACATACTTATTATGTATAGGAAACACCCAGACAAACACAAACATTTATATTCATCACATAAATATTTGTGTCTTGTGGGAATCGAACCCACGACCTCGTGATCAGCAGTCCGGTACTCGAACCACTAGACCACAGATGTCGTCGATGCGACTTTGGGATGCGAGTTTTCATTCGCAGGCAACAACTAGTTGTTAATGAAATTTTAATGCAAGAGGATTTTCCTAAATACTGGAAGCTAAGCCTTCTTGAATTGAAATTCAAACCTGCATACTTACTATCAAGTTTCATTTAGATACGACTCATAGTTGTATAGTTCAAAACTTTCTACGTGATCAGTATTCTATCAGATCGAACTAAATTCGCCGAAATGGACAACTGTAGAGGCAATTACCATAAATAATGTGTCAGTTCTAAATTAATAAACGTTTGGTCAATAACTCAGACTAAATGTAACGCAATGCGGTGGGAATTACAGGACAAATTACATTGTAATCTACTTGTATCATATGCGGCCTACACGCTGACAATTTTAAATTTAATAAAATTTGGTATAAGTGTTTTCGCTTATGTTTTCAATATTTTATGGGCTAATTTGTGATGATTGTTGGTTTTCATTAGAACTGCAGACTCGAGTCGTTTTGTTTGTCTTCGTGGGTTGAATTGAATTGTACGTGTATGTTATAGGTAGGTACAGTGCAGTGCAATAGCAAGTTTGACAGCCCAACAACACATATTATATACAAAATAATTATATGGGAATGACATAATCTTTCGAGAAATCTGACGTTTACAACTGTCATTCCCATACATTTTGTTACTATTCGTTTGTCAATCCGGGTGTTATTAACAGTAGCTACTATTCAGACCAGACATTGTCAACCCACTTGAAAGTAAGTAACTGTATTTCTATACCTATTGTTTAACTAAGAATTCAAAACGACAGTAGGTATTCATTACCATCAATTGAATTGGTAGTCTGTAGGCAAATAGTAACAACAATAAAACAATGCAAATAATAAACCAAAGGTAATATGAAATTTCACGAATTGAAGTGCATTTGAATTGCGAAAGTTTCGGGGAATGAGAACCATTTTATTTTTATGTTTGTGAAAACAAGCTACGAGTATTGAGTTACAATGAACCGTTTTTATAATGAAAGATTATCACAGACTATACTTACCTACTGATGTTTAGAAAACCATTTATGAATAACACTTTAAACCCAGGACTTCGAGGGTAGCAGTCGTGCTTAGGACTGCTAAACCAGCGTAGAAGTAAAAATCATCGTCATCATTATCATATCAGCTCAAAAGAGGTCCACTGCTGAAAAAAGGCTTCCCCTATAGACTTCCAGAAGGACCGGTTAATAGTAGAAATACTGTTCAAAAATAAACGTATATAACTGACGGTGTTTTATCGACCAAAATACCGCCGTGGCGAAACATTGTGCCTGTGTACACGCTCTACTAAACTGTAGTACCAATAAGTTATTCTACTTAAATCACAGTTTGTCTCCTATTACAGTCCCGGTGCGCTTCAGATAAGCATTGCGAATGCTTAGTCGTTCGCAGAGCCAACTACTTTGACAACTCGCAGCGCCACTTAATGGCACATACGTTTACAACTGTGAGACCAGTAAGTTCAGATCCAAGACGATCCGAGTCTATATTATGTTACAGCTTATGCGCATATAAGTTTATTTAGATAGGTACTTAAGGGGGCACCTATGTATGGAAGTGAATGTTGGGTGTGGCAGAACAGGCATGGAAGTAGAATAATTGCCGTGGAAATGCGTTCTTTACGAAGCGTGTACGGTGTATCTTGGAATGATATATTGAGAATCTTCCTTCTTCCTCTTAACCTTTTCCCAACCATGTTGGGGTCGGCTTTCAGTCTAACCAGGATGCGGCTGAATATCAGTATTTTACACGGAGCCACTGCCATCAGACCTCCGCAACCCAATTTCTAGGCAATATTCGAAGGAAAGACTGGTTGTCAGGCTTTTTAGGCTTCTGACTACCACTAACGATTGTCATAGGTGTTCGTATGACAACCAGGACCGACGGCTTTACGTGCTCTTCGAGGCACGGAGGGGGTCTCGATAATGTTAAGAATGGTCACCCATCCACAGACTAACCGCGGCAAGTGTAGCTTAACCTTGCAGATCGGTTGATCAGCGTAGTTACAACTTGGCCACGAGCTCCTGAAATTATATATGAAAAAATGATATATTGAGAAATACTGTGATAAAGGCTCGTTGCGGTTTAGAAGACGATGTAATGATTTTATTCTGATCTAGCTTTCCGCCAGCGGCTTCGCCCGCGTGGTGGGTATTTCGTATAAATTATACCCTATGTTACCTGGGGATAGTGTAGCTTCCCAACGGTGAAATAATTTTTCAAATCTGTCCAGTATTAGTAGTTAGTAGTCTTTACTCTTTATGGTATTAGTAAAGATAATTATGTTGAGACTTGAGATGCTTTGGAAATGTCGAGAGAAAGGATGAACGGTGACTGACAAACGCATTTATAAGGCAAATGTCAGTGTAAGCTACGGGGCGGGTCGCCCTCGAAAAACTTACACTAACCTTTCTGGTGAGGTCTTACTGGGAGGTGAGGTAAGGAGAGGTGGAGAACGAAAGCATAGCATTCAGAACAATTTACCAATGTCTTCAGTTTCGCAACTCTCGATGTAACGCCAAGAAAATGCTGGTGAGATGAACGAAGAGTGTTATTGCGATAATTTTTCAGTTGTTAGAAAAGGGTTGCACACTACAGATGAAAAAGCTAATCTGCTATAACTGTTTTCTATGTGATTTACTTCCATTTAGGTGATTAATAACGTATTAGTAAAGTAAATACCACTATAGATTTAGACATTTACCATCAAAAGTAAGTAAATGAGACACTTTGTCCTAGATATCAGACATATTCGCATTTAAATTAATTCGAATAATATCTTCATGAATGATAATTGTATCAGCCTGAGTATGATAATGTTCATATTATACGGTACCGTGTGTCTTGGTCCAAGCACCTCAAGATTTGCATATTAGCCATTACGAAATAGTTTGAGCGTCCATGGATTGTGGAAATGTCTATTTTGTGTCTAATATCTCCATTCCTTGAGCCTTAAATTTATCATCAAGCTTGAAATGTTTGATGGTTCGGAAGGTTTTGTTAAGAACAGATATTCCTATCAGTTAGCATTGTTTGTTGAAGTAATTCATGAACGATGCGGTGAACGTCACTAACGTCACCGCTAAATGTCATCTGTCATCGTTGACTGACAGATGAAGCGCGTTCGCGCTAAATTCAGAGACGATCAACAAACACGAAACGAACAAGATTGCATCGATGGCCGTGCCGGCCGTTAGGTATAGTTTTTCTATAATCTTCAATTCGCCAATTTAAAGTACCTAGTACAACACAAGTACCAAGAATCCGGCATACAACTAATCTAGCCTACTGTGAGCGCAATCATTGTTATTGTAAAGAATTTTTAAAGGAAACTTGTAAATAAATCTGATCAACTTCAATGTAATATTCGATTATCATAACACTTCTTGTTTTAATTTCCCCGAATTCAGACTAGAGGCGAGATTATTGGGTCAAACTTTTGTTTTTCAATATTGGGATTTCGAGCAAAATGAAAACAGACTACGTAAGTTAGTCTTTCGAAATATGGTATATAACTTAATAATATCTAATATACTAAGCTAATTAATGGAATCAGGCGTTACTTTGCGGAAATCCATGACAAAATATTTTCATTGCAATTTATTAATATTATACTAAGGTTAACTGTTAGTATAGGTAAAGTTCATCGCTGTATGGTGTCGATAATATGAGGCACGTATCATTTATTTAGTTCTTAACCTGGTATAAATGTTGAAGATAATATGCATTTTAGTAAAAAAATATATATTTAATACGACCTCAGGCGGGCTTCGACCCTGCATCCACGGGTTTGGTGCACCAGACGTTTTTACCAACTAAGCTAGTGAGTGCCCCGGACGATCACATTAATATCGATATAATTAGCTACACATAAAAATATAAGATATAATATGTGTAACACAAAGTCGTACAAATAGAGGACTAGAATGAAGTAAGTAAGCTAAATATATGTACTATATCCTCTGAAGTACGATACAGTAATTGAATACTGTTCGTTGTTTATTTAGTTTATAAACCAGCTACGAAAATCTAATCCCGGTATCGAGGCGAGCGGGTGTGTCGGAGTAGTACAACATTATATCAATTCTTGTGCAAACAATATTATTACCTACATCTTTATTTCCATATTATATTGAGTCCCAACAGCATCATGAGGGCTATTGCGGCAGACACATCCTCTGCTATTATAAAGCAGTTTGTGCGGAGGCTGATCACCTAGCCTGTTGTAATTAGTTTATTCAATATTAAGTTACTAACATTAGTCTTTTAAGTGTTCATTTTTATTACTAACAAAATATGGATCTCATAGTTATCCGAATTAAAGTAATTTATTATTATTATTACTATTCAAGTATATATACACCCCGTATTATCTTATCTTATTAAAAATAAGCTCAAGATATTTCTAGGTGTTTAATTTTAACGAATAGAACTATATAGAATATAAATGCCTTCTCGGTACATATAGGTAGTGAAGTTTATATTACCGTTCATTACAAAATATTTAAAAATGTTTAACTCAACTTTGAAAATTTGCACTTTTCATGCTCGCGATCGTAATAATTACGTAGTAAGCGCAACTGCTACTCGGCAAGTGTAAGTGAGCCATGAATAAGCATCTTTAGAGATGAGGACTCTTTGCACCCTCTTATGTTCACTTAGCTATGACGATTGTAGTATATGGGTTAGTTATGTTAGCCAATCTGCTTTATATAAAAGAAAAACATCATTCAGGCATTCAGGGACTAATTATGATACAAATTTCAATCGAAAGTTTTTTATACGATGTTGGCCTTTACAAAGAAAATAACTAGGGTTATTCCCATGGGATTAAGAGAAATGAGTATATAAAATAATGAGCAATTAATATAAAGTAACTTGTTGCAGATTGTTCCTACTACATTTTTAAGCCATAAAAATGACAATCCTCTAAACGAGTTGTAGATAAGCCTCATGCCCAGCAGTGGGCTGAAATGAAAGCCTTAGACGACAACCTAACATATAATAAAACATTCATTAATGCTACTTGAGTAGAATTTTATAAAATAATATTTGCTTTATTTATTACACAGATGACAATGTTCACAGCTTAGAAAAATATATTGTCCCACTAAACGTTGTAAGATAAGGCTCGGTGAAAATATTAGACAGTTCAATAAATAACGAAAATTTTAGGTCTAATAAATTGTTATGAGAAAGTTTGGGGACATAGCGATATTGTAGGTACTATGATAGTGGACTTACATCGAAAGTACATACTAGGTATTCAGTGATTCTGTGGAAAATGTTCAGAGTTGCGGTCAGTAGTGGTTTTAAAGGATTTCAGTAAAGAAGAACAAAAACAAGGATTTCAATAAGAATTATTTTTATCTTTATGTGTGGTGGCAAGGGTGGGCCAATCAATTAGTAGTTAGTGGCCACGAGCCCTCACAGGTGAGAAGCTCACGAGAACTGGTTAAATATTCCAAATAGTGAATTCAATACATTCAGAACTTGATTCCAATAACAGTAATTTAATATCATGATATCACACGTCAAAGATTATTTAAAAAATCTGCTAGTGCATAGGTTCTCAACCTTATTTTACCCCCACTTTGAGATTTTTTTATTCTAGCACATATTCCACATTCTTTTATTAACCATCCTGTCGCGAATCATTAGTTATTACCAAGATAACACACATAATGATAATAAGTACGTGCAACCTATTTTTCTCGGGGACTTCTAAACTACTCCCATCTGAAAGTCTGTAAGGGGTAATACACACCGATTTTACAAAATCTACTTCCCTTCCATAAGCATTTTCTTAGCCACTCTAGAAGTCAGACAGAAGGCAATCGCTCTGGAAGTCTGGATATAAGGATATAAACCAGAAACTCGTTATATCTTGGATTAAGGGACTAGTTGTACGCTTGTAAATGATCATTAGCCCAACGCGACGGTCCCACGCTAAGCGGATCCTGGCAGGAAGCCAGAATGGGAACACAATAAGAATTTACTTAGGTAAATTATGCAATATTATAACAGAGTAACATGGCCTCATTATCATAATATTTATTTTATTTTAAAAAGCCACGTTGTGATCAAAAGCGCAACTGCTATGCCTGCCCTGGGTTCGAATTCCAGGTCGAGTGAAGTTTTATTGGGTTTTCAAGCAATATCTTCTCGGTGTCTGGAGAGCTCAAAGCTTGAACTATTGTCCAAGCTTGGCGGCGCCAACAACAACAATTTTTATTTACCTTTACATTTATAGGTAAATACAAATTGTTGTTATTAGCGCCGCCATTTTTTTTAAACTCTGTTGAGCTCAGGTATACTACGCAGTACTATTAGTTATTCTGCGCTTATACTGAATAATTGAGTCTGTAGTCGAAGTGAATTTGCATGACTTGTAAAAGTATTCACTAAATAATTAAATTCTATCCATAACTGATGAGACAATCCCGTATTTCTGTTTTGTAAAACTAAAAAAATACTTGAACTTCTTAGTTAGCCTAGTGGAAGTAAGCGCGACTGCTGCGCTCAAGGTTCTGAGTTCGCTTCCCAGGTCACACAAAGTAAGTAAGTTAGGTACCTATTGGTTTTTCTATGAAATTCTCAGTAGCACCTCGGAGTTTGGATTTGTCCTCGGTTAATGGCAATGAGCTCACCTCCTATTATAATATACATGGGACCTAAACATACCAGCGAACTGTGGGTGTATGTAAGTACACCTCTGCCTAACTCTTCAGGGAATACAAGCGTGATGGTATGTTATGGTATTGAGAAAAGGAAATACGGCCGATGAGCAAAATGATCGTTCTATCGCCACTTCGGTCATATTGAATAAATAACCTCTACCTTTATGAAGTTGGTCATAAAATATAGTCTTAAAATGGAAGTTCACCTTAAATACAATGCCGAAGCAACTTCACGAAGTAGGCAACAAAGTCAAAAGTTACGAGTACTTAATGCACTTTTGAATATAAACACGGTGAAGTAACATTGTATTAAAGTTAGTACAATGCTACCGACAGTTGAAGTTGTGCAACTATTTTAACACTGGAAGCGCGTTGTGCATATCAAAATGTGATATTTACTGTGCAAATTAAGTGGAAAGTTCCCATGAAATTATAGAATGGTTTGTACACAAAAGGTGGCTCGTGTGATTGTAGATGAAATCATTATTGAAATATGCCTTCAGTTGATTTGTTCAGTTATTTTTTTAATAGAATAGTAGGTCCTAGTTTATTTTTGTATTCCTGTTGCTACCATGACTATGTTCTTTAGCTACTCGTACGTACAGCTCTCGCCAAACTTATTGACCGGCTTGAAGTTGGCACGAGTTACCTTCAACCGGGCGTTAAAATTGGAGAGATACAATTTTGGATTAAAATTATTTAAAACGACAGCCTACGACTTGAGCTTTCGTTTTTATTTATTACAATCCAATATTTTTCTCTCTGATTTTTACAGCCGGGTTGAAGTTAACTCGTGCCAACTTCAAGCCGGAGAATAAGTTTGGCGAGAACTGACATCCATATTTATACTATAATCATTCAATGGGATATACGAGTGGTGTTTGATTAAGTTTAAAAAAAAATAAAGAACTAAGTCTACGAAATTTTGAAAATTTATATTGAATACTGAAAAACTAATTTAAATCGAATTCGAGTTTTAGGGGTTTAGTTTTAGTTCTAGAGTTCTAAGAGTTTAGAAGTTTCAAGTGGGTTGGGATTGAGAAGGATGATACTTATATCAATCAAGTTATATCCCAGTCCCGATAAATGAGTGTAGTGTAGATATTGAGTATTGAGTATAGTTAGTGTAATTTGTGACGTCAGAGTATAGTGCACTTTGTTTCTAGCGAGTAGTCATTTTATAGCTAAGTATAAAAATGAAACTATATTTTGATGGATTTCTTTATACCCGCCAAATCATTTCCGTAAATAAATCGGTAACTGCCTCGTTGGCCTATTGGTCACAAACGCGACTGCTACGCCAGAGATCCTGGGTTCGAGCCCCGGGCAAAATGTTGTTGGGTTTTCTGAAAATTCCCAGTAGCAGCTCGGAGTCTGGAATTGTGCTCGTTTGATGGCAATAGGCTCGCACCCTATTACATGGGACCTAAACATACCGGCGAAATACCTCTTGATACTGGTACCTCTGCCTACCCCTTCGAGGAATACAGGCGTGATGGTATGTTAAATAAATCGGTTGTTGTTCAAATTCAGACATCTAATTATCACAAACTATGAACGCCTAGTAAAACGCCTGTGCACTCCACTAAACCCTGCGGCGTGCTGTCAGCCAACAGATCAGTCGGCACAAAGCATGGTATGCTAATGAAGATACTTAATTGGTACTAATTAAAAACCTGCCTTAATTACATGAACGTCATTTAACGAATACAAACCTATAAACCGATAGGTAACAAGCAAATACAGGATATTTAATTTTATTTGCTTGTAAATAATTGTTATTGAAATTATATTATTTGTGCCTCGCGCCGTTAATGTGATGTCATTTACAGTCTTATTTCACTTTACGTGAAAATTGAAATTTATTTAAATAAGTAGTTTTATAATTATGATGAAAATATGCAATTACATTTTAATAACAATGTGACATTATGACTATATTTTTTTTGTATTTATAAGTAGGTATTATATTTTGCCCGTAGGCTAATTTGTCAAAAATGAATATGGCGACTATTTATTTATTTATACCCATTGCTATTTATCTATTTATAATATTAGATATAACAT
The DNA here is from genome assembly GCA_946251955.1 of Acronicta psi. Taxonomy (NCBI): domain Eukaryota; kingdom Metazoa; phylum Arthropoda; class Insecta; order Lepidoptera; family Noctuidae; genus Acronicta; species Acronicta psi. The sequence goes on along the minus strand of OX276475.1, from coordinate 7,220,496 downwards.
GTTCTTACTTTCCATTCTCATATTACTAACTTATTTATTATTAATCAGAAAGTTTGTCTGTTTGTTTGTAACTTCTTGATACCGCAATTACATAGTTTTACTTAATGGATCGGTTTATCTAATTGCATGCAGTAGGTAAGCAGTCTGTGCTTGCTACAGTCAGACTGTAGAACGTCCTATATTTTGTTGAAAAAAGTAAATTAAGTACATACTTATTTGTTTTAGTTATTATATTCACCCTTTTATTATTTCTTTAAAAAATATCTAGCTGTGTTTCATACATTATAGACACATAAAAATTCAGACCTAAAACATCTTACCGATAAAACTCCAAAATAATTATGTTCCCCTTGGTAAAAAGGCCGGGAAAACGACGAAATTCTAACTTACTTGACTATAAAATGGTCTTGTGGGATCTAGGTCTCAAATGTTGCCGGTCCCTAAGTTTCATTTAAGAGCTGCTCTTCAAAAGTCCTTTGATAGACATTACTACTAAAGCTGTCAGTGACTTAAATTCTCTTGCGGATAATTTCATTTGTTTTATAGCTCACCCCGGGAAAATAAAATTTCGTGAGAACACACCAATAAAATCTAGGGTAATGTCGAAATTAAAATAAAGCAGAAAAAAGCAATTCACTGACTATTTGGATAATTTTTGGCTAGACTTTAACCACAGATAGTTTATAGAAATTTTCTTTTTTTATCTCACTGAAACAAAGATACAATTACTTGGTAACACTACAATGCAAGATAACATAGATATTTTATTAGCAGCATAACAGAGCAGCAGCTTAATTAATAGAATAGTAAATAAATATATATTTTAACAGATCTTTAGATCGTAGTCTTTTTGTGGTTTGCGATGCTTTTTTGTGGATGTAATGATCGTCATGGCCAACTACCACACCGCATGTAAGAGCTGTTTCAAACAGTAGTATTTCTGTGTTCACGCATATGTTTATGAGTAGTAATAGAGACCGAGAAGATATCTACTAGCATTGCGTGCTCCATCTAAGACCCTATTTTGTGATTCTTATCAGACAAGACTAGGGTTAAACGTATTTAAGTCAACTATAAATAAAAGTGAAACGTCTACAGCGAGAAAGCTTTTATTTATGTTTTTTTTTATGAAAAATCTATCTTTTTTTTGCATTTTCCATGCTCAAATAACAACTACCATTTATTTTATTGAAGGAAAAGATCTAATAAACGAAAAGTAACATGGATGTGCTTCGTAGTTGTGTATATATAGCAGAGTTCTCTATAGAAAAAAAGTTTGTAAAAAAAATAAGAATAGAATTCATGTTAATGAGTACATACTACATAAAAATACTCATTTATAATTTACTGATGCACGACGCAGACTTGTTAAACTTCGGTTCGACGCTAAAATTCCTCAGTACATTACCTTACAGTACGTACTTTGAATAATAAATCGAGACGTTTTAATATTTAGTTAAAATCGGTAGTTTCTAAGCAAGAAACGCCTTTCTTGCAAACTTTGTTTTCTTAAGTTCGAGATGAAAGATGAACGCTGAGAGTTAAGAGGAAGTTTATATTAAACTTACATATATGTACTTGTATACATGTATAGATTACGAGTAAAGTAGACACAACATAAACGCTGTTCTTTGTAGGTATTGTTACATTTTGTGAATTTGAATTGAACAGATAGGTAGATTTTAGAGAAATCTAAAATAAGTATTAAGAAGGTAATTTTTTTTTTGGTAGAATTTATTTATTAGTATTCAATAGGGGTTTGAATTAAATATTTAATAGGGTGATGTCCTATCTCCCCGAATACTACGTTCCCCAAAAGTATTTTTCTTATAAACATTTCAACCGTCCCCAAAATGTAAAATTATTTCTTTTATCTTGCTTAAAATCAATAATCATATCAAAACTACTTACACCCAAAAGTAAGGTTCTCTCATTTTATATTAATTCCTTTGCAGTTGCTTTCTAAAATCCTACGTTTATTAAAAGTCATCAGTTTATTATAAGCATCTAACAAAATATTTTCCAGTTTATTAACCGATGAATGCAATAGCATTAGAGCAGATTCTTTTCCTCGTTTTGTAGTGGCGCAGCAAACAGTAAGGAAATTGAAAAGCTCGCAAAGGTTTTAAGCTTAAGTTGGCTAGCTGCGACCTAATGGGTTTACTATCTTCTACGGCCGGGAACTGGCCGTATTTGTATTACTAGGGTTTATTTATTTTAACAGACACGCCTCTAAGTCGATTTTGCTGCGATCGTCTAGGATGCAGTTGGTCAATATGGTAATGTGGAGGATATAAATGTAACCTTTTGAAGCCACAACACTGAACACACACATAATACAAGTGTTGTTTGATTGTGTACTGTTTTTTGGCAGTGCGTATCCACTATCAATCTTTTTTACTATTGTGTGCTAATTGGTATCTGTTTGGAAATTATATGTGACTAATTATTATTAGTTACTTTTATAGTTTCCAACGGTTACTACATACGTAATTTAAAACTATGCTAGCGTTGTTGTTAATGTCTCTATCTAAGCAATATTCAATAGTTTTGTCCTGTACACTAAGACGAATATCACGATATTTCTATCTTCGTTATTGCTTTTATTGCTACATAGCAAAAATATTAAATTGCTTCACTTCCGCAGTAGAGTAAATACTTAAGCAAACAGTTCTCAGAGTCAGACCTAAGATATTATTTTACGCTTTGCTCAAAAGCCACAGTTAGAACTGATACAAACAAATACTCTAAATATTGAAGCAAAAGTATTGTATTGATTTTTCCTTGAGTCTTTTACTTTTGAATGTCAAAAATAAAATTCATATTTTCAACAGGTTCCGTTCTGTCACCTGCCATGTTGAGAGCACGCGCTATTGCAAGTGAATTTATGTATTTTTGACTACCAAACTTACTCTTCAACCCAACAATAAAACCTTGATTTTTTCTGAAAACTGTATATTTTTCATCCGCATTTAGATCTTTTTCAGAAATCCTATTTTTATATTTCCGCATTTCATAGATTAAAATGTAATTGTCTTCCGCCATAAGCTGTAAGCTTTTAGAATTATGTTCACTACCATTATATAGCAAACGTTTTATTTATAGTATCCAAATTACTGCCGCAAAATTGCGGGATCCTTTAGTTGCGAAATTGTCACCTGGTGTCAACCGACAGAGACCACGAGACGTATTAAGTACGCACCTACAATTAGGTACTAGGTCTCCGGAGATTCCCGTGAGCCCTTTTTACTGTTGGCAAAAGTCACTCAATATATTTAGGACAGTTTCTGCCAGAGCAATTTGTGAAATTCGAGCTCAGGGACTGTTTGCCTAGCCGAGTCGCCAGTTTATGGGCGAATTCTGTGTTATTAACTTTGTGGGTGTCCGAAGAATGTCTTATTAGTGCGAATCGACTTCAAAATTTACTTTGTTTGTTGTCATTACGAAGTTAGAGTTCATTACACTTTATTGTCGCCGCGTTTAGGTTTAGTTCCAAGGTTACTTTTAGAGGGAGGAAGTCCTTGAAAAATAAACACGAAGTCACCTTTATTCCGTTTGAGACTTCGATGGTTGAAGATAGCCTTAGTCACCCGTGACCATGGACGCTGTAAAGGGTCCGAAACGTCGGGATTAAAATAATATAAATATAACGCGATAAAATCCGTAAAAACTAGTTTTATTTCAATGTCTAGTATTCCCGTAAGTGTTAGAAATCAGTATAGTGTATAAATATGTTTTCATGACATATTTATGTCCTGTTCATTGGTTATAATATAGTCCGTAAAATTCAACAAACGGACTGACAGACCACGGGGTTATAATAATTATTTGTTAAGAAAAATATATTTTTTTTCGTTTAAATATTTTGTAGTTTATGTTCAAAACCGATAGACAGAGACCAAATAAAGTTGTGTAGGACCATCGATTTCGAATAGAATACTATACTTTCTATTAGATAAGAATTGATTCACAATCGGCGAAATTTTTTTTAAGGACGTTAATAATAGAGCGGATACGTGTGCCTCAATAAAATAAAAACGATATATGTTTAGTTATGAGTATGTATAATAATGTTTGTAAAGCACAGTGGTGGATCGCCCCTTCTGTGTGGTGCGCGGTTTCGGTTCCTGCAAATATTTATATATGGCCTTTATTTGTTCCGAGCCTAGATGTTTGTGTAGCTATGCCAGTTATAATATGTGTTCTGCCACCCACTATAATATGAGCGTCAAGTGCCAAGAGTCGATATGTGTTACATGGGTGAATTTCAACAAGAGATTTTTATGTGTCATTTCGGTGGGATTTTTTTATTTCAATGTTATCTACATATTTTTAGTGACAAATAAAACTTTAGCCTATTTTGTAACATTGTGCGTGAGTGGACATTAAATATCATCAAAACTTACATAAATATTTAAGGATGAATTTTTAAGAGTCCACTGAAATGAAAAGTGTCTACCGTAATGATAAAAATTACCACCGAAATGATAGACTGTGCACCGGAATGAAATAAATCCACCGAAATGATACAGTTAAGAACAACCGTGCCGGGCAGCCAGGGTTCCGTACTTTGTTAGGTTTGATTTTCACAAATTTTAGATAAACACTGAGACAGTTATTTTAATATCATAATTAATATACAGAATTACAGTTAGTATTACATATACCATTCTTTGAGGTTTTACTTAATAACCTCAAAGAATGATATTATGTAATGTTTATTATGATATGAATGAATTGTTTCTTTACTTATATAATCTTTGGTAATTCAGTACTCATAATAAATTATATAAAAATAAAGGTAAGGCACTTATAATAAAGGTACACCCTCGAAGTAATTATTTTGTTGACAATTAGTATCTAGAAAATAATTATCTACACTGTGGTGACTTACACACGCATCACATCATCGTTGAGCCGAACAAATGTGTATCTAAAATATATACATGTACTAAGTAGATAGATATATGTATATATTTTATATATTTAAATACAAATACACCCGAATAATCTAATCTACACTCTAGGTAAAAGTACCTACATAACAAAACTATGACTTTGTATCTGACATAAGTATCTCTAAAACTTTATATATATCAGCCACCGAAATGAAACTATTTTTGTCCCCTTATTACTGAAATGATAAAATTACTTTTTTGGCGGGAAACGGCAAGACGTTGGGACCGGTGCGTTTGCGCCGAGAGCTTGAGCCGGATTGATCCGAAGTGAGGAAAGGTGAGAGGGGCGTAACAACGCAATGTTGACGTGGCTATTCTACTAAAACTTACTGTCCTCTGAAATGATAACTTTTTTCCAGACAAAAGTTAACTGCCTGTCAAATCCATGAGAAAAAAGATAAAGAAACAAAAATAGTTTTATTTGATCGAATATGTAATAATTTAATGATATCAAAATCGATTTAAATCCATATTACGAATGTATTTACAGGGGAAGGTATTTTATGAACGGAATTGGGTTCAGGACAGGCCACCGTGATGATAAAATAACACTTTATAATTATTTTTTTTGGTATATTAAAGGGTAGAAATCAATGATTTTTTTTGTCAAGGTAGAGGAGTACTTAAACTATTGAGGAAAAATTTATAAAATTAAAAATCAGCACATTGCACTACCGTTCTCAGGTTTGCCGTGTATTTTTTTTGCTTGCGCAATTCACCCACATACAACATGCTAAGAAAACCCTGTCCGACCCGTGAAGGTATTATTAGGTAACGATATTAGATTACATTTTTGTAATCCTTTTCGGTTTACAAGTAAAAAAAAATATTTCGAATAAAACTCAATATTTTTTTTATAAAACAAGGAAACTTATGTTCTAAGCTACAGGGGCCATCGTCACAGATGCTAATTATACCACGGCAGGTGATACATTCAAGAAAATTGCTAGATTTTGGGTAATTTTTGTACAAAAAATGTAAATTTAAAACTTCATTATTAGCTTTATTTTTATGAATATTTAATTTATTTTACTTGATTTGGTACTGTCATTGGTATACCCCTTTCGGAACGGACAGGGTTTTTTTTAACACATTGTATATATTTATCTAGTAACAGAAGAAAAGCGACGATAACGAGTGTAGCTAAATAATCACATTTCGATAAGAGTTAATCGAACGTTTTCATCATCTATTTGTGATTCGTCCGTTATTTGATTGAAAACTGTACCTACCCGATATATTTTTGTGCACAGTGGATAAAATTATGTCGAGTTGAGTCCATTACAGGCAGGAAGAGTCAGTCGAAAAGTTTCTCGAAAAACGGAAATGAAAGAAACTGGCGGCGCCGCCGAGCACGTACCTACGTACCTACCTACCATGGTACCAACTCCCCGTCCGCTATAGGTACAAACCTTTTACAATATTACGTTTTAAATCAGCCGTTTAACATTGTTTCCCCGTCGACGAGTCGTGAACGATAAAATTATGTAATTAGATAATTTCATTATCTCAACAACGTATGGGTTGAGTGCTGTGAAAATGTAGGGTTGGAATAAAAACATTTTGAAATTACCCGGGGAAATGGGTTATTTTCGTTGTATTACGGATTAACAAAGGATTTTCTAATCATTTTCGTAGTCAGTTGTAAAGGTATGTTATGTGAGACTAGACATATTTAGTATACCATCACGCTAGTATGTCCAGAAGGGTTATGCAGAGATGTATTTATGAAAACTCGCAGTATGGGTGAGCCTGTTGCCAATCACCAAACACCAAAGACTAATATACTCTTTGCCAGATACTAATCCAAGCTGTGGCTTTTTTACTGAGAGTTATAAATACATATAACCTATTCCTAATATTTTGCACGACTAGGAAACCAAAACTAGGACCAAAAGCTTAGCAGTCGCACCAGTGACTCGACTCGACCAGTGAAAACAACTCCAACTGTCTATAAAAATGTAGATGGTAATTTGTGGACACAATATTCATTTAACAAAAGTTTTACTCTATTTGGTCTAATTATAATAAATGCCATAATACCAGTTATTTAATGAAGGAAAAATCGATTTGGGGTTAGTTTTCGAACCAGCATCTTCTGGTTAAATATATCTACTTTACCTACCTACCGCTAAGCTACCGCAAGTCCTACCAGCCCAGGTCAAAATTTCCTTCACATTGTAAATTTACGTCTCAAGTTGACGTTGGAAATGCCATTATGTTTGTATGTAGGTACCTAGTAGGAGTTTATATTCAGTCTATAAACACCTTTAAAAACTTGTAAGAAAACAAAGAAAATGTTTACTTAAGTTTGTTTACACGTGTTTCTTATATAAGGGTTATGTATATGTTCTATGGTTTCTTCTCACCTTTGCAAATAATGTGAAGCCAGGTATTTAATACAAAAGGTACCATAGGTACAATGTGTTAAGTCCCAACTTTTAAATAAAAACGTACGAACAATAATGAGGGCGGCTCTTAAAAGTCAAACTGAGGTGGCGCGTTCAAATGTCGAAGATAGAAGGGAAAAACAAGTTTAAAAATCCACATCGAAAGCTTTCAGAGCGTGACTAATAGGTGAACGTCATGGAACAGAAGACTTGAAAGTAGAAAAAATACGTAGCAGCTGTTTCAATGAAAAATAACGTGTCGTTAATCATAACGATGAAAGGAAGGAGCGACAAGGCTGCGCGACAAATACCTTCCGTAGACGCGTCCCCGTGTTTGCACTTACGCGTCTCGCCGACTACCGCTGTAATGATATCTCGCGGCACTGGAAACAACGTTTACTACTATTGTTTACGTGAACAATGGCTGAGAAAAACAATACGTGTTCGCCTGTTCGGATATCGCCCACGATTGAATCTAAATCTTACTCGTTTAACGGTAGCATTGTATTTTCTCTACATAGAAAAGCACGTAACATAATTTATCGCGGTATTATATCTATTATTTGATATTAGTTTGGGTGTTACGAACATTATCCGTATTACCGGGTCTGGCAGACCGTGGCCGGTAATAGGGTTGTCAGGCGGGAGTATCTATGCGTGTAATTTTATTTCTGAGGTTACAGTAATTTTAATATATGCTTTTATTTACATACGCACACTGTTTTTGTAAAAAAAATCCTTCTTTTTAACCCAGGATTTATGTGCGTTACCAGAATAAAAAGCAGTGACTAGTAATCTAAATTACTCTTTTTTGTTTTACAAAAAATAACTAAGTAATTCTATTAGGTCATAAATAAAAAAATGTTGATACCTACTCAAATGGCACAGCAAATTACTGAGCTGGTCTTCTTGCCACACATATTATTATTATTTTGTAAGATTTTGCTTATACGTATTGTGTTGTGAGTGGCAAAATAAATGACATAAATGGTGTAATTAGTTAAATTATAATACCTAAATGTCATGATGTTCGTATGTAGGTACTCACTTTAACCTTGGCGCTTTATACGTAACTGAAGATAAAATTCTTTATAAATTCGTATCTATAAACAAAGACCAATGACCTTCCCATTTAAGTAATAACGTTGTGATGTGACTGTATGTGACACAACCTAAGTGTGATGTAGGAATCGAAATCAATGTAGTATTATTACGTATTATTTGGAGCTCGTCAGTTAAGTATACTTCCAATTTAATATTCTACAGTGTCTACACTGTCTGTTTCACTGAAGAGGAATTTGATTAAAGCTACTCATATATAATATACACATGTATATTTTACACACCGTCGGTAATGAAAGTTTCATGTTAATCACATAAGCCGGTTTTTCGTGAGAGCGCAAAAAGCTTTAGGTGGGTACTCTTTGTTTTGCATGATTAATTCTCACACTAAAATGCTTCAAACTCTCTAACACGTAAGTTAGTTAGGTGCAATAGATCTCAATATACATTTTAATGATGCAAACAGACACCAAACCTAACTTACAGTGGAACTTCGACTATAATTTTCGCCAGTGACGTTCTACGGTAAGATGTAGTGACATTGCATTGGTTCCTGAGAAACTTTACCGCGAAAGCGCGCGCGTTTGCAGTGTTACCTGATGTTGTTAGTATATAAATATTTTATTTCAGAATAGGACGGTGCAGTCCAATGACTGTCGCCGGTGTTTAACTGACATCTGTATAATAGAAAATTAATCATACTTAACAATTTTAACTGTCACTGATACTACTGGGGGTTTGGTAATAAATTGATACAGTTTAGCTAATAATAACCGTTTCATACGCTATAATAATTATAATAGGTAGATTACTGATTATTTTAATAGCCTCATGAAAAAATACCTTAAATAGAGTCGATCAGCAAAAACAAATTTAGTTCATAAACAAGAAGGTTATTATTATTATTTATTTTCAGCTGTCTTTTTACTTTGATCGTCCAACTGCAGGGCAAGAATAGATGACGCGAAGTCTAAGGTGTCAAATATGTCATTGATTCAGCAGTAAGTACCTAAGTCAAAGATTTGAGATATTTGATGTAGATAAACTCCAGACAAACTTTGCACCAATCCTACATCTACATAGAACAGAGTTTAATATTAGATACCGCTTACGCTAGGAATATTGTTTATCAATTTGAAACTAAATGGAACCACTACTCAGAATTTTCTTTTTCAAAATCAGCCCACAATTGACGAGGACATCATTGAACATAAAAATACTGGACCTAGGACCTATTACTGCATACCAACAAACTGGTGGTGGGCAATGACTATATTCCCTTCTGTTTTACCTTTTTGCGATGAAGGCCTGATGGTATATTAATGTTAATATTTACATAGTGTTGAACTGTTGAGCAAAACTAATAATAATATTATTCAATTTCTTGAAGTTTCTTAAAGTTATTCACTGAAATAATGTTGCACAAAGATATTATACGCAAACAATTAAATTAGCTTTTCCACTTTCCTCGACGAAGTAACGTAATTCAAGAAATTGAATAGTTTTCTTTCATAAGCAGATTAACATCGATATTACTTGTAGAACTTTCCCGTCTGAGAAATGAATGAAGACAATTTGATAATTCTCTTGGAAACTTCAAATCGATTTGCTGTTGTATACGGCTACCTCAGTTTATTTGATTTTGAATAAAGGCGAAAAGATAATAGAATAATAAATAAATAAATATTTTGGGGGACTTTTCTACACAGCACCATCTAGTCCCAAACTAAGCAGAACTTGTACTATGGGTACAATACTTACATACTTTTGTTAAATTAGTCCGGTACTCGAACCACTAGACCACAGACGTCGTCAAAATAATATAGTTAGTTTATATTTTAATATAAAGGGAGTAGAAAATATGAAATTCAAATAAGATAGGATGCATCCTTATCGTGGTTCATATAAAGAAAATATTATGAAGGCAAATAACGCGACCGGAGTGTGTCGTCTCGTAAAAACGCGCTTCGCATGCAGCGCATCACTTTTATAAAGCGTGTTATTTTCATAAAGGTTTTTTAAGTCTAGAAGTTTAAGTTTAAGGCTTTAGACACATTCAACGCTGAATTTACGGCACAGAAAGTCTGGAAACACCGCGCCGCGTTGTGTCGTTTTCATATCTGAGATAGTCCTATATAACATGTTTATCTCATATGATATTGATATACGAGTATTTACCTAAAGAACTGCCGCATATGTCTAATAATATCAGCTATGCTTACAAACACTACACTCTAGTATAAATGCTTCTAGTGTGTCTATGTTTTACACAAACATCATCATCATGAATCTTTATACCACACAGGCATACAGAGACATTTTCATCGTCGTCTTTTACGTCTAAAATGCCTAAACGTAATATTAATTAATTTTCGCAGCTATTTTTAGTAAAGAAATCACAGAGCCTTCTTGACTTTTCGTTCATGTCAAAAACACTAAAGAAATAATGTTGAACAGTCTGGAAAAACCGCAAGTGATTGCTCCTCATTTATACTTTTTACGAGTATAAACTGTTAAGCTGTGTATCCAAGTTGCTACCTACGCTAGGTAGCTAAGTATTTTGATGTTAAATTCAATGTACCTAGTTATAAAAATGCTGCCTTTTGTCTCAAAAAGTCCATCAGGTTGCGAGTGAAACCGCTGACAAAATTAAGTTTAAATATAAATTAAGAAATAGAAAATTAGTTTAGAATAAAGTACTCTATAGGTACCTACATTAAGTATGAATAAAGCATGCAGTAAATTATCATGGAAGCTGTCCAGTGAGCCGTAGTTTGATAGCAGTTCCTAGAATGCCAGCGTTTCCGATTTATCGTATTCCGTCCCGCCCCCGCGCATGCGTCCGCGCTTACAATCCGAGTGTTTAATAAACTTCATCACGTTTTACAACCATATCCGTCAGTATCTTATTTACGTTCGTAAATAAATAACGAGTGTGATAATTCTACGGAAATCAGATATTTTCTGCGTTCGTGTTTACAAGAAATGTTACGGCTATAATTCAAAGGACGTCATCAAAAGCCCATACAACTCAGCCCAAATTTGTACCGGAAGTACATGACAGCTGTCAAGTTGATAGTTTTTATCATGAAATCACTATGAAACTGATAATAATCTGCAGTAATGGCGTGCGTTTGACTTTCCGAAACTTACACTGATAGTTTTTACTATGAAATCATTACGAAAGAGATAATAGTGTACCAAAATGGCGTGATTTTTCAACATTAAAAAAAATTATGACTAGTCTTAACCAGCGTAATACAGGGTATTTTTCCAATAAGTGTACTTTCGGTACATCATTTGGGTCGATTTCGATGACCTACTTTTTTTAACTGTGATCGTCGAGAACAATGGTACATGGATTTAAGATAAATAGCATTAGATCAGTGATTGTTTTTATAATTATAAAATCACAAACAATCATCCAGGCTTTTTGATCTTTCAATCTTCTTATATTGAAGAGCTATACGCTCTTATCGGTGCAGCATCTTCCACCGCTTTCCGTTGAAAGCCAGCTCCTTGACTTTACACATCTCGACTTTCAGTTTATGCTTAATTTGTTTTGTGGAATTCAGCTCAGCACATGAATACAAAAAGTCAAAGGATACTGAAACGACTTGACAGTTCTGTGGTCACACTCCTGGGGTACCACTGCTCACTATTAAGGCATTGTGTTAAAAACATGTTGCTGATTTCATACGGTTTAATTTGCAATAACCTACGTTTCTTGGAATCAATTTTTTTCTAAATGAAATCCCTATACGCAGAACGCTGATTTCTTGAATAGACAATTTATTACCGTTATCAGTTGATGTTTTATGTTTCCTACTTTTGATCGTTTTCCTACTTTTATTGTACGGTTAATTTGCGTTCAATGCTCTAGGAGGGTTAGGAAGAGCTAATAGCGCTATTAAAGTTAGGTGCAGCCTCATATCTTGCACCAACATGTAACATAATGCGCTAACTTTAAATACCACTGCTATTTACGAGTTCACTTGTGCGTCTGGGATGTATCGACCCATTTGCTCTGATTAATGGCATATCAAACAATTTATAGAATGGAAATAGGTAGCCTAAGCAACAAAAAAGAAGAAAGAAGGTTTTTATTAAGTAAGGTAAGGTTTTTGTTCCATTAATTTTATTAACATTTGTATTTGATCTGGGTTTTTCAATGAGTAGTATCACAATAAAAAAATATATCAAATCAACCTACCTGAATAAAAACGGCTGTACAAGTTTTATCAAATCATAGTTTTTGAAAAACATTTTTAATTTAAGAGTTCTGCTCTTGTTGGTTGAGCACACATCACCTTTTGATATGATTCAATTATCACTTTAAACTTACTGTATAAGCAGCTCGAGAAGCTCGAAATGCGGTGTTATTCCTATATTAGATTGGATAAAAAATGAATACATCTTTGGCACCCCCGAGACGTGACATAATTATTATTGATAAGCTGTGGGAACGTCACCTGACATTAGAGGTGTGTAACTCAGCTCTGAGTCAGCTCAATGAGTCAGATCGCACGGGCTTGAGCCGTTGAGCTACAGTTCAACAACAAAATGATTACCTCACGGCTCAATTCAGCTCCTGTTGTACTTGTGAATCCCTCTAATCCAATAAATCAATTTGTAAAGAAATAATATAAAATGTCTAGCTCGCAGAGTTAAACGAACTGTTGCAGCTCGGCAGCTCATTCAGCTCGATTCGGCGTTTGGCTCGCATTGGCTCGCGAAAGTCGTAAACTGAACCGGTTCAAATTGAGCTGATCTGCGAGCTGATTCATTGAATCAGCTCACTTACATGAGTCACGAGCTGATCCGTAGCTCGCGTATTTTTGATGAGTTACCTGACCTCTACCTGACATGGCTTGGCCATGCCATGTCGTCTGCGAATGGAAGTCTGTTCCCAACGATACTCCAAATAAGAGCACACTGAAGAATACGATTTTAGGATCGTCTTCTGTAAGCAGCCACCAGGTACATATTACAAGTTGATAATTACAAGGCGCAGTAAGACTACTCTAGATAATACTTATAATTATTTTGTAATGTTATTAATAACAGGGTTACGGACTGAAAATGCAGCCTTAGTACCTTCTGCTTTTAACTATAGCCAATTATACATTAAAAAATATGTTTTTGCAATATCAATTACAGTTAGAAACTAGATATATATATATATTAATATTAATTATCAGTGCTATAACACGTATGATTGTACTAAAATTTAATTACTGAAATCATTTTAGAATTATTTACCAGCTGGTATTATACATTTGTTAAACCATTTGTAATTACGGAGAATCTCGTTAAATTAAACTAAATACGTGAATTAATTGTCACTATTAAATTCAACCATTTCAAACATACATAATAGATTTAGATGTGTTTTAATTATATTACTAACGATTAAAATTTTGCGTTACAACTTAAGTACTTTATGTCTTTAATTTTTTCCATGATCCTCCTAGCCTTTTTCCCAACCATGTTGGGTCGGCTTCCACTCTTACCAGATGCGGCTGAATATCAGTATTTTACACGAAGCGACTGCCATCAGACCTCCGCAACCCAATTTCTAGGCAATACCGATATTCGAAGGATAGACTGGTTGTCAGGCTTTTTGGGCTTCTGACTACTACTGACGATTGTCATAGATAGGTGGTCGTATAGTGTTCGTCCGAGGCATAAAGCGGTCTCGATATGTTAAGAATGGTCACCCATCCACAGACTAACCTGGGCAAGCGTAGCTTAACCTTGTGGTTTATCAGCGTTGTTATAACTTAGTAACGTCTTTAACTTTTTCCATGGTAGGTATCATTATACTTAAGCCAGAAAGAGTAAATTTTGAATAAGGTTCGTCTTTAAGTACATATATCATGCAAGGAACGTACAAGATGCGAAATATCTCTTTCAAGCCGATGTTTAACATATAAATTGCTATCAATTTTTTTTAGATCTATATTTTCGTGGCTGCTCGGCGGAGATAAGGCGCGGGGGCGCGCCACTGTGGTTTTATTGCCTAAATGCAGAATGATATCCCACTGGATGATAAAAAAGCGATTATGGGAGTCTTTTTAATACGTATGTACTGCAGAAGTGGATAAAGATTGTGAATTTGACTTTCGTCTCCGAGGTAAGACTTTAGTTTAATCGTAAATTCGAACTTGCTCGAAAGCTTGAAATGGGAATTAGGTATACTATTCCTTTGATTCATAAATTTTTCGAGGTGTTTCAGAAGATATTAGGGGTATTTAAGGGACATAAAAATACCGGCTACGGTCCGAAACGTCGGGATTTAAATTATAATAAACGCGATAGAATCCGTCAAACGTAGTTTTATTTCTAATTTCTAATATTCGCGTAAGTGTAAGAAACCATCATACCTAGCGAAATAAGTTTATTTTTAGACGAAAATAAACTAATTTTCTTTCTTTCTTTCTTCTTTACCGTTAGAGATACCTAAAGTAAGAGCACAGATTGTAAACTTATACTACCTATCTACATACGGCAAATACCTAAACTAAGTACACATATTTCACAAGTTTGAACCTCTTGATTTTACAACCAAGCTTGCCAAAACAGCGTGTTAGAATTTATAAATGTAATTTAATCACCGTGGACAACACTAGCGCATCCGTTCGATTGCTTCTGATCGGATAAAAGTATCAAATTAAAAAAGCCTGCCAATAGCAGCCACGTCGGGCTTGAGCCGATGCTAGCTCGACAGGATTTCGTTAAGATAACGTTGTGATCACCACCCGTACAAATTGACTCGATATTATTAGGTACGCTTTTCGATATCACGAAATTGAGAATTAAAATGGCGGCGCTAAATTTAGAGTAATATTCAATATTGCCGTTTAGTCTAGTGGTCGTAAGAAGAGTAATGTCCTGGGTTCGATTACTGGTAAAGCAGTGCTATTGGGGTTTTCTATGAAATCTTGAATTTGAGTCCGGTTGGACTGAAACTTGCCCGCGAACAGTGGGTGTGTACAGCTGTACGGTCGCAGTCATAAGTCCATTACCATTTATACAAGTCTGAAACAAGTTTCACTTACGACCTTTTTCTATAACGAACTTTTTGCATACATAGACGATCTCGTATATCGTAGGTGCTCTTTCATAATTATCTAGTCGGAAAGAGAGCGACGTAATGATCATTCAGTGCTGTGATGTCGCGACGGCGTATTAAGATAGTGGTATTAAATTTCAAACCACTAAGTAGGTATATGTTTATGAAGTATTCGCGCAGTAAAGTGCAGGCAAATATGATAATGGACTTATGACCTCTTACTGTACCTACCCCTGTGCAAGTTTCTGTGAATACAGGCGATATGCTACGTTAATATATTTATAGATTTAAACCTATTTATTTATAAAAATATCTCTTAATTCCTGGGAATTATTTATCACGCTGTTGTTTGACGAAATACAGTTTTGAATTAATTAAAACATTTCAAAGAACAATTAATAGTTCGTAACAACTAAGCGCTTTGCGAAAACTACTATTGTCATCCTAATATTATTTGTTTAATTTGAATGAATTACTAATTTAAATTTAGATTTAAATTATAAGGTAACTTTTTGATGGAATTACAAATAAATCGTACTTTTAGTATTTTTCAAAATAGGTGTTTAATATTAAAATAAACATCTGCATAATTATATAAATACATGAAATGAAAAAGTGACTAACTAACGCAAATGACTGAAATGACTGAGCTTAAATGTGGCACACAGATAATGATTATGACGTAGGCGACGTAGGACGTAGGAAATTCCCACGGGATTGGAAAAAAAATTATGAAAGCGAGTAACATCGCAGGGAACGTCTTGTATAAAGTGATAACTGAATTTTAACACAAACAATAAACAGCGGAACGAAAGTATCTGATGACGAACTGATTGATTTTTAACAAATGACTGGTCAATAAGATAGTACATGCAATTATCGGAATGCGGTTGGAATGAAACGCTATAACGTATTTTCACTGAACGCCCACAAACTGAACACATATACTGCAACAGTGGTTAGTACTAGTTGTGGGTGAATTAGAGCGGTTTGTCAAACAATGGAGCGGTCAACTGTTTGATTACACCGAGGAATTAATCAACATCAGAATTGGTGTCGTATTCACTCATGTATACAATTTTTCTTTAATTCAATGAATATAGATGTCAATAAATCTAGGTATACTTAACATTATAAAGCTGAAAAGTTTGTTTGTTTCGTTGAACGCGTTAATCTCAGGAACTACTGGTCCGATTTGAAAAAATCTTTCAGTGTTACATAGCCTGTTTAACGAGGAAGGCTATAGGCTATATATCATCACGCTACGACCAATAGGAGCGGAGTATCAATTAAAAATGTTGTCAACTTCTACGGGAACGAAGATGCGGGCAAAGGCAATCTACATGTACCTACTGTTAATCGTACAAATTGTCTCAGATGGGATTCGAATCGAAGTACCAGTAGTGGTGGTTTTGCCAAATGTGTAGTCAACCTTTACATAATAGACATTTAGTTATCAAGTAACTACTTTCATCGTAAATCAGAAAGCTACACAATTAGTCATGCCTGTTGAGAGCGCCGCGCGCCGTAGAAATGGCACAAGAGCCAACTTATATCAAACAAACAAGTTTCAAAAACCTTAATTGAATTTTAAGTCGAGTCGAGACACCGAAATAACTACCTATAGAAAGTCTATTCTATTTTGTATTAGCATTACATATTATAAAACAAAGTCCTCCGTCGCGTCTGTCTGTCCCTATGTATGCTTAGATCTTTAAAACTACGCAACGGATTTTGATGCCGTTTTTTTTTTTAATAGATAGAGTGATTCTTAAGGAAGGTTTATATGTATAATAACATACCCCGCGGGCGAAGCCGCTGGCGGGAAACTAGTAAATTGATAAAGTAAATAAGACAATAATAGACTAACAGATTTATATAGATAGGTAAGTAATTACGTAAACGTTATATTTCATGGTTAAACTGTACATTAAAATACAAGTCGGTTAACAGTTAACCTAATGTTTGCACGCCAGTTCACTCAAGCAAGCAGCTCGCAGTTAGGTAAGACCTACACTTCGCATTTCCAACTTAGATGACTGGTGTTGAATTTACTAAAAAATTACAGACAGACGTAGTAAAATATACATAATTTGTACATAAATTGAAAAAAAAATAGTAATAAAATTCTAAGTGGAGATGGCGTCTCCAAATCCACCCTTGTCCCTGCCCCTGTCACCGCAAAACATATAGGATTTGTATGGCGTACTTAAGACTTGACGTCATCTCTAGGCATAGCATGCTCTCTCTCAGCATAAAGTTAAAACCCTTATTTTTTAACACAATCAACACTGTTGCGTAGTGCTGGGAGGTGTGGTATTTAATTGTATCTAGGGAGTGGCCGCTCCGTAGCAGCTAGGTAGGAACTTAGTTAATCTGTGCCTCATTTCAAAATTGTATCTAAAAGCGTTGGAATTTTCCATAAAAACTGCATTGCTATACAATTAATGCGCGTTTAAGGTTATTGGATATGGATTTAAATTTGCATGCAAATGCAGGCTTAATGTAGGTGTGGATTAATTACACGCGCGAGTATCATCAAGTTAAGCGCTCATTGTGTCACCGTTCACGCGCCGCGCCGCGCCGCGCTTCGCACAAATCGAGTCTACCGATGAAATATCCTGTTTTGCTCGCTGTGCTTTGTTCGAGATTCCCACTAAATTGAAGAAGCGTCTCAATGTTGTATTGTGCGACATAATAGACTTCAGTATATATATAAGTAGTCTCTTTTTATATCACTACGAGCGCTTGTAAAGATCATTTAGTGTGAGTAGGTCCTGTGTCTACATAAGTAAGAACTGCACTCGATGGGTATCCGTTTACTGTAGGTATGTGTTCTGTATTATATATGTATATAATCTAATATCTAAGAGCATTATAAAATGTAAATGTAAGGTAAGTACCTACTAGTATAAAATACAATACAGCGTTCTCTGAAAAACTAATTTTCCGTTTTCCATTGAAGTAGATAACTTTTATACTCGTAAGTCGTAACGTACTTTGTTGTTTTATCTAATGAAAAAGTTGTACGTATTCCTACAGTTTTTATATCCGACAAAACAAAACAAATAATATTTCCACGATATTCTTTACGGTCTATGATTGAATTGAAAAGACGAGGCATTGTATCGGGAGACAACCGCACACTCTACCGAATGATGCGATACCACCTGACTAGAGAACTCTTCCTTTTAATATTTACTGAGAGATCGCATCAAAATGCACTGCGACGGAGTTCATAAGCTTGGGCACAAGGTGCATTTCAACTGGAGCCGAGGTATTTTTGCAATAAAGTTGACGCGGCATGCACGGATGAATTCCAATAGAAATAGATCGCGCCTGGGCCCATAAAACTTATATGAAGTCTAACATTAAAAAGTACTATAATCGCTACCGTCTGAAATAATTTAAATGATTCAGCAGTAGAATCTGTTTTAAAAATATTCGGTTAATCAATTTAAACTTGTGTCCACTTACATTCATATTATAAAGTATTTTTTTATCCTCATACTTAGTAAACTGTTTTGGGAAAAAGATTTATGCATTCTGGATAAACAAAATAGATGAATCTTTGATGGGTATATCGACTTATTTCTATAACCTCACAGTACAGTGAGAGAAATCAGCTCTGAACAGCTGATACATTGTACGTAGAAACATTGTTTTTGGAGGAAGCTTCATCAAAGCTTCGACTTACACTTCCTTATATCAAATTTATAAATTTACGCTTAGAATCGTATATGAAGATTAGCCTAAGGATATTGTTTTTAGCATGTCTTACTGACATAAAAATCAAGAAGGAAACTTAACAATGATATAACAAAGGAGACCAAAAATCAATTGTCTGGATCAGTTGATATCCTAGTAGACGCGGCCATTTTGTGCCTTTAAGAGTTTATCATAATGACGGTCATTCCATGTACCTAGTCATTTATTTAAAAGAAATTCATTTCAATTTATTTCTAGAATTCGTAGCAAATCCTTAGCAATTTTCCAGTTTTCACCGGCTCACATTCACAATAAACTTTTAAACATAATCTTCGGGAGACTTCCGAGGTATAGAGAGTTAAAACTTAGAATTGATTCCGAGGGTCGCGATCAACAAAGGCTTTAGTTTAGCCGTCGTCGACAGCGTTCGATGTTTGTAGTAATTGCTT
Source organism: Acronicta psi (assembly GCA_946251955.1). Lineage (NCBI taxonomy): Eukaryota > Metazoa > Arthropoda > Insecta > Lepidoptera > Noctuidae > Acronicta > Acronicta psi. Next base: position 7,200,854 of record OX276475.1, on the reverse strand, counting down.
TTGTTCTAATTACTGTTTTGTTGCTAAGTTCCGATTAAAATAGGGAAGCTGTTAATCAATAAAGACCTGGCTAGGTGTTGTTGAACATCGATTTAATTACAGATATTAAAAAGAATCATGAAAATTATGACGTAGTAGTGTAGTCCAAATAGTTTTATGTTCTGTCGAGATTGACAGATTAATACGTAGACGGGTTTCAGGGAAGCTGCTTAAATAATGATTTGAAAAAGCTAGATTAATAGGTACGGAATAAATTGTTTACCATTTAAGTTACCACCACTTTCCAGTTTAAGCAGTACCCTTCATCCATATGGGTAACCATGTACAAGATTGGAGTAGATTGAAATTGGTTCGGCGGCAGTTTAATCGAAATGGAATAACAAGTAGAAATTTTTATATTAACCATTTTTTTTCTAAATTTGAATCAAAAGTGTAATCCAATAATACGAACAAAATCTAACGGCTTAAAAGGAACCTCGCACAAACTGAATAACATATATTAAAATTGATATTTTAATTCATTTCCACAAATTTCATTCTTGTGTTACTTAATATTTGACAGATATTACTGACAGGAAACTTTAATAATTTATGTGGTGGTTAGCGGCTATGCAAACCTTATAAAACAGGCCCTAAAAGATCTAAGTACTTTGAAACTCTAGGGGCCGTACTCAGAGATCATTAGCTAATATAGACCCAGTATATCTTAGTACACTGACAACACACTCAAATATGGAAAAATAGGGCAAGATATAGTAGCCACTGTTTGTTAACGATTCATTAACGTCTGTGAGTTGGGGCCTAGGCCATTTATAGCATCGTGCAAAGCACAGGTTGTCAACGTGATACGAGTAGGACCTATATTAAAATAATGTATTTGCTGCAAGCGTAACCTAATTAAGCAGGTAATTTCACGGAGGTTTCGCGCCAGTTTATCAGCCTCACAGATACGTAGCTACGTAAATTTCTTTGACGAAAACGAGCGCACGTGAGTTCCGACCTGAACGCGGCAGTTAGCTTGAAACGTGCCCGTTTTCCTGTATACATTCTGTAATACTAACGTAAAAGTATTTTTTTTAAAGATTACTACGTATGTGACTTTGAATACCACATTCAAAATTACAAACACAGACTTGAAATATCATCAAACTAGCTCAAAATCTTAAAGAATCAAAAAAAAAAAAAATGCAGTCAATTTATATTAATAAGGGACTGTTACACCACCTCTGGATAGCTCTAAATCCCGGGTAAATTAAAATTGGAACAAATTTTTTAAATTATCTGCCAGGTAATTTAACGGGAACTTACTGGGTGTTGGTAAAATATTAGACCTTTGGAATCCATAGTTTTAACACAATGAAGCATTGTCTGCAATTAAATAAATACTCAATAATCAATACTTTATTGCGTTCCATAATGTTTTATAAAGGTGGACTATAGATAACTTAGATCATTATGGACCCTGTCGGGCACAGCAAAATTAGGAGAGAGGAAGAGGGTATAGCATCATTTGCAAATTGATTGCCCCTTAAAAAAGTATACATTAAAATATTATATTTATGCTGTTTATATTCTTTTTATCTCATTTATAACATAAATTCTGTATTTATTAATAACATTTATAGGTGAATTTATTTGTTATATTTATATAAAGCACAAAACAAAAAAAATGTACAGACGTGGACGGTGTCATTCAGTATTATTGTTATTATTTGGTTGACCTTAGCATATTTTTATAGTAAATCATATTATGACTACTCAAAAGCGCTCTTTTTTGGCCAACACGACCTTCTTTGTGTCATAGATAATAATATTATGAATATGTCGTTGATCTAATTTTCATGAAACTTCGTGTAATTTTTGTGGCTCTGTTTTATCTGGTATTAAAGCCTTATGCCATATAACATTAAGCCGCAAAAAATCTGAATGTCCCATAGATCGTAATGGAAACATGACACTAAAAAGCAAAATAATGGGGGCTTCACATTATTATGTAATGTGAAGCCCCCATTATTTAGCCTAATAGTCTATTTCATTATGTATTACATTATGCTTAAAAGGCTTGGACTAAGACTTGTAGAGTACAGTAAAATTTTGCCTAATCGTATTTAAAAAGTACTTACTATCTATCTTTGTTGGTTTGTATACAGGGGGAATCCCCGATTCTAATATATTTTTTATAGATAACTACACGATTCCTGATTAATATCTAAATGTTTTATCAAACGAAGTGGCTGATGAAAACTGATATATTAGTTACTTACTATGTTAGGAGTGGAATCATTTTGGTTGCCGCCGGGTTCAAACCCAAATAAAAAATAATAATACTTATTTATTTACAAAGACACGTAAACCGATTTATCTTCTTAGATAGAATATCATAAATACACACGCAAAGTGTAAGGAAAGCAGTTATTATAATTTCAGTTGTTCGCTAGAGTATCGACATCAGTAAGATTACCACGTACAATACATTAATATTGCAAACTGGTTTTGGGTAAAGTTCAGGATATACTGCTCCCAAGTCGTCTGGATCACAAAATACATACCAACAAGAAATATATATATATATGTACACACGACATACACGTGAGTTATATGCAAGATAAAGTAAATTATGATGTGGATGCTTTAGATTACAGTGAATTCGTTATGTAGCCTCGGCAGAATAAACTTAAACCAGAATAAAATATGAAATCATTTCACTTTACAAATAGTTAAGTTTTTAGTAAAGCATACCAACTTCAAGCATTTTGTGTTTTTAAAGGGGATAGACACTAAAGAAATGTATATGAGACCATCTTAAAAATATATTCTCTTGAATAAAATGTCGCATGGCTTATGGTTTATTATCGTGAGATACATACAAAGAATACAGTGGAATTGACAACTTCCTTCTCTTTTGAACTCGCTTAAGCCAGACTCGCACACTAATGCTTATATTAGAAGCATAATTTTTCGTTTAGCATAATTTTATTAGTCACTAAATATTAGCCTAAAACTCCAATAGCTTTGTGGCACTAATTTAATTACCTGCTAAAGGTCCGATCTTCGATTAGAATGAGACTAGGATAGAATTACGAAATTTTAGGTACGGCTTTGACATCCTAAAATTTAATTGCGAAGCTTTTGTCGTCGGAGCACTTACTAAGTTCGCACCACGCCTCTAACCTATCAAACAGGCTTTCATTCGGTTTTCACTTTTAATTGAAAACCTCAATTCAATTGCGTCGTTGGCGGCTATTAAAAAAATGACAGCGATTGAACTCATTGGAAATTATAATTTCAACGATTGATCGAGCTCCCTTTGTACCGGAGTTTTAATTATAACAAATCTGTGTAAAGTTTTAACTTTAGCGATCGTGCTACGGGATTTCTTAAGTCTTTATTGATTTATAACTGTTAAAGCAGAAATGTACACAGAAACATATTTTTTTCTTGCTTATATAAAATTTGTATACTATGTATTATTTATTCTGTGACAAAGCTGACAACGCACGCACAATTTCTCCTGTATCATCGGTGCTTTTACATACACATAATTAAGTATCTCACATGCACAGATGACAAGATTCCGAGTCTTGTCATCTGTGCATGTGAGATAATACAATATAAGTGTCAAATATTGATATAAAATTAAGCCAAATTGTGGTGCAATTAAATTATTAATTATTTCGATTGCGCAACATCACTCGTTTTATAAAATTTAAATGTTACCAATGAAACCAACAAAATAATGACAACGTATAATTGCTAAATTTCATGTTATTAAATCCATCAACTGTATTTTTATAACTGATTATTTAAGTTTTCATACTTATCCCTATACTTTTTCTGTTTTTTTTATCTATTTCTGCTTCAACTACATCCCTTCAGTTACAAAAAGTTTGACTTGAAGTGATTCATTCAGTTCGAATTGTGTTTCGACACAACCAGGCATTTATTTTAGTATCATCATACCATTTCATATGAAATTGAAGTTTTCCTAGTAGGAAGTTATTAATTTAACATGAAAAATATAACAATAACATACCTGAAACACAAAATTGAGTACAAAATTGCAAAATTATACCAATTACTACATTCGGCGAATGTTTATTCGATCCGCAATCGAATGCTTATTCAGCTTTCATTTTGAAATTAGGCCGACGATACCAAGCGTACCACCCTCAAGAGTTTTGCAAATAAATACCACGGTCCTTGAGTAAACACGCCCCGTGATTGCAGGACGGTATTATTATACCGCGGAGATACGCACACTCCTCCGAGCTGGGGATTTGAAACAGTGCATGCGGACACTCTATTTCCCGACTCTGTCTACATTGTCACTGCGAAGTCCGTTAATAAATGTTCGTGTTGATTTATATTTTTAATCCCTTTAGTAGCATACTGATGTTTTTGCGTTTTAGTTTTTTACCATCCCCCATGTTTGTTTTACTTATACCCCTCGCCGGAGGCGGCGGGGGAATGCGCTCGGATTTGCCGCGATGTTTTGTCGCTCTCCGTTACCTCCTTTGGGTTTTCACGGCAGCAAGAGATTATTAGTATAGCTACGTTTGTGTATTTAATGGAACACATTGCTAATATTTCGCTTACTTACATTTTACTTCTGCTCTGTGATTTAAACCAAAGTAAAGAACGGTACGGCACTATATTTTTTGTAAATGTTAAATGTATATTAAAGTCCAAATATATAAATGCTTGTGTAATAGCACTTAGTGAGAAATTGATAGAATCCATTCTATATTATGACGCACTAAAGATCCCATTGAATTTCACGATTAATGGTGTCGTTACTTGAATGCAGCAATCCGTGAGACAAAACCAGAGGGTCGAAGGCGAGGAAATAATTAGAGAAACTAGTTTGTTCTGTACGAACGATTAATGTTAGTTTACAATCTAGATTTACAACGCAGCTCGAACTTTGCGCTCGTGCACTAAGTGTTTTGATTTGTCAAGCAGATCGATTTATTTTAACTACCCATGTTGTAGTTAGGTATATGTTAACGTTGAAAGTTAAAGCGCTTTATATTAAATACAACTAAGGATAATGGAAAAAAACTAATCTAGGTAAGAAAATCTAAATGTTGTCGTGTGTTTAGTTCCCGGTCAAAGAAAACAAAAGCTTTTTTTCTTTGCAAGTAGCAACGTCACTTGCATCCCCTTTGATGATGTGGCAAAGGAAACCGCACCAACGAGTTGTAGTAATTAGAAGCGTACCTCTGAATATACTAAGCGATAGAAAGGATTATTCCGATTTGTTTTCTCATCTCTTGATCTGTCGTTTGGTTTTATCTGCATATCGGGTTTGTGAGACAAAGGTTTGTGGTTACTTTTAATTTCACAAAATGAGATATTTACTGAAAATCTCAGTCAAGTAAAAATAGACAGTGTAATCTTCAGTTTTTATTGGTTACCTTATTCTCAAGTCATCAAAAAGTGTCGTGTCATGTCATGTCATTTGACAGGAGAGTACCTACATATGTAAAGGTAAATTAGCGATGCCGTATTGCCTCAGAATAAGCCTCCGGTGAATGTTGACACACGGCGCGGATGTACGGACATGTCGATTCAGACGCACTCTTAAAGGTGCGTTTATTTACGTTCCTTTAGAAATAGGTGATGCGTCGCCTTCACGCCTTTCGACGGGAAAAAAGGCTTATTTTTTCACACGTTTCCTGTTTTCCCTTTTTCAAACGGTCCCCGGTGATGATCTGTTCTGTATTTATGTATGTGTGGTGCTGCTAACGGGAATGTATAAGTATATATATTACGGTCAATTCTACACTACCTAACTTTACCTTCCTTTGTTTTACAGGATTTTTTGCAAGCATAGAGTAATTAATGATGTTCTCCCGTATGATTAATATTTCCGCGTCGTGAAAAGCTCTAGAAAAGTGCATGGTATCATCAAAATAGCAGGTTTATTACATAGCAGCCCTCAAAAATTCCCCCTCGCATGCACGAAAGCGATTCATGAAGCTTGCTTCGTTTGCCTCAACTCGTCTGCAATCTTGTATCTCCGGAGTTTAAGTGTTTGACCTCCCTTTGCCCAAATGAAGCTCACGAACATGTCTACCAAGATTATATTTGTTGCCATTTGACTTTTATTTCTCATACACTAAGGTTGATATTACATTGTTAGGCGACCTCAGGTAATTTTGCTGGCGGACGCCTTTTGTATTCCTTTTTCCGTTTTTTGCTCTACCAGGAGAATTTACCAGCTCCAATCCAAGTCTATGCTTGCCCAAGAGGAAAACGGGAACTGAAACTGAATATCTACATCGTATGCTCATTTTCTGTTGAATGTGAAACCTAGTTACCTATCTTTCATTTCAACTTAAATATTTTCGTGTTTTAGACAAGATTGCAATCGTAACTTTTTGATGTCGTCTTAGTCAAAAGTTTGATCATCTTCTTTGTTTGCATTGCAAACAGTATTAAGATAATTAAGAAATGATAAATTATCACAAACATAATGTATCAGATAAAGAGATTTATAAGACCTAAATGTCTTTTCCAGTAATGGAAAGAATACAATCATGCAATTAAACAACAAAATAAATGTATTTCTGGTATTTCATTAATTTCTTACTGATTACATTGTTTTTAAACATAACGACGGATTTATGGTTGGCTCACCTCACAAGCTTTTGCATAAGACCCTATCGATATTTTACCCCACAAGAGGTTATGTCTAACGTCAATTGCCGATTTTGCTTACAAAGTCGGCAGGTCAAAGCTGAATAAACGGTTGTTTTTTCTTTTGACTCTCGAACCGTTTACTCGGCCGATCGTTAACTGAATGCTATTACGCAGCAAATTTCATAAGCATGTTAAGTTCAAATATATTTTTTACAACTATCAACTTGCTGACTGGCTTATCTTTTTGCCACGCTGCGCTGTAGCGAAAATCAATTAAAAGAATCCATAGGTATTTTTTATATTTTTTAAATTATCCTTAGATTTTCTAGAATTACTTAGTACGTAAATTACAAGTTGGTCTCTTATAATTAATTATAGCCTTCTTAGTTTATTGGTAAAAACTGTATGATAATCGATACAGTATTTTCTGAACAAACGGAAACAGAGCGTTGGTAGGGGACTTTTTATTTTATAATTATGTAGTTATTTAAATTGTTTGTTTAAATTATTGGGTTTCGTGTTTAAGAGCTTAATTTCTTAGTCGCAACGTCACAATACGTTATGTTTCCAAATGTTTTACTTACAAACTCTTACAAAAAGTGCTTTACATATGGAAAGTATTTTTTTCAAACGCTCGTAAGACATTTGTCGCGCTTTGTGCCCCTCTAGAATGTCATAAAAACAACTTGTTCGTATAAATAACGTTGATGAAAATATATATCGGTGCTTACTGTGGCCACAAATCAGAGTAAAGTGGGACTTATCAGGCCCGTCTACATAAGTAAGCTTCGGTGACGCCGCGCGCCGCCCGTGAGGAGCGCTTGCGGTCTCGCCTACTCCGAGCCCCTAAATCATTTCTTATTTTTGTCAACAACCACCGCAAAGTATCGCAATGATTTATTTAAACATACTCCAGCTTTACGGTAATAGGTATTGCGTTAATTAAAATTGAAATTTAACAAAATGTTGAGTGGTCTAATTTTAATTTAAATGTGTTCCTATTGTGTCAATTTTGGTTAAATGAGATTTCCATGAAATAACGTCATAAACACATAACATCACGCCTATATTCCTCGAAGGGTTAAAGCAGAGCTGTACTTTTTTACACCCACAGTTTGTATGTATGTCGTATTAGGGTCCATGTAATAAAGGGGCCCCAGCCTTTTGTCATTAACCGGGAAAAAATTGAAACTCCGAGCTGATACTGAAAATATAAATCCTGATGGTTGTTCTATGCTGGCCAAACCCATAATAGGATTTGGCATTGGTGATTTAGTAAAGTTACAAATATTTGAAATCTTGTTGCCTGTTATTTCTTTGACACACGCAAGTTTTTTTTTGTAATTACGCCACTCTCTGGCTCTCATGGCCTCAATTTTTCTGTGAATATTCATTTCTCTTTTTTATCAATAGTCGTTTTTAGCTTTCCAGTATTTTGTGTAGTCTGAATCCCGGCTGTGTACTGTATAGACAGACAGACGGTTTGAATGGAAAACAAGTCTAAAACACGAAGTGTAAACTCAGAGGTACCAGGACAACATGAACATTGGGATACTGGAGAGTATTCGGTTATTTTGTCCTTTCTTCACAACGTCCGAAGTAGTGTCGCTGCTTGCTGTGCTCCTGTTACTTCATTCGCCGTGTAGATACATAATTATTAGCAGCTTGGATAGAAAGAAAACACAGTCTTTCGCAATAGGTTTTTTTATGCTTATTTTGGAGTGGGCAAAATCCTCACGGATCGCCTGGAACTCGGGACGCGGCAGGATATATCCTACTAGTACCGACTAAAAACCTTACTTGCTTTCTCTTGCCCTAATAGTATTTGCGATATTCGCAACCGTTATAGGCTGTGGCCCAAATATCGCAGGAGCCCTTCAAAGGCTATAAAGTCTATAGTTGGGTTCTCCGACGGGCGTTCACGTAGTGGTGACTGACTTGGGAAGTTCACTGCCCCTACGTATGCACCCGGAGAGAACATAAAGCCCACCGGCTATCTAGCATACGAACATCTATAACAATCGTTAGAGGTAGTCAAAAGCTAACAAGCCTGACCACCTATCCACAGGACATTGGTATTGTCCTAGAAATTGGGTTGTTAAGTTCTGTTAGTAACCGTTACACGTAAAATAAATAATCAGCCGCATATGGTTAGACTGGTAGCCGATCCCTACATAGTACCGAAAAGGTGGATAGTGTGCAACTAACAGTGATGCCAAATGTAAAACTACCTTCAAAAACGCCAAAATAACATATCAAAAGGAATACTACCTCCATACTCGTGGAGAACACTTTACAAAGTAAAGGGAACTGTAATAAAAGTATTCCATTTCAGTATAAACTGTAGTACGTGGTAGTCAATGCGATACTTTCCCTAAACGTGGCCGACCCCGCGCTAACGAGCCGGCTATGAATATTCTGGATTTCTTGCATATTCAACAGGATATGAATCACAATACTTTTATAATTTTAGGACTTAATAAAAGTTTCATTTTTTGGCCATAAAATGGAATAAATGTGTATTTATTAGCGTGATCTTTAGTCACCGTAGATTAAATGCGAATCGGGTCATGATGGTCATACTTGGACACGATGGCCGAACAGGAAAGCTATTTTTGTTTACACGTAGTTCCTGTAGGTATATTAATAATGTATTTATGAAATTATTTTAAAATTGATCCTAAGGGTATGTTTCAAGGCTCTTCTTATCAACACATCAACCGTCCCACTGCTGGGCACGGGTCTCTTCTCAAAATAAACTAATCTTCACACAACTTCTATAGAGCAAAAAAAACCGATTGTAGTGTGTGATCCGACCCTAAAGAGGCTGTCATTTAGTTGTTTTAGGGATGATTGATGAGTTCAGTTTTTGGATTTTTTCTTTTTAAACTAGATAGATGCTTCGAAAACTGACGGGTCGACAAAATCCTTATATTAGCTTGGTAAGTAGTTGAATAACAATTATAACATACCTACCCTTCATCATATTTAAACGCTTTTACAGAAAAAATAACAAATTGATCATTAAAATAAAGTATCCGATAAAGGTTTAAAACCCATTTAATGTCAGCTAAGTATTGCTAGGAATTGAAATAATAATAATAATAATAAAGCAAAAAAAATATATAAAAAATATATGACAGTCTATTCTTTTCCATTATAAAGTAGAAAAAATATAGGTAGGCTTAGGTACTTTGTAACTTCACGCTTTAAATGAAGACAGGTTGGCCAGGCTAGTTTAATTCTTGTCAAACTAATATGACAATGTGTTACTCAAGGCGGTGGAAACGAGCTGACTCTTAAGTGAAAAGTTAAGTCATAAGTTAACCTCCTCACTGAGCTAGAGTCAGAACCTGCCTAGAGTACCTATATTTAAAATATCATTCACTAGCTTTCCTCCAGCCCGCGTGGTCTTTTAATTTTCCCCCCGTTTTTGCAACATTTTTTATTACTACTCCGCTCCTTTTAGTCGTAGTTTGATGATATATAACCTATTATAGCCTTCCCCGATAAATGGGCTATCTAACACTGAAACAATTTTCTAAATCGGTCGAATAGTTTCGGAGCCTATTCAATACAAACAAACAATCAAATCATTCCTCTTTGTAATATTATAATTAAAATTAATAAATTAATTAATTTAGATGTATTATAATGAAATAACATACCACCACGCCTGTATTACCCGAAAGGGTATGCAGAGGTGTACACCCACATTTAAATAGTAAGTGTAGCCTACCTACACTTACTAGTTAAATGTGGGTGTACAACCAAACACAGAGCAGAAACCGAGAATTTTACAGAAAATCCTAACAACATTGTGCTCGACCTGGGAATCGAACCCAAAACGAAGCACCCGCGCTTTCTACCACTAGACTAACAGGGTAGTTCAGTAGTCAGTGTACAGTATTAGTAGATATATATAGTTGTTTTATATGATGAATATCTTTTAACGCGACTTGCTATATCAAAGGCTTACTGTGACCCAGTTTCGTAAAAATAATGATCATTATGTATGAGTCATATTTGCGTTTTTAATGTTCCAATATAAATTTAAAAAATAATTATTATGGAGAATTTAAAAATTGTGTAAATAAACACGCATGTTAATTACGTTATTAAATTTCTTCTTTCAATTTTAATTGTTACTGGTTAAGTTCAAATAAATAAAATTAAAATAGGTACTAAAAATATAGTAATCTATGGTTATACACACTATTACTATATTTTGGTATGTTAGATGTATATCTTTTTACAAACACTAACTTTGTAAAAAGATATGAAAATTATAATGATGTAGGTAATTTATTTATTTATTTATGTACCTACACACTGAACCAAACAGAAAGTTAAAAATAAATAGGACTATAGTACAAAGGTACTGCTTATTTCTATAGAAATCTCTTCCAGCAGACCTGCAAGAGGAGAATTTAAACCAAGAAATATATATCAGAAATTTATATCAGATAATGTTACTAAATAACTGAACTTAACACGAAACTACCTCATTGATGTTGTATTCGCAAGTGCGACTTTTGAGTGTGATCCAGGGTTCGATATTGCTTCAAATAGTGAAAAATATGTACCTATATAAACTATCATCTAAATTTACATTGTAGAATGTAAAAAAATGATTGAGATTTATAGAAATCCCCACCAGATTTAAAAACATGCCGTTGAAGTGAGGGTGTACACTGCAACAACCTTCGGAGTACAGGCGCGGACAATAAGAAGTTGTCGAGTGGTTTCCTGCATTTCACTACAGTAAATATGTAAATAATTATATTTAAAAGTTGTAGAAACTGTGTTTTAAATGTGACGATACTAAAACGGTAACTGTTTTGTCGTCGACATTTTAATGGTCAGTGGAACAAGTGATGTTGGCATACATTTTTAAACTTCACTTCACAATTAAGCTGCTGACACTGACGCGAATTAAAATAGAAAAAAAAATCGACTTTTATCGCATTTCAGCTAGCAATTCATACCTTTTTTTAAGTAACCTGTCAGTAATTTAGCAACTAGACACAAACAATTTAGTCGTGACTATTTTGCAAAAAAAACTGTAAAAATTAATGATTTGCTAGATACGTAAAATGAAGCTTTAGTTTCTTCAAAATACGAAAGTACCTATGTACTTATGATATTCTTTTATTTTTATATCCCGACACAAAAGAGGCATATTTAACATGTCTATCTGGTTTGGCATCACGTCACATCTCCCAAACGGATGAACCGATTCTGATAATATTTTTTCGTTCTCTAATATAGAAAATCTGTTAAGCCGTTTAAAAATTATCAGCTATGTGAGCAACTTCTACAGGTCTGATCAATTCAAAATGTTGTGTCCTGTTACTTCACATCAATTGCAAGAATGTGGTAGGTGGCGTGGATCTGATGGTGCAGGGTATGTATTTTTATTGAACATTTTTAGGTTTGCGTAATACAGTAAAAGGCGCGAAAACATTTAAGCCTCATTAATTGCAGAAGACAATTAACGAAGTTCATCGTCTCAACTCATTTTCATTTCGTATAAATAACTGGAATTGAAAGTAAAACAGATGAATGCGAATCGCGAAGACATGACGGGTAGACAATGAGTACTATTTAACATTACAAAGTACTGGGAAAAGATAAAGAGCTCTACATTGTGCTAAATGTAGTGCTCCAATTAAGACGAAAAGGGAGGGACGACTCTTCATTATTTATAGAAATAAATGGCCCTATTACATGAAGCCTAATATCGGTGAACTATGGCTGGTTGTAGAAGCAGTGATAGCCTAGAGAAATGACCACTGGACTAGACTCTGGGTTTCGAGTTTGAATCCAAGGTACGCGCCTCGTTTTTTTCGAAATCATGTAGGTGTTTATCACTCGCTTTAGCGGTGAAGGAAAACATTGTGAGGAAACCTGCATGCCTGAGAGATTTTCTCGACGGCATGTAAAATCTGCCAACCCGCATTAGGGCAGCGTGGTGGACTATGGCCTAATCCCGCAGTGGGACAGTTAATGGATTTATGATGATGATGATGGCTGATGAAAGCAGTACATATCTGCCTAGCCTATATTACCTAAAGGCATAATGGGTATGAAATTATAACACTTTTGTTGTAGGTACTGTATTTGATGATTATTTTTTAGGTTATATCTAGATTTTGTTATTGTTATTTGGCCCTGAAAAAAGCCGTTGATTATGGCTGTTCAGAAAGCCGTTTGGATTTACTATTGTGGTGACAGTATTAGTCACCTAGACTCTGTGTTACCGAGTTTTAACTCTAAAGGGTGCGCCGGGCGTTTTGAATCGCTATACGAATTAGTTAACCCCGCTCGGGGAGAACCCATATTTTTTTTTTTAAATAAATGTACCTATACCCCGTTTAAATGGCTCGAGAACCTTTCGAGAAAGAGGAAAGGGTCCTCAAAAAACATTCCATGTAAGAATTGTCTGCTTTTTGAAGTTGTATATAGAAAAGTACAATTACTTACTATAATATAACTTATAAGCTCTAAACAAAATCTAAAGTGTTCTTTTGCCTTTACAAAACAGACTGAAATACGGGGATAGCTTTTAAGTAAGGGTAGAACTTAATTATTTAGTAAATCCTTTTACAAGTCACGCAAATTCACTTAGTCTCTAGACTCAACTACTTCAGTAGAACTATTAGAATGTAAGCGCAGAATAACTAATACGTAGTATAAACAAGACAGGGGTTCCCAACTTTTTCTGAGGCGGACCCCAACCGCAATCATACTATGATTGGCGGACCGGAGAACAAAATGACCGCGCCAACATAATATCAAATAAAATTTATTTTTATATTATCCGCATACTCCTTGAGATAGGCCCGCGCACCCCTAGGGCTCCACGGACCCCATGTTGGGAAACCCTGAGCTAGACAACCAGTCGCCTCTTGTCATTGGTCAATGCCCCAAACTGATTGGCTAAGTTTTTGCTGAGGAGTACTACGCCAACGATTTCAGCGTAAGATCGGCCAAACACTAACAGATTAACGCTATGCGGTGAAAATGTATAATAACTTGATCAAATAAAATTTTGATAGCAAAATTTAGGCACATCCAAATATATTTGCGCTAATTGCCTTCTAGTGAGACAGTAAGAAATTTGCCGACAATTTATTTTAAACTAATGCTTTACATTTAGCTTGAAAGGAGAACTAAACAGTTCTTATCTCTATATATACTATTACACTATATAAATATTATAAAGAAGTGAAGTTGCTGCTGAACCGATTTTGAAAATTCTTTCACTACCTGTTTGTATTTTTTTAAGCATTTTCCATGCTAAGATTACAAGTTATTTTTAATGAAGGAAAAAATCGGCTGGCTAGCGGGATTTGAACCTGCGTCTTCTGGTTCGGTACACCAGACGCTTTGACCGCTAAGCTATCGCGAGCCCCGCGAAGTCTTCTTGTGTACCGAACCAGAAGACGCAGGTTCGAATCCTGCTCGCCAGCCGATTTTTTCCTTTATTACTTGATTTTCACTTGTTTGCCCGGCTTTGATTAGTTTCACCGTGAATGAGGCTGTGTATGAATTATCTCCAGTTTCCTATTTACTTAGGCTTGGGCTGTTCTTGAGGCGCACAGTAAATTAAGAATGGAGTATATTTTGTTATAACGAAGCACTGTATTCGAGAATTATGTTGTAGGTATCTTATTATTAACGGATTGGTAAATTAATGCTGTCATTATTAGTTACGACTAGGTGTTGCTGGTGACTTAACTCACATCTTAGAGAATTGTTATATCCTATGTGTTATTCTGATGTATAAGATACAATACTGTAAGTTTCATCAAAATCCGTTCAATGTTTTTGCGTGAAAGAGTAACCAACATCCATCCCATCTTTACACTCACTTCAAGTTTCAAGCAATCTTTTAAATTAGAAAATGTATAAAATGTATGTAGAAGAATTACTGATATTTAATTTATAAACACACACACACACACGTCCACGCACACATTTGATGCTACGCTGTACTTTTCATATATACTTATACCATGAAATCCTCCAATTTACGGTGTAAAGTGTGTACACTTTGAAGGCGAGTGTCACAAATCTGTAGGTACACAGCGTCTTCCCAGTGACAGGCGCAATCTGTTTTCAAATAATTACTTCTGAAAGCCGAGACGGGGAAATTAATTTCTTTGTTACTTTAACGACATCGATGTGGTAGGTATCTGCTATCTACTTCGTGATCGTTAAAAGGCCTCGAAACATAAATTGTTTCTAAGTGAGTTTTACTTATAAAACCTAATTATACTCTAGTAGATTGCATGTTCTATTAAAGAATAAAATACCTTTTTATATTATTATTTTGACATACCTAACGTTATCAGATTGTTTTTAAATTCATTAAATTGTTATTGATATCGACATAGTTTTGTTTGCTATTTCCTTTAAAATAAAAAGTAAGTTTTAAGAAATAATTATTACTCTTATTTAGTACCTACCTATACTTGCAACAGTGAATTTAAGCTTTATAAGCTACGGCTTGATAGATCTCCTAATACCAATATTCTTCAATCACCTATTTTATCATTGAGAAACGGAATATAAAGTTTAATGGATTCATTTTGTACATAAATAGATACATAGTACACCCGGTCTTTTTAACCCCCGACGCAAAAACGACGGGGTGTAATAACTTTGACGTGTCTGTGTGTGTGTGTGTGTGTGTGTCTGTCTGTGGCATCGTAGCTCCCAAACGGATGTTTTTTTTATTTGAAAGGTGAATTAGCCGGGAGTGTTCTTAGCATCGGTCCAAGATGGCCGCCACCATAAAATGGCAAATTAAATTTCGTGTCGAGGGTTTTCTAAATTTTTTATTTAAGTTAGGTTAGGTTATTCATATAGGTATAGGATAAATAGATCGCCACTTGCTACGAGTCTTGCATACTTAACAAATAAATAAATATATAAAAAACTTGCATCTTCGGCTTCGTCCATGTTCATACATCATGTCATGCACACGCGCCCTTTGTAAATACTACGCACCTGACCTTCTCGAAGGACCTCACCGATAGTAAAATAGAAAAACATGCACCGGTATATATATGTCTATCAATTTTTTTTTGTTTTTTTACAGTATAGAGATAGTTTGAAGCAAATCTTCATTATTCCGTAAAGTCTCAAGTTGTCTGGCGACACGAATCCTTTCGTGGAAAATGACAATTAATTTCTAAATATTGTGACTTTAATCAAATTAAAACAAATTAGTTTATTTATTTAGTCAGTAAAGGTTTCATGGAAATGTCACTTTTGGATTCGTCGAAAGGTAGGCCAGTGTTGTACAAATCATCTTAAGAGCTGTTCGGTATGTTTTAGGTCCCATGTACCTCATAGGGGCGAGCCTATTGCTACTAATCGGTAACTTAACTAAGTACTTCTTGAGACAGATATACTTCCTCAGAAAGCAATATATTTCATTGACAAATTGTATCAAAATCTGTTCAGCGGTTGAGACATAAAAAGGTTACAAACAAGTAGATAGACAGTTACTTTCGAATTTATATATACCTATATAGATTTGTAGATAAGGGCCTGTTTCACCACCTCTGGATAGCTGCTAACTGCCGGATAAATGATCAAAATTCGTATGAAATTATCTGCGAAGTAATTTAAGGGTGTGGTGAAAAATTGGTGTAATAAATATTATGGATACGTACAAAAATAAAAATAGGAAAGAAAAGAGGTAACATTACTGTCTGCCGACGTGTAATATCTGTCACTTTGCCGCAAAACAGAGATTATTGTGGCACTCGGCACAATTAGACGGCACAACGACTCTGAGAGCCTTCATGTTTAATTAGAGAATTTAAATAACTTGCAAAACAAGCAAGATTTTCTCTTGTAACGGACGGGATTTTTTGTTGTTACATGGCGTTTCCTTTTTTCTTGGCCTAATAAATAAATAAATAAATAAATATCCTGGGACATTTTACACACCACCGTCTAGTCCCAAACTAAGCAGAGCTTGTACTATGGGTACTAGACAATGGATATAATACTTTTATACTTTTTTTTGTAAATTCATACTTATAATACACATGGCACATAAGAAACACCCAGACAAACACAAACATTTATATTCAACACATAAATATTTGTGTCCTGTGGGAATCGAACCCACGACCTCGTGATCAGCAGTCCGGTACTCGAACCACTAGACCACAGACGTCAAATAGATTGAATTACTGGTTTAATCCGGTGTCTGTCTTTTACAGTTAAATTATTTGTGAAGTTTTTAATAAGCACTGGATTATTTTTACATATTATGTTACTGATGTTGTTGGTCTGTAAATCTTTCATCCAATAAATAACATAGGTAGTATATTTAATAAAGGTACACAAGATACGTAGAAATAAGTAAAAATAAAATTAAAACTTAAGTCTGTTCTTTCAGCTAACTAACTCCCTTAATCAAGATACGGTGAAGTTAAATCTGAATTAAGTAACTTGACGAGTGACATTATTCTGAAAACTTCGCCATTGTTTAAGAATAAACCTGTCCTTTCGCTACTATTCATTCATAGTTTCACCTCTTAGTTGGAGAGTAAATTAACAAAACAAGAAAAGGCGGATATCCTGATTACATTTTTCACAGTGGCACAAAGCCCCTCTCACTTTGCGTCACCTTAAACCACTTTAAGCGGTAGCCTGTCTAAAATTATAATGTGGTTATTATTTCACCCGGGCTCGTGGCACAGGCACTGCTGTCGACAAGGCGGCCATTTTCGCAAAATTATCGCTACTCGGCCGCGCTACGACAGAATCGAGGACGTACCCGCGAACTTGCAGAACGCATTAACGAAAAATATTATTTCGACCAAGAAAACACCCTTTTCTGGCCATAATATAAATAAACGAGCCAATAGAGTATAATTCTAGGTCATAATAATCTATCCCAAGCCCAATTATTACACAGTTATAACAATAGAATCTAATTAACCCCCTGTCTGGTCCCGTTGCGTTAAAAAGAAATTTATTATGTAGGTCGTACTCGTATTTATTTTTAATAATATAGAATACATGGTTTAATAAGCCTGACCAAGATTATATTAAACCTAATAAAATGTGTTCATGCACTGCAAAATACCTGCGCGGATAAAATTATTGATAGAATATCACAAAATTGATTAAAGGTACCATAAGAAATAAAATAAAATGGGTACTCGTAGGTCTTACTCTAAAATCTATAGAAACGGCAACTGTTCACGTCGTAACTATTTTGTATAGGTACAATGTAATTTACGTATTCTAGTAGTTCTATTATTTGATTCGACGCTCATCAATTTACTTCTGAATCGAATAATCTTGGAAACAATTTCTAAGTAAAATCCTCTTTCGTCGAGGGAATATTTGATGAAGAAAGCAACTAAATTTAAGAGAAGCTACTAAGATTTACTGGTATATGACGACAAAAGCACCGGGAGCGATGCGGAGTGGGCGGGCCGCGCCGAGAAATATATCCTGCACTTGCCAAAACTACGGACGGAATAAAATTTGTCAAAATAATTTCAAATGCTTATAGGAGGGTTGGATTAAGTAGGAGTTAAATTTTAATTCCTAGAATTAGCTCGGTGGACTCATTGTTTTTGTGATCAACAATTAGAATTCTAAGTATTACCAGAACTTCTTTTTTTAATTCTACGGACACTAGAGGCTTTACTTAGTGTATATTTGTATATCTTTATCTAGTATAGGTACTTATATTTTAAAAATTTTTGACAATCATAAATAATAGTTATTATTCAGCTTTGATAGTTTCTCTAGAATTAATCATACTTTGTTGGCTTAATAATTATGCGAAAGCATTAGAAGCAATCCATTATTGTCTCCACACCTATTTCAAGCTTTCCTTTATCAACATGACATTTTAATTAAATATGTATGACCGAATATAAAAATATTCACCTTTGTTTCACAGTACGTTGAATAACATTGAAAATTTTCCTTTCAACTCACACACAAGTTCGTTTTATTGTAAAGCTTTGAAAGCACAAGAATATCTATTGAAAAATCTGTGAGAGTTCTGATCGAGACCAATATTCACTGGATTTCTGAAACCAGGATATTGCATAGGAGCGTGTTAGAATATTTAGAATCAAGCACCAAAATATTCGCTTGAAAATAAATTTGCGGTTAAAGCCATTTTTAGAAGTCTACTTTACAAATAAATCTTTTCACGTCAAGAAATGAAACTAGAAAAGTTCTCGGAATAAGATTCGTCTAAAGATGTTTTTAGATCATAGCTGATTGAGGAAACTTCATTTGCTATATTAATCTCGAAGCTTCATTTCCAGAATCGAGGATCTAGCAATGAAAATAAATAGATATTTTATTCGTGGGTGATGACGTCTGAACTACATAGGTTCAATTTCTTGAACACAATTTAAGTTTTCAAAGCTTAGTAGTAGTTTCAATAATTTTATTTAGAATACGTTTTACAAAATAACGCGTTTGCATTGACTACTTATTACATGTAGATATAGTTTCACACGTAGAGATTTCACCTCACTATAAACTCCGCAACAATTAAACAAATCAGGTTTACGGACTACTACAACTGCCGGAATCCTCAGCCAAAGATATCTCTTGCTCTATAAACCTTACACACTTTATAGCCGTACTCGGCCTCAAGCGCTGCTAACGTAACATACGTCTTGGCACCATCCAAACTTCCGGCTAAATCGTGAGGGAAATCAGAAGCATATACTACAGACATAACGAATAAAATTCAGACTGAAAGTAAAAGTAATCCCCGCACAATTGAATACATGATTGTGTTGCCTATGTTTGCTTACATCTCCACGTATTTTCCTAAACCGTGTCGATTTCATTGAAATGGTGTACCATGATTGGAATAAAATTCAAATTCTCCGCCTGGATCGAGGAGTGAGTGGGTCGTAGCTGGCTTGTAAAGAAAGATTCAATCAAATAAGGATTCGTTTCTACTATATACTGTCTCATTTAAATGAATGAACAAGCTATAAAAAACATGAGACCCAAATGACATTTGGTAGTCAACCAACGTTCACTACGTTTCAAACTCTAAAGCCATTTTATGTTTGTGCGCCAATAAATAGAACGTAGGCACTTTATTTAAATAGGCAAATTCTGAGCTAACAACTAATTTATGTAATAGAATAACAAAAAAGGGTAAATTGTAGAGATCAAGTGAATGAACACGGCCGTAATTTTGAAGTTTTTGTTTTATACATTTACATAGGTATGAATGAACAAAAGCTAAATACATAATACTAATAACGGTATAATTTCAGATAGTATTAAACTGTAAACTTTTAAAACTGAAATTTGACACATGAATGGTGTAAATATCAGCTAATGATGGCGTTAAGGAAATTCCCAGCAAGTGATCAACAACACGGGTAATGAACCTGGACACAGCTGCTATACGAGTACAGTTCTCGCCAAACTTATTGTCCGGGTTGAAGTTGGCACGAGCTAATTTAAACCGGCCGTAAAAATCGGAGAAAGAAAAATATTGGATTAGAATAATTTAAAACGACAGATTACGACTTGAGCTTTCATTATGTATCTTGTAATTATTAGCATCTTAACCTACCGTGTGCGTAAGCCTTCATATGCCTTCTTCCAGCATTCAGTGGAGTATAAAGAGTACATGATGACTGTGCATATAATGTATAACTTATATGAATTTCACTTTATTTAATTTATATGACAATGACGTCAATAAAAGTTACATTAAGTTGGTAATCATCCACATTACAACAACAATACTAACTTTCATCAACCCAATTCAACCTTTAGAATAATTTAGGTACCTTAATTGGACTGGGTGGAGCTTTTTGTAGATCTTTGTTTAATTAGGATTGTTAGAAATAACAAATTCTATATATTCTTTAGATTTTCCACTTTCAATTTGTTAGAATTTTGTCTGCTTAATCGTCTGTTGGCTTTTATAAAACCACTAGCGGTGGCGAGCGCAAAAGGTTTTCAACTGAAGAATAGGTTTACCACAATAGATCGACGAGGTCGGAAAATCTGAAATGACAACGTCACGATGTCCAGGTAAGGCCTCAACCACAACTTTCATTTATTTTATAAAGACAGCGTGGCTTTTAACTTGAAACACTTTTGTAGGACAGTTTAACATAAGGTTCTTTTACCTATAATAAATATTACCTTCGTTAAGGTTTCCTCATTGTTTATTTTACTTTATTGGGACATAAAACAGTTACACATTGTAATTGAGGTATGACATGACAATTCTAAAAACTAAGGTAAATGTGTAACCCACACCTATGTCCGTGAAGTATAAAATAAATAAAACTAAACTCAAAAAATCATGCGGTAATATAGCAGTTGAGAGCTCACCAGTTTATTCACGAGTAGATGATAGAACCTAGTCATGTTAAAATTTCAATAGCCATTCTTTTAAACTTCAATTTTGAATGTGCAAAGATATCAAGGTCGATAAGGTGTGTGTTATTAGGCAGAGCTTTATATAATAAGTAGGTGTATATATCTATATCACTCGCTTTAACGGTGAAGGAAAACATCGTGAGGAAACCTACATGCCTGAGAAATTTTCTCGACGGCATGTGAAGTCTGCCAACTTGGATTATGCCAAAATGGTGGACTACGGCCTAATCCCTCTCATATTAAGAGAAGACTCGTACCCAGCAGTGGGTCAGTTAATTGGTGGATGATGATGTTTTATGAATATGAGCTGTTGCTACGAATGATCTATACTTAAAATTATAAAGAGGAAAGATTTTATTGTTTGTTTGTGTGTATTGAAACTACTGGACCGATTTAGATAGCCCATTTATCGGAGAAGGCTATAGGCCTATATATCATCACGCTACAACTAATAGGAGCGGAGTACTAATAAAAAATGTTGCAAAAACGGGGGAGAAAATTATAAGGCGAAGTCGCTTGGCGGGAAGCTATATTTAATATAAAAACCAAATAACACTGGGATCGACCCCAGTATAATCAGAAATTAAATAACCTAGTATCAATTTAATTTGCTACCAATTGAAATAGTGACTTAACATTTCAGATTCGTACTATGAGCGGTCGGAATAAAATTAAGTTTTACCTCGAACGGTATCATTTATAAACATTTTAAGATTATTACGATTTTGGGCCAGACAATACAGACATTCTCCAAACAAATCATCGCCGCGAGCGGGGAAATACCCTACACCATCAAAATTGAAAGCAAAACACTTAGTTGTTGGACCGTTACAGATGTTGTAATACACGAAACAGCAGTTAATTAAAAGAGAATCAATAAAAAAGAAGGGCAATAACAAGTGTTAATGTACCAGCGACTCCGGCGGAACGGACCAAATTAAGTTCAACGGAAATTGCTTACACATTACAACACTGTACTTTACACAGGATTTTTCAATCATTTGATAGGAACTATTTATGCTTTTTTCGCATTTTAAAATAGGTTTCACTGTATAGTATCGTGAGTTTTAAGTCCAAATCGTATATGTTATGTGCACAGCCATACAAAAACCTTTGTTAATTTATATAATATATTATATTACTGGGTATAAATTCAGTAGTTTACAGACTTGAAGGGAATGGATATTCTAGAAAAGTTCCTAATAAAACAGTAGGCAATATCTGTCGTCTAAGTGTTGATCCCGGTAGTACGTCTAAAAGATTAAATTTGTGATTCCAATTTTACATAAAATAAAAGTTGATTCTGGGGTCAAGGCATTAGGCGGTCAACTCATTGGAAATACAAAACAACAAGTTACAATTTGACATTCGAGTCGAAAAACGAATAGATACACAATGTATGGAAATGACAAGCATTCGAAGAATCGGGCTGTCACTAATGTCATCTCCAAAAATTTTTTTCTATTCGTTTGTCGATTCGAATGTCAAATTGCAACTTGCCTAGTGACGTGAATGTCAATGAATCAAAAGTCAACAGAGTTAGAAATGCCATAGAACAAAAGACAAACGCATAACCACTGCGCCAATCGTGCTTTCACATCAATTTTGATATAATTAGTTAAATTAGTGGCTTCGATTTCCAACTATGTAAAAGCGGGACCCATTCGTGTTCTGACCGCGGTTAGCGCTGATTAACCTCATACATCGATCGGTCTGCGTGGTTGGTAGTTAGCTACTAGGCCAGTTAATATCGTAAGCTAAAAAGGCCAATTTAAATTCGAAATTCAATTTTGCCTCCGTCTTTTTAACTCACCGGGCTGCACCGATGCACCTACCTATAATCATTATAGTAATACTAGGGTAGTAGAGTTGGTGCTGAGTTTTGTAACTACGCTGATCAACTGATTTGCGAGGTTAAACTACACTTGCCGCGGTCAGTCTGTGGATGGGTTAACACATCGAGACCTTCGTGCTTCGGAGAGCACATAAAGCTGTCGGTCCCGGTTGTCATACAAACACCTATGACAATTCATTAGTTGTAGTCAGAAACATAAAAAGCCTGACAACCAGTCTTT
This sequence comes from Acronicta psi, assembly GCA_946251955.1. NCBI lineage: Eukaryota > Metazoa > Arthropoda > Insecta > Lepidoptera > Noctuidae > Acronicta > Acronicta psi. The sequence continues at coordinate 7,177,704 of OX276475.1, read as the reverse complement.
CCTTCAAATATCGGTAATGCCCAGAAATTGGGTTGCGGAGGTCTGATGGCAGTCGCTCCGTGTAAAATACTGATATTCAGCCGCATCCTGGTTAGACTGGAAGCCGACACCTGGTTAGGAAAAGGCTAGGAGGGAGGAAGAAGAGTTGGTGCTGACTTTCATATGGTTAAGTCCAGCAATAGCGTGCTAATAAACATTAGTCTTCAGTTTGAAGAGTAATGTAGCTAGTTAAATGACTTGGCAAATGAGATAAACAGCATCACAAGGAGGCAATGTGCTTCAGTCTATTGGTTATGAATATTTTTCACTGTCATTCGTTGTTCTTTTGGGAAGTCATCGAGAATCAATGTATTATGTTAGAGTTATAATACAGGGCAATATAACGCTCACACATGTCTGAAATGACCTTTTGATAGAAGAGTGTTGGACGTGTTGGTGGTTTTAAGTGTAGATAGGGAGCTCAAAAAGCAATCCTTCTCTTTTTCGTATCGATGAAACTCATTTGTATAGTTTTGGGCCCAGTGTGAGATAGGGTCACGGCATCGGTGGCGCCTTCAAAGTTGAAGGTATATTATGGACACTACAACAGGTGCAGCATGTTCTGCTCAGCCCACACTGGGTGACAGATCTATATTTATCGTGTTTTCCTACATGGTCACGCAGTCTATTCTTCTTCTTTTTCTTCGAAGTGCCTCCAATTACTGGAGGTTGGCTGTCATTTCGGAAAAATTCAGTCTATTAAGTGCTTTTAATTTAAAGGCCTCTGGTAAATCTACAGTAACTTTGTGTAAAATAGTTCTACCTCGCATCTAATATATCTAGTCTATTTTAGTTTTTGTTTTGTGAAATAGCGAAAGAAACTATGTCTGTGTGTCCATTTGTTACCTTTTCAGGCCTAAATCGTAGAACAGATGTCAGTGTAATTCAGCTTGAAGATAGAAGATGCATTTTGGGGATGGACTTTTGCTATCCTTTGTCTCAAAAAGTCCTTTGTATGCATGTGAAACCACGTGCCACGGCTAGTATAACATAATTTCAAATTAATAGTAGCCATCGTATAACTAAAGACGTATAAATCATTAATGTTCTGCGATACGGCTGCGCTGTTCGCCAAGCGTTCTACATAGATACCATAACTCATTTGCTGCACCAGCATCGAATATTGTGATGATTAAATTATTAAACAACACGTTAAAACGTGTCTTTTTAAGATTCCGTACCTCAAAAAGAAAAAAAGGAGCATTGATCACTTGTTCGTCTGTCTATCTGTCGCCATTATTTTTCTCAAAACCGGGTGGAGGTGCCGAATTTTAATACAGAAGTTAATACTCGCTTGAAGCTGTAAAAAATCAAGCATCTATGTCAACACGAAAGTATTTAACTATGATGAAAAAAGGAGAAGCGGGTTTTTTAGACCTACCGAATATACCCAAAGCTAATCTAATCAGTAATACACAGATCATCACAGAATCCAATATCGTCACTAATGCGTTCACAGAGCTACTGCCAACACGAGCTACAATAACTACGCAAACTATATAACCAACACAAATACATATAATTGTAGTTGAGTATTACAACCACTGCTTACCTAATTCAACGTCAAAACAGAACCGCGTAACCGCCACTAAGGCCTCAATTACACTGGATAACGAAATAATTGAACGGAAATTATTCTATTGCATACATTTACAGAGCGAGGCTCAGGACGTCTGTCGCGCCTTTATATACACAACAAGAAACAATGGTGGCCCCACGAAATTCCCCAGTTTCCTTAACAAGCAGTTGGATGACAGCCAAAACAACGAACGTTATTTAAGGCTGGCTGCAGACTCGGCGGATGCGCGACTACAGTTTGATTTACTTTAATATGAACTACGACAGGATATTGAAGTTTTCAGACGGATTCATACTGATTGCCGCTGTTTGTTCTCAGTTTTGTTGTTTACTCTGTTTTGTGTCTTTGTTTGTGTAATAACTGATACGTGAATTATGACTTTGTTTTAGTATGTAAGAGATCATTCTATGTTATTCACAGATGTGAACCCAAGCGCGACTGCTACACTAAAGGTCCTGAGTTGGATTTCCGGGTCAAGCAAAGTGTTGTTGGGTTTTTCTGTGAAATTCCTAGTAGTAGGTCTGAGTCTGGTTAATGGCCATGAGTTTGCAGCCTAACGCTTCGGGGCATACAGGCGTGATGGTATGTTTGGTTTTTTGTTGAACCGCAATACATGATTTATGCAAGTTATGGTATAAGTAAAATAAATTGTTTTATTTTAAAATAAGTTTATCATCATCGCTTTCTTAATACCCCTAAAACAATATAAAAAGAGCAATAAAGCTATGCCGTAAAATGTAATTTAATAAAGATAAGTTATCGGGCAATAGTTAAGTTGCCTTTTACAAAATACTTAGATAAAATATGCTAATTTATGTATGCGTTCAAGAATGACAGTGTAGAAACCATGTAATAGTGCTATTTGGAATCCCACAAAAAGTTTTAATGTAGCGTAAATAAACGCACATGTACTCTGAGCTTTATACGAGAGAATTGCAGTTGCGCTGTTGTGAGCCACTCAGTTTAAGAGGGTATGACCATTTAATTTCCTCTAAAAATCTCCCAACAAAGCAAAGTTCTTACGTTTATAAATCTATTCAATTTCTATGAAGAAACGTGATGTATAAATATTGAAGGATGTATCGTCTATATTATTGTATCAAGAACTTTCTTTCTGCTTTCCGCCAGCGGCTTCGCCCGCGTGGTCTTATAAATTTTCCCCTCATTTTTGCAACATTTTTCATTGCTTCTCCGCTACTATTCGCCGTAGCGTGATGGTATATAGCCTTCCCCGATAAATGGGCTATCTAACACTTAAAGAATCGGTCCAGTAGTTTCGGAGCCTATTATATACAAACAAACTCACTCAAACTTATATTCTCATAATAACATTGTATTACTTTCATGTTATAATTTTATACTTAAGTTGCTGTGTACTGAGGCCAAAACTCTAAAAGTAAAATTGATTATGTTAAATTAACTGGTATCCACGATACAAGCTTGCCTAGTGTGGCTACCTCGAAAATTCGCAATCCACCGCTGTCTAATACCTACTTTACATGTATAACGCCATTTTTATGTTAATTTTTCTTTGATTAATAAATGATTTGATTTGAAACAAACAATCAAATCTTTCGTCTTTATAATATTAATGTAGATGTAGATTTGTGAATACTTTTTTTAAATCACCGGTTAATTTTTAACATTTTACACAGTACCATCTAGTCCCCAACTTAGCAAAGCCTGTAGTATGGGTACTAGACAATGGATATTCGACGACGTCTGTGGTCTAGTGGTTCGAGTACCGGACTACTGATCACGAGGTCGTGGGTTCGATTCCCACAAGACACAAATATTTATGTGATGAACTTAAGTGTTTGTGTTTGTCTAGGTGTTTCTTATATATTATAAGTATGTATTTACAAAAAAAAAAGTATATAAGTATTATATCCATTGTCTAGTATCCATAGTACAAGCTCTGCTTAGTTTGGGACTAGATGGTGCTGTGTAAAATGTCCCAGGATATTATTTATTATTTTTATATAATATTTATATACCTACTTATTTTTACTGCCAGTTGTCGGCAGCATGTATCAGTCAGTTGGTCATGTCTGTGTGCAACGCATGTGCTACACGTTGTCGGTTTGTGTGATTGTCCCCCGGGAGAGGCGCCTAAGTTTGACCGCGGTAAATCTTACTCCTCATTGTACCCTGGTGACATATTTCACTGTGACAACTATACACTGAGGGCAAATCTTAAACTTTTTCCTAAATAATTTGAAATTAAAATTCCAACGCAAACAGTGGGGTTATAAGTGTAACATGTTGTGTGTGCATCATAGGTTTGAAACGTATGATTAAATTTTTCCTGGCAATGGCAAAGGCCGCCTGTGCGTAGTCTATACAAGGTGGAAGGGACATCGACGCACAAATGTCATGACAAGGTTTCACTTAAGGTGAAAAATAAACTGACCTATGTCATTCATGTAGAAAATGATCGATTATTACACGTTCAAGTAAAAAAAACTGCAGAAAAAATTTACAAAAATTTACAAAAAGTTAACATAACTTTTGGTCCAGGTCCAGAATCATGTTCTGAAATCATGGTTTTCGGATGTGCGTCGATGTCCCGTCCACCTTGTATACATTTTTAATTTAATTCTTGATATTAAATTTTTTTAAATTATGTTTTATATTATATCAGAAATATAGTTGCATGTATATTGTGGTGTCTACAATTTGTCGGTTTGGTGTGAACATCCCGGGGGAGAGGCGTCTAAGTTTGACCGCAGTAAATCTTGTTCCACATTAGACCCCGGCGACTTACTCAACATTGAGACCCGAGGATAACACTCTGAGGGGAAATCGTCATTTTATTGCTACTAGTTGCTTAGAAATTTGTTAGCTACAGTATATGAGTAGACATTTTATTTGAGTGCTTGATTGTTTATGAGAACACTTAAAAATACCTCCGCTATCTCTTATGTATGTTATAATTAACTCAAAAAGATATGTGCAGAGTTGCGCCGACAAAGTGTTAAAATAATAATTATTAGGATTCATATATCACTAAAATTTCGTTTACATTACAGTTTGAAAACAGAAAAAAAATATGTAAATGACTTGTTAAAAAAAGTGGATGATTGATATTTAAAATATAAACGTAGGTATGTACTGCCATTCCTGGAATAAAATTTAATATAACAACCGCGCAAAATATTGGCAGTTTGTTTTTCGTGGAATATCTCAGTTGCGATTGAAGTAGTTGCTATTCCTGAAATCCATTAATGGGCCTCTCAGCGTCAGGTCCTAGGTTTGATTGCTAGGTCGATAATAGGTCCTAAATTGTCCCCGCTCAATCCCAATTTATTGCAGGTGATCTAAAAATATAAAACATCAGTATACTTATCGTGAAATACTCGTAAATAATAAGATAATAACATTTACAACATCGCATAATGTTACTTAGGATTAAGTACGTTGTTTATTTTTTGGTATAATTACTTTCTTTAAAAGAAAGACAAAATCTTTGAAATTACATCAAACTTATCACAGCAATCCTCTTTAAAGAATTTAGGAAAAGGACTTTTTCTGAGCAGTGAGACATTACTACAAGGGTTTAAATAAAACAAGTGGACAAGTAACAACACAACAAATTCTTTAAAATTACATCAAACTTATCTCAGCAATCCTCTTTAAAGAATTTAGGAAAAGGACTTTTTCTGAGCAGTGAGACATTGCTACAAGGGTTGAAATAAAAAAGTGGACAAGTAACAACAAATTTTGTTAATTCATTGTGTGCCTTCAACTAAGCAGACTTGAAAAATCCTGTTATGTTCCTACTGCAAGACCAACATGGACAAAAAGGTCTCACTGAACAATTCTTCTTATGAAAAATAACTTTTATTTAGGTAGGTACTAGGTTGAATATGTGGCGACGCCATAAGGTAATATATTTACATTATGATGTCTTATAAGGTATCGAGCTCACTTAACTTATCGTTAGAATCGCCCATTGATTATAAATTCAGACCCATCTGCTGATCAAACAATTCGTAATTGAAAATTCAAATTAATTTTATGCCAAACACAAATGTCAGCTACCACCTCTAGTAATTATTATCGTAGCAGAAAAGCTTTGTACCAAATGTCGTAGATCCCTTAGCACCGATGACGTAATAGTTCTTTAATCAAACACTGACCGGTGATTGATGAATCTTACATTTTCTGCCCTAAGCTAAGCAAAAAGTAAACCGTAATATCGAGAAAAGTTAAAAGTACATTTATCTTACAATTAACAACGTTATACAGTTTAACTGATTTTTCATTCCATTACCTTAACAATTTCGTGAGTTCAGATTCGCCGGAGCTTAAGATACATAATGAAATCATTACAAGATCATTAGTTTCCCGACTTCCAGTTCCTCGGTTTGCTTTCTTCATTTTATTTTTTTATTTGCTTCGTCCTTATTACTTTTAAACTCTGTCGTGATGTTTCGGCGGCCACAGAAAATTAGGAACATTTTTGATATCTACTTTTCAAGTACAAACTTCAAAAGTTTTTAGTTAGCGTAGCGTTGAAAAAGAACACGACAAAAACATTCCGCAACTTTCCGCCTACACTGTTGAAGACAAAATAATAATTATGAAAAAAAATGTTAGCGAATATTATGAAAAACCTATCATGTAGGTAACTGGGGCACGCTAGCAAATTTCCCAAACGTGGAAAAAAGTTAAAGCTGAGCCCTTAAACGTACCTATGCAAATACACAGTGTTTCGTAGAAAGTAATCTCTTAGCCCGTGCTCACGTGTTTTATCCAGCAAGCGTGGCTAATTTGCAAGCTGCACCAGTAGCATGAGCTTTTAGCCCGCCTTCCTTCCGCTGCTGTTTACGCGCCGCGGACTTAAACGAGGGCACTCCGACTTAATGACGACCACCGCCATTTTGGTAACGACGAGTGACATAATGATTCTCACGTCTAAATAACGTGTCGCCTTTATGAGTGCACGATTCATGGGGACAGATAGGAGATATAACATAATGCTCCTTGCAAACGCGTGACATTCTTGTTGAGGTTGTGAAGAGAAGTGATCTTTTACTTTTAACACTGATTTAAAAAAAAAAACTTTAAAGAAAAATATCTTACGGATCTCTAAATTATTCAGGTACTACTTTGACATTCAACTGCTTCTTGAACATTTTTTTTTCGTAAAAGGTTACTTTTTCACAAGGATCCTCCTTAGATCGACTTAGTAAGTATTCTACGTTGGTATTCTGATGAACTGATGTATTCATAAAATAGTTGAAGAGCGTATACCTTTCTTGATCCAGGATTTGCCAAAGGAAATTGAGTTGTAAGCTCCAAGAAACTTGGATGGGATCGCAAACGATTCCGGTGTAAGCTGAGCAAAGCATAATATGATACTTATGCGAACTTACTCCAGTAATTTATCAAATCAGGAACTTTCCTGTGTATTTTTCATATCATTATGAGATGTCAATATATTTATTATTTACTGAGTATTCAAGGATGAAAGGCATCGAAGAAATAAACATTACTAATAGGGCACGAGGAAATAAATGGTAGCAAATAAAAAAATAGAAAACCCTCGACATGAAATGTAATTTGCCATTTTGTGGTGGCGGCCATCTTGGATTTGAAATTTATCATATGATGTATTAAGCCCTTTCATTTGATACCCATGTTGAGGGAGTTGTGAAAAAATTTGTAATTCGCTTTTTTGTGGCGGCAGCCATCTTGGATCAATTTTCATCAAACATATCGAGAACACTCCCGACTAATTCACCTTTCAAATAAAAAAAACAATATCAAAATTGGTTCATCCGTTCGGGAGCTACGATGCCACAGACAGACACACACAAACACACACACAGACACGTCAAACTTATAACACCACGTCGTTTTTGCGTCGAGGGTTAAAAATAATGGAATGTATATCGCAACTAAGTGTAGGAATAAGTGATCCAAGTTAGTAGTTGCAAGGTACTTAGTAATTGATTACTGTTAGACTAGCGGCTCGTCCGAGTATGTACGGGTGGACATTAAAAAAATATAGCATTATGATATGTAATGATAATATGGCCAACCCGCATTAGGCCAGGGTGGTGGACTATGGCCTAATCCCTCTCATACTAAGAGGAGACCTGTGCCTAGCAGTAGGACAGATAATGATGATAATATAGCATTCCACTGGTGAAAGAATAAAAAAAAATGGATAAACATTTTTGAGATTATTAATTACAAATAAAAATACAAATCTTTGGCTTTTGTGTTTTGCTAGGGCTAGGCGTAGACGTCAATAATTCGTCACGCGGCACATCCCTAGAATATATGCTCGTTTATGTTGGGTTTAAGTACACTTGAACCTCCCGAATATCGTAAAACTTCGCCTTTTGTTTAGCGAGTACTTGTCCTAGTTCCTCGTACTGCTTTTCAACTATAACTCATAATGATGTGGTTTTATCGACGTATTTTTATATTTATTTTGACATGGTACATGTTATTTCTAGCCGTGTAACTATTTATCTTTATCTTGCATAACATATTACTGGCGACGCTAGAGTTTTTCAGTTCAATTCTCGAGTTGAGCATCGTATTGGGTTTTTCTATGAAGTTCTCAGTAGGAGCTCGGAATATGTATTTGTAGGTACCCAGTTAATGACAAAAGGCTCATCCCCTAATATATGGCACTTAAACATACCGGCGAACTAAAGCACTACCTAACTCTTCGGGCAATATAATTTAATAGTAACTATGTATATGTTATCTTTTGCCTGAAGCCGTATTTTTTTTAATTTCTATAGGTACTGTAAAAACTTTTTGAAGGACTAAAAGGTTGCGATGGCAATTGCCGCTTTAACAAAATAAATGAATTAATTTCCGCACAATTTTTGATAACTGTTACTGACGTTTTTTCAAGTTTTGATAACTGGTAATGGACAAAAAGGATTATAATTATGTTATTGCTGTTAACACGAGCTGTAACAATGTTTTTTGAATTTTAATATTCATCAATCATCTCTACATAGTATAAAACAAAGTCGCTTTCTCTGTCCCTATATCCCTATGTATGCTTAAATCTTTAAAACTACGCAACGGATTTTTAAGCGGTTTTTTTAATAGATAGAGTGATTGAAGAGGAAGGTTTATATGTATAATAACATACCACGTGGGTGAAGCCGCTGGCGAGAAGCTAGTCCTGTATATTTATAACTTATTTCTAACGATGGGCAGAATATAATAACTCCACTACACTAGCACCATCTACCTAGTCCCAATTAACTAATATTAGACCTCCGAAACCTTATTTCTAGGCTTCTGGCGGCCTATTCAGGCTTTTGACTTAACCAATTGTCTTAGGTGCTCGTATGTGAACCAGGATCTACGGGTCTCTGAGGCACGAATTAAGATACCAACCAGCTATAGACTGCTCGCGGCAAGCGCAGAACCTAGTTACTTTGACTGTACACACCCATATTTTTTATAAATGAACGCGTAATACATTCTTGGAATTCTAAACAAGGAAAAGATAAAATGATATAATTCCATTCCTTCAAAGTAAACATTACTTACTCTCTAATCATTAAGGTTCTGTGAGTAGAAAGTCTATAAATTATGGATAGAAAAATATAACATACCATCACGCCTGTATTTTCCAAAGGTTTAGGCAGAGTTGTAGGTTATTGTTCACCCAAAGACTACCGAGCTGCCACAGACTGCCCAGAGACCTACAGAAAAACCGAACAACGCTGTGTTCGACCCGGAAATCGAATCCAGAACTAGCGTAGCTGTGCGACTACTAGACCTATGAGGCAGTTATTTAATTCTATTATCTGATTTGCCCTGAAAAAGTCATGAAAATATAAATCAAATACCTTCATAGCGCATTTTCGATTGAAAACATGCAGTGCTCAGCATAAAATCACAATCATTCAAATAATAATCGTGAATTCCTATTGGCAAGCACCGACCGAAGTTACGGTTTAGTAAACACGTGAAATAATGGTATCGGTGCAATAGTACGTTCCGTTTCTGCATTGAAATAAAATAGTGCATATTGTTGTCCCACGAACGTTACACATATCAATTCTTATTGTATCCGTTATGCAGACGGAAGCACGCACGACCCGCGTTACAATGGGCTGTCGTGTGAACTCTCCTCACATGTATATACCAGAAGGCCAAGAAGGGTAGGAAGAAAATGTTCTAACAATGGGATTTCACTGTTCTTGTTTCATGTTGATTGGTAATATTTATGACACATAAAGACTACAGACCATTTTAAACTAACATAATTTTTTCTTACTGTTCTAAGAGACCTAACATAAGACGTGTTGTGGTGTGTAGGTGTAAATTTACTGAAATTATACACTATGACATTTTAAACGTATTACAGTCAATAAGGACTTACTATACTCATCTTTATGAAAAATCTTTTGCTTTAAGTGAATCCTAAAACGGCGTAAAATATAGCTATTCAGCTAGTAAAGTACTTGTGGGACATAACCAACCACCCACAATACTAAACTATTCCTTACAATAATATGTCATCCTTTCGAATCTTTTTCACGATTTCGCAGAGTATGCGACGAATGTAATAACACTTTATAGTAAATTGTCTAAAATGTCACGCGTCAGAATGTCGTTACAACTAAGCCAATAGGTGCTATAGTGTCTATGATTCCGAATATGTAAGGAAGGTAGGTATCATTATTTTCTTCACAATGTTTTTCTATAGTCAATGTGCGTGTTTTTATGTTCATAATTGTCAAAATGAAGAAGAAGAAATCCGGTGGATTTAAAAAATGTCATACGCGAAGCTATGCACGCGTCGCTGTTTTTGTAAAACGTGTTAGAAAAAAATGACGTAGCTACAGTCATGAGCATAAATATGTACCTATACACTAGGCAAAATTTAAAAGCGATTTTCTCCTAAAGTACTGATAGAAATTGTGTAGAATTACGAACGTAATATTTACGAACCAATTCTATACTGACATCGGTGTTATCTCAAAGTTGCAATCGTTCATTCATGAAAAAACTGCTTTAGCACTTTTGTAAATGTTTATATATTCTTATGTTTATATATTATCTCTGCTGGGGACTATACAGTGTACATACCACGTGTTTTAGTCGCTCTTGCTATAGTTGCCATTCGCTGAGCTTACGAATAACACTGTGTTCAACAACAACACAATTATTGTTACTCGACATTGGGGTAGAACTAATGGTTTAATGTGAAGTAATTAAGTCTGTAAGATATATTAGTCGGTGTCTTCTACCTATTGACACGCGTAAAACGCAGGTACTCTTGAAAATGGCTGTGCTAAGATGTACGGTCAGCACTATCGCTGAACACATGCAAAATTTTAAAATATCACAGCATTAAGATTTTGAAAACATCGGAGCATCAACAAGAGTTGCTGTAATTGTTGTATATGTAAAGAACTCGTACTAGCTTTTCGGCTCAGAATCTTTTAGTTATTAATTAAGTAAAATGTTTTGAAGATTGCATCGTTGCAACTTTTGACGCTGACTGTACCCGTGATACGTGAGCCGGGAGGTAACGGTCGATTGTCACTACTGCAGCATATGCTGGAGCTATACCTACTCAGCGTGGTCAGAGCAGCCCCATGATCTAGTCACGAGAGAGGTGGATAACTTTTCGCTTTTAGCCATGTTTGTAAGCCAGAGTGCGTAAGGTTTATTAGCGCCTAGTCGAAAGGCGAATAGACCTCACGCACCCAGGCTACCGCTTTGACCTGCTGGTGAATTCCCTACTTGGGAAGTCCGTCGCTCTACCAGACTTTGACCACGGCTGCTTTTAGGTACTGTGTCAGTTCTTCAGTATTTCCGAAAAAGGACTGATCCAGCTGTATTAAAAACGCTGTTTAATTGCAATACAGGCACCCGTGGTGCAGACGCTGATCACTCAGCCATTGTGCCAATCATATCGTGTACTCAAAACGCATATTCACAATTATTGTAAGCTTTTAATTTTAATAACTGGAGAACGCTTGTGCGTCCACTTGATGCAAATAATAGGAAAATCATAAACCGCACCCATAGATAAATAGAGGATAATAAAAGAACCCGTCTTTTGGGAATTTTGACCTGACTGTTTTCACAAGGTCTGTTTTCCGTACTTTTCCATAATCATGTTGGCTTTCAACTATGAAGGTAAGATTGTCATGGCCCGCTTCATTACGAGTACATTTGAGAGATGTGCGCACCTTTTATACATTATTTACTTACGAACTAGTCGAGTGCTGCCTTTACTTATCCATTCGGACCCGGCTGGAAGCGACTGGTGTTAAAATAGAATTGCTATCCAGATAGGTATCTACTATGTAGCAGTATCAACTATGCCATATATAGGATTACATACTGCCTGCTCAAATGCATATAATAAGGTGCTCCCTCGCTTGGACCATTCGCCTGTAATGTAACGTTACAGAGTCAAACATTACATCAGAGAGGGAGGAGAACCGAGCATTGCAGGGCGCAAACTGTAATTTTACAGATTCGAGCATGACACATGGTTTACAAATTGTATGTTAAAAGAATGCTAGTATGTAATACTTAATCTGTGGTCTGTTTCTGTACCTGTTAAATAAAATAAAATAAAATAAAATTACGTCGGTAAGGGAGGAGAACTGAGCATCACAATGTTTATTTATTTATTTATTTAATATGACCATCATCATAACAGGTCTACACCCAATGCGATGATGTTGTCATACTTATAATATATATTACTATTTTAAAAATCTACTATAATTCTTAGAATAAGTCAACTACTGTTAAATACAAAAATGTGTATCAAACCTTAATGTCCCTCATGTTCAGGAGGCAATACTGTATTGTAATGCTCAAAATAGTTGAAAGGTTACATTATAGGCGAATGCTTCAAGTGAGGGAGCACCTTTATTTGTGTACCATAACCTGGAGTTATACACTGTCAAACTAATTACTTTCAAAATCACCAAACTGAAAATTGGCTCATAAACGCGTTAAGTTGTTCGCAAACACATAGAGACACAGATACATTGTAAATATACTGTAATTATGTATAGATAGGTATATTCTAAACTTTCTCATTTTTTCCCCGAAGGTTATTTAGCCACATCTGGTTAAATTTGAAGCCTCAGAAACAGTCTAGGATGAAGATCATAATGGGGCAAGCCTATAACCCAATAAATAGGTACCGAATCGTTCCAGCGACAACGATTACCCATATACGCCTAGTCAATAAAACTTCGTAGTGTTTGTAGTTCTAACCTATATCTAAGACCCTCCATGCGCCTAAACGACCCCCACCACTCATCCCCATGAAGCGTAACCGACAGCTTAATGTACTTTCCATGCCTGGGCACGTAGGAGATCAAGTGTCATAAATTGGTATCGCTCGCTCAATCGTAGCTTAACAACGCTTAATCGAACGATTCACACGCGCGCTACTAAAACCAACTGTAAGCACACTTTAACAACAATAGGAATTTTATTGTATTTTTTATATAATCGCAACGCACAATGGCGCAATGTTCAATCTTGTTTTACCGAAACCATGAATACATCCGTAAAAGTTTTCTTAGAGGACGTCCACACCGTTGTAAATTAATCAGATAAATTCCAAGTTTGGGGTCTTTATTTCCTTTGAGATCTCGGAATTAGTTGTAGTGATAGTTCGCTTTTGATAAAGACACCTGGTACATCTTATAAGAAACCCACACGCCGAAGCTTTATAGTCTTTATACGTTTTTGAGAAAACTCGATATTATTCTAATATTTTTTTAAATTCAATCTAGGTAAATTACCACGCACCGTGTCAGTACCAAAACAGTGAACATTTTTATGGAACAAAATAGCAATATATTTTATCATATAAAAAGGAGCATTGAAATCGGTTGACGATCGGCGAAGATATCGCGACAAGTATCCCAAAAAATACACAGTCTAATTATAAATTTTCCCCTTTTTCTGAAGTTGATGAATACCCATGAAACAATGAATACGGTCGTCAGAATTTTCCTGTAGATACTTGATAACGCGCACTTATAAATAAATGTAAATCCTTCAAAACGATAAATAAACACTGCTACATTTACGCCGGTTTAAACATCAAAATGTATTCACAAAACGTAGTTGTACCCATTCAGATACAAATAACTTTGTATATTCAACTGTTTTTCAATAGGGTGTACGCCAATACTTAACTTGTAATAAACAGCCATTAGATTCGATTTTGAATACCAAATTACCGAAGCCAATTCATTCGACATTTACTAGAACTTGAGTAGAAAAGTTCCGTTTTGAATAATTGAACATTTAAAAGTCGATAACGCTTATTAACAGTGGCATTTGAAATTCATAAAGGCATCTAGGAATCGGAAGTGTCCGAGTTTCTATGCTAAAGAGCTTTAAATGTATTCTAACCTACAGTCTAGTATAGATACGGTTAGCAACAACGCTGTATAAATACATGAAAATGTTTTGTAATCATACCATCACGCCTCCCCGAAGAGGCATACTAATACAACCACAGTTTGCCATGCAGGTCCCATATAATAGGGGGCGAGCCTATTGCCATTATCCGGGCACAAATCTAAACAGTATCAGAGTTTGGTTTTCAATTAAGAAAATCTCAGTATCAGCTCAGGCTTCGGCCGACTTGACTTTACATTAAACAATTTTTACTTTACATATTAATTACTTACTCATAAATGTTGCTGGAATTATGAAGAGCTTTAATATTATACATCATTTTTATCTTCAGTAAGCTGCACCAAAAAAATAAAGTACAATTTTGCCGTGGAGGCTGTCCCTGTTTTAAATTTGTAGCGAGCGTTGCATTCATTAGTTTACCAGTTTTATGCTAAGAGGGTACGAAAAATGCTCATTAAATATATTGTCAAAATGCTTAATTAGCATAAATCTAGGGTGTTATACTGTTATAAATTGTCAAGAGTGTTATGCCAATTACAGTAGAAAACCCTGTTGTTCTCTGTATTTAGCAGGCCAACGGTTTTAATATGACATACGACGAATAATGACAATAATAAATTGTTAGTGGTAGTCAGAAGCTCAAAAATCATAACAACCAGTTTATCTCTCAAATATCTGTATTGCCCAGAAATTGAGTTGCGAAGGTCTAGAGAGAGGAGAAGGTGAGAAGGTAGAGTTTATTCGAGTAAAATGCTAATATTCAGCCGCATCTGGTTAGAATGGAAGTATGAACATGATGATGTTGGCCAACACAATGTGGTCTTTCAAAACACTATCTACAATGTTTTGGTATAAAATTCGCACAAGTTCACCAACTCGCAATGGACCTTTTTTATTACTTTTCTTTTTAATCGAAGTTAAATGACGCAGTCGTTAACGTTTATGATCCCTGACTTTTATTACAATCTAAAAGCCGTGTTATGAATTCACGGCGCGCGACAATTAATAGTTTACGGTTGTACAACCTGGAGAAACATTTAATTTTGTTGTTATTAGGTAGCATTGTCGATCAAGTTACATAATGTTTCGAGAAATGGTTTTTTAATATTAAAATGGAAACAGTATACACAAAAATATAACCTAAATTAAAAAAATTGAAAACCCCCGACACGAAATGTAATTTGTCATTTTGTGGTGGCGGCCATCTTGGACCGATTTTCATCAAACATAGCTGAGAACACTCCCGACTAATTCACCTTTCAAATAAAAAAAACAAAATCAAAATCGGTTCATCCGTTGGGGAGCTACGATGCCACAGACAGACACACACACACACACACACACACACACACAAACACAGACACCCTTATAAGTCCAGTCAAACTTATAACACCCCGTCGTTTTTGCGTCGGGGGTTAATAAACATATAATTACGCCTGTAGTCTACGAAGGGTTCGGCAGAGGTGTGCAACTGTGCATGTCACCCACTTTTAGATGTAATAGTAAGTAAAGTAATATTGCCAACAAATCCACGGAGCTTGGATTAAAATCTGCTACTGAGTATTTCATAAAAATATCCAATAACTCTTCCCTCGGGAATCGAACTTAAGAACCTAAGCGTAGCAATAATCATTCACTTTTAGTTTAATTTTAAAAGAGCTAGATGGATTTTCTTAAATAATACGCCGAACAAAACTGCTTCCTTTGCATCTACGAGCGTCGAAACAAAGCATAAAGTTCTGAACCAATCCAGTTAATTGTCCAACGGTACTTGCGTAGCTATAATCACATATCTAGTCAAATACTTCTATTGGAGTGGCAATGAGGAAACTATTCACTCTCGTGTAACATCGACCGCCGAGCTCAGTTGAAATCATTGTTCTAACGTTTATTAGCAAAGTTCAACGATCAAATAGGTACGTACATTAAAGGAAAAGGGGCAGTAACACACCCGCGACTAGCAATTAGAATAGCTCAAGTGTAATATAATAATATGGAGAGATTTATTTTAAGATTGACGCTAAAAATATTAAATGTGGGATTTATTGCCATTAAGTGACTTTATTAATTTACCTGGTACTTTATAGACTAAATAACAGGTTTATTAATCAATCTGCTAGGTTGAGATGTTCTTAGTCCGGTCAGTCTAATGATGATTCTAAGATAAAGATTTCTGTTTAAGATTAACTTTCCGATTGACGCTAAAAATATGAAAGCCGCATATTAAATGTGGGTTTTATTGCCATTTATTGACTTTATTTATTTACCTGGTACTTTATAGTAACAGGTTGATAAATCAATCTACTAGGTTAAGCTGTACTTACTCCGGTCAGTCTAAGATGATTCTTAGCATTATCTTTATTTGCTAGAAACACGGTACAGGGTTCTACGGGAATCCTTAGCATATCATTGTTTAATACAAGTTGTTTGTTTTTATTATGAAATTTTATGGAAATCGCTTTATGTGAATTACCTACTGATATTCAGCCGCGTCTGATTGCATAATGAAGGAAGCTATTTTGTTCTAGATTCAGAACATAATAGTGATAAGCTTGTGTAGTAAAAAAACCTTTTGAGAGCCAACAATAATAATTGTACAGTTTTCAAAGATCCTCTTCGATAATGTCTAGTTGCCCTAAAATTACATTTCACCTATTGAATACTTTACGGACTGCACCTAAATTTAAGTAGGCACTTATTTTTATTACGGCTAATGTTGTATGACGTGTAAATAAAAAAGAATTGGCTCTAATGTTTTCGTGACTAGAGTGACAATATGTCGTCATTGTTATTTACCGGTCGACAAGGATAAATAAAACTACAACGTTTGAGAGAAAACATTAGAAAGTTTTATTTTCTCTACTACTTTCAGTACCGTATGTACTTAGCGGATTTTCGAGTTTTCTAAATGTGTATGACTATTTAAGAAAAAATAGCTGTGAATGGCATGCGTTGCAAGATCTCTTTTTTTCTTCAGAAATCTTTGTGGGCGTATACTAAGTACAACAGCTCACCAAAGAATCGATTTGAATGGGAGAACTTATATAGCAAAAACAAAATACCTATTAATTTCAGCGTTACTATTCGCTTCAAGTCAGACGTGCACAATCTCAAGTTGTTACTGTGTATAAAGTTTTAAGCGGAGCTATTAGCGCACCTATCTTGAGTTATGTCAATCTTTCGTTCCTACCAATAATTGGTTGGAACGAAATATTGACACAACCGGTCAAGATGACGTCATTTGTTTCGCGCTCAATGTCGCCTATAATGCCCTCCATCTAATAATGGACTGAATCTGTTCGCTGATGAGAACAAGCTGATATTATTGGAATATTTGAAGTATTGCGAAAAGATTAAGCGAAAGGCTACTATTTTGGTGACGAAAATTGTTTCCAATCAATGTCAATAAATAAATAATTTCATTAAATTGGGCAGTTAAGAAATCTAAACATCTGTCATCTTAAATACTAAGTGACAAACCTTGTATTATTTCAAAATATGTCTTTAAAAAATATAACCGCTTTCTTACATTAATCTGAAAGTCCGAAATGCTTAGGTCGGTCGTCTTACACACAAAATCCAGCTGTTGCGAAACCCTTTACGTCTATGACATTTTTTATTTACTTTTTTATGAAATCCTGCTCATTTCTTTAGATATTTCTTTTCGATCCCACAAAAGGCTAAACGAGGTCTGCGGGCAAAGCCACACAAATCTGGCTAGACTGAAATAAAACTAAAAGTAAAGTTTTCCCAACGAGTTTTCAGCCCGCAATGGAATATTAAATAGCAAAGGTTTATTAAACAAATGTTGTGTTTGTATAAAAACTTTGTTCTTTTTTGTGTGTTGTCAATAAAAATAAATAGGTACCTGTACTGTGCGGCCGGTGTTGGGCATTAAATTGAATGACGGTGCGGCAGTAAAACCTAATTGAGTGTATGTCCATTAGAGAAGGGAATCATCGCGGAGTATCAAGCGATTGACAACAACATTTATACGCCGAAATAGCCCAAATATTTACTCATGGCTTATTTCATAAAATGGCAACAAAATATGCTGCTGTTTTATAACGCTACCTTATTAATTAAATTACTATGCATACTTTATTTCACATTAAATTAAATATATTAATTTTGTTGCTTTACGTCCAGTATCATTTTAACTCATATAATAATATATCGAATATTTGAATAATGAATACAAAGTACCGCCAGTTATTTCGCCCGAATGCAGTCGATGTCAAGATTGAATAATAAAATATGGTCCAATAATAAAATCCGGGCAACTTTTAAACTTGTGACCTGCATATTCTGCATAGCTGAATAAAATTAGGTATTTCTATTTCAATCACTAATAGGTAGATATCGATAGATGAACAATACAATCTTTGTACTAGTTTTGTACTATATTATGTCATCAATTCAAGTACATTAAAAATGTATCATGCTGTATTATCACCCCTGAATTTTGACCAATAATTTGCAGAGTATTTTTTTTCAGAACGCATATTTTCATATATGTTCCCAGCTTAAGTAAATCCCAATATTCCCCATACAATATTACAATAAAGAACCGATTTCCCATTAAAAATATCTGGACTGTGTAACCTATCCGAGGATTAAAGGCGATAAACAGGTCGTAGTTCAGAATGACCGAGATAATGTGGTTGATGCCGTGAAATAAAAATGGAAAGAAGGCAAAGACGAAACCAGTTAATAAGCCTTAAAATAAAAAATCAATTGCTTAAAGATACTAACTTCACAATATACACTGGACTGAAGACAACGCGAAGCTTAAATTAATGTCCCGAAGAATTTTGCACAGGATTAATTTAAATCATTATTATTATCAGCCGTTATTCATCCACTATTGGCCCCTTTTAGTGAACACTACAGATAGCCTGATTGATGGAATTGGATGAAAAGTCATCAAGTTGCCGCAATAGGTCGTCACTCCGCCCAGCCGGCTGGGGTGTTACACTACGCTTGCCTAGAGGCAGTCTCACGGTTTTTAAATATATCAGTCATATCTTTAGTGAACCTTCTGTTTATCTTTTTTGTACGAATACCGTATAAATCCCATATCAGTGGACCCGACTTTTCAGATCAATATATTAATGAGGTTACATTCATAGGATTGTTAGAAGGTTATCAATTCATATTAGGTTTGTTTTAATCGAAATTCCAATTGATATTAAATAATTTCCTTTGTGAATACCACCATAATCGTAATCCTCTAAAGGGTCTGTGTAGGTGAGGTGGTATCCACTATTCGCCGATAATAGTGTCTATTAGTTCCTTATGTGATCGCTGACCCTGGCATTTACCGGATTCCAATCCCGAAATTAACCTTTATCTTAATTTAGTCATTGCTATAATGGGAGACTAACTTCTGATCGATGATGACCACAAATAAACTAAATAACTAAAAGATGGATGGGTTGTGTCAACGCCGATAAGATTGGTGGGGTGTAAAAAATTTGTGTATGTTTTACGTATAAGTGAAATATATTTACGTGAAAATAAAAATAAATGTGTACTATGGTATAACACAACTCCTGTGCCTGTAAATCTGGAAATGTTCATAAATAAAGTTTTAATATACTCCAATTTCTGAACGGCTTTCTAAAAACAAATTAACGCATACTTATATCGCCGATATGTAGCGTAAAAATAAAGAAATTGTCTCATGAAACTGTATAATATTGCTGGCAAAATAGGTATCATTGGATGCCGTTATAGATAAAACAACTACCACAAGTTATTGGACGCTCCTATTTAAAGGTTTCTTTAATTCCTAGGAGAATAACCTTAGATTAGTGTTACATTGAAGGTACAATAAAAGTCAAAGGATTAATTACGGTATTCGTAAGCTGTAAGGGTTATTATATCTTAGTGTTATATTCTGATAACAGATTTTTTATTAAACACATAATATCGTGGTTGAGAATTTTGCCTTTCATATCAAGAATGTTTAGTTTTTACTTAGTAGTTTTATTACACACGGAATTTAACTTTATCACTGTACATTTACTTCAAAATGAACTCTTAAACTGAATTTATAAAGTCTTGGAAAATAACGAAGGAGTTTCCATTTAAACAAAGAGAAAAATAAAGTATGTATCCTGAGTGCCGGTTAAACACACGCTCCTTAGAATAATGTTCTTACCGCTCGAATTTACATACAGCTTAAGTAAATAAGCAAAAAGCCAGTACGCTTTCGTATCTTGAGCTTTTAATAGAGCTTAAGGATATTTTCATCCGTATAATATGTGTTTTTCATGCATTTTTTTAAGATCAGTAACCTTTTGAAAGATATTAATAGAAATGAACTGAAGTTTGGATTGTTTAATTTAATATAATGTTATATTTACTTCATTAAAACACAAGCTAAAGTAAACCGCCAACGACAAAATTTCTTTAAAAAAAAAATCAACTATTTTTCAAATTAGATGGCCTACCTAGCTGAAAATCACTGAGACCATAAGTCCACCTATTTTCTTCTATAATGTCTGGGGGACATTATAAGAAAATACGTATTTATAACTGTGGGAAATTAAATAAATATAACATGGAATTCTTAAATTTTCATTTAAAGTAATTTTACTGTAATTAAATAATCGATTGAAAAAATACATGAAATAAATTGAGTCTCCGAGTTTACAGTGGGCCAATCGAACGAACAACAGCCACTTCAATGCAGTAAAGTAAGAATAAACACTGGCTTAGTCCTGTACAATTGTCTTTTAGTACTTTTATTTAAATTAACTTTGGAGCTAATTCTCTGTATGAGTGTGTAGTCTATTATAATTGCGTGGGTGCAACTGGGCAGTCCCCACGGTACATTCTGAGATCGTCGCCGACACAAAACCGGGATTATACCTACATATTTGCGGTATTCTCACACAACTCCTACCTAAGCGCAGTGCACATTCTAAGTAGTTGCTTTTATAAATCCCCTACTTTATACGATAAATATTCATGTACTTAGTTTTATTTAATAGTAAGTAATCGCTCTCTCAAAAACGGCTCTAACGTTTTCAATGAAATTATTGCGAAACATTGATCTAATCTTAGCTAGGTCTCATTTCTCATTTCTCACTCATTAGGACGCATCGGAATGGCCAAGAGTGCAATGTCCCAGCTGCAGAAGCTTTGGAGGGATAGGGGTATTTCCAAAAAGACTAAAATAAATCTTGTCAGAACTTTGGTATTCTCGATCTTTCTCTATGCCTCGGAGACTTGGACCTTGAAGGCGAGTGACCGAAAACGCATTGATGCTTTTGAGATGTGGTGCTGGCGGAAAATGCTTGGTATACCGTGGACAGCACGATGGACCAATGTTTCAATTCTAAAAGAACTCAGAATCACCATGAGACTATGAGGCTCGACCTGGAATCGAACACAGGATCTCTCAGGAAGACACCGCGCTTTCTACCACCGGACCGATAAGAAAGTAAACATACTTTATAATTTCCATTTCAAAACAGAACTTTACTACATGTGTTTTGTATGTTAGCGTAGCGGGTAGTTTTACAAGCTAGGTTTGAAAATTGGTTTCATCTTTTTAGGAATATTGAATCACAAGGCTTTTATGGTTTTGGAATGTCTGCTTTCCGATGACGTTTTGGTTCAGTGGAGTTCTAGTTACAGGAAAAATGTCGGGGTTTGGAAATTTAGGCTGCATTTTAGCTGCAATACAAAAAGCGGAACAAAAAAGCATGACTGTGCATTCTTTCGTGACATAACACATCATGCCTGTATCTCCGAAAGGTTAAGCAGAGGTGGTGGGCCGATGTAATAGGGTCTGCGGTCAGGAAAATCCACCTGGGAATCAATAACGCTTTTTAAAACTCGCTAGACCAATCAGGCAGATCGTGAGTGTGTTACGAGTATATTGTTTATTTTGTCTTTTTTTCTAACAATTTTAACTATCTGATTTCGTTATCGTTAAGTAAAAATTATTAAAAAAATAGTATTCTCTTAAAACATTTTTCTTGCCTCGATACAACGGGGTTTCAGACACCTTTTAAGGTGTATGAAGGGGCAGGACTAACTGCGTAGTTTGATTAAGGGTAAGGCTCGTGTCAGTGGGGGGAGTGAAGGGTGCTCCAGGCTCTCTCTGAGCGAAGCCTTCGCCCCCGGCAGTGATAGCGCACGCGTCGCCGTCTCACCTCAAGTACTAATGTGATTACGTCCTACGATTGTTACAATGGCA
Source organism: Acronicta psi (assembly GCA_946251955.1). Classification (NCBI taxonomy): domain Eukaryota; kingdom Metazoa; phylum Arthropoda; class Insecta; order Lepidoptera; family Noctuidae; genus Acronicta; species Acronicta psi. The sequence goes on along the minus strand of OX276475.1, from coordinate 7,155,463 downwards.
CGCACTTCACTGGTTGTAGAGTGCGTTTTCTGTATTGTTACACGTCCTAGTCTAGACGTTAGTTTTTTCTATCATCAGATATATACGTATTAGTTTTATGTGTCTCAAGTCTCAAGAGTTCCACTTTTCTTTTTTAATTTTTACTTGTACCTACCGTCACACCCTGCGCGAAGTGTAAAAAGGGTACCACGTATCGTAGCGCGTAGCGTAGCACTATTGTAACATGTATTGTAGAGTGCAGCTTGGCACGTATCGTAGTGCAGAGCGTAGCACGTATCGTAGCGCGTAGCATATCACGTATCGTAGCGCATAGCGTAGCACTTATCGTAGCGCGTAGCATATCACGCATCGTAGTACATAGCGTAGTACGTATCGTAGCACGTAGCGTAGCACGTATCGTAGCACGTAGCGTAGCACGTATCGTAGCGCAAAGCGTAGCAAGAATCGAAGCACCATCGTAGCATGTATTGTAGAGTGCAGCGTAGCACGTACCGTAGCCACGCTAGCGTAGCACGTATTGTAGCCGCGCTAGCGTAGTTTGTAGCGTAGCACGTATCGTAGCGCATAGCGTGACACGTATCGTAGCGTGTAGCGTAGTATGTATCGTAGCATGTATTGTAGAGTGCGCGTAGCAAGTATCGTAGCACGTGTCGTAGAACGCAGCGTAGCACGAAGTGGTAACATATAAGGTCGTTTTACACTTTTATGAATAGTGGCTTCTTTCAATGAAGTATTGTAATTCAAGCAATGCAGGACTTTGCATCACAACAAATTGTTTCATTGTAGTAAGACTAAAATGTAACACCATTATAGAGAAAAAAAAAATTTTAAATGAAAAGAAATAGAAAAAGAGTTCTTATAAATTACATAAATAAAAATCATAGTAATGGGACATGGTAAATATGCCACGATATCTAGCCCGAAGACAAGAAAATGTAGAGATATTTAGTTACAATACATCACTAATTCAATCCACGTACAATTTCAGAATTTCATTAGGGATGCTAGGCTTGAATTGTATTCCCTAGAGAGAGACAGGAATAATAAAAAAATAAACAATGTAGGCAATTTTTTTTAATTCGAATAACTCTTGATGAAAAGTACAAAATACTCGTATTTTACTGCTTCAGTTTAGTTAATAGACTTTAAAACTTCTTACGTGAATAGTCACGGGTGGCTCGTAGCTTCAATTATTACTTGGCAGTACCTCTTCTATTCCATTATTCTTTCTAACTACTGTCTATAGCGCAGGAAAGTGTTCCCTAAGAATTTATGGCCGCCACTGTAATGGAATTATTAACGTCATCATTTACGGACCTACCATACAGCAGGCCTGAAGTGTATTTTAAAAGTTCCTCTTAAAATATTGAAAATTCGAGTTAATTCGGAATTCCATTCTATGCAGGCGGAAGTAACTATTGGTCAGGAGTATCTTTTAATTTAAACAGAGGAAATTTAGTCGCACAGTTTATTCTGGTGCGGTGAAAGCAGGTGCGGACTGGCCCCGAGCTCAGTAATTAACAAAACAAAGGCCTTTCACTACGTTAACAGTACTTGATGTTACTGCCTGCATTATTTTAAGAACTCAGATTCTTGTGGTTAACAGTTCATTCGCAAATTTAACTAGTTTTTTGTTATATGAGTTAATTGTTTAGTTTTAGGGCTTGAGTTTTTTTTTAATATAAAACTTGCCTACGCCCACGACTTTGTCCCCGTAGTTGATTTTTTCCTCCGTTTTTGCAACATTTTTAATTATTACTACGCTCCTATTAGTCGTAGCGTAATAATATATAACCTATAGTCTTCCTCAATGGGCTATCTAATACTGATTTTTTTTTAAATCGGACCAGTAGTTCCAGAGATATGGGCGTTCAACCAAACAAACATCCAAAAAAACTCTTCAACTTTATAATATTAGTATTATAGATTAACCAAATCCAAAATGTAGGTCTTGGGCTCGATCCCCGGGTGTTGTTGGTTTTCTGTGAAATTCCCAGTAGAAGCTCGGAATCTGGATTTGTGCCGGGTTGATGATAATAAGCCCGCCGCTATTACATGGGACCTAAACCTATCGGTGAACTGTGAGTGTTTATTAGTACAACTCTCCCTAACCCTTTGGGAAATAGAGGCGTGAAGGCATGTTATTTATGTTAACCAAATTCATAGTTTTAATTCATGGAATTACTTATCAATTACGTTTATATTTGTGATACTTTTCAGTAAACCTAAGACACAAAATTGCTTTACTTTATCTAGGTTTGCTTAAAGTTAGGCTTTGCAGTCGGTAAGGGCTTTTGCCTCTACTGGCTCATTTTCTAAAATATGGTCGTTAACTAAAAATCTAAAAAAGGTCTCATTTCAAGAGTTCAATTTTTTCTAACTTCTCGCTGCAAAATTATGTTATCAGTTAACTTTTTATACTAATATGACAAGTGGATATTCAAAACATTTTCAATAATGATTCCACCACATTATTGGTCGCGTGGCGTTATCCCATTAATCTTGTCAAACGAGAATGAAGTGGTCAGACGTAACCCTCATTTCTCAAAGCAACGTCGACTATTAATTAACCTGAAATTTCCTATCTATGCTAATGAAATTCTACTTGAAAAATGTGACCTGGATGATGTTTTGTTTAAATAACTAATTAAGCTGGTACAAAACAAACTAATTTTATTTAAACAATAGTTAGAATCGCTGGTGGAGCTTAGCTTTAAATACATTAAATTGTGAAAAATGAAAACACCTTTGCATAATATCAACGTCTAGGAGTGACGATTTGCGGAAGGTAATTGGCAGTGACTGAATATAGAAAACTAAAGATCAGTCTCTGTGGCGTTCACTAGGGGAGACCTGATGATGATGATTATCATAAAGTCTGTGGTCTGAACTACATATTACCAGAATACCAGATGAGCGCGATCTTTTGATATTTTGACGCCTAAAGTGTGTTCAACTCAGTTTTGTTTTAACGTAGTATATAGGAGGCTATTTAACATAACGCTACGATCCTTAGGAGCCGAGCAAAAAGAAAAAACGGCCACGCATAAAACCACGGGCAACAGTTAATTTTGTATAATGTGTTAATAATAATATGGTAAATTTTAAAACAGCTTTAACATGCAATCATATAACATGATAATAAGTTGATGTGGCCGAACTTCTAAGTTTTAATTAAATCTTTTCCTTGGCACGTCGGGTGAAATTTGCGTATCTCCGAGCTCTGTGACCGTAGACCTTATGTATGGAAGAATCATCCCTTGACTCTTAAATTTTCCTTAGAAATAATTTCCCTTTATAAGGTGAATTTTAAGATATTTTTATCATTAAATAAAATTCTTGTTAAATTCTTGAAAAATCAAACAGGAATTATGTCTTTTATCGAATAAAAGAGCTGTATTTTTTTCTTTTCAATATTTTGAAGCATGCTTCAATTAATAGGTTTAATAAATACAATTCTGATAATAATGGCGATAATAAAAAAATGTCGGTAACATTTTTTTGTAAATTATGAATTTATTTACATTCAATCTCCATGTTTTAAACTCACTAACAATAGTTAATACGGGTAAGTGGGTAGTACCTTATTTTTTATTAAATCCTTTTATTTCCTTATTTGAATTCTTGTGAACTAAACAAACGTTTTAATAAATACACCATAATTACCTTGTAGAATGCAATTCCTTTATACAAGTTAGAAATAAAAAAATATTCTAGCGCATATCCCACACTTTCATATTATTTTAATGAAGAGACTCGTGTGCCTTCCATGAATTCAATTACATTTTCTCGTGGCCTTTGTGGGACGCGGAATGAGCAATTAATAATACTGAGGTGCGACTTGTTCATATAGTTATTTTATGTGATTAAAGTACCTGATAAGTAGGAAAATGTATTGGGTGACATGATTATATTACTGTAATTAGATCGAGGTGATATAAGGTGACAATAATATGACAATGAGGGCCGGTTTCAACACCTCTGGATAGCCGCTAACCGCTGGATAGATTTAAAAATGGAACAAATTTGTATGAAATTATGTGCCAAGTATTTCAACGGGAACTTTATTCATTTGTATCGGATTTTGTCTATAAATTACGATTTTGTAGATATAATTTCATTCATGACGACGTCTGTGTTTTAGTGCTTTGAGTACCGGACTGCTGATCACAAGGTCGTGGGTTCGATTCCCACAGGACACAAATATTTATGTGATGAATATAAGTATTTGTGTTTGTCTGGGTGTTTCATATGTATTTTAAGTATGTATTTACAAAAAAAGTATATGGGATTAGAGATTCTTTATTTATCCAAAAAGAACATACATTGTTCACTTACAGGATAATACAAATATTAAATGTTAATTATGGTCTAGTTACTTACGTGATTTTCATAATTTAACTTATATACTCATTCAAGTAATAGTTTAGCTTATATAGTTAGTAATAGGTTATACACTTACAATTATAAACACGACTTGGCTATGTAACTTGTTAATTAAGCAATTTTATGTTGTTTGTGATATAATGCCTCAGTTTTGTCTTGAATATAAGTATTATATCCATTGTCTAGTACCCATAGTACAAGCTCTGCTTAGTTTGGGACTAGATGGTGCTGCGTAAAATGTCCCAAGATATTTATTATTATTTTCGTTTCTGTTCTTTATCCAGAGGTATACTGTAAAAGCTCAGAAAAATATCTTTATCTTTCATACATAATAGACTTTCCTAGTTGCTCCACGCTCCTCATAAAAGACGAACACACATCAAATCATGTTTATGTATCCGTGTAGTGTAATCCAGTGAGCCAGAAAAAATGCGCGGCTGCGACAGGCCGTGACGAGGGACTGCTTCGGCAAGAACTGACAACTCAAATCTATATCTGGCATCTTTACTCTTCTGTGGAACGGAAAAATATCCTTTGAATTCCCTTCTAACAAATTGTACACGTATATGTATGCATATAGGAATGTTTCGAAGTTGACTTTGTTGTTTGGAACACACAGATGTCCGTATTTTTTTCTGAAAAATCTGTGATTACCCAAGTTGTTTTTTTTTCTATGAAGTAAATACAACTGCGTGCTAGACTACCTCGTAAGTCTAGTGGACGCAAACGTGGCTGCTGAGTAGGATGATTTGGGTTCGATTCCCAGGTCTAGAGGTTGGTTTCTTCCATTAAAAAAATAAAAGTTAATTTATTTTTGATTGAATTTATTTATTTTTTATTTTCAGTAGCACTTCAGTGTTTGGATTTATGCTCGATTGTTGGCAATAGGGCCGTCTTTATTACATGAGATCTAAAACATAGCGACAAGTGTGGAGGGGTACATCCATATACCTCTGCCTAACCCCTTAGAAGCACAGACGTGATGTTTATGTGGGTATCTCTTACTATCCAAACTGACACAGATGTTACATTTTAAAACAAGAACAATTCTCTATATTGCTTTCTCCTAGACGAAACCACAATAGAAATATAACCTAGACTTATGAGATATATTTCTAGTCAGAACTAAAACATGATGAGCAATGTATCTATCTAATTATATATCTACATTTGTTACAGCCCAGGTTGTATCATCCGACGCAATATAACATATAATTTACTATTTGTCTATTATTGTGAGTAGGTTTACACCGAGTGGTAGTTGTAGGTAGCAGACATAATTTGTTTATGCTCATCTAAGTAAATTAGTCCATAGAAACATTGTCCCGTAATCCTTAATTAGCCTAAAAATGAAACTGTGTTCAGTACTGATTTACATACAAATTTACTCTTCACGTATATTAAATATTATGACTGATATGAATCAGGGAATGTGTTGCGAAATCGCATATTATTTATAACTCTGAATGATAACGCTCCATAATTAGCTTGATGCAGTTACGGAATAAAATCATAATTACCTGTATTGAATTTAGTTTATAGTGTATATATTCTATCGAGTTTATGAATGACAACACATCAAGCCGTTATATGATTTGAGCTTGCATAAAATTAAAACTATATTAATAATATGATAGAGAAAAACACAATACCAATGTTATGTCAGCGGATAGATAATATTTGTAGTGAATCTTCGTTGTCTATGATTAAGAACACATTTAAATCGGATCTCAAGGATGTATTAAACCATAAATAGTTCTGGAAATCTGTTCATAAATAATAATAATAATACAGTTGATACATAATTATTATAACTTTAAAGTGATTACCTCGGAATAAGTACACGTTTATTTTTTACTAGCTTTCCGCCAGTGGCTTCGCTCGCTATCCCGCGGTAACCATACATTTTACCGAGATAAAAAGTAGCCTATGTGCTATTCCAAACTATAATCTATCTCTGTGCCAAATTTTATCCAGATCCGTTCAGTAGTTTTTGCGTGAAAGAGTAACAAACATCCATCCATCCATCCATCCTCACAAACTTTCACATTTATAATATTAAGTAGGATAGTAGGATTAATATTTTGATATCTACCTGACAATAGATTAGATATATGTTTGGATGATAGATACTTACGTACTTTAAAAATGGATGAAACATTAAGCACTCAGTTGTTTATGCACTCCATATGTTATAGTGAAACATCTCATACCTGTTTCCTCCTGTCTGTGCTTAGATAGTTTGTGATGTATGTAGTGTATTTTATAGGACGGTATGTAGCTACCTAATTCATGAAATTTAAAAGCTCATTACGTTACGTCTGAATTTCAAAGAAATTTAGGGCGACAGAGCAAGCATGACTCTTAGTCTTGATGCCTTAATTAAGTTTCCCAGGTCGTATTATTCATAAGTTCATTTAGTTTAAGTTTGTCGTATAAAATTCTATTTACCGAAAACACTATAAGTCAGTAGTGAAAGTTCTTAATTGTTCTTTTAAATAAGTTTCTAAGCTTATAATGTGAAAATTTGTGAGAACATTTGACGGCGACAGGTGCGGTGCCGAAGTAACAATGTAATTACGCGAACAAAGGCAAACACGCCACTCCGTATGGTCTTTTGTAAACAAGAAAACAAACTCCCCTATAATATTCGGTTGGGGAAAAGGGCGGGGACAAAATGAAATAAATAAAGTTAAAAATGCTAAATCTTTGACTGCAGAGAATCAATTGGTTAATTCGTGTAGATAAGAGAGATATATTTCTTTAGAGAAGCTGGGAATAGTGATTCTCTTGTCTGGTCGAATTATTCGCTATTATTAGTCGATAATTTATTTATTAGATAATAAGACATGGTTTTTAAAGATACACTTAAGTAGATTGTTTGTAAACATTTTAATTAAATTAAAATTATTGTTGTTTACTTGTGTGCTATTTTATTGATAGTACAAAACGTAACATAATTACAGTTTAATTATTTTAATTACATATCTGAAGTTTAAAAATGTATAACCGATATTATTCGCCCACTTCGAATAATAAAGAAATCGAATAATAAAAATGGTATATTTTTGCTTAGACGTTATTATACTATCTCCTTAAAATGTATTAAATAGTTTATTAGTACTTTACTAGACTAGATGGAACAGTGAACAATAGGCAAGAGTACATGATTGCTCACTGCGCGTCTATCTTTGCGCCTAATCGAATAATGAAAATGTCGACGTCGCCGTCTTTCCTTTATTACTTTCAACGGAACAATCAAAGCGTGATAATTTATTTTTAGGTTTTTTTAAAAGCGTAAATGTCGAAAATAAGGAATTTGAAACTCGGAGGGGGGTCGGGGAAGGAGACTCCCTCCACTTCTGAGCTGTAAAAAGCTTTTGAATTGATTGTCCAGTGTCAGGAAATTGTTGGGTGTCGGCATTGTTTCTGAGGCCCACGAAAGCTATCCAACTTTTCTCATTAGGGCGATCTGTTGCGGCGCACCAGCGAAACGCTTACGATATTACAGCGGTGCGTTATGAACAATAGGTAATTTTATGAAACGCCGACTTTCAATTACATCACTGTGATTCATACTCTTTGACATCAATCGGAAAGTAATTAAATATCTCGTTTAAAATGTAATATTAAAGGGATTTTGTCGCATAATGGGGTAGTCTGTATGTTAATAAGATATGTAATGTTTATTCGATCCGGCGTGGCGGTAGCTTAAAAAGATATCTAGAACGTAATAAGAATAAGAATTTATTATCTTTTAAAGCCGAGGTTGAAGCGCAAACAAAAAGAAACAAAAATGCTTTTGAAATAAAACTACTTTTTACGGATTTTATCGCGTTATGTTGATATTATTTTAATCCCGACGTTTCGGACCCTTTACAGCGTCCATGGTCACGGGTGACTGAGGTGGTAGGTGTCTTGAAGTTTTAATTACTAACAACTACCCTACATTTCTGTTAATTATTCAATTAATTATGCAATCCGATTCACGCAGAACGAGCTCACCGTATCCTTCAGTCTTGCAGTTTTAGGATTTAGATTTAATTGAATCTATAATAGGGTTCCAAGCAGGTGGTAAGACCCAGCCATCTTCTCTATTGAAATTTGGATGTTTTTGAATTTCAATGGCCTCACGAATCAATGAAACGAATGCTTTTTCCATTTGTAAGTAACGGAAATTCCCAGATTTTTCAGATTTACTTTACATACCTACTTATCTTATATAAAATTACTTGCTATAACAGAGTTAATATTTTGCAAATCATATCCACCAACAAGATGGACAGACGACCTGGTAAAGGTCGCTGGGAGTCGTGGAATGCAGACGGCATATGACCTCTTGAGGAAATCTATGTAGCAGGCCTTTGTTTAGCAGTGGACCCCTTTTAGTTTAAAGATTATGATAAATGATAAACATTTTGCACAGCAGCACCAAAGTACTTATCACAGTTAAGATACCACGAACAATGTAGGTTCGTTCAACTATTATTGTTCAACTGTAGTTTGATAAACTGCAATCCATGCTTTAAAACTATTTAGAAAGGACCAATTCTTTAGTTACATTGAGCGATATGGAATGCCAATCACCGGGTTCTGTGGCACACATTTTGGGTGAGACCTATAGCAAGCAGTGGACTTTGATAAACTTTTTTAACCATAACAGACCAATTGAATTAAGTTTAGAACGTAATAAAAACATTGTAATGTTTGTCTCAGCTTCTATCTTATAAAACCCAAGCTTTATTCTAATTAGGGAAACGCTCTGCATCTAGTAATGGATTTAATCAAAAACCTATCACAAACTATAACAGTTTCCGCAACCTCATTAACTTAAGCCCAACACATTACCATATATAAATACATCTACTGATACGATATACATTTACGGTGAATTTACAGGTTAATAGTATTACGATGTGACGCACATAATTGTGAATTCAAACGGTAATAGATACCTACTAAATCGAATCTCATTCCATTAAGTAAATTTATTCATAACAATCTGCCGCTTGAAAACACTTTCCCTTAGAAAATGATATTGCAGTAAATAAACCGATTTTATACAAGTTTTTCGCTGAATTCTTATTAATGCAGCAGCAGCCGCTATTAAATATGTTCCATCAAGCATATTTTAAGTCGTTCTGTCCGTTCGTCGAGGTGTTTTATGAAATTGTAGAGCGCATCTTCCATGTTGGCGATTTATTTTATAAAAGTGTTGCACGTAGCTCTTTCATTATTATTATATGTGTAATCTCAATTATATCTATACGAGTACCAATATTATAAAAACCAAAGATTTGATTGTTGGTTTGTTTGTATTGAATAGGCTCCGAAAGTACTGGACCGATTTGATAAATTCTTTCACCGTTGGGAAGCTACACTATCCCCGGGTGACATAGGGTATAATTTATAAGAAATAACCAGGCTAAGTGGGTGAAGCCGCCGGCGGAAAACAAGTATTAAACAAATTTACTCCGAGAAAAAATGAAAATTATTGTATGAATCCAATATTACCATATTAAGTGAATATGGATTATGTTTTTTTTTTATAAAAGAAGTCGGCAAATGAGCAGACGAGACACCCATACACACCTGCAGCCGGATATAGGTATTATAGCAACATAATAATATTTTTTTTATACGACAAGGGTGGCAAACATGTATGCGGCCCGCTTTATGGTATACGGTTGCCGCAATATAGACGTTCACAACACCGAGGCTGCAAAAACATAATGATTATGTAAGAATACGGTACATCGATGCTCACTCATTATTCCAAAATGAGTCAAGCGATATGAGCTAATCAACTCAACACAAAACAAAACTTGACATCCATTACTCACCGTATCGATAAACCTTGCATCGTGATCGGCAAATGTTTTAAGGACAATCTTCCTTATTGCTTAAAAGCGGAGTGCGTCACAGGTAGAGTTCGGGGTTAACTCTCGCGATCCGACAGCGAGGGAGAATTCTAAAACATACTCACGTACCTCATTTCCTTAGTAATGGGGTTATATTCCGCGGCACAATTTTAAATTTCCTAACCTTTTTCTACATTACGTACCTTTTTTACAATGAATTGTATTTAGATGTAAAAGATCTCGATTAAAAAACGTTTAAGAGGGATGTGAATGAAAGATCTAAAGGGAATCAAGAAAAAAGTATTTTTAGGTCATATTAAACTATATATTTCACGTTGTTGTTGATTAAAATAACATAAAATGTTCAACTTATTATGCTTAGATTTGAATAATAGCAAAATTCAAACTTTCTTGCAATTAAACTTTTTTCCAAACTTTCGTCACGAGCGATGATCGTAGTTATTTATGTTTCAATATTTTTAAACACATAGTTCATACATTTTATTTTATGTCGTAACAGAATGTAATATTTAAATAATTTAATTGTAATTTTAAAGTAGATTAGATTTTACAATTAAATACAAGAAATAGTTACTGTTCCTTATGATCCCGACACAACAGCAAACGTCGACAACTTTTTATCTATACGTATTTTATCTATTGGCAAAATTACCGTAAGTAGGTGAAAAGCCTTGGACTCCAATTTTCATCCAATATATAGCGAATTGTATATACCAAAAGGTCGGACCCGATTCCGACCGAAACTCTTATCTGTTTTCAATTTTGAAGGCCGGTTGTACCTATCATGTTTTACCAAGTTCGAAAGTAAACCTCCTTTTTCCAACGGTTGAAAATAAGGTTTAATAAGCTTGTATTGAACTGGGTCTACGCCTGTGACAATGAGACGTAACAATTGAGCGTTGTTACGTCTCATTGTCACAGGCGTAGACCCAGTGGTGGACAAAGTACCCGTTGTTACTAATTTCTATCTGAATATCGCTGATAGATAGGTATTATAACGTAGAAACTGGATTTTTGAAAATTCAGTCCCTGGAATAGAAGCTAGTATTTATACAGGCAACGATAAAAATTACCGCACGTAAGTAGGTACAGATATTTACAATGTAACCAGCTAGCTAGTAAGTAGACAGGGGGAAGATAAAATTCCTGAAACACTCAGGAATGTTAAGTATATCTATTTACCCCAGCAGAAATATGACCTCATTTTTAAAGCGCAAACTATTTGTTAATTAGGAAGCTGCAACGTAATTTCGTCTTCCATAAATAAGCCTGACTTTAATTGGAGGACTCGTGCTGCATTTTAAATGAATACAAATGTATGTTTTCTGATAAAACCACTCCCACACAGTGCCGATTAGGTGGTATGAATATGCAGATTAACCCTCACAATTCCATTTGAACTTTAAAACAAACTCTTTTCTATTTATTCGTTAAATTATTTGTATAAAAAAGAGAATACATTTTCTGAGAGAATATGTAATAATTCTTAATTTTGCCGCGATCGTAAACATACAACGCAATACACTGTACACAAGTCCTAAATTCCCTTGCGTCTTTCTTGAAGAAACTTGTGAGTTCTTCATATAAATGGAAAACGTTACGTCGCCGAATCGCAGAGTCAATCAATCGCGCCACCCGCCTGTGTAGCGGCAAATCGAAAAATCTCCAAAATGTCTTTGATTTAGTCAACACGAATGAATAAAGTCGTCGTAAACACATACGAGATCTCGATACCAACCTACAGGCTTTAATATAAATCTAATATCTAGCATTTGTATAAAGCTGCGTAGAAAACTACGCACTGAACAAATCCTTATTGGAAAAATAAATAAAGTGTACAGAAACTGTTCGAAAAAATCGCGTTTGTTTGATTGAACGCGCTAAATCTCAGGAACTACTGGTCTGATTTGAAAAAATATCTCAGTGTTATATAGCCTGTTTAACGAGGAAGGCTATAGGCTATATATTATCACGCTACAACCAATAGTAGCCAAATATAAAATAAAAATGTTGCAAAGACGGGGGAAAAAAATCAACTAATATGGGAACGAAGTAGTCGCGGGCAGAGCTAGTGGTATGTAAATGGTAAGTAGTCATCTCCGCTCATCGACATCTGCTACCTGTAACACAAGTGGAGTTGCTGAAGCGTTGCTAACTCTTAAAAGCTCCTACGGACTGCAGATTGCCGGAGCTTAAGCAACCGAAAAGGGGGGACAGACTGCATTGTGAGAATAGTCACTAAAGTCCACGCGGAATTAGTTGGCCGCGCCTTGGGTAGGAAAGGGGATGAGATGAGTTACTGTGAACAAAAGCAAGCGCCCCCACCCCTCCGTCCCACCGCGCACGAGCGACCCCGCCCCTCAGTCCTGCCGCTCGAATACCTAAGGCGTGGCCAACTACTTCCGCGCAGACTATAAACTAGTCAGACCCCAATATGTCGTATCACTAAGCAATTGAGATATTTTCTTGAGATGCCGATTTGAGTAAGGAATTGTTATGTAACTCATCCCCATATGGAGTCCCCTTAAGGCTTAACGAAAGAACCTACCACAAACATACAATCATTTTGGTTTGATATTGCAACCCATGAACTCTTGACCGTAATGTATTGTTTCTACCCAAACACACTTTGAACAATGAACATGTCATGTCACTTACAACCACATCATAATTCTGAGTACAATCAACCCATAATTAATGCGAAGGGATAAACTCATACACCCTTGTTTTTCGGCCCCTCACAAACTTTGGCAAAAAGGAGAATGGACTGACATTAACACGGAATAGTACTTATTCAATAACTGGGCTGGTCAATTTCATTTTATTCAATGGCGGCAGTAATTACAAAGATTTATTTTGGGTAGAAAGTGGTGGACCGCGGCGCTGCGTGTTAAATAGCCTAAATTATTCGGTGACGTAATGATCGCCAATCAAGGATGGTCAGTTCCAAAATTATGCCGTATAAAGGCTTAATTTTGTATAGGTACAGGTATCTACACTAGGTTCATAATGCTCATTACATTTGCTTTATAGTTACAATATATAAATGTTACGGTAAATCTGATTAATTGAAAATTATTAATATTTTTACAAAATTATTAATAACTAGCTTCCCGCCAGCGGCTTCGCCCGCGTGGTCTTATAATTTTTTCCCCGTTTTTGCTACATTTTTCATTACTACTCCGCTCCTATTAGTCGTAGCGTGATGATATATAGCCTATGTTACTCGGGGATAATGTAGCTTTCCAAAGGTGAAAGAATTTTTGAAATCGGTCCAGTAGTTTCGGAGCCTATTCATTACAAACAAACAAACAAACAAACAAACAAACAAACAAATCTTTCCTCTTTATAATATTAGTATAGATAATATTAGTATAGATAACCACATGTTTTGGTAAATGTGAATAAACGATCGAAATTTATTACTTTTAGTAGTAATTATTAATAATTCACGACACATATTGGTAAAAGTTATAAAATAAATAAAATCCCAATGTTTTTTGACCAGCAGGTATTTATTTATAATTAACACAGTCTTACAATTATATTAATTAGAGATCACACAAACAAGGCAAACTAAGCAAAACAACAAAGCAAGAAAGTCTTTCGTGGAACTTGGGGCACCCCGACTCGGACAGGTTAGGTAAGTTTAGGTTTGGTTTTTTTTTAAACCACCCGGAAGTACACCGTTAACTACGCCTTATTACTATTGCCTATACTAGGGTTAAATTATTAATAAATACCGACAAATGTGATTAATTTATCACTTTAACCTCGACTTTCGGTAATTATTAATAATAATAGATAATTATTAATAATCTTCAATTATTCACTCTTACCGTAACATATATACATCCTACCTGTTGCCCACGGCTCCACTCGCATCCCAAAATAGTTTTTAAGTCATATTTGTTCGTCCGATGTATAAGCTATAATACTCTAGTTTCATCAAAATCTATACCTCAACCATGAGTTCTATCGAATGGCTTTCGATAGGTTTTTTACGCATCAAAGCGCTGTAATTTCATAGCAGATTTTAGTTCCTTACGTAACCGCAGAGGCGCTGCGAGGGTTTTCCATACAAATATTTTACGGCGTCGCTAGCGAGTCTAGTGAGAAAAACTCATGGTCGAGGCACTGTTCAGTAGTTTTTGCGTGAGAGAGTCAGACACATCCATCCATCCATCCTCACAAACTTTCACATTTATAATAAGGAAGGAAGGATAGTATATACACACACTCATGGCTTTGCTCATAGGGGTACTTAAAACAGAAACTACAGAACGGATTCTACGATTCCTACATTATAAGTATCATACAAACGTGCAGGTTGCGAGACTACGCACCCAAACTTAGCAATATATATTATTTTTTGTATTATTATTAAGATCGTATAATTATGACCTAAAGTATAATATCAATACCGTGCTTGCTTTCTTTTCTAGTTTTGCTTCTTGCTTTCTTTGCTAGTTTTGCTTACAAAATTAGCCTAAAGAAAAATTAAAGCGAAAACTAAGTTTTCTGATCAGAAAAGTAAATTGCTCACAGATAGACATATAAAGCCGCTCAGACAAAATACAAAACGTAGACCTACTTCAATAATTTAATATTGAATGATTCTTCTTCTTCTTCTTCTTCGGTTGCTTCTCCATTACTGAAGGTTGGCCGTTTTTGAGATTGACAAAAAGTAGCCACAAATTAATTATTTCCAAGCAGTTTAGTTTTTCAACGGAATTTTCAGTAGCAGCCCGGAGGCAATATATAGGCTCGCCCCCTATTATCTGGGACCTAAAAAGGTATACCGGGGGACTGTGAGTGAACATTAGTACGCGTTGTTGTTTTAAAAACCTTTTACATGTATAATGCCACGAATTTTTTCGTCATTGCCATTTTCTAAGTGATTTCCAAAACAGTAGCTGTATAAATTAATAAGAAAATTTAAAAATGTTTAATACCAGAAAAGTGCGTAGAATTATAGCAATGAACATGTACCTACTTTCATCTTATTGTACCAAAACGACGTAAGTATCATTTAAACAGAAACAATGAGACGTTAAGAACAGAGCAAATAGCTCTAATAAATATTTTAAACGGAATGTCTTTACGCTCGAAATGAGGTATAAAACAATTTACACCTACTTTAGCTTCATTGTCTAGATATAATTTTATTTCGACAATTAAAGCATACTTGCTTATTATGAGGCCCTGATTGAAAACGATATGCGGTGTCAGAACATTATACAACTAAATCATGAGTAAATTTTTACTATTTTTAAAATAGTTTTACTATATTGCCTGTGATTTCAGCCCCATCCAAAATAACTTTTTATGTCCCTCCCCCGAACGCAATCTATCTCTTTGCCAAATTTTATCGAACCCTGTTAAGCGGTTTAGGTAACACGAGACGGAGTTAATTTAAATTAAGTTAGTATTGATTATATATTATTAATTATACAAATGTCGACTAAGTAGGAGCTGAATAGAAAGTTTATTTATTTCATTCCAACCAATCAAACTTAGATAATATACCTATTTAGTACTCCATAAGTAAATAGTAAATTCGAATCGAATCTTTAGGAACACGATCTGACTGACCTTTTGAAGATTTCATCACCACAAGGTCAAACTCGATAAGCGTTGGAGGAAAATAAATTAGGTATGATTGCTTTGCAAAGTAATTTAGTCGCGTTTATTTAGTTATTCACAATGGTACAAATTATATTTATTGCTAAGGAAATATACACGATAATTTAAGTTAAAACCCTAAAATATTCATTGAAATCGTTAGAGCCACAAACTTCAGAATATACAGTCCAACATTCTAAAAACGGTAATATTTGATTAGGCATTAGAAATTAAGCTAAGTACCCGCACCTCACAGTGATAGAAAATTACCTACTGAATATGGCTATTGGCACTATGCACATACATTTTTACTAAAACCCGATCATTTTCCAGATGCCTTGTAGTCAAATGGATTTTACTGGCAGAGTGCAGCGTACATTTTCTTCTAAAAAATTCAGGTGATTCAAACGAAGAGACACTAATAATAAAGGCAGCTTCATTATTTCTGTAAACTGGCCGTGCTTGCATGAACAGCTTAGGCGTTGGTTGTCAAGCGTTCGATTCCAAGATCGAACAAAGTGTTATTGGGTTTTTCGTATCACGGGAACAGTACAATGTACGGGGGTTGACATTTGAATTTACTATTTAATGAGACCCATACATATTTATAGGATTCGTAGTGTTCACCGGTGTGGAATGTCATTATCTGTAGCAGCAAGTCTCTATTATTAAATTGGTTAGGTTGGTTACTACAATTTTGGTAATAAAAACAAAACAAAATGTAATCTCGGTCCAGTTTCAGTGTCATAAATGTCACAATGTCACCATTGTGCAATTTTCGATCTCAATTCAATCTACCTACTTAACTTTTTTTAAGTTAAAAGTTGAAATTTATGAAACGGTGACTAAAAATCTAAATTATAAAAATATTAAATCTACTCAGACAATTTTAACTTGCGGATAATCTTTTTACAGATCCAACAAACGTTAATCGCTTGTCCCAACACGCACGGAGCCGATTTTTCTCATAGGGGAAGTAGAGCCTCAAGCGATCTACCGCTACTACCGCTTAAAGATAAAACAAACATTGTTATGTACCCGTGTGAGATTGTGTCGCAGCTAAACGATACCAAAACCTTCTATGTCGGTGTCGCTTCAAACAATTTTTAGACAACTCTTTAGTAAACCGTAAGTATATATTTTAAATATCGTTAACTTTTACCAGACTTATTGCATTGTTATAGTAGTTAATATTTACCTATAATAGGTACCTCCTCATATTATAAAGAGGAATGATTTAGGTTTGTAATGGGTAAATTAAAAAACGAATGGACCGATTAAAAAAAATATTTCACCATTAGGAAGCTACATTTTTCCCGGGTAACTTAGGCATCGGCATCGCTGGCGGAAAGCTATTTCCTGATATTTTAAGACTGATGTGCGTCTTAAAATATAACAGAATAAAATATATAATTTATGGAGTGCACTTGTGTTATGGTAGGCTCTTTATGAGGTATTATTTGATTTTTTTTAATGGATTGAATTGAGTCGTTTTGTCGTCATTTTTATATTATATTTAAATTTTACACCATTATGTATGTTTCACCATTAATATTGCGTAGATAATTATTGTAACTCAAAAAACACCACAGCTGCTCAGCCCCCAAGTATCATTCATCATCATGAACTAATTTACTGTCACACTTCTACCTATTTGAATACTTTTATTTTTTTTATATATAAAGATATTACCTAAAGATTTGCCAGAAGCGGATTTGATCAGGCAGACAGACAGCAGCATTCACCTGTGAACTAATAACGTCTTCGGCAGCTAGCGAGCTAGGCCAAGCATGATGATATACCATTACAGGCAAAATCATACGCGCAATATTTGATGTTCTTTAGGTATAGGGGCATTATTGCAATCAATCGATCGATTCGTAGCAAAATTTTACAACAGCAACAGTATAAAATAAAATATATCTACAATTTAGATAGCTACTTATGCCTTTTCTAACTTATATTATAAATACAAAAAACGTCTGTCTGTGATATATTTTCGCCTCTAAGCTGCTGCACAAAGGTACATATAGCTTCACGCCTGTTTCCCAAAGGGGTAGGCAGAGTCTATAAATTACCACTTGCTACGATCCTCGACCACATTCGCTTCATCTGTGCACAACAAGCCGCTGAATAAATTTCGATAACATTTGACATTTCATTCTTAAGACCGACACAGGTTTTCATATCACTTTTCTCAAAAAAAATACTTTGCAACGGGAGTAAAACCACGGGCAAGAACAAATAGTTCGATTTTAATCGAACTTACTTGGAAGAAATAATAGTTTGAAGTTAGGTTTCTTTCTCTAAAAATTTATCTATGCTTTCACTTTCAAATTTAAGAACACACGCATGATTTGATCCATCTAGATCAAAATCAAGCCATACAATATTAATTACATAGACAATTACGGAGCATTCCAGTTCTTGATGTAATTAGATATCAATCTCCCATTATGTTCGTGATCCTATTGTTTATAATTGCACTAATCGTAATGACTGTACCATAATTAATTAGGTAACATTTAAAAAATATTTGGTAAGACAATTTTGATCAAAAACAAACCGCCTCCAAAAAAGAACTAAAAAGCAAAAAAATTACATATTTACATTATGATTTCTAACTAATTTTGAGTCGGTGCCAAACAGACAATCAACGAAAGTCATATTTAAATTAAATTAGTAGTTCTTTTTTGGAGGCGGTTTGTTTTTGTTTAAAAATAATTTATTTTAAAAGTTTTAGTATGGAATATATATTATACTTGGGCAACTAAACTCACTGACACATACAGCGAGGTTTCGGGGTGAACCATAATATCAACTAAATATAATTTTTTTTAAATTTTCGTCGATATTTTTACAACCGCTTACCGGATTTCGATAAAACAATTGTGGGACCAATTTGTAAGCACCAGCTTTCGAATAAACAAAGAATCATCAAAATCGGTTCACCCACTCGAAAGTTATGAGGTAACAAACATAAAAAAATAAAAAAATACAGTCGAATTGAGAACCTCCTCCTTTTTTGAAGTCGGTTGAAAATGGAACCACTTAATTGTTCTAGCAATACGGCGCTTGTACCTACACGCTAAGAAAAGTTGCCGGGCCCATGCAAGAATTCGTTTTATTTCTACGCACGAAACTACTTCGGCGCTGATCAAGCAAACAATCATGCCTGCGCTGGACACGCGTAGATTGCTGCGGTACCTTGGAGGCCGGGAAGGTGGTGCTCTATCTCTATCACACCCTACGCATGACTGCTCGCAAACATTCTTGACGTTTACACGGTCCTATTCGTCTTGTCTGCAGTAGACACGATTTTCGTTCAGTTCGTATGTAGAAACGACAAGAATTCTTGCATAGGCCTGGGACTTTTCATACACTGGGTTTACATTATGGTCATATACAGTTTGTTGACAGATATGGCGATGTCGCCGTGACGTAGTGACGCAGTGTCTGTCGACGAACTTCTATAGGGATTCACTATAGAAGTCAGTCACAGTCGCACAGCGAATCAACCGCATGTACTCGTAGGCACGTTGTATGTACCTTAGAGGCCTTACACGGCCGCGACGATGAATAAAATCGAAAAAAGAGTTTGGATTTTAATGCATGGCTGTAGAAACAAATGAAAGTGGCTCATACATTTGAAATAATAAAATACAGTTGCCCTCCATACCAGACCCCTTATTTTGAGACAAAGGGATCCCAGATAACTTTCCATACTTACTTTATTTCCTTTTTGTTGATGAGAACCAACTTCCCGATCGGTCGAGTTGGCCTGTGTTTTATCGTCGTAGGTAAATAAAATTTAGTGCACATGGGTCCCTATTCATATTTTATCGATTCTGTGATTTTACTTCCCCATATTCAAGAGCTGGTGTGTAGGTACACTTACGTACATACGAATATTCTCTGTATACAGTAAACTTGTAAAAAAACTCAAGATTGTTTGATGCTCTGATTCTACAGAAAAAGAAAATGTAATTGAATAAATTATTGATTGACCTATTCCGGTGTCCTACTTCGGACAGGTAAATAATAATACAATAAGTATGACTTACACACACGAAATGGTAGGTAAACTAACGACTAGCCCATGCAAGGGTTGAATGAATAATCACTGGGCGGAATTGTAGCAACCAATGTTAGATTAATACAAATATTTCGTAAGCAAAATTAAATATACTACATACAGCAAATAGTATATTTAATTTTGTTTAAAAAATAACATAGGTAAATACTAGGTAAAAACTAAATTTACTTTACAATAGTTTTTTTTAAGTTACATCGGGCGAGACTAGTGAATGATTCTCAATTCCATACAACTGTAGAATAGATGTACACATAAAATAACAATTCACACCCAAAGTGCTTCACAGCATTGGGCCAATTCAGACAACAAGCATTTGCTAAATAGGCGATGGCCAATTTATAGCAACCAATTTCGCCGAGTTGACTTTTACAAATTACAGGGGAAGACAAACAGCTGGTACACAGGGTGTTCTTCTTTCGGGCCTGATCAGTATGAAAATAAATTATTTTAGTTGTACGAGTGTTGCAGGAAAAGGGGAAACGGGGGTGAACACGTCAACCCATGTCAAACAATATAAACGGTGAGATAACAAGTTTAAATAATATTAACGAATACGAGGCGAGTGTACCTACCTAGATTTATTGTTATATATAATTTTATTTGCCCCGCAGTGGGACAGTTAAAACCAGATAGATACATACTTAGATATTTTTTAATATTCAGATTCCTCTCTCAGTAGGAAGTTTTCTTTTGATGTTTTTTAAGGACCTATCCAATGATTGCAGATAAAATTTTCAGCTTTTCATTCGAGTTATTTTTATAGTATTCTTTTGAAATAGGAAAAAATTGGAATCAAAAAGGTAACGCAATCAGAATGATAACTTTTTATGTCTAGAAGGATTGCCGTCCCTTTTTTTATATTCTAAATACTCAAATGATGAAATGTTATTATTTAATTCGTTATACAGAAAAACTACAACACTCAAAAATAACTCTAATTTTATATTACGCAAATAAAGGCACTTATAACGAACACAATACAAAGCTGTCATTTGTAAATATGACAACATACTCGTAATATCTCATAAACATTTAAACAAAACCGTTATTAAAACGTTATTTAAATAACGAACATTTAGAATGATATAAATGCGTGCAAATTTGCCAGGCAATAACACAAATGCTGTGCAAATACGAACATTTACCTATTATTCAACGATGATTACGCTGGCGACGTGCCAACCGGTGTCTATTCTCACATTTAAGTTTTGCCGTGAGAACAGCTCCGTATATCCTTTCTCGTACTATCTCAAATGCAGTCCGGATCAGAATGCTTCCGCTAGTCTAAAACGGTTACAAGTCCGCCTTAAACATATGTAATAGACTACTGATTTTATTGCACTGTGTGAATAATTGTTTTGATTTATTATGTGGCCAGTGTATTTTTTTAATTAAGTAAGTAATGAAGTTTTCCACCTAAAAAAATGAAACAAGTTGATTGGAAATGACATAAGCTTTGGACAAAGCTGACGTTTACAATTGTAATTCTAATATCAAACATTAACGTTAGATTGCAACTTGACTAGGTTTTCAACGACAATCACCGCATCTACACCTCGTTGGGGAGCCATGCAAGAGGCATCCAACAGTCGATGCAATTATGCTGAAGAAGAAGCTGAATAAATTCGACACAAAAATAAAGAGCGACATTTCTCTCAATAAGTTAGGCTCATATTACTTCAAAATAACATCATATCGACATAAGATTTACGATGAACCTTCCCCATTCACAGGAACCACTAATTTACTTTAAGAATAGGCACGTCTCACACAGAAAAGTAAGCCCGACGTGGCCATACATCTTTACAATTTCTTACCACACCCCACAATAAATGGTCGGTAATGCATCGAAAATCGATAACTATTCGCTATATAGTATAAAATGTATCAATATGTCGTTGCCGGTCTTTCACAGAACAAATTTCTTCGCACTCTGAAGTGTAAGTGGGCCGCACTTTATTCGGATTCTTCTAAGGTAACAGCTGTACGTCTTTGAAACAACGAAAAAGGATACCATGATCATAAAACTCATTCCAGCTTCGCTTAAAATTTTCCCTATTTATCTTAACTTTGTTTTTCTGCTTCGAGTTCGGGAATAACAAACCCGTGGTATACCCTTCGGAATAAAGAATTCGTATTTTAAATTCACCAGAGAATTCTTGAGAACTCTGCAACTGGAGTTTATCATTACAATAGAACTGCAACAAGACCTCGGTGTGTTGCGTGGCTTTCATATTAAGTAACCAAACATTTAGTCTACTCAAAATGTAACAATTTGTGCCTATACTACTTTATATAGAGATCACCTTAATCATCCTAATCCCTTTACGTATATTTTGACATTTGCATGTATTTACTTTAAAAAATATGTCATGTTGGTCGTGAATCAGCATAAAAAATGAGAAAGGGCGAGCTCCATTGATTCGGACAGTTTGAGTGAATGCCATACGAAAATAAAAAGTGGATACAGAGTCCGCAGCTGAAAACCTTTACGAATGTATGATTCAACGAGAATAACCCAGCTATATTCAACTTTTTTAATTAAAAAAATATTTTAGAACTTTTTCAGAGACCGTTTCATTTTTTCCGATAGTTTGAGAATAGACATCGGAGAATCCTTTATGACTCGATACTTTTAAAAAGTCGTTTGAATTAAACTTTTTACTGTACGGGAATCCACCTACGTATGATAGTTTAGTCGAATCACTGAAACTCGATCTATTTGATCTATAGTTGCATGTGTACATTCCAATGTCTGACTAGCTAGTTACGGAGAGCTTAGCAACACCAGCTTGTCGCTTAAGCACGCAACTTCATATGCCATGCGCCGACAAATCAAAACTTCTTGCAATAAACTTGGAAACTAGAAATAAATTACTGCAGTGTGGAACAAAGAGTCCACACCTGTAACTCTGAAAGGTTAGGTAAAGAGGTATATACTACATAAATTCAACTACCACAGTTCGCCGATTTGTTTTTAGATAAGTACCATAATATGTAAGTGGAATAGGACTGGTCACGTCAACCACATGCACAGCGGCCGCTGGGCAAGAGTCTCCACACAATGGGTTCCTGCAGATAGTTAGCGCCGCCAAGGCCGGCCCAAAAAGCATTGGCGGGACGATCTAGATGCATACCGCGAGGACTGGTTCGAGAAAAGAAGAGAAGGCCTTTGCCCAGCAGTGGGACAGCAACGGCTAAATAAAAAATATTTGACTATAAAGCCTATAAAGGGCGAGCCTAATTGCGGTATGGTACGGCGTATTAGGTTCGCCGTGTGCCACCACCGTATGTGCAGTGTCAGAGAACTAAGTCAGTAGGTATTTATCTCGAAGTATTCAGCCGCATAGGCTGAAAGGTAACAGATAAAAAAACAGAGTTATCTATCTCTATCTTTAATATTTGACGGCTTCAGGGATGGCTGAGCGATAACGTCGTCATCATCTTGACTTAGCTAAACGCTATATAACACGGTATTACAATAAATACACACTAAACACAGATCCCGGCACCGAGTGTTTCACTTTCACAACGATTAGGATAGTAATTCGTCCGATAGAGGTTACTTATGTTCTAGACCCAGGCAAACCGACAGTTTTGTGTTAAGGGAGCGTATCGGTTCCTTACTCGCACAAGACTGACCTCATCCCATCACTTCCCTTCACACAACTCTGCCCACGCGCCGTCATAAACAATGACGTCACGGTCAATTTACCCTTATTTCAGTACTACAGTACTACATTGAAAGTGCTTAGCTATCGTTCGTATCGTTATCTATCTATATATCTATACTATTATAAAATTGTAAAAAGTCGTGTCTGTACATTGAAGATATTAAAAAAAAAACCAAGTGGGTTAGAGTATATAAACGATCGCGAACCCAAAAAAGTGATTTTTATAATTCTTGTCTGTTTGTCTGTTTGTTAGGGGTTGGCGCTAAACCTACTGAATATATTTGAATTTTGTGTGAACTGTTGTAAAGCATAATTTCCAACTTAAAAACTGATGTAAAGCTTTTTTCAATTATTTGTATAGATCCTTAGACAGAGCTTGACCTCTCTGTTGTATGCCAGCCCATAGAAAGAAGAGATCATCATTGTTGGTTTATTATTTTTTATCCATTATAATATTAGTATGAAAGACACCATACATTGCCTATTTAAGTACCTACTCGTACCTACAGTGACTTTCTCTTTCATAGATCATTATTGCGGCTTTAAAGTGTGAAAGTTTGCGGTTTCTGATTTGACTAATCTCGCGCCGGCTCCCGCGGTGTGCTAAAATATTAAAGTGATGAAAGTTTTAAATTCGTTTAGTGAAATGTTGGATTTTAACTGCCGTTTAATTTTTGCTGCTCACAAGCACGCAAGCATTACTAAGTCGGCCTTATTATTTATAAAAGTTAATTGCCCTATGTAGGTATAATTGTTTTGTGGTAATTGTCAAGGTTTGTATGAAAGAAGTTTATAATCAAATATTGGAAACGGGCGCAAGCGAAGCTACGCACGTGTCTGTCTGTCTTCATCTTCTTACCACTATTTTCTCTTCTCTCTAATCTTCTCTAAGAAAGTACAGTTCGCGCCAAACTTATTGTCCGGGTTGAAGTTGGCACGAGCTAATTTGAAACTTGCCGTAAAAATCGGAGAAAGAAAAATATTGGATTAGAATCATTTAAATCGACAGATTACGACTTGAGCTTTCGTTTTTATTTATTACAATCTAATTTTTTTCTTTCTCCGATTTTTACGGCCGGGTTAAAGTTAGCTAGCGCCAACTTCAACCCGGACAATAAGTTTGGCGCGAACTGTATTTTGGATTGGGAAAAATTGGATGAACGCGGGACAACAGAACAGTTAGTAATTCTATAAAGCTGTTTTATTCACTAAGCCCAACTTTGAATGTTCAAATAACATTTATAGTTGGATAGATTTTCTGTTCAAAAGCTGCCGTAACCTCAAGTTTATCCGTCCTTGAAGAAATTATGTAATAATATTAAATGCTGAAAAATACTGCCTCGTTGGTCTAGTGGTCCCAAGCGCGACTGCTTCGCTAGAGGTTTTGGGTTCGATCCCCAGATCGAGCAAAGTATTGTTTGGTTCCCAGTAGCAGCTCGAAGTCTGGATTTGTGCCCGCATGGGACCGTAACATACCGGCGTAATTTAGTACGGGTAGGGGTACGGGTAATGTACGGGTGTACATTAGTACGCCTCTGTCTACGACTTCAGGGAACACAGGTGTGATGGTATATGTTATGTATTAAATAGCTCCGCCTATCCGAACAAAGCAGTGGCGGTTCTGCATTTATGTTACGCCTCATCATTGCAACGTTCACAGATTAAGTTAATTACACGATAAATGCAGTACCGTCTTCATAACCCTTAATAAAGCCCGTATTATAACGAACTTCGACTCATACACTGTCATACACATGTCTCACACATTTCCGCGCGGTGATAATAAACTTACAGCATACACGTTTCATGTGGGGTGACTGTAACTGTCTTGCGCTCTCTCCGGAAACTTTTGAAATGCAATTTAGTCTTCACTACACATACACACAATACTTGGCTTTGTATAGGTACTTTAAACAAGTTAAGATTAATAAATAAAATTAACAAGCACATTAATGGATCTCTCTCTGTAAACTGTACGGGACTAAAAACGGATCAAATAAAAAAGAAAGCATGTAATATTGATATGATGTATAATACTTATTACTATTTTGTCTTATGACACTACCCTAGCGAGGAAAAAAAATATTCATTCAATTTAGTCATTAATGTCTGGAAATGTTTATAACTTCAATATAAAAGTGTATTTTTTACAAGATATCCCATCATAAATGAGAAAAAAAAAATTATGAAGAAGCTGTTTTCAATTTTGGGACCCAATTATCCGTTTTTATTAGTGACGCGGTGGCTCTGAATTACCGTTTAATTGAAAAGCCGGGAACAAAGGTGGGTTGCGAGACTATTTGACGGCAAAAAGCGACGCCCGCTTAACTCCTCCCATCAACCCCACATATTATTAATCCAGAAACAATAACAAACATCGTGACGCGATCAATACAGTTTCGTGTTAAGACATTCAGGATCACGGTAATGTTAGTTTATTAGGAACTTTAGATCTCGACTTAAAATAAGAGGAAACACGCCTAGGTAGATAAGGTACGCAATATTTTTAAAAGAGATTTCATTAAAATGTTTGCCTCAATAATTTGTTAATTAGAAAATTAGAGATTTGCCTTTTTTCAAGTTGCGCGTAGTTGCCAGTGGCACGTCTGTCAATTATTTGCCTACTGGATGAGTAATAGCACGTTTATAACGAATATAAATCGACTAATACTACACGGAGTTTTTTTTAAATTCGATTTGAAGGTAAACTCTTCATAGATACTCTTCAATACCGATATATGCGCAAATTTGTGCGTAAACAGGTAGGGTTTGTGTGCGCACGTGTGCATCGGTGCAAACGATGTTGTTGTCGCATTGGTTCGCTCGCTTCTACCCGACCACTCTCACCACCCTTGTTTAAAGAACAGCGAAAACTACTACCAAGCGTGTGGACGGGAGAGATATTAAACATCTTTATCAATTAAATATCTCATCCTTTTCCACGCTTGGTAGAAGAAGGAGAGATGAAGGAGCGGTGCCACCATTCTGTGCTTAATATTATTAGTTATTCTGTGCCCTAAGTATCGTGTTTGGCAGGAAAGCGTTCAAACCGCTAGGCTATGACTGCTTCTGGTGTAATTTCAACATGTTAATTAAACTAAATATAGCAGGAGTTAATGAAGAAACATCCACGAACGCGTGTGTGTCTATTAAACGCAATGAGCTCATCTTAGATAATTATACCTACCTATGTAAGACAAACTAAAGCCTAAACTACACTCTTATTGCTTCGCTATGTTCAATTGTCCCATACATTTTTACATGTTCACTAAAAACCAGAGTTGTAGAATTTCACTACCTGAAAACCAGGGCTGTCGCATTACACTTTTTAAATGCCACGGCATTATGCTGATATAGAGATTTTTAAGGACTTCGCGCAGAATTTCTCAGTCTTCTGTACATACAACTTCAAAATAAAAAAGTTTTCTATCTTTACTTAGGGTTGCTACTAAGGAAATTTCAACTAAAAATTCAATAACACTTTGCTGAGAAGCGAAACCAGGATCTCATAGGCAACAACTACGACTAAAAACCCTTAAAAGCAAGGAAACACAAAAGGATACAATAACTTATTGCTGAGGGTTAGTTTACTCTACAAACTTACGTGTACAAAAAGTCCATCAAAATAGTTGGCAAACTAATAGTTTTCAAAGGACGATAAAGTGTCGGTAACATCAATCACTATGCACAGAGCCGTGATAACCTTAAAGTTATAGGTGGGTTGAAAGTCTCCTACAACTTAGTGGTACCTACGCGTGTAGATGTGCGTACATCATCATCAATATTCGCACGTTTGGCGTAGTGAATGAGCGACGGCTTTTCCGCCACGGGTGGTGAGTTCGATAACCGCACGGAACAAATATTTGACTTACAGGTTTTCACACAATTGCTGACAGTTACGCGAATAGGTACTAGACCTTGATATAAAACAACTTTTACGGATAACAGGTTTTCCAAACACACACAAACACTCGTTTGTGAATGTGAAAATATCTGTAACAATCCATGTGTGAGTAGTCATTTAAAGTAAGTAGTTTTTTTATTAATCTCGTTGTTTTAAAACTGTTTAAGTTGGATAGCTGTTTGGTATTTTTCACGCAAAAACTACTCAAGTGATTTTGTTTTTGATTTTTTAATTTACAGCTTCTACACCAAAATAACACATAAGGATATAAAAAAGTCTTTTAGGATGCGAGTGAGGCCGCGGTCCACAGCCAGTTGTCTATACTTATCTATACAAATATTTTAAAGAGGAAAGATTTGTTTGTTTGCATTGAATAGGCTCCGAAACTACTGCACCGATTTGAAAAATTCTTTCACCATTAGAAAGCTACATCTTTACTGAGTAACATAGGCTATAATTTCTAAGGAATAACCAGACCACGCAGGCGAAGCCGCTAGCAGAAAGCTAGTGTAATAATTGTCTAGGTTATGACCTGCATATCACCTGTGTCTGCCCGCAATAGGGTCATTAAAAACATTCCGTACAAGAGGATCATTAAGACCAGCGAATGTTTACGTTATTATATGAATCACCAAATGAAAACATAAATTTTCAGTCTTATATTTTCCTGAAAAACACGCGCATATAACACTATGTATATAGTATCTATAGAATAGGAAATGTGAACATAGTAACTTTAATTAACACCCGTCCCTCATTAACGGTCCCTGTGGGATTCTAAAAAAAATGTTGCTGACAGGAAATTATCAAGCGCTCACTGCTTAGAGGATAACAGTTAACACGCTGCCTACTGACCTGTGAAGTAAACACTTGTAAAAGAAAATTAAGTAGGCACATCACTGTCTTGCTTTCAGAATTTTTTTTGTTTATTTTTTTAATAATACTAGCTGTTTTCCGCCGTATTACTGACGTTCACCGTCATCCAATTTAAAAAAGAAACTAAAAAAAATGCTTAAATTACTTATTATAACATTAGCTATCTGTGAGTGGAAGTCCCGTCAAAATCAGTCCAACCGTTTCAGTTATTATCCGGAACAAACAGACAGACAGACAATAGATTTAAAAATTGCTTTTTTGATGTAAGTACCTATATTTATTCATATGGATTTAGTAAAAAGCTGTTAGTACGCGGTAACGCGGTATTAAGAATTCTAGATAGAATGTTCTGAA
This sequence comes from Acronicta psi, assembly GCA_946251955.1. Lineage (NCBI taxonomy): Eukaryota > Metazoa > Arthropoda > Insecta > Lepidoptera > Noctuidae > Acronicta > Acronicta psi. The sequence continues at coordinate 7,126,666 of OX276475.1, read as the reverse complement.
CTGACTTAGGGGAAGCAAAAGTAGGATACCAAAAGGCTACGTAAGAAAATACTTAGGTGACTAGTTTTCTCCGTCCCATTACAATTTTCTAAATTAAAATAAGAGTTATTAGGGATTGCCGAACATACATATTTAACACAGTAAACCTTCTTTACGAGTAGTAAAAGGGTAAAGAATTTTACATTAAAATAAAAAGACATTATCGATGTAAAATGAATGGCATTTTCACCAGATAAAGTTCTCTTTTGTCGTGGAGATACCCGGAGATGTTTTGAACAAAACATTCAATAGTTTTCAACGTTTTTACGTTATTACAGTCGGCAAAGAGAAGGATTTTCAGGCCAGCGATCAATGTAAAGCTGTATTTGACTTCATAAAGAGTAGTACATTTCTATAACGTTCGGACGTACTGATTATTTGGTGGTTATAAAGCTAAAATTTGAAAGAAATGTGAAGTGCTCTGACATAAAATCAAAAATAATATGACACAATATTCTCGACAGTTTTTTATCGTTTATGTTTATGCTAGGGATATGAATATGTAACGACAGTTGATTATTTAAATATAATTATTACAATCATATAGGGCATTAAAATGTTATTAAGGTACCTTGTATTTGTAGAAAAATACTGTTTCTTTTGTTAATCCCATACGCGTCCCTATAACAGCTATTCATTTGATTCTGATAAAATGTTGGTGACTTTCTAGGTAACCAACTAGAAAGAAATTGTAGAAGAGGTAACCTACTTGCTAAATTTGCTAAATTTCGCATTATAGATACATAGTACAGTAGCTTATACACCCGTTATCCTTAAATAATATATAGTTTACCTACCTTCCGATGCGAGCCACTCGTATAGGTAAACAGGACGTTCTCCCAAAATTGGGGACTTAAGGCAACCCTATTTACGACCGTCCCATTAGGAAGTGACCTAAATCCGTCGCTGTCAACATTTCTCATGTTTCACAGTCCACTTTCATGTATGTAAATTAATTTAGTATCACATTATGTTGACTTATTCGTCACTGTTGCTTTTTACTGTTCAATTCACAGTTCTGGCTAGAATTGTATGTTTTAAACAGTGTTTCAGTGAAATATTAATTACTATTTACGGATTTTATCGCGTTATATTAATATTATGTTATATTTTCGTTATGCTGCTGTGCCCAGGCTGTATGGGTTTATTGGTAAAAGCCCATTTTTAATTCGTTGTTGAATTAAAAAAGAATGTGTATATAATTTGTATATATTTCATATTAAATATGAATTACGTAATTTAATTCAATTCGATCATTTTAGTTTAATTTAATATTTTTGCACTATTATTTGGCATGAGTATAATATTTTCTTTAGTTATGAAAGTGTATGATAACATGATCTCCCTTAATAAAGGAATACTTACTAGGATACATACTGTGTACTTACATAAGTACACAGTATGTATCCTAGTAAGTATACTAAGTAACTAGTAACTAGGATACATATCCTAGTTATAAGATTGTGCTGTGTTCTTTGTTGGAGGTCCAAGTGATAAATAAAAAAAAAATATAATCCCGACGATTCTTATTTTAGATTTGTGCCCGGTTAATTGCAATTGGCTCACCCCTCTAATATATTGGACCCAAACATACCTACCGGCGAACTGTGGGTGTACATTATTACACCTATACCTAATCCTTCGGGGAATACAGACGTGATCATAACATTATGTTTATCATGTTCTTCCTTGTTCATCCATAAAGACACAGTTGAAAAAGCCTTTCTTTTGCAAGGAGGTTTTATCATCCATTTTAAACGAACGGCGAAATAGATACCATAATTTCCAAAGCTTTAACTACGTTATAAATCAAAATTAAAAAGTTGCGGTCCATCAAAGGCCATTAACATTACCGTTACTTCATAAAGTGTTCTCCGCAATGTAAATAAATAAACAAGAAGCTTTAAGCGACGTCGGCTAGTGGTAAAAAAGAAGTTAAAGTTTTCACATTACTCCTGTGGAGGAGGCAAGAAGTGTGGAAGTTTGCGGACGATGTTTAAATTGTCGCTCCACAACACGAAACTGTTGGCGTACAGTGGCGCCATCTGTGGCCCGCAACCAGAGTAATGCTGCATTGAAAGGTTCTCTGATTTGTTTTGTAGAACCTAGCCGCCTGTGCTACCGCAGTGTCCTAAGTAAGATAAATGCTACATACTGTCCCGAGCTTGCTACGTAATGTGCTTAGTACCTCAATGGTTTAAATTGAAGACAAGCTAGGCACTGGGATAGGAGGACCTCCTTACTGGGTTATGTATGACGTCACCGTATAATTGACAGACTTCAATTTGGTTACATTCGATAGTACACAATGCAACTGTGACTTGGCTTGAGTTAGATCTAGACAAACACCCTTGACTTAGCATGGCAACAGCATCACTAGAAGCTCTTAAAAATTGAAATATGTTATGCAGTTAATTTCTTTATCATGATATTGCGACAGTTGGCCAAATACTAGGTTTTTTCTTACCTTCTTTCCGTATTTCGACCGTAAAGCTTGTAGATGCTTGAGACTGAAGGATTAAGAACAAAGGATTAAAATCTTACTTACAACTGCTTCTAGGCGGCCTATCATGAAACAAATTCTAAACATAGCAAAATATGATTACAAAAATATTCAGGAGACCCACAAAATAAGTAACAACCTAGTACCTAAGTCAAAGAGTTTAAGAATAACGATTTTAATAAAAGTAAGTACTGGTTCTTGATCTTGAACAGCCGATCAGTCCGTTACTATTTCGATTTAGATTGTTATAATCGATTATTAATTATTGGCGCCGTAATTTTTCCTAGGTAAAGATTTCTGAGAATAAGCACTGAAACAAACTCGACGAAGCGAGACTCGAAAACATTAATGATTCTCTATCATGATTTAAAAAAATTCTAATAATAATAATTGGTATTATCTGATAATATGTAAGTTTTACATATTATAATGAGCTGGAAAGCACCTCTAATTCATGTCCTAAGTCCTTAATACCATTAAACCCCCCGGTATACCCGGTGGTTATTGTGTTACCGAGCTTAGCAGGTTCATCTTCATTGTATTCTAGCGTTCTATAATACACCCCTTTGTTCTACAGCGTAGGAATATCCACAATTATGCTGTAATAGGACATACATGCGATTGAAAAAATACTTGTACTTAAAGGTATACACAAATAAAGGTGCAGCGATGGTTGCTGTTTTTGGAAAAAAGCTAGGCTCGGGTAGCTAGCATGAGGCTTTCTAAGTTTTAGAACTATTTTAATATACCTGAGTTGGAGTATCATAATCCTAATCTAGAATATAATAGCATGTGTCTTTAAACGATCTACTTACAGAAATAAATATCATTTATCATTAAAATAAAGGCCGAAGCGTACAATTCTTAAAATAAGATCTTAGTACAAAATCTATCCAATATACAAGTTACGTTACGTTAGAACCGAGTTGTGGCTTAAAAATAAAACCAAAAATGTTTTCGATGTAAAAGTAACTTATTGAAAATACTCAATGGCCACAGTTTGCGGTGGTTCGGAGTCAAGTTACCGTTCGGTGGCTAAAATTTAAACAAAGTTTGTTGCGGCCACTGGACATGGCTGGCCACTCGAACGGTAAGCTGGAGAGCCAGCTTGCAAATTACACGAACAAATTGATCGAACCTTGCTAACGGTCAATTAATCTGAGTTTTATTTGCTTTTTTATGCGCGCTAAGGGGAAAGTTATGTTATCGAGGATATCAAACATACCTAGATATCTACTATTTAATGGGCATCAAGAATTCCTGCCTACGTATACCGATGATATTATTATTATTAGAGATCGCAGATCCACGATAATGGCCACCCATTGTATATTTTTAATGGTAATTATGTATCTTTCCTGTGCATTTCTTTGTGGTGTACAATAAATAAATAAATAAATACACCCTTATTCGTACCAGATACAGTGTAGTATTTATAGAGAACAAAAATGATTAATCAAACCCTTAACCCGAGACACAGAACTCGACCGGTCGGCCACTTCGGGATTTATGAAAATGTTGTATAAAACACATTTGTTAGTTATAAATAAGTTGCGGGGGTGCGTCTCATAGGGCTGCTTCATACGGCTATAAATTCTGTAGTCATCGCGGCCAGGATTCGGTCTCCTCTTCCGGGAGTTATTAGGAAACTCACCCGTAGAAGTACTGTTCACTAATAGCGTTATTGCTGTCAATGAAAACCGATTTAAAAAATGTTGAATGTAAGTAAGTACAGGTATTATTTGTTGCACCTAAGAAATTGTATTTACTACGGATAGCCAAAGCCGTACGTATAGCTATAGCCGAGACAAGAAACGGATAAATGCACTTAACTACTTACCACTGACCTGACATGAAGGGAATCCTAGCTGAACTGGATCCTCAGCCGCGCTCGTACAATATTTCCTCAGAAAACTTCGATGCATTCACTAAAATCACTTAATTCACTTACCACTGATGTCGTTAACACTAAAACACTAGCGGATCACCATAGGGACCCTGGCTCAAAGGGATAGGGATCATTAGTTCCTCACCATCACCAATCCTACGACAATAGTTGGTGATGACAACCTCTTGCAAATATGTCGGTAAGCCGATTGTGATGATCTTTTGTTTCAGTGTCTTATAAATCACCAACCACCTCACTTTTGAGTCAATTTTCAATCATAAAGTTCACGTTTTATTATTAGTTTTGGTTTAGAAGGCAAAATTTGACACTCGTAATTATAGTCTGGACACTTTGATTTGATAATCAAACGATTTAAAGAATAGGTATTGCTTTCTGACTATAAACCAAAAAGGCGCGCGTGTCCACAAAACGCACTGCACAAACTGTTCAATAAAAGGCTTGTAGACTACCTACACTTAAATAATGAACTTTATGTGGGTAATTTGAAATTTATACCCATCGATTCGTCGCGACGGTGACAGTATCAAATAATTAAAGTAAACAATTACCCACGTTTTTAAACGGATATTACTTCGTTAGAACAATTCAATTGTATGACATACAATACCGATTAAGTACCTATTACAGTTTAATTTGTATTTTTATTACTGTACTTACGAGATTCGAAAAAAGAACAAGTATTTTTTTCACATTCAATAGTCACTATAACGCTCTCTTTAGTGTCACCTATTTGTGAACGAACAAACAAATAGCTGACATAGATTATGGTGAAAAATATTATGATTTTTCTATCTGGAATATCAGATGAAACATCCGAGAGTGAAGTATCCACATTTCCGAACTACATAGTTACAATATCTATTGATTTTGAATATTTACATGTGAATGCTTTTAGTAGTGTTTGTAATGGCGGACGGGAATTGAAATATTAAAAGCGAAATAAGTTGAAACATATTTTTAAATTGACTCACTAAAGTACTTTACTAAGATTATTTTTTTTCCTTTTAGTGTCAGTAAGGAATGGATTGCTCGGAATGGGGAAAAAAATACACAAACCTATTTCACATTTATCGTAGTAATGAAAAAATTTACTTAATATTTCTTGGGTGATAACTCTGCTGCTAAGATATAGCTAGTTTTCTAAAAATTCTATGCATTCTGCCGCTAAGCTGAACTGTCACAGATTAACTACACTCGCGACCAACTAAATCGACTCAACCTACAACCGCGTAAACATTTAAACATTTGTGATTTTTTCATAAAATATATATTTTATTGACAAAAACCATATGTTTATTGAAAGCTTGATTAATTAGCTTTACATTAGTACTAATATTATTTAGTAAATATTCAGTAACCTTTTAATTATCGGACATTAATGCGCGCAGAAGAAAATTGACTTTACCGTACCTACCAGTTGCACTCTGAATTACCCCCTATAAGAACTTCCGAAATCGGTTTATCTACTGAAATTAAGCTCCAGCTGTCAGACAGAACTATAAAAAAGAAATCTTATTAATTTTTTAGACGAATTTATGAATACTATACCTGAAGAAGCTGCTAATATGGGACCCTGTTGCAAAAGGGACTTAGTTAGTGAACATTAGATGTCCAGCTTCACTTGAACCAGTCTGCTGTATCATTTGGTATACAGAAGGTTGCAGGAGACAGGTGCCTTTAATCGGACACCAAAAACCAGCCGCCAACATTGCACTTTAGAGAAAAATACCGGTTTACCGTCTCAGTATAGCTGCGAAATCGACACCTGACCGGTGTTGATTTGCAGCAGGAGCTGAGACGCCTTCGAAGGGTGGCTGTCAGGTAGTCAACAATTAGAAGACACTCAAAAGTAGCTAATCTCTCTATAAAACAGCCTGCCACGGGCCCGAAATTGACCATAGGTCATCGGCAAGCGCGCCTTTGATTTGTACGAGAGCATCTTAATTGAAACATTGAGCCATAGTAGCCGATTTTGTTCATTGATAAGTGTTAAATGTGCCTACATGGGAATGACAGGATAGGTAGGGTCTAAAGGGGTCCTGATGAGTGATTTTTGCAGTGCTGGTTTGCTAAAATAATGCATACATCAGCGGTTCACGCATGATGTAATTTGGTATCTGTTTAGAGTGAAAAGCCGCGATCGTTTTCATGTCCGTAGGAGGCCAAGTGGGAGAGTTGAAGACTGATCGGTACATTGCAGAAATTCTTCAAGACCACGCGGTTCCCTACATGGTTTATTGGTGATTAGGTATTGTTAATACACCGTAATATCCGTTGTCACACGTCGCGTTTAACTCAGAAATTCTTAAACGAGATGAATATACGTCCAATGGATTGGCTTGCATTCAACCCACCCATGAATCCCTTTGAGCACCTATGCGACGAGCTTCAGAGAAGGGTTCGAGCTTAGAATCAAGTTCGTAAGACTTTTATCGAATTGAACGCGGCGTTATAAGAGGAGCGGGATAGTGTTTCTCAGGAAACCCTCAAAAAAATCATAATATCAATGAAGAACCGACTGCGACCCATGATATCAGCTAGAGGAGTTAATACCAAGTATTGTTACAATATTCTTTTTCATGATATTTTTACAGATTTTATTTAATTTTTAAAATACCTAACCACAAATCATATTTCTTAATACATGTCTACACATGTCTGTACACGCTACATGTCCATCCAGGTACCATTATTTTATAAAGTACTGAATTGATGTTGACAATACTGGTACCAATTTAAAGCTGATTCCTTATGCTTTTTAATCATATATGAATTTTATATAGGTACAAGTATCGTATGAAAAAAAATATTCGTATATGTATGCGTGCTTACAGGTTGAGTCGATTTGGTTGCTCGCGAGTGTAATAGTTCCTTACTGACATAGAACATAACAACAATGTTATAATGTGTTATGATGTCATCATAACACATTATAACATTGTTGTTATGTTCCTACTTAAAAATTAATAAGTGACAACACCTCTCCTGCTCACCACCGTTCAACCCACGACCTAGTGATCAGATCGTACTCGAACCACTAGACCACAGACGTCGTCGATTTTCAGACTTTCAACAAAGAAACAATTCCAAATTATGAAATCCATTGAATACGAGTTTATTCCCTTCATAAGAACCAGTAATAAAATATCATGCTCATACAATTTTCTTAATAATCGAACATGAAAATATGATGCAATATTTCAGTTGATAATTCCAACTTTAGTTGAATCATTTCCATGCACGTTAATGAATGTAATTGGTTTATTTACATTATTTATTTTAAATTCCATGCGCTGTGAAATAATGAGGGGCCTACTACGTGTATACTCGTATATAAGTGACAACGCGGCAAAAACCCGATGCGACACCGTGATACGGACGGTCACAAACGATGCAAATAAAATTGGCGTCGTTAGCGGCACCCAAATTAGTGCGCACCCTGCACTCGGATAACATCAAAGAGTTTTAATCATACTAAAGAATTGTAATTTGAACAGTCGATGTATAAAGGCAGCACACGTCATCTATGTCTTGACATAGATCGCATTATAAATAATTATCCGCCAAAGGGTTTGTTATCTAGAGGGGCCTAGACAAGTTGCAATTTGACATTCTAATCGACCAACGAATAGAAACAAAATGTATGGAAATGACATTAGTTACAGCCAAATTTGTCAAAAACTTGTCTTTTTTTTCAGATTTTGTTTCTATTCGTTTGTCAATTCGAATGTCAAGATGCAACTTTTCAAGAGGCCTAGCTCACTTGCGTTTTGACACATTTTTTGTAAATCACATACATTCTTCACGCAATATTTGTCAAAACAAACGTCATTAGCCGTCTGTCTACCTAATTATTTGGTCCACTGTACATAAGTAGTAAGCCACTACTTTCTCTATTCTTGATTGCAGTTAATAGCAGCTTGACTGTACAAGTGTACAATGTACATATAGCATATAGGTATATATACATATATTGACAATCATAGACAAAGGCATTTTTACGGAGAAATATCGATTTCATCGACCAAACGGTCGAGAAACTGAGAATGCTATACTGAAAATGCTACTTAGAAATTTGTACGGCCAGTAGTCGTAAACGCGGCTGGTTACTTGGTTAGTGTGAGGTCCTGGGTTTGATTCCTATTCTCTTGTCCATGGTCCCACGAAATAAAAATTCTCAGTAGCAGCTCGGAATTTAGTGTTGTGCTCAAATAATGTTTTAAGGATGGCCCCTTTCTACATGGGACCTGATACAGACATTAATACACAGCACTGTAAGACTGGAACATATGCGTGATGGTATATCGATAAAATGATTATACACATATAAAATAATTACAGGTAAATAAAGAAATACCTTACGTCAACTAGGAATATTAATAGTTTTAATAAACAAAGGCTCCGACAGAATAAAAAAGCACTTTTACAATCAAGTGTTGAAGTTAACTGGTTCTCAAAACACATATTTTACACGTCGGTCGTGTGTAAAAATGTGTGACAGGACAAATAAATTGATCACGCTGCTGTTGCGTGGCGCGTTAGTTTCTTTTTTTAATGTTTACTATAACTTTAACAGTATAAAACGACGTAGTAAAATATTAGGTATTCATTAGGTACTGCCTTAAATGAAATTTACCCAAATTAAAGTTGTGAAAAAGTCAAGACAGTTAAGTCAACGTTCTTAATTTTGCTGTTTGTTGATCATTTTGAAGAAGCTTGTTTAGTTTCCAAATTATTATAATGATTTGACAGATTTTTATATTTTATACAAAAAACATTTTGAACTTATGTGTCATAAGTCAAACATAACTTTGACTGTCGTTACGTAAATATAACAATCACGCCTGTTTTCCTCGGGTAAGGCAGATGTGTACTTATAATATACACCCACTGTTTGCTGCTATGATAAGATCCTATCTAATAGGAGGCGAGACTGTATTGGACTGCATTAACCGGGCACAGTTCATACTCCGAACTAGTATTGAGAATTGCATAGTCATAATCGTAGGGTAGACGCGATTACGATTACTATAATCTAGATAGATCTAGATATGCTATCGATTCTATAAAAAAAAGAGATCATGATTCTCTGAGTTTGTTTCTGCGTTTCTTCTCTGAGGTCGTTAGATAGGAAATGCCGGCGCCATCTCGAAAAAAAATATGTAAAACTTTGACTTGTAAAAGTGTCTTTAAAATATCTATTTAAGTACGGATATAAATATCATTTAGCATTTATTCTTTATACATGTTAAAAAAGTGGTTTTTGTATAATATAAGTAATACTATCGTTAAACTGTTACATTTATAGAACCCGGAGATCAGTTTATATAGCTTAGTTATTTTTACAGAGAAAAGCTTCCTGAATAATATTGCTAAAGCAACTCATACTTATATGATACATTGCATCAACAAACAATGCGAGTAGCTACGCTAGCTGAACGGTCAACTGACCTTTTTCTTTAAATTGACTTTTATAAGGTATGTCACAAACGAACGTCTATTCGAGACCGTTTGATACTGAATCGGAACTATGTCAGCATTGAAATATGGCCGATTAGATACGAAAATATTTACATAATATAGGTATATATAACCTGTCCAGAAACCATTGGCAGACACTAGAAATACCAGAAGACCGCGTTTCATTTAGAAAAGAAACTTGATCTATCGGAATTTTGACTTATCTGACATTTTCTCCTTACTATGTATAACTTTGGTTGTTTGGTCACTTCGTGAGAATCTATTAACTGTTAAATCTTTAAATGATTAAAATTCTGAAACATGGCCAAATACAAAATAATAAAAGTAACGACATAATCTTCTAAAAACTTCTTAAACCCTAAAAACTTCTAGAGCCTAGGTTTATAACTTAAGATAAATCCCACTTGGAAAATCTTGGATGTTTGGTAAGAAAAATCTGCAATGTAACGTGGAATTGTCCCCTTGATACCAACGGCAGGTCCATCCTAAATCACTTTGGGACCTGTCGTTGTCTAAATGTGGATACAAAAGTATTTTACCTTCCCTCCGGGGACTACAAACGGCGGTTATGTAAAACAGTCAGTATGTTTTGGTTTGAAAGATAAATTCTAATTCCATCAAGAGGATTAGCTAACAGATTTGTTGGTTATATAGGTAGATGGCGTACGCCATAGTCGGACACCGTTCATATAAAGATTAATAGAGCTTGCGAACGTGACGCATGGTGTACGGGAAGTTGCAGTTTATCTAACACATAAAACCGTTTGTCTTGTCTAACTCATCAACGCACAGCATAAATTTCGAGGGAAACGCAAAAGTTGTGCACAGTCATTATACACTCGGGTTTACTATCTATGTATAAGGATTAAAAGTACGTAGGAAAAGGAAAGTAGGTACTGAAATACTTTATATACTTCAGAAGATGGCGGAACGAGCGACGTCTTGCGAAAAGCGCCAACTATACTTATATTTTTTTCAGACTGTGTTTTCGTTTTCGCAAGCAGCGTGCCGTTTGGCTAGTTTAAATACATTTCAGCGATGGACACGTCATTTTTCCTCCATCCGGAGAAAATTAAAAGTGCTTCGTAAAAATCTCACTTCAGTTCATTGCGGGACATAATGTTAGTCGGAGTGAATAAACAAGAAATATGCGGCCGCCCGTGTTTTGTTTTAACGTTTATAAAGCGAGGAGCCTTTATGGTTTATGGCTCAATAATATAGGCCGTAAAGAACCCGGACCCTCGTCGGATCTCACTCTGTTCCACAATTGAGTCATCCTTGTGAGTCCCTTCGACTCCTTTAGAACTTCTTAAATAATTCCGCTTTGTAGGTACCTAACAAGACGGAAATGTACTTTGTATTCGTTGCTTTGTTATCTGCATCCACAGGTCATATTTACGACCTTTATTCGAGTATTACATCTGCAAGGACCGTATCGAACTGAATTTAAAATATAAATCTCTGTTGTAGAGTCCATTGAGACTAGAAAGAATATTATGGAAGGTTATTCTTTGAGTAAACTTTGCATGTCAATATCATTCTGTGTTGAACTACGGAAAATACTTTTAAATAAATTCTTAATGAAAGCCGGAAAGCGCAGCGTAGGACTGCCTCGAACGAGATGGACGGATGACCTGTTATAGGTCGCTGGAAGTCGTTGTATGCAGGTGGCATGTAACCGGTCCTTCTGGAAGTCTATAGGGGTGGCCTTTGTTCAGCAGTGGACCTCTGTACGCTGATATGAAATTACTTAATAATACTTAAATAATCGTATGTTACCGCTTAAGCTTAATTTAGACCTGTTTTAAAAAGAATTCGAAATTAGAAGTGTTTTTTGTGTATTGATACCTGAAGTTAACATTCTTGTTTTGAACCGACAAACCAACCCAACTAGGAGAATTAGATTAGTATACAGTAGACACCACCATGGTAGATTGTGTGATTTGTGATGCGACAGATTTGGGCCTGTGAAATCTGCCAACCCAGATTAGGGCAGCTTGGTGGACTATATAGCCTTATCCCTCTCATGCTGAGATGAGACCCGTGCCCAGCAGTCCTTGGTACAGTACATATGTTGATGATAAATAGAGGCGTATCTATCTAATTGATACGCCATAAAAAACGATGAAGCAAAGTCGATTGTTCTATAGCCTCACCCCTCTCATGCTGAGATGAGACCCGTGCCCAGCAGTCCTTCGTACAGTACATGTGTTGATGATCATAGAGGCGTATCTATCTTATTTATACGCCATAAAAAACGTTTAAGCAAAGAAGAATAAACTATAGTCTCATCCCTCTCATACTGAGATGAGACCCGTGCCCAGCAGTCCTTCGTACAGTACATGTGTTGATGATCATAGAGGCGTATCTATCTTATTTATACGCCATAAAAAACGTTTAAGCAAAGAAGAATAAACTATAGTCTCATCCCTCCCATACTGAGATGAGACCCGTGCCCAGCAGTCCTTGGTACAGTAAATGTGTTGATGATCATAGAGGCGTATCTATCTTATTTATACGCCATAAAAAAATGTAAGCCAAGCTGATGCTGAGTTAAGCCCCTTCACTTCTCGGGATTATTATCTTTGCAGCGACGCCGATTGAATCGACGATAAACTTCTACTTGGACTTGAAACTGCCATTAAAGGATATTTTATTAAGCGTTAACAGGTTATAAAGATTGCTTAATTGTTATTTTTTCTCGAAGATAGCATTGGATAAAGTTTTAACGTTGTGTGCGTGTTTCAAAGGAATACCGTTAAAGGTTGAATTTTGAAAAACTCTTACCAACCTTTTAATTATTATATAAAACGTTACTGTATTATTATTACTTAAGTTTTTAGTCCGCCTCGTAAGCCTACTAGCCTAACCGCGACCGCTACGCTCGAGGTTCTGGGTTCGATTCCGAGGTCGAACAGTGTTTTGGGGTTTTTCTATGAAATTCTCAGTCGAAGTATGTATTTGTGCCCGGTTACTGGCAATAGGCTTGCCCTCTATTACATGTGACCTAAATACTTATATTGGCGAACTGTGAATGTATACCAGTACACCTCTGTCTTACCTTTTGGAAATACAGGCGTGATGATATGTGTATATTTGTTCATTTGTAAGGTAGTATGTATTTCTATGTCCTGAAAAAAATTACTATTATTATAAAACAATATTTTATCTACATCTTAAAGTAACAAAGTTGAATGATGCTACAACACTAAATCAGATATAGGTACCTACATAATTGAAAAGCTCTGCATGGCCTTAAATATTGTTTTGCTGATTAAAAAAGATTCGAAACAAATGGGAAATCGATCGATTTGTCAGGAATTATTCATCGTAGTCTTTATACCCTTTAAAATGTTACAGCTAAACGTGACCGCACTTGCCCTATGTCTAAAATATGTGCCTTTTATTATGTAGTCCCTCACTAGATTAAATAACTTTATTTCTTTAGTTGAGGGAGTAAAATTATAATCCTACACTAATTAGGTATTCAACCGTCGTATGTCGGCACTGCATGGGGCGAGTTGGGTTTGTCCAACTAAAACACTACTTACGTGCTCAAATTATTTAAATTTCTCAAAATTATTCTTCTACCTACCGTGTATATGGTTAAGTTTATTTTATGCTTCATGCACTACACCTCCACCTCCATCTAGCCCTTTGGGATACCTACAGACGTGATGTTATGGTATGCTAGAAAGAGCATAGGTATTTAACTAAAACCCCAGGAGCAAGTAATAGAGTGATTAATACTCACTCATTTTCAAGTTTTGGAAAAATTATTCGCGCTAAGAACCTCTAAACTCGGTCCTAGTTTTAGTTGTAGACAAGTCGCAATTTGAGATTCGAATCGACAAACTAATAGGAACAAAATGTATGGAAATGACACAAGCGTTCGAGAAATCGGGCTCTCACTAATGTCACTTCCATACATATTGTTAATTTGTTTGACGATTCGAACGTCAAATTGCACACTTATCGTTAGAGTATTGAAATCAATGATATAATATTTATAGATACGCCATGTACATAGAAAATGGCATTTAAAATTGTGTCACGCTAAATATACATACCCAGAATAACACATTTTAGGCTTTACTAATGAGCGAGAGCATAGATACAGGAAGCATAAGATAAAAAGAAATAGCATCAACCAGTTGTCAAATATGATAGATTTGTTAGGTGTCACCTGAAATATAGATTAAGTTTTTTTCAAGAGTTGTTGAACAGATCGGAACTTAGGTAGGCAGGTACAAAATTAAATACTATAGGTTAGTGGGTAATGTAATTTTATTATGTATAATTATTTTTTAATTATTTAATTTTTCTTTTCGTTTTTATAATTGTATCCAGTCTAGTTCACTTTTTGGTCCTGAATCAAAGACATCCATTTTGTACGCAAGACATCATCGGATGGCAGTCTGAAATTTAATAACATTTATATTTTATTTTTAATGAAGGAAAAAATCGGCGGGCGGGCAGGGTTCGAACCTGCGCCTTCTGGTTCGGTACACCAGACGCTCTGACCACTAAGCCACCGCTCGCCCTGCTCGCCAGTCGAAATCTTCCTCCACATTCTAATTTACGTCTTAAGGTGACGAACCGAACCGAACCAGAAGACGCAGGTTCGAACCCTGCCCGCCCGCCGATTTTTTCCTTCATTAAAAATAACTTGTAATCTTAGCATGGAAAATGCTTAAAAAATACAAAAAGATAACATTTATATTATAATTCTAAATTATAAATGGACATGTTATGAAACTTATGAAAATAAATTAAATTTGCTTTGTTGTTTCTAGTGGTCCCAAGCGTGACTGCTACGCTAAAGGTCCATGGTTCGATTCCCAGGTCAAGCTAATTGTAGTTTTTTCTGTAAAATTCCCGGTAGCTCTGCTCGGTTGCTAGCAATAGGCTTGCCCCACATTACGTGAGACCTAAACTTACCGGCAAACTGTGGATGTACATTGGTACACCTCTTCTTAACCCTTCGGAGAATACATGCGTGATAGTATGACAAAAGTCATAATTACACATTTTAAAGTTACTTACACCATCTTGAGTTGGCGAGATAATAAAAGAGATAAATAACTTTCCATTTAGTTAGAAAATTATTCTCAAATAATTTAAACTATAAGTACCTATCGTCGCTACTGCAATTGTTAATCTTTAATATTTCCAGCAATGCGTTCCATAGCATGCGGTGACGCGTGTCATGAAAATCACAGGACCCTTTTCACTCATACTATATATGGTATGTGCTTACTCTTTTTTTCATTGTAAACTGAAAAAACCGAAATAAAATAAACAGAAGCCAAGAATTTTGTAACTTACCTGTGAAACGTAAGACCATGCTCTTTATGTTCTATTTTTTTTTGTTTTTTGGAGTGTTGTTCAACACAAAACCACATAATTATAATAAAATATTATTTGAAGCTGTCAAAATATACTTGTAATCTTTTATGGCGGCCAATGTCAAATGTTTCACTGGTTCCCTCTTAAGAGTTTTGGAGGCTGATAACGTGTCTACCTCTTTATAATACAATTATTAACGAAAACTTACTCAACGAGCATTAAAAAAAAAACGAAACTAATTTTGTCTGTCAGTTACCTTTTCAAACCGCTGAATGGATTTACATAGTTTGTCGAAGAGATCATATAAGAGGTTAGACCACTACCGCTACTTATGATATACTGGTCATATTTATACCAACCTACTAGCTACATAAACTATTCGTCGTTTATCGTCTAATACCCACTTAGTGTAATGCCTTCGCGGTACCTTCTGAGAAAAGCTCCACCTTACCCAAACTTATGCATATTATCAGCATATGAAATAGTAATGTATTCCACCAAACTCACGAGCCTTTCCATTAAACACCATTTTGTTTTGAGAAGTTAATCTACGTCTCCCTGTTAACCGTTTTCCGGGCTACTGCTAAAAGGACCAAGCTATACGGAGCATGATTATAATGTAAAATAATATTATAATATTTAATTGAACTGTACGAGTTTGCAAATTACTTCCTTAATCCAACGAAAACATGCTATTTTATGTAGGAGATTGACTTAAGTAATAAAATATTTGTATAAAAATTATTAACAAGTGTTTATTTAAGTATAACTGGAAAGATGAAATTAAACTGGATTTAAGCACTTGAAAGCTGATACTGAATCATTTACTTTTATAAACTACCTCATCGGTCCTTGGTTTGATTCCCAGGTTATGCAAAGCGTTAGGTATTCGATTTTTTTTAAAACAAATTGCGTTATAACATTAGTATTGGCGATTGTTAATAGACAATTTATAGTAATAAGCTCGCCTATCTTCATGAGACGTAAAAACGATTTAACAAAAAAAATACCGAATGAACAATGAAAAATTATTTTATTGCTTTCGGGTTTATTTCCTCCTCATTTATTAGATTACTGAAGTGTAGGTAATTTTTGCATACTTGGATTTATTACGTTTCAAATATTTGGCCGTAATATGAAATCACTACAGGACGATATAAATGTTATCCTAATATACCTATTATAAACAAAAAGAGACGAGCCAAATAAAACATTTAGCTAAAATCATAACACGAAAATTGCCGTGTAATTTAATAAGCCAACGTGTCTGCATAAATCACAAGCCTAATGGTTAACAGACCAAAAACGTGAACATCGACCACAATTCGCAGAGGCCCGTCACAAATTACAAACTAATCATAGTCCACCAATTGGGTCGCTCGGAAGAGGTTAATTTTCCCAATCCCGACGCCGCGCTAACGTTCTGCCCGTAACGGCCGCCCCACCAATTAGCTTTTACTGCCCTTGTGGTCCGATAACTACTCCACGAGACTTATCTATCGAACGATCCGGGTATTATGTCCTAGTAAACACTAGTAGAAATTGTATCTAAGCTCACTTTACTCGTCGATAGGGTTCGTGTGCTCTCGAGCATTATTATGAAGTGTTGCGTGATAATGATGATGGATCGTCGTTACTTTGTAGTGTTGAACTCTGTAATATGTTGAGTATGGATAGTATTTTAAGTGCTCGTGAAAGCCGAAGGATAGAAAACACGGAGCAACAATAAAATGAATCACTTTTACTACGAATACAAATAACTGAATTCAAAATGGCAGTGCATTGTTAGAGCAACTGCAATATCAATTTTCCTGTAAAATATCGAGAAAATATTCTCCGTGCAATTGAATCATAGCGTTCACACACACGACGGCGAGCACACGGTACCTGCTCAACAGTCGAAGCTATATTTTTCACGACGACATACCGTATATGTAACTCCGCCAATTCCTTCCCTACACATAAACACCTACCGCGTATTGTTTAACTTTTCTCTCTCAGGACGACACATAAACTCGTCGCAAATCCTACAGAGGGTTTGAGAGCGTCGTCTCAGAAATTTTCCAAGTCAACGAAAGCAAGAAGCGACAATCTCGCCGACCTACGTCTTATTTTTCAGGAGAGCCGACCCGTTACAACGACAGAGATTTACATTTGAAATAGGCTGAGACACTCTTTTATTTCGCTCTTTTTATTTTTTTCTCTGTTGCTATTGCAGTCTGCGGGCCTGGTACATCTGGCGCGTCTCTCGAATCCTACATAAAACTTAACTTACTCCCCTTACCTGTATAATTTTATAAGAGAAAATAGAATTATTTATCGTAATTGAATTTGTAAATTAAACACGCTCGGATAGCTACTAGTTTGCTCGGGTTTCGACTCAGCAAATTACAAGTATGCAATTATGAAAGTTAATTTACTACTTAGTGATCTCAAAGTGAGGCGCGCCGGCCGCTTATTTGATTAAAGTGGTAATTTTTAATTATTCGTTCACGTCTTGGAATTAACAACGGTAATGTGGTACAAGAGTTACGAAAATAGGGTGGAGTGAGCCTTAAAAGTGGAATAATTTATCAGACAATATTCGGGAAACAAATTGTGTTGGATGGTGCTATCCATCAAAGATTTTCTTTTACGAGCTAAGCAGTAAGTGCGTATACGTTCCTGTGTTATTGATGGACCCCGCACAAGCTATTACCCTTGCTAAAAATTACTAACCCGTTTCCCTCTTTTTATGACTTGCAGTTTATTTTAAAGCATTTTAATGACTAACGCAACGCCGCGTAATATGCTAATCACAAAACAAAAGTTGAGAGCAAAAAATGATTTAATGAATTCACATCAATTATTCTGGAACATAAATAAAAAGTAAATGAAATTCGGATTTAATTTGATAAAGCAATACGTTAAAAGAGTTATTTATGCCAAGTTATTTTGTTTTTACTGTAGGTATCTGGTTAGGTAATACATCATTTTGAATTAAGGTCTGGTAAGGAAACCTTTGGGATGTATTGTATCTAGAATTCTAGATTAATGACGCCCTTATTGTACATGCAAATACATGCATGAATAGATTTTTTTACAGATACAGCTAAGACACCCCGTGGCTAAGTAATATCGCTGATCAATTGACCTCACAACCGTGCTTGCTGGGGTTATTCTATGGATGTACAACCATTCATAAGTTCTTAACACATCGAGACCTTTCCGTGCCTTAGAGAGCAGGTAAAGCTGCTGGTCCCAGATGTCATACGAACACCTATGATAATCGTTTGTGGGAGTTAGAAACCCCAAGCTCGGGGTATGTCTGCATAATGGTAAGAGGCTTGCCCCTACTCCGGGTATGATCCAATCTTCTTGGATACTTCTGATTATATTCCCAGTAACAGCTCGGAGCTTGTATTTGTACCCCGTTTATGGTAAACGGTCCCCTCCCCCCCCCCCTCCCGCTTCTATTACATAGGGACCTATACACATCGGTAACCCGTGGGTGTAAATTATAAATTGTAAATTAAAAGTTTGCACTTTGCCTTACCTGGAAATCCAACTCAAAACCTTACGATTAGCACCAAAAGGCCAAAGAGAGAGCTTAAATAAATACACAAATACGCTGACAAAAGTTAGAACACACAATATGTAAATCCCGTTCATTTAGCGTAACAGTCCGAATTGGGGTCTCAATAATTTATGCATTTGTTAATTAAATTATATCACGGAAGACTTTCCCATGAGGATCTTTTAATGTTCTACTCATAAGATCGGAACGCATAAATTAACGAAGCCATTTGTTATGCTGGGCCATGCGCGTTAAATTATTAAAGGCGACGTAGTACATTTCTCCACGGGACTCGAGCATAGGGCGGCGGCCGTATATACAAATATGTCAAGTGATAGTAAAGATGAAACGTAAATAAGGTGATACTATCTACATAATAGCGCAAGTTGGCTAACTTGCGTGCCATGAGAAAATTTTGTCGTCGCATTATATCGTCTCTATCCATACTTTTGACACGAGTTAGCGACGACAGTATTGTTTCGTGAAGCGCTTGTTAATCGAGCAGGTAGACAGGCAATGAATAATTCTCGATAGATTGTAAACTGTCGAAATATTGAGAACTGTGCCTCGACCCTTAGTTTTTCTCACTAAACTCCTCAGACGCCGTAAAATATTTGTATGGAAACCCCTCGCAGCGCCTCTAGCGGTTAGCGTAAGGAACTAAAATCGGCTATGAGATTACAGAGATTCGATGCGTAAAAAACCTATCGAAAGTCATTCGATAGAACTCATGGTTGAGGTACTGTAACATACTGCTAACAGTTTAGGTTCGACTTTGGTCACAGTTCTTGCCTAACCAAACCAAAATGAAGATGACACAATTTATTAACAGCTTACAATCTCGCGAGATAGACTATAATCTAACGGTGTTAACATTCTTACGTTACGGGAACATCTACATTACATAATCTGTACGCCTACTTAATTACAACATTCAAGTATCAAAAGTCTGGTATCCAGACGTAAAACAAAGTCGTCGACGAAAAAATCTTCTACTTAAGGATGCATTCATCCTTAGAGAGTCAAGATGAGGCCTACGGGAAAACTGTGCAGCCTTCGTACAAAAGAAAACTTTGTACGTACTTCCTTAGTGTTTTATGTCTAGCGCTTCCAGAGGAAGTCACTTCGTATTACCTCTAGAGGAATTATTCTTTTTATTTTACTTTGTAATTAATCATGTTGGCTACTCTTCCTTCACTTAGTTCTGAGCGTTTTCTCGGCAGCAGCTGAGCAATTTCATTTATTCAACAGTACTACCCATTCTTTCTTACACTTGCGTAAAGTAAGTTGAACTAGATAAATTAACTGAGTACTGAGTTGTTTATCTTTAAAATTTGAGTGTTGGTGCCTAATTGGCAACGTTTCATAAGAATATTTACTTTGGAAATTATTATAAAGCATTCTCCTTCGAAAACAGAAGGACTTATGTTTTTGTTCGCAGTGTCTGGAAATTCGGCCTTTTGTCTCTTTCTGAAGCGCTTTTGTCACGTCACTACCTACATTTCGACACACGCCGTCGGTCGTCCTCGCCGATACTTACTTTTCTATTCAGTCCTGTAGAAGCTGCTATTAGGCTTTAAATACGCATACGGCAAATTTTCCACCCTTTGAATATACGGCTTAGTTCTGTACAGTGCCTTGCAAAAAAATGTTTTGATTATTTTTACTATTCTATGTAGGTACTAAAATAAAATGTATTGATAGTTTGATACAGATAAAGATTATTCTAGCGTTCAATGTAAAAGTATTTACTTACATGGCTTTTAAAATATTTCCCCGAAATATCGTTATCAACGAATAAATACAGGCTGAATGTTGAAAAATATTTCTACTTTTTGGTTCCAGTGGTGCATTATGGATCTAATCAAAATGACTTTATTACTTAATCTAAAACCACTATTATGTTACTACAACTTGTAAAATATATATACATGCTAAACATGAACATTTAAAGCGTCAACGACGGAATGGTATAGTGACACGCTTTGACTAAAACGAATTTAAAAGTTTATGAATAATGTAAAATATTTCTGGCACTTGTAACCAAGCGGATTTTAAGGATAGCGAAGCTACACAACATATGATTAAAACAGTTTTCGAAACATATATTTGTACTCAAGTTGAATTACTGTCAAACACACATCGAGATAGTAATATTACACATGCTGAGTACAAATATAAGGGAAAACGGAAAATGTTTCGTGTTTTTCCTTATATTGCAAGCAAGTGTACGGCACTTTATTGTGGCGTCATCAGAGCCTCCCTCCTGACAGCTTACACATGAATTCGGGGATAGACAAAGAGTGTGCACGATGAAAGAGCTTTTCATTCAACCTAGCTCGCAGGCGAAGTTACGCGACTGCTGCGTACGTTTTGATAACAGTTAACGAGCCCTTGGAAGTAAATAAATTGTTATTAAGTGAACTTATCTAGGTAATAAATATCATTTTGCACTTTACAACACGAGCGCTACACACGATTAATACTTTGATAAAGTGATCATCGATTTATCACTTATCGCATGGTCTATCGGAAGTAGTTCCCCCCGAGACGCATGCGAATCCATTACATATTTTTAGTTTTATGGCATCCATTTAGAACAAAAAAGTAGAAACGGTGGTAATGGAAAACGTATCACCGATAGCATAAGCCATGATACTAAAATTGAGGTCAGTAAATCCCAACCTGATTTCGATTCGCGGTCAAAGAGTTCGTTAGAGCCGGTCCAATACGCTTGAAGATTAACGTCAACGTGATCTAATTTGGGTAGCTTTTCATCACTACATTTTTCCTCGTCCGCTTTTGGCGCTGCTTCCGTTCCCGTCACACGACCTACTGATTCAAGGAATTAGCATAAAACCGCTTTATTATACAGTTTGAGTGAATAGTGTATAAATAACCGGTCTGTTTATCAGTTCTTTATCATCTCGCATCATTGTCTACGAGGAAAATGATTACTGTTACTCCCAGAATCCGGGGAATCATACCTATTAAAATTATCTCAATTGTATTAGGTATTTCTTTAGATAGTTAATACACTTAATAATTATACTTATTCACAAGTATGACTTATAGTGACTGTGTAGAGGGAATTAAAATTCACAAATTCTCCAACATGATGTAAATGGCACATTCGGTCAATATTTACACTGCGCCGAAAAATGCTTTCAAATTAAAGAGCTCACACTTAACGGTATACCGGTTGCTAATAATAAAGATATAGAGTCTCAACGTCAGAGATTAATTCGATATAAAGCTAGTATATAAATAACTAGCTGCCCGCCAGCGGCTTCGCCCGCGTGGTCTTATAATTATTTCCCCCGTTTTTGCAACATTTTTCATTACTACTCCGCTCCTATTAGTCGTAGCGTAATTATATATAGCCTATAGCCTTCCCCGATAAATGGGCTATCTAACATTTAACAAGAATTTTTCAAATCGGGCTAGTAGCGTCGGAGCCTATTCAATACAAACAAACAATCTTCCTCTTTATAATATTAGTTTAGATAATTATTAAACTGTTATGTAATTTTCATATAATTTTAAGGATATGGACGGACTGGGCAAGTGGGTTGACCTGATCTAAGGACACACTGATAATCAAAATCGTGATTTATAAGCCAAAAAAAACGATAAATATCAAATGATGAGGTCCCAGCGCCATTTTGGAATTTGTTACTTGACGTGTTAAATATTGCAATTAAATAAAATAAAAGTACCTACTAACGAAAAATCTATAAACAAGTTCTGTGTTGAAGAAAATGTATCGCAGTCGTGTTTTTTTCGGTGATTGGTTTCGGCAGCCAAGACTAATCCAATGAGGTTATTATCTAAATCGGTTGAGCCGTTAAGTAGTTACGGGCGGACATAGGAACGGACATACATACATACGTACACGTCAGACACATAACCCTCCATCGGCAGTTGGGTAAAATAGTATTTATTTCAACTACCTAGTAGTCTACAGTAGAAATACATTAGGCAGCCTAATAAATTAATTGGTAGTACGTACCTATGTATAGCATCGATGTAGATTCAGCGTTATTTGCACTGGCTTGGACTGCGAGTCGTTTAACAAAATGACGGGCCCTTTTTATCTTAGTCGGGCTGCAATTTGTTTCTGGCTCTATTTTCTCGAGACCGCAAACCGACGGTTGCTATTTTGAATATCCCTTTTCTCTAAAATTAAACTGTGTACGTTACTTTGCCGCAGAGTTTAATATTTTTGCAACTTAAAACATTCACAAACATTTGTTTTGCTGCCTCACTGGTCTAGTGGTGGTGAATTGATGTATCGTTATTGGTTTTTCTTTTAAATTCTTAGATACAGCTCAGAGTTTGAATTTGTGCCTGGCAATAGTTTCGCCCCAATTACTAATGACCTTTTTTGTGGGTTGGGAAATACTCCTTATGCATGCTTCCCCGGTCGTGGAAGCGGGAGGGTTATGTCGGGCTCTCCGGCCAAGTGGCCAGCACACCGACTAAAACCACCACCACTAGCGTCTTTGCTTAGTGGCGGTATCACAGGAATTGCTCTCGCAAGATCTGCGATCCCACCGCGGACGTCCTTTGTCGGACCATCCTCGAAGACCAGGTTCATAGGCTCCAGCAATGGCGGCCCCGTAAACCTTCAGCAGCAGTGTCACTCTGCAACACTTCGGAAAACGTTATCAAATGGTGCGATTGATAAACAAAACGAATAGTTGTTTGAGTAATTTTACAAAATGTTCCTTTGGCTATTACCTCTTATTTAAACGACTAATAGCGGCAAATGCAGCTTATAAAATGCAGGAATACCAGTTACATAATATGCGCGTTTTCACGACCTCAGATCTAAAAAATAATAATAAATAAATATCTTGGGACATTTTTACACAGCACCATCTAGTCCTAAACTAAGCAGAGCTTGTACTATGAGTACTAGACAAGGGATATAATACTGATATACCTACTTTTTTTTGTAAATACATACTTATAATATATGTATAAGAAACACCCAGACAAACACAAAACACCTAAGTTCATCACATAAACGTTTGTGTCTTGTGTCTTGTCAGCAGTCTGGTACTCGAACCACAGACGTCCTCAAGATCTAAGCTTCATTTCCCTGGGTTGGCACCTGCAGAGTTGTACACAGTAAAAATCGTTTACACAAGATATAAAAAGCACGTGTCCAGGAATACCTACAGTCTACACTATCTGTTATCACAGTGTATCTCCAACAATTCCCTCGTCGACAAACAACTACATACAAACAAGATCTCACTAAGTTTGGAATCAAGTCGGCAAACTTAGCGTAAAATAGTTTCAATCGAGCGGATATTTCAGAGTTTCGTTTCACATAGCGAGGAACGCTAGGTATATAAATAGATTTTACTTTTGAGCTCTGTTGACGCAAACGCATGCGTTCGCGTTACTGCAAACCTTATCACGTAATATCGTACATTACTTTTGCGACTTATGAACCAACTTTTGAAGATCTATTATTGGTTTCAGAAGTTAGAACGACTTCGAAAAGTTGGGACTGACTGCCTTGTTGATCTAGTGATCCCAAACGGGACTGCTACGCTAGAGGTCCTGGGTTTGATTCCTAGGTTAAGCAAAGTGGTGTTGGGTTTTTCAGCGAAATTCCCAATAGTATTTATTTTTGAGGGAGCAATCGAGCAGACGGATCACCTGATCACTTGCAACACCAGGGAGGCACAATTGCGTTACCGGCCTTAGGGAAACCGTACGGCTATTTTCTTAAAGGTTTTAAAGTCGTATCGGTCCAGAAATACTGCAGGCGATAGCGATTGATAGTATTTATTGATATATATATAAAAAAATAGTTCAAAGCTTAAACTTATGGGCAATAGACATTGCATTGCATGGGGCAGAAAACATTCCGATGAAACTATGGATTTAGATCAGTAGGTACTCTGAAACCCCTTTCGTGGAATACATGTTAATAATATTTACGATTACAGTCTCGAAGTTATAGCAGATAACACAAACAGATTATAATAATGATTATGGTAATACAGTGTGACCCATAATCTGAATTTCGTATATATTGGAGTAAAGAAAAATAAAACAGTCAGAACAGCTTAGGCCTTTTCATCTTATGTGACCTCAGTTGTTAAACCTCATTTGTCAAATCGGAATACCATAATGTTAGCACAGTATTCCTTACTATACAGCGCGCGGCTTTACCAAGAAAATCCTACATGAACAGGTTATACAAATTCAATAGTCGCCGAACACTTTCGAATACGCTCAAGAAATCCGTCCGCGGCCAATAAATCTTGTAGTTAACAAGCGATGTGTCCAAGTCCTTGCAGGTTCTCTTGAATCGGGAGGCCCGACGTATCCCGAGCTGCCGAGCGCACTTCGTTTGTCGCGATATCGCTCATAAGCGCGCTATCTCGCCGCGCCGACGTCCTATTCACCCGAAATAGTACCTCAAGGAGTTCGGTAATGAGTTCCCTTGAAAACTGTTACTAGCTCCACACTATTTTTAACGACGTCATTTTTGAAAATTGACTCTTTGCGGCGTACGTTCCTTCGAGGGACGTACTAGCTCTGTTTAGCTGACGTCGGCATTTTTATCATAAAATAGTTTGCAATCTAAAGAGTTCTTATATACCTACTTACATAATGTTCGTATAATTTGGAGTTCTATACTTTCTAGCCCTCTTTTACACTTAGGTACATACTTGTGATCAAAGCTTGAAGCTGTATCAATGACAGCGTTGTAGACTTTGCTTTTAACTTTGTCTCCCATCCTCTTTGATACATTTTATTTTAATTTCAGCACTTTTTCTCTGTTCTCGTAATTATTGGGGCTCTAGAAACTTAATGAGAATTTTATACACATAATTAATATCTAAAATTGAGTGTCATTCAAAATTAATCTGGCTGTAATTTGTAAGCTAATCGTTATTTTGCTATAAAGCCTCTTTTGTAAAAGGCCTCAAATGGTTTTGAACTAGCTTAGAAAATCTCGATACTTTAATTAAAAGTTAATAACAAGCCGACACAGCGACCGTCAGCAACGGCCGGCCATTTTACTTAACTTTACCCGTCCGTTCGCTGCTTCGGACTAACTAAGGAAAGGTAAATTTACATCACAAACGAGCTAAATACAAAATCTACGTTCGTATAAATCGTATATCATTACAAATGTATTTGTCCTGGGGAACTTGGATGTAATACGTTTGCTTTCAGTTCAACATTCAGTTACAGTCACCGGTTGCAATATGAACCAAATACTACCTATACACTATTTATAATCACGTATTCCTCTACTTATGGAATGTAGCAAAGTATTGAGTCTAAGCAGATCCTGCGGTTTGTGTCAGTCGCAGGGTTTTGCGGTGAACACTTTATACCATAAAGCGGCGATCGCTATAAACCCACTAAAACACACACTCGCAGTGATACGATAGACGCAAACATAATAATAATACAAAAAGTATTGAGTTTGTTTGAACATCGACGAGTTCATTATTGTCACATTGCTTCTGGGCTTGGGTCTACTCTTAAAAATGGAAGGAGGTTTGTAGTCCACCCTGGCCTAGTGTGAGTTGGTAGACTTCACACGCCACGTCACGCCTTCGCACGATTCATCATTCGTTTTCTTCGAAGGGTTGTGACCTCTAGCGACCAGCAACTAATGAAGCACCTTTGAGTGATAATTCAGTATTTGTACGGATTTGGTTCCGAAAAGTTAAAGGTGTCCCAGTTTTGAGCTCAAAAACTACCTATTAATCATTGGGCTATCTCATACAACCCCTTCGTTGGATATCTAATTCTACTGTAATTTGTTATTACTACGATGTTGTTTCTCCGCCGAGCGCCAATCAAAATTTGAGTGATTGAAATACCTAAGATTAATGTCTGGATTTAATAATCTGTCTCTATAGATATCTATTGTATGCTTGAAGAATAAA
Source organism: Acronicta psi (assembly GCA_946251955.1). Classification (NCBI taxonomy): domain Eukaryota; kingdom Metazoa; phylum Arthropoda; class Insecta; order Lepidoptera; family Noctuidae; genus Acronicta; species Acronicta psi. The sequence continues at coordinate 7,099,895 of OX276475.1, read as the reverse complement.
TAAATTTAATTACTATAAGAAAACGAAGTGACAAAATTCGCTTTTAAAATTCATTAAATCATGAAAATATAATTGAAGTCAATCATTGCCCCTAAAACAAAGATTAATAGACTTTTAAACCCATTCAAATTTACCGAAGCACAAACATTTCCCAGCAGTAAATGGAAAAAGTTGAAAAAAATAAAAAAATCGACGTGACCGCGAACCGAGGTTGAATGCCGCTTACTCACATACCTCCCTCTGTTTTGCTGTTTTACAAATTGATTCCTTAACCCGCTTCGATGGAATGTATTTACATACATAATATTATTCACCTATAGAGCCGTATAAAGGTATCTACCCACGTTCACTTTATACCTTCCTCAATTTTATTTAACAAGATCCAAAGGCTTGCAAAGGGAAGTTTCAAATCCCATTGTAAAAGGAACGATAGTAAAGGTAATTTGTATCTAATGAAGACAAAACTAGACAATATAAGTATTATTATCGTTTTCGTGAAAATATGTACGAGTATAAATAAAATTGTGCATTATTATTATAATATGGACTATGACAAAATTTAGGTAAAACTGGATACGCAGCAAAATACATCATTCTCGTGAACGACTGTTATTTTTCAGGACTGGTCATACCCTACAATTACCTAGTGCTGGTTAAAAAAATATATTTTTCATCCCACCATCTCGGAAAGAGTATTTTTACTCTTCGATATCTGAGTGCAAAAGTCGTTTTTATCCTCTAGAGAGACAAAGTAAATTGAATTTAGAACATCGTGCTTTTACCCCCCTGGCGCCGAATTTATCATACAACTTTTTTTTAATTTGTTAAAAACTTAGACTTGGAACCATCCCTAAACATTCCGAGTCTAAACGCAACAAAGTATCGATATATGTCGTATCGATATTTTTTGAAAATATCAGTATCGATACTGATATTTTTATTTAAAAATATCGATATATGGGCGATATATCTTAAAAACCAAATTATAAAACAACAAATCAAGTCGACCAAAAACAAAAAATACATTAAATATAATTTGTTAAAAAGATGTTAATATAAAAAAAGTATTCCTTTTTGAAATTTTATAATCTTAAAACTTATAAATGTTTATTGGTCTGTAAAAAATATAGATTTTTATACTTTTTCGATACTTTGAATTTTATATCGATGCATCGATATATCGAAATATTAAATATCGCTCAAAAATATCGATACATTAAAAAAAAAAAATCGATATATCGATGTTTTGATATTTTTTCAACAAGCCTATCGGAACTTTCTTGGTGTACTTTTTTAAGTCACTAACACCAACATTACAATACTTAACAAAAATATTACACTCAAGTAATTGTAGCAAAGTTACTTTCAATTTCTCTTAATTATACCTAGTATTATTTGTTATAATTTAAAGAATATTCTGTAAAACTTACCTATCATTATAGTATTTAATACCTAAACTGAGATAAAAGTATCTTGTGGTCGTAAATGTTTTTTTTAGTCATTTCCTCGCTGAGGTGGGATGAAAAGTTACGTGTTGCACTCGAGTGCAAAGATTTTTCACCTTGTGCTCTTTTAATTCCCTCGCTGACGCTCAGGATTCTAATTTTTGAATCCTTCGCTTGCTCGGTCATCAAAATTGAGCACGCGGTTAAAAAGCAACTTTGCACTCTTGTATAACAAATAACTATTATTCTGACATTATATCCTTAACAAAAAATAACATTGTAATCTAAATAAAGTAAATCCAAGGGAATGTCTAGAAGTTTCTTGTCGGTTTCTCTTATGACCCACTAAACTGTACTAACGTATACTTGGTCTAATTGAAATAAAATATTTGAATTTGGCTTTGAATAATCCTTTTTGGAAACGGTTTAGAGTGTGTACCATAGAACATCCAATCCCATTTTTTTAATCAGTTATTCAAACAATTTGAATAGAACCATCAAAAATAAAAAATAGCTTGAAAGCGATGTTGATTCCATAAACAATCAGCGGAAACGTAAAACTATTTACTCTCCTAAAATTGTTTGAAGTATTTGATCAGTAATATCCATTATATATCAATCAAATACTTTAGCCGGCGAGTTTTACTTCAAAAAAACTACTACAAAAGGTACTCGAAAGCAATCATTAAACTCTATATAAATTTAAACCGTCAAAGAGGACAGAATAGATATAACTATAGCATATATAAAGTAATAACTTTAGTAGATGAAGATAGAAAGAGAATGATTGAGAGTATTGAGACATATTCATTATACTCACTCATCAGGGCAAAAATATCTCCTGTATTTCAATTTCTTCCGTAACGGGGTGTCCTCCGTAACGTCTACATTTTGCTATCATTCTATTAAATACCTCTTTCTCACGAACAAATTACATGATAACAGTTTACATTACTTTTACACTCACAGGGCTATTATAGCTTCCAAAATGCAAACTCCTGTCTCAAACTGCACTTGCTACACATTCGCTAAAAGTCGTTTGCGTTCCAGCCTTACTGAGCCTCGTACAATCAAACTGAAATAAAGCCCCAAGAAGTTTTATCTTAAAATATTTTTGTACCAAGTTGTTTTGAAGAAACCACCACCTCCTACTCTCTTTGTTTCCTCTCCTTAAACTTCCCGAGTTAGATTTTTTTCCTTTCGCTATTTACCATCTTCCGAGTATTTCTCAATTGAATAAGTATTTGCCAATTACAGGGTAAGTGGCGATCGAATTTCATCGAACAAAACAAAATTCAAATGTATTTTATTCCTTACTTATCAAATAACATTTATTGTATTATATACTTAAATAACAATGTAAGAACAAGTATAACAAGTGCATGCTATTAACCCAAAAACTTGACATTTCAGAACCGATTATTATCTCCCCCTTTATAACCAGACTTCGAAAGAATATACAAGGCGTATAAGGCAAACGTAAACAAAGTGGTTAAGGTTAAGTAAATTGATGCAAGAAGGTTGGAACTGCTCAGACCTACCTACACAATAACAGCAATGTTACATGTAAGTATGCAAGTAGGTACACAACACAACAGCCAACTCATTAATTCATTGACATTAGGCCGTTGCCCATTAGCAGGCTGAACCGTATTTTTAAAGCAATTCAATTCCACTACACCTTCATCCCTCTATAAACACGAATAAAAAGCAAGAAATCAGTTTTTGTTCCCGAACAATACTTACCTACTTACTGCAGCTAAATAACACAGGAAACAACAAAGTTACAATAAGGGTAATTTCATAAGTTATAAAGCTTATGACTTGCAAAAAATAAGTAGGTACACAGTGCGTAAACTTTTATTTTATTGAAGGCGGCGCGCTCACTCGATGCCGTGACGGGTAAGTTTAGGCGTTCAGCAATTTCTTTGTTAAGTCAAAAGATCGGCTTTCTTTCGCACAAAATAATATGAAACATGACATGAATTGAAAAAGTTCACCGACGAGAAACTCGTGACAACACAGCCGAGTTCTATTGTTGAAAACGACGGTTACTTTTTAAAAAAGGAAGACGTCCCGTACCCTTTTCACAAAACTACCCGCACAAGTCTTGTAATTACAAGATGTGTTTGTTTTCTCTTTTATTGAATGGCTTAACCATTGGGTTGGTAGTGCAAAACCATTGAATTTCAAAAGATGTTTTTGAATTTTAAATTGCTCAATAATCAATATTAAAATGTACAAGTAGAACACAAGGGTCAATTACTATAAATTTTGCACCGACAACACAAAGTAGCTTGCTTACATACAGAAATCTTCATTCTTTTACGTTTTATATGTTTTGTTGAATTTCAGAGCGTGCTTTCAACAAGCCACGAGGATAAATAATTTTTTATGTGTACACTCAGTGCTAATATGTCTGCCTTTGACGTTGTTCACAGTTATTACCGCAAGCTGCTAAGTAAAGGCGTTAGCTGGACGGCGCTGGCGGGCGGCAAGTTCTCGTCAGCTGACCACGCTTTGTCGAACTTGAAATGGAAAAGCATCGACATCAACATTGAAATACCTAAATATTTATAGGATAGGAATTTTAAATGTATTCGGGTACGTAATGGGGCCGTGTATCGCAAGCAGAGATCGCCGGCAACAAATTGCGGTTGGGCGAGATAAAAAAGGTCCGTCCGTCATTTTGCTAAACGACCGGCCGGAGAGCGCCGTGGTCGGGTTGCGGCCAAAAAAACGACGCCACCGACCCTTGCCGGGAGTCCCACTTCTGTCTTGAAAAAATGATACCACTGTCAATTCTATTTACGATAGTTTCAAGTACTCCGTTGTCTGGCAAGCTCTGAGCCACAGTGATTCACAAACCAAGGACAAAATTCTCCTTTTTAAAGGAATTAATTCAAATATTTCTTTGTAAAACTCATTTAAAACATAACACAAAACGTCACGTCTGTATTCCCCGAAGGGTTTATGAGTGGTTTACTTCTGAACACCTACTATTCACCAGTATGTTTAGGTCCCATGTAATAGGGGGCCAGCCTATAGCCAGCAACCGAGCACCAATCCAGACTCCGAGCTGCTACCGGGAATTTCACAGAAAAATCCAACAACTCTGCTCGACCAGGACCCAGGACTTCTAGTGTAGTAAGTAAAACCATATCAGTAATAACATACTTTCAAAGAATATATCATTAGTCGGCATAGCATAATAGAATAACGGAACTTCGCAACATAATCATGTTCCGTACCTCTTATATTGGATTCTTAGAAATCTTTAGATGTTTGCATTCTATTCTCATACCAGTCAATCGCATATGGCTCCAGCATAGAATAGCTTTATAATGCAGTTCGCATTCAAATATCTAGAACACTCATACCTACTTGTTATTTTTTCTAAGTAATACTCGAGTGCAATATTTAGACGGTTTATTATTTTCTATAGAGAAAGAAACTTTGACGACGTCTGTGGTCTAGTGGTTCGAGTACCGTACTGCTGATCACGAGGTCGTGGGTTCGATTCCCACAGGACACAAATATTTATGTGATGAATATAAGTATTTGTGTTTGTCTGGGTGTTTCTTATGTATTATAAGTATGTATTTACAAAATCAAAGTATATAAGTATTATATTCTCTACCCATAGCACAAGCTCTGCTTAGTTTGGGACTAGATGGCGCTGTATAAAAATGTCCCAAGATATTATTATTATTATTAAATATCAGCGAAAACATTTAATAATTCTTACCGTTACAGAAATACAGAGAAGTGACAAAATAGAAAGGAAACAATTCCATATAAGCTACAAGATTCCATCAATCGGCAACGAGTATTCTGACTGTAGATAAAAAAGAAAACCGCCATTTTTAGAAATGGGATCTGAGATGGGTTGCGTCTATAGCTTACCCTATATACATGTACACATAGTAGGCACGTGATCTGCCATTGTCTACACTATATATACTCCTTGCGGTTTCTTTGTGTCAAAGGTATACGTTACTCGACACTGCTTCCTAATTTGAGTATAGCCAATGTACATAATGTTATGAATATTCACCATTCAAGTATACTCGATTCGTATTACGGGTCCTAAGTATTTTAGTGTAAGAAGAGAAATGAAATGGAAAACAACAATAGTCTCTTCAACGTTGTTGCCAGCAAAACTGAGTACAGACATTTGTGTAGAAATCATCTATGTCTACCAAATGCTTCCACACGCTAACTTTATTGATATAATTATGTAATACTAGTTTCCCGCCAGCGGCTTCGCCCGCGTGGTCTTATAATTTTTTCCCCCGTTTTTGCAACATTTTTCATTACTACTCCGCTCCTATTAGTCGTAGCGTGATGATATATAGCCTATAGCCTTCCCCGATAAATGGGCTATCTAACATAGAAAGAATTTTTCAAATCGGTCTAATACTTTTTGAGTTTATTAATTACATACAAAAATACAAATCTTTCCTCTTTATAATATTAGTGTAGATGTAGATACTACGATAAACATAATTATGTGTACCTACTAGCTTTGCCTGGTTTAGCCGTAAAAGTTGAATTATTTCCCCCGATTTTGCAACATTTGTAATTGATATTCCACTCCTCTTGGTCATAGCGTGATGACATATAGCCTATGGCCTCGATAAACGGGCTATCTAACACTGAAAGATTTTTTCAAATCAGACCAGTAGTTCCTGAGATTAGCGCGTTTAAACAAACAAACAAACAACCAAACTCTTCAGTATTATAATATCATAGTATAGAGTATATATTATAGGAAGCCATAAGGGCCATTTCAAGTGCACAATATGCTTTCTATTCCTACACTGAAATACTTTTCACTAAAATTAAAATGAAGCGGAATAGCGAACACGGTTAACATGTAAATGTGGTTCAACTCTGTGGGAATTGAACACGTTTTGTTTTCCAAGGTGTTTGGGTATTTGTCCCGGACATAATGAGACAATTTCACTGCAAACAATCGCTAACAACACCGAATAGATGTGGATAGTTATTACTGCAAAGCGATTCGCGAAGCTGCACTGAATTGAACCCCGCTATCGTGCAGTATAATAGTAAAATCCGCACTAAAGCGTATCAAAGTGGGCGAGATCGCTCATCGCAAATGATTGGAGCGTGACGTGAGGATCAAACATCATGATCCCGTACTCACATTATAAATCATTAGTCGATCATTGCTGAACTCATTCGCGATCCTTTCAATCCAGCAGTACCTAAATTAAGTACCGAACGACGCTTGATCCGAGACACCTTGACCTGACCAATCTGAAATGTGTCGTGGACTTTTTAACAAGGTTTGGATACGAACCGGATTTGGGACGAATTCCGATGTTGAAACGTGCTGTGGCGGTCCCATTTCGTACACACTGCTACATATAAGCTATAGCCAGTTTAAGCTAACCTGTAACTTATATAGGTTTTCTGTTCAATGAGAGGTCAGGTTATACTGAAGTTGTGTGCCGTGTACAGAGAAATATAATTACCTGGACGGCGTCGAGAAATTCTCGCTCTTCTCCGACCGCTGTAATTATTATACCGGTTGAAAGGACATATATTAATTGGTATCCATTCGTCCTGCGGTTTCTGGGAATGGAAGTGTCAATCCCACTCAACTTGAAACTAGAAACAGTTTGGAACATTGCAGGTTGCATTTATCTGTCTTATCTTCTAATAATACCATTTTATAGTATGTAATTGTTACACTTATATACAAACAATATTTATTGACGACGGCAATATATAGTAGTTCGAGTAATGGACTGCTGATCACGAGGTCGAGGGTTCGATTCCCACCACATATGGTTTGAACCCTGTCTTCGATTGTTATTGACTTAAAAAAATAACCCCCTATCACGGCAATTGATATTCAAGACATAATCGTAATTCGTTACGTATTAAAATTTATTACACCGCTGAATAACTTTATTTGAAAGGATTTGAAAGGCTTTGCAGGCGGTAATTTCGAAAGCCGAACAATTATTATCCTTTTATGAGCCTAAATACCTATTATGTATGGTAGTTATATATATATTTGTGAAATAAAAATTCGGCTTCTGGCAGGATTCGAATTTGCGTCCTATGGGACGATAGGCACACGAGACGCTTTAGCCAACTTTTCAGTAACTTAAAGTTATGTTGAATCTCCATTAGGTTCTTTCTATACTTCTAACAAAATAATATATCCAGAGCTATTCCATTATAAGGACAGAGGGCTTGAGATAACATCTTCAGCCTAGGTAATCGTAACACAAATAATTAACAGAAGTGCACCAAATTGAAGTTGTGCCGCCCATGTCTAGCGTCAGCCGGCGGATTCAGTGGACAATAACATTAAATCAACATGAACTTATTGCTAGAATACGCAACGGGTACGCGACGACATCGTCTCGACAACGGAAAGGCAATTTACAGCAACAATAAAAGTATCGCTTTTATTGGCGAACACACAATTCGTTCGGACAGCTGTAATTGCGAACTCTCGCACTGTCTATTGGTTCCGTAATTTAGATCCCACAGTTTTAGCATCATGTTCGTACAGTGGGCCGATTCTATTTTGTTTTTTCTCTTTTTTGTGCACTAACTGACCATTGGTGTAAATAACTGGCCGTACAACTATAAATTTGGCAATTAATTGGACTTTCACGACTAAAAAATAGGTATTACTTAAAGAACATTTGAAATTCGTGTTGCATAAAAAAATATGTTACAAATTTGTTAATAATGTTTATTTAATTTTCCACCACATTTACAGATTGTAAGTACATTACACAGCTTTATGCGGGTGGACTGGAGCCTAAACTAGGGAAAACCTGTATTTCAGGACACCAGGACACTCTAGGTACTAATAATCTGCCTAAACTTTGTCCTAATCGGAACCCAGCCATAGCTAGGCACGTGTCTCTTCTAAGAAAGAGATAGGTTAGGCTATGTAGTTTATCACGCTGGCCTAGATCGAATATTGAATAAACTTTATTCCACTTATCGAACTTCAAACAGTAGCAATCCGCCTAGTCGCACCAAATACTCACGAGGACACATCAATACGGCCTAATTGATCAAGTTCAACAACTTCATTCACTAACAACATTTTCCTCGGAAAGCGTGTGAACGTCCGCCGGGCGCTGGCACTAAGCCAGTATTATCCTGAATATTTTTGGTTCGTTAGTTTTACAAAATTATTGAGCCCCGCTAAAAGCACCTGAGTCTACATTGTATCGCTTTAAACTGCAATAAAACGGTGGAACACAAAAAGTTTTGTATAGTAAAAATATTTTGCGGAACATTCCTGCGAAATTTTATTTTAAAAACAAACAAGCAATTTTATTATTGATAAGAAGATGATGATATTTTTGTGTATCTGTATGATCACTAGGTAGAAAAACATTTATTCTGATTTACCACAAAACTAGTGCCTGTAAAGTCAGTTAGTTATACATGTTCTATCATCGCGTAGATGATGGATGATTGTGATTTGAGCATCACAGTCGATCGAAACGACCAAGCGTTGCCTAAAAATATTGAATACCTACCCAAGAAATGGCTGGGTCGTAAGGGCGCTCTTAGGGTTCGGTCGGGTAGCAATCTAAAATACAGAGACTAGCTTTGGACCCAGAAAACCTTTACTGAACGAGGTTAGAATCATTCTGAACCCAAAACAATAAAAAAGAATAACTTCATTCAGTATTTTATCCTAGACCGATATTTTATTCTAAAACATGTCACTATATTATGAAAGTGGATTTTTTAATATGATTTTTTATTATTGAGCTAAACATTTCCTAATTTCGAATAACTGAAAATAGCAAACTAACACTAGCCGCTATTTCTGTAGGCATTACTCATAATCAAGATAATTATGTATGGTTAAAAGAAGCGTGATGAAGATTGTTCAATATTCATATTAAGAGCATTGTATTTATTTGGTAATTAAATTCCATGTTCAAGATATCCTCCTGTGTTATAAAGATATTTCACAAGGCTTTAAAAACTCAAAGGAAGTACCTGGCCACGATTAACTTATCTACATAGTCGACGAGCATAAATACTCGTTGAAATAATCTACCATACATACCTAAAATATAGGTCCCTTCAGCCATCATTTTCCTCACGCGAATAAGACAAATGGACGGTTATTTGAAAGGCTCACTTATCTTGAACTATTAGTTCCATAACTGTTAGTTACTTAGCTAGGAAATTTCCAGGACGATACTCCAATTCAGCACTATATTCTAAAACGTTCATTACCTAACAGACAGCTAAAGTGGGTAGTACTGTTTCACTTAATTGGCACCAAAATGACAAAGGTACAGTGAAGATTTAAGTGTCATTACTTAACAGAGACTAAGTATTTTGAAACATTTATTTTTTATTTTACCATAGACATAGATTTTTGTTGGTAAAACGGAATATTCAAAAACCGTTACCGTTACGTTACCGAACTTCAAAGCCACTTTTGAAGTATCAGAAACGGTAACCAATTTTCTACAAAGATGTTTCAGTAATGCAAAAGCAGTTGCTTTAGTACCCACTCTTGGAGACGAAGAGCAATTCCAATCTTCTCTTGAATTACTTCTGAAACACAGTGACATTCAGCTACAATGTTTTCTTGTACAGCTGTACAGTAGCCAAAACTAACTTAGTTGCAACATCTGTTTTGCTATCTGTTTCCTTTATTAATAATATATATTGGCTGCCGATTTTTTTTGATTTTCCAGCTTCATGTATGCTCAAACAAGATTTATTGATACTTCAAATAATCTAGTATTATCACAGTAATCACGACAATAACTTTAAACATCTCCCTTAATTACATAAATTGAATCTATCTAAATATATAAAACTCAAAGGTGACTGACTGACTGACTGACTGGCTGACATAGTGATATATCAACGCACAGCCCAAACCACTGGAGGGATCGGGCTGAAATTTGGCATGCATGTAGATGTTATGACATAGGCATCCGCTAAGAAAGGATTTTGATAAATTCTACCCCCAAGGGGATAAAATAGGGGATGAAAGTTTGTATGAAACTTTGTCAATTTTAAACCGATCGGGCTGAGACTTTGCATGCATATAGCTACTATGACGTAGATATCCCCTAATTGAATATAATATAGCATCCATCACGCTTGTATTATCTGAAGGGAAAATCTCAGTTGTATTGCTGCATACTCACAAATCAATGAATAGTAAGTTTAGGTTACATGGAACACAGAGCAATTCTATTCCCATTATGCATTAATCCAATCCGAGATGATACTGAGATTTTCGTATAAAAGCACAATAAATTTTTATTATACTGTGAACAGAATTAAAGACTTCTCCCTCAACGAATATGCTTATTAACAGTAGATTGATGAGGCAGTTGCAATTGCAGACTTCAGTTTATCTAAATCTTTACCTGCATATTTATAGCATTAGTGTTGTGAGCCTGCTTATTTATCTATCTCAACTGATTCATGATCGGAACCACGTTGTCTATATGATTCATTCCTAAACTAGTTTTGCATTGTTTCTTTCCAGACTTGCTTACTTACCAGATTTATAGCGATTTCGACGGTTCGCTTCCGACGCAGCCATCCCGCAATTTGACTTGAAATTTATGTGTTCCTCTCAAAATGTTTGCTTAATTCAGGAACTAGCCTTACAATGTGCAGTTCCGGTAAAAATAGTAGAGCATGTTTGTTAAAGAATTGGCAATTGTTACTATTGTTCGGGATAAAACGCTCATGTTTGCTAACAAAGCAACAAGAGTAATCTAGGATTTCAGTATCCTGTCAATAGTTTCTATTCCATTTAGTTTTTATTTTATTGAACTAAACTATTTTCTAAAACAGAGACAGGACCAACATTAGTTTTATGAAGTTCTTTGTATTTATTAGACATTAGTCCACTATCCAATATCTGGCATGAATTAGAACCATATTTCATTCACGATATTGGAAAAAAAAAGTTGTTTCACTTCTATTGTACTAGATACCTACCTTTATCTACTACAATATGTATGCATAATCCTAAGCATTTGACGTTATGACAAGCACAAGTTTAGGTACACTGAATAATAAAGGCTTATGAATCATAGATTTGAGCCGGAAATGTTCGTTATCCAAAGGAAAGGAGTACTATTCCTAATTGAAGTGCTCTCAAAAGCCATTGAATATAGATTGCAACAAGACGTTTGCATTTGCAAACAAAAGGGAATGGTGAGTAGCATTCATTCAAATATCAAAGCAGATCGTTACTTCTGTTAAAGCTGAAAGTTTACTCTATGATGGCAAATTTACATTGGTCGCTTTCTATGTTAATGATTCCATCGCTGATGAAAAAATTCACCTTACTGGCTTTGTGATCCCAACTTAAACCTAACGTCTAAAGGTTGACACTTCATATTTTCCGAATGAAATATTTACCGTACTTTTTTTTTACTAGCCCACTTTGTCCCACAGCTGGGCAATGGCCTCCCTTCCCTCCTTCCAAGCCGCTCTGTCTGTTGACTTGAGAATCCAATCTTATCGTATCGTACTTAGACTTACCAATAAAAATTATGATATAGTTCTAGTTACGTTCAAAGACCATTGAACAGGCTTTTCACCATCATTACAATTTCTAACAAATATGTTTATAACTGAAAAGCTATCTTAAGTAGTTCTTAGCATTCGAATTTGGCCTCTGTTGTTTGGTCAATAAATATTACTAGGCTATCCTAGAAAACACGGTGTAAGCTAGATTCCCAGTAACGCACCTCCGCAATTTTTACATGAACCCCAAGACTCTCGCAGAAAAGACTTATATGTATATTTTGAATGTTTGTATGATGTCTTGATCGAATCTGTGTGCAGAGATCAACAAATTGGAAGCAACTGGAACATTCACGTATTCAGAATAATCGACAACGGCTTCTGCTTTGATTGCAATTTCGCAGTACGGGACAATATGTCCTATTCGAGTCATCAAGATATCTTACTTTAGTTATCAAATATATTATTTATCGTATATAGTTATCGTCCTATTCGTAGGGATACAAGCATAGGTACGTATTATGCTTTAGCATACGTATTATGTTTTTTTTTAAATGTTTTTATTGAAAAAAAAAAGGTTTCTTTTACATATTTTTCGTATAAAAGTGAATCAAAGACTGTTTTCGTTGTGATAGCGACTAATGTTTGGGGAATTTCAATAACATACATGTTGCAATCCAACAAACTAATGGTGAGTACAACTTTTGAAGCTTTTCCAAGTCGTTTTCCCGATTTCAGTTACATGAATGCCGAGTAAATAGTTGGCCTTAGTTTTTTTTCTTAACTAATGAAATCATAAGAAAAGATGAAGTGTATGTGCACAGCTCTTATTTTGGTCCCGTGTAATCGTAAAATGCATTTAGCGGTGCAAATCCATTCTTCGTGGTGCTACTGAGAATTTTGTAACACAATAACACTGCTCAATCTAGGAATCGAACCCAGGACTCAACTTCAGCAGCTTTTGTAATTACTTAATAAAGGCAGGCCAAACACTCAAACCTCGTAATGAAATAATCATTTTATCCAATATAAACGACTAAAGGAGTTGGTGGGTAAAAGGTTTTATGTTGACTGCAAAATGGTAGAGACTTGAAATGTATTTATAAACTTACCTACCTACCTTGAAAAAGTAAAGTTAATACGGTTTGTAGTTGTAGTTGGATTATGTATTTCTATGTGTGGTTGAAATAACTATTGTGTAGTATCGTATCACATGGCTTTTAAAATTTGTACCTTCCAAGAAAATTTGGTAATTGTGATAGTTGTTATAACTTTTTTGTTTGTTTTGTTCTTTTATTGATTTTAATGTGTATTTGTTTTGTTTTTCAATGTGTAATGTATGTATGTGAATGGATTACTTTGTGATCTGAAATAAAGAAATTATTATTATTACGATAAGTTATGTAAGAACCTTTTGTATAATATTTTAGGCTTAAGTGTTTTTTTTTTTGTAAGTTAATAGTACAGTCAACATTGATAAGAACTTAAGGCCTTGGATTCGAAATTATAACCTGCCTGAAAATAAAACAATTTAGACAATTGAAAATGATTTATTTCAACTTTATATTATGTTTTCACTTTCTTACAAACAATTATTTAAATTACTTATCAACATCAGTTCAAATATGAACATTTATTTACAAGTTCTTAACTTTCTAACAATTCAGTGTCTGGTGGCTTTGATCACAAGTCGTCGCATCCCTAATAGAGTATTATAAAGGTCCAATCACATATCCGTCTATTAAATCAGACGTGCTACTATTTACAAAACATCTACTTAATTACGATATAGTAATGACGTCAACCATTCGGGTCTCGGCTGAGAAGGCTTATATTCCGATGGGCTTAAAGCCAACGGAGACGCAGCATCTGCTAAAGCCACCGAGGACGATGTCTCTGTTACAGCTATACTAGGTTTTGGTTTTAAAATTGAACGCAATTCATCATTTTCTGAAGCCCTATTTCGTTGCAGATTTTCCCGCGTCTCTTTCATTCTTGAAAGTTGTTCTCGCAAACTTCTATATTCTTCTAGGAATTTTTCAAGTTGCGAAGCTCGAAAATCAAAATCTTCTATAGGGTGACCGGTGCGCGAATAATCTCGCAATCCGGAAAGATCGAGAAGTGGAGTAGCAGAAGGTACTGTTGGCTGCTCTCTCGAAGGTGAAGCTGGCAGACTTGGATTCCGCCGTATTCTATTCCCTCCCGTAGAAAGATCTAAAAAACTATTTGACCTCCGTCCAGATCTCTGGCGGCTTTTCTCGTATGTCCTATCCAGAAAACTGGCAGAATCTGCGCCTGAGCTGTTCCTACGGCTATTAAGGAGGGGGCTACGACTATCGCAATCTTTTTTTCGTGGTATTGTATAAAAGTAGTAAGGATCATGTTTCATTTCACTTCGTAAGTACGAGGAGGTTCCTAGAGCACTCATTTCAATGAGATCGGGGTAATTCTTTTCGCTGTCACTTCCAGACAAGTCGTTGTCAAGCCGCTCGCGAGGCCGCGTACGTGGACATGTGCGCGCATTGTTGTTAAACCGACTGTTCTCTGATATCTCTACGTGGGCACTCATCATTCCCGTGGAATTGGAACTTTGCACTGAATCTGACGTAGCATCGGATCTGTAACAACGAACGGATTATATAAAAATATATTCCAGACAACACAATCAAAAAGTTTCGTTTCACGATATGGTTAGATGGAATAAGAGTTAAAAATAAGTTTGAAAGCCATCCGTCTGTGGATTGTATTGTTTGAATCAATAACTCGAAAGCCCGGCCAGAGGGTCGTGATAATCTGGAGGCTACGGACTGCCAGACAAAGGCAGCGCTAATTGAAATTTTGGCGCATGGAAAGATGATTGGCGCGATCACTGCACCCGTCTCGCTGAAGACATGAACATAGACAATTCAACTGTTTAGAATTTATGGAATAAACTTCATTACTTCCCCCGATTGAAGCCAAGACCTCCCCGTCTGAGACATTAAGCTACTAAACCAAAGGGATTAGACAATAATTACTGAACTAATTTTCTCTCGTGCTCTCTAGGTTTGGGGAGATTTTCATCACAAGCTCGCCCCGCGACCCACGTTAATTTGTTGTAGGTTCGCAATCAGTTGCGATTTAGGCACTTGGCTTATCATAAGCCTTTGCAGACATAAAAACCTTACATATAAACATTTAACGACCATATAAAATCATCAGAAACGTTTACGTTGTTTTCTGCCAGCTATGAGGATTTTTTTACAAGTTTGTAAGATTTTTTTACATAATCTTGTGTTCTTCGGTTTTAACAAAGAATGTTTCATAAACCAACATATATAAATATATTTATATAATTATGTATGTGAAAAATTGACTCCTTGTTTAGAACCAGACCAAACTAATGATATTAATCTGGACACAAAAAAAGGTATCTAAACTTTTGAAAATAACACAGAATTCACAAACAGTATATTCGTTCTGTGTCGAAAAATTCATCTGCTTCCTCTTTGTTATTGTTTTCCCCATTTAGTGATTCTGACATCGGTTTGGATAAATATGTATCTATTCTATTTAGCTACCTTTACAAATCCCTTCAACCATTCAAACTGAACAATGGTCGATGTTACGTTCAATCTTTGTTTGTATAGAGGAAATTATTCCCCAAATTATATCCCGACATTGTACCATTTATTGATCTATTAAATTAGACCATGAGAAAAGCGGACCGCTTACATCGAGTAATTTCTGCAGGAGCACTATAAACGTCGATAGAGCAGTATACAATATGTTAAAAAAAAACCTCTCGGACCTGAAAGGGGTATATAGGTATCTCAATCACATTACTAAATAAAATAAAATATTCATTAAAGTAAACTTAAGGATGTTAATGAAGTTTTAAATTCACGATTTCGTACAAAAATTACCCAAAATCTAGCAATTTTCTTGAGTGTTACAACACTATCACCTGCCATATTAGGCACCTGTGACGATTGCCCTAGTAGCTATTTATCTAAGTTTCATTATTTTATATAAAACTATTTCAAAATACTATAAAGAATATTTTTGTTACTTGAAAACTGAAAAGCATTACATAAACGTAATCTAATATCAATACCTAATAATACCTTCACGGGTCGGACAGGGTTTTCTTAACACATTGTATACTGTTTTTAATTATAATAAGTTACCGTAAATTGTAGTCGCTGAAGCGTGGTATGTGTAGATCTCGTTCAGGTATGCTACCCCGCGAGGTAGGGGGCTCGAAGTCAGCCCTGCGCCACCCCGCCTCCATCGGCGGCGTCACAGAGCAGTCCCTCTCCTCCCGCGCATCTCCCCTCAAATACCCCTCAAACTCGTCTTCTGGATCATGTGACGGTACATTTCTATAATCACCTCTTTTACGAGCATTGTCCGAAGCTATCACGCGTGGTACTTCAGCATTCGTTTTAAAATTTGCTTCTAATTTATCATAACTATCATCACGATGGTTTGTTGTCACTATCTGTTCATTCCATCTATCTAATTGTCTTTTCTTTCGAGTCTCGTATACGCACAGTCCTATTAAACACGAACTTAACACTATCACTGCTGACACAGCCATACCCGCCATTAGTGCACGACCACCAAAACTTTTATTTTCTGGTTTCTTCTCTATAGCTAAACTTAAAATCACTTCTGCTTTACCGGCACGATTTTCTGCATTACACGTATATGACCCAGCGTCTTGCAAATCTGCTGCTTTTATCGTTAAATTACTAGTTTGTCCTTCACTACGTAACATAAAAGCTCTACCAGAATTGACATTATTAGATGTAGTATTGGCGAGGAGGCGTCCCGCTCGTACCCATCGTACTCTCGGCGCAGGCACTCCACTTACTCGACAAACTAGCGTCACTTCATCACCTTCCAGTCCTTTGAACTGATTCGATGCTGCGCTTACTTCGGGATGACACGCAAAATCTTCTAGATCTAGTTTATCCCACGATTGTGACATTAATCGAGGTGGCAGTGCGCAGTCTGGCACTACAGTCGCTGGAACATTTTTTCTTATCATCCAATCTCGCATTGGTCTCAATGCGCAAGTACATTCCCACGGATTGCTCGCTAGCTCTAAACCTTTCAGAGATCGAAGCGGTGCTAAGACGGCCACGTGAAGAACTTGCAGTCTATTTTTACTAAGTTCCAGATATTCCAGAGAAGACTCGAGTCCTGCAAATCCACGTGGCTCTATTTCGGCTATTTTGCAAGCACTTAGGGTAAGTCGCACTAGGTGGGGTAGCGCTATAAAGGATTCATCTCCAACTTTCGTAATGGGATTACCACTGAGTCGTAATTCTCTAAGCTCAGGGATTGAATCAAAGGAATGTGAAGGTATTGTTTCGAGACGGTTGCGAGAGAGGTCTAGTTCGACTAGATTTACGAGAGCTCTGAAAGCGTATTGTCTGATGGTTCGTACGTTGCAGGAGGGGAGATAGAGGCGCTGGAGGTTGAGTAGGCCAGCGGCAGCGAAAGCATCGTCTCGGATGATGGGCAGACGATTTTCAGCAAGGTCAAGCAGTTGCGTGGTGGGGTCGAGGCGCGGCGGCACGGAGGTGAGGCCGGCGCGGGCGCACAGCGCGGACTCCTTGCCACTGCGCCACTTACACTCGCAGTGGCGAGGGCAATCGGCGGAGGCGGCCGCCGCCAGCGCCAGCAGCAGCAGCACCCACATGCCCGGCGCCAGCTCACCCAGCGCCGCGCCGTTCGTCTTCACCACCCAGCGTCATCCCCTGAACAAAGTGCGCCCTGCCGACAAACATTTCAATAAATAAAAACATTTAAAAATAAGAAAGTAATATCAGTGAGCAGAAAATACTCTGATACCCAATGCATTTTTTTTGTAAATACCTAATAAAATTACTGTAAATAGTTTTAGAAGTTATCACTATCCAATTTATAAATATTATAGCCCTTTTCGACTGGGCTATATTAAATGATAATATTTGCTATGTAATATCGTACCCGTCAACTAAAATGTTTTTTATTAGATACTACTTAGGCACATTTTGCGGCAGGCTATAAACTTTATGTCGTTACAGCTTGACCGAAAAAATAAAAACTGGGTTCGCTACCCTGTGGTTTATAGCGGCTTACTGTGACGGTAATATTATACCAAAGGGTATAGTTTCCCCTTCGACATTCTATTTGTTATAAACTACATAGTGGGTTCTAAAAGTGCTTTCCAACGATGTTAACGTTCGAGTATGAAGGTTGTGAATGAAAATGTAAGCCAGGTGTGCCGGCTATAGGTACGATATGATAGTCGTAGAGGAGGAATCTGATCGAATGGCGTTCACCACAACTTCGTGAAGCTAAGCTCCCGTGCCAAATATAACTTTAAAGCTTTGTGGTTGTTATGCAAATACTGATATCAGTTTGGGAACCTAAATACTGACATTGTTGTTCCACACCGGGTGTAATGGTTAAATAGAACTTTCAACTGAGCTAGCGAACAACAAAAACTTCCATTAAATTATTTCACATTCAATATTGTATAACGTACACGTTTATTTTCATGAACGATCCGAGATTGTTTGTTATTTGATTTTCGACGAAATACCGGCAGAGGTTCATTTTATTTTTAGTAAACCAGTTACACACTAAAGCTGAAACTAGATTGCTCGCTAGGAATCGCCAGTTTTTTATTTTTTCGAATTGGAAGTAATGTTTTAGTTGGGTACTTTTTGCATCGGGGATTCAAAGATTGCAAATATTCATATTTGTAACTTTTTATTTTCAAACTGTTTGATAAAATCTTGATGTCGGAATTCAACATCCGTGTATGTACCAAACACTAATATTAATAATATAATAATATTTATTTATTTTCTCCCATATCATACAAGCATTTTAAAAGTTTACAATAATAATACAAAGAAGGGAGACAGGAGCCCATACTAAGTCGAGGACTTGTGTCATGGGTACACTCAAATATAGATCTTTTTTAAAACAAGCAAAGCGCGGGTAATCTAACATGCGGGTCTCCAGACTCCAGATAAGTGACTACCGCCGTCCTTGGGAATAGCGACATCGTAGCTGTCATCAATGCATTGCCAGCCAGCAAATATAAATATATTGTATACTCTTTCCTTGAAGGCCCCCATGTCATGCTGGTTCGGGAATAATTAGTGTTAAATCCGACTTTAAGCGTAAAATAGTGCTAAGTTTATTATTATATGTATGATATAGTATTTTATGTTTTATTTATATTTTGAAAACTTTTATAGTTTGTATTATATATTTTTATATGGGCCTTGTTGCCTAAAATAAATACAAATACAGTCTCTTAAGTTAATAATGAAAGAGTTGGGCTATCAAACTATAATTTCAAATTCGGTGTGTAGTAAGTACATAGACCTTTGTGGAATATTCGTAAGACCTGAATTACTTGTCGCTTCCAGCCATAACTTAAGCAATATATTATTAAAACCCCTAATATATCCCAAAATTATGAGACCTACATTTTAGGTGCCTACTTTAGCATTAATCTAAGGTTAAAACCGTTCACATATTAATTTCAAAGGCAATTATATATCTAACATATTATATTTAATATGATGCTTATATATGTCGGATCGGACATGATCACGGACGTTCAATTGACTCTTTTGAGACTACAGCCTCACCCGGTGACACTATTGAGATGACAGCGCCCCTGGTGACGTCGAATGGAACCAACGACTTCACATAAAAGGCGCAGCGGCGCAGTAGCGGGAGCAGTTACGTTTGTGCCTCGCGCGGTTGCACAAGTGCTCTCGGCACTCCACACTGTGTAGTCGACTTGTGAGGACGTTTGGTTTGATTGACTGACGGACTCACGTTACTTTATAGTTCTACCTACATTGTTATTGCTATTGCTGAATTGTAATTTAAATGTAGCTTGGTAAACGTAAATTCGTAACAGACAAATGTGCTTGAGGAGTTTCTTCCGCGGCTTCTTCTCCTCAGTAGGTAGCACTAGCGAAGCTGCGAAGGGCGGGCGTTTTGGGGGATGTCTGTATTGTAATATTTCGTACTCGGTCAAAACCAAATATAATGACATTTGAGTACGAGTTCTGTGTTTTAATGTTTGAACCAGCATAACCCACATGTTGCCCACAAGATAGTCGTTACCTTGCCTTCCTGCCAAGGATACAGATCTTGTATCCGACATCAGAACTGGGACAAGTGTTGGTTCAAACATAAAAGTGGCTCCGGCAAGTGTTCAGTGTAGTGTGTGACCGATACCTGAGAAAACTTCAAAATCTGGTGAGTGTTGTCAAATTCACAACAGTTCTAGTACCGAGTGCTCATTATTGAAGTTGGGTTATAAAATCCGGTGGAAAACATTTCATATTGTTGGTTAGTTATTGTAAAACCAAGTGCAGACTTGTAAGGTTGTAATTAATGAGTACTCATTGGTAGAGATGTTGTTACATTTTATTGTTGTTGAATTTTAAATGAAGATTCTATTCCCATATAGTACCTATAGTGATTAAAAATTCAGTGCCATTGTATATTCTTAAAGGCGAGGGTAGTCGCACATATCGTTGGAACATGATGAAAAATGTTCACGTATTGTTGGTCCAGATTTTAGTGAGAAACTATGAAGGTGCAGTGATTTAAGATTATGGTCGTACCCCCGAGGTTATTTGAAGTTATGAACGTTACCTTTCTGCTTCTAAGGTGTTAAATTATTCGAAATTATATGAGGTACTTACAGTACGCTCATGACAGATTTCGTAAGGTGCTTCGACCTATCGACTGTGATAATCATGACTCTGACATTGACGTCATCACGTCACCGTGCTACTTAAACTTAGTGACAAGTTCTTAACTTATCTTGCTGTGGGGCGAGCTTCTATTGGGCAGCAGCACTTCGACCCAATGGGATCATTTGTGTTGTCCCCATTGCCGTGTATTCCTTGCTCTTTGAACAAGTGGTTCATGGGGCTAGTCCGCTTAGAAGAACCTAAAGTCTACTGGCTTCTGGGGTACCCGTTGCCGAGCGGACTCATCGCTTTTGTGGCTGGGACGTCGTAGTCGCACGGGATGTGCTGCGCTGTTTCCTTGTATTCACCACGGGCTCTGTAGTCATTGTTCTCGAAGTCGGCTTCATTTTGTGCAGCATGTCGTTCGTGGAATGGTGCCCCGTAGTGTAGTGACAAGTTAGTGATATGTTGTCCATAGGTTGTGTGTAAATTGACCGTTTCGATTCAGAGCGATTTTTGTTTGGTAAATAGGAAGTCAGGTTGTAAATATGGTAATCCCTGTCGTCACCTATGTCGATATTGGTTTGTGTTTCCAATAGCCTTCATAGACACTACGAATTAATTTGTCCACTTTGAAGAGAGGCAAGTCTATTTTCGTGTGTTGAATAGTGTGTGGATTTCTCACTTGTTTAATTGCTGGTAATCCTTTTTTTAAGTGGCTTACATGTTCGGGATCGATGGGATTCGAGCGCCCTAGAGTAATCAGTACTGATCTTGTAAATTATGAAGTAAATGAAGTTTCACGTTACAGTTGCGATAAGATTGCATTTGAGAGATTTTTATGTTGTAATTTTTTTGCATCAGTCTTAGCAATAAAAAAACTACCGCCATTGGCGGATTACTAATCAAAAGTGTGAGATTAAGTTGCGGATTTCTGAGTAGTTACATATTGGGTGCATTGCTGAACGATTTAAGGACTTTGGAGGTGTCTTCGTGGAGCTGTCTAGTGCTTCATATTCTTACGTTGCAAAACCTGATGATGCTGAGGGGCCGAAGGAGGAGTGCCGTTGTGAGGCTGTGTCCCGGTGGGATCAAGCCGGGTTGCTTTATCATTGATGATGTCTATTGCCGACACCATGTGCGGTGTATGTGTGCGGTGGTGATTGTAATCTTGTGATATTTCTGATTGAATTATGTGGACCGAACCGCGGTGTTGGTTTTTATTGTGAAATTAATGCCGTGTCGTTTGGCAGTAGTTTGTGTGCGTCTCAATTGTTTCTTTGTGTCAAACTGTACACGCAGTTTTGGTCTAGCCACGTGTCGGTGGATTGTGTAGGTACCAAACAATAGTGAAGTTGACGTTTGTGTTTAAGAACACCACGTTGTCGGTAGCTTTAGCTCTGCATCATACAGACTAACGTCTTTGTTGTATTTGTGGGTAGGTATCTAGGGTGACCTACAAGAGACGATGTAAGACCCATATGCGTGTTGTGATGAGAACGCAAACGTTTGAAAGGTATTCGAATATTGTTGATGAGCGAGTTTAAGTTGAGACTTGGGGCCAAGTAAGGGGTTCTAGTGGCCGTATTGTGTTCGAACGTACCAGTGGTTATTACGTCATCGTAGCCAGGTAGAAATCGGTCTCTTGAGGCAACTCGAGTAGTCCGTGGCTGTGCGGTATGCGTTTAACCCTAGCGAAAGTCGGGGTCTAGAGTGTGTGTAGTCACTGGGTGATAGACACGGGCGATCCCCTCGATGGATATGCGTACAAAGTTTTGATTCATGGGCTAGATGCATGACTGCAATAAGATTGCTGGTCGGCTGTTTTACTCGTAGGTTTTAGAGTTACAGATTCTGAATCGAATGACTGTGTGTGGTACATGGCTTTGTCAGCGATAATTGAAAATTCGATTCTTCTCTAATGAAATTAAGCCAGGTCACGACGTAACCGAATGAAAGTGATGCTGCGTAAGAATTTTTTTGTTTTAGATATACACCCGATCGTGTTTCTCATCCTGGCTGGGACCAAATGCTGATCAAAACAAGGCGTTAAGCTGAGGTGCTGTTGGGCTGCTGCAGACACACTAGTATGGTGGCTAGTGCAGTGCGGGAAGTGCACCTGTGTTTGCGTTACATTCCTAACATAAGACGCAGGAAAATAAAGGGTGAGCTGTATTGTTTTACTTACGACTCTGTTGTTGAATGCTTGATGGAAGCTGTAAGAGAAACTAAGTAGCAAATCTTGTTTCTTTTAATTTCGAGTAACCTGAAGGCTCTGCTCACTTGAGATTTTAATTGTAAACGAAGGTTACAATTTAGTTTTGTAGTAACCAAGTTAGAACCAAAGTAAAAAGGCATTTGGCCTTAAGCGAACTTTCAAATACCCCCATGATTATGAGAGGAAGGTCCCCGATCGGCCCGATCACCAAGTTGCTCGAGGATTAGATGTCATGGTTGATGAGATTGATAGAGACCAAATCTGATTAAGAATGGCTTGTACACTCATGCGTTGATGCACAGCGATGACTTGGGACCGCACCTCATGAGGAACATGTGGCGATGGGTCTATAAGGAATCGCTGGTGCACAGATTACGAGGGACCGCACCTCATGAGTAACATGATGGCGATGGGTCTATAAAAATATCGTTGGTGCGATTCTTCTGTGTTGGTGCACATGGCCGGGACCGCACTTCATGAGGAACATGTGGCGATGGGTCTGGGAAATGTGTCTTGGCACAGATACAATGAAAATTTCACGAGTTCAGTATGCAGTGCTTAAAAGGCTTGTTGATCGGACCTTTTCTAATGAATAATGTTGTGCAGGAAGCACTTTGTACGAAGCCCTAATAACGGGTCAGTTATCAATCAGGACGATTGATAATTATTGAACCTCTGTTCCTATTGGCAGGATAGCCGAGCTGGATTACTCTGAGCACATTTTGCCCTTAAGTAGACCCGAGGTTGGGTGCTAGTCAGGAATGACTGTGTTTGTTGTACTATGGTCACTGGGGTGACTGTGTTAGTTTATATGGTCACATCGATGACTGTTTGTTTATAAAATCGTAAGGATGATTTTATTTGAGCGATACCGCTAGTTAAGCGATGGTGCTAGAAAAGCTTAGCAGCTTAGCTGACTTGTGTTGGTCAGGATTGGCCGAACGTATACTGTGCTGTTGTTTTCTTTTGGTTACAGGTTAACTAACACACGAGGACGTGTGCCTTGTCAGAATGGCCGTGTCGGATCGGACATGATCACGGACGTTCAATTGACTCTTTTGAGACTACAGCCTCACCCGGTGACACTATTGAGATGACAGCGCCCCTGGTGACGTCGAATGGAACCAACGACTTCACATAAAAGGCGCAGCGGCGCAGTAGCGGGAGCAGTTACGTTTGTGCCTCGCGCGGTTGCACAAGTGCTCTCGGCACTCCACACTGTGTAGTCGACTTGTGAGGACGTTTGGTTTGATTGACTGACGGACTCACGTTACTTTATAGTTCTACCTACATTGTTATTGCTATTGCTGAATTGTAATTTAAATGTAGCTTGGTAAACGTAAATTCGTAACAGACAAATGTGCTTGAGGAGTTTCTTCCGCGGCTTCTTCTCCTCAGTAGGTAGCACTAGCGAAGCTGCGAAGGGCGGGCGTTTTGGGGGATGTCTGTATTGTAATATTTCGTACTCGGTCAAAACCAAATATAATGACATTTGAGTACGAGTTCTGTGTTTTAATGTTTGAACCAGCATAACCCACATGTTGCCCACAAGATAGTCGTTACCTTGCCTTCCTGCCAAGGATACAGATCTTGTATCCGACATATATAACTTTACTGCTGGATGGACTTCAAAAGAGACAATGACGCTCTAAGCTTGTTTTGAGGGTTTCTTTTCACAGGTTTACTAAAAAAAAAAGTGATTTTGATGTGCAAATGTCTCTTATAAATAAAGATGAGTTTTATTTTTTTTATCTCACAGTACACTATTTTATAATTAAATATAGATTGAATTAAGAAACCTTAACTAATAACAGCAGTCTACATCTGACTGTCACTGTAACAACTACTAAATACAACACAGGACCTATCACAGCTCAGACAGAACGCATAAAATCAATTGTCCTTCGCAACTCACTCCACTATTTGCATATGCCTTACTTGAAGTCGTTCCGTTGCCGACTGTACAAGCCTAATTACACCGCAACAAATCTGTCGCTGTGCCTGTACCTCCAACTGTGTGGCCCCGACGTGTAGTCCTAATGACGGCACTGTGATCACGCAACAGTCGCGTGCTTCCTCCACTCACATGTACGTCATAAATGCAATGTATTATTATTCTATTCCACGTGTTATAAGCCCTGCATGCCGCAGGGGTAATGTAGGACACGAGGTCGTCACACATATGTACAACAATGAGTCTGTACACATTTAACAGCCGTCTAGGGACTATTAATAAGCTGATTCCAGCAAAAAATGATTGTTCAAACATGTTTAGTCAACCTCGTTTATTTATTATCAAATACTCTCGCCTACTATTTAGTTTCCTATTTAAACTATAGAGTATGGATAAGCGTCCTAATGATTTATGTCCCGTAATGAAAATGCATGTCAAAGCTAGTCCAGATTTTAATCCTTTGATAGTCGTTTACGCCGAACTGGATGTACCCTCTGACGCAGCTCTGAATTTATGGTCAAAATACTAAACTAACTCGATAAAATCTATGCGCAGATAGTCCTAGAAGAGCGCTGACGCTACTAAACGTTAATGTTAAATCATTGGAATATTCTACAAGCAAAACGTTAGATCTTTCGAGCAAAAAGGGGCAGCGTTTAATACATATCACCCTTACCGGTTCATCCCTAAGTCCACAAAACTCCGTGAATAATTTAAAATCAATTGGATTGCTTCAATATAATCCGGAACTTTCTCGTGAAAAAATTTGCATAGGTACCTATCGACGGGTACATTCACAAACCTCGGTAACTAATTCAATAATTTCACACGCAATAACATCGGAAACTTTTAATTCATGAAATAACTTCTCTTGGAGTGTAACTTGAGGTAAAGTGTCGCAATTATTTACGACTAGACCTCCACAACCTCTCTAAGGAAAATGTACCTAAACGCCTTTTATTGTGCCTCTTTTAGTGAAACATTAAAATTAATTTGCGTTTATGTAGCCAAATGAACTCCGGGTTACGGGGTTTTTGTTATTAAAACTTCGGATAGTTTAATTTCTATTGAGTTTTGTGTGGATTTTGTGAAATTGTCCTTGGAAATAAACATAATGTTCTTTGATTTACTATATTAACGTATAATTATATAAATTCCCAAGGCCATAGCTATTAAAAATAGTAGGCTGGACTTATCTTTACGACTTGTTGTAATAAATGCGTGTTATTTTATAGCGTACGGTCTTTCCAAATTGAAACAATAAATCTTTGTTATAAGCTATAATAAATAGTCCTAACGTAATAATATTGGGGCGATTTTATTTATTTTCGGTAACAAGAGAACCCACTCTATTTTTAGCGGTAATTCCAGAGATGTTTATGTGTTTTTTAAATAATTCTATTTACACAAAACGATTCGTCAATCGGTAAAGCTCTACATAAAAGTTCTTTTACCTAGTTCGTGACCTTATTTTGTGCAATATTATGACGTACGGAAATTGTTGGAAAATTTTCTATGTTGGAAATACTAATACAAACGACAGGCGGATGACGACGGACAAATTTATCTGTCAAAGGACGGGGAAGGAATACTAATACTAGATCTTCCCAGTTTGAAGTAAGTATTAACTAACAAAAATACAGCTTGTTTGAAGCGGTACACCATTACATACCTACACATAACAAGAAAGCGCACTGAAATAGCAATAATATTTTTCGATCCTTTTCATAGGAAAACATTGTGGCTCAATAAGTAAGATAACACGATTTTCATGACATTGTACTCGGTTATAAGTGTTTGTATATTGTTTATAGTCTATAATATAAAAAGCACCACACTTTTGGATGAACCAAATAGTCTTAATAGAACTTATCATACTTACCACATCACATTTTTATACCCCGACGTAAGCTAGGGTAGTTAGTAGTAGTAAGCTAGCAAACCCCGGGTTAAGCTAAGGTGAAGGCACTAATGTACACCCACCGTTCGTATGTTCAGGTCCAATAGGGTGAGCCTATTACCATTAATCGGACAAAAATTCAAACCCTGAGCTTTTACTCAGAATTTCATAGAAAAACCTAATAACTAAAGTGTTATTGGGTTGGGTTATAAAAAGTCTTGCTATAAACATGTATAACTTCCTGGCAACATAAAAGAACAAGAAATACTATCTTATGTTCATAACTATATAAACCACACCTACCATACCCTATTCATCAACTATTATTTGAAATTTCCATACAAAAGAATCTCATATTCACTATTATAACTAACAGCTACTCCACACTCGTCTTTGTTCGCGCGTAACATTATAATTTTCATCCTTGTAATTTTCAATTAGTTGTCGTAGTGGAACAAATATGTACATAGTTTACAATCTCGCGTGACAAGCAAAATCGTTATTTTCATAATTACAAAGTCATTAATGTCTTGACGACACTCCGCTCAAGCACAAAATGAGAGAAGCAATCTGCAGAACTTACCCTACCTCCCTTTAGTATGTTGACACTTATTGCTCTATTACATATATACGAGTGTACACATTTACATAAGCATACCAACCACAACTTAAGTCCATCTGTTTGCGTCAGAAATGTATGCAGGCTTTCGTGCGGAAAATAACTTATGAAATTCACGAAAGCGTTGTAATTTATCATTGTAATTATTTATTATAGTTACCTTAGAAGGTTATGGCTCAGTTTGTGCGTAGATCGATTCGATTACGACCCTTAACACGTTCGCAGTTTTACGTATATTATGTAAACTTCAACGTGTATTTCGTAGCAAGAACCTGTTCTTATATTTTGTACACACTTTTTCTAGTACACACGACAACACGCCAAGTTAACTATAATTATAAAAAACCTGCTATTCCTAAAGAATACGGGCCCATTAAAGGGTTAACTGTTCATCTTGATGTTTCGTCGTGTGTTAGGATTTCAAATTAGAACATGATAGGTATATGATGTCTTTGTTATCTTTCTGAGAACCTATGGGATATCGAAAAGATTGAAAACTGCCTAAACGGTGAGCACATAACGCTTTAAAGACTAACAATATATGTTACCCGTAATTCTATGTACTTGCGCAGTACACAGCCACATAACAGTTAAAGTAACGTCTTACTTAGCACACGCCGTTTGTGAACCACTAAAAACACAACGACTAGAAGCCATAGTCACGCATCTGCCGTTAACTCTTATGGTATTGCTTGGATCTCAACGTTGTTTTCCTACACTTTCAGACCAGAAAGGGGGTTTTCCCAGATCACATATTGGTCCCACCTAATCTTTACTTTTAGGGGTACAATAGAATTTATCGATTCGGATTTTGGGTGCGGGTAATTTTGAAGGGGACACTGTGGTCAGCAACAAGCACATTCCCGTGGCTTTTGTAGAGTGTGCGTGTCGAGTTTTATTCGCAAGTGGAAACATCCGTTTTATAGTACTATCATGCTGTGAGTGGCCCTTACATTCGAAACGTAAAAGTATGTGGAATTCATGGATTTTATATTACACTCGCTCGCATTACATCTACGCGTATTGGGTATTTATACCTGGGTATTTTTATAAGTAAGCATGGGTGCCACTAGGATTACTTTCAGGTGGGTGCATTTTACTATTAATTTAAACTAATATAAATTATCAGCTTTTGCTCGCGATGTAGTCCGAGTTACGGTAATAAGGTTTTTTAAGATAGGTACGTAGTACCTACTCACAAGGTTTCATGCCAATAAAAACATTTTCTTTCTTCTTCTTTCTTTCTGTATGTTGTCTATTTTCAGAGATCAATGTTTTGCATAATGTTTATTTACCTACATATTAAGTTGGATACAATGGTTAAACATTAGTGCTTATCGGCTTTTTCTCAAGAATAATAACTACCTACATCAGAGAAAAAATGGAAAGCCAATACTTGTATGAACTAAACATACAATGGAAATTGTTTTTTTTAAACATCAACAAAAACCTATTTCGATGCCTATTCTTATGAATATCCGAGCTAAGCCAGCACACAACAGATACACTCATAAAAAAGGCCATGTGTCACTAGATCCGATCGAAATATACCGTGGATTATGTTAATCCCGGCCATCAGCTGTATTGAGCTATATTGTATGCAAAATTCCATCCCGCTCCGTAGTTATATTATGATTGTACGCATATAGCATCGAATGACGGTAATTTACTACTAAGGTAATTTATTTGTTCATAACAAACCATTACGCCTGTATACCCCGAAGGATTGGACAGAAGCGTACTGCTATACAAACAAACACCGTACAATAGTCATCTGCAGGACTAAGTGCGGAAACCAATCCCACACAGAAATAGGTTCTCCATGATCATGATGATTGCTATACAATCACAGTTCGCTGAGACAGTACAAATATTCTTATCTATCTTTTGGTCCATTCAGCTCAATAAATAATTAAATACGTATTTATTGAACTGGTAGATTTGACAGACTGTTAATGTATGTGGGATCGTAGTGAATAAAATAACAGTAGGACACTTTAGCAAATTTTATTTCTTCTTTTTAACACACGTCTTTGTACAATCTTTAGCTCTAATCTAAAAACCGCCATCTTCAATCCCTTTTCAATCCTCTTCCATTCGTTCCGCTCTTCGTTCTCTCTTTCTTACCTATCATTCTGTCTCACTCTCAGTGTTGTCTACTTCATAAACCATACATTCCCACATTCGGCCATTCTGACTTACATGACTGTCCTCAGGCATACAAACAAGCACAGCGTACATCACACAAATCTCACCTTATCACAAACATATTACTTAACTAAGACATACTTACTACTAAACATAACATAATGCTTACATAACTTAGTTTATTTATTATGACACATGGTTATAATAATTTTATAAAACTTATAACACTCTTAGAAACAGTTATGAGTTACAACTATAACATTATAGTATGGTTACATTTGCCTCATGTCTTTATTTACTTTAATTACATAAATAAAACAGAGCATAGCTAGTTTTAACGTCAATAATGCTATCTTAAGACTTACAAACGTGTTTTCTTTTATGCCAGTGAAAGAAAATGTTTACTTACAATTTTAAACTTAATATTACCATTTTTTCATTCATCACC
This sequence comes from Acronicta psi, assembly GCA_946251955.1. NCBI lineage: Eukaryota > Metazoa > Arthropoda > Insecta > Lepidoptera > Noctuidae > Acronicta > Acronicta psi. Next base: position 7,069,916 of record OX276475.1, on the reverse strand, counting down.
TTTCACACTTAACCATAAATCAATAACACTTACTCATGATTACAACTTGGCCACATTTTCATGTTTTCAGCTGCAGTAGAAGTTTTATTAGGTCCTTCAGCACTAGAATCATATTTTTCTACATCAAAACGGTCGTTTCCTTTCACTTTTATGATTTTGTAAGGGCCGAAATACTTTTGTTTAATTTTTAATCCTGTCCCAAACTGGGTTCTTTTTATTGCTACAAGATCTCCTTCCTTATATTTAATACTTTCCTTCCTTTTCTTATTAAAATTCTTAATATTTTCTTCCTGTACCTGTAGTATTTGTTCTTTAGCCTTCTGTCTAAGGTTTTCTCTTTCTAAAATGAAACTGTCCCTTTCTTCTTGACACAGTAATTCATAGATGTTGACATCTTCCTTATTCTTCATTTTTACCCCAACTAAAAGTTCAAAGGGAGTAGTACCTGTGCTCCTTTGATAGGTGCTGTTAATAGCTCGCTGTACACGACTAACATGGCGATACCATAATGTGGGGTTCTCTATACACATCTTTGTCAGAACTGAGATAATAATTCGATGTATCCGCTCGACCTGTCCATTTCCTCTTGGCATGCCAGTTGTTATTTTCACATGCTGTATTCCTTCTTCATTACAATAATCTTGGAACTCTGAACTCGTGAAAGCTGCTCCTCTGTCTGTAATCATCCTATTTGGATTTCCAAATAACTGTTGATGAATACGAAGTTTATCTATTGTCTCTTTGCTTGTGGTACTCTTCACAGGAAAAATCCAAACAAATTTGGTGAATCCATCTACAACTGTTAAGATGTGATTATACAGCTTCTTTGTGTCTGTCATAGGGCCTATGTGGTCAACATGCAAAGTATGCAGAGGTAAAGTTTCTTTCTCAATCACATGTAAAAATCCTTCTTGTTTTCCCGCTTTTCTGTTAGCCAGTAAACATGGAATGCAGGTTACTAAAAAATCTTCTATCTTTTTACTCACATTTTTTATGAAATAATCTTTATTAAGTAATTCTAACATCTTCTTTTTTGAAAAATGACCATTTTGGTGTATTCTTTTAATAATCTCATCTTCCATACTTCTTGGGATAACCAACTTTTTTTCCATGCCTTTATAGATAAGACCATTATCTAACAAATAATCTTCATATGGTGTATTCTGTAAGATAGCTGTAATAGCTTTTAAGCCTTCATCTGCTTGCTGAGCTTTTCTGATGCTGTCATGTAATTCATCAATAACTGCAACATATGGGTTACGGCTTAGGGCGTCAGCATGTTTCATCCTGGACCCTTCACGGTGTTCTATAGTAAATTCAAAATCCTGTAAAAATAGAACCCATCTTGCAACTCTTGTAGACATAGCCAAATCTTTTTTATTTAAGGTCATCTGAAAAGCATTACAGTCTGTTATTATCTTAAAATGCCTGCCAAATAAATAATGTCTGAATTTTTTCACACCCTCAATGATTGCCAATGCCTCTAGTTCGTAGCTTGTATATTTACTTTCTGTATTTGTCGTCTTTCTGCTCATGTAGTATACAGGATGTAGTTGATTGTCATCTGAACTGCGCTGCATAAGAATAGCTGCATAACCAACACAGGATGCATCTGTGTGAAGCTCTGTGTAAAGTTTTGGGTTAAATATCTTCAATACTGGTTCATTCGACAACATTTTTTTAATTGTATTAAAAGCATGACGCTGTTCTTCATTAAACTTAAAATTTGTATCCTTCTTTAGTAGGTTTGTAAGAGGACTAACAATTAATGCGAAATCTGAAATGTATTTTCTAAAGTAAGATGCCAATCCGACAAAGCTATGTAACTGTTTTACCGTCTTTGGCTTGGGGAACTTCATCACTGCATCAGTTTTATCACTAGAAGGTCTGACTTCACCATTTTGAATCACATGTCCAAGGTAAGTGATTTTCCGGCACACCAGGCTTGCTTTTTTCCAGTTAAATTGTAATCCATACTGGGCGGCTACTTCCAAAACTTCCTTTAGTCTTTCCACTGCTTGATATTCATTCTCTGCTGGGATTAAAATGTCATCAATAAATATCATTACCTTTCCTTCTGCTATCAGTTCTCTAAAGGCACAAGTGATAAACCGCATGAAATACTTTGGACAGACTGATAGACCAAACGGAGCCCTTAAAAATTCATATTGGCCCTCATGTGTTACAAAGGATGTGTATTTTACACTTTCTTCGCTGATTTTTAAGTGAAAAAAGCCGTTTTTTAAATCAAGAACACTAAACACTTTGGCTTCTGACAGTTTATCAATGTAATCTTCTATTAACGGTAAAGGAAATTCATCTTTCACAATTTTCTTATTGAGCTGTCTGTAGTCAACACAGATACGGGTGGAGCCATCTTTCTTGCGCACCAGGACAAGAGGACTAGCATAATCGGAATAACTTACCCTGATAATTCCTTTGTCTAACCACTCTGCTATCTGCCTACTCACTTCATCCCGTTCTCTCAACGAGATACGTCTTGGGCGTTGAGCAACTGGGGTATCATCCTTGAGCACTATCTTGAGCTGAATAGGCACCTCCTTTATCTGATTTGGTTTATAATTTTCAATGCAGGAAATAACTTGACTCTTAAGTTGTTTACACCCAACATAACCTATAACATCAGAAGCACATGGAAAACAATTTAATTTACCCATCCATTCTTCATCTACAGGTCTCATCCAAACTGAACTTCCATTCAAAACACATATAACATTCTTTAAAAATTCTTGACCAATTAGTAATTTAAATGGCATACACGTCTGTGGAACAATGTAACAACCTACGTTTACATATTTGTAACCATCAATCTCAATTACAGTCTTTAAATATCCCATTGAAGTCACTTTGGAAGATCCTAAACCCGTCATCATAATATTATTGTTTGTATCACATTGCGGTGACCCTAACTGAATGTAACACTCACTAGATATTAAGTTCACGTCACTGCCACTGTCTATTAACGCGGTAACAATTAGTGTTCCATCATGTAACTTTACTTCCTTCATCGGTTTCATATTTGATGATAACACCGATATCAATGTTTTGTTTACATTGCAAACATCACGACGACATCTGTCAATGTAGGTGCTGTCAGTGCTGTCAAAGTCACTATCTGATCCGCCGCCATTACGGTGTACATTACCCGACGAACCAATCAGCGCCTTCGCAGAATCGCCATTTTCCGTCAAACAACCAATCTCATTCGGTTGCGAATCTTGATGTTTTTCAAATAGAGTGCTGCCACCTATTTGCGAATTGAAGTACAATTCTTTGGACGTCGATGGAACTTCGTTCGTTCGTTCGTTTCTTTGTTGTTTCGGTTTGAACTTTACTGGTATGTTGGCTTTCTGAACATTAGATCGTTCGATCTCTTTCTTGCACTCGGTAGCCATATGACCGAACTCGTTGCAGCGAAAACACTTTTTCCCTTGATTTTTATGTGGGCAATCTGATGATAGATGACTTAGTTCTCCACAGTTAAAACATCTAGAAGTTGAAGCTTTATGATTGGGAATCAAGTACTTTCCTTGGTGTTTCGCATCTCTTTTCGTCTTATCTCTTATGGCTTCATATATTTTCAGCTTCTCTTTTAGGTCTGGGTACGTCTTGACGCCATACAACATCATTTTATTAACTTCCGAGTCAACAATACCGTCAACTATATACTTGATAGCGACATAATCAGGCATTTTGGCTCTTTTGCCCATTTCCTTCATTATTAGGAGATAGTCTAGACTGTTCTCATTCTTGTGCTTCTTTCGAGCACTCATCATTTCGTGAATTGTTTTCATATCAGTGGAATCTGCGAATTCCTTCAGCAGTTCGTCCTTCATGCATGCCCACGTTTTGAATGGCCTTTCCGACTTGAGCCATAGCGCCGCGGTTCCGATGAGAGCACGCCGCGCCACTAGTAGCTGTTGTATGGGAGTCCATTCAAAGATCAAGGCATGGTCTTCCAAATCCTGCACCCATCTTGAAGCGGGATAACTTTTGTCTTGCCCGCTGAACTTAGGCACTAACTCGGCGCTCATGTGGAGTGTCGAATTCACATTTGATGCGTCCATCTTCGTGGTTTTCTCGGTAATTTCTTCCATACGCGTCGTAATGGCACAGCGTCGTCGTCTTTCGTCTTATATTCGTCGTTACGGAAAAAAAAATACCGGCTTCTTTGGCACGTGCACGCGGTGCAGTCTTCGTCTTGATTTGCTTGTTTTACGCCTTTTATTCACTTCCTTTTTGCGGATCCCGGACGAGCCCCCAAATTTGTGGGATCGTAGTGAATAAAATAACAGTAGGACACTTTAGCAAATTTTATTTCTTCTTTTTAACACACGTCTTTGTACAATCTTTAGCTCTAATCTAAAAACCGCCATCTTCAATCCCTTTTCAATCCTCTTCCATTCGTTCCGCTCTTCGTTCCTTCGTTCTCTCTTTCTTACCTATCATTCTGTCTCACTCTCAGTGTTGTCTACTTCATAAACCATACATTCCCACATGTATATCAAAGTTATAATGTGTCTTAAACAAGTTGTAAGTACGTAAGACTGTCATGTATTATCACGCGACGTAACAGAAATGGTACCAAGAAGTCTGTCGAAGGCAGAATGTAATAATTCTCTCTGAACATAACACTTTATATTATTAGTTGCGCTTCGAAACTTGCAGCCGAGCTTAAGATTTAGATGTCTTGTACGACCAGGAAAGGTCAAAATAAAACATGTAGGTAGATAAATACCATCACGCCTGTATTCCCCGAAGGGTTAGGCAGAGATGTACTTTAATGTACACCCACAGTTGATCAGCATGTTTTAGCCCTATTGCCATTAACCGGGAACAACTCCAACTGCACTGAGTGTGGTAAAGTTGAGGACGTTCTCCACATCATGATGGAGTGTGTTCGGAACGAAGATCTCAGAGCTGAACTATTAAGACAGATTGGATGTTGCAACAGCATTTTAGCGAATCCTACTTCAGAAGAAGCAAGGGCACTGTATAAACTTGTTAGAATTGGGATCGGTAGACGATACGACAGACGACGGTGATTAATATTGTTTATTATTATTATTTATTAGTTATGCCTGTATTGTAAGCAAGCCTTACGGAGCGACATAGTCTTGTTTGACCAAGCTCCTTAAATAAAGATAAAAAAACCTCCAAACTCCGAGCTGCTACTAAAAATTTTATAGAAAAACCTACAGACCACTTTGTTCGACCCGGGAATCGTATACAGGGCCTTACGGTCGCGCTTAGCTCAAATAAGCTAACGAGGCACTTAAATAAATATAATAAAAATAAAGAAAACAGCCGAACTAAGTACATACACAGCTTAATTCTTGCTTTCTTTCTGTTTTTTAATTTAATTAACAACAAACACTTCCTATTCCCTTTTTTCGACGACTTCAAAATGAAAATGAAAACAGTAGTTAAGTATGTAATTTACAGGGACAATTTATTTTAAAATTAATTCAAGTATGTTAATGAATTAATTGCACATTGTCGTGACTTTTAGTCATTGTAGTACGCACGGTTACCCATCAAGCTAGTTTGTACTAATTTATATAGAGTATGTTTTAGATTACATAGAGATGTATGATTTTGAATGTTTGTAACGGATAGACTCAAAAACTACTGAACCGATTTCAGAAAAAAAATCACCATTGGAATGCTACAATATCCTTGAGTAACATAGGCTATATATAAGTAACCGGGGCAAAGCGTGGGTGGGTCGCTAGTCATTAATAAGTTAATTTCTAATTTGCACAAAATATTTATACAATGAAAGATCAGCTTATCCTGGAAATGTACCTATAGCGTGACGTGTACCCTGTACCCTATATATAGGTACATCAGAGGTCATTTTCGTAAGGCTTAGCGCTTGTCCCACCATCTCCTGATAAGCTCCCGTTAAATTACTTGGCAGATAAGTTCATTAAAATTTTGTTTCTTTTTTAAATTTATTCAGCGGCTATCCAGAGGTGGCCAAACGGGCCCTTAACCTCTTACGTACTTTTACATTTGGTACAGCAAAGACATACTTTTATGAATATTACGGATTTAAAATGCTAAGAAACTAGATTCCATATTGAAATCTGTTGCTCACGAGTTTACAGTCTAAATTTCAGAGCCCGAAAGGATATTTGCTTAAATCGTGTTCGCCATTAAACGCTACACTTAGGCTGAGATTCAGAGAAGAAACTCAGCATGAACTTACGCTTCCGTATGTCAAATTTGTATTACAATTTGACATACGGAAGCCTAAGTTTATGCTTAGCATCGTCTCTGAATATTAGCCTTAAACGCAAGTCAACAATAAAACAAAACCCAACTGATAGTGAAACTGCCTTAAGGTTCCCGTTATAATACAAAACAAACAATAGGTTTAACTACTTACATAAAAGTTACCTAAATCCTACAAAGTATAACAAGACGTACGGAATCAAAATTGAAAACTATTTTCTTAGGCTTTCAAACTCTCCAAACGGGGCAAAGGATTAAGTCAATATTTTGCTGAACTCTAGAAACTATTAAGGTAACCTTTACAGTGATGATTTTACACTTTCATAACCAATTTGTAACTACTTCATGGGTCTAGCGGTTGTAAGCTTGACCACACGAATACGCTAAAGTTCCCGGGTTCGATTGCCGGCTTAAGTCTTATTGGGTTGTCTATTAGCAGCTCTGAGTTTTGATGTGTGTCAGATTGAGTCCTAAGCATACATTTATACAGATATGATGGTATGTATGTATATGTATCTTTAAACTTTCAAAACTACATAGATAAGCAAAGCCCCACAAAACCGTTTTCACGGTTTGTCTGTGGGTACATACAGAAAACAACTTACGCACTAATTTTAAAAACTTGCTTATTGCACTAAACATTTATGGCATTAAACTCGTCCGTTTTCACATGGGACCTAAACATACCAGCGGACTGTGCCTAACCCTTCGCTAAATAAAGGTGAGATGGTATATATATTCAATTTGTATATAAAATTAGTTACCCTAGATTTGTTAATCTAATCTTAAACCCTACAATAGCGACGAAAAACATACAAACCACGTGACATTTATATAGAATGGATAAATTAGTGCACTTGGCAAGAGTGGAACGATTTAAGGTTTTGATAAACGTAAAATTTAAGTGAATTTGTTATTGTATTATTACAATAACATGCAAAGACATCGAGGTGCAGGAAGCGCTGCCCCTGCGCTACTTAACTATCTTAAAAGTTTCAATAGCCACGCATAACAATATGTTGAAATTGAGCACCATAATTCACAAACCGGTGAAATATCACATGTCCGTTCAAAAAAGAACGATATAAAGAACTCTATCCCTCAGGGCAGTGTACTAGGCTGTATATTATTCTTGTTATACATAAACGACCTTCCAAAAATCATAGATTCAACAAGTATCCTATTTGCTGATGATATATCAGTAATATTTCCATGTGAAAACATATTAGATTTAAACCCTAAAATTAATAAAACCCTTTCCGAAATTTTAGCGTGGCTTGAAGACCATAACCTTGAAGTTAACTTTACTAAAACCAAAATTATGCAGTTTAAACCATATCAAAAACGTCCAATAGTAATCAACTACATCCATCATAACACAATAATAGAATGCGTTGACTCTTTTAAACTATTAGGCCTACACATAGACACTAACCTAAATTGGAAATGCCACATCCATAACACAAGCGGGAGACTATCTAGGTTCACATATGCTTTACTCCAATTAAAAAAATCTACAGACCAAAAATCAGCAATTGTTGCCTACTATGCATATGCACACTCCTGGCTTGTATATGGAATAATACTATGGGGCAATAGCACGAACGCAGATGTTCTATTTAAACTACAGAAGAAATGTATAAGAATCCTCGCAAACATCGACGGAATGGACAGCTGCAGGCCACACTTCATTGAACTTGGCATACTAACATTAACATCTATGTACATCTTTGAAATCTGCTTATTTGTCAAAAAACATATTCACTTATTTTCCTTAAAAAAAGATCATTACTCACAACCTCGTAACTTAAGAAATAAAAATTCACTAGCTCTACCGACATCAAAGCTATCTATATTTCATTCTGGGCCATATGTAATGTGTATTAAGATATATAACAAAATACCACAACAACTAAAAGAAACATCCAGCTTCAATATATTCAAGAGTAAATTAAAAAAATACTTAACCCAAAAATGTTATTACAGTATAAAAGAGTTTTTCGAGGACAGAACTAAACAGTAAAACAGTGTGCAATATAAAAAATAATTAAATTATAATATGTTAAAGTAAATAGTATAAATATAACGATAACATAATAATAAAGGTATATATAAATATAATAATATATATAAATAAATATATAACCTAAGATTAATTAAATAGTTTGTAAGTCATTTTATATTAAAATTGTATTGCTGCGCCCTAACAGGGTATCATGTATGTACCTCTACATTCTGTAACACCTATGTACCACTCATGATCGCAATAAATATTTGTATTTGTATTTGTATTTATAAAAGTATAAATTATATGAATCTGATATCCATCATATTCCCACATGAACTTCTATTCTAAAATGAACTAAGGACTATCTCGTCAACATTATGAAACGGTACGTAATACGCCTCGTTCACTAAAACCATGTCTATTGAGTTTATGGAAAAAATATCACATTAAATGTCGATTAAGTTGGTCGGGGCCGCAGCGGCGTCGCGTCGCCGGCGCCCGCAGAATACAACGATGATCGATTACGCTAATTTACCGACTCACCTCAAATACTCACTATTCTGCGCCCGGGAGAAGATCGCTTTATCTGAAACCAAACATTTTCTTTTTTAGTTTTTTTTTACATAATGTACTCTTCATCTGCTGGTTTCCATCATATGCCGATGGGCACGGGTCTCCTCTCAGTATGAGAGGGATTAGGCCACGTTGGCCTAATGCGGGTTGGCAGACTTCATATTATGCCGTCGAGAAAATCTCTCAAGCATGCAGGTTTCTTCACGATGTTTTCCTTCACCGTAAAGCGAGTGATATTTACGCACATCATTTCTAAAAGTCAGAGGTGCGTGCCTTGAATACGAACTCGAGACCTTTGACTTTGCAGTCCAGTGGTCATACCCCTAGGCTATCACTGCTCGCTCAGAATGAGTGTTAGGCTACAAATTTAGCACCTTCGCTTGCCTAGTAGTGTGAGATGGCTGACTATCCACGCCGTCGACAATTAAACCTCTCAGGCAACTGCTTTTTTCAACCGAACGAAAAAAGTGAGGTTTTCAGTCGGTTTCAGAAACTAATTTCATAATTATTATATTCAGTCCCAGTACATGTTAAATTGTGTGTTTATGAACGAATCGTAAAACCGTATCGTGGTTAATTAAATATAGATATATCTACCCAGTGTTCACAATTACTTCGATATAAGTTGTCAATTACACGAACCAAAATACTTAGCGTTTGTAAGTACTCCTTAGTATTTCGATTACGGTTTGGCGGTAGCTAGAATGTGGTATATATTAATTTAGCTCTGTCAGTTTGGAGAATTATTTTTAAAATAATGACTTCCATCCCATACGTGACCTTTATGGCGAAGCCACTGGTCCCTATGATACAGTTTATACTAGTTTAGGGGTCAGGGATTCACAATTATTGTATAAGCTCATTTATGTCAATAAATATTTTATTATTATTATTATTATTTATTAACATAATAATAACATTCTCAGAAGATTTCTCAGTTTCTTTGTAAAGGTATTAAGACATTTCCTATAAATCCCAGTTACGAAAAAATTGGAAAGCTTCCCCCAAACTGTTGGCTAATGACTTGACTGAAATCGAAGGCTTAGCATAATGTTATCTAACGACATCTAAAATAGATGGCTTAACTCCCCTTTCAAGGTAAGAAAAGCTTTCATTCATTGATACCCGGTTACTATCTAATGTAATAGCTAGTGGGCAATCAGAATGTAGTAGGCCTTAGAAAAACATTTTTTTTTAATTTATTTATTTATTCTTTATAACCAACTTGCCTTAACAGTTAAGAACCACACAAACAAGTTATTGGTCTGTACAAACAAAGTCGAAAGAGAAACATACCTACTGAATTAAAATTAGAAAAGAAATTAGAATAATAACAAATAGAATAGAAATATCAATGTCAACAAGTCACAAGGAAATTATCAATTTAACATTTATAAGTAAAACAATCATATTAGATAAAAAAATAAAATAAAACTAAAAGTAAATAATTATTTAAAAATCACGCAAAATAATAATTATCATTAAATTAGTCACAAGAGATTGTACTAGCGGCAGTACTACATTGATTTTGATACTGATATTATGTGGATACTGATTTGATACTGGTATTACCTCATCCGGCCCCAACCCAAAGAAAAGATTATGATAATTATAAGAGGAAGAGGTTGTGTCTGCTAATTGTTCTTGACAGGTTAATTAGCATTCATAGCACCCCGTACTTGGTCCCAAAATGGTCTTCTCTCAGTTAGTGTTTTGTGTTTATGGCGAACGCGTCTGGCTAATGTTTGGACGGCCTATAGTATCCTATAGTAATAGTAGCATCTTTAGTATTTGACGACGTCTGTGGTCTAGTGGTTCGAGTACCGGACTGCTGATCACGACGTCGTGGGTTTGATTTCCACAAGACACAAACATTTATTGTGATGAATTTAAGTGTTTGTGTTTGTCTGGGTGTTTCCTATGTATTATAAGTATGTATTTACAAAAAAAAAGTATATAAGTATTATATCCATTGTCTAGTATAGTACAAGCTCTGCTTAGTTTGGGACTAGATGGTGCTGTGTAAAATGTCCCAGGATATTTATTGAGGCTAATCTAAGCATATTCCGTATGTCAAATTTGTATTACAATTTGACATACGGAAGCGTAAGTTTACGCTTAGCATCGCCTCTGAATATTAGCCTAAGATCAATGGCTAAGGGCCTGTTTCTGCGGAATAAATTAAAAAATGAAACAAAATTTGTATAAAATTATGTGCCAGCTAATTTAACGTGAACTTATCAGTAAGCTGTGATTTGCTTTGACAAAGATTCCTGGTATTGCAGTGTGTGGTTACTTATCCCATACAAACAAAACATTCCTTGAAACCGAGATATTGCAATAACATGAATATTGCCGAAACCCGATAAGTGCGGTGCAGACAACAAACACACGGCTTTTGGTAGCCGTATCCATATCCAAACTAATATTATAAATCCCACAGCGAGTCTGTTTCTAGCCATATAACAATAGAAAAGCTAGAGAGAACTCTAATATTTATTTTTATTATCCTATTTGTAAATATAGGTGGTATACGAGTAATGATGTAAAAATATAATGTAGGTACCTAATGTTTGAGAAATTAATGTAATTATCTGTCATATTGATTAATTAATTAAAATACAATAATTTCATCTATACCTCATTTAGGTAATTCAGCTAACCTAGTTTTTTTTTAAATATTTAAACCATTGTGATAATTTTAGAACCGCCACATTCATACAAAAGAAGCTTAGAGAAGAACTTTGTAAAAAAAATACACTGTATTACAAAATGGTGTTATTAATAAAATGTATACTTAGTGAGACATCTGTTATTTTGTTATTTCCCCTTTATTTTTATATCCCCGATTGTTCCCGATTTACGAGAAAAGCTGTTTAGGGATTTCCAGTCTTTGCTTACCCATTTCGCTAACAGTCCGTGTTTTTATTTTGGAGCGAGTTCTTGGACTTGTGTCTTATTCTACCTTCCCATTTATATCTCTCGTTACGTCCCCTTTTTTATTGTTTAGAAAGAAATATGGTTTAATTTACACAATTTACGGATTATTCTGTTTGGTATTTTATTGTAACGTTTTTGGGGTTTTTTAAACAGCCAAAATTTAACCCTAAGCGCGATTTTGCTGTAAGACTCAAAATAAAATAGCTTTCTTGCTGCAACTTCAACAAGGTACATGCCATAGTAATTAAAATAACCAACGCCAACTTTTAAGTTGACGTTGTTATTATGTATACGACCTACTATACTTAAATTGTTTTTTACTATAGTTATTTTTTAAATATCTGAATAACTAATCATACCATCACGCTTGTATCACTTGAAGGGTAAGGCAAAGGTGTACTAATGTACACCTACAATGCGCCGGTATGTTTAGTTCCCATACAATAGTGGGCAAGCTTACTTGTGCCTGCATGTGGATTTGTATCCAGACTCCCAGCTGCTATGGGGAATTTCACAGAAAATCTAACAACACTTGCTCGACCGTTCGATTCGATTCTTACTCTATCTCTACTCGCATTTGGGCTTTCGACCACTAGGCTAACGGCTTAACAACTTTTAAAATAATATTTTATATAAAATCTCTACCTTTCCAAAGTTTACATACCTAACTACTTATAGTTATTAATAAAACCTAATGACACCTCTATTAAACAGACCACGTCATGTGTTCACAACAATGCGTGCCTAGTTGAACACAAAAATTAGTGACAGTTAACACGTTGCGTGATAAGAAAATCAATCTTTCCTACCAAAACATCAGTCACGCGGGACCTTGCCGACTTTTATTTTTACATGGCAATTTCGGGTTCTTCTTTTTAATAGCGACATTCGCGTGCTGAATGAGCATGGGTCATTCGGCTGTAATTGTAGTGTGCCCTTTGCGTAGCACGCGATCGCATGCCAACCGCAGCCCCAGTGTGGGCAGAGCCCGACGCCGCCGCCACGACCAGGTCAAGTTTTCATTGCCCGTTCAGCAAACTTTTACAGACAATAAAAAGCCATTTTTCTTTGGACAGATTCTTTCCCGTTTCTCTTTGTGCTGTAGTTTTCAGTTTAACGGTTATTTGTTTAGTTCCCCCATTGTACGGCAAAACAATAAATAACTTACAAACTGATGGTGAGGTAATAAATCGAAATAACGAGATTTACAGAAGGCGCGTGTAAATCGTACTTCCTTTATCTGATTTGAACAGTCGGCAGAAATTGACAAAGATTCTATTTGTCGGGACCACTTATTTCCGCAAGCTCAACCCACTTTAGATACACTCGTAATATGACCTCGCCCTCGTACAGGCCACCTGACCCATTGCAGATTCGATTGACTCGATCCAGGTCAAACCACGTAAAAAAGTTCTAGAACAATCTAATATACCGTTGCCGAGTGAACCAAACGATTACTTAATCAGAAAACGAGAAAATAGAAATGGATTTCAAAATCCGCTTTTTCAAAGTTTTCCGGATTCAACAATCTAAAAATATTGAACTACTTTCGAATGGTCGTTGACTTTGCGAAACGCTTCTAGCCAATTCGCAACTAGAAGGGCTTTCGTAACCGAACAAAAACTCCAACTTACCAAATCCTTATTGCAAACTTTTTAATTTAAGAAAAAACAGGAATATTGTCGCCTCATACTTTCCCTTGAAACCTGTAAGGGCCCTTGTTAAAACTTTTCTCAGAAGGAAATCGCTCGTAAAGTAAAAACCTACAATATTTTTAAAAATTTTATCGTTTGTCGTTTTTTTTAAGTTGGTTCTTTCACAGTACAGCTGCAGTTTCATACAAAAAGTTGAAATTTGCATGTAACATGCAAGCAAAATGAAAGTAACACATTTACCCGGCAGCATTTGCACTTATTTTACAAGCTTACTGGAATTCGCACGCAAACGCCACGTCAGCAACGCGAACATTTTTTTAAATGCAATAATGCTTGTTAAGGCTACACGCATAACACGGAGCATTCCAAATGTTGGTAAATGTGCCTACAGTTGGTGACGTTGTAGTCGTATTGTACAATAGGGTGGGGTGAAGTTTACAACATAGGTATGTAGTTAATATAAACACACCTTTATGGCGCGCCAGCATTTTATACCTTTGTTGCAATCAAAATGGCATTAGGAGAATATTATGTACGTCTATAGCTAGTTGTGCGTTACCGTGAGCCTCACAATTAGGGTTCATAAAGAATGCACGATTCAGGTGAGTGGCTACAGTTTCCTCATGAATGTGTGTCACGCTTTTTTCTTTTATTAACATTATGTAATCAGAAACAAATAAAAGTGGTTACCTTTTCGTGCTTTGCCTCGATACGAAAACACAATGAATATTTTATCTTACCTACTAATATTACATAAGGTAGTACCGGTTGTCATACGAATGCATATGACAATCATTAGTGATATTCAGCCCAAGCTTGACAAACATTTAGGATATCGAGGTATCGGTATCGTCCAGAAATTGAATTGTGAAGGTCTTATAGCAGACGCTTTGTGTTAAATATGATGATGATGATAATATTTATTTCTGTAAATAGATCCTTTAGACACTTTTACGAGTAATATTTTTTTTAATACTAAATGGCGTCTAGTATAAGAATAAGTATTGTATTCAGCCGCATCTGGTTATAGTAAAAGTCAATCCAACAAAGTTTGGAAAAAGCTAAGAGGATGAGAATATTGGTTAAATAGGTAGGTATCGGCCATTAAATATCGTAGAATCTACAGTAGTGATCATACCGTGTCTAGACAACCCCAATTAGCGCTTGTTGGCAACACATGTTTCAACGAAGACAACAAAATGGCAACCGTATTACTGGTATCGCACGCCCGTGCCGGTATCAATAGAAATGTCCAACCATTTCATCAATTGAGTTTGTACCGCAATGCTAGTCCGAATGGGAATCGCGCTTTTGTATTGTGAAATACTCATCGTGCGAATAGGTCCTTATTATCAAAAAGAACTGCGTAAAATGTTTACCAAACCCAACATTCCTTATTATAACTTATGTTCAACGATAAGTAGTTTACATATACAAACTTTTTGTTTCGTTTCCCTAACATAAGTACTAAACATCTACGCGAACCAAAGACAATAATATACATGTAAAGACCTTTTTGTCGTCATTGTAATGCAGCCCGCGGTGTATTATGAGACATTTGGATGTTTCTTTTGTAACATGCTGGCAGCAGCGTGGGGGAAACACCCATTTGTCAGACTATTGACTTTTAGCACGAGTTGCTTTTACACAATTTACTTGTTCACCCATCAATTCAACACAATTGTGTCGTTTGAACTTCGTTCTTGAATTTTACAGTTACAAAAATCTGCAATAATTATTCTGATCACATCCATGAAATAAATTGTTCTTTTTTATTTCGTTATTCGGAACGTACAAATTCTCCTTCTTTATTTAAACTTAGATTGAAAAACAAGACATTTTAAGGAAACAATATGGCTTGGGGGCTTTGAAATACAAACGTTGGCAAAAAACGAGAAATTTAAAATAAGCATTGTTGAAATCGTTAATGTCAAGGAGCGATATTTTTGCAATAATTAAGAACACAATTGAGAATGCACTATCTAATACCTAAATACCTACGTTTTGCAAACATATTTCTTGCAGTATGAAAGAATCATAGCACACTTGATATGATGGGCAAGTGTGAGATACTTGTCAGTCAGGTGGAGCAACGACTTGCAGAAGTCAGCTGGGTAATCAACTGTACAAGCAGAGCTAATGCTCGGGCTCTGTGGCATGTGGCACTAGAATAGGCCACCTATGTCCAACAGTAAACGAATAGGGACCGATAATACTGATAAAATTAATATCGCTCACGAAAATACTTTGATTAGTTAGAAAGATTTGTCGCATCACTTGCAAAAGCGTTTAGTAATCTCACAGATACCAGTTTGTTATTTAAACATCGGCTAGTTTGTGTAATTGTAGCATAAAGTCGGAACAAATGGAGTGACCCTCGTCAACCGTAATCCTGCGACAACATTACCGTCTTGTGACGTTGTGCGTAATTAATCTCTAATATCATCCGTACACTCATATCATGAAACTTCATGCTAGTGTTAATTCCTCGTGTTTCAGGCTGGGCTTACTTTGGTCACTTAGATTAATTATCTGGTTGAGATATAGTTTAACAGTTAACTGAATTCTCAGTTTTCTTATACCTACTGTTCAATTCCGTTTCTGGGAAGGAATGAATAAGGTTGTGGCATAACTGAATGAAAATGTAGTCGTAGACTTGGTGTGTTTATTTTGTAGTTTTTGGCCTAGGCGGCAATATAAATAGTATTTTTACTGATAAAATCGAAGGAATTTGTGGATGTATATTACTACGCCTCTGCCTAACCCTTCTGGGAATATCAGCGTGATTGTATGTATGTAAAGTCGCCGGAAGGATGGGAAAACCTAATTGCGGCAAGACTATGGGTGAGCCAACAATATTGGATCTAACTTAGTTTAAAAAAGATAGGTTGTAATAAGAACTCTTTAGGTAGTTTTTTTATATTTCACTGCACTCTCACGTTCCAATTTCAATAGCCATGGAATGGATATAGAATCCATTGATTCCATATTTTCCATCACATTGTAGCGGCAATCAAAGTGAAGGCTTACGTGCTGACAGTGGGTGATAGTAACTTGCACGTCCTCCATTTTATGCATATAAAAAACTACGCAACGTTAAATGTTTATCATCACTTCAGCCTACTGATGTCCACTGCTGGACATAAGCCTCCTTCATGGCGCGCCATTTCTCCCGGTCCTCTGCCTTCCGCATCCAGCTGCTACCGGCAGCAACATCAATCTAATGTTTATAGTTATGATTAATCTTCCTTGTAAGATTTTCTTCCAATATTTTAAATACCATTTTTATTTTTAGATCAGTTAATTATTGGCATCATAATCTTAGCTTAGCTTTGTATTCCATAGCAATCGAATCCGGCATGCATACACTGGACAAGCCAGTCTGCCATCAACCTGATGACGGACTATATCTTCTTACAACACAGCCTAAGATACGAAAAGAAGAAGGTAAAATTATATTAATATAATCTAAGTTCCATTATCTAGGTGAGATTGAAATCGATACTTAAAGGCAAACTCTACGAGCAACAGAACCCTACTACCCTATTCACTTTGCAGTATCCAGCGCAAGAATTTAACATAAAATACTATCAAGATTACCGTCTCAGCTCATTTTCCGTTTTATTGCATAACTGAGCATCTCCATTAAAATCACTATCGGTATTTCTGTTATAATTTCTTCCTTCCGATCATATTTTTGACGTTAATAATTATGATAGTAACATTGTTTCATTATACGTTTTACAGAATTTATTTGTGGAAGTAACTACCTATATGGCGTTCCTTATAAGTTATAAGTTAGGGTACACCACACGGAAAACCTATACTAATCTAAATATATAAAACTCAAAGGTGACTGACTGAAAGGTGACATAGTGATCTATCAACGCACAGCTCAAACCACTGGAGGGATCGGCCTGGAATTTGGCATGCAGGTAGATGTTATGACGTAGGCATCCGCTAAGAAAGAATTTTAATCAATTCTACCCCCAAGGGGATTAAATAGGGGATGAAAGGTTGTATGAAACTTTGTCAATTTTAAACCGATCGAGCTGAGACTTTGCATGCATATAGCTACTATGACGTAGGCATCCCTTAAGAAAGGATTTTGATAAATTCTACCCCCAAGGGGATTAAATAGGGGATGAAATGTTGTATGAAACTTTGTCAATTTTAAACCGATCGGGCTGAGACTTTGCATGCATATAGCTACTATGACGTAGGCATCCTCTAAGAAAGGATTTTGATAAATTCTACCCCCAAGGGGATTAAATAGGGGATGAAAGTTTGTATAAATCTTCTTAGATTTTCGACTGATTAAATTGAAATTAAAGATTGGAGCTGCTATGACGAAGACGTCCGCTTAAATAGAATTTTGATAAATTCAATGATGTAAAAGTATTAGTTTGTTTCAGTTTTTTATACACGCTTAACAAATTACTTCTTAACCCGAGCGAAGCCGCGGGCAAAATAATTAATAAATTTCGACCTATGTAGGGGTGAAATAGGGGATGAAAGTTCATATGGAACAAAGTAACTATTCCACGCGGACGAAGTCGCGGGCAAAAAGCTAGTATTATTATAAAGCTGAAGAGTTTGTTTGTTTAGTTGAACGCGCTAATCTCAGGAACTACTGTTCCAATTAGAAAAAATATTTCAGCATTAAATAGCCTGTTTACCGAGTAAGGCTATTTATGCTTTAAATCATCACGCTACGACCAATAGGAGCTGAGTAAGTATCAATAAAAAAAAATTGCAAAAACGGGGGCAAAACGGAACGAAGTCGCGGACAAATGGTAGTAAGTAATAAAATGTGACTCGTATTATTTAACATTTGTATTTAACATTTTTGGAGCTTTTGAGCCATTAACAACGTTTGTGGTCACAGTTTGTCCATCTACATGTGACATTTGGACGGTTCGGTTGCCATCAGCACTATAAATGCTGAGAAAACAATATTACTGCAATAAACGTTATATAATTCGTATAATTTAATTTTATTATACCGTAACGGTTACTGCGCTATGTTAGTAACCGTTTACGTATACCCACTGGACTATAAATGGGACTACAAATAGTAGGTACCTACCGTTAAATAAAAAAAGATTTTCTTTTTTTTACATTTAAAAGGCATCGCGGGCTTGTCGAGGCTTGTGCCAGATAACAATTAATTACATATTGTGTCTGTATTTAGTTATTTAAACATTTGACTGAAGTCAGATTCAGTCTAGACGATTATTCATTAGTGTTATTTTATTTTATGTACTCAATCGTCTTTAAGTATTCTTTAAGCATTTTCCATAACAAGATTAAATCGAAATCTTGAATCGTCACCAGTATGTTCCATCACTCTTTAGATAAATTTCACAGTGACTAGAATCTAAAAATAGTCGTAATAAGCTACAAAAGAATAATTAGATCCCATTAATTAGTTTAAACCATTTAAGGGTTAAAACCCGACAGTTTCCCTCTATGTAATATGTCAAAACCAATTACTAATAGGTAAGTAACAGGCTCAAATTTTTTATTTTTATTTTCTCTTACTTTAGGTATATGTTTCTAATGTTTAATTTTAATCTTTATCAAGGTTTTTTTTTATCGTCGTAAATACAGCATGGAGGTGACCATATTATTTAATGTCACCAGCAGAATAGCTTATCGGAGTATATAAACTAAAAGTATAAAACCTTACACACTGAAAATATCACCTGTATCTCTCAGCTCTATCTCCAAGTGACCTTTCCAAACAAAAAATAAATAATAATAAATAGCCCAACATCATTAAATTCAATGCACAACAACAACAACACAGCTTAAACTTAAAACACACACAAGAAAAAACAGCAATGAAAAAAGAAATTGGCACTTACATACTTCGTGACTTAAACAAAAGCGTCGTTAACAATTCGTGGTTATTAAAGGACTCCAGAATAATCACCCCTGGCAGAATAAAATTACCGTTGTGACAACCCTCATTAACATTCTTAATAACATTTCAAACGGTTTTTCACCCCGAGTACAAGAAAACGTCTAAATAAATAACTCAATATGTTTTTAATGTTTGTTTAAAAATATCGTGACGGGAAATTTTTGGGAACGGATTGTTAGGTGTTGGCGATAACAGAAAATTTGCATCGGCATTCGTGGAACTCTGTATATTTCATGTGACGTATTTATAAATTTTGCATCAACAATCTAGGCTATTTGTTTTAGTACGTTTTAGAGTTGTGCTAGTCTTTACTATCCGAACAACATTGAAATCATCTATCCTTCCAGCTTTTCCCAGTTATGTTTGGGTTAACTTCCAGACTAACCAGAAACGGTTGAATATCAGCACGAAATGAGTTCTATCGAATGGCTTTCGATAGGTTTTTTACGCATCGAAACGCTGTAATGTCATATCAGATTTTAGTTCCTTACGTAACCGCTAGAGGCACTGCGAGGGTTTTCCATACAAATATTTTACAGCGTCGCTAGCGAGTCTAGTGAGAAAAACTCATGGTCGAGGTACAGATCTCACCTCTGCAACCAATAGGGATTTACCGATGGCCTAGAGACAAAAATCATGAAAGTAATAATGGTCATAGGCATTTGTATGACAATAATTGGGAACAGGTTTGCAAGC
The DNA here is from genome assembly GCA_946251955.1 of Acronicta psi. NCBI lineage: Eukaryota > Metazoa > Arthropoda > Insecta > Lepidoptera > Noctuidae > Acronicta > Acronicta psi. The sequence continues at coordinate 7,049,854 of OX276475.1, read as the reverse complement.
TCTCCGAGCTCTACCTCAACCACAGCCTAGACATCTAAGGTTTCATTGATATAGAAAAGGTCATAATCTTTATTTACAAACATTTTGTATATGTCTACTATTTACCACATTATATATATTATGGTGCACAAATTTAAGTTAAAGAATATAAAGATACTGGTGAAATATTTCAAGAAACAATATCCAATTCGTCAGTAAGGAAATGGCGGCGCCACGCCATTTAGTTTCTCATATATTGTCTTTGAAATTTACAGAGAATTTTATTTATTCACAGAAAAAATATGAAAAGTTACGTCAAAGTATCTAGACGCAGTAAGTCCGATTCAGCTTTGAGATACATATATGTATTTAATATCTCAAACTGTCTTAACTCGTATAATAGTGGTTGTAAATATATTCAGAACTATATACCGTATTATTTAATTCATGTACAAAAACTCGAATAGTCAAAGGCGCATAATAAGACTAAAAAGTATACGGAGCGGCTACCCGCAACTAACAAACTACAAAGAGATTTGCTGAAACCCCAAAAGGTTGCTTGTTACTTAATCCAATTTCCACGCAATCTTTTGCTGAAATTCTTTTTAAATTGGTGTCACGCGCTTTATATTATACACTTTGTACAATTTAGTAACAAGATCATAATATCTAACCGCTTTTAGACTGTAGCTTTGCCACACTCGTGTATATTTGCTATTTGTATTTTATACTCTGTGGCCACAACAATATTGTTCCATTTTCACGGAATTCTGATTTTGGAACTTAGAAAGAGGGTATTAAATTTGGATTTGGGGGTAAATGCAATATTGGTTACAAACTTACAATTGAACTTTTACATTTTTAGTAGTCATAATTTAATAAAATAAATGTAAATAAATGAATAACCCCTTGAAGAATAAAATGAATTGGCACTTATGTACTTTAAACTGTCCAATTTAAATAAATTAGATAATTATACTAAAAACATTATTATTTCGTAGGTCGGCACTTGAAACGAGATCGCTCGAGTACCTTGACATGATTAATTTATTCGCAGAGCCTCCTTAATAATTTCATCACGAACAGTACCCAGTTTAATTTAAAATAAATAAGGGTTTTTAAAGCGAAAACCTTCACACCTCTTCTATTTAATTCAATGAGTATTCGGAGGGAAACGTTCCCTCGAAAGTGACTTTTTAAGAATTTAGTACGATCATACAAACGGGAGGGCGAAGAGTAGCGAGAGGACATCAAAAATATTCAAATCACCGAAGGATTTCTCTCGCAACAACGGTACTGAGCACCAAGTATATTTACATAACAATCTTCAAAAAAACATGAACCAATTTTAACGAGAAAATTGTTGCGAATTTTTTACCCGGATTCTTTGTGAATATTTTGATCTAAACTATGCATTAAAAATGGCGATAAAAATATATTTAATAATTTTCCTTGGTAAAAGTTTGTGTGTGTAAACAGAAAGTTCCCCTTCCCTTTATGGAAAAAATAAAAATGATTATGAATCTAGGGCGGAGACAGAGCACAACATGATAGTTTTGAAACAGTGTACAAATTCATGGTTATCTTAGCAATGTCGGCCAAATCAATACTGAAGTAAGTAGTAACCTATAGGTACGTATTCTTTCTATAGCAAAAATATTGAAAATGCTATATTACCATTCGACACACGCCGATGTAAGTACGTGCCCCGTTTTCCAATATTTGAAACAATGCGAGCCCTTGACAAGAAAGCACAAATCATACTATGGCATATCCGTTCAACTATTTTAACTGTCGTAAATATAAATTTATCGCGGTGCCGTTTTGCTTTGCTATTTTATTGTTGCTTTCAAGTTGTTGTTAGAGTTTAATTGTTGGTGACCACGAACTATGTACTTTTATTGTTGTTAAGGTACAAATATTTTTGGTCGTTTTCTAATGTACAACAGTACCCACACATCCGTTAGCAAAATCTAAACCAATGGACTTCCTTATTTGTTTAACTAGGGGTCACCTGGGGGCCTAGACAAGCAAGTTAACATTCGAATTAACAAGCAAATAGAAAGAAAATGTATGGAAATGACAATAGTGACAGCCCGATTTGTCGAAAGCTTGTGTCATTTCCATACATTTTGTTTCTATTCGTTCGATTGCTGGGTTCGATTTTGAAAAACACAATATCTAACATTTTACACTTATCACACTTTTCTTTTTAGTGTAACGTCTACGTTCTAGCGAAGTCACACCTAGTACCAATAGATTAATATCGCAGGCAGTTTAAGAACATTGAAGTTCAAAGAATTGACTGCAACGGCGGACTACTGCTGGGATGAATCCAGTCAGACAGACAAAAGAGTACCGTCTGTGCATTCAGGTGCAATATAAATTGTCTGACGAACCCATGTCTAAAGGCGTCGACAAATAGGACTTTAATATCGAATGGCCACCTAAATTGTGCATACATAGGACGGGCGTAATAAACACACACATTCCTGTAAATGTTTGCGTCTTTTTCCGGACAAAAAGTCCTTCGTCTGCGGAGGTCCTTATGAAACAATTATTTGACACTTTAAATTTACCGTCTTGGTGTACGGAGAGAATATAGTGGTTTTAAACATGGAACGTTGTTTTTTGTGCTAAGCGATCATAATGTATCTGACTTTGTCAAAAATAACTAGCTTCTTTTTTATGCGAAATATTATAATAACGCAAATAAACTGCAGCGGCATAAAAAGCTATTTTTATACAAAATCATAAAGCATCGTCGTTACCTTCTTTTATTGCCCCTTACCCATTATTAGTTTCACAAAGAGCTTGATAGTGTATAAAGTAAAGCAATCAACCGTTCTTAGGTAATATTCTTTATACATTATGTAGTTTTATTTACTTATCTTTTATATACTTAATGATTAAAGGTAAATGATAGTAATGTGATGTACAATTTTTTCAATTCAATACGAAACTTAATTAGGAGTATGTCGTCTGATTTTCCTACTTTATGGTCTTCAAAATTTCTTTACCATTTTCAATAATTAGGACTAAATTGAACCCGTATGAATGTTGCCATGATGAAGTCCTACAGATTTAATTAAATTCCATTTAATTTAACGCAAAAAACGTTAAGTCGTTTTAATATTCACCCCAGACTATTAACTCTCACTGTTGGGAATCAACCCCTCATCCTGAAGGACTGGACCTTAATCTATCATACGTGTCCAGTGTGGTATGCCACATCTCTATTTTTTTACGGCGTGCCTTCACCCTTTGAGTAAAGTCTACTCCATACCAGGTGGAAGGGACATCGACGCACAAACGTCGTGACAAGTTTTCACTCAAGGTCAAAAATAAAATGACCTAGGTCATTCATGTAGAAAATGATTGGTTATTACAAATATTGTCATTTTTGAGCGCGCAGTGTATTGCTAAAAAGGCTATTATAACGCTCCGCGGCGAACGTTATCGCGCGTGCGATCCGAAATAAATGAAATAATGATTTTTTAATTACAAATCTAATTTGGGTACAGAGAAATAATGATCTTTTACGCATTCAAGTAAAAAAAAATGCAGAGGAAATTGAAAAATTGATGAAAAATGTTACGGAAAATTTCAACGCAGGGGGGTCCAGAATCATGTACTGATCTCATGGTATTCGTATGTGCGTCGATGTCCCTTCTACCTTGTATAAAATAATGTATCCTTAATACAGATGTTCCGAATACCTTTTACGAAAAAAGGTGGAAAAAAGTAGCGGCCTTTTTTAATTACTGGCACTGTTAGAAAGCTTAATAATTAATGCGGATTGACATAGGATACGATCCATTTTAAATAAATCCGAGAACAGGTGAGGTGGCGTCTAGTTTGATGTTACCTGAAATTCATTGTACGTTAAAGCTTTTGAAAATTGAAACTTTTTCCATGAACAATTATTTTATTAAACCCCTATTCTGTTCATTTTATTTCAATAACTAAAATATTACACAACGCTTTGCCAGTGCATGAACCATGCCGATGAGAAGACTCGTCAAGACTAGACTAGAGACAAGACTCTTCAATAAAACTGATTGAATAAGAAGAAAATCTTCTACTTAACATAAATTAAAATATTTATTTGTCGGCAATCGGCCTCCTTTTTGACCGTTTGCCCTGGTACCTTAAAAATAGCTAGCATACGACAAGTTATAAAATGAGTACCATTAATGTTTTCTTTTCTTGAATTATCATAAAATCATCCCTTAAAATTTTACACGCGACAAGTGGAAAAATAATCAGCCATACATTTCCGCAATAAAAACGTGCATTTGAAATTGGAATTACTTTTTCTTGCGTGACCACTGAACAGTGACAAACAAATAGGTACCTACTTAGATTCCTGTTGCCTTGGTCACGCACACGTCACATAGTACCTAATTCCTACTAAAATAACTAACTACCGGTGTTACAACGTCTATATATTATATTACACAAGCTGTTACTCGCGATTTTTTATGTGTTATTAACTATTATTATTAGATTACCTAACCTAAATGATATTCTGATGTATCTTTATCTTTATTACATACTTACCTCGTATAAAACACTCTCTCCCGCTTTTTGTGCGCTTAGATCTTTTAAACTACGCCACAGATTTTAGTTTAATTCTCAGCACTAGATAGAGTGATTCAAGAGGAAGGTTTATATGTAGCATACATGCATATTATAACAGAGAAAAGCGGAGAAATTACATTGCACCCATGCGAAGCCGGTGCGGGACGCTAGTAAGCTATAATTGTAAAGTTTCGTCAAAATCCGCTCAGTAGTTCTTGTGTGAAAGAGTAAGAAACATCCATTCATCCTCACAAAGTTTCAAATTTTGTCATGTTAAGTAGGATGCGTTCATGAACTAAAACAATCATCCATAACTGAGCATAAATACTGTTATAAAAGTTCTTTGAGCGCTTTCCGGCATTTTCTAGACAATCTATGTTACTGTGGTTAACTAACCTTAGAAATGTAAAACGTAGGCAAAAATGTAGGCACCTACATAAAGTCTACTTTGTATATTCATCCGGTATGAAACGCTGAAACAGTAGCTCTATGCAGTCCATTAGGACTATCCATTAGGGTATTTAATAAAATACCATAAATGTGGCAGCAGTAGCAAAAAAGGAAAAATATTTTGAAACAAAACACGATATTGCTACAGAGGTATTCTCATTAGTACCTACATAAGTTACTGCATACAACCTTATTGCTACTCATAACAATTTGTCCAGACATGCAAGCATGTAACATCACTACTTCAAGAAAAAGAGAACATAAAACGCAGCGGTTGACGTACCTAATATTATGTTCTGCATCTTTACAATACCTGTTCCACAATATCGGAACAGCCGCAATTTCAGTAAATAACATTAAGTTTTATGGTTCACCCACATGCTTGTAGGTGAAGTTTCCAATTTCTTTCCAGTCACGGAAACGTCAAGTTTGATAAAACTACGAATATTCTTGGAGCAAGAATCAACACGAAACTATTTGTTGTTTAGTGGGTAATAGTCTTTTGGCTAGGCATCATGCACGTATTTTAGAATTCCACCCCAGGAGTGAACGTCCGGACCGCAAACTCGTACCCGTACTGGAGGACCATTATATATTATCATTTAGCAAAGGCTTACTTAGGCAACAGTTCTTTTGTAACGCAAACTTTGCTTCAGATATCATTATTGGCACATCATAATAATACCTATAATTAGTACAGAACAATCCTAAGAATCGTAATTCAAGGATTTTGATAATGATATCAATATCAATATAACATGCCTATTCATGTCAATCAATATTCGGCTTTACGTCTGCGTTGGATAAGATTTGAATGATTTATTTGTATTATATGACAGAGAGTGTCAAATTTGTGTGAAGTATCGATTGCTGAATACCATATTCCAGAATGCTTGTTACGTTGGATACACTGTTACTCATAAACTCCATCTACTTATTGCTATTTATATAAAACTGCTAAACCTGCAATATATCTATAAAGTCTAAACAGGTGCTATAAGCACGCTTCTTTGATTTTCCCCCAGCCACGCTTGAAGTGCTCACTCCAGGTGAACAAGGCGAATCTGACAAGTCTGAGATATCAACCGTAAGTAGAACGACGCGACGTAAGTGGCCCAGTTAGAGCTTTTGTCCTATCTAAACAGTTGTTTCTGTCATAGGCGAGCCGGAGAACGTTTGTTTCATATAATACGCCATGAACAAGGGCACGTTGCAGTTTTTCTTTTAAATTGTTACAAAGAGTTTTGTTATTGACGATTGTAGTAATGAGTTTGTGTATTGTTGGGATAAAAGCAAAGACTATAAAAGTTAGCCATGTTCAGCCAGGCTAACAGGCGCGCCACGACAAAATTTTGTCTACTCTTTTGTCTCGCTCTTTCTTGTGCGAAAACGAAACAAAAGCACGACATAAGCGTAGATAAAATGTTCTCGCGGCGTGCATGTTAGCCCGGCTGGAAACAACCTATCGTGATGTAACAGACAGAAAATCTTACTTTCGCATACCTACAAATATACCTACCTATAGATAAGATTGCATTTTTCCAGAAATACAAAATGAAACTGATGAAAATAAAATTCAACACCGCATAAAAGGTTTACCTACCTTACAAAATCATTAATTTAACCAAATGAAAATTGTGTGAAACTCGACCTGTGTTTAATAAGTCCTAAACAATAGGTTTTGCCTGTCATGTCGGGTGATCGGCCTGAATTACGGCGCGTCATGGGTACATCAGTGACAAGCATTCACGTCGATGATAGACACTCGATTAAGTACTGCTTGTTCCATAAAACAAACAAAGCGCTCGTTCATTTTTCAATGTGTACAAAATGATCACAATGGCATGGATGCCCAAATATCAATAAATAGTTCGGTATTGTCAGAGTATTTATCCACATGTAGTCTTTTGATAAACTGAGGGGCTGGCGTTGGCTTCACGTTTACATTCCCCTATGGGTTAGGTACAGGCGTACTTATGTGCATCACCTACCTAGTTTGCCGTAATAGGGGGCGATCCTATTGCTATTAACCGAGCACAAATCAAACTCTGAGCTACTGTGAATTTTATAGAGAAAGCCAATAACCTGGCTTGGGAATCGAACTCAAGATTAAGTAACAGCAACGCGAAACCAAGCTGGTTGTCTGTGTGTAATTTGCCATTCATAGACTACAGACAACGCCTTACCGCCGCAATCATTGTCGGACGGAAGCTCTCACCCACTGTTGATACGAGCCATAAATTTGAACTCATACATCAATCATAAATATGTATCTAGATCTTACAGTCTAAATGTACGCCTCTGCACTTTACGTGATTATTTTAATATGTGGAAGGAAAATCATGATTTATTACTGGTGTGAACTGCGGAATTGTTTTGATCCTTTGGATTTTTGCAGAACATTTTCAATCATTTTTGTTGTTCAGCTTTAGACGATAATATCAAATACCAAACCATAGTGATTGTTATGAAACTGTTTTCGGTAAAATATAAACGCCTACCAACGTACCTACCCCTTCAGTAAACAAAGGCGTGACGCAAAAAAAATGTTAACCAAATAACTTTATGAAGCAATCAGGGTAAAGTTTCGTAATAACGATCTGTTCGATGTTCGATATAATTTCCACTTTCTGCCGGAGCCCAGCAACAAAGTTTCCATTCACCATTGTTATTAGTTGTGGAAGTACTAAGCGGTAATGATGGGTAGATTTGTAGCGATTGATTAGAACAGGTTAGATAAGGACTTATGAATTACAGTAAACGGTGGCACGAGGGAAAAGGTAAATCATTTTTTTAATAAATCTAAGACGATTATGGTTATTGTTATGAGTGCCTGAACTTTTATATTCATTTATGTTGGTTAGAAATTGATTACAACTCGCTAGGAAACCTCCAAAACAATCATAATAAATATTTTTTAAACCTAATCTGCCAACTACACTAGGCCAATAATTATGTTGAACTAACGTCGTTTATAAGAATTATTTGCAAATTACAAATAAATATATAAATAAATAAAATAAATAAATATCCTGGGACATTTTACACAGCACCATCTAGTCCCAAACTAAGCAGAGCTTGTACTATGGGTATTAGACTATGGATATAATACATATATACTTTTTTGTTGTTGTAAATACATACTTATAATATATAAGAAACACCCAGACAGACACTTAAGTCCATCACATAAATGTTTGTGTCCTGTGGGAATCGAACCCACGACCTCGTGATCAGCAGTCCGGTACTCGAACCACTAGACCACAGATGTCGTCAATATATCGAACTAAGATAACTTTCCTGCGCCTATTTTATGTTGATCCGTTTACCTCCTTCAAGTTTTATATCTATTGCATGATAACCTTGACGTAACGGGTTTCCAGTTCCAAAACGTCTAACTCCTAGAGGAAATTTTCGAGGAAATTTTCTAAATAAACACATCAAGTATCTATAAAATTCCGAATATTTTCGTAGAAATAGATGAGATAACATATATTCGATTACTTATTCATGTATCGCGATAGGCCAGCTAGTTTATACCTTAATAAAATCGAATAGCATAAGAATTTATCGAGTTACTACATTCAATAATTTATATTTATTTCTTAGAAAAATTGCAACAGTATCTACTATTTTCATTTTAAAATTTATATAGGGAATAAGGCATACAACTATTTGCAGTTCACTTTAAGGGGAAAATTTTCTCGCGATTATTAGAGAATGTAAATCCACATCTTTTAACATTTGAATGAGCATAATGATATATTTTATTAATAAATTAGAACCTTCGACAGAATGTTCAGTTCCAGTTCTAAATACTGGTGCACAATGTACGTATTAATATAATACATTTATTGGATAATACCATTATCGTAATAAGGGAGAGGAGGTCTTTGCTCAGCAGTGGGACCATACAGCCTAAATAAAAGTAAAAGATGGGCGCATGGCACACGGTGCCACAAATTGCCGCATGAACTTTTTATGTAGAAATTTTTATTTGAAATTTGCAGTATAAACTGATACCTTTTTAATTGTAACTGGTAGGGAAAGCCTATACAATACAAGATCAGCATACTGGAAAAGTACAGCTCGATTTGTTGCCACACTCAAGTACACACTCGCACGATCCGCACCATAAAGGTTTTACACAACGCTACGGCGCGGTGACGCATGGAATGAAAGATATCAAACGCAATAGTTACCTCGTACATTCTCACAACGCAAAGTCGCATGGTATGAGGGGGCCCCTACGTACGTATTGAGAGAAGCGACAAGTGGCGCAGCATTATTACAGCCAGGTCACGTGTCATGTTACTTACGTGGGTAAAAAGCTTTGCTAAATGGAGTCAATGAAGCCTAAACTGGGCACTTGGTTTTGCTTAGTTTTAAATGGTACTTCCTCATTGGCTTAGTCGTAAGCGCTACTGCTGAGCGGTTCGATTCCCATGACGAGAAGAATTATTGGGTGTATATATTCTGTGGAATTCTCAGTAGCAGCTCGGAATTTGGATTCGTGATCCGTTGATGGTAATAGGCTGGCCCCTTAATACATCTATATCTATATAAATGAATTGCAATTCTGTTAGTCTCGCTAAAACTTGAGGAAGTCTGAACCGATTTGGCTAATTTTAGTCTTGAAATATTCGTGGAAGTCCCAGGTTAACCGGTAAGAAAACTTTTATTGGCGGTTCGAAATTCGCTGGGTCAGCTAGTGGGAAATAAAACATACCGGTGAATCCGTGGGTGTATCGCAGTACACCACATCGCAGTACCCTTACACACCATACGTATGGTATGTAAGGAAAATTATTGACACAGGTATCATTATTCCGCTTTTTTAGGTTTCACTAAATATACCTCGTGAGTGTAATTTTTTAAAGAACATAGACGAAGCGAAAGTGGTGTGCCAAGTGGAAATCTATAGTCTCTGCCTACCACTATGGGAAACAAGCGTGAAGCTATGTATGTGTGTATGTATGTATGTGATGTGTATGAATTACAAGTCAACAAAAAAAAACTCCGCCTTTTTAGAATTTGGTTAAAACTTAAACTATATATTATTACGAGTATATAGGTAGTGTATATAAACACAATTGCTACTGTTAGACAACGGCTTAGTTACAACAGCCTACTTAAAGGACGACTTACGGCACCTACACACAGTATCGGAATCGGAATCACTAGAAGTTCACTGTCCTGCTTCGTAATGGACAGTTATTAGCTAGATACCGTACTTATGTATGATAATGTAGGACCTTATTAGTACACAGAGGTAGATCTTTTTCCTATTTTTCGACCTAGTAAGAAGAATCCTTACAAGTCTTTATGAGGGGATAGGCAACTTTGCCTGATCTTTTGTTACGGTAAAGAGCCAGCCCAGTGGACCTAGCCAAGTTGCAATCTATAGTACGGAGGAGGGGCTCGCGGCCAAGTTGTAACTACGCTGATTAACCGATCTGCAAGGTTAAGCTACACTTGCCGCGGTCAGTCTGTGGATGGGTGACCATTCTTAACATTATCGAGACCCCTCCGTGCCTCGGAGAGCACGTAAAGCCGTCGGTCCCGGTTGTCATACGAACACCTATGACAATCGTTATTGGTAGTCAGAAGCCTAAAAAGCCTGACAACCAGTCTTTCCTTCGAACACAGTATTACCTAGAAATTGGATTGCGGAGGTCTGATGGCAGTCGCTCCGTGTATAATACTGATGTTCAGCCGCATCCTGGTTAGGCTGGAAGCCGACCCCGACATGGTTGGGAAAAGGCTAGGAGGAAGAAGACATTAGTGACAGCCGACAGATAGACCGATTTGTCGAAGGCTTATGTCATTGCCATAAATTTTGTTTCTATTCGGTCGTCGAACCAAGCTATAGATTGCAACTTGGCTAGGCCCACTGGGCTGGCTGCCCAGGACGAGCAGTGTTATTGGACATTTCTATAAAATTCTCAATAGCAGCTGGGTGTATAGATTTGTGCCCAGTTAACGCAATAAGCTAGTAATGGCGACCCAATAGCACGCGTGCCACCGCTGGCACGCGACGAAATATTTTGGGCACAAGACTTAGGAATTTAGGTAATTACCTAATTGATTTTCTTTCCCCCATTAATTACTGAATTCAGGTTATATGACGGCCCTTACGGTATCTTCAAAAAGTTCTGCACAATACCTACCTTTATAAGAAATGGCACGGAAGTCAATAAAGGTTCGCGATCCCTGCAATAGGCTATTACATGGGGCCTAAACTAACTAACCGACTGAAACTCACCATTTATTGAGCAGTGAGCACTACTCACGCTTTTGAGGTACGGAGCCCCAAAAAAATTGGGATCAAACTACCTATGCCTTTCTGAAACAAAAATATGGTAATGATAGGGTAAAATCTCGAGGGAATTATAGCCGAAACGAGGAAAAAGAATAATGATAGAGCTTCTGCAATAAGACGGGTGTTGGTGTCTGTAACCTTTTTTTCTTTTTTAACTACAATCTTTTTCTTTTTCTGTTAATACTTGGTTCACAAAATTACTAAGTACATATCAGGGACTAATATTTAAAATCCTCAAAACATAATTTTTAATTTATATTTACGTTTTAGGATTTTAAGGATTATGTAAATAACATCTTGAAATATTCGTATACTTTTTTGACAAAGGGGCTTCCTGTTTTCTTCCTGTAATTCAAAGCTTCAATTAAATTGCGGCCATAAAAAAACATAATTAATTTTTAAAAACGCTTCATTTGCTCGCAAGATTTCGTAAAAAAATGATTTAAAATAAAAATAAATTATTAATTTAAGGACCTTTAAATTTTCGAAGCAGTAGACACAAGGGATGGGATCGGAGCCCTCTTGACGTGCTCGAAACGTTAATTTTCTTAAGATCCATTAATTTTCTAGATGATGACAATATTAAAATTGAGGAAAGTATCTGTAATTAGATTACAGCGACGGTGTAAGTGGAGTGACTACTTAATTAAACAGTGAAATCAATTATCTGGTGGATCGATGACGTCAAGAACTGAAACTAGGTTATTTCATTGAATTGGTTTCCGTATACTAGCGTGGCCTTGTGTTAATCGTGTTTGGAAACAGAAACGGCAAGTCCTCGCGATTAGTTTCAAGTCAAACGTCGTTGTACATACCACAACACATATCATTGCCAAGTATCGTAATTGACAGATAATCCCAACATTAGGAGGGGGTACGATTGTGATTCACGGCATTACTATGGGTTCCAAATATGATTTGATTTAGAGGAATTCCTATTTTAGCCCCCATGTTGCCCAGGCCCTAGGCTATGAGATCATATTTAATATCGTTAGCTACTTACTTGTGTGTTCGTTGGTACTTCCCAATCTTTCTTAACGGATGACTACATCCTATAAGGACTCTAGGACCAGCCAAATTTCAAGTAGACTGAAATATTACTTTATATAAATAAATGTAATTACTTTAATTTTAGTCTTAAATATTATTGTAACACATATGTGTTTACAATAATATTCTTTTTTATACCATGAGTTAGTTTCCTTTTCGCCTCACTTTTTATCACAACATCAATAACATTTTAGTTTAACAACTCGCCTACGTTGCTCATCGTACATAAAGCCTCGTACATAACGTCTGAAACGTCCATAACTCACAGAAGAGATCTAAAAAGGCCCGATTGTAATCGGTCATCTATTCTTATACCAGGAAGGCCACCTATTCAAACTGAGTGGCCGGGGCTCACCATGTGATCGAACGATCTACTACAATAAATTGTGCTACAGTACTTAGATCACTACAGTTTGAAAGGCCGAAAGCACTATTTTAGAGAAATGTTTGATCAAAAGGGACACTTAGGCCTATCAGATAATTAAAATTGGTCGTTTATAGTTAGTTTCCCGATTGTTCGAAAGTTCTCACAAAAAGACTGGAAACTAAAATCGAACATTAATTTAGTTTTTCTCGAAGATTCGGTCACTACGATATGTAATAATACTAAACTAAACTTAACCCAAAAATATTACGATAAACATATTTATTTTATTTATTGAAAAAGTTTATTACTCAATGGAATTTAGTTCTGATATTGATATGAAAATCCTCAGAGAGGAATTTTAATAAAATAAGAGATTCTGCAAATAATATTTTTGTTCAAGATTAGTAATTTTCATAAATTGTTATATGAAGTTAATAATAAATGTTACCCACATGCTGACGTACACAAGGTCCAAAAAGAACGCTTTTGCAAATGATAAAATATACCATCACGCCTGTATTCCATGAAGCGTTAGGGAGTGGTGTACTAATGTCCACCCACTGTTGTTTAGGTCCCATCTATAGAGCGCAAACCTATGATTCCAATTTCCAAGTAATAGTTCAGGCATATTGCAATTCAATATCTGTGCTGTTACTGAGAATTTCATAATATTTATAACCCAAAAGAACTTTCACTTCAATGCATCAATTCTATAGGAACTAAATATTTAAATGCGACTGTCCACTATTTGACTCCGTAAAATACATTTTTTTTTGAAATTTGACATTAGCTCTATGGAGCTTATGCTATGTTATTTTCGATCAGCAGTAACAAGAACAATCGGGAGATGTTTCTTTTTATTCGATAAAGTAATCAACTTAAATGTTAGCTACTCAATCATTTCAGTTCAGCCTACTGGTGCTCGCGTTCACCTCGTTATTCCGATCCCTATGGGAATTTCCCTAATTCCCGTCTAAGCAAGTGCCTAACAAATTTCACGTTTCTAGACTAGATAGGTTTGGACAGCACTTTATAATGTCAATTAGATCCAAAATATAGATGGGAAAGAAACCCTGTCTATTTATCTGTTAACTTTGACGCGAAACTGCTAAATAGAGTTCAGATAATATGGCAAAGAGAGAGACTATATCCTGAGGAAATACATCATAGGCTACCTTTTGTCTCAAATTACTGGTAAACTACGGGCAACTGTTCTGCTGGTAACTTAAGCTTAAACACACATACATTTTAGTAAGTAGTTTTCGCTTAGAAAGTGGGAGCATGAATCCATTTCCATTTAGTCACTTTATTCGACACCCACGCTGTGAAGTGCGTGGGAGGCGGAATAAACGGCTTGTGCAGAACCATGAGAATCATCAGAACGTTCTGTGAGTATCTTTATAAAAGAACACCTTATTTCTATAAACCATAAGCTAACCCGACCGACGCCGCCGTTGTCAAATTTTAATAATCATAGAGATAAAACTCAATATTTTATATGATGTTTTATCACCCTGAAACTTTATTACGAATATTAAAAAATATTACCTATAGCCAAATCGGACCTACCGCGAGACTGGTTATTTTTTTCGAAAAAGTTCCTATTGCTATACAGAGGAATGCAATATACCACTGTTGTTGTCAAAATTGTATTAGAAAGCTAACGGTAATCCAATTTCAAAATCTGTACAAACGACACTGGATATAGTTTTCCAACGTTTTTAAAATATTTACTATCGCTATTTGAATTGTTTTTCCACAGTGCAGCGAGGTACATAAATGTTGGTAGTAACTTGTCACGCGTGTCCGCTCGGAGTACGCGGCGCCGATAATCCCCTTAGTGGGTAACGAACTGGCCAAGTGCCGGACAGATAACTAGCTATTCCACTTTAGGCTATTTTCGAACTTGTTACATTGAAATCCTGGACTGGGAGTTATTTGTATTCAATATGCGAGCTATTTTTACCTCTCACCGCATTTAGTTTTGCGGGTTTCACTGGACTGCACTTCTTAAAAGTAAAAAAGAAATCGTGTAGAAAATGTTTAAGATTTTGAGTGGTTTAAAACATAAAAACGAAAGTTGCACAAATAAAATGAAAAAGATGTTATGTTAAAAAAGACATTTATTTTAAGTAATAAGAGACAGGAGGATAGAAGGTCAAGGACGAAATAAGTTTAATGAACTATGCATGTAAAAGTTATGTATTTTAAACGCAACTGTTTTGTCTGTAGGTATTTAACTATGTATTATTAATATTCACGCAGTATTTTTTTGTTTTTTTTAGTGTTATTTTTATTTCGAGCATGTATGGAGAGGTTAATGAACATAGACAAAGTGAAATTGGTGTGCCAGAATCGTAGCAAGTGGAAATCTATAGTCTCTCTCTAACCTAACCTACCCCTGTGGAGAAGAGGCGTGAAGCTATGTATGTACATGTATTTAGACCGTAATTCTGCCTTTGAAAGTGAAGAAACCATAATGCAACCATAACATTTTATACGACGACCCTCTGGGAGGGTGTGGGCTATTTAATTGATATGTTCGATTTTTTTTTGATACCTGTTAGATTTAACCATTTCTAGGAGACTTTTGTATTGAAGCGAAAACTGTTCAAACGTAGCCACATTGAGGGTTAAATCCACACTAGGGAGTGTGGATTTAATCGGCTCACGATATAGAGTCGAAACAACTAGCTCAATGTTGCGCAGCCAAAATGGAGCTCCAAAATAAAAGTAAATGTCATGTGGAACAAGAAAAGAAAATGCATATAGTAGTGTACGACAAACTGAGTTCAAGTCTGTAGTTGTAAAATACACTCGAAGTTAATATACTTAAAACTAAAATAATGTTCATTGCTATAATTGTCACATACAGTTTAATTAATTTCCTGGCACTAGTGTAGTCTGTATTAATAATAAATATCTTTGAACATATTTACACAGCACCATCTAGTCCCAAACTAAGCAGAACTTGTACTATGGGTATTAGACAATGCATATAATACTTATATACTTTTTTTTTGTAAATACATACTTATAATACATAAGAAACACCCAGACAAACACAAATACTTATATTCATCACATAAATATTTGTGTTCTGTGGGAAGCGAACCCACGACCTCGTGATCAGCAGTCCGATACTCGAACCACTAGACCACAGACGTCGTCAGAACTGTATTACAGTTCTGACGTATGCTGTGATAACCAACGCTTATTATAAACAAAACATAAGGGTTAAAAATTCATGAAATCGGACACTAAAACTACAGGAGCTAGCTTTATAAAATAGTTCCACTTCAATCTCCCCAATTAGTCCAAACAGCGAACATTAACCAGAATATAATTACGGACTCCCAAAGAATGTAAAACGTCCGGCAATAAGGGCAGAGTTCCACACAGACAAACACTCCAACGCCGACAGCTAGTTACCAAAAGTTTATCTCGTCCCGATTCCGGTTTGTAAATATTAATTCAAGCAATTTGCTAAATTTGTCCCGCGTTAATTAAATAGTATTCGCAACGTAATTCGATAAATAAATCGACGCGATAAATACCGAGCGATATAATTGTAGGGACAGGGCTCTTCGTACGTAAGTAACGATCGACTATTGTGCCTTTGACGGCAATAATTTACGAATGACGGATTCGTCGCGATGCCTACCATTGTATTATTGTCGCACGGAAGATGTATTAATCGGATTTCATTCCTTTTCATAGACTTTTGTATCTTTTCAGTTTTTAATAAATTGACTACTAGTGACTGACTATTTTACTCATAAAGAAAACATACCACCACGCCTGTACCTATCCCCTGAAGAGTTAAGCAGATGTGTACTGCAGTTACATTTCTACTCATTTTTTAGAACTGACATAGCATTGATCATCACTTCTTGCTAAGTTTGTGACCGCTCCCTTTTAGATGAGACCTAAACATAACGGCAACTGTGAGTGAACCTACAACTCTGCCTAAACCTTCGTGGAATCCAAGCGTGATACTATATTATGTTTATGTTACCGATCTAAGCATTAATATCCTATTGTTATGACCACTGAACTGCCTAATCATACATAGGACTCAATTCTCTATTCAAAGCACTACAGTGCGAGAAAACATGCGTGTTAATAAAATACATTGTCTTCGTGAATAAACCTGCATCTGTAAGAGATTTCCTGCAGTCCGCATTAGGCCAGCGTATGGACTAAAGTCCGAAGAGCTTAGTGAAAGGTATACAGATAGACCTTTCAGTTTTAAACCATTTCTCTAAGTAATTCCTTCTGGCCAACATAACCTTACGTAGTCTGTTGGTTCAGTAAACACGCACAAAATGGAATGGCTACATTTTCCAGTTTTGCGTATCTGCTAGAGACCTCACAAGTAATAAATGTCAAAGAGCCATAAATAGTGGATGAAAATAGTGCCATTGTTTTAAGCTAACACTAACAGTGAACTAATAAATTAGTTCAGAAATGTCGGAATCCATAATAATACCGACCAACTGCGTACACACATATCTCATAACATTTACAGAATATTTGTAATACCTCCATTTAATCAATTATGCATGAAATTACCTATTTTGATTATTTATTAAACACTTATAATAATATATAAACTGTATCACATTTTATTTAATAAAGGGTTGGTTATAAAACGTATATAACTTGAACGCCAGTAAAAATGCATAGTATGCAAAGCCACAGCAGTTCTCTGGGGTCATAAAATGCCCAGTTTTATGGTCCCAGTGAACCCCACTCACTGGCATTCAACCGTATTGAGTGGCGAGAAGATGTTGTTTGTAATTGAAGTCGTTTGAAAAAAGTACTTTGTATAAAATTCACGGCTGGTCCCCAAAACATGGACGTGCCTCGTTTGTTTGACATTTGAAACGCTCGGATTGACAACAGTTTTGCTGTCCTTTTGAATAATACTTACTACTACTACTTTTACAGTACTTTTGTTTTGCGACTTTGTGACGACGAACTTTGTACAGTCTTAATTTTTTTTTTTTTTTGTATAAACTATTTTCTCATGGAAGTGATGTATATGTATGTCTTATATGAGAATAAATGTCTTTAAACCTAATACTGAGGCTTACTTATACTAACGACATGCATCGACGTATGTGTCTGTAGAGTGTAAAGGTTATAATATAACCTACCCTCACAGCTTTTTTTGTTTTTTTTTTTGGCGCTGAAAAGCCTCATATATCCCCGCCACTTGGGAAGGGTATGTCGGGCTCATACACACACTAAAAACCGCACTTGCCACCACTTACCCTTTGCTTCATGGCCATGGGATCAGGAATATTCACCACGACAATGACGAGACCTACACTCACACCTGTTTTTGCTGAAGGGCTAGACATAGGTATCGGTATAAATTATACCGACAGTTCGTCGGTAAGTTTATGTTCCATGGAATAGGGTGTGAGCCTATTACCATTAACTGAACACACATCAAAACTCCGACCTACTATTAAGAATCTCATAAAATAAAACAATAACAAGCGTCAAAAATTGATCCCAGGACCTCTCCCCTAACGTAACTGTTGCTAGATTAATAAACAATGTGTTCATTCACGTCATATGTTCATCCATGAAATTGTCTCCCAACAGATTTTAAATTGAAACTATTCAATACACTTATTAATAAAAGCTTATTTTTATCGCAACAACTACAAAAACCAATCATTTGACGCGACACTGCCAAAACATTTAACCGGAAAACAACAACAAAGTCGTATGAATAGAAAACGGATATAAAATTTAATTTAATATTTTATATTCCGTGCCGGACAGTTATTACGGATGTCATGTTATTGTTTATATTTAGAACACATTGATGGTAATGTATACGATAGCATTCATTTGGAATCGCATTTATTATTTATTCATGTTATTTTGGACTTGTCATGTTGAATACCTATCATGGCAGTGGAATGCGTGACTATGCATTTCATCAAAGTACTTACTAAAAATATGTGACTGTATTTTTCCAAACATTTAACCATTAGTGTCAGATGCTAATAAAGTAAATACTGTTATAACATTTACATTTTCATTCATTAGCCATTAGTTTATACATAATGTCAAAAATCTAGCTACTTATATAATTTTCAGAAATGTTCAGAATTAAAATCCAATCTTTCCATTATTTTCCTAAATTGTAATAAGATTATCAACAATAATTACTTATAGTTAAAAACAAAGCTCCAAGTAAGAAGTACAGGATTCACCTTTCACATCTACCCAATTAAATAGAAGTTATTTTGAACAGCAACCAGATCAAATTCTCTATATGTATTGATTTCATTATTTTTTTTTCTTCAAACTTAAAAAAAGGCAATAATGTCTATATCCCCAATTAAGATATAATTTCAGTCTTCCCCTTAATAACCCATCTCAATGACGCAGCTTGAATAGCAAAATATACTTTCTCCCAATCAATCGTCAGATTATTAGGTCCTAAATTTCTGTGAAGGACTCGCCGTAATCCACCACGAAGGTCCAATGCGGGTTAAAAAATGAGTTCATTGAGTGTTTGTGCAAATGAGATTCTCGCATAAAGCAAAGAATCGATATTACGAGAAAAGCCTCCACGGTACATTCAACAACGTAGTATTGCCAATGCTTTAAAAAAATAAAGTGATATTTCAATGTTCTAAATTGGAGTACAGAAATCCGTTCTACTACTGTTTTTTTTTAAACTGCACTGGTGGCAAACGGTGATGAATAAAATGTACATTTATTCTAAAAACGCATAGGATAGGTCTAACTATCCCTACATTTTGACTGACATTTAACAGAAAAGATGGAATAAATTACGGCTCTATAATAACATTATAATATTGATATTAATTAACCCTGTCGGTCTGATTAAATTCCAACCAAGGAAATGGCCTAAATGTTATAACAGTTATTTAGCATCTGACACTAATTGGTATGGAAATTGAAATTCCCAATGATTTCGTGACCATCATATCTAAATCATTTCGTAACTGTCCATTTTAAGTGGAAACCATAATTAAGATATCTATCAGATCTGTATAGGTAGGTATAATAAATATAAAAGCGAAATAATACTCGACTAATCACGAATAAATCACGTAAAAATAACCTTACTTGAAAGTTTCCTTATACTTACGGTGTAGGCGGGGAAGGATTTCGAGAAATTTCTAAGGAATTGGTAAAACAAGATCAGAGTAGGTAACACGCTTAGACCACCAGCTACTTACTTAAAATAAATCAACGTGTAGTCGTAAACTTTTCATAGAACCTCTTTACATATAAGTTAATAGAAACTTGACGACGTCTGTGGTCTATTGGTTCGAGTACCGGACTGCTGATCACGAGGTCGTGGGTTTGGTAAAAATGTTTGTGTTTGGCTAGGTATTGTTATGTATTATAAGTATGTATTCCATAGTACAAGCCTCGAGCTTAGTTTAGGACTAGAAATAATGCTGTATAAAATGGAACCAAATTATTTTTTTATTTACTATTTTCAGTAATTGGCTGCTCCTATTACTACTATATCTAGGTCCTTAAGCTTGCTTTCAGCTACTATTCACTTTATCACATTCTTTCACATTTATCTTATACCTTATAAAATGTGATCTGACCCCGAATACAGTACTAAACCATTTAGAATCAGTTTTCTTTTTCTTAAAGATCTTTTTGGCGTGGCCAGCATTCCCAAATAGGTTCGTTATACATATAAAACTATAACATGTATCTATCCTGCTTAACAAAAACAGTAAACGCTCGGAATATAAGAGGCACTCTTATTTAAACATGGTCCTCTTTATGTCCGCTGTAATGAACGCTCATTATTATAGTGGCGTAATCACTGTGCTTTTTAAACGAACGACCCAGGAGGACAGAAAGAAACGAATAGCAACCTTTTTTCACCCAAAGCAAAAAATAAGCTCAAAAGTAATTCAACGAGGTTGATAATCATGCCAACCTCATGGTAACCTTGCGGAGGAGTGGCAGAAAATGTTCGCACTGACAGGTTTGGAAATTCATAATATTCAAGACCTCTCGAACATTTCTAGCAGGAAACAATATTTTTTACCCTAAAACATTTATATACTACGAATTCTTTCTTACCCAAACTTTATTGCAATATACCTCTATAGTAAACTGGCTAAACTCACTAGCTTTTGCAGCATTTCAATGTCTTTTCATTTCTTTCGAAAAATAATGACTCCCAACTTCTTGAAATATTAATCATAAAGAATTCTTTACACTCCTAGTAAAGTTTGATTGTGTTGAAAATTTAGGCCATTCTATATAGGTACACCAATTTGCTCACTGATGTTGTATTGTGTACCAATAACAAGACGCTTTCTATCTTCATTAAACTTGAACATATCGTTTCTTTAGTTAACAAAACGCCTATGATTGATGAACAGCACGCCAGACCTGGTCTACCTTTCAAATAAAGCCTCTCGTTTATTCTTGACGTGTTGCTAATTAAATAGCCCATTGTGCTATTCTTTTGAGTACACAATAAATACGGCCAAAAGATGCTAAATAGATACCTGCAAGTATAATTAAGTAACCTTTCGTGGACAAAAATAGGTCGCTTTTTCCATCCTTCAAAGCGACAAAGTAAGTCTGATTTTTGGGTTTCTAAGAGGTGATATATTACATTTAACTAACTTTGATTTACACATCTATTTTCTGCAGATATTGTAGAAAGTTGAAATCTATAGTATCTGCCTACCCCTATGGGAAAAAGGCGTGAACCTATGTATGTATTTATGTATTGTAATGAGCATATATTAAATTAAATAAACTTGACTGACTACTCTATGGATTTATCCAATCTACCAAAGAGACTGGTATGGATTTATGGTACCATCCTTACGTCATACCTTTATAAATTATAGGTCAAATAAATGTAATATGTAATCAGTTATTCTTTAAAGGCTAGGATTTAGCAAAACTAAACGCATTAGGGATTACAGCGAGGAATTAAGAAACGCCGTCGTATTTTGTATTCCAACTGAATCCGCGCGGAAATTAAATGTAAGGAAATTAAACCTCCCACGATTGATCTTTTATATTAAGAGTAAACTTGATATAAGGCATTCATTAAACACACTGTTTACTTAAGAAACACTTCTTAAAACCAATTGAAAATCGAGTACAATCAAATTATAAAACACCTTTTAATTAATGCAACTTAACATTTGACCTTCTTCATTAAAAAAAAAAAAAAATTTACAGTTTCCGATTGCGGACAAAAATAAATGTTATGTGTCTATGACATTAAAAAAAACAGAAATTAACATATCAAGTAGGTGCGTAAGATATATTTTTCTAGAGAACGAATCAAACTAACAATATAATATTTTGTTATATGTTTAAAACAGCAAAAGATTATAGTAATCCAATTCTGAAACCTTATTCTCACCTTAATAAATGCCATACTTTTAGTAGGCCGCCTTAACATCATTCCCGACGTACTTAAGTCAATTTTGTTCACAATCCAATTGCACTTTAAAAAAAACTTTCAACACTATTCACACTAGACTAAAACAATTGTACAATTATTTTAAGTTATTTAAACAATTTCCGTCACGCTTTTACTAATTTTGATTAACAACAATAATTGTTTATTTAACGATGTTAACTAATTTTACTGAGAGAGAGGGACGCGACAATCCTCGGCCGCTGTGTTCGAAGACTGATATTCCGCCCGCCCAAAAGGCCCGAGTCGGCGCGAAGTGTTCCGAGCCCGTCCGACTCGATCCCGATTCATGAAACCCACTCGATGAAGTGGTAAGTTTTTACGACTACCCGTTGGCGAGCGCGGTCGGGACCAATATAAAAGGACGGTTTGACACCTGTTTCTGATTATCTTCCTGTATTCCCTTTCAATTCTATTCTCCATTTTATTACAATATCAAAATTCGATCCGTCTCTTGCAGAGTTATTGATTATTATAAATCATTCGATTCTTAAAATTATATATTTGTATTACATTACCTACTTTAAATCAACAGTTTTGATTCCCAGAAACAAGCTTAAAATATAAAAAAAAACGCTTTATTGTAAGTTGTGAGTTCATCTGATGGATTGTTAATTAAATATTTACAAGAAAAATAATTAAACTACTTCTGAAGATTTTAAATATTTTTTACTGAATGTATTTTATTTTTTGCTTTATTTATTTATTGAAATAATTAAACTTGTTATAAAGCCTTACGGACTAAGACGTACGGACAAAGAGGTAAAAATACAGAAAATTATGTCGGATTTTAAAGAAATTTCCCACAAAAAAATATTCAAATCCAGTACAAGAAAACAGCTTAGAATATAATTAACTGTTGAGCTCAGCGTAAAGAGCTGCTTTTATAAAGCCTCGGTATTCAGTAAGCATCTAATATCCGTCAGATTTGCAGGTTGGTATGTATTAACGTAGAATATTGCATTGAGAAGTTGCAATAAAATCGGGATCAACTGTTATGACTTTTCCTGCGCAGTGTAACAATGGCATTAAAATGGTCCACGTTTTATATGGAACTGGAGATTCGCAAACTACTACTGAAATAGAGTTACTGTTACCCTATATCACCATTAAGGTTTTATGGGATATTTTGAGAAATTAAGATTTTTTTAGAGAAAAGCAAATTAATAAATCGTCGACTGCACGTATGTTGGTCACCTCGCTACTACTACGAGGCAGGTTCGAATCCTGCCTCAGAGCGTATTTTTCTTTCACAGCGATTTATATCTTTAGAGAGAGCTTAGTGAACCACCTGATACCAGGACATTAGACCCATATATAAAGTTATATGACCGAGATTAGGGCTTTCCTTGAAAATTTTTGGCGTATTTCTTTTTCACCGCAAATTATCATCCCACCTAAAGTTCAAATTTCCCTTCTGACAATTTCTTGCAAACTTCCTCGGTCGTTCAATCAACGTCCTCTAGGTAACTAAGTTTTTGTACTTTGTTAGCCAATTATCTTCCAGTCCATCGATCAGAGCAGACATTATTACTTCAAATCTATTATTACCCTAAATACTTTTTACCATGTGAATAACGAGGAAAAAATGAATACTTATGTTTGAAATAAACTTGTGTGGAGTTGCTGAAAGTACGAGTAAAGCAATAAGTATTCCTTCCCGGCGTGGCCGTGGCGAGTAATTTGGCAAATTTGAGAATACGATTCGCCCTTTTGATACGATGGACCTCAAATCTCTTTGCAGAAAGTTTAGAACCGGGGCTTAAATCTTTTGCGAGGATTTGAAGTTAGTTAAATATCAGAGATATTCCACGGGCCCTCCGTGAAACCACATTGAAATTTTGGGTACTTTTCAGTACAATACAAAGTGAGGGAACAATGAGGAATTTCTAGTGAATTTTATTGTTGAAACAATTAGAATATTACAATTTCTACTTTACCCATTGTTAAAAATATTTAAGCGAACATGAAGTCACATACTTAACCACAAAACATACCATCACACCAGTATTTCCCGAAAGGTTAGGCAGGGATGTACTAATGTACACCCACAGTTCGCTGGTGTGTTTAGGTCCCATGTAATACGGGCGAGCCTATTGCCATCAACCAGGCACACATCCAGACTCCGAGCTGCTACTGGGAATTTCACAGAAAAACCCAACAAGACTGCTCGACCCGAGGATTGAACTCATGACCTTTATCGAAGCATTCGCGCTTGGGACCACTAGACCGATGAGGAAGTTTTTAATACTAAACCAGTATTAAAAATAATCCCGGTCGGTCGTTTTATTCGATTCGTTCCATTTCGTGGGATGAATCTATAAAATATTTGCTACCTAAACACGACCATGTCACCTATTTTAACTAACTACATGCTGAAATATAATTAAAAAAAAAATATAAAAAATATCTTAAAAATTCGTAGCTCGTTGAAAACTACAATACATTGTAATAGCGTAAGCGCCAGAGCTGATGTAGTTTTTAATAAACCTAGATACAAGGGTCCTCGCACACTACACGATCACGATAGCAGTCTTGCCCACAAAAATACGGTCTATCGGGTTAACATTTCACAGATATTTATTATATATGCTAATCAACAGCTAAAAATCCTGTAAATAACATTTTTAATAAAAATATTGAAACTAAATTAATCCACGAAATTATTAAAAATAATTATCACTGAGCGAGCGTACAAGTGTATTTCAATTAATTAATCCATAACACTAATAAAATTCTGCTAAATATTAATGTAAAAAATACTCGAAATAATAATTATAACGGTCGTTCAACCAATCAAGTGGTGTTTGAGAGCTCTGTGGCGTTCATTAAAGGGGGCCTACGTCCAGCAGTGGACAAATACGGGCTGATGATGATGATGATGAACCAATTAAGTTAATGTTAATATAGATTTGTATTGTATGTACATAATTTTATTTGAGTAAACTGTAATCTTCGAATTCCTTGAATTTTTACTAACTTATATTTCAAGGAATGCGTACCTATAATGATTTTAATGTGTTCCTATAAAGTGTTAAAGTTTCGGCTATTTTATTCATTTAAATTGCATTTCGGAAAGAATTAACGTCTGTCTATACGTTAAAATGTCTGCGGTCTGGCCGTGTCGCTAGATGTCCGGATTAAACCGGACACGTTTCGTTTTTATGCTTCGTTTGAACTAAAAATAACACCTACGACCTGTTCACTTTTTATAGCAGGCGACTTTACCTGACAAATTAAATAAGCCTAGAAAAAGACAGCGATAATTTATTATTTAGGTCTACACTATCTCCTTCTAAGTAAGCCATAACTATCGTCCTATTTTTGAGACAGACAGTCACTTGAAAATTTTATTTGCTTATGCTTACGACCATATTATTCTACCATTCTTGGAAGGAGATCAAAACTTTGCTGACTTTACTATTATGCCAGATAATTTGGTAGAGAAATACGCCTTTACCAGCAGTGCTGACAAAATGTCCGGTGTATCTAATCTAAATATAACGAAACTGTAAAAACGAAACAGTTTTTTGGTGTTGCGAAAAAAACTTGGGGAGGCAGCAGGGTATGTCAGTCTCCCATCATGGTCGCAGTGAATGTTCCTAATCCCAGGGTCATGACGCATAGAGCAAGTGATGGCAAGTGCGGTTTTTAGTCGGTAGCAGTCCGACATATCCTTCAGGTGGCAAATCGTCATGAATCCCCATGACGATTTCCCGCACACGAAAAAAAATGGCTATGTCAGATTCGTACCGACTAAGAACCAAACTTGCCTTCTCTTGCCCTTCATGGCTATGGAATTTGTGACAGAACGTGCTCGAAGTCGACTTTGTCACCCAAATTTAAATCTGTAAACTACGATTTAAATTTAGGTGACAAAGTCGACGGAACCTAAAAAAATACAGCACAACTGTGTGAGTACACCTCACCTTTTGCAAAAACTGAGGTGACAGTATGTTATGCCTAAATTAACACCATTTTTAATGACAGCTTTATAGAGGATTTTCGTGGAGGCTGTGGAAGCATTGCGGTAAAGTATTACGCGGTGTAGCGGTATTGTGAATACTTGTATCGCTCGCAAAACGCGCGGTGTGCGCCGTGTCTAATCAACATACCGACGAATACCGCAAAAAATTCACCGTATAAATATAAATTACGAAAACCTTGACCTTAAATTGTGTTTTTGTAAAATTAACACATTTTGTGTGTTAATTCCACGAATTTGGTTAGGTTTCCTTTGTTGATTTAATAATATTTTATTTGTAAAGACACGGGTAAGTGAACAGTATGTAAATATCTCGCAAATGTAATACAAGATTTATTTTACCTTAGGGATCTTATTACGTCATTATATTATGATATAACGTATAAAATACAATTGCAAAGTAGGTAATCATTACTTAGGGAAATTTTGCCTAAAATGTTTGCCTCATCAGTCTAGAGGTCATAACTGTGGCTGCAGAGTGTGCACTCTAGGGTTTGTTTCCTATTTGGTACCTAAAATGCGGTATAATTAAAAATACAACACTTTGATCAATGATCGTCGTATAGCTGGTAGGCGTCTGTCTCGGCTTTATAATTACTAACAGTTAGTCTGCCCGTGACCATAAACGCTGTAAATGGTCCGAAACTTTCTGTGAAAACAGTTTATTCTATCTGTGAAAACTTGTAATTGGCCTTCTTTCATTGTTTTCATTGCTATCTGTATCTTAGCTGTAAGTTTTCTTAAATTACTTAATAAAAAAATTAAAAAAAAAGCGTCGGTCTCTAAATTATAATGATTTAACGTGATACAGACAGTAAAAGTAAGTAGTTTATTTCAATGTCTAATATTCGCGTAAGTGTCAGTAACCAGTATGTTTTTATATTCTTAATTTTTGACCCAGTTTTTTCCCACAACCGCACATAACGCGGTTTCAAAAGAGTTCAAATACAAACACAAATTAGACCTCTGCGGACTCCAACAAGGATAATAATCATCATTTACATTAAAATCAGACTTTTCGTTTAATTAATTGAGCACTTCTTCCGTTACGCTGTAATTTATTCTTACCTTTATAAAAATATATTTTGGCTTCGTGTGCCCGGGGGTGGGGGAGGCCCTAAATCACTTTTCCGCAGCAACTAGGTGGCTCGTGTATACCTATTACGTTATTGTAGCCATGACAGCGCCCGTCTGCTGAAGTAATGGGTTGGTCCGGTTCGTTAACCCGATTCGGTCCCCCCAATTCTGATTTAGGCACCGGCCCCGGCCAACCGAATATCTGCACCCTTCGCCCCCATCAATAAAACAAAAAATAAACTTGTTAATTAGAACATTACGATTTAAAATATACAGACCGCCAAATTTACATCTGTTTTGGTCGAACTATAAAATTGGATTACTTCATTCAATCGTTCTATTTCATTTCGGATTTTAATAACATTATCCGTTATGTTTCTGTTAAATTAATATATTGGTTACGTGCTGAATACAGAGTGAAAAACCACAGGTGAGAGTTCTGTTTCCTATTAACAAGTAAACTTTTTTTCCAATACTTTTAATAAATTATTGTATCCAAAGATTAATGTAGCGAACGTAGACTCAAATAGCAATTTAAAGTACAAAATTGTGTGATCGGCTACTGACGTAGACGTTTGTAGCTCACGTAGCGTGGCGTCTATTAACGTAGTCGCTACGGCGTAGCATGTTCGTAGCTGTTCGGTACTGTCGATCTAGGAGATGATGATGTCGATGTTCGCTACTGTCGATCTGGGTACATACCTTACAACGATGTTTTTACTATGTACTACGCGAAACTATTGGGATATTGAAATGTATTTTCTAGAAATACCAGTCAGATATGTTTTTTTAACCGCCGACGCAAAAACGACAGGGTGTTATAAGTTTGACGTGTTTTTGTGTTTGTCTGTGGCATAGCACGGTAGCTCCCGAAAGGATAAACCGATTTTGGTTTTGTTTTTTTTATTTGAAAGGTGAATTAGTCGGGAGTGTTACTAGCTATGTTTGATGAAAATCGGTCCAAGATGGCCGCCGCTACAAAATAGCGGTTTACATATTTTTTCACAACTCCATCAATATGGGTATTAAATGAAAGGTCTTAACTAGGAGAATACTATACACTATGATAAATTTCAAATCCAAGATGCCCGCCACCACAAAATGGCAAATGACATTTCGTGTGGGGGGTTTTCTAAATTTTTAATTTAGGTTATTGAAGGTTTGATTAGAAGCGGTGCAAAATTAAATTTATCGGCGAGTGTAACTACGGGAACGAGAATAATCAGTATCTTATTTTATCTTGCTATGGGGCTGGTACGGCTAGCAACACATCGACCCAACGGGATCTTTTGTGTCGTCCCCATTACCGTATATTACTTTTTCTTCTCTTCTACTCTCTACTACTTACTCTTTGAAGACGTGGTTCATGAAGGCGGCTAACCCACTGAAAAGAAGGAACCTAAAATCTTCTCGCTTCGGGTACCCGTTGCCGAGAAGACTCATCCGTTTCGTCGCCAGTAAAAGTCACTCAAATAAATTAAAAACTAGTAAAATAAAGTTCCGTTAATAGAAAAATTACTCATGCTAACATTTCAGTTTAAAGATCAAACAGTGATCTATTGTGAATGCCTATTCAATATGTTTTGCTTTATGTACCTACTTCACTTTCAAAGAAAAGTATTTTTTACTACACAATATTAATATTCTATTGAAAGTCCGCGTGAAAAGCACATCATCTCACATGAAGTGCGTCAAACACTTTACATTTAATGTAAAATGAGGTTGTATTCCTTGCTTTAAGCTAAAATATGAGCGGGAAAGAGGAACTAGAAAGCTATGTAGATATGTATGATACAACAGTTTCATATTTTGATTAATGTAAAAGGATTAATATTTCTTAAGTGGTTAAATATACCTTTCTGCTATTAAATTGAAATCTTACTTACAATTAATTCTCATTAATGCAAAATATTTATTATCTCGTCTTGTGACAGAAATTTCTCTGGATAAGCCAATTAGACTCGTCTTAATTGATCGATGAATTTTCATTTACTTTAAGATAACATTTCTATTGCTTTATTTTATGAAAATTATTTATATATAAGATCCACACTAATACAGATTTAACACAGATATCCACAATAATACAAATCATATCTGCGTTTTTTTCATAAATTCCTCGATAATAATAAAATAGTAGGGTAGATGTAGGACGAAACAGTGTATAAATTATACGTTTATAGCACAAGACCCCTATTCACATCTTCGGGTATCATCATATAACTCCAGCACCGTGTTTATAACCCAATGTATTATGTACTCCGATATGAATAGCTGAAGGAGCCGACATCATAAAAAATGCACTGCATTTTCTCATTCATTTTTCGTCGCCCCTAATTTGGACTTAACGACTAAGTCTCAAAAATATACGTCTGCTTCATAACAAAAATACAACACAAATTAAAAAGAATACACAAAAGAAGTCAGCTGTATAATATCTTAAATGAAGACTTTCCCCTAGGAAATCGGCAACGCCGCTGCAGCACAGGCGACTAGTTAAAAATGCTCCGTACGACTACAATTTTTGTAGGAAAGAAGACAAGTCGAAATAGACAATTTGCTATCGTTAAAATTCCCTTTACGGCGGCCGGGGGAATTTGAAAGGGCTCCTTAAAGCCCGGATTTACTACGGAAAATTATATCTAAGTCTCTTGGAATCCGTCCACACGCGAGATGCCGTTTTAATTGTGTTTACCGAGACTTAGTTAGCAAACATTGAGCTACTTAATGCAGGGATATAGGGGAAACGAAGTCTTTTATTACTACGCGCTAACAAATTGACAATGTTCGTATTAGTGAAGGAATATTTGTAGAAAGGGATGTAGGATTTTTATTGTGTTTTAGGAAACTCCATAATAATCATCGATAGTAACTACGTATAACTTATTATAGACAGAAGCTTGAATAGTCACGCAATCCACTGGTAGTATAGATAAAGCCATAAGCCTCCATTAAAACGGACAATTGCTTTAATCGCGATTATCTGTGCGATCTCCGGTTAATAATAGGCACGCATGCCAAACGATCTCCTAAGGGGGCAACTAGTGTGTAACAGATTAGTAACGCCCTCGAGACTTCGGTGCCGAAGAAATTTATACCTTATGACAAACTAAGACCTACTTCTATAGGTTCTATATATCAATAAATTTTGGAAAATTGTAAGCATACATGGAATTTCCTTTCGCACGATTGGTGGCAAAAATTTCGTTGGTAACAGTCAGTAATTTTGTACTGCGTTCTTTACAGGCGTTCTTGTTATGATGACAGTCGCATATTAAAACAATAAAAGTACAAAGCAGAAATGTAGCTCCACCTAGTCAAACTGGAACCTGACCCCAACAAAGTTAAGAAAAGGCTAGGAATCGAGTATGATGTATCTGTACCGTGTGAAAAAAAAATTACTTTTCTTTTCTTACAACATTAATAGGATGAGTAGGTTATATAACTAAGTACCATCAGTGTGATGTAAAGTTACATAAGTATAACATCAAAGCAGAGATGATACAATTAATAATTCAAAGGAACTTAAGTAAACCGTATACATTCCCGTTTGAATCCTGCTCAAAGAGATGTCACCGTGGTTAAAAGCTTGCTTCAGTCTCCATATAGGTAAACTGTAAATTTCATATTGTAGGCATGACTCTTGCAGTAGAGAGAGTGCACTATATATCGACGGTAATCTAATAAACGACGGCCAGTCGGCATATTCGCCGCATGACAATATAAACGCACTCAGACGACGAGATTCACTCAAGGGTGCTTTTACACAATTTCCTTGGCATACCCTTTTCGCTCCACTCCACCTTTTTGCCCCCTTAGCCTTAGCACCTCTCTTCACCTTTTTTATAATCAAAGGAGGCCAAGTGCCAGCATTTATTGAACGAGTCTTTACATAAGTCGTATTAATAATTGATTGTCATGGGATGAAAAAAGAAGTATTTACCAATTAGTACTTTTTCGTCCCCTATACGAAAATTTCACGCTGTAGTCTACGCAGGGTTAGGCAGAGGTGTACTGAGGAACACACACAGTTAGCTTATTGCTATCAACCGAGCACAAATCAAAACTCCCAGCTGATACTGGGAATATAATAACTGCCTCATTCATTAGCTTAGTATATTATCTATTTACTATACGTTACCTATAAATATTTTTGGGGACATTTTTTACACAGCACCATCTAGTCCCAAACTAAGCAGAGCTTGTACTGTGGGTACTAATGGATAGGTATAATACTTATATATTTTTTTGTAAATACTTACTTATTATACATAGGAAACACCCAGACAAACACAAATACTTATATTCATCATCACATAAATATTCATGTTTTGTGGGAATCGAACCCACACCACTAGACCACAGACGTTGTCAAATATGCCTAGAATAACATAGAACATGTTGTTTCTTCCCCTCGTAGCATTCAATTAAGTGTATCATACATAAATAAAGCTATAAAATTATTGTTGTAGATAACCGACTCATCGCGTGTCGGAAATTGTCAGGACCGACGGAAATATAAAAACAAAATGAGGTAGGTAACGTAAAATACCTTATAAGTAATATTCGATATATTATAGTGTGTTATCGTCCCAAAGTTAGCTCGTTACAAGATCGTGACGTCATCGAAGTAAACGAGTCACATGTAACCGATAAGCTTAACGACAGTTCCGATTTACTGCAAGTGAGCAGAGATTCGACAATCGTTTGAGAACGTGCCGCCGCCTACCGGCTAGGTATTGTAGCTTTGTGGCTTTTGCTTGTTTTACTTTCCCAAAGGCATGATTTTCCTTGTGTATGCCGAAAATACCTTTCAGCAAATTGAACTGTAAACGATAAACGATACCAACAGTGTTTCAGTAAGCTCGGTTGCATTTCATCGACTTCGGAAAGTTACAATTGCGAATTGAAATTAGTTAATTTTCAACCATAATTATTTTAAACACCTTTGTAACCTTTTCAGTAGATTTAAAATGTACATTATTATTGGCTTCGTGTTAGAAAAGTTCATAGATTCATTGATTTCTGTAGAACCGTACTTCTTACTAGACATGAATCCACCAAACGTACAAAGGTCAAGATGAGACAATTGAAAGGTTGTCTTATAAAAGTGTTTTTACAGAAATTAAATATATCTATAATCTACAGGTATAAATAAAAATGAATCGCCGAAATATTTGTACGCGCATAACTTTCGAACAACTGCATTAAATTGAATAATTCTTTTTTTTGTTGTGTTCATATTATTGTCAGGACAAGGTTTGTGTGTATTTTTTTAAATCCTCCTGGATACGCAAGCGAAGTTATGCACGCGTCGCTCGCTTATCATAAAATATATTAATAGAATATACAACTTCTGTTACTACACAACACTGGAAGTATATCCCTACAACTTTTGGCAACACACTTTTAGTTAGGTTGCGTTACCCCGTTGAGTTATATGAGTAACAAAAAGAAATGCAATAACTCAAAATCTACCTCAGTGTGCTAATCCCTTTATGCCCACAACAGAATCCCCGTTACAAATGGATTCTAGTGGCGAACTATGGGCATTCAATGTCTTGAACTATAAAATAAAAGCCCGGCTTACGTACTTAGTATTTTACAATAATATTTTGAGTATTTATGTTTTATATGCTTATCAATTATGTAAATTAATATAGCATAACCAAACGAAAATTTCTACAAATAATAACATATCAAAGTTTTAATTGATGTCAATGTATAATTAGAATATGCTTAACAAGTGCCCTTTTATTGTTGTATAGTTATGACTGACTAATGATGACTAACAAAGTAACAAGCATGGGGGGCGCCTATTATTAAATAAACTCGACTACCTTAAACGCCAATTATATCCAGTCCAATAATGTAGTCCTCATATAATAAACTATCCAGTTATATTATGAAGATGTTAAGAGGCGTCGTTAAGGTAGTCAACATTATATTTAAACTAAAAATAACATTACCTACTTTTATATTACTCGCTGGGAAACCTCGCCAAAGTAAAAGTGGAACAAGTGGAAAAAACTATTTATTACGTGACCGAGATCTGAATACAGCGCAAAAAACTTTAATGATATTTTCTATAGGTAACTCCAAATGATACATTATACATTAGGTACTTATTTCAGTCTAATATTAATTTTATTGTTATTTCTATTTTATTAAATAAAACCTGCGTCGCCATCACATCTGCCCTTCTTTTTGAAGTATACCGCTGAAAAATGAAAAAAAGCGAAGTAAGTCAGTAAATACCTATATTTAATAATATATTTTTTTACAAGAATATTTATAAGGTGAATGATCAGAATCGATTTAGAAAAACTTATTGTCATGGCAAAATGGAAGAACAAAGACAACAAAGCCGCAATCCCACACGTTGGAAAGACAAGACCAGATTCTACCACCGTTCACGATTCTGTCCAGGCTGCCGGTAACAGAAACAGATGTAAATAAAGTGATTCCTTGAAGAATACGCCTTAAGCAGGATAATCAGAATTCATTTAATATTGTATAATTTTGTTACAATTACTCACCTACACCACAATTTCGTGCACATACAAATTTTCCTGGATTAACGTAAGTCACGTTGTTCGAACCGCACACAGGATTATATTCGGACGTGGCTTGGCAATCCTGAACACACTTTTTCATAGTAGGACTCTCCGTACTGAAAACAGAATACAAAATATGCTCAATCAACGTAAAATCCAGTTCGTTAAACATCCTCATTATAATCCAATAACAAATTGGTAACCCGCAACTAATAAATTACTAATTAATTATTATATCAATTTACCTGTTATCAAATACAATTTGACCTGGCGGTGTAGTTGTTGGAGCCACTGCCACCGGTTTTCCCAAAATAGCCACCGTGTCATTATAATTAGGGCCAATAATTGGATCCATTACTTGATTGTTAGGTATTTGGGGCCTATTCAAAGGTATATTATTAAAATTATCTGGTCTAAATGGGGGCTCGCCTGTTTCTCCTGAATTCGCAATATCACCTGTATTAGGAAACTGAATCGTTGATAGATCATTATCACCTCCTGAAGTGTCCGTCGGATATTGTATGTTAGTATTAGGATTATAATTTGAAGGATAGGGTTGAGAACTACCAGGCTTACCTAGACCCGGTCCAAAATGTTGATTGTTCTGAATAGGAAGTTCAGTCTGTGGGCCATATTGGTTAGGATGGTTTTGATATGGCTTATTTGGATAATTTATATTGGGATTAGGTAAATTATTTATGTCATCAGGCCGAAAACTGGGATTTTGAATTTGACCGGGACGTAGATTTTGGTGGCCTGGGCCTTGAAAATTTCCCTGAGAAGGATATTCACTGTCTCGTGGAGGACGCTGGAACAGCTGCCCTGGACCACCTTGCGTAGGCCTATGTTGGTTAAAATTTTGATCTTCATTGGGTGGTATACCCACATTTTGATAGGGTCCGTTTAACGTTCCTGAATACACATTGTTTGGTCTATTAGGATACGGTGGTCGTTGATAGTTAGGATATCGGTCCATAGTATCTCCTTGGTACGGAAAACTGTTTTGGTTCCCAAACCCACCATGAACCGGACCGTTCCCAAAGCCCCCATGAATCGGACCGTTAGGAAAGTTTCCTTGATTCCCGTTCCCACCATTGGGATACACGGGCCGCTGATAGTTTGTGTTTGGGTTCATGCTGTCTCCTTGGTACGGATAGCCTTGTTGGTTAGGATATCCTCCTTGGATAGGTCTATTCTGAAAATTTCCCTGATTAGGATTCTGATTCGGATAGCCATTCGGTCTTTGCATATTATTATTCTGGAAAAAAGGACAAAAGATATTACACTTCCTTACACTATAATTTTGCGAAAACCATCAGGATTCTTTCATGTTTTATATAAATAATAAATCATTTTTCCGTCAGAAATCTGTTTTTGTATCAAAATTTATTGCTAATGAAATAGATAAAAAAGTTACGTAATTAATTAAACACTTTAATAAATAAACTTTACCTGATTTCCGAAAGGGAAAAAGGAATCCGTAGGATAATTACTTGTCGGATTTCCGAATCTTCCCGAGCCGAAGTTTGGGAATCCCACGGCGCCGAGATCGGAAAACCTCGGCTGTACTAAACTTGGTGAGCCGCCTTGATTACTAGTCGAGTTCGTAACTTGTGCTCCTAATATCAATCTAATTTTCACAACAAATACTAAAAGAAAAAAGTAATATTATAAGCAGAATCAATCACGCAATTAATTTTCTCCCATCTTTTATTTGGTTACAGACATCTTCTAAAGTAATTTTGGTGATAATAATACCGTTTAATAACTTAAGTTGTCACGTTTACGATTGTTCACGGGTTACTCACGTGCTCGTTACGAGATAACCGGACTAATTTTGAACTTAAACCGTGCTTAGATTTGCGACCAAAATCGTAGAAAAGCATAAATATGAAACTGTTTATTCACTATGTATAAAATAGCTACTCACATAACACTATGTAACATAATGCATTTATTCTCCTATTTATCATTTTAGCTGTTCTTTTGTTTTCCACTTTATAAGTACTACTGAACAATCGCAGTGACACCCAAATATAATTATTTGTTCGGCATTCGTTCTAAAAGACAGCACACACTAAACTAAAGTATAACTGCAATAACAGTCACTCACAACACAGTTAACTATCTTATAATGGTCACACAATCACATCTGTAATTAGTCATGACTTCTGATAACGTTTAATTGACGATGCGGAAACCCCGGAAATATTTCCCGGAGTAATTAGCGCCATTAAAATAACCGCTAACGGATATCTATGAGTAACCAGTCACTGGTAGTGGTAGGTATAGTCCGTTCATTTCATAAAGATGTGTGAATCTATTAAATATAATTGGTGTAAGCTCCGCTCGCCTTTGTATCTTGCCCCTTTCGATTAAAAATATTAAAATGTTCGAATCGCACCGTTTTGTTTTCATATTTTGAAAGAGTAACCATGGAATTTCTTGCCGGTTCTTCTCCATAGGAAACGACTAATTTGGAACCCTGCACCTACTTTCGATATTTCATAAGTTCCTGCATAAGGTCTATGTGAAAATAAAACTATTTTGATTTAGATTTTTGAGTGATTTGCCCCTTAAAGGATGTAAGAAGTGTCAAGCTGGAATCAATTAATTTACAGATTCCCTTTCGCTACCTCCTCAGGTAGCGAACCGCAACCCGCACCGTGCCTCGTAGAAATTAATTTAAGCACTGAGTAATACTACCAAATTAAATTTATTTTTACAGAACATTATGAAAAAAATCCATCACGCCTTTATTTCTCAAAGAGTTAGGCTGAGGTATATACCAGTACAATTCCAAACCACTAGCTGTTGCTGGGAATTTTATAGAACGATAACACTTTCCTTGACCTGGGAATCTAACCTTAAACCTCAAGAGTCAAGAGAGAATTATATCCAACAATAATTAGAACAACATACATTTAAACTCATCTTTGAATAAATATAATAATATTCTATACGGACTTAATTTAATAATTAACTTCTACGTGCTTCTACTTCTAAAAGAAGTTAATATGTATCTAGAACTTTACAAGAAGCCGTTTATCAAACAAGTTTTAAGAGAGAGACAGGTTTGGTGTTTGCTTCAAAAATACGGACTAATTTTAAACATTTATGCTTAGACTTTATTAAAGTTTTATACAACTTAGGTAACAGTTATATGTATTTACATTATGAACATAGAAAATAATTAGAAATTATCTTAGCTTATTTCAATTTGCAAATATTACAAGAAAGATACTTTTTATAATAGGTAATTAGGTAGGTATTTAAAATAAAATAATTATACATGTAATACCGCATAATTATTATCCTCATCGTCGAAGTCCTAAACAATTTTTCATTGCAGTAAATTAAAGCGACACACAGTGAAAGAAATGTGTTTATTGGGACAGCGATAATTATCTCGATTAAAGTTTAGTACCTGGGCGACCGAGCTGCGTTACTTCGGTGAAAATAGAGAATATAGTTTTCCCAATATGAGACCTAGGTATAGCTAGATCGATTATTCGCCCCTAGTGTGCGAAATCGTAATCGAAATCGAAATCTTTAGGGCTGTTTTCGAGAACGTGATTACATAAAAATATTGCCCACTTTATCATTTAATTTAATAATAAATAAAGGATAAAAGCAATCAAACCGGTACAAAACCGTCATTTTTCCTTTCAAAGTCAGATAGGTATTAAATAAAACTATAATAATATTCCAATATGCCGGAAAAAAATCTGGCGACGTTAATTATAGCAGTGCCTAAGAACCGGTAAATGTACCCTAATAATACCATTCATTAAAAAGCTATGTGGCATAAAGGACGAGTGCTTTCCAACCCTAGACGTGTCGAAAAATAAAAGAGGTCAGGCTAACACAGGAGGCAATTACCATTCTAACGTTTCTTTTATGATGTTTTCCTATTTTAACGCCAGCATAGTAAAAGCGAGGTTCCTCGTGCCTACCTTTTTATGTTACACATTGACATGACAAAAAGCACCTTCTCAAAAGGGCTTCAGAATAAAAATAACTTAGGCACACTTGTTTATTTTCATTACTTTTACGTTTTGTGCCTTAATGTAGGTACCTACTACCTACCTAGCCGACGTCACCCAAGTCCCGTGTTCTACGCGTCGTCTAGGTATTGAATGTTTTATTCCTAAATCATATAAAGTTCTCCCCGGCCGTAAAAATCGGAGAACAACGAAAGCTCAAGTCGTAGGCTGTCGTTTTAAATAATTTTAACACAATATTTTTTTTTTCCGATTTTTACGGCCAGTTTAACTCGAGCCAACTTCAACCCGGACAATAAGTTTGGCGAAAACTGTAGGTGTACTGTTTATATAGGTAACAATTATCATTATGACGAAACCTCTTCTAACCGTATGAAATTACCACCAAGCAAGCGATCTAACTTCATTTCTCTCGGTTGAGAAGTAGGCAGATTTTATCAATCCTTTACTTAGAACATCAGACGCTAAGTTGGTAGTTTTCATACGTTCTTTCATTATCTTCCATTGGAGTACCTAGAGGGCAATATTTAGGTACCTACCTTTATGTACCCAAATTTTACGTTAATAAGTAGGTACCTATGTAGATAATTACGTACTATTAAAAATCCCGGTCGAGGTGCGGACCATCTACGAGACGTTTCAGTATAGGTAATTAAGTACTCAATTAAAAAAACAAACCTAGAATTGGTGATAATTTGCTTTTATTAAAACAGTTTTACATTGGGTTTTATAGTTAAAATGGCTACAGCTAGCGCCATCTATGTGTTCCACTCGCCAGCGTTTGAGATAATATTTATCACAAACTTAGGAGAGAGAGGACGCCACTATCGAGTTTCTGCTCCGGTTTGAAAATATTGTAGATCCGGATCCGGGGCAGACTAATGGTAATGAATGTTATTGTTCTACTTTGTGGGGTCTTTTCTCTGGTCGACCACCCTGACCCACCACCCCGGCACACTTCAGAAAACTGTAGGGTTCTTGTAGATGTGCAAGTTTCTCATGAATAGAATTGTTTTCTTCTCTTTTTTGGTTTTATTTAATTGTCTTAAATATTTTACAAGGGTTTTATATAAAAAAAAACTGCCGAAAAATTTATCAGAAACTATTCCGAGAAATTCGGATGTCACCAATGAATCGGCAAATTATTACAATATTTTTTTGTCTGTGGTTGTAGAAGAAGCGAGAAAATTCCGTTTCCGACCAAGTGTCAATTTATTTGTTTTATGCGGTGTATCGGTGTATGCAGTGCGGTATTTCTAGTATTCTATTAGAGTGAGGAGTTTATTTATATATTTTTTACTATCTTACATTACACTTTGCCTCTTCTACGTATTTTATATTGCTATCTATACCTATCGGTTCGTGGTGCTCCGTGCTTGCTTGCTACATTTCTGTTGTGATAATTGTTCGTTGTTGCCGGCAGCTTATCCGTACATAATAATCAAGAAAAATGAGTTGTCCATTCAACGAGGAGCAACTGAATCAGTTGAAAGCATTCATCGAGTTTTGCAAAGCAGAACCGCAGATAATACATCATCCAAAATTAGCTTTCTTCAAAGATTACTTGGCTACCCTTGGGGTGACCATTCCGGCCCCTGCATTCACTAAGAACTTTACACCCTCTGGTGATACGTAAGTAAAATATTTAATAATCATTATTTGACCTAAATCTTAATGTCGTGTTTGTTACAACACTTATAGCTCGAGAACTACCAAACCGATTTTCATGGTTTTTGATATGTTGGATTTGCCTCCACCCCGAATAACAGAATACAGACATTATTTCGTTGTAAACCAATAAAACATATCTCAAACTATCCCAGATTAGACAGCCAACAGGAATAAAAATACAACTCCTGAGTCTGAATCAGGCATGTCATATTTCTTACAAAATACAAAGATAATGGCTGCATTAGAGCCTCAAGATTTATGGGAATTTACAAGTTGGTTTATTCCAATATTAAAATAAGTGGTGAGTTTTAACAAATAATAAACTATTCTCAAAATTTACAGAAACACTTCAAACAATAATGCTGAGGAAAATGCACAAACATCGTCTGGAGAGGAATCTCCGGCCGAGTCTGATGTGGAACTGGATATGGAGGGTAATTTGTACTACCTACTCAAACACTTTTCATTCTCATTTACTCAGAAGAAACAGTGACCCTCTCAATGGTCAAAATAATTGTTTGCTAATTTCTCCTTGATAAGTTTAAATTTGAGTAAATAATTTGTGGATTTATTCACACATAATTAACAGAATTGTATCATGAATTACAAAACTTTAATTTGAATTATACTTTTAGATAATCATCTTTCTAATCCATTTACTTATTACTACAAATTTTACCAGTACTTGAAAACAATTGATTTCATGTTGATTGTTTGTTGCTATGTTATTGGTTGCCTAATAGAATATTAATTTAATAATACTAGGTATTGCTGTCTAAATGCAATGATTATCAATTTTCATGCCTGCTATGCAAAGGTACAATTCTACTTCACTTGATAATGTAATTTTTTAAATACGACTTCAAAAAAAGGAGGATGTTCTCAATTTAACTGTATTTTTTTATGTTTGTTACTATTACTAATTTAATTTAAATATGACTATTGTTGAAGTTTGTTTGGCACCTTCTCCAAATTAGTTCATAATGTAAATATGTACATGTTATTTTTTGCTTTTTAGTTCCTAGGTGTTTTTTGGAGGTGGTTTGTTTTTTATTTAAAAATGTTGCTAGTCTCTCATCATCATAACGAAAATTCACTTTTATTGATGATAGGGAGTTGTAACAATATAAGTATTATCAGTGAATGGTCATAACAAGCAGGCCATGATAAACATGTATCAGCCTACATTATATTTATTTATAAAGTAAGAAAAACAATAACTATTATTATACAAGGAGATAAAATATACTGTACCTACATTTTTATACAAAATTCATAAGTATCTAGGTTGTTTTGTTTTTTCAGTATGGTATTTTTTTTTCAATGACAATTCTGAATATGTACCTAGCTAATAATTAAGAAGAAATAAAATGGCAGACCTTGTTAATATCCAGTGGGGGATTTGCAATGTTGTCACCATTGGCCGCCCGTAATATCTGGCCACCCTAGGCTTGGGCCTAGTGAGTTTTAGGCCATATCTGCCACTCATCTCCATAAATATTATGACAGGGGTTTTAAATATTAAACGCATCTCAATAAAATTTAGCAAGGCAATAGATTGGTTCCTGAGAAAAAACATAGGTGTTTGTCTTACAAAAACAATATAAAAATAGTCTTTCTGAGACATAGGAGTCACAGGCAACTACCACCACATCAATCTCAGCAGCAAGACTTACTAAGCATAACTAATTAATAATGATGAATAATTTATTATCAATTTTATCATACAAAGGAGTTTTTATTAAACCTTCATGGTTCAACTAGCATTTTAGAATGATCTTGCTCTGGAAAGGCACTTCAAAATTACTAACATAATAATTATTGTGATGCTTTACTTTAAAATTAAATATTATCCATTTCAATTTATATGAATATTATTGCAGGTGCAATTTAAATAACCAAATGGCAATCCATTTAGTTAAATTCCAAAACTTGTTGCACAGTTTTTAAAATCTTAGTTTAGAAGTTTTCTCTACCTCTTCTAGTTCCAAATATGCTCAATCATGTTCACATAATTCCACTTTACATGAAGAAGAGACAATCTTATATTTTTCTATCTTGAACCCAGGTGTCATAGAACCAGATGCAGTGGATGCCTCTCAGATAATGGGTGATGCATCAAAAGAAGTGACAGATGAGGAGAGAGACGAGTCTGATGAAAAGAGATCTGAAGCAATGAGAGCTTTCTCCAATCAACAGTATGATGAAGCCATCAAACTGTACTCTGAAGCTATACAACTTAACCCACAAAGTGCTTTGCTGTTCGCAAAACGGGGACAGGTATGTGTATAATTATGTTGTTGAAGATTTTAGCAACTGTACCTTGTGTAGCTTTGTAGTATTCAAGGATCTCCAATGACAATTATTACATAGGGTTGCCACAGTCATTCATTTCTAAACCCTAAAGTTAATAATAATAATTGTTTTACACATAATTTGTGGTTTTGTGTTCATGAAATATTTATATGAAAAACATTTGTTTATTGCAATGTTTACAGATCTATCTTAAGTTGAACAAACCAAACGCTTGCATCAAAGACTGCACGCACGCTCTCGAACTCAACTGCGACAGTGCAGCTGCATATAAATTCCGTGGACGCGCATACAGGTATTATTATCACCACATATTATAAAACACAGCGCCCCGTTTCCGCGTCTGTCTGTCTATCCGTTTGCGATAAACTCAAACTACTGAAACTGGATTTTCATACGGTTATCAACAAGACAAGACATTAAGGTTTTGTGTAAATTGGCTGAATTACGATGATGAAAGTACAAGAAGCCGATCACGTACAATGGACCACTGCAGGACTAAGTGCGGAAACCAAACCCACACAGGAGTGAGTTCTCCATGATGATGATGATGAAGAAGCCGATCCGTGCGAAGCTGGAAGATGCCATGTAAGCATCCGCAAAGAACGAATTTTTGGAAATTGAATTGGGAAAAAATAAGCAAGTAACACCGCAGGGAACAGCTAGTGTGTTTAATAAAGTTATAATGTCTATGATTCAGTTACTATGGAATGAACCAAATTGGTAATAACGGGCGAATATGCCTTGGCAGACGCGATAACGTGCTAATTAAAATAACTTGAACATTTGTTTGCCTTACAGCATACCTAGTGCTAATGCTTGTCATGTGAACACATTTATTTAAATTAATTTAAACAAAACCAAACCTCATATTAATATGTTTCGAATTTTGTGGTATACACTTACTTATGTCATAATTAAATTCCATTGTGGGTCAGTCTTGCGGTGCATATTTTTACATAACGCATTACATATTTTACATTACATAATTATGATTTATGTTGATGGTCAGTTTTTTTTTGCAAATGAAATTTAGCCAGCGCAGATTAGATGACTTACTAATACTTTGTTGATATAATGATGAATATACAATAACTCACTTTCTGTGAATTATTTTAGGCATAATCTCAATAACAATTATTTTATCAGGTTGCTGGGCAAATTTGAAGAGGCATCTCATGATCTTTGTGAATCTCTTAAAATTGACTATGATGATCAAACCAATGAATGGCTGAGCGAGGTCAAGCCCAACGCTGAGAAACTGCGTCAGCACAAGCTTAGTGCTCAGCGCAAAAAGGAGGAGAGAGAGGTAACATTACTTGTCGTATTTACACATACATTTACATAGAGTTACATTTATTAATAGGAAACATTGTATTTTAAATAAAAATTATTTATAAAAAAAAATGTGCAGTACAGTAAATTTCGATATATCGACGATATTATGTATTATTAATACAATGCACATTTACACAATTAATAAATAAATAAACTGTACCACTCTTGAGTAAAAGTAGTAGAAAGGATCTCCTTTAATTTAATTCTTTAAAATTATATGACCTATTAATATGTATTTTTAGCATCGCGAAAAGCTACGCAGAGCTCGAAAGGCACAAGAAGCCCGAGCTCGTGCGGCGCGTGCGCAGGCTGAGGCGAGTGCTCGTGCACCGGGCGCTGGAGGATTCACGGGCGGGGCGGGCGGCTTCCCTGCTGGAGGCGGTGCCGGCTTCCCTGCTGGCGGTGGTGGTGGTTTCCCGGCCGGGCTCAACCCACAGGACTTCAGCAACCTGCTTTTTGACCAGGAAATTATGTCTGCATTCCAGGTAATTAGTTTCTCTATGATCAGTCCTTTTTTTTTAGAACGCGGCAGCCCTTACCTTTTTTTTGTGCGGAAAATACTCATAGAACTTTTGCCGGCACCGAGGCAAGGAGTTATTTTGAAATTTGAACTAGTACTAATTGTAAACCACACTTTACACACACTACAAAATGACTGATATAATTATTTTTTAGGACCCAGAAGTTGCAGCAGCATTCCAGGATGTATCGTCCAACCCAGCCAACTTCGTGAAGTATCAGAACAATCCTAAAATCGCTGCTGTTATAGAAAAACTGCAAGCTAAACTTGGAAAAGGTGGAGCTGGGGGATTCCCAGGTAAGTTGTTTACTGTTGTCATAATTAGGAGACCCAAGATCAAATTAATCCTTACTAATATTATAAATGCGAAAGTAACTCTGTCTGTCTGTCGCGCTTTTACGCCAAGACTACTTAACTGACTTAATGAAATTTGGTACACAGATAGTCTAGAGCCTGAGTAGGTTAATTTTAATGCAAAAAGAGCTGTAAGGGGTTGAAATAGGGGATAAAAGTTATAATAAAATACCCAGACCACGCGGGCGAAGCCGCTAGCGGAAAGCTAGTGTATATGAAGATGTAATGTATCTTTATACCCATTTAATTAAATAGGTAATTATAGTTTTCTTTTCCATATACTTTACAATGAATAAAATATAAAATTATGCTAAATAAAATTATGCTAAATTAATTATGCTGTGATTTCCTGTAAGTGGAAAAAACATAAAGCCTTTGTATTTATTTTTAATGTAATGTGTATTTTTCGTTGGAAATCCTAATAAATAAAATAAACGTATGATGAATAAAAATATTTCCTTTGTTATTTTAAGAATTAGAATACAGCATTGATTTAGCATAAAATTATAAATTAATTGAGGTTATATCATTGACATATATCATTTATTCTCTGCGGATAGGTTTTGGAGGCGCCAGCGCAGCCGGGGCGGGAGGACCAAAAGCGCCCATGGATGATGATGTTGGTCTTGATTAAATCGCTTTGTTTCATATGCAATATTTGGTATCAAGTTAGAAATCAAAGTTGCAAATTCACTAAGGTATATAAAATAGCA
The DNA here is from genome assembly GCA_946251955.1 of Acronicta psi. Lineage (NCBI taxonomy): Eukaryota > Metazoa > Arthropoda > Insecta > Lepidoptera > Noctuidae > Acronicta > Acronicta psi. Next base: position 7,005,089 of record OX276475.1, on the reverse strand, counting down.
CTTATAATATATGGAGTGGGTATTATAACTATATGAATACATACATTCAGAAACACCCATAAGTGTATATTTCTAGGATGATAAATTTAAAAATAATATTCATGTCTGATAGTGTAACAACTTGTAAAACTGCTACTTATTCAAAAACGTTTATTTTCAAAATTCAATAATATTTTTAATTAAATATGCTTGTGCAATATTAGTATCAAGCAATATTAACTAACATGTATTATATTATAATTAATTGTATGTATTGGAATGAAACACATTAATGTTTTTGAGGATTGGTGCCTATTATTCAAATGGTTAAAATATTATGTACTGTGTAGTTCTTCACTGCATTTATTGTAACTAAGTATTTAAACTATTTACATAGTTTCGTTTTCTTTTGCCATATTTGTAGTGCGTAGGGGTCGAAATTTTGAGTAGATAAAACAAGTATGCGAGCACTGCATTCCATATTTTAATGAATCAGTAACAATGGTGCTGATACTGTTGACATATCGCTGACGTAATTCAGCTGTAGCCAGATTATCCCTTTCTAATAAACATCACTGACAAAGGATAGGACATTAATTTAAAGTTGTCAAATTTGTCATTATTTTAATTTATGGAAAAATTGGCTTAATCCATACATGTTATGACTGAATTCAAATTGTTGATGACAAGCTAGTAGACTAATTTAACAGAACTAAATATTTTAATTATGTTTGTTAACTGATTATGTTATCAGCCTCAATGCGTTTTCTTAGTTTCCACAGCTGCATTTTGAATTTCTCGCTGTATATTCAAAATTTCTGCTCAATTCGCTCTCAAAATTTATATGCAACCAAAAAGTAGTAACTAATGGAGACTGCGTAAAACTATGTCGCTCAGTAAAAGTACAGAGGTAAACTAAATTTGTCGCACTACCTACCTTTAAAATTGTCTGATTTAAGGAAGTTAATTTTATATTTTTAATGTTTAATAAATTACGTAACTGAATTTGCATTTTAACTTATGCTTTTCCCTATGCTTATGTGGCACACACAATGCACTCATTTTGATCACAGGACCTTCTTTATCATTCAAAAAGGGATTATCTAGTGTATCATAATTACTATAAAATTAGTGTTTTAGAGAATACATAGTGTTTATTAATTGCAACTGTAAAAAAACAAAGATTGGATCTGCCCAGTTAATGTTTCTTAAATGTATACATAAAATTCTGTATTCTATCTATATCCTTTGAGCTGATGATCCAAATGAAAATGTTTCAGATCAATTCATAGGAATCCAAAATGTTGCAATCGTAAAATTGATAGATACACTTTTCAAACGCCTGTTACTAATCATACTCTTGGGGATGTAGCCGGTTAGTTCAACAGACTTATAGATCAAATGGGCTTAAATGGCCAGACTGGGCAACTCCCCATTATCTTTACATAATTGTGATATACATATATGTTTAATAGTGACGACGTCTGTGGTCTAGTGGTTCGAGTACCGGACTGCTGATCACGAGGTCGTGGGTTCGATTCCCACAAGACACAAATATTTATGTGATGAATATAAATGTTTGTGTTTGTCTGGGTGTTTCCTATGTATTATAAGTATTTATTAAAAAAAAAAAAGTATATAAGTATTATATCCATTATCTAGTACCCATAGTACAAGCTCTGCTTAGTTTGGGACTAGATGGTGCTGTGTAAAATGTCCCAGGATATTTATTATTTATTATTATTATAATTATTATATAAAAAAGTCACTCCTGCTGTTTGTATGCTTTAGACCTTGTCCAGAAGGGGATATATTGGAGGTATTGTGGTTTTTGTCATATCCAGAAATAAAACAAGACTCAAAACTACTGCATTATTTATATTAAATCTAGACATCATTTACTTGTCCCCAACCTAACCTTATCTTCCTCTCATGAAGCTTCAACCAAGATGGCATGTCCTTAGGCAGTGGTTGAGCATTGGGGAACCTTAAAGGTGGTGGCGGTGCCTTAAAGGGGTCCTCGTTCTTCAGCTTCCGTAATAAATACTCTTTATTAATCTGCTTTGGATCTCTGTACTTATCCATGTACTGATTGAATGGCTTCCTCCGTGGGAACCATTCTTGTGGCCTTATGTAAGGCTTTGGGAAGTCATACTCATACACTGAAATGGAAATAATAATGATTTTAGGTGGTATAAGTTATTTTTTACCATATCAACATAAACCAATGAATAAAAAACCATTGTGATGAAACCTGGCTTAAGACCATGAAGACATACAATCAGGAGAACATAATAGGAATGTAGAAGGGACTAACAAAAAATATTCATTATTATATAATGCAAATGTTTTGATTTCTATATTATACAATACAGAAGACCATAAAGAAGGTGATGAGGAATGAAGGTGAGGCCCAGTATTATGAAAATTATGATTACCTGGTTCCTTCCTTTGCAGCACTTTGTGGAAGAAATGCTTAACAGTAATATCCCAGATAGTTTGATAAAATGCTAGTCCAGTAGGAGTGATGTTGTCTTGGTGCTTTTTGTACCACTCTCTGGTCACAAATGTTCTATCTTGAAGAGGTGATGATGATGTCACTGAAAGTATTATCATAGCAAATTTACATCTTCAATGTATAAAGTCCTTACCTCCTTCTATTATATAAAAACGAATATTCGAAATGTTTGTAACTTCTGAACAACTGCACCAAATTAGATAATTCTTTTTTTGCTGTTTGCTATTGTCAAGACAAGGTTTGTTGTGTGTGAGATTTATTGTTTAAAACCACTGGGAAAGGGGCTGCTAGTAGTAAATAAATAAAAAACATTCTTACCTTTAGTAACATCATATGAAACTTTTCCATCTTGCTTGTAAAGTACAAATGCATATCTATGATATCCAGTTCCCTTTAACGGGATAGGCTGCAAATAATCAACAATGGTATCACCTTTCTCTATAGAGTTGCCAGGAATATTTGCAACCATCCAGTGTACATACTCTTTTTCATTCTCTGTCAAATGGCCATCTAAACTTGTAAGAACTAGTGTCCACAGGGTATCAGCATCAGAATCATAATTGACAATAGGATACTCAAGAGCTTCTTCGGGCTTAATAACATTCCCAGTATAAACTGGAAGGTAAGAGCCATTTTTCAAATCATACAGCACTTCTAAATTCAAATATGGTATAAAATAGCCTTCTCCGTATAAGTGTTCAAATATGCCGTAGTGATCAGCTATTTGTTTTTTATGCTTTGGGCCCAGAGTTACAAGCCATTCCTTTTTTGCCTCATTCAAATCAATTTCTAATTTATGGTTGCGTGCAAGCTGTTCTATGCTCTTATCCGCTTTTATCTTTTTGAGATGCTCAATTCTTGTAATGCGGTAGTCCTCTGATGATTTCCTACAATATGTAATTTCTATTGTTAGTAAATACGAAAGTCTTGTTATTTTTTGTCATTATTCATTTGCTCTATAATATGCTATAATAACTAATTACTAAGTAATTATAGGTCTGTATTTTTGTCTTTTTACCAGTTGTGTTCAATGCATATAAAATTTTACAATAATAAGATAATTTTACTTACTTGCTGCGTGGTAAACCGATATCGATTCTTGTAGTATACAATTCATCTTTATAATTCAGTTCATCCAATCGTTCTTTTATTGTGCGACAAAATATAGGAGCTTTACCTCTTACCCTATGTGCGGACCGTATCTGCTGAATTTGTACATTTGCAGTCCGTACACCTCGAAATGTATTTAACATTTTTAAAATCAAAATTATAGCCTAATACTATAGTAAATTTACCCCTCAGTGCAATGAATTAAAAATTATCATTGATAATGATACTGTTTGAAATTTAATTATCGAGGAATTTTTGAGGTTATTACATTGACAGTAAACACTGACAATAACTGGACTGAGACATTTGACACTTGCTTGAATTTGAAGGCACTGACAGTGACAGTAGTGTAGTGAACAGTGCTGCGGTTCCAGTATTCCAGTAGCTTTTTACTCGAATGCGAGTAATATTGTTTTCAATAGAGTATTTCACTTTACGTACAGTTCTCGCCAAAATTATTTTCTGGTTTAAAGTTGGCACTAGCTAGCAGTCTGCATACAGTTGCTAGCAGTGCTGCATCTAGCATTTATTCTGTGTTTTAAGTATATATTTTTAATAAGCGAAACAGTAATAAACGTCAAACTTTTATGCAAATATACAAAAAAATGTGTCAACTGATAAACGTTTGACGTCAATGACTTCTTTTTTTTACATAGCCAGGTGACGCTTCGTCACTTTCACGTAAAAATGTAAAATTGCCAATGTAAAATGCCAGAATCGTAGCAAGTCGAAATCTATAGCCTCTGCCTGCCCCTTTGGGAAACATTGATGTTTTATGTAATGATTGAATATATTTGTTTGTGTATTTTTTTTGGTTAATTAGCACCTTGGGATAAAATTGAGACACTATTCAAAAATGAGTTTAATACTTCTAATTTAGGTTAATATAAACGACAGCCTACAGAAGCTTTCGTTTTATCAGTTTTATGATAGGTAATCCAATCTTTTTCTCTCCAATTTCACGGCCTGACAAAGGTATTGGCAAAAACTGCCTCAACCATGAGTTCTATCGAATGGCTTTCGATAGGTTTTTTACGCATCGAAACGCTGTACTAATCTCATTGCAGATTTTAGTGTCTTACGTAACCGCGAGGGTTTTTCATACAAATATTTTACGGCGTCGCTAGCGAGTCTAGTGACAAAAACTCATGGTCGAGACACTGTACTCAAAAACTACTCGAGTGATTCGTACATTCACAAATCACAATCTCACTCGAATGACTCCGTGACTCGTATCACTACTTGACAGAGGTAGTAGTGTTACTAGGTTAAATAAAACTCAAAAAGGAATCTAATGTTGTCATTAAACGACAATTTAATTTTCATTGTTTTCCGTGTCAAATTAATGTAAATAAAGGGTAATCGTACATAGTCCGTACGTAGAGTTTTGTTATAGCACTGACAAGGTCGTGTCACGTTTTCCGACCCGTGCCGAGCCGAGGGAGTAAAGCTTTTTGTTAGCATCAATAAGAAGTGTGGGAAGACCCATACGGATCAACTCAATGTGGCGGAGCGCATTTTACAAACACTCACAGTAAATTGAACTGTTCAAGCAGCGTTTAAGGTTCATATTCATATGCACTATTTATATCTTGGAGCGGAACATAATCGGTACAGCGCGCATTTCGCGATAACCGATGGCTCCGTGCGTTTTCCGCGATGATGCGTTGCCAACCCTTAAAAAATCCCAACTGACTATAGATGTAGAGCAACCGAGATGGGGATATGGCTATATGGATATGGCTCTCCGCGCAAGACGTCTATCACAGACAAACCGGAGAGTGTGGAATTCTCACCCACTAAACCCTACCGAGTGTCTTTCATCACCACGAGTAGAACACTGTGTCCTCTTAGCATAGGTACCTACTAATGCACCTACAAAATCAGAAAAACTTCAATTTAATAATTAAGTTTCTTCAGTACTTTCAGTATGTACTCGCTAATCTTTTTGTCCGAGCTGAAGTTTGCGCCAGTTTGCGCAAGCTAACTAGTACAGTCATGAGCAAAAACATGTACCTATACACTAACAATATAGTGCTAAATCGATTTTCTTCTAAAGTACTAATAGAACTTTTGTGATATTACGAAGACAGTATTTACGAATCAATACTATAGTGACATTCGAATAATGAAAAAACATGTAAACTTATTTGTAAGTTTACATGTTTTTTACCATTATGTACAGTACCCACTCAGAGGATACTTCTGATTCTGACCCTACCTGCAACTAGTTTTCTAGTAGGCATGTGTCATCATATCACAATATTGACCATTGTGCTTGGACCTTTAGTTTTATAATAGCAGGCAAGCAGGCGCACTTTACTTATGCAAACAAAATAATAGCAGGTAACGAACGAACGTTAAAATAACACATGGATTTCAGGGTTTGACAATTTACTAAACTAACGCTTTGTATCGATCATTTCGAAATTGTTTTCTCAGTTATGTATTGCAATTTGTATTGGTTGTTAGGTTGTCGTTACGTTACGTGCCATCAAATCACAATTCTTTGTGACATGAAATGAATGGGATACGTACCTCGTACGTATTACGTACTGTACATATACCAACATTATAGATTTTACTCAAAATAATTACACAAGGCACAAGCCCACCTCCCTCCCGATCCGAAACAACCTGACCAATGAGGTTGAGGAAGAAGAAGTCAACGATATGATTTTATCCATTTTATCGTGTATTCGTGCGTTGGTGTGCGTATATTTTTTGATGAGCGAGGCGAGCTGCGTTTGAACGAGGCATCAATGCGGGCGAGTGAGTTATCAAGTAACTGGCTGGTTGTGAGATTGTGACTAGCCCGATACAGATTTTGTAAACGAAAATAGTATAATCAATACTAATTTGTTTCCTTATTTACTTTGTGCTAAAGCAATCGTTGTTGGTTTAATTGCGTTTTAATAGACTGTGGCTTGTTCATCATAAGTTAGAATGCAGAATAAATAGTAATGGCAGTGATATAGTGTATTTTACTATCGCAATATTTTAGGAGCCATTTACACATGGCGAGAAGTCACGTACACTTTTACTGTAAGTGAAATGTTTCACGTATGTGAAAAACTGTGAGATTGATTATTTGGATATTACGTGTGGATTTAATTTAGTCTTGGAAATGGATAGCAAAAATATACAGAAAAATGCCATGCATAAAAGTGCGGAATTTACATTCACTCCACCACCCGAAGCACCTGTGTTTGAACCTACGCCTGAAGAATTTTTAGATCCACTTGGATACATAGCAAAAATCCGCCCAGTCGCTGAGAAAACAGGAATTTGCAAAATAAAGCCTCCGTCACGCTGGCAGCCACCTTTTTCATTAGACGTGGACAAATTAAAATTTGTTCCTAGGATACAGAAAGTGAATGAGTTGGAAGCCATCACGCGTTTAAAACTTTTGTTTCTTGAGAAAATTTTGAAATTTTGGGAGCTTCAAGGATCGCCTTTAAAAATTCCCATGATTGAAAACAAAACTTTGGACCTGTACTGTCTAAAATTTTGGGTTGATGAAGAGGGCGGCTTTGAAAGCTGCAATAGTCCAAAAAAATGGCGTAAGATAGCCAATGCAATGGGTTACAGCCAGCACACAAGTACTATGAATTTTTTAAAAAACAACTATGAAAAAATCTTACTACCTTATGAAATATTTGAAAAAAGTAAAGCAGATATATTAAAAACTGTTAAAAAGACTGAAACCAAAATTGAAATAAAAGATGATGAAGAAGGAAAGCCACAGGTTACAGAAATACCAATAGAAAGAATTACTAAAATCAAAGTAGACTATGATTTTATTGAAGACAAACCACACACAAGTATTAAGAAAACAAAGACAGGATCTGATATCAAATTTGATATAGATTGCTCCAAAAATAAAGTGGAGAGTGAAGAGTTAAAGCGTAGCAGAGAATTAAGAAGGTTAGCCTGTTATGGACCTGGACCAAAAATGCCTGGCTTGAATGATGAAGAATTTGATATTACAAAGTCAAGAAAGAGACCCCGCTATGATCTCGATCCATTAGCAATTTATCAATGTGCTATTTGCCAAAAAGATCATAGGGATGATCTACTTTTAATATGCAATGGTTGTTCTGATACATATCACACCTTTTGCTTAAGACCTCCATTAAATTCAGTACCAGATGGAGACTGGCGTTGTCCTTGCTGTATTGCTGAAGAAGTTCATAAACCTGCTGAGGCATTTGGATTTGCTCAGGCAGAAAGAGAATACACATTGCAACAATTTGGAGAAATGGCTGATAAATTCAAATCTGATTATTTTGCAATGTCTGGGCACTTGGTTCCGACAACAGTTGCTGAAAAAGAATTTTGGAGAATTATTTCATCCGTAGAAGAAGATGTAACTGTAGAATATGGCGCTGATCTTCACTCAATGGATCATGGATCTGGTTTCCCTACTAAATCTTCACTAAATCTTTATCCTGGAGATCAAGAGTATGTTGATTCTGGCTGGAACTTAAATAATTTACCAGTTCTGGATGGCTCGGTTCTAAGATTTATAAACGCTGATATATCTGGCATGACTGTACCTTGGATGTATGTCGGAATGTGCTTCTCAGCATTTTGTTGGCATAATGAAGATCATTGGAGCTATTCAATTAATTATTTACATTGGGGTGAGGCTAAAACTTGGTATGGAGTACCAGGTAGTGGAGCTGAACTGCTTGAAAATGCAATGAAAGCAGCAGCTCCTGACCTTTTTAAATCACAACCTGATTTATTACATCAACTTGTGACAATAATGAATCCAAATATACTAATGGCAGCTGGTGTACCTATTTATAGGACTGACCAGCATGCTGGAGAGTTTGTAGTCACCTTTCCCAGAGCATACCATGCAGGTTTTAACCAAGGATATAATTTTGCTGAAGCTGTAAATTTTGCCCCACCTGATTGGCTTAGGGTTGGGCGTGAGTGTATTATGCATTACAAAAACCTTAAGAGGTTCTGCGTTTTCTCACATGATGAGTTGATATGTAAAATGGCACTAGAAGGAGATCGTTTAGATTTAGAGACTGCGCTCGAAACACAAAAGGAATTAGTTAGAGCTACTGAGGAGGAAGGTTGTTTAAGAGCTTTGATAGCAAAGAAAGGTCTTAAGAGTGTACGTAGGACTGCATTTGAGTTACTTGGTGATGATGAACGGCTATGTGAAGTTTGTAAAACTACTTGTTTCTTGTCTTCCGTGGGATGCAGTAATTGCAAGCATATGGTTTGCTTGCAGCATTCAGATAATTTGTGCCAATGTCCTCTAGAGAAAAAGACATTGAATTATCGTTATGATATGGATGAACTGCACATAATGCTCCAGACAATCGATTTTAGAGTCAACAGTTTTGATAAGTGGATGACAGGAGCAAAGAATATATTACTTCCCACTGCTCCTGATATAGGGAGGCTTCAAAAGTTAAAAGTTTTGATAGATGAAGCAGAGGAACTTAAAATACCAAAGTGTGCATTGCTAGCACAGTTAAAAGAAGAGTATACAAAGGCAACAGAAAATGTTGAGCCAATAGTAATAGAATTAGATGATGATTAAGTGATAGATTGGCTTAGTACAAAAGACCTTCTTAAATATGTACCAACTTGTTAATTTTATGCCAGGACAAAAAATATGTTATCCTTAAAATTGTATTCTCATCACAAGGCAGCTTTAAGTATTATATTGCACTAGATTAATTTGAATTTCCAATTTTCCTTAATTTACAACTAAAACCTTAAATATTAATCAACAAAAGAACATTGCAGTGGCATAAGAACTCAATAAACAGTCTTATAGCATAAAAATACTATTTATGAATGATGTACATTCTAAACCCATGGTTAGGATATACTAAGTAGGTATGTAAATATTAATGCTTTTGTATTTCTTGCAATGCTTGAAGTAAGTAGGTATTTCGTATTATTGTAGTGATTTCCCACCGTATCATAATAAATAAGGTTCTGAGATATTTTTAGTTTTCAATCTATTATTTTATAACATAAAGGTACTTGTTATTATTAAGATTAATTTCATTTACAGTTTGTAGAGGTGAGACAAACATTTGGGAATAAACTCAACACTACTCAGTAATACATAAAAGTACCTATTTAAATACAGTGCCTACAAAACAATGAAGTATGTAAATAAGTTAAATTGTTAACATACCTACCATGTCAATAAACGAGTTCTAGGAACCCAGTGGCAGAGCAGAAGATAAAATTCAAAGTAGTGTTAAAGTTGATTGAATAGTTGAAATTAGATACTGATGTTTATAATACTTATAAATGATAAATAAATAAATATCTAAACTATAATATGTGAACAGAATATATAATTATAAAATATATGTAAATTGTACTGCAAATTTGAATAAAACCAGTTGCCCATCCCTTAATAATTTAGGTTTGTTGATCTCAATAAACAATCAGCATTATAAGTATGTAATTTCAAAATAGCGTTCAAATTAAGCTTAATTCAAACGTATATACTTGGAATAAAGTTCAAATTATTATATATTTATGATGTTGAGAGTGTTGTACTAAAAATCTTATTGTAGTGCTGCACACATTTAAATAAACCTATAAAATTAATTATAGGAAAGTGTTTGTATTTATTAATAAGTGTGTGTATATCAGTTGAATCAAATAGATTAAAATATTGCAGTAACTAGCTATGTACGCACTATGTGCAACAGTTACTCTAAACATAGTATTTATGGCTAGTTTTCATGGGCGTACCCAGCTTTTGGTTAAATAGATCCATCTTTTGGCCTGGTGAAAAGTAAGCAAAGAATTAGCAAATCATGATGGTAGGCCAGATCTGAGCTAAGCTCCTCTTCCCTCAACTGGTTATACCTATGTTTTTTGTCTAAGTTTTCTGCACATAATTATGAGCAGTTTCATAACCGCTTTTCTTCCATGGATATTTTCTAGACTATGATTGGTTAAGATTCAGAACAATTTGGCATCTCTCAAGTTAGCTGTTAGAGCCATACTAACTGTATATGTTAAAACACTTGAAAGACCATTTTCTCACATTAGTAGGTACCTACTATACCTAGTTATTAATTAAATGTATCTAGTTTTGCAGGATAAGAATGAATAGTATGAAAGTGAATACGGTAAATTATATTAAAATATGTTTTTGTATAATGGGCTATGAACTATTATAATTATGTCTTTATTTCTGAAAACATAATCTTAGCCAAAATTGATATTTATTGTAGTTAATTAGGATTCATAAACTATACCAGGACAACTTTAAAAGTGACCTTTACAAGTTTGGGTTTCAGGTGAAATAAGAACAACCTGTTTTTCAGTACTTAGCTGCATTTTAAAATCTATATATATATAGTGAAGTGGCATTATGCATGAACCCAAACAGGGTAAGGGTCACAATTAATTTGTTTCCTGTGAGTTTACTTACTGGGCATCATTTAATTCTGTGTTGTAGAACCACGGGATTACCAGGGATGATTAAGATCTTATATGTGTGATCTATTGATCTTATTATCTTTATTGGATTTTTATTGTAATTTTTGACCTAACACCTGTATGTCAAAGGGTAAATCCATGTGGAGTCAGTTGATATTCTTTATTTTGTCTTTACAAAATTTTTATTGGAGCAAAAAATATTATATTCAAATAACAAGATATATAATTTTCCCTAGTAATGTCGTGTTAGGCTAACACGAATAAAAGATGAACGCCATTTTTTGACTGACTGCTTGTATTCAATTAATTTCTTTAAGTTATAGTTAAGTAACAGTGAAATGTGACTAGTAAATTATTTTTGTGTAGTGTGATTTATACTGTGATTCCAAATTTTTATTTGCTTATGACGGATAAGAAAACTGAGTGTGAGTATTAATTTGAATAGTTAACAATTAATTAAATTCTTATATTACTTATAAATTTCGTTTTTATTTTATCTTTTTAATCTAGTTTGTATTTGTGGATAGGGAACATGTAGGTATCCGACAGATGTTCAGTGTGTATCTTCAAAGTGTAGATTATCATAACGAATCTTTTGGGGATGTTGAAATCGTACGGAAGTAAACACCATACTCTTCATTCCTTAGGCACTTTGAAATCGTTATCATATTTATCACGATCCTGAGAGAAATAAATCGGAACACTCAGTAATGTTTCTTAAAATCAGTTGCTTGCCAAACATGTAGGTGTAACACAAATTATAGTATTATCAAGCATTAAATAAAACATTAATCGCATAATCAACAGAATATGAAAATAAAAAAATAATCGTGCATAATTAATATTTATTAAAGTCGTGTAAAACTTAACATTTAAATAAGCATAAATATATTTGGTGTTATAGTCGTGATTAAATCACTAAAAATCTATTAAAACTTACAATATCGCCTTATTAATAAACGTATTACCCCCGTACTCACAGATATTCGTATCTTTATCCTACTTGCGGAAAAATAGAAACAACTACGATAAATTAAGCACTTTTTAGAAAAGAGAACCGACTTCAAGCATTTCGTTGTGTCTAGAACCAATGGAGGTATGTACCTATATTCGTTCCATCTGATAAATCTATCAAGTTCGCCATCAGCGAATATATCGCACTACAAAACGCAGAAAAATAAAGTCGAATTGAGATTTTTATGTTGAAGTCGATTAAATATAAACTGAATAATTAATTTAGGTCATTTTTAATGAAGGAAAATATCGGCGGGCGGGCAGGATTCGAACCTGCGCCTTCTGGTTCGGTACACCAGACGCTCTGACCACTAAGCCACCGCTCGCCCTGCCTTAGTGCCGCTGGCTTAGTGGTCAGAGCGTCTGGTGTACCGAACCAGAAGGCGCAGGTTCGAATCCTGCCCGCCCGCCGATTTTTTCCTTCATTAAAAATAACTTGTAATCTTAGCATGGAAAATGCTTAAAAAAGTACAAAAAGATAATTTAGGTCAATTAAAGTCTCTCGGTGCGATTATTACTTTCTGTAATGAATATTTGGAAGAAATCAAGCTTGTGTATTATTAGTACGAGGGTCAAAATGTTCTTATGTCATAAAATAAGTTAAAATATATATAAATCTGCTTTTAAAAATGGACGCATTCACAATACATGAAATAATTAAAATTTTATAGTAGGTATTTATTCTCAGCATTATTCCTTGTAAGGAATATTTCTTAGGTAACAATTATTATGAATACAATCATGATTTAACAATAGTCATGATTTAGTAATAGTCTATTTGTCCACGCATCGCATAAACTGAATATAGCGACTATTTAATTAAGCCAAAATTATATAATATAACCTGAATTTTGTTCATTTATAACATACGTAATTTTTTTCCTTAGTACATATTAGCATTTGAATATTAGTTAAATAAACATGGTTATTGATATAATAATATGGTTATGACTTTCTAGGAAATACCTACTTTGACATAATATTTATTCACAGCACCTCACTTAGGTACTGTATGATAACACAACCTTAAGTTACTTTAGTACATAATGTAACACAAATATACTCAAGTACATGATCAACATTTCCAAGATCTCTTGATGAAAATTCGCTAAACCTGTAATCTTATTGGCATACAGCTGATAAAAATAAATTCTGAAATTCTTTAAAATTTAATTCGTTAGAGTTGCCACAGACTATCTGCACGGAATTAAGAAGGAACCTTTTGATATTAGGGACAATGATTACATTTAATATTTTGATTCTAAATAAAAACTGAAGAAAAATGGACATGCACGGAACATATACAAAAATATTTTCTATATTGTGAGTACTTAGAGTTAACGTTTAAAGAGAACTATTTTTTAATGGGGAATTAAGAAAAAGGTTCGAAGTTGAATTTATTTAATGTAGTCTGTGGTAACCCTTATTTAAAGTGAAGCGATTAATCATACGCCTAAGATAAGCACACAATAATATATTATACGGAGAAGTCGATACTGAAGCCCTACGTTGATATAATTATAGATGAAATAATTTATTTATGTTTGCAAACGTCCGTTTAATTAAACTTTTATCAGACACCACAACAACGATTACTTTGATAAAGACATAAAAATCGACAGATAAAACTAACAATCGCCTTATTAATTACAGTTTTAGTGGGCTTCAATTAACAAAAGAATATATCTTACATCGGAGCTCTGAATAGAAAACGTTACAATATTACATACGTACATACATTCACGCCTAGCTAACACATTATAATATATAAATACTGACTGTATTCTGGAAGACATTGTTCATAAAGAGGACGGATACATTTCTGAGTATTCATTATTAATTGAGTATTTTAAGTACATTTTGCATTATTCGATTATTAAATCGCATTAAAAATATTTTATAAACTTTGTATAAAAAATGTAAAGAAATCAAAAGCAGTCTTTTGGGAAGTAAATATTCTTATAAGCTAAGTTACTAGTATTTAAATCTAAGGATATGATAGAGCGAATAAAAAAATAGGCATAAAAGTGACGTAGATATAAATAATAATATATAACACAAATGAATTAGCAGGGTGTATACAACAATTATTGTTTTAGTTCAGATAGCTAAGCAGGCTAATACATTGCAAATACGAATCAAACATTAATAAAAGTAATCTAATATATAAAACAAAGTCTGGTTTGTTACAACACTTATAACTCGAGAACTGCTGGACCGATTTTCATGATTTTTGATTTGTTAGATTTGTCTCCGCCCCGAATAACAGAATAACAAAAAAAACGGGGTTCAAACTTAGCGCGAGCGAAGCTGAGGCAAAGAGCTAGTATTATATAAAAACCCTGGTGATAAGTCTATCTTCAGTGTAGAAAACCTTAAATAATCTATAAATCTTTGTTTTTTACATTACAAACTTACTGACAGTAAAAAATTGCTCCCTTAATACTAAATGGCCTGTTTCACCACCTCTGGATATCCGCTAACCGTCAGATAAATTCGAAAATGGAAATTTTGTTCTATGAAATTATCTGCCAAGTAACTTAACGGGAACTTATCCAAAGGTGGTGAAACAGGCCATACCATGACATGGTGGCACGGTGACCATGTTGATTATAGCAGCCATTGCCATTTTTTGTCTAATATAAAAAGATTTTTTTCTAATAGACATTATTGTTTTATAGTATTTTGATTGATAGAGATTTAAATTCCTTCTAAATAAAATAATTGGCCATAAGGTCTGCATGTACAAAAACCGAACAAAATAACTTCGGAGTACTTCGGAGTACACCGACAGAAGGCACCTTTGTGACATATGTATAAAATTATGTTGTATATAGATATTTAAATACTGATTTTCAAAATCATAGGAAACAAATGGCCATATCTAATGTTAGCCTGACAAAGTGAGAAATACAGTAAAATCGACAGTTCCAACGTTTCCAATGTCCACTCTATAAAGGCTTTTTAAATCTCTTTGTATTTAAAATACGAATGTATATAAAAGGGGTACATTTGAATGATTGACCATTACAAGATCACCGGTAGATCTAGCTCGTTCCGGTAACGGTATCCCTCATTTCCCTGCCTTTGGTCTCGATGGGCAGCGCGAGGCAGGCCCCCGCCGCCAACACAGCAACTAGAGAGTATACGCTAGTTGCTATCACTATAGAATTCTTCAACAGCACCTGAATAAGGGGAGAAAGGGGATAAACAATAAATACGCAATCAAGCTAAGCGAGGATAAACTGCACTTGAGATCATTCAACTCCAGCATCAAATAATTACATTGCAAATATCTAAATGCTAAAGAAATACAACTTTATCTCAATGAAGTAAAATACATTTCAAAATGTCAGTATACTGCGTTCTTTCTGCATCATAACATATCTTATTTCACTGAGATATTATACTGTAAATTGCTTAATTGTTTAGATAATTTTATCAGTTTTGTACATCCAGATACTTGATGCTGGCTGTACCATCAACGTAGCGACTCAAATAAATGGCGAAAACGTTTGATGTATGGTATTTTGTTGAAGATTTTAATTATTATAAATTAAATAGCAAGCTGCTAGATTTTAGTAGAGGTTGGTTGGTTTAAAAATGGCCTCTGAGAACGATGCTCTCAAGGAAGCAGTACCCTAATCCTGAGTTTATGAGTCGTTATCGAATTGCTTTCCATAGGTTTTTAACGCATCAAATCGCTGTAATCTCAGTGATTTTAGTTCCTTACCTAACCGTTAGAGGGCGATTTCCATACAAATATTTTACGGCGAAAGCAATTTGATAGCGACTCATAAACTCAGGGTTTATGAGTCGCATCGAATGAGCCCAACCATAAGTTTTCATGGTTGGGGTACAGAGCACAAAAAAATGATTACCTGTGCCACATATGGTGTGATCATGGCACCCAGCCGCGCCACAGCGCTGCATGCGCCTACTGCAGTCGCTCTCAGAGCTGTCGGGTACACCTGAAAGTCAAAATCAACATAAATCATCAAGTTTTGTGCAGACTCGTATCTATTTAACTACTATAACAATTATATCTTCACCTCTGGCGTATAAACATAGGCGGCTTGGAAGAGACCGGCTATAATTCCTCTCGCAAGAAACAGGACACAAGTCAGGAATGTACGACTGAAATTATAACAAAAATAAACCAATTAAATAGAAGTAAATGCAGTTCAGGTCAGTTATGTCCATCTTAAGGTTGGACGAAGGAGATCGCGATTAGGCCGCCTATTGTATATTTTTTTATTTTTTTTTAATGTATTATAGCTGTGTATTTCTTTTTAGTGTACAATAAAGTTTATATAAATAATAAATAGATGCCAAGTAAAGTGGATCGACCGCAAATTAAAAAACACAATATTGATAGTTAAAGCAAACTTGGTTATTGTCCTTCAATTTGTGCCGAACACAAAACAAAAGAGTATTTATCAAATTTAGAAAAAAAACTGTAACAACAAAACAAAAACTTACTTTCCATTGTATATCAGAACACAGACGCACATCGCAAATATAACAAATTGTGTTGCCATTGTCTTTTTGCGTCCGAATTTCTCGATGATAAATATTGTGGCGAATATACCTAAAAAGAAAGTATCATTCACAATATTGTTTCAATATAATTTGCTATATAATAGTGCTGAAGAGTGTTATGATTTGTGCGATGAAAAAGGTTGATAAAGCATTGGAACTTTTCTAAGTGTCAAGGGTGGGTTAGAAGGTCATAATTCATCTTTCGTATGTAGCATTTGAGTCATATAGATGCAAAGGTAGCAACATCCAGTTTGGTCAAAATGGCAGTAAACGAAATTTTTAGTTTTAAAGCAGTAACTTATCTAGTGGATAATGCTGTTTTTGCTACAAATCTAAGATTTTAACGATCATTTTTTACGGGATATTGCTTCTTTTGCTACAAACTAAATATGTCAACCAATTAAGCTGATTTTACACTGAGAGACTGAATTCAAAGTTGCTATCATGAAAAAATTGGATGATGCTGCTTTTGCATCTATATGACTCATTTATCTAACCAGGAAACTCCGCCAGTGTAGTCCATAGTAGATCCATATAGTCGGTGGTCTGCAAGGGTCTGCAGTCAGCAGCACATGGCTCCTCCAGACCACTGGGGTCAGTCTCGAAGAGTTCCGTGGTCATCAGCACCAGCCCGTAGTAACAAAATGCACATGCCATCCTGAAATTATTATATGGATAATTTAAAGTGGTTTCCTTGTTATTTGCATTGCGGGCTAGAACTGCTGGAAGCTTTTTTGGAAGGATATTACATATTATGTAATAATTTAATCTAATATAATCTATACAAATAAATAAAATTGAAGTGTTTGTTTGTCATTTCAAATAAACTAAATGCATATGAAAGTATATACAGACCGTATTTACATCAAAAAAACTATTTTTAAAATGTTTGTCTGTCTGTCTGTTCGTTCCGGCTAATCTCTAAAACGGATGGACCGATTTTGACGGGACTTCCACTCGCAAGTAGCTAATGTTATAAGTAACTTAGGCTAGTTTTGTTTTTAAAAAATGGATGAACACGAGTATCACTGGACGAACGATGTAATAAAACTGATATACCTAAGTTTAAAACACTAATAGCCAAAACATTTAACACTACCTTGTGGTGAAACAGGATTTTACTCAAGATTTTATAGAATCGGAACTAGACACAGGAAAAGGTAGAAAAGAAATTTATATACCATATGAACCACAGAAGTAAGCTGGTATTCCTCAGGTGTGGTATGAGCAGGTGCTTCAGCCGTCCTCGCTGACCAATCCCCACGGAGTCGTCGCACACCAGGCGACCTAGCAGCATGGGTCTACCATTGTCTTGTGCTATCTAAAAAGGTGATGATGGTTAACAGAATATACTAACAAGCCTGTATTCAGGCCAACTATAGTCCGCGCGGAACTAGTTGGCCGCGCCTTAGGTAGGGACGGGGGTGAGGCGGCGGGTTACGGTGAACGAAAACAAGCGCCCCCGCCCCTCGGTCCCACCGCGCGCAGGCGACCCCGCCCCTCCGTCCCGCCGCTCACATACCCAAGGCGCAGCCAACTAGTTCCGTGCATAGACTATAGGCAAGAGAGATGTACTAATAATGTACATTGTACACCCACAGAACGCCGGTATGTTTAGATCCAACAGCGGCTCAAATCCAAATTCAGAGCTCATACTGAGAATTTCATAGAAAAATCTAAGTAAGTTGTATATTAAAAGTTAAATATTACCTGTTCTAACGTAGTTAAAGCTTTATCAGGTTCACCACTCGCAACATGAAATCTTGCAGATTCGGGAAGCCACTGCAATAAATAATTTCAGTAAGTAATTTTCATCATTAACTAAAATAAAACAGCTATTATTATAGTATGAGATTATAAATTACTGTTCAGAAAAAAGATGTTCCAATCCGTTATTCGTTACTATACAAAAACTAAAGCAAATTAAATTCTTACAGGGCATATAAGTGTGAACAACAGTAGTGGTATCGTGGACAGCGCCAGGAGCCAGTGCACGCCCAACGTTGGCATCACTACTAGCGCCAATGCCACCTCCAAACAAGCGCCAAGCGCCCAGAAACACTAGAAAAAACATAAGAAAATTATCTTTATCACGCTGCTAAACTGTTAAGTATAACAATACTCTTTGTAGGTACTTACATCAAGAAGAACTACACATTTGGCCCTCTGTTTTGTCGGCAAAAATTCTGCATATAAAGTGACACTGAAATAAAAGAATCATCATCAATCTTCAAATATACAATGGCGAAATGACGGCAGTTATTCACAATGGCGAAATGACGGTAGTTATTGAGTTACATTGTTAAAATCACTGCATTTCAGATTCAAATTATCGGTAAATAGACGACATTTCTTTATATTACAGTTTATGACGATGGTGTTACAATACTATTTGTCTAAAATAAGCAGAGTATAGTTTATTTGCTTGCTTCAGTTACTTACGATTGTGGTACACATCCTATAGCAAATCCGACGAGTCCTCTTAGGAACAATAACCAGAGGAAGTTTGGTGCTATTGAGCTGAGCAAACCATAGTAAAACAATAATACTCCACACATACTTAGAGCCTGAAAACAACACAGAATATTTTTTTGGATATTGTACTACTATTTTATATTATGTTACAGATTTTATATAGAGATCACTGTTTCATGCATTGTTATTATATTTATATATTTGTGTTCATCTATTTATTTCCAATTCCGTAGGATTAATCACAATCAAATGTCACTTAGGAATAATTTAACTTTCGACTGATGAAAGAATTTTCAATATCAAATAAATAGTTCAAGAGATCCTGTCCTGACTTTGTAGGAGTCTACAAAATCATAAAATTTCAAACTTTACCACCTTTTTTATAATAGTACAGCATACCCTACTCTGCATAATTAAGTAGGCAGTCTATTTACTCTCTTTACTATGTACCCACTTAAAACTATAATAATTACTATGTTTATTCAATGTCAGTTTAATTTCAATGTCTAATATTTACTATGCAAGTGTAAGAATTTCTTTATTTACATTTCTCACAGCTTATAATGTAAGCATAATAACTTGAGTAACAATTATCATTACATTATATGCAGACTGACATTCTTAAAATAATGAGGCAACATTAAGAATTGCTACAATTACAGTTACTACAGTTTAGTGTTAAAAACAGAAAGTAAGAAAATAAAAATGTATATAATTACAACATAATACTCATTATGTAATTTTAAGAATGTTGCTGGCACATAACCTGATTTTGAAATAGTTTCTACAGCTGTAGTAATAATTTCTCTACGGTACAATTTATTTATGGAGAATTGATTAGCAGGTACAAAAGTAAAACAATTGTATTGTTCTTTAATGAATTATGACAATTGAATAGTTCAGTAACCTTTACAGACTGATTGATATAGTAAAGTATTATGAGGTGGTTCTAGTATGACATTGTGAGTAGGAGATTTGTGGCCTCATAGGCCTGGCCTATGATTTTCAAAGCCTATACATATGTAGTACACCTTGAAAATCATGGAACAAACTGTAGGTGTTCATCAGGACACCTCTACTTAACCCTGTAGGAAATATGTATGGTGGTATGTGTTATGTTATGTCCTGACCATACTAAAAAGGCTACTTGGCCTAGTGGTCAATCTAAAGCAGCGTCAGGGCTGCTTCAGATTGAAAGGAGTAATACAAATAGCTTACTGTCTTCCGTCCATATCGGTCACTGATATTTCCCCAAAATGTGGAACTCAACATCATTCCCATGAATACTATTGTAGTGGTCAGCGCTTGCTGGTATCTGTTTTAAAATAAAAATTGGTTACATGTAATTTTTTCGTCTTTACATAAACATTTCTTGTTTATGTCTGTTATTTAAGGATGTTGTTTTTTGTTTCTTATTTTCTCCTTCACTACAAGGCTATTATTACTCAGCATATTTTTATTTTTCACTAAATTCAAAATTGGAATCTAAGTACCTATAAAAGGAGGTCACCATCTTCAACAGTCGGAGTTAACATAATAATAACACTAACTTGCTGATATTCCATTCACAGTGCAGTGCAGGTGACAGTATGCTCAATATAGTCATCTCCATAGAATCTGCCATCCAACATAGTCCAGTGAAGAGTGACAGTTTGACTTGAAACCAGCCGAAACCAAGAGCATTAACTGCTTGAGTGACAGTGAAAGTGTCTGAAATATCCAGTGTTCATTAGTGGTGAGTCTCAAGAGATAATTACTGCTTAGCATAAATTATGATATCTGTTGACTAACGTTTTTTAGTTGACACATGATTGATGAGAAATTTCTAAACAGTAAATATTACTGTTTGTTTATGATAATTAAAATACGCATTCATTGATTGAATATTTAAATGTTTCTGCAAATACGAGTGTTTTTGTAAGTATGACTTTTTCACATATTAGTAGGCAAGAAAATGTCATTGTAAAGATACTCTTAGATAAAAAAAGAAAGTTATCATACCATCCGGGACTACCGAAACTGATGCCATTTCAATCTCTTGAGGTGGAGGCATTGACGGCCCCGGAGACCGTGGCCTTATGTGGTTGTCGTCCAAACCCTGGTACCCTTTAGCTCGAACCATCACGGCAACTTCTAAAACAAGAAGAATACACTTCTGACGTGGAAATCAACTTGCGATCGCCGAATAACGGGAACAGTAGCGGTTTTTATTTTCAAACACTGAACTGTTACAATTCTGGGGTAGAAAATACTCCAAATTCACCGAACAGTGCAATAAATATATAAAATAAATAGATTTTCATACATTATTGCTGCCTAAAACAAAAATAAACATCGAATCTTGTTCCAATTGTTTTGATTTCACTTGTGAAGTTTTCGAAATGACGTTGACATTTTGACAATGACGTTTATTTACTAGTGTTGCAAATTATTTAATTACAGCTTCTAAGCTTTAGCACTTTGGCTTTTTGTTTCTCAAGTAATAGTAGTTATTATCACTTCGCCTAAATCCATGTTTGTCCATGTATATCCATGTATCCATTAAAATATAATATGAAAAGAAAGAAAATGGTGATAGGAAAGAAACGAGATAGAAAAAATATAAATTCGGATAACAGACACATATTGCGAGTAGGTAAGACCTACTCGCAATATGTGTCTGTTATCCGATGATACGAGACTCCAGAAACACTATTTTTTAGATGAATGCAGTTTGCCAACCCGTATTTGATAAACTAGTAGTGTTGTTAGACTTATCGGCCCAATGTCTGCTTACCTCGGCTAGGCAAACTTATTCCAATTTAAGCTCGATTTTGACAGAATTGGAAGCAAAAGTACATGGTAAGATCATATTTTAGACTGAAAGTGTACGGTCTCTTAAATCAGGGTAATTATAACTAGGTGATTCTCTATGGTACTTGTTGGTAATGAGGACTACCGTTTTTTTTTCTCACCAGATGGCACCAGATGGTTCTGTAGTGTGGCTGTCAAAGTTTGTTATTACGCGCGTGAAAACAAAGTTTATAAAATAATTTTTAATACAATAGAACCGTAGCGTAAACATATCGGCCATGCCACAGAGTTGTGCAGTTTCGTTTGTTCGAAAAAAATGAGGACATAAGTTCAATTTTGCAACTCTTTTTCTTAACTCCGGTCTTAAAATTACTGACATTCATTGATTCGTAACTCATATTTGCCATAATTAATCCGAGTTATTGCCAAATATTCAGAACATTATTATAATTAAAATAAACCCGCGTCATCATAATCATCATATCAGCCTATTGCCGTCCACTGCTGAACGTAGGCGAACCCGTGTCAACCCGTAAGCAATGACATTTTACATTTAAGAGACCTCACACTGCGCCTCTAGCAGCGGATTCATGCACGGTTAGCTCTCATTGGCTCGCTGCTTAGCTAGATAATTATAGTCTAATTAAAACTGACCTAATTAAGAATACTTTGCACATTATTTTACGTCATGTGATATTTTTTTTCTATTGCACTGTTGTTTTTAATGTAGGTTGAGTTACTATTTTTATACAATATGATTTTTTATCTTCTGTATTTAAAAATCAATCAATGCACAGCTCAAACCACTGAACCTACGCACTGAACAGATTGGGCTGAAATTTGGCACAACGATAGGTATTATAATAGGCATCCGGGGTTGGCCTTAATTAGAAGACGGGTTAAATGAAAACACCGCGCGGGCATTGCTAGTTACTAATAAAACTATTAGAAACTAGGTTTCGGACAGCGGCTTCTCCCGCGTGGTCTTGATAACTTTTGTTCCCCCATTTTTGCAACATTTTACATTGCTACTCCGCTACTATTAGTCCTAGCGTGATAGTATATAGCCTATAACCTTCAACGATAAATGGGTTATCTAACACTGAAAGAATTTTTCAAATCGGTCGAGTAGTTTCGGAGCCTATTCAATACAAACAAACAAACAATCAAATCTTTCTTCTTTATATTATTAAAAATAAACGCGTCCTATTGTATTCCTACTTATTGTATGTGCTACTACGCGCTACTACGACGTAGCTGATCGGATGATGCTACAGTTACGGTATCGCTACGCCGCTACGTGTAAATAAATGTAGGTACGTAATGGATTTCCAGTACCTACAAGCTGACCTCGCATTCCCTCCGTAGTACTTACAATTTGTTATGTAGCTTGTGTAGGTATCTACTTGCATCCCACAAAAACTACTGCATGGAATTAAATGCAGTTTTCACAGATGTATCGCTAGAGATGTCTTAAAATATTATATAGTTTATTAATAATAACCGCAAAGAAATGAGGTCGCTAGTTATAGAATAAAACTAGCTATAGGTATATAATAACAAATATTGTTGGACATTTTACATCTATAGAGAATTGAGGTATAAAAATAAATACCTTTATGAGCATAAATATATAAAGAAATCAAAATCAAAATCGTTTTATTTTCACATAGACCTTATGCAGGTACTTATGAAATGTCGAAACTAGGTGCACGGTTCCAAATTAGTCGTTTCCTATGGAGAAGAACCGGCAAGAAACTCCATGGTTACTATTTTAAATTTTGGTTTTTTACCATGACATCTGATACAATAATAGGATACTTACACAAGTATGAGAAAACAATCTAGAAACATTTGCAAAATCTAAGACAGACTACATTTTAAAAGAAATAAAATACAGCTAGGCTTGAAATATATGTCCAAGAATTACTCTTTTCTAGAAACAGAAATCATAGTCTCACGTTTTTGTTGATTATTCAATTTCCCCAGAAATTCCACAGTATGAAAATAAAGGATAGCAGTGGGCGTGTAGGGAAAAGGTCAAAGGTAGAGCGCGTAGGTTGTAGGGTGGAGGTAATTTTTTCTCTTACTTTATTTATTTTAGTAGGTTATCAATAAATTATCTTGTTCTGCAGATACAAGGTGCGTTTGTACTAATAGGTATGTAAATATTCATATACTTAGCCGAAACATCTTACAAATTATCGTAGTGACCTGGTAAAAAGACCACATTGTGCTATTTTATATATATATATTTTTTTTGTATTTAGAACCCATTGCAGATTCTTAGTAATTTTATAAAGAGAATTATCTTAGTCTAAAAAAGTAGCTGATTCGCCCGAGCAAGTTTACCTTTATTGCAGGTAAGTACTTCAATCAATAAGTTCTCAGTTACTAGAACTTTTTCTTAATTCCGTTTTCCCAGTAATAAAAGAAGAATATTTTATTTTCCTTATTTCATTGATTCGTATTGTTACAAAGAATCATTACGCAGAAGTATTCAAGACTCGTGTGTCCGGAGTTTTTTTTAACTGTTTTCCAAGGCATATATTATGAAATAGCTTTTCTTCTTAATATACCTTCATATACTACTAAGTATAAAATCTTCTTAGATCAATTGTGATAATACTGACCTAATTAAGGAATTTTAGCTGAAGATAACGGAAGAGTACCTGGTTTACCAGTTTTATTCTAGAATGAAAAAGTTCCAGAACCTGGTTTCTAAAGTGTAATCTCGATTTTTTTAGAAGGGGTATAGGTACCTAATTACCTATTGCTGAACAACCCTGTGAAAAAATGGTGATTTTGTGATCACATTGCATATGGAAAGCGAAGGAAACTACGATTTTTGTCGGTACGACTTTGGCGACGGTTTAAAAAGGATGTAAGTACGGCTACGTCAGACAAAGCGTTTCCTAGCTAAGAACTGGCTTATTATATGCACTAGGCTTCCGCCAGCGGCGTCATCCTTGTTGGTTGGGAAAGGAAAGTTAGGAAGCTACACTATCCTTGTATTCCCGGGTGACAATTATGTAACCCGGGGATAATGTAGCTGAGTTTCTCAACGGTAAAATAATTTTTAAATCGATCCTGTAGTTTCGGAGCCTATTCAATTCAAACAAACAATCAAACAATACAATCTTTCCTCTTTATAATATAGATTAGGACATTATTTTTTTAAAGAAGCTAGAGTGGAGTAGGAATATTATCGCAATAAGGTCGATTAGACAGATCGATTGAAATAAAATGCAGTAACAGATGCTCGTACAATTTACGTAATGATTTTATTTTCTCGTTTATATTGATACAATTTCGTTAGTCGCTAAGGTCCAGATTTGTATCCATAGGTACATTTTCAGTTACAAGTAGGCAATAATTAAAAAAATACCTATCTAGTAAAATACAGTAATGTCTATATTAAATACAAATACATAGATAGACATGCATGTCTACAGATAGACCACTGAGCAACACTTTGAAAAATGGCATCTAGCTCTTGCAGTTTAGACATGTTACATTACAAAATGGTTTTACCTATCTACAACAAGTTTTAAGGCTTCAACTATTGTAAGTGTTCGCACAGTTCGCAGATTGGAAACTAATAGCTGTAATAAAAGAAAACTGTCATCTGTAGAGAATCCTTAATGTAATATACAATTTAATTTTAATTTTAATGTTTAACATCAACTAGTAATACTTTACAGGTCATAATTTAACCTTACACCTAATAAGGAGTGTGTAGTATTAACATAGGAAAGTAATTTGACGTTACTTTAACAGATATGTACTTTTGAAAGATACTTTACTTATCAAATCTTAAATGGTGATTGTTTAATGAGGACCAAAGGGGATGGTAGAAATGTAGGTACAAAACTGGTTGCTTTACACATCATTTAGAAAATTTTCATTCCACAATAGCAAAAGAAAAAGGGCAATAAGAAATTATAAGTTTTTTTAGTGATTTTATCGGTCTCACAGACCAATAGCACATTAAAAACTTTAGTTAAGAAGCAGTAAAGCTAAAATATCACGTAATCCTCTGCTTCCTGAGAGAATCTTAACCCTTACAGATAAATTATATATTTTTATATATTATACATACTATGTGCACATTTTTGCTTTGCAAAAAGTTAGTTTCTGGTATTGTCTGCATAGACCGTTAGTAAGTTTAACTTAAAATGAGTTAGCACCCGAGAGAAGATACAATGTTTACCAGTTAGGCCGATGTCGTATTTCATGTAAAGGCTTTAAACAAAACTACGTTATATGAATATATTACATTTTGATACCCCTTTCTCATTATATTATATAACGCAGAAATATACAGCTTTAAGAAAACTTTACGATTACGACAAATTCGTTCAACTTTTTTTTCTTTCCCTGCAATCGAAGAAGCAGTAGGATATTCTTTTGCAAAGATGATTTATACAAAACTAATAAAAAATAGTTTCTTATTACCAAGATTTTTTGATGTATTGACTTCTATCTAAATAATTACAAGTCTTAGACGATCAGTACCTACACATACATATTTACAAGGTGCACTCGTTGTGCGACAAATTAGCTGCCAATTGAAGGAGCAACTTTTTTTTTATTCTATCATGCATTATTCAGTCAACGACTCATTTGTTACATGGAGATTATAGTCACATTTTGTACCATCATTTACACCCGTACTCCGCAACACGCTTATATAATAACACTAGTTCTGTACCGAAAGTATTCATAGAGATAGAAAAGGATCTTGTAAACTTTTTTTTTGTATTATAATCATTGACACAAAATTACTTATTATTCGAAGTGGACGACTAAAATGTATGAAATGGATACATTATGCGCGTGACAATTGTTTTTTTTGTGGTTTTGTCTGCTCCTGGCGCCATCGTTCCATGATGTCACTATTTAGTCTACATATTACTCAGTCTCATATTTATTGGCGATGATCAGAAGTATCTGTTTAGGTGGCAATGCGGTGTTTTAGGCCTCGAAGTTCAACAACTAGATCAGAGTCGCCTGCAATAAAACGTTTTTCGATTCTTCGACCTTTCGCTGGATCCTGTTGACAAAGTCATAAAATATTAATTATGGAGTATTGTTTATTAATAAGATGGAAGTATTTTCAGCTGAGTCGCTTATAGTGATGTAAAAGGTAGAGTAAGCACTTGTGCTGTACCCCCCGGCGCCGATTGACCCGGCCTCTGGGCCCACTGTGTCACCCGCCTCCCCCGGCCCGGCCATGCTATTTTTAGACTTCGGAGCTTCCACACTCTTAGTACAGTTTCCAACAATGAAACATATATTTTTGGAGTATTTTATTAAAGAAGTCAAGGGTAAGATTTGTGTATAGGTACTGAATTATGAAAACTTTTATGAAGAATTAAATAAAAGTTTACTTACTTGTAAGTTTGATTTTGCGGATTTATTTGCGAAGTACTGCACAATGGTGTCATAGAACGCATTGCTCCTCTTGGCTTGGCTATTTTGGTGTCCGAGACCGTGGGAATTTTTGGCAGGTCGAGGCATCACAACTTCCTTGTCTCCAGCCTTTGGTGTAACAGAAGAGATTTCTGGAGCAGCTGTGGTAACACTCCTCTTGGAATTCCAGTTGATGAATCCATCATCCGACGCATAGTCGTCGTCCTCGAACCTGGGTACAGTCTTCGGGACATGGTACAGAGGTTTCCCCGCTAGAGCTTTCAATTCACGAACATCTTCGTCCTCAGCGGTATCGTGCTCCTCGTAATCAACAGGCGGGAAGGCTGCGCGGGTATTCTGGCGTCGCCTCTGTGCGTCTTGGGCCATTTGTGTGAGGATCAAATTGTCAAGGAAGGCTGCACTGACGTCATCAACATCGTTGGATTGCCAGCGGGGTGTGGTGTCGCTCTCAAACCATGTTTCTTGTCCGATAGGTAGCGCTGCTAGTCTCTCTTCTTGTCTTTTTGGCGCTTCGTCGGCAACGAAGTGTCCGTACGGGTCGTAAAAGTAGGGGTATGGAACTTGACCATGCATTTCAGGGACACTGATCGCCGGGGCATCGTAAAAGTATTGTACTTTCGGGGCATAGTAGTACTCATCGTCTGGGTACTCCCTGGACGTTTGCGGGTACATAGGCCATCCCTGCATAGGGTAAGCCTTCGCTTGAGCTACTAAGTAGCCAAGTAAGACTGATAATAGCCTAAAACAAAATTAACACTGTTAGGTAACATCATATACATAACATCTATCAACAAATACTATTAATCAAAATCTGCTTCTCGTTTTTTAAACTAAATCTGTGGCTATAGATATTATTTGGATATATTTTAAGTTTAAATTATGAAAAATCACAAGTTATATCGCCAGGTACTAATGACAATTTTTTTCTCTCAATTTATTAAATAATTGTCGCATTGCAATAATATTATAAAATATTAGGCTCACCTTAAGCTCGACAGACGCATGTTGCACATAATTCACAGTAGGATGTTAGTCTAGGCGCGACCGATACACGACTACAAGTAGGAGGGGAGGGCCTGCAGCTTTATAAGCAGCTCGCCCACGCGCGCCGCCCACACGTTCTCAATGAAACAGGACCCCCTGTGCACCCCGACCCCACGGCCACCCGGCGACCCGGCCCCCTCCCATCTACCCTCAACCCGCGGCATTCTGCTATCGATCGCGCCCACAGATTATTCATCTTGCTAAACTATGACACTGTTTTTACTCGCAGATGATTGTTGACAGTTAAAAACCTATTACTTCGTAATGTTTTCAATAGCCTAACTCAGTATAAAGAATCTTAGACTTTTCAAGAGTTTCGCGGTGTTACTTTGCGTACCGGTGCGGAGGGATGCATGGCACTGAGCTATAGGTAGATAACACAGTGCGCGGGTAGCGAACATTAAATTGAAGGTACGGTTTAAATTTAGAATCGAACCTCCGGAGACGAGTACAGAATGTGTAACATCGCACAGAGTAGTTAAGACCCTTGATAATACCAAATTTTAGAATTTAGTACTTTGAAACTAATTCCTAATTGGTCTTGAGGTATGTTTTAACTTACGATCGACGTGTTCGGATTCTACTTGACATAGTTTTCAGTATTCAGAGTTTCAGATTATTTATTTATTCAGAATTTCATATAATTTATGACCTAATTACAAGCATAACAGACCTGATGATAGAACGAAGAAAGCTCAAAAACAGCAAAGATGATAGCAGTATAAAGGAGTATAAAAAGTTAACAGACAAAATAACATTGAGATGTATCTATGTCGATGAAAAAGTCAGAATAAGATACATTTTAATGAAACAGGGTAAATGAGATAATGCATATAATTTAATAAAACAAAATAGATAAGAAACACAAATCTAAAAGTACAGCCATATTAGATATTACCTATCCAATAATAAAGACGTGGTTAATCGTTGGAAAAATTACATAGAAGATCTCCATAAAGGTTAAGGAATTAAGGACAGTAATATAGAATGAGAAGATAATGTTGATAGCGATAGATTAGGCCCAGACATTATGAGGGAGAAATTTGATAAAGCGGTCATTGGTATACACAACGGAAAAGCCGCTGGGAACGACTTTTTCTTTATAGAACTCACAAAATATGTGATCCCATGCTTGAAGAACTATACTCACATATTCGAAACATGTAAGCACGTAACTATACCTAAAGATTTCCAAGTTAGTAGGATGGTCATACTGCCGAAAAACAAAACATCCTGAATACAGTCACAACACACACAAGAATACAGAACCCTTAGTTTAATATTCAAAGCCTCAAAGATCATCCTTAAAATGGTACTGAACAGAATAAGACAGAGAAGTATATAGGCTCTGACCAATATGGGTTTCGACTAAATAAGGGCATGCCCTAACATTCAGATTAACTATAGATAGACGTATGGCTGTTGAACTTGATACATTTATAGCATTTATTGATTTAGAAAAAGTGTTTGATAAAGTAAATTGGACGAAAATGATGGAGATTTTTAAAGAAATAGGGTTATGTTATAGAGACCGGGAAACTTATTTACGAAAACTACTTTACAAAAATCAGGAAACAATAATAGAAATCGGGGATGATAAACAAATTATTCTGGAGTAGAGGCATTTGAAATGTGGTTCTGAATAGAGAACATGTGATAAAAGATCTTTGGCCACTTGATACGACACGACGAGTTCTTTAATCTATACTAGATACTCCTTCTATACTAGAAGGTAAATTTGAAGGAAAACGAGTAAGGGAAAGACCTATGTTAGCATAAGCTATGCTAAAATTAATATAAATCATCATCATCTAATGGATGAATATTCATTTTAATGTACTACATAGTCTCACTTTACAGTTATACTAAAAACTACATATTGCTTGATATCGAAATGTTTCTGGAAGAGAAATATAGGTATGAAGATTGGATTAAAATGAATAGAAGAAGGCTTTCGTTTTCATTAATTTTAATCCAATATTTTTCTCTCGTAGGTGTTTTTTATTCTCTTATTAAAAGATTAGCGATGACTGTATTTATTTATTCATTGATGCATTATTTACAGAAATGTACAAAGCAGCAATGCCTTTCAAATAGGATTTCTTAAAAAACAACATGTTTAGTACCTAGATATCGTCATTTTCCTAATTTCCTGTACATATATTTAAGTTTGACCTTCATTCATTCATTCGAATGATATTGCATTCTCAAAGTAGAAGAGCCTTCAGTGTTAGACGTAAAGTACTCTATGGTTAAAACACGCGTAGGACGTAGTGAGCACTGCGTCATACGGGAGAAGCTTCACTTATTCAGTTACGTCTTGCGTCGACTGTCTGCGACTGGAGGCGTAGCTATTATACACGTTCATTTATGATAGTCAATGTCAAAATTCGACTTTGTAAAGGTTAAATAAAACTAAACAGTTGAATGGAAATCATTAAGTAAAGAAAAGTCATGACAATTAAATGCACCGTACACCAGAGACGGTTTTCTTTATTTTTTTGGCATTTTTAAAATTTTAAATACGTGTACCTTAAAGCAGCATAACTTTGTTACTAAGTTATAGTTCATCGGTCTCCTTTTTTCATTGGATTGGTTTATATTATATGATTTCCATAATTACCTGTTTCGAAGAATAAGTTAAATTCTCATGTGGAATGTGAGTGAGTGCTCAGACTAATAAAGTATTCAGTCTGTCAGCTTGGCATTGCATCAAAGATGAATATTTCGAGAAAAATATCCTATTAGATCTAAAAATAAATTCCACATAATACTTATACATATTGCGTCGAGAGACCCTATTAGTCTGAAGCTTTGATGTCAGACGTCTTTTATGTAATAAAATCATTGGGCACTGACGGCTATAAATAAATGTTCTCATTTTGCGAAGGGATTACTTATATAGACAGAATAAGCCGATATAATTGGCGTTACGTGTCCTCAATTCACCAATAAGTTTATCATAAGGTAGAACCAGTGAGATTGCTGGGTCTACAGATATCAGCGCGCGTGTGAAAACCAATGGTACTGGTTCTACTGGCTGGCTACTGCTGCAGCCGGTCCGAATGATTGTTGCCATGTTTTAATTTTTTTTTAATGCTTTTCACATACAAAGCGCTATTATAAAAACCGAAACAGAGTTTACTATGACTTTACATCTTCTTATCAGTATTCTTTTCATCTCATTGGGTCATTGGGTATAAAAAATACTGGACTGAATGGCACAAAGTCTGTAACACTTTTAAAAGCTTACTTAAAAAGTGTACGTGTTTCCTCTATGGATCATGCATGCTGCACGACACTTTGTATAGCTATGCGATGTCAGGGATTTTGGCTTGCAGGTGACAATACGTCACTTGATCATTGGAGCAAGATTATGGGAGTTCCAATGTGGTGTACCGTGTAACTATTTGACTACCTAACAGTTTCACCACCTCTGGATAGCCGCTAACCAACGGATAAATTCAAAATGGAACAAAACTTTGTTTGAAATTATTTGCCAAGTAATTTAACGGGCTCTTATCAGGAGGTAGTGAAACAAGCCCTAAGTTATGTATGTTATATAATAAATGTTAAATCCACCTAGTGATCAGCAGTCGCAGTTGCAGCAGTATAAATATTCTATAACAGTGATATTAATCCAATAAATTCATTGCTACGCTTATTTCGTTCTAGATTTCCTAATCTCTGGTTCTGTATTCTAAAAAGTAGATGCTAATGTGAAAGTCTCGAAAAAGAAAAATACTATAGTACTCAAGTACCTAGTAAAATATTTACGACCAGTCTCCTCTCAAGCTGATTTAATTCCTACACGTGGAATACATGAATTTTCCTCATAAAATAAGGGGTTACTTTGTTGAAATCCCAACTGACTTTTGTGGAATTAGAAAATGGAACTGTATTATGTAGTGTATTTTGATAAATCTCTTTAAAATAGTTTTTTTTTACTGAACTAATATGGCAAACAAGCATTAGAGCTGTAATTACAGTCTTTAGCATAACCATAACCCATTTTCGTGTGGCAGAAATAAATGTTTTTCTTTCTTCTTTCTTTACCCTTAAAACATGCCATGCATACTATATTGCACGCCCATATTTCACCTGGTTGATGGCAATAGGCTCGCCCCCTATTACATGGGACCTAAACATACCGGCAAAATGGTGGTGTACATAAGTACACCTGCTTTACCCTTCGGGGAATACAGGCGTGATGGTATGATGGTAGGTTCATATTTGGCGGGTATGTTGCGGTCACTTGTAATAGGGGGCGGGGAGCAATTGCGATACAAACTAAGCTTCTACTGACAGTTGCATAGCAATTACACTTTCCTCAACCTAGAAATCGAACCCATGGTTATTGCGTATAGGCAAAATATTTGAAAATTCGATGGTACTAGCACAACCGAACCAAACAGAGTTTTACTAGCTCAAAGAAAGTCTATAATATGCTTATAGAAAATCCACACTTACGAACGGTCCATCATCAGCATCCACACACGGTTCCAAATTATTCGTTTCTTATATTCTTATGAAGAAGAACCGGCAAGAAATTCCATGGTGAGTTGTGACGATAGCTGTACCTATGTTCCAAGTAGTATAGATACTTATCTACTATTTGGTTTCGTAACCATTATAGATCTAAGTTCTATGGGCGGCACTCGGGTCCATGGGGTAGGTCGGGAGAGGGGGTCGAATTGGGTGCATTCGAAGTGCATCGTCAGGTTTGGGAGCGGAAGTCGTCACAAACAAGGGGTCGATGGCCGCCTGGCGCCTCACAGTCTTGGTACCAGTCGATTTGTTACAAAATTTTACCATTATATACCCGTAACTATTGTGAAGCCCGTCAAATGCGACTGTTTTGAAATACAATTTTGAGTTGCGTAAAACTTTATGGAAGTTTACACAAAACAAGAGTTTTTCGGGCTTCCTAGCCTTGTAAACAATTTATGTTTTACTTTGCAATTTTTTGCCGGCAAAAGGAAAGTTATTCTAAACGAAACCTTTTTATTAAGGTACTTTGTTATGCCTAAGAGCTGAACATTTTTAGTTGCGTAAATACGAATTTCAATTTTGAAGTAAACCTACTTACCTACTCTTAACGAATACAGACAGGGACATATTGCTGATAACATATAGTTCTCCGGTATGTTCTGTCCCATGGAATAGGGGGTGAGCCTGATACGGTAAATCCAAACTCAACGCTCAGAATTTCATAGAAAACTCCAATCACATTTTGCTCGAACTGGAAATTGAAACCAAGACCTCAAGTGTTGCAGTCGCCGGTCGCACTTAGGACCATATTGGGCTAATAAGACTTTGAGTTATGAGGCATGTTTTATCATAATATTTCTCTTTATTTATTTATTCATTATGTACAGAAATGTACAAAGGTCGAAAATACCTAAGACATTAAGACCGCCTTAGGCTTTTTCTGCCATTAGTTGGGTATTCTGTCTTTAGTTATTATGTTTTAACCGCATTATAAAGAGGAACTCTATTGACTCTATTAAGAGGAACGATGATGACGATGAATCGCGTTTTGGAATCGGTAGATTTCAATTAAATTTACAGTTTACGGGGGTAAAAAATCGATCTAACTGGGCGTCATTTCTGGGAAAATTCCGCATTTCCTCTGTAATTTCACACACAAAGCAACAATTTGACCTCGCTAGACGTTTTACTGATGGATACTTATCTAATATTACCTGCGTCAGCTCTTTTGTAATTGTATACATATTTTAATGAGTAACTTAACATATATTTTAGCTACCTACAGTTTATTTCTCTGATAAAGTTAATCTATGTATAATGTAAGTACTATAACAATAATTATGTATATCTACGTCACGAACATAATATTAAGCTGTTTTATCTTATTCGGATTACTCGGTGTTTGTCGTGGTGAAGTATGTATGTATCAAGCTGATAAAAATGCATAGGTATGCTTCATACACACTGATACAAATATCCTTAGCCGTTGCTGTGAAATTAAAATTTAAAAAATAAACGCACTGGTGATTTTTATTGATGTCGACCTAAATAGCATATTAAACCACATCACTAGTAGATAATTTGATGAAACTGCCATTGGTAAAATATAAAAATTAGTCCACGAATCGTAATTGACCAAAATAGACCAAAATATTGATAATTGCCATTTCGTGAAATACGTCAATTGCTATTCGGATCATTGCTAGTCAAATCATTGCTATTCCTGGAATACATCCTTATCTCGTACCCGGCACGGTATTATTTTGCATTAGATTTTCGATTATTGAATACCCATATCGCCACGATTGATATAATTTGGGAGTAATTTTATAGTATTTATTATTGTAATTAAAATGATGTCTTGTTCTTTGGAAATGTCCGAGTTTTCATACTTATTTCCCATGTTACTTACATATATGTTAGATACATATATAAACATACAAAATATATAGTATAAATAATTATACTTTTTTCTTTGTGCAGGTAGTGCTAAAACAGGTAAGTTCACCACACATGTCATTAAATATATGAATCATTCGAGGCTAACGGAAAAGTCCGGCGGAAAAACAACCACCGCCACCGGTGGCATCACAGGGGAGGAAAACTCAGTTTGTTTACTATCGCTAGTTAAGTGACATGAAATATGGTGCGCTCAATTATATGCAGTATTGCTATGATGCCCTGGTACCTATATAAAAATAATAATAAAAAACATGCACATTTAGCTATGGCCAGAAAGGAAAAACAATGAAATGTTGTAAGTGTCATGGGAAAATCTAGATCGGATTTTGTAATTTGGTTTTTAGATTTGCATTAACCCTGTATTTAAGTTTATTACCGTTTAAATGTAAGGGTTTGTCAGTTCAATCAAGTACCTACCTAATGCCAGCTTATATTTAGGTATCTACTAAACTGGCATCGGATGATTTAATAACGCATTATCGAGTTACAATTGTTTAGTTTTATTAAGTCGGTATTGTAAAAAATATTAGATACATTAGCTTTCCGCCAGATTTCGCGACGTACGCAGTATTAAGATCAACCAATTCATTTTATGTGCTAATGTAATCAAAGAGGTAATTTTCTCAACATGTTTGCTTAGCTCCAGAGGTAAGTGGGCACTGACCTGTAAGAGCTGTGTTGGTTCCAGGTGCCGGCAAACTGTGTCAGGTCGCTAAACTGGGTCATAGCCTCATAGGTCCAGCTTTGAGCTCGAGTCTACCTATCGCCATCCATTATATATGATTATGCATTGAATTATGCACTCTATTGCTGTTGTAGTTAGGCTTTTGAGGTGATACAGTGGAATGTGTTCATATTCAAGTTCTGTTTTACAAAAAGCTATGAGCACTACGTATATGCAATTCTTCTATGCGACTTCGACCAATGGATATTATTTAAGTAGGCTTATGACTATATTGGATATTCGGTAGCCTAGTGATCTTAAGCGCGAATGCTACGCTCAAGATCCTGGATTCGATCCCCGGTGTCGAACAAAGCGTGTGATTGGGTTTTTCTATGAAATTCTTAGTAGCAGCTCGTACTTTGGAATTGTGACTTATGATGCAAATAAGCTCGCCCCTATTACATGGGACCTAAATATGAACCGTGGGTGAACATTTACGCTTCTGCCTAATCATTTGGGAAATACAGCCGTGATGGTATGTTTGATCAGTTTTTCATGACATCTTTTTAAGAGGTAGGTGCCACATTTTATGGAATCAAATGGTCTTTCTATAAATATAAGAATCAAAAGGTAATGTGTATTCGTAACTGGAAAAACAGGCACACAAAGAAATAATGTTCAGTAACAATGAAATCAGTCTTTTGATGACGAATCTAGCGAGTGTATAGAGAATTTATTTTTTATTCCAAGGTATAGCCACAAAAGGAATATCCTCTGTTATTATAACTATGTTCGTAAATGTCTGTGATAAATTAGTTTACCTGTGTTTCATAGTTTTGTATCCAATAATTCGAAGAAATCAGCAATTTGCTGCATCATGGGTGACGGATGCTGTCGTCAGTATTAGTCAGCTCGTTTTATTCATTCCCAGCTAAATATTATTTTATATGCGCAGTGATAGAAAAAATAAAACGTAATAGTAGAACATACTTACAAAATAGTTAGATAAAAGTAAGTAAAGGCTTTCGTAGAAATAAATACTCGTGTAAAATTATGTCTAAGCCGTGGCTATCTTAGAATTGTCGATATATTCATGAAGTGACCAATTTAAGAAACATGTCGTCAGACCTTAGAATAAATAAATAAAATAATTTTATTTGATAAGGTTCGTTTTATAAGGTAATCCACAAAACTACACCTATTTTTATATCTACAGTCACGAGCAAAAACATGTATACACTAAGCAAAATTCAAAAGTGATTATCTAAAGTACTGATAGAAATTTTGTGATATTACGAACATAGTATGTAAAAACCAATACTATAGTGACGTTGCTGTTATTTCAAAGTTACAATCGCTCATTCATGCAAAAACGGTTTTAGCACTATTATAAGTGTTTATATATCTTTGCTCGTGACTGTAATACAGTTTAGTTATTTTATGAAATGCAACGGTTGTGTTTCAGTTTAGTAGTGATACGATGATACTAATAAAAAAAAAAAACAAATGAAAGACTTTGAAATACCAAACACTATGAAATTATCAATTAATTTGTTATTAATCAAGTTAATAATAATCTTTGATTTAGCCACGACTGGTCAATTCTGGTGTAGTGTCCTGCAGTGCAATACCTTTTTTTATATCTTGAACTATAGGTACTTCTATTGCAATCGGATGAATAGTAATGATAAGCATACGGGACAAACAAAGAACATTTATATAGATTTATGAAATAGGTGGACGAGGTCATATTGACCGCTTTTTCCCGACGGACAAAAAATCCTGACTTAGGCCTTTGCCCTCGGGGCACGGAAGAGGCTGCGTCAAAAATATATTACATTATTTCTGGGAAATAACTACATCGTAAGGTTTTTAGGGCTTCTAAGTAGAAACGATTGTTGTATGACAATGAGACTGACGGCCTAACCTATCCGAAGCACGGAGAAGTCTCGAATGATATCCCATCTATAGACTGACCGCGGTAAGCTTGCTCTAGCAGATGAATTGATCAGCGTGGTTGTTACTTAACCGTTATATTGTCACTAATAGAGATAACAAATATATACCTATTGGCTTCATTCCACAGTCTACAGAACTATTTCTTACAGCCGTCCAACAGGTTGAATGTGAGCCCGATTAGCCATACATTGTTCTCGGGACACGCTGTTGAGAATAGTTGCTTCAAAATAACTATTCTCTCTTCATCGGGGGTTAAAAAAGTACTAAGTGACAACCCTGAGGTATGACGTAATGTCTAAATGGAAGCATCATTTCGCGCGACTTTTTATCTTAGATAGACTTGCGCTTGACCACAACTCGCCTGATGTTAAGCAACGATGTGGTCTACGATGGATCGCGCTTGCCTAGAAAAGCCGATTCACTCTCGTCTCGAAGACACCCAAATTATATATATATTATAAGTCTCGGGGAACAAAGATTCCGGTAGCGAGTTCCACAATAGAGCGATTCTCACTATAAATGTCGAGGCAAAACGCTTAAAACTTCGAAGTGCGTTGGACTACTGTACGTTTCCTTACGCTATGGTAGTTCGATGCCAACAGCCAAACACATAAGACATGATTCATTGAACGTGGGAGACTACAGCAACGCCCTCGATGTTGCGGGCGCTTTACTTGGAAATATACTTTACTAACTGTACTCGCGGCGTTACTCGCGCTCATATTTTTTTTAAAGTAGACTAAGTTACGCCTTATAGTATTAGCTACCTGCGAGTGCAAGTCCCGTCGAAATCGGCTCACCCGTTTCAGAGACGAGCCGGAATAAATAGACAGACTGACAGACACACATAAAAAAAAAATGTTTTTTGATGTAAGTACCGTATTATAATACCTATATGCATACTTTCATATGCATTTAGTTAAAAGCTGTTAATTTTAAATTAAGAACAGTCACTTCAATTTTAATTTATTTGTATGTATGTTTAAATGGTGTAGTTAGAACGAATTGCGACACCTTTGGTGACCTGAAAGACATCCTGTCCAATTGTTAATAAATCATACAAAAATTCCATCGGAAAAATGTACTAAAAATATTTAAAAGGGTGTAAGGGGTTAAACTTGACGCGAGCTTAGCTGCGGCCAAAAGCTAATTACTGAATTATATTATGTTACACTTTTTCGTGGGCGCTTAAAACAGATATTAAATTATAAAAAACAATAACTTTTACGTTACCAGCTCTAATAAAGCCTGTATTTTATATAATTACCTTTTTTTGTTGGCGCTGAACGACGCCTACGTTTGTCTGCCTTTGCACTAGTCATTGCGACCGAGTCTGCCTATGGGTTCATTTTTACCTCTACAGCATTGGTTAAAAAATCTGATTACATTCATGATTTCTTATAATTTTATATTATTCTAATATATTATATATATCTATAATATATAAATAATCTATAATATATAAAACAAAGTCGGGCAGTGACATTATATATGGTTAAAAAGAGGGTTTGACACAATGAAATATAACCATTATAATGTCATTGGTTTGATACAACTCTTATAGCTCGAGAACTGCTGGACCGATTTTCATGGTCATTGATTTGTTGGATTTGTCTCCATCCCGAATAACAGAATAACAACCCACTAAAATATCCGAAAAACATGGGGAAAAATATGAATATATTTTGTTTGGCATACATTTTTTCATATGCAAAGCCATTTTTGACAACTGGGGCATGACAGCTTGAGAAAAACTTCGGTAATCCATTGGAAAATATAGTAGCTTATGCTGTAAAAAATAATTAGTAGGTAATATAAATACATAATGATAACTATAATTTTATTTAATTCTGGAAGCATTTTTAAGAAGTAGGTTCCAGATCATTTAAAAACAAATATTAAGTGTAAGTAACATATCTGTGTAAATGATAATAATTCATTCAATTTATTTATTTTCATTACGCAGAATAACATAATAATGTATAATTATCTACTACGTGCTAATTAGTAATTTTGGTTAAAATGCCAACGAACTGATCAGGCGTACAGTCGTTTTTATACAACTGGCTTAGAACTCCTTAGAATTTTTATACGAAAATATTTTACTTAAGATCATTAAGCCCTGTTCGTTTTCACAGAGGTTTTAAGAATTTTAACACAAATACTCCGTTAGAAACTAGAATGTTCCAACAAACTACTTATCTGCGAAATGGATACATTATTTTCATTTATATTGATTTTGTATCAGACAGTCTCTATTTATTTACTCTATTTATTGAGTCTCTAACGGTAAGTACTCCCACGCTGTTCCTGGCTGACAACACAATTTGTTTATAAAAAATTCTAACGTTGTTGAAAACTGCGGTTATTTCTTAAAAGAACCTATTTGACTTTATACATATTTTATTTAGAACCGAATGAGTTCTCAAGCTGTGGTCTTGTGGGTATTTCCCAAATCTTCTTAAACCTTAATGAAACTGAAACGAAATTCTTCTAAATCTTAATGTAAAACAAAAGAAAGATTTGACTAAAAACCTAGATGGGAGGATGTGCTAATTAGACTGTAATTAATTCTAGACTTGTAGTTTAAAGGTTACAGGGTTACTTGTTGATATGCAGTAACAACTCTTAGGGCGTGTACCAACTAGGTTCATTGCCTGTAGCCTGAAGCTTCTGAAGCGTTTGGAGCCCACACAGTTCACTGAACCGACTATTCTTTGAAGAGATCACGACAGTATGGTTTACTAGACTCTTAAGATTTTTTCCTTCAAACCTATCAACTCATGTTTCATAGTGTTAGGGGTGAAAACCCTTTGTAAGTTGATATAACACGCCGTCAAGCCTGTATTCTCCGTAGGGTTAGGCAGAGGTGTAACTAGATACTTAGGCGGTTATAATAATATTTGCTCCGTTCGGTATTCAAACCCGCGACCCGTTAAGTAAGTTATGGGCTGTATTTTTTTGAATTTTCAATCAAAGAATAACATTCGAACAGGGATATTACAATTCAAATCACAAAATTGTACGAGTAGAAACGCCTACGTTTCAGCTGACCTATGACATTTCCAATTGTATAATGTTGTGCACATTAATTTTCATAATTTCAGCCTCAAAGGTTTCATCAACAAATTGTTTGTGGAAGCAATTTGTTTATTTATGTAGATTTGTGATTTTGGCTCTGCACAAACTTTACCCTTGTTAGAATAGCAGTAGAAAATGTAAAATTAA
Source organism: Acronicta psi (assembly GCA_946251955.1). NCBI lineage: Eukaryota > Metazoa > Arthropoda > Insecta > Lepidoptera > Noctuidae > Acronicta > Acronicta psi. The sequence goes on along the minus strand of OX276475.1, from coordinate 6,964,428 downwards.
ACGAAAGTTAGCTAAAAACTTTCTCGTTAGTGTAGAGGTCTATGGTACGATTCCAGTTCAAGCCGTGATTTTTCTTTGTAATTTTAGTTTTTTTTCTGGTTCGAAGTGTAGATTTGTGTTTGCCTCATTAGTCTCAAGGTTCTTTGTTCGATTCTCAGGTCTAGTAGTGACATTAGGTTATTCTAGGAAGTTCTCAGTAGCAGGTCGGACTTTTTGGATGGCTCCATTATATGGGACTCTGTAAACTGTAGGTGTAAATACGTACAACCCTTTTTTTGGATGCTGAAGGGTATATGGGACTCATAATGACTAAAAACCGCACTAGCCATCAATTATTGCCCTTCGCGTTATGGCCATGAAAATATGTACCTATTACCCTGAGCAGTGATAGCCTAAAGGTAAGACCACTGCACTGCCAAGTCAAAGGTCTCGAGTTCCAGACGTTCCAGTTCAGAGTTGAATCCATGGTACCTCTGACTTTTCGGAATCATGTGTGTAGGTAATTATCACTCGCTCTAACGGTGAAGGAAAACATCGTGAGGAAACCTGCATGCCTGAGAGATTTTCATCCCGGCATGTGAAGTCTGCCAACCCGCATTAGGCTAGCGTGGTAGACTATAGCCTCATCCCTCTCATACTGAGAGGAGACCTGTACCCAGTAGTGGGACAGTATATGGGTTGATGATGATAACCCTGTACATTACAGAATACAGACGTAATAGTATGTAAGTACAAAATTTCTATTATAATACAAAGAGATTTTCCTAAAGGTCACACGTGGAGTACAGTTTGAATAATAAATGAAATCATAATTACTTGGCATTAAATGCTCCGATTTCGTAGACAGTCATTATACGCCTGTAAGCCTACTCGCATGAATTGGCCCAGAGATAATGGTGGGTATGAATATAGTTCACGCGGAACTAGTTGGTCGCGCCTTAGGTATGTGGTGGGACGCCTGCGAGCGGTGGGACGGAGGGGCGGGGGCGCTTACTTTTGTCACACCTGTGACACTCCATACAAACTTTCCGATATCGCTGCACACTACAATACCAAAAGTCAAACTTGTCAAAATTACATTTACACGTGCAAATGCAAATGTGTGCGTGAGAGTGCGTAGGGTTTGTTGGCAGTCTGTCCGGCAAGAACACCGGCAGAATGCGGGGGACCTGAGGTATCTGACGTTAGGGAGGGGCGGAGAGTGGCCATTCTGTTATTATATATTCTATGCTTTTGTTGACGGTAACCCGCCGCCTCACCCCGTCCCTACCTAAGGCGTGGCCAACTAGTTCTGCGCGGACTATAGTATAGCGGGCTGTTTTCCGTATCTCCACGACAGTTCATATTTTGCGTGCGAGTGGGAAAGATAATTGTTTATTCGAACCACACCTACTAAAACAAGGCCAGCAATACTTAAATATTGCTGACGATCGCTCAAAGTACTTCGTACCGAAGTAGTTCCTCCTGCATGCGAGGATCTAAGGACAGTGCAAACCGACGTGGGCCGCTGTCTTCTCGTCTCTGAGACAAGTTCTGCAGAGATAATATTCTGGATAAAATTTCTCAGGATCATCTGATAGTTTATCCAAGAATGCGAGCCTTTTCTTAGATGATTGCATACGTTACAAGGGTTATTTCTTTTTGCCCCGTGATTCCGATTAAAAGGCTTAACAGATATCTTGAGAATCTAGCTTCTTTCTAACTACATACATACCTACTAGAATATTAAAGTAAGCTTGTAATGAACAAGGCTTGCATTAGGTATAAACCAGTATTCCAAATAACAATACGACTGAAATTTAACCTTTGAAACCCAATACCTGGGTGGATAATACCCACCCAGGTATATTATCTAAGTATTAATCCGGTCAAAATTATAGGCACTGCCATTACAAATGAATCAGAATCACAATCATTTATTCATTTGTAATACATAGGTGATACATATTGGTCTCAATTAGTAACCAAGTGCGCTGTTTTGTCTTATAGATAGACACACAAATATACTTAATTGTGTGTAAATGGACCATTAATTAAACGTACTCTCGAAAGCACGGTGGCGACCTCGCAACGTTAGGAGTGGTAACCATCCACGGAATAATCGTGGAAAGTGCCGTTTTACCTGGAAGAGCGGTCGATACCTATGTTTATGGTTGTTATTTATCTACAAACCAACAAAATGATTCAGCTATTTTAATATAATACGACCATATTTATATTTTCTCATCATAAATCTATGTTAGGTATCATAATAATAAACTTTAATGGAGTTATTTCCGGAACTGTATTTCGCGTGGTATTTGGGAAAATTTGTCGTATCGGAAGTAATTTCAGAGAAAAATGTATCATGAAGGATATGAAATAGAGTTGCGCAGGTGGAGGTACCATCCATCTTTATTCCACATACAGGATTTCCAATAGCGCCGTCCTTTTCTTCACGTAGGGGGTAGCTGCTGCTATTTTTAGAAACGGCTGGTACATACCCACTAAAATATTATTGGACTTCAACATAACTCATTATTGTGGCCGACGAGGTTGGAAATAGAAATAATTGAAACAATGAGACGGCGAAAACAACTAGGTACACATTTATCTATAAAGGACCTTCGAAATATTGCATTATTGCTAAACAACATTACTGATTCCGTAAAGTAATAATTCAGAGAAAACCAATTAAGTCATATGCAATTAAGTGCTTATGCTGAATAAAGGTAAGAAATAAGGTTGTCATACAATAAAACCATTACACGACATGTATACTTGTTTATACATATAGTTATGTATCGTTATATTTTCGGCCTAATCATTAGTCAAAGTGAGGTCGGTTTCCCGTCTGACCTGATGCAACAACCGTCTGACCTCCGTAACCCAATTACAGCGAAACATCGATATCTAAGATTGTTTCATAGAATTTCAGTTTTTAGACTGCGTGTAATGTCTGGTATATTAATGAAAAAATAATGAGTATTGTGTTAGTTCTTAGAAAAGTTTAGGCGTGATTCTCATATAATGAGTTCTTAAAATCTATTTTCCTGATGATTGACCTTTAAACGCAGAATCAGAACAACTTAATTTAGAAAGCTGAAATTTGGAGAATAGCACACACATTAACATGAAACCCTTTAAGGTCACGGCAGAATACGTAAAGTTATATAATTAATTTAACATTAGACAAATCAAATTAAAATTACCAATAGGTGTAGGTAAATTACACACTTTTTTAAAGAAAATGGAATTTCCGAAGGGATTAAGAAAAACTATATCAAAGCGTGTTTCACCGTAGGGCACAGCAAGTCTACATAATTTGTGTTATAAATAATTAATGGTTTTATAAGAATTCAGCGCCCCTAGACCCCCAGTTTGCGGATAACTACGAACTATTCTGTTAACGACCGCAAGCGCTGGTATTTAGGAGAAGTAATAGTGGTGACTCGCTAACTATCAAGTACGGCTTCAGTCTTCACAGTCAACCCATTTCAGTCTCATTGCTGGGCACGGGTCTTCTCTCGGTATAGTTCACGATAGCTTACTGCGGGTTGGGAGACTTTATACGCCGCGCCATCGAGAATTTTTTTCAGGCATGCAGGTCCACTCGAGACCTGTGGACTTGAGAGTCAGAAGATCATATTACTAAGCTATCGCGTATCGAGGATATCTATACTATTATAAAATTGTAAAAAAGTCATTTCTGTACATTGAAGATATTTAAAAAAAAACAATTGGGTTAGAGTATATAAACGATCGCGAACCCAAAAATGTGATTTTTAGAATTCTTGTCTGTTTGTCTGTTTGTCTGTTTGTTAGGGGTTGGCGCTAAACCTACTGAATAGATTTGAATTTTGTATTAACTGTTGTAAAGCATAATTTCCAACTTAAAAACTGATGTAAAGCTTTTTTCAATTATTAGTATAGATCCTTAGATAGAGCTTGACCTCTCTGTTGTATGCAAGCCCATAGAAAGAAGAGATCATCATTGCTGGTTTTTGATTTTTAATTTTCTATTTAAAAGTCCATCGTTCAACTAAAAAAATGAGGTATATCTCATTGCACTCGGTTGCGTAGATGTTGAGATAGAGCTTGACCTCTCTGTAGTATGTATTCCTATTGATATAAGGGATCATTATTGTTGGTTGTTAAATTAAGTTGTCATATGCGCAGAAATCGTGATTGTTGATTAGTTATAAACGTTTTAAGTGGTATAGACTTAAATTAAACAATAGTTGTAAAGTTTGGTTAGAATTACGAGTTATTACGACTAACTGAAGCTTCAGTTTTCTTTTGGACATATTTTCACAAACAGCATCACCTCAGTACCTCATAAAGTACCTCAGTACCGAGACTAATTGTCGACCGGAATCGAACCCACAATATTCATTGAGCTTAGCGCCGTTATAACTTAGTCACGAGGCCCTTTTTACAAACCTCTAAAACACTACTTCAAAATACAAGTTTTTTATGAATGGGTTCAATTTCTAATCCTAATTTTGTTCCTACATCCACGTAAGCGAAGCCGCGGGCAAAAGCTAGTTATATAATATATGTAATCATGAATGAATAATCGCGTACAAACGTAGTAGGTAGAGATGGCGCAAGGCCCACAAATAAAATGATTTGCAGGAACTTGTGTTGGCTGGCTGCCTGGAAATTATATAAAATGCCAGATTCTGTTAGCGCAGACAATGGAGGGTATTGTAAAGTACTACATAGTACGCAGACTAGGCTCTACAGTCTACGGGGCTGTTATGTGTATACATTTATAACAAAGTATTATGAGTGTTTTAGGATTAGAGCACATATAAAAATGGCATAATAATATCAATAAGTGTACGTAGTATTAAAAAAGTTCTTAAATTTTTTTCGCACTAAGAGCCTGTTTCGTTTTCTCTGGATAGACGCCAACCATGGGTTTAAAAATTAAAAAAATTGAACTTTTGTATGACATTATCTGCTTCGTAATTTAGTGGGAACTTATCAGTAAGCTGTGAAACAGGCCCTAAAAATAATAAACTCATAATTTTATTCCAGTTTTAAGTATTAAAAATAAAAAATAAATTTTTAGGTACATACTCGTATAAAGTAAAGTAAAATAAAAAAGAAGCTTTCTTATAAGTACGTGCTATTATTTGTGACAAGTCAAAGAGCACACATGAAACTTCTTACTGTTTATAACGCTACGCAGCACCGCAGTTTGACCTTTACTGCACTGGAAGGGGGATGCTTCTGCCCACGCAAACTGCTATTTGATACGTTCAACACCCACGCCATAGTTATTCTAGAACATAGTGTGCATTTTCCCTTAAATTTAACGAGCGTGTGGATAATCGGAAACTGCGCTTAACATGTATCTGCATGGATGGGTGACCAGCTTATTAGACCCTTTTGTATCTTACCGCTAACATTTGATACAGATTGTCCTACAGTTCAGTTGTAAATGGCTTGCTCAGTCACATAACAGACTATCGATATAAAATATGTAGTATGTACCCATATTCAGTGTCAGGCTATGTAAAAACGATCATTATGTAATTTGAACTACAAGGACTATAGATCCGTGCCTAGCAGTGAGATTATTAATAGATTGATGATGATTATCATGATAATTAATATTTATAAATTTATTATTATTATTTATTATGTATAAAGACAGATTTAAAAAAGGTTTTTCTTTCGCCGTAATATTTAATGAGAATGATGTGAGCTATGTGATGTTTTCAATATGCAAACTACGTGCCTTCTAGTTTAAAATAATAATTGTAAAGTGAGTGAAGTGTATAAAAGGCCTTTTTGCAGGAATAAATATCATTACATTTACCTAATATACTTGCAAATCTTGCAACGCCTTTACGTGCTGTAATGGGGTAGTGTGTATTTACAGGGAGCATAAAGTAGGTCATACGTCGTTAACGCTGCACACATCCTGATAGCTAGCTGAGCCTATAGCTTATCTACACTACACGACCCGTTTCCCCTTGATCCAGTTTCGAACTAGCACGGGATGATAGTAACTACGCTACTATAGCCTGTGCCCAGCCCTGGATTACCGCGGCCATTTTTGTTTGATATTGATATTCTTTTGTTTTATCCTGTTGCAATTACTGAAGTTTACACTCTTCAATGATTTATTTATTCATTCCCTTTCAGGCTTTTCTTACTAGTCGATCTGGTGTATTATATTTTTGAATTTAGTTTTATTTATGATTACTTTTGTGGTTGTAATAGTGATTTATGTAATTTGTTATAAGTACATTGTTTATCTTGATAATATGTGTTATAGAAAAACTTAAGTAGTATGCAATAAAGTATTTGTGAGTGAGCTTATGAAAGTTTCTATTACAATAAGTAGTAATTTATGACCTACATAAAAACACAGACTAATAACTTTCTGCCTACAAACAAACCACTTAAAAGGTCAGACATGTTATGTAGATACACTATAATCAATAAAATATACGTATGGGTATTAATCAAGCCATGGCGGACTTGAGCTTCAATCCATTCATGAATGTAAGTGCTTACGTCAGCAGCACCCTCCCTAGGAGGCGCGGTTCCCCCTCGGCACTAGCGCACAAAAGGGAGGGGGCCGTGACGTCAAAGTTTCATGCAACAAGTGCTGATGATAGGTGCCTAGGTATAGGACACGGCTATTTTTAGACTGCCGAAAAAGGCTCAGCAACCTCTGAAAGTAGGTTTAGTGTAATGATTACATACCTATGTGCCTCTGATGTATAATTTTATAGTTAAGTACATGCAGACTTGTGTTTTTATATGAATGAATTTTAACTAAGACTCGTACTTGAAAGCTAAACTTGCTTGACATCAGTGATGTGTGATAAGACAGCGCCATAAAAACATACATATTTTCCCACCTGTCTCTCAATGGGGTACGCAAACAATACAGATTAGTACTTAGATAGATAAACAGCGTCATTTTGGTAAATTAGTAATCGATTGTGCACTATTGATTAATTACGATAGTATAGAATTATGTGTTGGATAAATTAAATATAAATCTAACAAAATAGGTTCAAGTACGGACCATCCTTATTCCTTAGTACTCAGCCGGATTGATTATAAGTTGACCCAGTTACTGCTTCCATGGTCAGGAAAAGGCTTATGCTTAAGGAAGATGAAATATGTAATAATATATTATATACATATAATATACGACGGGACGTCGGGACGATATTATTATATTATATTTTATTATATAATAAGATTAATAAGTTCCCGTTAAATTACTTGACAAATAATTTCATTAAAAAAACATTTATTATTTATCCGGCGGTTAGCGGCTATCCAGATGTGGTAAAACAGGCCCTATGACTTCATATTTTCCTTGTTGTTACAAGAAAATATGAAGTCATAGAGCCTGTTTACAGCTTCTTCTGACTAATATAATCTCATCAGGTCTCACAATAGCATGTAACAGCTCCATTGCAAAAAGGAACAAGACTATAAATAACGGCATTTCTCTCTCACAATCGAATCTCTTTAACAAGCTACCTTAAATTAATAGCATACCCTTGTGAAATCTGGACGGTAACAGTATCTTAAATAGATAATTAACAAAATAAAAACGTTTTCAAAGCCATATTTCATACGAAATATAAGTAATGAAAACGTTAAATAGGTAATTAAGTTTTGTTTTTAGCGAAAGCAACAAAACAGTATGTAACCGTTATTATGTGTATATAAAACACTGCATATACATTAGAAAAGCCTTTAGAGTAGATAAGTACTAATTTAGTTTTGGTTCGAAAATAGAACAAAGAACATTATTCCTAAAGTAGTCATGGACCGCATCGATTAAACTATTCCATTCTGCAATAAACCCTAAAATATTGGTGCTATAAAATGCAATTTAAAAATAGAATTTCATTCGATCTTTGGACGTAGACGCACTTGTCATTCCGTGGAGAAACAAAACCTCCTCTTTCCTTTTTGAACACCCACCCACCCCTCGCCGTATCGAACTGGCTCTTAAAACCTTTTAAATATTTTTTAATGACATGGTAGGAAATTTTCGAAGTAAGTAAATACGTTTTAAGTGAGATTCTATTTTTGAATATTTTTGCGTTTGTTGCTACAAGTACCTACATCATTATTTTAAGCTACGTATCATTTTAGAAATATTCCAGAAGTCTAGTAGCGACATCTATTGTTGAAATTTGAAGTTATCGTTGAAAGCTTTGATGTGCGTACCAGTTGCGATACGAGCTTTTTGTACTGATTGAATAAAATGGCTTTAGGTTACTAAAATCGTGCACGAATGCATAATTATGAAGTCTCGTGGCACGAATGAATATGCGTGGCACAATAATTGATTAATAATTTTATTATTACCTATTTTATTTTGTTTTTATAAATACCCCATTGAAAGGTATTGCAGCGCCATCTGTTAAGGAGGTATAAAACCCAAGAAAGCTCCTCCTTCCTTACGATTCTTGCATACTTGTTTTGCTTTTTCCACATTCATACTTCTTGTTATAAATCAACAATTTAAATATTGGTATTTGGTATTGCTTTTGTAGGTACATTTATTTGATTTTGACAATGAATAATGAAAATTTTAATGTGTTACTTTTTAAACTAAAAAATATTCATTTTTAGTTATCTATAGGTATCTTGAAGAAAATAAGCTTTTATGAGTAGTATTATTATATATAATATAGGTAATTACATATAATAATACTACTCATAAAAGCTGCATCAGTGCGTCAGTATTAAAAGACCACATTAAAAAAATATATTTATTTACAGGATTAACTTAGAATAACGCCATCTACAATTAAAATTAAAACTTTCTGTGAAAGCTCGGGCCGCTGAAGTGCACCTCGGGCCATACTAGCCGAGCTTTTCATAGCGCCCGGTAGATGAGTTAGTTAGTAAATGTTCTAGAGCTTTTGAAATTTTTTATTTAAATCAGATGAACAATTACTAATTGATTAACCCCTACAAACACAAAACTAAAACTTTTTGAGAGATTCCAGTAAGTTCTTAATGTTTGTCAACTCATGACATGCCAATAGGGTTCTAGACTGATCTTTTTAACAGAAGAGGGACTTGGAGAGTCCTCATTGAATCATCAATCATTTTGAGTTTTGAATGTGCACTCTTAATACCTACTCTAATACCTAGTTCAAAACTCAAAACATGACTGTTATGCATAAAAAATCCGTTGAGCAGATTAAAATTAATAGCATAACGTAATGTTATTTAATTTTAAGCTTTTTAAAAACATTTATTTATGAAGTGGCACTGGTGTTAGAAATTTCATTGAGATAATAATATATGTTCGAGTTATTTGTCATAAATATGATTAACATCTATTGATAGTAAATTATGTTGCTGTGCTAAGCTCCCGTTTTCTTAAGTATACTTATATTTTTATTCAAGTAAGTACGTAATGAAGACTAACATTTTAGATACCTAGATTATAGATTATAAAATATAATTAGGTATTGAACTTTTCAACGTAGGATTTCTTGCTTTAAATATATTCTAATATTTTTAAGTTACAGTACATCGTTAACTATTTAAACAACAACATGGGCCTGTTTATTGTTTAACGATCTTTAGATAGCAACTAACCGTCGGAAACGTGGTGAAACAATCCCAAATATAAGAAAAGAAAAATAAGCTAATTTGGGCTTTAAATAATATGCATTCGGAACTTTTTTTCTGCGTAACTTATTAGTGTTTTGTGTAAGTACTTTACTTACTTTTAAGACATTTTCTACAGTCCGTTATGTTTATTAAACGCGGCAATTAAATAAACATAGGCGTAATTAAGCAAGCATTGTGTCAACTTGACACACAACTAACTGTTACATGCACAGCTGTTAAATGCGCCGGCGCACGTGCTTCGTAGCCACATATAATAGATTTCAACGCACGGCATTCTCGTGTGTGTCCGTGAAAAATACTTTAATTATTTTGAAAAAGGTTCGAAATAGCAATTTCTACTTTAAATATAAGAAAGATACGATTATGGCTTCAATATCCATTAGGTCCTTGTGTTTTTCCCATAAATTGTAACTCATTTCTAAATAAGCTTTTTTGTCTGATACATTAAGATAACTTAAAATTATGTTTGTAGCAGAGACATACCTAACACAGTTCTTTTAAATATATTAAAGTTGTTGTTTTAAGATAAAAACGAGTTTTAATACTAATGTTATACTCATTGATATAAAAGTTAGCAAAGGTAGGCTCCCGTAAGCTTTTCTTGGAATGGTAAAGTGACTCGTATCGAACAATAAATAGTAGAATCCTTCGACGTCTATTATCTCGGCATCATCATCACGCAGGCTACATCGGAGAGCTTTCAAAGCTGCGGGGGAGGTTCGATGCGAAGGAGGGAGGGGCACGGGCCGGCATGGAAGCCTCCGCCCGCCAGTGCCGCGCCGACAGCGACGCCGCCCGCATGCCGCATCCAACGCGTCGTTCACTTGTCAAACATAACAAAAACATAACTGAAAAGTGCTTTGAAATTGTGTTGCGTGTTATCGGGTGACTATCGTGTTAAAAGTTGTGTTCAGTGCACATCGGGACAAACGTGTTAGACTTCTGTAGATAGTGTTTTGTCACGTGTTTACGAATGAATGTGACGGCGTAGGCGCAGCCGCGGCGGGTCGCACTCTCCGTGAGATATTCGTGCGCGCGCAGGTCGTCGCGGCCATGCTGCATACCTGACGAGAGCGAGTGCGCGAGTCTGCGCGAACGGGACACAGCGAGCGCTCCCGGCGCGCGTCAACTTTCGCTGACGAAGAACAACCCTGCGATGTTTTTGTCGGTGTCATGACGAGGATGGGGCGATGGCACGTGGCGCTGGTCGCGCTGGCGGCGCTCCTCGGCGCGGGCGTCAGCGCCGCCGCAGAGCAGATGCAGTCCCGCGCCGTCGACACCGGCGTCGACCTACGAGTTCCCGAAGATCAGCCGGTCGGAACCATCGTTGGCAGGATCCCTACGAAACCCGGTTTTACTTATCGTTTCAATGAACCTCCCAAGGAATTTGTCCTCGACCCGGTGTCTGGTGAGATCAGGACCAATCTTATTCTGGATAGGGAAGCGGTAGATCGGTACGCGTTCGTTGTATTATCGAGTCAGCCTACTTATCCGATAGAAGTGCGATTACGGGTGACAGATGTGAATGACAATTATCCAGAATTCCCTGAACCGAGTATAGCCGTTACGTTTTCCGAGAGTGCCGCGGCCGGGACAAAGTTATTACTTGATGCTGCCACTGATATGGATTTAGGGGAAAACGGTATCACAAATGATTATAGAATAGTGGATGGTGATACTGAGGGGAAGTTTCGATTGAACGTCACAGTGAACCCAAGCGGTCAAACGTCCTATTTACATCTAGAGACTACAGGAAAGTTAGACAGAGAAACCACCGACTTTTACATCCTAAATATATCAGCACGTGATGGTGGAAATCCACCTAAATACGGGTATTTACAAGTGAATGTATCTATTTTAGACGTTAACGATAATCCTCCAATATTTGACCAAAGTGACTTTTCAGTGTCTCTAAATGAGAGTGTACCACCAGGAACTACAGTTCTAAAAGTAACAGCCACGGATAGTGATTTGGGTGATAATAGTAAAATTACTTATGAAGTGACCGATACTGAAAGACAATTTGCCGTGGATCCTGAGTCTGGAGTGATAACAACAATGAAGAAGCTGAACTGCCCTAAGTATTGTAGCAATACCACTTGTAATATGACGTGTGTTCTTACTGTTATCGCAAAAGATCATGGTGTACCACGGCAAGATGCGCGGACCTATGTTACTGTCAATCTGATAGATGCGAATGATCATGATCCCGTCATAACATTTACGTATGTTCCCCCAACAGCTAACTTCGCCACTGTAGATGAGAATGCTAAAAACGGTTCTCTTGTAGCTGCTATTACAGTGACAGACTTAGATGCGGGATTAAATGGTATAACAAGCATTAGTATTGTTGCGGGTAATGAACTTAACCATTTCCGCCTAGAAAACTCGTCTAGTGTGTACATAGTACATGTAAATGGTGTCTTAGATAGGGAAGAAATTAGCAAATACAATTTGACTGTTGTTGCTACTGACAGAGGATCTCCTCCGCGTACTGCTACCTCATTTTTAGTTATTCATGTCAATGATGTAAATGACCATGAACCTGTGTTTGAGAAATCAGAGTACTCGGCAGTTCTGACAGAACTCGCCCCTTCTGGATCTTATGTGGCCAGTATAACTGCTACTGATGAAGATACAGGAGTAAATGCTGAAATATTCTATGATTTTTATGATGGAAATCAACAGCAATGGTTTTTTATCGATCACTTGACAGGTTTAGTTACAACAAAATCAATGTTAGATCGTGAAATCCAAGGCACTGTTGAATTAAACGTTTCAGCACGAGACGGGGGCCCAAACCCTAAATGGGCATATACTCGATTAAAAATAACTATCTTAGATGAAAACGATGAAGCGCCTTGCTTTTCACAACCTCAAATCAATGCTACTTTGCATGAAAACATAAAGCCTCCTAAAGAAATACTAATTCTGACGGCATCTGATTACGATCAGGGTACTAATGGATCAGTGTCATACTATTTGCCTTCAAGTATTGAAAGAAAATATCCTAATACATTTACTTTAGACCCTATAACAGGACAACTTAGCACAATAATCGAATTAGACAGGGAAAGGATACCATTATACGAGATCCAAGTGCTTGCGAAAGATCAAGGATTTCCTCCGCAATCATCCACAGCTACAATATTGCTGAAAGTTTTAGATGTGAACGATAACGATCCAATGTTTTATCCTCAAAGATATATTGAAAGTATTAACGAAGAGTTGCCGGTCGGAACGAATGTTTTACAAGTCAAAGCATTGGATTTAGATGATGGTGAAAATGCTAGAATTATGTATAGACTTGAAGGTGGTGGTGATGGATATTTCGATATAGAGCCGTGGACAGGATATATTGTGTTGCAGAAAGACTTTCGTAAAGCTCCAGAGACTGTGTATACCCTGAAAATATCCTGCAAAGATAAAGGAAATAGAAGAGCATTTGAAGATGCCATTATTGAAATTGTAAAAACATCACAGCGTAAAAATCTTCAATTTGACGGTTATAACGGATATACTTTCAAAATTGTAGAAGATGAAGGCACCTCAAAGGCTGAAATCGGACGCTTCGTGGGAAAAGTAAACGCTAGAATATCGAGTGACTCAATTTCTTATTATATTTTAGAAGGAGATCCAAAGCATATATTTAAAATGGATGAAAAAACAGGCGTAATTACTACCGACTCTACCGTAGATCGTGAGGATAAAATGACTTATCATTTAAGAGTTATGGCAAAGACAGGAGTAGCATTTGGTTTCACCACGGTAAATATTTCAGTTCTAGATGTTAACGATAATTATCCCATATTCATTGAAGATAAAGATGAAATTCATATTCCTGAAAACATGGCAGTAGGACAAGAGGTATATTTTGCTAGAGCCACTGATCGTGATTCAGGCTCTAACAGAACAATCTTTTATACGCTCAGCTACAAACCCGAAAATAACTTCCGAATATCGGAGACTACTGGAGTTATTTACCTAAACAAGCCAATATCTAGTGAACCAGGTACTGTTATGTTCATTGAAGTAACAGCCACAGATAATGGAAGCCCAGCTTTAGCAGCAAAGCACTCAATATCGGTGGTTATTGATGACGTCAATGATCACACTCCTGTATTCGACCACACGTCCTACGAAACATCTTTGTTGGAATCTACACTAGTGAACACAAGATTTTTCGCCATTTCAGCATCAGATGCTGATCTAGGTTCTAGCGGTAGAATTTCTTACTATATCGCAGAAGGAAACACTGACAGCAAGTTTGGCGTATTTCCAGATGGCTACCTATACGTGAAAAGCCTATTGGACAGGGAAGAACGCGATTACTACTCGTTAACGATAATCGCAACAGACCACGGTAAACCGGCAAGATCATCTCAAGTGCCAGTCGTTATCCACGTTCTAGATGAAAATGATAATAGCCCGCAATTTACTAATACCACGTTCATATTCAAAATCAAGGAAAACGAGCCTGCTGATACTTTTGTTGGAAAATTAACAGCTACAGACAGGGATATTGGCCGTAATGCTGAGTTGACGTTTTCCTTGCCCATAGCACAAAATGATTTCCGAATAGATTCAAGAAATGGCTTCATAAAAACTTTGAAATCATTTGACAGGGAAAGTTTAGCCTACAATACTGGTCAAAACTACATTACATTAACTGTGACTGTTAGTGATAACGGTAAAGTTAAATTGTCTGACTCCGTAAGAGTTACGATTTACATAACAGATGTCAATGACAACGCGCCCGTCTTTACGCGGACTCCCTATAAGGTAGAGGTATCCGAAGGTGCCGCTGTGGGAGCTTCTATTATGCGAGTGTACTCGACGGATGCTGATGAGGGTCTGAACGGTGACATATACTATAAACTTGTTGGATGTGACGATTTAGGAAAGTTTTCTTTAGATGAAGCTACCGGACAATTATTAATCAACAAACCCTTAGATCGGGAAACTACGGATCATTACCGGCTTACAATATTGGCGCATGATTCCGGTCAGACTATTCGTTTATCCGCGACGACAACAATCACAGTTGAAGTGCTGGATGAAAACGACAATGCACCCGTATTTACTCAGACACAAATGAAAGTGTCAGTGCTAGAAACGGAACCGGTAAATAAAAAGATTATACAATTTCATGCTACTGATGCTGACCTGGGTATAAATAGGGAGTTACAGTTTTCTATAACCTCTGGTAATAGAAAAGAAGCCTTTTTTATTGATAGCTACTCGGGCGAGCTGTTTTTACACAAACAATTGGATTATGAAGATTTAACTTCGTATGTTTTGAACATTACTGCCACGGATAACGGCAACCCGAGCTTATCTTCAAGCATATTATTTACTGTTAACGTTATTGACGCAAATGACAATGCACCTATCTTTACCAACACAGCCATTGTGCGTCAAATAAGAGAGGGTATTCCGAAGCACACTCCAATTGTGACAGTCACCGCAGAGGACCCAGATTCTGGTTTAAACGGCAAAGTTTATTATTCGATCACACACCAAGACCCTAATGACAGCAAGCGGCACTTTGCCATAAATAACATCACTGGGGTCATACATACTTTATTACCTATTGACAGAGAAAGTATTGACACATTCAGAATAACCGTTGTCGCTTATGATAGAGCTGAGCCACCATCGGCGAGGCTTTCTGCTGAGAAATTAGTTACTGTAATCGTCGAAGATATTAACGACAATGCTCCAATTTTCGTATCTATGAACGCAGCCGTGATCAACACTGAGAGACTGGGAAGAAGTGCCGGCCGTGGAATATTTATTATGAACGTATTAGCCCGTGACTTAGATTCAGGAACAAATGGATTGGTCACTTACAAGCTTATCCACGGCGGCAACGATTTGTTCGATCTACACCGAAGTAACGGGGCATTGACTCTACGGTATCCTCCTGCGACACCGGAGGCGCGGTGGAATTTGGTGATAAAAGCTACGGACGAGGCCGTACTAAGTGAACAGAAAAGTACTGAGACCTATCTAACGGTTATAATGGGGGGAACAGACTTGCAAGGTGTCACTTGGACAAACGTAGGGTCGGTATCCGTGGCTGAAAACGAACCTGCGGGTACTGCTGTATTGAACTTGACTAATAACTATAAATCGGGTTTAGAATATTACA
Source organism: Acronicta psi (assembly GCA_946251955.1). Lineage (NCBI taxonomy): Eukaryota > Metazoa > Arthropoda > Insecta > Lepidoptera > Noctuidae > Acronicta > Acronicta psi. Next base: position 6,948,647 of record OX276475.1, on the reverse strand, counting down.
TAGTGAATGTGACTGGTAATGGTAGACAAGTGGACAGGTTGTTTGACATAGATTCTTCGCTGGGAATACTGTCAACGGCTGTTTCTCTCGACCGTGAGGCTGGTGTGGACCGGTACGAGGTGGAGATATGCGCAGTTTCTTCGGGAACTCCGCTCAAAACGATCACGACTAAGGTAAGTTGAAAACAGAATAACAATATAATTAATTGGACAGATTGTACGGTCGCATCGACTGATTTTTAGTTGTACAGTTAACAATTCAAAGCGAACAATCCAATTAACTTGGCAAAATCGCCGGTAGAGACAAAACATCGGCACCATATTGTTGTTAAAACAGATATAAATAAAAATGAATGCTCGTTAGCGTATGTCGGCCAGCGCAGTCTAATCGGGGGCTCTAAATTACGATAAGTCGCGTCTTGCAAACGATATCAGAACACTCGTTCTGAAACCTTCCAAAGATTAACTGTATGCGAAACATGACTTTTGTTTGTTACATGCATCATTTTTAAGATCTTGCACATTCTTAATAAGATTTTTTTAGATTTTAAAATACTTACATTTCGACACGTGTTTGCTCATTTAATATTGATCAATTTTGCAAAGAAACTTCCTCATACTTTTCACATTTTTATAGCTTTGCGACCATTCATATAATTTGACCATATATTCAGTTCTCAAATCTCACAAACATGTATTTTTAGAATAACATTTATTCGATGCCATGCCAATATTTACTTCAATACCCAATAAAAAAATCTTATTCAGCCAGATATTCAGAAGTTCATTGAACAGAATCCAACGCAGTAATAGTTTAGCCTTCGATCCGAAGCCGTTTTGAGTCACAAGTTTTAAGCGCAATTTTGTTATTTGCGAGAGAAATAAAAAGTACCTAAAACAGGTCGTGCGCTCGTAAAAGATCTCGTCACATTACGATTACGATATTGTACCTCACCTTTTGACGAATAAAATGTTGAACCCTTGACATGCGGGTGTGGCTGTGGCCAGTTTACACCGTCCACGATACTTTACGTACGAAAGCTTTGTATTAAATATACATACCTAGTTATATTCATCGCATCGCATTCTTCGCATCTTATAAAAATAAAGTGCACTGCAAGTTTGCAATAATTAGTGTACAAGAGCCTGATAAAATGATTATTTTTACAATAAAGAATCGAGTGCATGTTGATTGCTACGTGCATAAAATAGAGCATTAAAACTTCGTTGCAGATAAAACTTAACATTAAAATAAATTCTGTCTATATTATAAAATAGACAAGTGTCGGTTTTAGTACAAAAGCTAGCTATAAAAAAATTAAGTGTGACTAGATTGAAGGCTTTTGAATAACGTGGTTAGAGGATACCTACCTTAGTAGATATTTTCAGGCGGTGGACGTAATGGCTTTGTCATAAAGTTGTTTCTTACAACTTCAATAAAACAGTGACTCCAAGGTGATTCAATGTAAAAATCCTGTATGCCGTCGTAAACTTCACAGCGTTGGAATGATTCTATTTAAGAAGTTTAAAAAAAAATGTCACGTCATTGTGCCATCAGCTTACTTATAAAACTTGCAGAGTTATTTTACGTCGGTAAGGCCGTTATCTTTAACGGGTGTCCAAAACGTCCTGTACTTACACTAAAACCTTTAAGAATCGGAAAAATAATAAAAACGTATTAAAACTCGAGTCTTGCTTATTTGAATATTACGAATCGAATATCTTATTTAATCGATGGCAACCGATTGGTCGTCGAGTGAGAAGTGTCACATTAACTACTCAATATATTGTCATAAAAACAGTACTTTTCCACAACATTAAATTTTATAATGCGAAATATCGTTATCCCTTCTTGATTTACACACAATTATGAGTTAGCAACATTTATAACGCAATATATTTATAAATAATAATCAAATGTCTAAAAGAAAATTATTGAGATCGCATTTGCCATCCATAGTGCGGAAATATTTAATCTATTTAATAGTAAGTACCTAAAGTAAGTTATAATAATCATTTCTTTAAATAGACTTTTAAAACATTCTTTTAAAAATCAATATGTAAGTTTTAGTTTCAGTGTTAGTTAATTAAATTCAATAATGAATATCAATTACAAAATCTACCCCGTCCTTAGACCATTTAAGACCTTGTTTTAACTGTGATTATTAGTGTGTGTTTAAGTTTGATATCTAGAGGTTATTCTAAAAAAATCTATAAGAGGACTACACACCAAATTTTATTAACCGTGATCGACCTTAAATTTTGTCGTCCATGCCAATTCACAAACAAGTTACAGGTGTCAAGTTTAAGAAAACGATCCTAATTATTTTTATGATCGTAATCTGAAAAGTGGTCAGGTGCGGACGGAGTTGGGCGCACATACGATCATGTCTACACAACCGTTACGGGTCAGTTGACGACAAATTTGAATTAATTAAGTTATATCGCGTAACCATGTGAACCAGCGATTATGGGCGAATAGAGAATCTTTGTTTTAGACAAGTGGCTGGGACAAAGCGTTTTGTTGAACAAGATACCATCAGATTACTCATGCGTTACCGATCACAAATGATAGGACCCATGCTTTGCCTAGAGCATACCTGTGGCATATACACAATGTACGGGATATTGACGTGAATCATCATTTTGGCATTGCTTTATCTTCTCCGTGCATCAAGTTACCTAGAATACACGAAACATTTACTTAGTACCTACAAACATAATTTTTCGTAGCCTCGCAATTCGGAGAATGCATTTAGTGCCGCACTGTTTTTGCCGCTGTCTGCGCACTTAAGTTCGTCTCAATTATCATTGCATTTTTAATCTCGGAGCCCATAAAATCATTGGGGGGTATGATTGTGTGAAAAGGAGCGATTTTAAGGTAAGAAGGGGAGAGGGGTGACTATCAACCGACACCGAAAGCGCATTAGGGCGCCGGGCTGCATTCCCGGGACTGATTTATGCAACTTGCACCCGGCGGCGCGGGCATCGACACCCGGCTTAATGAACGTACAGCGTTACGTTATAGGTACTGTGAAATGGCTTTCATTATTTCACGCCAATACTAATAGTCCTGTGTCTACGCGGTGCGTTTAACCCCTATTCGCGTAATGGTTTCTTTATACTTCTTCTTTTAAACGTCTGGTCATAAACATTGGAGATATGAATGTGAAATGCGAAACTGATAATGAAGTTAAATATATTTACTGTAAATGTACAACAATTTATGTGGGCAACGATTATTACTTTGCCCCTTCGAATATTGAACAATATTTATATACCACTGGCTGACCCAGCGAATTTCGTACCGCCAATAAGTTTTCTTACCTGTTCAAACCTTCCCTGGACTTCCACGAATATTTCACGACTAAAATTAGCCAAATCGGTTCAGCCGTTCTCGAGTTTTAGTGAGACTAACAGAATTGCAATTCATTTTTATTTATATAGATAGATAGATAATACCAAATAGAATTTTCATGATTACGGCGAATAATAAATAATGCATTATGATTTACGACGGCTGCTGTGCAGTGATGTTCGTAGTCTACTAAGCCCGTAGCAAAAGAAAAACACATTCCCTCAACCAATAGAAAGGCTGTGTGATCATGCGTCTGACGTCACACAATGATGGGAGAATTTTCTCAAATTCCCACATCAGAACGGAAACGACATTCTTCGGAAAAGACAAAAATCGATGACTTCGATCGACAGAGCGTTGCTCGGAATGGTCGATTTACCGTCCGTCGGCCGTTTTTAACTTATTAGCGTTTCGGTTTTTTATCAATGAATTTATTGGTGGCCGGCCAAACGTGCCGATTGGTCAAAAACTTTAAATGTTAAATCAACGTTTATTTTAACCTGTTACCCCGCCTAAATGCGTTCCGAGGCGCAATTGATAACGAGTTTGGGTGGCACGTCCCCTAAAAGCGTTATCATTAGGAAAAAAAATCACTTACCATGGATCTTCAGAGGTAAATAAACAACACTTTTTGTTATATCTTTTAAATGCATAAAGTGATTTCCGTTCGTTCGTTTTAATTTGCATACCAACATCACTGATAATTGCGTACTTTGAAACGTGCAGTAGCTTCTTTTTGACACTGGATGAGGGTGCAAAGTCCATCTGAACATTAATTATAACAGAATATAAATATATATCTCCATAATATAATTCCATTTTGAACAGCTTAAAATCGTTAAGCCGCGTTCAGATTCAAACGCTAATGAGTTCACAGTGACAATAATCAACCAATTATAAAGCTCGTGTCACACGACTGCATTTGCCATTATATTGGTATAATCGGATAGATAACCGCTGACTGACAAGTTGCCGAAAGACGTCAGTCGTGACTTGAATCGCAGTATCCTAAGTGAAATCCTACGCTGTACCATTTGAGTAAGTTGCGTAAATCAGCAAAATCGTGCGAGGTTTAAGTTTAGTTCGGTATCAAATTACTTACACAGCCCTAGTTGCTTAATTCTGCAATCTTAACTTATAAAGGAAATATTTTATGTAACCACGTGTTTGTTTTTGACGAAACATTTAAAGTAGGATATATAATAAAATACGCATTTCTAAGGATTGTTAGGTCCAGCAAATATTTTTTTGGATTTTTTTGTAATTCGTGCAGAATAGCGCCTTGCTGTTGTGTTCTCGTTCATTGTTAACATTTTCTATTTTAGACCTCAGACCATCAACAAGCAAATAAAATTAAACATTCCTAGGCAATTTAAATCGAAGTATTTTATCATCTAACTTAGTAACATGTACGAAGTTCGACAGGTTTTTGTTAAAAACAATAAAATGTATGAATTATAGCCGTGAGCTGACAGATATTATTGGTTTATCGTAACGGTTTCCTGTTAACACTGACACCTCGGACATCGCAGGTTTTTTATTACACTGATTGAAATATATCATAATAGGTTACTTATGCAAAGAAACAGAACATCATTTCATAAATCTGAATGTGAAAACTCCCAATATGGAACATACTCGTATATTATTTAAAATAAGATAAAAGGTCGTGAACCGACAAATTGAATCATCATTTTTATTTTACAAGCCTTTTTAGTTAATATTGATTGCTTTCGATAGCTTGGTTATTATATGACTTGAAATATTTTTAATAAAGTATAAAAACTTTAAACCTGAATCCGCGTCTAGACGTTCTTAGATCATTGATTTATTGTTAACTACGTATAATACCGACATTGATACTTTCAAGGTTATCTGGAATTCAAGGAAACTATGTATTGTTTTCAACTTTTTTCAAAGTATATCAATTTACTGATTTATCATCTACAATTTAAATTACCTAATAGATTATAGCACCACTAAGTAAAAATAAAATATTTTTTCTAAGTAGATTACCTTGCATGATATGCGCGTCAAAATATTTTAATAGTTTGACGTCAAAGGCAACGAATTTGGAACTAATAAGACAAGCCACTAATTTTGTGTAATAATAATGATATTAGTTTATAATTTCGACAATACATATTTAGTTGTAACAAGTTTGAGAGATAGAGATGAATCGACCCTACTAAAATGTCCATATGAAAGAAAAATTGCCGCTAACCAGCGGATAAATAAAAAAAATTAACAGAATTTGTATTCGTGAAATTATCTGCCAAGTAATTTAACAGGAACCTACCAGGAGGTGGTGAAACCGGCCTTTAATCTTATAAATATTGCCAATGCAAGCTATTTTAGACTCTACCATCGTTTATTTATAAAACATTGCAGCAATAAATTATAAAGCGATCTCGTTCACATAGGCAAGTTTTTCATAGAGATTGAAATAGAAAATCAGTTTGCGACACTGAGGCAGACGGCACTGCGGTGAGAGCATATATATACAGAGCAGAACTATATATATGTATAATTATATACAGAGCAAAATGTATAGGTATGGTACTTATGATACTTAGGGGTATTTATCAAACGAGCCTCTTACCGTAAAAGGACTAAGAAAATTACACTTGATGGAATAACTCGGACTATGGTTTAATTAATAGACACTAATAGTAATAATTAAATATAATTATGTTATGATTTGTTTGCAGACGTACTAGCTTGCTTATTTCTGTTTCCTGTATTTCCTTGTTGTGTAATTCTCTAGTAGACGAAGGAACTTTATTATGTAATATAAGTAATATTAAGTAGTTAATGTAGGAATTTAATTTAATTGAATTTAGCGTGAAAATTTTATTTGGTTTTTCTATCGACTGTAACATGTGTCTACTTCTTTGTCTTAGCCTTTTCCTAATGAAAACGAAATATCTGCCAGTAGACTCTTGCAACCTAAATTCTGAGCACAATCCGTCCTAAGGTCCATATGACCAATTTGTGTCCAATTTCTCGCCCATACATCTGTATATCCTACGGACAGTATGTGGGTACCCTGGTAACTCCATTGATCAGCGTAGTAATTATTTAACCACGAGCCCCTCTAAACTTTTTTCAAAATGTTATTGGTATTTTTTTAATATTTTGGTGACTTGGTTCTACCTACATACTTGGTGGTTGTAAGATATTATGTATTTTTATTAGTTACTTTTTGTGACTGTCAACTTTTTTGATAAAATACATAATTGATTGCTTTGACAAGTTATACTCAGTACATAAATTATTTAGAAAAAACTATTTAACATATTCAGCTACTAGATGCTTACGTTAAATATGTTAGCATACCTATATGTTATGCGTTAGGTATTCAAAATCTATATGACATTAAACATTGATAAATTGCTTATGATATGAAAAAATCCAATATTTCATTCTTAAAGTGTTTAATTTGTCAGACTTTATGGTCCTAATACTTGTTTAAAAACGAATGTGTGATCCGTTTAAAATTAAATGAAACAAAAATAATTTCATCGATTATAAAATTTAATTAAAATTACACTTGCCGATTATATCTTATGCCAATGTTATTTTTTTCTTTTGGTTGTCATCGGCAACCAAATGACCAATATTGGATGAATGTATTTACTAAAATGGAGATGACTTTAATATTCCATGTCTTATTAAAGGGGCAATCTTAATGCTGTTCTAATTAGTGAAAGTGGAATTGGAATGTCACAATATACATATATATAAAAAATATAAATATATATAAAAAATAAATACTTAGCAAACTTTGTTAACTTCTCGAATACGTAGTAACTTGTTTGAGCAGGTTTTCTTTTTTTGGAATACATCCACTTGATGTAGTTTATCTCAAAGGGCATCTATTTTTGCAACAATTTTTCAATATCTGTCCATAATCACAATATAGATTGTTTCTTGACAGTCCCTCGGCCGAGTCAGCTTTCTTATCGCTGTTGACTATAACGTCCACTGAAGCGTGACCTGCCCCGCCCGCCCCAACATTCCTGCACAGAGACCTGCACGGGGACACTGATCGGGCTGTCATAGGCCTTGCTTAATTGGACAGTTTATGTGTGTGCATTCATGTGAAGTTGAACCGGTTCCTAGTGGTTCTGTTGCTTTCTACGTCATACATTGGTGTTTGTGTAGGGATACTTACGAGATCACTGTGTATGTAGTTCACAAGTTTGAGCTTGTATGAAGTTTGTTATGATTTGTGTATCATTGGCGGAGGTGTGATGGGAGTTTAGCTGAAGTGAGCATGTCCCTGTCTTCTTTATGATGTTTTTATCTTCTGCAAGAGCTGTACAGCCATGCAATATTATACAGCATAGTCGTAGCTCCGACCGGCAACATATTCTGCTCACTTCTACGGAATACTTGTCATCTTTATCAAAAGTCTAATTATAATAAAATGTTCTATCAAACTTGTCTAATAAGCTTCTCTGAAATGTCGCTACATAAATTCAAAATGTAAAGTTGCTCAGACCACTAAAATAACCCTTGCAGAGTAATTTATGTGTATTGATTATTCAAATTAGTTAAATGGAACGCATCGAAATTTAATCTGAATGTTCAAAAAAATTATAGTGTGTTCATATACCTACTACGTACATTGCGGGCTAATGTATATAGAGATTTAAAGATTCGAACGATTTATTGTAGAATTATAGTTGCCTTCCTGCCTGCAGGTGGATTGTTTACCACACAACTTAATTTTTTAATCGTGGCTGTTGTTATAGTGCCTATAAAAGGTTTATTCCAGCAGTTTTGAAAGTTCCACGCTATATTTTCAGACACAAACCATGATTTATAGTGTCATTATCCGTTGCCAATATTCGGTTTAAACTTGATTTTACGGTAAAATTTCACCGTTTCGCATTTTCGCGCGTGTCCGACCAAAGATCTCGTTTCACATTTATACAATTTGGAAGCTCAATAGCTTTTAAATCGACATAATACCGCCACCTGTAACTAAAGGCCACAAACCTTACGCCTCCGCGACGTTTCATTGCAAAATTGATTTCCTGATGGTATCTAACCTCCCGAGGGAACGTTGGATAAATAAATACTTTACGATAATCTTCGGAGATCTGAGACAGGCCAGAATTACAGCAAGGCTGGGATATTACTGCATTTTAATTCTGTTCCCGACACACCTCCGTCGCATTACGATTTGATATGATTTAGTGCGTTATTGTATGTGGCACGATGTTCAGCCCTCGCACCGCATAAGTCAAATAAATTTTGGAAAGGTTGAAATGAGCGTAGCCGTCTGATCTCGATATCTCTCGCATGTATTACCTACTAAATTACAATTAGGTCCGCCGTTTTGACATATCGCGTTATATTTAAGCGTGCTCTTTGCTTGTTATTATTGTGCTTTATTAAACGTGTTTTGGCATTTTTTATGCTTAAACCGTTTTTTTGTAGAGCTGATTATGGCTCTTTATTGATTGTTGCCGTTTTATTGTGACCGCTGATACTTTATATTTGAAATTCCTTTAATGCTATCGCACACCTATCTTTAGACATTATAAAGAATCAAGTGGAATTATTTTATAAAGTAAAGGAAACTAAAATTACCTTCTAGATAAAAAAGCACGATTGAGATACGTGTATAAATGGTCTAATTAAAACCTCAGGTATGAATATAGACACTAATCCTTTTAAAAGCGTTGGGACATAAGATAAAATGTAAGCAATATGGAAGACGCACTGATTCTCGCCATCCGCGGCAGAATCTCGTTTAGTACATCGATAAAAGTTGTAAAATGCAAATGGGGCTAGTGAAATGTTAAGAATCTTACGCCCACGCCCTGAGCACCGTTACTTTATTCACATATACACATTTTCACACATTACGTTACCTTTTCGTATTCACCAATAAATATAGATAATGGTACTTTTTTATGTAACGAGTTTAAATATATATTTCACACTTCCATGCTATCGTATCAATTTATCGGATAAACCGTTTAGCTCGTCAGTATATGTTATCTAAGATACATCTATTCGTATACATATTAGCTATTTATAGTCTGTCTCCGTTGATATAAAAATGTCTTAAAGTAAGGTAATATGAACGGGTAAAACGAACAATATTATGATATGAAAAAAAAAGTTACGTAACAGAAAGGGAAGTAACTATGTAAATATATTTTCATTGCTACAATAAGCAGGTTACTACTGTGGAGGGACTAATGGTTGAGAATATAACAAATGGAGTGCTAGATATTGAGGAACGAAAAAGAGGCCGAGGTCGACTACCGAAATCTTCAATGACAAACTATAGAAGGATACTAAAGCAACAACAATGAAGCCTTTTAGCGAAAATATATGTTGGTACGAGGACAACTGACCACAAATGAAATGTGAATATTAAGAAGAGACAGAATAACTGTGATTCTTACGGAATAAAAAAGTAGTTATAATTTTTTTAATACATAGTTTGTCGTTCTAGAATTTTTAAATTCATAACATCCTCTCTTAAAGACCAATGATATATGTCTTATTATTTTACCTTTTGTCTTATATCCTGTACTGTAAGCTGACATTAACAAGCTGCCTATCTCTCAAGAACATATTATTCTAGTAAAGATTTACTGAGTACTATTTATGATTACTCTTGTCTAACCCTTAATCTCTCGCCGGCTTTGCTTCCAAAGACATTCCGGCTTTTAACGACTCTCCCTTAACAGCTTTTAAGTTTTTTTTTATCGCTCACCTAGCGACATTATAGTGCACTACTGAACTACTTTAATAGCAAGATGATATTATATCGTATGTGTTAATGAAATTCTAGGAAAACGGAATGTTAATTATGTTGAATTCCACATTTCTAATAAAATACAGGTTTTCACTACCTACCAGTAAGTTCCCGTTAAATTACTTGGCAGATAATTTCATACAGTTATTGTTCCATTTTAGAATTTATCTGGCGGTTAGCGGTTATCCAGAGGTCGCGAAACATACCCCTAACACTAGTGATAGTAACGCATAAGTGGTAATTTTTTTTTACGCAAGACTTTCAGTCCCTTTTTCGTATCTTAAAATTTCTATGATACCAGAAAATAATACATTTCAAAATGAACAAACTATTTATGTTTTTAATTACATACTTGCACGTATACCATAACCAGTTCTAAAGGTATAAGACGAGGATAGTTCCACAAATAATCTAAAAAATATATATCTAAATAATAATTCTACGTAGCAATTTGAATGTGATGGGAGAGCCGAGTGTAGAGTCCATATATCTAGAAGGGCAAGACAATAGACTATAGCAGTGACTACATTTCATCCGATAATTGTAGAGGGCGCGTGAGTCGATCGTCGATGCGCAAGCGCCCCGAACGGCAGCTAAACGCCATTTTGTTATTAGGGATGCGATAATGTATACTGTTATTCATTCTATCGATACTTTATTTAGTAGTTAAAGAGCTATGCAGTATATTTCCTAATAAGACACGCACTTATACTTACATTTATCTGTTAATTGTCAAATAAGGTAGATTTATCTGTTGAACCTTAGATAATAATTTATACAATCTAGACAAGTAGGTATGTCTTTTGTCAGAGTCCAGTTATTTATGAATGCCTACTCAAATTCCTTACTTAGAGTCATGCGACAAATATTGGCGTCAGCTAGTTAAAGACATGACAGGTAATTTAAGAAAAGGGACATATTTATATATACTGGGATAAGATCAAGAGTTTACAAAGAAATTTGAAAGTAAATATATTATTTGGCCCTAAAAACTTCAAAAAAAGTATTTAAATTAAATCAGATAAACATAATCTTGAAAGATAAATATGAAAAAAATACTGCGTCCACCGACACATCACTATTCTGAGGAAACGGGCCGTTAAAAATATTTAATTTGGTTGGCGCGTAACCCGTAATTACCTGTTACATAGTTATTCACGATCCACAGCCTGAGTAAATCCACTGCTCAAGTGGTTTGGAATTGTTTACAGAAATGTACCTGACCGCTTGTTGGTTAGTTTGTGAATTACGGCCACTTGGACACTTAAATTAATTATCACTGATTGCGAAACATCTTGTATTTACATTCGAACGTCATATTTGTACGGTGATTGACGAAGAGACATAATATTATCATAACACATATAGGTATACATACCACAACACTATTTACAACTAATACTAATTCAATCATAGCTGCTAGTTTTTTCATTTCATTATAAATCGATCGAATCGATTCTAATTGATACAATATCGGATACATTCCACTTAAAGAAAAAAAAAACTTTTGAATGTAGGTACTCCGTATTTCATTAGTATTGATGGCTTACTAAAACCAATTAGAAATTCTGAAACCTGTTTGCAGGACTCTAGAACAAGTGTGAGAACTTGAATTATTCTACACCATAAAACATGAAGCCTCGTCTTTCCTTTAGTAATAAGCCTATTCAATAAAATAATTCAGTTAAGCGAAGGGGTTCGAGGTTTTGTTCGATTCAAAAGCTTAAATTCTGACGAATTTTAAAAGGTCTTAATTATAAAAGAATGACCTTGCAGAGGTTAATGACACTAGCGTTTATAGAAAAATCGATTGGTGCAGTGCAATTTATTTTAGTATCTACCTACATAAAGGAAAATTGTGACTATCATCACAATGAGCTTTTATGAATATGAAGTTATTGTAACTTGTAACATGGACATGTATTTGAAATAGTATCAAACCACTATTGAGTGAACCACTTCTAAAGACTAGATAGAGGAAATTTCAGACATTTTATGGTGATTCATTTGATTTGATGACATTTTATGGTGATTCAAAAACACAAAACAAACTTATATGGGCTCTCTGAAATAATTGTTAAAATCCGCATTTAACTGAACATGTTGTTAAAGTCAGATGTGAGTATATTAGCGAATAATTTCAAATTAAATGAACACGAAACCAAAAAAATATTTTGTTGGTTGTTAATTTCTTACAAAAGCTCTTAACACAATCGGTTGGTTCATCTAGTGAACTTGATTGTGGACAAGAATTCTCACTTCTCAATTCGACAATAGATAGAAAAAAGACAGGAAGATAAGATTAATATATCTTTGCGAACTGTCAGAAATTTTGGACAGAAAAAGCATTTTTTTATGCTGTCCGTTTAAAGCTCCTGCTTGTGAACACTGTTAGCGAGTCAGGTAGTTTCTTAGAATTATTGTGCATCACCTTTGAGCAATTCTGTTAGCAGGTACATACTGGTTACTTTGAATTCTTACTAAGCTTCCCATAGTGAATGTAGATTTTAAACTTCATATCATATAGCTGTGACGGAGACAGATTTAAAAGGTACCTATCATTTTTATTAATATTAATAAAAATGATAGTTGGTACCTTTTAAATTGACTTAACATGGTATCCTTGATAAAAATCAGAAACAATATAAAAATCTGTTATTTTTTTATCTCCATGATATCTGTTATCTTTATCTCATAGTGGCAGTGAAACAAGCCCAGAATCTAATAAATATCAATGATGTTTGTACATAAACCAAGGGAACTGGTTTGATACTTCGCTCGCGAGGATGTCAATTCTAAAACGCTCGTAAATATACAAATATTTCGCAAAAAAACATTATAATATCTACATATATGATGCAAGGAAAGTAGATTATACGATTTGAGCCTGCCATAATGACTTTAGGTCTAAAATAAATCAGAGAAGACGTTTACGATATGGCTTCATTTAAACTATAAATAATTACGAGTTCAAGTACCTCAATGGACATTAAATCAAAACAATTTATGTATTAGAATGTCACTAAATTACATCGCTATTAAGCAATACCATTAGGAATTGTTTGAAGATTGCATTTGTAATTAAAGAAACATTTCGTTTAAATATAATTTTCTTGAGAAAGCTGTGAAGTAGGAGTGTTTTATTTAATAACAATAAAAATTAATTTCTTATACCTGCTGACAGGAAGCGATACGTTGATAATTCAATGCTGACACGACGCGTATTGTTAAAAATGTTATACTTGAAACCCATTTATTGTCGCGCGTCGAACGTGTCTCCCAAATTATTAGAATTCTATTATGCATCTTACTCAGCTGTAAGAAATGCAGGTACCTATAGTATGAAGTAGTGAACACTGTTTGGTCCAACATTGGGGCCAAGTCGGCGTGGCATCCGCCGCTCATCCTTACGTAGCTCGCGGCTATAAAGGTGCGCCATAAAACGGGTCTCATTTTATGACCATTTGACGAAGTTATATACGTTTTTGAAGCCATTTCTTAGTCGGGCCGACCATTGTGGCTGCGTGACCACTTCGCAGCGTCTCCGTGCCATTCTTATTATTCTATAGTCTTATGCTATCACGAGGGAATGGATTTTTAGCTCAAATTTCTTTGAGATTATATATTTTGAGATCTAATACCATTGTCAGATAATCAGTTTAGGTTAATTCGTTTACGAATCGTGCTGGCAGGGAGTAAGGGCCGGGCTATCGCGGAGGAAATCTGCAATCTCGACAATGCTGTATCAATATTCATGCTTACGGTCGCGACCCCTACTATTTGCATAACTGCGCAATGCATTCTCTCGGCTGCAACTGTTCTATTGTTTTATGATCTAAATGACCACGCGATATAGGTCTGGTCACGATAATCATGTATGTTAATATGTATAGATGCAGGCTTATGACTTGCACTATATTGTAATAATCTAACTTTGCTCTATAATGTAAACTTAAGACACCTATTTTTTTAAATAACATCTTAAACATAGTCAAAACGCATTGTTTACTTCAGATACATACAAATAACCAGTGGTATTCTCCATAAGTTAATTCAATCTGTAACAGACAGTTAAAAGAACAAAATATTGATTATCTTGGTATTGACAATTACAACAATTAGTAATTGTGCACGCTCCATTCGATTTGTGCATGGTAGGAAACTGATGATGGAAGCTTATAAGAAACAATTTTAATAGAAAAACCGGTTAAGCGCGAACTTGAACATAGGCCACTAGTTTTCTACTATAACTTTCTTGAATAACTTGTCTGTCTGTGTGTAATTTCATTATAATAAACCACGACTTTCCTTTGACTTGGATATATTTCCACAACGACAAGTACTCGTAATATTCATAATTGAAAATATGGTAATCTAGAATCATTCTACTTTTTTGGAACCGAGCAACTAGTTTGACTGTTCAAAAGTGCCTATTTATATGGTCTATTTGAAATAAAATTTTTTGAATTTGAATTTGAATCATATCAGTCGATGGACAGATTGATCAAAATTAAACGTCAGGTCTTCTGACGACGACGCATTTACGCTTTTTCTTTATATAAGTAAGCAGAAATGATTCAGAAGGCTACTTGTGATTCTTGCATATTTTTTTACTTTGTCCACGTTGATGCATCTTGTCCTTTATACGCTCTGCTTGCGATTACGAAGCATGTGACCTTTTTGAAGGACTAAAGTCTCTGGGTAATGCAGCTAGAGCTTGGCTGGCATATTTGTGTGTATGAAGTGTGTATCGCTCGAGTACCATACTAAGTTCTCATTAATTATCCATCATCTTATTTATCATTATCACCCCGTATTCATTGAAAGGTTAGGCAGAAGTGTACATATATTCACCTACCGTATGCCATATACCATTTAATTGGCGCGACAAACCTATTGCATTGCTACAAAAAAATCCTGATAAAAAACTCAATATCACCTTGCTCGACCTGGAAATCAAATCTATGATCTGCTCAGTATTAACTAGTCCAAAAAGTATTGTAATATTCAATAGCATCACTTGAGCACTAATACCACTTTCTTGAGCTCTCATTAATTTTAATTATGACCGATATTTTGATTTATTCTAGTTTCTCTTTGCCAACTACAGCTATCAGGAAAAAGCTGTATAAAAAGCGGTCTATAGCAGTATGTGAGCTGAATAGATGGATAGTCGGACTCCGCTTACAGCAAAGGGATTGCTTTGAGCTAATTAGGAAACAGACGTCCAGTTTCTTCATTAGTGGTCATGATGGATATACTCGTATTTTCTGGATTCAACCTCTTTTATTAGCACATTTGAACACACAGCATTTTGATTGTCATGCTGCTGGATTACTGAAATAGCTAAATTAGCTTTTGTAGTGTTGGGAGATTATGTAGCATTTATATCTTATTACTAGCTTTCCGCGAGCGCGCTTCCGCGTGGTCACAACTCAAAACTACGAGCTGCTACTGCGAATTTACTAGATGCTCGAGCGCATATCCATACTTTATATTTATTATGAATACGAAAGTAAATCTGACAATTTGTTTATCTGTTACCTTCACTCATAAACCGCTAAACAGATTTCGATATAAAGAGAGAGTAGAGGGTCACACTCACAGATTACCTTTTGCCTCAAAATAGTAAATAGGTTTTACTATTAAATTTTATAGAGTTTTTTATAAAACAAATAATCTGAATACACATTTTATATAAATATAGATACAGTTCTCGTCAAACTTATTGTCCGGCTTGAAGTTGGCACGAGCTAATTTCAACTCGGCCGTGAAAATCGGAGAAAGAAAAATATTGACTGCAATAAAGTTGGCGAGAACTGTACGAGTACATAGGGATATAATCTGAAATAAAGTTTGCAAAAAAGATATGAGTGAGTGTAAGGTTTCCCAACCACCATGTGGGATGCATAGCCAGGAAGAGAGTGACAAAGAAGAAAGAAACTCTGCGGCAGAGCTTTATTAACGTGGTGTCGCCATATTGTCTTTCATATCAGAACAATACGTCAGTAATAGCTTCTCCTATCGATGAAAATGGAGGACCGTTTGATGGATGTTGTTCTTCAATATTTCTCAAATGATTATACGTTGCCTGTTGTCTGCGCAGCCTACCTCAAAACAATGAATACGGCCATGTCTTCCTGTATATTTTCAGTGTCAGCCAGCCTATTGTGTGACCGAAAGGCACAACTAATCTTAATTTTTTAAACATACCTAAATGTATCTTTGGAAAATAACTTAGACTTTCGTTTCTCATTTCAGGTAAGCATTTGAATGAGTGTTCTTTGTTTCCACTATACCTATGTAAGTACTTACAGTTTGTCTAACTTCTAAGAATATATATTTGTATCTTCATTGTTACCGAATATTAATATACCATTGCAGGTGAAATAATATTTTTATAACCGTTCAGCCGTTCTTAAGTGTGTTTAGATCAATAAAAATGACAAGTGGAAGCGAAACTACAGATAACTACCACTAAGCCTCTTAATAGCGGCCTCTCGGTAATAAATTATGTTTAACGACCACTAAAATAAAATAAATTGGAAAATACGACGCTTCAGACTACAAATAAAAGAACGTTTCCCTTTACAAATCCTAAACGCATATATCAAAATGTGATAGAGATATTAAAGTATAAACAAATCTTCTAAGTGCGCGAGTGACCTTAAAATAAAGTATCACGCAGCCCTTTTCAATGCAGAACGTTAAGAAACTACTAATTCCAAATTCAAATTAATTTAAATTAACTTATCTACCTACGTTAATCACACACTAAACGTAAACAATTTTCCAATAAATTTTACTGTAAATAATTCATCAGTCGGCTAATTGGGTCTATCTAAATGCATTAAGATGGCGATAGACAAAAATAGCGCGTTTGATCAGCCGTAGATTTTGCCGGACACGCAATGTTTAGGTAGGCTGTGGCCGTATGTTCTGAAGCTAAGAATAGACTTTAGTGTTATATTGTTACCTGAACAGGGTTTTTGTAATAGGTATTTCTCTTGTAGCTACATGGAATCTTATGGATTGTAATAAAAGTATGAATACTCCTAATTATTAAGTTTTGTTTAACTTTATAAGGTTACGTCTCTTGTTGTCATCTGTTTTTAATGTGTTTATGTTTAAGTGTGATAGCCTACAAGTGTAAGGTTAAATAATTTCTATTTGTTTTACAAAATTGTTACCTTTTAAAATCGTCTAAACAGATAAACCGATATAATCTTTTATGTGGCAACACCAAACTAATGAAGTTGGTGGGAAGTGATAAGTGGGAAGCGCGGTACGGCCAAACAACATCGACCATTTTGAGTTTACGCTTAGAAATATCTCAGTGAAAGACGGCAGTTGTAAGAAGTAAGGTTTGGGTCAGAATGGTATTCCTTGCAGTGTATTCCTAATACCGACCTTATCCATTAATGCTCTACACTCAGTATTGTGGCAAAGGCCGCAATAACGATACCCTGCATAATTAAAAATGAGTAAAACACAAATCACTACTTACTTACCGATTTACAGAATAATAATTCACGAGAATTTCCGCAGTGACTTCGTAAACATTGCTCAATTGACTTCGAAACGATCTAATGTTAGACCGTTTTAGACGAGAAGTACTTATGAGGACAGCGACAAGGATCAGAGGCGTAACTGTGAGATAACCTGCTGACCCTTCTCAACAACTTGTAATGAAAATGTTCGCCTTATTATATGGGGATAGATATATTTGATAGAGGCGTAACTGTAATATTGAATAATAATGCTATCTTAGTTATCTAAATTGCGTAATGACCCTACTTTTTGACAATGATGGACGGTTGGGAAATTTTGTCAAAACAATATGTTGCGGGTAAACTATTATATTGGAGACTTGAAAGTTTACCTACAACTTTGTATGTCCCTATATTCTGATAAATAAATGTTTCTTTCTTTATTGTAAAGAATCTTAAATTTGAGAGATATAGATGAGAATTTAAACAGAAGTACGCAGAATATATAAAAAAAGTACAGGTTAAGTCCATTTTAAACCTTACTTGATTGCATTAAAATACATTTTAAAATTACTCCATATAAGGTCACAATGTTTTCCAAGATTTTTTTTATTGAATTTTGAGTTCGGAGAGAATGTTTATTAAAATCAGTACCGTGTGTTCTTATATTTAGATGAACTTAAAGGCACCTATAGCACTAAAGTTAGATAGGCTTTAGATACAAGGCTTTAGAAATTAGATCTTAATTCACATAAACTCACATTAGTGTTATCTTAACAATTATTTGTAAATTCGACTCGCGCATTCGCTTGTGCGCTGGGTGGGATTATTAAGAAAGTCCGTATTGTCCATTATTCCTGCAGCAGAAATACCACATTTTACTTTGATTAAGCAATTTATATTCTGAGTGTAAGGCTGTATCGCCTAAAATGTAAATACACACCTATTTTTGGGAAAAAAGGAGTTAGTGAGAATTTTGCGATTGCAAACGATAACGGCTTTTTAAATAATAATATTGTAAGTATGCAAATTTTCTGAATTTGACTATCAGACAACACACAGCTTAAAATGTGCAAAAAATTATAAAACATAGGTACTACGATAAAATATAGCTACATAATATAAATACCTACCTACAGCATGCACTGTATAACCCGGCCGATCTGAAGTTAGCATTCGAATGCACAAAGGATTGTTTAGGTTAAAATTCGTATACTGCGCAGCTAAACCGCCAACTTCAGTCCGGTCATAGTATGCCACGCGTAGTGTATGTTACTTAGTGTAAGGCATACTACTAGTGAAAGAAGTTTTTAAAACAAAAGGTAGTCTATATCCTTTCTAAGGATGCAATGTAGCTTCCTTAACAAATTTTATCGAAATCTATTCAGTGGTTTAGGCGTGAAAGGTAATAAGTCGGGCAGAGTTAGTCACAATATTAGTATACTCGTTCTTTATATTTTGTTCTAACTGTTGGGTCTCCAGAAACATGGAAAACGTTTAGAATGTTTTAATTGAATACGATCTGTGGCGGGTTTACTTAGATTCCTCCAATGCCGCGGAAAAGCCCACAGGGGTCAACGGTACCTTAGCCCATCATGGAATTAAAAAAAACTTGTCTAGATACGATGTACGAGTTTCCAGAACACACTAGCCATTTTAATTAGTGACTGTGCACACGTAGTGATCGGCGTGTAGAATTAAAAACGATATAATAAATTAATACTTGACGGATTCATCAACTTATGCATTTACAAGCTATTGTAAAATGCAATCATGCGGTAGGTATATTGGTAGACAGTTGATATGAATATTTATATAGTCAATCAATATTTATAGCCGTATCATAGCTGGTAGCTGTGTAGTCTGCTCGCCTGCCTAGGTGGCAGGAATCTATGAGAATTGTCCGTAACCCAAATAAAGGTCTTTTCAGCTCTTGAAACTAAAAATAACTGTTTCTTTAAAAAAAATGCAACTATGGGTGGGCTGTGTTCCATTACGCTTCAGAAACTTAAATTTTGTCTATTGAGGCTTCTTAATTTTAGGACCGTTATAACTGAGCTTATGACATTATCTTTCTTCCGGGAGTCGGGTAGAAAGAGTTTTTAACTTGTTTTAGGTGTTTAGGTCCCATGTAATGAGGGTGAGTCGATTGCCGAGTTGCCAGTAAAAAATACCGAACACTGCTACGGGGATCGAACTCAAGAACCTCTAGCGTATAACCGCGCAACTTTAGGTACGATTAATAATACTAACAAATATTGAAATCATAATGGGTACATACATCATATTATTGTATATCATCATCATCATCATCGACACTATGACTGTCACGCAGCTAGGCAGGTCTCAATTTATGACCACAATTTTTTCTTGTGGCTATTAATAAGTAAAATGTGGTATAGCAAATCTACACACACTATGATTAGTCCCCGCACTCTTTATCCCAACCATGTTGGGGTCGGCTTCCAGTCTAATCAGATGCGGCTGAATATCAGTATTTTACACGAAGCGACCGCCATCATACCTCCGCAACGCAATTTCTGGGTAATACCGATATTCGAAGGATGGACTGGTTGTCAGGATTTTTGGGCTTCTGACTACCACTAACGATGGTCATAGGTGTTCGTTTGACAACCGGGACCGACCGAGGGGTCTCGATGTGTTAAGAATGGTCACCCATCCACAGACTGACCTCGACAAGCGCAGCTTAACCTTGCAGATCGCTTGATCAGCGTTACTATAACTTAGCCACGAGCCACGAGCAAGGTAAAGCCGTATAACATTTTAATTGAAACAAATAACATTAAATAGATAAAATTATAACTTGATGAGTGTACGTATTTCAAGATATAAAACATTTTACAACGACAAATTAATCTATACTATTATAAAATTGTAAAAAAGTCGTTCCTGTACATTGAAGATATTTAAAAAAAAACAATTGGGTTAGAGTATATAAACGATCGCGAACCCAAAAATGTGATTTTTAGAATTCTTGTCTGTTTGTCTGTTTGTTAGGGGTTGGCGCTAAACCTACTGAATAGATTTGAATTTTGTATGAACTGTTGTAAAGCATAATTTCCAACTTAAAAACTGATGTAAAGCTTTTTTCAATTATTTGAATAGATCCTTGGATACAGCTTGACCTCTCTGTTGTATGCAAGCCCATAGAAAGAAGAGATCATCATTGTTGGTTTTTTGTTTTTTATTTTCTATTTAAAAGTCCATCGTTCAAATAAAAAAATGAGGTATATCTCATTCCACTTGGTTGCGTAGATGCTGAGATAGAGCTTGACCTCTCTGTAGTATGCATGCCTATTGATATAAGGGATCATTATTGTTGGTTCTTTAATTAAGTTGTCATATGCGCAGATATCGTGATTGTTGATTAGTTATAAACGTTTAAAGTGGTATAGACTTAAATTAAACAATAGTTATAAAGTTTGGTTAGAATAACGAGTTATTACGACTAACTGAAGCTTCCGTTTTGTTTTGGACATATTTTCACAAACACCTTAGTACCTCATAAAGTACCTCAGTACCGAGACTAATTGTCGACCGGAATCGAACCCACAATATTCATTGAGCTTAGCGCCGTTATAACTTAGTCACGAAGCCCTTTTTACAAACCTCTAAAACACTACTTCAAAATACAAGTTTATTATCAATGGGATCAATTTCTAATCCTAATTTTGTTTCTACATCCACGTAAGCGAAGCCGCGGGCAAAAGCTAGTGTGCAATAAAATTCTATTACTAATTATTAACCAAATAAAATATAATCTAGCGGTTGATAAATAACATTTTATTTTGAATAATTATTTGTTTCAATTACCAATTACAACATATATGAGGTACATATAATTTTCAATTGTGTGTTTAAAAGAATATTTATGTATCAGTAGTTCAAATCAAATTCAAATATAAAACATATAGCTTACTATTGCCGCAGTATTTTTTAGTATCGTATTTAATAATAAGACAAAGGATGGTCATGCATAAGTATTGAGAGGACGTAATAGCATTGTCGTTATAAATCACGTGGAGATATTGATCGTAAATAAAGTCGCGATTTATGACAAAACAGAGATATCTCGCGGCGTTAGTGGCTCGTGTAACGTAGTACCAGTATGTATGCATGCAGATACCCTTTTGCTCTTTCATCTGATGGAAATGCCAGCTTTCAACCAAATGAACGCATAATAATGTTGTCTCAAATAGAAATGCTTGTGACAATTCATCGAATTCTTAACACATGACCTCTCCATGTCCCAGAGAGTACGTAAAGCCGTCGGTCCCAGCTGTGGAATGACACACCTATGACAATCCTTAGTATAATCAGAAGCCCAAAAAGTTTGACCTTTCGAATAAGGAAATGAGCCAAAAAATTTGTTACGGTGATATGGCAGTCTCCCTGTGCAAAATTCTAATTTTCAGGCGCCAAATAAGCAGGTAAATTGAAAGTTGACCTTAACATTGTTCGAAAAAGGTTAGAGTAGATGATGTCTGAAATATGTAACTGCCTTTTTGGTCGCACGACTGTTACGCTGGAAGTGTTATTGGTTTTTCTGCCATTGATTGATTTGGGCCGGATTAATGACAAAAGGCCTTCTTTTGAACTGTAGTCGAAGATTAAGATAAGTACATCTCTGTCTAAACTCAACCTTCGGGGAAGACTTATATAATGGTATATTATGATGTTTATTCAATTACAAAGCTGTAACTGTTGATGTAATTACTTTCCGACTAACGTAAAATTTTCTGATTTCCTCTTATTCCTACGCACTTGATTAATATTTTCAATAAAACTAATTGATGACGTTTATATTCTCATAACTTACAAGTGTTGTTCATCTCTATAGTTATTTGTTACTTCATGCGCTAATATCTCAATGGTGTTTCATCAAATACAACACACTTGACACAATTGCCACGTCGCGGCCTGTAACAAGTCAATAAATAAAATAGTATGGAGTATTCGCATTTAAATCACACTGTGTATGGAGATGAGGATGTTTAATACACCCTTTAATTGATATGTTGCGTGCTGAGTTATGGTATCTGATCTGAAGCCCGGCGTGTTCCTCAGGCAATTCTATTGGGCAATTTATTTATATTGATTCCCATACCAATCCCTATCTGCCTGTAGATAGCTCATGACTACTTTATATATTGCTACTAAAACTTGGAGTGATATATTAAATCAAATACGGTAGTATCCACTGTGATACAGAGATGATCCCCTCATCTCTGTTATTTTTATCATTTTTATTTTTATTAATTCCTTTAAAATAAGCCGGTAGAGTGAAAGTTGAATGTGTTTTAATTTTGGAACTGATAAGGTAAGGTAATAATGTAATACCTTATACCATGTACTATAACGCTTGTCTCTTGAATGGTTAGGTAGAGCCCTACCTAGGTAGGTAGCTGGTATGCATTTGGTCCCATGTAATAGGAGCGACCCTATTGCCATTATATAACCGGGTATAAAACTAAACTCTAATTTGAGAATTTCATAAAAAAAAAACAATATCACTTTACTCAACCTGGAAATTGAACACAGTACCTCACACTCAGCAGCCGTGTTTTACAATAATAACAAAAGTTTCCAATATTTCTAGCCCTACCCTCGTAACAATATTGAAGGTAGAAATACGAACCTGCTATCTGCTGAGTATTTCATGTGGCCTACGCAAACGTCAGGCTGATTGGTGGCTTCGTGCATAGGTCGTTGAGCTCCCTAAAATAGGGTTGAGCTACACGAGGACTAGTGGATGCGTTAGGATAGATACCTTCGAAGCTCCCGTTGCTTCTAATGTATGGTCAATTCTTTGTAATATTGTTGTGACAATTTCATAATTCTGATGTACTACGATGATTAGGGCCTCTTTCACCTTTGGATAGCCGCTAACCGCAGGATAAATTTAAAAATGGAACAATAGTTGTATGAAATTATCTGCCAAGTAATTTAACAGGGACTTATCAGTAAGCTGTGAAACGTGACGTGGCCATTAGACGTGACGTGTGACGTTTCGAGATTTTCAATTCCTTTTATCAGCGTCATAGTAGATATTAAAACATAATTATGCTTTTCAAGAATTAAGCATGTTAGTCTTTAAATAAAAGCACTAAGTACTTCTCAAACAAAAAATTACCATTCAAAATATTTACTATTCAATATGAGTACAAACGTTAATTAGAAGACTTACATGGACTGAGAAGGTCATGACATTGAGAAAGACTGATGATGAGTTAAATGCAGAAGCAATACGAGATTTATATGTACGGTTTTTTCTAATTTTATGACGGAATTCTAGAAACGAGAAAAATATTTAGGAAGTAAATTATTATTAGCTGATGAAGTCTAGGCTATTAGTATTTATTAGTCAGAGATTACGTTTGTATCGATTAAAAGCAAATTTGCGATGTGATTTACCGTTAGTATTATTATATGGGCATTTGTGAGTCATAGAGTCATAATAATCTATTAACCCTGAGACTGCAGTGTTACCTACTTTTGTTGAATCATAACATGATTCTCAAAAGTGTTTGAAAGAGAAGTTGTATTTATTAGTACTAACAGAAATACTTTTACACTAGGTACTTATTCATTTCAGTCTGTTACTACTAAACTGCCTGCTATTTATTTTATTTATTACGGCTTTCGAAATATAGTTAGGTTAATTTATTTTTGGTACTTTGCTGTTACTTAATATGTCTGAAATACCATAAAAATAGAGTCATAAGTTGTGAATGAGTTCATGAGGATTAATCTCACAGCCACGTGGTCGCTAATCAAGGCCTCAGCCATTAATCCATAATTGGTATGTGACTATCTATCATTAGGATCATAATTTGAATAATTATGATACCGGATTTGAATACAACATTTCTCAAATATCTCCTTTTAAGGTGTAATGAAGTTGGCCAATTTATAAGATTATTAAACCCTCCCAGATGAGAACACAAGTCTCGATCAAGTTAGATCATGGTGTGGTCACAACAAACATGACTTTTTTAAAGCTTTACATAATTTATTCAGAACATCGTTCGTCGGTTAAGCGGCCAATTTGTCATGGACAAATTCTGTGTGTTAGCTTCACGTACCGTGGGTACCTACCCGCTGCGTCTATGCTCTTGAATAATTGTTACATTTACTTACATTCGATGAATACTTGCCGGCTCACGCAACACTTAATCATTTTGATATTTAGACGTAATTGCATTCATGTATCATCCATTTATCAAATCTTACACCTGTGTGTTGGGGTCACGCTCATTTCCACGCGGAGTCAGCTGGATTATGACCTCTATTGCCCCTTTTAATACTTGCTTGAAGAAAATTTGTTATAAATATTTGGAAAAATCTACACAACAACTACAGATAATTGAATCAACTAAAAACAGATCGTAATTGAGTCATAATTCAAACGAATCGCTGTGTAATATGCGATTATATAATTATACTAATACTAGTTCTTTCAAAACTATTATCCAATAGACGTAACGAAAACGCAGGAAGGTCAGGGCCGAAAGCGCTTGAACCATGGTGTTTGAGTAGATTACCGAAAGGAATTAAAGAGAAAATATATGGCGACATTATGCGCAGGCATATGAATAGCTTATCTACCGCGTAAGAATGCCAATAGCGTGAGAACCGGCCGTGTCCACTTCCAAATTATTCTGAATACGTTCGATCCACGTCCTTGATGCGTGACCAGTTACTAAATCAGCGAATCAGCGAACAATACAGTAGAACGTGTGTATTATTTTACTTCGCACGTATCCGCTGCCAGACTACCTATTATCTATAAAAATGTCGTATCGCGATCATAGCACAGCCCGCGATAGTGCATCGCACTATTGTTATTGTTACTTGCTCTTTTTAAAGTCTTAAACCTATTAAAACAAGCCGTTTACTTCGATTTTTTTACAATAGTGTAGGTGAGTTTTTTGTTACATTCAATTAGGGGAACTTGAAACTCAATCAATTAGGAGTTCACTAACCCCTCCCAACTACTTAACGTACACAAAGAAACTATTACAATATAATCTATCAGTTCTTTCCAAATGATCTTTTATTTATAATATTTTCGAGGAAGAATATAAATAACAGTGGTAGCATTGAAGAAGGAACAAACAGATATAGCACGTGAATCGAAGTAAAACGATTAAGACGAATAAGCCGTATCGAATTCGATTATGGCGAGGCGCGCTCGAAGCGAGCTCCCGATGACAGAATCGAGAATGCGATTTAAGATTTTGAGAGGGCTATGTGTACGTATAATTAGCGGTGCGGAAGCCGGGTAGTTAGTGCGAGGGGCGGGTTGTCCTCGTAACGATAAATCATAAGTGCGCAGGAGTCGCTGGGCGGACGATGGGCGGAGCGAGTGATTTTTAAACGGTTTTTTGAGTTTCGCGACGGCCAATGCAAGAGTAATTCGGGCATCCTTTTCTGGCGCCTCGATATGGCGACACTTTTTCGTTAATTAGGAGAACCATGATTACGACTAATTTTCCGGACAACGAACTCGAACGCAAAAACTGGTATTCAATTAAAACAATACGTATCCAAAACGTAAGTTGTGAAAGCTTCATAAAAAAGATATTTGGTCTCCGCCAAAAAGTATTTTTCGAATGAGGGATTCTTGCGCAGCGGCCGTAAAGCGTTCGCTTCCCGATTTTTTCGGTTGCGTTGTCACCCTATAGCTACTAATTAATACCCCGCGGTCGGTAGCGCAGACTGGCTGCCTGTGTTTGTGCTCGCATGCTGCTTTTTGTTCCGCACTGTCTCTATTGTTCTCTGTCAGATCACATGATGTCGCTCTTAATTCCTTCTCACTGCCTCATGAGCTCTGAATACTGATTGAGGGGACTAGTGACATATACAGCATGCATTTATAACTGCAATAATCTTCCAGACAGCCGCTTTTCAATGAAAAAAAGACTTGTCCTTGTTTTGATCGTATTAATTGAGCTTATAAGAAATTAAATTGATGTTATTATGCACAAAGTCGGCATAATTATCTTAAGGTTAGTAA
Organism: Acronicta psi; assembly: GCA_946251955.1. Taxonomy (NCBI): domain Eukaryota; kingdom Metazoa; phylum Arthropoda; class Insecta; order Lepidoptera; family Noctuidae; genus Acronicta; species Acronicta psi. The sequence goes on along the minus strand of OX276475.1, from coordinate 6,921,973 downwards.
AACTGACTTTATATGTACAGTAGATGCTAGGACGCGCAGTAATGTCTTTATTAAAGATCTCTAATTAGAAAATAATATAATAATGTTAGTCGTAACAGTATTGATCTGCTCTCGGAGATACTCGTACCCGATTCGTACATGTTTTTGCCATGTTTTCAACTTGTGCTACTGACTTGGTATTCTTACATATAATAACTGCATCGTTTTTAAAAAAAAATATGTTGGTTGAATACCGGGCCTATTTGTGACAAGTAGTTATAACTAGGTTTGTATTATCGGTGAGCCATCTACTGCGACAGTTCATTTGAGCAATCTACCAGTCGTTAAAGCGTTAACTTGATACGCGATGAATTAAAGAACGGATCCAAATAAACATTCCCAACCCTGATAAAGATACAAAATATCATATTTAAAATGCGAGGCAATATTTAAAATGCTTCATAACAACTAGTGATCACCTCGGGGGCGTTACTATCTACATATTTATACCAGATACAATTCAAAACCAGTTTCTTCTGGCCACTCGATTCTAACAAGAATTTGGACTCATACAAAAATAAATACTGTCCACGAAACATGAGAAAGGTAATATGGTCATATTAAAACATTTGCTAACTCAATTTTATTCTAAAATAAAAGTTGTTAAGACTTGTTTTCCGTTATCAGCGGAACGGTAGTTAGATCGAAATAATAGTGGAAATGAAAAGCTATACAGCAGTATTTATTATGACATCCCGACAGTAAAGTACAAAATTGATTTTATCGATGTTTACCAACATGCATAGTTTAAATTTCTCTCTGTTAAACCATGTTATAGTGAGGTAATTACTCCCATGCTATTAATTAAAATTTAATTTAGGTAACCATATTTGAGTAACGATATTGTAGGTTGTAATATATTGTAGTACCAACCATGCTCCGTAGTCCCTACATAAACACGTCAGGAAGCAACCCCGGTGGTGTGATACACTCATAGCGCTTTATACCTTTGAAACCTTCGAAATGGTAGACGAATTTGACGAATTTTTAGTACTAATACTAACAAACAACACTAAAAAGCTCAGTGTCATCCGTTACTCATAAATCTTAAGTCGGATTTGTTTAAAAACTTATAATTCGAAAACTGTAAGACCGATTTTCATGATCTCTGATTTGTTGAATTTGAAAACCCCAAATAACAGAATAACTGTTAAAACATCAGAAAATTTCACGAAAATAGACGTATAGGGTGTAACGGGGTTTAAACTTAACGCGAGCGAAGCGCTGGGAAAAGCTAGTTATATACAAGGTGGAAAGGACATCGACACACATCCGAATACCATGAGTTCAGTACATGATTCTGAACCCCTCTGCGTTGAAATTTTCCATAACTATTTTCATCATTGTTTCAATTTTCTCTGCAGATTTTTTACTTGAACATGTAAAAAACATTATTTCTGTCTATTCAAATTAGATTTATAATTAAAAAATCATTCAGCGAGGAGCGTTATAATAGCGTTTTTAGCAATACTAATCGATCATTTTCTACATGAATGACCTAAGTCATTTTATTTTTGACCGTCAGTAAAGCCTTGTCACGTCTTTTGTGCGTTGATGTCCCCCCTTCCACCTTGTATAGACACTCTTTCGAATTATTGGTGAACACTCAGAATAGCTCTGTATATACATATTGCTTGTTTGAATGTATAAATTAATGCTTCTTTGTTTGTCCCTTATGCGTTCCTACATGGACCATTCATCCGATAGCGATGACACTTAGGCAAGTTGTTGTGCACATCCACGTGAAGGTTTCTGCGAGGTTTCATAAAAAAAAACATAAGATTACACTGCAAAGCACGTCATAACAAAGTTTTATAACATACCATCACGCCTATATTCCCTAGGGTTAAGGATTGAGCAGAGGTGTACAATAATAATAAAAATAATAGGCGACGAGCTTTAACCGGCCACAAATGCAAACTCCGAGCCGCGTCTAAGAATTTCTAAGAAAAAACTAATACCTAACAGTTTGCCCAGTGGTCGCCTAGGACCACTAGGCAAGCGAGGCATTATTTTTAACCCCCGACGCAAAAACGACGGGGTGTTATAAGTTTGACGTGTCTGTGTGTGTGTGCGTGTGTGTGTGTGAACAGATGAACTGATTTTGATTTTGATTTTTTTATTTGAAAGGTGAAATAGTCGGGAGTGTTCTTAGCTATATTTGATCAAAATCGGTTCAAGATGGCCGCCGCCACAAAATAACGAATTACATATTTTTTCACAACCCCCTTAATATAGGTATCAAATGAAAGGGCTTAACTAGAAGAATACAATACACTATGATAAATTTCAATCAAAGATGGCCGCCACCACAAAATGGCAAAATACATTTCGTGTCGGGGGTTTTCAAAATTTTTAATTTAGGTTAGGTTATTATAATTATTACGTGATTATTCACGCAAAAACTATTACTTAATAATCATAAATGATTAATGAAATCTTATTTAGTTTTTACCAATCGTTTTATTTTCATATTAACGTTTAATGAGGTAAAACTTAAATAAACATTTATTATTTTAATTAGTTTAATGTAATAGTTAATGGGATAGTTATGCATAATTATCATCTCTTACCTTAACTTAACCGTAACCGTAACAGTTAAAACTTATGTTATTATTTTAATTTAATTGAGAAAGTTACTTTTAGTCAATTAATAAACGATTATGGTCGTAGTGGTATGGACCATGTTTTTGTGTAACCTTATATAGATTATGTAGGCACTTTTGGCCAAACTTACATCACACAAAATTAAATGCGGTCTTTCCTGTTCCTGGGGGAATTTCTCAAATTCCTATCTATATGCTTATGCATTTCATGGTTCTAGTCTCACTGGTTTGTGAACTGAACTGTGTGTAAGTAGATCCTCATAAAGACGACCCATATTTTTTATATCATGAAATATACTAAAGCATATTTTTGGTTGTGTTGTTGTCAGTATTAAAGTAGTATCACTGTATCATGCAATAACCTCGGGGGCAGGTTTTCAGCTCTTAGTTAACTTCTGCTAATTCATTCCTCAGTTTTTTCTACACAAACAAATAAAATTGTGAAGTCCCATTCACTTGTTACGCTGCTGGTGCCAAACAAAATTATGATCTTTGTTAATTGATTTTTTGGTACCATCTCTACTACTAGGTACTCTAATGGTTAAGATTCATCATCATCATCATCAACCCATATACTGTCCCACTACTGGGCACGGGTCTCGGGCAGACTTCACATGCCGTCGAGAAAATCTATCAGACATGCAGGTTTCCTCACGATTTTTTCCTTCACCGTTAAAGCGAGTGATACGATACGCACATGATTTCCAAAAGTTAGAGGTGCGTGCCTTGGATTCAAACTCAAGACCTTTGACTTGGCAGTCCAGTGGTCATTCCCCAAGGCTATCACTGCTGGTAAGATTAGAAACGGTTTATTTTTCGCTTTTCAGTCACTTTTTCTTTAAAATTATTAGAACTTCCATTCAACTACTCTCGTTGGTTGAACTTGTTCCATGTTCTAGCAATATTCAAATGAAGCTAATATTATTAAATTGTAAATTAGCCTTCAGAATAGCGTGACATAAAGTACACTGGCCAGCTTTACGACAACGGCTAAACATGAGATAAGGTTGCGCTTTATTCGTCCCATGTCCCTTTGAGTAATCGTTCAGATAGTTGCTATCTCGCGTTGTGAAGTCTTCGTGATTTTTACAGTCTGCACGAGGCATTACCGTGCCTGCTTAGCACGGACAAAGCTTGCTAAGGCGACACTTGTATTTATTGTATTGATTGTAATATGAATTGTGTGGCGTTAAATACATAATGTTCTCCTAACATGTCTAGCATGAAAGGGTCTTACTAATATAGTGTTGTGATTTATTAAATTTATTTTATGAACACTGACGCAATGTTTGGCCCTCTCTAACACTTTGAAAAGGCCAGCAAAAGAAGGATAAAAACGAACGAAAAAAAAACCCTATACAACCATATTACAATAATTCCACAATGGAACGTGAGATTCGCACTTACTACCGCTTTGAGCTAGTTAGGGATAATGCATTCTTTTATGGACTTCGCTCAATAAAACGAAAACTAATTATACGATGCTTTCTTATTGGCAAACTCAATTATTGTTAAGTACGCAATAGAGTTCCAATAAATCATTTAAGTTCACTCACACAAATTCCATAACTCATGTGTTATGTATTTCCAACATTTTGCCGTGGCACTAAAATGCGGGCTATTTTAGTGTATGGTGGACAATGCCGGCTAGCAGGCAGCGGTGAGCCGGCGAGGCAGCGGCGGTGGCGCGGCGCGGGCGCAGCGGCGGGGCCACGACGCGCGTACGCAGAAAAAAAAGAAAATCCTCAATAGTCCTCCACGGCCCACACGCCAACCTATGGCCACTCAATCGTTCGTATTCCTCTAGTAGCACAGAAAAAGCTGAGGAGTCGAATTGAACTCGAATTTCAATTTTATTTATGAAATACGAATTTATGCTGAGAATGCTTACGACATATTTCGTAAAATCATTTCAAATCAGCGTAAAGTTAGTTTAATGTTATGTTTTACGCTTAGGTATAAAATAACGATGGTAATGAATCAATCGTTGGACAATTATTTATTTTTCATCCCACCATCTCGGAAAGAGTATTTTTACTCTTCGATATCTGAGTGCAAAAGTCGTTTTTATCCTCTAGAGAGACAAAGTAAATTGAATTTAGAACATCGTGCTTTTACCCCCCTGGCGCCGAATTAATCATACAACTTTTTTTTAATTTGTTAAAAACTCAGACTTGGAACCTTCACTAAGTTCCGAGTCTAAACGCAACAAAGTATCGATATATGTCGAATCGATATTTTTCGAAAATATCAGTATCGATACTAATATTTTTATTTAAAAATATCGATATAGGGGCGATATATCTTAAAAACCAAATTATAAAACAACAAATCAAGTCGATCAAAAACAAAAAATACATTAAATATAATTTGTTAAAAAGATGTTAGTATAAAAAAGTATTCCTTTTTGGGATTTTATAATCTTAAAACTTATTAATGTTTATTGGTCTGTAAAAAATATAGATTTTTATACCTTTTCGATACTTTGAATTTTATATTTTAATATTAAATATCGCTCAAAAATATAGATACATTAAAAAAATAATATCGATATATCGATGTATCGATATTTTTTCAACAAGCCTACCGGAACTTTCTTGGTGTACTTTTTTAAGTCACTAACACCTAACAAAAATATTACACTCGAGTAATTGTAGCAACGTTACTTTCAATTTCTCTTAATTATACCTAGTATTACATACCTACCAACTAATGTACACATTGTGGAATGCAATAAAGTATTGAGTATTGAGTATTGAGTATTGAGTATTGAGTATTGAGTATTGAGTATTGAGTATTGAGTATTGAGTATTGAGTATTGAGTATTGAGTATTGAGTATTGAGTATTGAGTATTGAGTATTGAGTATTGAGTATTGAGTATTGAGTATTGAGTATTGAGTATTGAGTATTGAGTATTGAGTATTGAGTATTGAGTATTGAGTATTGAGTATTGAGTATTGAGTATTGAGTATTGAGTATTGAGTATTGAGTATTGAGTATTGAGTATTGAGTATTGAGTATTGAGTATTGAGTATTGAGTATTGAGTATTATTTGCTATAATTTAAAGAATAGGTATTCTGTAAAACTTACTTATCATATAGTATTTAATACCTAAAATGAAATAAAAGTATCTTGTGGTTGTAAATGTTTTTTTTGTCATTTCCTCGCTGAGGTGGGATGAAAAGTTACGTGTTGCACTCGAGTGCAAAGATTTTTCACCTTGTGCTCTTTTAATTCCCTCGCTGACGCTCAGGATTCTAATTTTTGAATCACTCGCTCCGCTCGTGATTCAATTTTAGAATCCTTCGCTTGCTCGGTCATCAAAATTGAGCACGCGGTTAAAAAGCAACTTTGCACTCTTGTATAACAAATAACTATTAATACGATATTTTATAGCGAATGGACGAACACTGTCTCGGAATTTAACATTAAGAGAATGTTACAAAACGCTGTGTTTAAGCTAGTTATTGCCGAATAGTAAAAAAGTTGTAAACTTTGATTATTATTATTTGTTTATTATGAGTATATTTTTAGTAGCGTCTACTTTATTGCACTTATGTTCGGTTGGGCTCAAGCAATGACACAGCGCTTACTCTCAAGAGATACTTGGATTCTTTAGGAGTTAACTTTGAGCCAGCCTAGCTAACGAGTAACGATTGACGTGAGTATTTTCAAGTACATACGCCCGACGCCTTAATGATTTATAATGATTTTGATGTAGAAACAATAAACAATATATAGCACCATTTTTGTACATCTTATGACTCCACTACTGGCTCAACGAAAACAAAGTCATGTATTTCTGTTGGTTTTGGTTGGGGTACCCTTTTAGTGGCGATGATTTTAGTTGTTTTAATATTTATGTCGAAATAAAATATGTTTTTCTTACAAAACCCATTTCCGAAATATTTAAAATTTACCCGACAGCGAAAATATAGAAGAAAATAGAGAGTTTTGGATTGAGTCTTACTGGATTCTTTGAAAAACTATTCTTTAACGTTTTATAAATTGTTGTCGACCGTATTTGATTTACTTAAAACCTTTTAAACTTGTAAGATAACAGTTGTTACCTACCTAGGTACCTACTAAGGAATTACTTTTTTCTGAAAAATGTTAATTTTCTAATATTACCTATAGTAATGGTCCATTATGGGGTGGCATTTAGCATAACTGACAAGACAGGTAGGTACTCATTTGAATAAATTGAATTGTTTCCTATCAGACTTTGAAAGTCATGCTCGTCCTGTGTCTAATTATTCGAAGTCACTCTATGTTCATCTAATACAAACATTCATATTTGTACCATAGCTGGGACACACCCACACACCGTGTAGGCAATGTTTTTCCACATTCAATTCAAATAAGGTCGAACATGATCGCTTTGCACATACGGTTTAAAAAACATTAAAAAATAGTATCGGTATTGGAATGTGTACAGGTTATGTGAGATTTATGAGCCAAGTCAGCGTGTGCATAATACATATTATTAATTGTATAGATAATTCACTAATATTATGAGCTATTTAACAGTCATGCAACTTTGCACATAACTTAAAAATGATAATAATTATAATAATGACTAGCTTTCCGCCAGCGGCTTCGCCCGCGTGGTCTGGATATTTCTTATAACTTTCATCCCCTACTTCAACCCCTTATAGCCCCCTACTATGTATTAAAACAATAATTATGATGCAGAGTCTACTTGTGAAACAGATAGACGGACAAATCATGCAATCGCTGTATTTATTAATATTTGGAAAGCATGTATAAACAAACCTACCTATATATTTTATTAATTGCTTCTATATCAACGTATTAAGTAGATAATTAACATATTTATGCTATTTTATCTAAGCTGTGTTACTATTTAAACGGTACATTCATAATTCAAAGTAAAGTATGTTGTAATATGAGATTATGTACCTTATCAAGAATGCAAATTAAGCTTTAAGTGAACGACGTCACTATCTCTTTAAGTTAATAGGAAATAATAATATTTTAGGCTGACGGTTGTGTGCACTTAGTGGTTGTTAGAACATACATGATACCTTTGGCTCGAACATAATTCCTACATGATTAATACTCGGCCTCTATAATGAATGAGTGACGCGCTCCATTTTATCATTATACATCTCAGAATGGAATTTAAGCTGAGATAACACTGAAGAGGATTAACTGCGGCTTAATAGACTGAATGTAAAAATGTCTTCGGCTGTAAAAGGAAGGACACGATTATACGCACATACGCCTAAAGTATTGTCTGAACAATGCATTGACTGCACGACGCGCGACTCAATGCCTTTCAAGTCAGATTAAGTTAGGAAAGGCGCATTATTAATAACGGCCAATAACTTAACTGCCGCTTGAAATATCGAAGTTACTTTTGCTTAAGCGACACTCATATATTATGTGAACTAAGAATATGTTTCCGGATCGAGAGGGTTTTTGTCATTGGTTCTCAAGCGGGCTTATTTTATTTGTAAGCGTGAATTGTAATGTACACAATTATTTATTTATGGCTACGTTATTTACCTACATTGAAGATAGATTTTGTTTTACACGAACGATTACAACTCTTTGTTAAACCAAGTATCAGTAACTCAAGTATCTTTGTTAAACCAATTATAAAATTGATATAAGATTTCTAACAGATGTTATCTGAATTCACAGTAATCATTAAGATGTACAAATGTGGTAGAAACATTGTTGTGAGTAACAAAAAGTATGTCTATAGTATTTAGTGTCGTCATTTCAAAGTCCTGGAAGTTGACCGAATGCTAATAAATTGAATGCAGGCTACAAAAAATATGTTGATTTTTATATAATGGCGCTTGTAAAGTTGCATTCGGACAAATGTGTAGGAACACGTCTGACAAGGGTCGTGAATACTTTTAAATGTTTTGTGAAACAACGTTAAAACATGCTCCCAAATTATGTTATAATATACCTAAAGGAAAAAACCTTTAAAACATAAAGTTTTTGTACAAAAAGTTGCAAGTGAGATACGACTAATAAATGACGATGTTTTGACACACATGGCATATATCATTTTGATGTTAGTCCGCTGTTTTCCTGTACTGAGTAACAAATTAAAGAAATAAGGAGCATTTTCAAATAATTGCGAACGCGTTTCAATTACTTTACACATTTGCTGAGGTAATGAACTTAGCACTTTACGTACTGTATTTAACAAATAGCAAGAAAGCGTGAATAAGCGGACTAGAAACTGAACAACGCCTGTAGAACCGCGCAGACAAAGTGGTAACACTTTGTATATTTCAATCTGGAAACGATGCACTAGTCAAACGAGCCGATTTATCCTGGCAACAAAAGCAAAGTAGATAAATATATTTATGGTGCAGGCAACATATCGTCCGGAGGTTGTTACCAAGTTTATCTTCACTTGGGCTTAATGCCCTGTTCGGCCTCGGAAAAGCTTTTAAAAGGTTCGCTCATCCCTCGAGCGACGAAAGCTCATATTGTGATACAAGTCTTCACGTGTTATAGTTTTTTATTTTAATCTTCGCTTACTTCGCTGTGAATGTTCTTGCGTCCCTATAAGTGAATGGTTAGCAGCTTCGCATCATGATTTCGCTCGCTCAAGTATCGCACCGATGTTCTATAAGTAGCCACATTTTAATGTAGATAGAAGAGCATAATTCTCGCATTATGGATGAGTGAGGAGATTTAAAATACCCCACAATATTGTAAATTTATTTTTAGCTTGAGTATTCGGCTGCTATAAATAGCTCGGTTACAATAAATGCCAGTGTGATCATAATTAATCATAGCTTTTAAATTGTACGAAATCCTGCCCTTTGAGACAGTCCTTTAGTTCCACAAAATTCCCAAAATATATTTCTACACTCAAATACACCGACAACCTTAAAAAGAGTATTTCTACGGACTTTTTATAGCCCCTATACCATATTAATATTTTACCATAAAACCCTTCACAAAGTGGCTCATAATCCAATATTTTTACTTCACACGACCACCGTCCTCACATAAAACTTAATCTCTCACTTAACGCAGTTACTTGCGGCTTAATAATGCTTCTAGCTTAATCTTACTTGTCAACGGTTAGGATAATCCGCACCTACGAAAGAGCACGAAATTTTATTATGCTAAATAATCTTCTTTTATGGCATTCTTATTTCAGAGCGTGTCGATAATTATACACTATGAATAATGCAAAAAATGCTATAAAATTTTATCAAAATCTTTCAGCTTGGCAATTTTTTTTCAATACCATCATTAAAACATCAAATGAGAGATTTTGTTTCAAACGTCACGGAAATGTCCATTGGGCGGGTCGTTGTGTAACAAATCAACCAGAAACGACTATCAATTGCCAATGTAAAAAACTTTGTTTTGTTTCCTATGATATCATATTTAAACATTCGTGGTTATTTTATTGATTATATTTTCTTGGCTTGCCCAGATAATATTATAAAGTTCTCAATCAGTTATAATCCTGCGGTGTGGTGTGGCTTGATTGTTAGTTTCTCTCTCATAGCTAAATATGCAAATCTTTATGTGCCTTTGGTACATGGTAGAAATTCTGAGTATAATAAGGTCCCAAAATATAAAGCTGGTTTTTTTTTTTATTTCAGTATTGACAAAAGAGAAGAAATAAACTGTACCTACGATTTAATTAAAACTTTGCTGTTCCTCTAAAACATTTTTTTTACTAGGTACTTTTCTCGCAAATTAAACTTGTTTTAACTGTTGCCATTGAGTGTGTAGTTTAGAGCGTGTTTAAATACGGTGCTAGGAGGTGTCCCGCTTGTGCATTTTACGATGGGCTTAAACGTCGTCGGTCAAGATGTAACAATCCGCTCTGCGCCGCTTTGTCGGGCGTCCGACGGAGACGCTTCTCGTGTTCCTGACGATACCGTGTACCAAACTTTACTTTTTTATCCGCTCAGATTTATTGAGCCAAATATTAAACCGGAAATAACCGCTTAGATAACGATGGCGGCAGACTTTTTCATCTCATTCTAGATTTACGGTTTGATAAAACCGAGTGATCGACGAACAACGATGTCTCTATATGTCAGATATACTGCCAGTGTGTACACTAAATTTAGAACAAGCTGTTGCCCGTGGTTATACTCACACTGTGCCCAATAAGGCTTTTATTTTAATTTGTCATATGTTACCTTTTTTTAATAGACATTCTTACCTACTATATTTTTTTATTGTTTTAAATGTGATTTTTTTATGTCTTTGCACTTCCATCTACTTCCTTTCATTAGCATTTTTCTAAGAAACTTTGTGAAACATAAAAATATGCAAACAATTTTAGACCTTAGAACGTAGCAATTTTTATTTCTCTCGTCTCAATAGAATAGATCATTCTGGAAATACCCAAAAAACCGTTACGGAAAGTACTTACGCGTATGCAAATAAATCTAAAACATGGTCAACTTTTATCGCTCCAAAAGATTTGATCTAATTAATCCAAATTACTAAAATTGTCTTTTACCAAACACGAGACAAGCTTATCTACCAATCCACTGGTATATGAAAGAAGTTATTATAATTTGTAACCGTTTTATCGCGTAATTATATGTGATTCTTGATCAAATTCAATTTTATTTGATTATGAGATTGAAGTTTAAGGTTTGCGTCTAATCCGTTTATAATATTTTTGCATATTTAATTAAACCGGTTCATTATTTTCGAGTGTAATCATGTTTTTAAACAGTGACAGTGTTGTTTTCAAATGAGATAGGCGCCACGCAAGGTTACTGGTTATTCACTATGCGGTTTTACTGCTTAGGGCTGCCGCAAATCGCATTTAATAAAGGCTTCGTGGTGCGTTCACCAAGAATAGAACTGGCCGAACGTGCTGTACAAAGGCAAGTGTAATTCCATGCGAAAAAGAAAATCTTCTTTTGTATAAGAAATAAGAAATCCTGACTGACTGCCATTTGAAGTGCACAGCCTTCGGTAAATCTCGTTGCATCGATAAAATTGCAATTTGGCAAGTAAATGGATATTATGAGTGGCGCATACGCAAGCATAATGTTAAGACAAATTCCCAAATGATTGGGCAAGTTCCTGATCCGCCTAGGTACCTATGTATAAAAAATAACTTCACTATTATGATTATTACATCCCTATAGGAATTATGATAAATAGAATTAATAGGAGCCAGATACATTAGCACAAAGGGTATTTGCTAATATTATTTAATAGCTCAGTTACCTATAATTTGCGTTATGTATCTCTGTAGATTTATAGACACTAGGATCGGCGCCGGCGATTTGAATGGCGGCATGTGATTGGCGGACGCCGGGTGCAGCGCGGGCGCATGTATTTAGGTCACCGCGCCGCGTGGGTCTAGTTTAGCAACAGATTTTATAACAGGGCTAGCAGCTAAAACCGATTACTAGCCTTATGTCAGTAATTATGTAAATAAGCACAATTGAAATAAATGCCATAATTATGCATGTATGATAAAATACATTTTCATGTATATAGATAAAGCATAACCGCATATATGTGCCGTTCCTACATGCCACAAGTCTGACGTGTGATACGTAAATGGCCATTTTTACTGCCGTTTAAACACTTCGGTTGATATTTAACTGAATATTCCCAGACAGTTGAAAACTGTAAACATAATTCAAAGTTATAATGAATAGTCTTTTAAACGTCTAAAACATTTATGAAATATCAGCAGTTATTCTGTTAGTAATATTTAAAACAAAAACAATCCAATAAACGTTTCTGCCTAGTAGTGCGTCAGCTTTAAAAATGACTTACGACCGGCTACAGCTTAAAATTCCTATTCAATGAATGTTTCGGTAAAGCGTAAATTAGATTTACGCGGCGGACGCCTGATTCATTCCATCTAAAGGCTATAAAATCTAAACTTAAAAAGGGGATTTCTGGAAAAGTGCAAGGGGACTGAAATAATCATAGGAGGTCTGAGCACAATAGGCCTAGCTCGTCTCAGCTCGGAGGGCACGTATGCTCGTAAATACGACGTCCCTTATTATTAGCAGCCATTGTTCGGGATTGCTCGGGTACAGTCGGCAGCGGCCGCAGACGCAGCCTGCTTGTCACATGAGCCCTGTTGCTTTTGGATATTCAAAAACATGGCATGTAATTTATTTTGTTAATTCATACCCTTTCTAGCTGACAACAAAAACCTATACCGGTTAACAAAATGATAGCAATGAATTATTTCAAATAAATCACACGATCAATACTTGTGAGCAATACTAACGATACAGAACAAAGGTCTTACTTTCCTTTTGTGTTCAGATCATAATTGATTTAGATAAAATGGCGGATTGAGTTTTATTGCATGCGACTGTACTTCTAGCTCGACGTCGGATATCCGACACTCGTAGCTTTAATATGCAGCCCTGGTTCGCCCGACCATTGCACAATTCAATCCTAAATAAACGCAATCCCGCCATAATTAGCTATGGAACTGATGAATTCACGAACCGCCATTAAAAATTCTGAACACAGCTTAATTAAAAATTGTGTTTATTAAAGCGCATTCCGATTTCGATAGATGTTAAAAATCGTTGGTATGGTGTGTAGAGGTGGAGGGAGTGAATAAAGGTTTTATCTCAGGTAGAGTCGGTGCATGAGCTCGTGGGACGCCAAAATTGGAATCATTCATCTTTTAATCTGACGTGTTCTATTGTGGTCGGGCTGGGTCGGGTTTAGTGGGAGGCCGCGTTCTGTTACTACGAATATTTATTGTTGTTCAACATATGGCTCCGTATATCTGTATAAAAACCGATCATTTACCTGAACGCTTTTAAATACTATCAATCGGGGCATCGGGTTTTATTCAATCAATTTTATTAATACACAGCTGCAATAACTTTATTTAGGTATGTAAGATGTTTTATTTATGTTGTTTTGCACTCATAAAATATTACCATCATAACAAAAACGTATCGAATTCAGTGCTACATATACCAAGCAAAGTATTTTCTTCCTTTATGTAAATGATAGACATATTTACTTAATTATTTATACTAAAGTTTGATTACTGTTGAACTAGAAAATACTGTACAAACAGGTGCTACGATAACGAGAACAGAATAGTTGTACAAACATTTAAATAAAAATTCTAAAAAAGCTTTGCGGCGGCCATAAAAGGGCAGTCGATTAGAGGCCGGGCAATAAGAGAGGCTTTTTAACATCGATCCATCAGACACTGGCCACAGATAAGGGCATATACCTGTCACAGTAATAAGTATTAAAGATTGAATCATACAAAAAAAGAAAAACATTGTATTGGTTAGGGTTCCGCGCTCGCAGCTCTGTATTGATTAATACTTACAATTACAAAGTAATATCGACGATTAAGTTCCATTTTTATCAGTAACTTAATTAAGAAATTCTATGAAATTAATATATATGGTTCTATATTAAGTATTGCAAACAAATTAATGTACATTGTTAATTTTTTATAACCGTAACCGATATAAGGGGTTATTGTACTCATAATTATAAACAACTTTTGTTACTTACCCTGAAATTGCGCAAAAATGTCAGCTGTTCTATAGCAACATAAAACTGAGTACAATGAACCCTTATTTATAAGGTAGTTAAAAGATAAGGGTGTATATGTGTGTCTAATATATATTCGGCACCAGGATTAAACAAAATATCGGAAAAAAAAAGTTCGTAGCAAAAGGCTACGAAATTTCGTAGCTGTCCGAAACGAATACATATTTAATGAAAGTAGACTTAATTCGTTGCTAAGTATTAATAAATAAAGTTCTTCACTTTCTATTCAAATGTTTTCTAACAATTTAAAGAGGCGATTCAAAAAGCTACACAAGGCTACAATTATATTATTGTGTTTCTAAAAATAAAACGGTATTCGTATTAACTGTCATAAGGACCGGTTCTTGGCACCTTTTCAATGCACCTGAGTAGATTCCCGCGGTATGTTCGTTACATTTCTTCGTAAATTCTTTACTTATCTTTGAGTTTAAGTTGTTTTTCCTTAAAATTGTGCCTTGTGACTAAGAGGTCTATGAGCAGTAATGGTGTTAGAACCATTCAAAAAGTATCGAGTATTTTGGGATGTGGTTTTATTTAAAAAAAAATATATATAATATTTTCCAAGTTGTATAGAGCAACAAATTGACTCGTTAGGAAAATGTAAAAGATTCGAGATATTATGTGAAAATTATCTAGTTTATGGTCATATAACTCACACTGTCATTTCCTCTCAGACGCTTACTTTGTATAATTTAAGGTTGTATTACCGTAATGTTAGGTTATCATGCAAGGTTGTTCATTAATAACTAGGTAGCGACAAATCGCCAACCGGTGATTCACTAAGACCAAATATTTTTCGACTTTTGAAACTAACTGTCTCAAAATCCGTATGTGGCGAGATACGCATCTTAAGTAAAAAGCTGTTGCGGCAACTAATGTATGTTGTTGATACACGTTGCCAGATAAATGTTGTAACTGACAAGTGGGGGCGACTACCTGAATGAAGCGCTCCAATTACTCTTGTTAATATATTGCTCTGACATCTTAAGTAAAATATTGTGTAATCACTCCTTACATTCTAGTTTTGCTCTCCCTACTCTGTGAACATAGTTTTTTTAGAATTTATGAAGGATTATGCTGTAAATTTATTGAATGTGTGCGAAGTTTGCCAATTTGCATGGTCAAGCGGTGGACTATGACGTATCATCGTCTTGAATTTAATTAAGATAAGGAAGTTTGATCAAGTTTACCCTCAGTATGCTAGTAGATTCCGAGTAGATTCGTAGTAAGTAAATAAATTAAAGGAAAAGATGTCCAGGATTCCCGATGTGCAAAAGGTCGTCTTCAACTTCAATGTGCGTACGCAGCTAATATATTCCTAGAAACATTACAGCTTACTCCGGTTACTGACGAAAATCAAAATTTAAATGTAGGTAAAATGATAAAATTAAGAAAATTTCGATCCGTAATGTAATCACAGTTAGTACACACAAGGACAACAAAATATACAATTTGTCGTTTGTACCGCACGTCGCATCTAACTATCTACAAGACATTCGATAATAACTTAATTGCGGCATAAATTACCACATTTATTTGCTAAGTTGAATGCAAAATGCAATTTCGTCACATAATTAGTAGACGTCATAGAGCGCATGACGTGTATTACCATAAGGAGACTTAAATTTACTATTGCCATCAAAATAATACGAGTAATAATAGTTTTACAGTCCGAGTTTTACTATGATCAGGGTCTGTCCGGTATCTATGGTCGTAAACTTGAAATTGCCTAATGAATAACGCGGGATTAAGTTTAATGGCAACGTTACACAAGTCATGTCATTTGTGAGATTTTTATAATTATAAATTATTATAAAACTAGTGATCAGTATCACCCGCGGCTTTTCATAACGGACATTAATTTTGTTATGGTCGGACGAATGTATTGTGTAAGTTTAGTCAGGATAAGCTAGAAAACTGGAGGCTATAGAGCCTTTAGTTTTTCTTAGCTTAGTATTTTATTCACCTTTAATTTGAAACTGGAACTGAACCACTAGTCTACAAGGTTTCGCTTTAGCAGTCGACATTAGGTATATTGTCTGCCTTTCTTAATAATAACTTTGGGTTATTAATATGGTAGTACTAATCACATACACAATCGCAAGTTTACGTTTAGCATCACATGAGAACATACTGTTCGTATTTTTTTATATTACCTTTTTCGCCAGTAATTACGAACGGTGAACATTAAAGTTTTGCTGGGCCACGGCAGCGAATATAAATCGGGTGTTTCATGAAATATCGAGTCGCAGCCGTGGGCTACGCGGCACGAACGCGTCGCCGCCCTTATCTTCGCCGATACGATTTTATACGATATTCGATTTTTCTTTTTTTGACTTTCATGGATCGGTTGTTCGCGGTGTATCGATAATTCGAGATCGGCCTTTTATGTTATAATTTCTATACAGGTAGCGGTGCTCGCTCTGCATCGCTGCCGGTGGCTTCTTAAATATAAAATTCTATCATTGATTTGTGGGGTACTAATAAGCGACCAGCTCTGGCACTATTTCAATGTGCCCAAGTGTTTCAGAAATCGCTCGGGTTACGATGGATCCTTTTTCCTATAAAAAGCGTTAAGCCATATAAACCGGTTGCAAACCGCGTTCTCACAACGTACGGCCGCTTCATAACTGGCTACTTTATGCTATTGTAATGATCTAGGAGCTGCTACTGCCCACAAAAACACTTGCATTGTCTCTAGACTTGTTACCGTATACAGCCATGTATTTTATCACTTCGCGCGTCGGCGCAGACACTTCCGAGAAAAAACTAAAAAGTCGCTGCGTTTTTCCATCTTAATGTTTTTTTCTCTCACACGCCGGACGGCGGGCTCAAGCTAGGTAAATACGGGCGGAACTGTGACAATTTTCATACCACTATATTATTGGTTTAGGCATCTCAGGCCAATGGGCTGTGTGTGCTGAACACGTTGTGAAGATTATCTACATGTGCATACATAATCGTTAAAACTAATACTAAGCACTATTTCACGGTGCGGTCGGTTAATGAGCATAAAAAATGGAGATGCTGCTTATGAATTCCTGTTGTGTACACAGTTTTTGAAAAAGTTTCGCAGACGAATTATTCATAATGAGTATCAGAGAATGGAATTATTTCAAAGAATTTTATGACTTACAGCCGTGTTATTACGACACTTTTCTGGTTGGAGAATGTCGCGCCCATGTTCGGAATTTATATAACGTATCGCTTTTAAATTTTTAAAAATACCGAGTTTGTTGCTCGAGGGTTGAGGGTACCATCGATTGAGTTTATGATGGGTATTTTTTATTATATTATGTTAATTTACTAAATATGTAGTTACACGGTATGATTGCATGTAGGAAAGTATTATTAAGGACCAGATCACGACCACATCCGGGATGCCTTTTATTTGTAGCATTGCAATGCAATGCATTTTATTAGATACTTATACATTGAAATGAAAAGTCAAGCTGTATAGAATAATAAATTAATAATTAATAGTCCCGTCGTCGTTGAAATTCTAACTGTTATACATAATGATCTTCATTAAAGCCTTTTTATATGAATGCATTTGCTTTCATTATTTCCGGTGTTTTTAAAATCCTGAAACATTACAAAAAAATAAAGATCGAAGAATTGGCAATAAGGCGTTTAATAAGGAGTCGGTATCAAAAATAAATTAAAACCTTTATCACGGGTAGTGTCGGCGTTTGTTGTCGTGTCATAACTTGTCGCGGCGAGGTTCGTTACACGCCGGTAACGTTACACGACAAGCAACCGGACACCTCGTTGCGTGTTGCATGCGTGTGGTGGCTGTATCCCCCAGCACCCAACAAAATACAACAATAACAGACCAATAATGCTACCTTATATACAATATTAGCGCCGATCTGTTCCACGCAGCGGGAATAGCGGCAATAATCTTGTAAATAACAAGGGTCACGAGGCTACGAACCCGCACCGCACCACGTATCACTTACAAAATGCATTCCGGACCTTGCAGACGTCAATATTGGTTGGACAGCCCATCAAGTACGAAACAAAAGTAGCATTGACGGTAGGCTAGTGGGAGTTTTTTTTTAGAATTGCAAAAATAAAATTTTTACTCTAATCCGAAGCTGACATGACAGGATATAAGGCGTAGGTACCGAAGGCCGCATAGAAACGACTCATTTTGTTGATACTAGTACACCTAAACTGTCATAATCCGTTGCTGTATTTGCATAATAAGGCAATATATTGGGATTAATTGGGATATATGTATAAATTTTTATACTGTCAAACAGCTATAAATATTGTATTACGTTTTTTCACTATATGAGATTTTTTACGAGGAAAATAGCGAGATTAATAAAGTTGTTTACACGTACATTTTGGCTTTACTAAGCTGCGTAGGCTTCGCATTGAGTAACAGTAAAACTAATAAAATATTTCTCACCTCATGGCAAATAATCCCTTGGATTTCAAACTTGTTATTTTAAGTATGAAAAGGTGGCATTATGATTTAAATCAATCAAAGACTTGGCAGTCTACGTTTAAACGTAGACTGCCAAGTCATAGGTGTCTTTTGGATCCAAGGAACGTACTTCGACCCAAGTCTAGGTGCGTGAAAAGAGTTTCCAAAAACTCTTTTCAGGAAACTCTTTTCACACACCTAACGATTGATTTAATAAAAAAAGTAAGTTCATAAGTTGTAAAAGCGTCTCATTCACAATGTTTATGAAAATTTATTAAAAAAACATAATGAATAATTAAAGAGAAGAGACAACCACGAAGGAGTATCGATGCTAGTTTGAAAAAAAAAGTCGGATGGATATTGTTGTAAGCCTAAAACGAAGATTATATCTACGCATGTTTCAATGACACGGGATCAATGACCAGTCATTGTATCAATTTAGTTGTCAACGTAACAAATCGATTGTAGGTACCCCAATCGGCAAACTGTGAGCATTTGCGGACCGCTCCCTCGCCTCATAAATTTATTTTAATAATAGTCCGTGAACTTGTTCAAAGCTTTGGGCTATAATTTTTCATTTATTTATTGATATCTAATTATTTAAACTATCCTTAAAAATAATATAACATAACCTTCTAATCGTATCGTTCTGCCCCCGTTCCTAAATCTACCATGCGGCGGAATGTCGGAGAACGAGTTTTGCATCCGTCCCGCTCGTTTCTACGTTATGGCTATTTCTGTCCTTGTCGGGCGCTTGTCATTTTCTATAAGTTTTTCTAACATTCTCCGCTTGCACCGCCCCCTCTATTTCGGCCAAACGCCTGTCTTTTGAGCGATAACTTTTGTTTGTTCAACAGTTATGACTATTGTTTGACACACCGATGCTTGTTACGCTTGGTTTGAGTGTTTGCTCTCTTAATGAAGCTCTGTTACCTCATCCTTCTAATGACTCTTTGTTTATTGCAAATACACATTTAGTGTTACTTATACTTCTGTCTTATATTACTGCAATGGCGATGTGAAGAAATCACTGAGCTTTTGCGTACTTTTTACAATTTTGCCAGCATCAGAGATAGCAATTTACAATTAACAGTAGATAGTTGTGTTGATCAATATAAATTAAAACACTCCATAACATTGGAGCCAATAAATACGACAATATTGAAAATGTTCTTTGACCGTGGCGAAAATCTTAATCTAAGCATGGCCGCTCGCCGGCCGGCACCGGCTGCTTAATGCTAACGAGTTACAAATTAAAAGAGACCGAGACGTGTGCCAAAGGTAACTTTATGGGCTTCGCATGTCTTATATCAATAAATTATTAACTACGCTCGTTTGATTTCACATTCATACTTATTGTTATTTACCTTAAAGTAGACTTTAAGCCCTTTGTTTATAGTCCAAAATTGTGTAAAGGAAATTTGAGCAGCGACTTTGGAACTTAACCCTTACGACACGGCATTAATGTTCAGTTTGTAATGACATGAGTGGGGATGAGCATGTACAAATAGTAGCAAGCGAGTAGGTATTTGAGCGTAAGCGAGGAGAGGCGAGAATCTTTAGTTTTAATTAATACGCTGAATCTAGGCACCGCGTATTCGCTATTTTCAATTAGTCGTCGGCGCCAGTAGCATGTTTTGAGCTATTTGATTTAATGGGATCCCGTATTTCCCATACAATTTATTAGTAAACTATAAGTTTCGTTGGAACCGGGGTCAATACCTGGCTCGGTCACGTTACTGCCGCACTAACAATCAGAGTGGTCATGCGATAGCTTATAATGAATATTTCATTGTAGGACGGCGCCTTTTACATGCTGTGTACCGCTAACGTCTGCGACTGTATATGAGTCATACATAGGTCATTAAAATTAATAGTTTTCAGCAAACGCTTCAACTTAACCATCGACTTTAGTCTAGTGCAATGCTAAATACGTAAACCGTTACCTATTAGACGCAGCATATACTTACTAAACAGCTGTGATATTTATGAGCGAAATATCATCGTACTTATCATAAGCACTTGGCAGAAAAACACGAAAAAAATGATAACTTGTAAGTTGGTCGTTAAAGATAAACTTGTCAATTTACGATAAGGTTTCCGAGTAGTTAAAAAGTTGAACAGAAAGTACGCAGTGGTCAGCGTCAGCGCGAAGCTTCGCGCGCATCGCGTCGCGTCAGTGTCATACAGAGTCACGAGCTCGCGTTCACTTGATGTTATTCTCACGACTTTTCTCACTATTTGACACCAAATAATAATTATCACGTCGCTTTTCAAATATCTTGTGTCAAACAGATCGCCTACACTTACTAAATAAACTGAAAATAACCAAGTGTGAGATTAGTTCTTGTACCGAGAGTTCCGTATAACAGCAACATCATGTGAATTCAGTGGTAGAAACGACCTTCTCTTATGACTGCACAGCTAACAATAGAAATAGATTTAATTCTTCTTATTTATATATGAAATACAATAATGCAAGTATAGCAATGATTGTTCTTATTTCGACGATTCTTTACTTTTGATAGAGAACCCAAAATATATTTAGGACAAGGCTGTGACATTTTGAAGGTCCAAAACAGCTGATTTGATTCATAATCTACGTCAAATCAGCTGAGGGATGTCTATATTCATTTCCACAACACCGGTGCCTGGATCTAATGACAGTCAGACTGTCCGAGGAATCTATCAACGAGTGTAAAGACAATTTGATTTATAGAAAACAGTGTTACAATAATAATAATTGAAATCCAGTTGTATTTGACTAGATAATAAAACGACATAACAGTGTCACAAACACTTATACTTGCTCTTATTCTTGACTAATTGATGGAAATCGTATGTAAATATTTAGCTGTATTGTAAATTAAATTTAAAATATATGATGTCAATGAACTTGCGGACAAGTGGGAAGAAAAGCAATAAACGTTTTTATAGTTCAACCGGCCTATTCCTTCGGATTTGGTTTACGATTTTCTTCTAGCCATTGCGTAACTAATGTCAAGCGTTTGACTGTTGATTATGGTATTTATAAAGTTGTTTGTTTATGTCCCCTTATTTCGGCAATCGGCTTTTCTAATGCCGTGATCGCAATCAAATTAAACGCGCCGACACGGTCCGGTCATGCTACTTTTTAGCATTATTGTAATAAAATTGTCTAAAGGCTTTATTAACAGTTTTAGTAATGAAAAGTAGTGATAAGGCGTACCTTAAGTGGTCTGGTTATTCGTTGTTAGTGTTGCGGTTCTCGTAGCCCCAACCATGGGTAGGTACAGGGTGGAACAACACCAGTTTTGGTCAGTAAACATAGCCCTCTACTTTCCTCCACAGGTGGTAACTACGATAAAGATCACGTATATAATAAAGAAAAACCTTACTTCGAGTGCACCTTATTTTTTTTGGCAATTGGTCATCGAAAACCATGCTGTGTTGAAGACAGTCACCTATATTAGATAAATAGACCAGAAATATTCTGTTTGTGATGGCATTTTATTTTTAGTCCTTTATTTTGTTATATATCCATATATTCTTACATCAAAAGGATATTTGTGTATTTACAATGTCCACTTGTATTTTTAATGGTCAAAGTAACATTCGACAGTTTTTTTACGTATAGCAATAGATATAAACACTAGACAGTAGTAACGCGATCAACTAAGTCATATGCTGTCAGCTTAAGTAAGTAGAAATTTTCCGCCTTCACAGCAACCACGGCGTTTAGCCTCAATACAGCGACCAACGCCTTTACCTACCAATCAACAACATAATGACCGGCTAATCAAAAGTAAGGTATTAATTTATTTAACTCCAGTGAACCAGTAGTTAAAGTCAGTTTAGCTCAGAAAGTCGCAGATTCACAGCAGGTATGTAGGAGAGAGGTTTCCGGCGTGCGCGTGCGCTTTCACGACACAAGACCTCATAGCCAATCGCCTTTTATGTGGTATCGTAAATTTCACGACACGTTATTTTATTATTAAATTATTCAACTTGAAATACTTGCTGTTTACCTATGAATGAAAATAAAATTGTATAGAAAATAACGTTTTTATTTATTATTTGTTGAATTATAACTTCCGGAAAATTGCAAATATTGTAGGTATATGTGAATGTCTGTCACGAATTGATTTTGCGCGCAGAAAGTAAAAGCGTTTCAACAAAACAGGAAGAATATTTAGTTACGGTACCAGTGCGAGGTAGAAGGCACGTCGTTAGAAAAACGACAATCACGTTTAAATAACCATTTAGATAAATTAAATAAACGGAATGTGTTGTTAAAAAACGCAGAGGTACCAAAGAGGTCTAAGTCTCACCGAAATTAGTTTCTTAATCAGAATGCCACGGTCATTTTTGTAATTTATAGCGTCGTCTATACGTTAGTGTTTGTTTCCTTCATCGTCGGGCAGGTAACATATTTCTTTAGACAGCGGGGGGTGTCTGGGGCAAAGTTAAAGGATGCGCGGGAGTGCCCCTACGCGGAGGCGGCATAAGTTATCCCATATCAAATTTATTAGCCCATGAATTATAAAACAATAGTTTACGATATTTCCAATATCTGTTATATTTTATAACAATAATTGCGTAAGATATTGTTTTATTGTTAGCCATTTATATTTTAGCCAATGTATACAAAAACTTGAAAAATTATATATTAAAACTTTCATCGAGAATCATTCTATCCATTGTGGAATAAGTTTACCGCGAATAGACAGACAGACGCGACAAAGGACTTTGTTTTATTATATTTATGTAGTGATGACAAAAATACGGGTCCGGTACGGGTCGCCCGATGGTAAGCTGCAACGGCCTATGTACGCCAGTGCAGTAGTTGACCTCAGTTGTTAAGTCACATTTGCAAAGGTAAATTAAAAATGCAAAAAGGAACCCAACGTCAATCTCGATTAATATTCTCTGGCGGCAGTCAGGATGTCTCGCGCATCTGTGACACATTAATGACTCCGTGATAAGTTAACAATTAAGATGAAGGCATGTAGTCAACCGTTTTTCTCTCTAATTGCTACACAAATAGAATACAAGACTTACTGATCCAGTGGAAGATACTGACTTATTAAAAATACAGTTAAAAAATTTATTCAAACTGTTATTTATAGCTTTTGGAACCACAAAACCATTATTGTCTTTTCTTTTGCTAATTTCGGTGCCATCTACTTTTAAAATACTAATAACTATTTATAGCACTTAATCATCTGTTCATGCGTCGGAAGACACGTAAAGTGATCGGTTCCGGTTGTCATATGAACATCTACGGCTTGACAACCAGTCCATCCTTTGAAATGTCGGTATTGCCCAAAATTAGATTGCGGAGGTCTGATGGCTATTAAAATAAAAGCGACATTATGTCGCTCTGGTAAGACTGGAAGCCGACCCCAACGGTTAAGAAAAGGCTAAGAGGTAGAATCATCTTTTTATGTATTTGTACAACCAGTAACCACCCACTGTTAAATGAAGGCCTCTTCTCTACTTCACCACTTCTAAAATATAAGGTAGTTTTCGACTTCATAGTCAACAAATAGGTTACAAATATTTCTTAGGGAGAACCGGCCAAGGAACACCAGAGAGACAATAAAATAGACGAAATAGGAGCACACGAAAGCTCAAATACATATTTAATCCTGTACAAACAATAACTTGCTTATAAATAAAACGGATCATTACAATAAGTATTTATTTACACAGCTATGTAGTAAATACACTTGCAGTGATAGTCGCATAAATAAATGCACTTTATTGTTGTTAATAAAACTCTATACCCAGCTCCTGACGCCCCATCTTTTTATAGGGCACCTTTGTAAATTACGTTAGGGCAGAGCTTACCTGTGCCCTCGCCGTGGAATCGATTAGGTGCGTTTCGAACATATTTTCGTCAGAGTTCCATTCGATGACTCGCTCCAACTTTTGTCGCTTGATTGCTTTTTGATGTGGCGATAAATGTGACTTATGTGGTTTTGGGTTAACAGCGAATACATTTGTGTAATGATGGGTTTGTGCACAACGGGCGGGGACGTTTCAACTTAACGTGTGAACCTTGTTATTAAGGTTTAGTAGGAAACATCTGTTTTGACGTTTACGATTTGATCCTGTATATAAACATATCATTTAGTAATTAACACATTGGGTAATCTTAATTGTATATGAGCTTTAATAAGTAAATAAGCATTACTATTCGAACTTATGCTGCAATTTGACTTCAAATTAGCATATTAATTATGCCTAGTGTGCCATTACTATGACATACGTATTTATATTTGCAAAATAACATTATATAAATTAAATTTTATATCTGGTTTCGTTCCTCGTATGTATCGCTCATCATTTTCATTGCGTACATGTAAAGGTTAATAAACGAAACTTGTATGTTTCAGGTATGTATGCAGTATTAGAAGTCCTCAACTATTGAGCGGTGAGTTTAATAAACAATTCGCGTTTTAATGACATGTCTCGCACGGCTGCATTATATTCTACACACGAGATAATCACAGAACACTTATCAAACAAAAAGTATTTTAATTTACCGAGGGGCAAGAGCTTCATTCCTGCATGCCAGCATGCCCTCAGATAGATCGACTCAACCTAGATCGCCGTTGGCAAAGAAGCATTCAGCTACTAGTCAATCTTGGGCAGGCATGCGGCGGCCATCTTGGATCCGCGGACAGACGGACGGACGAGAAGACGCTCCGACTGTAATTGCAACGCTATTCGCCCCCAGCCGTTTTTCTAGAATAGTAATCCTGCAAAGTGTATTTGATACGGTCGTGCGTTTTGTCGATGCGACATGCGACACTGTCGAATTGTCGATATTTCGCACTTGAATCAATCCACTCTAACTTACAATAAATTAACAATGTCATTTTGTAAAATCACTTATCCATTCATATTGTATGAAATTATCTGCAATTAGCAGAAACTTATCCTGTTAGCTAAGTGTCTGTAAGTGCAATTATCATAAGTAGTCTTGAGTGACACTCGTATTAACAACTATGAACTTGCTCCGAGCTATTTCAGGACAAGTGTTAAAAGGACGTCAATACATTAGTCCCTGTTTGTAGACTAACAGCCGATAGAAACTTTAGATAGTATTTCTTTATAGAAAACACTAAGATTTTAACTATTATGTAAGGCACGTAGTCGGCCTTAAATGGTCTGTAATTGTAGGTAGCTGTGAGGAAGTTTTTGCACCTGTGATTACTGTCGCAACGATCCGACACCAAGTTTTTGCTATTTCCGAATGATATATTGTAGGTTTAGACGTGAACGGTCCGGATACCGGCCAACGTGCACAAATAAAATACGCCTTCGCTTTCAAAGTAAATTACGTTCTGAATTCAATAAGATCAACTTTTCTTAGAATGGAGAAGTAGCTCCACTGGGCTATTCTCTGGAACTCATAAATTAATCGGATATGTATAGTTGGCATCTAATAAAATTTAACTTCAACTTTTTTAAATATTTTTGTTAAAGAATCGTAGTTAAAAGTGAAAGTTATTGAACGGTTTATGTGCTAATGAAATAATACCAAAAGCCGCCGTACAGAAACAGTCGCGCGCTTTGATTATATGATAATATGCAGAACTGTTACCGCACACTAAGCAATTACTAGGGTCCGGCAATTCCAAACAGCAGTTGGTTGTAATCTAACAATTGCAGAAATGTCGCCGTTATTTCTCTAGAATGATAAACATAGATCAATTAACGCGCCTAATTCCAATCTGGGCAAGTCTTGTGTTGACCAAACTCGGAGTGCAACGCAACTTGCGAGATTTCCCGAACGGACCGGTAGAGTCCACTTTTACCAATGGCATAACTTAAATTAAGAACACAAATACATTTATCATTCGCCTTTCGGAACAATGAGAATAATTTATGTACTGCTTTTCTAGCCCACACGAGTGCCGTGTTCGTTATATGCACGACATAGATTTTGAATCTTTGACATTTGTAGATTGTGCTTACATACGTGTGTCTTCTACGTCTTTATTTTGCACACTTTTGTTTATTTATTGCTGTGTTTTGTGGCTTTCCATGTCTTATTTGTTGACAGTATTTGTATATTACGTACTTAATAATAATTCAGTAAAGACTAACCTTTACTAGACTAGAGTTAATTAGTAGGTATTTTGTCCAATCAATGCAAAACATTTTAGTTTGTCACAATATATTCGTAACTACATTCATGCAAAAACATTAATTACTCGTTAATTACAGTTCACCGTACTTCTATGTAGATTGAAGGCATAAACTTTTTTCTTAAACTATGCTTGCTTGGGCTCGACCTATATACATATATATTCATCCAAATTAAACGCTTTTATACGTCGTTCCATTAGTCAACGTTGACATGAGACATTTTGACTGGTACTGAAGGAAGTAAGTCGTTTTATTTAGATCACAGAAACTAGAATGAGTTTGTCATTCATGTCTCCATGATAGTTGATTTTGTTTGTATAAATGTCTCAATTTCTATTTGAGTTGGTCCGCTACGGAAGTACTGAGCTAGTTTAAGTTACGGTATGTGTTCAAATACTGTAAGACCATGTTTTCATTACACTTTGCATACGACCATCAGACTATGGGAGGTCTCTTCTTAAATTAATGACACTGTTAACTTTAATCATCTTTATCTGTAGTGTAATGAACCAATTAGTTATTCTATAATAGCGAAACATTCGTTTAACGCAATTAATTATACAATAATTTACAGATTGTTAATTGACATACTTGTTTTTGGTTTGACGGATTTCTTTTTATATCGACGCATTATTATCACAAAAACCAGTTCGATAGATTCACTTGTATGATCATTATAGACCACATCGCTTTACAAATGATCTTAGAGATAAAATTGTGTGCTAATGAGTCAGCGCATTTTATTTTCGTGTCCAAAAGAAATATTTGACGCAGTAACCTGAAACTGTTTTGTATATTTTACGCGGGCTCGCGGGCGATAATTTCGATACGTAGCCGGTCGTCTGGCAGGGCTAACGTGGCATTTATGATTTATAATCCGGCCCCCGTCGGGTCCCCTCTTCTCAGAGACAGCAGACTTAAAAATAATTTTGATTTTAAATTGGAAGCAACTTATTAAACTGGGATTTTATGTGATGGGACATCGTAAATGATTGGCGGTCCAAATGCACTGCCTTTCAAATTTGCATTCACATAAACTAGATTCTTTAACTGTTTAAAGTACGTTTTTGTTTGTGATTTAATACGGAGAAGTGGAAAGCCTAAAGTTTCTAGTTAACAATCTTCACACACGTCGTAAAAGTTAACGGATCGAGCCACTAAAGAAATACACACTACTTGTATGACTTGTAAGCTCTACGCTACCAATTATAGCTACGAATATTATATTACAAAAAATTCCATCTTGATATGGATTAATAAAATACATAAATTAATAAACCACATGTCTGCATAGTGGTTACCCAGCTTCCTAGCTGAAAAAAAAGCTCAATCGAGCATATTTACAGTGTAGATGAAAAATGTTACGCAGACAACATAGCATACATGAAGTCATAAAGTATGTTAGTTAATTGCGCATAGTACGAGCAGCTATTTAATAACAGAGATAATCTCGCGTGATGCATACGCGCGAGTGACACTCACATGCGAGCATAATGCAGTGACAAACTGCTGATGATTTCTGTATTATGTATCGGACTGAACGTTTAACACGACCAGTGCTCTCGCCACCTAATTACGACAGTCACGCTTCAACTAAGAAAATCTTTTGTGCTCTTTTTCCGAGCGTTGAGAAATGTAACAAAACGGGTTGAAGAATTTTTTTAGTCGGAATGACTTTTAGTGACACGGCTTCGACCGGTGACGGTTTAATGAGAAAGCTTTGTGATCGCTGAGCCAGTCGACTCTGTGTCGAATTGTCGTTGTGATGTTCTTTAAAGTTTTATTTTACAAGGATCGCGACGGATGCCCACGTAATCCTTAACGCTAGTGTTTACGACGTGCACTTTCGACGGATCAGGGGCCTAGACAAGTTGCAATTTGACATTAGAATCGACAAACGAATAGAAACAAAAAGAATGGAAATGACATTAGTGACAGCCTGATTTGTCGGAAGTTTGTGTCATTTCCATACATTTTGTTTCTATTTGTTTGTCGATTCGAATAGCAAATTGCAACATAAGAACTACAAGCTCTGATAGAAATATTTTGCGGTTCGCCCGAAACAATCAATGGTGAAATATTTGCAAGTTAATTTACTATAATTATGTAAACTGTCCAAATTATTCATTTATAACGGTATCGTGATTGATGTAAAATATTCTTTGGTGTCGATAATTTACGAAGCATATTCGTCGATACAAAAAACGTGCTGCAGTGAATATTGAAATTCATTATGCTTATAGCGAGCTTTTACTGGAAGGGGGAGATTTACTCGTGACGGTGCGCCGGCGCAGGGCAGCGTGGCGTTGCTCCGTTGCGCCCGTGACGAATCCGTCTTTGACCAAACCTTGCATCAATACTCGTTATGAAAACTTTCAGAAATGACTTTATAACCATAACTATTAAACGACATTTCAAAAGCCATTAAAGTTAAGGAGTGAAATAACTTTTAGGGAATGTTTCACCACCTCCTTGGTAAGTTTCCGTTAAATTAATTGGCAGATAATTAATAAGTATTTGGGATAAGTATTTGGGAACATTTTTACACAGCATCATCTAGTCCCAAACTAAGCAGAGCTTGTACTATGGGTAGTAGACAATGGATATAATACTTATATACTTCTTTTTTGTAAATACATACTTATTATACATAGGAAACACCCAGACAAACACAAATACTTATATTTATCATCACATAAATATTTGTGTCTTGTGGGAATCGAACCCACGACCCCATGATCAGCAGTCCGGTACTCAAACCACTAGACCTCAGACGTCGTCTATTTCATTCATTTCTATTCTATTCTATTTTCTAATTTATCCGGCACTTAACTGATGTCCAGAGGTGTTAAACAGGCCCTAAGTTTGCTGTTCGGAGCTTCGAAATATTTATCGAAAGCATAAAAATTAAGCAAACATAAAAACCAAGGAATTAGCTGAGGTATTTTTATCTTCTACCAAATTGCGAGAGTAAATAAATAGGGCACAATAATGACGCACAGAATGTGATTTAAAATCTTAGGTCTCAAAACTGTCAAATAAATATCAAATATGATATAGGTTGAACCCTCATGCAATAACGTTAGTAGCAGCTGATCTTGCCACCTCTATATCAGTCTGGCTTACATTGCTATTGCAAAATTATTTTATTGCGAAATAACAAACCAGTCGTACTGCTGGCTGCAGCTAGGGAAGCACCCGGTTCTATTGCTTACTATTTTGTCCAGGCTGTAAAAGATAAGCGAAAACGTACCTATTTAAGTGAAGATACGAGTAAAGTCATACTTATTTTGGTAAGCGTAATTTATGATTTCTGTAAATGGTTAAACACTTCGGGTTTAATAGTTTTTTTAATTACCTTGTCCCACACTAAGATTTCTCTAGTATCGCAGGTACACAAACATAAATTCTTACAGTACTTCGTTAGTTTAGGACCTAACGTCGACTGCTACGGTTGAAGTCCTCGTTTTGATTCTCAGGTCGAGCAGTGTCTATGAAATTCTCAGTGGCAGCTTATAATTTGGGATTGTGTATTTAATGGTAATAGGCTCGTCCTTGTTGCATGGGACCTAACATACCAGTAAACTATGGGTGTAAATTGAGCCTTTCGGGAATATAGGCGTAGTGGTATTCTGATGGTAAATTTTCCCAAATCGAAATGTTCAGACCCGGTAAAACGAACTGTAATAAAAAAACGGTAATTAAAATAATAATAACAATTTGTAATAAAACGTTCTTACAAAAGACAATCATATCAAAATTCGTTGCGTAGTTTCGAAGAACAATGTGCATAAACATAGTTACAGACGCGGATACAAACTTCAT
The DNA here is from genome assembly GCA_946251955.1 of Acronicta psi. Classification (NCBI taxonomy): domain Eukaryota; kingdom Metazoa; phylum Arthropoda; class Insecta; order Lepidoptera; family Noctuidae; genus Acronicta; species Acronicta psi. Next base: position 6,891,368 of record OX276475.1, on the reverse strand, counting down.
ACCATGTGGTAATCATAAATGTCATTTTATGTTCATTGGTGAATATGTATAGATTTTGTTAGTAGTCGACGGTTGCGGCAGATCTCTATCAAAGTAAACATCAGTTAAAACTTAGATTCGGTTTCTAAGGTAATTGAAGACAAACATAATCTTTCGTCCCAAGGCGCCCCGTGACGTTTTAAATGAGTTACAGTATTTCTTTCCCAATAATAATGTTAGGTTTACGATCAAAACACGATATACATTATCTTAAGTTCTCGAACCAATAATATAGTGAAATTTAATGAAGCATAGAGTTTTAAATGTGTGTTTAATTTAAAATGATTGCGAAACACCGTTAACTGCTTCAGGTTAACTGGTATCCATCAAAGGAAATTCTATGAAATTGGCCATTGTGTCGGCTGAGCCCATAACTCGAACCAGCTTAGAAGGATCGCTCTTTAACCCTCAGCTCGCTTCGTGATGTCGCCTCGACCCCGGGCGAATCTATTTTGCCCATCATAATCGCTGCTTTCAATTTACGGTGGCTATTCTATCGCCTGATATATAGCACCGTTCGATTTCCAATGTTGGTTATTGTTCAAAATTGTTTTAACCCTGAGGTGTGGTGTTAATAATGTATTTCATTACAAGAACAATACAGGGCAACGAGGTACATATTTTAAATTAAACTAATACTAACATCCTAAATATATGTACACATTAAATATCGTATGAATGCCGTACAGATAGGAATTACATTAAATAAACTCAGAAGCATTCCGATACACACGGGAAGTATGGAAACGTTATCAATAAGGCGACGGGGAGTCCGATCATATCGCTCGTTGAGCACAGGAATATCTACACAGAGAGTTACGAATACACTCGCACATTACCTTATTTCGAAATCGTGACTGGAAAAATATTATATTATCCATTCATACACATTATGATAATGTCTATCGGTTATATTATTAGGCACACAAATATCATACATGGACTTAGACAATTTATGATTGAATCATTTCGATTTCTCCAAACATTTTTGTGTCTTCGGGTTCGGCTTACTAATGAACTATAAAAGTTGATGGTTTGTATTAAGCGGATATTATTTTCATTTGTAATGTGCGTACCGTGTATCGTTTAGAAGTAATTATGGAAACATTATGTCGTGTGACAAATCATTTTGGGAGAAGGCAAAGCTTTATGATTCTGTGGCTTACTGAATCGTGAACAAAGATGGCGTCCGGGAAATTGTTATTGGTAATGGTCGAGCCGACCGGCGGCGACTGGCGTGCGCGCCGCCTTCGATGTGATTCATCAATTTTTGTTGGTCCGCCACCATTTTGTGATTTTTCCTTAAGATAATGTTCTTGTGACTTGCAACACTCCTTACTCATGTTTTCATTGTCCATTTGCATGTCACTTTAAGGTGCTCGTACGTTCCCAATCCCTTGGGGATTTCAAGATGATTTCGAGATGTTTTCTTTGCACACTTATTTTTTTTTATTTGTAGTAACTAGTTATTCATAATCACTGTGTATGTACTCGACGCCAGTTTGTCCATAAAGTTAAGGAACAGGTATAACTTCATTATTATATTAGAAATTCCTTCTCTGCAGGAGATATTTATTTAAACCTAAAACTACTTTGTCGATGTAACATACCTTAACTCAATATTATACAACACACGCGTGTAAATTATTTGCAAGAACTGTATATTTGATAGACTAGAAATTAGATTTGATTAGTTTTTACGAAATTGGACCTTTTTTATCGTAAAATAGAGCACATTACTTCTTACTTTTCATACTTGAACTGATTTAAGGTTACATTTAAAAACAGCTAATCAGATTTTAATTCACATTACATCCGAAAATTTGGAGAATCGAAAATCAGTTAAAATTAGGTGACGCGAAGACATAATTAAGTCACGGGTCTTCTATTAACTATCTTCAAAAACAAACTACATAAATCGAGAAATATTTTTGTAGGCAGCGTGTTCTCGTATCTCGTGTCATGTCCTCAAACCAGGTACATTCGTATACCATGTTATACTATGACGTAATGAAGAGCAAGTGTCAAGAAAGTCGATAACACTTTGTATCACTAGCGCTAATTGAATTAACACCTGCATCGTCGTTGAAAAATAGTTCCCAACATAGACCAGGTGTTTTATTTATGAGTACAATTTCTTTCTTTTGCATTCCTCAACAACTTCTGAAAGTAAAAGAAAAACTTTGAACGGTGTAACTGTGAAGCACTTGAGGAAAACGATGTACGTCTCATAAAAAGACGAAGGTATACATTTGTATTGAATTTATTCTCTTCATAAGAACTTTTAATTATGTATCTGAATACTTAATTTAATGATTTATAAACTATAATTATGAATGCGGATATAGTTACAAAAAAGCTCAGTGTACAATATTTTTGTATATAACTTATTAAGTTACACTACGGAAACTATTTGCACATTCATGTGTTGGGCCCTTATTTTTACCGAACGACACGGCAAAAACCGAAGGAAGGGTTTTATATTAGGCAGTCTATGTATCTTCCTATTTACGTATGTTCCACTACAGCGCCTAAAGTACTCATCGGATTCTGATGAATGAGGTGTCAATCGATTCTTTATTATGGTCCCGTTACTACATTACATTACGGTAGCTACATTTTACATAAAACAAATCAATACGATGAATTTTAATTGCAGAAAAAACAGCGAACATTAGATTTTTTTCAGATCTCTACGAATTCTAAACCCATTAGATACTTACCTAATATTATTCTACTAATATTACAGAAGTAGTAGAAGATTGAAGTATGTACTATCTGTTTTATGTGCCTGTTCAAATTCCAATAGGCTTTTAACAGATCCTTTTCCATTTTGCTTAACATAAATGTTTCATAAATCTGTCATGAGTGCAGGACGCACACACGGACATCTGCTATTACGAATCCATAGAAAATGTCTATGACTTCGCAAGCTATGCCAGAAACAATGATCTTCAGCAATAAAACCCAGCACACACGGCAATAATTCTGTCGATTACGTCAAGGTTTCATAACAATAAATTTATCAAATATGGTACTCTAGCAATCAAATTCATTCCTTGTAAGATGTACGTACGTATTTTAGGGCGTGAACACATATGAAAGATTAAATGCCGATGTCAATGACATTTTTATATTTGAACAGATTTTTGGAATTGAGACATTGCGTGATCTGAGGTCAGAATACGAGATTAGTCTTTTGTGTAGTCTCTGATTCGATAATATAAAGTAGGTAAATCTGAGGGCAAGAAAAGATGAACTTTTTTGGCGTTAACTTTCTTCGAAAACTGAATTTTATTACTGAGTAAATTTATTCTCCTGTAATCTGCAATTAGTACTTTATACATATATTAAGCCGTTGTTTAGTGTTAATTTTAATTTTAAGTTGAACTAATCCTATATGCATGTTGGTTAGCCCGTAATTGGCTTATGTATAAGGCGGATGCCAGTAATGAACAATGTAATAATACAAATGTTGTATACATAAAGTTGTGGGATAAAATAGTATTCTATATATTTTTAAAATTTGAGATGTGAAAAACTTATTAAATTAAGGAAATAGTTTTTAATAAAACACAAGTTTCAAAAACTAAAATCCGACCATAAACAAAATCAACTATATTGCATTTAACAAGAACATATTCATAAAGAAACCTATCGAATAAATAATAATTTGCTGTATTGAAATCGGATCCTTATTTCTCTTTCACGTGTGAATTTTTTTGATATAATGAAAGTGTAATAATGTTAGTAGATACTAGATAGTAGATCAACATCCGGACAGATACTAAAAAAATACTTGTTTAAATTTCTAACCAACCGAAACTGTCAACACTTTCTCAAGATAATGTGTTTTGGTGACGTGAGTGTTGTCATTTTGATCTGAATAGGAGGCTAGACAAGTTGCAATTTGAAATTTGAATCGACAAACGAATACAAATGAATGGAAAAATATATGGAAATGACATGAGTGACAGCCCAATTTTTCCAAAGGTTGTGTCATTACCATACATTTTCTTTCTATTCCTTTGTGAATTCGAATGTCAAATTGTGACTTGTCTAGCCTTGTTCTAAATTTCTATGGGTCTGTGTTTTTAGATCAAAAAAGTAATTTCAAGTCTTTTGGAAATAATGTCAATAAGCGTGATGAATAATTCATTGTGTTTAATTATTATTACAGAAGAAGTTAACTCGTGTCAACTTCAAGTCAGACAATAAGTTTGGCGAGAACTGTAGTAGACATTAAAGTATGTAATAATAATGTAATGTTTTATGTGTCTGTTCAAATTGTTAAAGCTGTTGTAGTGCAAATGTGTTATTGTAAGTGAAAATAAACTTTGATGGTAAATTGATGGTGAGCTTTCGCTTTGTGTTTGAGTACCAGTGCTCTCATCTTATAAAATACTAGTGTCGCGGTTACATTCACAGTTTTTGCTCGACTCCTAAGGGTCGTAGCGTGATGTTAATTTACGTATCACCTTCTACAAGAATTGCGATATAAAAAAATGTAGTTCCAGAAATAAGCGCGTTAAAACAAAAGAACAACCAAAAAATCTCTTCACCCCAATTATATTTACCACTATATATTTAAATGGCATGGATTTTTTATATTCTTGTGCCCATAGCTTGTAGATAACAGCATTAGTATCCTACATGATAAGAGGCTAATATATCACATTTATCGGTGACACTCACAATCTCGATCTTAAACTGAGAATTGTTGTAATGAGGCTTATCTAACTTAAAGTTATGTTACTCTATAAATAATGTATTATATTTCATTCATTTTCCGTGAGGTTATAGAACGGCATAGATATAAAACACAGCAAATTAATAGTTTTTATGCAACGTATTTGAAAGTCAAACTTAATAATATCACGCCTTTATTCCCCAAAGGGTTAGGCAGTTTAAGTTTCATGTAAAACATTGATAACACATAAAATATATATATACTCACAGTGTGCTGATGTGTTTTTAGGTGCCTTATGCAGCAAACCTATTGCCATAGACCGTGCACAAATCCAAAAACCGTGCTGCTAATGAGCATTTCATAGAAAATCCTAATACTGTTCTACGTGGAGATTAAATATCAAAAATACAAATATAACGTTACAATATAGCTGTAGGTATACACTAAAATGATTTAATGATACTGTTAGGACACGGGCACACAAGGATGTTGCTAGTATTATTATAATGACTTTATAGTATCCACCAGGGATGGCGAACCTTTCTGCATCAACATAGCATTTTTCCAATTTCAAATCTTTTCCAATTTTTCATATATGCCAAAGTGCCATCAAATAATGTTGACTTTTTGGTTATTAAGAAAATAATTAATAGTATCAACTCAAAACAATACAAAAAAGGTACAATTTGCAATGTTTCAATAAATGTAAAATTAGTGCGAAATCTCTTGTTTCTGATTAGATAACAACTTATATTAGGGTTGTAAGATGTTTCTTTTAGCAGAATACATACCGAACTGAAATCATCTGTCAAACAGTTTCTAACATCTGTGAAAATAATGACTCGCAGTCATGAGGCAGGAGGTGCTCAAAATATTGGTATCATGAACAGTTCATCTTATTGTCCACGTTTTGTCGTAAGTTAGCACGAGCTAATTTCAACCCGGCCGTAAAGATCGAAAAAAAAAACGATGAAAATTATAGTGAAAGCCCAACTCGTACACTGCCGTTTTAAATCATTCTAGTCTACAAAAAATTTTCCTCCGATTTTTACGGTCAGGTTGAAGTGTAGTGAAGTAGCTCGTGCCAACTTCAAGCCGGACAATAAGATTGGTGACAACTGTATGTGCCATCAATGGCACGCATGCCATTGGTTCGCAATCCCTGGTAGACAATGCCTTAGCGTTGTCGTGGCAAAGTTCACACGCGGCCCGCTCTGCTATCACGAAAAGCTATTTACTACCGACACACTTCTGTCCATCTGTGTAGATTATAAACTGTTCTTCTGTTGGCTGTTTGAATTATTATACTATCTCTGGTAGGAACATCACGCTGACTCAAGTACCTTTGTTAAAGTCGTTGGGATTTTAGTTAGAATAATGAATGGGCTCAGTTAATATTCGTCCTCATTTTGAGACTGCCTCGTTGGTCTTACAGGGCCTGGACTCGATTCCCGGGTCGAGTAAAGTGTTGTGGGGTTTTTCTGTGAAAGCTCAATAGCAGCTCGGCGTCTGGATTTATACCCGGTTAAGGGTTATAGGCTCGTTAGGCTAGGTTAAATGTATTCTTTTAACTTAAAAGGTTTTGAAATAAAACTACTTTTTACGGATTTTATCGCGTTATATTGATATTATTTTAATCCCGACGTTTCGGACCCTTTACAGCGTCCATGGTCACGGGTGACTAAGGTGGTAGGCGTCTTGACGTTTCAATTACTAACAGCTACCCTACATTTTTGTTAATTGTTGGCAATCCGATTCACGCAGAACGAGCTCACCGTATCCTTCGGTCTTGCTTTTAATGTAAAAGTAACTCTGCCTGTTTTTCTGTTAACTTTTCACGCCTTAATCGCAAAACTAATCTCAATAAAATTTTGGCAAAGAAATAGATCCTTGGAAAAGAAACAAAAGCTATCTTATGTCTGAAAATGACCCGAAACAAGGGCAACTGCAGTAGTGGTGTATAAATTGACTAATACAAAAGTTGTTACGCAGGTTTGACATAAATTAACAACACGAATGAGTTTGTTTTCTGCCAACATTTATTTCTTGTCTATGAACAGAAAACAAAATGGCAGCTAAGAACATGCCACACGAGTCTATAATAAAAGTCCCGCGCTAACTGTTCCACGATTAAATTATTCATGCGACTAAATTCGAAATAAACTATTCCATTTATAAAATTGTTATCTATGCTTACGCTCGGCCACGTTGGCCCCGGGCAGCACCTAACGCGCTGTCCGTGGTCGTACCAAGCCTGTAGGCTAAACACGGAAATTAATCACGCTTTATTAGCAAAGCTTCCTTATATGTGGATCATATTAAGATATATCTTATGAATAATGAGGACGATGCATAAAAATTATTGATTTTAATTCTAGAGATGTCTTCTCTTGTTTAGTCGTAGATTTTGTTACTTTTTAGTACTTCCTATTATTTGTATAACATATTTAAAATAAATAGGGAACCTTATAAATATGTTGTAGAAATAATCTAATTTAGTTATATCAATACAGGTACAATTTTAAAATTTGCTTTAATAAATTGCTAACAGCTTTCGTTTAACATACCATAACATCAAGCGTGTATTCCCCGAGAGGTTTAGCAGAGGTGTAATATATACATACATACATACATACATAGCTTCACGCATGTTTTCCATAGGGGTAGGCAGAGACTATAGATTTCCACTTGCTACAATCCTGGCACACCATTTTCGCTTCGTCTATGTTCATTAACCTCCCCATGCATGCTCGGTTAAGAGCACCCTAAACCAACGAGCATGCTTAGGGAGGTGTACCAATCTACACTATTAAACATCCTACAGTTTGCCGGTATGTTAGGGCCCAAGGAATAGGGCTGTCCTTTAGTGTAGTAGTAATATTAACATTTCTTAGGTAATTTAAGAAAAACACCTCCTGATACTACATCTATTATTATTATTATGCCTCAACAATTTATTCATGGTACATGTAAATAAGCGATATCTGCATGTTTAGTTTTTACTATTTTACGGCCAACGATGATTATAAATATAAAATCGCTAACCGCAGGCCTTGTTGCGTGGCGTCTTTTGATTCTTTTTGCGAAGTGACAGCGCCATTGCGTGTGAGCAGTTATTGGGAACATTGAAAGACGCCATAAATTGTTCTCCGTCGTGTAAAAATACCATTTAATACAATAATTCTGAGTCACCGATAAACAATCGTGTCCGTAATTGATATATGCAGGAAGTTCGGTAAAAGTGTTGAAGTAAAAGTCGTTCCGAACATATTTGTGTGAAAACTGGGCCGAAATGGTATCGGTTGTCTCAACACTGACAACTTTATTAGTGGCCAACGATCGTAAAATTTTAAATATGGAATTCGGATGCTAATACTACAAATCACACGAAAAGTGTTTTTTTTATCTTTATGTATTACTGGACAGGATTATTACCTTCTCTCGGTTGATTTTAAATAGTTGTGTTGTATTTTAATTAGATATAGTTGCTCGCATACCACTAAACAGCCAAGAAACGAGTGCAATAAAATTTACGACACGTATGCCATGATAACTGAGTTATTCGCTTCTGTGCCTCGTGTCGCGGGTTCAATCTCCGAACTAAAGAAATGTTTTTCTTTGATCAAATGTTTCTTATGTATTACAAGTCATAATTATGTAATAATATCCATTGTCTAGTACTCATAGGACAAGCTCTGCTTGTTTTGGGACTAGATGGTGCTGCGTAAAATGTCCCAGAATATTTATTTGTTGTATGGATCAAAAGTCTAGATCTAGAGTATTAGTTTCATGTGAAATTTGTATTGGTAAACAAACCCACCATATTATAGTAGTGTGCAGAAGTTATTAATGAATGAAAAATTCTAAATGCATACCTACTCGATACTATCTATAAATGGAGATAATTGTAAATGAGAGAGTAAATCTGTCTGACCGTGTGTCTGACGGTCTGTCTGACATTATGTCTCACGGTCTGTCTAAAACCGCAGAACTGATGTCGATAAAATTTAGCAAGGAGATAGATAGCATCCTGAGGAAGGATATATATAAGGTTTGTCTCAAAAACTTCTTTGAGTTACGACTGAATGCGCTATAGTCTTTCTTCTTCTTCTATGAAAGTTTGCATAATTAATGTGTTTTAATAGACGTCATCATCCTCCGAGCCTTTTTCCCAACCATGTTGGGGTCGGCCTTCAGTCTAACCAGATGCGGCTGAATCAGTATTTTACCCGAAGCGACTGCCATCAGACATCTGCAACCCAATTTCTGGGCAATACCGATATTCGGAGGATAGACTGGTTGTCAGGTTTTTGGGCTTCTGACTACCACTAACGATTGTCATAGGTCCCAAAGGTGTTGACTAAGAAAGGATTTTGGGAATTTCCCAATTCGGAATGGATGAACGTGTGGAGGGACGAGGTGTGTTGCCCCTCCAAAGGCAGGATCCTCTGACCAGGCGGTTGTTATGCCTGGCGGGCCACTGCCCGACTGTTGATGTCGGGCGGCTATATATATGCAAGTTGCACGATAAACTTCACTTGCGCGATTCAGGATTTGTTGCTCCGTACAAGTTCTTATGTAGCCTGATAGATGTCGCTACAAACGCACAGAACTGAGGCAAACTGGTGTACAATAAAATTAGGGGGTTATAGAGATTTTACACAAACAATTGGACAACATTTGTCACTACAGTTAACAAGATACATCCGCTGCTTAACTAGTTTGTAAACATAAACGTTACTTGACCCGATTAGAAAGTCGCTTATCTCTGATCGAGATGAAGATATCGTGCGACTTTTAACTTCTTATACACTCAATTATAATCGTCATGAGAACAGACGAGTTCTCATTAAAAAACTTTGGAAATGTTATGCTAAACTCTGGTTATTATAATCCAAAGAAATAATGCATTTGTATGCTAATCGACAGATCATTATTGAATGTTACACTGTATCAGTATTAGAACTTTTATTGTGACGTAATAACTGACAATCTTGCGTTTATAGCGCCATCTAGTTAAAAAAAAATGAATTTAAAACATAGACTTATAGTGTGCATTTCATTTCTATGCCCAGAAGGGTTTAAGTAATTGCGTTAGAAAGTTGTATACGCTCAGTTTGTATCTTTTTATAAACGATCGCGAACCCAAAAATGTGATTTTTAGAATTCTTGTCTGTTTGTCTGTTTGTCTGTTTGTTAGGGGTTGGCGCTAAACCTACTGAACAGATTTGAATTTTGTGTTAACTTTTGTAAAGCATAATTTTCAACTTAAAAACTGATGTAAAGCTTTTTTCAATTATTTGTATAGAACCTCAGATACAGCTTGACCTCTCTGTTGTATGCAAGCCCATAGAAAGAAGAGATCATCATTGTTGGTTTTTGATTTTTGATTTTCTATTTAAAAGTCCATCGTTCAACTAAAAAAATGAGGTATATCTCATTCCACTCGGTTGCGTAGATGCTGAGATAGAGCTTGACCTCTCTGTAGTATGTATTCCTATTGATATAAGGGATCATTATTGTTGGTTAGTTAATTAAGTTGTCATATGCGCAGAAATCGTGATTGTTGATTAGTTATAAACGTTTAAAGTGGTATAGACTTAAATTAAACAATAGTTGTAAAGTTTGGTTAGAATTACGAGTTATTACGACGAACTGAAGTTTCAATTTTCCTTTGGAGTGATTTTGAATAACACAGTTTCACAAACAGTATCACCTCAGTACCTCATAGAGTACCCCAGTACCAGTAACAGTTGCTCAAACCGAGCTAAAAACTTTGACGAAGTAATAACTACGCTGAGCGATAGGTTAAGCAGCGGTTTCTGCGGTTAGACTATGGATGGGTGACCATTCTTAAGACATTGAGTCCCTCTGTACCTTATATAGCACGTTAAGAAATGGCAATTGATTCGGCATAGTAGACCCCATACGAAAACCTATGAAAATCGTTAATCGTAGTCAGAAGGCCAAAAAACCAGACGATCAATTTAAAGTTAGGATACCTATCGGTTTTAACCAGTCTGAACGCTATTGCTTTGTGTAAGATATTTATATTTAACCACATCTGTTTCGATTGGAACCGGAGCTTAACATATTTTCGGCATAGGCTAGGAGTCTAGGAGGATGATGAAACTGTTATAGTGAGCTGCTTTTTAACTTATGCGGGATCGATTTCTTGCAATTTTGTTTCTTCATCCACGGAGAGCGAAGCCGCGGGCAAAAGCTAGTTTCATATAAAAATCGAAATAATAAGACTTTGACGTTAACTCCCAGGTTGACTACAAGTTTTAGCATTTCAATTGATTCTGTTTAAATGTTGCCTAAAAAGGAAAAAAAATATTAGGTATGACATAGACAGAACATTTAAGAAATATGCCATAGTTTCACACGCCTGCCTTCCGACGTCACATTCTGCGGTAAAAAAGTAATTTAATCTTTATCTGATGTAAAACTGCGAACGTCACACACGACTCAATGTACTTTTCAATATGTACAAGTGGAAACAAGTTTAATTGGTGCACTATAACATGGTCCCGTACAAACGGACAACACGTCTCTATTTTATTGAGTGCAGTATATAATAGGGATGGGAATGTGTCTTCTCATATATGGAAAGAAAGAAAATTTATTGGCAATTCAGTTTTCAATTTAGACTTGAGACTTTCAAGTAGCTTCTTTTCTCTTCCATCTTTGTGGAGTCCCGAGAAGTACTTTGTTTTGTGCTCTGAGTAAATTGATTTCTCATAAAATTGTTATGTTCGGTTCGGGATCTTGACAATATACGTGTGGTCTAATAAAGTTCCTTTTAAGAACTGTGCAAGTACAGATGCAATGGAACTTAAAAAACATGCGCCTACAATGCGTTAGATAAACAAGTTAAGTATGAGTATATAAAGTAAACTTTTAATTTAATAGTTACAGTAAAGCTGTTTTAAAGAAGAGAAGAATGGAAGAAAACTTTTAGATTTATAGGAAAAAAGATATATATTTTTTTATAATTAAAAGGCAATTTAGACTCAATATCAAGTATAATACTAGTAGGTAGTCATTATTAAACTAGTAGCTAATCTTCTGCTTTAATTTAGAAGAATTAATAACTTATATTTAAGTACAAGTCTACTAGCCTTTCAGTAAAAGTTCCGAAACGTCTGGATTTCGAAATCTTACTAATATTATAAAAATTTTGCTACTCTCTCACGCAATAACCACTTAACGGTTTTGATGAAACTTTTCAGTATTATAGCTACATTAGAATAGCACATAGATAGGTTATAAAAAGTCTTAGGTTTTAAGTGAAGCCACGGGTACTAATAGCTAATTAATACAACGGGATAAAACCCGGAAAAATAAGTTTTATGTCTAATAGTTTTCTATTGTTGGTTATAAAAAGACTTTTAGGTTGCGAGTGAAGCCGCGGCTAATAATAGCTAATTAATATAACGGGATAAAACCCGGAAAAATAACAATTAACTAGTATTACAATGTTGATAATTTCTTAGTAATCGCAACATAATCGAGTCGGCTAAGTTGAAAATCGATTGTTGGGACGGCTATCCCATCCCTAACACATAGTCGTAAGAAACCCCGTCTAGTAATTAACGTTTGCCTTGATTTGTGGCGTTATCATGATGTCTCGCGAACCACCAATTTATGGTCGCATTTAAAACGTAGTATCTATTTCTGTAGCCATTGTTAGGCTTATTAGACTAGTATAAACTAATCTAGCAGATAAAAGTATTCGATTTTGCTGTAGAATTGGATTCGATTGTTGTTTTTATTAATGATATCCGTTCTGTTATTTTTTTATGACTTAACATTGTAAGTATCTTAATTGTTTTTGTTCCTTCTTCCGTTCTGGTGGTGTGGGAATTAATATTAATTATGGTAGTAAAATAAACTGCATTATTATTATTAATATCTGTCCAGTTGGTTCCACTGCAAGGCAAAGCCTCCGTCCTCCTTCCGCCAGGAGACTAAGGTATGGGGTCCTTAAAAAGGTCGTGAAAGGATTTTTGCAGGATCGGCAACGCGCGAGATATACCCCTGGTGTTGCAAGCGTCCATAGGCTACGGTAACCGTCCACCGTCAGGCGGGCCGTAGTATGTCACCTTAGTTGTATAAAAAAAACTTTAAAAGTAACATAGCATGTAGCTTGTATTACACAATATAATACTTACACGCTTGTACTCTCTAAAGGGTTAAGAAGAGGTGTACTAATGTACATTGTACACCCACAAATCGCCGAAATGTTTTGGTTACAAGTAATAGAAAAAAACCTATTGCCTTATCTGGTACAAATCCAATTTTCGAGCTGCTACTGAGAATTTCATAGCAATCCAATAACAAATGTACCTATAATATAATAACTGTTAACTAAAGTCTGCGCGGAACTAGTTGGCCGCGCCTTAGGTATGTGAGCGGTGGGACGGAGGGGCGGGCTCGCCTGCCTGCGTTGGGACGGAGAGACGGAGGCGCTTGCATCACAATAATCTGCCGCCTCACCCCCGTCCCTACATAAGGCGCGGCCAACTAGTCCCGCTTCGACTATAGCTGTAAGTTTTCTAAACTTGGAAAAAAAAATAACACTTTACTTGACCTGGGCATTGATCCCAAGACCTCTAGTGTTGCACCTACGAATACTAAACTAATGAGACAGCTAAATAACTTTTAATTCAACTTAACTGTTGATTTAGCTGTCGGTTATTGTGAAATAACACTCAACAAAATTATTCCATATAAAAGACATCAACGAAATGGTGCAAAATTTTTACGAACACGTTGAAGCTTTGAATACGTATTAAACAAGCATATGTTTAACTTCCTGTAACCTTGACGAAAATTTAATTAACATGTAGTCTTATGACATGAAATGTTCTGGTATATTTTGACCCATAAAATCCATGATATAGTTTCATAAACAATGACTCTATGTCTTTGTTATTTCTCTCACATAGTTTGCGACTAGCATTTTCACGAATTAATAACCTTATTTGTTTCGTATTAAGACATTAAATTAAGTAATAATGTAATAACAACAAGAACTATAATAACATGTTTACGATCGACTTCCGTTCTAGACAAGAATACTTTCTTTTTCCTCCATATAATTTCATCTTAGAAATTGCTGGCGTGACAAGACATAGTATGTCGTGGACTAAGTCGATTTAGTTTGAAGATATTGTACAATAATTGGGATATATGTGACATAAATAATTTAGTTCGCGGACGTTGTTGTAGAGTATTAGGTACAGACAGAAATGTAGGGAATTTTTTAAGACATCGCATTACCAAAACTTGTAATTATATTCTACTAGTTTTCCGCCAGCGGCTTCGCCCGCTATCCCACGGGAACCATACATTTTACCGGGATAAAAAGTGCTATTCCAGACTATAATCTATCTCTGTGCCAAATTTCATTCGGATCCGTTCAGTAGTTTTTGCATGAAAGAGTAACAAACATCCATCCATCCATCCATCCATCCATCCTCACAAACTTTCACATTTATAATATTAGTAGGATAGGATTTGAAGGTGATGCATATAATGCAGAAAACTCTTATAACCTGCCATCATGCCTGTTTTCCTTGAAGGGGTGGGCAGAGGTGTACTTATTTAGTACACTCACTTCTCCGGTATGTGTAGGTACCAAGTATTAGCGGGCGAGCTCCAACCACAAATCTGAACTTCCAGATACCACTGAGAATTTCACAGAAAAATTAAATACCATTCCTCGACCTGGGAATCGAACACATTACCTCAAGTGTAGCTAGCAGTTCTAATAAGAGAGTTACCTAAACCAACACGATTTAGTAACTTTTGAACAATAAATAATGCATAATATTCAACGACTTTTGTTGCCGACTGTACATCTATACAAATAGGTACACGCTTCACTTCCTGTGAAAAAAAATTTACTTGTTAACATACACAATGTACTAGGAACATTACATAGAAACATGCCAGTTTTGCCGTTTTTAGTAGCCATGTTTAAGCTGGGAACTATTTAAAATGGCTTTCTTTAACTGTTGGAAATCTCTTAAAGTGTCCAAACTCGTTTACAGTTAACACTTTATGACTTACCTGTTAGTTCTAAGAACATGCAGTTAATGCATTACTGCGTTATGCGTTTAATACTTTGACCTCTTTTTTCTCAGGTAGGCAAAGCTGTACAAACAAATATTAGAACTGCTTTATCGCTCCTGTGGTTAGAAGCGCGGCTGTCGATCAAGAGGGTTCGATTCCCAAGGTGATGAACACTTTATTGGAGTTTGCTATCAGAATCTCTGTAAATTCTCGGAATTGTGAAAAATTTTACTTATACTAAGTATATGATTGTCTAACCAAGACTAAGAACCACTAGATCACACCCAGGACTTCTAGAGAAGTCCTGGGTGTGATCCCCGGGTCGAACAAAGTGTTTTGGGTTTATCTGTGAATTTCCCAGCTCGGAGCCTGGATTCGTGCTCGGTTGATGAACAATAGGCTCGCCCCCTATTACGTAGAACCTTAAACATACCGGCGAACTGTAGGTGTACATGGGTACACCTCTGCCTAACCCTTCGGAGAATACAAGCGTGATGGCATGTTATGTGTTTATGCTAAGCGTCTGATCAATTCAAAAATGTACCAGTATGAATTTAAGGAACTTATTTGGAGGTGGTGAAACGTGCCCCTAAGAATGCTATGGTATGTACTGTTACCATATTTATAAAAGAGTTTCTATGATGTTTTTTGCCGACTCTTCTTTATAAGCCCTACTTTTTGGAACCGTACAGCTAGTAGGACTATTCAAAGTACCTAATTGAAATAAAACATTTGACTTTGTTAGATGATATATACGCGTAAGTGACGCTTCGGTGTTGTAAACGTCCAAAGGCTGCGGTAACCATCTACCATTAAACGGGCCACATGCTTGTTTGCCACCCTTGTGGTATAAAAAAACATATTCAGATGGTGGAGGCTTAGACCAGCCCTCCGCCACGATCGCTTTGCCGAGTAGCAACAGACTTCAACTTTATGTCCGGATAATAGCAATAGGCTTGCCCCTGCCGAGATACCAGAGAACTGTTACCCTAAGTACACCTCTATCTATCATTTCGAGGACATTCATGAAGGTATGTGACGTCAACAAATTTCAGTTGTTTCAACAGTGTGCCCCATCTATTCTCAAGTCAACAAATAACGACCGGCGGGCAGATGATATCTAGGCGGATTCCGGGTATGTTGTGTGCGTCTGAATGCCTAACGGACGCGTCTACGTCTAGACTTGGTAGTGCGGTGTGACGCGGACCCCGGGCCTGTCCTGTCACTCAATCTTTCAAGCGATTATAACCCACGTTAACAAATAACTGTACTGATACTGCGACATTTAACAAATAAGCTCTAAACTTGCTGTTTATAAACTTAACTAGCCTTTACCCGCGGCTTCGTTCTCGTAGAAGTTGATTTTTTCCCCCCGTTTTTGCAATATTTTTAATTGATAGTCCACTCCTATTGGTCGTAGCGTGATGATATATAGCATATAACCTTCCTCGTTAGACAGACTATCTAACACTGAAATAATTTCTTAAATCGGACCCGTAGTTCCTGAGATAAGCGGGTTCAACCAAACAAACTCTTCGGTTTTATAATGTTAGTAAAGATTTAAAATAAAATAAATAAAAATTTGTTTAACTGTTTTTGAAATTTTGAACTACATATATCGGTGTGCAATAGGGGATAAAAATTAACTAAGTATCCACGAGAACTAGATAATTATAATTATTATATTCTCGTATAAATAGTAAAGATTTTACATACAAACAAATAAACTCGTCAGCATCATAATATTGTTATAAACTAGCTTCCCGCCAGCGGCTTCGCCCGCGTGGTATTATAATTTTTTCCCCCGTTTTTGCAACATTTAGCATTACTACTCCGCTCCTATTAGTCGTAGCGTGATGATATATAGCCTATAGCCTTCCCCGATAAATGGGCTATCTAACATGGAAAGGATTTTTCAAATCGGTCCAATACTATTTGAGTTTATTCGTTACATACAAAAATATCAAAAATACAAATCTTTACTCTTTATAATATTATTATAGTATACTAGCTTTCCGCCAGCGGCTTCGCCCGCGTGGTCAAGTATTATACATATAAACCTTCCTCTTGAATCACTCTATCTATTAAAAAAAACCGCATCAAAATCCGTTGCGTAGTTTTAAAGATCTAAGCATACATAGGGACAGACAGACGGCGGATAGCGACTTTGTTTTATAATATGTAGTGATTATAGTATATATAGTATAGAGTATAGATATAATAAACTTAATATAACATCTCGCCTGTATTCCTTTACAGCCTTATTAATAAACACGGTGTATACTGGGTGTAACTAAACTATGTTTTGACCTTCCCTATTTCAGCCACTATATTTTTTTTTGACAGTGACAAAACATAGATTGACTATTCCTAGCCTAAACCTTGTTTATTAATAAAGCCGAAAGGGTTGGGAAGGGCAGGTTTTAGGTACCATGTTATTATGTGTCGAGCTTATTGCCATTGTTCTTACTGTGTCAATTAAAAAATGAATATTCCTAAGCTCATAATGCGGAAGTACCTCCCATCCTACAGAAAACTGCAGTCAAATAACCCAGTTTATCGTGTGTTGTGTTCCTGCAGTGAGTAAGGTTGCCAGAGCTTCTTCTAAGGATGCGCTGCGCTGGCAGCAAGAGGAATATTCCCTTAATGTAAACTATCAAAAAAACATTTGATGGAATAAAATAAATCAAAAAGAAACTCCAAGCTGCTACGTTAGAATTTCATACATAATCAAATCAAAATCTTATAACACTTTTCTTGAGCCGGAGATCGAACCCAAGACCTCACATTCAGCAGCTAAACTTGCGAACTCTGTGCAGTTATTATTTGTACATTTATCATGTTTATATATATGTTACTGTAACCCTTCGGCAGTAAGATTTACAGACAATTAACAATTAAACTACGGATAAAACAAGTACGGTTGTGCCCACGAAAATAAACAATAAAAACTTAACATCTCACTAGTGAGCGCCGTAAACGACTCATTAAAAAACAAGAAGCGAAATTACTCGTAAAACCGTGTTTATCTTTTTAAGTCTGTTATCTGATTTATATAGATACTACCACGAACAAATGTTTATAAAGATAAAGGATTATCGTGAACCTATAATTAGAACACTGCTTATATATCTAGGATAAATTGCCCTTTGCATTAAAAATTATACCCCGAGTTGTACTTAGTGGATTTATGTGAATCGCTTTAGCCAATAAAGTAGGAGATGTCTCGTAAATCGTGGGTACATCGGGACGGATGGTCGGCGCAGCCAGGCGACACCTACGGAGTGGGCGCATCCACCGTTAGACGTTAGGCCCGGGGCATACGAACCTCGGGGACCAGCCTTCACTTAATTATTTATTCCCCCGTCTAACACACCCTTTGTTTCACGCCAGATTTTGTTTTTGTTCGATAAACATCTAATGCATTTTAAACAAGATATCCAATTTGGTATAAGTGCAGATCGAATTTGTTCTCAGAATTACTTATAAGATTATAACCTTTCGGTTTCATAACTGATCTGTGCCCTAAATACCGTTATTATTGCGCAACTGGTAATGACAGTATGTGATTTATCTTATAAACAAAGCACATTGCGACATCAACTGTGTTCTAAAAAATACTTACATCATTTGCGAGTCGACCTTACACCTTCCAGCACTAAATACCTGCAAACGAGATTTGATCTACTGTGTCTTATTCCCAAATGTCAATGTGTTAAAATCACATAGCTAGAATAACAGTACAAAATGTTACATCAAGCGAAACTATGCGTAAAGTGTTCGGCATACTGCATCATTTGTTTATCCTAGAGGCGAAATGTCGTCGTTCTACATAGCAGAGTATCATTTATCTGGTATTGGATTAGCACGCGTGTAACCCTAACTGTGGGCTTGAACGGTACAAATAGTTCGCACCGCGAGGCAAGCATCTATGTCGACCTAGTAACAGCCGGGTGTCGGGTAGCATGGGTGGTTCACAGAGGTCGGCTAACTAACTAATGAACAAAATTGATATTACATATCTATACTCTCGTATTGAAACAACACAGTTGCGAATTGATTGTCACAATAATTTTATTTTCATTGCCATTTTTTATATAAAGGGAATCCCAAGACTGTTCTCCTTATCGACGCAAGCACATTGAATTGCCTTTTGAACCGAGTCCATTCCTATCGCAACTGTCACTAGAAAAATTAATACGATATAAATTTAAATCTCAAAGCAAACGCATAACTAAGTGCCTACTTATATACAAAGATATATGTTGCTCCGCTGTGATTTAATAGTTATAGCTTTCAGCTCAATAATCTTGATTTATATCCATGACACTTTGCCTTCCATGCCTCAAAAGGATTCGAAGCCTTCGGCAGACGCTGAGATTAGAAGGCTTTGTCACAACTTAGCTCTTAGATAAGTAGAAGTTTTCATTGACCCCAAAAACGTAGGCAATTAATCAACAAAACCTGCTCCACTGGAAATGCTTAACAACACTTATAAGGTTTATAATAGAATTAACGTTACTCAGAAAAAAGCTTGTAAAATATAGAGAAACACGCGCAGACTATTACCCTCATTTCGTCTCACTGTAATTGGTTAAAAATATTGCCTAGCCACTAGTGCCGTCCCGTCTATTCAAGTTCCTCTTTTTACTCTTATAACACGATAAAAAACAACGGAATAAGTTATCAAAAGATCTAGGCTTATTCGAATGTATTTTCTGCAAATTATAGCCATGTACAATTCATTCGACGCAGCAGTCGAATTGAAATAATCTGAAAATGAGGTTAGTAACGTTCGTGAAAGATGTTATTACACGAACTATGTATACGAACGTAAATGTTTTGCGATGGATTCATCTTTTAGATAAAGATTTTATATAAAGTGGTCGAGCATACTGCCTAAAGGAACACCGAAACTACTACGCTAATGAATAACACGGGGAATAATAAAGCTGACAGTTGTGAGAATTCTGCTATTCGACAAGGATCATACTGACTCATTTCCGTTGTCATTCTTTTTTAATTCTTAGGGCAGTGTGAGAACTTTTTGGTTTCAAGTATTAATACATAAAAAGCTATAAAAGTGTCTCAGCCGATAACTGTGAAATATATTTCACACAAATATCAAACTATCAAGCCTTGTCTCCCAATCCTAGAACCAGTCCAACGTTTATACGTTTACGGCGAAGACCGTACCGATAGTGACACCCAGCTTCGATCGTCATGACCTGATAATGTTGTAACATTGTACCGCGTTCGATACCGCCATCTATGTAATGTATTATGTATTTTATTTTACTCGCCAGATCTCCGACCCTATTTATATAATTATCTACCAACTCTGAATTAACTTACCGTTATTTGGAATGCTCTTTAGTTGTGTTGTAATAGCGTTCTGTTGGGACAAGATTAATTTAAAATGAGTTAAATAGTTTGTATAATTGGTATAGATTGCATATAAAGTAGCTGATATATTTAATTTAATGCGACGTATTTAGCATCAAATTAATCGGTTGTGATGCGCATACGATTGTCTCTTGGCACGTCATTCAAGATATCAACTAAACTATTATTGCTATAAACGCGTTAGTGTCTGCGTGTAGCTCACCAAAGTAAATCCATCCCACACAAAATCTATCCAATAAATATCCAAAAAGCTTGTTCTGCAAGCATTCCGCGTCCATTGTGTTTCTTGCAGATATATCTTGCGTAAGGAGCATACGATTCTTGCGAGCTTTGCTTTCTCCCCTGCCCACGCTCGGCGATACTCGTCACTATTGATTGACAAAGTATCCATTACCGCATCGGAACCGACTTTTATCCGAATCGATGTAATGTAAGAAGAGACCGCGGAAAATGTTTCCGACGCTTTGAGGATTTCGAGTCGCCCGTGGTGACCGGTTACCTAATGCAATAGTTGACAAATCGCTCAATTGTCCCTACTTGGTGGTTTGTCGGGGCAACTAGTTGGGTGGCGGGTTGCGCAACTAGTGGCCACTACAGTCCGTTTGACGGATGCCGGAAGACGTCCAACTTTATTGTGCTTTATTGCGATTGGACGGTGGTAAATAGCCGCGAATCGCATCTGTGAGAACATTTTGATTATCGGGAACGATTCTATTGAAATTTATTCAGAGATTCAAATAAAACACGTTATAAAGAAAATTTCCAGACTAAATTATTATCAGTTGGCTTATAAACGCCTACAGATTTCCATAACACCTTGATTCTTAAATTATTGAAGTAAATATTTGTAAAATTCCGGTATAAATCAAACATTAATTATTTCATATTTATAATGTTTTTTTTTGTGCAATAAAAGGAAAATATTAGCAGTACCATAAATATGTCTCGTATAGTCACAGCAGGGTGTGTATTCGCAATTTTCGTGGCTTCTTACACATTTGCATAAAAAATCTAAAGTCGCTTTTTGATCCATAATTTACACGTAATGTTCATAATAAAAATAATGTACCGTCATGTACCTAAAACAATACCTATAATAGTGTCTTCGCACTAATGTTTGTTCAGCATAGCCGTCTGTCTGGCGATAAACATGCTCAACGTAGACGCGGCGTGTGCGCAGCGTACCTATACTCCTATCATATACGATACCCATACGTTACGTAAAGACGCGATAGCTTAGTCTGAGTCGACGATCTACTTTATTAATATTCTAAAAAAACAAATGACTTAAAACATTATTTCTATAAATCAAGTTATCGATTGATTTATTATTTACCTAATTCTACATATTATGTTTTAATAATAACGAGCGCTCCAAAATGGTCATGATATTAGGCACTACCTAATTTGTATAAATAGGTTTAGATATATTGAATGAATAATCAGCGTCTACAATGGAAAAAATGTGTAGGTATATTTACATTTGCATATATTTCTTGCTTATATCACACAAGACGCTAACTAAGCAGAAAGCGAAATGCTAATGAAGTGTGGTTATCTCAGCCGAGGCTTTTTATTTGTCGGATAACCCGTAATGTGTTTTAAAGATATGTTCACCTTCAAGTTTTGATGTTGTCTCATGTTTTTTTTTACCTCTTGCTCTTAAATGCCCGTAATGCGCAACGTTTCTGTATTGCAACACTTTAACGCTATCTGACTTTGAGTTATGTGGGATGACTTGCAGTAAATACCTTAAAATACCTACCTATTTATAAGCTTTTAGAATGAAACGCGAGGAAAAGGATGTTTTTTACTTGTCATCATAGAAGCAACATAAGGAATATCAATAGGTATGTTGCTAGTAGTGCAAACACTTGATTCTGTTTACATTTATAAGCTATTTGCGCTTAGTGATCGGAACCTCGAGTGCCAACACATTGCTGAATACGTAAATAGTAACGGTTGTCCATCTACAACCAGCTGACTCCCGCCACATTTAGAATAATGTGATAAGATACTTTTCTACTGATTTCTGACACATACGCAAATATAAGACACCGTGCATGGTCACCATTGCTTCTGGTTGTCTGGTTTAGTAGCTCCTACCCGTGACCATGGGCGTTGTAAAGGGTTCGAAACGTCGGTATTTAATAAGATCAATATAATGCGATAAAATCCGTTAACTTAAAAGCAGTTTTACTTCAATACTTAATTTCAATAATTACAAATTCTTAATAAGACTTCATTAATAATACATGCAGATTATCTCATTAGAGACACAGTTACCGCCCATTGCAGTGAAAAACTGTTTTTATATCATTCCATCGTAATACGCATTTGCAACAAGTACAAGTACATGTTGGCTGAAAGAGTTCCGGGAGGAGATTGTACGTACTTATTAGGTACGTTTCGTTTCGTATAGGTCTTTGAATTGAATTGTATCTAGGTATACACTAATAGATACTATTGTTGTTTCATGAAGGGAAAAGGTCAAACATTGTCGCTGCTTTCAAACGGAATACAACTACCACTTTTAATGTAATGAGTCCAATATTTCCATACAATAATACATTGTTACGTCTCAAGCTAATTGAAATAATATCCAATTTAAAGGTCCTGTCACATGATGTAAGTACATTAATTAAGTACGCAGTTAAGTCTTTGCGAAAGTCGTATTTTAGCCGTTACAATCTGGTGCCATGGCTTAAACGAGGAATTGGAAATAAAGGTTTTAGTAACTGCAATTGACTAAGTCAACTGAAATAAACTGCGACGTGAAGTTAAAACCACATAGAAATTCCATCATGAGCCAGATAAATCATATAGACTAGTAGGAACCAGAAAATTTTATTTGAAAATACGTATTTCTGTAGCAAAACAAAATGAATCGTGTGAAACACAAAGAAATCTACTAATGTTTGTCCGAGTGGCCGGCGGGAGGCTATACACCGCGAAATATTTCCCAAGATACATCGGCACGAGTGCGATGTGGCGATATCTTAGGTGCGCGCCAGTTCGAATCGTCTATCGAGTCTATGATCGGCTCCGTCGAGGGGTCACGCGCGTTAAACGTAAATCAACATATCTCGCGACGGGAGATCTAGCCGAGCATGCGCCCGACCAACAAAAACTGAATTTTATAGCCGTAACACTACACCTGGGAAAAAAGTAAATAAATTGGACGAGATCGAGTGAACGACCCGCGCCGAGCCTCCTCCACTCCCTGAAACTGACGTCTCGGGAATATTTATCTACCGTCAAATAAGTTTCACTTCCTATATCTTACAGCGCTTTATAGAGAAAGTTGTCATTTTAATTATAAAGCGGCACATAAAAGTAATTAAAATAGAAGTTGTTACTATCGCTAAACATCCAGCTTGTTTTAAATAAATTTACTCTACGTTTGTATAGAGCCGTTGAGAAGGTTCCCTGGTAACGTGTAAATTAATCAAGATTCATTTGGTTGGTAATAGAATGGCAGTGCCTCGCATTACCTGCCTACCTAGTACACGCCTGCACCCAAGTAATGGTTTAGATGAAACTAAACAATTAATTGGTCATAAATAAAATTGATAATAACTCTTAAAACGATGTTATTATTTTAAATCTAGCCATCAAATCAATGAATGTGTATACAATTATTTGATGGCTTGAAATAATTAATCCTTTAGATAAATAATTACAGACATAATAGAAAATTAATTAATTATTAATGAACTGCCGGCGCGGGTGTCTTGATAGGCCTGAGGGAATAAAGCAATCGAAATTACTTCAGTTAAATAACTCTGGAGCTGTTATTAGGAATAAAATATTTTTATTTGCAGTTTCATCAATTCTTTACTACGCGGCTTTCATATACTTACGGTTATTTCCTACACTGAATTTAGATAGCAACGAAAGGTACTATATAATATTATGTTTACTTAAGTTGACAAAATGTTTGCAACAGCTGTTTCTTTCACGACTACAGGGTTGATCCCACTGTAAATCATAATGATTAGTATAATGACTACCTACTTGAATTTTATAAATATCTCCAAAACTATTAGGTTTCAAATCCTAGAATAAAAAAAAACTCAAAGATAGAAAAATTATGTAATTTTGTCACGTGATAATTATGTATAATGTGTTGTACATACTTATATATAGCGATAAGACCAATTTACAGACAATTATACTCCTTACAGTTTATTTTTGTCCTATATAAATTTTTGTTTGGTGTACAATAAATAATAATTATCTATCTATCTTTAATTAACTTTAATTACAAGTATGGGAGGGACGAGGTGTGTTGTCCCTTGCACCATCCAAAGGGAGGTTGTATATATGCAAGTTGCTCGGTAAACTTCACTTGCGCGATTCAGGATATGACGCTACACAAGATTCAATTATTAATGTTTTGATATGTTTGGCGATTGTAATCGTCTATTACTAGGTATCATAATGTATAGAAAATGCTCACACTTCAGTGAGCTTGTTGCTTCACTTGTTTTGTCATCTTCAGGGCCTAATGACTACGTAATTACAGTGTGACGAAACCCACACTACTCGCTGCCCTACCATTATTTTGTTGCTTCACATTTCTACTTGATAGATACAGTCGCGTTGGGCTAAACCAATAAGCAATTATATTAATTAATACACCAGTTCTTACTACTACAGCTCAGTTTCCAATAATGTTATTACTAGCAAAACATCAGTTTAATTATTCTGTTCTAAATGAACTGTATCGAGGGCGTGTTCAATAAATATCCGCTTTATGTCACGTCTATTAAGGTTGATGTTCCGGGTAGGGGCTAGACGGGGTGCTTTCTCTGGAATGTCGGGCAACTGTCGTACGAATCGCAGACCGAGTTCCGATCGAGAGAGTCGATCCGTATCTTCGCAATCGATTCTTATCGTGACAGTTTTACGCGTCGCGTCGCGATCTCACTTCCAATACAAGCAATGCACAACACTACTGTCGCCCTCGTCATTTCAACTTAATAACCAATATCATTTGACATTTCACAACTAGTTTTTGTGCCACCCGAAACGTCAATGGAAGATTGATGGGGTTTGGTGGGCTTCCAGGTCTAGCCTATAGGTATTGTCAACCCTGACAGCAGATAAGTATGTATATGAGGTAGTTACATCTTTTGTCGGTGCTCGTATCTTGTCAACGACTTGTCAAAGCTGCTCATGTTTTGGCTCGTTGGAACTTACATTTGAATAACAAATTGTTTGCCCGAAGTCATCTGGCGATCGCCACCACGGCTATGCGATATTATGCTGTTTGAATGACAATATTAAGTTGCAATTGATTTAATTGAATCTTTTATCGGTAAACTATTAATAATCTATTCAAGATTATGTAAATGATTCAACCCGTGTTAGTAAATTAATTAACAAGATAATATTGTGTTAGTAAAAGCGACATAATCCGTAGGTAGAGTTTAAATTGACAAGGACACGTTTATAAAGTTAGCGCAGTTGTGTTCAATTATGTTGATTCTCCGACAGAAAAAAGATAAGGGCATCTAGGTATTCGAAAACTACAGTAGCCAGTCAAGTTTAAAGAATCTACAACAGTAATCGGTGCGCTAAAAGCACTGAAAGATAACACACGCTCACATCCTCACAATCTCGGGTCCGCGGCGAGTGATAGCGCTAATGAACCCATGTTGCCGTCACAGAAGTGGCACGGCTTGAACGATGGCACGGCCATTAGTGGGGAACTCAAGGCCAGCCGAGGGAGGACAGCTAGCCGTAATTATCTAAAACAAACTAAACCGAAAGGCGGATATATCGCCCGTTGCAACACTTCACTGAAGACATGTTTCTCTGCATTCAGCTTGCCGATAAATGAGCTTACCTGTACTACGCCGACTGTGCACAAACAATGCTTAGAGTTTAATTATTTATGTGTATAAACGACTATTATTACAGTATGTTGTAATGCTTGAAAGATATTTCTTTTTCTTTATAGGTTTGGTCATCAACAAACACAACAAAAAAGGGTTTTAACAAAATAAAACTTACAATTTTAAAGTCGTATCGTTTTAGTTGTAACTCTCGTAATATTTAATAGTCGCATTTTGTTTTTAAGATGTACTTACTAATTAAACTTCCTCGTACCTTGTGTAAGATAAACTATGGATATATAATTTACTCGGAAAACAGGAATTAAGGTTTAAAAGGTATTTTATAATCTATGATATGTAATGAAACATTATTGTTCCGTAACTTTCTCCAAACTATTTCTTTTCTTCTATTAAAAGGGACCTTGTACACTAGGAGCAGATGAGTATATTTTTGCTTAACCCTTCGCGTATAGGTTTTAATCCAGACAGGGTGGAAACAGCCTTCAACTTTGATGCAAAAAATATTTTGATTAATCCATTTGGTATGTTAAGATGGATTGGGTATATAAAGAGATGGATGAACGGACATTGACGAAAAGAGCATATATAGGAGAATGGAAGAGTCGGAAAGGGTCGACCTCGGCAAACGTACTACAACTAAATTGCGGACGTTTAAAAAAAAGCAAGGTTATATGGATAAAGCGAAAGTCTTGTGCCAGGATCAACAAGTGGAATTCTATAGTCTCTGCCTACGCCTATCGGAAACAGGCGTGATATATATGTGTATTATGACGTCGGTTCGGTTCCTGAATAATTGCGAAGATTAGTTCCATTGATTGTGTTCAGTTCTTCCTCCTTGATTTGACATTGTAGATACTTGATGCGCTGCTATGATGACGGCGATATAAATTCTCGTAACACATTTACGACTAGGTATAACTTTGATTGCGATGGTTGCCGAGCGGACCGCTAGATTGATAGATTTTAGAGATCGCTTTGTTACTCGGTTCGTTACACGGTTGGTTAATGAAATTTACACAATTAAAGGGTGTATGAGGGTAACGGTATGCGGATTCTCTATTCTATTTATCTTCGGGGACGCCTGCAGATACCAGGCGGGCGATCAGTCCTCTTGTCAAGATGGGATTATTTCGCCCAGTTCCCCATTTTTGGTAGATTCTACGCGGATTCTCAGTGTGGAGGCACAAGAACTAATACTCATCAAATAGATCATCATTATGTACACTGAGTATTGTCATCAAAATAAATCAATGTTTCTGCTTCTACTCAGTTTCTACAGAGTTGACTTATAACCTAGTCCTCCTCAATGACTCCTCGGACGTCATTCAAATGACGTCCAAAGGACTAGGAGGAGGATAGGTCCACATATCTTCTCACACACAGTCCACCCATATTTTCTGTAGTCTTCCTCATCCCTTATATCCATCCACATTCATGCTTAAAGCCTTTCTGGTAACATGCTCTTCACTTAAGGAGGACATTATGGACATAATCTCGATAGAAATCTTATCGAACCTACCTGAGGTCAAATTTTTCAGTGTTCCATGTAAATCAAGTCCTCTACTCTAGTTAGTCCCAACACTATTCTCGTGGGCGCGGTATAGGAGTACCAACTATATTCGTGGGCGATTACTCCGTGTGGCCGCAGACAATATCAATATCTCAACTGTCACTCTTTGCTTTGACAGTTGCCAATTGATAATATTTGGCGCACCAAATTAAGTAGACATTTGATTGACTGACGTTTATTTATCGTGCTATTAACTTATATTTCAAAAGGTATTTAAAGTTAGCGGTTAGACTTAATTACTTCTACTTATTGCAGAAGATATCATCACGCCGGTATTCCGCGAAGAGTTAGGCAGATGTGTACCTAATAATGTACCCTCACAGCCCGTCGATATGTTTAGGTAATGTAATGTATGAGTTTTGGGCCGGTCAAGTGTGAGCCCATAACATCACATACTTTTATTTGCCATCGACACGCTAAGACGAAGAATAAAATGTATGCGAGTCAATTAAATTAGAACAAACGATAACACACACACGACCTGGGAATTGAATCCAGAACCCCATAGAAGTTCGACTTACGAGCTCTACGCTAGCTATGTGCTATGAATAGAAATATTTTTGAGCATATACTTTATTAAGTACACGGTGTTTTTCTAAAGGTACATTAACTATAGCGCTTTCCACACAGCCTACACAATACGGCAGACTCATGCCTGTCTGTTGGTTATTCATTGGTTTCTCCTCTCCTATGGTACCATTATAACGTGCTAAAATGGTTTTTCGTATTATTCGCAAATATCTTTGTACAATTAGTCTGGGTGGCCATGATTGTACAAACCTAAATTGATTACCGTAGTCATATATTCAATAGGATCTGTTTTCCGTAAATATAACATACCATCACGCCTATATTCCCCGAAGGGGTAGGCAGATACATACTATTTATTGTACACCTACATTTCGCCGGTATGTTAAGACCCCATGTACTTAATAGGGGGCGAGCCTGTCCCATCAACCGGACACAGATCCAGACTCCAAGCTGCTACTAAGAATTTCATAGAAAACCCATCAACACTTTGCTCGACCCGAAGATCGACCCAGGACCTCTAGCGTAGCAGCCGCGCTTGTGACCACTAGACCAACGAGGTAGTTTTCCTAACCTAATTAATCAGAATGACCTAACGAAATTTCTCTACAAAACATGTCGTTAATCAGTCGATGGCTATCACATTAATTTGCAGTGATTAGCTGATGGTATCTTAGCGCAAGTGGGGCGCACGCGTCACAGTTCATTATGTGTGCGCCCGCGCCGCGCGCCACGTCGCTTGCTCCACTTCGTTTTACGTGACGAGCGTGAGAAACAACGCTCTTGAAAGTTTTTAATAAGCGTGCTAAACTTATTATGATAGCGGGGCGTATATATCGGTCCTCTTGTTTCAACTTCATCGAGTATATTAAAGCACTCCGAAATGCAATTGCAATACTTCATATCAATTATATTTGGTCCAGCCGTGAGACATGCAACTAAGATTATTTGATATTTTTATTAGTGATTATAATTTTCTTTATTGTTTTTATAACAACTTTATACTGTGTCTTCTATGATTTAAATAAATAGTACATGACTTCTTAGATACAGGTATTTGGATCTGGTTTGGAAGTCAGGAGTTAATTTAGTTTTAAGCAGCCAGCTATCATAGAGGAACGCAGCTATAGTTTTAGGCTTATAATCAAATAAACAAAATTGTTATGTACGTCTGTCTTTCTTTTTTAGTGGTATTATGAGACTTCATGCCTTTTGAAATTGGATTCTGAACTGATGATCGTATGGATTATTTTGGCTAACTTATAATTTAACGTGATAGTTGTAATGAACATATGTAGCATTTTAGCAGTCACAGCAATTTACTTAATTTGTTAGAGTCCGGTAGTACGAAACAGTAGCAAACCAGTAAATATGTAGTAAGCTTTTATCATGCCAAAGCTCATTTCCCTTTCCCGTATTTTAATGTTACTTAAATATTACTTCCATGGTCAATGATTCTTCTCATTCACTTTTACTTTTATTAGATTAATTCAGTTATTTTAATTAATTTTATTTTGCCGCAAAGTGAAAGGTGCACTGACTTTGAAGTTGATTTTATTATCCCCGTAAGTTACCATGCTAAAAATTAATGAAAAAATTGGTTCAAGTTCCCCTACCTCCCCTCAAAGAATGATTGAACGATCCTTAATGAACTGGCTAAGCCCTTAGGTAATATAATACGAAGAATTGGGACGAGGACGAGTGCAGACTATACCAAATATTTTACTTGATAGTCACTAAATAAATTGCCCTTCAAAAATTTTAATATGTCTTTGCATAACATGTATGCAGGGTCAATGAATAGCGAATGTAAGCTGAAAAGTAACACAAATAATTTTATTTATAAAGCTAAATGGCAAATATCTCTTAAATTGCTATTTGACAATCAGGAGATGTTGTTTTAACATCTCCTTATTGTCAAACATTATTAATAAAAAATTACAAAAAGTAAAAATATTATTTTTACCCGCATGGTGTACACTCAACCTAACATTCGGCGGGTTGAAATGAGTGTGAATTATTTTCACAATGACGTCTCATCAATTTTTAGCTTTTCGATTAGGTTTAGGGCACGATAATGAAGCTCGGATATACACGCCAAATTTATTAGGCATCTCTTATCACATTTTTTATAAGTCATTAAATTATTCGGAGCACTGAATAAAGATTGGGAATGTTTATTTATAAATGCTATGGTATGTTAAAATGTACCGGTAACGATGTATCTTTTTTAAGTATATTTCACCCTGTTATTTATTTAAGTATGAATCCTTTTATATATTAAGCAGAAACAGGTACAGACAGCAAAACGGAGACAACGTTACTATTTTTACTGTGATCTGTAAAAATACGATGATATTTATAATATAAAGATATTTTGCGTCTGCGAAGGGATGGACAAATAAAGTTAGTACTCTTCGGGCCTGTTTCACCACTTCCTAGTAAGTTCCCGTTAAATTACTTGATAGATTATTTCATACAAATATCGTTCCATTTTTTTATTTATCCGGCAGTCAGCGGCGATCCAGAAACAGGACCTAAAACTTCTATTCTCTTAGTACTACATTAGAAATATCAATCACAATGCCTGCGTAGTCAACTGTTTTGGCGTATGTACTTTTATTGTGACTATCTTTTGCATGTTTGAGCATGTAACAGTCATTAGTTTAAGCGTCGTAGCATTATAAAGATAGGTAGGTGGTCTACCGATCTATGTTAATGTAATTGTAATTGATTTAAACTGATTAAAAGCTTACGGTGTTGCCTGAATAAAACCAATATAAATACTTAACTCTTTATTAGAAAAGCGTGCGGCATTTAAGCGTTTTAATTTTATTTATGGCATGAGCAAAGTGACTGCAAAATTCGTTCACCAAGAACCGATTCATAACGGTACTTAGTTATAGCAGTTCGTCGCTTAAGTAAAAAGAATAGTGCAAAAAAACGGTATTTAGAGTAACAAGACTATCGGAGGGCCGTTCGTTAGCCTGAATTTCGTCGAACGGGAATCGAACCCGGGCCTGCGGCCGTCGTGGCCAGCCGTAG
The DNA here is from genome assembly GCA_946251955.1 of Acronicta psi. Taxonomy (NCBI): domain Eukaryota; kingdom Metazoa; phylum Arthropoda; class Insecta; order Lepidoptera; family Noctuidae; genus Acronicta; species Acronicta psi. The sequence continues at coordinate 6,860,143 of OX276475.1, read as the reverse complement.
ACAACGATCTCGCTCCCATTGTGTGCTTTGGAGCTTGATAAAATTCTGCTTTACTGTTAAAAAGGAGAATTTTAATGAAACTGTGAAGAAAAAAAAGCATCTCACGGCTTATCTCGTTAGCTATTATGTTCTATTTTTGAACATCTTTATGAATAATATTAAAAAAAGTATTGAGCTGTAAACAAATTAGTAAATATTTTTTTAACTAGCGGCAAATGATGTAGGTATTTCCTCCTAACATAAAAATACTGCAGTGAAATACAGAATGTAATTCGTGTATTATCTATTTTAAATTAAAAATCCTTCAAATATAAATCTACAGTACGATACGATTGTTCTGTTAAGTAACAATCCATCAAATAACGACAAATACTGATAGGCAATTGATTCCGCATGCGGACAGAATAGCTACCTATTCATTACACTAATGGCGGTCTATTGTCGATAGATAAGTTTTTTTCTTCGCAATAATGCTTTGACGGTCCATTAGCGACTGTCCAAACAAAAGTCAATGCCTTTAGGTGTGTCCGCTAATAAAATATCACACATCGCTATTATAAGAAAATGTGGAAAAAAATGGTGTAAAAACATCATGTCTCTTGACACCTTTACAGATTTATACAAAGACTGGCTTGATGGATTATTTTGATGTAGAAACTTCTCTATGTTCGAATTTTGACTTTAAAAAAATTACTATCGCATCTATGACGTAAAGTTTTTTTTATTGTGGCCATGCAATGTTATTCTATAAAAAACCTTATTTTGACTAGATGTTAGTATTAATTTAATGAGTAAGACTACAACTAAAGGCGGTGATTGTTAAAATCTTACATAAAAACCCAGAGCTATTCAATTTTAGACTTGTATAAATATTTTGCCTATAGATTGATGATGCTCGTTAGAAAGCTTGGCCTCCTAAAATATGATTGAAGCTTGAAAGTCATTATTATTAATTACTCAGTTATTGTTAAGTAAGTGTACATAGGTTTCTATTCACTGACATTTTGCGGTGAGCAAATATTTCATTTTTAACTGTCAAGGAGGTTGGCTGTCAATAGTTTTGTACACTAATTAAACTGTGGCCTTCTTTGGCACAAGGAAGAAGAAAGTTTCACTTGATTTTACACCATAGAGAGCGTTAGCATGCGTATATCTTTACAGGGTGCCTGTATAACCTAAATATGTGTACATACATGTTTAATTACTGAATACTTTAATCTTGATAACTAAGAATAAATTACTTATATATTTTTTAACGTGCGTAGAAGGATATTGGCGGTTTTTCGACTCAAGTCTTCAAAATAAGGTTAAAATAGATAACTGTCACAGTTTGAACGCTTATTTTGATAATTATTTTACACGCTATATTTTTTATTGGCTTGATCCATTATAACTGTAAGTACATAGATTAAAAAAGTGATAATTAATCTTCTTAGTTTAACAGCAATCTATCAAATAAGTTAATAAAGTTAGTTACGATCAAGTACTTTAAACAATCATAATAAAATTATCATTCTTTAACGTTAATGATGCCGTTAAAATGTTAATATAGACACAATTATCAAGGCATGACAAACATTAGGATTCGCGGGCTTTAATGAGTTACTAAACTTATGTTTATAAGTCTCTTAATTTAACTTTTCTCGTTATATATGGGCATCATAAATGTTATAAAATTTACAACCAATTACATTTACCAAATGGAGTTATCACAGCAAACTCACTAGTTATTCGAGCAATAAATCGTAAGGGATAAAAACCCATCTATTATTTACATTCAAAATTAACTTGTCCGGGCTGTTGTAATAATGCCGAGCTATTAATACTTCGCTTTTATTATGGTTTCAAGATATTAAAAACAAAAATAAATTATGTCTATGATATAGTTCTTACTTGATGTTCTTACTTGACAGGACATAATTTTTGAATTACATATATCCGTATAGATCCTCTTTGCTAGCTAATTAATGCATTCCGTACGCAATTATAATTTCTGTTCCATTTACTCTAACGATGTTTAATTTAAAACTTTACCATATGACCAATTTATTTAATAACTTTTATTTAATTTTATTATCAAAAAACATTTTCCGATATTTTTTGTCCTATTACCAGATAGAGCAGTGTGCTTGAGTTATTTTTTTAACTTCCCGTGCCAATTTTTTGTTAATGAATGATTGCTTTGAAATAACATCAATGTCACAATAGTATTGGTTGGTAAATACTGTGTTCGTAATATCACAAAAGTTCTATTAGTACTTTAGGAGAAAATCGCTTTAGCACTTTTGTTACTGTTCCTGAAGTCAAATTAATATATACTAAAATATTTATTTCAACGAAATCTCGTCTGTGTATCTGTATGTCACCTTAATTATATTAGTAAACCAGAAGTCGAATCATGGGCTACTTTTTGTCTCAAATAGTCCTTGGGATTCGAATGAAACCGCGGGTATCAACTCGTTAATAATATATTAAAGTGTCGCTTGAGACTCGCTACAGGCGGTCCCCACTGCCCACCAATCGCACTCCATACTTAGTTTCATAGATTACTACAGCTCGTATTACAAGATACCTTCAATATTTACTAGTATTACCTTAAAATATATACAAACATTATGAGCTTTACTTGGTTGATATTTATTTTAATTGATCATGGTGCTTGTGCTTCGGTTATCATTTTATTTTGATTTGAGTATGACTTACCTACTACCTACTTTAGTTTTAGTAGATAGTATTCGGCAGCAACGGATGCTAAACAAAAACTATATTAAAGACTAGCCTTTGCCCGCGACTTCGTTCTCGCAGAAGATGAATCTTTTGGTACTTACAAAAGGTGTACTTACAAAAGGACTTAGGTCCGAACCTTGCCTGAGTTAGAATTTTTCTTACGCAAAAATTTTGCGTTTGACGTTGCGCGTAACACTAATAAGTTATCTTACTCAGGTTTTTGGGATCGTAGTAAACGTGATCACAAGTTTTATGGCTTCAACCATAACCATAGGAGGAAGGGAACTGCGATTAAAAGTCGGTACGAATCTGTCATAACGCGTCGCTATGAGGGTTTTTCCGTACGATAAAAAAAGGTGACTGAGGTCACCTTACAGGGACAATGTGTAATGATCACATTTTAAATTCATGCTATTATAACAGATTATCATTTTCAATCTAATAAAATGTAACAGTTACTATTTATTATTTTATCATGTTGTAGGATTAATTTGACCCCCACCTTACTACTTTCAGAATTTCAATAAAACTAAATAAAACTAATAAAAAAAAATCCAATAAAACTTTGCTAGACCTGATAATCGAACGAAGGATCTCTAGCGTAGCAGTAGCATTTAGGATCACTAGACTAACGAGGCAGTCAAGTAACTGTAAATATAATATGAAATATTATTAGTTAATAGGGAACGTAACGGGGCGAGATGAGTTGTATCTCCGCGCAGATCACGGCACTAACTTGAAAGCGAGATTATCATAAAGCAGCACAGCGAGCAGTGTCGCGGCTGATGCTTGATAAACGCACTAACAATGCCACATTAGTATGAACTTAGAAACAATGTAAATTATGAAGATACCACCGAGTAATTCTTAGCCAAATACATGTTTGTTGTTGGCTATCAGCACGGCGAATGCCAGCATTCCATACCGCTATTGGCTAAACTAAGACATAGCAAACGAGTAGCATCAACAGCAGAATATAATAGAGATAAGTTTATCTCAACTCAAAACTCATAAACTTCATCGGGTACACGGCTGAGTCGCCGCTCGATAGCTGAACTCGCAGCGAACAAATCGGCCGCGCCACCAGCAGATCTAGCTGAACTAAACACGAGTAAAAGCAACAATAGTCTCGCCCGACATGGAAAAAGTCGTGACCGACTCGGGCTCGGGTCAGGCAGGATGCTGCGGGCGTAAATAATGCCGACGTCCGATCTTAATTATCGCTCCATCGTTAGAGATGACCGACGGGCAGGCCGAAATCGGCGATGTGGTTGCGACATCGCTTCTCTGTCGGCCGAAGTGCCCCGTCATTATCGAACGGTGTATCGCCCACCGATAAATCGCTAGAACCACCTGCGAGACGACCGGTGTTATTGTACGGTTTTGGCAGCGGACATTATAATTCTTTTGTTGCTATTGCTATTATTTTCAACGCGATGACTCGTCAATTTAATACATTCGAAGATTGGAGATAATATCGGATGATTTTAAAAGGATTTGATTTGAAACAAAATATTATTTTGAAACAAATGATTGTAGCAAATCAACATTATAGTGCAGAAATAAAGCTAGGATAACTTCGAAGCTTAATCATTCGATAATAGAGTAGATAGGAAACCAAATCATTGGAATGTACACTAATTTGTTTGAGGAAAAAGTCAACATTATATCTACCCAAAATATAAATGATATGCTCTCATTTGGTTTCAGTTCGTTAATCGTTAAGTGCTTTGTGCTCGCCGCTGCGCTTGCGCCGATCTCGATCCGCGAGCGACGTTGAAAAATTCAGAGCTCGTGATTTTCGTTCGTGTACTTCATTTATTTGCACGGAGACGGCGAATATTGTTTACTGCGCCACTCTCAGAGCTTTCCGGCTTTCACTTTGACTGCATTATAGAAAATACGGCTTTATAATTACTTGCATACTAAAAGAATACTCAAAAGTACAATAGCTACTTATAAATCCACACCTAAAAAGAGGTTTATAATCCCCGATCGTTTATTTGGTTCAATTTAATTTACAAACGATTAAAATCGAACGAAATTAGCAATGATGTTATTCCATGCAATACAGAGGTATACTGCATAATATTATGAGCAACTTTGTTATTCAAGTTTTTCCAAAAATATTTGAGACGCGCGTAGTTATTACGAAATTATACTATCGATCAGGCAATAATACGAGGATAGTGCCCTCGGGTGGCGAATTTAGGAGAAATTGAGGGTGCCTGCGTGCCTTCCCGCGAGCTGTATAATCCTTGCATGCATAATAATAAATGTTATTCAGCAAGATCATATAGCACGAGGGAAACGATTTTACACAATCAAAATACTTTCAAACTATACAGGCACGGAATTATGATTCGTCATGATTACTCGTCTCAAACATGATATCGAACTTGTAATACAACGGTACAACTCAAACAGATCAAGAACTTCTGATATTTAGATACATATTTACTCTACTATCAAAATGTAACGGTTTTTTTATTTGAGTAAACAGCAAATATTTTCACACTACGCCCTTTATGATTATTTTGGGGAAGACACTCGGGGGAAGATGGGAATACTCCATTTTGAGTATCCTTAGGTACTTTTTTGACATTTTTGCAAAGTAATAATTTTATATATTATGCACTACTTAATTTTACATTATATAGAAGCATATCGTGCAATCGGTTACGTAGTAGACATTATTTTCGGTAAGCATAGGTCCGAAACAGTTTCGATCGATGTGCTCAGGGCGATGCAAATTGCGTCGCCTGTTATCGGTGCACTTTATCCGGGGTACTTTTGTGCATATTTTACATATATTTGTGGGGATGCGGCCGATAGCCGGTGTGGGCGGACCCAGCGGCCGCATGCTAATGCACGCGGGAAACGGCGCATACGCAGACTCGGACTTAGGTAAATTAAACGTTAACGTGATCATATTGTAAGTATGTTACGGGGCCCGTTTTATCACATTACATTTCAATTAATACGGTGCCACACATGAGGTAATAATTAAGAAAATGATTTAATCACGAATCTAAAAACTTATACTAAAGATTACGCGCTAAACTAGTGGGTTTTAGTATCTGAATATCGTTCAAAAAGTCATAGATCAAACTAGTAATACATAGGCACAAAATAAATAGAAGCAATAAAGATCAGTATCGCGTCTCTCGGCCACTAATCTCTGACACCATAACATAATTGTGCAGAGTCCCGGGGGGATAGCGGCCTCGCTGCGGTCACGAAGTGCTCTAAACATAGAGTCTAGCCCTAAACGATGCCACCATATCCGTCGGCCGACAACATCCACTCATAAGTTCGTGTAGCCTCGGCCTCACGGGCTCACGGCTAGCAACATACCTACCCGCTGTACAGTGTACACACTACATAGTACATACATATACTCCAACGGTATTAAACATTTGTCCAATGTTTTACAGCGCTATGCACGGTTTACAACGTCTTACAATATTCAGATTCCTGTGCAACAATGGGTAATCCAAGTACATGTTTATTATTTTATTATGCGGAAAATTTTCTTTAATTTACTACGATGTATTTATATTACATGGATCTTTACGAACGCCTTTCTAACATTTGTATTTTACATTGATTTTATAAATTTCTGTCCTCTTAAAATTTAACGGGTCTTTAATAACTTTCTAACATGAAAGATCTGTTATGATCGAAGATCGGAATAGTATCATAGAATAACTAGCATAGAGAGGTTAATACCTCCCTCCGAAATCCCAAAATTAGATTTTGATTACGAGATTAAAGTCTCGAATATGTTAACAAATTTAATGTTATGAATAACCTAAATTAAAAATTTAGAAAACCCCCGACACGAAAAGTAATTTGCCATTTTGTGATGGCGGCTATCTTGGATTTGAAATTTATCATAGTGCATAATATTCTACTAGTCATGCCCTTTCATTTGATATCCATATTGATGGAGTTGTGAAAATATATGTAATTCGCTATTTTGTGGCGGCGGCCATCTTGGACCGATGTTCATCAAACATAGCTAAGAACACTCCCGACTAATTCACCTTTCAAATAAAAAAATTAAAATTAAAATCGGTTCATCCGTTTGGGAGCTACGATGCCACAGACAGACACACACAGACACGTCAAACTTATAACACCCCGTCGTTTTTGCGTCGGGGGTTAAAAACCTTATTACATTTTATAAGTTTCTAATTAAAATGTGTCATTTAAAATATGTATAACATGATTAATGGAGACAATAATTGTATACTAACGTATTCAAAGTAAAATAAATAAATAAATGGGAAGAAAACGTCATGATTATTAATTCGGGATTTCAGAGGAATAGGTATTATCCACTCTATGTTAGGTCCTTTCTTGATGTTCAAGTAAATAATAAAGAGGTACACTTACTTCATCGATCACTGGTAAAAAAATATAAAAAATATACACACCTTGAGTTTTTGCCAATATTTCAGTATGAAATAAACTCGTCGGGTGAAATTAATTGTATTATCCATATGTATGTGTGGCGGAATGTCAATAAAAGTCAGTTGGTCAGTAATGAATAGTAAGTATGCTGGAAGACGGGCGCCTGACATTTCAGTAGGCGACGATAATAAGAGCCAATATTTTTTTAACCGCTCGATAAGGCTGTTGAATATCTTAATATTTTTCCTCGCATATCTTGACCAGTAAATGTTGTAGTTACTAGTATAATCAATTTCCAAATGGATTGGTATCGTTCACCAAGATGACGTTTAGATTCCATTATTACTGCACTAAATTATATTCTATGAAGTTGAAACAGTTTTATTGCAGTGCAAGGCAAAATTACATTAAAAAATGAAATGAGGTAATAAAGGGAGTGACGTAAAATTTGGAGGTAAACGACTTGAATGATTGATGTTCGTAAAATTACACTGTTTTAAAAACGACAGAGCTGTGTGGCCATCTTTGAGACCTTAAGGTTTACGTTCATCCATATTGTAATTACATAAAAAATGTTAATCTTACATACAAATTTAAATACATTCATTAATAACATGGATTAGAATTAATTGCTCTTTACGCATTCACAACACTAATTTATCAGAAAGGGATTATAGTTAAACTATGCAACGAAATTATCTTGAGTCCGAAGTTTACGAAACATCTCTTGGGAATTGCATATTAAACTAAACAGGGAAATAGTGGGAATGTAAACTGGCTGTACTTTTTCCCTGTACCCAAGCAAGGCTTGAATTAGACAAATCGCAGACATTTATCGTTTTCTACACGTAATTTCCATTTCAATAATAATCTGTGTAAGTTATAGCGCGGATATATCATGTGTATAACTGCCATCGACGGGCCGACTGCACTTGGTGTCAGATGTACAACACCAAAAACTGCATGACAAGTAATTAAAATAATTTTATACCTATTTTATTTATGGCACTAAAATTATATGCCAACCCTTTTTCTTAAGGAGATGAAGCGTTATTTATGAGTAAAATGTTATAATCTATTATGTGTCCTTATCATATTTGCAAAAAAAAAGAAACTTTCTATCTTTCTGGAAAATATGAAATCAATAAAAACAGCAATAATTCCATGAAATCCATGGGATCTAGTCAAAACCAGACGTCTGTGATTGCGCTAGTAGTCGGTGGGCTGGCGTCTTGTCACTACTTATGCACTATTGTTATGTTAAGCTCAACCTGTTCTAGCTGTACCTGTCTGATATTGTCTACTAATACTCCTCTCGGCCCCCTAATGGAAACACGCTGTATTTTTATCAACAACGGAAACATTCAGGCCTTAGCACTTACATCCAATGGTAGCATACGTTTACCTAAATTATGATAATTGCATAGTTTCTTGTTCAATCCAGTGATTATAGAACCCGTAGGTGTCACTACATAAGAAACTTAATGGTTCTTCAAGTAAGTATTATGTAAATGATATTACAATTTATATTCCTAATAGATTTCACCGATAAGATGTTCAAGTTTTGATATTGTCAATTTTTTACGTCTATTAAGTACGGGTCATTATTCAATACACGCAAGCCACGAGGAAACATTCAATATTTCTTATTAATCTAGTAGCGAACCGCAATCAATTATCGAAACTTGACTAATCGACGATCCCAATAAACCGACGTACTGTCATTTCTCTTCCCTTAATCGATTACTTCAAACATGAACTCTAGGGGGTCCACAGCGCTCAGACGCTACGCGTACCCATCGCGTACCTAACCTTTTTGTCCATAATAAATCTTTTTAGTCTTTTTGTTGTGAAGTATGTAGCGCTTGCCAGTTCAACCGTTCGTTGTTTATGTCCGATACACGCCACTACCTACAGCGGTCAACAGTCATATTTTGCTATCTCATACATTTTAATATACTGTTTGATTTTATAACACTTCATACACTTTCTGTACGAGTTGCCAGCTGTCAAGTGGGTTGGACCGCAGGCTGAGGTCTTATTGATGACTCCGCTCCGTCAATAAGACAACTAAGTGTACAAACGTTGTCATTTCCGTATTATATTGCCCCCATTCAAAAATTAATAAAGCCGCTGGGAATACGTTCGGTAACAACTATAAAGTAAATGTTTACAATCGATCTCTACCTACGGTTCTCATGCATTCTTATTTCGTGAACAATAAATTTTATTAACACGTTTCAATTGATTTCCTCGAAAGGTAAGATCACACAATCAGCGTTAATTGCTGCTTCTCTTACGTAGAGTATCGTGGGCGTCTGGATAAGTTTTCTATGGAGATTTCTTAAGACGGCACCCTCGTCCAGATACAAAGAAAAGATTGAGTCATCATAACAAATGCGCAGGCTGTCCTCACGGCGGCTGCGGACGAGGGCAGGGAACTCGCTACAATCGGGCTCTTCTTGTCTGTGATGGCCCCGATCATTGTGTCCCGAATACTTCGTGCTTCACAGTACCAATGACGAAATACTGTTACGTTTTAGTCTTTTACTTTTCTCTGTCTTTGTTGACTTGTCGACTTCTTTCCGAATGGTTTTTTGTAAACGTTCAACCGCCACGCTTGTAAAGCTTGCTCTGACTTTGTAAATGTTATCTAATTCATCGCATCAAGCGTGAATTAAACACTTCGTAGCTACGTCTTAAGATAACAAAAATATTGTAACTATACAAGCGTAATAAATTCGCCTAACGCTTCACATAAGTCAGTCACTGTAAATAAAAAACAACTATGTAGGTATTAGTAATTCATCAATGTTAATCAATACGTAATTATATTCTGATGTAATCAATCTTTGCGAAATATTCAAACAAAAACTCATCAAAATACTCCTTAAAAATGAAGAATGAAAAAATGGGACCCACCGAAAAAGAAAAAAAAGTTTAAATTACAAAAAACGTAAAAAACTGCTCCATTAATCATATTGATGAATGCACTTAGTATCACAGATACTAACGTCGAATGCGATGCATCCTACTTGGAACATTATTTTTGATTTTCATTCAATTCACCCTTTTAAGTTGTCCGAAATATTTTAATAATGCCTCATGCTGCCTCGCCGTGTTACATTTTGGAAAATGAAACATCACGTAATGATGTTTCGAATCGCGGGCTTAATAAAGGTGGATGTTTAATTAACACATGGCTATGTTTATTACTTCTATAGATATTGTAAGTTATTTTGGTTGGATGGATAAGTCGTAAAGTACTCGTATTTTCGCATAGCTGTACCGCAGCGCTTCAGTTAAGTTGGAAAAATAAAATAAATTCGTCGGATATCGATGTTGGAGCGTATCAAATAAAGGGCCACAGGCGTATTTTGTCGTCCCGTCCGTCGTTCGTCGGCAGGACGGGAGACGGGCGGCGGTCAGCGGAGTCACACATTTGTCCAGACACTCGCTCGCTGGCTGCATTTTTAGAATTATTAATTTGGTTCGTGTTCTTATACTGTGTTAAAGTGGCCGATTTTGTGCCAACCTTATAAATAAAACATCACCAGACTTCTCTTGCGACTGTTTTATAGGAGTCGACGGTTGCTTAAATACGTTATTATTAAGTTGCATTGTTTTACTTTAAAAGGCATTGTTTTTGTAACACGGCAAATTAAAGACGTCATGATTTTATGGCTTTAAATAATTAATCATTTCAAAATGTAATTAAAACTGTTGTAATATTTTTTATATCCGAAATGTTTATAATTGTTATTGTGATTATAATCATTGTAATTAGTGTTTATCTTTAATTTACAGGTGGAAGTTGTAATCCTGGACAAGAACGACAGTCCTCCGGAGTTCAAGAACATTCCTCCCGCGTACATGGCGTCAGAGGACCTGTCTCCAGGTCAACGCATAGCGACTATCGCCGCTGAAGACCCTGACACGATCGGCAGCATCACATACAGCATCCAGAACGACGAACCAACGCCTTTCTCCTTAGACCCACAAACTGGGCTTCTTACACTCAAAGATCCTTTGGACAGGGAAACGATTTCCGAGTACCAAGTGATCGTGAGAGCTGACGATGGCATCCAGTTCACGGATGTAACAGTTGTTGTTCAGGTTTGTTGTTTTTTATTTGAGAAAAACTCGAATTACATACAGTCGTAATAAAGATACTTAGATCTTGTAACATAAGTCGTACACCCGCTAACAGAAGCACTTCGAGGTTTTGTATAGTGATGATTACGATTTCGTACAGACACTGAAAAAAGTATAATAAACACCGTAGTTAAATGAATTGATTATTTATGAAGTTACAGTTTGTTATCAGTGTACTAAAATATACTCTCTATTAGTTAATGATTCATTACCTACGTTAGGTTAGGTTAGACTCATTAAAATTATCACTTTAGAGTTTAAGTACTTATGTTGAATCTAAGACTTTTAGAAGTCCAGTTGCAGGTACATTTTTGCCTATATGAAGAAAATTTTATTAGGCATCTCGTTTCCATAAATCATCAGTAAGTAATATTTTGGACTAAGTAGGTACACAAATAACGGGTAATATAGATCCAACTGAATAACTACGATGATAGATTTACAGAATTTAAAACTGTTTTTAGAGAAATGTCTGCCATATAGTTACCGTAAGAAGTTTGAAGCGTTTTGCTATCGAGTGTACATGAATTCAAACATCTGCATGTCGGTCCATTGCCGCGTCGGCTCAAATCAGTAGAGTTCTTATCATGGCGTCTACATCCACTTGTCCGCTCGACGGATGACCGCCGATTAACTAATCATTGAGGCTCTTACGTTCTGTTTAGGATATCTAAGCACTCTTCTGCATTTTACTGACGTTTAAATTAACTGTCAAACATAAACTATGTTAATTTACACATTTACTATCAACATTTAATCATAATCACCATGTGTCTCTTGAGATATGAATGTTGTGTATATTTTAGTATTTACAAGTGTTAACTTGTCAAAGATCAATCAAAAGAGACGAAGTTGTAAAACAATTGTTTCGTATCTCTGGACGGTCGCGGATTTTTAATGAATTAATATATTTTTCAGGTAACGGATACCAACGACAACCCGCCAGTGTTCAAGGAAAGTGCTTACTCTTTCGACATTCCCGAAAATGCTGCGAGAGGTTCTGTGGTTGGCACCGTAGCGGCCATTGACCTCGACTCAGGACCCAATGCCCAGCTCACTTACACCGTCATCTCGGACTGGGCTAACGACGTGTTCTCACTCAACCCCCAAACGGGAGTGTTCACTTTGACTGCACGACTGGATTATGAAGAGGTCAGTTCTATTAGAGAAATATTTTTCCGATCTCATTAGGTATTTTTACAATCCATACAGAATGGCGGTCGATTAGACTCAAATATGGTTTCTGGGCATTCATTAGTAGAATAACGGGTGTTTTTTTTTTCAACTTCGATACAAAAGCTAAAGCCACATAGAATCGCAAAAGAAAAAAAAACTTAGATAAGAGAGAGAGATTAAGGTCACGTACAAAATACGTTACGCATGCTTATTGCTCAAGTCTCGACGAACCGAACCGAAAATAAAATGACAGCAAATGTTAATTGGGCCTTAAAACGATTGAGTAGTAAATGTACATTGACAATAACCTCACAGCGGGCACGCCGCTGCACTGAGATGCGGAGGCAAGGATTTAAAAACACTCGTAAGTGGCGCGACATCGTCGTAAAAACGGACCAAATGTGCAATTAAAAACACTTAAAATAGATTAAGTGATTACCGTGCAAAATATTTGTGAAGTATCAAAAAAATAAAGCTGATGAAACCGACTCCTAGGCCTTGGCATATCGGGTGCAACAACAAAAACGTATTTTAAATAGTACATTTGCAATTTTCGCGAATAATGATGTTTCGAATCAGTTTCAAAGTTCAGCCGTAATGAAAACCTTTAGAGTTCAAATTCGTCTGGCCAGTAGAACAGATCTGAGCGTCCAGTTATATGGACTTAACTGCCCTTCCATGTACTAAAATAGTCTGATTGATTCCAATCCAACCGTTGATTGCTAGTCGGCAATAAATAACAATTGTATCAGGTAGATGTTTTTGCATTTCAAGATTATTATTTTGAAACATTTGCTTGTGTAAATACGGAATTAATTAAAGCTTAATTAATTGTGTCGGTTAGTTGTATATGTTCCATAACGACGACATGCGACCTACACTCTTAAAGGTATAATCAATTTAATCTGCATTCATTTAAGCACATACGAATCGATACTTGCTTGAGATGAAAAATTGGTGCCAATATTTTTATTCGAGTAATAAAATTACTTCTGTACTTGGATGTGTCTGATGCTTTCAACTAGTTTTAGGTATACCTATTTACACACTCGGTTATTAACTTTATTATACGTTGTACATAAACAGGTATGACACAATTACTTTTGTCTCATTCAGTTCAAATACTAATTGAGATTCAATAAAATTAACAAAAGTGTCATAAACTCGTAACTTAGTCATTATATTAACGAATATTGAAAATTTTGAATAAATACAAACAAAGGCGAATTCTTTACTAGGTACGTTTATTATAATGAAACAGGTCTTCATCAATATTTATGACGTGATAACTGCAACTAAGTTATAGTTTACAGCGTGGTTTTATCTGAACCTTTCGAGATTAGACTAAGATATTTAATGTTCGGTTCGGTTCCTGTTGGCAAATAATGTGAAGTTATGTACGTTGCCACATATGCTGCCACATATGCTGTATCATAGGTCCGGGTTTTATTATACACTAAAACCCTTATCAATATAAACATAAATCATTGCCGCATATATGAAAGATCTTGAGAACGGCTCAATATTATAGTTTTGGCAGAATTATTTTGGTGTGTTTGTAAATTGTCAGGGCAGGGTTTGCATGGAAGTTGTTTTTTTAAATCTTCCGTAAAACGCGCACGGGTCTTTAGTCTATACTAATCTATACTAATATTATAAAGAGGAAAGATTTCATTGTTGGTTTGTTTGAATTGAATAGACTCTGAAACTACTGGACCGATTTGTAAAATTCTATCACTTTTAGAGCAAGTATTGCAACAGCAAGCATCTTTAAGGTTATAACTTATAAGGAATACCTAGACCACACGGGCGAAGCCGCTGGCGGAAAACTAGTATCTTATATAGAGCTGTAAATAAAAAAAACACTGTAATATTTTTCAGAACGCCGCGTGCGCACACCCACTATCAAATCATTATTATGTATAACAACTTAGATAAATATCAGTTTTTAGTATGTCATGACGGCATATTTTTTATCAAATTACTACGAATAATAAAGATCGTATCTTTGTTCGTCTACTTGAGAAATAATTTACGACCGACGGACCGCTAGAAAGGACTTAAAATTCATACGAGTTGTCTGAGCCCAACATTGTTGGAGGCTTTGTATGGGTGCAAATGAGTTTCACCGTAGCTCTAGTATAATAAAATATTAATATTTTCATCTGCATATTACATACGAACAATATTGAAAATTGGCGCCTCGTTGATGAAGCTTTAATTGTATGGTTTGAGATGAAAATTACTTTGCGAATCGTTGTTAATGAAGACAGCTTCAGTAGACTAGATAATAAAGATATTTAGTTCTTAGAGTTTAGATTTGTGCCCGGTAATGGCAATAGGCTCGCCCCTTACATGGGACCTAAACATACCGCCGAAGTGAGGGTGTACCTTAGGACATCTCTGCTTAAACCATCAGGGCATACAGACATGATAGTATATTTCATTAGAATAAGGAATAATAATTACATAAATAATGATACAATCATCATGATGAGTAATTGAGTTATTATCATCATTACATCAGCCAAAAGAAGTCCACTGATGAACAAAGGCCTCCCCAAACACTTCCACAAGGATCGGTCATAAATGCCGCCCGCATCCAACGACTGCCAACGACTCTTACCACTCCCAGCGTCCCTTACGCGATAAAGAATTAAACGTGTAATTTTCTAATTAAAGAAATCCTATATGTAGGTAAAGGATAAATAAAAATAGTAAATAATATACCTGGTGAGATATTTTTAGCCGACTTCAAAAAGAAGGTTCTCAATTCGTCTTTTTTGTGTGTTCGTAACGCGATATCTTCGCCAATACTGAACCGATTTCGATGTTTCTTTTTTTATTTGATAGAATATACTTCCTAATTAGTCCCATTTAAATTTGGTTCGTGTCTGACTATCAGTTCCAAAGCATACAACTCAATATTCTTGAAGTCGGTTATCTTTTTTCCAAAAATGTTAATGTTATCTTCAGTGTGGATCGCTCACCGTCAGTCTTGCAACATTTTATAATAATTTCGTGTACGTTGCAATTTTTTATGTGAATACCGAACTATTTATAGTGTTTTGTACCGATTCATATGTGCCTACCGCCCCTTGTTGCTCGCGGCCATACATTGCGGTTGAAAGAATTATCGTAGCATAGATCTTGACGAGGGCATTGCCCGCACGGCCTCTCCTGACGCAACGTCACTTTTTTAAGTAGATCCAAATAAGATTATTAGTTTAGTTATTACTTTTATGACATACGATAATCCAAATCCTTAGTGGCTATAAATTTGTCCAACGCATGGCTATGAACAGGAGTTCATAGCCATGCAAGCACACACTTTTGCATGCACTGCAAATGATATGATTTGGAGGACCAAATCATATCATTTGCAGTATAAACATTACTTGGCGAAAAAAATATAAATCTTAATTAAAAAAAAAATTAAGAAAAGTAATGTACCTTTACTTACACTATTAATTAATTTCGCCTTCGGAAAAGTATAATTATATTATATGCAGAAAGATCATGCCCATAACGAAACAAACAAATATTGACAAAACTTTCAAGTGTTTGTAAGCATTGTGTAATCTGAAAGATAAACATTTTGTGTACACATCAAGTGGACAATGTCATCGGCGAAAGCTAGTTTATCATATTATTTAATCCTTCAAATTACCCACGAACTCGATGCTAGGATTTTTGCCCCATTTATCTTTAAAATAGGTTTTCAGTATTTTTTATAATTATAATTTCTACTACATTACTTTTGTACTTCAAATCTTTAGTGAGTTAGTGAGTTTTGCGGATTAAACAATTTTACACGTCCAAAGCTGTTGGCGACTAATTACCTACGGATAAATAAAATATTTTGTATTTTACCTTTATTTATGATAAGATATTCTACATTTATCAGATTATCTACATGGTTATCTCCATACTAGTAGTGTGCCCGCATGATTTAAACCGGACATTAATGTCTTTTCGCAAAAATAAGACATGACTGTGTTAAATTTATTATAGACCATGAAAAATATTGCATGTTGTATTTAATATGCGCAATTTAAGAACGAAGGACAATACTGCCTTCGGGCTACTAGGTATTTAATATGAAGCCAGTGGACTCGTGCTCGATATTAATGTTGGCTTACTTTGAGTATTAAATTATTGTCCATCCTATAAGACCACTGTTGTTTTGACATAGAATTTTACATCATTTGTTAGGGACGATTTTTCTGCCGTACACTATAAAACTAGTTAAAAATACTACTTATATCTTTACAATTCAGGAGTCAAAGTATATTATTTGTGAGGTAAAAAGTTATCCCCTTGAACAGAGTTGAACGATTGCTGTTGGGGTTACCTACTACAAACTGCGATGTGTGGCAAATGTGGTCACATGAAAGTCCGACCTTATAGGGCAAGTTAGGCAAGTGTGGTTTATAGTCGCTACTAGTCCGACATGACGTCCTGCCGATGCCAGAGGACGATCCAAATAGATTGTTTTTTATTTTATTTTTACGTTTTCTCTTAATTTCAAGTCATTTTATGAAGCTTTTCATTGCAATTTTACAATTGCACGGTCACCAAAATGAAGCTCCGTTCTTTATTCAAAATACCCGAAGTTTTAAAACTCCATAACTCTTTATCATGATACAATCATAAAAAATAAACAGAGATAAACATGATATATATCGGTAGGTCTTGAAATCGGTAAGCCTCTTGGTAAACATATCGCCTATTCGATCTTTTACTAAACAAGTAGCATAGAGTCATATCTCTTTGGTAAACAGAACATGCACATAAATAAACATCGTGAAATAAAATGATGGGTGTTTTACAACGCAACGCTCTAAAGATGAAATTTAAAAACGGCAGCCATTGCATACTTTAACATTGACATGTTAACTGAACAATAATAAAAAACCTCATGATTGAACAAAGCAAAGTGCTTTTTATACTCACATGTATATGCACAAACTTTTTTTTATTTTCACAAGGTACAAAGCCTATTTAACATGTTTTTGCGGCAACTCGTCGCAACCGCCTTACCGTACTCATCAATGCTGTAGTAAAATGACAAGCGAGTCGTTAAATTTTCTATGGACATAAATCAGAGGTCGTTTTGTAATTTTTTGGTATTAGGTAGGAGGGGATTTTATATTTATGTGCAATATTCTAAAGCATTTCAAACGAATATTTACCCCGAAGATGTATAAAATGGCTATAGACGCAAGTGTTATTAAAAAAACTTGTTTATCCATCTTAGAAATGCTATTGACATATAGGCAGGCGTTATAAAGTTGCATTTTCTTCTTCAATATGTATTTGTCCTATTTTCTTCAGGTATATAAAATTTGTACCTATATTTTTTGGGATCGCTCGTGATTCGAAAATTATGATCGTTTTTGTTTCATAACTGTATTAATACTACACCTACTTAAATACCATAACGGTTAAATAAATAGGTATAATTTATGAGAAAACTGTATTAAATTATATTTATGGTTGGGCTTAAATGTCTTGTCATTACCCCTTCTTTTCCAAATCACTTTTGCTCTCAGCCGTTCAATACATTTTTATCTCAAGTTATTGCGTCAGCAGGTTTAAGAAGTCAGTCACTAGGTTGCCTACTTATCCCTCATGCGGCCTGTGCCATAAACAATGTAGCAGACATTTTTTGAGTCATGTGCCATAAGAAACTCGTTCCATTGTTTTTGAAAAATATCTTCTTGTGACGTGTGTACCTTGTCCGGATACGTGTCTCCTGCGCAGTACATAAGAGCGGTGTTCGCGAGCCTTCCGCGCCGCTGGGCTCATCAAGTCGACCGGCCCTGCTAATTAGTAAAAACAATTCGCTGGGTACATTCGTTCTCTCGACCGCCCGCCAATTCCGCGTACCCCGCTAGAGAGCTGCTAATTTCATCCCGGTACAGTTTTTTCGCGTCGCGCATCATATTCGGCATTTGCCCGCTCGATCCGCCATCGAAATTAAGGCTCGAACAATGTCTGACAAAGCGGCCGTCCGCAAAACATCCCCGAGCCGGATTCCGCGACCACTACTTGTTTTTTAAATCGCCATCTCGCTCCACGATCCGCGAATGAGGGAGCTTGTCATAGCTGGGAAGCTTCGGTGTCCTATTATATGGAAAATCTGAATGCCGCCGTCATTCGTAAAATGTTGCCGTCGTACTTTGTGTAGTGCTTTGTTTTAAAGTCCACATTTTCTTGTTCGTTGCTTACGACGTTGTTTTGCGAAAGGTTCGGAATACATTGTAAGGCTTTTTAATTTAACATTACAATTACGACTAGCATCTCATTAATTTCAATACACTTATAATAGATTCCCACCGATAAAGCTGTAGTAATGATAGGTTTGTAATAATATTTCTTCCTTTGCGTGTTTTTTTTTTTCATATACAATGTAACTAAACGCCTCGATAAACTAGTGGTCCTAACTCGACTGCTACGGTCGATTTCCACGGTTCTATTCCTAGGTTGAGCAAAGTGTTACTGAGATTTTCTATGAAATTCACAGTATGAGTTTGATAACGGCAATAGGAGCGCCTCCTATTATATGGGACCTAAACACACCGGGCAACTATGGGTGCACATAAGTACACCTCTGCCTAACCCTTCAGGGAATACAGGCATGAAGTTATCTTATAATTTGTAAGTGAAGGTACTCACAGTAAAAATACCAATTGTTTCAGACTCAACACTACATATTAGTTGCACAGGCGCAGGACAGCGGTCACCCATCTCTTTCTGGTACCGTCACTGTGTACGTCAACGTGATAGACCTCAATGATAACGCACCAATATTTGACCCTATGAGCTTTTCTAACGAAATCCTCGAGGACGTCCCTATTGGATCTTCGGTGGTGACCATAAGCGCTACTGACTTGGATTCAGGTAAATGAGTAGCTAAAATAATCTTTAGTAACAAATAGCATTTTAACAGTATTGATAACTACTTGTATGTTTTATTTTAATGCAATCAAAGGACACCGAAGGTAGAGTGCAAAGTCTCAAAGATGACCAAACATAACTACATAAATCATAAGTGTTGATATAATTTACAGGTTTGAATGGCAAAGTAACGTATAGCATAAGCTCCGGCGATGAGGGGCAAGACTTCAGAATAGCTGAGAACGGCACGATATACACTGCTAAGCTACTGGACAGAGAAACTCTGCCGATCTATAACCTTGTTGTTACGGCTAAAGATATGGCAAAGCCTCCCGAGCCACAACTTTCTTCAACTGTACAGGTAAGAAATTTAATGATAGATAAAATCCCAATCATAAATTTAAGTTTAATTGAAACGGTAATGTTTGATCTCTTCTCTCTATAAATTCATAATGCATTTACATGTAAAATGTAGTAACTTAAATTGACAATATCTTTAATATTGTTCGCTGCTTCATCACAGCAATACGATACCTAGCTAAGATCCTATATATGAATGATTGATATTGAAAATTGTTTAACATTGACTACTAAATTATCATCACTACTTTGTTCTATTTGAAAACCCTTTAAGTATACCATATTGTCTTGAATTCTCATAATTATTTTATTATGCACAAAATCATCACATAATGTTACGCGAAATATTCCAAACCCTAATAAAAATCATGTTCATTACGTGCTATTGTTAAATGCGTCTATTGTTAGATTTCACAATATGCCCCTGATGAGGCCAGACGGAAGCATAGGACGCATTTACTTTATTATTTTACGCAGTTGTATTCACTTGCTAAGAAATGTAAGATGCTGTTTAAACATAACAATATTAAAATGACGCTATATCCGGTTACTTTTATATTCTATTGATCCGAAAAATCAATTCTACTGAGAGGATTTGTTTTTATATTCCACTTGTTTTTATGTTTGTATAAGTATTTCGTTTTCACACACTTTTATGACATGTTTTTTTATTGTTATACAGGTTACGATACAGCTAAAGGATGTGAATGACATGGCACCTGAGTTTGTTACACCCAATATAACAACGGTGTCCGAAAATATTCCCCTCAATACAGTCGTAATGACTATAAAAGCTGTCGACAAAGATGAAGGAAGAAATGGTTATGTCGAATATTTTATGACTCCAGACCCAGAAATCAATGGGTACTTTTCTTTGGGAAATGTGGACGGCATATTACGAGCTACAGGAAAGCTGGACAGAGAATTAAAAGCAAGTTATATTATAACAGTCACTGCCAAAGACAGAGGTGATCCCCCAAATGTAACCAAATCGAAAATAAAAATCAATATTTTGGATGAAAATGATAATAGCCCTGTATTTGATCCAAAGCAATACAGTGCTTCAGTTCCAGAAAATGCAAGTATTGGCGCTAGTGTATTACAAGTAAGTATCTGTTAAATTAGGAAAATACAAATCATTATTTAAACTGTACAGCGACAAATTGTTTATCGTAATTAAGACCCACTTTTTTTGTTTTTATTTAATAAAGTTATCGTTCTTTTATAGGTTTCTGCTACTGACATAGATGAAGGCGCAAATGGAAGAGTTAGATATTCAATAGCTTCAGGTGACGAAAATAGAGATTTCAGTATAAGTGAAGATACCGGTATTGTTCGAGTTGCCAAAAATCTAAACTTTGAAAGAAAATCCCGCTATATGCTTACGATTAGAGCCGAAGATTGTGCTAAAGACGATGTCAGATTCGATACGGCTGAATTATCTATTTCAATTCAAGATATAAACGATAACCCACCCACGTTCCTGGATTCACCGTACTTAGCGTACGTAATGGAGAATGTAATTCCTCCCAACGGCGGGTACATAATAACAATTCATGCTTATGATGCTGATTCACCACCATTTAACAATCAAGTTCGCTATTTCATAAAGGAAGGCGATGCAGATCTTTTCAAAATAAATGCTTCGTCTGGGCAAATTTCCTTGTTGAGAACACTAGATCGTGAAGCACAGGATGAATACACCCTTGCACTCGTAGCAATGGATACGGGTAAGTTTATGTTGCAATGAAAGTATCTGAGTTTATTAGAAATTATTGTGCTTAAACACATTAAGTATTTTGAACCTTTTGAATATGTATAAAATAATTCGACTCGTTTAACTATTGGAATGAAGATCTAACAAATTAATACTTAACTTTACTTAAAAAAAATGTTCTTCCTAACTAAATGTTATGATTGTTTTTATTTTCTCAGGATCTCCGCCACTTACTGGATCCGGAACAGTGAAAATTGTCGTACAAGATGTAAACGACAATAGCCCTGAATTTGAAAGACAAAGTTATAGAACCAACGTAAAAGAAAATTTGCCTTCTGGAAGTGTGATCCTTAATCCAAAAGCGACTGATAAAGATGTTGGAAATAATGCTAAGATAAGATACAGCCTTCTTGGTGACAAGTCAGAAAGATTTCAGATAGATTCTGCAACAGGCATGATTACAACAAATGCTACCTTAGATAGAGAAGATTGGGATATTTACTATCTAATAATAATGGCACAGGATTCGTCAACTACTGACCCAAGAACAGCTACTGCCAACCTTACAATTATAGTTGAAGATGAAAATGATAATACACCTATATTTGCCCACCCAGTTTACGAAGCACATATTTCTGATCGAACCGTAAAAGGAGATTTTGTTTTCGGAGTAAAAGCTAGTGATAATGATATCGGACTGAATAAAAAGATTGTGTATGATTTGAAAGGCGAACACCAAAACTTATTCTCAATTAATCGAGAAACAGGAGTTATAAAAGCTAATGAAAATCTCATGAAATATACAAAAAATGGATCTACTTTCAATTTATTGATATTAGCGACTGATAGTGGAGTAATCCCACGACAGAGCACAGCAGAATTGATTTTAATACCAAAATCAGTGAAAAACTTTCCAAAATTTTCGGTTACTAATAAGTTGACTTTTACTTTTTCCGAGGATACACCAGAAGGTATTTTGGTGACGAGATTATCGGCTACTTCGCCGAAAAAAGGCCCAACTGGATTGCTACAATACGGTATTGCAGGTGGAAATGTTGGCGATGCTTTGAGAGTAGAACCTATGAGTGGTGAAGTATTTATTACTGGAAAAGGGCTTGATTATGAGACTATGCCTCTGTATGAAGTGTGGTTTGAAGTAAGAGATTCTGACAACCCTCCATTAAAATCTTTTATTGAAATTGAAATCAAAGTAACTGATGCAAATGATAATCCCCCAGTAATTGAAAGCGCTTTATATAATGCAACTGTATTAGAGGAAGAATACCCACCTCAGCTGGTAATTAAGATTGATGCACATGATGATGATTCAAATGAAAATGGTAGAATATCTTTTAAACTAGTTAATGACTTCGACGAAACATTCAGAATAGATCCCGAAAACGGTGAAATATACACAAACATAGCACTGGACAGAGAGTCTATTCCATTTTATGAATTGATTGTGGAAGCCGTGGACCATGGAGTGCCTCAGTTGATTGGAACATCAACTGTTATTGTAACTGTTTTGGATAAAAACGACAATCCACCAAGGTTTACTCGCCTTTTTAGTGTCAACGTAACAGAAAATGCTGAAATAGGGTCATTTGTAATAAGAGTTACAAGTTCTGATCTTGATTCTGGACCAAATGCAAACGCTACCTATAATTTTGTTGAGAATCCGGGAGAAAAATTTATAATAGATCCAATAAGTGGAAACGTTACAGTAGCTCGACCACTAGATAGAGAATTACAAGATGAATACATTCTAAAAGTTGCGGCAACTGATGGAGCATGGCGTTCTGAAACACCTTTGACTATCACTATACAAGATCAAAATGACAATGCGCCAGAATTTGAATATTCATTCTACAGTTTTAATTTTCCTGAATTACAACCCAAAAATAGTTTTGTTGGTCAAGTTATTGCTACAGATAGAGACAAACAAGGTCCCAACTCCATAATATCATATTCACTGCAACAACCATCTGATTTATTCTCTATTGATCCTGCAACAGGAGAAATACTGAGTAAATTTAAAATGGATTACAAAAGAACATCAATCAATTCATCTCCTGAAAATACTTATTCTGTAATTGTTATAGCTACAGATAATGGAAAACCTCCAATGTCTTCTGAATGTTTAGTCACAATAAATGTAGTCGATGCCAATAATAATGCTCCAAAATTCAAAGACCATGAAAAGTTTGTGCCGGTACCAAAAGACGCCACATCTGGAGAAAAAATTATAAAACTAACGGCAGAAGATGACATGGACTTTGGTATAAATGCTGAAGTAGAATATCATGTATCAGGTGGAAATGGTACTGCATATCTTACTATTGATAAAAGATCTGGTTGGATAGTTGTGAGTAAACAGTTTTATTACCTAGGACAATACTACGAACTTAAAATAAAAGCTGTTGACCGAGGTGTGCCTACACAATCAGATGAGACAACTGTTATATTTGTTGTGACTGGTGAAAACATTTATAGTCCAAAGTTTACAGCTTTAAGTTATCAAGTAATTGTACCAGAAAATGAACCAGTGGGCTCATCAATTTTGACCGTAAGAGCCAGTGACGAAGATGAAGGACCCAACGGAATTGTCCGATACTCAATATCATCTGGCAATGCTGGAGAAGAATTTGGAATCCATCCAATATCAGGTGCAATCAGTATTTTACGGCCTCTTGATTTCGATACAATTCAAGAATATCGGCTCAACATAACTGCAAAAGATCTTGGTTTTAAATCTAAAGAAGCTATTGCAACGCTTACAATAATATTGACAGACATTAATGACAACGCTCCACAATTCAATCAAACACGATATGTTGCATATTTACCGGAAAACTCTCCCGTAAACAGTTTTATTTATAAAGTTACAGCAATCGATATTGATTCACCGAAGAATGCTATGATTAAATACTTCATAAATAATGATATGGCTTCACTATTCCACATAGACGTTAACACTGGTGAAATATTTTCCAAAGAAGTATTCGACTATGAAGAAAAGAGACTTTACACTTTGGAAATAAGGGCTGAAAATCCTGATTCTATAATGCGTAATACAACTGAAGTGATAGTGTACATAACCGGTGTGAATGAATATTACCCTAAATTTAAACAACCTGTATTTCATTTCGATGTGTCTGAATCTGCTGAAGTTGGAGCAAATGTTGGTGTTATTCAAGCCACAGATCAAGATAGTGGAGATGATGGAATTATATACTACTTATTTGTAGGCTCAAGTAATGATAAAGGCTTTAGTATTAATTCACAAACTGGAGTTATTCGAGTAGCTCGTTATTTAGACAGAGAAACACAAAACAGGGTTGTATTAACAGTTCTTGCTAAAAACTCTGGTGGTATACATGGAAACGACACGGATGAAGCTCAAGTCATTATATCCATTCAAGATGGCAATGACCCACCTGAATTTTTACGCCATTATTATGAAGCAACTGTTTCAGAAGGCGCTAGCATAGGGCAAGAAGTAATTCAAGTGAAAGCAGTAGATAAAGATGTACGCCCACAAAATAACCAGTTTAGTTTCTCAATAATCGGTGGGAATACGAATCAGGATTTCAAAATAGATCCTCAAACTGGTGAAATTGAAGTTGCTCGCCAGTTGGATAGAGAAACCTTATCGATGTATTCATTAATTGTGGGTGCTATTGATACAGGAGTTCCACCACAAACTGGTACAGCTACAGTTAAAATAACTTTGTCAGATATCAATGACAATGGGCCTATATTTGATTCTTCTACTTTTGAAGGTTCGGTCTACGAAAATGAACCTCCTAACACAAGTATTGCTACACTTTCAGCTAAGGATCCGGATTTACCTCCAAATGGAGCCCCATTTTCTTATGCTATTGTTGGAGGAAAACAACAGAGTTACGTGAAAGTTCATAAACACACAGGCGTACTTTTGACAACTAAGAAAATAGACAGAGAACTAACACCTACTCTTGAAGTAGTTTTAGAAATAGAAGACAGCGGGCATCCAGTAATGAAGTCCAATTACACAATATTTATAAAAGTCCTGGACAGAAATGACAATCCACCAACACCACGATCAGCTCACGTTATTGTTTATGCTTTCAACAATAAAGTTCCACGAGGTAAAATTGCTGATGTAAAGCCTAATGATCCAGATATAACAGGAGATTACAAATGCAAAATTATTAAAGAGTCAACGTCAGAAAATACTCTATCACTTCTCAACATTCGATCTGGATGCAATCTGTACACTAACGCTGTCAAACCTGGACAGGGATATTCTTTTTCGGTTTCAGGCAATGACGGCGTTCATAGAGATGTTGTATCCTCAATAAGCGTGGAATATTTTTCTTTTGATAATAGTACTGTTGAACAATCGATTACTTTGAGGATTTTAAACATGACTGCATCCGATTTCTTAACTCATTACTATCGAAGTTTATTAGAAATACTAAAAGAAAACCTCAAAAGTAAAGAAAGCATTTATTTATACAGTATAAATGAAGTAGAGGGTCATCTAGATTTGACAATAGCAGCAAAAGATAATCATACAATTTGGAAAAGAGATATTACTGAAAAATATTTAAGAGCTAAAGAATTTCAAATAACTAAGTTGCTAAAGAGTCAAATCATCGTAGCCTATTTTCCATGTGCGTCTCAACAATGCAAAAACGATGGCCTTTGTACAGATGCAATAAGAGTGTTAGATGATACAAAGATAACAGAAAGCCCATCTCTCATCTTATCTTCGCCCTTAGTTAGGCATGAATATACTTGCCACTGTACTGATGGATTTATAGGAGGCAATTGCGAAAAACGACAGGACCCTTGTTCACCAAATCCTTGCCGTTTTGGAGGTCAATGTCGAAAACAAGGTCACGATTTTACATGCAGTTGCCCTGCTCGCCGAGATGGTAAAACATGTGAGATGGAAAGAGACGATGTATGTAGTAGTAACCCATGCAAAAATGGAGGTTCCTGTAAGGAAAGCGCAGACAGAAATTCATTCTTTTGTTTGTGCCGCCCTGGATATCGTGGTAATCATTGTGAGGCTTTAGTAGACTCCTGCCGACCTAATCCATGCATGTACGGAGGAATATGTATAAGCTTAAAACCTGGTTACAAATGCAGTTGCACAAATGGGCGCTACGGAACACACTGCGAAAGTACTACGTTTGGATTCGGCGAACTATCTTTCATGCAATTCCCATCACTAGATGCATCAACTAACGACATAACTATAATATTCGCCACTACAAAGCCAGATGCTTTGCTGCTTTACAATTATGGTGCGCAGACAGGTGGAAGATCAGATTTTATAGCAATAGAATTGCTAGCAGGAAAGCCAGTCTTTTCATTCGGCGGTGCCAGAACGTCAATTACTTCAGTTGCCATAATGAATTCTAACAAGAACCTTGCTGATGGAAATTGGTATAAACTAACAGCAACAAGAAATGGACGAGTAATTTCATTGAGTGTGGCATCATGTACTGATCATGGAGATGTCTGTACAGAATGTGATCCTAGTGATGACTCATGCTACGATGACGATACTGGACAAGCAGGGTATGTATTAATAATAATCGATAGTATTTAGATAAATATACTTATTAAATTTAATTGTAATTTAACTGTAAGTCTCAAGGCAGACGACATATCAGATAACATTATTACGAAAATTCTTAATGTCCGTGTAATTTTTAAACTTAACATCATTACAACGTGTGTAGCAAGTAGTATTGTATATTAAAAATGCTTTTAATTCATTCCAGGACCCTGAATTTCAACAACGAGCCACTACTTATCGGCGGTCTTCATAAAGCAGATCCGGTACTAGAACGTCCAGGACAAATTCATTCGGATGACTTCGTTGGTTGTATGCACAGCATTACCATCAACGGTCGTTTGCTAAACCTTACCAACCCCCTGAAGGCACGAAGTGTTGAACCAAAATGTGAACGCTCAGAAAAAGGTGCCTGCTTCAAAAAAGATTTATGTGGCTTTGGAGAATGTTTGGATAGATGGAAGGCTAATTTATGTAAGTGCAAAGGAGACTTGATATCTTCAGACTGTGGTCTCTCCCTTCAATCTATTTCGGTTGCTGAAAATGGATTTATATCATACACAATATCTGAAAAGCATAGAAGGATGCAATTATTGGAAACGTTTTATGGAGGCAGCACCGGGTGGTCCAAGAAAAACAACAAATCTTCCGGTAAAGTCATTCCAAAAGTCAATAGTCTAGCAAAAAGCTTGTCATTCTTTTTCAGAACACATAGAAAGGACGGTGTTCTTTTTTATTCAGCAACTGACAAATATTACACTGTAATTGAATTATTAGAAGGAAAAGTATGTTATACATCAAAACAAAACACCATTGTGAATATGAGCCAAACTGAACAGAATGATGTTTCCGATGGTAACTGGCACAATATTACTTTAGTGTCAATCGGTAGGAGTATTCGCCTTCTTGTAGATAACCAAAACGTTGGTGAAGAACTAGACGCGGCTGGTGTTCACGACTTTTTGGATCCTTATTTGACTATAATATCAATCGGAGGAGTAAAAACTGAATGGATTACTACATCTAGCCAAAATAAGTTTGAAGGTTGTTTGGCAAATTTTTCGATAAATAATGAAATTCAACCATTTAGTGGAAACGGTAGCATATTCAAAGAGACCATTCATAGAGGTAAAATATTAAACGGCTGTCATAGTGCTTTTGGGGTTGGTTCCACGCAAAATCATCCACTGCGTATCGGCATTACTCTTGTCATAGTATTCTTCGTAATTTTATTAGTCGCAATTTCAGTTTCAATTATCTTTTATCGGCTTCGCAAGCAAAAGAAAGAAAAAGGTAATAGCTCTGCAAGTAAAAGTAATATTGTACACTCTAAGCAAAATGGAGGCCCAGCGATGTTAAACGCTCCAAATCTTATAGCAGGTACAAATGATAGCATTATGAATCGAAATCTTCACAATAATGATACCAGCCTCAATAGTTACATGTCTGAAAACGCCGATATAACTAGAAATGTAGGTCACATCGTTGGTCCTGAACTATTGTCAAAGAAATATAAAGATCGAGAAATTATGAATATAGATCCACCGAGACCCCAGCGACCAGATATTATAGAACGCGAAGTAGTTGGAAAAAGTCCAGCTCTTAGAGAAGATCACCACCCTCCACCACCACCATCTACAAATACATCACATCACACTCATGATCACCCAAGTGGTATGGATTTAAATTCCGAAGTTCCAGAACATTATGATCTTGAAAACGCTAGCTCAATAGCTCCTTCTGACATAGACATTGTTTATCATTACAAAGGATTTCGGGAAGCAGCAGGTGTTCGCAAATACAAAGCTACCCCACCGCCTATCGCCGGCTATCATCATAAACATCAGGCCCCTCAACATCGTCACTCACCGCATCATCCAAGTGGGTATCCATCTCGGGTACCGCAAGCAGCACAGCCACCCCCACAGCCGAGACAACATCAAACAACACCATTAGCCCGATTATCTCCGAGCAGTGAATTGAGTCAGCAACCTCGAATATTAACTCTTCATGATATATCTGGCAAACCACTGCAGAGTGCATTATTAGCTACAACATCTAGTTCTGGTGGCGTGGGTAAAGATGCTTTGCATAGTAATAGTGAAAGAAGCCTAAATAGTCCTGTAATGTCACAGTTGAGTGGGCAAAGTTCTTCAGCCGGGAGGAAAACACCTAGTGCTCCACCACAAGTTCCTCAAGTAGTATCCGTTGGTTCAGGTGCAGTTGGCCTGACAGCAGAAGAAATAGAGAGAATGAATGCGAGACAACGGACCTCCAGTTTAGTGTCTACGTTGGATGCGGTATCTAGTTCAAGTGAAGCACCTCGTGGAGGTGGAGTAGGACATCACATGTCCCATAGACATCACTCACCCCCAGACGATAATAGGAGTTCTACTGGATCAGACGATGAAAGTGGAAATGATAGCTTTACGTGTTCCGAAATAGAATATGATAATAATAGTATAAACGCAGATAAGTTAGAAGATGTCAGGAGGCAGAATGTTAGTAGTGGTAGTAATCCTAAGAAGCCTATATTGCCCCCACCCTATGAAAGCTTTGATTCGTCGTTCCGTGGTTCTCTGAGCACTCTAGTCGCATCTGATGATGATTTAGCCCCTCACGTAAGTTCAGCGCTATACCGCCAAGCTAATGGATCCCCCGCATCTGCAGCACTCGGCTGGGGACCCGCTGCCCTCGATTTATTTAACTGGGGTCCGAATTTTGAAAGTATGATCGATGTATTTAAAGATATAGCTGAATTACCCGATTCTGTTAATGGGAGAATGTCTTCCTCTTTAAGACTGCAGAATGGCACGCCGAAGCCATCAGAAGAGTACGTTTAATGTTAGTTTAGAGTAAGGCTGTAAATAGAACAAATTTTTGTATAAGATTTTGTAAAATAATTGTTGTGATCTTGTATCAAGGTCTCTATTTTTCTTGCCATATATTGTTTATATGTTTTCGTAAGAGTATGTGACGGAAAATAATGTCTGTAAAATATAAAGTTATGTTATCATCACGTCAATATTTTACTGTGACGTACCTAGTACCTTCTGTATCGAGTGTCAACCATTGTAGAGTATGTTCGTCACTAGTTCGTATCCACGTCACATTGTGATGTACTTCAGACCTTATGATAGACGGTGTTGTTTATCATAGCTTGAAGCCAGTAATAAAACAAATTGCCACAAATAAAAACACAATCTCAAGGCAGGGCTCGTCAGGTCCTTTAACAAAGAACGTGCTTCCATTAGTTCTATTCGTTGTATTATTACGGCTTCAAGAGTAAAACCTCATTGTATATAAAGATTGTAAATACAATTAAATTTAAAAGCATTTTTGTGTAAATATGAGACAGTGAAATATTTTTAGATCAAATTTAACACTAAAATTTGTAGCTCTGACTAAATTGATGTTTAGAATTTAAAATTGTGCTCAACCGTTTTATGTAAATAATATAAATACGCTTATTTAATGGAATCAATTAAATACATGTGATAATGTTTGTATGTATACGTATTGATATGAAATCTTTGGTATCAGTCTCTCCCGTTTAGACGGAAATATAAATCAGTCAGAGCTTACTTTCCTGTTAATGATTGTGTCGCCATATTATATAGTAAAGTGCCAAATGACTTTAAATAATTTTAAATAACGGACTGATTTCATAAATAAAATATAATTTAAATTATGCTCATTTTATTTTAAAAAACCTATAGGAAAAACCAATTATCTACATTGTAATTTCTAATGCATAGCAGGTCCGTGTAATATTGATACTCTTTCTTATTATAATTCCAAATTTCTTGTTACTAATTTCATGTATTGCTACTATTGCAAATTCAACACAAAATATTTCAATAAGTACCTACTTAATAAATATTTTTTGAACCGACATGTGCATTGGCTACTGCTAATATAGAGTCTACAAATAAAAACAAGGCTGCATATGATTCTGAGTGCGACAACAAACAATATAAAAACCAGAAACAACAATGCCCTTAATTCACTATCAGTACACTTTTCAACAGTAATTAGGTATAAAGAAAACACAGAAAAATACACCAAACTCAGATAAAATGATAATACACGCTTGTTTCCCGTACGACAATTTCAATGTCATTTACATAATAATTTGGAACAACACATGCGTCGAGTTGCATCGAGCTAAAATTATTTTGATATGTAACTGACTTAGTATAATGATGAATGACAGAAGACGAATTAGTTGTGTTCTTATTAATTTTATCTGGCTGTCTGAATGCCACGTGTTTTACTTTGTACCTTGAGTATTTTGATTTATATGTAAACAAAATACTTCGATTTGTGGCTGCAGTTGAACAATAGCTACTTTATGGTCCATTCCACACTATTTTAAGTGCATTGAATCAATTAATATGTAGTCCTCGTGAGTTACTTTATGATAAGGTTAGTAATCGTGGAAGTTTTACGTGACGTAGATCTATAATAATGGATATAAAAAAAAACAGATTTAAATATGTTCTCCGAACAAGCTACCCAATAGCGATATTTATAAAGTGACGTCAATTAACTGTGGTGCACATCAAGCAAAGAGTATAGTAATATAGTGGAGATCAAGGAACGAGACACTCTTCGACAACCTATGTAAGTACCTAAGTGAAGTAGTCCTTAACAAGCGCAGACGATTGTCATCATAAACAATTACTGAGCAAGAAGTCTTGGGTTCGATAATACTGATATCAGCTTGAAGTTTGGATTTGTGACCATAAGGTCGCGGAATATACGTATAGTTATGAAAAAAGGAATTTAAAATAGTTGAATAACGTTGCTCCAATAACAGTAATATCCGTGTATGAATGGGTGTATAAATTATTAATATCTATAGTAACTACCTTTATTTGCGATACCAAAGTAGGGGGTAGCCTGGCCCTGATAGGTACGGAATACAAATTCCAATGATAAACCTCGTTTAATTATGACATAGACTGGTTGGTTGTGTGTCTTCATGCTTCTAAATTTAAAATCTGGCCCGTACCGACCAGCCACCATTATAAGGATCCCAAACTCACCCTCGTTTGGACGGTTGGTTCAGCTTCTATACAGAACACTATTATCGCCGAAAATAAAACCTGTATAGAGTTATTAATTGCTTTCACGAAGTATCGTGAAAGCAATTAATAACTCTATAGGTACAGGTAGATAGACGACGACCTTTTTTCGTTATCTTGCAAACAAGGTATGTAGATCGAATCAAAATTTATGTTTATTACAATATGTTAATTATAATGTTTTATTCTGAATTGGTACCTATTTCTCCATTAAAAGACAATAGTAACCCTAATAAATTACAATTTTCCATTACAGACTAATGTTCATTAATTGTTTTCAGGGAAAGTCTGAAAATGGAAATGTTTTTCTATTATATTTTGTTACTTTATTAATTAAACAGATCTATTAAATATACGTGAATGATTGAGTGAAAACACCTGATACACCGAAGTATATAAACGGGTGCTAGTTCGGTGATAAGGACATGCTATGTCTTTGGCAGCTCAGTAAGTGTAGTGTTGATTTTGGGTGAAGAAGTTGAAAAAACAATCGATAATAGAGTCAATAGCTCTCTTTGTTCTAATCAGCTGTTTTGTCGGCTATGCGTAAAGTTCGGTGCCTTAGTAAGACACACTGCACTAAGTGCTGTACTACTATATATATTGTGTCAGTGAGCCCTTTGCGATAGTTGAAAACCGTTTAGATCACCGTCACTATGTATAATTTAATATTGTATATTAACATCTTGTATATATGTAAGTATTATAAATTAACTATGCTAAAATTAACTCTTCCGGAGAAAAATCCTCTATTGTTTTTCTCATAATTATTTATTAATTTCGTAAATCTAACATTATCCCTTCAATCTAAGAAGTGTGAATATTTTTTTGAATGTATTTAGTTATAGTTTCCTTACGCCGTGGAATTACTGTAGAAAAAATCTTTACTATTTATACGAGGACAAATTATAATTATCTAGCTTTTGCCCGCGACTTCGTCTTCGTGGATACTTAGTTGATTTTTATCCCCTACGATGTATGTAGGTCAAAATGTCAAAAACGGTATTGAACAAATTTTTATTTATTTCTTTGAACTACCATAATAAAAAAATATGTAGTTTTATCTTCAATGATGACATAGTGATGTCCTATCCTAGGTGTGCATATGTCGTTTTGTGTATGTGTAGTCTCCCCCAAAGTCTAATCTATCTCTATAGGTACTAAATTTCATCAAAATCGTTGAAGCTGTTCAGGTATTTTTATTGTAAAATGGATAACTTTTTAATCTGATTTGTTTACAATAAATTTAGAGAAAGTAAAATATGATCTCAACTACGAAGTTAGATAACTCAGAAATTAGTATTATGTGTTCTAAATATGAATTTATTCATAGGAATTACCAAACTTGCCCGTTGTCCAATACCTACTGCGATGACTGTGCACAGCTGGAGCCAGTACACTCACCATCTGACACACTTGTATCACCATCATCAGCTTATATTCTTCAACACTTTCTGGCCTTTCCCCGCCACAAAACCCGATCTTTCCTCACCCAGTCACTGCCAACTACATTCAGCAAGTACTCACTCCACATTATGACAAACATACCTACTTAAATATGTTACTATACAGTGTATAAATATGTTTGGCCGATAATTGTAATTTGTGCTGCTGATAAATAAATCGTGCTTAACATTTGTTTTTTATATAATTAACAGTGTGTTCTGACATTCACTGCCGCACTCAGAAACGTCAATTAATGTTAATTAATAGTTAAGAACAAGACACTCGAAATGTGGTGCTGGAGAAGAATGCTTGGAGAATCGTGGACTGAATTCCGTACCAATGCATCCATACTCTAAGAACTCGGCATCAAGCAGCGTCTATCTTCTGTAGTACAGTGTCGTATACTGAGGTTTTTTGGACACGTGTCGAGACGGGAATATCACTCCATAGAGCGACTCGTAGTGCAGGAGAAGGTGGAAGGCACCAGATCGCGCGGAAGGTCACCCATGCGATGGACCGACCAAATTAAATCATGTGTGGGCGGGCCCTTGCACGAGTGTACTAGAATGTCCACCAACAGAAAACGATGGAGAGATATCGTGAGACGCATAACATCTGCTCCCGAAAACGCTACTACATGACGACCACGACCGCTCTGCCAAGAGCGAAACGATATAGAAGAAGAATAGTTAACAAACTGTGGCTACTATATCTTGGCCTATTTTTCCATATTATTTGAGTTTGTCGTCAGTGTACTAAGATATATTGATCTCTATTACGGTGACGTCTCTGAGTTCGACATTTTCACTTATACTAGATATTTGAATTACTTCGATACTAGATTTTAAACCTAATTTTGACGGATTTTATAGCGATATATTGATATTGTAAGTAATGATATAAAAGTAGTGTGAATGAAACGTAGCGGTTTAAAAGACGATGTAGTGACTCGTATTGAGAAGATATTGAGATGGTTTGGGCATGTCGAGAGAATGATGAACGGCGACTGACAAAATGGTTTTGTAAAGCGATTGTCAATGAAACGCCGGAAGGGGACGCCCTAGGAAGACTTACCGACCTTGTGAGATCCTTCAAGGAGGTCAGGTGCGTAGTCGCAACCGGCGCGTGGGAATGCCAAGATAAGACGGCAAGGACGTGGAAGAAGTAAAAGAAGTATGAAAGAATCGCAGCGAGTGGCCGTTTCTAGCTTCTGCCTACCACTGTGGAAAAAAGGCGTGAGTGTATGTATGTATAATGATACTAGCGACCCTCGCGCAGCTTCGCCTGCGTGCAACCTAAAAACAAGTATAAACAGGGAAGTTTATACTTGTTTTTAGGTTCTTTCTCTCCATAAGAACTTTACTCAGACTTCATCAAACGCAACAAAATAGAAATCAGCCAAATCGGTTCACCCGTTCTCGAGTTTTGCGCTTAGCAACACATTTAGTGATTCATTTTTATTTATATAGATTACGAGCCCAACCTTTCGGATTTTTGCAACTTTATTAGAATACGCCGATAAAATTCGTCCAGAGTAGTTTTATTTAAGTGTATTTTGAAATTTCAAAATCATATGTGAGCGAAATGGGAGTATCTGAATAAGCTTGATTATTTATTTGATCCTTTATTCACAGAAATGTTTATACCCAACAATTCTAATTCTCAGAAAATGTAAACGTTTTGACTATTCAACTACATTAAATGAAATAACGTAATAAAACAATCGTAAATGCACGGATATAAGGTTATTAACCCCACTAGGTAGTAAATGAGCCTACTATCATTCAGCTATATATCTTTTGTAAAACGTTTATAGAAAACAGGTTATGTTGCTATTTCCTAAACTATCAATGAAGATAACATACTAAAAGTAATTACTTATCGAATAAAAATAAAAGGGTAGTTCTAGATTATAATGAGCATTTCTCGCTATTTTTAGATATTACGTCAACGAAAGCCGACTCAGGTTGCGTAACACCGCCCATGGAATGTCCTAATGAAAATATTACGTTTTGGCTGTATACTAGGTAAGTAGGCCTGCCTTTAGATTATATCTATTTGCGATTAGGTTTCACCATACCCATCTGAATACAAGTATTAAGGTTTAATAATTGTTTGTGCGTCAAAATCAACGTCATGTATTTTCATATTATTATTCTGTTGAAGAATCAGAAGATGAATGAAGCAGAGTAATAAAAAATATACGGATAAGAAAATAGAAAGAAATACGAAAAATATTTCTTCATTTATTTTTCAAACAGCTTCAAAAGCCATTATTACATTGCTTATAAGTTACATGTTTATGATGCTTTCAACGTATCATCTTTAGAGAAAATGAAGAAAAACCGCACAAAGTCCTGGCAATGGATTCAAAATCTATAGAGTCTGCGCCCTGGGTGAAAGATGCACCGATCAAGATATTAATCCATGGTTATACAGGGTATAAGGATTTTTCACCCAATACTGAAATAAGACCAGGTGATCTTTTTTAACTTTTTCTATCATACATAAGTATTGTTCGAAACCACACATAGTAACTTACAATGGTTTTATTGCAATCGGACGATTGCTATACGAATTACAAAGAAATAGTATTATTTATGCCGATGCAGCGGCAGCGGCGTAAATAAAGGTAATAATTGTCTGGATCTCGGCCAGACAATCCCCTTTCATCACCTTTTTTTTATTTACTGGGGGAATTCCATAATAAGGCGACCGGTCTTCGGGGATTAGACCTAGGTCCCACCCACAGATCATGGAGGGTGGGGGCTGTGGTCTTAAAAGACCTTTCCAGAACCCCTACGCGCATCAATTGTTAGGGTACATCTTCCACCGTCTGCAGTAAACTCCTCGGCCCTGAAAAGAGAAAGCCCTTTATCCTCACTCACAATCAGTCTTAAATTTCCAGCGTACATGAAATGCTGCAACTACAACATTATATCACTGGATTACAACCCAATAGCACGAGAACCATGCTACATGGAGTCGGCCCGGAACACAGAACTAGTGGGCATGTGTACTGCCCAACTGATTGATCAACTAGTCAAGAAACACGGCTTCAATCTCACGCAGTTCCACATCATAGGATTTAGTCTTGGCGGACAGGTCGCCGGATTTATTGGTGATTATATAACTTCTGGAAGATTGGATAGAGTGACTGGTAAGGCGACCGAACTCTGTTCAGAACATATCTAATATTAAACATCAGTAGATACCTCAACCATGAGTTCTATCGAATGGCTTTTGATAGGTTTTTTACGCATCGAAACGCTGTATCTCATAGCAGATTTTAGTTCCTTACGTAACCGCTAGAGGCGCTGCGAGGATTTTCCATACTAATATTTTACGGCGTCGTTAGCGAGTCTAGTGAGAAAAATTCACGAGATCGAGGCACGGGCTATCTTTTTTTTTTTAATCTATAGATCTATTTTGTGGCAAGCACAATTCAAGTTTGTTCGAAAGTACGGCTACGTCCCCTTACAACACATTGTAGCGTAATATAAAACTTACCTTCACGCCTGTAATTCCCGAAGGGTTAGGCAGAGGTCAACTAATGTAAACGGCTGTACACCCGTTTGCGGCGTTCCCTTGTAATAGAGGGTGACCCTATCGCTATTAACCGGGCACTTAAATCCATACTCCGAGCTGATGAGAATTCCGTATGAAAATCTCACCCGTTTTCTCGACCTGGGAATCGGACCTCAAGTGTGGCAGTTGCGCTTACGAGGCAGTTTGAGGACACATTGTAAATTTTCTTTGAAAACGTTAGAGCAATTTTCAAGAACTTGATTACATGAAACAAAATAAATTGCTCCTATATTAAGTACAGGATGAAGTAGCCAGACCAATACAATATTATAGCTGGATACAAACCTAACGATGTACTAAACATCAGCTTTCTATTAAGTTCATCATCACTACTTTATAATAGTAATGGTATAAGAGGCTTTCGTTTAGTTTTGACGTGAACACCATTTAAGAAGCAATTTCTTAGTGGTGTGTAACATTGCTAGTAACAAAATAACCGTTACATTGTACTCGTTACAACGGTATTAGTACCCAATTACTAATCATTACGTGTAAAACACTATATGTAAGTAATAGGTACCTACCGTTAGGTGGTTACGTGCTTCTAATTATAAAAGAACAATTATTAAGGGTAGATGGAATCGCAAAATCGCCGTAGACGAAACCTCTCTTTAATTTTCCAATAAAACCAATGTTCTGTTTATATTCAACAGTTTTTACTTGACTGCATCGGTTTGGGTATAGTCACATGTACATATTTGCTGATACTTATGCCTACAGCGACCTTAGAAGTATTTTTATGTTAATAGTCCTTGTTTGAAGCTATAAACAAAACGTGTTGCGCTCATGATTAGTAAACTCGTATTAATGTATACTACTTTATACCTAAAATGAGTCGCCACTACCGTTGCGCAGTATCATGAATTTGATCCCTTCGTGGGACGAATATTTGTGAGATTAAGAGATGACAATTTCTTTCTTGCCTACTTATGTTTTTAATCCCTCGCCACACAGGGCACGTCACAAGGCCAAAATATTATAAAAAAAACATCAGTATTCATATTATCTAGACCTCAAATAGTTGTTAAAATTGGCGGTATCATTTCTGTAACCGCTATATTTTTCACAATTTCATTAGATTAATAACGCACTAATTAACGATTCATAAATAAACCCGTCTGATTATGATAATTTTCTATCGTATAATAAAACGTTATAAATCACAGGCCTGGATCCGGCGATGCCTCTATTCGTCACAACCGATAATAAGAAGAAACTAGACAAAGCTGATGCGAAGTTTGTGGATGTTCTCCATACTAACGCGCTAGAGAAGGGAAAGTTAGAAGCCAGTGGTGATGTCGACTTCTACGCAAATGGAGGCATTACACAGCCTGGCTGCAAGGCAACTAAAGAACAAAGTGAGTTGCCTAATAGAATCCTAAACTGCTCATTATTTGTATAAGTTGTAACAAAGAAATATTAGTATTCGTTATTAAATCTATGACCTACTATCTACTATTTTATTGTATCAAAAAGACATCGTAATTGTTGATTTTTGACAATCC
Source organism: Acronicta psi (assembly GCA_946251955.1). Taxonomy (NCBI): domain Eukaryota; kingdom Metazoa; phylum Arthropoda; class Insecta; order Lepidoptera; family Noctuidae; genus Acronicta; species Acronicta psi. The sequence continues at coordinate 6,821,485 of OX276475.1, read as the reverse complement.
TGTCTGTAAGCAGATACAATAACAGACATAGTAGATTTATTATTATTATGTATTATTATTATTTGAGTCCTAGGACTTTTGTCATAGTAAGTATCAGGCAATAGTCTTCACTGGCTGCACTGTACTCCTATTAACATGATATTTACCTTGTGATTAGTACCTTATCAATATAGTTTGAAGAGTAGCGTGCCTCGAATTGGTTCACTAACTTTGGAATTGTGGAAGTAAAAATTTCCAAATTAAATCACGTACGAGTTTGCTAAGCTACAAAGACGCTGTATTCTGAATAGGTAATGTTACCTACTTAATTTCATTAGTAGTCTCCTACGATAGCTGTAGGAAGTGGAAACTATTCCTAACACAATTTATTTCCGTGATAAAAAAATATTTTATTGTATGTAATAATAAAATAATGTATATGATCCTTCTAGAAAAACAAATGTTACTTTTATGTATACTTTTAAAAGAAATAACAACTAAGAAATACATAATTAGATCCAGAGATTACCTCGTACAAACTCACAAACTTTACCTCTTTATTAGTTTAGTATAAGTACATTAAAGTTTCCAATTATCATATATCAAAAGGGAATGTCATTAGGTAACTATAATTTATGAGCCCTTGTAAAGCCGGGCGGGTCGCTAGGTTTTACATAAAATGTTAACGGTCGAAACAATAGAGAAACTATAATTGTTATGACAGATGAAGACATAGGTATTTCAGTAAATCACAGGACTCCAGAGAACAATAGTTTTAGTAGGTACATACTAAAACTATTGTTCTTGTTACTTGACGGGTTAATAATAATGTGTACCTATTCTCTTTTCCCAGCTAAGTCCGGCTGCAACCACGCCAGAGCTCCGCAATATTATGCGGAATCCATCACCACAGACGTGGGATTTTACGGTACCAAGTGCTACTCCTGGATCATCTACATGATCGGCTGGTGCGAGATGTTCAACTCCACTGATGAAGTACTCTTCGGGGAGTATGTTTCCAAGGAGTAAGTATTTTGGAAAAGCATCTTATTTCGTGTCCGGAGTTCCTACAACGTCCGTTTAGTGTTTGTGGTGAAACAAAGACGAATCGACTGCTTTTTGTATCGTGTCAATTATAGTTCATCAGTCAATAGACATCGTTTCTTTGTGATGTAGCGGGCCGACTATCGTAATACAATATTTGTGTGTTTTACAGAAATTTTGTTTCAAGTCTAGGTGTACGAAGTTTGTCCGCCCGTTACCTAAGCATATACATTTTTGCACTGGCAGTACATGGCTTGCTAGTGCAAGGGCTACATAAAAAAAATCTCCTATATCATTCGGTCACCAGTTTACTCATAAACTCCTTGTTCGTCAACAATAGTGAATAACATTCTCTCAGCAATTTGTCAGGTGTGTGATTAGTGCAGGCACCGAAACACTTCCACACTTTCACCGAGAACAGTCACCCTTTTTATTCAGACTTGCTTCCTTCTTGTGTCGATGTCATAGTTGTTACTTAAACGATTAGTACATTGAGAAGCTGTGGTATGTAAGCTATTGACAGGTCAGGGTTCTTTAACCTTTCATTAAAATTTATCGATGAATTTTAAATTGCTGCCACGATGTATTAGATTAAACATAACAATCACAGTTTTTATTCAACTTTTTGTTTGATAAACAAAGCATAATACAATGATATACATACATGACATCGATATAGATACATGACGCGCGGCATAGCTTGGTTGGGCTGGTTGGCCGTGTGAAGGCGCAATGGCATTTTAGGTTATAAATTGTGTACTGCGGATCTAAATGGCTAACTTCACTCCAGCCAAGTGATGCCGCGCGTACACGATACACATCCTGCGTATTGCGTTCAATTTACTTTGTATGTAATGCAATTATACAATTTCAATTGTACACTAAGCTACATATACATGATACCTTTTGCCGTTACCCGAGCACTACTCAAAATTTCACAGATACCGCAAAAACACTTTGCTCAACCTTGACTCGAACCCAGGTCCTCTAGCGTAACTATCGCGCCTACAATCGCTAGGCTGATGAGAAAGTCAAAATAAAAAAAATGCAAATCAATTTGTTTGTTTCAGAGCGAATGGTTTATACTTCTTCAGTACTAACTCGGAGTCGCCGTACGCGCGTGGATCCAGTAGAAACAATAGAAGTAAAAGAAGTTTTAACTATTTTAGACAAGCAATTAAACAGTTGTAAATATCCTTTGTTTGATCTTATAATACGGCACAAAAAACATGTGTTAAGTTACATTGATAGCCTATGGGTATGACCACTGGACTATTAAGTCAAAGGTCTCGAGTTCGAATCCAAGGCACTTCCGAATTTTTGAAATCATGTGCGTAATTATCACTCGTTTCAACGGTAAAGGGAAACATCGTGAGGACACATGTATGCCTGAGAGATTTTCTCGACGGCATGTGAAGTCTGCCACCCTGCAGTAGGGTAGCGTGGTGGACTTTATCCTAAACTAGCTTCCCGCCAGCGGCTTCGCCCGCGGTTTATATAAACCTTCCTCTTCAATCACTCTATCTATTAAAAAAACCGCATCAAAATTCATTGCGTAGTTTTAAAGATTTAAGCATACATAGGGATATAGGGACAGAGAAAGCGACTTTGTTTCATACTATGTAGTGATTCTCTCATACTGAGAGGAGACCCGTGCCCAGAAGTGGGACAGTATGTGTTATCAGTTGATGATGAAAAAGCTATATTATTTAGGGCCTGATAAATCCCCGTTAAATCACTCGGCAGATAATTCTATACAAATTTTGTTCGTTTTTCTAAGTTATGCGGTGGTTAGAGGTTATCCAGAGGTGGTGAAACAGGCCCTTAGGATAACTAATATTAAGCACCTTCCAGTAAGTTCTCGTTCTCGAGATTGCGAAGTCAACAGATTATGCTCAACCACGTATTCTCACACACTGACTGACTGATTCACAGACACTGTTGGGAGGAATCGATATTTTTTTTTGTTATTAATTAATTTTGTTCGAGTCCTGTGGCTACGATAGTGGAAGGCAAGAGCGACTTAAGTTGCTTCAAGGATGTTAAATTATTATGTAGTTAAATAATTTAAATTATAATTTTGGTACAAACATCAGTTCCGCTCGAAACTAGTTATTAGGCCAATTCCAACCTATTTAAGCTACTGATTCGAATTATAATATATTTTTTAATTCAAATTTAAATTTTCAAGAACGCACATTTGAAATTTGAATATGCGGCACCGAGAAACTCAAGTACCCACAGCGAGGTAACACGAACGCAATCAGTTCCGTCTTCCGTATTTCATGAATCTTGATAACCTTAGGCTTATTTAATCCTATGTTTATATAAGCCTAACATCAAATTTCATTACAAACCAGTTTATTTAATGCTTAAATATGCTTATTGAACTGGTATCGGCAATATCATTTGGTTTAAAAGCTCTACATTTTCTTCTGCTACAGTTTGTAGAAGGAATGGCGAAGGATTGTGAAGCGTGCCACCGCCCCTGATGTGACGACCACGACCACTCTGTCAAGAGTGTAGCGACTAACAACAAGACAATTTGTAGGAAAATCACTTATCTCTATATTGGTGCTATACTTATTAACGGGGGCTTCAGATACATAAGTTTTACTTATTTATAAATATCATTATGTTGGTACGATCAACAAAAGAGATAGTGGCACCTAACGGCATCCGCATCTTGTCAAAAATTTCGTTATATTTCGTCAAAAAGTTTGGTATGAAGGCAGTTAAAAGATGCGTTTTCACACATATTGCGTGATATTTTATCACTCAATCTTTGTCAGAACACAGTAATTGGCTGCTTAGGTATATTATTATACCTGTAGATTTCCGACAGGGGTAGGCAGACACTACAAACTATGGTTGACGCAATTTTGCATATGTATTTTACTTTGCTTCTTTTTTAAAACATGTGGAAATATCAAAAACACATTCACATACATTACAAGGCTATATTCTACAGCAAATATTCGAAAAGATATTTGGTATCTACCTACTCTTGTCCATAACTGCACATAACTTAAATGATGTTACAGTTTGTTGCCCTTGCAATTTTTACCCTTGTTTATAAACTTCAAAATAGTGGTGGTATTGAGGACTTGAACCTATATTCTTCTTGATTTTATTAATCAATTAATTTCTTAAAAGTACTGACTTTTTTATGTGTTAATTAACTAGAAAATTAGATCAAGCTTGTATTCTACTGTGGACAAAGGCCTCTGCTTTTCTTCCAAGCCTCTTAATACTTTTTATGTCTGGTTATGTTTTACCAAACACATTTAGTTATCGCGTCACCTTCGTCGGTCGACCAAGACGGCGATGTGCCTCATCAGGCGTCCACTTGGTTGGCATCCAATGCTTGTCCTGTGTTCATCCGTTTGAGTGCATACTAGCGAGATGGCCAGCGCACCCACTTTTACCTTGGTGTTTTTCGTCAACATTCGCTATTTGAGTGATAGAGCACAATGTGTTGTTAAATCGGCCAGTCTGACGCTAAGATAAAGATCAGTTGTATATCAACTTTTACTGACTGGGGTTGCCACTTACCATCAAGCAGCTCGTATGTTTGTATAGTAATAAAAATAAATTGACTACAATCCATCTTGATTTCAGGATACGGTCACACTCCGCCATACACTTAAATATTTCCAAACCAAGCTACCGGACAAGCCAGTCGTAGATAATAACGGGTCAGGCAGGCGGACATTTGTGCGGGCTTTCCCCACATCCTTGTCGCTATCCTCGACTCTATGGTGCAATACACCGCGCAGCATTCATGTTGCATCCATGGCCTTATTTAGCGCCATCCGCAAATTGGGCAACACCCGTGCGGGTTACGTTACGTCAGACCGCTTCGGGCCTTATAGTTTATTGCTATCGGCTATAATCTCAATCCCCTTATTACAAAAGATGGACTAAGTCAAACTCCAGTTATAAAGGAGCGCCGTTGCCGTAGAAAGTGATATAGTACAGTGGTACCTATATTTGAAACCAGGGTTTAGCAACTAGACTAAATATGTACCATTTTTTTAATATAACAAACATGTTGAAGGTATCAATTTAATGTCAAACACGTTTTAAAATATGTGTTAGGATGTATTCCAGGAAAGCAACTTCTTTACTTGAAATTGATATTTCACAAAGGGAACTGCTATCTTAGTCACTAATATTAATGAATACATATAATATATCGGTGTGTTATTTATAAAAAATGAATATAAATGTGTGGACTCAATCACCTTTCGGTTCAAGAGATATTATGCTATTGATTCAGGTTGAAAAACACACATCGATAAATTTCGGTGAAGGAATTATGAGTTTCTGAACGACACATAATTTGGAAGTAGGTTTGTCTCGGATTTGAATTTAGGCCTTCTTGAATGGGAGACAAACGATTGAACACAAGAAGCTGCGAGTATAGAATTTATTTATTTAATATTACTTTCAACATATTTATTAAACGATGATGTTTATCTTCATTATAAAGTTTTTATAAATAATTATACTTTCATAGTCTTGGGATAAAACTCATGATTATTCTCACGTTACATTAATAGACAAATATACTGATGTAATGTAAATTATCTTAGCTCCTGATAGAGCAGAAGTTCACATAAGATTAGTGACAAGTTAACAATAAAAAAAACCCTATCTATTATTTTGTTGTGTGATGGTGTGTCGTGTAATCAGATATTACAATGTAGAGCCGTTTTGGAGCCTATTCGAGACAAACAGACCAAGAATTTAAAAATGGCCATAAAAAGCAGTCTTGACTTAATTTTGATATTTATTTTGAAATCACAGACAGACACTTATAATTCTTGATTGGTAATAGATATAAATTAACACAATCGCATGATGTAACACATTTCGAAAATATTTTTTACTATCATATGAAAAAATATACCAAATTATGATGACCTATGGGTGAGTGATATACCATGGGTTTTACAGATCAATATATTTTAGCTACGTGTGGCGGCCTTCATAGTTTATAATGAAACATTATAAGATTGCCGACATGCATCTTGTTTCTCATAAACATGCCGACAGCCGATACTCAATCAATAATGTCGCTAAGTCACGATTATACTTGAGGTTGGCCAATGGGCAATGATTGCTACAATGCATAGGTGTAAGGGTTACCGTGCCAATGCATACTTACCTAATAATAGTACTAATGCCTATTGTGCCCTGCATATTGGTCAACAAAGTTCACCTGTGACTTTGCTTGCATTTTTGATTTTGAAAAATACCTATGCCTAGATACCTGAACATAAGAGTAGTAGAGGAAGACCTCAGGCGACGTGGTGGACTAGCATGACGAAACTCCTATTGGAGGAAAAACTGCCCGACCCTACAACCCAGGACAGATGGTCCTGGCGCCAGAAAATTAGGAGAGCCGATTCCACCTAAAGTGGGTAGAGCTAGGAAGAAGAAGAAGAAGACCAATGCATATATGCTGCAAGACCTCTGGTCACATATTTACCCAAATTCAAATTTAGCCTGATGGCGTTACACTTAAAATTATTCCACCTATCACCTCCGGACTTTTTGCGCGCCATGCAAACTTTTTTGCGGCGCAGACTCGGTCGTACAAAAGGTGTGTCGTCTGCGCTGCACCTAAAACTGTTACAATTACATTGTATGTAATGCAACCGAAAAATTTACCCATGAAAATACCTATAAGTAATACATAAATAAAAAAACTTAAGCATATCACAAGAGCTAACTTACCTCTATTTTCATAATATTACTCCCTAATTCTTACAAACCTAACCTTCCTACAGTTTATTACATAATGAGGGTTCATCCTCAAACGTAACCTTTTCCATCGCATTTAAACATTATTACTTGCAGCTAATACGTAGATTATGCGCGTAGAGAAATATAAAAATGTATATACGCAGCACTGTCATATTGATAGCAAGCTACTGGTATTGAACCAAATTATACAATTCTGAACCAAATATCCTTACAACCTGCTTCGAACTCTATTATAAATTCAATTCAATTTAAATCCAATGCTAAAACTGCAAAGGATACGGTGAGCTAGTTCTGCGTCAATAGGATCGCCAATAATTAACAAAAATGTAGGGTAGCTGTTAGCAATTATTATAAAATCAAGACGCCCACTACCTCGCCAGTCACCTGTTTGCATGGACTCTGTAAAGAGTCGAAAACGTCAGGATTTAGAAAATAACTCGATAAAATCCGTAAGTTTTAACTAACCGGTTATAGGTCTACCTATAACCGGTTAGTTAAAACTTTTATAGTAAAAGATTTACTATAAAAGTACCTACATAAGTGGGCCCGGATAACTAACTTTTAATATATTTATGATCTCTTGCGTAACAAAAATGTTTTTTTGTTAAAATTCTACGAGGTCGTTCCGGGTTATGTAACCGAAACGGTTTTTATCGAGAGAACTAATAAAGCATTCATATTTTGGACCACAGCCCACAACTTTCCTGTGGCTTATTATCATTGACGAACTTCTTTTGCATTTTTTATAATTATTGCCTAAATAAATCGTATTTTTTTGTTAACGAACATTATGATTACAAGTTATTACTACGATTGTGAAAGACTATTAAAAAAACACCCTTGTTTAAAAAATATTGCTCGACAAAAATAGCTAATATTTATACAAAAAGGTTTGGAATGGAGGAATTATGCAAGGACTGCCGAATTCACTTCGTAGTCTTCTCATACGAAAGGGGGGAAGTCAAGTACGAGGCGAGGGTCAACATCATGCAGCCACTTTCGCTTGTTCAGTATCCGTACGGAATACGCACGTGAAACACGCATTTATGGTCCTACGCTAAAATATTAACAAAAACATAAACAGTGCGCATTATTTATTTATTATAGGACTAATTATTGTGATATATTTTTAGTGATTTTGTTTTATCTACATTTAAAAAAAACGTTCGAAATTCAAAAACGTTGTGGATCTGTTTTGTAAACAAACAATTTGATGCAATTTTTTATAATATTTTTATGCAAATTTTTGGTTTAAAAAATGGTAACTGGTGCACAGTGGTTGATTTTAGTTGGAATAACTGCATTGCAAATATCTGGTAAGTGTTATACCTACTTTATTGATTTTGTATACAGATAAAATCATGCTAACGCCATGTTCGAATATTATTGACGTTTTTGTTGAAAGATTTAAAAAGTACTTATACCAATAAAAGTAATAATACAAACGTTTGTGCAGAAAGTATAGTTTGTTATTGGCAATGGTGGATTGGCTAAAAGCACAGTGTATTAATGGGTTTGTTATCTACTATTAATTTTTATTGTTTAGGGTTTAAGTTTTACTTTACTTAATTTTAAAAAATCTTTACATTTTATAGACGCGTTTCCTGATAAGCATCTATTCATATACCTGTACAACAATGTAATCTTTTTAACACAATTCATAGATATTTTAAAAAGGCGGTAATGCATTTTTTAAACTTTTAATTGGATGTCGTAACATGAGATTCCACAAAAATTAGCGAAATGCACCACATAATACCGCGGCAATGCACCGACGTAACCTACAGCTGATAGTACGCTCATTGCGCAACATAAGTTTGTTTTGCTGTGCTCGCCTGATCAGTTTCCTCGTCCGCGAACATGGGGTACGCAAATTGATTAAAAGGTTTTTTCATACGTAAGATTTGTGAAATACAATGAAGATGATGCTTAACTTAAAACTAAGAATTTGAAAGACTTTAAACTTGCGTTTAACGATATAATTTCAGTATAATATATGTCAATTAATCAATGAAAATCTACCATACAATTTCAAAGTTTTATGCATAGATGGGATTTTAATAACACTGAATAAATTAACACACAAAAGTGAATCATATTACAAAATTATTGAAATTTTAAAATATTTCAACTTTAGTAGGTGTCCACCAATATTTAACAAGTTAATGTTATCTACAACTATGTACCGATTATTAACAATGTCCTTCATTTGTTTATTTTTTATCATTTGCGAAAATCTGCAACTTGTGAACCGCGTGGCCCGCATAAATCGCAGGTGTGCGCGTGCGCTCATACAATGACTACTTCCGAAATGTTACTCGGCCGACATTCTCGTTGCATAAGATTGCTCACCCGCTCTCGTACTTGCCCAATCCGGTTTGTTTGTCACATTAGGCTGATGAACGGTGCCACTTTATTTTTATGTCTGATTGTCAAAAGAAGTGCTGCGAAATATTGTAACGAGTTGTTATTAATGATAAAATTATGCCATTGCGCGTCCATTGTTTTTACAAATACTTTATTTTATTGTAATTGTTTGATTCTAGGTGCGCTTTTGACTACTCTTGACCTAGATATTTTTGAAGGTGGTAATGCTTACAAAACTTTTTACAAAATTATTTTTAGATTGAGGTAAATGTGCAGTAAATTGTGTAAACAAAGTATTTAAATAAAAATAAGTCTAGTGGTCGTAGGCACGGTTTCCGACCGTGTGGTCCTATTTTAGATTCCCAAATACAGCAGTATGATTGAGGTCTGTTTATAAATTTTATAATAATCATTTTTACATTTAACAAAACTGTTTAATTATTTGTTTAATTGAGTACGTGCGGTACTATTGTGCACATTACTGTATCAATTATTACAACTTGTTCTCTGATCACCTAGAATATATTAATTAAGTTTGGAAAATCCGTATTCCTCATGAAACACTTTTATTATAAAAATCATGTACACTAAGATTTAGTGTGGCGATAAATAGGGCTATTTTACAAATAATCACATATTCGAACCTAAGACCTATATAGTAGAACTCTAAGGCTGATATTCAGAAACGAAACTCAACATGAACTTATGCTTCCGTATGTCAAATTTGTATGACAATTTGACATACGGGAGCGTAAGTTCATGCTGAGTCTCTTCTCTGAATCTCAGCCTAATACCGCTCACCCACTGAACCGAACATGGCGAAAATAATATTTATTTCTGTTATTTACTTTACAAACATCCATATTTATGTATAAATATTGTTACAATACAAAAATATGTAAGTAAGTATCTAGTACTTAAGCGGCACACAATTTTAAAACTTACATTTCATAGGTACCTACTAAATATTTTTCTAAAAGATGGTTAATGGTAACATATCATCAACGTAAGACCCAGGTGTACCTTTTGATGATTACAATTTTTAATGTATAAAATACAGAATTGGCTTTAGGCACCTTCAGGTCAAGGCCGCCTGTCCTAAATGGTCTATAATTACGACGAGCACAATGGAAATCACAGATATAATATGAAGACTGCAATTTTTAAAGAGGCTCTTTGAGAATTTTGAAATAACATGGCAGATAACAAGCTGAAAACATAATGTCGCGCGTGATTATTAAGTAATAATAATTTTGTGATGTTCTGCTTGAGTATAATTTTGAGTTCGGTAGGATATGTTAGGGGTTCACGGGAGACCTCTTTACATGTGCCTAAGTAGCCATCGCACAGGGGGCTCTAGCGCAGTTGATGGTGACCACCGAGGTAGTTTTAGTAGGTAAGAATCCCACACTCAACCAAAGACCGGCAGAATTTTGAAGGTTCCCCCCGTCAACAAAAAAAAGGTATGTTAAGGGTGGCTGCCGGATAAAATTGTTAGTATTCAGAAGCCCAAAAGCCTGATAATCTGTATATCCTTCGTATATCGGTATTGTCCACATTTTAGGCTGCAGAAGTCTGATGGCAGTCGCGTCATGAAATAGGTTTAAAACCGCATCTGGTAGACTGGAAACCGACCCCAAAGCCCAACATGGATGGGGAAAATACTAAGATAGGACAACATGGGATGTTTTGATAGCGTTGCCTGGGCTATATGAAAGCTGAAGTATTTCACGGTCAACAAATTAAAGAGCCCCAATTTGGTCAGTTCTGAGATTAAGTGATCACGGGACTGATTAAGTTTACTTTAATGATACTAACAGAATATAATCTTGAATAAAAACTAAATAGTACATAAGAGATTCCTACATACTTTTAAAAAATAATATTATTAAAAAAGCGTCATTCTAGTACTTACATTTTAAAATATAATTAAAATACATAAAGGAATAATAAAATAGACCCATTTATTTGAATTGATTATTAATTCACATAACATTGGGACCGAAATCTTGTCTCATCAATTTTTTTTTATAGTTGACGACCTTTTAAGATTTAAGGCATCATTGACTCTATGACCGTGAATTTCTTTATAGTTATTTCGCAACGTTACTTGATAACTTTATAATGATTATATAATTTCAATATCTATTACTATTAATGCTCTCTCGTTTGTAAGTTTCTTTCCACAAAGTATTGTATACTGAAACTTGTTTTCGACACTTAATGATAGGTATAACGGATGTTTATGTATTAATAACTATTAATTAATTCTAGAACTCATTAAATTATAAGTAGCTATTTAATTATGCCTTTGTCACAAGGTCAAGTCTTTTTCAATTAGAAAATTCTGAATGTGAGCCGCATACTTTGTGATTGCCTATTCCAAAAATAGCCTTAGAATATGTTGATTAGTATTTTAAAAAACACCGTTTTTGTAACATTTATAATGAAATTATATTTATTTCTGTAAGCTTTTTAAAGACCCTTTTACAACTCAATGGTTTTAGTTTATGGTTTGATGACACCAGCTGTTTCGCACTGATGCCCTCTGAGAAGAAACACCGAAGAAAATGCAAAGAATCATGCTCTCTTTCAAAGGCCAGACGTAGGAGCTAAACAAACTGTCGCACGATGAACCAGCAGAACATTTCAAGGGGTCAAAAAAAGAAACAAAAGCCAACCTATCACAGTATCGTTATTAGGTAGTATTTTTTTTACCTGCCCCAAGGCAGGACCTAAATATCCGCCTCACGTGATAAAATTGCCAAAAAGTTTTATTGTGAAGCATCCTATGGATGTATATTTATTAGAATTGCGTATTCAATGGCTCCTTAGTGAACTCGTCCCACATAAGCCAGATCCAAGGGCCCACTCGACCATAAGGTCAGGGTCAACTGGAACCGATAGTCAACGTATGTGATATATAGACAAGTCGAAAAGTTTTCATGAAATTATTAGAATATTTATGACACCACCGAATTATTTCGAGAAAATTGCATTTGTAATTTGTACCATCTTGTAGGATCAGTCTTGTGACTAAAGAGCCACTCTTGGACCAAGTTTATATTTTCCATCAGACAACACTGAGCTCAAATTCATTCACATCTACATTAAAAAAAGTTTCCTCTCAAGATTTCATAATGTATTGTGATGTAAGGGTAAAAGTATTCTTTTGTAGGTTGGTACTTTAAAGGGTCTTGCGTAATTGAGACTATTTTCCATTTTTATTTATTTTTATCGTGAATGTGTATTTATCTTCATCACATATTTCATCCGTATTTTTATTTAGTTTGGCCTTGTCATTTCAACTGTTTATTGCACTGGATTATGGTTGACACCTAATCTATAAATCTGTTTCTATTGGCCAATTTGCTATGATTCTTAATTGACTTAAGATTTTCGTTTTTCTATTATTGGTCTCCTACGGTCACAGTTTAAAGCTGATACCTCTGGCTTCGAATTTAGGGCTTTTAAAATCACAATCATAACATACATTATTATTTAAGTTTTATTGGGTAGGTGAACAAAATATGAATAAATATTTTAGAATATTATAGACCTAAATTTCGATCGCCATCGTCAATGAAATGACCGTTTTAAACTTAAAGGTAGGTAAGTACCACGAACACGCAATCGGAATATTTACTACCTTATATTGAATGCCTTTCAAAATATTTTAAGCGATCCACCTTCAGAATACCTAATTATCTTATGGGCTCGCCCAAAATGACAGATACTTTTTAATCATTTCATGGCCAACTAAATAATTCTAACAGACTTAACATACCATCACGCTTCCTTATCCCTCGAAGGTTTAGGCAGAGTTGTACTATTTTACTCCAACAGTTCGTTCATATAAAGCCGAACCCAGTTCCAAACTCCACCTATTCCTGACGACTCTATGTTCATCACATAAATGTTTGTGATCGACCTCGTGATCAGGAGTCCGGCACTCGAAGCACTAGACTACAGACGTCGTCTGCGCATCGTTTGCAATTACAAGAACGCGAGTGTTGCGGGGAACATTACTAATAAAACTGTCAATTTATAAGTTTTAATTTCTTGTTAAAATATGTTACAAGGTGATGGGTAATAAATTATTATGGATGTGTTTTGCGCGTGATTTGCGCAATATCCGATAGTCTACCACAAACGCCATTGATGAACATTACGAAAGCAGTCGTTTAAGTTATGACCTGTGTTATTACATTACCTGGAGACCGACCATGCGTGCACTCCATTTGCGCAATTTATTCATCAATACATAGGTAATTACAATACTTGTCTGTAGGTAAGAATTCAATACTCAAGAAAATTGTGGATAAGCCAGTTTTGCGCAGTGATTGGCATAGTAATCAGGATCACAACTATGCGCAATAATAATAATATTGAAATTTATGTTTAGTGGAACAAATTTAAACATACCGTCACGCCTGTATTCCCCGAAGCGTTAGGCAGAGATGTACTAATCAGAGTTCGTATTGCCATAAACCGAGCACAAATCCAAACTCCGAGCTACTACTGAGAATTTTATAAAAAATAACTAATAACAATCGGGAATTGAACCCTGACCCAAAACCTGGTACCAACCAACCGTGGTTAGACCATAGTTACCAACCTTACGACGCTATTACAAATTGAAGGGTTAAATGAAAACCTAAGCCATAATACAGTAGATGTATAGACTGTTCCTTATAGACTCCTCGTTGGTCTAGTGGTCCCAAGCACGACTGCTACGCTAGAGCTCTTGGGTTCGATCCCCGGGTCGAGCAAAGCGTTGTTGGGTTTTCTGTGAACTTCCCAGTCGCAGCTCGCCTCTGCCTACCCCTTCGGGGAATATAGGCGCGATGGTATGTTTTATGGATAGACCATAAAATTAAATGTAAAAACATTACACGTACGAAATATTAATCTTATACCTATGATAATGATAGTCATAATTATTCTAATCTTGGTTTACATCTCACAATACATAACTTAATGCATACTCACACACGTAATGGGCAGAAGAAACTTGCCACATGGTTATTGCTATTCCTTACAAAACATTGCATAAATGACCAGTGTAACATAATCTGTTGCTCAAAACTAATTGTTGGTATTCATAGGTACTGTTTAATTGGTAGTACATGAGTCACAGTGCTATTCATGACACTTTCACCGTTCAATCGATGCACTTGTACTTTCCAGAGACGATGTGAACTCGTAATCTGGTTCATTGTGGTTATGTAAACTGCTGCACTTACCTTTCAACGGTTCCTCCAATTTCCTACTTACTTTGCCATTCGACAGATTGTCGAATTTATTAACAAGTAACAAACTGGCGTTCGAATCGATGAAGTAATCAAAAGAAAATGTATGGAAATGACTTTAAGGTTTCGACAAATCTGGCGTTCACAAATATTTACTTATCGCTTGATACGTTCCTGTCTTAAGCTTTTGCATACGAGTCCTAATAGGTAATACCTTTCTCCTTTCCTAATCATATTAAACATCGCTTCCAGTCAAATCAGATGATTTCGAGTACCTACCACAAAGTACCTAAGTGCTGAATTAGTCTTATAAGCATATTGACACCGGAAAACGAAGCGTTGGTTTGACGACCTGGAAAGGTCGCCGTTAAATGCATCACATAACCGGTTTTTGTAGAAATACCTATATATGCGATGCCCACCCAATAAAAGGACAATATTACATGGACTTTTTTTCGTACTACCATCTAATCTTCAAAATGGTCCTCGGCTCTGGAGTAAATTCAAGTTTTAGCATCTTGGTCTCTCCTACTATTTGTTCAGCAGTGGATATCCTTGATTAATTATTTTAATAGCGAACCCAATGATAGAATATAGTTAAATCTCTAAGTGGCAGATAAAAAGCACAAAGAAAGTCTGAAATGAGACATCATATCAGCCAAAAGAGGTCCACTGCTGAATAAAGGCCTTCCCCATAGACTTCTACTTATATGGATTGTATGCCGCCTGCATCCAATGACTCCTAGCGACCTTTACCAGGTCGTCGGTCCATCTCATTGAAGGAACGACATTAAACACATGAAACACATATTTCAAGATAGTGCCCTTTTGGCTCTGGTTCATGGTGTAATAGTATCTAAGGAATTGACTTGATCAACACTGTGTGACTTCATTTACACCTTACCTTTATTTACTCTACGTTTGACTGCAAGTCTTTATACCAGTAATTTGACTTCGAAATGTCTTTTAGCGTAATTTTAGTCGCATTCCGCTGGTGTCGCTCGCTTACTAGAACATAATTAGCTCGAAGTCGCAACAGTTGTCGGCTTGTGGGTTTAGTTCACAATTTTGTAATTGCACTACATAATATATTATTGCGTTGATAAGTAAACCGATAGGCGCATTCTTAGCGTAGCCACTATGCGTGAATTCTCTTTCTCTTCAGTTTATTTTTTATTTAGTACCTACTACCTAGTAAAGTTTAATTGCTTGTCTCATGTTATAATATGAGATTGGTATGTTTGATTTGATTGGTTCTTCATCCACACAGCGACCTGGTAGCGGATTTTTAGCAAATCTATCTTAGATTTGTAATCGTTTCAGCATCTCCTCAATCGAGGTCAAGTTCTTGCTGCCCGTACCTGAAAAACCTCTTAATAAAAATTATTATTTAATAGACGGGCATGCTAATAAACTAACGTACTTAACTTAAAAATAATAAAGGCCTTCATTATGCCTATCTACACGAACCTTGCTTAGAATATTTTGTTCGTTCGTTTATACCTGCCACATTAATCTAATAATTGTAAGCGCCGCTACCAACTGTAAGGATTATTTCCAGGTCGAGCAATTTGCTATTGAGTTTTCTATGGAATTCTCAGTAGTAGCGACGTTAGTTGGCTATATTTCATGGGCCGTTATACATACTAGGAAACTGAGGATGTACATCATTACACTTCTGGCTTACCTTCCACAGATACAGGCGTGAGGTCCCTTGACCAACAATAAAATAATTCACTCAACAGGACAGCGAGGTTGACTCAGGATGCGCCGCCGACCAATTTCTAAATCGCCACTCAAAGAGGCTCTTTCACATTATGAATACTAATGACACGCTATACGGGCAGGCAGGAGCTCGAAAGTTTGAAAACTGCCTAGTTTTGGGCATCGGTATTGCTCGTTATTTAGGGTATGGATTATTAGGGAAAGCTATTTCGAGAATGATTGAACAAAGCTGTTGGATGGGATGGGATGTAGGATGTGACCGCGTCAAAGAATTCCGTGAACCCGGTAATGGTATGCACCAAATTATGGTAAGCCCGGGAGGTGTTGGGCTATATAGAACCCATTCCTTTCTGTATAGCCTTACCCCTTTCCCGGGCATCTTGTCTAAACCAAGATCGGGCTTGTGTCATACATAGCCCACACCTAAGAATTCGGTCAGATACCCTGAAACAGGCTTATGGAGCGCTGATCCAACCTGGTTTTATAAGATATTCGAATGTTAGTGAAATTACTACAAGCTATTAAAAAATACTCAAGACAAAGTTAAAAATGTTTAATAAATATAATTATAATAAATAATACTCGTAGAAATTGAGGTCACACGAACTCTAGAATATTACGTTTTTGTAAGTGTTACGACAGAACTGAGTCTTTAAAATACATGTATGTGATCAAAACAGTATCAATGACGACCACTCACGCTTTAGTTAATAATGAAACTTATT
The DNA here is from genome assembly GCA_946251955.1 of Acronicta psi. Taxonomy (NCBI): domain Eukaryota; kingdom Metazoa; phylum Arthropoda; class Insecta; order Lepidoptera; family Noctuidae; genus Acronicta; species Acronicta psi. The sequence goes on along the minus strand of OX276475.1, from coordinate 6,804,618 downwards.
AATTATACACTACACCACAGATATTTATTATATATAGGCTGACGTATGACTAGATATAGCTAGATTTCATAACTATGGGTATAACAAGTAGTAAATTATGTCTATATTATGTCTTGTCTATTAATAGTAATATTTAAATGTCTTTGTAACATAATAATATGTAACTGTATAATGTCATTATTGTATGTCAGTTCCGTACAATCAACAGAGATCATCACTGCTTTGTTCCTTCCAAAATAGTTTAAAACTACATTCACCCATTACATAAACTCCTTTGTCTCAATGAAAACTCGAAAATATGCACAAAATACTTGTCACAATGACAGATTAGTAACATGTCAGAGAATTTGAATTGTTCGGCGCAATCAGAGCGTGAAATATGCAGCGTCTGCGCTTGCAAAGGAACATACTGCGTAATGACCTTCACTCTTCATGTGTCATTTTCTTGAACCATGTTTAAGTAAATTTATTTTCTTTTTAACGAAGATTGCGAGAAAGGCTCTCGATATTTATCTGTGTTTTTGAGAGGTAATCAGGTAACTATGAGGAACGGTTAATCAGAAAGTGTATATTAGTACCTACGCAAGAAAATAAATGAGCATTTACGTACGTAAACGAAAACAACAAACGCAGGCATAGAAAGTACTTAATTGTTTAGTATAAAGAATAATATTATAGATTATTGAAAGAAAATGTCGCCTGTAGCACGCTTCAAACCGCGTCGTTCGGTTGGGTAGATGATACATCAGACGCTTTAGCCGAAAACATTCAGTAATGCACTAGCAATAATAATGTTGTATAAACAACTAAGATGTAATATTTTACAAAAACAAATACTACAGAAAAGCCTCCTAAATACGTAATATATAATAATGTAATGTTATATATGTGTGTTTAGGTCCTCTGGAAATAGCTGAGATAAGAAACATTTACGCAATACGATACTAACAAAACTGTTTTATCATGTTTCAGTGTCTAAAAGTCAGGAAGAGCCACCTCAGGAAAAGAAACCGCAGTCAGTAAGAGATCTTCTGAACACAACGTCATGCATACAACCGCCGTATCGGTGTCCTCATCCCAAAATGCAGTTTTATCTGTACACACGGTAAGTGAAGAATATAGCTCGATAGTCGCTAGGCAATCAATGTTGCCAGTATTATACATGTACTTAATTGGCAATAATAAAATAATTTCGATAGTTCATCAAATCACCTATTTTCAGTTTATCAGTACCTATTTTCTTATTGTATTTTCTCTATAAGTGATTTATGTAAGTCTTTTGAGGAAATAAATGTCTTAAACCATAAATCACCACTAGGAATGATGTACCTAGTAGATTACAAGTTCTTAATGTGTCCTATAGCAAAAAGTAGATCATTATTTCATTAAAATGGACCGGACTACTGATCACGAGGTCGTGGGTTCGATTCCCACAAGACACAAACATTTATGTGATGAACTTAGGTGTTTGTGTTTGTCTGGGTATTTCTTATACAATTATTATAGTATGTATTTACAAAAAAAAGTATATAAGTATTATATCCATTGTCTAGTACCCATCGTGTTCTGCTTAGTTTGGGACTAGATGGTGCTGTGCAAAAATGTTCCAAGATATTTATTTATTTATTATTATTATTTAAAACCTAAAATTTAAATAAAGTAAACTGGACCTACCTTACTTAGCCAATGCCTATATCCTAGTAACTCAGACCATTCCATTACGTGGTTGGAAGTAAGCACTGATCAGTCAGTCACCTTTTCCTTTATTTCATACAGAAATATACTTAATTTCATAAATAACTCATGCTTAAAACTAGTAAAAATTAATTTTGTATTTTTTAAGCATTTCCCATGCTAAGATTACCATTTTTTTCCTTCAATAAAATAGCTAGTAAATATTAACTTATAATATCGAACCGGTATCAATCGGGTACTTGAAATTACTGACTATTACTATTACTACTATTTTTATCTTATACAATAGGCAAACACTTTTTTTACTAAAACAACAAATGCATGGTATCTACACAATAGGCGAGAGTTGTCACACTTCAGTGTTCTCTGCGTATACAAGAATGAGCATTTGAAAAGAGAATGTGTCAATTTGTCATAAGTACTTTTAACTAAGTAAAGAATATTCTTTAGTGAATAAAGTTATGCATTTCCAGTATAAATCCCGCAAATTTCTAATGGGTTGGAACCTTGTCTAAAAGGTAAACATCCACGTGACGTCATCCGCCGTACGTCGCTCGTCGCCGGCCAGTGGTGCTAACGGTACTGAATGCGGTTACGTCATTTTGACGTCACCAAAATGGCGGGCAGGCGCATTAGCAATTTGCGGGACTTATACAAGCGGATGCAGATATCTCATATGATGTTCAACTGGGTACCTACTTTTCAGGACAACTCAAGAAAAAGGTGAACTGATAAACACATTGGACGATGACTCCTTGACATACTCCAAGTTTAATACCAAACACCCCACGAAGGTCGTGGTGCACGGCTTTGGAGGCGGCCGGAACCTCTCCCCGAGTACCGACATGAGGAAAGCTTACTTCACCAAAGGGAATTACAACATCATCATCGTTGACTACGGGGCACTTGTCAAGGAACCGTGTTTGAGTCAGGTATGACATAGTATGCTAATTTTACAAAAAAAATATTTTTAATAAGTACCCACTAGCTGTTTCCGCGGTGTTACGCGCGTCTATATTTTTTTTAATAAATATAATTTCTTAAATAAAAGTTGCCTAAGACTTACTTCTTTTATCATTAGCTATTTGCGAGTGAAAGTCCTGTCCTTTGCGAGTGAAAGTCCTGAAAAATCGGTCCAGCCGTTTCAGAGATTAACCGGAACAAAAGACAGACAGACGGACAAAAATTTTAAAAATTGTTTTTTTGTTGTAAATATCGTTTTATATGCATAATAAGTGAAAAGTTGTTAATTTGAAATCACAAACAGATACTTAAATTTTATTTGTATAAATGTGTCTAGATTATAATCTAATGCATCTCTGATTTTTAGAAGCGTGAATCAGTTATTAATCATCAGTCAGAATCCGATAGGCATGTCTCGGGAAAGGCTTAGAGTAGTAAATTAGCACCACTTAATCAATATTAGTTTCAAAGTTTCTACGTGTACACCAGTGAACTCATAAATACTCCCTTTGTTGAAATCTTTAAGTTGCAAATCCTTTTTACGCAGTTTCATTTTGTAAGTCACATAACACTCCACTACTTAGTTAAATTTACATACTATACCTACACAGAAAATGAGTTAAACATGTAAACAAAAACGAATCCCACACTTAGGTACAAGGACCTATGTATTACGTATTCATTGTGTGCCCTTTATTCGAAAACGCGCAACAAGCGTTGACAATGACAATCACTCATCACGCTAACACACGTACAGTCTCGAGCATAAACATGTATACACTAACAAAAGTGCTAAAGCGATTTTTTCATGAATGAACGATTGCAACTTTGAGATAACACCAATGTCACTATAGTATTGGTTCGTAAATACTGTGTTCGTAATATCACAAAAGTTATATTAGTAGGTACTTTAAGAGAAAATAGCTTTAGCACTTTTGTCAGTGTGTACATATTTTTGCTCGTGACTGTACAACTAACTGTGTATAACAATAGATTTGGTAGAATTGAGATATTATACTACCATTGTCGTACTAGACTCACTTCGTTAATACCAACGTATTATTAAGTTTTTAACAATAGAAAGTCACATTCTGATATTCTGTAGGTACTATTTGATTAACTACACATAATAGTTTTACGCATCTAATTAAAATTAAAAGAACGCAATGGAAGGCATTTATGATTCACTAAGTAATTTGTTACACTTACCCCGTTAATTGAGTTAAAACCCGCGTATGGCCTCGTACCTCGTAACGTCATGGGTGTTATGACTCAATCGTAAAAAGTGTATGCCGTTACTCATTCATTTTTTGGCTCTTTGACATTTACACTAATAACCGAACTGACAATAATTGTTATGTGAAAGTTTTATGAGATAATCATAATTATGTCATCCTATCAGATTGTAAGCATCCTCTGTAGATCACCAGTCTGGCTGCGATTCCTACGCCTTGACGTGTTCTCACAGTGAACACAGCATTATAGGGACTTTTGGTATACTTAATCACAACTCCATTCAATCAAATTAGGTTTAATTTTAACATTTGCTCACCCAAATGTTAAAATTAGAAAAAAAAACAGATTTTAATGACTTTCCGTAAGTGTTAAGTTTCAATGACATTAATACTAACTTATTAAATGTTCTTGTTGTGATATTATTGAATATCACGCCTGTATTCCCGATGGGTTAGGTAGAGGTGTACTGCTGTACAAAAACAGTTCGCCGGTATGGTTAGGTCCCAGATAAAAGCGTGCCTGTTGCCATTAACCGTTTCTTAATTCTCACTACATTAGAACCCTATCTCTACACTAAGCTAACAAGGTATTCCATTCAAAGTAGATAGTTTTTTTTCCTAACGACTGCACTTTTTGTACTAAGTTTAATTATCAAATTGTACCATGATGACAATTAGAGTCAAATAAAGAAACGCATGTCATCGTTATCCATAATGCGAAATTTGAGAAAGAGAGATAATACAGTTTCTTATATAACTATGAATTAAGTACATACCTACTTGTAAGATGTCCCTCTTCTAATAAAAAATGAGGTTTCTGCACTGTCATGCTTTTTTGCAAACATTCGATAGTTTTTATTCTTCTTTCTTTTTTTTTCTCGTAATTATATTATTTGAGGCGCATGACACACAGGCCACAGTGCGATCTTACATACTTAGTATCTACCTACATAGGTTAAGACATCAAAAAGCTAGTTTGTAGACTTAATGATTCCTCCAGTTTGATTTTGATTTTAAATATGACTTTCGTGGTAAAAAATAAAGTTCCAACGAAATTGCTAAAGAGAGTTTGGTTCTATCGTTTCAGATAGAGTGGGCGCCTCGTTTCGCAGGCCTATGCATCGCTCAGCTGGTAGAGTATCTACAATACCACCCCGTGAAGTCGGTGGCACCAGACAAGCTTCACACCATCGGCTACAGTGTGGGGGCTCATATACTAGGCCTTGTCGCCAACTATCTAGGCAACGGCAAGCTTGGCAGAATTACCGGTATGTGATATCCACCATAGCGCTAACATGGTTGATAGACAGCGAAAAAAAGCTGTAAATAACAATTTATCCTACACAATGCACGTTATGTACATTGATGACTTATTAATTTAGGTATTATGTGCGTGTGGGTGTGTGTGTTTATGTAAATGCAACGTTTTTTTATTCATTATTTTCAATAAAAAAGAGAAATTATTAAAAGTAAAATCAAATCAAAAATACTAAGGGCCTGTTTCGCAGCTTACTGATAAGTTCCCGTTAAATTACTTGGCAGATAATTTCATACAAATTTTGTTCCATTTTTTTATTTATCCGGCGGGTAGCAGCTATCTAGAGGTGGTGAAACAGGCCCTAAGTGACCGCAATATCTTCACTCTCCCCCAAACACCTATTGGTAACAAACATTGGCGTAAGCGTCTACAGCGCAAAATGAAACACAATCCTTTTAGAATGTCTACATATATTTTATTTTAATCTAAAAATAAAGCTGAAATCTGGCCAGTAGTCATAATTTGGATAAATAGTAGCAGCCTGCTTTGAAAGAACTTGTTAAAACACTTCCTGGACCGCAACATAAAGAGAATTTTACAAAACAGTCGTTTACGACGTAAACTTTATGTAAATAAAAAAGGGACTGGATAACCTTGAAGGTTATTTAAGTATTTTAGGAACGTAGGTACCAAAAACTTTGTCACCAATACCTATCTAGATCTTTCATATCTTTTTACGAGTTAAAAGTTGACCTTAGACAGCATAATAACCTACGGTCGACTTATGTTTCAGTACTTACTTGTCGGTTATCTCAGCCGGCAGGCAGAGTAATAGTGACGTAACATTAATTCGCGGTGGTGTTAACCACGAATTAATGTTGTCTTATACCTCGTGCCAAAACTATGGTTAGAGACAAGATAATGCTGTAAGATTTTCGGTAGGAACAGACAATTTGACAGATTAATTGATTGACATTAACATTGACATAATTGTCTATTATGTCTATAGTCTCTATCTCTACATAACATAATATTGATGACGCCCGTAATTACACAAAATTTTACCGTTTTTTTTTATTACATTGACCGAAAGAAAAATTCTTCATCGAGCAGGATTCGAACTTACGTCTTTTGGTACGCATCGCAGGAAGTTATCTTGGTAGCTTAGTTGGCATGGACATTATGGGCAAGCATCGGGTGTATTTTAACGAACTGGAGGACACAGGTTCGAATCCTGCCTGTGCCTGTTTTTTAACTAAAAACATCTTTGAAAATCTTTAGCATGTAAAAACGTAAAATGCAATAGAAATAATGAGCTAAATGCATAGTTCCTAATACCCATTTGATATTTTGAACTCCCCAGGTTTGGACCCAACGATATTTTTCTACATGGGCACCAACCGCTCGCGAGATCTGGACTACACCGATGCCCACTTTGTGGATATCCTGCACACTGGTGCCGGTATCCTGGGACAGTGGGGACCCAACGGACATGCTGACTTCTACGTCAATGGCGGATCTAGCCAGCCTGGATGTGCACACGACACTATTTTCCGTAAGAAATGGTTTACATAATCTTACTAATATTATAAAGCCGAATGTTTGGATGGATGTTGATCTTTTGAGGCAAAACGGCTGAAGTATTTTTTTTGAAATTGATGGCTTACACCTTGTATTACAACATAGGCTACATTTTAATCCCGAAAATTTCAAAGTTCCTACGGGAAACGAGTTCAAAGTTCCTAACTCCACGCGGGTGACGCCGCGGGCAAAACATAGTTAATTATTATTATACAGGTTTCTGTCGTGTAAACTGTGTCCCTCTCTTATCACCTCGTGGAACTCACACTTAATAGCCCCGTAATAATTGCAGTATAGAGACCACGCTTACTTTCATTTTAGTTCTACAAATTCTCAGTAGCTGTCGCTAAACTCCGTAACACTATTGACATCTGTTGATACCGACGAGAACTATAATAGTTTCACATAAACACTTCAAAGATGACGCTTTTCACAATTTTTATTACATCAATAGTGAGGTTTAAGACATTTTTTTTTCTCAATAATAGAATACAATTCACTTAGAATAAGAAACACTAGGTCCTTAAAGTAATTATTCTTATGGAACGAGTATTGGAACATTAATTACCAATTTTTTTTTTTTTAAAGAAGTATATTCGTGTTCATACTGATTCACAGCATTTTTTACAGAAACCCTGGCCTGTGATCACACAAAAGTGACTCCATACTTCATAGAATCAATCAACAGTCGCACGGGGTTCTGGGCGGGACCGTGTTCCAGTTTGTTCTCGTACCTCATCGGGTGGTGCGAGCCTAAGGACACAGAGTATGTTCTTATGGGAGAACACGTCAGTCACAAGTAAGTCTACAACGAGTTATGGTTATAGTTGTTGTTGTTGTTCCATCAGGCTTCACAGAATCTTATCATTTATTATCCTTTTTTAACTAATGCATCAGTGCTTTATTTTTTGATGCTTGTATAAAAAAGCTAATCTCTAATGTAATTATTATTGCATTTATATTTAACTCGTTATATTTAAGTAGTACTTTTCATTTTATGCAGGTACTTACCTATTATTTTTTCTTTACGTAAATCATCCATGTTTATTCTACAGTTTATCCGGTATTTATTTATTTATTTATTTATTTATTTGGAAGACCAACAGCAAATAACGGCTTACTTATACTAAATTTTTGGTGACATACAGCCAATAATAGGTCTCCACTTATAGAAACTATATAAAAATTAACGTACCTATTCAAAATTTTGCAGGTACTCTAGGGTTAACACATGTTTTTTTTATTTCAGCGCCAGGGGTGTCTACTACGTCACTACAAACGCTAAACCACCATACGCAAGAGGGTTTCCTGGAAAATCCAGGCGACTTAGGTCCATAACTCCGTACAGCTGATTAATTTGAATCTAAATATAAATTTAAGACAATAGACAAATCAATCTTACCAAAACATTTTATTAACTTAAGTAGCTAGCCATTTGTGTTGGAGTTTTAATAGTAATTATAGGTGCCTACCTACTAATAATAACGTGTATGTAAATATAAGTAGATCAAATAAAAGCGGATCGTTTAAAAGTGATCAAATAATAATGACCAATAAAATAAAGTGTGGGAAAATACGTATAAGTTTAATTGTATTTTAAGATAGTTATGTTTGTCGGCATTCTTGCCAAATTTCAAAAGTTCGGGTGTTTAATATTTTATCCTCAGGAAACAATAACATGATACTTACAATTAAATTAAAAACAAACTGAAAACTTGTTACCACTGCTACTTTATAAAAACCGAATCAGATTATGATAAATCTTGTGAAAAAATTAATCCCGAAATTATTCTAGGAAAAATGTACTTTCAAGCAACCGCATCTTGACCTACGTCTACATTTTTAGTATTTATGCAAAAAATACTAGCCCTGAAATTATCTGTATTGTTTATCGTTCGTTAACAATAATTCGACAGTTTTCAATCTGAATAGATTTCTTATAATTAACAGTGATAACAATTTCTCGGTGTTATAATAGGCAATTATGATAACATGACTATAATTTTTTTTTATTTAATTAGTATATAACTTTTATCATTCTGCTGTGTACCAAGCTTTTGTGTTAACTAAGGCTTGTTTAAATAGTCCTTTACTTGGATTCATGGTTTTATATTTATTAAAAGAAAATCTAAAACTTGTATATACCTATTGATAATAGTGGTAGTAGTCACCGCCGTTATTGTATCTCTGGATATGATTTATAGTTACTCAAAATGAGTGTTAATTTATTTTGTTATTTATAAAATTTGTGATAATACTATAATTTAGGATTAAATATGGATTTGAATGGGAAAATTGTCTTTTTGTGGTACTTACCGGATTTGAAATCCTTTCCTTCGTCATAGTAATAACTGTTGTAATCTAACTTGTAACTTGTAACGTCTACTTTGTTTAAGTAGCATTCAAGAAGGAGGTCAAATATACGTTGTGGACCTCCGCAGTCAATTTAAGTAATGTGCCAGTATATTACTTTTCTCTATAGTAATGTGGGTCTCAGCTTTTTACAACAATGCCTTAAGACAGACGATTTAATATAATCCTATTAGGATAATTTGTATAAATAAAATATACCGAAACAGACCCTTCAAGATAATTAATAATTTTTTTTATTTTCAGGTAAATAAGACCGATCTGTAACATAATACAAACATATTAAAACAAAACAATAAATAATCAAACAGAGTAAAAAGTATTTTATTGAGGTGAGAAATAAAAAACTTCAAACATCAGTAAATTTAAAACATATATTAGGGAAGATAATGTTACCATTTCGAAATGACAAATTGATTTAACAGCAAGCACATTTAGAAGAAATACATGTTTTATTCTCTACAGAACAATAAAAAGTTTGACGTTATGAACTGTATACAACAACATTAATCTAGTTCACCCTCAGAGAATTTTATACATTTAATGTGATGTTGCAAATTGATATACATAAACGGATTACGCTTTCTTGAATATAAAATTTAATCAATTTAATAATTTATCTACTTTAATTTAGAGCAGCTATCAGTACTCCACCATCCTATTTTTTTTAAGTCATAATTAATGATGAAATACACCTGTAACTAAATGTTAAACTTGCATAACTTTAACACACCTTTTTTGGTGTTAGAAAAATGAGGGCACTTTTATCTCATTTTTCTTTTGACTTTAACAGTTGGTAGTATCATGTTAGTTGACAGTGAATCTTTTTACATTATTGTTGTTAATTACGTCCATCGCCGGAGAGATCAACAATTGCATGAACTAATATAACTTATAGATAGATAGATAAAATATTCTTTATTGCACACCAAAACAAATGTAAAAAACAATAATTTATAGCTAAAAACGTATAAATATTATTTATAGCTATGTAAATCTTGGATAACAAAACCGTCAAAACCGTAGTTTATACAATGACAAGTACACAACATTCTAAAATTATAATATCTTAACACGAAATAAGCCTTTATCTGTCATAAAAATCAGAACAGAAACAGATTACAAAAAATGTTATCACAATAATTCACTAATAATTTTTTTACAAACAATTGATCATACCTACATACTTAAATATTGTATTTGAAATTATTTTTTTAAGTACGAAATAATAGTCCCAAGTCAGATGGCATCGTACAACGTACCTACATGCCTAATCCAATAAATAGATATTTCTGGAAAAACCCAATAATAACAGGGAAGGAAACACGTACACGTAAGTATTTACATTTTTTTAAACTATCTCATATTACCTTATTCTTACATATGATGGTAGTTCACTAATTTTTATAGAGCTGTCTAAAAAACAAGCATTATAACATTGTTACAGATACTGAAAATAATTATGTTTATTTTTTTAGAAATTACGACATTTATTTAACTAGGATGTATTACGATTTTTATTTGTCAGTCATGTACCTTTAGGGTGTTCTGTGGATGTACTGACGTCAAGGAGACAAAGTCAAGTCTGTGTCTATTCGATAGCAGTATACCTAATTATTTATTAATACTTCGTCGTCATACTTCACGTTTAACAGTCTGTAGCATAAACATGCTATTCGACAGTGAAATAGACTACTATTGAACAATGAGCTGATAACTTGAATTCATTGACATTTAGCCAATACTGATAGGTATATCTGAGAAAATGTATCTAACAAACTTAAAGGGTATACAGCGTTGACTTGAAACTTTCCTAATGAAAATTACAAGTACCACTAAATTATATATTATTATTTATTTAATTCTGATAATCACATCAGATACACCAAGTAAGTAATCGTTGTATCATAGGAGTTGTCCAAAACACGTAGCCCTTTTTAAACTTATTAACTAACATTTAATTTTATTTAAATATTTTTATATAGATATTTAAAGAGAACAAAGTATGTATATAGACATGAAAAATAACATAATATATATTTTGAAAATAGTAACGCCACACACCGCATGAAATATAGACTCATTTCACATAACACGTATTTACAAATTGCATACTTAAACAAGTCTGTTGTAGTATTCATAAAATTAAAGGAGTTCAATTTTCGTCTGCAGACAAACAGAGATCATGATGATTATGGTACGTAACATTTATATATAAGAAATTGGATACCTAGAGTTTACAAGAATGACGTAATTTTACTTGCGTCAGACCTGTTATTAAAATTAACGTCAGTTAAACCCAATGATTCTGTCTCAAGTTGTTAAGTTACAATAAGTTACAAGGTTATTCTATCTTAGCCTACTATATTGTCAAAGGATCTCACCCTATCTTAAATTATTTTACTAACTAATTAGCAATATTTACAACGCATCTAATATTTTTATTACACGTTCTGATCTGAGAAGCACTGAGCATACAATTACAAATCAATTAATTCCTACATTTATTTTTAACGCTATTAATAATTATTTTAAGTTACCCTATTCTATTCAAAGACTAGATGTTGCAAAACGGAACGGAATTCGCCTGTTTATAAATAACTTACTCAAATAAAATATTGATATAGTGGCCCATTTTTTTCAATGGGCATTCGTCGCAATTCTTTAGTAAAGCGCCTATTTTGTGTTCAGAAAAAAAATCTTCAGCGTGGATTGGAATACTACCTACCTTAAATTCCTTTGAATTAATATTTTTTTTATTAATTTGGTTCCGTTCCTCATTTGCTTTTGCACTAGAACATTATTTACAGACTACATTGATTATAGGCCAGATTGAAACTGAACGATTGCTTGCAATTAGCTCAAACTTACTTTAAATGCAGGATACAAAAAATGCAGTACTGAATTAGTATAATTGCAACTATTATTCCTAACATAGACGAGAATAATAAGAATTATATATTCATAAACTATTTTTCAGTTACTAAAACGATATCTAGACGCGAGATAGACAAATCATTATTTATTATTATCATAATTTTAATTTATATCGTCGATTTAAGTGTGTTTTACTCTGACGGCGTGATGAATGACACTATTTTGAAAATTAACTTTTATTGCAATTCAAATGAACTTTAAATACCTTATGGAGATTTCTACCTTAATTACAGACTAACATTGAAAGTCTTCAATGTAGTAGGTACCTAATTTCGTTGGTTTTATAAAAACAGGGAACCAACTTTTAAATGTCAGTGTTCTGAACATACACACCTTTAGGATCGATGTCAGACATTTCGTAATTTATATGGGACCATCTATAAAGTATAACTTTATTATATTGGTAAAGATATCGGATGTATACACAATGATATTGATGATTTCACTTAGTCAACGATAGTAACAGCAACGATAGGGTTTTATACAAAGATAGCAGTCAAGCAAAACGTAAACACTTCCAAAATAATGTAAAAAGCGACACAAATTATGTACAGCGTCGATTAATATCAGGACTTTGAAAGTAAATCCTTAAACAAGAGACTAATCAGTAATTGACTTGTGACAGTGTTTTCGTGCAAGTAACACCTTATCTAACTAGCACTAATTAAAATTTTAATATTTACAAAGGTTCAGTAAAATAAACCATTGATTATAAACAAAGTTCTAGCAAAATGTCAGATTTTTGATTTGTGCAATTGAAAGTAAATTAAAAAAGCAAAAGTGTTTTAGTAGTTAGTAACTGAAGAGGTGGGTAGTATATTCGTTTTTTTTATTGTAATTTAGATATTTTCTTTCACAAATATTCTGCGCTTAAAGGAAAAAATTCAATAGGTATTAAGTTTGAAATGAAGAGTCGGCATATAAATATATGTTTTACTTACACTAATTATACCTAATATTTATTTGTCAGATTAATATAAGTGCATATATTATTGTCTTATTTATTGTAATATTTACAGCTAAGGGTCGCTTTATCAAGCTTTATTGTCACCACAGCCTTATAGAGTGAGATCACCCCATTTAAAATTATTGTCCTAACATTATCCTAACTTAAACCTTACTTTATATTATTGTACCTTTTCCCTATCATTATTGAAATAGAGAGATTAAAGAGATGATAATATTTAACCGGAAAAAAATACACGTTAGCAAGATTTATTATTTTCAGTATAATAATCTCAAGGTGGAAGCGTATTATCCAGTGGCGAGCTCAAATTAGATTAGTTCTTTGAAAACTTAACCCAGAACCTAATCCAAAGATAAGCATAGATTGAGAGAGAAATTCTACCGGTGTAGGGAATGAATACAATGTTGCTCATATCATTCTGATGTGATGATGTAAGACTATTTAATTGTCACAGATATCATATTCAGCTTATATTATTTTTATACCTACATTCTCGCCAAGGAGTAAGTACAGTAAGATAAAAAGAACATTATATTAATTCACATACCTACTAATATTCATATTATACACAAAATATAGAAGTGCGCATCAACAAGTGCGTGGGGGACCCGTACCCTTTCGCCATACTTTTGGACATTGTGAAAATTATCATTAAAAAATATTAAAATATATGTTATGTATACAGCTTGTTTCATAAATACTCTTAATAATATATGCACATTCCCCGGCCAACATACGTTAAAATCATAGTGATTCTTTTCGTCAATTACATTTTATAAAAATATTACTATTGTGCTCAAGACATTAAGATCAAATTTCTAATTATTTGGTAAGATATAGGAAAATTCCGGTGATATGCGATTGTAATACGTTTATTATTTTAAACTGCCGCTTCGAGAAACGTTTTAAAAAACAACAACTCCAACATTTATTTCAAAGTCAATCTCCTCGCTAAAATTGTTTTAAATTCTATACCAGAACTGTACTTTTTATTCGATAGCCATTTTGAATGATATTTTATCGCTTAAATAATGATAGATTTATTTATAAATAGATACAAATCACTACACACTCAAGTAATATCCTTCAATAAAAGTTAGTCAAAGTATTTTACATCACAGAATTGACGGCGTAGAGATTATTTAAAACAACGACTTTGCTTTATGCTATATAATTAATTCTATAATTTAATGGTTTTAAGAAATATTTGAATCTGAATCAATTTGATATTGAAATAAAAATGACTTAAATATGTAGGTAAAACCATATAGTGAATTTTGTTACTAAATTTCTATAAATCCAACTACTTTTTTCAACTGTTAAAAAAATCATCGTGTGTGACGATGGTATTAACTGATGAATGTGATTTTATACTCTACAGTTGATGTTTTTAATATGCGTTCGATAGCTATGTAGAAAAGCTGTGTTTATGGAAAAACTATTATAGCCTGTAGCAAAGCTGATACTTTTAAATATATTAATCAGTTCCTATTTAAATGTTTATTAATTTAACTGAAAAAAAATCGGATCTGAGATGATAATTCTCACCCATGTCCAACACACTAAACCTTACGCGAATATACAATAAGCTTGCACGTTATTGCAGAATTTTATAATAATATGTATTTACACGACATTAGCATAGATTGAACGTTGGTTATTAATATTTTAAGTTTGGTATTTGTCCGCCATGAAAGGAGTGAAGAAAACGATTTACGTAAGTGATAAAAAATATGGTTATTTCAGTATGTAAGTACACTGGATTTTGACGCTAATATTCGGATAATGCTCCTGTCTTCATTAATTTCTTGCGTTCCTTTCCATGATAAATATGTTCTATATTATATATCAATTTTATTTACATATGTTTACATGTTATTTTACTATATATTGCAGATTTAATAATATTTATTTACTTGTTACTCCAAAAAAACACCAAATTTTATATTTTTAGTTCAAATACTTTTTTAAATGTATGTATTTGAGATTTATTTCTGAAAAGGAATGTTACTTTTATGTTCATAATTAAGTTTTTAAAGGATCATGTTACTGTCGCATTATCAATGTTTTATTTTTTTAATTTGTCCATTTGTAGAAACAGTTACAGAGTAGTCTCGCATAGTGTTGCATTTCTCAAAAAGTATGAATTATTTTGTGTTTTTATATTATTTGTGAGCAGTGCTTTAGTAATACTATATAGATACAAAATAACGAATTTCCTCCATTTCTTATTCAAAAAGTGCACGTTATAACGAGTGAACTTTGGTCTCAGACACCACCAGTCAGATATTATTGTCATTTTCGTATTCATTTTGAGTTTAAATTATGTGAAGAAATTAATAATTATTGTGAGTAAATTATTGTCTTAAGATCACTTAAAATTAATTACGTAACTAAAAGGGATTGTGCAGTGAGCAGCATGAGTTATTTAAACTAGGTCACTAAATTCTAGTCTGTCTGTCGCGTCGGTTAGTTTATTGTCAATATATATAACACTTGACTTATTTTATTATTGAGCTATGTTTGTACAATATTGCACTGTTTGTATACTAATTTGCTACTTATAATGAGCTCTGTACATACTTTTTATGGGGCTATAGATATTCAAAGACAATTTAGAGGCAGCCAAAGCAGAAATATGAAGAATATAATAAATGTATTTTTATGTTATACTCATAGAAACTGAATCAAAGGTTTTAAGCGAGTTGTGTAGGAACTATTTATAAAAGCAGAGAAGGAGAAAGTGGTTGAGTGCTACGTACACACGAAAATAGATAGAAAGATAAAATACCCTTAATACTTATATTGGAAGGTTACGGTTACTCCAATAAGTTACTTAGTAAAGTATCCTCCTTAATTCTAATATTAATAATACCCTATCTATTTTATTATCACATTATTATTATGTGGGTACATGCTTACAAACTATTAAAATATGAACTACCTACTTCGTATTAGATTTGAATAAACATCCAGAAAGTTCATCAGTATATAGATGAAGACAGATCATATATAGATGTTTTATTTTTGTATTTTTTATTTTTTAACGATACACCGCCTTAATATGCCAAATAATTACACCAATAGCAATTACAATTAATATTTTTTGTATTTTATTTAATCAAAATCCTCATGTACCATCCTACCATATTTTTCAGCTCAAGAAAATATGTCTGTTTTCAAGCGTGTGACGTTACTACGGGAAAGGATTTCTGTGTTTTAAACAACCAACCTAATTCACTTCAATCCCATTTCATATCAATTTCGATGACAAAAAAGTATTCCTAAGATTTTTCCTTTATGACCCTATTTCATATTTACACGTGATAAGTGAATAATAAATAAATAAATGATGATGCTAATTAATTTCAACGCCTATTTTTCAATTTCAATCTAAATAAAAATGAAAATATTTAACAATTAAAAACAATAATAAGAATGATTACATTACTTCCCTTTATAGTATAACATTTTATATCAATGTCTACTCCTATGATACATATACATTTACGCATCCAATTAAGTACAATTCTAAATTTGAACAATTCAATTATTTCGTAAATATTTATAAACATTTTACAACAGTTTTATGAAAATTAATAACAAGGACTAGAAATGTTATAGTAACCATATTTTTTTAAGTACGATATATTATGAGGCAAAACTAACTATAAATATTGATAACTAAGCTAACCCATCCAGTGTCAAATTTAAATATTTCTACTATGATATGCCAATATAATTTATATACATTCGTACATGTACAAATGTAAATAAAACAGGTACATAGTTGATACTGATCAGAGGTACATAACTTAAGTATGACTTAGTGTGTAAAGCTCAAGGTTTGTGATAAGCTAATATATAACAATGATGATAAAAATAACAAAATTAACGTTAAACACGTTAAATTTAGATTAAATAAAGTCATACGCCTAAACGCTAAACGATTTAACATACAAGCTAACGATGAGAACAATGTTTGTAATATTAGTTTTTCCTATAAAAATATGAGCCGCACGTCGAGTCGCTTGCGGGAACTGAAGTCGGTGTTGTTATAACGTGTTCAATTACCTTTTATCATTATATAATTATATAGAGGATTTGCGTGTCATTTACATTACCATATTGCGGGGAGAAGACTACACAACTACAATGTGCATGTAGCGCACGACGGTTAAATAAGCTGTATATGAGTAACATCGCGACGATGCAACCAACGGGTATAGTCTAGGCTCTCATTGTAAACGGTTGCATATCGTCGGTTAAATAGAAAAATGTCATTTCTCAAAATTTTCGGAAAATGTGATTATTTCATAAAACGAGTCTAATGTCAACATTATTTTATATGAACAAATGACACTTTAATAAAGTACACGTTAAGTTCATTAGATGTCGCAAGTGTCATTTCGATACTTTGCCGTCATCCGCCTTCTTGATTGTAGAAAAATGTCCCTCTGTCTTTTGCAACCCGCTCACGATACTGAGTCCTTGTGCGTTTTTAAAGAAAAATGCCATATCCCAAAATATTGTTTGGATATAACTGTAAAAGGTAAGAAAATGTTATAGAAAAACGCATTTTCCTAAGAAATTACGTTTGGCCTTTAAAATTTAACTGTAAGTATCAGTGTACCCTATATAGAAAAACGACATTACAGAAAATGTGACTACGTTTATTGAAATGGAAGTTAATAAGACATGAAATATTTGTACAAATGTCATTTTACTTTATAGTTTTTATGCATTTTATAGCATGAAGTTCATCAGAAAATGCGACAATTACTAAAAATAAACGCATCTTAAAGTTAAAAGTACAAAATTATCGGACTAAGGGCATGTTTCATCACCTCTGGATAGCTGCTAACCGCCAGATATATTTAAAAATGGGACTAAAGTATGAAATTAACCATTATCCACCATTATTAATCAACCAAGTAATTTAACGGGAAACTTATCACGATTTACAGCAGCTACTTCATTTTTGGGCTTATTTCATTAAACTTCATGAGAACATTAGACCTAACTTAATTACAGTAAGGTTACTAAAGAACTACTTGGATATTAGACACGAAAAAATATTAAATAATTACTTTTTAACAAAAAAATCAACTGACGAAAAAGTTACTGAAAAGCGAAAAATATAACTTTTTCAGTCATAATAACTAGTTTTCAGTAGGCGCCAAACCAATTCAATTTATGATCTTCGTTGATTGCTTGGCTGCCACCGACTCAAAATTAATTATTAAGAACATAATAGGTAATAATAATATTATAAAGAGGAAAGATTTGACTGTTTGTTTGTTACGATTTAATTCAAAAACTACTTGACAGATTTTCGAAATATTCTTTCACTATTAGAAAGCTACATCTTTACTGAGCAATATAACTTATAATTTACAAGAAATACCCAGACCACACGGGCGAAGACACTGGTGGAAAGCTAATTAAGAATAAAAAAGATTTATTTTCGCTTACTTTTTCGTCAGTAATTTTTTTTGTTTAAAATGTAATATCACTTAGAAATAAGTACTATTTCTTTACGTCTACTAAGTTTAAAACTTTATAATTTTTTGTAATAATATTGTTATTTCTAGAAGAATTCCTATTTGTTTTTCAGAAAACTTTCAATAAGAAGAGACTAGCAATATTTTAATTCTTTAATGATTTGTAATAATATTTTTATTTTTAGAAGAGGTCCTATTTGATTTTTAGATACATTCTTAGACATTAGAATTTTAATTAAGAAAAGACTAACATTTTGTTCTATATTAATTGGTAGAAACGATGCATACTGAGAATGTCTTTTAAAATTCGAAATAATGTAAGAGTTAATTTTAAGATTAGAGGTTTGTTAATGATTGTTATTTCAGAATAATTATAAGTGGGTGTGCCGTTCTTTAAATACCTCAAGTTATAATTAAAACCTACTTAATAAAACCATTCCCTTTCCATTATTGATTTTATTTTTTTAGAAAATCCATGCTTGCTATATTTATTTATTTATGTAGAAAATAGACACTTCTTGCTAGAATTGCTTCCATTAAAAAAAATATATATTTAACACACCACCACATTAATTCTCATGTTAATACCTTTAAAATGATATAAGACACTTATATGTAAATCTAATATTTAGAAAGAAAAATGATTTTTAATAAAATTAAAAACTTCAAATGGCCGTCCTGTAAAATTTGGTCTTTTTGAATAACGTCATTTTTCTATTTAACCGACGATATATAGACGTATTTTTTCCAAATCAGAATTAAATCAGTTCTAGCGAATTTGTTTGTTACCTTTGCATGCCATTGTGAGTATAGTGTTTCCAGCATGAACTACCAAGTAACAAACAATTTCCTATTGTGCATTAATAGTTTGCTGCGCCGTAGCACATTATCGAAGTACATTAACAACTTGCTACGTCGTAGCACATGCTGGAAGTACACGTACTAATAGCTTGCTACGTCGTAGCACATGCTGGAAGTACACGTACTAATAGCTTGCTACGTCGTAGCACATGCTAGAAGTACACGTACTAATAGCTTGCTACGTCGTAGCCCATGCTCGAAGTACACGTACTAATAGCTTGCTACGTCGTAGCACATGCTGGAAGTACACGTACTAATAGCTTGCTACGTCGTAGCACATGCTAGAAGTACACGTACTAATAGCTTGCTACGTCGTAGCCCATGCTCGAAGTACACGTACTAATAGCTTGCTACGTCGTAGCACATGCTCGAAGTACCCGTACTAATAGCTTGCTACGTCGTAGCACTTGCTTGAAGAACACGTATTAATAGCTTGCTACGTCGTAGCACATGCTCGAAGTACACGTACTAATAGCTTGCTACGTCGTAGCAAGAGCAAATTTACCCAATCTCTTGTCGTAGTTATCAATATGGCAGTGTAAACGCAACTTACGGACATTTCATTCTCTTTGTGGTTCACCTCTATTCGTATTGTTCATGTGCGGCGGGCCCGTCGTAGTAATCATGCGCGGGAGGCTGCACTGGCTCGGCTTGGTATAGCGCTCCTGACACGAAAGGGTTGTTAGGTACGTGGGCCTGGGGCGCTGGCGGTCGCGGAGGTGCGATGGCACCGTAGCCAGCCTGTTCAGAACCCTTTAGAGGCGCTGACGTATTTTCCGTCTAGGATTGAAAGAACATAGTTTAGGGTTTTGAATTTGGAGCGGAGCAAATGATTGTTCGAAGAGTTAGATTTTTAGTGTGATCTCATAATCCAAAATGCTTTCAAGAAATCTAATAACAGATCAACATACTTTTTACATTTGTATGTTTCAAAATTAAAAACTTTGTACTATTTCTACTTTCTCTGAGGTAAGTCCGCAAAGCCAAAGGTCAAGAAACAGTAATATAGGTGGATAAAAATTTTGGTCACGTGAGGATTAGGCAAAGAATAAATTACAAATTGTATTTGATGCAATGCATGAAATATGTGTTCAGGGAATAAAAAGAGGTTACGTATACTTACGAATGTCGTTTCATGTTCTAAGGCCTTCATAGGCTGGGGTTCTTCCACCGAGGTCTCAGCCCACGGCTGCAGCTCTCCTGACGCGAAGATAGCGTATATGGTGATACCCACAAAGTGGACTGTCGCTCCCATCAGGAATACCGCGCGCCACTCAGTTATTGCTTTCTCAAGTTTATCCTTTTGACAATCGAAAATTTTTACGTTAATCGGGGTTATCAAAAATTTTGCATAGAGTCCAAACAATGCCTTGTATTGTTGCCTTATATTGATCAACATTTTCCCTCTCACTATATTGTCCGACTCCTGAGCAAATGAAACCCATTTCTTCTACTTATCTCTTCGTTGAGCTACTTGTTTTTAGGAAGTTTATCATTTACTTGGAAATATTGATTAAATGTGAAGTAATGAATTTTTATATCCGCCCAATCAATTTTATGACTATACTTGTTTGTACCTATATGTATGTATAGGAATTGATTGAAGCAGGAGTCAGTTCAAAGTCAGTTTATTTAAACCCTCTGGGCATATCGCTTTAGTAAATCGCAAACGCGCAACACTATAACGACCTGCCACCCGAAAGTTGACGAGACATTCAAAATTTGAGATGAGCATATCTGTAACGAATATCTAGTAAGTTGATGTTGCGCGGCGGCGGGCGATAATAAAGTGCTCAGCGCGACTCCACCGCGTGTCACGCACCGTCGCGCACCCACAATCGTACTCATTGTATATTCCAAGCGCGACTCCATGGAGCTCGATTTCCTTTTTTAAATTAGCCACGGACGAATGTCCTTTTTGTTTCGCTAGTTCGCGCCTGAAAGCGATACCCACAATTCTATTGCATTGGGGAGGTTCGTCAGTTTCCAATAAAAATTCACGAACTTATTTATTTAATCTATTTTCTTTTATAAACGGATTCTGTCTGATAATGCCTCTGGTCCAATCAAAGCGACTTCGTATAAAAAATTTGAAGTGTACAAGTCGATGTAAAACCTAAATTTTGTTCTATTTGTAATTGCTAATTTAAATTCTTTAGGCAAAATAAATCCAGCTCAACAAAGACATACGCTTTGAAAGTATTATCATTTTATACAAATTGTTACTCAATTTTAACTGAAGTAGGAATCAAAGCTACAGTCAGAATTACATAATTGAATGCTAACAACTGAATCGCATTTTAGTATAAAATCAATTAATCAATCTTACCTTCTCTTGCGTCATATAGTCGATGACGATGGGTACCACGAAGCCAGCGATAGTGCCGATACCGTTTGAAAGCCCCATGAGAATGGACGCGTACCGCGGTGCGATGTCCAGGTGGTTGACATTGTAGCCAGATATAGCGAAGCCACTGCACGCCACGCCTAGCGTCAGCTCTATGGTCGCCACGTACTAAGAAAATTATCACATTTTTAACCGACTTTAAAAAAGGAGGTCCTTAATTCGACGGTGTTTTTTTTTGTATGTATATTACGCGATTTCTCAGTCAATTGTGGGCCGATTTTGAAATGTCTTTTTTTTCAACTGCTACATTCAAGTAAAATAAGAAAGTTTACGATACTCGTCTCATATTGTTTCTACGATATTCGTCTCGTCCAAAATGGTGCTATTCACGAAACCAGACCCACATAAAAATAAAAAAGGTTAAAGCTTACTCGTACCCCACTTACTCGTATATTTCAAGTTGATTGACTTTTACGAAGGAGAAGCCAGTATATAAACATATCAAGAGGGCCAAAGTTTTTTCACCTATAGTTTTAAATAATTACCTTGTTGTTTGCATACGCGACGAGCACGAAAAAGAACGCTTCCAGTCCAAATCCTCCGCAGTTGAAGAGTTTCCTCACGTTGGTGGTAGTCATGATGTTATTTTTACGCAAGTAATCTGCCATCATGCCGCCAATAGGCACGAGTGACGTCATTATTAAATGCGGAATGGCGCCAACAAACCCAGACTGAAACGACGAAATACAATAAAGGAAGAGCCACTTAAAGTTAGTCTAGTTTGGGACAACGTACATACGTATCTGTTATACGTACGCTCTGAGTAATCGAATAGAAAGGTTACCTCTGTGATCTGCATGTTGAATCTTGAGTTAAAATAGGACGACTGGAATATGACTAGTAGACAGAAGTTCCACGTTCTGCAGAAGTTTGCTACGATAATGGCGTACACCTAAAAATTAAGTTTCGATTAAAGTAGGTATATAATCAACACGGTCGTCAAAAATATAAGTATTTACGGTAATTTTAGAATCATATTTTATTTACTTCATCCTTCCTAAAAGAATTTTCTCGACATATTGTCGAGTTACTTAATATAGTACTAGCTCTTTGCCGCAGCTTTGCTCGCGCTAAGTTTGAACCCCGTTTTTGTTATTCTGTTATTCGGAGCGGAGACAAATCCAACAAATCAAAAATCATGAAAATCGGTCCAGCAGTTCTCGAGTTATAAGTGTTGTAACAAACCCGACTTTGTTTTATATATTAGATATAGAAAATAAAAGTTAAAACAAATAAATACCTAAGTCAGCAGTCAAGTATCAGTATCAGTAATTTAACAATTTTGATGATTATCTGTGGACAACTTACTGGTGGAGAAGTAGCGAAAGCTTTCCAGGGCGTAGACCAGAATCCAGGCATAGCAGCCTGTGTCGCGGTCCCGAGAGACTGCTCAATGTAGGTCAACTCTTTAGCCGCAATAGTGGGGTGCTTGCTAGGCCTCTCGAATACGAGCCAAAGCCATAATGTGTACCTAGACGAAATATTGAAAGGTAAATTTGTATTTTTAAAAGCTTCTTTTAGCAAATGTGTAGAGTTCGATCAAAAAATCAACTTGATATCAAGGTTGAATACAATGCCTCAGACGATGGGTGCACCAGACGATGATTTGTAGGTATATTTAATTAAGGAACGTGGACGTGTCATATGACAAGTAACTAAAATACGAATGCATGACAGACTATGTAGTCTATAATTTATTCCAATTTGATGCTGAAATTGTACCATCGCCACGAATAAGATGAGTCAACGGTTGAATAAACGCGTATACGTTATTAAAAAACTCGAGTGTGATGTACTAAGAATAAGTTATCTATTCTCTATTCAATAGATATGACAGATATAGTTATTAAAATACTTTAATTGTTTACCAGATGACGCCAGATACTCCGTAGAAGTAGAATGGCGCCTGCCAACTGATGTAATCCGTGAGCAGACCGGACAGTGGCATGCCAATAACGATGCCAGCGTACGTGCCGCAGAACGCAAGAGTTGCCAGCCGGGAGCGCTCGAGGGGAGGCGCCCACATCCGCCAGATACCGTGGCAAGATGGGTAGGTCACACCCTATGAACAAAAGGACATAAAAATACACCACATGATATTTAACATCAGACACATATTATAAACTTCGAAATTCCTGCAACATGTAATTTTTTTTTATATTTGTATTTTAAGGTAATCAATAAAATTTTTTTTTAATATTTGGTGTGCATTTGAAATTTATTTGTATTTGAATGTGGATCATGAATAGGAAAACTGGATCATGGAAGGATCTGTCATAACAATATGACAAATGAAGAAATAATAAATATAATAAAATAGTAAATATGTCATACAATGAATACCTAAATCAAATAACTTTATACATAAATCCCTATCAAGCAACATCTTTCATCGGTTTCAAACGTGCAATTCAATAAAAAGTTAATAAGAGAACTTTCACAAAAGGGATAGAAATAAAATAATTCCAAATAAAATTTTCCTGATTTCAGGTTACTTTTGGACCCTTACATTATGAAATAGAAAAATATGTATTAAAGACTTCTATATGTATTATATCAATGGTCCCAATCTTAAAGATTTAATAGGATAGCAGTGGCATTGAAGAATCAACTAAGCCGGGATATGCGGAGACGAGCAAATACGTCGCCATGGTAACGGAGGGCCCGGTAATCCTGACGAGGCTTTGTACTTCGGTAAGCGATGTCGGCTATACTCAAGTGCGATTGACGATAGATACCGATCGTTCTGTAGGCAATCATTGAAAATCGCTCCTTTGAAACCGAAATAGGAGGTGCCGGTATCAAAGTAAATTTAAATTCATTTCAAGATGAAGAAATTTAAATTAAATTTATTTATTTCCAGGTCGGCTTTCAATCTGCCTACTGAGTCAACATTTACCTATTACTTTCATTGGATTGGATTTCATTTTCTTTCTTTGCTTACTTCGATCGAAACAAGTTTGTTACTTTCGACTTAGGTCAACAATTAAAAAGCAAATATTTTTTTAAATCCAAATTGTGATATTGATTTATAGATAACTCTACAAAAATATAATATTAAGGGCCTGTTTTACAGCTTACTGATAAGTCTCCGATAAACTAGCTTGCAGATAATTTCATATGAATTTTGTTCCATTTTTAATCTATCCGGCAGTTAGCGGCTATCCAAAGGTTGTGAAACAGGCCCTAAATTTAGTTAAATAAACAAGATTCGTCCTTTTCTAAAAAGGGTAATAAAATAGCAATATGCATTCAATTTACCCAAAGTACAAAAGGGGAGAGTTGAAATCCAAACGTGACGAGTTTGTTCGGAGGATGTTCGACACGATCCCGGGCTTCAAATTTAAGCATTAGTAATAAGCTTGATCATGCACCGGCACGTCCCGAATGTCAAATGTCCCAAATTTTAAACGTGTGACGCCACTCGTTACATGTTTCCCTACTGCTTTATTACTCGTACTCCTTAGTTGAAATGTATTTTTTGATTTTTATCGTTTCTCCTGTACGAAAAATTTATGATGACAATTTATTTTTTATGATTATTAAAAAAAACGCACTGTTTAAATTAAATTTCACGTTTTTTTGAGTAAAATAAAATAAAAATGTAATATAGGTAGTATGAAATTATTTTACTCCCACTCCGCTTGTGTGAGCTGTCAATGTCAATGAACAGAATGTCATTTCAGAACTCCGCTCATTATGTTACGAACAGTCGTCGAGGTTGGACGTGTACCTACCTCCAAGCTATCATAGCTGATCTTGTGGTAATATATATAATATACATAACTGTATTAACATAGTGTCTGTACAGTCTTTTCTTGTATTATTTATTCGGTCAAGTCTACATTATATGTATACGTGGTCAACGGAAGGCAGAATCTACAACAACTACACAACTGCTATCTATATGTTGTCAAGCAACTACATTCACAACTATTTAATAAGACTCAATTTTCTGAAGATGTTTAAATAATCATTAACTGAGAATAGCAGCTAATAAATAAACGTTAAATGTTCCCCTATTGTTATTAGATAAATCACAGAAAGAAATACAACTCACCTCAACAAATCCCTGCGCGACTTTTAAGATGACAACAGCGGCAGGTCCAACCGTCATCGCGCCGGGTATCGCCATGTTGAATATAGCTGACGTCACGATAGCAATGCCGAAAATCCTGTTAGCCGGGTACATGGAGGCTAGGAAACCGCCAGGAACTTGGGTGATGAGGTACCCGGCGAAGTAGGACGAGTCTATTGAAGACTCGACGCTCACAGTCCATTCAAATGGGGCCTTGTCTGTTGAGTTTTGCTGCGTATAACAAAAAAATTTAAAGTAGAAGTAACTAGTAGTAAATAGTGGAAATCATGTTACCAAGTTACCAAAAAGGTATTCAGCAAAAAATGGATGGATATAAGGGAAGAGGAAGACCAAAGAAAAGATGGATGGACTGTGTGAAAAAGGATATGTCTACAAATGAATTGAATGACGAGATGACGGCTAATAGAGATGTATAGAAGAAAAAGGCATAGTGCACCGACCCCAAATCAATTATGATTAAGGGTAGGAGGATGATGATTATTCTTGACTTTAATCTTCAGGCAGTCTGATATAAAAAGTCGGTTACACAAATAATGTTCCCCTTAAACTTACAGATTGCTTCTCGGTCATCTTGAGCTTGGCCATGCTCATGTTGCAGCGCATGCCGAACATGATGCTGAAGCCGAAGCACGCCAGCAGCGCCACCGTGTAGCGCGCGCTCAGGCACGGACATTCCGCTCGTATGTACTTGTCTGATAGACAAATATAAACATAATTCAGGTAATCTGGTAATTGTAATCTTAGCATGGAAAATGCTTAAAACAAATACAAAAAGATACTTAAATACATGTAAGGTAATAAATTATTCTAGAAGTCGAAACAGCATTCAAATTTCGAATTGGCCATAAAACGGCCACAAATTAAAGCTTCTTTTTCTAGCCCACTTTGCCCCTGCCCGTTATGACTTTCCCCAATCATGATTGCATGCTGCTTTTTTGTCTGTAAATGGACACTACATACCTATAGGGCGTGGTGGAGGTCGGTCAGGTGACGGTGGTGTTTCCAGGTCTTCGCCATCGTACATCTGGTCGTAACCCTTCTGATCAACGTGGAAGTTCTCATATTGAGTATTTCTGTAACAAAAAAAACTTGCTACAAAAAAAACTTGTTAAAAATAACTTGTTACAAAGTATAAAATAAAAGAAATGTCTACAACTGCCCATGTTCCCGAGTCCCACTTCGATTGAATAAAATATTATATATTTTTTCTGCAAAATATCTTTATAGGTACAAGCGTAATACATATTTGAGGACATTGTAGAATAGATTACATTTATGACATTCTCGAAAACTTTTTAGAAAACTAAAGTAATGGGGCTTTTTCTCAAACAAACTATCAAAATTACTCACACCTGAGGTCAGTAATCTAAATAAATGTTGTTTTATTACAAACTCAACATTAACGATCAATATTATTATTTATTGTTTCTCTACAAATAATCGTTTCAATTACTATTTCAACGTCAAACGCAGATTTATAGACTTTCAATTAGTTTATTCCGCGTTATTTTGCGCTATTCTCGCAGTAATTGAAGCGGATGGGAAGAGCACACCTCGCCGGAGGAAATAAAATTAAAATGCGTCTGCCAGTTAATAGGGCTGCCATAACATAAGAGCACCTGCGCCCGAGCCGATACTACACTGAACACGGTAAAAAATAATAATAAAACACGTGAACAATGATACTATGCAATATTTAAAGTGTACGGAATCCGGAATTGGAATTTTCACTCGCTTTGTCCCATACAACATTTTTTATAGTGTTACCATAGCAATTCAGTTCTTTTCGATTGAAATTATTGAATTTGTAATTAGTTAGGTTTTAGGCTTAAGGTCCGAGGAATATATTTATATCTAGTATATTATGAGTAAAGTACTAGAGTAGTAAGGCACTTAGTTCATATGAAATATAAAAAAAAATAAAGTAAATTCTTATTAAGAGTAAAATATAATTAAAGACCTGCAAGGTTTTATTGAATCTCTGACAAAAGGCTGAAAGTCTGCCACTTCTGCAAAACTTCTCCAACTTCGCTTCATGTCAAAGATTCTTCAGCTATCCACTGAACAGTGCAATGCAGTAAGAGGGCACAGCGCTGTGAAACGGAACTCCGCACAACTTTTACACCTCTATTGAAATTGTTTACAATACTTTCGCAGACCGCGACTTAAAAGAAAAGTACAACATACTTAAGATTTCTTTTTATTCATGATATATTATGTAAGTTAACATAGCTGTAACTCTAGATTTCACTCGGTCCCAAAGTACTTTCGGAAAAAAGGTACCTAGATAAAAAAAAACTTTCGGTACAATTCTGAAATTGAAATATGATAAACGACTGAATACATACTAAAACAACAATACATATAAGAATCATTTTATATGTTACGCTACAACTGCACATCACATGCCAAATTTTTTCAACACTGTGCCCTGTGCAGATTTTATTTGGGGGCTCTCGGACTGGCGGCCTGCCGTGGGCCCATTAGTGGGCAAATTGAATTATTTCCCGTTGATGCCGCGTCGCGGCTCATTGTTTTCAAACTGATAGGCTTCACTCTTGACGGGGATTGTATCGGAAAAGCTGTAACTTCGTTAAGGTCCTGTTTATCGCTCGGATAAACGCTATTCGGCAAGATTTTAAAACTAAATTATCACTTACGGACCTACTTAGTTTGTAAATACTATAGGCTTTTTTCTATATGCTTAGTAGCCTTCTTTTATACACCTTTGTATTTTATGAATCATGTACGACTAGCTATAGTTGGTTTCTAAAAATAAATACCTACAATATTATAATTAATCAATACCCATTTTTGCTTTATTACTACAAGTCTGAATGATATTGCATAAAAAGCGTTCATTTTATAAACACAAAAGTAAAAAAGCAGCTGTAATAAAACACTAAAATTCGAAAGTCATTAAATGTAGCGATGAATACAACGACTTGTGGGTGACAACAACTGCGTAAGTCATCGGCGTGTAAATTCATTTTTCCGCTGACAAAAGTAATAAATGTGGCTATCTGTCCCCATCCCCCGTTTAACGTTGTTGGTAATGAATCGTCGCATAAAAGGCATAACCAAGTGGAAACGAGGCGCGATGCGACGCTACCACGCTACCCTACGCCGACCGACGCAAAAATTCGCCGTCAGCGACGCACCGACGCACCGACGCACCGACACGCCATCAACCCGGCTCCCCACTCTAATGCGTTTAGCTGTGACTGGACGCAAGACCGACGTCAACAGTTACGTTAGTCCGACACATCTGCAGGGATGTGCTAATTACTCGATTATGTGATTAAACGAAGGGTGGTTTACGTATAAGACTTTAAAAGCTTTCGACCAAATAGAATTTAGTCCATTGGAATTTATACTTTGTAGAAAGTATAAAAGTATAAATTCTCACTATAGCTATGAATAGTTATCATTTTACAAAACATTATGGAAAAGTTAATAATCTAATTAAATGAAATATTATTTATATATTTATTAAAATGTCTCGACTTCCAGTTCATACAAATTGGTCCTATCAATCTATACTGTGTATTTATGCTATCAATATATTCGAATGAAAACGTGTGATTATCATTTTTGTTGCCGTAGCCCCTCTAGATCAACCCCTTGGCAGCGGCGCGCGTCGGCGGCGCTTCATTGTGCCGCTAATGCACCCCATACACTGTGCCTATAATTATGTGACGCAACTCTAAATGCTGTAATTACTGTTTTGTCCCCGTTTGTCTACTAAAAGTTAATGGATACTGTCATTTTCGAATATAAATTATATTGATTTAAATACGAACAGAGATTAGTATGAAGTCAAAACAGTGCTATTATCTGGTATAACACGATTATATGCCTTTGTAAAAAAATATGTTCGTTGAAATAGCTTTAGTTTGAAGCTGATGTCTATGTTTAAAGTATATAATTGTACTTATACACTTCCGTTTGCAGAACATTCTCGTACAATTTTGGAGTGCTAATTGAGTATGGAACTCGGTCAGTGAAACACTTCGTAGCTAAACTTCTAAGCCAACTTTGTCATTTGGCACTTCGTCGCAACGTTCTGGCTTCTAGCTGAAAATCCTGAATTATTAGTAGAAAGGGTAAACCTTTTACGTCATCAATGAAAGGCTTTTTGGCGGGCAATAAAATATATCCATCACTCTTTTGCTCGGAAAATCTGGGTATGTATTGATAGGGTAGGTTAAACAGGGGTCTTTTTGTGTCAAGACCTTATAGAATGTAGGTGACTGAATTAAATTGAAGACTGAATTGCGCCATACGTAGGTTTTCTCGACTTTTCGAAGACAGAACTCCTGGATAAGACGTGAAGTGCAGGGAGGCAGTAGACTGGGGCGGAGAGGGAGTTTATTGCGTAGATCACAATATGCACTTGAACATTCCCCGCTATGAATACCTACAGAGTCAGGGCGGGACGCGGAGACTTCTTAATTAATTAAGACTCGAGATATGAGTGCCTGTTAAATTACCGCAAAATATAGTTTATTATTCAAGTACCTTCGAAATTAATTTACTTTCACTTCTGGACAACTTAATGAAGTGTGAAATTTAACTTCATTTAATTGCGAAATATTAATTTAATTTCAAATACCGCTTTGCTCTAGTGGCCTAAATCACGATTGCTGTACATCAGGGTTTAATTTCGATTTCCATGACAAGGAGATATTTTATAACTGCTGGTAAATTCACGCTAAACTAGCCAACTGGCGTATTAAATAAGCTTTATTTTATACGCCATCAATACACCTGCCTGTTCTTATAGATAATCTTATTGGTATTTTATACACTTATAGAAATCATACCAATAAAATATTCCTTACACTTCATATCACAAAATGTAGCAAAATAAGTGTAACATGTTAGATTCCGGCCCTGTCGCCACGCGCGGGAGGGGGTAGCTATTACACCCCGTAAAGCCACCCTCTCTAATTGATTTACAATTGTCGGTTAAATTTGTTTCCCGACCACCCCGTGCGATCACTGAACGCAAATGCATTTTAGCTTACCATTGATAAACAGTAAAAATTTAAAAACATTGTTATGAAAAAATGTAGGTATAATGAGTGGAAATTTCCGCCTTAAAAAATAAACTACTCGTATAACATCGCAATTATTTTAGAGTATAAAAAATAAAGCAATCCATCATGCCGTTTTGTTTTTACTTTATATTAACATAATAAAACTATATCACAACTTATTTATTCATAACATACTTTACTTTTGAAAATATTTAGTCTAAATGTTTAATAATAAATACTAAATATTTTTCCTAAAATAGTTCCTCAATATAAAGAGGAAAACGCAAAAAGTTTCGTAACAGTGCACAGTGCTACGAAATCTCGTAGCACGGCTACGAAACTCGTAAAAATAGTTTGATGAACATTATTATAGCTCTATAGTAAGTAAAAATAACGTAATATTTGAGGGAAATAGTAACGGTATGTAGGCCAGTCTGTCAACGATCCGAAACCGCGGCAGGATAGTGAATAAAACATGTAATAAATAAATGTAACCAATGTAACGTAACTACCTATTACAGTTAGGCGCACTCCGGTTCCTTCGCGTATATTGAGTGACTGACAGACTACAGTCTCAGTACCAATGACATTAATATGAATAAACACTGTAAATTCTAGATCTCTATTATGTCTATCTAGGTTTAAAGGAAATGTAGACTTCAAGAAAAAATAGTAACTTAGCATTAAGTAATTTGTACCTCACTATATGAGTCATACGATACTCGAAATAAAAGTATTATTATTATTATTATAAATTATAAATTCGCTTAAACGGTATGAAAAAACCTACATGTGTATATTACTGTTGTGTTATTTTTTTAGTTCAATATCTTAAAGAAACTACTCGTATAAAACTATAACGTGTTCCACAAGCCAAGCTTTGCACACAAACATGATCCTATATTGTGCATAAATGCAGCTGTGAAATGACCTTTGAACTTATTCACAACGAGTGAATGTATTCATCGCAGCCTCAATGCAAAAAGTCTTTAAATAAATCAACTGAATGATCTCGCATTTCGACACTCGCGAACATAATAGAGTTATGACAAAAATGGCGACTCGAGCTAAGAAATATCACTAGGTGAACCCGAGACGCTTGTTAGGGTCTCCTTGCTTTTATTTATGACCAGATTTATTTTATGGCCGTTCATGAATGTCGGGAAAATCGAATGAAAAGAGATAGCAGCAAATAAAACAATAATTTTATCGATTTGTGACGCCGAGCGCAATGTGGAGGGAAGTAAGTTCGCTAGGAAGTTCAACCACTCGCATTTCTTTGATCTTAAGTTTCTGCTTGTAACTACTTAAGTTTTGTATTTAAGACCTTCGTTATATTGTGAAACTATGCAATCGAACGCTCGCAATATTCTATACCACTACATACGGCGTATTTCAGCTGACATTCGAGTAATGAAATCGCTGCGACATAAGCCAGTCTGATGAACGTGCTCCAGTTGATATTTCTATTTCAAACACAAATTTTATTTTCTCGCAGCTCGCAGCGTACAACAAATATCATAATAAAAATGGTAGGCAAACAAGACGGCGCGTTGTATTTGCCATGATATTCGTATTTGGCTGGTAGATTCTTACTCTCTTTGTTGGGGCCTAATCTGTCGGGCGGCGTGTACCTCACGTCCGGGGTACGCCTCTGTTGTTTCTTGATTTTCCCATCCATTTGTAAACTTTTTTCGTTTTACAGTATTTTCGATGTGTTGAAGTTTTACAGAATAAATAATTGTATAGATTGTGCTTTATGGTATATCATATAATATAAGAGGTGGATAGTAAATTAATTCAATATTATTCTTTATGTTTACGCGAGGTTGGTACTTCTTCTTCGTGTCGAATTTTTTAAATTAAATTTAGTGTGCCCAAAACTTCGCTAGAAAGTGCAAAGAAAAACTAATTATAATTGAGTTTAAAATTTTCACCTAAGTATACAACTCCATTTTTAGTACATTTGTATAGTACATTTTGTTTAAATCTCCTAATATGTTCAATCAAAATAAACACAACATTTTCAAATAAAATATGCAAAACAAAAAAGGGTCCGGTCATAACGTTCAGAAACGGTATCAACAGTAAACGTTATTCGCGCTCACGACGAGGTACGAGCCTGTAAATAAATTGAAGTGAATTCGCAAGG
The DNA here is from genome assembly GCA_946251955.1 of Acronicta psi. Taxonomy (NCBI): domain Eukaryota; kingdom Metazoa; phylum Arthropoda; class Insecta; order Lepidoptera; family Noctuidae; genus Acronicta; species Acronicta psi. The sequence continues at coordinate 6,771,547 of OX276475.1, read as the reverse complement.
AAGGGAAATCCAAACAAATCCCCATCTAATCCTGGGAAAAGCGTTTCCAAATCCAGGTTAGTTGTAAATATCAATTACGCAAATACCCCGGATTAGGAAGTATAATGGTTCGCGCGGGTATCACTTGCATTTGTAAGGGGTGAATATGCACTTTACGCGTTTTGAAAGTCTCGTAAGTACGCACTTATAGTAGATGGAACAGCTATAGAGATGTAGCTATTACCCACGGTCGCAGTTGGACCTGCATCCAAGAAGAACTATTTACTCTATCTATATTTGTCTTATATTCATTCCTTGACGAATTGTACCGAAATCTGTTCAGTAGTTAAGGCATGCTTTACAAAAATCGCTTGTCTTTATAATATTGGTATTTTTAAAATATAGCCTTGTAAAATGTACATAAGTATTTAAAAACCGAAAAAAACAAGATTTGCCCACACAATCAATTCATAAGTGCTCTGTTTAAAACTTCCGGGGTATTGCAACATGGTAAGAGTATCATTACAATAATTAATTCATTATAAACGAAACGTTAAACCTTTGATAGTAATTTATACATAATTATCACCACATTTTCCAAAAGTATTTCGTCGGCACATTATAATTAGCAAGGCAATGAACGACATAACGCAGCCACGTAACAAACTAATAAAATGTACAGAAGATGGCAATTGAATAAAAGTCCCGAGGGCGATTTTTTCCCTCAAATCTAATAGAGCTGGGGGCCGGGGACAGTCGTTGAAGACTTGTAGATAATTTTAATATTCGTGTCGCAGGCCCCGGGAGCCTTGTATCGATCTCACGTCAATCTGATAGACCTGTTAATAGGTCACAATACTGTTTCAAGTGACTGGAGATATGTTTTACATATGCAATTACTTTTTACCAAGAAATAGTTTTTCTAAATAGAGAAATAATAAAATAATTACGTTACTTTATGTCGGTGCAAACATTTTCTAAAATAATTGTTAAGTCTTTTTCTTCCTATGTGAACTAATAATAAAATTAGTTAATTATGTTCCGCATTTTTATACTGTGCAATGTTACTTGTACAATAAAGTCCACAGTGCAACTAAAAATAATAAACCAAGCATGGATATTGGATATATGAATTTATATAGTTCGATCTTCATAAAAATAAATTGGTCTACCTGTGACATCATAATGCTGTCTCCTGGGACAGTTCCAGAGGGGAACAGTGACGTATGGAGACATAAATATAACAATGGCTTATTGAGCCGTGACGAGGGACAAGTGATTCCGAAAAAATGCCTCACCAGCTCTGATAATACCTACACATAAAAATGTAGAACTAACGAAAGAATCCTACACAAATTGTAAGTTCATTTCTTGTCACAGTTGGGCTAAAAAAAGCCACTTTTGATGAATCATCAAAAACGTCTTAATAGTATATGATATACATTAAACGTTGTTATGATCTACTAGGGGTTCTAAAGTTATTGCTGAATGTAGCATTTCAGCTCCTAGAAAGCATGTGGGCACTTACGCTGCTAAATTAATTGGATCATTTCATTATTCAAACATCTATATAATAAATACATTAGGTAGATAATATATTTTTAAATATATGAGAATACATTATATTATATCAAAATTTTAATCAAATCAAAAAGAAAACCGTTCACCTATAATTTATATTTTAACCATTCGAAATAAAATAATATCAGATTTTACATCATAATCCCTAGTATATCATAATCAGTATTCTATTGAATTGCCACAATGTCGTGTTTACAAAAGGCTTATATTGAACCCGCCAAATTACATTACACATGGTTTAAGTAAGTGTCGAATTTCTTGTAGTAGAACCCTGCAATCTGTTCTTATTAAATAAAGCCACTTTCTCGTTTGCCATAAATTTTCAACTCCTCTAAAGCTATATTTTCTTTATCTTAAGGGAATACTTACAGTATCCTCCAAAACATGTTCCCGGAGGATTTTCTCGGTGAACTCAACAGGTGATATCAGAATTCACACCCCAAAGTCCCTTGAGCAACTTACTACCTTATTCTTGAGTTATAAAGTCCGAATTTCAACCACGTTTCCGCAGGATATGAAACACTATGAAACAACAACCTGTGGATTTCTTTAAACACATAAATAAACTTAAGGAAACGTGACAAGAATTCTTCTAAACACTGTCCATAGGCGCTGTGATATTCAGTTTCCTATCTCGTGATAAACTCGCGAACACTTTATGTTACACAATACAACGAGGTCATCGTCTCCAAACTTCGGTCAAGTACAAGAAAAACGATTGATCAAGAGTAATTTATCGTATATTTTAACGAGAACGAAGAAACGGTAGCGATGTGACGGGAGCTGATATCAAACTAGCCAGAAATGCGTGCCACGCTCCCTCTGTCCTCACTCACAGTGATATTCTGCAAAGACATCCGACCTGTTGCTTATTTATTTTATTAATTATGACTAGCAGAAGAACAAATTGTATTTTTTTATTAAATTAGGTTTAACTTGTTTAGAAAATTACTTTTAAAGTTCTAAAACTCCTCTTACTTCCTTACAGAATAGCTACTGTGTTTAGAAATAGCAAGCAAAATATATCATAAGTTGATGAGTTTAAAAGCTCTTCCTACCAGAAACTAAATAATTCCCTTTTGGTGACTGTGATTGTCAAGTCTCATTTATGACCATATTCCTAGAAAATCACTCTCACAGTACCTACACTGGATTTGCGTAACTTGTGTAACTGGATTTGTATGACCGTAATAAACGAAAGAGAACTATCACAACAAACAACAGAGCTGTAAATAAAGCCAATGAACTAGTTATTCTAACAATATTTTTTTTATCAAGAGTTCAGCACACCTTAAACTTATTTCGTTCTATATCTAAACTTGCTATCATAAATGTTAAATACTATCAATTGTAAAAAAGTACCGAATCACACTGCGGATTGATCCTGTATTCTGGTGACAGGAGTGTATATAGTGCTAAGTCCTGTGCGCTAGAGCGAAACGAAACAGCATCAGAGCGAGAAAACAAAAGGGAATTCATTCAAGATCAGCTATCTTATTCTGCAAAAATTCTATGCCGATAATAATAATCAATCCTTATCTCTCCTTGTCTATCCTTAAGGAAATTCGATATATCAGAAGGAGAGGTGAATAGTATTGGATTTTGCCATTTTTCTTGGTGTTGCAGAATGATCCTAAAAGTCGCGCGAATGCTCCAGATTCACAGACAATGCCCCAATTTATATCCAACTCACTTACTGGAGTCAGAGGAGATAGGGTGGTTAAAATAGAAAGGATGTTGTAGTAATATGCATATTACAGTATTGCTGTGATAAAACGATGTTGTTGGTGTAAGTTGATTTTACTTCAAGTAAGAAAATTGTGGTTATTATTAGTATTTTAATAATTTCAGCTTTATCTATGTAGATATACGGCATTAAATGGATAGCATTAAATGTCTATGTATAATTTTAAAGCACCATGCATTGCTGTGGTTTGAATGACTACTATTAATGTTGTATTTTACTAATTCTTTTATTCACACTACAGTTCTATTCGTATTCATAGTTCTATGTCTACATATGTATAGGGAACAATAAGGAAGCACTACTAATTATGAAGACTAAGTTACAATACGCTCAGCGGAGTGGATATAAGTGAAACTTTTCGTGTGTTACGCACACACGACGCGGAAAGTGGGGTAAAAAAATCGTCTCACAAAGCCAATTACATTAAAACATTCGGCGCGGGACAAAGGGCGAGAGAACAATGGAGCCTGGAAGGAACCCGCGATATGTCTTTCAATGCTTTTAACTTTCCACTGATGGCGGCGCAGCGAGGGAAAAATGGTGACGTCCCGCGACAAATGTCCGTGAAATAGTGATGGGCACAGCACTATTTAATATTAACGTTTTTTAAGTTAGATTTTTTATTTCGTTTGTACGTTTGATAGTTACTCGGTTCTTCTTAGGTTTTTGCCGTTTGGCCTTTGTACGTTATTACAGTCCTGTTGACAGTGAGTTTTCCCAGCAATATTAATAGTAAAATCATTTATTTCGAGTCTTATAATGTTAGAAATGGCTTCAGTTACAATAATAACTTGTTTTCTGAAGTGTATTAATATATTGCGTTCAATAAATGTTATTACTCGTAAAGGAAAAATCTTTTCTTTACTTGTTTCATAATATTAAAACTTGCTCTGAATAACTTGCAATTTTGTACACATTGATTGTGCACAGGACCTCAGGATTTGTAATGTATAATTAGACAACTTTTTGCAGAACCTCATAAATTAACCCACTAACCGAAATTCTAACAAACCCGCATGAATTACTTAGACGTGCTTAAAATCAAGTTAATATGACATGTATATGCAATTATGCACCAAATTCTAACATTTATTTTTTTATCCAATTATTTTTTCTTTCTCATCAATGTAATACATTCATCGATACTACTCAACTCACGACAGGAGCATCACTAATAAAGAAGTGAGACGTAACCAATGGGGTATCACGGCTTGGTTGCACCGCAAACTCATTTTATAAATCGTCCGTCCGCTCGCCCGGAACCACGCGTTAACCCACCCTTCTAATGCACTGCCTTTACAAACCAACTCTATAAAAAACTACCTTTAAAAGTAGTTTTTGATTTGAAAAAACATCAGGGCAACGTCAGTTTTTTTTTCTTTTTATTTAAATGCGCAAACTTATAATAAACTCAAGATATATAGAAACTTTATGGTATATTTTGTATTATTGTTTCACTACTGGTAACGGGTCATGTTTGCAATAAGATAAATTAAATAAATCATAATATATATTATTCGCCAACAGACAATAATACATCTCAATTTCGAATTTCGCAATATTTTCTGTTATGAGATCTCATTGTATCAACATTGTACGGATATAAAGAATATAAATATACTACGGTCACCACATCACATTATACTTTTATAAAAACGACCGTCCTCTCGTGAACCACTCGCTTAATAGACAGTATCAAGCCAAAGATCTTAAGTAAATCAAATCGCCCCATGAATGGCGAATGAGTCTGGGGCTTTTCACGGAGTTTTCTACAGATGACTATCACAATGGCCGGGGATCAAGAGAAACTTATCTCGGAGGAGGTCGCAAAAATGTTTCTTAATGCCTATTTAAGTTGCATCCATTTGATCGTATCGCGTTACTGAGACGGTAAACTGAATTGAGACCCTTTTTCTTGGAATAATTTTCATACATATTCATAGTGAAATATGGTGAAAGTTTAAACAGACATGCTTTAAAGTACATCGTGTCTGAGATGTTTAAGCAGTTTACGGTCTAGACACTAGGCTAAGATAATCCAATTTAGTACAATTTCTAGCTTTATGATAAATTAATAGTTGATAACTATAATAAAACTTATAACTTACTATAGTTAAACTATAATATGAATTACTGCAGCTTCATGCTATATTAATATTATGAGCAATATCTTTGCCCTTAAATATTAAACCACAATAGTCAAGCGACAAATTGTGATTCACCATAGAACCCATAAAATAATAATAATGAATTCACATAACGTTTTTATGAATCCTAAACACTCAATAAATCCGACCGCGGGTTATAAAAGCACCCACCGTGTATTAAATGTGCAATGCGTAGCTACAAATCTGTTGGAGGCGAAGTGAAACCGCGGTAAAACCCTTTTCAGATGGGTGAAACGTTACCAGCTTTGAAAAACAACAATAACCCTCACCATACGTATGTATGAGGATACGCAATATACTTTAAAAGTACGCCCACCACAGACTAGCGAAGCTGTAGAGATGGCAATCGTATGTCACGCGTATAATAAAGTTATTTTGTTCTTCCAGACCCTAAGAGCCTGTTTAACCACATCCCGATAAGTTCCCGTTAAATTACTTAGCAGATAGTTTCATACAAATTTTGTTCCATTCTTTATTTATCCGGCAGTTTGCAGCTATCCAGAGTTGGTGAAACAGGACCTTAGACTTACACATTGTAGGTATCTACATCAATAAGTTACCGAAAGTTTAAAAAAAATATGGTTTAAATTCCATGCAAGTAGATAATTTAATTAATTATTATGGTGATTTTAAGAAAACATAAAAATCAGTAGTATGTTATAACAACTATTCTTGCACTTTTTAATCTATTCTTGCTTACCACTACTTGCATCTCCCTTGCTTGCTCACAACTCTATTGACTGATTTGCATACATCCTTGTCAGCGGACGCTTTGCGCATTTTATTAAGTCTACGCAACCCCTCTCTGTTCGAGTGCCACGCTATTTTCATGTTTCGGGACTACAAATGGGAACCCATTTAAATACTAAGCCTACATTTCAATACGATGCAATGTAAGTGTTTATTGTAAGATTGATGAATGGTAGGAGACATCGTGGTCGTAATTAATTTGTTTTTGCCATTCATCATTAAAATAATTCTGTTTTTTTTTTTGTTTTCTACCTTCCCGTACGAGTAATACGACACACATAATATCTACCCATTTGGCATGAAGCTCTGTCTCTTTTACGCCTATCGCTTCAATATTGTCCACCCACCAGTTTACGAGATAAAGATTTCGTTTTTTTTTTTATTCTGTTCACTATGAATTATTCCGTAAGTGCTGTTACAACCACAGATTTTACAATTCATACACAAACGCCCAGACTTGAAATAATTGCCTGCAGACGATCAAAATTTTGTTCCGTGCGGGAATCGAAACCGAACCCTACGGCACAGAAACCCATGGCACTGGATGCTGCGCTTACCGTACCATCAAAAATACAAAAACATTTTTTTTAATATTCTCAAAAAAGTACAATAGACTTGTTTTAATTGCTTCATTAAATTGAGTCCGTAATATCCACACGCAGTAAAGCTCTGCCTTTGTAACTTTGTGTGCGTCGTTCAAAGGAGTGCCGCGAGTGAGGCGCGCGGACGGATCGCTCTGGCTTCTCTTTGAGCGCGTCACTTGAGGGGCTTGCATGAAATAGACTCGATTGTACCAATACACTTATTTGTTTGCCGTTGATCGACTAGGGTGCTCCGCATGTAGAAATGCAATTTTGTGGTTTCTTTCATTCAAATGTTTTGGTATAGGCAATTTAGAATTTGTCGCCAAATATAAACCTTTATACAAGCAAGACATAGTATTAATCAAAATTCGTAATTGAGCCCACAACCTCACGATCAGCATCCGCACTTGCTACCATTATAGAAGTCGTAATATTTTAACGTTTCCATTTTCATTTTACAGCAACGAAAAAGTTTCACACTTTTTAATCTAATAAAGACAACAGCGTCTCTGTCAATTACATCAACAACTTTACTTTCTCCAAGTTGTCGCCCCCGAGATTGTATTTTAGATAATGGCTCGGTAATCACGTCGGTGATTTATCACGTCGCTATCTCAGCCTTCACTGTCCATTAAGCAATAGCGAGTGCAACCCTTTGTCGCGTATATGTAGGGATGCTGTCGACTCGCGCCGTCACAATGAACAGCGTGCGGTGACTTGGGCGGAAAACATCACTTGTTTTCACTTACAATCTGCGTGAGTGAATGCGGAACGTCTGCTATTGAAGCTGCCAAATAGTGAGGTGGTTAACTGTAGAACGGTATTTAGGTATTCATGACTTTTTCAGTGGTTGCACGATTGGCTTCTGCACTACTGCTACTACTGACTAGGAATAATGGCATCGAAAGTTTTTTGCACAAAATATTGCTGTTTCGAGTCTGGTCATTGGTCTTGAGAGAATATGTATTTGTAAATACGCGTCTTTATCGTCGAAAAGTAGAGTCATAGAGGTAAAAAAATATTAGTAATTATAGGCAAAATGGTGATTAGTCGGTTTTAGTTCGACATACGCTGCCACCTCCCCATAAAGGATGATCAATGAGGATTTCCCTACTTACTTAAATATAGTAATTTACATGGATTTGAGGAAAAACGTGACAGAAGTACCATTGTACACTGCTTATACTTTTTTGGGGTGCTGGAAATCCTCGTGGTACGTCAAGGCTCAGAAACATTCACTACAACTACGACGGGCACACTATAGTAAAGAATTCTGAAACGATTTTCATGAAATATTATATTTTAAAATGATTGCGAGTATTGTCGCGCGCCAAGTGGTGTTCAACAAAGTTAGGGGTACAACAATTGACATGCATTAACGGTATTTCCGGTAGCGTTGGGCCTCAACGTCATTACCGGCCGGAAATTCAATCGAGTGCTGAAACGTTGAGCTTATATTATTACTAACATGATAATATTATAGAAAATTCTCAAATATAGTTACCAAACTTTTCTTTAAAAGGTTTTGTGTAACGGTCGCTAAAACTAATATGGAAAAAAAAGTTTGCTAAGAGAAATATTAAATTTATAAACTCTTGCTTAGAGTAATAAAGTTAAAATTTTACTGAGAGTAATAAAGTAAACAAAGTTTGCTAAGAGAAATATTAAATTAATAAACTCTTGCTTAAAGTAATAAAGTTAAAATCTTACTGAGAGTAATAAAGTAAACAATGTTGCTAAGTTTATAGGTATAGAGCCGCCAACATTTTTTTAAACTTAGTTAAGTATGCTACAAGTCATAAAATGTTGTAGCTCCATGTTGTTTTCAATAGGCTCGCTCCATATTACTTGGGACCTACCTTAACATACCGGCGAACTGTTCACACCTCTGCTTAAGCCTTCGGGAAATACAGACCTATTGGTATGTACATATTGTACATGTTGCTTTCAGGCCTTTTCTGTGACTATTAAGTCTTAAAAGTGTTGGACCTCAACATACCGGTAAACTGTGGTACATAACTAGGTACGCCTCTGCTTAAGCCTTCGGAGAATACCAATGTGATGGTATGTATGAGTAGTTGTCAGGTCTTTTCTGTTACATCATTCATAACTTACCTAACAAGTAACAACCTACTTAATAAAGACACCTATAATTGTTACCTTATCTATAAGGCACCGAACCAATACGTACCAGTTCGAGTATAAGTCGTTCTATTTATATATCCAGTACACCATATCACTACGATTTTTGTTCTTCTTAAGTGCATCGATTCCTGTCAAACATTGTTTTCCCCGCAGCTGTGTGCGAACGTCGGGGAAAGTGCAAAATTGCACGCACACAAGCTTACAAGCACTCGAAACGTGACGGAAGCGTGAAGAGCGAGCCGTCATGATCTCACTCCTGATCAATAAGTCTTGGCGAACTCAAATATTTGCACACCACGTACATTAGTGGAGATGGAGGCGCACACAAAACGACCAATGTCGATCGACGACACAGAGTAGCCGGCGGACAGAAAAGACAAAGGTTTTATACGGTTTTCATAAAAAAGTTTTAATTATTGGCAGTCGATTCATAATTGATAGATAAGAAAAAAGTTTTAATGTGATGTTTACCCACTGTCGGTATTCTGTGAACTATATAATTAACATAATTATAACTTCCTACTTATTGTGGAGTGTGGTCAACTGGTCATGGCAGATAAATACTGTACGTGTCTTTTTAGTTCTTGCATACTTACCATTAATTATTTTTTTAAAGATTTTATCGTGTAAAACTGACTTCTGATGGACCAGAGATTTGGGACGAGGAAAACAAAAACCATCTTAAATCAACAACACTATGTACAACACCTCTGATTACGGTGAGTTACCTACCATAATATATTATAATTAAAAACTAAGCACCTCTAGCCGTGAACCGCCGAATAAATTCAAATTGGAACAAAATGTGCATCGAATTATCTGCCAAGTAATTTAACGGGAACTTATCAGTAAGCTGTAAAACAGGCCCTTACAGTTACAATCTTCAAAAATGACAGAATACAAACACATTAGTAAAACCATTTTTATTGTCTACATTTATATTGCTTTTATATGCTCTGTGCGATTTGTTAACAATGTGCCTATAGATTATAAAACGCATGGAAGTGGAATGCGCGGCGCCTCGGCGTCTACCCGCCGTCTACTGCCTGGCGCCATACTACCAGACGTGAATCCATCTTTGTCTCTACCCCAAATTACATTATGATACAATGTTTCTCATGACAACTACCGCTATCGAGGAAGGAAAGAAATAAGCAAGCGAGAAAACTGTGCGTCTGCATGAAGTACTGGATTCGATTCTCAAGTCGAGATCCTTAATTGATGTTTCTTTAATTCTCAATATCAATATTATGCTCTCTAGGACCTAAAACATACCCGCGGGTTGTAGGTGTATAGATACGTTTATCATTATACCTCTGCCTAACCTCTCAGGAAATACAATAAAATTTGGAAAACCTGGAAGCCAGACTACATATCATTTTTGCACTGAATTTTGCACTAGGTGGAAAATATGCAAAGATTTATCATAAAAAAAAACACAATAGGAAGAATACAATCCACGATCCACGGAATATTCCCGTTTGAGCACTCGTTTTTAGAACACCCAATACATGGAGAATTTAATATAATTTCAAATGGAAATAAAAAAAGAAGTGCTCTATAATAAGTGCTAAACCAGGAAAACCGGGAGTATTCCTGTTTGAGCACTTACTATGTATATCCACGGCCCAAAGTATCTAAAAATGAGGTCAGCATTGAAAAACATTTTTAAATTAACACACCCATTTAATTTCGTATGGATACTGTTACACAGAGCCAGAAATAATTAACTCCGCGCAAGTCAAACTACATTTGAATATAATATCGCTGCATATACAGGAGACTTTAATTCCAGTATGTCCTTTGAAGTGGGATTAATACCGGCGGTAGGTACCGCCCTACCGCCCTGTGTGGTCGCGACCATGCAACAAATTAAATCCGTGTCCTTTCACAGAGGATTCTCATTACGACAATTTAGTTCCCGTAATGAGTATAAGTCGCAGGGATGATGAAATACTTTTTTAATTTTAATTCGCCTCTCGTTATGGGCGCTGCTTGATTGGACTCTACGTTTTTTTTAATCCGCTGCCTATATAGAGGGATTTTAATATTGCGAATCATAATGAATATAGGAACCTATTTTTATAGATATACCTACGTACTACTTATGGATAATATTGGTATCGTTTTTTTTTTTTCTTATTTTACCAATATTGTAATCTATAATTAAACCTCATTAGAATCCTATATATACAAAAGTATAGCTAAGTATAGTATATATAAGTTAGCCCATCAAGGTAGAAATTAGGAGAGAGATTGCCGCTAACCACCGAATATTAAAAAAAAATTAACAAAATTTGTATGAAATCGTCCGCTAAGTAATTTAACGCGAACTTATTAGGAGACAGTGAAACAGACCCTGAATAATATTATTTTGGGTACCGATGGGTAATAAACACGTCAAAATTAATCCTCATAAACAGCTAATCGATATAACGAGATAGATATCATAACAATAACAAATATAAATAATTTATAGCAGTAGCGGTTTATAAGATTTATTTGCGGATCTCGCGTCCCCTTGGCGCCTGGCGTTGCCGCCGGCCGGGGCGCCGCGCCGTCCCGACGGACAGACATCGCGGCGGCACCCGATCTATCGATCTCGCGAGATGACGACACGATTACCTCGGCATAGTTTACTTTAGCACTGGGGATGGCTTGCCTATTGCTTTTGTTATTCTAGCACGAGAAAAACAAGTCGCGTACACAGAAAATACTTTTGGATTGTTTGGGGCCTGTTTAGCTATCTCTAGATAGCCGCTAAGCGCCGGGTAGGTTCAAAAATGAAACATAATTTGTATGAAATAATCTGTCAGGTAATTTAACTGGAACTTCTTCAGTGGAGGTGGTTAAACAGGCCCTATGTATTATCTACTTTTAAAAATCTGGATTATTACCTAATGCTATTTGGACGGTTTCTTTTTACTAGGGCAAGCATTGCATTTTATAAATTATTCATTCTTGAGCCTTCAATCAGACCGGGATTATAAATCTCTAAAGGGTCTTAAATATGGCCTCTAAATAAACAAATGAGCAACGATAAGATCTGCAAAATAGAGCTTAGATTCTTGAGAATAAATTTGAATCCTTGAGTACTTTAGTGATGTATAATCACACAGGAGCGCTGTGTTCCCTAAATACAAAATAGATCATTAATTGGCCGTGTCCACCCGCATCACGACCAGAAAAGCCAACAGCTCATTAAAATTTCATGCGCAAACCCTGAGGCGAAAGCTTTTGTGGCCAATTAGTTTTGTAACATAACACTTTGACGTCAAACTTCATGGTGGATGTATCTGTTGATTAAGATTTGTTTCATGTTTCACTACCATTGTATTGGAACAACAGCTTATCATAATAATCCTGTAATTAGGAACTCTACTTGCAAATAAAGTTATCATTCATTCTCTTCAAAGGTCCTAAAAAGGTTAATGATTATTTGAGGATTCCGGCAACTGAATTTTTCGTTTGACTGTACTGTTTTTGACTTGTAAAATTGATTTTAGTATTGATTTATTGGTGGTCCCAGTCACCGGAAGAAAAATATTATAATTAAATGATCCCGGCTACTGGGACTGCGGTCCCAGTTAATTACGGCCCCAGTCGCCAGAATCCTCGATAATTTTAATGTTTAAAAGGAAAATACTAACTCATGAATAGTTTTAACTGCGGAATGGTTTCTCCCGTATAGTAAAAAAATATGGAATACTTACGTGCAAAAAGGTGTTTCTTTATTTTAGAATTTGATTTCAGACTAACTGGAAAGCTTAGGCAGAGCTGTACTAATGTACGTACACCCACTGCTTACAGTATTAGTACTGCGTACAGCAAAAAAAAAGACTGTTATAATTATTATTATTCGATAAAATAATTCATTCGTTAATTTGTATTATCGAATAAGTCATACTCGTATATTCAGCCAATCGTCATTATTATCAGATAATCATGAATGGCTTGTTATCGACACAGGAAGTACGGCCTGTGCCTTTTCCCGGAAGGCGATAGTGCCACCCGGAGAGCAAAACGGAGGAAATATTGATATAACTTGTTAGTTGTTCACTACTTTTATGGTATCAATTGGTCCAGTATTATTCATATTCGGGCATAACTTAATTATTAACGAACCAAAGTAGATTTGTTAACACTATTAAACTAAACCGGGACCTAGAAACTCCGGTAAACTGTGTGATAGTGTATTTCAATACACCTTTGCTTAACCTTCCAGGAAATATGAGATGCGTGATTTATAATTAATTGAATAATATAAAAATTATGTTTTGTTCTTTTGGCGCCCGGCAGTAAAGATTCTAATGATTGTAAATGTCGAGCAGTAAGAAATTTATTTCTTATTCATTTTCTTTCAGGTAGGCGAAAACGGACCGTAGACGAAGTGTCTACGGAACTTAAAGGTACCTAATTTATTTATTTATTTATGTACTTACACACTGAACAAAACAGAAATGTTTAAAAAAAATAGAACTCCATTACAAAGGTACCGCTTATTTCTAAAGAAATCTTCCAGCAGACCTACAAGAGGAGAATTAAAAACGGGAAATATAGACAACAGTGTGAAAAGGAACAAATACTAATTAATACATACAACAATTTACATTCTATTTCTGCAACTATCATAGATACATGATTTAAATTGCTGAATTGATTATATACTTATTCTCAACATTGCTATTCGTTATGAAATTGATGTTAAAATCGGCTTTCTTTAATTCCCCTCTTATATTTTGTGCGATTTTCGAACGAACAGTCAGTTTGATGAAAATAAAACAAAGTGAGCAGGAGAGCAATTAATTTAGGGACCCGTTGTGCAGCAGCGGCCTCTGGCGGACCAATCGAGTAATTGTCGCGAGCAATATTCAAATGGCGACAACAATTAGCGTAAGTGCTGTACACGTATTTAGCTGCCTAGACCATTTAATACCTTGTACTGATTGCATAACAATTCTGTTCTTAACATTTTAATTCATATAAATATTGATATAACATTGAAATTAAGAAGTAAAAAATACAGAGAAGACTACGTGAAGACCTTGCCTGCGTCCATTTTAGTTTCTACAGTTTATTGTACGGAAAAAGTCCAAAAGTTTTGAAAGAGAAACTGACTATATCTACATTTATTAAATATTACATTACCTAGCTAACGCTAAAATCAAATATATTTTTCTGTAATACGCTACGATCAATTTCTGAGTCTATAAGCGTTGCTAATAGATACTTCGTTTGTTCCCTCAAAGCTTGAAGCACCCAATTAAAATATTAATCCTACTATTAAAAGATCCTGTACAATCAAGCAGTACGGTGTACAATATAGCTAGATATGATTGAATAAAATGTGACGGGACTCCCCTTGTCAGCTCGCGCTAAATCTCTTTTGTGTTCTGCGATAACGCTACAAAGCCTGCTAATGTCTTTTAAGGACTTAGTGATTTAAACGGACTAAATAATGAACCAGCTACCCTTCCACTCTCGTCGGAGCTCGCTATGCAATTTATGGGCTTAAAACCTCATGAGACGCAGATGTATAACAATTCGTAGACTTTGAAAGGAGTGGTCAGTCTTTTTGTTTCAATGATAATATTAATAACACTTTAAATTTATCTTAGGTTTATTCCCATATCTAATATTTTTGGAATAATAATTTAGTTACAGATATTTTATAGTTTTGCCTTTATAATAAAAGTCAATTTTATACTCATTCATTACACGAAATTAGAGGTCTGGTAAAATAAAATTGTAGCTATTTTATATTTCACTTCTCAGTGTAGTTAAAATTTTACTTAAGGAAAATTTATGAGAGTTGGGAATTTCTGTAAGCAAGTAGCAATCAAAATACTGATATTACATAACTCGAAACACCCAAAGACTTAGGAACAAATCGCCGTAACAATATACTTATGTGCTCGAAGGTACTTTGCTCCTCGCGTGCATTCGGCGCGAGAGCGTTCGCATGACGACACAAATCCGGATGATGTCTGTTTGTTATCAGCGCTGAGCACTCGACTGTACCTCTAGGGCTGCCACCAGCTAACGCAGTAATCGCATTATTTATCGAATCCGGACCATTTGGTATTATGATCTGTTGTGAGGAGGGAGGTTTGTTCTTATTACTGTTTTGGCAACATTAATACCTATTTGTTATTTCAATTTATCGAAAATATGTACCAAAGTTTTAAATGTTTAATCTACATGCCTTTATAGACATTAAAAAATGTATCATTTTGGATCAATTGCTATATTCGTTTAACTGTTTTTAAACTATCATTATAATTATTATCATTTCTAACATAATTTGAGGGTAAATATAGAAAAATCGAATTAGTAGCCGAGTAGCCAAAACCAAACCAAAGAATGAAAACAAAAGAGTCAAATATAAATCAATGGGAGGACAGTTCGAAAGTTCCCTTGCGTAGAAATTGATGATGATGCAGATTTGTAAAAAAATAAGTAACTTTTTTTTATTATTCTACTAAGGTGGCAAACACGCACATAGCCCGCCTGATGGTAAGCAGTTACCATAGCCTATGGATGCTTGCAACACCAGGGGTATCACTCACGCGTTGCCGACCCGAAAAACCTCTTAGAGGTTTATGGAGTATTCACTGTGCCGGCAGCTTTTCTTTATATATAACTAGCTTTCCGCCAGCGGCTTCGCCCGCGTGGTCTTGATAACCTTTTTAACCCGCTTTTCTGTTGAAATTTTTCCTGAATTTTCTTTGCTATAAACCTCACGGAGCCCGAGACCTTTCCAACGAATGCAAAACCGTGGAAATCGGTTCGTGCGTTCTGGAGTTATAGCGTCAGGAAGAAAAACCCGACTTATTTTTATATAGTAGATATAAGTTTTAGAATAATGTCGACCCTACACACTACTCGTTAGTGAAAAGTCGGAGATTTCTCCGCCCTTATATTTTATTTCGATTGCAACAAGTATTATCCGGCTGTCAATATTATCGGTGATCGTCTCGCGGCTTCCAACTAAATTGCTTCGATTCCCCGCGCGTTGCCCACCCATCAATTGTTTCTTTTTGTTTATACTCTGTTTTCGTAGATATTTTTGTAGCGATCTATCTTCAGGAACAAAAATAGGTAATCCTTTTTTATTGAGCTTCCTTTTACTTCTCGGTGCATGTATACTTAAATAAGCAATATAAATTGCATATACACATACAAAAACATACGTAGGTAGTTTTTTGTTAAATAATCGATGAATATTGATTAATATTCAATAAAAATAATTATATATTCTTCTCTGCAGATTTACTTGCCGTGTAGGACACAATATACTAGATAGAGTCGACAATACTCGTAGGAAATTAAACCGCAACCTAAACGAAGTCTAAAGGAGTACTATAACAAATAGGATAATATATGGTAAATTAACTTCCCATAGAAATTTGTCAACTCATCATTTTAGTTTGTATAGAAATATTTTTTTCTTTGTTACGAAATCGATTTCTTGTTTCTTTTTGTTTACTAGTCTCTGGGCTTGTTTCACCACCTGGATAGCCGCTACCCGCCGAATAAATTCAAAAATGGAACAACATTTGTATGAAATTATGTGCCTAGTAATTTAACGGGAACTTATCAGTAAGCTGTGAAATAGGCCCAAAACCATATTTTTCAAGTGAAGAAAGAAGTGGGGAGCGAATCAGATCAAGAGTTAAAACGGAAGGCATAAAATAGAGAACAGTTGCGATTGCTCCACCGACTCCCCAGCTTTTTAATCGGTATAAAACAAGAAATGGATTTTTTTATAAAAAAAATTACTATAATTTACTACACAAGCCTATTAATAAGCAAGTTATTAGTTAAGTATTACTAGTGAATTCATAACACAGACTGCTTGCGTCCTGAGCCTACGAACACCAATGAAGTTGTTCTAAAATAAAAGCAGTATCATTAATTTAGCATTTTGTAAATTGTTTTATGATAACGACGAATAAAAATTGCTCGATTACACCATATCAGGTCAGATGACATAAGATGTCTCATTACGCAATGTGAATTTATCAGTCACTGCTAAGAACTAGGTTTATTCAAGAAAAAACAGAATTACTTCAACCTTCGTTTCACGCCTGTTACGTCACGTCACGTAAATCGTCATAAGAAAACTTTAATAATTTTCGTATATTTAATCTGTATATTACACGAATATGTCCTTAGTTATAAAAGGAAAGGTACTAAACCTTACATCACTGAAGTTGTTCTAAAATAAAAGCAGTTTCGCTAATTTAGCATTTTGTACATTGTTTTATGATAACCTATATGACGCAATAAAAATTGCTTGATTACACCATGTTAGATAAAAGGAAAGGTACTACTTTCCTTTCCTACTAACCTTTCCTTTTACAACTACTTATAGTAAGAAGAAAGATAGTTATAAAAGGACTGATCTACCAACGCACAGATCAAATCACATATCGGATTGGGCTGAAAATTCGCACACAGATATTTATTATGACGATAGCATCCGCTAAGAAAAGATTTTGGGAAATTCCCACGGGATGGGTAAAAATAGCATGAACAGCTAAGGAATACCTAGTCCTGATGTACGCACACAGAACGTTTTTGATAATAAAACCCCTAAACAACGGGGATTACAAAATCAGAGCCGCGGGAATAGCTAGTACCATTATAGTAGTAACATTATACATATAATGACACGCAGAACCATAATCATACTCACCGCAGAATGCGCTATGCCTGATTTCTTACTTAGCTCTTCATAATTATCATCATATAAGAGAGATATATATAATTTAAGAGAGGTAGGGCACAGCCATTTATGGCTCAAATCTGGAGCAGCCCATCTGGGGAAGTACCTCCACCTTACAGAAAACTGCAGCCAAATAACACACTTGTATTGTGTGTTGTGTTCCTGCAGTGAGTAAGGTTGCCAGAGCGCTTTCTAAGGATGCGCTGCCCTGCGCAGCAAGAGTAATATTCCCTCAAACTGTCAGCGCAGTGATGCCTCCATAAACCTCTAAAAGGTTTTTTTGGTCGGCAACGGGCGAGTGATACCCCTGGTGTTGCAAGCGTCCATAGGCTACGGTAACCGCTTACCACCAGGCGTATGCTTGTTTGTCACCTTAGTGGTATAAAAAAAAATTCAATTTCTGATAATATTATGTGTAAGTTTTTGGTTGGAATTGTGTCTTACTGTTACATATAATTATGTTTATTTTATATTTTTTGGTGTAGAATAACGTAAAAATAATGAATATAGTTCCTTGCCATAGCATAGCAGTGTAGGTTAGTAGGATTGATGATCTCGGAGAAAATGTGTTCTAGGTACCTACTCGTACAGAGATTAATATTATAACTATAATGAAGTTCTTCCAGCAGACATATAGACATAGACAATAGAATGAGCTACCATTCTAACTTTTAGCAGCAGCTTTTCTTTAGCAGTTCAACTGTATGTCAATTAAAATTATTGTTAATTTGCAGTTGCTTTATCCTTTCATATTATTTGACGCGGATTTGATTTTTAGACTGTATTTAAAAGCCTTTAGTTTTTCCAGAGTATTTACGAAAAAAATTGAGTATCACAAGTAAAATAATGGTTAGGAAATTAGGTCACAACGATAAGGCCGCTGTTAAAATTCTGAAACTATTTTAGTGTATTCATTATGTAATGCAGTAGAGTCTGTTCCATGTTAAGTATAGTTTAGTGTAATACCACTGAACGGATCGGCCTGAAATTTGGTTCACGGGTTCTTAATGACGTAGGCATCCGCTAATAAGCGATTTTGGGAAATTCCCACGTGATTGGGAATAAATTGATGAATACGGGTAACCCCGTAGGGCACAGCTAGTAAATTATATGACTTACTTGAACAGAAGGGGTTTGTTGGCAAAGAGCCCCGAGGCCTTCTCCTTCGCGGCATTGAGCCCCTGCATGGTGCCGGTCCCACGTCCCACATCAAATGACACTCTTAACTAACACCTGCAAGCAAGCCAACTATTAGTATCATCTTTTATGACGTCATAAGAGAATGAACGAGAAAGAAACTCCATTTCTCTCGTCATAATTCCATGAATGTCATTTTATAATTAGATTGGAGAAATTTTTATTAACCTCAAATTCTTATACAGAGGGATAGTGATTTGATTTGCAATTTCTTTGAAAAAAATCAATAATAATCAACTTATTCATTAATAAATTAGCACTGAGTGACGATTCGTGCATTAAAATAATGCTATGGGTCCATAAAACTACGATTCGACCAAACATATTCACCGCCTTCATGTTACATAATCACCTAGTATGTACTGGGTATGTACCTATACACAAGTATATACATACTTATGTATATAACTAGCTAGATACATGATACTGTACATTTACACGATGTAAAATCACAGAGAGTTGTATTCTACAGCTTACTTGAAAATAAAAGAGATGCTTTATAAAATATAATAATTAGTACTTACATTTTTCAGTTCCCTGGCGTAGCAGCTCCACCGTAGCGTCTGTCGATCGTGTAGCTCCCCGCGCGCCTCTATGCCGTAGCGCTACGGCTGCGCGTAGCCCCAACCGTCATTGGCCGCTACGAGTACGGACGTAGATGAATTCCGACCAATCGCAGCCAGTGCTGTAAAGAGGCGGGGCTAGTCAGATTTCTGAAAATTTTCAGGAGGTCCGAATATATGTACTGTTGACGTCAAACCCTTGCTATAGTATAAGGATGCATACTGGCATGCAGTTTCATAACCCGCCAAAAAGGCTAATCAAAGAAGCCTTCATCAGGTCATCCACAAGATCATGTCGTCGAAATAAAATATTTGAATTGCCTAAATCACGCACTGATGCAGGAATTCGCTCACCCATCCGCCGTGTGCTTTGTACTTACAATTATTGTTTTAACCATATTGATATTAACGCGAATGGCGTGGGCACTTATAAAAAAATGCTGCTTGAGAAATTAAATGAACCTAATATAGCGCGCTAACGTTGCTTATCGCAATAAATTTTGAACATATAGCTTTTTTTGAATACTCAGCGAAAGCTGTTTGTTTCAAATTCATTCAAATCATCATCATTTAATTGCCAATATTGTATGCCATAACACATAAACTGAAACTTCTTGTGATATTGTTTGTTACCCAAATAAATTAAAAAAAAAGCCTTGATTGCAGTACCTGTTTCTACTAACCACCTAAAAATAATCAGGATTTACAAGTACATAACTATAATATTGTAATTATAAAACCGGAACATCTTAATAAGACATTGTCCCAGTTTGTTTCTGTCCGCACAAAATGTTGGGTCCGTGCAAAAATCAAATGTAAACCCTAGTGTGTGTTATAAGTATTTCATTAATTGATCGTGAACACTACGTTAAATATTTTAATTACCTATACTAATGAAACTGCTCAAATAATATTTAAACGCCACATATGATAGACAATAGATGTTAATTTGCTTATCCTAAGTGATTACCTTTTACTCTATTTATTAATTAAAAGGTTTTTTGCATCCTATTTTCAGGTAAATTTGACTGACCATAAATTTATGGAATTAAATTAATCAACGAAATACCAATTCTAATTAAAATGTGCTTCATTGTATTTATTTTACACAATATAAATCCACAGATAATTAGAAACCTTCATATAATAACATAGTATAACATAGAATAGAAACAAAATGTATTGAAAAGACATTAGTGACAGTCCGATCTATCGAAAGCTTGTTTAATTTCCATAGAATTCTTTCTATTTTTTTGTCGATTCGAATGTCAAATTGCAACAGGCCCCAATAGCCTAGCGCCACTGCTACGCTCCGTCCCAACAAAGTTTTATTAGATTTTTTATAAATATATTCCCAGCAGCAGCAGCATCGCGGTGTATAGGCATATTACATGGGACATAAACATACAGGATAACTGTGAATACCAGTGTCAGACTGGTACCGGAGGAGGAACCCGGGCCCTACCTGCTCAGCCCGACCCTGGTAGATACATATTAGTACACCTCTGCCTAACCCTTAGCTCAATACAGGCGTGATAGTATATTGTTACGGGAACTAACTGAAATAAAAAAACTATACTGAAAGATTAGCCCTAAAAACATTCATTTGCAATCAATTTTGATTTGTAGACAGACAGTAATAGCGTAAGCTCGGCAATCGTTTGAGTTATATGCGCCGCCGCATCCGATACCGATATAACATGATCGCTATATCCACCCGACTTCATTTCACGGACAGAGGAGCTCGCAAATGAAGTTTCCCCGGTCCACCGAACCCAAAGCTATGGGTCTCAGCCACCGTAACTCATCTAGGGGTGGATGCGGTAAATATTACTCAATAAAACTATGCACTCAAACAGACTTCGAAAATATATGAATTTATAAAAATTATGGCCTAAATCAATCCAATTTTGATACCTTACGACTTCAAAAGTTACGAATATGCGTTGAGATAATTGCGACATAGATTCAGTACTAAGAGCCGCACTCAGAAACGTCAATTAACGTTAAATGAATAGTTAACAAACAGTCGCTACTATATGTTGGCCTATTTTTTCATATTTGATTCTGTTGTCAGTGTACCAAGATATACTGGGTCTCTATTAGCTAATGATTCGTTACGCTAAGGCTTATATTCAGAGACGATGCTAAGCATAAATTTACGCTTCCGTATATCAAATTGTAATACAAATTTGACATACGGAAGCATTACTTTACGCTTAACATCGTCTCTGAATATTAGCTTAGGTGGCGTTTCTGAGTTCGACAGTAAGTCTAGTAACTAGGATAACAATCTTTATTCGTAATTCCTAAATTCAAAAAATCACTGGGGCCTATTATAGCGCAGGCTGCCTCCAGGGAACAATGATTTAGGCTCAATTTTACCATATCATTGTCATTATTGCAATAAAACATTTTGTAAACAATAAATACATTATTGTAAACTTGTGAAATGTGACCACTGACTAGGTTTACGTAGTTACAAAACGTTGTCAATAAATCTATTTCATTCACAATCGTGGCCATATTTTATGAAATTTATTCGCTAGTTTTATACAGTTTGAATTTATGACACACGACTCGGCTATAAATTCACAACAGATTTTCATACTGTTAATGTATTCTGGAGTAAAACTAGCTATCCATTAAAATGTTCGTAGCTCCGGTACATGATTCATATTGCTACGCTCGCTGAATAACGCGTTTGAATCAGAATCTGCCCATCAGACCGTTTTAACCTTTTTATAAGAGCTTCTCTAAGCCTTTGAAACGAGCCATATTTTTCATAAAAACTTCGTTGTCTGTCTAAAAGTCATTTAAATTTTATGGAGACAAAAAATATAATTTTGCCATTGGAATTGAAATACTTCAGTGAACCGTTTGTAATAAATTGAATTCTGGTATATATACCATTATTAGGGAAGGTGAAGGCTTATTGAGGCTATGTCGTATTCTTACGAACCAGGAAATTTCCAAGAAAATTATAATATTGCTAAGTTTTCACCGAAAATGCGTCACGGATGACGATATTTATATGATCGTCTAGCGCATCTTAGGTTGCGAGTTTCTTTATGAACCTGCTAACTAGCTAATCTCTTCTATTATTGTGTAGCTCAAGCTGTTACGATATAATAAATTCTGTCAAGAACGCAACGACGAGACGCTATGTGAAAGTGGACGTTAATATTTGTATCGTATAGTGCACATCTTATATTGAGAGACCACTATTTGACCAACGATACCTAGGGTTCGAAGACATGAGAAAGCCGATGCCGTAATAACATATTTAGGACAAACCATTAACCTTTTCCATATATTTAGAAGTAGAAAAATGCATTTGAGGTTTTACATATCTTTAGCGACACTGTAGTCAAAAATAAACGTAACATGAAAGACTAAATTAGAAAAATCCTTAATCTTAGTTTAGTGCTGGTATAAATTTTGCTTACGAAGCGGAACCACCCTCTTAGCAGACGATTAATGTATATTTTTATACCGTGAAACGTCAGATTAGGGTGGAGCACAATCCATTTAAATAGTTATAAAACCGCTGAGCGAACAACTTGATTATTACCGGGACAGATTTGACGACAGTAGTGAAAACTGTAGAAATAAAATGAAAACGTTTAAGTATTTATTTATTTAATTAGACCAAAATGGATATAATTCTGGTATTGCAAATGTAATAAAACAAAAGTGGATACATAGATTATTATTATTTCTCCAACTAATTTAGAATGGTGTCTGTATAAATTAGTTTTGTTAGCGAAGGTGCCCACGATACTATTAATTAAAACTGTAATTTTATATTGTTTTAAAAAAATAATTAAATAGAACCTCATTCTGCGGCTGTGACACGATTTTCCATGTTTTTCTAATACAATAATTATGTCTACAAAGTTATTTGTCAAAATCATCGTAGAACCCTCCAAACGATACATTCGAGAGAACAATAATATTCGAGATACAACACTAACGTTCGAGCTAAACGTTTTACTACTCAAAAATGTACGTGATTTTATCGGCAAGTATTATGAGTGCCAAGTGGCAGCCACTTGCCAGATCGACCACTCGGCGATATAGCACACTCAGCTCTTATCGACTCCATCGCTTACCGCTTTACAGTGCGGTGCATTTGGATGACCCTCCACAGAAACAATGCGACTTTCAATCTGTCCTAGTTATGGAGAGGGAGGATAACTGGTTTGACTTTTGACACTAAAATCAAAACACAATATTCCTAATTGGTCATATCAATCGTCTTCGAAAATATTTTCATTTCGTATAAACTAGATTCTTTTTATTTGATAGTTTTTGTCTTTAGACATAAAGTAAATAGTATGATTAATATCATACTATTTATTTTATGTCTAAATGGGACGATAAACTGACTTACAAGAATGAAGATTTTAGACGAAAATAAACACATTTTCTTTGTTTTTCTTTCTCTTTCAAGATATTTAATCTATATAATTAAGTTTTGTTTTGTAGATATATAATCTATATAAATATTATTCTAAATTTCCAGAAATTTCCAGTAGCAGTTCGGAGCTGGATCTGTGCCCGGTTGATGGCAATAAGCTCGCCCCCTATTACATGGGATCTAAATATACTGGCAAACAGTGGATGTACATATGTTAGTCACCTCTGCTTAACCCTTCGGGGAATACAGGTGTGATGGTATGTAAGATTTTAACAATAAACAACTAGGTCTAATAAGACAAAATAATATTTTTAACACGTCTCCTTGTTGCCGGGTAAACTCTGATAGTTAGCTGCTATTGTCATAAAATACTATTACACAAAGCATTTCTGATGTCAGACAGACACCCACATTAACACACGTTATTACACTAGGCATTACATAATGTACATAATGTGACACTCCGTTGATAACTATATTGTCGAAAATCGCAATTTTGTGACAGTCCATAGCTCCTCCAAACGTACCTTTTTCCAGACGATTGCCTATCACCACCACTACCTGGGGTGACGCACCCCTCTCTTTCCCACCCACACACACACCATCGCTCCATCTCCCTTTAGCACGCTATTTATGACTTATTAACTCCTCTAAGGTATCATGGCAACCGCTCCAACGCCGCTCCACGATTTAATATAGAAAATTGTGAAGTCAACCGAGAATAACTCGGGACACAGTTTATTAAATTCTTCGAACTCGTGGCAATTCAATTTTTTAGGAGTTCATGCAAACTAATCAATCCTAATTGACTATGCAAGTAAAAAGGTAATTAATCACTGATTTAACTTTGTACTTGCATAAGTCCCTACAATTGCATTATTGGTCTAGTGATTACAAGCATGGGTTCGGGTCACTGGTTAAGCAAAATGTTATTAGATTTGTCTATGGATTTCTCAGTAGCAGCAGTAACAGCAGTAGCAGCAGTAGAGTTGAAATTTTTTCCCGGCTCTGACTCTATTCCCGAAAATTAAAAACAAACCAATGAATTAGGTGTCCATCCCTACACCTCTTCTTAAACAAGTTATAGGAATCATAGTATGTTCATAAGTTTTTCGGGTATTTTCTGGATAACCGCTAACCACTAACTTAGAAATATAGAACATGTTGCACCTACACACTCTATTACTTTCAGTGTTTTTTAATTTCACTTAACAATTATATTTCAGCAGTATTCTATTTTTCTTAAAACACTATATTTTCACACCTTAGGCCTATTTCACGATCTCCTAATAAATTTACGTTAAGTTAATTTATTTATTTTATTTTTTATTCATCCGGCGGATAGCGGTCCTTCAGCGGTGGTGAAACAAGTTTTTTATATCTTGTTGCTAAAGATGGAATATTTTCGAGAAAAAACACATATTTTTTATGAGAAAAAACAGTTTTTTTTTCAATAACTTACATCCTAAGACGTAGACAACGAACAGCATAAATTGGTGCGAGAAACTTATTACAAGAGTACCTTTTACAACGTAGAATATTATGTAAACACGTACTAACACACGGTTTAGGAAAATTGCCACGATAACGAGATTGAAAAAATTTGATCATAGCTTACAAAACCTATTAAGTAGGTATCTTTATAAACACTCATTTTTAAAGTATCGTCTCTATTGTATCGAAAATAACTAGAATAATCGAGATTCTCCGGTAAGTGTTGATGGTAATCACATGTGGAGCATTTAATTTGTCATTTTTTGGCTGTAAATTGAAGTTTTGG
Source organism: Acronicta psi (assembly GCA_946251955.1). NCBI lineage: Eukaryota > Metazoa > Arthropoda > Insecta > Lepidoptera > Noctuidae > Acronicta > Acronicta psi. Next base: position 6,745,899 of record OX276475.1, on the reverse strand, counting down.
TGTTATTTTCTGTGCCCTATAAGTGTATGTGATTGTTTGTTCGTTGATTGTTGTGTTTGTTACTTTCGAATAGGTAAGTAAGCGTATTTATTTTTCCCGTGGCATGCGGTTCGGCCGTGGCCATGGAAGTCAATTTTGAGCTCCATGGCCGCCCGCCGGATCCGGGCATTTCCGAACTCAACCCTAATATTTCCCAAATAAGTAATTCCCCGGATACTTTTTCTTATTCCCCGAATCTTACCGCCCCACTATCCAATTTCGAAGAGCTTGAAAACCGTTTTCGGAAACGTAATGTAGATAACGACGGCCCTCCCCCTCCCAAAAAACCAAACAATTCTGATGATTCCAATCGCCCTCAATTGTCCACAATTCTCCCCAATAGTCGCTCCAGATATTCTACAAGAGACTCTGCCCCTTTTTTGGTACATGTTTCTGTTAAGACTGATGACCCTTCTTCTGGTACATCTATCCATCCCGTTAAATTTGGACAGTTGTTGATGAAGCTGAACATTAAAAACATTTTATCAGATGGTGTTAAGAGAGTAGGACGCAATAGAATATCCGTCGAATTTAAGTCCCCCGAAGACGCCAATGCCTTTCTGAATAATTCGGACCTCACCACCAAAGGTTACATTGCTGTTATCCCCACATATAACATCACAAGAATGGGTGTAGCTAAAGGCGTTCCAATCGAGTGGACAGAAGATGAGATTTTAGAAAACATTAAATCTCCAATTGGCTGCGGTCCAATTCTCAAGATTCGTAGATTGAACCATAAAGTTGTTACTGATGGCGCTGCAGAATGGAAACCCACTTCCTCTATAGTGATAACTTTTGATGGTCAGACCCTCCCGAATCGCATATATTGTTGCTACAACTCCCTCCCTGTTGACCTTTACCATTTCCCAACAATACAATGTTACGGTTGCTGTCGATACGGCCACACCAAAGCCAAGTGTCGATCCAAACCCCGGTGTTTCCGCTGTGGTGGGGACCACTTCGGTGATGGTTGTACCGTTGAGGATCCTTTATGTTTTTACTGCACAGGGCCCCATTGTGCCAATAGCAAAGACTGTCCTGAGTTAATGAGGCAAAAAAACATTAAATTGTGTATGGCTGAACAATGTTTATCATATGAAGAAGCCTCAAAAAAATTTCCTCCAAGTTACAAATCCTATTCTGCCGTCTCTGCGTCAATCCCTCCTCCTCCCCCTTCCCTTGCTCATATTTCATCTCAGGTTCATCATAATGTAAAATCTCGCCAGCAAACCCCTACTTCAACCTCCTACCGCAAAACAATTCTCCTCAAACCCAAACCCCGACAACATCTTGTGCCCGGTTATGACCGTAGTGCCCATGAGAGTATCCTCAATAACTATTCCTATAATCCCACCAGCAACGGCTGTGCTCTCAACACTCCTAATCATTCTTCTCCTTCTGATAGTGATTCCTCTAAAGAACTTATTTCCATTCTCACTTCCCTTACATCTTTTCTTTTAAAATACAATATACCGGACCACGTTGCCAAAGACATAGTAAACCTCATCCAACACCGCAATAATGGACCTCCGTTGCCTACAATGGAATGCCAGGAGTGCCCTCCCCAAAAAACATGAATTCTCTCACCTCATTAATTCTTATAAACCTGCTATTTTTGCTATATCTGAGACATGGCTTGTGCCTCGTCTCAATTTTAATTTTCCAGGTTATAGTACATTTCGCGATGACCGTCCAGATGGTTATGGCGGCGCTGCTATCCTGGTAAATAATGTATTTCCTTCTTCCCCTCTTCCTATCCCTAGACATGGAAATTATATTGATGCTGTTGGTGTCAACATCCTCGGCATTAATTTCATTTCAATTTACATTCCCACCCCTAATTCCACTTGTTTACAATTTATTCATAATATTTGTTCCCTCTTTAAACCCCTTATTTTATTAGGAGATTTTAATTGTCACCACTCTTTGTGGGGATCTCTAAATTGTGATAGTGCCGGTATTGACTTAGTTGATCTTATGGATGAACTTAGTCTGTGCGTCCTTAATGATGGTTCTCCTACCCGTGTTCCCAGACCCAGCCAAGATAAAAGCTGTGTTGATCTTACCATATGTTCTGCCAGTTTAACTGCCCATTTGGAATGGAACCGACTCAACTTATCTTATGGCAGCGACCATTACCCCATATGTACCACATTTATTAATAGATCTCTACCTCAGATAGAAATAACGCCCCTTTTGAAATATAGAGTTTCAGAGGCTAATTGGGCCCTGTACAAACAAACTCTTGAGGATGAAATTCCCTCCCTTCCCCAAATTTCCTTTCAGAATATTGACTCCTGTTTGCGACAATTTTCTGGTGCTATTTCATCGGCAGCTGACGATTCCATCCCTCTAAAGAATTCTGCTTCAGGGAAGATTGCTTCTCCTCCCTGGTGGGACCGGGAATGCACGGCTATTATTAAATCCCGAAATGAAGCAGAACTAAAGTATATAAGTGACATGTCCTTCGGCAACTTAATTGATTACAATCGGATTGTTGCTAGATCCAAGCGTCTTTTCAGAAAGAAAAAACATGAAGGTTGGAAGAAATTCTGCTCCTCACTCTCTCCTTCATCCCCATCTTCCCTTATCTGGCTCAACTTTAAGAAATTTAACCGTGGCTGCTTGCCTCGAAACTCTTCTTCTATCCCTCGACATTTAGCTATTCTCTTTTTTAACAAACTTGCTCCTCCCTTTGTCCCTTCAGAAGAGGACTTACCTTTTTCCACAGATATTGTCTCTAGTAATAATCTTGATAATCCGTTTTCTCTATGCGAATTAGAAGCAGTGCTCAAATACGTTCAGGATTCCACTCCTGGGATTGACGGATTCCCTTATTCTTTATATAAAATGTCTGGATCCCTTAGCCACAAATACCTTCTATCCTTGATCAATACTTGTTTTAACCTTGGTTATATACCTGATCTGTGGAAGACTCAAATTATTATTCCCATTTTAAAACCAGGAAAGTCTCCCAACTCTCCAGACAATTACCGCCCAATTGCTCTCTCCCCCGTTATAGGCAAAATTTTAGAACACCTAATCAAGAGCAGGTTGGAGTGGTTTGTAGAAAGTCAAGGACTTTTGGCCGGATCGCAATATGGATTTCGAAAAGGGGCCAGTACCATGGACAGTATTGGCATCTTCGTGACGGATACTCGTATTGCCCTTTCTAAAAATGAGTCTGTACTAGCGGTTTTCCTAGACATTTCGGCAGCTTATGACAATGTTCTTCTTGCCGTGCTCAGAAGTAAATTACGCCAGCTGAGCATACCGACAAAGATAATACATTGCATTTGCAATCTTCTTGCGGGTCGTAAAGTTAAACTTCACATTCCAGGAGAACATTTTGAGCCCAGAACTGTCTGGCGTGGACTTCCACAGGGTTCAGTGCTGAGCCCCCTACTTTATAGTATCTATACCTGCGATTTGCATAAGTGTCTCAACATTGACTGCCAAATTTTACAATATGCTGACGACTTGTGTCTATACCTTCCAAATTTGTCTATTAGAGCAGCTCAGGAGTCCTTACAGATATCTCTCAATTCACTTAACAACTGGCTTATTTCCCATGGTCTTAGTCTATCTCCTTCTAAAAGCTCTGCCGTAGTTTTTTCTCGTAAAAGAATAATCCCGGATATCCTCCTTGAAATTGAAGGATCTCCCATCAAGGTTGAAGATAGCGTGAAGTTTCTCGGTGTTATCCTGGACTCAAAATTGTCCGGCTCCCATCATGTTAACTACATATGTAATAAATTAGAGAAAAAATTAAATATTTTACGCGCCCTTGCCGGTGTTTGGTGGGGAGCTCACCCATTCACTCTTAAACTCTTCTACAATGCTACTATCAGAAGTCTGTTGGATTACGGTACCTACTTACTTGAACCATGTAATAAAACCGCAATGGCTAAATTAGATGTAATTCAATCAAAGGCTCTCCGCATTGTATTAGGCTGCATGAGATCTACTCCAATTAATGGATTACAAGTGGAGAGTGGTGACCCCCCTCTCCGACTCCGCAGACAATTTCTTGCTGATAAATTCATATTTAAGTCATATTTTTTAGACAAGCACAATATTTTACCCAAACTCTCCCATTTAAATTCTTTATATGATCAGAGCGATTACTGGAGACACAAAGACCCCCCTTTATTTTTAAACTCCTTTAGGAAAATTTCCCTAATCAAGGAAAATGTTTCTATTCACCAGGTCAGTAAATTTCCCTTATATGATTCTCCGTATGAAATTTTAAGTTATCGCCCAAATTATATACCATACATTGGCGTGCATAAGGGATCTACCCAAGCCAATATACAGTTCTCCTCCATCATTGAAGAGAAATGGCATGATTATCACCACTTTTATACTGATGCCTCCAAATTGACCCCTGATGGTAAAACCGGTATTTCTATTTATTATGCCAATTCCAAAATCTTCCTTCAATTTCTGTGCCCTCCAGAGTCGTCCGTCTTCTCCGGAGAGTGCATTGGTATTCTTGAGGCCTGTTTATTTATCCTTTCCCATAATTCCATTTACAAAGCGGCCATTTTCTCAGACTCCAAAAGCGCCCTTGAGGCTATTACCAAAAACCCTTTCAAAGATAATCTCCGTAGTCCTATCATAATTGAAATTAAAAAATGCCTCTATTCGTGCTCTAAGAAGGGAATTGAGATTGCTCTGATTTGGATTCCGGGTCATACAGGTATTCACGGTAATGAACTTGCAGATACATCAGCCAAAGCAGCTGTTTCTAGTAGCTTGGCTGACCTTAAACATTATTCTATCCAAATATACGACCTTCTCCACTCCTGTAAAGTTGACTTACATAGATCCTGGGAGTCTGCTTGGGCTGAATCGAGTAAGGTAAAGGGCGCCCTTTACGCCTCGATCCAGCCCTCCATTCCGCCTAAACCTTGGTTTTATAAATTTAAATTGACCCCCAAAACAGTAACTTCTGTGATTTGCAGAATCCGCCTGGGACATTGTTGCACCCCAGTGTTCTTACACAAAATCAGGGTCCGAGACTCGTCACTATGTGAATGTGGCCTAGACGACGGTACCCTAGAACACATTTTTCTTGACTGTCAATTAAATCAAACCTTTCCATTAGATCTTCTTGCTTCAAAATTAAACATTCAATTTCCAGTCAATGTTCGTCACCTCCTTTCTTTCTTTCCAAATCCCCTTATTATAAACGCTTTTATTAAATTTATAACCACTAACATGATAAAACTATGATATCTATTTATAATATTATTAAGTAGGCATTAATGTGTATATATTTTAAATATGTATTATTAACTAACTCATATTTGTGTTCGTCTTTTGTTTCAGGGTCGAAAGTAACATCATAATATGAACATTATTATTCTAAAGTCAACTATATAACTACTATACCCATGAGTAATCATTACACGACACTGGCAGAAATTGCTGAAAGTATCGGCAGATTGCCATAGCCCCAAAAAAAAAAAAAAAAAAAAACTAGAATAATCACCAGTACCATAGATTTCTCACTATCACACTGTAAAGAAGCATCATTACAAAACCATTATAGAAAACCTCAAAGGTAAAAGAAACCGTTTATGTTAATTTTATTTTGGTATTGAATTTCAACAGTGGAAAGCGATACGGCTACAATCCGTATCCTCCAGTGCCAGATTGCGATGTTTGCCAACCGATCGCTCCTTGGGGACGCGACTCAACCAGTTTTCGCTCACAAAGCAATAAAATACCCCTAAACCCTCCGATATTTATTGAGAACTCACTGATAGAAAAGACCAAGTTGCTGAATTATTAAATTTTTATGTGTAGCAGTGTGAGGAGTCGTATTCCTAATATGGAAAGTAGTTCCTTATATTTTTATAATAATATGACTGATTTGCATTCGTTGATTCGATGTTATTACATTTTTGTCGTAGAAGAACTGGCCTTTTTTGGTAATAGTCCGCTTTTATACTAATATATTGTAGTTAACTATATTTATGTTTTCCTTTATTTTAAACAATTTATATATAGATAAATTAGTAAAAAATTTAAATCTTTATAAAAGAAAAGTGAGGCTCCTATCACTCCATAAAGTTTACACACTATTCAGTTTTTGGAGTTGTGTAAAAAACTCAATCCGCAGTAATCTGGCTTAGTGGACAACTGGGCATAGACTAATCCCTATCCATGTGAGAGGAGGCCCTTGTCCAACAGTGGGACACCTTGTTGTTTTATAAGTTACACCAGGTCTAGGAGATTTATTTTTTATACGGATTCTCGAAAAACCATTTTCTCTATCTTGTAATTTATTTCTTACTTAATAAAATTATTGGTGAATAATAATTTAGAACCGTCGCGGTAAGATATACGATATCAAGAGTTTATAGGATAACCTTTATTATCTGTCAAAAGCTACCTCAATACCGAAATCCATCGAATTAGTTCCGTTACGGAAAATAGAAAGACTGGTTGAGCCTAAGATGTTACGATAATATACTTAATATTTAGAGAGATTCTTAACTATAGCAAATCTAAATGCACACCTAAACAACCACTGCAATGAACTCCTATGCAAAATGTCATGTTCTAAACCCAGCAAGAAGCTGAATGTTATCTGTCAGTCAGTATACGATACTACACTACGCAACATAACATATCATTACACCTGTATCACCAGTAAGGTTAGGCAGAGGTTTTACAGGGCCTATTTCTTGCTATCGACTGAGCGCGAATCCAAACTTCGAGCTGCCAGAGCTGCGAATTTCATAGAAAATCGCAATATCACTTTTAATCAACCTGGGTATCGAACCCAGAACCTTTAGTATAGTCACGCTTACGACCACAGGCAATTACAGCTTACTACGCAACCCTCAAGTAAATTGGTATTAGGACAAGATGATGCCATCCTCCATCCTCCTAGCCTTTTCCCAACCATGTTGGGGTCGGCTTCCAGTCTAACCAGATGCGGCTGAATATCAGTATTTTACACGAAGCGACTGCCATCAGACCTCCGCAACCCAATTTCTGGGCAATACCGATATTCGTAGGATAGACTGGGCTTCTGACTACCACTAACGATTGTCATAGGTGTTCGTATGACAACCGGGACCGACGGCTTTACGTGCTCTCCGAGGCACGGAGGAATGTCAATGTGTTAAGAATGGTCACCCATCCACAGACTGACCTCGACAAGCGCAGCTTAACCTTGCAGATCGGTTGATCAGCGCAGTTATAACTTAGCCACGAGCCCGAGAACAAGATGATGAGGAATATGAGGATGATGATACGACTTTTACTTGACGGAACTTGTATTTATACCTATAACAAAAAGATATGAATGCATACTGACTGCAATACAACTATAACAATTAGTCCAGATACAGGTGAAAATCGATACGCACAGCCGGGAAGCGAACGTCCTAGACAAAGGACAGGGACCAGTGTTGCATCCCATTTCCTCTTTTCCAATACGAACAGTATCGACCGATGATACATAGCAACCGTTGTAATAAATAGCTATATATGTTAATGAGATTTCAGGTGAGGACAGGCGGGCGGCGCCAGCCGGAGCCCCGCCCCGCCACCCATTGTCTTCCCCAAACGCACCCGAAATTGAATAAATTAACGTTAAATTTAATAACTGTATTAACGTTTTGTCGACGCAAACAACTCTTGACGTATAATAGTTGCAACGGTTTCAGGGGCGGGTTCGTTATTAGATTAGATACGTTCACTGTTTAGGGGGACGAGAAAGCTTTCCATACTGATTAATATCATGATCCAAATAAAATGGTACACAAAACAAAATTGTTTTATCTCATGTTTTATTTGGGTAACTTTGTTATGTTTTTTACAGTAGCTTTTAATTTGTTCTCCTGGAAATAAAAATACAGTTACGAAAAAAAACTATGGTATTAGTTCAAAAGTAATAGGTCTGGAGTTTGAATCCAGTTGGCACCTCTTTTTGAAATCTTGTGCATATTTGCCTAAACGGTGGATGATGAAACCTGCATGCCTGAGAGCTCTTCTCCACTGTGTGTGAAGACTGGCAACACGCATTTGGCCAGTGTCATAACACTGGTCAAGTGCGTGTTGCTATCCCACAGCCTATAATACCACAGCCTAAGATAATTAGGTGCAGATTATAATTTTTTTTCCGTACTTGTTGGCACCGAAGTAGTGGTTCATTGGCTTGTAATAGTACATAAAGAAAATTCCAACCAAAAAATAACATTGATCTAGTAAGTATATTCTTATTATTTTTTAAGAATAAGTAGCGAACCGCCCCCTCTTCGCTCCAGTTACTGTTATTATTATTATATTATTTATGGAGCCTATACTTTCAAGTTGGACCTCTAAAAAAACATGTAACTTGGGAAAAACTGCATTAAATTCTATGCAGAAGTCTTTGCGTGATTCTATTACAAACATAAGACTGGCAAAAATTCTAAAAAATGTTGTTTTTGGTAATTCAATATATTATGTATACATTTTGAATATTTCAGGCCGCACCTGCCTCATTTATTATAATATTGACACAGAAAACTTTTAAATAACTTTTGAGAAACTTTTAGGAAATGCCGGCGCCATCTAGTTTTAAAAAATATAAATTATAATGACTTGAAAAAGCGTCTTTAAAGGTTTTAACGTCCTAAATTATTTTTTTCATTTTATTACTTTGATCTGATAAATCATATAATTATAATATAGTAAAAAAATATTTAATACAAGCCATTTAGGTATCTATTAAATCCTGTAATCCTTATATAGGTATCTAGGTTTATGCATATAATATGTACACACACAAATATCTATACTAATATACTAATAATAATATTATAAAGAGGAAAGATTTGTATTTTTGTATGTAACGAATAAACTCAAAAAGTACTGGACCGATTTGAAAAATTCTTTCCATGTTAGATAGCCCATTTATCGGGGAAGGCTTTAGGCTATATATCATCACGCTACGACTAATAGGAGCGGAGTAGTAATGAAAAATATTGGAAAAACGGGAGAAAAAATTATAAGAAGCCGCTGGCGGGAAGCTAGTATTAAATACGAGCAGAAATTAAAACAATTTAAAGTAAAGTTGGAAAATTGTATTCTTACCTGGGAAATTACCTTCCAATACACTAATAATATGCCAACTAAAATTATTTTGCTTCACATAATGCTACCTACATCTAATACACTTAGTTATTGTATCGTACATTATTTTAGATTATTAATTTATTCATTATAAGATATGTTAATATTAGTTTGATATGTTCTGTATTGATATTCTTTAGAGCGGTTGTTGTATTATATACAAATTACTCTAATTCAATACGTAAACATTATTTTGAAATGTTATTTTAGATATGTTATAATAATTATGTAAATTAGCTAGGTATATTAAATGTCGCTCCGGGGGACATCACTCTTATGGGGAATTTACTGAAAAATAAACAAAAATCACTAAAAATAAAACCGCGTTTACATAGTGGATGTGTTTCGGAATGTTGTAGTGATAAGATAGTGTTGTTACCGACGATTCCACCCTTAAGAGTGATGCGCCCCCGGCGGGCGCGCCACGTGACTGCCGGCGTTGCTGAAGCTTTGTGTTTACATCACCCTCCCCCCACCCCTCCCACGCGATCTCTCCCCGCAGCCGACCCATCCCCACTCGCGATATTGTTCGCAATTTTACTGTTAAACAGGAAATCTCTTCAGGAAAATTTTCCTTTGAAAAAACTAGTTATAATACCGCGTAGGTACCCATGAACTAGTTAGTTATATTTCATTTCCATTTTATATTTTTTATAAATACGAATAGTTAGAACATAAAGTAATAATGTTTTATCTATACTTCTATACTAATACTAATCTAATATAATATTATAAAGGGGAGAGATTTGATTGTTTGTTTGTTTGTATTGAATAAAAATTCTTTCAGTGTTAGCCCATGTATCGGGGAAGGCTCAAGGCTATAAACCTACACGCTATGACCAATAAGAGCGGATTAGCAAAGAAAAATATTGCAAAAACGGGGGGGGGGAGTTATCAATTACGCGGGTAAAGCCGCTGGCCGGAAGCTAGTCTATAATAAAACCATTCTCCATTTATATAATAAATTACTTCGTCCATTCACACTTATTTTCAAGGAAACTATGTAGAAAAAGAAAATTTAAACTACAGGAATGGCAGTTTATGCTGTTATAGTTTTGGTAGTTTTAGCTTAGAAGCAGTGACGACATCATATTGTGACCACTGGATCTCCAAATCATAGTTATTACCTAATTAATAACTAAGATAGGTCAAATCCAAAACTGACTTCTTAACATCGTGTTCTTATTTGTCATGTATTTTATCTTTAACGGTGGAAAATGTAATAAGAGAACTTGCATACATTCCTGAGATATATTCTTAGCAGCTGCATTTAACCAGACTGCTAGTAGCCTAAACAGAGTAAATGAATTTATGGTGTTGATGACAAGTAGTTATTTAGAATGACGTAGGACAAGCCAAAAAGTACAAATATTTGCGACACATGAACTATTCCAAGTAAAACATAACTATATCATAACAAACCAATTACTTACTAACAACAATATCAATAGTTAAGTCGAGGAACTGCGCCCCGCATCCTTCGCTGGACTGGAAACTGAGATAAGGGGATTGACGCCATAAAAACAGTATTACCTTCACGCCAAGTAAATTGGGACCGGAAATTATTTATTATAGGTAGGTACTCACGTGTTCATACAGATTTAGTAAATAACTATATATGTTTACAGCTGCGTGTAGATATTTTTTGCTGCAAATAACCCCAACTATCGCCCTGTTTCGTTTGATCCACGATTTTCTGCCCACGCTGTATACTATCAAATTCGGACCTGGGATTTTTCGAATTTTGTTAATGCCATGAAGTTCAATGTAATGGTTAGTAGGGCCTAACCCTTTCATTTTAGACATTAAACTTTGCGAGTACGTTCTGGGTTTATTTCCTAACTCTGGCAAAGGGACTGTAGTAATCAGACAAATCCATAAAAGCTTTATCCAGAGACTAAGTAGAATATAGCTATTTGCAAATATATATGTTATTGACATAATATAGCTGTCACAAGCACCATTATAAATGTTGGATGTTACTGGTTTAAAACGATAGATCAGGTATTTCTGATAGCTACGGCACAATAATTATGTGACTAATGGCTTTCCACCATTAGCGGCGCGCGGCAGCACTGACTTGTCTGTCACGACATCAAATTGTACTTGTAATTGTATTGTACCCTCTATTTAGTTATACATATATTGTTGTACAGTAGGATAGTAATTTGAAAAAATAATATTTATTAGTCCTTAAAATGTATGAAATTCAAAAACTGTGTTATGAAAAAACATCCAAGTAATGTTACATTTTTTTCTAGAACAATGAAATGACAAGAAAATAACATCGACTTTTAAAAAAAGTAAAAAAAAACTGATGTTTTTTTTACTTATTACTGCGCAGTGAGCATTTCTATTCGTTTGATTAAAATCTGGGTCTCTATCAGAACCCTTTTTTGCATCACGCTGCGCCCTAAAATATTATAATCTGTTTTGTGTGCAATTTAATTTGTAACTTGTGCTTCAGTTATACTTTTAATGAAATAAATTATTTTTGCCTCTTTCAAGCCGTAGAAAAACAAATAATCAACATAGGTACAATCGAGCACATTTTTTTCTTAATTTATTGTGATTTTTTTTTATATTTTACATTCATTCATTTTACTTAAATATTATAAAATAATAAATATGTTTACAAAAAATACAAACACATTTTAAAAAGTAGTAGGTACCCGGTGTCGGGAACAGAGTCCAAGTATGAACATTTATTTTTATTATTATTGTTTACCTACCTAAATGTAATTTTTCTAGAGTTTTCAATAAATATTCCAGATCTAGACCAACTAAAAAAACAGTTATCAATGTTTTAGGATGTAAGGACCCCAAACGGCGACGTACAACGTTACACAAAGAAACATGAAAAATAATAATTTCGAGGCAAATAACTGTATTCCTACAAACATATTTACGAATTTATAATGGAGGCAAATACCGAGAATTGATTCCTGCCTAATTAGCTACCTGTGATGTGCTCAAAAGTACCCGACGAGCGGTATTAACAAGGTAGTACCCACCCACGCTGGTTACCGACAGTTTCTGTGAACTTAAAGCCTCTTTACGTAAGCTGGTCTAATTGGTACAGTCTGAGAGATGTTATGACTACCTGCCTCGTTAGGAGAGATACTTTTGTGCAAAACGTAACAAATACGCTATTTTCGTTTGAAGATTTTGGTTTCTAAAAATGCATGCAAAATACTAGGTATTTTATTGACTACTCCGATCCACATCATTATTTTATTTAATTCCCAATTTGCAGCAAGCCCCTTCTTCAGGTGCCTCTCCAATTACTGAAGGTCAGCCATCAACTGTCTTTGGCGAGGTGGAATAAAACAGCAGCACTCATGACTCCGGTCCATTTCGAATGTTCCTCAACCAGCAAGCCAATACAGAAACAAAAGTAATATACTTTGTTTTTTTTTATTTTGTATTACTTAGGGTCTGTTTCACAGCTTACTGATAAGTTCCCGTTAAATTAAATGGAAGATAATTTCACACAAATTTTGTTCCATTTTTTAATTTATTCGGTTGTTAGCGGCATAATGAAGAACGTCTCAACGTTACTGTTATTAAACATAACAAGAGTCAGATGAAAATAATGATAAGTGAAACCGAGCTTATTAAGAGCTATTTCATTCATAACGGGCGGTGAATGGGCGCTTATTCACAACGTAGGCAGACAGCCCGCGGACAAATCATTAATATGAACGGTATTCATCACCATGGCGGTATTGAGATCGACTGAATGCTATCCGAAAATAATCTCAGTGGGGTTCGGAAAAATACTTCTTGCTGGGTTACGCGGGGTGACGCGGGGCAAGGGGTGCGGAACAACGGCCTCGTTACGTCAGTTCCGCCGGATGTCGCCTCGTGATGCATTGTCGTCGCCTTACGAGGGTGGACAGCGATGTTTTTATTTCCATCACAAACATTAATATGTTCATTCGGCCATACTCTGTTATTATTCGTTGCGCAAAATTAATTGGTTGCCAGCAAATGATTTATTTGTCGCGATTGAATATTGATATCTACATGCTGATGAATACATAGTAATTAGGTACTGACTATGACTTTTAATCCAATCATATCAATCCTCTTGCCCTTCTGTTCACCTTCCAAAAACTCTTAGTTATAAATGATGCAGGAGGCATTGCATGTGAAGGAGAGTACCTTTCTTACTAAGCAGCGCATCACACAACTAAATTCTACCTAGGTTGCAGCATTCTTCTGCACACTGCAGAAGTCTAAGACCAGACTAATAATTTTATTGTAACCTACAAGTTTTGAAGCTAAGTTATTAAAAACAATTCAAAAAGCAAGCCCCATAACCGAAGGTAATTAAGGCTAACGTCTTGACGTTTATCCCGAAGCACCTATAATTATTACATCGCAAAATAATTACGAGTGCTCAACGCGTCAACAGCTGTCCACAGCATAGGAAAGTAATAATGCGGATGCAACGGAGGTGTCTTTTCGGTCCAAGCCCCTCGGGAAATCACGTTAAATCCGCGGCGCCGCGACGACGGCAAAATCTCTGTCGAACGTAGTGTTGGGATGAAACTTATAATTGATGTCTATCGGAATATTTCGCATAACTTATCGATATATTGATTAGAGCGTAGTCTGCATATTTAATGCTTTTATTAGTCTTGATTATTGCTTTATGAATGTTCTATGTTGATTGGTTGGTTACTGTTGATTAATTTACATTATTCAATGTAAATCATATCACTTTAATTTTGTCATTAATTAGATTTACGAAAAATTTAATCTCAGAATGGACTCTGAACATCACATTACAGACTTCAGTCTTTTTAGGTTTATCATGGATAACTTCAATAATGTCTCATGTCAAACCAAAACAGACATTAATAAGTTTCCACAGCAAAAAAATGTTCAAGAACATCCCTAGTTAAACCGCAGCTGAATCCAGGGATCGCTGTGAATGGGCTCTGATGAATCATGCCCGTTCACATGGAACGATGTAAGTATCACGGGTACCACGCATTAAATCTCCGATACATAAACAACTATAGAGATGGCTTTAACCTAACATTATGCTTTGACCCCTACATAAATAATCGTTAAAACGTTTTCGTTATAATAAATTGTATTAACTAAATATTACTTACAAAGTTTACAGTTTCGTTTACAAAGAATGTCTTCTCCCATCATTTTGATGTGGAAGTCTTTTATATCCATCTATAAACTCTTAAGTATCCAATAATCCAGAGGAGTAGCAAAAGTAGGTCCATATATGGGCTGAAACATTACCATAACATTAGCCGCAAGCTCGTTGGCCACTTGAAAATTATAAGAAAACAATAGGAGAAACAATAAAACATTATAATACTTAGGAATTATTAGTTTATTAAATACAAACCATACCAGTTTATATCAACGTACTGCAGAAGTAAATCCAAGGTACAAAAACACAGCAAATTTTATTAAAACCAGCCTTCAAAAAATGTCGACGACTCGACGTCAGTTATAACACCACAGCTGCTAATGAGGCATCAACGTCGACTAAGATGACAATTATCGAGTTGAAGGCGAAGCGTCGGGGACGCCCAGACTCATAAGTCTTCATTACTCACTACTCAGCTCCCAAGTCCAAGTTGCTTGCTGGCTCGGCGAAACTTCGATACTGAGCTTAAGATGATCCTCTCACTGTCCACCCTCCCTCAACGACAGTTGATATTTATCGTGTAATTGCATAAAAAATGCTGTTTGGCTCATCATGTAGATTATAATTTTGATCTGGAAATAGTTAAAATAAAATTCTGTATAGTTGCTATAAAAATATTCGTTTTACATATTCGTTTTACGTGCTTTGCAAATGAAGTCCTGCTGGGCTAAAGAGGCTGGTTTGAGGATGAATTTATAAAATTATACACATGCAATAGCTAAAATCTGCAAAGGGTTCTAAATAATATGTAAAGAATACCCAATAAACTCAAGTATATTGGGTATTCTTTACAGGGCAAAGTAATGAGAGGATTCGTCAACTAATTGTTTTAAACACCGTGGTGTTTTCGGTATTCTACCTATGTTCCGGAGAAATTACTCAATGACGTCGTTTTAGCCCTACCTACCTATTCTCGATTTTTAAACGAAGCCGCAGGTGAAAGATCTTTAACATTTGGTTAAGTATTTTTTTATAAATATGATGATCATGATTTCAACGTCATTATCATGATGAGACTTGTTTGTTCTAAAAGGAAAGTTTAAATGTATTATGTCTAAACAAATTTGAGAACTCTCATTAAAAGTGACGAATCATTAGGGAGCCCGTGACAATGGGATAATGTTACCCATTATAATTAGTGGTTCTATAGAAATAATACTTTTGTAGATAAACTAGTAACATCAGTGTTATTTATATAATTAAATTATTGAGCTTTTACTCCTTATAAAAATATTTTTCATTTCTAATTGCTACTTAGGTACACAATACTTACAAAAAATTATACAATATTAGTTATGACAATTCAAATCAACTAAGTCACGTTATTGATTATTATGTTTCACAGTATTGTTCTTCCTTCAATTAGGACTGAACTATGTAGTCGCAATAGGTATGCAATGTCAGTACAAAACTACCAATATCGAAATTCAAGAAACAGTTGTACAAGCGGCTTTGTGAAAATTGTTTTTACTCCGTAAAAGAATACCTCGACTGTAAATTACCTAATTAGAATAAAAAAAGTACAAAGAATTTAATTTAGTTATTCGTTTTTTAATATTTAATAAATATGATCTCAATATATTTTATAATAATTATGTTACCTAAATACTTCTATGTTACATTGTCAACAATTATTTACAAATTTAAATAAAATAACAATTATTTTAAGTTTTTGCAAATAAAGAATTTGAATTTGTGGTGTTCGCCGTTGTTTAGGCGTTTTATGTGGATGTACATTGGTACACCTTTGTCTGATTCTTCGAGGAATACAAGTTATTAGTCTTAGGCTGATATTCAGAAACGAGACTCAGCATGAACTTATGCTTCCGTATGTCAAAATCGAGTGCTTACGTTCAAATTTGTATTCAGAGATGTTCGGAACACTGCTTAAACTTCGCGTAAACTATGCTAAGCCTAAGTAGTCAATATCGGTTACTTTAGCTGTCTAAGCAGTGGATCTAGCGCCACCCGGTGGACAAAGCTGTAGTTATTTTTGGTAGTTTGATATATTTTTATTTACTTAGATTTATTAAATAGCTGTTTCATATCATTTTATTTAGTTTTTTTATAGAATAGATAATATGTCGATGTAAGTAAATATTGTTTGTCAATAAAAACTTTTTATCTTACCATATAACTTTACAATAAATGGGTATGTGGTGCTTTATTGTGAAACCACATTTACTTAAAAATATTATCATTATTATAAAAAAGATATTTCTTGGCGAAAATAATAGATGTTAGCGCTGTTTACTGTGACAATGTTGCAACAAAAACAATTTCTATCTCAGATATTGTTGTTTCGCTCACTCTTATGACATTACATATATTGCTATCCTTTATTTATAACAGAGCGTAGGCTAAGTTAAGACGGACGAAGTTTGAGACGTACTATGTTTCTGAATACCACTTTTTAAGATGCGGTAAGCCGATTCTTGTCTTAGACTGATCTAAGCCCGTCTTACATGAATATCTCTGAATGTCAGCCTTAGTATGGATAGTTATTTTAACTTAGTAGTATTAAAATAGTAAGGTATACTGACTTGAGTTTCTTGAACTATCCGGCTATTGAAGCCATTTTGTATGATAAGTTAGTGGTAAAAGCTTCGTACGTACCAGGCAAAGTAGAGCAACTCTCACTATTGTATCGTCATTATATTGTAATAACCACAGAAATATAATTTGTACATATTTGTGTCTTTAGGCTACACAGAATAATTATAGGTATAGATCTGTACGATCGCTTTTTCATTAATTCCCGGAGCTACTTCGACACTACTTAGCAATATCAGGCAGTATTAAAACAGTTTATCCGCAATTTGAATAGAATCCCTCGCTAAGCCGAACTTCACACACATCAGCATTCGTAACGCATCCGTCATTATCATATTGAGCGAACATTTGAAATACGGAAGCGAGTGAATCGGGAGTAGCCGGGAGGCGCAACGATATTGCTGTTTGCGATCGACAAATATTTGGACGACCGCCCTCCCGCCCCGCTACTTACTGGAGTTAAACCAATATTTAAATAATTTCAAACTTTGATTAATTTGCAGATATATTGTTTACAGTGATGTCGTCGGGCTTGGATTAGCGGCTTGATAATTTTATTGCTTTATTCAATACTTATAATTTTCGAAATTACTTTACCGATAGTATCTATTAAATAAGTCAAAATTGCATGTTTTTTAGATTTCTTTTTAGTCTGTATTGTTTCATTTCTGATCGGATGCCTCCCTCATTTCTTTTTATTAAAATATGCGTACATTGATCGAGATTGCAATCGCTGCGGTATTTTTGAGTACGAAACGAAATCACAAACTAAGTTTTCTATTGTTCACAGACTGGCGATTATTGTCCGCAATGGTTATAATTCGTACATTCCTCTTAATGGGTTCAGTTTCATATGAATTGTCTATAAAATCTGCAATCCCAGCTAAGCTTAAATGAATCACATCATAAACATTACGTCAGGGTAAGAGTATCGCAAGCACATCGTTCTAAACTGTGGCTATTAACCGGTTTAAGGGTATGAATGTTTTATGCGGCTCGGTGTCACCCGGCTCCCGGGGGAAGGGTACATACAAAACTCTACCAGCACTTAATTAAGGGGCAGCAACGGAGGGAATAGATTTTAATTAATATTACGCGGTGATTCGCCTTACGTCCTTATTGTTTAGTCCAAATTGAAAAGTTCTATTGTAATAAACTATTAAGTATTTCGATTGTAGCTAAATCTGTTTCCTGTAGTCAGGCTGTTTAGGACATAGACTACGTCCTTTCTGGTGTGCATCCCTAGAACGGATACTATCATCTATTTTCCTGACAAATTTTACTGAAATCGGTGCAGCGGTTTAAGCTTGCGTAGTTAAAAGTACACACAAGGAGTTACTTTCGCATTTGTAATATTACTATTGGTACCTATGGATCAAAATTATTCAAAATAACATCTTCACTTCACAAAATACCACAAAATAGATAGTCCCTTATACTGGATATTAAAAAAAAGCTGGCTTTCTTTCTGGGATAAATTATTTTACATGCTTTGTCATATTGAGAAAATAGAAAAGAAGAAAAATCTAAATGAACATTCGTCAAAACATAAATTAACTAAGTAGGTATGTTGCTCACAAACAAACTAACCAACTCACTTAAGACTTCCGAAACGAGGAGCGTAGGAACACAAAGAAAATGGAATATTCTTTTAAGAATTTAAATAAATTTCCACTAAAGAGGGAGAGAGCCAGCTCCCGTTACAAAAAGGAAAACGAGTGCTAATAAAAATGCCAGGATAAAAACGTGCAATTTTAAAGCAGTGTCAAATAAATATAAGATCCGTTTACATACATTTTGAACTAACGTTCCAAGTAAGATACCTACTTCTACTTGTAACGTTATGGTGAAACGTAACCTGGTACGTTACGTTTATTTTTAACGGCCGAAATCGGCATTATAATCATACATTTATGTTCATGATTAATACAATTATGTTCAGTCAACTCAACAAAAATTATGGATCAGATACATAGAATATTCTTTATTGCACACCAAAACCAATGTAAAGAACAATTTATTTATTTAGATCAGCTTCGCGATTGCAGGATTAATCCCATATTAAAAATAGTTAATTATGATTAATAGATGCTTACACGTCAAACGAAGGTCGAAGATGTAGGTATTCGCATCGCGAGACTTAAGTGGAGATGGGCAGGGCACTTGGCAAGACGAGACGATCTTAGGTGGACCAAAACAGTTACTGAATGGTGGCCAAGAGATGCAAAACGATCGCAGGGCAGACCACCAGCCCGATGGTCGGATGATATTGTGAGGGCAGTAGGGAATCTGTGGGTGCGACTTGCACAAGATCGGCAACAGTGGCGTAATAGAGAAGAGGCCTTTACTCAGCAGTGGGTGTTACAGACTGAGTAGATAGATAGATAGATAGATAGATGATTAATACAATAATCCCTTTAATTTTTTTATGGTAACTCATTAAATAAGTTATTTTTTAATGAAAAGAAGGCTACTGTTATTTTTGAGATATCAATGCAATAATCGTTCCCTTTCATTAAACGAAAGCCAACAACACTTAACGCAGTCTCTTAGCCAGGCAGTAACAACTACTTATTTTATGTAATAAGCATAAAGTAGGTAGTGACTGCCTCGTTAGTCCTGCTACGCTAGTGGTGCTGGGTACGATTCCCGGTCGAGCAGTGTTATTGGGTTTTTCTGTAAAATTCCCAGTAGCAGCTCGGAGTCTGGAATTGTGCCCTGTTGATGTCAATAGGGTCGCCCCCTATTAGGTACATGAGAACTTAACATACCGGCGAACTGAGAGTGTACCTTACCTTACCTCTGCCTAACCCGTCGGGGAATAAAGGCGTGATGGTATGCGTAAAGTAAGTAGGTAATTCTCATTTTTTTTTGTTTGTGTTTGTCTATACTACAAATGAAGTATAAACAAATTGTTGCTTAACTACTTAATTGAAACTAATATTTTTGTTCGGCCATAAATAAAAACGAAAGCTCAAGTCATAAGCTGTCGTTTAGATTCATTTTAATCCAATATTTTTCTCTCTCTTCAATTTTTACGGCCCCGGCCACTATTTATAGTGTTTGGCTCTAGAACACTCCCCTAATACAAGCAATTCCTTGCTTAAAAGGTGATCTCCAATAATATGTATCAAGAAGCCTGTTGTAATTGAAATAAAGGTTTTTTTTTTTTAACACTATAAATACTTTTTGGTCCGTCACGCCAATAACCCAGCGCCAACCCTCTGCACGTAAAACTCAATGGTGGCGATTCGTCACGCGGTCACACCACCATTAATTTCTATAGAAAAATACATGGACCTTTTACAGTTCCTTCGATAACATCAAAACTACATTAGAGCCGTTTTTCATGTAAGTACCTACCGAACTATCCTACAATATATCCTATAACTAGCTTTTGTCCGCGACTTCGTTCCCATAAAAGTTGAATTTTCCCCCCGTTTTTGCAACATTTTTAATTGATACTCCGCTCCTGTTGATCGTAGCGTAATGATATAGGACGGCGGAGGCTTAGTAATAGGGTCCCATTGGCACCTTTCGGTACGGAAATCACGTTTAGAAAATGGTGTATTTTACGCAGGTACGTATTTTACTACATAGGTACGTAACCGAATGGTGTAATCGGTATCATAAACCTTATACGATTAAAAAGCTGAAGAGTTTGTTTGTTTGTTTGGTTGAACGCGCTAATCTCAGGAACTACTAGTGCGATTAGAAAAATTCTTTCAGTGTTAGATACCCCATTTATCGGGGAAGGCTATAGACTATATACCATCACGCTACGACTAATAGGAGCGGAGTAGCAATGAAAAATGTTGCAAAAACGGGGGGAAAATGTATAAGACCACGCGGGTGAAGCCGCTGGCGGAAATTATTTATATAATTATTTCATGTAAAAAAAACTAATTTCCGGTTTACTTTTTAAATTTGAACACGATGCGATGCGAACAACAGAGTTTTAAGTTAAAAGTAAACTTTCGTAAATTCAATCGATTTTTTGGCCCTGGCAACACTGCATCATGCGACGTCATGGAACGAGAATGTCAAACTTCGTTATTCGTTACACGAAGTGACGTTTTACTCAAGAAGAATCCGCGTTAAAAACCTCAATCAACAGTGGTGCCATCTGGTAAAACAAAAAACGGTAGACCTCATTTTGACTTGGATCCGAGTAACTTGATGTTATTATTTTTTCACTTGAGTCTCTCGAGTGAAAAACTAAAAAGCAAGTCGAGTAGCATACAGTTCTAGCCAATCTTTTTATCCGGCCTGAAGTTAGCGCGACCCAAGTTCAATCCGACTGTAAAGTGTTACCATTTTGGCGGGTTTGTCACATAGTTTGTCACCTGACTGAATCCGGTAGTTTTTCAAGACTTTTAAGCTGCACGTCCACACGGTCGGAATTGGTCCGTACGAAGTGGACGGATTTTATTGCTTGTATGGATTTGTATCGAAGTGCGTCCACTGGATCGGCATTTCTGCGCCGGAGACCGGAATTTCTGCCGATGACGTCATCCGCAGTGAACTCGCCATTCGGATTCCGATCGCTTCGAGTTCAGACGTGTTTAAACTGTTGCAAAACCAAGCTTGTTAGTAAAAAAAGGTAGAATTCGAGAGATTTTATTAATAAACCTGTGAATAAAACAAATATTTACTTACGTATTTACAATTATTATTAAATATCTACTTTTTTAAATTATATTCTTACAATCTAAAATTGAATCTTATAAAAAATCGACTGATACCACCTCTCTGATGACATTTTAGTAATCATATTATTTTTGGAAATATTAAAATCATAGCAGTTAACCTCTTTATAAGAAGGAAGCCAATAATTGCTTCTGTGGTAGAGGTATGTAACTCAGCTCTGAGTCATTTAAATGAGTCAGATCGCACGGGTTTGAGCCATTAAGCTACAGTGCCTCAACTATGAGTTTTTCTCACTGTACTCGCTAGCGACGCCGTAAAATATTTGTATGGAAAACCCTCGCAGCGCCTCTAGCCGATCAGTGTTGCCAGACGTTTTGAACGAGCGATCATACGATGGGTACACAACTACACACAGTCGTATTCCTTTACATCATCATCATCATCATCCCGTCTTCGTCCACTGCTGGACGTAGGCCCCTTTTAGTGAACGCCCACGGACTAGTGTAATAAAGAATCAAAATTACAAATTTAAAATTCCGATTCCGACCGTGTGAATGAATAATGTATATAAGTTAACCTATTGGTTAACCAGTAGTTAATCCGGTTTTATAAAATACTAAATAGTCGTATAATCACGTGCGATTTTTAACTTTCGGTCGTACATGCAATAAACTCCTAAAAAATTATAGGAATACGTCTTAAATTGTACATCTGGCAACGCTGATGCCGATAATGCTACGCTCCGTACGGTCCGATGCCGACCCAGTGGACGCGCAGCTTTTTTCATACTCAAGTCACTCACTTCACTCGTTCGTCCTCGTCTCTATCTCTATTGTTCCGTCGTTCATTCTTTCTTCTTTTTTGTCTCCGCCTCCGGTTTGACGCCATATTTTTCGTTTCGTTTGCCAGATCGGTCAAGAATTATTACAGCAAGGTTTGCGTCGAAATTTAGGTATATTTTGTTTGTATTCATTTATTAAATAAACTAGATTCTCTAACCCTGTATTGATATCGTGGTAAGTCATATTTGCTTATTTCACACATAGACATGTAATATTACTAATACTTGCTACACTAAATTCGCCATTGCTGCTCGGTTCTTTTATTATATACCTAGGTATATATTCATCAAATAGTCGGATTTCTAATTCATAAGCTCTCAGAAAACTAACTCACTTGATTCAATTTATTTGTCCATCAAGTAAATTTCCTACTTTCACACCGTACCGACCAAAATAAACAAAGTTGTTATTATTATTATTTACTCTGATCATTGGTAGCACAAATTCACATTTTTCATGGTATTGGTTATTACCTAGTAGCATTTATTTTCATTTCTCATTTCATAACAATAGGTATACCTACTGATATTTGTTTGACAGACAGTCTGTAATGGTTTCATTTATCTTATAATATGCTTACTTAGCGTTCTCGCATTCCGTAATTCGAGAGGTAGGTACCTACTACGACATTGCCTAGCAAGCAGTTAGCAGGGCACAAAGACCACCAGTTTTTTGTACCTAACTGGTAACTAAAATGGCCGCCACAGCTTCATCATAAAATTAATTTTACCTACTACCTTCATATTTCATAGTGTTATAAAATTCTGTCCAAGTTAGAAAGTAGAGGTAAGGTCTAGGAAATTACGTGCAGTAGTATTGTAAGGACGTAAAGGTATATTTTGCTTTGGCTTATTATATTCAAAAGCGGTCGTAAAAGTTTCTCGTATATCATAAACTTTATGACCGCTGCGACAGGCGACAAGTGTAGCAACTTTATTGAATGAAACATCTTCGAAATTCTTTAGTAACAAGCGCCGTTAGTTTTTTGGAAGTCGTCAAATATACAAAAAAATTGCATAATACATATATAATTATGTAGGTAGGTCTAAAAGTTTCGTTGTTCGTAAGTTATTGAAAACATTGATACTTCGACTAAATGAACAAGTTAACTCAGAATCTCAGATATTGAATGTAGCTTTCGCGAATTGATTGCCACAGCGGCTGAGGACTTCAACACAAATTCAAAATAATCTTAATCTATATAAATAAAAATGAATTGCAATTCTGTTAGTCTCGCTAATACTCGAGAGCGGCTGAACCAATTTGGATAATTTTAGTCTTGAAATATTCGTGGAAGTCCAGGGAAGGTTTAAACAGTAAGAAAACTTTTATTGGTGGTATGAAATTCGCTGGGTCAGCTAGTTATTGATAAAATTTGCTGGTGTAATTTGGAAATCAAAATTACATACTTCATTATTGTATTAGTGAGTTCAGCAACATAAGTTTGAAACGCTGTAAAAAGTTATAAAATGGCAGATTTTACTAATTAAATCTTCTGTCATTATTTAATAGATGGCTGATCGTGGGAGAGGTCGAGCACGCGGGCGAGCTGGTAGAGGGGGTGACAATGCTGGGCCACCCCCACGAAGGCCAGGAGAGCAACCTCAACAGCCAGGACCACCCCAACAACAACCAGGCGCGCCAGGACCTCGTCCGCAGCCGCCATCAGCATGGGGTCCACCTACTATTGCTCCACCTGTTAGGGCGGGTGTCCCTACCCCAAGTGTGCAGGCTGGCAGAGCCTCGCACAGGACAACACCAACAACTCATCAAGAACATCCTGGTGATGTTGACATCCAACAGCGATTACAGAATATACAAATTGGTGAGACATAATTATTAATCTTGAACATTACTAAGATTAGGCAAAGATATAATAATGTTGTACCACATGTACAGGACATGATTGTTTTGTTTTAAAAGGTAATCATTTTTTATTTAACTTTAACGGCCAGGTTTAACTTGTGACCGAAATGTGATGCAAACTTGCCCATAGCTACGCTCGTGCCACATGATACCTCTTTAGGGCTTGAATTTTCTAAGTTCCATTCTTAGCCTATGTAATAATAATATTCAATATGTAAGTATGTCAAATTTCAGCCCGACTGAATGAAATGGATTGTCCCATTCAGTGGTTTGTAGTTAATGATAGATAGTGATTGTTGGCTTCCTTTAGATAACAATAAAATCTGTGTTTCATAGCTTAGTGATCCTAAATATGATACGGTTTTTCTATTAAATTCTTAGTAGCTGCCCAGAATTTAGATTTATTGATATCAATAGTCTCTTAATATATGGGACCTAAACTTACTGCTGCAGCTGCGCAGTAATACACCTATGTTTAACAATAGAGTTGTTTATGGAAACTTTGGCTTTAAACTTAATAATTATGTGAATAATTTCTAAGCAGATAGACTTGGACACTAATATCTAGATTAAAGTTTCTGCAAGCTTTGTGATTGTAGGCTATATTATTGCAGTTTTTTAATTGATTACCCCATTTTACAGGTCAAGCACAGCCAAGTGCTGCTGGTGAACCAGGCACCTCGGTCATTGGCCGTGGATCACGCCGTGGCGGTGGCAGAATTCTGCCTGAGCAAATGACTATTCTGAGAACCCGCCCTACTACTATCCAGTCCAAGAAAGGTATAAGATTATCAAGAAGAAAAACAACTTGAACACTGTTTGGAAATATTAAACTAGGGTAGTTTCGCCTGTTCGCCGACCGTCGCCACTTTTCGACTTTTCATCGACCTATTTGACTAATCGGTATAAAATTGAAATACTGACCACATTACAAACAAACAAAAATATTGTGGCATACCCAAAGACTTCAGTTATACGTACAAATAGAAAAAATGCATTTGTGTAATTACAGTAGGGAGTAAAAAAATAAACCATTTGTGGTGCGCAAAAAACTTGTCAAATAGCGTACTTCACTGTAAAAAAAATAGTGGGGAGCCCCACAGTTCAGAGTCACTTTTAGCTGTCCTTTTATGTTTTTTGATATGTTTAATATTTATATTGATAGATAATGAGTTATAGTATTTATTAAAATTATTTGATATTTTAATTTTCTTTAGAAAACATATAAAATTTAATAGTCGGTAACTGGTACCTCGATTTCGAAGAATACCTAGTTTTCGACCGCGGGGTCGAAAACTGGTCGCAGAGTCCGATAAAGTTGCATCACTTTTTATGTATTATTAATGGAACTACTGAACCTTATTTTTGGATTTTAAATCAGAATCAAGTCAGAATTGTGTCAGCCAATTTTCGACCAGACTATTTCAAATGTTGTAAGAATACCACGTATCGGAAAACCTTCTAGGTCGAAAACAGGATATGTAATAACTGTATGCCATATTTCGACTTCTCTATTAAAGTTTTATGTTTTAATTATATATTTTCGTACTTTTTCGTTAGTCATTTTGCTGATTAAAGAGATTATAACCTAAATATTATAATATCCATAATTTTCGGTCGAAAATCGCCTGTTTTTGATTACTTATTAATTATTTGTTTGCGGCTATAGTATCAATACAACTGTAGTTGGTCTATTGTAAGTTTACCGCTAAACCCTGCGGCTGTCACAAACTGCAGGATTTGCTTAGGGGTGAGCTTCTTTATTTCATCTGGGTGAAAAATATGTTTCCTTGGGATTGTGTATTAGCGATCCACATTCTCTTAGAAGGTGGAATGTCGTTCCAGCAGCCTCCTCACAATGTGGGCAGGTACGCGTATCGCTCAGCCTTAGGTTGAACATAATATATGTTCTTGTTAAGGCAACAGTGTCCTGTCACAATGCGCACACTGTTCCTGCCTTGGCTTTGTTAGTGGCTTAGAGTGGACCATGCTTGACGATTCCGCATAAATTTGTGAGGGTTCTTTGAGCTAGGAAGTATCCTACAGAACGGTTCGGGTCCCTGCTGCGTTCCACTAGCTCCATCCAGCTCTTGCGAGTTCATCATGTTCAGTGCCAACATATGCCACCATGACTCAGTACCCATCTTAAACCTAATCATTCCATCATATTTATCCATCATATTGCTCATTCATAGTCTTCCCCTCAAAACTAGAATTGCTGATGTTGGTCAGAAAGCTTCCAACTTAGAGGGCCTAGGCCGGACATTTGTGTGCCGCATGTCGCACGACTTGTGGGCTAGGCTTAGCATAGAGTGAAGTCCGCAAGGCGTCAGACGACGTAGGAGGACGTGGGACTCAAACGGAGATAACGAGATGAACGGAACCCCTTTTTAAAAGATTGAGCTCATAAAGCCTTAAGGTCTAAGGAGTGGAAAGAGGGTAGGGAGGCATTTGCCCCGCAGTAGGCCCGACTGAGGTGATGATAATACATGCATTCTCTCACCAGTTTCGACGAAATGACGCTCGAATTCAGTGCTAAGTGATAAAAGAGTTGCTTGGCTATCCTAACCCATTTGATTTTATAGATTATCTTCTAGCAGAAGCTAGTGGTTTAAACTTCTGCTTGGAAAATGGAGGCGTACTGTCCCAAGTTAACACTCTCGTTAAATTTGGGCTACTCTCTATGTATTCCACAGCCTAACTCCTGTCCCATTTTGGACCCATCACCAGTGTACGTACCAGATTAGACAACCTGCATCATAAGATATCTGGAATTTTGACCAGTCTTCCCTTGAAGTTATTTCTATGGTGGAATGTTTTTTATAAACATACCGCGAAGCATACTGCAAAAGCATGGCACCAGTCGCCGTACCAAGTATTGGTGTTTCTAGTTAAATATAGAGAGAGGTAGGGCACAGCCATTTATGGCTCAATTCTGGAGCAGCCCATCTGGGGAAGTCCCTCCACCTTACAGAAAACTGCAGCCAAATAACACACTTTATTATGTGTTGTTTTCCTGCAGTGAGTAAGGTCGCCAGAGCTCTTTCTAAGGATGCGCTGCGTTGGCAGGAAGAGGAATACTCCCTCAAACTGTCGGCGCAGTGAATCCTCCATAAACCTCTAAGAGGTTTTTCGGGTCGGCAACGAGGCGGGAGTGATACCCCTGGTGTTGCAAGCGTCCATAGGCTATGGTAACCGCTTACCATCAGGCGGGCCGTATGCTTGTTTGCCACCTTAGTGAAAAATTGGTAACACCAATAGGTCTTGAAGAGTCCATATCTTGAGTAGCCACTTTTTGCCCAGGATGCTGGCCCTGTACATGGCAATTTTCGCCTCTATACGGATACATGTAGACGCAGGAGCCCCAGCAGGGAATTTAATGGCAATGCTGGGCATTCGGACATAGCCCCTGGGGTCTATGAGACAGGCAGGCCTCTGCAGACTGCCATGTTTTAAAATAAATTGTAATATTTATTATATTTTAACAAAATACAGGTTTTTATTACATTACGAATTAATTAATTATTGTTTGTACCATGAATTTGTCGTCTCACCCAATGGTCGAAAACTGGCGAATACAAAGTCGGGAACTGAAAATTTCGGTCGAAAACCGGTAAAATGGGCATTTTTGGGTTTATTATTTTTTGTGTAATTACTACTAGGTCTAACATGAAAATAAAGCGCATTAGAATAATAATAGCGCATGAAAATAGACTATATCGACTATGTGTATAAAATTTTTCCAACAGTAATTCATATTAATTCAATTTTATTTTTCGTTCTGAATTCGACAACTCCACTAATCGGTCGCTAACCGGCGAAATGACCCTATATAGAATATTTGTATATGGGATCTAACAATGTTTTTTTTTTTACATTATTCTGAATAGGTACCGGTAAACCGGGGTGAAAAACCTTTGTAGATTGAAGTTGTCATATTATTTCGTTGTTTAAACTTGAACAAAAGCTTAAAATACGTGAGTCATGCCTTGCTTTTTTTTTTAGTCACCTCAGAAAGAGATCAAGTGCTACTCTATATTATATTGAACAAAATATATCGTGTTGCAAATTATACTTTAAACGGGGTCATTAGTAACGACATAAGGGATGAAATAAACGACGAAAACTTTAGAACTTTGTCTGAGATATAGAAGTCAAAATGTAAATAAAGCAAATAAATAATAATTTCTTGTACAATCAACTTTATTAAATAATTAGGAACGTAAATAATATAATTAAACTAACATATTTTGATATCATTATCCAAGAATTTCCAATAGCTAATGATGTGTAACTCAGCTCTGAGTCAGCTCAATGAATCAGATCGCACGGGTCTGAGCCGTTGAGCTACAGCTCAGCAACGAAATGACTAGCTCGCGCGGCTCAATTCAGCTCCCTTGAATCCTTGAATCCCTCCACAGACAGATGAGTCAATTGAGTTGATCTGTGATTCTGATCTACTTGAGGCTTAAAGTAAGTTTTTGAACGAGTCATTCGTTCTGAAATTTCGTTTTTGTCTGTTATATTAAATTATTAAAATCTCTATTTATTATCATAAATAAAAATATCGTATCATAAATATCATTAGTAGTGTTAAATTTTAATTTCATTTTTATTATAATTATTAATCAGACCAAGTCTTTTTTAATAGATCCTATAAAAAATAAAACATCAAAGATTCGATGTTTCTATAACTAAATACATCGATAAATTGTCAAATAAATATTTGTCAAAACATCGATTAAACCGATGTATCGGAATACATCGAGTAAATACGATATTATATTTAAAATCTCTAGTCGCGCGGCTCGTCAGAGTTAAACGAACTGTCAACTGCCGCAGCTCAGTCAGCTCGATTCGGCTCAATTCGGCTCTCAGCTCAATTCGGCTCGCGGCTCGTAGTAGAATCATATACCTGTACAGGTACAAACTGAGCTGATCTGCGAGCTGATTCATTGAATCAGCTCACTCACCTGAGTCATTAGCTGATCTGCAGCTCGCGTATTTTTGATGAGTTACCCACCTCTACCAATAGCTAATCGTAAAGTTTACTATCAACGAAGCAAGTTTGAACTTGTATGACAACTTTGACACTCGAATACCCGCGAAATTTGCACAAATGTCAAAACGCAAAGTTGCCAATCTTAAAATATGAAATTCGAACAAATTTTTGCAATATACATATTTATTAAAGGGAAACTTACATGTTGCTTGTACGATATTAAACTTTTTTCGTAAAACTGTTGTTATTCACCTCAATAGTTGAAATACACCCCAGTTTACGGTACGTATCGACTGTTTCTACTACATACATTTATTGTTACTTTTTAGGGCATTCGGGCACAGTAATTGATTTAAAAGCCAACTACTTTACTGTACAAACCACACCACAGTGGTGTTTGTACCAATACCATGTAGACATTTCCCCAGAGGAGGATAGTACTGCTATTCGCAAAGGTTTATTACGCATTCACAGCAACACGCTTGGAGGGTGAGTTTTGAATAACATATCTTAACTATTTACATGACTTAACCATTATAATTGTTCTAGTTCTTGCAAATCTTAAACTAATTTATTTTATAATATTTTATTTAAGGTACTTGTTTGATGGAACAGTATTATACACTGTCAAGCGATTACACCCAGACCCCCTTGAACTCTACTCTGACAGGAAGACTGATGGAGAAAGAATGCGTATTTTGATAAAGGTAATGATTACTATTTATTTTAAATTTTCAAAAAAAAATAATGCATATTTTCATTAATATGGATATGTTAATGGCTATCCATTCACTTGTGTAAAAGCACCCACAAATATATTTGTTTTAATAATTTAAAAATTAAGCTAAAATAGTATGGTGAGGATAAGCATAATACATAGTTTGAATTGTTATAACAATATTACGTATGTTAATATTTATTCATTCATTCATGAAAATTATTTTTTTGCAGCTAACATGTGATGTAAGCCCAGGAGACTATCACTACATCCAGATATTTAACATCCTGATAAGAAAATGTTTCCAAATATTGAAATTGCAACTGATGGGCAGAGATTTCTTTGATCCCGTAGCTAAGGTATATTATATTATTTAAAATGTTCAGTAGGATTATGTTATCAATAAATTGTTCGTTTGAATAAATATGTGAAAAGAAATCAATTTCATTATTTCTTCAATATCTTATCTTTGCGTTATTGATATTTTTATCACATTTGAATTTTTGCAGATTGACATTCCTGAGTTTAGGCTACAAATTTGGCCAGGATACAAGACTACAATTAACCAGTATGAAGACCGTCTGTTGATGGTTGTTGAAATCACACACAAGGTGACAATCTTAAAAATAATACTATCTATACACTAAACAATTAAACATGTTATGTTCAACTTTAGTATTACACTGATAATGGGTGAACATGCAATGCTTACTCTGCTATATTTCTTACAGGTCCTTCGACTGGACACTGTGTTGCAAATGTTGAGTGAATATGCTGCCACAAAAGGCAGCAATTATAAAAAGATATTTTTAGAAGATGTAGTTGGTAAGTATAAGTTACCTTCATTATGTTTTGTTTTTATTATAACAATAATAAAAAATAGTCTATTCTAAATAAAAAATAAAATAATCTTTTATTCGTTTTATTACATAAAAAAATTATATTAATAAACCTGTCCCATAATTATTAACTCCTCTTATTTAGTAACCAAAGGGAGTAAACATACTTAAATGTCTTGAAAATGACAACTGTTTATCAATCTTTTTTAAGTTATATGCATGCACGAAGTATGGAAAGTGGCGAATGTACTAATTGAATTGTGTATTTCAGGTAAAATTGTGATGACTGATTACAATAAAAAGACATACAGAGTGGATGATGTGTCATGGCAAGCGTCCCCACGATCTACTTTTAAAATGCGGGATGAAAATGTATCCTACATGGATTACTATCAGAAGGTAGTGTATTTATTTAGAGGAGATCAAAGGAGACCTGATCTCTTAAACATGCCATCACTTTAAAAAAATAAAATCAACCGTTGTTTCAGAAATACAACATCCGTATCCAAGACCCTGGACAACCATTACTGATATCCCGCTCGAAGCCACGTGACATCCGCGCCGGAATGCCGGAGCTGGTGTACCTAGTGCCAGAGCTGTGTCGCCAAACAGGCCTTACCGATGAAATGCGCGCCAACTTCAAGCTCATGAAAGCTCTCGATGTTCATACTAAGATCGGACCTGATATACGTATTCAGAAGCTACTGAGCTTCAACCAAAGACTGACTAAATGTCCAGAAGTAGTAAAGGTACAATAGATAGCACCCACTGTACTGTTTCATTGCTATTGAGTTGCAAGCTGCATGTAAAAAATATACACCTATTATAATAATTACTGATTTGACCTCATTATGTCTTTATTTTTCTGTGTGCTGCGAATTTTTATGATAAATGAAGGTCTATAATTATTGTTATAGGAAATGGGCGATTGGGCGCTGACTCTGTCCCAAGAATTAGTGCGATTTAAAGGTCGCCAACTTCCGGCTGAGAATATTGTACAAGGTAATAATTACCGTTACCCAGCCGGCGATACCACTGAAGGCTGGACGAGAGATATGCGGTGAGAATTTAAAATGTCACAATTTTAGAGACGTTTTAATTTCCAATAACAAAACACTTAATATTTGTTATTTTATTTAGCTCAAAACCCTTACTGGACATTTCTGAACTGCCATCCTGGGTGGTAGTGACACCAGAGAGACAGCGTCGCGACGCAGAAAGCTTCGTAGACCTAATTATGAAGACTGGTGCTGGTGTGGGTTTCCGTATGCCTAAACCAGAAATATGTAAGTATGAATTAAATCAGTCAGCAAGTAGTTTTGATTTTGTTTTTGAGTGGGTGGTATAATTATTGGTCAAAGGTTGAATGTTGAACAAATAGCTCTTTTATTACACTATTCTAAATCCGAATAAATAAATCTCTATAATAAATTATTAAGATTCAAAATATGCTTTTATAGTGTAAAATAATATGCATGTGATGCAATGTAAAAAATCAAGATAATGTAATCATTATCTTGATTTTTGGATTGATACTCTTGACTGGAAAATATAATTATTTTCCAGTGCCCATAAGAAATGACGGTCCTATGGAATACGCAAACGCGTGCGAGAATGCTATTGCCCGCAAGAATCCTGCTATGATCATGTGTGTTCTGGCTCGCAACTTTGCCGACCGGTGAGATTTTTGTAAATTTTTATATGTATATTATCAATGAAACGAAGCCCTTCAATGCGGCTTGCGGTGGTAGTCTTCACGTAAGGTAAAGCTTCATGCCCTCATATTGACGAGTGTTTGTGCGCTTACAATTGCCACTTGAGGAGGCGGCATGATTCCCTCGACCGCACATTATTAATGCTTATTTACATTTTTAGTGTCCCTCGTCTTACATTATAAATCATAAAAATTGAAAACATATAATAAGTCACTAACTTTCACTGTGGTCATTAACAGTGGAGTAGTAATGTTGCAAAAACGGGGGGGAAACACCCCGTTTTTGCAACTTTAGTACTCCGCTCCGTTTAGTCGTAATTTTTCAAAGGTCCATTAGTTTCGTAGCCTATTCAATACAAACAAACAGTCAAATCTTTCCTGGTTATAATATTAGTATAGATATAGATTAACATTTTAGGAATCGACTTTTGATGAAAGTAGCTAACTATACTCACAATTATACATTTAGCGCATAATCCTGATTCTTGATGAATGAGAATTCATGTCTAATAACTATTTTTTATTTATAGGTATGAAGCCATTAAGAAAAAATGCACAGTAGACCGTGCTGTACCGACGCAAGTTGTTTGCGCTCGCAATATGACTAGCAAGTCAGCTATGTCGATTGCAACAAAAGTTGCCATTCAGATTAACTGCAAAGTAAGTATTTTAATCGAAAGTTAGAAAAATCTTTAAAATTTCAACCTTTAAGTCAGATTACGACATAATAAGAAAGTCGTACAACAAATTCATAGACTATGTGTATCAATCATATTGGATGCTACATGAAACCATATTTACAGCTTGGCGGCGCTCCGTGGAGGGTAGATATTCCACTTCAGAGCGTCTTGGTTATTGGTTACGACGTGTGCCATGACACGCGCTCGAAGGAGAAAAGTTTCGGCGCATTCGTCGCGACGTTGGACCGCCACATGACGCGCTACTACTCGGCGGTCAACTCGCACACGTCGGGAGAAGAGCTCAGTGCGCACATGGGCTTCAACATAGCCGCAGCTCTGAGAAAGTATCGTGAACTAAATGGTATTTTTTTTGTCTATTCTAATATATATTACTTATTATTACTTTAAAATTGTTTAAACTTCAATTTTTTTGTTTTGTAGGTGCCTTACCACAACGTATATTTATCTACCGCGACGGTGTCGGTGATGGGCAAATTCCATATGTTCACAGCCATGAGGTAAGTTAAACAAAATTATAGGATTTTGTCACTTGCATCTCGATTGTACTGTTAATGCAGAACAGTCGCTGCTAATAAAAGAGCCGTAATATTTGTGATCCAAATAGAGCAATTCGATCTGTAATTTAGAACAATAATTAGATAACGAAATTCCCTGACAAGTGACATGTTTTATTATTTATTATTTTTTTGGCATTTTATACGTATTCTAACATGTTTTCTAGAAAATATAATGACTTGTCAGTGTCTTTAAAGGATCTACTTACAGAAATAAATATCAGTTCATTTCACTCTTCCCGTGACATGGTAACAACCTAGAATCAATATTCTGAAATGATTTTCTGTTTATAGGTAACGGAAATTAAGAAAAAATTAAACGAAATCTATGCAGAGATTGAGTACAGGATGTCATTTACAATAGTTTCGAAGCGCATTAACACGCGCATATTCCTGGACCGTGGACGCAATGGTGAAAACCCACGACCCGGAACCGTAATTGACGACGTTGTTACCCAGCCAGAACGGTAAGTCGCAAAATACAACATTTTACATACAAGTTCGAAATAACTATAGAAAACGGTAGTTACAAATTTAATAAATGTAGCACAATAAAATCGTCAAAACACATTTAGGTCACAGTATCTCTGTACATCTTAATGTGTATGTTTTTACTTTCTGGGATACTAAACAAGGTTTTACGTTACAGTTATGATTTCTACTTGGTGTCCCAAAACGTTCGCGAGGGCACAATTTCACCGACATCATACAACATCATTGAAGACACCACGGGCCTTCATCCCGACAGGGTAATGAATTATTCTTATAATTTCTATTCTTATCAATACCATTCCCACTAGACATGAGCGCCGATGGCCAATTTCACGGCGGCGGCGTGGCCAAAAAATTTCCACGGCGGCGGCGGCGTCGCGGCGGCGCGGCGTGGCCGGCCGTGGGCCATAGTGTTTTTTTAAAAGGGAGAGATTTCTTAAAAATAGCATAACGAAAATCATACTGTTGTCACCAAAAAAGCTTTTTATAGCAACATAATTATTTTTTTATTACAATTTTGCAGTATTCTAAATAATAAGTTGGGATCAGAAAATATTATACCTACCTATAATAAAATATTTAATTATGCATAAGTAGACTTACAAAAAAATGCCGTTTATTAGTTTATGGAGTCTGCAAAATACATAACTGAATTAAAACTACGGATTTTTTCGCGTTATATTGATATTATTTGAATCCCGACGTTTCGAACCCTTTACAGCGTCCATAGTCACGGGTGGCTAAGGTGGTAGGCGTCTTGACGTTTTAATTACTAACAGCTACCCTACATTTTTGTTAATTATTGGCGATTCACGCAGAACGAGCTCACCGTATCCTTCGGTCTTGCAGTTTTAGGCTAAGTGTTAGATTTAATTGAATCTATAATGAACACAGATACAACAAAGGTTATGTTTAACGACCTTATTACCCCGAGACCGGTCGTCCGAAGTGGTTCCGGAATACGTGTACCTAGGGCAGACAATACAAGTAGGTAGAAACAACTTCGAGAGGGAAGCCGAAAGGACGATTCAGCTGGGATGGACTGGCTGCATTTGGTAAACTTCGACAAGTCTTCTCGCTATTCATTCCACATTGCCTTAAGACGAAAGTCTTCGATGCGCGCGTCCCACCAGTCATGACCTACGCAGCTGAAACGTGGACACTCGGCATGGCATCACGGCGAGACCGGTCCATAAGTTAAAAGTCTCACAGCGAGCTATGGAGAGAGCTATGCTCGGAGTCTCTCTGAGGGATAAAATTCGTAACCAGGTTATACGTCAGAGAACCAAAATAACCGACATAGCTAAAAGGATTAGCACGCTGAAGTGGCAATGGGCCGGTCACGTCTCTCGGAGAACCGACAATCGTTGGAGTAAACGAGTT
Organism: Acronicta psi; assembly: GCA_946251955.1. Classification (NCBI taxonomy): domain Eukaryota; kingdom Metazoa; phylum Arthropoda; class Insecta; order Lepidoptera; family Noctuidae; genus Acronicta; species Acronicta psi. Next base: position 6,710,223 of record OX276475.1, on the reverse strand, counting down.
CTTAGGTGGAGACCACGTCTAGGCAGGCGTAGTGTAGGACGCCCGCCAGCCAGGTGGAGTGACGACCTGCAGAAGGTAGCTGGCAGCAACTGGATGAAAAGAGCTAAAGATCGAGCTCTGTGGCGTTCACTAAAGGAGGCCTACGTCCAGCAGTGAACGAATACGGGCTGATGATGAATCTATAATTGCGTTCCAAGCAGGTGGTAGGACCCAGCCATCTCCTCTATTGAAATTTGGGTGTTTCTTAATTTCAATAGCCTCACGAATCATCCTGGGTAGGAATCGGTTAACTTTTGCGAGGACTTGTGGTTTATTAAATCTGATGTAATGCTGGGCCTTGTCAAGGGTTCATAAATTGCAGACTTTCCAGGACGGCGGAGTTTGACATTAGCTGTGTTCTTTTACGCGGGTCCCTACGCTTCGCTTAGTTTGGCCTATGTAAGAGAGACCACAGTTACAATCAAGCTTGTATACTCCTGCATCATGTAGAGGTAGTGACACTTTACAGGTGGTAAAAACTGACTGATCTCCTTCAGCGGCTTGTTTTAATTGTTAGTGACTCTGCTCACATATGGTACTACTACAGGTAAGCGCTCGACTGTGATACGATTCACGGTTTCCGTGACCTGCAGTACTACCATGTGTGAGTCACTGGCGCGGCTAGGTTTGCCGGACTAGGTTTGCGGCTAGGTTTGTTATTTTGGCCGGACAGGCAATCAAAAAGCCTAACTACTTATGTCCGGCTTTATCCGGACGCCTGGCAACGCTAGGCGCGGCGAAGGGACGCGGTCGGTCCGGTCGTGCGCGCGAGAAAGCAAGTTGCGGCGGCGCGCCGCGTGCTACACTCGGCGGCGGCGCGCCGACATGAACTCACGGCGACGGCGGCGCGCCGGCGCGGCGCTCATGTCTAATTCCCACTACATTTTTTTTTTTTTTTTTTTTTCAAAAAATTTAATACTTATACTAATATATAAATATTAACTCGAAATAATTTTAGGTATATATAATGTAATAATATAATATAGTTACAATTTCTTCTTACAAAAAACTTATGTAAGCTATAATATCTAAAGCGCTTCATTTGGAAGTCAACAATTGCGAAGTCTATTATATTTGTTACATCACTGAATAATATCCATAATTTTATTTCAGATTCAATGGTTGACATACAAATTGACTCATCTATATTTCAACTGCTCTTCTCAAGTTCGCGTCCCGGCTGTGTGCCAATACGCCCACAAGCTTGCGTTCTTGGCTGCCAACAGCCTGCACAGCCAGCCGCACTACACACTCAGTGACACTTTATATTTCCTGTAAAGTCTAGAATACGCCAAACAAATTAAACTAAATATTTCGAGTCGTACCTCATGCTCAGAGCTTCCGAATTCGACGCGGTCTGTACCGTAAAATATTTGTGATAAGTAATTATTAGCATTTAAGTAAAACTTAATGTCCAATGAGACAAGCCATAGGTTAGTTGACCAACATTTTTGTAAAGGATAACTTCCTTGCAGTAACAAACTGCTTGCTTCGTTTTTTATTCGTTTAATTTTTTTTCTTTTTTTGTTATCGTATTACATCTTATAATATGGTAGCTTTGATTATAGTTACTAGATACTGGCAGCAGTTGTGTCTGTCAACAGTCTTTTATGATTACCTCAAGCTAAATTTGTTGTATGTTGATTACATAATAAATGTTTATTTTATGTTAGCTACTTGCTAGTCACACCACCGAGAAAAATGTGTGTTTGTAGTAGATGCTTTGACTGATGTGTATGCCAGGAAAGTCTTACAAATTAAGAACTTGATCTGATTTAGTTACAGTAAAAATGTTCTTTTAATGATGTATGTTAGCAGTTAAGCATTTAGAAATTACTACGAGCATACTAGCTACAATGCTCTTTAGATTAAGGTAAAAACTTATAAGTACACTAAACGTACTTTATTAATTACATTCCTGATTGAATGTTAGTTTGGCATTGCCATAAATATATCATCATCTTTCCTGTTATTTTCGAAGTTAAAATTGTCAGTGCCAAGGTCGAAAGCCAATTTTTTTATTCAAATATTTCTGAAGAATTGGCTAAAAGTTTAGTATCGAGCTTAAAAATGTTGTCTTTTGAAAAGAAAACTACCGACCGATATTATATTCAAAAATTTTATATTTTTGTATTTCTAAATATACTTTCGTTTATTTCAAAATATTATATGTTTATTATTTAAAAACCCCGAAGCAAAGCCCGGTACTTTTTGGTACTACCCGATAATTTATTGCTCTAAAATGTTAATAATAGTCTACCCTACACAAATATCTTTGACCTTGAATGGCTGCGTGCACAATTTTTTTTACCATACACAATTATACGACGTCATACACTAAATATCTGCATAATTAAAATCGTTAAATTCAACAACATTCCGCTGCGCGAACGCACACACTAATTTCGACTAAATAGCGACTAAATATTTACGTCATTAAAATTAAAATCCCTGATTGTGGCCAAGCCAGGGTTAGCCACATGGTCTTCGCTAGGTGCCCCAGTTTTTTTAAATGTATTTGTTGTCTATGTCCTATCTTCGCTAGGCGCCTTAGTTTTTGAGATATAAATGTGGCCAAGCTGGGGAGACTGACCCCAGCACAACCACCTATAAACCCATATAACTTTTGAACCAGTGACTGACTAAATCTGATATTTGGTGACTAATTTCTACTAAATAGCGACAACATTTTTACGTCATCAAAATTAAAATCCCTGATTGTGGCCAAGCCAGGGTCAGCCACACCACGACATCCCATCGATATCGATTAGATGTTGTGTTTACATTTTCGATGTCCATGGCAACGCCACATCCATTGAATAGCTAGGCAGTCATCCTGTAATACAAGCTTAGGTCATATTTATGCTGTAACAGTGATTGGTGACCTTTTATACTACAAAAATGGAAGAGGAAAAAGGAAGTGAAGAAGCTGAAAATTGGAAAGTATACGAAGTATTGTGCAGCAAAAGTCCGACCGAGGTAAATAATTTGCGTCCTCCTGTTTAATAGTAGGTTACTTAAATAAATAAAAACTCAATATACCTATGTTTCACCATCCTCCTACTGTGGAACCACCAGTGCGGCTGAATATTAGTATTTTACACAAATAGGACAAACAAACGAATGTTTCTTTTTGCACTAATGATGGGTATCTTTACCTATATCCTAAATATAAACATGTGTGTGAGGACTGAGGGACCACACTTTAAGGGCTGTAACTTTTAAAATATGTAACTATAAATTCCCAGATTTAGCCTACAATTGTTTTAGGACTACTACTAAATCCTACAAGTTTTTTCGAAATCCCAGTCTGGTCTCTCAGTTCTCACACACATACCTAATATATACCTACTGGTACAATTCTCGCCAGACTTATTGTCCGGGTTGAAGTTGGCACGTGCTAACTTTAAACCGGCCGTAAAAATCGGAGACCTTTTTTGCCGACCTGAATGATCAGTCTTTCCGAACCAGTTGCCAGATTTCTAAACTTTTCTTTCAGGCTTACAGACAGAACTTTGTCCTATAATGAATCCGCGTTTAGTTTGAGCACCAAAATTTGCATCTAAGGGCCTGTTTAACCGCCTGATAAGTTTCTGTTAAAGTAGTTGGCAAATAATTTTATACAAGTATTGTTTATTTTTTTAATTTTATATACTTATCTGGAGGTTAGCAGTTATCCTCTTATCCAGAGGTGGTGAAACAGGCAACTTGCATCAAAATTACTGATCACACATCAAAAATACACATCGCACAGGAAAATTGTTATCTCAAAATATCATAAATTGCATAGAAGTATCATTTTTTTTCTTCTAAAATTAATGAACACGATTTGGTTCGGACGATGTGTGCTCACATTTTTTCCTAACCCCGATAACTGTATTTAAAAATAATTTTGTCGCACAATCAATATTTTTATGTGCGGCTTATTATAACCAATTTGAAAATCGAACATTTTTTGGATTAAATTACTTATCACTTACCTACTAGGTGGTGAAATTAAGCCATAGATCTAAGTACTACTACATAGGCAAAGCCCCCTTGTGAGGCAATATTCTTAAACCCTTAGAAAGTAAGTAGTTCCTAGGATTCGGGATTGTCCCCACTTACTAATAAAATTTGAAGAAGTAAGTACCTAGAGGTAGCAATTATTTCAAATACCGCACGAAATAAAATGGTTCAATCAATTGGGCATTCAAAAGGTAGGTAGTTAAATCAAAAGGTTTACGGAAAATTGGAAAAAATATTCGCTGAAGGGGTGGTAGCGTGCATTGTCCCGTACCTCGCACGGATTTCTCGTAGCCTATAAACATAAGTAGGCATACGTTCGTACACCCTGCGTCAAGTCGTAGATTACAAGCTTCCCTTTCAGACATTTCCGTGTTTTCCTCGACTACATACCCGAAGACAGCTCAACATTACATAGCCATGATGACATCGCAAACTGTATCACAATCCAACCAATTATCATGTCCATAAAAACCATGATTTAGGGTAAACTCCCTACCTCATTTATGTAAATTTCTTAGCTATGCATGTATTACGTAGGTATATAGGTCGGTGAGATATCGTGACTCTCGGTCGGTAAGTCTGAAACCCCGGCCCAGCCCCGACCCGTATCACGCTACATTTCAAGCAAGGAGTACTTAAACTTACACTAGTCGTCTTTTGCTAGTCACGAAAATCTGACTTCTTTTTGCTGTAGTGTAATAGGAACTATATTGCTATAAAGTTTTGTAAGTAACATTAAATAAAAAAATATTATTACGTATGAATTAAAAATTATTATATCTAAGTTAAACTAAAATTCTCAGATGGAGGCAGAGGTTGGTAACGATATCATAACAAGTCTTCGAAGTGATCTCGCCGGTCTCCAGTACAAACGGGATAAGCTGTTATCTGAAGTGAGCCTCGACAATATTATTACATTAAAAACATGTCTAATTGATACTGAAATCCAAAGTACTGGGTAAATCAAAGTGTATGCCGTTTACAGAACAGTGACCTAAAAAACCAAATGTTATCCCGAGATCAGAGAATATTAGAGCAGCAAGTGGAAATAGATCACCTTCGTGAACAAAATGCTCGTCAAAATGCCGTCATATCGTCGCTCAGAAAAAAGATCCAAGACCTGGAAGAGATACAACGAAATCTTCAAACATCCCAAGGACGTAGTGAAATTACGGTGCAAACTCTTCAAAGAGATAACCGCTACTGTGAAGAAAAGATCAAAGATTTAGAAAAGAAATTACGTTCTCTTGAACTGGAATGTCACAGTGAAGAACAACAAAAAGAAAATGCCCGATGTCAGTTTCACGATCTTATAAGACGTATGTCCGCAGCTTTGGAATCAGATTTTTGTGACAGTACACATACTCACTCCCCAGAAAGTCTTATAATAAAGGCCGCAGAACTCGTCCAAGAAATTACCAGACTAAAGAACAAATGCTTGAATACAACGGAAAACTTATCCACTGTGGAACAAGAGCTGAGGAGTTGTAGAGATGCCTTAGAAAGATCCAATGCCGACAAGGACACGTTACAAAGGCAACTTTCAAGTCAACTTCTAGATATTGAGCGACTTAAACAAGAAAAAGAATCTCTATGTGTACAAAACAGAGTTATTGAACGGGAACTACACGAAGCAAGAGACAAGTTGTCACATTGTTCTAAAAACTTAAACGTTGTAACTGACAATGTTAACCAAAATGAATCTATAATTATTCAGTTAAAAGGTATGGTTCTTACTATCTTAGGAATTATTTAAATCCATCGACCTACTTAGTACATACTTACGAGTATTTAGGTAAACAATTTTGGGATCTATTTATCTAAAATGTTTTCAGAGGATTTGAGGCATCGAGACGAAAAGTATCAAAGGCTTCACGCGGAGTTCCGTAACACCATGGAGTCGATAGCGATTTTACTGAGTTTGCCAACACGTTTTGTTGAGGCACACGAGAGTACTATTAAAGACAGAATTCGTGAGATTTTAAGTGACAATAAGGACAAGTCTGTAGTAAGTAGACTTTAATGTCTGTAGGTACGTAAACATCAATACTTCCATACAGACTTGGTTCAGTTATAATTGAATATTTCCTCATCTATAAACGTGCATGTAAATATTGAATCTGACTAACGTACCTATAATATTTACAACGATGGTTAATAACTGAGACAGTGCCACTTTTAATGTGTACCCACTAATTTATAATTATGATTGTAGCAAATAGACGCACTACGTGATAAACTTGGTATGGAGTCTCAACAGTTGGGCAGGACAGCGCATTTACATGACCAGGCTACGACGCGAGTGCGCATCCTTGAAGACGAAAGGAACATGCTCGAAGCCAAAGTACATAAACTGGAATCTGAACTCAACGCCCAAGAACTCACTAGGGATAATTTACGCAAGGACAAAGCCAATGTAAGTATATCTAATATCTTCTGTACCTACCTAAGTAGACACACGGAAACAAATATTGTTTGCAAAGAAAATCTATTTTATTTTTAATGAAGGAAAAAATCTATTTTGTTACAGTTTGTTGCATTCCTAGAACGTCTAAGTAGAACACTAAATATGGATGAGTTAACCCAAGACATCGGCATAGAATTGCACACTGAATCCATTATACACCGTGCCGAGCAGTTGGCGAGGCTTGAGAGCGATAAAATTGTCGACAAGGTTAGTCCGTGGTCATAACACCCTGCAGAAAATGCATCATCAGTACCTACTATAGCTCAAATTGTAATTGACTTTGAGAAACAACAAACTGAACATTAGCATAGATTTAAACAACTGTTAAAACTGCCTCATATGGTCTAGTAGTCTTAATATATCTGTAAAATTCCCAGTAGCAGCTCGAAGTCTGGAGTTGCGGCAATAGGCTCGCCCCCATAACGACTAACTATTAAAACTACTGACAATTTTTCGGAACAAGTTTTGAGAACGTTGCATTCTGATTCTGCGACATCTTATATAGGTCTTCCCTTTTCCCAGTTTTATAATTAATATTTTAGTAAATAAATTGTGAATGTGTAATATCTATAATATGTAGGTACAACATTACAAATCACTATTATAATCATTATTTTTTCCACGAAAGTAAGGACCTTAGCAGTTTTATAACCTGTACAATAGCTCACCTTCAACTTTCAAGTGTAACAGCTAATATAATGTTGTTGAAGTTTGCAACTTGTACAAAGCGTTTGTCATCTGTGTTTACTGTCTATGTGTTAACTTCGTGTGTGTTTTGTGTAGCTGCTATATTACGGATACTATGGCACGCTGCCGCGACTGCGCAGAGAAAGATCTTTCCATGATTTGCCTTATCTTAAAGAAGTAAGATATGCACTTTAACCGATTGGAATGACATTGCATTGCCTACATACTTATTTAGGTGTTAGAAAACATACCTAGTCATACTTACCTACAGTAATTTGGAGAATCCGCAAACGATTTCTATGCTGCTATTTCAATCGAGTATCTATAATCAGCACAGTATCTAACTAAACGAGCACAGTAACAAAACGATTATCTCACGTAATTCATTAGCAATTAGTATCGGGGCCATACCTACTACGGGTAAAAGCTATCGCCGTTCTATCGAGTTATTCCCAGTTGTCACCACCGTCTTCGTCACCACTGGTGACAAATGGGAAAAAAATTCCCATTTGTCACCAGTGGTGACGTCCCCAGTGGTGACAAATGGGAATGGCCACTCTTTTTGTTCCCAGTTGCCACCAGTGGTGACAGATGGGAAATATAAATAGATACGTCCCCAGTAAGGCGGGGCTAGAGCTGAATATATAGTGATGTGAATTTAATTTTTTGACACGAATTATTTTAATTAGATGATATATTCTATTATAATATGTACATTAAAACGAGAGAAATAAAACTTTTACACGTCACTTGGAAGACATAATTATATTTTTATAAATCACAATAATTATAGTAATCGAAATTAAAACTGCATAAGTACAGTTTTTAGTACTACAACTATTACAGATCATATAATTATTTTACGTAAAACGATTTTCTTAGGTTTTCTATCACAGTTTCAACACATGGAATGATGTCTATTTATGTAAGTTTGTAATAAAATATCACTTAATGAATACTTAATTACAACACATTTACAATAATTTTCGCACTCCCATCCTGCCGATCAACCCCCCCTCCACTATGCTGTTGTCGGTTCGTAGATCAGTGACGTCACACTGATCAGTACATTCCCAACAATGTCAGGGTCAAGTGCGTCGTGCAGTGTCGTTAGTTTTTATAAAAAGACGTCATGGAACTATTATGCTTCGCGCAGGATTCCAATATCATATAAAAAGGAAACATAAAAGTGGGTTAATTGTGTGGGAATGCACCAAACGCAGACAAAACTGTGAAGGAATTGTTAAAATAAAAGTAAGTTTTCAGCCTTTGTTTAAAAATTCTATTATATTGTTGACATATTTTTTAAGATGTACTTATGCAGTTTTAATTTCGATTACTATAATTATTGTGATTTATAAAAATATAATTATGTCTTCCAAGGGACGTGTAAAAGTTTTATTTCTCTCGTTTTAATGTACATATTATAATAGAATATATCTAATTAAAATAATTCGTGTCAAAAAATTAAATTCACATCACTATATATTCAGCTCTAGCCCCGCCTTACTGGGGACGTATCTATTTATTTTTCCCATCTGTCACCACTGGTGGCAACTGGGAACAAAAAGAGTGGCCATTCCCATCTGTCACCACTGGGGACGTCACCACTGGTGACAAATGGGATTTTTTTTCCCATTTGTCACCAGTGGTGACGAAGACGGTGGTGACAACTGGGAATAACCCGTTCTATCTTACTATTCGGAAGAGTGATGGCTTTATTCATAATATTATAATGCATCATAATTATTTATGACTAAAAAAAACGTCATTTGAATCATTTTGAGCCATCTAAGCTCATAAGCTGTGACAGTAATTTTGGAATTAATGGAATGCTAGTAGTTATGATAGAATGCTTTCAGTATCCACATCCACAATTTCACACTTTCCACTATCAGTTATAACTAGTACAATAACCTAGGTCCATTAATTATATTCTAATCTAAGTTTGATTCATACAATGATAAAATTCTCGAAGTAAAAGTATTTTATGCCACCATTTTTCTCATTTTTATAAATTTACTAATAAATAACTCTTTTTAAAACCATGTTATAAACGAGTCATGCACGTCTATTAGAACTTTTACGCTATAGGTATAACGGATCTGACTTTCAGTGTAAGTACAATTGGCAGCACACGCGATGTTGTCTGCATCGATAAAACAACAAACAGTCACGCGTACACTTTGCATGACAGCCCTGATTTGTCGAACAACTTTCCCATACAATTTAGGACATTTCAAGTACTTGCTTTTAAACATGATCTATGTATGTATCGAAATTCCAGACTGCAGTAGTTTACCAGTTACAAAGGCGAATAAGGATTTTAAGAGAACAACTTCAAAGGAAGGATCTTCATCTAGACTTACTTCGACGGAAACTTAGTGTACAGGTATTTATATTTGAGAACCGATGGTAAGTAGGTATGACATTGCTGAAGCTTGGGTTGTCAGTTTATCAATTTACACACCCGCTTTTGTGCATGTATTTAGCTGGTTGTATGATCATGTCTAGTTTTACGTTAGGAGGAGAGTTGTCGCGTGCGCGCCGTATTACAAGCCGAGCGTGACGAGGCCGTCTCGCGCAGCAAAAAGCTTGCGCGCCAGTGCGACAAGCTGCAAGTGCAACTGAGTGACGCGCGCGCCCAGCTCCGTGACCTCAACGCGCAACTCGCAGACGCTGCTGAGTATAAGGTAAGTACCTACTTACAGTTCTCGACTTCTCGCCAATCTTATTCCGCTTGAAGTAGGCATGAGCTAACTTCAACCCGGCCGTAAAAATCGAAGAGAGAAAAATATTAGTTATTAAGTCATTATCTTGTCAATGTGTAGGTAGGTACATGATACATTGCATTGTTAGACTTCAGAATAACCACGTTATCCCGCAGTCTAAGGTACGGAACGGATATCTTCTAGTGAATCCTAGATCTGTTACTGAATCCTAATAAATAACAGCATTGAAGTGATTGTTGTCGCGCAAGGCATTTGACAAATCACTATCAGGAAGATAATTCGGACGCACATTAATCATAATTATTATATCAAGGACGCCTTTCCTGCCACGGTAATTTAAATACCTAGTTATGACAGTCTTGTGGCAGGCTACTAATGTTAACTAACCAGAAACACATACCTATAATATGTATAGTTGATAAGTTTTTTGATATTACTAAGAATATATTATAAACCTTACAAAATAAATATTTAAATTGATTTTGAAATCATGAATTGAAAACTTCAAGTTGTAAAGTTGCCCTTTACATAATAATGTGACTTACGTGTATAGTCAGTATAGACAGCAAATTACTGGAATACCTAATCTGCATCCAAGGTTGAAGTGATTTGTTTAGCAGAACCATGATCTCATTTATTGTATTTGAACTTTATACAATATATTCATTTATTTGCATCATCACGCTTTATCCCACACTGCCTTCCTCTGGAAACAATATACTATATACTCGTATATACCTACACGATGGATTCAATGAATAGGTACTATTATGAGTACATAATTCTCCACAGCTGAATATTGTGTCCCAACTCTCAACACAATACAATAAGGGCATGTTGCAACACCTCTGGATAACCGCTAACCGCGGCTGGATAAATTAAAAAATGGAACAACATTTATGTCTTTATCTGCCAAGTAATTTAACGGGAATTTAGCATTAAGCTGTAAAACAAGCCCTAAATTTCACAGATAACATCACTAGAGCGAGCCCGTAAGGTAGAAGAACTCCAAAAGAAATTGGAGGAGGCGGATCTACTGCGCGTGCGCTACAACCGCAAGGTGAACGTGCTGAAGGAGCAGGTGCGCGCCACCGGCGAGACGTACGAGCACGAGCGCTCCTCCAGCGACCACCAGATCACCATCCTGCGCGACGACCTGGCGCGCACCAAGGAAGCGCTCGCCGAGTGCCAGCGCAGGGAGGCGCAGCTGACCAGCTTCAGGTTCATTAAATTATGTACATACCAGAAGGTAGCAAGTGATAGGCAGATGTGTACCTACTAATGTATACTCCTAGTCCTAGTGGTCATAAGCGACTTCTGCCGAGTAATTGGTTTCCATTCCCGGGTGGAGCAGTATTATTACGATGTTCTATAAAATTCGCACTAACGTCTCGAAATCTGGATTGTGCCGGTAAATGACAATAGGCTCGCCCTCGACATATCGGCGAACTATGGGTGAACAGCAGTACCTAAACACCTCTGCCCGACCCATCGGGATATACACTAATGGAAACAGAATCGAATCTGTCTGCTCCCTTTTTACAGTTTGCTTCCTTTATCCAGTTGTTTGGGTCATCAGCCAACGCACATGTGATCGCATTCACCAAGACTGTGACAGAGGGCTGCTATCTACTGTTGCATTTTCACGGATATTACAGGAACTCGATAGCGAAGTTGCTGGGTATCCTGGTGCCGGCGTCGGTGTCAGACTTCGAGATGGTGTCGCGGCTGCAGAAGCTGATCGACGCGCACCACGACTTCACGGTGGTGTCGCGCCGGTACGACGACCCCGCCCTGCTGCGCGCCTCGTCCCGCTCGCCGCCACCTTCGCGGTGCAGGACTAGAACACCTGATAGGTACACCTTGTTCAAGTATCTACCACCACACAGGGATTATAATGATCTTACTCACTCTAAAACAAGACCAACTATTAGTAAATATGTAAGAGGCCTCTCTTTAGATATTCGATTAAATGTAGGAGGTCACTTTCAGATATTCATAATCTGATTGATGAATAATAGTTATAACCTTCACATTAAAAAATTGTTGAGAATCCGCGATAGATTCTAATTGATTCCAGAGAAATGACTGATGGTACGCCAAAGTATTTTAAAGATTTCAATTTCAACTGTCCAAAATACGTCCAGCATTTGTTATCATTTCTCGGATTTACAGCGACAATAATACCATAATGACTTTATTCAGCAGTACAGTAAGTATATTATATTGAGTACGGTCAACCGTTTACGAAGGAAAAATTATTCTACTTTAACACTCACTCCGACATTATGTGACATGACATTATGTCATGAGTGCGAAAAGGGTCACACACACACACTACTGTAGAAGGACAGCCAAATAACAGAGATGACGGTGGGTGTGTGATTGCAGGTCATTGCGTTACGACGACTCCGGGTACGCGGATCCCGCGTTCGAGCTGGACGACGAGATATACAAGGCGCGCGCCGGCTTGTGACACTCGAGGCGCCGCGCTCGCTTCTAGACCTGAAACCACGTCTTTTTAGCCAATCGCAGGCAAAAATTCCACTTCATACACTGTACGGTTTTAGGCGAAAGATGGTCTCTGCGCGCAAACAAAGCCGGATACTAGTACCTTTTAAAATCGAGATGCGTTCAGCACGGGGGCCGTCATACAGGCTATGCCAGACGATATTTTTCCGTTACTATAATCTATTATACTAAAAGATCTCAACATAATAATTAGCCCCAGTTCCCAAGTACTTACCTAGAAATTTTAATAATCACCAAACGATATAAAATTTTCTAAAAACTATTAATTTATTTTCACAGTCTAACTAGTGTTAGTACTTTGGTTACCTTACCTACTATATTCTATCATCCTTTTTATGATGTAATGCTTCATCAGAAATGGGTAGGTATTCTGTGTACTTTCTTTCTTTGGTTCGGTAAAGCAATCGTCGTCTGCTAGGCCTTAGAATATTTAGAACGTGTAATTGACGGCCTCTTTCATATTCCTCGACGTTCGGACTAGACCAATGGCCTCATAAAAGTCATGAAACGAATTCTCTGCCTTTTTGAGTGCTATAAAAATAAAGGTTAGCGTTATGAAGCGAGAATAAATGTGACGGTCTTGGTATGAAATATTGAAAACTTACACAATACCTAACGAGTGTATAACAGAACAATTGTATCGTTGTAATTTAACTTACTTCAAAGGAATGATCTTCAAACGTTTGTAATTTATTTCAAAATACTTTAGTCTTCCCCGGTCAATGGCTTTATTGGTTGCGGCCTTGCGTTGTAATGTTGTGCGCCCGAACCAAAAAAAAAATACACACATTTTAATTAAATGTCAAAACTATTGGCATACTTAGATCATTATTATTTACATAAGCATCACCTACCCAAAAATGCATAGATGTCCCAGGTCAATTTAAGCGAGCTGTTAGCGGTCAGAGTCAAAACAACTTTGTTCGTCCACGAAATTCACTGTGGTATGAATAATATGGTTATAAATATGTTTCCCTTAATTTTTGCTTTTTAGTTCCTATGTGTTTTTTGGAGGCGGTTTGTTTTTGTTTAAAAATAAGCTTTAAGTACTTGGATAGCCGATTAAGAAATTTGTTTATGATCCCTAAACTGTCTCCGGCCTGCAAAGCAATGTTAGCTTCCAGCCAGCAACTGGTTATTGTATAAGTATCTAGTTTTCTGACGAGTGTGCAACTTCAGCCGCTGCTTATTACAACAAATTTTGGAGAATCATAATATTAATATATAGGTAATAAGCTTTTTATTAAGGGCTTGTTTCACCACCTCATACTTAGTAAGTTCCCGATATTACCTGGCAGATAATTTCTTACAAATATTGGTACAATTCGTAGATCGTGTTATGAGAGGTGGTGATCCTCTCATAACACGATCGACGTTTTCAAGCAGCATTATTTGTAACATGAATATTCGACAAAAAACATTCCCAATTTACTCATATAATAATTTAAGCCTAATGTTACACATTAATTGGCTACCGTAGCTACCATGTAATTGTATCACAAGGAAGTAGTCATTAGCTAAGAATGTTATAATAGATAAATAATGTTGTTCGTCGCAAATACTCACGAATTCGTTAATCTCGAGACTTGACCGGTATATCTTGGCACGCGGAAAAATACAGAGGGACATACAAGTTTTCTTAATTTAGCTAATTGTTATTCAGTTAGTAGTTACCTACGGGGCGCTCCAGGTGCTAATTCTAAAAGTAAATCTTTTATTTACAATCAGCAACCCTCTACCTGCCAAGTTATACTGGTTAGGTACTTTGTTTTTTGAAGTATTTTACGTATTATCTTTATTTTATGTCTTCCATAACTTTATATACTTAAGATTTATTTATTATAGTTTCAAATGACAGTTAAGTCTTAAAAACTGTGCATAGAAAAGTTCCGTTTTGCCGATTTCTCGAAAATGTTATTTGTGAGTTATATCCTATAAATTTAAGTACCTACTCATTTATTATATTCGGGTTTTCATAGAAACGTAGATACACAAAGTACGGTTATAAGTATTTTTTTTAAAACCAGTACCTGCATTATACTAATAATATTATTTATAAAAACATATTTTCTTATAACTCTACAGTGCAATTATTAGACGTAAGTACCAGTATCTAGTATAATCGAAAATATAATTACTTAGTACCTACCTACCTATTTATAATCTCATTAGAGGAATTAGGATCTATAACAATTCTCACTACTTATTTACTGCACCGAACGTAAATTAGAAAATTGCAAATGTAACAGAATAAATTTTCCTGTAACTTTATTTTATATTAATGAATATGAATATGGTTAATAACTTAATAATACCATAATCTCCTAATTTAGTAGTAAAGTATTGAGGGTCTTGGAATAACCCAGGCAAACTTATTCAGTTCAATTGGCTACTTACGTAGCACGTACTCGTATACACCAATAAAACATACAAGCTTATAAAAACGTATTTAAAAAAAGCGCATTAGATCTATTCATTATGCACTTATACTTAATAAGTATAATACTTCTTTATGATTCATCAATCAGTAGTTTATCATCACCAATAATCACTACTCTGTATTCAATATCTCAATTATATATCTACAAAATAAATTATTATGTAGCCACCCAACAAAGTTATTTAATATGCCACATACCATAAATAAATATGTACATACTCGAAATAATTGCTTTATTTATCCGAATTTTCGAGGCACCCGATCGATATACTTAGTCGATACAATCTAATTAACATAGTCACTAATTAAATGTTAGCTGGCCCCTGCTTGTTGGTTTTTGTATGATTTATCTAGATATGTACATGAGCTGTAACTTATTACGTTCAATGATAATGACTTACAATCAATGTTAAGTTTTGTACCACCAATGTACCAATTACCTAAGCTATCAATCATTAAATTCATTAACTCAACCTTCATCTCATACAAATTTGTTTATCAATAATCAAAATAGCAAATATTTATTTTAAATAAAATATGCTAAATGGTACAATATAATGTATAAGACACAATATCAGCCATGTTCGATTAATCTTAATTTCTTACGACAGTTACTACATACTGTTAGTATTTTACCTAAAAGTCTACTATTTGTGGTAAGGTAAGTGTCGTATGAGGCAACCTTTATATTGACACGACGTGAATAATTGATATCAATGAGGGTAGTTACACGTAATAAAAATTAAACTTTGATTTACTACCTCAAACAAGTTTGCCCATTTCAGTGAACGCATCAGTCTCGATACATCTAAAATGTTCATCAAAACCGTTTATTTCATTCTTTTCGTCAGCTCTGGTAAGTTTGCATAATTTTGCGTAATTTTAGCTAAGTATTTGCAATAGTTATCGTCATAGTTATGCATCATAAACGTAAGCGCCATGCGGTGTTAATGAAACTAGGTAGCACATTTTCATTAGTTAAATTAATTGTTAATACAGCTGTTAGCTCGTTAAAATGATAGCTTTATTAATCATAATTATGTTTCAAAAACTTCAAGAAGTAATAGATATTAATAACTATACCTAACCTAGCATTAGGTGTCACATTTCTCTAAACTACGAAGTTCATAATTAATCACTTCTGTTATAAATACTCCCCTACTTCGTCACCTATTGAGTCTCGTACATATTGAATAGCCCGGATTCATTTTATTCAACAGTCTTATCACGACACGTGCCCCGTTTCGCTGATCTCGATGAAGAAGACCAGCATCTCCTGCGGGCAGCGTACGACACTCCCGCGTACGACCACGACGAGTACCAGGAAGACGACGACATGTCTCTGGGCAAGCTGGACTTGCTTAAAGATGGGCTGTGGGCTGTCAAGGCTAAAATCAAGGAGCTAAAAGCGTTTAACAAAGCTTTAGCCGCGAACTTCCTCTCGACCAAGCTGAAACTGAAGGAGCTACTAGCGAGCAGTGTGGCTTTGAAGAAACATCAGCATATAGAAATTGAAAAGAAGAAGCCGGCTTACAATTATCAGGTATGTTAATCTCTAAATATATAATGTATAGGTGATTCCAAAGTCTTTGTAGGCAGGAACTATATGGCGAGGGAAGACGCGTGCTGTTTTTATTTGGTGCGACCCCGACATATCCTGCCGCATGCCATGCCGCCTCCCCGAGTGGTAGTGGTGGTGGTGGACGATCCAGTAACTGAGTTCACGTTGTTCCATTTTTCATCTACGACCACATGAACTCGTGTTTGCAGATGAAAAATACCTATGCCCAAATAAATTACAAAAAGTAGGTACATTAAAAGTTTATATGTACCCCAGCTATGGGATTTATCAAATTAGGGTTGATTGAGAATACCGTATATGATGACAAGACATTCCATCAGGCTGTAGTGCCTCCTGGCATGGTCACGGCAAATGTCACAAATCCTATGGCCATGAGTTTGTGGCTAAAGGGCAAGGGGAGGCCAGGGTTTGAGTACGTACGAGTCCAACATACCCTGCTGCCTCCCCCAGGTGGCACTCGATCTGCGAACATTTCGTTCTTACCATAGAACAAAAGCTTTTGTGTGTACATTTATTTCTTGAACGACATAAGTAATTGTTTAGGTAGCAAATACTTATGTATTTTTTATGCTGTCATTGAACCCCACTTCGTGCGTTCAAGAATTTTCGGCTAGACCGTAACGCTAAATCATTAGTAATTTAGTAGTGGCTACAAACCATAAAATCAATAATAAGTAAGCAAAGCAATTAAATCACGTCAAAATCGTGAGCGACTTGCAGACGTATTGTTTTGTATACAAGTTTCCCTTCCTACTTAATATATATATGTAGATTGTAGGTACTATTAAATGAGCAATATTTGTAGATTACAAATAATTTGTACGTACCTACATAATATATGCATACATATTACTGGTTCTCATAAACGGCTCAACGGTTTTGATAAAAGTTACGGTATGGAGGTTTACTGGGGCCAAAGACATTTTATAGGTACTTTTAACTGTCTAGTGACACTTGGGACTAGATGGTGCTGAAAAAAAGTCAAGAACAAGTTATTTATTTATTTATTATTTAAATCTCTTTGACAGGGTCGAATAAATGGATCTAGCTAGGTCACATATTCATATCTGAAAATAATCGTTTTCTCAATATTCACCTGAGCAGAGCGGGGTATCCAGATATGTACTTGGATATTATTCTTAAAATGGATTTATAATTTTAGTTTGGTTCGGTAGATGTAGGTTATATTCCTGTTTAATAAAATGACATATAATTAAAACTTGCGCAACTATTAAACTCTCATTACAGTTTTTTCTAATTAGTCCAACAGTGGTTTTATCTTTGTTAAATTACTGAACCAATCAAGACATTCGTTAAATGTTTTTTCCGCCAGCAAATAACTTGATTATTTCTCAATAACAACAAAATTTGATTAAGTAGTTTAGTAATAGCATAATTATCTTTTTATTATAACTTGTCAGAAAGTAACTAGTCTTGCGGTCACTACTCAACTCAATTTAGCGTTAATGTTCACATTTTATTTGCTCCATCTTACCGTTAAATTACAACAAAGAAACTATATATAACTAGACAAATAATATACCTAACACGTATTATACATGTTAGGTATATTGTATGTATAACATTATACATAGGTATTTTAAAACATAATTAGTACCTTCCTAGCTGACAATCAGAGACATTATTATAGTGTAGACCTCAAACAAAACATGAATAAATAACCAGAAAACAGAAATTTGTTACAAACGCAGCTGGTATGAGGCTTGCTTCGATTCCCACATCGATCAGTTAAATGGGTTTTTCTATGAAATTCTAAAACAAGTTTGTAGTTTTGATACATTGTGCCCGGTATAACCTGCAATAGACTGGCCTTGTCTAATCCTTCATCATCAAAAGAGGTCCACTGCTGAACAAAGGCATCCCTCATTGACTTCCACAGGGTCCGGATGTATGCTGCCTGCGTCCAATGACTTCCCTTCGTCTTTGTCTAATCTTTAGTGTAATTCAATTACAACAATATTTATATTACTGTGGACATTGTCTTTGCAGGCGCCATCGTACCAGCAGCAGCATTACACGGCGCCGCAGGCGGCCCCGCAATACGCGCCCCAGTCGGCCCCGCAATACGCACCGCAGTACGCGGAGCCCCAATACGCACCCCCACAGCATCAACACGACCCCTACTACGGACACTGAAAATAAACTCCATTAAAAACAACTTTAATTATTCACCATCTCTCTACATTCTTTACCAAAGAAAAAGGGTTGATCATTATTTATTTTGTACATTATTTTCCACTTGGTTTTATTTTAATTATCAAGGCTAATTCTAATAAATTATTAGTAACTGTGTAAAAAATGCTCTTTGTCTCATCGTAGATGTAATTCGTTCATAATTCCCGAGCCGTCGGCGTAACACGTCATAAGAAAGTGCATTAATAAAATAAATTCTTAATTGTTAAGGTCACCAGTGCTGTTGAGTGGAGTAGTTGAACGCGGCGCGCGCGCAAGGCACTCGTGTAG
The DNA here is from genome assembly GCA_946251955.1 of Acronicta psi. Lineage (NCBI taxonomy): Eukaryota > Metazoa > Arthropoda > Insecta > Lepidoptera > Noctuidae > Acronicta > Acronicta psi. Next base: position 6,691,252 of record OX276475.1, on the reverse strand, counting down.
TAGAAGCGAATCGCTTTTTCGTGTTGAATAGCGAATCAGAGGAACTCGCTTAGTGTTACATAGAGGCCTGGAGCCGCCCTGTACCTCCGCCAGCCCCGATGTGTCCGATATAACACGACCCTCTTGGTTCCGTAAATAAGATGTTCTTGTTAGTAATTCCTGTCAGAGTGGACATGTCTTTATCTATACAGTAGAACTAACTAGTGTGTTAGTTGTAAGGTGCGGCGTTGTCCTGCTACGAAATGAATTACAACCTATTATGGATTTTTCTACTGGTATGATATCATTTCATTTTACATTAAACTTATGCTATTCATTCTAACAATGTGATATTTCATTCGTTACAAACTACATGTTTTGGTTTCGTCTCAGAAACCAAAGTTTTGTGTGCCTTGATTAATTTCTATCTGTACAATTTACTGGTATCCAATACAATTCTGAAGCAGATCAATAGGCTGCTTCATAGATATCAGATTAGAAGCTGAGCTTGATGCACAGGGCTTTTGTACCTACTCGAACTAGGTAATACAAAACTTTTATTGATATGTTACCTACATATATCAATTAAAGACGTCAATCAGAACACAAATCAGTTTATCAGGAAGGTACTAGCCTGATTATGATAGTGGCATTGGTTAGATTCTTTATGTACGTAAATAATATTAGATTCCTCGCAAAGTCACAGCCCGTAAAAATGTTAGACAAAGTGGAGTTCAAACAAATTCTACTTTGTTCTTATTTTATAACATTACTTTTTTCCCCATAAAACACAAATATAAAGTCTCGATTTTTAAGTCAACTTTGCATTAATTTGATTTCAAACATCAATGGCAACGTAGGTATACAGCTATAGTGTCTTACCATAAGATACCCTACCTTATATAGCCTGCATTTATTATTCAACTTCAGTTTTTAGTGCCTAAAAACACCTTAATTTTTTGCTAACCTTATAAAGCTTTTGACATTTTATTATATATTATATAAGTACTTTTATTTAATTACATGTCACTGTAGCAAGGTTGTTGTTTTAAATACATTCATATAAATTACCTGCGCAAATTATTGTTAGACGTCTACTTTTTCGTTCAAGTGCGTTATACTTAGTTGTTATAACAACCTTAAGTAGTTGTTGTGGGTTGTTTATGAAGCATTCATAAAAGTTGTCATTATGCAATCAGTTTGAGCGTGATCATGCTCGCAATTCTTCATTGTGAATGTCAACGGTTCAAAGAGTAGGTAACTACGTTGAACTTTTTTTTTATATATATATAGGTATTATACGGCTATACTTTCTTGAAGTCTCAGATAGGTATTTAGTTAATTTAGTTATAGTTATAAGTCTATAATCTATATTTACCTTCTCCTGCAAGAAAAGGACGCGTTCTCATATACTTAAGTTACGACGAGTTATTGGCGAATGCTGAATTGGCAGGTTTACGTTTATGTACTTTTTCAAATATATGTAAAACGAAATGGTTTGGAAATGAAAAGTTGTGCCTCAAAGCTCTCTACAGGGAGGGAAGTAGAGAGATCTTCGAGAGTAGTAGTCTCGTAGCCAGGAATTCAGTTTGAAGGGGATAAGTTTTGGATCAGCTTAATTTTAAACTTACCTTTATTTTAAACTTCCGCCAGCAGCTTCGCTCGCATGGTCTGGATATTTCTTATAAATTACTATAGCCTATGTTACTCGATAAAGATGAAGCTTTCTAATAGTGAAAGAATTTTTCAAATCAGTCTTGTACTTTGGAGCCTATTCAATTCAAACAAACAATCAAATCTTTTCTCTTTTTACCCGACTGCCGAAGGAGGGTTATGTTTGTCTTTAAAACATTGGTGGCTAAGGTATATCGGGGGGCTTTGAACGCCCAAACTCACCCCAGTGCCTACTGCCAGATATGTTGCCTTAGACTTTTAAATACCACTACCGACTTAGTTAGAAGTCAAAGCACACCGCGTGTTATTTACATAATAATAATATTCCACAGCAACAGCTAGGTTGCAGCGCCCTTTGCAAGTTCAGAGTAAACATATTTGTATGATAAATGTCAGAGTGATCTTTAAGCAAACTGGATCGACGCGGGCGCACACTAATTTCATTTCAGCTGAGGGCGAAACGGGTCTAGAGCACTTCCTGGTCTTTTTATAAAATGGCATCAGGTAGGCGTGTTCGTATATTTATGAAGGTAATATTGTTTTATAGAGCCCGCTTATTTTTGACAGTAGTTATCAGTTTAAATAATCAGACAGTAAGCGTTCTTTCTGCCTTCTGTGATCAGTGGAGGAATGTTTCCACTTTTCCTTCTTAGTTTAAATACATTTTTGCACTTTTATCTGGTCGAATTTATTTGTAATTCACTTTATATCTAACTTAACTTTGATAAAGTTATGTATTAGGTACCTACGAATATTGAGTTATCAAACAAGTAGGAACTCTTTAAAGCTGTTAATTTTAATTGTTGGATTTGAATACACAATGTAGTTATTATGACATTGTTCATGACTTTTTGAAAACACCTATATGAAAATGGCTAAAACAGAGTCATGTTTGAGAAACTTCGAAGATATCTAAATATATAAAACTCAAAGGTGACTGACTGACATAGTGATCTATCAACGCACAGCCCAAACCACTGGAGGGATCGGGCTGAAATTTGGCGTGCAGGTAGATGTTATGACGTAGGCATCCGCTAAGAAAGAATTTCGATAAATTCTACCCCCAAGGGGATAAAATAGGGGATGAAAGTTTGTATGAAACTTTGTCAATTTTAAACCGATCGGGCTGAGACTTTGCATGCATATAGCTGCTATGACGTAGGCATCCCCTAAGAAAGGATTTTAATTAAATTCCACCCCTAAGAATATAAAATAGGGGATGGAAGTTTGTACAAATCTTCTTAGATTTTCGACTGATTGAACTGAAATTAAAGATTGGAGTTGCAATGATGAAGACGTCCGCTTAAATAAGATTTTGATAAATTCAACCCCCATGGGGATAAAATAAGGAATGATAGAGGATGTAAAAGTATTAGTTTGTTTCAGTTTTTTACACACGCTAAACAAAACAAAACCCGCAAAAAATATACCTAATTAATAATAATAGTTCTTAAACCGAGCGAAGCCGCGGGCAAAATAATTAATAAACTCCGACCTATGTAGGTGTGAAATAGGAGATGAAAGTTCATATGGAACAAAGTAACTATTCCACGCGGACGAAGTCGCTGGCAAAATAAATAATAAATTTCGACCTATGTAGGGGTGAAATAGGGGATGAAAGTTCATATGGAACAAAGTAACTATTCCACGCGGACGAAGTCGCGGGCAAAAAGCTATTAGTTATAAAAAGCTATAGTCAAAGATAACCATTAACCACCTGGAATTAGTAATAATTCCATCGTTTTCTTAAGTAAAGATCTTATTTTTCTTGATGATGACCTCGTGACCCGTTGAACGTCATAGTAAGCGACCGGGATGAGATTAGCTCATAATATTCCCATTAAGTAAAACATAGGCCCTAATTCAATCATTTGAGCAAGGCCATATAAACCAACGTATCATATTGATATCTTAACTTTGTACATCAGTAAGTAGCTGAATTAAAAAAAACATTAAATACATTATTGTAATAAAATATATACTTGTAATAAAATATATACTTGTAATGTTAAAACTAAATAAAACTTATTCAATGTTAAATTCAATGCCAAGTGTGAATAGTAAAGTACAATATACTTACAGATCGGTATGCACCTTCTTTTCTTTGTGCTCTCAAGTTCTTTATCATGGGTCAATTTATTTGCATTCAGTTTAAAATACCGCACGATCTGGTAAATCAGAACAGGTTTTCTCGCCTCACCGTCCAGCATACGCGAACCTAATATGGACAATAAAGACAAAGAATTAAGTACTAAATAAATCTCTATTTAAATAAATCTTATTAGACACTTTAGCATAATTATTTAGTGTACCTACTCGTTGGACCGTAGGTATCAAATTGCTATCTAATTTAAATATGTATAAGGATCTACGTATACAAAAAAAGAGGGTTATACTTATAGCCCTTTCATTCTGAGAGGAGTCAATTATAGGAAGTGGGATAGTACATATTCAGCCTATTATTCATTAATAATTATTAATCATAATATTAAACTGTGTTGATTATAAAAACTACCCACGAAGGGATACACAGGCAGGATAAAGGTATTTAACAAGGAAACGTATAATTGTTTGGCTGGCTGCCGGACTGATCAATTAAGCCAATCTATCTATCATTATCATCAAATATAACATTGGCAATTGCAATTTGCAATTAAGTACATTATCTCAGATGCTACTCGTGTAGTCTATAGATGCTTTTTTTTTCTAAAAACCGTAGATCGTGAGGTTAGTCTAGAGTCAGTCAGTATAAATTCCAAAGTAACTGTTCTTCAAAGACAATGTGTTTTGATTATATTTATGGTACCTACTTACATAATTACCAATAGATTTTGTTTGTGCATCAATAGCTTTATTTAAGTTGTACAACACTTAAATTGCGCATTTTAATGGCTTGCTAACTATTCGGACACAATATATTCGGACGCAGTGTCCGAATTGACACATTTTAATTTTTAAGCAGGTACTTATATTTTTTCACTGACGATTCGGGCACCAATAAAAAAACTGTTTTGTACAGTCAGATCATACTGATCATACTTAGATAATTATAATCATAAGTACTAAAGTAAAGTCAGATAAACGCAGTGAATTGTAGAAATCTAGAAGGTAAGTACTAAGTACTTGAAGCTGACTGATTGATTTTTAAAGTGTCGGCAACGTGTCAGTGGAAAGAAACATTCGGACAACAAGCCATTATTCGTCAGCAAGCCATTTAAACTGCATGTCTTCTTTTATGTTTATCTTTTCTGTAATGTAATCCCAAAACATAAGTACATTTACTTAATATTTTGAAACTTAGTTTTAATTTGAGTTTTAACAGTAGGTAAGTTAAAACTTAAATTATGATTATTTATTATGTGAACCAGTGCCGTGCCACTCACTGCCTTTAAGGCGTGATACAAGAATTAAATTAGGACAATCACATGAACGTTGTTCCATGTTCACTGTCGACATTAGATCATAATTTACGCTGCAGTTGCTGAGTGACAATACTTCAATGACGTGATGATAAATAGTTTCCTAGCCTGTTATAAATATCATGTGCATTGTGAAGTGACAGCGAGAGCGGCGTGACGCAGGTGCGACAGTTGCCACAATCGTTCAATTAACTCGTAATATTCGCGCATTGTCCAGCACAGTCCGCACAGTAGGCGGCCTTCGACGCGCACTTTTATCTAAAGGAACGCCCTTAATCGTTTGCGCACAAGTCTAAACCTATACCTATACTCGGCTTAAAGGCCCTTTCCTTTGGGTATCCAACTATCCACAGGACAGTAAAATTGTATAAAAAATCATAGAAATATAAACAACAAAGTAATTCTACATAATAAATTCATATTTTCAACAAAATATTTACCACTTCGTTAATTAATATCACGTTCTTTTGTTTAATTTAGATATTACTAGTCCTCCACGTGCAAACACGCTTGAAGATTTTGACTTCGATAGATTTTAGTAAATTCGACTATTCGAGTAGCTATTAATTTTTTCAGGAATTCTAAATTAAGAATATTTGTGTTCAAAGCGCATTTAGTTTGATCTTTCGTCACTTGCAAAATAGGATTTGGTATTTTTTTTATTCAGTGAACGTGTTCAGAAATTAAATGACTATAAAATTTTAATAGACTGATTGAACTTCTTGAACGTTTACAGTTCGTTTTATTCTCCTTGTAGGTGAAGAAGATTTCTCGGGGGGCAAGCTAGTATAGATTGTAAACTCGAGCAGCTTACGGACCTGGCGAGCTTGGGCCTCAAAATCTCAAATGTTTTGTTGTTTTTTTCCGTTGTCCATTCTGGAAACAGAAATTAATTAGTATGATTTAAAAAATTTGGATTGGACATTGAACCTTGGATGTCGAGATTGAAGTTCTAAAAAACGTTTAGACGAGAAGTTTAAACGTTTTTTAGAACTTCGTAACCTATCTAATATAATGTGGGTTAACGGAACTCAAAATCCTTCCTAAGTATTATAACAAGCCTTTTGTTAACTGCAAGGCCTTTGTTAATAGCATAGATAGCTTAATCAAATTACATACGGGCTGCGGCACCTGGTATCAATTAATATTATTTCAAATCAAATTATGGTTTAAAATTATAAGTAGGTAAATACACAGTAAGGATTTAAATCGATATTTTTATTATTTTTATAATAATATTTTTAGTCAGGAATAATAGATTAGTACCCCATTCAAAATGTTATTTCTAACCTAACATCCATAAACTTAACAACAAGAAAATCTTGTTTTATATTGTTCCAGGATTTGAAGTTATAGTTTTATTTAACTGTAGTACATAATATTATAAAACTAAAATCGAAAAAGCTATTTTAGTTGCTAGTAATAAAAACGGGCCCACAACTGAACCCTGCGGAACTGTTTATATTATTAAAGCTGGCTATGAATTATGCTTTGACGTACAGAGAAAACTTATTCGCCGATTAGTATTATGATTTAATACACCTACCGATACACTTAGAGTTTTGTTCTTAATTTTTTATCGATGTGACCTTCACGTTTTTCACTGTCACGGTCTACGCACGACGTTTGCTCATGGGTGGCGCCCACCAACGGCACCAGCCCACTTCGCATACCTCGTGTCTATACCCTGACATCAGTCGATTGCGTTTCTCTTCATGTGCCTGTACCTATCAGCTGTCAGTTTCCTTCCTTACAATATCTTCTTCTGTGCCTCTTAGGTTCTTCCCACACATAAAGCATAAAATTGAGGAACTTTACCTACTCAAATACAGCCATTATATTATACTCTTCCTAGGAAAAAAACAATTTTGGCATGATGTAGGTAAGTTATAAAAAGCAGAAACTTCCGCGCCCCACATTGGTATTTCCTAAATGCGTCACAGAAACTAGTAAGTACGTTTAAAGTCAATGGTATTCGCGCAGCTCGATACCATTACGAGATAATTGAGACATCTTATAGGTACGCTTAAAACATTTCAATAAAATACTCGGAGTCTAATACTTACGCTTTATTCTTAGATTCGTTTATTCGCACATTTTATTAATTAATTAATAGCATTAAAATCGATTACTAGCTTCATATAAAAACGTACATACTTTGTAGAGCATTTTTTCTAAAGGTCACACTCATTTAAATTCACTTTTAGATTTAATGTAAGGCCACAACGTTTCTTCATAGCGGATTTTTGTTTGCTTCCGCACGGTTCAGCTGTTGCTGCTCCACCTACATACTGAATATCTACTGTTTAACTATTATACGTATTTGTTATTACGTTTCTCGGAAAAACATTAGCTAATCTATATCAACAAGATCATATTTTTATATTAGGTCGAGCTGTGAAATAGTTTATTCTCCTAGCACTAACTAAGAACCTGCCCGCAAAGTATTTCTAAGAATGGAATCGAACGATTGCATTTCAATGCTCTTATTTTATGTACAAAAAATATTAGAATCAGTGATACTTATAAAATTAATTAATAATGATGCAGCGATGTCAAATTTATTAACATATACTTAGGTGTGAAATTCGCATTTCACGCTTATAGGTACGACAAGCGCCCACCTTTTTTCGTCAATGAATTCCAATGGAATCAAGTTCAGTTTTTTGTCTCATTAGAATATATTACTGGTGCTTACACATACATAGTCAATAAAAAATGGTTAATCTATTGAAAGTCTTCTTTGAAAATCTTTTATGAATTTATTTAATGTATGTACCTATGTTTTAAGTGCAATTGTATAAAATTTGTACTTCATTTAAAGTTTGGGTAGATAGGTTCCAAACTTTAAATGAAGTTTTCATAAACCAGGCAACCTTCGAAACATAATTGAGTGCATTATCACTACTTATTATTTATTAAAAGTTAAAACAAGCCGTGAGCACTTATAATTTCTGTAGGTGTGGAGAGGCAATAATTACAAGTACATGTAATTTATTATACGGATTAGGTAGAATAGAAGTGTTGGAAATGATTAATTTTAAATACTTATTATCTGGGTGCATAGTTCGAGCAGCTTAAAATAATAATATCTTTGATTTGGACCGTGTAGACTGCTGTAAGCAGTGCTTTAGGTTTTAGTGTACAAGGACGCCCACGCGGTCACTGACAGCGCCGCCGCACCAGCGCCCGCGTCGCTGTCCTCGCATCCGCCCGCCACTGACCAGACACCAGTCTTGTCGCGCAACCACATGATTTCCGCTCTGGACCCCAATTAAAATAAAGTACAAATATTTAACACTTTTTGCTGACTAAATATTAATAACTAGTTATTATACAAAGAATATAAATCGGGGTTATAGTACCCATAAAAATAACTTTTGGAACTTAACAAAACATCGACTCCTACAAACTCGATTAGTTTTTATTTATGAATAAATAATCAAACAGTACCTCAACCATGATTTCTATCGTATTCGATAGAAATCATGGTTGAGGCTTTCGATAGGGTTTTTACGCATAGAAACGCTGAAATTTCATACCAAATCTTTTAGTTCCTTACGTAACCGCTAGTGGCGCTGCGAGGGTTTTCCATACTAATATTTTACGGCTTCGCTAGCGAGTCTAGTGAGAAAAACTCATGGTCGAGGCACAGGAATAGGTGCTGTTACCATAGGGGTAACAGTACCCCGTACCCGTACTGCTTCAGGTATTGCGTTTATTTATGATGCAAAACAAAAACTAAGTTATGCTTAGACTTCAATATCTCAAAGTCAAAGATATTCATTGCGTAAAACTGTGTACATATTTACATAACAGTGTTTTATAATTTTTGGTAGGTTTCAACAGTCTACCCAATCGGTTGTAGCAAAGCAATATAAGTAAGGGTCGGTACATATCTGACGGAAAATGCGTCGAGCGTATCATCGACGCACCAACGCATCATCGGTTAGGTGTGAAAGGTTGAATGTTTTATCATATATTTGTCTGTTTTGGCGTTACGCGACCGATAAAACGCGACGCATTTTCCGTCAGATATGTACCGACCCTAATAATGTTAAAATCTAATAAATAATGTCTGTGCTAACTACTTCGATCAATATTAGTACCTACTAACCATCATAAAATCAATTTTGTAAATATTATTATATTAAGAAACAGTAACAGGATTCTTTGATTGGCTACTTTCAGAAAATGTTGAATCTCAATTTAATTATTAAAGTATTAGATCGGTGGGTCAGAATATTATTTTCAAGCACGGCCTTGTTATTGAAAGCAACGATCATTGGCAATTTCCTTCATATTATATTAGCGCAATGTTGGATGTCTATTGACCTGAAAGATTTTTTAGATATGGCTTAGGTACCTATAATAAATTACTATATTAAAATACATAAGTAGAATACTTAATTTAGTTCATATTTATTTTGATCTTATTACTATATGGTCTATGAAAACCTCGCGGTTACCAATCAGTTGTGACAGTGTTTAGTTGAAATTGTAATGCGTTTCTTCAATCATTAGGTATATAAAGCCTGTCACTAAGATTTAATCTTTAAGTAACACCAAAAGTTACGTAAGTACTAACTATTAGGTAACACTTTAGGAAGGCTATAGTGCGACCTTATTTAATTTTGGATTTTGAAATAAGTTTAAGTATGTACACTATAGAATAAGTAATTGTTACGTATACTCTCTCCAGATGCTCGTTACGCTCAGCGCCGTCTCTGAATACGTAGGTAGCGTTCTAAAAGTTGCAACGTCCAAAACGGTTCAATTTTTAACGGCATTTGTCTGTCTCGTAACTCTCGTACCTTTGCATTTTCTCAGTTATTTTTCTTAATATCTAGAATCTAGATTAGTAATTCGGTCATCTAGATTCTAGATGACGGAATTACCCACAAAAAGAACACCTACACCTACACCTAGTTCTTAATTTTCAATGTGCAAGAAAACATAATAACGACTTGGCAAGTTTTAATTGCCAGACATTGTTTTTAATATTAATTAGTAATTTAATTATATAATATATTACTTTAAAAAATAACTACTTACTTGTTTAGAAACTTGCCAAGGCGCTTACTCAGCTTACTTATTTAGTAACCAGGAACATAATCTGTTAAATATTACTTAGTTGTGCGTTACTGTGGAAACTTCTATAGAACTTGGCACTTGTTTAAACCATAACACAGTTCAGTTTTCCACTAATCTTATGAGTTACACTGATGTCATTGTTTTTTTTACACTTAGGTATGTTTTCAATGGGAAACCAGATTACGAACCACCATCGCTGAGTCTTTGGATGCAAGCGGCACATAAGCATTGATAAAAATACCCCTTGTAGATGAAAGTGTATCGGGGAATCGCTGAACACAGCAATGGAGTTATATTGGCTGATAATGGTGATAACGATGTGCATCAACTTAGAACCTTTTTGACTACTTAGTCAAAAAGGTTCTAAGCTGATGCATCATCATCATCAACCCATTTACTATCCAACTGCTGGGCACGGGTCTCCTGCGGTTTGGCGCAGTTGGCGTGTTGACTAGGTATCTTTAATACTACGATTACTTTCAGCCTTTCCCGTTGCCGGTTGCCCTGCCGTACATATTTCCCCAAATATGGCTGTGGCAACGTCAACAGAAGTGAGTGTTAAATTGCCGCTTCATGTGTGTGTTCAATTCGACTCTGGGCAATGGAATAACTTGGATATTGTCGCGGCATCGGCGCTCTGCTTATAAGTTTAATTAATTATTTAAATGTTTTATAAAAAATATTCAATAGGGACGTCAGAGGAGATGGTGGATGATAACAATTCATCGTATAATAATATGAATAATTACCAGCGAAATCTTCCAACATCTAAAGTGATTATCTCGGTATCACTAATACCTACATATTGGTTAAAATAAAACCTGGTATTGGTAATCATAATAACTAGTTTCGGTATTATGAATTCGCGCAGGTACTGACTGATGACTGATGTCAGTCTGACATGATACTGTAACACACGTTGCCGCACGTTGCGCTGCGGTGGGTCTCCGCCTTTATGTGAAGGGCTGAAGAAAGTGGAATGAAAATGCAAAGGAAAAGCATTACTCACCAGTGTGGTATATTTCGTTAGATATTATTTTTATTGACGAATTTTTAGAACGGTTTTTACACATGCCCAGAAAATTTTGGATTGGTTTTTATAGTATTTTCTGCAGTCAGATTCTACGTTTTTTATTCTTCCTCTTAGTCATTTTTAAATGTCTTTTCGAGTCAGATTTATTACCACAATTTTATATTTCTTAAAATTTTATATATTTTGTTAATTAGATTTATCAACAAGCGACTATACCAGATTGGATACGAACGAAGATTATTAATATTTTTATTTGGTACTTATGTGATTTACATGCAAATCTTTTACAAACCCGTTAAAAAAGTCGACTTCTAGTAACCTGCATGAAAATTCTCGCACCCAGTATTTTGCAAATAAATCGAGAATCGAGTGCAGACCAAGAATGTGATAATTATTTTATCTTGTCTTGTTATGGAGGCTTACATAGCCAGCAACACTAGAAGGTAGGGTCGGCAACCCGCAAATACACCCGATGTTGTAAGCGTCCATAGGCTACGGTATCCGCTTACCATCAGGCAGGCCGTATGCTTATTTGCCACCTCATTGGTATAAAATAAAACACTTCAACCTCGTGGGGTCTTTTGTGTTGTCCCCATCACCGTATATTCCTTATCTTTGAAGACGTGGTTCATGAAGGCGGTTAACCCACTAACCACCCACTAAATTTTTTTGCGGACATCAAAGCGCGGCTATGTGATGACGACGTCTACAGTGGTCTAGAGGTTAGAGTACCGGACGAGATCGTGGGTTCGATTCAATTTCCACAATTTTGTGTTCAAACGTTTATTGTGATGAACATTTGTGTTTGTCTGGTTGTTTCCTATAAATCATGTATTTACAAAAAGTATATAAGTATTATATCCATTGTCTAGTACCCATAGTACAAGCTCTGCTTAGTTTGGGACTATGTAAAATGTCCCCAAATATAAACAAAAATATGCGAACGGCAACGTGTACCTATGTAGCGCTATAGACTGGGGTCGGTACGTGAATTCATAATACCAAAACTAGTTATTGGTATGATTACCAATACCTAGAACTATTTATTATATATTGGTGATACCGAGAATCCGAGATAATCGCTTTAGATATTCAAAAATTTCGCTGCTATTCATATTATAAGATTAATTGTTATCATCCGCCATCTCCTCTGATGACAACGTCTTTAAATTGTTTTTCTTAAGACATTTAAATAGTTAATTATTTCAACTTTTAAGCAGAGCGCCGAAGCTGCAACGATTTCCACGTTAACCATTGCCCATACATAATTCGAAGTGGCAATGTAAACACTCATTTCTGTTGACGTTGCCACAGCAATATTTGGGGAAATATGTACGGCAGGGCAACCGGCGACGGGAACGGCTGAATGTAAAAGCGATATAAACAAATCGGTACATTTACATATTATTTTTGAGTACCAGAAACTTGACCTTTCCCTCGTAAGTCGCGCTTAATAAATATCAAGCTCGTAAAGTATATAATAGCTTTATAAATTCTTATGTTAATGTATGTATTTAATATTATTACTGGCGTTGCTTGTACAACATATACTGTCAGTAATTAAAAAGTAAATGAATAATTTTATTGGCATTGGTGAAATAATGAACAATTTCCACCACAACCACACAACAATAAACATTATAATAAGTATGTAAACGTAGGCAAATTGTATCGTTTCTCTTTTGCCTGTATTATCTCGCGCCATACATAGATCGTTTATGTCAGCGAGTCGTGCAAGTGGTGGCCGTAGGTATAGTTTATTCATAACGTTTATTATCGACAGATATACATTACCTTGATGTCCACAACATTTTTCCAGCCTACATTCTTCAATGAGGTTTGTAGGTAGAACGGAATGTGAAGTGTTGCGATTTGTGCTTTCTTGGCATATTTGAATTAGTTTTACTAAGATTCTAAGAATAAAGAAGAATGAAGAAGGGCGAGCGGTGGCTTAGTGGTCAGAGCGTCTGGTGTACCGAACCAGAAGGCGCAGGTTCGAATCCTGCCCGCCCGGCGACTTTTTCCTTCATTAAAAATTACTAATAATTATAGAATCTTTGACAGTATTATCTTGGTATAATCACTTGGCTTACTGGGCGTTTTCCCTTAAGATCACTTGACCTTGTAGCCAATCGCCAATGTTACACACAGAGCTTTTTATAAGTAGGTATTTATTATACCTATAGGCGAAGTACTAAGTACCTATTCGTAATAAGTCAATGTGTAATTATTAATTATAAAATGTAACATTTATTTCTTAAACTACGATGTGCCGATACAGAAATTGTCTTGCACATATTTAAAATAGATAACGCAACAATGGGTGATACAAAAACAGGGGTGCGGATAAATAATCTACGTGTATTGTACGCCCATGGTTCGCATAACTAGTCATCAATGTTTTAGATCCTACCTAAGAGGTGAAGACGAGCCTATTGATAATCCCTGAGTAAGCATCAATCCTAACTCGAGGCTGCCAGTGCCGCTACTGAGAATAGCATAACACACCTGTTAACACTGTCCAACCTAGGAATCAAACCCAAAACGTAACATATAACGCTTAGTACCTCAGCAATGTCTATAAAGTACTTAACTAAATCTTCTTACGGAGAGTATTTGAACATTAGGTACATGTTTTACACTTATGTAAGTGTAACTGTAACCTATTTTATTTCAGCTACTTCTACAAATCTCTAATAGGACCTCAATAATAAAAAAATCTTTCTCTATTTACAGATCTTACGAACATTCACGGCGTCGTACCCGTTGACAAATCAGTACGATTTGGGTGTCATTGGCCTCGAGCCTGAGCCTATGAACAATGCACCAAAGTATGAGGAACAAACGAATCCTTCAGATGAAAAAGTTATATCGGTAAGAATAACATCATCGGTAGCCGTTGGACGTGGGAGAGGAAAATCTACTCATGGACATTCTGGCGATAAATTATCTTTCTCAGAAGCACCATCCTCAACAGTCATTAGCAGAAATGAGGAAATTGTCCTAACTGAAGCAACAGATGTACCGCCAAATCTTGTTGGTGCTAATATAGAGTATATAAAACAATTAAATGCAAAAAAAGAATTAAGAGATCACAATCATGACTCAATTCACCCATTTAATTTGATGACTAAAGGGCAACACAACATTGACGATGAAGCTTTCCAAACGGAATCTGCAGTAAAAATAGACAAATACGAAGAAGATATCCAAGATGTACCAATAGCCCGAAAAGTACCATCGAATGCTGATGCTAACCGATTCGGAGGACCAAATGCTAACCGACGATATCAAACCTCAAATATTAATCCACCGGCTGAAGCCTACAATGAAAATAATCCTTTCAATATTACTAGTGACTCACTATTCGAGCGCCTGCAGAAGTTCGGATTAAGGACTAATAGTGGTAATCATAAAAATGTAGGTAATCTTACAGCTTCACAAACGTTAGTTTCTTATAGTAATAATTATCAAAACGACGACTCTATAGCTGAATCTTCTATAAAATCTGTCGAATTTGCTAAATACAACGAAGAAATTGGTAACGTTCCACTGGCAGTAACAATGCAGCCAGTACGTTCCCAGAACAACATTCAGAGTTTGACAAACAGAGCATTAAGCGAGGGACGAAATAATCCAGGCTTAACCACTGTTAGTTTTAACATAGTTCATGATACACCCAAAGTAACTAATGACAATGAACCAAGTAACTCTTACATATCGTCGAGTCAAATAGTTCCCAATCAAAACCAATTTTACACTCCTCCAAAAATCTACAGTCAACCATCAAAGATATATAGCGAACCAGCTAAATTTTACAGTGAACCAGCCAAAATATACAGTGAGCCAGCTAAAATATACAGCGAACCGGCTAAGGTATACAGCGAACCTTCTAAAATTTATAGTGAACCGTCCAAATTTTATAGCGAACCCGCTTCTTTACATCTTAACCAAAATATGCCTTCAAACATCGCACCCAACTACACGCCATGGCAGCGACCGCCTCCAAACCCCATTGGAAGCACCACCATAAACACAACTCCCGTAAGCACTGTTACAAACGTCTTCCAACAAGACAGCACCATTGAGGACCAGCCCGAGAAAAACTACGAAGTTGATGAAAAAGCTAGCGTATTAACTGACGGACAGAATCATGGCGTACAACAAGAGACGACTACAGAGAAATGTAAACAAGAAAATTGTAAAGTGGGATATGTTGTGGAAGGGCGACAGTTTAAGAAATATAGAGTAGAGGAAAGGACACCGGATGGTTTTATAGTTGGAGAATACGGCGTGGTGAGGAACGAGGACGGCGCGCTGCGGGGGGTGCGCTACACGGCCGACGGCGACGCCAGCCCGCGACTCATTCACGACGCGCTCATGAAGTTCCTACAGCTCAAATAGGTGTAATACTACGTACGTCTGGTCTTAATCCAAAATAAATGAACACATTACTTACTTGCTCATTTAATTAAGTACTTACATCAAAGTATCATAACTATTATGAATAACCAACAAAAGTACATTTTAACAGTTTACTGTGTATTATAAAGACTGAATGATTAAATATAATGCAAATCCACATTTTCCACTTTAGTACCTTTACGGACATAACATAGACATCCTAATTATACTCCTTAAAATTTCTGAGTTGATTAAACATACCCACAAAATCTCTACATTTTTCTTTGGAAGCAAGCAATCCTACAACAGCTTAGGCTTACAAAATATATGTGTTATTTATTTCTGTAGGTGGTCATATGACCACATTTTTATTAAGTAATTAATAATAATAATTAATGCTATTTTATAAACAAGGTAAATTAGGTAAAGGTAAATTCTGATATAGCTCAATAAATATGCACTTATTATTAATTCTGGTGCCATGTATCACTGTATTCGAAAATATTAATATTTTAATATCCTCGCTCACATTTATGTTAATTAATCAATATTGTATTGTAAATAAATAGGTAAATAAACACAATTATGACATAAATACTAATGATATAAGCAATGATGTCTGTTTTTTCTTTAGTTAGTTAAATATATCAACGTTTATAAATTAATGTAACACCTTGTAGGTAATTTCAAAACTTATGCTATTTCAGGAAAATATTACAAACAATGAAATAAATTAATAAATATTTAAAAACATAATTTTAGCGGTTCTAAAAAATATAAAAGTTGTTAAACCTACTAAAACTTTATCACTGAGTAGAAAGTTATAAAAGTTGCGTATCTTCAATTTAAGAAAATACTGTAATTTAGCTTATTTTTTTTTATACTTTCACTCTTCAGCAATATTTTAGGTCCGTCTATAAAGTTTTGTCACCAAAATATTATTTATTTTACACAATGGTAGGTACTTAAAGGCTCATCTTAGATTGGGGAAAAAAGAAATATAACAGGAAAGATGAAAAGAAGATATAAGAAGATGTAATTGCAAAGTAAAGCACATTTTTCGAGATAAGTATTTAAAGAGACTTCTAAAGTAATTGGTTATTCAGATATAGTTTTATAAAAATATATAGATTCAATTCGTTACGATATACGGCTTCGATAATTGGTTTAAATATACCTACAACAACCACTGGTTAAGACATAACTTAAGGGATATGCAACGAGCAACACTTTATAATTTGTGGCCGATAATACTTGATTAATATCAAACAACAGTGCTTAATCTATGATAATAATTATGTTACAAACAACAAAGCCAAACCGCTACGTGTGTACTTTTATAGATGTTACTTATTTATAATTATAATATATAATAGGAAGTATAAATATTAATGTAGTTAGATATAGGTATAAGAGAGTAAATAGGTCCTTTTCTTGAGGAATGTAACGTTGCCAGGATAACCATTTCAAGCGCATTTCGATGATAACTATACTAAGGTTAATATTGAAACCACTTCAAAAAATTTGCAGCAACGAAATTCCGAATAAAGGTAAGTATATAGAAGTGTAGGTAGGTATAGGTATAAGAGATATGTTTAAATTGGAACACCGAGAAGGATTAACAAGAAAGATCTAAATAATGCAACTAATTTTAGGTATACAGACAATATATAGGTGTATACATAATTATATATTGTATTTTATTAAATACATTAGGACAATCATGCTTTAAATCTAAATATCATATTACTTAGATAGCGTTGGCATTATTCCTATAATTATGATTATTAACAATAAATCTTAGCTTTAATTTTTGTCTAACCTAGTGCACAAATAATCGTGAGTCATTTCCCAAGTTAATCTATCGAGTTGAGATTACATTTGGTCATTTTTCATAATACTTAAACAAATTTAGTATTTATTATCAAATCCATTAAGTAGATAATTTGATCTTTAGCTAGCTTTTCAAGAGTTAACATTCTTATATGAAAACTACATCAAATATGTAGACATCTGGATTATACTAAACTATAATTAGGTACATCTTGTAACATATAAAGCAATAATATCTCGACAACGCTTCGTGCAAAAATCATCAACAATAACCATTCGTGGAAGCACATTAAATCAATGGAACAAACGAACGACTTTCTGATGGCGATGAACATTCCCTACAGTAGGGGTATGACGACAAGAGAAACAGCCAGGTGGACGTAATATATCGAAACTCAGTTTCATCCTCATCCTTACTCGTTACTAATATTATAAAATGCGAGTTGTCTGTCTGTCGCGCTTTCACGACATAACTACTGAAACGATTTAAATTAAATTTCATACACAGATAGTCTAGAGCTTGAGAAATGACATAGGCTACTTTTTAATGCGAAAAAAGGGCTGTAAGGGGTTGAAAAAGGGGGTTAAAGTTATAAGAAATGCCCAGACCACGCGGGCAAAGCCGCTGTCGGAAATCTAGTAACGTTTTTAATTTTGTCTTGAGATTATACATACACAAAGTTGGACCTGTTGACACGACACGTACACCGGGATCAAGGAGTACTTATTAAGTTCACAACGAAACAGGCAAAGCCGCACGACTCTACTTGATTTGTTGTAGGTACTAAGTACTTATCATATCTACATTCATATCGAGCTTAACGTGTAGTTCACCTTCACTTCCGTCACAAGTCGGTTGTATAATGTTATATTAGTTATTACGGCTGACCGCTTTTCAGTGCCACTGTCGAGAATGTTAGCAAGTCTTGTACGTGCTAAGTGAAACACACACACAGTGAAAGCAATGTGTGTAATAATGTGATAACACCGCCAACGAATATCAGAACGTTTGTCGTGGTCCTAGGCTTACATTTATAATAACTACTGCCAAATATATAATATTATCACAATCGTCGCTAATACAATTTGTGTTACAACATAAATAAAATATCTTTTAATTTTATAATTGTACCTAGCTTTAAAATATTATAAGATCACGACGACACCTTAAGCCCACTCTTAAATTTTCATTCAAGTAACGAACACCCAACATGAAACTCCATTTTGTTTTCAAAATAGGTACTTACTTACTTTTGTTGTAGTTACAAAAACGAGAAAATCTTGTTTTAACTGTGTAGGTTGGTATTCACTGTTACGTTATATAATTGAGATCGAGGCGTTCAGAAAGACAGCCAGATAGGCATGGCATGGTCAACATAAAACTGGCACTAACACTGGACTACACAAAAATCCCTATCGATTAAAGTAAAGCATTCCTTAATATCGCGACATTTAGTTACGTAATGTAATACATTGGGTACAATATTTTTAAGTGTTTAGGTTCTCACCAATAGCCTTATATGTATAGTTAACTAGACACAATCAATACCTATGTCTTCATTGCCTATACAAAATTTGCATCAAAAAATGTTGTTGTGCCTAACAAAATTTTAAATTCCAGCTACATAAATAGGAATAGGTACCTAAGTACCTACTAAATAATATTTTTTTGCAAACCAATAATATCTTTTATGTCTTATAATATTAGTACGTAAGTACTACTTTATGTATAAAACATTTTTATTTTGGCAGTGTAACAGAACTAATACAGCCACTCTGAGCCATTATTATTCAGCAAAACATTAAAAAGCGAAAAACAATTTTTTTATAAATTGTAATACACGTTTATACAAATAGTCTTTAATTTTATGACAAAAATCGTCGATCCTTCCCAATAACATGACCAGATTTCTTCACTAGACTTTCAAAATTAGTCGAAAAAATATATAATATTCCTTAAGGTGTGACATAATAAACCTATAAAAGTCAAGAGAAAAAGTAAAATAGGGGATAATAAATATTTGAGCGATCAGCACAGATGGCTCCCAAACTAGTGCAAGCCTGATTCCGTCGCTTCGAGAAGTTTCCAAAGTCTGCGTAACTTTGGACACGCTTAGTCGTAGTTCTCAGACTCTTGCTGCACCAGCTTGAACCGGCGAGGGCTCTTCACTGCAATAGAGCCATGCCCGTCGAGCGAAAGCCGGCCCTTCATCTGAAGATATCTGTGACATCATAAATGCGTTTTAGTTTCAGCAATCCCTAGAGACCGTTCAGTTCAGACCGTTAGAAAGATTTTTCCGTTATCTGACAATAAGATAACCCACATACGTGTGTACAATAACTAGTTATTGTATTGTATTGTATAGTCTATCTGTCTAACCGCTATGAATTCAAAAACTATCAAACGGATTTTCTTCAGGTTTTCACTAATGGATGTATGCATGAGGAAGGTATTATTATAAGGGATGGGCGGCTAGTTGTTTATAATTCTTTATAATGTTTATAAAAACCAGTATGGTGTTAGTTACCTCTTAATATAACGGCACACAAGCTTCGTCGGTCGCTGTTGCCACTCATCCAGTACTTCTTTAGGAGCCAAAACCTGTTGTAAACGTTATTTTCGGATAATATCATTAACATTAAAACACTAACATTATTCATCCATGGTTCAAAGCAGTTTCAAGTAAAACAGGATTACCTGATCTCCCTTGAGCCTGTCTAGCAAAGTGACACAGATGACAGCGGCCTTAATGCCAGCGTGGTGCGTCAGCGCAGCGAATGCAAGCGATTCCATCTCAATGTTGACCACGCCTGACTTGTGAATGCTCTCTAAGTACTCCATCTTGTCAGCTTCCGTAAAATCGCAGAACGCGCCGTCCAGTCGACCCTGACCTGAACGACAACGACGCAAAGCCATACTTAATTAATGATCTCAGATGATCTCATTACTACCGTAACTATCTCTTAAGATACACTCGACCTCACTCACACAAACCCCTACATCTATTGCGTAGATTCTAATTTGTAACGGTTTTTCATAACCAAAAGATAATAAAGTTAGGAAAGTATAGGTAAGTACTTATTTACGATTGTAGACGTTGCACCATTCGAATATTACCAATCACGTACACGTACCTACTACCTACGTATCATCAATGCTTACACAATTGTCGAACTATTATTTTATTTAAATATCATGTAAATAAATAAACGCCACCACACTACCACATGCCCTTCAAAGATAAGTTAGTTATTGCAATAAGACTTTATAGAACGTAGTAGATTCTTCGTGTGAATCAAAGATAATTAGTAACGGTCAAAATAATCTGCCTGATAAAGACTAAAACTTACGTTACTAATTATTTTGTTACTAATTACTTAGATGAATACTATTGGGAGCCTCTTGGCTAATAGGTTGAAGTTTCTAAATGATAACAACCTTCATAAAAGTCGTAAGTGCACATAGTCTTGCCAGTGACTGTGTCGTACGGGTCCTCGGGATCGGCCAGGCCTTTCAGCTCGCGAGCCAGCCGTTTGTCCAACTTGGCAGGCCTCTGGATGGTCTTGCCCAGTACCGTCTGAAATTTATAATGTTTTAATGTCATTGGTCACAACTTACATATCATTGGTTACTCCATTTATTTTTTTATAAATAATATTCTATGTAATTGCATGTACTGGTTGGCCAACCGCAAGTGGCGGCTACAAACGTGTGTAATAAAGACTAGATAAATACCTGAGTTCGTGTGGGCTGGTATTACACCGTATTATCAAATACTCAGCCGCTAAGCCACAATAGGAAGGGTGATGTAATGCCAGAGAAATTAAAAATGGCAAATGACGCTAACAACTAAGTAAGGTCTCAAGATGACGAACGAACGATGACATCTATAATCTGCGGTTATCGATTCCCGTCAGGGTGCCGCCCGTATGCTGTTTTATAATTTTAGTGGCCAGAAATGTGGGGCCTACCAGTTCGAGTACATTTCTCAGGGCACCGTCCACAGCTTCCTCGGAGATGACGACGGTGCCGCCCTCATAGCCGATGCCGCCGCAAGTGCCGATCCTGAAGAACACGGGGTCCCGCACCTTCGCGTGGTACATCAGCTTGATCACCTCATGCAGCAAGATGCCCACCGATGGTATACCCATGCCGTGCTGCAATATAAAGATAATTATAAAACCATTATGGTATTGGTAGATAGAAGTAATATGATAGAAGCCCAAAGAATAAGAGAGGAGAGATTGGTAATTCTTCCTTTTTTTGCCTTTGTAAGTAGCATATGTAAAACCACCGATTAAAGTTACAAATGGTTTAGCAGAAATTCAGCGGACATCTAAACTTTACTTTGGGCGTTTTTCGTTTGATTTTGTAGACTTCTTCACACAGAATAAATTACTTATTCTGTGCTTCTTCCTTTATTGCAATATAGTAACAGAATCCAACCTTAATAGACGATGTCTGTGGTCTATTGGTTTGAGTTCCGGACTGCTGATCACCGGGGTCATGGATTCGATTACCACAAGACACCAATATATATGAATATAAGTATTTGTGTTTGTTTGGGTGTTTCGTATATATTATAAGTATGTATTTACAAAAAAAAAGTATATAAGTATTATATCCATTGTCTAGTATCTACCCATAGTACAAGCTCTGCTTAGTTTGGGACTAGATGGTGCTGTGTAAAAATGTCCCCAAAAATATTTAAAAAAAAATTAATAATATGAAAATTGAGGATTCCTAAAAAGGTTAATTTTAACAGTGATAATTACGGATCTTAGCTTTACATACCTACTTACCTCAAAACATTTATGATATCTGAACCTACGTACTTATTTAAGTATAATAAATAGGTCACCAGAGTAAATAAATTAGGTACTCTGATGGCCTATTCTGATAACCATATCTGAGGACATTAGAGATATGTTTTGCAATAAAGGATTCTTTCATTGATCATTCCCATTTATTGTTATATTCAAAACATCCATCGCTCTCGAAACGTCCTAAACCTGCATCTCTTTTAGTTAAAAACGAAACTAAATTAAAAAAAACGTCAAGCAAAATCGCATGCGTTTTTCTTTGTTATATTTACAGAGTTATTGTATTTATAAAACTTGTAGGACCTGTTCATATCAGCCACAATGAAAAGTCAAAACCAATCTTCCTGGAACTTGTACCTAACCAATGTACTTACATTGTTGTGAACAAACCAACTACATTAAACAATGAGGGGTATATAATTGTAGTTAGGTATCTACGTAGACATTAAATAATGTAAAATTATCAGTTCGCAGTACAACCCTAATTCAACTGAATCGTCAGCCGGAAGCACCATAACTTTTTGTACAAGTTGCGGTTATGGTCAGTCGATCGTTCATCGGTTTGCTATTTTATATCAGACTACGTGAAACGGCAACAAATGCCGCAGTGGCTGTACGATCGGCCTCTTCGGTATATTGCAGGCTCGAGTCTCGCACGGAACAATTATTTGTATTTTCGGCTGGCTGAAGCCAGGTTCGGGTCTTTGTAAACGCACTCGCTCAAAACGTTATTTCCTGTAAACGTTAAGTCAACAATCTAGTCTGCGCTACGCACATACGCTACGCTACGCGTATACGCGTAGATAAATCATGTACTTAGATAATAGCATAAATATTAAAAGCTCAATCATTCACAGAGACAACAATATTTTGATATTTTTGCAATTGGGTGAGGCCGTTACGTGATCCATCACAAACTGTTTACATATGAAGATTAAAGTTCAAATTAATTTCAGTTATATCACCATTATTTTAGCTATCAAAATATTTTGGTGTATAGGTAAATGTATACAATATATATACATTTACAATAGTTATGTGTTTCAGTTAACGAATTCAAATGAAATTATGAATAAATGAATATTTTCTGTGGAACTAGAAAATTAAAATTGATTGAAATAATCATTTGTCTCAATTGAAAATGTCGCATGATCGCATCACATCACATTATACGTTTTATTAAGGGTTGTCATGAGAGTTTTAATAGAATAATAAAAACTTAAAATATTGCGGCAAATTATTTTTACTGATTCAAGATATTTAAAAGGGTTAATGCAACTATACTATTTGTACTTGTACTGTACCTACATGTATCGCTTGTAATATGCAAATGTCTCATAATTTATGCAAAAGCTTGCATGAAGATTGGTTGCATGAAAAACTGTTGCCATGAAGAAGGTACGTGTACTACCATTGACACAATACCTAATTAAAACGTTGCCCACAACCACAATCATTCTCTTGTATCGTCAGTGGGTTTACAAAATGATTTGCATTTTGTAAACCCACCAAGTAACAACTACTTGCCATACAATCATGTTTACCGAGTGGGAATCCCGACCGAACCCGACTCTTGGAAAACGGCTTGGCTTTACGACTGCGCCAAATAGATCTAACCGAAAATTATTATGAATAAACTATAAAATTAGCAATATTTGTAATAACTTCTTGTTAGGGTTTTGTTGCTATTGGTAACTGTTTTATATACGTTATATACAAAACAAACAATGGCGATAGCAGGGAGCGGTGTTCTTGGCCAGGAGCGGGTGCGCAGGCTGGCATTCGCTCCAGGATCGCGTTATCGTCAATTGGGACGTTTGCTTAGAAATTAGTTTCAGTCCATAGACATTGTATTTGTACTAAATTGAAATCCAAACTACCTATTCAATAGCCCTTTCGAGAATAGTAACCGCTGTGTGCCACATTCTCGCTATAGGTAATATAAATACCTATAACATAATATCAGCTCTAACAATTTCCCAATTTCGGTGTATGTTGCAATTTGGGCGTTTAATTACGGGGTTGAAAATCGATCTAGCTGGAACTTATATATCTGGAAAAATTCGTATTCTCTGTTTTCGCCCAATAATCGCAAAACATGTCTAAATCAGCATTCAATGACTGCGTAATTGTTGATTTTTTATATGTCTAACAATTCTGCATTTGACGATCCGATACTTACAAATAAAACAGCACTTACTTACGTACTTAGTTACTTTTTTTATACTTGATCGTATGTCTATATGTAGCAAACAACCCTACTCTTGTTTTATCCGGTGTCGTATCTCACGAGAGAGTCACGCGGCACCCCGCACGTGAATCGTAACACGCCACTAATTAATGTGCTAATACATAGGTACATACCACGTACCTATCACCCCACTCATAATTGCAGATTGTCTTTTATTAGATAGACCCTAATAAACCTGTGACACAAGAGACACGCTACTTGACATTGAATTAATCATTGATTAGTCCTCTATATATATAGTACCTACCTATGTGCTTGTTTACATAAACCGATTAAAATACTGAAACACGTATTGGTGTAGGTCCAGAAGTGGTTATCCCTTACAAATTGTAATCGAGATAGATGTGTTGGTGATTTACTTTACCTAGCGTACGAGTAGGTCAATGTTCCAAAATTGACTAACCTACATATCGATATAACTATAACTACTTAGATTTAACTACCTCATTAGCCTGGTGGTTGAAAGCACGACTATATTATTAATTATTGAGTTACTCCGTTACCTACATTATTGTGATTTTTATATGAACTTCTCAGTAGCAGAACGGTGTTTGCATATGTGCCCGGCGTCGCCCCCTATTACATAGGACCTTATAAACATACCAGAAAACTGTGGGTAAGTATGTATACATTAGTAGGTACACCACTACCTCAATAGTCAATAAAACAGGAGTGATGATATTTTTTGTCTTTGCACGATAGGCAGTAGCTGGATGATCTGCCTCTTCGTCACTCGTTCATATCCAAATATTCTTAAAAAAAACTCCTGCATTTCAGGCACCCCTCTGAATATTTCTGTTTATAAACTGGCCCACAAAATACTTATGTAAGGTTTATAAAATAAGCTCCCCGTCAGCGGCTTCGCCCGCGTGGTATGTTATTATACATATAAACCTTCCTTAAGAATCACTCTATCTATTTAAAAAAACCGCATCAAAATCCGTTGCGTAGTTTTAAAGATTTAAGCATACATAGGGACAGACAGACGGCGGATAGCGACTTTGTTTTATACCATGTAGTGATAAAACTTCAAACTTGAACAGAAATTATATGATGTAGGTACCTAACTTCTAAACGTATTTTTTAAGTATTGAAAATATTGATAAAATAAAACAATGTCTTATTAATACGCTCCCATGAAGCTTGAAATACAATGTGAATGCATGCACTTCAATTAATATAATTGAAGGCTATTCCGAGGCTACAATGCAAAAATACTTTGTTACCTACATAAGTATTTCAGAAATAAATCGCAATTGTAACAGTATTAATGAAACAGCAATGGATATAAGTATCTGTCTACCTATTGATAATATAAACAGTGGTTTAATTAATGTGAGCGCGGTTTGTTCTGTAAACCTTAAGTTAATATTATAATGCATTTGTCAAATTTAATCAAACGGTGTAATTATATCTTAGCCTTAATAAGTGTAGATATTTTTATGTACTATTATGTAGATAGTAACTTATTATTATGTAAATCTGCACAAAAACATTTCACCATGCTCTCATTACGTAAATCGGATAAAAATATAAACATGATATTATACAGGGTTACTGGTAATACGACGGAGACTGACAGAGGATTTGCAACCAAATTACCCACTATGACCCCTGTGCAAATGTCAACCATTTTCAAGAATTTGAAATTTTACAGATATGCGGTATGCAACTTTATATAGGTAAGCGCCATTGCCTTACTTTATACTATATTTAAGTTTACTTACACTTATACAGAGCACAGGTCCCACTTTGTACATGGAGTATCTGTAGGAGAACTGGCTGATATCCTGCAGCGTGGTCCCGCATGGCAGCTTGTGTCCTATCTCCGCCATGATCGTGTACGCAAATTGTTCCATCCGCTTCGGTGTGCCGCCCATGCATACAAACTGCATAAACAAAGCATACGTCATAATATGTAGGTACGGACAAAGAGTCAAGATGCATAACCTTTTTAATGATGTACACAACATGAATAAAACCGTTCTAAAACATCTGTTACTTCTGTTAGGTACTCCGATACCTAAACTCGCCATCACATCCCCTATTGCGACGGCGTGCAGTGGCCCACGAATGAGGATTTTCCGGACTATGAAAAAGGACTTAAATTAAAAACAGTGTGTAAGTAGGTACCTTAACATCTCCGAACATCTCAACAAGGTCGTGAGATCCGCTGCCCAGTGCCAAGTGGTATAAAATATCTTGGTCCATTAACTCGATGTTGGGGTTTCGTAGGCGCACCGTCCCGTCGGGGTACCTGGTGAAAAAGGCCGAACATAAGTATCTTTCATAAAAGGATACGCATTTATACATTACTAGGGACTTTTACTTAACAACCTCCACAGTATTTTTACCGAGAACCTTTCTATTTATAAGATTTAACTTCGAAACTTTTTAAGGTAAGTATTTAGTTTTCTTGTCCTATTGCTCTGCAATATTTATAGTATGTAACTCTGCTAATACTTTTATTATTATTTATTATTATTTAGCCATTATCGTCCTACAGCAGGGCAAAGGCCTCCATACCCTCTGCTAATACATACTTAATACAAATTTTATAACATACCATCACGCCTGTATTCCTCGAAGGGTTAGGCAGAAGTGTACTAATGTAGGTACACCCACAGTTCGCCGGTATATTTAGGTCAAAGGGGGCGAGCCTCTTGCCATCAACCGGGCACATAACCAGAACGGGTACAAGGAATTTTACAGAAAACCCAACAACACTGCTCGACCCGGGGATCGAATCCATCATGATCTCTAGCGTAGCAGTCGCGCTTGGGAAGCACTAGTCCAGAGACTGTATAGCGAATACAAGGATAGCGAATTAATAAGGTAAATCGGCCAAAATAAATTTCTATCTTTGAATCCTTGACGAATAAAATAATAATTCCACAATTTTCCTTGCGGGCTTGCGGTCCGTATGAAGTAAAATTCCCAAGTACTTCGAGACTAATGCTAAAAATAAATAACAATTTTAAAGATAGTCCTTTGGGGTATACCATGAGAAGGGCTTATGCCAGAGATTAATTCTGTAAAATAATTTATTGTATGCGAAAGCTATAATTATGTGAAATAAGGTTTATTAAAAATATCATCAGTGCCTGTACTTTGACTGTAACATTATGTCCTAATAAATATAATACTAATGGTTATTTTACAACCTAACAGAATCTCGATCTACTTCTTCAATTTCGCCGTTCCTGACTTCTTCATGATCGTTATCTAGCAACACCTTGCGATGAGGGTGATGGTGCCCGTTCCCGTGTCCTGCTGATGAGCGGCGTTCATTCATTTCGCACCCGTTTTTATGTTGAGATGAATCATCCTCCACTTCTAGTTCACAATTACACGGCATTTTGTCGTCAGTTGAAGGCTTCGGATCTAAATTTAAAGAGAGGTCACAAAAATAGTTTATTTTAACCAACTTCAAAAAAGGAGGAAGTTCTCAATTTGACTATTTTTTTTATCAAAACGATTTAATTTTTTAAATATATCAATATGTGTTTGATGTTTTAAAGTACTTAGCAATAATTGGTAAATCACAGACAAAAGGTTATCGCTCGCGGTATTTTTCAGCGTAGGCGATAACAAATTACGTTGATCAGTCTGTTTGCAAACAATTATATCAAGGTTAGCAAGTAATCGATGTTGAAACAGTTATCTGGTACTTGGTATTACAATAAACAACATGTTTTAACTCAACAGTTTAAAAAATTACCGAATTTTTAAGTACTTGATTAAGTTTAAAACCCCTACTTTTATTTAAGTATATGTAT
Organism: Acronicta psi; assembly: GCA_946251955.1. Lineage (NCBI taxonomy): Eukaryota > Metazoa > Arthropoda > Insecta > Lepidoptera > Noctuidae > Acronicta > Acronicta psi. The sequence goes on along the minus strand of OX276475.1, from coordinate 6,662,962 downwards.
TACTAACAAATAACTTCAAATAAGTCAAGATAGATAAATACGAAAACATATAAAATTTTAAATTATATTTCTTACTCAGTATTACAATTAAGTACTTATGAAACAAAAAATATATTTATATAAAAAACACACTTACCTGAATTATTAATTTATATATACTATATACTTTTTTATTAAATATTAAATGAGAGCACTGTTGATCCGATCACTCATTAAAATAACGCAAAGCACACGTACGAGACGCGACTCACGCGCACCGACCGTTTGCAACGTATTGTTTGATCAACTTTCCAAAGGAGAATAGTTTGCCAGCTGCACGGTCTGCACGGCTCGTTAAAGCGGCAAGGGGAATCCACGAAAACTTTTATTACAATACTCTGCGATACAACACAGTTTGTATTAAAAAATAATTTCGCCAGACAAAGCGTTCCATTGAACACAGTCACGATAACAAGGCATGTACTCTCGCAGCCATGCCTCCATGTATAATGAATGACATTTATTACCGCTGCCACAGTAACTCCATTCATTCCTGATAATACAAGAATTGTTGTACGGGTTGAATTAAATGGTCCACGGAAGTTATGCGACTGAGCACATTAAACCTGATGACTACATGTAGTAGGTAACTATACCTACGTAGTTATAACGGTTACACATAAGGAGTTGGCGTAAAGGGGTCTTGCGGGTTTAACAAAGGTTTTTAACTAACAAAAGGTTATTTTTAATAAAGGAAAATTTCGACTGGCGTACCGAACCAGCAAACGCAGTATTCGAACCTGCGTTTTCTGGTTCGGTACATTAGACGCTATGACTGCTAAGCCACTGCGAGTCCTGTTCGCTAACTCTATGGCCAATAGAATGCTTTATTAATATCACTGAGTACCACAGGCTACATTTTTTCAATGTGCAAATTAGGACGGTCTGCTCGTGTACCATAATTATGACTTTTATTGAAAATATAAGTAAAGAACACGAATAATTTATATTAGAAAATTACAATAAGCCAACCATTACCCTCGCTCGCTCGCTATTGCTCAAAGTTTGCGTAAGTTACCTTCAATATTTCAAATTGACGTTTACGTGACGTGCGTGACGCTGACGCATGCTGTAGGTACACTAGGTACAGACGAAGTCAGCAATGTTAAACCCGGGTGGACTTTACAATATACCTACAGACCCACACCCACACGCTTGTGGTACGAGGAATTTACAATTATTTCCTTTTGACCATTTATACACTAGCTACTTAGACGGTTTGTCAAAGTAGAAAGTCTACCACACCAAGATCAGATAAAACCACAATCATTCTACAAATATAAGTAGGGAATCCTCTCCAGACAAAAATCTTTCTCTTTCAACATCAGGTCCTCCAAGCTTTCAAGTTCTGAGCTGCTTCCTTCGAATTCCACATTTCTTAAATTCTGCCCTTGTTAGTCCTAAATATGCAGTTTACATATTCGTGACATGGCAATATCACATTCTAATAAATAAAGCTTCTAGGATATCAGTCCCTGAATTGAATATCCCGAAGTACCTACAGATTTACGAATTACGAGAAATCCTCCACAGCGTTGCGTTGCAAGCTGGGTCCTGGTGGATTTGTGTATCAATATTTATCGAAAGGATCGAAATTTGTAGTCGCTAATCTTTCATTGCACTAAGTGACATTAAGTTTTTAATGTCTGTAATACGTATGTATATAAACAACTTTATTTATTAACAACTTAAATAACAACAATAATTATTAACAACTTTGTAGGAAAGCTAAATAATAATAGCTTTTAAAAACAGCCTATTATATACTGAAACCAATAAAACTCGGAAATTCAAACACGAAGCCCGTAACTCGTAGCACGGCGTAGCGCGTATCTAGAAAATATTTTTAGTGCTACCCCGATTTTGGCAAGGGTTTATTGTAAAAGTACCTACCCGCGTTCACCCACAGTTCGCTGGTATGTTTAGATTCCATGTAGGCAATAGGCATCGACCATTATATGCCTATATGCTAATGGGCACATATTCATACTCCGGGAAAAATCTCAATGACTCTGCTTGAACTCAGAATCGAATTCAGGATCTCAAGCATAGTAGTCGTCTTTTTATGTATCTATTGGCCATTTCTAAACAAAAAGATTAAATTGTAGAAAGCAATTAAAATATTCATTATATAATATGTACCTATATTTTCTAGATAACGCGCTACGGCGTGCTACGAGCTACGGGCTACGTGTTTAAATTTCCGAGTTTTATTTGTTTTCGTTTAATAAGTACTTACTTACCTAAAAGGTATAATCAAGAGCCACGCATCACATCTCATCACACAGTAAAGCCATATTTAATACTAATAAATTTTCATAAAATTTTTGTTCCATTTTTGAATTTATTTGGCGGTAAGCGGATGTCCAGGATGGTGAAACGCCCGTAGGCTTGTTATAACTTAGTCATGATAAACTTTTATGGTACGATGCCTACTAGGGATTAACTCTAGGCATACCTAGTTCCATAAAAGTTTTAAGTAACTTTGCTTAAGTATAGCAACAAGTAAGTAGGCAATTCTTAAGCAATAGTGAAAATGACTAATTATTAGGTACCGGTCTACCAGATAAGATAGGATTTGGGATTTAGGTAGGTGTAAGCGACAAATCGTCAATTTCGTTGTAACAGTAACAACTATTTAGGCATGTACTCGCCTTATCGGTTTTTACTGACGATTATCGGGTTAACAAGGCCATGAAGCAGCTAATCAAGATCACATGGGTAGTTAAAAGACAATCTAACCTAGTATAAAAATATACCTCTAACAGAACTACTACTACCACTACTATATGGTATGCATATAATATAATATGTATGGTACATTCTCTAAATTAGGTACTTACTCTAAAGTTCAGTTTAGGTACCTAAAAATTCCCTTCACTGTAGGTACTTACCTACAAAATATAGGTTATTTAATTATATATATTATATTATTTATATTTAATGGGACCTAAACATTCCACCGAACTTTGGGTGTAACATTGTACATACACCTCTGCCTAACCCATCGGGGAATACCGGCGTGATGGTATGTATGTACCTACATAATATGTAATTTATGTACCTACTAAGCTTTTAAAGGAGCGTGAACAGAAAGATTTGGTTGATACAAAAGATGAGTTTCTAATGTTATCTAGGCTGTCGTGTGGGTACAATAATCATAGCAAAAATGTGTAATAATGATACATTCTCCACATTCGTACTTACTTCCTTATCTACTTCACCTATTCTGTAAAAAACAACAATCTTAAATCATCCTAATGTCCATATCCCAATTGATTAGTTGATGATGTAGATACTTACGTATGTTTCTATCTATTCATAATCGACAATTTCTCGTAATTTGGCTGTTTCCTACTTTAATCTATCTGCCTTAGTAGTTCTATGGACAAACAAGTTTCTACAAAGAAGTCTGACCAAGTTGTCGTTTCCCAGCCATATTTTATTTCATTTATTCCATTACCAAAAAATGCGAATACTTTATATTGGATTTGGGTTCTGTACGCCAGCAGTATAAACCTAGTCAATAAAATTAACTTCTCGATTTACTTAATGATGTGGTAAGTACCTATAATCATCGATTCACCTAGTTGAGGCGACTGACAGTCGATGCAAACCATGAAACGTACACGGGTAAATAATTATGTGTAATACAATACTTACTCATCACGAAGTTCGTCTTTATCGAAGGACATGGTGATGTTCTTATATTTTCACAGGCACAGCACAGTTTCAAGTACGAGTTAGGCAACACACTATCTGTGTTATGACCGATCGATGAGTGTAGCGGTGGAAGCGTGCGGTGCGCGACTGTCTGCTATCAGTTGCCGAAGGTTTTCCGCCCAGTGTTTGCAGGGCGCGGGCGGACTGTGAAAAGGGCCTGCGCGACGCCTGTGCGCGTCGACAACAACCGAACGAACGGTACGACGAACCCTTTTCTTCGCATCTTTAGGACGATGAAATTGTGTTACGCATTTCTTTTTGTTCGTCTTTTGTTTTTCAGATAGAGATAAATAAGTGAATAATTATAACGTCAATATGGGAGGTAGGTAGCTAAGTTTTAAGTGTAAGAGAGAAGGTCGAGAGTATTGACTATTGTTGTGTTTGCTTATCAACTAAGCCATCTGAATAAAACAATAAAACAATGACAAACACAAACGTTTATGCTGCGCAGTAGATAGTGTCCTCCTAGGTATATAAAATTTAGTTTTATGGAATAACTATGCCTAAACTAGTAAACTAAATCTTGGCAAATTGATTAAAAACCGCACTTAGGGTTCCGTACCATTTTTAATTAGTATGAACAGGAATGAAGGGGGGCCTTTGCCCAGCCAGCAGTGGATCGCACCGGGCTAGACATAATCAATAAAATAAGTACAATAATGGCACTAGTAATAGAAACTGAACATTTGAACTCTACCTGTAACGTTTCGTGAGATACAGCCCGACAGATGGATGGATGGACGGGCAGCGGAGGCTTAGTCGGATACGGAACCCTAAAAACTGTGTCTTTGTCCAACAAATCCAAGATTTGTATGTTTGATGTATTCATTTACTTTGTGTATTTACAGCAGAATAATTATTTACCGTAATAAAATAATGGGTATTTAAAAGAATACGTCCAATAATGCTTGCACACTTTATTTCTGAATAATTAATAGATATCATACACTGATAATACACAAGGAGAGGTCATATCGGGAAAATGATGTATGCACATAATGTACCTATCTATGTTTTTATCATACACATAATATACAATTTCGAGAATGCCTTTGTTCTGGCTGACAAAATTCAAGTATGGATCACAATAAACAAATAAACACAACTAAATGTAATTTTCCTAACTAAAATTATTCACTTTTTGTATGTAGGTATGTATTACGTTAAAAACAAAATCTAAGTATCAAAATATATTTTTATTAAAGTGATTCAAAAATATTAGCATGGGAATTAAACTGATGATACTAAATTATAATATATGTAAATGATAAGAATATCTAATTAAAGCTTAATTGAGTTTATAAATGTGCAGGTAACAAAATAAATCAAAATAAGACTGGGCACACAGCTCTAGCTTTCAAATTCACGATAGCACTTAATCTATCTAAAACAAATTCAGTCCGTGAAAGCCTCATTTTGGCTCACAGGTTTATTGGTTAAATATTTAAATTGAAAGCAAGATTATGCTAAATTATTAGACTACTGACTAGTAGATTAAATGTACCTACAACTTAAGTTTTTAATCCTAGCGCTATACCTGCAATGGCATTGTTTTTATATAAGGAAACAAATGCAAAATAGTGTGATCACACGTCTGTGACCTCAGTGATGTCACAGTTTAAAGCCTCATTTCGAGAAGTCAAATGAAATGACAATGTGATCTTCCTAATTTTATAACATTGCATGGAAATTTTAAGCCATAATTATAAATGATTACCTATTAATATCCTTTTGTTTATTTAAAAATATACATCCAATTGATATGAAATAGTTCGATAGTAATAGAAATTTATATACCTACATAATATTATACATGCATGTAAATGGAGCATTTCTTTTCGGTATCACTAGTCACAATAAAATGGAATCAAAGGGGCTAAAATGTAAGAAATTGATCCAAGGGGTAATTCAGATGAGCTATATAAACATACACAAAAAGCGTAAACATTTCTTGTCGAGAATATCCATATTTTATTATGTTATATGACAACAGAAACAATTTAATAGGGTTACCATATTTTCGTGACAACTAGTCAAATGTCAAACACGTCCTACAAATTGTATTCACGGTACGCTTGAAACTTCGTTCTTTCTTAGTAGATAAAGACTAAAATTGGAAGAATTGTTTATTTTTCTTACGGCTTATCTACACACATGAAGCCCACGTGATCAGTTTTTGCGTAAAACTGTCCTATATTATATTCATAAATCACCTGTACTGACTAAAATTCCAATATTTTTTTTTTAATTAAACATTAATTAATTTAAAAAGGAGTTCACCTGTTTATGTCTTATTAGATAGAAAAGCCTTTTAATTAAAATCTGTCTCTCATAAAATTTAGTATATAATAAGTCTCAATAAAATTTTCCCCTCGTATGTAGACATGGCGTAATAGCAAATATAAATGTGTGGTTAAAGTATAAATTCACTAAATCAGTCTGCAAGAAGATTACGAATCTAAAACCAAGTATAATATTTTAATAAAGGTAATTTTTCCTAGGGAATATAGCATGAGGTTCCTTATAGTTAGGGTCAGGCTGATTGCGGTAACGTCGGGCGAGCCATACTGCAAATAACTGAAAAGAAAAAATATTAAGTTAGAAACGAGCATGTACTCAATTCATTGCTGAATATCGCTCACAATTGACAACTGACAAGCAGACACGTGCAAACATGCTCATATTGTGTGATGCAGTTACAAACAAGTAGGTAAGCACGCAAATAAAATGTACAAGAGGTGCAGTTTGACATCTGGCACTATCAATATCTGAAATTCCATCTAGTATTATATCAATCTTTATGGAAACGAAATTAGAGATACATTTAATTCTTTGGTGGACACTTGATGGAATCTAATCACGATAAAATAAAAAGCAAAACCGTGTATAGTTGTGACAATGAATAAAATAACACAATTTTTATAATTTTCACTTATCAATGAATTGACCAGAAGGATCTACTATTGTTCTGCACTACCTATCGATCTTTTTTATTGTATTTATATAGTTGTATACAGTAGTGGATAGCAGAAGTTGCCGTCGTCAGCCGCAAAAAAGTCAGGAATAGGCATCAAAGTAAAGTGTCTTATTGATAAACAGATAAGAATGGCAATATCATGTCATGCATCACACATTGTTACAATATTTATAAACATAGCAATCTTCTTTAGTCTGCTTTGCTTCTACGTAAATAAATAAATATATATATGTATTATGTCAGGGGAAAATTGTCTTGAAAAAAATCCGAATTTTTCCATGACAATTTCTTAATAACATTGAATTACAATATGTACCTCCGTTCAATAACTTATCGACAGTGAACTCTTTCCATATCAATTTGGAATGGGTGATGCCTATCAAATATTATGACAAAATTATTTTATAATAAAATTGAAAGAAGTCGTGAATTCACCCCAAATTCACTTTATCATTGTAAAATAAAACGGCGGGATTTGTTTTAATAAGTATCAAGTTTTTATTACAGTGACTATTGATCACATTTTCCCGAGGTATTTATATGTTAGGGCTATTCAAAATTATCTAAAAGTTTTATATTGTTGTGCTTTCCAAGATCTCCTAAAAAGGGACGTGTACATATCTACGAGATAATAATAGATTGGTCGAAATCAGATCCCTCGATACCTATTACAACTCGGTGTATCCGGATACCTATCAAAAATTTTAATTGAATACCCCCGTTGCAAATAATAAGCGAAAAGCGGCATGCGCTTATCAATGAAAAACATGCAATGCAATCCAAAGCAAATCACCAATCCACCTCAAATGATTATAATCCACATCATCAGATCATTCACTCCACATCATCAGATCATTCACAGAAATGCACTGGGGTTAGCACGCGGATCCTTTTGGTTACGATATCTTACTGTCAACCATACACCCAGAAACTGCAAATTAATCGTCCGATTGTTAGTCACAAGAGCAAGCCAAATATTAAAAAATATTTGATTGATTCACGACAGTATGTATAGAGATTTCATTGCGATAAGGTAAGTGGTCGCCGATTAATCACTTGAGGCTCGAAAGGGCCCTTTCGGGGGTTCGACAAAAATCGCGTAATATCACAAGGAGGGAGAGATATCACGTGTAATTTTTCCTTTATTATTTTTAAGTCAAAAACAACCTGCAACCTTAATATCTGTTCTGACATTTTTATCTTGGTCCTTAATCTTCCAGAATGGAATTAGATTATACTTTGCAACTAAATATAATACAATTTTTAAGATACTTGGGTGGATAGTCTTAGGCTAATATTCGGAGACGACGCTAAGCGTAAACTCGCCAAGTTTTGAGTTAATTTGACATAACCGTTATTTTTTTATTTTTAAATCGTATCCATTCTGAATAACGATAAGTACCTAATTAAACATTGCACGAAATTAAAAACCGCAAGAGTAATAACTTAATACCCCCTCTAAACCCTGAGCAAGCACTCTGTCTGTATAGAGGGGGGACATGGAGGCCTAATTTTGCAGCTCATCAAAGTATAGCTCCTATCATCGTCGATTATAGGCAGCTCAACTTGTCATTTGGGGAGAATTACTTTTCACCTTTACCAAGTGCTAACTGCTTCTTGCAGTTCATTGGTCGCAGTGAATCTGTATACATGCTATGGAACCATTGTCACCACAGAATTTAGTAAAATTGAAAAATAATTATCTGCTCCTAATGTAGCAGTCATCTGAAATGCTTCAATGTTAATTACAAATGTATTACCATTATCATAAAAAGTAAATGATGAAATTGAGAACAATTACTTTATTCATGCTTATTCCTGATAAGTACTCCTCATCTACATGCAATGATTATTTACAAAATAATGACCAAGATAAAAAAGATTGTGTATGATTTTAAATTGTGATTAAGATGCGCTTTTTATAATTTCATTTCTTTTAAAAGTGTATGAAAAGCTTACATAAATCTGTGAATCATAATCGAAATTGAAATGTATAAATAAAATAGTTGTGTAATAATCACATGCACAGTTTTTTGTAATTGATTGTCATTTTGATTGCATACTTATTATTTCATAACGCAATTTCACTATTTACTGGTAAGTATTGCTATTTTTAATAGGTATAAATTAAAACATTTTCTTATCACTGCATGTTAATGTTTTATCTTTCATAAACAAGTATTTGTTCAAATTCTGTAACTTTGTAAGATAATATGTATGAAATAAATATTTTATATAGACATTAAACTTATCAAACTGTATTATCTGGTTTGGTGTTTTCATTGAACAAAGATACATAAGATAAAGTATGACAGAACTTACCTCAGTGAAACTGAAAAACAGTCCAATGCCACCACACAATTTGAATGCATAATCAATTGTCTCCTTCAGTTTTCCCATACATGGTTCACATTGACAGTGTATTGGATCAAATGCATTGCGACAGCAAATTTTCTGGAATGGAAGAAAAAGTTTGCAATAGAGAGATGTTCGATTCACTCCCTTTTATAATGTTGAGTGGTGACTTTTAGCTAGCTAAATTTAACACGAAATAACATACCACCACACTTTTATTCCTTAGGCAAAAATTCAAACTTTGAATTGTGAATTTCACAGAAAACCCCAAAGGCAGTATGTGTCAGTCAATTCAAATTCATAGTGACCTGGGAATCTGACCTAGGTCAGTGGTACCACTTTCGACCACTAGAAGAGGCAGTTTAGGTAATGTAATTAAATATTATGTATTAAAAGCATACAAGTTAGCCAACTGCTGGTAGCATTTATTTATCATTATCAGAATATAATATGGGTCAGGCATTAACCTATGAATTGTATTCATTTCATCACACATTCATTTTTAAAAAGAAATAGAATTTATTGTAGATAAATCCTATTTATTGAGGAAATTTGTTTTGAAAGCTTTACTTTGTAGGACAACTAAATTAACTTACTACATATTATACTTTACTTACATCAACCACATCACAAGATGGATGTTCAGCAGTCCCATTCTCTGGTACTCTACTCTGGAAACCGCAGCATTGGAACCGTTCTTGGACTCGTTCTTTAACATCCATGTTTACCTTGTTCCATCCCTTAACAAACAAGCAAATAAGATCATGAAACACAGCCTTACAATAACTGATTTTAATTAAGCATTAACATGAAATAGGGGGCCAGCCTATTGCCAACCAGAAAAAATGCAAGTTCCTAAGTTATTGAGAACTTCATCAAAAAAACGGGGGGGGCGGGGGGGGTAGTTTAGAGTCTGTCCCACATTAATATCTACATTGCACCCATGTAGGCAAAGGCGGGCTGGCTAGTGTATCTTTAAAATTATACCAAACCTTAAATGGAATTTTTTTTGAATTTGAATTTTGAAAATACTTTATTAGTTATGTCACTCTAATAACTATGGTTATAAAAAGCCTCAATAAAAACAAGCTGAGGGACTTACCTGTCGAGCCAACATTTCTTGGTGGTCTGAATTAACAGTGAGACATGCACAAGCCACTGAAAACTGTACCAAAAACAATAGAAACAGAATCACCATGTACTGAGAACACTGAGTTAAGGTTTACTATTCTTGTGGTACAAAACATACTCAGTAGATGCCTAAATACCTATCAATAATTTATTATAACCTACGAAAAAAGTACCTAACTGAAAAGCAATAAATCATCAAGGATTATAATATATTTAATTTGAATTTGATTGGCACTAACTCAATTAGGGTTAAGATTAAAAATAGGTTTGTTTTTGCTTATCAGTTACTTTTTAGTTGGTGAATTGTTTGTTGAAAGTAATCTTTTTTATTTTTTTGTGTCTAATATCAAAGTATTTCCTTAGTTACCTTAATTGTAACTTAGGTCTAAAGTTCTCATGAAGTTAAATGAAATAAGCCCAAACAGTAGTACAAATGAGTAGTTGCTGTAAACCATTGGGGTTTCCTTTGACTGTTGTTTGTCTCCATCATCAGACAACTCTCCAGGTGCACATCATGTTGTAGCACGAAGTTTAATGAAATAACCTCAAACATGAAGTAGCTGTTGTTAACCATTGAGGGTTTCTTTCAACTGTATTCCGTTTCCATCATAAGGTCAACCCTTGTTGTCAAATCTTGTTGTAGGGTCATCAGAACTACATAATAATGTGTGCAAATTTCACCACATCAGGTTTACAGGAGAATATTTGAAATTCGCCTTTGAGGCAATATAATATAAACTATTACAAAATTGCATGCGGTAGGTACCTATTACATAATGAAACAAAAGAATACATTACAAATTATGAATTACATGTTGAAAACCTTGTGCTATGTAACACAATTACATACTTTCTAAAATAGACTGTATCTTACTTAACTGCAGTATGTTGAAAAAATTTTGTTACCTACTCTAAATGATACGACCTGCTTTTATCAAAACATAGTTTTATACTTGTTAATCACAAAGTTGATGTAATTTGAAAAGGATACAAAGAATAGCATAACCTGATGATGTTTGACAGCCCCAAGCAATCCTAACAGAGAGATCAAAATCAGGAACACTCCACAGGCCAGTATGCCTCCTACAATTGGCAGGTTGGTGACCAGTGACGACGCCTGCCCATACACCGCCACTGATATCAGGATGCTAGCTACCACCTGGCAATATTTTTACTGGTTAAAAATAAAGTTACAATTCATCATTACTGAACAAATGAGTAAAATCTAGATAGAAATTAGATGATACTGTCGATGTCACAGAACACCACATATTGTTGTAAAAAAGAATTGTTATCTTACCACATAAAGCACATTTAGCGCAATCAGCGCATTTTTAGAACAAGTAAATCCTCCACACATATTGATGCCACTTATTTCTTCTTACAACGTCTTTAAATCATTGACGGAATTATTACAAGAATTAAAAAACAGAGACTACTGAAAATGCACAAATTAAACAAGTTTATTTATTATTTATGAAAGAATAAATTATTATCAAATATCAAAGCAATGAAAGCAACAAGGACAACTTTATTCATTGACAAGACAAAGGCAAGGCAAAATCACCAGTGTTGCCAACAGTTATACTAGCTTTCCACCAGATTCAACTTCTAAAACCACCAGAAAACCACTAACAAAAATCGGATCTACTTTAAAAATCGCAAAAAAAAATCCACTAAACAAACTTTTACAATAAAAAAATATTAAGTAATTAGGTTTTAAAATTATTACGTTAATAATAAAATATTAATAAATATCAACATAATTTTAATCATAATAACATTCTTCGAAATCGGCCCAAATGATGTACCGAAGGTACACTTATTGGAAAAAATACCCTGTACTATTACTTATTGGAAAAAATACCACACCAGACGCTTTGACCACTACCTAAGCTAGGCTCGCGGTAGCTTAATCTTAAGCTTAATCCAAAGTGCTACATGCACAAAACAAACTCTACGCAAACTCCTTCAACTGACTCATTTCGTGTATGAGGAAATGGCTACATGTTTGGCTTCCATAGAGGCCGTTCTCAACTCCCGACCTCTGACTCCTCTCTCTTCTAATCCCTGTGACTTCACTGCTCTTACTCCTTCTCATTTTCTTATTGGACGACCACTCACCGCTGTTCCCCATCCACAGGTGACCGACATTAGCATCACCCGGCTAGAGCGCTATCGACGCATCCAGCACATACAGCAGCATTTCTGGCAGCGCTTTAATATTGAATATGTTTGTCTGCTTCAACAGAAGACGAAATGGAATAGGTCGTCAGCAACCTTGGAAGAAGGAACTTTGGTCCTCATCCGTGACAGGACGCAGCCTCCTCTTTTGTGGCTTCTTGGGCGTATTGTACGGACCTTCCCAGGAACAGATGGCATCTCCAGAGTTGCGGAGGTCAAAACAAAGAGAGGAACTATACGGAGGGCCTACAACAACATCTGTCCCTTACCAATATATTGAAGATATCTTCAAGGGATTTCTTCAACGCCGGGAGCATGTCCACGCGTGAACGGAAACTTCGGAGGCGCTGGTGTAACAACGGTCGTCGTGCGCCGCCCCACTACCAGCGGCGCGACTGTACTTCACTCCGGTCTGCGATCCAACGGCGCAAGCACACGGCCAGCGCACACCACGACCCTCTAATATATTTGTTATCGAAAATTGCTGCATTAAAAATTGTTATACAGTCCACTACGTTTTCTTCTTCTATCTCCACTGAGCTGAGGATCCAACAGGCACGTTTCTCAACCCTTGAGGAAGCAACATATTTATTAGTGAGAGTTTCGTTCGTTCGTTATGGCTGTATTTGGTATATTATATATCTATGGTTACAAACTTGAACTTTTTATGTTCCTCCATGTTGAAGGAGACATGAAAAATTGGACACGACTCTATGAAGCTATTATTCTACATAACCCAGTTGAAACATGTTCGGAAGATTTAGAAATAATCAAGACCTTTTTGAAGAACTACATAGTAATATCAATCGCAGATGGGCAAGTGCTGCCAGAAATCAGAAGACCATGATGTGTTCTCTTAGAACAAATCTGCTAGTCATTTTCACCTAGCGCTAGGGATGTTGAAAAAATATCGATATTATTTTGTCAATGTATCGATATTTTTTACCGATACTTATTATTTCGGTATATCGATATAAAATTCCAAGTATCGAAAAGGTATCAAAATCGATATTTTTTTCAGACCAACAAACATTTTTAAGGTAAAAGATTACAAATTACCTTTTTTTGGCCGTTTTATAATTTGGTTTTTAAGTTGGCCGATATATCGATATTTTTTGGAAATATCAATATCGATACGATATATATCAATACTTTTTGCATTTCCGGCATCCCTACCTAGCGCCACCTAGCGTTGATTTAAAACACGAAAAAATTTTCATACGCATCAAAACCATAGATATATAATTCCATATTATATATCTATGATATGGATATATAATCAAAACATTCAACCATGAAGTAGTAAGTATACTTAGTGATGTAAACGAAGTGTAACGAAGTTTGACATATTAGTTCCATCTTTCTTAGTTGTATTTTCTCAACAATGTTGCCGTAATGAAATAAGCTGAAATATATTTGGAAAATTTGTTAAATTAAGCCAAATTTATTACTATCACCATCGTTTTGTTAACAATAAATAAAATGTTGTATTCCCCCACTAATATGTTTTTTAGAAGTAGCAACATTGTCAACCATTTGTTCTGAAGTGTTTCAACTATCAACGCTAGGTGGCGCTAGGTGAAAACGACTAGCAGATTTGTTTTAAGGTGGAAGCTCCGACAGGCCGTCCATACATTTTTCGATCAGGCTTTTCGCTAAACATAGACACTCTTTGTTCAAACCGAATCATTTTATCCCTTTTCTACAATTAATTGTGTCCGCAATAAATATTTTTAGAAAATAACTACATTTATTTACTGAGAAAAACAGTCGAGAAATTCAGGCAAAATTTACAACTTTCTTACATGTGTGCGTGAGTTTAGATAAGCAAACTAGCGCCAAAAAAGCGTCATCTGTACTATATTGTAGTCTTTGAGCGCCATGATTGCGATAGTTTAGAGATTAAATGCTAGATGGCGTGCTGGCGTTACTATTATTTTGTTAAATCAATATAATACGTATTATAATTGATTTTTATTTCCTTTCCTACCTTTCACAAACAGGTTTCAACGAAAAAAACATTATAATAACATATTATAACATGTAAACAATTTTTTATGAACTTTATTCGTAAATTGTATACCTATATGATTTTTGCTACGTTGCCGTTCTTCGCAACCGTGACCTACCGCAGAAGAAAACGTTGCCGTTCTTACTTCTTCGTTCGCTCGATTGAAATGTAACAAAATACAATTTTCAAGCTTGCTTGTATGCTATAGTATTGTCACGCGGATTTTCTCGCGTGTTATTTTGCGATTGAAATTCAATATCTCTAGTAGGTATGTATTTGATTCCAATTTAATATAATTTCATATAGGTAGGTATACTACGTGTTTTGAATAAATTAATATTAATATACCCACAAGTAGTAATGATTCAAAATCCGTAAAATAAAAGGTAGGTATACTATCTTTCAGCGATAATATTAGTAACAGCAAGGTGGCCCGTGAGTTGGATTTTAGGCGCTGAAATCTCGTCACAATAGGTACTTATTACTTACATACGTCTCAAATAGGTTATTATATGATTATATTATTATCAATTATTGTATTATTGTTATTATAATATTAATAATTAACCCACCGAAGTAGTAGCAAAATTAAGTTTGCAAATATTTGCAAAATCGAAGTACTTATAAAACACCTAGAATACCTTTTACGCATTTTGTGGTTTCAGACAGACAAACATTATTTTTAGTTTGTTTATACAATGTCGTGTAGGTACTCGCCGCGTGTGGTTCAGTGCAGCGTCACAGTATACATAGAGGGAACAGTAGCGAAACTAAGCCTAGTTGAAGAAATAAATACAAGACGCTACATTGAAGCAGTAGGGTTGTAACTCTTAATGTTTTTGATATTGTTTTTTTTATTGAATCTTTTTTGTTCTGTACTGATCAATCTATCGAATTGAAATAACTAGCTTACAAATACAATATAAATAGGTAATCTAATGGCGTCTGTTAATCTCAGGCATGGCAAAGGAAATGGCAGTAATGTCAAAATTCTAATACTTACCTACTCTTTAATCTCTGCATCTACACATCAAGCTGCATCATCCTCATTACATTACTATTCACAACAATTGTTACTGTTACCACCTTCGATCAATAATAGTACTAGATTTCCGACGTGCGCTTCAAAAATGGCCCGAAAAATAATAAAATTAATAAAAAAAAAAAAAATTTTAAATTAGTATCGTCCAATCATAGCCATCGTTAGGACGTCGAAATGCCGCAGTCTGCCTTCAAAAAATGTTCAAAATAGCTTGTCAGGCCAATGTTTGCTATACGCAGCGCACCAACAATTGTAACAAATATCGACTATTTCAAATATGATTCTATTTTTTTATTACTGCGTCTAGTTTCAAAATAGAGTAAGCAGGAAATTGTCAACAATATTATTATCCTTGTTACTTAGACTTAATATAATAATAAGTTTAATTTTAGATTTTTTTTTTTGTTATTATCTGGGGGCACGGCAGTGCCCCCGCCAATACGAGCAAAAAAGTGGCACGGCCGTACCATACTTTTCTCGAAGCAATTCAGGCCCCAGGGTTTTCGACCCCCTATAACTTCGTTGTTGATAAAACTTTAAGCCTGAATTTTCAGTAACCAAGCAGGCATTGTATAAATACAGCATATTTCAAATTTCAGTCAATTTGAATCAGTTGTTTAAAAATTATAACTAGTCAAAGTTTCGTAATTTTGTCACTCACTCACTGACTGACCGATCATCAAAACTCTAAGGCACTTCTAGCAGACATAGAAGCTTCAAATTTAGAATACAATTAGTGTTTAGTGTATAAATCAAGGGAAAACTCAAATATTTTAGAATTTCGTTCTAGTTTTCTAGATACACTAACTGCATAAATAACTTTGTAATCCTATTTAAATGTATAGGATTACAAAGTTACATTTATAGTAAATGAATCAGTGTACCTGTATCTATCTATACTATTATAAAATCGTAAAAAAGTCGTGTCTGTGCATTTCGGTTAGAGTATATAAACGATCGCGAACCCATAAAATCCACAAAATTAATGAGCTTAAAGTAATCGCTCAGCTGTTGCGCCAAAAGTTAAAGACAAAACATCTAAAGAAGAGTCATAACAGAACATACCATCACGCCTGTATTCCCCGAAGGGTTTAAAGAGTGTAAAAAGTGCGGATAAGCCTCATTCGCACTTTTTCAACTTAAAACCTTGGCATGGTGGATATCCATTCTCTGTTACGAAATTGTTAGTATTTTTAACATAATTTTCCTTCCAATCTATTGAATAAGTTAAACATTATGCTATCAACATAACTTATTTAGAGTTTGAGTTTGTATCACACGCTTGATCGAATTATCTAAACTTATGTACTCAGCGTACTGAGACCAGAGTTCACTTCCAGGCTAGGCCGCAAGGTGTCTATGTCTAAATATATAAATTGTATTAGAATAAAAAAATCATTCCTCAACCCCCTAAATTAGGGGATACAAGTGTACATGGGGCTTTCGTCAGGTTTCAGAATATTTAAGGTTCTAATAATTTTAATAATTTTACTATTACGAATAATAATATCACGCCTGTACTCCCCGAAGGATTAGGCAGAGGTGTACATTATATACACGCACATTTCGCCGGTATGTTAAGGTCCTATGTAATAGGGAAGCAGCCTATTGCCATCAACCTGGCACAACTTCAGACTCCGAGTTGCCATTGGGAATCGCGTATGCTATCACCATACTACCATACTCTCTAGAGTGACTATTTGTAAGGTGTTTACCTTATAAATTTTGACTTTAGTAGTCGAATATAATTGCCTAAGAGGCATATATCGCCCTGATCTACTTATACATACATACATAATCTCGAAAAACATAACCCTCCTTCTGGCGCAGTCGGGTAAAAAATATTGTCATGAGCAACTTACAAAAAGAAGTGAAATCCCACCAAAAACATTTTCATGTAAAATGTTGCCAAGACTATCAAAAAGTCATCAGATCTCATGTGCCAAACTTCTAACTCTACAGGCCCAAACTCTACAAGCCCTAATTTTACAAACTCTACACCTCAGCCAAAATTTGTGGCTTGGCCGTTTTCGTTGCTGCAAGAACGTATAACAGAAAAATAATGAAAATTTTTCACATAACGCCCATGATGTGACGGGATGTGACAAACAAGATCTATTTCAATCTTCTTTATACTTTAGATCCTTACACAACCGGCATTAGATTACCGTATACTAAAAATGTGAAGGAACTTGATGAAGACACCTTAGATCTTTTGAAAGTGAACGAATTATTTTTAGATCCCGAAGTTCATCAAGTATAAATAACGTAACATTTAGTAAACATTACAATTAATTAATCTGTGTTCGATTCTAATCACATATTTTTTTAAATATGTTTTTATTATTTAAATTGATTGGTATTTTGATGTACTATTTTTTTCGATATTTGGTTTTTGTAAACATTAAAATAATAGTATTCATTGCTAAAAAAGAAACATTGAACATTTTTGATAATTTTGAATTTGTTTTTTTTTTCATGTATGGTTTTAAATTTAATCATAATAAATTACATTACATTTGCCATACATGATACATTTCTTATGAGAAATAAAGAATCTTAAACCGTAAACCGTATACAAGCCATATACACTATTCTATATTTGTGCAAAATTTTAAAATATAATATTCAGAAATAAAAAAGTTATTGATTTTTAATCAGAAACAGACCTTTATTTTTCATAGTGGGTCGGTGCGGTTGTTTATTTCGAGCGTTTGTACCTACAAACGTACTAAAGTCCTAGTTTCCGGACTGTTTCTTTTATTATAGACTGTGGCAGCGTGCAGCAGACCTTGACATAGGTCAAATATGTGAGTGCGTTCAGAAAATTGATTTACGGAATCATTGCATTTGTTCAGAAACAAACAAATCATTGAGTTACTTACAAAAAATTAATAGACGTGATTTATTGTTTGTAATTAAATTACTTTTATTAATTATGTAATATTTTTTCTTATTCGTCGATCAAGGAATAAGTAAAATGTTACTTTAATTTTTATTGTTTTATTTTCTGTTATGACTGTTATGAGTTTAGAACGTACCCCTGCAAATAATCTTTATAATCTGTAATAATAATATCATATTCTGCCTCTGCCTATTCTAACGGATTCTAGTTAGAATACGACTGCGAATTCTGCGATCTCATTACATGGTTGTGAAATTCGATATCATTCAATTTTATTCAAATACCGAGTGTGTAAAAGTAACATCTTCTGTTGTATTTAATTTGTGTGGGCAACTGTGACGGCTGGCAGCTACTACACTCAAGCAGCTCACATAACAAGTCTCATGGATATTCCGACAATGTCGGCTAATAAATTTCGTCGTGTTGAAAAAAAATTAGGCAGTGTGTGGTTTGAACATTTGACAGAGGAAATTAAAACTGCTGGTGAACAAGAAAAGTCAATTGCTATTGAGAAAGGTCATGTGTCTTCAGACGGTGTTCCATATATTACTGTTTATGTAGACGGAGGATGGTTGAAACGGTCATATATGGCCATAACTTTGATTCACCTTCTGGTATGGTAAGTATTTTACTAAATACAAATTTGGTTCTGTAAGACTTTTTTAGTTTGTGCAATATTAACACATGTTCCTTTTCAATAGGCCTGCATTATTGGTAAAGAAACTAAGAAATGTCTATTTCTTGGTGTTCGAAACAAATATTGTTATACATGTCAATATTATGAAACAAGAAACATGGATATGAAAGCACATAATTGCTGCAAAAACTTTACTGGACCATCTACAGCAATGGAATCACAAATTATTGTGGAAGGCTTTCAAAAGAGTGAAGAAATACATCAACTTCGCTATTTGAGTTTTATTGGTGACGGAGACTCCTCTGTATTTTCAAACTTGAAAGAGAAAGTGTCATATGGAAACAAAATAAAAAAAATCGAATGCAAGAATCATGTAATAAAAAACTATACCAGCGCACTCTACAAGGTAAATAAATATATCAAATATGTTTAGATATCTCAAAATTTGTGAATCATAATCTGTATTCATATTTGTATGTTCTTTATTAGATCTTGGCCAACACTAAGCTTCCACTTTATGGGCGAAATATTTTGAAGCCAAAGGTGATGAGGCTTACACAAGTGGCACGGAAAATTATAATGTGTAGCAGTGAGAGTGCTGCTATGGCAACTGATTTGAGAAATGGCCCGCTCCATGTATTTGGAGTACATGAAAACTGCAAGGATTATTATTGCAATGTCAATAAAACGGATGCAAACGGAAGTGAAAAGAAACAAGAAAACCTTGTTGAAAGTCTGAAAAATACTGCTCCAGAGGTGTGGGCTCTGATTTATGCAGCCAATGAAAAAATCGCGTTGAAAGCAGGTCGTTTGTCAAATGAGACAACAAATGTGGCTGAAAACTTTATGAGCATAATAAATAAATTCAACTCTGGAAAACGAATTAGTTTAGGAAGAGGGGGTTCTTACCAGCGATGTGTTCATGTGGCAGGTAAATATAAACACTCATAAATTGTTAGTAGGTACTAGTGATAGATGCTTTGATTATCATGGTACAGTGTTGTTTCTTTGTATGTTACATAATCATCTATTTATATTTTATTAATATTTTATATAAAACAATATTCTGTCTTTCAGGATTATCGCTTGCTACTGGACACAAATGGCATGAAACAGCATGGAAAAAGCAGACCACACAGAGCCCAGGGACACATTTAAAAAAATACATAAAGCGGAAGGAACAAAGCAGAATACGACAGAAATCTTCGACGCGTAAACGATTGTTTGCTCCAAGAGAAAAAACCCAACCGGACAAGCACTATGGACCTGAAGCTTGTGATCCAATTGATATTGACGAAGCACAATTGAGAATACAGTGTGAAGAACGGTTAGCAGAATTCCAAAAGTCACCAGAAAACATATCTCTGATTGAAATGTCTACTGTAGGGCAGCATGAGAATGATTTATATACTACTCATAGAAGTGACCGTTTGACTGCTAGTCAATTTGGAATGGTAAGTTTATGGTATAATTTTGTTATTAAAAATGGTTACTTACACGCATTTCATAATTATCCATTTCTGGTAACATTGTGATATTTTATTGAATATGTAGGCATTGATGCTGAATTAATTTTACTACCCACATTTATTTATCTGGACTTTTATGTTTACAGATTTGCAAACGCCGTACTACCACTCCATGTCACAATCATGTGAAAGATATTCTATATAAAAAGAATATTTGTACAAAAGACATGTTATATGGGCAGCAAAATGAGAATGTAGCAAAAAGTATGTTCATGCAACAACATAATAAAATTGTTAGGCCTTCAGGTCTTTTTATTGATGAAGAATTTGGATGTTTAGCCGGCAGTCCAGATGGTAATTTTTTCTCTATCAAGCTTCAATTTTATTTATGTATTTGGCAAATATGGAAAATTATAATGCTAATTATAAACGCTACAGACCAAGTATTACAAGCACTATGGGCGATCGCATGTCTTGTATCCTTCCAACTTATAGCTCCATTTCAGTGTATTATATTTTATGACAATTTATTACAGGTATAATTGAAAATGAGAGAGCTGTTGTTGAGATTAAGTGATTTCCATCATTGGCGAGGAAAAATCAAAGTCTAGAGGCAGCTGCACTAGAAAAGAAAAACTTTGCCCTAAAATTAGACAACAGCATTTTAGTTATGAATAAAAAGCATGATTATTACTATCAAGTAAGTAAATTGATAATTGTATTGCATGTCCAGTTTATAATTTCTTTCAATGTCTGTTTTTCTTTTATTATAATTAAAATATACTATTTCAGGTCCAAGGGCAAATGCGTGTTAGCAAAATGGAAAAATGCTACTTTATATGTTTCATTTCAGTCACTGAACCTTTGACTGTTATAGAAGTTTGCAGAGATGATGAATTTATCAACAATATGATACCAAAGCTATTAGACTTTTTTTAAAACTGTATTCTGCCCGAAATCATCTTGAGACGTGTTCAAAAAAATGCTAAATGTATAGATTTGAATGGTATGGCTACAATCATGCTATACATTTTCAGTATAAGCTGACCTGTATTGTACGGAATTCTTATACAATGCGGGATCAAATTACACTGGATGTGTATAGATGGTGTAATTATGTAGCCGTGTACGAAAAACTTTCGTAGTTATGCGTGCTTGGACATTATAAATTATTATTTCACCTACCTGGTTATAATCACATAAAAAATGTATTTTTGGTTAGTTATCTCATGTATATGTATTAGTTTCTTACGTCTGTTATGTATAATTTCTGTATTATTGTAATAATATTTGATGCAATTATAATATTGTATCAGGCATCATGTGTCACTTCAAATTCTTTTGTTTTGGTGATTAAATAGTGTAAGGCGATAAATAAAACAATATCTATAAACTGGACAGTCAAGTTTTTATATCATGAACAGACAGCTGTGCTGCTGGGGGAGTTTGTTGCGCCATTGTTTCTTCTCAGCGAAAGCATTAGGAAGTGGTGAAGGGTTTTGGGGGACTGATTCTCAGCCTAATTTGAATAAAAGACTTGATTTTATATGAGAATACGTTTTATTTTCCTATCATACATACATATAACTCATGCCTTCTTCCCATTGAGGTAGGCAGTAACTACAGAACACCACCTGCTTCGATCATTACAAATACTCCTCTTTTACGTTCATACAGATTAATCAATGATAATACACGCATGCCGGTCGCGAGTACTACGTACAGTATTCACACCACATATGCTTCGAAAGGAACATTTCATTTGTTTCCTATCCTAATCGTTTTAAATATAATTATTGTAGCCGGCGGCGAATTTTTGAAATACACGCCATCTAGTGGTCAAGTTTCTAACAAGTTTTTCTCGTCTGTGTGCGTGTGTAAAGTGTGTAAACGACCTATATTCAACGGCAGATATGTTATGTGTCGATTTGGGTGGATTTTGAGGCAATGTTATGAACAAGTTCAATAAAGTGTTATATTTGAGATCAGCAAAAACTACTTCTACGACTTATTAATGTTCTAGTTAGACATAAAAAAAATAAACTGTAAAATGTTGACTACAGCGCCATCTAGCGGGAAAATGGCCGGGAGCAGACCGTATGTTCCGCCTTAAGTGAACACACCATGATCCATATTCTATGTATATAAACTAAACTAAGATATTGTTTGTTTGGTTGATCGCCCTAAGCTCAGAAACTTACTTACTGGTTGGAATTGAAAAAATATTTTTGTGTTAAATAGTACGTTTATCGAGGCTTATTATAACATTACGCTACTACAAATAGGAGCGGAGCATAAATGAAAAATGTTGCAAAAACGAGAAAAAAAAATCTTATTGAGCGCTTCAATTGCGTACGCTGCGTAAACGTGCGTAAAGTTATGCAAACTCTTATACCTATGTCGGAAATGTTCCGTTTTAAGAGCTCTAAAAATGTCAACGACATCATAATGTCTAGGTATCTAGAAAGGTTGACGTAATATAACTCTTTTTACGATACCTAGTAAAATTTGTTCTAAAATGAACTTACAAACATATCACCTGTAGGAACGTAAGTACTTGCAAATGTTTTTGTGACAACCCTAAGCTTTTCATTTCTTTCTAGAAACAGTATTACTACAACTAACACATAGATTAATTTGAAATTACAAACATATTGCCGGTAGGAACGTAAGTACTTGCAAAATGTTTTTTGTGACAACCCTAAGCTATTTTCAGTGTCTAGACGACTGTCGGCATTTAGCGTCCACATAAAGATTGATCACTATTCGTTGTTACACTATGCAAAAGCTTCCAGGTCATTATACATAGATATTAAACACTCATAGACAGACATAATTATTATATAATACCTAGGTCATTATAGGTATCATTAATATTATTTTGTATAGGTAGTATGTAAATCTCATTACAATTAAAACTATAACAAATTTTTTTAACAAAAGCATTTATTTCATCTTATTTTATGAAGTCTTATGTACTTACTTAGGTACCTATTTTATAAACACAATATCTGCCGACGTAGGAGGTGACTGTAAACTGATACGGTCATTACAACTCATTACTACCCGTTTTAAATGTGATTACACCCTTAGTCATAACTACAATCTTCCAAAAAATAGAATTTGCAGGGCTGGACTCTTCCAAGTTAAAATCCCATCATACTTATCAATAGGTAGGTATGTACACCGTTTGTATCAATAGGAACGTTTACATGCCATACAGTTGAACACATTCAATTTTGCTAAAGCTTTGATCACAATGCCAGCAGTTTTTGTTGGTTTCGATGGTTTGATCCTTCTATATCAGGTAGGTAGGCCATCCATGGTTTCGGGTAATGGGTTCTATTTTGATAAGTTTGATCTAATACAAATTAAAACTTTTATTCTAAAATACTTTGTGAACCTTTTAAATCATTTAATTTCTGTTCAAAAAATTGTTTCCTATGGACTAGGGCTAACCTCGGTTGGCGTAAACCAAAGTTTTCATTTCCCATTTTGCTGTATTTGTTTTCACCTTCGCGCCCCATTAATTCTCTTAGAGCTTGATTTCTATTTAAAATTTTTTCATAAAATATTTTTCCACTTTCAATATATTCAGGACCTAGTTCACATAATCTCTTGTCCGTATCTGTTTCATAATGAACTTCGGTCATATCTTTCATAAGAAAATATAGTCCTGTTGTAAACATACCCAGTATTGTGTATAACACACCTCTAACACCTAAAGGTGCCACATAAAGGTTTAATTTTTTATTAAGTATTTGAGCAAAATTGTAAGCAAAAAATATGCATGTGAATGGATATATAGATTCATAAATAATTTTATTATTCTGTGTCATCAATATTTCTCTACAAATTGCAAACTCTTGCACTTTTTCGGGCAGTATTAAAGCATCAGCCAATTTCTTGCCAGCTTCAGATTCCCAGTCGATCTTCTTTTGATTCACCTAGAAGCAATTTATGGATAAGGTAACTAAAATTATAATCTAATAGTTAGGCTTGCTCGAGTTCTTGACTGTCTATGCAGTTTTAGACATAGTCTTGTATGACAAGACTATGTCTAAAACATAGTGTTCTTATTCTCGAGACTCCTTCTACAGTGTTCTTATTAGACATAGTCTTGTATGACAAGACTATGTCTAATAAGAACACTGTAGAAGGAGTCTCTTGCTAAACACAAGCAGCCCATATTTATTATGGACTTGTGTTTATTTAAACACACACAGCTAAACAGTAAGGGCCTATTTCACCACCTCTGAAAAGTCGCCAACCTCAGGTTAAATCCAAAAATGGAACAATTTTTATGAAATTATCCGCTAGGTAATTTAACAGGAACTTACTATTTACTCTCTACTAGATGAAAGAGGCCTTAATATTTAGTTTTTAATCAGTTTTATTTATTGTCTATACAAGTGAGATAAGTTTGCGGCACATGAAACCATGCAGTCATCCTAGGAGCATGTATTTTTTTGTGTTATATAAATCCTACAAACATTATCATGCCACAATTGAGCACACTTCAACAAAATTTTAAAAATCTTTCAACATGCATGCCTTGTAACTTCATTTTCTTTAGCATTGAGGTAGTAAACAAGCATATAGCCTGCTTGGTGATAACTAAAAACTAACCTGAATATCATCTTGTTCTAAATCTGCTAAGGTTTTGTACTTGAAATTCACAGGTATACCTATGGCTACTCCAAACCTTGAATTAACACTACCTGAAATTTTAATAAAACTGTTATAGCTACAAAATATACTTTTTTTTCTCAATGACTGGAACTAAGGAGTTTTCCCATAATGAGCACCTGTTTTTTAAATTCCAATTTGAGAATGTATTAGGTGCTCAAGGTATTGGGTACTCTAAAAACAGGTGCTCAAACAGGAATAGGTACTCCGAAACTAATTTGTTTAAGTGAATCAAAATGATTGTGCTACTTTAGTTAGTAAGTTAGTTTTTATCACAAGTAAAAATGGGTTTTTACAGCATTTTTAATTAATTAACTATACTTACTTTATGTATAATGTAGGCAATTAACCAATTCACCCAAAAGAGATAATTTTTTTGAAAAACAGTTTGGCTTATATAATTAAAGTGATATATCCAAACTGAGCTGCCAGTGAGAAGTTCATAGAAAAATCCATTAACACCCAAACCCAGGACCTCCCGTAATCATACAATACACATGTGTGTATGTATGATTACACTCAAAACTTTTTCCCACAAGGGTAGACAGAACTAGAGACCACTAATTGATATGATTCTTACATACTTCTTTAATCAATACGAATAACACAATACTAACCAGCATGAAACAAATCATAACCAAAAACACTGAAAGGTACAATGAGTTTTCGGTGAACATCTGACACCTTGAGGATATCCAGACATTTGGAGTACCTATCCTGGAGCTCTCTAGCTAAAGGTGCCGGCTTGCCATTACTGAAAGTTACGTAAACCAGATCAAGTAAGTACTATTAATCTTAAATATTGCTTTTTCATTTTTCTTACTAACCTGTAATATTGTACAAAATTTTTATATTTTTCTAAAAAAAACGTGTTTGGTCCATATCTTGCGAGGGTACATCCAAGTGCAGTGCCTGTTATTACTGCAAATGAAAACGTGCGACCTCGTTCTGTTAAAAACCAAGATATGGGCTTTCGCGTTGTCATGTTTAAAATTCTATTTCTTCTGTAATATAGGCAAAAATCTAGTATCTACTATACTTGCGGACTGCCAGCGGGCGGGTGGATTTAATAAACTATAAATAATGTACTGTGTGGCGGCTGGCGGGCGGTTTGTTTTGTTTGCATTTGCAGCAGTGTTCAGGGTTGGATTTTCCCGATAAGTCAATCAATAAATGCGTGAACGTTTAAAGCGGGATTGGATTACGTCCGGGCCCGGGATAACCGATAAGACGACACTTAATTTTATTCCGTTTTCTCAACTGAGACTAGAATGAATACTATTATAATGTATTGACTTTGAGTACTTTGACTGACAGCAGTCTGACACTGACCCAAAGAGCACTGACCAGTGTTGCATTTGGACATGTTTAAAACAATAGTACAAATATTGAAAAGGATAGTACCTATTTGTACAAAAATTATAGTACAGTATTAATTTTGTTCAAAAGTCATTAAAATCTGTCCAATATATGCAAAAACCTCTTCTAAGTTATTCAATATTTTTTTTATCCTTAAAATAAGTAAGTATAATTACCAATTTTGCGCTACCGCCTATGAATTGTGTTGCCAGTTCGTGTCTTATCTTAGTAAGGTTTATTTACTGAATATTCTCTCACAAAGGCAAGACTATTCGTTTCGAAGGGCACTCGAGGAGAGAAGACGTGAAGTTATGTGATTTATTTTTTATTCTTGTGGTTTCTTAAATGTTGGATTGGTAGTAAATGGTTTTTATATCAGTTAATAATGTAAAGTAATGGCCAATCTTTGAATGGTAGCGTAGGCAAAAATTATAATCTTGATAGCCGCTCTGGATCTAGGCGATTATAGATTTTATTTAAAGTTAGCTAACGAGAAAAGACGTTCGGAGGGCACAGACATTCCTACCCACATAATAATATTACTTGATCCTACTACTGACAAACGTAGCGTAAACGTAGAGCTTGGTTGATTTTTTTATGAAATGATCTATAATCTCATCAGTAATCATGCCGAAATTGAAAAATATAAAATGTAATAACCACTGATTTAACAGTCCACCGTCTGTTTTCTGCCATACTTTAGAGCTAAAGAATGCGGTATTAATATTACGAGTAAATATTAAGGTTACAGATTGTTTATTACTTTAGAATTTAATCATAGATATATAATACATAGATTGGCATATGAGTAAAAGAGAGCTACTGAAGATAATGGCACTTTGGAGTGTTAGAAAGAAAAAGAGAATTACGCTGTAAACGTGACATTACATGTATACAATTGCGGTAATAGGGGTTCTGGCAAATGTAAACCTGCGAAATTTTTGGATTATTTACGGGTAGTTAAGTGTGTATCCGTGTTATATTCATATGATTACGATGGTAACTTGTGCAGTACCAGGTTGTAATGCTCAAAAGATGGAAAATCTACAGGATTACTAATTTAATCGGTATGTTTACTATTTGTTTACTTTCATTATTTCTTAATAATTGTTACGTAAATGTGTTATATTTGGAGAAAATATAATGCTAAATTTATTTATTAGATCACTAAAATGCATTAGAGATCCCGAAACAGTAATATTAAAGAAATAACAAATACGGAAATATGAGGGCATTTATAACCTCACTTTTAGTGATGGTCTTGATTTGTTTATATTGATGGTGTCGATTATCGACTTTGGTGGTCGGTGAACAACATGTCGGTATAATATAATATTATTTTTCGATTATCATAAAGGCCACTTAGAGTCTGAGGTGCATTTAGTGAAGGTAAACCAATTTACGTAAGCAATTTAGACCATAGTCGCAAATTCAGATTTCTCAAGTTCATGCACTGACAAAATCTCATAGTTAAATTCAAATTCAAATTCAAATTCAAAATATTTTATTTCAATTAGACCATATAAATAGGTACTTTTGAAACGTTAAACTAGTTGCACGGTTCCAAAAAAAGTGGGTCTTATGGAGAAGAGCCGGCAAGAAACTCCATAGATACTCTTTTTTAAAAAAATATGTGTGGTAACAGTAACAATTGTTGTGAATAGTAATGAGGATGATGCAGTTTGATGTGTAAATTCAGAGATTAAAGAGTACGTAAGTATTAGAATTGAAATTAGTGCCATAGCAATTAGAGCCGACCAGTCCCGACAGACAGCACTCGTTCACGAGCATGACGTGTGTATCGGCGCCGTTTGACTCAACCATGTTGCAGGGAATAAAACGACCCGACACACAACGCCACCATCAGCAGGACATTTAAGTGAGAATGACAGGCTCAGACTGCGGGGCTAGTTATATTTATGTAACATCTAAGCCTGCAGAGTACTCATACTTTACAGTTCATATTGTTAATTTCTCAATAATAAAAGATTTACTGTTAAAATATATCTCAATTTAAAAGTTCGCAGGTAAAAAATTAAATGTTACAATATAAGATATAATTAATTGGTATAATTATTGCAATGTCAAGTTATAAATTATTGCAATGTCAAATAGTAATAATAAAATAAAAATAAAAATATATGTCAGCCTGAAATGTTGTAATTATGGATTCAATAGCCCGGTTCATTGGAACAGTTCAATCCCAAGCATTTTTGTCGTCTATATAATCTTTCACTGTGTAAAAACCTTTAAGACATAGCTTCTGCTTGACAACAGATTTAAATTTGTTCAAGCTTAGATTTTGAATATTGCTTGGGATTTTATTGTACAAGCGTATACACTGGCACTTGAACGAATTACTTATCTTCTGGAGCCTAGTTGAAGGAACAATAAATTTATTTTTATTCCTTGTATTAATATTATGTGTATCACTACGTTTTTTAAAAAGATTAATGTTCTTATGAGCATACAATAAATTTTCATAAATGTACTGTGATGGAACAGTCATAACATTAATCTCCTTAAATTTATCCCTCAGTGAATATCTGGGACTTAAATTATAAATTGACCGAATAGCTCTTTTCTGCAGTACAAAAATAGTTTGTATGTCGGCCGCATTTCCCCACAACAAAATACCGTACGACATCACACTATGAAAATAACTGAAATAAACTAGGCGCGCAGTATCTACGTCAGTTAAGCAACGTATTTTTTTGACTGCGTATGCTGCAGAACTGAGCCTTTTCGACAACTTATCTATATGTGGGCCCCACTGAAGTTTTGAATCTAAGGTGATGCCTAAAAATACAGCAGTGTCCACAAGCTCCAATTCTTTGCCATTTATAAGTACACTGGTTTTCACCTGTTTTACGTTAGGTGTTGTAAACTTAATACATTTCGTTTTATTTTCATTTAAAAGTAAGTTATTAGCATTAAACCAGTGTACTACTTTAGAGAGAGCACTGTTTACATCGTCGCTAACCATTTGTTGACGTTTGAATTTAAACAATAGTGATGTATCATCAGCAAACAGGACTATCTCATGATTATCCCTAATTAGATAAGGTAAGTCGTTTATATAAACTAAAAATAAAAAGGGGCCAAGAATTGAGCCCTGCGGCACTCCCATAGTAACTACAGACCCGGAAGATCGATTTCCGTTAACGTCCACTCTCTGAATCCTATTACCCAGGTATGAGATAAGAAGATTCAGAGAAGTGTTTTTAACGCCATAGTGGTGTAACTTCCTGATCAATGTTTCGTGAACAGCGCAATCAAAGGCTTTAGATAAATCGCAAAAAGTTAGGTAGATAGATACCTACTTTGAATTGAATTTATGAGATTGTCATTATTTGCAGATTTCCCATAAATCCAGTAAAAAGTGATTGCGCATAGACAACATTGGAATCCGCACAAACATTCAATATTAAGCAGTTAACACTACCGTGAGCACTGCTTATCAACAGGAGGTAAAACAAGGCGAAAACTATAAAGTGGTTCTGTTTTAACTATTTGTCGTAAGAAAATAAGAAATATACATTTTTATATTTACATAAATATATTGAAAAATGAGTGTTTCAATATGTAGAGCCAAGATTATAAAATTATTGATAGATATTTTGCTGTACACGAAAGTAACCTGTACATATTTTTTAGTAATAATTGTAATATGAATAGTAAATATTTTTCTGGCCTTCTCCAAGATTTCTGATTACATACTAGATACTTGGCAGGTTTGTGTATTCTCACTTGACCAGTGGGATGCCACTGATCTCCCCCATATTTCATTGTCATTTAGTGGGACAAATAAGAAAAAATATTGTTGCATTATTGCTATTCCCCACAATTAAATAATATTGTATGCAGCAGTAAAACAGATATCGTCCACCGTTATCGATATTGTCAATCTATGTATCATATATCTATGAATTTAATACAACAAATTTTTCGATCCGATCCTCGTCATGCATGATACCTCGCGTCAAGTCGTAATCTGTGGTAAGTAGGGATGTGACATCCAACGAAAAAGTCGGTTATTAAATAAGCGATTATTAGGATTACTTGTGATTTTTTATTAAGTAAAGTCATGATTATGGATATTTCATGCGTTTAATTTCATATCTCAATAAAATAAGGAATAATCCATTATTTACAAAAATCGATTATTTGTATTAACAAAAATAATCGCTTATTTAATAACCGTTTTTTTTTCGTTCTAAGGCTAAGTATACATAAATTCGTCTAAAAAATGAATAGAATTTCTTTTTGATAGTTCTGTCTTACAAGTGGAGCTTAATTTCAGTAGATAAACTGATTGTGGAGGTTTTTATAGGGATAATATAGGACGCAACTCGTAGGTACGGTAAAGTCAATTTTCCTCTGCGCGCATTAAAGTCTGGTAATTTTAAAAGTTTACTGAATATTTAGTAAATGATATTGGTACTAAGTACTAATGTAAAGCTTAAACATATGGTTTTTGTGAATAAAATATATTTTTTTTGAAAAAATCACAAATGTTTACGCGGTTGTAGGTTGAGGTTGAGTCGATTTAGTTGCCCGCGAGTGTAGTTCAGTAACACTGACAATATGTTTTATTATTTTTTTAAACTATAATTATGAGAAATAATAAATAAATATCCTGGGACATTTTAAACAGCACCATCTAGCCCCAAACTTTGCAGAGCTTGTACTATGGGTACTAGACAATGGATATAATACTTACATACTTTTTTTGTAAATACTTAGGTACTTATATAAGAAACACCCAGACAAACACAAACATTTAAGTTCATCACATAAACATTTGTGTCTTGTGGTAATCCAACCCGATCGACTCGTGATCAGCAGTCCGGTACTCAAACCACTAGACCATAGACGTCGTCAAAAGTTAATATTCTCTAATAATCCATATTAAAACGATTTTAGATTTAAAAACTCAATAAAATATTACTATTGCTTTTTTAAAATTCTATAAAAAGAAACGTAGAAAAATAATTGATTTCTCCAGTTAAAACTTGTTTGAATACTTTCACGAAAGTTGTTTTAATGTACAGTAGAGATGATAAAAATCACAAGTTCAAATAATTTAATATTATTTTTTACATCACTAGTGGTAAGGTATTCCATAGACATATATAAAAATATGTATTTACTCTTTGAGGTACCTATTCTAATCTGTGCTCCGCTAGGAGTAATATTGTTCTGTGAATCTGTGACAGACTGTGACTGACGACTGTGTATGTCTTTGGTGTTTGTGGTCAAGTCGCGTCGACTATGTTTGTGATTTTGTTGTGTAAAACTTTAAATGAACTGAAAGTTTTGTGTTAATTGCAACAATGGCTTTAGTGGTGAATCAGTTAAACAATTTGCACCCAGAATGTCTTGATCATGGTTGGGTCACAGCTATATTTCATTCAGAGTTTCTGGAATTTTGTGATTTGCCGCCAGAATATGAGCACAAGTTAGAATCATATGATTTGAGGTCAACATTAGATGATATAATTAAATCTATTGACCAGTGGATTACCTCGGAAACAGAATCTAACGAAGATAAATCTTGGGCGACGTTATCAACCCACATTGAACACAAAAAGGTGTTAGCTATATTGGGATACTACATAAACCATGGATGCAAGAATGTTCTTACTAAAGAATATAGAAATTGTGCATTACTAGCATCAAGAGTTTACTATAAACTATTGTCAATCCCAGGATACAAAGCATATCATATATATCACTCACAACTTTTTGCTTTATCGCTGGCATGTCTCAGTTTCCCAAAAGCGATGTGTGAAAATGACAGTCACTTTAATACTAAGGAACTTACTCAAGAAGTTAACTCGGTTATAAAAGAATTAAGACTCTTTGTGATTGACTTGAGAGCTATTATAGAAACTTTACATCTAAGTCCAACAGATATGAATTTTGAGGATATTCTAAGTAACTTAGTTGACATAACTGGTGGTGCTATTGTCAATAAATTACATGTGGGTAAGTGAAGGCTGTTTAGTAATCCATCTAACAAAGTACCTATCTTAATTATAAAAATAATAATTTTTATGTTTCTTTTTCTACATTTTCAGATAAAATTGAACTTACAAGTATTTCTGGAGTTATATACGAAATCATTGATATTTTATTATGTAATACAAATCGAGAACCTAATTCAGTAGCAATACGGTTACTATTCAAATGTATACTCCCAAAACTAATTTCTTCATCTTTAGACAACCGTAATACTAATGTAAGTAAACATTTTCAAATTAAAATTAAAGTTAACTTAGATGTAAGCTAGTAATGAAGATTATACTAAACAAATCAAAATAGTATATTAGTTTGATATCTTTAGAGAAATTTGAAATGTAAAATAAACTAAGGCAGAACTTGAACCATGAAGGTAAGGCTTGGTACACCGGATGCTTTAGTCAACTATCTAAGAAGATCGCTGCTTATAATGTTGAATTCTCCTGGTAGCCTGCAGTAGTCTCAATAGTTGGTTAACTTTCTGGGAAAGTCAGGGTTGGTTAAAGTAAGATGAATTATCAACACAGACAATGGCCCCATCAAGAGGCTTAGGCTAATATTCATAGACACAACTAAGCTTAAACTTACACTTCCGTATGTCAAATCAGGGCTTTATTTACTGGTTATACAGGGTGTTTGGTAGAACGTTGAACATACGAAAATGGTGGTTAGTTGGGGTCATCTGCTACCCACTTAGCCCAAATTATTTGACCATGGCCGCACCATTTTTTTTTTACTTTTTTTAATTTCACAGAAAATTACCAGTTTTTTAAAATTTAAATTCGAATATCTTTACTTGTGATGGGTAAAACAGGCAATCTTCAGGTCTTTTGTTATGAGGATATGTTAACAAGCCCTGTGTCAAATTGTCATACAAATTGAACATTGGAATCATTAGTTTTCCCCTGGTCATCTCTGCCTTAGTGTGGAAAATGCCCAGCGAAACTAAACAAATGGTGAATTCTTAATACTACTAAATGCAGAGATATAGACAATACATGAACTAATTTACAACATTATAATTATGCAGATTTTTTTTCCAGAATCTTGTAAGAGCTTCATATGTTACTTACTCTGGATTGCTATTGAGCAAATATGGCAAAGATGCACTATCTGGTTACATTATACTTTTGGAGCACCTTTGTTACACATTGGATGGATTGGTAAATATGATGAAATATTCAATTTTGTTTTTATTTATGTATAGGTGTTATTTCTGCATTCGTAGCTATAAAATAATTAGGATGCTACTAAAGTAAAACTACTTTCTATGGATTTCATTGCGTAACTGCATCCATGGTACATTTTTGTTAATTGACAACTATCCTTGTTGAGGATGTGTGTTCATTAGCTCAGGCGAAGCAATAAAACTCACTGGACTATAACTGGTGTATACTTATATTACAAAAGATTCCAAAAACAATAAATAATAAAAACAGGCGAGGAGTCGAGGTCGGGGTAAAATTTGAAGTGAAGCTCGGGCCCGTCGCTCGCCGTTTCCAGCCCGCTCAAAGCCGCCGCCCGCGCGCGCCGCCGACGCCACGCTCACGAAGATCATGCACACTAAACGTGTGCGCTGCTACCGCCCTCTGGCGTCAAGGCATGCCGTGCATTGACAATCCTGATGAACAGAACAATATCACCATATCCTTAAGTGTTGTAATGTTATGCTTGGATTTAGATTTAATGGAATCTATAATGGGGTTTCAAGCGGTTGATAAACCAAACCATCTCCCATATCAGATCCTCCTAAAAAATACATTTTTGGTAACCATATTCATCAGATAATCTGTTAGATAATTTATTATGTTTTGAACCAAGTATATCTATATACTATAATTTATCTTTATAAATTATAGTATATACTATACATATAGATATACTTGAGCTGAAGTGCTGAAGCTGAAGTGTTTGTTTTTTTGGTTGAACACACTAATCTCAGGAACTACTGGTCCGATTTTAAAAATTCTTTCAATGTTAGATACCCCGTTTAACGAGGAAGGCTATGGGCTATATATCATCACCATACGACCAGTAGGAGCGTCAATGGAGTGTCCATAAAAATGTTGCAAAAACGGGCGGAAAATTCAACTTCTACAGGAACAACAGCCAACGCCAACAGTGGCGGGCAAAAGCTAGTAACAATAATAAAAATATCATCAATGACATCATGCAGGAAATGAAAGGGGATAGACTACCAAGCAAAGAGGAAAGAAAATATAATAAGTTATACAGACTGAAAAATATACTCTCTGTTATAAGACTTAAAGTTGACTTTTTTTAATTACTAAAATTATATTGACTTCTTGAACGGTTAGACAGAGGTGTACTAATATGCAACTACGCTCCACTGGTTTTTTTAAGTCCCATGTAATAGAGGGCGAGCCAATTGCCATTAACCATGCACATATCCAAGCTATGAGCTGTTAGTGAGAATTCACTGCTCAACCTGGGAATCGAACCCAAGGCAAGAAGGAAGAAGGAAGGTAGATATTGTGGGTAGTGTTCAATAACAAGCACAAAATAAATCTGTTTATGTACATGTACATGTTATGTACAAGTTGCTTTTTGAATTTATTTTAGTAATATTCTTTTTACCCGACTGCTGAACGAGAGTTATTAAATTAGATAAGCTTGATATATTTAATAGTTTTTAGGGTTCCATACCCGAAGAGTGCCAACGCCTAAACCTCCACTGTCCGTCCGTCCAACCGTCTGTCTGTCAGCAGGCTGTATCTTATTAACCGTAATAGGTGAAGATTTAAATTTTTTAGTTTCTATTTGTAATTCTAATGTCAGTATAACTACAAATGCTTATTTTAGTGATACTAATTAAAAATGGTATGAAACCCTTTATGTGCGGGTCCGATTCGCACTTGACTGGTTTTATTAATTTATCCAAACATTGCTGAAATTGCACTTAAACATATTTATATTTATCTGGAATAACAATCAAAACTTCTACTTTCGGAATAGCTGTTTAAAAATATTAAATTATACAAGTAAATTCTATGACGGCGTCGTGTGTTCGGCGTCAGTGGCCTGTGTAAACTAGTTTGAAAAAAAAACCCATTTAATTTATATTATGTCAATGTAAACTGTTTTTCTAACAGGAACGTGCAGAAGTTCGCGCGGCTAGAGTTTCTTTAGTGGTTGGTTTGATGAGCCTTCTGCCAAGGAAATCATATAAAAGTATTGTTACATGGCTACTACACCTGTCGACTACCGCAAAGATATCACATCGACAAATTGCTATGGTATGTATGAATATACTATGTATTTATTGTATATAATTTTTCTATTATTCATTCCAACTATCCTTATTTATTTAAAAAAAGCGCATATGATTAGCGTTTTTTGACTTCTATGGTCCCTTGGTGCTTTAAAAAAATTCAGCTTCTAATTCAACGCAATAAAAAATACGTATAACGGTACAATGCATTGTCATTTTTGCTGCATATCTTATCATCTACATCTGTACTAATATTATAGAGAGGTAAAGTTTGTGAGATAGTAAGGGGTAATCTCTCTTTTTACATAAAATTATGATAAATGTTTATTACCAAACTCCTCCAAAACGGCTGGACCGATTTGTATGAAATTTTATGTGCATATCGGGTAGGTCTGAGAATCGGCCAACATCTATTTTTTATACCCCTAAATGATAAGGGTGACCCACCCCTTACCAGGGTGAGCACCCATATAACAAAACATCGATCGACCGTTTGCCGGCTCGTTATTAAACTTTATCATATTATTAGTAAAACAATACTAATAGGGCACTTCCCATTGGCCTTGAATCGTGAAATTTGGCAAGAAGCAAGGATATATAGCATTACTAGCTTTCCGCCAGCGGCTTCGCCCGCGTGGTCTGGGTATTTCTTATAACTCATCCCCTATTTCATCCCCTTACAGCCCTACTTTCGCATTAAAAAGTAACTTTTTAAAAAGTTTCTCAGGCTGTAGACTATCTCTGTACCAAATTTCATTTAAATCGGTTCAGTAGTTTTGGCGTGAAAGCTAGACAGACAGACAGAGTTACTTTCGCATTTATAATATTAGTAAGGATTTAAGGAAATATCCTAAAATTCTTAATTTGTAGTTATAAATATTACATCTAATTATGGTACCGGATTGTCCGGATTGTCCGTGGGGAATTACAAAGTCCGTCTCCGAAATCGTATCACTCTATCATTCTAAAGTTATTACAATTTTACCTTTCAAAAATATTGAACTTGAAAAGTAACTGCTGAAGAAAAGTTATAATTTACTTAATTCTGTAGTAGTTTAAAAAATATAAAAATAAGTATCTAAATTATGAAAAACATACTTCTTCTTCATATCCTTTTCCCCAACCATGTTGAGGTCGGCTTCCAGTCTAACCAGATGCGGCTGAATAGTATTTGAGACGAAGCGACTGCCATCAGACCCCCGCAACCCAATTTCTGGGCGAACTTTGTGCTATCTTAGCGTCTATGTACACCGATTAATAAAAAACACCCTAAAAATATCATCCTACTCATTTGCCCCCGGAATTTGGGGAGAGAGTAATTTGGGAACCCTGACCGGCGACGAACCGAGTAAGTGTGCCATCTGATAAACCGCGGTTATTTATATCGTGTCTATCTGGCGCTTTAAAAGTAGGCTTTCATCTTACAGTAACTCATTTAATTAATTATGATGTGAAACCTCTATGATGAAAATACAGTGACTACTGTTTATTAAGGAATGAATACTTTTCTTAAAATCCCATGATGTACGAACTATCTTGTACGGAAGCGTCGAGGCACGAGTCAGACTCGCACTTGTCCGGTTTTTGTTGTATTGAACTAATTGAAATGTATGTCAGGTAAAGGTACATCTTCAGCCTCACACAGTCAGCATTAAAAATTATATAGCAGACTTACAGTATGTAAGGTGTGATTTCTAAAATAGCTAATCGTTACTTTTGATTACAGGAGATACTGGCTACTTTGTTAAGTAATGAACCAGAAATAACTAAACCTTCCATATCAGCACAAGCAAATGAAAATGACGCAAGCACTAACGAGAGTAAGCCTATTATATTGTGCAATGCAAGTATTATATTAGGTATATTGTGCTCCCTAGTACTTCATTGCAGTAATCTCTATCACTACATCACCACATATTATAAAACACTCCTCCGCGTCTGTTTGTCTGTCGATAAACTCAAAAACTACTACACCGATTTTCATGCTGTTTTCACCAATGGATAGAGTGGTTTTCGAGGAAGGTCACACAATTTGTCAAGTTTTTGTATACATTTGCTAAAATATAATGATATTTTAGCAAATGTGACTCTGTGATTATTATCTTTTAAAAATTAAAAAAGAATATAGGTTATTTACCAATTCTATTTTAAATAATACAGTATTATTCCTTATCCAAGCGCGGCTGGCGTCCTGTACACGTGTACGTCCCGATTAGCAGCGGTCGGTGGGCGTGGGATGTGCCTGTACAAGTAAATAGCTATACCTATTTTCTTGTTATACCTAGATCCTGAAAATAATGGGGAAGTATCTATCCCACAACCAAGTATAAGCCAGTTGACAGAAGACAACCAGAATGAAGGCCCTCAGACATTCACCCTAGCTACAGATGATGAAAGTAGCCAAGACAGCCAACCATCTGTCGTTGTGGATGTGAGTATATTTATTTTTTTATAAAAAAAACAACGAATACTTTGAATTAATTAACTAATATGCTTTGGGGTAGCCTTATATCTTTATTTGGTATTTTAGCAGCTTGAGCCGGATATGTCTGAGGAGGATATGGCGGGCATTCTACGTCAGCGGCCGCACACGGTGCCGTACGCGGATATCTTACGCGCTTTGTTCGATCGCGTCGAGGACGAGGCGAGCACTGTGCGCACGCGCGCCATGGCCATACTCACAGAGTGTGTAGCAAGCAAACGTCCAGCCATGGTCAACGCCGTCAAGGTAAATGAGGAGAAGTGAATTATTGAGTGCAAGAAGGCTAGTGAACTTTGCGCGCTCTTGGGAATGTTGTAATAGCCTGTTCCACACGGCGTCATTTAAATCCGATTTGATAGAATCAGAGTGATTGATTGCAACAAGTGTACCTACCTATAATGATAGTAATCGGTTGTGTGGCAATCGTAACAGGAGCTGAACGGTCCGGGCCCGACGGCGCGGCTGATGGGCGTGGCGGCGCACGGCGCGTGCGACGAGCGCGCCGCCGCGCGCCGCGCCGCGCTGCTGCTGGCGGCGCGCCTGCTGGCCCGCGCCGCCGCGCCGCCGCAGCCCGCCGACCTCGGCGTCAGTACCCACACCCACAGTCACACACCACCCACCACCCACCACCCACTCCATCCTCGACCACACTTGAGTTTAATCAATTCTGTTTACTAGATTCTGGAGGGTCTGTGCATGGATGGTACCATACTAGTGCGAACGGCCGCCGTCGCCGCCGTGGGTGAACTGGTGACGTTGCGGCCGAGCGAGGCCGTGGTCGATACCTTCCTCAAGGGCCCCATGCAGCAGCTGTCTGATCCAGAAAGCAAGGTAAATATTTTAATAATTCAGCTTTTAAGAAAAGTGAAACAGTTAATTTATTTTTTAAATATGTTTTTGTCACTTTTGCATAAGTATATTTTCATTATATCTGTACAGGTTCAAGATCAGGTATTCACTCTTATCCAAAACCTTTTTATCAATCGTCTGCATAAATTCACGGTTCCGGGCGGCGACGATCCGGTGCCATGGTGGTTCCTTGAACTCGTAGTGCAACGGAAATTGGACAAGCATTTGCAGAAAGCCTGCTTTAAGCTTTCTAAGACTACAAACTGTATCAAGTAAGATATATCGCGTCAACTGTTCTAATTAGACGTTATTTTCTCTATCACTTGTCTTTCAATTATAACTTCCACAGGGTAAATTATGAAATAAAATTCAAAACTGATGATTCAAATACTACTATATATATAACGTGTAATAGCAAAAAAGTATGTTGTACTATGCGAAGATTAGAATATAGACGTCCTAAAAGTAAACGCACTGTCAAAAAATTTAATATCTCTCTTATCTAATTTCAATACAGGGTTATAATAAATACCTTAGCTATTTAAAAAAAACCTGTTCTAAATTTAAAATAAAATTTTATTTATTTCGTTTTATTTTATTTAATTAATAAAATAAAAATACTAGAACGTATCCAAGTTAGCTTAAAAACCACTAGCTTTTTCGTCACCGCACGGGCGGCCAACAACCGAGGCCTACAGTACTGCCGTACCTACCTTTTTATTTCTTGTATTCGAGCGGCCCCGCCCGCTCGGGTCGGCGCGGCGCGGGCGCGCAGTAGCGCTGTGAAGATTAAATGTGCACCGTCCGCTATTCAATTATCTATGCATCTGTAATAAAGTTGTTTATCACCGAGCTGGTGATGTTGAACTGGTTGTAAACACTTACAGGATTTGAAATGAAACCACAGTAGTTTTTGATCTGAGCTAGTTTTTTTATTCACATAAAATTTGTGGACCCTATTAAATCGTTGTAATTCTCTTTATAATACACTAGCTTTTGCCCGCGGCTTCGCTCTCCATGGATGAAGAAACAAAATTGAAAGAAATCGATCCCGAATATGATAAAAAGCAGCTCACTATAACAGTTTCATCATCCTCCTAGGCTCCTAGCCTATGCCGAAAATATGTTAAGCTCCGGTTCCAATCGAAACAGATGTGGTTAAATATAAATATCTTACACAAAGCAATAGCGTTCAGACTGGTTAAAACCGATAGGTATCCTAACTTTAAATTGATCGTCTGGTTTTTTGGCCTTCTGACTACGATTAACGAGTAAATAATATAAGAGTCATCCGATAATTGTGGGTAATTATACGGTATTGTAATCACATCAATGGGAATACCTGGGCCCCAATTCTGCTATTTTAGTTAAGATTACCATTCCACTAACACACTACTGAGATTCTATTGAGATTTTGACAGATTGGGTATTCTGCAAAATATTCAATATCCTACCAATAGTGTTCGGCGGAGTGTCGCTAAAATAGCTTCTGTATACTTATTTCATTTATTATTTAGTATTTTGATTTATAATATACATAAATTAAATTCATTCATTACAGAGGTAAAATATTGTCAACCGGGCAAACAAAAGCTGTCTACGACAGTTGAATGGTACCTCAATGAAAAGTCACTGGAACGCCACTGGTCTTAAATAAAGAGCAGACTACCAAATGTGTAAAACTATTCTATCGACACTATAAAGTGTAAGTAAAATAGCAGACTTGAGGCCCTGCTATATCACTATTGACAAACATGAGAAAGGTAGCTAATATTTCTTTCGTTTAGTAACAATTGGCTATTTGACTGTTTTCTTAGAATGTAAAGGAAGATTTCGATTATTGAGTGGGGCTCGCGATAGCTTAGCGGTCAAAGCGTCTGGTGTACCGAACCAGAAGACCTGAACCTTCGAATCCTGCTCGCCAGCCGATTGTTTCCTTCATTAAAAATAACTTATAACAACTTTGTTCATTTCGTATGTACGTACTTACTAACACGGAAGTTTTTACATTCTCAGAATAAATCTCAGTACAAACTTGCAAACTGCCTGCTAGTGCACATTATTACACACATTGAAGTTATATTCCGTGTAGGTTGACGTTACACGATGCTCAAACATGGCCGTCCGCGTTTCGGTTCTTATAATCAATCCACAGATAAAAAAACTGAAATGAATTTTTCAAAAATAAAATATTTACAATGTATTTTAAAGTTTACTTTAACATATTGTATAATTAGTTTAAACATATAAGCTACCGTTTCTAACATATTAAATATTTTATCGTTACAATTGTGAAATAGCCAATTAGCAGTGTAGTATTATTCGTAATATTATTTGATTTGTGGCTTAATATTCTGCGACCGTAGGCGGCCAATTGTGTTCAAATTTTTTTTTTAATAATCGTATGTTTATATTGTATATTAAAGCGCATAAAAATCCC
The DNA here is from genome assembly GCA_946251955.1 of Acronicta psi. Taxonomy (NCBI): domain Eukaryota; kingdom Metazoa; phylum Arthropoda; class Insecta; order Lepidoptera; family Noctuidae; genus Acronicta; species Acronicta psi. The sequence goes on along the minus strand of OX276475.1, from coordinate 6,621,414 downwards.
TCCGTTCTTTTCCACTATTATGTGCAAACTGTTCAAAATGTTTAGGTATTAACATTTTATGTTGACTTTTTTGATTTAGTAACCTTTTTAGTATTTATTTAAAATAAAGAAGAAATGAAGGATGTTGTCGTACTAATCATTTTGAACAATTAGCAGTTATTGCGGTTTCACTCAGACACTCGCAGCGCAACCCAAAAGACTTGGAAAGGTAATCTCAGGATGCAATTTATCTCTTTGCAAAATTTTACCGAAATCGTATCAGCGGTTTAGGCGTGTAGACAGTACTACTAGCGTGTACTAGACAGATGGACAGAGTTACTTTCTGTTATAGGATTAACGCTGAAATACGAAAAATAAATCAGCTCTATAATACAGCTGTTATATTTTAAGTATTTCATGTTCAACATATTGTCGAAATACTTATTTCCCTATTTCAGGGTCGATCCCATTAAGAAATGGTTCATAAAAATATGTAAGACGACGCCCATTCGGCTCTAGACGAAGAACGAAGAAGATAAATGAATGCACTTTATTGTGTTCTAGCCACCGTTTAGTGGACATCCTGAGCACGCACTTGGGCGCGCTGAGTGACGCTCGCGACCTGCAGTGTCTGGTGTTGTTAACCAGCGTGGCGCGACATGTGGACTATTCCGATATCGGCTTCGTCATCGACTACTACTATAAGCTCACTGATAATGAAGAGGTCTGTTCTTTACTTTTACAAATTTCAACTTGTATCTGCTTTATAATTAATCACAACTAATATGTAGTTAACATTTAGAGCCGATTTCACCATATAAATTAAACGCGATCAATTCAGGACCAAGGTTTGCATTTCACCAACATCAACTGAACTCAGATGAGGCTAAACCTAGTTTGAATTCTGAACGCCTGATATTGGACGTTTAACGTATCTAATCGCGATCAACACCTGTCAAAACAATAAAAGATAACCTAATTCAGAATTTAATTAATTTATTACAGATATTCTAATTATATGAGTAGTTTTTTTTAATCTTAATACTCTTTAATTTTACTCGAACTTCACTATCCTCAAAACTCACTTAATAAAAATTATAACTGTTGCCATATTACTGATTTCTGACACTTACGCGAATACTAGATATTGAAATAAAACTACTTTTTATATTTTTCGTATATAGATATATGTTGCCATATTTTTTAAAGATTAATAATGGAGTTTCTCGCCTGCTCTTTTCCATATGTCCCAATTTTTGACGAAACTTAAGATGAGGATTTATATTTTGTTCGTCCTCCAAGATGGGTACGCGAGAGAGATGAACACTTCGACACCCTTGATGACAAAGACTTTGTAACAAGGACTATTCAAATTCCTAATTAATCGCATTATATCGAATACCAAATAAATAGCAACTGCAAAGCGCATCGTAATCTGTCTGATTGTGACGAACTGTCAAAGTAAACTTAGTTTTTGCTAATTTTTGGAAGCGTTTACAAAAACTGTAAACGCTTTCAAAAATTAGCCGGTGAAATCTGTAAGATGTGAACCGAAATTAGAACCAACATAATATCAACTCGATTAAGCAGAACTTAGTTTTATTGAACTCTGTTTTTAATGCGAACGGTGAATTCGGCCCTTAGTTCGTATTGAATATTACTCATTTCACCAGTCTTATTAGTCTCTATGGACATAATAATAATGTAATTGTCGTCATGTAGGGTCGCGACTCGCGGCTGTTACCGCTGACGCTGGCGCTGTTGATATCGTGGTCGCGCTTTGTGCAGGCGCCGCAGCGAAGCGCTCTTCGCGACCACCTCGTACGACGTTTGACCGCGGAGTGGGATAACGGTAACTCACTATTACGACGTTATTTTATTTTTCAGTTCTTAGTAGACTTCTGTCTAACGTTACCTTAGTAACCTTGCCTAACCTTGGTATTTTTTATAAAAAAGATGGTTGCCTTTGTGCACATTCATCATCATCATATCAGTCTACAGAGGTCAACTGCTGAACAAAGGGAGGCCTTTGTTCAGCCCCATAGACTTCCACAAGGACCGGTTATATGCTACGTGAATCCAACGACTTTCAGCGACCTTTATTAGGTCAGGTTAGGTCCTTTGTGCACATTGTTAGATGCAAAATGAGTGTTCTCATAACTAGAATGAATTTCGATATAGTAGTAGACATTACCATTATCGTGTTTTATTCTTCCTTTTAACTTATAATAATAATAATTATACTGGAGAAGTCTACGTGCAGTAGCAGATGATATGTTTCAAGATAACATGTTAACAGTATTGTTTTTTTTTTCAGGATGTCGAATACCAACTGCAGTGTTAGCTAAACAACTAGAACCTGATAATTTAACCTGGGCCTCGGAACTAATGCATTTGTGTAAGTACAGAAATATATTATGATAATAAACTGGCCATAATATGATTCATGTAGTAATTAATAGTTTTAATTAATTTTTATGTAGATATTTTTATTCTATTTAGCATTTTTATAAAATGTGGTTGTGTTGCAGCGGAAATACGTGCGTTGGAGAGCGGGCAGCTTGTGGAGGCCTTCCGCGCCGCAGACCTGTCGCTGGTGGCGCCCGACCCGCCGTCGCCCGCACTATTGAAATTGCTAATCAATGCCATTATGGAGCCGCTGCCCGGTAATATTCACAATTTCAGCAGCAGCAGGTTGGCAGCGGTCGGCGAGCACGTGGTGTGCCTGTACTGTATAGAATATTCATAATATTACTAATCACTTCACACTGCCCTACATTAGTATCTACATTGTACCCGTGTGAAGTCGGAGCGGGTTGACTAGTGTAATGTAAAATAATATTTAATCTTTATGAAAAAGTGGCGAGTTGAGTTGTATGTGTTCTGTCATGGTCCAGAGTGGGACGTGTCGCTGCGCGGCGCGGTGGTGGCGGGCGCGGGCCGCCTGTGCCTGCGCGCGCGCCCGGCGGCGGCGGCGCTGGCGCCCGCGCTGGCCGCGCTGCTGGCCGACGCCGCCGCGCCGCTGCCCGCGCGCGCCAACGCCATGCTCGCGCTCAGCGACATCTGCATCAGGTACATTACACAAGTGGGACGGGTCGCTGCGCGGCGCGGTGGTGGCGGGCGCGGGCCGCCTGTGACTGCGCGCGCGCCCGGCGGCGGCGGCGCTGGCGCCCGCGCTGGCCGCGCTGCTGGCCGACGCCGCCGCGCCGCTGCCCGCGCGCGCCAACGCCATGCTCGCGCTCAGCGACATCTGCATCAGGTACATTACACAAGTGGGACGGGTCGCTGCGCGGCGCGGTGGTGGCGGGCGCGGGCCGCCTGTGACTGCGCGCGCGCCCGGCGGCGGCGGCGCTGGCGCCCGCGCTGGCCGCGCTGCTGGCCGACGCCGCCGCGCCGCTGCCCGCGCGCGCCAACGCCATGCTCGCGCTCAGCGACATCTGCATCAGGTACATTACACAAGTGGGACGGGTCGCTGCGCGGCGCGGTGGTGGCGGGCGCGGGCCGCCTGTGACTGCGCGCGCGCCCGGCGGCGGCGGCGCTGGCGCCCGCGCTGGCCGCGCTGCTGGCCGACGCCGCCGCGCCGCTGCCCGCGCGCGCCAACGCCATGCTCGCGCTCAGCGAAATCTGCATCAGGTACATTACACAAGTGGGACGGGTCGCTGCGCGGCGCGGTGGTGGCGGGCGCGGGCCGCCTGTGCCTGCTACTGTAAAGGATTGACGACTATTTCGCAATCTAATTTTAAAGGGGAACGCATTCAACTGATTCTACTATGGTATAGATTGGACGAAGATGAACGAATAGTGTAAGGCTGAGATTCAGAGATATTCATGTAAGACGGGCTTAGATCAGTGCGAGTCAAGAATCGGCTTAACGCATCTTAAAAAGTCGTAGTCAGAAACATAGTACATCTCAAGCTTCGTCAGTCTTAACTTAGCCTACGCTCTGTTAGAAATAAATAGCAATATATGTAATGCCATAAGTGAGCGAAACAACAATATCTGAGATAGAAACTGATTTTGTTGCAACATTGTCATAGTAAACAGCGTTAATATCTATTAAATTCGCCAAGAAATATCTTTTTTATAATAGTAATAAAATTATAAAGTAGGTGTGGTTTCACAATAAAAGCACCACAAACGCATTTAATGTAAAGTTAAACAGTAAGATAAAATATTTTATTGACAAAAAAATATTTACGCACATCGGTATATTATCTATGCTATAAAAAACGAAATAAAATTATATGAAATCCTAAGAAACAGTCATTTAATATAAATAAGTAAATAAAAAAGTATCAAACTACCAAAAATAACGACAGCTTTGACCGCCGGGTGGCGCTAGATCCACTGCTTAGACAGCTAAAGTAACCGATATTGACTACTTAGGCTTAGCATAGTTTACGCAAACTTTAAGCAGTGTTCCGAACATCCCTGAATACAAATCTGAACGTAAGCACCCGATTTTGACTTACGAAAGCATAAGTTTAATGCTTAGCATCGTCTCTGAATATCAGCCTAAGAAGTCTAGGTATTAGTGAAACAGCTCAGAATTTCCGAAAATACTCTCATAGATACATTTCTAAATACTCGGCGACAATTAATACGATTGAATGTTGCAGGTATACATGCATAGTAGAGCCGCTACTGAGCACGGTGTGCGGCTGCCTGTCGCCGCAGTCGCCGGCGCAGCTGCGGAGCATGGCGTCTCGCGCACTCACGCGCCTCTTTTTGGGCGGCTATTTGCGGCTACGTACACCGCTTTACTACCGGTAAAGACACTATGTTCTTGTCAAATGAGTACACATATAAAAAAATATGTATGTGTACTTTGCATTTGCATTTGAACTGTTGAAAGTCTAACGAAACCTAACTTAATTGACTATAATTAATCCACAGATACTGTGCCCTGCTGGGGGATGATGACCACGCGGTACGCGAACCAGCCGAGTATTATATCATCAGCTGTCTTACGACCGAAACCATTTATCACAACTTCGTCGAGTGCGTTCTTTATTATAACCATGATGGCGCAGGTATGTAGACGACTGCCTATAAATTAATAATGTTTTTATTGTTCACTAGCTGACCCGACAGATTTTGTCTTGTCTTAACTGTGAATATTGAATTCGAATTGGTATAATTCATTAAAATAAATAAAAACATTCCAAAAACAATCTAATGCTTTAGATACACAACATTTCTAGTTTTATTTGCTAACGCGTATAGGAATATGTAGTTTTGTTGGTATTCCGACACGGGAACAGGCGACATACAACTGGCCATGTGAAAAACATGGATTTTCACCACAAACACTACGACTGCCGTTGCGATTTATTTATCGTCATTGAAAATGCTAGGAAATTGTAAGCGTTTAAAGTCAAATGTCATTCAGAATCAAAGGAATTCGTGGGATCAAAACGTCTTCACGTTTGTATTTCCCTTTCAAAATTGTAGCTTCGAGAAGCTGGTACCCCACTGTGGATTTTACCTTTGTGGTGTAGCGACATCTATCGAGCTACATAGGAACTTGAACGAAGCTACAAATCCTGAATCGCGCAAGTAAAGTTTACCGTGCAACTTGCATATATACAACCGCCCGACATCAACCGTCGGGCAATGGCCCACCAGGCATAACATCCGCCTGGTCGGAGGATCCTCCCTTTGGTGCGAGGGACATCACACCTCGTCCCTCCACAGTGGGTTACTTTAGGGTCAAACCCGCCTTTTGATCTTAGGTTAGAACTATGCTGCCAGAATTCTTTGGGGTTTTTCTTAATGTTCCCTTCGATGCGCCTAATGTAAGTTTCATAAGCAGTCGATATACGAGATTTTAGGCTGGATCTATAGTTCGAGAATTGCTTACATATCAGTTCACATTTACCCTTTTTCCAGGCGGTAATTTAACTTTTTTCTGGATATCCAGAATAATATCCGACGTAAACCAGGTAGGATATCTTCTAGTTATCTTTCTGTTTCGGTTTAGGCGATTACATTTGTTGAAGTTCCAGTCCTTACTTCGGTCGATATTACTAGGTTCAAGTCTTTCACTTTTATCAGATAATTGTAACTTTACCTGGATGTCCAACGGTGGATGGTAAGCATCAGGAGGTACCAAACCTTCAACTGCTGTTACAAGAACGTCATGTAGGCGTGCAGTTTTCTGAACTAAAACAACATCCAACATTGTGAAAGAAATATTGTTGAGAATCATATTAGAAAATGTTAGGAAATAACAAGAATAATTACGAATATTCATTTAAATCACATAAAATTATAAAAAGGAAAGATTTGATTGTTTGTTTGTATTGAATAGGCTCCGAAACTACTGGACCGATTTGAAAAAAATATTTCAGTTATTTTTAATGAAGGAAAAAATTCGGCTGGTGGGCAGGATTCGAACCTGCGTCTTCTGGTTCGGTACAATAGATGTCGCTACGTCACCTTTAAGATGTAAATTAGAATGTGAAGGAAGATTTCGACTGGCAAGCGGGGCTCGCGGTGGCTTAGTGGTCAAAGCGTCTGGTGTACCGAACCAGAAGACGCAGGTTCGAATCCTGCCCGCCAGCCGAATTTTTTTCTTCATTAAAAATAACTTGTAATCTTAGCATGGAAAATGCTTAAAAAAATACAAAAAGAATAAATATTTCAGTGTTAGATAGCCCATTTATCGGAGAAGGCTATAAGCTATATACCATCACGCTACGACTACCATGGTACTGAATGTGAAAGCAAGCGCCCCTGCCCGTCCGTCCCACCGCTCACATACCTAAGCGCCGCTGCGCCGTCACAAACCTACCAATTCTGTTCTGTTCTGGGCAGAACAGAACGGAATAGAATTGAAACCGGGCAATCGTCACACACATCGGTCACCAGGCTTTCTTTTCCAGGTACTTACAGTGTACCTGGTCTAAGGTGTTCTTTACTTTTGCGCCGAAATAAATCGTAATCGTAATGGACGATGATGAATTGCCTTACTGCTTTGGTATTAATAAATAAATTATTGATTAATTTAATCTTCATAAATTCACTCGGAAAGATCCTAAATGATCACTTGAAAAGGAAAATTATACATAAAAATGAATATCAAAAACAGTCCTCACATTTAAGCGCATAAAGTCCGCCATTTTGATAATTTTAGAATTTTATGTATCCAGTGACACTCGTGTCATTAAGACGAATCCAATGAGGTATCATTTATCTAAATCAGTTGAGTCGTTCTGTAGTTACGAGCGGACATAGGCACGGATATACATACTTAATACATACATACACGTCAAACACCTTCTCCTGGCCTTCCTTCCGCAGTTGGGTAAAAAAGGAGAGAAGGTATTGGGTTCACCCGTTCGTTGGGTTGTGAGTGTCACTTTCTAATCTATACTATTATAAAATTGTAAAAAAGTCATTTCTGTACATTGAAGATATTTAAAAAAAAACAATTGGGTTAGAGTATATAAACGATCGCGAACCCAAAAATGTGATTTTTTGAATTCTTGTCTGTTTGTCTGTTTGTTAGGGGTTGGCGCTAAACCTACTGAATAGATTTGAATTTTGTATTAACTGTTGTAAAGCATAATTTCCAACTTAAAAACTGATGTAAAGCTTTTTTCAATTATTAGTATAGATCCTTAGATAGAGCTTGACCTCTCTGTTGTATGCAAGCCCATAGAAAGAAGAGATCATCATTGCTGGTTTATGATTTTTAATTTTCTATTTAAAAGTCCATCGTTCAACTAAAAAAATGAGGTATATCTCATTCCACTCGGTTGCGTAGATGCTGAGATAGAGCTTGACCTCTCTGTAGTATGTATTCCTATTGATATAAGGGATCATTATTGTTTGTTCGTTAATTAAGTTGTCATATGCGCAGAAATCGTGATTGTTGATTAGTTATAAACGTTTTAAGTGGTATAGACTTAAATTAAACAATAGTTGTAAAGTTTGGTTAGAATTACGAGTTATTGCGACTAATTGAAGTTTCAATTTTCCTTTGGAGTGATTTTTAACAACACAGTTTCACAAACAGTATCACCTCAGTACCTCATAGAGTACCCCAGTAGCAGTAACAGTTGCTCAAACCGAGCTAAAAACTTTGGCGAAGTAATAACTACGCTGAGCGATAGGTTAAGCAGCGGTTTCTGCGGTTAGACTATGGATCGGTGACCATTCTTAAGACATCGAGACCCTTTGTACCTTATATAGCACGTTAAGAAATGGCAATTGATTCGGCATAGTAGACCCCATATGAAAACCTATGAAAATCGTTAATCGTAGTCAGAAGGCCAAAAAACCAGACGATCAATTTAAAGTTAGGGTACCTATCGGTTTTAACCAGTCTGAACGCTATTGCTTTGTGTAAGATATTTATATTTAACCACATCTGTTTCGATTGGAACCGGAGCTTAACATATTTTCAGCATAGGCTAGGAGCCTAGGAGCATGATGAAACTGTTATATTGAGCTGCTTTTTATCTTATTCGGGATCGATTTCTTTCTAATTTGTTTCTTCATCCACGGAGAGCGAAGCCGCGGGCAAAAGCTAGTATAAGATAAAATGCTGATAATTTCGTTATTTGTGAACCGATATTAATTTTGTTATTACTTTTCGGGCTCTATTTATGGTCAACTTTCTATAGTATAGTAAAGCCATAAAAAATAATCAGTCAAATATCTAAGTAATAAATTACGAGATCTTGTCAAGCGGACAGCTGCAGGCGTACTGAGGCCAAATCACCGGCGCCGGGTTGAAACCGGGCAGTGTGTGACGATATATGGCGCTATTACGTGAGCCACGCCTCTTTCTTACCGGCCAGAACGTTCTGATCGGCGACGTCGGCCGGTGGCTTGATAACCGGGCGTTCTTGCCGGTTCTTACCGGGAGGTGTGTGACGTGTGATACATTTTGTATTGCATTCTTGCCTTCCGGTTGCATTCTGTTCTGAAGTTCGGAATGTTCTGAAGGTGTGTGACGGCGCTTAAGGCGCGGCCAACTAGTTCCGCGCGGACTATAGTTTAACATAAAATTATAATAATAATACCCGAAGCGAGGGCGGATCACTAGTACGTAATAAACTAATACTTAATGCTGTATTGTAACCACCTTAAAATAGTTAATTTTTATATGGTGTCCTTGTACTGGGCGTGTCCTAATTAAGTCCATTGAATTAAATAAATGTTACACAAGTCATAAGTAAAACATTTTTTAATCTTTTACGCAGACCTCTTGAATTTCCAATCCCGTCAGCTGATCTACGACGTGATGCTGCAGCGGATGTCATTAGTGCAGAAACTAAACATTCAATGCCGGTTGGCCCGCGAGGTGCTGGAGCATGCGGCCGACCTGACGGACGAGGGCGACGAGGAGTTGCCTCCCGCCATGAATGCAGCTTTGTTGGACACTATCTCACTGCTCCGCGGACCTAGGATGAAGTTGCCTAGTAACTATACTATACTATTCTATCTTGTATATTCTCCTTTTGGTGAGAAATGGTGAAGATTACATTCCAAAGAAATAGTATCTATATAAAATCTGTTAATTTAAGTCGATTAATTTAATTTACAGAAAAACCACTATCTACGGGCGATACGCATGATATTGACGATTTACAGGAGCGGGTAACTACTAACATAGTGTCTCATGTAAGTATTGTTCTTTAAATTAATTTGATTTAAGCTAATTAGGTTTCGTTTTTTACAATAAAATGTATAAAATAAAACCATTAAATTTTCAGCTGTCGATCATTTATTTTATTGTTATAGAAAATGAAATGCACAGTAGCCGAGGTGTTGGTACCGGCGGTACTCAGATTGTACTCACGGCTGGGCCCACGCGGTGGTCAGATTGCCACCTATCTCGTGCACATTGCTACTGACTTGCTTAACAATTATCAACCAGAGGTGAATATACCTGCCCCACATTCCTTCGTGTACTCGAATTCGAATTATTGCTAAATATCTGAATATTTATCTATTGTGAAACGTATGCGCAATTTCATACGAAATATTCAAATAAAAAATCTTAATAATTAGAGCGGGTGCTAGAGGGAATCGAGTATGCAAAATGTGAGGACCGCAGTCTGTTCACAGTTTTGAACTCAGAAAACCTTGCAGAGCAGGGGCGTGCACAGATATTTCATACCGGGTATGCACAACTAAAATAAAAAACTTATAACTGTGTAACTACCTAGTTTCAGCCTGTTTCGGTCGTAGACCACCATACATACCTACTCTTCCGAGCGGGCGGCGCACTAGGCGGACCGCGTTGCCATTGGCTTCGCATGATGTTTGTTGCGACCATTAAGAATAGTTAAATAAGAGATTTATACTAAAAATGCATAGATGCCCTTTCAAATGCCACTTTGGATGTATCATCCAAAGTGGCCATGAGGTCTTTTTGTAAACGAAATGCAAGGGAAACTGTAAGATGTGTTTGTGTACACAATCTAATAACCATATATAAATTAGGTATCATAAAAAATTATAAAAAATAGAGTAGTAGGTACCTATTACCTTTTTTTAGTTTAATTCAACCCGGGTACACACCTTCCCTTTGCAATCAATTTAACTTTTCCTCCAAAAGATAACGTCGAAAAAGCGGCATAGTTATATAATTATGTACATAAACAAACAAACAACTCTTTACTCACACAGGGTCTCACAGGTTAATTTTCAATTTTTTACAATAAACTCACGAAATAATTATTTACACAATCACTTGCGCACAGAAAAATAATCAAAAGTTCATTTAAAACAATAACAAACAGAATGTCGTTAAAAAAATTTGCAATTGTTACGAAATAATACAATATTACTACCTACAATTTATGTCAACCCTTTGCAATGAACAATTACGCGGTGCCTTAACGGATTTTCAATTTGGTCGGGTTGCCAAATAAGCTATGCTTCCAAAACTCGCACACAGCTAAAAGTTTTGTTGTGTAGTACACAGAAAAAGTGTGACTGTGTGCGTGAATTTGCGAGATTAATGATGAGATGCGTATTGAAAATAAGCAGACCATATTACTGCTTCTGCCACGGGTTCTAGGGGAGCCACTTGTGCGATGAATTTGCGGCGGCGAGCTAGATCCAAGTAGTTCCCAGAAAAATTAATAGATAGATATAGCGGAAACCAAATAAGATTATTGATTTTGATTATTATTGATTGTTTTTAAATAATGTTTGTTATTTATCATTTAGAAATTTAGCCCTCTCTCCCCGCATCTACCCGGTTAGGTCGTTCTTAATTATGTAGCTTATATGTATTTTTATAACCAGTAAAGTAATAGTATCTGATGAGTCTCACATTTATTTCTCCACATTATCATCCTCCACAAGTGACATAAAACGATCCCCACATTTTGCATACTCGATTCCCTCTGGCGCCTCAACTAAATTGTTGCAAGCTTTTTTGTAACTGTAATAAAAATTCATCTCAAATTCAAAATGTTGTTCCATTTGATAAACTTACAAAATTAAAGTTCTTGTCAAAGTTATTGTCCGGCTTGAAGGTGGCGCGAGCCAACTTCTAGCTACTTCTACTCGGCCGGAAATATCGGAGAAAGAAAAATATTGGACTGTAATAAATAAAAACGAAAGCTCAAGTCGTAGGCTGTCGTTTTTTTATCCAATATTTCTCTCTCTCCGATTTTTACAGCCGGATTGAAGTTACCTCATGCCAACTTAAGGCCGGACAATAAGTTTGGCGAGAACTGTATGTATGAGTAGTTTCAGGCTTAGCCCATACTACATTTACCACACAAATTATCATCCACAGCTACGGGAGCTGATGAACGACAATGAAGATTTAATAAAGCGGATCCAGCATTTTCAAGAGACGATCGGTGTGGAAACCACGTTCGGCAACGTTCGCAACCTGGTGACGACGACGGCGCCGCCCGAGCCGGAGACGCCGCGCGCGAGGCGGCGGCCACGCGCGCCGCGGCCGAGCTCGCCCCGCAAGCGCGCGCTGCGCATGTGAGGCCGGCGCCCCGCACGCTGCGCATGTGGGGCCGGCGCCCCGCACGCTGCGCATGTGGGGCCGGCGCCCCGCGCGCTGCGCATGTGAGGCCGGCGCCCCGCGCGCTGCGCATGTGGGGCCGGCGCCCCGCGCGCTGCGCATGTGAGGCCGGCGCCCCGCGCGCTGCGCATGTGGGGCCGGCGCCCCGCGCGCTGCGCATGTGAGGCCAGCGCCCCGCGCGCTGTGCATGTGAGGCCGGCGCCCCGCGCGCCGCGGCCGGGCTCGCCCCGCAAGCGCGCGCTGATGAGATCATTGAGCAGCTCATCGATTATGAACTAAGGACGTCATAAATAAAATATGTGTGTAAAAAGTCAGAACATTCACCAGATCAGTTGACGCCCGCTCGCAAGTCCGGTCCGTTACAGGGACCATCAAAACCAACGATTTACCTGTCAAATGCAAAGTCTGTAGTCGATAAATCCATTGAAATACCTGTTACAATCAATTACATCTACATCAGCATTTACCCTGTCTAGTAGATAGTAACGTAACGTGTTCATCGAAGATTGAATCCGGCCGTACAAGATCTGTTCACAGCCCTAGGATATCTGGATCAGCCAGTTATATACCTGTTTCGTATATACCATTGCCAGATTCGCAGAGTGCACATGTTACAGTCTCGACGATAACCACACCTCATTCAAGTTTAGCGAAATCTAAAACGACAACGATCTCACCTGTTTACTTGTTTTCAGTACCTACGAGTAGTACTATTTGCCCGCAAATGCTGCACCTAACCTTTCATAACCTACACCTAACCCTGCAAGTACAGTATTGAAAGAGGTACCTAGTTCATGCACAGCGAAACCTATCCCGTCAAGATCTAAAAGCCCACGGAATGTTCTATCAAACGATTCAAGTGATCTGATAGCTCCTGTTTCAAATACTCCGAGGTATATGTCCGAACATATACCTCGGCCGCCTATAAATACATTTAGGGAACCGAGGCATTCATCTGTGACGCAAAGGCATGCAACTAGGCTACCAAATGATTATGCTTCGTACTCGCGAACGTATTCAACAGGGCAGACTAGATATGCAACAGCGGCGTCTATAAATGCAACTGGGGCACAAATATATACACCGCCTATGTATACAACAGGCTCTATGATACATAAAACTGCGCCACCTAGACATATAACTGCGGTGTCTAAACATACAACTGGGACTGAAATATCTACACCACAGCCGAATATGTATACAACAGGACCAATAATACACGAAACTGCGACACAGACATGCAACTGAGATGCTCAAACATACAACTGTGAGTCACAGTATTCTTGCAATACATGCATCGCAAGAATCGATATATATAGCAGGCCCCATAAGACGTGCAACTACGCCGCCCAAACGTACTGGGGCAAAGATATATGCCTCTGTATGCAATAGGCTCCATGAGACATGCAATTGTACCGCTGGGCCGTGCAACTACAACGCCGGGCCATGCAATTTCGCAACCGGGCCAAGCCACATCGCCGCCTGGCCAAGCAACTACGCCGCCGGACTATGCAACTGCGTCGCCGGGCCATGCAACTGCGCCGCCAGGCCATGCATGCATATATGCACATGAATTGCCTATGTATGCAACATGCTCCATAAGACATGCAATTGCCCCGCTGGGCCATGCAACTACGCCGCCGAGTCGTGCAATTTCGCAGCCGGGCCAAGCCACGTCGCCGCCAGGCCAAGCAACTACGCCGCTGGATTATACAACTGCGTCGCCGGGCCATGCAAATGCATCGCCTGGCCATGCAGCTGCGCCACCAGGCCAAGCAACTGCGCTACCAGGATATGCGCAACTAATATTTATGTACATTCTGCACTAATATATTCACCAGTGTGCACCTAGTCCCTTGAAAATGCAGCTGACTCGTAAAGCAAATATTCCATTAACATGTCAAGGTTTGAAAAATACCACTATCTTAATACGCCGTCGCGACATCACAGCACTGAATAATCATTACATCGCTCTCTTTCCGACTAGATAATTATGAAAGAGTACGATATAAAAGATCGTCAATTTATGCAAAATGTTTGTTATAGAAAAAGGTCGTAAGTGTAACTTGTTTCATTCGGCAGTCGGGTGTAAAAATGGTAAACGACTTATGACCGCGACCGTACCTACTGGAGTTTACAATCAATAAAAGCACTGAATATTGCTCTAATGAAGAGATAAATAAAAACACCGAATATTGCTCTAATAAAGAGATATCATACCATCACACCTGTATTCCGTTAAGGGATAGCCAGATGTACGTATACTATTATACAGTACACCCACAGTTCGCAGGTATAGTTAGGAGCCGGAACACAAAAAATACCTAAGTGTAAGATAATTTTCTCCCGTATGTACCTACAGTACGCGACTACGCGCGACATGACATGGCCAGACTGAAGTTAACTGTTTGTCAGTGTTTGGTTGCGCAGTAGGTACACAATTTATAACCTAAACAATCCATTGCGCATTCAAACGGCCAACTTTACCCCGACCAAGCTATGCCGCGCGTACTGTAACCTCGCGTCATGGTCATTTGTCCAACAGTGTTTGATGTGGCATATAAATTGCCGTATGGTAAATCTACTTTATTACGACGGGATAGTACATTATGCCGTGACGTTTTGATTTTTGTCGCGAAATAAGAAAGCGGTATACAATATCACATCAACTATAGTTTAAACCCAACCAAAATAAACGATTTTGGAATAAACTGAATAGTTCTAAAAGCCGTGTTCAGCTTTCGAACCTGGCATCCCAACCAAACTGCAATTTCGTACGGTTCTGTTGCCTGTAAGTAAGGTTTAGTGCAAATTTTCATAAGGATTTCGTGTGATACCGATAAGTTTATATAATCTAAATTCATAAAATTATGTATTAGTATAGTAGTTATCAACAGAAAGTTTTATAGCTATTTTGAGTTATAATAAAGCATACTCTAAAAGATATTTACGATTTTATTAATCCCGTAATTATGTTCATGAATCTGAGGCGGTGAACCTAGGTAGGGGTGTATCACGGAATAGGGGAAAATCGGTTTGAAATGTTTTTGTCTTTTATTTCTATTTGTAGTTCAATTAATTAATAAATTTGGTGCAAATAAGTTTAGTAAAGACCTGAGATTATTGTGACGTAATTACGGTATATATGATTTTTTAAATGAGCACATAGTCAAATCTGAAAGTGAAACCCTTCACTTTTCATTTATTGTCCTCTTGTATTTCGCGTCCGAAACAAGATGGTACAACAAAATATAGTTCTGTATAAATCTCGCAGGTTGCTAATTAACCTCAAAATGACGTCATCCACCCTACTTTCCGGCTAGTGGTGATAACGCGTACTGAGAGCAGTTACGTAATTTTTACGTCACCAAGATGGCCGCCAAGCCCATTATCAATTTGTGGGGCTTATGGTTGAAGTTTAAACCAAATTAGAATAAAGAAACATCTTACCAGTAAAATTAAAACTTATTTCAATTTAATTAATTATGCATGTGTACAAGAATAACAATAATATTATTAATAAGGCATTCAAACTTAATAAATTATACAACATTGCTCAAATTTAACTTAACCACTAAGTCACTTTCGTTTTCTATTTTTAACTCCTTCCCAAAAGTCTTTTTTAACAATAAGTCGATAGCTGCTTCTTCTGGAAAATAAAACAGCGGTGTTATAAAATGGAGTTCGCTCACAAAGTTATTAATGTAAATTTGAAATGAATTATGGTAAATTAAGGGAACAAAAGGCTAAAATAATACTTAACTACCAATCATATTTTATTGTAATGCACTCAGGGCCATATTTCGAAACTCTCCCTAAACGTCTTTTATCTAAAAGTCCTGTACCTAAGGTCTAATTACCCTTAAAAGATACACAGAAACTGCGGCTCACCCGGTATACCAGGAACAGTAGTACAAAGAAACAAAAAACCCGACTGCGTTAAAGAATACAGTTTTTATTGCGCAGTCGGGTTTTTTGTTTAATTCAATAATTAATTTTATTTCATAATTTTTATACCCGATGTCACTTTCATAATTATTATGTATCTAACGACAACTATGAAGCTAAAATCCAGCTAGCCGTTCAGGCTGCAGACCGTGCCAAACCAGCGCCATATTGTTTTTTTTTTATTTTGATATACCCAGTGTCACTTACACAGTATACGAATCTAACGACACGTCAAGCTAAAATCCATCGAGGCGTTCAAGTCAAACAAAGCTTGCTAAACAATTATATATACTCTCGGAAAACATAACCCTCCTTCTGGCGCAGTCGGGTAAAAATATATTTTACCGACTTATTACTTTAGTATATACCTATAGCTATTGGGTGCTTGGCTATATAGTAAATAGCTGAAACTTAAATAGACTGAAACCGAATAGCCTTTTACCGCTGGAAATTTTCACCGAAAGCACCTTTCATAAATGTATTAGGCGAATAATTCTGGTATTAAGTTCAAAATCAAATAAGTACAATTCAGACCTAATATCAGTGTTAATTCTTGCTGCTACTTTGCCTAGGCAACTGGGCAGCACTCTTACTTGTCAATCGTACGAGTGTACAGTAGGTAGCGTAGGTTAGACTGATTAGTTCTATAACAGCATAAAAAAAATATCCTGCCCGGCTTCGCACCAGTTTGAATTTCTCGGCTTACTTATAAACCTTGTTCTTGAAACACTTTATCTATTACTCAAAACTGCATTAAAATCCGTTGCGTAGTTTAAAAGACCTAAGCGTACAAACAGCGAGAGCGACTTTGTTTTATACTATGTAGGTAAAGATGCTATGTTATACAAAGAATATACGTAAAGGCTGTAGGTAAGACTGCTACGAGAAATTACGACAAGTCTCAGGTGTGCAATATTAACCACCAATTACATACACAAACATATACCAAGAATTTTTTAGTCGTTTATTAGTTGTTTTTTATTACATTTGAAAATGATAATAAAACAGAACAAAATTGATACCATGAAAAGGGCGGGCCTTTTTTTAAATTGGCTCTGGCGGTACTTAATAACCGTCCAAGAGTCTGGGAATGTGATTTCTGGAATCTTTGAATGGTAAAACTAACCTAAAAAAACTATAATAATTTCATGGTGCCTAAAATACCTCCGAATGGGTAACCGGCTATCGGGATAGTACGAGCTTCATAGATGCTTACGAGAGCTTAGCATGTTCCAATTTTATACTAGAATGTTTATCTATACTAATATTATAAAGAGGAAAGATTTGTTTGTTTGTTTGTTTGTAATGAATAGGCTCCGAAACTACTGGACCGATTTCAAAAATTCTTTTACCTTTGGAAAGCTACATTATCCCCGAGTAACATAGGCTATATATCATCACGCTACGACTAATAGGAGCGGAGTAGTAATAAAAAATGTAGCAAAAACGGGGAAAAAATTATAAGACCACGCGGGCGAAGCCGCTGGCGGGAAGCTAGTTCTAGCATAAAATTGGAAATATGTGACATGATAATTATAATAAATGGAGATCGCCTTGTGCGATAAGACCGCCAGTTGTACATGACCTAACTTTTGTATTATTTCTGATTTGTTTTTTGTTGTTTTTGTGTTATTGGTGTGCAAAAAATAAATAAATAGATGGACACAACCTTAGATTGTGAACTCCACCAGACCTACGTGATTTTATAAAAGCATTTTTTTTAATGCCAGGTAGTTTTTACTACAGATAAGAACAATTATGAAATGCCGTTCGCGGACGCGGTGGCTTTGGCAGAAAAAAGGTAACAAATTGCTGCTCATAAACGTCATACTATAAAGCTTGATTTGTATATTACTTATAGGAGATAGTCCCCGTACCAGAATATATTTAAATTAAGGATGGTGTGATTAACAACAAAAAAAAATCTTATTGTAAAAAAACCTGAGACGCTTTATGTTAATTGTTATAAATATTTTATTGACGGATATTTGTAGAAACAGTCATTTTGAAAATGTAACTGTACTTAACCTTCTGCGACTGAGTGCTATATAAGCTTGTCCAGCAAAGAGTCGAGAACCTAGATAAATAACTGCTAAATGTAAACAAATTCAATATTACAAGGATCTTCGTTGATTGATTGTTTGCCACCAACTCAAAATTAGACGACTATAAAGGGTTTATTTTTCGTTTTTCAGTTTTTACGTCGGTTTATTTTTTTTAGTTTAAAAGTTTTTTAATATTTTTTGTATAATATCTAAGCAGTTCCTTAGTTACCTTACTTTTACTTAGTCAGGTCTAAAGATCACATGAAGTTAAATGAAATAAGCCCAAACACGAACTAGCTGCTGTAAACCATTGAGGGTTTCCTTCGACAGCCTTCCGTCTCTATCATCAGATCAACTCTAGGTGTCCATTATGTTGTAGGGTCATCAGAACTACATATGTGTGCAAAGTTTCAAATCAATCAAAGATTCTGTTACATAGATTCATAGAAACATACCAGGCTAATAAAATCGTATTAAAAAAATCAATCATTGTATGACTTTTTGAACAGTTTTGTTACCAGTTTTCTGCCAAAACCACCGCACGTTGATAATAGCCAATTTGTTCTTACCGGAAGTAAAGAAGGTAATCCTATAGAAAAAAAAATGCTTATAAAAAATTACGAAGGTCTGACGTTCACGGGATCTTGTTCTAATAATAAATTTGTTTGTTACGTACCCGTCACTTGTATAGCCAGTAACTGGTGGACGATATGTCTTGCAGTCGTCTTAAATAAGTCACGACTGCTTATTTTTTTCTTTTTATAGTATGGCATGAGCAATTTAACTACAAGTCCAGCAAGATCTACTTTTTCAGTTTTCTTTATTTTAATGTCACTTGTATTATTTAAAACAATTTTGGACTTTTTACTATCTTTATCATGTGGTTCTTCGGTTCTGTGTTTATCGCTTCTATGTTTATCACCTTTACTCTTCCTCGTTTTTCTTTCGTCCTTCCGCTTTTTATCTGAGCTAAGTTTGTGCTTGGACAAATCTAACTTGTCGTTAGGTTTGGATGGTGACTGAGAACATTTCGTAATAACTATTGTAGTATTTTTCTCGATATCAACTTGTTTTTCAGTAGGTTCAGTTTCCGGTGGCACATCTTTAAACATTTGAAGTTTTTGCAGTACCGCATCCGCTTCCAAACTTAATTTACGAGCTTTGTTTAAATTTACGTCATCCCCTTCGCTGTGGAGGGGATCTACAAATGTGTTTGTTTTATTTTCGTCGAATGACGTCTCCATATTTTTCTCTGAATCAGTAGTATCTTGATTAACTTCATCTGTTTTAATGTCATTGAGTGTTAAAGTTTCTTCTGCACTTATGTTTATCACAGATTCAGTGCCATCATCAATTACTAATTCTTTTTCAGATTCATCATCTGAATGTCCAAATAAAGATGAAGGATAAGAATCTGCTGGGGTTACTAGTTTTTCCAAATTTTTATGATCATTCTTGTTAATCTCCACTTTGATATCACTTTTATAGTTTTTTGATACTTTGAGTTTTTTTGATTCTCTGGGTTCGCTGTCGCTATCAGAAGATTCTCCAAAGAGGGCTTTTATTTTTCTTTTTGAAGGAGATTTCCCTTTATTGTTTAACTTATGCTCGATATCTTTTTTAATTTTACTATTTTGCTTTTCCTTAATGTTTCGTTTATTATCATGTTTAGAATTTTCATTTTGTTTATTCGGTATACCTTTTAACGTAATATTTATAACGAAAGTTTTAGATTCTTTACCAGATGTGGAATCTTTTATATCCATCGATTCCGAATTACTATCAATAATTTGAGTATGGGTATTAGTACTAATATCATCATCATTCATTTCCTTTAATTTGAGTGTAGTGTCATTACTGTTGTTGTAACCTTCGTTGTCATCATTGCTTTTGCAGTCATCGTTTTTATCATTAATGACAAGACCACTACCATCATCCTCACTTTCATCTGGTGTATTGACAGGGGATACCTCAGACGACTTTTTAAAAAAAGTTTGAAGTTTCGTTTGAGTCAGAGGGTCTCTTTTAAAAGAATTAGCTTTTCTTTTTGTTTCTTTTTCTGCTTTAGAGAGCTGTCGTGCTTCATTTTTGGTTTCTAAATCTTTTCGATAAAAAGATACATAATTAAAGACAAATACTGAATGCATAATTAATAGTACCTAATAACTATAAAGCGTCTAATCGTCTACTCACCTAATTGTGATGCTGTAATAAATCCATTGCAATTTTGAGCTTTCTGTTGTTCAAACTCTTTAACAAATTCATTGAGTGTGTTGCGTTTTCTCGGTTCAAATGATTTTAATTGAGGATATATTTGATCTTTGCATGACTTAACGGATGCTATCTGAAAAACAAGTACAATAAACGTTTAAAAAAATGTGGTAAGTTAAGTAATTAAAATAGAAAATAAATGTCTCACCAATTTGGACATTGCTCGCCTATACAAACTTATAACTGTGCTTTTTGAAAATGCTTCGTATTCCATTTCGATTGCGCACTGTTCTATGTCGTGTCGGGATAAAGTCTTGTCAAAATGGTCTACTTCTTTTGTAATATGAAAGTTGTTACTTAGAGCATCGGTAAGTAATGTGAGATAACCTTCGCGGCTGGTTACTGTTAATCCATTTACCTGAAACCAATCACTATTATGACGATAACATTTGGTTACTTACTTAAGTAGATTTTATGTAAAATACCATACTTTGCTGCCAGTGCTCTGCGCCGCTTTGCATTTCGAATATTTGGCGGATTCGGAATCGTTATTTGATTTCTTATCTTCTGTACGTTTCTTTCTATTGGCGAACTCCTGCATTATTAGAGATTTCGTTTCCTGTGCTATACGACGCCGATTACTTTCACCGTCGGAATCACCGCTGTCCCCTCCTTCGCCGTAGTATGATTCAGCTTCCCTGAATGTTTATTACGTTTATGTTTGTAAATCCTATGTTTAAAAGAGTGGTCCCAATTTATGTAAATTGTTTTGATTGTATTTGTAACCAGTAAACAAATACAATTAAAACAATTTCCAGTCAGAAATACTTAACAACACATCCAGCAACTACTGAATTACTAAGGCAGTGGTAAGCAACCATTTTAATAAAGTATTGATAATATACTATCACGTCTATACAAGGTTATAGGAAATACCTTAGCTATTTTACAAAAACCTGCTCTAAATTTAAAATAAAATTTTATTTTGGTCGTTTTATTTAATTTAATTAATGAAAAAAAAAAACTAGAGCGTATCCAGGTTAGCCTAAAAACCACTAGCTTTTTCGCCACCGCACGGGCGGTCAACGACCGAGGCCTACGGTACTGCCGTACCTACCTATTTATTACTTGTATCCGAGCGGCCCCGCCCGCTCGAGTCGGCGCGGCGCGGGCGCGCACTAGCGCTGTGAAGATTAAATGCGCACCGTCCGCTATTCAATTATCTAACCTATGTATCTGTAATAAGGTGCAATTTTCCCTTCATACTTTTATGATGCTTTCAGGCGTATTTAAAAAAATGCAATCAGCGTACGAAAATTAACCAATAATCAACATGAGAAATAACTTAGAGTACTTATTTACAATCTCTTACTTATAAATACTTCAGCAATTGTTCGAAATGAAGTCCATTTCTTTTCATACACTCTTGCTCGTTTGATAACGTTTCTTCAGAGTCTTATAAGCACTGCACTGTCACTTTTTACGGCGTCAAATGCACTAATTACGTTTGTCTTTAACCCCGTAACCGAGGGATGCTCTCGGCTTCGTAAAGTCTACGTGCTTCGTAGAGACTCTCACCACTTTCAATGTACATACACTCGCACCATCTCGTTATATTCGCGGTTACTGTACATTTTAAATAACACCCGAGCGCGGATTACGTAAAAAATTGTCGCGAGCGCAATTACCGACACACGTGCGCTCGCGTCACAGGTTTTCGGAAACTGTTTACTTCCGGAGTTCCGGCATGCCCGTGGCCCGCCCCCTGCCACCCGCTTTTTCTTCACCAATGTGTTCGGTTCCTGATTCTGATTCATCAGATCGAAAATAGCTAAGGTATTTCCTATAACACTGTATTTCTCGATGGGTTGAGAGAGGTGTACCTGCTGTACATACATCCACAGTTCACTAGTATGTTGTTTTCCCCATGTAATAGGGGGGTGAGTCTATTGCCATTAACAAGACATTGACAATAATAATACTTTGTTTGACCCAGGACATCTAGTATAACATTCGCGCTAACGACCACTAGGCCAACGAGGCATTAAACGTTTATTTTGTTAATTTTATAATCGCCATAATCAGTAATAACTTTTTCTGTCCTTGCCGGCCCTCGCCGTAGAGGTCGCCGCAGTCGTGGTGCACGACGAGCCCGCCGGAGCGCAGCTGCGCGGACGCGGCGCGGCGCTGGTGCTGGTCCAGCGCGCGCCGCACGTTGCGCTCGTCCGCGCACACGTCGCAGCGCCCGCCGCACTTCGGAACCTCTTCACCGAAGTACTCCGCGAACACTTTGTGCCGACACCTAGATACAAAAGTTTTTTCACAAAGAACATTGATACAATCGTATCCATGGAGCATATAGCCTCGACTGACTGCTACAATTGCAGGGCATACAAGTTCAGAAAGCAGTATTATAATATAGTGATTAACATAGAATCATGCAATAGTTACGAGCCGTGATTTACATACGACAGTTTGGAATTCGATTTCATGTAAAAGGTTTGTAACTAGGTATCCTTTTGTCTATTGACTTACTTACTTGATGTCTTCGCAATATTTCACCATTATTTCGAAGCTCTTATAGGCGACTTTACAACGATTCTTCTGCTCTGGTGTTTTGGCGCGTCCTATTTCCGTTTTAAGAAGAAAATCAACAGCATTGCGTTCGCTGCGGCAGTAGTAAATACGACAAAAGGCAGGCTTGCCGTCTCGACCAGCTCTACCAGATTCCTATTATATAAAAACGTTATGTAACAAAGTAACTGCTTGGTGCAACTTAAACCATCATAACATTAAAACTATTTCTTATGCATGCGGCAGGTGATCAGTGTTAATCTGCTGTGATTAAGCCATAACACTTGTATTCAGATTAAATTACTTTTTTAAGGCAGCAACTTTCCTATTATACTATTAGTGTTTCTAAAAAGGTCTGCTAACTTGATAATAGGCAGCAACATTCTGGGCGATCCCCCAGTGCGCGACAGCCCGTACGCTCGCCTTGTCCACGCCCATACCAAACGACACGGTCGCGCACACACAGGGGCATTCGCCTTGCGACCACTTTTCTTGCACTGATATACGCTCAGCCGACTTTAAACCTAAAACAGTTTTGAAGAAATATTTTCATGTTTTAATTTAGTGATAAAACATTCATAATAACATAACACTGAACATTTTATTACAACATTAAATACGGTTTTGCAAGGCATACCTCCATGATAAGCTAAGGACATAAGACCTCTTTTACATAGCATGTTAGCTAAATCTTCTGTCTGTTCTCGTGTCCGACAATAAACAATAACAGCATTTTTATCTTTCTGAAAAAGATTAAAGTATACAAAATAAATAATTGACAAGTTAAATGTCATTATTATTGAAATAAATTATAGTACTAACGGGTTTCACATTTTCATCATCCTTCAAAGTTTTCTTTAAGAACTCCACTAAGTGACCCACTTCATCATCTATACAGTTTTGATATACAACATCATAGAATAAATTTCTTCTAAAACTTGGCGTTTTGTATTGTGCAACAGGTAGCAAGAGTTTGAGATTAGATAATATGTCCTTAGCCACTTCAGCACTAGCAGTGGCAGTTAAAGCAACCCATGGTACACTTTTATATTTTTCTCGGAGATCACCTAACTTTAAATAATCAGGTCTAAAGTCATGGCCCCATTCACTCACACAATGAGCTTCATCCACAACTACATATGAAACCTTCTTGTACTTGACTAAATGTTCCATAAGAGATTTAAATGTACCAGTAGCAGCCTGTTCAGGAGTCACATATAAAAATCTAGTGTATGGTTTCATGCTTTTTAAATCATTAAGAACTCTTTCTCTGTCTTTTGAGGTCATTTTAGAGTTTATTGATTCTGCAGTGATTTTTAATTTTGAGAGATGATCAATTTGATCCTTGATTAGGGCCAATAGTGGAGAGAATACAATTGCAACTTTGTTGTCTTGCAACATAGCAGGCAACTGGAAGCACAAAGACTTACCAGAACCCGTGGGCATTGATACATACACATCATGAACACCTGAAACCATGTAACAAAACATTATTTAACATTAATTAATAAATTTTAGGAAGGTGTAATTTTAGGTGTGTGGAAAGAAGTATAGAATGTCTATTTCGATAGCCACTTTATCAAAAAAGAATTTTATATAGTTGTAATATTTGTTTTTTTTATTGTATGTGTAGTAGTATTACTACAACGTACTAAAGGTTGTAATTATGATTAATTCGAACTCTTTACCTCTTGCAATAGCCCTAATCGCACGCTCTTGAAGCTCACTTTTGAACTTTCGATGTCCAAAACATTGAAACATTTTTTCTGTTACGTTATCCATGACGAAGGCTTTAATTTCTCTTCATACACAAGACAAATTAGGGCACATATATTGCAAATACTTTTAACCACGTTAAGTCCGAAGGCATATTTAAAAAAACCAGGTTAATACTTAAAAATAAAGAATAATAAAAACAACCTAAAATTAGGTAAAATATATACATGAAATGACATGACAGACTGACTGGACTGACAGTTTAATTATACTGAGTTACTGACTGTTCGTGTAGGGATGTTGAAAAAATAACGATATTATTTTTTCAATATATCGATATTTTTGAGCGATATTTAATATTTCGATTTATCGATGTATCGATATAAAATTCCAAGTATCGAAAAGGTATCAAAATCGATATTTTTCTCAGACCAATAAACATTTTTAAGTTAAAAGATTACAAATTACCTTTTTTTTGGCTGTTTTATAATTTGGTTTTTAAGTTGGCCAATATATCGATATTTTTTGAAAATATCAATATCAATATTGTTTTGTTTTAAATATCGATACTTTTTGCATTTCAGACATACCTACTGCCGTGACCAAAGAGCTAGTAAAATATGTCTATGGCCGTGACGTAAATTGACCTTAAGGTGAATGCTCCAGGGTAGCCCGCGAAATTCAAATTTCCGTACGTTTTTTGCAATTTGCAGCTGAGTATCGGATATTTTATTAATAGAAACTAAATTCGCGGTACTGGCATGTATGTATTTACACAATTATACTTATTAAAACCTTCAATATAATTGTCTAACTTAGAGAAAAGAGAAAATGTGCCATTTTAATAATAACTTTACGTTTAATATAAATTTTAACTTAGTGGGTTACATTGATAAATTTAACTAATATAATGATATAAATACATACATGCCAGTACCGCGAATTTAGTTTCTATTAATAAAATATCCGATACTCAGCTGCAAATTGCAAAAAACGTACGGAAATTTGAATTTCGCGGGCTACCCTGGAGCATTCACCTTAAGCTTGACTGATGAAGTCTATGGTATAAACCCTAGAGTTAGAATATATCTATGGTATGAACTAGAAAGTGATGACGGCGCGCGGCGTAGAGAGTTCCAAGATTACTAATATGTAGCAAGCTCAGAGCAAAGCATGGAACTTCGTTACAGTTCTCGCCAAACTTATTGTCCGAGCTTAAAAAATCGGAGAATCAAAAATATTGGAATAAAACGATTTTAAACGACAGTCTACGACTTGAGCTGTCGTTTTTATTTATTACAATCCTATAATTTTGTTTCTCCGATTTTTACGGCCGGGTTATTAAATCATGGTCACTCTAATAGAGCGAAGAGTTGACTCCACCCTAACTATCTCGCTTAGACCATTTTTCTTCAGAAGTGCTCATTCTTAGGCTAATATTCAGAAACGAGGCTAAGCATGCTAGCACCTCATGCTTTCGTAAGTCAAAATCGGGTGCTTACGTTCAGATTTGTATTCAGAGATGTTCGGAACACTGCTTAAACTTTGCGTAAACTATGCTAAGCCTAAGTAGTCAATATCGGTTACCTTAGCTGTCTAAGCAGTGGATCTAGCGCCACCCGGCGGACAAAGCTGTAGTTATTTTTGGTAGTTTGATACTTTTTATTTGCTTATTTTTAATTTATAACTGTTTCATTTAATTTAATTTAATTTTTTAAAGCATAGTTTAGTTTAGTTTTGCTGGGCGTTTTTCGCACTTAGCCTCATAATTGGGCTATTGTACGTGTCTTTCAAATGTTCCCTATTCTAACCAGCCCAGGCCCTCCCAACCAGGCGCGGATCCAGCCACTAGAAAATCGGTCAAGTGCGAGTCACTCACAATAGATATACATAAGTAAGTATTTAGTACTTGTATAATGTTAGTTTATTTGCTTCACGAAACTTAAAAAGTACTTATTTGTTCAGATAAAATTACTTTTTACAAAAATTTATCGCGTCTAATATTCGTGAGAGCCAGACATCGGTAAAGTAGGTAATATGCGTTTGTTTGCACATCATAATACATATCATAAAATATGTAGGCTCAGAAATACCGATTTCGGAAGACCTTAGATATACCGAAGGCGTCGATTTTTATAAGCGTTGATATTATAGGCGGCGGATTTATTTAGCGTCAATATTATAGGCGCCGCTAATAATTATAAGCATCGACAAGTCGTCGGTATTATAGCTGTCAATATTTTAAGCGTCGGTATTATAGACGTCGAAGTTTTAAATGATTTTTCCGAGGGTTCGGTGGCGTATTTAAGATTCAGCGTCCCGGGCCTGTAAGGTTTGCGGCCCCATAACTCGGAAAACACTATTTTTTTCATTTTTTCCAATGGACAGATTACCTATCCGTAGTGATACTGTTATATGATCTCCTTTCTTACTACTACAATAGTAAGTTATTAGAAGTTCAATTACAATTACTTTGTACTTACCTCCAGTTGTCTCATGTAAGAGCGGGCGAATCGAGCTCGGAAATTTGGATCACCCACCTCGGACAGGCTGGATTAGAAGAGTAACTACAATTAGTTTGTTTACTACCTCCAGGTGTCTCACCTAAGAGCGAGCGAAGCGAGCTGGAAAATTCGGGCCACGCACCCCGGATAGGCTGGGTTAGAAGAGTAACTACAATCAGTTTGCTTACTAGACCTCCAGTTATCTCATACAGTAAGAGAAGCGAGCTCGAAAATTCGGCGCACGCACCCGATTTTTTAGACCCACCAGTGTGGTGGGTCTTAAAAAATCTGCGGCTTTTCAAACCGCAGCCTGCCGCTTCCGAAGGACAAAGAGCGCCTCTACAGTGTACAGTTCTCGCCAACCTTATTGTCCGGGTTGAAGTAAGCACGAACTAACTTTAACTCGGCCGCAAAAATCGGAGAAAGAAAAATATTTGATCGTAATAAATAAAAACGAAAGCTCAAGTCGTAGGCTGTCGTTTCAAATCATTCATATCCAATATTTTTCTTTCTCCTATTTTTGACTGTAACTATCTACTTTTACCAACATAAACTAATCTACATTCTACAAAAACTTATTATGAAATTGGCGAAAGTTTTATGATCATTATAAAAGTCTTAATACCTTCGTGAAATATTTTAATGTTAAAACAATATTTACTTCTAATATACATTATATTTTTGGATCCAAGTGTTTTTCGTTGTATCTTTGTTTTCGATAATTTTTTTTTTAAATTAGTCTTTAAAATGACTTTAGTAACTCTTAAATGCGAATATTCCGCGCCCTTTGCAATTAATTTTAGTATCACAAGTAAGTAATCATTTTACCGCATTATTATATTGATATGAGGTGGTAACATGTTGTCAAGAATTAAGTGTTCTTTAGATGTCCCTGCAGTAAACCCACTTACAATTAGTTTTTGAAGCTAAATGTACATGTGCAACTTACAGCCTACACACTTAAAAGCGTTGCGACGTAGAATCGCAAAATTCGCTAGTACAGTTAGCCCCGTTTTGGGGGACACGAGTCACAAGGATTACGGTAGCAAGACGCTTTGCGATGCAGCGCCGTAAAACAGTGCTTTTGTGTATGCCTTACTAGAGTTACATCGTGTCACAACGCTTTCAGAATGTGTTTACATTTTAGTATGTAATCTAGTACTGTTAATATTATTCGACCGATAAAGGGCTACCTGACCATAGTCCTATCAAAATGATCACTAAAACATAACAAAACAATCATTCATAATCTTATCGCGTTAAACGGACTAGCATTGCAGTAGGCGAGATAATTTTAACATTCATCTATGCCATTACGATTTGTTAAAACGTAGACGCGCTCGGGTCAAATTAGATTTTTATTTGGTTTTTCGCATTTTGTGGATAATTCTACTTAGATTGAAAATCTTTTGAATCGTCATCAAATACTGTGGAACTGTTAAAATAGTTCATTTTGGAGGTATAAGCTATGGTGACGCTTTATTTTTTTCAGCCGTTGTCGTCCCACTGCAGGGCAAAGGCCTCCCTACCCGCCTTCCACTCGTCACGGTTAAGGGCTATCTGCGGCCAATCCTTCCAGTAAAGGTCTAGCTCGTCCCGCCATCTCCTTTTGGGTCTACCGCGACGTCGTCTAACGTTGTGTGGGCTCCACTCGGTAATGCGTTTTGCCCACAACTCGTCCGACATGCGGCAGATGTGACCAGCCCAGTTCCATTTCAAGCTTGCGGCTTTTTGACTAAAGTCGGCGATCTGAGTTCTGGAGCGCAGTATACGGTCTATGACGCTTTATACCATAAGTAAATATTGTAACGTGAAATTATTTAATTATTACAATAATTTAATACAGACGAGATCGCAGCAGGCAGTATCAGGGCAGGATGCGGGATCGCGACTCCGGCTAAGAAAAGTAATGTTCTATAATTTGCTAAAACCAAATAAAAATTGCTGAGCACGTGCCTTAGCCTTAAACTGGCGACTCACACGAATATAATATAATCGTAACGTACAGTAGTCTCCAATTGTTTTGGCCGGGCTGAAGTTAGCGAGTGTCGTTGCGCAGAAAGAAAAATAGTGATGCAATCGCTATTTCCTCTAGATAATTACAAGAAAACAATAAAAACAAAAGCTCGAATCGTACGCCAAAAATATTGGTAACTACTGTAACATTCGAAACGAGCGTGTTACAAGATAATCATAACCAACAAGCTAATCGGTTCACTATACTGACTATACGAATGCACGCTTTGTAACATTATACATTTTCAAATTACGTCTGTCAATCGCCAGCTTTAAGTAAGATACCCATAAAAAAATACTTTTTGTTTTAAAATATACTTCTAGAACAATACTAAATAAAATATTTTGATACAATTAAACATAAATTCTACAAGACAGACTTGCGACTTAATTTATTTCTCAGTCTACACTTACTCATTAATCAACATAAATGTATGTTACCATGTAATTAACAAAAGTTATCGCTATTGGAATATCACTTATAAAATATAAAATAAGTAATGTTTACTCGCAATTTGCAAGGTATATAAAACCTAGCAAACGTAACAACATAATATGCTCGAAAATATGTAAAAGCATCTTTCAAGCGAGTTCAAATTTCCCAATAGAACTCTTTGTAAGTAATAAAGATGAATTTGGCCTAAGATTTTATAAATTTAAAGTAGGATTAGGAACACATGTTTTAATGAAATTATTTCTAAATTGGATGTTCATCAAATAAAATATTTATAAATATTTACCACCTTCAGACCTCAGTTTATAATAATTGCTTTTAAGGGCAAGTTCCCTATTGGTGCATCTACACCGAAGGTACTTTTAGGGAGAAACATTTTGCGACCATTTGTTGAATGTTGTTTATCACGACCACACCGTCAATAATGTTGAGTTGTCAACTTGGCACATTACTATTTGCTACTCCTCTATTGTTAATTTGCATAAATAAATTACTACGTAACGAAAGAGTAACAAAAAATAACTTAAAAACGTAATGTAACAAGTAAAAAAAAATAATTAAAAGTATAGGTGTACATCATATATATATTTTTTTTGGTATCCACATTAAATATTTTCATGTTGTGCTGTGTTGAGGCAACGTTGAGAAATCTTTTAGAAGTAGGGCAGTTACAGTTCTCGCCAAACTTATTGTCTGGCTAAACGAGCTAACTTCAACCCGGCCGTAAAAATTGGTGAAAGAAAAATATTGACCTGTAATAAATAAAAGAAATGTTCTAGTCGTAGGCTGTCTTTTAAATCATTTTAACCCAACATTTTTTTTCTTCTAATTTTTACGGCCAGATTGAAGTTAGCTCGTGCCAACTTCAAGTCGGACAATAAGTTTGGCGAGAACTGTACTTTACACGGCATTGTTATACATTATAGAAAGTAACTTCAGTGTGGATTGTGATCTTTTAAAAGACGAATCTTAGAATAAATACGGCTTTTTGAAATGTATGTTTTACGAGCCAAATACTAAACTGTATAAGTGTGAGGTGTGGTCGGCTAGCGCGTCGTCGGGTGAGCGCAGCTCCAGCACGCGGCCGCCGCCCAGCGCCAGCACGCGCGCGCACTCCAGCACGCCCGCCATGCGGTGCGCCACGAACACCACCGTCGACCCGCCGAACGCGCATCGGATCGCGTCCAAGATTAGACGCTCCGCCTCGTGGTCCAGATTAGCAGTCGCTTCGTCCACCAACAAAATCTATTCATCAAAAAGCCGTAATGTTATAGAGGTTCGTCCATTGCCCTTAAGCAAGCAGAGTTTCCACGTGCAAGTACAGTTCTCGCCAATCCTATTGTCCGGCTTGAAGCTGGCACGAGCTAACTTCAACTTGGCCGTAAAAATCGGAGAAAGAAAATTATTGGACTAAAATAACTAAAAACGAAAGCTCAAGTCATAGGCTGTCGTTTAAATCATTTTAATGCAATATTTTCCTTTCTCCAATTGTTACGGCCGGGTTAAAGTTAGGACGTGCCAACTTCAAGCGGGACAATAAGATTGGGTAAAAGTGTAGTGAGGTGTCGACCTTGGGTCGGTGCAGCAGAGCGCGCACGACGCAGAGCAGCTGCGCGTGCCCGCGGGCGAGGCGCGCGGCGTGCGCGGGCGCGGCCAGGCCGGCGCGCGGCACCAGCGCGCGCGCGCCGCACGCGTCCAGCGCGCGCCACACCTCCGCGTCCAGGTACTGGCGCAGCGGGTCCACGTTCTCGCGGATACTACCCGAGAATATGAACGGCTCTTGCGGAATAACACCGATACGGGACCTAAAATCGTGACGATTGAATCAAATTCAACTTAATTTAAAATTATATTTCCGAGTGAACTAAAAACAATTTTACTAATGACATTTTAACGCTCTTATATTCGCACAATCAAACATACAAGTGATGTCGAGAGAGCGACAGCAGAAGTTGAGGAAAAACCAGGTTTGGTTTGAATATTGCAATAAAATTATCTATGGATTTCCACAATTTTATTTTCCTTTTTTTTTGGCTTTCCTTTTTTTCAAATGCGTTTTGCGGACTTTAAAAAAGTCAAGGCCGAACAGATTTTCCGAATTATATTTGTGGGTATTTTGTAAACATGTAATTATAGTTTATTTGGCCAAAATTAATAATAATTTCTTTTTGTTTCTCCAATTCCATTTGCTAGTGGTCTTAATGTGTTTAACATAAACATTTGAAGGTATGTCGATACCTGAGTGCGTGCAAATGTAGCGTTGAGATGTCCACGCCGTCGAGCAGCAAGCGGCCGCGCGTGAGCGGCGCGAGCCGCAGCAACGCGGCGAGCAGGGAGCTCTTGCCGGCGCCCGTACGCCCCACCACGCCCAGCTTCTCGCCGGGGTGAGTTGTGAATGTCACGCCGTTCAACGCCATCACACCGTTTTCACGACCACTACCAAAGAAATAATGAATATAGTCGTCGTGCTAAAAGCTCGTCGTAGGATATAATAATAAACTAATGACAGAAAGTTAAAAGGAATACCTATATTTAAGGTAAACGTCATTGAACTCAATGACTCCCTGTGAGGGCCAGCCGTATGGCGGTGAGTCGCCGTCCACAGTTTCGCTTTCCACCTGTAAGTAGGCCAAACATGAATAATATCCGACTAAGAACTGTTAAATGACAGTGGCGTCCCGTAGGCATCATGGCGTATAAAGACCTGACGTTACCTGCGTGATGTACTCCCCGACGCGCTCTACGGCGATCATTTCGCGCTCCGTCTCGGTAAAGGCGTTCAGTACGTTGCTCAGCATGGACGTCATGGACAACGCGTACGATATGGCAAGACCGATCAGACCTATACATAAGAACGTTGGAAATAGAGGCATATCAGTGATGCAGCTTATTTATGATACATAATATAATTAGAAGGTATGTGCTGACCGGGGTCGGCGGCGTGCAGCGCGCGCTGCAGCACGGCCAGCAGCGCGGCGGCGGCCACGACGGCGGCCGCGGCGGCCTGCAGGCGCAGCGCCAGCCACTGCGCCGCGGCGGCCGCGCTCAGCGCCGCGCGCTGCCAGCCCTCCACCAGCTCGGCGCCGCGCAGCGCCCACGCGCCGCCCGCTCCTAGCGCGCGTATCGTGTCCTGACCTGTCACTAACTGTTATAACTCCAAGTCTAGCTGGTGTTTCGAACCGAAATACGATTTGAGTACCGCAAGTTGCTAATAGGCTGGAACCTTGTCAAGCATTTTGGACACATGACTAACTATTTAAGACTCTAAGAGCTGAAGATCACTTGTAACTAAAGCGAGAAAGTTGTTAATGCGCACACAACAAATTCAGTGCATCAACAACGTCAAAGTTTGCTTACTCATATTAATCTTAAAAATATATACCTAACTACCTTAAGTTGTTCCCTGCTGCTTTCATCTGTTGCACTAGCTCTCCTGGTAACAGACCTGCACCTATTTACATTATACTCTCACCAAAGGGTTACATCGCTAGGTCTAGGGAATAAGGGTTTCAATAGGTGTAGGCTAGGCGTAGAGTTAGGGTATTCTAGGATATAACATTCTCTACGTACGAGTGTTGACTCGAGATAATACAGGGACCGAGAACTCGCCCGTACCGTTGGTCCTTCTACCTTTAATGCTAATTTGATACGAGCACGTAGGTATGTCTCACCGTCGAGCGTGTCGCTGAAGTGCGTGTAGACCGGCGAGAGCGTGACGCTCTGCAGGCGCTTGAGCTGCCGCGACGTGACGCGGTAGCGCCGCTGCAGCCGGTAGTACACGAACGATAGCGGCACCACGCCCACCGCCAGCCACGGCAGACCGTATAACGTCACTGTTAGAGCCCCTAAATCACACAATTCACAAAAATACATTATCAAGACGGTATTTGACCGCGTGAACTGATTTATTAAAAACCAGAGACCTATTAAACAAAATGATTAAATTAATTCCTACACTGAAAAAATAAAGGCCATAAAAAATCAGTCATCTAACGTAATAGCAATTTAGTAAGTGTTCGTTTCAATGCTTTGTTTGTGGGTTTTAGCACTCGCTGATCATCATATACTTATTAGGATGATAGAGTACAGTACAGTAGTACAGTTCTCGTTTAACATAATGTTAACATGACGAAATATTTACATAAATAAACGATAATTTTACTTACCAATCAAAGAAAATATTTGAGCCAGTAAAATATTGAGAATAAACGGCAATGAATCGTCCACTGTATATGTATCTGACGAGAATCTGTTAACAATGCGACCCAGCGGAGTTATATCGAAGAACTTCACTTTCGCCTGAAATAAAATGTATTCATTGCTCAAAAGGTTAATAATTAAGCTCGTATTTCTATTTCGTATGTTAAGGTCCCATTTAATAGGGAGCGAGCCGATTGCTTTCAACCCGGTACAAATCCAAACACCATGCTGCTACTGGGAATTTCACATAATTCTAACACCGCTCGACTCGGGATTCGAAAACAGGCCTCTAGCGTAGCATTCGCTCTTACAAGCACTAGGGCATGCGCACTTCATAAATTAATTGATGAAATACAGCCTACCTTGACAACTATTTTCAATAAAATCTTGTGAATCCTGGTCGCCGCCTTGACTCCGCCGTAAGCAAACAGAAATGCTCGCATTATTGTGAATACCAAATTGAGTACCGCTAGTCCAAAATAGACCTCCAAGTAAAAGTTGTCCGTGTAAGTCGGCGTGTTGTTTGTCATTAAAGCACGGACTGCGTATTGTTGGTCTTGCGTTTTGTCATAAACAGTTTCGTTTCCAATATCTTTGTTTTGCAAAAACATCATCGTTGTATTTATTATAGTGTGTATTATATTATCAATAGCTAATACGCCGTGATCTAATATAGAGGTTTTCTCTGTAGGATGTTCCAATAATTCGACACTAGGCAAAGAAGTAGAGTTTTTGGTTTTGTTTCGAACCCAGTATGTCAGCCAGAGGAATGTGAAATTTTGTGACACCTGCATCAGTGTCAGCGACAACATTATAGCGATCGATAAGAAAACTCCAACAGATCTGAGATACAAGCCGATGACCCACCAACCAACTGTTCCTTCCGACATTGTTTCCTGTTCATTAAAAAGACATTAAAAATTTAAATATATCATCTGTATCCTATATTAATCAATATTTAAAAAAAATTATCAGTCGGTTATTCTGACGAAGAATCATTAAAAAAACGCTATAGTTACTATAGAAACTAGAAAATAAGAAATACTAGTCAAACAAACCTCGTCATCCAGACTGTTTCTGCTAGCAGTGTCCTTATCGTCGAGTTCAGGTTCTATTAAACGTGGCGGTTCTTCTCCTAATGACTCTGATTCACTCGGCATAAACTCTTCTATGTCATTCAGTACCGTTTCAGGAGGACCTGCAGATATCAAGAGCCGTACATTAGTAGTTTTATTGTTCACAAAAACGTGAACAATGTAACAGATTACAACCGATTGTGCATTTGAGAAAAGCTTTGAGAAAACCTTGCCATTGTCTGATTTTGCATATATTTTTTTAAAGATTATGAGCAAAGCCCACGATTGGATAAAGGCAAGGGACTGGCTCAATAGTTACTCTATTGAGCCACGATTCACGAGCTATTGAGTTTGGTGTGTGTGTGTGTGTTTTTGTGTTACGTTATTGTTATTGTTCGCAACGCACATGAGATTAAAGACAGTGATGACTTATCTCGAGATATCGCACTTAGTAAAATAGAAAATAGATATACCATGCCTAGTAAGTAAACAATAGAAGTGAATTATTTTAAAAAATGGACAAGTGCGAGTCTGACTCGCGCACCGAGGCTTCCGTACCAACTTGTAAGTAGATAGGCAATCGTGGCAATGGTTATGGACTCCTGGAGAGTCAGCAATAAAAAATAGAACCTTCTGACATTCTTCCTTATATGTGAATAAAAAAAATATAAAAAACGTATGCACATTGAATATTACATTTTTAACATGTCTATTTATCGGCGGACTCATCTTGCTATTGCAATCTCATGTGCGTTTTATTTAAACGTCCGTCCAACCGCTCACATACCTAAGGCGCGGCCAAGTAGTTCCGCGCGGACTATAACTACGTACGTATATTGCAATGGCGATACAAAAGGAGATTCTCTTTTTTTATTAGTAACTAATTTCGATTGACAATAGAGTACCTACCTATATTCGACATTTGTGATCTAGTAGTTTGAGTACCGGACTGCTGATCGTTGGGTTCGATTCCCACAGGATACAAACGTTTATGTGACGAATTTAAGTGTTTGTGTTAGTTTGGGTGTTTCTTATATATTATAAGTACACATTTACAAAAAAAGTATAGAAGTATTGTATCCATTGTCTAGTACCCATAGTACAAGCTCTCTTAGTTTAGGACTAGGTCGTGCTAAATGATGATGATATTATTGGTGGTGTAAAATGTCCCAGGATATTAATTAACATATAATGCCAAGTGTGCGTGTTACAGTTCGCGCCAAACTTATTGTCCGGGTTGAAGTTGGCACGAGCTAATTTTAAACTTGCCGTAAAAATCGGAGAAAGAAAAATATTGGATTCGAATAATTTAAAACGACAGATTACGACTTGAGCTTTCGTTTTTATTTGTTACAATCTAATATTTTTCTTTCTCCGATTTTTACTGCCGGGTTAAAGTTAGCTAGGGCCAACTTCAACCCGGACAATAAGTTTGGCGCGAACTGTACCTTGCCTGAGGACGCGTCCGTCGCGCATGAGCAGCGCGTGGTGCGCGCGCGCCAGCAGGCGCGGCTGCTGCGCCACCAGCACGCGCGTGCGGTGCCGCAGCACGCCCAGCACGCAGCGCTGCACGATGTGCTGCGCCACCGCCGGGTCCACGCCCGCCAGCACGTCGTCCAGCAGGTACACTACGGACACACCATACATAACACCGACTCCACTTCAAACACGAAACAGGGGTGTACGCGTAAAACTATGCTTTCATAGTATGTACACTACCTATACCTACGTTTACACTAAACTCGTCACTAAACAATAGCTTGTTCACTGTCACAGTTTTAACAGACAACAATCGGCGAACTATTCTTTAGTTGGCAACTTATTATTATTTAGATTTTAAATTAGATAATTATTAAAATATATATCGGATTAACAGATATTTAAACCTACGTACTAGCACCAAATTAAGGCAATACCTATGTTAAAATAGACAATGAACAATACCTTGTTTATCTTGGTAGACGGCTCGAGCTAGTGCGATACGCGCCCGTTGTCCTCCACTTAAAGTACAGCCACCTTCACCAACGTACGCATTCCATCCGAGCACGTTCAAGTCTTCTGTTAAACAATATTTAATGTAAAGAACGGAAGTGTGTTTACCAACTCTAGCACGTATAAGCATCGCGTACAAAGATACTTAAAAGTAATGTCTTTGATCGGGTAACATTTAGCGGGGGAAGCCCAATTTTACTGTTGTATGTAATCTTTCACTTAGTTCTATGTGCTGTACCGTGTTTTTCATGACATCTAACATTACGCTGTCGCAGTCAACATAATTAATGAGTACCTAGGTACTGTCTCTACAGTACCTACCGTAAATTGCTTAGGAAGATAGAACAAAGGCACCTCCTTGCTTCTGTAACTCATTTACTGGTTAGAATAACATACAACATACCCAGCATCAATGATAAATGTATGTATAATTACCGGTAAGCGCACAAGCGTCTACTACAGTCCGGAATTTCGCCTCATCGTATGGTTTTCCAAACAATATATTATCGCGAATCGTGCCGCGGATCAGCCATGGCTTCTGCGATACATATCCAAAACCTAAAAAATATCAAATTCTGTTAACGACAAAACATTTCGCATAAAACTTGTAAATCAAGTTGTTGCAATTTTTAGGTACTTACTGTTTAGATTTTCTGGTATCTGTAAATAGCCATTTATCTTCAGCATATCTCCTATAATGGCACGTAGTAAGGAAGATTTCCCGCTACCGACGGCCCCAGTTATACCAATCAACTCTTCATTGCCGATTTCTAAACTAATGTCCTTTAACATAAAAGGCTGATCTTGCACCAAATGTTCTGACGATGAAGTTGATTCACGCCTTTGTATGCTAGGCCTAGATAACTTCTTTTTAGACTTTCCTTTATTCTTTTTAGATTTCTTTGGTGGCTTTGTTCTCTTTGCAGCCTTAGCCCATGTAAATGTCGCGTTTTTCAAAATGATTATTTTATCTTCATCATGGTTTTTATTAAGGCGATCGTAATAAAGCTCCGGATCCATATCTGAAAGCTAACAATTGTGATTATGAGACTATATTAAGCTTGATCATCATCTTCCTAGCCTTTTTCCCAACCATGTTGGGGTCGGCTTCCAGTCTAACCAGATGCGCCTAAATATCAGTATTTTACACGAAGCGACTGCCATCAAACCTTTGCAACCCAATTTCTGGGCAACACCGATATTCGAAGGATAGACTGGTCGTCAGGCTTTTTGACTTCTGACTACCACTAACGACTGTCATAGGTAGGTGTTCGTATGACAGCCGGGACCGACTGCTTTACGTGCTCTCCGAGGCATGGAGGGGTCGCGATATGTTAACACATTTAGTGCCACCGACTCGCCTTGCGAGTTCACGTAAATCTCGCAAGGCGAGTCGGTGGCACTGAATGTGTTAAGAATGGTCACCCATCCACAGACTGACCTCGGCAAGCGTAGCTTAACCTTACAGATCGGTTGATCAGCGTTGCTATAACTTAGCCTCAAGTCCCCCTTATATTAAGCTTGATCATAAGTCATAATTTATTAATTAATTGAACCGATGAGTTTACTTACATCCAACAGTTTTTGGATACGTTTTATAGATACCCAGGCTTCTGTTAGTCCGTTTAGCACCCACGGGAAAGCATTAAGCGGTGCTATTAGCATGTTAATAAGTGCAACTGTTGTGAATACCTGAAAATGATAAATAAAATAAACGTACGTAATTAAAGTATTCGAATAACTATTAGTTTAGTTATTACTAAATTAATTCGATTATTCGATAGTCATATGATATACTAGTTCTAAACGTAATTACGAAGATCATTTGATAGTCATACGAATACGATTGACGAGTTCTAAACGTTATAATAATAATAATAATAATAATAATTTTTATTCAGATAAAATAATCCATTAATGGTTAGTAACAATTGACACTTATATAACTATGTTAGTACGAATGTAATCTATTTCACCGTCCCAACCACAATCCTTACCCAGAGCGAGTGCATAACAATACTTGTTGGATATTATCTTCAGGATATCATTGCTGCCGCCACGCACTCTGCCTAATAGCGATGACACCCGCTTGCGTCTTATTGCGTAGAAGTCATCCGTATGCGCTTCGGCAAACATCGCTGACGCACTGCAGAATCGCGGCAACCGCAATAGCATCCTGAAGATGTTATTGTATTGTACCCGCAGAGCGCTGTATGCCTTTTGAGTGTAGTTAACCCACAGGCTGCTCGTGTAGAATGATTGACAATATGCTTTGAATAGCGTTAACTTCACCTCAGCATAACAACGAGCAAACCTGCGAGCCAACATATTACCCCGAACAGCCAGCGCTCTGCGTTCACGCTCAATATCCTCATTGTCCTTCAGGTCATCGGTGATAATATGCCCTAGATATTTAAATCGCTTTACTCGCGTGAGAACAGAACCGCTAAGGGAAAGAGGTGGCGGTTCATATGGGATTTTATCACCGAAGCCGAAATACATACACTCACTCTTGGCCGCATTATACTTGAGACCATGACTCTCAGCATACCGCTCACAGACTTGCAATAGCTTGCGAAGGGTATTGACGGGCTCAGCAGCACCATGTCATCAGCATAACTTAGATTATTGACAGCGACACCATCAATGTGACAGCCCACATGCATGCTGCTGAGCTCGACAATCAGGTTGTCCATATAAACATTATAAAGCGTGGGGGAAGATATCCCCCCCTGCCTCACACCACACTCCAATTTATAGCACTCAGACAAGCGATCCGCCCATTTAACGACATTTATTTGATTGTCATACCAGAACTTAAATATGTCTACCAGTTCCATAGGTACATTTCGTTCAAGTAGCTTATCCCACAGGACCTCATAACAAACCAGATCGAAGGCTTTAGACAAATCTAAAAATTCTAAATTACTATTTTATATTATATTATTATTACTAAATTCTAAAGGTATAACTATTTCTAAAGGTAATTACTAAATTTATTTGATTTTCATACGATTGACTAGTTCTAAACGTTATTGCTAAATTCATTCGATTGTTCGATAGTCATACGAGTGACTAGTTCTTAAGGCAATAGGGGAGAAGACTGGTGATGAATTTGTTAATAATGACACGCTTATTGAAAAATATCATTAGCATACTTCGTATATTGAAAATAAATATTAAATTGACCAAGAAGTTTCTAAGATAAATGCGTTAAAAGTTTTTGGTAGGGATTGAGAGGGGATGCTGCCTTTCCCGCAAAACGAGTGTTAGTATAGAATTAGTATGGCGCACGCTACTTATGACGTCATTTGTAAGTATAGTGCGCTCTCTGTCTACCATTAAATTAAAATGCTTTTAACTTCGTTATTTTTTAACCAATTTAAATTTATTTTTTTGATAATCAGCTCTATTTATGGTCAACTTTTTCATAAGGCCATAAAAAATTATTTGTCGCATAGCCTATTACTAAATTTATTCGATTGTTTGATAGTTATTCGATGGTTTTATCCGGGTAACGAATAAATCGACATTCGAATACATGCAAATATAGTTGTCGATTTATGCGATTATTTTTATTAGTAACAATCGCCTATCGCAAAAGTACGGCGACGTACTGAGTAATGACAGCAAGCGCCCCCGCCCGTCCGTACTACCGCTCACATACCTAAGGCGCGGGCAACTAGTTCCGTTAGCGTTAGTTCTAATTAGCGTTTAGACCACATATCCATTATGCATAGGTCTGAGCCATACTTTACGTTTCTCATTTTCAGACACCTTCAGTAAAATAAATCAGGTAGTACTGTAGACTGTAGACCGTTGATAAAACTTGTAATCATTATAACGCAACGCAACTTAGGACCTAATATTTTTAAATTGTAGAGATACATACAGTGGGTGCGTCCAGTGTTAGTCCCCTGAGTGCGTGCGTACCAAGCGTAAATGCGGCCACGAGCACTGGTGTGGTTGCCCATAGCACCACGCATATGGCGTCCAGGTACTTGCGCCCGCGCAGATAACGCAGTTCCTGACTTCGAGCCTCTGATAATAGATTTATCATTATAATTTCATTTTAATCACATTCAAAAATATGTACGAACAAAAAAAAACAATAACCAAGTGACAAACATAATTGTAGGTATAATAATTCTAATGTAATGTATATAATATTGTGTATTGTATTCCATTGTAATAGTAAAAAAAAAAATAAGTGTCACTAACCTGATACTTTATTAATAAAGTAGTCTTCCCAAACATGAACCTTCACTGTTCTAATGCCTTTCAGCAGGTCACTCATCAAGCTGACGCGACAATCCTTGTGTTTCATTAGCTCGGTACTAAGTTGTCCAATTTTATTTGCTATTACTTTATTTATTGGAATCAGAATTACTGAGAAAGCTACACCAGCCAGAAAAGATATGCCCACTTGTTGGTATAGAAGAAATAATGTTATGAATAACTGAAATGTTAATAAGCAATATTTTATGCTTTATTGATACTTTACACCACACTAAGCAATTGTATTTAATTAATATTTGTATTACCTGTAGTGGAATACTCCACAATGCATGGAAACTTGGACAAGAATTCACAATCCTATCTGTGTCAGTTGACATAAAATTTGTAATTTCCCCAATTGAGAATATATTATTCAACTCAGTAGAAGTGACACTGAGTGTTTTTCTCAGTATTGTAGCGACTATAGCACCCCTCATCTTAAGCCCAATAATTGACATCAACCAATTGAAATGCACATTAAATAGAGCAGATAACAGTGTCGCCCCTAGAAGACTGCCTGCATACACATAACTGAAACAATAACAAATAAAATAATACCTACTGATGAACGAGTATAGGTAATAATAAAGGTAATAATAACATCATGATCATGCATATAAACTTACCCTAAATGCTGATCAATACTTTCATCTTCTACAAATTTAATTAGATTGTTAAGCAGAATGGGGCCTGCAAAGCCAGCCATATCAGAAACTAATTTTAGTATTCCAATACTATAAAACTGTAGACCAAAACATGTGTGTAAAGCACGTAGCAATGAAACATTTTGGCGTCGAGGCGAGCGCACGACCACTCGTGTGGTGGGTGTAACAGGGGTTGATGCTTGAGGAGTTGTTTCTCCTGTCGCACCATAACCTATAGAGTAATTATTATTATTAAAAAGAGATATACATATACAAATAAAATTAGCAAGCACATTTGCAAAGACTGCTATCAAATGAGAAATCTGACATGCTGAAATTCAGAGCACCAGAGCTTGATTTAAATAAGAAGTCAGACACAAATTATAATTGTTTGATAAACTATGGATTTTAAATAACAAATTATAATAATATAAAAAAATATATAATATCCTGGGACATTTTTACACAGCACAATCTAGTCCCAAACTAAGCAGAACTTGTGCTATGGGTATAAGTACTTATAAACTTTTTTTTGTAAATACATACTTATAATACATAAGAAACACCCAGACAAACAGAAACACTTAAGTTCATCACAATTAATGTTTGTTTTTTTTATACCACTAAGGTGGCAAACAAGCATACGGCCCTCCTGATGGTAAGCAGTTACCACAGCCTATGGACACTTGCAACACCAGGGCTATCACTCGCGCATTGCCAACCTGAAAAACCTCTTAGTGGTTTATGAAGGATTCACTGCACCAACAGTTTGAGGGAATATTCCTCTAGCTATAGCCAGCGCAGCGCATCCTTAGGAGCTTTGGCGACCTTACTCACTGCAGGAACACAACACACAATAAAGTGTGTTATTTGGCTGCAGTTTTCTGTTAGGTGGAGATACTTACCCAGATGGCTGCTCCAGATTTGAGCCATAAATAGCTGTACTCTACCTCTCTTCTTCTCTTGTGTCCTGTGGGAATTGAACCCACAACCTTGTGATCGGCAGTCTGGTGCTTGAACCACTGATGACATCAATTATTATATCCAATATCTAAAATTAATCTTACCAGAGCCTATAAATGGTTCATGTGGTACTTCCTCATACTGCTGATAATTATCTACATTGCCTATGAGTGACCGGTCCATCCTAGCTCCCACATAAGAACAGCAATATTTGGCTGGTATGTCAAACAATTCTTCTGGATCTTGCAACTTATTTTCTAAGCCTATAAATGAAATAGAATTGTAATATAGTGTCTGAAAGTAGTACCTATTATAAAGTTTATGTGAACCAAACAATTGATTCCATGTTTTTATTATAACATACCTTCCCCAGTATTTTAGGTCCAGTGGTAAAGTAGGCAAATCTATTGCCATCAACTAGGAACAAGTTTCAGAATTTACATATTTTGGCTGCTACTGTGATTTTCACAGTAAAAGCAATGTTATTGTTTTAACACTGCTTGATTTGGGAATCAAACCCAGGACCTCTTGCATTGCAACCATTTGTGTTAGCAAATGAATTATTATTTTGTACAAATCAAATAACAATCATTATAAATTACAACTGAAAATATGAAGCACAACATGAGATTTATAAATACCTTTTTG
Organism: Acronicta psi; assembly: GCA_946251955.1. NCBI lineage: Eukaryota > Metazoa > Arthropoda > Insecta > Lepidoptera > Noctuidae > Acronicta > Acronicta psi. The sequence continues at coordinate 6,578,153 of OX276475.1, read as the reverse complement.
AAGAAGTGGGTCCACCCAAGAAAATGTTAATCTAGAAAGACAGCCAGTTCCTTGCATAGCCGTTCCTAATATACCTTCATCCATGTGTGGCAGCAGTGGCGTGTATTCACTCTGTTAACAATGTAACCTTTATTATAACACCCACAAATAATATATTTACAAATAAGAATGAAAATAACAAACTTACATGCGAATGTTGGGAGCCCACAAGACATGGTGAATAGAATGTGGGCCTTGAATTACTTGATGGCAGTAGAGTGAAAAAGTACAAAATATGGCAGCACAGTGTAGCAATATGAAATCCTACAGTGCCCCCAGATAAAATGCTGCTCCGAAGTGATATCAAATTGATAATCACTGCCAAACTCCACATAAATAGTTGGGATGTAGGACCACGGGAACTCTGTCCCAATCGGTGTTTCAACGCCAAGATGTAGCCGAAGTGAAAGAGCCATGCCAGGCATGACGCACCAGCCGCAAAGTAGTTGACAGGATACAATACAAAGCCAACTTTTGTGATAAAAACATACAACTCTATTATTGGGATAAATACTAGTGCTAATACCACAAAGCTACGGAGTACCAAAGCACGTTCCTGCATCTTTTCACGTACTACCCAGTCTTTTCTGTAGCCCACATAATAGCCTGATATTATAGCAATAACAAAGAGTACAGGTATTTGTAAAAATAATTCTTGGAAGCATTGTCCGAAGTCTTTTAGTACATCATTCCATGGTCTCAGACCCTGAGGTCCGCACATATCTTCCCATCGCCACTGCATTTTAAAATGTTTTTGTTTATCAACTAGTTTTTACGAGTGCGGTATTTATGTTTTCCTGTACATATTTTATAGGTCTAGAAATAAATACTATGCCTCATTTGTCCATAATTACTTCGGCTTTTTACGATACTTAATAATTTCCTACTCACTGAAATCACTATTTACGCATAATAGCCTGAATACAACAAAATCAACAAATTATAATAGAGCAACTGCAAGGCGCAACTTGACGCAAGTCCAGTAGTGTTGCCAACAGTTTTACAAGCTTTCCACCAGATTCATCTTCTAAAACCACCAGAAAACCACTAACAAAAATCGGATGTACTTTAAAAATCGCTAAAATTTCCACTAAGCAAACTTTTATTATAAAAAAAGGGGAAGTAATTAGGTTTCTTTACTATTAATTTAATAATACAATATTAATAAATAACAACATATTTCAAAATAGCTAGCGAAATTTAAATTTTCTTGCGTTTTTTTGCAATTGGCAGGTTTCGCACCGTTCGTGTTTCGCACAACAGACAAATCCGCACGAAATTTAACTTAGAAAGATAATTTTTATGGTTAAAATTATGTGAATAAGTTTTTTTATTCGCATGTCATATTTTGATCCAGATACAACCTGGCACACTGACCGGTGAATTGCAAAAAAGGCAAGAAAATTTGTATTTCGCGGGAAAAAATAAAAATATTTGAATTTATGAATATTTGAGCCAAGAATCCCGAAACTTTTGCGTATATTGTGGTTTGTGCATAATTATTACGCTTGCACAAACTCGACACACTGAGCAGTCCGAGACGACACTCAATTTTGTAATTTAAATCTATATCTATACTAATATTATGAAGGGGAAAGATTTGCTTGTTTGTTTGTATTGAATAGGCTCCGAAACTACTCCACCGATTTAAAAAAATCTTTCAGTGTTAGATAGCCATTTATCGGGGAAGGCTATAGGCTATAAACTATCATACTACGACTAAAAAGAGCGGAGTAGCAATGTAAAGTGTTGCAAAAACGGGAGAAAAGGTATCCCACGCGGACGAAGACGCTGGCGGAAAGCTTGTCATATATAAGCTACTAGCTTCCCGCCAGCGGCTTCGCCCGCGTGGTCTTATAATTTTTTCCCCGTTTTTGCATCATTTTTCATCACTACTCCGCTCCTATTAGTCGTAGCGTGATGATATATAGCCTATAGCCTTCCCCGATAAATGGGCTATCTAAAATGGAAAGAATTTTTCAAATCGGTAACGAATAAACTCAAAAAGTACTGGACTTTTTGAGTTTATTCGTTACATACAAAAATACAAATCTTTCCTCTTTATAATCTTAGTATAGACTAGTATAGAAGTATAGATAACTACTGCTTTAAAATATTCTACGGGGCATCCCTGCGTATATTGCATTGAGCGGGATGTGCCGGGATGAATCGTTTGACGGATCAGTGTTGGCTAACAGTAAAAGTAAATAATACTCCTGAAAATTAAATTAAGTAGAAATCATATATTTCGTAACGTGTTAGTGGCTTAGTTCTTGAGGGATATCATATTCAGTAATTGAAACTGAATACTAAACCACTAGAAAAATCCACCAGCCACTAAAAGCAATATTTCGCCACTAAACGGGGGGTCAAAACCACCAGTTTTAGTGGAAAATCCACTAAGTTGGCAACACTGATTAGTCCAGGGTTGGATTCAGACCCTCAAAAAATTATGCTACATGGACAATAAAATAATACTATTAAAATTTGTCCAAAATTATACCGTTTGACTTTTCACGTTTTTTTACCGTAGGTATTTTGAATGTTTAATTTTTTGACGTTTTCGTTTTTCCCCACAAGGTTAAAAATGCATTCGTAAATCAAAAATATTTCTTTTTATTCAGTTGAGGCGTAAGGCGTATTAATTACATAAATGGAAGTAGCAATATTTTTTATTTTATTTTATTAATTCCCAGAAATACTAGAGATTTGCATTTTTTAGTGTATTTGTAAAAAAGATAACAGGATTTCTAATTAGCTTAAAGAAATTATAGTTACTAAAAATATTAATTAGCACCTCTAATTCTAAGGATGCGCTGCGCTGGCAGCAAGAGGTATATTCCCTCAAACTGTCGGCGCAGTGAATTCTCCATAAACCTCTAAGAGGTTTTTCGGGTCGGCAACGCGCGAGTGATACCTCTGGTATTGCAAGCGTCCATAGGCTACTGTAACCGCTTACCATCAGGCGGGCCGTATGCTTGTTTGCCACCTGTGCTATAAAAAAAAACCTATCGTTTACACACATAATCATAATTAATTATTTAATATACTCCAATCTCACATGCGGTACGCACACCAATCATTTTTCTAAAGAGTAGAATAATATACCATTTGTCTATTGGTTTTTCTGTCTACGGATACAACGATTACGCGATACATCCATAGATACCTACAACCGAGTTTTTGGGCATCCCTAGCTTTGACATTACAATTGACAATTTGACTGTTTGACATTTCATTTGTTTTGTTTGCCATGCGAAAGCAAAAATAAGATAAATTATACCATTTGTTAAAAAGTTTATGATTTACTTTAGTACATATTCGTATGTATTGAATTCCGAAAGTTTGTGTTCGGTAACTAAGTAACTAGCATCTTTATTTAAAATGGGGACAAATGAAACCGATAGACCAATCATTGATGATGTAGAAGAAATTGATGTTGATCCCATCAACGACATCATTGATTATCTAATAAGATGTGCTAAAATTTCCTTTAAAAATGCACATGTGGATGAAACCCAGATCCGCACTAGTGAAAAAATTAAAATGGCCTGCGATATTTTTAAAAGCTCTCCCACTGAATTCTTAATCAAATTCGGAAAGTATCTGGCTCCGCATCACATACCATATTTCGAGAATTTGCAGCAGCCTTCTGTTGATGAGAACTTTCAGGAGTGTATCAACCAATTGAAAACTTATCATTCTGAAAAGAGTACACGTAAAAGAGTCAGAAATAGACGATTTAAAGCTTTGCAGAAACTTCAAAGTGATACAGATTATTTTAGTGAAAAACAAATGATGTTCCGAAATCCTTTACTTTATGAACAACTTGTTGGCCAGTACTTAACCGACGAGGAAATCAAAGAACGGGATGGTGTTGATAATGAAAACCTGACCTTCCTGAGTATGATTTTAGAAACTGTTGACCGAAATGATATGAGAGAAATTAAGAATGAACAGATGCTTGAGGAAGACTTGGAATCAATCAAGCTATCTACTGAAAATGATTCTGAAAGTAGTAAAAGGTCCAAAACTAAAAAACAGTGGGGTGATTTTGATACTCCTGACACAAGACCCCATTACATGCCTGAACCTAGAAAACAAAATTTGATTACCGCCCCAGAAAGAAACTTGTTACGTGAAGAGTTTTTACAAGAAATGTATAGTAGTTTCATAGAAGGAAGAGATACCGATGTGGATTACCACAATATAGATAATAATGAACAGTATGATGATCTGCAGCAAGTGTCACAAGATGCAGAAGATAAATATTTTGATTCAGAATCAAATGAAATTGAGAATCTAGAGGAGCACATGAAACTTGTCCAAGAATATGGAAGTAAGAACTCTGATAGCAGTAATCTTCAGAATGATCCTTTGGATGTATTTATGAAGCATATTACAAATAAACATCAGATAATCTATATTGTTGTTTTCTTCAGGTTGTATAATTTTATTGTAAAGCCACTTACCTAGTTTACATACTGACTGCACCACAATATTAGGTAAACTGATGTTAGGCTACAGCAACATCCAAAAAAAATGCAGTTTGAGCAGTATTGTTAGTTATTTTTAATGAAGGAAAAAATCGGCGGGCGGGCAGGGTTCGAACCTGCGCCTTCTGGTTTGGTACACCAGACGCTCTGACCACTAAGCCACCGCTCGCCCTGCTCGCCAGTCGAAATCTTCCTCCACATTCTAATTTACGTCTTAAGGTGACGTAGCGCCATCTATTGTGAAGATGCTTCACAACCTGTAATCTTAGCATGGAAAATGCTTAAAAAATACAAAAAGACAGTATTGTTAGGTTTTTTGGTGAAATTTCAAGTAGCAGCTTGGAGTCTGTATTTGTGTCTGGTTGGTGGCAATAGGCTCGCTCCCTATTCCTTGGTACCTAAGTACACATTCTGTTGAACATTAGTACACCTCTGTCTAACCCTTAGTGAAATACAGGCGTGATGGTATGAAGCGTACCTACGGCGTACAGAAGACAGGTCATATTGCTTTACTGATGCCCTAATTTCGACGAACGAATCACGACATAGACTGTAACTCAAAAGCTGACCTACTTATTTTTCTCCTCTCACATCACACTAGATGACTAGATAAGATTCAAAATCACAAAGGTCTCAAGAACGATGGCAATGGCAAAGTGCGTGTCGTAGGCGATAGTATAGCATATGAAACCTCTTTGATTGACTCGCAGGTAGTTAGGTAATATTTTTCTTTCTCCGATTTTTGCGGCCGGATTAAAGTTAGCTAGCGCCAACTTCGACCCGGGCAATAAGTTTGGCGCGAACTGTACCTAGGTACCATATACGTACCTAACCGCATAATACTACGCAACATTTGTAATCTAATAATAATAATTAAAAATATACATGGAGATGTTGCACAACAGAGCCGGAGTACGCAACAGCTTTTCTTTCTATAGATATAGTTAATTGATAGTTTCGAATACTGTTTGCGTTTCACTAACGCAGCTACCTAAGTAACGCATTTGTTGTTGTGGACTCTTTCTAAGGTAGCTGATACGTGGTATGCATACTGAGAGGTAAACTGCCAATTTCACATAACGTACATACCTACATACATACCTACACATCTAGATGTTTTCGTTCAATGCATAATTTATTATTTCTTTGATTGTAAGTTCAAAATATAATAATAATAATAAAGCCCATTTATTACAATATTGGTAGTACATATTTTCAGTTTGTTTCGCTATAGTATGTCTCGCAAATCGGCGTGCCTTCCGGGATAGGCCTCCTCCAGCTCTCCACTGAGCTCTATCCTCTGCTACTCTGGTCCATTATATCATTATAGTTCAAAATATACTTAAAATATACGTATATACGTAAAACTTATTCGGACCCAAAAACACTATTTGCCCCGGGGGCGCTTCCGTGGATGCTCAAGGGTTTCCAGTATGCATGAATGGCAAGAGCACCTATGTATAACCACATAAAAACCTACTATTATATTATAAAAAATATTAACCGACGATCGAAAAACCGGAGAAGGTAGTTTCTATTTTTCAGTAATCTGTTTTGAGTAAAACTTATCTTCGCAACAATCGCACCCGCTTGTGAGGAAACCCGTTTACAATACCACTTCGACTGTTCTATAAAATATATATATATATATATATTCTATAATATAATAAAAACCTCTGGTTCCGGTTATGTTAAAAAATTGTCCGTCTACGTAACTTCTTCAATCTGAGAACCTACAACAGTGACGGATCACTGTCTCCAGGTCCTGAATTACCTATAAGTACAATGTGCAGTCTAAATTATACGAGAAACGAAGAAGAATCTCATTCGTAATAAATTATAGCCCCTGGTCTCTCAAGGTCCTGGCTAGAACCTTTCATAAGTGCTGTTACCACACATGATTTTCGGCAAAGAACGTTCCAAGTTATTATAAAAATTACCTAGTTATGTATTACAGAATAAACATATTATATTCTTTTGTAATATTCTGCAACCTACTTTACGTAATCAATTTTAAAATGATAGTCGTCTAGTTTAGTAGGTTTATGTACATCTAATTATGCTGTTCTCGTTAATCATAAGTTCGTAATTTTATACTTACACTCCTTGATTTATGAGTAGAGTAGGTAGTGTGGGAAGGAATTTAAATTCTCGCAATGATGACGTAGTGGTACTACCTAGGTATCTATTTATATTTTTGAGCAGGTACTGTAGTGGAACTTTATATAGTTACCTATATAATATATATTATGTTGGTCGGCGCGCGGCGGGCGGGTGGTGGCGCGACGTGCGACCGACGACGGGTCACCGGCAACTCCGTTGTATTGTCACAGTATATTGGTTAACGCGCAGTCTCCATGTCACCCCATTCTTTAACAACATTTGCATACAATACAGCTAAACTTGTGGCCTCAAAAATTACAAACGGATAACCAAAGCATCAGATTAAGCGTAAAATTGTAAATTTTGTGCATGGAGGTCAGTCGATGCAAATTAAATTAACGACTCCACCTATTGTCCTGTTATTCTTAAAGTAATAATTAAGAACTTTCTGTGAGCATACGATGTTAATGTTTAAATTGACGAAGACGCGATTATGTACCCATAGTACTTACCTAAGTACTCTGTACTATGGGTAGCTACTACCTAGAAGCTATCTTTAAAGCCGATATAGATAGATATAGCTGTTAATTGATTGCGTATGAGATGATACACAAATACACATAATCACATCTATACATACAAAATGCTTTGTCCTGAATGACTCACTGACTGACCGACGGATCAACGCACAGCCTAAACCGCTGATCGTAGAGACTTGAAACATGGAGGATGTGTTCTTTGTATGTCGTAGGCATCTGATAAAGAAGGATTTTTCGAAATTCTACTCCTAAGGGTGTGAAAAAGGGGGCAGAGTTTGTATGGGACAACGTGATTCCTTTGTACAATCTACTTCAAATTTTGCATAAACATTCTTTAACAGAATTGATGGAAGACGTGTTTCGCATTTTATTGAAATTCATCCCTTGGCTGGGTTAAAAAAGGGGTAGAAAGTTATTTTGCTTCGAAGTTAATATCAATACTCCTTAGTGTTTTTTAGATTTTATTTTGACACATGAGATGTCAATTTCTTAGCAGTACCTGGCAATACCTAAATAATGTCAAATAGTGAAAGCTCAATTCATTGAACAAAGATTATTATATTTCAACATAATATTATTAGGTAATTGTAGACGCAGGTATAACTAGGTGATATCTTTTTTGGATGCTCCTGGTGGAACAAGCATGACTTCTATTAAATTTACTGTTGACCAAATTGAGAAGCAATCGTGATATCGCCTTAGCGGTCGCATCGTCTGAAATTGCTGCCACGCTGATTGAAGGACGTAAAACTGCACACACCGAAACCCCACTCTGCAATATACCCAAATAAAGTACTATGGCAGAAGTACTCCGCAAAACGAAATTAATTGTTTGGGATGTGAACGAAATTAATTGTTTGGGTTCCTGTATTGTCAGCAGATGATTTCCGACAGACTGTACCAGTAGAGCTCAGAGGAACGCGAGCGGACGAAGTTAAAGCGTGCGTGAAGAGGTCTCATTTTGTTTGGTGGTCTCACAGTGACAAAACTGAAAGTTACTAAAAATATGAGAATCCACCTGAGGAGAGATGTTACTCTCGGACAGTTCTCAGATCTGTTCCTAAAGTTGGAAATGGTGAAATGGTGAAACATATTAAAATTGAGAGTTGGCGCGCCAATTATGTCGCTGCGGAATATAAATCCACCAAATTATGCAATGGCACCAGATTTCAAGTGAAAACATGCATCGCAATGTAATCGAAGCAACTATTGTTGTTCTCGAGGAGAGTCTGTATTTATTCATAGGATTCCCCTTACACTATAAAATTACCCCTTTGAATCAAGAGGGAAAGCTGCTTCTCCCGCGCTCAGAGTAAGCGCACAGAGTAGCCTGTTGATTCTAGCATCCAAAAGAAAAGCAAAAATTTTTTTCACTAAGAAATACTGGGTTGGTGTTGTATTTCGATTTCTTATTAAATAGATAATTCCTTTATGTAACTTACACCAGATCAAATGCCGCCGAGCTTCGTGTTCATAAAATATATGTAACAAATTTATTATTTTCATGTTTATTTTACCTTTAAATCCCTATAATATAATAAAGATTGTCATATTTTGTAAGTAGGTATACAAACATTTTAACATAATAATTTATATGTTTTAACAAAATTAATAACATAAAAAAATAATTAGAAATCGTATTAGAACCTTTTTCGGCTTCTATGTGGACGAAGTCGCGGGGATAAGCTAGTCACTACATATTATAAAACTGGGAGCTTTCAACGAAAACCTGCGCAACTAAAACGCCTTTGAGATGTATCACAGATGTACTAAAGTTTAGTGGAATTTTGTATCTTAATTCCACGATGGCATATGTAATTATCAGTAACCATTTTTAACTTTTAAAAATTACAAAAAAATTAAGGTTATTTAATATGGCATTTTTGAAAAATACGGTTTTATTCCTTATCCAACTACTTAAATGCATTAGATAAATATGTTGTACATTTTTTGTAGATCAAAATTGCATACCTACTTAATTATTAGCCTTAAAATGACTAAGGCTGACATTCAGAGATATTCATGTAAGACGGGCTTAGATCAGTCTAAGACAAGAATCGGCTTACCGCATCTTAAAAAGTGGTATTCAGAAACATAGTACGTCTCAAACTTCGTCCGTCTTAACTTAGCCTACGCTCTGTTATAAATAAAGGATAGCAATATATGTAATGTCATAAGAGTGAGCGAAACAACAATATCTGAGATAGAAATTGTTTTTGTTGCAACATTGTCACAGTAAACAGCGCTAACATCTATTATTTTCGCCAAGAAATATCTTTTTTATAATAATGATAATATTTTTAAGTAGATTTGGTTTCACAATAAAAGCACCACATACACATTTAATGTAAAGTTATATGGTAAGATAAAAAGTTTTTATTGACAAACAATATTTACTTACATCGACATATTATCTATTCTATAAAAAAACTAAATAAAATGATATGAAACAGCTATTTAATAAATCTAAGTAAATAAAAATATATCAAACTACCAAAAATAACTACAGCTTTGTCCGCCGGGTGGCGCTAGATCCACTGCTTAGACAGCTAAAGTAACCGATATTGACTACTTAGGCTTAGCATAGTTTACGCGAAGTTTAAGCAGTGTTCCGAACATCTCTGAATACAAATTTGAACGTAAGCACTCGATTTTGACATACGGAAGCATAAGTTCATGCTGAGTCTCGTTTCTGAATATCAGCCTAAGTACCTTAGAAGATATCGGAGAAATAACAAGCGGGGCAGCGAGGCTGGCGGGCCGTAGGTCACAGTATATTCTACATTGCACCCGTGCGCAGCCGGGGCGGGACGGAGGAGTAATGGTGAGCGAAGTAATGCGAAACCGCAACATTATAGGTATGTATTATATTATTTAATTCATCATCGTCATAACAGCCACAAGAGGTCCACTGTTGAACAAAGGCCGGACGTATCCTGTCTGCGTCCAACGACTTCCAGCAACCTTTAGCAGGTCGTCGGTCCACCTCATTGTAGGCCGTCCCGGTGCGTGGTCTCCACTCGAGAACCTTTCTGCCCCAGCGGCCATTATTTCTACGAGCTATCTGCCCCGCCCACTGCTACTTAAACTTGCTAATCCTTTTGGCTATATCGGTCACTTTGGTTCTTCTACGGATCTCCTCATTTCTTGGTCGCGTATAGAAACACCAAGCATATGTCTGGTATTCATTTTTTTATAAAGGTATTGATTCTGCACATTGTATCTCTATTGCGGTTAACCAGCCAACGCCAATGCCAAGCCTTTTTCATAATGACACATTAAAGAGGCTGTAAATAGATAGAGATTTAAAGTTTTGGAAAAGCGACTTTTGTTCTTTATGCTATACTAGCTTTCCGCAAGCGGCTTCGCCCGCTATCCCACGGGAACCATACATTTTACCCGGATAAAAAGTAGCCTATGTGCTATTCCAGACTATAATCTATCTCTGTGCCAAATTTCATCCAGATCCGTTTAGTAGTTTTTGCGTGAAAGAGTAACAAACATCCATCCCTCCATCCATCCTCACAAACTTTCACATTTATAATATTAGTAGGATAAGTAGATTAGATGCGTTATTTTAGTTAGTATTCATTTAAAAAAAAAATACTTTGCAGAACAGGTATGTAGTTATTTTGTATCTTGTCTACTGAAATTCCCCACGGGATTGGGAAAAGCGAGATCACTATTAAGCATACAAGTTCATTTAAGACTTAGTTATAATTATGACGGCTTCAGTAAGTTTAGTACGCGTAGGCAGGACCACGGGGTCGGGTCGGGTTAGTGAGGCTCGTTCGCGTGCTCCGTGCGCGTGCGCTATGAATGGATGTGCAAACGCAGACGTGTTGCAGACGTCGTGCGGGAAACGCGCTGAAGCGGCGCGCGCGCATATTATCTGTGGCTAACGTCATAACGTGATAGTGTTATCCTTTGCGACGGTCGCTCAAACAAGATGTTTTTGGTAAGTTAATACTTGGCAATATTGACTATTTTTAATTATTAATCTATGATTAGGTACAGCAAAACGAACAGATAATATAAACGGAAAATATAAAAGTGGAGTTAACATTTAAGTAATATAATTTTGACCAGACGTACATTTATAAGGCATACCTAAATCGATTGGATAGTTCTAAATACGACATGATTTTTATTTTTATCGAGTATTTAATTCTTCTAATTTTAAAAACAATAAATTAAAATATGTATACCTACAAAATCACAAATTAATAACAACTATAATATGACACTTATAATTTTTCAATAATTACGATAAAGTTCAACATAATCAATTCATATTTTAATTTATTTGTTTAGGGAAACACCTGGGTAGACATTATTGTACGATAGTGAAATTAATGGTTTGGTACGTCGTGTATTTATTATGTATTATAATGTTAAGCATTAGGTAATATACGTAACATTCAGATTAAATTAAAATGAGACAAATAAAAAAATACATGTAACAACACTTGAATACCGCAAATTTAGAACTACATTATTGTTTACGTACAAAAGACATAAACGCGCGAAAGGTGCAGGTCCGGAATTGTTGATTACTTACTAGTTACTTACCACACTTTAAACATAGTATAGTATTTTTTCGAAAATAATACATATGTGTATATGTATAGGTACTCTTTCTGAGATAACGGTGATGGTCCAAATTCAGTTAGTGTCTGACCATCGATTCTAAAGATAGGTAATAGATCGATCCATTCTAGAGATTAAAGACCCCAAAAGACGATTTTTAAAGTTATTTTTTATATGAACATAATTAATATGCAATATTTAGTAAATTATTGGATGTAGCATGAAAACACGTGTTTTATATACAAAACAAGGATATTATGATGCGTCAGCGCAACAGATAAACTAAAACCGGTTATTTGCGGCTCAAAGACGCCTAATAAAAATAAAGACGATTACGATAAGTAGGTACTTAATAATTAAGCTTCAGTCATCGGCTTTTCCTAACGAGCTTCGTAGAACAAGAAACTGATTTGGGTGTATCAAAAAATCTTTTAGAGAAGTATTTACGTAGTTAGGATAAACCTACATAATGATAGCACGAAAATATTGTATTGTATTGTGTGTATCTTTAAAAACTTTCAAAATTACATAGATAAGCAAAGCCCCACAAAACCCTTCACGGTTTGTCTGTGGGTACATATTTCAAATAAACATGGGTAATATGACAATTAATTACAAGGTTATACCTACATAACAGTTCTTATCTATAGACCTACACTTATGAAACTTTTCTTCATAATATTTTACAAGATAAGTAACGATGCTAAGTTCTTAATTTTTCTCTCGGTTTTATTGTTTATATTTGCGACTGTATAATAGACAATACTTATTCATTTTTTTTAGAAACCCGTGAAACCCATATTTCATCTTGTACACATTAAGAATCACATTTTCTCCCTTCTTCTATAGCTTATTTTTTAGCAAATTTTTTTCGGGTAACGAAAAGAGAAGGAAGGCAGGCATAAATATTAAATGTCAATAATAGAATATCACACCTAGATAGGATATATTACATCATCATACATCATAGACTAAAACAAGAATACGTATATTAATAAAAAACTGTTGTGCTTGTCGCCCCGAAACAGGTTGTCATCCACGTGTATCTTTTGCTATGTTAGGTTTCAGATGGAATGGGCTATAGGTTAGCTTCGTCCGTCCTAGACTATGGATAAAAGTCAGTAAGTGGCATGAAAATGTAAGGTCCTTAAATCTAATTTTAAGGATTCTCCTATACAAATACGGTTATAGAAAGTTAAGACTGAAAACTGTGTGCATGCCTATATAGATCTAGGGAAATCCAGTGATGCTGGTGGTTGTGCGATGCGGGCGGCAGCGGCTGCCTCGGGCGGGCGGTACGTGGGCAAGTCTTCTGCCTGCAAGTGCGACTATCGAACCGACGGACGACGAGCCGACAGGTCATCGACACATAAAGCGTGTGAAAGTGTTATATCTTTCCTTCTGCACCCACACGCCATGAGCTTGGTGTCGCTATACTGTGCACTGCGCCGACGACCGCCGACGAGCTATCGAGAGTTTAAAAATCAAGGATTCATTATTTTAATAATCGCCGATTACTTGAGAACAGTTGATCACCAACTTCGTTCTCCTTTGTTTAAATTTTTTATATAAGTACTTGGGCATTGTTCATAAACGAGACCTACGTAAACAATTTGTACGGCTTTGTTAAATTTAGAAGTATTTAAATTACAAGATTCCTTTGATTTCCTGGTTAGGTAGGTTTAACACTAGAAAATTTAATATTTATATTCAACATAAGTAGGTAGACCCAACTAGGTAAATAGTTAAATTTTTTAGATTTATAAATATTCATTTTTACTTTTGCAACCCGTTAATCTTTGGGTCTAAAGAAAAGATTCAGATAGGTAAGTACAGTCAGCAACGAAAGTCGCTGAACACAATGAAATCTTCAAAATGCTTTAGCATCTTATCAGATCATATTCAGAATTTACTGACCCAAGACGATAGTTAAGTTCTCTTAATAGAGGGCAATTATATGCTTTACCTTAGTCAAAATCTAATAGTTTTGGTACATTGATGTTTTTAAACATTGCTTGTGTTCATCGACTTTCGTTGTTGACTGTACCATGAATTTGTAATATACGTAACGACCGGCGCCCCAAACATTTCAGTAGTTCTAACACACTTTCGACACTCCAATTTTTCTAGTCATTTTAGCTTATTTGATCAGTTAGTGGCTTAATATTTATTATAAACCCAACCCACACTTAATAGGTTGACTCAGACTTCAACGGACTTATCACTATGGGTTCCTAAATTGTTTGTTAATTTCTCTAGATTTATATCTAGGTATGTCCACAATCCACATACTAAGAAATAATCACGAAAAATAGATGCCTATTTCGAGTGTCATTGGTGGAGGGCTCCCGGCTGAGGCCTGAGGATCAAGCTTTGGCGTCAAACCGCCCGTGGCGCCAGTCGGTCTGCGCAAGTCGGGCACCGCCAAGGTTCCCACGCCCCCGCCCCACCACCCCCGCATCTACGGCTCCTCTCCGCCTCTCGTGAATCAACGTCAACTTTTATAAATAAATGCTTCAAAAACTTTCACTAACAAATATACGAGTTTTTGGAAGAACATGAATAATGATTTGTAATCTAAAGCTCGGCCAAAATATATTATACATAGAACCATCCGTTTGAGAATCTGTGGACGATAAGATAATAAACAAACGAGCAGTGAAAATACAATTATTCTTTTTAGTAATAAATCTCGCATGCTGCGCATAATATGAGGTAACGAACGATAAAACAAAAACCAAAGATTAGCGATTGTCTTACACGCGAGCCTATTATCTACCATCGCATTACAGTACCATAGAGTAATAAACAGTACTGCGCGCGGCTGGCTGCATGCGCCGAAAATACGTTCCAGACGATATACCTACTTGTTACAAAGTTAATTGATTTTACGGACACGCCTCTTCATACATAGAAATGGATTTTTAATAAATTATTACTAGGAAAACTTGATGGATTTCGGTGGCTTAATACTTGTTATGTTGCCTACTAAAATATTCAACTAAATACTTTATTTTATATAAGGGAAAACAATCTATTTTTATAATTAGGCTTTTCTGAGGTAGCGCCTTCGCTCTGCCTCAGAAAATATACCTAACTACCTACTTGCCTAATTTTTAATTGTAATGTATGATTGTGATGTAACTACTAGCTCTACTTACCGACTATTTAAAATTTAAATTAATAAGTAATACCTATGCGTATTATAATATTTTCTCTTGCAAGTAAAACTAGCAGTCATATTTATTTTTAACCTACCGACTTATATACAACTTATTCCCATTTTTTTCACAATAATTAACACATAGAATGATCCTTACACAGTTACGTACACTTACTCCAACCCCGGCCCCCACGCTCACATACACATGCTTTCAGACACGCACACATAATCCAATCCAACTTACCATATTAATTACTAGCTTCCCGCCAGCGGCTTCGCCCGCGTGGTCTTATAATTTTTTCCCCCGTTTTTGCATCATTTTTCATTACTACTCCGCTCCTATTAGTCGTAGCGTGATGATATATAGCCTATGTTACTCGGGGATAATGTAGCGTTCCAAAGGTGAAAGAATTTTTGAAATCGGTCCAGTAGTTTCGGAGCCTATTCATTACAAACAAACAAACAAACAAACAAATCTTTCCTCTTTATAATATTAGTATAGATTAGTATAGACAACACCACTTCTGCAGGATCTTTTTTGATACTTTACCTTCTTTCTTTACCAATCAAGTCTACAAAACCCTGCGAATCCACGAGCATATGAACATCGTGTAAAGATGACGGAGTTGTGAAAAAATATGTAATCCGCTGTCTTGTAGCGGCGGCCATCTTGGACCGATTTTCATCAAACATAGCTAAGAACACTCCCGACTAATTCACCTTTCAAATAAAAAAAACAAAATCAAAATCGGTCCATCCGTTAGGGAGCTACGATGCCACAGACAGACACACACACACACACACACACACACACACACACACAGACACGTCAAACTTATAACACCCCGTCGTTTTTGCGTCGGGGGTTAAAAATAGAACTGCCATGTCCATACTCGGTATCGATATTTGGCAAATATCGAAATCTGTGAATAGATAGTAGATTTTATGTTTTACGTAAGTAAGACCTAAAACATTATTAGAGGAAGTACTTTATTAGTTACTTATTGCTGTACTATTGCTGGCAGATTTTGAAATTCATCTTTAGGTGTATAATTTTTCTTTTCATATGATCATTTAGCATCTATCGTAGGATTGAGTGACACTTTGATGATTTATAAACTCAAAAATATAAAATATAACAAATGATTCAATGATTCAAAAAATCCGACTGCGTTAAAAGTACAAACTAAAAATCCAATAACAAGCCTTGAATGTTGTTAAATGTATTGCAGATGGAGACAAGCTATGTTCGTATTCTGAACCATACTGAATTATAAATAAAGCTTTTTCTTTGCTTGTCCCCGCCTGCAACACATTTGCCGGCTGCAACATTCAAGGCTGTTGCTTAGTTACTTTTAATTACCCGAAGACACGGCAAAAAGCCGAAGGAATGGTTTTATTTTTAATTTTTATTTACGTGTGTGAACACAGGTTTCGTATGACTGTATTTTCTTTTATATCCATCGGGAAACGTAGGCGAGAAGCTGTGTACAGGTTGCTACTGTTGCTAGTATTCTAAATTAAGTAAGTACCACAGTGTAAACAGTGATTCGACTCGGCCATCTAGACAGGTCAACGATGAGGTGTGGTGCGGGGCAGAGCGGCGCGGGCGTCCCCCCACCGCTTTTTCGCAGGCGGCCGCTCGACCTACACTGCGCGTCGGTACGGAGTTTCAAGTGTGGCTTTCGCGCTATCATTATCTATTTATGCCGATGAGATAATTTTTCAATAATGCGTTCTACATGTGGAGTTTACGGTTGCTATTGGGCATCATACCGCAGTAAAAATGGAAAATGGAAACTTGAGATTTTTAATTCGTTTGTATATGAGGATGAGCATTAATTACATCGTAAATTTAATAACCTAAAATTAAAATCGTCAAATAGTTATAATATCAGAGTATCTCTAAGTAGATAAATAAACTGGAGATTTTAACCTGCGCCTATTTATTCACTTCGGCCTGTCGCGAAGAGTAAACATTAAATCGCGAAGGTAACATCTTGCGTAAAATCAATACTACTACAACTAACACATAGATCAACTTATTTTAATACGAGTATTATACTAATATTAACAAAATAATAAATAAAAATAAAATCCAAAATTTCCGCACACATAGATTAATTTGAACTTACGAACATATCACATGTAGGAACTTAAGTACTTGTAAAATGTTTTTTATGACAAGTTGACAACCCTAAGCTATTTTCAGTGTGTAGACGATTGTCGGTTGGCATTCAGCATCCGCACAAAGAATAGGGCTCATTAGAACTTATTACACTATGCTTATACTATACGTCTATAATATAAATAATACATTTTACATGAATGAAATGAAATATGTAAATATGTGAGGAATAGAAAAAGGTTAGGGAGGCTTTGCCCAGCAGTGGGACAATAATGGCTAAATAATAATAACATTTTACATACGAACTTTGTTTTGGCCTAAGGTACCTAACTACCTACGTAAGTATAGGTATTCAGTTGACTGTGAAAAATCGGAAAATTTTTATGTGCATTTAATAACTACCCTTAGCTACCTATTATATTATAGGATTCTGGATAAGGTCATTGAATATTGGTAAAGTCTGTTGCATTTGCAATGACAATATTTATTATGACTATCTCTGTATAAGTTCCGCGTTTAAAGTCGGCCTACCTACGCTTACTTCGAGAAATCAATGAATTCTATTCTAGTACTTACCCGTGTAGTGTAATAGTAGGCAGATGTGCGAGTAAATAATGCACGTGCTTATATTGGTATCCGTCTGCAGCATCGCTGGCACCGAAGCCTAACGGAATCTGTGTCGGAGACAGGTTCGAAGGCAGTTTTATGTCACGTCCATTGTAGAAGTGTTGGTACGTAGGTAATTCTTGGTACCTACATACCATGCCTATTAAAATTAAGTAGGTAGCTGTGCTTACTTTTCTCTACCTATAGCCACGATAGTTGTAAATTCGTAAGAAAGATTAATTAAATAGAAAATATTGATATCATAATATTATTATTTCATCATAATCATAATATAATTATTTGTAGTAAATGTGTTTTTGCATAATTATTATCATTAAATTTAATGCGATAGCAGACTAATCTGCAACTACGAAAGTGAAAAAAAAACTTATAAGTAAAATTAGAAAATTGTTTTAGATAAGAATTCAAATGACGAGTACCTACTTATGCTATTCACTGGAGAATAGATAGATTTTTGTACCCGTATGCAATACATAAGTAAATATAAGATTATTCTTGTTTAGTAACCGCATATCACCTTGGTGGAAGTGGACGTAAGTAAAAAGTAATGATGCATAATGTCCGCACACGCATTATGCGTCATAAAACTTACAAAGTTCATTTACTCTGTAAGCAATCTTCGTGTTTATGAGTGACTTAACCCTAGCAGCATTATGAACACCTTGCTTCCTTAGTAGATACAACAAAAACAAGTACTGTTCATAAATAATAAAATATAAAAAATAATACTTAAATTTCTTAAATATTATGTGTTTCGGTGGATGAGCGTCAGTGGACGTACGATGTATAGGTAATGTTTGCATAACATAAAGTTTTTATGACACAAAATTATTGCATTTTTGAATTATTTACAAGAAAAAACTTGACATCGTCAATGTTGTTTTCACTACGCAACTTGAGCAAGACGGTGGTTAGTAGGTATATAATATCATTCAGTTAGTAAAACTAGAGGACTCGGTTAACCACAATGCTTATAAAACTAGAAAAGGAAAGTTGTGCCGCGTTTGTCTCCGAACAAATATGTTTGCTGAACGTGTCGATGGATGAGCGCGGGGATAATATTAACTTTGCACACGGATAATTACTTACTTATTGTAAAATTTAATCGTACACTTATAAAATAGTACCTACCTAAATCCGTAAAAGTGCGAGACTTTCTCGTGCACCGAGGCTTTAGGACAAACTTGTACCGAAATTGTTCTTCCATCACGAAAATCGGTCTTGTCCATAATGTTTTGATAAAACGTTTTAAGTTGAAAATAAGAATTTGAAAGAATTAAGAAAATGTTTGTAAATAGAGAAAATATTTTTTCTACACGAATCGGCTATACTACGACATTACAAAAAAAGACACTTTAATTTTATTTATTTGTAGAGATTATAACAGGTTTTATAACATTTTGTTATACCTACTTTTTAACTTGTACAGTTGTACTAGTCAAGAACAGAAGCAATGAAGGCCTTACACAGGCTAAAGGTAGCAGGTATATGACATAGCAACATGCCGATCACAAAGCACACAAGAATGGAGCTTGACAAAGAACTTCTTAGGAAGATGAACATGACGCAACAATGACGCAATGACGTCAATAAAAATCTTCAAAACGAATTTCAAAACGTCCCCACAAGGGAAGAATGGAAACATGGGCTGTCGCCAAACACGGACAGCCTAATATGGTACACAGACGGCTCAAAAACAGAATCTGATACTAGAGCAGGAGTTTACTCAAAGTCGCAACAAATATGGAGCAGCTTAGGTAAATTCACCACGGTCTTTGAGGCCGAGATGTATGCCATCATCGCTTGTGCAGACGAAAACATAAAAAGGAATATAGAAAATAAAAAGATCTATATTCTAAGTGATAGTCAGGCATCAATAAAGGCCTAAACTTCCTACAAAGTTAACTCCAGACTGGTCCTCAATGTCATTAAAACGCTAAACAAGCTTGGTCGCAGGAACAATCTGCAGTTAGTATGGGTCCCGGGGCACCAAGGCATCGAAGGAAATGAGAAGGCTGACGAGTTAGCTAGAACAGCATCAGCGAATGCAATGATTGGACTAGAACCATGCATGGGGCTACTAATATGCACCATTAAAAAGGCCTTACAGGATCATACCGATATAAAACGCATAGAGGAGTGGAACAACAGCCTAGGGTTAGAACACTCACGACGTTTCCTCGGCTGCGGCACCACAAGAGTCTCAAAATTCGTTCTGGGCAACAGAAGGGAGTCCGAGCTGTCATTGGAGCTCTTACAGGGCACTATACCACAAATGACATGCTCCATAAAAGGAAGCTTTGAATAACGACTGCAGAGCCTGTGGTGAATTCAAGGAAACTATGCAGCACATCCTGTGCGATTGTGACGTCCTGGCGACGAAACGGATGAGTCTTCTCGGCAACAGGTACCCGAAGCCGGAAGATTTTAGGTTCCTTCCTCTCAGTGGGTTAGCCGCCTTCGTGAACCACGTCTTCAAAGAGTAAGGAATATACGGTAATGGGGACAACACAAAAGATCCCATTGGGTCGAAGTGTTGCTGGTTGTACCAGCCCCCATAATAAGATAAGATAAATCTCAGTCAACCCAACCCCACCGACATTATAAATAAGTTGATTACTTATTATTATTATTAATTATAGCGTAATTAATACTTACCTAATTGCCTTGTTGTATAAGCGTAACTTCCTTCTAATTATTACAAGTAGGTAAATAAATTATGAAGATATTTTTTAACTACATGTAGGTAAACAAATAATTTAAAATAATGTTATTTTTTATTAATGATTATACTTCTACTTGTTTGATTTAATTCAGTTACTTAACAAATTTGGAACACTACATTATAAACAAGGAAACGACTTGGAAGTTGTCCAGTTTTTCCATAAAAAGCAATTGAGGTCAAGCATTTCGTATAGGTAGGTACCTACTTAAGTAAAGAGGATGGTAAAAATATTAAATTAGCTCGTCTTTCTTCCCGCCGAGGTAGGGATGTTCGATCCAGGGGCTTTGTATCGATATATCGGGACGTAATGGATCGTAGTACATTGTATCGATCCAAGTATCGATCCGATTGATTTGATACGATTTTTTGGATCGATCCAGTATCGTATCAACAATTTTTAAAATGTTAAATATGTTGTAATTTAATTTACTTCAAAGTCTAAGTAGTAGAGAAATAACATATATTTTTTTTACATTGGCCAACCGTTGAATGTATCAACAAGAACAGACGTTCGGAGGGCACAGACGTTCCTACCCACAGAACAATATTACTTGTTTCTACAACTGACAAATAACGTAGTGCTTGGTTGTTTTTTTTATTAAATTATCTATAATCTCAAGTAATCATGCTAAAATTGAAGGTATATTGAAAAATATAAGATAATATAACTACTGATTTAACAGTCCACCGCCAGAGAAATATTTATATTAGTGTAATATGAACCTGTTTGTTGTTATAAACCATACTTTGAAGCTAATAAATGCGGTATTAATATTACGACTAAATATTAAGGTTAAAGATTGTTTATTATTTTAGAATTTAATACAAAAAAAAATTCGATCCGATCCTCATGGTATTTGTATCAATCCACTAACGAATCGAATGCCATTATATCGATACAAAAATCGGTTGGATCGTATTCCTTTGTATCGATCCACACAAGTATCGGATCGGATCGAACATCCCTACGCCGAGGTAGCCGGCATTTTAACGAGGTACTGCCGTGTCCGTATTTCCCAAAAAACAATTCACCTCCACTCTAATTGGATGAAAATCATGTTCTCAATAGTTACATACAATACGTACATATAGGTATGTATGCAGTAAAAACTGAAATAATACCCATGTACCCGGTACATACCGGACAAAAATATAGTACATCAAACGGGTCGTCAGTCCCTCATTAAAATACTTATTTAGATATCCAGGTAATGTTTTGGCCTGTATGATAGAATATTTATGAAGATTGTTTAGTTATAAGCAACAGTTTATTTTATAAGAACAGTTTAACTAAGTGTGGAATAAGTTCCTATACTTACTTAATTTAAAATTATTACTTTATTTGCAGATGGAACAACACATTTTGCTGTTACTAGTTGGTGTGACAGTTACAACATCTCGCTCATTCTCATCCGACACAGCTGACGCGCCACCGATTAAACAAATTGCCAACCTCACTTGTAAGTAATATATTTTTAGCTGACGTAATTTTACATCAATTTATATGTCATGAGTACTTACGCATGAGATTAGTTGATGCGAAATTATCTAATTATTTACATAATTTATGATAGGGGAACGCGTCAGATAGGAGAAAAATGTAGTACCTATATTGTCAACTGCTGTGTTAGTAATACTACTTAGCCTACACTTCATTTGACGACTCTGTGGTCTAGGGGTTCGAGAAGCGGATTACGAGGTCGTGGGTTCGATTCTCACAGGATAAAATATTTATGTGATAAACTTAAGTGTTTGTGTTTGTCTGGGTGTTTCTTATTTAATATAACTAAGTTTTCACAAAAAAATATATAAAAGTATTATATCCATTATCTAGTACCGTACCATAGATTACAGTACAAGCTCTGCTTAGTTTGGGACAGATGGTGCTGTGTGAAATGTTCTAGGATATTTATTTATTACTAGCATTCCGCCAGCGGCCTCGCCCGCGTGGTCTGGGTATTTCTTATAACTTTCATCACCTATTTCAACCCCCTACAGCCCTTTTTTCGCATTAAAAAGTAGCTTATGTCCTTTCTCAGGCTCCTAGACTATCTGTGTACCAAAATTCATTTCATTCGGTTCAGTAGTTTTAACGTTAATAACGGGGAGACTTCTATTTAAAATAATTATTATATGTTATACATAACTTTAGGTGTAGCTATACAACCATTATATCAATTTCAGATGGAGCAGACGTAGAAAACCAAGGCAGTCTTACGTCAATATTTTCTCCACGTATGGATTTTGAACAATGGAAACCCCTAACTGGTCGTGGGGATCCACTGCGCAACGATCCAACTTATGACTACGAGCCACCAGTCCTTGAACGAGTCCATTACTGGGCTGACGAATCAAGATTAGAAAGAGAACATTATCCAGAAAGGAAGTCGGAAGTACTAATGCTCGGTGTATCTTCGCGAAAACCAAGTGTCACCTCGCGACCACCACCATTGCCACCGAGACGACAAGTGCATAGGCATCAACCAAATAAGTACGAAGATTTTACATACAAACTGAGTGATCACTACCCAATGACAATATTAGTTCCTCCACCACCTCCACCACCTGGTCACCAACCAGCACTTTATATTCTTTCGGATGATAAATCTCCGATAATTAACAAAATACCGTCCCAAATGAAACCGAACACCTCGCCACAGATTGCCATGACAGATTCTACTGCTGCTCCCGAACATCTGACGTCACTATATGCAATACAAGAATCAAATTTAATCTACCAGTCTTCTTCAACTACTCAAAATTGGATTACTAATTCCAATGTAACAAAATCTGTATTGGAAAATGCAGTAAGTAGTGATTACGCTGGCTGGGGACCAACGACACCAGTCGACGATAACGATACTGCAAACGATACTCATAACTTAATTTTGAACGATCAGGCTGAATTTCCAAGACATCCATATTCGTTCTATAAGCCAATGATGTCCGAGTCACCACCCCCTCCTAGAGTGGGTCCTTTAATTGTACAAACACTTATTCCAGCTGCCTTACCAACCACTACTGCAGTACCAGTTACGGCACCTTTTAGTCAAGTAACGTGGCCAACTGAACGAACAACTGATATTATTGAGGTATCAACCGAAAATTCACAAGACACAACCACAGAAAAAAGGAGCACAATTATATTTCAACCAACTCCTCTTCCTGTAACAACAATAAAATCAGAAACAAGTATGTTTGATATGCTTGGACCAATGATGTCTATGCCAATGCTTAATGATCCTGAACGGCCTGAAGACAATCTTTATGCTCACGCTTCTGAGACTGTTCACATATTTGACGATCATAAACCAGAAGATCTACAAATTAAAACCATGCAAACTATGCAGCCACCACCTGTTGAAAGTTCCACAGCAACCCACAAACAACAATTTTATGTAAATTCACAGGTTTCAAATAAAAAGCCTGCTCTATATACTCATGGTCCATATATACACATGCGATTTACTACACCGATACCAACTACTATAGAGGAGTTTTCGGAAATTCATAAATCTACAACAGAGTCACCTACTGTACCGATGTATCTAATAATTCAAGGTCACTCTAAGGTTAAAACTTACGGCTCAAATCCTAAAGTTCCTAAAGCTAACGAAACAAACAATAATCAGCTTTCAAAACCTTTAGAAACAAATGAAGTCAAACATCTACATCCATTAACAAAAAAATCAGCTAAGAAATTGAATATAACTGATACCAATCGTAAAAACAAAGCAAAAAGTTTAAAAATGTTGATCGACAGTGGCCTCGGGTCTATAGAAATACAAGAAACTGATCTTGGTATCAAATACGACGTCAGTGACGGTGGTGATGTCCCGGTTGAAATATATAGAAAAGGTATAGTGGACAACGACGAAAATATTTATTCAACTTCTAAGCAAACTGCCCAACAAACACGAACGAAACGGCAAATTGAACTTGAAGACTTATTACCATTTGATGAAGAGGCTATTGAAGAATACGTTTACAACTTTTTAGAGGGAAGAAAAAATGAAACTGGTATAACTGGATTAATCGCACAAGCTGTTACAAGTGATGCAGCCACAGCTGTAGACGAATTAGAAGACGACGACGATAGTGAGCAAGAAGAAGACAGATGAATGATATCGAGTGCTTTTGAGAGACCTAATAGGATAAATTACATAGCACAATACCAAAAACGATTTTGGTGCGAAAGTTTGATAATTTAATGTATTAGATAATTACCTTAAAAATTATGTATTGATTGACCCCACCGATGGATCAGCTTACTCCACTAAGTACACCAGTATCTTTGCAATATGAAACACCTAGCAAAGAGTCTTCCTTGTAATTTGTTTACATAATTACAACTTTTATTCTGAAGAGATGATACAACTATGGCACAACGAAGTAAGTGTGGTTGTACGTACCTAGTTATTATTAATGTCATAGACAAAATGTATAATCGGCGATACTTGAAGAATTTATCAATTGACATAATGAGAAGTTAGTTGCTAGAATACGGAACGGTTCCGAGTAAATAAATGAGACTATTTTCTAGTATGTTAGTTGGGTACTCAGTGAACGTATTTATTTTAGTTATAAGGGATTCATTATTATAAAATATATCCTTTTTTTATAAAACTTTCGGAGTTTTATTGGTTATTTTATTCCTTTTACTTTACTTTTTAGATAATTTTCCATTTTTCTAATTATGTAGGTTTAGATTGATGGACGTCTACAAAAAAGACACGTGCGACCGGCGGACGCGGCCCACTAACACACACATTTCTTACCATCCTTTTCGTAGAAATAGACAGAGACACCTTAGATAAAGTGAAAGCTGCTTATAAACCCATAAAGTCACATTTATTGCGATCCAGTGAAGCCATAAGGAGTCATCTATGATGGAGGGTCAACGACAGATAAGTAAAACAGTGTGAGCGATAGTTATCTACAAGTAAACATAAAACATTTCAAAGTTTTTAAAGAAACGTGTGTAACTTTGATGTTCAAAACAGAATAATGCTTCCAATTATGTATGTGGACCACACGACATAGTTTTTTATAACAGAAAAGACGCCGCTGGACGCCGAGTTACACCAGTCGGCTTGACAAAGACACACCTTGTACTCAGCTTCAGGATGTCTGAAAAGAATATAGAGTTGTCATCATATTAGTACTAGTACCTACCTAATCAAGTAAAAATATATTTTACCCGACTGCCGAAAAAGGGTTACGAGTTTGACCTATTATGTATATCCGTTCCAATGTCCTCTCGTAACTCAACCCTACTTAGTACGATTTTTGACGACAATGGATATAATACTTATATACTATTTTTTTGTAAATACATACTTATAAGAAACACCCAGACCTCGTGATCAGCAGTCCGGTACTCGAACCACTAGATCACATAGATCGGGTTCGATTCCCACAGGACACAAACATTTATTGTGATGAACTTAAGTGTTTGTGTTTGTCTGGGTGTTTCTTATATATTATAAGTAGTATTATATCCATTGTCTAGTACCTATAGTACAAGCTCTGCTTAGTGCTGTGTAAAAATGTCCTAGGATATTTATTTATTTATTATTTCTGCTTGAAGAAGGAAAGGTAAATTGTCCAATTTTTATTTTATTTAGCAGCAATTTTGGGATGGCCTCTCATTCTTGTTCGCAAATTCAGTGGTTGAAAGAAAATCGGGGTTTTTGTTTCATTAAAAAATTGTATTGGACAAATATCTTAGGTAGGTGCCTACATAGAACACTATCACCAGTCGGAAAGTTTCAGTTCTTTGTGGCTGTAATTTTTACATAATTTTGATATTACCTTTCGTGCTTACAAGTCATCGCTCTTGTAGGTATAGTCATGGAACGAGGAAGGGTATCATCTACTGAGGATTGATAGCATCCTCTCTGTACTATCCATGCATGGCGCGCCCGCGCAGTCCATGACCTCACAAAGCACATCGCGTGCTCTGAAAAGATACCACGAAATAGAAGAAAGATAATAAGAAGAGTAGAAGATAAGAAAGAATAACCAATAATAAATAATAACTTAAAGGAAGTAGTAGGTATCGTGATTATAAGCACCTCCTGTGCAATTGATAAGAAACATCCGTGTGCTGTTAAATGTAAATGTGGTCGGTACGAAGTCACCTCCGCAGCGGGTCCAGTCTCGCTGCGTCGACGAACAGTTATAACAGAGCAGTGCCTCATTTGTGTTGAACAAAAATAACAAAAGCCAAAACTTATTCGACAACATGTGTGTGCATACTTGAAATCTGTATAGGGCTTAATCACAGTCACTACTATGTGAACGCCAAGAATCACTCATGCGTGAGGAAACTAGGAGATGACGAATGTGTCATTATGAATTTTTATATGACAGATACGACAGATAATAAACTGAAAATATAAGTAATAGGCATTACGCATTTCATTAAAAAAAACTAGACAGGAGTAAAATGAAGGAGTTTCATCAAAGAATACATAAATAAAGACTAGAACTGCAGTTTAATACTGACTGCAAAGGTATGTACATCGCATTACCTACATCGTAGGGTATCTATTATATCATAGGATAGCTTGATCTACCTAAGGCGGTCACGTGGCCAACTGGCTCAATCAAAAGAATCCACATGTTTTGCAACAGCACTAAGTCGGTAGTTCCTAGAGGAAACATGGTGCACAAACAGCAATGCAAGATTAACTTTTTGTAAATTTATAAAATATTTTGAACCTTCCGCTGGCTTTACGTACGAACTATGTACCTATTACTAGGGGAAAATATAATAATGTAGATAGGTATGTACCTACCTGAACATCGTGATTCACACTTTGTCGTCAGTAAACATCGAGTTCTTGCTATGACTGTTTCACTAGGTCCAAATAATCCTCTATATGTGACAGGGTCTTCTCCGTAACGCCGGAACGTAAACGTGCCATTGTAACATAGTAACGAACACGTATTGTGGATGACGACAAAAATATTCAAGATAAAAAGTAAAAGCATTTAGTTTGCACCTTACACCAGTTGGGTTTGACATGCCATGTCCTACTAGTTTCAGCCATTATGGTAGAGCCATCCATGGTAACTAAAAACTCCCTACCTTTGCCTATGACTAGGGAAGGTTGAATTCGTGCAATCTTTGTCGATACCTACAAGTAGCAAACCCAAACAATAGTACGTAATATTAATGTAGGTTTTATGATACTGATAGTAGGTACCTACCCACTTATAATAGGCATTGAAATACGGAAAAATCCTCCAAACGAAAAAAAACCCATTCCCCAAACGATAAAATTTATGGGTTAAAGCTTGGGCCAGGCCAATTTGTTATTAGATTTTTCTATGCATTTCTAATTATTATGAAAATAAACTATGCCGGGAAGCTGGAATGGAAGCTTATAGGTGGAAAAAAAAATGTTTGTTATCTTCAAGATAGAGAGAGAGTTTTTAGAAATACTTTATAGCCCTTGGCACTATATAAACAAAAAAATAAGTCGAACTTGTCAATAAAAAGCTTGAGCGGAAATGTTGAACACTAAACTCAATATATGTCATGTTCCATAAGGCCTAAAGGTGTACTATGTTTTATGGGAGGTATTTGGTATTATAGTAATCCCTAACCATGAAAAAAACATTCATAATCTTAATGTAAGGTGGAAATACTTAATGAAAAAATCATTGACTAGGTAGGTACTGAAAATCGCGGAACATACCAACATGAGGGTGAATTAGAAGGGGCTTCACGCCTGATTAGAGGTATCAAAATTTTATCTTTAGACGTCGCTTCTCCGGCCTCTGTGTAGTGTAGGACCCTATTTTTAATAATAACCTGGTTTCTGGCTAAATCTAGCTAAAAATTCGTTTTCAAATCTATTTTGTGCTGCTAGAATCTATTTTATGCACTCATCATACACTAGTAGCCTACAAAACGATAAGACGAAATATAGTTGTTTATAACCACCGCTTGAGATCTATTAGAAATACAAGGTGGAAGGGACATCGACGCACAAACGTTGTGACAAGGTTTCACTCAATGTCAAGAATAAAATGACCTAGGTCATTCATGTAGAAAATGATCGGTTATTACAGATATTGTCATTTTTGAGCGCGTAGTGTATTGCTAAAAACGCGATTTTAACGCTCCGCGGCGAATTTTTTCCCGCGCGCGATCCGAACTAAATGCAATAATGTTTTTTTAATTATAAATCTAATTTGGGTAGATAGAAATAATGGTTTTTTACACGTTCAAGTAAAAAAAACTGCAGAAAAAATTTATGAAAAAAGTCACGGAAAATTTCAACGCAGGGGGGTCCAGAATCATGTACTGAACTCATGGTATTCGGATGTGATGTGCGTCGATGTCCCTTTCACCTTGTATAAGAAATGAACCATCTCAAAAAATAGCCCTTTATGCCTATGGATTCTAGTTTTTGAAATAAGGTGAAATGGTCAATTCTGTCGAAACATTTACTTATTCAGTGTAAACGACATCGACTTGCTTACCTTGGCTCATAGTAGCGGTGATGTAGTAATCTAATAAGATTTTATTTTATTTATTTATTTGATAAGATAAGGTTAGAGGTGGTCGATCTCCCCATAATGAACCCATGTTGTGATGTTCATAATTGCTGAGTGATTCTTTCACTGCCGCATACAGTTCTCGCCAAACTTATTGTCCAGGTTAAAGTTGGCACGAGCTAACTTGACCCGGCCTTAAAAATCGGAGAATCAAATACCTATATTGGATTTAAATGATTTCAAACGACAGCCTACGACTTGAGCTATCGTTTTTATCTATTACAATCCTATAATTTTGTTTCTTCGATTTTTACGTATGTTCCACTACAGCGCCTAAAGTACTCATCTGATTTTAATTAATGAAGTGTCAATCGATTCGTTATTATGGTCCCGGTAACAATGGCTACATATTACATAAACAAAATCAATATGACGAGTGTTAAAAAGAGCGATTTTTTTAATTTTTTTTTGCTATGCTTTTGAGTGGCATATCAAACGAAAGAGAAAATTTAGAGTTTAGAAATACCTTTAATAATATAATGAAATTGTAAAATTTGTGAGTTCATTAGTTTGTAATTTTTCGAGATTTTGAGTTGATAAATAGGGGGTAATCTCCGAAATTAATGATGCGATTCTGAAAATAACTGCATTAGAAGATACATTCATTATCCCCGAGTACTATAATAGGCTAGGGATAAATTATATACTTATCGTATTTTTAAACCAAGCTATCACGGATTATTTCTAGCTACTTGGAATAAAATGCTGTTTAGGACAGCATTATTTGCGTACGCTGCTTAAACGGTTGTTCATAAGTAAAAATAATGTACCGCAAAAATGTATGTATAGGTTCTATAAAAAAAGTCCGCGATACCATATATCTACCTTCTGTATTTTTTTGTAGATATAGATGCTTTCATGTTTTAAAAACGCATTTTTTCTATAAGTCATATATAAACGATCATTTGAGCTGCAAAATATTAATCCTTAAAAAAATAAATTATTTTACCATCACAAGTACTTAACAGAGATAAGATTTGCCGTTTGTATCGTGTCATTTGGTTGTACTGTTTATGAGATAATGTAGAATTACTAATGCATGAAATAACGCTCAATCCCGTTCTGTGAATTTTATACTAGCACACGGGTCACAATCTGAAAAATTAGTTCTGGTAGTGGCTTCTTATCTTCTTATCATCTACAAACCCCCACTGACCTAGCCAGTAATGACCAACCAATTTGTGAACAAACATTAGCCCATCCCACCGGAAACACGAATCTGTTTTCCACAATTACAGTGAATTAAATATAATAATAAGTTTGAAATAACATTCAGAATCTAAGCATCCTGATAGTGATTGAAGTAAGCCTGAGCCAACAAAAAGTGTCAAATAAAATTTAAGAACCCGCCGACTACGGAAGAAACAACAAAAGGAATTGTTGTGTCCAGTTTGTGGCCGTGGTCGCATGCCGCTATGTCCTGGGGATGCAAACCTAAGTATAATAAGGGTGGCATGCGATCACGGCTATAATTTGGACACAGCAGATTCTTTTGTTGTTGGTTTCAATTAAGTAAATTGTTTATCAGGATGGTGACATAGGAATTATGTTCTTGTTACATGATTTTCAGTTGATTTCTTCCGTAGTCGGCGGGTTGTAGTTTTTTAAACTTAATTTTTATTCATACAACATGCTAATCGGTACCTATCGATATAGTTTTAGCACAATTATGAATTAACCAATAATAGGGGGGAGGGATTTTATCAGGACCTGCGGATTTGTTAAGATTCAGCGATTGAAGCAGTTTTATTATCACGTTTTGATATATTTTAATATTTGAGATATGTGATGGTTAGGCAGAACAGTTTCATTGGCAGAATATTTTTCGTTCGAAATACCCTGAGTGGAGTGCAAGAAAGTAGAATAGAAGTAGGCGGAAAATAAATTACAAAATGATAGCCCAGGATTATGATACGGAACTGCGAAGTAGTAGGGCTCGGCTTCCAATTTTTTTGCCGAATTCCTATACCTACAGTAGTAGCAAATGTAGTGCGCAATAGCAAAATAACGACTACCTTACAGCCACACGTAGATGTACCTACTCATTGTAAATTGTTAACCTCACAGCTGACATTTATTTTTAGTTTATTTTGATAAAGCTTTAAAAAGAGGATAGCTAAGTTAGCTTTACAAAATACAGAGCGCCACGTTACGGTGAGGAAACTTGCTTGTTCAAGTTGTGGTGGAATACCTACCTCCCATGAAACTTCGGTTAGGTACCGAAGTTACGTACACGGGCTACACATCTCGTCTTTACTGCATTCTACTTCTCCATAGAAACAATATCAATAATTCCACCTACGTAGGGTAGATCATTATCCAAGTGGCCTTTACTCAGCTATTTCGGTCGCGTTCAATCACTCATATTCTGTGATGCGACTCAATATTATATCAGTATGTCCATTTTTCTTGCCGCCTAGTGGAAAGCGAGATCACCAGCCACTGCCGCAACAAGATTACGGCGCTGCTCTGCTCAAGCTATGCATAACTCCGCTCAACAGCAAACGGACTAAATGTAGAAGTCGATAATAAAATTGACGAACCATGCAGTCCCGCATTAGGCCAGCATGATGGACTATAGCCTAATCACTCTCATACTGAGAGGAGACCCATGCCCAGCAGTAGGACAGTAATATGGGTTGATGATGATGATAAAATACGAAACACATAATTGGGTAAATTCTACTGTGCTGACAAGATTTCAGAACGCGTCGCAAACCCTGACACGCTGACTGCCTATTGGTGCCAAGGGCCAGCCAAGCCACCGCGACCCCCTACCCGATGTACAAAGCATAGGTAATAAAGTGAAACCAATTGTTGTAAGTTTCAATAATGTATTTCGTAGTTTTCATAAATTGATAACTATCCACTATCGGTGAGGTAACAACTCTTGTAGAACCATCTCAGCGAGCTACAATTCTAAATTCACAATCTAACTGATAATTTTAGGGTGCATCCAAACATCTTAACTACCTAGGTATTTCCGAAGCTGGCCTACTCGTCAGTTTGTATATGGATAAAAATACGTAAATAAGTATCAGTTATTAGGGGTCAAGGTAAACATAAAATGAACATACTTTCACAAAGACTTTATTACTCTATTTTTGTGAGTATGTATTGAACGCACCCAGCACGCATTCACCGCCGCACAAACTCAAGGCGCACTCTCAAAACTACGATTATAGCCACAATACAATGTATATGTGAGGAAACAATGAATTTATGTTACAACACTCCTGTGTAACAGACATTCTTTGGACCCAACAAAAAATTATGAATTACCACACAATTGAAGACCGCAATCAAAATTTTTTTCCATTTTATCGTCTTTTTGTAACAATTATTAAATTAACAAACTACCACCAGCCACCCTACATGTATCTCGATCTGCGCAGAATGTAAGTACCCAAATAACATATACATTGGTTAGGGTTTTACTAATGCAGTATTATAAAATACATTGTTACCATAATACAATGTAGCGACTGAGCGATATTTCGTTAATACATGTTTTAAAAAATATTAGATGATATAAATTTATATTCAATATACAATCCAAATACTAAGTCGCCATAAATGCAAATTAAAAAATAAATAAAACAATAATATATCACAATGTAAAGTTGATAAGTTAACAAGCTTATTGAAAAATAAAACATGACCTACGCAAATTTCCCGCTCAGCCTCTTGCATTATTCATGTGTTATGTGTGACAGTAAGAATGGTAAGGTACAAACATCAATAACCCTTATAATTTAATAATGTTGTCTATGCGAATCCAACAGTTTGAGAGTTTAGTTACACATATTTAATATTTTGTTCATCATAAATGCAAAAATCTAAATAAACATCTAAAATTAAGTTTTCTTGAGATAGAGTTAGTTTACCACTTCAATATGAAGCAGGTGTACAACCTACATAAATTTGATTTAACATTTTGAATCAAATCTTGATAAGCCAACAAATCAGTTTACATTTACATTGTAAAAGCTGTTTTCAACAGAGTTTTATAAATATTTACAATATATTTTATGAACCATGCATAATATATGTGTAAGCTATGCTATAACATGTTAACTTTGTGATACAGAACAGATATTAATATTTAGTAAAATTCATGTATGTCTACAGTATTTAAGAACCATATGATGTGAAATGACATTTACTTTTGTATACAGTGCACCTAAAAAGTTATATTATATCGGCAAAATAAAAGCCTTATTATAAGAGCAGCTAACTAGAATTATTAACACCAAAAACTTGCTATGCGAGTCGGCGGCGGCTTGGTACCAGTAGTCCACAACGAGAATACCATCTGGCACAAATTTAAGATAAATATCTAATAGTGGTTATTAAAATGATATGACACATTGAAATAAAAATATTCCAAGCAGTCTTAAAGCTTCAACAAATAACAAAATTTTGGTAATGAACATAGGGATTATACAGATACATACAAAGAGAATAATTTACGAATAGATTACTGAGCTCTCTGGCTAACTTGGACGGCCAGGTTTTATTCTCGTTGAGTATATGGCAAGTTGTGTGGCAAGAGTCTAGCTCACAGTCCAGTCTAGTCCCCAGCGCTCGGATACCTTAAGTTGTGCTGCTGCTGCATCCTTGAGAGAGAACAAGTGTGTCATCTCCAGTTCTGTTTTGGCCAGTGAGATAGCCTTTTCAAACAATTCTAAGGATCGTCTCAGGTTTCCTCTGTAATGTCACAAAAAAATTGATGTTAAAATGGATTGAATATTATCACTTCTTGTCAGTGACTTATGCCAAAACATTATTTACTGTCCATTAAAAATCTGTTTTTAAACTAAAACAGTTAAGTTGCATTTGTATTCCATTCTGTTAAGCCTTCATCTGTCATAACAATAGTTTCCCAATTGTTACAACCATTAATATAACCTGGCTATTGAAGCCAGAGGCATGTATGGTCTCTTGAATAACAGTAAAACTTTTTTAACAAGATAGCATAAGTTATCACTTCTTATCTCATATTATGTTCATTTATATAAGTGATAAAACAGCTAAATGATAACAGTGGATAAAACGCTAGTAAAGGATTTCAATGCAAAGAAATAATAGATAATGGGTGATAGCCTAAGTATTTTTAGTCACAACATAAATATTTGAGAGGCTATCTTAATAAATTACCTACATAAACATAAGATTATAATGAGTTTACCTCTGAACTTCAATTGTCCCCAGCGTCTCATATGCAAAGTCACATTTGTCATCCATTTCAATGGCTTTGTTGATCAATTTCACAGCTTTATCAAAATCTGTACTTTTTTGCAGCTGGACTAGTCCCTTATGAACATACAAAGTAGCATTATTGGGATCCACTGATAGGGCAGCATCAAACAAAGCCTCAGCACGACCCCATTCCTGTTGGTCTGATAATACTTGAGCAAACAAGATGTATGCTTCAGCACATCGAGGGAATCTTTCCAAAGCCCGCTCAAAGTCAGAACGCACTTGTGCTAGAGCTCCAAGGTTCTTATTGATCTGTGCATGTCTGTAATCAGCATAACACTTCTGAATAAATGCAATTGAAAAGTCTGGGTTCAATTCAACAGCCTTCGCAAATTCAGAAGTGGCCTCATCCATGCGCTCCAGTAGCAAGTAAACTTGTCCCCTGTGATGATAAATGTCAGAGTTATTGGGATCCAACTGTGCAGCTCTTGCAAAGTCTTCCAAACAGCGTTCAGTGTTTTCCAATTGTGTAAATAATGAAGCCCGTTTGATGAGAGCATTCACCTTAACTTTAGTAGAAGCATCACTATCAATGACCTTTGCAAGATCTGCTTGAGCTTCCTCATGACGTCCTAACAACAAATAAAAGGTTGAACGCAGTAACAATGCTTCATTTTTGTATTTTCCATCTGTCTCTTTCAGTTCATCAGTGCAAGCATCAACAATGGAATCATAGTCTTGAGCATCAAGAGCTTGCTTAGCTTTAGCAAAGCCACCTGTAGTCTTATCATCAAGTTGTAGTTTAGTAATGGGATCCTCAGAGAAAGCTGAGAAATAAGTTTTAATGAAATGTTTAGATGGCATGACTGGACGACGTTTTGCAAGTGCTTCGCGCGCGTGTTGCCTGCCCAGAGCCTTTAAGATACGATCGGCATTAACAAGAGAACTCTGCACTTGGAACCTTTCCAGAATACAGGCAGAAGTCACATCTTCAAGCGCCAAAACAAGATCTCCACTTTTTTCCGCAGCGCGGGAGCGTCTCAAGAAAGCTTTGACATACTTTTCATTAAGTTTAAGAGCAAATGTACAATCTTCTTTGACCTGCTCCCACATTTCACGTTTTTCGTAGCATGCAGATCGATTCTGATAGAAAGTGGCAAGGTCGACGGGACGGTCGGGAGGGCAGGCCTCGATCGCTTCGTTGTATAAAGCTATGGCTTTGTCATATTCTCCAGCATGAAAAGCCCGGTTTCCGGCACCTTTCAATTTCATAGCACGGTCGATAGCGCTCTCGGAGACTTTGGTATTATTATCTTCATTATCCAATGAAATAGTAGTCTTAGCTTT
The DNA here is from genome assembly GCA_946251955.1 of Acronicta psi. NCBI lineage: Eukaryota > Metazoa > Arthropoda > Insecta > Lepidoptera > Noctuidae > Acronicta > Acronicta psi. The sequence continues at coordinate 6,542,620 of OX276475.1, read as the reverse complement.
CAACTCGGAGACTTTTTTCTTTTCTGGATCTTCCAATCTGTTTCTGAGATAAAGGTAACCTAAACCGATGGCAAGAGGTGCGCCAAGAAGAATTGCCAGTTGCCATTTAGGAAATGGTGTACTGCCTGTTGACGCCATTTCTTCTGTGAAATTGCTTCAAAAGATACAAAACCATAAACGATTCACCATTAAGTTAATCACTACTAAAATATCGTAAATACAGAACACCTAATTTTTAATTTTCTTTACCGTTCTTCCCATTTCATTGATGTCTTGAGTCTTTTCACGCACGAAGGCAAAGCAAAACATAGACAATTTTTTTGACGTGTATGGTTTTTTTAAGCTAATGAATCATGTCATGCGGATGAGGCTGCCAGTACGTTCTACAATAATTATTCGAGTTTTTTTCATTTTTATGTTTTTAATTACCTTACGTTTATCAAGTCGACTATAATACATACATACATAGCTTCACGCCTGTTTCCCATAGGGGTACGCAGAGACTATAGGTTTCCACTGGCTACGATCCAGGCACACCACTTTCGCTTCGATCGACCCCTTCCAACTCTTCCATTCGTACTCGCCATATATACTTGTTTAGTCAGCCTCCGTCGATTATAATAACTCTACTAAATTAATAGTATAATAGAAAACTAGCCAGTGATAGCCTAGGAGTATGACTGTATGACCAGTAGATTGCCGATGCCGAGTCAAAGGTCTCAAGCTTGAATCCAATACACACACTATTATAACTGGCTGTATCGGTAAAGGAAAACGTTGTGAGGAAACCTGCAACCTGCCTGGGAGATTTTCTCGATGGCATGTGAAGTCTGCCAACCCACATTAGGCCAGCATGGTGGACTTGGAAGCCTACTCGCTTTCGATCTCTTACTGAGAGGAGACCCATATCCAACAGTGGGACAATATTGAAATTATGGGATGATGATGATAATGTGCATTTTTAGAATATTACTTCACTAGATTTCAGCGTTGGCAACACTCTTTAGTCATCTGTCAATCTGTCACTGTCACTAGTGTCACTCAACTCAACTGTCAGTCTGACAGTTATCATAGCAGACAAATAGTGTTCTGTGTTTCATTCATTTTGAAAATGAGTGGATAACTAGCAGTGTTGCCAACTTAGTGGTTTTTCCACTAAAACTGGTGGTTTTGACCCCCCGTTTAGTGGCGAAATATTGCTTTTAGTGGCTGGTGGATTTTTCTAGTGGTTTAGTAGAATTCAGTTTCAATTACTGAATATGATATCACTCAAGAACTAAGCCACTAAGACGTAACGAAATATATTATTTCTACTTCATTCAATTTTCAGGAGTACTATTTACTTTTACTGTTAGCTAACACTGATCCGTCAAATGATTCATCCCGCCACATCCCGCTCAATGCAATGCAATATACGCAGGGATACCCCGTAGAATATTTTAAAGTAGTAGTTATAGTTTATATATGACAAGCTTTCCGCCAGCGGCTTCGTCCGCATGGAATACCTGTTTCCCCCGTTTTTGCAACACTTTTCATTGTACACTCTTTTGAGTCGTAGTATGATAGTTTATAGCCTATAGCTTTCCCCGATATATGGGCTATCTAACACTGAAATACATTTTTAAATCGGTGCAGTAGTTTCGGAGCCTAATCAATACAAAAAAAAAGCAAATCTTTCCTCTTTATGATATTAGTAAAGATATAGATTTAAATTACAAAACTGAGTGAACTCAGTCTCGGACTGCTCAGTGTGTCAAATTTTTTCAAGCGTAAAAATTATGTACAAACCACAATATACGCAAAAGTCTCGTGATTCTTGGCTCAAATATTCTTATATTCAAATGTTTTTACTTTTTCCCGCGAAATTTAAATTTTCTTGCGTTTTTTGCTATTTGCCGGTCAACCTGGCGGTTGTATCTGGATCAAAATATGACAAGCTAATTAAAAAAGTTTTAACATAATTTTAACCTTAAAAATTATCTTTCTAAGTTAAATTTTGTGCGGATTTGTCTGATGTGCGAAACACGAACGGTGCGAAACCTGCCAATTGCAAAAAAACGCAAATTTTAATTTCGCTAGCTACCACAGCGCACCCTCTTTTAACTTGTTGATTAGTATATTGATTTATAATTGTTATTATGTTTTGAAATAATTATGTTTATATTAATTTATTAATATTGTATTATTAAATTAATAATAAAAAAACCTAATTACTTCCCTTTTTTATTGTAAAAGTTTGTTTAGTGGAAATTTTAGCGATTTTTAAAGTACATCCGATTTTTGTTAGTGGTTTTCTGGTGGTTTTAGAAGTTGAATCTGGTGGAAAGCTTGTAAAACTGTTGGCAACACTGATAACTAGTGGATAAAGGTACTACAATAACCTGCAAAAGCTCTTTGTGATCCTGAATTTGAAAACTTGTTATGATTTAAATGATTTGAATTTGCGAAAAAGCAGCATTAAATTATTAACAATGTTCAGTGCGAAAGTAACCAATTTGGTAAGAATTTAATACTTTTGTATGTATGCAAATTGATTTTTAATAATTGTGTGCTATTGTGTATCATTTGTAATGTACACAATAATCTTTAATTCTTAAAAATAAAACATCAATTCGTAAGACTTAGGGTCGCAAACAAAAACGTCAATTTAATATTTTTATCAAACTGGCTACTATAACTCGGGCTATTTATTCATATTTGACTTTGTTGTCAGTGTACTAAGATATTCTGGGTCTCGATTACCTAATGATCACATTAAGTACCTAACGTCTCTGAGTGCGGCCTTTAAATTTTTCGTAAAAATAGTATTTCTATTGTGGCTGCTTTTTTGATCATTATTTTTTTTATTTATTTCAGGTAAGGCTTCGGCAAGCTTCAAAATCATGTAAAATACTTACACATAGCTTACCTGCAGTTCATAACCAACACAGAAGATCCAAAAGTAATCTCTATGAACCTGATTATTTAATAGTAAGTACTCTCTGTCCGCCCCTAAGGCAACTTTTTGAAACCTTGCTAACCTTAACCCTTGTTTGCATAAAATTTATAAGTATCCTATGTCTGTCTGCCTAAGTTCTCCTTAAATCAGATTTTCACACACATTAACACTTAAACATATTCATTATCTTAGAACTCTAATTCCCAACTGAGTCATATTAGAAGTAAGTGCTTTTTGATCATCAACATCAACAAAAATATCATTAATTAAGAGATTTGCCTATGCCCACTTAATAAAAAACAATTTATGATTAGGTTTGATTATAGCTAAAACATTATCTTTTCTAATAAATAATAAAACAATGCCATTATTTTTCAGAGCATGGAGCCTGATGAGCCTGTCTATGATTGTCTTAATCTACAATTGAAGGGGTATGACTTTGCACTGTTGGAAGCCTGCCAAAGCCACATCCATAAATATGCAGAAGTAATGGGGATTCAAGTTGATGAGTGGTGGGTGTTCTATTCTAAATTAGATTTGACAACAATATCTTGCAGAACTTTCGAGTGTGTTGTTTCTAATTTTGTTTTAATATCAAATCAAATCGAATCAAATAGCTCTTAATCTTATGGCAGCTGCCTTTGCCTGCTACTGTATGATAAGATGTAACGGTGACAGCTTCAGGAGGTACTCAAGCATGGTTGATGGAATGGTCGTGCATTGCTGTGTGTAATGCTTAGCAGGTGTAGCAGTTTCATGAGGAATGGTGCATCCTGGTGTGTTTCTCGAACCCAGTTGGGGAGCTGAGGCTGATGACTTTGAAGTCTAAGTTTCGTTCAGCTTCATCTCATTAGTCACTGCTTGTTTTATTCTGGCCGTTGTTGCTTTTTCTGGGGCAACATTTTGAAACACCGTTCCTGATTCTAGCAGAGCAATTTAGTTTATGTACCCAGGGATTCTAAAAATTACTTATGCCACATTCCATAGAAAAAAATTCATACCCCTTCTAACAGTATATTCTTTGTCAAGGTTCTAAAGTTACAATATTACTCTATTACAAATTACAAGAAGAAATTAAACTTAATAGTACTTACTTAAATCATTATTTGTTTATATTTTCATAAGTTGGGCAACACCAGCACAGCAATTAAAAATCCAACGATTTAAGCCAGGAGGTACCGCTATTGATGCCGAGTACCTTACTAATATCTATGAGAGAAATGTACAGGTAATTTTTTTAGTTATAGCATAGTTATACTATACTTATTACATTTTAAAAATTGTTTAGTGAAAGAAGGAAAACATTGTAGAAGGTTCAAGTGCAAGTGGGCAAAAAAGTGAAGGTAAACTAAACTGACTATAATGCAATGGCTGGCCACTGTAAGGTTCCCAGCAAATAAAAGGTACCTACATTTTGCTCGGAACTAAGCCTCGGTCTGTCCCCCAACTTAAATACAGTAGTAACTCTACGACTCAAGCCTTCGTTTTTACTTTTTTAATCCATTTTTTTCTCCATAAAAGATTGGCGACTACTGTAACTGGTTTAGATTGTCAGCGTAAGCCCTACAAATATAAAAGGCAAAAAATAAATGTCATATCTTATTACCTCATACTAAAACAATGAATGAATACTTATCATATCAAGTATCAACAGTAAATAGGCAGCTAAATATACTTATATTTATGTAATCTGTGGTAATACCTAATTCACCTTAATAAATAATATAGTTACATTACCAACTATTTTAACTTCCAAGAAAAGTAAAGTTAATTTGTGTAATAGTAAACTAATTTCCATGTCAGGTGAGTGATGTTCCCGCCTGGGCCCTGGGCACGTTGCTCCGCGTGGCTCGTGCCGTGTTACCCGAAGGCTGCACGTTGCGCGTACATGAACACGCGATCGCGCACGAGGAGATCCGGTACGTGCCCGACAACCAACTCCTCGATCTGAAGCAGCAACTGCAGGACATGGGTGGCAGTCGCGCCGAAAGAAAGAAGAGGAAATGAGTTGCTTATATTAAAGTAGTTGTTTTTGTTAGCAGTAATATGTAAATAGTTAAAGAATAAATTGTTAAATAATATGATAGTCTTTTCAATCTTTTTGTATTTTTTAGCATTTTCCATGCTAAAAAAATACTATTGTATTTAACCAGAAGACGCAGGTTCGAATGATAGTGTGATAGTTTTACCCCCCTGGTGATAAAAATTAAGCAGTTTATGAGAAAGAAATCCTCATGGATCCCCGCCATGTGGGGAGGCGGCAGGATATGTCGGACATCACTTGCCCTTTCAGTACAGTCAGCATCAGATATATCGGGACATACAAAGTGTTCAAAATAATAGGCACACACGTGACAGAACACACTACACGGCAACTGTCATTCTGAAATAAACTTTATCACATTGAGGTAAAGTTAATTTGTATATATTGTTAGGGATTTTATAAAAATAATGTCCAAGACTACCCGCCTATTTTCAAGAGTGTGTCAGAATGTATAAAAGGCTTGCCGGAACGTCACTTCGCTCTCTCTCCTGCTCGAGATCTCGGACAGTACAGACGTGCGATGTCCGAACCTACGCTGCTGGTAATTGTGTGTGATATCGAATCTCTGTCCGATCGTTGTGTATATTGGATGTGTGTTTAAATGTCCAAGACTACCCGCCTATTTTCAAGAGTGTGTCAGAATGTATAAAAGGCTTGCCGGAACGTCACTTCGCTCTCTCTCCTGCTCGAGATCTCGGACAGTACAGACGTGCGATGTCCGAACCTACGCTGCTGGTAATTGTGTGTGATATCGAATCTCTGTCCGATCGTTGTGTATATTGGATGTGTGTTTAATCCTAATTAGATCCAGACTATGTAAATTGTTACTTTAGCCTATGGGCCTATTACCCTATTAAGGCCCCAGTCTAGCTGTGCATAACAAACGAATTCAGTATATTGACAGTTCGCGGGCACGAACCCCGCGAGGCACCCTCTGTATCATCCTGTGATACGTAAATTACAAAGTGTAGAGCAGTGCTACGAAATGAAAGTTGCTCTACTTTACAAAATAAAATATTTCTATTTATTTTTAATAAAGGAAATATCGGCTGGCGGGCAGGATTCGAATCTGCGTCTTCTGGTGTGGTACATCAGACGCTTTGACCACTAAGCTACCGTGAGCCCCAACCAACCGTAGTGTACCGTGGTGTACCGAACCAGAAGACGCAGGTTCGAATACTGCCCGCCAGCCGATTTTTTCCTTCATTAAAAATAACTTGTAATCTTAGTATGGAAAATGCTTAAAAAAATACAAAAAGATATTTCTATTTAATTATAATGAACAGAACTACTGTGGCCTGTGGGATTATACCCAGAAAATCTGAAAAAAATATCAGTCGTTTGAAATAATTTAAGTACTTTATGATTTATGGAACAGTAGATATTTTTAGTCGAAGTTTTAATTTCGTTTTAACAGACATGAAAAAGAAGGAGGTTGATTCATTATAAGGTCAAGTTCCAGGAGATGGTTTGCTTTGGAGTAGACCTTTGTGTTTTATTTCTTGATCTAAACTTGTATAGAAAAAATAAGAATTTGACATAGAATACACTTCCACGACTGCTATAGCCGTCTGGCTATCATCAGAAGTGTGTAAACTCAGCTTTCAATGAGCTAGATGAACCAGATCAAACGGGTTTGAACCGTTGAGCTTATAGCTCAGCAACAAAATGACTAGCCCATGGCTCAATCCAGCTCTTATTGTATTTATAAACCCCTCCACAGATTAGTCTTGTAATTCTGTTACAAATTTCTTTTAAATTAAATGGGATTTTTGTTAGCCATATTTCATGTAAATCTATTCAGCCGTTCAAAAGCTACAGCTCATGTCCTACTTGAGATAAGAAATGTTTAACACCAAAAAATCGATCAAAAGACTTTTCTTCTGGGCACATGAAGTGGGGTAAATGAAAAACCGCGTGCAACGGTTCTATAAATATACTCATCTATCTATCTATCTATTCAGCCTGTAAAATCCACTGCTGAGTCAGGGCCTCTTCTCTATTACGCCACTGCCATATTAACCGTCAATCGGGGGGTGATCTGCCCTGCAATCGTTTACATCAGCCAGTATATCATATGTCCATCTAGCTCGTGTATGTACACCTATAGGCACCGCCTCACCTTCACTTGGGGTCGGCGCAGTGTTTTTTTCTTACGTACATCGTCGTCATTCTCACACTGTCTATTCATATTTTCTTTGGTCTTCCTCTTCTACTATATCCATCCACATTAATTTATGTTCAAAACCTGTTTTGTAACTAGCCTCTCTACTTCTACGCATCATAATATGTCCATATATCGTAGGTAAGCGGTCACTGCACAACTTTTCAGTACTTTTCACACTCACTTTCAAACTACGTCTTTCTCACTTTCTAACTATGGTCTAATGACCCGATAAAGGTAGCTGGGACAATGGTCCACTGCAGGACTAAGTACGGAAACCGAACACACAGGACTTCATCATCATTGAGAACACAGGAATGGGTTTTCAATGATGATGAAGGTCGCTGGGAGTCGTTGGACGCAGATGGCATATAACCAGTCCTTGTGGAAGTCTATGGGTGATGCCTTTGTTCCACATGCATAGTGGACTTCTTTTGGCTGATAATTATAATTATATTAGGATAGTAATTATTCAATTTGGGTGATTCAAACCGGGGAGGGTCATAGGTAAATTTTTGGGTGTCGGACAAACTTGTTACCTAGTGGTAATAAGTTAACGGACCATAGTAACGAACTTGTGTCCTAGTGATAAAAAGTTAACGGACCATAGTAACAAACTTGTTACCTAGTGGTAACAAGTTAATGAACCATAGTAACAGACTCGTTACTATCGCACTTTACTGCTAACAAAACAGTCTATGTCTGTTATTAATGTAAAAAATGGCGTCGAGTTGTTTCTGTACCCAGGTGTTAACTAGGGACAGAAGAATCGGGACCATAAAGTTAGACGGACATCCAAGCGTTTAGGTGTCCAATAAATGCCTAAACACACCGCATTTTTTAAAACAATCGATCGATTAAACTGCTTGTGGAATAAAAACGCGCGTGATCGGGAAACGCGCGTCGGAAATAATTTCTGATAAATTGACATAAAAATAATGAAGTAGAGCAAGTTTCAATGCCCGATAGTACGCCAGCAAGGTTAGAGAGAGAGCAAAATTTAGAGCGAGAGGTACAAATTTGAATTTGACATAAAATCCACGTCCAACCGCTACGACCGACTGGCCCACACTGGCCGCCTCTGAAGAAATTGGCTTGAGATTTTCGTTTATAAACCGTGCCTGTTGAAAACACTATAAAAAATATTTGTGAAGCAGGTACAATTTTTTTTTAAATTGGTTGTGTCATTTAATACACGTACTTTAAAATGATCAAATGATTTCATCAATATTTTTAGTTGTTATTATGAAAAAAACCGTTTGTTTTGGGACCAAAAACAGGAAAATTTGACGATGTTATGACACTCGGATTAAGAAAACTAAAGGTATAATTAAAAATCTACTCAGCGCATTTTGAAGACGACTATCTTAAGCTAATTTTGCGCTGAGTAGATTTTTGAATTTATTCTTGATTTCCCCGATTAACGTGCACAAACATGACTCTAAATGGCGTTGGGCGCGAGAGCGCCATCTTTGACGCCTGATTTATATAACATAACCTAACCAGAGGAACGTGAAAAAAATACGCAGATAAAGCTAATATAACATATATTCTATCGCGATAAAAATATATAACACTATATCCTTCCTTTCCTTAAAAAAACGTTGCGAAAATGAGCAAATAATTTGACAACTGCCAAATTTTGCTAGACTGGGGCCTTAAATCTTTGTGTTACCAGTGTACTTATATTTTTTAAAATAAATTCTACTTCTGTTCTATAAAAATATATTATATGTACCCACCAATCTAAGTATTTACATACATATAACATACACAAAATACAATACAATTAATATGACTAGAAGACTCGACGTAGTTTGGCGAATGCTGCCCATCCCAGCTGAATCCTATCGGCTTCTCTCTCGAAGTTGTTTCTACCTAATTACAATGTTTGCCCGAGGTAGGGGTAGGTACCCCTACCTCGGGCAAACAGTGTACCAGGAGTCAGAATTACTGAAAAAATTCGAAAGATGCTTCATTAACGAGTACCTACACTACCTACCTGTCCCGGGGTAACAAGATGGTTAAACATCATCTTGGTTTTATAGCGTTCTTGCAGCAGAAGCTGAATGTAATTCATGTGATGGACGAACTGTGAGTACGAACGCGACGTGCTGAAGAAGCGCGTCCAGACCAGTGTTCCGGGTGACGGGGCGAAGAACCTGAAAGATATCGATATAAGATACCAAGTTGTTTAAGGAGACCGACCTGGACGACGTGCGACGTTTGTGGCGAAGGAGCTTCACACTTTCGACCACGTCGATGTCACGACCCTTTTGAAGGTCAGTCTAGCGGATGTGCAGGCGAAATTAGACGCATCCCAGAACACCGTCGCAGATTTGCCTAAGGAAGTTGGCGAGTTGCGCAAGACCGTGGCGGTAACTAGGTCACCAGTCGATGCGTCGTAGTAGCACAGTTTATTTTATACTGTAGTGTAGTCCGGTCGCTTGTAGTCGGTAACTCAGTAGGTCAGGAACACCTCTAATGTCAATGGGCGCCGATTTAATTTTATCCGTTATGCAGTTCCGAACCAACGATCGCAGGATTCTCTAGTCGGCAGTTCAGTTCAGTAAATTAGTAAAGCGATTGTTCTTAATTAAATTAAGTATGGCATATTTTTTGCTGACTGCCTCGTTGGTTTAGTTATCCTAAGCGCGACTGCTGCGTTAGAGGTCCTGGGTTCGATTCCCGGGTCGAGCAAAGTGTTGTTGGATTTTCTGTGAAATTCCCAATAGCAGCTCGAAGTCTGGCATTGTGCCCGGTTGATGGCAATAGGCTTGCCCCCTATTACATGGGACCTAAGACATACCGGCGACGGAAACATAGTACGCCTCTGCCTACTCCTTCGGGGAATATAGGCGTGATGGTATGTAATATTTTTTATTAGAACGTTTGTGAAGGATGAAACCGTACATCAAAACTCACCATGAAACTCGTAGCTAATTATTAAGTAGGTAGGCACATACCTACCTATGTGTTTTAGCAGTTCATTTCATACGAATAAAAAGCTTAAGTTTTATTACATAACTATTTATAAATTTTATAAGGTAAGAGTAGGTACTTATAGTGTGAAGTTAAGTTACAAGTTACGTAAAACTTGGATCGTGATTTCGGCCAGTGGACTCTCATCAACAATAATTGATGTACTTGCTTTCCGCTACAGACTTCGCCCGCGTGGTCTGGGTATTTCTTATAAATTATAGGTAGGTAATGCGCCTATGTTAAGTTACTCGGTAAAGGCACAGAGTAGAAGTAAAGGCACGGGGTAAAGATGTAGGTAGCTTTTTAATGGTAAGAATTTTTCAAATCGGTCCAGAACCTAGCTTCTGGCCCTATTCAATGCAAACAAACAAACAATCAAATATTTCCTCAGTGTTGATTATAATATAATGATTTAGGTAGCTACCTACATACATAGTCGTGATTGATTGCGTATTTTCGTTGATAAGTAGGTACTGGTAAGTACCGATACATAAATGAAACAGTGGCATATTCGTTTTCGACCTTCGTTCATCACATTCACTATAAGTTATTTTTAATAATGAAGGAAAAACATTCACTATAATTATGAATTAGGTAGGTAGGTACATAAGGAGGTACCTATTATTATAATTTGGTATTTACAAAGTAAGTATAAAGATAAGGTAGGTAGTTAGGTAGGTACCTAGTTGGGTAAGCAACTACGTATAAGAGATTTATACATTGTGCTATAGGTAAGTACTCGTTTATAGTGAATTAATTATTTACCTACTTACCTCATTTACGGACAATGTTGATAAACAAAACATACCTAGGTACTCATTATAACTTACCTACTGTTACTGTATTGATCATTATGTAGGTACCTACAGTTCTCGCCAAACTTATTGTCCGGGTTGAAGTTGGCAAGTGCTAACTTTAACCCGGCCATAAAAATCGAAGAATGAAAAATATTAGATTACAATAATTTAAAACGACAGCCTACGATTTGAGCTTTCGTTTATATATATTAAAATCTAATATATTTATTTCTCCGATTTTTACGGCTAGGTTAAAGTTAGGACGTGCCAACTTCAACCCGGACAATAAGTTTGGCGCGAACTGTATTTAGGTATCACCGTAAAATTTGTAAAAACCGTTACGTTATAATTATAATCTAAGTATTACATGCGTGTAAGTAGGCACCTAGATACCAAGCTGCTAGGTTGCGAACTTGCGACATAAGTATGCTATTACCTACGCTATCTGGTGCACTCTTGACAATTTTATTGTAACAAAACAGTGTGGGAGATACGTTTCTAAGTAATTAACTCAAACAGAATTCTATGTGTGCACTAGTAGTATGATTACACAGTTCTCGCCAAACTTAAGACTTGAGCTTTCGTTTTTTTTTCATTTATTTATCCAAGTTCCAGTATCCATAAAGTTAAATACTTTCTTCGATTTTTACAGCAGCTTTGAAGTAACAAACAACCCTGACAATAAGTTTGGCGAGAACTATAGCGTTGATGAATCAGATATTACACGCGCGTGTTCGTATATTATACAATAATCAGCATCAGAACCCTAGTTTCAGATGCAGCTTCTGACTGATACCCATAACTACGGAGCGAAACACATTTTCGTGGCCAAGGAATTAAGCATCACCAATTCGTCATTAACATTACTTAAGTACTTACTTACTGTCTGGGACCCTGGGTAGACGTGATGCAGACAATCAGAGAAAATCAAAGTAAGTATTGGGTAAGTACAGTACCTACCCTAAGTACTTTTATTTATTTACAATCGGCACAAAGAAAATAGAACGACAATAGCATACCTAGTGCCGACTTAATTGCATGAGTACTAAGCAGTCCACGTCCTATCAAGTCCTTGACCAATCTGATGAAATCATATTATCTGATATGAATACGATTAACCAAATAACAATTTTGATAAAACCATCTAAATGTACCAAAACTTGGTTGTCGTGTCCGTTGAATCCGAATGAAGATAGTAAGTATCTTCCTATCGCACTTTAATTAATTAATAAGTCTAGATATTATGTAAATACTATAACCTTAATTTAAATATTTATTTCTATTAAGGTTATAGTATTCACAGCAGCAGAGTCTATCCTCTATTTATTCTGTGGTCAAAGTAAACCCTCAATGGTTAACAAGAGCTACCTCGTGTTTGGGCTTATTTAATTTAACTTCATGGGGACTTTAAACCTGAGTAAATAAGAACAACTTACTGAAATATTAAACAAAAAAAATATTACTTTTTAACAAAAACAGTATAAATTAAACAGACGTTAAAGTGACTGAAAAGCAAAAAATAAAGGGGTTTTAGTTACTTTTTACGTCATTTCTGTTATCGATTTTAGGATTTCTCCATCAATGTAGGGTAGCTGTTAGTAATTAAAACTTCAAGACGCCTACCACCTTAGTCACCCGTGACCATGGACGCTGTAAAGGGTCCGAAACGTCGGGATTAAAATAATATCAATATAACGCGATAAAATCCGTAAAAAGTAGTTTTATTTCAATTTCTCCATCAATTTTATTATGGTCCGATTTTGAGTAGAGCGAGAGGGAGTGAGGATATGATGTTCCTTGTTGTGGCTAGATATATTATTATATCTAGATGGACTTTTATACCCTATCAATAGGGAATAGGATTTTCGTTTCGTTGAAGAAAAGTTTCATTACTTAGTCATAACTTAGTCGTTTTCTAAGATGGAAAGCGATGGTGTAGGGCTATGTACTTGTAAAAGTCAAAAATTAAGCTACCTAATAAGTATACCTATAGTTTTATGAACTGGCATATAAACCTCATTCACTTTTAAGTGGAGCGTAAATTATGATGCATTGTACTACACAACTCCTTAAATGGGCTTTACTCAACGTCTCTTATTATGAAAGGTAAACCTCTTGTATTTGTTTGTGCAATCTAATACAATATCGTAGGTTATCTCAGTAATCGCTGCGTCAGTAGTCGGCGATCCTTTCCCTGCTTGGTAAAATGAACGCCTGGCTCGTTTGCAACACTGGGCGTGTGACAGATTTCGTAGTCGAGGCACAGGTTAAATAATAGTTAGGTCGAGGTAAATAGATCTGTTTGAGTATTCAGTATTCAATATGGATAAGTAGGTACTAAGTACCTACCTACCTAAATCAATACAGCAGATACAAAGTATTATATGCAACGGTCTCAATGCAACGGTAATGATTACTCTTGTCAAAATTTGTTACTTTTAATGGTTATTGAAAAAACAAAACATTATTACAGCAAGATATTGGTGTATATTAACTAGATAGTTAATACCAATTAAGTGTTAATCAACTCTACTCACCAAATCCCCTTTCCTGGGAGGATTTGGTGGTTATAGTAGGGGAAGGGGGCCGCATTGGCCTTCGGTGCGGCAGTGAACGGCGATCTGAGTGCACCAGTTTATTTTTGAAGACCAATTGTTTTTTCCGGCGACATTGCATTAATTTTGAGTACTAATATACTTAACTATTGATACGTTTTGAGTAAAATCACTCTGAAAATGAATTCATTTTTTGTTCGTTATTTAAAATTCTGTTAGGCATGGTTCATATTTCATTAATAACTGTTTTGATGTTTTGATTTGATAATATTACAATAATATTATTTTCATCCCAGATATTTTTTGAAAATATCAGTATCGATACTGAAGTTTTTATTAAAAAATATCGATATATGGGCGATATATCTTAAAAACCAAATTATAAAACAACAAATCAAGTCGACCAAAAACAAAAATATAATTTGTTAAAAAGATGTTAGTATAAAAAAAGTATTCCTTTTTGGGATTTTAGGTATAATCTTTATTGGTCTGTAAAAAATATAGATACCTTTTCGATACTTTGAATTTTATATCGATGCATCGATATATCGAAATATTAAATATCGTTAAAAAATATCGCTTCATTAAAAAAATTATATCGATATATCGATGTATCGATATTTTTTCAACAAGCCTATCGGAACTTTCTTGGTGTACTTTTTTAAGTCACTAACACCAACATTACAATACCTAACAAAAATATTACACTCAAGTAATTGTAGCAACGTTACTTTCAATTTCTCTTAATTATACCTAGTATTATTTGTTATAATTTAAAGAATATTCTGTATAACTTACCTATCATATAGTAGTTAATACCAAAACTGAAATAAATGTATCTTGTGGTTGTAAATGTTTTTTTTTTGTCATTTCCTCGCTGAGGTGGGATGAAAAGTTACGTGTTGCACTCGAGTGCAAAGATTTTTCACCTTGTGCTCTTTTAATTCCCTCGCTAACGCTCAGGATTCTAATTTTTGAATCACTCGCTCCGCTCTTGATTCAATTTTGGAATCCTTCTCTTACTCGGTCATCAAAATTGAGCACGCGGTTAAAAAGCAACTTTGCACTCTTGTATAACAAATAACTATTAATTTCTTACTTCTCCAAATTCGGTGCCAAATGATAAATTAATAAGTAACCAAAGAGTTTTTTTTTTTTGTTAATTTTAAGACTATTGAAACTTATCTAGGTATACCGAAAATTTGAAGGTTTAAATCCGTTCCGTTTCTTCATAAAATGAGAATCCATGTTTTTGAACAGCTGTCTTCAACATTTTTTTTCTCTGCAGTAAAGTTTATCCAATCGTGTTTCTGTACACTACAAATTTGTAGTTAAAGACATGAATAATGACATATATGTAAAAATCAGATCCGTATGTTTTGTAATGGCTGAGAAATATTAAGATCCATGACACCCAAATCTTCAATGCGTCGTCTTAACGTCCCCGTTATGCCCCAAATCTTGGTCACAGAAGGAGGTGGTGACTTTATTTTATAACTTAGGCTATCACTGCTTCTTTTATAACTTAGGTAGTCCTAAAACCTGTTCATTATCTGTGTACGGTATTTACAAGTATGTACCTACACTATATTTTTTAGATATATCTACTTATCTCTGCTATAGGTCTGCTATTTAGTAGGTACCTATTAGGCTATTAAGATAAAGTATTCAGTTTGCGTAGCTCTGTCGTAGGTAGTAAGCTTAGTAGATGACGCGAGGAGGCCCTCCATTTAATTTGCACTTTAACCTTGAACATAATGCGGTTTCTTCATTTTTGTTGAATGTTGTGATGCCCATTGAACGATTTACTTATTTGGGCAATGTTTAGTTGGTCAGGTACCTACCTAATGGCTCTTGAAATAAACTTAATGTTGTCCAGATACTTATCAGAAAAATATTAACACAGAGTAGGTAACCATATCAGCCTACAGAGGTCCACTGCTGAACAAAGGCCTCTCCCATAGACTTCCACAAGGACCGGTTATATGCCACCTGCAACCAACGACTTCCAGCTACCTTTATCAGGTTATCCGTCCATCTCGTTGGAGGTCGTCCTACCAAATTTCATCAGTAGTTTTGGCGTGAAAGCGCGACAGACAGACAGAGTTACTTTCTTATTTATAATATTAGTAAGGACTATTAGTGACGACGGTAAGTGTATATATTAACGCTTCCATATGTCATTTGTCTTTGTATTGCAATTTGACATCGTCTCCGAATATTAGCCTCGGTCGAGCTTTAGATTTGGGCACACAATGTCGTCTTAGACTAATATTCAGAGACGATGCTAAGTGTAAATGATGTAAACGTAAAGAAACTTGTATTACAATTTGACATACAGAAGCGTAAGATTAGCATCGTCTCTGAATATTAGCCTTAGATTGGTTTCAGTTAATTTCCGGGTCTGAATATAAGGGGTTACCTACCTAATTCTCACGGTTAAGCAGAGATACTAATCGTAATTCCAAATCGTAGCTGTAAGTGTGATTAGAATTGCCTTGACTGACCGCCGAAATCGCGACCATCCTGCATTTGCTTGCGTAATACCTTTTACTCGGATATAACTCTGAGTCGTATGGATGGTAGTGTTACCTATTCACTCTTCATTTTATACGTAATGACTTGTGGTTTGACCTTTTCGATACATTCACATACAACGAGTGCACACAAGCTATTGATTTGTATCCGAGCCATGAACCTGATACTGAACACTAAACTAATCAATAAAAACAAAACATTTTAATTGCGCATGTTACACAAAACAAACCCTTGTAAAACCACTAAGAAAATCGCCCCGCACCACCTGCCCAAATCAGATAGGTATACTAACATATGTACCTGTATTTTTCTGTGGGATACGCAGATGACATAGTCGTAATGATAAACGGCAAATTTCCGGAAACTGTGTCCGGACTTCTGCAGCAGGCTTTGGCTGTGGTGGAGGACTGATGCAGAGAAAACCACATCTCCATCAACCCAAAGAAAACCGTGGTTCTTCCTTTCACAAGAAAGAAAAACTTGAGCAATCTGAAAAAGTTGCTACTATTCGGAGCAGAACTAGAATGGTCCACGAATGTCAAATACCTTGGCATGACTTTGGACAAGGAGCTCACATGGAATCTACACGCTAAAAACGTGTCTGATAAATAACGGAAAAGTCTGGGGCCTTAAACCCAAAATACTATATTTTATCTAAACTACTATGGTGCGCCCCATAATGTCCTATGGCAGCATCCTGTGGTGGCCGAGGACAAAACTGACAACATGTGTTGGAGAACTAGGCAAACTGCAAAGAATAGCCACTACGGCAATCACAGGAGCGTTCAGGACTACGCCGAACAAGGCGCTTGACATATCACTGAACTTGAACCCTCTTCATATCTTCATAAGAACAGAAGCAATGAAGGCCTTACACAGGCTAAAGGTAGCCGGTGTATGGCATAGCAACATGCCGATCACAAAGCACACAAGAATGGAGCTTGACAAAGAACTCCTAAGGAAGATGAACATGCCGAATGACGCAATGACGTCAATAAAAATCTTCAAAAGGAATTTCAAAACGTACGTCCCCACAAGGGAAGAATGGAAACAAGGACTGTCGCCAAACACGGACAGCTTAATATGGTACACAGACGGCTCGAAAACAGAATCTGGTACTGGAGCAGGAGTTTACTCAAAGTCGCAACAAATATGGAGCAGCTTAGGTAAATTCACCACGGTCTTTCAAGCTGAGATGTATGCCATCATAGCTTGTGCAGACGAAAACATAAAAAGGAATATAGAAAATAAAAAGATCTATATTCTAAGTGATAGTCAGGCATCAATAAAGGCCCTAACTTCCTACAAAGTTAACTCCAGACTGGTCCTCAATGCCATTAAAACGCTAAACAGGCTTGGTCGCAGGAACAATCTGCAGTTAGTATGGGTCCCGGGGCACCAAGGCATCGAAGGAAATGAGAAGGCTGACGAGTTAGCTAGAACAGGATCAGCGAATGCAATGATTGGACCAGAACCATGCATGGGGCTACCAACATGCACCAATAAAAAGGCCTTACAGGACTATGCCGATATGAAACGCATAGAGGAGTGGAACAACAGCCTAGGGTTAGAACACTCACGACGTTTCCTCGGCTGCAGCACCACAAGAGTCTCGAAATTCGTTCTGAGCAACAGAAGAGACAAAGCCCGAGCTGTCATTGGAGCTCTTACAGGGCACTACACCACTAATGACATGCTCCATAAAATGAAGCTAGCTTTGAATAATGACTGCAGACCCTGTGGTGAATTTAAGGAAACTATGCAGCACATCCTGTGCGATTGTGACGTCCTGGCGACGAAACGGATGAGTCTTCTCGGCAACGGGTACCCGAAGCCGGAAGATTTTAGGTTCCTTCCTCTCAGTGGGTTAGCCGCCTTGGTAAACCACGTCTTCAAAGAGTAAGGAATATACGGTAATGGGGACAACACAAAAGATCCCATTGGGTCGAAGTGTTGCTGGTTGTACCAGCCCCCGTAAGATAAGATAAGATAAGAACATATGTGCCTACTTATTTGTGAATTAGGTCATAGGTGAGACCTTAGCCTGGTAGCCTATATCCATCCTCAGGATGCAATCAATCTATTTACAACATTTTTTCGAGATCAGTTTAGGGGCTTATGCTTAAAATTTCTTAAAATACATAATATCTATTATTATTGAGAAGTTTGAATTCATTGAGCAAACTGATTTCTAGCTTCATAACTTCAAGGCTTACCACACAACACATAATTAGGCCACACATTAGGGCTTTAGCAGGATGCCTAAGTTCAGCGGCATGTGCAGTTCGAAAAATCAGAGAAC
Source organism: Acronicta psi (assembly GCA_946251955.1). Classification (NCBI taxonomy): domain Eukaryota; kingdom Metazoa; phylum Arthropoda; class Insecta; order Lepidoptera; family Noctuidae; genus Acronicta; species Acronicta psi. The sequence continues at coordinate 6,524,300 of OX276475.1, read as the reverse complement.
TACATGTAGAAGCCGCAAGACTAGTATAATAATTATGTACTTTGCCATAGCACAATGTCTTACGGAATATAAGGTTTTTTGGAGCCACGTGGCTATAGATATAGGTACTGCAAAAAAGCGCTATCGGTGCGATCTATACATACATACATAGGTAATCTATATAGCCCTGAAAAAAAGTTCAAAATCATCATTTAATAGAATAATGATTAAATTAATAAAAAAAACCATCTGTGTTAAAATTACTAACTAAACATACATCCTACTAATAAAAGTACCTACTAACTAAAAATCTATACCTACACAAGCTCGGTGTTGTTGGAAAATGTATTGCGCATTTGCGCAAGACAAGCTACGTTGTCTAAACTAAAAAGTAGGAAATAAAATCAATTAATGAAATAAAAAACCCAACTACCTAAAATGTACTAACTAGTTAGTATTTTTTGACAATATGAGAACTACTAATCTACAGAATTATTGAATATTGGACCTCTAAATAGAAAAACAACCACGAAAAGCTGGAAGATATACTTTTGAAAGAAGCTTTTAAGTCTATCTTACTAATTCTAGAACAACAATTTTATATTCATACTAGCTTATGCCCGCAACTTCGTCCGCGTAGAAGTCGAAAATGGTTCTAATAGGATTTCAAATTGTTTTTTTACGTTATTAATTTTGATAAAATATAAATATGAAAATGTTTGAATACTTATATAACCTAACCTAAATTAAAAATTTAGAAATCCCCCGACATGAAATGGAATTTGCGATTTTGTGGTGGCAGCCATCTTGGATTTGAAATTTATCATAGTGTACAGTATTCTCCTAGTGAAGCCCTTTCATTTGATACCCATATTGAGGGAGTTGTGAAAAAATATGTAATTCGCTATTTTATGGCGGCGGCCATCTTGGACCGATTTTCATCAAACGTAGAGAACACTCCCGACTAATTCACCTTTCAAATAAAAAAAAAACAAAATCAAAATCGGTCCATCCATTCGGGAGCCATAGACAGAGACAGACACACACACACACACAGACACGTCAAACTTATAACACCCCGTCGTCTTTGCGTCGGGGGTTAAAAATAAATAAAATGAAAATAATTGAATAAAAAGGACCATGGGGGATTTTGTATGGACACCGTCCCCACCCACCAACAGACATGGGATGACTTTTAATATGATCATTAGGAGCCACACAAAGAGAAATTAAAAGTTTTTAAAACGAAATCGATGGGGTTTAAAAAAAAACGCAATAACGTATCTACAAAAATGGGGATAATTTTGTACAAATCAAAAATTGCTGATCGTGTAAAAATCCTCCCGTGAAAGGCGATGCTTTGCTAGGGTTACAGGAACGACGTCTTATCCCTCCGCGAAATATAACCTAACCTTAACCTAACTAATCGAACCTAACCTTAACCTAACTTAATTCTTTGGAGAACACAAATCCCAGTACCGGTAATACCCCACATATTTGGGAATTATCGTCATAGGAAAAAATTCTCTATCCAATAAGACTTTTCAGATGAGATTGTTTAGAATTCTGTTGGTTAGTGGTGACGACTGTTCTAATCCACACTTGAAATATTTAAAAATCCTAATACCGGCCAAATTCCACATATTAGGAGATGGTCGTCATAGCAAAAAATTCTCTATCTACTGAGACCTTTCACATGAGATTGGTTTGAATTCTGTTGGTTAGTGGTAACGAATGTTTTCTAATCCACACTTAAAATATTTTAAAATCCCAATACCGGCCAAACTCCACATATAAGGAGACTGTCGTCATAGCGAAACATTCTCTATCCACTGAGACCTTTCACGTGAGATTAGTTTGAATTCTGTTGGTTAGTGGTGACGACTGTTCTAATCCACACTTGAAATATTTAAAAATCCCAATACCGGCCAAACCCTACTCATTTGGGGATAGTCGTCATAGCAAAAAAATCTCTATCTACTGAGATATTTTACATGAGATTGGTTTGAATTCTGTTGGTTAGTGGTAACGAATGTTCTCTAATCCACACTTAAAATATTTAAAAATCCCAATACCGGCCAAACCCCACATATTTGGGGATTGTAGTCATAGCAAAAAAATCTCTATCCACTAAGACCTTTCATATGAGATTGGTTTGAATTCTGTTGGTTAGTGGTGACGACTGTTCTAATACACACTTAAAATATTTAAGAATCCCAATTCCGGCCAAACCCCACATATTAGGGGATTGTCGTCATAGCAAAAAAATCTCTATCCACTAAGACCTTTCACATGAGATTGGTTTGAATTCTGTTGGATCGTGGTGACGATTGTTTTAATCCATACTTAGAATATTTAAAAATCCCAATACCGGCCAAACCCCACATATTTGGGGATTGACGTCATAGTAAAAAAATCTCTATCCACGAAGACCTTTCACATGAGACTTGTTTGAAATCTGTTGGAGGGTGGGGACGTTTCTTCCCATTGTCCTTTGATACATTATATATTTTATGAACATTAAGCTCGGTCTTTGATCTGGTGTAAGTTACATGGGGTTATTATCTATTATCTTTTTACAATGAAATAGAAATACTACACTGCCACAGTATTTCTTTGTAGCAATATTTTTTTGTTTTTTCTTCGGATGCTAGGCCTACTCTGTGCGCTTACTCTGGAGCATGCCACATACTCTGCCCGCGGGAGAAGCAGCTTTCCCTCAAATCTACTCCCGCTACCAAGAGTTTGACCTTCAGCTTTGTTTATGGTCATTGTAAAGCAGACTTTGATGGGAAGCTGCACTCTCTTGAATTTAAATCCTAGGGATAAATACATACTCTCCTCCAGAACAACTGGTCAGTATAGTTGATTCGATTACATTGCGATGCATGTTTTCACTTGAAATCTGGTGCCATTGCATAATTTTGTGTGTGTGTTCTCAATTTTATATGTTCCACCATTTCCTATTTTAAGAAACGGGTCTGAGAACTGTCCACAAATGAGACCGCTTCACACGCTTTTTTTCTTCTGAGCTCTACTGGTAAATTCTGTCGGAAATCGCCTGCCGACAATACAGTAATCCCCTTTAAGAGCCATGATAGTACTCAAATACCAAACTTCTGCCATAGTACTTTGTTTGGGTATATTGCAGAGTGGGGTTTCAGTTTGTATCAAATCGAGAAGACCTTTGAACGCAGTTTACCAGTGCAGTTATCCTTCCATCAGCGTGGAAGCAATTCCGGACGATGCGACCGCTAAGGCGATATCACGATTTCTTCTGACTTTGGCCGATGTTCAACTTAATAAAAGTCTTGCCTGTTACACCAGGAGCACTCAAAAAAGATATCACTACGTATTATTATACTGGAATTTATTAAACCTTTGTTTATTGAATAAAGAGCCTTCACTACTTGACATTATTTACTGCTGAGGAATTGACATTTCATGTGTCAAAAAATTTATTTTAATCTAATTTAAATAAAAAACACTAAGGAGTATTGATATCAACTTCGAAGCAAAATAACTTTTTACCCCTTTTTAACCCAGTTAGGGGATGAATTTCAATAAAATATGAAACACACCTTCTTTCAATTCTGTTATAGAATGTTTATGCAAAGTTTGAAGTAGATTGGACCAAGGAATCACGTTGTCCCATACAAACTTTGCCCCCCTTTTTCACCCCCTTAGGGGTAGAATTTCGGAAAATCCTTCCTTATCGGACGCCTACGTCATACAAAGAACACACCGTCCGAGTTTCAGGTCTCTACGATCAGCGGTTTGGGCTGTGCGTTGATCCGTCAGTGAGTCATTCAGGACAAAGCATTTTATATGTATAGATAAGTTCTACTGTGTTACCCAAATTGTGTCGTGAAAGAAAGAGAGCTTCCCTTTTATGGCAAAATCATTTTTAAGTCAAGGACTTTAAAATTATAGTTTAACAAATGGTTTAGGTGCCTTGTAAATATGCATGGGCGTACCCAGGGGGGGGGCAGGGGGGGGCCGCTGCCCCCCCCTTGGGCAGCTGCGGAACTTGGATGCCCGTGTAGATAAAACTTATAGTAAGATAAAAAAATCCTTTTAAGTGTTGTGTGTAAGACGGAACAAACTTGTCCCCCACAAGTTACTTAACACTGGCAGTGACAAATTTTATTGTCAAAATAGAAAAATATTCACTATTTGTTGCTTTTTGTTAGCAATTAGTTGCTACAAAAACTATTTTGTTGCTCAAACCGATCTTACAAAATTGTCAAAAATGCTAGCTTTACTTAAAGATAGCATAGAAAATAGCTAAATACTATATAATCAGGGAAACAAATAGACCAATATTTGTTGCTGAAGACCTCATTAAAACAACAATTAAAAAAATAACCAGTAAAACATAATTCAGTTATTTGAGGTAGCAATTATTATTGAACAACAAGTCTTTCAAAGATCAGATGAGTTTCCAATCGGTATACTTATAAACCGCGCTAGCTTAACTTTAAGATTTTTCTTGCTCGCCGTGACAAACTCACAAAATTGATGCCTGAAAGACATTTTCTTGCTCGACGAGATAATAGTGATGTCTGAAATCACCAAAAACAAAAACCAGAGATTGGATAAATATCTGACCGGTATTCTTTTCAACCGATTTGTGATGCGCAAATAATTTATACTGTTTATTTATTTTGGAAAAATCGAGATTGACGAGCTTATAAAAATACCGGTCAGAAACTCGTACGATCACCGGAAGATATCCTATTGACGATTTTCTAGGCGTCATTAAGGTGGAAGCTCCGACAGGCCGTCCATACATTTTTCGATCAGTCTTTTCGCTAAACATAGACACTCTTTGTTCAAACCGAATCATTTTATCCCTTTTCTACAATTAATTGTGTCCGCAATAAATATTTTTAGAAAATAACTACATTTATTTACTGAGAAAAACAGTCGAGAAATTCAGGCAAAATTTACAACTTTCTTACATGTGTGCGTGAGTTTAGATAAGCAAACTAGCGCCAAAAAAGCGTCATCTGTACTATATTGTAGTCTTTGAGCGCCATGATTGCGATAGTTTAGAGATTAAATGCTAGATGGCGTGCTGGCGTTACTATTATTTTGTTAAATCAATATAATACGTATTATAATTGATTTTTATTTCCTTTCCTACCTTTCACAAACAGGTTTCAACGAAAAAAACATTATAATAACATATTATAACATGTAAACAATTTTTTATGAACTTTATTCGTAAATTGTATACCTATATGATTTTTGCTACGTTGCCGTTCTTCGCAACCGTGACCTACCGCAGAAGAAAACGTTGCCGTTCTTACTTCTTCGTTCGCTCGATTGAAATGTAACAAAATACAATTTTCAAGCTTGCTTGTATGCTATAGTATTGTCACGCGGATTTTCTCGCGTGTTATTTTGCGATTGAAATTCAATATCTCTAGTAGGTATGTATTTGATTCCAATTTAATATAATTTCATATAGGTAGGTATACTACGTGTTTTGAATAAATTAATATTAATATACCCACAAGTAGTAATGATTCAAAAACTGTAAAATAAAAGGTAGGTATACTATCTTTCAGCGATAATATTAGTAACAGCAAGGTGGCCCGTGAGTTGGATTTTAGGCGCTGAAATCTCGTCACAATAGGTACTTATTACTTACATACGTCTCAAATAGGTTATTATATGATTATATTATTATCAATTATTGTATTATTATTATTATAATATTAATAATTAACCCACCGAAGTAGTAGCAAAATTAAGTTTGCAAATATTTGCAAAATCGAAGTACTTATAAAACACCTAGAATACCTTTTACGCATTTTGTGGTTTCAGACAGACAAACATTATTTTTAGTTTGTTTATACAATGTCGTGTAGGTACTCGCCGCGTGTGGTTCAGTGCAGCGTCACAGTATACATAGAGGGAACAGTAGCGAAACTAAGCCTAGTTGAAGAAATAAATACAAGACGCTACATTGAAGCAGTAGGGTTGTAACTCTTAATGTTTTTGATATTGTTTTTTTTATTGAATCTTTTTTGTTCTGTACTGATCAATCTATCGAATTGAAATAACTAGCTTACAAATACAATATAAATAGGTAATCTAATGGCGTCTGTTAATCTCAGGCATGGCAAAGGAAATGGCAGTAATTTCAAAATTCTAATACTTACCTACTCTTTAATCTCTGCATCTACACATCAAGCTGCATCATCCTCATTACATTACTATTCACAACAATTGTTACTGTTACCACCTTCGATCAATAATAGTACTAGATTTCCGATGTGCGCTTCAAAAATGGCCCGAAAAATAATAAATTTAATAAAAAAAAAAAAAAATTAAATTAGTATCGTCCAATCATAGCCATCGTTAGGACGTCGAAATGCCGCAGTCTGCCTTCAAAAAATGTTCAAAATAGCTTGTCAGGCCAATGTTTGCTATACGCAGCGCACCAACAATTGTAACAAATATCGACTATTTCAAATATGATTCTATTTTTTTATTACTGCGTCTAGTTTCAAAATAGAGTAAGCAGGAAATTGTCAACAATATTATTATCCTTGTTACTTAGACTTAATATAATAATAAGTTTAATTTTAGAATTTTTTTTTTGTTATTATCTGGGGGCACGGCAGTGCCCCCGCCAATACGAGCAAAAAAGTGGCACGGCCGTACCATACTTTTCTCGAAGCAATTCAGGCCCCAGGGTTTTCGACCCCCTATAACTTCGTTGTTGATAAAACTTTAAGCCTGAATTTTCAGTAACCAAGCAGGCATTGTATAAAGCAGGCATAAATACAGCATATTTCAAATTTCAGTCAATTTGAATCAGTTGTTTAAAAATTATAACTAGTCAAAGTTTCGTAATTTTGTCACTCACTCACTGACTGACCGATCATCAAAACTCTAAGGCACTTCTAGCAGACATAGAAGCTTCAAATTTAGAATACAATTAGTGTTTAGTGTATAAATCAAGGGAAAACTCAAATATTTTAGAATTTCGTTCTAGTTTTCTAGATACACTAACTGCATAAATAACTTTGTAATCCTATTTAAATGTATAGGATTACAAAGTTACATTTATAGTAAATGAATCAGTGTACCTGTATCTATCTATACTATTATAAAATCGTAAAAAAGTCGTGTCTGTGCATTTCGGTTAGAGTATATAAACGATCGCGAACCCATAAAAGAACCCATAAAATCCACAAAATTAATGAGCTTAAAGTAATCGCTCAGCTGTTGCGCCAAAAGTTAAAGACAAAACATCTAAAGAAGAGTCATAACAGAACATACCATCACGCCTGTATTCCCCGAAGGGTTTAAAGAGTGTAAAAAGTGCGAATGAGGATAAGCCTCATTCGCACTTTTTCAACTTAAAACCTTGCCATGGTGGATATCCATTCTCTGTTACGAAATTGTTAGTATTTTTAACATAATTTTCCTTCCAATCTATTGAATAAGTTAAACATTATGCTATCAACATAACTTATTTAGAGTTTGAGTTTGTATCACACGCTTGATCGAATATCTAAACTAAACTTATGTACTCAGCGTACTGAGACCAGAGTTCACTTCCAGGCTAGGCCGCAAGGTGTCTATGTCTAAATATATAAATTGTATTAGAATAAAAAAATCATTCCTCAACCCCCTAAATTAGGGGATAAAAGTGTACATGGGGCTTTCGTCAGGTTTCAGAATATTTAAGGTTCTAATAATTTTAATAATTTTACTATTACGAATAATAATATCACGCCTGTACTCCCCGAAGGATTAGGCAGAGGTGTACATTATATACACGCACATTTCGCCGGTATGTTAAGGTCCTATGTAATAGGGAAGCAGCCTATTGCCATCAACCTGGCACAACTTCAGACTCCGAGTTGCCATTGGGAATCGCGTATGCTATCACCATACTACCATACTCTCTAGAGTGACTATTTGTAAGGTGTTTACCTTATAAATTTTGACTTTAGTAGTCGAATATAATTGTCTAAGAGGCATATATCGCCCTGATCTACTTATACATACATACATAATCTCGAAAAACATAACCCTCCTTCTGGCGCAGTCGGGTAAAAAATATTGTCATGAGCAACTTACAAAAAGAAGTGAAATCCCACCAAAAACATTTTCATGTAAAATGTTGCCAAGACTATCAAAAAGTCATCAGATCTCATGTGCCAAACTTCTAACTCTACAGGCCCAAACTCTACAAGCCCTAATTTTACAAACTCTACACCTCAGCCAAAATTTGTGGCTTGGCCGTTTTCGTTGCTACAAGAACGTATAACAGAAAAATAATGAACATTTTTCACATAACGCCCATGATGTGACGGGATGTGACAAACAAGATCTATTTCAATCTTCTTTATACTTTAGATCCTTACACAACCGGCATTAGATTACCGTATACTAAAAATGTGAAGGGACTTGATGAAGACACCTTAGATCTTTTGAAAGTGAACGAATTATTTTTAGATCCCGAAGTTCATCAAGTATAAATAACGTAACATTTAGTAAACATTACAATTAATTAATCTGTGTTCGATTCTAATCACATATTTTTTTAAATATGTTTTTATTATTTAAATTGATTGGTATTTTGATGTACTATTTTTTTCGGTATTTGGTTTTTGTAAACATTAAAATAATAGTATTCATTGCTAAAAAAGAAACATTGAACATTTTTGATAATTTTGAATTTGTTTTTTTTTTCATGTATGGTTTTAAATTTAATCATAATAAATTACATTCCATTTGCCATACAAGCCATATACACTATTCTATATTTGTGCAAAATTTTAAAATATAATATTCAGAAATAAAAAAGTTATTGATTTTTAATCAGAAACAGACCTTTATTTTTCATAGTGGGTCGGTGCGGTTGTTTATTTCGAGCGTTTGTACCTACAAACGTACTAAAGTCCTAGTTTCCGGACTGTTTCTTTTATTATAGACTGTGGCAGCGTGCAGCAGACCTTGACATAGGTCAAATATGTGGGTGCGTTCAGAAAATTGATTTACGGAATCATTGCATTTGTTTAGAAACAAACAAATCATTGAGTTACTTACAAAAAAATAATAGACGTGATTTATTGTTTGTAATTAAATTACTTTTATTAATTATGTAATATTTTTTCTTATTCGTCGATCAAGGAATAAGTAAAATGTTACTTTAATTTTTATTGTTTTATTTTCTGTTATGACTGTTATGAGTTTAGAACGTACCCCTGCAAATAATCTTTATAATCTGTAATAATAATATCATATTCTGCCTATTCTAACGGATTCTAGTTAGAATAAGACTGCGAATTCTGCGATCTCATTACATGGTTGTGAAATTCGATATCATTCAATTTTATTCAAATACCGAGTGTGTAAAAGTAACATCTTCTGTTGTATTTAATTTGTGTGGGCAACTGTGACGGCTGGCAGCTACTACACTCAAGCAGCTCACATAACAAGTCTCATGGATATTCCGACAATGTCGGCTAATAAATTTCGTCGTGTTGAAAAAAAATTAGGCAGTGTGTGGTTTGAACATTTGACAGAGGAAATTAAAACTGCTGGTGAACAAGAAAAGTCAATTGCTATTGAGAAAGGTCATGTGTCTTCAGACGGTGTTCCATATATTACTGTTTATGTAGACGGAGGATGGTTGAAACGGTCATATATGGCCATAACTTTGATTCACCTTCTGGTATGGTAAGTATTTTACTAAATACAAATTTGGTTCTGTAAGACTTTTTTAGTTTGTGCAATATTAACACATGTTTCTTTTCAATAGGCCTGCATTATTGGTAAAGAAACTAAGAAATGTCTATTTCTTGGTGTTCGAAACAAATATTGTTATACCATGTCAATATTATGAAACAAGAAACATGGATATGAAAGCACATAATTGCTGCAAAAACTTTACTGGACCATCTACAGCAATGGAATCACAAATTATTGTGGAAGGCTTTCAAAAGAGTGAAGAAATACATCAACTTAGCTATTTGAGTTTTATTGGTGACGGAGACTCCTCTGTATTTTCAAACTTGAAAGAGAAAGTGTCATATGGAAACAAAATAAAAAAAATCGAATGCAAGAATCATGTAATAAAAAACTATACCAGCGCACTCTACAAGGTAAATAAATATATCAAATATGTTTAGATATCTCAAAATTTGTGAATCATAATCTGTATTCATATTTGTATGTTCTTTATTAGATCTTGGCCAACACTAAGCTTCCACTTTATGGGCGAAATATTTTGAAGCCAAAGGTGATGAGGCTTACACAAGTGGCACGGAAAATTATAATGTGTAGCAGTGAGAGTGCTGCTATGGCAACTGATTTGAGAAATGGCCCGCTCCATGTATTTGGAGTACATGAAAACTGCAAGGATTATTATTGCAATGTCAATAAAACGGATGCAAACGGAAGTGAAAAGAAACAAGAAAACCTTGTTGAAAGTCTGAAAAATACTGCTCCAGAGGTGTGGGCTCTGATTTATGCAGCCAATGAAAAAATCGCGTTGAAAGCAGGTCGTTTGTCAAATGAGACAACAAATGTGGCTGAAAACTTTATGAGCATAATAAATAAATTCAACTAATTCAACTCTGGAAAACGAATTATTTTAGGAAGAGGGGGTTCTTACTAGCGATGCGTTCATGTGGCAGGTAAATATAAACACTCATAAATTGTTAGTAGGTACTAGTGATAGATGCTTTGATTATCATGGTACAGTGTTGTTTCTTTGTATGTTACATAATCATCTATTTATATTTTATTAATATTTTATATAAAACAATATTCTGTCTTTCAGGATTATCGCTTGCTACTGGACACAAATGGCATGAAACAGCCTGGAAAAAGCAGACCACACAGAGCCCAGGGACACATTTCAAAAAATACATAAAGCGGAAGGAACAAAGCAGAATACGACAGAAATCTTCGACGCGTAAACGATTGTTTGCTCCAAGAGAAAAAACCCAACCGGACAAGCACTATGGACCTGAAGCTTGTGATCCAATTGATATTGACGAAGCACAATTGAGAATACAGTGTGAAGAATGGTTAGCAGAATTCCAAAAGTCACCAGAAAACATATCTCTGATTGAAATGTCTACTGTAGGGCAGCATGAGAATGATTTATATACTACTCATAGAAGTGACCGTTTGACTGCTAGTCAATTTGGAATGGTAAGTTTATGGTATAATTTTGTTATTAAAAATGGTTACTTACACGCATTTCATAATTATCCATTTCTGGTAACATTGTGATATTTTATTGAATATGTAGGCATTGATGCTGAATTAATTTTACTACCCACATTTATTTATCTGGACTTTTATGTTTACAGATTTGCAAACGCCGTACTACCACTCCATGTCACAATCATGTGAAAGATATTCTATATCAAAAGAATATTTGTACAAAAGACATGTTATATGGGCAGCAAAATGAGAATGTAGCAAAAAGTATGTTCATGCAACAACATAATAAAATTGTTAGGCCTTCAGGTCTTTTTATTGATGAAGAATTTGGATGTTTAGCCGGCAGTCCAGATGGTAATTTTTTCTCTATCAAGCTTCAATTTTATTTATGTATTTGGCAAATATGGAAAATTATAATGCTAATTATAAACGCTACAGACCAAGTATTACAAGCACTGTGGGCGATCGCATGTCTTGTATCCTTCCAACTTATAGCTCCATTTCAGTGTATTATATTTTATGACAATTTATTACAGGTATAATTGAAAATGAGAGAGCTGTTGTTGAGATCAAGTGCTTTCAATCATTGGCGAGGAAAAATCAAAGTCTAGAGGCAGCTGCACTAGAAAAGAAAAACTTTGCCCTAAAATTAGACAACAGCATTTTAGTTATGAATAAAAAGCATGATTATTACTATCAAGTAAGTAAATTGATAATTGTATTGCATGTCCAGTTTATAATTTCTTTCAATGTCTGTTTTTCTTTTATTATAATTAAAATATACTATTTCAGGTCCAAGGGCAAATGCGTGTTAGCAAAATGGAAAAATGCTACTTTATATGTTTCATTTCAGTCACTGAACCTTTGACTGTTATAGAAGTTTGCAGAGATGATGAATTTATCAACAATATGATACCAAAGCTATTAGACTTTTTTTAAAACTGTATTCTGCCCGAAATCATCTTGAGACGTGTTCAAATAAATGCTACATGTATAGATTTGAATGGTATGGCTACAATCATGCTATACATTTTCAGTATAAGCTGACCTGTATTGTACGGAATTCTTATACAATGCGGGATCAAATTACACTGGATGTGTATAGATGGTGTAATTATGTAGCCGTGTACGAAAAACTTTCGTAGTTATGCGTGCTTGGACATTATAAATTATTATTTCACCTACCTGGTTATAATTACATAAAAAAATGTATTTTTGGTTAGTTATCTCATGTATATGTATTAGTTTCTTACGTCTGTTATGTATAATTTCTGTATTATTGTAATAATATTTGATGCAATTATAATATTGTATCAGGCATCATGTGTCACTTCAAATTCTTTTGTTTTGGTGATTAAATAGTGTAAGGCGATAAATAAAACAATATCTATAAACTGGACAGTCAAGTTTTTATATCATGAACAGACAGCTGTGCTGCTGGGGGAGTTTGTTGCGCCATTGTTTCTTCCCAGCGAAAGCATTAGGAAGTGGTGAAGAGTTTTGGGGGACTGATTCTCAGCCTAATTTGAATAAAAGACTTGATTTTATATGAGAATACGTTTTATTTTCCTATCATACATACATATAACTCATGCCTTCTTCCCATTGAGGTAGGCAGTAACTACAGAACACCACCTGCTTCGATCATTACAAATACTCCTCTTTTACGTTCATACAGATTAATCAATGATAATACACGCATGCCGGTCGCGAGTACTACGTACAGTATTCACACCACATATGCTTCGCAAGGAACATTTCATTTGTTTCCTATCCTAATCGTTTTAAATATAATTATTGTAGCCGGCGGCGAATTTTTGAAATACACGCCATCTAGTGGTCAAGTTTCTAACAAGTTTTTCTCGTCTGTGTGCGTGTGTAAAGTGTGTAAACGACCTATATTCAACGGCAGATATGTTATGTGTCGATTTGGGTGGATTTTGAGGCAATGTTATGAACAAGTTCAATAAAGTGTTATATTTGAGATCAGCAAAAACTACTTCTACGTCTTATTAATGTTCTAGTTAGACATAAAAAAAATAAACTGTAAAATGTTGACTACAGCGCCATCTAGCGGGAAAATGGCCGGGAGCAGACCGTATGTTCCGCCTTAACCAAGTTGAACTACACAATTATTATATTTTGTTGATTTCCTACAAATATACGAGCGCTAAGCCGGACCGAACCGGTATCCTTATAAACCGGTCATGGTTTATAAGGATACCGGTTCGGATACTCATCCGACCTTACACTAGGGCTAAAAGAACCATGGCCCAGAGCGCCAGGCTCCGAGGGGCGGCGCTAGCCGCACGGAGGTAGTAAGAAACGAATTGTAATTACTCCCTTCACTAACGTCGCCTGTCCTAAGTGGGTTTCCTCAATTTACGAGCTCACTTTTACATGAGACAACTGGAGGTAGTAACAAACTAATTGTAATTACCACTCTAACCTAACCTGTCCAAGGCGGGTGGTTCAAATTTTCGAGCTCGCTTCGCTCGCTCTACCATGAGCCACCTGGTGGTACTGGAGGTAGTAGACAAGCTAATTGTAGTTACTCTTCTAACCCAGCCTGGTCGAGCAGGGTGGTCTCAATTTTCGAGCTCGCTACGCTCGCTCTTACATGAGACACCTGGAGGTAGTAAACAAACTAATTGTAGTTCGTCTTCTAACCCAGCCTGTCCGAGGTAGGTGGCCAAATTTTCGAGCTCACTTCGCTCGCTCTTACTGTGTGAGATAACTGGAGTTCTAGTAACAAACTAATTGTAATTACCCTTCCAACTTTCGACTTCTCGTTTTGTGACTTTTAGTCATCAATTTTCATTGCTACGTTCAGCAAAAAATTTTATTTTTCTATTTATAAATCCCGGATAAATCAAGCGTTGAGTTAGCATGACTGGTTTATAAGAATACCGGTCCGAAATTCATCCGATTTACGGTTCTGAGTTTTGTTGATGACTTTCCGGGCAACAATAATAAATTTCATCATCCGTCATCATCCGACGTCCGGTTCTATTTTTTTATGCTGACTGACTCCAGGCGTCAATAACCATTGCAGCGTAGATGAAGAAAACTATTTTATTTGATTCCAGGAAAATTTAGTTAGACTAGCATGACCGGTTTATAAAAGGGATACCGTATAGTCAGAAACTCTAAGAAAAAGCTCCGATTCTATATTTTGTTGTTGACTCTCCATTCATAGATTTTTATGAATACCGGAAAAATCGAGTGTTGATCCAGCATGACCGGTTTATAATGCATCAGAGTCACCAACAAAATGTAGAACCGGAGATCTAACGCTAGCTTTCGGCTATTATTATTACTTAAGTAGATCTGCAAATAATTTATTATTTATTTATTTTGGTAAAATCGAGCGTTGGGCTAACATGACCGGCTATAAGCGCACCGGTTAAAATTCAACCGATTTTCAGTTCTAAAATTTGTTGCTGGGTCTAAGCTCGTCTCACGTGGGGTCATAATAATTATAATAGGTAGCAACAAATTAATAAAATAATTCGGTTTATCATATTATTTACTCTGACACATTTAATATAGCTAGCATTGTTGTCGATTTTTCGAGATTGGTTTGAGTATTTTTTTTTAAATTCTGTTGTAATTCCACTGCCTCTTTTATGGAGATGAGGGACCGGAGGGGGGGGGGGGGAGAAATCCCTCAACTGCCCCCCCCTGGGACAAAAGCTAGGTACGCCCATGTAAATATGTATAATTATGACCTCTTACTTTTCGTTATGAAAAGTTAGTTAGGTAATAATGTTTATTAAGTAGATGTGTAACCTTTCAAACTGTTAGAAAATGTAAATACTTTTTAATTTACTTATAAATTCTGATAAGACGAATTGAAAGTATGATACTTGGATCCTAAGGTTAATCAATCCTCCTGACTAAATATCTATAAAATGTTACGTGTTGTGCACCTATTGGCATAAACTATTAAGTATTTCCAATATTATAATAGTGACTATGAATATTATAATCCTAATAGATATAATATACATACTAGCTATGACTCGCGGTGGTGCCTGCGTTTATCTTATTTATTTGTAATTCCACAAATATATATATTTGTAATTGTGTATGTAGGTAAGGTATATTTTATCTTCTGAACTCTGCAAGATATCGAAATGGAACCATACAAAAAATCTTGCTTTAATCCCTAAAATGTATAATTTTAAATCCGTGGGTATGTCCTGAACTAACGGGCGGGCACAAATATAAATCCAAACTCGAGGGCAAACAAAGGACGAAACGAACACAAAAATACAGACAATTTCATAGAAAAACCCAATAACACTGCTCGACCTGGGAATCGAACCCAGCCAAGCGTAGTGGTCGCAATTAGGAACACTAGGCTAGTGAAACAGTTCTTAGTTATTATAAATTAATAGAATAGTTGGCATTGGTCATGAAAATAGTTACTATTTCTGAAACTGCATCTTTGCCTATAAATTTTTTACCTCATTTTAATGAAACAAACTCCATCATATAAGGTAAATATACATACATATCTGTTCCCTCATCCTTATAGCTTCACCATGAGCCAGCCAGCCCACCATGGACTAACTACCTAATCCGCGTCAAATACCGCGTCAAAATACATGTTTTTTTTCAATTGAGGGTAGTTTCCACAAATCCCGCGTCGTAGGAGAGTTGCGGGATCGCAAATATTTTATTCGACAGGTAGTCTTATTGACCTTTACTGATAATTATTGTCACAGGTAATAATAATAATACTAAAAAACCTAAAGCTGTTCAACCGGTTAGTCTTGCAGGAGTACCTTTAGGCAGAGAGTCGAAATTCAAATACTCGGGACACTGGGTCAACGAAGACCTTTCGGATGACTTAGATATTGAGAGGGAACGTAGGGCACTGTCAGTAAGATGCAATATGCTGGCTCGCAGGTTTGCAGGGTGTACGAAGGATGTCAAGATAGCTCTATTCAAGGCCTACTGCCAGACTTTTTACACCTGCTCCCTGTGGGTCCGTTATACGCAATAATCTTTCAGTGCCCTACGGGTCCTATACAATAACGGGTTTCGGATGCTGTTGGGGCTGCCTCGTTTCTGCAGCGACTGTTTTAGAACAATAGTGCGTAAGAGAGTGACCTCCCTGATGCGTCGTGTGAGAGACAGTACCAACAGCCTTCTTAACACCATACTGGAAAAATTTGAATGCCCAGTTGTAAGGCACTGGAATTGTGTGCATGGCTCCAGGCCAGCAATATTTAATATAAAATAAAATAAATATTTCTTACTAACATAGTTTTTAAGCACTACTAACATACTATGGATGTAGGTACATAAACAAATGTGCTCTGAAATAAATAAATATAATAATAACACTGGTCAACAAAAAAAAACTTTTTTTTTGCCGATGTTCGCCACTACTTTTTTTTTGTACCTTAGCTAATGGGTAGTCAAGATATGTGTCTAAAAAAATTGCAAACAGCCAATTACTTACGTAGAATTTTTTTTTTATTGAAAAACAAAAATTGGGCTTACTTTTAACGATAAATAATCATTTAAAAAAAAAAACAGATGATTTTTTGGGTCGTTTTGCTTGTCTTTTGGTTTGTTAATAGTGTTTGGAATGTTCGAACCAAAATACAAATTATAAAAATTGTTTAGTGACGGTGTAGGCCGTTCTCGATTTGAAATGGAAGTAAATTTTCCACAAATTAAACAAAAAAGGTCTGGTGAATTTGAGCACTTTCGATTCATATTGTAAGCGGTGTATATATCTAACACTTGTTTAAATTAAAATATCCGAAATATAACTCCATAAACTTGTCACAATTAAATAAACTCCGCAGAAAAACTTCTCAAAATAGTACGCCGTTAACTTCTATAATCGTTGTATTAATATTAAACACCAAGAACCAACAATTATGTCGCATCGAAAAGTGAGGGTATATAGTGTACTTACGAGTAGCAGTTTTAGTTTTGGTATTATGATCAATAGTGATGACTCATTTCGACATACCCTCAAATTTTTGTCATATTTACAAAAAAATATTTTTTCGGACATCTCGTCCCGGTGTCCCGTCCCGTCCCGTCATCGGTGTCCCGTAAGAGGCGAAAAATATTTGACTTCTCGGGGTTTAAATATGTTAAATAACTAGCGACCTGCACCCTTCCGTGAGATCCAGTTCCCCTTTCAGCTTTGCAGTCAGTAAGGGTCTTTAAAGGGTACGCAATGCATCAGCAATGCCTCTGGTGTTGCAGGCGTCAGTGGGCAGCAATGATAACCTATAACCAAGTGTCTCGTCTGCTCGTTTGCAAACTGTTTTTTATGCCTAGATATTTTTCTTATATTGATGATTTCTTATATAGGTAGGTACAAAACATACCTAATGAATTCCATAACATAAGACCTCCTTGCGAAATCAACCTATTTACAAGACATTAGGTTGCCACACATTGTTAAAGAACCTATGTACATAATAAAATTAATGTTTACACGACTGCGGCCTTCTCACCGTAATAATCTCATCTAACGCATCTCGATCTCGATGGACGGTAAAGTTTGCTTGCATAACAATTCACATCCGAATCCATCATCCTCAACGTACCTACACTTTAGTAATTACTTCAGTGAAGTGTGTTGTATTTAATTACTGTAATTCGATTTATGTTCACGATCAGTGGATCAATTCAAAAGAAGCATTATTTATCAATTTGTTTGAAGACAAAAGGAAATAGGTTTCCTTGAACAAAATTGTGACTCATGCATGTGTTACGTGGCGAGGCGATATAAAGCAGAAAATAGTAAGATTTTGCCTATAAATCAGAAGTTACATACAGGTATAGACCTTTAGGAACGCAATTACTTAGTTTCTAACCACTGATTTGCCAAAACTCAGTCAACAGGGCACACTTCCTCTGAATTCACGCAGATGATAATTAATTTGATAGGTATGTGCGTAACTCGGTAAGAGGTTTTCTGAATCAGTGAGGTGAACCTGGTGGTTGTGGTGGTGATCTAAGGTGGGAGTGGTGGGACAGTTAAAAGGTTGACAAAACAAAGTTTAGGTTGCAAGTGAATCCGCTGGTAACAGCTAACAAATAGTGTTAAATGTTGCCCGCTTATGTTATGTGCCTCGACTGCCTCGGTACGTAAAAGGTGATGTTTAGGAGTAGGTATAGCATTTCGTTACCCAAGCCGCTGATGCCACTACAGACAGGGATATTGACTTGTAGTGATATCATAACGCATTGTACAAACAAATACAGCGACACTATATCACCGATATCTAAATATTTTTTAATAATTTGGGGACAGTTTTACCACAGTGTGGTTTTACACAGCACCATCTAGTCCCAGACTAAGCAGAGCTTGTACTATGGGTACTAGACAATGGATATAATACTTATATACTTTTTTTTTGTAAATACATACTTATTATACATAGGAAACACCCAGATAAACACAAATACTTATATCCATCACATAAATATTTGTGTCCTGTGGGAATCCAACCCACGACCTCGTGATCAGCAGTCCGGTACTCGAACCACTAGACCACAGACGTCGTCGTCATCTGAATAGGCATTTAGCCATAAAGATTATGAGTAAATGAGTAATAAATAAATAATAACAACCTTTGCAGACTTTGCAGTAAACTAACTACCCACTGATTGTACTTGCTGCTGATAAAATACAAATAATACAATCAAGCTACATATATATTAATAAATAGAATATTGTGTTAAAAAAAACAAAATATTCAAAGATATAAATCATCGCATGTTTTGTGACCGCTTCTTGAGCCAAGCTAGCGATCGCTTTCTTAGTTTTGGTAGCTTTGTTCTCACTTTGTGTTAGCCATTCATATCTCCCGCCCGACATGTTGAAAACAATTAAAGTTGTACCAATTGTGAAAAACCAAATTGGTGACATATCGGACAAGGCGAACTACAGAGCCATAATATATCCTTAGCTACTGTAGGTAATTGCCAAGGTGTTGGACGGTCTGTTTGACAAACAACTGGACAAATTTATAACTTTAAATGACTGGGCTTTCCATTTTAAGTGTGATCCTTTGTCTAAAGCAGACGTCTAGACGGACCAATACTATAAGGATAGGAACACTCCGGTCTATGCCTGCTTCCTTGATCTTTCAAGAGCATTTGACCTTGTGATATATGATGTTCTTTTGTATAAGCTCAGGGGAGCGGGTGTACCGCCTAAGTGGACGGGTTTGTTCCAGTACTGGTACCTAACCAATTCAACCAAGTTCGATGGGGCGATGCTCTCACTAAAGCGTAGACATTGAAGTATGGGGTGAGACAGGGGGGTCTAACTTATCCTAAGTTCTTCAACCTGTATGTGAATGGGCTAATCGTTGAACTCAGCAGCAGACCAAGCGGTTGCAAAATAGATGGCGTCAGTGTCAATAATTTAAGCTACGCTGATGACATGGTGCTGTTGGGTCCAACGGCTGGCTCAAACAGAGAGATGCTCAAAATTTGTAAAGGGTATGCTGCGAGCTGCGTTAAGAGAAGTGAATAAGTACGTGTTCTTTGCAGCCCCCGGGAGACGTTTATTATATGAACCCGTCATATGACTCAATGGACGACCCCAATTTAAATACTTGGGTCATTATGTCACCGAGGACCTCAGAGATCAGGTTGACATGGAACGTGAACGCAGGGTGTTGGCACCCAGATGCAACGTGTTGGCTCACAAATTTGCTCGATGTAGTAACGAGGTAAAAATAACTTTATTTAAAGCTTATTGCCAAACGTTCTACACGGGTAGTTTGTGGGTCAACTATACGCGGAGGGCTCTCGACGCCCTGCGAGTGCAATATAATAATGGTTTCAGGGTGCTGTTGAGGTTGCCCCGATTCTGCAGTTCGTCTAGCATGTTTGCTGTAGCGCGAACAGATGACTTCTATGGCATCATAAGGAAGAAGACCGCATCCTTATTAAGCAGAACACGGGATAGCGCCAACAGCATTCTGCAAGTCCTGGCCGAAAAATATGATGCACCATTACTGAGGAATTTTGTCCAGCTGCTCGTTTGGCAGGACTAATAAACTGGTTTAATCAAAATTTTATTTCACTAACCATTAGTGAGTAAGTTTTTACTAACCATTTATTTATTTTAAGGTACATTAACAATATACACACAATACATTTTTCAAATCATGCATCAGGATATGGTTTCTTATATGTATATCTATTACAAAAGTACACAACATTTACTGCAGATGATACTATTAGATGTGTTAATTATGTTTATCAATGTGATTAAAATGAGAGCGTTTCGAATGAGATAAAGTTAATATTAAAATTACAATTACAATGTTAAAATTAAAATTACGAAATTAAAACTAGATACAATTGAACCAATGTTGCCAAATTAATAAATAAATAATTATTATTATTATTAGTCACTTGTACAGTTGTACAGAATAGGGCTGCTGAGCGTAATTATTCTAATAATGTCGATTTCCAGATGGAACTGTACGGAAAACTTAAGATTACTTAAGTTTGCCGTACAACTTGGAGTTTGGCACGTATCTGCAAAAACAGTGGACTTACAGGTGACGTGTAGATATACTTAATATACATACTTACGTACGACTCAGGCTAACCTTTCATGAATATAGGCGTGATCGTTATGTCATGTTATGAATAATTTGACTGGCTTTTGTGAACCTTGAATATAGGTACACTCTACCAAATAAAAAAATACGATGATTATCTGCGTTAGATATTATCATTCCATCTTTGTAGATGCGGTGGCGGTTGCTAATGTGCTGTCTGCTGCAATTACTTCATCACAGGCAGTTGAGTGCAAATTGCAATGTTTCGCGTCGCGACTGTACACAATATTCATAATGTATATCGTTGTGCTTGTATTGCGAGATCGAGAGGCATACAACTATGTAAAAAATCGTAACTTCATGCGTACGGTATGATCTGCATAAACTTAATTACAATTGTTACATACACTAACATTAATACATGACATCACATATTAACTGACCGACTATTGAAAGCCATAGTACAACACAAACATGTATATCCAAGTACATAACACAACAAACTAAAAATACCTATTTTGTATTTATCTATTAACTTTTATTTAAGGAAAAAATATTGTTGCTCATAATTAACTAGGTACCTACACAGTACATAGTTACTTGTAAGTACTTACTAAGTTACCTTACTTAACTGAGTTAGATCGAAAAAAATCCTATGAAGTAAAATGCAACAAGTTCAAACACGAGATAGCTGCTGATATCCGTTGAGGGTTCCTTCGACAATCTTCCGTCTCCATCAACAGATCAACTCTAGGTGTCCATTAAATTTGTAGGGTAATTAGAACTACATAGGTGAAACTTGGCACTCCTATGTAGTTATGATGATCCTACAACATGATGAATAACTATAGAGTGGAACCGATGATGAAAGCTCAAGACAGTCGAAGGAAACCCTCAACAGTTTACAGCAGCTAACTCGTGTTTGGGATTATTTCATTTAACTTCATGCTATAACATGATGGACACACCTAGAGAGTTGATCTGATGATGGAGACGGAAGACAGTCGGAGGAAACGCTCAACGGTTTGCAGAAGCTACTTTGTTTTTGGGCATAGGCCGCATAGGTATTGCATTTAGCTTCATGAGAACTTTAGAACTGACTTAGTTAAAGTAAGCTAACTAAGGAACTACTTACCTATAGATAATTAAATTACTTATTAGACACAAACAATTATTAAAATTAAATTAAACAGAAAACCCGACTGCGTTAAAATTACTAAACCCTAATGACCCTCCTTTGGCAGTCGGGTAAAAATAAAAATAATAATTATTTTCAACAAAAAAAAAATATTACATTTTTCTTACTCTTAGTAGGTAGTTAGGTACTTAGGTAGGCACTAGGCAGAGACAGACACAGACAACAGTTAGATAGGCACTTTGCTCTGCATAGTTTGCGTAAAAAAGGAAATGTCCATCTCTACTAAGTAACTATATTTAAGTAGTTACTAAAATTAGCATACCTAATTATTTTGGTTTAAGCGCCTGTTTCACCATCTCTGGTTTTAGCCGCTAACCGGATAAATTCAAAAAGGGAACAACTTTTTATTTAAATATGGGAGGTACTCAATTTTTTTTGCTGAAGGGTTAAAAAATGCTATCAAAGAGAGCTGCATATTTATTATGTAACGTTAGAACGAAAGTCCCGCCCTTATTGACACTAATTGTGGCGTTTCTCATTTCTGCATTTCTGCTGTAATGTAAAGCCCGCCAAGTACTTACTTAGGTTAGGTAGGTATATAGATGGAGCTATTATTTTCATATGCATGGACATTCAATGCGTTTAATTTCTTCCATTGAGATTTACTATGATTAACGAAAGCGAATATGAATTTATCAATACAAGGTTAATTTAATATACTTTACGAATACATGATACAAGAACTTTCAATTTTCAATATCGAGTTGATATGCTGCATCACCACAATTATTTATTATGTTATTATACCTAAGGTTGTAGTTGAGATTCTTAACCTTGTGTTTCAAAGTTTGGAAGACGTTGAATGATACAATAACCTTCTAAATTAATAAACCGACTCATCGGCGATGCAGCCAATTAACAGTTGTTGAACAAATAATTTCATTTGAAGATCATCAAAATGGTTTATAGGTACCTATAGGTAAATTATACATTAATAATAGGTAGGTGGTAGCTACAGCTAGGTATATATCTATCTTTACTTCTATACTATTTACTCTATACTTATTACTTACTAATATTATAAAGAGGAAAGGTTTGATTATTTGTTTATTTGTATTGAATAGGCTCCGAAACTACTGGACCCATTTGAAAATTCTTTCAGTGTTAGATGGCCCATTTATTAACCCCCGACGCAAAAACGACGGGGTGTTATAAGTTTGTGTGTGTGTGTGTGTGTGTCTGTCTGTGGCATCGTAGCTCTCGAACGGATGGACGGATTTTGATTTTGTTTTTTTTATTTGAAAGGTGAATTAGTCGGGAGTGTTCTTAGCTAGCTATTGATGAAAATCGGTCCAAGATGGCCGCCGCTACAAAATAGTGGAGTACATATTTCCTCAATATGGGTATCAAATGAAAGGGCTTAACAAGAAGAATACTAAACACTATGATAAATTTGAAATCCAAGATGGCCGCCACCACAAAATGGCAAATTACATTTCGTGTCGGGGGTTTTCTAAATTTTTAATTTATAAGTTATATATCGACACGCTACGACTAATAGAATCGGAGAAGTAATGAAAAATGCTGCAAAAACGGGGGAAAAAATTATAAGACCACGCAGGCGAAGCCGCTGGCGGTCAGCTAGTTAATTGATATGGTGGCAATGGCCTCTGTAAATCTGACAGATTTACAGTTTATTTATTTAAACATACTAAATATTGGAAATAATAAATCAATACTTAATAGTTATTATGTAGTACTAACACTGATAGCCGATACGATTATGTGTCTCTGGCTTTGCTCATTTGCTGTGACCACCAGTAGGCAAGTATATAAGCATTATTACCCAAAGTTACAGCTTGCAGCTTTTTCGCTTTATATCCCAAAAGACTCGAAGTTACTCGATGATGCGGGAGTCGAACCCAAACCCAAACGTTCTGCAGTTAGCTTGCGACTATACTGTCTAGAGCTATGAGGTAGGTACCTACCTACCTAGTACTTCTGCAAATCATTAGGTATACTTACAAATATAGGTGGAGTAATCAAGAGAAGTACTTTTAAGTATTTAGGTGCTTTTCCAAAGCTAATGCCACAAAAATCGGTTCAACCAGATATTTGAAAAAGCTGAAGTCTGTAAAGCTCTGCAATAATGTCTGGTGTTAGTAAGCGCAAGTTCGGTAAAACCTCACAGGGACAATGGGTTGCATCACTCTCACTGACGGCCGCAGAGCAGCTTCCGCTCGCCTCTTGATGACCGCGACTCCGCGAGCGGAGCACCCGGGTGGGAGATGCTTACATCTCATATATAATGCGATACCAACGACCCCTCAGCAAGCAGTTTGCTCACAGCTTCGCCATGAAGGTAATATACCTACCTAATTATCATTTAACAGATTTTGTCCTGTAGTAGATCTAAGCTAGGAATATAACAATTTAGCAATCCGCATTTTAGAATAAATAGGAAAGTCCGGAGTCAAAAATGAGTAGATCAACATTTTCAAAAGTGCATTTAAAATAAGTGCCTATTCTTGTAATAATTGTCAATTTATCCAGCAATGCCGCTTATAAGCATAGGTTCAAACATATGAAACCAACATAAAATAAATTGTACCTACATGTTTCAATATATAGGTGTTGTATCTAAGTATTATTTATTTGTCTGTGAATCAAATTAGGTAGGTACCTAAGTAGAAAACTACGACCGCGACTTTAATTTCTATTTATGTGCTTATATACAATACTATAAAACGTAATCTTTCCTCCTTTCGTGCCAATGTAACCTCATAAAGTTCTCACTATTTTTTTTTCCATTATATTGAGAACAGTTGTTGTGGTAATGGTGATGACACTACTGAAATTTCTTCGTGCAATATATCTCACACCAAACTGTTCATATTTTATTTTCTTAACTTACTTCTAACTTTTTAAAACTAGGTAGGTAGCTATTATAAAAGGAAACTAATTGAAATTTAGACAATATTCTTAAATCGGGTACTATCAGTACCAATCACATATTCGTGAGACATCACTGTGGTCGGAAGTACCTATTGATAAAACATAAAAAAAAAGCTTTTGTAGTCCTACTCAAATGAAGTGATATAGTCATTTCATAAAAATGCAGATGCATTAGGTGAGGAACCTTAATAAAAGGAAGGTCTATATATATTTAATGGTGGACTGTAGCATTACACCTCCCATTCTGAGAGGATACCCGTGCCCAGCAGTGGGACGATTAATGGGTTGATGAAGATGAAAAGGGAGGTCAATGAAGTCATTGCTAATCAACACAAAAACATACAGTTCATGACCTTAACCTGGTCAACATAACATATTGCTTTCGTATTTTCCAGGTGTTCGTATGTCTGTTAGCGTTGGCGGTCGCCGCGAAGGCCGGCTATATTAGTAGCGGAGGTTGGTCCGGTGGTGGCGGCGGAGGTAGCAGCGGTTGGTCAAGCGGCGGTGGCGGCGGCGGCGGTGGCTGGTCGGGCGGCGGCGGCGGCGGCTACGGCAGCGGCGGCGGCGGTGGCTGGAAGCTGGGAGGCGGCGGAGGCGGCGGTGGTTGGTCTGGCGGAGGTGGTGGTAGCGGCGGACGTAAGTTACTCATCAGATTACTAACATTCTCATCTCATCAGATACACAACCTATTCTCTTGTAGTTTAGGCTTGCTTGCACCTTTCCGTGCCTAAATACTGCGACCAATTCTGTAATTTATATTTTTCTCTATGTGCACAGAGGTTAAAATCATCAAGATCATCACTACTGGAGGTGGTGGTGGCGGCGGATACGGTAAGCAAATTAAAATTCATATTTTACTTCGGTTAATCGCCACATACAAAGAATTAGGTATCCTATATACAATAATTTTTGGGTATATAGGTATTACTTACTATTAGAAACTACGTAATCTAGTTAAAGGGAATATGCATAACGGTATAAAATTTTACATATATAAGTACCTAATTTATGGTTGCAACGCGTTGTGCTGCAATAATACTTAGGTACAATCTAAGTATACCTACCTATATGTATAAATGTACCAACCTATAAAATTGAAATACCACTCACTTACTGATCAATTGAATTTCCTGTAAAGCCTATTAACTTGAAATGGCATATCATACCTTATCGCCTGTGTATTACCCCAAAGGGTTAGGGAAAAAAGTAAGTAGGCACTAAATGTGCATCCACAGTTCGCCAGTATGTTTAGGTTCCATGTAATAGATGGCGAGCCTATTGCCGTTGACCGGGAACAACTCCAAACTCTGGAGCTGCTAATCGAAACCAGTTCCTTTTGTCATTATAAGTCCTAAACTAAATTCCAACCCATTTTTCTGGCCTGACCACCTCTTATTTAGGTCAGAATTAGATGTCTATAAACCGAATCGACCTATACATGTTGTTTAGGACTCATTACACCTACTAGCGATTAATACATACAATATACATTTTAGTTCAGCATCAATTAGGGTTTGTAACGAAAAATCAAAACGGTTAAACGTAGTTGGGTGTACCAGCACATACCTACTGTACGTAAATAGGTAAGTAGGTACGTTAAATGTCTAACGTTTAGAGGTCGAGACTTCACCTGTAGTGGGGTTATCCATTCGCTCAGCGGTGGCCATTACAATCATGTAGATTTCGTAACACTGCAGTTAGACTGGACAATGCTTACTTAGGTTTTTGTTTCTTTGTCTATATCACTTATGTCTAACAATTGTACCGTATATAAAAAAAGCAAATTGTGTTAAAAAGTTAACTTAATTTTAGCCTTTGTCTCAAGTATATTGCAAAACCTGACTAATTATCAGAGCCAATCTATCAGTGTAGGTATGTACCTCTAAACCATAATTTGTATCAGTAGATGTATCTAAATAATATTTCTATTTAGACGTTCTAATCATATCGCATTCAACCCATTTACTGAAACATTACTGGGTACTGGGTACAGCGGATTCGTATCAGATAAAGGGGTTGTTTGACTTCCCACGATTGATGTTTTCCTTCACGGTTCACAGTTTACGAATGATAAATAAGGATTTAACCTTTGGATTTCGAACTCAAGACATAAAGGACTTGGCAATCCATGGTCATATCACTCAGCCATCACTACTATGTCGGTAGTTTAGTTTCTCACAATTGAAATGATTTAATCCATGTTATGTATCTACCTAATTAATATCAAACCTTTTTGTACCTACCTTTTATATACTTATTATCAGGCGGCGGCGGCGGCGGCGGCGGCGGCGGTTACGGCGGCGGCAGTGGATGGAACCTTGGTGGAGGCAGCAGCGGCTGGTCAAGCGGTGGTGGAAGCGGTGGCGGATGGAAACTTGGCGGTGGTGGCGGCAGTAGCGGTTGGTCCAGCGGGGGCGGCGGCGGCGGTTGGAAGCTCGGGGGCGGCGGCGGCAGCAGCGGCTGGTCAAGCGGCGGCGGCGGCGGCAGTGGCGGTTGGAAGCTCGGCGGAGGAAGCAGCGGCTGGTCTAGCGGTGGAGGAGGTGGCGGATGGAAGTCCGGCGGCGGCGGCGGTGGCGGCGGCGGCTGGTCCAGCGGCGGCGGATCATCCGGCTGGTGGTGATTTCGTTCCCGCTAAACTTTTAGTGCAATTTCCGACAATACAGTGATACCTCCGACCATGTTGTTTTAATGACTTCATATAAATTCTTAAACACCTCAATTCCAAATGTTCACAACTGTTACAACTAAACAGCTAGGCCCGCCTAATTTGCAAACAACTCCCAAATATATGTTACTACCCTTTGCCCGCGACTTCGTTCTCGTAGAAGTCGATTTTTTTTCCCCCGGTTTATGCAACATTTTTAATTTATACTCAGCTGTTTTAATGATGGAAAAAATCGGCTGGCGGGCAGGATTCGAACCTGCGTCTTCTGGTTCGGTACACCAGACGCTTTGACCGCTGAGCTACAGCGAGCCCCGCGCTCGCCAAACGAAATCTTCCTTCACATTCTAAACTTAGGTCTAAGGTGACGTTATACTCAGCTCCTATTGCTCGTAGCGTGATAGGCTATCTAACACTGAAATAATTGTTCAAATCGGACCTGAGATTAGCGTGTTCAAGCAAACAAACATACAAACTCTTCAGCTTTATACATAATATTAATATAGATATAATTATGTACCAGCTATGTTAGCTAAGTATTTGCAAACGAGGTTACGTTCAGAGTCCAAGGTCGAGGTAGGTAGTCAACAACCTCAGAGTAGTAAATACTAATACTAAATATAAAAGTACCTACCTACCTTGGCACCGCTAGACGTTATACCTGCTTAGAAATTAATACAAAAATACCTAGATACCTATCTAATATATAAAACAAAGTCGGGTTTGTTACAACACTTATAACTCGAGAACTGCTGGACCGATTTTCATGGTTTTTAATTTGTCTCCGCCCCGAATAACAAAATAACTAAAAGAAAATGGTGTAACGTTAATCAGCTAGTTATTCATAAATTGAAATGAAAGGTTAGATAATTAAAATACTACCTTTGGCAGCCTTTTGAAGGTTTCCCTCGCTCTCGACATTTTAAATAAATTTTTGCGAAGTTATGGGCTAATCCGCCACTCTTGATGAATGACAAGTAGGGATAAGTACCTATAGTATCATAATCGATATCCTCACATACCTGTTTTAAAAGAAAGGTGTCCTACTAAAACAATAAAATGAAATTCTAAAAAGACATAAATATAATTTAATTGTCACTAAACAAATTAGGTAAGGATCCATATAAGAGTCCCTAAAATATAAAAAATAATAATAATGTTCTTACTTCTAAGAATTTTTAGTTAGTAAATTATTTATTTACAACATACTGATTAACAGATTCAATGAAAAGAACAAAACTACTTTATGTAGGTAGCCTTAACAATCCATAAAATTTGTTATTTTTTTGTAATTTTTTTCTTTTGAGACACATGTTTTTTAAGTCTGTTAGGATTATAGTTTTCTTTTTCCGACGAATCAGTACTAGTTGGGGTGAGTCCTCTAGGACCACGCCTTGGCCTGGTATCATGGTCCTTAATGTTGACTATTTCACCAAGAATTGCGTATTCACTGTAACCAAGGAGGATATTACTTCAGTAGGCTGAAGTGATGATGATGATGATGATGAAGGAGGATATATCAATCTCAAAATATAATGCAAAAACATTTATTTGATACGAAAATCAAAATAATTTTATTTTTGACGACGTCTGTGGTCTTGTGGATCGAATACTGGACTGCAGATCACAAGGTCGTGGGTTCGATTCGCACAGGACACAAACATATATTGTGATAAACATAAGTGTTTGTGTTTATCTGGGTGTTTCTTATTTATGTATTTACAAAAAAAAGTACACAAGTATTATATCCATTGACTAGCACCCATAGTACAAGCTCTGCTTAGTTTGGGACTTCATGGTGTTGTGTAAAAATGTCCCAAGAATATTATAATATATTAGTCCCAGGAATATATTTTTGGAAAATACTTACGATTCATCACAGGACCTGTGGACATCAACTTTGACTGGCAATGGTCCACTTTCATCCATGTCTATGTCACTATCTGATTCTTCAATTACTAAACAGGTACCAGTGTGGTTCAAATAACTTTCATTTGTCATATTTTTTCCCTCATCAGCAAATAAATCTTCACTTTGTTTATTTGATCTTGGGGATGTTGCATTTTCTTTAAAATGTATGTCATTAAAATTTATAATTCTGTCACAATCATATTTTGAATCTATTTCATGGTTCAATGGAACTGTTTCAGATATATCTGTTTGAGCTGAAACTGAGTTGGTTGTGTTGAACTTAGGAGTCCCTTCCCTAGTATTGTTTAAAATCTTAATCGTAGTTGTGAAATTATCATTATCAATGATTACTTTTAATTCTTTAGATTGGCTCACATCTTTATTTACTTCATTATTGCAATATACACATCTTTCTGTTATATAACCTTTTTTATAAAAACATACTTTATTGCTTTCATTTACTTTGATTTGTTGTTCACCTTCTGATCTTGTTGAAGTCTGATTATTATTGGTAAAATTTAAAGTTACATCTTCAGTACAATCTAAGTTCACTGTTGTGGTAGATTCTATTTCTTCATTGTTATGGGCTTCAATCACAGCAAGCCATGCTCTTTTATCTTTGTCATTGATTGTTTCCTGTGAGTCATCTATAACAATGGGATCACAATCCATAAAAATACCACTTTCATCATTATCACATCCTTTCAGTGTTTCATTAAAATTTTTATAAACCTGATTTATTTCTTTTTTAATTTTCTTAGAGTTACTATTGTATTTATTAATTGATTTTCTATTAGTACCTAGAGTAGAAATTGTAGTTTTAAAATGTGATCTTTTTTTATTTATGTTCAGTAAAGACACATTTTCATTAAGTTTACTTTGCACTTTACTACTTTGTTTCTGGACTTTATCTAATTGAGTGTTTACATTTAAATCTCTAAAAGGTTTTCTTGAAAAATCTTTTTCATTTTTGCTGAGCCACTGTTGAACATAACCAACGGAATTTTCCATTGCAATATTTTTTTTAAGAGGTGATGTTCCTTCCCCAGGAAAAAATGTTGCATTTATATTTTCTTTATTTTTGTGGGAAGAAAACGTAATTTTTCTTTTATTCCCATACTTTACAGGTGCTTGTATGCATTCTGGAAATAACTCTTTTTCAATCCTTAATTGTTCAGATAATCGTTTCCTTTTGAAAACTGAAAAAGATCCTAGCATTATTATATAGCATTATTATTATATATTATAAGTATGTATTTACTCATTGTCTAGTACCCATAGTACAAGCTCTGCTTAGTTTGGGACTAGATGGTGCTGTGTAAAAATGTCCCAATATATTTATTATTTATTTATTATTATTATTAATCAATATCTTATTATAAATAAACAAGAACCACATAGGTATGTAAGCATTAAAAAAATAAAATTACCATCTGTATGAAACAACTCTTGGCAAGCTTTTAGCAGAACTGATGAGTTTTGGGCTCTTTGTGTCAATGCATTGTCAGGCTTGGGATCGGGACTAGAAGTCTCAGAAGGGGTGAAACAAACCTGACAGGTTTCTGCATCAATAGAGCAATCACCACATATGGTGTGCCCACAGTAATATCTCATTCGATTACCATCTGTTTTAGAACTGAAAACAAAAATACAAAATATTAATAATGTTAAAACAGGACCACACACTTGTAACCCAAAATCATGTAAAAAAATTACCATACCATCACACCTGTAATTCTAGAAGGGGTAGACAGAGGCGTGCTAATGTACACCCACATTTCACCAGTAGGTTTAGGTACCATCTAAAAGGGGGCGAGCCTATCTCCATCAACCGGGCACTAATCCAGACTCTGAGCCGCTGCTGGTAATTTCACAGAAAACCCAACACTTTGCTCAAACCAGAGATTGAACCCAGGACCTCTAGCGTAGCAGTCGCTCTTGGGACCACTAGACCTAGGCAAGGCATTAAAAAATATTTTTTTTGCCTTTTAATAAAATGCTAAATTTTGGTCAAAACGTCGCTTTAGGAATTACACAATATAAAAGAAAGAATTTCTCTACTTCATTATATACATCACTAAATGCTTCATACCGCAAAAATGATAACAATCATAATTTAGTAACGAGGAAATAAAAGATTTTCGAAACTAACCATTTAGCACATTGAATGTTTTCAACAATTTTCTTCACGTGTTCAATAGTTTCGTCGATATTCAAATATTTATTCATGACAACAACTGTTTCATCATTTATAAAACTGAAACTTACTTTACCATAAAAAATGTCATTGCTTACACGTATAACCAACAATAAACATTGTTTACCTACAAATTTCTTGCCCTTAGCAGATGTAGCGAATCAGTTTACATTTTTTTAGTTCGTTATCACAATCACAGTCAAACCTCGAGTCAACAAATCAGCCTTCAGTCGGAATGAATAACTCTGGTCTGTCTTCACTGTTTACAATGTCACAGACATGTATTTCTATTTGTATTTTAAAGTGATTGTTTCTTTAATTCTTTCTATCACCAGTAAGACAGACTGGTCAGAATCGCCTACCTATTTATCCTAATAACTAATTAAATAATATTTATATTTTTACTTTTAAAAATGTAAAAATCACACACAAACACACACGTCACGTCAACGTTTTCTTTCATGTCGATAATAGGGTTGTTGAAAAATATCGATATTATTTTTTTAAAGTATCGATATTTTTGTGTGATATTTATATTTCGATATATCGATTTAAAAAACCAAGTATCGAAAAGGTATAACACAAAAAACATATTTTTAACTAATTATATTTTAAGTATTTTGTTTTGATCGACTTGATTTAGCGAACCCATTTTTAATATATTTTCCAATCATCATGTCAGCCAAAAGAGGTCCACTGCTGAAAAAAGGCCTCCCCCATTGACTTCCACAGGGACCGGACGCATGCTACCTGCATCCAGCGCCTTACAGCGACCTTTACCCAGGTCATCGGTCCATCTCGTTGGAGGCCGTCCCACGCTGCGCTTTCCGGTGCGTGGTCTCCACTCGAGAACCTTTCTGCCCCAGCGGCCATCAGTTCTACGAGCGTTCTATTTTCTAATATAGGTATTAAATTCATGATAAAATATGTTTCATTCTATTATCAGCTCGGTGAAGGTCGATGTAGGTTCGGATCTTTACTAGATACTATTAAAATATTCGTATTTTTTAATAGTAGAAGATCCAAACCTAAAAACAGAACTGAACGGAAAAAAGTAAAAACAGGGAAACTTATGCGAAGTTGCGCACGGGTCGCTAGGTCGCTATTATATTTATTTAATATTAATTTGGGGCTAAATAGTTCAGGTGTCAAGACTGTCAAGCAAACATTACAAGACATTTAAAAAAGTTACTGTCATTTTCATTCCTAAACACAAATAGATCAACAATAAAAATAATTACAAGCCGGCAAAACGTTCTTATTTAGAGAAATATGTAAATTTTGCTAGCTTAATAATGGCGCTAATGGATTATAAACATTATTTCCCTATAGATAGCATACAAAAAGTATGTGATCTATTTGAAGAACAACTACGCAGTGAGAAAGAGGCAGATTTGGCTTTATTTTCAATTATAGTGGGAGCAGTTGAAAATAATTTAACTAATAATATAAAAAACAACGACAAGGAAATGAATTTAGCAGCTAATAAAGTTGGGAAAATGAAGTTCCCGTCTGTTGAATACGAAGAAGTGAAGTCTTTACATGAACGTTTCGTGTCACTGATGCGTGGAGGCGTTGATGGAAAACTGTTACAAGGAGTTTATACGACTCGAGATCTGGTGAAGCGAGTTGCTGATGTGGTTTGGAATTCCTTGACACGCAGTTATTACAAGGATCGAGCTCATTTGCAGTCTATATATAGTTTTTTAACTGGAAATAAACTTGATTGTTTTGGTGTAGCTTTTGCGGTTACTGCAGGCTGCCAAGTTCTTGGGAAACAAGATGTCCATCTGGCCTTATCTGAAGATCATGCATGGGTTGTATTTGGGAAAGATGGGTCTGAAACAGCCGAGGTGTGTTTATCAAATAACTAAATTTATTTATAAAGGGTAAGACTACATTAACCCTTTGCATGCCTGAAGGCAAAAAGTTACGTGGTATGCTTGGTGGGTATGACATCATTGACTTTTTATTTCTTAAATAATTTTGATAAATAAGTTATAATAATGAAGGAATGTTTTAACTTTGGCCCTGGCCTCTAGGTGGCATAAGCAAAGGGGTGGTGGCAAGCACTGCAAAAGTTTTAAATAAAAAAACCTATTATGCACTGATGCTCATCCAAGCCCTCTGCAATATTTGAATATATAATACTAAACATTATCACCAATTTTTAAGTTCATAGGTCAAAGGAAAGTGTTTTGGTAATCAAAATAATAGAAATAATGTTTTGGTACAAAATTTTGAAAAAAGGATGAGTATTTTGGTTGTTGTGGTTTCCAGTGACATTTATTACTGCATAGTAGAATTTAAATTTATGGTGGTTTCTCATTTTGTTTTCCAATACATTAAAGTTCTTTTTAAAATTTGCATGGATGGTCAACAAGATGCTTATTATTGTGAATATTTGAAGTTACAAAATATCGTCTTCTTTAGTTTTCTTGACTTGATAATAAAATAGAGGAACAGCAAAACTGTAATTTGTTCCAGGCGGCAAAAGCCCACACAGTATGGCACTGTGTAAAGCTGTAGCTTATTTGCAGAGGTGGGTCTGGCAGACACTCCAAGGCATACCAAGGGTAGAATTAGAAATGTTATATAAAGTGTTACAAAATTAACTCTTAGAATTTCATGTGGTGAATTTTGGTATCGAAAAACTAACACATTCCAAAAAAAATTTTTTTTTAAGTAATTTCATTATTTTGTTAAAAATAATACCTAGTAAAATGACTTTAATGCGCACTGTAAATGGGGCTGCGCTGGCGTCCCAGCGCGGCAGCGCCGGCGTCTCGTGGAGCCCTGCGCCACACAGCCACACACACCCCTTCCTATCCGCACTTCCGCAGTCGCCCGATATTTGTTGCGCACGAAGGGTGTGTCGCGCTCTGTGCAATTTCGCAAGTTACGCGCCGCGCGGTCGTGAGTTTACAAAATGCAGTTTACGTACACTAATCATGAATACTTAGACATGATTCTGTATTATATCTGAAGTGGTGAGTTTGTCTGCCGCACGTAACCGTTACCGAGACTTGTGTGGTGATCAACGACGAGTGCCAGCTTCGGAAACCATACTGGGAGCTTACCAGCGCCTACTTGATTATGGCCAGTTTCGCCCTAATCAAGCTGATGTCTCCGCAGCAGACCATGCGGCAAACCACGGTCCCCCGGGGGCATGGAAGAACAGGTGTTGGATTATTTTAATGAAAATCCACACGCGAGCACACGTGACGCCGGCCGCGACTTAGGAATAAGTCACGTGTCCGCCTGGAGAGTCCTACGTGAAGAAGGCCAACATCCGTACCACTTCCTACGAGTACAAGAAATAATTCCTACGGATTTCGAGCCACGAGATCGTGGCGGCAAGCGAGCCACCGCGGAGGGCGCGCGTCGGCCAGGGATTAATATGTTATATTGGATATAGATGGGTATCTTAAAGTAAAAACTTTTACCTAAGAAAGTGGCTCCACCTGGTGCTCATAGTTGAATTTCCGAATCGCTTGATATATAGATAGATATGTATAGTTATAGATGTTAATATTTTCTAAGTCTTGTACGATATTATAGAATCATATAATCAATAAATGCCTAACAATTCCTACGAGGGAAAAGGAAGCAAATACAAAACATATTCATTTAAAACACGAAAAAATGCTCATACGCATCATTACATTCAACATACCGCAGCCATCTTTCCGCAGCGCGAGCCGCGTGAGTTAGGCAGCGGGCACCACTCGTTCGCCGCTGCCGCGCCGCTGTCTTCGTGAACGGTCCCATATAAATCTATGCATCGGAACGCGCCGCTCGCCGAGACGCCGCCGCTGCCGCGCCGCCCGCCGCTGGCGGCGTGCCCGCGGCCTTACGGTCATTGACTTATGTTACGGTACTCTGTGCATATTCAATAATTTGGGTGTAATGAAAATTATTGCATATCTGTGTAACGGATATAATTTTTTTTTTTCTTTATGGTTACTTTTTAATTATCACTATAAACAACTGTCTAAGATTACAAGTTATTTTTAACTGTCTAAGAGTTAATTTTTTAACACCTTATATAGTTACCCATGATTCCACCCTAAAATTGCTAAATGTAGCAAATGTGACTTCATTCATATTGTAAAGTTTGGCCCGCACCTTTCAAAAGGTTGCCCATCCCTGTTTTAAAAGATAAATGTGAGATCCTCTGGCACAGACTGGTCACCTTTATACTAAAAAGAAGGTGTCTTTGTTTGTATCAAATCCTGTTGCTCATAATTTTAACTTATAGGGAATTTTAAAATATTTATAGGTGACTTGGCATGGTAAAGGTAATGAAGACAAGCGGGGAAGATCAGTAGGTGATGGAGTATCAGCACGGTCATGGCTGTATGTAGCTGGCAAACCAGTTATATGTACAAGAGTTATGGAACTAGCTGCTCTTGTATCTTCAATCAACCCTGCATTGACACCAACCACAGATGTTCATGAAATTGCTCAAATGCAGCATAAACTATTGTGGTTATTTTATGACAATGGTAATTATGACAAAAACAAAAAACATTGTGAAGATTTTATAAATTTTTAAGGTTTACCATATAACACTGCTATATTTACAGGTCATTTGGATGCTTACCCCATGGCTTTAGGTAATCTTGGAGACTTGGATGAATATATGAGACTCGCCAATTGTTCAGTTGCAGCTGATGTTGAATTGACTTTACCTAATGAATTCGAAAACTTACGACCAGATGGTACACAAAGACCAGATTCTGCTTCCCTATATGCCCAAGCTATTCGATCATCAAGAACATATTATGAGGATCGACATGTTTATCCTTATACATTCCAAGGAGGCCACTACCATCGTAATAAAATGTACAAAGAAGCTTTTCACGCATGGGCCTGTGCTGGAGATGTTATTCGACAGTTTGTACCATTTTCTTAATATCTTTATGATCTAGAGTCTCGAAGAGAGATCATAAATAAAAATAATATATATCATAAAAGCCAATTATAAATCTCTATAGCCTAGATTCTAGACTATAGAGATTTATAATTGGCTTATGTACTTACTTAACGACGACGACGACGACGACGGCATGACGACGTCTATGGTCTTGTGGTTCGAGTACCGGACAGCAGATCACGACGTCGTGGGTTTGGTACCCACAGGACACAAACATTTAATGTGATGAACTTAAGTATTTGTGTTTCTTTGGGTGTTTCTTATGTATTATAAGTATGTAGGTATTTACAAAAAAAAAACTCAGCTCCTGGTCTCTCTAGGCATGACTTAATATATTTATGTCATACTAGCTTTACGCCAGCGGCTTTGCCTGTGGTCTTATAAATTATAGCCTATGTTACTCGGGAAAGATACACTCAGCTACCTAATGGTAAAAGAATTTTTGAAATCGGTCCAGTAGTTTTTTAATTGACTCATTACAAACATACAAAAATACAAATCTTTTCTCTTTAAATTATTAGTATAGATAAGTTAAAGCCACCCAACACCCGTCTTACTATTGCCAGATTAAGGATAAGGAGGTGTTAAATAGTGATGCACAAACCTTTGACAGGTCCAATATCTATACCGCGTCTTCTGTGAATAAAAATGTTTCTGTGCTTAATACTTCTATAAAAAAATATTCGACATTCATGCACCACTCAAGGCTGTTCGTGTAGGCGTCCGCCAGCTCCCTGGATTACCCATGGAGACCGGATGGCAATGAGATAATGTGACAGAGCTTTTCTTAAATACAGAAGAGATCGCAATGAGCAGAATTAGCGCATGTACAAACTAGCAAGAAACCGCTGTAACAAGATGGTAAGAGTTTCTAAACGCCGATACATTTGTGAAAATGTTCTTAACTCTTCCCCGGCTGACATATAGAAGTTTCTCAAATCTTCAAAAATATTGGTATAGATATCTAAATCAAATTGTTGGCCTTCGTTCCTATTTCTTGATAGGCTGAATTAACACTTTTCAACATCTGCCACGCTCCCACATAATGTTAAACGTCAAACCAACCACCAGACTCTTTTTCATTTTCCTTCGTGACTGATCTCGCGGTCCTCAAAGTTTTCCAAGTCGATCAAGTCCAAAAACCATTGGCTGGGACGCATCCGGATGGGATTGTCAGAACTATGATATCCTTTATTATCAATATTATTATACTTCCTATTTTGACTTACATCAACTTCTTTTTGCACACTTTTTCCTGTAGTTTGGCGCAAAGCTCATAATTATTGTCCCTCTTCCGAAAATTTCTAACCCCGGTTTAGTCAACCACTTTAGACCCATTTCTATACCTCCTTTCCAGTTTAAGATAATTGAACTTACTCACAAACAAAGACGTGTTTTCAAATGATCTCTTGTCCCATTTTCAGTCTGGTTTTCGTCCCGCTTACAGCACAACCACTGCTTTGCTAAAAGTCACATATGACATTAGGTACGATATGGAGAACTTAAAGCTGACGGTGTTATATTCCGCGCGGAACTAGTTGGCCGCGCCTTAGGTAGGGACGGGGGGAGGCGGCGGGTTACTGTGAATGAAAAAAAAACCGTCCCACCGCGCGCAGGCGACCCCACCCCTTCGTCCCGCCGCTCACTGACTATAGTTTACTTTTTAATAGATTTCTCCAATGCTTTTAATACCGTTGACCATGACATTCTCCTTGCCATCCTATCACAAATTCGGATCTCGTCGTCATCTCAGGGTTGGTTTTCATCATATCTTCGTGGTCGCCAGCAAAGGGTACGAATTGATCGAGGAATTGTCTGATTGGTGCCACCTCACAGCTGGTGTTTCACAATACGGTATTATTTCTTCTTTTTTATTTTCTTTATTCATCAATTCTGTCACCACAATACTTAAAAATACTCTTACCATGGTGTATGCAGACGATCTGCAACTGTATGTGCAAGCTGACATCACCAACTTAGACAGCTGTATTTCTAGCCTAAATATGGATCTTTGCAAAACAAAAAGTATAGTAATGTTGCACAATCTAGGACTGGACTAGCAAATTTGGAGTAGCTGTGAATGTCAGCAAATGTCAGGTTAACTTTGCAGATAGC
The DNA here is from genome assembly GCA_946251955.1 of Acronicta psi. Classification (NCBI taxonomy): domain Eukaryota; kingdom Metazoa; phylum Arthropoda; class Insecta; order Lepidoptera; family Noctuidae; genus Acronicta; species Acronicta psi. Next base: position 6,485,627 of record OX276475.1, on the reverse strand, counting down.
TTACAAATTATTGAAATTAAAAGCTACAAACCACATTGAGGGAGAAAATTTATTTTATTATGCAGATTGATACAACGAATTTCGTGATTTAAAATTATTATTATTTTATTGGAAATGATACGGGCTGATTTTTCCATCGCCAGATAACTTTATCACATGAATAAAATTTCAATTTTTGATCTGTCAAATGTAAATTTCATTCCTCAGATAGACGATATCTCATCATCATCATCAACTCATTAACTGTCCCACACGGTCATTCTCTCAGTATGAGACGGATTAGGCCACGCTGGCCTAATGCGGATTACAGAATTCACATGAGTAGCTCAATGAACGTAAAAAACGTGTTTTGGCGGAGTCCCCTTACAATAGGTTAACAATTTGACATAAATATTGGGGCGTCGGCCGGAACATTCAAAGTAGTGAAGTAGAGTATAAAGCGAACTTTTTTTACTAAAATACCTTAGTATAAAACAGTTTATAAGCATGATTTTTTTTTAATAGGCTCCGAAACTACTGGATTGATTAGAACATTTTTAACATAGGTTTATAACAAATACCCAGACCAATGGGGTGAAGCCGCTGGCTGGCGCCTATGGCTCTTTAAATGCATAGACGATTCTAATGTAACTTTTCCAATTTGTAGCTATAACTACTCTCGCGATGATGAAGAAATATACAAAGAGTTTTCAGAAATAGCAAATGAATTAATACCACAGCTAATGAAAGCTGAAAGTTCCGGACACTCAGCCAGATCAATTCTAAAGGACCCAGAATGCTTTGCGTCGTTACTAAGGTCTGTTTCGTGTTTTTAATGTGCTACATGATGTACTTACAAATATTCAGTAAATTGGGTTTAAAGGTTCTTCTTTTTGTTGTAGATTTTATGATGGAATCTGTAAATGGGAAGAAGGTAGTCAAACACCAATTCTCCATATTGGTTGGGCGAAACCGCTTGTGAGCACAATATCAAAATTTGATGCTGAAGTAAGAGCTCAAGTTCACATTATATGTAAGACTGATACTGATGACCATTCAGAGTCAACTAAAGCATCAGAAAATGTTGAAAATAAAGGCGACAATGACAAATGGAATAATAATTCCGAAAACACAGAGATGACTGTACGTGAACAGTTAACGGCTGCTGTAAACAGTCGGCCTCGTGTCTCTCTTTATAGCCATAAGATGGCAGCACTAAGACCTTTACTTCTAGCTGAGAGGTTGAATACTCACGCGTTGCAGCTGCAGTTAACTGCGCAGAGTCAGTTGCAACGACCCCAGGCACCGACGAAAAAAAAAGATCATGACGACACTGATCCTTCTTTACCGACAGCTCGTGCCAAACGAGCTCGTCGAGAACGTTGAAGTAAGAACTAATAATTTGGAACCGAATACGCTTCTCTGTCAGACTGGCACCAGTGTACCTAAATGGGTGATGTATACAAAGTATTTTATGTAGTTTATTCGTTTCTAATAGAATGTTAACGTTGGAAAATTATGTATTTTAAGAGTCTTTAAAACCTATTAGGTATTTTAAGAAATCCTTTTAAATATTCATGCATCTAGGCAGATGCTTTGGTGGAGATAATTTTCTTATTTTCTTATAATAATAATTTATTTTATTATGCCATAAAATGAGGCAAGGTATAAAATGCTGTGTCATGCTAAACTGTGGGGTGACTTTATCATTGCTAAATAGTTGTGCTAATTGTTGTAATGAAAGTTCATGAGATAAATTTCGTGGATGCCAACACAGATATGACAGATAGCAATAGGTATATTACACTTAAGTAGAAAGTAAAGTTTGCATTTAATAAAGTTAAAATATGTCCCACCCATAAATATGTAGCATAATATTAATACTTGTGAAATTGTTGTGAGTATCTGTGTATTTATAGTAGAATGTCACTGTTGTACTAGTAATGCCTTGGTGGTTTGAACGCCATAAACTTTGGAAATATTGCGATGCTCATGCCATCGCGATAGAAGTAGTCTAGTGGTCTCTATCCCAAAGGTCCTTTAAATTGTGGGTGGAGAAATGCGCCTTACGCATGCAGCTCCGCTCGAGGTCGCGGGACGGTTATATCGGGCTCTCCGGCCAGATGGCCAGCGTACTTGCTCTCGCATATTCCACTCCTCTCCCGACTGGCTCCGTGAAACGTCAGTCGTAGTGTCGCCCATACATTACCTAGGTTCAGTTGCGGTGCCTTCTATATGCCACCGCAACATACACTGGCCGCTCCAATGCGGGCTCCCTGGCCAAGCCCGTAGAAAACTCTCCCTGGGGCTTCTACTTAGTTCTACTGGGGTATTCCGGTTATTATAGTCTGCGCGGAACTAGTTGGCCACGCCTTAGGTATATGAGAGAAGGGGCGGACTCGCCTGCGGGGGGTAGGAGGGAGGGGCGGGGTTCTTGCTTTTGTTCACAGTAACCCGCCGCCTCACTCCCTACCTAAGGCGCGGCCAACTAGTTTCGCATGGACTATAAGCCCCCCGCGACGACATGGCGAGAAGCTATTCCAAGAGCCTGCCGATTGAAGTATTCATCATGTCAGCCTAAATAGGTGCACTGTTGAACAAAGGCCTCCCCCATTGCCTTCCACAGGGACCAGACGTATGTTACCTGCATCCAACGACTTCCAGCTACCTTTACCAGGTCATTGGTTCATCTCGTTGGAGGCCGTCCCACGCTGCGCTTTCTGGTGCGTGGTCTCGACTAGAAACTTTCTGCCCCAGCGGATCTCCTCATTTTTGATTTGATCGCGTAGAGAAACATCAAGCATAGCTCGCTCCATAGCTCGCTGAGTGACCTCGAGCTTTCTTATGAGGCATAGTGAGTGACCACGTCTCTGTGCCATATGTCATCACTGGTAACACACACTGGTTGAAGACTTTTGTTTTAAGGCACAGGTAGTTGAAGAAAAGACATTGCGAAGTTTCCTGAACGGTTCCCAGCCGAGTCGGATTCGACGAGTGACATCTTTCTCGAAGTTTGTTGGTTTGTCGTAGATACTCGTCAACGACTTCGAGAGCAGAGCTCCCAACGGATATTGGGAGGGAGTGAAGTATTATTTCCTCTAAATTAAGTCGGCCTATAACTGTTAGTTTATGCATGGAAAACACAAGTTTCAAATATTTTACTGTGACTGTAACTGATCGTTTACCTTATAAATCGATCCGATAACTATTCAAATAGCATGTCCCAAAAAATTGTGCAGAACTGAAGCAGAGCTAGAACACCCCTTTTTATGGGCAGAATGCTCATAGATACCTGGCACCTAGGGGGCGACAGGGTATGACAAATAAATACCGACTAATAACCGCATTTGCCTGTTTAAGGCATTAATCGGTCACGGCCGTGGGACCAGTTACATTCACCACGACCATGACGGGAGATAGAACACGCCTAGGCAAACCCGAATACGGTATAACCCCCCAATTATCGCTGGCTCGGCGCCAGATTCAGCTAATAAGCTGCTGTTTTGCTCAATAATAAAAAATATTAAAAAAAAACTAAGAAAGCAACAACTTTTTAACAAAAAATAGAAACTGACGAAAAAAGTAACTGAAAAGCGAAAATAAACATTTTTTTTAATCTTTAGAACCAATTTTGAGTCGTTGCGTCGCTGCCAAACAATCAACGATGATCGTATATTATATTTTAAATGAATTTGTAATATCTAAAAACTTATTAGTTTAAAAAAAATTGTGGCTAAAAAAAAAGTAATAGTTATTTTATTTTACTTTAACCAGGTTGGGTCTTAAGTTCTCATGAAGTTAAATAAAATAAACCCAAACACGAGATATATGCTATAAACCGTTGAGGGTTTCCCTCGTTTGTCTTCAGTGTCCGTCATCAGATCCACTCTAGGTGTCCATTATGTTGTAGGGACATCAGAACTACATATATGTGCCAAATTTCAGTACAATCGGTTCACATTCCGTAAAAAATCAATTATCCACTATTTTTCTAGCGGTAAAATTTTTCTTGCAAAATAATAATAAATAAGTATATACTTATTAAATACACGTACATATTATACACGTTAAAAAAAATAAGAAATCATTACTCGAAAACTACGAAAAATCGTAGAACATACAAGGGTTATTGTGGGTCTGTCTGGTGTGTTCTATATCATCACCATTACAATATTTTTTGTGACACCTGTATTTCTAAAGGAAATTCAAAAATTATCAATAGCTCTGATATGGATACGAAATTGGATTTATTATTGTTATTGTTTGTATTCTTCTATATTTTATATTCATCTTAAGCTAATAGGCATTATTGCATTTCCTATAACATGTAGAGTAATAATCGAAAACTCAAAATCAAATCGTATCCTCGTTGCCGCGCTTGGGTTAGGAACTCGCGAAGCATCAGCCTTATTCTTTAATTACCTACTGTAAATTATTTAATGGGTCATTTTTCTTATCATGATCATTGTGATATGGAATTGCGAAAAAAATCAGCTGTTAACTTACTTATGCTTACTCAACTCGATAAAAATTGGATCAGCAGATATTTTTCGCTATTCCGCAAGGTTGGTTCCATACTAAGTATTATCATTCGGTATCAAGCCAGACTCACTGTGGCACGAGTTCGAATTATTTTGTATGGAAAACTGATAAGAGCTGTGGCGCATGTCAATGGAACTAAAAAATCCTAGCATAAGTTTTCGAAGTTAAGTATTCGAATAGTTATAGGTAAGTAGTTAGATAAGGACTTGTATGAAAAATGATAGCATGAGTTCGGTTCTGACGGATAGTACCTAAAGTTGAAATATCGTGAAACTCGAAGGTTGGTTATAACAACCTATTGCCGTTCACTGCTGAACGTAGGCATCCCCCTCAAAGAGCGCCAACCATCGAGGTTCGTTATCATTAAGGAATAGTAAGATTTTTCGTTAACTACTCTATCACTACAGTGACTCGAAGGTTGGCTTATGATGCTTGAGCTACCTCAAGCATCATAACCAACCTTCGAGTTTCACGATACTTTAACTTTATCATCCGTCAGAACCGAACTCGTGCAATCGTTTTTCATACAAGTCCGTAATCTATACTTCTATACTAATATATAAAATAATAAATAATAAATAATAATATTATAAAGAGGAAAGATTTGTTTGTTTGTTTGTTTGTTTGTAATGAATAGGCTCCGAAACTACTGGACCGAGTTCAAAAATTCTTTCACCTTTGGAAAGCTACATTATCCCCGAGTAACATAGGCTATATATCATCACGCTACGACTAATAGGAGCGGAGTAGTAATGAAAAATGTAGCAAAAACGGGGAAAAATTATAAGACCACGCGGGCGAAGCCGCTGGCGGGAAGCTAGTAAATAATAAATAAATAAATCTTTATTAAAATTCTTTTACAAAGGATGAACAGTTCTTCAACTTATGTGGTAGCTAAAACTAAGATACATATTTCTTAATAATAATTAAGCTACAGTGTACATTTATAATAGGTGCAGATAAAAATATTCGAAGCTCTGAGGATATGTGGCGACCTGCCTGAACTAGGTTTGTACAAACCTGTGTTTCAGGCCATCACTTTACGCAGTAATTACATTGGGACAATTATTTAATTTATTTAAATTAAAATAATTATTGATAAAATAAAACTAAGCTGTGCAGGTGATCAATAACTACAAGATAATACTATTATCATGCAATTATTTCTATAGTTTTTTCTGTGTCTATGTAGTTGAGTGTGCCTAAATATTCTACTAACATTACACTACATTTTGTAGAGCATACACTATATAGGTTCAGTAACTTGTTGAGCCTATTGTAATGAAGTACTTGAATACTTAACTATTCGAATACTCAACTTCAAAAACTTATGTTAGCAATTTTTTAATTCCCTTGAAATCCGCCGCACCGCTTATCAATATCAATTGAGTTCAGTACAAAATAATTACTCAATACGAGTACGCTATCACTACAGTGACTCGTGCTTGAGCTGCTGAACGACGATTGTCTGTATTGACTCAACTTTCTAAGGGATGAGGAAAATTGAGTGATAATTTTATTTGTGACTAGTAGGTAAAAACTGAACAACTGCATAAAAATATGCCGATATCGATCAAATCGATTTTACTTAAATTTCTTTTTTTTAGTTCGAAGATAGAAATAAAATTAAAAAAAGTTTAAAACTGAGAAGTATTTTTATTCATATTCATCGACATTGTAATTTAGATCTACGTCTGTAATCTGTTGTGACGCCACGTTTGTTGTAGTGACGGTGCCATCGTCGCGTGCTCCACAGGTTGTGGGAGTGGGTTCGATGTTGTTTTATTTTCAACCGACTTCAAAAAAAGAGGAGGTTCTCAATTCGACTGTATGTTTTGACTCTATTTAGAAATTTAAGCAAACATAATTTCTCCACTAATAACCTACTGCATATCAAATAAATGACTGTACTACAAATTAACTACTTGATTACCTAAACATGTACTAAAAATGTTTAAAATTCATCATTTAGCTGAAACCACAGATATACGCATTTTGAAACAATATTACTCACCGTAAAGCAAAAATACTGATTTGCACACAAATTATTCAATATTACAACGGAATTTCCAAAATTATTTTCTAAAACTGCATATTTGCATAACAATTAATGTATGTTTACTGTGTTTATAATTAAATTATAGTAAGCTAAATGAATATGGAGTAATGAATATTACTATCTAAGTAATATAACAACTAGTTATTGCAGCGGTTTCACTCGTGTCAGAGACCTTTTTTTTAGTTTAGGTTAGGTTAGAACTGCGACCACAACGTACGAGCAGAGCGAGCGAAGCGAGCGTGCCGCGGCAGCGGCCGGCGAAGTGCCAGAACCGAATCGGTCCTATAGTTGAGTGAAAAAGTAGAACGTTATTTATGCTGGTAGAAAAGTATTAGATTTACTTTTAGTTAACAGATGAGAACTTTGGACTGAACCTGGTGAAAACTGGTGAACCGATTTTGACGATTCTTTTTTATATTATGGTTCACTCCGAATCCTCGCTGTCTGTGCCGGTCAGTGCGTTTAGTTGCCCCCCCCCCCCTCCCCCCATATATTATAATATATATTCCACTAAAACTTAAAATAAGAGGCGGTGCCAAACTACTACTTTAATTTAAAAATGACTCGTTGATTGTCTGTTTGGCACCGACTCCAAATTTTACATTATGATTTAGTTAGAAATAATAATGTAAATGTAAATGCTTTTTAGTTCTTTTTTTATGTTTGTTACCTCAGATCTTTCGACTGGATGAACCGATTTTGATGATTCTTTAATTTCCGTCAACCGCTCACCGGAGTTCGATAAAATTTATATGAGACCAATCTGTAAACACAGCTTTCGAATAAAAAAAGAATCTTCAAAATCGGTTCACCCAGTCAAAAGTTCTGAGGTAACAAACATAAAAAAATAAAATAAAATACAGTCCAATTATGAACCTCCTCCTTTTTTTTTCAAGTCGGTTGATAAAGAGGACAGATTTTTGATTATTTGTAATTGAGAAATCTCTTAAGAGTCCCCATCTCCATAAAAGTGGCAGTGAAATTTCGGCCGAATTAAATAAACTTGAAATGATTTGCGTGACGTTGTTTTTACGTAAATTAGTTTGTCAAATCAATAAATAAAATAGTTTTCTTCCTCAACGTGGCAATGGTTATTGACTTCTGTAGAGTCAGCAATAAAAAATAGAACCTTTCTGACGTTCTTCCTTATAAGTGAATAAAAAAATATTAAAAAACGTATGCACAATGCACATTGAATATTACATTTTTAACTTGTCTCTTTATCGGCGGACTCATCTTGCCATTGCAATCTCATGTGCGTTTTATCTAAACTAGCCGGAACTTTGGACACGTGTTGTCGCCGTGAAGTACAGTGAAGTACGGCGACGTACTGAGGTGCTGAGTATGAAAGCAAGCGCCCCCGCCCGACCGTCCCACCGCTCGGACTAGTTGTCCTTCCCATACATAGACATTACTAGCTCTTTGTTCCCATATCATATAGTGGGTACAAAATAAATACATCTATATTCCACTAAAACTTTTAAAATAAATATTTTTTAAACAAAAAACAAACCGCCTCCAAACAACACATAGGAACTAAAAAGCAAAAAATTACAGGCACATAAAACTACATTATGATTTCTAACTAATTTGGAGGCGGTTTGTTTTTTGTTTAAAAATATTTTTAATTTAATCTTGTGAAATTCCCAGTAGCAGCTCGTAATCTGGATTTGGGCCCGGTAGATAGCAATAGGCTCGCCCCCCTATTACATGGGACCTAAACATACCGGTAAAATGTGGGTGTACATTAGTACGCCTCTGTCTACCTCTTCAGGGATACAGACATGATGATACCTATGTTAAGAATTTTAAAATCCATAGGCGAAGCTGCGCACGAGTCGCTGGTCACTCATAAAACTACTGTGAGATAATGTGGAGAGTGATTTACTTTTTGTAAACTTTTAATAATGCTTTTACATGATTTTATTTTGCGTTATTATTTAAGTTCGTTAGTGTTATTAAAATTTTAAGCAACTTGCTACTGTGGCGCTACCAATTTGACGCTTTTTGACGGACACTTCAAATACAGAGATGGTCCTCCTTGTCTCTATCCTCCATAGTTCCATGATTTTATCATTATTAGACTGTCTTGGAGCCATGCCAAAAAATATTACTAGAATTATTTACCATGCTGGCTACAGGCTAGACCAAAGAGCTAGAATGGGCTAGACTGACCAGTGTTGCAAAACCTACCGATTTTTCGAGAGATCTACCGATTATGACAATGATTTACCGAAATACCGATTCAATGTTTGAATCTCCCGATTTTTGTAAATTTTAATAATGTTACTTTTTTTTATAGTTTATATACTGGCATCTTTACACCCAATAGCAACACTTGTACTGAATAGCTTTATTTATGTTTTACGGGCTTGTATCCAGAGCCGTTTACTACCGCCTTTTCACTAAGAGGTTAATTGGAGATGATAACTTATTTCCAAAAATACGATTGCTAAAATGACATCAGAGAGGTGGTAGGGAGTAGATTTTTTATAACAATACGTTACTTTTAGATTATAGGAATATGATTTAAAAAAGGTCGTATGGTTCGTATGAAGATATTAATAATAAACGTAATTACGTAAGAAAATCATCGTTTTATTAACAGGTAAAGGCTACTACTAAAATCTCCCGAATTCTACCGATCTTTAACTGGCAAACATCCCGAAAAATGGATTCTTGGTTTTGCAACACTGAGACTCTCGGTCAGTGAGTCAGTTGTCAACTTGTCACTGTCAAAACTCAAAAGCTGAAACTTGAAACTCTTGAAAGTGCTAACTGCTAAACATCTACATCCATTATATTAAAAATAAATTACAAAAAATAATGATCGGTGCTGAAAGTTTAAATTGAATAATTTATCTTTCTTAATTCCACTCCACTAAGTGTTGAATAATAATGAATAGTATTCAAAATGATATGCAACATAAGCGTTATAGAAAAAAATATAAATACATGAAAATGCGCATCAAAAGTCTAATATTGGTTAGTAGTTATTTGTATTTTTCATCTAAGTGCTTGGATTAGTTCGAGTGAAAATAGTTAGATCTATTCTAAGCGCCGTAAACACCACAATGCAACTTTCGAGAACATGATTTTACACACACTTTTATTAGATAATGAGCATGTTCCCTGCGTTCATTAAATTTTTCTCATGCCCTGGGAATTTCCCAAAACCTTAGTGCACACTTAGTTATTTAAAAGGAAAAGATATGCAAAATTTCATGCTTCTAGACCCAGTGGCTTTGGCTGTGTGTTGATCAATCAGTTAGCCAGTCTTATAATTATATACCTAAGTACATATTTTACATTTTTATAATACAAGTGTTCATAGTTTTATATTATATAAATTTGCTTTAGGAGAATGCGGCTTTGTGTGATGAAGTGGCAAAAGTTCAAGAGAGTATTTTGATTGTGAAAGATGAAAGAAGATTCTTACTGCATAAATTACTGGAATATGAAAATGATAATGAAGTCCCACAAGTTTTCTATAAGAATGATACATCTATAACATCAAATGGTTCAAGACCTAAAATTAAGAAGAGACAAAGCTGTGATGACATGAGATAGTAAACACTTGCTATTTTTAGTACCTAACTTCGTGACCCAAGTGATATGAAAAATCATGTATCTAGTAAGGAGTGCTTTGTCGAGCTGTCAAAATAAGATTTTATTAACCTGTACATCAATATTGCAGCAACCAGAATCAAACAACTTGACAGAGAAGATTACCACTTTAATTCAAGTTACATTCTGATTTCTGCTCAAAAATACAATAATAAAGTTTGAATTGTCTCTGTAACAGACTGTGCATCTGGGTTTAATTTGATACTGATCATACCTTGACAAGATAATTTGTACTTACTTTTTTTACATAGCCTCTTCATATAAATATCATGTTTAGTTGCTTAACACAATTTAATTCTTTACCACAAAAAAGGTATCCTTTCCTCAATTTAGTAAGATTTCCCTATAGATCTTTCAGAGAGATAGCATATTGTCAAAATTTGACCTAATTTTTTATTTTTAAAATATGCCTGCCACCTTGTTCCTGTAGAAGTTGAAGAAGTTTCCCATTATTTTTGCATTTGCATTATTTATCATTTTTACTCAGCTCCTATTAGTCATAGCGTGATGATATTTAGCCTTCCTTATTTAATATGCTATCTAACACTGAAAGAATTTTCAAATTAGACCTGTAGTTCCTGAGATTAGCGCATTCAACCAAACACTTTTCAGGGTTATAAATTATAATATTAGTATCTATTTACTTCTATTTTATAAAATATAGGTACTAATTTGAGATGGGTTTATGTAGACAGACACATTGTGGAAAAATAATGAGCATACAGCAAAAACAACCTCCTAAATATATATATTATCTTATACTATGTAGGGATAAGTGGGGAAGTGTAATAAAATTGTACAACAGGATAAATTCAATAGTTTATTGCTATCAGAACCTAGAACCTTTACTTTTTTTGATTAAACATGCAAGTGATAAGTTCTTATTTTTCATTACTTTCATCATTATCCTCTTCCTCAGAATGATTAAATGACAATAGTGGACGACTTTTCTTTTCTTTCTTAGAATGAATATTCTCTTGTTTCCTTTTAGTATGTATAGACTTGGACTCTTTAGGTTTAAACATAACCCTTTGACTAAGGTCTGCTTTTGTTTCAGATTCCAGTTTTTCTATTCTTATTTTTTCTGCTTCTGCTTCCTCTGCTGTTAAGTCACCCTCTTTAAGGACTACTACTTGTGGCTGTTCACTATCCTCATCTTCAACAAAATCCTCCTCTGCATTCATTAATTCATCAAACTTATGGTTTTTATCATCATAACCAGCTTGCTTCTTTAAAACTTTGAGGAACTCAGGGTCTTCAGGTTTAATATAACTGACGTTTCTTTTCTTATTCATATTATGTACCTCCTATACTTCCCTAATTCTATCAGTTTCAGTTTAGAATTTTGATGGATCCTGTGTTACGCGTTACTGTTACGTACTGAATAATTTAGGCTCTTTTAAACTTGCAATATGCAATGTTGCAATCAATAACGTTATTTCAATTGTTTTGATCCTAATAGTTGAGTTCGACAATGTGGTCAAATTGACAAAATTATTACAATCTAGAATCAACTGTAATTAACAAAATACTAACAGGATAGTGTGACTGATGCTGAACCAACTGAATAAAACTGAAATAGTGATTATTTGAGTGTTACTAATAAGCTGGCGTTTTATTCTAAACTTTTACGATAAGTACAATATTTTCTAAATAAAAAAGAGTAGCTAGCTAGCTCATAGCTGTCAGTGTCAGTGTTACTGCATGACTGCACTGCTGTCTGTCAGTGTCATGACAACAGCTGAGACTGAGACGCTTTAGCCACCTAATGCCTGCTACACACGTAACAATATATCGTAGCGATTAATCTGTGCAAGCCGATTTGTGCAGATTTATCGATCGCGTGTATGAGTGACAAATCGTTGCAGATCTAACGAACGATTTGTCATACACACGATTGATAGAGACGTGCTCAAATCGGTTTACACATTAATCGCTACGATTTAACGTAACGTGTGTAGCGGGCATAAGCTACCGAAACTACAGCCTGGGGTGTTGCATCTTGCTTCCACCTTCTTATTACGTCAGCTAAAATGCAGAAGCGACTCTAAGCATAAAGTAACGCTTCCGTATGACAAAATTGTATTGCAATTTGACTTACGGAAGCGTAATTTTGCGCTAAGCGTCGTCTCTGAATATTAGCCTTAGGCTAACATTCAGGCTGAGATTCAGAGAAGAGACTCAGCATGAACTTACGTTTCCGTATGTCGAATTGACGGAACGGAAGCCTTACTTTATGCTGAGCATCGTCTCTTAAATGTCAGCCTGAGGCTAACATTCAGAGACGATGCTCAGCGTATATTCATGTAAGACGGGCTTAGATTAGTCTAAGACAAGAATCGGCTTACCGCATCTTAAAAAGTCGTATTCAGAAACATAGTACGTCTCAAACTTCATCCGTCTTAACTTAGCCTACGCTCTGTTATAAATAAAGGATAGCAATATATGTAATGTCATAAGAGTGAGCGAAACAACAATATCTGAGATAGAAATTGTTTTTGTTGCAACATTGTCACAGTAAACAGCGCTAACATCTATTATTTTCGCCAAGAAATATCTTTTTTATAATAATGATAACATTTTAAAGTGGATTAAAAACATATTTACTTATATCGGCATATTATCTATTCTATAAAAAACAAAATAAAATGATATGAAACAGTTATGTATTTACAAACAAACAGTTATAACTACAGCTTTGTCTGCCGAGTGGCGCTAGATCCACTGCTTAGACAGCTAAAGTAACCGATATTGACTACTTAGGCTTAGCATAGTTTACGCGAAGTTTAAGCAGTGCTCATAACATCTCTGAATACAAATTTGAACGTAAGCACTCGATTTTGACATACGGAAGCATAAGTTCATGTTGGGTCTCGTTTCTGAATATCAGCCTGAAGAGACGATGCTCAGCGTAAAGTAAGGCTTCCGTATGTCAAATTGGATTACAATTTGACATACAGAAGCGTAAGTTCATGCTGAGTCTCTTCTCTGAATCTCAGCCTGAGTGACGTTAGCAACATCATAGAAGATATATTCATCTATATCTATAGAGGACAGATTTGATTGTTTGTTAGTTTGTATTGAATAGGGTTGGAAACTTCTGAACCGATTTGAAAAATTATTTCAGTGTTAGATAGCCCATTTACGACATCACACTACGACTAATAGGACCGGAGTAGCAATGAAAAATGTTGCAAAAACGGGGGAAAAAAGTTATTAAGACCACGCGGGCGATGCCGCTGGCGGAAAGCTATTTCTGTATAATTCAATTATCATGACTTGCTTTACAGTTCAATATCGAACGATCTTGCCTTACCTTTATACTTTTTTATAGTACCTATTTTTGCATTTATAAAATGCTAAATATCTTTGAAGATATCAACTTTTTAGTGGAACAAGAAGCGGTGGGTTGCCGCTTCCACTTGGATGTGGACGCGGCAACCCACCGCGGCGCACGAAGAGGCTACGCCCCGATGCGCGCAAATTATATCCACTGCAACACGCTACGCATTATTGACGTCATGCAATCATTGGTAGGTACAGTTCGCGCCAAACTTATTGTCCGGGTTGAAGTTGTCAATGCTATGCACGCTATGTATGTGGGAAGAGTTGCATGAAATAAATTATTTTATTAATGTTAATATTTTAAGTACGTATTCCAAAAGGTTCAACGTCATTAGTCCTCAAATAATATGTCCCAGAAATTTTTCTGTTCACGTATTCACCCATGTAATCGTTGTGAATACAATTGTTATTAAATAAATAATCAATCCAATTATGACATTGATATGCTGGAAAAGACGTTGGATTTTTTATTGATTCTGTAAAATAATAAAAAGATCGGCCGTGGCTGCACGCTTCTGCAAAAAAACAGACACAAATTTTCATCAATAAAGACTCACCACACAGCGAACCGAAAGCGTTGCAAAGCGTTTTTATTTTGTAATGTATGGTATCGTTTGAATCTAGTCACATAGAAAAGCGAAAGCGAACCAAAAGTTGTGGGACGCCCTGACAAACCAAATGAGAGAATGAGAATTGAACTATTCCGTCACGTGCTTACCGTACCGATACCGAAAAATTTATAAATGTATCAAAAAAAATACCCAATCTTGTACAGTACACGTCACAAGGACTACAACAAACACATAACCCTCCTTCGGCAGTCGGGTAAAAATACATTAAAATTGCTCTTGACGCGAGTGGTGGCGTCCCGGCCCGGAACACTCCTCTTCGGCTCGCATTCTATTCGATGTTCGGTTTGCTGCGCCTAGTTTGACGCCTCCGCTTCGATTCACATTCTCCACGTCTTCGGTTCGGTTCGATTCGCAGTTATCTTTGATACAAGCTTTATACATCACGCCTGCCTCAATTACTCAATTGTCTCACAAATCGAAAGCGCAACTGCTACGCCTGAGGTATTCGGTTTGCTTCCCAGAACGAGCAAGTTTTATTAGGTTGAGTAACAGCTCGGAGTTTGAATTTACGCCCAGGCTCGCCCAGGCTCGCCGTTTGTGGGTGTACTTACATCTACATAATATGTAGGGTTGTCGCCAAACTTATTGTCCGGGTTGAAGTTGGCACGAGCTAACTTTAACCTGGCCGTAAAAATCGGAGAAAGAAAAATATTGAATTAAAAAATATTAAAAAAATATTTAAAACGATAGCCTACGGCTTGAGCTTTCGTTTTTATTTATTATAACCCAATATTTTTCTTTTTCCGATTTTTACGGTCAGGTTAAAGTTAGGTCGTGCCAACCTCAACCCGGACAATAAGTCCGGCGAGAACTGTACTTACTACACCTTTATCTTCCTATTTCTTCTAGGAATACATTATACAGGCGTGATTCTGTGTTGTAAAAGTCTACAGTCTAACAATGTGTTTTAATATTAGGTAGGTATGTACCAACCATAGAATTTAAAAACATCACATCCGGGCTGTGGTGCAATGCCATTATTTGGGTAAAAATCGACTGTTCCGAGGGGTGCTTCACAACCTAATAGACCTCCACAAGTGTGTATTACGTCAACAAATGTGGCATCAGTAGAATCTAGCCTTGCGGAGTTATCTTGAAGTGGGAACTCAAAAAGAGGTCGGGCAGGATCAAGACCTGTTATTAAAAAAAAGAGTTATAGTATCGCATCAGTTATTAACAATATCGGTCTACAAATATTGGTGGCGTTCATATAAGTGCAGTAGCAGTTTAACAAAATTATAGCGTCAAATCTAGTCGCACTTGACCTCTATAAAGACATGCCGCTGCCGCACACATACACAGACTAGTATGTTTGAACTAATTATTTATTTATTTAATTAGGTATACCAACAGCATATATTTTATTACAATCAATAGAAAAGGTACATAGAAAAGGTCTGATACATATGCCAATTATAGGTATACACAACATTTACCACTGAAGCACACAATAAAATTATTACACTAGTAGGTACTTTAAACAAGGTTGGAGCTACTAAAATATAAAACAAGTCAATAATAAAATAATATCTATGCAAATTGTTTGAATATTTAATTCTAGAAAGATGAAGTGGTTTTGGATACAATTTTTCGTTTGTATTTAGCGAGCGGGTCAGAGAAAACATTAATTCAAGTAATTTAATGAATTAATCTAATTCAAGAAGAGACTTATTCGGATCCGAACCCACCACCGTAAACTTCAGGCGGCCCTCTTCTACGACCTGCCAACTGTCGCTATGTTTGATACGTCGAATTTTAGCACTACTTTTAGATCGCCCGGGTCGGGCTACTGGAAAACCTGGCATTTTGCGTGCGAACATGAACATTGAGGTGCTACTGGAGTTATGAACGTTGACTGTACCTACCTGTGATTCTGTCTATAGTTTCTTTGGCTTGAGATCCTGTTATTCCCATTACGTGGGCTCCAAGGCTATGTCCAATAAGATGTATTTGTTTACCAGTTACGTTGTACCGGTAATTTAATTGATCTAAAAACAAGGCTACCTTCGCTCCAACAGCTTTAGTTTCGTTTGCCACCACATGATAAAGTATAGACTCAGCAGTATTACTCCAGTCCACAGTTATTACATTTACCTTTCCAGTTTCTAAATAGGCATTTTTCATATTTAACACTCCTATAACATCTACAGATGACCTCCAACCATGGGTGATGATTTTTAGAGGCATATTGGTGAGCAACACATCATTTGTCATCTTTTGATAGCCCTTATCGATAGCTTTTCCTAATCCATCTAACAAAATATAACTAACCGTGTCGTTTCTGTAAACCAGAAAAAAAAAACAATAAAACAAAAACCCTGCGTTAAAAGTGCTCACCGACTAACTACCTAAACATTTAAAAACAAGCTCTATTTAATATCGGCAATGATCTTATTATGTACCTAGGTAATGTATCTTTTTACTTGAATTTTGCAGGCAAGTAATAGAAACAATTTTGTTTATAATTCAGTTTTTTTTATTTAGACTGAACGAATATCCAATACTTTCCAAAATTCAGGTAACTAAGTACAGTTCTCGGCAATCGTATTGTCCGGCTTGAAGTTGGCACGAGCAAACTTCAACCCGGCCGGGCGGCGGCTGTAAAAATCGGAGAAAGAAAAATATTGAAGAGAATTGTACCTACCTACTTCTTTTCCCGATATTACATAGAGCTTGTTTTTTACCACAGGTTTTTACCCAACTGCCGAAGGATGGAAGGATGTATGTGTCTTCCTATGTTCGCTCGTAACTACTCAAAGACTCAAAACGATTTTGATAAAAGATACGTCGAGTCGTTAGATTCATCTTGATGACACGAGTGTCATCAAGATATAAAAACACATATAACAAAACATGATAAAAAAAAAGTACATACTTAAATAGCTTCGCGCCTGTGTCCCATAAGGGTAGTCAGTGTCCCTTAGGTAGTCAGAGACTATACATTTCCACTTACTACGATCCTGACACCAAATAAAAATCAAAAATCAGTTGAGCCACTGAGTACTTACGAGCGGCAGACACAGGAACCACAGTCAATTTGTGCTGTGCAGGAACGGACGTACGTACATACATAAAGGTCAAACACACACAACACAACATAACCGTAATGACGTGTAAGCTTTAGCTTTCGGGGAGGATAAGCCTACAGGCGTGTATGTTGTAATCTTACCTACCCTATAAATAATTTATACTTTATATCATCAAATATTGAGTTTCGAATGTCAGGCATAGTATCATCTTCAGTAATCGTAAGGTTTACGTAATGTGGGAATCCGTCGCCGTCCGGAAAATATATCCACTTTATACCATAACCGTCATTGTAATTTAAATTAGGAAAAAACGTCGAACCTGAAACCAAAAAGATCATAATAATGTTCGCAGTGCAAGTACTTACCTACTGACTAGGAACTACCTACAGGCTAGTTAGTATTTAACGTACCTACTAACTTGGAGAGGTCACGCTCACGCGTCCTCTCCTAGTCAGTAGGTACGTTAAATTGAATTCATGATTGAAAGCAAATCAATAAATAACAATAATGCATCTTCATAATCTATAAATATACTTAAAACAAAGTCGAATTATGTTATTAATCTAAGGTCGAATTAATTAAATAATTAGGAAAACACGGAGAAAAATTATGAAGTTATTTCGTTTTCGTATTAATGCCATTAGGCATTAATTAATTAGGAATTAATCAGAAGTTACTATGAGGTATTAATCTCATACTTCTAATTTTCGTCTCGTGGGGTGCTTGCTGTGTATGATGTTGACGTTCTGAAAGTCTCCGGAATACCGGGCTACAGTACTAGGGTAGGGTCGCATAAAACTATTGCGTTGTATGCGGGTCCCGGTAATGCATAGATTAATATGCGGTAATGTCTACTCTTGTGAAACCGGGATCGGGCCGCTAGTATTTACCTACTGACTCTCTGACACGGCTACACCTGTTATTATTTTATTAAGTATGTTAAATTAAACGTGCTAGTTTTATTGATAATTGTTTTATTTAATAACGACCTAAATACAATATTACACTACATCTCTAGTAGCTGCTATGACAAAATTGCCATTCGTGGAATAAAATTTTAATACAAAAATCGACAAAATATTGAAACCTGGCCTTCGTCACAGAATAGGTAATAGTCCTAACTTCGTGGAATAGACGTATTCCACGAAGACGTATTATCTGAATGACGACAATCGACGAACAATTTATTGCCGTCATTCAAATAATAGAGAAATAGGTAGGTAGCAGTACCTAGTAGAAAAAGTAGATATTATCTACTTTTCAAATTAATTTACTTACCACTGACGAGATTCATGAAGACATATATTAAATAAAGATAAATGCTATTATGATTCATTTTCTTGTATACACTCCCTAAACTCATAGCAAAACACAAGCAGTAATCGAAGAACAAAAACACGAAGAAATTACCGATATCGATTTGGTGAATCTATTTCAACTTGGCCAGCCTAAATACCTTTATGTAAGTAACTACGTACATTAATGGTGTCTACATATTATGTATGGTTATGCAAGAGGGTATCAAGCTCATCAATAGGTAAGTGTCGAGTTGCCAGAGACAGCCAAGCAGGCGTTTCACTCAAGTCCTTTAAATGCCGACGTTGAATGTGGTTGAAATAAGTGCAGAGTTAGCGCCAAACTTATTGTCCGGGTTGAAGTTGGCGTGAGCTAACTTTGACTCGGCCGTAAAAATCGGAGAAAAAAAAAATTAGATTGTAATAAATAAAAACGGAAGATCAAGTCGTAGTTTCTTCCTCCGATTTTTACGGCTGGGTTAAAGTTCGCTACTGTACCTATTTTGCAATTTGGGTATCCACCCACCTACGCAAAAATAAAGGAATATTATAAAAGCACAGGTAAAGGTATTTATTACTCACAGAGAAGGTATAGGCATAATGTTATAGGTATCAACGGCGCGGCTGCGCTACTGTCACACAGTCTACTACTGTACCTAGCCATTTTCAACCGACTTCAAATAAACACCTGGGAACTAAAAAGCAAAAAATAACAGGTACATATTTACATTATGATTTCAAACTTTTTTTTTTTTTTACGTTTTATAAAACGTATAAGGTACTAATATTAACAAAATAAAATAATAAATAAAAACCAAAATTTCCGCACCTAGGCGTCAAAGTACTCCTCATCGTTGCCAAACAGACAATCAACGAAAGTCATATTTAAATTAAATTAGTAGTTTGGCACCGCCTCCAAATTAGTTAGAAATCATAATGTAAATATGTACTTGTTATTTTTTGCTTCGGAGTAAACTATAGTATATGCGGAGGCCAACTAAACTTTGTGCGTTTAGTTGGCCTCCCCATATACTATAATGGGTACAAAACAAAATACATCTATATTCCACTAAAACTTTTAAAATAAATAATTTTTAAACTAAAAACAAACCGCATCCAAACCGCCACCTGGGAACTAAAAAGCAATAAATAACATATTTGTACCGACATATTGGCACCATATAGGGCAAATCAAATTAGTTAGAAATCATAATGTAAATATGTAATTATGTACCTGTTATTTTTTGCTTTTTAGTTCCCAGGTGTTTTTTGGAGGCGGTTTGTTTTTTGTTCAAAAATATTTTTTAAGGATTTGACGACTCGGTTCGGGTACCGGACTGCTACAGATCACGAGGTCGTGGGTTCGATTCCCACAGGACACAAATATTTATGTGATGAATATAAGTGGGTTTGTCTGGGTGTTTCGGTGTGTGTGTATTGACAAAAAAACTAGGTATTTAAGTATTATATCCACTGTATAGTACTCATAGTACAAGCTCTGCTTAGTTTGGGACTAGATGGTGCTGTGTAAGGGCCGATTTCACCGTTCTCATTAAAAACTGAGTTCAATAAAACTAAGTTCTGCTTAATCGAGTTCATATGTTGGTTCTGATCTCGGTTCACGTCTCGCAGATTTCACCGGGTAATTTTTGATCGAGTTTACGAGAACTAAGTTTACTTTGACATAGAATGTAAATATTGTCAGTTCGTGACAATCATAGACAAATTACGATGCGCTTTGCAGTTAAAAATGGTAAGTTATAATTTTTAAGTGAGATTTGAGATGATTTTGAGGATAGTGAAGTTCGAGCAAATTCAGAGAGAATTAAAATAAAAAAATACAGCTTGTAGGCAATATAATTACGTTGAATAAATATAAATTTCTATGATAGCTCATAGATGTCTTTGTAAACATTTTGTTGGATAGTATCTTCGTAAACGTACGTGTTTCGTTTCCGTTTTATGACACTGGTGGCGCTGTTTCTCTTCTCCATTAAATAATGTCATTTCGCTTCTGCATAATTATTAATTATCGTGTTTTAAGAATTCTAACGAGTTTTATTGAAATACTGCCGAAACCCAATAATATAGACTACTCATATAATTAGAATATCTCTAATAAATTAATTAAATTATGAATTAGGTTATCTTTTATGGCTTTGACAGGTCTTGATCGCGATCAGATACGTTAAACGTCCAAAATCGGGCGTTCAGAATTTAAACTAAGATCAGCCTTAACTGAGTTCAGTTTATGTTGGTGAAATGCAAACCTGCGTCCTGAACTCAGTTAACCGCGAGAACTGAGATTAACTTGAATTGATCGCGTTTAATTTAAATGGTGAAATCGGCTCTAAGTATCCCAAAATATTACAAAAAATCTCGTTTTCAGAGGAGGTTTACATTCGGCTGTAGAGCCTGTAGATATTTAGGTTTGTTTTGTAGATGGAATCCAGTCGAAGGAAACCTTCAACGGTGAACCTTTTAGTTATATCTAATAGTTAATTTTGAGTCGGCGCCACACAAAAAAAACTAGTGTACCTACCTACCTAACGAAGATCAAATTTGAAATCGGAATTTGTTAACTCGCTTTCAGATGTTTTTCGTCGGTTTAATTAAGTCAGTCGGTAGTTCGGTACCATAAAGCAACACGGAGCCCGCCGCGGCCGGTGGCCTGTATTGCTCTATGGTCAGTACACACGAGCACCGCCCGTATTCCGTAGCAATAGCGGAGATTTTTGTAGTTCAACTATAGGTACCTATGCCTCATATGCCTGACGTGTTGTTGCGCGATACCAAGGAGTTGTCTATAAATCACGTGATGTGTTTTTAGCATTTTTATCTTTAATTACAGGTAAGTATACAATCTAATTGAATTGTATGCATCCTGCAAGCTAGGCAATCTGTTAGTTAGGTTGTTTTTGACTGGCATAAAAATAATAAAGGAAATTAAAAATTTAGAAAACCCCCGACATGAAATGTAATTTGCCATTTTGTGTTGGCGGCCATCTTGGATTTGAAATTTATCATAGTGTATTCTCCTAGTGCAGCCCTTTCATTTGATACCCATATTGAGGGAGTTGTGAAAAAATATGTAATTCGCTATTTTGTGGCGGCGGCCATCTTGGACCGATTTTCGTCAATGCCACAGACAGACACACACACACACACACGCACAGACACGTCAAACTTATAACACCCCGTCGTTTTTGCGTCGGGGGTTAAAAATAGACGTGATATCTCACTACATCTTGTGATATTTTGTAATTTTTGTCGAATCCCTCCCCCCTTTTAAGCCTCACGTGATTAATGGACGACCCCAAAAGCTCGACTCCCGCCCGAGTGGACCGCGCGAGATTCTCTCATGAACCATGTGCTGACAACGAGTGGACACCGAGCGACGGACGAGGCGGTTCTGGTCGGGTGCCGGGTCGCCCTCATGAACTGTGACCTTTATTGCGTTAGACTGCCAATTTAAAAATCCTTTCTATTTTCGTCGGGGGCTAAAAATATTAGCAGGATAGATATAGAATGTCTACCTATTACGGTAGTTTCAAAGGTTGCTTGAACTACTCTCGTGTAACATTGTTCAAAGTGTAATTAAGCGTTAGGTACCATTTGCATAGATAAATAAAGCAATTAATAAATTCGTAACCTACTTAGTTAATTAATCTAATACCTTATTTTTATCTGTTTCCAAAATCAGAAAGACACAGGTTTTTAACCGATTGCCGAAGGAGGCTATGCGTTTGCCCTAGGGGGAAGCGGGGTACATTGACGCATGGGGCACATAGATACAGCGGTCATTTAAACTAAACGAATGGTAGTATACTATTCATTTTCTCACACATAGAAACCACAAACGCACCCAATAAGCTGCCGGAAGATCGTCGCCGCCCGGTCGTTTCGCTGGACTCGACAAGCAAAAATATGTTTTTATAGGTCGCGAGAAAAATTTCGTCAACTTTAGGAAGTGCATAATTCGGCAGTTTTAATGTTGTTTTTTAAAGGCATCTACATTATGCAGTCAATAAATACTGTGAATTACTCTATAAAATAATCAGTTTTCCATAGTTACTTCCAGTATTTGTTAATATTACTATGAATTTGAAAAAGTACTTCGGGGCACATTGATACGGAGGTCAATGGGGCAGATTGATACCTGTATTAATGTACCGAGTAAAAAAAAAAGAAGAGAGCTTCTGCTAATTCCGATACTACTGGACCCAGTTAATATTCTAGGATATAAAAAAATAAAAATAAAAATAATTGATACTAAATAAATGTAAAAATACATATATACAAAATATATATGCTTAACGAAGTTAATTTGTGGTAAATAAGAATAAAACTGTGATTAATTCATAAATAAAGTAAAAAACGAATCAAAATGTATTTATTTAATTTATAAACAAATGTATATAAGTTATGTAAGAAGATATATAAGCGAATCAAACTGCCCCGTACATGGGGGTAGTTTGATAAAAAACCCATTTTTCAGAAAAAGCGTCATAAAAAAATTACGTGCCTTTTTCTAGTGAAATGTATACCTACGTTTGTACCCAGATACATTCTTGACCCAGAATAATAGTTTTTGTTGCAACAACTCTATAACTATCTTTTTTAGCGACGAAACAAAAAAACGGTATCAATCTGCCCCACCTCCCCCTATATGTATGTATACCTATGTCCGTTCCTATGTTCACTCGTAACTATTCAATGGCCCAACCGATTTCGATAAATGGTAGGTCCTACCTCATTAGATCCGTCTTGATGGCACGAGTGTCACTAGATACCTACTTACATACATAAAATTATGTGTGGACTGATCTTGAAAATCATTAGGTGTATCAATTTTCATTTCAAATAATATGTTAGGCTCTATCGAGTGATTCTATGATGATTTATAAACTAAAAAGTAGAAAATAAATTAATAAGTAAATGACACAAAAAACCCGACTGCGATAGTAAATAAAAACAAACCCATGGCCTTACCATAGTGTAATAAACTCTAATAGTGAGCCCTCTTTTTTGTGCGGACGCTAAATGCCGACAATCGTCTATACACTGAAAATAGCTTAGGGTTGTCATAAAAAACATTTTGCTAGTACTTACGTTCCTACAGGTGATATGTTTGTAAGTTCAGATGCTTTACTGACAAATATTTGACGATTTTAATTTTCGGTTGTTATTCGGATGAAAATCAATCATATCGTAAATATACGATGCATACAAACAAACGAATAAAAAATTTACGATAACGATGCCGAATAACAACCGTAAACTCCATATGTAGAAGGCATTATTGAAAAATTGTCGCATTGCCATAAATTGGTAATATTAGCGATAACCACATTTGAAATTCCGTACCGACCATAGATATTATATCTATGGTACCGACGCGCAGTGTAGGTCGGGCGGACGGGCCGCCTGCGAAAAAGCGGTGGGGGGACGCCGCTCTGCCCCGCACCGCACCTCATCGTTGACCTGTCTAGACGGCCGAGTCGAATCACTGGTTACACTGTGGCCTTACCATAAAAAAAACATTCATAATTCTACAATAGTAAGAGAAAAAAACAAAGTCAGGTGAAAATAATGAAAAATTCACATTAGGCACGCCTATATTCCCCGAACATAGGCGCCCCCTGTGGGTGTGCCTGGGGTAGGCAGAAGCGTACTAATGTACACCCACATTTCGCCGGTATGTTTTAGGTCCCATATAATAGGGGCGAACCTTTTGCCATAAACCGGGCACAAATTCAGACTCTGAGCTGGTACCAGTGGCGTAACTAGGATGGGTCAGGCAGGGCACGTGCCCTGGGCGCCAATCGAAGGAGGGCGTAAAATCGCCAATCATTAAATTTTGTAAATCAAAGCCATAAACATTGTATACTGTTATAATTACGTATTTCGCATCTCATACTCGTACACTCTATAAGTACATAATACACTCAAACCTACACGAACATAGTTCGTTTGCCATATACCTATTACAAATGTTTTTTCCAGCCTGCCAATGTTCTGTATGATTTTCTCTGTACTTAGAAAATCCACACAGACGTAACGTCTGTAAAAATCCAAGATCCTAAATCGAAATCTGGGGACCCTGTGGGAGAGAATATATTATACCTATAATATCCTTAGTTTTTGAGTTGACGTAAACTCATTTTAGTGAGTTTACGTCATTAACACGAAGGGGACGACGGGGGCTTCGTTCGCTCGCAAATCCCATCACATCATACCCTTCTAACCTAACCTGTCCGAGGTGGACGGCCAAAATTTTCGAGCTCGCTTGGCTCGCTCATAAGACAATAGAAGATAGTCACAAACTAATTGTAATTACCCTTTATTTTAATGAAGAAAAAAATTGACTGGCGGGCAGGATTCGAACCTGCGTCTTCTGGATCGGTACACCAGACGCTATGACCGTTAAGCCACCGTGAGTCCCGCTCGCCAACTTGAATCTTCCTTCATATTCTAAACTTACGTCTTAAGGTGACGTAGCATGGAAAATGCTTAAAAAATACAAAAAGAGAGTATAATTACCCTTATATCCTAAGCTGTCCAAAGTTCGTGGCCCAAATTTTTAAGCTCGCTTCGCTCGCTCTTAAATGGTACAATTGGGGGTAATAACAAACTAATTGTAATAACCCTTCTAATCTAACCTGTCCGAGGTGGGTGGCCCCAATTTTCGAGCTCGCTTCGCTCGCTCTTACATGGGACAACTGGAGGTACTAGCCAACTAATTGGAGTCACCCTTCTAACCTTTCCGAGGTGGATACTGAGACAACTGGAGGTAGTAACAAACTAATTGTAATTACCCTTCTAATCTAACCTGTCCCAAGTGGGGAGCCCAAATTTTCGAGCTTGCTTCGCTTGCTGTGTCATAACGCAACTGGAGGTAGTACCTAATAAACCAATTTTATAGGTAATTAATTACCCTTCTTATAACTTACTATTGTAGTAGTAAGAAAAGAGATCCAATTAATTTAATTTATCAAGTTAATCCATTAAGGGGCGCAAATATGATGGGTGCCCTAGGCGCCATTGTCTATCTGTACGCCCCTGGCTGCTACTGCGAATTTCAACAACCCAACCTAAAAACACTTGCTCGACCCGGGGATCAAACCCAGGATCTCTAGCGTAGCAGTCGCGTTTGGGACTACTAGACCAACGAGTTCTTCTAAACTATTGAAAATCGCTCAGTAACATACTTAGTGCCCGTGGGGGTGATACGGATGCCCCCTGATTAGAGGTACAGTTCTCGCCAAACTTATTGCCCGGGTTGAAGTTAGCACGAGCTAACTTTAACCCAGCCTTAAAAATCGGAGAAACAAAATTATAGGATTGTAATAAATAAAAACGAAAGCTTAAGTCGGAGGCTGTCGCTTCATATAATTTTTATCCAATATTTTCCTTTCTCCGATTTTAACGGCCGGATCAAAGTTAGCCGGTGCCAACTTCAACCTTCAAATAAATTTGGCGTGAACTATACCTAAGTATCTAAACCGTCGCTACTCCGGCCACCTGTATAAATACTATTACTTTATTTTTAAGTTATTTTCAGTTATTATTGTTTTTTTATTTTTGCTCGTCTGCCACTTGCCCTGTAGTCCTGGATCCTCCCATACCTACCTACTTACAACAGAATAAATAGGTAAGTAACTGGATACCTAATCTACTACCTACATAATTACTTAAAAGTAAATAAGTTATCTATGGTTATTTCCAGTTGCTCCAAAATTTATCAAGTCATTACCGTACATGCATTACTTCCAACTTCCTGACTTAAATAGTTATTGGATCGACTTTATTACTTTTTTATTCTAGCATCAAAGAAAGAATAAATTGTTTATTATACCTAATCTCAACAATAAAATTGTCCATTGCGTATATAGGTAAACGGTTGGGTGCCTGCCTAGGCCTACTTAGTTGCTGGCCTATCTATGCGCGAAAGAAATATTAGTTATCATTTAGGTAGGTACTTAGGGCATAACCTAACCTACGCGTACCTAATCAGTACCTTTTTTGTGGTGCGGAAATACGAGTCGACGAATACGGAATACGAGAACGAGATCTTGACTCGCTTCCAACTTGTAATAAAAAATAAACACGCGCACTTCTTACTGGGGCCATTGTCTGGTAGGGTAGGACATCGCTCGGACTGCCCTAAGCAAAACAATTAATGAATTAACCAACCGAAGGCCGAAGTCATTTTAAAGGCCAGAGGTTTGTTAGTATCTGCAGTTGCAGAATTTTTATTTTATTTTACTCTATAGAATAATTGAGTGAGATAATAGGTATAATGACGTCGTATCTCGTATCGGACTGCTGATCACGAGGTCGTGGGTTCGATTCCTACAGGACACAAATATTTATGTGATGAACATAAGTGTTTGTATTTGTCTGGGGGTTTCCTAATTAATTTAAGTATGTATTGTACAAAAACGGTATATACCTAAGTATTATATCCAATGTCTAGTACTCAAAGTACAAGCTATGCTTAGTTTGGGACTATACTTTGGGTGATGTGTAAAATGACCCAAAAATATTAATTTATTTCTATTCACAAGTTTTGAAAAGGATATAGGTAGGTAAAACATCGGCGTCAATATTTGGGTTCAATAGAATAGGAACTTGATACAAATAGTTTGTCGTAAATAACTTGATGTCACTACGATATTATCTGTACTAATTTTATAAAGAGGAAAGATTTGATTGTCTTTTGGATTAAATAGGCATTGGTGCCGAACTACCCTTGACTTCCTTCCCACTCCCAGGCTAGCCGTGGCATTTAAGTAGTTCTGCCTTTCGTTTGGGGATCACATAATATTGAGTAAAGTACTTTTGTACTAAGTAGTTATCCGAAAAACAAAGCATTGCATCAATGAAAAGAAAAATTACCTATATTGCTAAGGCTTATAGACTATATTACTAAAGACTGCACCATACAATAATTACTACTACTAATTAGGATATGTAGCCATGG
Organism: Acronicta psi; assembly: GCA_946251955.1. Lineage (NCBI taxonomy): Eukaryota > Metazoa > Arthropoda > Insecta > Lepidoptera > Noctuidae > Acronicta > Acronicta psi. The sequence goes on along the minus strand of OX276475.1, from coordinate 6,458,133 downwards.
GCAACATCTAGTGAACAATTTAATTAGTAAAACAATGCAATCATATTTTATTGGTTTTATTTTGAAACACAAAATTGAAAGACTGACAGTTAATCGGACCCAAAATGCATTCGGAAACCTTACCTTCAATGTTTAGATTCCCAAACCATTACGACATTAGTTTCGACAACATTAAACAAAACATAAAAAATATTACTAACAGCAAGTCACTTTATAAAGTTCTCCTAGAATCTACTCAGTAATACTCAGATTCTGCAGTGCATATTATGTTAAATTCCGACACTGGTTCCCATCACAGAGATTTCATTACCTACATTTTGAAGATTACTTAAAAACATAGAAATATCCTACTTCCTCTCTAGCAATGTAAATGGATGCATGATTTCCTGCCTATAATTATAAAAGGCCCAAAACAGCCCTTGTGCTTGCAAAATAATTACCTTCATAGAAAAGGGTACTTTCCTTTTCACTTGCATTCATCACCTCACACTGTTCCAAGCGGTCCTCTGTACAAACTGTCATAATAAGGTATTATTTTATAGGCACAAGATCAGACCAGTATAAATGGCCACAGTCCACAAATTATGCCTAGTGTAACCAACTTTAATAGTCCATGTGTTAAAATTCAATAGGTATGTATTATGAAACCTAGCATAAAAAATCCATCTGAATATAAAAATACATACAATATAAATTAACATGTTATGCGCCACAAGGATTTAGACGTAAAGGTAAAACTTAAAATTAAGTACCTATTAAACCTCCTAGTGTTATATTAGGAAAAAATTATGCTTGCTGTAGCTGAGCTAAACAACAACACTGTATCTGTGTTACATTAACTAAATTACTTAAGCTTATAAAGAAATTTTCGAATTAAATATTTAAAGTTCGAACTCGAATATTTGACACAAATGATACAATTTATGATTATAAAACTCCATTCGTGTATCTAGTATTGATTGAAATTACTCATAAAATTAATATTGAAATAAAAATATATTAACCCTCAAACATTCAAATACAAACAGACTTTAATGCACACTAAATTGTGAACTGCCACCATTTCTAAGGTTCTTCACTACAATTAATCTTGCATTTCTTCAGGCAACTCATGAGGATTGAGTATGCCCGGCACTGACAACTGCACTCTTCGCTTCTCCTCTTGTGCTTGACGAAGAGAAAACAAGCGCTCCTCCAAATACAAATCACTATCGTCTTCTCCTGTGTACTCCTGTAATATTAAATGATTATTTTTATGTTTACAGTTCCATGTTACTGCCATCCTAGGGACGACGTGTTTATTATACTTGTTGCTCATTCTTTGATCAATCAAGGGGTATACGAAACATCCCCAGTCCCCCATGTATTTCCGCGATTTTCAGTTGTTTAGAAGATATGATTTCAATGATTTTTTAACAAGTTCCACCTTGTTTTTTTTCTCTTTCTGCGGTATGATGTTGATGTTTTTATTTATGGTACTGGCTTTTTTTTTGGCTACTTCCCCTAAAAATATGGTACACCTAGGCCTGATGGAACACGACTAAAAGTAAGTTTTAAGTTCAAAATTTCTGCTCAAGGATTTCAGTCACAAAAGTTCGACTCTTTATTATTTTTTTGTTTGAATAGTGCCAAGGGCTCCAGAGTATTTTTAAAAACTATCTTAAAGATATACATAAAAAAACCTAGAGCTCAATCGGGATTTATTTCCTGTAAATTGCATTCAAAGTGACAAAAGGAGTAACTTTTTTATGAAAACTAGAATAATATTATCTAGTAGTATCCGCAAGGTTATAGGTATTATAACCGGTCACTGTCCGCTAAACAAGCATCTTTTCAATATAGGTGTGACAGACAGCCCCCTATGCAGAGGATGTATGGAGGGAGAAGAAACGTCACAGCATGTGCTCATGGAATGCAGGGATGTGGCAGATCAATGGGCACAAACTATTTAACACCCAGCATCGCTTGCGAAAGCCTGCAGCAATCTCAATGGACTTCTGGTCTTTTGGGAGTGCCTGGGCTGGTTAGAATAGGGAACATTTGAAAGACTCGTACAATGGCCCAATTATGAGGGTAAGTGCGGAAAACGCCCAGCAAAAGTAAACTAAATTATCTAGTAAATTTCTATAAACAGTGAAACAATCAAAGGGGTCGAAACCTATTGATTGTCTTCGGCACCAAGGGATGTTTTAAACGTAAGAGTCGCTCGGTTAAGAGCATGCGACGACTGTGCTCTTAGGCTTTATCCAAACAAGCTGGCCTAATGCAGGTTGACAACTATAAAGTCACACGTGATCCGCGTGGTCGTTATCATTAGTTAATAATACGTACTGAATTCGACATCAGATGCGCGTGACTTGGAATCAAACTTGAGACCTTTGACTTGGTAGTCCAATGCTTCTATCACTGGCTTAGTCGCAAAATGTCGCTTTCGCAAAATGTCTCTTTCGCAGAATGTCGCTTTCGCAAAATGTCTCTTTCTCAAAAGGTCGCTTTCTTATATTATTTCTTTCGCAGAATATCACTTGCACAAAATGTCGCGATAGTATCATTAACTATTTACTGCATATAATTATGTACATTTTTTTTTAAACAAAGTCAAACTAAAATTTTAGTCATTAAAGGAAACAAATCATTTTGGTTCTTTTTACTTCAGTATTACAAATTAACACTTTTGATTAAAATTGGACAGCGTTGTGGGTTACTTTATAACCAAATTGATTGTATGTTAAATTAACTGTAGGTAAGTTTTTATAATGTAACTGTTTGCTGTTCCTATCAATAAAAATAAAATTCTGCGAAAGCGACATTATGAGAAAGAGACATTGCACGACCAGTAGACATTTTGTGACTAAGCCCTATCACTATGCATCACATGCTAAGTTGCCTATTTGATTTAGTTGAAAAAGTACATTTATAAGAGATGATACACAAATTGACAAAATGCATTTAGGTCTAATCACTACTCATCTCAAATATTGGGGTATTCCACGGTTATTTGCTCTTATGGACAACTGTCTTATAAAAAATCTAGAAATAATATCATTACTTAGAACTATTCAAGAAAATAATAGATTCTAGAAACTTACTCTTATTTGCACTAAAAAGTCTCTTAGGTGATCTTTAAATGCTGGAATATCTTGATCCAAATTGAACAACCCTTGAACAGTAATCTTAATTTGATTGTCTGTTAAATGGGGGAATGCTCTCTTTAGAAGATTGGCGACATATTCCTGAAAACAGTTTACAAATATTAATAGAAAAGTGACAGGTTTACAAACCCTATAAAAGTACTTATAAACATATCAGCATACATGAGCCAAGTATTTACATCGCCTAACTGTCCAAACATAAAAAATGTTCTCTTCTCAAATACAGTTAAGAATTTTCTTTTACCTACAATCTGTCAATTATTAATATTCCATAAATATATATGGAATAAATATAGATATTCCATACACATGTCTTATATATTGAACATATTGCAGTACCCTATAATACTGAATGCAACTCCTAGGTTGAAAAACAATGCCTTAGAATACTTGGGTCAGTTCATAGTATTAGCACAGATTGGAGGGATTGGATTAAAGAAATTTGTGCCACCATAATCACTATTGTTCCTTCTATTTGTTTATATTTCCTTCGAAAAATGTACAGTAAGTATATAGTCTTGGCCTAAATTTTACTTCCATTCCTTTTTGCGCCAATAGATTTCGCCATTAGTACATAATGTAGTCTTACCTGAATATAGAGAACATTGTCTGGTGTGGGTCCAAGTGGCACCGTAACTCGTCCAGCCTCCACAAGAGAGAAGATATATGCTAATATTGTAGCATGCATTGTAAGGCCGGCACCATGAGATGTGTCTGTGACCACACTAAATACATGCTCTAAGATGTCACACAAATAGGTCTGGTAGAAACTCTGTGCAGCTTGTGGATGTTGCTCTACATTATGCAGTAACCGGTATAAGATTTGGAGACCAGTGTCGGCTACATTTCTCATTGTGTGCTTAAATGCCCAGATAATGGAATCCAATACCAGTTTGAACTGTGCTGGAGGTATGCTTAGGAATGCCTTAAAACAATGTGTATTCACTGCTTGCAACAGAAGAAAGAACTCTGTTCGATGCTCGGGATACTCTTCAAAGTCTTTGTTGATCATCTCAAGAGTACATTCAAAAACAGCATCAAATATTTTGGGCACTTCAGAAGTTATATGCCCTCCCAGCTTGTAAACAATTGCAGCCATGCAAGATAAGACCTCAGGTTCTCGTGCATCTGGCACTGCAGTTCTCTGGTAATCCAAGAGAACTGCATCTAAAAGTGGAGGAATAAAATTTTCCAAAACCATACTGTTGTCTGTGGAACGAGATACCCAACTGGCAATCAACTTAAGTGTTTCTTTTTTTATAATTCGCATGTTCTTTATTAATGGCTGCTTAGTCACAACTACACCATTTAAAGCAATTGCTTGACTGATGTTTTCAGACATCACTTTATAAACATTGAGCATGTCCAAATATATTCTCCCCAACTGCACAACATATGGATGCCCTAATGCACGGCACGCACGAACATTTGTTTTGAGAATACTTACAAGCTGTTTGACAGCCTCTGGATCTTTGAGGATATCCACATTGTGCGATGCTTGAGATATTATATCATCCCAGACTTGATTAGGCAGCAGCATATATTTCTCAATGAGCTGCTCTTGAGCAACTTGATCCACTTGTGCACTAATCATGTATCCTACAGCTTCATAGAAAGTATGCACTTGCAGTGTTTGTAAATCACAGATAATGGAACTGATTGTGCTTAAGATTTCCTCAATGAATGGACAAGCTTCGCCTACCTGAGTAGTAACAAAATGACGCCGGCATTTGATAGCAATCTTTATGAATGTGTCACATGCCATGTCTTGGACTCCATCATGTGTCTCATGCATGAATTCAAAAAGTTTATTTACGACAGTCTTCAAAAACTTCCAATGAGCTCTTAAGAACCTAGGGTACTGGCCTACCACATACATTATATTACTAGCAATAATAGCTTTATTATCTTTTCCTTTTTTTTGTTCACAAAGACCCAGAAGTTCTTTAATTACAACAACAAGAAATCTTTTCTCATCTTCCTCCATCATTGCACCAGATATTGAGCCAATTGCCCAGCACAGTGTATTTAAATTTTTCCATGACCATTCAGTGCCATTTACCTGGTGTTGAAGCTTTTCTGTCATAATGCGTTCTGTATCTTGATAATCTAAATGAGTCAAATAAACTAGGGTTTCTCTCATATTCTTATACAAATTAATTGAATCAGTGTCCTTCATAAACTCTCTCACAACTTCACCATTCTCATTCTCTACCACTAATACTTCTTCAGGTTTAGCCATTCTAGAGATCATAATGTAGCGAACACTGCTCAGCACATCAGAATACAATGCTTTTCTACCAACACTTTTTCCAAGTGTGTACATGTTAGATGTATGTGAGCATGGCGCAATCTTGTATAAATCAGCAGCCAAGGCATTCCAAAATTCCAGGCAAATCTTAAAAATCTCAACCTCTTCCACCTCAGATATCAAAACAAGGTACCGAAGGGCATTCATTAGAGTGTTTGTAAGCCCCCTTCTTTCAATAAGTTGTCCATGTTCCTTCAAATATGTGCAGAGAAACAAAGCAAGATTTTGGATAAAAACTTGCTCCTGATCTCGACCAGCAGCATACGCTTCACGTATGTTGGTAGTGAGTGGCAACATCACTTCAAGCTGCTCCATAGTCTGTACAAGCAGAGCAACAAACTGCTCCTCATAGTTACTGACAGTCACGCCAGCAATCTCTGTCAGACAGCTTAATGTTACATTACGGAACATTGGTACATTTAAAAACTTAAATATGAGTGTGCTTATCAATTTCATTTCAAATATATACCCAAGAGGAATCCAATTTAAAAATCTTAGCAGGGTATGGAGTGTAGCATCCACTAGTGGTGCATTTTGTGAATTTTCAAGAACAAACTGACAAAGTTGAAATATTTGACTGAACTCGGAACACATAGTGTCTTTTAAATGTTTTGCTTTTGTTTGAGTGAGTTGTCCTGTACTAAATACAAACACTTCCTCACTTAATAGCTTTAAAATCACCATGTTATTTTGACAGAGACTTTCATTGGTCTTAGATGCACCCACAATATCACTAATAAAAGTCTCCCAGTTGTGAGGCCATTCTCTTTTCAATACCTGAATCAAAATCATGTTGAGTTTTTTCAAATACACCTTGTTGTTTTCCATTGTCACTGGATCTGATGAATTTTTGATAATAAGACCAACAATGTATTTCTTAATCCCTTCACATTGATTTCTTGGTAATATTTTCCATCTTGTTTGTATAACTTGTTCTAATATTTGTAAGGCATAGTATTTTGTTTCCTGGTTTTGTGAATACTCCAGTATTGTATCAACACGAGTCCATGCATCAGGGTGTTCCTTTAGTGCTGTCAGTATCTCCTGTGCAGTACGCTGTTGTTCTCCAACAGTTGAATACAAACATCCAACAATATTATCAAGTAAAGTGATGTCTAATTTCTGGTTGAAATCCAAAAGTTTAGAAGCTTGTTGCTCTAAAGTTGCCATTCTGTTTGATACAACTTATTGAAAATTTGTTCCCTTTATTGAAAATCAAAACTTTAATAATTTTTTCACATTCATTCCTCACCATACGTATCACTGAAAAAATAATTCCTGAATTAGGAAGGACTTAACTAGCTATAACCTCTTCATGATGCATAGATAAAAACCAAGTCGTGGGGGTAATCAACATAATGAAATTTGACTAAAAACACCTGTTCTGATTACAAAGATTAGGAGAACTCTTTAAAATATGATGATTACATTTCCTTTCTTGTCGCAAATGGAAATATAGAGCACACACCCCGCAAAGATGTTGAGGATGTTTGCTCAGAATCGTAACATTGCTTGAGAGACAAAAACTGTTGTTACTAGTGTTGAAAAGAAACAGATGAAAGTAGCTGATCTTAACGACAAATTTATTAACTTACCCGAGAAAATAATTTGCGGCGCAATCAGTCTAACGCACTACCATACATACTAATCCGTTGTTTTCGTGAAGCTTGAAAAAGCTAACACGCATGTTGTCTATGCTTATTTTTTTGTATTCCAAAATATAATACTAAATAATGTAATCTCTTTATTTAAAACAAAATTTACTAAAATTATTTGATGACAAAATGATAGAATAAGAAGTTGTTAAATTAATTCACTATTTTTTTTACCAATAAACGCACATCGATTTGGCTCGCTCAATTTGTTTTGTAGTGTAGGACAATACAGTACCAGAGTCCTCGCCACCGTGGCGCCACCACTGAAGTCTTACGGCAAAAGTGAGAACAAATTTGACAGTTCCGCCATAATGTCAATAACGTTAGTTGTTTGTGAAATAAACAGCAATATTGGAGCGTAAAGTATTAAAAAGTGCAGCCCATGAACTGATCCTTTAAGTGAATGCTTTTTGTAATTTAGAACAAAAAAAATCCCGCTAAATAAAGTGTCGCCGCCATGACATCTAAACTTTAGGGACATTTAGCCTAATTTATGGGTAACATATTGTTTGTTGACAAGACGAACATAATTCTTGTACCAAGATAAGTGCATAAATAAAAAAATAAATTAATAAAAAAATATTGTTTTATTTAATTTATGTACAGTTCGCGCCAAACTTATTGTCCGGGTTGAAGTTGGCGCTAGCTAACTTTAACCCGGCCGTTAAAATCGGAGAGAGAAAAATATTGGATTAGAATAATTTATAACGACAGATTAGGACTTGAGCTTTCGTTTTTATTTATTACAATCTAATATTTTTCTTTAGCATTGCCATTTGGCATTGACCTTGCAAGTGAACTTTAGCTGACCGAGTACTCTTTTGAGTTTTATTTACATTGCTGTTTTGAGTGAAATAAACGATTTTTTAATTATAAATCTATTTTGGGTAAATAGAAATAATGTTTTCTTACACGTTCAAGTAAAAAAAACTGCAGAAAAAATTGGAAAATTGATGAAAAAAGTAACGGAAATTGAAATAAAACTACTTTTTACGGATTTTATCGCGTTATATTGATATTATTTTAATCCCGACGTTTCGGACCCTTTACAGCGTCCATGGTCACGGGTGACTAAAGTGGTAGGCGTCTTGACGTGTCAATTACTAACAGCTACCCTACATTTTTGTTAATTGTTGGCAATCCGATTCACGTAGAACGAGCTCACCGTATCCTTCGGTCTTGCAGTTTTAGGCTTGGATTTAGATTTAATTGAATCTATAATAGGGTTCCAAGCAGGTGGTAAGACCCAGCCATCTTCTCTATTGAAATTTGGATGTTTTTTAATTTCAATGGCCTTACGAATCATCCTGGGTAGGAATCGGTTTTCTTTTGCGAGGACTTGTGGTTGATCAAATCTGATGTAATGCCGGGCCTTGTCAAGGGTGTGTTCACAAATTGCAGACTTTCCAGAACGGCGGTGTTTGACATCAGCGATGTGTTCTTTTACGCGGGTCCCTATGCTTCGTTTAGTTTGGCCTATGTAAGAGAGAGCACAGTCACAATCAAGCTTGTATACTCCCGCATCTTGTAGAGGTATGTGACACTTTACAGGTGGTAAAAACTGACTGATCTTCTTCAGCGGCTTGAAGTAAGTTTTAATTGAAGCACGCTTCAAGATGTAGCCAATCTTGTCAGTGACCCCTCTCACATATGGTAGTACTGCAGGTAAGCGCTCGACTGTGGCACGTTTTACGCGCGCGGCAGGGAAAACCCTGCCGCGCGCGTAAAACGTAAAAATACCAGCAATAAATCGACTATTTCCTAAAAAAATAGTTTTTTTCATAATCGATTATTTTTTCACATCCCTAAGCTTTAGAATATAATTTATCTGTCTTTGAATGAATGAGCATATCAAGCGTTCAAGCAAATTGGTAGAAAGAAAAATCCATTTTCTGGAATGAGAATATTATCTCGCCCTTGTTCTTAAAATTAAGCTACGGTGCAATATATATTAAATTATGGCGGATAGTGATAATCCTAACCCTTCTAATCATCCTCCTGGTGATGCATCTATCGAAAACAGCGTTGTTGAAGCAAATGGATCGTCTGAAGATGCTGTTGATGTAAGTTTTTGCAGAATAAATGTTTTGCTACTTCTGACCATCTTATCATAGTAACTCATTTCAATAAGATTTTTATATCTCTCAAGAAGGTACCTACTTCTAAATTTTTTGATTTCTTGCACAGATACAAAAATGTTTTTTTTTTGTATAAAAAATAACCTGTAAAACCTTACAGTTCGCGACAGTTTTATAGCTGATAATATTTTCTTTTAGGTCAATGCCCAAATCGATGAACAAAGGCGCAGAATGCAACCTACTAAAATGGAATCTTTCTTTGCTATTACAAAATCATTGATAATAAGAGCATTAGTGGTTTATTTTATTACCTCTATGTTCCGACAACCATCAGCACCCAAGACGGATATTAGCAGTCCTACCTCAACACCTCGTCTCCCTGCAATTAATATGTTTGCTAATGGCACAGTATTAGACATGTATTGTTATATATCAGAGAGAGAATTTTATTCAAATTTGGAAGATTCTGATTTAGTTTGGAAGCATATTGGAATTGTTTATGGTGACTGGCATGGAGGACCACTTGGTGATGGCACTTTTACCCACACCACTAGTATTACACCCTCGGAATCACTAAAGAACAATGGATCAATTTATCTTCATGTATTTATAGTGCAATCAGGAAAAACGCCTGATCCCAAAAATAAGAATGATTATAGTGGACCTTACATTACATATGGAAAAAAAATGCTAAACAAGTTTAAAAAGTTACGCTACTTGAAAACACACAACTTATTAACTGGCCAAACTGAAAAATCTGCTGAAGAAATTATAAAAGCTGAAACACTTAAAGAAGAAATTGTATCACACTGGCATCCAAATTTAACCATAAATTTGGTTACAGATCAAACAAATTGGATGCAAGGAAGTGTACCGCCTCCATTGGATGAGTTTATTTTCTTTTTACCAGATGGGAAACAATATAAGCCAGCAGTGTTCTTGAATGATTATTGGAATATGATGCGTGATTATGTTCCCATTAACAAGACTACTGGTACTTTAAGCCTTGAATTGACATTTCAACCACTAAGTCTCTTTAAATGGCAGTTGTACACAGCCCAGGCAATGAGGGATAAATTAAGTGTGTTCTCTGCATTAGGTGCTGAAGAGCAAGATGAGGAACAGGACACAGTCAAAGAATTGCTTCTTGATACATCACCTTATTTGTTAGCACTCACAATTAGTGTGTCAGTTTTACATTCTATATTTGAGTTACTTGCTTTCAAAAATGATATTCAATTCTGGAACAATAGGCAGTCACTTGAAGGTCTTTCAGTGAGATCAGTATTTTTCAATGTTTTTCAGTCCACTGTAGTATTACTTTATGTTCTTGACAATGAAACAAATGTCATGGTCAGAATTTCATGCTTCATTGGATTACTGATTGAGGTATGGAAAATAAATAAAGTTATGGATGTAAAAATTAATAGAGAAGACCGTATATTTGGGATACCAAAACTTAGTTTCACTGACAAAGGTTCTTATGTTGAATCTAGCACAAAGCAGTATGACATGTTAGCTTTCCGCTACCTCAGCTGGGGATGTTTTCCTCTCCTGGTGGGGTATGGTGTGTACTCATTGCTTTATCAGGAACATAAAGGGTGGTACTCTTTCATTTTGAACATGATGTATGGATATTTATTGACTTTTGGTTTCATCATGATGACACCTCAGCTGTTCATTAACTACAAGTTGAAGTCAGTAGCACATCTTCCATGGCGTATGATGACATACAAGTTCCTTAATACTTTCATAGATGATATTTTTGCTTTTGTCATCAAAATGCCAACTATGTACCGTTTGGGCTGCTTCAGAGATGGTAAGTGTTTGCATATGTTTTTTTTGTTTTGTTCAACACAAAATGATGTGATAACAGTAAAATTTAATTTGAACACAACTGCCTTTATAAGTTATGTTTTGGACCAAGACCTTAAAAATACCTGAATCAATTTCCATCAAATAACACCATGTCCCAGACTTACATGATAACTGTTTTCATGTTTGGGGTTAAAAATATCAGAAAAGTTTTTTTCACTAAGGTGGCAAACAAGCTATTGTCATGAACCCAACTGTGAATTTTAAAGGAAAATAACACTTACCTGGGAATTAAATCCAGGAACTCTAAAGTAGCAGTCATCCTTACCCCAAAGCCTCGAAAAATTTGGGGTTACACCCAGTAGACTAAGGATTAAGATAAAGAGGCAGTTGTATATAACAACATAATAATAACATAATAATGTTCACTTGTTACAGACATAGTGTTCTTCATCTTCCTATATCAGAGGTGGATCTACAAGGTGGACCACAAGCGTGTCAATGAATTTGGATTTTCTGGTGAGATGGAACAACAACAAAAACAAGTGAAGAATGGGACTCCAGCTATAACGGAAACAGAACAAAATCCTGGTGATAAGAAGAATGATTAATAATTTATTTGTAATATATTTTAGAAAGTTTTAAACATTACTTGCAATCCAAGTTATCACTTTTGAGTTTTCATAGATTTATCAAGATAGGAGCTACAAATATTACTATATACTTCTATAATATTGAACAAGCACCAGAAGAGCAAGCTCCAAGTTCCATTTTAACAAAGTTCAGACTTCCTGAAACTGTTCGTTTTGGTAATAAACCATAGCTCCATATAAATCACAAACTTTATTAAAATAAGTCATAATAATATTTATTTACTAGATCCTCACTTTAATTTTGAGTAGAATGCATTAAAGAAACACTCTGGACGAGGGTCGAAACGATTGTTTTTCTGTTTTGTCTGCTTATTGATTTTGATAGGTTAATTGAATGGCGTGGTAACGTGCATTTAATTATGTAACTATGGTTTTTTGTGCAAATAGGAAGAATAAATTCGAATATCGTCATTATAGTATCAATTATGTATTGGAAACCTAAATGTTATGTATAAGCCAGAAGCTTTTGATAAATATAATTATGTATTTGCGTAATTGATGTATAATATAACAATGATTCAGTTATTGAAGTGTGAAAAAACCTGTTAACAATGGGTTTTTTTGGCGCATTAGTTAACTTCAATTTCACTGAAACAGTAATTAGTCTGAAAAAGTATGCGTGTTTTGCCGCTGCTACTAAAATATTATTTTAAATGCTATAGACTGTGCGCCTGCCAGTATAAATTTGAATATGTTTAACTAGTTTGCACCAGTTTTAGAGTAGGAGAGTATTATGTACAGGAATACAATTGTTAAAGTAAAATCCGATATAATTGGAATAAGTTGGGTCACATTTCTATTATTATTATTTGAATACTGTGAGATACAAAAGACATTTATTTATAGAACACTTGTATTTATAACTAATGTGTAAAATTATGGTTGTGTGATAAATATGAGAATTTGTTTTTTGTTGTAATATTATTATAGACAGTGTGTATTATTTCATTTAGATAATATTCTAAGACTAGAGTTATTTAAATTAAATCTCGCCACTTCTAAGTATTTAACTGAATGTTTCACTTAATTAATAAAATCCTGTTAAGATTTACTAATTGGATTAATTGTAATATGTAAAGCGAATGCATAGTTAAGTATCATTCACGCTTTGTATGAACTAGATAAATTGTTGACAATGGAATTATTATGGTCTTATAGTAGAACAGTTACCCTTGTTTTCATAGTGGTTACGGTTAGGCACTATACTATCCAAATGATTTTGACCTCAACATCTTTTCTGTTATTGGTATTGTATCCAAAATCAACTAGTTTCAAATTAGTTTGTAATAGATGAAATTCTTGATTTATAAAAAACTTTTATGATGTAGGTACTTGTATTTGTATTAGAAAATAGAAAAACTATTTGGCTATTTGGTTAACTATCGACAATTTTTTTGTAGTCTCCATGGCGACTCATTCAGTTAATTTCTGTTTCCTATTAATCCTTTTTAGGGCCTGTTTCACCATTTCTGGATAGTGAAACTAAATAATATTTTATGTTATTTTATAAACTTTTTCTTTTCAGTCGAAATTAAATGCAAATGTTGCTTCTTAATTATAATTTTAATTTAAGATAAATTGTTATAAATTCAATTTTTTTTATTGCAAATCAAATGTTTTTTTAAAACTATAATCCCATTTAATTTGTTCATCATTCATGATATAAACCAATTAATAAAATTAAAATATTATTGTATTAATTTAAGCTACCAATTAAAAAATGGAGCTAAATTTTTACTAAATTATCTACCAAGTAATTTAACGGGAACTTACTAGGAGCCGGTGAAACAGGCCCTTGGTGTTAAAGAAATGAAATATACCTTAATTTAAATAAGTGGGCCATGCAGCAGAATCATCACCGGTATAATAATTATACTGTGTATTTCATATCAGTGTTATATATATATATATATATATATATATATTTGCATGTTTTCGTTTAAAATGTAATATTTGGAGCACAATATGATTTTTACTGCATGATTATTACACATTGTAATATATTTTTATTAAATTATAAATAAATTTGTTGTTTGAGCTGTATTCTGTTTAAAATTTAACGACAATACTTATCTGATTTAAGGTGTGCAAGTCAACACATTTAAAAAAATGTAATATTTGCGCCGCCGAGATGCGTGTCATCTCTGTGTAGTAGTAGGTAATTAACAGTACTTGTGCGTAAGATACATTTTAATATATGACCTGGTTCAATATTCAGTCCACGGTAGTAAACATTGTACATTGGCGCTATACTGGTCCATGAACAAAAAAAAACAATATTTTACAGATAATTGATTGATTTTATTAAAATCATCATTTTACAGAACGATAAAAATTAAATTAACAGCGATACATAACTTGAAATATCTATAGGATTACAATTTGGTGGAATTTCTATAATAAAATTAGACAAGCGAGAACAGACGAGCCGTTGCTGTACTTCTTAATCTATTGAGATATAGCATAATTAAAACTGAGATTATTACATAACATTATAATTTTGACGCTGTTTTGAATGTTTAAAGTTAGGCCGGTAAGGCTATTATTCTTTTTAGGCATATTAATAAAAATCAGGTCTTGAAGACACAAATTGTAATCAGATCTGCAATTTCTAAGTCACACTAGATCATTTACATGCGTCAATCAGACTGCAATAGGGCAGGCAGGACGAAACTTGACTTTATTGAGACTTGCCGTCTTATTACAAAACGCGATCTAAAGAAAGTCTGGGTTTGATACTAGGTTTAAACCATGAACATAAAACGTTATTATAAAATAAAGTTTATCACTAAATCCAGTACTGTCTATGGTACTAAAGTTAAGCCACTGGGGCCCTTGAAGTTACAAATAACGGGAGCAAGTAGTACTACGTGTATCAAGCACATCAGTAATATTGTACATCCACAGTTCGCCGACATACATGGATAGATAGAATATACATATAGATAGGTAGAATATTCTTTATTGCACAACAAAAACCAATTTAAAGAACAATTTTATAAGCAACAAATGGTACAATGGGTGTAATTTTAGTTAGTTGGGATAGAACCAATCTGGCATACCAACCCGCCGCCGCCCGCCCGCGTTCTTTCGAAACGCGGCGCACGGTCACAGTAGTATGTATCATGGGGCCTAAACATACCGGCGAACTGTGGGTGTGCACCTCTACCTAACCTTTCGGGGAATACAGGTGTGATGGTATGTTGTACTATAAGTATTATAAAAGGTGGAAGGGACTTGGACGCATATCCGAATACCATTAGTTCAGTACATGATTCTGGAGACCCCACCCCGCGTTGAGTTTTTCCGTAACAATTTTCGTCCATTTTTCAATTTTTTTCTGCAGTTTTTTTACTTGTATATACCCAATTTCATTTATTCGCGCGGGCACTAACATTCAACGCGGAGCGTTATAATCGCGTTTTTAGCAATACACTGCGCGCCCAAAAATGACAATATCTGTAGTAACCGATCATTTCTTACATGAATGACCTAGCTCAATTTATTTTTCACCTTGAGTGAAACCTTGTCACGACGTTTGTGCGTCGATGTCCCTTCCACCTTGTATTCAACTCAACGTAACACAATAGTCTGTAAACATAATATTTTATGGTTAATATTAAGAAATTATTGTAAGAACTGTAATTGAGCACACTCAATATAAATAATTAAAATTTATCACAGATACATAATTCTGATACTTTTCGTACCAAGATAAGGTTCCAATCTTTAATACAAGTTCCGACAAAATAACTACGCATATCTAAAATTATACGAAAAGTGGTAGATTTAAGGACACAAAGTCCGTAAGTTCGTATTTCAGATACGAACGCAGTTATTTCATCTGAAATGTATGCATAAAAATATAATAATAACATAGACATGTGTTCAACAGACGCAAGGTTATCTTGCGTACACATTAAATTATCGTAAATGGTTCTGTGAGGACGACGATATGACTTAAAGAGGCTTAGTATTCTAGAGCATTTTTGAGATGTTTGCTTTCCGGGTTATCTTTCTGATATTGCTGCATCTGTTTCATTCAACTAACAACTTCATGTTGTAGTTGATGTTAATAACAGCAATACCCGAGGTGCATGATCACTGCTTTTATTTAAATGTAACAAATCTCATGTCTTATATGAACGGAAAACTATAACCTTGTTCCTGGTTTCAGGTATACATAAGTATACAATTATATTATACATTTAAATTTTCAGCAAGTCAGTGTCGCGCTTAAAAGAATAACCCTTTTAACGGGATTAGGTCAGTCAATAGTGGCGATTGACCTGAGGGTTTGTTGGTGAATCGGTAGGTGCGCCTGACGCGTTATCTGAAGGGGCATCCGGGCGCCCAGTGGCCGCGCGCGCCGCATCTGTAGCAGCGCCCGTAGCCGCCGTAGTAGGCGTCGGGAAGACCCTCGACGGGCTCGGCTCTTCTTCGGCTACCAGCAATATTACTTCCCGTTCCTAAATTTTATTTAATCACCATAAATACATTTTTAGTTATATCTTAAGTTCTGTACAATTTAGGCAGACCCTGATAGACAAATAACACGGAGAACAGATGACGGGCAGATAACGACAAGGAAGTCACTGCATCACTTAGAGGCTTGACGGACGAAATATTAAAAATAGAGATAAGCCTTAACCGTTTAGTTAGTATTAGACGTCCAGTAGTAAGATGGGTTGACGATATCTAATAATTGGAGTCTAATTTGGAAAATGTAAGTATATAGTCCGGTGGCCGACCATTCTAAATTGTTGTAGTCGATATCAATGGGCACCTAAGTATCCAGTCAAGAGCAGTTCGTAAAAAAAGGCAAAAAAATATATATTATACTTATATAAATACCTGCGTCGCCAGCGGGATGGTCGGTGTCGGAAGCCATGTCAGATCCACTGTCACTGTCGGTGGAACCGTAGCGACTGCCGTAGGCAAATGAGAAGTAGTCGTCCCTGTAGACAAATTATGAATACTTAACAAATCTAAAAAGTTTACACGCGCAATCACACGCAATAAGTCTTATTACACTGAGACGCCATGCCCATGGCACTGAATGTCGAAGTGACAGTGAATGCCGGATTATCCCATACAACGACTTTTATAGGACGTGCTATACAATTTAATAAGGAGTTGTAATAAGGACTTAATGTAATAAGGAGCGAGCCTATTGATATTTGATATTACTGTATCACAAAATAATCAAGACTGGAATATAATTTACGGAAACCCAGGACAGCTGTAGTCAAATTTTCAGTCATGTACTTACTCGTCCTCGTATTCCTGTTCCTCCTCCTCCTCGAGGAATTCGGAGTCGCTGGCTTCGGAGCCGTAAGAGCTGTAACTTCGTCTGAAAAAAAAAAACAAATGTTAAGCGAGCGAAAACCATTATATTTACCACTCCTATTGATTACGAATTTAAGAGACAGCAGCTGGATCTTGATATCTGGTTAAATTAAATCCCTCATGATTTTTTATTTAAGCTTAAATTGATTACTAATCTGTTTGCAGACAGAGTTTGCAGCATTGATTCTTCTACACTACTGTACTAGGGGTTAGGGGAATGCTTTTGTTATCTTAAACAATATTCTAGGTCTGCCTTATTTTTTTTGGTTTGACATTTAGACCAAACGAACATGCGAGCTAGAAAATGATTTATAAAATATATGTCTTTTTTTTCCTTGGCAAAAGCTTAATTTTGTAACATTCCATGCAGGATAAATATAAAATAACAGTCAGCCAGATGTCCTAACTAGAATTCAATCAAGTTCTTCTATGATCGTTTAGTTTAAAGGCATCACGAGACGTTGAGTACGCAAAATATTGAAGTGTTTGAGCATACCGACTGGTGTTCGCGTTGGACGGCTGGGCCAGTTCAGACTCGAGTTCTGCAACCAACACAGCTTCATAAAGCTATTCACATTTTACAACTCGCATTTTGTGTTTGGGTCCCAGTGAATATCTAATAACTAAACCTGCCTAAGATTGCATAATAGGTTCGAGTTGATTAGTACATCTTACATTGTAAAATTATTATTTTTGAATTTTACTTCGTGTGGCGTGGCGCGAAGAACCACGTAGATAGAGTGCCTTGCTTAAATAACTAAGTACCGTCACGAGCATAAATATGTATACACTTGGCAAAATAAAAATGTTTTTTTTCCCTTATAATATTGATTTAAATTGTATAGTGTTACGAACATAGTATTTTCAAACTAAAAACACTGTGATAGTGGATTTAATTCAAAGTTGCGACCGTTATTTAACAAATATATAACAAATCGATTTTGATGTTTAGCATGTGTGTATACATATTTATACTCATGACAGGCTTATAGTTTTTGTTACATACACACGTGGACGCGGAATGGTTTTAGAGATACACGATTTTGCAAAACGTTACTCCAGCAGGAAACGCAATATCTAAAAAACCTGAAGACGCACAAATTATATTTTAGGCGCACATTTATGCAACAATATTTCTCTTTCCGATCATTCGTTTAGAAATTTTCTGCTGGGCAGCTGGACAGCAGACGGCTGGGCTGGTCAGCAGACGTTCCACTCATAGCGATAAAGGTGACATTTTCTTACTAGGGTGACGTATACAAAATTTTCCCGGGACTAGGCATGATGACTGATTTTGGATAAGTACTCCACGATGTTCTTACACATCTACTTTACACAAAATAACTCATATTTTTTGAAAAATATATGGTTTAAGATATTTATTTTCTCAAAAGATTAACAAATCACTTACAGAGAAAATACAATGTTTAAAACTTAGTACTAAACTTAACATTAGCAGATTAGCGTAGTGTGCAGAATATTACAATTATTGTGGAGTTAGAGAGAAATATATGTTTTTGAAGGTAAAATAGCCTTATAAAAACAAATTTAAATTCCGCGCTAAAACGCTAGAACAGCAATGGCGTCGTCTGTGACGTCAATCTTTCGTAAAAACTTAACAAGTACAATTTACAGTAGAGCTTATAAGTTTGTTCTGATCATATTTTGATAATATTTTGTGCAATCATCATTAATCCTAATGTGTATCGATGGTGTGCGGTTCCTTAATGTCATAATACAACGATAAAAACGCCGAATAAGTTATTTATTAACGTTCCAATCCAAAAAAAGTTCGAAATACGTGGCTAAGCTAATAATTCAGCAATTTATTTCTGCGATGATCATTTTGTACCTATTTACTTTATAGATATGAAGTAGTTTAGCTCGACAATAAAATTAAAAGAAATTATTGTCAATAACGTGATATTGTAAATTATTGTCACTGACATGATCATTGATGTTAGGCAGAGATTTAAAATAAAACAAACCCTCCAAATATAAATTGTGTAAACACTTTGTTGATTACTGATGATGATGATGTGTAATTACTTTTTTGTAATAGGTATTGTGGTTTATTAAACAAAACTTATCTAGAAGTTTTAACATTTCAAAATCCAACCGAGCAAAACGCATCGTTTGTTGTAAAAAATGCTCCAAGCATCAACAAATCGATTCTTAGCACATTTGATTTATTTTATTTAATCGTGTTAAATTTATGGCCATTTTTTAGAAATGAAATCTTTCCTTCCTACTTTACCAGGCTTTTAGGACTGATTAAATAATGAATTACGTACAACGTTTATCTTATAAATAAACACTTTAACCGTTCGGGGAACTTCGTACTTAGTCTGTGATACTGGTATGTACATACTGGGTATTTATACCTGTACCAGTATATACGCCTCATCTCTATTTGTTTACGAAAGATTGACGTCACGCGCTTCCGATTGGTGTTCGATCTATCAAGGCGGATTAATATATTTTGCATTTTTATTTTTGCTAAAATAAATATAATCTCGCTTCTAATCTAAAAACAAGTGTTTATATAAGAATCAGTTGTTTCTTATAAAATTACGTGAAATCATAATTTCGGTCATTCTTAGTTGGTGTTATCATGCCTATTGGTATGATCAGTGCAGCCAATATAGAAAGTATAAAATAGGGTCCAGTCTACTATTTATAACATGTATCCTAGTCAATATTTCCCTGGACACCAACATATAAAATCGTCATCACGTCGACGATGTCACAATCGTCATCGTTGACAAACATGATCGTCACTACTTTTAACGGGCGTTCGCCGTACCGCTTCACTTTACTCTAAGGCGAATCTCACGCTTTGTTTAGATCCGAAGGTTCAACATTTGATTTTTGAAGTCAACTCCTTGACCAAAAGTGTCTTGGCAATGTACAAAAATTGTGTGTGCTCATATGTAATTATGTATCTATATCTTATTATAAATCATATCGTTAGACAGACTAAAAAAAGAATAGAGAATATGTGTCATACAATAATTATATACATATAATTATAATATGTATTATTACATTTCACGTACGCCTCTGCCTACACCATGGGCTACTAAATCACTGTAAACTACAGTTTAGTACATTACATAATAATATGAGTAATTATTTATGCAATTTTTATTTTAGTTACATTTAACGACGTTTGTGGTATTTATTTATTTTACGGAATTCTTTGCCGTATGTGCCGTGTAAGTAATAATCTCAAAACTTGTTCTATCTGACTCTGTTCTGTCTGGATGCGTTGCCTTAACTATTCCTATTTAGAATTGTATTTCTAATTATTTTAGCAATTTAGTTTTACTTGTAAGTATACTAATCAATTCTTCAACCTTTATTATTAAACACCGTAATCAATCGAAATCAATTATGAAGCTGTATTGTTGACATACGGGGGGTGATCATAAAGTCACAGTACAGTACAGAATCGAAAGTATTTACATTGGACAGCCGATAAAATTGTTAGGTATACAGGCGGACGACGACATCTGCGTTTCGACATACTACAAGTAATTACACGCCAAAGGGTTTGCAATGTGGGCAAAAAATATATCTAACATTCCTTTATAAACCATTATACAGTCAGTTTATTTATTTGTAAGAAAAATTTTATTAGTAAAAAAATGATGTTTTAAAATTTAAATAATAATGTTACGGCAGTGTTTATTGCCGACGATAATTTATTTCATTTAGAAAAAACATTTATATATAATTTTATATTAAGGCCCTGTTTCACCACGGTACCACGGTACCACCACGGGAGGTGGTGAAACAGGCCCTAAGTATTACGAAAATGTATGATCATAAATATTATGAATATTTATGATCATACAATTTATTTTTTACAGGATGCATATTATGAATTTACTTAACGTTAATAAGCTTCTGAAAAAATAATATAACAGACCTTTTCTACTCTGTAAAATATCTTTCCTTTTTTGTTTCATCTCTTCACTCAGACTTTGCACCATTTTCTCTATAAAAGAGTCCAGAACTAAGCTCTTGCATTCTGATGTGATAGGAGATCTGAAACATTATTATTTTTTAAGTGTGCTATTTTATTTTCAGATCCATGAAGAATCACCAAAGCTTTGGCGGCCATAGTCAAATCTTAGATTGGATCATTTGTGCTTTAAAATGTCGGGTTATTTCGGCACCCATGCCGCAATGATACACAGCAGTATATCTCACCTGCATATAGGACAATCCTTTTTCTTTTTCTTCCAAACCGAAATACAATATTTGCAAAAAGTATGGGAGCAGTTGAGTGTTGTGGCCGTTACAAACAATTCTGCACATATGCTGCACTGCAGTTCACTTTCCATAAGCTCACCAACTTCAGTGAGAACCATCTGCTTTGAAGAACCTTCACCTGCTGTATCAGGCACGGCGAGGGTCTCTAAGATAGTGTTCTTCTCAGTTTGAACAGTTTGAAGTTGATTTTTAACCTGTAGTTGAAATAGGGAATCTATAAAACGCGCTGTTAGAACACAAATGTAGGGTAAATAAATCGGGGTGTCGGGTGAATCATTTTATGATGGCTTAGCGGCGTTTATTAGCGAGTGTCACGGTGTCGGCGAGCGGCGGCCGGCGGAGCGTTCTCCATGCCACAACTACTAGGGCGAAATAATCCAAAATGAGAGGACTGGTGCCTTCCAACTTCCCTGAGGAGAGCATTAGCGGCAGTGACTGAGGTGAACATAGACGTAAAAAAGCAAAATAGCGCAAATTTGTACGCTTTTTGCCTCAAAAGCAGGACTAAAATCGCCACTTGATAAATCATAATAACAATATGAATTGCGTAAACGAGGCTGTGCATAGTAAGTGTTTCGTATAATAAGAAGTTATATTGTAGTGGATAGACACTTTTGAATACAAGGGTTTCTAAATAACTTTGTTAAATTAATTTTTACATTGCACTTAGTAACTAAAATATTACATATCATCACGCCTATATTCCCCGAAGGGGTAGGCAGAGGCGTACTAATGTATACCCACATTTCGCCGGCATGTTTAGGTCCCATGTAATAGGGGCCGAGCCTATTGCCATCAACCGGGCACAAATCCAGACTCCGAGCTGCTACTAGGAATTTCACAGAAAACCCACCAACACTTTGCTCAACCCGGGGATCGAACCCAGGAATCCTAGCGCAGCAGTCGCGCTTAGGACCACTATTTCAACGAGGTAGTCAAAATATTGCATTGATTATTTGCCTACCTTTTCAAGTTGCTCCTGTAATGTGCTAATTACTACACTAGACTGTTCCGCCTGTTTTTGGATTCGTTCTGCTGCCAATGCCGCTAACTCTGTTTCCCTCTCTGTCACTCGCATCTGTTATTAAAATACCAATAGCAATTTAAAATTAGGGAAGAAGCATTTTATTCGTTTTCCTTTTATGCTACTGCCCCACCTGCGTTAACGTTAAGGTTAGTGTTAATGTCCAACTACGCGTTAGTAAAGTAAAGCATTAAACATTAAAGTTCAACGCCGCAAAGAGTTAATTTCTACTGAAGTAACGCGTACCTACCTACACGACAATGGAGGTGACAACAACTGCTCTGGTTGCAAAAATGAGTGCAAACAATTAATATATTAATTTTCAAGAACTTCAGTGTCGTAATAATGCAGTTTTCACTTTAAAAGAAAGTACATACGTCCTTGCTCTATGCGTGCAACTTGCGGAATAACTTGTGTTAATGTAGCCAACATTGACTGGTGCGCTCAACTCTAAACTATGCGCTAATACCCTTTGATGTGTCAAAAACACCGACACTCAAGCTATCGCTTAACGTATAACGCCATTAGTAATGGCGTTAGCAAATTAATACGTTAAAACGTTGGATACATCTCCGTAATACCCTTATTGACGTGTTAGTTATCGCGTTAAGACGCAGGTGGAGCCGTAGCATTAGTCTTACTTATCTATGTCTAATAAAAATGTTGTTTACTCTCAGATTTTCCAGTGATTTCTCAGCCTCAGCTTGTGCCTCGGTTAATTTCTTTTCTATATCTTCTCTTTCTTTCATCTGTAATATTTGAGAGGATTGTTAACAAAACATTATAAAGTTCATTTTGTTACCTAATTTTCAATCAAGTTAGGATAATATAACTGCCCCTCTGAAGTTAAGGCTGTGATACGCTGGTACTACACTGGCATGCCATCTACTAGGCATTATGTGTTGGAATGATACACATGCCTGCAGCTGGCCTAACTAGTGTTGTAAAAGAACTGAGTCTTTATAGTCCTGATATTGAGACTCGTCACTCGAGTCTCAATATTAGGACTATAAAGAGCAAGAGTCAATCTTGCTACCTACCTACAACCTACAAGCTATGCTTAGTTTGGGACTAGATTGCGCTGTGTAAAATATCCCAGGATATTTATTTATTTATTTTCTGCATCAAGTGAGTGGCAAAACTTGTATTGATGGAACATAAGGGTGAGGGGACTCTCATGGCAGTATTGTTACTGTACACTAAAATAATAATACTGCACTAATACTGCACGACCATAATGACAAATAATTTTATTCATCCATTGTGTGCAGTCACTTGCATATTGCATACATCACAGAGGCTCAATTATATTGTCAAGATTGTTTACTGTCTAAAAAGAAAAATACGAACTAAGGCAGTTCAGTTTACAAAGAACTAAATTAATATTCTTACTAATTGCTGCATTTTGAGTTTCTCCTCATTGCTCAACCTTTTCATGTGCTCCATCTGTGTGTGTCTCCAACTGAGCAGTTGTTCAGCTTTCAATTTCTCCTGTTCTGTTTGTTGAACTTGATCTTCTAGAGTCTTTTTCATATTATCTAGTTCCTGTTTAAGTTCTTTTTCCCTTAGTTTTTTTTGTTCTTCTAGTTCTTTTAATTCCTGTATAGTAAAATAAATAATTAAAGGTGTTATCACAGTTTACATGGTATAAGTTGACTGGTTTGAACTTTGAAGTAAGGATGCACTGTATATAATTATTTATAAATAATCCATTACACATACAAATAGATAAATTCAGTCTCATTGAATTAAAGAATATTTATACCATATTTCAACCCCTTACAGCCCTTTTTTATGCATTAAAAAGTAGCCTGTGTCCTCTCAGGCTCCCAAATATCATTTAAATCGGTTCAGTAGTTTTGGTGTGAAACTGAGACAGACAGACAGAGTCTTTCTCATTATAATATTAGTAAGGATCATTTGTACAAAATAATAAGAAGATATTATTATGGTGATTTCAAGATATTAATCTGAATGATACCTTCTCTTTAGCTAGCCTAAGCTGTTCAGTTTCATGCTGGAGCATGTCTTCAAATTCTT
Source organism: Acronicta psi (assembly GCA_946251955.1). Lineage (NCBI taxonomy): Eukaryota > Metazoa > Arthropoda > Insecta > Lepidoptera > Noctuidae > Acronicta > Acronicta psi. The sequence goes on along the minus strand of OX276475.1, from coordinate 6,433,775 downwards.
TGCGTTCTTTCAACCGAACATCTTCTTGTTCTTGTATCTTAGCCTTCAGCTTTTCCAACATGTCTAGCTTAGAAGTATTTTCACGATTCAGTTCTGATAAGAACTCTTCTCTCTCTTTCATTAGCTTTTCTTTTAATAAATTATTCTCTTTCAAAAGTTCTGACTCAGATTCATTGTGCTTCTGAATTTGTTCCTAGAAATAATTTAACCCATTATAATTATTGTTAGTCACAAGTTGCAGAGATTTACTAGTGTGGAAGTATGTCCTTGATAGGTTTAATACTAGAGTGTATAAGTATACTTACTAAGTAGATAATAATGTATAGTAAAATGGAAAACCTAAAAGTCAGTTGATTTTTAACAAAGTTGGTTATGAGCAGAAAAGAAAAAATGGTTGGCCACTTGATACAACACAACAACTTCTTTTGACAAGACAATTGTAGAAAGCAAAATTGACACTTTGCTAAGAAGAATGTTTAGTAAACTTACCATCAGCTCACTTATTTTATTTTCCATTTCATGTTTGATAGCAGCAAGTTGTGCATCTCGTTCCTCCTCAAGTATATGTTTCTGACGTTCAACTTCATTTTTCTCTCCTTTTAAATTTTCTATTTGAGATGCAAAGTCATTTTCTAGTTGTTGTATTTTTCTGTTCATATCAGTTTGTAACTGCTGCTTTAATATCATTGATGTGTTTTGCATTTGTTTAGCATTCTGTATCTTCTCTTCAATATGTTTTATTTCAAAGGTTTGTGACTCTTCAAACTTCATCTTCACATCATCTATTATCTTTGTATTATGATTACTTTTATCCATTTTAATTCTCTTCTTTGGAATTTCAAACTCATCTTCAAAGGGATTTTTAAACTTATAAACAAATTCTTCTGTGTGCTCTAATGTTATGATATCACCATCATACAATGTTTTCACAAACCCCTTACCTAGGGATTCCCCATTAATTTTGATCCCAAATGTGCTGTTATCTTCCACAGTCCATTCATCATCCATTTTCTTGAATATGCAGTGACTTCTTGATATTGATATGAATGGAACTACAACAGAGTTATTCAATCCACGGCCAAGGGAAAACTGAGGTAAACAATAAACAAAGTTATGGATACAAAGAACATAAAGACGTTTTACTTTATTGTAGTCAAAGAAATAGAAACAAGTAAACAGGCTTACATTTTCTGAGGTTATAGGTATTTGTAAGAGATTATTAAATTCAGGTTTAAGTCTTTTACAAGAAATTAGTGCTGGATGAATATCATCCTCCTCCATCTTATTAGCGTTATAGAATTATAAAATAGTATTACAAATGGTTCAACCGTTCAAAACTATGAACGTAAGTCAAAACTCAAAACCAAAGAGCTAGTAAATACATGGAGGGGCCCCGTTATTCTATAGATACATTTGCTTATACAAATATGAGTGAAATACGATACAGAATGTGAAATATATTTTTGTCTCATTATTTCAAATAGAGTAATCGTATTTGATAAAAGAGACAACAATATTTAAGTTAGTGCTCATAATGGAAACATTTTACGGTGACGTAGTGACAGCTGTAGGTAAGTGCCGTGTCCGCCATTTTATGCGCCCAGTTTGTGGTAGTTTAGCTGTCAAGTGTTTGTTTATTTTTTGTTATATTGTAATTTGCGAGAAAACTACGAAGACTTTATCCTTAAAACTGTATGTAAATGTTGTAAAAAAGGAAAGTCAACATGCCTGTGTGTTGTGTTGTGGAGTGTGCTGCAAGAAAGAATAAAAATCAACCTCAATTGCACAGGTTAGTAGCCGGTTTTTGTGCATTAATACATATTCTTGAAACAATATTTACGCGATCATTAATTTATGTCTAAAGTATTGATATTAAACCGTTGTATTATTCAATATTTCATTCCATTTATTTTACGATGTTTATGTCATAATGGAATAGTGTTGTACCATTGCTATAATATTTTCAATCTAGTTTTTCCACTAAAACAATATCTTAACTCATTTCGCATGTCTTAATCGGTTAGTCATAGTGAATTAGGGTCCTTGCTAGGTTTGTCCCGTGGTACACGGCACCAAGGGACGCCCGTCCCACAGCATTCCTTGTTTATTTTAGCAGCTAATCATAATGACTTATTTATTGATAAAAACTTGCCTTTTTTATAGATTTTCTAAAAATGACGCATTAAAGCAAAACTAATAAAGAATGGTACCTCTGTTCACTCCACTGCGAAGAAAGCTGTTTCAATAGAACACTTGATGTAATGAGACTACATGATAACTCTGTTCCGACATTATATTTGGTATGTATTAAAATGATTTATTAAGAGCCTGAAACAACTAATGAAATAAAATATATTAAATTCCAAAATTGACTGCCTCTTTGGTCTTTGGTCACAAGTTCTACTGCTGAGCATGATGTCCTGGATTCGATTTTCAGGTTGGGCAGTGTTAATTACAAGAATTTTCCATTAGGACTTTTTCAATACAATAATAATAATAAATATCCTGGGACATTTTACACAGCACACATGGGACTATATAACTAGTGAAATGTGGATGTGTACCGACTATGGGACTGGGTACACCTCTATCTAGCCCTCCTTGCATCTGTGTTATATATATATTATCATTTTTTCTCAAAATTTTCCAGTTTTCCTAAATCATAATGTCTATTGTTTATTATAATACAGTAGCAATTTTTTTTGAGGCACCAGGAAAAAACAATACGAAGCGTCATCATCAATTTTTTTCATGTGGGCTCCGAACATAACAGTAACCACAAGTTATTCCTCGTTAAATCTGTAATTAAGATCTTCCTAGATATAAGGTTTCAATATCTCGGTCGAAGAGCATCAGAATAGTGTCATATAGACAGTTTCTAAATAAGCTAATTTTGTTTAGAAATGAATAGGTAGCTAGGAACTGCCTTATAATCCTACTTTACTGATCAAAGTTACGTAAGTACGTTATTTAAACATTATCACACCAATAATCAAATGAATTTTATTTTTTTCCCATCACACATTAACACATAAACATTATAGAATAACATACTACCAGCCAAGTAGGTACCCAACTTCTTAGAGCATTCTAATAAAAGCTATATAAAATAAGCGAATGCACATTTTCTTGGGATTATGTATCAAAGGTTAATATTCAAAGACGACGCTAAGCGTAAAGTAATGCTTCCGTATGTCAAATTTGTATAAAAAAATTACATACGGAAGCGTTACTTTACGCTTAGCATCGTCTCTGAATATTAGCCTAAGGCTGAGATTCAGAGAAGAAACTTAGCGTGAACTTACGCTTCCGTATGTCAAATTGTCATACAAATTTGACATACGGAAGCGTAAGTTCATGCTGAGTCTCTTTTTTGAATCTCAGCCTTAGTACAGCTTTACGCTGTTCCTTCACTGTAATATCCTAAGCGTTTTTAATTCTGTGCAGAAAATTTGGTGTTCAGATAGGTAACAAAAGGTAAATAAACCTACTCATCTTTTCAGTGACAACGGACTTTAAGTAATCTTTTATTATTTATGTGTTACAATATTACTTATATATAAAATAGTACTGTTATTACACCATCCAAACGTGATAATCTAGTAAAACTCATATCTGGTATCGATATTCGATATTCGTTACAAGTAACATTATTGACACAACCCTAGCAATGGCAGCCATTTTATGCGCTCAGAAGAGTTGTAGGTACGCACATTTTTTTTGTAGGTATTTCCAGTCCATATATATATGTCTATGGTCAAAACTCAAAGTCAAAAGTCTTGTCTACTGTCTAGAAAAAAGTTAAAAGTAACGTTTAGTAGGGTTGTTGAAAAAATATCGATACATCGATATATCGATATTATTTTTTCAATGTATCGATATTTTAGAAAGATATTTATATAATAATTTGATAAATCGATGTATCGATATAAAATTCCAAGTATGGAAAAGGTATAAAAATCGACATCTTTTTTCAGACCAATAAACGTTTTTAAGTTATAAGATTAAAAAAACCGTTCTTTTTGGCTGTTTTATAATTTGGTTTTTAAGTTGGCCGATATATCGATATTTTTTAAAATATCCATATCGATATTGATATTTTTTTAAATATTGATACGATATATATCGATACTTTTCGCATTTCCGACATCCCTAATGTTTAGGTCTAGGGAGAGACGTGTGAAAAAGTATCGATAATCTATTGATTTATCGTCGATATTTTAATCTTAATCGATGATTGACATTTATTTTACAGTATCTTAATGGTATCAATTTCGATATATGCCACTTTAGCACACACGGTATTTAGATTTTTAACCCGATCAAGATATACAGTGCGACAAGTTTATTTGACACTGTGTACGTAACTAGAACTAAAGTCAATGTGAGCGTTACCAGTTTGATTTAAAAAATCGTACTAAGTATACAGTAGTCAAAAAAAAAGATTGGCAACTACTGTAAGTTGGGTTCAGTAATGCCAATGACCAAAACGATTTAATCAAGGAAATCGTTTCCTATTGTGTCAATAACTTTTTGCTTATCTCGTCGCTACTTACCGCGTTCCGGTACTATAACAACGTCGTTAGTCGCTTGTTCACGAAAATATCATCACGTCTATATTTTTTTTATTTTTGTTGATTTTTAAAAAACCGCTTGACCGATTTCGATAAAATTTATATGGGACCACCTTGATGGTAGGTATATACTCTTCCAAACATAGAGAGAAAGAAGGTCATCAAAATCGGCCCAAATGATGTACCAAAAGTACACTTATTGGAAAAAATACCCTGTATTACGCTGGTTAAAACTCTAGACGCACTTTTTTTAATGTTGACCGGGGGATGAGAAAAAAAACTTTTAATTTGAGTGAAATCACGCCATTTTGGCACACTATTATCTGTTTCGTAATGTTTTCATAGTAAAAACTGTCAGTGTCAGTTTCGGAATGTCAAACGCACGCCATTACGGCAGATGAATATCAGTTTCATAGTGATTAATTCATGGTAAAACCCATGTAAAAACTATCAACTGGGCTGAGTTGTATGGGCTTTTGATGACCTCCTTTTAAAATCAGTCTTCATTTGACGGAGAAATTGGGTAACACACATACAAAAAACATATAGTCGAATTGAGAACATCCTCCTTTTTTTAAGTCGGTTAAAAATTTAGGATACCTGAATCAAGCTAGTAATTTTTAGGAAATGGTGTATGATTTTATAATAAGCTGCCCAAATCTGTATTAGACCTTACCGAGGGGAAGTCAGTGAATCGGTTTCTTCTAGGCAAGCGTGCTCCATCGTAGAACACTTGGCTAATATTCAGAGACGACGCTAAGTGTAAAGTAACGCTTCCGTATGTCAAATTTGTATTGCAATTTGACACACGGAAGCGTAAGTTTACACTTAGCGTTGTCTCTGCCTAAAAGCCATAGTTGTGTTCAGGCTCATCGCGCAAGCCCATCTAAGATAAAAAAAAACTGGCATATTTACGGACTGTGGCTTCCCTGGAACCGTCTTAACGACGTTATATGTATAGGTAGTACCTATAGTAGTATAGGTAGTGATAAATATTGCATGTTGCTTTATATAATTTCCTATTTGCTACAGTCTATTAAAAATTTCGTAAAAAAAATCTACATTGTTCTTCCATATTTATGTACTTGTATCCATATTATCATTGTATCAAAATATAATTGTCAAGAACTATGAATTTCAAAAGAGTCAATGGCTGGTGTTTTTTGCCGGTCTTTCTCCATCATATCCATTTTGATTTTTGAATCTGTTTCATCATTGTGTATGTTGTCACTTAAGTAGTAAATTATTTAAAATACCTAGTTATTTAATGGATGTCATCGTTATTATTAATTTCATTTATTTTTGATTAATATAATAATCAGTTAACTCATTACCTATGTAATATGATATGTTTTTATTCATGCCAAATCTGGCGTAGCTAACACCGTTATTGAAGTGGCCCCGGAAAGACTTTTTCACTTGAAAAGCGATCGATGTTGCGAGGAGTTAGCTTCTTTTACGGCATGAAGAGCCGACGAGAGTGAAAGCATATTTCGGGGTGGATAAAACGAATAGATAGAGGTCTTTAATATAAACGAAGCAGACTTTAGTACTCTCGAAAAATGCAAGCGTAGCGGGTGGGTACACACTGAATTTTTAAAGCACCACCAGCGTTCGTAACTTGTCGGCTTGCAGAGACTGAAATTTTACGTTAGTCGCTTTGCATTTTCTTTTTCAAGCACTTAAGGTAGTTTCTTAGATGTTAAAATGTTTATGTAAACAACTTTAGCTGACATTAAGAGTATTATTCATCATTTTGTGTGATAACTGCTGGTATTGTAAAGTGGGCTTTATTAATAGGTACCTAGGTTGGTAAGAGTAGGTAAGTGTCGTTGTACGAGTATGACACAAACATACAAAACTTTTAAAACCAAATAAAAAGTTTGTATTTGTTATCGTAATGCAATTATTGTGTTCGGTATCTGGTGAAAAAAGTATATGACTTGTGTCGACCGGCGCGGTGGGCAACGGCTTCACATAGGCCCTCAATATATCAACGTGGACAGGACGAAAATTGGACTGGACCCTTGTTAATGTCCCGTACTTAGGCCCTTCCACCCTTGTTTCTGATTATTTATTTAAGACCTATTGATACTTACACCCAACAGAGGGTAAGTTAGTATATCAACAACCCGTAGAAACATAGAAACGAACATTTCTTTGCTTTTCACATTTAAACTAAAACATATTGATTTACCTACAAATAACAGGCAGTTTCTTAAATATTCATAGCGCCCCATTGCTTAGAGTTACGGGTTTGGGTGTTTGGGCGTGAATAGAGCAAATAGACTAAGAATAGAATAAATACTGTCATAGGGGGCGAGCCTATGGCCATCAACCGGGCATAAATCCAGATTTTGAGCTGCTACTGGGAATTTCACAGAAAAACCCAACAAGACACTTGGCCTGGGAGTCGAACCCAAAACCTCTAGGGTAACAGTCACGCTTGGGACCACTAGACCAACGAGGTAGTCAGTTCTGGGTCTGGGAGAACAACTGAAAAAATATGTGAAATGTTGGTACTGTTTACTTGGTGTTATTGATAGATAAAATTTCAATTATCTTGGACCTTTAAAACAACAAAATCTATAATTTTTATACCCGCCTCGTCGCCGGTCGTCACTCTCGTCAATTATTATTAGTAGTTATTGCACTTTTGTTATGGTAAGTTATTTTTTTAGCTTACATTAAAATTTATTTTTATTCGATTCAAGTCTAATGTCCTAGGGGAAACTATTGAGTATATAATATGGAATATGTTTCGTTAAAGTTCTATCTCCATACAGGTTTGTTACTCTAGGAACAACGAATTTTACCCGAGGTGATCATCCTCGTATTGTAACTATTCTGTACACATTTTTTTAAACGATGAGTTATGTTCTTGACTGCTATGGTTATTATTTGCGAGACAGTACTTATGTAAATACCTTCTTATACAATGACATGTTATAGTTAATATCATTCATTGCGTCTGTAGCAAATTTTATTTCACAGACACACAGTTTTCATCTCACAGATGAATGCCCGTTTTTTAAATATTTTTTGGGCAAAATGGTAGCTAATATCAAAGTAAGAAACGGTACTTATATTTTTACGAATGTGATTCATGTAGCACCTTTTAGGTAAATAAAGTTTTTCAGGACGGGAGCTTAATAACACGACATAAGTTTGTTTAAATTACACAAAAGTCATGCGACCGCCGACCGCACTTGGGTAAACACAAACTCAATACGCTAGAGATTAAAGAGTTTTCTTCCATAAGTTATTTACTAAATTGAATACCAGAACTTATTTATAAAACTAATAAGTATGAATATTTAAATGACCCTTTCAATAAATATGTATTATGTACCTAAGTTTATAATAAGCAAATGCTGATGCTTACCGAAATCTAGAGAAAGGAGGTCATCAAAAGCCCATACAACTTAGCCCAAATTTGTATCGGAGGTACATGACAGCTGTCAAATTGACAAATTTTACCATGTTTTTACCATGATCTCACTAGAAAACTAATAATCCCATAATGAACTAGATCTGTTTGCCGACGAGAAGAAGGTGATACTGAGTAAAAAGCTTCTATTATTATTCATTTATATTGTTTTGTAATCAGTGTAAATGGCTGTATTGTTGGTCGTTCTGATGCAATAAATAAATAAATAATAATCTGCCGTAATGGCGTGCGTTTGACATTCCGAAACTGACACTGACAGTTTTTAACCCCCGACGCAAAAACGACAGGGTATTATAAGTTTGACGTGAGTTGTTAACCAGCGTAATAAAGGGTATTTTTCCAGTAGGTGTACCTTCGGTACATCATTTGGGCCGATTTCGATGACCTACCTCCTTTAAATGAAAAAGTAGGTAGGTACAGTGTGCATTATAAGTTGGTAATGAAGAGAATTACGCGTTATGAGGAGTAGGAACTAAGTCACGGCTGAATAGACCAGCGCACACACCTGCACCAGCGTGAGCTCTTTATCTGATCTTATTAAAAGACGGCAGGAAGCCTCCATTCCGATCACGTAGATAATTATTCGACTAAAGTGTGCGGGCTTGAATCACTAACCTCAGCGAACGGCCAACTTTTACAATAAATCCATCCTGGTCTCGACACTTAATCAGTCCTCCGATAAAAGCTTTAATCGAGAGTTAGAGAAGGTACCTACTAAGACGCACTGATTTCATTCCACCGTTACTGAACTAAATTAAACGAAGAAGCGTTCGCGATTACAAACTTAGCCAAGTTTTTATTCAATGAGGTTGACTTGCTTTGTTTAAAAGCTATAAGGAATCATGCAAAAAGTACTTATTTATCTAATTGTATATTAAAGCAGTCAGTTCGTAGGTACCTATTTCTCAAAATATTGTCTACATTACTCCAAACAATAACACATTTTGAGTTTGTAGGTTTTTTTTGGAATTTTGTGATTAAAGAGTAGGAGAGGTCTATTTTGTATTTTTATACGGGTACTATCCTAACTTCCTTACTATAATTACTCTGTGCTATAATATTTTAAATGCGAAAATAACTGTTTGTCTGTCTGTCGCGCTTTCACGCCAAAACTTTACTCTAATTAAATGAAATTTTAGTCTAGAGCCGGAGAAAGGACATAGGCTACGTTTTAATGCGAAAGAGGGCTGTAAGGGGTTGAAATAGGGGATGAAAGTTATAAGATACACCCAAACCACGCGGACGAAGCCGCTGGCGGAAAGCTAGTTTGAAATATATTTTAAAATTGAGAATAGATATAGCTTATACCCAGAGATACAACTGTCGCCAATCTTTTTGTCCAGCTTGAATCTTACTAAAACGCAGCGGCAGAAGTTAGTTTTCATAAAATACCATAGGTACCTATGGTACACTCACAGTTCGCCCGTGTGCCATGTAATGTAATAGGGGTGAGCCTATTGTCATCAACTGAACAAAAATACAGACTAAGAGCTGCTGTTGGAACCCAACAACAGTTTGCTCGACCCAGGGATCGAATCCAGAACCTCTAACGTAGTAAAGAAATAAAGCCAATGAAATAAAGCTATACCGATAAGTAAAGTATGTAGGTTCATTAAATTTATTTGCGTTGTTGGTCAATACAATCTGGCACGACAGTAGATAAGGTAGGGTTACCTCACGGGTGTGTTCAAAGACGGTAAGACGTATGGATCTACAGTGGAATCGAATATTAGTGGGGCTGGGAAATTGATAGCCTGGCCAGGCTTTGTCGCTTCTTAAGCCATTTTCTCGCAGTTAATTTCACTTAACCGAGACCATTTGTTCTCGCTTCTCGATTTTATTTGCCTACCATCTATTGTATTGTCCTGTAGATATGGAGTAGTTCCAGTGTGCATGTTGAGTTAAAATAATTTTATTTTTTGAATCATTCATCGTGCATGCTTATAGTAGTAGTAGTAGTAGTCCGGTGCGGTGTAATACTCATTGGCTGATATACAAATGCAAATAGTTCCTAGATGTTAGATATATCCAAGTGTTTAATACATTTCTACGTCCTACCTATAAAGTCTTCATACTGAACGTTATGTAAAATTATTTTCATTGAATAGTCTTTGTAGCCATTGCCGTTTAACATCATATTCCTTAGTGCCTGGCTGTTAACGTGAAAATCCACTCAAAACTTCAGTTAATAAACCTATAACTAATAAATTTAAGATTCTTGCTAAAGTTCGCGTAGCCCCCGTCGGAGTCCATTTTTGAGTTTTAAAGTTTTATGGGAAACCTTGTCCGCTGCACATTGTTTACGAACAAAGCGAGATCTCGCTCAGTTTCCGATACGAGCGCGGATCGAGTCCGCCATTCGCCTCCAACTTATCCGTCTTTGTTCCGCCAACTATTGATGCTTGATGAAACTCCGCCGTCCGCCCGCCTTACAGCCCAGGTACGAGTTGCGCTAGGCGTCGCGTCGTCGCGTCCTCGCAGCCTGGTGCTCTGTAACGCTTGTACAGTCTGTACCTGTCCGACGTCCGTGTTTCAAGTTACGTTTAATCTGTTATGATTTGATCTCCGGAAAAATGGAAACTTATGTAACTTAAGTTGATAGATACTGTTGGAGGTTCAGTACTCAGGAGAGCTTAGAGCTTGGTTTATTTAAACGGAGCCTGTTAAATTATTTATCTAGGTAAATGAAGAGTAATGTTGACTTATTTGTATTTTGTTACTAAAATAATTACTTTTAAATGTTACAGTACGTCGGTGCTTGAGTCTTAAAATATTTATTATTGGGAACATTAGTGTGGAGTTTCCAACACATAGAGATGACGCACAGCACAATGGTATGGCAAAAGCTAGGTTACTACCATGCTACATATCACGACATAAAAAAGGTAGTTAATTTATACCACTTTTAAGTTGACGAAATAAACATTTTATTATTTTTTATTTATTTATTATAAAGTTACCACATTGTGATACGTTAAGGAACGCATTTCTAAATATTTGCATTTGCAGGCACCGCATTTGATAACTCAAATAGATAGGCTCACTTTGCGTAAAAATTACCACAATTTCATACATATATTATGTAGATGCAAGGTACAATGTTATGTTCGCTGTAAAGCAACGCTTTTCCAGAGAGAAAGACACTCATGTGAGCAGATGAGAGACGTGATTCAATTTGCATGGTATGATGGACGGATTACACGGTGCAAGTACTCGTCCCTTTGCTGGGACAAATAGCTCCGGAAATTGAGTGCTCTTATATTAGTGTAACAACTTTAAATTTTATAAGCAATTGCCCACCTGCCCCGTATTTTTTTACGTTAATGTACATTACGTCAATGGACGTCACTGTAGTTAGTACTAAGATAATGAATACCTATGTGATTTATTTTTCTATTGTCACTAAGTAAAACCAATGTTTTAAAAGTAAAGCCTTTTTCCAGCATTGTACTGAATTACGGTATGTGGATACCGTGATAATTTATAAGGAAATTCTCTGGTAGCGGGACAAAAAATGTGGTCTATACTTGGGACCCCGCCGCCCCGCACCGGCCCACTAATGAAGGAGCTACTCTGTCCGCCAGCGTCGTGTTACATGCCGCATTTAAAAAAGGCCTGTAGATATATATAATTATGTATTTACTACGGGGTTCTTTATTGAAAATTACAAGTAAGTAAGAATAGAAAGCGACTGCAGCCTATAAACGTCAGCGAGCAGCTACACTAGAGGTATCACTAGCACGCGTTGATATCTTGAGACATACATCAATAATGTCCAGTAGGTACTTAACCAACAAAAAACTAGAGGAGGTTCTATGTTCGTCTGTATGTAGATATGTTTACCGATTTGGCGATTCCAGGTCCATCCGGTATATTTGAAAAAATAAACTCCGTCCCTATGATGATAGGTTTCTGAATATTAAATTTTTCAGTTGTAAACAGATTATGAGGAAACATTGCAAATATTTATGTAGTTGTATACGTAGACCCTACAACATGATGGAAACATAGAGTTGACCTGATGCTGGAGACGAAAGACAGGCGAGGGAAACCCTTGAGATAAAAAATATAGTTAAAGCGAGTAATACTCGTAGTACCGTTTGATGTGTCTTACTACGTACTGTACAATCCTCAAACCCACATATAAATTGAAACTGTTACCACGTTTTTTTAAAAGAGTGACTATGGAGTTTCTTGCCTGCTCTTCTCCATAAGTCCCACTTTTGGAGAAGAGTCCCACTTTTGGAACAGTGCAAAAAGTTTGACTTTTCAAGAGTACCTAGTATAGTGGTCTTATTGAAATACAATTTAATTAGAATACAAGATTTCTTGTTTACGACAATCGCCTCTTGAGAGAGGCCACTGATATTACGTATCTAATAAGATCTCGTAATAAGATGGATTTACGCAGAACCGTTTGTTTACGTAGACATACGTGCCTATATGGAAGCCATGTTTGAAATACTTCCAGGTTTGATTACTATCACGCATGTATGCTCATAGGCATTACGTCGTGAAAGTTACGATAGTAGGTGACATGTAAGCCTGGCGTAAGTCAAGGCGCTAATGAACCGCGCGAAGAACATCGTACTAAAGACTTTGGAGTGATCTTGGGGTGGATTTTTTGAGCGTACCTTCCCTTGTTCATTAGTGTAATTAACTTATGCCGTAGGTATATACCTATTCTTCTACAATTCGTTGCGGATCCCTGGAGGTTATTAAATTACTATTCGCCTCCCCAGAATTATGTTATGGATTTATGTACCTATCCAAAATAAAGTTGTATCTCGAATTCTCGATCATCCGATTCTGAATTTGGATTCTGAAGTATTTTATTCTGAAGTACAGTCAGCAACGAAAGTCGCTGAACACGATGAAATCTTCAAAATGCTTTAACATCTTTAATATTCAAAATTTACTGACCCTTGAAGGCAGTACAAAGTCTCATAATAGAGGCCAATTATATGCTTTACCTTAGTCAAAATCTAATAAATAGTTTTGGTACTGTATGTTTTTACTGTGATATTTTTAAACTTTGGCTGTGTTCAACGACTTTCGTTGCTGACCGTACCTGGTCTACTCTTACGGAACAACATTTTGGTTTCTATAATTTTGTATTGTTTTCTATAAAAAATATAATTATGAGAAGAGCCTATCGATTTAAAACTGAGTTTTGCGTGTTCATATAGAGATAGAGATAGATAGATAGATAGAGTTGTTGTGTAGTCTTATATGATTGTATATAGATTAAAAAATGACAGTTTTCTGACATTTGTTGCTCTGTTTATTTTATGTGTAACGTTTTATTTGAACTTAAATGAAATAACTACGAGTATATGATTGGTAACCTATATCTATATATATATTCCTATTCCCTAAAACAAAAACAGGATAAAATAAATCTTTAATCAAGCTTCGGCTCTACTTGAATGTATTAAACTACCGACGGATTTTCGGGACTTGTGCTCAGATTTTCCTCCTTAAGCTCTTGTTCAACCCTCACAAAACACCGACCAACGTATTCAAAGATTGGTACTGTTATGCATTTGTTTTGGTACTCGCTATACAACCATTACTACCAGAAAAATAACCTACAATGTGAGATGATTCGTTTGTGGTTTGCTCGCGAATGTATTGCTTTTGCTATATCAAGCTGATATGTTACAGAGTGCTAATTGGTAGGCACAAGAGGCCACATGGTGCACAAGTTGAATTAGTTTTTGGAGAGGACGCTGGGACATGGCGCGGACGATTCGACTGCGGGGAGGCTCGGGAGTCACAGCGCAGGCGGAACCACCCTCACCTTGCCTCAAATTAATTAAAATAATTCGTTGAAAACGTCACGAATCTACCAGCTTCCGCAGCTTGTTAGTACGCTCTTGTTGCTTTGAAAACATTAAATTCCAACGGATCTGTGTGGAGAACTTCAACGTTTAATTCTCGTAATAAATTCGTCACACGTCGTGTTTTGATATATGACTGTTGTTATGAGGTACCTATACCTACTATATATTTGTTTCTGAAGGTTCTTACCTATTTGCAATAGTAACTGTTGTGGTGTACTTACCTACTTGTTGTCAACATCTCTGAGGGATGTTAAAAATAAATTACGATACGGGTTTATGTTCTTCAGTTTAGAACATTCAATAGTGTTCCGTACGTTCTTAACGCGCTGTAATTTACAGTGAACGCTGCAGTGCTCAAGAACGAGTGTTTTTACTCTTTTGCGCTTTTATGGCCACAGGGGAAAAATTCATTGAAATTCCGGAGCAACGTAGATAAACTGTATGAAACTGGGAAGATACACCCAATTAATGTAATTTATATTACGTTTATACGAAAAATACGCCTCAATAAATAGTAGCACGTCGTGTTAAGTATCTTATACCTAATACTGAATATTTCTAGTTCCAAACAGGTCCTTTTGTTAATTATCATTTTAACCGACGAGTTCGGAAGAGTTTCTATGTTCGACTGTATGTTTTATGCATGTTAGATTGCTCCGTCAATAATGATTGTAGACCGATTTTGAAAATTCAGTAGAGATGAGAGCTTTTAGAAGTAGGTATATGTGGCGTAACTTTGAAAGATATAATGAGGAACAGTGCGTAAGCAGCGAATAAGGGAGCGTTTATTTTATTTTATTTCAACTATAAGCAACAACAACAGGCATTCTCTACCAGTCAACTATTGCGTTGTGGTATGAAAGATGACATAGTAACGAAGATTGAGAAAGGTATGGTAAGATTTTGGGCACATATAGAGGATGGATGAACGGAGATTGACGATACGAGTACCTATACATTATACATGGCGAGCACGAATGGAAGAGTTGAAAAAGGGGTCGACCTCGGCGAACGTACCACAACCAAATTGCGAACATTCTCAAAAAAGGCAAGTTTAAGAGCACCCTAAACCGACGAGCATTCTGATCAATATCCCCATATTTATATTTATCAGCATAGATGAAGCGAAAGTGGTGTGCCAGGGTCGTAGCAAGTGGAAATCTATAGTCTCTGCCTACCCCTATGGGAAACAGGCGTGAAGCTATGTATGTATGTTAAACTTTTAACTACCAGCGGCAGCGTATTGTAGTGTAATATACATAGTAAGCTACATGAAAAGGCTTAATTACTTATTATGTACCTGCTTGCACGAGTAGTGACCTTGTTAGAGATCATAATATATATATCCTTGACATAGGTAATACACGTAATTAAGCTGAGAGGTGATGCCCTGGGCGATGGTAGAGCACCGGCACTCATACCGTACGAGTTTCGCTAATTCTGTGTTACATTTGAAAGTGTGGTAACTTTTTAATTCATGTGTTCTGTTATTTAATTCATGTTCATAGTATGACGGTTTGTAATAGGTACGTTTCGCGACCTCACAGCGACTTCAGTTATTTTCAAGTATTCAGATCCGAAAATATTATAGTGTCACAATGTTCAAAATAATTCTGTCACGTAAGGTCTCTGCGCTTACACAGGCATTTATTTTATTTAATGTGTAATTTTCGGTTCGTAAAACTATTGTTATTGAAAGTTATCGTGCAATAAAAATATGTGAGGGCGGATGTAATACACTATAGCTCATTTCATGTTTAGCAAAGATACTTTTATATGAGGGGCGACTATTCAGTATGCCATGCACGACTGTGTCGGCGATATAACCGCGTAAGTGATTGCCTAGCCGTGTGTACGTACAGCTATTCCTCGAGATTTTCAGGAGCACTTGAGAAAATGTTGATGCGGGGTCACGCATACCGTGCCGGGCGGGCGGGGCATGCTCGCGGTGAACGCCGCCGACCGTGTGATGACCTGCACGTGTACCGCTGACTGCAACACAAATAACACCTACTTCTTAGTTACTTTAGATTCGAGAAGCAAAGTTAAAGCATTAAATTAAACACTGAAATTATTATGTTTCGTTTCGATAGACTAAAGAAATAAATTAACTGTTAAGTATCTAGAATCTTCAATGCACAAATGAAAAGCTTAGACATTTAAAATTAATTAGCAGTGCTTTATAGATTTATTAAATAACAATACATTTCTAGCACATTAAGTTTAATTACTATAAGAAGGTATAAGAACAAACCTAATTAGAAATGACAATTCTTTGTATTCGGTAGCTTCTCCACAATGTTGTACAGATAATTTAGTTCAGTAGATGGCTGAATGGCTTATAGTAAACTGTGCAGGCTTGGTTTGGAGTGAAACCTCGGAAACGGACTAGTTGTAAATAAGGCAGCGTACACACATATAACTGCGCTATCGTCGCCCGCGCTGTCCGGCTGTGTCGTTTTTACGCCGGAACTGTGTATGAGTTACTGAGGCCGCCGTATCCGGTAGCCCCAGCCTTTTATTATTTAACATACATGAAGGTATTTTGTGGTGGACAAAGTTTCAATAGCTGAAATAGGTCAACACATTTATGGGATTCGGCTTTTTAAGAAATCGTTCAAAGGATCCATACTAATATGGCAATGCGAATTTAATTCTGTTTGTCAGTTGCCTTCTTACGTCTAAGCTGAGGAATGGATAACGATAAAATTTAGGAACAAAATAGTCTGTTTTGTGGAAGGACACGTAGTCTACCTTTAGTCCAACTCAAAATAGTCTTATAGTAATAGTAAATAGTCTTTTCGCGAGTAAAACCGACAGACAGACCGAGCGGCAGCTGGTTAAAGTTCCAAGTCGCATATTGTGAAGCATTTAAAAAAGAAACGTCGATCATAATAAATATCTTAGTCAAAGCGAAGCTACATTTAGCTCACGCTGTGGTCCTATTTATTTCAGCGATACATGCCATTAATCTATGAAAATCTTCGAATAGCTTCTTGTAATGGGGATATGTCGTAGCATGGAGCCTGTTTATTTATAAATTTATAAAATTTAATTAGTTATTATATTAAAAGCGTTATAAATAGGTACCTATGCAGTCTAACTACCTACCGAGCTCCTTCTCACCAATGGGAATGACAAAATAGGTACACTACACAGTTTTCTTGTACATTTATAAAAACTGTACTGTTACACAAGACTAGTAGTGAGTAAAGTGGCGAAAATGGTCCGCAACGAGCTTTCTAGTGAGATCATTACGCTGGTGGCCATTTGTATAAATATCTGTGGCGGAAAAAGTCGCGGCCGGATTAAGTTGCGCGTCGTACATTATGAGAACATCCGCATTATATTTCACTGAGCGCCATGAATTATGTGCTGTTGGACCGCACCACTGTAAAGCTACTTTGAATCAGGCGATGGAAAATTCCTTTAGTAGATGCTACGATTTTTGCCGCAGAGGCAATATAATTAGTGGGCGTCTTCATTTTCCCTGTATTTTCTGCTCGTTTTTTATTAAAGTTGTTTAAAATATATTATTTTATTTGAAATAAGTATACTTAGCTTAACTTTATTTAGCAAGAGTTACATCTTAATAGATAATAAATAACATGTAGGTAATGTTTGTATTCCAAACGCCTAAACGATAGGTAACTAATGTACTCGTATTCCAGTTTTTTGGTCTACTAATTAATCTTCTTATTCCTATTTTGTTGGAGGCCCAATATTGTTCTGTGTTGTAATATTTCCACGAAAGCGATGAATAAACATTTTTTGATATATATATGTATTATTGTCGTGATTAGTGGGAAACCTATTACCACGATGAATTCGTCCACACAGCAAAAATACCTTTTAATAACTAGTACATACATGACTGTTGTCATTATTAAGGCATATCTAATCAACGATGACTATTTCTTATACTTAGTTTGAATGCTGGTCTCGGAGTCAGAGCCAAGTTAAGTTTGTCTCAGTTTTGTTTTGTAACCTAATTGTACTGATTTAAGTTACGCGGTTGCTAAAGTAGCCAGCACAAAGGGGCTTAAGCTGTGATATAATCTTAAGAGTGACATTAAGTTGGAATATTACAGGCACTATTTCTCTAGCAGATAAGGTGCTGAATTGTTTAATTTAAATTATAAGAGCCTTGAGGGATCTCTAACATGAAACTCGTACGAGTAACATATTCGACAAGGTAATGCAGGTGACATTTTTACACAGCACCGTCTAGTCATATAGAAATGTTTATTTTTAAATTAGTTGTAGCCACTATTCTTTTATGATAGATCATTGTAGTAAGTTCACACAACTGATTTTACTCAATACATAAACTAAACGCAACAGAGGATGTATTCATTAAATATTTAATCAAATTCTGTGCTCCAGCGGATGTTACTAGCAATATAGGTAACTTTTTAAGATTGCTTGACAGAAAAGCTCTTGCAGTAAATGCTGCGAAGCATGTAAATGTATCTGTGTATTCAAACAAATGTATTATATTTAAAGAAAAAACATATTGTTTAAAGCTCACACAGCAATATCGACAGTAGGTACTACAACGATCCCGGTTTGGCTTATTCTGCCAGCATTTATTGCCTGTTTGCGCGACAAACCCCCGCAATTGCAACGAAGATTTTAGGGTTTCACAAAATGGATTCTTCTTATCCCACCAATGTTACATTACAGCTCCCAGTACAAGCAGAGAGAATATATAATGCTACGTAAACACCGCTACAAAATGTAGATAAATCTTTTCAGAATGTTATGCGTCTGAAAAGAAAAACGGTTATGACGAACGTTACTCACACAGCACGCGATGAATTATACCATCCGCCAAAATCATGGGCTCCGTTGTACATGTACACAATATTATCTCAAGCCAGACGGTATATACGGCTCGTGTCATATTTGACTTATATTAGATTTGACTTACATAATTATTGTCTATTTATTATCATAAGTATTCTCACATATTAGTTTCTTGACCAATTAAGATTATGTAATTGACATAAAGAAAAAGGATGATATTTAACAATTAAATAAGAATATCTTGCAATACCCATTGTGTAATCGATTAAGAAAACAATTTAATATGACGTTGTGTATCCTTGCTCCATATAAGCTCCGGGGATTTTAGAGAGCTTGCTCGGATAATTAGGAGGAGCGCTAAAGACGACGTTAATAGATCTGTAAGATTGATGGTGCGAGCACAAAGAAAAACACGAACTCATGCATCAATCTGACAACGACGACGTTTTCCCACAATTTTGGTTCACGTCCGATTCTGTCAGGTCGTTTTCTGGAGGTACAGGAAAGTAAAACACAATCAAAATAAAAGCAGTACCTACTCACTGACGTAAACTTTGATTTATTTTCACCATTAGTATATTGATCGTTTTCTACATACTTAGAAGAAGTACTTACTTACTTACTTCTCAGAAGTAATAAACATGAAAGATTGGACCAAATCCAGAATCTCGTGCGTAGCGCTTACGACCTCTAGGCTACCGAGGCAGTAGGTACAATGATGCATGAAATACTCCAGAGAATCATGCATTCAATTAGTCTTTACATTCACGCTGCGAAATAATCGTTGCGCAGGTTTTAATAATAAAAAAAGGTTTGTTTCACAACCCTACAGAGTCGATCTCTAGAGTTTTCAATAGTAATACTATGTAGTTGAGTCATAATTGCATATGCATAACCCATTTTGGTTCGAGATGAATGTCTTTAAAGGGTAGACCATATAGCATAGGATTCGTGCCCGAAAAAAAACAACGTGATGGAGACACATGCCCAGCTATTGGACGTGCTGAAATAAACGCCCGCAAGGCATCCTAGCGTACAGCTATGAATGCAATTTGATTAACGAGTGCAATTACACAAATATATCACATCCGCCAACGGCCAGCCTCGGGAATTTCTGTTAGTTCCACACAAATATAAATGTGCGTATCCAGGAATGTGACCTTGTACCACAGAAGAGCAACTATATTCAACATAAGTATAGCAAGGACATTAGATGTAAATATGTTGTTCGAATATTCTTTAGACTACAACTTAGATTAATACTTCAAGGGAGTGAGATGCAGCTGATGATCACGACAGTGGTTGCGCAAATATCCCATAAAATTGGAACTTAAATTGAAAAGAATACTTTATAACACACGCACGCCGCTTGTGTTAATAATGAAAAAGATGATGATAACGACGATGAGGACTCTGATGGTAAAGATAACAAAGATCTCCGACGATGTTGGAAGCGATGATCGTAGCAGAAGATGATGGCGATGATAAAAATGATGAATATGATAATGATAGATAGTGATGATAATATTAATAATGAAGACTGAATAATAATGATCGAGATAATGATAATAATTATAATGATCATGGAGACATAAAGACAATGACTACATCATGGATATTTATAAATGCTGATTATGATAAAGATCCACGGTAATGATAATGATAATCATCGTTATACTTATCATCGAATCCATCGTTTTGAAGATAAATATTTCAATGATAGTAATGATGACTAGGCAGAGGTACTATACCCTGGTGAACAAATATTGCCAGTTGCTTTATATACATATTTTTTTATTATTAGCTTCACTCTTTGTAAATGGGAGAACTTTCTAGACATGTATTTTAAGCCTACCTGTAAGTATCCTATTTATCTTTTAAAATGTAATCTGTAATATATTTCGCAAACATTATTATATTGTTTTCTGATATTTATGTAAGTATCCTTATATTATTGTATTAGATATTATTGTTAAAAACTAAAATTTAAAAGAGTACCTAACCATGGAGTTTCTTGTCGGTTCTTCTCCATAGGAAACGACTAATTTGGAACCGTGCACCCTAAATTCGACATTTTATAAGTGCCTGTATAAGGTTTATCTATACTAATATTATAAAGAGGAAAGATTTGTTTGTTTGTTTGTTTGTTTGTTTGTTTGTTTGTTTGTTTGTTTGTAATGAATAGGCTCCGAAACTACTGGACCGATTTCAAAAATTCTTTCACCTTTGGAAAGCTACATTATCCCCGAGTAACATAGGCTATATATCATCACGCTACGACTAATAGGAGCAGAGTAGTAATGAAAAATGTAGCAAAAACGGGGGAAAAATTATAAGACCACGCGGGCGAAGCCGCTGGCGGGAAGCTAGTACGATAATAAAGCTATTTTGATTTTTATTTTGAGGTAAAAAAATCTTGTTACTATGAATATACTGTAACATTAAAATAATGACTACTTGATACTGCCAAGAATCCAACCTCTCTATATCAATCATACGTTGAGGTAACGACGAAGCTTGTTCTATTTATTGTCTATTTGGTGGAAATAGGAAAGTCGTTACTGGAGGAAATTGCGTATCAGATGCACAACAAAATGTACAACAAATAAACTTGTGAATGACTGGGCCATTTATATCACGCACAATAAATGAGCGCCAGGAATAGCGTTTAGGGAGAAATGATTAGATAGGAAGGTATTTTTTTTTATTTCTATTTGACGTATTTCCCAAGGCTTAACACAATGGTAGACTTAAGATTTCCTGTAAACAAGAAAGGAAGCCTGGAAGTGGTAAGTACCAGTCATGAATGCTTTTGGAACGACTTGGCACACAGTATATTCCATTACAGTATTTGATTTAATTTATACTTCCAAGTAAATTATTACAGTCCGCTTAGGTACTTCATATTTTTTATGGATTAAATTACTAAATTTAATTTGCTTTAGCAAATTCAGTTTTAGATAAGTGATTTATTTTTTATATACCTTAATAAATTCTGAACCAGAAAATTAAATGTTTTGTGCGTGTAGGTAGAAAATTTGTTGGTAAAGCAATTTACTTTCTACAGAGAGACATAAATAAATTAAACTGATAAAAGTTCATTCGTGCGAAGCTTATTTAAGACTTGTCGTATTGAAACAGTAAACAAGGTCCCTAATTAATAGAATGACAAAATAAACAAAATACGTGCCGGTTTTCATTAAGGGTTCGACTACCGCAATCTGTCTTTGAATGTAACTGCTTTGGGTGTGCTGTCTTGGGCTATTAACATATTGTTTGACCGTATCGTTTATGAGTAGTACGCTCGTAGAACCTATCTAAATGGAATTTATTATTTTGTTATACACGTACCAATAACAAAACCCCCGACACAAAATGAAAAAAAAGTATATCACCATTTTGTGGTGGCGGCCATCTTGGATTTGGAATTCATCATAGTGTATAAGTGTACCTATAGTATTCTACTAGTCAAGCCCTTTCATTTGATACCCAATATTGAAGGAGTTGTTAAAAAATATGTAATCTGCCTTTTTTGGGGGCGGCCATCTTAGATCGGTTTTCATCAAACATAGTTATGAATACTCCCGACTAATTCTAAAGTAAAACTGAATCGAAATCGGTTTATCCGTTCGGGAGCTGACACACACACCCCGTCGTTTTTACGTTGGGGGCTAACTAAATAAAATTTAGCATCTCTACGGTAGAGTTTAAACAGGTATGTATACTAGACATGTAGGTAAGTACCTACTCATTATAAATTATAATAAAATTACACAACGATTTCAAAATAACGGTCCTACTAATGAGGTCTCCAAGTTATTAATTTACGACGGTGGCGAAATAAATCATAAGATATCAGTTTTACGCTTCGTTATTAAACTGAATGCGAACTATCTCGTATTCAGGTAGTGGCGGAGGTCATTAGTGTCAAATGTCTTGAGTTGGCAAATTGCGGAAAAAATCACAAGTGACTAGCGTAATTGATATAACGTTATATTTTGGCCTCACTATCTTTTATTCATATTAATTTTTGTTTCAGGTGTAACCGCGAGAGAAAACTCAGATATTCGACGGAATTGTGTGTACATAATTATTTTTATATTTTGTATACAGTATGGATTATTTGAACTAAGTATAAGTGACGGATAAGTCGCTCAGAATAAAAAAAAAGAAACACACTTAAAATCCACAATTAATTTTTATTATTGATCGAAGATTTTTTTAGTTTCTGGGCCACGAAGATTTGTCAAAATTTGTCTGCGTAATAAATTTCATCGCTCGCCAATTATTTATTTCGCGACAGGAAACTGAGACTCGGCTCCCGAGAACGTTTTAATTTATGGACACTTTGGTCTCAGACATTGTTCTATACTTATTTTAAATGAATTTTGAATGTACTCATGTGAATATGAAAACTGCTGAAATGCTTGCTACTGCTTTCATAAACCATAAAATATGAATCATATGACCGTGATAAGGCAGCAAAAATACAACGATATTTTCAGAAAAGACTCTAAGGTACAACTCTCACAAACTTTTTGGTAAAAAAATTATAATATGACTATGTTAGATAACATTATCTTTTTTACGAGCATTTTATATTAGGTACTTAGTACATTTTGTAAATTAAATTAAATCAAACTATGCCAATCTCAGATAAGTCCTTTGACTTTATCTAAACAATGGAATTTGTTCACAGAAACAGACTACATGTTAAATTGTTAATCCTTTGATTAACAATTCAACATGTTGTGTTGTGCTGTGTGGTTTAAACAAATTCCAAATTTCTATAGGAATAGGATATACGTATTAGAACAGTCTAGTCTAGATTGTGATTTTCTATTGGTATGCACCCGGTCGCAGGTGTGGTCTTATCAAAAGAGCGATCAAAGGTGATGTTCACTCAACTTGTCTGGATTGAAGTAGGACGACAAACTATGACGTCATAAACGCTTTAGTTCGAACCACACAATCGACGAACAGTGCAGGTGCTTAATATTGAATTTTAAAGGAGTTTTCAAATTTAATATTAGATATGCTACTTAAACCCTTTGTGTTGCCATGTTTGAAAATAATACCTATCATGTGCAGCATAATATAATCAGCATACACGGCTTTACTATTGTATCTTCTAAGCAAGAGGAACCCATAGATATCTTAATGAAGATTTCTTGTCCGCAATCAGCAAAGTGGAGGATACTTTTTTGAAAGAAGGCTCGTAGCCTAGTGTAACAGTAACGGCTTGACTTATTTAAAATTGAATGACTATCGAAATTTTTGTGATGTTATTCACTGTAATAGACATATAATATAGATTCATAGTTTGTCAATGCCTCGCCTTAACGCCATCTTTATTAGTATCGCATGGCGTCTGTTTTTTTGTTTAGAGATGACCATTTTGGGAAAGTTCGGGGGTGTCATAAATACACAACTATTGTAGTGTTGATACTAGTTCTGTGTTAGTTATTGTTTGTGTTAGAACTGCATGTAGGTATCCTTAGGTAGAAATCCCTTAGGTTCGCTTAGGTTCCCTTAGGATCTTGGTTGCTACATCTACATGAACAGATTCGGTGGTTTCTTGTAAGCCAGGGGCCTACACGCCTCTACTTAATCTATAAGTGGTCTAAAGTTAGCCAATAACCAAAGCACAGGTCTTAGAAACTTGAACGGGGAAATACAGAATAACGCTCTAACAATAGAGCCAAGGAAAATTGCAATTGCAAAATCTTACGTTAACATCTGAATGTACGACATTTAAAATATAAATAGCAATAAAATGTAACAATAAAAAAACCTAAAGTGATTTTTGTATAACGCCAGCTGCTAGAAGAACTATGTTACATAAAGCGTACATAAATATTGTGTGTAATATCAATCCACGTTTTCCTCGTAAGGGGAGTTGTAATCGCGTACATACCGGTAGGCTCCGCGTAATGGGCTTTTTTGTTTTCTTTCGTTTCGGTTCTCAGGTGGAGCTGTTACATTGTTTCCTAAAGAAAAAACCGGTCCAGAGTTTCCGGTGTATGCGGTAATCGTAACAGTGAATCACTACTCTCACCACTGCAAAGGGCGCGCTCCCTGCCCATGCGGTACTTCATCGTGGAATTATGACTTTGGTACGTGCCCGATATTTCGGATGAGATAAGGATACCGTTTTATGTGTATTCGTGTCACAGCAGACCAAATTACTGTGAATAATGTAGTTTATAGTATCATACGGAATACCCCACTTTGGTTAAGTGTCTGTAATAAAAACATAAAAAACTAAACAATTTTCACACGGAATTTTCGCAAACTAAATGCTGAATTAACGCGTTAAACCGCGAACTGAGATTACAACTTTTAAAATTAAGTTCACAAAATATTTGAAAATGATATAAGTCCATAATTTTTTGAAAAGGACAATAAAATTATCAACATTGGTTTTAGGGTTTATTCGGGTAATCATTACTTACATTCAATTTACACTGAAGGTTGCAATTTTTTCATTTCTTTTTTCATTTTTGATTCTCTTTATTGTCATCATTAGTAACTAACTGTGCGTATCTAAGAAGTTATCTATGTCTGTGCTGACTAGTAGACCTACTACTATTGTATCAACCAGACACCACAAGAAACTAATAATTCAAATAAACCAGTATGTGACAGAAAGGCGGGCAGCGCAGCGCGATTCATAAGTTGCTGTAATTTATACAAATCTTATTTTTTATAAGGTAGAGTTACGGTGTAACTACATAGTAACTCCCCCAACATTTTAATACGGAGCGTTAGATATTTTTCACGTCAAAGTTTATTCCCCGTATCGGTCGGTTAGTTCCTAACATCGCTTTCATCCGCGACCTCGCAGTTAACCAGTTTTTAATGAGTTAACTAACTTAACCCTCTAAAGTTCAGACCTCAAGGGAAGTGTCCAGTCGACAAGGTACTTGTTTATGCTCCCCTTTA
Organism: Acronicta psi; assembly: GCA_946251955.1. Taxonomy (NCBI): domain Eukaryota; kingdom Metazoa; phylum Arthropoda; class Insecta; order Lepidoptera; family Noctuidae; genus Acronicta; species Acronicta psi. Next base: position 6,408,150 of record OX276475.1, on the reverse strand, counting down.
GTAGAGTAACAGTTTTGACGTGACGGGGTTATCAAGATATTTTCGGACATTTAATCTTACCATTGGGACGTATTAACTATTCATTGGAGCAGTTAGGCAGGTAGATTACCCAAAATAAATTTATTACTTGAGGTCAAAAGAACGTTTATGGTATCCTGGTTATTGGCCACTTGTGCAAAAGGCACAAGTGGCCAATAACCAGGGCCAATAAGCACCCAACAAAATAATCTTGAGGGAATTGAATGTCAAATTCCCTCAAGATTATTTTGTTGGGTCGGTAAAAATATCAACTCATCATCATCAGCCTATGTCCGTCCACGGTTGTAGGCGTCTGCTGATGTATGCGCCCCACCTTCAGTTTTCCTGATGCGTCAGGGAAGCTGCCATGGCAATCCCTCGATTTGTTACTCTAACACTCCGACAGAGACACTTTGTGTTATATGTATAACAATATTTCCTACGAAACCAAAGTTATTGGTTGATCGCACCATATCTTAATATAATATATAAAATAAAGTCGGGTTTGTTACAACACCTCGAGAACTGATGGACCGGTTTTCGTGAACTATTAATCATCGGAAAAATTAAGGTACTAAATTAATTAATAAAGGTGTGTAACGGGGATGCAAGCATAGCGCATAGCATTATATAGCGCGAGAAAAGTTGAGAAGCATACGTATCATCACGCCTTTTCCCCACAGGCAGGGAAGGCAGAAGGCAGAAGGCATTTTAGGCAAAAGCTAGCGACCGCCATTTCCAACGAAAATATGTTTTTATGTATTTGTCTTGTTTGACTTGTTTCATAAAAAAAAATTGAGAACCTCCTCCTTTTTTTGAAGTCGGTTGATATAAGTAGAGCCTTTTATACACGTTATCATTTCATTCATCAACATAGATTCGTACATTCATTCAAGACTTCTTTAGATGTACCTACATCCTCCAAAATATCAAGCTGTAAGTACTATAGATTAATATGGGATGTGCAACTGTTTAGCTTGTGCATCGACGCAAAATATATGAAGTCAGCATATAACTGGTGAACGTAGCTTTGAAAGGTTCCAACACGAGTGACTTTAAGGGAAATGAATGTGAAGATAAAGTTACTTACATCTTTTATACAGTATCTAGTAGTTTCTGTGCTGAAATGGAAGATGAAATCTTCACTACAATAAAGATTATTTGTGTTTAGATGAATACCTACTGTTACTCGTATATATATTTTTTGCACTGAAACATGAACTGTATCGAAGATTATTTATAAACTATGTAGGTATTTGATAAAACACTCTACAATTGGAATGAATGCAGGTGTAGGTAATAAACATTTAATGGTTATTTTGTTTACAGGTATGTCACCGTAAATTTTGGAAACACCGTTAGTTTATATATACATAATATCTCGCGAGTTTGGAAACTGTCGAAATATTGTAACTGTTACATACTGCTAACAATTTAACAAATTATTTTTTGTTGTTTTTTTTTAGTTATTTTTTCAGTTCACGAAAATAAGTAGATTATAATCTAACGGTGCTCACAATCTTATCTTGACGTATACATATATAGCTTAGCTGATAATATTCTGTAATACTCGTATTATAAACTTTTACAAAGTTAAAGTGCAAATCTTGTTATATTATATAACAAGATTTAGATCTCATTTGTTGTTGATCTCACCAACGAGTAGGAAATGTGTTTGAAGAATACAGTTGAGTGTTACTTGCAGTCAGTTTCAGTAACTTTAGATACTTACTCGCTGCACTGCCGGAAGCTGTTCATTAACTTACGCTCAACGTGGACGCGGGTTGGTGTTAGGTTTTAGTTATCCTTTATAAATTGAAACTTTAGTGTAACGAGAATAGGCAAGCTATCGCATAATACACACTATTAATTATTGGGAATAGGTGTATTTTTTTAATTATTATCACCTCCTATAGAAATTGTAAACTCTATTCGAATAACCGTGAGAAGATCCTATATATATGACATACAATAAATAATATTTACAAAATTGTTTTTATGATTGTTAGCATAGACATTATTGTTTAGATTTTAACATTTTTATATTGCTACACCCGATTGGGTAGACTGTTGAAACCTACCAAAAATTACAAAACACCATTATGTACACAGTTTTACGCAATAAATATCTTTGACTTTGACATTGATATATTTGTAAATATTAAGTTCCGTATCTAAAATATCTATAGATATTGTATATCTCTTTTTCCTTTTGATTCCAGGTTTTTAAGTGTCAAGATACGAGAGAGCTGAAATATCGTCAAGGGCACTTCAAGATATTACAGAGATCTGGAATTTCATAATTGAATACGATAAGTATTTTAGGCCCGATATTTAAAATTTTACATTGAAGACATGGATTGTAATATAAAACGTATACTTAATTAAGGAGTTTGTCAGAGAAGATCATCATAGTAGTTAACTAGTGTTTAGTTGGATAGTGAGACAGACAAAAACTCATCTCGGAAACAAATAACAGGTTACTAGGTTAGGAGCAGATATACAGATAAGCTCATCATAGAAACTTATGTAGGTAACAAGTTGAGCAGTGAAGCAGACAAGCTCATCACAGAAATTTTTATTTAAGTATAACAAGTTGAGCAATTGAACAGACAAGCTCACCACAGAAACTTATGTAAGGAATTGAGCAGTGTGTCAGACAGGCTCATCATGCAAACTCACGTAACAAATGCTCTATTTTTCATTTCAAACCAGAATATAAATAAACAGGCGCGAGAAGAACGATAACAAAAGGAATTTGAGTGTCGTACTTTTGAATTTGAATATTTAATTTACACCGAGCTTAAAATTCGTGCAGGCGGCGATTTAAAATTGTATCTTGTCTGAGGATGACTGTACTAAAATGGGTTCGTTTCTGTTTACTGTTTAGTTTGCTCTGTGAATAAGTTAGATAAATGGGGAGAGGCCAGTGCCTTTGAACCGACGAAGAGCAGTAGTAAACAAGAGGATTTAATGGTTATGGAGCAGTCGGTGGCGCTAAGTGAAAATGAAAGTGATTCTCTGGAGCCCGTTAACTCCTCGGAATTATGACGAAAATTCTTGCGTTCACGTGTCCCCCACCGTTTGTGACCTGACTACATCGCTTTTACGATATTGTTACGTTCATTGCCCTTTTACATTACGGGAATGGACTGTATTGGTCTATTTTGTGGACGCTGATCGTCTCTAACCGTCGAGGATGAGTGGTTGCCCGCTTTCAATGACACTCGTTCCATAGTCCATACACGCTGTGTACTGTTGCTTGTTTCTTGTTACTAACATTAATTACCTACGAAAGATATGAACCGGATGAAACTTAACCGGGTTTTATGTTTCCGCATTAAGGAAGTTTCTATAGCAAAAGTTATCTGTTCATGCAGGTTTCATATATGTTTTACAGGGAAAAGGAATACGAGAACAATTTTCATTAATGTTGGAGTCGGGCACATACTAGGTAATTTTTTTAATAGGTTTGAGTTTTCATCGCGATACTTGAATACTAATAAAGGATCCTACAATACCAATTTTTCTTTTATTATAATTATAATTGATAACGCCATTACAATAGGCTTTTCTACATAAGTATTACATATTTAAATATCGCTTTACAATATACTCGGTTTGTCAAAAATGGAAAAAACAAAATTCATAGTTTATTCATAGATGTTACATCAATCTATATAAATCTAAAGTTATTATAACACAAGGCAGCTCGGGTAATATTATTTGTGAACACAGATTGTTGCAAATAAGTCCCTCGGGGTGGTTTGGGGTTGTAGTGCCGCTCGATGTTATGTAGTTTCGATTTTAAAAGCGTTCCGCTCTGGAAATGTTCACAACACTATTCAGCTTTATATGCTGCTTTCTTGTGCTAAAATGAAGTAAAACGAATTTTAAAAGTAGAAGTACTGCGCTGGAATTCAATTTCTTTAACTTTTTTGCTGACGCCATATTCATATTGTAATTATAAAAGCTTGAACCTTTAATCGCTAGAGGATTGCAGTTTTAATGAATACTCCTTGTTAACTCAAAATTGAAATATGCTGGATTGGTTTGAGACTACAAAAAGTAACCACTTTTCTAGGGCTTTAAGGGTCTCGATGTACTTAATTTCGAGTTGTTTTTTATTGTTTTAGAAAATTATCCTTCCCGTTTTTAAGGCAAGACACGTAAGGCTGGCCTGTTCATATGTGACTTGATTATGAAATTAAATAACCCGTATCCGTCCAGTATTATGTTGGTGCCTCCACAACGCGCCCCAAAGTCAGCTTCTCAGCTTTAAGGATCCAATCTTTGCTAGCCACTCTTAGCAAATCGTTCCGAGGGCGTCGTACACTATGTTGGTTTAGATGCGATCCTACTCTGCACCGGTTTTGTCTCACAATAGGAGATTCTTAGAGGTTGCGAGATTACGTTGCCTTTTATCGGCGACGATTTGTTCGTTTATATTCCTGCTTTGAGTATCAACCATCGTGTAGATTTGTTTTGATATGCGATTGAATTTTATATTTAGATTTCTAAAACAGACTCGTACCACGATTTTATTAAAACTATGAACAAAGAACTAATTATGTCACCATCGTTTTTATCAAAGTGGTCTGAAAATATTGTTTACAGATTCTGTAATGGGATTTTATTATTAATTCCTTAAATTTTGTCTCTTCAAGTCTATTGGCTGCGACATGGGGGTAATAAATTCATGAGCTAACAAAAAACGCTACCTATATTAATTTGTTTCGATTTCGATTCAATTAAAAATAGTATTTACTTAATTCCACCATCCTTATGCAGCTTGGCGATTGCGGCTCAATTGGATGTTCCTTCAGTTATTAATATGTAAGTGGAAGCCCCAGGCCATCTGACCTGATTTATGTAGACGCTGCCCTTACTTGTGTCTAATGATCCCCACGGACGGCAGTGACCTACTGTAAACCAAGTGCATGTTGTTGAACCGGTGCCTAATATTACTAGTTAACAGAATTGCAAATCAGTTTCTCGGGGTCGGCGGCTTCTCAAATGCAAGAGGGGTGAGAGTTAAAGCTAGAGAGGAAAATAAGCAGCCGTATAACTTTGACTTTCAGCAAAACAAGGTAGGTTAACTCAGAGTACGAATTTAAATGTTAACTCTTGAAACATAAACATGTTCTCGTATGTAGTTAACTGTTAACCCGAAACGTGCACTAATGTATAACATGGGACACGTCACATTTTGAGTAACTTAGGTACATGAATAAAATAAGTTACATTGCCCTACTTTTATCATTTTGTTGCTCCTTAAACTCGTCATTTTACAAAGAAAAGAAGGTTTGAAATTCACAACAAAACATAAAGGAAGAAGACGCTTCTTTGGAAGTCAATTTGTTGAAGTGGAAACTTACGTATTTCACCGCGGTAATGTATGAATATGAAACGTCTAAATGTACTCGTAACTTTAATTAATAAGGGGTTGATTAAAAATTCCACCTTACAGAAATATATTGTCATGCTTTGCGTAAATGTATGACTAATGTATTATGTTAATTTTATGAATGACCGGAGTTTCTTCTTCAATATTATCACAGTGGGGACGTCCCTTTCCTAGCTCTAATTGCATGTTTATGCAAATTCGTATTCCCGACTTTACTATCTGAGTAATATTGCATTCCAAACATTTTTGCACAACTGTTATTATGTGTAAGGGAAGTGGGGGTAGAAATAACACCGTGACGTGCTGTGTACATATTATGAACATAATATAAACTAATACTCGTATAAAATTACTAGGAACACAAGTTTATAATTTATATTTTTTTATTGTTTAGAAAAGCTTTGTTTATTTTAAACAAATGAGTAGTTAAGTCTAGTATTCTACGCAGATATCGAGCTTTAATTTTAAGTATTAATAAAAGTGAGGTTACATAAAAAAACAAGGACCTGAGAACTTAAAATTCGCGAGTGTACGGGGCTCAAGACGTAAGCTTCCAATAAGAAAAGCAATTTCAGAAATACGAAGGGCGACAAAATATTCATGTTTTTCATTGTATTAGGGAATAGCTCCGCGTAAGTTGAGCTATGTAAAAAACGTGGATTAAAAGTATTAAATTATCTGTATACCATCACTGTTACAGTGGTCGATCAATAAGTTGGTGCTCTATGTTGTCAATAACACAAGTATACAGTCATACGAGGTTTTATATTTCAAAAATATTTTTCATAAACTGGCTCTGTTACAATTAGGTATATATTATAACTATGAGTATAAGAATCTTGTATATAATCTCGAATTATGCAGGATTTTTAACCAAGTGCATATTTGAATTTAAGTCGTGTTACGGAGAGTGGTATAATCCCAGTTTATAAGAGTTAGTGTTATTGCGGCCCGCAGAGACGGCAGCGCTTACAGTTCCTAGAGGTTTTTAAAGGATTAAAAGCAACCGGCCCTGAGTAGGTATCAACTTTGACCTAATTTTTTATGAAAATCTTTTCATTCCCCGCCTCATCAAAGCCGAATATTGTTATAATACAAAGAGGGGCTTATTCATTTTTGTACACGTAATGATCACAAAAAAGATTTATTTAGGTATGTGTATAAATTGGTAAACATAGCTATATTTAAACTTTGTTGTTTACATATTTAAATACAAATTAAAGTACCACCCATGGCAAGCAGCGTGGTGTTCGGATTTGGGTTTTGGATTAGGGCTTGGTGGTGTTAAATTAGTATTTTATTTTTATAGATATTCTTACCGCAATAATAAATAAATACATAACGACTAGTTGTCAAAAACATAAATATATTATTTCACGTGTGTGCATTTAAATAATGTGTTTTAATTTCTAGCTGGTACCCCGACAACACCATCCAATTTGAAATAGGTTGCCAACAGTGAGCATAATTGTTTTCCCGCCAACTATTCTATTTGGTTTACAAATAAACCTCAATTTTGCTTCAACATGGTCTACAGTATAAAACCTATTCTATTTATTATGTCTGAATGTAGTTTCTTGTCCACATGTTTCTTGTCCACATGTTTCTTGTCCACATGTTTCTTGTAGTATTTATGTATTTTTTGTATCGACTAAATGATAGAAACGTACTTTAACTATTTTTAATAATTATTACTTTCCGCCAGCGGCTTCGTCCGCGTGGTCTGGGTATTTCTTTAAACTTTCATCCCCTATTTCAACCCCTTACAGCCCTTTTTCGCATTAAAAGTAGCCCATGTCCTTTCTCAGGTTCTAGACTATCTGTGTACCAAATTTCATCGAAATCGGGTCAGTAGTTTTGGCGTGAAAGCGTGACAGACATACAGACAGAGTTACTGTCGATTATATTAGTAAGGAACTAGTAAGGATAAGGAAGAAAGGATATTGTAAAAATTATTCTTATTGAGTAAGTATAACTTTACTAAGTTATATGTATTTTTGGTTATTTCGTTCGCTTGGGGTGAAGAGATGGGTATTTGGTGTTTTGCAGTAGGTCTTTACTCAAATGCAGATTATAATATTATAGGTGTTTTGATGTAGGATCTTATTTCCCAATTGAGTATAAAACAAAATAAAATTGAAATATTATTTGTAGGTACTATCATATAGATAATACTTCTATAATATTGATTGAATATACATATATATATAGAAGCACTAAAGATAAAATGGAAGTATCCCACTTATTGAAGTCCAATCCATCACTTCCGCTGACTTCACTCAACAATGCCTTTCGAATAGGTAGGTGTTTCAATTCTCTCAGTGTACCTAAGTATAGTTTTAGTTTTCACACTGGCGCATTGTACTAGGTCCAAGTTTGTAAATTGAGCATACATTAACAGAAGGAAAAAAATCCAACCGCGTGCAGTGTTGTCAGTTTTTGGCTTCGTTCCACCTAAAATGTTGCGTGACTGTAATATATATATGGGTCATTCTATAAACTGTGATTCTGTATATTATTTAAGGTAGTGATTTAGCGATTCAATAAGCGACGGAGTTTTGAGTAAGTAATGCTACATCGCCCATTTAAAGAATAAACTGACTCGCAATAGACACCGCAATCGGAGTCTTCCGTCACTTTCGTAAATATATTATTTTAATACATACATACATAGCTTCACGCCTGTTTCCCATAGGGGTAGGCAGAGACTATGGATTTCCACTTGCTACGATCCTGGCACACCGCTTTCGCTTCGTCAATGTTCATTAACTTCTCCATGCATGCTCGTCGGTTTAGGGTGCTCTTAACCTTGCCTTTTTTGAGAAATTATTTTAATATACCTAAGTAATACGCATTTACACAACGTCTCGGTAATTTTACAAACAATTGTAATAAAATAATGCTCCGAAATGCAAGCAACATTAAAAAAGTAAGTGAAATGACATGCGCCAACGCAGTTTTTTATTTGAATGGTTCATATTGATGTAGGATTAAGTTTATCCTACTTATAAATTTACATTATAAATAACACTACTCAATAGAGTAAGAATATGCGTTTTCATTTATACCAAAATATCGTCACAGCGTTCATTGCTGAAAAATGAAATAATGAGATTTAACGGCTACGGCTAGATTTTTCTTATTTCTTATTTCAAAAGTTATAAATATAGTAGCATTTAAAAACCTCTTTTTCTAGCCTTAAGACAGCTAGTTATAGAAATTATTTCCTAACATATACATATACCATCTTTCACCTCTTTTCTTTACATTGAATATTCATGCTTTTACTATCTGACTGACTGGTTTATATCTTTTGTAAGGTAATTGAAGAAATTCTTCTTACTAATCTAATTCAGCTACACGCACAACATTCAATTATTGAAATATAAAATAAAAGTATTTATTTCCGCATGCAGTGAAACTTTAAACTTTAAACTCAACCGCGAGGTTTAAACCTCGCGGTTGAGTTGAGAGTGAGAGACCATATGAATGCGCTCCCAGTAGGCTAGATTAGTTGTTTGTATGGATTCTTGGTACTTTAAATTGGCGAATTGAAGCTTATAGAAAAACTATACCTAACGCCGGCACGGCCATGGATGCAATCTTGTTCGTTCCGTGTTCTTTGATCGTCTCTGAATTTAGCGCGAACGCGCTTCATCTGTCAGTCAACGATGACAGATGACATTTAGCGGTGACGTTAGTGACGTTCACCGCATCGTTCAGGAATGGCTTCAACATCTTCCCCCCCCTCGAAATCTCCAGGGTTTCGAGGTGCTGAAGAAGGCTCCGGCAGGAGGCAAAGATTGTGGACCGCTCTGCGAACAGTGCCTTTGGTAGTCTTGACGTCTGCCACCCGAGCAGCTCCATCAGGTCCGTAGTATAATTTAGATATGCGTGCCATGCGCCATTTCAATGGCGGCAAGTTAAGTTCCTTGATGATTACTAAGTCGCCTTCTTGAAATCCCTTCTGGTTAACCCGCCACTTGGTCTTCTGCTGAAGTTCACCAAGATATTCATTCCGCCATCGTTCCCAGAAGTGTTGCCGCATTTGATCGAGGCATCGATATCTGTCGAGCCTGTTGGGATTGGCGTTGACAAGGTCTTCTGACGGTAGTGCAGTTAACGGCCTGCCGATCTCCTGATCGGCAGACCGCGCACTTCCTAGTACGCGGGAGTCAGGGAATTTAGGTCATTAGGATCAGATGAAAGAGGGGTCAACGGACGGGAATTTAGGATTGCCTCAATTTGTACAAACAGCGTTGACAACTCCTCAAACGTCAGATGTTTATCACCTAATATCCTAGTCGTATGATACTTGGGTACTTAGGTTTTAACCAACTAGGTACACCAATACCTAAGGTAAACGTCCCAATAACCGTTAAGTTTTGAACTTCGCCGACTTTGCAGGTCTGCTGTGCTAAAACCAGTAGACTTACAACAATGATATTTACATGTATGGATAGGTAATTTATTCTAGTCTTTTGTGATTACTTTTTTCTAAACGAATATAAACGTTAATATACAATAATACAACAAAATAATTAAAAAGGGCCATTTGTACCAGTATCCGGTAGATTTGTACCAGTAATCGTTTTACTGTCCCAGAATCCGGTATTTTTTACCGCGAATATGAACTCTATTGCTTGACGTTAAGGTTCACAGAAATAAGTTTTATTATTGCATTTTTGTGATTAATTATAATCGCGTTTTTAGCAATACACTGCGCGATCATTTTCTACATGAATGACCTAGGTCATTTTATTTTTGACCTTGAGTGAAACCTTATCACGGCGTTTGCGCATCGATGTCCCTTCCACCTTGTATTTAACTAACCCCTATAATTTTGAATACAAACATAATTCGAACCAAAAAGAGAGAGAGAGGGATCAGTATTAATACAAAGAACACAATTAAATCTGCATTAATACACATACAGAAAAATGGCATAATTATATACCCAACGCATTCGTTACCCTTTACTTATTGTCTGAAAATCCTCATGGATATAGGATAACCTCCGTCTCCCACAAGGGAAGCCAGAGAGTTATTTCGGACTCGTAAACAAGATATAAAAAGATTAGAAGCCTTTGAGATGTGGTGCTGGAGAAAGATGGAAGGAATCAGTTGGACAAAGAAAATAACAAACGAAGAAGTTCTACAAAAAATAAAAGAAAAAAGGCGGTTCCTACAAGACAGAGACCAGAAGGGGTAAAATGATAGGCCAACTTATACGCCACGACGACTTCATAAATATATCATAGGAGGAAAGACAGAGGGAAGCAGAGGAAGGGGTAGGCCAAGAATGAGCTACATAACACAGATAAAAGAGAAACTGAAAGTCGCGACGTATAAGGAGGTCCAGGAGTTGGCTCTCAACAGAGAGCAGACGCTGCACCGACAAGAACGTAGCTCTTAAATAGAAGAAGAAGAGACCGACTAAAAACACACGGTCAACTATGGAGGGGGCTCCGGGATCTCTGATGAACGCACCGGTGGCCCTGCTGTGCTTTGCCTTTGTGACGATGACGCCACTTGACGATGTCAAAACTTACGCCGACGCTACTCCACTCCGAGACACTGCCTGTTCCGACAGCAAGCGAACGCGTAAGATGGTGACCAGTTGTTCACCGTAGAGCGCCGCTGCTGGAAGCCGTACAGCTAGGTCTGGGCCGACACGTGACAGATGCCTCACAAGGCGCCCTGCAACAATTCTTTCAAATGCCGTTTCAACGCCTCATCAAGCAGGCATATGGGACGATACGAGGCCTTCTTTTTTATTTCTAGCTCGAGTGGAACATACTATGATGAAGGAAGCTTATCAATAACCGTGTAGCGGTTATTTACTATCTACATAACCTAGGTTCAGAACAAACACAACCGGCAACCATGCCCGACCTGGAATTCCATCAGGGCCTAGCACTGCGTTGCGGACCCTCAGGCCGCTTACAGTTCAGTCCAGCTCCATTTCTGTCACTTCTAACTCGTTAAACCAGTCTGACGCGGATTTTAAGGGCAATGGGTGACATTCCTGAGCTGTTAGAAAGGACGTATTAACAAGTCTGCCCAACAAGTCCGGGTCAAGGGTTTCTGTAAGTGGGAGGACTCAAGGACGCAGTTTGCCCATGACCACTTTATATGATTTCCCCCACGGATCCAGTCCAGTCCCTCAACAAGATCTAACCAAGAGCTTCTGCAATGTCCTTTAGGAGCATCTTTGTGGCTGCCCAGTATGCCACATAAGTCAGGTTTATCTCGTTGGTTGTAGCTCGACGTCGGGTGCGCGAATATCGCCCGCCATCAAGACCTTAAGCATACTTGTCTCAGCTGTGTCTTCTGACCACCAATACACTGACCGAAGCTTTGCGCACCTTACCCTAAGCATCGATGTATTGCATTACTCCCTATACCAGGCTGCGTCCACTTCCGAATCGGGCAGGAGTTCGATTCTGTTGGCCACGCAGCGACAAAGGCAGCTGCCACGAGTGGCATTGCAGGGTCTCTTGTTTCAATTGATCAGGACTGGATCAGGACATCGAAAATGATAACGGTAGTTGGATAATGTGACCACCTCCTACGCTACTTTGCACCCAGGCACTAAAGCATTAGGTCTCGCCAATGATAAATTGAATCCCCTTGCCATCGGACGCATGTTGCGACAGATCCCTGATTGAGAAGACAAAGATTAAGTCCAGCCGCTTCTTGTAGCATCCTTTCTCTAGTTCGCGTCGCTGTTTCCCCGCTCTCTGGAGTGAGTACTTATAGGTGTTCGGCTTTACGTGCTCTCCGAGGGGTGCACGGAGGGGTTTCGATGTCTTAAGAATGGTCACCCATCCATGAACTGACCGCGGCAAGCGTAGCCCCTCAAAGACGACCTTCAGCTGAGTCTTTTTTAAAATACCCCCATTTTAAAATGACAGTTTGTAGCACTACCTGGTACGAAAGGGTCCCAGTGTACAGCGGTATGCCGCGTGGCGTGGTAAGTACATGGAATATAGTTGTTATAGTCGTAATCGATTAGAAATAATACAGAAAAACTAACAAACCAATAAATCCATTGTTTTTAAAATAAAGTATAGTTTTAAAATGAAGTCAAAGGAAAATAAGTCTTAATTTAAGGTAATAAGAATCATTATGCAACTGTTAATCTACGTTGTAGTACCCGGCAGATCTTTATACCCCAGTATCAAAGGAAAATGAGACTTATTCCAAGGCAATAAGGATACAATAACGGGTATCGGTACAATGGTCATTGTGTGCACCAATATCCGGCAAAAAATGCCGGGTATTAGGTCAGGTCGGGATTAGTGTGTACCAATAGATGTGACATGCAAAAATAAATACTTTTCAATTAGATTCATCATATTTTATAGGTTATATCGATATATAGTTTACTTAAATATTTTAATAAATTAACCCCTTTACCGTATGGTCATCCGTAGCAGCATGGCAAGCTCAACAATACGAAGGGGTGATCTCATAGTTCAGGGACAAAACTTAGAATTTTTGAATATTTTCGCAGAGCACACTTTTGTTGTTGCACAGTTTTGCTACCATTAAACTTTTTGGTCAGTTTTCCTATTATAACGGTACAAAATATTAGCAAGAATGTGTTACTGCTTACAAAATTTAATTTGTTATTGATAGGAAGGTAGAAAACAAAAAAAACTGACTGGTTACCGGGTACTGGGACACTGCCGGAAATAGGGACGTTTACCTTAGTTGGTTAAAACCTCGCGGTTGAGTTTAAAGTTTCACTGCATGCGGAAATAAATACTTTGCTGCTGCTACCCAGTGCTACCCAGTTCTCAGCATTTTTTTATACATTGTAACTTGACACTAACGATCGCTTAAATTTTATATTACTTGGGATATTTCCGGTAACTAAATCTACATTCAATAGTTATGTATTTATTATAAAGCATACCGATATAAGATGTTTTTTTAATTATTAATTAATGTACATTTCTGACTTTCAAATATTATATTTTACTGTTCATTTAACAAAATTAAGCTATTTGCTGTGTAGGTACTTCTTTTCTCGCAAAAAGGTTCAAACTTTTTGTTGTTTCTTCCTCGTAAAAATTTGTAAATTTTGCTTTTTATCTGTTCATGGCGCTTTTGTGAAAATTAAGTTAAGAAAATTATAGACATTTGTCTTATTATCCTTTGATTTTACCAAGTATTTTGAGGGAATCGGCGTTAAAAGCTTTAACGCATAGGCTACGCGATTTTTTATGTTTTATAGAAAACAATTGTGCTGAACATCTTCAACTGCATCATTTATTTATAAATAAATGAATAAATAAAAAAAAAAGAATACTTATAATTTATTTATATATACTTGCGTTTTTGATTCCTTTGACTAGGTAAAATAGAAAGTCATTGTCTCTTCAAACTAGAATCAGGTTGTGCGCACGGCTATGAGTAATGAAGTAATTTTAACTCAGCATGTTAGGTACATACCGCATAACTGCTAGACCTAGACCCTACCTATCTACCGAACCAAACCAAACTGAGAGGGACAGCCTACTGAGTTAGTGAACTTACATTACTATCAATAATTGTATGAAGTTCGATAAGATCCGCACATGCATACGAACAGTCAAAAATGCGTGCTCTTGGCAATCTCAAATCGGATCTCCGTGTACGTCTTGCCCACTACTATTATATCCTATCACTCCCATTAAATAAACCATACCATTCATTTAACAAGTATTTTCTTTAACCATAGCCTGTAGGAACATAGAGAATTATTCTAAGTTTAGCGTTTATGAGCAATGCTGCTAAACCACTGCAATGATTTATGGAAATAAAAATCTTACATGAAAACAAGCGAGATAGTATTTCAATTTTAGGTATATTATTTCAGCATTTACCTTGACATCCATTAATAAACATATTTTCATTTAAAAACTCATTTTACTAAGTTAGTAAACAGAACAAAAAGCATTAAACTTTCAGCACAGGCTTGTTTGTTGCTGGGAGCAAGCGAGGCAGCGAGGCACCGCGCTGATATTGCTATCCCCTTCGGTACCCTTACACAGTGTCAATATAGCATTCTTTTAAACCCTGCATTAAACACAACAGGACCAGAAATTGAATTACATCGATATGACATCCATCTACTCTACTCAATAAAACTAAGACTAACTGACTGATGACACTTCGTACAGGTGTTCCCTATAAAAGCACACAATACGTAGATGTACCTTGATGATGATGTAGATTGTAGCTTTGAAATAATTATTGTTGCTGTTCCCATGTTTCTTTAAACGTTTTAATGTGCTTTTGAGTTAGAAAGATTTAAGTTGGTTTACTTTGTGTGGAAATAAACATGAATTAGCCGTTACTTGAAAAAAATCAATAATCATCCAAATAACTACAAAGATACGCAACAACGTTTAAGCCGGAGACCCCACGAGATGGCACGTTAAGACATTAACTAGGTACATAAATATATACGACTGTAACTTGTATACTTACTAAATTCACGCCTGTCTCTCGGTGGGTAGATCCACGGAATACCTAATGTACCCGGTAGATTCCCCTAGCTACGTTGTTGGCAAACCTCTTTCGACCACCAAATTAAAAGAGCTATATAACAGGTACGGAGGTATGTAGGTAACCACAGAACGTATTACGTATTATGCTGTTAGTGTGCGTATACATACTGTAGCGGTGAGTGGCTGAGTATTCCCGCTAAGTCCAATTTTACTTCTTATAATACTTTTCATTTTAGTTAATTATTATAAAATGACTGCAAAGTGTCACAGTAGGTACTTTACTGCAAGTTATATATACTCGTGAATAAGCTCCCTATAAGTAACTGCCCTGATCAACCGATCTGCAAGGACGCTTGCCGCGGTCAGTCTGTGGATGAGTGACCATTCTTAACAGAACACATCGAGAGACCCGTCCGTCCCTCGAAAGCACGTAAAGTCGTTGGTTCCGGTTATCATGCGAACACCTACAGAATCCCAAAAATCCTGATATCCAGTCTATCCTTCAAAATTCGAATATCTTTATTGCCCAGTAATTGCGGAGCATCAGCCGCAAAGGCTAGGAATATGAAGAAGTTAAAACAACAATACGGTATAAGCTAATTTATACGTAAAAATAATTGAAATAAAACAACGGCTCTTATATAATGAAAATAGGGACATAATTATGTATACCTACTGTCATTATCATGAAACATTTCACAACAAGCAAAAATTTGCATAGTGTTAATTGGATCGCACGTAGCAATGTTTTTCTCTGTATTCCTTTCTCAATAATAGTGTTTATCGAGCTGTAATAATTGATATTTACAAAACACTGTTTACTTTTCTCCATATACTCAATATTCATTTAAGTAAAGGATAAATAAATAACAGAGAAGTGGGAAAAAGCTTCAAGGTCGAAACCCTAAACCTCGCAATCAGTATACGAATTAAAAAGAGAAAGTAGTAAGTCGAAGAAAATTCGAACTGAGTGTGGAATTTTACCGGAAGGCTACCGGAAGCGGTTGCCGCAATCGAGGGGAAAAGTAGCTCGCTCCGGGACGCTTTGACCGGTCATTCGTACTCTGCCTTTCTGGGATTTTCTGTTTTAAAAGTTTTTTCAATCGTAAACATCTAACATCTTGTTGTACACCGAATTGTCAAATGTTTTTCGACTAAAACAAATATTGTTCCAAGCTTACAACTTATTTTGTAACAAACATTTGATTTATTCCGGAGTATTCAATTACACGCTTTAAATCTTTCATTATTTTAAAGCCTTTGATGAATGCACGCAATCTGTGCATTACCAAAACAAGATCCTCTTATAACAGATCAGGGTTCGGATATCCGGGATAGAGATGTTGACGGATTTGACGGCAGGAGGCGCTGGCTCGTGCGGATTCCAATCTAGCGTCAAACGGGACGAGACGCGGGCGCGCCACCTCACCCCTCGGCCACCTGCCCCACCCACCGGCTCGGCGGTTCATTATGCAGCCGCCCACGCCGCGCGCCAATCACATAGCATCGCAGCGATATTGCCGTCTCGCTAGGGATTTCAACGATGTTTGTCGATTACTTGGAATCTCGGATGTTTAGTTTCTTAGTTCGCATACATAACAGTGTTTCGGGTTACGTTGTATAAGTATTACGGGATTATTATGTCAAAATCCTGGTGCCAAACTATAGCAGATTTAATTGGGATGCAGCCTAATCCCCGCATGATGATGTAGGAATACGGTTTAGGTGAGCTGAAGAAACACTATTACACTTATGGTATTTTTTATATTTTGTTTTTCGTATTACTTTGAGTAGGTACCTACCTATATTAATTATCCTTACTTCCTTACCAATATTATAAATGCGAAAGTAGCTCTGTCTGTCTGTCTGTCTGTCCCGCTTTCATGCCAAAACGAATGAACCGATTTAAATGAAATATTGTACACCGATAGTTTAGAACCTGAGAAATGACATAGGCTACTTTTCAATGCGAAAAAAGGGCTGTAAGGGGTTGAAATAGGGGATGAAAGTTATAAGAAATGCGCAGACCAATCGGGCGAAGCCGGTGGTTTAAATATATGAAGTAAGTAAGGCCAACTTATGAATTGTTTATAGGGATCCGTACCTGAATGGTACCAACGGGACCCTATTACTATGCCTCCGCTCTCCGTTTGTCCGTATGTCCGTCTGTCTGTCAGTGGAGTGTATGTCATGAACCGTAATAGGTAGATTATCTTTTTTTATTTTTTAAGCATTTTCCATGCTAATATTACAAGTTATTTTTAATGAAGGAAAAAATCGGTGGGCGGGCAGGATTCGAACCTGCGCCTTCTGGTTCGGTACACCAGACGCTCTGACCACTAAGCCACCGCTCGCCCTGCTCGCCAGTCGAAATCTTCCTCCACATTCTAATTTACCTCTTAAGGTGACGTAGCGACATCTATTGTGAAGAATCCTGATCGAATCCTGCCCGCCCGCCGATTTTTTCCTTCATTAAAAATAACTCGTTATAGGTAGAGTTCAAATTTTCAGTTTCTATTACTAGTGGCACAGCCCACAACACACACTAGATAAGAATACAAAAATAATTACATCGATACTTTTATAAAATTTGAAGGCACAACACTATCAATATTACCTGTTCCTAGCATAAAGAATAATCCGGGTTGGTCGTCATTGTATGTTGCACGGACGACAGAAAGCCTCATAGCTTGTACGACGTCTTGGTATGGTCGACCGAGTCAGCTGGTTGTACCTAAGTATTTTTTTATTGCTGCAGACAGGCAGCGGTGAATATAAATGCAGCCGCCAAGACCGTGCCGCGGCCGTGTGCGACCCACCAGCGTATCTGATAAGTTATTTCCGTTACTTGAGACGACAACTCATGCCGGATGCATGATTTTTATTTATAATGCGGCTTGAATATTACTTAGGCAATTTAACGTACTTACTTTTTTGCTCGACATAGGATTTGTATCTATATACAGCTATTCGCTGTACTCCGAGAACTTTCTCTATACATGAAATTAGGCCCTATGTCTTATCTGTTTGTGTCAATCCTTACTTCCTTACTAATATTATAAATGCGAAAGTAACTCGGTCTGTCTGTCGCGCTTTCACGCCAGAACTACTGACCCGATTTCGATGAAATTTGGTACACAGATAGTCTAGAGCCCGAGAAAGGGCATAGGTTACTTTTTAATGCGAACAAAGGGCTGTAAGGGGATGAAAGTTATATGAAATAGCCAGACCACGCGGGCGAAGCTGCTGGCGGAAAGCTAGTAGCAAATAATTTGGATGATGAGGTATGCTATGTTCCGGATCTGGCTTATTGATGGCCAGTCCAATAAATTTATAATCTAAGTATATTGCTGTGACAAATAATGTTCTTTGTAGTTTTAACAAAGCATTCAATAAAATGGAGCCACACACAGCTAGCACTGGAACCAGTTTGAGGTGCCATGTAGAGCGGGAAACAATTCCTCAATCTTTATTGTCACCTATTGGAGTCATCGTTTGGTAAGTCTGGTAATAATAAAGAGTGGAGGTAGTGCGGCGAGGACACTCGCCGCGAGTGGGAGTTCACATTCACACCGCGGTGTAGGGTTGTCCCGGTTCAATAAAGTAACAATTAATGTTTACTGAAGTTTCATGCATTAAGAGTAGGATATAAGAGCGAACGAGTGAGGAGAGAGATCAACCAACCAAGCAAGTGCGTTTATTCGATTTCTAAATTCAAGAACAAAATTTCAAATATTGAAGAGTACTATATAATTATCATTATTAAGAAATGGTAAGATTTACTAAAACTGGGTCAAGCGTGACGTAACTACTTATATTTGTCCAAGGAAAAATTCTAGGTACACAATATGACGGCAGGCATATGTTACTGTACGATATGTGGGTCACAAGTTCACAACACAAGAAACATTTTTCCCTCGGTAACATTGTTTAGGTTGAGCATTTTATCCCGCGGCACGGCACGCTGCCCGTCAAACTGCGGCACATTGCTCGATAGTAACACGTGGCTTGAATTCCAAGTGCGGCTGCTACAATAACCCTGATAACGGCAGCGCTGTTAAGATAATAATTACTGCTATAAAAGAAATCCTAGGCGCTTGTTTTTGATACTTCGGTAAAAGCGTGTTATCCTCAAGTGTACGGAGCGGGCGGCGCCGGGCAGAGAGGGCGGCAGCGAGCAGCCCTAACCGCAACAGACATTCCAACACAATTTCCCTTTTAACTCGGACTCTGCGGCCAGTATTTATCAATGGAATGATCTCACGGTCCGGGCTCACACAAGTAGTTTATTTATTTAGCATATTCATTCGACAGGTAGTACCCGTAACCCGTCAAGCGTCCTGTTACTTTATTTGTACCATTATTTTGGAATTAGACCCTTTTTTTAGAATTTATTTGGGGATGTTATATTTAAGGAGTACATTCATAGCGAACCGTTCGATGGGAATGTTTTACTAAGTAAAATGTTTGGGTAGATCTTTATTGTTAGGTGCTGGAAAAGAACTACTTAACTAGAAAGAAAGACTTCATTGTTTAGGACAAATAATACTTTTTAATAAAAATAATTTTATTACTATTGGCTATTAATTCAACAGTATGTATCTTGTGGTATTTCAAGTGCCTGTTTCACCAACAAACTGTTCCCGCTAAATTAATTACTTGGCAGGTAATTTCACACAAAATTTGTTACGTTTTTTAATTTCTTCTATGTTTAGCGGCTATCCTATTAGAGCCGAAGTGGTGAAACAATCTAGCAATATCTTCAGACTCAGATTTCTAGTATTGTGATCAAAGTCGATTAGGAGGAAGATGGTAGAAGAGGAACTTGTATTTGTCAAGTTTATGTCTCCGTCTTTGATGAAAAAAAAAAACTGATTATACATGACAAGAAAATGAATCCCTTAAAAATTACACTAAAAATATTCCGACTAGTGTTACAAGGGCTAGACAAGTTGCAATTTGAGATTCGAATCGGCAACGAAAAGACAGAAAATGTATGGAAATGACATAAGTGACAGCCCGATTTGTCGAAAGCTTGTGTCATTTCCATACATTATTTTTCTATTCGTTTGTCGATTCAAATGTCAAATTGCAACTTGTCTACAGGCCCAGATCATCTTCGTATTCTATCTGATTCTACCTTTCATTTTTCATAATATTATAATTATTATCTATAGCAAAAATATCAGATTCAATAGCCGAAATCTGGGTTGCTTAACATTAGGGTAGAATACTGAATGTCGTTGAATATTCTGGGAAAATGTTATTTTAGAGTTAACAAATAACAACAGACACAGTCCAACACCTTATGAATGAGTACACAATTCAGACAGCAATGTGTTCTATGGGCCTCATTGTGTGCGACACATCCTGTCTTAACGTGGGCTGTTCTAGTGTGGGTGATACGATATACGGAGTATAGTATACGACGTATCACCCACACAACCTTATTGCGAGACATGTATTAACCTGTCGATTCAACCTTGTGCCTTTGTCGCCGTGGTTTATCGCTATGCAAACGAGCTTTTGTGACGATATCACTGAGTCATAGTTTTCATAAATACCCGTACGTACGATATATTAGAACATGAACAAGAAACGACATGATACAGTAAAAAAATACCGGAAACGTTCTTGTTTAGTTTAGATAAAGCTGTGTAACATAGAAGATTATAAAAATACCTTAAGTATTGTAACTTCGCACCATACAAACATGACGTCGTCTCAACTTTCTTATGTTATGATTATGATACAAATAAACGTTATTTAATAGTTTTTAATCGATAAACGACAAGGAAAATGTTCTGAGTCGGACACATTCTCGTCATACTCTTACATATAAAAGTTTCGTTTGAAGATTTTACACAATACAAATTGCATCTCGGCAATTTCTACATTCTACAAAACTAGAAAGACAGTCGTGTTGCTCGTGATAGGTAGTACATACGTTCTTTCTAAATGCGTATAAACTAAAAATGATGATTAGAACAGAACTTATTGTCCGGTTTGGATAATAAGTTTGGCGAGAACTGTACGTAAGTAGGCATTCTAGTTGAGGACCTCAAGACCGTCATTATATTTCAACGCATGGAATTTTATGTAAGATACTAAAAAAATGTAAGATACTCAAAAAATTACGTCTTCTACGTATATTACCTAATATATCCGCAGTCCGTCTAATAAAAACGTAGGTACCTACTTAGTAATGTTTTTGTAACATTTACCCGATTTATAGACTGTTGGTAACCATCGAAATGTAACTGATTGCGTTTTTGGAAAACTTAGGCTAATATTCAGAGACGATGCTAAGCGTAAAGCAGCTTCCGTACCTATGTCAAATTTGTATGACAATTTGACATACGGAAGCATAAGTTTATGCTTAGCCTCGTCTCTGAATATTAGCCTAAATGCACCTAACGGAGAACTCCAGTGCTATCATGTGAAGATATCCTTAACGCTGTGAAACTTGTACCGCAAGCCAATTTTCGAGAGAGCCAGTAGTCCGCCCGAACCCCCTGCAAACTTGCTGAGTCTTAACGAATACGAATTATGATTTAATTTGATTGACTTATTGCTCAAACAAGAGTTCCCTAAGTTGATTTTACGCAGATTTAACCTGAAATACCTGGCTGTTCATAATGTTATTAAATAACATTGTTAGCGCTGTTAGTCTTCATCAAAGAGTTAAGTGCTTTTATTATCCTATTATTTTTACATAGTAAAATAGATAGGTAGCAAAAATACGTGGACATAGATTATGTGTGAGTTTCTTGGTCCTCATGTGAATTTGCACATCTTTACATCGTGTATTGTTAGAATAAAATGATTACGTAACAGTTTATTTGCTGGTGTTGGCTACGTAGGTACTAGGTAGGCACTGTCAGTTTATATGTGGGCTGAAACGAAATTAAGTAAATGCAATATCCATAAAAGTGTGTAAATATTGCGTTGACTTCAACTTTTAGCAGGTACGCAAATAGATTTTAGCGTGTATGAAACCGGAGCGCGGCGCAGAGAGCAAATGTTAGTTATAACACAAAGTTTTTATAACTTGGTGCAAAAAGGCTATTATAATATAGAGAGGGAATGCTACACATTTCCCGGCGGTACATTGTTTGTTGGCGGTGAGCGGGACGCGGGACTCCGACTCGAGCCCCGGGATAGGGGTCTACTCTTTATCTCCGTCAACGAAGTAACGGGCCCGTCCGAAAGTAGCCCAGACGTAACGATCCGTTAAAACAATTGTCAGGTTCAATGTTTCGGATGAGTAAAAACACATCTGGAGTAGGTACAACTGTCAAATTGTGTTGTCATTCATTTTTGGTTCGGGCCCCGAATGAATCATCCGTCTGTAGTTGATAGCGAGTAAGAAGCGCCCGTAACGAAGCCCGAAACTACGGAGTTCGTGCTTAGGGAGTAGACCCCCAGTTGCGGCCCGCCTGGAAGTTCACTTACGTGAAATTTGTGAACTATCCGACACTGACCACGCGTGAAGTATTTGTTAAATATGCACATTGTAGGCTGGCATGTGTCTAGCGGGTTACAAAGTGCACGGTGTTTGTGGTGCCTGGTGTTGCTATAAACAAATTATGTAATATTGGGTGAAATTCGGAATGTGTGACTATATACAATTAAAGACCTTCCTACCTATCTACCTTTAAAGTTTATTTTTTTAATGAGTGTTAGCTAATTACTCAGGTTGTTGTTGCAAGTAGAACCAATCCTTTGCTATTAGTATCTTATAAACAAAACTTATTTGTCCTTTTCAGATACCTAGGTTTATAGAATCTAATTAAGTATATAAGTAGGTACAGTACTTTATATTTGCACTTAGTATAAGTAGGTATATCTTAATAACCTAATTATTACTAAGTAAGGACGTAGCTACAAACTTTTGCACAGTGTAAACACCGCATTAGCTCAACACAACAGCAGCTGGTTTGCAATGTAAATTAAATAATTTTGTTGTATTACGAAGAATTCTTTGATCGCATGCAGGTCCCTAATTCTTTTAAATTATCCATATCTACCCACGATTCCTTTGCAAATTTTAAATTCCTTACAATAACATTGAACAAAAAGCAGGAAGCGAATGTGGGATTATAAATACGTGAGGTGATGTGAAGGATGTTGGTTTTGTCCCCCTGGCCGCCGCCGCCGCCGCTGCCGCCGCCCGGGCCGCCCGCACCGCCGTGCGTTGCGGCAGGCTGGTGTGCGCGCCGCTTTTGTTCACAATGAGAATGGCAAACAGTCGTGAGTGTGACGTATTTTGTGACTGGCACGGCATAGAAATGTTCCGCCATCGAGCCCTTTCCTCGCGTCAAGATTTCATAAATACCTACCTATGTTGCTTTATTTTGTTTTCATTCGTGTGAAAAAATTTTGAAACACACTTAACTTACATAATTAAACATAATTATTATATTCAGATAAAATGCCCGCACCGAAGACTTATTAAAATTTCTACTTAGCGGTGTAATCTAATTTTAGGTTTTTAATGTCTATTCAAGTAGTTACTTTACTTTCTATGTAATATTAATAAAAAAGGATGTAAGTATAACTGAAATTTAATTTCAAAGGTCTGATTGAGAGTCACCCAGAAGCAGTGTTAATAAAATGCACATAATACTCGAGCATAATCAGATAGAAAAAGGTGCGAGGATGAACAAAGTTAATGGGATAGGAATGGGTGAATTGGGCACAAAAGGAGCTGGGTAATTGGGGTGAGAGATTGGAGCTGGGCGCTTGGTAACGATGGCCCGTAAACTGCGTAGACACAGAATAGGTAAAATACTTGTAGTTACAATACCATAAATGGCGATACCTATTAGGATTAATATATCTGAATGTAAGTATTGAAACTCTATGGTTTTTCTTTTATCCGCTACGAGTTTTTCTGGAATTAATACAAGCTGATACTCAATTGCGCATAAATGAATTCAGAATAAAAGTCAAAGATTTTTAAAGATAAGTTTAGGAATTCATGTTATGCAACATAAGATCAAAGCTGACCTTTTCATAAACTTATAAACGTCAATATGTAGCACGAGTATTCGTACAAGTTACACACTATAACATTCCCCGGGGGTCCAACATTGCTGGAAAATAAACGCATTGTTTACCTTTTCCCTATCGATATTATATTTATGGTAGTGAACGCTGACTAAGGTCTGATAAAACGGATAAAACGGATTCCGGGATGGGATCCTCGAGTGGAATTAAAACAAAGAGTTATTCCAACTGCCATTAGAATCGAAAACGGGAAAAGGGAAATAAAAATAAGGCGTAAAACGGTTGTCAAATCTGTCACAGACAGGCATCTCATTCAATTATCGTAACAATAACTGTACGCAATTTATATTTTTTTGCTTTCCATCTTTTTGCCTTGAATCGTTTCTGTGTGGCTATATAATTTAAAAGCTTTGACGGATACCACGAATTTTTACACGGCTTTTTGAGCGAATAGATGAAAAGTGACGAAAATAACTAATTTACAATTATCTTTCTTGGTCTGAGCATTTGTCGTTTTTGTAAAACTAGTGTCCGCGTATTCTGAGAAGCGTAATTCATAAATTTATCCAAGCTTATGAATAATAAATGTGAACTATAAAGTTATATTACCTTCGTGTTATGATTCTCATCATCCTGAACAAAATAAAAATAAATAAGTAATTCCTTTGACTTACTGCGATATATTGTACAATCAAGAAGTTTACTTATTCTTCTAAAGTTCTAACACCTTGACATACGAAATTTTTCGTTGAACGGAATAATGCACAAAATGCTAAACTAACAACAAAACGTCAAAGTGACAGTCTGTTTGTTTGTCTGATCTTTTCACGCATATTATCGATAAAACTTGACGAGGACATCCCATGGAAGGACATAGGCTACGTCTAGTCTCAAAAAGTCCTTTGGCAACAGCTAGTATGTACCTATAAACTGACTTGTCTAACCGAGACACAGCAGGCACAGACATAAAGCTACTCCGTCTTTTAATAGCACAGCATAAAGTAATAAACCCTATTTTATTTACACTACAGCATCACTGGGGAGCTAATAATGCTTCTGGGTCGGACCAGTATTGAATATTGGAATGAAAGCTAAATGCCTCGTCACTCTTTCAGACTGTGTCATGCTGCATTGAACATTTAAACATGAAATACAAATTTTTCGTAGAATTTGACCTGATTCTTCGGCTTCTAATTTTAAGTTCCTCTAAAGATATTGGGTTATTGTTATACTCTGTTGTGGCTGTCTACGTCGTGTCATTATCATCATATCAGCCTATTGCCGTCCACTGCTGAACGTAGGCCTCCCCCAAAGAGCGCCAGCCATCCCGGTCTTGGGCAGCTCGCATCCATCCGCTGCCAGCCACCTTCTTTAAATCGTCGTGTATGGAAACTATATGCCAAATTACAACTTAGTAGACTACATAATGTACTGAGATTTCACGACGAGTTAGTAGATATCTAACAGAGTCTAGGTATTAAATAATAATGAGAGTAGGTATGCGAAATAACCACAGATGAAGATCAAAGTCTGTGGAAATAAATAACACTTATTTTACAACATTACCGATCTACATATTTGTTATACCTTCACACAATTGTACGTGCTAGGTACATTCAACAAAAGGATAAAAGAACCGAGTTGTCTATGGGGTAAGTAGGCTATGTTTAGCAGTGAACATTTACGAGTTGATGTGATGATAAAAAAGGTAGTCGGTTATTATTTTTTGTTCATAACGTCGCGGTCGGTCGCTACCCCCAAACCGTTTTTCAAATGTAGGGTCTAATATAAAATCAAGAAAGTTGATGTCTGCAAACAAAATGTTTGGCGTCAGGCGACACGTTAATGTTGTTGCGTAACAATAACACACTCAGCATACATTGCTACAAATTAAAAATACCTTCGAGATTGTGTTACGCATGCACAATCCCTGAAAAGGTCCGCTCGAATGTTTCTAGGTACCTGGCTACGTGTATTTTATCCTCAAAGAGTGAAATAATATTTTTGGCTGCTGTATTTAATATTTGGTATCCGTAACGTTGGTTACGGTTATCCATGCTGTTCCTGTTCTTTGGGCCCGTTGTAATGAACTTGCGGAGCGGATATTAATTTTCTTGATTTACTTCGAACACGGTAGCGTTCGACATATTCATGATACGAGACACAGACGCAACCTGTCCCACGTCCCGGATGGAGTATAAAGTAATTTACACACTTCATTAGCATAGCTTAGCTAGCATATCTTAACAACGTTGCGGTTTCCCGATTGGGAAACGCTACTGTGTTACTATTGTTAGTAATCCGTCCGTCTATAATAGCCAGTCTTGTGGAGTAAAATGCAAATATCCGGCACAATTGCTCGACGGGCGAGGCCAAAGTTAGACCATGCTTTTTAATTTACCGGGTGCCGCCATTACCGACCTTATCGTGCCAGTTGCCCCCAGATCTGAAATAGGGTGCTCTAAAATTGCCTTCTTATTCAGATTATCCTTAGCATGCGCCGATGTCGAAATTTAGAATGTTGTGCGTCGAACGGCATTTATTGAGCCTTAATGGGCTTGGGACGGTCTATCTAGCGTTACTTGCTCGCCTCCGTGCCGTTAAAAACAATGAATTGAATTTCGTTGCGTCATTACTGAAATGAAATAGGAACATTAGTAAAATTGTATGTACAACGTTTCATTTGAATAAAAATCAAAATAATAATCATGAAATTATAAAATAACTGAATAACCCAGAATCTCTTGTCTGTAATGTCAAGTTATTACGGAACAGATTAGTAGATAAAATGATTATGAACATGACCAAATCTGATTATCAGAGCTGGAACTACTCTGTAGGTTGTAGGCGTGTGACCAATCCCGGTTTGGTGATAGAAATTTACATAGTAAAACCGGGATTATTTATCTTTATGTTATGCGAGGTTCTCTTTGATACAAAAAAATTGCGAAAATCAGTCGATATGCGAGGTTAAACTGCGTTTACTATGGTCAGCTTGTGGATCGTTTTTAACTCATTAGGACCCCTTCGTGAGGATATCCGTCGGTCTCGGTTGCCATATGAATACCCATAAAAGTCAGTATCGGTAGACAGAAGCCCCAAATAACTACCGACATCCTATATGTAACACTTAGGTACTAAAGGAAATTGGAACTGTTATTAATTCTAGTCTAGGTTGGCCACTTGATGAAATCTATTGATGATTTTTATCACGGTATCTATGTTTCAGATCCCGTCTCCCTGATATAGCTAGCATTTATTTACCCTTTTCATCATACCATACCAAGTACGTATTGTTTGGCATCTACGAAACTATAAACGTCAAATCTTGCAACTCCGTTTTGACCCATTTCTCGAAACACATGTCGTATTGATTTTAAACTTCGCCAACTTACTCTAGTATGATGACAGTATAATACTATAGTGTCAAACTTTGGACGTTGGTAGTTGCCAATCTAACGTCGAATTCTGGAGGTCTAGCAATGATGTAGATAAGTAGAATTGTCGCTCAACTAATCATTACAGGGTTTTACAAACACAATACCTGAAATACTGTTACAGTAACTAAGTATGCTTCCAAAAAAATCGGAGCTTATGTAGTTCAATGTTGTAACACATACATCCATATAATATGAACCTCTAACTTGAAAATAAATTAAATTTGACATTTGTTTTATTAATTGTCCTCAGAACGTGCCACTTTATAATTCACAAAAGTACTTCATAAACTACGGATACGGTACAATAGAAATTTCAAATGACTCATGTCACTTGACATTTAAAGCGTGTGACGCTGAACAGTCGTTATATTATGTTCAATTGTTTTATCCTTCGAGAGAACAGAAATGACTGAATTGGAGTTTTCGCACAGTAAAGTGTTGACGGTCGGTGACCACCGGAACTAGCTCATAACCATGAAATTGGGCCGCTCGTTTAACTGGTAATTATTGCCGACGCTGTGGTCATTAAGAAGCCTAAAAAAACGTACAGATGCGAATCGAAGCGACATTTTAAATACAATTAGGTATTTAGGTTGACGATTAAAAGCCTGCAAATTTGAAACCGGTTTCGATTTTAATTAACGCGTTTTTCACTGCTATTGTTGAATTTTTAGTGAACACTTTTGTGAGTTAAGTGCAGAGTTCCGACACTTTTTTGTTGAGATATTAAATTTACGTGAGTTCTTGTTACAACACAAACCAGTTAAGTATACTTATATTTAGAAATGACTAGCAATAAAACCAAAACAGATTTAATTTCTGCTAAAATATTATTTTTCGGATTAAGTAAGCTTAGGAACGATCGACGTAGTAGCTCACTTCTTCGCAAGCCCACTTGCTTTAATTGGATGAGTTAGGGGAAATAGGAGAGCATCATGCATTGTTAGGAACACCGCTCATAGTGAACCCTGAAGCGCGCTCTAATCTCTATTAATCCTTAAGCGGCTCAACTAATTTATATCATTTTAAACAGAAAAAAACAAACGCATCGGCAAGTTTGTTTCAACTTTTTAATTCCTTGTGTTAAATATTAGCAGATAAACTGTCTTCATTTTTATATCTACAAAAAACCTAAATTTAAAGTATTTTATTAGGCACCGTTACCTGAAACGAACATCGTGCGGACGTTACTTTAGTCGTCAGTATCACGTCGAATATTGTATTAAAAATGAACAGGTAGAAAAAGTCATGATTTGTTATCAAATCATAAAGCAAGTGAGTTCGCAACGAAAATAAAATAAAATGCTCACTTTGTATTCACTACGCCTTTTTACCACGCTGCTACAGGTGTTGTTGAATCTGTTATTAAATAGCTCTTATAAAATATTTTAAATTTGTGGAAATGGTTTGTCCTAAAGTGTTGTCCTACCTATATAAGTAGATGCAGTTGTCGATGGAGTTTATGGGTTCTATTTCCTCATAGAGTAAAACATCGTTAGCACATTCAGGAGTTCCAGGTCGCGTTTTGTGCACTCTGAGGTGTGTTTTTAAAGATATACCCCCGATACGAAATTCCTAATAGGTTCCTTAGTGTTTATTGAAAAAGTAAGAACCTCACCATTCGAATCATTTCACCACATTTGAAAATGTTATTAACTTACATATTTTAATTCTATATATAAAAGGTCATGAAACTGCACAACCCAAATCCACTTTGAAGGCAGATGAATATTATCAGCATTAAACGTTTACATTATTTTTAGCCTCCGTTTACTTTCGTTATACAGATGTTATCATAATAACTTTTGAAACTGTTTTGAGATCACCCGACTGTTGGATGTAAAATTATTGTTTCAACTGTGTTTCTGATTCTTCAATGGGAACGTTTTTTTAGATACGGGCTATATTACAGCTGCAGTTTTCAGGAAGACTATTGCTTATAAAATATACATTCAATATGTGATCACTGATCAATGATCATTCAATATTTTTTGTTTATGTGTAGACGATAGCGGAACCTTTATTATGATTTCACAATTCATTCTTCAGTTGAGATTGTTTGACATGCATTCGGAGATTGTTTATGTTCAGTGGAAGATGAATGGCAATGTGTTATCCTTTCCAGCTACTGCTGTATTGTGGCTGAGATTGATTAAAATAACTAATTGTGTATTCACTTTACAGTCTTTGTACTAAAAAATATTTTTTATTATTATTATTACTTTAAGCCGTGATCGTCCCTGTGCAGGGCAAAAAGCTCCATTTCCTTATCACTTGCTGTGTGAGTCAAGCTCATCCCGACTCAGGAAAGATAGATTCATTTTTTAGGAAAGCAAAATTTAATTGAAACTGGTTACAAGTCATTCAAAATTTGAGACCAATTTAAAATCGATCGAAAACTTTTGGAGATACCTATATTTATAGGTATCTGAATGCCTAAAAAGTTGAGAACTTTCTCCTTTTATAAGTAGGATATATAAAAATTACTATCTTATCTATAAGATAGTAATTTTTATATAAAAATATTAAAATTACTATCTTATGTATAAGATAGTAATTTTTATATGTATAAGAAAGGAATGTATTCCTTTGTATGTATAAGAAAGGAATGTATTTCTTTCTTATACAGTCTATTATCAGTAAACATGAAAAAAAATCACATTGATAATTATTTAGGTATTTGATTATAATACGAATGTGTATAAGAATGTTTCCTATTGTTACTCCTCATTTACATCATACAAGGGCAGTGAATGTAAGTGGATTACATTATAGTGTATGACTCAAATCTAAGTGTCGTCGATGTCATGCTTATCAGCCTTATAAGGAACTTAAGTCTTTCTTATTTTGCGTTGTGCAGATAAAGCAATGTATCTCCGTTCTCTGAGGCCCTGTGACTGTATTAAATAAATATTTACAGTTCAACTTAAAATAGACTATGTACTCGTGAGTAGCATCTCTGTACCTAGATACGTATCTTGACATCGTTGAACTTCCTTCGATGGATGTTAATATCATTAATGTACTACTACGTACCAGTTTATTAAATTCTATTAATAAATTTTATATTGTAGATCCATTACTTGGTGAGTGGTCTTGTTAATTTTATTAAAAAGGCTGTGAGAAGCCTTATGAGGGGTGTATGGGGTATGGCATGTGTGGCGGTGACGCATGGCGCAGTGCGCACGCGTGTTGTGCTCGCCAGGTGCCGGCACAGCTGACTACTGGCGTCTCACGAGCACGGTGACGCCGGCGCACATGGCGAAGCGTGCCAGCCGCGTGCCAACTCACAAATTTTTGTTTTATTAGCTTCCTTTGAGTCTTTGTCGAACATACCTTACTTTAACAGTTGCTGTAATTTATAGCAGCTTTACACCCCACTTATAGGATATTTCTGGTAAGCCATACTTAGGTGGCCCGCGGTTCTAAGTCTCGTTAGTTCCTGTTATTTGACTGATAGATATGTTTTTTAAAGATTAAGTTATAGTAAGTATTTACACCGGGGAAGAAAAATATAGGGAATGCTATTTTTAATGCCGTAAACATCTAACATACATGGTGGAGCAAAATACACGACAATAAATGAAATCACAGCAGCCATACATACGTACGGTAGGGTAATTATATCCAAAAATATAACAACTTTCAATACAAATTGAACCTAAAAGCTGACAAACTTATGGGTTGTTTTTTTATTTATTGTTGTATTGTCATCTCCTCCCTGTAATATAATTCCAGAATATTTCGAAATAAGTAGAATCTTAAGAACTGCTGTGCCCAAAGTGTCCGTTACCCTGTATGTACCTACCCCTGATATCGCAATTATAATGATTGGACAACTTCTTGACAATACCAATTTACTCGTAACATTGATACGAAAAGAAACAGAGTAAATGAATTAAATCTTATCGAATATTATAATGCCTCTAACTTCACCTAAGTACTATAACTACTAAAAAAGTTATGACTTGACCATTAATGACCCG
Organism: Acronicta psi; assembly: GCA_946251955.1. NCBI lineage: Eukaryota > Metazoa > Arthropoda > Insecta > Lepidoptera > Noctuidae > Acronicta > Acronicta psi. Next base: position 6,376,784 of record OX276475.1, on the reverse strand, counting down.
GAGTAAAAAAATAACATAGATCAAGAATTGAAAGTTCGTTTTGCTCTAAAATAAAATAAAAAATCTAATCGGTCTAGAACAACGCTCAGATTAGGTTCAAAATGTTCGGATCGTGTATATTTTTCCAATACTTACCTATTAGAGTTTTTACTTCTACCTATAATCCTACATGTTTGCAATTGGTGTATTCGGACAACAAAAAGCTTTTTCATCGCAAAATCGCCGTAAAATCGGCTGGGACTTAAGCTCGTTCAACGAAGTGATGAATGAAACTGTCGCGTTCATTGTATGACATCCTGTGTTATTGTTGTTGTATACCTGCTATCCCTTCGAACTGCTATTTATAATTAGTCCTCTACCTGATGCCCTACCCAACGTGCTCCTAACAAAAGGATACGTATTGTATAACAATCGGAGCGGTTGCGTGCCGCAGTTGAGCGGGCCCTGTATTGTTTGTTGCATCTCCGGCCGGCATCGGCATTGAAACTAGTGCCCCGCCGCCGTGTCGCCGCTAGTGACTCAGGTATTTATGAATGAACGTGACGAGCCAGCGAGTGGGATGATCGGCCGCGGTCACAGCCAGGTAGAAAATTACACTTTTGGAATTCTTTCAACAGTTCACGTCGAGTAGGGCTACTCAACTCAGTGGTCGAGGAGAGCCGCAGAGCGGGGCGCGGGGCGCCAACAACGCGCATGCGTCAAGCTCTTTTACCGAGACGATCAGACGATCCCTCCCTCTCAGTTGATGTAGAGTCGTCGCGCGAGCACCCCGTGCCGTCATGTACCGTTTGCCAACTTTCTCGAGCAGTGATGTGATACGATACCGACGATCAAACGTGATTTATCATTAGATATTGTTGAAATTTGTAACTCTATGTTTATTCAGACACAAGTTAAACCAGTGCAGTTAAGTGAAAGAAATGTTACAGTGACTGAAAATAAATTGGATTTGGAAACAAAATGAGGTGGTTTATAGTGACAATGAGCGTGATGGTGTGGGAAACAATTTTAGCCGGTATTGCACCCCCAGGCTCTTGTCCTGCGGTGTGTGCGTGTAAGTGGAAAGGAGGCAAGCAGACTGTGGAGTGTGTGGACAGAGCTCTTATCACTGTACCTGAGCCGGTAGACCCTGCCACGCAAGTATTGGACCTTTCCGGGAATAATCTTCAAATACTTCCGCAGGAAGCTTTCGCCAAAACAGGGCTGCTCAACTTACAGAGAGTATATTTACGTAATTGCAATATTGGCCAAATACATGATAGAGCTTTTAAAGGCTTAACAAATTTAGTTGAATTAGATTTGTCTTATAATTTACTCACGGAGATCCCCTCAGATAGCTTCAAGGATGCACCCTTTCTGAGGGATCTTACACTATCCCAAAACCCAGTGTTAAAAGTTCACTCTGATGCTTTAAACAACCTTGGCAGCGTTGTGAAACTAGATTTGTCCAAATGCGACATTAGAGAAATCGCTCCCGACGCGTTTAAAACGTTGCGATCGCTGGAATCGTTAAAATTAAACCATAACAAGTTACGTGACATACCTCTGAGTTCTTTGGAGAAGATAGAGAAACTTCGAGCTATAGATCTGTCTGACAATCCTTGGACATGTGACTGCCGGCTTCGAGATCTCAAATTATGGCTAGCAAAACATAAATTGCTTTCAACCCCTAGCTGTTATGCGCCACCACGTCTTGCCAATCGACCATTTTCCGAGTTACCTATTGAAGAATTTGCATGTAAACCAGAAATATTACCAGCTAGCCGACATGTCGAAGCAGCAGTGGGTTCGAATGCTACAATTATCTGTAGAACTGAAGCCATACCGAGTGCTACTATCAATTGGTATTGGAATGGACGATTGCTTCAAAATGGAAGCCACTTTAACTCTCATCAAAAAATGTATATCTTCGAAGAAGGAGACTCGAAAAAGAAGTCTTCTTTAATATTAACAAATACACAAGAATCAGATTCAAACGAGTTTTACTGTGTCGCTGAAAATAAAGGTGGGAATGCCGAAGCTAACTTTACAGTGCATGTGACACAATTGGCAGCTGGGATGGCGTCCCTGGGCAGCGCACAGATAGCAAGCTTGGGAGCAGCACTATTTCTGGTTGCTGTCGTCGTTTCTTTAGCTTTGCTGATTACTTTTGTTCGGTTTCGTCCGACACCGGCTTTTGAGAGTAAAACACCGAATACAATAGACAGAGTTGTATCTGGAAATGAAGTACATCCAACGTCAACTGACCGGCCTCATGTTGCTGTAATGGCTAACAGAGCAGATTCACCGAACTATAATGACCCAAAATGTAATCCAGTTTTAAAACCTCCGAGGGTCAATGATATACCTTATACTACTAATCACTATGAAGGAAGAGGTAGTGTCGTAACTGCTGGAGGGCCAATAGTAGTGTCTCCCACAGTATCAGGCAATATCGACCCAGACCTTATCAACGATACGAGACCGGATAGCGCTGCACGACCAGGTAGCGGCGAGTATGCCCGCGAGACTTCTGAATCATTATATCCATCTGGCCTTTGGGATCAAATGAAAATGAGCCAGGCCAGTAATTTGGCGCGTGCGGTCAGTACAGCGATTCCAACATATTATACTGATAGAACGCCGATAATAGAGAACTGCAGCGTGGACGGTTCGCAGGAGGAGCTGGGCTATATGAGCCGCACATTTCCGCGGTCGCACGCGGTGGCAGCGCCGAGCCCGGCGCCGGCGGCGGGCGACGCGCCGTACCCACCTGACTACGGGCTGCCGGTGGGCGGCGCGCGCACGCTCCGCGTGTGGCAGCGAGCGCCGCCGGTGCTGCCGCCGGTAGCCGCGCTTAAACGCGTCCTCACCATCACTAGGCCCTCGGCCGACGATCACTTTCAGGATGGCTGTGCTACTGATGTTTAATCTGATAAAAGAACGCATTGTTTGCATATCTAGATGACATGTCAGAATTGTAAATTTGTATCCTAAGCTAGAAATCATCTTATACGTAAGGTATGTGTAATTTATACTTAAACAGGTTGTTAGTGTAATATTTTTTGTATCATATAATTTATTTAGATATATAAATAATGGAAAGTTACATTGGATCCAAATGCGACGGGTCCGCGACTGATTAGTTGAAGAATGTAAGTGTAAATTAATACGTGATATGGAATGGTATCGTCTATGATCGCCAAATAATTAAAATACTGAATATAAATATATCTTGATTGTTGAAACTCAATTATGATGTTACATGAATATTAATAATAACTAAATATACAGTGTAAGACGCGTACACAACCTATCCAAAGATACTGAAATCCCCCTGAAAGTAATATAAAACAAATAGATTACTGTTATTGTAATTCACGATGAGTGTTAATCAATGTACGATAATGAATGTGTAAATTTTTTGTTGAAAAGGAATAAGAGTTTTAGCAGTAAAATGGAAAAAATAAACCAGGCGATTGTAAATGTACAGTTTGTTTGAATTGGTTCCACCTAGTTTCACCAGTTTGTCGCTAATATAAAATGAGGCAAAAATATAGCATTAATGCTAGTATAAATTAAAGGTAGCAGTCAAACATGAAATACCTACCTACTGATTATCTTAATTTTTACATTTAACGTATTTTCGTACTTGTATATAATTTATTATATTATAGAACGACAGACACTATTAACAAACAGTCTGACACATTAATATAGAACGTAATGCTCAATCTTTGTCTCATAAGTAGCGACACTAGAAACCACACAGGATGGCGTGGGCAGCGTGTACGAAGAACTGCCGCAGCGTTACCATAGCCGTGCTAATGGATTTGTAAGTGAACACACTTGTTACATGTCGAGTATGTTGTCTATCAACTTAAATATCATCAAGTTCCCACATACATTAACAATTTGAGCACTACACCTGCTTTTGAGATAGAATATAGAGCAATTTAAGTAATTGCCATGTAACCTACCCCATTATCTGAAAGCTGCAAATTCTTGTAGACAAGGTTACATTTTATAGCCATCATATCCGGACAAACCGGTTAGAGTTAACTTGTTCATTCATAGCATCGAAAGTATCACAATTTGAATAATCAATTTAGAAGGAAAGATTCAATATATGTACCATTCAAAGTCAATACAAAAATAAAGTGGACTTAAAATATTTTCTATGGAGAGCCAGTGTCATGGTGACAAAAAAGGGAAAAAAGTTTCAAGCGCACCTTCCAAGTTCCAACCCACCGGAGAAAAACCGGTTAACGTTATTCCATTTCCGTTCAATTCAGTTTTTTATTAGAACCAAACTCTAAACGGGTTCAATGGAGGTGAGAATTTCGAAACAAGATTTTTAAGGCAAAGTATTATATTACAATGAAATTTAAATTTACATAAATAGGGCGGATTGTATTGTTTTACCAGAGATATCATCTGCGATTTAGGCGTTGTGTTGGTTTTGGTTTATTTTGGGAATAGTCAAGCATTTATTGGTTGAAGACAATAATTATTAATGTTATTGTGTTCAAGTTTTGAGAAATGTGAGTTTATGTTTGAACGTTCGATCGATCTGTCGTTTTTGTTTTTAATTTGTACTAAAAATCAAACAGCAGTTCCAGTATCCTACGTGTCTTATCTTCTTCGTCGATCGTCCTATGATCTCCCACCTCCTCTTCAGCACAACCCTTAAGAGGTCCTCTTTACTTTGACCGAAAGACGATACTTAAATTAAATTATTTTTAATTTATGGCTTCAGTAGGTATAGATGATAATATATTGACATCTTTTTCAAGCTCGATTTGAGTGTATGTTCAATAAACTTAATCTACAAATTACTACTCTTCATAGATATACGAGCAGATGATAAACCTCTTTTTACATTTTAATTTAAAAAAATTACACATATTCATATTACAGTGTTGTTATGTAGGCAAGAAGCTAGTCTTATGACTTGCGTAGAACTTTTTTCGAGAAAAGGACATACATTATTTTTGGTTGTCTAATATTTCCACTGGGGTTTATAGAATATTATCGCAGGTGTAGTTGAATTGTCTTTTTATTATTAAAAAGATAGTAGATATTAGATAGTCTAGACTATCCTCTTCTTTCATTAATTTATAGTATTTAAAATTCGTTATCTATATCCTTTTAAAGGTCAAAACAATAGGAAACCTATTGTTATTATGATAGAGGAAGGCTTAAAGAAAAGAAAATATTGTGTCGTCATTTAAGAAATTAAGGTGACATATTTGTTTATTTCTGTTAGTAGATTTTAGGAAAAAATTGTTTACAATGAGATGTTATTCTAAAATTGGGTTTAATTAACTTACAAGGCATGTAGGTATAAAAACATTTTATGAAGACTAATGCAGGATCATGGATATAAATAAGCCAAAGATTGAATAATGTTTTGTCAAAAATGATTATTCTGTAAGGTGGCCTTATATCACTTACTCCTAAACTGTTTATAAATAACGAACAATTACAAAATAAATCTCATTAGATACTAAAGTTATCTGTATTTCTTTTTGAATAGTTTCTCAAAACATATTACTATTTTTTTATCAACTGTGGTTGTCATTTCGATTGGTGTATTTATGCTCACATCCTATCTTATAGTAATAATCAGATCCTCTCACTCGCATTGTCCATTGTGGTTAAGAGAATTTATACATGCTCGTGTGAATATATTTTTATATTGCATTTATAAAATGGAGTCTAATTAACAGTGAATATAATTTTAATTCACTTGAAAAGGCGAGGTTAGATTAGAGTTCTCATTATTTTAAGCGCTCAGTTCGAGTCACAAGTTTGAAAGTTCAAGATAGCATTGGCGCAAGAGGTTTCTCTCGCTCAGGGCGAATGACTACTTAAAGAATTTTGACATTCCGGCACTCATCCTATTACTCCCCCACATAAAACAATGAAGATTTCACAAACAAACTTACACGCCTGCTTTTTAATTCAAAACAATATACCGCGGTCACAAATTTAACAACACGCTTCTCCTTATTACAGTCAAAGATACCTCCGTTGATTCAGAAGCAACGACTAGAAACCACAAATCCGCAACAATTAATTGCGAGTCGACAAGTATCCTAACTTTCTTGTCTACTAACATTTCGAATACTATAAGATAGGTAGTTTCAAAACTTTGATAAGGGGAACAATGGTATTGAAATAAGCAAAATTTTGTAGAACGACAACCTTATTTACCTACCATCAATGGCTTTGCGCTTTCTTCTCGTAAAGCAGAGACTTTCCCTGACAATAATGATGTTTCGGCGCTGGCAACAATGGCAACTCAGGCAGAGCGATCTTGATTGTTCGGCTGAATATTTCAATTGTGTACTGCCTTCGAGGCTCGTTCTTTGTATAGTCATTGCTATCATATTTTGTCGTGTAACGTTTGTTATTTCATCGTTTGTTAGCTTTCGCCGTCTTCGTGGTTTTTATATTCGGATATCTACCGATTTTAGTTTCTTTGTTCAGGGCTTTTATTTCTAGATTTCACGCAACTTGAAATACTGATTCTTTAAACTTTTAATTCTCATTTACGTTACACACTAACTAGACTGTGTGATGTGAATTTCCTTCATTGTATTTAAGATTGGTTTTTCTGGGCTAATAACAATGATTTCAGCTTAATCGGTGCTTAAATGTGTACATTTAAGAAAATGAGAAAAAATCATAAAATGTCGAGCATTTGATGCGAACTACACATTTAGGTAATTAATTAATTTAATCTACACATATACCAATGTTTGTGAAACACACCTTATCACAGCAATCGTGTATAGTAACTTGAAAGCCAGATTATGGGTTATAGTCATTTACTAAGAGGGAAGTTTGGGGAAATTTATTAGCACGGGATGCAAAGTGCAGTAAAGCTTAGTACACTAATATTGAGTAAACTGTAGTACAGTTCTCGCCAAACTTAGTGTCCGGGTTGAAGTTGGCACGAGCTGACTTTAACCCGGCTTTAAAAATGGGAGAAAGAAAAATATAGGATTGTAATAAATAAAAACGAAAGCTCAAGTCGTAGGCTGTCGTTTTGAATCATTTTAATCCAATATTTTTCTTTCTCCGATTTTTACGGCTGGGTTGAAATTAGCCCGTGCTAACTTCAAGCCAGACAATAAGTTTGGTGGATTGGGCCGAGACTCGCCCCTTATTACATGGGACCTAAACATACCGGCGAAATGTGGGTGTACCTTAGTACACCTCTGCCTACCCATTCGGGGAATACAGGCGTGATTGTATGTTATTTCAGTTCAGTAACTCGCACCATGTAAAGTTAGTTTAACATAATAATGTTGTATTATTTATAATAACGTGATCTACTAATATAATAATAATTGGTGCGAACATTGTAAAGCGAAATAAAAACTATAATACATTTCAGACGAGCTGGCAAGCGGCGGCTATGCCTTTGGCGCATGATGTTGCCACTGCCAATAAAAATTGATTTTATTTTTCGTTATTGACACGTTCTGCCATAATTAAAAGTGGCAATGCCGCAACTGAATAAAAAATATCTACTCGAGACTTGAATGAACATTTATGAGTAGTTGGATTTATGGATACGTAGCGCTGCTCTGTATTAAACTTCTTTATTTACATCATAAAGCTTAAACATTGACTAGCTCCATTATTATAACAGCATACATGTTTTTTATTGGGTATAGATCTGTAATAATAAATAATAATAATAATAAATCTATAATTTATGTCACTGATTGACACGGTATCTGCTGTCTTGTTTAGCCTATAAATGTATCTATTTTTATAACCTAGTCAAGACAGCTGGATGGATGGACCTACCTATTTTGAATAAATAGTCAGGACCATATTCCGAATAATAATAGAAAAACATAGTTATTCGATCCATCAATTAATAACCACATTCTTCTTCGAAAACACAATTAATCAACACTAGCTAGTACACTAGATTTAATTTGACATAGGTAGTCTTTAAAATACTGGCTTCAGTAATTCCGACTTGTTACAAGTAAAAAAGAAAATATAAACCTGATTTTGTTATTATCGTCTACGTTAAATGTAGTGTATTTGCTGTGATATAAAGGGTCACCTACTATAATACCGAGCAGTGACGCATAAAATACCCAGGCAAGTGCTGAACAATCCACAACTAACAAAAATAGGAAAGTAAGTAGTTTTCAACTTTTCTCTTTAGAAAAACGCTAGCAGGATAAATAAGGCTTAAAGCCATAAAGGACCTCAGAACTATACTTGTCTTCTTAATTAAGTAAGTAGATGGAATTGCTGAATGTCTGTTGGATTCAAACAATAAATATTCGAAAGCCAGTCAACAGATTGACGGTCTGATTTCTGATGATTCGAACATAGCCGTTATAGAGGTATCTACATCATAGAAACATTAATGCAAACATGGAGCTGTTGTTGGGCGTGTGATTGATAATTGAATTAATGGTTAATTCCATCGGGTACCAATCGGTTCCCAAAGCAATTTGGTAAATCGGCGGACTGCCGCTGCCGACCGCTCCAAACCGATGAATGTTCTTGCACACTCATAAATTAGTTTGGCATGTGTTTTGGTTTGCGCCGAAATCAACGATATGTGTGGTCTCTCCGATAGATAATATTGCATGAGCTTGTTTAACGACAGCAATTATCAACCAAGCAACTCATTATACATTAATATTGTAAAATTATCATGGTCGTTTTTGTATACAATGCTCCGATTTCATAGAATGATAAAAATGACATAAATATGCTTAATGACTCTTTTAACGAATCCATTCTGTTGGAGTTATTGAGTTTTGGATACAAGATGTTTTGCGATAAAACAATCAAGGGTATTTTTTATTACAGTTAAACCTGGATTTATTTGAAATTAATTAAACCTTAATTACCTTAAACTTGTAGGTGTCCAGACATATCTTTTGACGACGTCTGTGGTCTAGTGGTTTGAGTACTGGACTGCTGATCACGAGGTCGTGGGTTCGATTCCCACAGTACACAAATATTTTTGTGATGAATATAAGTATTTGTCTGGGTGTTTCCTATGTATAATAAGTATGTATTTACAAAAAAAAGTATATAAGTATTATATCCATTGTCTAGTACCCATAGTACAAGCTCTACTTAGTTTGGGACTAGATGGTGCTGTGTAAAAATGTCCCCAAAATATTTATATTTTTTATTTTTTATTTATATCTCATATACTTATTCGACGGGTTATGTACATGACATTCTGAGTTAGTTATTTGTTTGATTACACAATCAAGAAGGCCGAGTGGTGTGCTTATCATTTTAGATAATAACAGGCGGAGGCAGTCGCCATCTCTCTCAAAAGCACTTAAGCTACACGACACAAGCTACATTTCGGTTATACACTACAGGTAATGCTGAAGCATAATCCGTGAGAATCTTTTCATAAAATCTTCTTTTAATTCTAAAGGTGAGAGTGATTAAATTTTTACTTTTCACCCAAAATATTTTTTCAACTAAGAGTAAGTGTTAAAAATACAAGGTGGAAGGGACATCGACACACATCCGAATACCATGAGTTCAGTGCATCGACCATGAGTTTTTCTCCCTAGGCTCGCTAGCGACGCCGTAAAATATTTGTATGAAAAACACTCGCAGCGCCTCTAGCGGTTACGTAAGGAACTAAAATCGGCTATGAGATTACAGCGTTTCGATGCGTAAAAAACCTATCGAAAGCCATTCGATAGAACTCATGGTTGACGTACTGAACATAATTCTGGACCACAGTGTAAAAAAATATTATTTCTATGTACTCAAATTAGATTTATAATTAAAAAATCATTATTTCATTTATTTCGGATCGCGCGCGCTATATCATTCACCGCGGAGCGTTATAATCGCGTTTTTAGCAGTACACCGCGCGCTTAAAAATGACTATATTTGTAATAACCGACTTTCTACATGAATAACCTAGGTCATTTTATTTTGACCTTGAATGAAACGTCACGACGTTTGTGCATCGATATCCCTTCCTCCTTGTATATAACGTGCCGTAGGTATCTATAGTTTGAATTATCGGCTTATTTAGTAACATTAGTTATCATGTACCTGATTGTTTTTATTTATTGTAAGTAAGCTTATAATTACGTCGGTGTTATGACAGCTTATTACGGACTTCAATAATTATAAAATGTTACATACCATCACGCCTGTATTCCCCGAAGGGGTAAGCAGGGGCGTACTAATATGTACACCCACATTTCGCCAGTATGTTTAGGTCCCATGTAATAGGTGGCGAGCCTATTGCCATAAACCGGGCACAAATCCGGACTCCGAGCTGCTACTGGCAATTTCACAGAAAACCTAACAACACTGCTCGACCCGCGATCGAACCCAGGACCTCTAGCGTAGGACTCGCGCTTGGGACCACTAGACCAACGAGGCAGTCTTATAAAATATTTCCTGCTCTTAAGACTCCAGTGACCTAAAAAGACGGTATATAGGTACCGAAATATCCAGAGTATTCTCAATATAATTATGTGGAGCAGCTGTCATTATGGGGCGTTCCTATTATAATATCACTTTACACTTGGTTAATTTTACTTCGTTCTCTCGGTCACCGTTTAATATCCTACTACAGCTAACTGTTTTCATATGTTTAGGTCTTAAATTATTCTTAGGGTTATATAACAAAGGACAAGATTTTAACGGCATTTGCAAGGTACGTAGGCATATCGACGGTTAAGAATCAGTAGTATCAAACTTTACAGCAAATAAAAAAAACATTCTCTGCTTGGAATAGAAAGATTCTTGAAATGGTTATTTATATCTTTAAAAATAGAGAGGAGATACACGGCATTGGCAGAAAAATTATGAAATTTCTATAGTAAAGTACATTAAATTTTGTGAATCTACAGATATGTAATTGATAAGTTTAATTTGGCCTATTTAGGCCAAATACTAAAAGCCAAATTGAAATCTACCTGCATTACAAAGTCAAAAACGTAAAAAATTGAGATTGACAATATTGATTTAACCGATATACAAAAATAAAAAAGATAACAGATAAAAAACAAAAGAAAAGGTAATAGCTACTTCCACAAATGAAATGCAAGTGTGCTAACTACACATATATTGGAGCGACCTTTTGGTTGGGTTGTGTTTACCGCTAAGTCCGGGGCTAAGCTAACCACCTTAAGGCTAATACCGGGATTTCCTTATCCCGTTGGCCCGTGGTCAGTTTGGCCGACGCCTTAACATCAATTAGCACTGTGTCTTGGACTTTGCTATCTTAACTGAACCAACGCTTTGTTTACATAAAAGGATTTTTATCTTTTTATGTTTGCGGCGCGGCGACGCCACTTCGCAGAAATAGGAAATTTAATTACTTTACATACATTTGCATGCTCTGGAATAAAGCAATTGTTAAATATTTATAAATAAAGGTCCAACCGCGCGAAATACGGCTTTATAATGATGATGGCTAAACAGCTTTAATGTGTATTTTGTTCAGCAGTGAATATAAATAATTTATGTAATTCTGAGGGGTGCAAGAATCTTAAGCAATCTTAATTATAGAACAAAAGGAGGTAAAAGGACAACAAACAATAATTTCATGCTATAGCCTTTTGTTTATTTGGAGTGTTCGCGGAAAAATGGGAGTTTATAGCGACTTGAAAGATTTTATAGAGATAAATCCGACCATCAGTTAATTAATTATTTTTATTATTTAGAAGGTTTTGAGAAAATTACCTATTTTAGGGGTCAGCTTAAGCGAAGAATTCAATTAGGTAAATATGTTATTTAAGAATATAGTACTAACTTATACCAACGGCTAAAGTAAAGTAGTAAGTAAAGAAGCCCAGGATATGTAGTAGCTTAGATGCTGCAAAAGGGGTGACGTTTCATTTTATTTTCTTTCACACAATCAAGTGCGAATTACTTAAAAACCAACTCCTACTATATTTAACCAATTTACAATTAATAGCTTTACAAATCAAAGAAAGCTCCAATTTAATTTGCGAATTAAAATGGGTAAACTTGGCTTTCGTGATCTTTGATTGGCGGTTTCCAAAAACTGATTGCAGACCCAAATAGTAGGGCTCGAACTTATAGTAAGTCAATATTGAACCTTTTCGGGCTTCTCGATGGCGTGCGGGAGGCCGTTAGCACGTATAATCGCCCCCGTACGTTTTAAATACTCCCTCCTTGCTCATTATTTTGGTCGTTTATTATTAACTAACTACGTCCGCTTACTTACACGTAATGATGTTCACACTTAATCAATTTTAAATATCAAATAATAATCCATGTCCCGGTTTCACCGTACACAATTTAACTCAATTCTCTATTTAAGGTCAACATATTATATCTACCTCTACCTATGGAAATTACAAAACTATTGAGGAACAAATAATCAATTTCTGGCATTTTCATGCAAACGCTATTTGCAACCGAATAAATAGTAATTGGATACCTATCAGTGGAATATTCCACTAAACCTAAATCAAATCAAGAAAAATATCTTTCATTACGCGTTTGATTTCAACAACCAATTTAATTCACTAAATATTTACGGTTAATGGCCTTATAACGCATCCGGTATCTACTTTTTATTCACACGATCATTGTTCGTTTCCGTCCGACGCAATCTCAAGAAACATTATAGTTATACTTCTTATATATCCTGCATCCGTCAGAGAATTGATGATGAAAGTTTGATGTCTAGTCATAAATACTAATAAAACCATTCCGTATAATGATTTGGGTTTGTAGTACAAAAGTAACAGTCTACATTAATTAGAAAAGGTATCTTGATCATATAATTCTCAATTTCATACAAATTAATGGATTAGGAGTGTGTTTCGTTATCATCATCATCATCATCACCTTTTCAGTCAAAATCTGTTCAAAGGCCTCCATATAGATATATGGAGAGGATTATAACCTGTCCATATATCTATATGGAGGCCTGCATCCAACGACTCCCAGCCTTTTACGACAGGTCGTATGTCGATCTCTTTAGAAGCCTTCCTATTCGGCGTTTTCCTTGTGGTGTGTTTAGATGGTAAAAAAATTTAAGAACTATCTGTAACCTGGCTTCCAAAGCAAGCATCATCAGCAAACCAAAGCTTTCCTATATAACGTTAACTAGTTCAGTTAGTGTTGGACTTCACATGAAATTATGCAGTGTCCAGTTTTGTAAGTTTAATTAAAATAATTCAAGTGTCTGTTAGGCGTTCGTTACGCAGAGAAAGTTTATGTTCCATTTTTAACTTTTCTCCTTTACGGTCTTGTTCATTATCAGATCACTCACGTATATAATTAATTTGATTATATTCTTCTACTGGACGGAGGCATCTTTTAGTTAACGCTGCAGAGGTCACAGATTTCTGCGGGCGTTCTACATTACTTTTTCTAAAAGCGGGTTTCATTCAAGGACTCGCTTTCCCCAACGATTTTCACTAAGTAGTCTCTACATACGTGATTCGATGGCTGTGTGGCTTGTTTCATGACTTAGCATATTTCAGAGCCTCGGGAAGGAAGTACACTTTCAGCCGATACCTGCACGTTGATTGCTGCAAAGATTTTTAATACTTCTACTAAATATTGGTAAATTGTTTTACTGCCCAGAACGTACAGACAGATGCCGTATGTACATATAATTGATTGCAATAAAATGCACCGTTATGTCCTCGGTATCCCATGTCACTGTGGAAGTAAAATAAAAAAAAAAAGTAAACCTTATCGCGTATTATCGGGCAAGAGTCGTAAAAGTCAGCCGGGGATATGGTAGGTGGAAGATGGATCGGCAATTTATTACGAAATGTCAAGTGCAGTTTTATCAAGTTTAACCTGACTGTATTTCAATTGTAGTTTTGACCTGCGTTTTCAGTGCTCTAATTATTGAAACTTTTGTTAAATATTTTCGGCTAACTAAATTTAGGTATTAAAACATTTGCCACTTTGAAGGTAACATTTGTTAACATTTAAAACGATGTTAAAAATATTGCAGGTATTTTAAAATACCGACCTAGATATTTTAACGATTTGGACATTGGTACTACATAGATACCTAAATACATCCAAATAGATAAAATATAGAACTTATAGTGTAAATATAATATACTAATGACGTGTATCGATATAATTATTTCACTATGTAGATACTTACCTGATTTTAAACCTGGGTCAATGCAAAAGTAGGTCGGTTAAAGATAATCGGGTTTATCTGGCAGAAATACATTAAACCGCCGTAGGGGATCCATTTTCACGTTATTGACACGGAACCCTATAAAACGTGCGCGGTTAAGGCTCGAGATCTGTAAAGCCAAGCCACAAAGAGAGAGCAATCCTTCCTTAATGTAACGTTAAAAACACGGGGCTACGATTGTCACGGCGAGTTTTTGCGTCGCTGTTCAAGTCACGCAGCGGTCACACTTATACTCTACCACCGATATAAAAACGAATGTCTGCGTCTATCTCTTACTTTATAAATTCTAAAGCTGGGATATCAGTTTTTTGTTTTGTTCAGATCACTTCCCTAGATGTGGTTTTCCATCGATCGCTCGAGGACACCATCGGATATGCAGTGACTTGTGATTTATGAAGCTTCTTTATACTGACTTTTGTAAACAAGTTGAGTTTGAGTGATGAATGATGAATTTAAATTTGATGTAAAACGATTTCAGCGCAGCTATCAACTGTCTGTTAACATTCGCTAAATATGTATCTTATTTGTAAATTCAGTGACCATACGTTCAATTTTGATATATATACTTACCTACAACGATAGTCTCCTTTGTTTGTATTTATCAGTTTTCCGTGACGACGTTGTTAGCGTTTCATTTTTATTATAATTATTATTAGGCTTATATTTCTTGAAATCAGATATGTAAGTAGAGAAAGGCAACATGTCGATTCGGTCTGGTGGCGTCCACGTAAATACACCGGTGAAAGATTACTCACCGTGACAAGTGACTGCATCTGATCCCAGCTGAGTTCATTACTGGGGAACCGAAGTCGATGTGACCACTTCATTTGAATACGGTTTGATATATTGGGTTTAAAGCGACCGTTTTACTTTTTAGTCTAGGTGTTGATCACAGCAATGATATAGTCATTACCTATCTCGTATAAAAATTAACCTTACTTTTAACGTGTAACAATTTTACAACGACGCACATTTTAATGGTGGCACAAGATTATCGTCACCCTACGTTCGTATGTCTGTATCTTGTTACTACTAGGAAACCCTGCTCCAAATATATTGATTTTATAACAAAAACGAGGGGATGGTTGCACGCGGGGTGAATGCCCCTGTCACTGCAGATTCGCCCCGCCATATTGGTTGGGGTTCCCGCGTCACTAATGGAGTAGCGACGGCTAAAATATGAGCCTGTTCTCCTCTCCATACGTTGAAAAACACGCGGACTCAGACAAATCATTTTGGGGAATTAATTCTATTACACATTTTGGCAGATGGTCCCGCAACGTTTTATTTCAATTTTTCCGTGCTATTTTGTGGAATAAGGATAATAATTTTGCTTTCTTTTAAAATGGCAAGAACTACAATAGGTTCCTTACCTTTTGTTATACGATTCAAAAAGCTAGTTTGTTATAACATTACCACCAAGCAGATTTTCATTTACAAAAAAATCATAAAATATTCTGTTCATATACCTAACAACAAAGTTGAGCGCACCATCTGCCAAATGTGTAGCGGGCAAACACAGTCCAAATTACTTTTAAAAGCAGTAGTTAGGTGATTTAAAAATAATGATGACTGCAGGTATTGGTTCTATGTGTTTGGAATTGTGTGTCTAACGAACTGTAATTTATGTAGCAGACTCATAAATTTTTATACAAATATATTTCAATAAAATTAAGGTAGGTACGGTACTCATAATGACATTTATGCATCTTCAGAAATCAATGTAAAATTAAATAATCTAATTTACATTTATAGACTTTAACTTCGAAGCAAATCTTATTTAATTGACCTTTGCAATTCATGGAGTTGATTTGAATATCAACCAATTTTATATTGGCCATTCCATCGTAAATTCAGTTAGTGAAATCATTTAAATTTGTAAATACTGGTTCTGTAATTAAACGTTCAACAAATTCTCATATCTAATTATTTAAATAAAATTAACATTAAACAGTGTACGGTTGTGCAAACTAACTTTTGTTGAAGCGATGTCTGTTGTCATTGTTTGGGAACTTTTTGTTTCTGAATTATTACCGCCATGATCTGTTGAGTGACTAACACCAGAACAAGTCTTTATTCTGTTTATTACCCGACTGCCGAAGGCGGAGGGTTATTTAGCCTTTTATTAAGTACTCTACAGATGGTCACCGATTATTTAATGTAGGTAATAGTCCAATGCTACTTATGATGGTTAGTATTAATAAAGCATCAATATTATTTCTTTCAGCGTCATAAACAGGAGATAAGTATGTACGAGTGTTTATCAAATTCAAAATTTTTGTCATAGACCTTATTACCGTTTTTTTTATTAAAATATGTTCACTCAACATCGCGATAGCTCGCAAGACGGATCAACTACTATGTGTCGTGTATATAGCAAAGATGAGCCGAGCTACTGGCGTACCTGCAAGTAGACAAGCCGAGTTGCTGTCTACTGGACACGCAGCAGCTCGTGCTGTGTAAACCAGTCATTATACCCAATCCTTATATACGAGTAATTACGCTACACTGACGTAAGCGTAGGTTGATAAAACAGAAAAACACAAACTAATATTCATCCTATACAAATTTATCTCATCTAACATTAGTCAGGCAGCTGCTGTTAAGCATTTATTAAAACTTTTATATTAGTTTAATTCTGTTTTGTAAACCATAACTACCGCGAATGCTTTCAATAAGTTTTGTTTAAAGCTTAACATTTTCAGATATTGGAAAACTTACGAGGACACAATAATATAACTATTTCTGGAAACTAATCAGGATCACTTCATGCGTCAAAGCATCTCTATATTGTGTAGGAAACTGACGCAAAATTATTGACGATACTGACGTATTTATATGTATATAGAGGCGTTGCAATAACAATACATTGCTGATCGGCGGTATTATTATAAAAGAGGTTCGTAGAGCGTGCGATATCGACCGACCGCTTGCACTGAAGTGATACTGTCGGGTCAAATCGTGGCTGATACACTTTTACCGAGTATAATAATAATATGTTATCATAACATTCTGACTTCTAAGATATAGGGAGGTACATAAACCTAGTGTAGAAGTCAGAGTTTCTAAGCACAACTATTTTGGAGAATAGCGATGATAATAATATTTATAATAAATTATAATATCAGTATGTTGATGTAATAGTGACGTGTGATGTATAGTTTTATGGAAATATGCATTGCAGCGGCTATCATTGATCGTCATTCATGCAAAAGGCGTTTTTTTTTTTATAAAAATCCTATAGTTTTGACCATTATAAGTTGAATTAGTAATGACAAAATGCTTATTTCTAATGGATGTTTACTTAACCACTGTAATGTATAAATTGCTGAAGTGGAGAATAATTTGCTGCTAGTAAAATTAAAGTCATTTTAATAATTTTTAGCCCTTAACTGTCCCACTGCTAGGCACGGGTATCCTTTCAATATAGGAGGGATTGGGCAATTATAATCCACCACGCATGGCCAAGTGCGGATTGGTAGACTTCACAGGCCGTCGAAAAAATCTCGTTTCCTGACTCCGATATTTTTCCTTTTAAATGTTAATTTAACGTTTCTGCTAATATAATTTTGCAATGCTAACTACGGTGCACCACGTCCACGAGTGGACGAAAGCTACCAAAATGTATCTATGTAGCTATAAACTTCGAAGGGCTGAACAGGAACATATTGTAATAATGCCATTATATGAGCGATGGTTGAATACGTGTATAAACTACCCCTTTGTTGCATCCTCGCGTAAAATATAACACAGAAAGCAGGTACACGCTACATTGTGTGCAAGTAGCATAATGGGACCTGCCTGAATAGTGCATCATATTTTACGGATCGCCTCAATATAATGTAAAGGTGTCCGCTTTACATAGAAATGAGCCACTTGGATGGTGCACTGCGAAGGGTTTAAACGAAAAACGGTAACATATTACAACTTTTGGTTTGGGGACATCTTTCGAAGCCAAAATGTAGCAAAAGTGAAGTAAAAATGAAGGTACCTACTATGGTTTAGCTATCTAGAAGTTATAATAACCAAGAAGAGGCATGTAAGTACTCTACCTCGGTCCAACATCTCGGTCCTATGCATTGTAATATGGTTCTCTAAGTACCGTATTACAATGCATAGAAACCTGTGGTCCCAAATATTTTTATTAGAGACATAATATCAGTATTCAGATGTAGTTTGACCATGCTGGACACCTGTATATAAGAAGTAAACGTTTAAAGAAGGCACCTACCTATTCTGTTACCTGGCTGCACATTTTACCTTGATACTTTATAATGGTTTGGTTTGGTAACAGATATTCGTTTTGATGAATGAAGATATTGTGAGCTTACCTACTAGATGTTTCATACTTGTTTCTATAGATAAACATTATCGTAATCGTGTTACCGGTTACAGGTATTATTACAATTGGGAATATATGTAGGTACGGTCTCAAAGTTAATAGAGGAGGCCGCGTGATTTGTACGTGGGGAGGCCGGGTCGCGGCCATACGTACCCACGCACGTTACTGGCACCCTAGCAACACTCCCCTCACGGCTCCACACTTCCTTATACCGCCTCCTGCCTCGACCGTGCGCTACGATAACATTGATAGCTGACGATCGGGAATTGTACATCGACTGATTGTTTCCTACCTACAGGACATTACGTAAGCGGTCCGTCTTTCCTGTATGACTGTAGCGACGCGACGGCGCTAAGACGTAATCGATTGTTGCATCAAAACATTGATGTGAGCAGATGTCTTACAATAACATTAAACATCCCTTAAAATTATGTGTTGGAACTTTATTACCTGTCACTCCCACGGACTCCCACTCCACTGTCGAAAATATATGTACGTGTTATAATTTTTATTTATGTGTTCACAAGAGTAAATACTCGAAGCATGACTTTTTCTTCAAGTTTCATCTGCAAAAATGAAGTGAACAAGCCGACTATTTTATTATATGGATGTATATAAATACACGCCCAAATAGAGCCGAAATAGTAAAAAATGGCATCAAACGGTTCTATTTTAGTATCGAACACTTGTGGGTAATCGCAACTAAAGGACGGCTTCAATGATGTAGGGCTATGTTTAGAAAATCATTCTAAGATTAAATTCGGATCCCTCCGACCACAAATCAGTAACGAGACCTTATTTATTAGGGTAGAAATAAAATATAGCATCAACTTTTCGTGTAACGTGCTCAATGGAAGGTTTGGTTACAGAAGTTTGCTCGAGAAAAACGTCTGGGTCTCACGTTATAAAAGGGCATAAGACATATATTATGTATACTACAGGTACCTATTTTGTAACAAACATGGACAAGATTAAAGGTGATATTACACTGCTATAAATTTCATAATCAATTGATCCGTTGTTGCGTTGCCGCATATTTGTGCTGTCCATACTAATGCCATTAAATAAACGAAAAACTTTGTTAATATGTGTTACCTTTTCACGCCTAAACCGCTGAACAGATATTGATAAAATTTAGTATTTATACTGCAGATCAGCTGTACCTTAAATTGGATACCCTCCTCCTGTCATGGTGTGACTTCTGCCACACAACCTGTACTATATACAGGGTATAAATATTTTGTTTGTGTTCCCCAGATACATCCGTAGGTGGCAAAAGTATTTATTACGATGCGTCATAGTCTTTGATGTGAAACATACAATGGCTTTATACTTGCTCTTATAATATGATGTCATAAGTGAACAGAATATAAATAACTGAATGTACAGTATACGTATCAGTCACCAGAGATTATTCACAAGACTTAACTATTTTGTATCCTGACGTTGCAGTAGAACAACAACGACATATACTTACCATATACACACATAATGTTGCTATAAATTGAGTTCGACTGCAAAAAATAGCAATGGAAATGATCCTACTTATCTTCCGAATGGTTTTTTAAGTATCTACATTCGTTTTACATAAAGACGAATTTAGCAGAATAAGTAGGATATGGGTACAGTCGGATAAAAGTACAAGTCGAGTGCAGGCGTTCAGTGAAACGTTTCATATGTAAATGGCCCCGTAATCTGTAGGAGGCTCCGGCGAACAGACATCTATCGCCGAGGATCGGACTCAACTTGGAAACTTTTCGTCTCTGATATGTATCCTCCAGTAAACAGCACACTGGAAAGTTTGTCACAGTTTTATGTACAAACGAACTAGCGATACATTTGCAAGTGCCGCCTGTGAAGCGAAGGGTTCTCAGGTCTCCTTTATATCTTTTCCATTTAAAAATATAGCTTTGACAGCAAACTCGGCGTACTAACGGTGTAACTGAGATAATAACTTTTGTCAACGTTCTATTCTCTTAGCTTTGTTAAATTTTTCAGTTCTGTAGCTAACTCTAGGTTTTTTCTCTGGGTACTTAAATAAGTCTGAAATAAAACCAGCATATACCTAAATTATTATGGCTATTATCGTAAAAATATGGTGGTTCTTTATGACTATAATTAAACTTAATAGGTTACGTTTCCACATAAAATAGATTGTTCATTTATTATTAGTTAACTATATGGGTAATTAAATGTTAAATAGAAGTCTGTTGTATTTAAGTACATTCATCTTTGATAAACATTTTTCTCCTTTATGACTAATACTCGTAGTTGGTTAGCCTCCTAGACAGAATACTTTGAGTCATCCAGTTGGCATGCTACTGAGTAAGGCGACTAAATATCTTATTAGTCATATTATCACATGTTTCGCAACTATTAAGTAATACTTTTTTACAGTTTAGTCAGGGATATTATTTTTTGTGACGAGCGTCACACACCTGGTAGATGCCTAGGATGAGACTACTTATACTTATGCCTAGAAAAGAAATAGGTCCTATTGTTGAATAATAATTTGAAGAAAGAAGCATACTTATGCTTAGCATAGGTACCGATGTTTAGTTAAAATGGAAAAGGTCTGAAAAATTCGGAAAAGTCTTATGAGTCATAGATATGACTCATTAAAAAAATATGTCGCCAACTCGAATTCAGAGGATAATTATTAAATTTTCGAATTACAAATATGATGCTTACAATTCTTGGCAAAAACATATAGGTATACCAAATTACATTTAAGACATTTTATCTGTACCAAAAATCAGGTTAAACTGGTTGACACTAAAGCTAAATGCTAATGAGGTGTTCTTATCTTAAGCTTAGTCCAAATTATTCGTCAGAAAACTTCTTGCACAATATAACAGAACGTTATGAAGTGGAGCAATCCACAAAACAATAAATTATCATGAGTAATTTTCTTGTACGCACACGGACAATTTATTTGTTACCAATCATTTTGTTCATTTCGTCCCACGGGTGTCCATAAATTTAAAGAATATCTTAACTTAAAACATATCAATTCAATTCGATGGCTGCAGTGTAATCTTTTACCGTTTTTTTTTAAATTGAAACTGGTTTGCTTAAGGCGGCGATATATGTGGATTGCGCGTTTTGGGGGTACATTAAAACGTTTTTTCTCCCTAATCTTTATCGGAAAAAATCCAAAAAAAATATATGTTAATCTACACGATACAGAGCAAGTGCGTCTCGGGCCAGAATTTTTAAAAAAACATTTGAAGTATTAAAAATAAATGACTAAAGTAGCCTCCGTTTTCTTCGTTACAACCTTTTTTCTTTTAAACTATGAACTGTAGGATTTTTTTTAATCCATCAGAATATTAAATAGTAATATGCCGAGAGTACTCTCGGCTCACTTTTTTGAAAAACTTTTTTAATGATTTTATATGATTTTTTTACGTAATCGATACTCGCAAGTTCCCTGAGCAGCCCCTCTGTCGCCCAATACTTTAGTGCGGGACGAGGCGCCGTGCTGAACGGACCTGTGTCGCTTTTTTCCGCAAAATGGAGCTACATACTCGATACTTTTGTGTATTAGTAGTAGTATAAAGGGTTTATTAGTGTGTGTAAATCTTACAATGTTTTGATAGGGTGAGCCCGTGCTAGCTACAAAACAAAATTTTAGCAGCTACTAGCATACTATTTTAATTTTTAACTAAGTTCAAGTACAATGTTACCTTGCGTGTTAATATGCAATTATTTTTTAAATTATAGGTACTTACCTATTGATTTTAACTTTATAATGTAACATTATTTTTTAAATTAAATTCAAGATGGCGAACCTACTTATTTTTTTCATTAAATGATATGGGTATCAATTTCGAGGTTTTTTGGGGTGTTGATTACGAAATTGCCATTTGTTTTGAAATCCAAGATGGTGGACATCATTTTTTTGTCATTATTGACATGGGTATCAATTTCGAGGTTTCTTGAGGTGTTGATTACGAAATTGACATTTATTTTGAAATCCAAGATGGCGGACATTTTTTTTCCATAACTGTGACATGGGTATCAATTTCGAGGTTTCTTGGTGTGTTGATTACGAAATTGCCATTTATTTTGAAATCCAAGATGGCGGACATTATTATTTTTTCATTAATATGACATGGGTATCAATTTCGAGGTTTCTTGGGGTGTTGATTATGAAATTGCCATTTATTTTAAAATTCAAGATGGCGGACATCATAATTTTTTTATTAATATTACATGGGTATCAATTTCGAGGTTTCTTGGGGTTTTGATTATGAAATTGCCATTTATTTTGAAATTCAAGATGGCGGACATTATTATTTTTCTATTAGTATGATATGGGTATCAATTTCGAGGTTTCTTGGGGTGTTGATTATGAAATTGCCATTTATTTTGAAATTCAAGATGGCGGAAACTATTATTTTTCTATTATGACATGGGTATCAATTTCGAGGTTTCTAGGGGTGTTGATTATGAATTTGCCATTTATTTTGAAATTCAAGATGGCGGACATCATAATTTTTTCATTAATATTACATGGGTATCAATTTCGAGGTTTCTTGGGGTTTTGATTATGAAATTGCCATTTATTTTGAAATTCAAGATGGCGGACATTATTATTTTTCTATTAATATGACATGGGTATCAATTTCGAGGTTTCTTGGGGTGTTGATTATGAAATTGCCATTTATTTTGAAATTCAAGATGGCGGAAACTATTATTTTTCTATTAATATGACATGGGTATCAATTTCGAGG
This sequence comes from Acronicta psi, assembly GCA_946251955.1. Classification (NCBI taxonomy): domain Eukaryota; kingdom Metazoa; phylum Arthropoda; class Insecta; order Lepidoptera; family Noctuidae; genus Acronicta; species Acronicta psi. The sequence goes on along the minus strand of OX276475.1, from coordinate 6,353,533 downwards.
TTTCTTGGGGTGTTGATTATGAAATTGCCATTTATTTTGAAATCCAAGATGGCGGACATTTTTTTTTCCATAACTGTGACATGGGTATCAATTTCGAGGTTTCTTGGTGTGTTGATTACGAAATTGCCATTTATTTTGAAATCCAAGATGGCGGACATTATTATTTTTTCATTAATATGACATGGGTATCAATTTCGAGGTTTCTAGGGGTGTTGATTATGAAATTGCCATTTATTTTGAAATTCAAGATGGCGGACATCATCATTTTTTCATTAATATTACATGGGTATCAATTTCGAGGTTTCTTGGGGTTTTGATTATGAAATTGCCATTTATTTTGAAATTCAAGATGGCGGACATTATTATTTTTCTATTAATATGACATGGGTATCAATTGCGAGGTTTCTTGGGGTGTTGATTATGAAATTGCCATTTATTTTGAAATCCAAGATGGCGGACATTTTTTTTTCATAAATGTGACATGGGTATCAATTTCGAGGTTTCTTGGTGTGCTAATTACAAAATTGCCCTTCATTTTGAAATCCAAGATGGCGAACATTATTTTTTCATAACTGTGACATGGGTATCAATTTCGAGGTTTCTTGGCGTGTTGATTACAAAATTGCCATTTATTTTAAAATCCAAGATGGCGGATACTATTATTTTTTTCATTAATATGACATGGGTATCAATTTCGAGGTTTCTTGGGGTGTTGATTATGAAATTGTCATTTACTTTTAAATCCAATATGGCTGTTTTTTTTTCTAACTGTGACATGGGTATCAATATCGAGTTTCTTGGGGTGTTAATTACGAAATAGTAATTTATTTTGACATCCAAGATGGCGGTTTTTTTTCATAACTGACATGGGTATAAATGTCGAATTGTCGAGGTTTCTAGGGGGTTGATTATGAAATTGAGATTTATTTTGAAAAAAATTGCGCATTGTATAAAAAATATCCTTTATACATTATAATATACCTCCGCGGGGCATGCGATGCCAGCGGTACCTACGACCTCCGGCAATATTGACAGATAGCTAGGTAAATTAGATTTACTGTAACTATAGGCAAGTGTATAAATATAAGAAGTATGGTCTACGCACACTATATGAGTTAGCCATTTGGGTTATGCCTATTGTTATCAAATCTTAAACAAATATTAAAAATATATAGATTTGAAAAGTACCCACTTACCATTTTACCCTTTGTATTGTGGCTCTTCAGTCTTTAATTTCGAATTATGTTTTTTATACTTTCTTTTGTCACCCATTTTGATATTATAAATAAACATAATTATAACGCACAGAATTACTTTATTACAATTACAATAACGACTAAGTATATTTAAATAATTTATGTACACCAACACCAATACACGCTAATATTAAAAATTATTATGTACACTACACAGACACACAAAAATAACCCCATTATATGATTACTAAAAATCGATGAAAGTATTACGAAACTACGAGTATGTAAGTACTTCGATTTACAAAGAAAAGTGTCGCAGGTCCGTTCAGCTTAGTGTCTCGTCCTGCACTGAACTGAAGTTTTTGGCAAGACTCGACGAGAGGGTTAGCTCTCGCGATTTGCGAGTAAAACGTAAAAAAAATATTTTAAGTAAATAATTAAGAATGTTATTATTACAAAATCTGTTAATAGTAGGTACTTGCTTGTTTTTTGCCTTTTCATAAGCTTTTTATAAGCAAAAACTTGTTATCGGCTATCAGCTGATCAAGTTACTGCAACTAAGGTTTTAATTAGCTGTAAGTTTTCCGTGCAATAAATAAATAATAAGCAAAAGGTTCCTTCAGTATCATATCTAGTCTAACACTGATAATAATAACAAGCAAACAAACTTTTTTATCATTCCGTATAAAAAACTATAATATTTAAAAATATTTATTTAATCGGCCGAAAAATGTAGACAACCCTAGTCTAAACGCCCAGTCAATGTGTGAGTGCAACGCGTAGTCAGTGCCAGGGGGTGCGGCAGCGCGCGCGGTACTTTTCATCGGGAACGCCCACTCGAGCAAGGTCAACGGCGTATATCGCAGTCTTAATTCGTGTTTCGTTTTTGTAGCCTGTTTGGTCATAAAAAAGTGTTTATTATTGTTTCAAAATTGGACTAATTTATGGATCCTTATAATCTTTGCACTATCAGTATGATTAATTATGATATTTGTAGAAACTGTGTCATTAATACTTCGCCTAAACGTTTTTAATCTGTTCTCCCAAGAAAAAGAGAAGAGGACAATTAATTTATTGTTAATAGTAAAAAAACATTTTAAGTAAAGCTTTTAGATCGCAATTTCTCGGTAAACAGCTCAAAATATTTTCAATTGAAAAGTAATGTTTCTGATACAAAGGGAACATTTAATTTGCTACTTACTATGAAGTTTTATTTTTAATAATGAATATATTTTTTTAATGTTACGTAGAAGTTTAAACTTTATTTAGATTTTAATAACATTGGCCATCGAACCATGGAAATGTCAGAATGCCATTTACTCTAATAAAAAATATTAAATAAGTTTTTTTTATTTAATGCAAAGGGCAGCAATATTTTTACTTCAGGTATTATGTGGCCAGTATCATATCAGCCTACAGAGGTCCATTGCTGAACAAAGGCCTCCCCCATAGACTTCCACAAGGACCGGTTATATGCCACCTGCATCTAACGACCTCCAGCGACTTTTATCAACTCATCCGTCCATCTCGTTGGAGGCCGTCCTATGCTGCGCTTTGCGGTGCGTGGTCTCCACTCTAGAACCTTTCTGCCCCAGCGGCCATCAGTTCTACTTCAGTTTGCTTATCCTTTGAGCTATGTCGGCAACTTTGGTTTTTCTACGGATCTCCTCATTTCTGATTCGATCGCGTAGAGAAATACCAAGCATAGCTCTTTCCATAGCTCGCTGAGTGACCTTGAGCTTTCTTATGAGGCCCATAAGTAGTAAGCGACCACGTCTCTGTGCCATATGTCATCACTGGTAATACACACTGTTCAGATGTGGCCAGTACGACATTGGGAATTATTAAACTTCTTAGAAAGGGGTTTTTAATTTGTTATCATAACTATGTTTTAAAATCTTTTGAAGAATGGATTAATTACGGTGTAGTAAATATTAAACTTACGGCATTCGGCGGGTATTCTGGTTCCGGCGACGTCATCGGCAGTCTATTATTTAATAATTATTTTAGTTTTTACTCGTACTGTATATCTTATGTACCTGCAATTTGTTCAACTTGTACAGAATCTAATAAATATAGCAAGAAAGAAAAGTATTCAATTTAATATTACGAATTTCAAACCGGATCACGTCTCTGTTGTGATTAACGTTCAAGCTATTTAGGTATTGCTAAGTTCTAAGAAATATCACCATTTCCTGGTTTTGCTAGGATTCCGTGATTACGTATTTTTTGTTGCGACGGCGGTTCGGCTAAGCTTTTATCGGACTCCGATAGTTTTTGTTGACCAAATCGTCACTGCAGCGTGACAATACCATAGTTTCTTGCCATCGGGTACTTATTAACAACAATCCAACATTAGAGGCACGATCGAAAATAGATTGTGAAATAATCTTGTTAGTATCAGAAATTGGTCATAAATATTAACCTGAAAACAACTTATTATTCCATGTTGAAATGTTACATCAAAGAAAATCAAAATAGAGGTATCTGTGAGCGATTTTATGTCATGTACGTTTTTACTGTACGATGTAGACGATTACGGTTAGATGAAAGTGTACCTAGTCGTAAACTGAGCGAGGTAACTCGTGTGACATGCAAGACTGTGCACACAATGTTCTTTGTTTTGTGCAAGTAAATCAATGTTGCGTTCGGTGCCTTCTCACAAGCGTCGCTCACTCCGAGGGCTCTCCAAGTCAATCGCACCTTCCATTCAACGCCTTTTTGTACTGAAAGCCATTTCCTCGCGGAGAAAAAACTACCGAGCGGCAGTGAGGCGGACGTTAGTGGTTCTTGTAATATTTTTGTAATAATAGCACTTCGAAGATTAGATTTCGATTCTGTAGTTGGAATTATTTGTAAAAAAATAAAGCTTAGCGTGGCGTGGCACCACAAATGTAGAAAACATTAAATTTTTACGTTGAACTAGAAATTTTGTGCTTAACTTTTCTGTTGCAACAGACCGGTAAGTTAGTTTTGCATCACGTAAATAAACTTGACAGGGTAGCGATTATGAAGAACGCATCGTTGCGTTCTTTGATCGCGATCCGCTGCGAAGTAGGACTGCAATTAGTGTAGGCAGTGTAGGTACTGTATGTGATGTCAATGCACGTCGCATATATCATTAGGTGGTTTGTTCACGCGTTAAAGCACTCTTGCTATACGGCGGTCTACTTTAAGTCTGCTATCTATACTAATATTATAAAGAGGAAAGATTTGTATTTTTGTATGTAACGAATAAACTCAAAAAGTACTGGACCGATTTGAAAAAATCTTACCATGTTAGATAGCCCATTTATCGGGGAAGGCTATAGGCTATATATCATCACGCTACGACTAATAGGAGCGGAGTAGTAATGAAAAATGTTGCAAAAACGGGGAAAAAAATTATAAGACCACGCGGGCGAAGCCGCTGGCGGGAAGCTAGTTTAATATAAACCTCAAACAACAGGTACGATGACCGTAACATATTTAATTACGGCATAATTGAATATTATAGACGAATCACGCGGTAAAACAGGAAATGCTTAAGACTTTATCGATGTCGTTTCCTCTCCAAGAGTGTTTTTCTGTTTTAGGAGTAAAGTTAATGAAATCAAAATAAAACTAATAGCTACTCGTTCTTAAGTTATCGACCGACAAAAAAGAAAACGACGTTTATGTGCGCAGACGCACCGAGTAAATCGCATCGACATAGTTTTTGCGCCATTAGATAGGTGTGCAGTGAGCGGGTATAAGGCAGGTGTTGTTTTATCAACGGACGAGAACGTTGCCCTCACTTCCGCCCTTATCTGAATTTACTTACCTTTGCCTGAGAACCGACGGCGGCGGCGACAAGTCAGCTGGGCGCTCTTCACTCAAACGCGAGTCGGCGATATCGATGTTTTACACGCTTGTGAAATAGGATAGGTAATGATAAATATTTGTTCTGTAGTTCCGTATTAGGAAACACTATCTACGTCCGCTTTGAATTCGAAAAAGTAGGTTTTGGCAACGTTTTATCAGTATGTAGTGGGTACCTGAAACAAGTACTTTGAATTTTAAAATTTGACATAAAGCTAAATATTTTAATTACCGTGAAATCGGAGCGGACAGAAAGCCCTGCATAGAACCTATTTTGGCAATTCGTTTTGAGAAGTTTAAGAAGAACATTTTTACGATTACCTAACTTTAAAACAACCAATATTGAAAGCAGAAGTCTTTGGCCCTCAGAAATTACCTTTATTTTTAGAAGAGATTTGATTTTTTTTGTTGAATTTCTTTGCTGAGTAAGGATTGCCTATAAAGACCCACTTTATACTTTACACGGTTGAACTATGTAGGCAGCGATAAAATCTAAAAGATCAAAGTCTGTGAAGAAACGTAACATACGACCAGGTATTGGCTATCAAGAGAGTGGGTAAGTGAAATAAAATGTTAGTGGATTGGAATCTCGCCGCAGGTTAGGCCGCGAGGACTCAACACTGGAAAGCGGTCTATTGATGTTCCCGCTCCGGAAAACCGTCTCAATGAGCCTACATACCTATTTTACATACATACTGCCTTCGTAATGGTCCCATAGTCGTGCTAGGCGTGAACCGATATCAGATAAAATACCTATTTCACCGGAAGTATTGGAATCCCTAAATCTGCATGGTAATACCGCAATACTATCTGATAATATCGTATCATTTAACGCTCTGTTATTTTGAAACTAACAGTTGTACTGTTTTTCTAGTGGTTCGTGTATTGGACTGCTGCGAGGTAGTTAGTGGGTTCGATTCCTACAAGACACAAATATTTCTGTGATGGACTTAAGTGTTTGTGTTGGTCTGGTGTTTTTATGTATTTACAAAAAAAAAAATATAAGTATTATATTCATTGTTTAGTACCACAGTACAAGCTCTGCTTAGTTTGATATTAAATGGTGCTGTGTAAAATGTCCCAGGATATTTATTTATTTACTACAAGTGTAAACTATTTATGAAAGTAGGTGGCCATACAGTTCAACAATGAAAAAGACATTGAATACAGACTAAGTTTGGTACTTAGAGGAAAGGCAGAAAAAATACGTAATATTTCTTACTTACGAAATACACCTAGTATTTCGTAAGTAGAATAATCCATAGAATATAAAAGTATAATACCAAGACTGTGAACTAGGCAATATTTACTAAGTTAAACGAATCAACCCAATTGCGGCGGAAACGTACGCGCGATGAAAACGTTGAATATTTTAGTGAATAAAGAATTTAGTTAAATATTTGCTTCCCAAAATCTCAAATTAGATAAAATAAGTGAGCGATGCGCAACATTACGTGATTAATAACGTTAGTACAATTTTAGGACTGCGAAAGAGCTGTAGGTAAGTATTTATTGGTTCGTGCGCTGTTAGCCTGCTAACGAAAGAAAAATTCGGTGCCATTTATTTCAGTCAAGTTAGTGAAAAGGGTTGTCTTGGTGCTTAAGCTAAGGCTCCTCCCTATTCCCTAACGCACAAAGCGATAGCTTGGTAAGAAAACTGTGTAGGTATGTATAGTTTACATAAGCGTGTGTTTTGGGGGTAAATGTCAGTTTGCAACCGTTTAATATAGAGCCGGACAGGGCGGCCAAGATTCTAGCGCATATTGGACGCAACAACGCGACTTTAGCGTATTTGGGGATAAGCTCGCGAGTTCTGCGGTAATATTAAACTTGCGCAATACATACCTAACCTACATACATAGCGAAAGATGGTTGAATTTTTCAGCTCTTTATAAACTTGGAAGGACTTACTACAGTAGTGCATATTGGCAATGTTTACCCGTTTACCAATACTTGTTTTGGCAAATCCTGAAATTACTCTGAGTTATTTGCATTGTTTACGGTTGTGTAAAGTATGTAGAGGTTTTGTTAATTTAACGTTATGAAAATGTGTCATATGTGACCATTTTTGGCATGAATAAAGTCAGTAAAAAGTAGATTTACCGCAGTACGTTGTGACAGGATGCCAACACGTCGGCTAGCTACTAGCTAGTAAACCTTTCCCTCAGAGCTTTTACGATTTGTGCGATGATAAACCGAGCAGTTGGTGTGTTATGTTTTTTCTTTTATTCGCAGATACCAGCAGATTTATTGAATACATCATAAGTTTGTTATTCAGTCCGTCAGTGTGTGTTGTACCTACTTGGGATGATATCTAAATGATAAACCATGGGTTGAATCACAAATTTTAACCCCTCTGGGTTCCTAAGTAAGCTAAGCTCCTAGGCTTCCTCAGCTCCATGATTGGGCACTGCATTACTCAGATTGCCATATTAAACTACTACCAAACTACTATTCTATAAGAACCATTACAAGCGTTTTTTTTATACCACTAAGGTGACAAACAAGCACACCTAAGGCCCGCCTGATGGTAAGCGGTTACCGAATACCGTAGCATATGGACGCTTGCAACACCAGGGGTATCACTCGCGCGTTGCCGACCCGAAAAACCTCTTAGAGGTTTATGGAGGATTCACTGCGCTGACAGTTTGAGGGAATATTCCTCTTGCTGCCAGCGCAGCGCATCCTAAGAAGGAGCTCTGTATTGTATAAAATTCTCCATTTAATATCCTTTTATGTTCAATCAGTTCACAATCAGCAACTCGAAACGACTCATTCTGACTACTAAATATTAAGTTTTTACCCCTTGTATCGTATTTGTTTACATGCGAATGGAAAACCGCTGAACAGGAAATATGGTGCTCGGCCTCTAAAGAAAACTTGCACGACCCTGAATAGAAGGATTTCTAATTTATCGAACAACAAAAGCAATTTTGCAACAGTTGTAGCGGCGCGCGGCGCGTCGAGCAACGGCGAGCGTGTTCCGCGGGTTCCGACGCCCGCGCCCGCGCCCTCCTGCGTGTTCGTGTAGATGTCTAATCTTGAACCAACTCAGCAACAAAACTAAGTTTAACCTACTTGGTGGTGTAACGGCCTTTTGAACATTCCTGATAAATTATATTTTGTAAAAATACTTAATTAGATTTTAATTGCACAGTTTCTTCTTGGGTGTTAGTGTTCTGCTTTACTTTAGCGCGATACTTGTGTAGTTAACATCAACTTAATTTTACTGTTGTTAAATATATTATTTTTATTAAAAGAGAGCGCGACGTGAGACTAACCCAAATGTAATTATTTATTCAAACAGTAATGTTGTTAGCGAACCATTAGGTCAGTGATACTCTGCTAAAATTTCGGCTTTGTGTTTGATAACTTAAACTAAATAACGAAATGTTATGTGAAATTGAAATTAAATTATGGAGTCAATCTATAATGTTGTTTATTTTGCATTAAATCTAAATGTACATAATATATGAATATTTTGATATTTCGTTATGGTTGAGCGAATATATTACGGCTTATATGTCACGCAGATTTATGTAGTGATATTTAAATGTTGAGCCGGATCGCTCAATATGGTGGAATCGTAAAGGAAACGTAGTCAAATCGACACCGGTACGGGTGTACAGCGCTTGCCGGGATTCTCACGATTTATGAGGCAATATGTTTAACGTCTACTACGGGAACCCTCTCTGAACATAACGGGGCTGTTACGTAAACAGATTGCTCGCGAGTGGTGGGCCGACGCGCCGACGCTCCAGATATCGGCCTACGAACAAGTCCTACACTTACAACTTTTGCACCAAATCGACGACGATATTTTGCTCTTTGTAAAGCCCCAACATAGAAATATCTGGAGCATCAAATCGAGAACAAAATCAGAATAGTGTAGTCGTCGAGTCATTCTTATTTGCCAACTATTTAGAATTTATATTTGACTTCTTTTTGTTGTTTAGTTTTGCTAGATATACTAACCTACCTATACCTATACCTTTACCTAAGTTTTACAATAACCAAACCATCAGCAATTATAATCCCTCCATCTCCTCTCTTTTCCCTCTGAAAAGACCGTATGCAGTGTCGATAGGAGAAGGTAAGTACTCGAGCTGTTAATAGATTCAAGTTTGTACATAATTATTATACTAATTCTACTTACACGTACCAGGGGTTTCCACGATCCGTTCTGATCCTATCATTCGGCAATGTAGCCATTAGAAACAGAATAATTTTATTGGCCACGTTTCATTCCCCTTGACATTGAACTCGGTGTAAGTCGCGTTTTACGAGTGTCAACAGCGAGTGATTTTTTAAAGTATTTTTATTGTTTATGATGAACATTAAAAAAGTATACACGACAGTAACAAAATACATATATTTATGTTATAAAAACTAATTAGTGGTTTATATAACAAAATAACTTCAATAATTTCAGTCAGCTTCTCAGATTTTCAATATCGCAGATAAGTATTTAATTGAAATTTTATGGTGGTTCCATTTTCCAATTTCAAATAAATGCTGTAAAATAGTGATCACAAAGAGTTATAAATGATATAATGAATTTAATTATTATTACTTATAAAACATTCAATTCAATGTATTTCTCAGATTTATACTTAAGCACGAATTTAATTATAAATTGTATACATTACATACTTGTAGTAATTATCTCAATTGTTATTGCCCTATGAATCCGCAATGTGTCATTGATCTACAGTTTATGAAAAACCATACAATATTTGATTTCAATGGCCTAAGCCTAACCCTGAGCCTTAACGGCATTGTACTGTACAATAGATACTATTACCTTATTGTAGGTACGAAAAGTTTAATGACACAGAAACCAAATTTTAATGACCATACATAAAAGGTTTGACACGCTCTAGCTGATGTCTTCATTAACATTCTTTTCAAATTTATGTATTGTGTTTGGCCTGGATAGCCTCATTTAATATTATGTATCTTTTATAGAATATGTGTAAATAGATTTAGAAGCTGGGTGGTCTCATACGTATTATACCAAAAAAAACTAAAATCAGCTACTATAAAGTCTATATTGTAGTAGGTACTTATCTGAAACTAGCGGGAGGCCAACTTGTGCCATTCTAGTACAGTTTTTTTGCGGGTGTCAAAGTAACGTTCAATCCATCATTGCAAGTGGCATTGGGTGACCGAGTATGCATAAGTAAATTTTTATCGATCCTTCAGCCGCGGTTAAAGTAATGACGTTGTTGGCGGCTAGCGTGGCGGTATGTTACAGCGAGCCCTTAAAAGGCAACAATTGCGTGACGTCGGAAGATTCTTAATTTTGATTAGAGGCTTGCGTGAATGAGGCGCTTGCGGTGGTGCTCATCAAATGATTTAACCACCGTTGATGTTTACTTTACAGCTTTATTGACTTTCTGTCCAGCTTATTCCTGAAAAGATATAAACTCATACGGCAGGTCCCTAGAGAGGTGAATAGGCACATTCAACCATAAAAATGAAAAGTTTATAGCCATCTCCCCCACCGAAGCTCTTTCATGCAAATTAAACGCTACGGACTCAAAAAAGTTAGAACAATAAATAAAACCATGAACGGTTGTCAATAAACAATTGTGTTAGCAGTTAGTACCGTAGAAAAAATAAGCAATCAGAAGTCTACTTTCAACGTTATACCATTTTATCCAGCAATTGTAAAGCAATACACTTTAAAAATAAAACCGAGTGTTCAAACATGAATCGGCTTGGCGAGGCAATAAATTGTGGCACGAGGCAAAACTCGCCGTTAAATATACTCTTTTAAAGTTCAACTTAACATTTGCGATGCCAGTTTTATCGTCTAAAATAAACATAAAAATACGTAGTTTTGTTATGTGCATGTGATATAACATTTCCCTAAAGGACTAGACATGAAGAGAACGCCACTTTGCACTTTTGTATTGCGCTTTTCTTTTTCTAACTATTACATGTGTTTTTGTTCGAACTATGTTTGTTTTCATTATACGAGTATCGTACTTACAATTTCATTTTGTATTTTACTTTACAATTATAATATCTTGCTATGCATAAATTATTTTATTAAATGTTCCATGTCCCATATGTAATAAAAGATAGACACATGAAGAGTTATATTAGGTACATTTTCCATTTTCTCGACATGTATAATTTTCTGACATGAGTTCTATCATCTAAGGTTGTCGAATGCCATGAAGGTGATGGATAACTGAATTGTAGTGTAAGTCTTCGTTCAGCATTGGATGCCGATACTAATTTGATGATGATGAAGATGAACTCAACTTCCTTGAAGAGGTAAATAGCCTAGCCTAGATAATCCTTATTATCTAGGCTGTATTAATTTTATTAGTTTAGGAACAGAAGATTTGTCAAAATTGGAATCTCTATGAAGATATGTATTATATAGATAATATTGCAGAAGAATATAGTTTAACAACCCACGAGGTCTTGTTATTAGCAGATATAGTTAATAGAGGAATTCAGGATTCGTGTTAGGACAAGAGAAATAACTGGACTAGAAAAGTAAACACGACAACTACAACGGTCTTGGAACTCCCATGATTGGTTTCATTTAAAGGTAATTTAATGTTAAATGAGTAAAAAGAATCAAACCCGAAATTTTCAGTAATTTTTTTGTTATTATTTCCCTGCAAGAAACTTTGCAAGAGGAAATTTTTATATACACGCTATGTACTTATGTTAACGTAAATTTTCCACGTCTATTAATTTGTAGAGCTCTTTTTCTTTTTCAAACACGACAGCGAATGCAGTAAACCTTTATTGTGCAAGCTTTTATCCGCGTCTACACGTAGATTTTAAGTTCTCGTAAAATTATTAATCCGTTGAGACGGAAAAACAAAAAGAAATAATAATTCATTCTGCTCGCACATCCTAAGGGGATTACGAAACGGGATAAAAAGTAGCCTTTTTTCCCATATAAGCTTTGCGCGTCCAAAAGTTCCATCTAACCCCACATTCGCCACGTGACCGTGTGAAACTGACGCCCTCAATATTATATTGGCATTAAAATAATCATAGAGTTGTAATATTGTAATATAACATATTATTATTCCTGTGTTCCCTGAATGAATCACTGGCATATTTGGACTTTTGTAGTCCCAAATAATGACCGTTAATAAAATTATTGGGTTTTTGTTCGCTTTATTTTTTACCGCTAGGTCACAAATTTATGTTTAGTGTACTTCGGCAAAATTTTGTTTAAATTACATGTTCAATGTTGTGTACTCTAATAATATCTTGGAACTCGGAACTCCGTCGTAGGAGACTGTTGCGTAGAGCCCTTATCTCGTGCTAATGCTCTATTTTCACGCTGGCACCATATACACCAGGAACATCCGAATAAAGCGAACGAGTGCGATTCCCTAATTTTGTTACGTATATCAAGAATTCTTGAGTCATAACGGTATTAAATATTGTTTTATTCTGTGCCACAGTCTAATAAGCAGGTATTTGTACAACAAAGAAACGTGCCTATTGTTTTACAAACATCGTCAAGACACATCTTATACTTGGTGGAAAATGTAATGGTAGTTACGTAATAGATAATCTTTGAATAGCAGGTATATTTTATTTAAAAAAATGCAAATGATTTTGAGAAAATTTTAGACGATTAATTATGTCATGCAGATTAAAGATTATCTAATCTGTGATCTAATCTTAAAGTGGCATGAAAAATGTTTTAACTTATCATACTTATTCTGCCAACTGCAAATCTTACATAGTTCACTTCAAAACTATTGATAACAGAAATGGACAACAGGAGTAAGAAAACTTAGTTTTGAGGTGAATTCAACAAAACAAGAGAAAGTATCATCATACTTAAAGCTCTAGGGAGTTCATAGCTACTGTAGAAATAACACTTTGTGTCAAATCCTCAGGTAACAAGCTGACAGACAGATTTTTCTCGTACAATATACAAGGAATTGAGGTCCCCTGGGCGCCCTCCCTACGTTTATCGTCTACGTCTAGCAACGTTTTAAGATATAAGGAATACGGCCACAAATATTACCCAATGCGAGGAAAACCATAAAGAGGGTAGTTAGATAAATAGATTGCTAGACGGAGGAGGGCGTACGCGTCTAAACTACCTTTTAATAGAGAAAGATGTTCACAGAAATCAACAGTTACTTTTATAGTCCTAACCGTGACCGGGTTACCAAATAAAAATATGACAAGAGCGCACGCGCGCACGTAACGCGGGTTCCGCACGTTTATTGGCACTTATCTTAATTTCCTCACAGGTACGCTTCAACCCGCACGATGAGCCTCCAGTTTTTAATACGAATATTAAAATATGTATATTAACTGGAATTATACTGTGTGTGGCACCTACATTAATTATTTTAAAGATAGAGTTTGTGGGTTTGCCAGACAAGGGTTTAGTTTTAGGAAAACACAGATGTTAAACTTTTTAGAATTAAACTAAAATGTAAGAAGGAGACAAACGGCTTTCTTTAATGTTGATAATAGATAGATTCAATTTAAAAATTATAAGAATGAGAATTTATATTAAACTCATATCATAAAATGTTAAAGAAGATATTAGCCAGCACGCTTACCCTCGCTTTTGTACCTAATCCCTGACATAAGCTCGCGTCTCACCATATACTGTAATCTGTTGAGATTTGAAGAGACCGACGCGGACGGAGGACATTGACCGTTATTTAAAAGATGATATAAATTGGAAAAATCCTCTTTGATCACTTCTAATCGTTTCATTTCATATGATTGGGCCTTCTTTTGGAGTTAGTCCTTTATTAAAACTGTTTGAATGAAGTTATCGTCGTTATATGTTGACAATGAAACCACATTATAATTCAGTCTTTTTCGGCCTATGTGGAACTACGGAAAAATGCGGGATATAACGTTCGTGGGTCTCCATAAAAGAAATATTCTCGCTCAGTTATTTGAGAGCGCAAAGCGGAGCATCAAACGACTAAAATTGTAGGCAGGTACCGGTATAAAGCTCGTACGCAGGTAAATGTATTTTCTGATAAAATGTATCCATTGTCCTCAAACCTTTTATAATAATGTTTTACAGCGAAAAATAACAAAAAATGTAAGAATAAAATGAAGAAGTGTAAAAATATATCGATTTCCTTATTTTGCATAAATAACGAATTTCGTTGGGGATAATACTGTTATAACTTACAAGTTACCTCGTGTTAAGGCGTTCAAAATATAAGAAACAAAACGGAGGCAAACATTTTAATATCGATTAGCCTTAGCTCGAGGCACTTGGCTCCTACGGATACAGATTTCTTGAACTTTTCACCCAGTTCTGCTTTTCTAGTAGGTATAACTTTTACACTAATAAATATTTTGATTTTACATAAATAAGGAACAACAGTACGTTAGTTCTTTGTATCTTTGAGGATTACAAATAATTTCTAAGAAAATAATAATTTAAGAAAGGCTTGATTCCGCTTAAAGTTCTAATTGTGGGTTTAAAAGAAAATTCGCTATCTTCAGACTAACCTTGGAAGCGTCTACGAAAGCTTTCTTATTAATTATTTTATAACCGACCTTTACCGCTTACGTCCGTAATCCTGGTCGTAAGCCTATAACCCTCGGAAGGGTGAGCAGTATAATATTGTATATCTAAGTACTGCCCGCCGATCATCGTTATAGGGAAACAGGCTGCACCTTGGAGAGGTTACATTTTAGTTTTTATCTGGAGGGCTATGCTGGCCACTTTTCATTATCAACCTTTACCTACGATATCCGCAAACTGGCTAAAAAACTAAGATATAGCTTGATCCACACAGGATGAATGCCATACGCAATGATGATTACCTACAATATCCACACATTCTGGTATCGCAATATTGTACCAGTAATAAAATTAAGATTTCTTATTTTAAAACAGTATTCCAATCGTGGAGTTTCTGGCTGGATTTTTCTCCACAGGACCAACTTTTTGGAACCGATCTTTTTGAAGATATTTATCATTACGTCTATATCCCAGGAGGATCAGGCAGAGATTTAATGATGAATATAGTTCGCCGGTAAGTTTTTACGCCCCACGTTATTAGGAAAGAGCGAACCTATTGCTACTAACCGAATCCAAATGGAAAATCTAATTTTTGCTATTCATTCATATTAGACAAAATGAAATCGTATCCTGAATTTTGCTCAGCGCTGCAACCGCACGTACGATGGTCTACCATCACGTTTCGACCACTAAGTACTCTAGTACTTAGTGGTTACAACCAATAAGTACACCAACAGGTTAATTAGAGAAGCCTTTAATTAACTGTACTGATGAACTCACTATATGAAATCATTTTCGTAATAATATTCCACCATTTTTATTACTTTGTATTTCGTTGCTACGTAGGTAAGTAGTAGTATTTTGATATAAGGTTAATGCCCGACATTCGAATTAGGCCGGCTTATCAGCATTTTATTCTGAGTGATTATAATTTGACTTTAGTACCTAACCCAAATACTAAGAAATCCTAGACTGGATGTCACCGTTCTTGGAATTTTGAAGGACTATTGGCTGAGTCATTCCGTTAAGGTTTTGAATCCCGCGCGAACTAAATAATGTTTGTGTGAGT
The DNA here is from genome assembly GCA_946251955.1 of Acronicta psi. Lineage (NCBI taxonomy): Eukaryota > Metazoa > Arthropoda > Insecta > Lepidoptera > Noctuidae > Acronicta > Acronicta psi. The sequence goes on along the minus strand of OX276475.1, from coordinate 6,337,920 downwards.
TCATTTGCCTATGTGAATGTTGTGTTTGGAAATGCACCCCGGCAGGGGAATATTTTAAAGTGCATTTTGCATGCCCGCGATTTCGTTCCCGTAGAAGGTGAAAATTCCCTCCATTTTTGCAAAATTTTTACTTAACCTCTGCCACGATTAGAATGCAACCTATGCAAAAATGTGCAGTATGCAGGTGCATATTTATATGACTATTATTGCCATCCTGGTCGTTTCCCTACAATTTTTGCAAATTAGAGCAGGAAAAATATACTTTTACGAATTTCCATGATAAAAAAAGATCGCCAATTTTTGTGCACACTTGGTGTGCAAACTACATTTACTGGGATCCTGTGCTCCTATTGGTAATGCTAGCCTATAGCCTTCTTCGTTAAACAGACTATCTAACAGTGAAATTTTTTTAATCGGACCAGTAAGTAGTTCCTCACAAACTCTTTAGCTTTATAATATTAGTATAGATACCATTTCGCATAATATATTCCCCGCAGGGGACAGACAACTTCATAAGGTTCATAAATATACCGGCTGCAATATGTCGCGGACAGAACGGCTGCAATATGACAACTGTTTGAGGTACATTTGTTATTAGAGGACGCATTGATCCGTGGGTATCCAATAGGAACTATTTCAGCTCTGCCATACGTAATTTGAATTAGGCCTTATATTCCAAGCGTGGTTTTTATTAAGTATATTTCTTTGATCTAAATATTAAACTTAATTTCGAATATGATTCAATTCTAGTTACATTTAATTTTGTTTGGTGTTTCACGATTAAATATGTATAAGTATATGTAATTAGGCTATTTATCGATAAGTACCGTTTTAAATTGATGGAACGTGGCGCCTTAATTACTATAATTTATTGAGTGTACCAGTAACGATAGAATATAAATATGTTTATTTGATTATGGTGTACATAATTAATATAATTATATATTATTATGAAGAATGTTATGTGGTATTTTCGTAGTGATTGTGGGCGTGTCTGGCGTGTGTGTGACCCACATCGCGTCTGAAATGAATAAAACCAATTGCATCTGATTACATGGACTGCAGTGCTTTAGGTCGGGTGGCGCGTAATGAGGAGTCAGCTTCGGCCGAGCGACGAACTTCCGTTACGGTGAAATCCGATTTTATCGTAACTGAGACAAATTCTGTTCACATATTTTTTACCAAGTGCACGGTGAATTATTCCAGCGGCGAGGAAAGCGGCGTGTCGTGTGATTCCGTTGTATCGACGCTCATTATCGGCGGGCGGGCGGGGCGCCGCCGCCGCCGCCGACGCGCTCAGCCGTGCCGCTATTACAATCGAATTCTACTTGACGACTCGTGATTCACGATCGAAATCCCACTGCGTATGATTCGATAATACCTGTGTTTCATTCATATCTTAACCACGCACATTTATGTTGTACCTACCCGTGTTAGAAATAGGCCAATTCATTTATTGCTCAAAATATTCTGAACAATTTTTTTTATGTTCTTATAATTGCAATTTATAAGAAAAAAGCAGTAAAATGATTGGTTACGTTCACTTATTAATTTGTAAAAACAAAAATATTAAGGCCTGTTTCACCTAATATAATACATATTTACTTATTCAGACTTCGATTGATACTGGAACTGTTATTTACAGTTTATAAATAAAATGTCCTGCTGTGCTTTTATCGCTTTTAAGTGTACCGATGCCCCAATTTCGTAGCGTTATTTAAATAAATCGAGTCTGCACCTCACAGGAACATTACCGCGACACACGTGAAGTTAAAGTGTCAATTTCGGTAACGGGGACGTGTAGCTGAACTTCACGGCTGAAAGCTCTCTTATAACAGGCTGCTCAGTTCCGGGCGAGGCGAAGCATTAATCGAGCAACGTAGCGGGCATACGTCACCTCCGTCTCTGTACCGAGTGTGACATCGCACACTCCAGTTAACGTAAATCACTCATTAGAACTATACTTAACGAGTCATCCACTAGATGCTTTTCTAATGACAATTTAATAACGCTCATCGCTTAATTTCGCAGAGTAATCAAACTTTCAAGCAACGTGGCTCTTAAGGTAAGCTAAGGATAATAGACAGCACCTTTGTGGATTTGAATACATTAAGGGAACGAGTGTTGTTTAGTGATTTATTATAAAGTCATTTTGAATATGGCTTTTGATGTAGGTAGACTTCAGTTTCTTAATCGTTCTCAGGAATTACCAAGTTTGTTTCCATCATTCATTAAACATTGATCGTGTTTATAAAGAAAGGAAAACAAAATTCTGTTTATGAAACTTTGAAGATTTGTTCGTTTTCTAATTAAATAATAATGTTAAAGATACTTTTATATCGCCGAGGGAACGGTTTTTTAATTATGCTTTTCGCACATCCTTTTATCATCACCGGCACAACAGTGTTACCAGGGTATAATCGCAAACCCATATTTTGTAGCGACCTGATAAGCAAGCATTTACAGTTGAAAACACTTGGTAATGAACTGTTATTAATATACTGCCACTGTATTAGACACCACTGTGTGGCTGCGAAGTGTTATGGCAAAAGGCAATATGCGCCTTTGTCTTCACAAGTGTTACAAATTTGGTTCGAAACAGCCTACATTATGTAGTACAGAATAAATTAAATTGATATAGTATGCGTGTTACATAGTTGACGAGAAAGATATTTCTTTGATCTTTGGAATGTAATTGTAACTTTCTGAACATGATCAATTGTTACAATATGGCACGCAACTCTTTCATTGTTAAAGGTGATGCCTAAATTAGGTATTTAATGTATGTAAATTATTAGGTACTTGGATATTTCCCAAGCGTCGCAATTAAATTGAATTAAATTGTTACAGTTGTTGTCGAACACAATAATAACGAAAGGATATATCGTGCATTAGAATCACGGGTCCACGTACTTATAGCCAATTTTGTTGTAATATTTACCTAGTAACAGCGCGGAGTTTAGAATAACGCCTGATAATTGAAACTTAATTGCGACTGAGTGCTACCATCGGCTACGGAAAAATTATGGAAATCCCGTCTCGTATATTTAGATCTATTCAACATACCTAACTAGTGTGTACAATGGATAACTAATGAATATGCACACTGTTCGTACCTAATCATAAGCTATATATTATAATAAAATATCTACAGCTGTCGTACAAATGTGTTCCGTAAAATATTTACACATTTTTTCAAAGCTTATTTTTTATTTGCTTTTCCTTTGTATCGTTATGCAAAGATATACGACCTTTCGTGATAAATGCCTTACACTTCACTGGGTACAGTCGCGAAATCGGTTAAATGGTTTCAGAGTTTTCGTACAAAACTGTACTTAGCTTTACAAAGTGTAAAAGGGTGTCTATGGTTTTGCCATAGTTTTATCTGTTTGTAACTTAAATCGATTATCAGTTTGAATAATTAACGGACATTGAGGGTGCTCTATGGGTTTCATTAACATAACTGTTCATTGGCTGATTTTTTTATTTATTTGTTTCAGAATAGTTTCAGGTTTGTTTAATTTGTTTATGTCTATTAATTTTGCTCGAACCCCTACCGTTATTTAACAAAAATTACTGACGGTAAGTTTTTTTTGCACCTCAGGTACTGTTTAGGTTATTTCTTATAGATTTGTTGTACAAACTCGTCAATAATGTCCTGAAAAAATACCCACCTTTAAAAGGCACAATTTTCTTTTCATTTATTTCTTATAAAGTAAGAACTTAAGTAGATGCTGTGCCCTGAATAGAAATGTATGCCAATGTTTTTATAATTCGCTTATTGGCTTTACAAAAAGTGGCTAATGAGCAATCAAACTAAATCCATTTGTAGGTACTTCAGTTGGTAGAACTGAATTCACGATAAATTTTTTTTTCTTTCTGAAATTATATTTTGGAGTGTATGAATGGTAAATAGAACATGATTATTATATACTGTTACGATGAACAAAAGTATTTAGATGTAAAGCCGTCTGTAGGTACATCAAAATATAAAAAAAAATTCGTGCTTCGTTGAATTGAGATTTTCGGGTATCTACATATAGGAACAATAGAGCAGCTTTCTGCGAACTAGATTATTAACTAACTTTTTTATATTTCTCGGGCCTCTAATATCGGGCTTCTTTTTTTATATTTATATTTTTATAATGCAAAATGCTATATACCTTTTCCTTCTGCAGGTTCATTCTCCTTCTTCTTCGTGACAATTCTACGAATTATACTTTTTTTACCCAGCTGCGCAACGTAATGGAGCGATTTAACAGCCTATGTTTGTTCGTTTTTATTAAATTATATTAATTAAATTTGGTTAGCCCAAAACTTCGACACTTCTACAGCGTAGTTAGTGGTAGTCCCTCCCCTCTGGGGTCCATTTCGAATAAAGTCCCGTAGTGTTGCTAATTCTGCAAGTTAAGAGTGTGTTGATGGTGGCTATCATTCCAGCAAAAGTCAAGCATCATCCTCCATATTATAAATTTACTTAAGAATCCCTGAACCATCCAAGATCGGTGATTCAGTGGTCATTTTGTAACCGTCTGTCATGACAGTGAGGACAGAATTCGAGCATTAATTTAGGCCACGATAAAACTTCGCGGAGTTCAAAATTCGGACAGCATTTGACAAACTGTCCTGATCAGGCAAACCAACTGAGTTCCTTTATCTCTATTTCTTGAGGTTGCCAATTCAGGAATTTCAAAAGGAATTCTAGGAAAACTAGCTATCTATAATAAGTATGTCTACTCGTAAAATAGATTATTTCGAATAAAGTGTAGGTAACACCACAAAAGAAATGTTAAATTGTTTAGATTCAACTTTTTTAATAATTGCATTCAAACAAACTTTGCAACGCGGCAATAAAGTGCAATGTGATGCGCAAGAATGAACATTGTAATAAAAGTGAAGCGAACATCGAGCGGAAACTAAACGTGTACCGAGCCTCGAACCCTACGCTCAACCGGATAAACAACAGGTAAGTATTCAGATTTTAGTGCGCTATGGATATCTGCTTATGGGTTACCCGTTCACTCCTTGTTCACCTCCGCTTCAGTTATCTTCAAATCGATCCAGTTTCTACATCCGTTTTGCTTGACACCCAAAGCGCGCCTAATTATTAACTTCTACTAAACATATTTATCACGAGGTTTCGCTCCATTTAATGGTTCTCAATTACCTGGTGTGGTTGATAAGGCTGATCATCCAAACTGTTATGCGTGATTAACCAGAAACAATGAGAAGTTTGTGTGTCGGTGCGACGAGACGCAGGCCAGTGCTCCGACTGCCATTGTCTCTGGTCACCGGTGTGTGGCGGCCAGCGGACCACGAAATCGGTCCCAGCCGCGCGTCGCACTGTGCCTCTGAATTCAAAAAACAACTTCGGTAAAAGTCAACCGACTATTATGCACACTTTTAATGGAAATCCAGAAGAGCAGCTAGATATTTCATGTAAATACTGCCCTCTATATTGTAAACACATCCACCTACTCGTTCGTTGGTGTTCTATGAGCAAGTATCATTGAGTAAGTAGGTATTAGTAAGCTCGATATCGTGTCGTGTCCACATTTTGCACAAGTTTGAACATTCATGCTCAATCAGGCGTAATCGTTACGATACACTGTGTTTGGGAGATCGTCTGCTTTGCTTTTATTTACTTCAAGGGAAATTAAAAAGCGAATGCGACAGTAAATAATTTGAATCGAAACCTTATTGTATTATTGTAACTGCAGCCAGATATTCTTAAGATGGAACCAAATCGCATAAGAGGCCTGGTATCAGCAGGGCATTCCTGTGTACCGACGATGTTTACAACCACATAATATAGGTTTTATAGAAATACACTTTTTGGTGGTAATTTGAAAACACTAAGTTCCTAATGATTTTTTCCAGCAGTTTCCTTTCCCAATATGTAGTGATTTACGAGCGGCTAATATTGACGCTGTCAATAAACGGCTGAAATAAAATTTGACGTGATGTGTTTGTCGAACGTAAATAAAACAAATAGTGCGCTCCCGGGACTTTGTTCCTGTACGTTTCAGTGGGATATAGCATGACAGAAGGTTTCATATTAATCTAATAGTCCGCTTTTATGTAATGACATAGCAAACAAAATAAAAATCATGCTCATGCACATCTAGGTATTTTTACTTACGAGACAATATTATTAGAATATCGCCGAGACACGTCACTTCATAGTTACAAAGAATTTCGACGTTATATAAAATACGTATGTTTAAGATAAGCGAGTGTAAGCTTACAGAATCTTCATTTACCGAGCATTTCCTTTTCGTCATAATCAAAAAGAAAATCTTTTAAACTAAGTTCAAAAAGGAGGACTTATTGGAAACATTCGTTCTTGGATCATCCTATTATTACTCCTTCGGAGAGCTTTCAGTAAAAAGTAAAAGAGATCATAACAGAATTTATTTTATAAAGAATTTATTTTATCGCCAGTAACTTGTGAATCGATCGACAGAACTGAAGGAGCTTGGAAAATTATTTTCAAGGGTGACCATCAAACAACTTGCCGTTCGCTACAGAAACTTCGCGTGGCATAAAAGAAGTTTTATGGACCGATAAAGACCTTTTCAAGGAGCTCCCGTAAAGGAGAGCGTGCCCATATATGTGAGTGCCTGCCGCTTTGCAAATGACCCTAAAAATCAAACACGTTGCTACCACTGCTGAATCGTGGATACACAAGTAATTGATTTTTATGTGACTACCTACCCACTTAGTCACTGATCTTTATTATTGATTCATTATTCTACATAGGTACACGGCAAACGTGATTTTCTTTAGGCTTGCAAAGAATTATCGTTTAACTCTAAATACGAAATATCACAGAGGATTTGGTATAATCACAACAATTATTAACAAGCTATTACTATAAGTCTATAATACTTATATAATTCGTTTGAAAGAAAACTTACTCTTATAATATTATAGTTACCTAATTGTAATAGGTATTGCTTTTAACTGGCTTATGTAAGGTCTATGCCCCGTAGCCATGCTAGACACTATCTTATAAATTAATCGTAGCAAGCCAGTGTACCGCCGTAGGTAGCTATTACTTTTTTTTAAGGCGCAAGCTTGATTTAAGGGAAAATCTATGGTAGTGAATTACTTAGTTTTTTATTTGCGTAAGAAAGGGGATTACGTATTAGGTTATCTAGTATATTATATGATTAGGTACCTAATAAGTATGTATAAACATTCAATGAAGATAGATAAATATGTCAAGGAAAATACTCGATTTATAATTTAGCTCGCCAAATTTTGTGACAAATTATAGCCTCCTCATTGCATGTCCTACAGTCGAAAAAAAATATCTGTTGTTTCATACATTTTCATCAGGTCAATAAAGATTTTTATAAAGGATTATTATCTATTTACTTTTAAACCTATAAATTTGTAAGTAGGATATAATTGGGACACTGTCGTCACATTTAAAGCAACTTCATGTAGATTCGATAAATGTTATTTGACAAATAATAAAAAAGTGATAAATCACACAGGACATACAAATGTGTACTACAAAATACATGTAAATACGTAAAGCCCGAAGCCGATCCCTCCTTTTCCGATTTTCCAAATCCAATGGGGACATTATTTAAATTGATACATTTGTTTCTAGAAGCAGTTTGTAAAATGTTCGAAAACTTACATTCGATTTTCATATTTTTAAATTCTAGGAGGTCACTGTAGCAGGTAGATGTTATTAGGCATCCGCAGTAATGTGTATAAGTACGCCGCCTATAGGTCCCAAGTAATAAGGGTCAAGCCTATTAACTAGGCACAAATCCAAACTCCGAGCTACTTATGAGAACTTCATATAAAAACCCGGGAATCGAACCCAGGACCTCGGCAGCCGCGCTTACGATTATTAGTTTATTAGTAAGAAGGCAGGGGTATGTCTTGTTAATAATAGACTTGTCCAGTACCTATACATAGTTTTGCATAAACCGATACATAGTTACCTAATTAAAAAGTTAATAATCTGATTTCTGCAAAAGGATTACAATTCAGGAAACGAAGTATCTAACTAAGTACGTATATAAAGTAATGAGTTGGATGACAACATGATTTATTACACACAGTACCTCAATTGGAACACAGTAGTTAACAATGTATATATTTTACATTGCTCAAGTCCTTGGTGACGTCACAATGTGGTTAATTAATTATTATTGTAAAATTTTACGGTCTGCGGTAGTGCGAATTATTGGTGCGATTTTAATATTGTATTCCGTGGTACTGAATTCAGTTCTGACAAAATCCTGACAAAAGTGTCTGCACACGTTAAATAAGCAGCACAAACAATTTTCATACATAAAATATAAATGTCTGTTGCTGAACGTATTAAAATATCCATGCGCTGTCGTCATAAAAATCCAAAAGTTGTATTTGATTAAATTTCGTTGTCGTTTAAACAGTTTGTGGTTATCGATTTTCATTTAACTCTTCTTAAATAGGTCATTACGGCAGTGTATTTATGAGTAAAGCGACGACGGCGGTCGAAGGGCAATATTGCGTTTTGTGCCACTGCGTACAATAATAGGGTGATTAATGGCTCAGGCGATACACGCAGCAAGTTCTTTGTTGTTCGCCAAATATTTGATCCGGCGCCGACATCGCAATCCATTCCTTTGATATTACTTATAACAGTGATTTCAGCCACACGAGCTTGCGGGGGATGTGTGAGGCCGCGTTAATGGTGTTGGAGCTTTCACCAGCCACAGCCAACCTATACGAAGGGGTATCGGTGAATAAGTTATAAGTGAATTACCCACTCCACTTCTGAAATGTTTGCTTTTCTGAAATCCCGATAAATTAATTATTACAAAACATTGAAGACCAAACTCGTTTAATTAATTTTGATGTAAAAGTTATTTAGGTAGTCTTCTTGAGTTTATTTTTAACGTTCAGATGAGAGCTTTAACAATAATTCCAATTCAATGATTATTCGATTCTAAGAATCTGAATAAAAAATGTAAGCCGAAGATAGAATGATAGAAGCCTGTTGAGTACAGGTAAAATAAAAAAGGTAACTGCATCGGAAGCGGTGGATTAGAGTAGGTAGGTAGGTATGTACCACTGGTATGTATCCTTGTCCTTAATTACTCTATGTATTGAAAGGTCAATTAATTATTCAGCCGGTATCAATGGCGTAGGAACGGCAAGACGCAAGAGCGGCACAATTTCACATAATGGTTATTTTATTGATCAATGAAACATCGATTCATGTTTCATTACCTCTAATTAATTATTATACTTATATCTATCTTAACATAAATTATATAAAATATATTAAGTAGGTCATAAACAATTATATAAATATTTTGTGAAGTTTTATTGCCTATAAATTAAGTTTATTTATTAAATTAATATTTATATCTCGAGGGGGTCAAAACAATTACTTTTCTAATTTGTCTGTTAATTTATTCATGAAAGGTTAATGAGGACTCCCCGTAGTCGTTAGGTTTTCAATGTTTAAAACCTAATGAGTACCGTATAGCTATAGAGCTCTGAAACAATATATTGAATTAAGGTTATAAGTGTTACCCATTATCCTGATTTATACTTGAGCAGAAGTTAGCGGTCGGCTATTAGCCGAAGCCAGGACCTGTGTAATGGGGCGTGATCACCGCGCTCAACTTCTATCTACAATGCGCGTCTGTTACATAATAAACACAATAATAGAAGGTAACAAGTGCCCATTACAATTGTCGTCTTATTTAAAAAAATGCTAAGCCCTATAAATATATGTACATGATTTATGAGCACGGCTTATGAGATTTTTCTGTAGACATCTCTAACTTATATCAAAGAATTTAGCTACCTTAACTACAGGTACGTGGAGATTGATGCCTACGCATTTATGTCCTCACTACACGATAAATTAAATACATGTTTTAATATTGCTTTTATGAAAAGGAATTCATTAAATGAAGCGCAAAAACAACATAATATTATACTTGTCCGGAAAGGTAAGGTAGATGTACTGATGCATAATAATTATGTTCAAGGCTCTATGTAATAGGAGGCCAGTCTATAATGCCAGTCCTTTACCTCAACTGTAACTAAAAATAATAAGACGGCTCGACCTGCGAATCGAATTCTGGATATCTGGCATTAAGCAGTTGGGCTATCAAACTGATATAGTATAAGATATATAGCACAATTCTGCGTCAGAAATTTAGATTGAAAGTCAGCAGTTGAACGATTTTCCTATTTGGAAACACGACGTAACAGAATTTATTAAAGTTTGCTGGGTACCGAGAAAATGTTTTTTAATTTCGTTGAGTAACAATTTTCAACAGAACCTCGTTTAATTGGTTAGCCAGCGTTTACAAAAAGTTTCGCCGATTATCCCACTGGAGTAAGCTTACAGAGTGATTTGCAAAGTTCCACAATCGCAACAATAGGCACATTTATCTTTAGAAAAGTTTTGCTACAGCGCAGAACAAGCATTAACGCGTTATTCTTAAAAATTTGAAATAAGAATGAATCCTCTTAAGGTTTTTGTTTCAGAGTCTTATATAAATATACGTAGCTATCTCTCAGTGTTGATTAATCCGCTGGAACATTGGGAGAGCACTTGTTGCTGCAAATTAATTAGGAAACAAGTTAACAAAAAGTGCAATAAACTTCGTTAAGGAAGCTTAATTTCCGTCGGAGCCCGAAAGAGACTGACATTAATCAACTGAAATCGCTCTTGACTGCCACGAATTTCATTACACAATCAGAGCAGCCTAGGATTATCATTATATTGAAGAGATAGACGATATTATCTTCGTTCCACGTTTAACTATATATATCTGAACTTCCTTTTATCGGCTTTTATTGTACTTACATTTGAAGCCGGGCAAGCTTGAGCGAGCTGATTGTAAATCTGATTTTGAACCTAAAACAACAAAAGAGAGTAACTTTATTGGGCTCTGTTATACCTCGGCCGTGGTTAAAAAGCTTTTTCACAGAGGTAGTGGAGGTTGAATTTAACTGTGGGAAATCAGTGTGGAAAGATTAATTACTCTCTTGCGTTTGTTGTCTTCTTTTATGGTTTCGGGTCTACAAGGTATTTTTAATTCATTAGCACTTCGCTCTACTCATGGGCATGAAGTTTGACGTGCAAATTATGGCACTTAACACTAGATAGATTAACAGTAATCTATTTTATATATACTATCTATACTAATATTATAAAGAGTTTGAGGTACAGTAGTTTCCTAGCTTATTCAATATAAGCTAGGATTGAAAAATTCGATTCGATTTGAAAAATTCTTTCAACATTAGAAAGCTACGTCTTTACCGAGTAACATAGGTAGTAACATAATTTATAAGAAATACCTACCCAGACCACGTGGGCGACGCCGCGGACAGAAAGCTAGTGTTACATATTCTTGATAACACGTTTCCCCTGGGGACTATTGTGTGTATTCCGACATTTGTGCGTGGGCGCCAGTTCCTCCTGTTCATTGTTTTACAGTCGTTAGGGAGCTTTTATGGGCTGGCAACTCATCAGCAACGTCTCTGGCGCTGCAGGTGACAGTGATGACTACTTATCATTAATTAATGATAGTAGAGCATTAAGAAAAAAATTATAATTCAAAATTCGTACAATGTGTTCCATGAACTTGTATTGTATCAAGTGGTTTTCAACTGTTATTGCAAGTAACTCTATCATTAGGGCCTGATGGTTTGCCGGCTTAAACCATAAACAACTTGCAGTACAAAAAAACAAACTAATACATATATACTGTTTACCGTTTTAACGTAAAGTAAATACTAAATTTGTTTACGCATAATTACATTACATCCACATAAATTTTCTTTAGAACAAAGTTAAGTACTTAGTACGAAGCTAAGATATCATAAACAACACAAATGATCAGTTAACTATCTTTGCTTACCAAACAGAAAGTGTTATCACTACAAATGAACAGCGTTAAAGAAATATTTGCTGTTTTCACTGCAGTTAATTGACTTTTGACTTTGAAGTGTCGATCAAAGTTATGGGATGAAGTCTAAGCCGTTTGCGATCCCGAAGTTTCCTCGTTTGCATCACTTAGGGCGTGGAAAGGCTTTAAGTGCCGCCGTGATTAGCTCGCTTCTCTCAAATAGTTATACTTACGAACCCTTTATTATTATTAAACCTTCCATTACATACATCGCTCGGCGTCTGCTTTGCGGTGAACCCAGCCGCAACTTTTACTAACCAAACTATGTTTTATAAGTCTAGTTAACCTTGTCGTTCACCTAACGTAAATATGACCGCAATCTTGGTTAAATACGACTGCTTTTCTATTGTTTAAATATAAGCTAGATTTGTAAATGTTAACGGAGACTGAATTGTCTAAGTATTCATAATATTGCAAGTTAATGTAAATTTATGTAAACTGGAGCTGCATATCCAAAATTGGATGCTTGACACGTTGATATGAAAATAGTTTCAGAAATTGAAAGCAGTAAAATAATATCGGAATCATAACCATTGTGGTGTGTTTGAATATGGAATTCTAATAACGTAGCTATTTTGTACTACGCAAATGTAACTGCTACGCGTGGATTGGGTATCTGCTACGGCGTAGCAGTGTTGTTCGCTGAAACGTAGAGCTTCTACTACAACAACGTTTAAATTGCATTTGATCCAAAACACTCCACGTGCACACACTTCCACTGAAATTACTAAAATGGACTGGATTACTAGAAGTCTGCCAAAAGATTACAGGATACCTAGGGATAATCATGGATTTAAATGTATTTGAGAAATATTTGCCTAATCTTTATTTTCTACCCATGATAATAGGAATAGTGAATTTTATTAATCCTAAATTTCATTTAGAATCAACCTTATCTTTTTTATTTTATTTTTTTATTGCCTACAGTGGCAGACGAGCAGGTGGCCCACCTGATGGTAAGTGGTAACCACTGAGAGCTGAGCCGCCGCCTACTGTGTATGGTAGAGAGCTCTTTTTAGTCCTGTCTCTTTTTTTTATTATTAAACTTTCATAATGACTTATACCTTTCTATAAAAGCCCGACAAAACCGGATTAAAATCTGTACCTATATATTATTTATTAAATTACACTTCAGACGCCCATTTTCCCATTCGCATGGGAATTTCCCATAGTCCCTAAGACGTGTCACCTTCATTGTTCTGTAGAAGGACCTCTTATATTTCATGCTTCTACGGTTTTTCAGTCAGTAAGTGTGATATTTAAGTAGTAGATATTTAGATGTTAGTGTCATTACATAGGTGGTCTGGTATATCAAGCGCGTCGCATTAGCCCGAGTTTCGTACCGTAACCAAAATAAAATCTAATTTTAAAGCACAAAGAAAGCCATTACAAACAATGGAGTGTTTTAGGTAATTTTCTTCTAATTTAGACCTCATAGCGTTTATCGTTATTTTTTTATTGTTACTCCACGAAATCGTTCTGGGGCGGTATTATACGGAGATTAAAAGTTTACTTAACTGTCAAGGGGGAACTTACCTTTATATTTTTTTTGTATTTCTAATTTTGAGAACGCAGAAATAAGAGGTACTTAGCAATATTTTATGCATAATGTTCCAAATCATCATCACATTATTTACATGTTTTTAATTTAAATTATATTTAGTTATGTTATGTATTTTTCTCGATGACTTGTGTGTAATATGTCTCTAAATATTTAAACTTATCAATTTTTTATTTATTTATTTATAGTTAATTAAAACGGCAAAAAGACCAATTACATTAATTAACAAAGAAATGGAAATATTAGACATATATAATAACAAGTTATGATCTAACATGGAACAGTAGACACCCTTGCGTACCTCACAGAACACTAAACATACACGCATTATTATTTTCCATACACCCGCAAACACATCACATTCAGGAAAAGCAAAGAAACAATTTTGTTCATAATTTAGATTAAACGAATAGCTTGTCCCGCCAGCAATACTCATACATAGAGCTTGTTATGTTAATTTTCATACATAGAGCTTGTTTTTATTAGATTTTTAGTTATTAGTTAGTACTTTTGACGCAGTCGGGTGTTTTGTTTCATTTAATAATTGAATTTATTACTAATTAATTAGGTTAAGACCTTTACTAACAATATATGGATCTTGTAATGTGACCTGGATCTGCTAAAAAATATTGTTATCATTACTATTAATAATAACCTTATAAAAATTGACAAACCTTGAGTATTTGGAGATACGAGTAAACAGGATGTTTGGTTTAGTTGAGCAAGCAATGAGTGAGAACAAAATAGGTAGGTACCACTCACACTTCAAATATTGTTATTGTTTCACATCATTGTGATTTTCCGGTAAAGCTATTAAGTATACGGAAGTTGTTTGCTAATATTTAATTATTTAACTTCTTCAGATAATCATAACCAGAAACTTTTTCAGAGATATTTTAAGGATACACAGGCTAACAAACTTTAGGGCTGATGATACTGAGGGTGATTACTACTAGCAATTGTATCTATTTTATGTAGGTGTAACGATCGCTTAACGTGTTCTTCAAGGCACGGATAACCTAGATGACAACAGTGACAAACCCAAAGACTCACGGGAAGTCCAGATCGATCCTATCTTTACTTCCCCGAATAAATTAAAGACCATCAGTACCACAACCAAATTGCGGACGTTCTCAAAAAAGGCAAGGAAAAGAGCACCCCAAACCAACGAGCTTGCATAAGGAGGTTGATGAACATAAGCTGAATGAAGCGAAAGTGTTGTGCCAGGATCGTAGCAAATGGAAATATGTAGTCACTGCCTAACCCGATGGAAAACAGGCGTCAAGCTATGTGTATGTATGTATCAAACATTGCCGTTTACACAAGTACTGGGTAATAATAATAATAAATGTCTTTACTTATACAAAAATATTACAGAAGGAGCTCCTAAATTATGTAATACAGGAGATATGCTTATTATAATCATTAAAAATATATGCGTTCAATTGTAAACAGTATGTTACGGTTCACGACCTTTCGATAGTTTACAATCTTGCGAGATAGATTATAATCTAACGGTATTTACAATTTTACGGTGACTTATATATTTTTTTTGATCTTATAAGCTTAAGTTATAAGAATTCATTTAAACTCGTTCTGAACTCTCACGAAGCTTTACAAAAAAGGCTTACCTACTCATACAAAAAATAAAATTATTAATGGATATTTATTATGATTTATTAGTATTGCTCATTGGTTTATAATACACCTAATAATGTAGCCCAATTCAGTACTGCCGTGGCTTCTCTTAAAACGAGAAAAGAAACTGGGCTTTGACTTAGTGTAGGATAATAATGTTTTCCTGTCTTTTCTATATAAAAAAGGTTAATATATTTTCTAAAGGCAGAAGGCTAACATAGTTATGTAAATACGTAGGTTAGAATCTAATACATATGTATGAACTGGGGCTAAGCTTTAGTTATCTATGATCTAACAAGATGATTCCCATTATTTATGGCTCGTAATTAATTTAGTGCGCTGCTAACTAAACTCTAGCAATTTACCGTAATTTGTTATGGGACAACATTATTAATTGTACTAAAATATAGGTACAAGTACATAGATTAACAGCTTCAGACCATGTTTTCGATATTGCGTTTATTGTTTTATTTGGTTTGAGCATAATTATGGCGAACTGCACATTAATTATTGTCATGTCGGTATTCGGCTACATTTACAACTAAACTACGTACCTAAATTAAACACTGGATTGTTAAATGAATAAACATGATATGGAATAAAATTATTAAAACAATAGGACCAGTCTTTGGATTCATGAGGTCCATTATTTTGAGTTCTCTAAAACCTTCCTAATATATTTTATACTTATTACAATACAAGTACGTAGGTAGCCGGTCAAATTTTTGAAAATGTTTTCTTCGTTATTTGCTAGGAATGTAGCAGGTATATAGGTACAAATAAAAAAAAATCATATTAACAGCTTTTCACTAAATGCATGAAAGTATACTTATAAATAACACTTACATCAACAAGTCTATTTAATTTTTGTGTGTCTGTTTGTTCCAGCTAATCTCTGAAACGGCTGGATCGATTTTGACGAGACTTATACTCGCAGATAGCTAATGTTATAAGGAATAACTGAGGCTACTTTTATTTTAGAAATGTTATTTATTTTACAAAATTGGATGGACGCGAGTAACACCGCGGGGAACAGCTAGTATTACTAATACGTAGCAACAAGCTCCATTGGGGGGCAAAATAATTATTATAAAGAGACCAAGTCCATTCCTATTAACAAGGTTATATAAATTTGTTTGGCCAGAGGCTGAGCTAATTACAATGTTGGGTTCAAGAGGCGAACACGAGTGGAGACACGTGTAAAGATAATACGAAATTTTGCTCACTTAATTTTTTACTACTTACTTAAAATATTAATTCAATGTGATCGTTCTCAAATTAATATAAACAACTAGGTTGAAATTTATGATAAAATAAATCCCTTTTCTAAGTGGAGAGTTTCCGTTTTTTTTTTCGTTTACACAAATCACTTTCAAAATTTTGTAAGAATAGAATTTTACAAAATACTAACATTATTTGATATGCATGAAATGTTTATACATTGTAATATTACCCAACAAAATCTAGTTGTAGATTGATATGTGTGTATGCGTAGGTAATCCGAAAAAGGTATCTCATAATTAAGTATTGGGAACACAAGGCGAAAAGCCCATGGGTTTACTATGAGATGCCACATCGGAGATTTTTGCGGGTCGCGGTATACCTTAAAGATTTACCCGGACCTCAGCTTAAGAAGCACAGACTGTATGCCATATTGAAACTTGTAGGCGTCTGTATAAATGAAAAAGAGCCTCCGGTCACAGCTCTATTAATTCATGTGAAATACGTGTAACTTTAAATATTTCACTTTTACTTTCCATGTGGAACTTTCGCTTTTTAAATAAGAACGTTTTATAGGTTGAATCAAAATACACGATATCAAAAGACACTGAAAATCACCAAGGCTACTTACATTTTGGCACCAAGTAGACGCGTACCTGGACAAAAGAAATAATTTCTGATTTTAATACTTGTAAGTGCAAGAGATAGGTTATAGCCAGTCAGACACCCGAAAGTTTGATTACCGAACCTAAAGACTGTGTGCCATATTGAAACTTGTAGGCGTTTGTATAAATTAATTAAAAAGAGCCACAATTAATTCATGTGAAAAACGTAGGTATAACTTTAACTCAATAACTTACGAGAGGCTAAGGACCTGCTTCACGACCCCTTGATAGTCGCTAACCACGGGATAAATTAATTATGTTTAATTTGTATGAAATTATCTGCCAAGTAATTTAACGGGAACGTATTAGGAGGTGGTGAAACGGGCCCTAAGACTCCTATCCTTTGTCTAAAAAGTGTAATGCTACAACCCTTAAAACTGTTTACACTATCACAAAGGCCCACAGGTTTACTTAACATAACTTTAAACGTTAGTCCGTGCGTGCACATAACGTCCATATTCCCACTCATGTACCTGGAACCAAGAGGCCTCTCCAAGTAGTTAATAATCCATTCATGGGCACTAAACACGTACCAACGTTGGTCCGTGTTGGCCTGGCGTTTAAAGGTAGCATTAAGAACATAGTACTTGTGAATAATCTTAGTCATATATTAACTTTTACTGAGGCAAGACCTTAATATATGAAGGCCTCTTTAAAAACAAAATTTTCGTAATATTTTTACAGGTTTGCGTAGTGTTTTAGGTTTTTCTAAAATTCTCAGTATCATTTCAGTTTTTAGTATAAATGTTTAATGGTTGTCTCCTATAACACGGGACTAAAACATAAGATTTGTTAGGACTGCACGATTGGCCAATACTCTTTACATCATAGCTATTGTAAGCCACATTCTAAGAATCTAGAAGCACGGGCAAATCTTTGTTGTTTCCTCCTTCATTTATTTTATATTGTTAATAGAAATCGTAGACATTCAGGTAAATATAGAAACATGTCTGGAACCCAATTGCCATGACGTGTCCAAATTATGGCAATTGCATTTCCGATATGTCAGATATGTCTGTTCTTAGACTATTGCAAACCGTAACATTGCATGACATAACATAATTATGCTATTTGTAAGCTGATGTTCCCATACATGTTAATGATAAACTGATTTATTCATTTACGGCAGATTGTAATTATGTTTAATAGATCGAGATTGTGAACAGAGATGCGACTATAATACCAATCAAGCAGCACGTACACGGCATATTTAGAGCTTCTATAAAATTATACATAGTTAGCTTTGAGTTACTCACTATTAATGCATGAAACCAAACTGTAATTGTCCCATAATTCGGTTTAGGGTATACCTATTATATTATTTACAGCTATTATCATTTATGCAAGGATGATATTATGGGTTCATCGGTATTTAATTGTTATTTATTTATTGTGTGTTTAAAGCGGTAAAAGTTATAAAAGTTATTTGTAACTTCTGCAGTCTACTGAAGTCAATATTTGTTGTTTGAATTTGAAGTCAGGGTAGGTACCACGAGACAGTAGAAAGCAGGAAACCTTTATAAATTTAGCGGTTCCTACAATTTACTGGAGAAACTCCACGAGAGATACTGTAACAGCTGCAAAACTATTCAATAATGCATGTTCGGAACGTCCTTGACCCGTTTTATTGTTAAAAGTGACACATTTGTGTCACTTTTTTAGTTTCTGAGAAATGTGAAAATATTATTGAAGCAGACTTCGTGGCTGAGTTAAGATTAAATTTAAATTTAAATATTTTTACTTTAATAAAAAGCTATTTTCTTGAAAAAGTAATCTAAACTAAAGTTGTATTAAGACACCCTGGTGGTTTAATTTAAATTCGTAGTTGTTAAATAAACAACTCGTACATAATATAACGCGACATGACGGTGAATCGCGACTGGCTGTTTTATTGACTCGTCGAGTACTAAATCCGAGTGTTAAATGGATCGGCATAATGCACCATAAAGTTTCGGTGCTCTGGCACACTACGGATGATCCCTCGGTTGATCGATGCCAATCAACTAAATATGCAGTTGAAGGCACATTCTGACGGTTCAATATAATTTTCTATCACCTGAATTTAATCGTGTGAATAATTTCAATCACATCGAATTTAATTGAGTAGTTAAATAGATTATAATAAGTTTTTAAATAAGTAGGTTTCATCAAATTTCTGTTATACCTTTAATCTAATATTCCCCGAAACGTGTGCTCCGTCAGTCGTCGTCGTCGGAACGTCAGTTCCCTGAATCTAGGCGACTTACTACCAATTTACATCAGTAGAGACAAAATTAATTAGCTTTTGCGAGGATTTTTCATTGCTGTACCTACGTAAAATCTTTACTTGTTTTCATTATTACAATAACGAACTATTATCATATTTGATTATAAGTTATTTTTATTTTAGTTATTTTTATTTGATTAAACTTTAAATTTTAAAACTTGGGTTTCTCTATGAAATTTTCAGCAGTAGAGTAGATATGTGGTTCGATAATAGCAATAGACATTACGTAAACATTCTGGCGAATTGTGAATGTACATTTGCCTAGCTTTTCTGAGAAAAGACCTGTGATAAAGGTGTGCGCATGGAGCTAACAGGCGCGTGTGATGGATGCTGCCACTCGTGGCTGCTCTATGTTGATCGGCTCGAACCCCATCGGTAACGACCTCCCATCGATCTGCCGCAGGTACCCATGTTTACATGTACCATGACCGCCTAATTTAGATTTATTAGAATTTCATTGATTAATCTGTTAAAGCGGAAATTGCTACAAACCCAAAGCAAATACTTAGACTAGCAAATGTGCATTGATTCAAGTGTTACGATATACTGTCATAATAGGTCTTTTTTTTTAAATAGTGACTATGGAGATTCTTGCGGGATCTTCTCCATAAGTCCAACTTTTTGGAACCGTGCAACTAGTTTGACTTTTTGAAAGTACCTATTTATATGGTCTAATTGAAATAAAATATTTGAATTTGAATTTTGAAGGTGTGGTTGTCTAGGTACCAATGGGAAAATTTGTGTCAGTAAGTGCACCCATGATAATTGGCAGGAGAAAATATTATATATCAATTGTCATAATTGATAAGATTATTTCAAGGATCGTTATATTATTGTTCGCAAGCTTGTCTGCGAGTGGTTTCGATTTCCACCAGTAACAGTCATACATGAGAGCTAAAAATTTACTGGCGTACTGCGGATGATGTCTTTCGAACTGTGGTATGGTGTAATGTATAATTAATATATTGATGAATACCTATTGCTTGAATATATTTTAGTAAAGTAACATATTTTTTCTGGCCAGACTGAGAAAATCATGGTGTTGATTTTCGCAAATGTAGGTAGTATAGGACGGTAATTTCATAATGACAGAATTAAATCACAATAAAAAAATGCAGTTGTAGGTAGGACTAGAAAACGCGCGTAACCAAATTAAAAATTGAATATGGAAAAGTCAATTGTCCGTCATGTCTATGTTCTCCAGTAGGTGGTACGTGTTAATTGGGGACGCTGAGCACGTCGGTCGGCTTGTTGACTTGCGACAGGGCCATTAGGCCTGAACAGCGGAGGGGGCGCCCCACACCCTGACCCGCCCATTCTTTGCGGGTTATCTGCATTATCATGAAGCAAAGCGCCAGCCAGCGCTTCTAAAATATAAACATCAGAATAAGCACAAAAAGAACTTCCCACAATCAATATCAGCTTTTATTACACGTCACATAGACAACAACATCAATATTAAGCCGTAAGCTTGGGCAAAAGGTAGGTACGCAAAAGCGATATTTGCTAAGGATTGTTTTTGTTTGAGAATGAAGATTAACAATTTAAAACATACGCCTATTGTTTTATTTTGTTGTTGGACGGCTCAGCTGTGTTGACCATTGTAACATTCAAACAAAATTATAGCTTCATTTATTTTTAAAAAGTTACCTCGCTTACCTTTTTGTAGTCTATATAATAGAAGTAAACAAAATATTTTTCTGATTCCATTGTGTTTTTATTTATAAAGAGATAATGTAAATAGTCACAAAAAAATATAAAGCACTTGTCGATAAATCAGTGATTACGGTGATCGTTAACGTTAATCCATGTATTGTCCACTGCTGGGCAATATGCGTCAAGAAGATAAAATTCGAATGACTATGATGATTTGACCCTAAAATTCGAGGGGATACCTATAGTTAGGTATGCTTGCAAATAAAATTGGTAGGTACTATAAGTAAATAGTACCTAGTAGTCAAAATTTACCTTGTGTATTTTGTAGCAATTAATTCCTAAAAGGGTTGTTCTAAATTGTTATATGTGCCTGTAAATATCGCGACCCGTTTCATAATCACATTAAATCCACTGGGTTTTACTTTATAACCTGACAACTGGATTGATGCTGATTATAGTCGAAAATTGCCTGACTCTAATTACTGTATACATAATTTGAACCTTCTTCCAAAAGTGAGTAGAAAATACCAGAATATAAGCTTTGCGTCTTTTTAATGTTGTTGCTAGTTACTGAGAATGTTCTTTTAAAGAACCCAATAACATTTAATCGACCTTGAAATGGAATCGCCACAAGCGGCCACACTTGCAAACACTACACAAATGAGGCAGTTTTGATATAATATACCTAATAATAACAGGAGTTAAAACGCATTAAATCTGAAGAATACATACACAGTTTCACGCCGGTTTCCTATAAGGGTAAAAAGAGACTATAGGTCTACTACGATCCTGGCACACCACATTCACACCATCTTCGCTCATAAACCTCCCTATAAGGTGGTCGGTTTAGGGTGCCTTTAATCTTGCCTCTTTTAGAACGTCCTCCATCTCTTTCATTCGTACTCGGCACGTAGGTATTCATCCACCCGTGCGTCCATTTATGCTATCTACATGCCCAAATCATTTTAACACAACTTTTTCAATCCTGGTTAATCATCTTTCATGCCACAACGCTCACTTATCGCGTGTTCTTTACTATATCTTTCAAAGTTACACTACACACAATGAGTTACCCAATAATTATAATAAACAATTAAATATAGGTACGCAAATAGTATATACAATTATACCAAAAGGGTTTACTGTACTAGTTTCATTAAAGAACCCTAGTAGTGTTTTCATTTGGAATTTCAGAATATACCTTCAGTAGTTCAGTATTATCACATTTATGATACAAACAAAATTACCACAAAACTTTATTGCTGATTATAATATGTTTGTCTCCTTCGAGACTCCAGACAGTCATTGTCACAGCAAGGTTATGCCATTTATACCGTAACTAGCAGAATGTCTACGCTCCGCTGGATAATAATATTTGTGAGAGAGAAGTCTACAAATATACGAATGCTTATTTGTGTCTATTATAAGTAAGTTAAATATAGTATAAATACTTGGTAAACTTATATAGACATGCAACAGAGTAAAAAGATGAAACCTAAGAAGATTTATAAAATAAAATATGTGATAAAAGTATCTTGCTTATGATGAGGAACTTATATAAATGAGAAATTGTAGGAGTAAACAGCATACGAAAGTGATCAAATTGTTTCTGGTTGGTTCTTATTTCGAAGTTGCGAAGTATTTGAAGTCCTAATTAAACTCATGTTAGTGAAAATGTGGCAATATTATAGTAAAAAAATGTTTAAGCTTTCGCCCTACCGACTTACCTTCATTATTTTAATATACCTAGTATTTTTGCAAGAAAACAAAAGCAAATCATAACGGCGTCTACAAATTGTTAAAAGCTTGTAATTTTTTTACAGTATCGTTTATGCCGTCGCGAAACGCGTAAAAATATCTAATTGCTATAACGTTACATTCTTTTTACTACACTCCGTAAATTTCACAATAAAAACTTAATTTAACATAGTAAAAATGCAATTTTTATTCTCCAATCGTCCGCCTTAAACTTTCCAGCGAGAGCCGTTTCTTACGAGTTATGAGAGCAACGAGGGGAATATTGGAATTTATTTTTATGAAGCGAGATCCCCGACCGAGTTAATCTGTTAATATTGAACATTTTCCCCACAAGAGTAAACCATCCCTCGGCTTAGAGAAGGACAGAAATAAGATATTACCACTGCTCTACATTACCTAAGCATTGTCATAAATCTAGACAGTACCTATCATTCTACTCTAAGCAGTTCTAGGCAAAGTAGAATTCATTACTACATAATATATTCTGCTGTTAACAAACGAGGCTCATCTCTGTATCCTGTAGCTCCTATTATTATTTCATAATTGCCTACACTATTTGCGTCTGCCTAGACGATGTGTTGGGGCTGGTTTCCCAAGGAGACACCAACGATTGAATCGAAGTATTAACATCTGCATACATAGTATACACACATACATACGCTTTTTTACTAATTATACTATGACTAGGCAGAAACTACACACCATCACAATAGAAATATCATTTTTTTAATGTTTAGTTTAATCTCTATTTTTACGCCATGTTGATATGCTTGGAGTTTCTCTTGAAGGAAAGGATTCATAACAAGGCTATCCAAAAGATAACTAAAATGAATAAGCAAGCCAAAGTAGATAGTTGTTGGCTCCCGACTTTTGTTGAAAAATCGGTAACTGAAGGACCACATGTTTGTGTCCTATTGAGTGAGGGAACTGACAGGTACTGGCAACAGTGTATTTATTTAGAGATTATTGTGTATAAATATTATACTAAACAATTTTCATAGTCCAATTAACTAATAATATTATTGGAGTAAAATGTCGAGGTTATTTTCCTCGTAACACAAGTTCAAAGGTTTCAAAGTAACCACTGAATTAAAAAGAGGACCATTCCGACTTCAAAAGTAGCCATTGAACATAAAACCCGCGCAATTCAAAACGAGTTTTTCGGGCAGACGCACAAGATTGAAGCTTTTCCATTTGTTCGTTTCGTGGTCGTTACACACGTATTCGTACGAGTACGGACGACTCGTGTAGCGTAGCGGATGTTGTGCGGAGGGTTACGTCCGATGCTGGCGGACAGTGGCTAAGTGGTCTGTCGGGCCTCGCTTACGCGTGATGGATTGCACAACCGTTTCTATAACGCTGTCCCATTTAGTCTTAACCTTAATGATGTACCTACCACTTCGCCCGCAGCCGAATTGTTGCCCACACTAATGACTGCGTTAGTCTTCCTAAATAGATTTATTGTAAAAGACGCATTTAGTTCAACGCAGTTGATTACTGTATCAAAGTTTGCACACTGTTTACATAATTGGTAGCTTGTGCAATGGTTTTGCTTTAGCGTTTCTGTTATATTGTGGGTTTCAAAATTTATACTCTGGTCGACTACTTATCTTACCTAAAAGTTTCAGTCCCAATAATAGAAGTATCTCCAACGACTAACGTCAAAGCTATTTTTGTCAGATCTAATATGATACAATTCCGGATCGAGATTTAGTAAAGAGGAGACACGAGGTCACATCGCTGCAAATTTCGCTCTTATTGTATTTTGAACAACCTTAAACTTCATGACTTACTCATAAGGTCTATATTCCAATGGCACAATGATCCTAAGCTGTTCAACCAATTCTTTCTCGTATGCGTATGTGGGGTTCCGTGTAATTTTTATGGCAATTTCAAACCGCGCCATTTTAATTCTAATGAGTCGATTTGGTTCATTCGCGAATTTAACCGACCCCAAAGTACCCATATGCCGAATTCCATTTAAGCCGATTAAGAAATATGCTCTTCCGTTTGGGAACAATTTCGTTTTATGTACCTAATACTGGCAAGAATGTTATGATAACTTTTATACAGATATAATAGATTAGGTATCTACGTAACGAGTAAAATATTAATGTTCTAGGAGAACCTGCAGATACTGCAGTTCGTAGTAGAATCCTTGCGTACTTAGAAAGGCCGATATTTGCTTACCTTAAGTTAATTCCGGGATATGCCTGTAATTTGTAACTTATTCGCACAATAGTTTTCTTGTTTCATGTTATATAATAATATATTATTTAATGTGTTTTGTTCATATTTCTATTTCACTTGATACTTGGCTTAAAATACTTCTACCTACTCGTCATACCAGTATATATACTGCAATGGCCATCGTGACAGGTGGTCCTATCACCCTCCTTTGGGCATTCACACCTTATAATATTGCATGAACGAAGCTTTCCGCGCAACATTTTCCTCCCCGGAGCTGATAAATGATGCTGTACAAATTGTGTTCGGATATTTTCGAAGTATTGTTGGTACATGATTATGCACAGCTGAAATAGGTACTTATTTAGTCCTATTTACTCAAGTTCCATAAACATATTTAGCGCATTGATACCTATAGTAAATATTAGTAATAAATATATATTTTTTGCATTAGAAATGATTTAGAAATATAACAGTCGCAAGGCTTAAGGTGGATGCTCCAGGGTAGCCCGCGAAATTCAAATTTCCGTACGTTTTTTGCAATTTGCAGCTGAGTATCGGATATTTTATTAATAGAAACTAAATTCGCGGTACTGGCATGTATGTATTTATATCATTATATTAGTTAAATTTATCAATGTAACCCACTAAGTTAAAATTTATATTAAACGTAAAGTTATTATTAAAATGGCACATTTTCTCTTTTCTCTAAGTTAGACAATTATATTGAAGGTTTTAATAAGTATAATTGTGTAAATACATACATGCCAGTACCGCGAATTTAGTTTCTATTAATAAAATATCCGATACTCAGCTGCAAATTGCAAAAAACGTACGGAAATTTGAATTTCGCGGGCTACCCTGGAGCATTCACCTTAAACGACAATGTATTTAGGGCCGTGAAAATAAAGAATAAAAAATAATTACAGTCTCAAGACGTAGGTAGCGCACAGAAATCGGTTTTAATTTGGTAGGTAAACCAGAAAACGATCACGACAACAAAATCAGAAAATGGATAACTCAATGGTGCTTATTAAATCTACTTGAAATGTGATTACAGTATTTACGCTATCTTGTATGTAAGTATGTTTAAATCTCCGATCAAGTTCGACGAGCAGATACATCAAGTGGTATTACCGTTTGAGAAATCGTTGGGAGGTGACGTTACCGGGGTGCGGCGGTACGAGGCACCGCCTCACTTTCGCTATATACAGCCGAAGAAAACCCTTCGCGTAACATTTTCAGTTTACATGTTATTTGCCTTAAGCTAATCAGGCATGACGTCATAATATGTAGGTTACATATACTTTTATATTAGTATAAAAGGTAAAAGTAAAGGTAGGTATAACCTATATAAATCTCAGCGCGCTGGCAAGAAAGTTGGTAGGTATTTTTTTCCTATTGAATACGCCACATGGAACAGAATTTTGAGTACAGGTAATATTATTTGGCCGTATTTTTGTCGGCCTTTTGGTTTACATTTATGTAGCATAGCATAGCATTTATTACGATTCGCAATAAATACCTAGAGGTATTAAGGTAAAATCGATCAAACATTTAAAAAAAAGATAGAACCTAAACATTGTTCCTCGAAATGCAAAAAATCTACCCAAGAAATTGTCGTCTATTGCTGAAATTCAAGCTATTGATACTAAAAATATTTGGCTTTAGTAAGTATTGATCACGCTCCATGTCTCGTTGATCTAAAATTAACGCTACTAAAATAATTCTATAGAACAAAATTATATTTTATTTCTCCGAATAATGTTCAGCAAATCGTTTTCAACTTAAAGTATATTTCACATAATGGTAGAAATTAATCAAGTTTGCAGTCCATTTTGAAAATGGGTTCTATCTATAATGTTCAATAAGTATTTCTAATATCGATGAGTTACGAGTTGCGCAAAGAATCCATTAATTTTTGGGAGAAAATGATGACTAGTGCCTTTATAAAATTTGGGTAACTGCGTAAAGAGAGTGCTCTGCCAATGCGCCATGCTTGTATTAGGTACAGTGATATATATAAGTCGATGTAAATATATTTTATCTCCAAAAATTTTTCGTTATTGTATGACTTAAAATATTCCTTATAGCATAACCAAACACTGTATAACAAGTCCGCTCTAGTGCTTGGAAACGAACATACGGCTTTCAGAAAATTGCTGAATTATCTTGAGCCTAGTAATAGGTGTAGTATATGTACCACATCATATCTCATGCACATCGGTTTGGTCGTTCTGGCGTGATACAAACAAACATTTATAAGATCAAAACGAATGTGACAGCAATTCTTCTGCTTCTTGTTGGGGTGTCTCCCCACTAATGAAGGTTGACTGTCAACTCCGCACATTTCTTCCTGTTTCTCGCTACCCCAAGCAGCGATATATTTACTTTTGAATTTATTTATTTAAAGAACTTCTAGATATTCATAATTATTTATCGAAAATCTTCAACCTTCCTAATATTTTTGTGCAGTAGTAGTAAAAAAGCAGTGATAGCCAATGGACCACCTCTGTCTTTTCGAAGCATGTTTTGAATTATCACTCTCTTTTAAGGTAAAGGAAAACATCGTGAGGAAACCTGCATGCCTGAGAGATGTTCTCGGCGGCATGTGAAGTCTGCCAAACCGCATTACGTCAGTGTGGTGAATTATGGCCTAGTCCCTCTCATACTGAGAGAAGACCAGTAGGTCAATTAGTGGCTTAAAGATGATGAATTCGAAGTACCTTCCTGCGGAATACCAAAATCATAATCTGTTTCTGAAGAATCTGCAAAATATTTTCAACCTTTTCTTAGTTTCTCTTCATAACATGGCTAGTACAACAAAATATATTTTTTAAATTCTTAAAGTGAATCATATTGAGACCATCGAAGATATTACTACATCCAATATGTCTCCATTTTATGTGAAGATCACAATAGAATTCTGTTATAAGTTGCCGCGCACATAGTGCATTCAATTTCTTTGGCACTTAATTCTACTTCAGTTATAATAATATTATTATGTATTTGATGGTACTATTTTGGTAGTTTAGTAGAACTTATATATTACAATATATATTATATATAAAATTTGTTTATAATAAACCAAATGTCTTATCCGACGGGCTATTAACACAAACTTTACTTATATGGTACCTAATTTTATTGTTGTGCGGTAATCGTAATTAATTACATAAATGTGCCATAATATTAATGTTGTAATTATTTAACCATCCAAGGACAGCGGTCCTAGCGGCGACTGCTACACTCAAGATCTTGGGTTCAATTCCCAGGTCAAGCGGTGTTATTGGATTTTTCTTTGAAATTCTCAGTAACAGCTTGGAGTTTGAATTTGTGTTGGATTAATTAGTCTCGCTCGCTAGTAATACCTAGGTCCTTAAAACATACCGGTGAACTGTGGGTGGTGTACATTGGCACGCCTCTGCCTACCCTTCGAGGCATAAAGGCGTGGTTTGTTTGTTATATAATTATTTGTCTTTATTCCATGAATTAAACACAACGAATTTGGTACGAACACACGAAGAGGAAGGTTTATATGTATAATACATACATATTATAGTACAGAAAATACAAGAAATTCAAACCCATGTGAAGCCGGGGCGGGTCGCTAGTTTATAATAAGATACACGCTAAGGTACACCATAAAATAATGAAGAGATCAATTCTAGCTGATTACGAATGATTGATACAAATAAATAAATGTGATTTCTTATATTATAAGGTCAAACATTTGTATTCCGATCAAGCCAGTATTGAAGTTCGATAGTAGCTTTGATCTATTGTAGTTTAGATTTGTTAATACTGACAGTACTTCCATTACTGTTCTAATCATTAACGATTTTTTCGAACACTTACAAAAATGGTTTGCGTGGGTATTCAATTATCAAATTGAAAGTGTATGCGTAGGCTACCTTTGCACACAATTCTGGTAACGCAAACTACGTACCACTAACATTCTGTGGGGAGCTCGGTGATTATGCCAATTACCTCTCGTTGTGCTGATAACTTCAACAATAGAGCCTTCTCCCACCAGAGGCATTAATAGGCCGTTACTATTCAGCTATCAACAAAGGAAAATCTAATTTTGTTTGTGAATACGCCCACGTACTTGAGCTGTACGGTTTGTTTCTGAAACTGAAGTTCTTTTGAAACTTTCTATTCCATCGTTTAAAACCGTTTAATATTGATCTGTACTGTATGGACTAAAGATTGTCAGCATGTTCCTTTGCCAATGCAAAATGCCGTCATATCTAGTGTCTTCCTAGATGTGCCTAGAAATAAAGAAAGAAGGTAAATTTACCTTAAATTGACCTATGTATATTTAAGCCTTAAAAAGAAAACCGTCAGCACTCAAGTTCCTACCATAAATTATTTTGACTATAATATCGTTAACGTCATCAAATGAATTGTTTATTCATATGTATAATTAAATAAATGGAATTGCGAAGGTTTGATGATAGTGGCTTCGTGTAAACTGACCCTCGTGTTGACTGAAAGCTAATAATAAAAATATAATAAATAAATAATGAAATAGGTACCTAGTTGAGTGAAATTTTGTAATACAAATGCTAAAGGAATCTTGTGCCCAAATATTGTAAGTAGGTTTATTATTACAGTTTTGTGCTATTAAGATACTTATTTGTGTAGCAATTATTCTAAACGAGTCTTCGTTCACGTGTATCTATACTGGAGTTCACTATCGGCGAGTGGTGCTTGCGAGTTTAATCGTTCACTAAATAGAAACTAAGTCCTATCAATGCGATTGTATGGAATACAGTAATAGATATTGTACTGGATTGGATACAAAAAAACTAATCAGAAGGTATTCCTGGAGATCCGCTTATATACTTTTGTGGTAACGGAGATAGAAAAGAGAGATATATGTATATAATATATCTAGGATTAATAACGTCTATAATATATAAATAAAAATAATAAGGGACTAAAAAATCACAGAAATAATCGTAGGTATGTAATAAACAAGTGTGCGTTTTCTTTAAAGATTCTCAATTCATTCTTACGATTATTATTATTATTTATTATATTATTTTATTCTTTATTGTACACCAGAAATACAAATAGACATGACTTTATATACTAGCTAAAAACATGTACAATGGGCGGCCTTATCGCTTTAAGCGATTCTTGTGAATGTTACTAGGATTGCCAATATTTTTGTCAGAAACTTAACGTATAGTGTAGGTACTTCCCTAGATTAATAATTTCCGATCTTCGTACTTTTAATTAATTGCCAACTTCGTTAATTAACGTGCTTTTAATCAGGCATTGCACTGCAGTCACCTACTGTGTTTACAGTTACAAGGAGCAATCACTTCAATGTGAAACCGTGTCGATTTGATAGCTGAAATTAAAATTGGCTCCTCTTTTTGGCCCCGGCGCGACGCAAACAAAGGGCTGTTGTAAGTATAATGTGTATATATGGCCTCGTATCTCTCAAACGGATGAACCGATTATGATACACTTAGATTTTTTTAAAGATTACTTAATTGAATGTTCTTCCATAGTTGTCTAAAATCTGTTTAGCCGTTTAATGATAATCAGGATTTTTTCTTGTCGATGAAGGGTTGTGAGCCACTTCCACAGGTCTGATCGATTTGACATTTCGTAACTTGTTCAAGAATATGATAAACCTAACCTCTTATGCTGCAGCATCACCTTGAATCTGCAGAACTCCTCACTATCTAACAGCAAAGGTATTATTATGTTTGCGCACATTATTAGTATAATAAAAAGGTTATAGATACTCGGAGAAGGTGATTGGAGCAATAACATTTTTTTTAAACAATAAGGGTGTATGATGTTGTACAATTTTGTCCGTGGAGGCTTGTTCTTAGCAACGTTTTAATCAATAGGTACTTATCGCCTATGTATCAATGTTATTAGTCTGTAGGTCTTCTTAAGAGCAAATAAATACTTAAATAGGATTTGTTCTAATTTTTGCACACGCCGACGCTGTTGCCAAACTCAGAATTGGTAAAGTCAGCACGTGTAGGTGTAATTTTGAATGTCAAGGTAAATTTTATATATTATTATGAAAGCCTTTTAATTATTTTAACATAGGTACTGGAATATATTTCTGGATAACGTACCAACTCTGAATTAACAAATCTGTTTAAAGAGGGCTCTGTGTTGCATTACTTAAAGTTTTATTTTTAAATATACTACTATTCTTGTCGGACGGTTGGAACAGGCACGTTTGCAATACCGGCTTCGCGCGCGGCACTCTCTCCGACCACGTCTCGTCTCGTCTCCCGGGAATTCATATCGTGTGTGAACTTTTTCGAATCTTCTTTGTTTCTTTGAGGAACTATAGCACTAAGTCGGAAAAACCCAGCACACCGTTACATCTCAAAGTTATGTATATAACTCAATTAAGAACTACAGCTCCTTTTATTGTGGTCTATCTAAAATTAATTTCTAAAGCCATTCAAATGCAAGTACTGAACTCAAATTAATTTCAACAATTTAAATCCAATGTCCACAGATTAAAACGGTACATTACGAATTTTATCACAATATCCACAATTTAATAAGCTCCTTATTTATCAATTTTCAATAGTGTATTTGAAAGGGTTATTTAATTTATGTATGGCAAAGGAAATTATTTTGGTGGTTTACGCAATTTATTTATTTTACTGTGAATATGCAATTCAATCCATATTTTATTGTAATTAATTTGCT
This sequence comes from Acronicta psi, assembly GCA_946251955.1. Lineage (NCBI taxonomy): Eukaryota > Metazoa > Arthropoda > Insecta > Lepidoptera > Noctuidae > Acronicta > Acronicta psi. The sequence continues at coordinate 6,306,315 of OX276475.1, read as the reverse complement.
TGATTAATGCTTTTACTGTGGTGAATTCAGAGAATTCAGGTGAATTCTGATACTACGTGTCTTAAATATTAATTTAGAGCGCATTATAATTAAGTCTGAAGGCGTGAAACGTCAAAGACAGTCAACAACAAATAGATGTGCGAAGTGGAAGGCGCAACACTAGGGCTTAAAATGTTACGTGACCGGGGTACGGCGGACATTGTAACCAGTTTAAGTCCCAACTCAAAGTTCCATTCAGAATCGCAATTAGCCGCATCCGATTTGTGAAAACGTCAGGAGGGCAATACTTTCAATTATAAATTAAAAGCTCGTAAGCTAGTCGATGTAAAATTTGAATATTCATTTGTAAAGCTAAGCCTAAAAGCCTAAAAGAGCCTAAAATAGGGTATACGAGTGAAATTTGACAATTTATTGGCTCGTACCAGTGGTACCTACTTGTGTTTAATTTATTTGGCTCGCGTATAATTGGTACGTGCCATTTACATAATTAATTTTTGTTTACAAACAATTGCTCGAGTACTTAGTGCTGCTTCGGAAAAAGTGTATTCTAGCACTTCACAAATAAACATGCGAACGATTTAATTTGAATAAGAAACATGGAATGTCGGAGAGGAAGTTTCATTCAAAAAAGTACATTCGCCTTATTGCATGCCTAGAGACGATTTATAAAGATAACACAGAATGTCTGATGAGCATTGCTTTAAATGATTTGCCTTCGTAAGTGTACTTTTGTGTTAATACGAATATAGATGTTAAGTCGTTCTAAGTCAAATGAATAATTTATAAGGATAATAGAAAGAAACAATCAGATTCCCGTCGATTCAAACAAAAAGCTGTTAATACATTTAACATGTAAATCTGTGTTACTGAATCACGTACCTTAGATCTATTATTCAAGAAAAACTCGAACGTCGAATTGAACGATACGTTCATTATTTTCGTAAACACAAACGAACCAACTTTTAATTTGGTTGCCAAAACATTCGTCAGTAACACAGAATAGGATGTGTACCAAACATTCTATAACCTATTAGGTAACCTATTGCTTCAGTTCCGATCGTCAAGTAGACTAGATTCGGTTGGTTTGACTCTGTAGGTATGTGACCATAGATTATTAGAGTAGAACTATTAAAGCTGCAAAATATTAGATAGAAATTTCCCTAATGATCCGCAAGACTCGCAAGCGCGGCTACCGAGTGTAGGTAGATGGTTAGGTCAAGCATCTACTATTATAAAGTGTTTCTGCAGCAAACAGCTCAGAGTAAAAAAAAATAGTCCGTCAATGATAACGTCGCTCCCGTTTAAATGGAACCTTAACAATACCGATGCACTGTGGGTACATATTATTATAGTACATCTCTACTTAACTGTTTGTGGACAATAGTATGTTGATGATTTTAATACCTACTCAGATTAATTTACATTCAGGCATGCAATGCATGCAACAAACATCCCCCGATCCATAAAATGACTATCCATCCATAAGGCAAGTAGTAACGTATAAAAGTGGCGCAGTCAAAAATGTCATAAAAGTGTCGTAAAAGAGTCTACTTAAAAACTACGGTGCTAATTGCAATTTAGGAAAGCCAGCACAAATGACAAAATTCCAAGAAAATTGCTTTTAATTAGAGAGTGGTTCCTTATGTTGAAAAAAGAAAACTGGACTATAGACTACCTCGTTGGTCTAGTGGTCCCAAGCGCGACCGTTGTTGGGTTTTCTGTGAAATTCCCAGTAGCAGCACGGAGTCTGGAGTTCTCGCCCGGCTGATGGCAATAGGTTGGACCCCTATAACATTGGACTGGCGAACTGTGGGTGCACATTAGTACTTATGTACTAATGTGCATATACCTTTCGGGGAATACAAGCATTAGTAATGATTGTATAACTTTGAATAACCACTGAATATTCAAAGTAATAACTACAATAGTTTTAATATTAAAAGAGTTCAAACAATGTAGGTTTATGTTTATTTATGCGTTGACCTTCTTTATTGCTGTAAAATTTCTTGGAGCTGTTTTAAAATTATTCTGTCTGTGTTTAAGTTCGCAGATTTAACGTTATAATATTGTTTTATGACTTTTCGAAACATTCGTTTAAATTAAGCCCATTAGATTTTATTGCTTTTAAAATAGTTATTACTTACTCTATTATTTTGGCTCCCAAAATCAAAAGCATGAAACGAGTACACACAGTAAACAAGGTGTAAATGTTATAATAGTAAGTACCTATACTTTTGACTGAATGATGTCTTAAATTCCCATCAATCAATACTAAGGAATGGGCATACATACGTTGACTGAACTCATAAAATAACGCTCCCTAATCTACAAGACACGAACGACTAAAACGACGTATCCCATGAAAATAAATCCCCCACCATCGTCACTACACTTCCATTTTTTTAATTATCACTTTTAATGAACACTGAACGCGAATAAGGAGCGTTTACGCACGTAATCGTTTAAAGCCCCTTTATAGCCGTTTTGAGCGGTGGTGAGCTAGAGCCGGGCTTACCGAATGATGGATGCACTGCAGGATTACGAAACGTTGTGTGGCGTTCAGATGACCGCCTGACCACCGGCCGGTACTGCCGTGTTGTATTATGTAAACAAACATTTGCTTAATACCGCCACAACTAACAAATGATACAAGATACCAAATGGAGCGTATATAAATGATGTCGTTTTACTGAGAACTTTTGTGTAAGGTACATAATATAAGATAATGTACCGGTATGATATTTTTCAGAGACAAAGCTGAAGTGTACTTTTAGGGTTGTTTCGTTTTGATTCGGTGTATTAAAGTAGGTGCAAGTAGGTGGTCTAGCTATTGAAATATACATATTTTGAATATAGGTATATTTGGACATTTTACACAGCACCATCTAGTCCCAAACTGCTTCGTTTAAAACTAAGTAGATCGTGTTGTAAAAATGTCTTTGGAAAGAGCTTGTAAAAGTGAAAAGCCGGTACCTGCTACCAGAATAACTGATAACATGCCAGAAAAACTTAAGGGTAAAGAACTCTTAACTTAATAACTAAAAGAAATCATATTTCACGGTTGATCTCAGAGGAACTAGTGATCCAATCGAGTAAACAAGTGGCCTATGTCCCTCGGCGTGATGGCAACTTTCCCTGCAAAGTTTCATCGTCAGCCATTGCTCCTACGAGACCGGATTGAGTAACAAATAAAACTACAATCAAATCTCATTCATAACATTACAAACTGAGATTGGAGAGCTCTCTGCTGCGAATTAGGTTTCGTACGCAGTTTGATTTCAGTCGCTTTTAATTTAAAATGTTACTTACAATATATTTTTTTAACAAAAACAAAAACAGACTATAAAACTATAATATATGCAGACTAGCTTTCCGCCAGCGGCTTCGTCCGCGTGATCTGAGTATTTCTTATCAATTTTAGCCTATGTTACTCGGTAAAGATATACTTAGCTTGTTAAAAGAAAGACTTTTTTCGTCTAGTAGTTTTGGAGCCTATTCAATGGAAACAATCAAATCTTTACTCTTTATAATATTAGGTATTATAAGTACCAAGGTATAGAGAAAACGTTTATTTTATTTTTCACTTTAACTTTTTTCGTCAATTAAAAAAAATGTGGCTAATGTAAGTAGTTACTTAGTTTATTTTAATTAAGTCAGGTCTAAAGCTGTCATGAAGTTAAATGAAATAAGCACGAACACTAGGTAGCAGCTGCAACTTCATCTGGATTTCGTTGGTTAAAAATTAATCATTACAAAAAGATAAAAAGTACCGAGTGACTTTTAAATCACTTAAAGAAAAAATTGATTCATAACATTCTAATTTTAACGAGACTGAGAATGTGAATGAACTTTCTCTAATAAACCCTTATTAGGAAAAGTTCTCAGTTCGGTAGGATCGACAAAACTGATAAAAATGAGTTAAAAATTCATTCAGGTCCCAACAGAGAAAGATTTTAGATCCTTCTTAAAATGAACATACCTACTTAGTTCGGTGAAATCCTAAATAGTAAATTGGTAATTTGAAACTCCCAGCATAAGCTAAAATGAGGTATGATTTAATAAGTAATAAGTATGTACCTAGTTGTTTGTTTTACAATTAATTATCACTTGCTTACAACGGTGAAGGAAAACATCGTCGTGGGGAAAATCTGCATGTCTGAGAGATTTTCTCAACAGCGACGGCGGTGTGTGAAGTCTGCTAATCCGCACTAAGCCAGCGTAGTGGACTAAAGCCTTAACCCCTCTCATTTTGAAAGGAAACCCGTGCCCAGCAGTGGGCCGATTAATAGGTTTATGATAAGACATTGATAAATAAGAATTACACTACAAGAATTATTATTGACTGAAGCATGCCACTTAAACATCACAGGACAAAATATCATCAATCAATATTTCCTCATGAAAATATAGACAAATGAATAAAACATCGACGTGGGTAGTGATCGTGTTTTTACGTAATATTGTCAATGATGAAATACGATTATTGTGTACGATATTACGGATAGACGTCTTCTACGAATAAACATACCTATAGTATAGTACCTACCTACATTAATATTGACGGCTAAATCATACGCAAGATACCAGGCGTATAACTAAGCTAATACCCGAGGACATAATGTTACTAATGGTGCAGGATAACCGAGGGGACGATCATAATTTTGGGGAACAAAGCGCTGCCGTGAATGACGTGTTTTGAGTTCCACCGGAACAATGAGATAATGATTCGTGAGCTCGTAAAGTGTGCACTAGTAACTATGGAGTTGTCAAACTTCCTTCAGACGTGGATCCGAGGGTTTGACGAGGGCCCAATCTCTGGCTGCACGTCCTTGGACGTGGCCACTAAAATGCTACATAACAATAAACTGAAACAATAGAGATAGAGTTGTGCCAGTTAATTTGATAATTTTCTATTGTTTAGAGTACGACATCCTACACGTTTTTAACGCCCACGTGCAATTTGTTTTGGTACAATCATATTCTACACATCATGGTTAGATACGCTTACGCCACTTAGGGTAATTAATGTCAGTCTAAATTTGGTAACAGAGTGTTGTTATTTGTACTCTTTAATGTATGGACAGATAGAATCACATACAACTAGAAATATACTAAGTGACTGTTTCACAGCTTACTGATAAGTTCCCGTTAAATTACTTCCATTTCATACAAAATTTGTTCCATTTTTTATTTTATCCTGCAGCAGCCACTAACCGCTGGATAGCCATCCAGAGGTGGGGAAACATTATTTGCTAAGAAAATTAGAAGTAGGTATATCTCATTCTCACTAGAATGTATAGAACAAACACATTCTGACATTAATTTTCTTACATTGAGTTAGCTAGCACCTTAATTTCTTTAATCCTGAAATTCATTGTTTAGAAACGCCGAGTATACCTATATGTTTACTAAAGATTTGTAGAACTGCAGTGTCTCCGTTTACCGACCTGCTGGGCTATTGCAATTTTGCTATATTGCGAAGAGTTCCTTCATAATACTTTGTGCTATACCAATATATATTAAGATAGTACATCAAATTGAAAAGGCTTGACATGTTTAAGTTTAGATTGCGACATCGTGTCTAGTGAATGATGGGCACTTTAATATCGTGCTTCCACGAATAACGTTTGTGACGTCTTCGGTATGTCGTCATAAATCGTCGGTGCGGCCGCGAGCAGTGTACGTCGCGACAAATTGTGAGAAAAATATATATCCGGATATCAAGCAAAGCTCTTGTTAAAAGAAGGGAGGTGGCAGCTGGACAAACAGATTGCTGGAGGCACCGGCCGCGTGCCCGCCGTGACAAACGAGCTCACTCCCGACACCACTCTTTTTTTGCCAAAACGTGAGCATGCCCGGGACGTCTCTACTACGAACTTGCGTCTGCAGTGTCAGAAATTAAAAACACAAATACATCTCACCTATTGCTACAACTAAAAAAACTAACAGTTTCATCGCTAACGGATTGTTAAAGCGAGTGACTTCAAAACTTGTAGTAGGTACTGCATGTCGTACGTAATTGAGTGTGTGTTACATGAACTTGTGTCTGTGCCATGCAAACATTCTAAATATAACAAAACTTGAAAATTATGTTCAACTTTTATATTTTCTTACCGTTTATACTAAAAAGTTAACAATCCCAAGTTACGAGTCCTTTGATGGTTGTCGAATGGCTGTCATAAAAATTATTCACGACGTCTAGCTATGATTAGATAATTTAATTATTTACTGCTTTCATTGTGAAGATGATCATAAATTTAAGACAATAGATTTATGACATACACCAGACTGAACATACTATCGTTAAGGGACGATGACAATGAGCTTATCCCCAGCAGATTACCAATCTGTTTATAGAGCTATTTATTTGTCTAGTGTTTCATGCATACAAGATCATAATTAACTAAAATATGTTTGTTTTATTATTGTAATAAAATTGCTTTAGGAGCACACAGATAGCTCTAAGCTTTTAAGCTTATATTTAATAAAATATCACGTTTTAACAAAGTTGAACATTTACTTACAACACTTAATTATGAAACGTCAAGATTTAAAAAAAACTTGTAAATTCTTTTTACTAACTAATGACTTCCAAAAGTTAAAAATGCAATCAATGTGTGTTTACCCTCGAGTCAATTATCATTTAATGATATTTACAATATTACTTGCTGTGCAAAATGCAAAAAGTATTAAAATAAGTATTTAATGCTATTAGATTTGAGATGTCAGCATAAACATTTATCGGTGCTCATTTATTTCTCGTTAAGTTCTCACATTTTAATATAGGTAAGTAAAGTTTAAAATGGAGTGTTTAAAACGCCCTTTTTCTCATAACCTATAGAATACATCGTGAAATTCACTGGTTAAATCAGCCAGTAAATAGAATAATCTACAAGACTACACAAGATATCATATCGCAAGAAGATATTATAAAAGTAGGCAACCTAACCTAACACTAAAAAGTGTAACTGTTCCTTATTCATATTTCAATCGACCCGAGATATCTCTTTGTTAATCCCAGTATTAACATGTCATGTTCCTGAAATAAAAGTTCGCCTTTTCCGTTATTATAATGTATGGATAAATGACATTTTCCAAGGTGAAGAAGGTCATAGGGTACATTTCTGTGTGAGTCACGCGTGGCCCGCGTCAGCTGTTGGCGATCGCTAAGCCTTAATATTTCTCATATGAGCTCCTTTCCCCTTTGTAAAAAATGCCAAGGGCGAACCCACTTATTTACTGAATGTTCCGTATATACGACGTAAACATGCTGAAACTGGTATTAAATATTCAGGCTCCCTTTCAAGGAGGACGATTGACGATAACGATTGATAGCTATTACTATGTATCGGTTTGGCCCTTTGTAATATTACCAGTTATAATCAGTTACCTACTTATATGAGGATAATGTAACTTTGTACGTATAATTGGGACTCTGCGAATTTATAGGTTCACTAGCTTTCTGCCAGCGGCTTCACCCGCGTGGTTTGGATAACTTTCATCCCCTATTTCAACCCCTTACAGCCCTAGCCTATGTCCTTTTTTAGACTCTAGACTATCTGTATACCAAATTTCATTTAAATCAATTCAGTTGTTTTTAGCGTGAATGCGAGACCGACAGACAGATAGACAGAGTTACTTTCGCATTTATAATATTAGTAAAAAAAAATCGTAGGCTTTTAAAAAAACTTTTAGTTTGAGAAAAATCACACCATTTTGGCACACTACTAACTGTTTCGTAATGATTCCATAGTAAAAACTGGCAGTTTCAGTTTCGGAATGTCAAACGCACGCCTTATATGGCCAATTACGGCAGATTATCAGTTTCATATTGATTTCATGGTAAAAACTATCAACTTGACAGCTGTCATGTACCTCCGGTACAAATTTGGGCTGGGTTGTATGGGCTTCTGATGACCCCATCCTTTAGAATATGAAGGAAAATTTCCACTGGGCGGGTAGAACTCGCGGTGGCTTACAGGCACATGATTTCTGAAATATCGTTATAGATGTCATGAATGTTCTCATACATTTACTTAGTTTTACTTAAAACAGAACGGCCAAAAACTACATACACTATGTAAAGACCAAGCGGTGCATCCAACAAATACACCAACAAGACATTCATACATTCTTCTCACAACACTTCTTACATTCATTTATGTATTGTAGACATAAGAGCTGTAATAAAATTTCGTCGGGGCTTTTAAAGGAGCCTAAGGACGCTATAACCATATTAAAATAACGCTGTTGCCGTGTCAATACATCAAGATATCGTAACATCTCAGTGACGAACTTTATTTAGATCGGATCGAATTTCTCATAAAATATACATTCTTCTCACAACACTTCTTAGAGTCATTTATGTATTGTAGACATAAGATCTGCAATAAAATTTTGTCGGGGCTTTTAAAGGAGCCTAAGCTTTAACCATATTGAAATAACGCTGTTGCAGTGTCGATACATCAAGTTCGTAACATCTCAGTGTCGAACTTTACTTAGTTCGTATCGAATTTCTCATAAAATAAAGTTCTTGATTCACTTTATGAGCAGACTATAAAGATTATGGAAATATTCTAGCATGATTACCTATTATAGACAAAATATACTCATATTGAACAATGTTTTTATCTTAACATTAAAACGTACGCATTACTTACTTACGCTAATATTTTAACACTATGTGCTCTACAATATAAAAGTGTTACATAATATTTGCACCGATTACGGAACTCCAAAGCCGGGCCGTACCTTTATATCGACTGGTGTTCCCGAAAGCAGTCGCACACAATTTTGCTTTGAACATCTCTTTGTGTACTTGATCGTTCACAAATAAGTACATTTTGTACTGTTACATCTTCAGCCTTTTTTGTATTACTATGTCTATGAAACCTTTGTTTCAAACGTTTCAAACAAGAGCTTTTGTAATTTGAGCTACGCAGACAAGTATATTTCCAATTACAAAATATTACATTCATCAACTTCTGGAAAGTCACCGTTAAATTATTTAGTAGATAAATTCACACACAATTTTTATTTATCAGGCGATTAGTATCCAGAGGTAGTTAAATAGGCCATGTTTTTGTTATGGAAAGTATCGCAAATGAAAAACAAAGCCCAAATAATCAAATAACATTAACCTTGCAATAACATTGATTTCTTTTACCTGCATATATTTATTTTATTTGTATATTATTTTCGGGACCACCGATAACGTTAAAATAATAAATACAACTCTTATATCTAAGTAATGCAACAGTGCGAGCGTCAATGTACTCAACAAATCTGTTCAGATTAGAAGCGACCACAACGTACCAAAAAGGCTTATACGATAAAGATATGTCAGACTGCCACAGCTGTTTCTAATGTAAAATTATTTTGTTTAAAATATGTTTTACGTTTTAAAGAGCATTTCAAAGGACACAGAAAAAAGACAGGCACAGGCAAACGAGGCAGGTACCGAAAGTTAAAAAGGAAACGTAATATTTTCTCGTTTTTCCAAAGAAGTCTTAAGATTGTTGAGCCCATTCCAAAGAAGTTTCTGGAACACTAAGGAATAATAAGGACTCATAAACAAGCATTATGTTGTAAGAGAGTTAATATAGGTACCTATAATAACGCTTTGATAAAATTTATTTTTTGCGCAGTTGGGTAAGGATTTAATCCCAGTAGGTATCATAATATGATTTCATAAATTCAGTAGAAGCAACGAGAGGCAGTGAATTGTTGATTAGCCAGTAGAACAACTAATTAAATTAAATAGTAAGTTGCTACTTGTTTGGTGCTCCTAGATCCTGGGTTCTTTTCTCAGCGTAGGCAAAGTATTATTGGACGTTGCGGTTAGGAAATTCTCAGTTACAGCTCGGTGTTTGGACGTGGACGTGGACCTGGATTCACCCCGCCCTCTATTTTATGGGAAGTCAAACTGAAACAGCATAATTTGTAGAATGTACTGCAGCAGGCATATCTCTGCCTCGTACCATTTTAGGAAATATTATAATAATAACAATAACATTTATTCAGTCCTTTGTTACATGGTGTAACCAACTTAGGCTTTCGGAGAATACAGGCGTGATGGTATGTTTATGTATGTATGGTCATTCTTTAAGGTTTGAACATTTGTTATCCGTGTAGAAAAGCTAATTTACGCAGGTTCAGAACCCAGGTTATATGATCACATTCACATTAAAATATTCCTGTAAAAACTTGGCCCTACTTTTGCAAATTTATGCAAAATTAAACACTAAACAGATTACTTGAACATAAAGAACTTAATATACTTTGTGATTATTATGTGAACATGTTTTAAGTGAGTAGTCATAGGTATAAAATAAATGCAAGCTGCTTCAGTATATGCGTGTTTGGTCAAGAGAAAAGCAATAACATTGATGAATGACATTTATCCAAACTTATTAACGACTAGCTTCCCGCCAGCGGCTTCGCCCGCGTGGTCTTATAATTTTTTCCCCCGTTTTTGCAACATTTTTCATTACTACTCCGCTCCTATTAGTCGTAGCGTGATGATATATAGCCTATAGCCTTCCCCGATAGATGGGCTATCTAACATGGAAAGAATTTTTCAAATCGGTCCAGTACTTTTTGAGTTTATTCGGTACATACAAAAATACAAATCTTTCCTCTTTATAATATTAGTATAGAAGTATAGATATAGATGTGAAATAGCGTATGCGCGTCACGAATTCACGACGGCATTCTTTTACATACCGACACCATACACAATGGCTATTTACTTACACGAAAATCAGATTAAATAAGTAATTAACTTTGTCAAAATCAAGAGCAGTTGGTCTACCTAAATAGAATACATTTACAAACAACATTATCGGTACTCCAGAAAAGTAAAATCACCATCCGATTCACGCTCAGTACGTTAAGCCCGATAATGCTGATAGAAGGCGTCTTGCTTGCCGTAAAAAATGAACGAGTAATCTGATTCCTTGAGGTACGTTGCATATGTGGGCACAATGTTTGCACATCGACGTTGGAAATCCTGTAGCAGTGTGTATTCGCCATAATTGTGGGAGTTTATTTTCACGGTTGCAGATTTACTATTCCAGAACGCCTATTTTAGGTTTATTTCTGTCTGTGTCATTTGTCAACGGAGTTGGAGCCGGGTAAGTGTGCCGCTAGGTAATGAACACTTCAGCTGTATTTTAGCTCATAAGTATTTCGAAATAAGGTAGTCTTTTAAACGAGAGATAACTGAAGCTTGGTCTTAAGGTAAACTCAGATTAAAAATATGGATCAATCTATTTCGAATGTCACTCCACAAACTACAAATTGATCTATCTAAGTACTTAGGTACTTAAACCTGGGTTTGTCTAAAACTATGTATCTTTTGTAATAAGAAAGCCCCAGGCCAAATCTAAGGTTATTCAGATAACCTCTTTAACATGAATGAATAAAGCTACTACAATAATAAATTTCCGAAACAATTCCTCCACAATTAACATTTTGCAGAGATAAAAAGGGTTCCCGACAGATATCCGAGCGTTCTGAACGGCACGTAGCGCTTTGGCCACTAAAACATTAAAAAGAACATAAAGTTGGTACAGCTATCTCAACAAACTAACGTTAGGGGAATCTCTCCTAGTGGGGTCAGGTATTGTGAAAAAACCAGGGGCGATATCACAACAAACCTCGAGGTGCGCGGCGTTCCCGTTGTTACGGCGACGTGACCCGAATGCCCACGCCCCGATGTTCAGGGATACTTCACAAATGTTTCCGTTACGATACGCGATCTTTTCCTTTACTGAATACCTACTAAACACGTAAATAGCTATACGATCACCTTAACTTCGCCGTTTCGATGTATTTATCGATGACTATACAATCTCGGGGATCTACTTTATTATAAAGTGATGACCTTGACAATATTGACATTACTATCACTGTTCTTATAATACGTTCAACTAAATAAAATGTGAAGCACGTACCGAGTTGTATCGTTTCCCAATTACAAGTATCAATGAGTTCGTATATTTACTTTGGAAATTAAATACGCTCATAACATATTTAAACCATGTTCAATGTTCATGTAATGTTACCGCCTCATTAAATATTAGTTGTTAAGTACTTCGATCGTATAATTTTAATATTTAGCATGTCGTTATTTCGTCGCTACATTAAGAAACACGGAATTCGTTTTAGCCGGCCCTTGATATCGCTTGCAACATTTCCCCAGAGCCGCGGCGAGCGGCGCGGGCGGCACGGTCAAGGTGATCAGTTAATTTACGTAGACGTCATGTGATTGTTATCTGTGAAATTGATATTATACCTTATCACCTCTTTTTAACAAAAGGATCCCTAGAATCTCTTTTACAGAATGACTAATCAAAATTGTATACTTAATTAGTACCTACCTAATATAATTGTTATATTGATATAATACTGTTTCTGAAAAAAACCGTATAATATTATAAATGCGAAAGTAACTCTGTCTGTCTGTCACGCTTTCACACCAAAATTACTGAACCGATTTAAATCAAATTTGGTACAAAGATAGTCTAGAGCCTGAGAAAGGACAAAGGCTACTTATTATTGCCAAAAAAGGGCTAAAAGGGGCGGAAATAGGGGATGAAAGTTATAAGAAATACCCAAACCTCGCGGGCGAAGCCGCTGCCGGAAAGCTAGTATATGATATATTGATATAATACTGTTTCTGAAAAGTCATATGAATGACAAGAACAACAGGAAAAGTAAATTCTTTGTATTCTTCTAGATGTGTTCACAACCTAATGCCAAATCCATAAGGAATAAAGTGTAGGAGAGTTTTTCAGGCGCCATCCGCCCCTGGCGATGCCGCCCGCCGCGCGCCGCTGCGATTTCACGAGTATTTCAACTATGTTCACGTAAAATGCAAACAGCTTCCTTCTCTGCTTTGATATATTTATGCTAAACTTTAAATACACGAAGACGAATTAATTGTTGTGAAGCGGAAATCAACTCTACAATAACATGAAATGAAAACTTGTAGTATATTTTCCCGAAGGATTAAGTTAGGTGGAGGTGCGTTAATGTACTTCCAGGTATCCATGTGAACAACCGGACCCAAATCCTAATTCCGAACATTGCTTGAAACGGGAATCGAACACGCTGACACGGCAGTGAAGCATAGCTACTTATTCGGATTTCATGGCTACACCAGATCCTTCTTTACACTCACAAGCGGTAAAGATAAAAGCTATCAGGGTGCCTCAGAAAACATTACCATGAAGGGAATGGATTCATGCCATAAAGCTTTTATTATACCTACATTTTATTTTATTACACAATGTTACATAAAATCTAACCGAGTTAATCGTTACAACTAGTTACATATTTTTAGGCCTTTTATCGGCAAATATCACCGCCGGATATATTAAAAAAGTTAAAAATTAAGTAAGGTAAACGTCCCTATTTCCGGCAGTGTCCCAGTACCCGGTAACCAGTCAGTTTTTTTTGTTTTCTACCTTCCTATTAATAACAAATTAAATTTTGTAAGCAGTAACACATTCTTGCTAATATTTTGTACCGTTATAATAGGAAAACTGACCAAAAAGTTTAATAGTAGCAAAACTGTGCAACAACAAAAGTGTGCTCTGCGAAAATATTCAAAAAATTCTAAGTTTTGTCCCTGAACTATGAGATCACCCCTTCGTATTGTTGAGCTTGCCATGCTGCTACGGATGACCATACGGTAAAGGGGTTAATTTATTAAAATATTTAAGTAAACTATATATCGATATAACCTATAAAATAAGATGAATCTAATTGAAAAGTATTTATTTTTGCATGTCACATCTATTGGTACACACTAATCCCGACCTGACCTAATACCCGGCATTTTTTGCCGGATATTGGTGCACACAATGACCATTGTACCGATACCCGTTATTGTATCCTTATTGCCTTGGAATAAGTCTCATTTTCCTTTGATACTGGGGAATAAAGATCTGCCGGGTACTACAACGTAGATTAACTGTTGCATAATGATTCTTATTACCTTATATTAAGACTTATTTTCCTTTGACTTCATTTTAAAACTGTACTTTATTTTAAAACCATGTGGATTTAATTGGTTTGTTAGTTTTTCTGTATTATTTCTAATCGATTACGACTATAACAACTATATTCCATGTACTTACCACGCCACGCGGCATACCGCTGTACACTGGGACCCTTTCGTACCAGGTAGTGCTACAAACTGTCATTTTAAAATGGGGGTATTTTAATAAAGACTCAGCTGAAGGTCGTCTTTGAGGGGCTTGTGGTTAACTTATAACTACGCTGATCAACCGATAAGCTACGCTTGCCGCGGTCAGTTCATGGATGGGTGACCATTCTTAACACATCGAAACCCCTCCTGCCTCGGAGAGCACGTAAAGCCGTACACCTATAAGTACTCACTCCAGAGAGCGGGGAAACAGCGACGCGAACTAGAGAAAGGATGCTACAAGAAGCGGCTGGACTTAATCTTTGTCTTCTCAATCAGGGATCTGTCGCAACATGCGTCCGATGGCAAGGGGATTCGATTTATCATGGGCGAGACCTAATGCTTTAGTGCCTGGGTGGAAAGTAGCGTAGGAGGTGGTCACATTATCCTTTATCATTTTCGATGTCCTGATCCAGTCCTGATCAATTGAAACAAGAGACGCTGCAATGCCACTCGTCGCAGCTGCCTTTGTCGCTGCGTGGCCAACAGAATCGAACACCGAATGTATCCTGCCCGATCCGGAAGTGGACGCAGCCTGGTATAGGGAGTAATGCAATACATCGATGCTTAGGGTAAGGTGCGCAAAGCTTCGGTCAGTGTATTGGTGGTCAGAAGACACAGCTGAGACAAGTATGCTTAAGGTCTTAATGGCGGGCCGTATTCGCGCACCCGACGTCGAGCTACAACCGACGAGATAAACCTGACTTATGTGGCATACTGGGTAGCCACAAAGATGCTCCTAAAGGACATTGCAGAAGCTAGGTCTCGACCTTGGTTAGATCTTGTTGAGGGACTGGACTGGATCCGTGGGGGAAATCATATAAAGTGGTCATGGGCAAACTGCGTCCTTGAGTCCTTCCACTTACAAAAACCCTTGACCCGGACTTGTTGGGCAGACTTGTTAATACGTTCTTTCTAACAGTTCAGGAAGGTCACCCATTACCCTTAAAATCCGCGTCAGACTGGTTTAACGAGTTAGAAGTGACAGAAATGGAGCTGGACTGAACTGTAAGCGGCCTGAGGGTCCGCAACGCAGTGCTAGGCCCTGATGGAATTCCAGGTCGGGCATGGTGGCCAGTTGTGTTTGTTCTGAACCTAGGTTATGTAGATAGTAAATAACCGCCACACGGTTATTGATAAGCTTCCTTCATCATAATATGTTCCACTCCAGCTAGAAATAAAAAAGAAGGCCTCGTATCGTCCCATATGCCTGCTTGATGAGGCGTTCAAACGGCATTAGAGAGAATTGTTGCAGGGCGCCTTGTCAGGCATCTGTCACGCGTCGGCCCAGACCTAGCTGTACGGCTTCCAGCAGCGGCGCTCTACGGTGAACAACTGGTCACCATCTTACGCGTTCGCTTGCTGTCGGAACAGACAGTGTCTCGGAGTGGAGTAGCATCGGCGTAAGTTTTGACATCGTCAAGTGGCGTCATCGTCACAAAGGCAAAGCACAGCAGGGCCACCGGTGCGTTCATTAGAGATCCCGGAGCCCCCTCCATAGTTGGCCGTGTGTTTTTAGTCGGTCTTTTCTTCTTCTATTTAAGAGCTACGTTCTTGTCGGTGCAGCGTCTTTCACTGCTCTCTGTTGAGAGCCAACTCCCTGACCTCCTTTTACGTGGCGACTTTCAGTTTCTCTTTTATCTGTGTTATGTAGCTCATTCTTGGCCTACCCCTTCCTCTGCTTCCCTCTGTCTTTCCTCCTATGATATTTTTTATGAAGTCGTTGTAGCGTATAAGGTGGCCTATCATTTTACCCCTTCTGGTCTCTGTCTTGTAGGAACCGCCTTTTTTTCTTTTATTTTTTGTAGAACTTCTTCGTTTGTTATTTTCTTTGTCCAACTGATTCCTTCCATCTTTCTCCAGCACCACATCTCAAAGGCTTCTAATCTTGTTTACGAGTCCGAAATAACTCTCTAGCTTCCCTTGTGGGAGACGGAGGTTATCCAATATCCATGAGGATTTTCAAACAATAAGTAAAGGGTAACGAATGCGTTGGGTATATAATTATGACATTTTTCTGTATGTGTATTAATGTAGATTTAATAGTGTTCTTGGTATTAATACTGATCCCTCTCTCTCTCTCTTTTAGGTTCGAATTATGTTTGTATTCAAAATTATAGGGGTTAGTTAAATACAAGGTGGAAGGGACATCGATGCGCAAACGCCGTGATAAGGTTTCACTCAAGGTCAAAAATAAAATGACCTAGGTAATTCATATAGAAAATGATCGCGCAGTGTATTGCTAAAAACGCGATTATAACGCTCCGCGGTGAATAATATCGCGCGCGCGATCCAAAATGAATGAAATATAGATTTTTTAATTATAAATCTATTGGTTAGATAGAAATAATGTTTTTTTACACGTTGAAGTAATAAAAACTGTAGAAAAAATTGAAAAATTTATGAAAAAAGTTACGGAAAACTACAACGCAGGGGGTCCAGAATCGTGTACTGAATCATGGTATTCGGATGTGCGTCGATGTCCCTTCCACCTACAAGGTACTTCCCAAGTATATTCAATAAATATAACTTTAAGTACTTTTCAAAAATAATTTGATTCAAAATTATAGGCGAGTGAATGCATAGAAATTTCATAAAAAATATTTGATGGTTACAATTTATACCTATAAGTAATTAATTAATTATTAATATGTTTCAAGTACATATTTAATTAGAAATAATGTCGTTTCTTTGGATACACATAATCCCTATTTTTACCCTATTTATTTTTAATCACAAAAATGCAATAATAAAACTTATTTCTGTGAATCTTAACGTCAAGCAATAGAGTTCATATTCGCGGTGAAAATTACCGGATTCTGGGACAGTAAAACGATTACTGGTACAAATCTACCGGATACTGGTACAAATGGCCCTTTTTAATTATTTTGTTGTATTATTGTATATTAACGTTTATATTCCTTTAGAAAAAAGTAATCACAAAAGACTAGAATAAATTACCTATCCCTACATGTAAATATCATTGTTGTAAGTCTACTGGTTTTAGCATAGCAGACCTGCAAAGTCGGCGAAGTTCAAAACTTAACGGTTATTGGGACGTTTACCTTACTAGTTATGTATAGGTGAATAACAAATGAGCTGAAAATAGAGCATGGTAATAAAGCTGTCACGCTAGTCTAGTCACTAGTTGAGCGAGAGGTTCTGAGTGCGGTTCCCAAAGATTATTGGGCGTCCCAATTAAATTCTCAATAGCAGCGATTGGATTTGTGTCCGGCTTATGACACACGACTCCTATTAGATGGTACCAAACGTACTGGCGAACTGAACTAGTTCAACAGTACACCTGTTTTTAGTTCTTTGGGGCACATAGCTATGATGTATTTGATTAAAACTGCTTTTAGGAAAATTATTCACGATAATACTCATAACCATATAACCATTGACTTATATACATATTACTGCGTAAGGACTGGGCGGACCGCATGTCACAATAACATTCCTGAACTTTGTCCTAAAATGGTCTTCTCTAAACCGAAGTAAACTAGTCCGCGATGGAAAAACAAACAAGTGAATACGCGGTAAAGATCTAGTAAGTTATATCTTTGTATACTGATTATGACTTGAAGTTCTATAAATAAATAAATACAAAAGTTAGATAAATCCCTTGAAGTGCAAATTCATTTCAGTGTCGTAGTACTATTGACAGTTGAGACATAATTAGCGGCAATAATAACGCTATTAACGTCGGGAGCCGCGCCGGCTAGTCCGCCTAATCCGCTTATGGGGGCGGTCACGCAATAGGAAAAGGAATCGTTCGACTCACTTGTAAGTGACACTTTTATTACCAACGACTCTCGATTCATGTGTGGGCAGTACAAGCTCTCTTTTGTTTATTATTAAAAGCAAATATCACTTGATCTATCAATATTCGAATTATTCGATTTTACAAACTTATCTATTGAAGACCACTTCAATAGGTAAGTATTTATATATGTATGTCAGTGTCATATTTTAAAATGTCTCTACAAATGACAATAACTTTCACGCTGCTGTTATATTCAAAGTCTCAAGATTTGTTTTTGATATTGTATTGCACTATTAAAAACATAAGTAAGTAAGTAGTTTATTGGTAAGTATAAACATTTGTGTCTCAGAAGTCGCAATCGACCAAAACAAAATCAAAAATTGAATAAAAGAACACAAAAAAACGAACAGTGATCAATCGGTTTCTTTAATTACACTTACGACCAAAGGCCCGGAAAATGTTAAGACGAAACATGAGGTAATTTATAGGTAGATTTACCTAAAATAATTTTAAATTAGATCTGAGTGTAGATGACAAGCTAAATCCTTCCGTATTATTACTTCTATATAAACGGTATTTAATTGCGACTTTTACAACCTAGTTAAACAACATAAATATTCGAATAATGTTGTCGTACTCAACTCGTTAGAGAAAATACTTTTATACGAATACCTTTTTTTCATATTTTAACACAGAGACAGCGCTGAAATAAAGCTTTCGATTGCTAACAAGTCTCACTTTAACGAAACTTATCGAATAAATGCTGAAATAATTGGCATTGGCGCTTACTTTCCATTGTATTCTGACACAGCCGCTCATCGACGGCACATATTAATGAACAGTAAACTTTCATAATTATGTTCATGTACACCTACTACCTTTATTCACAAGCGCTGTATTTAGTACTATCCTTAGGGCATTACGTGATGTTTCGAGATAGAAAGGCTGGTACCTATTATACCCTCCCCTTGACTTGATGTTTACATCATGCAAAGTTGTTTCAATTGCCTCTTAATTTTTTTATAAAAATAATTATATACATTTGAGTGATAAGACCACTGAAGGTAGGTGAATTCAAAGAACAAGTTTTTTTTTTATGTTTATCTCGGTAAACTATCAGGCAAGCCACTTGCAACACCAGAAGTCGCTAATGCGTTGCTGACCTGACACGACAGTAGCCGACTACTGAGAGATAAGGCACTGACTTTTACGCTCAAAAGTCAGAATAAACACAAAGGTGCTCTAAGGCAAGTGTGGTCACCAGCCAGTCAGACTCTAAAAGGCCTGACCGAGCAAGTCAGATATTTTTTCGCCTATTACGCGATACCGATATTATTGGCAGTGAGGAATTGTATTCACCGCCCCGCACAGTGAGCGGTAATTATTTTTGATTAAATTATACTGCATTATTTAACAAACATTTTCTATATAAAATGAAAATATTTTCTCAGTTGTTTTAAGTTCTTGCAAAAGCAATTTGTGGCCGTTATGTTTGCAGAATTGCAGATAAGTCTTTCTACTATACTTCCACGTTTACAAAGGAATTATTCAATTATATAAAAATGCTTTAGGGACCGACATCAGTGGAAAACTCCACAACTCTTAATGAGGACAAGAAAAGTATTGTAACTATTCTTGAGATTGAAACAATAATAAAATTATGTTGAAGCCAAGAAAGAAACAACTTCATATGTAGAAAAGAGAGTAGATTATACCGTGGTGCAAGTTTTTCTCAAGTATCATTATTTTTGCAGCACTACAGATATTGGTCTGGTGTAGCAAAGATATTGCCTGTAGCTGTCACCGCCAGTAGTTTCAACTGGCTTATGTACTTGTGTCGTCTCGCCGCATTGTACTCCGTGGACCGAGCGAGAATGTGTTCCTAGCTGTATTATTCTTTTTTATTTACTCGACCGTTTTTTGTCTTCATGTTTATTAATATGCAGCGGACGTAATGTAAGTTGCGGTGATTTGGTTTAGGGACATTTTATTAAAAGACATATCTATTGTCGTTGTGTTTATTGCATGTTCAGTATTTCATGTTGTTTTTTAGTAGTCCGTCTGTTTACACAGAAAGGACGGAGCTTTTTGATAGGGATATCTACCTATGGACATGGCCTACCGTAATTCGTAAAGGTTTATCTAAAATCTAGGTTTTAGATCCCATTTATTTATAGAGCCACAAATCAGAACATAACACTGCTCGAAACAGGAATCAAACCAAAAACTGCCAACTCGACCTTCTCTCCATAGGTGTTGTATTGATTACTCACCTTACTACTACTTACTTATCCTACTTACTTAATTATAAATGTGAATGTGAGTGTTCGTTACTCTTGGACGACAAAACTACTGAACGGATTTTTAATAAGAAACTTACAAAACAGATCAATACAGCCCCTCAACCATGAGTTCTATCGAATGACTTTCGACAGGTTTTTT
The DNA here is from genome assembly GCA_946251955.1 of Acronicta psi. Classification (NCBI taxonomy): domain Eukaryota; kingdom Metazoa; phylum Arthropoda; class Insecta; order Lepidoptera; family Noctuidae; genus Acronicta; species Acronicta psi. Next base: position 6,285,892 of record OX276475.1, on the reverse strand, counting down.
ACGCATCGAAACGCTGTAATCTCATAGCAGATTTTAGTTCCTTACGTAACCGCTAGAGGCGCTGCGAGGGTTTTCCGTACAAATATTTTACGGCGACGCTAGCGAGTCTAGTGAGAAAAACTCATGGTCGAGGCACAGGTGGGGAAAAAAGTCTTTTAGGATGCGAGTAAAGCCAAGGGAAAGGTAGAAGGTTAATAATTTATTATATTCTTTAAAAAAACGTATTTAAATAGATTTAAAGAACAGATAAAATAATACATAATATATTTTAAACTAGCTTCGCCCGCGAGTAGCTTATGTTACTCGGGAAAGATGTGGCTTTCTAATGGTGAATTTTTGATATCGGTTCAGTAGTTTTTGAGTTTAATCATTACAAACATACAAAAATACAAATATTTTTGCTTTATAATATTAGTTTAGATATAGATATCTAAATCGTAACACACAAAACGGGACAACTTATGTAGGTCGCCCAATGTTACATTATTTTTATATTCTCGTATATATTTAAAGTAAATAGACCCAGAATGTACCTTTGTACTTTTATATAGGTACCCTAATTCCAGCTCTCTAATCGTAGGTAAAAGGCCCGAAGCAAAGGATCATTTATCGGGGACAGTCCCAATCTTAAAGTAGGTGAGAATTTTCTGGCAAAACAGCTGCTCTTTGTGACTTCGCCTGGCCTGGGGAACGATTCTATCAGTTATTATACATAACATACTGTACCTACATAAATTTTAACATGTGTATATTCTATATTTTTGCAATTACATAAACCTAAATATAAACCACAAATAAATGTACCTATAATGTTAAAAATAACCTATGAATATGATTCGGTAAGAAAAAGTTAAGGTAAAATATAAGTAACACGCCGTAATCTTATACATTTTTTGTTTATTTTCTCCTTTGTTCTATATTTCAAAAAACTTTGCCGACAGAAAATATACATTTTTAAGCTCTCATGTGCCTACTTACATTACGAGTGAGAACAAACTTTGTAACAATAGTTATTTGTTATACAAGAGTGCAAAGTTGCTTTTTAACCGCGTGCTTAATTTTGATGACCGAGCAAGCGAAGGATTCTAAAATTGAATCACGAGCGGAGCGAGTGATTCAAAAATTAGAATCCTGAGCGTCAGCGAGGGAATTAAAAGAGCACAAGGTGAAAAATCTTTGCACTCGAGTGCAACACGTAACTTTTCATCCCACCTCAGCGAGGAAATGACAAAAAAAAACATTTACAACCACAAGATACTTTTATTTCAGTTTAGGTATTAAATACTATATGATAGGTAAGTTTTGCAGAATACCTATTCTTTAAATTATAACAAATAATACTAGGTATAATTAAGATAAATTGAAAGTAACGTTGCTACAATTACTTGAGTCATGAGTGTAATATTTTTGTTAGATATTGTAATGTTGGTGTTAGTGACTTAAAAAAGTACACCAAGAAAGTTCCGATAAGCTTGTTGAAAAAATATCGATACATCGTTTTTTTTTTTTTAATGTATCGATATTTGTGAGCGATATTTAATATTTCGATATAATTATATAAAATTCAAAGTATCGAAAAGGTATAAAAATCTATATTTTTTACAGACCAATAAACATTTATTTAAGATTATAAAATCCCAAAAAGGAATACTTTTGTTATACTAACATCTTTTTAACAAATTATACTTATTTCATGTATTTTTTGTTTTTGGTCGACTTGGTTTGTTGTTTTATAATTTGGTTTTTAAGATAATTATATCGCCCATATATCGATATTTTAAATTAAAATAAAATATCAGTATCGATACTGATATTTTCAAAAAATATCGATTTGACATATATCGATGCTTTTTCGCATTTAGACTCGGAACCTAGGGAAGGTTCCAAGTCTGAGTTTTTAACAAATTAAAAAAAAGTTGTATGATAAATTCGGCGCCAGGGGGGTAAAAGAACGATGTTCTAAATTCAATTTACTTTGTCTCTCTAGAGGATAAAAACGACTTTTGCACTCAGATATCGAAGAGTAAAAATACTCTTTCCGAGATGGTGGGATGAAAAATATTTTTTCTTTTAAATGGGTACTGTCACAAACAGACCGGTTTATTTATTATTAAGTAGGTATAGTATATTTAACAATTTAATAACGCTCAATCTATACTTATATTATAAAGAGGTAATATATGATCGTTTCTTTGAATAGAATAAGCTCCGAAAGTATTTCACCGATTTGAACAGTTCTTTACGCACCACTAAAAAGCTACATTTTTACCGAATAACAAGAATTTCTGGATATTTCTTATATAATTTATAAGAAATACCCAAAACACGCGTGCGAAGTCGCTGGCGGAAAGCTAAATTATAACCAGAGGTGTCAATATAACCTGTTTTATGTTATTTATTTAATCGTTAGAAAGACCAAAACCATGTAATGAACAGTGCCTCGACCATGAGTTTTTCTCACTAGACTCGCTAGCGACGCCGTAAAATATTTGTATGGAAATCCCTCGCAGCGCCTCTAGCGGTTACGTAAGGAACTAAAATCTGCTATGAGATTACAGCGTTTCGATGCGTAAAAAACCTATCGAAAGCCATTCGATAGAACTTATGGTTGACGTACTGGACATGTGATTGATAGAAAATAAGTTTCATGAAGTAGGTAGTTATATGTTCGATAGTAGGTTGGTTAGGTTTTGTTGTTAATTTGTAGTTATAGTAAACTAGCTTAGAGTTATAGTAAAAAAACAATGCTTCGCGTACCCTGACTACGCCCGAATAAAATCCAGCAGTGTACGAAAAATCCCGTATGTAGATAGGTACGCTAAAAGCAAAATATTAATTCTAATAAAGTTTTAAGTAAATTTTCAAGCTAGCATCCTGTAACAATTGAATGTTAAAATTTGAAAAATAACGCCGGATGTTAACAAAGTAGTTATCTTCCCATATAAAAGGAAAATAGAAACACTACTCTAAGTATGTGTAACAGCGAACAGTAGTTTCTAGCTAATTACGAGGAGGCAGCTGCTACAGAGCGTGTAAGCGTTTGTTGTAGTTTTTCCCGTGTGCGTCATCCAGGTAGGTATATGAAGAGTTATTTTCACAAATTCCCCCCACTAGTGATAGCCCACCGAGCGACGTGTCCGGTGAATCAACGAGAAGCGCTCCGCTCGGTCGGGCAAAAACGGAAAACCATTTTACGGTCCATTGTGAAAGAGGATTGGCAATTTCGTTCCGAGCTTACTCGACCATCGGCCGGACAAGTTTTACAACGTCTCTGATGTAACGCGAATGCTCTGACGAAACTCTCTAATACATGCGCATTGCTCTTGCTGATTCATCAGTTCATTTTCCCTGTTTAATCGGGAATGTTCATTGTTCACCGGCGCGGCAGTTCATGGCTTTGTTTTATTAGAACGGTTTTATCTCGTCACTTTTAACGAAACTTGCTACTAGAGCGATCCCGAAGTTACAATTATGTTCAAGTACATCTAGCGACTATCTTAACATCACATATACTACCGTGCTGCCATGAGTTTACAATAATTCTATCGTGCCGCTTGCTTTGTTAAAAAGGTTCATTAGTCACCAGAGTAAGACCGGGACTGACTGCCTAAAGAACTCCTGACGGTCTTAATATACCTACGTCTAAGTTCATCGCTCAATAGCTACAACATAACTAAAGCAATGCCGAGACGGTGTTACGTCACGTCAGCTACACCATGGAATTGACAACCATGGACAACAGTTTTATTTCAATGTCTAGTATTCGCGTAAGTGTCAGAAAACAACAGTTTATTCGACAAACCCAGTATTTATGCACAGAAAATATTAGCATTGAATTAGCATACCTATAATACAGTTACACTCAAATCATATTGAAACATGTATTTATTTAATTTCAAACATTGTGTTATAAGAGTATAACTATAATTATATTAATTGAGGCAGCCTCAGTGAGTGTATATAATAGCCTTATGTACAAAGTGTCGTATAACAGTAGTAACACATAACAAACCTTATAAAGTAAACAATAATATAAATTAAAGTTCGTACGGTACTTAAGTAACTACGATATAAGTAATCAAATCAAATCAGATCATTTATTTAGTAAAATTGATTTAGAAAAATCTTTCAATAACGAATTCAACGCAGGCTAACCCTTAGTGGGATTAGTTCCACAATAGAATAATTTGATTCCAAATCAATATCTACTGACTCCGTTTGTCCGTAAAGCTGCTCTATTCGTGCCTATGTACAATTTCGCAGATCAAAGCCCACATTTTGTACCTAATTGTTGTCAATTAAGTTTTATTTATGTTAAGTTTGATCGAATATTTCTATACACGAAATGTAAAGCATTTAATTAGAAATGTTTCTCAGTTGTTTTCCTTCTCAGTATATAGATATGTACATATTTATTTATTGTGTACATACGCCATCAAATAAAAATAATTATGTGTAAGTACGTATAACTTTTTCAGTCGAGGACAAAAACATAAGGTACTTATTTAATGAAATCACGTCAGTGAAATGAAGTGCTTAATGAGCATGGCAAAAGAGGACAGGTGGCTCAACTTATCTCCGTTCTCATAGCATTAAGTATGACCATAAATTTCTTCAAAGCATTTTCCTGTGTTGTTTTTTAATATACCCATGAAACGCCTCATGCAGAAATATTTTTTTTAGGCATGCATTGAATCAAACGTGAATATCTTAAAATCAAATACATGTCGTGTTTACATTTCACATACTCATAATAATATAATATACATATAACTATTCCCTTCTAGACTTTCCCGTACTTATTATTAAAATGAATAAAATTCTGGCAATTTTATATTCAGCTGTTCTTATCATAAGTTACTTCATACTTGTTTATAAAAAAAACCACCTCCTTACTGGGTTCCCGTGAAATTACTTGGCAGATAATTTCATAATTTTTGTTTCGTTTTTTAATTTATTCGGCGGTTAGTATAACGGCTATCCAGAGGTGGTGCAACAGGCCCTTAAATTTCAACGCAGTTGCATTGTATTAATGTGACAAATTAATGGTCTGTTCACAATAATAGTACTGTGATGTTGAATAACTGAAACTCATATCAATTACCAAACCGAAGAGAATTATAATGCGGGCCAGCATGTTGGCGTCGAACCGCGAACAGCTCTCGTCTGGATAAACGGAGGCCTATTTGAAATTCCAATTAGAAAGTTTTCTCATTTACTTGAATCAGGGCGTAGAGTGGCGGAAGGGCAACAATCCGCGCTGATTAGTCCTGGTCTCCACCCTGCATCAGATTTAAAGGGTATGGGTTCACCGCATAAACTAATCCTTCATTGAGGACTACCCTATTTAAATTATTTTTGGGCCTAACCCTGCGGCTGCTCTACGGATTATTCAAACGTGGCATTTAAAAACAAATTGATTCAGACGATTAACTTTTATTTCTACAGGCTCTGTGACTTTATAGTAGACCTAGAACTATTAAAGCTATTACCCACGCATACGTGACTGCTCACTAACGCTCTAAATAATTTTATGTTGCATCTAAAATGTCTATATAAACCCACGGGAAATAAGCATTTGCACTTCATTGTTTTCTGTTTGATAGAATTGTTTAGTTAATTTAATCTTAGCACTAAGCCGTTAAATCGTAGTATCTAAAAGATTAAACTAATTAATGAATACCTAAAGTTTATGTTAGCTGCTAAGTGACGTGAAAGTCGGCATTTCGATAAACGTACGCCGATGTAGGTAGGTATGTATTCTACTTATGGGTATAACAAAACACAGGAAGTCAAATTTCCGGCGAATTCTGCGCCTAGTTCCAAAAATAATATTTTTCTTGGTAGATGTGACGCTGTCCGACCATCTACCGCAAACAAGCTCAGAAATACGGATATTACTGATTCAATATTCTACGAAAAGTTATGTTGCCTTTCGATAACTTCCGAGTTTTCTCTACTACTATCGATTCGGCGCGGGGCCAATTTATTCAAAAAGTATCAAGCGTGAACCGCCCAGACACGGAAGTTACCCAGTTGAAAATTGAATTTATCAAACTTTTCCGGGACAAACAGATAGGTACTTTATAGACTGTGAAATGCAATTTACTTTCAATTGCTATCAATCGGGTGAATTGAAGCATGTAATGCTAAATGCCACAGTGAAATATATTCCCGAAGCGTGGCCATAGCAACCTCCTACTAAAGGCTCATCATTAGCCTATAGAATTTGTTTGTAGTTGTATCGACTGTTCAAGGGTTCTTTGACCTTCACTTTTCAAATGGCTCCAATGGTAACAGAATTATGTCAAAATTATAGTGATAATCGTACAACATTACAATTACAACAATATTTATATTATAGGTACCTACATGGAGTAGGTAGGAGGCATAATTATAGATAATTATGGAACTTTTTTTTATTAAAGAAACTTTTTCTTTATTCGTCTTACCGACAGAGAAATGATGTGCTATTTACTACTTTACGAAATAACTAGTGTTTACCTTATTATCGATCAGGGAATGAATTAAAATGAAATTTTAAATTAACTTTTCTCGTGTTACGGAGCTTTTCATACTTATTATTAAATACTCGATAATAAACAAAATTGGTCACCCTTTATATTTGTATTTTACGAAACAACCGATGTCAAATAGAAAGGAAATGATAAGGTTTGACTTTTGGAGTGGTCAACCCTTCGCAAAATAGAATTTAACGCAGCTAATAAATGTCCTGCGGTTGACTATATTTAGCAGTAATTTGAGTAGCAACCCCACATGCGCGTATGATATTTGTGAGAACTCGTAAGGGTCAATAACGTCCCGCAGCTACCTGTGAATTTGGTACACCACTAGACGTCACTCCATTCATGGTGGAGGCTATGACGTCTGTAATTAGTGCGTCGCATGGTGCGTGTCATATGTCGAGCCGGATCGAATTGCGTCCGTTTCAATTAAATTCCGACATGAGCGCGAACCATGCGGCCGGCTAGAGAGCTCTCATTGAACACGGTTAGGACGGTTGAATCGAATCAATTCGCGTGCTACTATGCAGATTTTATTTATTTTACCATACGGGAAAAAGTATGTCGATAATTGGCGGAATTACTGGTGAAATACATGCTTTTATGTACAGCTTTATTCAACTGGTACAAGTTATGTAAAAAATAGGGCACAGCCAGAACCGGGATCGCAGTAACGAAATGAATTCACATACGTTATAACGAGCTTTTCATGTTTCGTTCACACAAAGAATCGTCTCGTCGCAAGTTGTATTGCTCACAATAAAATAGCAACGAACCGCAGTACACATAAAATGTGTTTTTTTAACCGTTTTTTTTAATTATACCGTTTGGTATAAATATGATTGAATTTCTATTACAACATCAGCATCCAGACTGGTCAGGCATAGTTGTACTGATGACATATACATGGTTTCAGGTAATTACGGGCGAGACTACTGATAAGTTCCCGTTAAATTACTTGGCAGATAATTTCATACAAGTACGGTTCAGTTATGGTTGGTGAAACAGGCCCTAATATTCTAGATCCATAAATAAATTTATTCACAATTATTTCTATATGAACATTTTCAAAAGCCCACTCACAACTCACACCAAAAGCCCACTCACAACTCAGTCCAAATTTGTACCGGAGGTACGTGACAGCTGTCAAGTTGATAGTTTTTACCATGAAATCACTATGAAACTGTTAATATTCTGCCCTATTTGGCCGTAACTCACGGCCGTTAGGGCGTTTCCGAAACTGACACTGACAGACTTTACTATGAAATCATTACGAAACACATAACAGTGTGCCATAATTTTCTAAAATTAAAAGATCTTATCTCATCCCCCTGTCAACATTAAAAAAAAGTACGACTAGAGTTTTAACCAGCGAAATAAAGAGTATTTTTTCCAATAAGTGTACATTCGGTACATCATTTGGGCCGATTTCGATGACCTCCTTTAATTATCAAGCCAGCAGCTGTACCCATTGTCACCAACGAGGCGCCAACGAGAACATAATATAAGAAAATGGTCGGACCATCAGCACACGATTACAAATGGCTGCGACACGAGGCGATTAAGCGAAGCACATTTTACAAGGCCGGGTGGCCGTCAATACCTTTTACCTGCTCTTTAGTTATGACAGGCCTCTAAACTGGTACAAATAGTGCTAGGATCCGACATGATGTTAATTTAGAATCAAACCTCGTTTTCGATGAAAAATTACATCAGAAAAAATAGTATATAGGTACTCGTAGGTACAGAGAGTAGACATAGACAGTAGCACCTCTGTTATGGCACTGACCGAGATAATTTTTTAAGGGATAGGTGAGGTTATGTGCAGGTTTCCACCTCGAAATGCATTGTGCAATGCATGCTAAGTTTATTTATCTTTAAGATTTTCTTAAGTATCTCGTTTATTCCGTTTTTTTTGTTTTCTTTATTAGTAGGAGTCCTGCGGCATGCACTGCCACCTGCCTAGGTGACGAGGAACATTCTATGGAGATAGGTATTCTTAATCAACTCATGTCAATATATTATATGTAACTAGCTTTCCTCCAGCGGCTTCACCCGCGTGACTTTCAACCAAAAAAGTGGCCTATGTCCTTTCTCAGACTTTAGACTATCTGTGTACTAAATTTAATTTAAATCGGTTCAGTAGTTTTGATGTGAAAGCGCGACAGACAGGCAGAGTCTAGTAAGGAAGTAAGAATTTAAAGTGTCAGCAAAAAGTACCGAAGTGAAAACAGTTGAGCAAAAAAATAAGAAAATAAAGTATAATTAAAAAATGATACGAACAATAAATGAAAAAGAAATTAGAATTATCTCGTATAAAAACATATTTTTCCGCAGTTATCGCTTTCGACTGTCGCGGACGATTCCATTTGTCTTCGGCGCAAGTGTATTCCCAGTGGAGTTTTCAAAGCAAGTTTACTGGGCTCGCGATAAGATAGAATAAGCCCTTTGCGCTCGTATGTCATGAGTTCTTCCTGCAGACGAAGGCCAAGGTTTCGACAATGTTGAAGATTATGTCTGTTCACTAATGAGACTCAATCCTTACATCTAATTGAATAATTAAATTGCTAATTGTCCGATATTTTGTTATATTATTCTGTTCCATATTGATTAGTTTGTTCTTATCTAGCTTTTCTTATTTTTAATATAAAAGGATAGAAAACTTATCTATGTAAGTAGGAACAGAAAATAAAAATGGTTGATGATGCAGTTTTTATTTTTTATGGATAAACATCTTTTAACCAATAAAGTTGTTGACGATACTGCAGAAGAAATTAAAAAATTTAAAATTTATCATAGTGTATAGTATTCTTCTAGTTAAACCCTTTCATTTGATACCCATATTGAGGGAGTTGTAAAAAAATATGTTATTCGCTATTTTGTGGCGGCGGCCATCTCGGATCGATTTTCAATGAAAATCTCGATTTCGATGAAATTTTTTCATCAAACATAGCTAAGAACACTCCCGACTAATTCACCTTTCAAATAAAAAAAACAAAATCAAAATCGGTTCAACCGTTCGGGAGCTACGAGGCCACAGACAGACACACACGCACACACACACACACACAGACACACGTCAAACTTATAACACCCCATCGTTTTTTCGTCGGGGGTTAAAAAAAATTACAATAGCTCTCGGTAAAGAGATTGGTGTAGTGTAGTTACCAAAGCGGAGGACATAGATTCAAATCCTACCTGAGAGTGAATTTTTCTTTTACAAAAACCGTCATTAAGTAGGTACTTATCATAAACATGAAAAAACCATGTAGAATTAAATGTATAATAATTTATATCTACAAGTAAATTATGCCACTTGATGCGTCCGTTCATTTATTTCATTAGTCCTAACATGTTAGTTAATGTATTTCGTAGAGTAAATGTTGCCCACTAAACGTTTGTCATGTCGTTCTAAAATACAATGGTCATTTGTTACCTTGGCGTCTAAAATAATAATTAAGCTCGACGGGACTACTCTGAGTGATGGCTATTCGGCCAAATACCCTTTCAGCGAATTACTTGGATGGGATACAACGGATGACAAGCAGTATATGGTTGAGAAAATACAGAACACCACAGTGATATACTATAAACATGAGCCTAATAGGTGTGACGCTAACATAGTTGATATTCTGACAATGTATTTTTATAATAACAATCCAATTTGTTTGTTCAAGCTCTAACAAAGAAGTTTGTAATTTATTTTACATGCAAAACATACCTAATGCGACCCGTCTTGCTGATATGTTAATAAAAAGATGTCACAAAGTTTAATTAGATTTTTATACAAATTTTCATCTACTCGTGCAGCTGTGTCACTGGAGACTCACAAATAAAAAGAAATGTTTAGCCACAAATATTGGATACAAATTTTGTTGTGAAACTTATAACAGCCCTCCTTTTTCGCGTCGAGGTTACAAAGCAGGCGGGCCGGAACACCGGTGATTTGTGTAAGAAAACGCTAGAGAATAAACAAGAGACCTGGATACGGTCTAAAGGGCAAATGGCACACTCGTAATAAATCACGAGCCAACCTATCCGATGAAGAAATTTTAACACAATTGTAGGCGAAAGTACTGCGACATAAAAAAAGAATTACCTACAACCTACCAACCGACTTACCTAAATGAGATGCAATAAGTAGATCTGATAATCTATTCATGCCCCAAAATTAGGCTCTTAGTGCCTAAGGAAAGGAATGATACTGTTAAGTTTATATAAGATATTTCTTCAAATTTGTGAGTGTAGATACTGAAGCAATTAACTAAAGCAGATGAAGCTTTTCTGGTCTTAATACGCCAGTACTCGTAAAAACGTAAACCGCCCATAAATCACACAGTAAACAAGTATACTTACGTAATTAACAGATACCGAATTGAGAAGCTCGTTTTTTGAAGTCGGTTAAGTAGGTACTCGTGTTTTTTCTTTGTAGCGTAGTTGATGCTATGATGGTGAAACAATGAATAAGATTTCTTTTTCATTGTAACAAATTGAATAACTACGTTAAGTATTTCTTTTGATTCAGGTAGAATCTCGGCAGTTTTCAAAGAGAGACAAAGGCAGACAAAGTTTGTCTGGTACTAATAAATTATATTGAAGCATTTCTACCGCCACAGGTCTTATAAAACTAGATTCCTGGGGTAAATAAGAGGGATCTACATTTAAAGCAAGGCCTGTACCTGGCTAAACCATAATTCTCTGCGAGCTGCGTCAAGGATATTTCGGGCTATAAATCAACCCACTTTTGGGATTTTGCCTTGTGCGCGATAATGCGATCCTTGTCATCGTATCTTATTACCTGTTGAACACGGATCTAATTTTATTACTTAAGAAGATGAAGTGTGTTTTTGGAAAACATAAAATGATAAAATTATTACATTAAATATAAATTATTATATTCTGTCGTCATTACCTGCGCCGCCGCTGGGCTGAAAGAGTGATATAGCGCCACAAGAGACAATTTCCTTTATTAGTATACCTACTAATAAAGGAAATTTTCTCTATATTTTGAGCATTCTACCGGATCCAATATAAATAAGAATAAGATTCTGAGGGCCCGTTTCACCACCTCTGGATTGTCGCTAACCGTCGGATATATTCAAAGTTGGAACAAACAAACATGAAATTATCTACCGCGTAATTTAACAGGAACTCATCAGGAGGTGGTGAAACAAGCCCTAAGCATCCTGTAACAAGTAAAATGGTAGATAGCTATAATTCACCAAAACTAGATGTGTGTGTGTGTGGGTGTGTGTAGATTCCTATTCCCCATACCATGGTAAGTTCCATAAATTATGTCTTTTCATTTTTTTCTATTCTCGTAGCTCGTAGAACTGATGGCCGCTGGGGCAGAAAGGTTCCCGAGTGGAGACCACGCACCGGAAAGCGCAGCGTGGGACGGCCTCCAACGAGATGGACCGATGACCTGGTAAAGGTCGGTGGAAGTCGCTGGATGCAGGTAGCATGCGTCCGGTCCCTGTGGAAGTCAATGGGGGAGGCCTTTGTTCAGCAGTGGACCTCTTTTGGCTGACATGATCACGATGATGATTCTCTTCTTTATTAATTGATATTTGGGATTGGGGTAGTAGTAGTACTTTTACTAGTAGTCCTACTTACTCGATTTTCATTTCGTGATTAATCAGTGAAGTAGTATTTCGCTTTTGTAGGTTGCATTCTTTAATAAATCCCACTCAAAAATAAATAAAACCTTTGATATTAAAATCCTATTAATCATACGGCGCATAGTGATGGATGGTTCAACGGTTCGTATCAATAAATATTTCGGTTGTGCACATCACTATTAACAAAGGTTTCCGCGCGTTTTATTACCATATCGGTAAAAACAGAACCCTTTTTCGATGACTCGTTTATTATTCACTCTGTCGATCACTATTTTCTCTAGGATAATTGATGTTTTGAAGTAGTTCATAAATTAATAACAGCAACCAATTAGCTGTCGCACCAGTCCCACTCTTGGGGGGTATGGCTAAGATTGGTATACTATAATAGTCTACCTTATAATATACACTAATCTTAGTCAGGTCTTTTCCCAAGAGTAGGACTCGTGGTACAGCTAATCACGTTAGCCTAGGTTGGCCTACGTTAGCATAAAATCTAATATATAAAATTTTCATGTCGCGGTGTTTGTTACCAAACTCCTCCGAAACGGCTGGACCGATTTGTATGAAATTTGTATGCATATCAGGTAGGTCTAAGAATCGGCCAGCATCTATTTTTCATACCCCTAAATGATAAGAGTGACCCACCCCTCTATGGCAAAACAAATTTGCCGGGTCAGCTAGTATTTTATAAAAATATTTATTTATTTTTTAAAAATAAATCAATACTAATATGTTATTATTACTTTGAATAAATTACGTATATAAATCAATAATTTATTAGTCATTAAAGTATTAACAAAATGATACCGCCATTTAGTTATTTTTAGAGACCTAATAATATATTTTTTTTCGATACTGCTGACCACGCTGTCGAGGCAATGGACAAACAACAGTTATTCATCCGTGTGCTTTTAATTAACAAACTAATCAAAATAAGTGCCCTTTGCACGTGTTCTCCACACGTTGTTTTTTTTCGTAAACTACTAATGAGTTTCCAATTGGAAACTTCAAACATCCATAAACAGCAATTTGTTTCTAGAAAATATGAATTCAAGTTGCAAGAGAGAAATGTTTCATACGAGTCGAGGTGACACTCGCACCTGCGGTCGAGACCAACTTTTAACATCCAATTTCATAGGAATAAATATATACTTTCACAGTTCTCCAACTCAAAATTAATTTTAAATAACATACGAATATGTTTAATGTTATAAGTATTAAATTCAAATCTACAACTTTTACGGTCTAATTGTTAGGTCTGAATAGATATTTCCACGCCTTCATTCTTGCGAACTAATTTTAAAGTTATAAGGGTGCTATTAATTTTTCTTGGTGATTTGAAGTTACCTAACTAAAGCATTCATGAAATTTATTGTAAGCATTGTACCTACTTAAAACCGAGACACTACAGAAACTAAAGGACGCCACTTGCACACACAAACACAAAAAATTTAAGATTTTATTTATTTTGTCTACAATTCTTTCATCGAATCAAGTTAATACCTATTTGTTTGTTAGGCAAAACATTATATCTAGTATATTTTTTTATACGCGAGCAATGTCAAAGACCACATATCATCTTCAATCCGGCCGTTTATATACCTACATAGAGAAACATAAAAGAAAATTTATGTGCCCTTTGAAGGGCGGGCCGCAAACGCGCTACGCCGCCATTTGAGAAGCCGCCGTTATTTCGCCAGAATTAATATACCTACCTATATTATTATGATTCCTCTCCATTTTATGTCAATATGCTTCTTTTGTGAGTAGAGTGCGGGGTGCTCTAACAGTATCCTGAGCATGATCGCAAGCAGGCTGGACTGCGTATACATGAGTCGCAGTAGTTTCATCACCCATGGGATGTTACGCTAAAGAAAAAAAAAATGTTACTACTAACATAGGTGTAAGTCTTACTAACAATTTTAATGAGTCATGGTCACTCGAAATAAAAACATTATTATTCTCTTTATTTATTTTCATACACATTATTTGTATTTTTAAATATTTTTATAAAAAGCAGAAAATATAAAAACATTTAAAAATATAAAAAATAGTAGCCCACCGGCATCGGGAACAGAGTCCAAGCTACCGGTGGTCAGGGCTCCAGGGAAAGGAACCTCCTAACAATACGTGCCGTATCTAGGAGTACCGCTTTCTGTATCAAGCCCTTGATCCAGCCACTCAACGAGAGCCTCCTTAGATGTTGGTCGAGACTCTTGGCTATTAAGCCATTGGCAGACACAACGATCGGTACAATGATCGCCGAACTCACCTCCCACATGTCGACAACCTCACGTGCCAAATCAAGATACTTTATTTGTTTATCTTACTTTATTTGTTTATCTTACAATATTATTATTATTAATATTATTGAGGATGTGTGCGTTACCTAAAATGCGTAGAAATAAGTAATTTTAATAGTTTCAGTATTTTGTTTTAAAAAGCACTTCAACGTTCAGTGTTATTAAAACGCAAAACACAAACACTTGTAACAGATGTTAGACATGCATGTTGTACACGAACGTTGTCATTTGTATACGACGCTCGATGTTTCGATACTCACATGGTTTGTTGTAAAATATCGACATAGAATTTGACGTAGGTACCTGTTAGATGACAGGCAGACACTTTCCGTAATAATACAGTATCCGACATGTGAGTTACTTTATAAAGCGAAGCAGTAGTGCGTACGCGTGTTGTTCCCAAGAAAATAATAAATTACTTTTCACCAAGTCTGTGTGCGACGCTATCACAAATCTCCGTTAGCGTACAGTAAGTTAAATTGAATGTCTAAGCTCGCAATCGAGGATTCAGCAAATACCAGTATCTATTGGAAGCGACCGGAGTCTTTAAGAAAATCCCGCAGCTTCACTCGTCTGCTGTGATTCCAGCTAGGTTCGCAGTTGCACAGATATTTTATAAAGGGATTCGTAACTCTTCAAAGTTAAAAAGTAATATCAAACTTACGACTTCCGTCATTTTAAGGACTATACTTATAAGTTAATAATGATTAAACAAATCGGCCTTTCGCGATTAGTTATCTTTATTACTACTTAGGTTATATGTTACAGGATTAGAGGTAGATAGATGTTCGGCGGCTTGTACGCACGCAATACGCAGAATGAAACGAAAAGGAACACAATGACTATAAATTATCGGCTGAGCTGACCGCGCGGCAACTATACCCATAAAATGGTTGGAGGTCGCGGTGCACCAGGCGACCCATTGGATTCGTTACTCCTGCAGGACAAAAGTAAATGAGAATTGCCCTTAATTGGAATTGTAAATGAGTCTTGCGGCGCTTTCTTGTAAGTTGAACGCCCGTTTCGCCATCACAGTAGAATAAACTGTGATGATTTCATTTAAATTAATTCTCAGCGCGAGAGGGCCGCGGACGAGATGTCTAAATTGAGACATCTCTGGATCGTTTGTAGAGATTTCTTGCTCGTTTAAGACGTCTTGTGTCCTAAATTCTAAGGGACCGCGTCGTTAGGGACTTTTTCCCTTAAAACAGGACTTTTCATTTTTAAAAGTAAATTACCCCTTTAAGAAGAACATTAAGCCCACCAGGAAGAGTTGTCTTTGTTCGACAAAGGGTACTACTCTATTTTGCTGTCGTAAAATTAATTAATGTTCTGTATAAACAACGGAAAGACTAATTTAAAAAAATGTCTATTGACTGTGTATTTAATAAACATAACATTGTGTGTGTGTACCGAAGGAAAGGCCTGAAATCAAACTTAAAGAGATTGGCTTTGGATACGTAGCCAGTAACCGCCGGATAAATTAAAAAATAGAACAAAATTTATATAAAATTATCTGCTAAGTATTTTAACGGGTACTTGCAAAGAGGTGGTGAAACAGGCCCTAGACTATTAAGATAAATACATTTTGGATGACATAGGTATCATTTTCAAAACACCGTAGAATATAAATTGTCATTTGATCGTCAATTTATTCTGTACGATGTTACGAAAATGAGAAACGACGGGTGCGACCGATATTATCACAACGTTGATTTGGAATTTATTGGCATAGAATTCGTAACTGGGGCGTCAATACTGGCTCCGGTGGGGTACACCTGTGCCTTCACCTTCGTCAAGCATTGACGCGGGTTATGTACATTAGTCACAAGTGTGTAAGACATGTATGCATGTCGGGGCTCGAGCAAAGGGGATGAAAGTAGCCACACTGTTATATAAAAGAGTATACAAAATAAATGTCTTCAGGCGAGTCGTAATGTTGTAAATGTAGAGCTTAGGACTACCTTGTTCATTATTTAACTCGATATCAGTTTTAAAATTAAGCATTACCTACACCATCACGGTTAGGTAAAGAACTTGAAAACTTTTGTAGTATTTTCGGCGTTTTCTGTTCATAAATAAAATAAGGTACAAAAGATAGTTTGAATATGTATGTTCTGTAGGTAAAAAGTCTGGACGTAAAATAATTTTCAACGACGGAGCAAATTATACATTTTTTTTTAAATGTTGGTACTCCTACATAAAGTTTGTTCGAGGAGGGTATCGGCAAAATCTTTTTAGTTGCTTATGAACTTCACTATAAATAATTTATTGTTTATCTTCGTTCATTTTTCACTAGGGCTTCTTACTAGAATAAGTTAGACAAGGTAGACTTTTTAATTATAAGTAAATTAGCTTGGTTATTTTTTAACAGCCTAGTTTGTAAGCTTTAACACAAGAAAGTGTTACATTCGTCTTTATTCTCAACAGAATAAAGTATAATAACCTATCTATACGTAAGTAAAAACTTATAATGATTCAAGTTCTACGATACTTACATGCACTTGTTTTTTGCTTACCTATATGTTTCTTGGATAGTCTTTGTCTTTTTCATCATATACTTACAGTTTTATATCGAGCGCAATGTAGTGATACCAAAAAAGTTAACGAGATATGTACTTGCCTATATGAATATAGTTGGGCAATATTCGCATTCAAAATGGATCACAAATCATTTTTATTTCGTATTGCTTGAAGCAGTTCGTTTGAGAGAGACATAAAAATCTTACTGCTAAATGATTCCATATTCATATCCTCAGACTTAGAACACTTTTCTCAACTTTTATAATTCTGAAAATTACGTAAAAGCTTCAGTCGTCATAAAAAGTCCGTCTGGAGTAAAATCCCCTTCTTCCACTCACATTATTTATAACAAAGTTCATGAGAACTCCTATTTTTTATTCTTTGAAATGAGTCATCAAAAAAAGCTTTTTTTTACTTGGGTAAGACGTGGTAATTTACCTGATCGTGATATATCTTGATGAAGATACACATGGTAATGTTATATATGTATTTATACTTATGTACTATTGTGTGTACGGTATCTATTTTATGTTGTATCTAGTAATTTAGTGTTACTTATTTAAATATTTATTTTCATTTCATATTATTCAAGTTAAATTCCCCTTCTTTCTTTGTTACCACTATTAGTCCACCTACTATTAAGTCTTATCTCCGCATCACCTTAAGGTCGACTGGCAGAAAATGCCTTATGGCATTAAGTCCGCCTTTGTAGGTAGGTATAACATTTTTGTAATGTGCAAAAAGTTTTAATAAAAATATAAATTGACGAGTGAAAAATTCAATATACCCAATTGCTATCGCATAGAGGTACAAGTAGCTATCGTCAAATGGGTATTACATCACATGAGTAGGTAAATTTTACCAAAAAACCACTTTGTCGCAGGCGAAGTTAAGTGCCTTGTCAAAACTTGTTCTCTTATGGTATTCCCTTTTGATTTATGACTTCGATATGTCAATTTAACGTCAGTCAGTATGATTTATATGGTCATTTGCACAGCCTTACGTGTCGTATCGAACTTTACGCGTCTGATTTTACGTTGGCTTTACCATAATCGCAAATGGGTAAACACCAAATATGTTAACATAATCAGTAAAAACCTTACCCAGATTTTCATTTCACCGAACTGCGAGACTGCGATACGTGACTGAAAAATATAGAAACATTTATTTACAATCAATGTATTACAAAAATGTAAATAGGGGTGGCAAAACGACCGACAGCCCTGCACTGGATAATATCGCGTGCCGGTGATTGATTGTTTTACAAAACAGAAATAAAAATGTCCATTCAGGAAAATCCGAGTATCTCATGTGGAGTGCGTTAAATAAATATGAGTGTGGAGCTAAACAGTATTTTCCATTAGTGTCATAAAAAGGTAACGTTTCGAAATAACCGCGAGGCCGGAGCCATATCCACGTGTGATAATGCGCAGTAACATTTTATAAGGGATCTAAATGTGAGCAGATGGCACAATGCGAATCGCTGGTAGTACTTCCCGGCACGGCCGCAATCTGCCATTACATTTTATGCAAACACTGTCGGAATTATTTCGGTTGTACAATTTCCAAAATAGAATACCAACAACTTTCACAATACCACCGTTTGATGTGCGTACTTTAAATGCCATCATATTCTGGCTTTTAATTCCCTCGTAAAAAGCTTCGTTAGCAAAAATGGATGCAGTTATTACAAAAGTATGATGTAACATTGTGTAACTATAATGGTCTTTTAAAATGTTGTTATTGAGTCATTATTATGAGAACCTCTGAATATTGCGCCTGTTTTACGTAAAGTATACCCCTAAATGCTTCTTCATAGACGGCCTCATTTAAATAACTCTCCATTTACATTTACCCCGCAGTTCTATTGATTTCATTTTCAAAACCATTGATTGATTTTATTGATATGGGATAAAGATATTCAAATGCTTTTTAAAGATTTTTTCTGAGTACCTATATAATTATATACTGCGAAGGCATAGATTTGAACCGTTTTTCAGAAAAAGCTAAGTCTGCAGTTAACCATATTCTACAAGTAGCAGCTGTGACTAGTTTCCGTTATCGAATACCTGACAATATCATCAATAACATAGTAACATCGATGCCCAGATTTCGGTTTCAGTTAACGGGCTTCCTGAGGTCTCGATGTGTAAAGAATGGTTCCCTGTCCTGACCGCAGGATGTGAAGCTTACCCTCGCAGATTTACAAATCACCATAGTTGTTTTCCCATCGCAAATTAATCCTTCGATTAGTAATATCGCCTTTCCGCCAATGTAATATAAAGAGGAAACGTTTGATTGTTTGTCTGAATTAAATAGGCTCCGAAACTACTGGACCGATTTGAAAAAATCTTTAACATTACAAAGCTACATCTTTACCGAGTAAAATAGGCTAATTTATAAGACCACGCGGACGAAGCCGCTGGCGGGACCCTAAGTACCGACCCTAAGCAAAATTCTCATGATTTTATGATTATTTACTATGTATACCTACTGTGCTAATAAAGATTCACAAGGTGATCTTCGAAATGGATCTCATTACTGCAGAGCAAACAACCTAGTTGCAATGGTTTATGTTTGGCATAATTATGCAATCAATATGGCAATAGAGTAAGTATGGTATATCTAAATCTCATAATTTATACGCAATGTGTTTTGAAATCAAAATCCAAATGGTTTAAACCTAGGCTTATAAAACGGTGGCGTTGTGTGAATGGTTCCAAATTAATCGCTTTAGATTCGCTGTAGAGAGTAAAAAACAAGCCTAGTGTTTTTCTATAAAGAGAGAATCACCGATCACTATAACTATCATGGAAACCCACTTCTGTGAGTGTGTTTGGTTTCCGCACTTAGTCCTAGAATTGGACCATTGTGTGTGGGCATACATGGGCTGAGAATTACCCTTTTTTAAACAAATACAGACAAGGTAAATAACAAGGATGTTTATGATCAGTCATGTGATTCACTGCGCCACTACCGTTCGTGTTTTCCGAACACTTTCCTTCCTCGATACCTTGCTGGCGACTCAGATAGGTACCTAATTAACCTATAATTTTATTAAGGTCACTCATTTTTCCGTCTTCCTTTAGACTTTTAATAATCTTCTCATTCGTCACAGCAGTGTTTGTCAGACTATTCATAATTCCGTCATTGAACACGACAAGACAAAATTGCGCTCCAGTATAGATTCGTAAATTATAAATCTTCCTAGATAATTGCTCTTTATAAGGGGAAAACCGGTATGAAAATCTGTACATTCGTTTCTGGGATTAGCCGGAACAAACATAAGTCCAGCGCGGTGGAGGACTTATGTATTGATTCATAAGTAATAGCTTTGTAAACATAGGATATCCATTGCTAGTACATGCCACAGGCATCTTCGTTATCATTATCCATAAGAAATAAGCCTGAACAATGAACTTACCATTTTATTCTGTTTACACTTTCCTGTTAATTCTCATAACAATCATTATTCATGTATATAGGTTGACTATAGGTTTTCGTTTTGATTATTGATATTATATACTTGTAAATATTTTTGCACGGAAAAATATTTACAAGTAATAGGTAGATTAACCTAGTTGTTCCGGGTCTACTTAGATGATTATGTATGTGAGAATATGTAATCTGTAATTGCACTCCCAAAACATTTATTTATCGTAGTTTAGAGCAGCGTTTAAAAAAACAAGAAAAACAAAAGACAAGCTACGTCTCACGACTCCTTTTTCTCGTAAAAAGTTTAGATAATTATCTCGAATAGAGTAAAGTCTAATTAACCCTAATACTTTCAGTCGCAAGTCATTTCAAACCTCTACATCTTTATTTGGAGAATGATTTGTGACTTCGCAATTACTTACGTAGTCACCAGAACTGCTATATTAGATTATTAGAACTTGTTTTAAATAGGTCCTACTTTAGTTACATAATAATTGATAAGGAAAAAGCACCAGTATTACAGTCTTACATAATTCCACTTATAATGTATTTATATGCTGCATACTGACACACGTAGTAGTCACAGTTGCTTAGCAAAAGGTCTTGAGTTCGATTCCCAGGTTGAACAAAGGGTTTTGTAAATTATTAGGACTCAGCAGCTTGGAGTTAAGAATTGTCTCTGGTCAAAAGCATCGCCTCTGTATTACACGACGGGACGTAAAAATATACCTAAGTACCACTGAACTGTGTACACATAAATACACCTCTGCCTAATCCTTTAGGAGTACTAGCGTGATGGTCTCTACAGCCAAAAACAATATTTTGCAACAACGGTTCACCACAATTTACAATCAACCATATGTGGTATAAAACTGAAAATTTTCCACACAATATGGTATTGTCGGTTGGTTGCGACGAGTAATTACTGCAGTGGTAAATTATGACATCAAAGCATTTTTTTTGTCTGTTCTGACTTTAATTTTCCAATTTATCGCATCGTGTACGGTTGTACACCGTGTATGTTGGTCGTTCTCGTGGCACAAGGGTAATCGAATGTCATACGCGGTCGCTACCCGACAGAACTATTCACGAGCTGCCAGCCGGCGCACTCCACGCCCTGATTTATGTCCCTTTTGCTGTCCAACTTTCTGCACCTTGTTCGTGCAACATTTGTACATGACGTCTTAAATATATAGACTAACGAAAGGAGAAACTCTGGTGGAGGCCAATCGTACTGCTTCGCCTACATGTGAGGATTAAAGCATTATTAACTTTATTGTTCGATTCCCTTGATGTTTTTTAAATAAATTAAGCACAACCAATATTTTAATATTTCAACTAAAACCAAAAAGAAAATACATAAGTTCATCCAATAACCACATTTTCTCTGGATCATAAATCAGCACGGTAATCATAATTTAAACACGTATAGGTATTTTTATATTCCACTGATTTCTCTGCATTTATTATTCCGACTAAAATCACATTACAATCTCGCGCACAAAATAATTAAGTCAAATGTGACGTTTGGGAATAAGTTGCAGACGGGCGTTTTACCTTCCAAGCAAGTAACGCCAGTAGCGCTCATAAACTCATTAAAAGTTGCCTCCATATACTAAAACGACTGACCTTATCCATACAGACGGCAGTTTTAATCGAGACCGCTTTACGAACCATTAAATTCTACGGACGGTTATTGTCGAGCTGGGATCGTTAAATGAAATTCTAGACACAGTACCCGCTACAAACCTAAACATCAGCATGTTATTTTGGTGAGGGGTAGCCCTCACCAAAATAACATGCTGATGTTCAAGTTTACGCTATGATAACAAAATGCCAATATCATAGACGGAACTACTTATTAATTGAGAATATTTTTCTCCATATATTTGTATTTGAGTAACTAAGCCCTTTATTACCATGTTTGTGACCGTTTCTGTAGAAAAACATATTAATGGTGTATGTAGGTACATAGTATAATCGTAGCAAATTTGTTGGTAAGATTACGAGAGAAAATCTCCAAGGCATTCCTTTCAGAAAGTATCGCCATCAAAACCGTATTGAAGACGGAAGGAATTGAATGTCAATCCACTTATGCTGAAGATTTGTTCCATAACTGAAAGAAAAGCGACACCCTTTTCGCACAAGAAAGCGGACGTAAAAGATTGCTGAAAAGTAAGTGAGCTTATTCTTGACGCCAATTTATTGGTTCAAAGGTGCGCCGTCGACTAAATGGTACTGTATAAACTCATCACCTCCTCAGGACCGCCTCTTCCATGTAGAGGGATTTCGCTCGTTCATTCACCTTAAATCGACGTCATTCCGAGAGGCAAAATAGAGTACTTCTGAAAAAGAGTTTCCGATAAAAAGGGGCCCATCAAATTTTTTCAATATCCATTTACGAAGAAATAAGAAAGGATTATGCGTAAACCAAAACCCTTTAATCCGTGATATGGGTTATTGAAACATTGCGCAAAGTGTGGACGAATTATATCAGCTTGTTCACATATACGTAATCCTCCTAATCTTCCCGGCCCTTTCCAATAATTGTGGGCAGGCTCCAAAAGTTATTTCTATTAGGCCATACGAATACGATGGCCGGCCTGATGTCACTTTTAAGCAATTGAAATTTATTTTCTCACATCAGTTAGCTCGTTCACTCACTGCTTAACTCACCACTTCCCAATGCTCTTTGACATCGAATTGATGACTGATAAAGTCGATTCCGTTCAACTTTTCGCTACCTTAAAGCTTTAATATTGAGTAAATTCAGAGCTGGAATATAATAAAATACAGCATGAATAGAATAGACCGACTGCTAATAGTTTTCGAATTGCTTCGTTTTATAACAGATAAACCCGAGCTTATGAACGTCGTACTTATCGTTTGAAACATTTCCCGATTTCTTGACAATTTATCTATAGTAATATATTTAGTCTGTTTGTATATTTTAATACTAACGCTACATCTTTAATAAAGTGTACAGTACAGTACCTATACATAAGTTTTTACTTTTGCATTGCATAATAATAACAATATGTATTTTAATGAAGCGAGTGCATTGTATCGGAATGCGCCTCTTATTATAATATTTGGTATCGAGTATTCAGAAAAGGAAATTAGAATGCAGATGCAAAAAAATAAAGAATAATTTTACCTAGAAACGCTACCCCTGAGCGTAGTTTTCATTTGTTTCACAAAAGCGGTTAATGTAAATGGTTGCTCTTTAACATTTAGCTCGATTACATCTAGCGACTCATCGTGGCCCGTGTTTTGTTTTGTGAAAATATTATAAAAAAGTAAGGCCATTTCATTCGACACTCGCTCGCTAACAAATATTGTTCCTATTCGTTTGTTCAAGCTACAAAGTTTACCGTATATTTTGTGTTAATAAAATATATATTTTACTATATCGTTATTCTTTGTTCAAATTACAAAACTCAGGCTTAGGCTGCGTCTTAGGTTGATAAAAAAAATATTCTCATCTACTGTGTGATAAAATAAAATACAAAGATAATGTTAAGAAAAAACCGAGAAACCGAGTTAGTTATTATTTATCATATATATAATCTTATTAAGATTCTATTAAAAGCAATCTAATACTACTCACCAAGCATACAAGTACCACAAGTCAAAAATATTAGTGTGATTTTAAGATTTTTCAGGGTGCAAAAAAATTTGAAACTGAAGTATATCAAACATTAAAGTACAAACTGCTCCCTAAGATGTATGAGCCCCTATTACGACGTCTATACCTACTTGTGCTGAATAATAAGCTCTTTACGATTCGAGTGTTTCGTTTAGTCTCGCTTTGCCTGTTCAATATTCTTCATGAGAATGAAAATACAACGTTAACAATTTAATACAATAAATGTGATTGGAGTACAGTATGATTGTAAATCATTTAGTTTTTTAGAATATATAGTATGATAACTATATATACATATATTTATTTAACATAACAATATACTATGATAAACTGAAGACGAATGGTTAGTATCTTATTAGCTAACAATGTGATATGATTCTTACATACCTACTAGATACCTATTAAGTATGCTGAAAACGCTATTATGATCGTTAAATACCTAGCTATACCACCTCTGGATAGCCGGATATAGGAACAAAATTTGTATGAAACTATCTGCTAAGTTATTTAACGAGGACTTACCAGGAGGTGGTGCAAGGCCCTAAATGTCATAATATTTAAATAAATATAAAATCTGAACAGTCAATGAACATGTAGACAAATCATAAAAACATGTAAATAATCATGCGTAAAACACGAATCAATCCAATTTACTGTCAAAGGGCACGGTTACAAAAGTAAGGGAGAAATCAAATTGTTTTCACGAGGATATCAAATCGTCGATGTTTAAGGAGGAATTTAGGTCACGTCTCATGGATTACGGCTTATTTCCCGCCTCTCTTTTTCTTCGTTTGACGCTAATCCCAGAGGCTTCGCAGAGATTCCACCGCCCAGCCTCCGTGCGTTGCCATTCCCCCTCCTTTAGATGGCACATCAATTTCAAGGTCAAAAGTATTTACGAATAAATTATGGGCATCTTATTAATTCTTTGAAATCGCGCCTGAAATAAAATACAGACACACTGTATTTTTCCGCCTCGCGATAAAGTCGACCTAATATTATCAAATCGTAACTCCGTTTGAGCAAATTTTACAGGAGCGAGAAAAAAAACTATACAAAAAAAGAAATTGAAGGTATTTTTTTTATCGATTTGTTTTATTTATTATTTTTATATTGTTTGATTTAGTTTACCATTCTCTGCAGCAGATGGCATCAAAAAATCAATATCGTATTTTTGGAGATACAAATTCTGATTATTTTGCCAAAGTTATAAAGATTAGCATAAAAAACAAACTAGACAGCACAACTACATAATTATATAATTATACTGTACCTACTACATAATTATATAAGAAATACTTACATAATATTATACACATTTAGTCATTTGATAACGACATAATTATATTAGGTTAGGTAGGTGCACAGATCAAATAAATCTATAGTTACCACGACTTAAATACGTTGATAATAATTAATATAACAACACCTATCTTCATTTCGTAACTCAGGGAAAAACTTAATACATATATTATGTGATCATTGTAGCTGCTCCTAACATAATCAAAGTGGCGCTCACTAATGTAAGTGTGCGCCACCTCTCATCCTAATAACCTCTCGTAGGAGTCACCTCGACCACCGCGGAAAATCTGATTATTCAGTGAGTGACGGCGTGCCACCGACCGAATATTAATCGAGCTCTTCCACTTATACTAATCATTATAACTATCAGGGTTAGAGGATCAACTTGGAATCATTTTACTTTCTAAATTGTACCATTCTACCGAATAAATAGCACTAACTGTCAGAAAATATTATTACTCGTGCCCGACGAACATCGACGTGCTCAACATTTTAATGATAAAAACGTTGGGTCTAAAAGTCGGAGCAATTTTATTGGACTTTACGCGTATCAACACAAAAGAAACTGGACGCTGAGAAAAGTGGCTGCTTGGAATGTGTCCTATAAAATCTAAGAAGGATTTTAGGAATGTACACTCCTTTTTTGGGCAGTATAGCAACGATAAAGGCTTAGTGGAAATTCCGGACTAATGAAAATATTAGTGTTTTTGACATGGTTTCCTCTAAAAAGCCGTTTAACGATTACCTAATCTGTGAATCCATTTACTGATTTGGCAGTAGTAATCCGCAATATTGCCAGTTTATGTAGATACAACCAATTATCGCCGGTTATATTTTAGTGCTAAAATGCGACCACGCACATGCAGCCACAACATTCCCAAACTACCAAAATGCAATTTAAACTCAGTATAGCCACTGTTCCTGCGCTGTTATGTGACAAGTTAAAGCATTATGCAAATTTTGGTTAAATCTGGGTTACAAATGTACATATTACCCAAGAGCAATTACAGGATGCACTTCTTAAAATGTGTATTCTGTCCATTTCCGTAGCCGTAATGTTGTCATTACAAAGCTTTGACATTTTATAAGTGGCAATAGTACTTTTGTGTACGTAGGTTATGCATTTGTTATGTTATTTTAAAAGGTTTGTGATCTATTTGATTACCGCAGTGTGGAATCGAAATATATAAATACTAGGATTTCAACCTGAGTAGTAAAACTACGATAATATTTAATTTGTAGCAGAATTTATAGTAAAACTAAGTAAAACCGAAAATGTTAATCAAAATGAAATAAAACTAGATGGTAGTAGTTTGGTAGAGTGCTATGACTATATACTACTAAGTCATACGTATTAGGAACACTTTCAAGGCACGCGTCTGGCTTTTCAAAATCATGCAGGTAACTTTTTATCACTCATAAAATCTTTGATCATTTGAGAGATTTTCATCATCACACACTAGGCCAGCCAGCTTAAAGAACTGACCTGAGAGAATAGGTGGTTTAATGAAGAATATAGGTACTCGTAGTAGTCACAATGCTAATCATTGCGAGCATATTGTTATCATTATTCTTTAAATCATAGTTAATATCAAAGATACGCTTGAAAACTTTAAGCTTTTACTTTGAATCTGTTTAATTTTATGTTCTTCCTTTGCAAGTACTCTGAAGAAGACTTAGATAATTAAATAGCCTCAAACCAAATTATATTCTAACATTACAAGAAAATCTTTCCGTCAACTACCATTTTAATGTCAAGATGAATAACTTTTGTAGGTAACCTAATTGGTTTTTCAATTAGTTTTGTAAAGTGTAATCATATTAGGTACAAGTTGCTTAATAAGTGTTTCCAGTTAATGTTAAATTTAATAAAAAACAGCTTTAATTTCTATCACGCCACCCATTGGAAGCACTTTTGTGGTGACACCATTCCATTCCATTCCATTTTGTAGTGGACCATCCAGAAGACGCCAAACACAAGAGGGCTCATGTTAGTATTCTATTGGATAACTCGGAGCCCTCCTTGTGTGAAAACGGTCACCGGCTTTTGTCGGTAGGAGTGCGACATGGGTCCGACTCTACCTATTTACATCGGTAATCTCAACTTGCTTCTGCTTCTTATCGTAAGAAGAGAAGAAGAGTCTGAAGAAAGTTGAGTCCTTAGTTACATATCAAAGTACTCTTCTGTTGCTCCGCATTTGAATATCAAATCTGTGCAATTTTCACTGTGCAAGTTTTGATGTGTACTTACAAAACTTTGTTAACTTATTTTTTGTATAATATAATCATTAGTATAATATGAGAGTAAATCAAATCAACCAGAGTTATATTATATAGTTTAGGTCATCGGGGTCATTTTTTTTGTCTCAGAAACAATTTTTGCTCGTTACAAGTAGCAGATTCTATTGCCAAGAATTTTTATTGTTTTAGATTTTTGTGAATTTCTAAAAGTAGTTAAAATACATTTTAAATCTCTAGATGAATCCCAAGAAAAACTTTATCTCTTAAAAAAGTTCACTCTACTATAGTGCTGGGATTATATGAGATAAAGCTTTTATTAAAATATTTTTATTCTTAGAGAATAAGACAAGATAAATATAAGTAGAAAGTAAGCATTCCTTAATTCTTAATAAGTAGGTGCAAACAAGCCGACTCAAATGAGTTTTCTTGCGAAATTAAATTTAAATGTTGATTATTTTAGCTCGGACAGGTTTAAAAATTTTACTACAAAAATCTCTTAGTCGGGCAATCGTACTTGTGACAGAGGAGACGTGTCGACTTGTCAAGTAACGGAGCGTACTTTAAACGGGCCAGAAGTAAAGGGATAAAAGCATTCATTGTAATATAACGTATCACGAACTCGGGCGTCTCCTAAGCGATTTTTCATGAGGTGTGCCACGTTAATGTGTACAAACGCTCCGGCTCCACATACTTTGCTTCTTTGCAGGAAATAAATTACCCATGCTTAGAGCGCTGGCTCCTGGATGGCTTTGCTACACGAATTTTGCAAACAGATAAGCTACCCCGTTATTTTACTAGTTTAAAAACGCTGAATATGTGTTGACAAGTTAGAGTGGTGAAAACAGTAAGTCAGTAAGGAGATTTTATATACTGTACTTATATTTTATTTTTCTGGAACGTATCCGAATGAATGTATAATAGGATAACTCCTACGAACGTATGAACTATCGTCATTAGTACAAAATCCCGTGTTACAAAAATTGTCAAAACCGTGGCCGTTATTCATAAAACTTTCAATAGGTATAGCCGGATCTAAGATAAATAGACCGAATAACAGGTTTATTTTATTTATCCAAGGTTTTCCCCTAAACCAGCTGTGTTACTCTTGATATTCGGAAAGTCCCGCGTCTGATTGTCTGTTGAGTCATAAACAGTAAACAAGTCTTTCGAAATATGTACTACTTTGTCTTAAGCCTCGCATTGCTACACACAATTGATTAGGCGTTTCGGCATCTTTTTTAAATGAGTTCACAATGTTTAAAATAGTTTAAGTACTCGTTGTTAATGTCTAGATTTCAATCTCTTATTTTTTATTCTTCAAAATTAACAAGGGTTTGATCTACAGTGATCATGCCACCCTCATCGTTACTAAATTAATCTAATTACACACTTTAAGCTGGTATAATTATGTCTATTTACTTAACTATTTATAACATTTAAGTATCTTTTTATTTATTACTCTTTCGTCCGCCCATCCAGTCTCTGCATAAGGCAGCTATGAAACTGTAAACCAGGGTCCGAGTGGGGACCTGGTGTCCTGTAACACAGGTGCGACAGCGCCTACCTCAGGCTCCAGCGATCCACAACCGTATATAGATTGTCAACCATAGCTTAAGATACCTATTGTATTGCGGTTTTGGTGAGGAAATAAATAAATTTTATTATTATTATTATTATTATTATCTAAAAGCTACTGAGTAATTCGATTTCTTCGGGATATTCCAGCGTGCACCATTTTATAGATCATTCTTGCCTCCAAAGAGACCGGGTTTGCAAGAATGCTCACATATTTGCCAACATCATACAAATTAACATAATAGGTAGATATAAATAAAAATCTCTCAGCTTCGTTCCGGACACATTCGGACAAAATGTTCAATCTGTTATTTATAACACAAGTAGTGTGTTGTGAAAAACTTGACAAAGCTGGCCGTAATCTTATAAATTAACACTCAGTAAAAATTTCGTTACCTACCTCCTGGTAGTAAAATCACAAATTCAGTTATCCAAGCTGCCATCCAGAATTAAAATCTAATAGAATATGAAATTTCTTTGAACACGATAAAAGAAGCGAGAACACTTTGTTAGCAAAATGTAAATAACCGATACACTCTGACAAGGTTATCGGCAATTTTACGAAAACAATTCTGATAAGCACACATTGAAATATATATAGAAATTAAGATATAAGATACCCCGGAATATTCAAAATCTCTAAGCTATTGTTACGAATAAATATATTAGAAGGAAGGGACTATGCTTTAGTTATTATTTATCTATCTACAACCTATTTATATTGTAGTTGTAGAAGATAGTATATCAGAACGGTAATCAAGGTAATCCACGGGTAACCGTACCGCAATTGTAGCTATTAAGCCTTTATGCGACTCAAAGCGAGTTTTATTTATATCGTGAATAGTAAATTTCCTCGTGGTTTTTTTCAGTAAGCCCCAGGTGGGGCAAGGACCTTCCACATATTCTTCCACAGGTTCTTAACAATTGCCTTCTCTGACCAATTCAAGGCAAACGACCAGACGAGCCATCCGATGGTAAATTCAATAGCCGCCCATGGAAGGACACCTGCAGCACCAGAGCTATACCTTATGAATCTCTATAGATTCATAACTATTAAGTATTAATAGCTTTATCGGTTTATATATATTCTTGTAGAAACTTTGAAAACTTGATGAACCTGGCATTTCCCTTGAACGCATTTAATATCATCAATAATCAGAATGTGGGCGATGGTTGTCCTTGGGGTTACGTGAGAAATCGGAGGCTGCTCCGGATTAACTCGAACGAACGGACCGAGGCAACGACCTTTACTGTACGTTTATATTAATAATCCTAATTATCCGTTGACCAAATTAGAGAGCAGAAGGAATCACAATTATTAATTTTCAGTTTGACAACAATGAATTGTGATCCTTTCAAGGCAGTTGGAGAGACTTTTTGACTAACAATGATGAAATGATTTCTCAAGAAACACAAAGCTAAGACACGGGTAATACAGCAAAGTAGTTACCCAGTTGTTAATTAAAGGATTCACGGTTTACCTTATAAAAATGCCTTTTATTTCCGAGCCAAATTCTAGAGCCCTAACAGGACACTGTTGCCTTAACAAGCACATGTTTAATCTAAGGCTAAGCGATACGTGTACCTGTCGACGCTGTGAGGAGGCTGATGAAACGCCACTTCACCTTCTAGGGGAATGTGGATCGCTAATACACAACCGCAGTTCTCATTTAGGGAGACACACTCTAAGCCCTGATGAAATAAAGGAGCTTACCCCTACCCTAAGCAAATCCTGCAGTTTCTGTCAGCCGCAGGATTTAGCAGTGAACTCTAAATTTCATCGAGCGGCGATCACAATAGACCCATCAGGGTCGATGTGATACGATAGTCGCGAAAAAAAAGAAAAAAAAAACATTGTTTTGTCAAATGTAAAACACAACAAGTAATTAAACATAAGTTTAGAAAAATCTATAGTAGCTAGCTACGTGCTTTGTTAGGTATAAACAGTGAGCGGTCACGAGAGCCCTTGTTTCGTACCTAAATACTTTTTTCCGCTTACTCACACTTGTGAGGTAAACGAGTTTTTGTATACGACGCGAAGGCGAGTTAACCAGTCGATCGACATCCACTGGCCGTGCCGCATTACCTAATAGTACGTTGCACACATTACAAGCAAAATGAAGACCACTCCCATATTACTTGTTGTGCTTTTGTCATTCATTTGTGCGAGCCATTGTAAGGATTTGATTGTGGGCTCCAGTTTCAACAACAGATTGTTACATCAGGAGAAAGCTGAGTACAATGCCATCCCTCTCAAGAAGCGAGTTAAAGAAGTGTTTTTCTCCGACCCGGGACAACAAATCATTAAGGTAACTACTACAATTTTCCTATTTCTGTTCTACAATAACTGAAGAATGAATACAATTAATTGGCTTTTTCTCGTAACTGCATCGTTACTGTTCAGTTCTACGTAATCTATTTTTCTCAATCAATGTCCTGTAAAAGGTACATAATGAAAATGTTTCATTAGACTATCAAATCTTGAGATGTGATTGAGTTTGTAGATAAAACTTTTTAACGATAACTGGCACTAAGACTAAGAGTAATACAAAGTTTAAGTTAAAGGTGATCTAGTTACGACAACAACACTTTGCAAGTAAACCTGTTCTATATAATTAATGTATTCAGTCTGATTCGTTTATAATTGAAGGACTTGGCCAGGATACTTGTTATTAAACTTGGCTGCTTTAAACTTAGAGCCAAACTTGTTTATTAACACGTTCGTATGTCATGTCTCAGCTGGGCCCCAGAGCACACAGCGCCCCCGCATTACTAGACCGCACCAGAAAACGCTTTTGTTTTATTATATTTTGACTACAGAGCAGAAATATGATAAAACTTCCCAAAACGTTCCTTTCTCTCTATTTGACTTTGGGTTCCATCTGATGTTAGCAATTATTAAGGTCACACTAAGTAGATATGTAAGGTATACGCTGATATCAAACTCGGCTAATATGTTTTACGTAATTCATATTATAATTATTATGATTCATTTGGATTGTTTCACTACTTAATTAAGATTTATCGGTAATGTTACGGCTTTACTGTTTAAGGTTACTTCATAACATGCGTTAAGTAACAGCAAAATAGTCCATTGTTTTGAATTCCAGTCATAACCAGTTGAAATCAGGAACAAGCACTGCGGTATATTTTGAACACCGCACATAACTCCTAATATTTAGTTTAACCATAGGCCTTGTATAATCTAATTGTAAGCATATTATATTCCCGGCCTATTTGTTGAAATAGGTACTAACTACGCAACATGTCTGTAGAGTGTAGACGCATGTCCAATTCGGTTCCGGGCTTCGTACTACCTATAACTACCTACTACAAATACTATTGGTGCCTATAGATATTGCTGCGCAAGTCTATGAAAAGTACCTATGTCTTATGTACAACCCTCAGCTAAAAAATGCAAAGCGTTTTTGTAAAATGTATACCTAGGTAGGTAACATATTTTATATTCAAACTAGACCAATTTTAACCCCCGACGCAAAAACGACGGGGTGTTATAAGTTTGACGTGTGTGTGTGTGTGTGTGTGCGCGCGTGTGTGCGTGTGTGCGTGTGTGCGTGTGTGCGTGTGTGTGCGTTTGTGCGTGTGTGCGTGTGTGCGCGCGCGCGCGTGTGTGCGTGTGTGCGCGAGCGCGCGCGCGCGTGTGTGTGTGTGTGTGTGTGTGTGTGTGTGTGTGTGTGGCATCGTAGCTCCCAACAACTTTCACAACTCCCGCAATATGGGTATCAAATGAAAGGGCTTAAATAGGAGAATACTATATACACTATGATAAATTTCAAATCCAAGATGGCCGCCTCCACAAAATGGCAAATTACACTTCGTGTCGGGGGTTCTCTAAATTTTAAATTTAGGTTAGGTTATCGTAAGCCTATATGAAGTGGGAAAATAATAAACTTGGTTATTGTATCACAGTTTAGTGTTGATGCTCCCTTACTTACTGCTAACAAAAAAGTACTTAGATATTCATAAAATTTAAAAAATTAATTCAACCAACATCAAATACTCATTAGAATACCTGCATACTTACTATTGAATGTTTTGTAAGCAAACCGAATACGAGACATAATTAAGTAAGTAAGTAAGTAAAGATCGTCAACACATTATTTTGTCTTAATTACGACAACTATCAACCTACGTACTTGCCTACTTCATAGATAAATAATTATTGTGAACTCATTCGTTAATTGATTTAACCGCAGAGTTTTTAGGTACTCTTGTATTTATGCTGTAATTAAAGGCTGTAATATTTTGCTTTCTGTTAATGTTTTTACCAGCATTTAACGTTGATTGTTGCTTGTAAAACTAAGATCCTGAAAATAAATTGAAGTCACTGAGACATTTTATTTTATTTTCTGAGTTTTTTCTAAAACAATTCCACATGTCTAAGCCAGATGATCTTGGAGCTGCGTAGTAATTATTTACACCATTATTTTAGAAAACTTATTTTGTGATCTCCTGAAATACAATGGACGATAAAAAATTTAATATTCTACATGTAAGGGATTCCAAAATAATAATATTTTTATAGTGAAGTCAGTTATTAAACTTAACTACTGAGGCTATCGCAGTCACCTAGTAGGTAATATCTGGAGTTGTGGACTGTATAATAAAAATAAAAATGTTTTAACCACCCATCGGGGACAGGTGATATAGAGATAATTATGACGTGATGATTACACATCTCGATAACACCTGTCATATTATATTTATATCAATATATCTTCTGGGTGAGGATAGGTAGTTATTTTGGTAATTATGTTATTTCATATGAAATTCGGAGTGAGTAATATTAACTAATTACCTACCTTCGCCTTAAAATCGCCCACTTTCTCTCTTTGATATTGAAATACCTTTGACAATATCTCAAAAACAGTAAAATATGACGTATAGGTAGGTACTTACTATAATTAATTTTAAAAGTCAAACAGTCAAGCTCACTTCAGAGGAATGTAGGTACCTAGGTAGGTGCCTACATAAAGCAAAAAATATATATTTTGTATTTAAATCATATCAAAATGGACGGGTATTTCCAATGTTGTGCATATTTTAAAATACCTCTTATTTTTCTTTTAAACCACTGATCTCTTCAATGTTATAATGTATGTGTGTATAATATAATCAGTCTTAAATTAATAAGTTACAATGCAGTTGTTCTAATCTAGAACAACTGCTAAATAGCTAGGTTGGAATATATAAAATACTATATCAGTATGAATATAATACTACTTAGGATGAATAAACATCCACACAAATACTAGAGGTGAACGCAAAATAATACGTAATAATAAATAATATTTTTACAAGTAACCTCAACTTGTGACTTTGGAAGCGTTTGCGGTTGTGTCGCCACAATTTTATATACTCATAATAATTATGAAAATAATACCTAGATTAGATTTGGCGGACAACTTCCCTATATGGACGTCTACAGGGTGTTGTCGGGAAATACCCGACGATCTACACCAGTGACTCGAACTTGTTAGCTGACTGCATTACTATGATAATAAGTTATTCACCCTGACATAAGTATGTAAATCACAGACATTGTATAATTATGTAAATGATATAAAAGTCATATATGTAGCAACTTTTGTTTATAGCAGGTAAATAATAAAACAGTCGAGTTGATAATGTTTGCTCTAAATAAAAAAAAAAAATTACGAATACCTAAATTATTTTAAAAAAATAATTAAAGAATACCTAATAATACGAAATACCTACTATTAAAGTATTATAATTAATTGTTATCAACATGTATTTTTGTTGTTCAGTTTATGCATATTGCATGCCTTTGTTCTCTATATAAACATACTCGTATATTGTATTAAACGTCTTAAATGTTAAGGTATATGAATTATGAACGTTCCTAAATATCCTTAATGTAATTAGGCGTACCGTTGTTATGTTGATAGACCTAAAACCACACAACAGACTGCCTTCAATACCTACGCAAGTCGAAAATAAGTAAATACATAGTTACATCTAATCTACGTTGGTTCAAGATATTTTATGTACATAAACATAAACACATATTCCTCAGGGTAAGGCAGGGATGTACTGCTACACCCACATTTCGCGGGTATGTTTAAGGTCCCATATAATAGAGGGTGAGCTTATAGCCATTCACCGGGCACAAAGCCGTACTTGTAATGAGAATTTCCTGCTTGATGAGCTCAATCACACTTTGCCTAAACTAAAAATTGAACCCTTAGGTCCCCGAGGATCGCATAGGACCATTGCATTGGATTGCGACAATGATACTAATTAAATAACACATAAAGATGCGCTGATCATATACAATTAACTAAACGGCCGATAACTCGTGGCAGTCGCGACAGAAAGCTTTTCTCGGATTCCATGTTCGAATGGCATTCATTTGTTTTAGCTAGCTAGCACAACATGTAATTCAAAATTCTACGTATTTCGAGTGCTGAAAGAGCGTCAAATTAAAATCATCCGAATGAAGGCACATTCAAAACAGGCTGTAATTAAATTTTGTACACTATATTAACTACAACTAGAAATAGTAATTATAATTTTATTATTCAGTAATATACATAGTAAAATCTAAATAAAAACGTCTACATCATGTATCTGTAGATATGCCGTCATTACGATAACCACTCACTACGACTCAGTACATTCTTAATCTTTGAAGAGAAGAAATTAAATGCTTAGTATTCGAAAAGGTACAGTCACGAGCAAAAATAGGTATGTCTATGTATCCAGTGTATCCACTAAGTACAATTCAAAAGCAATTTTCTCCTAAAGTACTGATAGAAATTTTTCGGCATTACGAACATAGTTTTTACGAACGAATACTATAGTGGCAATGGTGTTATCTCATAGTTGCAATCGTTCTTCCATGAAAAATCGCTTTAGCACTTTTGTAGCTATTTATATGTGCTCGTGACTGTACGGGTAGGTAAAGAAAATTTCACGTAAATTTATTAAATCCAATTTATATGAGAGTGTCTGAAACTAATACCAAGACAATATTAAACCCAGTTTGTACTTTCCAGGCAACACAAGGATCAAAAGCAAAAGTAAAAAAATATACAAACAATACTTAGGCCACAGGTTACTGATAAGTTCACGATGAATTAGCTGGCAGATAATTTCATACAAATTTTGTTGCATTTTTTTATTTATTCGGCAGTTAATAGATATCCAGAGATGGTGAAACAGGCTTTTGGCTAAATATTTCGTTTTATCTTAAACTAGCTTCCCGCCAGCGGCTTCGTCCGCGTGGTCTTGATAACTTTTTTCCCCGTTTTTGCAACATTTTTCATTGCTACTCCGCTCCTATTAGTCGTAGCATGATGGTATATAGGCTTTAGCCTTCCCAGATAAATGGGCTATCTAACACTGAAATAATTTTTCAAATCGATCCAGTAGTTTCAGAGCCTATTCAATACAAACAAACAATCACATCTTTTCTCTTTATAATATTTAGTATAGATAAGCAGAACGCCATTGAGAAGCTAAATCAGGTTTCCCGCTGATCTTTGATTTACACACGTGAATTCACATTAAACTTACCTACAACAGAAAAACTTCATAGATTCAATGTTACATAAATTGAAAACTGTAGGTAAGTCTGAAGTTAAAAATTCTGCGGCAGTGAAAAAAGGCTACGACTTGTTTGGACAGCGTTGCGCTGATTTTCTGTCGCACCCAATGCAAACTTTATCTTCTCAAAGTTTTTGGTACACCAACTTATTTTTATATTCAAACGCTCTACGAATAGCACGGTAGTCGGTACCGTTATAACTGATAGCCTTCAGCCCCTCAACCATGAGTTCTATCGAATGGCTTTCGGTAGGTTTTTTACGCATCGAAACGCTGTAATCTCATAGCAGATTTTAGTTCCTTACGTAATCGCTAGAGGCGCTGCGAGGGTTTCCATACAAATAATTTACGGCGTCGTTAGCGAGTCTAGTGAGAAAAACTCATGGTCGAGGCACAGGTACGTAAAATTGTTTGCAACCTAAGGTAATTTGAGTATATTCTTTTGTAACAATGGTAACGCGTCGTCATCTGGATTTCGTCGTTCTCCAATTAGTTTAACTGATGC
Organism: Acronicta psi; assembly: GCA_946251955.1. Classification (NCBI taxonomy): domain Eukaryota; kingdom Metazoa; phylum Arthropoda; class Insecta; order Lepidoptera; family Noctuidae; genus Acronicta; species Acronicta psi. The sequence goes on along the minus strand of OX276475.1, from coordinate 6,248,624 downwards.
AGTCTTAACTATTTTTTCTCTTGCGTTTACGCTATAAAAATATACCTTCAACGTTACTATAATCAACTTAGCTTACTTTTTACTTCTGGATAGTCGCTAACTGATAACCTCGATAGCAGCTACTGCCGAATAAATCCAAAAATGGAACAAAGTTTGTATGAAATTATCGGCCCGGAAACTTATGAATAAGCTGTAAAACAGGCCCTAAGTCTCACTAAACTACAATATACAAACGAAAATAAACACAAGCTTTATTCTTAAATATAAGTACCGCTCAGTCAGCATGACATACCTAATTTTTTGTCTTATTTATAAAGACTTCAGAAAAATTAGTTTTTAATTCAACTGTATTAGGTCTTCGCCAATTCACCAAATCAACGTGTATTTTTAACTAATATAACTACCAAGTTAACTAACGAGGTAACCCTATAAATTTTTGATTGGGTTTTAATCATAGGTTCTTAAGGTATATATACCACAAAAAGGTTGAATTCAGTTTTCTTTCTTGAAAATAGATTAAATATAAGCGTTCCGCATGACTGCGGGTACTTCTCAAAATGTATAAACGTGCTCCTGGCGGACACTTTCATAAAGAAGTGGCCGTTCTTCTACGGAATATATGGCTCAGTTTCACACAAGCATCTCATTTGTATAATTTTGTGCTTTCCAGGGCATAATTGCACGAGACTTGGACCACACAGACGCTATACCCAGCGTCACTGCTGGCGGCGTCGGCTTCTCGTACGTCAATATCAGGCTGAAGAGCGATCGAGGGTCGGGCCTCAACTACCAGCTCGAAATCTACGCCTAATTACACCAAAGTACATTTTGATTAAGTAATACTTGTATTAATTAAGCTATGAACGTTTATTTGTCATAATTCACACATTAATTATTAATGTATTTACACATTAATTAATGTGTGAATAAATTAATAAATGTTTCTTTCTTTCTTCTTTCGTTCAATAGTTTACTCTTAAATTTAATTTAAAAATACAGTAAGATTAAAATTTATATAAATTATACTAACAAACATCAAATGGTTTTTCATTAAATATACCTATATTTCCTGTATAGCAGTCAACAAGCTTGAAACAAAAAGTAGCCCTCATGCTTCAGCAGGATTCAATTTATGTCTTTGTCTTATTAGAGTGGATTAGGCGTGAAAAAATAGACAAACAGATAAACAGACAAAGTTACATTTGCCTTTATAATATTGGTATGGATTATGGATACAGAATACAGTTTTTATATACATATATAGTTCAAGCCATAACAATGCGCGACGGTTATTATGTTCACCGTTTAAGGTAAACGTTAAGAGGAAGATATTGCGAGCACGCTGAGTGATGTCACTCTCAATGATCAAGCGGGGACCTCACAACAACAGGAAATCTTCATTTACCAAGGTTGATTGCCGAATAATGTCCGACAATTGCCGCCCAGCCGACCTCATTTATAAAACTACTTACTTACGACAAATGTTTAAAGCTCGGTGATCAATCCAACCTTTTCTTTTTGTCTAGGTCTAGAAAAACTTTACCTCGCGCTGCTTTATCCAGCTACTGCTTTATTTGACACTAATTAGGCGAAGACAAATGACTTTTCTTTTGCTTTATGCTGTTCAAAACAAGATCTGTACAACGATTGTTTACACTAATATTATATTCATTGAAAAGGTTTAATGGTCTTAAATTAGAACTTTATGATCGTCTGGGGAGTTAAGTCAGCCAATTTTGATGTAAGTACTTATCACAGTATGATTCGCGACTACCACAGTGACTACACATCATGCTATTATAAGTTTCCATTAAAATATGACTTCTCGTTGTATGAAAAGCATGATGCGAGGTCGCTTGTACTGTAAATGATGTTTAGCCGTGTAGGTACTATGTATCATTTATTATCATTCTTTGAGTCATTTTTTTTACCGAGGCATGGCGTAGTGACTAGAGATCGGCTTCGGCACTACGGAGTGCGGGTTCGACAAAGCAGAGAACAAACATTTTCGTATGACCTTACGATTAAGGTAGTTGTTTGCGTTTTATTGTGTACTAGCTTTCCGCCAGTGGCTTCGCCCGCGCGGTTTGGGTATTTCTTACAACTTTAATCCCCTATTTAAACCCCTTACAGCTTTTTTTCGCATTAAAAAGCCTATGTCCTTTCTCAGGCTGTAGACTCTGTGTGTACTAAATTTCATTTAAATCGGTTCAGTAGTTTTGGCGTAAAAGCGCGACAGACAGATAGACCGAGTTACTTTCGCATTTAAAATATTAGTAAGGAAGTAAGGATTTGTATTTGAAAATGGACCTACAATACGAAAGTAAAACAAATATCGATTCCTAGCATGATGAAAATGTTAACAAAGTGATATAATGCGATTATCATAAAGTTTGTTTTCGATTGGCAGCGATAGATGCTAAAACTTGCATCCTGATAACATTGACCAGTACTTATTTAATGTAGTCAAAGCAGAGTCACATATCTAAGTAGGTATAGTTACTCACAGTACTCAAGTAGGTAGATAGAGGTACGTACATACTTCTTTGCTTTTTATGGTTCTGCAAAGGAGCAGACGAGCAACCTGATGGGTACTGTTCATCGCCCACGGACAACTGCAACAGCAGAGGCAATACTTATGCGTAGCCAATCATGAAAACCGACTGCTTTCCGGAGCCACAGCATCCGAGAGCGGGAACTGACTCTGATGCGCAATAGTCAGAAAACCCGGAAATGACCACAAAACGTTCTACTGTCGAACAAAATAGCTGCCGAGATCTGGGCATCTGGGGTCTCCTCTCAGAATGGTTAGAATATAGTGACCACTCTAGCGGGTTGGCAGATGTCACACGCTGCGTGCCGATAAATCTCTCAGGCATTCAGGTTTCCTCATGAAGTTCACGGATACGGATATCAAGGCTGTGGTGGGTAATATTTTTTATTTTTATTTTCAGGCATTGTCGATGTGCCGCCAAGGGTACCAGAGCCGATGTTGTCTGCAAAAAAATAGAGGATCTCTATAAAAAAGGGAACAAAGACAAGGGCGGAAATTAGCTTTTAAGCAAAGAAAACCGACTTCAAGCATTCTGTAACGTAGGTACCTTCAAAACCTATGGTTACCTACCAAATTAAATAGAATTATCTCGACAGTACCTATAATATATCAGATAAAAAAGGTCCATGATTTCGCATAACATACATAGGTACCTACACACAAATACGAACAATCGAAATGAGAACATCCTCCTTATTAAAAGTCGGTATTTTTTTCAATTTCATTATTATATTTTTTAATCTGTGTAATAAGTTCAGTTTGAACCTTGTCTTGAATATATATTAAAACTTTGGGGCCTATTTATTGTTTTTGTTTTGTATATCGTAAGCCCTGTCTAAGTATGTAGGGATTTCGGCGTAAATTATGTTTGTCCGATTTTTACGGCCGGGTTAAAGTTAGCTAGTGCCAACTTAAGTTTGGCGAGAACTGTAGGTTTTGACATGTAGGCATTTCTATCTTCCTACTAATCACGTTCATCAATTCTTTTGGAATCAAATCATATTTAGAACTCGTCGATAACAATCTTACTAATATTATAAATGTGAAAGTTTGTGAGGATGGATGGATGGATGTTTGTTACTCTTTCACGCAAAAACTACTGAACGGATCTGGATAAAATTTGGCACAGAGATAGATTATAGTTTGGAATAGCACATAGGCTACTTTTTATCCCGGTAAAATGTATGGTTCCCGCGGGATAGCGGGCGAAGCCGCTGGCGGAAAGCTAGTCATTAATATTTTGATATGAATCATATTTTTATGATTCATAAAATATAATCTAATGCGGTTTTAATTGTACATTGCCGGTATAAGTTGCTGGAAAGTAGAAAAGTAGGTATGCAAAGGTATGCAGCCGCGTGTGTACGATTCATATTATGATTAATCAAATGTGGCCATCTTAGCCCACAGGAACGGTTGGAATAGGATTAGACCAATGAATTTGCCATCACGATCTGACGTGTAAGAATTCAAAGAAAATTAACAAAGTCCTTTATTTCAAACGAATCAACAATATGGGACGTTGGAATCAATTTCGACATTCCACGAAAAATTTCTGTGACGATTGTATTATACAACCATTTTATTGAATTCTAAGATAAGTTGGTGCCATTAAACGGTTATTGAACACTGAAGGCGTCACATCAAATTGCCGAATAGTAGGTAGGTACCCGAGAAGACTGGAAGGAGGAAAGGGAGGCCTTTGCAGTGGGACGATCACGGCTGAAATAAATAAATAAATAATAGGTAGGTAACTAAATAATAATCCTAATGAGAATTTTATTGAGAACACATTAAAAAAATATTTTTCGTCGTTAATGCCATTTAATTATTTAAATCATTAGTATAGGTTTCTAAATAGTTATAGGTAGTGCGATAACAAGGTAGATGACGTATTGAATGTAATAATAATAATACGCCTACTTCGTATACTGATAAAGGAAACATTGAATCGACTAATTAAGAAATTTCTGGGATATAACGTATAGGTATGCGTTTAATGTTTTTAGTGGGGATTGAGAAGGGATATGCTCTGTCCCTTTCCTGCAAACGAGTGTTAGTTTAGAATTTGTATGGCGCATGCCACTTATGACGTCACTTGTAGGTATGGTGCGCACTCTGTCTAGCATAAAAATCATAAGTCATATAGCATATTACTTGTGATTCTGTCATCAATTGCGATGATTCTATGAAATCTGATGTACTTACGTGTCACTGTCGCTGTAATGGCGCATTGTTTTATTGTATAATATCTAAAGCAGGAAGGCTCATTTGATGCGCGCTGGCGTAATATCCTGTATCACGTCGGGCATCTAGATACAACACGAACACTTTAATACTAGGTAGGTATTATAAACTTAAAATGAAAACTATATAAACTTTATTTCTACTCGTACGCTATTTGATAACGTATCCCGAGTTCTCAAACTTCACGCCTTTCAAGGAATTATCGATCCTAAATATCCATTACGAGTTTGAAGCCCATGATATGTGTGTCTATATACTACTTTCTTATCTAAAACCAAAATTTGTATTCCTGTTTATTATTCATTTTGCAGTTTGTTATTTTTTAACCCCCGACGCAAAAACGACGGGGTGTTATAAGTTTGACGTGTCTGTGTGTGTGTGTGTGTGTCTGTCTGTGGCATCGTAGCTCCCGAACGGATGGACCAATTTTGATTTTGTTTTTTTTATTTAAAAGGTGAATTAGTCGGGAGTGTTCTTAGCTATGTTTGATGAAAATCGGTCCAAGATGGCCGCCGCTACAAAATAGCGGAGTACATATTTTATCACAACTCCCTCAATATGGGTATCAAATGAAAGGGCTTAACTAGAAGAATACTATACACTATGATAAATTTCAAATCCAAGATGGCCGCCACCGAAAAATTGCAAATTAAATTTCGTGTCGGGGGTTTTCTAAATTTTTAATTTATTATTATTCATGTTGCAGTTTTTTATTTTTATAAGAAAGGTGTAAGACGTGTAATAGATAGGTTATAGATAAAATGATGATGATAAATGATCTATGTACTGAGGTATTTCATCATGATCTTAGGCTGCCCTCAAAAATAATTATGCGGTTAATGTTCAACAGGTAATAACGCATAAACGGCACACGTATGATGACAGGGATCCTATTATCGCCCGCCGACCAAAGTCCCGGGATCGCCCGCCCTATACAAAGGGTCTCGGCTAATTTATTACCAAAATATCTTTAACACCTCCCGCCTACAGATAATTAGTCACCTACATTATGTGTTATGAACCTAGTGCCCTATAAAATGTATAGGCAAGGTTCGCATGATGTTTAAGTATTATAAATATTCTTTTCATCCCACCATCTCGGAAAGAGTATTTTTACTCTTCGATATCTGAGTGCAAAAGTCGTTTTTATCCTCTAGAGAGACAAAGTAAATTGAATTTAGAACATCGTGCTTTTACCCCCCTGGCGCCGAATTTATCATACAACTTTTTTTTAATTTGTTAAAAACTCAGACTTGGAGCCTTCCCTAGGTTCCGAGTCTAAACGCAACAAGTATCGATATAGGTATGTCGAATCGATATTTTTTGAAAATATCAGTATCGATACTGATATTTTTATTTAAAAATATCGATATATGGGCGATATATCTTAAAAACCAAATTATAAAACGACAAATCAAGTCGACCAAAAACAAAAAATACATTAAATATAATTTGTTAAAAAGATGTTAGTATAAAAAAAGTATTCCTTTTTGGGATTTTATAATCTTAAAACTTATAAATGTTTATTAGTCTGCAAAAAATATAGATTTTTATACCTTTTCGATGCTTTGAATTCTATATCGATGCATCGATATATTAAATATCGCTCAAAAATATCGATACATTAAAGAAATAATATCGATATATCGATGTATCGATATTTTTTCAACAAGCCTATCGGAACTTTCTTGGTGTACTTTTTTAAGTCACTAACACCAACATTACAATACCTAACAAAAATATTAATTACACTCAAGTAATGGTTGCAACGTTACTTTCAATTTCTCTTAATTATACCTAGTATTATCTATACTAATATTATAAAGAGGAAAGATTTGTTTGTTTGTTTGTAATGAATAGGCTCCGAAACTACTGGACCGATTTCAAAAATTCTTTCACCTTTGGAAAGCTACATTATCCCCGAGTAACATAGGCTATATATCATCACGCTACGACTAATAGGAGCGGAGTAGTAATGAAAAATGTAGCAAAAACGGGGAAAAAATTATAAGACCACGCGGGCGAAGCCGCTGGCGGGAAGCTAGTTTGTTATAATTTAAAGAATAGGTATTCTGTAAAACTTACCTATCATATAGTATTTAATACCTAAACTGAAATAAAAGTATATTGTGGTTGTAAATGTTTTTTTTAGTCATTTCCTCGCTGAGGTGGGATGAAAAGTTACGTGTTGCACTCGAGTGCAAAGATTTTTCACCTTGTGCTCTTTTAATTCCCTCGCTGACGCTCAGGATTCTAATTTTTGAATCACTCGCTCCGCTCGTGATTCAATTTTAGAATCCTTCGCTTGCTCGGTCATCAAAATTGAGCACGCGGTTAAAAAGCAACTTTGCACTCTTGTATAACAAATAACTATAGTTATGTACTGTCTTAAGCTTGCCATCAACCTATTTAAATGGGGTCCTGATATTTTTACAAGCATATTTATATTTATTACTATTTGTAAATACAAAAATGAGATTCAAAATAATAAACAGACTGAGTGATTTTCTCACCAGATCGGAGAACTAGATCAGCTTTGGTACGACACGTTCTCCACCATCAGACATTACTTACACTGTGTTCCACGCCACACCATTCAGTCCTTTGTCATAAACCGAGGCTTTAAAGATTACAATAAAAATAAATTAAGGCGACAACCCATTAAAACAGCTCAGGCTTTGAGTGCTATGCATAAAGTTGGGCTTAATTTGTGAAAACATGCTTAGCTTTCCGTCAGCTAAAATGATTTCATAAATATACCGCGTCCGCTTCACAGATTTATAACAAATCAATTTTGCTTTAATTAGAAAATGTCAACCCCAACGTTTTGACGGCGTGAACGAAAATAGATAGAATCTGTTTTAAGCGCTGTAATTAATTCGCAACACATGTACAATGGGCGCACCTACGATATATCAACAAATAAGTATAGCTACACAAAATATGTACCTACGTAACCTATCGAGTTCAACTTAATTTGGAATTAAAAAAACACTACAGGTAAGTACCTACTAGTTTTGATATGCAACTGGAATTAGATATTTTATCATTGGAAAACATTAACGTTGTGTTTATTTTTCTTATTATTTCAGTATTTACTGAGATAACAGCAATCTATTGTAACATTGCAAGTCTGTCTAACGAACCTTTTGTTTCTTAATTGCCTAAGGCATAAAATAAAATTCTGTACAAATTGGATGAGTTCTGAGATAAATGTTATTTTAGTGAACATTCTTAATTAATTCAGAGAATGAATCTAACGTTAAAATAAATGAAGCTACAAATACGAGAGAGATAGTTACAGTCATAAGTCAGAATATGCGTCTAAAAACTGGAATTCATTCATTTATTCATTCCAATAACGCATCCCCGTGAATTCTCATATGGATAATCACTCATAACATTGTATACTCACCACATGTAGGGTAGATAATGAGATAATACAGCGGAGAAGTCCAGTAAGTCATGTAGCAGTCAGGTGCCCCCTCTTCCTTCCGCCTCCACCTGCTTGTGACGTCGCCGCTGACGCGAGGCGGTGCAGCGCCGACGCGACTTCACCGGATCCGCAATTTCCCAACCTGGAAATTACGAATCCTAATGAAAGCGCAAACGTTGACAGAATAACATCCGCATATACAAAATAACATTATCATAAAATGCAGCACCTTTAATAAAGTGATAAGAAATACCACCACACCACTCTTCGCCCTTGTTTTCTTTTAATTTTCTTAAGTCTTTTATGCCCGGTTCGTTTGCAGAGGTCGAATTATTTGTAATAAGTATTTGTTTGTTTGCTAATCTGATAAGTGTAAATGACTTGGCAAAATGTAAGGAACCAGAAGCCCATAAATATGATTATCAGCTACGAATGAAACGGGGAGGTTAGGTATAGTCCATCATACTGGTCTATTGCCACTTGGCAGATTTCAAATACATCAAGCCTGTAAGTTTCCTCACTGCTTTGCTTTGCTTTCCTCACTGCACCTTATAAGTGAATTATAAATACATATAAACTAAAACAATACCATCATACCATATCATCATGCCTGTCTTCCCCGAAGGGTTAGGCAGAGGGCTACCTACTAATGTACACCCACATTTATTATATTTAGGTATGTACCTAATAGGGGGCCAATCTATACCCATCAACTGGGCACAAATCCAGAGTCCGATCTGCTACTGGGAATTTCACAGAAAAACCCAACAATACTTTTCTCGACCCGGGATTCGAACTCAGGACCTCTAGCATAGCAGTCGCGCTTGGAACCATTAGACCAACGAGGCAGGCAACTAGACAAATACAAAGATAAACACAGGATAATGTAAGTAGCTGACAAAAAGTGAAGATACGATGGTGGTCAAATAAATACCTGATACCAAAATGATGACGAAAGCCACTTAAAACCACCAAAAATGTATTAATTTTAAGATTGCTTTTTGGTGCCACAAACATTTTGCATATAAATAATTTCCCACGAATCATTAAAATCATATTTGAATTCTTTTAAAACACGTTTTCTCATGGGCACTAAACATTTGAGACATGAGCGTAGTTGGCCGCTTGCGACTCACGCGAAGGATAAGGTAAGCTACAATTTATGAGGCAATTCATCAGATCTCTGAGAGCTCCGAGAGCCTTATTCCATCCTGTGGAATAGGAGCATGACAACGCAAATTATATCGATAGGTACTTCTTACGTTTGTTGGCGCTGCTTTGCACGTCAGCTTACTTCACATACAGCTAAACATATTGTTTGCCAAAGATGCCAAAATCATTCCACTACCCAAAAAATCAAATCCAGCATCCTTTTCTGAATACCGCCCCATTTCCATTTTACCATTTTTATCCAAAGTCCTCGAACGGCTAATATTTAATCAATTAAACTCCTTTCTATATTCAAACAATCTCCTTAATCCTTTCCAATCTGGTTTTCGCCCAGGTCATAGCACAACCACAGCCCTTGTCAATGTTACGGATGATATTAGATCAGGCATGGAAATCGGTAATCTTACGGTAATGGCATTACTGGATTTCAGTAATGCTTTTAATGCTGTTGATTTCGATATTTTGCTCGGTATTCTACGCTCTATTAACATATCTCCATCGGTGACTGACTGGTTTCGTAGTTACCTGTTCGGTCGCCGGCAACGCATATGTATTGACGAAGCTAGTTCTTCTTGGAGCAATACCTCTGCCGGTGTACCACAGGGTGGCGTTCTATCCCCTCTACTTTTCGCAGTTTTCATAAACTCCATTTCCGAACAACTACTTTCTTCCTACCATCTGTATGCTGATGATCTGCAGATTTACTGTCGGGCTCCCCTCGGAAACTTGTCACTAGCAGTTGACACTATAAATCAAGATCTGGCGTATATTAGCGACTGGAGTAAGAGGTATGGACGAACGGTTAACCCCACGAAAACTCAGATTATTGTTGTGGGCAGTTCCAGAACAGTTTCCCGTATTGATTGGTCATCTCTTCCCCAAGTCTCTTTTAATAATATTATTATTCCTTTCAGTGACAAAGTAAAGGATTTGGGGATTTATATTGATAAGAACTTTTCCTGGGCTGCCCAGCTACAGGAAGTTAGTCGTAAGTTGTATGCATCTGCTGCGAGTCTGAAAAGGGTACGCAACTTCTTGCCTACTACAACCAAAATTGCGCTCGCTCAATCGCTCCTTCTTCCCATCCTTGATTATGCTGATGTCAGCTATCTTGACCTAACAGAAGAGCAACTCGATAAACTTGAGCGTCTCCAAAATTTTTGTATAAGGTTTATATTTGGTTTACGCAAATATGACCATGTTTCAGAATTCCGCGATAAGCTCAAGTGGTTGCCAATTCGCCTTCGCCGGAATGCTCATATTCTCTCCCTACTTTATAATATTCTTTTTCTACCGTCCACCCCTTTCTATCTTAAAAAGCGTTTTGAGTTCCTTGGCGACACTCACACCCGATTCTTACGGTCATCGGATAACTTGAGGCTCAAGATGCCAATGCACTCTACAACGTTCTTCGATAAATCTTTCACAGTGCAGGCTGCCCGATTATGGAATGCATTGCCAGTATCGATCAGACGTGCGGAATCATTGCCAATATTCAAAAGGCTTGTGAAGGATCATTTTTTGTCACTTTAGCTCTGCGACTAGAACATCATCGCGGTACATTCGCTCCTCATACTGTTTATATTATATATGTATTTATGTATTTTTATGTATGTAATATTTAGAATTATAGGATTTATATATATACATATTTATATAAGTAGGTATGCATTTTAGATGTAGGTTTAGTTGAGATATGGTATATTTAATTATTGTATTGTGAAATATTTGTGTACTTTAACATAAATTTTCCTCTATCGAAATACTGCACCATTGTCAACCCCATTTTTTATTCTGTTCTGATTATGTCCATGCTAAGGTTGCCTGGAAGAGATCGCAGTCTGCGATAAGGCCGCCCATTGTATATCTTTAATAACTTATGTATCCTGTTTTATTGTGTTATACTCGGTGTACAATAAAGTATATATAAATAAATAAATAAAAAATAGTCAGCACACACAAAGTAGAAGAATACACATAGAAAATAAACAATAAAATAATTCAGTTTAAGATGTCCATAGAAGTAATTAATAAGAAACACATATTTGCACAAATTAAATTATTCAATGTCAACATTTGGTATTATTATGTCAAATAATGAAATAAAATTAAAAATCAACCATAAGTCATAAATTGCAAGATAATAATAATAATAATAATATTGCATCGGTTCGCTAAAAGTCGGTTGTCTTTTCGTGAAAAAAGCCGGCTTTCAGCAGCTTTAATGTTTCAGAAACAAGCAAGTGTAATGTGAATTAAAGTATTTGGTATCTTATTAGGTAATTGGATTGGTATGATTCTGTATAATTATTTGTCTCGAATGGACGTTGTAATTATCGTCTCAATGCGTCACTAATCCATACATCCGTATGTTATTGCAATGTTTATACATAGGTAACTACAGTATGCATAGATTCAGTGTCGCTTTGCTTATCTTTCTACTTAGTAGGTATTGTCTAAACTTTCTTAATATAAATTATTAACATAATAACAATTTACACGTTATAGTACCTACACATATTAGTGGTAGTGAATACCTACTTGAAATAATCCAAAATAATGAAACCAAAAAATATACCTAGTTGGTCGTAAGTACACTCAGTAGTAGATGATACTCGCATTAGTGATGTGCGAAACAATATTTGTGCATTGGTCGCTAGTGTTTTGATTCAGAGGGCGCGCGGCGCAGCGTGGCGGCGCGGCGGCGGCGGCGCGGACGCGACTCGGTGAGCAAACTCGCGCTCTAGCCGCATTTGCAATTCGTTTGCGGACTACGAAATACTCTGCACCCAACCAAGTCTTTTGTGTAACCGGATTTCTCGGTTAACGACCTAGATTCTGCATATTTATGCAGTTTGGTCACACAATTTTTCGTGTCTGTAACTATCTCTTAAGCCTCGGCTGAATGTGATGGGATGGTGATAACATTTCTCTGCTCGGTGACATTTGTTTTCAGCGCCAACTACTGCGAATGTTTGCAAAAAATGTCCCTATCACTTTTACATTGGTACTTGCGTCTTATTTTTAAAACCTCATTAGCTACATTTATCTATTTATCTGCAGTGGCAAGAAATCTCCAACCGCTACAGTTATTCTCGCTGGTCCTTTCTTAATATTTTAGTCTTGTATGTCCGTCAGAGAGGCGATCAAACCATCAGCTACTGACTCCTAATGCAGGTACCTAAACGTTTATTGCAGAAAATGGGGTTGCTCGTAAATCACGACTACAATGATCAGAGTAAAACCCATAGAATAATCACGTACTTAGAATGGAAAAGAAATAGAATGATATGCGCCCCCATGCACCTGAAAGCATATTCTACGGTCAAAAAGTTAAGCTGCCGTTAGTTTCAAATAATACGGCTGGAAGCGCAAGATATCTTGAATTTAATTATAAAGTTAGACAATACTCGTATAGCTATGTTCATGAACCCGTTTAATGTTCACTTTATGAGGAAACAGTCTCAAAAATAAACAAACAAGATAAACATAGGTTCCGCACCGCCGCGCGCCGCGCCGCCCCGCACCGGGTAGTAATAATCGTACCAGAGTGTATGAGTGCTGCAAAGGCGTAAGCGGTTGGGGTTAACTCCGCCGCCCGCCACCGCCGTTGCAACTTAGACTAATGTTCTTAATTTTTACACCGAAGGCAATACGAGCGAATCCAAGATTAACAATTGCCCTAAGCTGGGGAGCGAGAAAATTAACTTTTAAATGTAAATTTTACGAGGAAGTCATAACGTGAAAGCTGCCGCGGTTAGCGCTGATTTATTGCACTTGGAATTGAAAGTGTTAAAGGAGTTGCAATCTGAAAAAAGTTTTAATAGGTACGTCTTTACAGAAATATAAATCATGATTGTAGAGCGAATTTAACTTTAGCAAAGTTGTACAACATTTAGGCTCATCTACTTGAGTGGCTATTTAATGACGGCGCTTATTTCGCTAATCAGAAAAGTATTCATTAGCTTCACAGTAGACAGAGATTATTATATTTTATTCCACCCCTTTATGCCTGTGAAATTTCCCTACGGTAAAATTTTAATAGTAAGTGTCACAAAGTTGAGGTACCTATTTACTTGAGAGAAGAGCTACTGCCTAATCTTAACGGAAGTAACTGTATTATAACATTTTATTTAGTAAATATCAGTCTTTATTTTCTTAGATTAAATACCGATAGAACAAATTATGTTTGTTGCGAGAGGATCATGCTGAGAATAAATCCTACGATAATCACTTTACTAAATAACTTGTAGGTATCAGACTATTTGGGATCTAAGATAGGCTCCAATTATTGTATAATAGGCTATGCGATTAATATTTTTAGGGCCTCATGAAAAAGTTGACCATAAATAGAGCCGATTATCACACAACAAAATTTAAATTGGTTCAAAAATAACGAAGTTATAAGCATTTTAATTTTATTCTAGATAGAGACCGCACTATACTTACAAATGACGTCAAAAGTAGCGTGCGCCATACTAATTCTATACTAACACTCGTTTTGCGGGAAAGAGACAGAGCATCTTCTCTCAATCCCCACCAAAAAATTTTAACGCATTTATCTCAGAAATTTTTTGGTCGATTTAATATTTAATTTTAATTGAAGTATGCTAACTATATTTTTCAATAGGCGTGTGATTATTAACAAATTCAACACCAGCCTTCTCCCCTATTATTTTTAATAAACTTTATCGAGACAACAATTACCATGGTTCAATTTTGTACATGCACAGTCATGATAAAAAACCGATCTTATAAAGGAGTGGACGACCATGTCTTTTTGCTTTAACACGCAGAATGCAGTTCCTTCAATATATCTATCAAGAAAAAACATTGTTTTTATAAGCCATCACATTCTTCTGCTTTGCATCGCATACGTAGGTGTCTGTCTACTTAAACATATATCCGTTAAATCTTATAACCAAGATACCAATAAAGTTCCTATTAGTATGAATACGATTCAAATTCATTTCTCAGCAATATTTTTTAAACTTTTGAGACACCTTAATTCCGTAACAAATTTCAATTTCCAAGTACTTGGAAGCTTAACTCTTTGAACCGCAAAGTTATATGAATTGGAACTCTTTAGCGTTGACGAATGGTAAGAGGTAACGAATGTGTACAATCAAAACTTTGAAAAGATTCATTGCCGCAAATTTAGCCAGCCAAAAATATGATCCAGCCTGAGTCAAAGAATTTGAGAACGGATGTGGCTCGGGGCAATGCGATGCCGCTACTCGCAAAACTTTTTCATTTCCACACAGAAATATAAAAAGCGGAAAAGTTTCTGCGAATAAACTATCATACTGGAATATTTTTAAAACTCCCTCTGATATTTATATAGTGACATGGATGTTCTTTTTATAAAACAACCAATCCCAAACTTGTTCATTTTATTACGAAATCCATTTTGAAAACTACGGTTAAATCATTGATCCCATTTAGATGAAAATACCAATCAGATTTTCTGTTTTATGATTTACTAACAAAATAAATCGGTCAGTCATGCAAACTTTATATAGATCATAAAATATTGAGTCAATCTAACGCGACCGAGAATCGGCTTACTGTCTGGAGTTTATATAAAGTTCACTACATTCAAATTTCAAATTCATCTTATTTCAGAGTAGGAGTATAGATACCTACTATTATTCGCCGGGAAAGTAAAATAATATCCCTAGGCGCGATCTAGCTAGAGGGTAAGGTTTCAATTTTCTATGCGTCGCGGTTTTTATACGGAGGCTCGTCGGTTCACCGGAAGCACTCAATTATGTTATAATCAAGGTGTCCGGAGGCCCAGGGGCGCCGCGCGACGGAGTGCGCCGCCTTCGAGCGCGCCGCGCCTTCGCGCCGCTGCCGCGCCGTTGCCGACCCACTGCCGACTAACTTAAATGTCACGGCTTTAATACACGACCCATTCATTATTAAAATACGACTCTCAGCGTACAACGACTCTCCTTGTAATAATACCTCACTTAAAAGTTTGTACGTAGAAAATAATACCGAAATACACAATATTTTCTGTATTCATTTGGGAAAAGAAAAACCACGGCGTTGCTTATTACCGCAAGGTGAAATACACGAAACTGCGTTGTACAAACATTGTAATATAAACACTTTTTATTTGCTGAAAAATTCTCAGTTCACACTGGTTGCGTATTGAAGTTCAAGCAAGTTATATGTATGCGATTCTGAGCCCGAAATAATAAAAAGATATCATAATAGGGTCTTAAGTTTTTATTGGGTTTATCTAACATTGAGGCTAAAGGGTTTTCAGTAGTAACTCGCATTTTACTGCTTTGGAGAGTACAGTCACCTCGCTCAAGCTTGTTGGTATTCAAATGTGTAGTACTGTACAATGTTTGAAGAACTTTGAAGCCCGTCCTTACGTCACCAGGTCTGTCCCTGCAACACGTCGGTGTTTACCGTGACAAGAACGTGACTACACATACTTATGAAAAAAATTACATGCATACTACATCGAAACCTAGCTAATCCAACGGCGCCCTTTAAAATTGCACGCTGCGTCAACATAAATTTAATCTCCTTTATAAGTATAAAGTGTGTGGTAAATATTGCCTATATATTCGATTTATTACTACCGTGTAAAGCATGTATCATTTTAATAAATTTAAAACGAAAACATAATTGATATACGCAACGTCGATCTCAAAGCCTTACAATTTTATACAGATCTGTTATACGCTATAAAATGGTTGATATCGAAGCTCTTTTCCTAAAATATAAATAAAACAAATGTTCCGTAAAAAAGTATTAATAAATAGTCTATGTTTGTTGTAAGTACACTAGGTTGGGATTTTTGTGACGTAGCGTGTGTAACAAAGCCGCAAAGAGCCGCCATCCGCTCGTTAATTTGCTCCTTTCTGTATCGTTCGTAATCAAACAATCGCGGCTGGTCGTTGATCGAAGGACGGGGACTATAGCGATTTGTTACACATTGTGTTGATATTTCATTTATCACGGTGATTCAATTTTCCCAGCAATTAATCATTGAACAATAGCGGTGGACAGTGGGCGACGGCTGGACGAAAAGATAGACCACACGAAAATAATAAATATAGAACGTCCACTCACTGTGACACCTACGCGTTATTAGGAAAAATCTTAAAATAACATTGTTTGTAAGAAAATTAAGATTTTCCCGAATATTACTTAGTTATTTTTGGTTACATTCTGTGTTACGAGTATCATCGTATTTTACTTTTTAGAAGGAAATTTAGAGTGGGATAGGTACTGTTTTACCGTGTTTTCACTGATGTAATTAAGTGTTATTATTTTACTTAAATATTAAGGTGGTTTTATTTTTTAAATGTTACAATACTCGTAACATTTAAGATACTCCTAAGATTGACATCCCTATATAAGTAAACTGACGTACAATTTCTTGGATTTCCTTTTGTCTAATTAGTAATAGCAACTAGTCAATATTTTATATACGTAATTCAGTTGAATTGCCTGCTGCTGCGGAATTAATATTAGTTATTTAATCAAAGTAAGGTTATGGTGTCAAATATATTTGAGGTGGTGAAACAAGCCCTTAGAGTAATTGCTAACCTCATGAAGCTGAAATTTTGCAGCAGACTGTGAACCAGCACAATAATTGGCGTATCCTTTGATTTATTATTATTCAGTTGATTAACCTGTACCTAGATAGAACGCCTCAAATTGCCCCTTAATTATTATGTCTAATGCAATGGAAGACTCTTCGTGTTCTCATTCTCAAGTGGGCAACTTGATAAAATTTCAACATAATGCAATTTTAGCTAAAAGCTATCAACGTTAGACATAGGCTAATTTTGTCATGGTAATTAGAAATCTCTTAGTAGTCTGCAGCCTAATATCCAGCCTGCAAGTGCTTGCCTTTACGAAGCTATGTCCATTAGCAGCGTGCTAACGTTATATTTTGGTTCCGCCTGTTGAATTCTCATCTCTCTATTGAAAAATCCTCTCTTAATTGCCTACTCCAAAACTACCTTATTACTCTAGTAGTCAAATGGTCGAAATTTCTGAGCCTGAGGTTCGGGATTTGGTTCTCAATTCGGGGATAGTGTTAGTATTAATTTATTTTATTTATAAGGAAACTTTACTTTTTTATAAGGTAAATAATTCCCATAATAATAAGCTGAAGATTATTACTAATTTTCATGCGTTTAAGGTTTGGAAATCAAGTAATTCTCAATAGTAGCGCGGAGTGTGAATATGGCCAATATGGGCCTGGTTGAAGGTAATTGACTAAGCCCACCAATACTTATACTATTCTAGAAATCCAAAAAATATACAATTGAAATGTGGGTTGGCAGGACGCCTCCGTGGTTAACCTTTCGGGGATTGTACGTCAAATGTCAGAAACTGTAATTATTTTTAATAGCTTGCTTGAATATTTAACGAATCTTTACCTGATAGCTTCAAGAACAACAAGGAAACATATGTATTAGGAACTTAATTAATAATGTATTAATTACGAAATAAAAATACATTATTGATTTGTTTTCCTTTTTGGAATAAGCGAGTTATTTTACGAAGTAGGTAACCATCGAAGCGGCTACTAAAAATCCCAAGATCGATAGTACGAGTAGAAGGGATACTTTAAACGTTATCTACATGTATTGTAGATACGCGTCCCATAATCCAACCCGTCAGTGTTAGTAGCTTAATACTATTCAACGGAGCGCTTCGCACAGAGGCAGTTGAAACTGTAAAGCTTTACCAGCCCTAGTCAAGTTGCAATCTAAAGTTCTGATCGACAAACGAGTAAGTAGAAACTAAATGTACCTATGAGAATGACATTTGTAAACGTCAGATTTGTCGAAAGCTTATGTCATTTCCATAAAATTTGTTTCTATTCGTTTGTCAATCAGAACGTTAGATTGTATTTTGGCTAGGCCCTCAGGAAATCAGTGAACGATAGACGGTAGCGTCTCTGGTAATGGGCCGCACTCAGAGTCATCACTTAACCTAATGAATCATTAGCTAATGAGACCCAATATATCTTAGTACACTGACAACAAACTCAAAATAGAAAAATAGGCCAAGATATAGAAGCCACTGTTTGTTAACGAATTGTTGTAAGTGACATCTCTGAGTTGGAGCCTCTCATCAAGCATCTCTGTGTGTTAACCAATTTTAATTTTACAGACCACTAAAGAGCTTTTCATACAAAGAATTTATTTACAATAGCCATCATTTATTGCAAAACTCATGATAGAGCTACTGGCAGCTCTTACAATCCGCTGTAATGTTATGTTTTGTGCCGCAACTCGCCCGGAGTGTGCAGCTTTCGGTAATCTCGCATAATAATGCAAAATACGAGTCGCACTCTCGTAGCCGCTCCGCGCAGACACACCTAATTACTTGCCCCCTCATTAAGTGCGAGTTAAGTAACTGTTTCGTTTACTTTCTGTCATCAGATAGTTACACTTTAATGTTTTATATGTAAGTAACGTATATTTAACTTTATGTGGTTCAGTACCATGTTTACTAGGTAGTAATGTCACTGATACTATAAATACTAAATATAATATAAATACTAAATAATACTATAAATGGTCCAGAAATTGAGAAGATACTTATCATTGAAAAATAAACTATGACAGTCATTTGGTGGCAGGCAGAAGCCCTACTTATAAACCTACAGCCAGTCTATCTTAGGTAAATACATTTTGCCTAGTTTTTTTGCGGTTGCAAAGTCTTTCATGTAAATACCGATATTTAGTCATCGTATCAAGTCAGACTCGTGGCCGATTCCAATATACATAGTTAAGAAGGACATGAAACAAAAGAAAATCTACTTCAAGCATTTGACCATCAATCAATCTACAAAGTCAACAATCAGATCATCGGAAGATCTCAGTGGTATAGGAATAAAAAAGCCAAACTCATTATTATAAGTAGGTACGCACAAACACAGGCTCCATTTTGTTTAGACGATTAAAGAAATTCAAACCAACAATTTTAATTTGTTTTCACTTGTTTAAACAACGTTAGTTTTTATTTACTTACCCGAAAACCGAAAGTAATTTGTTCAGAATCGGTAACAGAATCGATTGCAATGGTTTTTAACCCCCGACGCAAAAACGACGGGGTGTTATAAGTTTGACGTGTCTGTGTGTGTGTGTGTGTGTGTATGTGTGTGTGTGTCTGTCTGTGGCATCGTAGCTCCCGAACGGATGAACCGATTTTGTTTTTATTTTTTTATTTGAAAGGTGAATTAGTCGGGAGTGTTCTTAGCTATGTTTGATAAAAATCGGTCCAATATGGCCGCCGCCACAAAATATCGGATTACATATATTTTCACACCTCCCTCAATATGGGTATCAAATGAAAGGGCTTAGCTAGGAGAATACTATAGACTATTAAAAAATTCAAATCCAAGATGGCCGCCACCACAAAATGGCAAATTACATTTCGTGTCGGGGGTTTTCTAAATTTTTAATTTAGGTTAGGTTATTAACCTATGTTATATTTTTGTCTCAAGAAATATTTAAGTTGGACACCTATTTCAATCGGCGCAAACACCGAAGGGGAGTTCAATCACTCGCCTGCGCCCACCCTTAGCTATGTTTTATACCTACCTGCGCGCGCGCGCAAACCACCCCACACACGGGGCGCCCCGGGACAATTACTACCTTAACTTCTAGCCAAAATAAAAAAAGCTGAGCTAAAAAATATTGGAAACATTTTTTCATTTGGTATCTTTTTCTGACCTTTTAAATCAAATTAAAGTTGGGGTGTATCGGCTTAAGGATAAATAAAAACTTACGTTATATAAACCTATCCTATCCTATGTGAAAGTTTGTGAGAATGAGTGGATATTTGTTACTCTTCCAAAACTTCATTATATTATTTTTTGTTTCAATTTACATATTTCTCGCACCTTTGTGTTCTATTGTTTCCAAGTGAAACGTTTGGCTGAGCTCGATCAAACTTGATCCTGGCCATAGTGACCAAAGCTATATCGGCTCTGCGCGGCAGTAAAACTGGATAATAATAAGCAGTGGAAGCAATAAAACACGGAGGTCGCTTACGATCACACAATTCGATGATATCTATAAAACCGGGCTGCATCACCCATCTGCTGTGTTTATGTCACACCCCTATTTATATGCTTGAAGAACTTTTTATTTTATAGCTGACGTAATAAAACAATGTTTGTATTCATGCGTTGTATTAAATTAATCTTTTTTATTGACGATTAAGTTTGTCACGTACTACAAGACACGTATTCATTTCTCACTTACAAAGCACGTGTAAAAATTGTTAGCATGCAGTGGCATGCACATAAACACAAGTCATTTGTTCCATTAGTAACTAACGCGATTTAATTGGTTATTTTGTATTATCTTTTATTTTTATAATTTTTCTTTACTTGTGTTGGTCACTAAACTTCTCCTAACTAGTGCTATTGTATTTTTGTAAATACACCAACCTAACGAACGTATTATAGCATTACGCTTTTTATCTTTTTGTTTTATTTTAAGAATTTTTTATACTAAGATTACCAGTTATTAATAGTAATTACCAGTTATTAGGACTCGCGGTGGCTCAGAGGTCATAGTCATAGCGTCTGGTGTTTTTAACCAGAAGACGAGATCGAGTCCTGCAGGCCAGTCGATTTTTTCCTTCATTAAAATAATTATGCTTTTAATGATTATAAGTTTACATATTTTCATTTACATACACATTTACATATTAGTCAGAGAGGCCGTTTTGATGTTAAGTGGCCACAAACTACGATATCGATATTTCAATTAATATGCATCGTTACTTTAAACTTTACTTAGTGGAAGTGGGGTGAAGCAAGTTTTAATAAGGGTCTCTCTGGGTCATTACAGGCTCGTAGCGGTAATTGTGAGAGGCGGCGCGGTGGCGGCGCGGCCCCAGCACTTAACGACACTTCTGGTTGACGTAGGCAGCCACTCCTCACTGCCGCCGTTTGTATTTGAATAGCTTTGTGAAATAAAATAAATGTATAGATACCTATCTGCTCACCAAGATATACGTTTTTCGTATAAACTTGGGTCATATTTGTTTTGTCATCCATCGTTTTATAAAAACAAAGGACCGAACTCGTATTGTTATTGAAGCTTGACTCTTCATGGTGTAGATCGAGTACCAAGTACTTCGACTATGAGTTTTTCTGACTGAACTCGATAGCTACGCCGTAAAATATTTGAATGGAAAACCCTCCAACGCTACTAGCGGTTACGTAAGGAACTAAAATCAGCTATGAGATTACAGCGTTTCGATGCGTAAAAATCCTATAAAAAGCATTTCGATAGAACTCATGATTGTGGTTCTGTTTTCAAAGCAGAATCGAATGACAGGCTATACGATTTTCGTTCTGCGCCTAACCACTATTTAGAGATGCTGAAGTTCCCAATTTAAGCAAAGGACTGTCGCGTTTAATGACCTATTAATAAGTTAATTAAGACTAAGATGATATATTTTGAAAACTAGAAACATTAAAAACATAAACAAAAACGAAAATTATAGTAGTAGTAGTATCTGTTGTTTTGTATTCAGTAGTTTTACATACCACAAATCAACTTTTTTATTTTATTAAGATAACATAAACATGTTTGGGCTAAATACGCAGATATTATTAACATTTACTTGAAAAAAGAAAGTACGTAAGTATAGTAGGTAGTTTCTAAAAATATCGTAAACAGTCACAACTGAATGTGATTGAAAATTTAATAGTTAGCATACAATAAAGAACCAAAAACGTAATAACACAAATACTTTAATAGGATATTTTTTTTATTTATCTACATCATGACACCATTTACACACAGAGATTAACTTTTTTCTCTTCCACCACTTATTTATCTTATAGGTACCAACAAATAATAATCAATCATGATTTCTTTATATTGCAAAAATATGAGTAAACTACCTTTTAAATGATGTTTTTATTAATCAACGCGTATCCCTTAAAATGAGGACGGACGAACGAAAACAAAAGCTGTGAAATAATCAATCAAAACGTGGGTGTAGAGATAGACCTACTGACCTAATTATCATATTTACGTACGTTATTGAATTATGTATGTTGCTCCGTGAAAAGCAAGGAAAGTTCGATTTGTTTACACATTAAAAACAACGGATGTTCTAATTGGTGCGGGGATCGCAATCACGGCAGACATGTCATGTCAAACGTAGCTAACGTCGGGCTCGACGCGTACGTAAGGTTACGGGTAGACGGCGACGACTAATTCAATTCCGCAGCAGCGAACTGAATGCTAACGACCGGCTTAAAATGAACACGTATACTGAAATAACACATGCGAGTACATACTCTATTCACTAATATTACGCGACGGATATAAAGTGCGAGATTTTCACGAAATAATACTCCAGATACTTAATTATAACTTTGTGCGGGGTAGTAAAAAGCCTCTCATTTGAGAAATCATGAGATTTCATTCGTTGCGAATTTGTTCAGCTTTGATTGTCCCGCTCACCTTTTTAAAGGATTTTTCGTAATACAATTTATTATAACAGTCTTCATCTCACTTTAATCAAGTGTCCTCACTGGCTCATTAATGTTTAATTCAAACCGCCCTTTAATTACGCCGACCCACAACTTTTAAGAATATATATTTTTCTCGGAGTGGTGCTCCTTTGAGCCTCGGCACAGAAACGTCCAAATCGACGAATATGCTTGAGTAGAGAGTAATGTACCAAAATACATGTGTAAAGGACGTGTGAAAACGATATTTTTATTGTATTTTGAGCATGAAAACTTTTTTTATCGCAGTAACGCCGTCTCCAGCGGCGGCGGCGGGCAGCCAGTCCGCTGTCGGCAAGTTAGTATTGTAGAATGATTAATTGTTCTGTAAATTGAATTCACCGTGATAAATGAAATATCCGCACAATAGGTAATAAATTACGCTGACCCGTTTGGGCGTAAGATGAAACGGTCTGAAAGTAGGTACGGACGGATGTTACAGGATAATAGGTATAAAACACAACACACGTAAAACACCTGCCCGGAGGTATTGTTGGGATTTTAATTCGCATGGGGCACGGAACGGCTTTGTTAACGTACCCGTACAGCTTGCTTTCACGCCGTTACTACCGTGTTCTGTCTCGATTTTGTTTTATCCGGTTTTACGACTCCTGATATTTAGACTTGGCTTCACAAAATATCTACATCTCAAGTATAAGTTGCTGTCAATGTTTTGTAAATCCATTTTCGCCACGTTTATTTCATCATTATCATCATCCACCGTTTGGATTGGGTGAATTCCACCCATTTATCTACTCAGGTTTCTTCACGAGCATTTAAGCGAGTGGCAATAGGTAGGCACATGATTTTAAACCGAGTAGACTGGTACTGATTATTCCTCACAAGACCATCACGCCTGTATTCCCTGGAGGGTTAGGCAGAATCGTACTAATGTACACCCACAGTTCACCGATATGTTTAGGTCCCAGCTAATAGATACTTAGTATTCAAACTCCGAGCGCTACCGAGAAATCAGAAAGCCTCTAGTGTAGCAATCGCGCATAATATAACCACTAATAAGTTTGTCCATTAATAAAAATATGCCGTGTCATCAAACAACGAGGACGTTCATAACGTAACAAAATATATTGGAAACACATTTTTTCACCTAGGTACATAATGAAGGCGTATCAATAAAGCTTGGAAGCAACCGCGGCCCGTGGAAAGTCAAATTTATTCGACTGCGACTGATGTGGTTCCTACCGACCAGTCCGGGGTCATTCAGACTCGCATATTACCTATACTTACAAATACTGTTTGTTAATATTTCGCTTAGCGACAGAGGCTTAGCGACAGAGGCTTAGCGACATTAGACCTTTTTAGGAGGGGAGGGGTGCGGAACATCCATATTTCGAAATTTTGTGATATAACTAGCCTCTGCCCGCGACTTTGCAACATTTTTAATTGATACTCCGCTGCTATTAGTCGCAGCGTGATGATATATAGCCTATAGCCTTCCTCGATAAACGGGCTATCTAACACTGAAAGGACTTTTCAAATCGGACCAGTAGTTCCTGAGATTAGCGCGTTCAACCAAACAAACAAACTCTTCAGCTATAATATTATAGTATAGATTTATTACATTAGGTATAGAGGCTTTCCAATAAATATATTAATAATGATGGTTTGTCCAATTAGTTCCAAATTGATTAATTGTCTGAAAAACCCCACATAAAAGAATCAACCAATGAATATTAATGTAGTTATTCAAAGTACATACCAACCGTTAATACTCTGCGCATATATATTAAAACCTTATTGTAGTGAAGTATGGGCGGGCGTGTTTCGGTGCTATCTATTGTATTTCAGACTTCAGAACGTGCTAACTTTGGTTAATTTTGAACAATTAAGGTTTGGAGTCAGTGCTCTCGTTTTGGTCTTAACAAACAATATATATGTATTTTTCATTTACAGACCCATTTATTTCTAAGTCAAGAGATTCTCATGGAAAAACTATGAAACTTAGTTCATGTTTAAACCCTCGCATTAAAATACAAAAGAAACAGATATTATGTTCCACGATGTTGGATATAAAACACTAGCTTTCCGCCAGCGGCTCCGGGTATTTCTTATAAATTATTCTATGTTGACGACGTAATTGTCTATACTCATCTTCATAAAACAAATCTATCCCCCGGGAACCATACATTTTACCTATAAATAGTATATATACTATTCCAGACTATAATATATCTCTGTGCCAAATTCCATCCAGATCTGTTCAGTAGTTTTTGCGTGAAAGAGTAACAAGCATACATCAATCCAATCCATCCAAACTTTCACATTTACAATTTTAGTAGGATTAAATCCATTTAAATTTGGACAGTAGATACGGACTTGAATTGCATAATTAGTTAATATAATAATGTCATCTTAATTAAAACAACAAGCCACAGCCAAACTTAATACGATCAATTCTAGAAACCCGTCTATAAAATAATTAGTAATCGAAGATTAGCTATCTGCCACACAATGTCTGGAGTGTGTTCGAACAATAAACTATCAAGTGAGAATAAAAACAGAAGACTAAATTCACTTATAATTACTAATTGCCTGTTTAAATATATAGTACCTATTTTACAGGAATAAATACAGAATACAAAATCGATACCTTCATCCTTAGTCACGTAATAAAGACATGCAAAATGCCTGAGTCGTGTGTCTCGCGCATAGTACAGAGTTTAAGCGTTCTTAGTACGTAATTATGATTGTAATATGAACCTAACATCGTGAAAAAGGCACTCCAAGCGTACATTTATTGAACAAAGCGGCAAGAAAAACGACGGCAACAAGCGGCGCCGGCTGTTCTAAATTGCCAACACTTCTGAGCCGTGGGCGTTTACTGGAGTTCACTCCACTTCATTATTTGTTACGCTGCATCGATCCGGGATCGCGCAAAGTGGTATATGATAGCATCATCATTGTATGTGCCAAATAAAAGACGATACGGTACTGGGTACATCCATTTTCTGTATTACAAGTACGGAGATACTAGCGATAAATATAAAACGGAAATACATTTATTTTTAAGTTGCATTGTTAGTGAAAAATGCTTTAAAATATAAAAGCAGTTAGGAATCTTATATCTAGCCATTCCTACAATAATTATATGCGGAGTGCGGAGTAATTTGTAAACAATTATTGTATAAAGTCTATTAGTAATGTCTTAATGGCAAAAATACGTTAGTGCGTCAAGCCAGACGGCCGACCAGTGAGCGTAACTTTTTTAAATTCCAACTTGGTAAAGTAATTAGAATTTTTCCAACGGCCCCATTGTGCTACGAACTCTGCTCACGCAAACTTTTAATGCGACTTAAATTCAAATGCTATTTTACGGTTTCTCTTTGTAGAGTTGATTTTAATGAAATATTGAGTACGGGGACATTGATTATTTATTAAATTTAATTTCGGGGTTCAGTATGGCTTGATTTATCAAAAAATATTTTAACGTCATCTTCAGAAACTAGAACAGATGCCACGGCAGCTGAAATACTGCAGAATATTTCATGTCAAATATTGTTCCATTTTTAAATGTTATGCAGCGGTCAGCGGGTATCCAGACATGGTCAAACCGGCCTATTGACTTAAATACTAAAGATAGTGCCGTCCGAACATTTGACAGATGCTTTCGCCTTGTATAGAAACACTAACGCCATCTTTATTAGTATCGCATGGCATTGGTTTTTAGGCGATCGCGGACTGTTCATTTCGGTTTAGAGAAGACTATTGAGACCAAGTTTGGGGGTGTCATTGTGACATACGGTCCGCCCAGTCCTTACGCAATAATATGTATATGAGTCAATGAACAGTCCCTTGTCAGAAATATACACGCCAAATTTATATCTACTAGAAAATCATAATTTTATTATAACTCATATATCTATATGACCCAATATGTACATCCCTACTATTTTTCAAATAACGTAAACGCTAAAGGCAAACTTGAAAGTCATTCAACGAACTCGACGCAAATAGATGTCATCAATCGAAGAGGCTTTCGATCAAAGACAAGGGACAAAGGGACACCGTAGAGCAAGGGCTGATATGCGGAAGAATTATTACCGAAGCGGACGCCCCTAATACCTAAGCTGAACGTATTTATTTTGTGACCTGCTCGAGGTAAACCGACAGCATGAATACACGTAAAATTCTTGTTTAAATGGCGCCGCTCCTTCGCATAATCCCTTCTATGTAATGTAGCTTTAATGGACTACGTAATTTAAAAGCGAATGTTAGGGTCAAAATATTTTGTGGTCATAGACATATATATTCCATAATACTTCTATGTAGGTAACGAGTTTTAGACTTGGATCTTCACTGAGTAGACTTTGCTTTCGACTTATTTAACTCAAACACCGAATTCTGCTTCGCACAGTTAGTTCAGAAATCTTATTCAAGTTTCTCATCTATGAATATACCTACCTAGTCCAAAACCCTAGATAATCGCTATTATCAACCTTACTTTCGAAAATATGTCCTTTATCTTGAAACCGCAAAGTGATTTTGATAAAAAAGTTTTTTTGCTTAGAATTACAACGGTTAAAAGAATAATTTACTTTCCTATCGGTACGTGTATTGTTGAGGTATTGACACAAAATTTCTTAAATATTTGTTCTTCATAAATGAGATTCTTACAATAGCCTTTGCATCTAACAAATAATAATCTGATAAGGTACTTACTATATACTACAGTGTACCATATACACAAAACAGTGTAGACGAAAACAATGTCGCGGCGTGGTTGAGAGAGCGAGATTCCGGCTGCAATCATCTAGATAACACTTGAGGGATTTATCCAAAATAACATTTCGCCTGCGCAAAGTTCTTAATGAAATAAGTTAGTAATCCTCGGGTAATTCGTTAAATGTTTGTGCGATAGATACTAGTTTGGAAGCTCTCCCCGAGTGGCTGTTTCATGCTTTGATTACAGTGCGCCGTGTCTTCATGGTATCAATGATTCACGTGAACGTGCTCGCAAGTTTACCTATCATTTACATTGTTATACAAGAACGTAATAAAGTTTGTCTTCATATTTACGAACAGTAGATGAAGACAAAGTTTGAGGCGTGCTCGTTGTACTATCACCGCCATTTCAGCATTCTCTTGTTTCCATACACAACACACTACGAAATAAGTTATTACCTACAAATTTAATGAAACCGTCTTTAAAATCTATAAAAATGACTGTATACCTGCAGTACTATTATATTTTATATTATACTACTTAGCGACCCGTGCGCAGATTCTTCTGCTATGTTCATATCGACAGCAATGCCACCCGGCCCATGAAATATACATTCAAAATTTCAACCAAATCGGTCCAGCTGTTTAGGAGGGGTTAGGTGACAAACACATATATAGAACAATTATATACGAACACACAAAACTTGTAACCAATACCACGCATTCGCTATAATTGTTGTTTGCAATTTTTATGGAACGTATAATTTTCGTTTATCCTTTGAAACAAAACACTAAAGAATGGAGGTACGAGAGATGAGTGTGCGAAAAAATTCGCACCAATAAAATCATGTGTTTCACAAATTCGAAACTGGATCGTGGCGGGAGGTCAATTAACAAAGTAGCTAAGCGCTCCTGTCGATGGCATCGACAGTCGCAATACAGCTATATTTTTTATATGATGATACGTGAATGCGTCGTCATCGGGGGCTACAAATCGTTTGTACATAATTGTTCAACAATTTTTACGTCAATTAATTCCCGCTTCCAACCTGTTACATCGATGTCTGACAGTTCTTATATTACTCTTAGACAGAGGTCAACGAGTCGTCGAACTTGGGCAACAGTAAGTTTTGCCGAATAAAAAGTCCCATAAAATAAAGCTAAAACTAACCGTCGGTCGGTCGCCGGGCACAGGTTATTTATATAAGTCATGTCAGACAACGCTTCTGGGCTGAAAGTTCAGTCATATTTTTTGTTTGACAAATTGCCGCGGTAACGGGACTTGGCTAAAGTTTCACCTCCATTTAAGCGTCCATTAATAGCTACCGTGCCGTGACTCTCTTTACATTTTATGAAACATTGAGGGCCTTTTCACTACTTCTGGATAGCCACTAACCGCTGGATAAATTAAAAAATGGAACAACATTTTTTATGAAATTATCTTCCAAGTAATTTATCGGGAACTTACATATAGGAGTAGTACCTCTTCTAATTTGACGGTACAGAATCTCTAATACAAATGTAGGAAACAATTTAGGTAGATCATCCTCCTAGCCTTTTCCCAACTATTTAAGGGGCAAATTCTTGTCTAAGTAGCCACTAGCGACTGACCAATTTCTTGGCAATACCGATAACAAAAGGATAAACTGTTTGTCGGACTTCTGACTATCGCTAACGACTGCATTGCGTGAGCTCCGAGCTAAGAATGATCCATGTGTTAAAATGGTCACCCAATCACAGACTGACAGCGACAAGTGCAGCTTGACAATGCAGATCGATTGATAAGCGTTGTTATTCTATAGGTAAATATCCTCGTTGTAAACTATATAATGTCATTGGATTATACCACTTCTTTTTAGCGTGTCGATGGCAAATAAAAATATATTATGGGGTCACACTTGCCTGGCCCAAAACTAAGCAACGTAGCCTGCGTTAGATACACCTGATAAAACACAACTTGCGGGTAGTGTAGGTACTATATCCAGGAAATATTCAACTAGATAATCATTTACCTGACTGATCCCAAAACAATAAATGAAAGGGACTCGCAAATACCGAGGTACCCATCAAGTATGACGTCATTCAACGCTCAACGTCTTTTCGCGAGTCGTGATCTTGTTTGTCGATGTTATTATTCGTCACATCGCACGCGTCCCGCCTGTTATTCTGCTCGAGCGCTACCCCTTAGCCGGGTAACCTTGGCCGACATAACGCTAATGAACACCAAGGATAAGAGCTAACTTTTTTATTACTTTTAGATTCGAATTAGGATATTTTATAATAAATGAAGAGATTTTTTGACAGTGATCGAGTACCTAGTACTACCTAGTAGTATAAATTCCATGGCTTATTGTCACGCAATCTCTCAGCCAGATATTTAAGAATTTTCTCATAATATATATATTCGTATCTATCCATATGTAAGTTTCCGCTTAATTACTTCATACAAATTTTGTTGGATTTTTTAATCTATCCGGCTATTAGCGGTTATCCAGAGGTGGCGCAACAGGCCACATTACGACAGATGGTGAAGGTATTATTAAAAAAGCAAACCAATACGTTAAGCTTAAAGAGCATGTTAACTAGAGTATTATTTCAACAAGTTTAGTTTGCGTGGAAACGTCTTACAAGTGTCTACGCGGTTTGTAGGCGTGCGCGTGCTACGAACGCTACGCCGTTGCTACGCCGTATCAGATAACCTACGCGTAGCACTTTGCCTTGTGTTTTCAAGTACCTTGTTGGCTTGTTCTGCTACTGAACTATAATTGCTTTTGAACAATCACATCTGAAGCGTTTTCTTCTATTATAATAAAGAGAGAATTTTTGTACCTACTCCGTTTGCATAGTTCTACTTCTATATCTATATCTATACTAATATTATAAAGAGGAAAGATTTGTATTTTTGTATGTAACGAATAAACTCAAAAAGTACTGGACCGATTTGAAAAATTCTTTTCATGTTAGTGACCCATTTATCGGGGAAGGCTATAGGCTATATATCATCACGCTACGACTAATAGGAGCGGAGTAGTAATGAAAAATGTTGCAAAAACGGGGGAAAAAATTATAAGACCACGCGGGCGAAGCCGCTGGCGGGAAGCTAGTTTTAAATATATTGGTGTGCAAGAGTACGAGTTTATAGTTTTGTGGTTTTAAAAATTCTCAACAAATTTTATTTTACAAATACCAATCCATAAATTTGTTTATATTGTTATACTAGCTATGGTATATTTGTGCACAACAGATATGTTTAATGGCTGCTAAATTTGAGCGAACTCCTAACGGTTACTCTTATTGTTTCTAGCCGAAAGATCAAACTTTTCATTGAAATTCAGGCTTCGTTAGCATGCCAACCGCAATACCGAAATCAATTAAATATACATTCCAGGTCAGCGAACTGAGAAATGCATGGGTGGTGCTCGCACGTCCCCCTCCCCCGTCCCTCCCGCGCCCGCTCCGCCAGCAGCACCGGCGGTGCGGCGCCCGACGTGCCCGCTGCACATTCTAATCACTCCTAACTACATTTCTTACCATTCCGAACGCAGCAATTAGCCTAAACTCGCGTCTTAGTTTTTATAGACTGGAAATCCAGCGCCTAAAAACTTTTTGTGTAATTAAATACAGACACATTAATATATGTGTACACTGTGAGTGTGCTTTGACTTTTAAGCTTAGTAAGACTACATAGTTAATGAACCACACAGTGAAACTTTAATGTGTTCTCAAACAATAAATAGCGGTATATTATGTATTATAAATTTAAATAAATATCTTTATTTACCAAAAAAAAACAGATTCTACTTTAAGTTTACAATTTCCACAGATTTTACAGGTGGGTATAATGAAATTAAATAAGTCATTTAAGAAAAATAATTTGACTGACATTATATAATATGCTTCCCTAACGGGTACCTTTTCCCATGTATCATATACTAACTAGCCTTTTCCCGCGACTTCGTTCCCGTAGACGTTGAATTTTTCCCCCGTTTCTGCAACATTTTTGATAGGTACTCCGCTCCTATTGGTCGTAGCGTGATGATATATAGCCTATAGCTTTCCTCGATAAACAGGCTATCTATCACTGAAAGAACTTTTCAAATCGGACCAGTAGTTCCTAAGAATAGCCCGTTCAACCAAACAAACAAACTCTTCAGGTTTATAATATTAGTATTGAAGTAATAAGGGCGAACTTATTGCCAATAATCGGACACAAATGTAAACTCCAAGCGGTTACTAAGGTATCCTAGTGGAAAACCTAATAACACTTTACTGGCTGCGAATTGAATCCGAAACTTTCCACTCAGCTAAATGACCAAGTTAACTACAATATGACAGAATAGAAGCTTTTATTATAACCAGGAACAGTTACAGCTGGACGCTTACTAAAGCGATTTTTTCATGGATGAACAATTGCAACTTTTTGATAATAATGATGTCACCATATTATTGGTTCTTAGATACTGTGTTCGTAATTTCACAGAAGTTCTATTAGTACTTTAAGAGAAAATCTATTTAGCACTTTTGTGAGTGTATACATGTTTTTGCTCTGTGACTGTACATTGAACGATTAACGAAAGCGAATTGTTGCACAAGTGTCTCGCTCACAGTGCTCTATGTGAAGAGTTCTGTGTGAGCAACGTCGCTCGTATCCTAAATTGTCAAGTTATGTAAATGTCGGTCGGAAACTTGCCGCCGAGGAGCGACGCGCCTGTTGTGTCGCCTCCCGATACTCAATAACATGCCCCTTTTAATAATTCATTACAATATTCAGTTGCCTCTGACCTCGATACAAGTTTTATAACTAACTGTCATGTTCTACGACTTTTTGGTCTAGAGGCTACAAGCGCGACAGCTCAGCGAACGGTCCTGGATACACATCATAGGCCGATTGTTTGTTTATATTTTTAAGTCGATATACGAACAATCGGTCAGTCTGATGGTAAGTAGTCATCGCCGCCCTTGGGCACCGGAGTGTTATTGGAGTTTTAATTAAATTCTCAGTTAGAGCCAGTTTAGATTTGCATCCTTAAAAAAAATGAGCTCACCCCATAGACTTAAATCATACACTGACAAACTGTTAGTGTACATCATACACCTCGAGTCTAAATTCGCGTAAATACCCATTTATACAAATTTATGGAAGTATTATTTAAATGAGAACAATCTTTTTTTGAAGTCTATTAAAAAGTTAATACAGAGCTTCTGTCCTATTTATAATATGGGTCACCAAAACCGTACGATTAATAAAAATGCTTCCAATTATAATAGTATAAATCTAATGTAGAAATACATTGCTGTAAATAGCCTTACATTCCCTTCACAATTATAAAAACGTTAAACTTAATCAATACAGACAAAGCAAAAGCTGTATGCAGCAGCGCGACTCTCGAGGGGAGGTAAAGTAAATTAAAATCTAAAATGAAATGGATTTAAAAAAGAATGTCAAAGGAGAATACGGAGATATTTTAACCTTTGGTGGCGCAGAATGAGATGATAACAAGGCGTTTAGTATTCGAGTCACGAAAGCTCGATCCACCTGCTTTTCATATCACGACAATTGCCGACCCCGAGGAATCGGCTCTCTAGCGGAATGACAATTCTTGTCTATGAAAATCAATTGGGGAGAACGAGGAGCTCCGGGGCCGGCGACAATTCCAATTTCATTAATAGCTTCCGTCGCAGCGTAGGGATGCCACTGCGTCGGCATGCGGAATGCCTCAAAGTCCCTTTTGTTTACTGCCGTTGCAGCGCTGCTATAACGAGGACTGTAATTAACAAACGATTAGCAAGCCCGACGAACGCGGGCTCCACGTCATACAACTACTTGAATATCACACTCGCACTATTTATTTTTAAATAAAATTCACACTTCGGAATTTGTTGTCACTGAATATTTGTTTGTTTGTATGTATTTCTACAAGATTCATCCAAATATGATAAAACTTTGGCGAGATATACTATTCGCCGCGCACACTAGCTACATCTCACCTTAAAATAAGAGGTATTGCAAAACTGAATTTTGTAGTCCTCGGCTAAAATGTTAAAATGTAACTTTGGAGCAATATTTTTCAATAATAAAATAGTTGTTGTAGTAAAACTTTTGAAGACGTTTCACTCTTTATTAAGTTATGTTTCTAATATATTTTAAATTTTTAAATTAGAATTTGAAATATTTAATATTTGCTCTAGCCAGTAAGAATTTTATCATGCTCGCCCTTCATTGAACTTGATATTTTAAGAATAACGGTTAAACTAGTACCTAAGTACTGCTATTTTGCTAATCGCACCAACTAGTTGGAACAAGTTGTGGGACAGGTCCAAAGTTTCGGGACGCTGATGTGCTCTACAATATAACTTCCTGTGTAACATAAACATGTTATTAAATTTTATTTGTTTACGTTAGTAGTACTTCATTTTAATTAAAAATACAAAGTATTATTCGTTTCTTAATATTTTATTTTGTAGTGTACTATATCTACACATGTATCTTCACATCAAGCTGCATCATCCTCATCACTTTTTACAACAATTGTTACTCTTACCACATATATTTAAAAAAAAAGAGTATCTATGGCGAAGAGCCGTTCTCCCACTTTTTTTGGAACTGTGCAACTAATTTAACGTTTCAAAAGTACCTATTTATATGATCTAATTGATATAAAAATATTTTGAATTTGAATTTGAATTTCTATAAACAGGAAAGATTTGATTATTGTTTGCATTAATAGGCTATACCGATTTGATAAATTCTTTCACCAGCTACATCTTAACTAGTAATTTATGCTATAATTTATAAGAAATACCCAGGCGATGCAGGTGAAGCCGCTGGCGGAAGGCTAGTAATAAAGTAGTAAGTAAAAATGCGCAACACAGCTTGTGTTACATAACAATATTAAATTAACTGCTTTATTGATCACAAGCTATTCCCTATACCTACCTTCTAGTGATCATAAGCTCGGCAGCTACGTGTGAGTTCCTGGGTTCAATACCCGAATCGAACAATTGTAGATATTGTGTCCTCAGTAGCATATTACCTCAAAGTTTCTATTTGAACGTTAAAATGT
The DNA here is from genome assembly GCA_946251955.1 of Acronicta psi. Classification (NCBI taxonomy): domain Eukaryota; kingdom Metazoa; phylum Arthropoda; class Insecta; order Lepidoptera; family Noctuidae; genus Acronicta; species Acronicta psi. The sequence continues at coordinate 6,213,939 of OX276475.1, read as the reverse complement.
GAACTATCGATATTCGATACCTATATACTAATACAGCTCTGCCTAACCCGCGAGTCCTAACACGTATGTGATCATATATTAATAATAATTACATTAATGTTGGAAAAGTACAACCCTGTAGTCTAATTTGATTAAATGAGTAATGAGTTTTACGAAATTTTGACAGAATTTTCAGCATTTATAAATAATCTTCAAAGAACATTCCTAATTATTAAATAACACCAACGTTGCGCCTTGCATGTAAATAATAATTTACATTTTAATATTTAAGCAAAGAATTCTGATGCTTTACTCGTCAGACGATAAATAAATTACCTTAATCACCTTCAATTCGCCGGTATATTTAAGTCCCATATCCCAATCCAAATTCCGAACTGCTACTAGGAATTCATAAGAAAAACCCAACAACACTTTGTTCGGCCAGGGAATCGAACCGAGGACCTTTAGCATAGCAGTCACCCTTTTTTTCAGTAGACAAATTATATTAAAATAAATAAAGGTTCACTTCACACTGTTACACCCTAAAGCTTACCATACACGACATGGTTTATCCTGACCTATTCATGTAACGATCGCCGGCGTTGTCGTCGTACAGGGAAATCGCAGTGTGTGCCACCGAGTATTGCGTTTACTGGCTGTACGGCTACGGACCATGTCCGAATTCAGTTAAAACTGTCTCCTGTCTCGAATACTGTTATATGGATCGAGGCATTCTAGCCAGTATTGAGTAGGTCACATATTGATGGGATATTATTTTGTCAGACTAATCATTTAGGATCTATTGAGTGATTTCATGATGATTTAAAAACTAAAAAATATGGAATAAAATCAAATATTAAATTTAAATAAAAACCGACTGCGTTAAAAGGTTCCTACTCACTAACTAAAAATCTAAACTTGTTTGTTTTTAGATTTTTAATTAGTACTTAGTACTTTTAATGCAGTCTGGTTTTTTTTATCGTTCACTTGGATAATTTACTAAAATAAAATTAATTTACAATATAATTTCGTAGTAAAAGTTGTAGAGGCGGCCCTAGTTTCAGTAGCCGTAGTAATTATTAAGGAAATCACTTATTACTCAGCTCGAGCTCGTAGTTTACACTCAGACTACTACTATCGGGGTGAGTTAGGTTAGGGCTGGCCTAGGCTTATACTTGTACTTCTGATAATCGTAAAATTAAAATACTGTACTTCTATTAATCGTAAAAATAAAATTAATAAAAAGTCGTAAAAGTATAATTAAAATACTGACATTGAACCACATCCTGGTTAGACTGGAAGCCGACGCCAACATAGTTGGGGAAAAGGCTAGGAGGAAGAAGAGTAAAATAATTATTTATTCCGAATTTTAGCCGCATTTGTAGGTAGTACAAACAAGCTGTAGGTAATATTGTTTATGTATTATATGTATTGATAATTCGTATGTAAAATTAAAATTAAATTTTTATTTAAATTAAATAGTATGTAATTCTGTTTCTGTGTATTATTTATATGTATATATATTATTGTGTTTATATAACATAACAACCGTTTATATAAACAGAAGCTTTATTCGTTTAACAAGTTTATGCACGTAGGTACTCATAAGTTAATAAAGCTAGCGAGTTACGATTATCTATGGCGGTGCTTATCCTAGACCCTGTTTTACGTTGGCATTAAGGGAACCATTGACCACTAGAGGCGCGCACCACAGGTGCTGAACTACAGCCGCAAGGGACGTAAAGCTTTCATATATTTAGATATCATACGAGATATGTTAATAGTACGCTTAAACTTTGGGGACACCGAGCCACCTTCAGCCTTACACAAGTAACCAGTTGTATAGTTGCTGTATTTCAGAATTAATGTTTAGTTGAAATTGAAGGACAAAAGTTCTTTTAATTTCAATAGCGTCGCAAAACTAAATAAAAGCCTTTTATCACGTCTCTAGATCACAGACCAAAACTATTGAAAGTTCCAACTTGCATTCATTACTGGTAAAATTGAATGGAAATATCACGAACTTTGGTTTTCTCATCGAACTGCAAAAGTAAGTTACGCTTTTGTTTTGCATTGCATTACAATATCTAGCCGCTAGTACCTAATAAATAAAACCTGAACAAGGTGTGGAAGAGAAAATCTTAAAATTACTTTTTTTTATTATTATTAAACTTTATACGCCGTTGGTACCTACAAAGGCAGTCTTAATGCCGTTAAGCACTATGCACGCATTTTTCTATCGTTGTACAGCAGGGGATTGTATAGGAAATTGGAGAGGAAATGTTGAATAGTTTTCTGATGAAGATTGACTGGCCCGCATTGTAGCTTCAACATAGTTCAGATATTGTCTTGTGCACCTGGATGGCGGGGAGCGACGTTAATTAACTCCGAGTTACATAGTTAGTGGCGCAAACAATGCAGTTGCAGGTGTATTTGCTCAACAGTGGCTGAGGTTGCGGGAACCTTGTGTTAGATTACCATTTAATACAGATATAGTTATTGTGACTTTGACACAATTAAAGGCAGTAAGCAATACAGTAACTATGAATTTATTAGCATTTTTTAACCTAAGCATATAACATGATACTTACACAATAATCGTGAATCTATTTGCCGATAATGGTCATAAAAATCAGCGCCCCATCAACTAATACATCAACTGATAAAAATTTTGAATTTATCAACCAGCAGTCAGCACAGATTTTTTTGTACATGAATGTCAATGTCTTTTTTTATGATTTACGAATTTGTAAGTTAAGTTTACCTATTGTTTTCTGTATCGGTAATGTATGGAGAATAAGAAAAAAATCGTGCTAATGAATTCAAAGGCTAAAAAAGGCTGTTTAATTATAATAATTGGTCTTAAACTCGTTTTCTATGAAAGGCACGATATATCGATGGCCTGCCCTTACGGGCACTAATTGAAACCTAAGGATGAGAGATGAGTACAGCTAGGTCGAAAAAAGGCCGCTTTTGTTAAGTAGTGTACCTACCTATGCGTGTGATTCATTTATTTAAGATGACCTGACCTTTGATGAATGATGATTCACTGACTGGTTTACAGTAAGTAAGATAATATTATTACTTATTAGAAACTTCTAATATTATGTTTACTTTATAAGTATTACAAAATTCTGGGCGATTTAATCTGTTAAGTATCTTTATCATCCAAAATTAAGACAAACAACCAAGTAAAGGAAGAGAGTTTGTTAAATCTGAAATAATTAATTATTCTGAATACTAAACCAAAGAATTAAATGGTATTTCTGGGAGCTGCTACTGCTAACTACTAAGGAAATGAGTCTTAAAGATATTTAAACTTAGAGAGGCAAGAACTCGTGGCCTCTTACTAACTACGCATTCCATTATACAGTGTAAAATGTTATACTGTATACTTAATGCTCTCTTTTCATGCTCTATAAATTGTCGTATAATCGCGGTTTACAGTGTGATCTCATGATAAACGGATTTTGAGTATAATATATGAATATTATTTGTTCTTCTATACGTCCTTCCATCGTTTCAACAGTTATGTTAGTTATGCAGTACATTATACACTACACTGCAGATTAAAAAGGTTCCAGTTTTTTAAATGCAAAAACGAATTCTGTGACTGTGCTGTTATCAAAACTAACATTTCGTCATCAACAGCTTCGTCACACTTATGGTAACAAACGATGCCTACTTGTATATGTTAATGTTTAAAGATAAATAATCAGTCAAGTTAAACTAGTCGAAGTTAGGCCTGTCTTACCGCCCCGCGGACCTTCTCTATACCCAATATACATACCTAATGTGACGTAATAATGTATGTCTTGACACCCGCCTGTTGCCTTCAGAGTACCTACACATTGGAACCATCCCACTATCCGACTAGTGAGGATTAATACACACCCGGTTGGGTTTAGCGCAGACTAGGATTACGCGAACTACGCCGAAATTAGTTTTCATGTTACATGCTGTTACAGAAATAATATTTTATATCTACATATAAGGTACTATAGGTAGACATAAAATAGTACTATAAGTCCTATTGTATGGTACGCCTAAATAGCATAGCAGACTTTCTTTAACGGGGAGAAATGTTATAAGATACTAGCTTAAGTTACTCCTTATAACATTAGCTATCTGCGAGTGAAAGTCCCGTAAAAATCGGCGCAGCCATTTCAGAGATTAGATGGAACAAACAGACAGGCAGACAAAAGATTTGAAAATAGTATTTTCTATGTAAATACCGTATGAACTTTCATTTCATATGCGTTTAATGAAACGCTGTTAATTTGAAATTACAAACAGACACTTAAATTTTATTTATTTGTATAGATGTATAGAACACTTAGTATGCAATAAATCTTTTGAATTTAAATTAATTAGATATACAAACGAGACACCGATTCATATTCGCATCACCCAAAAAAACTAGGTACCTATAGGTAACTTAGGTACAAACAAACGACTGATAAAATTTTATTTTAAACTTAAGTGCCATAAACCAACTGTGTCGTTGTCCTAAGCCAATTAGGAGGCATCATGTAAACGCACAAATACTATATAGGTAAGTACAAAGCCATTGCTTCAGACTTGACACTAGGTACCTGATTCTGATTCAGAACACGGCTGCGTAGTAAATTTCTTTCTCCCATTTTGTTTGGTTTCCTATAGAGGCAAGCGGATCGCGAAACAGTATTGTTACGAGATTAACTTCATTTGATACTAGAGACCTGAACAAATGGCTGCACTCGCTCGAAGGGGTACGCAGAACCCGCTCCAAGCGAGACGCGAGAACACAGAACTTGATATTACTAATACGAGTATTTATATTCATATTATTTATTCGCATTACACAATGCAGACTTAGGTGGTAGATACAATGCTTTAAAGCTTGTAACAATCATGGACCCTGTAGGGCACAGCAAAATATAAATCACCATAGTATCCTTCCTTCGGAAGACGGGTAAGGATACATAAATATAATATCTAACTATGCATTAAACTAATACTTACTTATATTTTTTATCACTTTAAAATTTAGTAAATGAGTATTAAGTTTAATGCGATAAATGGATTTAATAAAATATAGTTATAATATCCATTGGTTTATTGGTATCAAGGAAGGCTTTTGAACACGGGATAAAGTAACCGTTTACTAAGATTTTCAGTAAAATCTTGTATTTCATTAATGGTAGTTACTTATAAAAAGTTAAGTTAGTATACATATACTGCAACTATGTATAACAACTATATTTATTACTTATGGGTTTTAAAGATTATTGCTACACAGATATTAACTTAACTACAAAAATAAATTCACATAATCTAACTAAATAACAATAAAAACATACATAGAAAATAAAATGTTTCTTCTTACCGTGACACTAGATACTCACAACAAAATAAAACGTAGATGTATATCTGTACTACCCATCAAAACTTAAAATCATCTAAAATTAACAAAGAATATGAAATTGGTCAAAAAAATATGGTATGGTACAGACAACTAAAACATTTTGCATCATCATTTAATCAATTATTTTAATAAAATGCTATAATTTAAATTTAATTAAGCTTTTCTCAATACTGCTGAGAGGTGTCTATTGATCGGCTGTGCAACGCTATTTGTGTGGCTAGCGCGCGACTCTTGCGCACCCGACCGGAAACGATGACGAAAGAAATCGATCAGAAGAAATTTTAGACAAAAGATAATAAAAAATGAGGGCGACTGCTTCGCAACATGGCCTTGACTGGCGACGCCCTTGACTCCAGTGAAAACGGTCGCCACTACTGACAGCTCATCAACTCGGTAACCTTAGGAATATCTGTATTACGTAGATTGTCTGACATTTATTATAATTAATTAATTACCTATGTGAATATGATAAATACACTTCAAATAAGTGTTCTCATAGTAAGATTCTAAACGTGTTTTAAAACTGTATATTAAACAATCTATTGATAAGTTAACAACAACTTAGTTACACAGCCCGGAGAAAGCTAAGAATAAAGAATAAAGAATATATAATAAATAAAATAATAAATAAAAAAAGTTTGCTATCTCTGAACAATGGCTTCACCGTATTCTCCTCCCTTACAGTAGCTACGCTTAATATTTTTAGAAATTAGCAATGAAATATGGAAGCACACTGTACACACACAGCCCATTAATTGTTTCCGTAGGCGCAGTGCGTGACGGATTGGCCCAAAGTTCAGATTGTATCACAAGTTCGTGCTCCTCGTGGGGAGTTCTTCAGCAGTTTATCAGACTTTTTGCGCCAGTACCGCGTAGGTACACCTAAATTTCATGAATTTTAATTCAAATAACTTTCCTACGCTAGCACAGATCTAATTATAAGAAAATCCATAACAGCCTTACGAAGATACTCGTAATGTATATGTTTCCAGTCTTTAAAACTAATTGTAATATTTTCAATTACATTTATGAACTCGGCCAATGAAAATGTTTGGTATTGTATTATTGAAATTCACTTTATTTAAATAGAAACTTAAGCAATCCGTAGTACTTATAAAAACAAATATTTCTAAAAACAATCTTCTTCTGTTTACTGTTAGAGCAGTTTCACACTACGTCCGATCCGAATCCGATCAGAATCCGTTAAATACGGTCCGGTGTAGACGTAGAACTATTTGTATGGTAGTATACACACTAGATCCGATTTCTCTAGTAGACTATACCGGACCGTATTTTCACGGACTGATTGGATTCGGATCGGACGTAGTGCGAAACCGCTACTACCATCTTGAAATGTGGCCTATACATATGATTTAAACTCAAGTTATATTAATACAGACACACTACTAAACTTATTTTTTAAATTGCTTAGCAGAACTTTATTATAACAATGTAAACAGTTCTAAATATTCATCTGAATTCAAATAATTATTTTCATCTGTTTCTTCAATTAAGAATTTAAGGACTTTTTACCTTTTATTCCTTCATGATTACATTTCGCAGATAGAAAATGGAATGACCTACCCTTGTCTAATAATGGAAATTATTAGACAAGGTTAGGTACACCAAGAAGCACACCGAATTAATATTAAGTTACAATATGTAACAGATCAATTATTCAGAATAGAATCTGTGCATTACATTCCTCTGTAGATATAGTTAATAATTACGAGTATGTAACCGACCAGGAACTGTTAAATGATACCTACTAATCGGCTGGCTGGATGGCTACGGATGATATTGAAGTATTAGACATATTTTAATATTAAAATATTGCGTGTTGGGAAACCAACAAAAATCTCATTTTTTTCTATTTGCTTAATGTTAACAGGTACTTTATTCTATTGTACTACCGGTAGCCTTTCTTTAAATCAATTAACTTACGTTATTGTGTTGTCGAATTAGGTAATGCAATATAGTGCAGCAGTTGTGAAGACCGAAAGATTGGCGTCGATAGGTATCTATTATTTAAAAATATAATTCAGGTCAGTCGCATACCTGTGACCGCCACTCTTTACCCTGACATTAAAAACACTATTATTGCCAATACTATATAAGCTAAGAGAAAACAGTAACAGGTATCATTTGGCAATCATTGCCCAACAGAACCGGGAGAACAGTACAGGATGCGAGCTACCGTCGCAGTTTGTTTGGTGGCGCTAGTGGTTGCCGCCTGCGGCAGGGAATTGCGCCACAGACGCGACATCGACCTAGAAGCTGCAGCCTCCCACAAGTGGGAGAAGGGTGGAGGTGGTGAGCACCACGGCGATCACCATCACGAGCACGGCGGACACGGTGAGAAAGGATACAAGGGATTCCACGACCATGAGCATGGCAAGAAGGGACACTCCCTCCACGAAGGACACAAAGGCCACTACGATGAGAGTGGAGGACACAAAAAAGGTCATCATCACGATGACGGGTACTACGATGAACACCACCACGGCGAAAAAGGCGAAAAGGGACACGGTTTCGAAGAAAAGGGACACTTCCACAAAGGTCATTCCACAAAAGGACACCACGGTGTCCACAAGATAGATGAATTCAAGAAAGACAAACACTTCCACGATAAGCATGGAGAGTCCGGTTTCGAAGAAGGATATGGAGGACACCATCACGAGGGAGGCTACAAAGAAGGCGGACATTTCGATAAGGGCCACAAGGATGGCGGATTCCACGAACAAGAACATGGTAAAAAGGGCTTCTTCGAGAAGGGAGGTCACCATCACGACCACAAAGGTCACCACGACGAAGGCGCCGGTCACGAATACTGGGGACACCACGAGGGACACGGCAGCAAAGGAGGCCAGGAAGACCATAAAGGCTGGGACTGGAAGAAAGGTCATAAATAAGTAAACAAGTGATTAATCTAAGATGAGGCTTTTTGTTATTGTTGATACTTTGTGATACGCGAATAAATATTTATTAAATTATGCCACTGAATTATTTTTATCAAAAACTTTTTGTCAGTATCAGGAAGACAAAAAAATTAAATAATTCTATTTACCTTAATTAATGGACCCTCTCCTTTTGTCTTCGACTAAACAGAGATTACTGCCGATTAAACATTAGACCATCAGATGTTATTTTGAAAGGACGAAGGACAGCTCCTATAATATTAAATTGAAAATTTGAGTGTATTTTTTTATTTACTTAGGATCTATACCTATATAAAAACCTGTCCAATTAATTTATCGGTTAATAAAAACCTTTTTTATTATTGGAAACTAATTATTCAATCATGTTGAGTGGTCAATTCATTATATTTTATTTATCACACTCTTCGCATGAAACACCTAAACAGTAATGGCTACAAAAAAAACTCGTGTCAGTCTTGTTTAAAAAAAAAAATCTTGGCTTAGTTTTATTAGCAACGGCTTTATACAAAAGCGGTACTCGCGAGGAACGTCGGCGGCGGTTGAAATACCCACTTAATACCTAATCCAGTCCTAACCTTAGTACCCATATTGTAAAAAGTAACTTCATACATTACTTAATTCTTCTGTGTAATATAACATTATGTACCTACGTAACTTTATGCTCATGTGTGTATATATCCATCATTATATTTGTGAAAATATACCATTTCACGTTTTTAGTTGATTAAAAATATATTAATAAAATAAACAAAACAGCTTGTTCCTACCCTATATATATTATTCAAGTTGTGTTTATACAATTTAATAAAAGAAATGCTGTTTAGTACTGATTAAATAATTAAATATTAACCAACAGTGCAATAACAGCCAAACCTTGGAACACCGCTCTAAGTGAGTGAAGCCTACCAGCCAAAACACAAAACTAACATAATAATTATGGCATCAAGCTCTGGGGCATCCAAGCGTGGATAATAGGCTAAGATATATATTATGTCATAGTAGCATCACAAAGCTAAATTATCATAAAAATCTGATAATTCTACAAGAGCATGAAATCACGCATTAAATGGGTATATTACCCACTAGGTTATATCCATTCAAAACCAAGAAATACACCACAACTACCGAAAAGAAAGTTGTATTATAATAATTGAGTCACAGTAACTGCAAATTTTTATTCAATTTTTTTCCTGTGTAGGGACGGATTAGATTTAGAATAAGAATACTATTCCTCACTGCCCTCAGATCGGGTTTTTGTAAGATGCGAGAAAAGATCTGACTTGCTTGGTGAGAGCTGCTTGGCCTCTTGGGGTTTGACTAGCTGGCGACCACCCTTTCGTCGGAGTCTAAAGTAAAGCATCTTTGTTTGTGTTGAACGGCCTTTTACGCGTTGTAGATTGCTTTGCAGTCAGTAAGGGTTTTTAAGGATCGGCAAGGCATCCATCAGCAACACCTCTAGTGTTGCAGGTGTCCTTGGGCGGTGATGACTACTTACCATCAGGTGGATCGTCTGCTCGTTGGCCGACGTATATAAAAACATGGTATACCCCAAACTGGGAATGGAAGCGAAGACCTGGAGTACAGCAATTGCGCTAAGGACCACTAGGTTAACATGGCAGCTATAAATGTATAGATATATGATTTAAACTTTATTCAATAAAAAACGGATTTCATCCCTAAATAACAATTACTGCTACTAACAATAACTATTGATACATACATTTACGAGTTACGAGTTACGAGTCACGACAGATTTTTAAAAGCATGATCTCATTTTCTTGTTGATATAGATATTCACTATGGTTTCGAATAATCCTGTATTAGAGAATTATTAACAAAGCCTCTTTGCTTTGTTAATAATTCTCTTAGTAGATCGTTTGATACATCGTACACGCTGTTTGCACTGCCTATGAATTCGTCGTTTATGAACCTTACCTTGTATAGCAGCAACAGAATTGCACACGATACGAATCAAATACGTAGAACATGCACATTGTTTAGGGTTTCAAAGAATATCAGCTTTAGGTATCTAGCTGGCATTTTACCAGCACATACCCTGGCTAAAGTATTTGTATATCGTGAGCCTTTTAGCACCTGCTCGACCATTAAGTAATTTATTTATCGATAATATTGTGTAATCTCTTCGTGACCTAAAATACATAAGTTACGTACTTACACTGCTACAATATCTAATATTATGGACAATTAAAATTAATTGATACAGACTCGAGTGTTCATTGTGAAAATTAATCAAGCGGTTAACCGAAGCGCTAGCGCAGAGTTTGTGAACATACGCAATTACGCACAACTAATGAGCAATTCTTAAAGTTCCGCTGTGAATATTGCTTTCCCCTTTACTTGCTATACAGCACTGCTTTTACCCAAGTGCCGAAGAAGAAAATTAAGCCACAAGCCAACATTAAAAGTAATATAAAAAAAAATAAGTTATGGTAGAAAAATAAGTTCAATATTTTATCAGAAACTACAGATTCATTTGGCACATACCGATCCATAGGAATTCCCTCCCCGGTCCGGTCTGGGTCGCCAACATAATGACATTCCTTACCATAACCGATATAATATTTTTATTTAATCGCTTTATATTTACGTTAAACCAATTTGTGAATTAATATACTCGTACTTGTTGTAAATTTTACGAGTCACAGTTAATACATTAATGCGGGTAAAGTTAGGTTAGGTTAGGCTCTGTTTTTGACGAAGTAGGTACTATTTCTAGTAAAATCTTTAGTTTTATGCTAATTCAAAAGTACACAATGGTAATTACGTGTACGCTACTTCAACATAGGTACTTAAAACAAGTTATATTTCGCTGTAACGCTAAGTTAGCGAATTGTAATGCAAACCAAATGTTCGGTATAACACAGAGCCTGCACTAATGTAAATGCCAGTGCTACATATTCTGAATGTAACTAGGCGTACAATCATAGCCTGTTGCGCAACAAACCAACCAACTATTGTGGAGATTTCGCATAAAATTTTGATGAATAGATTTATGTACCTCCGTATGGCAGAAATAGTAAATAGTTTACCATTTTGGTTTACTACGTTTTGCTTCAATTATCAATAGTTCCGTTACCAATTGTGTTTTAGGTTATCAATTTTTAGTTTTTAGTTGCGACTGTTGCGAGCTTTGTTTTTCTACTCTAAGTATAGGTACCACAGTACACGTTTGTCTAACCTTTCAGGAAATACAGGCTTCATTGTATGTTATGTTTTAACGATAGGTACCTACATATCTATACTAAGTACCTAATGCATAGCTTTAAAAATCAATATTGTCACAACACAAAGATGAATCACTGAGACACCAATGATGCGAACACAACAAATAAATAAAAGCTACAGAAACATCTTATATCAGGCTCATTTATCATTTCCAAAGTGAATATTAACGTCATGTCAGTCATGACGCAAATGAGAAGGGAGATGCTGTTAATGTACGGAACATATTTTTGTGTATTTATAAAATTATTCTGTAAGAATTTTCAAAGTACTTTTTTACAAGCTTACGAAATAATGAATTTAATAAAATACGCTACGAACAGGTTCTTTTTCCATTCTCTATTGAAAATAATTTTTACTATAAGACACTTCGGCTAGAGTCGGTAAGTAAGGAAAGAAAACAGAAGTGACAATGCTTAATCAGCTAATTGTTAAACTGTTAAAGGTCAACATAACAACTCGGTAACAGTTCACACTTATCTACTTTATTTTACGCGTACTTTTTCTTTCTATACGTAAAGTCAAACTAAGTAGTCTCATCCACTTTATTATCCTAAGAAATTAAGTTTAAAATTGAACAAAGTTGCGACAATACATTAAAACAACACTGTAATCATCAATGGGTTTGTCAACCGAGTAACTTTTGTCTACTTAAATTTTAGTAGACAATAATTAGTTGCATATTTATGAAAGTTACACACCGTTGTAAATCATTCATTACGGTGCGTATGCATATCTACCTAATCACCTATGTACAATAAAAAATTAAAAACGTTTGAATCTCTTGTTTGTTTGGATGTTATCTCACCAGCCAACTATTGTATCAACCTAGGAAGGAAGTGGAAATCTCCGTCTATCGTTAATTTGACAACCTTGACACTATCGAGAGCTGTGACTTACCTAACCGCTGCTGTCGTTTAGTATATAAAATCATTGTCACCGATGAATCGATATCAGTCACCAACAACAAGTCTAATCAACCATGAGAAGAAGCCTCCTTGTGGCTTTAGGCCTTCTGGCCATCGCTGCCCTCAGCTCCGCCAGGGAGATCCGGGAGAAGAGAGACGCCGACCTCGAAACCGCTGCGTCTGGACACCACTGGGATAAGGGTGGCGGTCAAGAACACCACGGACACCACCACCATGATCACGGTGGCGGCGACCACAAAGGACACAAGGGACACCATGAACACCACCACGGCAAGCATGGACACCACCACCACGGGGGACACAAGGGACACCACGGCGAACATGGCGGACACAAGAAACACCATCATCACGACGATGGCTACCATCATCATCACCATCACGGAGAGAAGGGTGACCACGGACACGGCCATGATGAACACGGACACTGGCACAAGGGACACGACACGAAGGGACACCACGGCGTCGAGAAACATGACGAATTCAAGAAGGACAAGCACTTCCATGATCATCATGGCGACAAAGGCTTCCATGAACATTATGGTGGTCACCACCACGAAGGCGGTCACAAGAAGGGCGGCCACTTCCACAAAGGACACAAGCACGGCGGACACCACGAACACCACCACGGAAAAGAGGGACACCATGAGGATGGCGGTCACCACCACCACCACAAGGGTCATCACGGCGACGGCGGTCACCACGAGCACTGGCATCATCATGGCGACCACGGCCACAAGGGAGGTCACGGGGACCATAAGCACTGGGAACACAAGAAGGGGCACTAAGCGTTTGTTAGTTGTATCTGAATTGTTATTTGTTGATATGTTACTAACGAGTGTTTTTGTTATGTTTATACGTCAAACAATTAAATTTTATACAAAATAACTTAGTACTGATCTGTTTATTCTAAAAAGCTACCTGTGCGCAGCTTGGCCAGCGTATCCCGGTGGATTCAAAAACTTGAAAAACACAAACCTTGTCCTGATAGTAACGAACACAACAAAAGAAAATAATAATCCAATTTGGTGCAGTTGTTCGGAAGTTACGTATGCGCGTACCTACATACATTTCGGTTTATCATTTTCTAAATTATACATTCTCACGGAGTTTGAGTGACCATAAACTTTTCATTCTTTTTTTCATACTATACAACTGTAATTATATTTTTTGCTTAAGTCTAGTTGTACTAGTAGCTACCTAAAGCTTGCTTGCCGTTTATTGGCCTATTACAAGTCAACTCAAAGCTCAACTTGTGTACCATCTTGAAATCCAAGTGTTTCTGGTGACATTGTGTGGCCAGCCTATGTCGAACTATTTATTCATTTCTATATTATTAAAAAGCTCAACATTTTTAAATACCTATAGGAAAATACTGTTACAACGTAAAACATTACCACATACGAAATTCTTCGTATTTACAACAAATTATGATGAGGCATACGTAGGGCTAGTTCCTTACAGTTAATTTTGCTGGAGCAAACTTAACAATTATCTACTTATTGTTCAGGATCGGATAGATCAGGATAAGGATCAAGTTTTCATTACGAGGAACAATACAAAATGAATTCAATTGATGGCTAGCTTGTGACACTCAGCACCTAAGAACGAATGTTACTTCGATTGATACGGAAATGTATGGATGCACTCAACATTTTTATCACCGTCATCATCATTACTGTATTTACATAACAACTAAGTAGTGGATTTTCCCGTTCATAAACTTTTTTCCAATCCTGTAGGAATTTCCGATATTTTTATTTGAATGCCTACGTCGTAACATCTATCTATGTGTGTGCCTCAGCCCAGTCCGTTCAGTGGTTTGAGCTTTCTTTCTTTCCTTTTATGCACATACTAGCTTTTCGCCAGCGGCTTCGCCCGCGTGGAAACGAAAAAAGAAATGAAAAAAGCACTGTAAGGAGCGCTTTTTTCGCATTAAAAAGTAGCCTTTGTCCTTTCTCTAGACTATCTGTGTACCAAATTTCATTTAAATCGGTTCAGTGTTTCTTTCGCATTTATAATATTATTAAGGATAATATACTGTCACCACGCGGCCGCCCTGTTTCGTCAGGATAATATCAGAAACTATAGAATTTCATAGGTTTTGAATAATCAAAAAGGGATTACCGATTTACGAAGGATGTGGGCGATTATTTATGAACCCGTGCGAAGCCCGGGCGGATCGCTAGTAGGTAATAACTACAAGTGGAGAACCAATCAACGCGCGTGCCTTCAATGGCGGATTTGAAAAAGACTGCTCCGCTCCGGTGTGCTAGCTAGGACCCACATGACAACATTCAAATTAGAATCGCCACAACAAGCCAAACAAGGATATTTTTTAAAATTTGGTAAGTCGGTCCCTCCGAGGACCGGAATAATAATAATAATTATTATTTATTTATTCCACAATAACCAGTTTACAAGCATGTTTTACAGATTGGGTTACAATTTATTTAGGTGACATGAGTGATAAACCCTGGCTCCTAAACTAGGTATTCCTGTGACTTAGGAGTCAGTGTTCTACTGAGTAAGAATAGTCTTAATGTTACAAGAACCCATCACCCATCCATAGCTTAACGGTGTCTAGCGCAGCTTAACTTTACACGGTGGAGCCGAAAATAGTCTAAAAAAGCAATATTAATTAACAAAATAATGGTAATGATAAAGAAACAACGATACAAAGGCATCTTAAAGTACCTAATAAGGGTACCCGTCATGGACCACGTTGGGGTTGGACCACTTTCCACTCAAAAGTGGTTAAAAACCTCTATTTTCTTTGAAGTCTAAAAAACTATGAAGATTGATTTACTGTATGTGTAAATTTAATTGTACTCATCTAAACGGGTAATGTTGACTTCCTAATAACAATTTTCTGCATACGAGTGAGCAACATGTAGGTACTGTCACAAAACGTGGAGAAAAGACTTTGTACCTACCCCCTTTACACGGAGGAGTATGAGATTTGCCATAATTAAATTTCATAAATGGAGGAGTGCAGAAAGATAAAATTTATGAAAAATGGAATCTGTAGGTATTTTTTATGTAGATATTATTAAGTTTGAATTTCGACCACCAGGCGAATACTGGTAATTCGTTAGATTAGATTTTGCAAAGATTATGCCATTTTGTGAAAGAATTGACAAAGATTTTTCAATTAGTGTTAACAAAGATTTAGTAAGAACGATTATGGTCTGTTCACGTTAATTTAACCTTGTACTGAATTAATAATATAATTCAATGAAATTAATTAGGCAGACTTCATGAAGAATAAACAGACTACATAAATGCGAAAGGTACTTACTAGTAAGCGGTGCCGGTATTTCCATTAGAACATCACAATTTTGTACACAACACTATATCGCACACACTACTGCACAAAATATAATACAAGTTCACATCACTAACACGTCAAAGATTGAAGTTATTAGGATTTAATCTAGTTGAACCTTTGATAAATGTTTTTACACTGAGTGGAACCTACAACCCTCTGTCTCTCTCTCTTTCACTGTCTATTATTTACAAGAATGTTCTCAAGCTATCAACAAACGAACCGAACAAAAGACTGCATAAGAACATGGCACTATGATTAATTTAACCTGACGAGGAACAATTGTTACTACCCTCCGGTGGGTAACTGCTCTTTACTAAATAATTATGTCACTAGAGAGAACAACTACCGCAAGGAAATATTTTTAGACGTCAAGATCCTTGAAATTCTCAACTAACTACCGCCATTGTAAACTGTCATTACCTACATTAAAAAGATTTTCTATATGTATACCTTTAGGTTTAATTTTGTTTAATAATGGATTTGTTTTTGGAGAATTCTGTAAATTTTGTCTATAAACTACCGTTTACGAACTTTATTTTATACCTTCATTCTATCAACAAGTTTTCCTATTATTTCGATCATAAAAAGGAATTGTACTTAATGCCTTATTTTTTTTATACACGTTATATGAATATGAACCACTGATTTAATTGAATACGTATGAGTCACAAAGTTGTCAAATGTAGGTAAATATCTGTCATATTCCACGCATTTAAGTGTGCAAAAATAGTGAGGGGAAATAAACACATAGATAAAATCGTGAAAAATTATACTTACAATAACTATTGCATAAAGTAACCTCTCATTCCATTTTACATCATCAGTCCGTATTCGTCCACTACTGGACGTAGGCCTCTTTTAGTGAACACCACGCAACTTTAAATAAATGACACAATGTAGGTATGGAGTTTTCTCATGTTCAGTCCTACTTTATTTTAAAGAAAACCAAACGTAACTTTTATGTTATATCAGACTCGGTATCACTCAAACTCAGGTGTTGAGATCCATCTGCGTCATTCTTATGCAAGTAACTGAATTATAATAATTATAATGTAGTAGTACTATAGAATAATGTATGGATTACTTGTAGTAATACTATGCATTAAATACGGAATCAATTTCTTGATTCTTCACATTATTTAGTTTCTTTTCCAATATGAATAACAAGTTCATTGATATTGTTTATTCTATCACCACGTAATGATCTAAAAAAAATTGTAGTTACTACTGATTATAGTTATTACTTCAATCAATATTCATTTAGCACTAGGGCATTTAACCTTGATAGTAAGTAAGTGCAAGCACTCGAGCCAGTGCAATAATTGCCCAATGCAGGTGCGAGAAAACCAGAGCCCCAGTATCTATAAAACGTTGTCGAGACAATAATACGTACCATATCTCATCTCGATCTGTCAACGAATACAACAATAATGAGGGTAGCGCTCCTTCTGAGCTGTGCGGTGCTGGCGCTGGCGGCGCTTGCGCAGGCGCGGAACTTACGCGAGAAGCGCGACGCAGACCTCGAGGCGGCTGCTTCAGGACATCACCACGAAAAGGGCGGCGGCAAGGAACATCACCACGACCACCATCATCATCACGAGGGCCACGGACACAAAGGATACAAGGGACACCACCACCATGAACATGGCAAGAAAGGCCACCACCACCATGAGGGACACAAAGGACACCATGATCACCATGGAGGACACAAGAAGCACCATCACCACGATGATGGCCACCACCACGAGCACCACCACGGCGAAAAAGGAGAGAAAGGCCACGGTTTTGAAGAAAAAGGACACTTCCACAAGGGCCACTCCACCAAAGGACACCACGGTGTACACAAGTTAGACGAATTCAAGAAGGACAAGCACTTCCACCACAAACACGGCGAGCACGGCTTTGATGAAGGATACGGTGGTCATCACCACGAGCACGGACACAAAGAGGGCGGACACTTCGGCAAGGGACACAAGCACCACGGTCACCATGAGCACCACCATGGCAAGAAGGGCCACCATGAAGAGGGAGGACACCACCACGAACACAAGGGCCACCACGATGAGGGTGGTCACCATGGACATCACCACCACCATTCGGGCCATGGTAAAAAGGGCGGACATGAAGACCACAAAAACTGGGGCTTCAAGAAAGGCCATTAAATTAGGATACTAATTTAATCATTGTATAGACTAGACTAGCTATTAGATGTTTTGTTATATATTTTTTATACTTAAACACGACTGTAAATAAACACTATTTTATTCGAGAGCTTTTATATAATTTTTAATGATTGCAAAAAATCTCAAATTGGCTGAATATATTTTTCTTGTGTTGTGTTCATGCTTTGATAATTATGAATCATGGTTCTTTGACGGAAGATATTCTCAAACCATGTTACTATTCCAGTGACAAACATTCGGCACTATCACCGGAATTGAAAACTCAGATCGTAGTATTTTCAGAGATACCAATAATTAGATTTGTTTGCGAAGTAATTTGATTTATCTTCTGCTACTGTCTGGCTCTCTGACTGTTAGTCAATCTCCTTCTATGAAAAATTTAGACACCTATAACCGACATACAGCGCTTTTATTTTACTTTAATTTATATTGCAAGCCACCACCTCCTCACTTAAGGTCGTTGAATTTTTCATTTTCAGCCTTATTATTATAACGAACTATTTTAGAAAATCGTTATGGATCACTGCCATCTGAAAACACACACCCGCCACAACACAATTTAGAAATGATTTTAACGAGAACCGAGATGTGGCGGTCACAATAGTAATTTAACATTGCTTCTCCATAGAAGTAGCTGAAGTAGCTTATTTGAAATAAGCTCTATAGCTTATTTCAAATTTTGATCTCCAGTAGAAGCAACAATCGCTTAACTTATTTAATAAATGCGGGCGTTAGTGACATACCTTATTTTTCCGAAAAATTAAAGATCAGGAAAGATCTGTAGAATAATAAGAGCCTAAATGCCAAAGTTGGTATATCTAGTTTGACTGAAACTCAATCACAGCTTTTTTTTATTACCCAACAACACAGTAAGGGCTACCCCTGTTACACCCCTGGTGGCGTTGTGTGTCGGTTCTTTTTATTCCCTATAACATGGTTGAGTCAAACGGCGCCGATACACACGACGTGCTCGTGAACGGGTGCTGTCTGTCGGGACTGATCAGCTCTTACTGCTATGGCTATTTTCTTTTCTTTTCTATTTTATTAATCCTTACACATCAAACTACAATAGACTCATATTATTCACAACAAAAAATATGCTAATGTCTCACTATCTTTTTTTAAAGAGAGTGACTATGGAGTTTCTTGCCGGCTCTTCTCCATAAGTCCTACGTTTTTGGAACCGAGCAACTAGTTTGACTGGTCAAAAGTGCCTATTTATATGATCTATTTGAAATAAAATATTTTGAATTTGAATTTGAATTTGAATACAGAGAAAGGCTCTGTAACAGGGGTAACCCTTACTGTGGTGTTGGGTAATATTGATATACTACATTTTTTTTCTGATACAGATTGTAACCGACGGCGATCTGAGACCGATAAGTCTGGAGAAGTCTATAGTCGATTCAAAGCGACAAGCGCAACTTTACCTTGCAGATTAACAATTAGATACCTAGGTACCTAGCTACTAGTAGATAAATACCCACGGTGTTTAATTAATTGTTATTTTCAGTAGGTAATAAGCTTATTTCGTGAAATTATGTCTAACTGCTAATCAATCTCCTTTAGAAGGCATGAAATTAATTAAAACAATTTTGGTTTATAGGGTTAGTGGGTGGATGCTAACAACTAAGACGACTAAGTTTTTGTAATCATGTTGAGAGCTAGATTACAGCAAATTGTATTACACAAGCAGATATCCTAACTAATTAATTAAAGCAAATGGCCACAACGTTTACAAAACTTAGTCTGACCTAAATGTATTTTTTTTAAAAACACTTAGACACGTTTTAAAATTAAATCTATTGTAAAAATATGAAGACAAGCATACCTATTAATTAGTAAGATCATTTGAATATAAACTAATTCAAACGCCAGTATTCCCCGAAGGATTAGAGGTAGAGAGGTACTGATGTACACCCACGGTTCGCCGACTTGAACTTCGAGCTGATACAGAGAATTTCTTCAAAAAACACTGGTTGTCTTCTAAATCGAAGCCAGGATATGATACGATCAGCAGCAGCGGTTGTGACACTTGTGACTACTCGACAATCGAAGCCAAATCATGAACTTCGTCGATAACAAGATTCTGAGTGAATTATTATTGTTTTTTTTTAAGAAACTTAAAATTTTCGGCGATGGAATTGAAGTCACAAATAACGTAAGATTTTATCTTTTTATTTCAGCAAAACTTGCATAATAAGTTTATAAGGTTGGTACCTAATAATTAGAAATTTCTACAGCTTAAAAAAACTCAAGTAAACCTACAAAAAAAATGCTTTTAAATACTTACTACAAAATACATGCAGCAAAAATAGATTCGCGCACATTGTGCTTTTAAAATTACGTAGGCGTTTCACCATAAACATTTTTTGAGTGCCAGTGCACGTCGTTGCTTCAAAAACATATTGTTGTCCAACGCGTTCATTATTCACTTGTTTGTCTTGTACAATGTGGATAGAGCGCCATATGTTATACTGAACTATTTGAACTCGCTGTCCCATATTTCCTGAAACAACGGCCATCGATCGTTGATATACCAAGCAAAAACTGACACTTTAAAACCAGTGAAAAATATAGATACAACATTCCTAAATGAAAATATAATCTACTGCAGGCTATTAAGTATTTAATAATATTTTGGTTTTAACCTCGTAACGACAACTACATTACGTACTATCAAGTTCACGTACCTACTTACTTAGTCAAAAAAGTCACTTGTGAGCGAAACCTGAATGAAAATCGAGTGTATTTGTATGCCTAAATGGCGATTGACGATTGATGAGCTGACAAGCTGTTTCTCTGTGCACTATCGAAGGCTTAACCCATGCGGTAACAATGCAATTCCTATTAAATACCTACTACCTACCTTGAAAATCTGAATAGCTACCTATTGATATAATATCCGATAAAATAAATAACACTTGGGTAGTAGAATAAACGATAAATACATAGATAGGTAATACGCTTATATGCCTAATAGTGCAATTAACAGGAGAGGCGGCAATAACAAAACGCCATGCATCGCGGCGCGGCTCAGGCGCGGCACGTCAGCTCCTGCTCACTTGGTCAGGATTACGAGCTGACAGCGTCTGCACCCATAAATCTAGTGACGTGACGTCACTAAGCTCCACACTCACTCGCTAATTAGTGTAAAAGCGTTATCAATGGATTATACCCTTACCCGTCTACAGCAACCTCGTAAATTCTAAAATATGTGGATAAATCTTCTTTGTGGGTCTGAGATTAACACCGATGAGGGTTTTTTAGGGGCGGAATTAACAAATACCTATTGGTAACCGCACAATTATAACGGATAAACTTTTGATCCAGAATAATAGTACGCACTCTTACAGTTGTTTTCCTAGATTACAGGGTCATGATTATAGTACTTAGCTACCTAATTCATGCTACGCAAGATACTGTACAGTTGATGAATACTGTACCGCAACTACCGCAACAATATCAAGATTGAATTGCAGTCAGACGCAGTTACTGTCAGGGGAGTAATAATTATGCAATCTCTTCTATACAACAATGATAGACGGAAACTATGATTGACGTTTATCCGTAAGAGACGTGTGTAGATGGAAGTGACGCGTGAAGAATGTGAAAGAGAAATGCGACGTCACAGTTTACATTCGGCAGTGTTCTCAGTAGCTCTTCGTGGCTGAAGCGTCTGGTGTAGCTACTTGATCGGAATGACGCAGGATTGGACCCTGTTTGAGAAAATATTTTATTTTTACTCATATTATATTATAAAGTGAAAGGATTTCGTTGTTTGTTTGTTTGTTTGCATTGAGTAGGCTCCGAAAAATTATTTTACCATTAGAAAGCTACATCCAGAAAACGCGGGCGAAGCCGCTAGCGGAAAGCTACCATCATCATAACAGCCAAAAGAGGTCTACCGCTAAAGAATAATCAGGGACCAGACGTATGCTGCCTGCATCCAACGACCCCCAGAGATAGACCCCTATAGTACTATACCGAAAGCTACCTACGGGTACCCGACGCCGGAAGATTTTAGGTTCCTTCCTCTCAGTGGGTTAGCCGCCTTCGTGAACCACGTCTTCAAAGAGTAAGGAATATACGGTAATGGGGACAACACAAAAGATCCCATTTGGGTCGAAGTGTTGCTGGTTGTACCAGCCCCATAGTAAGATAAGATACCGAAAGCTATAGTACTGTTATAAAAGAGAGATTTCAACTGCCCCTTAGAAGTCAATTATGTGAACGATACCTATTAGGATACAATTCTGAGTAAGGCGTTATTGAAGATCAAGTACCTAATCTTTTTACTCGAATTTACTAAAATTAAATTCACACCTCGTTCACATTTACTTATATCTAACAATCGCTTCGTTTATAGTACCTCATAATATCTACGTAAGGTTTACTGTTATGATATTAGTACCTACTTGGCAAAGTTTTTGATGTAAAAGAACACCTTATCTAGGAACGGTGATAATAAAGATGAAAATATACTCATACCTAAGGATAAAATATTATTTTCTAACTATCGGTAGGTACCAGAAGGTTATTCCTTCTACAAGAAATAAGTAGGTGCTATTTTTCGTGACGACGAAAGCGATGATATAAAATATCATGAGCTTTTTACGAATTTTATATTCGATATTGATAGTAGAACCTGGCGTTGCTGTTTTGCAATTATTTATAATACTCTTCGGTACCAAGTGAAATATGGTAACATCCTAAAAACTTATTATAAAGTTTAAACTAAGGCTATAAAACACACCTGCTGCAAGTTACAGATTCAATGTAAATACGCCTTACATAAAAATATAATAAAATAATGTTACTATGTTTAATTTAAATTTAAGTTAATATAATAAAATATTAACTTATGAGTTAGATTTTATTATATTAGGAACTGAATATAATATCTGAAGCTAGTTCCAATAATATTATAAATGCAAAAATAACTTTCACACCTAAACCGCTAAACTGATTTCGAGAAAAAGCAATGGAATTGATGCATTCAGGGAAAGGAAATTGACTCATTTTATCTTAAAAAGTCCTTTGGGATGGAGGTGTACTAACGGACAATATAGCTAGTAACGTATAGGTAATGGAACTGCTCAAACACGCGGCTACGATACACGTAGCGCTACGCTGCATGTCTACGAGATAAACCCGGCGGCACATGCTTATGTTTCGTCAAATCTGAATCCTTTGCACTCATAAAGACCGCAGGTAGAGTAAGTCGGACCATAGATTTTAGTCGGACATTTATTTTGTACCAGTGTACCTACGTAGTACGTACCAAAAAAAACACATTTACTTGCCTTCCCTTGCCTTACGATGGCCTTGGCACTCATGGTTTGATGAAAATCTATAGTTGAAAATAACATCAGCCGAAATAATTCTAACATCTGACACAA
The DNA here is from genome assembly GCA_946251955.1 of Acronicta psi. NCBI lineage: Eukaryota > Metazoa > Arthropoda > Insecta > Lepidoptera > Noctuidae > Acronicta > Acronicta psi. The sequence continues at coordinate 6,190,529 of OX276475.1, read as the reverse complement.
CCTGAAACGGAAACCGAAAAAAGTTAAATAATAAGTCAATACCTATAGTTTGACACGCCCAAAATAGTATTCGAAATTTTTTTTTGCTACCATTATCTTTTGACGAATACTTACTTTAAACTTTTCCTTTAGTCTATAGAAAAACGTACATAAATTCGGTATTTTTTATCAATAGTTTACAACTAACAGACCAAACTTTGATAGTTCATCTGTTGCTGACACCAGTATAAAACTGTTAGGTATTACCTATAAAAGTAGGTTACTCATTAATTTCTAGCTAGCTATAAAATCAGTGATGTTGTAACTTAAAATACAAATTAAGTTAGCACAGCCTGTGAAATTGGCAAATAATTAGACAGAGGTATCACTGAATGAAACTAATAACAATAGGTAGGTACAACCGAAATTTTGTACAGTTACTGGCAATAACATAGAATACATAGGTGCATATCACGGTATTCTATACCACAATGGTCGACGGACTGGACTATCCGTCGGCGAATCGACAGGTTGATTAAGTCGCTCGGGTGCAGCAGTGATGAGTCCCATTCATTTTTAATCCTTGACCGACACGTTGTTCGACCACAAATCGATCGTGTAACTGAACCCTTAATCGTTCAATCCTTCAACTAGTGACACAGATCTAATATCACGCTATTTAGCTTTACAGGTGGGCAGAACTCCAACCGTGACGAATCCGAGGCGAGGTGACTTCACCAGAGCAAACTTGACAGTAACAATGCTATAGAAATTGAAGACAGGGATCGTACGAGGTTAATTGGCTATTTTGTAATGTATGACCTTCGTGATCTCGTTCTGTGAACAGTATTCACTTTTTGTACAATGTTTTCGTAGGGCGACAGAAAAGTATCCGTAAGAGTATAATCATTAACTTAAATAATGACCTCGTATGCAGAGTTAGCACAACTTTTTCTTGAATTAGGTTATTTCACTCACAAATGCTCCTTCTGTAAAGATACTACAGAGAACCGACGCGGACGAGGCCGTACTCAAAGTCTATGTTGACAGCGATTATGCCCTAAACATATTACAACACAGATCCTTATGTGGCCCACTTTTTCTGGTTTTAATAATGCCCAGTTAACATCATATTATTTACATATCTCGTTGCGAGAGTCGCGATCCTGAGTGATTACCAACCATAATTAGTTCAAAAGTGCACTTAGTAAAGCGACATAATTTCGCACTCGCCGTCAATATTATTGGGATGAAGCTACGATTTAAAATCAATAAAATATAAATACGTAGTCTACGTACCTACATTACTTAATTCGATAGGGTGTTGTATCATTGTATGATGTAAAAATGCAATAATAAACTCAGGTTATGCTGTACATAGTTTATTATTTAACAACTTAGGCATATACTTAAAATAAAGTAATAATTTAATATTTAATTACCACATCATTTCGTCACTGTACCGTAGTCACAGTATTGAGTGCACTGTCATCAGGTATGTCAAAGTTCCCAGAAAATAAATAAATCCATAAACACTAGCATAGTCCGTCAAAGACTGAGCCTCACTCGGCCGTTCTGTCTCCGAGAAGCGTTCAGTGACCCTTCTTGTATCCGTATTTCTTATGATGCGCATGATCGCCTTTCTTGCCATGGTCATGATGGTGATTATGATGTGAATCATGTCCGCCGGATTCCTTATGTCCTTTATGTTCATGGTGATGGCCTCCCTTCTCATGGAAACCTTTTTCACCATGCTCTTTCTCATGGTGGTCACCGTGATGATGACCTTTGTGGAAGTGGCCTCCTTTCTTGTGTCCATGCTCCTCGTGGAACCCTCCGTGCTTCTCTTCGTGACCGGAATCTCCGTCTTCGTCAAAGAAGTGCTTATCCTTCTTGAATTCATCAAGTTTATGTATTTCGTGGTGCCCCTTTGTAGAGTGTCCTTTATCATAGTGGCCTTTCTCCTCATATTTATGTCCTTTCTCGCCCTTCTCACCTTTGTGGTATTCATCATAATGACCATCCTCGTGATGATGTTCCTTTTTATGGCCACCGTGGTCATCATACTCACCCTTGTGGTGCTCTTTATCGTGGTGACCCTTTTCACCCTTCTCATGATGGTGATGACCCTTGTATCCCTTTAAACCTTTTTCTTCGTGGTCGTGATGGTGATGAGCGTGATGTTCTTTACCTCCTCCTTTCTTGTACTCATGGTTCTGAGGAGCTTCTTTCTTGTGTCCCGTAGCGGCAGGTTCTTGGTCTTTAGCTTGAACTTCATCTTTAGTTTGTTCAAGCTGTCGCGGGGGTAATCGACGCGTTTGCACGACTGCAAACAAAGCCAAAAACCCTAAAATAAACACTACCCTCATATTACGAGGTCGTTTATACCACGCGATGTCTATACGGTGTGCTCTACTCCTAATATTGACAACATTAATGATGGCGCAGCAGTTTTATATAAAGCATTGTGTAAGCTGAGCTAATCGCCGCGTCGCGCGACGAACTCGGCGGCCACAAATTGCGGCAAGCGCTGACTGGGAGACGCTTTTGTATCCAAATCAACCCTATTTCAATATTATAATTGTTATTACAATATAATATTGTTTCCATGCTCAATACAATATTGTTACATATTATATAACAATCGTATACCCATTGAAATAAAAATGTACCTACTCATAAGATTAGCCCATTTTAGACGTTTAGATACGTCATGTCAACATTGTTATTAGGCATTATCTTGTTAGTGTCGTTTTATATTGTTAATAAAAGTAAAAAAAGGACCGTGACCGTTTCTTTTCTCTTCGTATATAAAAAGAAAAAGTATTTACCAAAAAAATAGACAAGAGACGAACCATGTGACTACGAATATTATATTTTTTTACTAAAGTCACAAACCTTACTCTAACTGTTAAGAAAATACAATGGTTTATATAAAAATATCTAATGTATGTACAATACGTAGTAATCCAATGTTAGTGCATGTGCCCTTTATTTTAGGTAAGGTATTCGATCCCGCGGTGGACCGCTAGCCTCAAACTTCGACCACTTGTTGCGTGGGATACTGAAAACCACACAAGGTCGCAATGTACATAATTACTATAATATTATTTGGCTTGGAACATAAGTATTAACTCGGAAGAAAAATACAGTTGAACTAAACTCATCCACGAGGGCCATAGTCATAATGGCGTGGTGCCAACTGCCAACAGAGTTAACTGCATTTCTTGACATTACAAGCGACGACGTCCAATAACGTGCAAAGTGGAAAAGAATAATCATAGCAGTCGTTATTCGGTTACAATTTTTTTTACGTTTAAATTAAAATTTGGAATGTTTACCCATGTATCATGCTCTTTAAAGAAAAGAAGAAAAGAAATTTGCATTAAACGTAAACTGCTGCACATACCCTGTTATGCTGCCTAATTGTCCACTGCTGATTTAGTTTTTGTCACATAGCGAGCGTTGCACGTCACTTTCCAGAAAGACGATTGTAATCGTCCTAGCTTCCTATCCTACATATTCATATGCTTTATTACATAAGTATATCGAAGCAACAATACCTACTTATTACGGATTACCTCATCTTCAATTATCTTAAATTTCAAGTTTCTAGAACTTGTACTAGTAGTTTCAAGATTTTGTGTCATCGTCTTCGTATGGTTTGAGAGTTCAGTGAGTGCTATTTCACAAACTTACTCTGAAAACAATATGAAAAGAAATTTATTCATGATATTAATTGACCTCTAGATTGACTCGGCTTAGCGATTAGTATAAAAAAAGCCACACAAATTATAGAATTAGTGTTCACGAATTCCTTAATATAAAGCAAGCGAGCTGTATCAGAATTTTCGTAAATTCCGATAGGATTGGTATAAAAAGAAAAACGAAATCATCGGTAGACCACCATTAGTTAATGTCAGTACAAAGACCAGAAATGAGGTTTGATTATGATTCAAACCTCATTTCTGGTCTTCCATCTATCTCGAGAAATCTTTTAGTTTTCGAAACCTTCAAGAAAATAATTATAATAATTATTTATCATTGCATAGGAGTAGGTAGGTATAACTTACGAGTTTCTTCATAGGCTAAGAACAGGTTAATATACATACATAAGGAATAGAAAGAAGGTACGATTAAGCTATTTATTTAATCGAATGTACTTAATTAGGTCAATAGGCAAATGTCAAATGCCACTAATTATCATCAAACAAAATACTTTCACAATCATAAGATAATAATTATATAAAAATATTTATTACATAGGTACGCTATACACTATAAAAAATGTTTACCAAGACATTACATTGACCCATGTCGGCAAAAAGTACATTGTGTTATGCATGCTTGCTTTTTCTTCAAACAGAATCGGTAACACAAATAGAGCTTTGTACCCACTTTAAGTGTTCAATTAACCATGAAGCATCGAAAATAGTGGTACGTGCCTTTGAAATATACCCACAAGTAGCCTATGTTTACAAATGATTTAATGTAAATAGCTTTATATATTGACTAAAATGTCACAAAGGTTTGCGACATCTTAGAAACAATCAAACATGAAACTAGTCTTTATCACATATAAAGACTATTTTCATGTTTGCTTTTGTTTGTATTGAGAGGCTGGCTCTTGAGAAATGTTATCAATTTCAGTGACTGCAAGTGTTTTCTATAGGAAACGGTTGATTGCAACCACGACTAATTCGTTGCCCAGTAAAATGTAGGCCAATCTCGGGCAGCGCTCTAGTTTCTCAACGCTGAGTTACTTATCTCGTCGGGAGCCGTTGCCAACGAACCAACGCCAACAATTTTATGTAACTTTGTTGTCGAAACGTGCTGTGAAATTGATAAGTTTGTTTTTGTATAGATCTGTATCCAAAAGCAAACATTGTTTATTTTTTCTATAATTGAATTACAGGCAAATTTAAATTGGATCGGTAGTCCAGAAGGTCTTTGTCAACTAACTAGGTTTGTGAACACGAAATCGCTAGTTTTTGTTTAAAAACATTGATTTATTTATAACAAAACATCACAGTCAATAAAACTTAACACATTATGAAAGCTTAATTAGATAAAACTAAATAAAGACTTCATTAACTCGCATCGGTAGGAATCAGTCTCAGATAAATATTTACTTGTGTCCCTTCTTGTGTCCCCAGTGCTTGTGGTGCTCATGACCACCCTTCTTTCCGTGGTCATGATGATGATGATGGTGATCATGATGACCATCCTCTTCATGATGACCCTTATGTTCATGATGATGTCCTCCCTCCTCATGGTGGCCCTTCTTGCCATGATCGTGTTCGTGGTGACCGTGATGCTTGTGTCCCTTGTGGAATTCTCCTCCCTTCTTGTGGCCGTGTTCCTCGTGATGTCCACCGTGGTGCTCGTGGTGGCCGCCGTCGTGATGGTGGTCATGGAAGTGCTTCTCCTTTTTGAACTCGTCATGTTTGTGCACACCGTGATGACCCTTGGTAGAGTGACCTTTATGGTAATGACCTTCTTCGTGATGACCATGGCCCTTGTGACCCTTCTCGCCGTGGTGATGCTCATGGTGATGTCCATCATCGTGATGATGATGTTTCTTGTGTCCACCATGTTCGTCGTGGTGTCCCTTGTGTCCCTCGTGGTGGTGGTGGCCTTTCTTGCCATGCTCGTGGTGGTGATGTCCCTTGTATCCTTTGTGTCCCTTTTCACCATGGTCGTCATGATGATGTGCGTGGTGTTCGTGGCCTCCGCCCTTGTCCCACTTGCCGCCGCCGCCGCCGCCGCCGCCACTGGCCGCTACCTCCAGGTCCGCATCGCGTTTCTCCCGGGTAGTTCTGCAGCTAACATACGCTAACGCCGCGAAGGCTATACAGCACACCAGAGAAGCCCTCATTGTCCAGTGCACCGATGTGATCAAAGCAGCTGACTGATACCTGTGTCCGCGTCGGCTAAGTTTTTATACTGATAGCCCGTTTTGTTAGTATTGTATGAAAATTGTGTAAAGCTCCAAGGTTGCAGCTACATGGCGGAGCCGTTAGGTTGCGCAGTGCCACCGGGTGTCTCAACGAGAAAATCAGAGTAACACTAACAAAAAAGTATGGATATTCATGAGAAATAGAGTAATAATCTAGCCCTTAATAGTTTTGTTTGTAATCAGTGACGCATTAACTTTTTTACAACTTTGAAACTTGAAGTTTTACTTAGAAACTGAGTTTAAATGGTTATTAATAATCACTAGGAATTTAATTAAATATTATTGTTTCAGCAATTCACATGACGTGACCGAGTGAAAATACAGGATTTGCATCGCTAACTAACAACATCCTCGTATATATTGCTGATAATGTAATTTAGCGATGGTTATGAATAGAAACACATACCCTTAGCACCCTTACTTAGAAGAATACGAACCCAATAGACCCTCGAACACGCATAAATGAGTTACACTGTATAAACACACATTTTATATTTCCAACTCAACTTTTTTGGGAATAATGTTCATAATTATATACATTAAATAATTTTGATTAGTGTAGTTTTCGTTGCATCAAAATTCGTGATAGCTCCTTGAGTCATGTTTATTTTTCCAGCGGACGGAAAGGAAACGTCGGTATCTTACGTAGACACTAGATTCACTCTCCTTTATTATTTTTGCCGGATTCAATTTCTCTCATAATTCTTAAAAACGTTTAAAGCTATAGCTATAGCTTTAAACGTTTCAGAGCGAGAAACAATTCATGTAGGTAGTACATAGGTACTACCTACATGAATTGTTTCTCGCTCTGTTAGTGGTTTAACTTTCAAAAAATCAATAGTTTTCTGACTATTTAAGATAATATTAAAATATATATTTTATCTGTTAGTATTAAACAAAGGAATTAGTCATAATTTATTAAAAAAGCAGATGATTTTTGCTTAATTTATTGATACAATCCTCAACAACAATTACATGAGCACTACATGATGCCATTATGGTTAATAATTTTAATCTAAATACCTATTAAATTTAAACTAAATATATTTTAATTCGTAAAGTACTTTTATAATAATAAATCACAATATATACCAACTTTCAGTTGACAAAATTATTTAACTAAAGGAACATATCTAAATATCTTTCGTAGAAACGCATCAGTGTTTCACACCCTAATGTTTAATTTTTAGATACTTCATTATAATTTCAGTCCTAATAATGGTATCACAAACACATATATTTAATGCAACGGCACCAATTAGTCGGCCGTCGGGAATACAGTTATTTACTCTATATTATTAGCCGTTACATGAAAATATGCGTTGCTTACCAGAAAGCTTGCAAAAAAAATTTTTTTTTTGGTTAATTACAATTTTCATCCTTACAAAGAAGTCAAACTTTAAATATAGTTATATTTTTTTTCGATTTATTTACTTTAAAAAATGAATACTATTCTATTATAATGGAAGCACAAACTCAAAAAGTAAATGGTGAATAGTTCAACATAATATGATTATGTAAGCAGACCATAAGTTCCATGTCAGCTTCACGCGCCTTGGAACAACTTAGATTATAAATCCCAAAATAAAACTAAATATAACCACAGCATACTCAAACATTTATCGGAAATTAAATTAAAACGCGCCTGATCTTTGATTCATGTATTTCTATCAATCGCAAATCAAATTTTACAAACAGATACTACAGTTTTACTTTTGGTTCAAATAATATTGATGTCAAGTTAGTTCGCAGTAAAAATTGTTTATCTTATTATTAAGTATTAATTTGTTTCCATAATGGTTTATTTGTGGTTGCAATTTAGAACATTGCGACTGTAATGTTAGAATAGTTTCTGATTCTAAATGATAATGCATTTTCACATACGCGTTTGATTATTGCCACTATTTCCCAATAATTTATAAGATAGAGTAGGCAGCCTCTTATTTTTTCACACAGTCACACCATTCTATAAAATATTTTAAACACACGCAATTATTTATACATAATATGAAAAATATTACATATTATTGCATGATATAATAAGAAAAATGACGTACGACACGTTATTTTCTTCTGAGAATAAGATCATCTTGATATAATAAAACTACTATTACTTCATCAGGAGTGATGACTTGAAAATATAAATATTTTTCAAGAGATCAGTTTAATAGTGAGCTCATACTTTAATGTTTCACATTGTCTCTGTTCCGTAACTGTAACATAATGTACTCTGTTAAGTCATCGATAAGTATCAGTAAGTTAACGTCTGACAAGAACTATGGTTTTCGTTTCGCTTATGAGTCAAGGATAAAGACTACTGATGTTGAATAAATAGATTATAAAACATAATTATTTTCTAATAACGTGAAGTGCATCAGTAACGATAGAATAAAGTTATTCTCGACATACATCAAAACGTCCTGACACCGAATCAAGGCGCCTGGATAATTTTGTAAAAGACTGTCTAGTTGAGATGAAATCCTCGCTCATTAGTAGCAGCAAGCAGCCTTTCCCGCAATACCTCTTTGCACGAATACTCCGGCAACTTCAAATAGTGAACACACGTATTCACTGACGGATATGACCCGTCTCCAGCGTCAACCTAAAAACAGTTAAAGAAAGTTAATAACGCCCACGTAATTGAAAGTAAAGAGAATGCATAAGGGACATAGTGAACGTACCTTTCGTACTACAGTCAGCCTAGGATGCAGGTTGGCAAGCCCACCGGGTGGCAGGCTGCTGCAGCCCGTCGCGAACTGCAGGAATGCCTTGCGTTCCCGCACAGACATCTCCACCAGTACGTCCACAAGCCGCAGAAAACCAGGGCTGTAAAAATATATGAATACATTAAAAATCCTAACAAATCTTAATATATCAAAGTCGGGTTTGTTACAACACATAACTCGAAAACTGCTGGATCGATTTTCATGATCTTTGATTTGTTGGATTTGTCTCCACTCCGAATAAAGAATAACTATGAAAACATCAGAATTTTTTTCGAATAAAAATTAATGGGGGTTCAAACTTGACGCGAGCGAAGCTCACAGACAATATACACAGTTTATTAGAAAAGAGGAGAATGTAAGATACATTTAAATAAAGCATAAAAGCGTAATACGCCTACAGAATCTACGTCTGTGGTGTAGTGGTTCAAGTATCGGACAGCTGACACGAAGTATAAGCTCTGCTTAGTTTGGGACTAGTAAGGCAGGTCGGTGGGTAGTGTGTAGTGTGTAGTGTGTAGTGTGTAGTGTGTAGTGTGTAGTGTTTAGTGTGTAGTGTGTAGTGTGTAGTGTGTAGTGTGTAGTGTGTAGTGTGTAGTGTGTAGTGTGTAGTGTGTAGTGTTTAGTGTGTAGTGTGTAGTGTGTAGTGGTTACCTGTCGCGGGTGTAGCCGAGCTTGGGCTCGGTGTACTGCAGCAGGTGGTCCTTGGTCCAGGCGGGCCCGCGCTCGCCGCACAGCAGCAGGCGCAGCTCGGGCGGCGAGAAGGCGCGCAGGCGGCGCGGCGGGAACACGGCGCCGAAGCCGCGCCGGAACGCCGCCGCCTGCCGCCGCACGCCCGCGCGCGTCACCCAGCGCGCGCTCGCCTCCGCGTACGCGCGCGCGTTGTGCGCGCCCACCTGCGTGCGACATTACACCCAAACATTACACTTACACTGACACCGCTCACTCGCTGGCCGGCTGTCGGACCCGCACATACCTCGATGTTCTCCCCGCTGTCGCAGAGCGGCTGCACGGCGAGCTCAGCGTCGCTGGAGGACGCCACGTGCGTCATGGTGAGCGCGAGCTGCTCGAACGTGGCGCCCTCTACCGTGAGCTGGGCCACGCGCGCACTGCGCTGAGAGCTGTCCAGGCTGGGGTCACGCATAATGTCATCGTAGCTCTCCGCCGCGGCTAACAAGCTCTTCAAGAATCTGAACGAGACAAATATATAAGATATCGAAACACGTAATTCAATGTTATCTTTCCAGTAAGACAGTGCCAATAAAACGTCAAACAATATTTATAATAGACAAAAGATTAACAGTCTTACCGATGCCTGATAGGATCAATCTCTTCTAAACAGTCGTTAGTCAATTCTTCGCCACACATAATACGCAAGAAGGGTTCCGAGATCGGCAGGTCGACCAGTCGCCCGTCCTGCAGAACCTATGACATAACAGCAAACCTAGGTAAATTTCCGATTGAACTTCTCGACAAACAATTAACATTAATTTAATTATGGAGTCTTCAGTTCAGAAAGGAATTACAATACACGTTCAACATTCAATAGAAAATATGAATATAATATTTTACAATTACTAATGCAATTTTTTAAATTGTCCGAATGCACAAAAAAATCTATGAAAAGTATGTCGTCGTAGAGTTTTAAGTAAAGAATGACGGAAAATTACCTACCAAAAAAAATAAGAAAGAACTATAATAAATTTAGTCTTGGTAGTAAAACTTTATCAATCGCTGTAAAAATGTTTTAGAATACTATGTCTCTTCGTTATTTAGTTCTTAAAAACTCTACCAATTCCAACCCATGATTATTACGTCTTAAATGAGACCTGCATGTTTTTCAGGACAACTAAAAAAAAACGATACTTGATTTTATTAGGCAACATTTTCGATATCGTCATATCACTATTTAAGAAATGCAAATACTGGCAGCCCATATAATGTCACTTTAAGTCTCTGAGATTAAAAAACAGACTATAGGGACAACACAAATGGTCGAAGTGTTGCTGGCTATATCAGCCCCCATAGCAATAATAGAATAGAAGTTTAGGTCCCATGTAATATTTGCCTATTGCCATTAACTGAGCACAAATCCAAACTCCGATTTTATAGAAAAACTCAATAACACTTTGAGCTGGGAATCGAACCCAGAACCTCAAGCGTAGCAGTCGCGCTTAGAATCACTAAATTAACTAAGCAGTCAGTTTAGATTATAATCAAATATTAAATTAAAGTAAGACAATATTGAAATGAAATAAAGTAGTTTTTAATAGTATAATATCGTATGAACATACCTTAGCTAAAAATACGCCTAGGAACCAGAAATATTTGCAAACTGTATCACAGAAATGGGAATCTTGAGGAAGCGGTGCTGGGAACAGACCACCCGCACGCGTCACGTAGTATCCCGGAGGTTTTTCTGTAGACAAAACGAGGAGTGATGACGATAGTGTCGACACGGGTATAAGCCCCGCAATTTCATAAAGGGCCCGGCGGCCATCTTGGTGACGTAAAAGGTTCCAGCCCACTTGCGGGACTTATAACATCACGCATCACGCAGCACGGGGTGAGTGAAGCGCGTGCAATGTAATGCGCGTTATAAGAGAGGTAGGGCACAGCCATTTATGACTCAAATCTGGGGCAGCCCATCTGGGTTAGTACCTCCACCTTTCAGAAAACTGCAGTCAAATAACAAACTTTTTTATGTGTTGTGTTCCTGCAGTGAGTAAGGTTGCCAGAGCTCCTTCTAAGGATGCGCTACGCTGGCAGCAAAAGGAATATTCCCTTAAAGTATCGGCGCAGTGTATCCTAAACCATAACCATAAACCTCTGAGAGGTTTTTAGGGTCGGCAACGCCCGAATGATACCCCTGGTGTTGCGGTAACCGCTTACCATCAGGCGGGTCGTATGCTTGTTTCCTACCTTAGTAGTGATATAACAAATAAAAAATGTGTATAGGTGCGTACCGTCGGGCAGTACGAGGTGGTGCGGCGCGGAGTCGTCGTCGTGCGGCGCGGCGTGCGGCGCGTCGTTGAGCCACATGCCGAGGTCGGCGCGCTGCAGCTCGGCCGCCACCAGCGCGTAGAACTCCAGCGTGGGGCCCAGCCCCGTGCCCTCCTCGCCCGCGAACTCCACCTCCAGCACCGACTTGCGCCCCGCGTGCACGCGCATCACCTGCGAGTTCCGACACGGGTGATACATGCATGCATCACGTACAGCTCCCGCCAATCTTATTGTCCGGCTTGAAGTTGGCATGTGCTAACTTCAACCCGGCCGTAAATATCGGAAAGGGAAAAATATTGGATTCAAATGATTTAAAACGACAGCCTACGACTTCAGTTTTTGTTTTTATTTTTCTCTGTCTCCGATATTTCTATTTTTTCTGATAACACCATTCTGGTTAAATTTTAAGCATGTCAACGATGTTGTGGAAATCTCTGCAAAGGTTTTGTAGCAGTAAAGTAAATATTTAAAAACGTGTACCAATAAAAAATATATGCAACTACTCTTGTCACAGTGCGTACTGTGCACTATACGAAATTTGGTACAAAATCGACATAAAACCATACTTCATCGGCACAAATTAGACGGTAATCCAACCTGCATAGCAGAGCGCAGCAGGTCGGGCTGGCGCGGAATGCGTACGCGCTCGTGTCGCAGTCTCCCCATGCGGAACTCTGTCGCTTCCAGTTCGGCACGACGCGGCGACACCGTGTTACCAGATCTATAACAGTTTTTTTTCCTCAAATGTTGTTTATTGAGCGAAACTAATACTATTACAGATTGATTTTTCAATTGCATTAATTGCAGTAAATTTCAATAGTATTCGTCAATTCCTACATCAGAAATAAAGAATAATAATCACCTTTGTCTGTCGAGGGCGCGATCCCTTTGCGCCTGCAACCAGACAATAGTACGAGACGTGCCAAAGGCGGTGCACGCAAAGAACATCTGTCGAGTTTCCAGCGGAAATAGGAATGGGCACCAATCGTTCAACTGCTGGCACCTGGAATATAACTCATAGGCATTAATGTTTGACACGAAGACGTCGGGCGGCTGCGAGCGCAGACGTGTATCGTGTATGTTGCTGACCAGAGCGGCGTGGCGGCGGCGGCGAGCGTGAGTGGCTCCTGCAGCTGCTGGTGCAGCTTGTTGGTGAGCTTGGTGGACACGAAGGCGTCGGGCGCCAGCGCGGGCGCCGCCGCCCGCAGGCGCCGCAGCACGCGCACGCAGCACGTGGCCATGGCGCCCTCCGGACCCTCCGCGCCAGCTATGCCATTCTCTGCACCAATACAACCAAAATATTTCAATCTCATTATTTAAAACAATAGCCTACTAGCCTCAATATTTCGCAAACGGATCCCTGAATCGAAAAGTGTCTTAGCGAAGCCGCGGACAAATAAAGAGACGGATGGAGAGTTCTTTGCTGACTACGGAACCCTAAAAAAGAGTTACCTGGATCACATGGTTCGTCATCTTCGCTGTCACTGGATGATGCAAATGTTTCCATGCCTTCAATTTCTTTATATGTCAATCTGAAACAAAACGGTAAATGAACTCTAACCTCCAATAAATCAGGCTACTATAGCATTACGAATGTTTATGCGTAACGAACTGACAGTCGAACAACTTTGAGAAACCACCTATATTATTACTATTATAAGTGAACTCACGTGTAAGTGAGATCGCGGTGCGTGTCCAGTAAGGGCAGGCGGTTGTTGAGCGCGAGCACGGCGCGATACAGCGTCCAGGACGGCCGCTCCAGCGCCACGGCCGCGCCCGCCGCGCTCAGCACCAGGCGCAGCGCGGGCAGGCGGCCGCTCGACTTGCTCGCGCTCGCGCCGCCGCTGCTGCTCGCGTTGGCGGTCTCCGTGCTGCTAGTCTCCTCGCCGTCCGACGACTCATTCAATGGTATTTCCAAGTCTATAATAATAGATACAACACGTGTCACCAAACTCATAACTCTGAAGCAGCAAAAATTTTAAAAGTCCTTAAAATGAAGACAAAATTCTCGTTTCGTCATAATTTTTATGTCCTATATTCGCGCTTCAAGCAGCTGATACGAGAATGTGTGGAGTTACAAGAATGAAAATGGTCAGGAATTAATATTATAAGAAGTAGTTTGAAAACAGCATGGTCACTGAAAAGTTGTGCAGTTACCGCTTGTCGTGATATGGCCATGTGATGCGAAGAGCGAAAGGTTTTGAGGATGATTGTAGATAGATATTGGTTAGAAAGAATATGTCCACAAAATGGTCCAAAAAAGATGGAATGCATGGAATAATAAAACATACTGCGCCTACCCCAAATATATTGGAATAAAGACAGGAGGATGACCTATTTTCTTGTATACTGATGACCAACAACTGTACACTGTAATATGTACATATATGATAACGCGAGATTATACTTATATGGAACGTATGGAACCCAGTTAAAACTCTGTAAACATACATCACTAATCGCATTTCTAAAAAATTAAAACATTTAGGTATGTCAAAGAACCTTTGACGAGGCGATTTTCTCGGTCACTACTCACCGACGGTCTGGTTGAGATTCGTTCTACCAGGACGGGGGTCGAAGGCTGGTATAAGCGCAGAGAATTGTCTCTTCAGCACAAAGTCGTCATCCCAGGGTTTACGCTGACGACCACCCTGCCCAGCACTTCCGCGTACAGCTTCCAATGCTTCTTCTTCCATTAACGATAGAAGATTTCGTGAAACCTGCAAATAAGTTCCTGATCAACTTTTTGACCGATCAAGCTCTAACGCGTGTAACTTTATCATTAAATAAAAACAACAAAGTAAAATGGGAAACACATGAAGCAGTAGAAATACGTAGAAAGCTATAAAGTAAAGTGTGAATGATCCAATCTACTCACAGAATGTATACTCACTACCTCCTGGTACGTGGGCTCGTTCTCCTTGTCGCTGTCGAGCGCGTCGTCGCCGTCGTCGTCGTCCTCCAGCTCCGTCAGCAGCGCGGGCGCGCGGCACGACTCCAGGAAGTCCTCTAGCGACACCTGCAGCCACTTGTAATATTTAGACACACATTAAATACATTTCTAACTACTGTTTACATGTACTACATCTTTATCTAATGATATTCTACTGAAATATTTGTGCACCTGTTATTCGTTTGGATATTTGGCGCAGACACTGCTTAACTGACTTCCTCCGCAAAGTTAAAATCATTGATCGCAGGAATCAACAGGAACATAGATATTTCCGCGAAATTAAAATGTGAACAATAAAAGTTTACCTGTTCACTTTCACTTGATGTAGAAGTAAGAGACAGAGTAAGAGCGTTTTGTGCATTTGGTACCAGCGACGGATAGCTTTGAGCAGCTGATAATAAACCCCCTGGGAAGTTACTTGATAGAGCTAGCCGCACCAAACTGAAAAGAAATGGTTTCGAGCTACTAAAAATATCTATGATAGTGTGGATAAGATAGTCTGATTATACGTTTTTTTAAACACACTTGATTTTTTTTAATGAAGGAAGAGAATCGTCTTGAATACCGCAGGTTCGAGTCCTGCCCGCGAGTCGATTTTTTCCTGCATTAAAAATAACTAGTAGGTAATTTTAGCATGGAAAATGCTAAAAAATTATAAAAACATCACACACTTGATGTAGGGTTTGTGACCTTACAACTTTTAATGATAGTGGTTTGAGTGATTGATTGATTGATTGATACGCAGAATACGTTTGATAATAAGATTTATTGATTGAATGATAATGAGTGCACGCGAATTGAATGATATTGGTGTACTGAAATGTAGGCCGCGCGTCGCAGGTAAAATGCTGACAGAATGATAAACTTATTTGTACATGCTTGCACTGTACACTTGATTCAACCACACTTATTGGGAAGTAAGTAGAAGTTATGTGACTAAACTTACTTACAGGATTTAGGTACTTACCTAGGGAATAAACTGGTAGAGTGGTTAGTTCTAGTGGGGCGCTGCGGGTTGTTACCGCGACCTGCACCCGCACCGCGTCCCACACCTAAAGATTCCAGCAATCTTGCGGCGCCCTGCATAATACATAAACATGTTTTAGAAATTGATTTTAATACTGAATTTAACTAAAAGGTATAAAATGATCGCTTGTAATTAATGAGAGACTAAGGGCCTGTTTCACTACCTCTGGACAAGCGCTACGCGCCGGATAAATAAAAAAATGGACCATTTGTATGAAATTACCTGCCAAGTCATTTAACGGGAACTTACCAGTAAGCTTTGAAACAGGCCCTTAGTAAATTAAAAAAGCAACAGAGAAGATAATGAAATAAATCCAAATAAGTACTGTTATAACATACGGCAAAAGAAACGTCTAGAAAAAAAATGGTGTAAAGCGCTGTTTTTCGTTCAACCGTTTGAAAGAGGATTCACATTGTTATTTACGATACGATCGTTAAAGATCGTGTGAACCTACCCTTATTCATTTAGTTATTTTTTCCTAGGATAAAGATAGATATTAATTATTGCAAGATTTTTTAAATATGAAATGGTGAGCGGTCTGATTTCTAAAAGTGATCACTTATAAACAACCTTTGAATGGACTCAAGTAAAGAGAAAAGCGATATCAATGTAGTCTAGCGTACATTAAAATTAACTAGGATGCGAATAAACACTACGCTGCGAGGACAACGACGATCGATTAATATGTCTTTTTTCCTTATGCCCTTAAGTTCTCAAGCTTCAGTTTACATTTTATAATTTAACTGTAATCGACAGCTTAACACGCACACCCTTTACCTGTTGCGTTAAATCTGGTTCGCTAGCGCTCATTGCGCCTGAGCCGCCGGACTGACTGTCCTTCTTGTGGTCACCATACTGACCATCGGCAGCGTCGTTGTCCTCGCACTGTAAACAACTCCCAGAGTCAATTACTGACATCCCACATGTAAGGAAGCCAACCTCAACCACGACAAAACTTATATGGCTATAACATAGAATTGTATGTATAGTGCCTCCACAAAGACACGTGTTATGCTGGCGCGTGATTCCGGGCCAAAATAAGAACTAGTACTTCGACAGATTGATCGCACATGGCGCACAAAAAACACGTAACTGAGCGAAGGCCCTGAAACGTTAATATAAGTATTGTCCGCACGCTATCTGTGCGATTAGTATCTTAGATACCTGAATGTGGAGGCGGTTGTCATTGTTCCGCAGAGTGTGAAGCAGGGAGACGGGCAGAGCGAGCAGGTCGCTGGAGAGCAGCGCGTTGGCACTGTTGCGCATAGCGTCGCCGTCGCTGTGCCGCGCCTCGCTCTCCTGTGCGCAACACCGCGCGTCACACACACCGCACTGCCGCCCGCACCCGGCACTCCCCATACACCCCAAACACCCCACACACCCCACACACGCCACACACCCCCCACACCCCATACACCCCACACACAACCGACACACAAATAAGCACCGTACCATACCTACCACCCTCACAACACGCACACGCGCTTCTCTATCACTGGTGCATAAAAACACATCTTACAAAACATATAACACCCCCACAGTTTTAACAAAGCGTTATCACGTAATACCTAATTGGCACATACGAGGACGTACATAATTTTAAAATATTTAAGAGATTTCAGACATTGCAGAGGCACGGGTTATAATGACATTTACATTTATTACATTCTTTTTACACCGAGGTGGTGTCCTTTATTAATAAATTGTGAACCTAAGTAATAAACAAGTCTATAAACATAAAAACTGACCTCTTGAGAATTCGTTTCCGGTACCGGTTCTTTAGCTGGGTAGGGTTTGGTGATATCTGTGATGCTTGTTGGTCCCATTTCCATATTTGTGAAAGATGTGTTGCCTAAGTCGGCCATACAATTATTGCTTTCTGCTCCCAGGGTCAGAGATTCCACTATAGTTGCTAGATCTAAAAAAACCGCTGCATTAGTTTGCGATAAACATTTTGTTAAAATTATTAAACTCACTTATCACTTGCCACTTTTTCCAACAAAAATTGATATTATTATGAAAAATATTTGACGAAAATTTAGAAATTGTCAAAATTAATAACCTATCTATAGATTCTGTAACGAAAAATACCAGTACCTGTATTGATATGGTGTGTAGAGTTGTTAATGGCAGACAGGTCAGTGGCATGAGTACGCGGCCGCGACATGTTACTCGCCAGTTCCTCGCCTGAAATGTTATCCGCCGAAGACGCTTGCTCCGTTGATGCTACCGATACCTAGATGAGACAAGTTGTTTGTAATATTAAGTTTTCAGACTGTTCTAGTTCTAACAATTTTAGTATGCAGATATTATATATTCTATTTAAATATGATGCCGCCAATGTAGAGTGCTAAAAATATCTTAAATAATAATGAAATGTAGGTGTCATTACCTGATGGTCTACGGCTGTGGCGTCAGGCAAACTGGGCGTGGAGTGACTCTTGCGGCCCTGTTTGGCTTCGACGCCCGTAGTGCCGCCGCTCACCACCTTCAGGTCAAACTTGCCTTCCGCACCCATGCGGTAAGAGTTGCGTCCGCCGTGGTCCCACCTGATATATTTAATTAAATAATAAATAAATATTTTGTGGACATTTTTACACAGCACCATCTAGTCCCAAACTAAGCAGAGCTTGTACTATGGGTACTAGATAATGGATATAATACTTTTTTTTTTGTAAATACATACCTATTACCTACTTATTATACATAGGAAACACCCAGACAAACACAAATACTTATATTAATCATCACATAAATATTTGTGTCCTGTGGGAATCGAACCCACGACCATCAGCGATCACGATCCACGATCATCAGCCCGGTACTCGAACCACTAGACCACAGATGTCGTCATAATGATTTGGTAAGATTTAGGGTTTGTTGCACCATGGATGGATGGATAGGATAGCCGTTATGCACCGGATAAATTAAAAAATGTACATTTGTATGAAATTATCTGCTTTAACGGGAACTTCCAGGAGGTGAAACAGGCCCTAAATATGTGTGTACTGAAAAAAATTTAATAGATTATGAATTGACACCACATATTATGATGCATGAACAAAGTCCAGGCATTGTTGCTGCTACAAGGCTACGCCTACTGTATAAACATTTAAGTCGATGTTTTCTGCAAATTATGTACCTAACTATCAAGCATAATTCCGAAACAAAATGCAAAGGAGAATTAGTGACCTGACGTCGAGCCATCCATTGTGCAGGTCGGAGGTGACGGTGCCCAGCGCGGGGTGCGGCCCGTCCTGGTCGCGCCACTTCCAGTCGGGGCCGCGCAGCACGCGCGCGCCCGCGCACGCCCCGCGCGCGCCCGCCCCCGGGCCGCCGCCCGCCCCCGCGCCGCCGCCCGCCCCCGCCCCGCGCGCCCAGCGCCGTGCGCGCGCGCCGCCCGTCGCCGTCGCGCCACTGGCCGCACCGCCGCACTGCCGTGGTGCGATCTCATTCACACCCACAACCTGACAATAAAATCAAACCATTTTGTACTGTCTTCTCGTGCTCATTACCAGTCGCCCTCAGCTACTATCAGACAATCATCTGGAATGCAAATAGTGTACCGCATAGCTACTCATACACGTACTACAAGTCGCCATTTTATCTAATGACCACTTTACCTTGCCATAGATCTCGAGGCCGGAGAGCGACAGGTAGTGGCTCTGTCCGCTGGCGTTTTTGCCATTCTGCTGTATCCTAAGGTAGCGGTAGGGCGCGTCGGCTCGTATGCGCCACGTGGCCGTGCTGCCCGGCTCCTGCAGTGTCTGCTCGTCGCTGTGCGCCAGCAGCGTGCTCCACGTCACGCCATCAGCTGACATCTGCGTAGACCAACGTAATACAATACATTAGAAGTGCCCTACCCGTTGTCGAAGTGAACTCTTTCCTTTGACACAATAGTGGTGCAATTTATGATTACAGTTTCATACGTATCAAAATCGAAAAGTACACTTATAACTGTTAATATATTGTCAATAATAATTAGTATTAAGTTCATACTCACTTGAAACAACCAATTCCTGAGTGCTGATCGTCCATATCCACGAGCATGCCGCAGCGTATACGCCGAAGGCACGAGTTGTAACCCTAGGTCCAATGCTATAAAAGCTCGTCTGTCATCATTCGTATGTACATTGAGAGGCTCCGGAGACCTCGAAAGTGCGTCTTCGGCACGACCGTACGGCAGCTGTCTTCCATCAGAAGACCAAACACTAACCAAGCCATGAGCACCAGGGTTAACCCACTCGCATGTACCACCGTTACTGCCAATAAAATAAAGAACTCCATTCTCGTCGAAGTCGTGCTAAAAAATTACAAAAAATATTATAAAATAAAATAAAATCGCAAATTTTATAAGTATTAATGGTTATAAGTAACCTGAATGCCTTACTTCGTAAGTAAACGTGATGGGCGCTTCTGCTTTTATCTTCTGTACGAAGTTAAAAGTAGAACGATCCATGTCGTACCACTGGCGAGCGACGGATTTGGCGAGGAATCGCTCTAGCTGCCGCACAGTTGTCAACGCTTCCACCTTGAGATTGCGAGCAGCGTTATTGCCGTTGTTGGACGTCGTATCTTCTGTGGATTCATCGTTTGCACGTTCAACACGCAACCTAAAAGCATCCGATCTATTAGTAATTATTACAGATGCACTTTATGCTTCCAAGTGTACGAGAACATGTTTTTAATGATAAACGAAGTAAAGTTATAAACTTGACATGCGACACGATTGAAGACGACCGATGTGAAACACACAGTAATTGTTTAGTGAGTATTGTTTGTGTGAGCACCTGATCCTCTTGGTGAGGTGGTGCAGCGTGCCGGCGCTGGGCGGCGGCGCGTCGCCGTGCGGCGCCAGCACGGGCAGGCGCTCCACGCTCTCGAGCACGGCCACGAGGCGCGCCGCCAGCACGGCGCCCGCGCCGCCGCGCGCCACCCACCCGCGCACCAGCCGCCAGCGCTCCGCCGCCTGCCGCGGCGAGTCTGCACACCCCACATTCATATCTATGTACAGTTCTCGACAATCTTATTTTCCGACTTGAAGTTGGCATTATTTTGCTCTTTTCGATTTTTACCGAGCGAAGTGTTTTCTGTGAAATTCCGGCGAGAACTGCCCTTCAGAAAATTCAAAAACGACTTATGCTTTTCCAAAATCTTTACTGTTTATATAAAATTCTGTTTGTTTATGTAAAGCCAGTGTATAATATATAAAGCTGCACTTGTCAGGAAAAAATATTCCCACCGAGGATCTCAATAGTCGCACAGAGAAGCAGATGTACAAAAAGCATCGATATTGCTGCCGTTTCGCAGAAGCATTGCTACGTGTTCACACGGGGACACATCAAGCTATTCATTCCGTGACAATAATAGTGCTTTTTGAAGAGCAAATATATATATAGCTTGACATGTTGTCGTGTGTACTCGAGCCTGTCTACTTTTTAACTCCATTTGAATGAAATGTTTCGCTTGATCTACACTGACCCTAAAATAATCATTTTCCCTTAAATGAGTCTTAACTTACCATTCGCTTGCGGTGACAAGACTTGCAGTAAAGAAGGTGCGAGCCCGGACGACTGCAACTCATACGCGGACAACAGCTCATCCCCACACAGTAATTCTGTTAGCTGTTCCAGGGACTCGTTAAGCTCACGTTGCCAGTCTTCTGTGCATCGATAAACCCAACATGACCGTTAACATTATTACAAACAGTCAATGAAAACAGTTTTGATATTATTTTTATTAAAGCAAACATCCATTTAATAAGCTGGGTATTAAACAAGTTGATTTTTGTTGATAAAAAAATACATAATACATGACGTATCACTGTCACAAAAATATGAGCAAGTTTATAGTACTTAGGACCTGTTGCACTACCTCTAGAGAGCTGCTAATTGCCGAATAAATTCAAAAATGGAACAAAATTATCAGTTGTCTCAACTGCCTGTCTGTTAACAATAATAATAATAATAACAATAATGAATAAAGGAAATAATAATAATAACAAAATTTGCAAGAAATTATCTGCCAGCCAGATTAACAATATGTCAGTGAGCTGTGAAACAGGCCCTAATAGTAATGCATGAAATGTGCTCGTTACCGGTGGGCTGCGTGGCCAGGCGCGTGACGCGCGCCAGCAGCGCCCGCAGCCGCGCCACGGGCGGCCGCGGCTGCCGCGTGGCCGCCGCCGCCAGGTGGCGCGCGAACAGGCCCCGCGCGCGCCCGCACACCTGCACACGCTCCTGCTTAGCTATGTGAGCGGCGTCCCTACCTAAGGCGTGGCCAACTAGTTCCGCGCGGACTATATACATTTAGGGGCAGGGGGGGGGGGGGGGGGGGTTAAAGCCCTTTGAAATCTCCCTCCAATATAATAATGGTATTTACAGACTTCATTTAGTTTTCCTATGATATGTGGAATTTTATATTGAAAAATAAAGTTGAAAACAACTAAACGAGAAGATGAAGAAGAGCACGCGCATAAAAAAAGATAATCAAATTATTTAACGATTATTTAGCTCTACTACCATGCTTGATAGTACGATAATAGAATATGTGGCATAGAATTCTATGAACACTTTTCCTACGTTAATACAAAAAGAAATGGACAAACCTGGGCTTTAAGTGCCTCTGCCTTTGCCGCTAGTCTTGACCGACTTACGTTTACCGCATTATGCGGTGTTGCAGTCCTTCGATCAGTCCAGCCACTTGCTAACTCAGGACCTACAAAGATAACAATTTAAATCGAAATGTGTATCTTAACTTTCAATTTCAATATTTGCTTAAATATCAAAAACTTACCTAAAAATGTTTCAGCTGTGAACGAATGTTTAGTGCCCCTATTTGATTCAAAAATAAAGCCAGGCAAGTCTTCTCTAAGTATCGTGGTCTGTTGCTGACCATCAGTATTGTGGATTTGAAGTTCTTTTTCCCTAAAAGATCATTTACAATTAAATGGTAATAATATCGAGTAGAAAAAAATATGTGATTTAAAAAAAAGTAAATTACTTACTTTTTACATGACAGCGCCCAGTTTCCAATGATCAATTTAGATGGTCCAGGTTTAGATAAAATCGGCTGCGGAACTGAATTCTTTACCGATGCTCTGGCTCTTTGAAGTTTATCAATAAATTCGCCTCGATTTTCTAGAAAGAAAACATTCCAAAATTTCAATTTGAATACATACTCCAACTACTTACAGTACTGACATAGCATCAGTTACCTACTCAATAAATAATCAACTGCAGATAGCTAAAAATGGTATACCGGTGTTATCAGTTTGATGTTCGGGACTGCCGCTGGAGTACATAGTGGCGAGTTTCCCGTCCAATAGGAAGCGAAACCAGCCGTTGCTGCCGGTGCTGAGCTCGAGCGCGGCCGCGTCGCTCCACACGTAGAGCGCGTCGCGGCCGCGGCACAGCGACCACTCCGCCCACGAGTAGCCCACGCCGCTGGACAGGCACGACGCGTCCTCGCTGCACCCTAGCGACAACACCTTATCTTATCTTATCTTGCTATAGCCATTGGGGCTGGTATAACCAGCGACACTTCGACCCGATGGGATCTTTTGTGTTTTCCCCATTACCGCATATTCCTTACTCCTTGAAGACGTGGTTCATAAAAGCGGCTAACCCACTGAGAGGAATGAACCTAAAATCTTATGGCTTCTGGTACCCGTTGCCGACCAAACTCATCAGTTTCGTCGCCAGGACGTCACAATCGAACAGGATGTGCTGCACTCTTTCCTTGAAATTACCACAGGCTCTGCAGTCGTTGTTCAAAGCTAGGATAGCTAGCTTACCTGGGATACTGGACGCTTCACTATCGACTGACAAGAATGCCGCTGGTGCAGCTGCGAGCCCCTCCACCTTGCTGAACACGCCGAGACGAGCAAACTGCTCCAGATATATGTCCGAGGCCTTCACCATCAGCTCCTCGGCAATACCCAACACTATGAGGTGACCGTCGTCATCATCCTAAGACGATACAAATATATATATATAATAACATGAATATCGTAATTTCTGTTACCTTCGTCACAGTAAGGAAAACTTTTATTACAAAAAATCGAAGAAAAAAAACATATTTAAATGTACTTGGCTTACTTTTTTAAATATTCGCCCAATGACCACAATAATATTATACTATAGTAATTTACAAACTTGCAGAGTATCGCACAAAATAACAACATACAAAAGGATATAATTATGTCATTATTAAAACACAAAAATAAACACAACGGAAGGATTGTTGATGCAAGTAAGTTTCGATGGTGTGATGTCTTTACAAAAATGTGGATGCATTAAAGATAAATGATAGTGAGAACAAGAAACCAGTATCTCAGCTCATTTGTTCGTAGATATAAACATTAATTAGTATTGTAAGTCTGATATGATTACTGAATTCATTATTGGTGTTTACATATTTGTTCTAAGCCGAGCATAGTTGATGGCATCGTCGGACAGATTTAAGCCACAACATGTATCTCAAACGGTACACAAAAAAAATCGATGCGATTGTCTCAAGCAATGATCAGGTTACGGCTCTAAAACGGATGATCAGATTTTCAACGACAAAAATATTTTCTTTATTAAATATGATAATTCGAATACAGCTCAGATCTATTGTGTCTTAGCACCCAGAGGAGCGAGTATAGATTGAAGTAAATTGATATTATTATCAATCAGACATTTTAGAGCCGGCGCCCACGGACAAGATCCCGTAAGCGCGGGGGCGCAGGGGCGCGGGGGCGCGGGGGCATCACACCATCGTAACGTTACCGCGGGCGGGCGGATATAGCGGCTGCGCAGCACCCGCGGCGGCGCGCGCCGGCTCGCGCCCAGCTCGCCCTGCCACACACACAACGTAAGCCCGCATCCTGCTACCAGTATTTACCTAATAATTGCACGCGAGGCCGAAGCAGTACAGTTTAAGTAGTAGTATTATGAAATGTTACTTACATATCATTTTTAATTGTAAAAATAACCCTAATAGAATATCGAATGTTTTGAAACTTTCGTTTTTGTCTTGACACTTCTACGGCGTCGAATGCAATTAGAAAATAGAAGCGGCGAAAATTACGAATTATGATCGGAGGGCGGGTAAAAATAAAATGTAAGGTGAATACTGACGGCGTTGTCAAGCACGGCGGCCACGAGCTGCGTGAGCAGCGCGGCGGCGTGCGGCTCGCGGCGCAGCGAGATGTGGCGCAGCAGGCGCGCGGGCGCGTAGTGCACCATCTTGCGCACCAGCGACAGGCACGCGCGCCGCACGCCCGCGCCGCCCGCGCGCAGGTAGCGCGCGCAGAACACCGGCACCAGCCGCCTGACAAGGCACCACATTACATATATTACTATCATTGGACACTACTAAACTTTTTTATTAGTTACTAATAAACTGCAACAACCAAAAACATACTTGTAAAAACGTCGCCAATGTTACTATAATTATTATTTGTTATTGTACAGTATAGTATATATTCTATATGTATATTTTGGCACTGTCCTAAGTATTGTATATCATCAGACACACTACAGGGTCAGCATATAACATACACACGTAAGATTTTATAGCCAAGGCTACAACCACTGCGCACAATCATAATTTTAACATTATCACCTAAAAATCTCTATCAAAATTCAAAAATTCAAAATTCAAAATATTTTATTTCAATTAGACCATATAAATAGGTACTTTTGAAACGTTAAACTAGTTGCACGGTTCCAAAAAAAGTGGGTCTTATGGAGAAGAGCCGGCAAGAAACTCCATAGATACTCTTTTTAAAAAAAATATGTGTGGTAACAGTAACAATTGTTGTGAATAGTAATGAGGATGATGCAGTTTGATGTGTAAATTCAGAGATTAAAGAGTACGTAAGTATTAGAATTGAAATTAGTGCCATAGCAATTAGAGCCGACCAGTCCCGACAGACAGCACTCGTTCACGAGCATGACGTGTGTATCGGCGCCGTTTGACTCAACCATGCTGCAGGGAATAAAACGACCCGACACACAACGCCACCATCAGCAGGACATTTAAGTGAGAATGACAGGCTCAGACTGCGGGGCTAGTTATATTTATGTAACATCTAAGACTGCAGAGTACTCATACTTTACAGTTCATATTGTTAATTTCTCAATAATAAAAGATTTACGGTTAAAATATATCTCAATTTAAAAGTTCGCAGGTAAAAAATTAAATGTTACAATATAAGATATAATTAATTGGTATAATTATTGCAATGTCAAGTTATAAATTATTGCAATGTCAAATAGTAATAATAAAATAAAAATAAAAATATATGTCAGCCTGAAATGTTGTAATTATGGAGTCAATAGCCCGGTTCATTGGAACAGTTCAATCCCAAGCATTTTTGTCGTCTATATAATCTTTCACTGTGTAAAAACCTTTAAGACATAGCTTCTGCTTGACAACAGATTTAAATTTGTTCAAGCTTAGATTTTGAATATTGCTTGGGATTTTATTGTACAAGCGTATACACTGGCACTTGAACGAATTACTTATCTTCTGGAGCCTAGTTGAAGGAACAATAAATTTATTTTTATTCCTTGTATTAATATTATGTGTATCACTACGTTTTTTAAAAAGATTAATGTTCTTATGAGCATACAATAAATTTTCATAAATGTACTGTGATGGAACAGTCATAACATTAATCTCCTTAAATTTATCCCTCAGTGAATATCTGGGACTTAAATTATAAATTGACCGAATAGCTCTTTTCTGCAGTACAAAAATAGTTTGTATGTCGGCCGCATTTCCCCACAACAAAATACCGTACGACATCACACTATGAAAATAACTGAAATAAACTAGGCGCGCAGTATCTACGTCAGTTAAGCAACGTATTTTTTTGACTGCGTATGCTGCAGAACTGAGCCTTTTCGACAACTTATCTATATGTGGGCCCCACTGAAGTTTTGAATCTAAGGTGATGCCTAAAAATACAGCAGTGTCCACAAGCTCCAATTCTTTGCGATTTATAAGTACACTGGTTTTCACCTGTTTTACGTTAGGTGTTGTAAACTTAATACATTTCGTTTTATTTTCATTTAAAAGTAAGTTATTAGCATTAAACCAGTGTACTACTTTAGAGAGAGCACTGTTTACATCGTCGCTAACCATTTGTTGACGTTTGAATTTAAACAATAGTGATGTATCATCAGCAAACAGGACTATCTCATGATTATCCCTAATTAGATAAGGTAAGTCGTTTATATAAACTAAAAATAAAAAGGGGCCAAGAATTGAGCCCTGCGGCACTCCCATAGTAACTACAGACCCGGAAGATCGTTTTCCGTTAACGTCCACTCTCTGAATCCTATTACCCAGGTATGAGATAAGAAGATTCAGAGAAGTGTTTTTAACGCCATATCCTTGATGCCTCTCAAAACAATCAATCAATACTATAGGTATACAAGGTCTGAGTATTTCTTATCACTTTCATCCCCTATTTCAACCCCTTAAAGCCCTTTTTTCGCATTAAAAAGCCTATGTCCTTTCTCAAGCTCTAAACTATCTCTGTACCAAATTTCATTTAAATCGGTTCAGTAGTTTTGGCGTGAAAGCTAGACAGACAGAATTACTTTCGCATTTATAATATTAGTATGTATTAAATACTACGTTTACACTTACTCGAGGTACACTGCTGCCATTTCCTTATCCCCAGTTTCAGGGAAATCATCGTCGTTGGTCGGTGAGGGCGAATCGTGGTTACCAACTACCAGCCACTCACCCGGACATTGGAGGATTGCCGCCACTTCCCTATGACCTGGATCAGCATATTAACAGATAAAACTACCTATAGGACTCATTAGTATTGTACTTACTAGCACATCTGCCAAACGCAAAGTTTACGTGGAAAATGAATCTTGAAATTCGAGCTATAACTGCGAGTTTTCTATGGAACTCTCAATAGGCGTCACTTTCAATTGTACAACTGTAACTATACCCCTGACTAACTCAGGTACACAAATACGGGCGGTATTCTGACGGCAGTAGCAAACATATTCGTGGTTGAATCTACAGGTGTGATGTAATGTTATGTTTTAAGTCCAGTAGTTGAAGAAGCTAATATGTATTTTTACAATAAACAAGCAAACATCACCACATCAATATCACAGTGCACCCAATATAATATTTATTATTTGCGCGATGGTAGATTTGGACTGTATTGTAGCTGTTACTTATGTACTACCAAATATCGAAATCCGACATAGAATAAGAAGTATTCGTGTGCAAGATGAAATTATCCAGTTAAATCGCTAACAGGATGATGATCAATGTTTGGAAAAACATGATTAGCAAAGAAGTCCGGCAAAGTGACATAAGCAAACTGAGGCGTCTCAGCAGTGAGTACCTTGGTCATGTCGTTCCCGAGCCTTATCAAGAGGCGTTTTGCCATCCTCATCGCGTAGATCAGCATTGGCACCGTAACGGAGAAGCACCTTCGCAATGGCGGGGCGGCCGAAGCAAGCGGCGTAATGCAGGGATGAACTACGCTGACCACGATTTACATCAGCACCTGATAAAACACGATATTTAAAATAAATACTTTATCAAATCAAACTTTTATAATGTAAAAAAAAAACCATATCTAAATGGTACTAACCTTTCTCGCACAAAAACTCGACCATTTCCCGTGTACCGAAAGCCGAGGCCCAATTAAGCAGGGTTTGCCCGACGTCATCAGTGAAATTGACGTCAACAGCGCCGCTGGAGACGGCGGCGAGCAGCGCGTCGGTGTCCTTGCCGCGGATGCAGTCGATGAGCTGGCGGTGCGACTTGTCGCCGCGCGCGCCGCTGCCGCTGGCCGACGAGCCCTCGCCGCTGGCGCCGCCCGACCCGCTCGAACCCGATGTCGAACTCCCGTTGCGAGTTGAACCACTGGTGCATTTCAGTTAAATTAACAGAAAACTTTTAACTTTGTATTTATAATTATTATTTCAGATTCTATAACCATCTAATCCAAATACATAACAATTAAATTATTCATATTCATATTATTTATTTGCATTTCACAATGTAGACTTAGGTGGTAGATATAATAATTTAAAAGAATATTATTAGGTGGTAATAATGTTGTTACATATTATTACGTATTTTGTATGACTCTTTTATGTCCCTAAGGTGAGCCAGAAGGAGAACCAGGATTTTGTGTCCGTAGCTTGTTCATACTCACTTCTGTATTGCGTGTCGTCCCTCGCATAATAGAACGAGTAGCAAATCGACTAGCCGCATGCACTCGAGACACCAGCGTTCGTCAGCCTGTACCGCAGCTTCCACCGCTGAACAAAGCTCCAAGCGAACAAGATCCTACAAATAATCGAGAACTTTTCATCACAGAACCAAAATTGATCTACAATCTACAAAAAACATTATGATACTTATTACACTTACATGTGTTATTTGTGCAGAACCACGACACAGTGTAGACAGCAGACTAACAGTAGTAGATACTGCAGGCGCCGAGCACTTGTCGTCACCACTTTCTGCACTACCTAGTCGGCGAACTAGTTCCTCTATCAAACCTATGAAAAATAAACGAAATTATAAAATACACCATTACTATTAAGAGCAAAAAGTAAAACAAAGATGTGTCACTATCGTATCACATACCGTGTTCGGCAAGAGGGGCTGGATCAGCATGCGCTCGCGCAAAGCGGTCAGCAAGCGACGCGAAACAACGCAGCGCTGCGTCGGCAACCCGCGCGTCGTTATGACGTAACAGCGCCGACAGAGATGACACAGCGTCACCCACGCGCGCGTCACCTGGCTCCATTTTACCACACACTCTAAAAAAAGTTTTCATAGTAAAACATATTTAGGGCCTGCGTCACTACCTCCCAGTAAGTTCCTGCTAAATTATCTGAATTTTATACAAAAACATACCATTCTGCTGCTATCCAGAAGCGGTGAAAGGGTTTTGAAAATATTCATTTAAATTATTACCTTGAAACAACTGCCATGGCCGAATGAAGAGTATCCTTGTGCACAGATGTCCCATGATGTGTAATAAAATGTAACACAGCAGGAAGACCACCACCTTCCCAAACAGCACCCGCTTCCCTGGTGCAAACTAGTTCCAACACCTGTCATCAAAGACACCACAATAAATCAAATAATATAGATACTTCTGCTGCAAAAAAGGAGAAATCTGGTAAAAATCACTTACTTTAATACACTGCTCAGCAAGATCTTTGCTGGTACGATTATTAGGATCAACTGTGAGTAATCTGCTGCATATTGCTTTTACTGCTCCTTCTATAGCCACAATCCGTCTTGTACATTCAGCTGTCGATATTAACAAAATAATGTATTGTAAACCTTATGCACATCTCATATAAAATAACTATTAAAATCTTACGAACATATTTTTCTGATTTGGTAGACAAAGTTGTCAACAATCAACAATTCTGAAGTCATCAAAAGACAATTGTGACACAATAAAATAACACACTTGGGGGCCTAGTCTAATAAATGACGGTATTGAATTTATATTGACAATATTCTGAGATCATTTTCATTTTAATCTGACATCATTATTAATGGCAATAGCCTCACCCCCTATTAAATGGGACCTTAACATACTGGCGAACTTTTGGCACCCTTCGGGGAACAATGGTGTGTTGTATGTATGTATTATTTAATTGTCATTTTGTAATTTGTACTTGCTTCGGCAGTACATATACTATAATATATATAAATAATATGATTGATACACAAATAAAGTCTAACATGTAATTGCATCATATTATACCAATTTTGCATGTAAAATAGATTAAAATACTAACCAGAAACATCAAGATAGTATGTAATAGCCCTGGCTGTAACCTCCAACACATTATCTGGTGCACATTCATCTAAGAATATTTTGCACAATGCAGGAAGAAATGTTCTAGGAGGGCAACTGAAAACAAGTATGGAAATCTTATTGTATTACCAATAGAGCAGAGCACAATACGAAGAAATACGAAAATGAAATTTTAATAACCTTTTAAAGATCATGATAATTAATAGGGAAACTATTGTTACAATAGATGAAGTGGAGTCTCCTAAAACAGGCAATTACTTGACTAAAAGGAGACCTCAATCACAAATTGTAACCACAAAAACCATTTAAAAAACTATTTTTCATGAAGAGATAACAATCTTGCAACTAATCTCCATGTATTGGTTGACGACATCTGTGGTCTAGTGGTTCGAGTAGTGTTGTCAATGACTCAGTTGTTTAAGTCCTTTAAAATATGACTTAAACAACTAGTTCAGACTAAAAAGACTATCTTTAGACTAATAAGACTATCTTTAGACTAATAAGACTAGCTTGAAGACTTAAACAGCTTAACGACTCAGTCCTTTAAGAAAATGCTTACACCTTAGTCGGTTAATAAAATCTTATACAGCTAGCCGTTTAAGTCTTTGTCCCAATGATAATAACTATCCAGCAATATTCGTGGTTAATAAATCGCAATAAACCTTTTTCTCGGTCTCCTGCCGGCCCTGTCGGACATACATACAACATGTTTATTATTTTAAACAAGTAAATTTTATTTTATATCGAGTATTTTATGCTAAACAAGACTCTGAAACGTCGCTTATATATAATTTTAAAGTTTAAAATAGTTGTACGCTCTTGCACGTTACGTCTACATTGTAAATACACTTGTCATGAGTAGATAGCTGTTTTGCAGACCTTTTGATGAATGATAAGTTCAATATGTACTTATTTATATTGGCTGTCCAGTCTTTCTTTTAGAGTTTAGCTAGTGCTTAGTAGTAGTTACTGCAATGGGGTTTAGTCTTTTTGATAATTCTTAAAAGATGGAGTAAATTTAAATCTTTTTCATAACTAATCAATCATACACGACTCCCTAGGCGAGTCTTTTTAGTTCAAACTTAAAAGCCTTAAAAGACTTACAAGCCTTATAAGACTAACACACCTTATATGCCTTAAAGCACTAGAGACTATGCTTATTCTACGCAAACCTTAGTCGAGAACTAAAAAGACTTAAGAGACTAAAAGCTAAGGGTTTAAAGGACTAAGTCAGTCTTTAGCTGTCAAAATGTAGTCTAGTCGCTTCTTACACGACTTAAACGACTGAGTCTCTTTCATCACTAGGTTCGGTACCAGACTGCTGATCACGAGGTCTTGGGATCAATTCCCACAGGACACAAATATTTATGTGATGAATATAAGTATTTGTGTTTGTCTGGGTGTTTCCTATGTATAATAAGTATGTATTTACAAAAAAAAAAGTATATAAGTATTATATCCATTGTCTAGTACCCATAGTAAAAGCTCTGCTTAGTTTGGGACTAGATGGTGCTGTGTAAAATGTCCAAAAATATTTATTATTTATTTATATTTATTGATGACCCACAGGTGCATTTAGATATAATATAAAGTAATTACTTTAAATGTTTTCAAAACTTATATTTTTAAATAAGTATTGCAGCCACATCAAATATTGTTAGTAAACTCGTAAAAACTATGTCATACGAATGTTTCTTACCTCTCAAAGCATCTGTCAACATTGTCAGACATGAGCAGCAACATGCACAGTTGTTCAAGAGCAATGAGCTGCATGTCACGTTCATCGCCCTGTCCAGTCAGCAGCCATTCTAGCAGGGTTTCTGGATCCACTTCTGCCATCTATGTTTAGTTAAATTGTATGTAATTAATGCAATGTTTAGCAAAAAAATATTTGGCGGAATATTTGAATAAGTTATATTGTATCTAATAGGCACCTTGAAGAAAAACATTAGTTACAACTATTAGTATTTCGTAACTTACAATGATAATTTTCATAAAATTCGGGCTAAAAGTCTAAATTGAATAAGTGAGTAACAGAAATTCATATCTACCTTCTTATGATTTAGTGGCCCAGGTCACCTGAAATAGGAATTGGTTTGTATTTACAACTGCATGTATGCAATTATGAATAATTGTAAAAACGATAAGTTCAATCTTTGCTTGACACAACTTTGATTACTTGGTAAAACTTGAAAGTAGTTCAATGAACTACATATTTTTGTTACAAAAATAGTTATTATTACAAGCCAAAATGTGCAAAATTAAACACAGGGATGATTTATCGAACGTCGAACAATAGCAATATAGATAGAGTTTGTAATTTTATGTAGGTTACGGAATAATGACTAAGAATAATGAGCAGAATGGGCCTTTCTCTTTCGTAATATTTATCGATAATGATTACCACATGTTTATTAAAATATTGAAAAGGTACGATCAAGTACACGGTAAATTAAGAATAAAAAACATAAACACGACAAAGCGCAATAAATAAATAAAGTTTTAGGACAAGAGTGAAGGTGACAATGTATTTCTTACCACTTGCAATCAGTTGACACTAATCATCGATGTCAAATAAAATGCACTTCAAAATATTTCAATGAAACCTACAGTTTTTATGAAAGGAATAACATCCAGCTGATAATTACAACGCAATTTGTTCGCACAAGATTTTCTACAAAAACCTATTGACACCAGAATCACAATCCTCTATCGCCATTTCCACAGATAAATGTAAACATTACAACTTCTTTTTAATCATGTAATTCTGTCCTGTCTTAGTCTGGGGAATACACATGTGAACACTGTCAAGTTTTTCTATACGATTGTCTGATCCGATCGCCGATCGGATCCGATAGTTCAGTATTGCCATTATAGAGACTTCGTCGCTAGAAATTTATAGCGACATGATTGTGAGTGTGACAGAAAAAGTCTTGATGACAAAATTATGTAGCGAACAATCTGTGGACTTTTGGAGTAGAGGCCGCGCCACCAATAAAGTCTTACGGCAAAAGTGGGAACAACATTATTGACATTTCCGCCATAATATCAATAATGGTTGTTGTTTAAAAAATGGTCGGTACTCAATAAAACAGACATTGGTGAACAGTAGATGTACTTTCTTTCTAAATATTTACCTATTTAATAACCTTTATTAAATAGGTAAATATTTAGAAAGAAAGTACATCTACTTTTACATTTACTTTTTTAGCCAACAAAACGCACTATTTCAATGAGACAACTTGGTTTCGGAGTAAACGAATTATCATCGACGAAAACGATATTTTAGATACTTATTGATTCTTTATTAACCGCTCGACCTATTTCGATATAAACCTCCTTCGGCAGTCGGGTAAAAATACATACGAGACCACCACTGAAGTAGGTATGGATCTAGCAAACAAAAAAGAATAATCAAAATTGGTCCACAATTGACGAAGAAATCGCGTTTAAATGTACATACGAAAAGCTGAGGTACATACAGTCAACGCAAAAAAATTGAGAACCTCCTTTTTTTAAAGAAGGTAAAAAATTTATATTTGTCATTATAGTGGCACTAGAAATAGAAACTGTGAATTCAACTCTCTACCTTTTACGGAGATTGAGCCCGGTGACAGACGGACGGACGGACAGCGGTGGCCT
The DNA here is from genome assembly GCA_946251955.1 of Acronicta psi. Taxonomy (NCBI): domain Eukaryota; kingdom Metazoa; phylum Arthropoda; class Insecta; order Lepidoptera; family Noctuidae; genus Acronicta; species Acronicta psi. Next base: position 6,156,416 of record OX276475.1, on the reverse strand, counting down.
AGTAATAGGGTGCCGTTGGCACTCTTTGGGTACGGAGCCTTAAAAAATACTACTTGAGAACCTAAATAAATAAAATAGTTTATCGCAATGAATTCGGAAAGAAAGCTTTTATTGAATACTCAGTGAAAGCAACATATTTTTTTTATTTATGTGCCTAATGCTTTAGCATGCCTTGCTTATTACCTACTTTTATAACTGTAAAATTTTAAATGATCTGATAATTAGTGGTAGAAGTGGATGTCACATATATCAATATGATATCCGCCTTTTGTGCTAGTGTACATAAAAGTATAAATAAATAAATAAATAAATATTACTTGTATACAAAGAGATTATAACCGCTAACATTGTAAAAACAAAACTTTATTGTAATTTTGTTTGTTACTCAAATAAATGAATAAAAATACCTATTACACTACAATAGTTACATTACTTATATTAAAAACAGGCTTATAAAGCTTAAAATCATAAAATAGTCGATTCTGATAACCAAGGGCATTCTAGACTGGATGGTTGCTAGGATACCAAAACAAACCTCATGTGTTTTGTTTTGGTTTCGTAGTAACCATGGTTATGATAAGAAACTACGTCAGTACCATTCTAAAATTCGGTATTCCTTCTTGCATATCTTCCCTAGGGATATTGATTTAGCAGTTTATAAACGGCTATAAAGTTTTATAGTAGTCTTGAAACAGTAGTAGTGTACTAACTTGTGGCTACAGAGCTTAGGAATACATGTGTATTTATAATAATAAGTAGAGATTATTAGAAACTGGACAGTAAGTATCGCTAACAAAAATAAAGGTAGTAAGTAGGTAACAGTGAGCAAATGCAAAATAATAATAAGAACTTATTTACAGCTTTTCCTAAGTTATTATTATTTCTTCGCTACAACAATCAAAACAATGTTATCGATACCAGAAATAGCTACACAGTTAATTGATAAAACTCTTACGAATTTAAACGAAAGTAATTCAAGAACAATTTTTCTTGTTGGAAGCAACTCTGTCGTAAGTCATGTTTTATTCCTAACACAAACACCATATTATATCACGCCAGTATTCCCCGAAAGGTTAGAGAGAGGTGTACCAAATTAAGCCCACCGTTCGCCGGTATGTTTAGGTCCTTTGTAATCCCCGGGCACAAATCCAGACTCCGAGCTGTTATTAGAAATTTCACAGTAAAACCCAACAACACTTTCTTCAGGACCTCTAGCGTAGCAGTCGCACTTGGGACCACTAGACCAACGAGGCAGTAACACAAACACAAGAAATATAAACGTTGTTGTTAATTTCAGTTGACTATCCCAAAACGGACTACCTACCTTACCTAATTGTTCACGTAACTATTGCGACTTCTGTTACTAAGTATTTTTACTTAATAAATTAGGGCTGCGATTTGTCCTAGGAATGGTAATACGCTAATATGTAATATCACCAATTTGATGTCACTATAGTATTGGTTCGTAAATAATGTGTTCGCAATATCACAAAAGTTTTATTAGTACTTTAGGAGAAAATTTATTTAGCACTTTTGTTAGTGTATATATGTTTTTGCTGGTGACTGTACACCGTGACTTTAACCGTTTTAGATACGGAAGGATGGCAGTGATCATTATGAATAACTTTTACCATATTATATTTATGTACCTACCCTGAACTCGACAAAATGTCAAAAATATAATCATATTTTCATGATTTCAGGGTTGGCTCCATAGTAAAAGTTATTCATATTGATCAAGTTCGGTACATCCTAAACTAATTTAATCCATTGAGTAACGCTTTTCAGGGCAAAACAACTTTGCTACATGTTTTTCTAGAAAAAAACGATCCCCCACGTGCAACTCTAGTTGTTGAATACTCGTTCGGGAGAAAATCAAATCAAAAACTGGGAATCGATAAAGCTTTGTGCCACATTTGGGAATATGGTGGCAAATTAGAAACATTAAATAATGTGTTATTGTCTACTCCTATACGAGGAAAGTTCTTTTATTGTGTTATGATAGACCTCTCTAAAATAAAAGAAATATGGGATACTTTAGACAAGTGTACTCAATCAATGTGCGACGTCTATTCAGCATCCGAGAGTTTACCAGAGTTAATAATCATTTGTGGAAAGTATGATATTTTTAAAAACTACGGTAAGTTAATTTAACGGTTGTTAAGCTCGTCTATAAATAAACTAAATAAAACGCGAGCCCATTGCCACTAACCGGGATCAAATCCAAACTCCAACCTGCTACTGAGATTTTAATAGAAAAACCTGGGAATCAATCCCAGGACCTCGAGCGACACACAACAACACAACATTTTACACAACAATCACAAGTGATTGTGATTATTGCGTAAAATGCCAAATTCTAGAAAACTATCGATCTAGTTAGGTTAGGTTAGGTTATATATTTAAATAAAAACAATCGATTTCTCCATTTTATTAATGGGGTAAATGGTTAAGGTTTCATAAAAATCATGTATGACAGAATTTTTCCCCTTTAAAAGTAAAAATAGAAGTCCGCAGCAGAAAATTATATTTATTTGCTCACTATAACCGTTAACCTTAAAGATACCATGTAGTTGTGTTATTTTATCAATTTTCAGATAGTGACATAAAGAAATTTATCTGCACATCACTAAGAAGCTTCGCATTGCTTAATAATGCTAACCTATGCTTCTATTCATCAAAAGAGCCACAACTTCTAAAACGTGCCAAAGATATGATGTTCAACATAGCTTTCGGAAATTGTATTCCAATAAAAGATAAGAATACAAACTACATAAAACCTTTATTTATACCTAAAGGCACAGATAATTGGGAAAGTATTGGAATTGGGCCGTCTACATTGGAACAGGTGAGTTCTAACGAGGTTCATTATACCTACGTATTAGATGTAATATGGCAATATTTCAATTTAGATAAAGTCCCTTCAGCGTGGTATCGCAGTTCCTTTGGCGCATCGTAGTACCTACGGGTGATCACTATGGCGTAATAGCGCGGTCCCTACAGTGTAGCAGTCAGTGTAGTCTCTACGGCGTAGCCGTGTAGTCCCAACAGCGCGCAGCGTAGCCGTGTAGTCCCTACGGCGTAGCCTTTTAAAGAATGAAAAAGATAGTAGTGTTTAGTTTAGTATAACTGCCGATGCATGAGTAATTTAGAGATCTCATTATTTAGGAGGGGCAGTTGGCTTTGCTGTCGAGATCTTTTTAAAAATTTTCCGAACCGTCCGTCTGCATACCGGGGCCGCTAGTGTTACCTGTTATTAAGTACAAACTGTCCTTATTAGTAATATGAATTGCTTTTATCGATTCTTTCTGTGATTAAATCTTGTAGTAATATCTTAATAATTTATTTCAGGTTAAAATTCGTCATATATCTCGAATACCTCCGAATGCAGACACTAGTATATCAAAAAATTCAACATCTACACAACTCAATGCCCATCCCGAATCTTCTATAGATTCACTAGTGGCCCTAAAGTATAATGAATTGCGCAACATGGAATCATTGGATATTCCAATGGATTATTTACCATCCATAAATAAATAATTGCATTAATTATTAAATAAATTGCATTGCATTGATATCGGTGTTTGGTATTTATTATTTCTTATTCAAAGAATATAAAATAAATAGAACAAGAAACGTGTTTTAGAGTTTTAATGTATTTATTTGTACTTACCTAGATTTAAAAAAATATTGTACTTAATTGACAATTAAACGATATTTTTTCGTGCTCGTAACCTCGCATCCAATGCTTGTAAAGCATGCTGTGAAGCTTCATTCGTAGAGTCTATTGCAAGGCTTACTTGCAAGCATCTGTAAGCCAGTGTAACATCACCAGTAGACTAAAAATTAAATTATTATTATTACCGACAAACAGTAAATATTACAGCTATGGTAGGACTTCTGCTAAACAAATGTAAATTAAAGTCTTACCAATGCAACATGGGCAAGATTAAACCATATGTTTGAACGAATATCGGGGTCAGCTGAGAAGTAGAGAGCCTGCCGAAAACATGGTAGTGTCAAATCCCACTGATTACAGTACAAACAACAGAGCCCTAAATTGTTGTATATCTCTGGTCCTGCGGGATTCGTGGCTAATAGGCGCCTGAAAACATAGTACAATAAACACATTGTTAAAAAGCACAAAAACAGGTATGACTTTTATTAACATATTAAATGATGATGGTGATGGTTTCAGTGCGTTATATTAAATTCAAAACCAGACATAATTATAAGTACTTAGTCGGGAGAAACTTTTGATGCTAAGGCCGCGCAAGACAGAGCAAAATGGAGAAGGCAGACAAGGAGAGCCGACCCCAGATAATGGGATATGGCAAAGGAAAGAAGAAGAAGTCGGGAGAAACTTTGATTTTACGGGTGGTGTAGCGTAGTCAAAAGCCCAAAAAGCCTGGCAACGTATCCTTCGAATATCAGTATTGACCAGAAATTTGGTTGTGGTTTAGCCAAGGTTTAGCAGTATTCAAAATCCAATGCACACCAATCATCTGTTGAAACATAATATACACCTAACTTATAGTTACCTGTAATATCTCAATGCAATTTCTGGCTGATCGTTGTGAAAGTTATACATCGCTATATTAGCAATGGCCTCCATATTCGATGGGTCCTCTAAAGCTACCATGCGGTATTCCTTAATAGCTAGTGCCGAGTTGCCCATCTGCTCATGTATCCTAGCTTGTTCTATTAATAAGGGCGTATGTTCGTGAAATACAGACAATCCTTGCTTACAGACATCAAGTGCTGAAATTGGTTGATTCAGTCCTACGTACATTGCAATCAGACGAAGGTATATCGAAATGTGTTTTGTTTGTTTAAGCGCTTGACGTAAACAATCTTCAGTATTTCTGTACATTCCCAGAGCATAGTAGCAACGAGCTAGCGAGAAATTCCACCACCAATCTGATGTGTCTTCTGATTTTTGTGCTTGGAAAGCCACTTCCATCGCCTGTTGAACATAATAAAATCAGCTAAATAGGGTAAGATTTACGAAAAAACTAATTTCCACTTCGTTCTCGAGATGGCTCAGCCCACAATTTTTTTAAAGTAATTTATAGGTAGGTATGTCATAAGATCACACTTGTATTGCCTAAAAAGTTAGGAAGAGGAGCACTGTGGTACAATGTAATATTGGATGGGGCCGACCCCATTGCCATAAACAGGGCAGCTACCAGAAACATCACAGAACCAGTGAGCAGGCTCAAAATGAGGCAAACACGATAGCATGATATAATAAAATTTACCATTATCTATACTTTTATGTAAATACTTAAACTACTGTTGTGCTGTTCTGTATTTTTTGGAAAAAATATTTTTAAATTCTTTTAAATACAGATCAAAGTAATACTTAATTTTAAATTATTCACCCTAAGTATCTAAAAATAAATATTGCTACCAATCCACTTACTTAAATTTCGTTTGAAAGTTTGTAAGTTCTAGTTTAAATAAATATTCATAAATATAAAACATTACCTTCTTTAATAATCTTAAATAATATAAAACATTACCTTCCTAACGTCGCCTTCACAATAAAAAATGTATTCAAATAGAGTCTTCGATGCTGAAGTGAAGAGTTTGTCTTCTTTAGAAATAAATCTTAGGGACAGCGGTGCGCCGGCAGTAAAGGGTGCACCTCCTGCAAGAGCTGTGGCCGCCCGGGACATGCGGGATGCCGTGTGAAGAGCCGTCCTCATGCTTCGAGGACCTGCAGTAGTGGTGCCCGCGCGTGACCGCACTGTGGCTGTTACTCGTTTCTTGATTATTACAATTATATTGACAATTGTTTAATAACAAAATTTTATTAAAAATTCGTGCAAATAATAATAAGTTACATTATCATATATTATTACCTGATGGGCTGTTTTAGTATTGCGTTGAAATGAAGTTCCAGGTCGTGGTGTTCTAGCAATTGCCGTAGATACCAAGTCGTCTTGCTGAGGATAATATTCTACTTCTTCGTAGCCATTACCGACGAGTTTCGCCTGTATAGTCATAGCACGCATTCGTATAAATTCTATCATTCGGTCATTTTTGTCCTGTACGGCTATTTCACACAACTTGAGACACTCATCGTATTGTTTTGTTTTGTACAGATTTAATATTCTATACTCGATCTCCATTATTAAATTTGTGTGTACCTAAACTATAAAGGTATCTGTATCTGGGAATACGCTGAATGTTTCCTAGCGACCAATTCTGTCAACAAACTGTGTATAGTTCGGCAATGTAAGGGCCTGTTTCACCACCTCTGGATAACCGCTACGCTAATCGTCAGACAAATAAAAAAATTGAACTAAATTAGTATGAAATTTTCGATTTAAACCACCTCTTAGAAGATCACTCAATCATACAAACTCACATTTGATATTAAAGATCTAGCATTTTCATAGTACTCAATAATTATTTTCAGTCAACACAAATTACGAAAATAATTATCCAAATTTACGTACAATGTGAATGCCATTTCAGTCATTATTATCACAGTCCGTTTACTCGTTTGCTACGCGCTCCATAACACGAACTAACGTCAGCAAAGTTTATGAACTGAAAACAAACTCCCCGTCTGAAAAATAAATGTTATACCATTGTTATTCTATCAGACGTTACCAACAATTTTGCGTAGTAAGTGTACACAAAATTGTTGTTGTTTAGCTATAAAAAAAATTGTTTACCACATTTGACTATCAGAACGCGATAAATTAAAAAAATACCGATACGATTACGGCTACGAAAAACTACGATTAATATCAATGGATGGCGTTATTCAAGGAGAAGGTTTACTTGTACAATTCAATAAGGTTTAAGTATATTTATTATTGTTTTGTGGAAATTGTTTGAAATATGACGATAATTGTTGTTGATGTCAGACTGGGAACTTTCATCGAAAACGCTGCCGTAATACCTTTGGCTATAACAAAAGAATGTATTGTAATAGGTATAACGGTCTGACAGCTAAGAAAGGATTTTGCGTAATTCCCACGAGATTGGGAATAACTCAATGCACGTGGGTAACACGCGGGGCTCACCTAGTATATATACCTACCATTTGTATTAAAGCGTTAATTAGGTAAGAACAACTGGGTTTCATATCACACGTTTGAAAATTACAAAGTAGTTTTTTGAAAATGTCTATACCTACTTAATCTTATAATTCTTCTATACGTGTTCTATGTGTTTGTCACCTAACTCCTCCTAATGTATATTTCAACGGGTTCCTGGATGGTTGTTGCTGTCGGTCCAGTCCACTGGGAAACGCAGGCGATGCTGGGCACGGGTCGCTAATAATAATAAGGCTGGAGAGTATGTTGGCTTGTTTAAACGTGCTCATCTCTGGAACTGCCAATGGGATTTAAAAAATATTTTTGCATTTGGTAGCCCTAGTTTCTTGAGGAACGTGTATAGAGTATTAAATTATCGCTACGAGTCTTAATCCAGGAGCTAATCAAAAAGAAAATAGGAGGCGAGTCATCAGCTAGTAATATACTATAAAAAGTACCTACTAATGTACTCTGCAGTATGTGGAAGTTTGAAAAGTTTGAGCATTTACTTATTTGGAAATATCAAAGCTTATTATATAATTATGTTTGTTTGCTTGAACCGCCTACTTGATATCCTAAATTTCATGATCCCTGCACAAAAATATCACAATAAAAGGGCGGAATCCTGTAATTTTTCTCATTCATCAACCAAGGTTTGGACAGATCAGTTCTAAAATGCTTCTGAGGAGTTTGTTTCTTTTTATAACTATAAGCAACGTACTAACAGCGGAGTCATGGAGGAAACCCGGATGTCATAGAATTGGTAAGATGTTTATTACTGCAACAATCAATGTTGCACCTACTTACATAATTTTTGAAATTTAAATATTTATTTACAAACTAGCGACCCGTACGCAGCTTCGCCTGCGTTTCCCTGTTTTTACTTTTTTCTTGGTATTTTTTTGATTTTTTCTCTCCACTAGAACCTTCCTCAGACTTAATTAAACACAACAAAAAAGAAATCAGACAAACCGGTTTTTCAGCTGTTCTCTGGTTCATTTTTATTTATATACCTACAAGACTTAGATTAATTGCGATACAAAGGTAGTATCGCGTGTATATAACGGAGTGCCTTTTGTGTTCATGTTAACTTAGGGCCTGTTTCACTATGTCTGTGCACTACGCACTTTTTCTTCACCGTTTTATAACGAGTGATAATTACTTAAGTACTTACGCGCATGATTACGAAAGCTCAAAGGCTCCAAGTCGAGATCTACGAATTGGCAGTCCAGTGGTCATAACTCTAGGCTATCACTGCTTACTTGCTGTTTTAAATGTTATACACGTGGGTGCATATTTGATATTTCACGCGAGACAACATAAGTACCTGCCATGTCTATTCACACAATGTTCACGTTTTCTAGACATCCTTATTATTTTATTTAATATATGAAAGATCATAAAAATATATATTATAAGACAGCATTTATTTATAAACATTTTTTTTAAAATAGTTCTCCTTTTTCTAAATTCCATAAAATGTGATATAAAATAATTCTAATTTCAATAATAATCGTAGGTTAAAATAACCAAGTAGGTATAAAAAGGCAACTAAGTTAATCTTAACCCATTATAACTAATAAAATATTGACATACCTAATGGACAACAAAAATATATTTAAAACCCTTAAAATGCTTTTCCCTAAATTGCTTTGCATGGCCACGTTAAATGATTCAAGGTTAGGTTGAACTAGTTAAACAACACCGTTATGATATTTTTATTTGTGTAGGTCTACAGGTTAGATTAGGTTACATCCAGATAAGTAAGTTTAACAAAATTTTTCAGGCCACACCAGAAACATCAGCATACCAGACTGTGTAGAGTTTAAAATAACTACAAATGCCTGTCGCGGATTTTGTGAATCTTGGTCACTGCCAAGTATAATGTTGGGCTTCAAAAGACACCCCGTTACTTCATTGGGTCAATGTTGCAACATAATGGAATCCGAAGACGTAAGTTTACCTGTTTTTAATTTATATTACGTTCCTAATCGATTGGATCACTTCACCAACAGTTAATTGGGAATAGCACCTGTAGGTAGTCTATACCTATAGTCTAGGTTTAGTTAGCAGTTTTTTTTCTTAGGCATCGGAAGTTAAACACCTTATAAACCAAAAACCTTATAGTTTCATCATGATTTTATTCATTTGCGTAGTGGTCCTATAGGTAACTGCTAAACTCGAGGTCCTGGGATCGATTCCTAGGTCGAGCAGGGTTTCTCTATGAAAGTCTCAGTAGCTGTTTTAAGTTTGGATGGCAATAGACACGCCCCCTATTGCATATGACCTAAACAACCGGTGAACGGTGGGTTTAACTTTAATTTTCAATATGTAACTTTTGAAACAATCAACATTATTACTATTACATAAGTAAGTACACCTCTCTTTATGGTTTAATATTTGGTTTCAAGAATTTATTTTTCCAAAGAACTTTACAATGTATAACATCGGAAACGAGTTTTTTTTTAAATTCGAAAGATATCAATGCCCTAGATTTCATTATTCATGCATGATTATATTACTCGTCAGGATTTATACGTGTAAAAGGTTTCGTTGACTAAGGACTAAGAACAAAATAAACAGTTGTGGTAAATTGATTTATGTTATACTTAGGGCTTGTTTCACGACTTCCTAGTAAGTTCCCATTAAATTACTTGGCAGATAATTTCATACAAATGTCGTTCCATTTTTTTAATTTATCCGACTGTTAGCGGCTAACCAGGGATGGTGAAACAGGGTCCTTATAATCTTATAATACCTTTGGTTTTGTTGTAATCATAGACAGGTGTTTACGATTATGTTGTTAACTTGTTATCACTACCTATAAAAACTTCAAAGTTATTAAACTGTGTCAATCAGCATCATTAACTGCTAAGCTGAAGATCCCGGTTTCGATACCCAGATCTAGCAAACTGTTATTGGGTTTTGAATAATCTTTCCACTCACGTACAAAATGTACTTAGTCAATGAAGTATAAGTAATTCGCAAATTTTAAGTATCAGAACTTCTAGTGTAGGTAGGATTCTAGTAGGAAGGTATAGTAATTAAGTACTTGATGATCGTATGTTATGTCATAGAAATCAGTCACAAAACCCAGTTTTAATCTTTACGAACTAAAAATAAATCTATAGTCATCAAGTTATCCTTACGTAACTCTGTCTGTCTGTCTCGTTGTCACGCCAAAACTACTGACGATTTAAATGAAGAGATAGTCTACGAGCCTGAGAAACGACATAGGCTACTTTTTAATGCGATAAAGGCTGTAAGGCGTTGAATAATGTGATGAAAGTTAAGAAAAGAAAAGATAAGAAATATCCAGACTACGTAGGCGAAGCCGCTGGCGGAAAGCTTGTATTTTATAATATACTAGCATCCCGCCAGCGGCTTTGCCCGCGTGGTATGTTATTATACATATACCGCGTGGTATGTAGTCATGATATAATATTGTCGCATTTTTTAAAGTTAGGGCGTAATGAGAAACCAGAGTGATTTGCATCATTTTAGCCTGACATTGATAAATTTTTGAGTCCTTGTTCTAGGTACCGGTCAAGGTGTTATGCTTGGATGGAGAAAGAAACTTGATATTTAAATCAGCCGTGTCATGCGCTTGTTACCATTGTCAAAAAGAATAGTATAATGATCGTAGGTACTTACAATATTTATGTATTTTTTGTTGATAACCACCTACTGAATTTCAATGTACTTACCTACCCAAATATTAATTGAATAAAATTACCTAAACTTGTAACTTGCAACATTTTAAAACTAGTTTTAAGAGTGATTAAACATATCGAACAATACTACTGGACGTGTTTTGTTTTCAACTTTCTGTGGCTAGCATTTCCCTTGTAGGTAAAAGTTTACCTAATCCTGTGGGACATGTAACCCTCTCATTGGTCTATATCAGAAAGAACACCCGTAGCTGAAGGTCATCAGGTCAAGTAAGCCTATTGCCATCAACTGGACACAAATCCAGCCTCCGAGCTGCTATTGGGAATTCCACAGAAAACCCAACAACATGGCTCGACCCGAGGATGGAACCCAGGACCTCTAGCGTAACAGTCGCGTCTTTATACCCGACTGCCGAAGGAGGGTTATGTGTTTGACGCGTAGAGTCCGCGCCACCATTGAAGTCTTACGGCAAAAGCGAGAACAAAATTTGGCAGTTCCGCCATATCAATGTGGTTAGTTGTTTTATGTGAAATACTTTTCAATACTTTACGCTCCATTATTGCTGTAACAGCCCTTTCACACGGCAGTCCAGTTTTGCAGGAGCGGCTTTTTACGGTATCCTGCAAAATTGGACGCTGTGTTCACATGGCAGTTCAGTTTTGCAGAATTCAGTAAAAAACAGGTCCCGCAAAACTAGACTGCCGTGTGAACACTGCCATTGAAATATATGTGTGATTAAACGGGATCCCGCTTTTTGTGACAAAACCGAATGGCACAATTCGACCGGGTCGGTTTTTTGCAGGATCCCGCATGCGGGATGCTCGTGTGAACGCCAGCATATAAACACATTCGCCATCAAACGGGATCCTGCAGAAAACGGTATCCTGCAAAAAATTTGACTGCCGTGTGAAAGGGCTGTAATGGAGCGTAAAAAAAGTACTAACTAAAAATCTAATTATTAAATGAAACAAAAAACCAAATGCGTAAAAAGTACTAACTAAAAATCTAAAAAATCAAACTTCGTGATGTTGGAAAATGTATTGCAGGCGGGACAAGCTGTTCGTTCATAAACAAAATTGTTTCTTTGCTTGGTTTTTTCCTACTATGATGACTATGATCATATTCTATGATGATTTATAAACTAAAAAGTAGGAAATACTAGATAGATCCTAAATATTAATTTAAAATGAAAAATGAGATACAACTAACGATCATTTTCAAAATCATAGGACGACCGACGAGGTTACGACCGGACATAGGAACGGTCATACATACATACAAACATACCTACGCGTCAAACACATAACACATAACCCTCCTTCGGCAGTCGGGTAAAAATAAGCTCTGTGACGATGGAAAATGTATTGGAGGCGGGACAAGCTGTTCATTAAATAAAATATCTAAATTATAAGAATTAATTATAAACAAAATTGTTTCTTTGCTTGTCCCGCAAAAAAAGAAATTTTAATACCATAAATCTCTTTGACAAAAAGCTATTTAATATCGATAATTATTCCTATTCCTACTATATGGTTACATATAGGGTTATTTATATGTTTCACTGATCACTGTCGATAGTATCGATATCGATATTTTTCCAAAACTCAATAGTATTGTGTTCGATTCAAACTTTATGCGACTTATGCAGAAAAAGTAGTTACCCACCGTCACAAGCAAGTACGCCATACAAATACAATCCTTAGGTACTAATCCTTACTCCCTTACTAATATTATAAATGCGAAAGTAACTCTGTCTGTCGCGCTTTCACGCTAAAACTACTGCACCGATTTAAATGAAATTTGGTATACAGATAGTCTAGAGCCTGAGAAAGGACATGGGCTACTTCTTAATGCGAAAAAAGGGCTGTAAGGAGTTGAAATAGGGGATGAAATTTATAAGAAATACCCAGACCACGCTGGAGAAGCCGCTGGCTGAAAGCTAGTTACTCTCTCCATCCCCGCCCACTTTATCAACTAACTAGCTTCCCGCCAGCGGCTTCGCCCGAGTGATCTTATAATTTTTTCCCCCGGTTTTGCAACATTTTTCATTACTACTCCGCTCCTATTAGTCGTAGCGTGATGATATATAGCCTATAGCCTTCCCCGATAAATGGGCTATCTAACATGGAAAGAATTTTTCAAATCGGTCCAGTACTTTTTGAGTTTATTCGTTACATACAAAAATACAAATCTTTCCTCTTTATAATATTAGTGTATAATTATGTAGACTTCATACGCTTGTAGCTTACATCTTAAAACTTTTATATCGATTTCAAGTGTTTTTTTCAGTATTGTAATTATACAAGGTGGAATGCACTCATGGTATCGACGCACATCCGAATACCATGAGTTCAGTAGGTAGTGTAGGTACATGATTGTGGACGACCCTGCGTTGAAATTTTCCATAACTTTTTTCATAAATTTTTCAAATTTTTCTGCAGTTTTTTTACATGAACGTGTAAAAAACATTATTTATATCTACCCAAATTAGATTTATAATAAAAAAAAACATTATTAAAATTTCGGATCGCATGCGCGATAACACGCGGAGCGTTATATTCGCATTGTTAGCAATACACTGCGCGCTCAAAAATGACAATATCTGTAATAACCAAAGAGCTAGTAATTACATTTTTATATATGTCTATGGTAATAACCGATCATTTTCTACATGAGTGACCTAGGTCATTTTATTTTTGACCTTGAGAAACCTTGTCACGACGTTTGTGCGTCCATGTCCCTTCCACCGTGTATAATATTAATTTTCCTTTCAATATTGTTTTTTGACTAAAATCCGGATGCAGTACTAGTAAACTATGGGTAAATATCGATGTAGCAAAACTATCGATAGTACCAATACTATTTATAGTATCGACAGTGATTGCAGTGTAACTCACCATATTAGTGATAGTATCAATAGTATTGGTCTTCATCAAGAGTATTATGTATTGCTTTACAATAAATAAATACAAGTAGGATTGAAAAATTCCAATATTATCGATCACGATAGTATTGACAACTTATCGATAGACTATTCATGATAGTACGAAAAATAGTATAATTTCATTAGTTTGCATTATTGAGTAATTTAAAAACCATTTACTACCACTCAAAAAAAACACAAATAAAAAAAATTATCACATAACTTTAAGTCTTCTAGTACTACTACTAGAAGTAGTTTTTGTACTGTACTTGTCTTTGTGAGAGAATATTCAGATGATATTCAGTAAATAAACCTTATTAAGATAAGACATAAACTGGCAACACAATTCAAAGGCGGTAGCGCAAAAGTAGTAATTGTACTGATTTTATTCCTACTAAGGATCAAATAAATATTAAATGCCAATATATAATATATTGGCATTTAATATTTATTATATAGAATAGAATAGAATAGAATATACTTTATTGTACACCAAGAAACAACGCAAAGGAAATAAATACTAAAATATAACAATAGAAGGTACAATTGGCGGTCTTATCGCTAAAAGCAATTTCTTCCAGACAACCATTGATTGGATAAAGGTCAAAGACGAAAACAGATAACGGGCGGTTGAAGGTGTACTCCATAACTACAATATATACATAGATAGACTATAATATTATTACATAATTATATAGGATATATAAAAATATATAATTATAAATATAATATATACATAAACGATATTAATATAGGAAGAATACAGTAACAATTTATACAGAAGGAGCCAAGTAGTGGTCTTTCACCTGCTTTTTAAGAGAGGCCAATGTTTGTGCACGCCTCACGGACACTGGTAGTGCATTCCACAGACGAGTGGCCTGTACGGTGAATGAATGGTCATAAAATGTTGTGGTGTGCATAGGCATTTTTAACTTTAAGTTCTCTGATGACCGTAAGTATCGCGAGTGAGTATCACAGACGAACTCAAAACGAGCTTTAAGATAAGGAGGCGTTATAGTATTAAACAGAATACTGTAAAGTAATGACAGAATATGAGCATTCCGACGAAGGCGTATTGGAAGCCACTTGAGCTTAGCACGAAATTCGGACACATGATCATATTTGCGTAAACCAAATATGAATCTTATACAAAAGTTCTGGAGACGCTCAAGCTTATTAAATTGGTCCTCGGTGAGATCAAGATAGCTAGCATCGGCATAGTCAAGGACAGGCAGTAAAAGAGATTGTGCAAGCGCAATCTTGGTGGCAGTCGGAAGAAAGTTTCGCAGCCGTCTCAGGGACCCTGCTGACGCAAATATCCGACGGCTAGTATGTATAGTGCTACTAGTGCTACTATGTATATCCCCAGGTTTTTAACAGTCTCACTCACAGGTATTTGGATTCCTTCAAAGATAAATTGCGGAAGGTAAAACCAATCAATCTTCTACACCATTCGTGAGCTGCCAATAACAATGACCTGGGTCTTAGAGGGGTTAATTGTAAGGCCATGGTTTTTACTCCATACTGAAATATTTGTAAGATCTTTATTAATATTTCTTTCCGATAGCTGTTCCAAAGGGGCTTGCGAGTAAATTTGAAGATCATCTGCATATAGGTGGTAGGATGAAAGAAGATTATTGGAGATTGAATTAATAAATATCGCGAAGAGTAATGGGGATAGCACGCCACCCTGAGGCACGCCAGCATCAGTGTCACACCATGAGGAGAATGTATCCTCAATGCGGATACGCTGACGGCGGCCAGTCAGGTAACTACGAAACCAATCAATCACCGTTGGAGATATGTTAAGAGAGCTGAGTATGCCAAGCAAAATGTCAAAATCAACGGCATTAAAAGCATTGCTAAAGTCTAGTAATGCTAATACCGTTAACTTTCCATTTTCCATGCCTAGCCTGATGTCGTCCGTAATATTAACCAGGGCTGTGGCGGTACTGTGACCAGGGCGGAAACCGGATTGGAAGGGATTGAGAAGTCTATTCTTGCAAAGGAAGGAGTTAAGTTGTTGGTGTATAAGACGCTCCAGGACTTTGGATAAGAATGGTAGTATGGAGATAGGACGATATTCAGAATAGGATGTTGGATTAGGTTTTTTAGGTATTGGGGTAATCTGGGCATCTTTCCAAGCATTCGGGAAAACACCACTAGATAGTTTGTACTATCGTTTTGAACATGCCCAAATCCAACCCTGCTGGTGTCAGTGGACTGACTGTCACTGAGTGTCACTCACTTGTCATTGTCAGTGTTGATCACATTGTTGATCTAACCCTTTATTTTTTATGAACAATATTCCTTATCACAGGATCACAATTGCACATTTAATACTAAATAATTACTTTAAGTACCTATACACTTGTACAGTTGTATAATACTTCCACGCTACGTTCAATATGTGGGAAATATTTGTGTTGTTGATATTATCGGCGATAGCCTTTTTCGTAACAGATGGGTTAATACCAAACCTTTCGGATTTGTTTGTAAAAGCCGGTCTGTTTGGAATAGATCTATGTAAAACTAATAAAAAGAAAATGTAAGTATTTCAATTTTAATAAGTATTCGAAGTTGTTGAATCAAATGGTTAAGGTAAGAAACAAGAAACCCACTTATTTGGCGGATGCTTCATATTTCTTGTAAATACAAAGAAGTACATAAAAATTTACATATATTCAGTTTTCGAATATTATCGAAGCTGAATCTAAAACTTGTTCTTACTATTTTTAGACCAGAAGCAATAGGTGTTGTGTCTGGATGTGTCTTCTTGGTTACAAGTTTTTTATTTATACCCATAGTCTTTGGTAATGGATTAATGGACAGACACCATTTCCCCCACAATGAGGTAAAATGATGTTTATCTAAATCTCTGTGACTTATGAATTTATAATATTCACAATGTTAATATTTATGAGTCTCTTTTTAGTTTGCAGAACTATTGGCAGGGCTGCTTTCTATCTGTTGTATGCTCCTTCTTGGCTTTGCTGATGACGTTTTGGACTTGAGATGGAGATATAAGCTATTACTGCCAACAGTTGCATCACTGCCACTTCTTGTGGTTTACTATGTGAACTTCAACTCCACTACTTTTGTAGTTCCTATCCCTTTGAGAGAGTGGTTAGGAGTGTCCATCAATATTGGTATGTAAGGTTTAGACAGATTGTTATAAGATTATTTACTTCTTATATTGTATGTACTTGTTATTTTTGTTTTAGGATTTTTGTATTACATCTATATGGGCATGTTAGCTGTATTTTGTACCAATGCTATAAACATTTTAGCTGGTATCAATGGACTTGAAGTGGGGCAGTCTGTTATTATAGCATTTTCGATAATTATTTTTGACATAATAGAATTAAGAGGAGACCAATACAAAGCCCACACATTCTCTTTACACATTATGATACCTTATCTTGCTACTACACTAGCATTGTTGAAACATAATTGGTAAGTAGAAGTAATTTGGGTGGCTATTGGAAACAGGCTGTATTAATTTCTTGAAGGTCTATCCACCTTAGACCTCTCTCCCTGAGGAGATAAAATTGTTGTTTATACTTCTTTTTGTAATACATGTAATGAATTATAATTTATTTATTTAAATTGTTATACTTTGCAACACTCACTAGTTACCAGTGCAGAGTTTTTATAGATAAGCTTTTCAAATTATTGACAAAAAACCCTGAGGCTTGCTTATACCTTTCAGTACCTGAATAGGACTGATGTGATGTGATTGATTGACTGTGAGGATGATGATGATTGTTAATTAATTTTATTTTTTCAGGTTTCCTTCAAAGGTATTCGTTGGGGACACATTTTGCTATGTTTCTGGAATGACATTTGCAGTTGTTGCTATACTGAGCCATTTTAGTAAAACAGTTTTATTATTTTTCTTGCCACAAATCATAAATTTCCTGTATTCAGTGCCACAATTGTTCCATATTATTCCTTGCCCAAGACATCGCTTACCAAAGTACAGTGAAGAAACAGATTTACTTCATGCAAGCAGAACACTAATACCAAAATCAGAAACTACTATCATAACAAAGTTGATATTAAGGTTGTTCACCATTTTTAGAGTTATTGATATCATTGAAGATGAGGAAAGCATGACTATTAATAATTTGACATTAATTAATTTATTCTTAATTAAGTTAGGGCCCACATCTGAAGTTCAACTGACCATTATGCTAATGTCTTTCCAAGCAATTTGCACTTGTATAGCATTCATAATAAGATATCCATTAGCATCATATTTCTATAATAGTTAATCACTAATAAGAAACTAGGTACTTAATGAAAGTATTAGGTACCAATCATATTTTTTATATGATCATTATCAGATTTATAATAATAATATTTATAAGGAGAGCCAAAGATGAAAATGTGATATGAGTCAAATAAAATTGGCATTCCAAATACTGGATACTTCCTACTATTTTTTGTCCATAATAAATGATCACAATCGTAATTACATTCAAAATAATAATGGCTGTTTAATATTTTTATATTTGTATTTATAAGTACAATAAAGAGCGTCTTATGAAATGTATTGTTTATATTCCTGTTTAATATTTTCTAACGATAACTTGAGTGGGGACAGTTTCATTTCAAGCTGTGCCAGAACAAATTTTATCAAAATTACCTTCCAGTGTAGGTAGGTACTAGGTAGTCAAAAAGATGTGAAGATCAAAAATTATATTATGTTGGGCAGTTTGCAGTAATGGCATTCGTCACAGTATTAAATTAATAGAGTAGGTATTCAAATTGTTAGCATCCAGTGGTCAAAATATTTTAAACTAACCTTTGCCCGCGACTTCGTTCCCGTAGAAGTTGAAAATTTTCTCCCGTTTTTGCAATATTTTAATTTAAACTCAGCTCTTCTTGGGCGTATCGTGATAATATAAGGTGTTAAAAAAATAATTTAGAAATTTACAGAGTTGTTTATAATGATAATTAAAAAGTAACCAAAACATCCATGAAGATTTCTAACCCAGGTAAAGAAAAAAAGGGAGGCCATCGGGTGCCACTGCCAACTTACCTCCGCCACATTGTATCCCTACTGTATCTCCTTATCTGAACGAACAGAGCCCCGTTATCTACCCGGGTCCTTAACATTAAGATCATCTCGGACTCGGACAGTGCATCTGTACTGCAAGCCCTAAGAACGAATAATATAACCTCTGCCCTTATATTGGAATGCCACAATGCACTCCAATCCATTGCACTCATAAACAAAATAGGTAACTCTACAATGGATCAAAGGGCACAGCACACATTGGGCAACGATGCAGCAGACGAACTGGCCAAAAGGGGATCAAGGGAGGTAGTATACGGGCCGGAACCACTACTCCCCATATCCCAGGCCCAAATAAAAGCGTGGCTGCACAGTAGCACCAAAACAACCCACTTAGAAGAATGGAGAAACAGTGAAGGAAGTAGGCAAATAAAGAACGCTGTTCCGGAGACAACAAAAAAGGTTGGTCGCAACCTCAGATTAAAAAGGGACAATATTCGCAAGGTAATAGTTATTATAACCGGTCACTGTCCCCTAAACAAGCACCTCTTCAATATAGGTGTGACAGACAGCCCCCTATGCAGAGGATGTATGGAGAGTGAAGAAACGCCACAGCACGTGCTCATAGAATGCAGTAGTGTGGCAGATCAACGGGCACAAACTATTCAACACCCAGCATCGCTTGCGGAAGCCTGCAGCAATTGGCCTTTTGGGAGGGCCTGGGCTAGAATAGGGAACATTTTAAAAGACACGTACAATGGCCCAATTATGAGGCTAAGTGCGGAAAACGTCCAGCAAAACTAACTATCTACCCGGGTCGGAAAGGATGGGGATTGGATCCCGGGAGAGACGTCATACGGTTTTCTACAGAAGAGCACTTTTAACCGAAGTGGGCCTATGCCACTTCTGTGGAAGATTTCAGTGCCAATATAACTCGGTTCTCCCGCTGTTGTCGGCGGCGTGACATCATACAACGACGACACGTTAATCATAGCAAAGGGAGAACCGCGGCGGTAGAGGGCCAGTCCCAGGACTTATCCTATTCTAATAATTTCGTAAAACCAATCCGGCAGTCATTTGTTACTTCTGGCGAGTTTAAATGCTACGAAGTCACGGTCTTAATCGGGTAATAACGGTTCTAAACTTATTAAACTGTTTATTTACATAATACATACATCAGTTTCATTACTTAAATATTACAATAAATTTTATCTTTGGCTTTTAAATGTATTTTCTGCCAAAGTTAAATATATAAAGTTAATAAATGTATCTGTATACTTAGGTACTTATTTAAAACAATAAATTAGATAGCATTTGTAAGGAAATGGTTCTCCCTACACTAATCGACGCGCAATCAGCTTAATCCGGTCGGAAAATACTTGTTACGTCGGTTTACTACAGTAGCGCGGAATTCTGTGCGAAGATGTGTAAAAAAGTCGCGTGATAATAGGCACCCGGCTCAAGTCGACTCCACGTCGATAGGTGTGAAGACCCCGTAAGGTAATTACCTATACAAAAAAGGGCTACAGAATATTTTTGATACAGGCTTAGTGTAAAATTAATTTTAATTTAACCAAATATCATACAATATATTATCCTCTGCATCATTTTCATTTATGACCCGTAAAGTCTTGAGGGTTTGCAAGTAAAATGTTAACTCTGAAGTAACTACACCATGCTGAGGACTTCCATTTGCTACTATGTTCATCTTTACTAATTGTTCTCGGAGTTTATCTTTAAAATTATCATGTACTCTTTTGTAGATGGTTCTTATTTGTTCATTAGGTAAAATATCAGTAAGTGCTTCATGTAATTTAACCAAGTGTTTAGAAATATTTCGGAATGTTTGAGATGGAACAGGGGGTTTAGCATCCCACCCAGTCAGCTGAGATGCAAGCATATTACTAACTATGAGACAAATTTTATTCTCTATTTCTTGCTTATGGCTCACTATATCACTTTCTATATTACTAAACCCATTAAGTGACAACTCTTTAGAATGCTGTTTCTCAAGCAATCCTCTTATCTTAGGTAAAAACCACATAACAACCTGTAGGGATCTGGATACTAAAGCAAGGTTTGATGTAGAGATAGTTTTTAACCCTGCACTCTGTATTGCACCAGCACCTAATACCAATTGGCAACACCGAGAATTGAACAATCGAATCAATTCCAACATACAGTGTACCAAGTACTGAACAATAACAGGAGACTGTTTAGTTGCATCACAATATTCTAACAAAATCTTTATTAATAGCTGCACTGTAGCAACAACAGCATATGTTTCCTTATTTATTAATAAATATTTGCCATCTGGTTTCCCACTGTCATATTCAAGCGCATTTGGTATTTCACCCGATTCATATATTTTATTTATTGCACTTTGCAATTCACAAGGAATATCGGCAGCCTTCCATCGCTCTGCATTCAGGGCAGAAGTCAGTTGAGTCCTTCTTTCAGCATGTAGGCATTGTATGTACTTCATTGCATAGCTACGCAGAGCTAACTTCATTGCGTTACTGTTGTGTCCAGTAATCACTTCACACTCATCACAAAATTGTTCAATAAGTTTAGACAGGGTTGATAATTGGGTCATATCGGAAAATACATAGTCCTTGTCAGTTTTAGTCACTATAAGATTGGCGCACCGCTCGTTACAGTAGTCAGAAAGTGAACTTATCATTTTTTTTAACTTTTCCTCTACAGAAAGTATTTCTTCAGGTGACCAAACATCTTCGCTATCATTTCCAGTAACATCATCCATTTGAGTTATTTCCAATATCAAATTGTTTAATGATAATATTCTTTTAAATAAAGTTATTAAGTTTGGGGTGACTTTCTGCAAAAATGTTATACCTTCATTGCACAATAGCCATGTATTGTCTGCATTAGATCCTCGCAAAACAATTTCTGTGTTTCCGTCTCTCTCTGAAATTATTTCTATTACAGATTGTTTAATTGTTGCTTGAATAGACGTAGTTGCTTCTATTTTAAAAGTATCAATAAAATCAAATTCTTTAAGGCGAAGAATTCCAGACACTATAGATACTATTTTCTCTCTTTCTGGTATTTCTGTTTCATCTTTTGGTGGTCTATTTAAATCTGTGACAATAAATCTTAAAAACTCATTACTCAACATTTTATGAATTAGTCTTTTCATTTCAGTTAATTGTGGTGATAAATGTCGAAATGCTTGTATACCTGACAGACGTGTAGATAATACCTTTTGGGTAGAACTGATCAAGTCCAAGGCAGCTACATAATCTGAAGTACTTAAAAGAAGCTGTATCATTGGTTGTGTCTGTTGTACTGTACCCATTAACTTTAAAAGGTCATGGACAGTGTTAAGATTGTGGTTTATTCTTGTCAAGCTTGCTAATTTTAATGGACATTCAGTTAAATTTGCCTTCACATTTGTTATATTTTGTCTGGTTTTTCTAACTGTATTTACTGCCCTTGCCATCTGCTCCATTATAGTATCATGAGACAACATTGCATGAAAAAATGCATCAGATTTTTGAGCTACTTGCTTTGATATTTTCATCTCTATAACATCAAGATATGTACTCAGTGTTTCTTGGAGAGATCTAATAGCAATACTTGGGTCCTCAGTATTAGACAAACTAGGAAAAACTTTGCTAAACACATCTGGATCATTTAGTGGCAATGATTGTTCATAGAATATGTTAGGGACTTCACAAACATTTTCTACTACAGGTGTTTTGTTTTTTATTGGAATACTTTCCTTGAGCCTACAATGTCGGCGATATTTCTTTACAACTCTTTTGCAATATGACTCAAAATGTGCTAAAGTGATTTCAGGTAAATATGGACTAGGACAAATATCAACTTTATCAATGAAACTGTCACCCCATGTCTTTGTAAAAAAATTTGTCTGTTTACCTCTGTTCGGATCATTTAATACTGCAGGAAGGTTTTGAGAGGAAGAATAGAAAGTCCAGTCATCATTTGTATCCTTTGTATATGAATGGTATTCTCTTACGTGATATTTGAAGCCAGCTTTACGCAAATCACCGAACTGCAAAGATGAACACATTCCATTTTGGCCATACTGACAGAGTATAATAGATCCCTCTTTAATACTATGCTTGTCTTGAACATGCCTGCAAAACAAAAACATGTAAAATTCTTGGCCACAGTTGTGCTTTTGCTTAGTTATTATTTTGGGATATGATAATTATATTATCAAAAGAATTAATATTCTAACCTTTCAAATTCCGTGGCAGAAGTGAAAAGAAGTCGAGGGCAGTGGAGACAGTTTTGCCATGTTGGCTTTTTACAAAATGTAGAGTTCTGCTCCATACCATCTTTGTTTCAAATAACGGGAATAATTAACTATATGTCAAGGTAATTAACATTATTATCATACAAATTTATAATTTCTTAAATCCACCCAAGACACTCATGACATGGTAAATAAAAAGTGACAGAAAAGTGAAAACTAGAAAAGTCAGAAAAAAATGTCAGTCAAATACAGGGTTGGATTTGGGCACGTTCAAACCGATAGTACAAAAAAAAGGATAGTATTTGTACAAAAATTATAGTACACTATTATTTTGAATTAAAAAAAAATATTAATACCAGTTTGTGTAAAATTTACGTAACCTCTTCCAAGTATTTCAATATTTGTTTGATGCTAACTGCTAAGTAAGTATAAAATCAGAACAATTATCACTTTTTGCGCCACTTGTTTTGCCAGTTTTTGTCTTATCTAGTCTAAGTAAGGTTTATGATATTGAATAGTCTCATTAGTCTCTGACAAAGATTCTTTTCGAAGGGAACTTGAGGAGTGACCGAGTGAAGGAAGACCTGTAGTTACCAGATCTGTTTTTCTTTTGTGGTTTTTAAAATATTGAATTTGTTGTTGGCATTTAATGGTTTCTATAATAATGAAATTATAGTATTTTCGTACTATCATTAGATATGGATAGTATATAATACGAAACATGAAATTATAGTACACTCTCTAAATAAAGAACGAAATTCAACCCTAGCTGTGACACTATGACAGTGACACTGACAGTATGACACAAAGTCTGTGATGTCTGCCTTTCTGAATTCTGATCATCTGCTTGAGTTATGGTTTGTCACAGTCAGATTTTGTTGGTACTGAAAATTGTAAAAAGCATTTTATTTTTACCAAAATGAGTACAATGGATGAAATAGAAGAGGAAGCGAAAGCTGCTGCCGAGAAAATGGTAATGAATATGATGCAGCGACCAGGTCAACTTGAAAAAGTAAGTCTTGTTTATTAAGCCGTAGAGGCGCTGCCCATTACTTAATACAATTTTTGATCAGTGTCGCTGTAAATCCTACCCCCAGGGCGTGAATATAAATGGATTGAGTGTTTTTGGGGCTCATTAAACCCCACTCATTTTACTTCCTAATCTTTACCGAAAACAAAACAAGAAAGACACACCATACAGAGCAAGTGATTAAAATTAAATATTTTTTAAGTATTAGCCTTTACCTTTCACGGCCTCAGCGCCGCGGCGGGGTGGCAACCGCAGGGGGAGGTGAGTGACGGTATTACAATGCGCCGCTCTCCCTCTGCGGCCGAGGTTTGGTCGGTAAGTGAGGCTGGTAGGCATTGCCTGCAGACCATTTCCTTTTTACCCGACTGCCGGAGGAGGGTTATGTGTTTGACGCGTATGTATGTATGTCCGTTCCTATGTCCGGTCATAACTACTCAACGGCTCAACCGATTTAGATAAATGACACCTCATTAGATTCGTCTTGGTGGCAAGAGTGTCACTGGGTACATGATATTTAAAAAAACAAAATGGCGGATTTTATACGCTTTAATGTGCGAATGGATTATGAAAATGATCTTTAGTTGTATCAATTTTCATTTTAAATTATCATTTAGGATCTATCTAGTGACTCTATGTATGATGATTTATAAACTAAAAAGTAGGAAATAAAATCAATTATTAAATGAAACAAAAAACCCGACTGTGTAAAAAGTACTAACTAAAAATCTAAAAACAAGTTCTGGAATGTAATGTTGGAAAATGTATTGCAGGTGGGACAAGCTGTTTGCTCATAAACAAAATTGTTTCTTTGCTTGTCCCGCCTGCAATACATTTTCCAACATTACTGTAGGCGACGCGTGAGCCTAATACTGTTTTATATTTATTTTAAAACTATTTTATATTATTTAATATTTTGCTAATGTACCTTCGGTTGCTTTAATAAATACAAGGCGCGGGAGACGCATGCGAGCGGGGAAGGGGGGCGCGCACAGCGGCGCGCTGCGATTTGCAAAAATCTTTTTAGTAGCTTTTGCTTATGATTGCGTACGGACGTACTTTGTCGAGGCGTCTCCCCACCCTTCATTCTTTTCGTAAATCTGGAGTTTTACTGCCACCACATCCCTTACAATTACAGAACTTGTTTTTAGATTTTTTGTTAGTACTTTTTACAGTGGGGTTTTTTGTTTCATTTAATTCCATTTTTACTTTACTTTTACACTATCCAGAACATTCCCACCAACAAAAAAGGGCAATTTTCAAACATAATTTTGATTGCATTCAGGTGGAACATTACAAAAAAAGAATCACTCACAAAAAAGCATCCATTGAAGCTCAACTGAAATCAGCAGTACAGGGCAAATTGGATGGAGTTAGTGTTGGCTTAAAACAGTTACAAGAATGTTTGGAAGATGTTCAACAAGTTAGTCTCAAGTAAGTATGATGGACTAGCTGTTCCCTATGTTCACTCACATTCATCTAATCCCTGGAAATTTCCCAAATGCTTTCTTAGTGAATGCCTATCATAATCACTGTGTGCCAAATTCCAACCCAATCTATTCCATTCAGTGGTTTGAGCTGGACATTTGATAGATCAATCAGCCATGGTTTACTTTAAATTAGAGATGAAACGGATATCCACTAACTATCCGGTATCCGGCCTATCCAGCCTAACCGGCGGCCTTAATACTATCCGGCAGAATACCGGATAACTAACTACTATTCGGTCGGATAGGCATCCTGCTGAATTAAAAAAAAACTGGATCAAAAAACAAAATTTTAAAGTAATTATTTGCTTTATTTAGTTAGTCTTAGCATCACTTAAGAAATATAATTCGTTTTAGTTGTAAATTTTTAATCATACAGTAGTTAATGAATGTAATAAAAAGAAAATGAATTAGTTAGTACTCATACTGCACTAAGGGCAAATTATGGTGAATAAATACTAATTTCTCTGCATTGAGAGGTAGCAAGCGGTTTCGGTTCTCTTCATAAATAAGGCCAGCTTCAGAAAAAAGTCTTTTGCTGTACACACTGTACACATTCACACAAGGTGCTAAAAGATAGATTTTGGCAAACTTTGTTAAATTTGGGTATTGCTTGGCATTAGCTGCCCACTAAGAATAAGGGTCACGATTGCGATCAATTCGCGCTGACTTAAGACAAAATTCAGCTCACAAATTATCGCGTTTCTTTCTTCATGTTGAACCGGGTCAGTATTGTTTTCATTTGCTACCTCATCAAATCCATCAATCCCAAATCCCAAAACGTGTCATGAGCTCTGCGAGATACAGCTGACTGTCTCCTCTCCTCCTTTTAGCCGGTGTTGAAGATGAACTGCTACTTGAGAACTCTTCACAAGACGCAAGTGTGTGTGTGTGTGTGCGATGCACCAAACCACTAAGTTCCAACGGATATCCGGCGGCGGGATATTCGGCTGGTCGACCACATGGTTGGCCGAATATCCGGTATCGGGCCAAACTGCTATCTGTTTCATCTCTACTTTAAACATACAGAAGATGACCTAATTAAAACTACTACCAATACTAAAACCTCGGAATTCTGATAATTGCAGTGATTTTAAAATATCTCTATTAGAGTAATACTTACTATATACATATACTCACTCCACAGCTAAAACTACAGAGCGCCAGTTGCTATGATTCTTGCATACGCACCAGTTGTGTGTACTACACACCTGAGTCGTCGTGATGTCGTCTTTAAAGTTTTAAAAATTTTCTACTGAAGTGTGCTCACTGACTGAGGAACACTGAACACTGAAATTACAGACTTCGTGCTTAGGGAGGGATAAGACCCCCTGTAATAATGTTTGCCCTTAAATCTATGAACAAAACTTACTTTATAGGATGGATGAATTGGAAGAACTATTAAAAAGTGTGCCACCTCTGGTCGCATCACTGCAAGCTGTTAGAGAGGAAGACTCGCGCCACTCACAATATGTTACGGCTATGGACAGCCTGAAACATATATTCACAGTGCCGGAAAGTGTGGCAAAAACTAAACAGTGGATTGGAGAAGGCAAGCTCCTCCATGCCCATCAAGTAAGTTTATGAATATTTACCTGAAATCTGATCTGTATTTAATTGTTGGTTTATATTTTTAATTATTAGGAACTCTTTGACTCTTTAACTCTTTGAAATCTACTTGATAATATGCTTACCTATTTACTTTCAGTGTCTGAATGATTTAGAGAACTCAAGAGATGATTTATTGTATGAACTACATAGATTACCTAACCAGTCTTCACATGATAAAATTATGCTAAAGGCTTATTTTGAAGATGTTGAGATGGTGTCAAATTTGCTTGAGAAACAAATAAGACTTATTTTGGCACGAACTTTGAATACTGTTCGCAAAGAACCTACTGTTATTGTTACTGCGTTAAGAATTATTGAGAGAGAAGAAAAAAGAGATCAAATGGCTTTACAGGTAAAAACCAAAATATTATGTTAATAATAATAATATACAGGATGGTGATTTACTTACCTGCACTTTCTTAATGTAGTGTAGTGTTGGTAACACATAACATGTTAGACCTAATGTATAATTTGTATACATGGTGGAAGGGACATCGACGCACATCCGAATACCATGAGTTCAGTACATGATTCTGGACCCTGCCGTTGAAATTTTCCGTAACTTTTTCATCAATTTTTTTATTTTTTTCTGAATTTTTTTACTTAAACATGTAAAAAAACGTTATTTCTATCTACACAAATTAGATTTATAATTGAAAAATCATTCATTCATTTATTTCGGATCGCGCGCGCGATAACATTCGCCGCGGAGCGTTATAATCACGTTTTTAGCAATACACTGTGCGCTCCAAAATGTTAATATCTGTAATAACTGATAATTTTCTACATTAATGACCTAGGTCATTTTATTTTTGACCTTGAGTGAAACCTTGTCACGTTTGTGCGTCGATGCCTCTTCCACCTGGTATAAGTTGTTAAAAAAATAACTCTTAGAAATTTACAGAGTTGTTTATAATGATAATTAAAAAGTAACCATAAAGAAAACAATAATAAAATTATATCCATTACACAGATATACAATAATTTTCATTACACCCAAATTATTGCACACAGTACCCATAACTGACGCGGCTCGCGCTGTGGTGAGCGCCGTCGCCCGCCACGGAAACGCCCGGGCGTTCTATCTCGTGGCTCGAAATCCGTAGGAATTATTTCCTGTACTCGTAGGAAGTGGGACGGATGTTGGCCTTCTTTACGTAGGACTCTCCAGGCGGACACGTGACTTATTCCTAAGTCGCGGCCGGCGTCACGTGTGGATTTTCATTCAAATAATCCAACACCCGTTCTTCCATGTCCCCGGAGGACCGTGGTCTGCCGAGTGGTCTGCTACGGAGGCATCAGCTTGATTAGGGCGAAACTGGCCATAATCAAGTAGACGCTGGTAAGCTCCCAGGATGGTTTCCGAAGCTGGCACTCGTCGTTGATCACCACACAAGTCTCGGTACCGGTTCCGTGCGGCAGACAAACTCACTACTCCGGATATAACACACAATCATGTCCAAGTATTCACGATTAGTGTACGTAAACGGCTTTCGTAAACTCACGACCGCGCGGCGTGTAACTTGCGAAATTCTTCGCATCCTTCGCACACAACAGATATCGGGCGACTGCGGAAGTGCGGACGGGAAGGGGTGTGCCGTGTGTGTGGCCGTGTGGCGCGGGGCACCGCGAGACGCCCGCGCCATCGCGCTGGGACGCCAGCGCAGCCCCATGTACAGTGCGCATAAAAATCATTTTACTAGATATTATTTTTAACAAAATATTGAAATCGCTAGAGAAAATATTTTTTTTTGAAAATGTTACTTTTGCGATACTGAGTCACCACATGAAACTCTAAGAGTTAATTTTGTAACACCTTATAGTTATGTATTGCAAACCCATGATGAAGATTAATAGTTAACCTACATTTTCACAAAATGATATACATCACCGCGGCACTAACGCGACTTAAAGAGATTGTGAAAAATAAATATTAAGGTGTGTTTTTTTCTATTGATATGGCTAAGATATCGTGTTCGGATTAACCTGCTAGAAGGATGCAGGTAATTAAACCCTTGCACCCTGTGATGATGATCACGAGATTATCTAATATTTACTTTTGTCTCAATTTTACAGCAACAAAACCAAACTGGTTTTATGCCGCCTGGTAGACCTAAAAACTGGCGAGCGAAAGCTTTTGATAGTTTGGAATGTGCGGTTGCTCAGCGTATCGAAGGTACGCGCGTGGATGAGCGTGAGGATAATAAACTGTGGTTGGTTCGATATCTGGAGTTAACAAGACAACTTATTCTGGAGGACTTAAGAGTAGTCAAAACCTTATGTGTACCCTGCTTCCCGCCTCATTACGACATTGTTAACAAGTATGTTAACATGTATCACATATGTTTATCTGCTAGTGTAAGTTATTATTTTTTACGTCCTAGAATACCATGCCAGTCTTACCGTCAGTTTAACGTGTGTGTCTGTATGTTTGTTATCTGTGCCTGTCTATGGCATCCTAGCTGCCAATTGCCAGCAATTTTGATTCGTTTCATCTGTTTGAAAGCTGACGTGATCGATCAATGGTTCTTCGCTATAATTAATGAATATATGTGGTATTTGAGGATCAGCTCATTTGTTACTAGACAAAATGGTCCGATTGATTGATTGTAAATTGTTTGTACTGTTACTTCACTATTTCCAATATATATTTATTAAGTATCTAGTAATATTTTAATCCAAGCATTGTACCCTTTGGTCTCAACACGAATGCGGGACGTGCAGGACTGAAAGAGAGGAAACCAAACAAATGAGGTTATGGATAATACACTTCTACAAAAATACTTCTTTACTTAACGGTCCCCTGATGCGAAAACCGCTTGGATCAAAATTTCGATCATACATACGTAAGAAAGTACATACAGGTACTTACGTAATATATGTAGGTAATAATATTAAAGTTAAAGGGCCCATCACCAGATTTGAAACTAATCAAACTTGACGACGTCTGTGGTCTCGTGGTTCAAGTACAGGACTGCTGATAACGAGGTCGTGCCTGCGGTTTCCATAGGAAACATATTTATGTGATGAACTTAAATGTTTATCTGGGTGTCCCATATACATATTATAAATACATATACAAGGTGGAAGGGACATCCACGCACAAACGTCGTGACAATATTCTACTCAAGGTTTAAAATAAAATGACCTGGGTCATTCATGTAGAAAATGTACGGCTATTACAGATTTGGTACGGTTATTCAGACATTTTTGAGCGCGCAGCGTATTGCTAAAAACGCGATTACAATAATTCTCGAAGTGAATGTTGTGGCGCGCGCGATCCGAAATAAATGATATAATGATTTTTTAATCATAAATCTAATTTGGATATATAGAAATAATGTTTTTTTACTCATTCAAGTAAAAAAAAAACTGCAGAAAAAATTTACGAAAAAAGTTACGAAAAATTTCAACGCAGGGGGTCCAGCATCATGTACTAAACTCATGATATTCGGATGTGCGTCGATGTCGCTTCCACCTTTTATATTATATCCATTGTCTAGGACCCATAGTACAAGCTTTGCTAGTTTGGTACCAGATGATGCTGTGTAAAATGTACCAAGATATTTATTATTATTATTTTAGTTTTCATTTAGAGCTTTTTTGTTATTTACAGCTACAAGATGTAGTAACAAATGGCATAGAAGGCAATGAATATGTTACATTGCTATCCTGGATATTGAACACTTACCCGGGAAATGAACTAATGGGCAGTTCAGAGCTAAATATTGATGTGTCGACCTTACCGCCTTTGCTTAGCAAAGAAACCATGCAAAAATTACAGGATGACTACTTGCAGGTGTGTGTATAAGAAACTTTTACTTAGATATTTATTATTTATTACTAACATAGTACTTCATCATCATACCTTTAACTGTACTCTGCTAGGCGCGGGTTTCCTCTTAGAAACAGAGGCGTTAAGACATCGTCCACTACGCTGGCCTATTGCTGAGAGCACTAGGCTGAGTGCTGCTAGGCTCATTTCCATTGGTTGTTAGGTCCCGCATTCGGGATGCGAGAGATCTTATTCATGCATGACATAGAAACCGTATTCGGAAACCTTTTTCATTAGTCGATATTGCGGAAAAATTAGTAGGCCGTAACATAAATATGAACCTATAGTGAAGAGATTGTGGGGAACTGTAAAAATACAATTTCCAGATTATGTGAGCATGTAATTTTTTTTAATGATTTAAGTACAACTAATTATGACAGTAGGTTACAAAGTAATATCGACACTCATTCAGGTATATTCAATAAATTTGTCTCAATGTAGTTTATAGTGCTCGTATTTCTTGTGGAATTCTCCGGCTACCTATACCCCGATTTTTATTCAAATCATGAACTCCACACTCTTCTAAACATTACCTATGTATTGAATAAAAAACTACTACTCTCCAAGCAATGACGAGACATCTCGCGGCGGTGATCCACGCGTGCGAACTGTGCCGTGAGGATCGCCGCTCCGACACCGTGTCCCGTGGCTAAGCAGTGAGATTCGGTCTGGGGATGACTGAATAATAATAGATAACAATAACTAAAATTAGATCTAAATAAAATATATAATGGTAACTGTTAATCTGCTATTAGCAGACTTTTGAACCCGGTTTGATTTAAGAAGTCGTTTGAAAAACGTATCCTAAAAGTGTTTTGATGATACTTGGTACTCCAAAACTTGCCAGTAGAGTCGCTAAAAATTTTTTGGTCATAATACTTATTTTTTGGCGCTCAGACATAAGCAAAAGGCGCAATTTATATAAAAAAGTTGCTAAATTGGCAATGCAGTGTCTGTTATCAAGCTGGTCATAACCGCGTTAAATCAATCCCCGAGGACAGGCGCGTAAATCGCCTTACCGCTGTGAGGCGCGGTGCCGTGTGATAATGTGATTACGAAAAGTTATGAGGTGTGTATGCTTTGGATTCGAGCACGAGACCTGCGACTTTACTACGAGTATATCACTGCTTACATACTTGCTGCTTACTTAAGATTTTTGAATATAAGTATCTAATATAGTATGTTTTGTGACTTGTAGGCAAACCATAAATATGTATCATAAATATCATCGATGGACTGAATCAAGCAAATTTGGCATCTGTAATCATTCTGTAAAAGTACTCGTACCGTCGCAACCTTCGTTTTTGATCGGAGTGTCGTCCGACTTCTATCATAATCGGTTATTGAATCTTGATTGAATTTTGATGACGACTGTGGTCTAGTGATTCGATTCCTAGCATAGAGGAAGGGTCGTCAGTTAACTTTAATTTGTAGAACCGACCAAGGACGAGGGTGTGACAATCTAGCGTACTATCGATGAAGGTATTTTTGGGATACGATTCTGTGATCTGATTTGTGCCCGTGCTTGTATTCGACCTGTGACTTAGCATTCCTTCCCTGGTCATATCACCAGACTTCACGGCTTCAGCAGGCTAGATGATCAAAAATAAGTTGGTACTTGCATATAATAAGTTATCAATAAAGGTTATAATAATTTGTCTTGTCTC
Source organism: Acronicta psi (assembly GCA_946251955.1). Taxonomy (NCBI): domain Eukaryota; kingdom Metazoa; phylum Arthropoda; class Insecta; order Lepidoptera; family Noctuidae; genus Acronicta; species Acronicta psi. Next base: position 6,123,867 of record OX276475.1, on the reverse strand, counting down.
AGTCTGCGAGTCATTTTAAAACATTGATTAAACAAATTAAAATCGATTCTAATCTGGTTCGTACAACTTTTTAGAAAATGGAATCGAACTATATGGAATGGATGGAGAAGACTTTAGAGTCGGAACGCGCGGAGTGGGCAGGGCAGCGTGCGCCCGATGTGGAACCGCACTCTAACGCGTACCACACGCATGCACCGGTTATCATATTCCAAATGATCGACCAGAATTTACAGGTAGAAGATTCGTAATTACTTTTTAAACAAAAAAATAAACCGACGAAAAATTTAACTGAAGAGAGAAAAATAAACCTTTTTTAACCGACGAACAAAAAACCTAGGAGGTTCTCAATTCATATTTTTTATGTGTTCGCTGATTTCTCTGTCTTTTATGGATAGATATATGTACAAACATCCGAACTAAGAACCTCCTAGGGCCCCCACGATACATGCCTTGCCTAGTGGGGACCATGGAAAATACACCTAGTGACGAAAATCGATATATAAATTAATTACCTTGATCTCATTCTAAAACTTTTAAATTGATTGATTTGTAAAAAAAGTTAGTTTAAATTAATATATTTTTTTTATTTTCCCTCCGGTTTGGTCGGACTGAAATATTGCCGGAAATTTTACCAATAGCAAATTCACGTTCCCATCCTAATTCCCAATTTACTGAATTCAAATCAACTCATGGGCGCAGTGTCCTGGTTATAGCCGCCGTAATTTTACTTAATTAGGTATTTGGCATGGCGCATTATAATATGTGATGTTTTGAATTCAGTAAATCTCGATCATGGAATAAAACTTAAATTCTTATTCGTCATAAGTAACGAGATGGCGCAATTAGTAAGAAACCCCATTCATTTTCCATTCCCCAATGCTTACTTTATCGGATTTGCTGTAACATTAAATTGAATCCACGGACACTTCATTTATTACAATGGCTTTTTTTCCTTTGCTCTCGTCGAAAAGAAGATGTTCTTATGGTACTTTACCATCTCAATATAATTTTAGGCATGCTTTTCCTGATGGATATTTATTGTAGACTGTTTTTAGGTTACGGAAACTATAAGTAAGGACATAACGTTTAAAGCTTTGGTGCTCAGTATCGAACAAGTAACTCGCTACGGAAATATGTACAGAGATGGCGTTATACAGTTTAAGGTAAGTTGGTATCTCACTCCAATTTTAAGAAACAAACTACTTACCTGATCTGTAATTTTATTAAATCAATAAATCTTGAATCTCAGAAAGTTCTAGGTTAGGATTGTTTTTCCGAAATTTAAAAATTTTTCGAGCAACTTTTCTAACTTGCTGAACAAATCGTTATTCCGACTATTACGAATATATAAAAAGGATTCGCCAAATCGATCCTACATTTCGAAAATGGTGCGCTCACTAATGAATAGTACTTAAATAATTTTTAGATATCTTAAAAACGTCTACATCGTAATCTTAAAAGCTGCAGCAACAGCAGCAGTTCTTGAAATTGTAATCCATACAAATAAATAAAATTAAACTGTCTGTTTGTAGTTTCAAATTAACAACTTTTCACAAAATGCATATGAAATATATACATACATTCAAAAAATCTTCAAATTTTTGTCTATCTGTCTGTTTGTTCCGGCTAATCTCTGAAACGACTGGACCGATTTTGACAGGACTTTCACTCGCAGGTAGCTAATGTTATAAGGAGTAGCCTAGGCTACTTTTATTTTAGAGTTTTTTCTTGTCTTGGCACGTGAGTAGCATCGACTAAACGCATTGTACACACTACTAAACACGGTGGGGTTCTTAGGTCTCCTTCAATTGTTGCCAAAGAAACCAGAGATGTTTGTGCATCTTATTAATGAGGGGGCGTGAAACTTTTACGTGTAAGTTGAATGCTTGCAGAACGCTCATTTTGCGGATCGCTCCCGTGTGGCGTACTTCACTCACCACATGATCACGATTGTGAATAACAGCGAGCAGATGGTACGGCTGGCGCAGCAGACGCAGGCGCGGCACTGGCCACCCGCGAGGCACGACCCACCCGCTGAGGCTAAATTCGACAAAATGCTCAACACCTTCCAGGTAAGTTGCGTAAACATTTCCTTCACTTTGAACATCTGCATATTTCAATCCTAAATGAGGTTAGTCCAGTTGTGAATTCTCTTGTAGTTTGTACGAGAAACAGAGACTGATTGATTCATAATTGGCTAAATTATAAACACATTTTTTACATTGTAGTACCTAAGTCAAAGGCTGATAGTCCCTTTAATGTATAAATATTATCATACACTTTCAGATGTAAATAAACAACATTTGTTTAACAGATTTTACTTTCGTATTAAGCGTGTGCTTTTAGTTGAGTGCCTCCACTTTAATACATAATGTATAGACTATACTATACCCACCTTATTTTCAAATTGCAATATTTTTAATTATTTCTTAAGACCACAACGATAGTTAATATTGTCTGGTAATTCTGGTAAACAGTTTTTGTTACATTTCTTTTTATTCCACAGGGACTTGTAACTTGCGGTATAACTATTGCGTTACTGTTGTTTACTGCTACCTATATTAAGTAAAATCAACAAAACTAGGGATTCGAGTTATTTTAAGTTTTAAATAAAGAAAATAACTAAGTTTCTATTATTTTGTACAAAATTTAATTCTTTGGCCTAAGAATGTAACAAAAATACCCGTTATTAACATAGCATCAACAAATAATATTTCAGGTACATTCATTAATAGTTTAGTGCCCCTTCTTGTGTCCCCAGTGCTTGTGATCTTCGTGACCTCCCTTCTTGCCGTGATCGTGGTGATGATGCCAGTGCTCGTGGTGACCGCCGTCGCCGTGATGTCCCTTGTGGTGGTGGTGGTGACCGCCTTCCTCATGGTGTCCCCCTTTTCCGTGGTGGTGTTCGTGGTGTCCGCCGTGCTTGTGTCCTTTGTGGAAGTGGCCGCCCTTCTTGTGACCGCCTTCGTGGTGGTGACCACCGTGATGTTCGTGGAAACCTTTCTCGCCATGATGATCATGGAAGTGCTTGTCTTTCTTGAATTCGTCATGTTTCTCGACGCCGTGGTGTCCCTTCGTGTCGTGTCCCTTGTGCCAGTGTCCATGTTCATCATGGCCGTGTCCGTGATCACCCTTCTCTCCGTGATGGTGATGATGATGGTAGCCATCGTCGTGATGATGGTGTTTCTTGTGTCCGCCATGTTCGCCATGGTGTCCCTTGTGTCCCTCGTGGTGGTGGTGTCCATGCTTGCCGTGGTGGTGTTCATGGTGTCCCTTGTGTCCCTTGTGGCCCTTATCGCCATGCTCGTGGTGGTGGTGTCCGTGGTGCTCGTGGCCGCCACCTTTGTCCCAGTGGTGCCCAGACGCAGCGGTTTCGAGGTCGGCGTCCCTCTTTTCCCGGATCTCCCTGGCAGAGCTCAAAGCAGCGATGGCCAAAAGGCCAAATGCCACAAGAAGGTTTCTTCTCATGGTTTATTCGAATTGTTGTTACTGTTACTGAATGATATTGGTTCATTGTGACAATGATTTTATATACTAAACGACAGCGACGGTTAGGAAATGTACCGTTGCTCGATAGTGTCAAGGTTGCAAAAACTATCTCAATGGTTTTCAACACTTTCCACTTCCTTCCAGGTTATAAACATTTAGTAGAAATTATTAGACGGTAGGGTTTTTTGAAATATGTCGTTCTTTTGTAATTGCAGTTTCATCTTATATTTCTCATAGTTTTTTTTATGTTAGCAATCAAACGTATCCTTCAGTCTGGTCTTAATTCGTTAAAAATTCATACATCTTCATCAAGATCTATGAATTTGGTAGTATTGTAATGTAGATAGTGAACGTAGATAAATGAAGTGTCACTTTCTCTCTTTGGTGATCAATGTACTATTGTAATTGGACAATCCACAAAGACAGGTTAGGTGGTCGCTAGCGAAGGTCGCTAGCGTACAATAACACTGATCCACTGAGAATTTATTCAATTTATAAATATGAGTTTTTTTATAATTCTTTGATTTTTAGTAACTATGTATGTACCTGAGCAACTATGTGCGGTATCGACAGCTTATTCCAGCTGTCGATACCGCAACGTCTTTTTATCTAATTCGCTGTTTTCAACACTGCTCAAGTTCAATAAATAATATTTTTCGTAATTTTGTTAATTCAAAGAGAAATTAATACAAAACCGGGAATTATAAAGAAGTTCCTCACTAATATAAATATATCCTTATTTTGTTATAGAGTTTGAGGGATGAAGCCGCACAATTCCTTCTCGAGGAAGCGTTCTTGGATTTAGAGGTTCATTTTGACGACCTATTCACTGCTAAGTGGCTGCCCTCTACCATCCCAGTCGACACTATCTGTATCACACTTGATGACTATTTTTTGGACTACAATCATTTGAGAGATAAAAATTTCGAGTATGTCATCAACGAAGCTCAAAACTTGGTATACAAAAAGTACATAACGGCGATGTTATCCAAGAAAGTAGCTTTTAAAAATATTGAAGAGGCTCAGCAGGCTGCAACGAAAATTTTGAAAGAAGCTAATCAAATAAGGGCCTTCTTCAGAAAAATAGCGCCGGAAGGAGTTAACGTGGACTGGCCATTCGAAGTAATTAGCATGTTAGCAGAGGTGAGTTTACGATGTTATCACTTTTTAGGTACGTATAGGTCTAAAAATAAACTGACTAACAAATAATAATCTAACCATTATCGCCCACATAACAATATTATAATCACCCATTACGTATTAATTAGTGTAGGTATGTCATACAGACACAGACTTTAAAGTCTCATTGTAATGCTACTGCTTCATCTGCGTTAATATTAACTTTAGTGTTAATATCCAACTACGCGTTAACTAACGCAAATTACGCTTGTCGAGGGGTCTCCATTTAGGCATAGAAAATGTTAAAACGTTGGCCACATCTGCGTAATGCCCTTATTATCGTGTTAGTTAACGTGTTCAGACGCAGATGGAGCCGGAGTTATTGTTAGTTAGTGTTCCAAATATCTGATGAAAACCCTTATGTCATCAGATATTTGGAACACAAAAAATACTGTAATCCGAGAAGCTATTAAATCATTCAACGTTATTATATAATTTATTTAATGCCTGTTCCGCCACCTCCTGATAAGTTTCCGTTAAATTACGTGGCAGATAATTTCATACAAGTATTGTCCCATGTTTGAGTTTATATGTCTTTAAGCAGTTATCCACAGGTCCAACAGGGCCTCAGACTACTTTCATCGAATGCCAGACAAACACTATAATTATGATGTATGATGTGTATGTGTCCAGGTATTGCGGTGCCAGGACATCGAGATGCTGTCGCTGGACCTGCACAGCGTGGTGGCCAAGTGCCCCGACATGTCGGAGGAGCAGCTGTGGCGGCTGGTGTGGCTGCGCGGCGACGTGCCCCGCGCGCGCCTGCGGGACACCGTGGCCATCGCGCTGGCCAGCCGCCCGCCGCCGCCGCGCCCCAACTCACACACTACGCTTTTTAAACACATCACATTTAGCGACCGATTACTCTCGCACTTCAATCTCTAGATGAGTAACATGGATGGACTGTTTACCAAAATGAAACACTACAAACTTAGCATACATTAGGAAATAATCTACGGCTAAACTACTCAAGAACGTCCGCAATACAGTTTATTACCGGTAACGGTACATTTCTATTAAATCTAAGTATATTGACTTTTGGGAGACTGCAATGTTTTTTCTTGTAAGTAATTTTCGCTTAAAATAAATAGTTCGCACTAACTGGGTACTCAATAACGAAAGTCAAGTATTATGTAATCTGATTTCTACTTCCGGTGGAGGTCGGAACAGTGCCCTTGAACCAGTGTGCAGTGCAACAGTGTTGTAACTTAAGCGAATCGGATATTTACTTAATATTGTTCACTTTGGACGCATGGTTTAATATAAATATATCTATTATAAATGTTGTTAATTACTCATATGATGTAGAACCTAAAAATTATATCTATTGATCAAAAATATTTTATTTATATGGAATGCATGTAAGATATTGTAATTGATGAAAAATATATTATTATCATCTTATACTACAACTGTTTTACGTATAAAAAAATCAGGTTAGCATATAGGCACCTTACTTGCGCTTATATGCGTCGATATGATACTTGCGTATCATAGGACAGGTAACCTACATGACGTTGCATTAAACCCAACATAGCAAAATCTGAAATGTGAGAGATGGATTATTTATTAGGGTATAGGTATCTATCTATGTATCTACTTAGCCGTTAACAGATTGCTGAGACGTCGTTCTCTATTTCGCCATGTTTACCAATTTTGTGCAAGTCGCACCCACAGATATCACAATATTGCCCGACGCTCAGGTTGTTTTGATATCTCTTTGCTTCTTTTTAGTAACTACTTTAGTCCCCGCTAACATCGTGTCGTCTTAGCAAGTGCTTTTTTAGGTACTTAGATTATAAACGGTCAAATAATCCTAAACCGATAATAAAGACTGCTTACAAAAACTCGTCTACATGAAATTAAGCGATCGTATAATTTATTAAAAACTATGTAGATACAACTGTAACTGTAAGTCGACAACTTAAAACTCTTGCACCGCCGTGCTTCTTTAGATGGAACTATAAGTGTAGGCACAATTTAGTGGTTATCTCGCACTAACTCAAGGTCAATTGATGGCTCGAAGGGCGGGCGGCGCGTAGAGTGCGGCGGCGGCGGCCGGCAGTCAGTAGCATCTCCCGCGCCTCGCTTAGCTACACGCCATGTCCGCCTCTGTTATCGCGATCCTGCGCACATGTTTCTTGCTCCTGTGCCTTGTGGCAGGTGAGCGACACTCCCAGTGTTCTTCTAATGATGCGACTTCGGTTATGTGTTCCGTGTGCCGTAATAGTTCCGTGTGATATGTTTATTGTATACTTACATACGTATTCGCACAGTTCTCACCAATTTTTTTGTCCGACTTGAAGTTGGCACGAGCTAACTTCAACCCGCCCGTAAAACCGTTGTAATAAAATATTATTTAATTTGGGAATTATTTCTTAAATTATTCTTCGGTTTTACCTTCCCAGTTTGTTGTTTAAAAACGTTACGTACGTACATTATTTGTTTTGCAAGCTACGGTACCTACACGATTGTAATGTATTGAGCGAATTTTATTTAAAACCGCATTAGATGTCTATCCCACTACGTATTCAAACACTTATTAGTGATGGGGCGGTTTAGGTAAGCGGGTATCTATTAGGGACCTCGCTGTGTTAACTTGCTTTATTGATTTTCAAAATCCAAAACCTAATACAGAAATAAGACCTTTAGGTACTGTTCTCATACCTATTTACTTTTACAAAACAATGAAATCCGTCAAGCTAAACTGCACTTGGAACAGACGGGTGTAGGTACCTAAGTAATTATATTAAATAACACCAAAAGAAATATTTTTGCTTAAAGATGTACCTATATAACTCGTAAATACATACAGTAAGATATACATCATATTCCTGTTCTACATCACATGATTCATCCAATCATAACACCACAGGAAGACAAACTTTGGTAGCTAAGTAGGTACCTATGCAATTTAGTTTTGTACGCGACTAATGTTTGGGTAATGTTTATTGGCTCGATAATTTGATATGAAGATATCAGAGCGGTGCAAAGGATAAAGCAACATTTATTTCACTGCACATAACTTGCCTTTGCTGATGTATTTATCTAGTAGTAGGTATTTTATCGAATATTACAAATCGCGTCGACCCACACCGCATGCGCTCTGGTCGCGGTGGTATTTTTAACATTCCCGGACCGCCTCAAGGTTAGCCAAGATAGTCGCTTATTCATTGGGATATGACCTAATTTTCTAAAACATTATTTATAGAAGGAATGGATGAAAGTCAAACCTTTTGAATTATAGACTTTCAATAGAGAATCGACCTCATTGAGGTGTGGTAGGTACCTACCTACTTAGTGGAACTTAGTAGATTAAGTGGAACTGCACGGAGCTGGCGCGGCGGCTGCGGCGCGGCGCGGCGCGGCCGCATCGTAATGTTAGATTCTATATTAGGTTTGAGTAAGTTCAATGGATTATCACAAATATAATTAGGTATATTTCGAAACAATTAAAATTAGTCGACCTACCACCTGTTGGGTATCTCCGAAAAAATATGTCTCAATGCAATTTCCATGAACCGATTGGATAAGAACGCTATGTGTTTTATCGTCGTGACAAATCTCATATAAGGTCTCCGGCGTAGGATTTGTACCTCACGGGATAAATAAAGAGCGACCTAGCTTATAGTTTACCAACCTAGACTATAAATACCTACATAATTATTGAACATTGACATAAATCTTTAGTATTCATCATCAGATTTATTGCCCACCTTAATAGGTACCATCTTCATAAGTAGACGTATCGTATTGATAGCACCTAATCCTGCTCCTGCACGTATTTACTTTTCGCTCTTAGATTTCTCTTTGAACAATGGAAACAATTATTCCTATAGGTACCTATCATGTAAAATATAGAAAATATTTTACATAGAGACGGAAACAAAATAAGGTGCTGAAATAGTGCAAATAGGTAGGCAGCAAATACGTAATGTTATACCGATGTTAGGTACTAAGACATTTTCGGATAATAAAAACATTTTGTGTTATGTACTAGTACTACGTACAAAGATGTTTGTTTACTTTTTGTTAACCTTCCTTGCATAAGGTAAGCTGCCTCGCTAGGTACCAACTCAGGCAATAACGAACAACCTTGGCCGATAGGTTTGTAACGAACGCCACAAATCCACAATCGTCACGGTTCGCTATTTGGCATACGGATTGGTGATCGCAGTAAAATTTTAATGCCAGTCTCCGAGGATTCTGGCAAAACCTTGAACAGCTTCTTCAAGCGTAGTATTCAGTTTCGTCAAAACAATGAATACAACTTCTCTTTGACAGATTTTTCTTACAGTTGGATTTTGCGGAAGTTATATACCTAGTCAATTTTCGATAAAGTCAATTTTCCTCTACGCGCATTTAAATTAGTACCTAATTAAAATGGTCCTGAATATTTAAAACATTCCAAAACTATAATGATGCTTATGTAAAGCTAATTAATAGTTTTAATGAACATAATAATGATTATGGTTTTTGTATTATTTTTTGTTTTATTTAAAAACATGACTATTTTAAATTACAGGCAGCCGACAGTTAACAATAAAAGAATTTCATGTCCCGAAAGCAGTTGAAGTCGGAAATAAGGCTGAACTGCGATGTCAGTATGAGTTAGAAGCGGGTGAGACGGACGACGCGCTGTATGTCAAGTGGTGGTGGACGCCGCAGTCTGCTTCAAGCTACGACAGGCAACTAATCTATCAACGCATAACTGGACACAACGCAGAAAGCATCCATCACAATAAAACTAGCCCAATAGGTATTTATACTTTTTCAATATCACCGTTTCAAACAGATGTCCATCCCATGGTTGTAAGGAATGTATGGCCTAATGTTTGAACGCTTCTTTGCCTGTCTGTGCCTACGTTGCTTGGCCTAAACCGCCTATTACCTACAAGAAAGTAAGTATGTAACACTAAATAAATAAATATTTTGCCCTTGGGGACATTTTACACAGCACCATCTAAACCCAAACTAAGCATGTAGCTTGTACTATGGGTACTAGACCATGGATATAATACTTATAAGTATTTATAATACATAAGAAACACCCAGACAAACACATAAATTTATATTCATCAAATGAATATTTGTGCTTTGGGAATCGAACTGCTCAGCTGTCCGGTACTCGAACCACTAGGCCACAGACGTCGTCACACCTGTATTTTCCAAAGGCTTAGGCAGAGGTTTACTGTTTTTGTTTTTCTCTTCTTCAGGATCAATTTATAATCCTAATAGTGCTACTACATCAGTTTTTGTTTTTCTCTTCTTCAGAATCAATTAGTAATCCTAATAGTGCTACTTTATAAATAATATGCAGTTAATTTCATACAAATTGTGTTTCAAAATTTTTTGAATTTATCCGGCGAATAGCGGCTGTCCAGAAGTGGTGAAACAGGCCCTTACTCTTGTTAATAAACTGTTAATAAATAATGAATACTTAAATAAGTTATAACTATTTTCAATTTTAAATCAAAAATTGAAAATAGTTAATAGTTATTTGAATTGTAAAGGTCATGCCTTTTCTATTTTTACATCATTATCAGCCCATTTGTTGTCCTGCTGCTGGGTACGGGTCTCCTCTTATAATGAGAGATATAAATAAAGCTACTGTCCGCCTCGCTGGCCTTCAAATGCCACCGAGATAAGCTCTCAGACATGTTCGTGATAATAAATAATTATTAATACGCATAAGATTTCGAAAATTCGAGACCTTTAACTTGGTTCTTAGTCCAATGGCATATAACAAAATAGGCTACTATTTGTGTTATTTTTTCGCATTAGCAACCGGTTACGCCTGCGTGGTTACTGGTTACCCACTCTTCCGTCGCCTACATTTCCAGTGGATCTGGTAGATCGTTCATGGAAGCTATTTCCAACTGCCAAATCGGCTAAGTTGTTCGTAGGTATTATCACATTTTGATATTTATGCCAATAAATAAAATTGAAATGTCGGATTTCAAAATAAATGCTGATGTAAGTAAAAACTGCTTTATATACTATGCCTAATCGTCAATGACAGTTGTTTTAGATTGTTTACTATCAGTTTGTAAGTTTGTCTCGAATAGGGTCCAAGATAGCTGAACAAATTTCAAAGAAAATGTTATGTCGGCCGAACCACTGACCGTGCCTACGTTTTTGGCCGAAACTGGCCGGAATCTTCGGTCGTCACTTATATTAATAGTACTAGTATAGTACACTAATATAAAAACTAATAAAAAAAATCGGAAACGGTAGAATTTAATGAAAACAATTACAGATTACATTATTTTTTTGGCTTGATTAGTTTATTTACAAGAATAACTTTAACATCATGATTATTGTTTTTCATCATTATGTTCTGGAATTTTTATTTTGAATGAGTATGGCCTGCATGTCGATGTCGTACCGACTAAAAACCGCATTGGCGGCGCGGCGCTACTTGCAGACTTCCGTTTCTTATTTTATCCACACATCCACCTCTGTGATGTGTTTAAAATGCTTTTCTTATATTAATGACTAGGGACCCGTGCGAAGCTTCGCCTGCGTGTTCCTATGGATTTAAAAAAAAATGCGCACGAACCTTGTCCTGACATTATTGAACACAACAAAAAAAGACTTATTCAATTTGGTGCAGTTATGCTTATGCAGGAAGCTATGCGCGTACAAACATTTCGGCGATTCATTTTTAACCCGCAACGCAAAATCGACGGGGTGTTATAAGTTTGAAGTGTCTGTGTGTGTGATGTGTGTGTAATATGTGTGTTTTTTTTTTTTTTGTTTGAACGGTGAATTAGTCCAGAGTGAGCTATGTTGTATGTAAATCGGTACAAGATAGCCGCTGCCACAAAATGGCGAATTACATATTTTTTCACAATTCCTTCAATATGGGTATCAAATGAAAGGGCTTGACTAGTAGAATATTATACCGAAATAAATACATTTTAATTATACTATAATACATTTCAAATCCAAGATCACATTCACATTTTTGTTTTTCATTTTGTGTCGGGGTTTTTAAAATTTTAATTTAGTGTTGTTATATACATATATAGATTTTTATTTACACGAGTTAACTTTACTGTATATATTTTGAGTAAATAATACTAAATATAGGTACAAGTACCTTCCGTTTACAATAGACATTAAGAACAGGTTCGATTTCGGTATCGAACTAAAGTTTGGTTTTGGTTTCAGTTGCCCTAAATCCTGTTTCAGTCGGAAATTACTGTTAGTAGGTACTTACATTTAATTAGTTTGTGTAACCTACAGACTTTGTTACAAGAAGTACCTATGGCCTTGTAGAATGCCCATATAATATTAAAGCTGAACAGTCTACATAATATCTTGAAAACTACTGAACTGATTTTGATAACAGTTACTTAACCTTTAAAGTCGTTCTAAATGTTATTCAATATTCAGTGTCATCCTGTTTCTAAAGTCAATCCTGACATGTTATTTCAGACATACATGTTAACGACTCCATCGTACTACTGAATGTGCAACCAGAGGATTCAGGAACTTATGAGTGTGAAGTTTCCAACATTGAGGAGATAAGAAAACATGAAACACTTATTGTGTTCAGTGAGTACCGATTGTATTATAGGTTAGATAGGTTTAACCGTTTAACTATAATTTGTACAATAGTTGCATGAACCATTTGCATGAGATTACAGTCATAATCAATGTTTCTTATGTCATCCCCTTGAATACCTACGTGTACGGAAAATCCTCACAAATAATTCACGCTTCAATCGGCTACAACACTACTCGTTGGGAGTTGCAACAATGTAACCTACTTCTAGTAAGATTGTACACGTGGTGTACCTATTACATAAATCATTATTAATAGTTTGTTAAGCCGAATTTTCTCGATACTAATGTTGTGTGGTGTGCACCCAGTGCGCCCAAATACCCACTCATCACGAGAACGCAGTGCCGGAATAAAAGTTACCTAGCCAGGTATAAGTATTTCAACTGAGACAATGTCACGTGTCGTGTCAAATTCCACGTGAAACCGTTCAGTGTAAAAAATCAACTGTTTAAGGTATATAATGTACAAGTAGGTACCTTACATGTTAGATTACATTTAATACAGTATCCTTACAAATATTTCTACTTTCAGATAAGGGCACAGGCCCGAAAATTAATTATACGTTGGTAAAAACTGAGGAAGAAAATATGTTATTTATAGAATGTGAAGCTGAAGATGTGGCGCCGTTACCAGACATGGATATCCGTCTTCAAGGGTACGATTTGTGTTTACTCTACTCTTATATTGACGACCGTGTCGCGCCATCTTCTTCGTTCCTCCGTAAAGAAAATTCAAAGGAGAAACGAAAATATATTATCTACTGTTTCTGTAGGGCGCGGCGCTCGGCGAGACTTACTGATTGGGAGAGAGTTTTATGCTTCTCTCTTCTGTTTCGCAGCCTCTTTAGGAAGCATTATTTGCTGAATTGCTGAAATGAAATTACTCTTGGACGCGAGAGATAATCCATAAGCGACAGAAGTAGGCAGGGTCGGACTGTGCCGGAAGGGCCCGCGTGGCTCACCCTCCCCAAAAGCCCGGGGCCCGGGACGGATTAGCGGTAGATGGAATACTATCGGAAAATAATAGTTTTTTAACTCTCAAAAAATGACAAAAATCGTGTAAACACGTCAAAATCGTTTAATTCCTTCAAAAGTGATCGCGCCGTTCAGAAACGGCCCGCAAGCCAGGCCCGTTGGGGCCCGTGCAGGCTAGGGCCCGGCTGGCAATCGCTACCCTGACTATATGGCCAGTCAGACCATGCAAGTAGGTACTTCTGTAAACAGCCATGCCCCGAGAATAGGTAAGCTGCGTCAGCCTGACCCTGAGGGCGCATTGGTGTCTCAGAACTCACTCCACCATGAGATATTGTACAGTCTTATAGTTAATTTTATCATTAGGAGAATTACTAATTACATAATATCTATTGTTTCAGGGAAAAAATAAATATAACTAAAACGGTACAAAAACCAGATGAACATGGCTTGTACAAGATATACGCTAACGCCACAATTAGTACTACAAATATCAAAGACGGCGAAATACGTTGCGAAGTCTCTTTTGTGAATTTAGAATTAGAACAACTGCCCTACGTAGACATCGAGACATACGTTTCACCAGGTAAGTCTTATAAAAAGATATTATGGTACTTATTGCTTCGGCGCTACTTCCCTACCTGGATCTACCTTCATAATTACAATAGGTGCATACTTAGTGTATTCTTCAATTTAAAAGGCAATTAAAAATTTATCATTATTTGAGGACTAGAAATGTACTCGTTTGTTAGTTACAATTTGATTTTGTCAATGGTGTTGGCTTTCAATCAATATCACATAACGTTTTTGTTATTACCTAAACAACAAACTGCTAATATACAATATCGTTATTCACTTTAAACCAATTAAACACTCACAATATTATTGTGCGCACATGACACGCCTAGCCATAATCCACGCTACTTTCATATTGAATTCAATAACAAAAAACATATAACCCTCCTCCTTCGGCAGTCGGGTAATGAGTATAGTAATCAACAGCATCCCGCTTATCTAAAAATCAAAATAATAAGTCAAGTACTAGAGCTTTATAAAATAAAATACCTGCCACCTGCGGCCTTGCCAGCAAGCTTCGATCAATCCAGCAAGAGAGGTTTAAACTTTCAACAATTTAAAAATCATTGAAATAAATTCAGTCTATCGAAAGTTATAAAAATTTTACCCATCAAATCAGAAAACTTCTTCTGTCTACATAATTCTTCTTTAATTATTCTTAATTCTTTCTGTTTACATAATTCTGTGCTAGTTATTTTAATGAAGGAAACAACGGCTGGGTTCGAACCTGTGTCTTCTGGTTCGGTACACGTTTAGACCGCTAAGTCCTGCTCGCCAACTCGAAATCTTCCTTCATAGAATGTGAAGGAAGATTTCGAGTTTATCTTACGTCTTAAGGTGACGTAGCGATATCTATTGAAAAGTACTACAGTTAGTTTGTAACCGCCTGATGGTCAGCGGTTCCCACACTCGCGCGTTGCCGACCTGAAAAACCGCTTAGAGGTTTATGGAGGATTCACTGCGCCGACAGTTTGAGGGAATATTCATCTAGCTACCAGCGCAGCGCATTCTTAGAAGGAGTTCTGGCGACCTTACTCACTGCAGAAACACCACACTATAAAGTGTGTTGCAGTTTTCTGTAAGGTGGAGGTACTTCCCCAGATTGGCTGCTCCAGATTCGAGCCATAAATGTCTGCGCCCAGGTAGGGCACAGACATTTATGGCTCAAGTCTGATTATTTGTACTTAGTAAAAAATCTTAGGGTCTTGTCTTATGGTCCATGGTCTTGATGTTTGGAGCTGTTGAAAAAAATTCTGCTCGGCCACCTATCTGCTTTAATATCTCCGAAGGTATTGGATATTTTCGTAAAATAAATGGCACACACATGTATTTTGAAGAGTACATTCATCCTGTAGCAACACATTCTCAGTACACTGTGTACTTTTCGTGTTATGGAAGGGGCGGGGCCGAAAACGTCAGGCTGGCCCGGCCACCAAAAAGTGCCTCAGACATCTTAACCAGAGCGGTACAAATAAAACGAAGTAAGTACAAATGATCGCCAAGCGGAGTACATTCGATTGATATGCATTTCATGCTCTAAAGCTCGGGGACCGGGCCGGCCTGACGGACATCCATTATGACGTTATAATAATAATATTTGTGTGCGTAAAAACATGGTATATGGTGGACGGTGGTATGGTGCTACCTTAAAATATAGATTCTTACATGTTTTGCTTAAAAATAAAGCCATGCCAGTTTCATCGTCACAATTATTAAAAAAAATTGTGACGATGTGGGTTAGAGACAATTTTATTCTCATGTGACTTACAATTCACTTACATGAGAATTATATCAAATTATAGTAACTTAAATATTATTATCATTGGAAAGTGAACACATTAAGTATACATTATTATTTTTCTAATTGTTATGCGCTAGATCTGACAATGTGTGTGAGAACCAGACTGGGATTTCGAAAAAAACTATTGTAGGATTTAGTTTACAAATTCCCAGATTTAGCCTACAATTGTTTTAGGACTACTACTAAGTCAAAAAATATGTCGGTCCGGCACGCGCGGTAGCTAAGCAAGTGTGTTTCTTTTGTCCAGTGACGTCACACTTCGATTCGACCAATGGTGCCGTATTCATAACTTTAAATTTTCCTCGCTGATTTTGCACTTTTTATTCATTGCACTTGGGAGCAAATAAATCGAGCCACGCATTTAATTTGCTTATGAGATTTTAATTGTACTCGAAAATGTTAAATTGGGGGTTTTTGTTAATTAGTGTTTGTATTATTAAATTTAACCCTACTAAGTTATCCATGAAAATTACCATTTTTCTTTCAGAGCCTACTTTCTACCTTTATTGTGGGTTTTTCAATAAACTTTTAGGTGATATATCGAATTTATACCTTTCATATTAACAAAAAGGAAGTGGCTCGATTTATTAGCTCACAAGTGTATTTTATGGGTTGATTATTAATTAAATAAAAAACACGGTTTTAATAGGTACATTAAAAAGTATTTCAGACCCATTTAAACTTCTTGCATATTCCCTATTCGCGGTGTAAAAAAACTAGATAAACATACAACAACTTGAAATATACGAGTATATTAACTATATTTTTGCTAAAATCCTACCAGTTATGCACTTATCGCTTTTCACAAAATTATCTCTGAATTTATAGTAGATGAAAGAACCTGAGTTAGACCAAAAAATCAAAAGGATACCTACAACTCGAATAAAATCACTTATCCCAGGAGGCACATAAATATACTGTATATTATTAGGCACACTTTCAGATTCATGGAATTGATCATAAAATTGCCAATCGAACTTACGAACCGTCTACATGAACTCAATCTTCACCAAACAATAAACATACGATATTGTTTTCATTTAAAAATATAAGTACCTACAAACTCCGTCCATTGTTTTAATATTATTGTTAAGTACTGTTACGTGCTAGTTTGATAAGATCATTTTCAGTAGATTTAGTGTGTGCCACTGTGTGTTGTCTGTTTACTAACGTTAGTTGTTGGTCATGGTTGACGCCAGGCGGTGACGCGCCGCCCACTACCGAGCTACCCGACGTGGCTGAGCAGGAAGCTACGCCCGAGTCTTTACAAAACTCCAGTAAGTCTTAGACAAATTAGGTACCTACACAAGATGGACATAACGATAATGATACCTAATACTTACAAAGGAGGTCATCAACTTGACAACTGTCAAGTTGATAGTGTTTACCATGAAATCAATATGAAACTTATATTAATCTGCCGTAATGGCGTGCGTTTGATATTCCGAAACTGACACTGACAGTTTTTACTATGAAATCATTACGAAATAGATAACAGTGTGCCAAAATGGCGTGATTTTTCTCAAATCAAAAGTTTTTTTTCTCATCCTCCAGTCAACATTAAAAAAGTACGACTAGAGTTTTAACCAGCGTAATACATAGTATTTTTTCTAATAAGTGTACCTTCGGTACCTCATTTGGGCCGATTTCGATGACCTCCTTTATGTATCATTTATTATTGCAACGTTACTTTTATATAAGTAAAAAATACAAAAAATATAATTTTGTTATAAAATTTATTATTAATAATAATATCCTGGGACATTTTTACACAGCACCATCTAGTCCCAAACTAAGCAGAGCTTGTACTATGGGTACTAGATAATGGATATAATACTTATATACTTTTTTTTTGTAAATACATACTTATAATACATAGGAAACACCCAGACAAACACAAACACTTAAATTTATCACAATAAATGTTTGCGTCCTGTGGGAATCGAACCCACGACCTCGTGATCAGCAGTTCGGTACTCGAACCACTAGACCACAGACGTCATCTTTCATTATTCATTCAGTATAGTGATGTATTTAAGTGTATTAATTTAATACCTACATATTTTGTACTCATGACACTAACTTTACCTACTAACTTTACCTACATAAGGATCATGGCCACGTCCATGTGCCTTATAAATAACTTATTAAGTTTTTAACTAAGTATTCTAAATTAATTGTGAAGGCAGTAGGGAATCTGTGGAAGCGACTTGCACAAGATCGGCAACAGTGGCGTAATAGAGATGAGGCCTTTACTCAGCAGTGGGTGTTACAGGCTGAGTAGATAGATAGATTCTAAAATAATGTGCGCTGTAATCACCCAAGTAATAGGTAAATTAATATTGATATGAAATATAAATGCTAGCTTTCCGCCACCGGCTTCGCCCGTGTCGTCCGGCATTTCTTATGGATGTAATGTAATGTGCCTGTTTCTCGGGAAAGATGTAGGTTTTAATGGTGAAAAAAATTTTGAATTCGCTCTAGTAGTTTTTCAGTTTACTTATTACAAAAATACTAAAACAAATCTTTTCCCTTTATAATATTAGTATAGATAACTATAGAAAGTTTCTTATAAGTTTCCTGCTAAAGATGTCCAGCACCAGTACATAATATTTTCAACCGACTTCAAAAAATGGAGGAGGTTCTCAATTCGACTGTATTTTTTATTCGAAAGCTGGTGCTTACAGATTGGTCCCATAAAAATTTTTGCGGTTGTAAAAATATCGACAAAAAAAATGTATACATTGATGATATTAAGGTTTAGAGTTTAGTTGAAAATAAATTATTTTTAAACAAAAAACAAACCGCCTCCAAATTAGTTAGAAATCATAATGTAAATATGTTATTTTTTGCTTTTTAGTTCCTATGTGTTTTTTGAGGCGGTTTGTTTTTTGTTTAAAAATAATATTCATACATTTTAACAACTCTGATGATTTGATTTGCCTATAAGTATGTAATCTGATGGAAACTCCACAACCAAACAAGAAAAACAAACACGCGGGATGCGACCCTGTGTCGTCATCCAAAGCTGGCGTTTGAATGGCCCGAATTTATTCAATGTTTTAAATATTATTTAAAGAAATAATTTGAACATTTCCAAGACTTAGGTTTTTTTTTTCTGCGGTTTAAAGATGTAAATAATTGATATGCTTAACCTTATTATGTGAGTAAAACAAACTGTTAAAATTGAAAAATGTGTAAGTAGTCGGAATCCCTTACCTATGTTTGTATCATATTATATTATAAACTAGCATCCCGCCTGGATAACTTTTCCCATGTTTTTGCAAACATTTTCATTGCTATTCCGCTCCTATTAGTCGTAGCGTGATAGTATATAGCCTATAGCCTTCCCCGATAAATGGGCTATCCAACACTAGACCGGACACACTACTTTTTTTTTCAAATCGGTCCAGTAGTTTCGGAGCCTATTCAATAGAAACAAACAATCAAATCTTTCCTCTTTATAAAATTATTATTATATTATAGATTAATGCCACCAGTGCAGTGTCAGTATGTTCTAGGACTTGACGGGCATCGATGTATACCAAAATAATAATAACTAGTTTTCATGTCCGTCAGGCTGGCCCGGCCCCCGAGCTTTAGAGCATGGAATGCATTACAATCGAATGTACTCCTCTTGGCAATCATTTGTACTTCGTTTTATTTGTACCGCTCTGGTTAAGAAGTTTGAGGCACTTTTTGGTGGCCTGGCCAGCCTGACGTTTTCGGCCCGGCCCCTTCCATAACACGAAAAGTACACAGTGTACTGAGAATGTGTTGCATACTTACCTAATTATTTAGATGTGCTGTATCATTTCTTACTGTGGTGTATTAATTTTTATGGCTGGCCTGAATTTAAAATCATTGAGTAACCTAATAATACCTCGCTTATGTAGAACAGGTTGCTAACGCCCTACCTACCTACTTATATACCTAGAATAATGACTGTAGGTATATACAATTACATAATGATTTATAATTTAAGAGGGCTATCGGTAAACTGCGCCCTCGTGATTTAGGCATCGAGATGCTCAAGATGTGTATGTGTGCAACTGCACAACGCGCGCGTGCGTATTTTATAAACGACCAACTTGTTTTGGTCGTTTACAGAACTCCTTACAAACAGTATTTTTTTGAAGTTATTCCAGCCTTTATCATAAAATAAAAACGATGTTTTATTTTGTCAAAGCATATGACTAAACTAATGCCCTAGACGTGTATAAGCAGTGGCGTGCGGTCCATACATGCAAATAGGAACTGCATACCCTGGAGTCTAAATTTCTAAATGATAAATAACAAACATTATTAAAACTCAATCAGTAATAATCAAAATTTGGTTGCCGCGCCATCTATTATTTTTTATGGGAACTATTTGCATCGAGCTCGCCGCCGCGAATTCATCACATAGGTGACTCCACTAAAACCCGTGGGCGGCAGAAGCAGTTAATTTTCTGCTTATTTTCAATACAATAAATCTCGCGAATTCACGCACACAGTCTCACTTTTTCTGTGCACTACACAACAAAACTTTTAGAGCGCTGTGTGCGAGTTTTGGAAGCATAGCTTATTTGGCAACCCGGCCAAATTGAAAAGCCGTAAAGGCACCGCGTAATTGTTCATTGCAAAGGGTTGACATAAATTGTAGGTATAGTATTGTATTATTTCGTAACAATTGCAAAGTTTTTTAACGCCATATTGTTTGTTATTGTTTTGAATGAACTTTTGATTATTTTTCTGTGCGCAAGTGATTGTGTAAATAATTATTTCGTGAGTTTATTGTAAAAAAATTAAATATTACCTGTGAGACCTGTGTTAGTGAAGAGTGTGTTTATTTATGTACATAATTACTATACTAACTATGGCGCTTTTTCGTCGTTATCTTTTGGGGAAAAGTTAAATTGATTTCAAAGGGAAGGTGTGTACCCGGGTTGAATTAAACTACAAAAAGGTAATAGGTACCTACAACTCTTTATTTTTTATATTTTTTATGAATACCTAATTTATATCTGGTTATTAGATTGTGTACACAAACACATCTTACAGTTTCCCTTGCCAAACCCTTGCCTTCCCTGGCCATGAGATCTTTTTGTAAACAAAATTGTTTACAAAAAGATCTCATGGCCCTTTCAAATGCCACTTTGGATATATGATCTATGCATTTTTAGTACAGTTCTCGCCAAACTTATTGTTTGGGTTGAAGTTGGCACGAGCTAACTTTAACCCGGCCGGTAGATAGAAATAATGTAACACGTTCAAGTAAAAAAAACTGCAGAAAAAATTGAAAAATTGATGAAAAACGTTACGGAAAAATTCAACGCAGGGGGGTCCAGAATCATGTACTGAACTCATGGTATTCGGATGTGCGTCGATATCCCTTCCGCCTTGTATTTTGACCCCGCTAAAACAAAAATTGCGAGTTCCGAGGTATGCCGATAGCTTATGAAGCCTTGTGGCTTTTAAAAAAAATTAAAGAGAACGTTATTTGTGTCGAGCTTCAATGGATACGGCCTCTCATGTTGGCTTGCGAGAAAATGAGTTTGTGGATCGGCTGGCTGGAAATGCAGTTTGTGTGTGTGAATGTAGTTACTGGGCCATACAGTAGTGAAATTGTACCATGGGTTAGGAATATTTGTAGGGATAAATGGAAACAGGAGTTTAGGGAGATTTCACAAAATAAAGGTATTTGGTACTACACAATACAGGAGACTATAGAACCAGTACCCTGGTTTGAATGTGCCAGCCTCTCCAGGGAGACATTGGTGATGGCTTTTAGGTTGCGGTCCGGTCATATTCCATTGAATAAATTCTATCATCTTATGGGGATGAAACCATCATCACTATGTAATGTGTGCCACAAGACGGAGGATGGTATCCATTTGATGGAATGTGACCGTTTACCGTGACCTGAGAAACAGAATATTAAGAGGTATAGATTTTCACAATGGTGGAATTAACTTAATACTACGCCAACCCTTGTTGGAAGAATGTCTCATGAATGAAGAATTTCAGGATACTGAAATATTTAAAATTATGTATGAAAGAAAGATTCGAAAGAACATGGTTGTGAGAAAGAGCTACTAGGGTGTAGTTGGGGGCAGACGGCTATCATGGTCGGTTTGTGAGGATACTGGTTAGAAATTCATCGATCTCCGGTTCTATATTTTATTTATGACTCTCCAGGCATCAATAATAACTGTCACGTCGAGCAAGAAAATTATTTATTGATTTCCGGAAAAATTGAGAGTTAAACTAGCATGACCAGTTTTTAAGGGTACCGGTCAGGATACGCATCTGACCTTTATAAGATATTTTGCTGCCCTATAATTACTGCCACGGGCAACAAAATTATTTATTCAAATTCCGAAAAAAAACGAGAGCTAGGCTAGCATGACCAGTTTATAACAATACTGGTCAGAAACTCTGTGGTTCGTAAAGTATTGAAAAGTGCAGCCCGTGAACTGATCCTTAAAAGTGCATGAATATTGTAATTTAGAACAAAATAATTTTCGCCAAATAAAGTGCAGATAAGAGACGCCGCTAAAGTGAATGAATATTGTAATTTAGAACAGAATAATTTCCGCTATATAAAGTGCAGATGAGAGTCGCCTCCATGACATCTAAACTTTAGGGATGCCATTTGCGACATTTTGCCTAATTTATGGGTAAGGGATAAGTTAATTGCACCAATTAAACCGAAAAACAATAAAACATTAATCTAACTTAAAACACACACAAACAATCGCTATGATAACACTGTACTAGAACACACTTCCAATTCACAGTCGCACTGATATAACTTCTGGATGACATAGAAAGTTGAAATTTGGCGCTCAGTTGGGTAATTGTGTGTATACAAAGAAAACAATCAATTTCTGATTTCTCGATACCTAAGATGATGGGGGTATAAAAAAAACTGGACCAGCCAACGTCCAGGCAACATCCAGATTCTTAATCTGCAAGGTTTTCCGAGTTCAAAACTGTGTACAAACTGCGGTCCTCACATTTTGCATACTCGATTCCCTCTGGCGCCTAGTCTATCTGTGTAGTCTATTTGAATCTTAAAAAACTCCGAATTTATGTTGTCATTTTTTACCGAGAACGCTTTTATTATATTATGTACCTAATCTTATTTAGTCGGCGTCATGTTTCTGTAATAACCCTCCTTGGGCAGTCTGGTAAAAAGCAGTGATCGCCTATGTTATTATTATTTGGCTGCCTCGTCAGAGGTCTCGTATTCAAATCCTCTCTCGTATCGAAATCACTATTAATAAATAAAATGAAGGAAAACATCGTAGAGAAACCTACGTGCCTGAAATATTTTCTCGATGGCATTTGAAGTCGAATACCAACCGAGACCAGGCAAGCGTAGAGATTAGGTCTAGTCCTTAGGGATTCTGAAAGAAGATCCATACCTACCCAGCAGTGAGACAATAAAAAGTGGGTGATGGATGATGATTATAATAGTGTACCTACATATACTATATAATAAATAATATACATACATACATACATATAGGTACCTACGCTATTGTCTAAAGAATAATAAGTACCTATTTCTATTGCCAGTCGTCAATCTCACGAACGTCTTAATTTCAATCATCATCAACCTTATTTGGGGAGTAAATGGGTTGACGATTGTGAAATTAAGCGATCAATCAACATAATGTTAGTTGTTGTTTTATATACCTAAGATAATTTTTCCTATAATAATTATGCTGTACCTATAGTGCTATACAAAATATGACCGAATTTGATGATACCTACGTTTCAGGTGACAGCGGCATCCAGTTCTACTGCTCGTGGGTGCTGCTGACGTTTGCAGTGTTTGTGACGCATCTACAATCAACACCATGACGCTTCCAAATGTGATATTATATACGTAACCAAGCTATTATGTCATTATTTAATTAAAATTTATAGCTTTATCTGTACCACGAGCAACTAAATCGACTCAACCTACAACCGCGTAAACTTTTATGATTTATCCAAAAAATCTACATTTTATTCACAAAAACCATAGGTATATAAATTATAGTAGTACTAATTTATCAAGCTTTTAATATGTAACATAATATGGTTTTTGTTAAGTTCACAGACACATAATCATGACGTAAAGGTACAATTTCGTTGGAATCCCTATGATAGTTCTAAGGTATGTCGATACATCACATCATTATAAACAAAAAATATAAAGTTTACAATAATGTACAATTTCTACCAGATAGGCCGTGCCGCCGGAGCGCAGCGCTGCGCAGTTCCGCAGTTCCTTCGCTAAAGGAAAATTAGGCTTTTATACAATAGTTGTTCCATTTTTTAATCGAATTTACTTGAAATTCGGTTAGACCCGCGCGTATGCCGCGGCAGCTGGTGGGCTGCGCTAGGACGCCACGGCATACGCGCGGATGCTCACGCATGCGGACGGCACACAGTGGTCCGGAATCCGGATTCGCAATTTAGTGGACATTCGATCCAAAGTGACACTGGGATGTCGAAAAAAAATTCTTTCGGTAGGTTTTCACGTGAGTAACAACAAATGTTCTACGACTTTTCATAGAAAGTGGTATTTGTAAATAAAAAAATATCGTAGAAAAAAAGGAATGGGGAAAAACCTATACAATTTTTTTTCTCGAAAGTTTTACAAAGCGTAGCGGTCTAACCTCAAAATTTGTTAAGTACTAGTGCTATATAACATTAATAAAAATATAAGGCGTGCGGTCACTTGCGGCTCTGCCAGCAGGTTTAAAGTTTCAACTTTTGATACACAGTCAACAAGAGATGCATTGAGCCGTTACTGCAGCTAGTTTCTAAGCAATTAGACTTTTAATTACTTAAGAGTACAGTCAGTCTTTAAGCAAAAGTCTAACTATTCCCCAATTAGAGCTCAATAGTGCTCTTCTTTTGGCTCAACTTATGCATGGAGTCAGTTCGGTTCTGAAAGATAGGTTTCCCCAACTTAAACAATTTTTTTATAGTGATTCACAGATAGTATTGGCTTGGATAAAATCTGGTAATGTAAAAGCAAATATCTATGCTAATAATAGAGTCAAACAAATTATAGAGCTCACTGATCAAACCCAGTGGGGTTACGTTAGGACCTGTGAGAATCCTGCAGATTTTGTCGAGGGGAGTTCTGCCACATAAGTTGCAGAAAAACAATAATATTTAATTTTCACAACAATAATTGTTTTTAAGATTTTCCAGTATTTATAAATTGCAGAAGGTTTTCTTTATAGATTTTATAATAACTGTTCTAAAAGGAATAATAAAATAGCAGACAGTAGTCTTACTCCGCAAGAACTAACAAACTCTATGTCAGTTATTGCTTTGTACTCAAAGGCAACATTTTTCTAAAGAGATGGGAGTTGCTTTCTGCGGGTAAGGTGGTAAAAACAGGAATAGATAACCTTCATGCTTTTCTTGACCATATCGTGCTATTAGAGTAGGAGGTAGGTTAAAAAACGCTAAAGGGCTGTGTTTTGATAAAAAACATCCTACTATTCTTCCAAAAGACTCGTCACAAAACTATTGATAGAGAAAGAACATTTAAGGCTCTGGCATGCAGGACCAAGGTTAGTTTGGAATTCTCTATGTCAAAGGTACTCAATAGTCGGAGGCATACGAGTGGACAAGAAGGTAGTAGGCAAATGCATCAAGTGTCTGCGTATGAAAGCCGAGGCTGCTAAACAGCTGATGGGATCTCTCCCGCAAGAGCGAGTCACAGCGTACAGGCCATTTCAGCATGTCGGCGTTGATTTTTTTGGACCCTATATTGCTTTATTTGTTTGCAATACATGTAGAACTTGTTTCAGACCTTACAACTGAGGCCTTCTTAGCATGTCTCAAGCGATGTATTTCAAGACGTGGTATGCCTACAATATTTTTTTGTGATAATGCTAAAACCTTTAAGGGAGCAGCTAATGTAATGAAAGAATTGTATACTCTACAATCCTCCAAAGATCATAGGGATGCTGTTGATAGTTACTGTTCTCAAAATTATATAAAATTTAAATTTATTCCCAGCTACTCACCAGAATTTGGAGGTCTGTGGGAGTCTGGTGTTAAAAGTGTAAAACATCATCTTAAACGTGTAGTAGGTAACCTTTGTTTAACTTATGAAGAACTCTACACTGTAATTGTGCAAATTGAAGGAATATTAAACTTTAGGCCATTACTTTCCGCAAATTATAATGATTGTCAATATCTAACGCCATCACACTTTTTGATTGGAACAGCTCTTACTAGCTACCCTGAAGTAGTTTTAACAGAAGTTTCGGACTTTCGGTTAATCGTTTAAAATTTTTGAATCTTTGTACGAAACGATTTTTGGAAAGTTTGGAATAATGATTATTTAAAACAGCTACAGAGCCGTCCCAAATGGAAATATACAAAACTTTAAATACACCTCTAAAGGAGGTGTATTACTGTAGCCATGAGCCACTCTAAAGTGGCCCATGGCTCGTGTTGTTAAAACATTTCCAGGCAGCGATGGTAGTTTAAAGTGGCCGATATAAAAATGAAAGATAAGGTCTACCGCAGATCTATCAATCGATTAAGTCCATTACCTTTAGAATAAGATTGATAACGCCGGCCCCAATTATGTTCAGAACAATCTGAACATACGAATAATTATGTTCTATTGTCTATTAATTTAAGTTCCTAAAGTGGCAACACACACGTGGTATTTTTTTATGTTATGGCAACAATAATTGTCTATGTTCTCTTCCTTTTCTGAAGTTGTTACGGCATGTGGCCAGCCAGTGCAATCTATTTAATAAATCTAATTTTCATAATATTATGTTCAGTTATTTACTCCAAACTCACTGACACACTGGTCAACAACTTTAAGAGCAGAGCTCCCAACGGATATTGGGATAGGCACTACATGGGCTTTTGACAAAACTTTCGAAGTCAATTAGAATGTATTGCAGTTGTTGGGTCCCCACATGAGACTAAATTATAGTGTCATGTTGGAGCAAGCAAGTACAAAAACAAATTTGTCAGATATTTATATATGAGGTATTACGGTGTTTATCCCTTTAATGTATCCCACTTTATTTATCTTAGGAATGGTTGGTTATAACGAACTGAGGGTCAGCAGGGAACTTACACTTCTTTTATATATATTTAAAATACTTAGAGGTAAGATACACAATGCAGACATATTGGGGCAGGTGAACATTTATGTACCGAATGTATGTAAATGTATTACACCATCATCGCATAAGCTTGCAATGATAGGTGTGAATTTGGTTGAAAAAAAAAGTTTTGCCCGAGTTCATTTTATGACTCACCTGCTGGAAAAATGTTGAGGTCAGTAGGTATTGTGCTGAGCTCTTGAAGCGATTCTGCCATGTCTATGATATTGTCGGCAAATCGAAGATGAGTGATATACTCGCCATTGATGTTGATGCCGACTCCTGTCCACTTCAGTAACTTGAAGGAATTTTCCATTGCGGTGGTGAACAGTTTCGGGGAAATGAAATGTCTAACACCTCTTTGCAATGGAATTGCCCCCGTTCACTGTTCCTGTACTCGAACCGACATACTTAGTGGTGTTTTTGTATAAGCACATTAACGCTTCGATATACCGATAGTCAATATGGCACCGCTGCAGAGATTGCAGCGCCGGCCAAGTTTCAACAGAATCGAGGGCTTTATCATATTCCACAAACGCTAAGCAGTGGCAGATTATACTCCTCATTCTTTTGTATAATCTGTTGACCTGATGTGCTCTATGGTACTAAAACCTTTTCAGAAACCAGCTTGTTCGGGAGGCTGGAAGTCATCAAACCTGCGCTCGAGACGATTTATGATGACCCTTGAAAATAACTTGTAGACATGGCTCAGAAGCGAGATGGGTGTCCGTGGGACAGAGACGTGGTCACTCACTATGAGCCTCATAAGCTCAAGGTCACTTATCGAGCTATGGAGCGAGGAGAGAAATGAAGAGCCGTAGAAAAACCAGTGACCGACATAGCCAAAAGAATTAGCAAGCCGAAGCAGCAGTGGGCGGGGCACACAGCTCGTAGTACTGATGGCACTGGGGCAGAAAGGTTCTCGAGTGGAGACCACACACCGGAAAGCGCTGCGTGGGACGGCCTCCCAACGAAATAACTGACCACCCGGTAAAGTTCACTGGGAGTCGTTGGATGCAGGCAGCACACGTCCGGTCCCTGTAGAAGGCAATGGGGAAGGCCTTTGTTCAGCAGTGGACCTCTTTTGGCTGATATAATGAACCAAAATGGCGGATTGGATGGAAGTTTGGCCCTATCAACCAGGGTTGCCATTAAAAATATTTTTATTTTTAATAATAGTAGGTATTGTTATTATACAAGTAGTATTAATAATAAAGGGGATAGAACCGTTTTGGCATATCCACCCGCCCGCCACTTTGTTTTTTTTTCGAAGTCGCGATGCGCGATGAAAGTGGTATGTATGGGTAGAGGACACAAACGAACTAAAAATGATAGTAACATGTGACCCCCAAAGTGTCAAGTTACCGTGATATTTAAAGGTAAGGATCGACATAACAAAAAAAATAAATAAAAATATACTTATTACGTGACTACTGACTCTATGCTCTACTGACTATATTTCGGTAACGTGACACCTTGACCTTGGGGTACCATGTTACAGACATTTTTTGTTCGTTTATGTCTTCTACCCATAGATACCACTTTCATCGTGCGCCGCGATTTCGTTAAATAATCAAAATGGTGGCGGGTCGATATGCCAGTTTCCATACAAAAAGGTTCGGACCCCTTTAATAATATAAATAATAAATGAAATCTACATAGACGCTTCATAATTTTGTTATTTGTACAGTATATATTTTTGATGAAACTATATTAGAACATTAGAATTGCATATTTACACTGTAATTAATCGTGTCATACTCTGCAGCAGAGCCACCTTTTAGTAACTGATCAATTATATCATAAAATGATGTACG
Organism: Acronicta psi; assembly: GCA_946251955.1. Classification (NCBI taxonomy): domain Eukaryota; kingdom Metazoa; phylum Arthropoda; class Insecta; order Lepidoptera; family Noctuidae; genus Acronicta; species Acronicta psi. Next base: position 6,095,326 of record OX276475.1, on the reverse strand, counting down.
TCAAACGTACATAATGTACGTATATCCGATATCGCTGTACGTGCAATAAGTAACTATAATAAAATAGACATTTAATATTGAGAGTATGCTCCCACCAGCAGAGCCACCTAGTACATGTACTCAGGAAAGAAAAACGCTACTGTTTTTTTATATAAACTGTTGTACGAATAGTGTTCAATACGTACATGTTAAAAAATATCATTATTATTATCCTCTCGTTTTATTTATTTTACTTTACTAAAATATTCGTAGAAAACGCCTAGTTATTTTGTGTCAGCAAAATGTTTTGGCACTTTGATTAGGCGCGCAATACAATACAATAATATTCAACATATTTTTAACCGACTTCAAAAAAGGAGGAGGTTCTCATTTTAACATGTATACATATTACATACATACAGGTTAAACTGAGAACCTGTATGTATGTTTGTCGGCGATTATCATGCGTTTGGCTGAACCGATTTCGATGCAGTTTTTGTGACGGACGCAATTACAGACGGTCAAATGACTCTTTTGAGACAACAGTGCCATCTGGTGACACTAAATGAAACCAACTACACAGACGGGATAGGACGAGAGTTACACTTTTAGAGTGAAAGCGCGTGAACCCCAGACCTTCGTTATATGTTCGTCATATATGTGTGTTTATAAAAGCTGAAAGTTTGTCAGTGCATGCTCCCACCACAGGTAAGAACGATGAACCATTATGAAGTTTGAGGTACCGTGGATTTAGCAGGTAAACGTACTAAAGATGTGTAAAATACCGATCTTAATTCATCAAATATTGAATTGTGATTTTTTTGTATTCACCTTCAGAATATTATTAAAAATGATCGTCATTCATTGACAGACACAACATCGTGGAAACCCCGTGCCATTGAACACTCGAAAAGGCATTTGACACCATCTCTCTCCTCATCCTCGTGCAAAAAATGGGTATTAGGGATAATCAACTGGCACTGTTCAAAAGATACATATATGACCGTAAACAGAGGGTCAAACTGGATAATTACCAAAGCGATGACAAAAAAGTGTCATACGGAGTCCCCCAGGCGAGTGTTCCCCGTGTGGCTGACCCTGGCTTGGCCACAATCAGGGATTTTAATTTTGATGACGTCAAAATTTAGTCGAAATTAGTCGCCAAATATCAGATTTAGTCGGTCCCCGGTTCAAAAGTTATAAGGGTTTATAGGTGGCCGTGCTAGAGACAGCCTCCCCAGCTCGCCCACATTTATATCTCGGAAACTAGGGCACCTAGCGAAGATCTGTTTTCTTCCAGATTTAGTCGCTATTTGGTCGAAATTAGTCGCCAAATATCAGATTTAGTCGGTCACCGGTCCAAAAGTTATAAGGATTCATGGGTGGCCGTGCCAGAGTCAGCCTCCCCAGCTTAGCCACATTTATGTCTCAAAAACTAAGGCACCTAGCTAAGATCTGTTTTCTTCCAGATTTAGTCGCTATTTGGTCGAAATTAGTCGTTAAATCTCAGATTTAGTCGTCTTAGTTTAGAAGATATTTTGAATTTCATTTTGAAGGTATAGTCCAAGAGCTAGATCGAATTAATATGTGTAGGTACTTCTACTAGAAAAGCCAGAGAGAGATGAATTCTCATTTAAATATTTGTTTTTATGTTATTACAAGTTATATGTGTAGGTATATTACAAGTTTACGAGTGGCTTAAATTCTTTGAAAATAATAAACATGATGTCAAGATTTTGGAACCGGTTCATAAATGTAATGTCCTCTGTAACATACACCTTGAATACGCAGAAGTTTTTTCTTATGCTGATGACACAGTCATTGTCTTTACTGGGTCTTCTTGGGATAATGTTAAAAACTATACTGAAATGGGCCTGGCGAGGCTGTGAGGTTATAAAAGTGGTTGAAATACAACGCTTTTTATAGCTTAAATGAAATGTCAAAAAAAACAAACCATAAAAACTACGATTAAAAATAATATGTTGAATAATTATTTGTATTGTATTGCGCGCCTTATCAAAATGCTACAAAACATTTTGCTGACACAAAATAACTAGGCGTTTTCTACGAATATTTTAGTAAAGTAAAATAAATAAAACGAGAGCATAATAATGATATTTTTTAACACGTACGTATTGAACACTATTCGTACAACAGTTTATATAAAAAACAGTAGCGTTTTTCTTTCCTGAATACATGTACTAGGTGGCTCTGCTGGGAGCATACTCTCAATATTAAATGTCTATTTTATCGTTACTTATTGCACGTACAGCGATATCGGATATACGTACATTATGTACGTTTGACGTACATCATTTTATGATATAATTGATCAGTTTCTAAAAGGTGGCTCTGCTGCAGAGTATGACACAATTAATCTGTTGCCTGTTATGTATTATTGTAAGATAGTGTAGAATAGCCGCAAATGGCAACCCTGTAGGCAAACATGTGAAAATTATAATGTAATTTGGTTTATTATTCCTTTTTAATTTTTACCCGGTATACATTAAAATTGGTAAGGTAAAAATGGGTATTAATGGGTATTTACCCAAAGGTCGGGATTTTACCGGGTTGTCGCCCATCTCTAGTTGTCGTCCGCCGCCGACCACGCCTCGGCCGCAGAGAGTAGGGAAGAGCGGCGCATCGTAATACTGGATACTCCTCTCCCGACGCGGCCCCGTAACCTACCCAGTATTAAGTAGGGGTCCCTTTCCGAGTAGGTAGGTGGAGTAAAAATTTATTATAGGTTACCTATACTAGGTAATATGATAACTTTAATATTTACTTAGACACCTACTTTTATCATAATAATTATTTGGTTTACAACTACTTTGGCAACAACATACCTACAATAATCAGATATTTCACTGATGGACTATAGGAACTATGAATCGACAAATGGACAATACTTAATAAAAACGATTGTCCAAATTTAACAATAGTTTCACCATATTATCAAAACAAAAAAAATATTGAGAAAATAACGGACAAACAAAAACAGTGAAATACAATCAGTAAACGAAAACAGACTGAAATTAACTTCTTGTATGATAGACGGTTTCCAGAGCGTGTTTGCTCTACGCAATACCTACTCAATTACTTTTTAATAAAAATAAAACCGTCGAAAAGTACCTAGGTACCTACCTAACTCTTCTTAGCCTTATCCGTATCATGTCAGGGTCGGCTTCCAGTCTAACCAGTTGCGGTTGAATATTTGTATTTTACACGAAGCGACTGCCATCAGACCTCCAGAACCCAATTTCTAGGCAATACCTTTCGATATTCGAAAGATGGACTGGTTGTCAGGCTTTTCGGTTTCTAAGTACCTAAGTCCACCCGACCTGCCCCTCAACCATGAGTTCTATCGAATGGCTTTTGACTTTTGACTCAATTTCAGTCATGTTCCTGATGTTTCATAAAATATGGCCTAGGTGTACCGTATTTTTAGGGGAGGTATTTGACATTATGGTCATTCCTTAGATATCATAGACAGTAAGAGAAAAAAAACACAGAAAACCAATGTTCATTGTATCTTCTAAATATCTGTAAATCGCTTATAGTTACATGGGGGTTATTCCGATGCCCCTTGATTACCTATCAAAATTTTGTCTTTGGACGTCACTTCTCGGCCAGCCGGCTTAATATAAGGTTTAATAGAACGCTTTCATTAGCTTGGTATGTATCCATGGGCGTACCCAGCCTTTGGCCCAGGGGGGGGGGGGGCAGTTGAGGGATTTCTTAAATAAATAAATAATAAATTATTTGCAGATCTACTTAATTATTGGCTAGCATAACCGGCATATAGGGATATCGGCCAGAAATTCACCCGATCCCCGGTTCTACATTTTGATGATAGACAGATTTGACAGGTTTTTCGTGTCGGTCGTTTTAACGCTCGAGTGATACCCCTGGTGTTGCAAGCGTCCATAGGCTATGGTAACCGCTTACCATCAGGCGGGCCGTATGATTGTTTGCCACCTTAGTGGTATAAAAAAAATCAACAAAACTCAGAACCATAAATCAGATGAATTTCTGACCGGTATTCTTATAAGCCAGTCATGCTAACTCAACGCTTGATTTATCCGGGATTTATAAATAGAAAGAAATATTGCTTAACGTAGCAATGAAATTTGATGACTAAGAGTCAGCAAACGAGAAGTCGAAAACAAGGGCTACCCACCTTGGACAGGTTAGGTTAGAAGGATACTTTGTAAGTATTCTTGTTTGTTACTAGACCTCTAGTTATCTCACACAGTAAGAGCGAGCGAAGCGAGCTTGAAAATATGGCCACCTACCTCGGACAGGCTTGGTTAGAAGAGTAACTACAATTAGTTTGTTTACTATTTCCAGGTGTCTCATGTAAAAGCGAGCGTAGCGAGCTCGAAAATTGAAACCACCCTCCTCGGACAGGCTGGGTTAGAAGAGTAACTACAATTATTTTGTGTACCACTTCCAGGTGTATGAGACACCTGGAGGTGGTAGACAATAGTAAAATAATAGTAAAAGTAGGAGCGAGCGTAGCGAGCTCGAAAATTTGAGCCACCTACCTTGCACAGGTTAGGTTAGTTAGAGTGGTAATTACAATTAGTTTGTTACTACCTCCAGTTGTCTCATGTAAAAGTGAGCTCGTAAATTGAGGAAACCCACTTAGAACAGGCGACGTTAGTGAAGGGGGTTTCTTACTACCTCCGTGCGGCTAGCGCTGCCCCTTGGAGTTTGGCGCTCCGGGCTATGGCTCTTTTGGCCGTAGTGTAAATACGCCACTGTAAAGGTTGGATGACTATCCGAACCGGTATCTTTATAAACCGATCATGCTAGCTTAGCGCTCGATTTTTAGGGAATCAAATAAATACAATAATAATAATTGTGTTGCTCAACTTGGTTAATGACGCCTTGAAAATCGGCAATAGGATATCTTTCTGACCGAGTTTCTGACCAGTTTTTTTACAAGCTCGTCACTCTCGATTTTTCCAAAACAAATAAACAATATAAATTATTGGCGCAGCATAATCGGTTTATAAGAATACTGGTCAGATTTTCATCCAATCTCTGGTAATTTTTTTTTTTGGTAATCATAGGCATCACTATTATCACGTCGAGCAAGAAAATCTCTTTCAGGCATCAATATTGTCAGTTTGTCACGTCGAGCAAGAAAAATCAAAACATAAGTTATCTTAACCGGTTTATAAGCATAGCGATTGGAAACTCATCTGATCTTTGAAAGGTGTGTTTCTCAATAATAATTGCTACCTCAAACAACTGAATTATATTTTACTGGTTATTTTTTTATTGTTGTTTTAATGAGGTCTTCAGCAACAAATATTGGTATATTTGTTTCCCTGATTATAGGTACAGTATTTAGCTATTTTTATGCTATCCTTAAGTAAAGCTAGCATTGTTGTCAATTTTGTAAGACCGGTTTGAGCAACAAAATCGTTTGTAGCAACTAATTGTTGACAAAAAGCAACAAATAGTGAATATTTTTACAATTTGTCACTACCTGTGTTATTGTAACTTGTGGGGGCAAGTTTGTTCCGTCCTACACACAACACGAAAAAGGTTTTTTTTTATCTTACTATAACTTTTATATAGGGGGCATCCAAGTTCCAGGGGGGGCAGCTGCCCCCCCCCCCTGCCTCCCCCTGGGTACGCCCATGTATGTATCTATTAAATAAATTTAAATTAAGCGGATAGTATCCACTTTGCCGGTCTTTTACGATTTTAATAGTTTCAGTATTATAAAGCTCAATATTGATTGTAGATACACAAAAATGGATAAAGACGTTATGCAGACGGCTGTAAATGCATGAAATGCTGGAAAACCGGTGAAGGGGCGGTAGAAAGTACTGGTTGGCTTCTACAACTATAAATAGACACGTCAAAAGTGGCAACATTACTCCAAAACTCGGCAAATTACGTTTTGGAGGAGATAGAATAAAAGATTAAAGTAAAACTTTTGAGCAATACCTTATAATGAGACTTGTACAAAGAAAAAAATATGCTTTTTGGGTAAAAAATATAAGTAGTTTTTTGGTGGAATGTTACTAGAAGCATTTAAACTTAGATTAGATTTATACTTAGGTTACTTCTTGGGTTTGTATATACACTGTATAAACAAATCTGTTTTTTGTAGTGTGTAGGGCAAAACGCTGGAAAACCGGCTTAAATCGTAATAAATATTGGCTCATAAATGGCGTCATTTATGTGTGTCAGCACTCGAGCCAAAGTTAGTCCTTAACTACAGCTCTCAATAAGTTACTTCAAAATGATAATCGTTCTTAAAAACTTGTTCTATTAGAAATAAAAATCTATGTCAATACAATTCTACCGGTACGACAAAATAACAATTATTTATATTGTGTGTGTTCCCACACACTTGTAGAAGTGCCAGCATAGTCGTAGCTTAATCAGAGCTGTAAGAACTTGAGAATTAAGTAGGCAAAAAACTTCAGCGCTGACTACAAAATACTACAAATTGACAATTAAGTGCCAATCAAATATAATGTCTTATCAAACTTATGTAAATAAATTATTCTTAAATCTAATACTTAAGGTTCCGATCTTTACTACAGTAATTAGCTATTTATTTTGTTCTTTTCATTACTGGCTGGACTTCCGCAAGTAATGTTACACGAACTATGACGAGCTTTGCGAGTCCCATCTAAGTCATCTGCTCCAGCAGCCACAGATGTTAACGCGACGGTTTTGTCAAAGTCAATAGTTGTATAACCAATGGCAGCAGCTGGTGCTACTGTGGAACTGTTAGCCAGGTTCACTTTCTCTGCACTGCACTGCGACACAAGACGTCCGCGCGGCTGGGATGTACAAGACGCAACACTCTCAGCTTTTGAACTATTATAAGACTGGCTCTCTGGAGAAGTTAAATCTCGCGTCGTTTTAATAATCTCCTTATTAGAGTCAATATCCAGTATTGCATAGTTTACTTCCAATTCCTCCACCGGCGACATAGATGTAAAAGTGTCAGATTCCGAGAACTTTTGGTTATTTTCAGAAGGTGCAGAGTAACTTATTATTTGTTTACCATTCTTAACACCGTCGCCCAATTCACCTAGTGATAAATTTGCATACGTGTTTACCTCTGGTTTATTGCCCACAGTTAAATTGCAATATTCTACTTGTTTTGGGGTTAAGGGGGTGGTGGGCATAGTATCAATTTTACTAGCTTCTGTTTGGCTTGCATCATTAGGTGAAATGTTCATGTACAGTCTAACTGATTCTTGTAGCAGTTGTTGTTCTAAACTTAGTTGGGCATAGTGTTCACTGGTGTTACTCAATGTAGGAGATATGTGATTATTCAATTCTTTATTTGAAATATTCTCATTCATGTATCTACTCTCAAGAAAACGAGTTTCATCTTCTATGTCCCGCATTGTGTTCAAAGCAGTCTCCTGGCGCAAAGTATTCCGTAAGATGGCTAAATCTCTATTTATATCATTTGAATAAACATGTCGGATATCAGCTCCGCGGTTATCCGTCGCCGAGTCACCTTGATTGTTATTGGGCTCTCTTTTAAAATCCCTGAGCTGATAAACATTAGTGACTTGATTAGTACTATTTTGAGATCTTGGATACAACGGCATTACCTCTAATATGTCCGCGCTTGAAGGTGATCTCGGTGACTGAGCGACATTACGTGGAACTGCTGAATTTGATATTATGCTTGGAAGATTGTTATTTATTGCTGGTCGTAAATTGTCTGGTTGCCCATTATCTATAGAAGACCGATGCACCACACTAGCTTGTAATGTTTGCCTCCCTTGAGGTGATGGTGTTAGTCTGGATACAGGGTATGGCACAGAGTCATGAATCACATTTCTTAGTTGAATTTGTTGCTGTAGCGTGCGAAATAATAAAGAAGCTCTTCGACATCGGAATGCATAAATACCTTCTCCTGTCTCACATCTTCTACCTGAAAATAAAAACATACACAATGTATAAAATCTTGCTAAATATCGTAGAAAGAAACGCAGGGAAGTATTGTACCTAAGTGTAAATCGGCTGCAAAACTATTTTTATAATATTATAACACACAGTATTAAATATCAGAAAAATCATAAACATTTTTCCAGTTAAATATTTCGAGTTAAGAATAAGATTTTGAAATAAAACTACTTTTTACGGATTCTATCGCGTTATAATATAATTCAAATACTCGTTTCGGACTGGAACTGGAACTCGGAGGTAGAACTTTTTCATATAAAAAACTGTAAATACAAAAGTTATAGATCTTTCTATTACCTACAGCTTTGCCAAATAACTTTTTTTCCATAGGACTTGTAGTTTTGCCGGAAATCGAAATAAACCAGTTTTTACGCTTAATAACTCACCCCCATTCACTTCCCGACCTCAGATCGCCCATAAATTATTTTTCCTTTCATTTTTGTTATATTCTCTTCTTTTTTCATGGGTTTCTATTTTTTTTTTGTTTTTTTTAATTATCGACCCTGGTCTATAGAGAAGATGGCTGAGTTTATTAACAACTGCTTGGAAGTTGGAACCCATTACAGATTCCATAAAATCCAATTACAAGCATAAAACTGCAAGACCGAAGGATAAGGTGAGCTCATTCTGCGTAAATCGAATGACTAACACTCGTGTGATTGATCATGGTGGAGAATTCAAATTTAATTCAAATTCAAATATTTTATTTCAATTAGACTATACAAGGTGGAAGGGACATCGACGCACAAACGTCGTGACAAGGTTTCACTCAAGGTCAAAAATAAAATGACCTAGTTCATTCATGTAGAAAATGACCGGTTACAGATATTGTCATTTTTGAGCGTGCAGTGTATTGCTAACAACGCGATCACGCTCCGCGGTGAATGTTATCACGCGCGATCCGCAACTACCTACCTATTTACACACACGCCGCCGCCGCGAGTTGCCGTGAGTCCGCAACCGTTGTTTTCGTGATACCTACCTACAAAACATCACCTAAACGTTGATACCACAATCATAAAGTCAAGTTTATTAATTTTATAACCGATAACAGGTATTTTATACCAAAAAGGATATGAAAATGCGAGGAAACAAACTTATTTCCATAAAACAGATTCAGAGTACCTAATGTAGGTATTATTAATAAACTCACTGACCTTTTCCATGTGCTTCGCCATAGAACATGAGCATAATTCCCATATTCACGGGCAGTAAAGTATTGTACGGAATGCATTTTAAATTTTTCGCAATCAAAACAATAACAATACACAGACACAAGTACTCACACACTAAGAAAGTTACTTTTGATTTTGATACCTTTACGATAAGATCGCAAATTCGCGACAAACTGCACATACGTTTGCACTCCACGAGCGAAAACTAGGAACTAATAAAAAATAATTTCAAAATCAGCGAAATACAAAAGATTTTTGCATACGCCGCTGCTCCTTTGAATTGAGCCGACGCGCCGCGCGCGGCCTTTGTCGGCGCCTTTGACGGTGCGCATAAAATAGGGGAGCGCTCGTCCTGTAGGTACTAGGCCGGCGTTGACCTTGCAAGAGAACTTTAAGCGGAACAGCTGACTGAGTACTCTTTTGAGTTTTATTTACATTGCTGTTTTGAGTGAAATGAATGAAATAATGGTTTTTTAATTATAAATCTAATTTGGGTAGGTAGAAATAATGTTTTTTTACACGTTCAAGTAAAAAAAACTGCAGAAAAAATTGGAAAATTGATGAAAAAAGTTACGGAAAATGTCAACGCAGGGGGGTCCAGAATCGTGTACTGAACTCATGGTATTCGGATGTGCGTCGATGTCCCTTCCACCTTGTATAATTAAAGTAAGTACTTTTTCTAGGGCTCAAACTAGTTGCACGGTTCCAAAAAGTGGGACTTATGGAGAAGAACCAGCAAGAAACTTCATAGTCACTCCATAGTAACTATTTGTAATATAAAGCCGAGACGGACGCCTACCAGCTTAGTCTGCCCGTGATCATAGACCCTGTAAAGGGTCCGAACTGAAACTTCTGACCGGTATCCTTACAAACCGGTCCGGTAAAAAAGTTAGACTATACCAATTTAGTTTTCGTTATTTAGTACTTAAAAACCGACCCATTATTATTACATTTTAATAGGTATACATTTTCTCAGGATAACATATTATAAGAAAAAAACGGCACTTGATTTTGTAGGGACACTGCTGACGCATTACGTTTATATGTACTAGCTTAGCGACTTGCCAAGCGCGGCAGTCGTCTCTCCGCACCCAAGCAGTTAGGTCGTTAGTAGTTAAGTTCCTTATGTATTTATAACTGGTACCAGGCAGTAAAGTATATATATAAAATGTGACGACCTTCATTAAGTAACCACCTCACCCCGAACCCCTACAATTTTATTAGCGACAATTTTCAATAGTTGCGCAAGCTATTTAGGAAATGCAAAAAAATTTTCACTTTAGTCTCTGATATTAAAAAACGGACTAGGTGCAACCGTGCAACATATTATTGTGGCATGATTTCTTTGTGATTATAACTTTTATCTAAGGCATCTTGAAGCACTAACACATTAAAATTGTTAACACCTAAATTTAATATGGCAGACGACCGAAGATGGCGGACTAGTTATTTATAAACACTCCCATATTTTGGGTATTAAATGGAAGAACTTCCTGAGAAAAAAAATACGATAGATAAAATGCACTTAATTGCACCTTATTTTTAGGCACTATTATAACAAAGGTATTGAATGGAAGGGTTGCTGAGAAAAATAAAACGACTTCGTTCTAAAAAAATATGGCAGACTAGTTATTTTTAAGCACTCTCCTAATAAAATATAGTATTAAATGGAGGGGTTTGGTGAAAAGAAAGGCGTAATGGGTGACTTCAATTTAAATCCAATATGGCAGACAGCCTAAGATGGCGGATGACGAGAGACTAACGCGAAACTGTAGCGACTGATACGTGAGATTTTAAACTGTCGATAAATTGTGAACTGCACCATACTGCTAGTGCTTACAATTTAACACATATTTTTTCGATAGATTAGAATACAATCTATCCAAGTGAAACTATTAAATCACAATCCATCGGGCGTTTAATTGTCAACTGTCCGAAGGCTGTCACTGATTGGTATTGATCGGTCTTGCGATAACCGATCGTGTCGTTCTGTAATCTGTATCCATAGAGTTAGGAATCAAACACAGGGGTAAGTCAAATAATTGCGCTGCTTTTACCTAAATATACAATTTCATTCGACAGGTTAGGTATAGAAGACCCTTTAGACAGAAATAGACTCGACTGCACTTCTATACCTATCAGAAGTATTTTTTGGCATTACATTGTACTGGAACTGATGGGTGGATGGATTTTCATGGCCTTTGATTGCTTCTGTTGGAAGAGCTTGCCGAGGATTCCATTAGAAATGGGGATCCCTCCACACTTGGCATATCTCGTTGAAGAAAAAGAAGAAACAAGAGCCTTGAAAGAAAAACAAGTAACAAGACAAACAACCGACAATTTTTACATACCCACTCGGTCATCACAGTTGTGTTAATGATTTGTTGTGTATTTATATGCTATATTTGCATTTATTACCCTATGGATCTGTTGTTGGGGGAGCCAACATGCTCCCCCCTAGATGTTTCTTCTTTTGATTGGGCTTCAGTTCGGTAAGTGTTATGGGATAAGACTCAAAAAATCATTTAGAAGTTTACACCTTAGTCTTCCAGCAATTTGCAATAAAATAAAATATCAGCTCAAGCCAACATCTCTGATCAAAATCTCACTGTTCTAATGTTATTATTATTCTATTTGAAAAAATTAACTGAGAATAAAAACCTGATTCGAAGCTAAAGATATCTCCTTCAAATCCATATCTTCTTAGTGAGTGTAAAGGCCAAATGGTTGAGTCTCTTCCTTCTCGGTACAGTATTATATCAGACTCTGTAATCTCTAACTGGCCAGAACATAAATCCGCTCCATTTTCATCAATATTTACAACACGAAACACATTAGGGTGTAAGTCTGAAGTTTCCTTTTTGCTTTGTAAACACCCCATTACATTTCAAATTATCTAGCCATAGGTGTGTACCCTGTAATAGTAAACTATAAGTAAAGTATGTAGGGAAATTACAATAAGTAAATATTTGTAATTGGGACAAATAGAACAGAGCACATTCACTTGTAAAATATCATTTTCACGTTGGGTCAATGGGTTCAATTATCGTGTCGTGTATGCTTTTTATTCCGTAAAATTTATGCTATAACCCAACACAATCCCAATAGAAGCGACTATGAAACGACGTATGAAACATTAATAATTAAGTGTAAGCAAAATAAAAGTTCATCACCTTTAAAAAAAAAAAAATGATATCTATTTTAAACAGATCACTTTAGAGCTCCAACACTGAACCACTTTTTTTTATTTATTATTTACTTACTTACATGTCATGTCATTGGCAAAATGGCAAATGTCAATGTCATACTTTATACTATAGTCCGTTTTTTCTTCTACTTATTTATTTATGGCAATTGGTGTCGATGTCGACAATTCTGCCAATGTCAAAGTGGATAAGCCATGGAACTAATATGTCAAACTTCGTTACACTTCGTTTACATCCGGAATGCGTACTCGGCACAACAACTCAACGTAAAACCGACCTTATTGCAATTTGTTAAATTTTATATTTAAACCGAAATACGTTACGGTCAGATAGAGAGGTTAGGGTAGGGCATTATGTCTCGTTTTAATAAATTGCCATACAAGAATTTTCAGATCGTCTAGTAGATTTGGCACGAGGATAGGGTATCTGATCCAAAAAATATTATAGAGTTATACATTGCTAGATAAACTACTGCGTAAAATATCTTTTTATAAAATAAAGATACGAAAAGTCAAAAGTATTTTTTTTGAATAAATTCCTAAAATATAATAGAACTTTATAGGTTTATGATTAGTTTTGAAATTTTGATATTATTATGACAACTTCAAAACTGTTGAGAGGAATTTGAAATGGACGGTTGGGAATGTAAAATCATGAATAAAATATTAAATTTATTAAAACAGCATTTATAACAGATTTTTCTTTTTCCGTAATATTTTTGACAAGACTGTTTCGTACGGTTTCCTTAGCGACACAAAATATCATAAGAAACCTTCTTTAACATCCTCCCTTTTTGTGTAGTTAAGTAAACTAACATTAGGTAGGATTACAACAACCTAAACCTATTCGATCCATTATACAAACAAGTGAAGGTCTGCTGAGAGGCTTTGTTAAGAAATCTGCACTTTGTAGGTTTGCGCCCACATGCTTGACTTCTAGAGTTCCATCTGCAACTAGCTCCCTTACATAGAAGTGTCTTATTGCTATGTGCTTTGTTCTTCTATGGAGCTCTGGATTCTGAGCCAGTTTTACCGCCGCATCATTATCTACTTGCAAAATAGGAATTTGCTTCAAAGTAGTAATCTCTCGGAATAGCCTTTGCAACCATATTATTTCGCGTGCAGCTTCACTTGCCGAAACTATTTCGCTTTCTGTGGTCGAAATTGCTACAGAACTCTGCTTGCGACTCGCCCAGGCTATTGCTCCACCAGCATACAAACAAAGTATACCACTTGTTGAGCGACCATCCTTGAGATCGCCTCCATGATCAGAATCACTGAAACAGTCTAGTATTCCTGTTTTAAACCCTCTTTTATACGTTATACCATACTCTGATGTACCTTTTAGATAGCGCATTATACGTTTAACCTTTAGTACATCCTCTTTAGATGGGTTTTCTAAAGTTCTTGATACGACACCAACGGCGTAAGCGATGTCTGGTCTTGTCCCAACCATAAGATAAGCGAGTGCTCCAACAGCTTGTCTATATGGGTATGACTTTTCATCCACTACCTCTTTATCTGACTGCCTTTGTTCAGAATCTCTGATCATTGGTGTGGTGACTGTCTTACAGCTACTCATACCAAATCTTTCTAATACTTTCTCAGTATAGTGCTTCTGTGTTATGTTTATGGAACCATCATCTTTGTACTGCAGTTGTAAACCCAGATAGTAGTCTGCAGGCTTTGTGGTTATCTTAAACCTTCGTTTCAGCTCTGCCATAAACTTATCTGCATCTTTTTGGTCTGTTGCAGCTACGAGGCCATCATCAACATATAATACCAGAATGATTTTATTCTGTGTTCTTTTTCTCATAAACATACACGGATCTGTTTGACTCTGTTGAAATCCTATAGATTTCAAATAGTCTACGATGCATGTATTCCAGCATCTCGGTGCTTGCTTGAGCCCGTATAAGCTACGCTTCAACTTGCATACTCGATTTGTTCCGTCATTCATACCTTCAGGTTGTTTCATATAGATCTCTTCTTTCAAATAACCATTTAAGAATGCCGTTGAGACATCGAATTGTGTGAGTGATAGACCTTCATTCGCCGCAACGCTTATGACTGATCTAATAGTTGTCATTTTGGCAACAGGGCTAAATGTTTCGTCATAGTCCACTCCTTGCTTTTGCGAAAAACCTCGAGCAACAAGTCTAGCTTTGTACTTATCGATCGTACCATCAGCGTTTCTCTTAATTTTAAATATCCATTTGCACGATATAGCTTTACGATTCTTGGGTAAATCGACTAGAGTCCAAGTTTTGTTTTCTTCCAAAGATTTAATCTCATTTTTCATCGCTTTAATCCAACACTCTTTGTTTGGGTTTTGTAATACTTGGCTGTATGTTTCTGGTTCATCTATGCCAGTTGCATCATCTATGGCCATTACGTATTCACCAAACTTTGAAGGTGGACGTAGCAGAGATCTATCTCGAAGAGTTCTACTTGCTTCATTTTCTATCTCGCTATTTGGCAAAGAATCATCCATTATCTCTAAACGCTCTGTTTGATCATTTATTCCATTTTCAATATCATCTATTTGAGATGCATCTTCAAAAGATTCAGGAGGTATACATTCTTCAAAGCTTTCTGTACTTTCGATTCCTTCCTCCCTTACATCGTGAATCTTTTGATTGCTTTCTTCTCTTATAACAGGACTCAATGGAATATTATCCTCCCTTGCAACAGAATTCGATGGTTTTTGTAGACTGATTTCTATTTCAGAATCTTCTTGTAGAGTCTTTGTCAACTCCGAATTTTGTTTGACATTACTATTACCAATTTCTGACTCTAGAAATTTTACGTCTCTTGAACGTACCAACGAACATCCGTTTTTGCCGATATTCAAAAGTCGATATCCATCATCACCATCATAGCCGATCAATATACATCTTTCAGCTTTCTTGTCTAGCTTTTTACGCTTCTGTTTTGGTACATGGGCGTAGCATGGACTTCCGATGATTTTTAGGTGGCTTATCTTAGGCTTTTTCTTATACCACAGTTCATAAGGGGATTTACCATCTACAGGAGTACGTCCTGTTCTGTTAAGTACATATGCTGCTGTACTTACGAGCTCTGCCCAACAAGCAGTTGGCAGCTCTTCATGTGCATACATCATGGCACGAACGGCTTCGACTAATGTTCTATTTTCTCTTTCACTACAGCCGTTTTGTTCAGGCGTGTATGGCATGATCAATCTTTGCTTTATGCCATATTTTTGTAGTATCGATCGAGTTTTCTTATTATCGAACTCTCCACCGTTATCGCTTAACAGTTCTTTAATGACATGACCAGCTACCTTATTCTCTTCTAACATCAGTTTAAGCTTTGAGTAGACTTCAGATTTCTGTTTCATGAAGTATACGAACCGGTATTTGCTGTAGTCATCTTTGAATAGAACGAAGTAGCGACATCCCTTGTACGAGAACGGAAACGGACCGCATACGTCTGAATGAACGATCTCTCCCGGTACTTCTGCTCTAACTCTAGTTCCGAAAGGTTGTCTGTGCATCTTACCAAAGCTACATCCTTCACAAAACTCTGTGTTGTTACTTGGTACCTTTATTCCTAGTTCTCTTTCGATAACTTTCTTAACATGGAGTTTGCTTTGATGAGCTAATCTCTCATGATAAAGTTGTAACAAATCTTGACTTGTCGTTATCACATTGACTTCTAAGGAGGTTTGTGGTAAGATATTATTCACGTTAAGTTTAAATAATCCACCTCTCTTCTTTCGTTCACCTGTGACTTTGACAATGCCATTTGATTTTAATGTACAGAATTCTGGTTCTGATTCAAAAGTGCTTCCCGGTAATCTGTCCTGTGCTGACAGTAACGAGAAGAGGTTTTTCTGTAGTGATGGCACACACCATACATCGCACAATGTTATGTATCCTTTTCGATTACCTACTACAGCTTCTAGTTTGATGTCACCTTTACCAGTGGCAATCACTTTCTCACCATTTGCTGTCATCACGGTATGCGTTTTATCGAAGCTTTTAAATGTGTGGAACAGATCTCTTCTGAATGTAACATGACTCGTTGCCCCACTGTCTAAGTACCAATGTTCTTTGTCTGGGTACAAGTCTGTATCAAGTATCATTAAGTCTGTGTTAGTAACGATGTTGGCATTTGAACTTGTCTTGGGCGGTCGACCATCACTCAGCCACTTTTTGCATGAACGTACTTTATGTCCCTCTAATCCGCAATAGTTACATTTTATCTTCTTATTGCTGACCATTTTGCCGTTTCTTTTCTTTGAAGCATTTACTGCTAGAGCTTGGTTACTCTCGCTAGTGGATGGAGAAACTTTTGTCTCTACATTTCTTTCAAAGGCACAGAGTTGTGATGTTAGTGTATCTACTGTTCTTTCCTTTTTAGACATCAACAGCCAACTGGATTTAAACGAGAGATACTCTTCTGGCAAAGTATCTAAAATCTTACATATGAGAAGTACCTCTGGCAGTTCATTATTTCCAAGTTTTATAACTTCTTTGTTTAAATTAAACCAAATGTTCTTAAGCTTAGAAAGGTGCATTGCCATGTTGTCGTCCAGTGTTTTCTTGTACTCGAAAAACTTAAGGCAGTTGTCATAAACTAAATCATCTCCATCTCCGTCATACAACCTCTTGAGCTCATCCCATACTTCTTTAGAAGTCTCAAAACGCATGATTCTTTGGACAATCTCATCTGTCATGTTGCTTGTGAGAATGACTATAATTGTGCTGTCTAGCTCTATATACTCTTGTAACGCAGTATCATTAGCTTTCGTAGTGTTTGGACGTGGAAATCTTCCTTCTATTATGTCTAGGGCTTTGGGAATCCCTTTTAACATCATAGTTATTTTGTATTTCCATACAGACCAGTTAGGGCCATCCAAGTTTCCGATCTTGAATTTCATAATCTCAGGTTTGGTTGCCATATTGATTATTTTGCACAAAAATTCTTCTCAATTTAATATTTTTTTATTCAATCGATTCTTCAACCATGGACCAATCCTTCAACCAATTCAGAACCACGCTCTGCTACCATGTTGAGAGGAATTTGAAATGGACGATTGGGAATGTAAAATCATGAATAAAATATTAAATTTATTAAAACAGCATTTGTAACAGATTTTTCTTTTTCCGTAATATTTTTGACAAGACTGTTTCGTACGGTTTCCTTAGCGACACAAAATATCATAAGAAACCTTCTTTAACAAAAACAATGGCAATGACATCGCGTCATTTTCGTTCCTTGATTTTTTGTTGTTATTTTATTTGTGAAGAATGTATAAAATATTGAAAAGGTGTTGCGTAAAAGGATGTGGAAATTAATCATATACCGGCTCTAACAAATCCACTCACAGGTTACAAACTTAACCCACCATAAATGTCTAGGAGACCGGACGTATCGAAAAATTCCAACTATTTCACTGTTTAACTGTTGTTTTTTATTATTTTGTTTTTTTATTATTTAAGTGAAATCGTATAAACACTAATAAACGAGCTTTGTTATTAATAAGATGCCTTTGTTTTATTATCAATGTATTTTAATAACCGAACTATCTACCTACTTATACTTTAAATAATCATGATTATTCATTTTTCTGAAAATGTTGGGGGTATTTATGTTTAAAGTTAATTATTGCAAAATCTAAGACTGAAAATCCCGGTACGCGGGACCGAGTCTACGAATAATATAATTTAAATTTACGTCACAAATGGTGGGTTGAGGGGCCTTCCGGGTGACAATGTTTTCAAATTATGTCAGACTTTAAAAGGACATGTATGTTTTGACGACGATCAAAAATATTAGTTATGTCGACTATAATTATTTATTGATGATTACGAACGGCCAGTTGACTTTTTGAGACGACAGTGGACGTCTGGCCGCCATCGCTCACTACACTTCAGTGGCGCCCTCTTTAACGCATTAGACATGGTATAATGCATATTTTTTGGTACATACATAAGAAACTCCCTAACTTGGGCACTTACTTAAGCGCAATCAAGAAACTAGAAACATGCCAGACAGTAATGGAGAGAAGCATGTTGAATATAAAGAAATTGGACAAAATCAACAATTAAACCATTAGGAAACGGACAAAAATAGAAAACGTCACAACTAGAATAAGAAAACACAGAAAAGACAGGTCACCTATTAAGAGGCACTGAAAAATGGAACAAAAATATTGTATTTTGGTATCCTAGATATAGAAAGACAAACGAAACGAGGTAGACAGTTTCGAAGGTGGGAAGACGAAATAAAGGCAATAGCCGGGAAAACATGGACTAGAAAAGCGGTAAACCGGAGAGAGTGGAAAGAATTGGAAGAGGCCTTTGCCAAAGCTGGGCAAACAGACCAAGTTGTCGGTGTCATCGACTCACCAGAGTCGTCAATGTTAAATTAATATAATAGTTGTCTGAATAAAGGCTTATATTATTATTATAAGATACTACCAGAACAACACAAACACTTGTGCTTATCACATAAATATATTTATCTTATGATCAACAGTTCAACAATTTTACCAATGTTTATGCGACAAACGGCAAGATACAAATATGTTTACTGCAAATATTTTTCTTTAGTAGAAAGAAAAATAAACGAATTTCACAAATCCTGTCTTATAACGTAAAACTGACATGCGACAAAAATCATGGTCACTCTAATAGAGCGAGATGAGTGGCTCCACCCTATCTCGCTTAGACCGTTTTTCTTCAGAAATGCACATTCCTATTGTATACTAAGTATACTTACTACTTCCATGGGATAAGCACATTTAGTCCGTTTTTTAATCTGAGACTAGATTGACACATGCAATTGTCAAAATTAAAATTACAAACACTACTCACACAAAAAAGCTGGTTCAAGCTTTTTTTTGTAGTGTTGTACCTACGATACCGGTTTGTTGAATCGTAGCTTTTAGACGATTACATTAAAAGTTTTTTTATCCCAAAACGTATTATTAAAGCCCAAATTAATTAAAATTAACCGAAAGCACAATACAGTCTATGAAAGCTAAGTCGTCGTAGAGTTTTTAAGTACCAAATGACGTAAAATTACATGACAAAAAAAACTAAGAAAGAACTTTAATAGGGAATATGCACATTTTTTTTAATATTTTTAAACGATACTTTATATCGTTATGTAGCCGTAAAAAAAAATCCAGCGACTTAAAACTAAAATTAAGTAACAAAAAAAAAAAATTAAATTATGAGACAGATATTGGCATTTTAAACGCCCGCGATTTTGGCGCGCTTACCGTGACGTCAAAGTCTACGTTCTCTCAACCAAACAACCACGTACAACAGACACTGTTTTAGTAGACTTTGACGTCATATTCCATTTGACCGATAGTGTTGCGTTTCAAGTGATTTGAATTTCCCACAGTTTTTTTGGACTTTTTAATACGTGTTGCGGTGCAGCCCGGCCACAGTCGATTTCGTAATATAAAGACGTATCAATTAAATGTTCCTAAATTGTTCTTGCTGTACCAATGAATAGATTAAATGTACCACAAATATATCTTGTAAAAAAAGCACTTCTTTGTGCCCGGGCGGTACCGTATAAGTTGCAGCCCGGCCACGTGTATATTTTCTGGTAGGATTCCCAGAATGTTCTTAAATATAAGCCAAATAAATGTTCCTTTTGTGTTCTTTATTTCTTTCAGTGAAATTTACCAAGAGAAACGCTTATATTAACAAAAAATATAATTCAAATAAAAATTTCACTAAGCGCCTGTAGAACTAAAATAGCACGTCTGCTTATTTGTACAAATTTGCTGACGCATATCTTTAGGAGTAATTCTCGTTTTCCTAGAGAAATTTTTTTTTTTTGTTAATATAAGCGTTTCTCTTGGCAAATTTCACTGAAAGAAATAAAGAACACAAAAGGAACATTTATTTGGCTTATATTTAAGAACATTCTGGGCATCCTACCAGAAAATATACACGTGGCCGGGCTGCAACTTATACGGTACCGCCCGGCCACAAACAAGTGCTTTTTTTACAAGATATATTTGTGGTACATTTAATCTATTCATTGGTACAGCAAGAACAATTTAGGAACATTTAATTGATACGTCTTTATATTACGAAATCGACTGTGGCCGGGCTGCACCGCAACACGTCTTTTTAATAATTATTTTCTCATCGAAAAAGAAATAATATAAAAAAATATCTACATAGACATAATTCTAAAACGATAAAGTTCATAAAAAAAAATCTTTGACCTTTTTTTAAGTCAGACGCATACTCCCTATTTTAGTCTTATGTTCCAACGAGGTAATAAGTATTAGAAAACTATATCAATAGCTGTAAAAAAGTTTTAGAAGATTATGTTGATTTCGCTGTCGTTATTTAGTCCTTAAAAACTCTAACTAATCCCACCCATGATTATTACGTTTTAAATAAGACCTACTATTTTTTTCAGGATAACTCAATATAAAAAAACCGACATTTCAATTTATTAGCGATAATCTTCGATAGGGGCATATTACTATTTAAGAATTGCCATAGAAATATAATAAATATAGTAAGTTAAGAAAGAACATGGCGAAATTTGGGTATGGGTGACTGCCCATACCTACTCAATTTAGCCATATAAATAATGCTGAATAGCAGAATATTAGTTTTTTCGTGTAATTCATCCATAATGTAGAAGAGGTGCAACGGCAGTATTGTGTTTACACGGGTGTGCTTTTGCCTCCACGCGTCAGAACAAGTCACGCGCAGCACATGCCATCGCCGTCTGCTGCTGCAGTCTGCCGTGTCCTACGAAATCGCACCTTTAAAACAAAACCGTAAACTCCTATGTCAAACTCAATGTACAAACTACAAACTTCGACTAGGAGGTAAGTCAAAGACAATTTTATATATAGATATTTAATGGAGTATATTATATTACATCTATGATTTTATATAAGTAGAGTCGTAGACACTGTAGACAGAGAAATCTGTCTACGATTCTAGACAAACTTCAGATCAAGAACGAGTCAGATGTCACATTTCTGTTTGACTTTCCCTGTCTACTATCCAATAGAACATAATTATTAATCTATGCAGTCTACGTTTGACAGATTCTTCAAAAGTAGATTGTAGATGAATATTTGAATGTTACGAGCTAGTGAGATTTTCTTATTAGGTAATTAGGTATACACAATGACATTATATATAGTTTAAAAGAGGGTATACATGTATGAGGCAATCATTTAGCCATGTCCTTTAAAGCTTACAATTTACGTCTAACAATAATGTCACAACTTTCAATAAAGAGTTCTGTCATTTTAATATTTTGAGAATTTATTGAATCGTTTGCTGCTCTTTTATCGATTTGGAAAAGTATTTTTTGAAGTACCATTTTCGTAGTAACTAACGACGGGTGAGCTGGTATTGAAGTATCTAGCACCTGAAACAACAACTAAACATTTACCACAAGTAATTACTTATCACTGCACAAAACTTTACAGTAAAGATTAACAATAAAGGTGCTGACAAAAGTTTATAAACATTAAGCAAATATAAAAATCTGTTCACACTAGTCGTTCGCACTTGTCATGTGTCGAGCCCGGATTTAAGTCGGGTGAGTGCGCGTCGCGATAAGTGTGTGCGCGATCTGCGACGGCGACGCAGACCCCGAGTCCCCGACACACGACTACAGTACCTTAACCACGAGTTCTATCGAATGGCTTTCGATAGGTTTTTTACGCATCGAAACGCTGTAATCTCATAGCAGATTTTAGTTCCTTACGTAACCGCTAGAGGCGCTGCAAGGGTTTTCCATACAAATATTTTACGGCGTCGCTAGCGAGTCAAGTGAGAAAAACTCATGGTCGAGGCCCAGTTAGCTCGTGCCAACTTCAACCCGGGCAATAAGTTTGGCGAGAACTGTAATGTAAACAGCACCATACTTACTCATATGCGAGCTAGATCCGACATTTTGTCGGGCGGAGAGGGTCCCGACATTTCTTGTAGTCGCCGACACAAAATCGGCAAAAAACAGCTTACTATAAAATGCTCTGCCACTGGAACATTTGATTAAAATTCGGGCCCGACACACACGACAAGTGGGAACGGGCTATTAGCCGACGAGCGAGACCTGTTCAGTGCTGACCCCGACACTAGCCGCGCGCCCCGTAACTAATAATCGCCCATCGATACTGGCTGTGGTTAAGGGCGTGTTGGCACCGACAGAAATGTATGTTAGTGAAAGTTGGGTATGGCAGAAGAAGAATGAAAGTAGAATAAATGCCGTAGAGATAGGTAAGAGCTTTGAGGACTACAGTTGTCGCCAAACTTATTGTCCGGGTCGAAGTTGGCTTGAAAATATTGGATTTAAATGATTTAAAACGACTGCCTACTACTTCAACTTTTGTTTTTATTTATTACAATCCAATATTTTTCTTTCCCCGATTTTTACGGTTGGGTTAAAGTTAGCTCGTGCCAACTTCAACCCGGACAATAAGTTTGGCGACAACTGTGATGACAAAGATAAAGTGAGGTACAGCGTGATAAGGGAGCGTTGTGGTATGATTGTATGAAAGATGATAATATAGTAACTCTGATTGAGACAGGTATGTTTAAAGATGGTTGGGGCATATAGAGTGGATGGATGAACGGAGATTGACGAAACAAGTATACAAGTACGAATGGCAAGTACGAATGGAAGAGTCGGAAGGGGTCGACCTCGGCGAACGTACCACAACCAGATTGCGGATGTTCTTAAATAACCTTACCTAACCTAAATTAAAAATTTAGAAAACCCCGACACGAAATATAATTTGCGATTTTGTGGTGGCGGCCATCTTGGATTTGAAATTTATCATAGTGTATAGTATTCTCCTAGTTAAGCCCTTTCATTTGATACCCATATTGAGGGAGTTGTGAAAGAATATGTAATCCGCTATTTTGTAGCGGCGGCCATCTTGGACCGATTTAAATCAAACATAGCTAAGAACAGTGCCGACTAATACACCTTTCAAATAAAAAAATCAAAATCAAAATTGGTTCATCCGTTTTGGAGCTACGATGCCACAGACAGACACACACACACACAGACAAACACACACACACACACAGACAAAGACACACACACACAGACACGCACACACAGACACACACACACACACACACACACACACACACACACACACACACACACACACACACACAGACAGCAGGGGCGTGCACAGAAATTTCAGACTGGGTATGCATAACTAAAATAAAAAACATTATAAGTATGTAACTACTTAGTTTCACCCTGTTTCGGTCATAGGCCACCATACCTACTGTTACGTGTGTGAGGCGGACCTACTGCTGCGTGAGGCGGACCGCGCCACCGCGGTGCCATTGGCTTCGCATGATGTTTGTTGCGATCACTAAGAATTGTTAAACAAGAGATTTATACTAAAAATGCATAGATGATATCCAAAGTGGTGTTTGGAAGGGCCATGAGATCTTTTTTCTTGATTTGTAAACTAAATGCAAGGGAAACTGTAAGATGTATTTGTGTACACAACCTACTAGCCAGGTATAAATTTGGTATCATAAAATGTATGAAACTAACGAGTAGTAGGTATTACCTTATTTAAAGTACATTCCATCAATAAAACTTTTCCCCTAAATGTACATTTTAAATAAACACACTCTTTACTAACACAGGGTCTCACAGGTTAATTTTCAATTACTTAAGTACAATAAACTCACGAAATAATTATTTACACAATCACTTGCGCACAGAAAATCAATTAAAAGTTCAAAATAAAAACAATAACAAACAATATGGCGTTAAAAAACTGCTATTGTTACGAAATAATACCATATTATACGTACAATTTAAGTTTACCCTTTACAATGAACAATTACGCGGTGCCTTTACGGCTTTTCAATTTGGTCGGGTTGCAAATAAGCTATGCTTCCAAAACTCGCACACCGCTAATAGTTTTGTTGTGTAGTACACCGAAAAAGTGTGACTGTGTGCGTGAATTCGCGAGTTATATTGTATGGTAACGTAAGCAGGACTCAGTACTGCTTATGCTCACGGGTTCTCGGGGAGCCACTTGTGCGAGCCCCGAATTCATCGCCGATGAATTCGCGGCGGCGAGCTAGTATCCCAAGTAATTCTACGAAAAATTAATAGATGGCGCGGAAACCAAATAAGATTATTGATTTTGATTATTATGGATTGATTTTTAATAATGTTTGTTATTTATCATTTAGAATTTTACACTCTTAAATGACAGGGTATGCAGTGCTTATTTGCATGTATGGACCGCACGCCACTGACAGACAGACAGACAGACAGACACACACACACACGTTTTTGCGTCGGGGGTTAAAAAAGGCAAGGTTAAGGGCACCCTAAACCGACGAGCATGCATGGGGAGATTCATGAACAGACGAAGCGAAAGTGGTGTGCCAGGATCGTAGCAAGTCGAAATCTACAGTCTCTGCCCACCCCTCTGGGAATCAGGTGTGAAGCTATGTATGTATGCATGTTTCATTAAAATAATTGTAACTTTTATTAACCTATTTTCGAGTTTGTCTCTCTCTCACCCCAACCCCGAACAAGTAGGGATTTCTTGTATTATTTATATGTACTATGAAAAGTCATTGTCATCACGGTCACTTTTCATGACTATGTTAGGAAATAAGTATTCAAAATTATTTAAGAAGGTTTGTAATCAAGCTAAATCAAAACACATTAGTAATAAAATAAATTATTCCAGTAACAAAACAAAAACGGTGTGGCAAGGTATAAACAAAAATACTAGAAACACAAAACAACGCGATAGTAAACTCTGCTTAAAAATGTATAATGGCTATCTCCGACAAGCTTCATCATCATCATCCTCCTGCCCTTATCCCTATTCACTTGGGGTCGGCGCAGTATGCATTGTATGATTGTAACCGCAATCTCCGACAAGCTTGCGGTTGCTAAAACTTTTAAAAGCATTTTCACTAACATATAACCAAGTCAAAGTTCTCGAGTTCGAACCCAAGGAACGCACCTCTGACTTTTCGAAAACATGTGCGTAATTATCACTCGCATTAACGGTGAAGGAAAACATTGTGAGGAAACCTGCATGCCTGAGAGATTTTCTCGACGGCAAATAAAGTATGACAACCCGCAACAGGCGAGCGTGGTGGACTATAGCTTAAACCCTCTCGTACTAAGAGGAGAGCCGTGCCCAACAGTGGGACAGTATATGGTTTGATGATGACCAAGTATCAGTTCAGGCAAGGAACTATAATAAAAAGGGTAATAAGGAGAATACTGACCGTGTTCTGAAGACGTTTATAAAGATGAGGTGGCACAGTAACTATCCATTCTGACTGATTACAGGATTGTTCCAAACTCCTCTTGAATCTCTGCGTGGTTATAGCTAAAATGGGTGGCTGAACTAATTCAGGTTCTTTCAGTAATCCTATTCTATTTTCAGCCAGCATATCATATCCCAAATGGTATAATGAAATTACCTGAAATTAAAACATACCTATATTCAACAGTAGCTTTCCACCAGCGGCTTCTCCCGCGTGGTCCGGGTATTTCTTATAAGTTTCATCCCCTTTTTTTTGTGGCGAAGAAAATGCCTAACGCATAACACACCGTCCGGGGAGACGTTGTGGTTATGTGGCGCTTGCACCCACAAAAAAATCCGCCGTGACCCTTCTCTCGCTTGGTGGCTTTGGTAGCCTCCCGGGCATCACCACAATCACGAGGGCCGACGGGACTCACCCGATCCATCGTCGGCTCCTCCTAGAGCGGCATCAGGTCGCGATGTCGTCGCCGGCATCACGGAAGGACAACTTCCCGTGTCGCCTCCGTACCCACTCAAGTTTCATCCCCTATTTCAACCCCTTATAACCCTTCTTCGCATTAAAAAGTAAGCTTAAGAGCTTAAAAGCCTTTCTCAGGCTCTAGACTATCTGTGTACCAAATTTCATTTAAATCGGTTCAGTAGTTTTGGCGTGAAAGCGCGACAGACAGACAGGGTTAATTTTGCATTTACAATAGATAGTAGTAAGGATTAGGACTAATATAGCTATTGATAAATAAAAAGTAGATTTTTATTTCATTACAATTTAAGTTCGTTATTCCATGACGTCGTATATTTTTTTTCAAAAGTATACGCATTACCTATCCCAACCGCGTTTCGAGCGCTACTGCGAAGAGCTGCGAGTGTAGATGGATTCGAATTAAGTACTAACTAAAAATCTATAAACAAGGTATGTAATGTTAGAAAAACACATAACCCTCCTTCGGCAGTAGGGTAAAAAACCGACACCGATCGGGGTCCGGTGCGAAGCGCGAACGCGATGGCGCGAAGATACGTGAAACCATCTATACTCGCGTTTCATGCCTTTCGTGGCCATTCGCGGCGCGAGTGTAGAGCGGGCATTAGAGCGGAATAGATGTTAGATCTTTAACTATTTCCCATAAAACGAGTTATGTTCAACGATCTTATTACACCGGGACCGGTCGGTGTCGTATCGATCGGTTTCGATGCGTACCTCGGCCAGATTAGGCAATTTAGTGGAAACAACTTCGCATCCAAATCGCGCCCCTTCATTTGTGACTATGCTACTCAGATACATAAAGATTTCGTTTTGTTTTAGTTTGTGGTGACCGACAAAGATGGCATTATTGTAAGTTAAATAACTTAATGATACATCGTTGGACATTTGACTCTACTTTCCCTCAATGACCATTCGTTCATTCCACAAAATGTAATGTACCTACGTATTTGTAAATATAGTATTTTGCTATGTACTAATAAAAAGCTAAATTACCTCCTGACGCCTTATGAAGTCGTTGTCAATATTCCATAGCTCAGCAAGGAGAGTGATTCTTTCGATCCAAGCAACACATTCTTCACTGTAATAGGTTTGGTTTGGTCCGTCACATTCAGATGCAGTTATTGTTTCGACCGCTGATCGAATAAGTTTAGTTAAGAACTTCATTCTAGGATGTCTCAATTTATCAGATGCCTTCATGTTTATCTCTCTGTTATGTTTATTGCCAGTCAAAGCTTCAAATAAAAACTGATAGTCAATGTCGTACAGATTATCAAGTGGTTTTGAGAATTTCACATTGAAAAAGCACATGTAATAAACAGTACATGATATTTGGTAATTTAAATTTAATATATCGTTATCAACGTTTTTAGTATCCTGGGCCACTTCTACTAAAGAAGGAATACTTTCATCCCAAATTTTCTCAAACTGTATACTTGTTTTACTATGTTTTATTGATATATTAGAACACTTAAGAAAATCATCTAAATATATAGATGCGATCTTAAGAAATTTGATCATACTTGTACTGTCAAAACCAACATCTTGAAGACACAATGGATCTTTCGGTAACCTGCCGACTTTGTTGACTAAACGACAGCTTACGTCAAACACGTGTTTGATATATGTGGACCATATAATCGAATACAGACCTAACCTTATATGGAAGTCCGAAATACACAGCAGACATTGAAGGACTGTTTTTAGAAAATCTGAATTTTGCATTGATTTTTGCCAAACCATTGAATATTCCCAGCACATGTTTGCAATTATATAATTAGCAGATGTGCTTAAAGGAAATTGTTGTCGCAACAGAGAAAGCCATTTAAAAATCTTAGGATTTTCATCAACAGATATGCGATGGTTTTCTATAAAAAGAAAATCAGAATCATTGGCATCGTTGATTAGATGGTGAGATGATTGCAAACCTATACTGGAATATTTTTCGATTAATTCATTAGCAACAATAGCCTCAGGAACGACACCCATACCACATAACCATTTCGCTATTAATTCTGTCACAGATCCTTTACCTCTTGTGTATATGTATTTGAGATTAATATTACATTCAGACATTTGCAATTTTGGTAAGGACTTTCCGGTAAAACAGTCTTTGAACATAAGGATAATACTAAGGATGGAAATGTCCTCTAGCTTGCCAATTAGTATACCCCATTTCGCATTTTCTTTTGTAACAGATTCCCATATATCCTCATCTTTCTCTTGACGTTTAGCTTCAAAAATTCTGCTTACTGCTTTACAAGACATTGCAACTACCATGCTCTTTAAAGGACAAGGCATATCCACTAATATGTCTCGAATATCCTGCCACCAAGTTGATATCTCATTGTAAGCTATATTTGTAGCTTCTTCTGTTACTTGACACAAGTAGTATAAAACTTGTATAAATTTTTCAATTAGTTCAAGACATATTTCTTCTAAAGGCATATTCATTACCTGCATGATTAAAAGTTTGATTATTTCTTTTGCATCCATGTCAGATTCTTTCACAAATTTACTTAACATTGTAACATCTTTCATTTTGAATATAGCTTTGAAAGTGATACTCGCAAAATTATGGATTTTTTCTGCTGGTGCATCAAATTTTATTGATACATATTTCGACATTTCATCTAACTTAAAACATGAAACGAATTCGTTGTATGTGCTGGTATTACTATCGGCAAATGTAACTCTAGCGTTATGGTGTTCTTTGTAATTATTTTCTTGGGCTAAGGTCAACAATCTCTCTAATATACAGTTATCATCTTCCAAAAGATCGAAGCATTGAGGCTCGGAGTTATCTAAAGATTCCGTTTTTTCGGATGTTTCGGTACTTAAATTTAAAAACGTGTGTATTTTAGCCTTTAAATCTCGCATGTCGTCAGTATGTTCTCCATTTATATTTCTAAAGAATAAAGTTGCTAAGCCAAGATTAGCAAAATAGTGCTTGATGGCATTGCCCCGAATATTTGATTCATCACATTCAATACTATCCCAAAATAAATTGAGGCAAGTCATAACAATTTGTGGCGATATTTCAGACTTTTTTAAAAACATGTCTAAGCAATGCTTTTTCAAATCTAAAGTTTTCAATTCTAATACTTTTTTTATTAATTCTTCCACAAAATCTTCACATTCAAAAGTAGATTTTTTTAGATGCTCACGTAAATCTCTTAATGAATGTAGGTCTTTAGATCTTTGGGAATGTTCTCCTTCTAAGGCGTAGAAAAATGGGATATTAAACTTCTTTAATTTGCCGTCTGGATCTATTAGTACACATTGAAATTCGGGTAAATTTAGTTTTTTGTACGAATAATTTTTTTCAGCACCGACTAGACCACATGTATTGTAAAGAAGTAGACCATTTTTAGTCGCTGTAAATGTTGCAACACTGTTTCCTTTTTGCATCAGTCTTATATCTATGAGACCCTTTTTCGGGTTGTAAATAATTAAGAACACAGCTCTTTTTAGTTCTTTAACAACTGATAATTGGGGTTTTTTATCATCTATTTCAAAAATCTGTAAATAAATAAATTAACATGATAAGAAACGAAATATTTCAAAAAATCAGTTTAAGTAAATGATTATACATACTTGTACAAATGCACACTGAGCATCTCGGCAACCTTTAAATAGTCGTATTAAGTGTCCTCGCATAACATCTAGAATTGCTACACGTCCGAAACTGTCGACTATAGCTGCAAGACGGCGGTCTGGCGAAACGGCCACTGTGTTGCCGTGTCGTTGAGCATCATGTAAACCGTTGCGCATCGCTAAAGGCTCGGAACGAATTAATGGTTCACTACTGGCCGTCGTATTTTCTGTAGAGCTTCCTCCACCAAGCCAGCCTCTTCAAATTAATAAAATTTCACCGTATATACATACATAGATAGGCCTGTTTCATGACCTAGTAAGGTGTCGTTAAATTACTTGGCATATTTCATAAAAATATTGCTTCATTTATCAATTCCATTTTTTACTTATTTTTTACATATTATTTGCAATTTTTAAAGCATGCACTAAGTATATTTAAACTGCTCGTTAAAATGTATTACAGATTTACAAAGCTTAAAAAAACATTTTTTATGCAACCTATTTTGTGTCGCACTGGTGGGCAAACTCTTCCTTTAAATTCATGATGGAACTTTACTATGACTAGGTAATAGTGCATAAATTCGGATACTACTTACGGAAGAGCAGACTTGATTTTATTTGCAACAGCTCTAGCAACATCTTGGAGTGGGGGTGTGGTTCCACCTTCTAAAGCGTAGTGAAAACCAATATATGGATTAACACCTGTTCCAAGTATCAAGGTGTTTACCGGTGGAACAGAACGATACCTGCAAAATATTTATAATAATAATATTTATTTTCAAGTTTAAGTACATACAATGGATACATTTAAAACAGAGATATTATGACTACTGTGGCTATTTTAATTACGTATACATAAGACATCTGTGTCTGAATTAGATAAAATAAATTATCTGTATTTCAGACAGCAGCGCTCTTCCCCAGAATGTAAACTTTAAAGCTCACAAAACTTAGGATTATTTACAGATAAATATAAACCAGACAAGTGTATATAAATTTTGAATTGATAAATAATAAGAAAAGTATAGTGTATTGTATTGTCCTCTCGTTAAGTTTAGTGAAGATGTGTGTATGTGTGTGAGAGGGTGAGTACCCGGGTAAGTTACTATTTTGCTATATTCAGGAGGTTTTCAGTCTCATCATATGTTAATTTATGAAGATATTTGTTAAGTTTATTCTTACACGAGTTTTTATTTAATGGGTATATATAGAGAATTTTATTAATTTTTCTATATATAAATGGGCCTAGAAAACAGAAGTAGTTATTCACATATTAATAAGGGTGTGTAAATGAAGGTCTATCATGGTTAGTTATAGCTTGTCGCCTTCTCATTTTCTGTAACCATTCGCTGAGTGTTGCTTCAATACCGTGAGCAAAATAAAAAGCTGACGGACCGTCAGTACCTCACAGGACTGATACAAAAGATGTGTGATACTTATTTCCCTTAAGCAAACCTTGCAATATTAACTATATTGCAAGGTTTTAGGCTAATATTCAGAGACGAGGCTAAGCATGAACTTATGCTTCCGTGTGTCAAAATCGGGTGCTTACGTTCAGATTTGTATTCAGAGATGCTCGGAACATTGCTTAGACTTTGCGTAAACTATGCTAAGCCTAAGTAGTCAATATCGGTTACTTTAGCTGTCTAAGCAATAGATCTAGCGCTACCCGGCCCGGCTTACATGAATATCTCTGAATCTCAGCCTTAGATTGCATCGATGTAAACTCTGTGTAAGAAAGTACAAGGTCACCAGCGAGCTATGGAGCGAGCTATCCTTGGTGTTTCTTTACGCGATCAAATCAGAAATGAGATCCGTAAAAGAAACAAAGTGACCGACATAGCCGAAAGAATTAGCAAGCTAAAGTGGCAGTGGGCGGGGCATATAAGTCGTAGAACTGATGGCCGCGCAGCGTGGGACGGCCTCCAACGAGATGGACCGATGACCTGGTAAAGGTCGCTGGAAGTCGCTGGATGCAGGTAGCATGCGTCCGGTCCCTTTGGAAGTCAATAGGGGAGGCCTTTGTTCAGCAGTGGACCTCTTTTGGCTGACATGATGAAACTCGGCTATATTTTGCCTACAGTCTTAACTTCCAATACAAGCGGACCTGTATAGCTTGTATTGTGAGTTAAGGCTGTAGGCAAAGTGTAGCCGACCGTGAATTTATCGCAACTTACACAGTAACTACCTAAATAATTTATATACTGACAAAAACCACCAACACTCCACATTGTGGCAGAGTGGCCCCACCCCGACCACACCTATCATTATACCGACACTCTAATCCCACCATAATCTTTCAGCCGCAATGTTACCCATATAACATGCCTTAGGTAGGTACGGTGTCTTCCATTCGACACCGCAACCTACACTGGCCGCTGCAAGCCCGTAGGAGCAGCCACTCCCCGGGGTTCTACTTAGTTTCAACATGGCTGGCCACTCCACGGTTACCTATCCCTCGCGACAAAGCAAGAATCCTTGGGGCTAAGTTTTTGGAAGTGGACTGAATTTTTACTTGATAACATTTTAATTACCATACATCGTATCCTCCATATGTGGATGCAGCTAGTAGATGATCATAAGTGTTTTTGAGATCTAGTCCTACTACTGCAGCATCATTCATAACTTCCTGGTCACAAAACACCCATTTGCGTATATTGAGGCTTCGGCTATCAACAGAGTAGTCCCCCTGGATACCAGCTCGAACTATGAACATACAAAATTAATGTAACCACCAAAGTATTCTTTCGCATACTGTAACTTTAAAATTTTTGCAATTGTTGCGACGCTCTGGAAGTAGGGTCACGGTAGTTTTTATAAATTAATCGGTTCACTTATTTTCCGAAAAACCGGAGGAAGTTCTCAATTTAGATGTTTATATTTATTTTTATGTATGTTCGCCGATTTCTCTGTCAATTCTAGACCGATTTTGAAAATTCTTTTTTTGTTTGAAAGGTATACTTACCTACACTCAATACTCAATACTTTATTGCATTCCATAATGTTTTATAAAGGTGGACTATAGATAACTTAGATCATTACGGACCCTGTTCGCGCACAGCAAAATTAGGAGAGGAAGAGAGTTTAGCATCATTTGCAAATTGATTGCCCATTAAAAAAGTATACATCTAAATATATAAAACTCAAAGGTGACTGACTGACTGACTGACATCGTGATCTATCAACGCACAGCCCAAACCACTGGAGGGGTCGTCGGGCTGAAATTTGGCATGCAGGTAGATGTTATGACGTAGGCATCCGCTAAGAAAGGATTTTGATAAATTCTACCCCCAAGGGGATAAAATAGGGGATGAAAGTTTGTATGAAACTTTGTCAATTTTAAACCGATCGGGCTGAGACTTTGCATGCATATAGCTACTATGACGTAGACATCCCCTAAGAAAGGATTTTGATAAATTCTACCCCCAAGAGGATCAAATAGGGGATGAAAGTTTGTATTAAACTTTGTCAATTTTAAATCGATCGGGCTGAGACTTTGCATGCATATAGCTACTATGACGTAGGCATCCCCTAAGAAAGGATTTTGATAAATTCCACCCCTAAGGGGATAAATAGGGGATGAAAGTTTGTTTAAATCATTTTAGATTTTCGACTGATTGAACTGAAATTAAAAGATTGGAGCTGCTATGATGAAGACGTCCGCTTAAATAGGATTTTGATAAATTCAACCCCCATGGGGATAAAATAAGGGATGATGGAGGATGTAAATGTATTAGTTTGTTTGAGTTTTTTACACACGCTAAACAAAACTATAGCCGCAAAAAATATACCTAATTAATAATAATACTTCTTAACGCGAGCGAAGCCGCGGGCAAAATAATTAATAAATTTCGACCTATGTAGGCGTGAAATAGGGGATGAAAGTTCATATGGAACAAAGTAACTATTCCACGCGGACGAAGTCGGGGGCAAAAAGCTAGTTAAAATATTATATTTATGGTGTTTACGTTCTTATTATCTCATTTCTAACTCATTTATAACATAAATTTTGTTTTTATTTATAGCATTTATAAGTGAATTTATCTATACTAATATTATAAAGAGGAAAGATTTGTTTGTTTGTTTGTTTGTTTGTAATGAATAGGCTCCGAAACTACTGGACCGATTTCAAAAATTCTTTCACCTTTGGAAAGCTACATTATCCCCGAGTAACATAGGCTATATATCATCACGCTACGACTAATAGGAGCGGAGTAGTAATGAAAAATGTAGCAAAAACGGGGAAAAAAACTAATATTATAAAGAGGAAAGATTTGTTTGTTTGTTTGTTTGTAATGAATAGGCTCCGAAACTACTGGACCGATTTCAAAAATTCTTTCACCTTTGGAAAGCTACATTATCCCCGAGTAACATAGGCTATATATCATCACGCTACGACTAATAGGAGCGGAGTAGTAATGAAAAATGTAGCAAAAACGGGGAAAAAATTATAAGACCACAGGGGCGAAGCCGCTGGCGGGAAGCTAGTTTGTTATATTTATACTTAATTGTATTTATTTATAATGATTTAATTGTATTTATTTACAACATTTAATTGTATTTATTTATTATAGCTTCCCGCCAGCGGCTTCGCCCGCGTGGTCTTATAATTTTTTCCCCCGTTTTTGCAACATTTTTCATTACTACTCCGCTCCTATTAGTCGTAGCGTGATGATATATAGCCTATGTTACTCGGGGATAATGTAGCTTTCCAAAGGTGAAAGAATTTTTGAAATCGGTCCAGTAGTTTCGGAGCCTATTCATTACAAACAAACAAACAAACAAACAAACAAATCTTTCCTCTTTATAATATTAGTATAGATATAGATATTGTTTAGTTTTCATTTATATAATTATATTTATTATTTATTACTTATATTATACTAGCTTCCCGCCAGCGGCTTCGCCCGCGTGGTCTTATAATTTTTTCCCCCGTTTTTGCAACATTTTTCATTACTACTCCGCTCCTATTAGTCGTAGCGTGATGATATATAGCCTATGTTACTCGGGGATAATGTAGCTTTCCAAAGGTGAAAGAATGTTTGAAATCGGTCCAGTAGTTTCGGAGCCTATTCATTACAAACAAACAAACAAACAAACAAACAAACAAATCTTTCCTCTTTATAATATTAGTATAGATATAGTATGGTATTATAATGGCATCGTTATTTTACTCATTTTCTTTGGTAGTTACAATAAAGCTAGGTTTTTAATAATAATGTGTTAACATAGGGAAGAACATACTGAAGTGAGCTACTTGGTGCTGTCTGAGAAGTTGTAGACTACGTGCTGTTCTACGGGCTTATAAATTAACTTCCTCCATGCGTCTTCTAGCCGTACGCTTACTAACATTAACGCCACTCATGATTTGGAGCCGATAGAGTATCTCAACAGCAGTAAGGTATCGATTTTTTAAAATTTCGGGGACAATAAATCGGTCATTCCGGGCCCATGTACATCTGGTACCTCCACTGCCTGGTCTGCAGGAGTAGTGGCCTGTCTCTGTATATCGTTTCAGAGCATACTGCATTGATGAACGAGATACGTCAAGAGCAATAGCCACTTCACGCTGTGTCAGCCCTTGGTCGATTAATGTCATCGCCTGTGCAACCTGTGCAGACCCGATTCGACTAAAACTTAAAAGTAACGTCACAGTGCACTCAAACAGTAATGATTGAGCCTCTTGAACGAAGAGTTAAATTTTTTTGACCTATCAGCATAAGAAACAACCCTTAAAAACCTTTACAGCTAACGTTATCGCGAGATAACCGCTTGGCCAAGTTTCCGCGCCAGTGAATGTACCTACATACAAACATACATACATACACATCAAACACAGAGCTCTTGCATGCATTCTAAGCATGCGCTGCGCTGGCAGCAAGAGGTATATTCCCTCAAACTGTCGGCGCAGTGAATTCTCCATAAACCTCTAAGAGGTTTTTCTGGTCGGCAACGCGCGAGTGATACCTCTGGTGTTGCAAGCGTCCATAGGCTACGGTAACGAGTTATTCCCAGTTGTCACCACCGTCTGTCTCCACTGGTGACAAATGGGAAAAATATTCCCATTTGTCTATTCCCATTTGTCACCAGTGGTGACGTCCCCAGTGGTGACAAATGGGAATGGCCACTCTTCTTGTTCCCAGTTGCCACCAGTGGTAACAGATGGGAAAAATAAATAGATACGTCCCCAGTAAGGCGGGGCTAGAGCTGAATATATAGTGATGTGAATCCGATTATTTTCATGAATTATTGTAATTAGATGATAATTGGTTAGGCTCGCTCCTTATTACGTAGAACCTAAACTATGTGTACACTTCTGCTTAATATTTATTTATATTTCATGTCAGACAATGCTTAGCATACTTAACTATGTAGGTATCAGAATAACAGACCGATTAAAAAGATATTAAGATAAATTAGTATGTACACAAAACAAAACAGATCGGTTTACAGAGCACACCAACGTAGATGTTGGTGTGCGTAAACTCAATGCGTTCATTACTTCGCCTATTTGCACGTACGCACACACTTGCAATTTCTTGTTGCTTCACATTATATATGAAACAAATAATATGAAGCATAAATTCAAAGGTTATCAACTGATACCGTGGCATAGGTGTATATGCAAGCAGCTGGTGTGACATTAGTCTTATGATCAAATCACGCCGCCGCGCCGGCCCGGCGCTAACTTTTTGCATTATTATCATTATTTTTTTTCGTTTTGTTGAATTTTTATTTTTGTTATTTACCTAATAATAAGAACATTATTCCAGAAAAAATGATATATGGAAGAAAATATTAAACAATGTGTAATATGATAACAACAATATTTATTGACATGGTTTTTTTAAATTATAAATACAAATTATAAAGTATGGTTCATGACAAATATTCTAAGTGGGACAAGAATTCACTTTGTTTTTCGTATTCAAGAGGGTAATTTATTTATTAATGATATGAATAAACATGTTAGTAAGTTAGATAATAAGATACTGGCGATCCTAAATTGTAATCTCACTAACAATAACATCAATCATGTAATACAAATTACCCCCTGATATTTTTAATAGCCGATTGGTGCGCCATCACTATCTATTTTGTAAAACATCCAAGTAACCTTGACTGGTATTGCGACCCTCTACCTGCACTAATTCACCGGGACCCATTGATGACATCCATCCCCAATAACCCAACGTATTTTTTTCGCCATAATATTTTACGACCGTCCTTGTCCGACTTAAAACATTTTTCATCGCTAAATATAACTATATTATTGCACCAATCAAAATCCAAATATTCTCTTGCGAAGCGAACCCACGGTGAACCCACCCACCTATATCACGGTGCCGTGCATTGGTATATGTATATGCAAATCCAGCCTTTGGTCCCGGTCGGCAAGGATCAATGCTTCCCGATTCTGCATAACGATGGACCCACAATTGCACAGTTCTTCTCTGTGAACAATAATTAAATATTGTTACATAAAACATCAATAAACAAGATGTGTATTATTGAAACATAATAAACTTCTAAACGTAATAATAATATTTTGTTACTCACCGATATCTTTAAACGCCTCGCAATTTCACTAATTGAAACGTTTTGCTCATGCAAAATAATTATCTCAGCTCTTAAAAGTGTAGTTAAGTGATTCATATTGATTCACAAATAATAGCACTTCTCAAAATACGCAGGGTATGTCTAAAAACGTAACAAAAGCTCGATAGTCAATAGCATTATGACGATGAAATTAAACTACTAACATATTATGATTTGTAATTTTTAGAGGGTAGACCATTAATATAATCCAAACCAAATATAAAGAAGACTTGCTAATACTATACAATGAATTGAACAAACAAATGTAAAATATTTTTTAAAACATACAAAAAGTTGAGCCGTTGGTAATAAGATTCGATCTTACGGTGCCGGCGACAAGAAGTATTGTACGCACGCTCAACTAATGCGCCACAGTGGAGTCTGATTCATTAGCTAAATTTATGCATCATATTCCCTGCAACTTTAAAATGACAAGAAATTGCAAATGTGTGCTACCACTAGTAAATAGGCGAAGTAATGAACGCATTGAGTGTACGCACACCAACATCTACGTTGGTGTGCCCTGTAAACCGATCTGTTTTGTTTTGTGTACAAGATTGAATGACAGACCCTGTAAATACATAAACATTATAAAATTCATAAATACCTCTAGCAAGTTGTGCTTTGGCATTTCTAAGTGTTTGGTATAAGCTTGAGCCCGAAATGATGCACTCACAACTTTGAAACAGGATGTGTATATCATCAGGTAAAGTTCCGTAAGTTCCAGTGTGACATGATATTTTTATTACAGGCTTGTCATCAAATTTTTCAAGCAACAGCAAGTGTCCTGTATTCGAATAAAACCCAATACTGCCATTTTTAAATCCAACAATAATGCAAAACCAATCAGGTCCATTCTGTGAACAGATAAATTATGATTAAGGGTCGCCACCAGGAAATCGTGATAAGGGATTTCGAAAAATGTATAATAGAACTAGAGGCCCGTCAGCTTCGCACAGAGCGACATTTTCCACCTACATCGTACTACGTCAGCCAATTTTCAAAAAACTGACAAATTATACCTAAATCTTCCTTATGACTAACTCTGTCTATTGATGAAAACCGCATGAAAATCCGTTCAGTAGGTATTTTATGAGTTTACCGTAAATAGACAGACCCGGCGAATGGTTCCCTTTAGGTTGAGTCCTTTTATGTCGAGCAGAGAACCTTGTCTCGCTTCTTTTACCATTACGTCGAGATTACGATTTCTGTCCCTTTCAGTGGCGTATTTTAAAATTCAGCGCCCCAGGCCTGTAGGGTTTGTCGCCCCATAACTCGGATTGAGCATTTCTCTTTTTTTTGCCGAATACGTGTTTGTGGGATGTCCCACGACTTTGTAGATGAATAACTTTTGTAAAATATATAAATGTATGTTACCGTTTTGCTTAGGAGCATGCTTAATAATCAAATTAACATAAAATATTTAAAAAATCACACATACTAGTGCTTAGTTAAATAACCTAAATTAAAAATTTAGAAAACCCCCCACACGAAATGTAATTTGCCATTTTGTGGTGGCGGCCATCTTGGATTTGAAATTTATTATAGTGTATAGTATTCTTTCAGTTAAGCCCTTTCATTTGATACCCATATTGAGGGAGTTGTGAAAAAATATGTAATTCGCTATTTTGTGGCGGCGGCCATCTTGGACCGATTTTCATCAAACATAGCTAAGAACACTCCCGACTAATTCACCTTTCAAACAAAAAAACTAAATCTAAATCGGTTCATCCGTTCGGGAGCTACGATGCCACAGACATACACACACACACAGACACGTCAAACTAATAACACCCCGTCGTTTTTGCGTCGGGGGTTAAAAATTAAACTAAATACATCGAAATTTGCAATGTAGGTATAGAAAATTGGCATGTCCCATTTTTTGATCCGTTAATTCAAACTCGAATATTTTGATAAAGTTCAAAGAAACTATACTGATATTTTTGTTTTAAATCGTTCGTTGCGGTAAAAAGGTTCATATTACATTGCGTTGAGAGTAATTTGTTTTCAATTGTATAAGATATTTGTATTTTAAACTTGTCCCAGAAAAAGTTCCAAAAATGTATTTCTGTTTTTGTTACCCATTTTGATGTGTTAAAGTTAGAAAGATGCCAGTTAGACACATTATTTTGAATTTGGTCGGAGACCATACAACAATGTTAAAATAGGAATTGTTAAACTCTGTTGGTATCTGCGATTCAAGCCCAGAGATTCTATGTATTTTTATTTGAAACAAAGGACCATGCAAAAAAATGTCGGGGCACTGTCCCCACCCACCAACAGACGTGGCACTAGTATTAATATGTTTATGACGTCCCATAAAAATAATAATAATCATTTTCAAACTGAAAATCGAAGGGTTTCATAAAAAAAATACGTAAAGACTATATTACTTATCTTTTTATTTTAACTTATCTATACTCCGAAACCACGAGACCTATTTGAAAAATTCTTTCAGTGTTAGATAGCCCATTTATCGGGGAAGGCTATAAGCTATATACTATCACGCTACGACTTATAGGAGCGGAGTATCAATGAATAATGTCGCAAAACGGGGGAAAATTATTCCTTTTGGGAGTTTCCGTGGCGTGCGCTGCGTAAACGGTTAAAGTTTCGCAAAAATCGTGTATGGCAGAATTGTTCCCCTTTAAAAGTTCTATAAAAAAGTCCGCGACAGCATATGTCTATCTCTTAAGGATAACCCACAGTAACCATTTTTATCTTTTAATACTACAAAAAAATATGGGTTATTTACCAAGCTATTTTAAACAATACAGTATTATTGATTCCTTATGCAGTCAAATGTTCCATTAGATATGTTGTACATTTTTTGTAGATCAAAATTGCCCTTTACGTTACGTTTTATCAGAGAAGTAAAACAGAGAGGCAACGCGGCTGGAGGGCCGTACGCGTGTTAGCAGGTTGGCAGCGGTCGGCGGGCACGAGGTGTGCCTGCACTGTAGTATATTATCGTATTACTAATCACTCCACACTGCCCCACATTAGTATCTACTTGCACCCGTGTTAAGCCGGGTCGGGTCGGCTAGTTTTAATATAAATGTTTATTTTTACTTAAACATAACACTAGTACAACATAACACAAAGTAGGAACATCAGTTCCATAACATTTTTTTACCGACTTCAAAAATGGAGGAGTTCTTAAAAAGTATACCTCAAGTGTGGCAAACAAGCATGTGGCCCGCTTGATGGTAGGCGCTTACCACAGCCTATGGACGTTTACAACACTAAAGCATCACTCACGCGTTGCCGACCCTGCAAAAACCTATTAACTCATTTTTTGAAGAACCCCATGCTGTCGTCTCCAGGGAAAACTTCCACATGGAGTTAATTCCACAACCTAAGCGTACGAGGAAGGAAATGCCTCTGAAAACGTTTGGTACGCGACCACATCGGTTCTAGGTTGTGACTATGAAATCTGTCGGTGGCGTGCGGTGTGATGATGGAAAGTAGGCGTTGGCATCATCTGAAACAATTCCTCAGAACACTATCCGATAAACAAGCGGTATATCAATACCGCTAGTGAGCCTTGCATGGTCAACAATCCTCACAGCGCGATTCGGCTCCGAGTCGAGAGGTCGAAGCTGGTACTTAGCTTACTCCGTGTGGGGATTTGCGACTTATAAAGTAGCAGTCTTTTCCCCGGAGTGAAGTAAGTACTGCTTGGCCCTATTGAGCACACCTAGCTTTTTAGCTGCCAACTTGGCCTTATCTTCCAAGTGATAACGGAACTGAACATCGCTGGAGATGTCGATACCTATGATGCCAAGGCTGTTAGAGATGGTGAGGGGTGTACCGAGGAATTAGGAGCCACAGTAAACGGGGTTTCTTAGCGGGTAAGGCGCATACTTGTGTCTCTTAGTTGGGTTGAAATTCACCATATTGGCACTTCCCCAATCGGAGACGGAGGGATATTAGTACGGCCCGCATAATAGGTGTCACCAGTACTATCGTCCGCATAGCAATGAATATTGTCAATAGTTAACATTCTCAAAAACAAAAGACAATTAAATAACTATTGATCTATTATTACACTAGATAACATTTCTGCTAGCAGATTCAATCCTGTGTGACGCCCTATAGGCTACGGTAACCGCTTACCACCAGGCGGGCAGTATACTTGATGCATGATGCCACCTTAGTGGTATAAAAAAAAACTATGCGCACAATTACCAATTAAACGCGCGTTCTAACGTGTTGGGATTGGATCTGCTGAGGTGCACGGGTGCTCGTGTACATAGAGGGATCGGGGGCGGCGGCGCGGCGCGATAGCAACGATTTTTTCTCTGCGGCTAACTTCTATTATAATACAATACCTTTTTCTAGTTTATGTTCCGGTACGTTCGTTTTATAATAAAATGTATCAAAAAAACTAGTTGAAAATCCAAAGAAAAATGATAATTCAAGTTCGATTTGCTAGAAAACCCCATACATTCGGCGGATGTCGACCACCAACCAAGATGCCATCTACCAAGATGACTGTATTAACTGAAATATGTTTGAAATCTGATGGTGGATGGGGACGATTCTTTGCATGTTCTTTGATTTGATTTGATAACACTGTAGGTGACATTTAATACCGCCAAATTGATCTTTATTAAATGTCAGCGCCGTTTCAAGGTTTGCTACCCAAACACACGTTCCAGTTTTAGAGCGAATCTCGCTCCGGTATTTGTGACTGCTTTTTCAAGGTAAGGTAAACAAAGTAAACATATTTACCATTTTTTGTGCATATCATCATAGACAAACAAGTAACACTTTACTGTGCAAGATACTAATAGTAGGGGATACTTAAATTTTTCCTAACAAAAAAATTTTTTGGATTTTTTTTTACACCAGTTCGTTACTGTTTTTTTTGTTACTTTTGCGTAGTAACGTATAAGCGGTTTGAGTAACAAAAACGGAATTATAAAGCTATGGTTGCATTCAACAGCACGAGAAAAAAAAACTACAGCAGAAAAAAAAACTTTATAGAGAAAAAAAACCCGTATAAGTTCGAACAAATAGGAAATAAAAATTGAAAGAATTAGTCTAAATATAAATTGGAAATTATAAAAACAAAAGAAAAAAACAAAGAAAAAAGTGTGGGTAGGAGAAAACACGAAAAAAAAAGAATATTAAACGCCTAATTTTGATATGAACTTTGACTTTTCTTAGTCTTTCTTGCAATAGTGTTAAGAGTAGAGTGTGTGAAGAGTAACTACAATTAGTTTGTTTACTACCCCCAGGTGACTTATGTAGGTACGAGCAAGCGG
This sequence comes from Acronicta psi, assembly GCA_946251955.1. NCBI lineage: Eukaryota > Metazoa > Arthropoda > Insecta > Lepidoptera > Noctuidae > Acronicta > Acronicta psi. Next base: position 6,052,749 of record OX276475.1, on the reverse strand, counting down.
AGCGAGCTCGAAAATTTTGACCTCCCACCTTCGACAGGCTGGGTTTGAAAAATGACTACAATTAGTTTGTTTACTACCTCCAGGTGTCATGTAAGAGCGAGCGAAGCGAGCTCAAAATTTTGGCCACCCACCTCGGACAAGTTAGGTTAGAAGGGTAACTACAATTAGTTTGATACTACCTCCAGTTGTCTCAGTAAGAGCGAGCGAAGCGAGCTCGAAAATTTGGGCACCTCACCTCAGACAGGTTAGATTAGAAGGGTAATTACAATTAGTTTGTTACTACTCCCGTTGTCTCATCTAAGAGCGAGCGAAGCGAGCTCGAAATTTTAGCCACCCACCTCGGGCAAGTTAGGTTAGAAGGGTGATTCCAATTAATTGGGTAGTACCTCCAGTTATTTCATGTAAGAGCGAGCGAAGCGAGCTCGAAAATTTAGGCCACCCACCTCATACAGTTTAGATTAGAAGGGTAATTACACTTTCTTCTTGTACTTATTAAGTATTTTCCACGTTACGTCACCTTAAGACGTAAGTTTAGAATATGAAAGAAGATTTCGAGTTGGTGAGCGGAACTCGCGGTGGTTTAACAGTCATAGCGTCTGGTGTATCAAACCAGTAGACGCAGGTTCGAATCCTGCTCGCCAGTGGATTTTTTCCTGCATTAAAATAAAGGGTAATTACAACTAGTTTGCGACTACCTGCAACTGTCTTATAAGCGAGCGAAGTGAGCTCTAAAATTTGGGCCATCCACCTCGAACAGGTTATAGCCTTCTAACCAGTCGGTGATGGGCATTGCTAGAGCATGAGCAAAGCGAACGAACGAAGTCCCCGTTATTTCCTTCGTGTTAGGTTACTTTAAACCCTTTACACAGAAATAGGAGCCCCGCGTCTCCATCATCTGCATCATTACCTATACTGATTTTTCTCATTGCATTAAGTAAATGTCTCGTTTTGAGCATTGCTTCAGTGACGCGGCGAGTCAACTGGGGCTAGGAACAAGGGAGAGATCTTATTACCCTTCTAACAGTGGTTAGAAAGGAGATCAAATCACACGGGCAACAAAAGAAAAGTATACCCGATTGATCTGTTGGGTGATTTAAAAGAAGAATGTGTTCTTTAAAATCAATTATTGACATAAACTCATTAAAATAAAATGAGTTTAATAGAGCAACTCAAGCTTATTTATTAAGCAAAAACACTTCAACTAAGTAACTACTAATATATAATATATCCCCGGGAGGACCTGGAGACCGGGAGAATCTGGGGACCCTGAGGGATCAGGGTCCCCAGATTTCGATTTAGGATCTTGGATTTTCACAAATGTTACGTCTGTGTGGATTTTCCAAGTACAGATATTATTAGGTCTATGGCAAACAACGATGTATGTATAGTGTATGAGATGCGGGCAAGACGGTATGAAATTGCGAAGTAAATAATTATAACAGTATAAAATGGTTATGGCTTTGATTTACAAAATTTAATGATTGGCGATTTTGCACCCCTCTTCGATTGGCGCCCAGGGCACGTGCCCTGCCTGCCCCATCCTAGTTACGCCACTGATCACAGCTCACTGACAAATGCTCAGATAGTAAGCTACCAGTTAAAATATCTACCAAGATCAATCTGTCTGGTATATTTTTTTATTTGCAGACTTAATGTATGCAAGCCATATTAGACTATGAGAAAAGTCTATCTACCTAGATAGTGTTATGTAAAAGGTACAATAGCAGATCCCCAAGAAAACACAAACAGAAATTTTGAAACTGCCTCTAGTGTTGTAGCAAGCAATATAAAATACCTGAGAAGATTTCTGGAATGGACATATAGGCAACACTAAAACCCCAGAAATGTCTGAAGGCAATGTGCCACTCCATGAGATGAGAAATGAATTACTGTTTGTAAGGCTTATCCATTGATTGGTAAGTAAACACAGGCGATTTTTAAATCCAATTGCCAGTAAACTGCTGCATGACGACAAAGAAATAGAACACTGGGGCAGCCACTTGGTATCTGGAAATAATAGTAGGTAAGTTTCACGTGATAAACGACGGCAAGTTTAGAAAAAGATCTAAAAATTAAATAGTTTTTTCCATAAAGATAGGTAACGCAAAATTGACAGTCTAAAGAATTTTGTACCTTCTTTTTCTGATATAAACAAAGCTCTTCCTAAACTAGATATATCACCACAGTCAGCTATTTGTTCCACTTGGCAAGACATGATTATTATTGTATTCAACTGTAGATAAAATAAAATATCGTTCAAATTTTTGTGAAATGGTTTTTTCTTTTGTCAATCAGAATCAGAAATAATACTGAAATAAGATAAAGGTCTAATCCAACAATCAAATCACAAACAAAATAATCACCAGTGTTGCCAACTAGAGGTGGTCGTTGAATCAATAAACGTTTTTTTTTAACGACTTTTCATTCGTCAACGAGATAACTGTTATTCATCAATGAAAAAACAGGTTGAATTTAATCTGTTAATTTTCGTCAACGACTTATTTCATTAAAATTTTATTTAACAACATTTCTGAGAATCAACTCTAATGCACATATGTAAAATTTATGTAAATATTAGATTTGAATGTATATAACATGAAATGATCTTTAAAGTACGCCTGGATACTATTAATTTGTACCTAGCCAGTCCTAAGCCTGGAAAAAGTACGAAGGGAATGTCATTTCTTTTTAATTTAATAAATATTTGCAACTAAATTGTCAACTTTTCATTGTCAATGATTGAAAACATTGACATAAATTAACGCTAAACGCTACCGTTGAACATTCAAAACCTGTTATTAATTTAACAGTTTTTTTAAACTGTTGACCATTGATGAATAACAGTTAAATTACATTAACCAAAAAACCGTCTATGACACATGCCTAAATGCCAACAGTTTTACAGGCTTTCCACACGATTCAACTTAGAGATGGGCAAAGTGAATCATTTTTGCGATTGGAACATTTGCATCTGGATCACTGAAATGTTCCGAAACACTGAAATGTTTCATTTGGCTCATTTGGATCATCGACTCAAAATATGATACAGAATGTTTCGAATACATACATATGAGTTGCGTTGCGGGCGTTTATTACTGAGTCAGTGAAATTTTATGTGCATGAATACCGACAGCGAAATTCCGTACGAATTGAGTGATGCACTTCTCATTTGTTATATCTTTGTGACTTGTATGGATTGTAATTATTTCGCCCGCTTACACGCCAGTCGCGAGACGCGAGTCACTAGTTAAGTTACTCAGTGTCTCAATTTTGTCTCTCTCGCTCGCGGCTCAGTCGGCTCGCGAGCGACGCGTCGCATGAAATGAGCGCTCGGCAAAGTAATGTTTCAGATCCAAATGATACGTTAGAAACGTTTCGAGTGATCCAATCTTTTGGAACACTTCAGTGATTCGGATCAGTGAGTCGGTTCTGTAAAGAGTTACACAGGCCTAATTCAACTCCTAAAACCACCAGAAAACCACTAACAAAAATCGGATGTACTTTAAAAATCGCTAAAATTTCCACAAAAAAGGAAGTAATTAGGTTTCTTTATAATACAATATTATTAAATATCAACATATTTCAAAACATAATAACAAAATCAACATACAAATCAACAAGTTAAAAGAGGGTGCGCTTTGGTAGCTAGCGAAATTCAAATTTTCTTGCGATTTTTGCAATTGACAGGTTTCGCACCGTTCGTGTTTCCCACAACAGACAAATCTGCATGAAATTTTACTTAGAAAGATAATTTTTATGGTTAAAATTATGTATATACGTTTTTTATTCGCATGTCATATTTTGATCGAGATACAACCTGGCACTGACCGACAAATTACAAAAAACGCAAGAAAATTTGAATTTTGCGGAAAAAAAAATTTTTTTTTAGAATAATATAAGAATATTTGAGCCAAGAATCCCGAAACTTTTGCGCATATTGTGGTTTGTGCATAATTATTACGCACAAATTCGACACACGTAATTTAAATCTATATCTATACTAATATTATAAAGAGGAAAGATTTGCTTGTTTGTTTGTATTGAATAGGCTCCGAAACTACTGCACCGATTTAAAAAATTCTTTCAGTGTTGGATAGCCCATTTATCGGGGAAGGCTATAGGCTATAAACTATCATACTACGACTAAAAAGAGCGGAGAATAAATGAAAAGTGTTGCAAAAACGGGGAAAAAGGTATCCCACGCGGACGAAGCCGCTGACGGAAAGCTTGTCATATAGAAACTATAAATACTACTTTAAAACATCCCTGCGTATATTGCATTGAGCGGGATGTGGTGGGATGAATCGTTTGACGAATCAGTGTTGGCTAACAGTAAAAGTAAATAGTACTCCTGAAAATTAAATTAAGTAGAAATAATATATTTCGTAACGTGTTAGTGGTTTAGTTGTTGAGTGATATCATATTCAGTAATTGAAACTGAATTCTACTAAACCACTAGAAAAATCCACCAGCCACTAAAAGCAATATTTCGCCACTAAACGGGGGGTCAAAACCACCAGTTTTAGTGGAAAATCCACTAAGTTGGCAACATTGATAATCACTATCACGACCATAGATATGATCACGACACGACTCCCCAGGGTTGGATTCAAACCCTCAAAAAATTATGCTTCAGTTTCAAAAAAATCGACAAATTTATAAATATACGTAAAACCTGTTTTTTTTCATGATGATGAAACAGATAGTTTATTTCATAAATATTTGGTTTTTTGATAAGGACCCATTATTTATAAAGTATTTTTGTGAAAAATTTACGAAAAACTAAATAGGGGTAGATTTAAAGTTCCTATTTAGTTACTTTTATTTTTCAAAATATTACGTTGAAGTCACGGCTTCTATGTCCAGTGGTAAATTTCTAAAACTTTATGATCAATTTAATAACACCATTGCAAGAAAGACAAAGAAATGACATAAAATAAGCTTAAAGTTTTGATAATATGAAAAATAAGAAAATGGAAGGCTTGTATTTACTTGCTATAAAAATTTAGAGCATACTTTAGCTCAAGTATAAATTATATTATTTTATAATAAAAAATAAATACAGAAAACAGAAAATAAGGACGATAGATTTTTGGGACAGTTACAAAAAAAGAGGCGTTGGTCACAAAAAAGAAAATACTGAAAATTCTAAGCTGTGTTTACATTGTCTATCATTTATTAGAAAATAAATACAAACGTATTAGTTACAATTTTACAGGCAAAAACAAGACCATTAGCTATACAAGGTGGAAGGGACATCGACGCACATCCGTATACCATGAGTACAGTACATGATTCTGCGTTAAAATTTTCCGTAACTTTTTTCATCAATTTACCAATTTTTTTTTACTTGAACGTGTAAAATAACATTATTTCTATCTACCCAAATCAGATTTATAATTAAAAAATCATTATTTCATTTATTGCACTCAAAACAGCAATGTAAATAAAACTCAAAAGAGTACTCAGTCAGCTGTTCGGCTTAAAGTTCACTTGCAAGGTCAATGCTGGCCTAGTACCTAAACAGGACGAGTGCTCCCCTATTTTATGCGCACCGTCAAAGCCACCGACAAAGGCCGCGCGTGGCGTATCGGCTCAATTCAAAGAAGCGGCGGCGTCGCCGCTTAAAATCGGCGAAATGCAAAATTCTTTTTTATTTCGCAGATTTTGAAATGAATTTTTATTAGAGGTGGGTAACTCATCAAAAATACGCAAGAAAACAGCAAAAACACAGATCAGCTCGTGACTCAGGTGAGTGAGCTGATGCAATGAATCAGCTCGCAGATCAGCTCAATTTGAACCGGTTCAGTTTACGACTCTCGCCAATGCGAGCCAATGCGAGCCGCGCGCGCCGAATCGAGCCGAATGAGCTGCTGAGCTGCAACAGTTCGTTTAACTCTGCGAGCTAGACAGAGCCACGCGCCGAATCAAGCCGAATGAGCTACCGAACTGCAACAGTTCGTTTAACTCTGCGAGCTAGACATTTTATATTATTTCTTTACAAATTGATTTATTGGTTACATATCAATAAATTATTATTTTAATGCATTAGAACAGAATAATAATTCGTTCTAGGAGAATTGGATTGGAGGGATTTACAAGTACAACAGGAGCTGAATTGAGCCGTGAGCTAGTCATTTTGTTACTGAGCTGTAGCTCAACGGCTCAAACCCGTGCGATCTGATTCATTGAGCTGACTCAGAGCTGAGTTACACACCTCTAATTTTTATAAGTTCCTAGTTTTCGCTCGTGGACTGCAAACGTATGTGCAGTTTGTCGCGAATTTGTGATCTTATCGTAAAGGTATCAAAATCAAAAGTAAATTTCTTAGTGTATGTGTACTTGTGTCTGTGTATTGTTATTGTTTTGATTACGGAAAATTTAAAATGCATTGCGTACAATACTTTACTGCCCGTGAATATGGGAATTATGCTCATGTGCTATGGCAAAGCACATGGAAAAGGTCAGTGAATTTATTAATAATACCTACATTAGGTACTCTGAATCTGTTTTATGGAAATTAGTTTATTTCCTCGCATTTTCATATCCTTTTTGGTATAAAATACCTGTTATCGGTTATAAAATTAATAAACTTGATTTTATGATTGTGGTATCAACGTTTAGGTGATGTTTTGTCGGTAGTTATCACGAAAACAACGGTCGCGGACTCACGGCAACTCGCGGCGGTGACTTGTGTGTGTAAATAGGTAGGTAGTCGCGGATCGCACGCGTAATAACATTCACCGCGGAGCGTGATCGCGTTGTTAGCAATACACTGCACGCTCAAAAATGACAATATCTGTAACCGGTCATTTTCTATATAAATGACCTAGGTCATTTTATTTTTGACCTTGAGTGAAACCTTGTCACGACGTTTGTGCGATGTCACGATGTCCCTTCCACCTTGTATTATATTTATATTACCTACAAATGTTATAGTTTGTATCATGTTGTGTGTGTGTGTAATTAATTGTTACCTCTTCATACTGAAAGGGCTGAACAGATTCGAATAAAATGCAATGGATATAATTTTTATCCTGAAATAGGACAAAAGGTAAAGAAAAAAATGACGAATAAGTATTAAATCCACATTTTAAACGTCTTTTTCTTGCGTGTTTTCTTGGATCCACACTTTTTTCTTTGTATTTTCTTTTGTTTCTATAATTTACAATTTATATTTAGACTTTAATTCTTTCAATTTTTATTTCCTATTTGTTCCAACTTATACGGGTATTGTTTTCTCTATAAAGTTTCCGGAGTTTTCTTTTGCTCGTGCTGTTGAATAGCTTTATGATTCCGTTTTTGTTATTCAATTTTCCGCTTATATGTTACTACGCAAAAGTAACAAAAAAACAGTAACGAACTGGAATTTTTTTTGTTAGTTCAAATTTAAGTAACCCCTACTATTAGTATTTTGCACAGTAAAGTGTTACTTGTTTGTCTATGATGATATGCACAAAAAACGGTAAATATGTTTACTTTACCTTAAAAAGCAGTCATAAATACCGAAGCAAGATTCGCTTTAAAACTGGAACGTATGTTTGTGTAGAAAAGAAACCTTGCAACGGCGTTGACTTACCAAATTCAAAATAATGTGTCTAACTGGCATCTTTCTAACTTTAACACATCAAAAATGGGTAACAAAAACTGAAATACATTTTTGGAACTTTTTCTGGGACAAGTTTAAAATTCAGATATACAATTTAAAACAAATTACTCTAAATGCAATGTAATATGGACCTTTTTACCGCTAAGACCGATTTAAAATAAAAATATCAATACAGTTTATTTAAACTTTGTCAAAATATTCGAGTTTGAATTAACGGATCGTAAAATGGGACATGCCAATTTCTATACATTGCAAATTTCGATGGTTTGTATTTAGTTTATTTTTTTAACTAAGCACTATAGTATGTGTGATTTTTAAAATATTTTATGTTTATTTGATTATTAAGCATGCTCCTAAGCAAAACGGTAACATACATTTATATATTTTACAAAAGTGATTCATCTACAAAGTCGTGGGACATCCCACAAACACGTATTGGCAAAAAAAAAAGATAAATGCTCTTAAGAAAAATAAAATAATACTATTTGTCCAAAATTATACTACGTTTGACGTTTCAAGTTTTTTTTATCGTAGACCAGTTTTAATATGTTTAATTTTTCGGCTTTCCAGGGACTTGAAAACGAAATTAATTTCGTTCCGTTTCACAAAATATTATCTCAACTGGACAACTGGAACTTTATGCAATGTATAATAGATATGAGCGCCGATGGCCAATTTCACGAAGGCGGCGTGGCCAAAAAATTTCCACGGCGGCGGTGGCGTCGCGGCGGCGAGGCATGGCCGACCGTGGGCCATAGTGTTTTTAATAAGGGAGAGATTTCTTAAAAATAATATAACGAAAATCATAATGTTGTCACCAAAAAAGCTGTTCATAGGAACATAATTATTTTTTTAATACAATTTTGCAGTATTCTAAATAATAAGTTGGGATCAGAAAATATTATACCTACCTATAAGAAAATATTTAACTATACATAATCAGACATACAAAAAAAAGGCCGTTTATTCGTGTATGGAGTCTTTGCAAAATACATAACTGAAATAAAACTACGGATTTTATCGCGTTATATTGATATTATTTGAATCCCGACGTTTCGGACCCTTTACAGCGTCCATGGTCATGGGTGACTAAGGTGGTAGGCGTCTTGACGTTTTAACTACTAACAGCTACCCTACATTTTTGTTAATTATTGGCAATCCGATTCACGCAGAACGAGCTCACCGTATGCTTCGGTCTTGCAGTTTTAGGCTTGGTGTTAGATTTAATTGAATCTATAACGAACATAGATACAACAAAGGTTATGTTTAACGACCTTGTTACCCCGAGACCGGTCGTCCGAAGTGGTTCCGGAATACGTGTACCTAGGGCAGACAATGCAAGTAGGTAGAAGCATCTTCGAGAGGGAAGCCGAAAGGAGGATTCAGCTGGGATCGACTGGCTGCATTTGGTAAACTTCGACAAGTCTTCTCGCTATCCATTCCACATTGCCTTAAGACGAAAGTCTTCGATGCGCGCGTCCCACCAGTCATGACCTACGCAGCTGAAACGTGGACACTCACGGCGAGACCGGTCCATAAGTTCAAAGTCGCACAGCGAGCTATGGAGAGAGCTACGCTCGGATTCTCTCTGAGGGATAAAATTCGTAACGAGGTTATACGTCAGAGAACCAAAATAACCGACATAGCTAAAAGGATTAGCACGCTGAAGTGGCAATGGGCCGGTCACGTCTCTCGGAGAACCGACAATCGTTGGAGTAAACGAGTTCTTAGGTGGAGACCGCATCTAGGCAGGCGTAGTGTAGGACGGCCGCCGGCCAGGTGGAGGTACGATCTGCAGAAGGTAGCTGGCAGCAACTGGATGAAAAGAGCTAAAGATCGAGCTCTGTGGCGTTCACTAAAGGAGGCCTACGTCCAGCAGTGAACGAATACGGGCTGATGATGAATCTATAATAGGGTTCCAAGCAGGTGGTAGGACCCAGCCATCTTCTCCATTGAAATTTGGGTGTTTTTTTATTTCAATAATCTCACGAATCATTCTGGGTAGGAATCGGTTAACTTTTGCAAGGACTTGTGGTTTATTAAACCTGATGTAATGCTGGGCCTTGTCAAGGGTTCATAAATTTCAGACTTTCCGGAACGGCGTTTGACATTTGACAGTTGGCATTTGGTGAGTTTGACATTAGCTATGTGTTCTTTTACGCGGGTCCCTACACTTCGTTTAGTTTGGCCCATGTAAGAGAGACCACAGTCACAATCAAGCTTGTATACTCCTGCATCATGTAGAGGTAGTGTAAAAACTGACTGATCTCCTTCAGCGGCTTGTTTTAATTGAAGCACGCTTGTGGCCGATCTTGTTAGTGACTCCGCTCACATATGGTACAACTGCAGGTAAGCGCTCGACTGTGATACGATTCACGGTTTCCGTGACCTGCAGTACTACCATGTGTGAGTCACTGGCGCGGCTAGGTTTGCCAGGTTGCCAAACCGGACAATTATAATAGCTGGATAGACCAGCTGGTTCGGCCGGACATTTGGGTAAAAAAGCCGGACATCCCTGGGCGGGTGGGACTGCGGGAGCGTCCGAAAGTTGACTCGCCTTCGCTCGGCTACGCTCGGTACTCGCTCGTTTGCGATATGTAAAAAGCCTATCGCAGCTAGTTTATTTTGGCCGGACAGGCAATCAAAAAGCCTAACTATGTCCGGCTTTATCCGGACGCCAGGCAACTGTAGGCGCGGCGAAGCGACGCGGTCGGGCCGGTCGTGCGCGCGAGAAAGCATGTAGCGGCGGCGCGCCGAGTGCTACACTCGGCGGCGGCGCGCCGGCGCGGCGCTCATATCTAATGTATAACCATAGTGTAATAAATTCTAATAGTGAGCTCTTCTTTGTGCAGCCGCTAAATGCCAACAGTGGTCTAGACACTGAAAATAGCTTAGGGTTGTCATAAAAACATTTTGCAAGTACTTACGTTCCTACAGGTGATATGTTTGTAAGTTCAAATTAATCTATGTGTTAGTTGTAGTAGTATTGATTTTTAGCAAGATGTTACCTTCGCGATTTTATGTTTACTCTCCGCGGAAGGCCGAAGTAAATAAATAAAACGCAGGTTAAAATCTCCAGTTGATTTATCTACTTAAAGATTTCTTAACTGAAAATTAAATTTACAATATAATATAATTGATTCTCATCCTCACATACAAACGAATTAAAAATCTCAAGTTTCCATTTTCCATTTTTAAATTTTTAAGCTGTACGATGCCGACTCTCACTGTTCCGCACGCATTTTATAAGGCGCCGGTGGTGGGGCGCGCTGGACTGAGTCACGTGTTTGTGCAGAAATGATTGACGTAATTGAAAGATTTATATTATTTTTAAATACGTATATGATATTTGCGTCGATACGGCCATGCTGATGATAGACGCGACCCTGCGTTCACAGAAAGTAACCTAAAAATAAATGTTATTGATTATACTTATTATAATTTCCATATAATGTGGTGCCAACCTCATAGCCTCAGCGCTAATTTTGGTTAGATTCTCGTGAAATGGTAAGTACGTCAACCTCATAGCCTCAGCGCTAATTTCGGTAAGACTCTCGGAGTCATTAGAGAGGTGGTATTAGTGGATTTTTTATAAGATTAAATTTTAGATTGTAAGAATATGATTAATCTTCCGAATTCTACCTTTTTCTACTGGCAAACTTGGTTTTGCAACACTGCCTACACATTTTTAAATATACCCAAATCCAACCCTGTGTCTACAAGTCTCTGTCAATGTCAAATTTGTCAAAATATTAAAAACAAGTGAAGTGTATTGAGCACGGAGCGGCAGTAATAACTAATAATATTACTTTGTCATCGGGAATCTTAATCTGATTTCATCTAGACTTTCCTTTGTAATTTTCTAATTTAAAAAAATCGCAAACATGGCCCCAAAAGCTGGTGGTGACTCGGCCAAAGTTAATTCAGCGGTTTATAAAGATAAAAGCAAACCAACTGATATTCGGCTCAGCAACATCAATGCCGCAAAAGGTAAAAACATCTGTAACTATAATTGATGATTTGAACATAATATATCTAATAATTTGTTAAAATTTACAGTTAATTCACTAATAAATCCTTTAAACACTGGTTCAGTATAATCAGCTTCAGATAATAATTTAAAGATACCTATATGAGTAATGTTCAAAAACTCGTGATATCTGTGATCTAATCTATGGTTGGTGCACTGTTCTGATCATTCATATTCATAAGTATGGCTTCAAAAGCTGTGGCAACTCGGCCAAAGTTAATTCGGTATACAAAGTTATTACAAATCAACTGTTATTCGGCTCAGCAATATCAATGCCGCAAAAGGTAAAAACATCTGTAACATTAATTGAGGATTTGAACTTATTTTATTTTAATAATTTGGTAAAATTTACTGTCAAATCACTCAAAAGCCCTTAAAACACGAGTTCAGTTTATCAGCTTCGAATATTAATGTAAATATATATAATATCAATTTATTTAATTTATAGGTATGAGTAATTTTCAAAAACCCATGATTTCTGTGATTTAATCGATTACTTGTGCACTGATCTCATCATTTTTATTATTTACAAATTTCCTTTGGGCAAGCTTATTGTCAATTTGCCATTAACTTCTTATCAGAAAACTATAAACAATAAGTTTTATAGATATAAAAGCTTATTACTTTATATATAAATTTTATAATTGTTGTTAATTTTCTTTTTTATAAATTTTAGCTGTATCAGATGCCATTCGTACCAGTTTGGGCCCTCGTGGTATGGATAAAATGGTAATTAAAATTGTATGTTATTGATTTTCGCTATACATTTGGAATTTTGTTTATAAATTTCAATGCATTGTATCACTGCATTGCAATGTTCTCCCTCTACCTTTTTCGTATATCTCTTTCTGCTCTCTGTTATTTAGGCCAGACATTTAATGCTAGCACACTTTACTTTATCTTTTCTATAATTTACCCCCTATGAAGTAAGGTTTGTATGTATATTGAGAAGATGAGTATGGACAAAGTAAAGGGTTAGCAGCCTTCACAAACCTGGGGAAAACACATAAGATCCCATTAGGTCAAACAGTTGCTAGCTTTGCAAGCCCCCACTGCAAGATAAGATTAGATTAGATAAATTAAAATAAATTTACAAGTGTTAGTGGTAAGTCTTCTGTAGTTTCTCTTTACTACTGTGGCAAAATGATGTGAGTGTAAAGCCATGTGTTACTCCCAGCAAACAGCATTTTAATAAGGATAACGACAACCTTGCAAAGGACAATGGGAAGAAACGTCACCACCCTCCAACAGATTTTAAACAAGTCTCATGTGATAGGTCTTAGCGGATGGATATTTTTTTACTATGACGACAATCCCCAAATATGTGGGGTTTGGCCGGTATTGGGTTTTTTAAATATTCTAAGTATGGATTGAAACCATCCTCACCACCATCCAACAGAATTCAAACCGATCTCATGTGAAAGGCCTCAGTGTATATATATGGAATGTTTTGCTATGATGACTATCCCCGAATGAGTAGGGTTTGGCTGATATTTGAACCCAGGACCTCTTCACGCTCAGCCGTATTTCCAACCAATAGAAGAAGGCTAATTAAATTTGCTAGCAACAGAAGTAAGAAAAATCATAGTAACAAAAAAAATTTGTTTTTTGTGGCAAATTATTTGTACAAGTTCTATTATTATTTATCTGCAGAATATGAATAATATGCATTTGTTTTTTTATAAGAGAATAATTGATATTTGTACAAAGTAATCCCCATTTTTATAGAGACATTATTGCGTTTTTTTTTAAAACCCCATCGATTTCGTTTTGAAAACTTTTATTTCTCTTTTTGTGGCTCCTAATGATCATATTAAAAAGCATCCCATGTCTGTTGGTGGGTGGGGACAGTGTCCATACAAAATCCCCCATCGTACTTTAAGTGGCACTAAAAGCGGTTCTAAAAAGAAGTAGAAAGCTTTTCAGTTTGCCATTCTTTTCAAAAAGTTCTAGTATATATATACTGCTGATTCCTTTAATTGGTGGAATGTGAGATTTCTGATTGCAACTTCTTCTCTTTCAGATTCAAGCCAGTAATGGTGAGGTTACAATTACTAATGATGGTGCCACAATTTTAAAACAAATGAGTGTTATCCATCCAGCTGCTAAAATGGTAAGTCCTTTCCAAATAAATAAAGTATTGAGATTATACTGCCATTACTTAAATAATATAGGTACAGTTGCTAGAGACGAAACTGAAAATTTATTTAAAATTCTTAACTTTAGAATTACTTTTAATTCAGTTTAGAATTTTATTTACTGTTTCGGATTCAAAACTTAAATTCTATGATAATCTCAGATACTCCAGAATTAGTAGCATATTCTTTTAGATCAATAAATACATTTCTAATGGTTTGGGTCTGAATATCATATAAAATAATAATGTATTTAAATACAGTCTCATTGGTGTAGTAGTCCCAAGCACAGCCGCTATGCTAGAGCAACTGGGTTCGATTCCCGGGTTGAGCAGTGTTGTTGGGTTTTTCTGTGAAATTCCCAGTAGTAGTTCAGTCTGGATATTTGGGACCCTGAATTACATGGGATCTAAACATACTGGTGAACTGTGGGTGTACATTAGTACACGGATGCCTGGAATACACATGCTACTAGGAAAGCATGCTTGTTTGCTACTATGTAGCGTGCTCTATGGGTGTATAAATTTTCCCATGAAAGCACAGACCTGAGTAGCATTTATTACTAGCATACTCCTTTCTAGCACATCTGAGATATACAGGGTTACAGGTTAAGTCGACCTAGATCCGTTAAGGGCGTGTAGTACCCATCTTTTCTGACATATTTCACTATAGAACACCCTACCCCAAACCTAAGCGTTTTCAAGAAAATCGACATTAAAATTTAATTTTTTACTAACTTTTTTAACTTTCAATCGTTCAGAACAAAGTATTTAGTTAACCTACGTAGGATTATGGTTATTAAATTCATAGAGCATCTTAATTCGCATGTAAAAAAACAATAATAGTAATTATAAGATGCACTAACTTCAAAATATTGTAATTAATGGCAAAAAATCGGCAATTTTTATTAAAAAAGTTAAATGTCGATTTTCTTGAAAACGTTTAGGTTTGGGGTAGGGTGTTCTATAGTGAAATATGTCCGAAAAGATGGGTACTACACGCCCTTAACGGATCTAGGTCGACTTAACCTGTAACCCTGTATACATGCTCATAATTAGCATTCTTAAGAGGCCGTGTACAAATTTGACTCGCTCGAGTTTAGGTAAATTCAATCGAGTTCTATGTTTGTGTGCGCCCTTCACGCACACACGGCTCGAGGTCGGGCGTAGTATCACATGAGTAAGCAAGAAAACAGAGTATAAGCTTCGAACAAGCGGGCAAAATATTTACCTATTTTGGTAGGGTTGGCACCGAAGCATAAGATAAAACCAAACGGTTTTTATTTATAACAGATTATAAAAAACGCGTACCTATTTCAATGTAAAGCGCAGTCGGAGAAACGAATTCACTTGCAAGTTGCGTGTGTGAGTAAGCACCGCTCAACACGAGTTTGCGTAGATGTGCATAACACGGGTGATACCAGCACGTAGTTTACCCCAAAAATGTCAGGTTTTTATTTTGTATGAGAGTTCAAATATGTATTTTTTAACAAATACAATTTTTGCATTTAGCCGCTGTTTGAAAGCAATAGCATAAGTGTGGTATACAGTGGGAAGTTATTTTGTGTGTTAAATATGAATAACAAAGTGGTGTGCAACCCCTCAGTGCGTTCATACGTCAATTAAAACTCTTAACAAACTATTTGTTTACGTTTCACGCAACAAAAAAAATAGAATTATAAAATACTAGCTTTCCGCCAGCAGCTTCGCCCGCGTGGTCTTGATAACCTTTTTAACCCGCTTCTCAGTTGAAATTTTTCCTGAATTTTCTTTGCTATAAACCTCATGGAGCCCGAGACCTTTCCAACGAATGCAAAACCGTGGAAATCGGTTCGTGCGTTCTGGAGTTATAGCGTCAGGAAGGAAAACCCGACTTATTTTTATATAGTAGATAATAATATATAAATATTGAATTAAAAGTCTTTGTTTGCCGCCAAAAACCCCCAACATCAACAAATCAACTCTAGGCAAATAGAGTTAATTTGCCTTTGTAAATCCTTGGTCCAACATGTTTTGAGAACACAAAACTAAGCAACTGATCGATGGAAATCACGAAATACGCGTAAAAATGCAGTTCAAAACAATTAAAAAGTGCAGATATCGTCCAAGTTCATACGAAATAAACTGACAATACAATGCTTACATAGTTGTGACGTAATTAACTCTGATTGGTGTTTAATTTAACATGGCGGACTGTTGTATTTTGTAGTTTTAATTTAATAAATTATCAATTTAGCCCTAAATGAAAAATAAATTATTTTTTCTAAATCTATTGATCATATTTAACCAGTTAAACACATTATTTATGTGATTCTTAATTACAGTCATCATGCCTATTCCACAGTAGTGTTGTTATTATAATGAAATAGAAATATTTTATTCTGTAAAGTAGAGCAATTTTCATTTCGTAGCACTGCACTGCAATTTGTAATTTACGTATCACAGGATGATACAAAGGGTGCTTCGCGGGGTTCGTGCCCGCGAACTGTTATTATACTGAATTCGTTTGTTATCTCCACCTAGACTGGGGCCTTAAAACTCTTAAATCTAACACATCAAACGGCACTATCCTCAAAACTCACAACTCCCATAATTATAAACTGTAACCATTTTTTTAAAACACAGACTGGAGTTTCTTGCCGGCTCTTCTCCATAAGTCCCACTTTTTGGAACCGTGCAACTAGTTTGGCTTTTCAAAAGTACCTACTTATATGGTCTAATTGAAATAAAATATTTGAATTTGAATTATCATTATACTGAGTCACCCCCTCTGACATGCGCTTCATAAGCGTATATGCATGCTGTTTTTATATGTATACATGTGCTCATTGTATGCTACTAAGTAGCATTTGCTCGAAAGTAGCATGCTTATGTGGTACAACGTAACATGTGTATTCCAGGCTTAACCTCTACCCTTCGGAGAATACAGCTGTGTGATGTTATGTATTTAAATATTATAGTTGGTGGAATTGTCTCGAGCCCAAGATATTGAGGCTGGTGATGGCACCACATCCGTTGTGGTTATTGCCGGTGCTTTGCTAGATGCTGCTGAAAAACTGCTGCAAAAAGGAATACACCCTACTGTGATTTCTGATGGTTTCCAGAAGGCGTTGCAGATGGCTCTACAGGTGAATTTA
Organism: Acronicta psi; assembly: GCA_946251955.1. Classification (NCBI taxonomy): domain Eukaryota; kingdom Metazoa; phylum Arthropoda; class Insecta; order Lepidoptera; family Noctuidae; genus Acronicta; species Acronicta psi. The sequence goes on along the minus strand of OX276475.1, from coordinate 6,035,839 downwards.
TAATAACTATAATCCACTAATAGTAAGTTGCCCATATAGCGGGCCAGAATAGAAATAAATTATTATTAAATAAAAACAAACCGCCTTCAAAAAAAACACTAGGAACTAAAAAGCAAAAAATATCAGGTATAGTCTGCGTGGAAGTAGTTGGCCGCGACGTGAACGGAGGGGCGGGCTCGCCTGCGCGCGGTGGGGCGGAGTGGCGAGGGCGCTTGTTTTTGTTCATAGTAACCCGTCGCCTCACCCCCGTCCCAACCTAAGGCGCGTCCAACTAGTTCCGCGCGGACTATCCATATTTATATTATGGAGTCGGTGCCAAACAAACAATCAACGAACGGCATATTGAAATTAAATTAGTTGCTGTAATTAGTAGCTTGTTGAAGAAAACTGTGTAAGTTATAAAAATATGGTGGAAAAGGAAGAAATTATAAATAAGGTCCACAGAGACCTACGTATTCTAGAATCTAGAAGAATAATAGAAAAAAGGACGAGTTGTGAGACGAAATAGGAAGGAGACTCGGAACAAGTGGAGGTTCTAGTATAATCGTTATTTAAATCTTGTTCCTCTTCGTCTTCAATAATAACAGACAGACATCTAACATCTTTATCAGACAGCATTGTAGTGATGCCATCAGTGAACTCCAAAACAAACGCGACAGTGTGCACAAGTTTTGCACGCACAGTAATCGCCACCGCAGACGCGAGATGAACGCGTTGGTTTCGCCTAGGCTTAACTTTCTCACGGAAGAGTGCATGCCGCCTGCATAGTCAACCAGTCAAAATTGATTCTATGCGAGAGCAATTTGCATTTTGGTCTGCGCTGGGAAGAAAAACGACAGCCTAAGTGTCGTTTTTCTTCATTTTAAATTTTAATCCAATGTTCTCTCTCATTTTTACGTCCGGGTTGAAGTTAAAGACAAAAAGATCGGCGAGAACTGTACTCGACTTTCTTTATTGAATGAATGACAAAGAAAATAAAATATATGGTAATTTATTTTATCAGGTCGTAGAAGGCATGGCGACTCCTGTAGATTTGTCGAATGAAGATGCTTTATTGAAAGCAGCAGCCACATCTCTGAATTCCAAAGTAGTGTCCCAGCATTCTACTATTCTTGCTCCAATCGCAGTTCAAGCTATCCGTGCTGGTGAGTATGTTATTATTAAGTTTGAAAGGCTATCTAGTATTTCAGGACCGAATAAAATTCTACAATATTATATAAGGTGTTACAAAATTAACTCTTAGAATTTCATGTGGCGACTCAATATCGGAAAAGTAACATGGTAAAAAACTATTTTTTTCGACCGATTTCAATATTTTGTTAAAAATAATATCTGATCGTCACACGTGACACCGGTCGCGACTTAGGAGTTAAGTCACGTGTCCGCCTGGAGAGTCCTACGTAAAGAAGGCCAACATCCGTACCACTTCCTACGGATATTGAGCTACGAGATAGAGCGCCCGGGCACTTTCGTGCCGGCAAGTGAGCCCCCGCGGCGGGTGCGCGTTGGCGCTCACCGCAGCGCAAGCCGCGTGAGTTACGGTACTGTGTGCATATTCAATAATTTGGGTGTAATGAAAATTATTGCATATCTGTGTAACGGATATTATTTTTTTCATTATGGTTACTTTTTAATTATCATTATAAACAATTCTGTAAAGGTCATCGAAATCGGGCCAAATGATGTACCGAAGGTACAGTTATTGGAAAAAATACTCTGTATTAAGCTGGTTAAAACTCCAGTCGTCCTTTTTTTTAATGGTGACTGGGGGATGAGAAAAAATCTAATATCTGTTTCGTAATGATTTCATTGTAAAATCTCTGGAAGTAGTAAGTATACTTAGTATACACTAGGAATGTGCACTTCTGAAGAAAAACGGCTTTAAGCGAGATAGTTAGGGTGGAGTCAACTCTTCTCGCTCTATTAGAGTGACCATGATTTTTGTCGTTAAGAGAGACCATGTCAGTTTTATGTTATAAGGCAGGATTTGTGAAACTAGTTTATTTTTCTTTCTACTAAAGAGAAATATTTGCGGTAAACATAGGCACTATTATCGTAATTCCATCTTGCCGTCTGTCGCATAAAAATTGGTAAAAGCGTCGAACTGTTGATCATGACACAAATATATTTATGTGATAAGCACTGGTGTTTGTGTTGTTTTTGGAGTTTCTTATGTATGACAAAAACATATGCAGGGATGCTAAAGAGGGCGCTACCGAAGTGTAGTGCGCGATGGCGGCCAGTCGTCACTGTCGTCTCAAAAAGTCAACTGGCCTTTCGTAATCATCAATAAATAATTATAGTTGACATAACTAACATTTTTGATTATCGTCAAAACCTGTCCTTGAAGTCTGACATAATTTGAAAACATTTTCCACCCGGTAGGCCCCTGAACCCACCATTTGTTACGTAAATTTTAATTATATTATTGGTAGGGATTTTCAGTCTTAGATTTTGCAATAATTAACTATATACATAATATACATATACTAACTTTCAACATTTTCAGCAAATTAATAATCATGATTACTTAAAGTATAAGTAGGTTGTTGGTTTGGTAATTAAAATACATTGATAGTAAAACAAAGGCATCTTATTAATAACAAAGCTCGTTTATTAGTGTTTATGCGATTTCACTTAAATAATAAAAAACAACAGTTGAACAGTGAAAAAGTTGGAATTTTTCGATACGTCCGGTCTCATAGACCATTGGTGGGTTAGGTTTGTAACCTGTAAATGGATTTGTTACAGCCGGTATATGATTCATTTCCCACATCCGATTCGTGGCATCGGATAAAACTCTTCCTTCGGCTTTTTGACGTGTCGTCGGGTAAAAAGTGAATAACCTGGTGGATAGAGAGAGTATAGTAAGTAAACTTACGTACTTGAATTTTAAAAAATCATCTATTTTTAGTAATGGAGCCGATAGTGGGAGGTGTAGGCGCCCGAGTTGATCTTCGTGATGTGAAAGTTATTGAGCGTATTGGAGGAACAGTAGAAGATACAGAGCTGATCCAAGGACTAGTTATTCCACATCGTGCATCCAACGTCAATGGGCCACATAGAATTGAAAAGGCAAAAGTAGGCCTCATACAATTCTGTATTTCCCCTCCTAAGACAGATGTAAGTATGTATTTACGTATGTAAAATTATACTACTTACTTTTTTATTGTAATTCCCCTTCACGTATGCTATTGTTACGCCGAGTAACGCGATTGTTCGATTCTGGAATCTTCGTAAGCCATATAAATATCGGTGTTGGGGGCCGGACAGGGCAGTTTAGTTTTGGATACGACGAAGTGAACATCAAGTGATATCAGTGCGACGGTGAATTGTGAAGTTTTCTAGTACAGTGTTATCATAGCGCTTGTTTGTGTGTTTTAAGTTTTATTAAAGTGTTTTGTTGTTTTTGGGTTTATTTAATTTATCCCGAACCCCAGCTCGTAACACTATTTACCAAATTTATACAGGTTGTGGAAAAACCCGTTTACCATTTATCAGAGACAAATCCAAACTATACTTAATAGGTACCTACTACGTTTAAGTAATTATTCCAACGAAATTTTGAAAAAAAAAAAGAATGAAGATGGTAGTGTTTGGTTTGACCATTCATATTTTTCTCCTTTTAAGTGTCTCGGATTCCAAATTTCTGGACAGGTCTGAAAGTAGTATGAAACTTAAATGTCTCTTCATTTGACCACCCCACTAGCCATATTCGTATTAAGTACGTACTGCACGGATTTATAGTTACGCACGTACGTGTGCAACTCTTTACTGTCCGACAGAGAATGAATAATCGACGGTCGTATGGACACGTCAACGCAACCACCCTGCGATTCCCTTTGATGCGTGCCCGAAAACCGACAAATCACAGGTCGATTATTGGCGAGTACAGCCGAATACCTATGCCCTCTAAACGATCATAGTCGCACGTAATCGTCTGTGTGTGTGTAGAGGAGCCATAACTTAAAGGGCAAGGATAAGTGCGGTTTTTTGTCGGTAGAAGTCCGACATACCCTGCCACCTCCCCGGGTTGCAGGGATCCATGAGGATTTTCCACATCCCACAAAAAAGGCATGTATTGTAAGCAGTGACAGCCTAGGCAGGGCTCAAGTTCTAATCCTTCTGACTGGCATCAGAAGGAATAGAATCGGTGGAGGAAAGCAACGTGAGGAAACCTGCATGCCTGAGAAATTTGCTCGACGGCCGCGATGTGTGAAGACTGCCAACCCGCACTAGAACAGCGTGGTAGGGGACTATATCCTAACCTCCTCCCATTTTAAAAGGAGACCCATGCCCAGCAGTGGAATAGCTAATGGGTTGATGATGAGACATGTATAAATGTCGCTTCCGCGGACAAGTACCACACGACAGCACAGTGCAAAGTGAACATAGCATAGTTAGAAAGTTAGAAGTTAACATAGTCTTAAGCTCTATCTACTGACACTTTTTTGTATATGTATATTTTATATGTTAGTTTGTAAGGTATATATCTAGGGCCATAGATGCCTGAAATAAATTATTATTATAAATAGCAAATTTCAGTGGCGTAGGGTGCCTAGGCGGGGCTCCGTATAAAAAATTGTTGGGGGCTTAAGAAGAAGGGTAAAGATTTCTCACAAAAGAAAAAAAATGAAGTATAGACTGAAATGGGGACATCCCACAATCCCGCAGCTCGCGATAACCGATGTAGGGTGTTTCCGCAACTTTTGAACGCACGCTTTACGCGGGAAAAAAAGAAATGGATTTTTCTGACTTTCGTCACTCCTGAAATAAAAAATAATTTGGGGATTTAATTTTTGTTAATTTTTGCTTACGCACGTCGGGGGCACCGTATAATTGATACGGCGGTAGTTACGCCCTTGGTTGTGGTATTTATTTTGAAACCACCGACACTTCAGTTCTATTGATTAGTAAAGGTTCCTTGTTTCGTTTTAGATGGACCATAATGTTATCGTATCGGATTATGCTGCCATGGACCGTGTGTTAAAGGAGGAACGCCAGTACATCTTAAACATCGTCAAGCAAATCAAAAAAGCTGGTTGCAATGTGCTTTTGGTTCAAAAGTCCATTTTGCGGTAAACATCTATTCAAAGTATCATTCAAGTCATATTTCCTTGAGTATTATATTTAATAAACCATGTAGGGTCTTTTGAAGATTCAGTGGTTTCGAGACCGGACATTTGCGTAGGGATACGCAAATGTCCAGGTAATCCAGTTATGCGACAGGTTGTTAAGGTCTCTAAAGTATGGTCGCATTGCACGATGGACGACAGGACTAATTCATTCTTGTTGTTAGTTAAATAGAACTGGGTCTCGAAAGCACTGAATCTTCAAAAGGCCCTACATTGTTTATTACACACATTTTTTATACCGACTACTATGTCTGAACTTAGAGATTATGATTCTCTGGTCAGTTTACAGGTGAATCCAGTAAATAAAAATAAGACACTTCATAGTTTTCCAAGTTTAGGGATGGAATTTTCCTTTCAAAGGAGGTCATCAAAATCGGCCCAAATGATGTACCGAAGGTACAATTATTGGAAAAAATACCCTGTATTACGCTGGGTAAAACTTTAGTCGTACTTTTTTAAATATTCACTGGGGGATGAGAAAAAAAACTTTTAATTTGAGAAAAATCACGCCATTTTGGCACACTATTATCTGTTTCGTAATGATTTCATAGTAAAAACTGTCAGTGTCAGTTTCGGAATGTCAAACGCCCGCCATTACGACAGATTATTATCAGTTTCATAAAGATTTCATGGTAAAAACTATCAACTTGACAGCTGTCATGTACTTCCGGTACAAATTTGGGCTGAGTTGTATGGGCTTTTGATGACCTCCTTTAAATGGCTACCTCGCCCCGGAGGTAGTAGCGGTACAACGTTTGAAACCAAAAAGAAAATTGAAAGTCGGTCAACGAATGTCGGAGAAATCGGTGAACCTACATAAAAAATACATACAGTCGAACATAGAACCTCAGTACGCAAAATACGCGCATTGACGTGGAGTTGCGGAAAACAGCCCGCTATAACACATAGAACTACCTCTGGTTTTTCATCAGTTAAAAAATGACTCACCGGCTCCATTTCTTACTATAAAATCAAATGTTGACACGTTAAAGTGTTTTGAGGTCCATTACAAATATTATTAATTAATTCATCCACATAGTTTATTTTTTTAGGGTGACTAAGTTCTCGGATAGTGCGAACCGTATTTCTTATTTTTATCTAATTTTTTTCATCATTGGGCTAACTACATTAACCTGCAATATGCACATATTCTGATACCGCTATTGTGTACCAGTAAAAAATGTATGAACTCTTATTTTAAAAGAGTATGCATGGAGTTACTTGCCGGATTCTTCTTCATAGGACCGACTTTTTGGAAACGCGCAACAAGACTAGAATAATTTAACGTTTCATAAATGCTTGTAAATGTTTATTTGAAATAAAACATTTTTAATTTGAATTAAATTGTATTCATATAATTCACTGATTAAAATCAATTAATTGCAGTGATGCCCTGAGTGATTTGGCTATTCACTTCTTGGACAAGATTAAAACAATGGTAATTAAGGATATTGAACGAGAGGATATTGAGTTTGTGTGTAAAACTCTTGGATGCAGACCAATTGCTTCTCTGGATCATTTCACTGCAGAAAATCTCGTTAATGTTGACCTAGTTGAGGAAGTCAACGAGCCCGCTGGAAAATACATCAAGGCGAGTAGACTATCTCTTATCAATTTAACGCCTATCTTTTTTAAATGATATTTTTGTCATATTATTAACCCTTTCGACGCCAATGACTTGTATAGAAGTTCGAGATTTTCGTGCCCTACGCGCCCCGACTTCATTATAAGTATAGCTACTGTATAAAACTAAATTTCCTTTTGTTAAGTGTATAAACGAGGGTGAATCAATAAGTTCTTGGAATCATTATAAAAATGTAAGAAAATTCAACTGAAAATATTTTACTATTCTACATAATCTCCTTCCACTTCTCTACATTTAGAATACCGCTGTTCCAACGTTCTTATTCCGTGTTCAAAAAATCTTGACTCCCCAAAAACTCGTCTACGGCAGCCATAACCGCATCATCATTGTCAAATTTCTTCCCCCGGATATGTTCCTTTAATTTCGTAATAAGATCCTGTAGTCGATTTTCTTCGATCTTCCAATACCAATGTTGGACCGTTTTGATGTTATCTTTCTTGATCTTCCTTGATGTTGAAGGCCGCCCAGAACGAGTCACATCTTCCCAGATCGATCTAACTCTTTTAAATTCAACAAACCAGTAAGCGACCGTAGAATACGGTATAACATTAGGCCCCAATGTTTGCTGAATGTCCAAAAAAAAAATCCTTGTGGACATTTTTTTCAGGCCGACGGTATTTTATGACTCCCCCGTAACTGACTTTTCTCCATAGTTGAATGTTTCTAACAACTACTCGCACAAAATGTAATATATAAAACAAAGTCGGGTTTGTTACCGGATTTTCATGATTTTTGATTTGTTGGATTTGTCTCCGCCCCGAATAACAGAATAACAAAAAACGGGGTTCAAACTTAGTGCGAGCGAAGCTGCGGCAAAGAGCTAGTAATTAATAACTTAAAAACAATGCAATCAAATCGATTAAAATTTTGAATAGATATTATAATATTGACACTCTTTAAAATTAATATCAAACTACCGTCTAAAATATTATATGAATATGCGATTCTAAGAACTTTTTGATTCACCCTCGTAAAATTTCGCCCCGTCTTAAACCTTATTTTTAACTTTTCACACAAAACTCGTTTGTTTTATATTAATGAAAACAATTATTTTTATTTTAATGTCTGTATTGTATTGTATTGTACACAGGCGTAGATCTAAATAGATAACGCATATCCCTTCATCGGTATGAAAACCAAGGTTGCCACTTTTTTCTATTTTATTTTATTCTCCCTAATGTTACGTCACAAGAGCGTTTTAGTGATGGGCATTCTCCGTCCTCGTTAAACTGCGTAATGATCACAATTATATATAGCTTTTTAAATCGATTTTTTGAACAGATGAATGATAAATTTAAAGTGACTTAATTTTGTTATTCTTATCGTAATGGCAGTTACCACAAATAATTAAATACAATAATAATAAATAATATTTTAAAAACTTAAAAATGCGCTTTTATCACGCACTAAAACTTATAAGAAACCGTCATACCAAGTTTTTAACATATATTGGAATCATGAAAACCCCACATACACATACAATATGTCATCAAAACAAAATTACATTATGACTAGAGTTAATAAGTAACGGCATCAGTCAGGTCGTACCTAGGCCCGTATTAATAAACCGATATCAGCGTAAGAGTAAGATCTTAAGAGCTGGTTTGAGATCCCCATATTAATGAATAAGAGTTATGATGCGGTTTAATACTCTATCATCACCTGAGATCGTATTGTTTAATAAACAATACTCGGGTTTCAACAGTGGTATTAAGATGCTTATCAAGACCATAATAGTTAAGTTCAGTCTATCCGGAAATTGTAGTAAGTGTCAGAGTCGGTGCAGATGAGCGGGTGCGGTTCGGGCGGGCGCACGGTGTCGGTACTGGTGCGCGGCTCCAGCGGCGCCGTGGTGGCCGAGGCGGCGCGCTCGCTGCACGACGCGCTGTGCGCCGTGCGCTGTGTGGCGCGGCGGCCGGCGCTGCTGGCGGGCGGCGGCGCGCCCGAGGCGGCGGCGGCGGCGGCGCTGGCGCAGCGTGCGCTGGCCGCGCCGGGGGCTGACCATTACTGCCTGCGCGCCTACGCTGACGCGCTTGAGGTCGTCCCCTCTACGCTCGCTGAAAATGCTGGTCTGTTACTGAACCATTATGTGAAACATCACGTGTCGTCCTCGTCATAACTATACAAGGTGGAAGCGACATCGACGCACAAACGTCGTGACAAGGTTTCACTCGAGGTCAAAAATACAATGACCTAGGTCATTCATGTAGAAAATTATCGGTTATTACAAATATTGATATTTTTGAGCGCGCAGTGTGCGAATATAACGCTCCGCGGTGAATGTTATCGCGCGCGCGATCCGACTTAAATAATGATTTTTTAATTATAAATCTAATTTGGGTAGATAGAAATATTGTTTTTTACTCGTTCAAGAAAAAAAAACTGCAGAAAAAATTAAAAAATTGATGAAAACAGTTACGGAAAATTTCAACGCAGGGGGGTCCAGAATCATGTACTGAACTCATGGTATTCGGATGTGCGCCGATGTCCCTTCAACCTTGTATACTACGGTGACCCGGCAAACAATGTTTTGCTATATTTAGTGGTGGGTCACCCTTACCATTTAGGGGTATGAAAAATAGATGTTAGGCGATTCTCAGACCTACCCAATAAGCACACAAATTTTCATACATATCGATCTAGCCGTTTCGGAGGAGTTTGGTAACAAGCTGCGACCGAGAATTTTTTATATTAGAAGATTAGATATTTGTAAATAACTTAAGTTCGCATATTGTTATGCCACTTGTATTAAGTTCGCATTCGTCGGTCTCACCCGGTCACAGGTGGCCCATTACGCAGATTGAGTTTTCTTCCGGGACTGTACTTGACTAATCTCGAGATTTTCGGAATTGCCATAAACGTGTCTAGTTTACATTCCGTAGTCCATTGCGACTTGACAATAACCGCCGTACGATACATACGACACTGGTACTGCCATAATAATAACAGACTAAGAATGATTTTATAACGAACTAGCTTTCCGCCAGCGGCTTCACCCGCGTGGTCTGGAATATTTGTCGTGAAACCTTCCAACCCCAATTGACATAAAAGGAAAAGTTCAGCTGGATGTTGATAAGAGTATGAAAACCTCAGATTCTTAACCAGTAGCCAGTGGTAAAATAGAAGAACTCTTTTATAATTTATGTTAACGCCTAATGTACTCAATTTTGGTGAAAAAAAGAATCTGCATCTGAATTTTGAAAATACAATCGCAGAAATATTAAAGCATCCAAATGACTTTTAAGGTTGCTTCGTAGTTTATTGCCAACATAAGCAGCAGCTAAAAACGCTCGCTCAGGTTTTACGCTGGTTGGAGGAATAGACACTAGATACTAATATGCTGTTTCTAAGTGATATCCACGAAGTCCACCATTTTCGAATGTGCTAATTTCACGTCTAATATGTACTATTTGGCAATTTCGATTCATTTTGTACTTGTACTTATCGGTCGGTGTGTTACCGCGCTGAGTCGGGTTTGCTAGAAAACAACTCGAGAACTGCTAAACTGATTTTCATTGTGTTTGATTTTTGGATTTGTCTCCGCCCCAAAAAACAGAATAACAATTCAAGCGGGGATCGAGCTTGACACCAGCGAAGCTGTGGGAAAAAGCTAGTATGTAATATTCTAAAATAAGTATTGTTGCTTCAATAAATTGTACCTACAATATAAAAAAAGTAGGTACGTAAAGTATGAGTGATTGGTATTTTAAAGGGCTGAACCCGATCGAAACTGTGACGGAGCTGCGCGCGGCGCACGCAAGCGGCGCAGAGAGCGGCGCGGGCTCCAACGCTGGCGTCAACGTGCGCCGCGGCCGCGTCACCGACATGCGCCAGGAGCACGTGCTGCAGCCGCTGCACGTCACCGCCTCTGCGCTGGCGCTCTCCACGGAGACCGTGCGCGCTATACTCAAGATTGACGATATTGTAAGTATAACTTTAATAATATAACTTCAAAAGACCGGCACCGACCGTGCCAGAAGTACAACTGCTAGCCGCGGACGTCGTGCCCCGCGCTACCGTTGAGGTGGCAGCTCGCTGCCCACGTGCCAATGCCTTAGCGCCATTTACATGGAGAGAGTTTCCTACCCCCAAAGATGCGATCTTATCGTCAGCAAAAAAAAAGGTCGTATAAACTAAACATACGATACCGTACGTGGAAGGTCGATAATCGTCTTCTTATCGAATACATCGACGTATTCGTCGAATGTCCCTGTGTAAAAAAAATTAATTACAGAGCTCGAAGGCACATCTCGCATTCAAATCGGTCCAAAGCCGACGATACTAGCATGAACTTTTTTTTTTCATACGAGATTGAGTTTAGACAAGTCCAGAAATCGTAGTCAAATATCTCAATGCAATTTGTGTCGTAGGGTAAACAAAACGCTTGGCCATAATAACCTTACTGTAGGGACACTGCTGACGCATTAGATTTGCATCGTACTAGCTTAGCGACTTGCGCAGCGCGGCAGTCGTCTCCCCGCATCTACCCGGTTAGGTCGTTCTTAGTTATGTAGCTTATATGTATTTTTATAACTGGTACCAGTAAAGTAATAGTATCTGATGAGTCTCACATTTATTTATCCGCAAACAATCAGCCTCCACAAGTGACACATAAAGAAACCCCACATTGGTGACCCTCGACATTGGACACGCAACTTCCGGACACGCGGACGCGCAGCAAGCAAGCATGGTTAGCGTTCTAAAAAAATGAAGTACGCGCAAGGTAACGACGTGGCATCAAAGCACGGGCACATGGACTGCGTAGCAACTCAGCATGCGCATGAGCACCGTGGCAACCAGGCACGCGCACGGAGGTAACCTGCACAGGCAAGTCATGGGAGACGACTCGCCCTTTTTGTTAGAGCCAAGAGGGCTAACGACCTAAGTACCTGACCGTTATAAGTGATACCTACATATTATATCTGACGAAGATCCACACGAACAACGACGACCAGAGAATACACGTCTACTCATTATGACTGCATTATGTACAGCGAAACTTTAGTAGCGACCTAAGCAGATCACACGAGAGTACGACTTTACAAGAGGCATGACGCAATGTATTCCGGACTGAGGCGTAAGGCGTTTGAAACTTGGGTTGCGAGGCAAGATTCCGCACCAAGACGAGATAGCGCAGCATATCCGAGGACAGTAGATGGCATGGGACAAGCAGAGGCCGCTTATCACACTAGGGGGCGAGGACCGATATCGTACCAGTGTTGGATGGCGCATCCTGTCATCATCGCACAGAGAACTGAGAAATGGTTCATTTAGAAGATTAGACAGCGTCGCAGAAATAATTTCGTGAAAAGTGTGTGATTATTGTGATTTATTGATAAAAGTGTCGGTTTAAGAATAATAGATTGCCCTGTTGTTCATTGTTAATTGTAGAATCTCATTATATTGTAACAAAGAATTAAGTCCACATAGCAACTCATTGTGCTTTGCATTTTGTTTAGTTTGCATTATGAGAATTGAGCTCACGCAACTTGATATCTTGTTTATAGTAACACCGTGTTTTGAATTAAATGTAACGAGTCAGATAGTGCCTTATGTGATATTATGTATTTGTGATTATAAAACTTCTATTTGATTGTAAAAAAATGTACCATTTTTTGAAAAAGGGGGGGAATATTGTAGGGACACTGCTGACGCATTAGATTTGCATCGTACTAGCTTAGCGACTTGCGCAGCGCGGCAGTCGTCTCCCCGCATCTACCCGGTTAGGTCGTTCTTAGTTATGTAGCTTATATGTATTTTTATAACTGGTACCAGTAAAGTAATAGTATCTGATGAGTCTCACATTTATTTATCCGCAAACAATCAGCCTCCACAAGTGACACATAAAGAAACCCCACACTTACGAATACGAGGGCTGCACTAAAAGTATCGGGAATGGAATATTTCCACTGTTCCTGTCATATTTAAATCTTTTTAATTGAAAACTTCTTGGTTTTAAAAATCAAATACCATTTATTTATTTTAAAAAAGGTTCTCGGTCTTGACACAAGGTCTTTTCAAACTTGTTTAGTCGTTGAGAAAATGGAATTGACTCGAGAAAATTCAAGAGCGATGATTTATTATGACTTTCGAAGTGGTTTAACACAAAAACAGTGTGTTGATCGGATACTTTCTGCATTTGGTGATGAAGCCCCATCCAAAACCACAATTTATCGCTGGTTTGCTGAATTTCAACGTGGACGTATCAAGCTCAGTGATGATCCCCGTCAAGGTCGTCCAAAAACTGCAGTCACCCAAGAAAACGTTGATGTTGTGCGTAAGCTGATTGAGGAAGATCGACATGTGACATACCGCGAAATTCAGGCAACTTTAGACATTGGCATGAGTCAAATACAAATAATCTTGCATGAACGATTAGGTGTAAAAAAGTTGTTTTCCCGATGGATACCGCATTCGCTCTGCGAAGAGCAAAAAGCGGCTCGCGTTACTTGGTGCGTCAGAACTCTCGAAAGATTCCACGCAGGATGATGATGATTCCTCAAATGCTGTATACAACATCGTATTAGGTGACGAATCCTGGATATACGCGTACGAACCCGAAACAAAAAACCAGTCACGAGTTTGGGTGTTCGAAAATGAGTTAAAGCCAACAAAAATTGATCGTTCACGGAGTGTTGCAATAAAAATGGTGGCCACGTTTGTCTCCAAAACCGGCCATGTTGCGACCTGTCCTCTTGAGGGACAAAGAACGGTTAATGCAGAATGGTATGCTAGCATTTGTTTGCCACAGGTCGTTTCTAAACTCCGTAAAGAGAACTGCAACCGCCGCATCATCCGCCATCACGATAATGCGCGTTCTCACACCGCGCACAGAACAAAAGAGTTTTTGGAGCAAGAAAACACAGAATTATTAGACCATCCGCCGTACAGCCCCGACCTAAGCCCTAATGATTTCTATTCTTTCCCTAAAATTAAGAATAAATTGCGTGGTAAGAGATTTTCATCACCTGAAGAAGCTGTGGACGCCTACAAAACGGCCATTTTGGAGACCCCAACTTCCGGATGGAATGGTTGCTTCAATGACTGGTTCCATCGTATGGAAAAATGTGTCAAATTTCGCGGAGAATACTTCGAAAAGCAATAAATACATTTTTAAATAGTAATGTTGTGTCACTTCCTTGATTCCCGAAATTTTCAGTGCCACCCTCGTATGACAATCGTAGAAGTTTTTGTTTTTTGCTTCTATCAATAATAGTAGGTATCTACTATAGTCCGTTAATCAATGTTTTATAATAAGCGACTTTTCAACCGACTTCAAAAAAGGAGGAGGTTCTCAATTCAAGTGTATTTATTTTGGAGGCGGTTTGTTTTTTGTTTAATTGACCATATAATAAAGTTTAATTTCATATGTAGAAACTTGTAAAAATTTATTTATAACTACATACAAAATCTAAATAATAACACTAACTGGTGCAAGGGGGCTCCTACCATCTGATGCCCCTAAGTCAATCTCACCTGTTCGTGGTGCATCCTGCTAAACAACGAACGAGGCTCTGACGACCGAACTGATGGCGCTATAACCATTTCAACGGCAGCGTAGTTAAATTCTTCAGGCCGGTGGCGGGCAGCAGCGCCACCGGTGCGGGTACTACGTCCTGCGGTCGCCAACCCGCATGCCCAGCGTGGCGACTATGGGCAATATCCCTTATGAACATCGCATGCAAATGGCCCCTTGTTTCCGGCCGCCCGGCTATTCCTGATCAAGGTGGCGATCTTGGTAACGGTAGGGTAGGGGGTGCTAAGAATCCCCGGGTTACGGTAGGCCACCGCCACACAGCTGACTTTGGCGACGTATAATGGACGAACGCTTAGGCTTGAAGACCATGTGACACAGCTCGAAATTGAACTTGACAGGATCAGGTGGCACATTTTGGGATTATGTGAAGTCCGAAGAGAGGGTGAGGACACCATAACACTAGAATCGGGTCATCTGATGTACTACCGCGAGGCTGTGGCGTAACTAGGGTGGGGCAGGCAGGGCACGTGCCATGGGCGCCAATCGAAGGGGGGTGCATAATCGCCAATCATTAAATTTTGTAAATCAAAGCCATAACCATTTTATACTGATAAAATTATTTACTTCGCAATTTCATACCGTCTTGCCTGCATCTCATACACTCCCTTGTTACTAGCTCCAATTATCTCGTACCGCGTCACTGAAGCAATGCTCAAAACGAGACACTTACTTAATGCAATATGAAAAATCTGTGTAGGTAATGGTAAATGAAACGCGCGGCTCTTTTTTCTGTGTAAAGGGTTTAAATATACAGTTATAACACGAAGGGAATAATGGGGGCTTCGTTCGCTCGCTTTGCTCGCGCTCTAGCAACCTAACCTGTCCGAGGTGGATGGCCCAAATTTTTGAGCTCGCTTCGCTCGCTCATATGACAACTGAAGGATGTCACGGTCTAATTACCCTTTATTTTAATGAAGGAAAAAATCTACTGGCGGGCAGGATTCGAACCTGCGTCTTCTCGTTCGATACACCAGAGGCTATGACCGCTGACCGCGAGTGTCACAGTCTAATTACCCTTTATTTTAATGAAGGAAAAAATCTACTGGCGGGCAGGATTCGACCCTGCGTCTTCTCGTTCGATACACCAGACGCTATGACCGCTGACCGCGAGTCCCGTTCGCCAACTCGAAATCATCCTTCATATTTTAAACTTACGTCTTAAGGTGACGTAGCAGGGAAAAATACCCGTCTAATCTAACCTGTCCGAGGTGAGTGGCCCTCAATTTTCGAGCTCTCGTCTTCGAATCCAGATGAGAATATTAATGACGTTTGGCAGTATGTTGAATGAAAATTCCAGCAAAATGCGGCTAGATTTGACTGAAATTAAGGAACAACTGCAACTGCAAAAGCATACTAACTTCTACTGACGCGTTGGCTCAGAAGCAGAAAGAAACGAAAAATTAGTTGGGAGTGCCTAAAATCGTAATGCGCTACGCATGAGACTGATATTAAATAATTACAAACACGGCTAAAATATTGTGCAACATACACTTCCGTCTTGCGCCACACCTTTTTCATGCGAGCAGGTTCTTACAGAATACCAGAACCGTACCAAAAGACCCAAGAACATAATTATTTCCGGAATACTGGAACCAGACGTGGTCAAAAACTGCGAAAAATATTAGGCCTTAGGTATGTGGGCGGGACGGCGGGGCGGGGCCGCTTGCTTTCATTTATAGTAACCTGCCGCCTTACCCCCGTCCCTACCTAAGGCACGCCAACTAGTTCCGCACGGCCTATAATTCTGTCTGCTCTTGCGTCATACATACATTCACATTGATACATGTTTCCGAAAAATATATGATTTCGCGAGATTTTGTTTCTGAATGTGATTCATATTATGTCTTGTACTAGTAATTGGATTGTAACATTATCTTTTTGTTTCAGGTAAATACACTAAATTAATTACTTCCAACACAGGCACAAGTATACTACAGAAGTCTGTGTAAAAAGGCCTTGAATGGGATTAAAATTAATAAAGGCCTCCAAATAAACTCAATATTGTTGAGTCACTCGATCTTATGTTTGATTGTATTTTCTTAATATCGCTGTATCTCTTTACTTCAGGTAGTATTATTATGATGTTTATTAATTTACAATACATAAACTAACAATTAAAATGAAAATACTTTTATTTTATACAAATATTATATAAGGTGTTACAAAATTAACTCTTAGAATTTCATGTGGTGACTCAGTATCGAGTATAAAATTATTTTTTTCGAGCGATTTCATAATTTTCTTAAAAATAATATCTAGTAAAATGATTTTTATGCGCACTGCGTCCCAGCGCGGCGGCGCCGGCGTCTCGTGGTGCTTCGCGCCACACAGTCACACACACCCCTTCCGTCCGCACTTCCGCAGTCGCCCGATATCTGTTGCGCGCGAAGGGTGTGTCGCGCTCTGTGCAATTTCGCAAGTTACTCGCCGCGCGGTCGTAAGTTTACGAAAGCCGTTTACGTACACTAATCGTGAATACTTGGACATGATTGTGTGTTATATCCGGAGTAGTGAGTTTGTCTGCCGCACGGAACCGGTAGCCAGACTTGTATGGTGATCAATGACGAGTGCCAGCTTCGGAAACCATCCTGGGAGCTTACCAGCGTCTACTTGATTATGGCCAGTTTCGCCCTAATCAAGCTGATGTCTCCACAGCAGACCACGTGGCAAACCACGATCCTCCGGGGACAAGGAAGAACGGGTGTTGGATTATTTACACGCGAGCACACGTGTCGCCGGTCGTGACTTAAGAATAAGTCACGTGTCCGCCTGGAGAGTCCTACGTGAAGAAGGCCAACATCCGTACCACTTCTTACGAGTACAGGAAATAGTTCCTACGGATTTCGAGCCACGAGATCGTGGCGGCAAGCGATCCCCCGCGGCGGGCGCGGGCGGGCGCTCACCGCAGCGCGAGCCGCGTAAGTTACGGTCATTGACTTATGTTACGGCACTCTGTGCATATTCAATAATTTGGGTGTAATGAAAATTATTGCATATCTGTGTAACGGATATTATTTTATTCTTTTTTTCTTTATGGATACTTTTTAATTATCACTATAAACAACTCTGTTCATTTCCAAGAGTTAAATTTTTAACACCTTTGTGTGCGAGTGTAGTATAAATATTTGTGTACTTATAGTACACAAATATTTATACTACACTCGCGAGCAACCAAATCGACTCAACCTGTAAGCACGCATACATATACGAATATTTTTTTTATACGATACTTGTATATAAAATTCATATAGGATTAAAAAGCATAAGGAATCAGCTTTAAATTGGTACCAGCATTGTCAACATCCATTGAGTACTTTATAAAGGGTTATTCCCAGTTGTCACCACCGTCTCCGTCACCACTGGTGACAAATGGGAATGGGCACTTTTTTTGTTCCCAGTTGCCACCAGTGGTGACAGATGGGAAAAATAAATAGATACGTCCCCAGTAAGGCGGGGCTAGAGCTGAATATATAGTGATGTGAATTCAATTTTTTGACACGAATTATTTTAATTAGATGATATTATTATATTCTATTATAAAATGTACATTAAAACGAGAGAAATAAAACTTTTACACGTCACTTGGAAGACATAATTATATTTTTATATAATAATAATTAACCCATATACTGTCCCACTGCTGGGCACGGGTCTCCTCTCAGTATGAGAGGGATTAGGCTATAGCCACCACGCTAGCCTAATGCGGGTTGGCAGACTTCACATGCCGTCGAGAAAATATCTCAGGCATGCAGGTTTCCTCACGATGTTTTCCTTCACCGTTAAAGCGAGTGATAATTACGCACATGATTTCGAAAAGTCAGAGATGCGTGCCTTGGATTCGAACTCGAGACCTTTGACTTCGCAATCCAGTGGTCATACCCCTAGGCTATCACTGCTTTATTTTTATAAATCACAATAATTATAGTAATCGAAATTAAAACTGCATAAGTACAGTTTTTAGTACTACAACTATTACAGATCATATAATTATTTTACGTAAAACGATTTTCGTAGGTTTTCTATCACAGTTTCAACACATGGAATGATGTCTATTTATGTAAATTTGTAATAAAATAGCACTTAATGAATACTTAATTACAACACATTTACAATAATTTTCGCACTCCCATCCTGCCGATCAATGTGTGTGAGAACTGAGGGACCGGACTGGGATTTGGAAAAAAACTATTGTAGGATTTAGTAGTAGTCCTAAAACAATTGTAGGCTAAATCTGGGAATTTGGAGTAACATATTTTAAAAGTTACAGCCCTTAAAGTGTGGTCCCTCAGTCCTCACACACATAAGTGTGATCTCGGAAAGTATCTAAATAACTAAGGTATTGTGAATACAGACATTTAGTAGTAAATTTGCAAAGACTTTTTATTAAATAAAACACCACTGAGCATCAAAGATAAAAAAGATATTATGACTAAACTGTGGTCCCTCAATTCTCACACAGGCGAATTATTGTTTTTGTGAATTTTACCGAATCTAATAAATAAAATCTTTCTCTTTCTACATCAAGTTTTAGTAGTAGTCGTAAAACGTTTTTAAAACAAAGAATTAGAAAAAAATATCGACGGAATATGAAGATATCAATTAAAAACACTGGTCCCTCAGTTCCTGACAAAGTTTATGCAATAGCTGCTTGACGAAAGGAATATTAGAAAGCCTAGTGTGCTTAACTTTTAGTAGTAATTTACTACTAAGTAATAGGTATCTAAAATTGTGTATTTCTTACCTCTTAGCCGAGATAATATGATTATTATAATCTTACGAAAATCCATGAGATAGGGTGACCACACTAACCAAACAGTGAAGTACAGTACCTACTTTAATGACATTAGCGAAGCGAAAATAAGGTTGTACGGTTAGTTTAATGCTATAATTACATTACGAAATTTCAATTTGAAGTTTATAAAATAACTATTAATGAAATTAACCTAATTATTGTTATCAATACATTGTCATTATAGTTGGCGCCAAAAACTTTGGTTTAGTTCATGTCAGTGGAGAGGCAATAAGGCAAAAGAACTATACCCAAACAGCCTTGTCGAAATTGTAAAACCAAATAGGTTTGTTCTCAGTTCTAATTACACAGGCCATTTGAAAATTCAGTAGGTACCTAGATAAAACTAATCATCCTCATTTCTCCCTTAGGGTTGTAATTTATCTTTCCAATATAAATGGGAGAACCGCGACACACGCGAACCCTTCATCTATCATTCAAATTCAGTCAATAATACCCAATTGATAAAGATATCAGTGAACATAATACCTATAAAAAACATACATACCTAGGCTGCGCCGCTAGTGTACCTATTATATCTGTGGATCCATTTGATGTCACCAGGTGGCGCCGTCGTCTCAAAAAGTTAACATGCCGCCTCCGTAATCGTGACCAATGCGACATACAATCACTGATTATTGTGTACTGTGTAACTAAAATTATATTGTGGCTACTTGAGTTTATTTAACTGGTTCTCATCATCGGTGACACCGACGTGATATATATATAGAAAAGTATTCATAAACTGTGCGCAATGGCGCTCTTAATTACACCATGGAGATGTTTACCACAATTTCACATCAGAATAAATTCTCAAAATGAGTTACTCTACGATTAAAACCCCTTTTTAACCGACGCAAATCCCAAGGAGTTTCATTGTTCGACTGTAGGTATGTATACTTTTATATAGGTATCATATTTACTGATATTTTTATTAATTATTGTTGACCGATCTTAAAAAAATCTTATATTTGGTATCTATTTTTTTTCGCGTGTTTCGCGGTTCTCCTTTTTTTATTTAAAAGATATACTATCACATACATACCATACATAGATACCCCTAATGGTCTTTTCACAGCTTACTGATAAGTTTCCGTTAAATTACTTGGCAGATAATTTCAAACAAATGTTGTTCAATTTTTTTTAATTTATCCAGCGGGTAGCGGCTATCCAGAGGTGGTGAAACAAGCCGTTTCGGAGAAATGAGAATGATTAGTTTTTATCTCAGTACCTACTGACTTTTATAATTTTGTCTTGTGGTGAAATTAGAACTGAGAAAAAACCTGAAGTTGGTACGAGCTAACTTTAGTTAACCCGGCCGTAAAAATCATAGAATATAGGTTAGGTACATAAATAATAAAGTAATAAATAAGTTTAGATTCGCCAAATCTTACTTATTATCTCGTAAAATACCAACGATAGGTACCTACTTACCTACTTATCTTACTTATCTAAAAAATCTAGTAGAAATGTCATTATTATTATTATAAGTGAAAATCGTACCAAAACCCAATGGAAAGTTAAAATATTTTTTTAGTAAATACCTAAACACAAGGTGGCGGCGGATAGATACTTTATTGTTTACTGTAGAGATAATAGGTATACATAATAGGTTAGGAGGCACTTATCGATTCTCATCCTTTGGAAATCGATTAAATCTCAATTCTCCTTTATTACTGCTGTACGATGTCGGTAGGGCTTCCAAAATTACGGACTTGCTAATTACGTAACTCCGTAATTACGTAACTGCTTTGACTTATTTTAGTCACGGTATGTTCTAGTCTATTACCTATCTATTTTTTAAGAAGTGATTGAAGTGAGAATTCAGAGCTTCAAAAAATATAATTTATTAAATAAAAATGTCATAGGCTGATATTCAGAAACGAGACTCGGCATGAACTTATGCTTCCGTATGTCAAAATCGAGTGCTTACGTTCAAATTTGTATCCAGAGATGTTCGGAACACTGCTTAAACTTCGCGTAAACTATGCTAAGCCTAAGTAGTCAATATCGGTTACTTTAGCTGTCTAAGCAGTGGATCTAGCGCCACCCGGCGGACAAAGCTGTAGTTATTTTTGGTAGTTTGATATATATTTTTTTACTTAGATTTATTAAATAGCTGTTTCATATCATTTTATTTAGTTTTTTTATAGAATAGATAATATGTCGATGTAAGTAAATATTGTTTGTCAATAAAAACTTTTTATCTTACCATATAACTTTACAATAAATGTTTATGTGGTGCTTTTATTGTGAAACCACATCTACTTAAAAATATTATCATTATTATAAAAAAGATATTTCACAATAAATAATTGTAGGCTGCTGTTAAGAAAACTTCACGGCCGCCACCAGTGCCGTCGTAGATACACATTTCTACTCTTATGATGGATTCGAAGTCCACGTTTTCTACAGATTTGTTTTTTATATTTGCCTTTTGTATTTCATATATCATAATTAAATATTTGCACACAGAACAATAAAAAAAGTTTTGATCAAGTCGGTTACTTTAGCACATTATGCAACGACTGACTATTTAGTAATGAGACAGGACCTAATTTTTCTCAGTATTCTCGAAAGTAAAGACAATTTTAGGTTGATTAGTTTACAATAATAAACTCTATTTGTAACCTAGCAGTAATAATTATCGAATAATATTTTAAAGTCTAGGTAGGTACTACATTATCCACCACCAACACGGGATTCCCTTTGATTCCCGATTATTCAATAATGAATTCTTTTCTTTAGAATTAGAACTCAAATATCCTTGTAAACTCTTATCTAGAGAAAGTTTAAAATACAATAAGTCAAGGGGAATACCCAATTGTACGGTTTTAGGGTTCATACGCATTATGCGGGTAGCCGCATTACGGCTAGCCGCGCGGCTGACCGCAGGATACGGTTGCGAATGCGGCCAGCCGGATCACGGGCAGCCGCATTCGCAACCGCAACGTGCGGTTGAAGAACCGTTGCGATTTGCGGTCATGTCGATCCATTTCAAAGATGGACGTGGAAGAAGTTGCAGCTATTTACTACATTTACACACGTTACGTAAAGAAGAAAAAACAAAGAAAGAAGTACTGGGTGCATCCTTATTTGCAAACACGAGATGAGAGCAGAGACGTACCACGTGCAAACTCAATGGCGGGCACCCGCTGACTGAACCGCACAATGCGTATAGCAACCGTCCGGCTGGCCGTCACTCGGGCCGCAGCTCTCCGAGCGACCGGAGCGGTCTGCGGGTAGCCGCAACGCAGTGCGCATAGAAATGAATATTACGTACATAATTGTGCTTGCGGTCAGCCGGACGGCTAGCCGTAATGCGGCTACCCGCATAATGCGTATGAACCCTTAGTGTTGCCATCGTGTTAAGTGTTGCGATGTTATGTAAGTTGAAAATTAAATTGTTAGTTATATTCATTAATTTATATCCTATAGTTATGTACGTAATTACGTAATTTAGCCCTATAATTCCGTATTTATGAGTTTTCTAAAATCTGTCCGTAATTACGTAATTGCGTAATTCCGTAATTACGTATTGGAAGCCCTAGATGTCGGCTAACAACCGTAAACTGCACAAGCAGAACGCATTATTATTGAAAAATAGTCGCATCGGCAATATTCGAAATAAATTTAATAATATTAACGACAGCGCGATGGCGATGCACTTGAAACTCCGTACCGACGCGCAGTGTATGTCAGGCGGACGGGCCGCCTGCGAAAAAGTGGTGGGGGGACGCCGCTCTGCCCCGCAACCCACCTCATCGTCTACCTGTCTAGACGGCCGAGTCTTTTCACTGTTAGAGATTTATTACACTGTGCCAATACCATTTGTTTTGTTCTATGAAGCTAAACTGACGTTACTTACTGACTGACATTGACGTCACGTCCGCATTTATTTATTTATTAAACTTGATGCACTGTAGGCATTTTCTGCCAGACAACCTTAGGGTGATGCAGACATAATAAAAGTAATAAAAGTAGATGCGCATTAGGCCCTAAAAAAGTACTCGATACTTTGAAGTATCGCTTCTTTTGTTTACATAATTTTATGAGTACGATAATTTTTATTTGACACTAATTATGAGAATATCGATACTATATATCGATATTTTCGATTCTATATTTTTAGGACGGATGTAGATTCTAGCTCAGGAGCTTTAGAATCTTAACCGGGCTTGGGATATTTTCGATTCGATATCGTGTCCCAATTTATACGACAGACAGAACACAAAATGAATTGCTCAAAGGCCAAGGAGCCATGACAAAGAATTTACAAAAAAAAACAAAATGAAGATGATATTTGAGAAGATTGACGTCATTCGCTTCTGATTGGTGTTCGATCTATCATGGCGGATTGATGTTTTGCATTTTTATTTTTGCCTAAATAAATATAATCTCACTTATAATCTAAAAACAAGTGTTTATATATGAATCAGTCTGTCATATAAAATTACGTGAAATCGTAATTTCGGTCATTCTTAGTTGGTGTCATCATGCCTATTAAAATCTTTAAATTCAACAACATTCCGCTGCGCGAACGCACACCCCACGGCCGGCCACGCCGCGCCGCCTTCGCCGCCGTGGAAATTTTTTGGCCACGCCGCCGCGCCGCCGCCGTGAAATTGGCTATCGGCGCTCATATCTAATATAAATCCCTTCCTTCGTCTTTTTGCCGTGTCGTCGGGTAAAAATACTTACCGTCTCATAGAAAAATCGTAATAAAATTGAAATTATTCGAAAAATGTGGGCAATGTTGGCATGTTTCACGGAACTAAAATCCTTGAGCAGAAATTTCGAACTTTAAACTCAATTTTGGTCATGTTCCTTCAGGTCTAGGTGTACCATTTTTAGGGGAGGTCGTAGACATTATAGGGATCCCTTACCAATTTACCATTAAAAAACATTTATAATCATACAGCAGTAAAATAAAAACAGAAAACTAATGTCAGGTGAAAATTATCATTGAAATCATCTTCTATACATCATCATCTTCATTGAAATCATCTTCTAAACAACTGAAAATCACGGAACATACATGGGGGTTTCGGATGCCCCTTGATTAGAGGTATCTAAATTTTGTCTTTGGACGTCACTTCTCCGACCATCCTGTATATTGAAGATACCTATATTTTTTTTAGTGCTAGAAAGCACATCATCAAAGATCTTCATGGAGCGGCGGGGACGCCGCCGCCGCGCCGCGCCGCTCGGGGAGGCGACTTGCCATTGCCATTTTCTTAATGCTCATGGGGTCAGGAATATTCACCACGACCATGACGTGCACATAGTGATACTCCTATCCGCCTAATTCATAAAAAATCTACCTTGTTTCTATACGCTTATTCGCTTGGGTATTGGGTAAGTGAATTCAGTAAAATTCTTACTGAAAAGTAAAAGAAATTTGTTCATTCACAACGCTTTTAATCTTAATATATAAAACGAAGTCGGGTTAGCTACACCATTCAACGGCTGGACCGATTTTTATGATCTTTGATTTGTTACCGAATAGCAGATACAAATAAAAATCAAAAAAATTCACGTAAAATATACTGAAGGCGTGTAACGGGGGTTTATATTAGGCGCGACCGAAGCTGCAGGTAAGTGCTAGTTTATAATATAACAGTCAATGGCGTAGCTACCGGAGGCGTTAGGCGGGACAGTGCCCGGGGCCCTCAAGCCTAGGGAGCTCCAGACTCTGAGACTTCAAACCATAAATTGAACTAGTCGTACTTTTTTTTAATGTTCACTAGGGGATGAGAAAAAAAACTTAATTTGAGAAAAATCACGCCATTTTGGCACACTATTATCTGTTTCGTAATGATTTCATAGTAAAAACTGTCAGTGTCAGTTTCGGAATTTGCCATTCCGAAACTGACAGTTTTTTTTCGGCAAATTACTATTAGTTTCATAGTGATTTCATGGCAAAAACTATCAACTTGACACCTGTCATGTACCTCCGAAAAAATTTGGGCTGAGTTGTATGGGCTTTTGATGACCTCCTTTCTGCCACATTCGGAATATAAAAAACCAGATTCCAGGAACGCGACTTTAATAATAGCAACTTATTCGAAAAAAAAGGGAAATTCGCAACAAGTCTCGAATCTCGAAGGCGTCGGGGGGGTGTAGTTGGGGGCCCTAGCTAGTGCTCCAGGGCCTTTGGTTACCAAGCTACGCCATTGATAACAGTTAACGTTGATAAGGATGAATCTGGTTAGCAGCTTTGATATTGGTTTTTATAGCAGATGGTGCTTTGGGTAATGAAGGAGCTGTCTGGCCAAGTTGCGGCGCGGGTCCTCGCGATGAACCCATTCCTGGGGCCACTCCTTGAGGCACTATGGATTGTATACCTGGGCGCAGTCCTTTGCCTGTACCCACGGCAGTCACCAGTGCTTGTGTATCAGCAATGCTGTGTGTCGGTTGCATTCCTATTAAACATTTATTAAATAGAGGTTATTAAACGTCAAGATATGGAAGAAGTGTAATTCGTGCCACACAGCCCACAAAACTCGTAGCTTTCGAGCCG
Source organism: Acronicta psi (assembly GCA_946251955.1). Taxonomy (NCBI): domain Eukaryota; kingdom Metazoa; phylum Arthropoda; class Insecta; order Lepidoptera; family Noctuidae; genus Acronicta; species Acronicta psi. The sequence continues at coordinate 6,010,210 of OX276475.1, read as the reverse complement.
CAAACCGAGTAATACATATAATTATGCATATAGACCAAGATGCAAAAACACATTAAATTGAAATATTCGAGCGCATCAGATATTGATAGCATAATAGACCAGGGTCGATAACTTTAAAAGCAAAAAAAAATAGTAGGATGAAACCCATTGGAAAAGAAAGAGAATAATTATAACAAAAATGAAAGGAAAAATATTTTTTTTTTAAGTCCCTGGTCTATAAATGCCCCACGTGTCTGATAATAAAGGCATGTTAATTTGACAATTTGCATGGTGGAGGAGGCCGTAAATAAAACTTTTAGCGCTTTAATTTCAGCGGGGATGAAGCCCTCATTCAAAAGACTACGATTTGGAAGTGACGCAAAAGCGAAGCGGCTTTTCGAAAATGCAAAAAGAACATAATTTCAAAATATCTACTCGAGCGCGTCTGATTATTACAGAATATTCAGCTTCACGTCCTAAACCTGCTGATCATAATCTGACGATTATCTGGAGGGATTTACTTTATAAAATATATAAAAAATATTCATGATTTAATTACTGAATTTAATTAAATAATATGCACGGAACATAGCATGTGAATATAGAAAATAAAATAAAAATAAAGAAAATAATCACGACTGTATCCTCGAAAGGGTTAGGCCGACGTGTAGATGCTAATAACAAACATAAGTAGTTAACTGAGCTGCTAGTGCTGCTACCGAGATTTTCACACAAAAACCCAATAATACTCCTCGAGCTTGGAATCGAACCCAGAACTTCTAGCGTAGCAGACGTGCTTAGGACCATATTATTAGATTGACGAAACAGTCGTACACGAATACTTTTACATACCTATAATTATTCAGAAAAAAGATACAAAAAATGATTCATTTTAAATCTTCATCTTCATTCATCTATAGAATGCACTAACTGAGTATCAGACAAAAGCTAATCATGTAAGCAAACATTCTAGAAATTCAATTGTTTCTTTGAGCGAATACAGGATTCGCTACAGCAGCGGTCGATTTTTGTTAATTCGGCATAAGGAAATCGTCAGTATACATTGTGTACGATATACGAGTAACTATTAAAGCACGGAGGAGCTGGTTTAAGAAGATTCGAGAATAATCATAGACACGCATAAAATCAATCGAAAGTTCGCAGTGCGGCGCCTGCGCGGTACTAATAGCTCAATGCCGGTCAACAACCGAAAACAATGACCCGCAAGTACTTATTCGTACTATGCCATGCAAGTTTGTGACCTGCCCACTTCCTTACGTCACTCTCAAATCGTCAGATTACAGAAATGCACACTTTTAGCATTTAAAAGTTTTAGGACTTGTTTCCTTACTACTTCCTACTTGTCAATTTAAATTCAACACCAGTCTTCTCCCCTATTATTAAGTTCTGTATAATACATACATAATTAAGTTCTATTTCATAGGCAAAAGAGATATTTTGTAGTTGAATAACATCTCGGTTAATTGAGTTACGACTTGAATAATAAAAAATGTTCCTTATGTTAGGCTCTAGTTTATTTTTGTTGGCCGACTTTTGAAAATAGCCCAAAAATGTATAGAGGGTCTGATCTGATCTCATTTAGTAAGCTTTGGCTTGGTATTTGCAGTGTATTGTTATATCAGTCATTCCATTCACGTCAAATGAATTTATAATTGTAAATAAACAAAATACCATTATGATTATAAAACTAACCTGCTGATCGCATAGAATCTCCATCCCAATCTTCCCGACCTTTGGATATTATTTCCCATACATGACTTACGACTTTAGTAAACTGCGCTACTTGTTTCTGAAACAATTTGAAGACTTTTACAAACAATTTTTATTTTAACATTTCTTACTCTTTGTGCCTAAACTGTTAATCGCTATCATGTAGCATAATTTTAAAAGCTGCGTCACAATCCTGAGGGTCATAATTAGTTCGCTATGCCTATGTATCTTACCATAACCCCAAAGCCACGAAAAAGTCGCTGAGCGGTGGCGACTGCGACTGCGACCAACGGCGCGAACAAAAATGTACTAAACCGTATGAAGCTTGCCACGACTTGCTCACCGCAGCGAATCGACGAGCGACGCGCAACAAAACTGGGCCCCAATTCTGCTATTTTAGTTAAAATTACCATTCCACCGACACACTACTGAGATCCTATTGAGATTGTGACAGATTGGTATTGCTAAATATTCAATATCCTACTAATAGTATTTGGTGGAGTGGAGAGTCGCTAAAATGGCTTCTGTATTCTTATTTCATTTATTATTTAGTATTTTGATTTATAATATTTCATTACAGACGTAAACTAATGGCAACCGGGCTAACAAAAGCTGTCTTTCCGTCTATGACAGTTGAATGGTAGTTCAGTGGAAAGTCACGGGAATGCCTCTGGTCACGTGACACTATTGAAATGTTATTGAAATAGCAGACTTGAGGCCCACCGCGGCGGTGCGATCAGCGGAGCGGCGAGCCACGAAGTTTTTTTAGTTTAAAATAAAGGACTCATGAAATAAATACTACAGTCAGATTTAACTGATGTTTGACCTTTATTTGATTTACTTTATTTAGACCTTGCTATCAAAAAATTAACATAGAATAATAATTTAGCTACCAACAGCTATGTGTTATACCTCGTTTTAATCCTCATTAAATAGGCAAGTTTTTTTACTATAGAATCATTTTTTGGTAGTACATATTTTTTACAGTAACGTTCTAGTCACGGATAATTTTTCGTGAAACTTAAAAGGTATTGAAAAAAGTTCCAATGCTCATAAATCTTGGCACCTACTATCATAAAAGCACTTTTGTAGTGATGATACATTTCCAAGAAGCAACTAGACACCATTTATTTCGGTGTATGTATAATTTTGAGTCAATAAATTATTATTATTATTGTTTTAAAACAGGTACCTATTTTCATCTAATTGCCTATTTACTACTAATTTTGGTATTTTCTTCAGAAAACACTCAAATAGTCATAAATTTTTAGGAAATCAAGTTAGAGCTCTACCCCAGAGATATTTTTTACTGCAAATAACCCCTACTATATCGTTTGACCCACGATTTTCTGCCCACGCTGTATAGGTCTCGTTAGTGGTGAACATTTGGACCAAACTCTATACATCACTGGTCATTCTCCTTTAAAAAATCAGAAATGATGATATGATGGACTATAAACACTTTCTTAAAGGAGGTCATCGAAAGCCCATACAATTCAGCCAAAAGGAGGTCATCGAAATCGGATCAAATAATGCACAGAAGGTACACTTATTGGAAAAAATACCCTGTATTACGGTGGTTAAAAGTCCTTGTACTTTATTTAATGTTGACGGATTGTTGGGGGAAGAGAAAAACACCTTTTAATTTGAGAAAAATATCGCCATTTTGAAATATTATCTGTTTCGTAATTATTTCATAGTAAAAACTGTCAGTGCCAGTTTCGGAATGTCACACGCGCGCCATTACGGCAGATTATTATCAGTTTCATAGTGATTTCATAGTAAAAACTATTATCTTGACAGCTCTCATCTTCCGTGTAAGTACCGAAATGAACAGAGTTATTAGATATATTTATATACTAGCAACGCGCCCCGGCTTCGCATCGCTGCATTCTCCATTTTTTTCATTATTTTATCCATTTTATACTACACTAGCTTCCCGCCAGCGGCTTCGCCCGCGTGGTATGTTATTATACATATAAACCTTCCTTAAGAATCACTCTATCTATTAAAAAAAAACCGCATCAAAATCCGTTGCGTAGTTTTAAAGATCTAAGCATACATAGGGACAGACAGACGGCGGATAGCGACTTTGTTTTATACTATGTAGTGATAAGTATAACCCTTCCTCTTGAATCACTACTATTGCTGATAACTGCATTTTAAAATCCGTTGCGGAGTTTAACAGATCTAAGCGTACTAACAGCGGGAGCCACTGTTTTATACTATACAACGTTAGTTTTTGTTTACACTAAATCCGAAACACGTAGACTTCATTTTGACTATAGGCAAGAAAAATATAAGGTGGAAGAGACATCGACGCACAAACGTCGTGACAAGGTTTCACTCAAGGTCATAAATAAAATGACCTAGGTCATTACAAGAATGACCGAAAATGATCGGTTATTGTCATACAGATATTGTCATTTTTGAGCACGGAGTGTATTGCTAAAAACGCTATTATAATAAGACTCCGCGGTGAATGTAATCGCGCGCGCGGTCCGAAATAAATGAAATAATTATTTTTTAATTATACATCTAGTTTGGGTAGACAGAAAAAAATGATTTTGTACACGTTCAAGTAAAAAAAAACTGCAGAAAAAATTGAAAAATCGATAAGAAAAAGTTACTGAAAATTTCAATGCAATTGAAATTTTCCGTAACTCTTTCTCCGTCCAGAATCATGTACTGAACTCATGGTATTCGGATGTGCGTCGATGTCCTTTCCACCTTGTATACAAAATAAAATAAATGGTTAAAACTTATGCGGTGACGAGCTCCAAAAGTTAGTAACCCCCCCGGTGCAACGCGGGCAGGGGGCGGTCTGCGCGCGTGCCAAAAGTATCTAAGGGCGAGAGAGTGACTTCCCTGTTCAGTTTTTGCGTCGATTTTCGTAATAAAAATGGGTGTCCTACTGGAATAAATTTTTACCATTGTTTTGAGAAAAAAATATAACATAGGTTAAAAACCATTGCATTCGATTCTGTTACTGATTCTGAAGAAACTACTTTCAGCTTTCGTATAAACAAAAACTAACGTTGTATAGAATATGTTAGAAAAAACCCTGTCCGACCCGAAAGGGTTTCGTTAAACAAATTTCGTTAATAACGAAATATAAAATAAGATAAGCCTAAACGACAATATGGTTTTTCAAATCTAACATGAAAATACCAACGACCTTCAAAAAGATAGACAGGTTATACACCAACATTAAAGTATTTTAAAGTGGCGCAAGGAGTAGTCTATACGTAAGTAGTGTATATGTATTTCTGACGTTAGCGCAGTAGAGACAAATGCTGGGGCATGACTGTTGTTAGAAAGAGATAAACATAAATAATTTTAGGCACTGTCGGGACGTATAGCCGTAAAGAGATAGCGTGCCCAACTGAATGCACTCCGGGCAATTACCTGCCTTTCGTCTGGTCATTCTAGAGCGTGTACGACGTATCTATAACTTTTAAAAACATCTTAGGAAAATACTAATCAAATGTAGGTATGTATCAAAAGTCAAAAGGCAAGGTTTGTTGATAAATGTCAATCCGCTCGTTGTAACTGACAGCTTAGCTGTCAAGTTGATAAATTTTACTATGAAATCACTTTGAAACAGATAATAGTATGCCAAAATAGCGTGATTTTTCTCATCCCCCAGTCAACATTTAAAAAACTTTTTTTAAATAACTTTTTTTAACGACTTGATTTTTAAACAGCGTAATACAGGGTATTTTTTTTTCCAATAGTGTACCTTCGGTACATAGATTGGGTAGATTTCGATGACCTCCTTTAATCCAGAATCTTGAAGAAAATTAAACTTATAAATTTGCTAATGAAAAAAAGTATATACCTGTGCTGTATCATAGCTTAGAGTACTGGCTTTATGGTTAAATTGTTGAAGTCGCTGTTCAGCTTGGGGTTCCGGCTTCGTACGAAGCAAATCTGGTACAAGATCGTGGGTGCATGCAGGAACACGACCTTCTGTTAGACGAGCCAATGCTTCATCGCGTTCACAGCTCAATTGAAGTGGCAACACAATTCGGGACCTAAGTGATGCTGCAAGCTCAGCTTGAAGTATTTTACTCAATCCTGTTAACTAGTAAAAAACATCATTAGGTACAGTACAGTGTGACACAAAGAAATGGAGATTCAGAACTTGTGTTATTTGTTATTACAATGTGTATAACTCTTGAACTCTAAAGAAGTAGTGTTTTTAACCCCCGACGCAAAAACAACGGGGTGTTATAAGTTTGACGTGTCTGTGGTGTGTGTGTGTGTGTGTGTGTGTGTGTGTGTATGTGTGTCTGTCTGTGGCATCGTAACTCCCGAACGGATGAACCGATTTTGATTAAGATTTTTTTATTTGAAAGGTGAATTAGTCGGGAGTGTTCTTAGCGAGTGTTTGATGAAAATCGGGCCAAGATGGCCGCCGCCACAAAATAGCGACTAACATATTTTTTCACAACTCCCTCAAAATGGGTATCGAATGAAAGGGCTTAACTAGGAGAATACTATACATTTCATTTCATGTCATTAATTATTATGGGCATTTCTACTATCCACATTTGTCAAACATTGCTACATCAAAATCTCCGAGAAGAATCAAAATCTGAAGAAAATCAAGATTATTTATTCTCAGAGGCTGAGTGTGCTGTGTGTGCTGAGGGTTAAGAAAAGCTGTAGCTGATAATTATGTCATTATACAGTGTTATAAAAAATACCTTAGCTATTTTCGATATTATGAATCAGAATCAGGAACCGAACACATTGGTGAAGAAAAAAATTTATTTTTTCTTTATTTTGTCGTTATAATGTCCGAAATATTCTAAAACGATAGATAGCCTAAAAAGTGAGATGACCTTAAGGTAAGTGCCCCCGTATGGTCGGCTGTACAGCCGACCGAAGTAAAGATGCCTACGAGTGTACACTCGTAGGCATCTTTACTTAGATAAGTGAGCGAAAACGTTTCACTATCACACACACACACACACACTAAACGCAGGCCACGCGGGCGCACGGGGTAGAAATACTAGGAGCGGCGGGCGGGTGGCAGGGGGCGGGCCACGGGCATGCCGGAACTCCGGAAGTAAACAGTTTCCGAAAACCTGTGACGCGAGCGCACGCGTGTCGGTAATTGCGCTCGCGACATTTTTTTACGTAAAACGCGCACGGGCGTTATTTAAAATGTACAGTAACCGCGAATATTACGAGATGGTGCGAGTGTTCATTCGAGTCTTTACGAAGCACGTACTTTACGAAGCTGACAACATCCCTCGGTTACGGGCTCAAGGACTTTTTAGTGCAGTTCCTCACACGATGTTACACAATACTTAATGAATGTTAACCGTTGGATAGGCCGTGGCGGACCCGTGGCTTGGCCTCCTAGGTCACCGGACTATACACCCTGTGTTTTTTTTGTGGGGTGAAATTAAACGACGATATACAAAATCTAGACGAATTAACATCGAATTAAAGACAAACATAATTAGTGCATTTGACGTCCTAAAAAGTCAGAGTGCAGTGCTTATAAGACTCGGAAGAAAAGTTATTTAACCGGCAAGATTGTGTATGAAAAGAAATGGACTTAATTTTGAACAATTGCTGAACTATTTATAAGTAAAAGATTGTAAATAAGTACTGTAAATTATTTCTCATGTTGATTATTTGTTAATTTTTGTAAGCGGATTGCATTTTTCTAAATACGCCTGAACGCATCATAAAAGTATAAAGGGAAAATTGCACCTTATTACAGATGCATAGGTTATATAATTGAATAGCGGACGGTGCGCATTTAATCTTCACAGCGCTACTGCGCGCCCGCGCCGCGGGCGGGGCCGCTCGAATACAAGTAATAAATAGGTAGGTACGGCAGTACCGTAGGCCTCGGTTGTTAACCGCAGGTGCGGTGGCGAAAAAGCTAGTGGTTTTTAGGCTAAATTGGACACGGTCTAGTTTTTTTATTTCATTAATTAACTAAAACGAAAAAAAATATTATTTTAAATTTAGAACAGGTACCTATAACCTAACCTGTATAACCTAAGAAGAAAAAAAAGCTTATTACCTACGAGAAATGAGAAAATTAAATAATAAAATGCCATGTCTCACTCAACTGTAATTAATTCACATTAATTCATTAAATCAGGGAAATATTTAATTTAATTATATTTAGTTTCCCTTGCGCTTCAACCAAATACTGCCTTAAACATTGTCTAAATATACCAATGGTCCTCCAATACTCTCAAATTAAATGATTTATGTAGTTTATACCATATTTTTGTTTTTCGGTTGGGTTTAGTGACAAACAGTTGCCTTCCGACCAGATGACAATTCTATTAAAATCATCATTAAAATCTTTAATTGTTAAAGTATATTCGTCAGGTCTAAAAGTAATATAAAGTTGAACATCATTGGCATAGATGTTATTTGCATTTCTGGACGCATTTTACTATGTCCACACAGTATAAAATAAAAAGGTTTAGAAGTAAGTATAGAAGTAAGGCTAACATTCAGAGATGATGCTCAGCGTAAAGTAAGGCATATGTCAAATTTGTATTACAATTTGACATACGGAAGCGTAAGTTCACGCTGAATCTCTTCTCTGAATCTCAGCCATAGTGCTGTATGAGTCATATTTAAATGAAATTAGTAGTTTGGCACCGCCGAAATCATAATGTAAATATGTTAATTATTGCTTTTTTAGTTCCTATGTGATTTTTGGAGGCGGTTTGTTTTTTGTTTTAAGTTATTTTAAAAGTTTTAGTGGAATACAGATGTATTCCATCCATCTATCCATACATTGTATTGTACCTATTATATTATATGGGGGGGGGGGGGCAACTAAACTCACTGACCGGCACAGACAGCGAGGTTTCGGGGTAAACCATAATATCATCTATGTATACAATTTTTTTAATTTTCGTCGATATTTTTACAACTGCTCACCGGATTTCAATAAAAAATTTATGGGACCAATCTGTAAGCACCAGCTTTCGAATAAAAAAAGAATCATCAAAAAAACAGTCGAATTGAGAACCTCCTCCTTTTTTTGAAGTCGGTTGAAAAGACATTATTTCTATCTACCCAAATTAGATTTATAATATTTATTTCGGATTGCGTGCGCGATAACATTCACCGCAGAGCGTTATAATCGCGTTTTCAGCAATACACTCTCAAAAATCTCATATGCGTTCAAAAATGTCAATATCTGTAATAACCGATCATTTTCTACATGAATGACCTAGGTCAGTTTATTTTTGATGATTTCCTGCAGTACGTACACATTGGTTCTGAACTGAGTCCACAATATCCCCAGCATTTTTCTATGACACCACATTTTTAAGTAGGGATGTCCAATCCCCCCTGGATTGGACATCCCTACTTAAAAATGTGGTGTCTTTATATCAATATTCCGGATCATAATGGATCGTTATACATTGTATTGATCTAAGTATCGCTTCGATTGATTTGATACAATTTTTTGGATCAATCCAGAATCTGACCAAAAAAAAAAATAAAAAAAAAATATGTTGTAATTTAAAGCTTCAAAGTTTAAGTAATAGTAATATATTTTTTTTTTTACATTGGCCAATCTTTGAATGGTAGGTAAAAATTGAAGGATTGTAGATTTTATTTAAAGTGGGTGGCCAACATGAAAATATGTTCAGAGGGCACAGATGTTCCTAGCCACAGAACAATATTACTTGTTTCTACCACTGACAAATAATGTAGGGCTTGGATTGTTTTATGAAATTATCTATAAACTCAAGTAATCATGCCGAAATTGAAGGTATATTGAAGAATATAAGATGTAATGACTACTGATTTAACAGTCCACTGCCAGAGAAATATTTACATAAGTGCAATATGAACCTCTTTGTTGGTATAAACCATACTATGGAGCTAAGGAATGCAGTATTAATATTACAAATAAATATTAAGGTTACAGGTTGTTTATTATTTTAGAATTTAATACAACAAATTTTTCAATTCAATCCTCATGGTATTTGTATTGATCTACTAACGGATCGAAAGCCATTGTATCAATACAAACATTGATTGGATCATATTCCTTTGTATCAATCTACACAAGTATCGGATCGGATTGAACATCCCTATTTCTAAGGCGTCTATCCTTTTTCTAGTCTAGCGCAAGGTCCATGTTTCAGCAGCATACAGTCGACTGTTGAGTGGGAAACACTAATGCTCTGACCAGTCGGATTTTCATGGTTTTGGTGATATTTTTGTCCTTTCATAAATATCTGGGCGATGCTGGTTGTTACTAAGATTGTGAAATCCACATATTGTAGATTACAAATTTTATGACCTCCAACAGTGACCCCGTCGGTCGAATTATACAAGGTGATTCTCATCATGAGTACTGTGTAGATGTTGAACAGAAGATGTGACAATGCAGCCCTGACGAACTGGAAATGGCTCGACAGCACAATCATCATGGGTGTACCGTACCATGGGGAGCGGCTGCTTACAAATCATAACTACAAAAACCCGAACCGTATAGGAGTGTGCTCATGGGTACTAACCTACATAACAATGAGATACTATTTTTGAGACACTTATAAAAAAATCGATCAGAGCCCTGTCATACTCACATGTCCTGATAAAATTGCATAGTTGTCAAGAAATGTAGGCCAGTTTATGGTTTCATATTCGGTTTCTAATTTAGTTATAAGTGCCTGGATGGCAGATTTTAAATCATTTACTCTGTTTAATATTGCTTGAATTGTAGTCTCTAGTTGTTTTTCTTCTCGTTGTTGCATATTCATTCTAAAATTGTATTGTTCGTAATTCGTATAATTAAAATAACATATTGATCAGTTGATCACAAACAATGAAACAACACAATTACACAACTAGGCCTGTGCCTGTCACAGTGGTCTCGAACGTCAAATTGCGAAATCGGTAGAGCTGTCCACTAAAATCGGTATATTTGTACCTATTTGTTCCCAAAATCGGTATATGACAAAAAAAATACAAAGTTCAATTAAATTCGTTTATTTATAATGAAATAGTAAACTTACAAACTAATTACAAACACATTTAAGACTTATTAATTATTCGTAGCTTATTTAAAAAATAAACTACAACAAAACAGCTAAATAGGCTGTCAACATAAAAATACATACTTATTACAACTCTTACAATAGGCATAGTTTACGCCTTTACTACTTTCTTGAAGCTAGCCTGAAAATTCTTTCTCCCATTATTTTTTATAAAATTGTACTTAGATATTTTTTTCTTTTTACCCGACTGCCGAAGGAGGAGGGTTATGTGTTTGACGCGTATGTATGTATGTATGTCCGTTCCTATGTCCGGTCGTAACTACTCAACGGCTCAACCGATTTAGATAAATGACACCTCATTAGATTCGTCTTGATGGCACGAGTGTCACTGGGTACATGAAATAAAAAAAAAACAATATGGCGGATTGTATACGCTTCAATGTGCGAATTGATTTTGAAAATGATCTTTAGTTGTATCAATTTACATTTTAAATGATCATTAAGGATCTATCTAGTAATTCTATGATGATTTATAAACTAAAAAGAAGGAAATAAAATCAATTATTAAATGAAACAAAAAACCCGACTGCGTAAAAAGTCCTAACTAAAAATCTAATAAAAACAAGCTCTGTGATGTTGGAAAATGTATTGCAGGCGGGACAAGCAAAGAAACAATTTTGTTTATGAAGGAACAGCTTATACATTTATGCAATACATTTTCCAACATCACAGAGCTTGTTTTTAGATTTTTAGTTAGGACTTTTTACGCAGTCGGGTTTTTTGTTTCAATTAATAATTGATTGCGCTTGTACTCGGTTCCTCGCCACACGACATTTTAACTTAAAATTTTTCACAATAAACACTTCGCAAACTTTTTTTTCGAAGTTAAGAATATTAATGAATAAATTAACCCCGAAATCCTGTATATATAGCCGAGCGAAAGTGAATTCCCGAACGGAAATCCCCTATAACAGGGATTTCTAAGCTGTGCGCTTACTATTGCTATTGAGGGATTCCCCTTAACGTAAAACATAAATGAAGAGGGCTGTCAAGTTAGAAGTGTGAAATCGGTAAAAAAATCGGGAGAATTTCCACATATTCTCTGAAATCGTGGAAAAATCGTTGCATTTCGGTATTTCGGTAGGACAGAGCCCACATCGGTAGAAATACCGAAAAATCGGTAGGTTCGAGACCACTGGGCCTGTGTACTGTGTAACTCTTTACAGAACCGACTCACTGATCCGAATCACTGAAGTGATCCAAAAGATTGGTTCACTCGAAACGTTTCAAACGTATCATTTGGATCTGAAATATTACTTTGCTGAGCGCTTATTTCGCGCGACGCGTCGCTCGCGAGGCGACTGAGCCGCGAGCGAGAGATACAAAATAGAGACACTGAGTAACTTAACTATTGACTCTCGTCTCGCGACTGGCGTGTAAGCAGGCGAATTAATTACAATCCATACAAGTCAGAAAGATATAACAAATGAGAAGTCATGAGAAGTGCATCACTCAATTCGTACGGATTTTCGCTGTCGGTATTCATGCACGTAAAAATTTCACTGACTCAGTAATAAACGCCCGCAACGCAACCAAAGTCCAAACGTATGTATTCGAAACATTCTGTATCATATTTTGAGTCGATGATCCAAATGAGCCAAATGAAACATATCAGTGTTTCGGAACATTTCAGTGATCCGGATGCAAATGTTCCAATCTCAAAAATGATACACTTTGCCCACCGCTAACAACAAGCAAGGTCAAAATTAACGTTTTTAATTTTAATCTCAGAGAGATCAAATCATCAGTACAGTACAGACGTTATTATTATATAACACTTTATTAATTTGGATCAAAGGTCATTAAAATAAATACCAATTTATGCAAAATTTACCTCTTCCAAGTGTATCAGATATTCAATATTTGTTCAATCTTTAATAGGAATAAAATCGGTACCATTACTACTTTTGCGCTACCGCTATCCAATATATATATAAATCTATGGCTATCGCTTAGGAATTGTGTTGCCAGTTTTTATGTTATCTTAGTAAGGTTTATTATCACAAAGACTTAAGACAAGACTTTTCGAACGGCATTTCAGGAGTGACCGAGTGATGACTTGAAAGTTGAAGTTATGTAATTTATTTTTTAATATTGTGGTTTTTAAATTTTGGATTGGTAGTAAATGGTTTTTATATTAGTCATTAATGCAAAGTACTAAAATTATAGTATATTTCGTACTATCCTTAGATATAGATAGTAGAGTCTGGCCAACGAAAGCTGTCCACGTATTATTTTCAGAAGTTTTGATATGGCAATAATTAAAGACTGTCAAAAATTCAAAATTGACACTTTGACGTTTCGTACTTGAGTCATCTTCTGTTTACGTTGGTTTATGTGCATCATATTTTCATTGATTTTGTTTAAAATAATGCCGAGATCAATTAAAAGTTCGACGAGGAAGCTTCTATTTACTATGATTGACAAATATAAAGACATAAAAAATGATTTTAATCAGAAATCTGCAGAGAAAATACTACGACTGGATTCAATCCTTTCACTTTCAGGTTAGTTTATTGAATTTCTAATGAAACATTTTGATACTTTTAGACTATTTAAGACAAATCGCAATATTTTTCATGGTGTATCTACTTTTCAGGAAGTATTAACAACGAGGAGACAAAACTTAAAATTGTGGAAGCAGTAAAGAAATTGAAAACTCTCGAAAAAAATGAAATGGCGACTTCTGAAACACATTATTTAGAAAAGATATCTTCAATGACAGGTATTACTTTAGAAATTATAGATTTTAACAGTTACTTCGAAGAGTTATATAAATTTATGACAATGTATGGATGGCTAAATTAAATTATATAATATTATGGTTTTGTAATAATGTCTTTGTATATTATTATGGTTTTTGACTTTAATGACTGATAATTAATAATATACTATTACTTACATAATTTATTGTATTTGTTATCTTCAGATGTCAGTGTGAAGACTCTAAGAAGAATTAAAATTGAAGGGTCTAAAAATCAAGGACAGTGGATTACTCCAGGGAAAAATCGTCCACATTCAGCAACAGTTTCCAATTTGGATAATTTTGATATTTCAGCTATAAGAAACAAAATAAAGGAATTTTATGGAGTTAGAAAACAAGTCCCAACACTGAGAAGCCTGCACAATGAGCTGAGGGAAGCAATTGAATTTAAGGGATGCCGTGAAACCGTGAAGAAAAATTTTACTCAAGAACGGGTTTGAGTTTCAAAACAATAAAAATGAACGGGTTTTACTTACAGAAAAATATGAAATTGCGGCATGGAGACATAGATTCTTGAGGACAATACATAAAAAGAGGCTAGAAGGTAAACATATTATTTACCTTGATGAGACATATGTACATCAGAACTATAAAGTTAAAAAATCATGGCAGGGACCTTCAACTAGCGGTGTCATTACTAATATATCATCAGGAAAAAGACATATTATTGTGCATTATTGTGCACCGGATCGGAGGAAGGATTTGTGCCAGGTGCATTATTGGTATTCAGCACAAAATCCAAATCAGCTGACTACCATGATGATATGAATGCTACCAACTTTATGAAATGGTTTGAGGAAATGTTGATACCTAATCTCACTAAACCTAGTGTAATCGTGATGGACAATGCAAGTTACCATGTGAAACAAGTAAACAAACCCCCTACTATGTCTGATTCTAAAGCTAATCTCCGAATATGGCTTCAAGAAAATAATATTCATTTTGAAGAATATCACACCAAAGCTGAATAAATGTGTTTGGTGAAAGATAATAAACCTGCCGTTGTTTACGAAGCAGAAGTGCTTCTAAGAAAACACAGTCATATCGACAATCACGAAATTTTGTTGCTGCCACCGTATCATTGCGACCTCAATGCTATTGAGCTTGTATGGAGTCAAGCGAAGAGAAAAGTAGCAAGCAAAAATATAGGAATACCAGGGTCTGAAATGCAAAATTTAATAAAAGCATGTTTTCTATCCATAACTGCTGATGACTGGAAGAAGTACACTGATCATGTACTAAATGTGGAAAATCAGTACAAATTAAGGGACCGTATTACTGAAAACGAACTTGAACCATTCATAATACATGTTGGGGACAGTAGCAGTAGCAGCGAAGAAAGCAATGAAGCTGATTCAATATCAGGTGTAGAGTTTTTGGAATCCGATTTTAACTATGACTCATAGCTCCTATATTTGTACGGCTTCTCGGGGTCCTCGACTGTACATAAATAATTGATTATTTGAAAATAATAAAAAGACAGAATTAAAAGTAATCTTTTATTTGATATTCTTCATAATACATTCGAAAATTTCAACAACAGTTGCTAACAAAAAAAAAGTTTACAACTCGAAAAAAATGTACTTGCTGAAAAATAAATAGTATCAACTCCGTTTATGCAGTGTATAGCCAGGGTTAACAGCTCTTGATTTTTTAAAATTCCCGCCTTTTTTCTTGGACAGCTTTCGTTGGCCAGACTCTATATAGTTAACTGTACGAAGCATGAAATTATAGTACAAATACTATAGTTCATAGATTTATAATATACTCATTATATATATCTATGCTATAATTATAGTACGAAATCCAACCCTGTTCAGTGCTGCCAGACGTTTAAATAGGGATGTCCAATCATTTTTTTTTTATTTTTATTTTTTAATCATTAGCTAATAACACCCAGTATATCTTAGTACACTGACAACAAACTCTAATATGGAACAATAGGTCAAGATACAGTAGCCACTGTTTCTTAACGATTCATTAAGGTTAAGTGACGTCTCTGAGTTGGGGTGTAAGTGTATATACCTCTCTGTTAGCATGGCAGATATAAATTTCACAAGATTTTCAGGAACATCAAGCTTTATGAGCTTATCTAAAAGTTTTGATATAATTACATTATCATATGCACCATGAATGTCCAGAAAAGAAGCTACAACAAAATCGTTTCTAGAGTAGGTAAGCTAAACGGATATCAGTCACTAGAATGCCAATACTGTCAATTGTGTGTGCCCTTTCCTCTTCTAAATCCATACTGACTATGGGATAATTTATTGTATCTTTCAATATGCCACTCTAACCGGTTTTTAACCAAATGTTCAGCCAACTTAGCTAGGATAGAGCTTAAGGCTATTGGACGAAATGATAAGGGATCAGAAGAAGGTTTACCAGATTTTAATATAGGAATAATCACCTGTGATCGCCATGATATAGGAACTTCGCCAGATTGTACGATTTTGTTTACCAAATTCAAGTAATAAGACAGAGTCGTATCACTAGAATTTACAAAAAATGAATAGGGGATTCCATCATCTTCAGGCGAGCTATCTTTAACCTTATCCAGTACTCCCTTTAATTCCCTAACCGTAAATGGGGAATTAAGATATTCATCTAACACCTGTCCATTTATAAATATTTTATTTATATGGTGGTTCTGATACAGATGGAGGAGCTAGATTGTCTAAAAAGGCATTAGCCATAGGAGGGAATAAAGAATGAGATGAGACGTTAAACGCTGAACGGAAACGTTTGATATTACGCCAAACCTCAGAAGCATTGGTTTTGGGGGCAAGCGATGTACAAAAAGAAATCCATCCATTTCGTTTCTTTTGTTTCAGAAGTTTTCTAGTGCTATTTACAGTTATACGAAGTTGATCATAATTTTTAGGAGACATACATAGTTTATACTTTTTCTCAGCTTCCTTACGTTTTTTAACAGCTTCCGTGCATTCTCGGTCCCACCAAGGGGAAGAAGGAATTTTACCATTAAAACTTCCTTTGATTGGAAAGGTTTGATCGGCAGCTTCTAGTAAACAATTCGACAAGGCTTCAGAACAATTTTCATTTTGAATAATTTCCGGTAAATTAGAAATTTTCAAATCAACAAAATTTTTAAACATATCCCAATCTGCTTGTGATAATCTATATTTGAGACGCGGTTTATGAACAGATTTATTAGACTTTTTATTGGGGTAGATAAAAATAATGGAAAATGATCACTACGGAAAATGGTCATAGGTCGAGGCTAATATAGTCCAAATTATTTCTGCTGCTATTTCTCGAGTTCATTTTAATTCAAGTGACTCGAGTCACTTGAATTAAAATGAACTCGCTTGATGATCGCTCAAGCTTGATGTTCTTGAGTCGCATTATTAAGATAGAGTTATGTACAGGGTTGGATTTCGTACTATAATTATTGTATTTGTACTATAGTTTCATGCTTATATGTATATAACCGTACTATATAAGGTGTTAAAAAATTAACTCTTAGATATTTACAGAGTTGTGTATAATAATAATTAAAAAGTAATCATAAAGAAAAAACGAAAACAATAATATCCGTTACACAGATATGCAATAATTTTCATTACACCCAAATTATTGAATATGCACACAGAACTGACAGAACCGTAACAGAACGTAACGTAACTTATTCCTAAGTCACGTGACTTATTCCTAAGTCACGTGACTTATTCCTAAGTCACGTGTGCTCGCGCGTTGATTTTCATTAAAATAATCCAACACCCGTTCTTCCATGTCCCCGGAGCACCGTGGTCTGCTGCGGAGTAGGCAGTGTTGCCAACAGTTTTACAAGCTTCCCACCAGATTGAACTTCTAAAACCACCAGAAAACCACTAACAAAAATCGGATGTACTTTAAAAATCGCAAAAATTTCCACTAAACAAACTTTTACAATAAAAAAGGGAAGTAATTAGGTTTCTTTATTATAATAGAATACTAATAAATATCAACATATTTCAAAACATAATAACAATTATAAATCAATATAGAAATCAACAAGTTAAAAGAATAACCTAACCTAAACTAAAAATTTAGGAAACCCCCGACACGAAATGTAATTTGCAATTTTGTGGTGGTGGCCATCTTGGATTTGAAATTTATCATAGTTATCTTTTTGTATTTTATAAGCATTTTCCATGCTAAGATTACAAGTTATTTTTAATGAAGGAAAAAATCGGCGGGCGAGTGTCTGGTGTACCGAACCAGAAGGCGCAGGTTCGAATCCCGCCCGCCCGCCGATTTTTTCCTTCATTAAAAATAAAAATAATTTAGTATAGTAATAGTATTCTTTCAGTTAAGCCCTTTCATTTGATACCCATATTGAGGGATTTGTGAAAAAATATGTATTTCGCTATTTTGTGGCCGCGGCCATCTTGGACCGATTTTTATCAAACATAGCTAAGAACACTCCCGACTAATCCACCTTTCAAATAAAAAAATCAAAATCAAAATCGGTTCATCCGTTCGGGAGCTACGATGCCACAGACAGACACACACACACACACACAGACACGTCAAACTTATAACACCCCGTCGTTTTTGCGTCGGGGGTTAAAAAGAGGGTGCGCTGTGGTAGCTAGCGAAATTCAAATTTTCTTGCGTTTTTTTTCCAATTGGCAGGTTTCGCACCGTTCTTGTTTCGCACAACAGACAAATCCACACGAAATTTAACTTAGAAAGAAAATTTTTAAGGTTAACATTATGTAAATACGTTTTTTTATTCGCATGTCATATTTTGATCGAGATACAACCGCCAGGTTGACCGGCAAATTGCAAAAACGCAAGGAAAAAAATAAAAATATTTGAATATAAGAATGTTTGAGCCAAGAATCCCGAAACTTTTGCGTATATTGTGGTTTGTGCATAATTTTTACGCTTGCAAAAATTCGACACACACCGAGCAGTCCGAGACTGAGTTCACTCAGTTTTGTAATTTAAATCTATATCTATACTAAACTAATATCATAAAGAGGAAAGATTTGCTTGTTTGTTTGTATTGAATAGGCTCCGAAACTACTGCACCGATTTAAGTTGGCAACACTGGGAGTAGGGCATAGACCCGGTTGTTCCCGCTAGGCGCTAGTGCGTAAGCCACGCCTCTTTCTTACCGCCCAGAACGTTCTGATCGGCGACGTCGGCCGGTTGGTTCTTAACGGTTCGGGAGGTGTGTGACGAGTGATACATTTTGTATAGCATTCTTGCCTTCCGGTTGCATTCTGTTTTGTGCAGAACAGAACAGAATCGGAAGGTGTGCGATGGCGCTAAGCCTAAGATAAGACACAAACTGGCAACACTGCCGGAAATGCAAAAAGTACTGATATTAAAAAAAAAAACAATGACGATATTGATATTTTCAATAAATATCGATATGTCGGCCTACTTAAAAAACCAAATTATAAAACATCAAAAAAAAAAGTTATTTGTAATCTTTGAACTTAAAAATGTTTATTGGTCTGAAAAAATATCGATTTTGATACCTTTTCGATACTTGGATTTTTTTTATTGATACATCGATATTGCGAAATATTAATTAATGCTCAAAAATATCGATATATTAAAAAAATAATATCGATATATCGATATTTTTTCAACATCCCTACCTGGTTATGAAACTGAAAGTTATCTGCAGTTATCAAGCAAGTAAATATTATGATACAAAAACACATAAGATAAGAAAACTATACTAGCCATATAAAGTAAACTGTGATTCAGTGATTCTAGCTAGCCCTCAACAGGTACAATTTGGCAGCACGTACATCATTTTAATTTGTTATAACCTCTAATGATCTAATATAAATCAATCAGTGATGCTTATCAAAAAGTACTCTGTGATGCTCATGCATGACAAACTGATAACCGACAAGTGTACGAGACGTAACAAATTAACAATAATAGAAATAGATATGTCATAGCAAACAAAGTACAAACTCAAATCAAATACAGAAATGAATAGCTATGCATGACTTACTTTTAGTTCGGTCAAATTAGAAAAAAAAAAGGGGTTACATACATTGACACTCGGCTGAAAATTGGTAGGATTGTTCAAAACACTAATAGAAATTAAATGTAAAAAGTCCTCATCAATCCAACACCTGGAAAAAAAATTTACTCAATGTCAGTGTTTTTCGCGATTTTCAGTAAAACGGTAAGTTTTATCATAAGATTAGCCAAGACAAAAATTGTAGATCAGATTAATATATATTTATCCACTGTTTTCTGATTCAAAAACTTGAAAAAGTCACATACAATAGTCCAACTCTAGGACTAAGGCTGATATTCAGAAACGAGACTCAACATGAACTTATGCTTCCGTATGTCAAATTTGTATGACAATTTGACATATGGAAGCGTAAGTTCATGCTGAGTCTCTTCTCTGAATCTCAACCTAAGTGCGGAAACCAAACCCACTCACAGAAGTGGATTTCCATGATTATGATGGAGTTGTAATGTACGAATGTTGTATTGTATGAGGCAGCAGCAGTTTTTCATTGTCCTACGACCAGAAAGTGGCACTCTTACTCAATATGTTGCAGACAATGCTGATATTATTAATTGTTACTCCAAACGATTCCATTCACTAGAAGTTCCTATGCCACAAGTAAAAAAGATCTTTCAGCAAAAGATTTCCAGGCAAAAGCTCATGTGCTAATACAGATCTATCGAAATGATGGTGTTGTATGTTACAGTAAAATAAATGTCCATAGTTTTGCTCATAGGACTGAATCAGGATCTTTCCTCAAAAAAACTGATGTTGGTATAATGGTTTTATGGAAAATGGAAAAATGAGTCTGTATCAGGTTGGAATGCTTTTGTTGAAGGTTTAACAAAATTGTTTGAATTATTTTATACCTCAAATTTCATTTTTACCATTTATGCATTAAACAGCAACTTGGCAAATAATTGTAATACTATTTATAACATTACCTTGTGCATTAGAGAATGCAAAACTGTATGGCCACACTGTATGCATTGTGACTTATGATCAACCTCTATATTCAAAAGCTTCAGAAATTCTATCAGCCTCATCTGAAGGCTCTGCAATATCAAAAATTAACATCAGACTCGGAGGATTTTATCTACCCATGTCTTTTCTTGGAGTAATTGGGCATATTAAGCAAGGAAGCAGCATGAAAGAAGTATTCGCAAAGATTTATATACTGAAATCATTTGAAAAAATTCTCAATGGTCAATTATGACAATTACAATTCTTTCAACTTTTTGAATCATTATATTTCTAAAACAGTGGCTCTTAGTTTAGTTTTGCTGATCATTTTCTGAACTTAGCCTTATGATTGGGCCATTGTACATGTCTCTTAATTCTCCTTATTCCATCCAGCCCAGGCTTCCCAAAAGGTTACCAGCCTGTTGAGACTGCTGCAGGCTTTGGCAAGTGATGCTGGTCGTCCCGATGACATTTTTCCTGCTCTGATGCAGTGGGGAGGAATCCCTGTCGCCGAGAGACTAGTTGCCATCATGAGAGCGTGTCTGGCCTTTAGATACGTTCCTAAGGGATGGAGGGAAGTGAAACTAATATTCATTCCGAAGCCAGGCAAGAGTGACTACACAAGCGCAAAATCCTTCAGACCAATCAGCTTGACCTCATTTATGCTCAAAGCCATGGAGAGACTATGCAAGAGGGAGCTGAGGGATGGACCGTTGAAACACACCCCTGCATGCGAATCAGCATGCCTATCGAGGGAAATCAACCAAGTTAGCGCTTCATCTAGTTGTCAACAAGATCGAAGAGGAATTTCAACACAGAGGCATCTGCCCAGGTAACTTCATAGATATCGAAGGGGCCTTTGATAGAACCAATTTTTCCATCATTAACACTGCACTCAGCAAACACGGAGTAGAGCCAGTGCTAACCAAATGGATCACAAACATGCTTAGCAAACGAGTGGTTCGCCTGGAGGGTAACGAGCAATCAGCTATGATTGCCCGAGGATGTCCGCAAGGAGGCGTGCTATCACCCTTACTGTGGAACCTGGTCATTGACGACCTCATCACTAGGCTCAATGCCAACCGCGACTACACCATAGGGTATGCAGATGATCTTGCCATCCTTAACACAGGGAAAGTATCCGGCACTATTTGCAACCTTACACAACAAGCCCTGCGTACAGTAGAGCGCTGGTGCGGGGAATATGACTTATCGGTAAACCCCACTAAAACTGAATTGGTCATGTTCACCCAAAAACGAGTAATGGGTCACTTCTCATTACCCAAGCTGTTCAACACGGAACTAAAGCTGTCGACTGAGGTCAAGTACCTCGGCGTAATTCTAGACAGCAAACTCAAATGGAGTAATCACAGATAGACAGTAAAATAAACAAGGCAAGCATCGCGTTCTGGCAGTGCAAAAGAATGATCGGAAAAAAAGTGGGGTTTGAAACCCAAAATTATTCAGTGGCTGTACAGGACGGTGATTCGACCCCTTATCAGCTACGGCGCTGTCGTCTGGTGGCACAGAACAAAGCTCGACTGTGCCACTAACAAACTGCAGCGTTTCCAGAGACTAGCATGCCTAGCAACAACAGGATGCATGAGAACCACCATGTTGGACTTGCCACCGCTGCATCTCTATATACAGCAGGAGGCGGCGATGGCAGCTCTGCGCCTTAAATCGCTGACACTCTGGCGAGGTAGTAACACACAGCATGCAGCAATACTCAGTGAACTGTTTACCGAACACCTTATCGTGCAAGCGACCAACGATCGCATACCGAAGGAATTCATCTTCATATAATATTATCGTATAATATCAGCAGCAGTGGCGGTCGCGGCTCGAGAGGTAAAAGACTACTCCATTAGGATACTCTCGGACAGCATGGCTGTCCTGCTAGTACTGAACAGCCACACAATAAATAAACTCTGGTCTAATATACGAATGCCACCAAAGACTAAATCAGATAGGTGCACAAAACAACATTACCATTCAATGGATCAAAGGGCACAGCGGCTTCTGGCGCAACGACGCAGTGGATGAGCTCGCCAGGAAGCCTTCGGACATGGATGCTGTGGGGTGTGGGCCCAGAACCCATAGTACCGCTACCCTTCAGTCAGCTACGCACTCTGGTAAGACAACGTACCAAATCTACACAACAGCTACTGGACGAATCATGAGAAATGCAGGCAGGCTAAGGAAGCACTTCCACAATTAACTCTTGTGTCACTAAGCAATTACTACGATTGTCTAAGCAACAACTGAGGACAATCACCGCAGCCCTCACAAGTCATGGGTTCTTCAATAAACATCTGCATGTTTTAGGTGTCACTGACAGCCCCGCATGCAGAGCTTGCCTGGGAGAGGACGAAACAGCGGCTCACGTGCTTTTGCACTGTACTGAGGTCGCCACATACAGGGCTAAGTACTTCGGAAACAAAAGTACCCTCCGAGAGATCGTCAGCAACATCAGGGGTGTGCTGGCGTTTCTTGAGGAGTTAGGGTGGTTTGAGTAAACATTAAACATCCCCACCCGTACGCAAAATACGCGCATTGACGTGGAGTTGCGGAAAACAGCCCGCTGTACCATACTTTTTTTTTTCTCGAGGTTGAAAACCCTCATGGAAATCCGGTCTGTCAGACTCCTACTGACTAAAACCAACCCCGGTGTTCCCACTCGCACTTGCGTCGGGGGCTACGGGGTCCCGCGGCCCCGGACTAGTGTTGGTCCGCCTTCTCGGCGGGCCCCGCCTGGTGTAGGGGGGGATACAGACACTCCCCCCCACGTCTGAGAGGGGCGCGCGTGGAACACTACGCGCTGCCGCCTATGGTCCTTGGGAGAGGGGCCGGGGGACTACCCTGCGTCCGCCGACCCCGGACCGGTCCTCTATGGAGGCCGGGAGAGGGCATTATCGGCCCTCCTCCGCCGCCCGGTGCGCCTGCTGCGGAATGGGATGGTACTGTGAATTTCCCTTTCCCTCTTCGCAGCCTCGACATGCCGACATGACGGTTTCGCAGAAGGACAGCACTGCGTCCCACGACTCTTCGCTGCCGACCATGAAGCGAACGACGGTCGGCAGCGAGAGGTCATTACCCACAACATTGACGAGGGCATGGCGCGGCTCCTCCCATGCGACACACTCTGTGAGCGTGTGCAGCGCCGTGTCCTCTCGACTCTGGACGCAGTGATGACACCGAGCGTCCGGCTCCCTGCCTATGCGACACAGGAACCTGCCGAAACAGCCGTGTCCCGACAGCACCTGCGTCACCCGAAACGTCATGGAGCCGTGCCTCCTCCCGAGCCAGCGATCTAGCACTGGCCGGATCGCCTCGAGGCCGGCGGTAGGGCGTAAAAGCCTGTCCCGCCATTCCGCCTCTAGGACCCGATGGAGCTCCTGCCGGCGCTGCATAAGCTGCTGCTGCGCCGGCGCCGTACCTCGTGCCCGCTCCTGCTCGCGCCGCACGTGCAGTGACGCGAGCATTTTCGCCTCCAGGTCCCAGGGCGGGGATCCGGCCAGTGCACAAGCCGCCTCGTGGGAGATCGTACGATAGCCGCGAATGACTCTGACGGCCATTGCCCTCTGCGGCCTCCGCAGCACAGCGATGCTGCGGGCCGTCAGGTCAGACGCCACGATCCCCACGTATAACCGCCTACAGGCGGTGCTTGGGCCTCCCAAGTTAGGGAGCAGCGTTGACAGCGCGCCCGCCGCGCCCATTAACTTTGGCGCCAGCCGCAGGAAGTGGGGGCCGAAGTCCCACCGACTGTCGAGCACCAACCGCTATACCATACCTATACCAAGTGCTGCTGGGTGTTGATTCATTAGTGCCCGTTGATCTGCCACGCTACTGCATTCCATGAGCAGGTGCTGTGGCGTTTCTTCTCCCTCCGTGTGTCCTCTGTATCCCTATACAGAAGAAACGCTCACGTTCACGATCACGCTTTCAACATAGGTGAGGTGATGATCTTGAAAACATGCTTGTATGGGACGAAGACAGGTTATAATACTTATAACCTTGCGGATTTTGTACCTTTATAATCTGAGGAGGTTGCGGGCAAGGTTTTTGTTGCCTCTAGAACTGCATTCTTTTAACGGAGGCTCTTAGGGAAAAAAGTATTCCGACATTTTCTATACTTAGATAATTATCTGATCTTAAAACGATCAAAAACTTATTGTTTTGCAGAAAATCGCGAAAAACCCGTTTTTTGACATTTGATCCTGTGTAAATTTTTTGAAGGTTAATAAGCTACAAAATAAAAGAAATGGTTAAAACATACGCGGTGACGAGCTTCATAAGTTATTATTTATTCTGATTTCTGTGCCATAAGTTAGTAATACTAAATACTTATCTGATTTTGATGAATGAGGTGTCAATCGATTCGATATTATTATTTTTTGAATTCAATGTCTTTGTTATAGATTCTTCACTTGTGTGTTATTAGTTCCAATGGAATGATGGATACTTTCAATGAACAAAATTCAGAGAAACAAGCATCTCCAACTATTCCTACACCTGATTGGAGCACCAATGTAAACAAGGTATTATCAAGTTGTTAACAACAATCATTACTGTGTAGCCGTGATATCAGATCGTAGGCAATCACATGACGGCCGGCGACGACCGCGTCTATTGTAGGCCTATGATTGGCTAATATTAAGTTAGTAAAGATATGGCGAATAGCGGATAGCTAGTTAAGGCCTTAACAACAGTGAAATGCCTAAATTCTTGGGTATTCAATTAAGATTGTCTCAATAACTGTTCATTTAATCTGTACAAAAAAAATATATGTGATAGATAAGGATTTGACCAAATTTCCGCCAACCACTTTTTGGAAAAAAAATCACCAAAGACTACCTATTTTTGTCAGAATTTTCAAATTGTTTGCTAAACGGCTGAAGCTACTTACTTCGCTTTTTCATACAAAAATAGGTCTTCAAAATATTAATGTTTTCACTTGAAAGTATTATTTTTATTTTGCATTTTACTAGTGAAAATATTCATTTTCCTCGAAATTGAGTCTATCCACGCGAGCGTTCCCTGCTCCTTCACCCGCGCAGTCCGTCTCCGGACGTTGTTGAGGGTGGACCGCACGTCGGTGTTTGAGCGACTATTTTAAAATACATTTTAAATTTTGAAGACTATACTTATTGATAAATATTTATATATTAACAGAAATGCTTAGTTTAGTTAATATGTATATATTGCTGGCTGTAAATGTTTTTTTCTAAACAAATTCATGTTTTAAGTGCATAAAGAGTAAGATCGCAGAGTGGCTAAAATCTAATATGTATCGCTCCGCACTTTAGGCATAAATATACAAGGTGGAAGGGACATCGACGCACATCCGAATACCATGAGTTCAGTACATGATTCTGGACCCCCCTGCGTTGAAATTTTCCGTAACTTTTTTCATCAATTTTCCAATTTTTTCTGCAGTTTTTTTTACTTGAACGTGTAAAAAAACATTATTTCTATCTACCCAAATTAGATTTATAATTAAAAAATCATTATTTCATTTATTTCACTCAAAACAGCAATGTAAATAAAACTCAAAAGAGTACTCAGTCAGCTGTTCCGCTTAAAGTTCACTTGCAAGGTCAATGTCGGCCTAGTACCTACAGGACGAGCGCTCCCCTATTTTATGCGCACCGACAAAGGCACCGACAAAGGCCGCGCGCGGCGCGTCGGCTCAATTCAAAGGAGCGGCGAAATGCTAAATTCTTTTGTATTTCGCCGATTTTGAAATTATTTTTTATTAGTTCCTAGTTTTCGCTCGTGGAGTGCAAACGTATGTGCTGTTTGTCGCGAATTTGCGATCTTATCGTAAAGGTATCAAAATCAAAAGTAACTTTCTTAATGTGTGTGTACTTGTGTCTGTGTATTGTTATTGTTTTGATTGTGAACAATTTAAAATGCATTCCGTACAATAGGTACTTTACTGCTTCGTGAATATGGGAATTATGCTCATGTGCATAACGAAGTTCGTCATAACGAAGCAGTGGCGTGCGGTCCATACATGCAAATAAGCACTGCATACCCTGTCATTTTAGAGTCTAAAATTCTAAATGATAAATAACAAACATTATTAAAAATCAATCCATAATAATCAAAATCAATAATCTTATTTGGTTTCCGCGCCATCTATTAATTTTTCTTAGAATTACTTGGAATATTAGCTCGCCGTCGCGGCTCGCACAAGTGGCTCCCCGAGAACCCGTGAGCATAAGCAGTACTGAGGCCTGCTTACGGGACCATACGATTTGATACAATGTAGCTCGCGAATTCACGCACACAGTCACACTTTTTCGGTGTACTACACAACAAAACTATTAGCTGTGTGCGGGTTTTGGAAGCATAGCTTATTTGCAACCCGACCAAATTGAAAAGCCGTAAAGGCACCGCGTAATTGTTCATTGTAAAGGGTAGACTCAAATTGTAGGTATAGTATGGTATTATTTCGTAACAATAGCATAATTTTTTAACGCCATATTGTTTGTTATTGTTTTTGTTTTGAACTTTTAATTGATTTTCTTTGCGTAAGTGATTGTGTAAATAATTATTTCGTGAGTTTATTGTAGAAAATTGAAAATTAACCTGTGAGACCCTGTGTTAGTGAAGAGTGTGTTTATTATATTTAGGGGAAAAGTTTTATTGATTGAATGTACTAAAATAAGGTAATACCTATTACTCGTTATTTTCATACATTTTATTATACCTAATTTATACCTGGCTAGTAGGTTGTGTACACAAATACATCTTACAGTTTCCCTTGCATTTAGTTTACAAATCAAGATAAAAAGATCTCATGGCCCTTCCAAACACCACTTTGGATATCATCTATGCATTTTTAGTATATATCTCTTGTTTAACAATTCTTAGTGGTCGCAACAAACATCATGCGAAATTGCGAAGCCAATGGCACCGCGGTGGCGCGGTCCGCCTCGCGCGTAACAGTAGGTATGGTGGCCTATGATCGAAACAGGCTGAAACTAAGTAGTTACATACTTATAAGGTTTTTTATTTTAGTTGTGCATACCCTGTCTCAAATTTCTGTGCACGCCCCTGTAACGAAGCACATGGAAAAGGTCTGTGAGTTTATTAATAATACTTACATTAGGTACTCTGAATCTGTTTTATGGAAATAAGTTTATTTCCTCGCATTTTCATATCCTTTTTGGTATAAAATACCTGTTATCGGTTATAAAATTAATAAACTTGACTTTATGATTGTGGTATCAACGTTTAGGTGATGTTTTGTAGGTAGGTATCACGAAAACAACGGTCGCGGACCCACGGCAACTCGCGGCGGTGACTTGTGTGTGTAAATAGGTAGATAGTTGCGGATCGCGCGCGATAACATTCACCGCGGAGCGTGATCGCGTTGTTAGCAATACACTGCACGCTCAAAAATGACAATATCTGTAACCGGTCATTTTCTACATGAATGACCTAGGTCATTTTATTTTTGACCTTGAGTGAAACCTTGTCACGACGTTTGTGCGTCGATGTCCCTTCCACCTTGTATTACTACGGCGCTCGCCTTATTCTTATTTAAAAGTAATCTTATAGTTACTTACCGCCGGTACTTATCGCAGAATTTTATCGAGTTTTGATTTATTTAGGTATGGCTATTCGAAAAACCACATAGGCATCAATTGTAAAGATAAATAAGGGTATCAAATCCTAAGGTTCCTTAGGGAATTTGGATTACGAAAATTGCATTATTTCTTTGATCCAATACGGCGGACATATTTTTGAATTATAATATGGGTATCAAATTCAAGGTTCTTTAGGGAGCTGATTATGAAAATAAGCTTTATTTTTAAATTTAAGATGGCGGATATTGTTTTTAATTTTTATGATGTTTTAAGATTCTTCAGGGCGCTGATGATTATGATTATAATATAATATTGATATCAAATTCGTGGTTTCTTGGGATGCTGATTACGAAAATGGCATAAGTTTTTGAATACAAGATGGCGGACATTATTTTTCATTTAATATGATATGGATATTAAAGATACTATAATAGAATATATATACTAGAATAGATTAAAGGACTAGGTATTTAACGAGACCTATGTAGCACCTATTCCATCTTTTAAAATACTCGATCCTCCTAGACTCACTGTGACTATGGCGGTACGCGGCATCCGAGGCCCGCTCGAATTGAGGCAACGCGACGCGGTGAAGCGCGGTACAGTCATTTGAATTTGAACCATATTTCTATGCACATAAAAGTAACGCGACGCGTACTTGTGTCGTGCAAGAATATACTGTTTTTTTTATTTAATTTTACACTAATAGTATTTTCGCCGTAAGATGATATGCCTGACAGTTCTAATTTTTTACCCCTGACGCAAAATTGGTGGTTTTCAAAATTTTTATTCGTGCCGCGCATACTACTTTAAACTAATCTATACTAATAATATTATAGGAGGAAAGATTTGATTGTTTGTTTGTTTGTTTGTTTGTTTGTTTGTATTGAATAGGCTCCGAAACTACTGGACCGATTTGAAAAAAAATCTTTCAGTGTTAGATAGCCCATTTATCGGGGAAGGCTATCGGCTATATATCATCACGCTATGACTAATAGGAGCGGAGTAGTAATGAAAAATAGTACAAAGACGGGGAAAAAATTAGAAGACCACGCGGGCAAAACAGCTGGTGGAAAGCTAGTAATAAATAAACTGGTGTAGTGCCACCTACAGTTTAATTATTTAAAGTACCATGACCCTCCAGAGGGTCGCAACAACTTATTTATATTATGCCCGATAATCGTCCTTATTAATTGATATTAGTTTATACAAGGTGGAAGGGACATCGACGCACATCCGAATTCCATGAGTTCAGTACATGATTCTGGACCCCCCTGCGTTGAAATTTTCCGTAACTTTTTTCATCAATTTTCCAATTTTTTCTGCAGTTTTTTTTACTTGAACGTGTAAAAAAACATTATTTCTATCTACCCAAATTAGATTTATAATTAAAAAATAATTATTTCATTTATTTCACTCAAAACAGCAATGTAAATAAAACTCAAAAGAGTACTCAGTCAGCTGTTCCGCTTAAAGTTCACTTGCAAGGTCAATGCCGGCCTAGTACCTACAGGACGAGCGCTCTCCTATTTTATGCGCACCGGCAAAGGCACCGACAAAGGCCGCGCGCCGCGCGTCGGCTCAATTCAAAGGAGCGGCGGCGTATGCAAAATTCTTTTGTATTTCGCCGATTTTGAAATGATTTTTTATTAGTTCCTAGTTTTCGCTCGTGGAGTGCAAACGTATGTGCAGTTTGTCGCGAATTTGCGATCTTATCGTAAAGGTATCAAAATCATAAGTAACTTTCTTAGTGTGTGTGTACTTGTGTCTGTGTTGTTGTTTTGATTGCGAAAAATTTAAAATGCATTCCGTACAATACTTTACTGCCCGTGAATATGGGAATTATGCTAATGTGCTACGGCGAAGCACATGGAAAAGGTCAGTGAGTTTATTAATAATACCTACATTAGGTACACTGAATCTGTTTTATGGAAATAAGTTTATTTCCTCGCATTTTCATATCCTTGTGGTATAATTTCATATCCTTTGTGGTTATCGGTTATAAAATTAATAAGCTTGATTTTATGATTGTGGTATCAACGTTTAGGTGATGTTTTGTAGGTAGGTATCAAGAAAACAACGGTCGCGGAGTCACGGCAACTCGCGGCGGGGAATTGTGTGTGTAAATAGGTAGGTAGTTGCGGATCGCACGCGTGATAACATTCACCGCGGAGCGTGATCGCGTTGTTAGCAATACATTGCACGCTCAAAAATGACAATATCTGTAACCGGTCATTTTCTACATGAATGACCTATGTCATTTTATTTTTGACCTTGAGTGAAACCTTGTTACGACGTTTGTACGTGACGTTTTTCCACCTTGTATATAATAATAAATAATGATATTATTTAATATGTAATTAAATTAATATAATAATGTTATAATATAATAAATAACAAAATGTTTTGATAATTATGTGTGAACAACTAAATTTATTTTGTATAAAATAAATATGGCATTGGTAAATGAACACACAATAGCTTTTATATAATATAATAATTTGCAGATATCAATAATTGTTTGTTACGCACAAACAGATTTTTGTATTAGTAGTTAGCTCATCACTAATGAGGCGCGTGACAAACCGTCCGGCCGGCGCTGGCACCGCGCCGTTGTATTTACAACGGCGCGGTGCCAGCGCCGGTACCCACATTGTAGGATACTGAGCTACATGGTCGGCGTTCAGCGAGTTGAGTTAGTCTGTTTAGACTGCTGTACCCCGCCGCTTACAGCGCGTTTATTGTTATAATTCTCGGATGCGACTTGTATTCTTGTAAACTGTACCTAATCAGTATTTTGTATGCATATTCGGCTGTGCAATTGTGCGCTAAGACTTAGTGTAAAACATACGTAATACTTATGAGTTAATAAACTTTGGAAGTGAGATTTGGTTCTTGAACTACACAAATCACCTACACACTCACTTCACTGGCAAAAAAATAATTTCTTTATTATTAAGGCCCCAGTCTAGCTATGCATAACAAACGAATTCAGTATATTGACAGTTCGCGGGCACGAACCCCGCGAGGCACCCTCTGTATCATCCTGTGATACGTAAATTACAAAGTGTAGAACAGTGCTACGTAATGAAAGTTGCTCTACTTTACAAAATAAAATATTTCTATTTATTTTTAATAAAGGAAAAAATCTGCTGGCGGGCAGGATTCGAACCTGCGTCTTCTGGTGCGGTACATCAGACGCTTTGACCACTACGCTACCGTGAGCCCCAACCAACCGTAGTGTACCGTGGTGTACCGAACCAGAAGACGCAGGTTCGAAACCTGCCCGCCAGCCGATTTTTTCCTTCATTAAAAATAACTTGTAATCTTAGTATCGAAAATGCTTAAAAAAATACAAAAAGATATTTCTATTTAATTATAATGAACAACACTACTGTGGCCTGTGGGATTATACCCTGAAATAATTTAAGTACTTTATGATTTATGGAACAGTAGATATTTTTAGTCGAGGTTTTAATTTCGTTTTAACAGACATGAAAAAGAAGGAGGTTGATTCACTATAAGGTCAAGTTCCAGGAGATGGTTTGCTTTGGAGTAGACCTTTGTGTTTTATTTCTTGATCTAAACTGGTTAGAGGAAGAGCAAAATTCAGAGCGAGAAGTAAGAATTTGACATAGAATACACTTCCACGACTGCTATATACCCGTCTGGCTATCATCAGAGGTGTGTAAACTCAGCTTTCAATGAGCTAGATGAACCAGATCACACGGGTTTGAACCGTTGAGCTTATAGCTCAGCAACAAAATGACTAGCCCACGGCTCAATCCAGCTCTTATTGTATTTGTAAATCCCTCCACAAATTAGTCTAGTAATTCTGTTACAAATTTATTTTAAATTAAATGGGATTTTTGTTAGCCATATTTCATGTAAATCTATTCAGCCGTTCAAAAGCTACAGCTCATGTCCTAGTTGGGATTAGAAATGTTTAACACCAAAAAATCGATCAAGACTTTTCTTCTGGGCACATGAAGTGGGGTAAATGAAAAACCGCGTGCAACGGTTATCTATACATATACTCATCTATCTATTTATCTATTCAGCCGGTAAAACCCACTGCTGAGTCAGGGCCTCTTCTCTATTACGCCACTGTCATATTAACCGACAATCCGCCCTGCAATCGTCTACATCCAGCCAGTATATCATATGTCCATCTAGCTCGTGTATGTATGTACATGTACACCTATAGGCACCACCTCACCTTCACTTGGGGTCGGCGCAGTGTTTTCTTCTTACGTACATCGTCATCATTCTCACACTGTCTATTCATCTTTTCTTTGGTCTTCCTCTTCTACTATATCCATCCACATTTATGTTCAAAACCTGTTTTGTAACTAGGCTCTCTACTTCTACGCATCATAATATGTCCATATATCGTATATAAGCGGTCACTGCACAACTTTTCAGTACTTTCCACACTCACTTTCAAACTACGTCTTTCACACTTTCTAACTATGGTCTAATGACCCGATAAAGGTACCTGGGACAATGGTCCACTGCAGGACTAAGTACGGAAACCAAACACACAGGACTTCATCATCATTGAGAACACAGGAGTGGGTTTTCAATGATGATGAAGGTCGCTGGGAGTCGTTGGAGGCAGGCAGCATATAACCAGTCCTTGTGGATGTCTACGGGTGAGGCCTTTGTTCTACATGCACAGTGGACTTCTTTTGGCTGATAATTATAATTATATTAGGATAGTAATTATTCAATTTGTGTGATTCAAACCGGGGAGGGGTCATAGGTAAATTTTTGGGTGTCGGACAAACTTGTTACCTAGTGGTAATAAGTTAACGGACCATAGTAACGAACTTGTTTCCTAGTGATAAAAAGTTAACGGACCATAGTAACAAACTTGTTACCTAGTGGTAACAAGTTAATGAAGCATAGTAACAGACTTGTTACTATCGCACTTTACTGCTAACAAAACAGTCTATGTCTGTTATTAATGTAAAAAATGGCGTCGAGTTGTTTCTGTACCCAGGTGTTAACTAGGGACAGAAGAATCGGGACCATAAAGTTAGACGGACATCCAAACGTTTAGGTGTCCAATAAATGCCTAAACACACCGCATTTTTTAAAACAGTCGATCGATTAACCTGCTTGTGGAATAAAAACGCGCGTGATCGGGAAACGCGCGTCGGAAATAATTTCTGATAAATTGTCATAAAAATAATGAAGTAGAGCAAGTTTCAATGCCCGCTAGTACGCCAGCAAGGTTAGAGAGAGAGCAAAATTTAGAGCGAGAAGTACAAATTTGAATTTGACATAGAATCCACGTCCAACCGCTACGATCGACTGGCCGCCTCTGAAGAAATTGGCTTGAGATTTTCGTTTATAAACCGTGCCTGTTGAAAACACTATAAAAAAAATTTGTGAAGGAGGTACACATTTTTTTTAAATTGGTTGTGTCATTTAATACACGTACTTTAAAATGATCAAATGATTTCATCAAAATGTTTAGTTTTTATTATAAAAAAACCGTTTGTTATGGGACCAAAAACAGGAAAATTTGACGATGTTATGACACTCGGATTAAGAAAACTAAAGGTATAATTAAAAATCTACTCAGCGCATTTTGAAGACGACTATCTTAAGCTAATTTTGCGCTGAGTAGATTTTTGAATTTATTCTTGATCATCCCGATTAACGTGCACAAACATGACTCTAAATGGCGTTGCGCGCGAGAGCGCCATCTTTGACGCCTGATTTATATAACATAAACTAACCAGAGGAACGTGAAAAAAATACGTAGATAAAGCTAATATAACATATATTCTATCGCGATAAAAATATATGACACTATATCTTTCCTTTCCTTAAAAAAACGTTGCGAAAATGAGCTAATAATTTGACAACTGCCAAATTTTGCTAGACTGGGGCCTTAAATTAAACATAAAAGCCGACTGCGTTAAACTAGTGCTAAAACGGTACTAACTAAAAATCTAAAAGCAAGCTCCATGTAGGTAATATCGGAAATGAAGTACTTCACGTTACGTCATGAAATAAGAAAACTTACTTATCTTACACACAATAATTGAACGTACCGCTTTAGTCACTTAATTACCGTGCACATGACGTGACTCTCAGTGATGCTTAAACATAATAGGCAGTATTCCAAATAATACCACTTATTCTCTGTGCGACTCTAATCTTTGAACTATTCAGATCCGTGTCTAAGCAGTACACAGCGTCTCCGCTAGATGGCGACTTTTTCAAATTAGCTCCATTTCCTCAAGGTCATTCACGCATGTTAAGGCCTTAACAAGTAAGACTGTCGTGGCTTTTATAAAAGTTTATTTTTATTTTTTATTATTATATCATTTATTTCGACCAACTAAGGATCATATTCACAATTAACATAATTAAATCAATAACAGTGTAAAGTAGTGTTTAGTAGTACTTTTCAGTTGTGTTTTATCAAAGTTTTGTGTCCTATGAACAAGACTGACATTTAACGCTGCGATATACGCCGTTGACCTTACCGATGAAAAGCACCGCGCGCGCCGCCCGCACCCCCTGGCACTGCACTGACTACGCGGTGCACTCACACATTGACGCGTGCAAAGTAGCGCGCGACTGCCGTTTAGACTAGGGTTGTCTACATTTTTCGGCCGATTAAATAAATAATTTTAAATATTATAGTTTTTTATACGGAACGATAAAAAGCTTTGTTTGATTATTATTATTATCAGTGTTAGACTTTCAGATAATATATGATATCAAATATATCAATTAACAGTTTAAAGGCATGACATAACATTTTTTGGGTTTCTTTAAAAAAACACTTGTATTGAATTTATAATACCTCTACTGATAGAAATGTTTTCGTTGAATTTTTTTTCTATAAGAATTTTAGATATGATACTGAAGGAACCTTTTGCTTATTATTTATTTATTGCACGGAAATCTTACAGCTATTTAAAACCTAAGTAGCAGCATCTTGGTCAGCTGATAGCCGATAACAAGTTTTTGCTTATAGGTGTGAACAAAATGTGTAGGCAAAAAACAAGCAAGTACCTACTATTAACAGATTTTGTAATAATAACATTCTTAATTATTTACTTAAAATATTTTTTTTACGTTTTACTCGCAAATCGCGAGAGCTGCCCCTCTCGTCGAGTCTTGCCTAAAACTTCAGTGCGGGACGAGACACTAAGCTGAACGGACCTGCGACACTTGTCTTTGTAAATCGAAGTACTTACATACTCGTAGTTTCATAATACTTGCATCGATTTTTAACACGCCAAGAAACCTCGAAATTAATACTCATGTCACAGTTATGAAAAAAATATTAGAAAACCCCCGACACGAAAAGTAATTTGTTATTTTGTGGTGGCGGCCATCTTGGATTTGAAATTTATCATAGTGCATAGTATTCTACTAGTGAAGCCCTTTCATTTGATACCCATATTGAGGGAGTTGTGAAAAAATATGTAATTCGCTATTTTGTGGCGGCGGCCATCTTGGACCGATTTTCATCAAACAAAGCTAAGAACACTCCCGACTTTCAAAAAAAAAAAAAAAAAATTAAAATCGGTTTATCCGTTCCGGAGCTACGATGCCACAGACAGACACACACACACACACACACACAGACACGTTAAACTTATAACACCCCGTCGTTTTTGCGTCGGGAGTTAAAAATAATGTTCGCCAACTTGCATTTCAAAATAAAGGGCAATTTTGTAATTAGCACACCAAGAAACCTCGAAATTCATACCCAAGTCACATTTATGAAAAAAAATGTCGGCCATCTTGGATTTCAAAATAAATGGCAATTTCATAATTAACACCCCAAGAAACCTCAATATTGATACCCATGTCATATTAATGAAAAAATTATAATGTCCGCCATCTTGAATTTCAAAATAAATGTCAATTTCGTAATCCACACCTCAAGAAACCTCGAAATTGATACCCATGTCAATTATGACAAAAAAATATTTTCGCCATCTTGGATTTTAAAATAAATGGCAATTTCGTAATCAACACCCCAAAAAACCTCGAAATTGATACCCATATCATTTAATGAAAAAAATAAGTAGGTCCGCTATCTTGAATTTAATTTAACAAATAATTTTACATTATAAAGTTAAAATCAATAGGTACCTATAATTTAAAAAAAACAATTGCATAATTATTAACACGCAAGGTAAAATTGTACTTGAACTTGGTTAAAAATTAAAATAGTATCCCGAGCTGCTAAAATTTTGTTTTGTAGCTAGCACGGGCTCACCCTATCAAAACATTGTAAGATTTACACACACTAATAAACCCTTTATACTACTACTAATACACAAAAGTATCGAGTATGTAGCTTCCTTTTGCGGAAAAAAGTGACACAGGTCCGTTCAGCACAGCGCCTTGTCCCGCACTGAAGTATTGGGCGACAGAGGGGCTGCTCAGGGAACTTGCGAGTATCAATTACGTAAAAAAAATCATATAAAATAATTAAAAAAGTTATTCAAAAAAGTGAGCCGAGGGTTCGCTCGGCATAGTGCTATTTAATATTTTGATGTATTAAAAAAAATGCTACAGTTCATAGTTTAGGAGAAAAATGGTTGTAACAAAGAAAACGGAGGCTACTTTGGTCATTTATTTTTAATACTTCAAATGTTTTTGTAAAAATTCTGGCCCGAGACGGACTTGCTCTGTATCGTGTAGATTAACATATTATATTTTTTTTTTCCGATAAAGATTAAGGAGAAAAACGTTTTAATGTTCCCCCAAAACGCACAATCCACGTATATCCACGCCTTAACCCATAATCAAACATAGGGAAATGATTTCCCACCGAACCGTGTTAAACATTTTTGCTTTTTATTTCTGAAAGTTAGCCGCCTTGAAATCATTTGAACGCACCCTATTTACGAGGGTAGATCAAAAAGTTCTTAGAATCACATATTCATACAATATTTTAGGCGACAGTTTTATATTAATTTTGAAGTGTCAATACTATAATATTTATGCAAAATTTCCACCGATTTATTCTTATTGTTAAAAAGTTATTAATTATTTTGTGCAAGTAGTTGTTAAAAATATTCAACTATGGAGAAGTCAGTTACGGTCATAAAATACCCTCCGCCTGAAAAAAATGTCCATAAGGATTTTTTTTTTGGATATTCAGCAAACATTGGGGCCTAATGCTATACCTACCCTATTTTGCGGTCGCTGACTGGGTTGCTGAATTTAAAAGAGGTAGATCGATCTGTGAAGAAATGAAGACAATCCTCCTTCTGGGCGGCCTTCAACATCTGTCACGGTAGATAACATCAAAACGGTGCAACATATGGTATTCCGCAAATTTAATATCAAAAGTGCGCGATCCGATTATAAAAAACGCCATTTGGCATGTCGTTCCACCCCGACAACGTTTTCATCGGTCAGAAGTTGCGCTTCAAGCAATCCGCAGTGCTGCCTTCGAAATATTTGACAACCCACCATATTCTCGAAACTTATTCCCGAAATTATTTATCCTTGGCTTGAATTTTGGTTGAAAGCGCTAAGCGGGAAGAGATCTTCCCGCTTAGCGCTTTCAACCAAACAAACAAACTGAAGAGTTTGTGTTATAATATTAGTATCAGAGCCCACTGTTTCTGGTGAGTTTAATATCAATAATACCTATACATATTTATAACAGTATTATCAAAAATATTTATTTACAACAGATGGTGATGGGTGATGAAGAAAAATCTGGGGGTAATAATGGAAATCATATGTCCGCAACAAACTTACAAGAGAACATAGAAGCACAAGCTAATTCTTCATTACAAAAAGTTCCTGCATTCAATAGTGTTTCAAATCAGATAAGTTATATGAATACTGGGAGTATGACAAATGTTATTCAGACTCCATCCAACCATGGAACTAGTAAATCATCTATAATCACGCCAGGAATATCAACTTCACAGACTTATATTGCTGGGGAAGTGGCACTTACTCCTACCCACAGTTCGTTTACACCTCAAGCCATAAATCCCCACAGTTCCATGACAGCCATCACTCCAATGGTTAGTGGATCAAACCAAGCGAAGAACAGCATAAAAGTGCAGTAAGTTATTTAATAAAATTATTATAGGTACATTATACAATCACCGTTCTATAGAATGAATAAATTTTGCAACTTTGCTAAAAGTTCCAACATTTAGCAATGTAGTAATTTACCGAATAAAATCTGCTCAGCTGGCTTCACAGTAGTATGTCAGAGTCAAAGTCAATCTTTAATGTGAGACAGTGGTTACAAAGTTGTTATTGAGTTATTATGGTGTGCTTCTGAACTTCTCCACCATGTTAGGCATACAATAGTTTGAACATCTTGTTGACCCAAATCCATACAAATTGTAAAAAAAAAAAAGTTTTTTTTTCCTCAAAGACAAAGGGCGGTGCTATAAAAATGTTTAGCTACCCCATCGAATTTCAGCTTAAGTTTCATCGATGTTTAGATACTGCTACTAGATATCCGCTATATTTTTGGTTTAAAAAAACTATTAGGAA
This sequence comes from Acronicta psi, assembly GCA_946251955.1. NCBI lineage: Eukaryota > Metazoa > Arthropoda > Insecta > Lepidoptera > Noctuidae > Acronicta > Acronicta psi. The sequence goes on along the minus strand of OX276475.1, from coordinate 5,971,585 downwards.
ACAAAGGAATGAAAGGAACCACAGCCTTATTATAAAAAATTCAAATCTATTCAGTAGGTTTAGCGCCAACCCCTAACAAACAGACAAACAGACAAGAATTCTAAAAATCACTTTTTTGGGTTCGCGATCGTTTATATACTCTAACCCACTTGTTTTTTTTTAAATATCTTCAATGTACAGACACGACTTTTTACAATTTTATAATAGTATAGATATAAAAGTTTACTTCCTAATGACCTATGGACTTGAAAATTGGTGATTATATTTAGTACGTATTACGTATATTGAATATTATATAATTACAATGTACCTACTATCATTATGATGCAAATATGGAAATAGGATTTTTATTATTTCCCGCAGCTTGGCTCCCGTCAAGTTTGAACCCCATTGATGTTTTCATGGTTATTCTGTTAATCGGAGCGAAGACAAATCCAACAAATTAAAGGTATATAGAAGGAATTGTAGCGAAACTAAGCATAGTTGAAGAAATAAATACTTACGCTACATTGGAGCAGTGGGTGGGGTTGTAACTCTTAATATTTTTGATATTGTTTTTTTATTAAAACATTTTTGTTCTGTAGTGAGTGATCAATCAATCGAATTGAAATAACTAGCTTACAAATACAATAAAAATAGGTAATCTCATGGCGTCGGTTAATCTCAGCCCAAGACGATAATATAAAAAACGGAAATAAACACACAACACCTTGTAGAACTATTATAATTTAAATATAGATCTTTAACTTTGTGATTATACGGCGTAACCTTTTACAAGTTTTGGCGGGAGACCGATGCGCGGTAGACCGGTAGACGCCGAAGCGCAGTTGGTGCGCAGGCAAGTAGTTATGGGTCGTTGCGTGATTTCCGAATAGCGTAACGCAACGTTGTTGACATAACGCAAACGTTTGCCACAACCATCTATTTTTAACCCCCGACGCTAGACGGAAAGTTATTTTAAAATACGTTGAGTTATTTTACACCTCTTACAATCATTTTTTTCTCAAAATAATAATAATAATAAATAGGTACCTTTTGGACATTTTACACAGCACCATCTAGTCCCAAACTCAGCAGAGCTTGTACTATGGGTAGTTGGGTACTAGACAATGGATATAATACTTATAAACTTTTTTTTGTAAATACATACTTATTATACATAGAAAACACCCAGACAAACACAAATACTTATATTCATCACATAAATATTTGTGTCCTGTGGGAATCGAACCCACGACCTCGTGATCAGCAGTCCGGTACTCGAACCACTAGACCACAGTCGTCGTCAAAGTAAGAGCTAAATATAAATATTATAAATAAAATAAGAGCTAAATATTAGATAAAATACCATATTTCCTCCAGTAATCTGAAAGTTGCACGAAAACAGCCGATCCTGTGACATTTCTAGCTGTGACGTCATCTCACAACAAATAAGTAAAGTCAAACTACGGTGCTCCAACTGTTATTATATTTTGAGTGGAAATTTTGCAGGTTTTTCACTGGAAATTATAATAAAACTAGTTCTAAGCTTATAATATCAATATTTTTATGAATAAAATGTCATGCTACAAAACGTGTGCCGTGCGTTTGTGTAAAAGTACTACAATTAGATATCCTGACAAATTGTTTATACACGTTCCTACATATTCCGAGCGTCGAAAGCCGTGGTGACAATTAGCACGCCGAGTTCTAAATTTTACATCAACTTTTACAATCTTTATTGATATCTCTACTTAGTATTACAAAATGTTAAATTTCTTAACGTGCTTTATAAGGTCTCGATGTCTTAAGAATGCTGGTACTGGGGTATTCTAAGAGGTACTGAGGTAATACTGTTTGTGAAACTGTGTTGTTCAAAATCACTCCAAAGGAAAATTGAAACTTCAGTTAGTCGTAATAACTCGTAATTCTAACCAAACTTTACAACTATTGTTTAATTTAAGTCTATACCTCTTTAAACGTTTATAAGTAATCAACAATCACGATTTCTGCGCATATGACAACTTAATTAAAGAACCAACAATAATGATCCTTTATATCAATAGGAATGCATACTACAGCGAGGTCAAGCTCTATCTCAGCATCTACGCAACCAAGTGGAATGAGATGTACCTCATTTTTTTATTTGAACGATTGCCTTAGAAAATAAAAAATCAAAAACCATCAATGATGATCTCTTCTTTCTATGGGTTTGCATACAACAGAGAGGTCAAGCTGTATCTAAGGATCTATTCAAATAATTGAAAAAAGCTTTACATCAGTTTTTAAGTTGGAAATTATGCATTACAGTTAACACAAAATTCAAATCTATTCAGGAGGTTTAGCGCCAACCCCTAACAAACAGACAAACAGACAAGAATTCTAAAAATCACTTTTTTGGGTTCGCGGTCGTTTATATACTCTAACCCACTTGTTTTTTTTTAAATATCTTCAATGTACAGACACGACTTTTTTACAATTTTATAATAAGCATATTACTTATAACAGAGAATGCAGCGATGCGAAGCCGGAGCGGATCGCTAGTAAATTATACATATATAATACCTTAGTTCATTTCGGTACTTACACGAAAGTTTTTACATTACGAAACTCGGCTGAACAAAAGTCAAAATTACATGCAAAAAAAATTGCAACCATGATTGAATCCATTTGTGAAAGATTTGCACTATCAGCTTTTGTATAGCCTGGTTCCATTCCGTGAAAATTCTTAGAGTAAATCTCAGTACAAACTACCTGCTAGTACCAACGATTAAACACACGACGTAAATTTTGTGTGATTTGACGTCACACGATGCTCAAACATGGCCGCCCGTGCTTCGGTTCTTGTAATCCACAGATAAAAAACTGCAATTTATTCTTCAAAAATAAAATATTTACAATGTATTTTAAAGCAAAAAACATATTGCATGATTATTGTAAAACCTATAAGTTTTTATTTTATCGTTACAATTGTCAAATAGCCAATTACAACGATTGAGTAGATAGTTTGGTGGAAGTAGATGGTTTTGAAATGTTGCCATAAGAAAACGCTATAAACGTATCTATCTCTGTAAATGCGATGCGTTGTGTGATCGCGCGAACCCAACCAATCACAGGGATTGAGTAGATGGTTTTGTAAATAGATGGTTTAGTAATGTTGCCATAACGTTGTCGTTATGCAAATTAGATCACCGTTTTGACAACGATCTATGTTTAATAACTCCCACTCCTACAGGCATGGCTCGTGAGCGGCTGCGAACCATACCACGTTTCAATCCGAAAATGCGTGTGACTTAGTAGGTACTTAATTGAAAAACCATAACATAAAAAATACTTTTATTCTTACAAATTATTAACAGAAAATACTTTCGTCTGCTACGACAAGTACGGAATTCTTTATTATTAAATTTTATTGTGTAAAAAATTATCATTCTAATAAACCTCCATCTTGGATTTACATTTTGACAACTATCGGCATCAACATCCTCTAAAACCATGAAAATGACACCCATGACGAATAAGTTTATAATTTATTGCAGCCGCCATCTTGGATTTACATTTCGACGGCACTATTGGCATCAACACCCTCGGAAACCATGAAAATGGTACCCATGACGAAGAAGTTGATAATTTATTGCAGCCGCCATTTCGGATTTATATTTTGACAGCACTATCGGCTATCTTTTTGTATTTTTTAAGCATTTTCCATGCTAAGATTACAAGTTATTTTTAATGAAGAAGATTTTCGGTACACCAGACGCTCTGGTGTACCGAACCAGAAGACGCAGGTTCGAATCCTGCCCGCCAGCCGATTTTTTCCTTCATTAAAAATAAATAAAAAATAAATAGCACTATCGGCTTCAACACCCTCGAAAACCATGAAAACGACATCCATGATGAAAAAGTTGAAAATTTATTAAAGCCGCCATCTTATATTTACTTTTGTTACTACTATCCGATTTTAATACCCTAAAAGCCTCCATTCTGGATTTACAAATAAGTTCACGAATTTATTATGATCGATCACGGACGTATAATTCGATAACGATTAGGTACCTACTTAAAATAATAACATTAATTAATAATCCTCACTATTCTTACTTGCCTTTCAAAATCAGCAAGAAGTTTAAAATATGTGATTTCCGGTTTTGTTGAAGCAGAGTTCAAACAGTCGTAAACTACACAATACGCTCGGAGCATATTTAAAAATAATAATAGTAAATTCTTTATTGACATAATATTTGTTCACAATTACATGAAATCCCATGAAAAAAATCGCGGAGAATCAGAAATAAATACGCGGCCACTCGTCTCGACGTGTCACGCTCGACTGAGAGCACTGCGACAACCGTTTAGGGGCCTCGTCGTTACGCTTGTTTGTGTAAGTGTGCCATTTCGAGCGTTTGTAGGCAGTTTCCGGACTGTTTTTAAGAGAGGTAGGGCACAGCCATTTATGGGTCAAATCTGGAGCAGCCCATCTGGAGAAGTACCTCAACCTTACAGAAAACTGTAGCCAAATAACACACTTTATTGTGTGTTGTGTTTCGTGAGTAGGGTGTAAGTAGTGAGTAAGGTCGCCAGAGCTCCTTCTAAGGGAGCGCTGCGCTGGCAGCTAGAGGAATATTCCCTCAAACTGTCGTCGCAGTGAATCCACCATAAACCTCTAAGAGGTTTTTCGGGTCGGCAACGCGCCAGTGATACCCCTGGTGTTGCAAGCGTCCATAGGCTGTGGTAACCGCTTACCATCGGGCCGTATACTTGTGTGCCACCTGTGGTTTTTTTTTTCTCTGTCCATCATGCGATCAGTCCGTTGACTATGAGCAGATGTGTTGCCAAATCAAATGTCGTGCAGAGCCAATGCCCCTTTGGGATTGACTCTTTATAAATTGTAGCCTATTCTAGACTATCCAGGTTCACAATTTTACGTCTCTTAAGGCGGTTCAGTGAGTCGGGGATAGTGAGCTGAACTGCTAGCGGATTTATGTGGTTTAGGAGCCGTTTTTTGTATTTTTTTGAAGCGGATCTTATTTCGTCCTTTACTGTGTTCAATCTCAGTAATGATGAACCTCTGAGTTCTTAATGAACCAGGGAGTGTTGGCCATTTGCTTCAAAATGGAGTCTTCTGCTCTTTGTATGATGTTAATGTTAGAGTCACAAGTGGAACCCCACAGCTGGATACCATAGAACCATATGGGCTTTAGAATACACCTGTAGATTAGGAGTTTGTTGCCAAAGATTGCTGTTTCTGTCCAGTAGCCAGTACAGTTCCCGATATTTGATGTCGCATCCCTCTTGGCTTTAATGTGGTCTCTCCATGTCAGCCTGCGGTTGAGATGCATTCCCAAGTACTTAACGCAGGTGGAGTGCGGCAGCTGTTGTTCGCGCAATGTAACTGGTGGTCAATTTTCTCGTCTAAAGGTGAAAGTTACATGTAGTTGGATGCACTTGCTTTTTATCCTTATCCTCCATTTTTTAAGCCAGTGTTGGATGCATGTTAGGCCGTTTTGGAGAGTTCTGGAAGCATCAACAGGATCTATACTAGAGCTGAGTATTGCTGTATCATCCGCAAAAGTAGCTATTGTCACCCCAGGGCTCTGCGGTAGATCTGTTGTGAATATGGTATATAGTACGGGGCCCTGGACAGAGCGCTGGGGCACCCCGGCGTCTATATAGTAGCAGCCACCTGTGGTATAAAAAAAAATGGACTGTTAAAGATCATTATAAGTGTTGTAACAAACGCGACTTTGTTTTATATGTATAAGTAGACTAGCGTACCGCCAGCAGCTTCGCCCGCGTGGTCTGGGTATTTTTTATAACTTTAATCCTCTATTTTATTCGCATTAAGAAGTAGCCTATGTCCTTTCTCAGGCTCTAGACTATGGGTGCATTAAATTTCATTTAAATCGGTTCAGTAGTTTTGGCGTGAAAGCTAGACAGACATACAGACAGTTACTTTTGCATTTATAATATTAGTTAGGATTCCGCGGTGCTCGTCACGAAATCGCCTGAGTATGCCAGAAGCCCCATCTAATGCCACCGAAATAAAGTTTCTGAATGGAATCGATTTTTGTTCTGAATACGGAATCAGTATAGAGTGAGAGCCCAGGCCTGCCAGACATACTTTACTTTCTAAGGGGATGAAATGTTGTGCTTCGGGAAGTCCTCATAGGTACCTTAAACGCCAGCATACCTGCTAAGTTGGTAGAGTGACCAATTAACAGGTACCAGGTGAGAAAGGTAATTAAAAACAAGGCTAACTTATTTTATTTTCTAAAGGGTAATTTTTACGTAAATTTTTGGATAGTTTGGGCTAAAATAATAATAATAATAATAATTTTTACGTCAATTTAGTCAGGGGGCTGTTTTGAATATATATTTATTCAGCCAGACAATGCAATGACCAAACATCCTGCCAGACACGAAAAACATTCAGCGTTTCGGAGTCAACGAAAATATCATCTAGCCTGTATGTGTACAAATTTTCTGATCTTTGTTGATTTTTAAAAACCACTCGAACGATTTCTATAAAATTCATGTGAGACCACCTCGGGGGTACACTGCAAATTTTAAGATCGGTTCTCAACTCACGGAGAAATCGAGTACCATACACACAAAAAAACCTCCTCCAAAAATTCTAGAAATAATTACTTAACGAAATGAATTGCTAGAAAATATTAATTTCCTATACAATACCAACTTGTGGTCTTAAATTAATAATTTTAAAATTAATTACGAAAATCCATTACCTACATATGAATGAAGATGGAAAACAATTTAACCTAAAATTGGTAAGTATCTAAACTGGATAAGCTGAAAATTTTAATGTAACTAATTGAAAGTTATTTTAAAATACATTATTGGGTTATTTAAGACTTTCATAGTTTCAAACGTCATTGCGCTGTATGGAAGGGTCACACACGTTTGATAGGGATCTTCATTCTGTTAAGACATCTCACTCACTCTATAAGCATAGTAGACCAGGGTCGATAATTCTAAAACCAAAAAAAATAATAGGAGGATGAAACCCATTGGGAAAGGAAGAGAATATAACAAAAATTAAAGGAAAAATAATTTACGGGCGATCTGAGGTCGGGAAGTCGATGGGGGTGAGTTTTTAAGGTTAAATCCGGTTTATTTCGATTTCCGGCAAAAGTACAAGTCCTATGGAGAAAAGTTAAACGACAAAGTTGTAGGTAATAAAAAGATCTACAACTTTTGCATTTACATATTTTTTCAAAACCTCAAAATGTATGTAGAAATTGAAATAACCAAGATTTTGGTTTTTTATTTTTATCTTCTCTAAAACAAATTTTTATTTTTTATTTAAAATATTTATTTTTTCACCTTTTATTGACTTAATATTGAACAAAATTTTCCAGAAAATTCTCCAGTAAAAATATCAGCTTTTTTTTAAATGTCGGTGTGCTTTTTGTTTGTTGAAATCTCTACTTTCTGTTGGGGAAAAAAAGATATATATTACTGTCGTAAATTTTCTCAATTTTCCAATGGGTTAAATCCTACTATAATTTTTTTACACTTTTTAGTATTTTCAAAGGTGAAGCCCTGGTCTATAGCGCTAACGCTCTCGCGTAACGCGCAACGCTCTCTTGTATACATAGATGATATTTTCGGTTACTCCGAAACGCTGAATGTTTTTCGTGTCTGGCAGGATGTTTGGTCATTGCAATCTGTCTGACTGAATAAATATATATTTAAAATAGCCCCCTGAATAACTTGACGTAAAAATTACCCTTTAGAAAATAAAATAAGTTAGCCCTGTTTTTAATTACCTTTCTCACCTGGTACCTGTTAATTGGTCACTCTACCAAATTTAAGGTACCCATGAGGACTACCCGAAGCACCACATTTCATCCTTTAGAAAGTAAAGTATGTCTGGCAGGCCTGGGCTCTTGGTCCAGTATGCAAATGTTTAAAAGTAACATTTGCTGAGCTTCTTAAACTATTATCTGCCTAGTTTGATAAGTGAAGTCAAGCCAAGATTTTAGTTCTTCACTATCGAAAGCAGAGCTTCATTTTTTTGTCACGCTAACGCTAACCTCGCGTCATCTTCATGTCAACATAAATTATGTTATTTTAATGAAGATTTTTTCCTTCGTCACCTTAAGACGTAACTTAATGTGAAGGAAGATTTCGAGTTGGTAAACAGGCTTGAGGTGGCTTAGTGGTCATATGAAGCGTCTGGTCTGGTGTACTGAACCAGAAGACGCAGGTTCGAATGCTGCCCTCCAGCCGATTATTTCCTTCATTAAAATAACATAACTTATGTTGACATGAAGATGACTTTGTGTACTTTTTATTTTAGAAATTGTGTATCTACTGTGCATTTGGGTTGTGAATTGAAATTGTTAGACATTTACTGTAGAACCCGATTTTCCGAATACAATCCAGCAAGATTTCATGGTGTGGTCATGAAAATAATCGATCCCAGAGCTACAGCATTAGTATTTAGGTAAATAATGTTTTATTATATAAAAATATTTTAAACTAGCTCTTTGCCGCAGCTTCGCTTGCGCTAAGTTTGAACCCCGTTTTTTTGTTATTCTGTTATTCGGGGCGGAGACAAATCCAACAAATCAGTCCAGCAGTTCTCGAGTTATAAGTGTTGTAACAAACCCGAATTTGTATATTGTTGTATAACAGCTTGTATGATTGATATACCATTGGTGGTAGGTAGTATTTACGAGTATGTCTGTCTGAATTAGATTCGTCTTGACGAGTGTCACTGGGTAGTCTGGGTACATTAAATATAAAAAATGGCGGGTTTTCTACGCTATGTGCGAACTGGATTTTGAAAATGGTCTATCAGTTGTATCAATTTTCATTTTAAATTATCATTTAGGATCTATATAAAGTCAATTATTAAATGTAACAAAAACCCCGGCTGCGTAAAAAGTACTAACTAAAATTCTATTAAAAACAAGCTCTGTGATGTTGGAAAATGTATTGCAGGCGGGACAAGCAAGGAAACAATTTTGTTTATAATTAATTCTTATTATTTAGATTGAACGAACAGCTTGTCCCGCCTGCAATACATTTTCCAACATCACAGATCTTGTTTTTAGATTTTTTACTTTTTACGCAATCGGGTTTTTTGTTTCATTAATTTCGTTGTGTAAGTTTCTTTCTTTGTTTATTTTTTTTGTAAAAATCTATTTATAATGTATTTGTGGCCAATATCCAAGTAGTTACTTAGTTGCCTTTCTTTAACTAAGTCTGGATGAGACGAGGCGCATGAAAATAAACTTCTCATGAAGTTAAATGAAATAATTAGCGTACCTACTCTATTTACAGATCTGGCAAAGTACTCTGCACTGGACTCAGAAATGAACATGATTCTTATATAGCTGCAAGAAAATTCGCACGTATTATTCAAAAACTTGGATATCCTGTAAGTATCATGCTTTACGTAAGTACAGTACATACAAAGTTTATATGTCTATAGTATTTAGGCAATAGTCTTCACCTCATGTCTCTCACCTCTTTACTGTTAGTGCATCTACCACATTTTCGTTTCTGCATCACCCTAAGGTTGTCTGGTAGAGAATGCCTAAGGCATTAAGACCGCCTTTGTACATTATTTGTACATTAAGAATAAAATAAATAAATAAATACGAGCCTTTTAAGTTTTATCCTTTGAAGAAAAAAACACAACTAGAACCTTATAGTAATTTTTATTGTTTTTCAAAGTATTCACCACGTAGCTTAATACACTTTTCCATTCGCTCAAACCAGTTATTATAACATTTATTCCACTCTAAAGTAGGGGTGTTCAAAATGGCTGACTTGAAAGCGTCGACTGCTTCTTCACCGGACTGGAACCTTTGACCACGAAGACTTTAATTTTAGGAAATGTAAAGAAATCGTTAGGGCTTAGGTCAGGACTGCATGGAGGATGGTCAAGAATTTCTACTTTTTCCTGCTTCAAATACTCAATCGTTTGACGAGCGCTGTGTGAGCTTGCGTTGTCGTGGTGCAGGATGATGTATCGCTTTGAGTTAGATTTTCGAAATTCGGCGATGACTTGTGGTAAACAAACTGTGGTATACCACTCTGCGTTAACCGTTCTACGATCTTCAAGTGCAATAGTCGCAACATGGCCGGTTTTTCCAACGAACGTGGCCACCATCTTCTTTGAAGTGCTTCGAGAGCGAACAACTTTAGTCGCTTTGGCTCGTCTTGAAAGACCCAGATTGTAGATTGTTGTTTGGAATCAGGATCGTAGGCATTGATCCAGGATTCGTCACCACTGATGATATCGTAGACGTGATTTGACTCTCCTCGGTTGAACCCACAGAGTTTCTTGCTTACTCTTGTGGTTGAACCTTAAGAACCTTTGCAGAGTTTTCTTACAACATCAGACGCGGGCCTAGGGATGCCGGAAATTCAAAAAGTATCGATATATATCGTATCGATATTTAAAAAAAAAATATCAATATCGATATTTATGTTTTCAAAAAATATCGATATATCGGCCAACTTAAAACTAAATTATAAAACAGCCAAAAAAAACAGGTAATTTGTAATCTTTTAACTTAAAAATGTTATTGTTCTGAAAAAAATATCGATTTTGATACCCTTTCGATACTTGGAATTTTATATCAATACATCGATATATCGAAATATTAAATATCGCTCAAAAATATCGATAAATTGAAAAAATAATATCGATATATCGATATTTTTTCAACGAAACGTTTCAACGAAGCGTACGCGGGCCGCCTTGTGCTCGGCGGAAAGCAGATGCGGTATCCAACGGCAAACTAGCTATCTCACACCAAGCGCTTCATGCATGATCTTCTGAATGGTTGTCCCTGAGATGCCTAATAGAGCCTCTATCTCTCGATACGTCACATGACGATCTTTGAGAATTAGTTGTCTCACAGCAATGATGTTATCTTCAGTGAAGGCGGATTTTGGGCGTCTTTCGCAAGATTTGTCTCTAACACTAGTATTTCCACGCTGGAATTTTACGTAGCAGCTTACGACAGTCCGCAGATATGGGGTTTCATCACTGAGCACAGATGTTAGCTCTTCAAAACACTGAAGCCGTGTCAGGCCTCTTCTAAAGTTGTAGAAAATTATTGCACGAACATTTTCCTTAGATTCATTTTCGTACGTAATCTGTCATATTCCAATCGACGCTGTGTGACTAAACAATAGCATTAATCTTAATACTTTCAACTGTTTTGAGATTCAACATTTAAACACATTCGAATATAGAACAGTTCCAAATTCAAGATTGCCGGGAAATATGGAAACGACCAAGCGCGGATCCACCGTTATGGGCATGATGGGCATGCCCATCACCTAAATCGAAGCCGAAAGAAAAAAAAATTATTTATAAAACTACGCGTCTGTACACCGTACACTGAACTGATACTTTTCAGGAAGGAAGCTTACAAACTTGTTGGCCCGAATTTTCGAGAATGTAGCTACTCTTCTAACCCAGCCTGTCCGGGGTGGGAGGCCCGAATTTTCGAGAATGTAGCTACACTTCTAACCCAGCCTGTGCGGGGTGGGTAGCCCGAATTTTCGAGCTCGCTTCGGTCGCTTTTAGGTGAGACACCTGGAGGTAGTAAACAAACTAATTGTAGTTACTCTTCTACTAACCTAGCCTGTCCGAGGTAGGTGGCCCGAAATTTCAAACTTGCTACGCTCGCTCTTACTGTATGAGATAACTGGAGGTCTAGTTACAATCTAATTGTAATTACCCTTCTAGCCTAACCTCCTAAGTCCGAGGTGGGTTACCTCGGACAATCCAATTTTCCTACAAAAGGCTCCAATTTTCGAGCTCGCTTCGCTCGCTTTTACATGACATAACTGGTAATAAACGAACTAATTGTAGCTACACTTCTAACCCAGCCTGTGCGGGGTGGGTGGCCCGAATTTTCGAGCTCGCTTCGCTCGAGAAGAGTAGCTCTTCTAACCCAGCCTATGGTGGGTGGCCCGAATTTCCGAGTGTAGCTTCTCTTCTAACCCAGCCTGTCCGGGATGGGTGGCCCAAATTTTCGAGCTCGCTTCGCTCGCTTTTAGGTGAGACACCTGGAGGTAGTGAACAAACTAATTGAAGTTATTCTTCTAATCCAGCCTGTCTGAGGTGGGTGGCCCGAATTTTTGAGCTCGCTTCGCTCGCTCTTACTGTATCAGATAACTGAAGGTCTAGTTACAAACTAATTGTAATTACTCTTCTAACCTAACCTCCTAAGTCCGAGGTGGGTTACCTCGGACAATCCAATTTTCCAACAAAAGGCTCCAATTTTCGAGCTCGCTTCGCTCGCTCTTACATGACATAACTGGTAATAAACAAACTAATTGTAGTTATACTCTTCTAACCCAGCCTGACCGGGGTGGGTGGCCTGAATTTTCGAGCTCGCTTCGCTCGAGAAGAGTAAGTAGCTCTTCTAACCCAGTCTGTGCGGGGTGGGTGGCCCGACTTTTCGAGAGTGTAGCTACTCTTCTAACCCAGCCTGTCCAGGATAGGTAGCCCAAATTTTTGAGCTCGCTTCGCTCGCTTTTAGGTGAGGCACCTGTAGGTAGTAAACAAACTAATTGAAGTTACTCTTTTAATCTAGCCTGTCTGAGGTGGGTGGCCCACATTTTCGAGCTCGCTTCGCTCGCTCATACTGTATCAGATAACTGGAGGTCTGGTAACAAACTAATTGTAGTTACTCTTCTAACCCAGCCTATCCAAGGTGGGTGGCCCAAATTTCCGAGCTGGCTTCGCTCGCTCTTACATGAGACAACTGGAGGTAGTAACAAAGTAATTGTAATTATCCTTCTAATAAGTTACTGTTGTAGTAGTAAGAAAGGAGATCACATTAACAGTATTACTAAGGGTAGGTAATCTGTCCATTGGAAAAAAAAAGGTTTTCCGAGTTATGGGGCGGCAAACCCTGCAGGCCCGGAGCACTGAATCTTAAAATACGCCACTGAACCCTCGGAAAAAATATTTTAAATCATTTTAAAACTTTGAAGTCTATAATACCGACGCTTTCCCTCACACTACTTATGTATATCGATTGTGAGCGACTCGCACTTGACCGATTTTCTGGTGGCCGTGCCCATCACCTTAATTTAAGGCTGGATCCGCGCCTGGAAACGACAAAACTAAAAAGGTATGCCTCGTATCAAGTACTTGTATATCGGTACCTACGTAAACAGGGTGGCGATTTAATTTCCTGCAATGCTTATGTAGTATGTTACTTGGTAGTGGTAACTATTAAGTACCTTATCTGTAGTATAGTATTGGTAACAAAAATGCTAGTATATCGTATTGTTTTCAAGTTATTAATTACTAGTTTCCGCCAGCGGCTTCGCCCGCGTGGTCTTGATAACTTTTTCCCCCGTTTTTGCAACATTTTTCATTGCTACTCCGCTCCTATTAGTCGTACGACACATCCGATAGATAAATGGGCTAATCTAACACTGAAAGAATTTTTCAAATCGGTCCAGTAGTTTCGGAGCCTATTCAATACAAACAAATAATCAAATCTTTTCTCTTTATAATATTAGTATAGATTTTATGCGAGTAGTTGAAAAACATTCAACTATAGAGAAAAGTCAGTTACGACTTATGTTAGTCACTAAATACCCTCTGCCTGAACAAATGTCTACAAGGGATTTTTTTTTGGACATTCAGCAAACATGTTTACTGAATGTCCAAAAATAAATATTCTACGGTCGCTTACTGGGATGCTGAATTCAAAAGAGGTAGATCGATCGACTACTGACAGGATCTTATTACACAAACTTAATATGAAAAGTGCGGGATCCGATTATAAAAAACGCCGAGGATAACTGACGTTAGACATGTTGTTTTACCCCGACATCGCTCCTGCTCATCGGTCAGAGCTGCGCTTCAAGCAATCCGCAGTGCTGCTTCGAAATATTTGACCACCCACCATATTCTCCGGACTTAGCCCCTAGTGACTTTCACTTATTTATTAGAAGAAAATATCCGGGGGAAGAAATTTTACGATAATGGCGTCATCATTATGGCTGAGGTAGACGACTGTTTTGGGAAGTCAAGAAAATGTTTTTTTAACAAGGAAAAAGAAAGTTGGGAAAGCGGTATTCTAAATGTATAGAAGTGGAAGGAGATTATAAAATTGTAAAATATTTTTAGTTGAATTTTCTTAGTGATTCCAAGAACTTTTTGATTCACCCTCGTATAGAAACATCTTCAAACCCCTTTTGCACAAAACGTGTGTAGGGAGTTAAGTACCTACTAAGAGAAGATTTGGGAATTGGGAAAAAGTGGATTGTCGCGAGTAGAACCGCGGGAAGCAGCTAGTACCTAGTATGTTACCACAATAAAATTTAAGTTAACCCGCCGACTACGGAAGAAATCAACTGAAAATCATGTAACAAGAACATAATTCCTATGTCACCTTCCCTGGGGGGCCAACCACAATCTTATTTCAAGAGTGTTTTGTTTCAAGAATATAATAACATTACTCATATTCAGTACCATGACCTTTATTGTTCAATAAGGTTTTATTCCTGCTTAGTGTTGGGAAAGAATGAACTATTTGTCTATTCCCTGCTATCAGAATAGAGATAACGCTATACAAACTGGCATATCGCTGTCCCTTTCACGCGTTGGTCCGAATCGCTACTATGGAGTACGATCTTGAAGCAAAATATCAGCATTTTTCCCTTAGAAAATATTATATTTATTTATTATATTATATTTCCATGAAACTAACACAAAAATTAAAAGGTTTTGCTTTAAAATAAAATGAAATAATTAAAAAAGCTGCGGCTAAGTTGGGATTCTGAGTTCTGACTGCACGAATAAGAATCGGACCATCGAAATGTTTTCTTATCAGCTGTGTAGCGCATGAAATTTGAAACTCGATGAATGTTGATGTAGCGATATTTATTATTTTATAAGTGTTTCTATGTGGTTGAGCAAATTTTGTAACAAATACTCTTTGTTTTGTAATATCTCACTAGCTAACAACACAATACAACACACTCTGCTAGTAATAGGTTACCTAATAGTGTTCTGTGCTAAAAAACGTCAATTTTTAAACACGTTTTATCAGTGAATACGTTTTAAAATAGACAATATTCTTGGTGTTGTTTTAACAGATATAGTTCTAAACATATTATAACATGTTATATCAGACGCAGATGCAGTGATTAGTGTTTTGTTATTGTTATTAACTTTGCACCTGAAGAGTTATCGGGTTTTCTGGCGGCAGCTAGGGACTTTGGCATACTTCTTTCTTCCCTTACGTAGCTGCATACGACCCTGCTTTCTTGTAATACATAATTAAAATAATGTTCTGGTTTCTGCGTTATCAGCTTACAAAAAATCCAATAATTCGTAAGTAAAATCCAAATAAACAAGAATATAATTAACTATTCACGAAAATCGCTGTAAACGCGATTTATTCGACAAGTTTACGTAAATTTAGATACATTTTACTTACTTTTTAAAAACGTTATGATATATCTATCTCTGCAAATGCGATGCGTTGTGTGATCGCGCGAGCTTAACCATAACCAATCACAGCGATTGAGTAGATGGTTTTGTAATGTTGCCATAACGTTGTTGTTATGCAAATTTGATCACCGTTTTGACAACTCTCTATGTTTAATAACGCCCACTCCTAGATGGGACAGAATGCGGCGAACAGGAGCGAACAATCCTCTAATTATAAATATTGAAATTAAATCTCTTACTTTAAAAAAAATCTAATTGTTTGCCAAAGTAAAAACACTAAGTATTATCTCAAAATTGATATTTGATTCGAAAAATAATTATAATCCTACTGTAGTACGTGTATAATCCTACCTTGATTGATTTTATATTACAAACCTATTTTTATTGTATTTCAGGCTAAGTTTTTAGACTTCAAAATTCAAAATTTTATAGCTACCGCTGATTTAAGGTTCCCAATCAGATTAGAGGCTCTACAACAAGCACATGGTCAGTTTGCGTCGTATGAACCAGAATTATTTCCAGGCTTAGTCTACAGAATGGTACGACCTAGAGTCGTTTTATTAATATTTGTGAATGGAAAAATTGTTTTCACAGGTAAGTTATAAATACAGTACTCACACTATAATTTCTTAATACCTATATGTACTTTTACAACGATCATTTTTGCGCTACAAATATATTGCTTGCCAAAATAATATATGACGTCCTAAACACTTTAGGTACCCTAAAAACTAAAAAGAACACTTTTTTTTAATCAAAAATCTGAGTGCATTTGGTAGTAAGTGACGGTGCTGCCGAGGATATCAACGACAAAGGGGTGGAATCCCTCCCTGCGTCTGGTTGTCCGATGAAGAAATGGAGAGGGGGAACGAGGTTGTGAAGTTCCTGAGCACACTCACCGAAATGAATCCTGTAGAACACAGATAAACTGGCGACTGCGGCGATGTTCAAGGCCTTGAAGCTTGTTTGAAGCTCCTCGTCGCCAATAAGTTTCCTGGCACGTCGGTCGATAGCATCAAGGGCATCCAGCTGATAGCGAGCCGATCCGTCCCATAGGTGAGAGCAGTACTCCACAAATGATCGGATTTGGGCTCGGTATAGCATCAGAAGCGGTCCCGATGTGAAGTAAAGTCTCACCTTGGAGAGGATTGCCAGCTTTTTGACAGCAGTTTTGGCCCTGGACTCAATGTATCTTGCGAAGTTAAGGTTGGATGTTAAATCCACACCAAGGACTTCAAAGTGGTCGGAGATCTGAATGGATTCATCACGGAAAGGAGTGAGGGTGAAAACACTCTTTTTTGCAGTGAAAAGACTCGAGTGCGTTTTAGAGATATTAAACTTAACATACATACATATGGACCAAGAGCCCAGGCGTGCCAGACATACTTTATTTTCTAAAGGATGAATAGTGCTGCTTCGGGTACTCCTCATAGGTACCTTAAATGCCAGCATACTTGCTAAGTTAATAGAGTGACCAATTAACAGTTATCAGGTGAGAACGGTAATTAAAAATAGGACTAACTTATTTTAAATTGTAAAGGTTGATTTTAAGATAATGTTAAATAATCATTATTACAAAACAATATTACGCTTTGTTTGACACTTTCCGTTAGCCATAACTTCCGCCCGACGCTCCAAAGCTCTACTCACTGACACACAGCTGTACTCTCGAAACTCGATAAAATACGGTATTAAAGGCTCACAAACACACACACTTGCTCGGAGGTATAGATGCAAAACGGATTTTAAACGATTTAAACAGTTTTTTTTTTGTTTAAAACGGTTTTTAATGAACTATCTATTTGTAATTCTCGAATGACCTGGTATGGAGCTTTCTTACATGGTATCTGTTAATAATTGGTCACTCTACCAACTTAGCAAGTATCCTGGCATTTAGGGAGTACCGGAAGCCCCACTTTTCATCCTTTAGAAAATAAAGTATGTCTGGCATGCCTGGGCTCTCACTTTAATACATTCAGCAAACAAACAAATAAGCCTCCTTCGGCAGTCGGGTAAAAAGAACGATAGTTAGGTCCGTAATCCGATTCTATATTTTATTAGCTGACCCAGCAAACGTTGTTTTTCCATATAGGGGTGGACTACCCCTAACATTTAGGGGTATGAAAAATAGATGTTGGCCGATTCTCAGACCTACCCGATATGCACACAAAATTTCATACAAATCGGTCCAGCCGTTTCGGAGGAGTATGGCAACTAAAACTGTGACACGAGAATTTTATATATTAGATTGGTGACTCTATAGGCATCAATGATAACTGTCATCATCATCTTCATTTTCTTCATGTCAGCCAAAAGAGGTCCACTGCTGAACAAAGGCCTCCCCCATTGACTTCCACAGGGACCGGACGCATGCTACCTGCATCCAGCGACTTCCAGCGACCTTTACCAGGTCATCGGTCCATCACGTTGGAGGCCGTCCCACGCTGCGCTTTCCAGTGCGTGGTCTCCACTCGAGAACCTTTCTGCCCCAGCGGCCATCAGTTCTACGAGCTATGTGCCCCGCCCACTGCCACTTCAGCTTGCTAATCCTTTCAGCTATGTCGGTCACTTTGGTTCTTCTACGGATCTCCTCATTTCTGATTTGATCGCGTAGAGAAACACCAAGCATAGCTCGCTCCATAGCTCGCTGAGTGACCTTGAGCTTTCTTATGAGGCCCATAGTGAGTGATCACGTCTCTGTGCCATATGTCATCACTGGTAACACACACTGGTTGAAGACTTTTGTCTTGAGGTACTGTGGTATAGATGACAAAAAGATGTTGCGAAGTTTCCCGAACGCTGCCCAGCCGAGTCGGATTCGACGAGTGACCTCTTTCTCGAAGTTGGACCTACCTAGCTGGACGGTTTGTCCTAGATAGACATACTCGTCGACAACTTCGAGAGCAGAGCTCCCAACGGATATTGGTATGGGCACGACATGGGCGTTTGACATGACTTTCGTCTTGTCCATGTTCATTTTAAGACCCACCTGCTGGGAAACTCTGTTGAGGTCATTGAGCATTGTGCTGAGCTCTTGCAGCGATTCTGCCATGACTACGATATCGTCGGCAAATCGAAGATGAGTGATATACTCGCCATTGATGTTGATGCCGAATCCTTTCCACTTCAACAACTTCAAGGCATCTGCCATTGCGGTGGTGAACAGTTTTGGGGAAATGACATCCCCCTGTCTAACACCTCTTTGCAATGGAATTGCTCCCGTACACTGTTCCTGTACTCGGACCGACATAGTGGCGTTTTTGTATAAGCACTTTAACGCTTCGATATACCGATAGTCAATGTGGCAACGCTGCATATAATGATAACTGTCACGTCGAGCAAAAAAGTAACTTTATTTATTGAGTTCGGAAAAATCGAGAGTTAAGCTATCGTGAACGGTTTATAAGGATACCAGTTTGCAATCAGGGTACTAATCCGACCTTTATAAGATATTTTGGTGCCCAATAATTATTGCCACGTCGGGCAACAAAATTATTTTATTCAAATTCATTATTTATTCAATTCTAAAAAAACGTGAGTTAGGCTAGCATGGCCGGTTTATAAGTATTTTCTTTATTTTGTCACTGACTTTTATTAATTAGTTTTTATTGTTCCGTTGAGCAATATTTACTTCTTTTTGTAAATCCCAGAAAAATCGAGAGTTGAGCTAGCATGACTGGTTTATAAGGATACTAGTCATAAATTCATCCGATTACGGTTTAATATTTTTTGATGACTTTCCGGGCAACATTAACAAATTGTCAGTCACGTCGAGTAAGACTTGCGGTGAATTAGCGTCTCTAGTGTATTAAAACAGGACGCAGGTTCGAGTCCAGCCCGCCAGTCGATTATTTCCTTTATTAAATAAAATATCTGTTTTGTTAGTTTTAATGGTTTTTCTCTAATTATATATCGTTTAGCTATTTTTCTGCTATCTTTACGTAAAGTTTGCTACCCTAAGGGTCCTGGGTTCCTGATCCCGGGTCGAGCAGTGTTGTTGGGTTTTTTATGAAATTCCCAGTAGCAGCTCGAAGTCTGGATATGCCCGGTTGATGGCAATAGGCTCACCCACTATTACATGGCACCTAAATATACTTTAGTACATTTAGGCACTCTGTCTACCTCTTCGGGGTATACAGGCGTATGGGTATGTTGTTGTATCTTTAGGTGAGACTAACATTGATGTCAATTTCACAAAATCGGTTAGAGCAACAACAACAACATCGTTTTTGTAGCAACTAATTGGCAACAAAAAGCAGCAAAATAAAATTTTTCTATTATGTAATTGTTTCTAATTTTCCAAACAAATGGGCGAGCCGAGCAAGCGAAGTGTGCAGCGAACGGCGAGTGCCGAAACCAAAAAATGGGTTCTCAGCAGTTTCAGTATTCCAGTTTACAATCCCGACGCAAAAACGACGGGGTGTTATAAGTTTGATGTGTCTGTGTGTGTGTGTGTGTGTGCGTGTGTGTGTGTGTCTGTCTGTCTGTGGCATCGTAGCTCCCGAACGGATGAACGGATTTTGAGTTTGTTTTTTTATTTGAAAGGTGAATTAGTCGGGAGTGTTCTTAGCTATGTTTGATGAAAATCGGTCAAAAATGGCCGCCGCCAAATAATAGCGAATTATATATTTTTTCACAACTCTTTCAATATGGGTATCAAATGAAAGGGCTTAATTAGGAGAATACTATACACTATGATAAATTTCAAATCCAAGATGGCCGCCACCACAAAATGGCAATGTACATTTCGTGCCCGGGGTTTTCTAAATTTTTAATTTAGGTTAGGTTATTACAATTTAACGGTGATATTATAAGTATAAGAGATGAAATAGATAGCAGTTTGTGGCCGAATATCCGGCCGCCGGATATCCGGTGGAACTTAGCTGTTTGGTGCATCGCACACACACACACACTTGCGTCTTGTGAAGAGTTCTCAAGTAACAGTTCATCTTCAACACCGGCTAAAAGGAGTAGAGGAGAGGAGACAGAGTCAGCTGTATCTTGCAGAGCTCATGACACGTTTTGCTTTGATGAGGTAGCAAATGAAAACAATACTAACCAGGTTCAACGTGAAGAAAGAAACGCCATAACTTGTGAGCTGGATTATTATCTCAAGTCAGTGCGTATTGATCGCAATCGTGACACTTATTCTTGGTGGGCAGCTAATGCCAAGCAATACCCAAACTTAACAAATTTGCTAAAATCTATCTTTCAGCACCTTGCAGCAATGTGTACAGCGAAAAACTTCTTTCTGAAGCTGGCCTTATTTATGAAGAGAAGCGAAACCGCTTGCTACCTCTCAATGCAGAGAAATTAGTATTTATTCACCATAATTTTCCCTTAGTGCAGTATGAGTACTAACTAATTCATTTTCTTTCTATTACATTCATTTACTATTGTGTGATTAAAAATTTACAACTTAAACTAATTATATTTCTTAAGTGATACTAAGAGTACCTAAATAAAGCAAATAATTACTTTTTTTTTTATCCAGTTTTTTTTAATTCGGCGGGATGCCTATCCGGCCGAATAGTAGTTATTCGGTCGGATAGTATTAAGGCCGTCGGATATGCCGGATACCGGATATCCGTTTCATCTTTAATAAGTATAGTTATATGTACTTACATGATATAGTAGGTATAATGCTTATAAACTTTTTCCATTGTTTTTTGCAGGTGGCAAAACAAGAGGTGAAATTAACGAAGCTTTAGACATTATATATCCAATCCTAAGAAGCTATCGAATAAGTTAAGCAAAGTGCCTAATTAATTGTAATTAATTTATGTTAAAACAATTAATGGTGACAATATTATAATACTAATTAATGTAATTTTATTTTTATAAGTTATAATCATAATAAATTGAATTAAATTCCTACCATTTCCATGTTTTAAACCCTGTATCATCCTAATTTAATTATCCTCTGCAACCAGTTCTTGCGACCACCTGACCCCTAATTGTTATATTATATGGCGATGGCCGAAAGGTCCTTGCAGTTTTCTAGTTTTTATTTTCTATATATTATATTCCTCCCAAAGTTTTCACACAGTAATAATAATAAAATGTCTGATCAGGTGCGGGTCATTCAGCGTAATCACATGCTGGATGACTCCGTACGCTTGGAAGCCTTGAGTAGCCGTGTCATTCCTCAGCCATCACAAACTGTGGCACCACAAGTGATCCAAGTACTGCCAGACCGCTTTGACGTAGAGAGAAATTACAGGGCTATTAAAGTAAGTACCCATTAAAATGAACAACTGAGGAGCGCATTGGAGGTGCAATTCGGAAATATCGTACCGCGCCGCCTGTACTTAGGCCGCGTTTACCACGTGTGCCCATGAATAATAAAAACTTGATGCTGGTGTGTGCTCTGGATTCATTGTTATCAGATTATTTTGATAACAATGAAGATGATACCCATTCAATCCTGTACTGTGCGACTATTGTCGTGTGGCTCACGTAAAGTTTCCAGAATCTGATAGAGCTACTCGACCGAAGCTTGCAGCACCGGCCTGGCAGTGAAGGATTGAGCGGCGTAAAGTGAGCGTATTTACCCTAGGGCCAAAAGGGCCATGGCTCGGGGCGCCAGGCTGCGAGGGGAGGCGCCAGCCGCACCTCGCTCAGCTTTGTGCGCCTTTCTTTTTCAACATAATAAAGCCAAAAAGAAAGGCGAACAAAGCTGAGTCAACTGGCTGTCTGAAGAAATAAAAAGAGCCTTCCGACATAATTTACAAAAACTATAACTCATTTGGTTGTAAGATTGATAGTCATCACGACGACGGAGGGCGGGCGGCCAAGAGTAACAAAGTAACTAATGATATAATATTTATAGATACGCCATGTTCATAGAAAATGGCATTTAAAATTGTGCCACGCTAAATATACATACCTACCCAGAATTACACATTTTAGGCTTTACTAATAAGCGAGAGCATACAGGAAGCTTAAGGCCCCAGTCTAGCAAAATTTGGCAGTTGTCAAATTATTAGCTCATTTTCGCAACGTTTTTTTAAGAAAAGGAAGGATATGTATAGTGTCATATATTTTTATCGCGATAGAATATATGTTATATTAGCTTTATCTACGTATTTTTTTACGTTCCTCTGATTAGTTATGTTATATAAATCAGGCGTCAAAGATGGCGCTCTCACGCCCAACGCCATTTAGAGTCATGTTTGTGCACGTTAATCGGGGTAATCAAGAATAAATTCAAAAATCTACTCAGCGCAAAATTAGCTTAAGATAGTCGTCTTCAAAATGCGCTGAGTAGATTTTTAATTATACCTTTAGTTTTCTTAATCCGAGTGTCATAACATCGTCAAATTTTCCTGTTTTTGGTCCCAAAACAAACGTTTTTTTTTTTTCATAATAAAAACTAAAAACATTGATGAAATCATTTGATCAGTTTAAAGTACGTGTTTTAAATGACACAACCAATTTAAAAAAATGTGTACCTGCTTCACAAATATTTTTTATAGTGTTTTCAACAGGCACGGTTTATAAACGAAAATCTCAAGCCAATTTCTTCAGAGGCGGCCAGTCGGTCGTAGCGGTTGGACGTGGGTTCTATGTCAAATTCAAATTTGTACCTCTCGCTCTAAATTTTGCTCTCTCTCTAACCTTGCTGGCGTACTATCGGGCATTGAAACTTGCTCTACTTCATTATTTTTATGTCAATTTATCAGAAATTATTTCCGACGCGCGTTTCCCGATCACGCGCGTTTTTATTCCACAAGCAGTTCGATCGATTGTTTTAAAAAATGTGGTGTGTTTAGGTATTTATTGGACACCTAAACGCTTGGATGTCCGTCTAACTTTATGGTCCCGATTCTTCTGTCCCTAGTTAACACCTGGGTACAGAAACAACTCGACGCCATTTTTTACATTAATAACAGACATAGACTGTTTTGTTAGCAGTAAAGTGCGATAGTAACAAGTCTGTTACTATGGTTCATTAACTTGTTACCACTAGGTAACAAGTTTGTTACTATGGTCCGTTAACTTTTTATCACTAGGAAACAAGTTCGTTACTATGGTCCGTTAACTTATTACCACTAGGTAACAAGTTTGTCTGACACCCTAAAATTTACCTATGACCCTCCCCGGTTTGAATCACACAAATTGAATAATTGCTATCCTAACATAATTATAATTATCAGCCAAAAGAAGTCCACTGTGTATGTGGAACAAAGGCCTCTCCCATAGATTTCCATAAGGATTGGTTGTATGCTGCCTGCCTCCAACGACTCCCAGCGACCTTCATCATCATTGAAAACCCACTCCTGTGTTCTCAATGATGATAAAGTCTTGTCTGTTTGGTTCCCGTACTTAGTCCTGCAGTGGCCCATTGTCCCAGCTACCTTTATCGGGTCATTAGACCATAGTTAGAAAGTGAGAAAGACGTAGTTTGAAAGTGAGTGTAAAAAGTACCGAAAAGTTGTGCAGTGACCGCTTATCTACGATATATGGACATATTATGATGCGTAGAAGTAGAGAGCCTAGTTACAAAACAGGTTTTGAACATAAATGTGGATGGATATAGTAGAAGAGGAAGACCAAAGAAAAGATGAATAGACAGTGTGAGAATGATGACGATGTACGTAAGAAAAAAACAATGCGCCGACCCCAAGTGAAGGTGAGGTGGTGCCTATAGGTGTACATACACGAGCTAGATGGACATATGATATACTGGCTGAATGTAAACGATTGAAGGACAGATGACCCCCCGATTGTCGGTTAATATGGCAGTGGCGTAATAGAGAAGAGGCCCTGACTCAGCAGTGGGTTTTACCGGCTGAATAGATAGATAGATAGATGAGTATATTTATAGATAACCGTTGCACGCGGTTTTTCATTTACCCCACTTCATGTGCCCAGAAGAAAAGTCTTTTGATCGATTTTTTGCTGTTAAACATTTCTAATCCCAACTAGGACATGAGCTGTAGCTTTTGAACGGCTGAATAGATTTACATGAAATATGGCTAACAAAAATCCCATTTAATTTAAAAGAAAGTTGTAACAGAATTACAAGACTAATCTGTGGAGGGATTTACAAATACAATAAGAGCTGGATTGAGCCATGGGCTAGTCATTTTGTTGCTGAGCTATAAGCTCAACGGTTCAAACCCGTGTAATCTGGTTCATCTAGCTCATTGAAAACTGAGTTTAGACACCTCTGATGATACGGACCGGCAGACGGCTATAACAGTCGTGAAAGTGTATTCTATGTCAAATTCTTACTTCTCGCTCTGAATTTTGCTCTTCCTCTAACCAGTTAAGATCAAGAAATAAAACACAAAGGTCTACTCCAAAGCAAACCATCTCCTGGAACTTGACCTTATAGTGAATCAACCTCCTTCTTTTTCATGTCTGTTAAAACGAAATTAAAACCTCGACTAAAAATATCTACTGTTCCATAAATCATAAAGTACTTTAATTATTTCAAACGACAGATATTTTTTTCAGATTTTCAGGGTATAATCCCACAGGCCATAGTAGTGTTGTTCATTATAATTAAATAAAAATATCTTTTTGTATTTTTTTTAAGCATTTTCCATACTAAGATTAGAAGTTATTTTTAATGAAGGGAAAAATCGGCTGGCGGGCAGGATTCGAACCTGCGTCTTCTGGTTCGGTACACCACGGTACACTACGGTTGGGTGGGGCTCGCGGTAGCTTAGGCTGACATTCAGAGATATTCATGTAAGACGGGCTTAGATCAGTCTAAGACAAGAATCGGCTTACCGCATCTTAAAAAGTGGTATTCAGAAACATAGTACGTCTCAAACTTCGTCCGTCTTAACTTAGCCTACGCTCTGTTATAAATAAAGGATAGCAATATATGTAATGTCATAAGAGTGAGCGAAACAACAATATTTGAGATAGAAATTGTTTTTGTTGCAACATTGTCACAGTAAAAAGCGCTAACTTCTATTATTTTTGTCAAGAAATATCTTTTTTATAATAATGATAATATTTTAAAGTAGATGTGTTTTCACAATAAAAGCACCACATACACATTTAATGTTATATGGTAAGATAAAAAAAAAATATTGACAAAAAATATTTACTTACATCGGCATATTATCTATTTTATAAAAAACAAAATAAAATGATATGAAACAGTTATTTAATAAATCTAAGTAAATAAAAATATATCAAACTACCAAAAATAACTACAGCTTTGTCCGCCGGGTGGCGCTAGATCCACTGCTTAGACAGCTAAAGTAACCGATATTGACTACTTAGGCTTAGCATAGTTTACGCGAAGTTTAAGCAGTGTTCCGAACATCTCTGAATACAAATTTGAACGTAAGCACTCGATTTTGACATACGGAAGCATAAGTTCATGTTGAGTCTCGTTTCTGAATATCAGCCTATAGTATATTAGTGGTCAAAGCGTCTGATGTACCGAACCAGAAGACGCAGGTACGAATCCTTCCCGCCAGCCGATTTTTTCCTTCATTAAAAATAAATAGAAATATTTTATTTTGTAAAGTAGAGCAACTTTCATTTCGTAGCACTGCTCTACACTTTGTAATTTACGTATCACAGGATGATACAGAGGGTGCCTCGCGGGGTTCGTGCCCGCGAACTGTCAATATACTGAATTCGTTTGTTATGCACAGCTAGACTGGGGCCTTAAGATAAAAAGAAATAGCATCAACCAGTTGTCAAAAATGATAGATTTGTTAGGTGTCACCTGAAATATAGATTAAGTTTTTTTTTAAGATTTGTTGAACAGAATGGTACTTATGTAGGCAGGTACAAAATTAAATACGTATAGGTAGGTAATGTTATTTTATTATGTATAATTTATTTTTAGTTATTTATTCTAACTTTTATTTTATAATTTTACCCAGTTAGTCTAGTTCACTTCTTTGGTCCTGAATCAAAGACATCCATTTTGTACGCAAGACGTCACCGGATGGCAGTCTGAAAATTTAATAACATTTATATTATAATTCTAAATTATAAGTGGACATGTTATGAAACTTATGAAAATTTTCTTTGTTGTTTCTAGAGGTCACAAGGACTGCTACGCTAAAGGTCCGATTCCCATGTCAAGCAAATTGTTTTTTTTTCTGTGAAATTCCCGGTAGCTCTGAGCGTTTGCTGGAAATAGGTTTTCCCCACATTATATGGGACCTAAACATACCGGCGAACTGTGGGTGTACCTACATTGGTACACGTCTGCCTAACCCTTCGGAGTTTAACCCTTTAAAGTTACTTAGGTACGCCATTTTCAAGTAAAATAAACGCATTTGTCGCGACTTGGCGAGATAAGAAAAGAGATAAATAACTTTCCATTTAGTTGAAAAATTATTCTCAGATAATTTAAACTATAAGTACCTATCGTCGCTTCTGAAATTGTTAATCTTTAATATTTCCAGCAATGCGTTCCATGGCATGCCGTGAGCCCGTGACGCGTGTCATGAAAATCGCAGGATCCCTTTCACTCATATTAGATAGGTATGATACATGTAATGACTCTTTCTTTCTTTGTAAACTGAAAAAACCGAAATAAAATAAACAGAAGCCAAGAATTTAGTAACTTACCTGTGATACGGAAGACCATGTTCTTTATTTACTTTTTTGTAAAAAAAATTGCAGTGTCGCACACACCACTTATAATTAAAATAAAATATTATTTGAAGCTGTCAAAATAATACATCTAATCATAAGTCAATGATCTAATCTTTTATGGCGGCCAATGTCAAATGTTTCACCGGTCCACTCATTAGGGTAAACTGAAATTAAGACTTTTGGAGGTTGATAACGTGTCTACGTGTCCTCTTTATAACAAATATCCTGGGACATTTTTCACAGTCACCACCACACCATCTAGTCCCAAACTAAGCAGAGCTTGTACTATGGGTACTAGACAATGGATATAATACATATATACTTTTTTTTTTTGTAAATACATACTTATAATACATAGGAAACACCCAGACAAACACAAACATTTATATTCATCACATAAATATTTGTGTCTTGTGGGAATCGAACCCACCACATCGTGATCAGCAGTCCGGTACTCGAACCACTAGACCACAGACGTCGTCAAAATTATATATAATTAGGTATATAATGTCATTGCATGGATATGACAAATTTGCTCACAATAACATGATTAGAGACTATGATATGCCTTCAACATCAGCAAATGGTTGTGGCTTTAAGGGGGGAACATAGGTAGAATACCGAAAATATCATGGTGTTTAAAGCATTTTATTGACAAATCTTCTTATTACTTTGCACTGAAAATTACACCCAATATACTTAAGATTCTTGTGATTAATCCGTATTGTTTAGAATATTTTTTAGAGGTCTCAAATTTTGTAAAAAATTGTTTGAAAATGCGCAATTTTCAATCTAAATTGTATTTTTCCTCCATTACCACGCATTACAAGCAGATGAATTTTACACCAAAAAAACCGCCTTGGTCTGTTTAACAATCCGTATTGTTTTAATTTTTAATTATGAACTTATTTTTCTAAATAAATAAGAAAAACATTTTAATCACAATCCCCCCACTACAAGCACCCCCTCGTGCACCCGTCGCATGACACAAATCATGTCACTTCAGTGCCTTGATGGCACCTGAGACGGGAGGACTGCACGTCAAATATTTTTAGGTAAAAATTACAAAATGAAGACAATTCTAACTATTTCTGAATTAAATAATATAGTAAATAGTATGGTTATAATATTAAGCTAAATAAAAACAGAAAATCATTTTGTAAATAAGTATAAAGAACATTTTTAGTAAATGTCGGGTTTGTGAGTGGAACATAGAGTAAACATGACAGACATGACAATAGATAAAAATATCTGTCAAAGTGTCAACCTAGTGACTGACCGATCTTCTTATACATATTATAAGTGGATACCTAATTACGTATTAAAAGATGTCCTTTTACTAGTTTTAAATCACTCATGTGTTACTGCTACGCACAACCATCATGCTAAGTCACATATTTTAAAAAGGCACACCGATACCGACACGATCTTACGTACCCTATTCATACCTGTAGGCTGTAGGGTTAGCTCCAAAGGGGTACACATAGGTATTGCATTGTTATTCTTCTTTGTTGCAACCGCGAGATACAATTTTATGTTAAGTGTTAAGTATTTTGAGGCTTGTATACTAATTATGTAACTGTGCAAACTGCGTCAAATAAATTGTACATTGTACATCACCCACATTCGATGGTTTGCTGGTATGCTTATGACGCATTTGTAATAGGGGGCGACAAAATTTATTTACAATACATCTACAGAAGTCGCTGCAAAAAGTAGTCAATAATTAGGTAAGTAAAGTAAAGTAACATAATACAAATAACCTGCTCACTCGGTGCAGAGAAGAGTCGGGGTCGTAGATGTTTCACAGTTGTGTCTATTTTCCTAACGGATAAATTAGGCTTTTGGCATATTAACAGAACCTACATCTGGTATTAACCGGTCTAAATAATGATAATTATATTATCAATATAAAAATATTATCAAGTAAAAGAACAGCAATTTTACTTTATTTTAATTATTAACTTATTCTAGACAAGTGTGAACCCAAATTAAAATATATATTTTTTATGTTATCCCCGACACGCTAAATTTCTATAGTTTGCTGGTAAAGATAAAATATACTTAATACCTTAATGTGAAATTTCAAGCACAAAGCTACACAAATGACTTCAAAAACTATTCCACAATTTAAAACTGATAAAGAATTTGTACCTAACCGATTATGATTTTGCGAATTCGGAGTTCTTTAAGTATATATTTTTGAACATTCAGTACATGAATGTTCAAAAATATACTGAAAGTACTAAGACTATGAAACATACATTACAATACAATTAAGATATACTTGATGATTTCTTTTCCCAAAATCTTGCGTATTTTTGCTAGTAAGTAGCAGCTCTTATGAAGTAGGACGTAGGTAACTATACTCTTATTTAGCAAGCACCACTAAGATTCATTCATGATACATACAGATGTTTAATTGCCTTAAATATACTCTTGAACTGGGTTTATTTCAACTATTATGTAAACACTATTCGCGCACTTATTGTCTCTATTTTCGCAGGAAATTAAAAAAAAATTGTATTTTGCGATGCACTAAAGCCACGTTAGTTAGTTAGCCACAGTAGAGTGCAACTCCTGTACGTCAACCATGAGTTCTATCGAATGGCTTTCGATAGGTTTTTTACGCATCGAAACGCTGTAATCTCATAGCAAATTTTAGTTCCTTACGTAACCGCTAGAGGCGCTGCGAGGGTTTTCCATACAAATATTTTACAGCGTCGCTAGCGAGTCTAGTGAGAAAAACTCATGGTCGAGGCACTGATCCATTTTATTACATTGTATAGCGCGAAGCATAGGTATTTATTTCTATCAATTATTAATTGCAGGTTTTACACAAATATGAATAAATGGATTATGGTACCATACACATTTTTAACAAAATCGAACTTAAATTAATTACTCTCATAGAATGAATAAAATAGGCAAAATAGGAAATGTTACGACATATCTGTATTTTTGCATAATCATATTCTAGTTGAACTTTTCTGTATGTAGGGGGCGTTTGGGTTCCAAATACTCGTACAGAGGTCAAACGCTCAAAGTCATTGACGTGGGTAATAGCCTTAAACAGAATGTAAATGAAACCATAGAAAATGATAAAATAACTGATACAATTATTTCATTACTTAACACTTTGTTATCAAATTCCACATTGAAACCGTCCAACGTTGCTGTCATAATTGAAATGTTTAGTAATTTAATATCAAATAACAATGGATCTAAGTATCCGGCATACCCAAGGAGGGGCAGCGTCCCCCCCCCCCCTGGGACTTGGATGCCCACGTCAATAAGTCATAGTAGTGTCACGATGCGTACAATAATAAAAATCGTGTTTTGTATAGGGCAGAACAAAATTGGCCCCCACAAGCTAGATAATCTGGCAAGTCACAAATTGACAGAATAGAAAATAATTAATATTTGTTGCTTTCTGTTGCCAATTATTTGCTACAAAAACGATTTTGTTGCTCAACCCGAACAATGCAAGCTTTACGTAAAGAAAAAATAGCTAAATATTAATAATCAGGAAACGAATAGACCAAAATTTGTTGCTGAAGATCTCATTAAAGCAACAATTCAATTTTTCTGGTAACGACCAGTAAAATTTATTTCTTGTTCGACGTGACCATTGATTATTGTTGCCCGGAAAGTCATCAACAAAACATGGAACCGTAAATCGGATGAATTTCTGACTGGTATTCTTATAAGCCAGTCATGCTAACTCAACGCTTGATTTATCCAGGATTTATAAATAGCAAAAAAATATTGCTTAACGTAGCAATGAAAATTGATGTCAGCAAAAGAGAAGTCGAAAACTTGGGCCACCCACCTTGGACAGGTTAGGTTAGAAGGATACTTTGTAGGTATCCTTGTTTGTTACTAGGCCTCCAGTTATCTCACACAGTAAGAGCGAGCGAAGCGAGCTCGAAAATTTGGCCATCTACCTCGGACAGGCTTGGTTAAAAGAGTAACTACATTTTTATTTTATTTTTTTTAATGAAGGAAAAAATGGGCGGGCTGGCAGGATTCGAACCTGCGCCTTCTGGTTCGGTACACCAGACGCTCTGACCACTAAGCCACCGCTCGCCCTGCTCGCCAGTCGAAATCTTCCTCCACATACTAATTTACGTCTTAAGGTGACGTAGCGACATCTATTGTGAAGAATGCTTCACAACCGACACGACTAACTTTACAGCTAGTTCGATGTCGTATAATACCGCCTTACCTATTAACTATCTTTTTGTATTTTTTTAAGCATTCGGTCAGAGCGTCTGGTGTACCGAACCAGAAGGCGCAGGTTCGAATCCTGCCCGCCCGCCGATTGTTTCCTTCATTAAAAATAACTTGTAATCTTAGCATGGAAAATGCTTGAAAAAATACAAAAAGATACAATTAGTTTGTTTACTATTTCCAGGTGTCTCATGTAAAAGCGAGCGTAGCGAGCTCGAAAATTGAGGCCCCCCTCCTCGGACAGGCTGGGTTAGAAGAGTAACTACAATTATTTTGTCTACTACCTCCAGGTGTCTCATGTAGGAGCGAGCGCAGCGAGCTCGAAAATTTGAGCCACCTACCTTGGACAGGTTAGGTTAGTTAGAGTGGTAATTACAATTAGTTTGTTACTACCTCCAGTTGTCTCATGTAAAGTGAGCTCGTAAATTGAGGAAACCCACTTAGGACAGGCGACGTTAGTGAAGGGGGTTTCTTACTACCTCCGTGCGGCTAGCGCTGCACCTTGGAGCCTGGCGCTCCGGGTTATAACTCTTTAGGCCGTAGTGTAAATACGCCACTGTAAAGGTTGGATGAGTATCCGAACCGGTATCTTTATAAATCGATCATGCTAGCTTAGCGCTCGATTTTTAGGGAATCAAAAAAATACAATAATAATAATTGTGTTGCACAACTTGGTTAATGACGCCTTGAAAATCGGCAATAGGATATCTTCCCAGGATCGCACGAGTTTCTGACCGGTTTTTTATAAACACGTCACTCTCGATTTTTCCAAAACAAATAAACAATATAAATTATTTGCGCAGCATAATCGGTTTATAAGAATACTGGTCAGATTTTCATCCAATCTCTGTTTTTTTTTTTGGTAATTTTAGGCATCAATATTATCACGTCGAGCAATATTATCTTTATAATCAGAGCTATTGTAAACTCATCTGATCTTTGAAAGATGTGTTTCTTAATAATAATTGCTACCTCAAACAGCTGAATTATATTCTACTGGTAATTTTTTTAATTGTTGTTTTAATGAGGTCTTCAGCAACAAATATTGGTCTATTTGTTTCCCTGATTATATAGTATTTAGCTATTTTTATGCTATCTTTAAGTAAAGCTAGCATTGTTGTGTTGTCAATTATGTAAGATCGGTTTGAGCAACAAAATCGTTTTTGTAGCAACTAATTCTGGACAAAACAACAAATAGTGAATATTTTTCTATTTTGACAATTTGTCACTGCCAGTGTTATTGTAACTTGTGGGGGCAAGTTTGTTCCGTCCTACACACAACACGAAAAAGGTTTTTTTTTATCTTACTATAACTTTTATCTACAGGGCATCCAAGTTCCAGGGGGGTGCAGCTGCCCCCCCCCCTGCCCCCCCCCCCTGGGTACGCCCATGGTGGTGGTATAGTATATGGGTCGATGATATTACATTCTTATAAACTGCTAGCTATGCTATGCTATGGTAGCAAAACTAACGTTTTTTTTCAGAATCTGAATAAAATAATTTTATTGCCCGACGTGGCAATAATTATTGGGCAACAAAATGAGTATCCTGACAAGAATCCTTATAAAACCAGCCACGCTAACTTAACTCGGATTTTCCGGGCTTTTTTTTTATTATTATTATACTATCAGCATTTTGCGGTCCACTACTCGTAACGTAGGCCTCTCCCTAAGAGCGCCAACAATAAATAAATGAATATAGTTATTTGTTATACAAGAGTGCAAAGTTGCTTTTTAACCGCGTGCTCAATTTTGATGACCGAGCAAGCGAAGGATTCTAAAATTGAATCACGAGCGGAGCGAGTGATTCAAAAATTAGAATCCTGAGCGTCAGCGAGGGAATTAAAAGAGCACAAGGTGAAAAATCTTTGCACTCGAGTGCAACACGTAACTTTTCATCCCACCTCAGCGAGGAAATGACAAAAAAAAACATTTACAACCACAAGATACTTTTATTTCAGTTTAGGTATTAAATACTATATTACAGAAGTTAAGTAAGTATTACAGAAGTTAAGTATAAGTTTTACAGAATACCTATTCTTTAAATTATAACAAATAATACTAGGTATAATTAAGAGAATTTGAAAGTAACGTTGCTACAATTACTTGAGTGTAATATTTTTGTTAGGTGTTGTAATGTTGGTGTTAGTTACTTAAAAAAGTACACCAAGAAAGTTCCGATAGGCTTGTTGAAAAAATATCGATACATCGATATATCGATATTATTTTTTTAATGTATCGATATTTTTGAGCGATATTTAATATTTCGATCGATGCATAGATATAAAATTCAAAGTATCGAAAAGGTATAAAAATCTATATTTTTTACAGACCAATAAACATTTATAAGTTTTAAGATTATAAAATCCCAAAAAGGAATACTTTTTTTATACTAACATCTTTTTAACAAATTATATTTAATGTATTTTTTGTTTTTGGTCGACTTGATTTGTTGTTTAATAATTTGGTTTTTAAGATATATCGCCCATATATCGATATTTTTAAATAAAAATATCAGTATCGATACTGATATTTTCAAAAAATATCGATTCGACATAATATATCGATACTTTGTTGCGTTTAGACTCGGAACCTAGTGAAGGTTCCAAGTCTGAGTTTTTAACAAATTAAAAAAAAATTGTATGATAAATTCGGCGCCAGGGGGGTAAAAGCACGATGTTCTAAATTCAATTTACTTTGTCTCTCTAGAGGATAAAAACGACTTTTGCACTCAGATATCGAAGAGTAAAAATACTCTTTCCGAGATGGTGGGATGAAAAAGTAATTTTCTTTCTCGGCGTGACAGTTATTTTTGATGCCTGTACGTCAACCATGAGTTCTATCGAATGGCTTTCGATAGGTTTTTTACGCATCGAAACGCTGTAATCTCATAGCAGATTTTAGTTTCTTACGTAACCGCTAGAGGCGCTGCGAGGGTTTTCTATACAAATATTTTACCGCGTTGCTAACGAGTCTAGTGAGAAAAACTCATGGTCGAGGCACTGAAGAGTCGTCAGTCGCACCAAAAAAATTTGAAACCGGATATTGATTGATGAATGAATTTCTTACCAGTATTCTAATAAACCGGCCATTCTAGCCTAACTCTCGTTCTTTTTACCCGTTTGCCGAAGGAGGGTTAATGAGTGATTCTTTAATGGTTTAAAAACTAATAAGTATGAAATATTAAAATAGTATAAAATTATTCAATGTAACAAAAACCCGACTGCGTTAAAAGTACTAACTAAAAATCCAAAAACAAGCTTTTAATGTTGAAAAATGTATTGCAGAAGGGGAGAAGCAATTCAGGAACAGTTTTGATTATAATTCAGTATTTTTTATAATTTTCATTTCTACGTTGAGCTTAAGCAATATTTTTTTTATTTAGGTATATATTCCGGAAAAATCGAGCTTGATTTGGCATGATCGGTTTATAATTATAATGCAGAGTCACCAATAAAATGTACAACTAGAGATCGGATGAACTTCTGACCGGTATCCCTGTAAACCGGTCATACTAGCTAAAAATAATTGAGACGATCTGCAAATAATTTATATTATTTATTTATTCTGGAAAAATTGAGCATTAGGCTAGCATGACCAAGTTATAATCGTACCGGTTAGAAATTAATCCGATTTCCAGTTGTAAAATTTGTTGCTGACTAGCTTGTCTCAGCATTTTTTGGTCTACCGTGACGTGATGTCAACAAATTAACGAAATAATTCGGTTATAATTTTAACTACTTTTCCTGATATCTTCAAGTAAAGCTAGCTTTACTTGAAGATATCAAGAAAAGAAGAAAAAAAGTAGTTGTCGATGTCGATTTTTCGAAATTGGTTGAAGCAACTACTACTTTTTTGTAATTCAGCCGAAATTTCACTGCCACTTTTATGGAGATGGGGGACCCGTGTTGGATTCCGTAGTATAATTATACTATTTGTACCATTATTTGATAGTGTGTAGTATGTAGTATCGTTATGCCACTATACTACGCAAAAATACCATAATTTTGATGTCGACCGATTTGTATTAAATGAGCCCTTTTACTGATTAATATTTACCATAAAATATCGGGGATTTATGTATGTACGGCAACACCTAATCAGGATTATCTAGTACAAACCTAGTGTTGCCAATTTAGCGACTTCGTCGCTAGAAGTGGCGACTTTTGCTTAATATTGTTAGTAACAGAAAACAAAATTGTAGCCAAAAGTTAATTGTATTACATATTTATTTGATCACTTTTAGAGTACCATCAAAATACTTTATGCGCTCGTTTTTCAAAAGATTTTTGATATAATTTTTAGCTAATTAGAAAACTTTTCATCTTTTTAACAGATACAATAAAAAAATGCATATGGAATTAATAAAATAAAATAAAAATGAATGGTACTTACATTTATGTAATAAATACACCTTACGCCTAAACTGAATAAAAAAATATATTTACGATTTACGAATGGATTTTTACCCTTGTGGGAAAAAAGGCGTGAGTACTTAAGAATGCATTTAATTTTAATTCAAAACTAAAACGCCGAATAGTTAAACATTAATAACCTAACCTAAATTAAAAATTTAGAAAACCCCCGACACGAAATGTAATTTGCCATTTATTTTGTGGTGGTGGCCATCTTGGAATTTAAATGTAATGTTAGGCCAACACTGATTCCCGCCATAAGTAACGTCAAAGATCAAAGTCGTCAAGTCAAACTCGTTTACTCGTCTGATCTGAACTGTGGCTGGTTAATACAATACCTGGCTCCTTGAGAAAAAACTTATACTTACTTCACTTGCTACATACCAGTAATCTGTGCTTGAGAAGTTGGGACTTGAGAAACAAGAACTTGTAAACCTTCCGTCGTTCGTTGCCTGGCATAATTGTTGTAAGGTAAGTTGTTTAGCGCATTTGTAATGTGTTGTACTACAGTTCTTCTAAATCGTATTGCATTACTTGAAATCTTGTATCATTCAGAGTCGAGTGTCAGTAATTCTTTACTTTGCTCTATAGGTTCTTTCTTGGTTTAGTTCGGACTAGAAGACAGCATCCATTCTGCAATATCTATTGCACTGGAGTTGAATATCCTATTTTAATCATGGTCGGCAAACTTAACAAGCTTTTTGTGCTGAAAAGAGGTAAGAACTATCATGATATAATCTGTTTTGTCTTTATATTACCAGCTTTTAGTTTCCTTATTATGTACGCCATCTCGCATAAACTAAGTAATGAAATTACCCTGTACCTGTACACTTGTTGTTCAATCTTACAATCGTTTTTGTACACATGTGTAATCATTATAAACCATAGATTTCAAAATTTTTACAGTTTTGACAGCTAAGGAAACTTATGGTTGGAGTGTATGTAACGGGGCACAGGAAAAAAGACATTTTTTTTCGCAAATCGTTTATTTTCTCGATGTTATCTTATATAACACGTAAATATAAGCCTCTTGGTGTTTTTGGATCCGACCAGCCGTTTGTCGTAAAAACTATGTCGAAGGGTTCCACTTACAAAGGCGTCAGGGACTTTATTTTTTTTTTAAATTATTTTATTTTTGTTTTCGCGAATCGTTGATTTCGTGATTCTATCGTATATAACATAAATATAAGGCTGTTTTTTGTCTCCGACTAGGTGTTTGTCGTAAAAACAATGTCGAAGGGATCGGTACAAAATACAATAATATTACTGTACTAGAATTTAGGATGCAAGAGCGAGCAAAGCGAGCTCGCAACTTGGGGCACCCCGACTTGGACAGGTTAGGTTAGAAGGGGATGGCCGTGGTTTTTTTTAATCCACATGGAAGTAGGCCCTCCCACCCGTCAACTATGCCTTATTACTATTGCCTATACTTGTCCTTCACCCCAAAGGCAACTTGACCTGGACCTCAAGGTCACTGACCACGAACATTGACCTTTTAGAACAGCTGAGAAAAACGGACAAAGAATTTCTGAATTTTGACCTAGATCTTAGGGTCGATGACCTTGAACACAGTCAATGACCCAAAGGTCAAGGTCAATGACCCTGGGGCGTCCCATTGTGTTCCCCCACCCTACTACTCCCACATCCCACCGAGTCCTGAAGGCTTCACTAGGCGATGGTTTTTGGGCAAAAAAATTATATATTATAGTATTTACAAAGTATCGTCGCAAAATCAAAATCGGTCCATCCATTCGAGCGCTATGATGCCACAGACACACAGACACAGACACACACACACACACACACACACACACACACACACACACACACACACACACACACACACACACACACACACACACACACACACACACATACACACACACACACACACACACACACACACACACACACACACACACACACACACACACTGTGTGTCTGTCTGTGGCATCGTAGCGCTCGAACGGATGGACCGATTTTGATTTTGATTTTTTTATTTGAAAGGTAAATTATTAGGGAGTGTTCTTAGCTATGTTTGATAAAAATTGGTCCAACATGGCTGCCGCTACAAAATGGCGAATTACATATTTTTTCACAACTCCCTCAATATAGGTATCAAATGAAAGGACTTAACTAGGAGAATACTATACACTATGATAAATTTCAAATCCAAGATGGCCGCCACCACAAAATGGCAAATTACATTTCGAGTCGGGGGTTTTCTAAATTTTTAATTTAGGTTATTAATTATCTTAAGTTACTTACTGCCTTCTAGTTACATATTATGTATGTTTTCTGTAAAGGATTTCTTACACAGTTATGAATATCGTGTTGTTTACAGATGTCTCTGGTTTTTTAATGTTGTTATTACTGCTGCCATGAACCTTAAAAATTGCAAAGAACATTGTTTTACTTCTCATTCCATTTGATTACAGGTGGAAGGATGGAAGAGGTGCATATTGACAAAATCACTTCCCGGATAAAAAAGTTATGCTATGGTCTAAATATGGATTTCGTAGATCCGGTAAGCATTTCCTGACAATCTGTTTTACTAACAGTATAAATAGCAGAGATGGCAAAGTAAAAATTTTACTAAGTAACTGAGTACCAAGTATTACTTGGCAAGTATTGTTTGTACTAAATTTATTATACCATTATTTAATTACATGGACTAAGAGGAAAAGGTGTGCTGAATCTATTCCAAGAGTGGCACTTGCTTTCGTCACAATCCAGTTGCCACTTAATGAGCCTTTTCCATCTGAAAATTAAAAAAATCTCTGCTAGAGGCAGCCCTAGTTGGGGGGTACAAGTG
Organism: Acronicta psi; assembly: GCA_946251955.1. Lineage (NCBI taxonomy): Eukaryota > Metazoa > Arthropoda > Insecta > Lepidoptera > Noctuidae > Acronicta > Acronicta psi. Next base: position 5,933,083 of record OX276475.1, on the reverse strand, counting down.
TTTTGATTTCCCTATGGACGGTAATGTAAAACACATGTATTTTAATTTAAATAAATAAATTAATAAAGCGAATTAAATTTTATTAAAAATACACTCATGCCTAATAAACATTGTGCATTCACGACCTGCTCTTCTGACAGTTGATACAAGCAATATGGTATAAAAGTGTTTGGTGTTGTAAAACACAGCCTAAAATTGTGTGTTACTGTTAATTGTACCGCATTATGATTCAAAATAACTTCACAAATAAATCCCGTTAAGTTCTCGATCCAAAATTATTTAAACCCGCTGTTTGGGTTTTTATTCGGGTTTAAACCCGTTTCCACCCAAAGGGTTTAAACCCTTTGCCCATCTCTAGTCACCGCTCACACATCAGTCATCACAATCGTCATCGCAACGCATAGCATCGATAATTAATTGATTAATAATTGCAGGTGTCCATAACATTAAAAGTCATCAGTGGTATATATTCTGGTGTAACAACTGTGGAGTTGGATAACTTAGCTGCTGAAACAGCAGCTACTATGACTACTGATCATCCAGATTATGCAATACTTGCTGCAAGATTGGCCATTTCGAACTTGCATAAGGAGACAAAAAAACATTTTTCTGGTAATTTATTTTAAATTAAGTAAAATTAAACTGCCTTGACCTCTTTAGCTTAGTGGCTACGCTCGAGGTCCTGGGTTCGGTTGCCACTTCGAGCAAAGTATTATTGGTTTTTCCTATGAAATTCGCTGTAGCAATTCGGAGTTTTGATCTGTCCCTGTCCCTGGATAATGGACTTGATCCCTGAACATACCGGCGAAAGGTGTAGGTAATGTGATGTTTATGTAATTAAAACTGCGATAAAACTTCGTACTCCAAATATTAAATAAATTTTTATTTCAGATGTAATAACTGATTTATACAACATCATTAATCCACATACCAAAAAACGCACTCCAATGATTTCTGATTTCCATTATAATATAATCTTAGAAAATAAGGAGAGGTTAGATTCGGCTATTGTCTATGACAGAGATTTTAAGTACAATTATTTTGGCTTCAAGACTTTGGAAAGATCATACTTGTTGAAAATCAATAACAAGGTAAGTTTTTTTCAGACTGTCTGTATTTATTATTATATATATTAGGTATATGTATAGATACCTTTTTTTAAATTGTGGACAAGGGTAAGGGCCTGGTTCACCAGCTCTGGATAGCCGTTAACCACCAGATAAACTCAAAATTGGAACAATATTTGTGTGAAATGATCTGCCAACTCAATATGTGTGCCAAGTTTCATTACAATCGCTTCACATTCAGTATAAATAATATCAATCCTCCCCTATTTTTTCTACTATAGTCTGCGCGGAACTAGTTGGCCGCGCCTTAGGTATGTGAGCGGTGGGACGAAGGGGCGGGGTCGCCTGCGCTTGCTTTTGTTCACAGTAACCCGCCGCCTCACCCCTGTCCCGACCTAAGGCGCGGCCAACTAGTTCCGCGTGGACTATAGACTAAGAGCTGTGAAAATTTCAGTGAAAATTTCACGTCATTTTATAACGAGTCAGATTTGTATAGTTGTGTTCAGGCATGTTTGTGGACTACCATATTATGTCAGTCTGGCTGCTGAGTTCAGTTGCGTTTTGGAAAGGAAAAGGTTCATAACTAGCGAAAATACAACAAAATTACGTGATTTCATAAAAATTGTTTTATACATTTTTTACAAATTAGTAACGTATACAATGATGTACGAGTGTTGCCAGACTATTTACTGCTTGTTAAGATAGTTCCAGACTGGTTTAAAGTTGACCAACAATAAATTTACGTCGTTCTATAAAAGTTGAAATAAACTTTTTTTAATACCTTATATTATGGGATTTAAGTTTATTAGAATGCCAGAACAAATAGATGTTTTTAAAGTGTTGCCAGACTGTTTTACTGTTTCTCTCTCAAATCAATGAAAAATCTACTAAAGCACCACAATAGGCTTTCTGCTCGAGAATTCTCGAGGTGGGAATTCTCGAGAAATTTGTCTTTAGTCGAGACGGGAAATAATCTCAACTCCACACCACGCCAAAGTCTGGCTGCTGAGTTCAGTGGCTGCTGCTCAGTTCAAACCTCTTATGGGTGGAATTTTTCTTTCAAATTTATTTAGAATTCCATTTCTGGTCCAAACAAAAAAATACTTTAAAAATCGGTCCATAATGACAGAAAAATAGGAGAAAAATAAAGAAAAACATAAACATCAGAATAGAGAACCTCCTTCGGTTTTTCATACGTCGGTTAAAAAGGAGGTGGCTCTAATTATTTGGTCCCAAGTATATTATATTTTAATTTTAAGGGTTCTATACTTCAAAAGGAAAAAAGAAAACCCTTATAAAGTTACTTCGTTGTCCGTCTGTATGTCTGTCAGCACCCTTTTACTCAGGGATGCGTAGAGAAATCAAGTTGAAACTAATACCAAATACTTAGTTCTATGATCCTTTCGTGCTGTAAAAAAATCTCTAAAAAGGAATACATTTTGCAACATTTTCCATTAATACTCCGCTCCTTCGTCGTAGCGTGATAGTTTATAGCCTATATCTTCTCCTAGTCTTCCTCGATAAACGGGCTATTTAATAAAGAAAAATTTTTCTAATCGGACCAGTCGTTCTTGAGATTAGTGCGTTCGAACAAAATTCTTCAGCTTTATAATATTAGGCTATTGGTATAGATCACAGAAATTTAAAGATAAAAATTACTTGTCTTTTAGAAGTTTTTATTACTTCTTGATCCCACCTAATATTTTAATATTTTTTGAAAACTGCGTTCAAATACATCAGTAGTTTGTTTTGACTTCTGTTGCTTTATTAAAGATCCCCAATATCAATTTTTCCTTTTGTTTTTAATATCTGTATTGGACAGACCTGACAGACGTTCACTCAACTAAAGTTCAACAGATTGGCTCGTTAAACGCAAAACAGTCGGGTTAGTTTACACTATTTATAACTAAAGAAGCTGAGCGATCAATTACTTAATGGGGCTTTTAGAGTTTGTTTTTGTAACTGACTGTTACATAAGTACTGGCCTATGAGGATTTAAGAACTTACCTAGTTTTAAAAGTTTCTACACACCGGCACGGATACTTGACCAGGCGCTTATCTCGCGATAACGTAAGCTTTAAGGGTTTGTAAGGGTTGTTTCTTATGCAGGAAGGTCCTGAACTGAAGTGAGCTACTCGATTCTGTCTGAGAAGTTGCAGACTACGTGCTAGTCTACGAGCTTTTAAATTAACTTCCTCCAGTCGTCTTCTCGCTACGCTCATTAACATTTACGCCACTCGTGATTTGGATGCGATAGCGTATCTCAACAGCAGTAAAGTAGCGATTATTCAAAATTTCGCGGACAATAAAGCGGTCAATCCCGGGCCCATGCGCATCTGGTACCTCCACTGCCTGGTCTGCGGGAGTAGTGGCCTGTCTCTGGGTATCGTTTCAGAGCATATTGCATTGATGAACGAGGTACGTCAAGAGCAATAGCCACTTCATGCTGTGTCAGCCCTTGGTCGATTAATGCCACCGCCTGTGCAACCTGTGCAGGCCTGTGCTGATGTTAGTGGCAATATTATTGTTTGTTTGTTAGTGGCATTATTGTTTATGCACCTTTATTAATGGAATGAAAAGTACGGAATCACAATATAATTTGATAACCTAACAGAAAACATTCACTACACAGTCGCTCAAATGACCCGATTCGACTAAAACTTAAAAGTAATGTCACAGTGCATTGAAACATAATGATTTTGCCTCTCGAACGAAGAGTAAACTTTTTTGACCTTTCTGCATAAGAAACAACCCTTAAAAACCCCTAGAGCTCACGTTGTCGCAAGATAAGCCAAGTTTCCGTGCCGGTGAGTGTATTTACCAGGTTAACATAATATCTCATGTTTTAGGTTGCAGAGAGACCACAGCACATGCTTATGCGTGTTTCCATTGGTATTCATGGTGAAGACATTGAAGGAGCTATAAATACATATAATTTACTTTCTGAAAAATATTTTACCCATGCTAGCCCAACTCTTTTCTCAGCAGCCACTCCTCGTCCTCAATTATCTTCTTGCTTTCTTATAGCAATGAAAGATGATAGCATTGAAGGAATTTATGATACTTTAAAACAATGTGCCCTCATCTCTAAATCAGCTGGTGGGATCGGCCTCCATGTTCACTGCATTAGATCTAAGGGTACTTATATAGCTGGCACAAACGGTGTCTCCAATGGTCTCGTACCGATGTTAAGAGTATACAATAACACTGCCCGGTATGTTGACCAAGGTGGAAATAAAAGACCCGGTGCTTTCGCCGTATATTTAGAGCCATGGCATGCTGATATATTTGAGTTCTTAGATTTAAAAAAAAATACTGGCAAGGAAGAAGTACGTGCCAGGGAATTATTTTATGCTTTATGGATACCTGATTTATTTATGAAAAGAGTTGAGAGCAATGAAGATTGGAGTTTGATGTGTCCTCATGAATGTCCTGGATTAGCTGATTGTTGGGGTGAAGAATTTGAGTCATTATATGAGAAATATGAACAAGAAGGTCGTTTTGTAAAAAAAGTAAGAGCTCAAGTTGTTTGGAAAGCTATAATTGAAGCACAAGTAGAAACAGGAACTCCATATATGCTTTACAAAGATTCGTGTAATAGAAAAAGTAATCAAAAGAATCTGGGCACCATTAAATGTAGCAATCTCTGCACGGAAATAGTGGAATATACTGCACCAGACGAGGTTGCAGTGTGTAATTTAGCTTCTATTGCATTAAATATGTTTGTTAGTGATGACAAAACCTATAATTTCGTAAAATTGAAGGAAGTTACTAAAATCATAACACAAAATCTTAACAAAATTATTGATGTAAATTACTATCCAGTACCAGAGGCAAAAAATTCAAACACGAAGCACAGACCCATAGGAATTGGAGTTCAAGGATTAGCAGATGCATTTGTTTTAATGCGGATACCTTATGAGAGTGAAGCAGCAATTAAACTAAATCAACAAATATTTGAAACAATTTATTATGGTGCGCTAGAAGCTAGTTGTGAATTAGCTGAAAAATATGGAGTCTATGAGTCGTATGAAGGCAGCCCTGCAAGCCAGGGTATATTACAGTATGATATGTGGAAAAAAAATCCAACAGATTTATGGGATTGGGGAGCACTGAAACAGAAGATTGCTATGCATGGTCTTCGGAATTCACTTTTGTTAGCTCCCATGCCCACTGCATCCACCGCGCAGATATTAGGGAACAATGAATCATTTGAACCATTCACATCAAACATTTATCAGAGACGTGTCTTATCGGGCGAATTTCAAGTAGTAAATCACCATCTTTTACATGATCTAACAGAAGCAGATTTATGGGATGAAGATATGAAAAATCTTATTATACACAATAACGGATCCATACAAAATATTGAATCTATCCCTAAGGAAATAAGGGACTTGTATAAAACTGTTTGGGAAATTTCTGTAAAAACAACAATTCAAATGGCTGCTGACAGGGGTGCATTTATTGATCAAAGCCAGTCATTTAACATTCACGTTGCTGAACCAAACTATGGTAAATTGACATCTATTCATTTCTATGCATGGAAAATGGGTCTAAAAACAGGAATGTACTATCTACGAACAAAGCCCGCGGCAAATGCCATTCAGTTTACTGTTGATAAATCTAAAGTCAAGGGTAGGGGTGTTATAAATGGTAAATCAGAAGTAGAAGATGCGAATATGGCTGCAATTAAGTGTTCCTTACAAAATAGGGATGAATGTATGAGTTGTGGTTCATAAAATATGTAAGAGCAGTGAGCGTCAGCTGTTATCTGATACGTATGGTACCGAATTGTTTAGCTAGCTAGTAATCAAATAAGAATTCAATATTAAAATACTGACATAAATAGGTATGTATTGTATAATATTAAAAATATATGTTCCACTAACTTAGCCATTTTTATTAAGTTGTTTACTAAACCTAAAATACTTGAAATGTTCTGATCTCAAAATTCTGTATGGTATTTATGGTAATTACTAAAAGTATTAGCGTCAATTCAGATCAAGCTGAAAAATGTATAAGGTTCATTGATATAAATACTATATAAGTCAATGATAAGGTTATATTTAATTACCACAATAAGTGCTCGAACATTTTTCCGCCTGTTTAGAATTGACCCCCTTTATTGTCTTGAACATAATTTTAAGAGACGAGTGTACCCACATCAAGAGCTCTTTATGATTTTAACGCGGCGGCCGGCACTTCGCTAGGTATTTACATACCTACCCGAAAACACTACCGGGTATTTATCGCAGTCCATAAATTGAATTAAGAAAAAACATAAGTATAATATTTCATATTTATGAGGATGGTATCGTTTTATTAATATTAATCACAATAACATGGCTCAAGTTCAATAGTGTGGCTGACCCTGGCTTGGCCACAATCAGGGATTTCAATTTTGATGATGTAAAAATTTTGTCGAAATTAGTCTCCAAATATCAGATTTAGTCGGTTACCGGTTCAAAGTTATAATGGTTTATAGGTGGCCGTGCTAGAGTCAGTCTGCCCAGCTTGGCCACATTTATATCTCAAAAACTAAGGCACCTAGTTAAGATCTGTTTTCTTCCAGATTTAGTTAGTCGCCAAATATCAGATTTAGTCGGGTCTTAGTTTAGAAGATATTGTAATTTTAATTTTGAAGGTATAGTCCAACAGCTAGATCGAACCAACGACCTTCAAAAATATAGACAGGTTATACACCAACATTAAAGTATTTTAAAGTGGCGCAAGGAGTAGTGTATATGTATTTCTGACGTTAGCGCAATAGAGACAAATGATGGGGCATGCCTGTTGTTAGAAAGAGAGAGAGAGAATAATTTTAGGCGCTGTCGGGACGTATAGCCGTAAAGAGATAGCGTGCCCAACTGAATGAACGCACTCCGCCTTTCGTCTGGTCATTCTAGAGCGTGTACGTCGTATCTATAACATCTTAGGATCGAACTTAATGTGTAATATAAGTAGGTACTTCTACTAGAAAAGTGAGAGATAAATTCTCAATTAAATATACTTGTTTTTATGTTATTACAAGTTATACTATGTGTAGGTTGGAAATAATAAACATGAGGTCAAGATATTGTATAGTCGTATGCAACTGCTTCTCCAAATTATACTCTAATTTACGTTAGAAAAATAAAACTACTGTTGGCAAAATAAGAATATAATATAATTTATGTACCTACCAAATGCGTTAAAATTATCGTACCTTTGGTAAACTGTTTAAAACACTTAAAAGTTGAAAACTACTACAATACCTACGTTAAAAATACATACCTACTAATATAATATAATACCAAATTTAAAAGCTCTATAAGAAATAGGATGAAACGATCTCCTCTTCTTCACTATTCACCTGTATTATCAGTTTGGTCGATGGCATTTACGAAACAATTTAACAAAGGAGGTCATCGAAATCGGCCCAAATGAGGTACCGAAGGTACACCTATTGGAAAAAAGACTCTGTATTACGCTGGTTAAAACTGTAGTCGTACTTTTTTTTAATGTTGACTGTGTGATGAGAAAACAAAACATAATTTGAGAATAATCATGCCATTTTGGCGCACTATTATCTTTTTTGTAATGATTTCATAGTAAAAACTCAGTGTCACGCCCTTACGGCAGTTTATTATCAGAGTTGAGTTGTATGGGCTTTTGATGACCTCCTTTCCTTTTTTCATTCTTTACTGGTCAAAGGAAAAAAATATTTATAGAAATATTTTGTCATTACATATTTTTTGTAAACTTAATCTAGCTAATTAATTAATTTTAATCTAGCTCTTGGATTATATCCCTTCAAAACTAAGGCTGATATTCAGAAACGAAACTCAACATGAACTTATGCTTCCTAAGTTTATGCTTAGTTTTATCTCTGAATATCAGCCTAAAATCACAATATCTTCTTAACTAAGACCCGACTAAATCTGATATTTGGCGACTAAGGAGATGTTTCATTTTGTATGGGACTCGGGCCATAACCTGTACCTTTCAGAAAATCTGGGAAACAAACCCATGAATAGAATAAAGTATAATTTTTTACATAATATTAAATGGTTTTTATCATACAAAAATATGGACTGGAAATACCTACAAAACAAAAAAGGTGCATACCTACAACTCTTCTAAGCGCATAAAATGGCTGCCATTGCTAGGGTTGTACCAATAATGTTACTTGAACGAATATCGATACCAGATATGAGTTTTACTAGATATCACGTTTGGATGATATAATAACAATGATATTTTATTTTTAGGTAATATTGTAACATATAAATAATAAAAGATTACTTAAAGTCCGTTGTCAATGAAAAAATTAGTAGGTTTATTTGTGTGCGTTCGCGCAGCGGGATGTTGTTGAATTTAAAGATTTTAATTATGCAGATATTTAGTGTATGACGTCGTATAATTGTGTATGGTAAAAAAAAATTTGTGCACGCAGCCATTGTTGAGAAATTCACCAAAAACTGATTCCGCTGGGCGAACGTTGTCCTGGCGGAACTCTTTTTAATCCATAGACTTTAGAAGAAAAAAGATGTGTCCAAAAATTAGTGTGTATTTGTGTGTAATTGTGTATGTATGAATAAAATTAGTGCATGCATAAACTTCGGAGAAATTCAAGTTTCCGCTACGCGAACGTTTGGCCATTAGCTAGTTTTCATATAAAGCGCTTACATAGAGAGCTGTAGATTTTTACATACATTGTTTTGAATTTGTGTATATTTGTTTAAAAAACAGATTTAGAAAAAAACGTAGGGCTTAAAAGACAAAAATATAAACGTAAAATACTGGCCGCTTTTTTGTAGCCATCTGAACTTGGTCGGGTTATGTAGTGTGAAGCGATACTTATCTTATTTTATTACAAGCTATTAATAATATATTTTATTACTGTCCGGGTCAAATCTTGCAACGAATATTTTAACCACTTCGTGGGGTTCAATTGAGTTGAAATTTGATATACTTTTGTAAATTATAATGACAATTTATTAATGGAGCCGGTCTGATGATGTAGTCAGAAGGTCTTAGGAACTAATGAATACAACAAGATAACCCCATCGTATTTGAGCTCTTTGAATTGGTTTTGTAGTATTAGTACTATACCCCTAGATGATATTCAAGGTCTGATGATGTCGGAAGAGCGCAAGAAGATAACCCACCATGTTTGGGCTCTTTGGCATAGTCTTGACGAGTAAAATGCACAAAAAATAAGTGATATAATAAAGAAGCTTACGTACAGTTTTCGCCAAATGTATTGTCTGGGTCGAAGTTAGCACGAGCTAACTTTAATTTTATTATGTGATGGGGAAAAAATAAAATTCATTAGCTTATTGGTGTGATAATGTTTAATTATGTATAACTTTTGATCAATATAATACGATTACAAGGCAGTTCCTAGCTACCTATTCATTTCTGAACAAAATTAGTTTGTTCAGAAACTGTCTAGGTATATGACACTTTTACTCATTACATCAAGTGTTTCATTAAAACAGCTTTCTTCAAAGTGTAGTAAACACACTTTTGCTTTAAAGCTTCATTTTTAGGAAACCTATAAAAAAGGTAAGTTTTTTTATTTATAAATAAATCGTTTCAATTAGCTGCTAAAATAAACAACGAATACTGTGGGACTGCAGTCCCATGGTGCCGTGTATCACGAGACAAACCTAGCAAAGACCCTAATTCACTTTGACTAACCGATTAGGACATGCGGAATGATCAAAGATATTGTTTCAGTGCAGAACATAGACATATATAAAAAAACTAGATCTTTGGTGCAGAAACAAGGCTGAAAATATTATGGCAATGGTACAACACTATTCCATTATCTATACTATTATAAAATTGTAAAAAAGTCATTTCTGTACATTGAAGATATTTAAAAAAAAACAATTGGGTTAGAGTATATAAACGATCGCGAACCCAAAAATATGATTTTTAGAATTCTTGTCTGTTTGTCTGTTTGTTAGGGGTTGGCGCTAAACCTACTGAATAGATTTGAATTCTGTATTAACTGTTGTAAAGCATAATTTCCAACTTAAAAACTGATGTAAAGCTTTTTTCAATTATTAGTATAGATCCTTAGATAGAGCTTGACCTCTCTGTTGTATGCAAGCCCATAGAAAGAAGAGATCATCATTGCTGGTTTTTGATTTTTAATTTTCTATTTAAAAGTCCATCGTTCAACTAAAAAAATTAGGTATATCTCATTCCACTCGGTTGCGTAGATGCTGAGATAGAGCTTGACCTCTCTGTAGTATGTATTCCTATTGATATAAGGGATCATTATTGTTGGTTCTTTAATTAAGTTGTCATATGCGTAGAAATCGTGATTGTTGATTAGTTATAAACAACAACAAATATTAGTTAAAGTGGTATAGACTTAAATTAAACAATAGTTGATGTTTCCGTTTTATTTTGGAGTGATGTTCAATAACACATTTTCACAAACAACATCACCTCAGTACCTTATAGAGAACCTCAGTACCGAGACTAATTGTCGACCGGAATCGAACCCACAATATTCATTGAGCTTAGCGCCGTTATAACTTAGTCACGAGGCCCTTTTTACAAACCTCTAAAACACTACTTCAAAATACAAGTTTTTTATCAATGGGATCAATTTCTAATCCTAATTTTGTTTCTACATCCACGTAAGCGAAGCCGCGGGCAAAAGCTAGTGACGTAAAATATCGTAAAATAAAATTTATGAAATATTGAATAATACAACGGTTTTATAAGCGGACATTATGCCAAATATCAATACTTCAGCCATAAATTAATGATCGCGTTAATATTGTTTAACGAATGTGTATTAATGCACAAAAACCGGCTACTAACCTGTGCAAAGACAATTGAGGTTGATTTTTACTCTTTTTTGCACCACACTTCACAATACAACACACAGGCATGTTGAATTTCTTTTTTACAACGTTCACATAAAATTTTAAGGATGTAGTCTTCGTAATTTTCTCGCAAATTGCAATAATACAAAAAATAAACAAACACTTGACAGCTCATCTACCACAAACTGGGCGCATAAAATGGCGGACACGGCACTTACCTACAGATGTCACTACGTCACCGTAAAATTTTGCCATTATGAGCACCAACTTAAATATTGTTGTCTCTTTTATCAAATACGATTACTCTATTGGAAAGAATGAGACAAAAATATATTTCACATTCTGTATCGTATTTCACTCATATTTGTATAAGCAAATGTATCTATAGAATAACGGGGCCCCTCCATGTATTTACTAGCTCTTTGGTTTTTATCATAGATGTTTTTATGCACATATTTAAAATTAAATATGTTTGACGTTTGTCAAACATATATAATTTGACGTTTGACAGGTTGTAGAGATGACGTTTCCATAAACCATAAACCTAGAAACTTCTTCTTCTTATTTATTTATGGCAATTGGTGCCGATGTCGACAATTCTGCCAATGTGAAAGTGGATAGGTACATTTAAATAATATTACAAGTAATAAATCGCTGTACTTTGTAAAATATTTCAAAAACAAGCAAAATGGCGATACGCCACAACCATGTTAGAATTCCTTATCCCAACCTAGAAACTTATTGAATAAGAAAAACTTACCTTCAAGAGTTGATAGGATATTTTGACACCTTTTGGGTAAGGCAGTATTTATATAAATTGGACAATAAGTCTTCTACTTCTTCTTATTTATTTATGGCAATTGGTGCCGATGTCGACAATTCTGCCAATGTAAGTAAGTAAGTCATTTCCTATTAATTGTGAACAGAACGTCCAACAAAATGCCATTTTGAATTTTTCGTTCAGAAGTAGACTCCATAAAAGCAGTTTTTTTTTTTTTTTTTTTAATGATGAAAATCATCACAATTGCTTATATTCAGGTTACAAATCAGGTTTTAATTCACAAGAGAATATTTTTCCCAAGATCGTGGTATTTTTTCCTCTTTTTCAATAAATGTACCTACATTTTATGGCCGAAAATGAAACATCTCCTTTCGACTAAATCTGGAATAAAACAGATCTTCGCTAGGTGACTTAGTTTTTGAGATATAAATGTAGCCAAGCTGGGGAGACTGACCCCAGCACGGCCACCTATAAACCCTTATAGCTTTTTGTCTACGCTTGAGACAATGGAGCTTCGACGCTCAATGAAACGATATACGTTACGAATAAACAGTTATATTTTATAATTATGTTCTTGCTCACAATTATGGTTTTTTGATAATTATTACAAATTTGAGATTTGATTTGAGAGAAGCGGAACACGTTCTTCCGTGGCTATCGAGGTTTGTGCAAAGTCATTATACAAAACTAAAATATTAGGAGGTAGACATATCGCACTTGATTCAATTTAACATAAAAGTACCGACAGTGTGATTAATAAAAAATGAGAAATATTACAAATAAAAATAGCAACAAGTTGCATCCGCTTGTAAACGTCTATGATGTATGTCAGGCGCGTACACTTTTGAACCGATGACCGACTAAGAGCCGATTTCACCATTTAAATTAAACGCGATCAATTCAAGCTAATCTCGGTTCTCGCAGTTAACTGAGTTCAGGACGCAGGTTAGCATTTCACCAACATAAACTGAATTCAGTTAAGACTGATCTTAGTATAAATTCTGAACGCCCGATTTTGGACATTTAACGTATCTGATCGCGATCAAGACTTGTCAAAGCCATAAAAGATAACCTAATTTATAATTTAATTAATTTATTAGAGATATTCTAATTATATGAGTAGTCTATATTATTGGGTTTCGGCAATATTTCAATAAAACTCGTTAGAATTCTTAAAACACGATAATTAATAATTATGCAGAAGCGAAATGACATTATTTAATGGAGAAGAGAAACAGCGCCACCAGTGACATAAAACGGAAACGAAACACGTACGTTTACGAAGATACTATCCAACAAAATGTTTACAAAGACATCTATGAGCTATCATAGAAATTTATATTTATTCAACGTAATTATATTGCCTACAAGCTGTATTTTTTTATTTTAATGCTCTATGAATTTACTCGAACTTCACTATCCTCAACATCATCTCAAATCTCACTTAAAAATTATAACTTACCATTTTTAACTGCAAAGCGCATCGTAATTTGTCTATGATTGTCACGAACTGACAACATTTACATTCTATGTCAAAGTAAACTTACGTTTTCGTAAACGCGATCAAAAATTACCCGGTGAAATCTGCAAGACGTGAACCGAGATCAGAACCAACATATAAACTCGATTAAGCAGAACTTAGTTTTATTGAACTCAGTTTTCAATGCGAACGGTAAAATTGGCCCTAAATCTGATATTTGGCGACTAAATAACGACTAAATTTTTACGTCATCAAAATTAAAATCCCTGATTGTGGCCAACCCAGGATCAGCCACACGAGCTTATCTTAAATCAATAATGTTTAAAAAAAAAAGACCCGGTTTTTATAAAAAATCAAACTAAAATTATTGTGAAACCACCACCACCTACATAAATAATTTTATTACTTTTATAAAAAAGAAATTTGTTGGCGAATATAATCGATGTTAGCGCTATTTACTATTACAATGTTGCAACAGAAACAGTTTCTATCTCAGATATTATTGTTTCGCTAACTCTTATGACATTACATGTATTGTTATCCTTTATAACAGAGCGTAGGCTTAGTTAAAGATGCTATTCCAGGAATAGCAATGATCCGAATAGCAATTGACATATTCTCGAATAGCAATTATCAATATTTTTGTCTATTTTAATTCGTGGACTATATTTTTATAATTTATTTTATTCCATGAATGGCAATTTCGTCATAGTAGCTACTAGTGATGTGGTGTAATATGTTATTTAGGTTGTCATAAAATGAAACATTTCATCCAGCGCGTTTACCAGTGCGTCTATTTTTTAAATTTTAAATAATAATTTAGGTACAGTGTGCTTGTACTAAATCAGCTTTTATAATATCGCATTTCTTTCTATATATAGGTAAGTAGTAGCGGCCCGTCCTGAATTCACACGGGTAGACATTCTATTGTACTGTCTCATCGGAACCAGCATACAACGCCACGTTTTATGACTTTTATGTTTTATGCAACCTTAGTACTGTAGACTGTAGCCTGGTATTCCGAAATCTCTCAGAAAGTCAACATCATCATACAGCGCCCCACGCAACGAATACCACTTCTATCTAAATAACCTAACCTAAATTAAAAATTTTGAAAACCCTCGACACGAAATGTAATTTGCCATTTTGTGGTAGCGGCCATCTTGGATTTAAAATTTGTCAGTGTGTATACCTAGTATATTAATTTGATACCCATATTGAGGGAGATGTGAAAAAATATGTAATCCGCTATTTTGTGGCTGCGGCTATCGTGGATCGAATTCATCAAACAGCTAATAACACTCCCGACTAATTCGCCTTTCAAATAAAAAAAATCAAAATCGGTTCATTCGTTCGGGAGCTACGATGTCACAGACAAACACACACAGACACGTCAAACTTATAATAGGTACCTACCCCTTAGTTTTTGCGTCGGGGGTTAAAAGACAAATAACATTTAAAATTAAAAACCACATCACTAGTAGCTACTATGATGCAATTGCCATTCGTGGAATACAATTTAATATAAAAATATAGTCCACGAATCCGCAACTGACCAAAAAAAACAAAAATATTGTTGTTTGCCATTCGTGGCATACGTCAATTGCTATTCCTGGAATACATCAAGTTAAGACGGACGAAATTTGAAACGTACCATCTTTCTGAATACGACTTTTTAAGATGATTTTTGTCTAAGGCTTTTATTCAGAGACGAAACTAAGCCTAAACACACTAATTTAGGCTTAGTTTCGTCTTAAGCGTAACTTTACGGTTAGCGTCGTCTCTGAGGCTAAGGCTGATATTCAGAAACGAGACTCAACATGAACAGCTTATGCTTCCGTATGTCAAATTTGTATGACAATTTGACATACGGGAGCCTAAGTTTATGCTTAGCATCGTCTCTGAATATTAGCCTAACATTCAGGCTGTCAATATTCAGAAACGAGACTCAGCATGAACTTATGCTTCCGTATGTCAAAATCGAGTGCTTACGTTCAAATTTGTATTCAGAGATGTTCGGAACACTACTTAAACTTCGCGTAAACTATGCTAAGCCTAAGTAGTCAATATCGGTTACTTTAGCTGTCTAAGCAGTGGATCTAGCGCCGCCCGGTGGACAAAGCTGTAGTTATTTTTGGTAGTTTGATATATTTTTATTTACTTAGATTTATTAAATAGCTGTTTCATATCATTTTATTTAGTTTTTTTATAGAATAGATAATATGTCGATGTAAGTAAATATTGTTTGTCAATAAAAACTTTTTATCTTACCATATAACTTTACAATAAATGGGTATGTGGTGCTTTATTGTGAAACCACATCTACTTAAAAATATTATCATTATTATAAAAAAGATATTTCTTGGCGAAAATAATAGATGTTAGCGCTGTTTACTGTGACAATGTTGCAACAAAAACAATTTCTATCTCAGATATTGTTGTTTCGCTCACTCTTATGACATTACATATATTGCTATCCTTTATTTATAACAGAGCGTAGGCTAAGTTAAGACGGACGAAGTTTGAGACGTACTATGTTTCTGAATACCACTTTTTAAGATGCGGTAAGCCGATTCTTGTCTTAGACTGATCTAAGCCCGTCTTACATGAATATCTCTGAGGCTGATATTCAGAAACGAGACTCAACATGAACTTATGCTTCCGTATGTCAAATTTGTATGACAATTTGACATACGGGAGCGTAAGTTCATGCTGAGTCCCTTCTCTGAATCTCAGCCTGAATGTCAGCCTCAGAGACGATGCTCAGCGTTAAGTAAGGCTTCCGTATGTCAAATTTGTATTACAATTTGACATACGGAAGCGTAAGTTCATGCTGAGTCTCTTCTCTGAATCTCAGCCTCAATGTTAGCCTCAGGCCTCTGCCTCGAATTTTGCGGGCAGCGGGGCGGCGGCGGCGGCGGCGGCGGCGCGGGAGCGGGGCGGGCAACGCTGACCTGTTCTCCAAACCAGCGGGCAGATCGCGCGGCACTATAGCGGTGTAGTGTTGTATTGTCGAGATATTTGTTTTTATTCGCAAACGAAATGTCTGAAAAACGGCGACAACATCTTTTTGATTCAAATTTATTCCTAACGCTCAATTTATTGTGGCCAAAAGAAGAAGTGGATCCCTACTATAGGGCAAGGAAAATAGATGGCGAGTTTTATCGAAATTATAATTGGTTAATTATTCTTCTATTTTTATGGTTCACATCTTTGCTGTTCCATATGGGTGTCCTCGCAATGATTGCCGAAATAATTTGCTCTTGCACGTCCGAGGACATTTTGATAGGTCACAAAAAAAATGTACAACACTATACTACAATGCAGGTCGACGTGCAACGCGGGCGGTCACCGCTTGACTGGAGTGCACCGCTCGTTGCTCGTTGCCCGCCCCCGCGCCGCTGCCACGCCGCTGTTTTCGAGAACCGTTCCATTTGATTTTACGCATAAGATCCTGCCTCTCCCGCGCCGCCGCCGCCGCCGCCCCGCTGCCCGCAAAATTCGAGGCAGGGGCCTCAGACTGATCTAAGCCCGTCTTACATGAATATCTCTGAATCTCAGCCTAAATGTAATATTCAGAGACGATGCTCAGCGTAAAGTAAGGCTTCCGTATGTCAAATTTGTATGACAATTTGACATTCTTTGTTCTGAATATTAGCCTTAAAGGGACGATCGAGGCAGGGTTTTAGTTCTCGGCCGAGACCGCGACCGAGGATAAAATAAAATTTAAAATCAGCTTAGACCGAGAGCCGAGAATAGATAAAACGTATAAAAAAAATGAAAATGTAATTTTGTACAGTACAATATATTTGTGTTAACAATAATGTTTT
Organism: Acronicta psi; assembly: GCA_946251955.1. NCBI lineage: Eukaryota > Metazoa > Arthropoda > Insecta > Lepidoptera > Noctuidae > Acronicta > Acronicta psi. The sequence continues at coordinate 5,916,089 of OX276475.1, read as the reverse complement.
AATAATCAAAATTGAACAACGTGATGTAGCACAAAAAAAGCAATTTTTATTTCAACTCCCTCTTCAGTGTATTTTTTCAAAATATTCCCAAAAAGGTTTTATAATGATTTTTATTTCATCAACCCATTAATCGTCCCTCTGCTGGGTTCGGGTCACTTTTCAGAATGAGACGGGTTAGTTTATAGTCCACCACGCTGACCTAGTCCGGATTGGCAAAATTCATGCCAGATTTTCAGATAATTTATACAGGTTACTTCACGGTGCTTTCCTTCATTGTTGAAGGAAGATTTCCTCATTGGGAGTGATAGATTAATACGCACATGAATATGAAAAGTCAGGGGTACCGAGGCCTAAGATTCGAACTCGAGACTATGGCTAATATTCAGGCTGAGATTCAGAGAAGAGACTCAGCATGAACTTACGCTCCCGTATGTCAAATTGTCATACAAATTTGACATACGGAAGCATAAGTTCATGTTGAGTTTCGTTTCTGAATATCAGCCTAAGAGACGATGCTAAGCATAAACTCAGGCTTCCGTATGTCAAATTGTCATACAAATTTGACATACGGAAGCATAAGTTCATGTTGAGTCTCGTTTCTGAATATCAGCCTATGACTTGGCAGTCCAGTGGTAATAGCATAATATAACCACTGGACTGCCAACTCGTAGGTCTTGAGTATCGGTATGGCCAAGATCTAGGTCGAGCCTCAGAAACTTCGTCCTACCGGTTCAGTATCTTCACTGAACCTACCTACATTATATATTTTTAGGACTTTTGCCTACTACCTTCGTGTCTATTTTATTCTTTGAAAAAATATTTTTACTTTACTCGTGAGGAACGAAACCCAACAAAGTTAGCCACTGAAATCGAAGAAAATATACTCGTATCTGGTGAATAAAAAAGAAACTGTCGCTTATTTTATATAAATAGTTCCCCTTAGCAAAATTTTACGCAATTAAAAATCCTGTTCTGTAATCTATACATAGAGCTACATAGTGTGTCAGGCTTAAAACTACAACTCTTATGTATGTAGGGTATGTTATGTTTTCTATAGTCTTCAGATTTATATTATATCCAGTACTTAGGTAGCAGCTAACAGCTTCTGTTGGTTATAAGGGTTCAGGACACAATTGTTTTTCCTCTAAGATTCCGCACCTAAAAAAGAACCCTTATAGGATCACTTCTTTGTCTGTCCATCTGAGTATGTTGTTACAATGGTAATTCTAACGGTGCCTAATATCACAAATGTTGAAGTTTTAAGCCATTACAACAACAAAGAATATGAAAAAGAAAATCAAGACCCCAAAAACTTTAAACATCAAGGCTCTATTGCCTGTGACACTTTGGAAGTATTTCATGATTTCTCTATGGCCAGCTTCTACATTCATTTCTGCTTCCTGAATATTTGTATCAATTCTACCAATTGCTTCATCTTGCTCCTTTACCATGTGTGCCAATTGTTGGAATATTCCTCCTAACTCAACAATAGTGCTCTCAATATTGTGCATGGTTTCAGCCCTTTGTTGCACATACGAGTCTGAGTCATCTCTCATAGCTAATTGTTGTGTTTGAATACTTGGGGCATCTCCTAAATCAATGCTGATGTCATCCTGCTGCAAAAGTGACGGAACCTCTTTCACTAAAGGAGCCACTCTTGAAAATTGTTCCCGGCGGTTATTTTGATGCTTCAGGTTTTCAGATCTAACTTCAAGGACCTTAAAAACATTAATTAATTGATCTTATTATCAAACAAAATAGATTTGCTAATGTATGATTTCTTATATCTATTCCAGTTTATAATCGAATATTAACTATTAAACTTCATCTTTAGAATCTCTTTAGCAGCTATTGTTAATATAATAATGCTAGCGGCCCGTGCGAAGCTTCACCTGTGTTCCCCGGTGGACCGTAAGCAGCGCCACCTACCCGGTTCAACTGTATTTTCAAACCATCCAGGAAATCGTTAGTAGTAATCTAAATAAAACATTTCAACCAAATCGGTCCAGCCGCTTAGGAGTTAGTTGACAAACAAATTGTTCAGTGGGCTATTAAATACATTTTATTCAGCCAGACAAATTACAATGACCAGACATTCCCCCAGACACGAAAAACTTTCAGCCGTGAGTACAAGCGCGACGGCGTCACAGCGCTATGCTTGTGCCTTAAGGGACCGATTGAAAATGGCGCCTAGGGCACGCAACATATTTGCGCCCCTTAGTAAATTAACTTGATAAATTAAATTAATTGGATCTCTTTTGTTTCTACTACAATAGTAAGTTATAAGAAGGCCAATTATACAATTTGTTTATTACTACCTCCAGTTGCGTTATGACACAGCGAGCGAAGCGAGCTCGAAAATTTAGGTACCCCACCTGGACAGATTAGATTAGAAGACTAATTACAATTAGTGTGTTACCTGCAGTTGCCTCAGTAAGAGCGAGCGAAGCGAGCTCGAAAATTGGGGCCTCTCACCTCAGACAGGTTAGGTTAGGTAAATCTCATAGTAATTCCAATTAGTCGGCTAGTATCTCCAGTTGTCTCATGCAAGAGCGAGCGAAGCGAGCTCGAAAATTGTGGACATCCACCTCGGACAGGTTAGATTAGAAGGGTAATTACAATTAGTTTGTTACCGCCCCCAATTGTCCCATGAGCGAGCGAGAATTTGAGCCACCCACTTCGGACAGCTTAGGTTAGAAGGGTAATAACACTACCTATATTTTTGTATTTTTATAGCATTTTCTATGCTACGTCACCTTAAGACGTAAGTTTAGAATATAAAGGAAGATTTCGATTTGGCGAGCGGGACTGGCGGTGGCTTAGCGGTCATAGCATCTGGTGTACTGAACCAGAAGACGCTGGTTCAAATCCTGCCCGCCAGTCGATTTTTTCCGTCAATAAAATAAAGGGTAATTACAATTGGTTCGTGACCGCCTTCAGTAGTCTTATGAGCGAGCGGTTTTTTTATATTGAATTATCCTGAGAATTTTTTTATGTCTTATTTGAACTTATTTGAACGTAATAATCATGGGTCGGATTAGGTAAAGTTTTTAAGGACTAAATACCGACAACGAAATCGACATAGTCCTTTAAATTTTTTACAGCGATTGATATAGTTTTCTATTTCTTTTTTACCTTGTAGGAACACAAAACTAAATTAAATATTTTTTTTTTGGTAGGTAATTTTACGTCGTTTGGTACTTAAAAACTCTACGACAGTATACCTTTCAAAAACTTTTTTGTGCATTCGGATAATTTCAATTAATTTGGACTTTAATAATACGATTTGGAATAGAAAACATTTAAGCTAATCGTCTAAAAGTTACGATTCAACAAACCGGTACCGTAGGTACATCACTACACAAAAAAGGTGGTATCATTATTTGTAATTTTGACATCTGCATTAGGGATGTCGGAAATTCAAAAAATATCGATATACAAGGTGGAAGGGACATCGACGCACAAACGTCGTGACAAGGTTTTACTCAAGGTCAAAAATAAAATGACCTAGGTCATTCATGTAGAAAATGACCGGTTACGGATATTGTCATTTTTGAGCGTGCAGTGTATTGCTAACAACGCGATCAAGCGTGCGATCCGCAACTACCTACCTATTTACTCACACAAATACAAAAATACAAAAATATAGGTAGTGTTATTACCCTTCTAACCTAAGCTGTCCGAAGTGGGTGGCTCAAATTCTCGAGCTCGTTTCGCTCGCTCTTACATGGGACAATTGGGGGCGGTAATAAACTAATTGTAATTACCCTTCTAATCTAACCTGTCCGAGGTGGATGTCCACAATTTTCGAGCTCGCTTCGCTCGCTCTTGCATGAGACAACTGGAGATACTAGCCGACTAATTGGAATTACTATGAGATTTACCTAACCTAACCTGTCTGAGGTGAGAGGCCCCAATTTTCGAGCTCGCTTCGCTCGCTCTTACTGAGGCAACTGCAGGTAACACACTAATTGTAATTAGTCTTCTAATCTAATCTGTCCAGATGGGGTACCTAAATTTTCGAGCTCGCTTCGCTCGCTGTGTCATAACGCAACTGGAGGTAGTAATAAACAAATTGTATAATTGGCCTTCTTATAACTTACTATTGTAGTAGAAACAAAAGAGATCCAATTAATTTAATTTATCAAGTTAATTTACTAAGGGGCGCAAATATGTTGCGTGCCCTAGGCGCCATTTTCTATCGGTACGCCCCTGGATGCGTGCCCTAGGCGCCATTTTCAATCGGTCCCTTAAGGCACAAGCATAGCGCTGTGACGCCGTCGCGCTTGTACTCACGGCTGAAAGTTTTTCGTGTCTGGGGGAATGTTTGGTCATTGTAATTTGTCTGGCTGAATAAAATGTATTTAATAGCCCACTGAACAATTTGATATAAAAATCATCCTTTAAAAAATAAAATGTTCAATTTGTAGAGTACCATCTTGTTTTTGTAGAACTTTATAACAGTATCTATTTAACACGACAGGTCATTTGTAATCTTTTAACTTTAATTTTTAAAAGATTACAAATTTAGTTTTAAGTTGGTCGGTTTATTGTTCTGAAAAAAATATCGATTTTGATACCTTTTCGATACTTGGAATTTTATATCGATACATCGATATATCGAAATATTAAATATCGCTCAAAAATATCGATATATTGAAAAAATAATATCGATATATCGATATTTTTTTCAACATCCCTAATCTGCATGTGTCAATCTAGTCTCTGAGATAAAAAAACAGACTATAAACAGACCTTGTTTTTGGATTTTATTTGGTACAATTTTTAAAACAGTCGGGTTTTTTGTTAAAGGTATTCTCACCCAAATTGGGCTGATATTTTTTTGCCGGACAACAAAATAAACGCTATATTTCAATATAGCTAAAGGATATCGACATTTTTTACTATGTCACCCAAGCTCTAAACCCAAGTTTTACTATAGGTATCATATTGTCACTCTCATAATTTCACCAAAATATCATCTAAATAAACTTTCCGCAGAAATGTCTCTGACAGACAAATTCCTTGCATAACCCATGTACCACACAATGCATAAGGTACATGGGAGCAGCAGCAGATGATTCTTCTGCCAATAGATGCAATACAGGATGGCCGAAGAAGTGACGTTCAAAGACCTCCCCTCTACAAGTCCTCGCAAAAGAAAACCGATTCCTACCCAGGATGATTCGTGAGGCCATTGAAATTCAAAAACATCCAAATTTCAATAGAGATGATGGCTGGGTCTTACCACCTGCTTGGAACCCTATTATAGATTCAATTAAATCTAAATCCAAGCCTAAAACTGCAAGACCGAAGGATATGGTGAGCTCATTCTGCATGAATCGGAGTGCCAATAATTAACAGAAATGTAGGGTAGCTGTTAGTAATTAAAACTTCAAGACGCCTGCCACCTTAGTCACCCGTGACCATGGACGCTGTAAAAGGTCCGAAACCTCGGGATTAAAATAATATCAATATAACGCGATAAAATCCGTAAAAAGTAGTTTTATTTCAATGTCTAGTATTCGCGTAAGTGTCAGAAATCAATAAGTTCTAGTGAAGTTCCGTTTCATAGGCAGAAGAGATATTTTGTAGTAGAGTAACATCTCGGCGAATTAACTTACGACTTAGGTGTAGTAATGAAAAATGTTCCTTACGTTAGGGTCTATTTAAATATTAAGTTTACTTTGTTAGTTTAGTTTAGATTTTTTTTAAATAGCCCAAAAAATTAGATGCTGGGTGATCTCCTTTAATTATTCATTCCCATTTTATCCTGGTACCTGTTAATTAATCACTTTACCAACTTAGCGGATATGCTATTTTTACAAGTCTATTGCATGAAACAAGTTTCACTTATGACCTTTTTCTCTAACAAACATTTTGCTTGATTCATTCAGATTCAGACAATCTCATATACTGTACTCTTCCATAATTATCTAGTCGGAAAGAGAGTGATGTAATAATCATTCAGTGCTGTGATGTCACGACGGCGTATTAAGATGTGGTATTCAATTTCAAATCACTAAGTGAGTAAATTTTCTGTATACACGCAGTAACATCCTTGAAATGATAATGGACTTATGACCTCTTATTGTACCTATGAGGGGAGTAACCGAAGCCCCACTTTTCATCCTTTAGAAAATAAAATATGTCTTGGGGGCTTGGGCTCTTAAACTCTCTCTCTCGAACGTAGCAGTTGCGCCACAACCCCGAAAATATTTTTTGTGTCACATGGTGTAAAAAGATTGCAGTCTTTAAATGAATTGCGAACCATTCATGTCCAATTACTACTTTTACTGTTTGGAAAGTACATAGAAACCCTATATTAATATATGATAATATTACCTGCTTAAATTGATTACTCATTGAAGCTAAACGTGATTGTAAAGCAAGGACTACACTGGAGGAATGGCTGTGCATGCTTTTGCGTCCCCTGGGCATCTCACCAAGTCTTGCAATTTGTTGGTTTAAAGAGCTCAAATCACCTTTAATTATGTATGTCAATTCTTGTATCTCTGTAGGTCGATCATCAAACAAAGACTTCTTTTTGGCCACTAAAAAAACAGTACACAATAAATTATAAAAAAATATCAGAACCTAATTAACAACTAGAGGTTTGCCAAACATAGGTTTAACCCAGTGGCATAGCAACAGCTTTTTCCGCCTGGGGCTAATTGGAAATTAGCCACCCCTCTATTTTAGTTAAAGGATCCTTTTTGGCACCTCATTCCTCATGGATGATTGTGATTGTGATGATAGTGATGGGGGGATTCACCTGAGGATCCAAACTCAGAATTACTTTGCTAAATTGTATAACCATTGACACAAAATAGTATTAAATTCTTTAAATCTAATTATTCAGTTATTATTTTGCAAATTAGCTGAATATTTGGCCAAATACAAACATTGAAAAAAATTGCTGAATTTCTTATTAAAGAATTGCTGAATTATTCTATTATAGATAGGCCAAACATTTGGCATATCTATAATAGAATAATTCTAATACAGGCCAGGTACTCAGTCTCTACTTGTTTAAATTTATGCTGCTTATATACTAACATTTATAATTTCTCAGGTTTATCTGAATTTTATTTATACTTTTAAGTTCTCAAGTTATTTTACATAATAGCAATATAAATTTTTCAATACTCACACAATGCCAGTTTCTCAAGTTTGGCATAAGTGCTAGTTATATTCTTACTTATAACTTTAGCCATATTCATAAACTGAGAGTATGTTGCCAGTGTTTGAGCTCTGTGTTCATCTTTGACAACAGGTCTAGCCAGAGTTCTACCCTGCAGGCTTCGTACAGCTGATATAAATTCGTTGGTTCTGTCTCTAGCTGCCATCACTGGTTCGAACACGAATTCTTCAAGGATATCAAATCTTATATCTGGTTCCACAATCCGATGCGGTTGAACTTCCTTAACTTGGAGATTTGGAAACAAATTAAATGTGTTTGAATTATTGTTAGATATCTGTTGATTCCCTTTCTTATCCAATTTGCTATAAGTATCTAAATCGTTTTCTAAAAGGGATCGCTCTGTCACACCTCCGATGTTTCGCCGACGAGGGAGCATCGCATCCTATAAGTTCTAACTAGTATTTTCGAATATTAATAGTATACATACACACAGTAACGACACAGAATTAATAAAGACCATAAAATTAATATTGAATTATTCTTTAGAATTTGCTCAGTCAAGCCAGCTGTTTTCACTACGCACAACATGTACAAAGACTACAAGTTAATTCATTGTGATGTGACAGTGAGTGTGACTGACGTCAAAATTAATGACTCGAGCACAGGACTCGAGTGGAAAAAATATCTAGGTACTCGAGTAACTCAGACATCAAAACTGACAAAACTACAGTGACACAGTGTAGCTACCATAGATATGAGTATATTATATATCTATGGTAGCTACAGTGCCCGCCCGGCAGGGTTGGATTTGGGCATGTTCAAGACGATAGTACAAAAAAAATTAAAAGGATAGTATTTGTACAAAAATTATAGTACACTATTAATTTGGATCAAAGTCATTAAAATCAATACCAATTTATGCCAAATGTACCTCTTTTAAGTTTATCAGTTATTCAATATTTGTTAGATCCTTAGTAGGAATAAAATCAGTAAAATTACCACTTTTGCGCTACCGCCTTTGAATCGTGATGCCAGTTTGTGTCACTCACAAAGACAAGACTTTTCGTTTCGAAGGGCACTTAAGGAGTGAAGACGTGAAATTATGTGAGACGTGTAATATTATTTATTCAATTTTTGACATTTTATACCTATTTTAACATGTTTTAATTTATTTTAATTTCATTATCCGTTTTTTTTTATTTATTATTATTATTTGCCTACAAAAGTATGAGTATTCTGCAGGCTTTGGTGTTGTTTTTGTCCTCTATTAATGTTTAGTTTAAACTGGCCCTACAGTTTGAGCTTGTCATGCTCAGTTCAATGTCCTGTGGATGGTGGCGTGTGTCGGGTCGTTTTATAGCTCACTCACCTGAGTCATGAGTCTTATATGTGGCTCGCGTTACCCACCTGTAATGATTTCGTAGTTGTCAACTTGACAGCTAACTGCTGTCAGTGTTGGTTTCGGAATGTCAAACGCACGCCATTATTGCACAATATTATCTGTTTCTTAGTGATTTCATGGTAAAAAATGACAATTTGACAGATGTTATGTACCTCCGGTACAAAATTGGGCTGAGTTGTATGGGCTTTTGGTGACCTCCTTTGTATTTCAATTTGACGTACGAAAGTTTACGCTTAACGTCGCCTCTGAATATTAACCTTAGACCTTTCCGTATATTAAAAAATACTTAGAAAATAATCCAGGTGACTCGTTCCCTCACAAAATCACTCGAATGACTCGCCCACTAGTGATACCGAATGAAATTTTTAAATGATTCGAGCCACTCAAAAAACAAAATCTGACTCGTGTCGCATCACCAGTGTGACACGCTCATAGGACACGCTGACAGAGTGATGATGCGACCATAGCGAGTATAGCGACGAATCACCAATGTTGCCACCTTGATCTCTGAAAGCGTCATAGAGCGTAGACAGAGAATATTTTATCACAAAATATGGTTGGCGTGTCGCATGATACCCCATCCAGACTCCACTTTTTTCATAGATATAAATTATTATGGAGTATATTATACAAGGTGGAAGGGACATCGACGCACATCCGAATACCATGAGTTCAGTACATGATTCTGGACCCCCCTGCGTTGAAATTTTCCGTAACTTTTTTCATCAATTTTCCAATTTTTTCTGCAGTTTTTTTTACTTGAACGTGTAAAAAAACATTATTTCTACCTACCCAAATTAGATTTATAATAAAAAAAACATTATTTCATTTATTTCACTCAAAACAGCAATGTAAATAAAACTCAAAAGAGTACTCAGTCAGCTGTTCCGCTTAAAGTTCACTTGCAAGGTCAACCTACAGGCCTAGTACCTACAGGACGAGCGCTCCCCTATTTTATGCGCACCGTCAAAGGCGCCGACAAAGGCCGCGCGCGGCGCGTCGGCTTAATTCAAAGGAGCAGCGGCGTATGCCAAATTATTTTGTATTTCGCCGATTTTGAAATTATTTTTTATTAGTTCCTAGTTTTCGCTCGTGGAGTGCAAACGTATGTGCAGTTTGTCGCGAATTTGCGATCTTATCGTAAAGGTATCAAAATCAAAAGTAACTTTCTTAGTGTGTGAGTATTTGTGTCTGTGTATTGTTATTGTTTTGATTGCAAAAAAATTAAAATGCACTCCGTACAATACTTTACTGCCCGTGAATTTGGGAATTATGCTCATGTGCTATGGCGAAGCACATGGAAAAGGTCAGTGAGTTTATTAATAATACCTACATTACGTACTCTGAATCTGTTTTATGGAAATAAGTTTATTCCCTCGCATTTTCATATCCTTTTTGGTATAAAATACCTGTTATCCTTATATCGTTATTATTATAAAATTAATTAACTTGATTTTATGATTGTGGTATCAACGTTTAGGTGATGTTTTGTAGGTAGGTATCACGAAAACAACGGTCGCGGACTCACGGCAAATCGCGGCGGTGACTTGTGTGAGTAAATAGGTAGGTAGTTGCGGATCGCACGCGTGATAACATTCACCGCGGAGCGTGATCGCGTTGTTAGCAATACACTGCACGCTCAAAAATGACAATATCCGTAACCGGTCATTTTCTACATGAATGACCTAGGTCATTTTATTTTTGACCTTGAGTGAAACCTTGTCACGACGTTTGTGCGTCGATGTCCCTTCCACCGTGTATATCTATGACTTTTTTGGACGTGAGGGGACCATTACACCATAGACATTTATTTATTTATTTGGAGATCATTTACAAACATAAAAACAATAATTTATGCACAGTTTCGGTAAACATAATAATTATAACTACAAAATCGATAAAAAAATATGCAATACATCCATTGATATAAATACTATAAGGCAATGAATACATCACAAATTATTTTTATTACATATTGGTGATCGTTGATTTAGCTTTAGGACTAATGTGCTTACAATTTAAAATTACATATCGGCCACTATTACAGGTCTCGGATTTGTGAGAAGTGATTGACCATAAAATTTGCCAATACCGTCATAATGTATGTCAATCATATCACTACAGCTGTTCAGAGTTTTACGCATCCTTGGTATTGGGGAGTTTGCACCTAAAACCGTCCGCCGTAGCGGTGGGCATAGTGGGGTTATGCTGTGACGAGGATATCTCGAGGGGGCGCGGAACCTTATTTGACCCAATAACTTAGTGCAGTCAATTTTATTTCTGATAAGGTTATACAGGAAAAGAGCATCCGACACTTTTCTTCGACAAGATAGTAATTGCATCTTGAAATACTGCAGGCGACTGTTGTAAGATGCTAGTTGTTTAGATTTGCCTTTGCAGAATGCTAAGTGCCACATGAATCGCTTCTGAACTCTTTCTAATCTGAGTGCATGTGACGCAAAGTATGGTCTCCACACAACACTACAGTATTCCAAGATACTTCGAACTAGACTGTTGTACAACATGATTTTTGTGCCAACATGCTTGAACCCAACATTGTTGACGCTCTTTTTGTGATATGCTCAATATACGGGATAAATGTAACTTTTTGATCAAAAGTACTCTAAGTCCTTTATTGTTTCCACTTCCCGGACCTTAATGTTGTCAATAGAGTTCTCGAAGTTTATACATTGGGTATTTCTTGAAAATTTCAGATAGAAGCATTTTTTTAAATTTAGTTCTATCTGTTCTTTAATCAAAATGACGGTTGCGCCATTTACATTAAATCTTCTTTATAACACGATGTAAAAGAACCCAGTTTTCCCGACGCAAACTGCCTTATTTATCGTATTGAGTCTATTTCAATAATTGCTATTTATCGTTCCCCCTCTTATAGAAACATTAACAATTTTATTAATAGTCTGGACAATGTGCTCTCGCTTCCAACACAGTCTGTAGTACTGATCGGTGATATTAATATCGATATAAAAAATTGCAACAACGATTCTAACTCTGACGAGTACCTATTCTGCGCCGCTGCACATGGACTTCTCCCCGCTCACCTCTTTCCTACACGTGGTTCTAGCTGTTTGGATCACACCTGGCCTACTACGATGTATTCATAACCGTGACCGCATGCACAATAAACTAAACAAAAGTAGCGATAATGGAATTTTGCGAATTTGGTACACTCGTTATCGCAATTACTGCAACTCGCTGTTAAGAAAACTTCTATCTATCTCTCTCTATCTATTCTCTAAAGCTAAAAATAATATGAAGGCAACTTGGGAAGTAGCTAATAAGGTGGCCGATATTAGTTCATGCACTTCACATCCCCCAGTCGAACTGTTACACCTTTCTGGATCTACACAGACCTCAGACCTAGTTAATGACTACTTTGTTGGTATTGGTAAAAGTCTTGCGTCCAAAATAAAACCAACACTTTCAGAATCATTCTACAATTGAAAACCAGACCTACCAAATTTTCGAGAGGCTTATATGAGGCTAGGGCGCTACGCTCGCTCTTACAAGTGAGGTAGGGCACGGCAATTTTTGGCTCAAATCTGAAGCAACCCTTCTGGGGAAGTACCACCTTACAGAAAACTGCAACCAAATAACACACTTCATTGTGTGTTGTGTTCCTGCAGTGAGTAAGGTTGCCAGAGCTCCTAAGGATGTGCTACGCTGGCAGCAGGAGGAATATTCCCTCAAACTGTCGGCGCAGTGAATCTTGCATAAACCTCTAATAGGTTTTTAGGGTAGGCAATGCGAGAGTGATAATTCTGGTGTTACAAGCGTCCATAGGCTACGGTAACCGCTTACCATCAGGCGGGCCGTATGCTTGTTTGCCACCTTGGTGGTATAAAAAAGGCACCTGGAGGTAGTAAACAAACTAATTGTAGTTACTCTTCTAACCCAGCCTGTCCGAGGTAGGTGGCCAAATTTCAGAGAATGTAGCTACTTTTCTAACCCAGCCTGTCCGGGGTGGGCGGCCGGAATTTTCAAGCACGCTTCGCTCGGTTTTAGATAGTAAGCAAACTAATTGTAGTTATACACTTCTAACCCAGTCTGATCGGGGTGGGTGGCCCGAATTTTGGAGCTCGCTTCGCTCGCTCTTACTGTATGAGATAATTGGACGTATAGTAACAAACTAATTGTAGTTACCCTTCTAACCCAGCCTGTCCGAGGTGGTTGGCCCGAAATTTCGAACTTACTACGCTCGCTCTTACTGTATGAGATAACTGGAGCTCTAGTTACAAACTAATTGTAATTACCCATTTAACCTAACCTGTCCGAGGTAACCCACCTCGGACATTCAATTTTCCAAAAAAAGGCTCCAATTTTCGAGCTCGCTTCGCTCGCTCTTACATGACATAACTGGTAGTAAACAAACTTACATACCATCACGCCCATATTCCCCGAAGGAGTAGGCAGAGGCGTACTAATGTACACCCACATTTCGCCAGTATGTTTAGGTCCAATGTAATAGGGGGCGAGCCTATTGCCATCAACCGGGCACAAATCCAGACTCCGAGCTGCTATTGGGAATTTCACAGAAAACCCAACAACACTGCTCGACCCGGGGATCGAACCCAGGACCTCTAGCGTAGCAGTCGCTTTTGGGACCACTAGACCAACGAGGCAGTCAAACGAATTAATTGTAGTTATACTCATCTAACCCAGCCTGAGAGGGGTGGGTGGCCCGAATTTTCGAGCTCGCTTCGCTCGCTCTTACTGTATGAGATTACTGGAGGTCTAGTAACAAAATAACTGTAGTTACTGTTCTAACCCAGCCTGTCCAAGGTGGGTGGCCCAAATTTCCGAGCTCGCTTCGCTCTCTCTTATATGAGACAACTGTGGGTAGTAAACAAACTAATTGTAGTTACTCTTCTAATCCAGCCTATCCAAATTTCACAGTGGCACAAATTTCCGACCTCGCTTCGCTCGCTCTTAAATGAGACGACTGGAGGTAGTATCAAAGTAATTACCCTTCTAATAACTTCACTCAAGGAAATCACATTAACAGTATTACTAAGGGTAGGCCGTCAGGGTAGGGGCGCTGAATCTTTAAATACGCCACTCAAACCTCGGAAAAATAATTTTAAAACTTTGAAGTTCGAAAACCGACGCTTTCCCTCACAATACCTACTTATGTATATCGATTGTGAGCGACTCGCACTTGACTGATTTTCTGGTGGCCGTGCCCATCACCTAAATTTGGGGCTGGATCCGCGCCTGACGCGCACCTCTGCGATGGGTTGACACAGTGAAGGAGGATATACCTCAGTTATGAGGTAGTGACAGAGAAGAAGAAGAAATATAGATAAGATAGTGCCTTAGTGTTTAGTATTTAATAATAGAAATAAGTGTTTTAAAATAGTGTGTTTGTGTGTGTGTTTACGCCTTCACAACATCAGCGGTGACTAAATTGTCACTTTTTAGTTTAGTGATTTTTTTTATGTTCAAATTTTTACCGTATCGTGTATTTAGGTAAATACCTGAAGTTGATAAAGATGTTGTATATAACCGCATAGCTAGAGTAATGCCCTAGCTATTCGTAGTTGTTTCATTTCAATATAAGTAATGGTTACAAAGATACAGGAATATAAATTAGTTTCATGCCCTAAAAATGATAGGTCTTCTACCCTAAAGTTCTAGACCTAAACGTGTAAATAATATGGTAATAAAATTTAAGTTTAAACAACTACAACCCGCCGACTACGGAAGAAATCAACTAAAAATCATGTAACAAGATCATAATTCCTATGTCAGGTTTCTGATATACAATTTACTCGATTTAAATCAACAACAAAAGAAACTGCTGTGTCCAAATTATAGCCGTGATCGCATGCTACCCATATTATATAAGTCCCCATCCCCAGGGCATTGCAGCATGCGAACACGGCCACAAACTGGACACAACAATTCCTTTTTTTGTTGATTTAAATTCAGTAAATTGTTTAACAGAAAGCTGACATAGGAATTATGTTCTTGTTACATGATTTTTAGTTGATTTCTTTCGTAGTCGGCGGGTTGTAGTTGTTTAACCTTAAATTTAATTTGACATTTTTTGTTAGCTCATGCTTACTTCATTCATTATCAGGATGCTTATATTCTGAGTAAGTGTGGATTAGTAATTATGGAAAACTGATTCGTGTTTCCGGTGGGATGTGGTAATTACTGGCTGGTTGGTAATTAATGTAGAATTCACAAAGCGTGTTTCAGCGTTATTTCGTGCATTAGTAATTTTACATTATCTCATAAACTGTACAACCAAATGACATGCTACAAAGGGCAAATCTTATCTCTATTAAATATTTGTGATGGTAAAATAATTAATTTTTATAAAGATTAACATTTTGCAGCTCAAATGATCGTTTATATATGACTTATAGAAAAAATGCGTTTTTAAAACATGAAAGCATTTATATCTACAAAAATACAAAAGGTAGATAAATAGTATCGCGGACTTTTTGGTAGAACGAATAAGGGCCTACATTTTTGCAGTACATTAGTTTTACTTATCAACAACCGTTTCGGCAGCGTACGCGAAGAATTCTGTTCTAAGCGGCATTTTATTCCAACTAGCTAGAAATAATCCGTGATAGCTCCGCTTAAAAATACGATAGGTATATAATTTATAGCCTATAGTACTCGGGGATAATGTAGTAGCTATCTTTTAATGCAGTTATTTTCAGAATCGCATCATTAATTTCAGAGATTACCCCCTAGTAGTCAACTCAAAACCTCAAAAAATTACAAACTAACAAACTCACAAATTTAACTATTTCATTATATTAGTATAGGTATTTCTAAACTCAGAATTTTCTCCTCTCTCGTTTCATATGCCACTCGATTGGATAGCTCTTTTTTTTTGCATGTTAAATTCGTCGTATTGATTTTGTTAATGTAAAATGTAGCCATTGTTACCGTGTGCGTTCGCGCAGCGGAATGTTGTTGAATTTAAAGATTTTAATTATGCAGATATTTAGTGTATGACGTCGTATAATTGTGTATGGTAAAAAAAAATTTGTGCACGCAGACATTGTTGAGTAATTCACCAAAAACTGATTCCGCTGGGCGAACGTTGTCCTGGCGGAACTCTTTTTAATCCATAGACTTTAGAACAAAAAAGATGTGTCAAAAAATTAGTGTGTATTTGTGTGTAATTGTGTATGTATGAATAAAATTAGTGCATGCATAAACTTCGGAGAAATTCAAGTTTCCGCTACGCGAACGTTTGGCCATTAGCTAGTTTTCATATAAAGCGCTTACATAGAGAGCTGTGGATTTTTACATACATTGTTTTGAATTTGTGTGTATTTGTTTAAAAAACAGATTTAGAAAAAAACGTAGGGCTTAAAAGATAAAAATATAAACGTAAAATACGCTGATTAGG
Organism: Acronicta psi; assembly: GCA_946251955.1. Classification (NCBI taxonomy): domain Eukaryota; kingdom Metazoa; phylum Arthropoda; class Insecta; order Lepidoptera; family Noctuidae; genus Acronicta; species Acronicta psi. The sequence goes on along the minus strand of OX276475.1, from coordinate 5,900,144 downwards.
TCTTAGTTCTTAAAGTATGCACTTTGGGGTCTAGATTTTCACGTTTATACAAACCTTGTAAGTGTCTGCAACATGTTGCCAAGTATCAATGATGATCCGTTAGTAATTAAAGAGTTATAGGACAATTTACCATGAATAGATCACTGTTTACAAAGCAGTCAAATATCACGACGTTCTAAGGGAATTGCATGGTAAAATGTATGCCAATAATTAGTGTATTCATTCAACTATTCACATGCAAAATTTCATGTCATTAAATTCAGTAATTAAAGAAAAACAATTATAATACTGACGAAGCATCGAAAACGTACATAACCCGACCAAGTTCAGATGGCTACAAAAAAGCGGCCGTGCAATATATTTAGGTAACATCCCAAAATTTACAGTATAATACCGGTATTGAATTGGTACAGGTGATAACACAATTGTTGTTTCGATATAATTTATAGGTCATTTATTTTTGTACACCTACTTTTTTAAATGTATTTGACTATGACAGAAAGTAGGTACTATTTACGTAGGTACTTTATTTAAGTAGGTATGCGCTTGAGACTTGAGATATAATCTAGATATATTATTTAAGACAAAAATAATACAACTAATTTCTATTAAAGATTTCACGGATCAGGATTCTAACTATAGACCCCATAGGGAAATTACCACATGTAAGTACTACTGTTTCGGTAAATATTTATCATATTGTAGCTTATTACAGCATTTTTATCGTAGATAGTGGCGTTATTATTAAAAAAATATTTTTAATTCAAGAAATGGAATTGTTTTCTTTTTTCCTAACGATTGTGTACGCAACTGTACCATATTAATAAATACTATACTGGAAGTTTAAGAACGTTTCTTAGATATATGGCACGGCCGCTTTTTTGTAGCCATCTGAACTTGGTCGGGTTATGTACGTTTTCGATGCTTCGTCAGTATTATAATTGTTTTTCTTTAATTACTGAATTTAATGGCATGAAATTTTGCATGTGAATAGTTGAATGAATACACTAATTATTGGCATACATTTTACCATGCAATTCCCTTAGAACGTCGTGATATTTGACTGCTTTGTAAACAGTGATCTATTCATGGTAAATTGTCCTATAACTCTTTAATTACTAACGGAACATCATTGATACTTGGCAACATGTTGCAGACACTTACAAGGTTTGTATAAACGTGAAAATCTAGACCCCAAAGTGCATACTTTAAGAACTAAGACCTAATCAGCGTATTTTACGTTTATATTTTTATCTTTTAAGCCCTACGTTTTTTTCTAAATCTGTTTTTTAAACAAATACACACAAATTCAAAACAATGTATGTAAAAATCTACAGCTCTCTATGTAATCGCTTTATATGAAAACTAGCTAATGGCCAAACGTTCGCGTAGCGGAAACTTGAATTTCTCCGAAGTTTATGCATGCACTAATTTTATTCATACATACACAATTACACACAAATACACACTAATTTTTTGACACATCTTTTTTGTTCTAAAGTCTATGGATTAAAAAGAGTTCCGCCAGGACAACGTTCGCCCAGCGGAATCAGTTTTTGGTGAATTTCTCAACAATGGCTGCGTGCACAAATTTTTTTTTACCATACACAATTATACGACGTCATACACTAAATATCTGCATAATTAAAATCTTTAAATTCAACAACATTCCGCTGCGCGAACGCACACATTGTTACCGGGACCATAATAAAGAATCGTTTGATACCTCATTCATCAAATCAGATGAGTACTTTAGGTGCTGTAGTGGAACATACGTAAATAGGAAGATACATAGACTCCCTAATATAAAACCCTTCCTTCGGCTTTTTGCCGTGTCGTCGGGGAAAAAATATAAACCGCTCATTGGGAGTAGCATTAAGAGTTACAAATGCGTTTTATTTCCCCCATGGTTCTTCCTGCTTACGTCATCGGCTGCGTGCACTTACACCTGAAGCCACACTTAGTACATTACATATACCCACTGGACTGCCAAGTCAAGGGTCTCGAGTTCGAATCCAAGACACGAACCGCTGACTTTTCATCTAAGAATCAGAGGTTCATCATTTATCACTCGCTTTAACGGTGTAGGAAAAAATCGTCAGGAAACCAGTGAGAGATTTTCTCGACCGCGGCGTATGAAGTCTGCCAAGCAGTGGGACACTACATGGGTTGATGATGAATATGGGTGAACCTATTGCCACCAACTAGGTACAAATCCAGACTCCGAGCTGCTACTGGGATTTTCACAGAAAAACCCAACAACACTGCTCGACCCGGGAATCGAACCCAGGACCGACGTTTCACTCGGCTATTGAGTATAAGCCGCAATAACCTAACCTAATTTAGACCCCCGACACGAAATGTAACTTGCCATTTTGTGGTGGCGGCCATCTTTGATTTGAAACTTTTCATAGTGTATAGTATTCTCCCAGTTAAGCCCTTTTATTTGATACCTGTAATTCACTACTTTGTGGCGGCGGCCATCTTGGACCGATTTTCATCAAACATAGCTAAGAACACTCCCGAGTAATTCAGCTTTCAAAGAAAAAAAGCAAAATCAAAATCGGTTCGTCTGTTCGGGAGCTACGATGCCACACCCACCCACACGCACACGCGCGCGCGCGCACGCGCACACACACACACACACACACACACACACACACACACATCGTCGTTTTTGCGTCAAGTGTTAAAAAGAGTAACTTTTATGGATCGTCAGCGTCAGCTTTAACAGGTCATTTTATACGAATGAAATCAGTAGTAAATCAAATTAGTAGTGACGCAATTTGACACTGAATCGCTGTCAGAGTTTGGCGTAAAGTCAATCATAATTATGACGTGGTCCGAATAAGCAAAATAATTCAATTTTAGGTCCTAAGCTGAATCGCGATAAGAGGTCGTGGTAAGCCCCCTGATTTACTCGGCAAAATACTTATTAGAACTAATCAAAATAACCTAAGAAAACGACCACTACTAGACGCATCAACCGCTTCTACAAACTACAGGCGCAACGCTTTCTGTATACGCAGTGGTTACCATCACACTTAGAAATTGACCTAGCACGTAAAATTAGACATCCTAAATAGGGAATATTTTGGTGACGATAGGAAAAATCGCACGGCTTGACACAATTTTCTTCTTTCCATTTATTTTTTATTTTATTTTGTGTAATCCTGTGAATTGTGTATTCATTGCTTACATGTTCAACAAACATACTTATATCTGTAAGCATTCTGTAAAATAAAGTAAATAAAATAACATCAGCACAGGCCTGCACAGGTTGGTGGTGGTGGTGGCATTAATTGACCAAGGGCCGACACTGCGTGAAGTGGCCATTGTTCTTGACGTACCTCGGTCATCAATGCAGTATGCTCTGAAACGATACCCAGAGACTGGCCACTACTCCCGCAGACCAGGCAGTGGAGGTACCAGATGCACATGGGCCCGGAATGACCGCGTTAGCGTCCTCGAAATTTTGAAAAATCGCTACCTTACTGCTCTTGAGATCCTCATGCCTTTTACCTTTTTGGGGAAAAAGGCGTGAGTGTATTATGTATGTATGAATGCAATTGATTTTAATTCGAACTAAAACGCTGAACATAACATATTAAGAATACCTACGATAAAAAAAACTTGAAGGTCAAACGTAGTATTATTATTTTGGACAAATAGTATTATTTTATTTTCCAAATAGTATTAGTATTAGTACAATGTTTCGAAGGTCTGAATTGCTACAATATAGTAATCTGTGGTCTGAATCCAACCCTGGTGCCGGTGAGTGTATATGTTACTGTAAAAGCTCGAACTACGGTAAATCATAAGGATTTACCGTAGTTCAAGGGATACAGACACTCCCCCCCACGTCTGAGAGGGGCGCGCGTGAAACACTACGCGCCGCCGCCTATGGTTCTTGGGAGAGGCCGCGTCCACCGACCCCGGACCGGTCCTCTATGGAGGCCGGAAGAGGGCATTGTCGGCCCTCCTCCGCCGCCCGGTGCGCCTGCTGCGGAGCGGGATGGTACTGTGAATTTCCCTTTCCCTCTCCGCAGCCTCCTTCTGCAACATGACGGTTTCGCAGAAGGATAGCACTGCGTCTCTCGACTCTTTGCTGCCTACCATGGAGCGAACGACGGTCGGCAGCGAGAGGTCAGTACCCACAACATTGACGAGGGCACGGCGCGCCTCCTTCCATGCGACACACTCTGTGAGTGTGTGCAGCGCCGTGTCCTCTCGACCCTGGACGCAGTGATGACACCGAGCGTCCGGCTCCCTGCCTATGCGACACAGGAACTTGCCAAAACAGCCGTCCGACGTCGCGCGAAACGTCAGGGAGCCGTGCCTCCTCCCGAGCCAGCGATCGAGCACTGGCCGGATCGCCTCGATAGTAGCGATAGGGCGATAGGGCGTGAAAGCCTGTCCCGCCATTCCGCCACTAGGACCCGAAACTAACCTAACCTACTCATTTTACATTTCACTACCTACTCATTTTTATTTTTATTCACAAACTAGCTTTAGCCAGCGGCTTCGCTTACGTGGATGTAGAAACAAAATTAGGATTAGAAATTGATCCCATTGATAAAAAACTTGTATTTTGAAGTAGTGTTTTAGAGGTTTGTAAAAAGGGCCTCGTGAGTCGTGACTAAGTTATAACGGCGCTTAGCTCAATGAATATTGTGGGTTCGATTCCGGTCGACAATTTAGTCTCGGTACAGAGGTACTTTATGAGGTACTGAGGTGGTTAGGGCATAGACCCGGTTTTTCCCGGTTCTGAAAAAACCGGTTTTTCCCGGTTCTGAGCGTTTGAAAAAAACCCAGTTCTGAAATTACAAAACCGGGTTTTTCGGTTCTTTCGGTTCTCGCGATTCTTTGAATAAATCGATTATAATTTGAATCTGAAAATAATCTAAATCTTGTAAATGAACCATAAATGTCGCCGTAGGTGTATAAAGTGGTGTTATTTATATGTATACCTTATTATTTCTTCACAATTTATTTATTTTTCGCATAATTTATACAAAAATTACAGAACCACGCTGAAAAAAGTTTATCTGAGGAATCGATCGATATGACTCGTCATTGATGGCTGCGCGTCGGATCGAATGGATATCAATGTAGGTGTTCCACAGGGGTCAGTACTCTCTGCAACACTCCCCCTGCTCCACATAAAATGATCTGCTGAAACCCAGTATCTTTGGGTACGTAGATGATCGCACCGTCGGGTCGTAGAGAGTTACCCGAACCTGTGAACTGGAAATCCAGTCTCTAACAGAGGCCATGGTGGATCGCTTGTCCATTCAGGCAGTCTCGGAATGGGGCGATGCCAATCTGATCAATTTCAACGCTGCCAACACCCACGCGTGACTGTTTTCCGCCAAAAAGAGCCCATTCAAATTGGCTCCTTCTTTCCGAAATGTATCTCTGCTGATAACTGACCAGCTTGAACTCTAGGTCGTTACTTTGACGTCAAACCTGAACTGTGGCTCATCATCATCATCATCATTATGGAGAACCCACTTCTGTGTGGGTTCTGTTTCCGCACTTAGTCCTGCAGTGGACCATTGTACGTGAGCCGAGGGGCTGTTATTCTAGCCAGCCCAACTCCCTCCAGAAGCAGATTAGTCTTCCCGGCCTCCTCAGTCTGTCCGCTACAGCTCTGTGTGATCCTGGGGTTTTTTCCCATATCTGGGTGACGCCTGTGCATTCAAGCAGCACGTGTGCTACCGTTTCCTCGGCCATCATGCACGCCCTGCACAAGGGGCTATCTTTATAGATAGCCCCCTGCCTCTCTCTTGCCTATAGTATGAAAATGTTTGTTAAGTGAGCAGTGTCCGGTGATAGTCCCTACCACCAGGCGCAGGTTGGCCCTATTTAGATGGAAAAGGCATCTGGTCAGTTTGCTGTCTAAAGATGGCTTTGCTTCTTTGGCACATATATATATATATATATATGTATATATATATATATATATATATAGAGTCCAAGGCTGCCCGAAATGGGTATCCTCGGAGGTGCGACGTTAGTTCACACCGGTACTATTGCTCATATTATATCAAGCCCAAAATCGGTCGTGCATGGAGTTCTGTTTACGCATCTTTGGGATGTATCGGCTAAGTACCAGCTCGATGCGTTATAAGCCATCGTTTTGCCAAGGCACGTTTATGCCAAGAAGCTCATTGGAAACGACTCCCTTGTCCAGGCTAAACTCCAAAATCTGGAACATCGCCGCAAAGTTGCTAGCTTATCGGTTTTTTCCTTATGATCCCGGCCCCTCTTACGTCGAACATACAGGAGTTCCCTGCTACATAATTGTACTAGTTGCTGAGAATAGCATAGAGGTCGGCCAGGTCAAGTGGTAGCTGAGAGTGGCAAGTGTCGGTTTAAAAAATAAAATAAAAAATAAAAATAAAATAAAATAAAAGTAAGCAGAACCAACGCAGAGTATCTTTTCCGTGATTTCGGTGGCCTTTTCAGTCCTGTAACCATTACTTTGGGCGGCATGTTCTAGTCGACTCCTAATTTTGGTAGGTTAGGTTAATGTTGTTAAACAGAGATGCTAATGACATCGAAATTGCAAGGTACAATAGTGTCAAGTGAAGTACAGAATAAACTACAACCAAACACAGAAATTGAATAAGACAGCAAAAAGTTTATTATAAATTTATATGAGAACCGAAAAGAACCGAAAAAAACCGGGTACCCGGTTCTAAATTAGGAACGGAACCGAAAGAACCGGTTCCGAAAAAATGGTCCGGTTCTCGATGCCCTAGAGGTGATGCTGTTTGTGAAAATATGTCTGTAAAAGAAAACGGAAGCTTCAGTTAGTCGTAATAACTCGTAATTATAACCAAACTTTACAACTATTGTTTAATTTAAGTCTATACCACTTTAAACGTTTATAACTAATCAACAATCACGATATCTGCGCATATGACAACTTAATTAAAGAACCAACAATAATGATCCCTAATATCAATAGGAATGCATACTACAGACAGAGAGGTCAAGCTCTATCTCAGCATCTACGCAACCAAGTGGAATGAGATATACCTCATTTTTTTATTTGAACGATGGACTTTTAAATAGAAAATCAAAAATCAAAAACCATCAATGATGATCTCTTCTTTCTATGGCATACAACAGAGAGGTCAAGCTGTATCCAAGGATCTATTCAAATAATTGAAAAGCTTTACATCCGTTTTTAAGTTGGAAATTATGCATTACAACAGTTAACACAAAATTCAAATCTATTCAGTAGGTTTAGCGCCAACCCCTAACAAACAGACAAACAGACAAGAATTCTAAATATTACTTTTTTGGGTTCGCGATCGTTTATACAGTGTTATAAGAAATACCTTAGCTATTTCAAAAAAACCTGTTCTTAATTTAAAATAAAATTTTAATTTTATCGTTTTATTTTATTTAATTAATAAAATAAAAAAACTAGCCCGTATCCAAGTTAGCCTAAAAACCACTAGCTTTTTCGCCACCGCACGGGCGGTCAACAACCAAGGCCTACGGTACTGCCGTACCTATTGCCTATTTATTACTTGTATTCGAGCGGTCCCGCCCGCTCGAGTCGGCGCGGCGCGGGCGCGCAGTAGCGCTGTGAAGATTAAATGCGCACCGTCCGCTATTCAATTATCTAACCTATGAATTTGTAATAAGGTGCAATTTTCCCTTCATACTTTTATGATGCTTTCAGGCGTATTTAAAAAAATGCAATCAGCGTACGAAAATTAACAAATAATCAACATGAGAAATAACTTACAGTACTTATTTACAATCTCTTACTTATAAATACTTCAGCAATTGTTCGAAATGAAGTCTATTTCTTTTCATACACTCTTGCTCGTTTGATAACGTTTCTTCCGAGTCTTATAAGCACTGCACTGTCACTTTTTACGGCGTCAAATGCACTAATTATGTTTGTCTTTAACCCCGTAACCGAGGGATGCTCTCGGCTTCGTAAAGTCTACGTGCTTCGTAGAGACTCTCACCACTTTGAATGTACATACACTCGCACCATCTCGTAATATTCGCGGTTACTGTACATTTTAAATAACACCCGAGCGCGGATTACGTAAAAAATTGTCGCGAGCGCAATTACCGACACACGTGCGCTCGCGTCACAGGTTTTCGGAAACTGTTTACTTCCGGAGTTCCGGCATGCCCGTGGCCCGCCCCCTGCCACCCGCCCGCCGCTCCTAGTATTTCTACCCCGTGCGCCCGCGTGGCCTGCGCTGGGTAGTGTGTGTGTGTGTGTGTGCGTGATAGTGAAACGTTTTCGCACACTTATCTAAGTAAAGATGCCTACGAGTGTACGGCCGACGGAGGCACTTACCTTAAGGTCATTCACTTTTCAGGCGCTCTATCGTTTTAGAATATTTCGGACATTACAAAGACAAAATAACGAAAAAAAAAAATTTTTTTTTTCTTCACCAATTTGTTCGGTTACCGATTCTGATTCATAAGATCCAAAATAGCTAAGGTATTTCCTATAACACTGTATACTCTAACCCACTTGTTTTTTTTTAAATATCTTCAATGTAGAGACACGACTTTTTACAATTTTATAATAGTATAGATAACTTTTAAAAACCAAAAATACAATTTAGAAATGAATTTATCGTTATGACATATTTTGTTTTTTCAAAATTTACCGTGCCATTAATGTAAATCCTAAGATTTACCAACGGAATGGTGGTAAAAGTTCGAATCGCAATCCTTTTGGGACATTTACCATTAGGAATAAGTAGATCTTAGGTTTTATTGGAATATCTTAGAATTTACTGCAGTTCAAGCTTTTACAGTAACATATATATATATACTTTTTTATTTAAGCTAACTTAATTTTAAATTGTGATCTCATTGTTTTGTTTACATTAAGTAGTGTTTGATCTCATTTTCGAATGATGTGAACTCCCATAAGTAAAGAAGCACTTGGCTTAAAGGTCTATTGTAATACTTTTATTAGCATATAACGTGTATTCTTTGCCGGAGATCCTAACAAAATAAATAAATAAATTGGTTTCAGAATTTAATCCAACACCTCATACTGTTACCTATTACGGCAGAAGGAAGCGTACGATAAAACTGATAAAGTACAGAAGGAATTTAGTTCACTTCAAGAAAGTAGAAGGTCAATGGAAAGTTTTTAATCAGAAGACGGACCAAATAAAGAAGATTAAAAAGTTCAAGTTTAATTTGAAAAACTGATTTATGTACCTATGAGATATAATTTTGATTATAAACACACCCAATAACACTGGTTAATAAGTTTAAGTTCAAATTTAATTGAAAGACTGATTTATGTATAAGAATATAATTTTGATTAGGTATTTCGACATTCAGAACATTGTGACATGGTGACATTTGGTTTCTCTGTCAGTGACATACTTATACCGCGCGACGAATAGGTTATCTCACCACGTATTCTACATGGCATATTTTAAACATTGGTAGGTACACAACTAAAATAATTAATAACAGTTAAAATTTTAGGCCCGGGACCTTGTCTTTAGTTTAAGAATTTAACAAAACTCAGGAGGTAATTTTCAATAGCAGTCAAATCCATTATAATATGCCAAATTGAGAAAAGTGAACTTTTGTATGCCGTCATGATGTACGCTGATGCGCATGATGCGCTTTGGATGGTAAGTATTGATTACTCTGGAGTTCAGGATTTATAAACAATTACAGAAATAAAGTAAAGACTTCAATTTACAGAGAAAACTGTAATTCAAAAATGGATTTGACTTCTTTTGTTTCCAACTTTTGTTGTTAAAAAGCTAACACTATTTATTTATTTTGACTGGTTACAACTATAGTAACTAACTATTGTTGTAAGTGGTGCTTTGTAAGTGGCGTAGCGTGCCTTGGCGGGGGAGGGGGGGGGGGGGGGGTTGCCATCCTTTGAACGCACGCTTTACCCGGGAGAAAATTGTTTTTTTGACATTTGTCATTTCTGAAATAAATAAAAAACTAGGAAATTAATAGTAATTAATAGGGCAGATACTGTAAACAAAAGCAAACGTCCCCGCCCCTACGTCCCACCGCGCGCTGGCGACCCCGCCCCTCCGTCCCGCGTAGACTATACATTGCACTGACAGTAGGTATACATGACATCAATCTGTCTTATCATAATAATATTCAACCCATATAATCCCACTGCTGGGCACAGGTCTCCTCTCAGTGTGAGAGGGATTAGGCTGTAGTCCACCACGATAGCCTAATGCGGGTTGGCAGACTTCACATGCTGTCGAGAAAATCTCTCAGGCATGCAGTTTCCTTACGCACATGATTTCAAAAAGAAAGAGGTGCGTGCCTTGGATGCGATCTCGAGACCTTTGACTTGGCAGTCCAGTGGTCATACCCCTTAGGCTATCACTGCTTAACATAGATAGACTGTCTTATCATAGATATCATAATATTATTTTAAAGCGGAGGGAAACTGAAATGTCCCTACTGCGTTGTGCGACTTGTGCGAACTGCGACTATATACATAATGAGTGCAATTAAGTTTGTTTTATTCTAAGTGTACCCTTACTGAGCTGAACTTCATGCATCTACTTGATACTGAACATAACAAATAGGTATACTTGGCCTTTTACAAATTCCTCCTCTCTCCATTTTAACCCATTTAGGTCCTAGAATAGCTCTGCAATTTCTGCAAACCTTGTTGGGTAACATGATTCTCCGTTTTATTATTATCTTCTACCTCTTAAATTAATAACATTTAATCTAAGTTCTACCCAATAAATCGAAAAAACATGCTACAACTGCCTCATGTGCGAGGTTAGTACATAATTATTGTCAGGTTCTCTAGCTTCAATACTGTGTAAATTAATCGTACTCCTGTTTCGTGTGTTTAGGTTTAAATCCTTAAGTGAAATTTGGAAATCCTTAAATGCATTTAACATAAAAACTGCCAGTATAACTATGAGGAAGCCACAAAAACAGCCTATTATATCTGAAATGTCCATATGATCCCATAAACATGACATAATACACAGGAGTAACAACACTTGTATTAAATATATCTAGCGACTTATTCAAATAATTCATTTGAATTATAATACATATGCCAGCAGTAGCAAATAACAACCAAAAAATGTAATGCGAAAAATTGTTTCCTTTTCCAGAAAAACTCTCTCTTACACCTAAAGCAACTCCTTTACAAAATACCACAGTCAGACTACCAATAGATGAACATAATAACAAGTACACTATAATATTTGTGTTGCCAAATCTGGGAACGAAAACTAATTTTATGATTAAACTCATTAAAAATATTATTCCTACATACGTAATAAATAGATAGTCAAACAATTTCTCTACCAACTCATCAAAATTAGATATCTCTTCTGATTTCGGTGAATGTATCACAAATATTACCGATCCAATAATGCAAAGAAAGCATCCAATCTGAAATTAATATTAATTTGTTATAAGTTTTACCAGTCCAAGTTTTCTGTGAATATCTTATTTTTGTTTGTGATGATGGAGCATAGTAAAAAATATTATTGTTATCATTTAACAATGATAATTTTATGGATTAGGCGCACAATGCCACATTTTCAAAATTACATATTACAAAATGACACATTCGCAAAATGTCATTTCTCAATATGCCACATTAGCAAAATGTCATTTCTCAAAATGACACATTCTTAAAAGTTCATTTATTTTAACATAAAATAAATTAAAAATGTAAACTGAAATGATATAATTATGTCGCTGAGAATCAAACAAAAAATTTTAACTTTTCAACCGACTTCAAAAAAAGGAGGACCTTCTCAATTCGACGTTCGTTGTTTCTTCGTTTTTTCGTTCGTTGTTTCGTTTGTTCGTCGTTCTTTATTCGAAAGCTAGTGCTTCCAGATTGGTCCCATATAAATTTTATCGAGCGGTAATCCGGTGTGGTTTTAAAATAATCGACGAAAATTAAAAAATAGGTAAGTATAATATAGATGATATTTTGGTTTTCTCAGAAACGTCGCTTCTTGTGCCGGGCAGTGCGTTTAGTTGGCCTCCCCATATAATATAATAGGAACAAAACAAAATACATCCATATTCTACTAAAACTCTCAAAATAAATTATTTTTAAACGGAAAACAAACCGCCTCCAAAAAACACCTAGGAACTAAAAAGCAAAAAATAACAGGTGCATAATATTTACATTATGATTTATAACTAATTTGGAGGCGGTGCCAAACTACTAATTTCATTTAAAGATGACTTTCGTTGATGTCTGTTTGGCACCGACTCCAAAATATTCGGTGCCAAAAAAGCTTATTTTTTTGTAAAATTATAAGGATTTATCAGCTATTTAGTTGCACAGGGTCCGCTGTTAGATGATAATTATAATTGATATATAATTATGTTTTAACCTATGAAATGGCTATTTAATATAATTTATATACGATTTGCTTAATCAAGTCTTTCTTAAAGTTATAGCTAGGTGGCGTTATTTATAAAAACATTTAACGTCTAAATTTGAAACAAAAAAAATTGACTATGTCCCAAGTGACATTTAGATATTTTGATTATTTGACATTGTGCGAAAATGGTATTTTGCGATAAGGCATTTTGCGAAAATGTCATTTTGCGAAAATGTCATTTTGCGAAAATGTCATTTTGCGAAAATGGCGTTTTGCTAATGTGACGTTTTGCGATGTGGCGTTTTCGGAATATGACAATTTGAGAATGTGACATTTTGCCAAATTTCAAAATGTCATTTTGCGAATGTGGCATTGTGCGCCTAATCCAATTTTATGTTCTTTTTAACTTTGCAGTAAAGATAACACGCATTATTTAATAAAAGAGAATAATGTTGGTTGAAGAGATATTGGTATGATGGATGTGGCAGTCAAGCGTATTCTAAATAAAAAAATATGATGATAATGTTTGATGTTACAAGGCGGTCAATGTTGAAGAGAAAAACGTGAAGCATGAATACTTGACACGATTTAATGAAATTTGATTCCACGTTATTACAAAAAGATGTATTAAGAAACACCCCGTTTTTAAAATTGCCCATCCCTTTTTGTCATACCCACTACGTTAGAAAGTGATGGATATAGTTTTAGTCTGGCTCATTACAGTTGACGTTGCCACAGCAATATTTAGGGAAATATGCACGGCAGGGCAACGGGTAAGCTGAATGTAAACGCGGTATTAACCTAGCAGGAAAGTGTCTCCTAGAGTGATATGAGTGGAAAGTATAGTGCGTAATCTGCTATAAATGTATGTTGCTCAAATAAAGGTAAAATTTTTCCTTCACAAAATGTTTAACTTTAAAAGAATGTAAAATAAAATATGCACATACTTTTCCAATGAAGTTAAGTTTTTCATTAAGAAATTTTGAAGAAAGCACTGCTGCAACTAGGACACTAAGGGCACCCAATGGAGTCACCAAAGCTGCAGGAGCAAATGCATATGCTAGTAGATTGGCTGCTTCACCAATACCCACTGCAAAAACAAATTTGTTTAAATATACATGGTTTAGCAATAGACCACTAATTTTTGAAGGAGAGTCATAAATTGCTAGTTTTAATCCAAAGATGCTATGTTCATTTTCCAAGTGTCACAGATTATAATTATTATCTTTACTTACACAATACACCTGAAATCTTGTTGTGATCTTGTCTTTCTCGTTATTTTTTTTTTGTTCTTTGTTTTGTTATTTAACTAAGAAAATATTACAATTTATTATATTGAAGGAAAAAATCGATTTGCGGACAGGATTCGAACTTGCGTCTTCTGGTTGGGTACACAATGCATGGAAAATTGATAATAGATAAAATTTATTTTTCAAGAAAATAAGTACAGGTATTCAAAGTTGTACGGGCGAGTTTCCGGTTACCGTATAAGTAATCCCAAGTCCACACTAGTACGTAGTGTACTAATCCCCTTGCCCTACCGATATACCTTTGGCGAGGGTATATTTACAATCATATATAGGCGCAGTAAGTCTATTACCAGGAGACCTACGGCAACTGACGGATAGTGGGCAGGAAGCTAAATGTTTTGGAAATGTTTTCACAGTGCCGGTCGAGCAGACTCACAAGACCGATTACACATTGTGGTGGGGGGGGGGCTCGAATCGCTGTCGAGCCAACCATGAAGTACCTAGGATTGGTGTTCGACAGCCGGTGGGACTGTAGGCGGGGGTTGTACGGCCCTTTACGGGGCTCCGGTGTGGGCGTCTGACCTGACGGCCCGCAGCATCGCTGTGCTGCGGAGGCCGCAGAGGGCAATGGCCGTCAGAGTCATTCGCGGCTATCGCACGATCTCCCACGAGGCGGCTTGTGCACTGACCGGATCCCCGCCCTGGGACCTGAAGGCGAAGGTGCTCGTCGTCACTACACGTGTGGCGCGAGCAGGAGCGGGCACAAGGTGCGGCGCCGGCGCAGCAGCAGCTTATGCAGCGCCGGCAGGATAGGCGCCTCCATCGGGTCCTAGTGGCGGAATGGCGGGACAGGCTTGCACGCCCTACCGCCTGCCTCACCACTATCGAGGCGATCCGGCCAGTGCTCGATCGCTGGCTCGGGAGGAGGCACGGCTCCCTGACGTTTCGCGGGACGCAGGTGCTGTCGGGACACGGCTGTTTCGGCAGGTTCCTGTGTCGCATAGGCAGGAAGCCGGACGCTCGGTGTCATCACTGCGTCCAGAGTCGAGAGGACTATAACACTGAGTGGTTGCAAACACATTTCACTCTCCATTACATGTTTGGGTGTAGTTCTAACAAAATTACCACATATCCTGAAAGCTCTGTTCAGTAAAATTCTTAAATTTTCCAGGTGACCTGTGGCACAACTAATGTAAAAAAAGCTTCCTTAATCTAATCTTCGGCTAATCAAAGAAATATAAATTCTGGAAAGGTGTTTTGGGTGTACCCCCCATGATGTAGCAGCTAAGGTTTTTAACTTTTTAAAATATTTAAATATTTGTAGCCTTTTTCACATGTCTCATTTCTCACTAGGTACTACTTATACATTAGTAGTCCAACCACAGATCGAAGTATTTAATTTTATTCTGATAATATAGATTTGAGAATATAGATAGATAAATTGTACTGTTTTCTTGTCTTATTGTACACACAAACTAGTCTCGCTTCTGAAATAGACAATCCAATATCTCTTAACATGGCTGTAAGGACTCTTGACAAGACATCTTGCAGTATTTCCAGCATTTCTGTTAACTATAATTATGTTTATATATAAAGGCGGAAACCCACCGCAGTGCACGCTGTCCACGAATTTACACAGCGTGCATGGCGTTGAGCTACGTGGGCGCCGTATCCGAGCAAGCCACGCGTGTGTCATAACGTCAATTCGTGCGTAGCCTGGGCTGCCAACATTTCTTCAGCGAAATATTTCAAAATAAGTTATAAAAAACGTAGTACACTTAAAAAATATAGTATTCGGAAATATAAAAAATAAGACTTTATAAAATCTATATTTTTGCACTTCAAGCTTTTAAAAAAAAAAAATGAAGTAAACGTTGTTATTATCAACTATTGTCATTAAATCTTTAGGCGTCAGCAGCGGCGCACTCGAACTTTACGCACTTTCGTTAACGCTACCACTTTCCATAACTAATCTGTTTAGGACTTCCGACTTTTCAAATGAAAGAGCAACATCAATTTGATAATACATAACCACCAAAATCTCAAGAATAAGCAGACCAAAAATTCATTAATTATCGACAGGTTCGGAACGCATTATAACTGATGAGTTTGGATAAATATGGATACTTAAGAGTCCGTCCTACAAATCGACCCATTTTGATACATTTTGATCATCGATTGCAAGGAACCGAATAGGCGAAAATAAAAACTGAGCCATGAATAGAACAGAACAGTTCCTTTTAGAGCCAAAGTGGATTTTTTAAATTATTTCCATGGTAAATCACGAATATTGACAACTCTTTTTCCGAAAAGTTGCGTTCGTTTGCGACGTTTGATCGTCGCTAGCCAAGAAATTATAAGTTATTATGAATGTAAAAAATATGTATTAAATACAGTACATACTTTTCTTTTAGAGGGCCAGGTTACTTTTCAAGTTTTATACAAAATATACCAAAAAATGATGAAATAATGTTATTTTTGGAAAATTTCCAGTCAAATATGTATTTTTTTCTATTTTTTAGAGGCACTTTTACGAAATTAAAAAAATAGTGTATTAAACTTAAGTTATCCTTTAAATAGAACGTAAATTTATATTTCCAAAAAAGGAATATTTTCACTGTGAAAATAATAGATACATTGAGCTATATTATCGAGCGCAAAAACTCGATCGCGCCAGTAACCATCGGGCGTTCCCAGCGTGAGGTAGGGATGTCGGAAATTCAAAAAATATCGATATATATCGTATCGATATTTTTTTAAATAAATATCAATATCGATATTTATATTTTCAAAAAATATCGATATATCGATATATCGGCCAACTTGGAACGAAATTATAAAACAGCCAAAAAAAAAAAGGTCATTTGTAATCTTTTACCTTAAATTTTTAAAAGATTACAAATTTAGTTTTAAGTTGGTTGGTTTATTGTTCTGAAAAAAATATCGATTTTGATACCTTTTCGATACTTGGAATTTTATATCGATACATCGATATATCGAAATATTAAATATCGCCCAAAAATATCGATATATTGAAAAAATAATATCGATATATCGATATTTTTTCAACATCCCTAGCGTGAGGACGTATCGCTTTGTGTCACCGCCGCTCGCGCGTTCTACGTAAATATTTTACCAGCGTATACTGTGACTGTGACAACTTGATCCGGTGAGTATTAATTTTATGTTAGTTTATTTTCAAAGTTAATATTGTAAGTGTTCATACAATATAAGTAATATAAGCTTTTTTCTTTAATAAATTTTACTATTATAACTAACTTTTATATTATATTAAAATTGTTTTATAGAAAATGTACGCCCCATTTTCTATTTAATAAACATAGAAATCAATACAGTGTGTCAAAAGACGAAAAAAAACCGTATAGGTATGGAACTTGCCCGAAATATTTTTATAGAACGTAAAAATCAACTCGTCAATAAGCAAGTTATTATTATTACCTGACTATCTGAAAAAGACGGTTATGTGTTTGACCTATTAGATATATAGGTATGTATGTCCGTTCCTATGTCTACTTATGTGATGTGTATATGCATGTTTATGTGTTTGACCTGTATGTATGTATGTATATGGGGTTATTGGTAAGCAATCGTAAAACGCGTAAAAGCTACTCGTCTACACCTTAAAGAACAACTTTTTTTCTATGACCTTTCTTAAAACCTATACATTTATCAGAAAATAATATTAAAATTCTGTCAGTACGTACTCTCTGATATTTATACCGGGCGCCGCACAGTGGGTTGAAAGTTGAAACTATAATTTTAGTGACTTGGGGACCAACTTTGCTTTTTTTTACTTTTTTCTTTACGCAGATCGATAGAGCTCAGTAACCTCAATAATAATTGCCCTGATGCTTTTTTTCCAAAATTTTATACTTTGGGTGAAAAATGTGTTTTGTTATTTTTTTGTATGGAGCAGATCAAATTAAGTTAAATTCCTGCTTAGTTGCGTGTGATCCCGCTTTGAAACTTTATTTTTCTTATAACTTGTCTAGTCTACTATCATTTGAACATGTGCATAAAGTTGCAACTCTGCCATATAAATGGATCCAAAAAAAAAACATAAGTTCTTTACGGTAAATTCGATATGGAATAGTAAGTAAAACACTGAATACTCATAATTACTTAACAAGTAACAACAACATATTTAAAGTATCCCTAATTAGCTTACATTTTCTAATCTATACATTATTTAAAAAAGTTGATCACTGATAGATATATTCCCGAGAACTATATATGTATCTTTTTGTATTTTTTAAGCATTTTCCATGCTAAGATATAATTAAAATAACTTCCTATATCATGCATAGGCTATAACCCTAGCTGTTGCGTCGGTTTCACTCCCGTCCCAATAGGATTTACAAATATATCGGTTTTATTTTAGTAAAAGAATTACCACCATACTATATCTACTATATAAAAATAAGTCGGGTTTTCCTTCCTGACGCTATAACTCCAGAACGCACGAACCGATTTCCACGGTTTTCCATTCGTTGGAAAGGTCTCGGGCTCCGTGAGGTTTATAGCAAAGAAAAATACCAGAAAACATTTCAACAGAAAAGCGGGTTAAAAAGTTTATCAAGACCACGCGGGCGAAGCTGCTGGCGGAAAGCTAGTACCATATACATATTACATACATACTATTATTATATTACTACTATACTATTTATTTTGATACTAAGATCCATAGAAAAACAATACACATATACTTACAAATAATAATAAACTAATACATAAAACATAAACTACGAGTATATTTTTATCTATTGATCATGACGTAGTGTCGGCGACGTAGTACAATTCGTGGTGTCATGTAACTTTTCGCGAAAACGCCGATGCACGAGACCCTTCGGCCAGAATTCTTCTTTCAGGAAGGTCTCCAAATGGCTATAATAATGTCTTGAAAACTTCTCTCTCCCTTTTCATCCTTTCATCCATGCAGGATGGCATTCGGTCCGCTTTTTCTAGCGACTCGTACAGCAGGATTTTAGCCCTGCGTATCTCCTCTTCGCTGAAGTTAGAGGTAAATATTTGGGTGACACTGACCTCGTCCAAAGTAGACCCAGTTTTTCTCGGTTCTGAAAAAAAATCGGTTCTTCCCGGTTCTGAGTGTTTAAAAAAGGACCGGTTCTGAAATTAAAAGAACCGGGTTTTTCGGTTCTTTCGGTTCCCGCAATTCTTTGAATAAATCGTTTATAATTTGAATCTGAAAATAATCGAAATCTTGTAAATCAACCATAAACAGCACCGCGGGTGTATAAAGCGGTGTTATTTATATGTATAGTTTATTATTTCTTCACAATTTCTTTATTTTTCGCATAATTTATACAAAAATTAGACCCACGCTGAAAAAGATTTATCTGAGGTATCGATCGATACGACTCGTCGGATCGAATGGATATCAACGGAGGAGTTCCCCAGGGGTCAGTACTCTCTGCAACACTCTTCCTGCTCCACGTAGATTACCTGCTGAAACCCAGTATCTTTGGGCACGCAGATGATCGCACCGTCGTAGAGGGTTACACGGACCAGTGGACTGGAAATCCAGTCTCTAACAGAGGTCATGGTGGATCGCTTGTCCCTTCAGGCAGTCTCGGAATGGGGCGATGCCAATCTGATCAAATTCAACGCTGCCAAGACCCACGCGTGACTGTTTTCCGCTAAAAAGAGCCCATTCAAACTGGCTCCTTCTTTCCGAAATGTATCTGTGCCGATAACTGACACCTTGAACTCTTGGGCGTTACTTTTACGTCAAACCTTAACTTTGGCTCATCATCATTATTATGGAGAACCCACTTCTGTGTGGGTTCGGTCTCCGCACTTAGTCCTGCAGTGGACCATTGAACGTGAGCCGAGGGGCTGTTATTCTAGCCACCCCAACTCCCTCCAGAAGCAGATTAGTCTTCCCGGCCTCCTCAGTGTGTCCGTTACGGATCTTGGTGATCCTAAGGTTTTTTCCCGTATCTGGGTGATGCCTGTGCATTCAAGCGGCACGGGTGTTACCATTTCTTCGGCCATCATGCACCACGCCCTACACAGGGGGCTATCTGTAATGACTGTCCCTACCACCAGGCACAAGCTGGCCATATTCAGATGCAAAAGGCGTCTGGTCAGTTTGCTGATGCAGTCCAAAGATGGCATGCTTCTTTGGCTCATATATTATATAAATATATAGAGTCCAAGGCTCAAGTAGCTGCCCGAAATGGGTATCCTCGGAGGTGCGACGTTACTTCACACCGGTACAATAGGAAATATGCGCCTGACTTAAAAAAAGGTCAAATATTTTTTTTAATGAACTTTATCGTTTTAGAATTATGTCTATGTAGATATTTTTTTATATTATTTCTTTTTTGATGAGAAAATAATTATTAAAACGTCCAAAAAACTGTTGGAAATTCAAATCACTTGAAACGCAACACTATCGATCAAATGGAATATGACGTCAAAGTCTATTAAAACAGTGTCTGTTGTATGTGGTTGTTTGGTTGAGAGAACGTAGACTTTGACGTCACGGCAAGCGCGCCAAAATCGCGGGTGTTTAAAATGCCAATATCTGTCTCATAATTTAATATATTTTTTTGTTACTTAGTTTTAGTTTTAAGGCGCTGGAATTTTGTTTACGGCTACATAACGGTATAAAGTATCGTTTAAAAATATATAAAAAAAATGTGCATGTTCCCTATTGCTCATATTATATCAAGCAGAAGTTCGGTCGTGCCTCCATGCACGACCGAACTTCTGCTTACTGTAAGTACTGTTTACGCATCTTTGGGATGTATCGGCTAAGTACCAGCTCGACGCGTTGGAAACAGTGAAACAGAGAAACGTGTTAAACTCCAAAATCTGGAACATCGCTGCAAAGTTGCTATCTTATCGGTTTTTACCTTATGATCCTGGCCCCTCTTACCTCGGACATACAGGAGAAGGTTCCCTGCTACAAAATTGTACTAGTTGCTGAGGATATCATAGAGGTCAAAAGCAGACTGACGGAGTGGTAGCTGAGAGTTGCAAGTGTCGGTTTAAAAGTAAGCAGAACCGAGGCAGAGTCTTTTCTGTGAGTTCGGTGGCCTTTTCAGTCCTGTAACCATTACTTTGGGTAGCATGTTTTAGTCGGCTCCTACTTTTGGTAGATTAGGTTAATGTTGTTAAGCAGAGACGCTAATGACATCGAAATGACAAGGTACAATAGTGTCAAGTGTAGTACAGAATACTACTATACGAAAAAACATGTAACCAAACACAGAAACTGTTAATTGAATAAGACAGCAAAAGGTTTATTATAAATTTATATAAGAACCGAAAAGAACCGAAAGAAACCGGGTACCCGGTTCTGAATTAGGAACGGAATCGAAAGAACTGGTTCCGAAAAAAAGGTCCGGTTCTCGATGCCCTAGTCTATAGCATCCAGCTGGTATTGCAGGAATCCCAGAACCTCGTTCGCCACGAGTTCGTACGTATTATATTATATATTCTGCGTACAACGTAAGCACGTCCGTTGTCAAGCGCGGATCGCACTACACTGCACTACTTATACTACATAGTACTATCTTACTACTATCCCATCCTAAATGTGTAAATGTGACCATTTGTGAGGATTTGTAAATGGATGAAGGTTTGATACTCTTTCACGTAAAAACGATATCGATGAAATTTTACAGTATTATTGTTTATACATCAGATAACATAATTACAGGCTATCATTTATAACGATAATTTGGGAAATTCCCACGGGATTATTAATTTATATTTTAGCAGATATAGATGCTTTTATGAGTTAAAAAGTAGTTTTGACTAAGTTGACTATGTTGAACTATGTTTAGCTGATGATTTGAACTACAAAATATTAATACTTATACCAATAATTTATTTAATCACAAGTATCTACTTCATAGGGCTAAGATTTTCTCACTGCTGCTTACAATGTCATTTGGTTGTAGGTATAGTTTAAATTACTTATACACGAAATACCAGACTATACGTAGTCCACGCGGAATGACCGCGAGTTGGCCGCGCTTTAGGTAAGGACGGGGGTGAGGCGGCGGGTTACTGTGAACAAAACTACTACTTACACTGCCGACTGTCACCCTTTACAAATAAATGAATATTTTTGTGTTTGTGTATAGTGCGTTCTTATACCATCTGATTGCGTGTAGAAATGAAATCAGACATGGTTAAAAAATATATAAATATGTTGTGTTTATAATAAGTATGTTTTTTATTCGTATTGACAGATTAGATTAATAGATTTGATTGATTACAGAGCAAAGAAATTTTAATCCATATTCAGTCCAGTCCACTAGACGATTCAAACGAAGTATTGGAAAATCGAGTCAGTCAAAAGTACTATATTAAATATGTTATAGCTATATTTTACGCTTTGCATCAAATACATTTTATGTGAAAGAACACACGCGAGTTGCAAAAATATTTGTTGTTTCATTAATCATCATATGAAAAGAAATCGTCTATATCGATTAAAGGTCGAAGAATAGTATAATAAGATTTCCAATATTTATTTGACCAATGGATAAAAATATCTAACCACGGTGATAGATTTGGATGTAAACCATCAAGTCTTAGGATATCAGCAGATCCTAAGTTGAAAGGATTTTCGCAACATTTTTTATATCGTGTGCTATGTGTAGAAGTCAATTTGAATTGAGGACGTGCGTACGTTGAGTAGATAAACACATAAACCTCTTTCGGCAGAAAAAAATAACACCTAAATATGTTTATTTCGCTAAAATCGTATAAAAAATGCTAAAGTAAATAAAAAATGTATATGGTTTATCCGGTTTAACTAAAATAATATTAGTGCAGTATTTCCAATAACACGCTTTTTGTCTTCTTGATCGTTCATGTTTTGAAATAGGACATTGTAAGATACTTGTAAAATTAAGATAAACAAAACACAGTTTTATTAACGAATCTTATACTAAATATTTATTTGTGATAATTATTATTGAAACGATCAAAATTGTTTATACGATACTACGCCCGACCTCGAGCCTTGTGTGCGTGAACGGCGCACACAAACATAGAACTCGATTGAATTTACCTAAACTCGAGCGAGTCAAATTTGTGCACGGCGTCGGCCTCTTAAATACGCAATGGCATCAGTCAAAAGTTAATGTAGGGCATTCATACATTTTAAAAATGAAGGTTTCGTTTGTTAAATTTCAGTATTAAAAATATAGTATTTTTGGTGTTGCACAGGGTGTTTGGCACATGGACCGACACAATTTTTTTGGAAGATAGAGGGGTCATTCGCTAGGTTTCAGCCCAAGATGCTAAGCCCTAAGTGTCCCGGTTATTGCGATGTTTATTTTTTGTTTTCTTTGTTAGTCACCCGAAATTTTACCCTTTTTAGACCCTTTAGGTCATCATAACTTTTTTCTTTTTAGGTATAACAACACCAAAGAAGTGTTGTTTTATTCATCAATAGGGATGTCGGAAATTCAAAAAATATCGATATATATCGTATCGATATTTTTAACAAAAAATATCAATATCGATATTTATATTTTCAAAAAATATCGATATATCGATATATCGGCCAACTTAAAACGAAATTATAAAACAGCCAAAAAAAAAAAAAAAAAGGTCATTTGTAATCTTTTACCTTAAATTTTTAAAAGATTACAAATTTTGTTTTAAGTTGGTCGGTTTACTGTTCTGAAAAAATATCGATTTTGATACCTTTTCGATACTTGGAATTTTATATCGATACATCGATATATCGAAATATTAAATATCGCCCAAAAATATCGATATATTGAAAAAATAATATCGATATATCGATATATCGATATTTTTTCAACATCCCTATTCATCAATATGAATCATGAGTTGATAACATTGACTTGTAAAAATGAGACTAAGTAATGAGCTTCCAAAGTTTTGTAAATTATTTAGGTATATAGACCAGGGACCTTTGAAAATACTAAAAAGTGAAAAACAATAATAGTAGGATGAAACCCATTGGAAAAGGAAGAGAATATAACAAAAAGGAAAAATAATTTACGGGCGATCTGAGGTCGGGAAGTGGATGGGGGTGAATTTTTATTTTTAGGCATCTATGTAATACAGATTACATAGATGCCTATAATTAAGTGAGAGTTTACGATTGAAAATTATGGTGCTTTTTCAATATTAAGTGAAAATAAGGTGAAAAAATTAATAATTTAAATAAAAGAAAAATTACAGCTTGGGACATGATAAATTATTTTTAAACAAAAATAACATGTACATTATGATTTACATTATGATTTACATTATGATTTTTTACT
This sequence comes from Acronicta psi, assembly GCA_946251955.1. Taxonomy (NCBI): domain Eukaryota; kingdom Metazoa; phylum Arthropoda; class Insecta; order Lepidoptera; family Noctuidae; genus Acronicta; species Acronicta psi. The sequence goes on along the minus strand of OX276475.1, from coordinate 5,876,207 downwards.
AATTTGGAGTCGGTGCCAAGCAGGCAATCAACGAAAGTCATATTTAAATTAAATTAGTAGTTTAGCACCGCCTCCAAATTAGTTAAAAATCATAATGTAAATATGTAGGTACATGTTATTTTTTGCTTTTTATTGCCCAGGTGCTTTTTTTTTAAAAATAGTTTATTTTAAAAGTTTTTGTGGAATATATATGTATTTTGTTTTGTACCCATTATAGTATATGGGGAGGCCAACTAAACGCACTGCCCGGGACAGACAGAGAGGTTTCGGAGTAAACCATAATATCATCTATATAATTTTTTGTTGGGAAATTATAAGTCTAGCCACAAAATTATTTATTGGACATGTGATTAACCTTCTAATATGAAATTAGCAACGGGAAAATGACATAGCCTCTAATGAACTAATTCGTCTTTTTTACAACGCTATCTAAATATTCTATAGAAAGCGTCAAGTAAAAATCATCAATTATTGTGACTTGTCCTTCTTATTACCACCTAATTTAAGGCTAAAAGCGTCTTGGTGCTTTTTGTCTCCGACTAGGTGTTTGTCATAAAAAGGATGTCGAAGGGATCGGTACAAAATACAATAATACTACTGTACTAGGAAAATTTAGGATGCAAGAGCGAGCGTAGCGAGCTCGGAACTTGGGGCACCCCGACTCGGACAGGTTAGGTTAGAAAAAACCACCCGGAAGTAGGAGCCCCGCCAAGCGGGGCTCCGTCAACTGCGCCTTATTACTATTGCCTATACTTGTCCTTGACCCCAAAGGCAACTTGACCTGGACCTCAAGGTCACTGAATAAATACATTTTTTGATGTCATTTAATAGTATTTTAGAAGTTTACTGTTAGAATACATGTTACAAATTTAGATGCTAAAAAATAACCATCATGCTGAGTTGTATTTAGAGTGGTTTATATAGAAGATAGTGGCTAAGATAGTATTATTTAGATGCTCGTTAATTGTGGCTGACTTAGTAATTTAGAAGGCAAAATACATTTTTAGAGGTGTATAATGATATTAAAAAGAAGCCTGTTTAATTAGCACCCTTTCCATAATTCCGACTCTGGCATCTAATATCTCTATTTTGACCACATTACAAACTGAGCCGTATTTTCTTCCGAAACACTATAGAAGTCTCCTCATCCATTGACGGACACTTAGTACGGTTGCAACCCCCTGCCAGACAGCCCTAAACTTTAATAAATTATAAGAAATTTTCATTATAGTATTCAGAGGTAGGTTCTCAAGTCAGCACAATATATATTTTCCTCAGTTGTTTGAATTTCTGCTCTGTTTCAACTATATTTATCTCTTCCAACAACTATGACACACAGGATACTGACACATATCATCTTTGGGGGAATAGAAGTAATATGTATACTTTAACCAGAAAGATAACCATGAAGACAGAATACAATGGGTTTTATCAATTTATACAAGGTCTATGGGTAAGTTCAAATTAAAAAGGTTACCTACTTGTTATAAGTCCAAGCCACCACATCCATTGTTTTAAATAAGAAAAACCTCCTGCCGACGCTCTGACATTTCCTGAAGCTTGAAGTTTTTTTAATGCAACTTTTTTTATTATAAAACTGGATCCAATGAATACACTAGACGATACAGCGAGACCTAGCCCAACTGCAAAGCGCGTATTATTATAATCTTGAGCATCTGTAGTTATTTGGGAGGACTTCATTTTTGCATATCAATACGGACCATATACCCAGTAAGGACTGACCTGAATGGAGTACTGGACTGACTGAATGTAATAATTATAATAAAATTATGCTGGTAGTCATAGTCATAGGTATGTACGGTAAGTAATATCCGCGCGTACGGACGTGGGTATTACTTAAGTACTTATTTGGTGTGTGAAATTATGAATTTTGGATTTAGTTTAGATCGAACTCTAGATACCTAGGTAGTTCAGTCTCCAGTTACCAGTCCTCCACTTTATTCATACCTACTCATTACAAGCTTATCGTTATCACACTACCGCATTACCAGCTACCACGCACTTCTTATTCTTCTTAGTCAAAGAGTATAATAATAATAAATAATATTCTTATTCTTCAGTTCTTACGAAATGAAAATAAGTGATGAAATTACTGAATAAGTTAGCGATGTCCAAATATATTAAAATCATGGAACTAATATGTCAATTATTGTCAAACTTCGTTACACTTTATACTTACTACTTTTTTTTTTATTATTATTTATTTTACGGCCCTGGATACAATGTCCTTTAAGCCTGTATACTTACTACTTTTTTTTATTATTTATTTTACGGCCCTGGATACAATGTCCTTTAAGCCTGTATACTTACTACTTCCATGCAGTGTTGCCAACAGTTATACTAGCTTCAGTAGCTTCCCACCAGATTCAACCTCTAAAATCACCAGAAAACCACTAACAAAAAACGGATGTACTTTAAAAATCACTAAAATTTCCACTAAAAAAAATTTACAATAAAAAAATAGTAATTAGGTTTCTTTATTATAACGTAAATAATAAAAAAAAACAACATATTTTAAATCTTAATAACAATTTTATTATAAATCAACTTATGTACCAATCATTAAGTTAAAGGACGATGCGCTGTGCTATCTCGGGAAATTCAAATCTTGCTTGCGTTTTTTGCAATTTGCAGGTTTCGAAAATCAGCCAAATCCGCACGAAAGGAGGTCACCAAAATCCGCCCAAATTATGTACCAAATGTATACTTATTGGGAAAAATACCCTGTAATTCGCTGGTTAAAAATCGTCGTATTTTTTTTGTATGCTTACTAGGAGATGAGAAAAAATACTTTTAGTTTGAAAAATCACACGCCAATTTGAAACATATCATCAATTTCATAGTTTTTATAGTAAAAACTGTCAACTTGACAGCTATCTGATGTCAGTGTCAGTTTTGGAATGTCAAGCGCACGCAAATATGACACATTTAGAGATGGGCGATGGGTAAATACCCGTTGGGAAAACACCCAGGTAAATTCCCATTTGGGTAAATATCGGGTATTTACCCGGGTATATACCCAAAAGGTGGGTATTTATTTTTCTAAGAACGAAGTATTTAAATATGTTCGTAATTATTTCTTAGCATGTTATGGGTTGCAAAACTAGCAGTTTTCACTGCACTAGGATGAAGTTAGTTATGTAGTAGTTTTTTTAATTCCTGATAAGGTACTCTACGACGGCTAAGCTAGAAGAGATCCTGCTTTTTTCCGAAGTCGAGTAGTCTTTTTGGGTTTTTCTATGAAATTCTCAGTAGTAGCTCGGAGTTTGAAATTTAGCTCGGGCTTGCCCTCTTTTACGTTGAACTAACCCTCTGCCTAACCCTTCAGGAACTAGTCTTGATAGTTTTTTCTTATATCACAAGGGTGGCAAACGCTTATTTGCTGCCCTTGGGTATAAACCAATGGTATAAGCAATTACCACAGTCTATGGAAATTTCCAACACCGAAGCATCAAGCTGAAAAAACCTCTTAACTTCCTTCTTATAAAATCTCATGCTCTAATCTCCAAAGAAAACCTCTGCAGGGATTCATTGTACAACCTAAGCGTAATCGTCATCATCATCAGCCCGTACTCATCCACTGCTGGACATAGGCCTCTTTTAGTGAACACCATAGAGCCAAAATCATCAATCGTCTCGAATTCTGTAGTCCCTTGGGAAACCCTCAGTGGGAATCTGATTCCACAACCTGAGTGCACTTGGAAAGAATCTTCTCATTGGTCTGGTCAATCTCAATACCACTCTGACCTCATACTGTGTCAAATCACATAATATAAGACCAGAGTGGTTCTAAGGTACCTATGTGGATGAACTTCTCGTTGGCGACAGGTGCAGTGATAGAAAGTAGCCGTGGGCTGATATTTCAAACAATTCCTCAGTACATAGTACATTCCCCTAGTACAAACGGTAGAATACACACAATACGTCTTGTTCCACAGATCCCTTTCCACCAACCAACCGGATCCATATCTGATACATTCTCCATATAAATCATTTTCCCCAAAAATCTTCCTTAACCCTGATCCACCATTATAATTATCTAAATTTAAAAGTCTGCTCATTTCATACTTTGGACATTACTTTTAGGACTTCTGATTAGGAGACTACAGTTTATTAAATTGTAAATGAATACTTAGTTAACTATTTACCTAATATAAACATCTTTTTGATAGAATACAGCGTTATTAAATAAAACAATACATTAAATGAGCTGTGGTATTTTGGTCGGAAATATACGACTCTGGCGAAATGGACCCGAAATTTTTTGTCGGATTTATCCGACACGACACACGCGGTTAAAGGGTTAATCTATGGTCGCCCGTCCCTTAGTAGGTACTGGCTTTCATTGAAGACGAGCGGTACTACACTACAGTGCCTCGACCATGAGTTTTTCTCACTAGACTCGCTAGCGACGCCGTAAAATATTTGTATGGAAAACCCTTGTAGCGCCTCTAGCGGTTACGTAAGGAACTAAAATCTGCTATGAGATTACAGCGTTTCGATGCGTAAAAAACCTATCGAAAGCCATTCGATAGAACTCATGGTTGACGTACAGACTACCTACACGTCACTTAGTACGGGTTGATGTTTTAAACAATAAAGATAAAGATCCAGTAAAACTATCGTTCGAAAAGTAATTTATTTTATTTTAAAAAATATTAAATCGGATTCCTGGTTTAAAAAAAAATATGAAATGAAATCTATACCGTTCATAGAGCCTAGCCTTAAAATATTTTTCATTAATAAAGTAAGACCCTTTATACATTATCGAATGCAATAAAGAATTGAATTGAATTGAATTAAAATATATAGAAAAATTGGGGGCTCTAAAAAAATATTTTTAATGGGTAGTGGGCAAAATAAGGTTGAGTGTAAGCCATATCAAAATTTGTATTTTAAGAATATGTCTAAAACCACTTAACTCACATAATCACAAATAGACAATTTAGGTCACACTTATTTAGCACTAATTATTAGTAAGTACAAAACATTGCTTCTGCTGGGGTATGACCTCTTAGACCTAAAATCTGTAAAACTGTTATTATGTGTTTGGCAATCAACGCCATTAGAAGGATATTTCATGCTATAATTGATAACAATAAAAATGCACCAAACTTAGGAATGTACTTGAATGTCTACACAAATATCACAAATACACAGTCACTGTGTGATAAATAAATGTTCTGCAAATAGGGCAAGTGCGCTGATATCCATACAAGCGCCTGCAGCAGTCCATGCATAAGCATATATGGCGACATGGCAATGTGAGTACACATTTTTGTCTTTCTTGACATATGACACATAATGAGTCAACAGCATTTGTCCCATCAATAACATCTGGAGAACTAGTTTCACCTGAAGCTAATTCTTGCCCACCTGTCATTTGAGATATTATACCAACTTCGGAGTTAGTGAAGTAATTAAACAGTGCATAGTAATAGTATAAAACATTCCTTATTAGAGACCAATACAATATGCCTATCTGAATAATTATTGTTTCTCTAAAATGCACACACAAACGAACTATGACTATGGCACTTGTGATACCTATAAACGATTGTAAAGGCACTTCAGTTAAATAGTTAGTGAATTTTAATAATGTCTTATAGATATCTACAGATATATTCACAAAAATAAAGCCTACATATTTGAATACCGCCTTAATCAGCTGCGGTAGGTGTACAGGAACAAATGTCATTATAAGCCACACTGTGTCTCCCACAAATATAACAGTACTCTTCAACAAAATTATCACTTCACTAAACATAACAAGCATTGCTTCTGTTATGAATTTAACCACGGCTAATGCTGAATTTAATCTAGAATGTAAATCGTTGTAAATATCAACAATTCCATTGAGAATATGAATTAATTGGCTAAATAATGTATCAATTATCCCACTGGCAGACGATGGTATTTCTTCAGTGAATATCGTAATATTGTCTTCATATACTATTTGAAAAAATAAAATTAAACTTTTCAGTGTACTTATTATTGTAGACGAGATCCAAATTACAGTTGAAAATATTATTTTCCCTGTAGACGATGCCAAAAGTAAAATGGTTTGAAGAGTCACAGCAAATATATTGATAGTTTTAGCTACAAGTGAAATCATAATTATTTTTATCTAAGATTTCATTATTGCTGTGAATCAGAAAATTATTCGATTTCGATCCTTTCAACCTGTTTCCTTTGTAAATGTAAACAGTATTTGAATATTAGGGATGGCGATCTGAGATCAATTAATTGAAGAATCGATTTCTCGAGCCAAAAAAATCGATTTTTTAAATTGATATGAAGGTCTGAATTGATTCAGTAAATCGATATTTTACCCTTGAAAATCGACATACAATTTTTTCAGTTTTAGTATAAACCATAAAATTATTTCCAACTAGGAATTTAAATTACGCGCTCCGCGCGCTTGAATTTTTCAACTAATAAAGAATTAGAGACCATATTTTTGCGATAATTCAATACTCAGTTAACTTTACACTTATTTTGATTTCATCTATTTCATGTAATCTGTTCCTTGTGAGCGCCTTTTTTCCATTGTCGGCGACATCGCAAGTAATGAGCGGAACCGCTTGGATCCAAGTAGACTTGACAGGCTGTTGTTATTAAAAAGCTTAAATGTTAAACATTGGGAACTATGAACCCAATCAGAACATTGTGCTGAATTACTTATTTTCTTCACTTTTTAATGTAACAAATAAATTAAGAAAATAAATGTCTTCTTTTAAACCTGACCTGATACTTTGACATGGTAATAAAAATAATGTAATAATTATGAAATAATTAATTTAAAAATATTTTAAAATAATTTTCATATTCGAATTCCCTAAACTAAAAAAATCCGAGATTTTACAGATAAGAGAGCATTTATTATGGTATTTTTCTTTTCATAAAGTGGATTTATATTTACATTGTAAATGTAAACTTGAAAAAATAACGATTTTTAAGGAATCGATCTTTTGGATCTCGATTTTTTTGAGAATCGATTTATCAGGCTACGATTCTAAACGATTTAAAAATTGATCTTTTTCGTAAATAATCGCCATCCCTAGTGAGTATGGTAAACAAAGTCATTTAGGGATGTTCGATCCGATCCGATACTTGTATGGATCGATACAAAGGAATACGATCCAATCGATTTTTGATCGGATCGGATCGAAAAATTTGTTGTATTAAATTCTAAAATAATTAACAATCTGTAACCTTAATATTTATTCGTAATATTAATACCGCATTCCTTAGCTCCAAAGTATGGATTATAACAACAAACAGGTTCATATGCACGTGCACAGGCGGTGGACTGCTAAATCAGTAGTTATATAATCTCATATTTTTCAATATACCTTCAATGTTGGCGTGATTACTTGAGATTATAGATAATTTGATAAAAAAAAACAATCAAACCCTACGTTACTTGTCAGTTGTAGAAACAAGTAATATTGTTCTGTGAGTAGGAATTTCTGTGCCTTCCGAACGTTTGTTCTTGTTGGCTATCCACTTTAAATAAAATCTACAATCACCTAGATCCAGAGCGGCTATCAAGATTATAATTTTTACCTGCCCTACCTTTCAAAGACTGGCCAATGTAAAAAAAAAAAATTCTGTACTACTTATACTTTGAGGCTTTAAATTATAAAACTATATTAACATATTTAATATTTTTAATATTATTGATACATTACTGGATCGATCCAAAAAATCGTATCAAATCAATCGGATCGATACTTGGATCGATAAAATGTTATACGATCCATTACGATCCGGAATATCGATACAAAGCCTCTGGATCGAACATCCCTAGGGTCAGTAGCTTGCATAGATATATAATTCCATATATATTATACAAGGTGGAAGGGACATCGACGCACAAACGTGAAACCTTGTCACGAAACAAGGTTTCACTCAAGGTCAAAAATAAAATGACCTAGGTCATTCATGTAGAAAATGACCGGTTACGGATATTGTCATTTTTGAGCGTGCAGTGTATTGCTAACAACGCGATCACGCTCCGCGGTGAATGTTATCACGCGTGCGATCCGCAACTACCTACCTATTTACACACACAAGTCACCACCGCGATTTGCCGTGAGTCCGCGACCGTTGTTTTCGTGATACCTACCTACAAAACATCACCTGAACGTTGATACCACAATCATAAAATCAAGTTAATTAATTTTACAACCGATAACAGGTATTTTATACCAAAAAGGATATGAAAATGCGAGGAAATAAACTTATTTCCATAAAACAGATTCAGAGTACCTAATGTAGGTATTATTAATAAACTCACTGACATTTTCCATGTGCTTCGCCATAGCACATGAGCATAATTCCCATATTCACGGGCAGTAAAGTATTGTACGGAATGCATTTTAAATTTTTCGCAATGAAAACAATAACAATACACAGACACAAGGTACACACACACACTAAGAAAATTACTTTTGATTTTGATATCTTTACGATAAGATCGCAACATCGCGACAAACTGCACATAGGTACGTTTGCACTCCACGAGCGAAAACTAGGAACTAATAAAAAATAATTTCAAAATCGGCGAAATACAAAAGAATTTTGCATACGCCGCTGCTCCTTTGAATTGAGAAGACGCGCTGCGTGCGGCTTTGTCGGCGCCTTTGACGGTGCGCATAAAATAGGGGAGCGCTCGTCCTGTAGGTACTACACTTTTGAGTGTAGTTTTGAGTTTTATTTACATTGCTGTTTTGAGTGAAATAAATGAAATAATAGTTTTTTAATGATAAATCTAATTTGGGTAGGTAGAAATAATGTTTTTTTACACGTTCAAGTAAAAAAAACTGCAGAAAAAAATGGAAAATTGATGAAAAAAGTTACGGAAAATTTCAACGCAGGGGGGTCCAGAATCATGTACTGAACTCATGGTATTCGGATGTGCCGCGATGTCCCTTCCACCTTGTATATCTATGGTAGCTTGCTTCAATGTAATCTGTAGGGATGTGAAAAATAATCGATTACGAAAAGAACTGTAACTGAACTGTTTTACGGCAAGGACTGTTTTACCGACTTGAATAACGGATTGAATTCGTTTTCTTCGTCAAATTTGAAAGTTTTCATTTTACGTAATATTTTTTTGCTGTTAATTTATAAATATTAATTATATATATATATAACTACAGTTCACGCCAAACTTATTGTCCGGGTTGAAGTTGGCAGGGGCTAACTTTAACCCGGCTGTAATAATTGAAGAAATGAAAATATTGAATAAAAATTATATGAAGCGACAGCCTACGACTTGAACTTTCGTTTTTATTTATTACAATCCTATAATTTTGATTCTCCGATTTTTACGGCCGGGCTAAGGTTAGCTCGTGCCAACTTCAACCCGGACAATAAGTTTGGTGAGAACTGTAATATTACTACTATTACATTACTCTGGCTAATTATTATTGGCATTACTTTTGATTGTAAACAATGCCAATAATAATTATCCAGAGTAATGTAATAGTAGTATAACTAAAGTCATAATTACGGATATTTCATACGTTTAATTTGATATCTCAATAAATTACGGAAAATATCGATTATTTGAAAAAATCGATTATTTTTGTTAGTAACAAAAATAATCGATTTATTAATAATCGATTGTTTTGTTGGATGTTACCTCCCTAGTGATCTGTGCTGAGAGTGACGAACAGTCAGTGTTGCACAGGGTTGGATTTGGGCATGTTCAAAACGATAATTCAAAAAGTTGAAAAGTATGAGATAGTATTTGTACGAAAATTAAAGTACACTTTATTAATTGGGATCAAAAGTCATTAAAATCAATACCAATTTATACAATTACCTCTTCCAAGTTTATCAATTATTTTATATTTGTTTGATCCTTAGTAGGAAAAAAATGAGTACAATAGGCATGATGACTGATTTTGAAAAATTACTCCACGATGTTCTTACACATCTACTTTATACAAAATAACTCATATTTTTTTAAAAATATATGATTTTGAAGGTAAAATAACCTTATAAAAACACAATTTAAATTCCGCGCTAAAACGCTAGAATAGCAATGGCGTCATAGACAACGTCATAAAATTGCCCAAAATATTATCAAAATATGATCAGAACAAAGGTTAAAAGTTTGTTCTGATCATATTTTGATAATATTTTGGGCAATAATCATGAATCCTAATGTGTATCTGCCAGACAACCTTAGGGTGATGCAGACATAATAAAAGTAATAAAAGTAGATGCGTATTAGGCCCTAAAAAAAGTACTCGATACTTTGAAGTATCGCTACTTTTGTTTACATAATTTTATGAATATGATAATTTTTATTTGACACTATTTATGAGTATAGTATCAATATTTTCGATTCGATATCGTGTCCCTATTTATACGACAGACAGAATACAAAATGAATTGCTCAAAGGCCAAGGAGCCATGACAAAGAATTTACAAAAAAAAACAATCAATATGAAGATGATATTTGTTTTGAGAAGATTGACGTCACTCGCTTCTGATTGGTTTTCGATCTATCATGGCGGATTGATATGTTTTGCATTTTTATTTTTGCTTAAATAAATATAATCTCACTTATAATCTAAAAACAAGTGTTTATATATGAATCAGTCTGTCATATAAAATTACGTGAAATCGTAATTTCGGTCATTCTTAGTTGGTGTCATCATGCCTATTGGCTATTCGACAATTGTAACGATAAAATATTTAATATGTTAGAAACCGTAACTTATAAGTTTACAATATTCGTGCAATATGTTTTTTGCTTTAAAATAAATTGTAAATAATTTATTTTTGAAAAATAAATTACAGTTTTTTAATCTGTGGATTACAAGAACCGAAATGCGGGTGGCTATGTTTCAGCCATGGAACTAATATGTCAAATTTCGTTACACTTCGTTTATACAAAGTATACTTACTACTTCCATGGTTTCAGCATCGTGTGACGTCAAATCACACAAAATATATCGTCGTGTAAATCGTTAGCACTAACAGGGTTTGCTCTGTTTGTACTGAGATTTACTCTGAGTATTTTCACGAAATGGAGCCAGGCTATACAAAAGCTGATAGTTCAAATATCCCACAAATGGGTTCAATCATGATTGCAATTTTTTTTGCATGTAATTCTGACTTTTGTTCAGCCGAGTTTCGTAATGTAAAAACTTTTGTGTACAGTACCCGGCGATAAATATTGCACATCGACATTTGGAAAGAGACAATCGGCTAATATCGGCTTCGTAGAGCGTTATCTCTGTCGCACACTACCTATGTGACGTTTTGTCAGTCGTTGTTCAAGTGCGATCATGGAACTAATATGTCAAACTTCGTTACACTTCGTTTACATCCGGAATGCGTACTCGGCTCAACAACTCAACGTAAAACCGACCTTATTGCAATCTATTAAACTTTATATTTAAACCGAAATACGTTACGGTCAGATAGAGAGGTAGGAGATTGTGTCTCGTTTTAATAAATTGCCATACAAGAATTTTCAAATCGTCTAGTAGATTTTCCACGAGGCTAGGGTATCTGATCCTAAAAATATTATAGAGTTATACATTGCTAGATAAACTACTGCGTAAAATATCTTTTTATAAAATAAAGATAAGAAAAGTCAAAAGTTTTTTTTTTGAGTAAATTCTTGAAATATAATAGAACTTTTTAGGTTTATGGTTAGTTTTGAAATTTTGATATGACAACTTTAAAACAATGACATCGCGTCATTTTCGTTCCGTGATTTTTTGTTGTTATTTTATTTGTGAAGAATGTATAAAATAGTGAAAAGGTGTTGCGTATAAAGGATGTGGAAATTAATCATATACTGGCTCTAACAAATCCACTCACAGGTTACAAACTTAACCCACCAATGGTAACGTAAATGTCTACGAGACCGGACGTATCGAAAAATTCCAACTATTTCACTGTTTAACTGTTGTTTTTTATTATTTTGTTTTTTTATTATTTAAGTGAAATCGTATAAACACTAATAAACGAGCTTTGTTATTTATAAGATGCCTTTGTTTTATTATCAATGTATTTTAATAACCAAACTATCAACCTAATTATACTTTAAATAATCATGATTATTCATTTTGCTGAAAATGTTGGTAGTATTTATGTTTAAAGTTAATTATTGCAAAATCTAAGACTGAAAATCCCGGTACACGGGACCGAGTCTACCAATAATATAATTTAAATTTACGTCACAAATGGTGGGTTGAGGGGCCTTTCGGGTGACAATGTTTTCAAATTATGTCAGACTTTAAAAGGACATGTATGTTTTGACGACAATCAAAAATATTAGTTATGTCGACTATAATTATTTATTGATGATTACGAACGACCAGTTGACTTTTTGAGACGACAGTGGACGTCTGGGCGCCATCGCGCACTACACTTCGGTGGTGCCCTCTTTAGCGCATTAGACATGGTATAATGCATATTTTTTGGTACATACATAAGAAACTCCCAAACTTGGGCACTTACTAAAGTGCAATCAAGAAACTAGAAACATGCCAGACAGCAATGGAGAGAAGCATGTTGAATATAAAGAAATTTGACAAAATTAACAATAAAACCATTAGGAAACGGACAAAAATAGAAAACGTCACAACTAGAATAAGAAAACACAGAAAAGACAGGTCACATATTAAGAGGCACTGAAAAATGGAACAAAAATATTGTATTTTGGTATCCTAGAAATAGAAAGAGGAAACGAGGTAGATAGTTTCGAAGGTGGGAAGGCGAAATAAAGGCAATAGCCGGGAAAACATGGACTAGAAAAGCGGTAAACCGGAGAGAGTGGAAAGAATTGGAGGAGGCCTTTGCCAAAGCTGGGCAAACAGACCAAGTTGTCGGTGTCATCGACTCACCAGAGTCGTCAATGTTAAATTAATGCAATAGTTGTCTGGATAAAGGCTTATATTATTATTATAACATTCTCCCAGAACAACACAAACACTTGTGCTTATCACATAAATATATTTATCTCATGATCAACAGTTCAACGCTTTTACCAATTTTTATGCGCTTTTACCAATTTTATATATTTTTCTTTAGTAGAAAGAAAAGTAAACTAATTTCACAAATCCTGTCATATAACATAAAACTGACATGGTCTCTCTTGACGACAAAAATCATGGTCACTCTAATAGAGCGAGATGAGTTGCTCCATCGACCGTTTTAGACCGTTTTTCTTCATAAGTGCACATTCCTATTGTATACTTACTACTTCCATGAGTGCGATAGAGTGCAGTGGCGTCCAGTTCAAAATATATATATAGAGTTGTTAACACCCCCAAATTTAAATAATTTAAAGTTGTACTATGGCATCTTTAGGAAAAAAAGAGAAACCTTTACGTAGTCAGTCACGCCAAATTATCTACAATGTTTATAAATATTTTGTAACCGAAGCTGACAGATTAAAAAAAAATGAAGATGAAAATGTCTACATTGTCAAAAAATGAAGACTACATTTTTTGAAGCATTAATATAAAATATTGGTTAGATATTATTCTTAAACCGCTCATCAATTTAGGTATTTTGTTGGATGAAGCACTTTTAATGATGTACATAGCTTAATTGAAGTGCCAGCTATAATATATATTTTTAATGGTACCTATTCAATGTGTAGTTTCTTTTTTATTTGGATTTTAGTGTAAAATTTTGGGTAAATATCTAAAATTCCCTAAAATTCAAATATCTCGAAAACTATTGAATTTCGGCCATACATGGGTGGTGTTCAATTTGTTGCATTTTGGTCCCCCAATCAGCTCCTGGCAGATATACGTCGAATTACAAGTAACCCTGTATACTATCTATATCTAAGGATAGTACGAAAAATACTATAATTTAATTACTTTCCATTAATAACTAATATAAAAACCATTTAAAAAAACTAATAAATTTAAACAAATCACTTAACTTCACGTCTTCAATCGGCCACTCTTAAGTTGAAAGTTCCCTTAGAAAACTTTGTGACTGAATATTCAGTAAATAAACCTTACTAAGCCTAACATAAGACACAAACTGGCAACACAATTCATGGGCCGTTCTCCTAATTTAGTGATCGGAACTTCGGAAGTTAAAGCAAGCGCAAAAGTGGTAATTGTACTGATTTTATTCGTACTAAGGATCAAACAAATATCGAATAACTGATAAACTTGGAAGAAGTAAATTTTGCTTAAACTGGTATTGATTTTAATTTTAAATTGTATTTAATATTTTAAAGTGTACTATAATTTTTGTACAAATACAGTTCGCGCCAAACTTATTGTCCGGGTTGAAGTTGGCGTTAGCTAAATTTAACCCGGCCGTAAAAATCGGAGAAAGAAAAAATATTAGATTGTAATAAATAAAAACAAAAGCTCAAGTCGTAATCTGTCGTTATAAATTATTCTAATCCAATATTTTTCTTTCTCCGATTTTTACGGCCGGGTTAAAATTAGCTAACGCCAACTTCAACCCGGACAATAAGTTTGGCGCGAACTGTACTATCCTTTAATTTTTTTTGTATTATTATCGTTTTGAACATACCTAATGCCCAAATCCAACCCTGAATTGAATTGACTTTGAAGTTTAAAGGATTTTTAAAATTGACTCGAGTCAATTGAATCTAATTTTCTTAATTACACATGGTTACACAGTTTACAGTTAGGTACAATAGAAACGTGTTTGTGTTATGAACAGGTTATCATAAATTACTGTAAATAAAAAATATTTTTCCTGACGAATCATGGTAAGTCGTTTAGGTTATGGCAAGAAATCTATGATTGTGATGTGATTGATTCATTATTTCTTGAACGAACCAACCAATAGTGTATTGTTGTGCACGGGTGAAAAACTGAATGGCTTTTTCAGGAACCGCCAAATACTGGAACGGGTTCGCCCGGTCTGATTGGCTCAGGACCTCTTATTCCACCGACGATGCTTGGCAGTCTACCCCCGCCGATTCCTTCATCGGTTGGCATGCCTCCGGTACCTGGAATGCCACCTAACATGACTGGCATGCCATCACCGATGGGATTTCCGCCAATGATACCACCATTTTCTATGCCACCACCTGGCTTTCCAGCATTCAAACCTGTAAGCCAATTTATTTACTTTTAGTTAGATGGGGAGGGGGGCGGTACGACTCATCGCGGCTAGGGCGCGCCCAGGCGGAAAATGCATAGGGTGGCAAATCTAGACCTGCACAGACAAATAGTTAACTAACTCATCATCAATGCACAACTTTGTTCACTGAGAAGTGCAGTAGGTAGAGGTACAGAAGAACAATCATGGTCAAGTCTACAGTATATAGACACATTCAGCGCCCTCTAACTACTGCCAACTGGGATGAACATGTGGATTTGTAAAGGGCAATTTTGATCTACAAAACTGCACAACATATCTAATGCATTCAATTGGATAAAAAATAACACTATGTAGCTTGGTAAATAAACCCATATATTTTTGTAAATTTTAAAAGTTATAAATGGTTACTGTGAGTTTTCCTTATGAGATAAGACATAATGCCATCGCAGACTTTTCTGTAAATCTATATAAGTGTACACAGAGAAACTAATAGGCAAATGGACTGTTCCGATTTCGCCTCACAAGTTATGACTCACATAAAAAATCCATATTCATCCTACATTTTATTCCCTTTCTGCCCTAAATGTAATATTTATTCTTAATTTAATTTAATATTTTTATCCTTTTTTGCCCCATTTTTCGTTTCTCATTAGCCTCAAATATTTTTTATAATGCAAATTTATACTATTTTAGTACAGACAATCCAAAAGTCTAAACAAAAATATTTTTAATGATATATTTTTCACAGTTAGTGATAATTTGTTACAACTTATGAGCAGGTAAAAACTTAGATCGTATCTTTATTGATATGATGATGATTGGTCCGACCGGTTTCGGTCACAGCAACCGCTGTATACACTCTCGCTCACCAGCGACAACAGATATCGATATATATAAGAATTAATCACTAAATGTGTTGCTAAGCGCAAAACTCGAGAACGGCTAAAACAATTTGGCCGATTTCTAAAAAATACGAGGAAAAAGTAAAAAAAGGGAAACCCGGGCGAAGCTGCATACGCGTCGCTAGTTAGTAAAAAAATCAATCTCACCAGTTTATCAGTTTCGATCACAAAACAGACAACACATAATCCATATTGAATTAAAACATAAGTAACATAACATAACATATTTTTTAAATAAAACTTAGTTATATTGATTAATAATAATTATATTATATTATAATATATTATTATTAATTGATTAATGATAGGAACTTAAACAAACCAAAAGAGCAAATAAATCAATTAAACATTAACGGTGATATTATTAGCGACCCTTTAGAAATTGCTGACTCATTTAATAATTTATTTATAGACCAAGTTACTAGATTACAAACTAGGCATGAAAAAATTGACATTCCTAATAGACTTAATTCCATATTTATGTACCCGACTACACCTAATGACATAATGTAAAATTATATTAAATTTAAAAAACTCAAATAGTACTGGTTATGATGATATTTCGACCAAAATACTAAAACACGTATCCACAAAATTATCGCATATACTTAGCCATATAATAAATCTCTGTATTGCCCATGGTGTATTTCCCGATAAATTAAAAATCACTATAATCAAACCAGTATTTAAGAAAAATGATAAGTCCTAAATGAACTGTTACAGACCCATTGCGCTCGTTCCTGTTCTATCAAAGATTTTTGAAAAAGTTATTCATGAGAGTCTGTATAATTATTTTGAAGTTCATAATATACTCGCTGCGGAACAAGTCGGTTTTCGTAAACGGAAATATATAAATCTGGCCATTTATCAATGTTTGAAGGAAATTATGACATGTGTCGATAGGAAAACTGTAGCATGTGCACTTTACATGGACTTAACCAAAGCTTTTGACTACGTTGACCACCAAATACTGTGCAATAAATTATTTGCTTATGGAGTCAGAGGAAATGTGCTAGATTTAATTAAATCATATCTTAGCCATAGAACCCAATCGACGCAGATTACTAAAATTTGTACAAGGACCAAAAAAGAGTGTCTCTATGCATCCAAATATAGAGAAGTTGAATTCGGCGTGCCACAAGGTAGTGTTTTGGGTCCTCTGTTATTTTTAGCCTACATCAATGACTTCCCTAAAGCAATAAACCAACGTTGTATTCTATTTGCTGATGACAGTACTATAATTTTTAAAGGTGACAAATCAATTTTGGAACACGACATTAATATTATCCTATATGACATAATACACTGGCTGACATCAAATAATTTCAAAGTAAATCTTACAAAAACAAATCTAATGACATTTAGAAATAGAATTGATAAGATGACTAATTTAAACATTATATATCAAGACGAACATATAAAGCGTGTGGAAAATACAAAATTTTTAGGTCTAAACATAGACAGCTGTTTAAATTGGAAACTGCATGTTGAATCAGTATGTGTTAGGATTTGCCAATACTCCTTTGCGCTTTATATGCTATCAAAGACGGCTAATACTTCGACTGTAATAACTTACTTAGGATAGTTACTTACTTAGCTTACTATGGATATGTCGAGCCTCTTCTAAAGTATGGTGTTATGTTCTGGGGTCACTCCGTAGATAGAGAAACCGTGTTTAAGGCGCAAAAAAAGTGTGTCAGGTCTATATGTAAATTAAAACAAACAGATAGTTGTAAGCCTTATTTTATAAATCTGAAAATTATGACATGACCTTGTATTTACATCTATGAATTAATCCTATTTGTTAAAAAGAACATATCACTGTTTGAAACCCTCTCTATCAAAAGGCATCAACACAAAATATGTATTCCATCGAACAAAACTCATTTCCTAAATAATAATAATAATTGGATTAGACAGACCGATCGCATTTAATTTAGAATACGCGGCGTTCTAGCACAGCGTTTTGACGTCGCGTTGTATTTTTGTACATAATTTTATCTGACGTCGTTCTCGCCGTTCTTGGCCGTTGACTGGCCGTTACTTGCCGTTATACGCCGTCACTAAGCGTAACACTTTCATTCCATAACATCTAGCTGATAGTCTTATTGTTGATGATTGATTTACTATTATATATGATACAGGATATGAACGCACCCGCTCCGGATGTCGCTCCACTGGCCAACCAGAGCAGTCCCTGGTCTGAACATAAAGCTCCTGATGGAAGAACATATTATTACAACTCAGTAACTAAACAAAGCCTTTGGGAGAAACCTGATGATTTGAAAACCGCAGCAGAAGTGAGTATTATTTGGGTGTCTTCAAGACGAGAGTGAATCGGTTCCTTCTAGGCAAGCACGTTCTATTGATTTCATCGATAATATAGAATAGACCACATCGTTGCTTAACATCAGGCAAGTTGTGGTCAAGCGCGAGCCTATCTAAGACACAAAAAAACGAATTTAGAAATATGGGTAGTACCTATTGTTTTTCTCGTATGTTCGTTTAGTTACAGGATACACATGGCGACTAGTTTCCGCTGTACAGAAAGCGTTTATTCAATTCCTTATGAGTTAAGGACTAGTTGTACCTCCACGCATTGTCGTCGTGACGATTGATTTCTTTGCATTGCCTGAATAATCGTCGCCGACATAATCTATCACCTGATGCCCCATTTTTTGGGATGCGAAAAATCCTGAGGTATTCCTGTCTGCCTGGGCCTGCCTGTCTACACTTGCCTACCCTTGTCCTATATGTCATGGTCATGGGATCCGTAACATTCAACACGAGCATGTTGCACCTAACGGACTTCGATCAGAGCGAGACCTCTACTCGTTCCTACCACCTACCTACCTATCCACCACCATCTACCACTATGCTATACACTATACTAGCCTTTTCCCGCGACTTCGTCCCTGTAGAAGTTGACTTTTTTCGCAACATTTTTAATTGATACTCCGCTCCTATTGGTCGTAGCGATATATAGCCTTCCTCGATAAACGGGCTATCTAACACTGAAAGAATTTTTCAAATCGGACCAATACTGCCTGAGATTAGCGCGTTCAACCAAACAAACTAATAAACGAACAAACAAACTCTTCAGCATTATAATATTATACTATTAATATTATATTATTCTAAGTTGGTTACACCTTCTCGACTTACGTCGGTCTTAATAAATACCCCGTCCCGTAACCAACGGGAAAAAGGGTATTTATATCCCCTTAATGAATGTACTCACTTATAAACTATATTATACTACTATATTACATATACTATATTACTATATATGATAGTATACTATACTTATTACTAATATTATACTTCTTGGAGTTTATTATAGTGTATCTCTACGAATTAATTTCTTTTCTTCATTTGAAAATTTATTAGAAACACTTATCCCTTCTTCCAGTCATAGCATAATCATGGGTGACTTTAACACTTGTCTTCTTATAAATGATCACCGCTTTTCCTCTTTACTTTCTATTCTAAATTCTAGTAACTTGACTATCCTTCCGCTAAATGCCACTCACAATTATCCTAATTCTACCCCTTCACTTCTGGACCTTATTTTTGTTTCATCCTCTGATCGCGTGGCTAAGCATGGTCAATGTTCAGCTGATACCTTCTCCTACCACGATCTTATTTTCCTATCTTACAATATTCGCACTCCTAAGATGAGACCTAAAATACTCATGCAGCGCAACTTTGGCGCAATTGATCAGAACCATCTTCGAGAGGATGCCGAGAGCACAGACTGGTCTTCGCTTTTTACTTCTTCAACGGTCGACGAGAAAATTAACTATTTTACTAATACACTCGTGCGGCTATATGACCGTCATGCTCCAGTTCGTGCCGTTAAAGTCAAACACCTGCCGTCGCCGTGGCTTACAGGAGAGATTAAGGCTCTAATCCATAAAAAAGCGATCGCGAAATCGAAATTTAAGGGTCGACCGTCTGATTCTCATAGGGAAAGATACACCTCAATCCGCAATTACTGCAATAAAGTGTGTAGGAATGCTCAACGCCAACATATTCACAACTGTGTTCAAAATGGAGATCTAAGTCATGTCATCATGGAGATCAAAGTCTGGAAATTTCTAAGATCAATGGGGGTCGGAAAATCCCGTCGAGAGTCGATATCTAAAGATTTGGACATTAACGCACTTTATCATCACTTTACTGCTTCGTCTAATTATGATAGGACAATTAAATCGAATACCTTGAACTATCTTTCATCTCTTCTTTTCTTTTTTTTTCTTTTTATACCACTAAGGTGGCAAACAAGCATATGGCCCGCCTGATGGTAAGCGGTTACCGTAGCCTATGGACGCTTGCAACACATCTCCATGGTCTCTTAACATATCTCCATCGGCAATTGACTGGTTTCACAGTTATCTGTTTGGTCGTCGGCAAAGTATTTGCATTGAGAATACCTAATCTTCTGTGAGCGATATTTCTGCCGGCGTACCACACGGTGGCGTTCTATCCCCGTTACTTTTCGCAATTTTTATAAATTCTATCTCCCACCAACTAGTTTCTTCCTTTCACCTTTATGCAGATGATCTTCAAATTTACTTCTGGTCTCCCATTGGAATTCTGCCGGAAGCGAACTCTACAGTCACTCAAGATCTAACCCGCATATGTGACTGGAGCAGGAGGTTTGGGCTAACGCTTAACCCTACGAAGACGCAAGTTACTGTGGTGGGCAGCTCCAGGTTGATCTCAAGAATCAATTGGTCAACTCTTCCCCAAGTTTCTCTTGACAACACCTTAATTCTTTTCAGTGAAAAAGTTAAAAACTTGGGGATATATATAGACAGAAACTTCTCCTGGAAGCTGTTTGCTTCCTGCATCTCTGAAAAGATTACGTAATTTCCTGCCAACTGCGACCAAAGTTGCGCTCGCTCAATCACTTCTTCTTTCTATCCTTGATTATGCTGACGTCAGCTATCTTGATCTTACAGAGGATCATCTAAATAAACTTGAGCGCCTTCAAAATTTCTGTATAAGGTTCATATTTGGTCTATGTAAATATGACCATGTTTCTGAATTTCGTGTAAAACTCAAGTGGCTTCCAATCCGCCTTCGCCGGAATGCTCATATTCTGTATTTACTATATAATGTTCTCTTTTCACCTTCTTCTCCTTCTTACCTGAAAAAATGTTTTGAGTTTCTTGGGGACACTCACACGCGATTTCTACGGTCATCCGATAATCTGAGACTCAAAATGCCAATGCATTCCACATTTTTTTTGATAAATCTTTCGCAGTTCAAGCAGCTCGCTTATGGAATGCATTGCCAGTAACAATCAGGGGTGCGCAAACACTGTCATCATTTAAAAGGCTTGTGAAGGAACATTATTTGTGTTTGAGTAATAATTCATAGTCATTATTTGTGTTATGGTTCGTTACTCTAATACTATCATATGTATGTTGTAATATTTATTGGTTTATATTTATGTATTTATTAGTATTTGTATATATTTATGTGTATATTTTTAATATTTTTGTATATTTTAATATCCATTGATTTATATGTATTTAGATTGTAATGTATTATTATACTTATAACATTTATATTACTTGTTTACACCGTGGACAACCCTAGTTCTTGTCCAGTGCATTTGTGTCTATCCAAAGGTTGCCTGGAAGAAATCGCAGTCAGCGATAAGGCCGCTCACTGTATGCCTTTTAGTACATAAGTTTTGTATCTATTTAATGTATCACTTGGTGTGCAACTGTGCAATAAAGTATATATAAACAAATAAATAAATATTAGTATAGATTATCGCGCGCCGCCTACTGGGATATTTATATGGCGGCGCGTCTGCCCGATCCATACATAATAGAAAATTCTAGACTTGGTTGTGGGAGCCGTTTCCCAGGAGTCAGACTCAAAGGGTCAACGTATAAATATCATGAGATTATTGTGTATGGTGTAGATTTTACTTTAAGCATAATTATGGCATTTTTGTATGACAATGTTTTCTTATTAACAGAAATTACTATCGTCTTGTGTTTGGAAAGAATACACAACGGATGCAGGGCGTGTGTATTATCACAACATTGAAACTAAAGAGTCTAGCTGGATTATACCTAAAGAGCTTCAGGAGATCAAGGAAAAGATAGCTGCCGAAGAAGCTGCACAGTAATTCCTATCCTATTCCTATTAATAATATTATAAATGTGAAAGTGGGTCAGGACGAATGGATGTTTGTTAATCTTTTACGCAAAAATAACGAAAGGATTTTGATCAAAACTTGATAGTATAAAACATTACGTTCCATTACTTAAGCTTCTACAGAATAACACATAGCATATAAAAAGTCTTTGGATGCGAGTGAAAATATATGCTTTGCTACTCGTCCGAAGCCGGGGCCCAGCGCTAGTATACAAATAAAATGGTAACTGACTGAGGCCTGCACGTAGATTTTTAAGAAAAATCATATGAGGAGAATTTAAAGAGCAATAATAGTCGCCAAAACAATACAGGGGGACACCCTGTATTGGTGGCGGATATATGTTTTTAAAAGCTAATGAAACAAAAACTTATATGCTTATAGCTTTGTTAACAAATTCAGTCAATGCAGGGATAATGCGGTTTTTACTTTAAATAATGATTTCTTCCAAATGCTGTCCATTTAGACGCACACATTGTTGAAAACGATCCATCGCGTTACTCGCCACGCGCAGCAACAAGCTCGGCTTGATTTTCTGAAAATTTCATTGCATATATTTTCCTTCAATTGCACAACAGACCGAGGGTTATTGACATAACCTGCTTTTAAGATATCCACATAAAAAGAAGTCCATCGGGGTTAAATCCGGTAACCTCGGTGGCCCCGGGTGTCCCAAAAGCAGCTTATAAATTTTTGTGGAAAATACTGTCTATCTAGTGGTTCGAGTACCGGACTGCTGATCACAAGTTCGTGGGTTCGATTCCCACAGGACACAAACATTTATGAGATGAACTTAAGTGTTTGTGTTTGTCTGGGTGTTTCATATATATAAAAGTATGTATTTACAAAAAGTATTTAGGTTTTATATCCATTGTCTAGTACCCATAGTACAAACTCTGCTTAGTTTGAGACTAGATGGTGCTGTGTAAAAATGTCCCAGAATGTCCCAGAATATTTATAGAAGTCTAGACTAACGAATCCGCACTCGCGGAGCGTCTAATGACACCACCCTACCCCGCACTGTCTATAACTTTTAGATATACCCTTTCAAAAACATAAATCAACCACCGGACACCATGTACCATCAGCTCTATATCCCCTGGAGGGGAAAACAGTTCTATACTGCTGTACAACCACACTTCACCGGTATAAATGTAATATACGGCGAACTTATTGCTATTAACCTGGCACAAATCTAAACTCCGGGCTACTAGGAATTTGAGCATGAAATCTGCATACCTCTGACCATTATTACAATGAATATAGAAAGGCTTTAAGTTAATTATTTCAATGTTGTCAGAATTATTTCACAGACTTTAACTTACAGGGCAGCACTAAATTCGGAAATGCCTCCTGGAGAAGTACCTTTGCCGTCATCTCCATCTAATCTTACTGGAAGCTCAGCTTTGGATGAGGCGATGGCAAAAACTCTTGCAGCTATTGATCCATCTCTTGCCAATTCCATACCAATACCGGAAGAAAGTAAGTGAATTTCAGAAGTGTTTTATCGGTAACTAATGAAAACTTGGGAATCTCAGTCACTGTCAGGCATTGATTTACATGAAAATGTCCTGGTTTTACCCGTTTTATTTGTGAAATGTTTTACTTACATATTAAATACTAGCTCTTACGTGGCGGCTTCGCTCTCGCACGCTTTCTTTAGAACTTCTTTAACCTTGCTTTATAGTGTAGTTTATTAAAAAATCTCTAAATTATTGGGCGGGCCGCTAGTATTGTATTTGATTAAATATATTGTATAAAAAATAATTATTACATATTCCTAATATTTTTTTATCCTACGATACTGTAAGGTGCCAGTATAACCAGGCGACTGGTTGTGCTAAAACGTGAGCATGCCACGTAAAATAGGCCATGAGAGAAACAGTCCTGCCCGAAATCTACACCTGCGTATTTAAGTGTTTGACCCTGTGACTTGTTTAAGGTCATGACAAAACACACTTTCAGGGGAAATGAGGATCAGTACAGTTATAGCAAATTCAATAAAACTACATATACACGTTATTCTTCATGACCTAAAAATTCCTGCCGCTAAAAGTTAATGTCCATGGGAACGTGTGACGTCACAGTGACGGTTGCCGCCTGGCAGCGCTAGGGCGCGAAGTGTTTTTTTTTGTTTTTTGTGAATTTGAAACAAAGTAAGTGTTCGATTTGTGTCTCATTCTCCTTTTTAACTATGTTTATATATTGTGCAGTGCCGAAATGTATATACACGTCTATAAAAACGCCAGAAAAACTAATTTCTAACGTGCGAAAAGACCCAAAACTTCGTTATAAGTTCGTATTCCGTTGTAAAAAGAGATGATAAAACTCCACCGTCTGCCCAGGCTACAACATATTGCTGTGAATATCATTTTCATGTACGTACCCGGTACCTACATAACCATACCTATCTATTATTTAGTTGATATGGGAATATATAATTTGGGAAGTACCTACTATTACGTGTAGTGTACCTATGTATCCACTTATTTTAAGCCTACTATATTAATAAATAAATAAATAAATAAATATCTTGGGACATTTTTACACAGCACCATCTAGTCCCAAACTAAGCAGAGCTTGTACTATGGGTACTAGACAATGGATATAATACTTATATACTTTTTTTTGTAAATACATACTTATAATACATAAGATACACCCAGACAAACACAAATACTTATATTCATCACATAAATATTTGTGTCTTGCGGGAATCGAACCCACGACCTCGTGATCAGCAGTCCGGTACTCGAACCACTAGACCACAGACGTCGTCGATATTAATAAAAAAATATGTACTGTAAAAATTTAATTCAAACTTTACCACAAAATGTACTATTATCATCATCTGATACGACGCCATCATGGGCGTACCCAGGGGGGGGGGGGGGGGGCAGGGGGGGGGGCAGCTGCCCCCCCTGGAACTTGGATACCCCGTAGATAAAAGTTATAGTAAGATAAAAAAAAACCTTTTTCGTGTTGTGTGTAGGACGGAACAAACTTGCCCCTACAAGTTACAATAACACTGGCAGTGACAAATTGTCAAAATAGAAAAATATTCACTATTTTGTTGCTCAAACCGATCTTACAAAATTGTCAACAATGCTAGCTTTACTTAAAGATAGCATAAAAATAGCTAAATCTATACTAATATTATAAAGAGGAAAGATTTGTTTGTTTGTTTGTTTGTTTGTTTGTAATGGATAGGCTCCGAAACTACTGGACCGATTTCAAAAATTCTTTCACCTTTGGAAAGCTACATTATCCCCGAGTAACATAGGCTATATATCATCACGCTACGACTAATAAGAGCGGAGTAGTAATGAAAAATGTAACAAAAACGGGGAAAAAATTATAAGACCACGCGGGCGAAGCCGCTGGCGGGAAGCTAGTACTATATAATCAGGGAAACAAATAGACCAATATTAATTGTTGCTGAAGACCTCATTAAAACAACAATTAAAAAACCAGTAAAATATAATTCAGTTGTTTGAGGTAGCAATTATTATTGAGAAACACATCTTTCAGAGATCAGTGAGTTTCCAATCGCTATGCTTATAAACCGGTTAAGCTAACTTAAGTTTTCTTGCTCGACGTGACAAACTGACAATATTGATGCCTGAAAGAGATTTTCTTGCTCGACGTGATAATAGTGGTGCCTAAATTTACCAAAAACAAAAAATAACCAGAGATTGGATGAAAATCTGACCAGTATTATGCTGCGCAAATAATTTATATAGTTTATTTGTTTTGGAGAAATCGAGAGTGACGAGCTTATAAAAAAACCGGTCAGAAACTCGTGCGATCCCGGGAAGATATTCTATTGCCGATTTTCAAGGCGTCATTAACCAAGTTGAGCAACACAATTATTATTATTGTATTTTTTTGATTCCCTAAAAATCGAGCGCTAAGCTAGCATGATCGGTTTATAAGGATACCGGTTCGGATACTCATCCAACCTTTACAATGGCGTATTTACACTACGGCCAAAAGAGCTAAAGCCCGGAGCGCCAGGCTCCAAGGGGCAGCACTAGCCGCACTGAGGTAGTAAGAAACTCCCTTCACTAACGTCGCCTGTCCTAAGTGGGTTTCCTCAATTTACGAGCTCTCTTTTACATGAGACAACTGGGGGTAGTAACAAACTAATTGTAATTACCACTCTAACTAACCTAACCTGTCCAAGGCTCAAATTTTCGAGCTCGCTACGCTCGCTCCTACATGAGTCACCTGGAAATAGTAAACAAACTAATTGTACCTAGTTACTTTTCCAACCAAGCCTGTCCGAGGTAGCTGGCCAAATTTTCGAGCTCGCTTCGCTCGCTCTTACTGTGTGAGATAACTGGAGGTCCAGTAACAAACAAGGATACTTACAAAGTATCCTTCTAACCTAACCTGTCCAAGGTGGGTGGCCCAAGTTTTCGACTTCTCGTTTGCGGACTCTTAGTCATGAATTTTCATTGCTACGTTAAACAATATTTTTTTTCTATTAATAAATCCTGGATAAATCAAGCGTTGAGTTAGCATGACTGGCTTATAAAAATACCGGTCAGAAATTCATCTGACTTACGGTTCTGAGTTTTGTTGATGACTTTTTTTTATACCACTAAGGTGGCAAACAAGCATACGGCCCGCCTGATGGTAAGCGGTTACCATAGCCTATGGACGCTTACAACACCAGGGGTATCACTCGCGCGTTGCCGACACGAAAAACCTCTTAGAGGTTCATGGAGGATTCACTGCGCCGACAGTTTGAGGGAATATTCCTCTTACTGCCAGCGCAGCGCATCCTTAGAAGGAGCTCTGGCGACATTACTCACTGCAGGAACACAACACATAATAAAGTGTGTTATTTGCCTGCAGTTTTCTGTAAGGTGGAGGTACTTCCCAGACTTTCCGGGCAACAATAATAAATTTCATCAACCGTCATCATCCGACGTCCGGTTCTATTTTTTTATGCTGATTTTCCAGGCGTCAATAACCATTGCAGCGTAGAGGAAGAAAACTATTTTATTTGACTCCAGCAAAATTTATAAAAGGTAAAAAAAAAATTTTTACATAGCACCAGATGGTGCTATGTAAAAATGATATTTTTTTACCTTTCAAACCCCAAACTAAGACTACAAACTAACTACAAAGTCCCAAACTAAGCAGAGCTTGTACTATGGGTACTAGACAATGGATATAATAATACTTATATACTTTTTTTTTGTAAATACATACTTATAATATATAAGAAACACCCAGACAAACACAAACACCTAAGTTCATCACATAAATGTTTGTGTCTTGTGGGAATCGAACCCACGACCTCGTGATCAGCAGTCCGGTACTCGAACCACTAGACCACAGACGTCGTCATATTATTGGTCGATATTGACCGGTTTATAAAAGGATACCGTATAGTCAGAAACTAAGAAAAACTTCGATTCTATATTTTGTTGTTGACTCGATCTCGATGCATCAATTTTTATGAATACCGGAAGAATCGAGTGTTGATGCAGCATGACCGGTTTATAATGCATCAGAGTCATCATCAAAATGTAGAACCGGTGATTGGGTGAATTTCTGACCGATATCCCTATATGCCGCTGTCATGCTAGGCAATAATTAAGTAGATCTGCAAATAATTTATTATTTATTTATTTTGATAGCTAGCTGGGTACGCCCATGGACGCCATCATATAGAATTATAGAGACAGTATCACCAAAAATAAAAATAACCCTTGTTTCCAGTGTGTAATTTAAAGTATTAGAGTGTACCCATCAATTAAATCCATATTTTCAATGAAAAAGAATAGTTTATTTTTTTAATTTATGGAGACTTAAATGGAATTGCCCAGTTACGTATTTCAGCGTTTTCCAAAATAATGAAATAATGATTTTTTAATTATAAATCTAATTTGGGTAGATAAAAATAATGTTTTTTACACGTTCAAGTAAAAGAAACTGCAGAAAAAATGGAAAAATTACACTAATAGGCGCGCTAAAAGGCATTGTGCGATGTCTTCCCAGACATGTAAGATATAATTTATATAACTCCCTGGTTAAACCTCATATAGATTACTTGATTGAAGTGTCTACGAAAACTGCAAACAACACAAAATAAAATTATTAAAACCTTATTCCAATACCATTATTTAACTCCTACTACTAAAATTTATAAAGAAACTAAAATATTTAACCCAACTCAAACAATCAAATACAATACATGCATTTTTATTAGAAAAATATTAACTAAAGACATTATTCACAAATTACATTTACAAAAAAGATTGACTACCATAAACGCGCAACGAGGCAGGCAAATAATCTTTCTTTAAAAGATCCTAGAACAAATTACGGAAAATACAGCATTCAATATGATGGAGCGCAGCAATACAATAAGTTACCTAAAAGTATAAGCCAAATAAATATAAACATTCAAAAAAAAATACTAAAAAGCCACATTTTAAAGGATTTTTCATTGATCAATCAATAACAAAGTTGAACTGTTAGAGAATACTTACCCACTGTAATACACACTTAACATAATTAATATTATACATTAAAAAAACCCGACTGCGTAAAAAGTACTAACTAAAAATCTAAAAACAAGCTTTGTGATGTTGGAAAATGTATTGCAGGCGGGACAAGCAAAGAAACAATTTTGTTTATGAATGAACAGCTTGTTCCGCCTGCAATACATTTTCCAACATCACAAAGCTTGTTTTTAGATTTTTAGTTAGTACTTTTTACGCAGTCGGGTTTTTTGTTTCTTTTAATAATTGATTTTATTTCCTTCTTTTTACCCGACTGCCGTAGAAGGAGGGTTATGTGTTTGACGCGTATGTATTTAGTTTATAAATCATCATAGAATCACTAGGTTCAATCCTTAAAATATAAATTAATACAACTAAAGATCATTTTCAAAATCAGTTCGCACATTAAAGTGTATAAAATCCGCCATATTGTTTTTTCTTAAATTTCATGTACCCAGTGACAGTCGTGCTATCAAGACGAATCTAATGAGGTGTCATTTATCTAAATCGGTTTTGCCGTTGAGTAGTTACGACCGGACATAGGAACGGACATACATACATACATACATACATACGCGTCAAACACATAACCCTCCTTCTTCGGCAGTCGGGTAAAAATATAAAAAAAAAACCTAATACCGATTTACATAAAAAAACATTCCAAAACACTATGATACATACATAATGTTATACCACAATATATCATCTTGGAATTGTAATGATAAACGCTCAAACAGTTACTGTATAATGATCCTTAATAAACGTAATATTCTGCACACTACGCTAATCTGCTAATGTTAAGTTTAGTACTAAGTTTTAAAAATTGTATTTTCTCTGTAAGTGATTTGTTAATCTTTTGAGAAAATAAATATCTTAAACCATAAAAATTGATGAAAAAAGTTACGGAAAATTTCAACGCAGGGGGGTCCAGAATCATGTACTGAGCTCATGGTATTCGGATATCGATGTCCCCTTCCACCGTGTATGATTATTAACATGTTTTGTTTTAATGAAGGAGAAAATCGTCTGGCGGCGATTGGCGAGCAGGGCTCGCGGTGGCTTGGTGGTGTACCGAACCAGAAGACGCAGGTTCGAATCCTGCCCGCCAGCCGATTTTTTTCGTATTTAAAACAAAATAATTTCAAATCAGCGTGTTTTCTTAAACGTGGCCTGGACCAATTAAAAATAATGGTTGGTAATGACCTACTGGAAATAAAGCCCCGCAGTACAGTGCACTCGTCTTTCATTAGAAAGAAGAGTGCACTGTACATCGGTCGAATTTATTATAATCATAATTTTAAATGTGGAACAGAATGACAAATTAAGAGAGTGATTGAATGACAATTGGAGTGAATTAATAATTTATACATCACAATATGAGACTTCATTTTTTTTTAATATTTCAACATTATGTGAAGTGGAAGTGCCAAGGAAGTGACACACTTTAAAATAAAAAGAGGCGGTATCCCATTAGGACTGCGCTCTTACCGATATCCAGATATTTTAATTTATTTGTAAGTTGCTCGATATCAATGACTGGTGTGGTCAATGGCAGGGTAATATTTCTTATATAAGTATAGCGTATTATAATTAGGCAGAGGACCACAGTGGTACAGTGTGTCTGCGCCAAACACAAGAGATTTTTTTTGCAAACATTTCACATATTTTACTACCGTCGGAGGTTATGAAGTACCGTCTTCTCTCAAAATTGGAAGCGTTTCGTAATATTTAGGTATTATTTAGGTATAATATTTTTTATAATTCTATATATTTTTTAGGTAAGCCTGAAGAAATGTCTGTGCTGCCACAAAACAATAATAATGAAAATTCAGAACAACTTCCAGAATTACAATATAAAGACAAGAAGGAGGCCATTGAGGCATTCAAAGAACTTCTGAAGGATAGGGTAAGAAAGTACCGGTCACTGCACTACTGAAATATGAATATAATAGAGCTTAAACATAATATATTATTGATGTCGTAATAACGAATAATCTATAAGTAATAAAAAACAAAAATATGCCTTGCATCGGGCCAATGTAGAGATTTTATGTACTGTCTAATAACCTTTTAACTTTTTTAGAATGTGCCATCTAATGCGACTTGGGAACAGTGTGTGAAGATAATATCTAAAGATCCTCGTTATGCAACATTTAAAAAACTTAATGAGAAGAAGCAGGCATTTAACGCATATAAAACACAGAAGTTGAAAGATGAACGAGAGGAACAAAGGTGAAGTAGATATACCCATAGTGCGTTTTCTAATCTCAGAGACTAAAGTGACATTATGCGGGATGCCAGTTTTTGCATTTCTTAAATGTTGTAGTAATGTGCAACTATTGAAGATTGTCGCTAATAAATTGAAGTATTAGTAGTTTTTTATATTGTGTTATCCTGAAAAAAATGGTAGGTCTTATTTAAAACGTAATAATCATGGGTCAGAATAGGTAGAGTTTTTAAGGACTAAATAACGACAACGAAATTGACAGTCTCTAAAACTTTTTTACAGCTATTGATATAGTTTCCTAATACTTTTTTACCTGGAAGTTGGGCTTTAATGATTTGATTTGGAATAGAAAACTTTTAAGCTAATCGTCTAAAAGTTACGATTCAACAAACCGGTATCGTAGGTACTACACAAAAAAGCTGGTATCATTATTAGTAACTAGCTGATTCCCGCAACTTTGTTCGCGTTTGAACCCCGTTACACCATTTTTTATAGTTATTCTGTTGTTATTCGGGGCGGAGACAAATTCAACAAATTAAAAACCATAAAAATCGGTCCAGCAGTTCTCGAGTTATAAGTGTTGTAACAAACCCGACTTTGTTTTATGCAGGGTTACTTGTAATTTGACGTATATCCGCAGGAGCTGATTGGGGGGCCAAAATGCAACAAATTGAACACCACCTATGTATGGCCGAAATTCAATAGTTTTCGAGATATTTGAGTTTTAGGGGATTTTCGATCTTTACCCAAAATTTGACACTAAGTTCCAAATAAAAAAAAACACACATTGAATAGGTACCATTAAAAAGTGATATTATAGCTGGCACTTCAATTACGCTACGTACATCATTAAAAGTGCTTCATCCAACAAAATACCTAAATTGATGAGCGATTTAAGAATAATATCGAACCAATATTTTCATTTAATGCTTCAAAAAATTTTACTTTTTTGCTTTTTAGTTCCTGGGTGTTTTTTGGAGGCGGTTTGTTTTTTGTTTAAAAATAATTTATTTTAAAAGTTTTAGTGGAATATAGTTATGTAGATGTATTTTGTTTTGTACCTATCTATACTAATATTATAAAGCTGAAGAGTTTGTTTCCGTGCCGCTGAGTGTATTTACATTACAATATGATTTCTAACTAATTTGGAGGCGGTACCAAACTACTAATTTAATTTAAATATGACTTTCGTTGATTGTCTGTTTGGCACCGACTCCAAATTAGTTAGAAATCATAATATAAATATGTACCTGTTATTTTTATGCTTTTTAGTTCCTAGGTATTTTTTGGAGCCGTTATTTTTCAACAAGCCGTGCCCGCAACTAAAACATGTTGCTTAGATAAGGGGTACCCTTATCTAAGCAACATGTTTTAGTTACAGTCAATATCCGTGTTACCTGACCGCTATAGAATATAACAAGAGGGTAATGCAAGCCACGGACTACAAAACCTTAGAAATTACCGAAAAACTATTTATTTAACTATTTTATTACAATTATATTATTGAATGAGTTATTGATTATAGATGAATATTTTTAGACTGAAAACTAAGAAGAATAGAGAAACCTTAGAAGAATTCTTGTTGAGCTGTGATCGTGTTACATCATTAACAAAATATTACAAATGTGAGGAAATGTTCAACAATCTTGAGGTAAATTATTTTACAATTACTAAACTTCTATAAATCCATAGACGGCAAAATATTATAAATTTGATGATTATCAATATCAGAAGAAGTTTGAACGCCGACTATGCAGTTTTACCTCCTTCCCTCCTTCCATCAGCGTGGCAGCAATTCCAGACGATGCGACCGCTAAGGCGACATCACGATTGCTTGATGCTTGCCATACAAACTTTGCACCCCTTTTTCTATCCCTTAGGGGTAGAATTTCAGAAAATCCTTTCTTATCGGATGCCTGCGTCATACAAAGAACACACCCTCTAAGTTTCAGGTCTTTACGATCAGCGGTTTAGGCTGTGCGTTGATCCGTCAGTCAGTCAGTCAGTGAGTCATTCAGGACAAAGCATTTTATATGTATATATACGAGAACCGAAAAGAACCGGGTACCCGGTTCTGAATTAGGAACGGAACCGAAAGAACCGATTTCGAAAAAAAGATCCGGTTCTCAATGGTCTATGTATACCGTACTAATTTACACCTACAGATCTAGTGTAGTTCATAAAATTCATATACATATACTAGCTTATGCCCGCAACTTCGTCCGCGTAAAAGTCGAAAATAGTTCTAATAGGATTTTTAATTTAAAAATTATTAAATTTATTACGTTATTAATTTTGATAATACATAAATTAATATGTGAAAATGTCAGAATACTTATAAAATATAACAATCTTTATTATGTTGTTGGGACTTAAAGGTTAATAAAAGAAACAAAAAACCCGACTGCGTAAAAACTACTAACTAAAAATCTAAAAAAACAAGCTCTGTGATGATGCGGGACAAGCAAAGAAACAATTTTGTTTATGAACGAATAGCTTGTCCCGCCTGCAATACATTTTCCAACATCACAGAGCTTGTTTTTTTAGATTTTTAGTTAGTAGTTTTTACGCAGTCGGGTTTTTTGTTTCTTTTATTAACCTTTAAGTCCCAACAACATAATAAAGATTGTTATATTTTATAAGTATTCTGACATTTTCACATATTAATTTATGTTTCTTTTTTGTTTCTTTTAATAACTGATTTTATTTCCTTCTTTTTAGTTTAGATCATAGATTCACTAGATAGATCCTAAATGATGATTTAAAATATAAATTGATAAAACTAAAGATCATTTTCAAAATCAGTTCGCACATTTAAGCGTATAAAATCCGCCATATTGTTTTTTTAAATTTCATGTACCCAGTGACAGTCGTGCCATCAAGACGAATCTAATGAGGTGTCATTTATCTAATTCGGTTGAGCCGTTGAGTAGTTACGACCGGACATAGGAACGGACATACATACATACATACATACATACATACATACATACGCGTCAAACACATAACCCTCCTCCTTCGGCAGTCGGGTAAAAAAGCATGTAAATAAAATAAACATTTGAAACATTATAATATATTTTATGAACATTAAGCTCGGCTCTTTGATCTGGTGTAAGTTACATGGTTATTATCTATTACCTTTTTACAATAAAATAGAAATACTACACCTGCCACAGTATTCCTTTGTAATAATAGTTTTTTGTTTTTTCTTCGGATGCTAGAATCAACAGGCTACTCTGTGCGCTTACTCTGGTCTGGAGAATACCACATACTCTGCCCGCGGGAGAAGCAGCTTTCCCTCAAATCTACTCCCGCTACCTTCAGCTTTGTTTATGGTCATTGTAAAGCAGACTTTGATGGGAAACTGCACTCTCTTAAATTCAAAGGGGTAAATTGATTATATGGGAATTATATTCCGCAGCAATATAATTGGGGCGCCAACTCTCAATTGTAATGTTTTCTACCATTTCCTATTTTAAGGAGCGGGTCTGAGAACTGTCCACACTGAGACCGCTTCACGCGCTTTTACTTCTGAGATCTACTGGTAAAGTCTGTCGAAAATCGCCTGCTGAAAATACAGTAATCCCCTTTAAGAGCCATAGTACTCACATCCCAAACTTCTGAATAGTACTTTGTTTGGGTATATTGCAGAGTGGGGTTTCGGTTTGTATCAAATCGAGAAGAACTTTGAACGCAGTTTACCAGTGCAGTTTTACCTCTTTCCAACAGCGTGGCATCAATTCCGGACGATGCGACCGCTAAGGCGATATCACGATTGCTTTTGACTTTGGCCGATGTTAAATTCAATAAAAGTCTTGCCTGTTACACTAGGAGCACTCAAAAAAAAATTTTTACTACGTATTATTAATTATACTGGAATTTATTCAATCTTTGTTTATTGAATAAAGAGCCTTCACTACTTGACATTATTTACTGCTGAGGAATTGACATATCATGTGTCAAAAAATTTATTTATATTTAATTTAAATAAAAAACTCTATGGAGCATTGATATCAACTTCGGAGCAAAATAACTTTTTACCCCTATTTAACCCAGTTAGGGAATGAATTTCAATAAAATACGAAACACGTCTTCCTTCAATTCTGTTATAGAATGTATATGCAAAATTTGAAGTAGATTGGACCAAGGAATCACGTTGTATACAAACTTTGCCCCCCCTTTTTCACCCCCTTAGGTATAGAATTTCGAAAAATCCTTTCTTATCGGATGCCTACGTCATACAAAGAAGACACCCTTCAAGTTTCAGGTCTCTACGATCAGCGGTTGAGGCTGTGCGTTGATCCGTCAGTGAGTCAGTCAGTCAGTCATTCAGGACAAAGCATTTTATATGTATAGATCATAATAAATTCATATACAACGTTAGTTTTTGATTATACGAAAGCTGAAAGTAGTGAGTAAGAAAGTAAGAAATGGTTTTTAACCTGTTATATTTTTTTCTCAAAAAAATTGTAGAAATTTATTCAAGTAGGACACCCATTTTTATTACGAAAATCGGCGCAAAAACCGAACATGGAAGTCACTCACTCGCCCTTAGATACTTTGGGCCCATCCGCGCGCGCGCAGACCCACCCCTACCCGCGGTGAACCGGGGAGGTTACTAACTTTCGCAGCTCGTCATCGCGTAAGTTTTAACTATATCTTTAATTTTGTATATTTTTCTTGCCTTTCTAATCAAAATGAAGTTGACGTGTTTCGGTTTTAGTGTAAACAAAAACTTACGGTCTTACGAGCGCTCACTAAGGCACTTGCTACTGACACTTGCGACTGCAGCAGTTGCCCGTAAAAGCCCTAGACTAATGAGGCACCTTTCTTTAATTTTACAGATATGGAGATGTGTTCCAGAATCCGATCGGAGAGATATATTTGAAGATTGCATATTCACGATTACAAAGCGCGAGAAGGAGGAAGCTAAGGCATTAAAGAAACGCAACATGAAGATGTTGGCACAGGTAATACAGGGTTACTTGTAATTCGACGTATTCCTCGCAGGACACCATAGTAGGGTTAAAATGCAACAAATTAAGTCACGAAATGTAGCGAAATTCAGTAAATTTTGAGTTAATTTACTTTACTTTTATGAAAAACCCCAGATTACCCCCCTCACTACAGCACTACTACAGCAGACTTTCAATGCGTCTGGCAAGATGTAAAAACCATTCAAACTGTCCGGATATTGAGATATCATTTTTTTATAGGTCCCCAAGTAACATATTATGATGTAAACCCTAGTTTTTATACTATAACGAAAATTTCTTATATTTTATTAAAGTTTAGGGCTGTCTGGCAGGGGGTTGCAACCGTACTGAGTATCCGGCAATGGAGGAGGAGACAAATCAAATCAAACGTGTGTCCTAAGAAAATATAAAAAAATAAGCTTTATACTATAACGAATTTGAGGTCCTATTTTATACACCTTTATTAACTGATATCTGCTTAAGTAACCACAATCCCAACTCCATACTCGCGGATCTTTCTTACCTGTATCAGGGTTATGCTCTGATAAATTTTCAGCTATTATATAATGACGAATGTCTGGCCATCGTGGGATCTTCCTCTATAAGTACAGGAAGGCGTGCGTATGACAAATAGATAGGTCATTATTCGATTAAACAAATTAAACAATTTCGTGATTTGTAATTATTATTTTTAATCAATATTAATTTACCTACTGCCTCGTTGGTCTAGTGGTCCCAAGTGCGAGAAATTTTGAGTTAGCAGTCCAGTGGTCAATTGCTCATACCCCTAGGCTACCACAGTTCTAAAAGATCTATCGATTGAAAAATCAACCTTTCGAGTAACAACTGCGCTTGTGACTAGTGATTATCCGTATTCGTGACAGTTCATCGTGTTCAGTTGTAGCTCTATAGTAGTCTATTTTCATTTGAATATCGGTTGTCAGACATTTTACAATCATCGTAAAGGAAGTAAATGGAAAATAACTTGATATTTAAATTCCCTATTCAAAAATCAAATCCCTGACGTGTAAAGTAGATAAAAAATTGTGTAAATAATTACTATAAAATGTTGGTTTTGAGGCGTGAGACATTTCGGTACCACTTTTGAGCATGATCCTTTTATTAGTTTATAAATCATCGTAGAATCACTAGATAGATCCTAAATGATAATTTAAAATGAAAATTTATACAATTATAGATCATTTTCAAAATCAGCTCGCACAAAAGCGATTAAAGTCCACCATTTCAATTCGTCCCATCAAGACGAATCTAATGAGGTATCATTTATCTATACCGGTTGAGCCGTTGAGTAGTTACGAGCGGACATAAGAACGGACATATATACATACATACATACACGTCAAACACATAACCCTCCTTCGGCATGGCAGTCGGGTAAAAACAGGCTTTTCGCGATTTTCAGCAAAACGGTAAGTTTTATCATAAAATTTGCCCTGATAAAACTTACCGTTTTGCTGAAAATCGCGAAAAACCCGTTTTTGTTACCTTTGATCCCGAGTAATTTTTTTTTCCAGGTGTTGGATCGATGAGGACTTTTCACATTTCATTTATAATAGTGTTTTGAACAATCTACCAATTTTTAGCCTAGTGTGAATTATTGTAACCTCACCCCTATTTTCGGTCTAATTCGACCGGATTAGTATGTCGAATTGTAATACAAATTTGACATTTGATGGTGTCCGTCCATAGGGTATGGGAAAGACCATCAAGTGGCGAAAAATGACATCAATTAAAAGTGGCCAATCGACTGGGAGGAACTGATAATAAAATTACATAGTTTCTTTCCGCTTGTTTTGCATTCTCAGCAATGTGCTAAAAGCGAAGCAACAAACAACGGTTTAAGGAATGTAGACAATCTTCTTATGTGGCAGTCAGTCTACATATACCGATACGCTATACAGTAGGTAGAAAATAATTTCAGGATTTATTACAGGTGCTAGAGAACATGAGTGAAATAACATATAGTAGTACTTGGAGTGAAGCTCAAGTGCTATTATTAGAAAACTCTGCTTTCAAGAATGACGTCAGCTTACTAGGCATGGACAAAGAAGATGCGCTTATCGGTATGTTTATTAGTTATATTATAATACCGACCCGCCCCGGCTACGCACTGGTGCAATGTAGATATTACGTGCTAAGCGTCTTTGTTTGTTTCGTTCATCTAGTGCCTCTTGCGATTGTGGTTCGATTATGATGTGAATTAAATAAATCATTTTGGAATACTTATTGGTGAAAAAACAGTAACGCAATATTGTATTCGAACGAACGAATAATAAAACACGTCTATTTATTAAACACGTATACGTTCTGATTTCTAACTCTGACGCGAATACTAGACATTGAAATAAAACTACTTTTTAGGGATTTTATCGCGTTATATTGATATTATTTTAATCCCGACGTTTCCTGACCCCAAGCAGTGTGAACACACACACACACACACACACGCACGCATGCACGCACACACGTACACACACACACACACACACACACACACACACACACACACACACACACACACACACACACACACACACGCACGCACACACAGACACAGACACGTCAAACTTATAAAACAATGGGGTGTCCCATCGTTTTTGCGTCGGGGTTAAAAACTGGGGATAATTTTGTACAAATAACAATTATTGCAATAAAATGCATAATAATATCGTATTCTGCAGAATGCAGATAAATAATAATAGAACTTGTACAAAAAATTGGTCATCGATTATAAATTGTTACTATGATTTTTCTTATTTATGTTGTTGTCTGCTTAATTAGTCTATTTCTATTGGTTGGAAATACGGCTGAGCGTGAAGAGGTCCTGGGTTCAACTCCTATGTCGAGAATTTTTTTAATTGGCGTTTTTCTATAAAATTGAAAAGAGCAACTTGGAGCTTGGTTTTCTGGCCGGCTAACGGCAGAAGACTGGCTCACTCACTGTTATATGGGGCTTTAAACATATCGCCGAAATGTTAGTACATAAGAATAGAAGATAAAGAAGAACTTTTTCTCAGCGTGTAAAAATCCTCCCGTGAAAGGCGATGTTTTGCTAGGGTTACAGGAACGACGTTTTATCCCTCCGCGAAATATAACCTAACCTTAACCTATGTAGTCTTACCTAACTTAATTCTTTGGAGAACACAGATCCCAGTACCTGTAATACCCCACATATTTAGGAATTGTCGTCATAGCAAAAAAATCTCTATCCACTAAGACCTTTCACATGAGATTGGTTTGAAATCTGTTGGAGGGTGGGGACGTTTCTTCCCATTGTCCTTTAGTCTTGTGTTCCGACTTACTCCTTAGGTAAAAATTATTAGAAAATTATATAAATCCCTGTAAAAAAGTTAAAGAAGACTATGTCGATTTCGTTGTCTTTATTTAGTCCTTTAAAATGCTACCTATTCCGACCCATGATTATTACGTTTTAAATAAAAACCACTAGTTTTTTTCAGGATAACTCAATATAAAAATAACGATACTTAATTTTATTAGAATTTATTAAAAACAGATCCAGGTAACTACCGACCAATTTCTGTGTTGCCAGTATTATCAAAAATTCTTGAGAAACTTCTACACATACGGTTACAATACTACTTGAACTCTTTTGATTTCATTTCCAAAAGACAATATGGTTTCAGACCCAAAAGTAACACTTTCAGCTACGGTAGATCTTGTTAATAAAATAAAACAAAATATAGATAAAAAATATATAGTTCTCGGTATCTTTATCGACCTTAAAAAGGCATTTGATACCGTAAGCCACAAACTGCTTTTAAACAAACTAGAAACCATCGGAATCAGTAAAACAGCATTTAAAATGTTTGAATCTTATCTAGCAAATAGATCACAAATAGTCAAAATGGAAGGCTTCCAAAGCAACTCACTGCCTATTACATGCGGCGTCCCACAGGGCTCAATTATAGGCCCCTTACTATTCCTAATCTACATAAATAATATACATGAATTAGGTCTAAACGGTCATATCACTCTTTATGCGGATGACACCTGTTTGTTTTACTTTGGATCATCCATTCACACTCTAATCTCACAAGCCCAAGATGATTTGAACATTCTTTACAATTGGTTTCAGTGCAACTTACTAACTATCAATATTTCCAAAACGTCATCTACAATATTTAAGCCTAAAAATAAAATAATACCATCACATGCACTCTTAACTATCAATGACATTCCTATACAACAAAAAACCGATGAAAAGTATCTAGGCCTACATATAGACACTTGTTAATAATAATAATAATAATAAATATCCGGGGACATTTTACACAGCACCATCTAGTCCCAAACTAAGCAGAGCTTGTACTATGGATACTAGACAATGGATATAATACTTGTATACTTTTTTTTTGTAAATACATACTTATAATACATAGGAAACACCCAGACAAACACAAACTTTTATATTCATCAAATAAATATTTAAGTTTAAAAACTAAAATAGATGAACTTCAAGTAATACAAAATAAAATAATAAAACTACTGTTTAACTTTCACTATCTCATGCCAACTAAAACAATATATAATAAAACAAAAATAGTAACTACAAAAAAACTTTACAAATTAATATAACGTCTGCATTTTTATTCGAAAAACACTCAATAGGAATATCCATACTAACATATAGTTCACGAAGCATAAACAAGTCACCAACCGTAGTACCTGCCGAGCTAGTTTTCTTGTTCTACCCAAGCCTCGAACAAATTACGGCAAAACAATGATTACTTTTGAAGGAGCACAAATGTATAAAAAATGTAAGCTCGCTTAACGTATTCAAGAAGAAACTTGCTCAATATATCGCATCTAATTAATGCAAACTTTGAAATGAATACGTTGAGTGGGTTCTTTTATAGTATACTTAGTAGTACTTAACTTATAGCATAAATATAAATATTTTATGAAATGTGTTAATAGTGCGACACCAATGAATTACAAAATTACTTTTAAATTATGTTCTCATGTAAGTGACTATGTCTTTTTTGAGAATAAATTTCTTTAAACCTAAACCTATTAACGACAATTTTTGATATCACTATTTAAGAAATGCAATAAACTGGCATCCCAAATGTCACTTTGTATCTGAGGTTAAGAAACGGACTTTAATATTTAGCGCCTTTTTTTCAGAAAAAGTAAGAGGTATAAAATAACCCAACGTATATTTTAAAATATCTTTCCGAAAACAGGCAAATAGCCAATTGTAGTTTTTTTTATA
Organism: Acronicta psi; assembly: GCA_946251955.1. Taxonomy (NCBI): domain Eukaryota; kingdom Metazoa; phylum Arthropoda; class Insecta; order Lepidoptera; family Noctuidae; genus Acronicta; species Acronicta psi. The sequence goes on along the minus strand of OX276475.1, from coordinate 5,835,038 downwards.
ATTGCTCAAATTTTTTTCTCATATTATTTGAATTAGGAACATATAAACAAACTAGCTTCCCGCCAGCGGCTTCGCCCGCGTGGTCTTATAATTTTTTCCCCGTTTTTGCTACATTTTTCATTACTACTCCGCTCCTATTAGTCGTAGCGTGATGATATATAGCCTATGTTACTCGGGGATAATGTAGCTCTCCAAAGGTAAAGGAATTTTTGAAATCGGTCTAGTAGTTTCGGAGCCTATTCATTACAAACAAAGAAACAAACAAACAAACAAATCTTTCCTCTTTATAATATTAGTATAGATAACAATAATTTTACATTGAGACATTTCGATAGCACATATATTACTAACTAGCTTTCCGCCAGCGGCTTCGCCCGCGTGGTCTGGGCATTTCTTATAAGTTTCATCCCCTATTTCAACGCCTTACAGCCTTTTTGTGCATTAAAAAGTATAGCCTATGTCCTTTCTCAGGCTCTAGACTATATGTGTTCCAAATTTCATTTAAATCGGTTCAGTAGTTTTGGCTTGAAAGTGCGACAGACAGACAGAGTTACTTTCACACTTATAATATTAGTAAGAATTTGTGTATGTCTACTATTTCCTACCATTGATATCCTTTTTTTACCCGACTACGGCAAAAAGCCACAGGAAGGGTTTTATATTAGGCAGTCTATGTATCTTCCTATTTACGTATGTTCCACTACAGCTCCTAAAGTACTCATCTGATTTTGATGAATGAGGTGTCAATCGATTCGTTATTATGGTCCCGGTAACAATGGCTACATATTACATAAACAAAATCAATACGACGAATGTGACATGCAAAAAAAAGAGCGAATTTAAAAAAATTTTTTTTTACTAAAACTGTTAAATTCTTTGGTTTCAGTTTTTGAACAACATATCAGAAATTTAGAAGCAGAATACTTGCAAGAGAGAGAACAAATTAAAAAACGCAACAAACGGCAGCAAAGGAAAAATAGAGACAATTTTTTGGTATGGTTTTTAATTACATTTTGTTTCTACATTATTTAACTTAAAACAACAAGACAATCAGTAAAGTTACACAGCTTAATTTGTTAGTTATTATCGAGAAAATAAATTCCACAAAGTATTTGGCATTGCGCAAGGCTGCCATAAGACTGGAATTTATTCTTAACTAGTTTTTGCCTGCTACGTCCGCGTGGAATAGATACTTTTTCCATACGAACTTTCATCCCCTATTACACCCTCATGTATCAATCAGGAATTTTTATTTCTTATTAAGTTCCTAAATACAATCATTGTTTCATTGTTTTACCTTCAATGATGACGGACTGTTTCATGACAGTCCAGTACTAAATTGATCAAAACCGATTAAGCACATTAGACGTCAAAGCGGCAAGACAGACAATAATTACTTTCGCATTTATAGTATTAGTAGTTTAGTACGGATATAATTTGTAGTAGTAAGGTGTAGGGGTTAGGGGATCATCTTCTCTTCATCTCGATGTCGATCTCATCTTAAAAGAAATCTATCCCACGGGAACCATACATTTTACCGGGATAAAAAGCCTACGTATACCTCTCAGGTTCTGCTGGACACTTTGCACGAAGAAGGCAAACTAACATCGATGTCACTGTGGGTGGAGTTATACCCAGTTATATCAGCTGATATGCGTTTCTCAGCTATGCTTGGTAAGTGGAGCACATTAACTGCCTGCTTAAATAAATTATTATTTATCATCATATATTATTTCTATCTACCCATTTACTGTCCCACATCTAGCTTGGTGTCAAAATCTCTTTGAGAGGATTTTGAGATTTTTAGTGTCTAAAACCCCTGCAATTTGACTAGTTAAACTTTACCAACCTAAATATAATATTTGACTGAGATTATTTCTAAAAAAATATTTGATGGCTCTAGTCCATCACGCTAGCCGAATATGGGTTGGAAAATTTTACACGCCCGTCCTCGAAAGCTTTCAAACATTTAGGTTTCCTAATGGACAAATGTCACAATTTTAGTCCATAGATTGGTCCAATTTCTTCAAATTCTGACTGAAAACAAACGACAGCATTATAGTAATGGGAGTCAGCTTAATAAGGCATCTAAGGCTGTTTGTCCACCGCCACCGTCACCAGGACGTCACCGTCAGCGAGATGACGGTGCCGATTTAGCGATACATACATTTACTAAGGCCGTGTGTCCACCGCACGCCCGTCACGTCAACGTGATCCCGATCAAAAATAATCTCGCCGTCATCTCGTTGACGGTGACGTCCCGGTGACGTCCCGGTGACGGTGGCGATCGACAAACAGCCTTACAATGTAAATCATATTATGATACTGCAAGAGCGGTCTTCTTAGCCCTGCTGCGCTAACCTGCTAACCTAATTCATTTTAACATACCCTAAATTATGATAAGGTACTTACGTATAAGTATCAAAATTATTTACCGTATTATTATTTTTAGGTCAAAATGGATCGACACCTCTAGATTTATTTAAATTTTACGTAGAAAACCTGAAAGCACGATTCCATGATGAAAAGAAAGTTATAAAAGAGATTTTGAAAGAGAAGGGTTTTGAAGTGAAGCCCGAAACCACGTTTGAAGAATTTGCGACAGTAGTTTGCGAAGATAGCAAGTCCGCGTCCTTAGATGCTGGAAATGTTAAACTGACTTATAATTCATTACTTGAAAAGGTACAAATTAATATACTTCTATTTAAGTTGAATGCTCTGTTGAGTGTTCCTTTAACTCTGAACCAGGGTCGCCTTAGGTCAGTTATATTTTTAGGAGTAAAGTTCGCAATTAAATATATATATATATATATCAAAACGATGAACCCCAGGAAACAAAATAATGTAAGAACAGAATTAATAGTTCTACAATTTATAAAACTTACCGTTTGGCAAAAAAATCAAAAATCACACATTGGTCAACTTTGATATGGAATAACTTTTTTTGCACATGTGGAATCGAATGGGGACTTTTGACATTTATTTTATATTGATTGATAATATATTATGAACAATCAAACCAAAATTCAGGTTTACGCGAATTAATGTTATCTTGAATGTCTATTTTGACCGGAATATATGTGTCCGAAAAAATACTGGAAGTAAAACAAAATATCAACCCAAATAAGGTACAAATTTATTTCAGGCAGAAGTCAGGAACAAAGAAAAGATAAAAGAGGAGTCTAAAGCTCAGAAGAAGGTAGAGAGCGCATTTAAATGGGCTCTAAGTGAAGCAAACATCGATTACCAATTACCTTGGAACGAGATCAAGGAGAAGCTTGACCTCAATGCACCGGAGTTCGCAGCTGTGCCCTATGAAGAAGATAGAGTTAGAATATTTAAGGTTAATCGTTAATATATTAATCGTTTTAGATTAGAATTAATAATTTAAGCGTCGCACAAACCGGGTTACATATAGAGGGGCTGGGGTACCTAACACGAAACGGCTATAACAGTGGAACAGGTCTGACACATACATACCTAAGTGACATTCCATAGTTATTTCGCAGCTGTTGTATTTATTATTGTTGGCTGTTAACGTTGTAGACGATTTGAAACATTGTGAATTATTAAGTGCACAGAGCTATTCTGTACTTGATAGCATTGCCATTTGTCAGATACCAGGTGTTAAAAAGCAGGTAAAAATATTAAGTACTCACTTTTTTTAAATTCTCAGTGAGTGCTGGTTTTTACCTATGTTTTATAAAATATTGATAAAAATTAATAGCCAATATTGCCAGACACCAAATTAGACTATACAGGGTTACTTGTAATTCGACGTCTATCCGCCAGGAGCCGATTGGCGGGCTAAAATGCAACAAATTGAACACCACCTATGTATGGCCGAAATTCAATAGTTTTCGAGATATCTGAATTTTAGGGGATTTTCGATCTTTACCCAAAATTTAACACTAAGTTCCAAATAAAAAAGAAACTACACGTTGAATGGGTACAATTAAAAAATGATATTATAGCTGACACTTCAATTAAGCTATGTACATCATTAAAAGTGCTTCATCCAATAAAATACCTAAATTGATGAGCGATTTAAGAATAATATCTAACCAATATTTTTATTTAATGCTTCAAAAAATGTAGTCTAGTTAAAAAAAATACTATGACATGAATCGTACAAACAACTAAAAAAACTTCTCTATTCTCTCAGCTTTCCAACAAGGTATAAAAGTTAATTAAAAGACACTTAATGCATGGCATAGCATGTGTTTGAATCGGCGTGGGGAGAAAAATCATCTGTGTTTGTGTTAAAAAGATACTAGGTTTCCGCCGACGGCTTCGCCTCCGTGATTGGAGTATTTCTTATAATTTATACCCTATGTTACCCGGGTATAGTGTAGCTTCCCAACGGTGAAAGAATTTTTTAAATCGGTCCAGTAGGGACCGATTTGAATAAGATAATAGGTAGAAATAAGATTTCTTGACCCCCATTTCTTGTCGCAAAAGAACAGCGAAAATTACGAAGAGTTTTCAAGAAACAACCTCAATGATTTGTTGGCGGATATTCCCGAGAAAATAAAAAATAACCTCATGTTTCCACATGATGGTTGCCCAGCACATTACCGATCAGTAGTCGATAGTCGATCAGTTCAGAAGTATCAGCTATAATATCATTTTTTAATGGTACCTATTCAATGTATGGGAAGGGGGTGTAGGTGCACAGTCCAAATGAGAATAAACAAATCTTATAACTCCCACTACACTTCACCAATTTATTTAAACAGTAATCAGTTTGTTAGAAGGCCGGAAGGGTATTACAAAATGAAAGAAAGCGCACAGAATTTAAGCGTTAACAAGTATAAACAGTAGGCTCGAGTAGGATAACACGAATATGTTAAGCGCGTGAAGATACGGCGCGGAGGACAGGCGTACGTCCGGCGTCGACGAGCGTAGGCTGTGACTGGTGAGCGAGAGGGGCGCGCCGATCGACCGGCTGGTACGATCACGCGGCGGAGTGACGAGGCGTGTGTCCAGTGTCTGTTGATATTTTATGTACCTAATAATTTTGATGTGATTTTTGATTATGTTGTGCGTTTGTGTATATGTGCGAGTGAATGTGAGATGACTGAATGAGTTGTATATTTGATTTGAAATATGTAAATAATTTGTGTATTTATTTTATTATTTAGGTTTTATTATTGTTTGCTGTGTGTAAACAATGTATGTGGTGTATGTGAGTCACCCACAAATGTGTAGTTTTTTTTTTATTTGGATGTTAGTGTAAAATTTTGGGTAAATATCGAAAATTCCCTAAAATTCAAATATCTCGAAAACTATTGAACTTCGGCCATACATGGGTGGTGTTCAATTTGTTGCATTTTGATCCCCCAATCAGCTCCTGGCGGATATACGTCGAATTACAAGTAACCCTGTATAACCACTTGACTGCTCAATGCTCATACAGGGCGACCGACTGCTCATACAAGGCGACCGATGCTCGCTAACTGTATGCGATTTAGCTTTTATATTAGTCCGCGGGACGAACGACCATTTTAGTATCGACCAAATGTTAGATCCGTGTGCACGTGATATTTATCAAGATTTGTAAAAACACATCCGTCCAAAAAATACGTCATCATGCCTTTCTGTTCTATTAGGGGTAATCATCTAAGACATCTAACTAAAAAAATGTCATTACTTTTCATCGTTAATTACGAAATTTATTTTTATAGTAAATAGTACATTGTGATTCAACGTAAACTTGCACCTTCAGGACCTTACCAAATGACCGCTCGTTTATGTCTTTTTGAAGAGTCTCTTTCTATCTTGAGGCAATTGCCTATACTTTCGTCTCTTTCTATTACTTTATAGTTGCGTGACAACTTTTTCTGATCGATATCGAATTTATTATCGATAAAATGTTTATTCATAGATAATATTAATAGTAATATTTAGTTTTCCGACTTCTAACAGCGTTTTGTTCAAGGCACTTCACAGGACTTTGTAAGAAGTAGTTGATTTTATCGATATCGATTATTGTTAAAAATGTAAGTAGCCCCGCACTATGGGAGGAGCTATCGTTGTTAAATTGTTGCATCAGCTAATGACAGCAACGCTTTTTTCTTCGTCCCCTGGCCCGCAGTAGTGAGTTGTGAGAATAGACTGACCAGCAAGTGTGACATAGTTTGCTCTGGATCACTGAATTCACATTTAGCAAGTTTTGGATCTCTGATTCCCATTTGCAAGCATTGACTGCATCTGCCAATCTGGGTGCTAGGTCGATTTAACGACTTCCACAGTGGCATGTAAGTGTAAGTCATGCCCAGGCAGTAATTTATCCTTTGGAACAACAAAGTCGGGAGGTGGAGGGTGACGTTTCATCCAGAGTTTACGTCTTTCGGCAGCTGAGTGGTCTCTGGTGGGTTCCGTACTGTGACGATAGCTTCTGTGACTTTTGAGATGGCTCACAGGTTCAGTGATGTGGGTTTAAGATAGCCAGTTATACATAAAACACGAAGTCATTCCTGAGGTACCAGGAACTTTTTGGAGGAGTCTTCCAATGATTACAGTGAAAAAAAAACCATGCATGTGATACTGTTCTTTTCAAAATCATCCTCCATAAGGTTAATAAGCTGACTACAACAAGCTCTCACGTGTCTAATACCTGGTTGTTCAGGGATAACATTTGGCTCTATAAATGGAGTGAGCGACTAAGGATTAACCTCTCAAATAATTTGTAAAGACTTCCCAGCCTAAACACTATCACTGGTCCAATGGTTTTATCTGTTCGACCACTACTCCAACTCCTGCAGTTTATCCATATTTCAAAGACCAGATAACAGAGATTATTCAGACATCAGAGGGCAAAGGGTCCTCTGGTGTGATAGGTGGTCTCATTGTTATTTCCTGGACTTTATTCTTTTAACCGTTTAGTCGGTTTACTGTTTAGCAATAGTTGGGGGTTACCTGATTAACAGTGACTAGGTGTGGAGGTGGATTTCCAGTAATTTTGTGTAACTACCCGTGATTTTCTTATCGTATGTCATGTTTGTAGTGGATACCATTAACATCCATTTTTACCTATGGCTTTGGCTGAGTATATCTATCAGCTCTTTACCTGAATACCTGTCAGATCTTCTTTAAAAAAGGGTCCTTCGAGTACAGTAACTCATGCTTAGTAAGAAGTTCTGCAGAGTTCTTGGTTAGGCTTGGGATATATGAGCTCCGGCAAGCCACGTGGAATACTCATTTTTGCAGCTATTTTTATGATGTCAATGAATTTGTCGTAGTAACTAGGCTCTGTCTCCAATATATGAAGTGCCAAATCCACATAGTCCGAGAAATAGTCCCAGTTGGCCTTGGATAAGCATGAAGTAAACTAATGTCCAGTGAACAATGACACGCTGGTCGAGAAGCGGGCGCTCGCCGCCACTTGCAGAGCGTGTTGCCGATATTTTTATACCTGTTTACGGCGTAACCGTGAACCGAATATTCGGTTCGGTACTTTTTAAACCGAACATTCGACCGAATATTCGTATTCGGTTGAACCCATTTTCGGCGCATCTCTACTAAATATTTTCGAAAAGGTTCACATAAACTGTTCAGTGGAAGAAAAATACGATCTCACAAGTTATGTCGATTAAAAGATACTGTTATGTATGTATCCATAGATGTATGTCGCTGACGTCACCTCAAGACATAAGAAGCTTTAGTATTTTCGCCGTAAGAAGATATGCCTGATAGTTCTCATGTTTCCGTGCCATACTACTTTAAACTATTTAAAAAAACCGTCAAAAAACTAAAAATGAAATTATTAAAAAAATATTCTCTCTTCGTAAATTACCTAACTAAATTATTGTTAGTAAATGAAATAAAAAATGTATGTAACTTAAAAATGGCTGATGCGTGGATGCGTAGACCGAAACTTCAGTCAATAGAGATTGACACTACTGAATTAAAAAAATCGATGAATCGGAGCAGTCATTTATTTCGTTTATAAAATCGGTAGTTCCGATTCCATTTTATTTACCAACTGATTCGATTTTTTAAAACAATTGAATAAATTTTGTTGGGTTACATCACTATAATTATCAGTTATGAACTGTCAGGCATATCAGCTTACTTATAGCGAAAATACGAAGCAAAATTGGATATCATAGCCAGCTTAGTTGGCTAAAAGCGTCGTATTTTTCTTCCACTATAAAGTTTATGATTGCCTATATCTTAAAAAGCCTTTATATATATTTTTTCTTTGTTTTGCGGGATTACTTTTTTTGTTGCTCTCATGCTCTGTCTTTTTACATTTGAGTACTATGATCTTTTTGCAGGACTTCCAACACGAGCAAGAAGAAAGTTGCATGCACTGCCATCATCCAAAATCCAGGAAAACAAAGCGCTCAAAGAAAAAGAAGCGATCACACTCCGCTTCGTTAGTAAGTGTTAAGATTGTTAAGATAGATAGAACCATTTCGGATCATTTCAATAGAACGTCCATTACATTATCCAATTTCAGTGCTATTAGTGAGCAAACGTAGCAAAGTCTATAGTCTATACGATCGCACTAGATGTCTATGGATAGCCACTATCCGCCGGATAAATTATAAAATGGAACAAAATTGTATGATTTGTTTTATCTGCCAAGTATTTTAGATTATTTATTAATTAGAGCCTACGAGTATGTTCATCGTGTTAACAATCTACAGATACACCGAAAGCACTTGTTGAAGCATTGCAATCAGAGTTTTAAATGTTGGTTAAGCAAGTTTTTATAATGTTAGTCGAAGTCGCGATCTCCATCGCCCGTGCAGACGGCGCGCTCTCCGTCGCCCGCGCCCAGCCACACCACGTGGACCTCGGATGAGGGGAGGAAGCACAAGAAATCCAAGAAACAGAAACATCGCAAACACTCTCCAATTCCTGTAAGTTTCTATAGGGAAAATCTAATATATAAAATTCTCGCGTCACGGTGTTTGTAACAAAACTCCTCACAAACAGCTTGACAGATTCTTATGGAATTTTTTGTTTATGTTCAGAAGGTTTGAGAATAGGATGTAAACTGTTTTTTACCCGACTGCCGAAGGAGGGTTATGTGTTTGACATGTATGTATGTATGTATGTGTATGTATATCCGTTCCTATGTCCGCTCGTAACTACTCAACGGCTCGACCAAATTAAATAGATTTGTCTTGATGGCACGAGTGTCACTGGGTACATGAAAAAATCAAAAGGGTGGATTTTATACGCTTTAATGTGCGAACTGATTTTGAAAATGATTTTTAGTTGTATCAATTTTCATTTTAAATCATAATTTAGGATCTATATAGTGATTCTATGATGATTTATAAATTAGAAAGTAGGAAATAAAATCAAATTATAAATGAAACAAAAAACCCGACTGCGTAAAACTACTAACTAAAAATCTAAAAACAAGCTCTGTAATGTTGAAAAATGTATTGCAGGCGGGACAAGCTGTTCGTTCATAAACAAAATTGTTTCTTTGCTGGTGCCGCCTGCAATACATTTTCGAACATCACTGAGCTTGTTTTTAGATTTTTATTTATAACCCTAAGGCTAATTAATATTCCTGAGACGATGCTAAGCGTAAAGTAATGCTTCCGTATGTCTAATTTGTATTACAATTTGACATACGAAAGCGTAAGTTAATGTCTTTATTTAGTAGTTTTTACGCAGTCGGGTTTTATGTTTAATTTAATAATTGATTTTATTTCCTACAGTTAAGTTTATAAACCATCATAGAAGCACTATATAGATCCTAAATGATAATTTAAAATGAAAATTGATACAACTAAAGATCATTTTCAAAATCAGTTCGCACATTAAATAAAAAGTTTTTTTGAATTTCATGTACCCAGTGACACTCGTGCCATCAACACGAATCTAATGAGGTGTCACTTTATTTTTAATGAAGGAAAATATCGGCTGGCGGGCAGGATTCGAACCTGCGTCTTCGGGTTCGGTACACCAGACGCTTTGACCACTTAGCTACCGCGAGCCCCGCTCAGAGGTGAGGTGTCACTTATCTAAATCGGTTGAGCCGTTAAGTAGTTACGAGCGGACATACATACATACATACGCGTCAAACACAACCCTCCTTCGGCAGTCGGGTAAAGAGTGGTTATAGTGGCAGTAGAAATAGAAGCTCTGTGAAAATTTTAACTTTCTAGCTGAAATTTTCACTCTCTAGTAGAGTTGAAATTTTCAGCTGGTGGCTTTCAGCGGGCCGTATCTCATGAGCGTAACAGGTAGAGAGTCTCTACCGACTACCATACAGCCCGCTGGCAGCCGGACGGACAGACAGAGAGGAGGAGGCTTTGTTCGTTTCTTACCCGATGCAAATCTGTGATCCACTGATATTTTTCGCATGTTTTTTGTAAATGACAATCGATAAGTGGTTTCAAATTTTTGATACATTTTACTTCTGTTTAGAAATCACCGACACCTGAAGAAGGCGGCATTACAGACGATGAGACAATTCGCCACAAGATTAAAAAATCAAAGCGTAGCGCTCCGAGTAGCCCCGAGGAAGAGTCGCATGAACTGCTACACAAACCCAAGAAGAAAAAAGACAAGAAGGACAAGAAAGAACGGTGTGTATAGGATGCGTTTCATGTTACAACTGCATATCTTAAACATTGTCGTAAGGTTTACGTTCAGTAGTCATGGGTCGTTAATAAGATTTAAATCGCTTTTTAATTGAGAAATCAGTAAATTATAAAAGCAGAAGGTACTGATGACGCGGTGATCTATCAACGCAAAGCTCAAACCACTGAATGGATTGTGCTGAAATTTGGCACACAGGTAGTTATTATGACGTATAAACTATTTTGGAAAATTCCCAAGGGATTAGGAATAACTAGATTAAAGCGGGTAACACTGCGGGCTACAGCTAGTATAATTATACAAGTGACAATATCCGAGGGAAATACAAAAAGTACGCGTGTACATCGTACATGGAAACCGTAGCGTTATCGTCCACAGTTGTCATATGTATATATGTTACTAAAATATAAATATGTGTAGTTGTAAATAATAATAAAAGTGGCTGATGGAAATAAAAAGGTTCAAACATTCCAAAATTGTTCTGAACGGCTCAACGAAAAAGATTTTTCTTTCTTGTCGAAAGTACGAATTATTTTAAAGAATAGGCATGATGACTGATTTTGAAAAAGTACTCCACGATGTTCTTACACATCTACTTTATACAAAATAACTCATAATTTTTGAAAAATATATGATTTTGAAGGTAAAATAGCCTTATAAAAAACACAATTTTAAATTCCGCGCTAAAACGCTAGAATAGCAATGGCGTCGTCTATGACGTCGATCTTCTGTAAACACTTGACAAGTGACAATTTACAGTTGAGGTTAAAAGTTTGTTCTGATCATATTTTGATAATATTTTGTGCAATAATCATGAATCCTAATGTGTATCTGCCAGACAACTTTAGGGTGATGCAGACATAATAAAAGTAATAAAAGTAGATGCGCATTAGGCCTTAAAAAAGTACTCGATACTTTGAAGTATCGCTACTTTTGTTTACATAATTTTATGAGTACGATAATTTTTATTTGACACTATTTATGAGTATAGTATCGATATTTTCGATTCGATATCGTGTCCCTATTTATACGACAGACAGAATAGAAAATGAATTGCTCAAAGGCCAAGGAGCCATGACAAAGAATTTACCAAAAAAAAACAAAAACAAAATGAAGATGATATTTGTTTTGAGAAGATTGACATCACTCGCTTCTGATTGGTGTTCGATCTATCATGGCGGATTGATATGTTTTGCATTTTTATTTTTGCTTAAATAAATATAATCTCACTTATAATCTAAAAACGAATGTGTGGAGGGACGGGGAGTGTTGTCCCTCGCACCAAAGGGAGGATCCTCCGACCAGGCGGTGTTATGCCTGGCGGGCCACTGCCCGACGGTTGATGTCGGGCGGTTGTATATATGCAAGTTGCACGGTAAACTTTACTTGCGCGATTCAGGACTTGTTGCTTCTTTCGTACAAGTTCTTATGTAGCTCGATAGATGTCGCTACATCACTCCCCTCCGAGACCGGAGGTCAATCATGTGCTGATGAGTCAGGAGTCGGCTGACTGCCACGTCGGCCAGGAGGGACGCTCCCTGTGCTGATCGGCCGAAGCGCAGTGTGCTGTGCGACTGGCTGACTGCCACGTCGGCCAGGAGGGACGCTCCCTGTGCTGATCGGCCGAAGCGCAGTGTGCTATGCGACTCGCTGCTCGATGATCACGTCGGGGTCACCACTGTGGAGGGACGGGGAGTGTTGTCCCTCGCACCAAAGGGAGGATCCTCCGACCAGGCGGTGTTATGCCTGGCGGGCCACTGCCCGACGGTTGATGTCGGGCGGTTGTATATATGCAAGTTGCACGGTAAACTTTACTTGCGCGATTCAGGACTTGTTGCTTCTTTCGTACAAGTTCTTATGTAGCTCGATAGATGTCGCTACAAATGTTTATATATGAATCAGTCTGTCATATAAAATTACGTGAAATCGTAATTTCTGTCATTCTTAGTTGGTGTCATCATGCCTATTATCTTGCCCTCTGCGGACATCTGTAATTACTTTATTGCAAGTTAGCTATTTATAGAGATGTTTTTTCTAAAATGATTATAGAAATGTCCCGTAAGACTTCTTTAGTCGAGGTTATTGAATCCCGTTTTCTATCTAGTAAAAAAATATTTTTATTGTAATTTGAGTCAAAAGAAGTATTTTAGTCCTGGTTTCAACAGAAAATAATGTACTGTTATTAGTGTTGGGATTTTATCCGAACTCAAAATGGATATATACTCAAAATTTCCGTTTTTACTCGAGTATTTATCCAAAACAGCGGATAAATACCATTAACAGTTTATATTGTGTTATCTAACGTAACTTTGACATTAATAATAATAATCAATCTTGGAACGATTATTTAGGTACCGTCTGACGTCTATAGTCACTTAATAAGTCTCGTTTTATTAATTATTGTCGTTCAATGTCGATCTTTACCTTTAAATATCTCAGTAACGTGACACTTGTACCATGCTACCGACATTTTTTGTTGGTTTATCTGTCATTTACCCATACATACAAGTTTATCCTGCGCCGCGATTTCGTAAAAAAATCAAAATGACTGCGGGTTGATATGCCAGCTTTCATACAAAAATGTTCGAACTCCTTTACTTACATAATTTTAAAATGTAATAACAATGGACCACTTTAACTAACACGATAATTTTCTTGAATTTTATTTATCGTATTGACATAAGAATTGAATACCTAATGTAGTAATTAAGAAATCCCAAATAACAATATCATTCATTAAATTTTAATAAAATAACCAGCGCAGTAATATAAATATTCATCATTTTGGGTAAATATCCGTTAAAAATGAACAAAAAACGAGTATTTATCCTCCGCCCATTACTAACTGTTATTGTTCAGATCAAGTGGATCAACTGCATGGAGTGACGCGGAACTAGAGTCTCGGCGCGCCGCTTTGTTGGCTCAGTTGCACGAGCACGAGGCTGACTGACGTCGCGTTACACACATACATATCTTCAACGACTACCCCAAGGCGCCGGCTACTGCCACTATCACCGCGCCGCCGCCGCCGGAAGAACCGCTCGCGCACTTCGACGTTGACGATACTCAGGACAACTCGGACAATTTCTCTGAATCATAATCATACCTAAGATATAGTTGACGCACGTTGTGAAATGAATTTTACTGCACCCTCAACGCACCTAGTAATTGTAATGTCCTCAGCCGCTGAAAAAGATTTTTATAGGCTTCATATTACTGAAAAAATTGTGTTATCTATACAAGGTGGAAGGGACATCGACGCACATCCGAATACCACGAGTTCAGTACATAATTCAATTATTCAATTTCTTCTGCGGTTTTTTTTACTTGAACGTGTAAAATAAAATTATTTCTATCTACCCAAATTAGATTCATAATTAAAAAAACATTATTTCATTTATTTCGGATCGCGCTTGCGATAACATTCTCCGCTGAGCGCTATAATCGCGTTTTAGCAATACACTGCGCGCTCAAAAATGTCAATATCTGTAATATAATAACCGATCATTTTATACATGAATGACCTAGGTCATTTTATTTTCGACCTTGAGTGAAACCTTGTCACGAAGTTTGTGCGTCGATGTCCCTTCCACCATATATATATATATAAATGTTCCATAGGCTGTATAACTAAAGTAAATGAAAATACTATGCCCATAAAATATAATTGACGTTCGTATTAATCTTTTGTCTAATCTAAGCACATCAGCGCAGTGTGCCCCTCACACTGCGCGTAGCCGAGACCGTACAATCGTATCTCGGAGTTTCAGACCTGACTTCGGGGACTTGTGTACTGAGACTATAAGGTTGCCAAAATTTTTACGTCCGACTATAGTAATTTTCAGAAGAAGATTTATAAATATGCAGTAGCAGTACGTTCATATATAAAAAAATACGGAAAGAATGAGAGTTGTTTGTTATTAATTTTAAAAAAATTCCATCGATCTAAAAATAGTACCTACGTACTATATATTTCTTCAACCGTTTATTTTTATTAGTACGGAGACCCGAAATACAACAACAAAGCGTACAAGTTTAAATAATTAGAAAATTTTTGTATCTTTTTTCCAGCGTTCATAACAATGCCTTGAGATGGTGTGAAAAGAGCCCCGTCTCTAGCAATTAGCAATAAGTCTTAGAAGTTAGATTATAGGAGTAGCAATAAATATGTTGCAAAAACGGGGGAAAAATTCATAACACCACGCGGGCGAAGCCGCTGGCGGGGAGCTATTATTTATTAAAGCGCTGAGGTATTCCGCGGAATTGTAATGTTATTAAGTATTTCCCAAATTCTCGATCTATAGTCTGTTCAGAAAAAAATATTTGTTGCACTCGTTAGTTAACGATAAAATTATGATATATTACTATAGGACAGTTAGAATATAGTATGTTACGGATAATCCACAAGGTGTTATAGATCTACGAGTCGGAATAATAAATAAACTTTGAATTTAAGGGTAACCCGTACGGTAATCCTTAACGAGCCTTTATAAGTTTCTGTTGTACAGTTAGTGGAACTTGTCATTATGTAATTTATGCAATGATAACGTAGATGCAAAACACGCTAAGTGACAAATGAATTGCAAGGTGCAACGATATTTAATAATATGTATTCTCTGAAGTAGACTTCAATAAGTCTGATTACATGACATTTTTCTGTTGAGATGTTTCTGCCTTAAGTTTGTATAAGTCTAGCTATGTCGACGGAAGGCACGAAATAGCAAAGATATGCTATATTTATATTTTGTTTGACCAAAAAAGCTCCTTTTTAGAGTTCTTACCTCAGAGGGAATAAGGTATAAGGAACTCCTAAGGATCATTTCGTTTTACGTTTTTGGAGCTGTAAAAAATCAATCTTCGAAATGTGCAGTGGAAAGTTCATAAGATGTGTGACGGCGCAGTGGATAACAGTCAACAGGTCGTTATTTTTAATTATGAATTTTATTGATAACTTTGCAAAATTTGTGAAACTACGTGTGACTATGTGTACTTGTGTAGGTAACAGTATAAAATATTAGGCAATAAACCTATGTACTATTAATTATATGCAAGACACATCTAGAGAATGATAGGAAATAATCTCATGTATAAGTCTCACAGTGTCAAGAATGTGCCTGCCGCAAGCATTTCTCCCCGTCCCCGTTCTCGTCCTATCTCCGCGGCCCTGAACCCCGTGGACGAGGACTCAATTAAGCGGTACAGTGCATTGCGAATTCAAAATGTATCGTGTTTTTTGCCAATTATTGATTAATTATCATTATATTATCTATCTTATCTTATTACAAAAAAAGCTTTGCGTGTAAACAGACTAATTTAACAATAAAATATAATCTTAAGCTTATATAGGTACTGATTGAGTAAAACAGTCGTTAGGGGCCCCTTTCCTGTTAAGCGGGTTTGCGCACGCAAGCGGGTTTCGCCCATACCCCAGCCACCCGGGGTCACGCACGATACTGAAATGTATGAAATAAATGACACGCTCACGCACGTGGGTGTGGAACGCATGTGGCGCAAATCCACGTGACAGGAAAAGAGCTCTAAAGTACGATGTCTACCAACCACCGTAACGGAGCGCAGCGCATGATGCTCGAGCACACGCCAGTAGCCGACCGCGTCTGCTCGACGACTATATAAATAATAATAAATATCTTGGGACATTATTTACACAACACCATCTAGTCCCAAACTAAGCAGAGCTTGTACTATGGGTACTAGACAATGGATATAATACTTATATACTTTTTTTTGTTGTAAATACATACTTATAATACATAGGAAACACCCAGACAAACACAAACACTTAAGTTCATCACAATAAATGTTTGTGTCCTGTGGGAATCGAACCCACGACCTCGTGATCAGCAGTCCGGTACTCGAACCGCTAGACCACAGACGTCGTCAAACTGACTACAATCTGACTATCCAATATAACATAATAATCTATGAATCTGACGGCGAAAACACAAATGTCATGAGCGCCGCCGTCCGCGTGATGTGGCTGACCCTGGCTTGGCCACAATCAGGGATTTTAATTTTGATGACGTAAATATTTAGTCGCTATTTAGTCGAAATTAGTCGCCAAATATCAGATTTAGTCGGTCACCGGTTCAAAAGTTATAAGGGTTTATAGGTGGCCGTGCCAGAGTCAGCCTCCCCAGCTTGGCCACATTATATCTCGGAAACTAGGGCACCTAGCGAAGATCTGTTTTCTTCCAGATTTAGTCGCTATTTAGTAGAAATTAGTCGTCAAATATCAGATTTAGTCGGGTCTTAGTTTAGAAGATGTACGTAATATTTGCGAGTGGACCGGCATCAGCAGTGCCGCTGAACTGTTCCGTCTCGCGAAGGACAGACTGGAGTTTTCGAAAATGACAGCCAACCTCCAGTAATTGGAGAGGCACTTCGAAGAAGAAGAAGTTTAGAAGATATTGCGATTTTAATTTTGAAGGTATAGGTCCAAGAGCTGTATGTGTGACGATCGGAGTGTAAATTCCATGAATTAATGAAACATAATTATTGCATATAAGCGTAAATTTTCTTCCAGCTCTGGTTTCCTAGGATTCCAAGCAGTGTAAATTCCATGTATAAATCAACATAACTATTGCATAGAAGCCTATTATAACAGTGAGAAATGCACTGCGTTGCGCCCCGGCGCGGCTCGTTTGGTGGAAATCGTACCTACATAAGTAAACGCGTTCGAACGGATAATTGGATATTCGATTGAATTCGTGAAATATTTAAATGGTGCCGCGAGGTACTTATATGCAGACAGCATTGACTTATATAGTAGCAGACAGTTATTATTTCTTTTTTGATAAAATAAACGATGGTGTTTTATGAAACAGACTTTCTATGTTTCCTTGTCCATAATAAGTAAAATATGTATATGTATGTTATATATACAGTAAATGAATATACAAGTTTTTTTTTTGTTTCTGTAGCTGACATTCAGCCGGTAAAATTTTCTGCATTCGGAATTAATATAATAATAACTAGCTGACCCAGCGAATTTCGTACCGCCAATAAAAGTTTCCTTACTGTTAAACCTTCCCGGGACTTCCAAGAATATTTCAAGACTAAAATTAGACAAATCGGTTCAGCAGTTCTCGAGTTTAGCGAGACTAACAGAATTGTAATTCATTTTTATTTATACAACGTGGAAGGTACATCGACGCACAAACGTATAGAGAACATTGAGCGTATTCAGAGAAAATTCCTTAGAATTCTCAACTATCGTCAAAACCCCGGTCGATCTAATCTAAATTACCTTGATAGACTCTCCAAGTTTGAAGTCCAGCCTCTAGTAAACCGACGTATATATTTCGATTTAGTATATTTTTATAAATTAATACATTATATCATCGATTCACCAGTTTTGCTCTCTCAAATTAGTTTTAATGTTAAATATAGTGCTCGTAGATCGAAACAAACGAATCTATTTGCCTTACAAATTTATAAAAATAACATTTCCTACTTCAACCCACTGACGCGAATGGCCCGTCAATATAACGATATGGTGAAGGATAATGTGTTATTGGATATTTTTGATCATAACTCTAATTCATATATTAAAATTGTGAAAGATATCCTCCATAGCAGGTGGGCCTTAGAAGGTCCTGAGTGGATTAAGTAGCGTCTAATTGTAATGTTTATTTTATCCCTGTTATACTACTTAAATAATATAGAGCTGTTAGCTGTCTAGTTATTATGTTTTGTTGTGTGCACATATTTGTTACGTTACTATCCATATCCAGATCAAAAAATTGTATTTGTGATAAGTATGGTTATTTGTACGATTGTAATGTGTTTTGTGCATTTAAAAAAAAAAAAAAAAAAAAAAAAACGTGACAAGGTTTCACTCAAGTTCAAAAATAAAATGACCTAGGTCATTCATGTAGAAAATGATCGGTTATTACAGATATTGACATTTTTGAGCGCGCAGTGTATTGCTAAAAACGTGATTATAACGCTCCGCGATGAATTTTATCGCAAGCACGATCCGAAATAAATGAAACAATGTTTTTTTAATTATAAATCTAATTTGGGTACATAGAAATAATGTTTTTTTACACGTTCGAGTAAAAGAAACTGCAGAAAAAATTGAAAAATTGATGGAAAAAGTTACGGAAAATTTCAACGCAGGGGGGTCCAGAACCATGTAGGTACTGAACTCATGGTTTTTGAATGTGCGTCGATGTCCCTTCCACCTTGTATAGGTAAGGGCTAGTTTCACCACCTGATAAGTTCCCGTTAGTTTACTTGGCAGATAGGTAATTCAAATTTTTAGATTTCTATAGATGCACTAGCCGATCCACCCCGGCTTCACACGGGTGCAATGTAGATAATGTGAGGCAGTGTGGAGTGATCAGTAATGTTATGATTATGAATAGTCTATACAGTGTAGGCTCACATCTTGATCCCGCCGACTGCTGTCAACTTGCTGACACGCGTTAGCCGCGCTGCCCCTGCGTTTTATTTCTCTGATATCTTTTAAGATAATTATTTTAATGGTATGCTGTAAAGGGCAATTTTGATCTACAAAAAATGCACAACACATCTAATGTATTTAAAATTGGATAATATAATGGATACTGGACCGATGTGAAAAATTCTTTCAGTGTTAGATTGCCCATTTATCGGGGATTTCTCTATACCATCACGCTACAACTAATAGTAGCGGAGTAGAAATGAAAAATGTTGCAAAAACAGGGGAAAAATTTATAAGACCACGCGGGCCAAGCCGCTGGCGGAAAGCTAGTATAATAATAATATTAAAGTTTAGTTCAGTGATGAACTTTTTATGTAGGTATATAAATTGTATTTTTTTTTATTTAAAGATGTTTCATTTTTGGCCATATGATGTATTATGTATACTTATTGTACTTGTTCGTCTACTTCTATGCCATGCTACGACGCCATGCATTAACAACTTAGACTTAGAGATGAGGCGTATATACTGTCACAGGCTTCAAGACTAGGTTTCGACGAAAAAGTATGGCGTACGAGTATTGCGTCTGCATACGAACGCGTTTCGAGTATTTCAAGTATTTCAAGTCAGAGCCAAGCCAATCTCTACGCTACGTCATAGCGTAATAAATTCTAATAGTGACCCGTCTTTGTGTGGACGCTAAATGCCGACAATCGACTAGACACTGAAAATAGCTTAGGGTGGTCATAAAAAACATTTTGCAAGTACTTACGTTCCTACACAAAGGGGACGCCGCTCTGCCCCGCCCCGCACCTCATCGTTGACCTGTCTAGACGGCAGAGTCGATCCACTGTTAGATTTATATACACTGTGGCTACGTCGAGTCTTACCCAGGGTTAGATTTCGTACTATAATTATAGTATTTGTTCCAGTACCTGGGTCAGGATAAACGGGGCCTACGCTGAACGGTTTGGCATCGATAAGGGTGTTAGACAGGGATGTGTAGCGTCACCGTGGCTGTTCAACCTGTTCATGGACTGCAGGATTTCAAAAAGAGTGAATGTGGCTTAAAAATGAATGAGTTACTCGTCAAATGTCTCCTCTACGCCGATGATCAAGTTATATTTGCATCGTTGGAGAAGGGGTTACAGAAGATGGTAACAATGATGGATGGTGCTTTGAGAAAGAAGGGAATGAAAGTAAATGTAAGTAAGACGAAAGTTATGGTTTTTGAAAGGGAAGAAATTATGACTGTGTGCAATATTTTGATAGGTGGCGTCAGAGTGGAACAAGTGAAAGAGTTTTATTTTAATTTTATTTTATTTACCTATTAGGCTCATCAACAATTGTTTACACTCAGACAGAATATAGTAATATCACAATTAAATAAGTTAAGTGTAACAATCTATAAAGATTTTTTTTCCTAGAGTTTGTATATCTGGGGTCTATGTTTACGAGGGATGGTAAGCATGAGCGCGACATGGAAGGGAGAGTGAGTGCTAGTAGTGGCTAGGGATGTGACACCCAACAAAAAAAAACGATTATTTTTGTTTGTAATAAAATCGATTACTAAATAATCGATTTTTATAATAAAAATAATCGATTTTTTTTGTTGGATGTTGGAGTAGTTTCTTTTTTATTTGGAATTTAGTGTCAAATTTTGGGTAAAGATCAAAAATCTCCTAAAATTCAAATATCTCGAAAACTATTGAATTTCGGCCATACATAGGTGGTGTTCAATTTGTTGCATCTTGGCCCCCCAATTAGCTCCTGGCGGATATACGTCGAATTACAAGTAACCCTGTATAATATACTCCATATATCTATGATTATGAGCATTTACCCTAAAAAAAAACAAACGTCAGATCAGAGCTGTCATCTTTCATCGGTCTGACGTTTGTTTATTGTTATATTATTAGAAAAAAAAACTATAAAGAATCCTTTAAAAAACGTAATTGTAACAGGATTGTAAATATCTGAAAAGTGCCCGAAACTTTATGCATACGAAATACTAATATTAAACTAGTCTACAATATATATTACTAGGTACAATGTGTATACATGCCTAGGGAGTCGCCCTTATCATATTTAGCCATGTCCTTTGACGAAGAAAACGAATTCAATCCGTTATTCAAGTCGGTAAAACAGGCCTTGCCGTAAAACCATAGATATATAATAGATATTATATATCTATGCGTAAAACAGTTCATATACTGACAATATGTAAAGTTTGATTGGTGAATCAATCATTAGAAGAAAATAAAACTTTACATTATTGTCTTTTTATTGAAATATGAGAGTTAATATTCTCAAATAATTCATATTTTCGATATTAAAACATAATAAAATATTAGTATTGCTTTTTGAAACTTGTAAGAATACTTCTACGAAACTAATAACTTCATAAACAGATGTTGCTGTTAAAAATAAGTCAAAATAAATCATCCGGCAAGAAAATCGATTAAAAATCGATTTTTTTTCACATCTCTATTTCTGAACTGATAAACTTGGAAGAGGTAATTAATTATAGGCAATTGCATAAATTGGTATTGATTTTAACGACTTCTGATCCCAATTAATGAATTGTACTATATTTTTTGTACATATACTACAGTTTTAAATTTTTTGTACTATCGTTTTGAACATGCTCAAATCCATAGATATATAATTGGAATTGTAGATCTGTGCGTGGTTGATCCATAGATATATAATTCTAATCTATGGGTTGATCGAGTCGCCTGTCGTCTGCATAGATATATAACAAACCTAGTGTTGCCAATTTAGTGAATTCGTCGCTAAAAGTGGCGACTTTTGCCTAAGTGATAGCCACAGACAAAAAAATTATCGCCAGAAATTATTTACACATTTATTTGGTCACTTTTGGAATACCATCAAATAGGGATGTATCGATATTTTAAAAAAAAATATCAATATCGATATTTATATTTTCAAAAAATATCGATATATCGATATATCGGCCAACTTAAAACTAAATTATAAAACAGCCAAAAAAACAGGTCATTTGTAATTTTTTTACTTAAATTTTTAAAAGATTACAAATTTAGTTTTAAGTTGGTCGGTTTATTGTTCTGAAAAAAATATCGATTTTGATACCTTTTCGATACTTGGAATTTTATATCAATATTAAGCGATATTTAATATTATCAATATTGAGCGATATTTAATATTTCGATATATCGATGATATATCGAAATATTAAATATCGCTCAAAAATATCGATATATTGAAAAAATAATATCGATATGTCGATATTTTTTCACATCCCTACCATCATAATACAAAGTACCTATTTTATTATAGCGCTCGTTTTTCAATCGATATTCTTTAAAAAAGACATGCAATTAATGGAAGTCTTTTTACATCATCATCAAATCACTTCCATTTGAGTAATTAATACGCCTTAATTAAAAAAAAACTTGAAACGTCAAATGTAGTATAATTTTGGACAAATAGTATTATTTTATTGTCCATGTAGCATAATTTTAATGGTCTGAATCCAACCCTGCTGACCATCTGACGACAGCAGACAGGGACAGCTGTCTAATAAATATTACAATTTACACAATATAATATGTACTGTATATCAATTTATATTAAATTGTCACGGCATACGGACTAAACGGATTATTGTGATTCTGATTGTAATGTGTAAATGTTTAAAAATAACGCGCATAGGTATTTATTATTTTATTTATTTGTTTGCGATACCATTATTTTCCTTTAAATTGATAGTGTAAATTTTGTGTGTAAACTATGTCTATTTGGAATTCTGGTCACAAAAATGCGGTTAAAGAGCTGACGGATTTTACTAAAAATCCATGCACTCAGATTGACGCTACATCTAAATTACAAGTTATTCAAGCCCTGGATAACGGTCAATGTAAATCTGACATCGCTAGAGAATACGGCATTCCTCCTCAAATTATAGCATCCATTTACAAACAGAAAGACACGATTATTAAGAAATATACACAGAATTATAACCTTCTTAAGGAAATTTGTAGTCTGAATCTTGAACAAAACCTTTTGGACTGGTTTGAACAGCAATATAAAAGTGGAAAAGTAATTACAGAAGACCATTTACGTAACAAAACAGAAGACATTTTAAAAGGCCTAAGTCAAGAATTTTCTTACATTGATGACTGGCTGTTCAGCTTCCGCATGAGACATAATATTTCCAAATACACATCCGATGATGTAACCACTGAAACAGCTAAAGAAGATTGGAAAAACTTTCTTAATAGCTCTGACTTAAACGAAGAGGTCTATGTGGGTGGTGTGTGTGCATTATCCCATAATCTTGACTTAAATAACTATCTGAATGGACATTCTGTTGATAATTATGTCTCATTATTGTTTATAGTAAATACTTTAGGGACTGACAAAAGGGAAGTAGCGGTGGTTGGTAAAGAATTAATGGAAACTGAAACACATGTTAGAAGTTTACCTGTGAACTATTACTTTTGTGTTAATCCTCAAGTAAATTATTCTATTGTTCTTAGTTATTTAACAAAGTGGGAAAATGAGTTAGCTTCTAAAGGAACCCATGTCACTCTGGTATTAGATGTACCAGAAAGCTGGATAGCTAATCTAAACTTCCAAAATATAAGAATAGTTACTACTACCAACCTGAAATATATTACAAACATTTTGGAAAAGGTAGTTGAATGTTTTAAATACCATTATAGAAGACTACAAATAAGCAGAACTTTAACTTATGGTAAAGACAATTCATCATGTTTGGATTATATTCATATGATAGGAATGGCATGGTACAATATACCACATAAATATGTTCAGAAACTATGCTTTCCTCCTGGAGATGGCAGTCTGTTCTTTAATGTAAAAGAAGATGGTGACAGTGATCATAGTATATCTCGATGGTGCAAGATGTATAATGTGCCACTGAATCTAGAACAATGCTCCAGTTCATTAGACAAATACATTTCTTGTGACAAAAATCTACAATGTATTTACTGTGGAAAGTTGGATGAAAATATGCAAGCTACTGAAGTGTTAAACCAAAAAGTATGCCAACCAACCTCGGGCACAGAAGCATACCAGGCTATGAAAAGAATTGTTTCCTATCTGCAAGGGGAGAGCGCAGGAAGTTCTATCATGAAATATGCCAAATATTTGGAAAACCATCTTGAGTATGGAGCTCTCTTGCAAATGCACCAAATTATAGCTAGTACAAATGATTCCATTTAAATTAAATATTGTCTGAAAAGAAAATGTCTATTATTGATATTCTTACATCATTTTGATTAAATCTATTCTACTAATATTATAAAGCTGAAGAGTTTATTTGTTTGGTTGAATGCGCTAATCTCAGGAACTACAATCTGTTTTAAAAAAATCTTTCAGTGTTAGATAGCCTGTTTAATGAGGAAGGCTATCCTTACTAATATTATAAATACGAAAGTAACTTTGTCTGTCGCGCTTTCACGCCAAAACTACTGAACCGATTTAAATGAAAGATTTACTTTACTTTACTAGAACTTTTTAATGCGAAAAAGGGCTATAAGGGGATGAGGAATACCCTGACCGCGCGGACGAAGCCGCTGGCGGAAAGCTAGTAGGCTCTATTATCTCAACACGCTACGACTACTCTAATAGAAGCGGGGTATCAATTAAAAATGTTGCAAAAACGGAGTTAAAATTTTCTTTTACGGGAAAGAAGTCCAGGGAAAAGACTAGTTATATACAATTATACAAACCTAGTATTATTAGTTTTATAAATGCATACATGACTACCTACCTACAATGATATATTAGCTAATTGTGTGGCTGACCCTGGCTTGGCCACAATCAGGGATTTTAATTTTGATGACGTAAAAATTTGTCGCTATTTAGTTGAAATTAGTCGCCAAATATCAGATTTAGTCAGTCACCGGTTCAAAAGTTATAAGGGTTTATAGGTGGCCGTGCCAGAGTCAGCCTCCCCAGCTTGGCCACATTTATATCTCGGAAACTAGGGCACATAGCGAAGATCTGTTTTCTTTCAGAATTAGTAGCTATTTAGTCGAAATTAGTCTCCAAAATCGGTTGAGTCGGCCACCGGTTCAAAATTTATTTATACCTAAGGGTTTATAGGAGGCCGTGCTGGGGTTAGTCTCCCAAGCTTGGCCACATTTAAGATGATGATGTTTTTTTTCCAGTTTTTGTCGCTATTTAGTCGAAATTAGTCGCCAAATATCCGATTTGCTTGGCCACATTTATATCTCAAAAACTAAGGCACCTAGCGAAGATGTTTTTTTCCAGTTTTAGTCGCTATTTAGTCGAAATATCAGATTTAGTCGGGTCTTAGAAGATAATTCGAATTTAATTTTGAAGGTATAGTCCAAGAGCTAGATCGAAGTTTATGAAAAATAGCTAAGAACAAAATAATTCTACTAATATTTTTTTCCTTTGACCAGTAAAGAATAAAAACAGGAAATATAATCTAAATATATAAAACTCAAAGGTGAGTGACTGACTGACTGACTGACATAGTGATCTATCAACGCACAGCAACACAAATTCTACCCCCAAGGGGATAAAATAGGGGATGAAAATTTGTATGAAACTTTGTCAATTTTAAACCGATCGGGCTGAGACTTTGCATGCATATAGCTACTATGACGTAGACATCCCCTAAGAAAGGATTTTGATAAATTCTACCCCCAAGGGGATAAAATAGGGGATGAAAGTTTGTATGAAACTTTGTCAATTTTAAACCGATCGGGCTGAGACTTTGCATGCATATAGCTACTATGAGGTAGACATCACCTAAGAAAGGATTTTGATAAAGTCGACCCCCAAGGGGATAAAATAGGGGATGAAAGTTTGTATGAAACTTTGTCAATTTTAAACCGATCGGGCTGAGACTTTACATGCATATAGCTACTATGACGTAGACATCCCCTAAGAAAGGATTTTGATAAATTCTACCCCCAAGGGGATAAAATAGGGGATGAAAGTTTGTATGAAACTTTGTCAATTTTAAACCGATCGGGCTGAGACTTTGCATGCATATAGCTACTATGAGGTAGACATCCCCTAAGAAAGGATTTTGATAAAGTCCACCCCCAAGGGGATAAAATAGGGGATGAAAGTTTGTATGAAACTTTGTCAATTTTAAACCGATCGGGCTGAGACTTTGCATGCATATAGCTACTATGACGTAGACATTCCCTAAGAAAGGATTTTGATAAAGTCCACCCCTAAGGGGATAAAATAGGGGATGAAAGTTTGTATAAATCTTCTTAGACTGATTGAACTGAAATTAAAGATTGGAGCTGCTATGATGAAGACGTCCGCTCAACCCCCATGGGGATAAAATAAGGGATGATGGAGGATGTAAATGTATTAGTTTGTTTCAGTTTTTTATATACGCTAAACAAAACAAAAGCCGCAAAAAATATACCTAAGTAATAATAATACTTATCTTTTTGTATTTTTTAAGCATTTTCCATGCTAAGATTACAAGTTATTTTTAATGAAGGAAAAAATCCGCGGGCGGGCACGGTTCGAACCTGCGCCTTCTGGTTCGGTACACCAGACGCTCTGACCACTAAGCCACCGCTCGCCCTGCTCGCCAGTCAGTCATTGTGAAGATGCTTCACAGAATGCTCAATAGATGGCGCTACGTCACCTTAAGACGTAAATTAGAATGTGGAGGAAGATTTCGACTGGCGAGCAGGGCGAGCGGTGGCTTAGTGGTCAGAGCGTCTGGTGTACCAAATCAGAAGGCGCAGGTTCGAACCCTGCCCGCCCGCCGATTTTTTCCTTCATTAAAAATAACTAATAATAATACTTCTTAACCCGAGCGAAGTCGCGGGCAAAATAATTAATAAATTTAAACCTATGTAGGTATGAAATAGGGGATGAATGTTTATAATTATGGAACAAAGTAACTATTCCACGCGGACGAAGTCGCGGGCAAAAAGCTAGTATAATATATAATACAAGACTTAATCATTCAAGGTGCCAGACCGTCTCGTGCTCATCATTCGAGACTGTCAAATCGTGCCTTTCGCTATCGCATAGAGGGTGGCACACTATCGTCTCCACATCCGATCCGAGTCGGAGTCCATGAGAGCTCCATGCTCTCCCTGTTCCTTTTCATGCAGTTGGCCCTATTCGCTGACGATCCAGCCCCAAATTTAGGTGATGGGCACGGCCACCATAATCGGCCAAGTGCGAGTCGCTCACATTGATATACATAAGTAGGTATTTTGAGGGAAAGTGTCGGTATTAAAGACTTCAAAGTTTTAAAATTATTTTTCCGAGGGTTCAGTGGCGTTTCCGAAGCGAGCTCAAAAATTTGGGCCACCCACCCTGGACAGGCTGGGTTAGAAGAGTATAACTACAATTAGTTTGTTTAGTACCAGTTATGTCACGTAAGGGCGAGCGAAGCGAGCTCGAATATTGGAGCCTTTTGTTGGAAAATTGGATTGTCCGAGGTTAGTTTGGTTTGTAACTAGACCTCCAGTTATCTCATACAGTAAGAGCGAGCGTAGCAAGTTCGAAATTTCGTACCACCCACCCACCCACTTCGGACAGGCTAGGTTAGTAGAAGAGTAACTACAATTAGTTTGTTTACTACCTCCAGGTATCTCACCTAAAAGCGAGCGAAGCGAACTCGAAAATTCGGGCCGACCACCCCGGACAGGCTGGGTTAGAAGAGTAGCTACATTCTCAAAAATTCAGGCCACCCACCCCGGACAGGCTAGGTTAGAAGAGTAACTACAATTAGTTTGTTTACTACCTCCAGGTGCCTTTTTTTTATACCACTAAGGTGGCAAACAAGCATACAGCCCGCCTGATGGTATGCGGTTACCATAGCCTATGGACGCTTGCAACACTAGAGGTATCACTCTCGTGTTGCCTACCCTAAAAAACCTATTAGAGGTTTATGCAGGATTCACTGCGCCAACAGTTTAAGGGAATATTCCTCCTGCTGCCAGCGTAGCGCATCCTTAGGAGCTCTGGCAACCTTACTCACTGCAGGAACACAACACACAATGAACAGTGTTATTTGGCTGCAGTTTTATGTAAGGTACTTCCCCTGATGGGCTGCTCCAGATTTGAGCCAAAAATGGCCGTGCCCTACCTCTCTTGTAAGAACGAGCGTAGCGCCTAGCCTAGCCTCATGTAAGCCTCTCGAAAATTTGGTAGGTCTAGTTTTCAATTGTAGGATGGTTTTGAAAGTAAGATTGAAGCTCATCAAATTGTAATTACTTATTTATTCATTTATTTATTTTTGAAAAACCAACAGCTATACAAAAAAAAATCTAATAGTTAGCTTAGGAAGCATTAAGCCTTATAGGTTTTCACGGATAGATATAGAAAAACACTTATAGCTATTCAGGCGATCTTATAAAGATAAAATTAACTCAAATATATAAAATACTAACAATACATGTAGATAAAATTAACTAGTACAGTTAGCTATATCAACTAAAATATATAAAATACTAATAATGTAGGTAAAATACAACAGTTAGCTATACTTTAAAGAAATCAAGGTTCAGCTGTCTGCGAGCTACGCTGCTCCTGGTATTAAATGGATAAAAAGAGTACTCTTTGCACAATTTGTTAAAATCCCTGCTCGCTCGTAAAATATATGAAGTATACCTAAGTATAAGTAAAATATATTTAAGAAGCAATTTGTACGCCAACCGTAAAACAGATTTTGGAGTCAAATTGCAATGGATTTCCGCAAAGTAACGCCTGATTCCATTATTTTTTTTTAGTTTTTGGAGTAATTTTATTGATGTACGAAGGACAAGTTAATAACATAAAAACCCGCTTCAAAATCAGTCCATTCGCTTAGGGTAGCTCCAAATCCGATGGCACTGAAAGGTATACAGACAGACAGACACGAGTGACAGTTATAACAACACCCTTTTTGGGTTGGGGGTTAAAAATTCTAAGTGCGTAATACTAATAATTTTTTTTACTGACTGACGACTTGTGAAATAAGAAGAATTTGGTCATGATAATTTTTAAATGATAACAAGTTTGTAAGCTTCCTTCCTGAAAAGTATCAGTTCAGTGTACAGTGTACAGACGCGTAATTTTTTTTTAATCATTTTTTTTTCTTTCGGCTTTGATTTAGGTGATGGGCATGCCCATCATGCCCATAACGGTGGATCCGCGCTTGGACGATACGGCTAGGCTATCTATTATTCCGGAATTAGCCTTACCAACATGACCAAAGTTAAGTTCTCCAAACATCGGTCACTCCCTCGGCAAGAGGTTCAGGAAGTGGTGAATTGAGGTGAATCCCAATTCCCACGAAATTAAAAATTTATTGTATTTTGCGATGTCACTGAGTTAGCCACAGTAGAGTGCAACTCCTGATCCATTTTCTTACATATAGCGCGATGCATAGGTATTTATTTTCTATCAATTATTAATTGTAGGTACACATAGGTATTGATGTATATCTGTTACTGTAAAAGCTCGAACTGCAGTAAATCCTAAGATATTCCAGTAAAACCTAAGATCTACCAATTCCTAATGGTAAATGTCCCAAAAGGTTTGCGATTCGAACTTTTACCACCATTCCGTTGGTAAATCTTAGGATTTACATTAATGGCACGGTAAATGTTGAAAAACAAAACATGTCATAACGATAAATTGATTTCTAAATTTGTAAATAAAAATGAGTAGTGAAATGTAAAATGAGTAGGTTAGATTAGGTTTCTCATTGTTTTATTCCTAAAACCAACATCTACCAGCTGACAGTGGTAAAACCTAGCATATACTGAATTCGAATGGTAAAAGCTCGAAAAAATCGCCGTATTATCAGAAATACTTACATTTACCAACTCATGTCGGTAAATCCTAAGACTTACACTTAAATCTTAAGATTTACCGTAGTTCGAGCTTTTACAGTAACATATCTAATATGATCCATGTAATAATTTTAATACACAATTAATATTATTACATGGATTATGTAAAAAGTGAGTTCGATTTGGTTTAAAATGTGTACCTATGGTACCATACACATTTTAAACCAAATCGAACTTAAATTGATTACTTTCATAGAGTGAACAAAATAGGCAAAATAGGAAATATTACGACACATCTGTATTTTTGCATAATCATATATTATTCTAGTTCAACTTTTCTGTATGTAGGGGGCGTTTGGGTTGCAAATACTCGTACAGAGGTCAAACGCTCAAACTCATTGGCGTGACGGTAATAGCCTTAAAATGATTAATTTGATTTTAAATTCCTGCCCTTGGGCGTTTATCAAGGCATTTTAACTTGAGTTGTGAAATTAATATATACGTTACTTCGATAATTTTTTAGTCAATTTAATACGTATTGTGGTTTTATGAGATAGGTATATTTAATTTTCTTCATATAACAAACCAGAAACGGCAGTAAATTGAATACTCCCGCCATGTTTTAATATTGTGCACAACCACTGTACTGTTATTATAATTAGGTATGCGTTAATTATTGGAATAATGATAATGGTTCATTGTTACTTTTCTGGTGTTTGTAGGTATATTCTTTATATTGACATCAAAATGTTTAAAAATATTAACAAATAATGATTGACAAAAGTGATTGTAATTAATTAAAGACAACAACGTATAAGGCTTTTACAATTTTATTGATATTTACGACAACATATATTTTTGAATCTCAGTAACTTACAGAATATTATGTGCCAGTTAAAGAACACAGATCTTGTTAGATCTGGCATAATAATTATAATAAGTATCTGAATATTATTTGACTTATGTAACTAGTAGTACAAGTACGCGCGGCATACTGTGCCCACTGCCCAGACTCAAATTGACGGTTGGGTTGAGCAGTGTACTATTTTTAACCTGAACAATCCATTGCGCATTAATAATGACTTACGCAGTTATTCGGTTATTCCAAATAAATATAAATTAAAATTTATTTAGCAATCACAATTTTTTCTGCCATGTAATTGGGAATTTATTTGGGGTGTGTAATGCCGGGTTTTTTCCTATTTTTCCGCCAGCCACACTTTGCCCATCTCTAATCACAATCAGTTCACTGTATCAAGAGATATTAAATAATTCAGTTACCTACTTGCAACGCCAAAATAGAACCAGAGTTGACAGTTTAACTCCATATTCGATAGACGGCGCTGTGCATTTTCTGAATCGCGACTTGTTGAAATTGTTTCGAAAGAGCGTCTGGCGGAAGTTATGGGTAACGGAAAGAGTCTAGTAAAGTGCAATATTATTTTGTACCTACTAATAATTCTTCAACATTATATAAAAATCAACCGTTACATTATAATAAGACCATGTAAGGACCTATGAGGATTACCCGAAGGACCGAAGCCCCACTTTTCATCCTTTACAAAATAAAGTATGTCTGGCTGGCCTGGCCTGGTCCATAACTTAAAGAACGTATATAAACGTCATAAATTGCTGCAATTGTTTAAAATCTTGGATTCAAGGGTAGAATTTAAAGCATTTATCTGAAGAATATTCTTGCACTCGTAAGACTGTAATACAGTAATTTATACTCTTCCTCTAATGTTTTAATTTTCTTATCAGTAAGAGCTAATGCTTGCTGTAGTTGTGCAGAGCCCTTATGTTGTTGCTCCTGAAGTAGTTTTCTTTCATTACTGATGTGCTTCCAAACAGAATCAAACCAATGGAGACCTTCAAAGTTCGAGTCCTGGAAAAGTAAATTTATGTAAATTTCAGAGATCTTATACAGGATTTTTTACCAGTGCGCAAATTTTGGCAAAATTAACAAATGAGTTTTCCATGTCTTGGTACTACGTAGTTGTCGTCTACGACAGATGTTTACTTTGAAACTGATTCTATGGACGACCGGCGGTGCACAGCACACCGCTATAACGTGGCGACGCCCGGGAGCCCTTTTATTGAAGTTAGTCCATAGATTTCACGTCGGATTACAGAATGAAAAAAGTATTTTAGAATTTACTTAATAGAAATGTGTTCTTTATCTGATACTGAACGGTCAGAAAATGTTTAAACTAAACGCGCGACTTGGCGCACTTAGGTGTGTAATATACAGCGTGGGCAGAAAATCGTGGATCAAACGAAACAGGGCGATAGTTGGGTTTATTTGCAGTACAAAATATCTCTGGGGCCGAACTCATACTTGATTTCCTAAAAAGTTATGACTATTTGAGTTTTTTCTAAAGAAAATACCAAAATTTGTAGTAAATAGGCAATTAGAGTAAAATTGGTACCTATTTTAAAACAATAAATGGTGTCTAGTTGCTTATAGGAAATGTATTATCAAAGTCCTTTTATGATAGTAGGTGTCAAGATTTATGAGTATTGGAACTTTTTTTCAATACCTTTTAAGTTTTACGAAAAATTATTTGTGACTTTAGAACGTTACTGTAAAAAGAAATATGTACTGGACTGGATTTGTGCTTATAGGCTCAAATCCAGCCCAGTACATATTTTTTACGAACTGTGGAAGCTTCGGGGAATACAGGCGTGATGGTATGGTGGTATGTAATAGCTATTTTTGACTGACGTCTGATTTATAAACACTGCCAAACATAGCCAAGGATCCGAGCTAACTTTTTCGTAAAATAAAGGACTCATGAAATAAATACTATAGTCAGATTTAACTGATGTTTGACTATTCTCTAATTTACTTTATTTATACCTTATTATGAAAAAATCAACGTAAAATAATAATTTAGCTACCAACAGCTATGTGTTACACCTCGAAGAAATGTTACTAACCTGGTCTAGTAATTTAAGTATATATGCAATACCCATTGCAAAACCATCATCAGTAAATGCTGCACCGATTTTATTTTTCTTTGACATTTTGTCTTTGGATAATATCATATGTTCTACAAAATTTAAAGTCAGTGGTGGAATTATAATGTAAAAGTTTTTAAGATGAATATTTTTAGGATTGCGAAATACAGGTGCGAACACATCAACGAGTAATTTAAAATATTCTGTGCCTTGAATAAAATTTGATATTAAGTCATTGATACTATGATCTAAATTCTTAAAAGATTGAATAGTTCCTGGTCCAACATTATTTTCCGCACTCACTTGTAGAGGTTTCACATTTTCTAAATTTGGTAAAAACATAGTGGCATCAGAGCAGCAATGTCGACCTCCCGATCGAATCATTCTAACATATCCCATAGCATTTCCAATTTGACTAATAAGATCTCTAAATAAATCTAAATAGCTTAGTCCGTCTTCATTTAGTCCTAGTACTCTTATACCCTTATTGAATTTTTCGGCATTTTTGTAAGAATACATATTTCCATTGACATCAGCAGTTTCCTTGAAGTTTCTCAGATCCTTAATCAATCTTGATTTTATATGTTCATCATACATAAATTGGGAAAAAATGAAGAATTTTTTCTTTAAGAATTGGTACGTAAAATTCACAGTGGTGTTCATGATGCCAGTACCATGAGTTCTTATAGAATTTGCAATATGCCTGATGTTAATAGAATTTAAATGTTTGTTATTGCTGCTTTTCTCAATAAAAATTTGGTTGTTTAAGTTGTATAAGTATTTAGATACAAATATATGAATGTTGCGCATTATTTCCAATACATCCAAACCTTGCTCTAAAGTCTGTGTAGGCAGATTATCTTGTACAGTTTTAACATTAAATTTGAATTTTGCCATCTGTCTCATCTCACCATAGGTTTTCCAATCAGATAATACAACTGTTGTCAAATTGTAGTACATAGTAGATAAATAGTATTCTACCGACGGTACAATAGACATATAAAGGTACTGAATCCTGAGGTTGTCCACAATGAGCAATAATTTCTTAGTCATATCAAATGTGAATGGATTTACGACATCAAGCTGTAAATGCGAATGAATATGCAGTCGCAAATTAGTCTCTATATTTTGACTTGCACTTTGTATTACTTTATTCTGTATCATAGATTTAATATTGTTAAGAAAATCTTGGTATTTTATCATATCGTATTCTTTATCAGTTCTTTGTAATAACACAACGCAGTCTTCTAAAGCCATAAGAAAGTATGTCAATTTTAGTGCATTCAACTGCATGCTAAAATTTTGTTCAAAATAAATTGGAATTATATTTTGGTGCCACAATAACCATGAGCAATTGCAAAAATGATCCATGGAGTTTATAAAATTGGACAAAGTTTGAATTTTTTCCAGTAGTTTTCCAAGTCTAATGTAGCTGTCTTCTAAATAAGTTGTATCTGGGACAAAGCTCAAAGCAATATTAGCAGCTATATTTCGTTCGATTGTTGCGGCGCCTTTCAGAGCTCTTTCCGCAATCACAAGGCATGTTAGTTCATCAAGTCTTTTATTTGCATAATTTTTATCAGTCATTAATGACTTCTTGACTTCAAGTATGGATGATGTGGATTGAAATATTAGATGCTGCAGAATCATGTTTATTGAAATAATAATTTGATTTCTATTACGGGTGACAGCATTTTTTAATGTTTTAAGCATATACATTATCTCAAATACAGAGACCAACATGCTTTTAGCTAGTGGTATACCCAGTGTGAGATGCAAATTAATCAAAGTGAGCACTGAATAATTTGTTCTAGATGCAATGTCAAGACCATCTAGAAGAGTTTTTGCATGTAAACTCATTTCTGCAGCACTAAGTTTGTGATGATTAGAAGAAAATATTTCTTCAATATTAAGCACCCACTGAGTACATATACTATGAAGATATGCAATGTCTTTTGTCAAGCTATTTTTTTTAGTACTAATGTAAGCTTGTCGTGCCTTTATCATTGTTTGTGACATTTTATCATGTTTTGCAAATTGAGATGCAACATGTCTTTGAAGAAATTGTTCTGGAAACCAAATTGTTGTCCCAATAACATATATGCTGTGTGCCTGTAACAATTCATAAACTGAATAAAGTAGGTAGGTACTAGTGACCCAACTATTGTTTGTTATATCTGTGTAGGTATATACCTAAAACATAGATACATATATTATGTAGGTGCCTGCTTTTCATATAAGCAAGGTATGCATGAATTAATACTTATAACCTAGACAACCTAGATAAGTATTTCTAGATAAATAATTTTGGACAAAAAGTAGGTAAGTAAAATTAACTTCTTATTTTTTATTTTATTTTATTTTATTTTATTTATTTTAGGAAAGCTTACAGACAAATTACAAACGTAGATTATACATATGAGTAATCGTTTTGCTAATTACAAGCTTTCACAAATAAATTACCACAACACAGGTTTTTTTTTAAAAAGAAAAGGTTTGAAAAAACTAAAAAAAAAAAGAAGGTAATTGTGTTCCAGATTTAAACAACAACTATGAATTAATGGCTTTTAGAGATAAACAAAAAGGGCAAAGTTAATGGCAATGATAATAAATTTAACTTTAAATTTAAATGGAGAATGCAGCCTGAGCACCATTTAAACATTCACTTAAACAATTCATTGTTTAGTCGTCCTCTGATCGAACTAGCAGTAGTACAAAAAATAATATTAAATAAATTCTGATAATAATATATGTTCTGCTAGTTACCTTTGTATTCAAATCAATCAAAGTTCTAAAAATCTTCTTGTCACTGTTGCCAAACAAATATGCAGAAAGTACATAAAGACCATTCACTTTAATACATTTGTACATATTACTAACATTGGGCTGCTCTTGCACAAGTTTGTCTAGATTTGTAATTGCTTGCTTCAAATATTGAGTGAATTCATTTGCTGCCAGTGAGAAATTTTCATCAGTTATACTGCTTTTTAATGCTGTCAAGTTTTGAAGACTCATTTGTACAATATCATCACTCATTATTTTTTTAGTAATAGTATTTATAGCCCCTATCATAGCTTTGAATTTGTCTTCCATTAAATTGAGATTTTCAGATGCATGACTAAACGATTTTACTGTTTTACAGTATTTATTCCAATTTGTTATTAAAGCTGTATTAGATATTAAAACTTCTAATATAACAAGAACAGTAAATATTTCTCCAATATGATTGATAATATAGTGCAGTTGTAACCCATCTGAAATAATTAAAATTGTATTATATTATTTTTTACAGCATGCTCAGTGTAGTGACTCTTATTTTTCTAATTCCGTACACACCTGAAATGGAAAACTGATTAACACTAGGAAAACATTGTAAGTTTTTGTTTTGTAGTACATATTCTAGGAAATAATTGTAAGTTTTTTGTTTTGCCTGTCTGAGCTGAAGTTCTTATCTTGTCCTACATAATAGATTTTTATGTAGTGTGAAGTGTTGCAAAGTGCAGTAGAACAGAGTGGAGATTTAGCCAAATTGTTTGATTGACATGATAATAGGTCCCTGAGTAGTATTAAAAAGACACCAACAAATTTAAAACTAAATGTATAAAAACTGCCCTGTTAGTCTAGTGATAAGATTGTATGCATCATATGCATGAGGGCTATGCTCGAAGACCTAAAATTGATTACCAGGTTGAACAAAATGTTATTGATTTATTCTATAAAATTCTCAGTAGCAGCTCGGAGTTAGAATTTGCACCTGGTCAGGGCTCCGTCACTCGCTCAAGTTCTCGAGTTATATGCCTACCGCTTCGTGTATCACCGTTGATACAAACGACAAAGGGTTGCCGGCGCGCGGCGGCCCGCTTGAGCGCAAGCACGGCACTTTTCCCGCGCTTACGAATATTGAAATGTCGAAACAACGTAATAATTTTTGTGCAGTAGATGGGTGTCAAAGTAAAAGAACAAATGAAAATGTATCTATCATTTTATAAAACTCAAACATATATGACCAACAAAAAAAAAATAACCCGAAATGATTTTTTAAAATTAAACAAGTAAAAACTAGAAACTACTACAGAAACCCAAATTTTTCGTTTGGTAATCGACGGCTGGCCGAGATCTAAAAAGTCTCAAGCACCTACTTTTTCGTATTTTTTAATTTTAAGACCAAAATAACGTTTTCTAGGCAAGTCAAGTTGCGTATTAGTCCACATCTTGAAAACTACTGAGGTGATTTTGATGAAACTTGTACCTACTGTTCACTAAGTGAAGTAAATGTTAGTAGGTACACTAGGTACCTACCTAAATAAAAAACAATCACGATCCGATTACTAGTTTCGGAGACATGTGAACATCATTAACCTACGCATCATTACTTAACATATTTTAATATGTGAATATTTTGAAGTTCCAATAATACTACTAATAAGTCCTACAACTCCTCTTTTTGAAGTCGGGAATAAATAAGAATAGTTTTTTTCCACTACATTCGTTTTATTACCAAAATCATCATAGATACTCGTACAACCCTAGCATATTTTTTCGATGACGCGATGGAAGAGTGGCCGCGCGGCGAGCAAAACAATCTCAACTCAGGTGCGTGTCTTTTAGGAACATTTATTCTCGCTGCGAACAGTGACTATTATTATTTAGACTTTGTAGGCTATTATAGAAAAATTGGAAAAAGTTTCCATGAATGAAATTAAGCTTTATAAAGTGTTCATAGAGTCACTTATTAAAAAAAATAAGAATAAGAATAATTTTATTTCCCAAAAGTTTACATTTCCATACATATACGTTTTATAATATTAACATTATTATTTTAATTATTATTAATTAACATATTATGGAGACCTAGATAGTTATTCCTGTGACCTCCACACTAGGTCGAAGGCCTAGCCTGTCTCGTGAAGGATGGATCTTAAGTGATGATTCTGGCCGTAGGACTATTACCTATTCTGTGACCTGGTTAATGACAATAGGCTTGCCCCCAATTACATGGGACCGAAACAGATCGGCAAACTGTGGCTGCACATAATACACCTCTGCTTAACCCTTTAGAGAGTGCAATTGTTGATGGCGTTTATGTTATGTAAAATTTAAAGATTTTTCAATGATTAAACTTACTGATATTAATACCTCCTTTAGAAAATATAGCAAACACTTGGCCACAGAGATTACGCAGTACATCATCACAACGATTAGTGAACACACTTAATGAACATATTGATTCCATATGTGTACTGATGTTATTGTTGTTATATTCTTCATACACTGATAAGAACCTAAAATGCCTGCAAAATAATAAAATTAATCACCCTGACATGAACAAATTTATATTTATCATAAAACCGCCGCTCCTACTAATATTATAAATAATAAGTATGTAGGTACTGCTAGCTTTCCGGCATTGGCTTCGCCCGTGTGCTAAAAATTCTGTTAGTGTTTGATAGCCCATTTATCGGGGAAGGCTATAGGCTATATACCATCACGCTACGACTAATAAGACACGAGTGTCAAGGTGTCCTACTAATATTATAAATGTGAAAGCTTAGATGGATGGATGTTTGTTACTCTTTCACACAAAAACTACTGAACGGATGTGGACGAAATTGGGCAGAGATAGATTATAGTCTGGAATAGCACATAGGGTTTTTATCCCGGTAATCATCACCATCTTTTTAAAACAAATCCCACAGGAACCATACATTTGACCGGGAAAACCATATGTGCTATTCCATCCATCCATCCAAACTTTTACAATTATAATATTATATAGTAAGATTTTCCCAAATGCAAAGGATAACAAAAATATAAAACAACTGAGTGCTGAAAAAATATTTTTAAACTAAAAACAAATTGCCTTCAAAATACACCTAGGAACTAAAAAGTTTGGCACTGCCTCCAAATAAGTTATAAATCATAATGTAAATATGTACCAGTTATTTTTTTTTTGGCTTTTTAGTTCCTAAGTGTTTTTTGAAGGCGGTTTGTTTTCAGTTTAGAAAAAATATACTTTAAAAGTTTTAGTGTAATATAGATGTTGAAATAAAACTACTTTTTACAGATTTTATCGCGTTATATTAATGTAAAAAGTAGTTTTATTTCAACATATACTTAGTATTTGTGTAAGTGTCAGAAATCTGTCACTTATAACTGATACTAGGGTTGCAAAACCTAATAGCCGGACAGACCAGCCAATTTGGCCGAACATTTGGGTAAAAAGGCCAGACAGCCTCCCAGCAACTGACAGTCAACTTGCCTGCGCTTGGCCCAGCGATCACTTGTTTGTAAAATGTAAAAAGCCAGAAAGCATTTATTTTGGCCAGACACGCAATCAAAAAGCCTACCTATGTTCTGCTTTATCCGGATGCACGGCTGGAGATACACACAAAATTATCTCTAATGTACTAAAGTGTGATAACTATTCTATATACTACAAATTTTATTCCTTGGCATTTTTTATGTCTGCCATATAATGACACTGTTCCTGAAGTAACAGTTAAATACTGACTGCATGCATGCATTATGCAACTGTTTATCGAAATTCAGTACCCAACCTAATGACATAACATTAAACAACACAACCTTACCTTACTTACATACATACCTCTCAAATGCTTCTTTCTTGAGGGCCACAACTTCAACACATAAAGAAGATAGCACACTTAACACTTTTGTCATCAAAGTATTATCAGATGATACCAATTCAGTTACTTGAATAAGTTCACTAGGTGCCATTGCAACTTGTACTGGCAAGTAAGTGCCATTTTCTTCCCAAAATTCTCCTTTCAACATAAATGCAAAATCTTGATATTGTGTTTTAAAAAACTGACCATATCTTTTGAGAAGCCATGTTCCAGCTTCTTTCTCTATGTCACTCCTCATTGTTTTATTGATTTCTTATGACAAAATACTACCGTCAAGAACTTGGTATCGCGAATAATACACCAGAGTAGAGTAATATACACGTAAATAATATTCATGAATCAAAATCAGTCAGCTCCAAAACCTAATTAGCCGTGAATAGCAGGATACAGACTACTTGAGACTACTATCAGTTGTCTTGTCTCAACTGCCTGTCTGTTAACAATAATAATAATAATAAAATGAATCAACTTGTTTGTATTTGTATTTGTAATTTTGTACACGCAAATTTGACGCAAATCGCAATGACGCAACATAGGGATGTTGAAAAAATATCGACATATCGATATCATTTTTTCAATATATCGATATTTTTGAGCGATATTTAGTATTTCGATATATCGATATAAAATTCCAAGTATTGAAAAGGTATCAAAATCGATATTTTTTTCAGACCAATAAAAAATTTTAAGTTAAAAGATTACAAATTACCTTTTTTTTGCTGTTTTATAATTTGGTTTTTAAGTTGGCCGATATATCGATATTTAAAAAAAATATCAATATCGATATCGATTTTTTTTTAATATTGATACGATATGTATCGATAATTTTGCATTTCCGGCATCCCTAACGCAACAAGCAAAATTATGTCAAATTTATAGGGATGTGAAAAAATAATCGATTAAAATAATCTATTTACTTATTTAAAAATATCGATATATAATATTTTCTTCTTCTTTTCTCTCTGTAGGTGTATATAATTTTTCTTTTATGTAAATATTTTAATTATGTTATTAAGGTAGTTTTTGCAGAAATAATATGTTTTAGTGATAATTAATATTTATTCTTTCAGTAAAATAAATATCTTAAAATATCGATTAATAAAAAATCGTTTTATTTTACTTATTTTTAACCCCCGACGCAAAAACGACTACAACTCGACCGACGCACAACTCCCTCAATATGGGTATAAAATGAAAGGGCTTAACTAGGAGAATACTATACACTATAATACATTTAAATTCCAAGTTGGCAAATTGCATCCTTAGATTCTGAATATTATTTCAAAAGGCAACTTATCAATGTTTTGTTACTAATAATTAATTTTGTTACGAATAATCAAATTCACTGTTATTGTGGAAAACAGATTCGTGTTTCCGGTGGGATGGGCTCTCATGTTTGTTCACAAATTGGTTGGTTATAACTGGCTAGGTCAGTAAGGGTTTGAAGATGGCAAGAAGATAAGAAGCCACTACCAGAGCAAATTTTTCAGATTGTGGCCCATGTGCTGATATAAATTTCACAGAACGGGTTTCAGCGTTATTTCGTGCATTAGTAATTTTACATTATCTCATAAACTGTACAACCAAATAACATGCTACAAAGGGCAAATCTTATCTCTATTAAGTACTTGTGATGGTAAAATAATTTTATAAGGATTTATATTTTGCAGCTCAAATGATCGTTTCTATATGACTTATAGAAAAAATGCGTTTTTAAAACAGCGTTTTTTAGAACTAATAGAGGCCTACATTTTTGCGGAACATTGTTTTTACTTATGAACAACCGTTTTAGCAGCGTACGCACGTAATGCTGTTCTAAACAGCATTTTATTCCAACTCATCATCATCATGTCAGCCAAAAGAAGTCCACTGGTGAACAAAGGCCTCCCCCATTGACTTCCACAGGGACCAGACGCATGCTGCCTGCATCCAGCGACTTCCAGCGACCTTTACCAGGTCATCGGTCCATCTCGTTGGAGGCCGTCCCACGCTGCGCTTTCCGGTGCGTGGTGTCCACTCGAGAACCTTTCTGCCCCAGCGGCCATCAGTTCTACGAGCTATGTGCCCCGCCCACTGCCACTTTAGCTTGCTAATCCTTTCAGCTATGTCGGTCACTTTGGTTCTTCTACGGATCTCCTCATTTCTGATTTGATCGCGTAGAGAAACACTAAGCATAGCTCGCTCCATAGCTCGCTAAGTGACCTTGAGCTTTCTTATGAGGCCCATAGTGAGTGACCACCTCTCTGTGCCATATGTCATCACTGGTAACACACTTTTATTCCAACTAGCTAGAAATAATCCGTGATAGCTCGGCTTAAAAATACGATAAGTATATAATTTATAGCCTATAGTACTCGTAGAATCTTCTAATGCAGTTATTTTCAGAATCGCATCATTAATTTCGGAGATTACCCCCTATTTATCAACTCAAAACCTCGAAAAATTATAAACTAACAAACTCACAAATTTTACAATTTCATCATATTATTAGTATAGGTATTTCTAAACTCAGGATTTTCTCCTCTGAATTGAATAAATAAATAAAATAAAAAAATTGATATGCCACTCGATAGGATAGCAAATTTTTTTTAAAAATTCGCTCTTTTTTTTGCATGTAACATTCGTCGTATTGATTTTGTTTATTTAAAATGTAGCCATTGTTACCGGGACCCATGGAAGTAGTAAGTATACTTAGTATACAATACAATAGGAATGTGCACTTCTGAAGAAAAGCGGTCTAAGCGAGATAGTTAGGGTGGAGCAT
The DNA here is from genome assembly GCA_946251955.1 of Acronicta psi. Lineage (NCBI taxonomy): Eukaryota > Metazoa > Arthropoda > Insecta > Lepidoptera > Noctuidae > Acronicta > Acronicta psi. Next base: position 5,792,855 of record OX276475.1, on the reverse strand, counting down.
AGATTTATAATACAGGGTGGAGCCTCTCTTCTCGCTCTATTAGAGTGACCATGATTTTTGTCGTCAAGAGAGAGACCATGTCAGTTTTATGTTATAGGACAGGATTTGTGAAATTAGTTTATTTTTCTTTCTACTAACGAAAAATATTTGCGATAAACATAGGCACTGTTGTTGTAATTGCATCTTGCCGTCTGTCGCATAAAAATAGTTAAAAGCGTTGAACTGTTGATCATGAGACAAATATATTTATGTGATAAGCACAAGTGTTTGTGTTGTTCTGGGAGTTTCTTATAATAATAATATAAGCCTTTATTCAGACAACTATTACATTAATTTAACATTGACGACTCTGGTGAGTCGATGACACCGACAACTCGGACAACTTGGTCTGTTTGCCCAGCTTTGGCAAAGGACTCCAATTCTTTCCACTCTTTCCGTTTTCCGCTTTTCTAGTCCATGTTTTCCCGGCTATTGCCTTTATTTCGTTTCCCACCTTCGAAACTGTCTACCTCGCAAGTGCGAAAATATGTTTTTTTGCACCACAATCTGCCTCTGTTGGGTTTTAAATACTAATTAAAAAGCCTTACTAATTTAATTTCATGAATATGATAGGCACAGGTACATATTACAGATAATAATTGATATTGTGTATTGTTTTATTAAGAAAAATAATAAAAAAATGATTATTTCGTCTTATCGTCGATTATTTCGTCGAATACCGAATAATAGCTAGTATTATTCGGTATAGTACTCATCGAAAATAAACTTTTAACGAAAGTTTAAAAGTTTAAATAATACTAGCTATTATTCGGTATTCGACGAATATCAAAAAAATGACGAGTAATGCCGAATACCGAATAATAGCGAGTATTCGCGGCAACTCTAAACAACACCCTTTTTGGGTCAGGGGTTAAAAAAATCTACTAAGTACTTAAAAATAACTTGTAATACTGTATTGTTTAAAATAAAATAACCCATATTTTTTTGTAATTTTTAAAAGATAAAAATGGTTATGCTGTCGCGGACTTTTTTTTTAAAACTTTTAAAGAGGAACAATTCTGCCATACATGATTTTTGCGTAACTTTAACCGTTGCAACGCAGCGCATGCAACGGAAACTCCCAAAAGGAATAATTTTCCCCCGTTTTTGCAACATTTTTCATTGATACTCCGCTCCTATAAGTCGTAGCGCGATGGTACATAGCTTATAACCTTCTCCGATAAATGGACTATCTAACACTGAAAGAATTTCAAATCGGTCTCGTAGTTTTGTAGTATAGATAAGTTAAAATAAAAAGATAAGTAATATAGTTTTTACGTTTTTTTTCATGAACCCCATCGATTTTCAGTTTGAAAATGATTATTATTTTTATTGGACGTCATAAACATATGCCATATGGCATATACTAGTGCCAAGTCTGTTGGTAGGTGGGGACAGTGCCCCTACATTTTTTTGCATGGTCCTTTTATTACATTAGCTAACAATTCCGATTTCTTAAAGAAATTGTTGACCTCCCCCTGATATAGGTACTCATAATCATCAAACCATACAGTGTTCCTCGGGGACGGGACACTGTATGGTTTGATGATGACCACGCTAGCCTACTGCGGGATGGCAAAATCACATGCCATCGAGAAATTCTGGCAGGCATACAGATCACTCACGACGTTCTTCAGTTTCACAATTTTTGATTCACGACGTTCGTTCCAGTGAAAATTCTTCTAAAATTTTCACTGACTGAAACTGTAACACCCATAATTATACTTGTACGCACATGGGATTCGAACTCGAGACCTCAGAGTTGGCAGTCCAAAGGTCATATCACAGAGTAAGTCATATCACTGGGCTATCACTGTTTCTTTACGGAGGCACAAAAAAAAACAAATCAAATTAGAACAAAATTTATTAAGTAACTTAAAAGAGAACCTTATCTTACTGTTTTTTAAAGCTTTTTAATATCGGGTAAATATTATCAAATGCTTCATAAATTTCTTCTCTTACTTTAGCTCCAGTTAAAACAACTTTTCCAGAAACAAATATTAATAATACTATCCTTGGTTTCACCATTCTGTAAATGAGGCCAGGAAACAACTCAGGCTCATATGAACTGAACTGACCATGTGTCAGTACTAATCCCTCGAGACGTATTGGAAACTTAACGTCACAACTTCCAACCATATTTTGGATTTTAAAGTCTAAAAATTTGGCCTGAAAATAAATAGAAAATTATAAGTAAGATTCACGAAAGAATCCCTAAATAATTAAATCCCTAATAATTAAAATCTTACATGTTACATACCTACTACATGTTGCATGATACAATCATAATACTTTTTTTTGTAAATACATACTTATAATATATAAGAAACACCCAGACAAACACAAACACCTAAGTTCATCACATAAATGTTTGTGTCTTGCGGGAATCGAACCCACGACCTCGTGATCAGCAGTCCGGTACTCGAACCACTAGACCACAGACGTCGTCGAAATGTAAGCTAGTATTTGTTTTTTTGAGGCAACAACTAAAATTTTTTTTACATTTTCTTACATTAACGGTACCCGTTTTATGCAATTTTACACTTGTGCAAAAACAACAAAAAAAAAATACACAGACTATTTCATTACGAATTAAAAAATGAATTAGCCCCTCGGCCAAGCCACATATTTTGACTAAGGTGTAGACTTTATGAAATTAGGGCTTGTAGAGTTAGAAGTTTGCCTCTACAAGAGATCTGATAACTTTTTGACAGTGCGAACCATAATAATATGGTCTCGTCTTGGCAACATTTTACAAGAAAATGTTTTTGCTAGGATTATTAGTTCTAGTCGACACTGTTGACAGCGATTACCGCTTACGAATGTCATTTTGCTCATAAAAATCTATAAGTTCTAATGTATTGTACTATAGTATTTGTATGATATGGGCCGTGTTTGTAGCCTTAACTAAATAAATAAAAAAACGCAACAATAATCTATGATTGCCGCAGATTAACGTGTTGTCAAAAGAAATTAACATAATCGTTATTGGTAGACGGAAGCCTGAAAATCAGGGGGTCTACTATCTCCGTCAATGAAGTAACGGGCCCGTACGAAACCCAACCATAACAATCCGATACAACAAGTGTCAGGTTAAATTTTTCGGATTGGTAACAACACATCAGGAGTAGGTACAGTCAAGAGCATATTTATATAAACGCTCACAAAAGTGCTAAGGCGATTTTTCATAAATAAAGGATGGCAACTTTGAGATAATACCAAATGCCAATAAAGTATTGGTTCGTAAATACTATGTTCATAATACGACAAAAATTCTATGAGTACTTTATGAGATAATCGCTTTTGAATTTTGCCTTAGTGTATACATACTTTTCCTCGTGAGTCGTGACTGTATCTACTACCGTATGTACTAAATCGTATTGTCATTTATTTATAAAGGCCGGATAGACGGACGAGTAAATCTGCCGTACTTGTGGCTCGGTGACTTTGCACATACGTGTGTCACCGCAAGAGCGCGGTCTTTAAAACCATTTGCCACCGATGCGAGCTCGCGTACGGTCTTAAAAACCGTTTATCTGGGCCCTTAGTTCGGGCACCGCACTAATCATGGAAATTCATTTTTTTTTTCAAATTCAAAATATTTTCAATTATACCATAAAAATAGGCACTTTTGAATAGCTAAACTATGAATACTAAACATGCGTCCATAATACGGGAGTAGGAATCGCTCGTAACGAAGGCCGAAACTACGGACTTCGTGCTTAGGGAGTAGTAGTGTTTTAAAATTAGAATATTGGTATTGTCCATGAATCTGCTAGTGAACGACTCATGGTTGTATTTGCTTTAAGTAAAATATGTAGTGATATTTGGCCACATCTGATCAAACTAGTTAACCTTGTGTGGGAAAAGCCTAGGAGAAACAAATAACAATCAAGTATTATAATATTTGGTTGTTATTGCTGCAGTGTATTTTTTTATTGTTAGAGGTACTTAATTTTAAAATTCACAAGTAAACAAGATTTTTATAATAAATTATACATTTCATACATACCGTAAAACCGAGTTTCTGAATTATTCTAGCATATTTTCTGGCAGCAAGACGAGAATCCTCTTCACTCTTGGCACCTGTGCAAACCATCTTTCCAGATGAAAATATCAGTGCAGTAGTTCTAGGTTCTCTTATTCTCATGATAACGGCAGCAAATCTCTTAGGGTTATATTCTGCATTTCTTGCATGTAGAGCAATTTTCTTTAAATCTAATTTGCAATTAAGATTTACAGTTGATACAATGTTTCTGCAAAAAAAAGTACCTGTTAATTTTTGTCCCCAAAACTTTGTTACAGGTTACAGTATGTAGGTATATTAATTAGATTAGTTACATTACATTTGTTCATTACATATAGCATACAAATACTGCCCAAATGGTAGGGGAGGCAATGATGCTAAATTTGGAGTTACTCGAGCGCCGTGGGGACCTATTAGATTTTATTTATTTATCTATATAAATAAAAATGAATTACAATTCTGTTAGTCTCGCTAAAACTCGAGAACGGTTGAACTGATTTGGCTAATTTTAGTCTTGAAATATTCGTGGAAGTCCAGGGAAGGTTTAAACGGTAAGAAAACTTTTATTGGCGGTACGAAATTAGCTGGGTCAGCTAGTTTATTAATATATATTTATACATATATAATCTGACGCGCTCGAATATTTCAACCTCACGATTTTTTTTTGCGTTTTCAAAAATCGGCCGTCTTTTGGTCGCGTCTAAATCGTCAGTCTTCTGAATAAGAGCTACTGAAGGGTTCACTAAACAGCCCTTATCAATGTATGACGCGCTCGAATATTTTTTTTTTCCTATCATCTACCCCTTCGTACGGCCACCCCCACTACGCAAGTCGTCAGATTAATATGCCACCGCTATCAGAGACACGTGGGGCGAGTATGCTATCAATATATATCTGATGCGCTCGAGTATCTCCAAAAATCCCTTCTAGGGCTCCCCTACCAAAAATACTTCATGTAATAGAGTCGAGGATTTAGCCTGAGATATTGCTAAAGCCATTGTAAAATTATTGCGACAACTATGGTTAGTCTTGATTAAGGTAGGTAGGGATAATTAATTTCACCTAAGCTATAGCATATGGAATAGGCATGATGACACCAACTAAGAATGACCGAAATTACAATTTCACGTAATTTTATATGACAGACTGATTCATATATAAACACTTGTTTTTAGATTATAAGTGAGATTATATTTATTTTAGCAAAAATAAAAATGCAAAACATATCAATCCGCCATGATAGATCGAACACCAATCAGAAGCGAGTGACGTCAATCTTCTCAAAACAAATATCATCTTCATTTTGTTTTGTTTTTTTGGTAAATTTTTTGTCATGGCTCCTTGGCCTTTGAGCAATTCATTTTGTATTCTGTCTGTCGTATAAATAGGGACACGATATCGAATCGAAAATATCAATACTATATTCATAAAAAGTGTCAAATAAAAATTATCGTACTCATAAAATTATGTAAACAAAAGTAGCGATACTTCAAAGTATCGAGTACTTTTTTTAGGGCCTAATGCGAATCTACTTTTATTATGTCTGCATCACCCTAAGGTTGTCTGGCAGATACACATTAGGATTCATGATTATTGCACAAAATATTATCAAAATATGATCAGAACAAACTTTTAACCTCAACTGTAAATTGTCACTTGTCAAGTGTTTACAGAAGATCGACGTCATAGACGACGCCATTGCTATTCTAGCGTTTTAGCGCGGAATTTAAATTGTGTTTTTCATAAGGCTATTTCACCTTCAAAATCATATACTTATCAAAAAATATGAGTCATCTAAATATATATAACTCAAAGGTGACTGACTGACTGACATAGTGATCTATGAACGCACAGCCCAAACCACTGGAGGGATCGGGCTGGAATTTGGCATGCAGGTAGATGTTATGACGTAGGCATCCGCGAAGAATGGATTTTGATAAATTCTACCCCCAAGGGGATAAAATAGGGGATGAAAGTTTGTATGAAACTTTGTCAATTTTAAACTGATCGGGCTGAGACTTTGCATGCATATAGCTACTATGACGTAGGCATCCACTAAGAAATCACTTTGATAGATTCTACCCCCAAGGGGATAAAATAGGGGATGAAAGTTTGTATGAAACTTTGTCAATTTTAAACCGATCAGGCTGAGACTTTGCATGCATATAGCTACTATGACGTAGCCATCTTTTAAGAAAGAATTTTAATAAAGTCTACCCCCAAGGGGATAAAATAGGGGATGAAAGTTTGTCAATTTTAAGGCGATCGGGCTGAGACTTTGCATGCATATAGCTACTATGACGTAGGCATTCCTTAAGAAAGGATTTTGATAAATTCTACCCCCAAGGGGATAAAATAGGGGATGAAAGTTTGTATAAATCTTCTTAGATTTTCGACTGATTAAACTGAAATTAAAGATTGGAGCTGCTATGATGAAGACGTCCGCTTAAATAGGATTTTGATAAATTCAACTCCCATGGGGATAAAATAGGAGATGATGGAGAATGTAAATGTATTAGTTTGTTTCAGTTTTTTACACACGCAAAACAAAACTAAAGCCGCAAAAAAATAATACTTAATAATAATACTTCTTAACCCGAGCGAAGCCGCGTTCAAAATAATTAATAAATTTCGACCTATGTAGGGGTGAAATAGGGGATGAAAGTTCATATGGAACAAAGTAACTATTCCACGCGGACGAAGTCGCGGGCAAAAAGCTAGTTTTGTATAAAGTAGATGTGTAAGAACATTGTGGAGTACTTTTTCAAAATCAGTCATCATGCCTATTATCCTAATAAATATTGTATATATAATATTATGTAGTTTATAATGGGTTATTGGTAATTCCCGCCAGCGGATTCGCCCGCGCGGTCTTGATTACTGTCCAATGTTTTTCTGTCTCCGGAGACTCTACTCTCTACGATTTTTACAGCCGGGTTAAAGTTAGCTCGCGCAAACTTCATCCTTTCATCCATCCGAAAACTTCAACCCTGTTACCAATAACCCCGTATTAAATAATAATGAAATATGATAAAAAATAAATATACTTCCTAATTATATTTTTTTTCTATATGGCGTTGAATATAATTATGTTTTATTATTATGTATTACTTAGATACATTGTAATATATAGTTTTAGTGAATTTTACAATTATATTAAGCTATTTTTTACTTTCTAATTATATTTATGCCAATACTTACTGTAACTGTGGTAATATACCAGGGTCAGCTGAATGTGGGGTCATTGGTGTCATTGGTGCTGGACTGGCCTGGCTTAGCATTTGTTGCCCTGCTAGGCTGCCACTTGTAATCATTGGTGACATTAGATTTTGCTGTGAACAGCAAACATTTTATATATATAAGTTGAATAAATTGTAAGATATCAACAGAAGTAGTCAACCCTGGTAATCTGGCCCCTGTCTTATCAGTTCCAGACTACAGTGGGCTGTGGCTTTATAATCAAAACATTTGTCAAATGTAAACGGGAACACAGGCAGTGTGTTACTTGACTGTTATTTTTAGAATTCTTAAACCAACTTTAAAAGTAAAAAGATGCTTGTCACCTTTTAAAGATTTTGAAAGCATAAGTAGTATAATGTCAAATAAAAATTATTGAGGGAAACTTCTCGTCTATAGTTTGCTTCAGTGGTGCAAGACCAGCCACTACTTTTATATATTTTACTAGTGGGCAATTATTAGTAACTTGACACAGCAATAATGTATATGCCCCCATCTGTCAAAAACAATAGGTTTCCTATTGTTTATAACCTTTAAAAGGGCAAGTACAGCTACAGTAGTAAAGATAAAATAATGCCATAGAATAATTACTGGTGTTTGTGGCTGCATCATTTGTTGAGGAGTTGCATAGCTTGCCGCTGGTGCATATGTATGAATTGATCTTTGTGGAGTACCCATAAGCGACGAACCAAAGCCGACTAGAGGTGATGAGCCCATCGCAGCTAGTGAGTGTTGTTGTTGCTGTTGTTGGTGCTGGTGCTGTTGTTGCATGGCATTTGGTAAAATTTGTTGATCCTCTTCTGGCTGATGTAAAGGCGTACCTATACCTGGTATGTTGTATGGACTGGGTAGCATTTGATCCATTTCGACGGTTACTTTTCACTTTGATATGAATGATTAGAAGATTCAATCGCGTCCAATACTTTGTTAACAAAAGCTTAACTTTGAAATGATTCTTTCAGGAAACAAGCTAATAACTGTTGACTGCGCTGAACTATGTTTGATGTTTGTTGTAAAGGCTGTTTTGTAACTTTTGTGGTGACGAGCTTGTAGTTACAATCACTTTTTGATATGTAAATAGCGAATTTTTAATACGTAAATACCCAAAGAATTAAGGAAAAAATAATATAATTCTGGCAGAGGAATAATTATTAAATTATTTCCTATCTTGCTCGACTACTAACGAAGTAACGAATTGTCACTTGTCAGTTGTCACAGTTGTCACTTGCTCTCAGCCCGTAACATAGATATATAATATACTCCATCTATGTAAATAACTATTTCCATCTCACAGCGGCTCGCGCATTAGCATTTGTCGATTGGTTCTCTCATCTCCATAGATTTCATCTTGAACTTCTCTGTTTACGCCTTCTACGCTAAATACAGTTTCCATTCCAACTACCTTATTGTCAACTTGTTGTCAGGTTGTGTGTCAGTGTCACGGTCACAGATCAGACAGAAGACAGGACATTGACAGAAATGACAGAGTCATAGAGTACTCTTATTTAGAGGGAGGGTCATCTGATGCCACGCTTGTGGATGTCCTAATCTTTATTTTCTCTGCTTATTATTATACTCTCTATAATGGCTGAGACTATGAAACAAACTGTTGCAACTATTTTAAAAAGTATCGAAAGGTAAGCTATATTTTGATAAAGATAAACCTCTGATGTAAGGTTATGTGCGGGTCCATCTAACAATATTACTATGTTTTGTGATGTAGATACATTAAAGTTTGAAATGAAAGCCTAACTTGTACAAATACCATTTTACATAATTATGTTTGACCATATGATTATAGATACAATCCCGCTAATCTTCAAACTTTGGAAAGATATGTTGAAATGCAATCGCGAGAGAATACCTATGATTTGGAAGCAAATCTTGCAGTATTAAAGCTGTACCAATTTAATCCAGAGAAGTTCAATGCTGACATCACTTGCCAGATTCTTCTGAAAGCCTTGACAAATTTTCCGCACACTGATTTTACTTTGTGCAAATGTCTGCTCCTTGAATCTGTGGTAAGTTAGATATTACACACTGTTGTATACCGTGGCCGTGGTAATTATTATTAAAGATAACATACCACATGCCTGTATTCCCTAAAGGTTTACTAATATGCACCCATAGCCAAAATCTTTAGGTCCCCCCATGCAATAGGGGGTGAGCCATTAACCGGGCATAGCTCTAATCTCTGTGTATGTGCTTCTGCAAATCAAATAGAAAAACCAAATAACACTGCTCAACCTGGGAATCGAACCCAGGATCCTCAGCATAGCATGCACTAGGCTAACAAGGGAATTGATAAATTAAAGATTTTATTGCATGCATGCTTGAATTTTAGTATAAGTTTTGACATTGCATTATACATAATAATATTTGCATAATCATGTGCCTATTTGTTTTAGGTGGAAAATGAGACAATATCGCAAATCAAATATTTAGCAGATATTTTAGAGCAGTGTGACTTTGCCCAGTTTTGGAATAGAGTACATCAAATGCCTGAGCTTTGCAACCGTATTAGTGGTTTCCATGACTCCATAAGGAAGTTTGTGTGTCATGTTGTTGGCATTACTTTTCAAACGATTGATAAGAACAACCTTGCTAATTTATTAGGAGGGATTGATGGTCAGTACTTATTTAATAATATTGAAATTTACTGTACAGCATTGATTATCTGAGCTAATTGGAGACATAGTTCTTCAGAATACTAATTAGTTCGGATAATTGAACTGCATACTTTTATTTATCAATTTACCTATATCAAGTGTTAGAGTGGAGCACGCACTTGGGCAACCATAGTGTGGTACAATGGCCTGACGATTCGAAGAAGATAGCTTGCAGTGGGTGGATGCGAGCTGCTCAAGACGGGGATGGTTAGTGATTCTTTGGGGCCTACATTTAGCAGTTGATGGCAATAGGCTGATTAATTATGATGTTGAGAATCACTTTCATTACAATTACAAGTATCAAACAGTCATTAACAATAGTATAGCTGCAGTATAGCCTAGGAAACAAGATATGTGTATTAAACAACAGTATTAATTTAATGATAAGACTAGCCTTTGCCCGTGACTTCATTTCTGTAGAAGTTTTTTTCCCCCATTTTTGCAACAATTTTAATCGATCCGCTCCAATTTGACGCAGCATGATGATATATGTATAGCCTATATATAGACTTCCTCGTTAAACAGTCTATCTATCATCAGTCATCATATTAATCAGTTTTTAAATTGGGCCAGTGGTTTCTGAGATTAGCGCGTTCAACCAACCAAACAAACAAACTCTTCAGTTTTATAATAGTAGCAACCAAAGTAGTCTTATATTATATAGTGACAGTCAAGCAATACTCAAAGTACTGAATAAAGTGGAGGTCGCCTCTACACCAATTAAAGAGTGCAAAGAAGCAGTCAACGAACTAGTGGAGAAGAATGCAAGTGTGACACGAAGGAAATGAAAAAGTGGACGAACTAGCCAGAAAAGGAGTAGATGAAACTTTTGTGGAGTCAGGACCAAGGTCTCCGATCCACAACATCACAAAAGGATTCATCCATAGAATAATGATAAGAGAGTCGTCGACATTTCGACAGTTGAAAATCTTCCTTATGTCACTAATGCGACGCGCTCGAGTTTTTCTAATGATTGTTTTTTTTACTATTCTGATACGCTGCCCTAGGCCATAATATAAGTCTCATATTTGGTGGTAGTACTAAACAGAGTGCAAGGTATCCCCCCTTATATTAATCTGACGCGCTCGAGTTACTCCAAATATCCCTTCTAGGGCTCCACTACCATTCGTTTCGAACCTAATGGCGGTTCGAAAGCACTCGGAAGTTAGCTACTCGCTGCGGCGTACCCCACCTCTCACACCCGCTGTCACATAAATTCGATACTGCACAGCGACTCGCTTATGTTCCGAACTAAAATTAAGTTTGAATCGAACTGTATCTGGTTAACAATAATCTAAAAAATATTATGTCTATTCACTGAAATGAAATTCATGATTCAATATAGGGTTTTCTTGAGATAATAGTATAATTGTTTTGGATTTCTAAGTATTAGGAAGTTGGTGGTAAACTAGCAAGTTGTAATGTGTCTTCAGCTGTATATTCAATTCTGCAGTTGAATGCAGATTGTGATTTTTATAAAGGCTTTTCTGCGATTTTCAACCGACTTCAAAAAAAGGAGGAAGTTCTCAATTCGACTGTACTTTTTTTAAGTTTCTTACCTCAGAACTTTGGACTGGGTGAACCGATTTTGATGATTCTTTTTTTATTCGAAAGCTGGTGCTTCCAGGTTTTATCGAAATCCGGTGAGCGGTTTCAAAAAAATCATCGAAAATTAAAAAAAATGTATAGTAGGTCTAGGTACATGATATTTTCTATATTCCACCAAAACTTTTAAAATAAATTATTTTTAAACAAACCGCTTCCAAAAAACACCTAGGACCTAAAAGGCAAAAAATAACAGGTACTTACATATTTACATTATGATTAATTTGGAGGCGGTGCCAAACTACTAATTTAATTTAATTGACTTTCGTTAATTATTGTCTGTTTGGCACCTATGCCTCAGGTTTAAATTGACTTGGCAGGCCAATGGTCATTGTTAGTAATTTGACCACTATCAGTTAACTCCGACTGTTTCTGGCACTTATATTTTGGTCCTTTAAGGATAATGTAAATATCGCTCATTTAATTTTTTTTTGTTGGTTTTCAGATGTGACTTTGAAACACTGGGTGAAAAAATATGGATGGAGAGATGATGGAAATCTTATCTTTATCGCAAACCAAGACGAAAACATCAAGACCAAGAATATAACTGAGAAGATTGAATTCGATCATCTTGCTCCACTGATGGCTTTGTTGTAAATCTGATACAACTTTGTATTGAATAAAATTTAAAATGTAATAATTGTATAATTGTGTCATTTCTTGCTCTGATTGCTTCCATTGCCACTTGTAGTTAGCTATCCGAAATTGTTTACTTTGTTTCTTGCCAATAACAGTACCTACACATATTGGTTGTTTATTTGGTTGGAGTGTACGTAACGGGGCACTGAGGAAAAAAGACTTAGAATTTTTTTGCCAAAAATTTTTTTTTTTCGCAAATCTTTTATTTTCTCGATACTATCTTATAAAACACGTAAATATAAGGCTAAAAGCCTCTTGGTGTTTTTTGGATCTGACCAGCCGTTTCTCGTAAAAACGATGTCGAAGGGTTCCACTTATAAAGGCGTCAGGGACTTAGAAAATTTTTAAATTATTTTTTTTTGATTTTCGCAAATCGTTGATTTCGTGATTCTATCGTATATAACACATAAATATAAGGCTAAAAGCGTCTTGGTATTTTTTGGATCCGACCAGCCGTTTGTCATAAAAACGATGTCGAAGGGATCGGTACAAAATACAATAATATTACTGTACTAGGAGAATTTAGGATGCAAGAGCGAGCGAAGCGAGCTCGGAACTTGGGGCACCCCAACTCGGACAGGTTAGGTTAGAAGGGGATGGCGGGGTCTGCAAGACCCCGCCATCCCCTTCGTGGTTTTTTTTTTTAAACCACCCGGAAGTAGGAGCCCCGCGAAGCGGGGCTCCGTCAACTACGCCTTATTACTATTGCCTATACTTGTCCTTCACCCCAAAGGCAACTTGACCTGGACCTCAAGGTCACTGACCATGAACATTGACCTTTTAGAACCCCTGATAGTAGCGGACAATGAATTCCCGAAATTTGACCTTGACCTTGGACAGTGACCTTGACCTTAAGGTCATTGTCCATGATCTTACGTTCGATGACCTTGAACACAGTCAATGACCCTGAGGTCAGGGTCAATGACCCTGGGGTGTCCCATTATGTTCCCCCACCCTACTACTCCCACATCCCACCGGCTCCCGAAGGCTTCACTAGGCGACGATTTTTGGTCAAAAATTTTCTAAGTCTTTTTTTCATAGTGCCCCGTTTCGTATCCACTGACCGTTTATTTTGCTGCATCATAAGCGCGGCTACTCAGCATGAGGTCGTGGGTTCGTTCTTGGTCGAGCTAGGGTCGGACTAAGCTAAAAGGACCCGGGTCGCTCCCCGTCCCCAAAACACCGGGGCCCGGGGTGGGATAGTGGTAGATGGAATACCATCAGAAAATAATGTTTTTTTTTATCTGTTATATAATGTAAAAATCGGTTGATTCGTTCAAAAGTTATCGCGCTGTTCAGAAACAGTCTATAAGCCAGGACTGTGGGGGACCCGCGCAGGCTGGGGCCCGACTGGGAATCGCCACCTTAGTTATATGTATGTATGTATACCAGCGAACTGTGGGTGTCAGGGTGTACTTACAGCAGTATCCCTTCCGGGAACACAGGCGTGATGGTAAGTTGTGTAATGTGTAAAGGCCAAAGTAACAATTTACATAGGATCAAATTAAGATTAACACACAGCCAAAATACACAACGATCGAACAGAGATTCGATATCACTCACAACCACCAGTGGCATAGTGTCGGATATAGCATCGCGATCTCTAGCAAAAGAGAACAGTGTGTGTCCGAAGTGTCCATGCACCTGCACACTCGAGGACTTGACAAACGCAACGGATGCCGCAATTAAGGTGGCTTCCTACTGGGCTCGAACTCTATGACGAAATTGACTCAACACATTGATTTACCATTGACACGAAAAGAAGAAGCAAAAGAGAGCGAAGTGACGTTCTAGCAAGCCATAATAAAGTCTGACACAATGTCATTATGAAAATAGGCGGGTAGTCTTAAAAATCTCGTCATTATTATCCAAATAAAGCGATTTTTTTTTCAGTCGAGTTTTTTCAATAAATTATCCTACTCATGTTTGTACAAAGGTAGAGGTAAAGGTAGAACAGCGAAAAAAAATCAAAGATAAAGTTGTTTATTAGTCGGAATTTAAAGGTTTTTTTTTCGAAGTCTATTGTGGAGGCCCCGGGGCAGTAGCCCCTGTTGCCCTCCCTTAAATCCGGCTCTGTGTATTACACTATGCCCGAGGCAAAAGCCCGCGCCGCCGCCGCCGCTTCGGACGAGTGACTGAGCGGTTGAGCCACCGAGTGTCGGTGGTTTTCTGGATCCAAATATTGTTTTCGTATATATGTTTTCTCGGCTTCTCTTTTTTTTAATCTTACTGGCAGTCCGTCCCGGTTTCATACGGGTAGACAGTACCGAAATCATCATTTTATGCATCCCTACTCCCTAGTACTAACCCGGTATCCCGAAGTCTCTCAAAATGTCAACGTGCGCGTCTGACGCTTTGTATGAAACACAGCGTCCCACGCGCACGCGACGAAACCCAGTAGGCTCTAGACTCTATAAATAGTATAGGTTCCGCAAATTGCTAATGCGCAGGAACCTTGTCTTAAGATACATCCGCGTGACGTCGTCTGCCGCACTCGCTGGCCAGTGATGCTACCGGTACTGAGTGCGCAACGTCATTTTGACGTCACCAAAATGGCGGCCAGGCGCATTAGCAATTTCCAGGCCTTATACTTTCCATCCGATTGACGTAGTTTGTGATGTCTGGAAGGGCCGTTGAATACGTAAAATGTAAGGGAAAAGGAATTATGTATCTTCATATTGCTCCCCTCCCCCTGTGTTTTTCTAAATGTTTTAATAATTATACTATTCGAGATAGAGACAAGTTCATGAGTTACCTATATGTTGTAACAAGGCTGACTTGCTCTTTTATTTTTTCCGTGGTTTTATATATAACATAGAGAAGAACAAGATATTTATCTATACTAATATAAATGAGAAAAGTTTTGATCGTTTGTTTGTTTGAATTGAATAGGCTCCGAAACTACTAGACCGTGACTCGCGATAACATAGGTACTTAATTGCGTAAAGTTTCCATGCCTCTGTGATTGCATCAATAATATATAATTTTACCTCTCTGTCTGTTATTTTATGGCTCGGAGTAAGTCACCGCACGAATACTCCAAAACAAAGCTTCTTTGGGCTAGGGCGAACCACTCGCTTCGTTACTACCTACCTACTACACGTTTAATGTTTTCAATTAGGTATGTATAGGTACCTACCTGAGTAGGTAACATGTAAAACGCATTTTACACATTAAATTAGTTGGATTGGTATTCCTGAAATGTTAATTTTATAAAAAGAAAGTAATTAGTACGCATTGAAACGAATTTTAATTTATATTAAAATGTCTTACGTAAACTTTTATGTACAATGACTTGTTGCAAAACGTAACAATAAAAAACAACAACATATTATTTAACAAATAATTAAATGTAGACGTTTTTTTCCTTTTACGATTTCTTTCCATGGCTGTATCCATGTTCTTTGCCGCTGGCGTGTCCGCCCTTTTTGCCATGGTCGTGGTGATGGGCGAAATGTTCTTCGTGACCATGGTGGCCTTTGTGTCCTTTGTGGTCCTCGTCGTAGTGTCCTTTGTCGTGATGTCCCTTTTTGCCATGGTGTTTCTCGTGATGGCCCTTTTCATGATGGCCGCCTTTCTTGTGGTGACCTCCCTTCTTGTCATGATGGCCGTGGAAGTCGCCATGTTTGTGATGGTGGCCCCCTTTGTGGAAGTCGTCGTAGAACTTATGTTCCTTGTGATATTCGTCTTTATGGGATTTATGATGAAAACCGGTTGTTTTGGAACCTTTCTTGTGCCCTTTTTTATGGCCGAATTTCCCCCCCTTATGCCCGTGCGCAGCCTCGTGGTGTTCGCCATGGTGGTCGTGTTCGTCGTGATGTTTCTTCTTGTGACCTCCATGTTCGTCGTGATGCCCTTCATGGTGATGTTTTGCGTGGTGTCCGTGTTCCCCTTTATCATGGTGATGATGCGACTTATAACCCTTGTCGCCTTTATCTCCGTGCTCCTCGTGATGATGGGCATGATGTTCATGACCGCCTCCTTGTTCGTGGTGACTATCCTTTGCTTTCTTGTGTTCGGAGCTCGCTATGGCTTGGTCGGCGTTTTTACTACCGGCGGCCGATAGGTCAGCGCCGGCAGGTGCTGGTGCCGTTAGTTCTGCGGCAGGGGCGGTATCCTTTTCACCTTTTAAATTGGCTACATTTCGGGCATGCGCGTATATGACCACGCATGCAAGAAGTTGTATTAAAAGAAGCCTCATGTCTGAAAGAAGAAAATGTTCGATTTAGAATTCATAATTTTGATTTACAAAACAAAAAGTTTACTGAGTATAAATTATTATTTAACTCACTTTGTCTGGCTCGTCTAAAGACGTAGCCGCCACCAAAGCCACGATAACAGTGTAAAAACTGTTTCCGCACTTTGCATTTATAGATAAAGTCGCTTTCATCTTGTGTCGGTTACGGAGCGAGTGTTTGGCAATCGTTGCTGCAGATTTCTGGATGAATGATTCTGCGACGCCGCCGTGGCGGCTGTGACGACATCGTGTTATGGTTAAACTGAATTGGTTCCGTAAGCTCGACGGATAATAGTGGCTGAGGCACTAAATAATTTTATTTATTGGAACTACTATTATTGAGTCTAAATTATGTATTAGTTTAGGTTCCACTAGGTAAAGTGTTGGTATACGAGTAGGTATGTAGTTTGAGGAGAAAATTTCTTCGATATAGGTTTTACTTAGGCTTTCGTTTATTTACAAAGACGTAACGCATGTAGGTAAGAAAGTAAACAATAACATAATCTTAATAATACTATAATACTATCAGTGCTTGCCATGGTGGAATCCCCAGTGCTTGTGGTCATCGTGACCGCCCTTCTTGCCATGATCATGATGGTGGTGGTGGTGTTCTTCGTGTCCGTGGTGTCCCTTGTGACCCTTGTGGTCTTCATCATAATGATGCTTATCGTGGTGACCGTGTTTGCCATGATGTCCTTCATGATGGCCGGAGTGATGGTGGCCGCCCTTCTTGTGATGGCCACCGTGTTTCTCGTGGTGTCCGTGGTGGTGTCCGTGTTTGTGGTGCTTGCCTTCCTTGTGGTGGTCATCATAGAAGTGATGATCCTTGTGGTATTCATCCTTGTGATACTTCTTGTGGTAGCCCTCGACCTCTTCACCCTTATCGTGGTGTTTCTTGTGGTGGTGCTTGCCGCCCTTGTGGTGGTGTCCGTGCTCGTGGTGTTTGCCGTGATGGTCGTGCTCATCCCAATGCTTCTTGTGATGGCCTCCGTGTTCATGATGATGTCCTTCATGATGATGTTTGCCGTGATGTCCGTGCTCTCCCTTATGGTGGTGATGATGTCCCTTGTGTCCTTTGTGTCCCTTTTCGCCGTGTTCATGATGATGGTGCGCGTGATGCTCCTTGCCGCCGCCTTCCTCGTGATGATGCCCGCCGTGATGGCTCGCTGCTGCGACCAGGTCGCCTTGCTTCACTTCTCGACCGGAACAAGCTACTACAACACATGCTAGCACGGCAAGGGCGACTAGCGACCTCATTGTTATTGTTTTACTTCCCTATTTGTTGTTTATTTGGTTACTTCGACTGAACTGTCTGTAAACCGCCTGTGACAGCATTTTATATCATTAAATTTGCGGGTTGCAGTCGGTGAAACCATCGGGCAAGGACGCCACGCCGCCGGCGAGCTCGGAACGCGTTACGCTTCATGATTGCAACATGTCCAAAGGCCTACGCAAAAAATAATGCAGGTACTAAGTACTTATTTGGTTAATTCGCAAACAATCGAATGAATAGGTACACATAAAGTGCTACCGCAGTTGCTAGTGTTGCTACCTGCCTGTATGTGTACCTAAGTGGTAATCTACCAGCTTGTTTGTTTGACCTGAGCTTTGAGCTTGATCACCACAGGTTCATCATAAAATGCATTGAAACAAATATTTTGCTGTTATATATTATATAAATTATCTGTGAACCCAAAGTCGTTCGCAGCAACTACGAACCGTAACAGAAAATTATGATATTAATTTAAAAATATCGGAAATGTTAATTAAAATCTTTAAATGTGGTGTTAGCCTATAAGGTAGGTACCTATTAATTTTAAATAGATTAGAACCATAGTAATCGGGGTACCTATAGGTACACAGTCGTGATTGTATTGGTATGTAGGTATTTATATATTATAAAGTGTTAGTAACTTAGCTAGAGTATCTTGTAGAGTTTGAAATTCATGTGGACGATTTAATTTAGGAATTAGTTTAATGGTTCAAATTATTACAATTTTTAATCTAAAAATAATAACATCTAATTCACGAATTATCACGACGGACTGATAAGAAATAAGCAATGTAGATGTTTTATTAAGCACCTAATAGAAACAACGCTAAGGAAAGAACATTGAAATAAAGTCAACATAGGTAAATGTTAATTTTATTTGACTGGCTCTTTGCCTTAGTAGTCGTGAGTATAGTTACACAGTACCTACTCACTGCACTAAGAGTGTCTGTCTGTCCATTATGTTGTAGGTTGTATGGTCATCAGAACTACATAAGAACCTAGGTATGTGTGCCAAAATTCACCACAATCGTTTTACAGGTGAAAATTCACTCAGGTACTTAAGTAAAAATCATAAATTTTTTTCGTCGTTATTTCTCTACCCTTATGAATTAGGTATTTTTCAAATTTAAATGGGACCACCTCGAGCCCTCTAGAGTATCAAACAATGAATAATTAAATCAATTCATTAATTATTATAATTATTGATGAATTCGGATTACCTAGCTAATCGCGCATCGTAACAAACATACAAAAATACATGCACAAGCGCGCTCTACTGTAGATCACACCGTAGGTACTTAGACGAATTTCAATTGTTCGTCGGTGTAAAAGGGAAGGCACCACCTTTGGACATCACCAGGTTCGATTTGCAAACATGTCCATTTATCTATTTTTTGTAAGTTGTAACAATTCAACGATTCGGTTAATGGTTAGATGGCGCAACCAATGGGTTAACAACCAGAGTAATGCATTTGTCATCTTTAGCGCATTGACGACGGCCTTGTGCGGCGCGGACGCGGCGGGTGGTGACTCAAAATAAAACCATTCGGAGCTAAAGCTAGGTACTACGTTAACGTTATTTATAAAAGATTATTAATTTATATTTAGGTAGGTTATTGCAAAACGTTACTTTCTTATTTGAAAAGTACCTATTATGTTGATCCTAAAATGGCTACTATACTGACGAAATTAAGTACCTGGGCGACCGATCTCTGCTCGGGTGAAAGTATTAATTTTCCCATATGTTTTTGCGTAAAAATGCGTTGAAATCAAAATTTTCCAGATACTATAGGCTATAGGACATTTTTTTTTCGTGTGAAAGCCTCATGGAGGCTCCGCCTCCTCCGCAGCATCCTCCGCCTCTTCAGAAAGAAAAGTCAAAGAGTTATGTCGGACTCTTACCGACTAAAAACACACGGCCGTCTCTAGCATACTGTGGAGGGGGCTCCCGGATCTCTGATGAACGCACCGGTGCCCCTTCTGTGCTTTGCACGTCACTAAATTGCAGCTTGCTGTACTGCCCTCGTCCCGGGATACGGATGTCTTAAATTTATATATAAGACATCCGCGACCCTAAACGTATCCTCTGCTGCATTGGCAGGGATTCGGCGTATAGTCACTAAGCACCAAGGCGATTACCTCGACGAAGCCGCCGCCGTCTTTCGTCTCCGAGCGGGATCCGCCCTCTCCCGATCCCGCTCTGCTGCCTCCTTCTGGAGCACGACGCTTTCGCGGCAGGAGATAGCCCTCCATATTACTGGTTCTGTTACCATTGGTTGCACTACCTTCGGCAATGACAAGTCCTCCCACTCCTGCCTAATCAGATCAAATAGGACTTGCCGCTTGGGCTCCCATGCTGGGCACTCGGCGAGCGTATGTTGTGCGGAGTCCTGGCTACCGTCACAATGAATTTCGACAATTTCAATGTCAATTTTTTCAATTTAATTATTTAAATAATTAATTATTTAATTATTTAAATAATTAATTAATTAATTAAATAACAATTTCAATTCAAATGTCGGCAATTTGCCGACCGCTCCCGTCCGATCCTGTTTAGGTATTCACCGAAACAACCATGTCCGGTGAATACCTGAGTAAGCTGGTAAGTACGCTCACCCCTCTTTAACCAGGCCTCTAAACATGTCAGGATAGCTTGAACGACGCGATTTTGAGAATATTGTTGGCCTTCAAGCCGTTCCTGCCACCTCTCGGGTGCGTGTCGTCGCTCCTGCCGCCGAAGCACGTCGAACGCCTGTGACGGCGCAGTTTCGTCGCTTTGGCAGATGGCGTGGATTCCGTTATAAACTCTCGCGTCGATATCCGCCAGAATGTCCAACGGAGGGAACCGCGCCAGGATAGTTGCCGCCTCGAAGGAGGCTATAGGACCTAGCTAGAACGAGTTTTCGCCCCCGTAAACCTGTAAATTGCAACTTTCATCGAAATCGTTAGAACCGTCTTCGAGAACATGATTACAAAATATAACGTGATTACAAAATATATCGTTGCTCTAATGGTAGGTACGTACCAAGCGCGACTGCTACGCTAGAGGACCTTGGTTCAATTACCGGGTCAAGTAGTGTTGTTGGGTTTTTCTGCGAAATTGTCCGGTACCAGCTTGCTCGTCCCGTATTACATGGTACCTAAACATACCGCCCATACCGGCGAACTGTGGGTGCACAGTGGTACACGTCTGCCTAACCCTTCGGGGAATACGGGCGTGACGGTACCGATACTATTGTATGTTATCCTACTAATATTATAAATGTGAAAGTTTGTGAGGATGGATGGATGGATGTTTGTTACTCTTTCATCCAAACTTTCACATTTATAATATTACCTAGTAGGATAATCTACAATGATTTCGGGAAATTCCTACGGAATTGGGAAAAAAATGCGAAAAAAACGCGTGTTACACCGCGGGGAACAGCTAGTGTTAGGTAATATATTATAATTAGATAATATACTAGCTTTCCGCCAGCGGCTTTGCCCGCTATCCCACAGGGGTGAGAGGTGGGGTACTGCGCAGCAAGTATCTAACTTCCAAGTCGATCTTTACCTATATAACGAGGAGGTTTTCATTATTTTTGGGTAATAAAGTCTGGTGTTGTTAGCCGTAACAAAAGCGATGCTAGCAGTGGGCGCAGAAATGACTAGACCAAGATTGTAGACTTGTAGTCATAGAAGCTGGCACCGGGCGTAGGTATAAACGCCTCGATACGGCACCGTATCGTTCGCGGTGAAGGTTATCAGGAGAAACATGCATGGGCTCGATCTGATGGCAAGTGTGGTATTGACTTGGTACGAGACGGACGATTCGTCCCCACTCAAAAACTTTTTATTCGAAAGGAACAACAAACAGCAACAATATTACAACATAGTCATAAAGACAGAAAAAAAAATATGGTCTGGTGGAAAACCAGTAGCGCCAGGCAATCTGTCTCGCATATGCTGAACTAGATCCATTTCAGCGCAACCGTAAGATGCTTCACGGTTGCGCTGAAAGAGATCTGGTAACATATTTCTGGTAACATATATCTGATAACACGAATAGGATTAGGATCCACGAATAGGAGGAGTATCCTAATCCTATTCGTGTTATCTTCTGTAGTATTATAATTGTTTTGTTTTCCTTTTCTTAGTACTGAGTAAGTTTTAGGTACCTACCTGCCTCACTGTTTTGCAACTGAATAAATGTTTCTTTCTTTCTAGCTCACATCACTATATAGGTAGATATTATATGTTGTACTGAATTCTGGTAGTAGCACCTAGTGCTAATGTACCTATGTCTCATGCAATTGACAGCATTAAATTATTACCTACAAAAAAAGTGGATGACCTAGTTAATTAGTTAAGTATTTATTGTTACCTTTTTCATTTGCTTTCAGGGATAAAGTACTTAAAATAGGAATAGGAATTTGTGTGCGTGGTATGTACTTAATCTTTCCATGCACAAATACTATATAGGAATACTTATTTACTATTTTTTTTTATCTATTATGTTATTATTTCTTTGTTGCACTGATATCTACAGTATACCCCTACCCCTACCACCCCTACTTAAAGTCTGGAATATGTAGTTATTTTTTGCAGACTGCAAGAACTTAATATATTATTGTTGTCAAACATGGTTATTCGTATTTGGTATTGTAACTTACGTTTCTTACGGTTCATGTTTTTAAATTTGGCTGATGCCATGTCCACCACCTACGACGCGAACAGTTAGAATATCTAGGTAATACTGAAATCGAGTGATAGTTGAATTACCTAGTAATAATTATGTAGGTCGTTTTAAATTAGATCACTAATCAGTATATCAGTGGAGAATTTTCTCCTGTTTTGTTGGTGACAAAAAAGGCACAACTTTGTCAATAGGTAGGTTTATGTTTATGTTTTATCTTTGTGTTGTTTGTGTAGTTAAACCTTAATACATTTAAATTACCTGTTTTTTATTATTATATTAAATATTGTTTGGTAAATACTTATAAAGGTGAAGGTATTTGAGTAGTATAAGGGTATTTGAGTAAAATATTTCTTTTTATGAAAAGATATTTACTTTGTCTTGTATAAAAATATGAACAACAACAATAACAACTTCCATTCTTAACAACAGTAAATAATAACAATCAGTATGCACGGTTGTATCAGTGCTTGCCGTGGTGGAAGCCCCAGTTCTTGTGGTCATCGTGGCCGCCCTTCTTGCCATGGTCATGATGATGGTGGTGGTGTCCCTCGTGTCCGTGGTGACCCTTGTGTCCATGATGGTCCTCGTCGTAGTGGTGCTTGTCGTGGTGGCCGTGTTTACCATGGTGTCCCTCGTGGTGTCCGGAGTGGTGGTGACCTCCCTTCTTGTGGTGACCGCCGTGATCATCGTGATGAGCGTGGTGATGTCCGTGCTTGTGGTGCTTGCCCTCGTCGTGGTGGCCGTCGTGGAAGTGGTGGTCCTTGTGGAAGTGATCCTTGTGGTACTTCTTGTGGTAGCCGTCGGTGTGTTCTCCCTTATCGTGATGCTCCTTGTGGCCGTGCTTCTCGCCCTTGTGGTGGTGTCCGTGTTCATGGTGGTCACCATGGTGGTCATGTTCGTCCCAGTGCTTCTTGTGGCCGCCACCGTGTTCGTGATGGTGTTCGCCGTGGTGATGCTTCCCATGGTGACCGTGATCACCTTTGTGGTGATGATGGTGTCCTTTGTGTCCTTTGCCACCCTTACCGCCGTGTTCATGGTGATGATGCTCATGGTGGTGATGGCCGCCACCATGCTCGTGGTGGTGTCCGGAGGCCGCGACCGCAAGGTCCTCGGCCTGCTCGCCGTAGCACATTGCTGCCAGGCATAACACACCAACTACTAGAAGCAGCTTCATATTGGAGTGGTTGTTGTACTTCCTCGGTAGGTAAGTCCCAAGAGGAAGTCCGGTTGTAACTGACCTCTGATACATTGATTGCCTATTTATATCGGTAAGTAGCAGAGCACCGTCTACAGCGGTGGAGAAATTATTCCGCAAGCGGCTGTACTAGTTCATGGACAAATTAAAAAAAGTAGCAATCACTTTGTGCGATGTTTTAGATAAAGTGAGTCATTTGAGAATGATGAATACCTTCACTTATTGAAATTGGAGTAGTTTATAATAGCATCCTGGCTTACTCCGAAAAATAATCATTGCTTGAAACTAAATACACATACGTTTTATATAGGTAGCTATGCCTTGGGAATTTTCTAAGATGCTTTCATAGCGGATGCATAGCCTACATAGGTATATAATATTATAAGGAACCTATATGTCTAAAATAACAAGTTTCTAGCCCATAAAGTCCGAAATCTCGGAAATCATAAAGCATCTGAGATTTCAGAGAACAATTAGATAGGAGACACAACAGAAAAATAATTGCTCCAACACACAATACAACACCAACAGGGTCATAGTTCAATGGTACTTTTATATATTTGTATAGTTCTGAGCATCCTATAAGTAAGTATAGCATAATTCCTACCTATTAACTTGCGCGTAGGTATGTAGTGGATGTGGCGTTGATACTTGTGTATACAAATGTTCTTGGTTCTGGCCTCTGGGAATGCAACTTTTTAACATTATTACTACGTCACCCCTGTCGCCTCTGTATGCGGATTAAACGCACGTTGTTCACTAATGAACTCAACCTACGAGTAGGAGTAGGTACTTTATACTTACTCGGTATGTAATATTATTATTTATTTTTCGTTCTTCTTTTTGTATCGCCAAACATATTTTTTTTTCTAAATTACCTACAACAAGTATAGAGATAGATATTGAGGCCCTGTGCCTCGACCATGAGTTTTTCTCACTAGACTCGCTAGCGACGCCGTAAAATATTTGTATGGAAAACTCTCGCAGCGCCTCTAGCGGTTACGTAAGGAACTAAAACCTGCTATGAGATTACAGCGTTTCGATGCGTAAAAAACCTATCGACAGTCATTCGATAGAACTCATGGTTGAGGGGCTGTTTCATCATCTCCTGAAAAGTTCCCGTTAAGTTACTTGCCCGCTAACCGTCGGACAAATTAAAAAATGGAAGATAATTTGTATGAAATTATCTGCCAGGTACTTAAACTAAAACTTACTAGGAGGTAGTGAATCAGGCCCTAAATATTTTTTACAGTACTTAAGTATTTTTATTTGGCTACCTGTCTGACTATTTTACAGAACCTTCATGCATCAAGTACGCTGGAGGGCCAGAGTTTCATAGTAAATGTAAATGGTTTGCCGTGCCGATATATTTTAGGTACGTACATTGTAAGAGAGGCGTCTGGTAGTTGGTTGCACCGGACCCCAGCCTGTCATGGTCGTCGTGAATGTTTTGAATCCCATGACAATGACATACCAGGGCAAGGTAAGGCAAGTATGGTCGGTATGAGTCCAACATACCCTACCCCCACGTTGTCATCCATGAGGATTTTCGATATTCAAAGAAATACACATTACAAGAGGGGACGGGCCACATTGACCGGAGAGGAGACTAATTGTCCGATCCGAGCTGCCACTTGTCTTGTAGGCATAAATAAATCTTTTATTTTATGTAAGTTTAAAAGAAAAAGGCTTAAATATTCTGGGACATTTTACACAGCACCATATAGTCCCAAAGTAAGCAGAGCTTGTACTATGTATGGGTAGGTACTAGACAATGGATAGAATACTTATATGTATACTTTTTTTGTAAATATATAAGAAAAGTTCAGACAAACACATAAGTTAATTACAACAAAAAAATTGTGTCCTGTGGGAATCGAACCTACGACCTCGTGATCAGCAGTCCGGTACTCGAACCACTAGACCACAGACGTCGTCAACGCAACGCAAAGCTCAAAATATTGATCGGATATTGAGCGGTCATATATGGCGTCTGGTGCACCGAACCAGGTTCTAATTCTGCCAGCCAGACTATATTTTCCGTCATTAAAAATAACTGGTAATTTTAGCATGGAAAACGCTGAAAATACAAAAAGGTAGTTAAAAAATGTGGATGACAAAAGTCATTTTAAAAGGATTGGATCTGAATAGATAGGTTAATAATAGTCGTATGAAATATTGTCAGAAAAAGTTATATTGTTACTTACTTATTACATTTTTGGTACACGATTATGCATAAGTTTTCACATTTAACAAGTAGATAGCCGCCGGCCGATTGAGTGCAGGATAGTAGATAGCGTTATAACGTAGGATCAACTTGAATAGGTCTCGTCATCAATGGCGGTATTGTTAACCTCAGCTCATAGAAATCTTCATTCAACATAACACACAGTTGATTGACGGTTCATAAGCTCGAATCTATCGAAAATTATCTGCTTAGTGGGTCTTTTCGCGTTCCAAACGCCGCTATTTGGATAGCGTTAAACAATTCTTCCGAATGACTTAGCACTGGTAATCCCCGCCCTTGTTGGTCCATGTCCGGAGATTTACAACATAATGCAGATCTCTTCGAGTATTCAGTTTGATTATGCACGCTTATGAGTTCATCACGGTCTTTTGTAAAGTTAAGTTATGTACTTATACGTCGAAATTATAATAGAGCAATATATTTTATTTTGAATTTATTTCTGTTCGGATGTTTAGAACTTAATTCAGAAATATTTTTAGTTTTGAAGGCAGTTAATAAGCGCGGTCATTCTGCGGCCACATATAAAAAGTTCCCACAGCTGGAAAGTAGGTGCTCACGTGAATTATATAACACTAGCTTCCCGCCCGCGTGGTCTTATAATTTTTTCCCCCGTTTTTGCAACATTTTTCATTACTACTCCGCTCCTATTAGTCGTAGCGTGATGATATATTATTTTAGCCTATGGCCTTCCCCGATAAATGGGCTATCTAACATGGAAATAATTTTTCAAATCGGTCCAGTACTTTTTGAGTTTATTCGTTACATACAAAAATACAAATCTTTCCTCTTTATAATATTAGTATAGATGAATATGTTTAAATAATAATAAAATAGGGATGGAAGTGTAAGTAATTCCATAGGTTATTTATTTAATGTGACGCAACTCAATTTCTGCAAGTTTGCAAGAGATGCTGAGCTATTTCAATTAAGACCGCTACAAAGTTAATAGAGTTAAACATTACACAACACTTTATAGATTACAAACTCGTTACAAAGTAAATAGGTTTGTCTATATACACAATAACATTTGCATAAACTTTGAATACAAGTTATTTTTATTTAAGTAAGTATTTTGTTGCTTATCATGTTTATAGATTGAAATAGCGGTAATAGTGTGTTCATATGGTTCGATTTTCCAACCGACTTCAGAAAAGGAGGAGGTTCTCAATTCGACTGTATATTTTTTTTAAATATATTTGTTACCTTAGAACTTTCGACTGGGTGAACCGATTTTGATGATTCTTTTTTTATTCGAAAGCTGGTGCTTACATATTGGTCCCATAAATTTTTATCGAAATCCGGTGAGCGGTTGTAAAAATATCGAAATTGTATACATAGATGATATTATGGTTACCTCGCTATCTGTGCCGGTCAGTGCGTTTAGTTGCCCCCCTCCCCCCATAGGATATAATAGGTACAATACAAAATACATCTATATTCCACTAAAACTTTTAAAATAAATTATTTTTAAACAAAAAACAAATGGCCTCCAAAAACACATGGAACTCGTCGAATTTCGTTGATTGTCTGTTTGGCACCGACTCAAAATTAGTTCTTTAGTTCAGTTATTATTCAATTAATTTCTTCTTTTCTTTTTCGTTGAGGAATAAATGTTGATCAGCTAAAACCGAACCACGTGAACCTGTTATTAGGGTGAAATATGCCTCTCATCAAACTTTGTGCCAAATATTTCTTTACTTTAAGATATTGGATGACATTTCATTTTGATGACTTCATCAAGAGCAACAATTTATTCTTAAAAAAAGATCAAATCTTAGACTAAGATATTTGATCAGTGGAATACCACCCTTAAAACACGTTGACAAGTGTACTGCTACAGAAGAATTTTTTTTAGGTACCTATTCCTACTTATTTTATACCTATATTATATCTACTCAATACTCAAAGCGTGAACTTCACGCGAAACACATCAGCGGCGCAATAAATAAAAGTACTTTCCCAGCGATTAATATATCTCTCAATGGCTTCTATTTGATGTACCT
This sequence comes from Acronicta psi, assembly GCA_946251955.1. Classification (NCBI taxonomy): domain Eukaryota; kingdom Metazoa; phylum Arthropoda; class Insecta; order Lepidoptera; family Noctuidae; genus Acronicta; species Acronicta psi. The sequence goes on along the minus strand of OX276475.1, from coordinate 5,765,002 downwards.
ACAGTTGCGTGTTTAGACATTGTATGATTTATGTTAGGTATGGTGTGAGCCCATGTGTACGCAAGTCGTAAAATTCCCAAATATTGTGGAAATTTTAGCTTTCCTGCTCTAACAAAGGAAGAGGTGTCAGTCAAAATTTTCTGGAAAAGATGTGATAAATAAATGTAACAGACGCTTCAAGCTGTCACGAGAAACGTTACGTGACGCGCACTACGGGTCTGCAGTAGGAAGGTACCACGAAATACATGATGAAAGACGTGACCACCGCACACCGCAGTATTACTAAAATGCTAATGACCGCAAATACCTCTTTAGGTACTTACTTGTTTCAAACTAAATGGTGTTTATATATCGACTCTATTGCTTTGACTTTTACAGATCGTTCGGTATGATATGGAAGGACTTATATGGTAGGTATTATTATTATTATTTTATTACTTAAGGTTTGCTAACAAATGTAACAATAATGAGTACACATTATAACTGTAAAATACAAAGGTATAGTTACATTTAATTAATATTACTATGCTAGGTAGGTAAAATAGACTAGGAAGAGATTATAACATATACCTCTTCCTACCTCTTTTGGTTTCCCAGGCGTGACCAATAAATTATAATACAATACAACTTTAACTATAGGTACCTTACTTATATATATTATAGGTACCTATATACTTAATTATTATTTATCAATGAATATCTGGAAACGTGCAATAGGATCGCGTAAAGTATACAGGGCTCCGTATAGTCTTTATTTTGCTGTTGTAGTTATTTTTGTATACAATTCTCAGGGCCTGTTTCACCACCTCCTGATAAGTTTCCGTTAAATTATCCGGCAGATAATTAATAATTTTGTTCCATTCTTAATTTATCTGGCGGTTAGCGGCTATTCTTGTGAAACAGGCCGCTAAATTATTATTAGTTAATTATTTGCGCATATAGTAGCCTAGCAAGAATAAGCCTTTAATACGATAAACTTAGAAGCGTATCTGTAAAATATACGAGTACCTACACAAGGAAAACCTAAACAATGTCTCTAGCGGTCACATGAGAAATAAGGTGTTTCATACAAAATATTTTACAAATATAAGTATCTACGCTAGCATTTACCTATTGCTCAATAAAGGTTCTGGTTGAGCTAGGGAAGATTTTAGCAGAAGAATGTAAACTGTCGAACAATTGCTAAAGCCTGCCTCTATCCAAAAAGAAAAAAGATTTAAAAAATATTATAAATAGAAACTCCTTTTTACGAGGGAGCGCGACGCTTTGAATTTTTAATAGCTTTGGGTCTAGCACGTAGGTACTTATTTTTCTATAGATTATATTTTACCTAGGCAATAAAGCGGATTTTTGAAAAACATGAACCATTAACCATGCCATATTATGTGTCAATCCATATTATGTATCAGAGAGAACGGCTGTAACAGACGGACAGACAAGGTATTGCGAAATTCAAGAATTCTTAGTCTGACTATGGAACCCTAAAAATGGTGTCTTGCGTAAATGAGTAGCTAAGTTCATGATCGTCACGGTCTATTGAGCACTTTTCTAAAGGTTTGCTTTCAAAAGAGCCCCGACTTTTCAAGGCCGAGGCCTTCTGAAGTACTTTCGCTTACCATGGAAGATTTTTTACTTACAAATTAATTCATAAAATTATCTACTAAGATATTACTCTTATTTATGATAAAATTTTATGTAACATAGGTACCTTTTTATTCATTCGTTAGAAATCCATTATTACCTATCTTAAGTTACTAATAAAACCTAATACATTATTTAAAAGTTCGAAATCAGTAATCTTAGGGATTTAAAGATATAACAAAATATTTCAATTTCGCAGTGTGCGTTGTAATTTATTTTAACATCACATAAAAAGAGAGTTGATAGAATAGTCACTAAGCAAGATAGTCTTGCGTATACCTACCGACCAGATTTTCATTGTCATAAAATAGAGGCTAGAGACTATAGGAACTGACATTGATAGGTTGTAAAATCATTGCATTAGGTAATAGCAGTTGTTTGCAAAATATAATTACATTCGCGTATTGTGAATAAATTGGTAACTGTGAAAAGCTAAATAGTATCAAACAGTATTTTATATTGCGCATTTTTGCCAGCTTGCCAATAATATTAAGTACGTAATATAGTTACATAATTTAGAAACATCGGGGACAATACCTACAACAGTAGTTTGACCCTGGTTCTAACTAAGTACTTACCTAATGCAATAGTTGGCACTATGAAAATGCCGTACTCCGTATGGGCTGACAGTCGCTTTGATTATTTATTAATCACTCATGCCATTTGTTTACACACGGATTGTCTCAATTATTGTCATTATGCTAATTGCTAGCATAAAAGTTAGCCACTTAGGCAGTAAGTAAGTAGATACATAGGTACTAATAATATGTGTATTTTTACAATGTCTAGTCATAAATACCAGTGATAACATTTGGCACAATACGTTGCCACTCACTATGGTGCTATGGGTCTCATAAGAAACCACAAGGTCGGTCAACGAGCTATGTCATGGAGTGTTCAAACCTATGCTTGAATCAGGAGATGAACCAAATGAGGACATCCGAAGAACCTAAGTTACCGAAATAGCTCAAAGGATAAGCAAGCTGAAGTGGCAGTGCAGTGGACGGAGGACAACTCGTAGAATTGATGGCGGGAGTGGCAGAAAGGAAACCTCAACGTAACGTAAGACGTCCTCCAATAAGATGGACAGATGACCTGATAAAGGTCAATGGGAGCCATTAATTGCTCGCGGCATAGCGGTCCTTGTACAACAGTGGATATCTTTTGGCTGATATGATGAGTCATACATATTATCATGTATTTTTGTCGGTCTGTCTTTAGAAGAATATAAATACTTATTGGTGGGACTACGAGTAAGTCCCAAGTCAACATGTATTGACCAATGCATTGACTGACCTCTACCATAGCATTCAAAGGTCTGTTTTTCACGCTGCTTAGTTTATTGTGTTTGCATTAATAAAAAGATTAATGCTAAATATCTTTATAGATATAAATTCCAATGAAAGAAAAATAGGATCTTAGGCAGGGTTCTAACCTGCGTCATCGAGTTTTAAACTGTACCTATACTGATATAAAAAATCGTTGTCTAAAGCAAGAGTCCTAGTTCTAGTAGAACACAAAGCACTATAATGCTCTTAGTGCATCCAGGGCGCCGTACTTAAGGGCATTAGCGCTAAGAAGCCTAGCCCTACATCAGTCAATCTTGTTAGCGCCGTGGTTTGCTAACACTGTTATTACTGTAACATTATATTCTTAGGATTAAAATAACAGTTTAGATCTATATTTAAACTGTTCTGTTAATTTATGTGTGCAGCATATTGTGCGGTACAATAAGTAGCAGTTTGGAGCCTTGTGTGTTAAAAAAATATACCACTAGTTTGAGTGAGTTTGGGACCAGGAGATTCACAATCATGTATTGTATCTTTTTACGTCAAATAAATAAATTTCATTTCATTTCAAATTTCACATAGATAGTACATACAGTCGAAAAAAGAACCTGCTCCGGTTTCGCGTCAGATTTAAAAATTATATCATCATCAACCTATACATATACCGACCCGCGCGCCCAGCAATGGGACAAATGCTGGGCTCGGGTCTTCTCTCAGAATAAAAGGCGGCTACAGTCTTTGCAAAAATCCCTCAGGAACGTAGATTTTCTCATATTTTTTTCCTTCGCAATTAATATGAGTGATAATTAATTATTGTACGTACCTACATGATTTCGAAATCAGTGGTGCGTTCCTTCGATTTGAACTCTAGAACTTTGACTTGGCAGTATAATGCTTGCTTGCATTTTAGTTGTTTAAATTATGCTAAATAAGAACTGCTGTCCTAGTACGGATGCCTGATATACTTACCTACATGGGTGTTCTATTATTATCAAAGTCGCGTAGAAAATTATTAAAAAAAAGTAACATGACTGATGGTTAAAATACTGATGATCAAAATAGTGCAGTGCCAGGGTTAAGTGCTTTTTTAAGGGTTAGATAATACAGAAGAAAATCCTGGCGGCATTGTTTTTAAAGAAAAATAATACCGTAAATAATAACAAAAGTACCTACCGCATATTATGTTGAAAGTGACAAATATTAAACACGTTACAAAATTTCATTTATTTTGCATGTAACAGAAAATCATATATTTCGAGTTTATCAAATTGTAATATACTTACCTAGTTTGATATCTAAGGTAGATATTTGTATATCAATAGCCCATATATGTGTACAACATGGCAAACGTGGTTTGAACAACACATTGTTAGCAATCAGGAGGTTAGCCCCGGATAATCCGGGCCATTGTTAGCTATTTTAATGCTTATACCCTTTGTGCGTGTCCTGTATTTAAGTCATACGCGGATAATCGCCGTATTATATAGAGTTAATTTTCCATTGGCTCGTATCAAAGGGATTGGCAGCTGCTTACTGTCGCACCGAAACAAATCGGCGACATTCGTACTTAATACTTACTAGTCGTTGTGTGTGCCTATTTACATTTGCATTTACAATAGGTATCCGTATCCCACGTTCTATTTGATATGAGTAATATTATATCCTACTTACTACCTACTTACTTTATTATCAACAGACATCGTAAGACGCATTAGTGGTTCTATAATCTAAAATGTAGGTACCTAAAAAAATGCCAAATCTCCCAAGGCAATCCGTTCTTTCACCGTAATACAAAAAAGTTGTGAGATCTTATAAATACTAGAGCTTAGTATGTAGAGCCAAACACTAATTCTACAAACCCAAACATGTCAAAAAGTACCTAAAGGTATTAATTTCAAAATTTATACCTATTTATAAATATACAATACTTAGTCAAACAGGTCAATTTTGGTGGTCTACCTAACCTAGAAAAAGAAAAATAATAAGCCGGCACATACCTAAAAAGTACTAAGTAGGTACTTACCGTACCTCGGTAGATACCTACTTAGAAGTTACTTAATGACTACTTTTTAACGTTTCGTAAACTTTTATATTGTTTGCATTCGTCTGGACGTAATATAAAAGTAAGTAAGTAAGTTTTCGACCAGACGTCCAGGTCTGGTCAAAAACTTACTTTGATTTTTGTAATCTTGACTTAGTGTCACGCATCGTCGAGTGACCAATATTTGTCGGAATAGAACACCGTAAAGATGTTTCCGGTTCGTAAAAGTATCATATTAACTGCGCAAACATTGGATCGGAGGTTTTATCGTTGGCAGCTGGGCGACACGACTAATTACATCAATTACAGGCAAACAGAACCGCGCTCGGGTTTCGCTCCCACCTTTGTCAATATTTGGCGAGTCGCCGCCGCCGCGGCCACCGCCGCCGCCGCCGCCGAGCTCGCCAGCGAGCGCCACCCTGCCCCGAATGGACACTCATCTACGCAACATCACACAAACGTGGACATTATTAATGCACGAGGTCTTATCAGTCTTCTTTCACTAACTTTTTCTTTGCGACATGAATGTTCCTTATTAAGTAGGTACTAGCTTTCCGCTAGCGGTTTCGCCCGCGTGGTCTTATAACTTTCATCCCCTATCTCAACCCCTTACCCTCCTTTTTTCGCAATAAAAGTCTATGGTCTATCAGGCTCTAGACTATTTCTGTACCAATTTCATTTAAATCGGTTCAGTAGTTTTGGCGTGAAAGCGCGACAGACAGACAAACAGACAGACAGAGTTACTTTCGCAATTATAATGTTAGTAGAATAAGGAAGTAAAGATTTATTTATTACCCATGGGATGATGATGATGAGATGGTTGATGAGGCTGTACCTGCCTACCGGTTAGAAATGTAATTTAAAAGCAACAAATAACGTGTCAAAAGCAGAAATAATACCGGATACTATAGTCATTACTTTGTATATACTTATACACCTTATTGCAATTCCCTCTATGCTATTATTAGGTACTTACTAATAATAATATTTATCTAATCAATTATGTAATATAGAATTATAAACATTACCTAACTACCTAGACTAAATGTAGGAGATATTGCATGTACCTAATACCTATAGATACAAAAATTAGAGTAGGTACTTTTTGTTTATTTGTGAAACTCATATCGCATATTTATTTATTTTACCCTAACTAATCTTTCTTTCGACCGCTTTGTACCCAAACAGACATTTAATTTATATTTCATCGTGAGATTGACAATACCTTTTTTACCCTTTATCTTCATAATACGAGATGTGTGTTAGTGTGAGTATTAGGTATTGTTAAACGATTCTTATAAGCTGCAAAAAGGCGAACACGTCGTGAAACGCCGCGGGCGCAACTTTTGACAAAACAAGTCATTCAATTTGTTCGTTGTTAGGTACAAGATCTAATCCCTTGCGACTTCACAGTTGTCACAAAAAGGCTGAGTCGCGATCAGAGCTGCTCGGTGTTGTAGGAGGTAACTATTTATACGCACGTAGGAAAGTACCTACACTACATATATACTGATAAATACATAATATAACATAATATGAATGTGCGAGATTGCGAATAGACTGTAAAGGATAATCCTGTCTACGAAAGCCGTAGCCACGCTGATACGATGCAGTGCCGTTGATAATTATTATACTTACTGGAATAATATTTTCCCCCTTAGGTTTTCATAAATTTAGTACGACTGTTGATTTATAAAATGTTTTGCAGTATATGCTTATCTAAGATTTTTTTAAATATTATATATATACCTAATTCAGGTCATTACTGTCCCACTGTTGGGCACGGGTCTCCTCTCAGATCGACAGGGTACCGTTACAACAGCTGTAGTTTAAGTACCGAGCTTTACACGCTCAGCATCTTGACGAAGTTCCCTTAGATGTGCAGTTGTGCACTAATGTGCAGCTCCTTACGATGTTGCACTGCATGCCGCAGCAAACGCGTTACTTATTCCATTTCTGATCCATACAGAACTTGAATGTATTTTTAAAGATACAGAATAATATATGTAAATTTTAATTATTATTAATTTAGATATTTTAATGATAAGTAGTTGATCAAAAATTTACTTCGTAGTGACACAATGACCACATTATTTTAATACCTATATTATGTAGGCTGATTATAGATGACGTCAGTAGTTATTATTAGATATAATTACTAAGCTGATAATTTTAAATGCACGAGTAATAATATTATGCATCATCAGTGTCATTATTAAATTAAAACTGTTTGTTGCTCCATTGAGCGTGACGCGCTCGCTATCTGCACAAGATACCTACGCGTTTAATTATAACAGATTACAACTTATGGGGAGGGATACACAGATTACTTTTATATCAACTGTTCGGGAGCGTCGTATTGTCACATCCATTAAGCTGTGCGGGGGGCGGAGCCTGGCGCGCCACGCCCCGGCGCACGCCTCGCTCACCCCACACACGCCGCGCCCGACACTCGCGCCGCGACCGTACTACTCACTAAAACGATTTGCTCGCAATCGCATCACCCGAGTATTATCCCATCATCACACCAAAAATCGGCGCTTTTCCGGTTTCGATACTTATCGTTAATTCGATTGATAATTAACAGTAAATTTCATACTTTTTGTTTGTTGAACAAAGTGCATAAAATTATAATTATATTAAAAGTGTGTGTCGGTTATGTTTGGGAAGACTTTAGACGCTATAGTATAATGTGGAGTTCGGTGCGGGTCTCGACAGCGGCGCGGGTGTTGTGTTGGTCGCGGTGAAGGCGTCGTGGCGGTGGTCAGCAGCGGCAGCGTGGCGACGCAGGGCGCGTGCGGCGGCGACGGCGGCATGGGCGGCGCGGGCGGCGGCTGGCCGCGCGAGGCGCCGGCGCTGCTCAGCACGGCGCTGCTGCTGGGCGGCGCGCTGCCCGAGCGCCCGCCCGCGCCACTCTTCACCATCGACAGCATTCTGGCACCGCGACCGCACCCGCCACTGCCACCGCTGCAGCTGCAACACCTGGCACACTCACCGTTCCATAGAGCACATGACCTCTTTGGTACGTTTGCCAACAGTTTAGGTAAACACCCGTTTATATCTTAGTAAGAATTAAGTTGCGACGACCATTATGGGTTAGAGCGGCAAGGTAAATTTAACATTAAAATTAAAAGTGACATTTTAAGAAACTTGACATAATTTTCTAGCATAGAAAACATAATTCTTTCAATGTCACAGGATTCTTCACGTATTAATAGTCTAATTTTAATAGAACCAAGAGCATTAAATCCTTCTGATTAAAAAAAGTGCAACTTGTTTTCAATTATTCTTTATAGGTAGTAGGTATACTTAGTAACTTTAGAAACAGTTTACGTTTATTTACATTATTGTTTGTCAAATTCCTTTTTGTAGTTACAAAACTTTTCACACACTAAAAATGACAAACTACAAGAATACCAAAGCAAGCTCACGGATTTAATAAAATAAGTTACAATCGTGCTACGTGTTGCTACGAACTGCTACGCGCTACGACACTACTACGGTGTAGATTATGTGCTACAAAAGAAGTCTTTTGTACTACGAACAATAACCTTTTGATGTTTAATAGGAAAAAACAAAAGAAAAATTATAAAAAAAGCGGCTCAACCACCACCGACTGGTCCACTTGATATTTCATACTTGACAAACGTTTCGTGTGAGATCCCATTATGGTCACGAAGTGACTTAGGTACCTTCTTGACTGATTTTAATACGCAAATGATTATGCCACAAAAAAGTTTAAGTTCAATTAATTGGATTTTCATTTACTGCCCCAGGTATTGTTATTAACCGACGAACGAAAAACCGGAGGGGGTTCTCATTTCGGATGTTTGTATGTTTTTTTTTATGTAATATGTTCGCCGATTTCTCTGTCAATTATGGACCGATAATGAAAGTTAATTTTTTTTTGTTTGACAAGGTATACAACCGTATACCTCGAGTATAAAAAAATAGGGCATGATTGATTTTAGTACAATGTTTGTAAATTGTACTGAATTCGAACTGATTGTAATGAAACTTGGCACAAATGTAGTTCTGATGTCCCTACAACATAATGTACACCTAGAGTTGATCTGATGATGAATACGGAAGACAAACGAAGGAAACCCTCATAATTTTACAGTAGCTAATGAGAACTTACGACATGACTTAAAGTAAAGTAACTAAAGAACGAAGAAAGTTTTTTTTATTAAATAGACATTTACAAAATAAAAGCTTTTTAACAAATAATAACAGCTGACGAAAAAAGTAACTGAAAAGCGAGTCAGTACGTGCTTAACAAATTCAAGTAGGCTATCTTCGTTGATTGATGGTTTGGAACCGACTGAAAATATTATCTTATCTTATCTTACTAATATTATAAATGTGAAAGTTTGTGAGGATGGATGGATGGATGGATTTTTGTTACTCTTTCACGCAAAAACTACTGAACGGATCTGGATGAAATTTGGCACAGAGATAGATTATAGTCTGGAATAGCACAAAGGCTACTTTTTATCCCGGTAAAATGTATGGTTTCCGTGGGATAGCGGGCGAAGCCGCTGGCGGAAAGCTAGTTTGTTATAAAGGCTAAAAAATATTTATTTTTCACTTTTCAGTTACTATTTTCGTCAGCTTTTATTTTTTTGTTAAAAAGTTGTACAACTATGCTTACGTTGGCATACGAGTATGTACTTATGTTGTATTGTTGTCAGTTCCTGTGTGACCTTTATACTAAAACTGGGTAGTTTATGTTGACGGCTGGCTGGTATAAAATACGAATCGTCAACTGCGGCTAGATTCATGTCTATCGATGAAGTGTTAATTATAACACAAATAAAAATACTTTAACTGTTTTATAGTTTAAACTAGCATACCTAATAATATAATATAGCAACATATTTACCAAAATTTAACCTCGCCTCGATTGTGTGTAGGTGAACATGTAATTTAAAAATAGAAAAATAAAAGTAAAAATATTTACAAATTAAAATTAGGTAAGTATTTAGAGAAAACCTTATCTTTTAATCAATTTTAACTCATTACATTTTATATTTATGTATAAAAAATTGCAGCTGTACCAATATTTTATGTATTCATAAAAAAAACAGAAAAAATACCTATATCTTAAAAAACTAAAAATCCAAAACAGACTTTGATAAAACAGTTTTTTTCTTTCTCGGCAACCTCCTGAGTCCTGATATGAATGGATCAGTAGCTTATTACCTGTAAGTAGGCGTTCATTAATTTTATTACGTGTGGCGTTTAGGGGGTGGGGGAGGGGAAGGTGGTCGAGCCGAATCTCACCCAAACTCACGTGGGGGAGAGGAAATATCATGTAATTTTTTTTCGACAAGAAACAGTGTAAAATTTTGAGAAACTGGGTTAAATTAAGTAAGTACCTAAAACATGTGTCTCCTTAAAAATATGGCTAAATCGTACACAATACTATTTATTTATCGGGGACCGGCACAAAGAAGAAATAAATAAAAATACACATTAAAAAATCTCACGTAAGATGAGATGAGTGTGAGATGATGAGATGTTGTAAGATGGGATATACCTTACAATACATCTCATCAAGGGGGCGGGGGGTCGAAAAATCGCCAAAATCACCTCATGTTGTTCAGAAAACCTCGTTTGTGACGAAGTCAGAACATTATTGTCTTTATTTATGGCTTCTGCCGCTTCTTCGGAAAGTTCGCCAATATGTAACAGTGCATGTTCTATGATAGCAGCTCCATGGACTAAAATCTTGCGATAGAAGCTGGTAGATAAATGGAGTACCAATGGAGGACCGATCACTCAATGCAGAAGCCATTGATTCATCCAACTCCACAAGCTCCTTTCTCTTTATTTGTTGAGTGCGTTTCGAGCACTGTGCTTATTCTTTTTTAAGCTATCGTCGTTTACAGGTTTGTAAACCAAACAGCCTCCTGAGAAATAGTTGGCATTGACTCGCTAAATCCTTCCAATATCACAGTGTCTCGAGTGACAAGCTGCTGCAGCCAATCGTGCTGTTCCGACAAAAACCGATCTTTCATACTTCGGTTTTTCGTCCAAAGTTCAGAGATTTTCTGGCAAAGGAAAGTCATGCAGCTGTTGTAACTCTCTAAAATTAGCATTTCCCTTATCGCTTTAATTAAAAAGTATAAGGTAACATATAAAAAGTTTGAGGCGTGACAAGTTATGTACAAACTAAAACTTCATGTTAAAACTGCTCATACTTATAAAACAATTAAATATAAAATTAAATATCCTGGGACGTTTTTACACAGCACCATCTAGTCCCAAACTAAGCAGAGCTTGTACTATGGGTACTAGACAATTGATATAATACTTATATACTTTTTTTTTGTAAATACATACTTAATAAAGCAGTCCGGTACTCGAACCACTAGACCACAGACGTCGTCAAATAATTTTAAAATTGTAAATAAAATACTATTTTAAGTTCGGTCTTAGGAGATGTTCTAATGAGCAATTTTAGCCAATTGCAGAGTAACTTCGGGCAATTTTTGTCGCACCGGGGAACCACTGTGCGGCGGCGGGGTATGAAATTTGTCAAACCGCACTAGGCCAGCATAGAAAGTTTATTCTCAATAAAACATATAACATGTCACTTACTTATAATAAACTACATCTAAGAGTATAGTCCTCTCAATGTTAGTGGATTAATGGCTGGCTATTTGCCAGCTAAAAAAGCCTATAAGTATACTCTATGATACAAAATAATATCTTAGGCATAAATAATAGGAATAAACGTATAAAAGTGTACCTCATCATGCCCTACAGGTAGATAAATATATATTTTTAAAATGTATGGATTTTTCAGATTTCCAGACAGATGTAAGTAATGTAATGTAATATATGTTCATTTATGAAATTGTTGAAGTTGCGTGTCCTCATCAGTACCTATCTATGAAATAATCAAAAAAAATATCACTGGTTTACTTAATTGTTTTCCTTTTATGTTTTACTTACAAACTGTATGACAAAACCTTCATCTGTCATAACAAATATTAAATAATCCTTGTTTCGACCTTAAAAAGGTTAATAATAAATAGTAAAATATGTAATGTTTCTCCACCCTAAGCTTGATGTGTTGTTGGGTGCAACGATTGGAGAGGATGTTTGTTGTGTCAGGTGCAGTAGCGTACAAATAAAATGCAATGTGCCTACCAATGCTAAGATAATATTCTAAAACATATGAATGGTTTTCTACGATTGGAAATATAATTTCCCGCGTGAATGATATAAATTTATTGTGATTGTCATTCGGGCTATAATATAATTCTTCTTCTCATCTGTCGACGAAAGCGCAGCCGTTCGTCTGCTATGGGCTCGCGCTTCTAAATAATGCGAATGCTTACTACATGTACTCATCTAACAACATTTGATTAGACTGGTTTAGTGACGATGAGATATTTAAAAGTATAGCTGCTAAGTCTTGCTTAGGATAACGTTGCTCTAGTTGTATAACTCACCTCAAAACTCAAACACATTGAGTAAAACTACTACTACCTACGTGCTGATTTTTAGTCGCTTTCGAGTATTAAGGTCTGTGGGTGAGTACGGATAACATCGCAAACTATCCGGTACGGTACTTATCTGAATGAAAACAGGGGTTTGCTCTGAAGTGTAACAAATTGCTGATTAAATAATTACGATATGTGGCACTCCGTGCCCACCACGCCTGTCATTTATTCGTGTGTTTAGAGAGCACTGACCCCGATGACACTGCGACGGTTATGTGCTGTCCGAAGCACAGAATGCTCTTGGGCTTTCCAAGAAACCATGTATAAGAGTACAAATTATTCTATCCAGTCGTTTCGTTTGGGACTATAAAACCTGCGGTACAGTTTACTTATTAAACCCCTCTATCTCTGTAAAGTACTAAGTTACTATAACTATTGTGAATAAAGGCCCATTACTATAATATTTTGTCTTGTAGACTTATTCGTCACTATAGGTACCTTCTCCGGGACGGCAGCAATTAATTCTAATCTCATTCGATTTCCTTTATATTGAATACAAATTTTCAACAAAAAAATTTAAAAAAATCATACACTTTCCTATAAAGTATACTTATTTCCCAACCGCTAAAACAAATTTTCAAGTCGGTAGAATAGTTTCGGAGCCTGTAAACAGTCAAATCTTTTCTCTTTATAATATTATCGCTTACCGCCAGCGGTCGCTTCGCCCGTGTGGTCTGGGTAAGTATTTCTTATAACTTTCATCCCATATTCCAACCCCTTACAGCCCTTTTTTCGCATTAAATAGTAGCCTATGTCCTTTCTTAGGCTCAATAGTTTTAACGTGAAAGCGAGACAGACAGACAGACAGAGTTACTTTCGCATTTATAATATTAGTAAGGATTATTATTAATTATTATAGTATCGTTATAAAAATTACTTACTGTTATTTTTCGTCCTTATTTCTAATAATTATTTATCCGTTAAGGCATTCCTCCTTTGGTTTATGAATCAGTCAGTCAAGACAAGATAAAACACAAGTAGGTATTAGGTAGTTAGTAGTTAGGTACACTACTTTACTTACTTACACTACTACTTTACAATAACGTACCTAATTTTACAACTTTGTATTATCCTTGAAATCATGCAACTTTACCCATTTATGTATTTTATGAGCTAAGTGCAAGACATCTTCGCTCGGCGGCCGGCGCGCAGCGCGGCGAGCCCGGGGCGGTCCCTAGTATACACGCCAGACCGCATCGAGGGGTGAAGACGGCTTATCTCAATTAAAATCTTTTTTCCTCTTATCCAAGCGAACGTTTTAAAATTTCAAAATATCCCCAGGGTTCAGTGAATCGTTGCCTTGCCATAACAAAAACAAACTTTTATTTTCTTTTATTGAATTCGCAAGTACCCAATTTTAGATGTTTTGCCTAAATATCTTTTGAATAACTTAAAATCATAACGATTACTAAAGTACAGAACTTTATCAGTAGTTCTCTGGTCTTTAAACATAAAACTGAGACACGGGAATAAATGTCTAAATAATACTGTTGCCGGTACCGACGGCAGTTTTATTAGCGATAGATATTTTTAATTTTTTGTCTTGTGCATGTCTTACTTTTCGAATCCTAGAAGAATATTGTCAAAATCCTTACGCAATGGACGTGGGGCCTATCTGCCAAAATTGAACATATATTATATACCTACCTACATAGATTCAGTTCGGTAGGATTAGTAAATTAAACAGTTGATAGTCAAACACAATAAGACGAAATAGAAAATAATCAACTAAAACGAAACAATCAACAATCAATCTGAAAAGATCGGTCAGCATTCAACAAACTTTTAATTTTTATTTTAAGTATCAATGTTAGTCTTGAATCGTTGTTTTTATTATTTCATTTATTCGTACTTTGTTTTTATCTCATTTTATTAGTGCTACGGATATTTATTGTAAAACTATTGTGATACGAAATTAGTTATGCTTTGAATTTGACACCACAGTTTCGGACTTAAAAACTTTGCGAGTGTGTGCGCAATTGTTGTGCAGTGTTCATTTCACGAAAAATCGAAGGTTGGGACTTGGGTTCGTAAGTCTTTCGCATTGATGATTATTCTCGATACCTATTTCGACAATTTAATTCTGTAAATAATTGTAATAATGTAAAATGTCGAGTGACTTTACAGCCAACCTCAGACACGCACCAATATTTCGTCGGAGCTGTACAGTAGGTACTGTACTAAGTATATAATAGCTGTATTAATCACTCACAAAAACTTCTTGGGAGTGATTAAGTATTAGAAGGGATAAAGAAACTCATCAGTTCACCGTCGGCTGTTGAAATGTAAAGTTTTAATAGTAATTATTGTTAAATAACGTTATTACTTAGGTACTTATTATTATAATTTTTAGCCCGAACTGTCTCAAAATTGAGCAGTCTAAAGCAAAAAAGGCCCCCTTTTTCCAAAACATACATTTATAAATAGCATTGGTGCTTTATAATTTTTTAGGCCTTGTTACAAAAAGAACTTCAATGACCACTTCTAAAATTTTAAGATGTTTCATTGGGGGTTAATTAGCGATTTAACTTTTGAGTGATTATTTTTATATAAGCCAAACAACAAAACAAAAATAATAATTAAAATCGATTCAATACCTAATAACGAAAATATTAAAACCACTTTTTTTTTATATTGCGTTGTACGACACATTGTAGAATGTACGCGATACAAATTCTATAAGTAAAGTCGTTTTGCGGGAAAAAGATCTCCTCTCTGAATCCCAAACCAAAAACTTTAATCGCATATATCATAGAAATTAATCAGACACCAGTCGAATATTCACTCTGATCTCAAGTTAACAATATTGATTAAAACTAAAAAAAGTTTATTTTCGTTTTTCAGTTACTTTTTTTGACATTTTTTTTTTGTTAAGAAGTAAAAGTTTTTTTAATTTTTGTGTGTCTAATATCTAAGTAGACACTTAGTTACCTTACTTTAACTAAGTTACGTCTAAAGTTATCATGAAGTTAAATGAACTAATAATAAGGTTAAACACGACGTAAGTAGCTGCTGTAAACCTGTAATAGATTTTCTGTAGAAGATTTCCTTCGACTATCTTTCGTCCCTATTGGTGTCATCAGAACTACATATGAGTCCCCAAGTTTCAACGCAATCGGTTCGTAGAAGAACATTTGAAAATTCAGAAATTAATCATTATCCACCTCCGTTTTTTCATCGGTTAAGAACGTTAAACTCTCACAAACTCTGAAGTCTAGATGTCCAGTGCCTCGACCATGAGTTTTTCTCACTAGACTCGCTAGCGACGCCGTAAAATATTTGTATGAAAAACCCTCACAGCGCCTTTAGCGGTTACGTAAGGAACTAAAATCTGCTATGAGATTACAGCGTTCCGATGCGTAAAAAACCTATCGAAAGCCATTCGATAGAACTCATGGTTGACGTACAGTTAGTTATTCGGCATCGGCCACATTCTACTAGTCCGCCAACAGTACTTAATACGCAAATTTCTTGAAGCTAAATGTTTTTACTGAAGTTCAACTTAGACAACACTTTATTTAAAACTTATTGTTATACCTAAACAATAAGTTTTAAATAAAGTGACTTACCTTAATTATTATCTTGAACATAATTATTGTGCCCATGCAATAATATGTGCCACCTTACGTCATAAACATAAAATATAGGTACATAGGTATACTTAGTTATTATAGCTTCTTATTGTATTCAAATCGATAGGGCTTAGGCGGGCGCTCGGAGGTGCAGAGGTGGCGCGTGTTGAAAGCCACCGATAGCGCCTTAGCAATGTGCCGCCGGCCTTAAAAGCTTTTATATTCCTTTAGGAAATAATACAGTGTAATGCCTCTCGCATTTCCGGCAGTATACAAAAATATTCAATTTTTATTCGTGGCGTTAATGTTTCGAACGCTTTGCTTATGGAGTGCGGCCCGGGGCCCGGGGGAACTCATGGGGCTCTAAGCTCAGATATTCACGCACCGTCTACTCGAACGAGTATTAACACAGATACATGGTGACGCGGTTTATTTTTAAGTTTCTTCTTAGAGTACTTACCTACTCAAAAATCTCTGTGTAGTTTAATTTAATATTATAGGTAAAATACCTTGAAAAACGATATTATCTTAGAAACCAGTCTCCAAGAATATTAAGTATATCTTGTTATTCTTTAGAGAATGTTACAGACTACAGATAGGTATGAACAATATGAGAAAATCAAGAGTTGTCGGTCTGTTTGTCTATTTCTTTTAAGCACTGGAGCCCAATGCCCATGCTGACGATGAAAGAAGATTACGATAAGCTATAGTTTATTACTATTAGCATGTCAATAAGATTCCTTTGTGCAGGGGTGAGTGGCGTCGGCAGCGCGGTTTCAAGCGCGGGTGGATACGCGGGGCTGTACGGTGGGTACGCGGCGGCTGCTCTGGCAGGGCTGGCGGGCCCGCCGCCCAAGCGCAAGCGCCGCCATCGCACAATTTTCACTGAGGAGCAGCTTGAACAACTCGAGAGCACCTTCGACAAGACCCACTATCCTGACGTCGTGCTGAGAGAACAGCTTGCTTTGAGGGTCGACTTAAAAGAAGAAAGAGTTGAGGTATGTGATTCTAATATGCTAAAGTTTTTGAAACTGTATTTTTGTTCACCCACATATTATTATCATAGGTATTACCCGCCGACAAGCACCTTGACAAAAGGTTAAATATATATAATAAAACAGTCTGGGGTCTATGTTTACGAGGGATGGTAAGCATGAGAGCGACATGGAAAGGAGAGTGAGTGCTGGTAACCGGGTGAATGGGGCGCTACACACTTTTATCAGCAGCCGGAGAGTGTCCGAGAAGGCACGACTGGCTGTTAGCGCAGTGTTGGCGCCGACACTAATGTATGGTAGTGAAAGTTGGGTATGGCAGAAGAAGAATGAAAGTAGAATAAATACCGTAGAGGTTGGAGCTTTGAGAAGTACGTGTGATGTAACTTTGAAAGATAAAGTGAGGAATAGCGTGATAAGGGAGCGTTGTGGCGTGAAAGATGATATAGTAACTCGGATTGAGAAAGGTATGTTAAGATGGTTTGGGCATATAGAGAGGATGGATGAACGGAGGTTGACTAAACAAGTGTATATGGCGAGTACGAATGGAAGAGTTGGAAGGGGTCGACCTCGGCGAACGTACCACAACCAGATTGTGGACGTTCTCAAAAAGAGCACCCTAAACCGACGAGCATGCATGGAGAGGTTAATGAACATAGGCGAAAGTGGTGTGCCAGGATCGTAGCAATTGGAAATCTATAGTCTCTGCCTATCCCTATGGGAAACAGGCGTGAAGTAATAGTAATAGAGAAAGAATTTAAAAAAATATGTCTGTCTGTTTGTACACGCTAATCTCCGGAAATACTGAACGGATTTGAATGAAACTTTTTTATTATATAGCTATTACGCCTGGGCAACATATAGGGTATAATTGATTTTGAAAAATGAAACACCTGATGCAGGACAGTAGTGGTCCAACAACTTTAACAAAAGTTGCTGCAAAAAGCCGATAAATAACAATAATAATCACCTTTATTTCTCTATAGGTATACACAATAATTACATTTAGGCCTTAAAGTATGTTATTCCTTGATTATAAACTCTGCCCTGAACTAGGTGTATATACTTACCTGTACTTCAGAAGTCAGTGCCCTCATCATAGGAAATGTTACTAGCAAATATTTAAGTAAGTAGTAGTCGAATAATTTGCAATAAAGATTGGCTAGTTAATCAATGTGTGTGTTTGTGAGGTGTGAGTCGTGTATGTAGTTTGTTGTGTGTGTATGTATATGTTTATGAGTGTGTGATGTACCTGAATGGTCCTGATGTGGGATTACTCCAGTTAGAATATGATATACATATAAATTACTAGGTTAAAAGTTTAATAAATTAGTAGGATATAAGTAGGTAATATTTCCCACAACCCATTAAGTATATTTTGTTCATTTCGGTAAGAACTAATGTTATTGGGTATATTTAAAAGGTAGGTTGCGTCACTTGGCACCTACGTCTTAGTATATGTACCTACTAGGCGTGTTATGGCTTGAAACTCAATCGAAAATAATATAATATTAACAAATACCTAATATCTTACATTTTTACAGGTAAGGTTTTTTCATATCTTTCACAAAAGTTAAATAAGAAATCTACTTAATTCATAATGCCAACAGAAAACAGTTTTTTCTGCCCTTTGTTGTGTAAGGCTTCCACGTAAAACTGTTAAGAAAAGAAATGTATTTTGCCG
Source organism: Acronicta psi (assembly GCA_946251955.1). Classification (NCBI taxonomy): domain Eukaryota; kingdom Metazoa; phylum Arthropoda; class Insecta; order Lepidoptera; family Noctuidae; genus Acronicta; species Acronicta psi. Next base: position 5,746,266 of record OX276475.1, on the reverse strand, counting down.
GTAGGTAGGTAGGTTTCAAAACTTTCTTAGACTGAACAACGAATTTTTATTCAAACCTACTGACCGTCTTTTGTATTATTGTTATAAAAGGGATCGTAAACCGAATCTTTAGAGATTACATAAATTATTACTTAGGTACATTAATTTCAATTACATAAATTAACTTAGATAATGTTTCATTCAACTTGATTATGACAAGTAGGTACTTAACTAAGATTAAAATTTCGAATCATAATTATAGTGAGCAGTGATAGCCAGACTAATGATAACTAAGAATGATACCTATCTAAGGAATAATGTGTATTAGCAATTTCAAACTGAACTTTCAAAATCTTGTTTTCTTCAACCACCACGTACCATAAATAGGCTAGCACTCTAATCCTTTGGGATTCTAGTATTCTTATAAAGTTTTTTCTACATCTTTAAATACCCGGTACCTACTTACTGCTTAGTGCTTAGGCTGCAACATCACAAAAATTCAAACTTTTTGACGCAACTGTAATTTTCTCTATCTTGTGTGTATGTGTATGCGATATATCGCATAGGTAGATAATAAACCGCCATGAAGGCTCGATGTACTTACTTACAACTAACGTACATGACGAAATCAATATTATAGACTGCTGTAGAAAAGATTTACACTTACCTAGTCTAAAAAGTTTGCTTTTTTATCTAAAAAATTCTAAACAATTATTGCCTAATCCTTAACCCTCTACACGCCATACAAAACATCTTCGGCGCCCGTGACGTGGTATGCGCTGACGAGTGTCGAGATTAACGGGGCGTAACGTTTAGTAGTAGCGAAGGGCCAACATGAGTCAACAATGCTGACACGACATATTCTACCTCATCACCTATGTGGGTGGTCGGGCGTTATGGACTGCGACAACAACTGGACATATTTTCTCTAGAAACAAGACTAATAATTTCAATTTCCTTATTATTTTAAATTGATAATCAGGTCATCTTATCTATCATCATTGCCTCTTGTATAGAGCTGAGTGACGACCTCTATTTAATTGTATTATTTGAAGTTTTAAATTTCTATAGCTAGCTCATATTCTATTACATTTTTAAGAAGGACTTAATGTTCCTAAAATCTTTTATTAGTTTTTAGAAATTTCGCCACCATCTGAAGATTAGCCTGAGTTTTGGTTGTTAGAGCAAATACTGAGTGCTCTCAATAGAATTTATGATGTTGAAACTTTAAAAGTATGTCGGGATATGTTTGTGGGCTACCGGCCATCGGCTACCGGTGTTGAGGCGAGTGTGTGCCGACCACTTGACAGTGTGCCACCCAGACGGACGGCACGGCCGCGCACTGTTTACACGCCCACTCATCTTATCCGGCCACGGACTGCGCAAATCCAAATGACATTCTGTAGTTCTTAACTTTCGAAGGTTTAATGAAATTCATCTCATGTCACGTCAAGTGAAGCGAAGTGGAATGGAATGTGTGTATGGAATGTATTGTAATGTTCTATACCGGTAAATATTTATAGAATTATTCTAGTACCTAGCCTACTACCTAAGTAATATTTATCAATCGAATCAAATGCCTTACCTACACATACATCCTAAAATTCCTACATCCTATTTTTCAGTGTTTACCTTTACAACATGCTAAACTTATTCGATTATTGTTCTATTTTCTGCCAAGTAAACTAAATAAGCTAAATCAAAAGTAAGTAAGCTAAATCAAGTAAGCTAAATCAAAAGAGAGACATCTCTGACATTTCAAAATCAATATGCTTGTTGATAGATATGAAAACTAGCATGAGTAGTGAGTGAGCACGACGTCTGATGACTGCAAATAGGCCAGTGTGTTTCTTGAATTCGGATTGTAATAGCCTAGCTCATTCTGGAAAAAGAACCGTAAAAAAGATAGTAAATGGGTTGATGATTTGATGAAGCATATATATACAAGCTGTAAGTACATCATGGGTACAAAAGCACAAGAGTCTCATTGGCGTGATGAAGATATTTTCATCACAAGTTCAATTTACAGGTTTTGTCACAGTAGATAATGTCATTTTTAACGACTTCTCGTAAATCATTAACTTTTCGTACTTATAATTTGGAAAAGAAGCCCGATACGTAGTCAAGTTAAAAGATCAATGTACGTAATAAATATAAGTAATTTAAGTGACTTCTATGGCTTGTCTGGCTGTGAGCAACGGTCTACATGTGAAATTTGCTTTAGTGTAAACTTTTTATTAAGGAATCCATAGTAAATCACCGCGGGCGGGTAGAGTTTTCAACCGAGTAGAATTTTGCCTCAGGGCAAATAAAAAGGGACGCCCGACGCGGGTGAGGCGGGTGCCGCGAAAATTAATCTGAGTTAATTAAATTTGATTTATTTATGCTGGCCCGACCGGAGCGGAGGGAACCATAAAAGCACAACAATGCCACTAATGAGGGTCACTTTTGCGGCTTTTTCCCGGATAACAGAGTTTTTCCGATTTGCGTAACTTACAACTTGAGTAATCAACCAAAGTTATTCTTTATGCGAAGCCGTTGTTTTTGGTTTTTATTGGCTAGATTTAATTTGTTGAGGGGAACCATTTATCCCCTATTTAAACTTTTTAACGAAACCTTACAGATGTGTTAGAGAATCTATTGGATTTGATCGTACAAATGAATTAAAAATTATTTACATGTTTGCAGTAACTTTATCGTTTTCTTACTCTTTACTGAGAGCATTTGAGAAATGCCGAGTCGAGATAAATGCTCTATTTTAACAATGGCAAGCAACCTCTACCTCTAGGATAGATTAGAAAAAGTAATTTTACTATTAAGTACCTACATTAAGTATCTACAATTTTCGTGTGTTTTAAAAATAAATATTTTCTAATGTTAAATGCCCAAGTGATGTCTAAGGAGTGATATTAAAAAAAGATGTAAGTACAGTCAACAAAAAGAAACAAAAATGAGAAGTGTTGCAAAAGTGAAACAAAAAGAAAGTAATTCTATTTCACAATGTCAATTATAACAATAGGTAGATTCAGTTTTTTTTATTAATAATGAACTAATGAATCAATAACAAGATAACTTGGCAAATTTTAATAATATTCTTAAGTACTTAAATACACTACTACAGAACTCATGATAAAATCTAATGAACAAAGTCAGCTTCTCAACAAAAACTATTTAAAACGAACAAGTGACGTCACAGGTAGGCAACGTGAAAGTTAAAATTTGAATTGAAGTTAATAAGCCTTTACTTACTTTTGTTGCGTAATTTTGTTACGTGACGAAAAATTTGTAACAAACTGTAACAAAAAGGAATAAAAGTCACATGTTTAATAGATCCTCAAACAAAACAAAAACTTTCAAAAGGTGTTTTGATTATTTTTGCGAATACATTTATTTATGTGATAATAATAGAAAAATTATACGGGAACACAGTATTTTTAATACCACTAATCCTTCTAAAATCCAGCTAGGGAACAAAAGGAACTTTTTAATGTTGAATTTATTCACCACAGCAGCAAGTAGGTACTTACACAAATTCCAGCAAAAATCACGCCGCAATATGGCCGACTGTGATTTGGTTGTTGATTACAAACGCAGTGTCGCTAGTTTAAAATTTTAAAACCTACTAAATATTGGTGTTACAAAATAGAATAACTAAAACTAAACTTTAAAACTAACATTTAAATACTATACCAAAAGTTAACTGAATGAATGATGGTGAATCCTGAATGAATGGTGAAAACTGAATGAATGGTGGATGGACATTTAAAGTAACGTATATCATCTAATTGTTATTATTTTTCGAAAATCTTCAAGTTCTAGATAGGTTTAGTAAAACTGAACTTAATAGTTATTAAATTACTTACATGTAGAAAGTTTGTCGTTGTCATCATGTCATGTCGTTATTTTCTGACTTGATAAGTCAGAAAATAACGATTATTTTATAACGCGCACGTTTCCGTAGGTACTATTACTATTACACGTAGTAGTTTTTTTCTAACCTCGGTACCTCGAAACTAAAACGTGAATTTTAAAAACTACCATCATGTGTTATCTAGAGTAGATATCCTAATATTCACTCAAACTACATATAAAACTTAAGGTACACATTCATAGCAACGAAATATTTACATCAATATCGTCAGAAACTAGCATGGACATTGCACCATGTCGAAATGTACAACTTTTTATGATATTACCCGTAGATACAATCATGATTGAACTATTAAAACGTCATATAGGTACCTCACTTCTGGAGTATAGAGCTCCGCTGCGCCTGCGCCAGAGCGGCCGTTCAGCACTCGCGTTTTCAAGTTAAAAGTATCAATCCATTATCTTTAACGTTTACGAGGAAACCGCAGATACTTACCTATTTTCGGTTAGGTAAGTAAGTTTTAAGAATATACCATAGGTACTATTTTCTGATTCAAGTTGAAAATATGTTTTTACATTCTAAGTATCAGGAGTTAATATTGCAAAAAAATTAAATTTAGAAAAACCAATGAAGTTTAGAAAGACACTGGAAAACATTTTTTTGTATTCTCTTTGTAAGAACATCTAAAATGTAATAGGTACCTACTTATTTATAATTTAGCGGTGGCTGTGTTGTAGAGGAGGTTCATTGTAGATACAACAAAAGTGTATGTTTTTGAGGCAATACACTCGGTTTCGTTGTTGCCCCTGCTATTTGCGCAGCGGCAATTGGAAATTGCATTATTAAAACGCTTTTGTTTAGGCATCACAACACTTGCCCAAAATCGAGCGCTCGCTCACCGCTGCTGCTTTAGGAACGAAACGAACGTACGAACGAAATAGGTACCTAGGTAAAGGTAGTTATGTTGAAACTAAGCTCAACTCAAGACAAACTTAGGTAGTGACCTATAATAATATTATAAAAATGTAAAACTTAGTTTGTGAGATTGTATAGGTACTATGTTGGAGGTAATCTTCGAAACAAATGACCCAAATGATAAAATATATCTTTGATAAATTAATTAGATATACTATGTTTCATTGTGATAACATCCACATGAACACGAACGAAGTTACAGCCGAAAGCAACCTGTGTATGAAATTAAACACAATAACCCTTCTTTGGCATTCGGGTAAAAAGGATAGAAGAACGGAACGGAGAACGTTGTCAAGAAAATGCATTAATATAGCCTCGTTTGACTTAAGGTCTACTTGTACTACGGTACTACATTATCTTTCCAAAAGAATAAAAAGTCCCTGTGTCAATATTGTACTAAGTATGGCGGCTGAGTAAACGAAAAGACAACGAAGGGCGGTTGGCAATCTTCCATTGTACGATAGATGAAGACGAAGAGTTGAACTCTTTACACAAATTAATTATTAAAGTGAGGTGTAATCTAGTTGTCTCCGGCGAGTGCTCGGAGCCAGCGCGCCGCGGGCTCGCCCCACCCATGTTGATCTTATACCAACCACTGTCTGATTAACTGAATGGCTTATACTCACTTAAGTAGGTATAACTTTACTGTCAGATTTATTTTCTCGAACGATATTCATAATTAAAACATAATAATGCATTGTGAGTGTGTGTGTACGATTGTACTTATTACTAACACAATATGGGGGGTACTTAAGTATGTGGAATGTGTTCTATGTCATTCTTTTGGAAGTAGATTGGGCGGGTTTTTAGATCGATGACTGTTTTTTTGTCCGTTGTTTAAAACCCAACAACACTGCTCGACCCGGGAATCGAACCCAAGATTTCTAGCCTAGCAATCGCGTTTTGGACCTCTAGATCAACGGAGTGGTTCTTAGGACTACTTACTAGATCAACGAGGCAGTCGCTGACATACTTACCGACGTGAAGATATTTTTTAAATCCATCCTTCTTTTATCTTCCTATTAGGGTTTCAGGTTAAAATACCTACCTACTATAAGACTATGAGCCTATTTTACAGCTTACTGATAAGTTCCCGTTAAATTAGCTGACACATAATTTCATACAAATTTTGTTAAATTTTTGAATTTATTCGGCAGTTAACGGCCATCCAGAGAGTGTGTAACAGACCATATTAACGTTACCTATTTAGTTTTAGTTAAGGTTATAGTAGCAAAATTATAGCCTTAGAAGTATCGGTATCAAAACCCAAGGGAAAATGTTTTCCTTAAATAGCTCGTCTACAAAGCATCTCAGATTTAACGTTACAGTAATGTAATATTGCGGAATCACAGATGTGGTAACATCGGCAATGGGCACGGCTTCTAATTGAGCATAGTGGAGCTGTGTTGTCACCGGTGTCGGCTCTGCGTCATGCACCACTGCACAAATGCATTATTACCTACAAACAAACCAAGCGGCTAACGGCAATCAGTTTGATTCATTTGTCTGTGATCTACATAGGTACTTAGTTACAATTACAACTAATATAACTACGGTTCATTTACATTGTAATCATTAAGAAATACAACATAGAACATTAGGTGTTACTTACTTTGACAGATAAGATAGATCAGTAACTATATTGTTTTTATTCAGTTTAGATATTGTTTTTGCAATTTAGGTAAGTACCTTCAGTTTTGATCACAAAATCGGGCTTACGTAAGATAGATGAATCTAGCTACCAAAAATAATGTTTAAGACACGCGTTTTGTATTCAGTTTCCTGACACGAAACTCAATTTGCGCGCAGTGTTAATTTTACATGTCATTTTAGCCTATACGCTAAGTAGGTAGGTACTAAAACTTTTACACTAATATTAATTATCCTTTGGATATCTAGGAGAAGTTTAAGGAGTTCCGTGTATAAGTATACAGAGAACAGTAGAAATTTAAGAAAATGTGCTGCAAAAAGAAAATAATTTCTACAACGATCTCCACGTATTCTGTATTAAAGTCAGACATACAGCGTTCGTAATGACATCGATGCGATGCTCGTGTGCGTGCAGATGACACAACTGGAAGAACATCCCTACACACAGCCATGAGCAAGAAAAAGTGGGCGTGACGCTCCGCCCAGCCCCCAGTGGGCCGCCGCGCTTTCTTGTCATCCTGCAGCCTCCCCCAACAGGACTTATCTCCTAATAGGTAGCTACAATAAAACAGATACGCTAGCAATGTGTTACTAAGTAATAAAGCGGCGCCATTTTGTCCTGTGCTTCCGTGTCGCCTGAAAGCAATAACGCCTTTATGAGCCGAGCAGCGATCCGGCATCAAGTGATCAAAGAGCTCGCCCTGTTACATTTTACGCTTGTTGCTCTTCTCTCATTGTCAAACGAAACGTTGATAACACAATCTTTCAATTCTTTTTTGTAGATAGATGTTATGTATCTACACAGTTCAAACATAATATTAACGACTCGGAAAGTTCCCATTTGTTTATGAAATATCGTTTTAATTCATGTAAAAGTGCATAACCGGTGTTACAATTTTTTTATTGTTAGTAATTCATGGGTGAAGATGTGTTAAGTACCTTCGACATTTGGCTCTACCTACTTGAGAAATCATGGAGATGCAAATAATTTTAAATGAATATTTATCTACCTATACCTACACGTAGGGTAAGTAAGTAAACGTATTAATTTAACGCCTGCCAGATCAATTAAAATGTCTGAACATTCTACAACACGTTGCTAACATATCAGTAGCAGGCTAAAAGAGATATTGCTTTCACTAGATATTTTACTCAACAATGGATAAAAAGGTGAAATTAATAATTCCAAAGTTTTTTTTATTCAGTTCTGATAAATTTAATTAAACGGGCTAAATTATCTGTGATCCAGATTTTCAAAATGGAAATAGTTATACCTAGAAAATGTCATTAAATACCTACTTATATATCATTAAGCCAGTATTCCCGGAGGCCGGTGGGTTAGGCAGTAGCAGCACGGCTGTATTTCTTAATGTAAAGCCACAAAAATATAAAATATCACTATAGTTATGCAAAAAAGAATTAAACAACGGTAGAGATGCTCGTCCTGCGACTATTCATTGCGGTGGATCGCATTAGAAAATTGCTAAGGAGCCCAGCTAAACTAGGTTCTACGTAAATACGAATAAAATACATAACATACCTACTATTACGCCTATACGTATTAACCGAAGAGTTAGTCAGAGCTGTATTGCTGTAAAGCCACATCAGTTTTCGAGTTGTAGGTAATAGGGCGCGAGCTTATATTGTTACCCTCAACCGGGTGCAACGCAAATCCAAACACCAAACTACTGGGAATTTCACAGAAATCTCAATAGGTACTGTTCGACACAACAATCGAACTCGGCGTAGTACATAATTGGGGATGGAAGGGAATTCCTGACTCATGTGGACCTATGTGGTATTAGCGCTTACAACCACTAGGCCTCTACTCCTTTGTTGCCCCGAGGCCTCCACACCTCTAAATCCGGCCCTGGAGTCAGATGAATGAATTCCAGAGAAAGGGGGGTAACAAAAAGGCCATCCCCTACCACCCTAAGAGTGAAAAAGGGGGTAATATGTGTTGCTCTTCATAGAAGTCACCACGGTGAGGCTGTTGACAACCTCACACAATCATGGCCTATCCTAAGGCCTGCACTCTTGCAAGAAGATAGGATCTTTAACGACATTCTTATGCGTAATTTTGCCACTGGCGGCGTTCCACCGTTTTAGAACGTTTGGGTTCTGGGGTCCTGAAGGCTCATCTTTTATCAAGGCAATTTCAAGAAGACTTGTTAATAATCCAGAGATCCAGATTAGAGAGGAGAACAAAAAGTAGTATATCCCGGATTGTTTAATTTGATTTTTTAATTAAGTATGTTCTTAGTAGTCAGAACCTCTGAAATCAGAACTTTTTAGCATCACTTTATCGTCTAAAAGGAAAAGATAATTTAGTTCAATTAACGTATGTAGGTTACAACCCTAAAACTGTTGTCAATTAAATCATTATTTTGAGCTCGTTGAATGTAGCAACGCGATCACATGAGCGAGTGAAGTATCACTCTATTATTTATAGACGCGTTCGATACGCAATACAAATTATTGTTTTCAAAGTATAACGTTTAGGGGAGCGCGTTGTTTGCAGAACGACCCTCTGGGACTCCCTTCGGGCTAGTGCGGCTCAACGAATTTGACATTTACCCGTGTAGCTTTAAGTGTTATTTTGTAAGGCAATCGCCAGAAATAAATACTTTTTCGCTTTGCAAAGGTATTGTGGTACTATTAAAGCAATCTTTTGACAATTGAATTTCGGTTTGAGTGGAGCACAGAGCGCAGTTACGCCTGTATGGCACAGAGTGAGAGCATGGGTGTTTGCGTGCGGTAATTGATACGAAGTGACAGACACAAGGGGATACTTTTTCAGCCTCCGGCCGTAGAGAGGAGTAATGTTTTGACATCAACCGAAAAGAGATGGGTGTGATTTGAAGTGCCCTTTGTGGAATTATAGTCGCGGATGGCGTCTTTAATATTGACTAATGCATTTCGTTGCTAATGGGGAAATGGAATACGACAGGTGCGAGGGTTTTAACGATGCTTGGGATTAAAAAAAACTTACTTTATTACTGTTAAAGTTGGATATAAGTAGGTAAATGTAACAATAAAATTGTAGATATACCATGTAGGTAGGTACATTACCAGCTACTTACTTAATATCAATACTTAAGACATATTATGACATAGGTATAATAAACATAGTATCAAGACTCGGAAAATATAATTAGGTGTTTGTAATTACTATGTTTATTTGGTACGTACCATAAACATTTAGCTGGTCTATCTATCATTTCTATCAATGACACTACCTATAGGTACTTACAGCTAAAATATATCATTGTTAGTATCTACAATTAGATCTACAAATACCTTAGGAAAACTGCGTTATTTCCACCTAATTGTTGCTCATAAAATTACCTTGATCTTTAACACAAGCATCTACTTACCTAGTGTAGATGCAAATTAAATCGACATTAAAGTATCAAGGGCGGATCAGGCGGTCCATTAATAAATCAGTTCGCTAAAACCGTAATTGTAATCTCAAACAAGGCGGAGGGCGCGCGGTGTTTGTTCTAACAACATTATTACAATAAGTTTGGGTTCGGTTCGCCGCCGCTCCGCCGCCGCGCCGCGCCGCGTCCGCTGAGTCCCCAGCCGCGCGGTTCACACGATATAAGCGGTGCCGATGCCGCGGTTTTCTGTTGCAAACATTCAACTTCACATACTTACATTACAATTGAATATTTATATCACAAAACACTGCTTACTTTCTGCAAATGTTAATCGGTTTTTTGTGTTCTTCATTCTCCAACTCCATATGTGTGACTTAATGAAGTGTGAGAGAATAAGTTTGGCGGCGTTAAAAACACCGTCAACTGTTTTAATTAGTTAATTTCGAATTAACATTTTTACTACTTCAAGCGTAGCATAAGGCAGCGGATATGAAAGATACCTATTATATTATATTTTTACCTACGTACTCCGTAGGGGTGTACCTAACATGCTCTCTTGACCAGGCTTCGGCGCAATAGGTAGGTAGGTATTTAACTTCTAACCCCGTAAGTAAAAGTTAGTTTTTACTGATTCCGAATAAATGTGTCCATTGTATGAAGTCGTGCAAGGGCTTCGCATAATAGGAAGACTGACAGATTGCCTGACTCACCCCTATTAGATTAGATACAAAGTGATTATATGTCTTTGATGAAGTTGAACTTATCTAGGACGATTACACCACATCCACATCGTTCTAGAGTTGTTATCATGAATCATGAAATTAATTCTGATACGTAGTTTGGGTTGTGACTTGTCTGTCAGTAAAACTATGGCCAAACAGACAATCAACGATAGTCATATTTAAATTAAATTAATAGTTTGACATCGCCTCCAAATTAGTAAGAAATCATAGGTAATGTAAAATGTACCTGTTATTTTTTGCTTTTAGTTCCTAGGTGTTTTTTGGAAGCAGTTTGTTTTTTATTTATTCCACTAAAACTTTTAAAATAATTTATTATAAAGTTTTAGTAGAATAGAAGTAGTATTTTGTTTTGTACCTATTATATTATATGGGGAGGCCAACTAAACGCACTGCCCTAATAAGAGCGAGGTTTCGGAGAAAAGCATAATATCATCATTTTTTTAAATGTTACGTCGATTTTTTTAAAACTGCTCGACTGTTTTCGATAAAACTTTAATGGGACCACCTCGGGGCATATACTCTTTCCATCAAAAAAATAAATTTCAAAATCGGTCCACAATTGACTGAGAAATCGCGTAACATACATACAAAAAAAAACATACAGTCGAATTGAGAACCTCCTCCTTTTTTGAAGTCGGTTAAAAATAGATCAATTTTTTGATGTCATTGTCTGCCAAGTATTTCAGGAACTTACTTACGGCAGTGAAGCAGGCCCTAAATGTTATAAAAACCTTGTAAAGTTCTCGCCAAACTTATTGTCCGGGTTCAGTTAAAATCGGAGAATCAAAAATATTGGATTAAAATTATTTCAAACGACTTGAGCTTTCTGTTTTATTTATTACAATCCTATAATTTTGTTTCTTCGATTTTTACGGCCGGGTTAAAGTTAGCTTGTGCCAACTTCAACCCGGACAATAAGTTTGGCGAGAGCTGTAGGTGGGTATAGCTTGTAAGTTTTGATGTAGGGCTAGATATAGGTACTCGTCGTAGCTACATTATTCCCGAGTGCTATCTATTGGTTCTGTTTATTTTTTCCTGAATCCCACCCATTTTACACCACCTCTTATAATACCTAAACTCACAAAAATAAATACCTAGGTAGAGAAAAAAATAGATAATAGAATAAATTGTGCCGTCTTGAATACATATAGCAGTTAGCTATGGCTTATTCAGTTACTGTGCCGATGAGTAGTGTTTAGGGTGCGTGGAGTTGGGCAGGCGTCGAGGCGTGGTGCACATGGCCCCGGGCAGCGCGCGCCCCGCCCTACTGCCTCGTCTGCTCGTCTTCCCACTCGCCACTTGATTTACCCCACTAATTAATGAGTTATCAACTTACTGAAGTGACAAAAAATGAAAAACGACTTATGAATAGAAGGTTCTCTATTTGACACATATTTTTACAACTTTTATCCATCTTTTATTTATTTATTACCTACACCACATCTTATATTTTTACGTGGCTTAGAGCGTATCTACAATGCTACAAATTCTATAGGTCTTCTATAGGTCTATAGGTTATTCTAAGGTAGGTATACCCTTTTTTTAAACAAAATGTCATTGGAATCGGCTTTAAAAAGTGATGAAAGCTTTGTAAGTTTCATGTAACTATACGCTCTTGTAGTTTAGCTTCTCAGTGCAGTTTGTCTTCAGCAGAATGAACATTACCGCGTTGAAATTATGCATGCATAATGCCAGTGCACTGCAGCGGTAGGTAACGTACAATAGAATTTGGGAATTCACCACGCTCTCAATAGCATTAAAACAATAGGGACTATTCAACTTCTAATGTAAGCTATGCCTATAAGCTTCAGAGTTTCAACATCACCTAATAAAGTTAATCTATTTTAAGCTAGCTCGAGCTAGCGACTTTATGAATAGGGCTCCGGTAAACGTAAGGCTTTGTTTTACGTTACACTGCATTAGCGTACTCACTCGTAAATAACGTAGCTTATTATATTAAACACGAGGATACTGTACTTATGCCTGAGAGATTTTCGCGAAGTGTTTCTTTACGTGTGAATAGTCTGTCAGTTCGACTACCGCACCTTAGGTTTCCTACGTAGGAACATGGAATGATGATGACCTAAACTACATTATCAGTTTGGTTGACATGTGTGGAAAATAAATAAGAATTTATCAGTAGTTCCATTACAACATTTATCGCTACATCTGTACAGTGGTTTTTACGGACGTCATAAGAAATTGAAAAACTGCCTGTAAACTATGTATGTATCTAATAGTAATAGTATCTAATATGTAGGTAAGTAATGGTAGTGATCATTGATGTGTTGAAACTATCTTAGCGTGCCGATGCCGATATAAAATTATAGCTATACTTCAATGCTTGCATATCTCTATCTAACGCAGTTTATGATACGTAGGAAATAGGGGTGCCTTTATTATAGAAAATGAACTCATCGACTGCAATGAAAACAGCAAACGAGTTAAACCAAACACAATCAGTAGTACACAAAAGAACATCGGGCTAATCTTATTGTGCGTGAGGAATGACAATAGAGTCGGGTGCGAACACTGCGAGCGAGTGTAAGGAGTCGCCGGAGCCCCGGAGTCTGGCGGTGGCAGCGGCCATATTTGCCGCTCGAGTAGCGCCCAATGAGCAGAGGGGCGCGGGCGGACGCCGAACGCGAAAACCCCGTCACTCTTTCATCGAAAGTTAATGGGACCTTTGTCGGCTGCCGACCGACTCTTGTAATGCAATTAACTCCGACAATGGTGCTATCGTTAACGAATTAATTTTAAAGGTTCCTACTGAATAAGCCCTGGGTGCCCCTTCTAAAATGTAGATGTTGTTTGCTGTATCTTCCGATGATGGATCAGCTTATCAGACCATTTGGATTCTTATTGTAGAGCTTTCATTTTTGATTATTTATGATTTACTTATAGGGATTGATTAGTTTTATACATATACCTACTAAGTGCGTAATGAAAACTGTTAAGAAGTTCTAAAACACTTACCTAGCTATTGGCTACTAGGCTTATTACACCTAGTTTAATTAAATCTTGTTATAAGACTTTATATAATTAAATAGTTTGTAATGAAAGATTTGTAGGTACCCCTTTTTTTAATAACTTTTACATCTTTCATAACTTTATTTATTGCCAAAAATTATTTGTTACGCACGGTTAAATAATATGAGATATATTTTATTTACATTCAAATAGAGCATCAATGTCTGTCAGCTTTGTAAAGATGAGAGATTACAAATGAATTCGTATGCATTTATGGAATTGTAAAAGAAACCGGCGGGTCCCGTGTTGTGACGGAGAGGTGCCACAATGGCTCGGCCAGTGTCCGCGACCACCCGCAGTCTGGGAACATGTCACACTTGTGCCTGCCCACTCGAGTGGAAGCACGCCCGCACAGCCCCTGCCTACCGGGAAATATCAATGATACCCAGCTCAACAATACTACCTTTGAGGTTTTTTTTGTATTATGTAGTTCAGTAGCTCAGCCAATGTTTGCTACAAAATTGGGTCGTTCCAATTGTCCGTAGATAACACGGTGTATAATGTTTAACTATCAATTGATCGTTTACAAAGTACGATGCGTATTAGCTACCTACTCACTTATTGAATCTTTCAGAACATTTTGAGTTATGATATCACACCATATTTGAATCTTTGTTGTTACCCTGGCACAAAAAATATATTGTACTTCCAAACCGATTCACAAAATATATAAGTAGTAATTTCTTTATTTATTAATATTATGATTGGATGGATTAATTGTTTGTGTTGTTGTCTAAACGAAGGTAGGTATTGTATTCGCAAAACCAAACCAAACCACTAGAGCTGTCTTCAGACTTAGCTTGACTATTTTTTTTTTGTTATTTTATGTTTTTTTATGATTAGGAGTTTGACTGACATTACTAGACATAACTTGACATGACATTGGCAGCCTCGCCCACAGGCAGCGTAGCAGTGGTCTACTACGCTGCTACGCACTGTAAACTGCTACACTGCTACGCGGCGCTACGATAGAGGTCCTGGGTTCGATTCCCAAGTCGAGCAAACTATTATTGGTCTCTGTAATGAAATTCTCGCTACCTATTACCACATGGGACCTTAACATAATTATACAGTCGAAATGTGAGTGTTGTACATTAGTACTCCTCTGCCAAACTCTGTGGTGAATACAGACATAATAGAGATACTACTTATATAGGTTATTATGTAAGAAATGTTTATGGTGTTAAATTTTTAATAACACCGTACATAGCGTAGGAAGCTCAGTGGTTTCTCACCAGTTATTGAAAGATTTGATTACGAAAAGAACAACTAATGTTTTCTCGGGACTGGTCACAGTAGGTCGTAGGATAAGGTTCAATGATTATATGATGTGTGTACACAATATAACGGTGGTTAATAAATTGTTCCAGTGACACAAACAAAACAAATAGGTACCTACTATGAGATGTGGTGGACAGATATTGTAGTTTTTACAATGGGAGTGGCTTCCTGACATGTTCTCTAAAGCAATGATATCGTTCAAACATTTATATATTTTTTCTTTTTTGTAGGTCTGGTTTAAAAACCGCCGCGCGAAATGGCGTAAGCAGAAACGTGAGGAGCAGGAGCGGCTTCGCAAGCTGCAAGAGGAGCGGGCGTGCGGGCGAGCGCCACTGTTAGCGCGGCAACCTCTGTCGCCTGCACACTCGCCCGCGCACGCGCCGCCCGCGCCGCCTACGCCGCGTCCATACACCGATGACTCCGATTCTGACCTAGAAGTCGCCTAAATACACACACATTGCCTATCGGAACATTTATGAACAATCTAATTACTTCCCCACACATACTTTTAGCAAAAACTATCAATTTGTTAAAGTGTACGATGGAGACATTTCAAAAAGTGTTGGTGTTACTTCTAAACTCGTGTGAGAACGACAGTGAACTGTGGTGTTGTGAAACGAATCATTGTGACTGGTAGATATCTGAATTGTGAATTATATCTAACTCAACTTACTCGCCTATACATAGAAAAATCATAACTTATCGTATATTAAGAATGTATAATGTTTAGAGGTATAATATATGTATGTAGTATACTAACAGCGCTTATCTATAAGTAGGTATCCTGATCGACTAAAAGTTTTATGTTACAGTAGATAGAACCTTTCTCCTAAATATTTATTAGATGTGTAAATCAACACATACCTAATATGAGCATTTATGATACAAAAATATATGTAATAACAACGATTAGATAATACACTTTCTAAGACTTCAGTATCTAGATGAATGTATTTTAGCAATGTGTATCCAGAAATAAAAAAAAACATCAACCTTAAATTATGAGCATTATAGATTACATTATTAGAATACTTGAAACGGTACTTACGGCACAAGTTTTCCAGCGTCATGCGTGAGTCAAGTCACATAACTAGTCAATTTTCTTCTTTAATCCTAACCGGTAGGCTGCATCTGCGATAGGTAAGCAGGTAGGTACACAGTAGTCATTGTTGTGGTGTATGTTCCTGATCCTATGGCCATGACGCATAAGCCAAGTGCGGTTTTTAGTCCGAAATACCCTGTAATACCCTGCACCCCAAAAAAGATAGGCACACAATGTTGTCATTTTAAACCGACTTGAGTATTGTCATTGTTTCCAGTCCACGTCTACATGAACACGTACTTTACTGTCCCACTACGGGGCAAGTGGGCACGTCTGCTCTGTGAATGAAGGTTACAACATATTGTAACCGTCACATGTTATTGAAAATATATTTCATTTTCAGTTTTCCTATTCTACTAATGTAAACTATGCATCATTAAGGCCCATCTGCTAAGGCTTACCTGTAAACAATTTAAATAATCACCTGCGTGCAATAAATGAAAAAAAAAACACTATAAAGTTTCCCTAGAACGACACACAATGTGCAAATAGGATGTTATTACTCCAAGTTATTGCATGCAACGATTATTTATTTTAATACTTCGTGTAAATAGACTTTGCAACCATATTGTTTACTTGGCTTCGGCTAAATACGTCCTTTCTGGGTTTATTCTGTAACATGTTGTACCTATAACCGCATTTTCAGAACGAAGGTAAATCAACTTATTGAGTACCTATAATTAATTATATACCTAGGTACCTATGTAGTTTGCATCCTTTTATTTAAATAACAAAACAAAACCTGCTGTACATTTTTCTCCGCGAGAATCGAAGGTTATTGCAATAGTACATTACATAATGTAATTGGTTTATTAGATAAAAAAGAAAATTATCCTTTAATTACATAATATACCTAATCATGTTTTGTGTTTTTTTCCCTAATGTTTTAAGATTATATTTACATACGAAACTTTAAACATACCCGAAAGTGCGTACCTACCTACTTTATGTGCATCATGCATGATCCATGACACGTGTTCGATATAATTACTAAACATTAAATATCGTTTGGAATCGCCAAAAATGCTCGATTCTATTTCGTTCATATGTATATTGTTTAGGTACTCTGTAACCGAAGGACAGGAGTATAGGCAGGTAACCTCCTAAAAACTAATATTTACCTTTTAATCTTTTACACCAAAGTATTTTTCTTATTCGATGACAAGCAGTGATAACGTTAATGGAGTTCCCAAAGGCGGATTAGGTGGCATTGTGCTGTCAGAGGATGGGGTATGTGCACCGGCATACAAATGAGCATGTGAACTGATGTAAGTGTGGCCTTGAAATGCCACGATTATTGTGTCATTGACTATGTCATCTCAATCCATAGAGCATGACGACTGGCGTGTAAACATGAGTATGACGTGACCTTATATTTACTGACCTCTGAAAACGAGTTAGGCAATACCTAAATCTACCCAATTAATGTAAACACTCTTAATACATAATATTACATAATTATAGTAATATAATATTTACATTATTGAAAAAGATTGTTCAGTAACAATTAAGTAAACCTTGGGGTACCTAAGTAAAGTTTCGTTCTAACTTTTAGGCTTCATTTCTTAAAATAAAACTTAAATGTTTTGTTGCTGCCCTTTTTTAGTAGTAGGTACAACCGTGTCCCGTTTAAGAAAAAGTACCTAGTAAAGTTAATTATAGTTTGCCTAGTCAGGTTTCAAAAGGAGCCCGGTAAGCGTTTGTATTATATAATTAAACGCCATACTGTAACTTGTAAACTTAGCTAATTAGGTATTCGGAGGGCACACAGCTCGTACTTGAGCCGTATTCGATTGGATAAATTTCATATTTACGTTTCCGTAGGTCAGTATTATTGCGAACACATTCGTATTGAATCGTAATCACAAATTATTTTTTCGTTCATTTTGAATGAAGAAAACGTGTTGTGGACTTCATCTTCATGTTATAGGTAACATGGTTGGTCACCATCGCAACTCCTGATAACATATTTCTGTGCTACGCTGCTACGCCAAACGTATAATACCTGAATAATTAGCTCGTGTAGCACTGCAGTAAATATTCCTGTGCTACGCTGCTACACCAAACATACCACACCTAAATAATTAGCTCGTGTAGCAGTGCATATTCCTGTGCAACGCTGCTACGCCAAACATACCACACCTAAATAATTAGCTCGTGTAGCAGTGCATATTCCTTTGCTACGCGAAACAAATCACACCTAAATAATTAGCTCGTGTAGCAGTGCATATTCCTTTGCTACGCGAAACAAATCACACCTAAATAATTAGCTCGTGTAGCAGTGCATATTCCTGTGCTACGCTGCTACGCCAAACATATGATACCTAAATAATTAGCTCGTGTAGCAGTGCATATTCCTTTGCTACGCGAAACAAATCACACCTAAATAATTAGCTCGTGTAGCAGTGCATATTCCTGTGCTACGCTGCTACGCCAAACAAATCACACCTAAATAATTAGCTCGTGTAGCAGTACATATTCCTGTGCTACGCTGCTACGCCAAACATATAATACCTAAATAATTAGCTCGTGTAGCACTGCAGTACATATTCCCGTGCTACGCTGCTACGCCAAACATATCACACCTCAAAAATTTGCTCATGTAGCAGTGCATATTCCTGTGCTACGCTGCTACGCCAAACGTATGATACCTAAATAATTAGCTCGTGTAGCAGTACATATTCCTGTGCTACGCTGCTACGCCGAACAGAGTATGCGGAAATTAGCACGTGTAGCACTGCAGTGCATATTCCTATGTTACGCTGCTATGTTATGTTCGGTGGAACATAACATGCCGATGCCGAGACACGCATGTCGCACGTACATGATCTCTTCGTGATTCGAGAAAAGTTACATGAGACTTTTATTACGTCCTTCTTTTCTTGTACGCATTATACATACTACCCTACATTAAATTGATATGTTAATCCTATTTATGGATAGTTTAGCATTTTTATTAGCTTCACCATTGAAGTTTAATATGCGTTCAGTGTATCAACAGCCAGTGATCATAATCATCCATTGTCAATTAAAATTACTGTTTTGATGCCATAAAGGATATCATTCCCTAATATAAGACACATTTTAATTTAAGGGGATATTTAGGGGATTGTTCTTAATATAATTTTATTTTAGGTATTGTGTGTGTGGAGAATATATGAAATATATTTCCTCCCTGTGCTATTTAAGCTGACGGTTAGTGAGGACTGTCCTGCAGTGTTCAGTTTACGGAAATAAATACAACATTGTTTTTCTACTTCGACACCTTCTATGATCTAAATTAACGAAGAGTAGGATTAAGGAGTGCTAAACTTTTCTGAACCATTGGTTGTGGTGTAGGTAAATAGGGTGGATTTTTACTAGTTATTACAAACAAGACACAATAATAACTCAATTTCGATCAGTTCATAGGTGCTATAGCAATAGAATAATTTCAATATTATGATTGAAAGGTTCATCAGAACGACATTATAGGAAAGAAAGATAAACATTGATTTAACAAAGATAAGTTTATTGTTAATAATAAATTCAAGCTTACATAATTATCACACATTCACATAATTTTGATACTTACTCATTCTCTAAATATCAACTGATAATCAACACGCACCTTAAAATGGTGTACAAGACATGGTATACATAAATGTAGTAGCGTGAAAATATTTCCCCCATTTATCACATTGCAAGGGCTTTGGTGGGTAAGGGCAGATGTAGATTTAGTACCAACTAGTAGTAGGCTAGCGGGTAGCTGTAGGCGTACGCGTATGGGTACGAGTAGGAGTAGGCTAACGGAGCACTGTACGAGGACACGTAGGTAGTGGGGTAGTACCCGTAGTCCAGCAACAACTGGGGCTTAGCCACTGCTGGGCTCGCCAGTAGCGCCGCGGCGAATGCGATCAGCATCATCTGATGGACAAGGTATTTGATTACAGAAATGTTTTTACACGCACATATTGAATGATTTCACATTCGGTAAAAGGTCAAAATTCTTCTAGAAATATCAAAATTAAAGGTCGTCCAATTACACAACGACTAAGCACTACCGTATACCTACGCGTATGATAAGAAAAACTGACAACAATTATTCTAGTTTTTGATACTGTAAAATCAGACTTAAGATCTTTATGTTGGTGGTGTAGGGTTCATTAAGTTTTCCCCAATTCCGTGAGAGTTTCCTATGCCTACGTCACAATAGGTACCTATAACTATAAGTGTGCAAATAAACGACGTAGGTTATTATTATTTCGACTGAAAAGTATGTTTTCGATGAAATTAACAAAATGTAATCGATCCGTAACTAAAACAGCACACAGGTTATAATATTAACTTAACATTATGACCTCCTTACTAATTGAGGAATGTAGTTATTAAATAAATGTATATGTGTAATGTGTATACCTAAGCCTACTAAACAAATAGTTCAAAAGATCTATTAATGAAGCTTTGTATGTAACGCATATCCATAACTGTTTCTGAATTCATTATGATCGGTGGAATTATGGCTGAAAATTCGTGAAAAAAGGAGCATGCATTAGACAAAAATTTGAAAATAATTTTGTGTACACAATTAACTTTCAAATATAAATAGGTACGTACCTACGGCTAAGCCAAATGATATTTATGATTTTATTTTACGCCGAAACTGACTGATATGGATAACATTTTAGGATATTATAAAAATAAAAAATATAGGAGAAAAGATTCACCAAAATATTTATATTTTATTATAGGAATAATGAATTCAAATAACTTACCAATTTGAACATGTCGAATATGTTTCAAGACACGAGGACTCAGTACCAAGCAAGATCTAGTGATTTACTAGACAGGACTGTTGTCGATGGTTGTGGCGGGTGATATCATGCCATCTTCTCCCGCGACACCACTTATATATGGAGCCCGAGGTCCGGCGTCCCGTCCGTGATTGGAAAAACTAATGATCCTGCGACCGTCCTCAACATGCTGCATATAGGATGTAAAAAATGTTATACACAATGTCGCATTAACAGTTAATAGTACTTGATTTCCATATCGGACCCGGATCATGGTGTGACAATAGGCTTGTAGAAGATTCGACGCCAGATTAATAGTTGCAAAAATTACTGAGAACGCCTTATGTAATATTAAAGTTATTTAAATCAGTTCTGTACAACTTTATTTATTATTATTTACTTATTTATTTATTATTATTACAGAAAAACAAGGCTTAGGTATATAGTTAGTATTTTCATTTAAAATGGGTCATCGTCGTTACGAGTAATTTTATAAATTTTTTGTTTGAGAAATTGCTTTAGGTTAGATCTATAAAAAATATTTTCTTCGCCAGAGAGATTATTAGATTTATATTTGTTCAAGTACAAAGTTTAAATTTCATAATGTACCTCTAGTATGATAGACATGCCATGAGCCAAAGCCAAATATAAAAAAATATGGACCTTCTTACGACGTAGGCTGTAGGCTTTATGGTATTCATATTATTTATTTGCATTCCATAATAGGTGCGTAGTATTTTTTTTTATAGTTATTATTGGATCTAGACAGCTTTGGTGGGAATCAAAAGGATATATCAGACAGAGATTTAAAATTCGCTTTATTTCATACCATCACGCCTATACTCCCCGAAGGGGTAGGCAGAGGAGGACTAATGTACACCCTTATTTCGCCCATGTTATAGTGGGCGAGCCTATTGACATCAACTGGGCACAAATCCAGGCTCCGAATTTCACAGAAAACCCAACAACACTGCTCGACCCGGGGATCGAACCCAGGACCTCTAGCGTAGCTGCCGCGCTTGGGACCACTAGACCAACAAGGCAGTCTGCTTTATTTTAAGATTAATTCAGTTACTGCCTTGATAATTGGTCTTATTTTGCATAAGAACTAGTTAATCTCATTTCGTATGCAAAGTAAGTCCAATACATAATAATTATCAGACAGTAGATACTTAGTGTAGTTGAGCACTTCGCGGGACGAACACAAGGATGTTGCTGACAAGAACGACTAAACTACTTAGGTACTTCTACACAATTTTATGTACTCGTGGACATGCCAGAAAACACATTATTCCGAAAACTGAAAATGCAGATCATTTATTAACCCTTCCGAGAATACAGATACCTATAGGCGTGATGGCATGTCATGTTATACCATGTTTGTAATGTTGTTCTTTTGATAGTATAACATTTTAGATCCTTATTCAGTGCCCGCATCAATATAACCTATGATAACGATGCGTTTTGAATATAAAACTATAAAGGTCTGTCAAATTGGCGTATTAGTTCATTTACAATTCAGACCATGTTTGTGAAATATTTTTCTATGATTCGTCACATCTTACTAATTCTTTATTATGGGAATACCTACCTAATAATATTTACGTCATACACGATCAATAATGAATACACAGACACAGACAGGGTACCTACACGGTACGTCGTTCTGTCGAGAAAGATTGGCGAGAACTGCCATATTCATACAGAGCTAGTACTACTAGTGCTATCTGTGTACCAAATTTAAATTAAATTGGTTCAGTAGTTTTGGCGTGAAAGCGCGACAGACAGACAGACAGACAGAGAGAGTTACTTTCGCATTTATAATATTATTAGTAAGGATTAAATCACTATTCGGCAGCATTACTCGTTTATGGCAGTCGCATTCCGATTGGTGATTGTTATTGTTACATTATAAATGACTGCCTGATCTGAATGCCTAGTAGGTAGTTGTGTCATCTTTGTATCATCATCCCCACTCCGCATAATGGCGGGATCTCTAGGCTCGTTCTTGCATGATCCGCAATCTCACTGTGAACGTCTGTTGTCGGATTCTCCCCGTGGGCCAAATGCAATGGGCGACAGACGACCCCGAGTCCGGCCCTCTTAGCGGCGGGACAGCTGTGTGTCATGTATGGCCTAGGATTCGAACTCGAGACCTACGACTTGGTAGTTCAGCGGTCAAAAAACATTGATAGCCTAGGCACATGCCTAGTCTATCAATGTTTTTTGCAAAGAACGTAGGCGAATGAAATAGTATTTGATTTTATTTACATATTTATTTACATTTACATCACCCATTAATCGTCATCATTTTTTTGGCGCATATTTCGTTTAGGGTTATTGAATTTTCTTTTCTTAAATTCTACAGGTTCCTCGCCGAGGGACTGGACCCGTTTCTCTTTAAACTGAATAATTTCAGGAGTCACGATGACCGGCGGCGGCGGTAACTCCTTAAGCTTTGGTAGCTGCAAATCCACATTCTGGACAGGCCTGGAAATAAAATTTAATAATTTAATAACATCTTGACTGCATGTTATAACGTAGGTATCGATTAGTGTTGTGGATTCGATTACCACTAGAGGCAAATATTTTCGTCATTCACAAATATTTGTTTCGAGCCTGGGTGTAAAATAGAATATTTTTTATTGCACATCAAAAACCAATGTAAGGAACAACTGTACGTTGTGTCCGTTATTTGTATATTCCCCCGCGACAAAGGGCCTAAAAATATTTAGTCTTTTCAGTTCTTTGGTTGATAACAAAATAGTTCCTCCCATAAACATGTAGCTCAAATTAGAAAACTAAAAACAAAACTTATTACTCATTAACAACTGGAGTCCAGGAGCCGTAGGGTTTTGTTGCGCGTGGCGCCGGACCGTAGTCCACGAGCGTCTTAGGCGGATCTGGGTCCTTCTTCACTGCCAATTCTCTCATTCGCTCTCTTGCTATGTGAGCATTTACCTCCATGTTCACGTCTTTTTGAGCCTGCTTCTGTTGTTGTTTTCTGAAACACCAACAAAACAAAATGTTTTATTATGTGTTACGAACGATATCAGAATTCTCAATTTAGACACAGTGCAACTTAAAATCTTTAAATAAAAGAAGCTCAGAGGTGCATGACGAATTCGAAATCAAAATAAAATTATGTGAGATCAATAAATTATGTGGTATTGCTACGATAAATTCGGACAAATAACTCGATAAAATTGGACAAATAACTTGATAAATTCGGACAAATAACTCAATAAATTCGGACAAATAACTCGATAAATTCGGACAAATAACTCGATAAATTCGGACAAATAACTCGATAAATTCAGACAAATAACGCGTATCAGAATAGTGTGGTAGGTCTTAAATATATATTGACTTACTTAATTTTCTGCTTCTTTTTCTCGTTTGATTCTACTTTTAATTTGTTCTTTTCTTGATCTGCTACGGACACATACTCGTCTGGAGTATCCCAGGTTGTTTCTACAATATACAAACATATATGTGTAGCGACATCTATTGAGCTACCTAAGAACTTATACGAAGCAACAAATCCTGAATCGCGAAAGTGAAGTTACAATACAATATATACAACCGCACGACATCAACCGTCGGGCAGTGGCCTCCCAGGCATAACACCCACCTGGTTGGAGGATCCTACCTTTGATGCGAAGGACAACACACCTCGTCCCGGGTCTATCCCATGCCTCCAAAAATTTTGTCCCAGTGCCTCCAAAAATAAATTTTAATATAAATTAAATATCAAATTATTACCATTGCCTCCAACAAATGAAGGTAGAGTATGGTTCGCAAAAAATAATACATTTATACAGCTTTGGTAATTTTGCAATTTATTTATTATAGGAAGAATTAAGTCTGGGGGCTTACCACGACCTCTTATCGCGATTCAGTTTAGGACCTAAATTGAATTGTTTTGCTTATTCGTACCACATCTTTACGCCCAACTCTTTGACAGCGATTCACTGTCAAGTTGCGTCGCTAATGCTCATTTCATTCATGTTAAAATCGGTACTCGGTCTCAGTTTAGGTTAAAATAAGAGGTCATGCCTCTTATTTTAACCTAAACTGAGACGCTGGACTATCAAAATTCACGATTCGATAAAAGTTAGTCTTTTTGCAGCCTAAATTGAATAGGTTTATGAAATAAAAGGAATATGTTGTGAATTTCATTAAGATTTGATATATAATAAATTATGGCCGCTATAAAATTGATAAAAAACAATAATCTATAAATAATAACGAAGTCCTTCGCCAAATAACTAAAGTCACCGACATTGCTCTAAGAATAGGCATGCTCATGGTATAATAAGAAGCGGCATGGCATGCTGAAGTGGTGAAAGTGGGCCGGCCATGTCTGTAGACGGACAGACGGTCGATGGAGCAGACAAGTGTTAGAGTGGAGGCCGCGTTAGGGCAGGCGTAGTATGGAACGCCCTGCGACACGATGGACCCGCGATTTGAAGAAGGTGGCTGGCAGCGGATGGATGCGAACTGCTCAAGACCTGGATCATTGGCGCTCTTTGTGGGAGGCCGACGTTCAGCAGTGGACGGCAATAAGCTGATATGATGATAAATAGTGACATTGTTAAAATAAAAATATCAATCCAAACAAATATTAAAACTGAGATTAAAACATAGTAATTCCCTTTGTGCCTGGTGCAAGTGGATGTGTTCTGTTGTGATATTTGTATTTTCGGTGGTTCCCTACGATTGTGGCTGTTTCACTGAATTTGATGAATCTTACTTTCATGAACTCTAACGCGGACTTTGTATTCGCTACTTTGTTTGACTACGGCTTGTTATTTTAAAAATTGTGGTATTATTATATAAATATTTAAATAAACACGTTTAATTAGCTTTTGTTTTTCTTTACTAAAACATTGATACATCTTGAATAAATCGCACTTGTCCTTTTTCCACTGTATTTTAAACATTGATGTTCATAGCTTTTCTTAAAACTTTCTTTTAAATAACTTATTCAAACTTCCGTATATTTTAATCGATAAATTTCAGTATCCATTGATCGCGATTTATATTTGACGAAATCCCCTCTAAGTCATTTTAACATTTACCCTTAGTAGATCCCACTAGCATCGACACACAGATCGATATATTGCCAAGGGAAACCAATTATATTACAGATATTATATTTATACACACAACACCAGTTTTTGCTGCTGTCGTTACTGTATCAGCGGTTGGAGGCAGTGGGACATAAATTGATATATTAATATTTATTTAATATTTTTCTTGGAGGCAACGGGACATAAAGTATGAAATTTTCATTTTTCGAGAACAAAAGAAGTTGGAGGCATGGGACTAACCCCTCGTCCCTTCACATATGTAATCAATTAATTATACTCCAATTATTTAAAATATCCAACTAATCAGAAAATAGAACATGGCATAATACCAAAAAGGTAAGAGGGTAAAAGTTATGTTATGGTAAAACATTCGAATTATTTTCGTTACAGGTAAGCCTATTACCATTAAAAAGTTATGAATATTAACTCCAAGCTGCTAGTGAAATTTTATTTTTTATAGAAATACTCAATTGCAATTTGGAAATCACTAGAACTAGATCAATGAGGTGGAAAAATATACATAAATTGATGTATAGTAATATCATACATAACAATATCATCAAATACCATTTGTTTCAGTATTCCAGTAGTATGAGCTTCCATCATCACTTTTAACTTCTTGCCAGGCAGGGGGTGCCTTCATTGTGGAAGAATTAGACACAGCAATCACAGTGTCACTGCTACCACTCTGACTCAACATTTCATTTATGCTCTGAAAATAAGACATTTAAATCATAAAAATATTATGAAAGATTATTGTTGTATAGATATGCAGGCACAAAAGAATAATTTAATATTTTATTACATTTTTATTTATGTACCTTTACAACATTTATAAAATACCTCTTTTAGAATGCTACAATAGTAATATAATTTCACTGTATAATAATACTTGTGTTCTAGATCATACCTGTGAAGTAAGGTCTGCATTGTTCTGGACGTCTTTTAAGTATGCTGCCATAGCAGCTGCCTCCATTTTCTTAATATCATCATCAATTTTTTCCTTCTGCTTGAATTCTTTTGCACTTTTTTTACTGAGCTGTGATATATGTTTTTGGACATTTTCCTTGTGGCGCTTACCATTCTCATGGAAAGAAATAGACTGAAATATTTTTTAATAACTACATCTTTAAGCATTCTTGTTACATATATTAAAATTACTAGTTTGGTTTTAAAAATTTGTTCACCATTAGAAACCTACAGCTTTACCAAGTTACCATGCAGGCAAAGCTACTGCCAGAAAGCTAGTTATTGGATTAGGTGGTTTTATACCTACACATAACTTGTTTATAGTATGTATCATTCATATTTAGTATTATATCTACAACTTAAAGTACTTACCACTTTGTTGTCAGCGAACCAACACTTACAAAATTCACAATACTTCCGGGCTTGAGACTTCCAGTATTCTGTCCTGAAAAATATTTTAAGTTTACAACATTATTTTTTTCTGTCATTCACTGTTATGCTTACTTGTGTCTTACCATATGGTCAAATGTGGTAAGACACAAGTAATAGACACAGTATGGCTGCGAGACCTGGTCCCTAACAAAACATCACAGAGGAAAGCTCTCAACGTGTCAGCGACATTATGTGAACCAATATGTAACTTTACACAAAAACCGTAACTCTGGTGACTGTAATAAAGGCTTTTTTCATTTTTATTTTCATTTTCACTGTTATGCTTCATCAAACCTTCATCTGTTATACAATACAATAGTTTTCCTTTTGTTTCGACCTTTAAAAGGTTCAGCTTATCTACTAAACTCTTGATCCTTGGGACAACATATACAACATAACTTACATTTTGTCAGTAAAACAATTTGATACAGGTAACGTGTTTTTATCAGCAAAAGTTTTATGTCATTAAACTCTATAGAACTTCACATTAAACTTCTAAAAGATAAATCACAAACTTGGAGTTTCTAATATAAACTATGTTATTCAACCCAATGTATTATTCTTTAAATTGATGCAGTAAAAGTAGTAAAACTAATGTTTTAAAAATTTGCAACCCAATCCACAACACCACACAACACAACACAGAAGTGCTGCCAAAAATGTCAAAATTGAAATACTAAAATGTCAGTGTCACAGTCAAACAAACAGTTATAATGAACTGTCAATGTCTCAATAAGCACCAGATATACGTACGGTTTTAAGGACCGCGGTCTTCATACCCGCGTACTCACTCGGCTCGCGTCGGTGATAGACGCACAGTTGCGAGTTAAGGACCGCGTTCTTTAAGAACGCGGTCCTTAACTCGCGTACTTACTCGGCTCGTCGCCGGTCAGGGTTCCCAACTTAGAAGCTTTCTCCCTAAATTTAGGGGCATATGAGTGTGACGGCATTTTTAGGGGTTTTTTATTTACAAGTATCATATAGAAGCTAAGGTAGCCCATATTCAGCCAGTAAGAGTTATATCAAATGTATTAAATGAAAAATATTCGAATTTGCGATGTCAAAATGTCTTCAAAACCAGAAAGTAAAATCGCAAAATAATAAAAATGTATCTTTGTCTTCATACTAGCAACATTTATTTCTGCGACAACAGCGCTGCGCCCAGAAAAAATACTTTATTAAAAAAATAAAAACGACAGCCTACGACATGAGCTTTCGTTTTCATTAATTATTCATAATAAAATAGATGTCAGCTAATACAAGCTAGACTTTTATTTAAATATAAAATGGTTAACTCTTATCAGCGTACCTCTTTTGTAACGTTTTAGGTACCTTTCAAGTCGGACAATAAGATTGGCGAAAACTGTACAATGAGGGCTATCGTTTTTTGTCTCATCAGATGGCGTGACTATTGAGTGAGGTCCTGAAATTTGTTAATACGCGCGTGAATAGAATTACATTTAAATCATATTTAATACAATAGAACCGTAGCGTAAACATGTCAGCTATGCTACAGCGTTGCGCGGTTCCGTTTTGTTCGGAAAAAAAGAAGGACATAAGTTCAATTTTGCACATCTTTTTGTTAGCTCCAGTTTTAAAGCACTGGCTAAAGAATAAAGAAAGAATAAAGACCCGTAACTCATAATTGCCATGATTAATCTGAGTTATTGCTAAATATTTACAACATAATTAGAAATAAACCCGCTTAATCAACCCACAAGCATTGAAGTCATTTCGGAGACCTCACGCTACACAAGCACCTCTAGCAGTGGATTTATACGCGATAGCTTCCATTGTACATGTTTGTTTATCTAATCTACCCTAGTGGCGATTTTGAGATATTTTTGGGATTGCAGATTCTTTTTATTGTTGTTCCATAGACTATATTTATACACATCTTGTGCACATCCCATAGATATATAATATACTGCACACATAGGTACCTATCCGATACAAGTTTCGTGTGTTGCTACTGTTTGTGCTGTTTTAAAAACTTTTTTTTTTGTTACCAGTGTAATAAAAACTGTTAATAAATGTACATTTTGTGTTTAGGTTTCTAAAACAGTAGCTTTGCAATAACTTACTTTAATACAAAGTTAGTATTGATTGTAACCAAAATATTCATGTAAATAAATCATGTTTAGGAGAAAATTAAAGAAGCAAGGTTCAACATTACTAGAGCAATACTAGATACATAATTATCATCACCATATTCAAATTAAAATTCAAAATATTTATTCACCATAGGTACATTTACTTTGTAAGAATGCAGTAGTTAGAGTTAAGTTAACTTTTTGTATTTTTTTTAAGCATTTTTCCATGCTAAGATTACTTAATGAATGCAGTAGCTTATAAAATATGTTCATATTCCTCTGTATGTTACAAACATACCTAGCCATGGGCACCGCTTTTCATTTGTTTACCACCAAACATTTGTAATTTTGTTTATTACACAAACCAACAACATCAATAAACCAAATAAAATAATTGTTTCTTTTTTTTACTTTGGTCGCGTTGCAAGGTTTTTTGTTTTGGAGCCGGCCGGAGGAGAAATGATAATGTTTTTATAGAAGAAACAAAACAAGAAATTGGCAACACTGGTTTGGTTACATTGTAATGTCGTCGTCGAGTATCGAGTGTCGTCGTCTTTTGTAGAATTTTATCAAGGTAATGTTTATTTATTAATTTTGATTTTTATCATTTCTTTTACTTTGTACAAGTTATTAACAAGTAATTGTTTCACAATTTTGGTAATTGCTTACAATAATCATCAACTTGTCATTTATGAATTTCTTGGCGGCCATATTAAAATTTTAAGATTAAACTACGACTTTGTTTTATCCCTTAATATCTCTACAATCTTTGTCTGTTTGCGTTTATATACTTACTAAAAATGAACTAAAACCCATTAGTTTGATTATGCTAACATTAGTTGCTGTGTGTATTTGTTTGTAGGGCTGAATTAACTGTTTTATATTTATTTGTACTTATTTCGGGAGCTTGTTGACGCGTCTCGTAATCTCGTTTACCTACCAAGTCTTACTTTCGCATAATTATATACCTAGTTGATATTGAGAACTTTTATTGACCATTGTTTATTCATTGTTTCAGATATCCCCGGACTAAGTTGGTGAACGTGATAAACTTCTAAATAGCTTATGTGTCGAAAAGTGACTTATCGTAAAATTTGTTTAGTGTTGGACTTGGACAAAGAATTGTGATTCTAAGTTTCTAATTTTAGTCGTGTCCCTAGTGGGATTATTTGGCAAAATGATGACCGAAAATAGAATTAGTTCAAGTAATCACGTCGGAAACAGTATGACCAGTCAGAACAAGGGGTTCGTATAATTTTTTGCTACTAGTTACGACTAATGTATCAAATATATATGTTATAAAAGCCGTTATTTTGCAGAGATGTCGATAAAAGTATCGATGACATCGGTTGGAAATCAAAATTAAAAATACCCCCGAAAGACAGGAGAATAAAGACTAGTGTAAGTTTAGAAATTTTATTGACTACCCTCTTTTCATTGATAATATGCTAACATTTTAGTATTCCTGATTTCTCGTTTGTATTTTATAGAAATTTTATTAAACATTGCTTTAAGTATAGTTAGTAAATTGCTTTAAGTACAGTTAAGGTTTCAATGTTTTTGTTATTTTAAAATAGCATATAATAGTTTTTATTTGTTTATCAAAACTTATTAATACAACTAATTTATAATACAATACTGCAATGCTTAATACCTTGTACCCAAGTGAGAACATTGGTTATTCTATAATATTTGTGATTTTTACTTGATAATTATTTTGCCATTGTATTACAATAGAATCAATTTCAATTTACTTTGAACTATTTGATGTTTTTTTGTTTGATATTGCCTAAGTATATATACTTAGGTGTTATTTATATTTATTATGATTTAAGAATGACATAGCTAAAAAAGCTACTGCAGTATTTGTTTGGAGATTTGCTTGAATTAAGAAAATGTAATAGGAACTTTATAAAGACTTGACAATGTATATAATGGTATCGATAAAAACTTTGTACATGACACTGTTTCCATCTGATTCCGCTTTTTACATGGGTAAATTATGTACCCCTAAATTGATATAATATAACTCGGACTTGTGTTAGGTTTTATGTTGACTTTATATTTTCTTGGGTTAAAGGATGTAACTGACACAAGAGGTAATGAGTTTGAAGAGTTTTGCCTAAAACGTGAGCTGCTGATGGGCATTTTTGAGAAAGGATGGGAAAAACCTTCCCCCATTCAAGAGGCTTCTATTCCTATCGCACTCAGTGGTAAAGACGTCCTTGCAAGAGCTAAAAATGGAACTGGCAAAACTGGCGCTTATTGTATTCCAGTTTTAGAACAGGTTTGATATAAGATTATTAATTTCATTGTTTGGTGTTATAAAGTTATGAGCTTAAAGAATGATGATATTTTTGGATTCCCCTTCACTTCTCTATAAGTGATAAAACCCGTTTTACTGACTATTATTTAAGCCTGCTTACATGGTTGTAGGCAGTAATAACTGCTTTATAAAATTTGTTATTTTTCTACATTTAGGTGGATCCCAAAAAAGATGCTATTCAAGCTTTAATTGTGGTACCAACTAGGGAGTTAGCACTTCAGACATCACAAATTTGCATTGAACTGGCAAAGCATACAGATATTCGTGTAATGGTTACTACAGGAGGTACTAATCTCCGGGATGACATTATGCGTATTTATCAAAATGGTAAAAATCCTATTTTATTTTCTATAAATTGATATTTATTTCTTTAGCACACTTAGTTGTTGTTTTTTTGTTCCAGTTCAAGTTATAATTGCTACGCCAGGTCGTATGATTGATCTCATGGATAAACAAGTTGCCAAGATGGACCAGTGCAGGATGCTGGTACTTGATGAGGCAGACAAACTTCTTTCTCAAGACTTCAAAGGAATGCTAGATATGGTTATTTCACGGTTTGTATCATTTTTAAATAATTCATCTTAATTTTTTATAATCTTCTAAGCAAACTGTTATAACACTATTGAATTTTGTTGCAGATTACCCAAAGAACGCCAGATCTTGCTGTTTTCTGCTACCTTTCCACTGAGTGTGAAACAATTCATGGAAAAGCACTTAAGAGAGCCATACGAGATTAATCTCATGGAGGAACTTACTCTGAAGGGAGTTACACAGTACTATGCATTTGTACAAGAGAGACAGAAAGTGCATTGTCTAAATACACTTTTTTCAAAGGTTAGTTAGTATTCTAAAAAGATAAGCAATTCTAAAAAGATAAACATTAAGTTTTTTTAAATATTTCTGTATGATAATATGAAATGTATTAAATGTTATATTTTTGTTACAGTTGCAAATAAACCAGTCTATAATATTCTGTAATTCAACTCAGCGTGTCGAGCTGCTTGCAAAGAAAATTACTGAGCTAGGTTACTGCTGCTACTATATTCATGCGCGTATGGCGCAGGCACACCGCAATCGCGTATTCCACGACTTCCGTGCGGGACTCTGCCGCAACCTTGTATGCTCCGACCTCTTCACCAGAGGTATCGACGTGCAAGCTGTCAACGTCGTCATTAATTTTGATTTCCCGCGCATGGCGGAAACCTACTTACATCGCATCGGTCGCTCAGGACGGTTCGGCCACTTGGGTATCGCAATCAACCTAATCACATATGAGGATCGGTTTGCTCTGCACCGCATCGAGCAGGAACTGGGCACGGAGATCAAGCCGATCCCGAAGGTGATCGACCCAGCGCTGTACGTATCGCGCCCGGACGACGACGACTCGGCCGACAAGTAACGCCGTGCCGCCGCCGCTCCGCTCGCGCGCATGCCCGCCGCGCGCCGCGCGCACCGCAACTAACTGGACTTGCTGACTGGTGAAAGGAACTACATTGTTTAAATCTTTAAAAAACAAAAACTTATTTGTAAAAAAGTGTAATGAATTTATTGTAACAAAATGTGAGTGTAAATAGTTTATCGTGAGTAAGACTTTGACCTGAAATGGGTTACTTTTTTAAAGTGTAAATAAACCACACATCAGGACTTAAACAAACAAAAGGTATCTTGTGTACTTTGTCCATATTGGATATTGTGTGCGAATTCCTACATTGTTAAAATATAAAAATATTTATTTGAGCATCATCTATGAAAGTCTACCTAGATTTGTCCATCATCTTACATAAATTGTGGTTGACTTTCAGCTGATATCATGAATACTTACCCACATCATATTATTAAGTTTGAGCTAGCACCAGATTTAGTTTACGTACAAAAAAAAAATTAAATTCAGTAAGATGTGGGTAGGTTGCTTAGACTAGCTCAAACATCATCGATTGTTGAAAGAAAAAACATTTCAGTGTAAGTGACATTGTATCAGGCCGCTTGATACAATGTCTATCATCAAGCCATATTTAAAAAAGAGAAGTCATTGTGATACAACTCCTAATAGACAGAACTTAACTGATCTCACAATCTGAGTATAATCAAAACAATAAATTTTCAGTTTTATTTTAGTCTGGGTAAGGTATCATAATGACCTATCTTTGCAGAATTGTTTTGTCATGGTATAATATTTTTTATTATTTAGCGGTTTGGTCACAGAGTTATGTAATTTACAGTTTAATATAAGGCTGGAGGGCTTGACTAAAAGAGTTTTTTAAATACATACTTTTAATAGTAACAAACTCAAAATAAAGCAGCAAGATGATTAAAGGCAATAATGATTATAGAATAGCGATCTTACATTATTCAGCCCTCCAGGCTTTATCTGGTAATGGAAATGGCATGTTGCTTAAATAAAACATAATATTTGAAAGGAACTGTGACATTAATCAAATGAGGAATGAACCACACTGTAATGGCTTGCAGATGTGGCACATTGCTCATACTGGGGAATTAATTATTTTAGAGCTTCGTTTTTTTAACGAAATTACCAACTGCTCTTTGGGGATATAAAACATTCGGGATGTCAAGTGAAGAGTTAATTTGGTTTAGCAGATCTTTAAGAAATATAGAGTACAACAAAAGGTTGTCTCATATTTTGTCTATATTATAATCTTATTTTGTATTTTAATGCAGACCTAATAATCGCTCATCTAATATGTCCTGTCAATTTTTATTTATTTGCAACTTTATGTGCATTTTATTTTTTCTCATAATGCTTATGTAAAAATAGGTTTCGGAAATTCTAAACTCAATTCGGTGTTGGTGTATTAGGCTTTTATATTTTTAACCAAGTGTCTACATTATTTTATTAGCCTGTTATATCTGTTATAAAGAAATGTATTTGGACAGATATATGTTGTAACTTCTAAGGAAAGACCAAATTGGAATTTGTTGGTAAGTTTGATTTGCTGATTGAAAATTGTATTTAGTATAAGGGTTGTTTTGAAACATGAAAGCTTGGAATTCAATTAGTATTTTTGGTGGAAATTTCATACATGTTGTGAGATGGGGAAAGTGTTTTTGACAAAATATATCTGTGATAAAGGTTGATGATGATTTCATGGTACACCCAGCAACACAGCGACTATATAATGTTTATAGTTATTAAAGTATACTGAATAATTGGATATAATGAGAAAATATAATCATCTGTGTTGCTGATCGTGCGAAACTAAGATTTGAATGTGTACCTTCTAACTATACATATATTTACTTATTTAGTCTTCCGATTATCTTGAACTATGTGTAAATGTAACTGACCAGTAATTATAAAGATGAAATGAAGCAGGTTAATAAAATAAAGCGACAATAGCCTGATTATGTTAATAAAACGATGTTGATTCTTGGTTAGTGTATTGCTGTCTAATCTAATAAGACTCAATACTTTGGAAGGTTATATTATCACCTATAAACTTAACAACGCTTTAATCCGATTGTCAAGCTCATACGCATCAGTATTTGATCTCTATTTTCAGTTTAATAATGCGTACGAGTAACTGCGTTATAAAATAGTTATAGATGATAATACCTTGAATCATCGTCACTTTTAGACCGATAATCAGGAAGAAAACTGATCTTAGTACACCAGATTTTTTAAAACCTGTAATAGAAAGCATATCAGATAAGATTTTATAAAGATGTTATAGTTTCAATAAATCATGCTCTTATACAAATACCTGTCGAAATGTATACATTCTAGAATGACCTATATTGGCAGTGGCATATTCTGTAATTTAATTATTGTTTGACTTGTTTTATCTATTTCAGAAATATATTGTTGTTAAAAAACTGGCCAAAAATAAACTCTTCACGCCATATTATCTTTCATTAAAATTTTGTGATGGTGAGATCCTAGGGTAAGTGTGGTCAACCGGTAGACCACGTCTGTTTATCCGGGTGGACATTGGCATGGCCATCAGGGCTATTTATTTTGATCACATAAAAAAATTGTCGAAACTAGTCACAAAAGTTCCTAAAGCACCTAGCGAAGATCTTTCCTATCCAGTAAGTTTTGTAGATATCCGAATTTTTCCGCTTTATTTATTTATTTATTATTTATTATATACTAGCTTTTCCCGAAGCTTCTTTCGCGCCAAGTTTGATCCTCTTTATAATAATCGGTATTCTGTTATAAGGGGAAATCCAACATCAAAAACCATGAAAATCGGTCCAGCAGTTCTCGAGTAATGAGTGTTGTAACAAACCCGATTATATAGTGTGGCTGACCTTGGCTTGGCCACAATCAGGGATTTTAATTTTGATAACGTAGAAATTTTGTCGCTGGGGAGGCTGACCCCAGCACGGCCACCTATAAACCCTTATAACTTTTGAACCGGTGACCGACTAAATCCGATATTTGGCGACAAATTTCGACTAAATACCGACAAAAAGGACTGCAAAGTTCACCGAAATCACAGAAAAGATACTCTGCTTTGGTCCTGCTTACTTTTACCGACACTTGCCACTCAGCTACCACTACGTCAGTCTGCTCTTGACCTCTATGCTATTCTCAGCAACTAGTACAATTTTGTAGCAGGGAACCTCCTGTATGTCCGACGTAAGAGGGGCCAAGATCATAAGGAAAAACCCTATAAGCTACCGACTTTGCGGCGATGCTCCAGATTTTGCAGTTTAGCCTGGACAAGGGAGTTGTTTCCAATGAGCTTCTTGGCACGTTTCTCGACGATTTCCAACGCTTCGAGCTAGCTACGAGGTACTTAGCCGATATATCCCAGAGATGCGTAAACAGTACTCCATGCACGACCAAACTTGTGCTTGATATTATATAAGCAATTGTACCGGTGTGAAGTAACGTCGCACCTCCGAGGATACCCATTTCGGGCAGCCACTTGAGCCTTGGACTCTATATTATTATATATATATATACGAGCCAAAGAAGCAATGCCATCTTTGGACAGCAAACTGACCAGACGCCTTTTGCATCTGAATAGGGCCAGCCTGCGCCTGGTGGTGGGGACTATAACCGGACCTGCTCACTTAACAAACATTTTCATACTATGGCATTACAGATAGCCCCCTGTGCATGGCGTGCTTGATGGCCGAGGAAACGGTAGCACACGTGCTGCTTGAATGCACAGGCGTCACCCAGATACGGGAAAATACCCTAGGATCACCAAGATCTGTAGCGGACACACCGAGGAGTCCGGGAAGACTGATCTGCTTCTGGAGGAAGTTGGGCTGGCTATAATGACAGCCCCTCGGCTCACGTACAATGGTCCACTGCAGGACTAAGTGCGGAAACCGAACCCACACAGCAGTGGATTCTCCATGACTATGATGATGATGATGAGCCAAAGTTGAGGTTTGACGTCAAAGTAACGCCCAAGAGTTCAAGGTGGTGGTTCAAGTTATCGGCACAGATACATATCGGAAAGAAGGAGTCAGTTTGAATGGGCTCTTTTTGGCGGAAAACAGTCACGCGTGGGTCTTGGTAGCGTTGAATTTGATCAGATTGGCATCGCCCCATTCCGAGACTGCCTGAAGGGACAAGCGATCCAGAATGGCCTCTATTAGAGACGAGAGAGTGGGATTTTCAGCAGATCATTTATGTGGAGCAGGAAGAGTGTTGCAGAGAGTACTGACTCCTGGGGAACACCTCTATTGATATACATTCGATCCACCGAGCAGCCACCAATCCGAGTCATATCGATCGATTCCTCAGATAAACCTTTTTCAGCGTGGGCCTGTAATTTTTGTATAAATTATGCGAAAAATAAAGAAATTGTGAAGAAATAATAAACTATACATATAAATAACACAACTTTAAGCACCTACAGCGCCATTTATGGTTGATTTACAAGATTCAGATTATGTTCAGCTTCAAATTCTAAACGATTTATTCAAAGAATCGCGAGAACCGAAAGAACCGAAAAACCCGGTTCTTTTAATTTCAGAACCGGGAAAAACCGGTTCTATGCCCTGCTAGTGTCCGATTATGGACTGTTTATGGACAGAGTTAGAAGGCATGCCAATTAATAAAAATGGTGAACAAAAACTGAACCTACTACTACAGCTTAAAAATACTGCTCGGCAACGGTAAGAATTAAAAAAATTTCAACTAAGTGTTTTTAACTTCGAAGCACTTTTTTGAAAAAAAAAATGCGTGCACCTTATTAGACATACTTTTAAAAACTTCTACGTCTGTTTAGCTATTTAAAAAGGTATAACACTCTGAACAGGTAGCAGAGGGTACATTTTTAGTTTAAGATAAAAAATAGCTAAAATATGGAATTTCTAACAAAAATTCTCATTATTTTTCTTAAATTACTTTTTACGACAGAAGTTCGAAGGTTCCGCCACATTTCCTCAGCCGCATCGATTAATCTCTTGTCTTAAAATATCGACATTTGTCCGGTTGTTTGGGACCGGTACCCTGGTATTAATATTTTCCAGATTCTTTATTTAGACAGGAATACACATCAAAATATATAATAAAGTATTTAATGAAAATCAGTCATAATTAAGTACATTACAGTTTATGTTATGGATGTCATAGCACTGTTTTATTTAAATTAACCGTCCTATATTTCTATGATTAATTACGTAGTTACTATAGAAGTTATAACTGTTTTTTTTATCGTTGTTGGGTTTGCGCTTCACCACAATCTCACCTGATGATAAGTGTAGATGTTACTTATAAAATACAATAATTGATAATTACAAAAAAACTGAAAGGATTAATGTACAAGATTATTTTCTTTAAGATATGTATAAGTTATTAACAAAATAGCTTTGATATAAATATTACCTATAAGTTTGTATCTGAGATACCTACTTTGAAATTAAGCTATTTGTGGAACCACATGTTTAAACCTCATAGTTACATAATATCAAGATTATAAAGATATTATTAGTCAACTGATAGCAAACGACAACGAATTTATATTAGGAAAAAATAAAATAAAATAAATAAGTATTTACTAAAACTATAGCTGTCTTACGAATAAATAAAACATGTATAAACTGGCGGACAATTCTGGTGGGTATTGGAATATTTTAGTTATAAACTCAGGTCCCCTAATTAATCTTATACATATTTATTTCCGATTCGGTAATCAAATTACATGCAACATGTTAATAATACACAAAACACTTTAAACTTAAAAGAAAAATAACTTAGGGCGATGTTAATCAATTTGTTCATAGTAAGTTCATTATAATTATGTGACTAATAAAGTTTAATTCAAGAGATCAAATGATTATTAAGTACAGGTTCAAATTTTTTCATCGAGAAGTATTTATTAAACTGCAATATTAATATTACATAATATATGATAATGACAAACGGTTCCGAAAATAATCAAGAATCACACAATCCAATATCCTAAGTGACATTAAGGACCTGTTTCACCACCTCTTGGTAAGTTCCCGTTAAATTACTTGACAGATAACTTCATACAAATTTTGTTCCTTTTTTATTTATCCTACAGCATAGCGGCTATTCAGAGGTGGTGAAACGCCCTAAATATATTATTAGTTTTTTAAACGCGGCTTACATCCATTATAAAATAATAATCATTATGTAATAAACAACAATACATTTAAATTCGATATTATTCTATTGCGTAATTGAAAGTAGGCAATTTTAATATTGATTACTTAATCATAATGCGTATTCTAATCGATTGGGATATTTTTTACGCCTTTAAGTACTAACAGCACAATAAGCATAGCACAAAAAAAAATGTGCGTGAATAATGTCTAAAAATAAATGTCATTCTTTCAGCTTCAATAGTCTACCTATAAAAAAAATTAAGTCATGTACTTTGTGTACGTATGGCCAGCGAGCTTGCGTATAGTAAATAATGGCGTTAACACAACCCCGTCAATTTGGTAATGAGTTACTATTTGCCAAATGACGGGTACAGTACGGTAACAGTGAGTGAATTGTTACTGTTAGTACTACTTTGTATTTATGTTCATTGTCTAGCAACAACATTTTCACATAATATCGCCTCGGGCGTAATACTTGTCGTTTTGAATT
Organism: Acronicta psi; assembly: GCA_946251955.1. Classification (NCBI taxonomy): domain Eukaryota; kingdom Metazoa; phylum Arthropoda; class Insecta; order Lepidoptera; family Noctuidae; genus Acronicta; species Acronicta psi. The sequence continues at coordinate 5,706,514 of OX276475.1, read as the reverse complement.
TGATGATACGATCGTTTGGAAGGGAAATATTAAAATAATGGCCACTTTGACTTTCCTTCTGTATTTTTTCGTATTCCCGCTCTTGCGTATTGTTCTTGATTTGGTGGTGTCAGTCAGTTTATGACAGCGTTTATTCGATGGAAAGCTGCGACATGAGCAGGTCGGGCGGCGGCGGCAGGCCCGGCTGCAGCGTGACGGCCACGCCGCGGTTCAGCGACACCGCCGGGTAGAACGCGCCGCGCAGGCCCGTGAACGCGACCTCGCCCTGCAAATGGTTGGCGACATTTTTATTATTGTTCAAACTAGATTTCATCGTAGTGAGCATGTTAGTACGTGTGTGTGTGTGTGACCTGCGGCTGGTCGTCGACGGTGAAGCGCAGCGTGCCGCGCGCGAGGTCCAGCAGCACGCCGACGCAGGCGCCGGCCGCCACGCCGCCCGCCGCGCGCCCGCCGTGCGCGCCGCCGTGCACGAACCACGAGCGCGACCCGTCGATGTACATCGCCCAGCCCAGCGCGTCGCTGCCTGCCAACATTATATCCAACGTACATTTATTACAGAACATAATATTATATGCGCCCATCACATACACACATCTGCCACACCAGAGACATTGCTAATGCGTTTTTAAGAAACCGAAATAGGGCGGCACTGGCTCTCCTCGTGTCACGGGCAAAAGCCGAAATACACAAAGGTGCTTTACAGAGTGCGACGCTAAGGTGGTCGTCAGCTAGACAAACCTTCAAGAGAACCTCTTGAGATTTTCTCGTATTTTTTTTTATTTCTGTAAATAGATCTTAACTGAAGTCTGAAAATAGTATAATTTTTTTAAACTAAATGGCGCATCTAAGAAGAAGATCTAAATTACATGATAAATGATAAAATGTTCTATGTTTAATTACCAAGCATCTTGTCCCTGGCGACGTCGGCTCGGGCGATGCCGAAGGCGGGGTCGGCGTCGCCGTCGTAGCGGTCGATGCGCAGGCGCCAGTAGTGCAGGCCGCGCGCCAGCGGCTGGTCGGCCAGCGCCACGCGCGGCTGCCAGCCCGCCGCGGCGGCGCCCAGCCCGTCGGCGCTCAGCGCCACGCCGCCAGACGCCTCCGCACACCGCGCGTCCCACGTGAACCACGCCACTGCACACACATTATAGTATTGTTACACATATTACCTTTCACCGCTAAACCCTGGGCTGACACAAACTGCACTGGGTCTGCTTAGGGGTGAGCTCCTTTATTTAATCTAGGCTTAAGATATGTTTTCCTAGATGAGCTAAGTGCTTGTGTATCAGCGATCCACATTCCGCCAGAAGGTGGAGTGCCTCATGCCTGTTGTAACCCATAGCCGATAAGGTAACTAAAATTCCGTACCGTTTTGAAAGGTTTTTAGGTCCCTAGTATACCTAAGTATTTTTATAAGAGTACATATATATTTTTATAAGAATATAAATATATTTTTATAAGAAGGAAAAGGCTACAAAGAAAAATATACAGAAATGGGACCACCCTCAGTACCTTACAAAGCTTAAATATTGCGGTGTTTTTACATAAGCAGGATTTATTTATTCAAATCATGTTTGGGTCTTTACCTGGAGAGGTTTGCAGGCCGATGACTTCACTATAGGGTCCTTCACCGGCACCGTTAAAAGCTTTTACTCGTGCACTATACAACGACGCATAGTGCAACCCATCTATGGTACAAACTGTTTCTCGACCACAGTAGACTTCCTGAAAACATTGAGAATTTTAAAAAAAGATTCGGGAAGCAGGCGTTTTTATATTGTTTTAATAATAAAAAAGGCTAGTAATCTCACCCGGAAGGGTCCCCCCAGGCCGTCGTCGAGCTCCAGCACGTAGCCGCGCACGGCGTGCGGCGGCGCGGGCGCGCGCCACGCCAGCGTGCACGAGCAGCCGCGCGCCGCGCACGCCTCCACCGCCATCTCCGGCGCGCCCGGCGCTAATTCACGTCACATCATTCGAAACAAGATAAATAATACAGTGCAAAATGTTCATTTATCAATTAATATTTTGGAAACCTCAGTCATAGTTGAACAAAATAGTATAGTAGCAACAGTAAAGACAAAAGTGATTTGGAGTAGGTACAGACTAAAGTGGAAATCTATAGTCTCTGCCTACTCCAATGGGAAACAGATTTTCAATTGTCTATCCTGGCACACCACTTTCGCTTCCTCTACATAGATATACTGATTTAAAAGAGTTTATCTTATGAAGCTATTTAAGTAATGAAGTATGATATACGTTTTTTTACCTGATGATTTCATTAGACATTCCACAGCTGCATTTCCAATGTAGGCAAAATATAGATAATAAAAACGAATTTAGAACATCAGTAGAACATAATAAATATTTTGCAGCCAAGCTGATAAGTAAAATCTTACGTATGCATTCTACGAAGTTCATGCTCCTGACGGTGCGTAACGCAGGCTCTACGTCCAGTGTTAGCGCAGGCGCGGTGGGAGGGGAGTCCAGTGACGAACACAGATTGGATGCGGTCTCCTGCGCACGCGCCGACAATATGTTGCCCACCTGACAAGAAATACATAATTATGTTATAAAGACTGAGCACAAGATATAAGAAAGTACTGTAGTTATGTACAAGTCAAAGTCTTTTATATGAGTAATTTATGAATCTAAACTTAGGAATGGCCTGATCAAACAGTTACTGTACTTTGTACCATCTTATAGGGCAAGGATGTCATTGCTTTGTTTACATTCCTTGAATTGATATGAGCTACCTGTTCTAACAAATTGCATAAGTGTTTTGCAATAGTTATGTATGATCTATAATTTTCATTGAAAGCTATTATGTAAGTGACACTTAGTTGAGGTGATGAAACAGCTTTATCAGTATATTGAACTAAATGTACTGCATTTTGATGATATCACTGTACATATTAGAATTAGGTCAATCTAATAATATTACACATTATCTTTAAATAGATGTTATGCATACATTTTGTTTTGAAAAACCTTTTCATTATATTTTATTTATTACACGACACAAATACATAAAAATAATTTTGTTTAGTTGGGAACAAATCAACAACATTTACTGAGAAGTGTCTATGAGTTAAACCTGTTAAAAACCTGTAAGTTATCAGACAATAGGAACTGGGGTCAACATTCTTAATTGTTTTTTTTTTGACACATTTCTTATTACTATTCATCACCTGTAAAAAAGCTGCATGGTCAGACTCCTTTAAGGCTTCAATGGAAAAATGTAATAGTGCAGTGGCCTCTCGTAGTTTCTGAGCAGCGTGGGATGTTAAGGAGCGCATGTTGGTTATGGCTTGAGACCGTGTGTTGCGAGCTGCACGTATTAGTTCATCACGTCTCCTCTCTATGGCACGGGTTACTTCAGCACAAGCATGCTCTATTTGTTTCTCCAATTCTTCACATGACTCCTGTGCATGAATTGTTTATAAAATATATATATATCCACCTACATAAGTTAAGCTATTCATTAATCTTTGCTAAGACTTAAGGCTCCTGAATCAACAGTAATGAGAGGTTTAAACTTAAAGTAGATACTTACATTAATTTTATCACCTGTTCCTTTTACTAGCTGTATATACTCTGTCATGGCTTTCGCTTGTTCAGATAGATGTTGCAATGATTGAGATAATTCAGTCTGGGAAAAGAAGTATATTTTTTTATTACTTTATTTTATAATTAGACAATCTATCATCATTAGGTTTATCTGTATGTAACATAAAAATACATTGTGTTAATCTGCCAATGCTAATCATCTAACTGCTTTACATGATACTTTTTTAAAATGCTGTCAATTCAACACAATCATAAGTTTTATTATGGAATGGTATGGGTCTGCAATTTTAAAAGTTTCCATTTTCCCCCAAAGTATAGATATTGAGCAGAATTGTGAACATCTAGTGTCTCAAATTTTTGTTTATTGTAAAAAAGTAAAAAACAGCAACAATCTTGTATATAAAATAATATTTACAAGTTTGTTGTTATTTTTAACTCAGCAATTATGTTAATATGTAAAGGATATTTATTTCTTAATAAATAAAGAATTTAATAGTTTTTTTGAAGAAACTTACAAGTCAATATTACATTGTTTCATCCTTTATGATATCTGTTATAGATAGAGTAGATAGCAGGAAGATAACTTTCATTACTATACAACATTTTTTGTAGGCTGTTCTAGTGGTGTTTTTTAGTGTATCATGCAAAGTACAGTTTACTTACAGCTACAATAGGTATATTATATTTACCTTATGAGCTCTGGCAGCAACAGACAGTGCTTGTGTCTCATGTGTTGAATGTCTTTCAGCAAGGCAGCGCTGACAGATAGGTACTAGGCAGGAGTTGCAATATAGTACGGGGGGCGACCCATGGTCCGAGCAAGTTGTGCCCAGCGGCCGCAGCTCGTGCTGTGCCAGTGGACCGCGCGTGGGGTGCCAGGCATCACGGCAGCCTGCACAATACCTTACTGAGCACTGCTCGCACCGTACCACAGCTGCACGGCGTTCACCTTCGCACATCTGACAAGCCTCTTCAGCAGGCGGCGCTCCCGTAACACCACCAAACCGCTCAACAATAGTTCGCATAACGCGAAACGGTGGAAGACCTTCGGCTCCATTATCATCCAGATAAACTAATTTACTGCACGATGGGCATGATATTGAAAACGCTGCGCTCGAGTATGCGGCCACAGCCGGAGTTCCTGCGTAACTATTAGGCCTTGATCCACATACAACTCCGCTGTCAGTTTCGCTGGACACTGAGGCTTTGTCCGCTTCTTGATAATCGTTAGAAGCTGCCGAATTATCTCCTTCGTGTATAGGTGTTTGTAAATTAACTGCACAAACTCTACATAGGGCATGCCCGCAAGGAAGTAATACTGGTTCTCTGTAGAATTCTTTACAAACAAAACATCTTATCTCTTCTTCCATTTTGTTTTATGAACATTAATTACTACACATTTTTTAAACTTTTAAGTTGTATAAACGTAAAACTGTGTCATTATTATGTTTTAAGTATACAAATAAGTTGTAAATAAAATAAAAATCAACAATAAAAAACAATGCAACATGCATTACACTATTCACAGACAGACTGAACCAAAGAGGAGAATAATTTTATTTTTTTATGGTGATCATAGATAAAAATGATGCCGATAAGATAAATAAAGTTCTAGATGTGATTAGTGAGATGTTTATTTTTGGACCTACTACACAACACAGAAACCACAGAAATTGATAAAATTATTAATTCTATTGAAAGTGGGATAATAAACTATTACCGATGATTTACGGTGAACCATTTGGAATGGGCAAACTAGGAAGCGTTTTGGTTTGCAGTTCATCGACCTATAGACATAGATTGTTGGAACTACAGAGGCAGAGTAAACTCGCAATGAGGGCAATCGTTTTTGTCTTTGTTTTTGTCTCACTAGATAGCGCCGCTGTTGAGTAAGGTTCTAAACTGTGGCTGTCAAAGTTTATTTATACGCGCGTGAAAACAAAGTTTAAAGGGTCATCGAAATCAGCCCAAGTGAAGTACCAAAGGTACTCTTACTGGAAAAATACCTTGTATTACGCTGGTTAAAACTTTATTCGTACTTTTTTTTAATGTTGATTGGGGGATGAGATAAATATTTTTTAATTTGAGAAAAATCACGCCATTTTAGAACACTATTATCTGTTTCATAGTAATTTCATAGCAAAAACGAGTCAACGAGCGGAATGACACTAAATTTATCAACAAAACTTGTCTTTTGCGTTTCGATACATATATTTGATAAGTAGAGTTTCATATTAGATTCACCATAGTGTCGTTTAGGCTTTATTTATTTTATATTTCGTTTTTGTGAATTTAATTTATCATAACGTTATGTTGATTAATATAATAATGCATTTTTAATTAAATAATTGAAAATAAAACATTTTCTTAATGAAACTAAACGCAATTGCATAGTCAATGTTGCTACGTGATTTAATTGTACTACGGGGTATTACAACTTTGAAACTGTTTTTATATAATTAGTTTTGTATCAAAAAACATTTTTTTCTCTACAATTTGGTATGTATGTACCTCAGGTAAAAATTTGGGCTGAGTTGTATGAGCTTTCGATGACCTCCTTTAAATCTTATTTATTACAATAGAACCATAGCTTAAACATATCGGCTTTGCGGTGCCATTGTGTTGAGACTTCCGTTTTGTTCGAAGAAAAAGGAGGACATTATAGGTTCAATTCTGCACCTCCTTTTCTTAGCTCTGCTTTTAAATGACTGAAATTCATTTAGTAACTCATATTTGCCATAATTAATCCGAGTTATTGCCAAAAATTCACACTATTTTAATTAGAAATAAACCCACGTAGTCAATCTAAGTCCACGTAGTCAACAAGCGATGACGTTTGACATTTTGGAGATGCAACACAAACACAAACGCCTCTAGCGGCGGATTCATACGCAATAGACCAAATTTTTTAGTTATTAGTCTCAACGAAGCGGAAGTATTTATTTCCTCGTTTATATTTAAAATCTCACTCTTATAATTTTTTGGTGCTTTTTGGTGATGCCTATGTGGCGCCACCACCCCATTTCACCCATAGATACAATAGATCTATGATTTCACCCGATTTCGCCCTTCGCCGGATACGAGATCCGAGATTAATCTGTGTCCGAGATCCTTGTCTCTACCTTCCATAATGTCAAACTCATCAAAGTCAATTTGACATCTAAACATCTGTTTGACAATGGCAATTTAATTTTGACAGTTTGTAAATAGAAAGAAGCAAGAATCTGAGTTGTGTTTATCAACTTTCAATGTTTATATTCTTTTTGTTTAAATTGCGCTGCTGAATAACATATAATTTTAATTTTACTGTTATGTAGAATAAGTGCTGCTGTTTATAATATAGATATCGAAAATGGAGGTGGCATTATCGTCGGATGATAGCTGTGATTCTGAAATGAAGCTAATGAAGAATGAATTGATAGGTAATGGAAGTTATAACTATGTTCTTCTTGAGATCTTTAAAATATGTAATGGATGTATTAACCGGGGTTTGATCGAAATTATAGTAATTAAGCTTGTCGTAGACTAGCTATTTTAAATTTTTAACATGGTTGCTTTAATTGGCTTGGCGATTGTTGCGTTGGTGATCATTATTATCATCATCCTCTTGCCTTTGTCCCAATTTATTTGGTCAACAATATCTTATTACTGTAATGGTTTCTAAAATCCTTGCAACTAAAACTTTAAGTTGTACCCAATTTATTTTCTAGAATTTGGTCTTGATGAAGAAAACCTTAGTAGGGAAGAAATGAGTGATCTTTTGAAAGCATTGAAGAATTCAAAATCAACTGAAAAGGAAGATGAAGTAGCACGTGACAAAGTAAATTTCTCATTAATATAAAATCCTCTTAAAAAAAATTTTTTTTGCCTCATCACTTAATACTGAAGGATGTTTTACTGTTTCAGGACAACAATGATTGTGGTACTTCATCTAAAAAGACTATGAAAAGAAGATACTTAAATGTTAGAGACAGACGGTTGCCATGGAGTCTATTACCCAGCACAATAACACCAGCTGAAAAAGCTCGTACCCTAGCAGTTTATATAAAACTGATGTCTTTAAACAACTATCACCAAGCTAGGCAGTCTGCAAACTTTGCAGCATGGCCACCCCCGCTGCAAATTGTTGAAGAAACAACAAGAGTTCAGCCAGTAAGATCTACAAGGAGTGGCAGATCTGTGCCAGTCTATGCTGACTTTGATGATGATTCCTCAGACCTAGACTTTGTCATTACTAAGACTAAGAAAAGAAAGGTGTCCTCTAGTGATCAGAATGGAAGTGATGGCATATACACCAACAAAGTGTTTAGCTTAAAAAGAAAACCTTCTAAGGATGACAACAATAGGCCTGTAAAGGAAGCAAAAATTAGTACAGATAATAAATTAGAGGTTGTATCTGCAGTTATTCCTGTGAAGCCTAAGAAAGACCTTTTCACATTAATTGAAGACTGAAAGTACCACCTATCTTAAATTTTTTGTACTTTAGATGATTTATATGTTAACAAAGTAAATTAAAATAACATTATGTGTTTAAGTTCTATTGTTTCTGGATGGCGCATTGTGCATTATTATATAAAAATATATTTTTAAAGATGCTCTAGGTTTGTTGCAATGTCATGGTCATGTCAGGTCATGTTTTGTTTCATAAAAATGTTGTGGAACAAAAAGTAAAATTTAGTTAAAATGTCAATATTTTATTCCAAGTTCTAAAAAAGAGATTTTTTGTAGTTTGTCTAAAATTCATGAAAGTAGTAAGTAGATTTCAGTGATTATCTATTTTTTTAACACAATTTATATTTTCATGCAGTTGACACAACTAGCATAATAATCATTATTTTATTTATCAACTTGTCATTATTGATATGAGCATCATTAGACAAAGCTTTAACAGAATAGATACATGATATTTATCTGTTTATTATTTCATGTTACTTATGTCTCAAAAGATTATAGATAGCATTATATTTCTAACAAATGTAATCGTTTCAAACTTACTTGCATATTTTAAATAAGCTCTCGCATTTAAATGTGTGGTTACATATTATTTTAGCAGTATGTAGTGAAGAGTTTTTTTTGTTTTGTTTTTCCTTTTTACTTTATTTTATTTTGTGTTGGTAAAGTGCCGGTGCTGTATTTGTGATTTTATTTAATCCTTAGAAATAAAATAACTTATTTAAGGCTCCTTCCAAAAGCTTGTTATATGATAAACCTAGGTACATACATATATTCATAAGGTTTATGTGGTAGGAAATGCAAAAAAGAAGGGTGTAAATTATGTCGAAATGTTAAATTAAACGTCCAATGTTTTATCATCTTTGATCTAAATTGACTAACCTTATAACTAAGTCAAACAACAAATTCAACACACACATGGATACACCATTCAAACAATTTGATACTGGTTTTATAAACCTGAGTCAAGTAAGTAATTTATCTGGTAACAATTTTCAAAGACAAAAAGCTGCGATTGGTAAACTTATTTCGAGTAGGTATCTAATGTGAATTTATAAGACACATCCCTATTTTCTGTGCTTTAAATCAATAAAAATAAACAATAGTCTAGTCTAGTAACAAGCGTCGTATTTAATCTAATTGTTTTTATTTATAAATAACATTTTGGGTAAGTCCAACCAACAATATCTTTAAGAAGCGACTGGAGGATGCGACTAATGCTGATGTTATACACCTACATGTGCAAATTATGAGGAATGAGTTCAGCTTCAACAGTTAATAAAAACGAAAGCTCTGGTCGTTTCTCTGCGATTTTTACGGTCGGGTTGAAGTAAGCTCGTGCCAATTTCAAGCCGGATAATAAGATTGGCGAGAACTGTACGAAATGAAATCAGGGAGGATGTAAGAATTGAAACTTGAATATTCACAGTTTATTCTTTTTTGTATTCATTACACAATAATTAAAATCTAAGATCACGTTTTCCCTTATTCTACAATATGTCTACATGTACAATACCTACAGTTAACAACACAATTTCTGTAAAGGCTACTTGGAATTAGATTTATTCTATGAATTTTATGTAAAAACATGCACGCGTAGCGTAGCTATTGAACATAAAAAAATGATTTGTCATACTATTAGGTACCTACCACCTAAATTTATCCTAATACACAGTATGAGTTTAGTTTACTTCGTCCCCTGGTTCCCCACGGGCCTTAGCGACCGACCTGATAAGAGACGATGAAGCCTCCTTCATGTCGTATGCCCACCCGATGCCCGCGAAAAAGTTGATTAGTGTCGTAGTCACGTTCAAGGGTATTCCCAGTTCTGCAGCTTTGTAGTCCCACGGGAAGGTGTGGTGGTAATTGTGCCAGCCCTCGCCCATCGCCACCAAGGAAACGCCCCAGTTCTCCGATGGCATTATGTTCCTAAAATTAAAAATTAGTTGCTGATAAGGTCTATGCAAGATTCTATTCTAGTTTAGCTAAAGTATCTAAGTTCACTAGACATACCTCCACGTCTGTATGACCCGATGGGTTAGGCAGAGGCGTATACTAATGTATGCACATACATTTGTTTAGGTTGATAGCTTGCATGGGGCCAGCCGGGCATAAACCCAAACTCCGAGCTGCTGTTGAGAATTTTGTAGACAAACCCAATAACAATTTGCTCTACCCGGGAATCAAATCCAGGACCTTCACTAGGCTAATGAGGCATTTAAGTGTCAATGTATAATTAAAGGACAAAACATCTTGATACTTGTGTTTTTTTTTGTATTTGCATTTATAAATGCTAAATATCTTTGACAAGATATAAACTTTTTAGTGGAAGAAAAATACGATCTCAAGTAGGGTTCGAAACTGTGTCCCTTCGCGGTTCAGTACACCGAACGCTTTAGCTACTACGGAGACCACTCCCGTAATGTCGAATTTATGTTTCCACTTTCATTAGGTACGTCTTTTAGTTGACGTCAGCAACATCTATTGAAGATACATTACTGTGTCATTCAACAGGAAGATGCAATCAAGCAATAGATGGTGCTATTCAATGGAACAGCAACCAAGCATTCCATCCAGACCAAATCTAAATAAGGCTCAAAATAGCCGATTGCCGATTGAAAAGGTATCCTATACCTTTTGGACATTAAAAACAAAAATCCACGAAGAAATTATTTGCCGCCAAATTTGATAGTACTTATCTAGGTAGGTAAATGGTAAAGTTAAGATCATACTTGTCATAAGGTTTGTTGCCCCACAAATGCGCAAAACTGTTGACTGACCAGGTGAAGTTAAGGCACATTAGATAGCGCAACACAGCCTGCGACATGATGGATACTTCCCAGCATTCGTTCCAGCACAGCGCGGGTACCAGCGACGGTAGAATCCAGCAGCAAGCTATCTTGAATAACAGGAAATACCTGGAACACATAATTATAATAATTGGTATTTAAGAACTAATTTTCAACCTTGTCAAGTGCGAGTCGGACCCGCACATAAAGCCTAAAGGGTTCCGCACCATTTTTAATTAGTATTTTTTTGTCGTTATAGTGGCACTAGAGATAGAAACTGAAAGTTTCAAGCATTTCAACTCTCTAACTAACAAAAAACAGCCCGCTGACAAACAGAAGCACGGACGGGTTGCAGTTAGTAACTATACCTATTCTAAAATAAAGGCATATTGTGTTCGTAACAATTTTCAGTTACGGAGAAAACGAAGTGTTGGTTAATTTTATTTACGTTAACTGCTACAATATTATTTCTGTTCTGATTTTCCACACAGGTAACTACCTACTTTGACGATATTCCAAAATCCTTGAACTTTAATTTACATACCATCATGCCTGTATTCCTTAAAGGACGAAGCAGTGGCGCTTACGACCACTAGGGAGGCACTTAATTTTATTCTAAGCAAAGTTCTACTACAGTACTTTTCTTACTACTATTTTTTTCCACAGAAATAAATATCATATTTACTTGGTATGGAACTGAATGAGGGGATCGTTGGTAATATCACTCATGTCGATTTTGACGCCTTGCTTCAACACGTCGGGGTGTTTCTTCATCATGAGCCAGCCGACGTGGGAGAAGAAGAAGCCGCGATTAGCGTCGTGAGGGTCCGCTGACGTTTCGGAGTATTTGTGGTGGACACGATGGTCGCGAACCCATTCGTATATCGTGTTCTGTAAAGGAATTAACTTAGAAACTGGCAAAGGCAACATGTAAAACAGTTCTGTTAGATAGAACTGAACCCCTTGACTTGATTGACTAAACATATTGTTGTGCATCGTCTGGTGAAAATATTTAATTGAAAAGAGAAGAATATTTCATTGCAAATGTTTCATACAGTAAAAGCGTAAGTTATCGTAATCCAGACTCCGAACTGTTACTGAGAATTTCACTGAAAAACCTAACAACCCTTTTCGACTTGGGAATCAAATCCAGCACCACTAGTGTAGCAGTCGCGTTTGGGACCACCAACGATGCAGACTTTAGAAGATTTTCAAGTACTACTGATATTATATTATGTATATTATATTATTATATTATGTACATTATATAGAGGGAGATATTACCTGACCAGCTACTGAATAACATATGATTAGAATCCATTGTAGGGGCAATTTAGCTTTGTACGAGCGGTGACACCAGAACCGGTGCGCTCCTGCAGTCACTCCAAATCCAGCACATTGACCCATAAAATAACCTGAATAACAAAAAAACCTTGAACGTTACCTATTAAATAATACAAGCACTTGATTATTTTCAAACAAAATACAAATTCTGGTATTGTGATCACGTGTTTCGTGAATTTGACTCGCTCGTGGAACTAATCATTTACAAACCGTGTAACAGTTGTTTTAAAGGCTTTTTACTTCGATAATAATGCGTAATACGGTAATTTATAAGGTGTCTCTCAATTTTTTTACAGTCAAAATAGAAAATGTAAACAAAACGGCTATTATGATCACGTGTTTCGTAAATTTGACTCGCTCACGGGTAACAGTTTTTTCGGCTTTTGCACGTTTACTTCGGTAATATTATTGTGTAATGCGACTATTTTAAACTTGTGTTCTTATTTTTACAATCAAATTACAAAATCTAACGGAAACATAATTATATTATGATCACGTGTTTCGAGGATTTGACTCGCACAATTCTTAGAGGAGCTAATCATCATTTTTGAACCGGGTAACAGTTGTTTGTTGGCTGTTACATTTGAATTCAGTAAAAATGTGTAATGCGATTATTTAAAGGAGTCTGCTTATTTGTATTACATATTTTTCTTAAGGTGACTTCATAATACGACGTAGTCTTAGCATGGTAATGCTTAAAAAATACAAAAAGATACAGTTCGCGCCAAACTTATTGTCCGGGTTTTAGTTGGCGCTAGCTAACTTTAACCCGGCAGTAAAAATTGGAGAAAGAAAAATATTAGATTGTAATAAATAAAAACGAAAGCTCAAGTCGTAATCTGTCGTTTTAAATTATTCTAATCCAATATTTTTCTTTCTCCGATTTTTACGGCAAGTTTAAAATTAACTCGTGCCAACTTCAAGCCGGACAATAAGTTTGGCGCGAACTGTAACTAATTAAGCTATGTATAGCTTTCCGCCAACGGTTTCGCCCGCGTGGTCTGGGTTTCATATAAATAATAGCCTATGTTACTCGGTAAAGATGTAGCTTCTAATGGTGAAAGTACTTTTCAAATTGGTCCAGTAGTTTCGGAGCCTATTTAATTCAAACAAACAGACAATCAAATATTTCCTCTTTGTATTATTAGTATAGAAGTATAGATAAGCTTACGTAGATTTATAATTTTATTATTTTGTGAGTAAAATTTATCAGTCACGCGTGATCTCACGCTAATTTTAACGAAAATGGGAGGAACTTACCGAAAACGAAAGTCTGCCACTTAAATGGGCTTTCGTGAAGGAAGAGAAAGTAGAAAGACCACACGACGGCGACGATGTGGATTGCTGTAATGGATATCGTGTTGATCCATCTAATTGGTGTTACGAATCCCAGTTGTTTCTCCAATTCTCGCACAGGTTCGAGTAACTTTGGCTCATTAGGATTTAGTGTTTGGTCGTATGCACTGATATAGTGCGGTTTCCCATTAGCTCTGTTGGCTTTAATTTCTTTGGTGGGCTCATGCAGCTTGTATTGTATGTAGTCGGTTGTGTGCATAGGGTGTTCTATTATTTCAGTTTCTGTAAAAGTTATAGGAGCCATTGCTGCAAACTGAAAAAACAAAGAAAATTTGTTTAGTACAAAACTGAAAGCACTAGTTTGTGGTTTTTATAGAGGCACGATCGCAGGCACCTTAAACTTGTGAAAATGTTTTAAGATAGAGGATGAAAACTTTTTTAAAAACAAAGAGATTTATTAGATACTAGCTTTCCGCCAGCAGCTTTACCTGCGTAGTCTGGGTGTTTCTTATAGCTTATATCCCCTATTTCAACTCCTTACAGCCCTTTTTTCACATCAAAAAGTACCCTTCTCAGGCTCTAGACTATCTGTGTACCGAAATCGGTTCAGTAGTTTTCGCGTGAAAACGCGACAGACAGAGTTACTTTCGCATTTATAATATTACCTAAGTAAGGATTGGCCTCGCCCCAGTCACAAACGTTTCTTGGAATTTCAGGTTATGTTATAATTATATTGAAGGAGTCTCATTCACTTTGGCATCTTGAGAGCTAAGTTAATTTCGGTTGTACCTAGTACCAGCGCTGAGCACCGTGCAACAAGATAGAAACTATTGATTTTTTATCTTCACTTATTAATATATATTAAAATATTGTATTTTATTATTATTTGTTAATTAATTAATGACTACGAATCCAATTATCTGCCAAAAACAGGCCTTGAAACAGGCCTGTACTATAATAATTATGTATGGTATCGGGCTTCCAAAGACCTTCGAATATCTGATATATTAATCCATTGAAACAATGTGGCAGTATACCTACGCACACATCACAGGAATTGAGTATGACTTACTGATTGTATTCGTGTTTTTGATTAATGACACTGGGACTGTAGGTTTAATAATGAAGCGACAATGAAATATCATGCCCCTTTACAACTAATGTTACTATTTTAGATACACCCGTGTAGTGAGGTTGTCTTTCAATTACAAACATGTTCGATGTCTTACCCTGAGCTGTAATGGTAACGCGTGTGGTCTGCTATTGTAATAAGATACGAAATAGTTAACCTTTTTAAGTGTTTAAGTTGTGTAAATTAGTATGTAAGTAGGTACTTGCAATAAAGTGTGTAGGAATGCACAACGCCAACACATCCATAAATCAGTCCAAGACAGCGATCCAGCAAAAGTATGGAAGTTTCTCAAATCAATTGGGGTCGGGAAATCTCGCCATAATATTATTCCTAAAGACTTCGATATCAATTTACTCAATCAACATTTCATTACCTCGTCTGTTTTTGATAAGACTACCAAAATGAACACTTTAAACTATCTTTCAAGTCTCCCGACTCCTGATTATTCCCCCTTTGTCTTTAGTCAATTCACTGATTGTGATGTTAAGAAGAGCATTATGTCTATTATGTCCAATGCTGTTGGATCTGATTGTGTCGGCCGTAGTATGATCATTCCTATCCTAGACGAAATTCTCCCTGTGATTTCCCATATCCTTAATTTCTCCGTCGCTAATGGTGTCTTTCCTTGTGCATGGAAAAATGCTCAAATTATTCCTCTGCCTAAAATACCCAATCCTTTAGTCTTCTCAGATTATCGTCCGATTTCAATCCTACCATTCCTCTCAAAAGTTCTTGAAAATCTTGTCCATGTCCAACTTAGTTCGTTCCTTAACAAAAATAGTCTTCTCAATCCTTTCCAGTCCGGTTTCCGTCCTGGTCACAGCACTACGACAGCTTTAGTTCATGTTACGGATAATATCAGGACGGGTATGGAGGTAGGAAACTTAACGGTGTTGGCACTATTAGATTTTAGCAATGCATTTAATACCGTCGATTTCGATATCTTGCTTGGCATGCTCTGTTCTCTTAACATATCTCCAACAGTGCTTGACTGGTTTCGTAGTTACCTGTTTGGCCGCCGACAACGTATTAGCATTGAAGATTCTACATCTTCTTGGTGCAATACGTTTGCCGGCGTACCACAGGGTGGCGTTCTTTCCCCATTACTTTTCTCGATTTTTATAAATTCTATCTCCGATCAATTCAAGTCTTCCTATCATCTTTATGCAGACGATCTTCAGATTTACTGTCAAGCTCCTCTTGAAATCCTCAGTGAAGCCATCAACACAATTAATGAGGACTTGGCTGCAATAATGGAGTGGAGCATTAAATTTGGACTAAAGGTGAATCCTGCAAAAACTCAGGTGACTGTCATTGGCAGTTCTAGAATGATTGCTAGGGTTAACTGGTTGACACTTCCCTCAATTATTTTTGATGGGACTGTCATTCCACTGAGTGACAAGGTTAAGAACTTGGGGGTTCATATGGACAGAACTATGTCATGGGCTGCACACCTGAAGGAGGTCAGTCGAAAAATATTTGCTTCGGCTTCTTCCTTAAGAAGACTTCGAAATTTTCTACCGACAGCTACTAAAATTGCGCTTGCACAGTCTCTTCTCCTTCCAATATTAGACTATGCCGATGCCAGCTATCTCGATGTCACTGAAGAGCAACTAGATAGACTTGAGCGACTTCAAAACTTTTGTATTAGATTTATATTTGGCTTGCGCAAATATGATCATGTCTCTACTTTCCGTACTAAGCTCAACTGGTTGCCTATTCGACTTCGCCGGAATTCTCGTATCCTTTCTTTGCTATATAATGTACTCTTTAATCCAACTACCCCTTTGTACCTCAAGGAACGTTTTGATTTCCTCTGTGACACGCATTCTAGGCCTCTAAGGTCGTCGGAAAACTTGGAGCTTAAAATCCCAACGCATTCTACAAAATTTACGGATAAATCCTTCTTCGTTCAAGCGGCTCGTTTGTGGAATGCGTTACCACTTACAGTAAGACGAGCACAATCACTACATCTCTTTAAAAAACTTGTAAAAAATCACTACCTCGGACAATAAAGTGTTTTTAAAGTATTACTTCTAATATTGCATATTTATTTTATAATTAAATTATATATTATATGTATGTTTGTTTCATGTATATATGTATGTATATGTTTATAGTTTATAGAACTTAACTGCAGATTTTAAGTACCTTTTTAGTACACTAATTGTACACTATGCCCGTTATCTTTTTCCAAGATTCATAATATCACTTTGGTTGCCTGGAAGAAATCGCTTTAAGCGATAAGGCCGCCCATTGTACATTAGTAACTTATTGTATTTTGTTTCTTTTTATATTTATTTTGTATTTTAAGTGTACAATAAAGTGTTTAATAAATAAATAAATAAATAAATAAATACTTATTACTCTTAGACCCGGTTTCATTGTGTTTGAATAGCTGCTAACCGCCAGATAATAAAAAAAATGAACAAACTTAGTATGAAATTATAAAGTACCTTTAAACCTAGTTTCGATAGAGTTTTCGTCTAAAATACATTATATTTCCACTGAAATACTGCTCTGCCCCGCTTGCTTATCTGTTTCTAATTCTATATTATCTTATTGGAGAAAAAAAAAACTTAATAAACCGTAACGGTAAAAAATATTTCAGGTTTTAAAATGAAGTACTACTCATTGTATTGTGCAATACTGATTGCGCAAGCGTTGCCCATAAGCGCGTACTGCCCTGAACCTGCGCTGGCGCCGTTAACCTTCGTGTTGGAATACGCTGTGTGGCGCGGATGGCACCAAGCCATCATTTACACTCCAGATCTTGAGCATGGTATGTATCTATCATCATGTTTTTTCACTCGCCTGATTGTAAGCAATGATGTGGGCTACGATGGAGCGCGCTTGCCTAGAAGAAACCGATTCACTCTCGTCTTGAAGACACCTAAATTACTTATAAGTCTCGGGGAACAAAGATTCGGGCAGTGAGTTCCACAATAGAGCAGTTCTCACTACATATGTTGAGGCAAAACGTTTAGTGCGAGATTTAGGCACTGCCACCATGTCGCGGTGGCGCCTTGCCGTAGCTCAGCCCGATAGTGGAACGGGAGATAATAGGAACGGGACTGCTGGGGCAAGCGGTGGTAGGCAGAGGATTACAATAACAGGCAGACGTTCACAAATCGTATGTTCAATACTAATCACATACACATTATCTACGAAACAGACAAGGAGAATTGAAAATAGTAAGACAAACACATCATTGCAAAGTGACATCATCATGTCACTTTGCAATTTCTCGCCAACAATGGGTTGTGGTGTGGGTTATGGGTCAATAGGGTGCGCTTGATTACTTAAAGTTTACGCCGCAACCAGTTCTCAGTGCTTCAAAAGTTTCAATTTACCTTATACGGTGACTAAATAATAAAACAGGTTTCTGAAAGTCAAGTTCACTGTACCTACCTAAGTATTAACGTATTTTTCAGGTAGGTACTTAGGTTAAGGCTTCTTCAGATTAGGCTCGTTATAGTTCCTAACTAGCGGTGTCAAAAAGTAATTATGGTTTTCGCCAACCCTGTGGGAATTTTCCTTATCATTTCGTAGCAGATGGTTTCACTTTATGAAAAAGTTGACCGACGACCGACCAAGGTTAAGACGTCTGTGGTCTAGTGGTTCGAGTACCGGACTGCTGATCACGAGGTGGTTCGATTCCCACAGGACACAAACATTTATGTGATGAACTTAAGTGTTTGTGTTTGTCTAGGTGTCTCTTATATATTATAAGTATGTATTTACAAAAAAAATGAGTATTATATCCATTGTCTAGTACTCATAGTACAAGCTCTGCTTAGTTTGGGACTAGATGGTGCTGTGTAAAATGTCCCAGGATATTTATTTATTTATATAATTTAAGGCATTATATATTACATAATCCTCTATATGATACCATCACGCCTGTATTCCCCGAATGGTTAGGCAGAGTAGTACTGCATATGTACACCAGTACTTCTCACCATGTTTACCACTATGTTTAGGTCCCATGTAATAGGGGGCGAACCTATTGCCATCAACCGGGCACAAATCCAGGCTCCGAGCTGCTACTGGGTATATCACAGAAAAAACACAACAAAACTTTGCTCGACCCGGGAATCGAATCCAAGACCTCTAGCGATCAACTACCACCACCGACAACTAGACCAACGAGGCAGTTGAGATGAGGCTCTATAATTATGATATTAATAAGACTTTGGTATTTGTGCTTATAAAGCATGTTCAGTATGTAGATACTTAGGTAGTTAATGAAATTAAATGGAAGATGTAAAAAGTGTATTTTTTTTTAACTGCAGTTTTTTTGACAAAGGTAGTTCTAAGTATATTCAAGAGGCCCCATAGATCTAATATTCAAGAGGCCGTTTTCTTTCGTTTCGTTTCGTAGCCTGTATGCATTCGGGACTCGGGAGGGGCAGAGCTGATGCCTACCCCTCCCGACTTACTCTTCTTACTGTACTTGAAAAAACTTTACTAAGTTACTATTCTGCATGTTACTTACAGTGTTTTTGATAAGAAAGTTATTTGAATTGATTAACTTCAAGATCAAACTAGTCCGTGAACATTATTGAAACATGACTATTTTTCATAACATCGTGTCATGTCATGTCACATTCTTTAATTCTAATATCTACGCAAATCATAAATATCTGTATTCATTGATAAAAATATGCAAGCATATCAAATATATATACGATGGAATTTATGATTAAAATTATGATTACTAGATACGGCACGACTTAAAATCGATTCCTTTGTCAATGTTTGATAAAAGCACGGATAATAAATTTGAAATGATTGTTTCGTGTTTAAACAATAGGTTAAATTTATGTCAACTGTGTTTATTTTTATATATGCATATTTTTAATTTCGTAAAATTATTTGGTCATAGCAATTTGTGTATAACTTTACTATTTAACCGGCGTATACAGAACTTGAATACAACCGTAGGTACTGCCGTAGGTTCGATTCCCACCCGTGACAATTAATGTCTGAGTCCGTTAATTCTATATTTGTAAAGCCCCCCGCGAAGTATGGCAAAATCTTAGCAGAATTAGTCGTTTATAAACACCTAAAATATTACGATTAATTTCCAATATGTATGGATAGATAAAAATAATATATTATTATAAAATAAAATTATAAGAGGTTATATTTAATACTGATATAATTTATGTTTAAAAATTATAATTTATTAAGACTTAAATAAAACTTTTGTTGAATTATACGGACTTCAGCACAAGTAATATCGATTTTATTAAATTCTCGAGGATCTGTGTCCATGAATTCTGTAAATTTTACAGTATTTGTGGTCACGGGTAGATTGAGATGTTAGGCGTCATATCGTCTAGCAACCTTATTTTATTTTTCAATTTTATGTCAAAGTCAAAAGTCAAAAGTATTTATTGCTTTCATTTATTAAATATATAGTCTGTCGGTTCAGCTAGTTATCAGTACCTAGTACTACAATATATATATGACTTCAGGTATTTCATTGATTTCCTATCAATGAAATTGTTTAAATCAAAAAGTTATTCGAATATTGATAATAATAATTTTCATTCAATGATTTAAATTATAGAGGAATCTTAACAATAACGTAACGTAATAAAAATTATTGAAACCAAATTATTGTCTAATGTTCAAAATAGATTAAAGCTTTATTAAACTTATAAAACGATACATAGTTAATTTACAAATTATTTTATTATGCATTTATTGTCGATAAAATTTCGTTATTCCTATTAAACGAATTAAAGTTTTTTCAGTTTCACTTAAGATATCACAAATGCAACTAAATGACTATATTCAGTAAAGGGTAGACAAATATTTTCTCACAGAATAAAATATAAGATGGCATATTTTTTAAACTTTTCTAATAAATTCAACAACTCACCAACTTTTGGTCCGGTTTTTAAAATGTCACATAAAATTCACAATATTTATTAAATCCTGTCACCACAAATAAATCACGTGTGCGTCGGACGTACTAACATCTGCATAATGCACAGAATGTATGTGAGTTCGCCGGAGCCTGCGCCCGCGCCGGTCACGTTTGTTTGTCCTACGTGTCTGTAACTCTGTTCAACATCTTTACAGTGTAAACCTTGTCACGTACTTTCACTCAGGATAAAAATTATGCTTTTGATCAACTATCTTAATTCCCTATTATGACTCATTACAGTACCTACATACCTATTACTATGTCGTCTGGTTGGTAATATTAGATATTCAATCAGATTAGGCCGTGGGCCCCGTGTATATAAGTTTATAGAAATAAAGGTTGGAAAACAATCGGGCCCTCAACTAGGTACTGTGTTTTCGAAGTTGATTTTTCAAACCTTAATTATAATGCCACTTTTTTACGCAGGTTGCCAGTGGGCTATCGTCCGACTGATGAAATGCCTTAGTATCAATGGAGTGGCTTCCACATCAGAGTCAATAGAAAATGTTCGCTTACGTGCTAAGCTTGGAATCATTATTTTGTCTCCGGGATTGAGACGTAATACAACTACAAATATTACAAAACTTGTGAAAAAGGTAAATATTATGACAGTATCTTAGAGCCAATGTATAAGGTCTGGTCTAAAGGTAGTCTGGAGAGATAGCTGTTAGCGGTAATCAGAAAACAAGTATAGAGACCTATGTTTTTAGATTACATTCCCTTTTTGGTGTCTTAAACTAGCCCCAAATGAAAAGACAAGAGACCCAAACTATGTATTGCATTTACATTTTATTTTTATTTTAGCTTCATGAACTACAAATGGATACATCATCATACGACTGGCTCATAGCAGCGAGATCAAACCAAGATTTTAAGTTCATCAACGAGATACTAAACGCCACCTCCGTCCGCTTCGACCAAAACTTAGTAGTCGCTTACACATACACTAAGTACGCTTCCGAAAGAAACATCCTAGGACTTTGTGATATCAATTTTATTTATAAAGTCAGGAGTAGTTATCCTAGTAGACGAGAGTATCAAAAGAAAACATATAATGAATTCCGTAACTTTAATAAAAATCAGCACGTAAAGACGGAGTATGAAAGAAACTACTACCGCACATCGGAAAGGTTTAGGAAT
Organism: Acronicta psi; assembly: GCA_946251955.1. Taxonomy (NCBI): domain Eukaryota; kingdom Metazoa; phylum Arthropoda; class Insecta; order Lepidoptera; family Noctuidae; genus Acronicta; species Acronicta psi. The sequence continues at coordinate 5,684,856 of OX276475.1, read as the reverse complement.
TTGACTAGAAACAATGTTTATAAAAGGGATGGGAGTGTTCTCCCCCTTTTTCAATCAGGGGTAACCACATACAATTATTCAAGAACATTTAATATGGTTAATGTAAGCAGATTCTCATTAAGTCAACTATTGAGAAAGTGGAACCAAGTTCAACGTCGCGACTCATCTGTGAAAATAATCAGTGTAATGCAGTATTTTAAAGTACGTCCAAATTCCACTTTATACGTAATTTTTTTAGGTAAGTTACCATCTAATGTCAATCTATTCTTTTCCTAAGTTTACTTTATCTATGACTAGCTTTCCGCCAGCGGCTTCGCCCGCTATCCTAAGGGAACCATACATTTTACCGGGATAAAAAGTAGCCTATGTGCTATTCCAGACTATAATCTATCTCTGTGCCAAATTTCATCCAGATCCGCTCAGTAGTTTTTGTGTGAAAGAGTAACAAACATCCATCCATCCATCCTCACAAACTTTCACATTTATAATATTAGTAAGATTATTTATTACTTATGTAGGTAATTGGAATCGTGTACAGTCTATGTCGGAAGTGGAAGTGCCCTACCCAGTAGAAGCACGGAACTTTTTGGGCGAGGCCTTGGTTGTAGGAAGATGCAATTCCACGGGCGATGGAAGTCCAGCGCTGGACGACGACGGGCCATCCGCCGAGCCCATGTTGGATGATATCCTTTACTTCTTGACGATTCGATTGAACACAACGTGCGTGTCTTCTGGTTAAACGTTTGTTACATAAGCATTCAGCTATTTGATTTTTTTTTTCGACTTTGAACGAACCTAATTATACTCTAACATTACTCGTTATCATTATTTCTATTATTTGTGAGAAATTACGCCGAATCGTATGAAATATTAGTGTAAATTAGTATCTAATATTGAAATTCCCCGAAACATGACATATGAACATAATATAAAAAAAAAACATTTGTTTTCCCTTTTCTTTGTAATATAGCTCCTCGATCAGATACTACACTAAGCTGGGGTTCCGTACGTATGAGGGTACGTGGACTGGCTTGCTGGGAGCTCTGATGGAGCATTCAGTGGATTTGGCACTAGAACCGGTCACTGTTCACGCTACTCGCCGACAAGACATGGACTTTATTTTCCCCATTGCTGAGACTATGTGAGTAAAATTAAGTAAATGAAGATTCTTGCACTATGAAATTAGAAATATATGCACTGGAATCTTCGCTGTAATAAATAAAATAGGGAGGTTGAATGTCGCGTGATTTAATGAAACCTTCGACTAATAATTTTCTAAACGTTCAAAGTTTTTAATTTTTTAGGTGGAGATTAAGAGTGGTTAGGTACTTTGTCCCTTTTTATTATAAAGAGTTTAGAATAGAATTAGTACTTGTGGCATGGCGTACCAACGTCCTATAAGTAGTAGGCTCTTCACCTAGCATAACATTAGAATGCTTAAAACTTCCTTATTTTTAAAAGTTTTTAATTTAAATTCGTAGTTCTGCTCTATTCATGGTCAACTTTCTTTCACAAAAATAAGCATACTTATTTTTTGACAGAGAGAGAGTCGACCAAGTAAGTATATATTAATTTATGGTTTTTCGAGGTGCAATATCTACATTCGCCAACAAGAGACGTCGACAGTGCGTGACATATTCTTGGCGCCGTTCAGCGGGCGCCTGCTGGCGTGCGTGGTGGCCGTGGCGCTGATCGCTGCCATCGCCGTCGTGCTCATCAGCAGGACCACTGCGACAGTGTGCGTCGAGGACAGGCGCATAGGTTACACTGAAGCACTCATCTGGTCGACTGGAATACTTTGCCAACAAGGTAGTGTTGTCATTATGTCTAACCACTTTTTCTTTGCAATACAAATTGTCTTTCTTATTCCTTTAAGCGAAAGCCGTATAATCGAATTTTGTTTCTTCAAAAATCTTTCCTTTACATCTCTATACAGGGTTACTTGTAATTCGACGTAGGTATATCCGCTAGGAGCTGATTGGGGGGCCAAAATGCAACAAATTGAACACCACCTATGTATGGCCGAAATTCAATAGTTTTCGAGATATTTGAATTTTAGGGGATTTTCGATCTTTACCCAAAATTTGATACTGAATTCCAAATAAAAAAGAAACTTCACATTGAATGGGTACCATTAAAAAATGATATTGTAGCTGGCACTTCAATTAAGCTATGTACATCATTAAAAGTGCTTCATCCAACAAAATACCTAAATTGATGAGCGATTTAAGAATAATATCTAACCAATATTTTAATTTAATGCTTCAAAAAATGTAGTCTAGTTAAAAAAAATACTATGACATGAATCGTACAAACAACTAAAAAAACTTCCCTATTCTCTCAGCTTTCTAAAAAGGTATAAAAGTTAATTAAAAGACACTTAATTCATGGCATAGTATGTGTTTGAATCGGCCCGGAGAGAAACATCATCTGTGTTTGTGTTAAAAAGATACTAGCTTTCCGCCGACTACTTTGCCTCCATGATCGGAGTATTTCTTATAATTTATACCCTATGTTACCCGGGAATAGTGTGGCTTCCCAACGGTGAAAGAATTTTTTAAATCGGTCCAGTTGGGACCGATTTGAATAAGATAATAGGTAGAAATAAGATTTGATAATTATTTACTGGGCCCCCATTTCTTGTCGCAAAATTTGAACGGCGAAAATTACGAAGTTTTTATGAAACCACCTAAATGATTTGTTGGCGGATATTGCCGAGGAAATAAAAAATAACCTCATGTTTCAACATGATGGTTTATCAGCAGATGACCGATTTACTGTGCGGCAGTGACTAGACGAGAGGTATCCAAAACGATGGATTGGGAGGGGAGGACCAATTCCGTGGCAAGCACGAAGTCCTAACATTACACCACTTGATTTTTACGTTTGGGGTCATATGAAGGAATTGGTTTATCACCCGTGGTGGGTCACCCCCAGTAAATTCGGTCGAAGAACTTCGACGGAGAATAATTAACGCGCCGCAACACCTGAAAACAACATTCACATCAAGAGTGACGAAAACCGAAGTTAGGCAGAGGATTCGAACCTGCATACGATCGTCATCGTCATCGTCGTCGTCGTCGTCATCGTCATCGAGGGGCTCATTTAGAACAAGATGTGTAATTTTTTTGATAAACTACACGTTTTTATCAATGCTTTTTCTACTAATATTAGAAAGAGGAAAGATTTGTTTGTTTGAATTGAATAGGCTCCGAAACTACTGAACCGATTTGAAAAATTCTTTCACCGTTAGGAAGCTACACTATCCCCGGTTAACATAGGGTATAAATTATAAGAAATACTCCGGACATGGAGGCGAAGTAGTCGGCGGAAAGCTAGTATCTTTTTAACACAAACACAGATGATTTTTCTCCCCGCGCCGATTCAAACACATGCTATGCCATGAATTAAGTGTCTTTTAATTAACTTTTATACCTTTTTAGAAAGCTGAGAGAATAGGGAAGTTTTTTTTGTTGTTTGTACGATTCATGTCATAGTATTTTTTTTAACTAGACTACATTTTTTGAAGCCCTAAATGTAAATATTGGTTAGATGTTATTCTTAAATCGCTCATCAATTTAGGTATTTTATTGGATGAAGCACTTTTAATGATGTACGTAGCTTAATTATAGTACCAGCTATAATATCATTTTTTAATGGTACCCATTCAATGTGTAGTTTCTTTTTTATTTGGAATTTAGTGTCAAATTTTGGGTAAAGATCGAAAATCCCCTAAAATTCAAATATCTCGAAAACTATTGAATTTCGGCCATACATAGGTGGTGTTCAATTTGTTGCATTTTGGCCCCCCAATCAGCTCCTAGCGGATATACGTCGAATTACAAGTAACCCTGTATAACAGAATAGGAAATAGTCCTACGGACTCTAGATACTGCGAAATCTTGTTAAATCGACCGCGACGTCTTGATAGAGATAATTATGTTCGTAGGTACCCATCAGCCGTTATTGATTTGCTGTTATTGTTCCTATAACCTTTACAAACCCCTAATTTTTAAATTATTTTATAATTTGTAGGTGTCGCTTTAGAGTTTTAGACACAAAATATAGTGATGTTTATCGAAAAATTTGCATGTAAACTTAAATTATCAATAGTGGTCATAAACTTTGGTTATATTAAATACAAAATTCCATCGAAATCTGTTCAGCAGTTTAAGCTAAACTGGAATCCTGGAATTAATAGTGAAATTTCACAAGAAAATTCCCGTACATATTATAGGTACGTGTAGGTCCCTAATTCCTTGCCAATCAGTTTTTCCGTTTCAGCATAACATTCAGTATGCTATCATTATTATTAGGGCAAATAATTACAACTTAATAACATTACCCTCCGAAAGATCTGCGTCTACAGGAAGGTTAAAAAATAATAATATTTAAGTACCCTACTTACTTACCTTTTTACATAATTATCCAACAACCTTGTCTTCCCAGTCACTGTAGATTCAACTTATGCTAATCCATAGATGCAATGCATATAATTGAAGAAAATAAAACATGTGTTTAAATTATTGAATTGTATAATCAATTATATTAACTGTATATTAATTACATAACGGTTTTGCTATCAAGTGTGAGTCGTCTCAGCGTATCGTGGATTGCATAGGATTTATTAGGTATACAAGTCCTCTTTCAGTTTGTTTCTCAACTTGTTACGTTTTTCACCTCAGCTGACAATGATAAAAACGCAGTAAGGAGTCTATCCTGGAATCCCAGCTACCATACATTTTGTCGAGTTCAGTAATAGGTATAAATGTATGGAACAGCAGATTTTTTTCTCGATTTCTGGTTTGGTTCTATAGTAAAAGTTGTTCATACTGTTCATACTCTATCTTTGTTCCACCATGTCCATAATATACATTAGTATATTAAGATGTTACAGCGAAAACAAAACAGATAGTTATATCTGTTTAAGATTGCCCTTAAATGTTAATTTAAGGGCCTGTTTCGCAGCTCACCGATAAGTTCCCGTTAAATTAGCTGGCACATAACTTCATACAAATTTTATTCTATTTTGTATTTATTCGGCAGTTAGCGGCTATCCAGAGGTCGTGAAACGGGCCCTTAATATAATAAATTAACATTTTATTGGTAATCTCATCGTTATTTAGGTGGTACATGGACGCCGTCGAACCCAGCGGCCAGTGTGTTGCTGATAGTGTGCCTGTTCTTCGCCGTGGTGACGTACAACGCGTACGCAGCCTTCATCACGTCGGTGTTGTCCGTGCGGGTGGCGAGCGTCGACACCATCGCAGCCGTACTACATTCACCCAACTTTAAGATCGGATACATAAGGAATGGCGCCGACCAAATGTACCTTATGGTAATGTCCCATTCCTTAAAATAACTTTAGGTGTTCGTATCCTGGGAGAATGTCTCAAGAAAAATGATTTTCCACAATTGAAACATATCTTTTGAGTCACAGTCAGACAGTCTGTCACCTGGCTAGGTAGCAGGATATTTAGGCCTCGTACCTACCGCGAAACGGGCAATACAAAATGTAAAGCAAAATAGCTGCGGGTGATATTTTCCACATATTTGGATGAACGAGAAAAATGATTAAAGAATTAAAAGTAAGTCCTATTAACAGTTTTCACACCAGCGCACGAGAGACAACTTGTGGTGTGAGAGAAATGAGTTGTAGCGGGTAGAAAATAAGAAATCATTGAAAACCGACGCCGACGTTGACTTTTTAAAGTTTTTTGTTACAATATGCCAACATTGCCAACGAGAAATATACAGATATACTTACTCTACTGATAATAAAACGAAAAGTTAAAAGAACCGACTTGAAAATATTATTAGTATCATAATATAATTATTAATTTACTAGCTTTCCAGCGGCTTCGCCCGCGTGTTATGGGTATTTCTTATGAATTATATTTTGACGACGGTTAACCATGTATTACACCGGGATAAAAAGCCTTTGTGTTATTCCAGACTATACTCTATCTCTGCGCCAAATTTCATCATAATCCGTTCAGTAGTTTTTGCGTGAAAAAGTAACAAACATCCGTCCATCCAAACTTCCAGATTCATAATATAAGTAGGATTTCAACTCATAAATTAATATGAGACCTCCTCGGGAGTATAGGTACTATCGAATATTGTTCAAATCGCTTCATAAAGGAAGATAGACTAATTGAAAACCTCTTTTTCAAAGTCGGATAATAATTAAATAATAACTTCATGTACCTGCCCAGAACGAATGTTCAAAATAAATAATTATTACAAGCGAGAAAAAAACATATTATGCCGTAAATTAACGTACAATGGAGAGGCGTGTGTATTTTTGTGTGAACTTTTTGTACAATGAGGGGTCAGATCTTCCTGGAAATGTAGATACACGTACAGTTCTCGCCAAACTTATTGTCCGGGTTGAAGTCGGCACGAGGTAACTTCGACCCAGCCGTAAAATCGGATAAAAAATATTGCATTGTATAGATAAAAACGAAAGCTGAAGTCGTAGGGTATCCTTTTATAGTATATTATGATATAAGTGCAGTAAGTTAAAAATTACAGCCGAGGCGATATTGCTAGCCCGAACCGTAGGCGAGGGCTACAGGAAAGCAGAGGCTGTAATTATCAGAGTGTGGGGTAATGATGTAATCTATGTACTTTGACCACACGCGCACCCGCAACCCGATCTCTTACGGCACCTGGGTGGCAGGGTCGCCATTAGGGGTTTCTGCTCGAGAATTCTCGAGTCGGGAATTCTCGAGAAATTTGTCTTTAGTCGAGACGGGAAAAAAATCTCAACGCTTCGGGAATTCCCGAGTCGTTGGCAGGAAAATGTTTTGTTTAATTAACCGACTAAAAAGCGGATGTTATCATTTTGATGGTTTATCTAGAGGCATTGGCAGCAAAAGGTTTAGTTTATTTAACCGACGAAAAATGTGAGGTTATCATTTCGGAGGTTTTTATATAGTTTTTTACGTAATTATATTCCCCGATATTTCTGTAAAAATGTGGACCGATTTCAAAATTTATACCCACCAAAAAATTCCAACGTGGTGGTCCCATTTATCATATTTATCTCTGATGGTAGAAAAACAGGGTATAATTGATTTTTATCTATTGAATTTTCACATGTTAATCGATTGTTTTGAAACTTGGCACATCCCTATATACAGCTGGGCAAGAAAATCGTGGATCAAACGAAGCAGGGCGATAGTTGAGGTTATTTGCAGTAAAAAATATCTCTGGGGCAGAGCTCTATCTTGATTTCCTTAAAAGTTATGACTATTTGAGTGTTTTCTGAAGAAAAACCAAAATTACTAGTAAATAGGCAATTAGACTAAAATGGGTACCTATTTTAAAACAATAAATGGTGTCTAGTTGCTTCTAGGTAATGTATCATCACTACAAAAGTGCTTTTATGATAGTAGGTTCCAAGATTTATGAGTATTGGAACTTTTTTCAATACCTTTTCAGTTTCACAAAAAAATATTTGTAACTTTGGAACGTTACTGTAAAAAAAAAATCCCTGTAGTAGAAACTTGCTTATTTAATGAGAATTAAAATGAGGTATAACACATAGCTGTTGGTTGCTAAATTATTATTTTATGTTCATTTTTTCATAGCTTGGTCTAAATAAAGTAAATCGGAGAATAATCAAACATCAGCTAAATCTGACTGTATCATTTATTGCACGAGTCCTTTATTTTACGAAATAGTTAGCTTGGACCCTTGGCTATGTTTGGCAATGTTTGTAAATCGGAGGTTAGTCAAAAACAGCTGTTACATACTACCATACCATCACGCCTGTATTCCTCGAATTTTCCACAGTTCGCTGGTATGATTAGGTCCCATGTAATAGGGAGCGAGCCTATTATAGTACCCAAAAAATTACCATTTCATTTAATTGATCACATCTATCAGTCTAATTTGTATTAAAGTAAATATTTTAAAATAACATCATGTTTTATATAAAGATACAAAATTTCTCGAGAGACTCGAGAAACTCGGGAAATCCTTGTCGAGAATTCTCGTGCCTCGGGAAATAAAAAAGGTCGAGAAACCAGAAACCCTAGTCGCCATGTAAGGATGGGAGTTTAGCGAAAGGAAAAAGACGTACGATACGTTTCAAGAACAAATTTATTATGATCCAATAAATGCGGTTACATGAGATTATAATGTTACTAACTAAACATGAGTACATAGATTACATCATTACCCCACAAGAGCACACGTATGTCATACGACGTTTTATAACATAGTTGCGAGGATATAAAAAAAATCGAACTTTCGCAAACGAATAAATCTTTAATCACTTGTTAAAGCAGTTACAATAATTTTTACAAATTAGCGATGCGCTTTATTTAGGCAAAGGCAGAAAAAACAGCCAGTAGGTAAATATTACTAATATAGTTAATTAGCATTTTTCTGTTTTTGTTACAGTTAAATGTTTGTAATTTATTGTCAAAATAATTAAATTAAAGAATTAAATGTTTATTTATTTTAATTTATCTCCTAAAGTTAATTTTATTCATAAAATGCTAACCACTTTTCTGACAAAACTCTTTGCTAAGATTAAAAAAAGTACCGTTCGTTTTTACACGGCGCATCTTGATAAACCGTGCGTTTTATTTTATTAAAAAAAGTCGTGGGTTCTACATTACAATTACGCACAAGTACGTAATGATATACAATACGATATTGAAATTGGTGAAATAAGAGACTTCACGAGCAAATGTGTTATAAATTAATTTTAATCATTTTCTCTCCGATTTTTATAGCCGGGTTGAAGTTAGCTCGGGCCAACTTCAAGCCGGACAATAAGTTTGGCGAGAACTGTACAGCCTCGTGTATGCGATTCATACTTATTATAACTAATTCTGAATTTAAAGTGGGTAATACATGGGCAATTGTTATACCTTTGTTTGGTTTTCTGTGTATTAGTAAATTGAAAAATAATACCTACGGTAGTCGTAGTATATAATTTTCTAAGTATACATTTTCCGTCACAAACAACACCTAATACTTATTTACATTTTTAATAAAAACTTCTTATAGTTTCGTTGGAAAAGTGCTAATAAAACAACCCTATTGTTGCTGCTGTAGCAATTTTAAAACCAACAACAGATTTCCCAAAGTTCCTTTATTTCTAGCAGGTAACTGAACGATAAAGGAAGCCTTTAAAATTAATGGGTTAATTTTATCCTTGTCAAATGTCACTTTCTTTTGTTGTTTTAAGTAGTTATAAGTAGGAAATGGAAATTACGGAATGCCACGGCCAGCAGCGGAACTTACGGAATGTACGGACAGCCTCCTTACTGTGAACATCACAGTACAACAGGTAAGGTCTGACTAAAAGGTAATTCAGTTATTAATTTTGCAAATGATTAGGTACGTAACTACGTAAGTATTCCCTTTGAGAAAAAAATTAAGTTTTTTATTATAACTACCTATTTAACTGTATTCCGCTAAGAGCTAGGCAGAGGTGTTCTTATCCCACAGTTCACCTTTATTTTCAGTCCATGTTACAGAGGGCGCGCCTTTAAAAGGCGCATAAGTCCAGTCAAACCTTAAGTCCAAAAAAAAATATTTGGTACGGAATTACGGAGAATTCTATAAAATAACACTTTGTGACCGAAATGGGAACCGAACCCAGGTCCTCTATCGTAGCGATTATTACTACTAGACGGATAAAACAGTTAAAATGTATGTTATTGTGATTATGTTGAATATTTCTGTCTTGGCCTGTCTCCCACATAAAAACTCTTCCTCCTTACATTCAGGTTGTTTAATTATCTTAATTATCTGTCAATTCAGTCAACAAAAGACGTGCAGCTGAATGCCTTCTACATCCGCGGCTACTCCGACGCTGACAACTTGGTGACGTCAGCCGAAGAGGGGCTGGCGCGGGCGGCGAGACAAGACTATGCCTTTTTTGCTGGACAAAGAGTAGCGCGATCCACTTTAAGGTAAAATGAACAAAGAAAAGCAATTGCTACTTTGCATTCATCCCTAAAATCTATAAAAATACATACAAATAAATAAAATTGAAGTGTCTGTTTGTAATTTTATTAACAGCTTTTCAATGCTACTTATACATAAAAAAACTATTTTTTAAATTGTTGTCTGTCTGTTTGTTCGTTCCGGCTAATCTCTGAAACGGCTGGACCGATTTTGATTATCTATTTTGATTAATTTTAGATTATAATTTACGCTAGATTTTTTTATAAAATAGACAATGTTGTTGTGCAGGTCTCTCAGCCAGGCGCGGGGTCGGTGCGCCGTGAGGGAGCTGCCGGTGCACTCGACTCGTGCGCACCTTGCCTTCCCGCTACCTCGACAATCGCCTTACGCTAGGCCTACATTACTTTCGTAAGTAACTACTACATAATACAGTTGTTTTGAACTTTAGATACTGAAAATTTCAGTCCATGTAAAAAAGGGATAAACATAGTTAAGTAAAACATTTAGGACCTCTGTCATCACCTCTGGATAGCCGCTAACCGCCGGATAAATTCAAAAGTGAAACGATATTGCTATGAATTTATCTGCCATGTAATTTAACGGGAACATATCAGGAGGTGGTGACTCTTATAGTAAAAATTCACTCATCAGTTACAGAATTTGCTACGTAAGCAGGAAAATGAAAACATATTTTTTTTTTAGTTGTATTAAGTAGCATCTTTATACACCAATAAATCTTCATCTCTTTGTCACATATTATATTGGTTCGAGTTTCATTATAACTGCATACGTGACTCAGACAGCGTACTGTGAAGGAATCTCACAAGTGTAAAATCTAAGTAGAGATAACAGATATATACATCCTTGAATGTATTATTATAGTTTTCTCAGTTTGGTCGTGTAGTTTGTTACAGCTGCGTAGTGGCGGGGCGCTCGCTCGTCTGGAAGCGGCCTTGGTTCCTGACATGCCGCAATGTGCGCCGCCTCCCGGCTTCGCCTCCGCTAGGGCGACGGACGTCCGTTCTGCGCTCATATTACTTATTGTTGGACTTATTACGTCATTGCTTTTAGGTGAGTGTGAAAAGTGACTAAAATCGGTTACTTCAAGCATCATTGCCCATTTCACAAAGTGTATTTGATTAAGATCAGTGTTACGGGTGTCCTCATCGTTTAATTTCCTCATGGATCGATCTCTATTAGGGGAGGCGACGGTAAAAACCCCACTTGTCATCCCTTGCTATATGGTCGGGTCGTCGGTCGGGAATTCAATATCACATTCACCTCAACCTCGACTAGTGTCACTCTAGCCTAACAATGTATTTTTTTGTAGATTTATTAAAATATTGTTTAATTTATACAGACATTGCTTCATTGTTGCCGATTCTTAACTTACCTCAGTCGTTCGAACGCGATCATAATGTCAGGGCCTTTATAATTTAAGTGCAGTTGCGATGACCATCTGCTATCTTGTGTCAATGGCGCATTTCTCAAAATTCATTGAGGTAAAACATCACAAGGTAATCCACAAGATATGTTTTGGAACCAGCTGCAGACTTGCACTTTTGATTATAAGCGATCTGTAGGAGGCGGGTCGAGGTCGGGAGTAAAGTGCCCTTACAAAGGTTATGGCATAATCGAAAACCATGTTTTTATTTCTCATTGTGCAATTTATTTTTATTTTAACAATTTATTTTTTACGCTTGATGACCACCAAAATCATGATGTTGATGTTGTTCCAGGGTTAGGAGAGTATTGCTGGAAAAACCGAACGGAGTTAAAAAACTTCTTAGTTAAATGTAACCGTCGATTAATAAATATTATACTGCATTAAATACTAAGGTTACCGACCTTTGCATGTTATGTGTAATGTTTAATGTGTTAGTTCTGCATTAATTATGTTGTAAATGTTGTAATTCACGATAGTTTTTAAGAAGTGCAGTTACATAAAATAATGTTAATACGTAAGATTAAGACACACATTATTTATTAAATATGAATAACAGTGTTCCATAATTATGTCATCTAGAAATTACAGAAAATGTTTTGAATTTAAAAGATTTTTGGAGTTTTATTTCTTATTAATTATTTAAGTACGATTCGACAATTAATTGGTAGGTATACTACGCTTTTGTGATTTGTTCCTGAACCAAATTTTTATGAAATTATCTGAACTTAATCTTTACTGTTTACTTTAACCTTTAGTACCTATTTAATACTATAACATGTATGACGTGTTACTTTTTATGTGAATGCTGAGTGTACCTGTAATGGGCATACATATAAGCGCCTTTATCACTGTATTTCCTTCAAGAGTATCTAAATATGTATATCTGTTGGTATACCAATAAATAAATAAATAAACTTACGAGGGAAGGGGGGGTTCTGCAACAGGCCCTAAACAAAGGGCCCTCCGGACATTTGACAGACGCGTTCGCCTAACGTCATCTTTGTTAGTATCATGCTAGTATCGCATGGCGTTGGTTTTTTAGCCGATCGCGGACTAGTTCACTTCGGTTTAGAGACGACCATTTTGGGACCGAGTTCGGGGGGTGTCATTGTATCCTTACACAGTAAGTCAACGGACGTCGTACATATAATTATAATAATATTCTTCTTATTATAATAATAAATTTATTTTTCTCATAAAACCTACATTACAAACTAAAAAACAACATTCAACGCTATCCTCGTTTGAGATAGTGTTCTTCAGGAAGCTGCTGTCTAGAAACGGCTGCGTCGATACAAGTCTTCAGATCCCTCTTGGTTCGGGCAGCATCAGCTAAGGCCTTTTGTATGGTGCTGGTTTCCACTGTACGTAGGTTTGTGGCCAAGCCGAGGGCTGCCCAGACTCGAATGAAGGCGGACGAACAGCCACAATCTGTGAAAATTAAAAATATTTTATTTTAACACCGATTTCATCACCACGTACCGCCCTCTGATTTCCTGAATGAACTATTTTTTTAATTGTTTGCACGTTTGTAGGTCTTCACCTAAACAGCCTTTTACGTGCAAAATGTTTAAGCGTGCACTATTGTAACAATTTAGTATATTATGTTGGATGTGTTGTGTTGTTCATGCAACGCTAGGCCATAGCGACAACAACAACAACGCGAAGGGTTAGCCAGTAGTGTACACCCACAAGCCACGAACTGGGAATTTCACAGAAAATTTTAAAAACACTAATAGACCAGCTCGACGATTGCACTCAAGACCTCTAGCGTACCAGTCGCGCTCAAACCTACAAGGCCAATAAGACAGTAGTGTTGTTTAATACCGACAAAATCAGAAAAGAAGGTCGAGCTTAATCCTTGGTACATACTGTTTAACTTGTTACACACTGTTTTACAGCATTTAACGATTATATATGTTTTAAGTTGATTTATTAAAATGTTTTTCACTGATTAGGTGTATTCGCGGGTGTATTGACTCATCTGTCATACTTCACTCTTTCACTCATTCACTCACATCAATCGTTCACGGTGACACTTCGCTCTGATGTTTGTTCATTCGTTCGTCCATTCGTTCAGTGCCTACTTAAAGACCGATGACACACGCGAACACATAGTCCGGTTTAGTGCCTTGTAGAAGTAACAACTCCAAGGAAGTGTAGAATTATAACTAGACTTATTACAGTGTTATAGTGGTTGATATTTATAGTGGATATAATAAAGTGATTATACTAGAACTGTATTCTCATTTCTTGACCTCTTAAAATACTAATTAGATTTTTCTACTAGACTTGGGCTTCGGACCAAAGACTTTCTTCATAAGGATAATTAAATAATAACTAAGGACTCCACCGATATTTATTTATTTTTAAAAGGGAGATCAACAGCATATATAATTAATAACTTAAGTATAATACATTCGTTAATCTAGGTCAGAGAAAACCAATAATAGGTCTTCACAAAAAAGATATTGATTATCATCTAATAATTATATGCAGTATTTTTAAAGGTGATGGGGGGGAAGCCTGCGGCATGCAAGGGGACAATTCAGGCTCATTAAAGGGAAGAATTAAACTATCGTCCTTCCATTTGTATTTGTATGTCCCTATCGGAAATTACATCGGTACCCGGACCTGTGACGACAAAAGTAATTTACGTATTCAAGGGATTACAGTCGCAAAAAGGTTTCGATTTCGTCGAACACAAATAAGGTTACAAAATGTCTTGTTTCTAGATTTTTTGTAGTTCTTGATATACCTAGAATATTGTTTAGTAACACATATTTATTATCATTCATATAAAAATGTTTTGTGTAGTTTTGAAATATTTGTCGTTATTGCCAAAAACGCTAAGCAAACAATGAACTTACCGTATGTTCCGTATTCTCCTGATTTGTAATCATAAGGAATGAGATAGTGGTAGTGAGGCCAGAATGTCTTAGTTATGATGAATACTGCGTTTGAATCGGGCGGCGATCTGAAAGGAAGAAATTTTGTAAGAAATTTGTAAACACGTGACTATATCACCGCACATTGACATAATATACTGACACTGACTTTAGTATACATTTTCATTTATCATTTAGTACCTATACATAGTTATATGTATGGACCTTGAGTCTGCAATAAAGAATTATTATTATTATTCTCTTTATTTATTTTCATACACATTATTTGTATTTTTAAATATTTTTATAAAAACATTTAAAAATATAAAAAATAGTAGCCCACCGGCATCGGGAACAGAGTCCAAGCTACCGGTGGTCAGGGCTCCAGGGAAAGGAACCTCCTAACAATACGTGCCGTATCTAGGAGTACCGCTTTCTGTATCAAGCCCTTGATCCAGCCACTCAACGAGAGCCTCCTTAGATGTTGGTCGAGACTCTTGGCTATTAAGCCATTGGCAGACACAATGATCGCCGAACTCACCTCTCACATGTCGACAACCTCACGTGCCAAATCAAGATACTTTATTTCTTTATCTTTCTCGGCTTTCATGAGGTTCTCATCATGCGGGACGGTGATATCGACAATCAGATTGCACTACGCTCTAATCGGTCTATCACCACAATATCAGGCTTATTGGCAACAATAGTCCTGTCTGTGATAATAGAGCGATCCCAGTACAATGTGGCTATATTGTAATGTTATTATTATATGTATATTGTATAGTTTTCCTCGTCCATATCTTAGGGAAAGGAGAAAGTTTCCCTCATACCGGATAGTGACGAAAAAGACGTAGTAGACGGTAGACCATGGAATTTGAAAAAGATTGAGAGAGTTACTCACTTTTCTCCAGGCCTTAGGCCCCACACAGATATTGCGCTCTCGATTAACCAAGAGGCGTGGAGCACGATCAGGTAGCGAAGGAACCCGATGACAAACACTGAACTGAGGACTGTGTCATCCCAGTACTCCAGAGGAGCGTTCAGCGGCAGTAGCAGAAACAGAATGGGGTACAGTACCCAGTACAATCTGGAACATAAAATAAAAAACTTATTTTTCAATAAAAACAGTATTTCTTATAAATATTTTCAGTGATGTTGAAGATTCATAGCACTTTTTTAAAATTTTGCTAATTTATGTCCATAGTACTGCAATTAGTTCCTCGAGTGACCACAAGGGACGCTGTAAAAGCTTTTCATATTATTTCTATATACTTCTAGAGGAGATTCTATAGGGAATCTCTATATACTTCTAGAGAGCACAGTTTTTTCTCACCTCTTTTGGAACATCACAATAGAATCTTGTTCAAGATCTGACATATCAATGGAGTTCTTCAGCTTTTCCTGGTGTTGGCTGAGTTTCCTCAGGCGAGTTAAAAAGTGAGAATACATGAAGCCCTTGTTGTAGTCATAAGGGTCATCGTCTGTCGCGAAGTGAGCATGATGCAGTCTGTGGTACTGCACCCAGTCGTATATGGAGCCCTGAATAATTAAATTGGGAGTTTATAGATATACAGCAACTAGCTATCGCCCGCCCTTTGCTTTGCCAGAGTGGAGTTAGAACTTTAAACCAGGTTCCCGTAGGAACTTTGAATTTTTCGGGATTAAAATGTAGCCTATGTCTTAATCCAAGGTATAAGCCATCACCATTTCAACTTTCAGCTAAATCGATTCACCCGTTTTGCCGAAGAGCCAAACATTCAAACTTACATACTTTCGCCTTTATAATATGTAATGGAGAAGGGGGATAAGATATACGAACACCTATGACTATTGTTAGTGGTGGCCTGAAACCAAAAAATCCCAACCAGGATATCGGTATTGCCCAGAAATTCGGTTACGGAGGTCTGATGGCATGGTATTTTCGTGTAAAATAAGTACTGATATTTTATTGTGCGAACACTTGTACGATCTGAGAATCCTTAACTCGGCAAAATACCAGTTTTAAGTACCTATAACAAATATTAAGTATTATCATGTAACTACTGAAGTACTGAATAATCTCCTGAATAAACTACTGAATAATCTCCAAAATAAAAATGAAAGCTTATTATGACATATCTGTCACTTGCCGACATTTTCTGCAGATAAATGTCTTTGTGGATTTGGAGTCCATCCATCCAGTCAATTGAAGTGGAATCGCGATAACGTTTTTGTCTTTCGCAGAAAAGGTCCGCATTTTTTTAACTTTGCTTGGAAAAATAAGTGTTACTGAAATAAAACTATTTTTCCCGACGTTTCGGACCCTTTACAGCGTCCATGGTCACGGGTGACTGTATAATAAGTATTACTTTTATTTCTAACATACCAATTAACACGATCCATTTTTAGATTGTAAAATCCGTCAGGGACATTCATTGTAGGACCAATAACATTATATATGGCCCAATACTACTGAATTTAGGGAAAATTGTTATATACTACTTTGTTCAGTCAATCAATCAATCAAACAAGGTACCTATGTTTTATAATTCATAATATCCTTGCTAATTCGTTTTTGTGTACAATAAAGAGGCATATATAAATAAACAAATACTATTCTATGTTATTACATTACTATGGAAATTACAATACTTACAACTCCAGCTAAGGTCTGGAACAGCATCAGCATGATCCGTAGTCCTGCGCTAGCTTTGTACGCCCCGTGTGCCCACAGTCTGTGCGCTCCCGTGGTCATACCCAAGATAGCAACCGACGTTAGCAGTAAAACTGAAAATATAGGCTTTGACTTTAAAAATGTTACTTGTACAAACTTTTGCCCCCAGACAGCCCTAAAAAGAAGATTAAAACTATGACTTACACAATAGCAAAGTGAGAATTTTGACTTCGTAGAATAGCAGCCATATTCCGTAGAGTGAGAGCAGGTGAATGTGTATGAAGAACAGGACTGCGGGCCAGTTGGCTTCACGCGCCTTGCTGAGCTTGGACTCCTCCGTCCCTTCAGCAGGAACAGCCTCAGTCACTTCTACCATGTTTTCTGCAGATCTGTAAATTGGAGAAATGCTAATATTTAAATTTTTCCGCCAGTGGCTTCGCCCGCGTGGTCTTATAAATTATAACCTATACTCGGGAAAGATGTAGCTTTCTAATAGTAAAAGAATTGTTGAAATCGGTCCACACAAAACACAAACAAAAATACAAATCTTTTGTCCTATAATATTAATATGAATTATAATCCATAATAAGTAGGTGTGACTGTTAATTTTGCTCTTTCGATTAATAGTGCATGTTAGTAAGTTGCAAATCTCGAGGTTAATTGAATTAAGTTATTGCCATTGCCGTCTTGTTTGTTACGATCTATTATTAAATAAATTATTATTATTATCATCATCACCAACATTAACAGGTTTTATCGACCAGGGCCTTAAGCCTTTTACCTACGCTATTCATCCCTGTTTTGTGGCAGTCTTGTCCAGGTCTTTCCAAAACACTTTATGAATCGATTCTCGTCTGCCCATCTAGCCACTCTCGGTGTACCTATTTTCGGCTGTCATTGATATATACATACCAGAATTTTCTGCACACTGGGCCCAACCTCCTGATTGCAATTTTATGAAGTACAGGAGAAAAGAATTTAATGTATATATAAATCAGATTTTTCTGTTATTTACAAGTTATCTAACCTATAAATAATACTATAAATTTCAGGGCACTGGCTCAGTTCTATCTTTGTTTGTACCTAATTTACTTAAACGATTCTTGTGAATGCTGAATCTGCCATTTAAATGCACATACCAACTAGTGTTCGTATAAGAATGGAAATGTTCTGCATATCATGTAACGCTATCTATAATTCAGCTATACTGCGTTTGTTGCGAAATCATGTCAAGATTGGCGCCAAATGCCAATAACAATTTAAAATTATTAAGTACAATTCCAGGTCGTACCCTTCTAAGAATAGGTCATTTGAGCTTTTCATTTTAATTTTACAATGTTTGTAAGAATACTGATCATTGTTTAGTTTAAAGGCCCCGTATTACGGGTGTGTTTACAGTCACTCACACTCGGAACAATCGCATGTAGGCCGTGGTATGGTATAAGTGCTATAGCACTTAGCAGAGTTTTATCCACGATATAGCGCGTATTTTGCGATTTAGCGCGAGAGAGTAGAATTATAGCGTTTTCAAACCGTCCTAATTAAAGCCAGCAAGTTTTCATGTTGCTGATGATATCTTAGAGAGCACTCGGGTATACTCAACCCACCTGGAGTTACAGTCAAAGATTGGCCCAAAAGTGGGTGCGCTGAGTAAATAAAAAACGGTAAAAAGGAAATAGGTATGTGTTGTAGTAACTATTTGGAATTTTGGAGCCAAAGAAGTGCTCAGATATTATTCACATTGTCTGAGTCTACATTCGTGTGTCAATCCTCTTTTTCGACAATGAAATACACAAATAATGTGTTTAGAAACTAACTTACAGACTCTCATCTGGATAGCATGCTGGCATGCAGCAACAAGCCAGATCTTGACAAAGTTTTGAAAAAGTGTTCACGTAATTATAATATTTTTTTTACCAACACCTAATTATTTTTTGCTATCTCAAGACCGAAACTTGTTTGTGTACCTATTAAAAAAGGTTGAATATGGCTGTTATAGGTCATACAAATACTGGTTTGTGGGGAATCAAGCTGATCAGCCAGTGCGTGATTCGTGCCGTCTACGTTACTGCCGTCCTGTTTGGTTGCCGAATGATGATGAATTGATGACACAGCGAGGTCGCGACGCAAGTCATCCTCGTATTGTTTAGTTTACTATAACAATACCAGTTTGTCTGTGCCGTTTTGTAGTGGTCTATTTTCCCGAAATATATATTTTTGGTACTGGTAACTAATGAAATTTTCGTACCGGCTTATATGAGTTAGTTTTGTTTAAATAATTAATTATTCAGTCATTATCTGCATGCAACAGGCATAATTTTCTTACCAATTTTTATACCAAGTCTTCAAAATACTTAGGGATCGTTCCTCTCTTTACAGAACTCTCATCTGTCAACAGTACCTCAAAAGGGATGTCGTTGTTGATACGATTCAAAAACTGTTGAATCGTTGATTTTTGTCACGTTTTTTGGGCTGAATGCGTTTGACCTTTGTAACATTTAAATGTATTTTTTGTCCCTAGTTTTGCCCTCTCTTAAGTAAAAAAAAACAGTGTGTGATGGAGTATGCAATTTAAGTAAATAACTTTTCGGGATTCCAAATGTGACATGACTAAACACTGGAAAAACACTGGTCTGGTTCCGTTCTGAGGATTTGGATTATCTATACTTAATATTAAAAAGCTGAAGAGTTTGTTTGTTTGGTTTAGGCATAGCATGTTTAACGAGGAAGGCTAGGCTATATATCATCACACTACGATCAATAGGAGCTAAATATCAATAAAAATTTTGCAAAAACTGGGGAAAAAAATCAACTCCAACGGGAACGAAGTTGCGGGCAAAAGCTGTGTATAATATTTATAAGCTTTTTTGTTTTAGTAGCCTGTAGCTATTGTTGTAGTTTCATACTTTTAGAAAACTAAGGGTATGTTTCACCACCTCTGGATAGCTGCTAACTATCGGATAAATAAAAAATGGAACAAAATTTTTATGAAATTATCTGCCAAGTAATTTAACGGGGACTTATCAGGAGGTGGTGAAACAGGAACACAGTATTCTAAGATCACCGCCATTGAATTTTGTTGCGCAAACTCATTGTTTGCCAATCCTTGGTATGCAAGCTAATCGTAATACTATTTCATAATTTATTTTTCAGTTTAGACCCTACCAATGCTGTGGCATTGACAAGCTATGGTCGAATTAAAACAAAGACAGTGTGTTGATTTTAAGGTTAGGAGGTTAAATAAATCTATTGTATGGTAATAAAATAATGAACTGTCCAAAACGCGGAGCTACCTAATTTAAAATTAAAATAAGTAATTCAACCAGTTGCGATTCGGCGAAGGTTTTCTTCTTTAGTTTACTACTTATATATATAGTTATTTAGTTTATTACCTACTTCTTTAAAGATGATTCTGAACTACATAAATATTTCTACTGAAGACTTGTAGGGCTATTGGAAAAATACGAGAAACCTTTAAGAAATAATTTCGTGTCATGATACTAAGCAGTGACAGCCTAGTGGTATGACCACTGGACTGCTAAGTCAAAAGTCTCGAATTCAAAGCCAAGGCATGAATCTCTGACTTTTCGAAATCATGTGTGTTATTAGCATTCTCTTTAGCGGTGAAGGAAAACATCGTGAGGAAACCTGCATGCTTGTGAGATTTTCTAAAAGGAGACGAGTGCCCAGCAGCACCAGCAGCACATGGGGCATGTGTTTCAAAAAACATAGTTTTTTTCTAACACTTTTTGTAGTTTAATTCTTTTTCATACATTAATAAATATTATGAAATGTTTGTAGTTTCATAATACTATGTCAGCTGAAGCACGGTCAGGGTTACTGCAATTGTAACTGCGGAGGCGCATGTTAACGAATTTTGAACACCGCAAATAAACGAAAAAGATTTGAATATCACCTTTTTAGTTTTGCTCAATGTTGTAAAACAAATATTGTTTAGTAGGTATGTTGAATTTTTGATACGAAGTTACTAAGGTATTTTACTATTAAGTTCTAATAAACCCGTGTTCTCACGCTTGTTTTCGAATTGTAAGACGGAGCTATAGTGCTGGTTTTCGGTTAATTTATTCAAATAAAAAAATAATTGAATTTGATTGTTAAAAATAATAAATCTCCGAAGGTTCTTGACCTTGCAGTCAAATACGCGCCGGTTTTGATGTATTTTTGAAGCATTCAACGCATTGGTCAAATTATAAAAACGCTATTATTGACATAGCACGCTGAAATAGGTACTCCATAATAATATAAAGTGTATAATGGTAATTTAAACATTTTGGAAAGTATTCGGTTCTTATATAATTATAATATTAGGTACGTGTCACAATTACAAGCAACATACCAACACGCATGTCTTCCTAGAAGGGTTAGGCAGAGGTGTATTAACGTACAACTACAGATCCCGGCTAGATTTAGGTCCCGTATTAAGGCAATTCAAATTTTCGGACGGACTGAGAATTTCGTAGAATTACTGATAACAAGTCGCAAAGGATGTTAAAACTGGAATTTTGATGTGATTTACGAAATATGATCGCAATCACGCTGACTTTTTCCATTACGCAGCGAAAAATAATAACGGATTTATAATTTACAATAATAATTATAAGCTACTAGCTAAGTACCTGTGCGCAGCTTCGCCTCCGTGTTCCGGGGAATTAAAAAAATACACACAGACCTTGTCCAGACAATAATGAACACAAAAAAAAAGAATTATCCAATTTGGTGCAGTTGTACACCGTACAAACATTTCGGCGATCCATTTATATTTATATAGAATATAAATATATTTTACTGTTAGGTACTTACAATTCTTTTCTGTTGAAGGTTATTAATTAATGTGCGCATTTTTTTTAATCCAAGGCATTATTATAAAATAGTTTCACTTCTTAATTATCTAATTACACATAATAATCATCATTTCAATCTATGCCTGATCGGAACCCTAGTTTATCATCAACATCATCATATCAGCCTGATATAGCCATATGGGCCATATGGGGAGGGATTTGTTTAGCAGACCTCTGGTCTGCTAAACAAATCCCTCCCCATAGACTTCCATAACCTTAATTGATTTGTCATGAATCAGTTCCAGGGCCCAGGCCTCCCCACTCTTTCTGCACTACTACCTAAAGCTAAGTCATATTGAAAAAAACACTCGTTTACTGTGTTTCCATGTGTAGTAGTAGTTTAATAAAGTAAATAAATTAAGCTTACCCTGCTGACAGGCAGCCGTGGCCGATGAACACAAAACAGTGACAGTGCACAACACAACTACCGCTCAATTACCTGTACATTATACATTCGCGGGACTTGGGCCGAGTGACGTCAATAATTAGATACATACCTACACATATTAATTGAATGATATATATATCGTATGGAGTATTTTACACTAAGTTTTTTTTGCTGTATAAGTGTTGATGTTTACACAAATTCTCACACACACAGAAACATCCAGGCCAACAGTGTGTGTCCTCAAAAGTGGTTCTTGCGTTGCTGCGATCGTTGTTGGAGGGGGAGGGAGTAAGGGGGGGGACACATCTGTCCCGCCACTAAGAGGGCTTTGGGTGGCGGACTCGGGGTCTGTCTGTCAACCATTAGTCCCATTACACTTGGTCCTCGCAAAGAACGTCCCGGGTTGGACCACAGATGATTCCAGAGCGATTCCCATGATCTCGCAGCCATGCAGATTGCAGAGTAATGGTGGTCGTTTTAGTCGTTATGTTGGCCACACTCGCATGTGTATTTTATATGTTCGCGCGCATGCATGGAATCCCCCAACTCGTTTCGCAGGATCCGATCGCTTAACCACTTCTGGCATTCGTGCCGTCATCAAATATTATTGAATATTTAAGTATTTGTGACATTTATACCATTATACAATATACACTAGTTGACGGTGACTTTAGCCTCGTTTCGTTGCAAATCTTGTGGAAATTTACCTTGTACTTAAATACTGTTTCAGTTGTAAATAAGAAATTTTAAAGTCTCATGGGTCACTGGGCTACACACTGTCTGCGGATTCTTCTAGTGGTCAGTAACGCGACTGCTACTATAGATCCTGGGCTCAATTTTCAGGTTTTAAATTAAATAAATATACTGGGACATTTTACACAGCATCATCTAGTCCCAAACTAAGCAGAGCTTGTACTATGGGTACTAGGCAATGGATATAATACTTATATACTTTTTTTGTTGTAAATACATACTTATAATACATAAGAAACACCCAGACAAACACAAACACTTCAAGTTCAGCACATAAATGTTTGTGTCCTGTGGGAATCGATCCTCGTGATCAGCAGTCCGGTACCCGAACCACTAGACCACAGACGTCGTCAGGTTGAGTGTTATTGAGTGTTTCTGTGAAATTCTCGGTGACAGTGAGTTTTTTATGGTCGTGGTGAATGTTCCTGATCGCATAGCCCAGCTGGTGGTGATCCATGCGGATTTTCCGCATCACAAAAATGAGTTTGAATTCGTGTCCGGTTTATAGTAATAGGCTTGCCCTCTTGTAGGTACATGGTATCGAAACATAGTGTTGAAGTGAGGGTTATCGTTAATACACCTCCTCATAACCCTCCGGGTAAGTAATACAGGCGTGTCAGTACCTATGTATTACCTAATTAAATAAACACATAAATTAATAGACTCATGAAATCTAGTTAAAATTATTTTACCGCTTTGCACATAGCTACAGTATTTATAACCACATTTTTTTTAAAGTGCTGATCTTTATTTTATTTATTATTATAACCTTCTCCCACTTCGTGCGGCCGCTATGGGTCTCAAAACTCTCAAACCGACTAAAAACGGTTCGTGCTTACGGTAGAAACTCCTCATTACAATACCCATGAATCAGACCGTACGTCCTACCCTCGGGGAATTTTGTAAAAGTACTTTTATCAAGTTGTGAAACCCTTATGAATAAACAAGGCACTAGGTGCAGTTAATCTATGTTTGGTGTCTTTCCTATTGAGGTCACTCTGACAGTGACAAAACATAGATTTACTACTCCTAGCCTAAACCTTGTCTTTATTAATAAGGCGGTCGAGGAATAAATAAATAGATATTAAAAAGACTTTCATTTACTGCCTGATTTTCCGTAAAAACGAATACCTATTGAATTTCTTCAATACAACAATTCTGCATTATTTGGAAACGAAATTCAGTACAAATATGCTTTATTAAAGATTGTGTTTGTGGTAGTAGCTACAAGTAGCTAATATTATGTAACATTAGACACACATTGCATTGATATTACCTACAAATGCTACAAGGTTATTAGCCTATCGGTCGTAAGCGCGACTGCAGGCTACGCTGGAGGTCGTGGGTTCGATTAGGTCAAGCAAAATATTATTGGGTTTTTCTATGCAATTCCTTGGGTCAAAAATTGTGCCCGGTTAATGGCAATAGGCTTATGGCCCATTACATAGTACCTAAACATAGCGGCGGCGAACTGTGGGATTACATTATTACAACTCTGCCTACACCTGGGAATACAGGTATGATGGTATTTTAAGTTACTACATGTTTGTAGCTTCAAAATATATCAACTGATTTCCTAGTACCTCTGCTAAAGGTTTGGGTTAACTGATAATTGTTGCCAGTGAATAAAATTTTAATAATTAATGTGGAATAATGTTTTGATGAGTAAGTATAAGTTGTGAATCACATTGAGAGATTCGGGGTTAGAACACCATTGCACCAGCTCATGCAATGTTTCGCGGTAGAATGTCAACACGTTACTGTACCCCGGCCGAACGGTGATGAGGCGAAAACCCGTCTGGTTTTAGTGAGTAGACGTCCTTTTCAGGACGGAGTCCCACACACCGCGCCGCCTTCCCCAGGGCGGCGGGATGGTGCATAAAGCAAAAAAAGCTCATGCAATGTTATTGGTTTTTCTAATAAATCCTCAACAAGTGCGCTACACGTGTAATATACATGGAAATTAGAACATACCGGGTATTACGTAGATGACAGTACACTTCTATCTTAACTTTTGAGGATTACTGTCGTAATGTAGCGAAGTATTTTTTATTTCTATTCACATTTATCGATCGATGATTGACAATCAAAAGGTTTAGAAATAGTAGGACAGATTTGGAGATAAACCAATGGTATAGAATTGAGTCTATTTAACTATTTCTGTAACCTCGAAGTGTGATAAAGATAGAAGTTAAGATATATTTACCTGAATTAAATAAAGAAAAGTTTCCTTTGTAATGTTATTTTAAACAACGCTAAAAGTAGCGCCTGAACTAATTTTAATGGCAAAGTTAGTACATGAATATTATTGATTATTGGAGTGTGTGTTAGCTCTAAAAGGACAGGAAGGTTTTAGGAGCAAGGAAACTTGTAAGCTCGCATACGTTAGGTATACTAAGAGCTTTGTCACGCAAGTTTAAAGTACCTACCGACCTACTTACACTTAGTTTACTTTCTTGTTAGTATACTAGCTGTTGAACGCGGTTGCACTCATATAGTTTCAAAAAGACGATGCTATGACAACATAGCCCATCAATCGATCCCCGCGGTGTGTCTTCGGATATGTGACCATTCCTAACATCGAGACCCTTTCGTATCTTAGAGAGCATTGTAAAGGCGTCGGTCCTGATTATCATACCACTTTCCCTAGGTTCCGAGTCAGAGTTTTTAGCAAAAACGTAATAAAGTGTCGATCGAATAAATGCTGAATATCTTTTTTTAAATATAGATTTTGAAAATATCTCTTTTTTGTAGTTTCGTTCTTTTTTAGGTCGTGGTCGTTGCTATCTTGCTAAATTGTTTTCTGTTCGGCGCACTGATACTTCCACTCTAGCAAGATTCGGTTTGATTTGGTTGCACTTACACGATCGCAATTTTTTTAATGACAGTTTCTCTCCTCTGTCACAAAAAAATAAAAATGCTCGGAATACCGACTTATTTATTAGGCATTGTTGAAATGTCTAAAATCCTGATCTAGAAACTACTACTAGGCACTTATTGGCCTACATCCAAAATTTCAGGATTTATAAATCTTGCTTAGAAATAAATAACTTCACGTTTAATCATGGGAAGACCTTAAGTATGTATTTCAAAGTATAACTAAATTAGGTAGTTCATTACAAATTCATAACGAGTAATGTCAATATTAAATAAGCGCCTTCGCTTATTTAATATTGACATTACTTTACTACCTAATTTCCCAGAACCTAATTATACAGTAGTATTTATTCAGTGAGCCTTTCAGTCTTTAAAATGACTGATTGAATTGTCAAGTTTTTTTCTTTTTTTTAGTACATGCTGCGTTAATCTAGTTATTTCCAATACCACAAAAAATATATTCATTCGTATTGATAACGAAAAACATATAAGCATTTAAGTTAATATTGTTCTAATTTGTTACTTGAAATCATCAATTTATGTTATGGCGTCATAGCAATAATTATACATATAACAATTTTCATTTAAGCCCTGCCTATTAGGCATTTATTTTCAAATCACAGAAGGATAAAAAACACCTGTTAATCATTTGCCTCAAATAACTGTAGCCCTAGTCTTTTATCAACCGACTTCAAAAAAAGGAGGAGGTTCTCAATTCGACTGTATTTTTTTTTTATGTTTGTTACCTCAGAACTTTCGACTGGGTGAACCGATTTTGATGATTTTTTTTATTTATGAGTTGACGGAGAGTGAGTGAGACAAGAGCACCTCTGTATTAGAACATTTGGTTGCTAATAAAATATAGATATTATAATTATCTATATCTACA
Organism: Acronicta psi; assembly: GCA_946251955.1. NCBI lineage: Eukaryota > Metazoa > Arthropoda > Insecta > Lepidoptera > Noctuidae > Acronicta > Acronicta psi. The sequence continues at coordinate 5,658,163 of OX276475.1, read as the reverse complement.
CTAAATATTATAAAGCGGAAAGATTTTATTGTTTGTTTGTTTCTATTGAAAAGGCTCCGAAACTACAGGACCGATTTGAAAAAAACAGTGTTAGATAGCCCATTTAACGGGGAAGGCTATAGGCTATATACCACCACGCTACGGCTAATAGGAGTGGAGTAGTAATGATAAATGTTGCAAAATCGGGGAAAAAACTTATAAGACCACGCAGGCGAAGCCGCTGGCGGAAAGCTAGTTAGTTCATATGGGAATAGAAATAAAAGGCATGACCAACAATGAACAAAGTCTACCCGTTTTTAATGTTTTATACATATATATCCATGACATAGATTACGTGCACTTTACTTAATAGTAAAAATATAGATTAGAAGAAAATATTTTCATGTTGTTGAGGTGGAATAGTGTAAATTCGTAATAAGACCTCTTGATGTTATCAGTTATTATTAGACATAATTTATCAAAAAAATATTAATTATCAAATAGGAAGTTATTTTCTTCTATATATTTTAACATATTATCAGACGCATAGTTTGTTTGGACACAATTTATTTATTTATTTATTTATATATTCTTTATTGTACACCAATAAAATACACAAAAATAGGAAATAACCGATTTAAAATTAAAAAAATATTATTTACAAAAACAAAAAATGGTGTCCCTTCGTCCAGCATACTCACCATGGAATCCTGATATTTCATGAATGTCAAAAAACTGTTCTGAAATAGTGCTAAATAGTGCCCAAAGGAAAAAAATAGTGCTCTTGTACTTGCGAAGTTATAGCCATAGTTCGATGAGTATGCTGGACGAAGGTTTCGCCCAGCATACTCACCTCCGTCCGGAGAATCTGTATACGCTTCAAACATAATTCATACTTCAAAAAATAGTTCCCAAATAGTGCCAAACGGTGCCCAAAAAGAAAAAACAGTGCTCGAATAACTTCGGAGTTATAGGCTTCGTTCAGTGAGTATGCTGGGCGTAGGTTCTACGCCCAGCATACTCACCTCAGTGCGCGAATATCGAACGAGCTATAGGTACAATTTACGTCTCAAAAAATTGTGCTTGAAATAGTGCCCAATATCAGTCCAATTTTTGCTTGACTTTTGACCTAGAAAACCATTAAATTTGATTGTAAACTTCTACATACATTACATTGAGTACAGTCGAATACAATATTATTAACTTTCTTTCTAACAATTTTTGTCTTGTGTAAATTATTAATTGTCTATGTAAGGGAGTATTTACTTTAGAATCGCAATATTATTAATTACACATTATTTTAATAATACTTTATAATAATATGATTAAGCCTTCGCGCGTCGCATGGGACCCCGGTAGCTAGGAACAATGATTTTATATATTTTGTCTAGATCACGGCGCTTGAAGGATTAAGATATCAAATGAAGTAAATCATGCATGAAAAATAAAGTTGCTGTTATTAATGCTTACATTACAACTGACAAAATTATTCAAAATAATCATTTTCCGGATCAAGGACGGTACCACAACGTTTACGGAATTGACCTGTATTCCTCATGTGATAAAGTTCAATATAGTGTGGCAGTAATGGATGCACGTACGGTCAATAGGTAAGGGGCTTACGACGCGCGGCGCCCGCGACGCAAATGAATATGTTTATGTTTAAATACTAGATGGCGATGCCCTAACATCTTACGATTATTAGACAAGACTGATCTGTATTTTGAAGGTGATAAGGGTCCATTTTGTGTCACAAAGCGACGCGCGGCGCCTATTATTAAATAGTAATAAATAACGTAAGTAATTAAAAATGTTTTTTATTGCTAAACCTTTCATTGATGAAACTATTGGAAAGAGTTTTAAAAATTTGTATAACTATGTCACAGTACTAGTTTTGACTGGTTATAAGTTTTGCCTGCAACATATATACAAAAAGAAACTGTATAATTTCCTTTTTACAATTTTTCAAGATATTAATTTTATTGGCTGCAAATGACTGTTTTTATTCAGACAAACACACAATGCAATGAAGTAATAGACTTCATTTACGCTTAAAGTTTCATTCATTTATTATTATTTATAAAATATATAATAATGCATTTAATCGAAAGTTTTTGACATGTGAGAAAATACCATAATTATTTCCAATAACATGAAGTCTACAATTAGAAAGTTTAATATTTTTGTCCAAAAACATGTGTCGACGACTGTACCCCATTTTACGTTAGTATGTAGAAGTTTACATTAAAATTTAATGGTTTTCTAAGTCAAAAGTCAAGCAAAAATTGGACTGATATTGGGCACTATTTCAAGCACAATTTTTTGAGACGTAAATTGTACCTATAGCTCGTTCGATATTCGCGCACTGAGGTGAGTATGCTGGGCGTAGAACCTACGCCCAGCATACTCACTGAACGAAGCCTATAACTCCGAAGTTATTCGAGCACTGTTTTTTCTTTTTGGGCACCGTTTGGCACTATTTGGGAACTATTTTTTGAAGTATGAATTATGTTTGAAGCGTATACAGATTCTCCGGACGGAGGTGAGTATGCTGGGCGAAACCTTCGTCCAGCATACTCATCGAACTATGGCTATAACTTCGCAAGTACAAGAGCACTATTTTTTTCCTTTGGGCACTATTTAGCACTATTTCAGAACAGTTTTTTGACATTCATGAAATATCAGGATTCCATGGTGAGTATGCTGGACGAAGGGACACAAAAAATGCTGTTGTCTCTTAATTTTGAGACATAATCCCTAACGTGAGAAAAACTTCGTACGTTTAGCATTCGTTTTTTTAATCTCAGTCTTACATTGCAGACTCGTAGCCAAGTCTCCATCCAAAAAAGATAAAATTACACAGAAATATTTCTACCCTAAATATATTGATAAGGAGAGCCCTTATTGTATGTCGCAAAACTCCCACATAAAATGTTCTCAACTTAGGACTAAAGACATCTTTGGATTTACGAACAAGTTTTAACATATATGTATATATTTACACTAGGTACACATACAATATTTAATAAATGGACATATAAATTTCTTTTCTATCTATCTTCAAGTAAATTTTTTGTAAATAATTGATTCTTGTAACGAGATGATTACAAAAAAATCGCGAATTGATAAGAATGCACACTAATTACAGTTGATTATGTAAACAATAGTCGGATAGCATTGTCTGAATAATTATTTTTTTATTTAGTTTTTAATATAGCAATTGTTATCAATCTTAAACCTGTTCAGTACAAGGAAATACTTGAGAAAATACAAATATTTATATGGTTCTGTTTATTAAGTAAGTATATATAATATTTATATAATAGGTACTTGGTACTTGATAAGTATACTATACGTACCCGGATATAATAAAAATTTGGCTTTCAATAAAATATTTTGTACTGTACTTTGAATATAACATTTTCCTGGCTAAAGTAACTCCACATGATGTAAAAGTATTATGTGTGAGGCTTAAAACGAGTGAAACTCAATACGGAAGCCTTATACTTCGCTCCGTACCCATAATGTTTTTATTATTTTGGAAATTATAATAGATATGATTAGAGATTTGATACGTATGGTATCCCACATTTAAAAAACGCGTGATTGTGTATAGGCAATTAGATTTTATTTCTTGAGATAACGTCCTCCTTCTGAAACTATCACTGACTTCATAAAATAAATTAAAAATTGTATATATAGAATCATTTTGAGAGTACCTATTACTTATATCAAGCAAAAGAAGAATAACATTTATACATTATTTCTAAACTTGCTGTTAAAACACAAATGTCTTTTAAATTTATAACTTGAGTCCAATGTCTGAGCCGTAAGAAATTGACGAATTGTTTAATATATTGTTAGTCTCTAGGTAGAAAAAAAATATATACACCACTTTATCCGTATTCTTTTTCGCGCTGTATTATTCTTAATTTTATTTCCTTAAGATATTTCTCAGGCTCGTCCGCACTGTAATCCCTCCTTTCTTCTGAAATATTATTGCCTATTGCTTCAGGCGTGACAGTTATGGTCTCTGTGGGGGACGATGGGTAGGTGCAGCATACCGGGGAGCAGGGTCCGTGATTTTCATTCATCATTCGTAGGGTTGTATCTAGATACGAATTTCTGTTGTTAATAATTTCATCTTTCATAGTCTCTGGAAAGGAGTGTTTGCTGCAGGATTTGTAGTCTCTGATGGGGGGCATAACTATCGCCTTGCCATTGTGACACACGTGTACGGTTGGCACGCAACGCTCTCTGCCATCTTGTCCCCTGGCTTTGTACCTTAGACTTGTGTCATTTCGCAGCGAGTTCTTGAGCGAATTACCTGTAATAAGTAAATTTATTATCGGAGTGACATTAGAATTGAACAGTAAAGCAACCATTGTAGTAAGGGCTCGATTCAGCAAAAACCTGTCATCATATATTATTATAGTGTAGGTATTATACAAAGAATGTAGATTATTATTTATATTGTATATAATACGATTAGAAAAAAATCTCCCTGGAGTGACAAGGTTGCAAAAGCTGTGAATTGATGAAAGAAGTTTAGAACAATCTTTGTTGAAAATAAATTATATATTTTACGAGCGAAATAGATAGAATATACTGTCTCAAACAACTCTCTGAATAACCTTATTTGTGCTATTTATTTAGTGAAAAACCTGCCAGACCCTAGAGGTTACTTTCAATTACGTTTACACTTTTGATTCGGTTTGAGACAGTACTCAAGCCAAGTTTAAAGAGACTAAGCAAAATAAATCTACGTAATTAGAATTAATAGACCGTACAATTTATTAAGTATTTATCCTTTTCCTTATTTTTTTCAAGATGATTTCACGCAGTGAAATTCTTTTATAATAAGTAGGTAGGTAGGTACATTCTTTATTTGTAGGTGTTAGGGTTTACCAACAGAGCAGCTTTTTAATAAAGAAAAAGATAAAACTTTTGTATTTAGATTTTTTAAAGGTACAGAAAATTTGGATTAGGTTAAACACTGTTCTTTAGAAACTGATGGTTTTATACTGCACAATTCAAACACGTTGTTTGAATTAATCGTCGACGTCTGTTGTCTAGCCAGTGGTTCAAGTACCGGACCTGATCACGAAGTCGTGGGTTCGATTCCCACAGGATACAAATATTTATTGTGATGAACTTAAGTGTTTGTGTTTGTCTGGGTGTTACTTATGTATTATAAGTAAGTATTTACAAAAAAAAAAATATAAGTATTATATCCATTGTCTAGTACCCATAGCTCTGCTTAGTTTGGGACTAGATGGTGCTGTGTGAAAAATGTCCCAAGCTATTTATTTATTTAATTAATTGTTTATTTATAAATTCAGTGCTGGAAATTTGTGTTTTGCTTGTAGTCGGAGCAATACTTTAAATAATGATAATTTACATGGTCACACTGTCTCACTTTTAAGTATGTTTTCTTTTTTTTAATGCTACACGTCATTTACTAGACTAATAGGTACACACTTATCACGTTAAATGTTCCAAAGTACACCACAATTTTATTACGAGTTAAAGTAACCTGAGTTAACAGTACCGCTGGATGTTGGGTTTCTTGGGAAGGCCATGGCTGTGTAGGAGCAGCGCTTGGCGGCCGCCCTCTCACTCGATCGGCAGCACCACTGCATCATTGTGTTCTGAAACAGAGTGTCTGCTAACTTTAATTTTGATGAACTTGGCTTTACACTACCGCGCGTCTGAGTTTAGCAACAGCTGGTGTTAATTTTTCGTGGATTTTTTTTAAAGAAACGAAGAGCTCATAGTGTAAAGAAGTGAAATTAATTTAAATATTTGCATTTCACATCAAAATAAAGAACAGTGTTTGTTATTTTTTTCATTTCTACTAAAACTTATTCACAAAACGTATTAACAAAAATTATGAAATAACATTTTCTGGCAAGAAATAGTTCTACATTACTACTAAACGGTACTAAAATTTATCAAACATGGGATTTCGTTATCTACTTAATAAAATAACTCAATACAGACAAAAGTTGTATCTGAACAAATACAATAAATGAAAATTTTCTATAAAAACCCATTTCCGGCAGTCGGGTATAAAATATAATGTTCTAGACACAGACAGTACAAGAGGAATGAATTAGAATTTAAAAACTAGTTCAATGTAATCAAGTTCATAAATAGTAATTATATTTCAATATAAGAGGAAGTTCTCTTGTTCTAAATAAAATATAGATAAAATATATCTTATAGATGTGTACGATGATTCGCTTACTACGTTCCGCAAAAATATTTTTAAGCTGTTATGACCTTTTAATTTTAATTAATTTAATTTTCTCCTTAGTTAATTTCTCAAATTTTCCCATGTGTTATTTTAATTTAATTGGTTAATTGAATCAGTTAATCTGTTATGACCTTTTAATTATAATTAATTTAATTCTCTCATAATTTACAATTTCTCCATTTTTCCCATAAAGGGTATTTTAATTTAATTAGTTTTTTTTAATCTGTTAATCACTATGTACTAAAGATGCTTTTAGATTTTTTGTATTTGTTAAAATGTCAACTTGATGACTGTTAACTTACACCTTTATTAAGCGCATGTTGTGCTCGCCTGTAAAAGACTGCTATACCTAACTCATCAGTATGTTTGTGTATTTTTATTAATAGGATAGTATAAGTAGTTGTTGGTGAGCCTTTAAAAAAAAAAAATATATATATATAAAAACAACAGTTACCTTGAAAGCATCCCTAAATTTGTTGGACATAATGTGATAGAATATTGGGTTGATGCACGTGGACATGTAGTAGAATACCCCCGAAATGTACGTGAGGAACGAGTACACAGAGAGGAGGATCGGGGATCTTGCCAGATGGTTCTCAGTGGTTCCGTATATCGCGACTAGTCGCTGCGCGTGGAACGGCGCCCAGCAAATGAAAAACGCCACCACGACGGCGACTGTGGACAAAGAAGATGTAGTTTTTATTTAAACTCTTTGGAACTGCCTAATTAGTCTAGTAGTTTCAAGGGCCTCGTTTGTCTAGTGGTCCTAAGCGTGACTGCTACGCTAGAGGTCCTGGGTTCGATTCCCGGGTCGACCAAAGAGTTGTTGGGTTTATCAGTAAAATTTTCAATAGCAGCTCGGAGTCTGTATTTGTGCCCAGATGGCAATAGGCACGCCTCCCTATTACATGGGACCTAAACATACCGGCGAACTGTAAGTGTACAGTCACGAGCAAAAACATGTATGTATGAATAAAAGTGGTAAAGCGATTTTTTCATGAATGAACTTTGGGATACCACCAATGTCACTATAGTATTGGTTCGTAAATACTGTGTTCGTAATATCACAAATGCTCGATACTGTACATTAATACACTTCGGGGTATACCTACAGGCGTGATGGTATGATGAGCTATTAGCGCAACTGCTGAGATAGAGATCGATTTCTATTCTCAGATCTAGCAAAGTGGTTTATCGATGAAATTCCATGTTTTCATTCTCGGAGATTGTATTTTGTTCTCGCTTAGTGGAAATATGCTCGTCTCGCTAAATTTTGAAACCCAAACATACAGCTGCCTTCGGGGAATACCGGACTGAATGTTCTGTTATGCTATAATGTTCTTTGTTGATAGAAGACTTACTTAGAATGTAATGGGGGGTAAAGTACACCTAAGTATATTGTTATGTTCTCATTAGTTTTGGCCACGGGAGGATGATTTAGATAGAATACAAACCGTTTAGTGAGATTTAGTTTAATTATTTAGTATTTTTACAAATTTGGCGCAGCCGTGGGCACACAATATTTAACTTAAATCTTTATGTAATCACTATACCTACTATCTCTGTGTTTTATGTGCTTTGTGACTGTGTCAATAAATCTTTCTTCTTGATAAATAAGATCTTTTATTAGACAATCCGTCCTGGGTTTCTTTTATTTATAAGTAAATCGCGGACAGAAAGTTTTCTATTCTTGAGCACGCGCAGGGTACTGGGCCTGTTTCACCATTTCTGGATAGCCGCTAACCGCCGGATAAATTAAAAAATGGAACATTTGTATGATATTATCTGTCAAGTAATGTCTGTGATGTAGGCGTTTTAACTTGTATGTTGATACAGTATCAGCACTATCCATTACATGCTACACTTCTGAGTACCCTGCTTTTTTATGCAGCATAAATAGGCACGTGTTGTGTGGGGAACATTTTGTACCTCGCGCATCTCCATCTCGGCTTATCCACCTCTTGTGTAGGTACATAAACATGTGCTAAAAACACCTTCATAATTTAAACATTTAGGTTCAGCCACAAATTTCGGTAGCAACGACTTATTCTACATGTACTTTAAATGCTAATTTTGTAAATTCTGTAAATGCTAATTTATCTTAAAGGTTAGAGAATAAAAATGTGCAACAGAAATTATTCGACGAATTTTTTGCACTGGATTCGCCTACATACCTATATGAGAATTATTAAGTTTTAACTAACATAGTTCTTTTAACTTTATTAACATTATGGACAAACCTGTCTGACATATTTTTTATTATTATTTGATTTGATTAAATCCTAATCGCCATACTAGTGAACGTACCTATATGTATGTAATACGTATTGATTACGGGAGCTTATTTTAATCCTATTCTGCTTAAAACCGATTTGGCCACGCGCGAATTTGAAATTGCATAAATGCGATGAGAACGTTCGTTGTAATATTTTAAAATATCACCTAAACGCCTGCTTTTTATAATTAGTTATATTTTTAAGCTACTAAATATTTAAATATATTTTATGCAAAGCACTGTATATATTGTACAGTGCCTCGACCATGAGTTTTTCTCACTAGACTCGCTAGCGACGCGGTAAATTATTTGTATGAAAAACGCTCGCAGCGCCTCTAGCGGTTACGTAAGGAACTAAAACCTGCTATGAGATTACAGCGTTTCGATGCGTAAAAAACCTATCGAAAGTCATTCGATAGAACTCATGGTTGAGGGGCTGTATACAAAATATATGTGACTTGTGAGAAGTAACGGTTGGGTAGTTTTGTATAAAGAAAATGTAGGTACCTATAAGTTGTACCTGTTTCTATTGTCTAGGTTTACACCCACACATTTTATAAAGATTTAGTTATATATTATGCTATTTTGGTTAGTTTTTTGAGCCTTAGCCTAACTATAGTCAAGTAGTATTTTTCCCCAAATCATGAAGACCAGTTTAACCAATGCGGTATATGTCGGCGGCACGCACACATTGGCCATTCTGTAGTTCGACATTTTTGAGGGTTTTTACGAGAGCTCAAACTATCACAAACTAGGCAAGGCACTGTATACTTACTTGGCCATTTTTGTACAATATTACGTAAATAATAATGTTGTGTGCGGATTAATCACGAAACAAAATATCGCGCCTAATGAGCATAGGAAAACATCATGAGGAAACCTGCACTTTTCCAACCTCTGGCTTAAAGTATGCATTGGGTATTCTTTCAATGAAAGGTCTTGTACTTGACATGGCTTTTCAAATCAGATAAGCCGATTCATATTTCGTTCATTCATTGAAATAAATATGAATCGTCGGCGGCGGTTCTTGTACGTACTTGTACTGGAAATGTTTTGTACTGTATTGAATGTAATTCATATTATGAATGATCAACAGGGACCCTGGCCATTTTAATCTTTAATCCCCCAGGAGTCCTAAAATGGTTATCACCATTTTCATTAGGGATATTCCATTTGTATTAGAGTTCTATTATTATATCAAAGTTCCGAAAAATCCCGGTGTTTTCCGATTATCGTAATTACAGTAGCATCTGTTGCAGCAATAACATTATAATTGCGTTTATTCCGAGATAGTCAAATACATATTTTAGCACTAGATGCGTCACTATCATGGAAAGTACGAACGTAGAAATGTAGGTAAGAAAATAAACATCTGCATAATATTATTATTTTTAGTCATATATATTACTATAGGTAGGACTACATCCTTCTGTGTAACTCTGTCGGTCTGTCTGCCGCGCTTACAGAACCGATGTTAATGGTACACAACTACACTGATAGTATAGACATAATGTAACGTGTAGAGCCAGAGAAAGGACATCGGCTACTTTTCAACCGACTTAAAAAAAGGAGGAGGTTCTCAATTCGACTGTATGTTTTTTTTTGTTTGAACCGGTTTTGATGATTCTTTTTTTATTCGAAAGCTGGTGCTTCCAGATAGGCTTCCCATATTATAAATTTTACCAAAATTCGGAGAGCGGTTTAAAAAAAAATTACTACAAAAATTGTATACGTTGATGATATTTTGGTAGTGCGTTTAGTTGGCCTCCCCATATAATATAATAGGTAAAAACAAAATACATATAATATAATCCACTAACTTTTAAAATAAATTATTTTTTAACAAAAAAAACAAAATAGACCATTTTTGGATGCGGTTTGTTTTTTGTTTAAAAATAATTAATGCGTAAAAGGGTTATAAGGGGTTAAGGGGGGGGGGGCGGGTTGAAATAGGCTATAATTCATAAACACGCGGGCGAAGCCGCTGGCGGGAACCTAACCTACCTATATCTACATTACACATTACATAAAAGAATGTTAGTAACAATGTTGATAGTAAATTATTTAGGTAAGTACTATCACGATGCTTTCAACACATTTTATAGTAAAATGTTATGTTTTTAAAATGTATCAAATATCTGAATGTGCAATAATACTAAAATGGACAATAAAACCGATTGTGTATTCTTACCTAACATCTTCACGACCCTCCTCGTGGACTGGCTGTGTTTCCGACGGATTTTATGTGTGTACTTCATACTTCGTTCGAAGTCCTTCTGACTTAGTTCTTTGCTTATGTTGGTTTCTTTCAGTTTCAATCCTATCAGGGAGTACAGCACGGTGATCAGCACCATCGGCGCGAAGAAGAAGAAAAACGTAGACAATTCAAAGGAGTGTGCTATGATGACTCTGGTTTGTAGGCACATGGTCACCCCACTGTGCTGTTTGATGCCGAACTGCAGAGCTTGAGGCAGCGCCAGCCCCAGCGCCACCACCCACAGCAACATCACGTGCTTCGTCGCTCGCGAAAGTTTCGACATTTTGTGCGAAACAAAGGGATGACAAATAGCTAAATATCTCTCTACAGTAAACAACGTTATCGTCAACACACTGGCGTTCGTCGAAGCTTCGGCTGCTAATCCTCTAATCACACAAAAACTGTGTCCAAACACATACGGCCATTTTGACCATATTGAATACATCTCTTGAGGCATTCCACTTATAAGTAAAAGGAGATCCGATATTGCTAAACTAAATAAATAATAGTTGGTAGCTGTATGCATACTTTTGTTCCTTACTATCACTAAACATGTAAATATATTGCCCAGTACCCCGGTTATGAATATAAGTGAATATATGATAGTTATAGGTAGAACGATGAACAGGGGGTCCCTCTGTGGACCAAAGATGACGGTTGGGTCCACCGGTGTCGACGTGTTGTCGGTGTAGTTGGTGACGTCACCGAGGGGACTCATATTGTGTTTGGTATTTAGTATCGTTTCCAGTTATGTCCGAAGCATCAAAATGCTCTACCCACTTGAACTCGATTCATCTGAAACAAAGAAATAATATTGATGTTATAAATGTAAATTTAATATTGAGTATACGAACTCCCCGCTACGAGTATGTATGGTACTGTTTCTAAACTGTTCAGCGCCTCGACCATGAGTTTTTCTCACTAGACTCGCTAGCGACGCCGTAAAATATTTGTATGAAAAGCCTTCGCAGCGCCTCTAGCGGTTACTTAAGGAACTAAAATCTGCTATGAGATTACAGCGTTTCGATGCGTAAAAAACCTATCGAAAGTCATTCGATAGAACTCATGGTTGACGTACTGTATTGTAAATTGTAACGGGCACAATAGACTCAGACTCGGCAGGAAGAGACTCATCACTTTGTCATTCTTATAATTTAACGATCGTGTAAGCACTAAAAGAAAATCAATACACAATCCACTCAGAACTAATTCGCGATAGTAACATTAATCAGCAGATGGAAGAAATACTGCGAGTGTATCGACGCAGTGCTTCTAGTCAGCTATGGAGTTTATGAAGTTTCTTTTCGGTTTCTCCGTACGACCCACTGTAATTTGGAACCGTGCATTATCACTGATCATTCAAAAGTTTCTGTTATAATGGTCTTATTGAAATAAAACATTGGACTGTGACTTAAGTTGGATTGGTGAATCGTCACATTTCAACATCAACATACTTCATTGCTCTAGTGGCCGTAAGCGAGGTTGAAGTCCTTGGTTTTTCTTTTAGGAAATTCTCGGGGGGTCTGGTATTTGAATTTGTATTTTAATAAAACATAAGAATTAAATAAGCACGACGATCATAGTTTAAACGCAAAAAATGACAGGTAAAAATTAGTTAACTAATAACTATGATAATAATATTCCAAAACATGTGCAACCAGTATGACTACATATACACGATATGGATAATATGTTTATATTTAAGTTTTTTTTTATCAAGCTTACCTACCATCATTATCTAATACTAACAAAATATGGAAAAATATCTTGTTAGGAACTTCATACACAGGGTTACGAATAACTCTGACATCCAACACACTAAGGCTGATATTCAGAGACGAAAAAAAAGCATGAACTTAGGCTTCCGGATGTCAAACTGTAATACTAATTTGACATACGGAAGCGTAAGTTTACGCTTAGCACCATCTCTGAATATTAAAGAGCCTAAGGCAAATATTCAGAGACACATTGTTATTCAATTTGACGTTACGGAAGTTTACGCTTAGCGCCGTCTCTGTCAATATAAGTCTAAAAATTTTATGGGACGGAGTGGTTGAATAATGTCGTCGGTAATCGAACTCCTTATATAAACATTGTGTGTAAACACTTATTACCAAAACAGGGTGTGCGAATAACAATGACATAAAATATAATTATAATTGCAAATGTACTAGAAGTGGCACAAACAGGATATCTCCGCTGATGCATTAGAATACATTATGAATATTTTGATGTGTATTCTGTCTGTAATTGGATTGTCACCCATTTTCCACACTCATATGAGAATATATCGTCGTTGGAATATTCCTATGCGGTTATATTTGCGATTCATTTCGGCTGATTGACTATAAAACATCTACCTATGTTTATATTTTCAATATTTATTGAGATTGGAGATTGGTTATGAAGATGCCCAGAAGATATTCATGAGGATTAGCATGTTTATTAGGCTGATGAGAATGTAACGTATTTGTTGAAACGTTTCTTTTCTATTGAAAGCTTAAAAAAGGAAATATTAGATATTGAAAAGATGATTTTATCTTTCTGTCTCTCTCTATTCAGCTGGTAATACGCACTGCTGAGTGCTGAGTAATACCTTTTCTCTATTACGCCAATGTTGTGCAGGCACACACTGCCCTCAACATGTCGTCCAACCATCAGGCTGGTGGTCTGCCCTGCGATCGTTTTACAAACATCTCTTGGCCACCATTCGGTAACTACTTTGGTCCATCCAAGATATTATCTTTAAATCGGATATTGTTATAGTAATGTAATGTTAAAATCTTAAGCCTAGTCTACATTAATATAATTTTATTCTACATGTTATGTATGAAGGGATGATGATAAATATACGTTTTATGTGACCCTCCTCCTAATGACATTCTTTACAAAAGCGTGTAACCTCTGTTTATCAAAGTGTAGTTGTATTGTAGAGTGGCATTCAATAGAATACAAAAATAAAAGGGATTAGTAGTACCTCCTAACTTTAGAACCGTCTTCTGAACTGAATCTAACAAGAAAAATAACAAGCAATAGGATTAGCTTTTCCTATAGCTTTATTCATCGGCCCTACACTAACCTACGAATCACTAAATAAACATTTTCAAATCGTAGTTACATGTCTACCTTTCTTTATTACCTAAGTTTATATTAGGTCCTTACTCCTTAGCTATGATTTTTAAGCCGCATACAATACGAAATATGAAATGCATTATAATTATGAATTTGTGTTATCTGTCGGGGTTGGTCAGCTATTACTGCCTAATTTTGGCTATCTTTAGTCTTTCATCTTATACATCAAACTGGACCTGTGTAAGAAAACTAAACTAACGACTTGTTTCACCACCATTGCATTGGTTAAACCACTAACTGCTAAATAAATTAAAAAATGGAACATAATATTTATGAAATTATCTGCCTGGTAATTTAACGGGAACTTATCAGTAAGTTTTGAAACAGGCCGCAAGAGTACCTAGTGTTACCAATTTATTTATTTATTTATTTACCATTACAACTATCTTTACAGGTCTTAAACCTAATGCAATAGTGTGGCAGCTATACTTATACTAACTTATACATACTTAACAGTTTTGACATCAATAAACATACTACTAATATTCTACTACTGACTAACATTAATATTAGGTATTCGAACGGTGGGTATACATTTATTATTAATTATTTTATACGTTACTAGCTGACCCGACAGACCTCGTCCTGTCAAAAAAATTTGTAATGTGGCAGTGTTTTGTTCCTACCTTTTTTATATTCTTTGCAAAAAATTATCCTGAACAGAACCGTCACCCTGGTAATAATCCGTTGTGAATTAAAAATAATTAAATAAAACACTTTAAGCATTTAAAAGTAAGTAATTTTAATCATGTAAATCATAATTATTAACAAAAAAAAACAGTTCTATTTTCATTGTAGTGCTTTGTGATAAACGATATTTTATATTTTGTGACTATTCAATTTGGTCGGGTCCACGATCACTTTTTTTTAGTTTCGTAACGCGACATTAAATCCTCCAACGACGTATTCTGTGCTCCAACGCACACACGCACACTGTTTTGATAGATATGATTGAATTTGAACTTTGTACAGCGGTAAGAAAGTGCAAATTTACTTTTTGACGTTAGGAACACACCTACATTTCTTAGATAACAGTGAGTGCTTGTAATTTGATATGAACTTTATACAATAGCAATAAAGCTCAAATTGATTCTACGTTTTAGTTAGAAAACGTTTGTATGTGAAAAAGAAAAGGGCTGTTTTTAGGGTTTTCCCGGCAACTATTCGATTTTTTCTCGCCGTAAGAACCATCGTTGAACTTCAACGAACATTTAAAAAAAAGAATTGGCCAAATTGGTCCAGGCGTTGTTGAGTTATGCGCTTACCAACACATTTTGCGATTCATTTTTATATTATAGATTTAACACATTAAATTATGTATAACTAGCTATATTTAAGAGAACTTTTGCGAGTTCATTCAAATTGCTCGAAAATATATCAATCCTGTCATGCAGCTCATTTACTATGCGGATTGTACGGGTCAGAGGAGCTTTTGCTAGTAGATTGGTTCTGGCCACTGGCAGGGCTAGCAGTGGCGTGCGCTGTCGTCTCCACACATATCGGTCTGGGACACTGAGCTTCAGGTGAGCCAGCACTCCCGGATTATATGCTACACCACGCAGTAGCTTTACAACATACGCGCCGAGTGTAAAGTTTCGCCGCACCCTGAGCTCGTTGTACCCTACCATACCTAGTACAAATAGTGTAGGGTACATCAACGGGTAGAATGGATATACCCCATACAGTTTGAAATACAAGTGTCTTGTGAATTTATTTTGAACCCGCTCCAACATGACACTGTACTTTGCTTCATGTGGAGCCCATATGACTGCACTATGCTCAAGGTGACTTCTGACTAATGCATCATACATCACCCTGAGTGTAGTAGTATTCGTGAACCCCTGTGACTGCCTTAGCACAAAACCTAGCTTTCTCTATGCTTTTTTTAACCCCCGACGAAAAAACGACGGGGTGTTATAAGTTTGACGTGTCTGTGTGTGTGTGTGTGTGTAAAGTCTGTGGCATCGTAGCTCCCGAACGGATGGACCGATTTTTATTTAGTTTTTTTTATTTGGAAGGTGTATTAGTCGGGAGTGTTCTTAGCTATGTTTGATGAAAATCGGTCCAAGATGGCCGCCGCTACAAAATAGCGGATTAAATATTTTTACACAACTCCCTCAATATGAATATCAAATGAAAGGTTTTAATTAGGAGAACACTATACACTATGATAAATTTCAAATCCAAGATGGCGGCCACCATAAAATGGCAAATTACATTTCATGTCGGGGAATTTCTAAATTTTTAATTTTGCATATTATAATTATATGTTCGCGAAAGGTTAAGTCAGGGCTCAGACATACCCCTAGGTCACGTACCTGTGATACCCTTTGTATTGGTGTTGCTTCAATCGTGTACTCGTAAAGAATAGGGTTCCGCGCACGAGTGAATGTCATCACCGAGCATTTGGAGACATTAAAATATAATTTATTTTCATAACTCCACTTAACCACTCTGTTTACATCGGACTGCAGGCGTTCACAATCTGATTTATCGTTAACTTCAATCAGCATTTTAAGGTCATCAGCGAACAATAAACACGACCCATATCTGACCACCTCCGGTAATTGAAATAAAACTACTTTTTACGGATTTTATCGCGTTATATTGATATTATTTTAATCCCGACGTTTCGGACCCTTTACAGCGTCCATGGTCACGGGTGACTAAGGTGGTAGGCGTCTTGAAGTTTTGATTACTAACAGCTACCCTACATTTCTGTTAATCATTGGCAATCCGATTCACGCAGAACGAGCTCACCGTATCCTTCGGTCTTGCAGTTTTAGGCTTGGATTTAGATTTAATTGAATCTATAATCGGGTTCCAAGCAGGTGGTAAGACCCAGCCATCTTCTCTATTGAAATTTGGATGTTTTTGAATTTCAATGGCCTCACGAATCATCCTGGGTAGGAATCGGTTTTCTTTTGCGAGGACTTGTGGTTGGTCAAATCTGATGTAATGCCGGGCCTTGTCAAGGGTGTGCTCACAAATTGCAGACTTTCCGGAACGGCGGTGTTTGACATCAGCGATGTGTTCTTTTACGCGGGTCCCTATGCTTCGTTTAGTTTGGCCTATGTAAGAGAGACCACAGTCACAATCAAGCTTGTATACTCCCGCATCTTGTAGAGGTATATGACACTTTACAGGTGGTAAAAACTGACTGATCTTCTTCAGCGGCTTGAAGTAAGTTTTAATTGAAGCACGCTTCAAGATGTAGCCAATCTTGTCAGTGACTCCTCTCACATATGGTAGTACTGCAGGTAAGCGCTCGACTGTGGCACGTTTCACGCGGTTTCTGTGACGCAGGCGCGGTATTCGGAGCTTGTTGTCGTGCAGTACTTGCTTGACATGTTGAAGCTCTGCAGCCAGGTGTTGCTCGTCACAGATCCCACGTGCTCTCTGAAACAATGATTTACCGACGGTAGATAACTGTGTTGGGTGGTGGTGTGATTCACCATTTAGGTATTTATCCGTATGGGTTTTCTTTCGATACACAGTGTGACTCAAGGTGTTATTATGATTACGACTAACCAAAACATCTAAGAAAGCTAGAGAGTTGTTTGCCTCCGACTCCATAGTAAATTGAATTTTAGAATGTAAGGAGTTGAGATGGTCTAGGAATGCTGTCACTTTGTTAGATGGTAGTATAGTGAAAGTATCATCTACGTACCGCTTGTAGAACTTTGGTGTTACAGGAGCAGATTGAAGGGCCATCTCCTCAAAATCTTCCATGAAGATGTCAGCTATTATGGGAGATACAGGAGAGCCCATTGCTACTCCATCTACTTGCGTGTAGAATTGATTGTTCCACAACAGATAGCCGGATGTTAGGCAATGTTTTAGTAATTCAGCATACTCAATAGGCATGTTGTTCTCTAATAATTTCTTAGACACAATTTGACCAACCACAAGTCCTCGCAAAAGAAAACCGATTCCTACCCAGGATGATTCGTGAGGCCATTGAAATTCAAAAACATCCAAATTTCAATAGAGAAGATGGCTGGGTCTTACCACCTGCTTGGAACCCGATTATAGATTCAATTAAATCTAAATCCAAGCCTAAAACTGCAAGACCGAAGGATACGGTGAGCTCGTTCTGCGTGAATCGGATTGCCAATGATTAACAGAAATGTAGGGTAGCTGTTAGTAATCAAAACTTCAAGACGCCTACCACCTTAGTCACCCGTGACCATGGACGCTGTAAAGGGTCCGAAACGTCGGGATTAAAATAATATCAATATAACGCGATAAAATCCGTAAAAAGTAGTTTTATTTCAATGTCTAGTATTCGCGTAAGTGTCAGACACCTCCGGTAAGTTATTTATCATTATGATAAATTCCAAAGGCCCCAAATTGCTGCCTTGGCTTACCCCAGCCCTGGTGTAGTATGGTTTGGACTCATAACCATTGTAGTCAACATATTGCTGTCGGTCTTTCATGTAGCTGACGAAGAATTGTAGCAGGTGTGGCGTACATCCGATTTCTGCAAGCTTTTTTAATAACATGTCATTGTCGACTGTGTCGAATGCCTTTTTAAAATAAATAATAAAAAAAATAGTGTCTATGGGGTTTCTTGCCGGCTCTTTTTGGATCAAGTTTTCTGAAGTGCCTATTTATAAAAACATTTGAAGTTGACTTTGACTTTTTTTCACACTAAATTAACTTATGAAATGTTTTTATATATTTTTTACAGTTAACTTGAATACGTTTGATCCTGTTATGCTTAATAGAAGCCACAAACAGACTCTAAGATAAAAAACCGTAAATATAATATTTTTGCAGAAATAACTTCATCTCACATTATTATTTACTCTAGAAGATTATTATGAAATAAATAAAACATGGATTCAAAGAAAAATAGAAATAGATTTTTTAGATGAATAAGTATGGTGCATGGGATGAAAGTTTGGAATTTTTGAGAAAGGACTTTTTTCGCTTATTTTAATCGAAAAAAGCCCTTTGCCGTTGTAAAATATTTAGCTTATACCTACATAGAAAAAAAATATAGCTTCTACACCGGGCTTGGCCAAGTGATTTCTGTGTTTTTCCGTACCTAGTACATTTAAGTACCTACGTAAAGTTAAAATAACTATACCTACTAATATGAATATTTTTTTGAGTTCTTCATTAATGACTTCGGACAGTCAGACAGACGGACACCTAAGTGATCCTATTAAGGGTTCTTTTTTTGCTTTTGAGGTACGAAACCCTAAAAATGTCTTACACGAGATTCGATTGCTCCAAGGGCCTACTTACTTGCCTAATTGAACTAGGTAATTCAGTAAAAATAAGTTGTAACTGTAAAGTGGTTTTTAAGAATAAAGACAAGTACCTGATACTTATGTAGGTATTATCTTATTGTAAGTAATTTTAATATCTTTGCATGTACCTACCTATGTTACCTAGAATCTGCATACGCCAAACATCCTGTATATTATAAAAATTACATAGAATATAAATGAAGCCTATTTCAATTTACGTACTTTGGTTTGGATCAACAAACTGGTTTTTATCCTTACTTAATATTAAAGTAACTCTGTCTGTCTGTCGCGCTTTACGCCAAAACCACTGAACCGCAGCTCGGAGCCTGGATTTGTGCCCGGATAATGGCAATAGGCTCGCCCCCTATTACATGGGACCTAAACATACCGGCGAAATGTGGGTGTACAATTAGTACGCTTCTGCCTACCCCTACCAGGAATACAGGCGTGATGGTATGTGTAACAAAAAATGTACGAGCTCAGCGACCGAAGCGAGCGGTGTCTCGGCAGCGAGGCGAGTGCTAGAACCGAATTGTAATCACTTAATTTAATCACTTAACTTTTTTAATATAATTACCTATATAAAACTTGTTTTATATTCAAATTAAATATGTAAAAACTGTAGAATGCGATATAATCGACAGAGACAGTAGGTGAAATAGTATTTGTATTTTTAAGAAATTTCTGATACTTCCCTATTAAGTATATTTAGGTGTGTTGCGGCGCAGCCTGGCCACAGTCGATTTCGTAATATAGAGACGTATCAATTAAATGTTCTTAAAAAGAACATTCTGGGCATCCTACCAGAAAATATACACGTGACCGGGCTGCAACGTATACGGTACTGCCCGGCCACAAACAAGTGCTTTTTTACAAGATATATTTGTGGTACATTTAATCTATTCATTGGTACTGCAAGAACAATTTAAGAACATTTAATTGATACGTCTCTATATTACGAAATCGACTGTGGCCGGGCTGCGACGCAACACACATATTTAGTTCTATAGTTGACTATTACAAATGTAACATTGAACAACATACGATTAAGACGCTCCGATTAGGAACCTACTAGGTTAATGTCTTTGGAATTTCAATTTAAAACACATTAAAAGGAATACCTACCTACAAAATAGTTTGAAATTCAGCCGGCATTTTATCCGCCTAACAAAATGTTTTAACACCATTGTTATTTACTCTTGTATACTATACATACAATGTAATGTACAGGTACTTTACTTCTTCTTATCACTCTCTATCTTGTGGGTGTGAAAAAATACAAAAAATACCTAGTAATGAGTTTTTATATTATTCTTCTCTTATTCTCTCTCTCTTCTTTCCTTATAGTAGGACCCCCAAGTATAATGCCACTATAATATAAAAAATCGTTATTATGTTTCACAGGCCACGAAATATAAGGGTGCCAAATTTTTTATACATGGTAACATGGTAACAAATTCCTTATTACCTTACAAAGAGTTTTACAACGAGATAATCACTCCCTCCTATTTACTTATTTTAATTTAAAGTGAACAAGAATTAAGTAATAATAATTACTCTTTAGAAAATCAATAAGATAAAAGTTTTTATACCTATGCAAGTATGCAATGTAAATTCACAAAAATCAATTAAAATTCATAAAAGTTCTGCAATTGAAGTTCCGATCAAAGTCATCCCGTGAATCAAAGTAAGCCCGGTCTACGGTACACGTGGGTTAACCCATCGCACCCTTAAGCTGGTATGACGTAAGAGGAAGGAACAGGATGATAAATGATCATTAAAGAGTGTTGACGTCTTGACTAACGATCCATGCCCTTCGTAAATCTTGTCTTGTTTGTTTATAATGCCTATTATACTAACTACATAAGTAGGTTTATATGAAACTTTATGCTATATGCATAAAGTTTCATATAAACCATATCATCAAAGGGTTCGCCAGATTTGTATTGGTGTATTCGCACAGTTAGCCGGTCTAATGTGGAAGCGAGCTTATTGCTATTCAATTGGACACAAATCCGAACTGCAAGCTAATGAGAATGAATAGAAACCAAAAACAGAGCGGTCCTCTGAGCGATTCCCAGGCAGTCTTAAGCGGTCCTCAGAGGGGACTCCCGAGGGGAGGGGATTCTCGGGAATCGCTTTGAGGACCTCACGCTCACCAGTTGCGCTAACTATCAGAACAATGAGGCAGTTCCATAAGAACTTATTAATTTTATTCTGTCAACTTTTGACAAAATATAACTGTGAGAAGAATCTGGTAAATGAGTGGGTCGACTTCTTTAATGGAAATTAATTTTCGTTAGAATTTATTCATATTGTCCATAAAGTACATAGAGAGGTCATAAGGCAATCAGGAAAATAGCGCGAAACGGCGGCAGTTACTTGCACGAATGCTTGTAAAGTAGTACAAAACGGGTGGAATCACAGAAGTAGATTGTCAGTCACAGTCTTGGAATCGAATGAAAAGGTTTAGGTACTACTATTGAACGTATTCAATATAATTATATTATTATAGCTGTAATCCGCGGTTGAACTCGCATCTACGAAATCATTAAAAATTTAACGCATGTAGCAAATTGCCTTTTGGTACTTAGTCATCTATTTAATTAAATTACTACGGTTATCACTTAATCATCACCGAAATTGAGTAGGTGCATACCTATTAATTAAACTAGGTATATTTAATTATATATTATATACTATATTATAATGTTCAAGACTCATGTTTGAAATAAATGAACGGTTGCCAGCGAGTCGAATTCAACAGTAGGTAAATGTAGATTTCCCGAAACTGAAAAGTCAAATATTTAAATACGTACGTAAGTAAGAGTTAATTTTGTTTTAACGGCTGTTTGCTAAATTCCTCGTGTGTTAATTAATTTTAAGTCTAAAATATCGAAATGCGATCGAAAGAAATATATAAAAAACGATTTCTCAATTAAATCTATAGAGTTCGAGATAAATATAATTATATATAAAGTTTTTTTTAGATCGGTTATGGTTATTACTAATGGAGCCGGAAATTTGGCAGTGAGGCACCAAATGCTGCCAGCTAAGAGCATGCAAGACCTACTACATCTACCCTATATAAAGAGGAAAGATTTATATTTTTGTATGTTTATAATGAGTAGGTAAACTCAAAAACTACTAGACCTATTTCAAAAATCTTTCACCATTAGAAAGCTACATCATTTCCGAGTAACGTAGGATAGGTATATTATATTTTTTTTTAAATAGAGAGTCCTACATAAAATCGAACCTAACCCAAAGCGTAGGACTGTTCCTACTAGGAATGTTGATGGATGGATGGATGGATGTTGCCTATAAAAGTCATTATTTTGCGTACGCTGCAAAAACTATTGGCGATATAGATAACCTAACCTAAATGAAAAATTTAGAAAACCCCCGACGCGAAATGTCACTTTGTGACACACATGCCACATGTGGTGGCAGCCATCTTGGATTTGAAATTTATCATAGTGTATATATATATGTATAGTATTCTCCTGGTTAAGCTCTTTCATTTGATACCCATATTGAGGGAGTTGTGAATAAATATGTATGTCTATCTATATATGTATGCTATTTTGTAGCGGCGGCCATCTTGGACCGATTTTCATCAAACAGAGCTAAGAACACTCCCGACTAAACAAATCTTATAAGCATAACTGAAGTAAAGCCACAATAACAGATTTTGTTTAAATTATAAAGTTAAAATACGGGTTGAATCACTTGAATCGAATAGTGGTGATTAATAACATGATATTAATCCTTATTCATTTAAATGGTTTGATAATTAAGGTTGATTATATGTATTATGTGTTTTCGCTTTAAATTATTCGAATTGGACTTTTCATTTAGAACGTTTGGAGAAGCTATGACGGGTATAAAAATTCTCTAAGTAAGAAAATTAACACGGTTTGATTTACGTTTAATCTTTTAACAAATTAGTGTTCATTTACGTTACATATTAGTCAAAAATGGGCATAATAGCGCCATCCACACATTCACGCCATTCAGCCACAATATACCATCACGCTACGAAGCCTACCATTAGGAGCGAAGTATCAATGAAAAATGTTGCAAGAACGGGTGACTTTTTTTTTATAAAATATGCCAGCCACCCTTATGAAGCCGGGCCGGCCCGCTAGTTTTAAATAAAATAAATTTAATATTTTGTTTTTTATTTTATTTTCCGCCCGTTCGATCCAGTAGTTTCGGAGCCTATTAATTACAAACAAACAAACAAACAATCAAATCTTTCCTCTTTATAATATTAGTATTAGCGGCCCTAGTGTTAAATTAAAAAAAATATGTTATGCAATAAATATTAAATTAATTCTAAATGAATTCATGAGATCAAAAGTCTGTGTACTTTCCATCTTTCATTAAAATTTAGCTTTAGTTTACAGATAAAATTTTAATTGAAGCGAACGTGAGCCTTAAGAGGTCAGCAGCTGTTGGTGAATCTTTAGAATAATATAATTTTGTGAATATTCTAAGTCCTACATTTTCTTTATATAAAAGAGCCAGATATAAAACATTTGCACAGAGTAAAAAAATTACATTGCATTTTTTATGTGCCTATACTTACCTACAGTAATTCAAGTAATTGCTGCTTATAGGCTGTCCTACAAGCTAAATAGGTAATACAATGAACTTTGAATTTGAATAAATAAAAGCTGAATATAGAATAACGGCTCGGGTTACGTCTATTTAGCGGTACCGGAAAACCAATGCCATGCGTTGACCGAGACATTGTGCTAAGTCGTAGTCGTAGCCTTTCACTGGCACAGCAAAATTCCAAGTTAACAACAGTATGCACTTTTTTAATTACATATGCAATTAATGAATAGTAGATATAATAGTAGTCAGAGGCCTGATAACCAGTTTACCATTACTTCGGTGATTTCCAGAAATTAGATAGTGCAGATCTAAATGCACCGTGCCCCATTTGGTCTTGGGTAGGAGGCGAGGAAGGACCTCCCCGGTGGCTGCACCGGACCACAGCCTGTCATGGTCGTGGTAAATGTTCCATCCAGGTCCGACATATGGCATTGTTTGTTAAGCTGAACCCCCATCTATAGCTATCCGCAATAGGCGTAATAATAAATTATGTATTCGACCATGTGCTACAGCCCTTATGGGGAAAAGTATATTTTGTTTAGCACCTAAGATTCATAATAAGCTTCCAAAGTCATTTAATAGTCTTAATATAAATTTATTTAAAAAGAAATTGACTCTTTTGTATGATAAATGTTATTACTCTGTATATGATTTTTTGAATGACTCATGTCTAGGTAATTAATTAAGGTTTTAAATTGACTGTTTTAAATGTCCTAATTGATTTTATGTATTCTAATGTTATATACATTTTAATTGCTGTTAATATTTTATTGAGACATAATTTTACTGTACTCAATTACTATTATAACCGACTACTTTTTGTATGCTTTCTGGCAGAATATGGTATGGGACTAAAGTTTCTTGTAACATCTTTATAACCCTGTGTTCATAAAAATAAATAAATTTGAATTTGAATCTGATTCGGACCGGTCGAATAAGGAGCAAGGAGGATAATAAGAAACAATGTAACGCTCAAGGAAAAATTAATAAAAACAATAGAAAACCGACTGTAAGGCTGTTTGTCCACCGCCACCGTCACGTTGATTTTAATGTATAAAAATAAAAAAAGAAACGAGGGGTTTCTACGTTGTCTTAGAAACTCTAGGGTGCTAAATGGCCACATTTATTAATCATTCAAAAAAAAAATTTTGTTATTTTATTTTTACGAGTTTAAAACCGCTAGTCTTCAAATAAACATGCAAACGTAAACAACAAGAAACGAAATAAAATAATTTCATCAATTTTAAAGAAATTGTGTCAAAAGCCACTTCTCTTTGAATTCCGGTACCGTCGGAAAGCTAATAATTAACAACTTATCGATAATAAATTCGATATCGATCAGTAAATTTTGTCACGCAATTATAAGTAAAAGAAAGAGACGAAAGTATAAGCAATTGCCTCAAGATAGAAAGAGACTTTTTCAAAAGACATCAACGAGCAGTTATTTGGTAAGGTGCAAGTTTACTAAGTTATAACTACGCTGATCAACCGATCTGCAAGGTTAAGCTGTGCTTGCCGAGGTCAGTCTGAAGATGGGTGACCATTCTTAACACATCGAGACCCCTCCGTGCCTCGGAAAGCACGTAAAGCTGTCGGTCCCGGTTGTCATACGAACACCTATGACAATCGTTATGGGTAGTCAGAAGCCCAAAAAGCCTGACAACCAGTCTATCCTTCGAATATCGGTATTGACAGAAATGGGTTGCCGAGGTCTGATGGCAGTCGCTTCGTGTAAAATACTGATATTAAGCCGCATCTGGTTAGACTGGACCGACTGACAACATGGTTGGGAAAAGGCTAGGAGGATGATGATGATGTGCAAGTTTCAGTTGCAGCAGTTTAAGTAGAGCTCTGCAATAACATTAAAATTTCGATACTAACGATGCATAGTAATGACATCTTTTTTTAGTTAGCTGTTATAGATGATTTACCATACCACAAAGAACAGGAAGGCATAGTGACGTATTTTTTGGACGGACGTGTTTTTATAAATCGCAAAAAATATCACGTGCACGCGGATCTAACACTTGGTCGATACTATAATAGTCGCTCGTACCGCGGACTAACATAAGAGCCAAATCGCATATAGTTGGCGAGCATCGGTCGCCCTATATGAGCAGTCAACAAGTGGTTTTATAGTCTTTGAGGTGTGCAAAGGTGTATAGGTTGCGTCTGACTCGCGTGGGTATCGCGTCTGTATTGCTAGAACAGCCAATCGACGCGGCTACGGCGCGTTTAAATAACATAGTGTGCACACCCTTAGTCGTGACAATGAGCGTATTGTATTGACTTTTTCGGTAGGTATAAAAAGGTTGTTTTATTTTAAACTAGTTTTCCGCCAGGGGCTTCGCCCACTATCCCACGGGAACCATACGTTTTACCGGGATAAAAAGTAGCCTATGTGCTATTCCAGACTATAATCTATCTCTGTGCCAAATTACATCCAGATCCGTCCAGTAGTTTTTGCGTGAAAGAGTAACAAACATCCATCCATCCATCCATCCTCACAAACTTTCACATTTATAATATTAGTAGGATAGGAAGTAGGATATAAAAATAATGAGAAAATAATGAGTGTACACTGAATTATAAAATGCTTACAACTTTTTTAAAGGTGCAATAGTAAAATAGGTACTACAATAATATCTTAACAACAGTATTCATAGATAAGTACTCGCCAGCTTACCTACATATTGTTTGAATTAGGTATGGCACATAGTTATAGTTATAACAGTAAACGAGTGGAGTGGATTGCATAAATTGCACCGTAATTATCAATCAGTGTGGTAATTACATAAAGACTGCGACATTGGAACGTGTACCGCTGTGATTGTCGCAAACATACTGGACGTTAGTTAATTGGACAAGATTACCATCAGAATGTTGGTAGTCATGAGCTGGGTAATCCCGACTGTACACAAATAATAAAATATATAATGTATATTATGTATTAGTTTATTGCACTAACCGGTCGGTTAGTCCCGCTATGCTTGACTCGAAAAATACGGTCTACTAAAAAGTTCTGCTATACACATACACAAAATTCTTCGATTCTACGTAAGCAATGGAAGGTACAGTTGGAAAGAAAAGTTTTAGTCGAAAGTCGTTCTGGCAATAAAAAAATCAAAATGAGAGACTGAGGACAAAACAAAAATGACATTTAAAATTATAATACTAACTAATACTAATATTAAATAATTGTAATTGTTAAAGTTACGATGTTTGAATATTTGTGTGCATGGAATTTATTACACAGATAGTTCAAATCCTGAATTGACATAATAATAATTATAATTATGTAGATGCAGAGTCGCGGGCAGAAAACTATTAAAATATAAAAAAGCGTAGCTAAGTAAAAAGCCGTTCTCAAATATAAAATTTATGTATTAATAATAACTACATATTTTAGACATAAACTACATATATTAATAAAATACAAATAATCAACTATTTAAACAACATACAAATAAGCAACTATAATATTATATGTTGACTGGTTTCGTGCATAGCGGATCTTTTAGGGGGTATGTTTTGAGTAGAGCATATCGGGACTAGAGCAAATCGAGACTAACGTTTTTGTTCTATATTCCATAACAGGTACAATTCCGTTTGTTCGTTCACCCGTAAATGTCACACACATTCACACATTTATCTTTATGAGCTTTTAACTAAACGATGTAGGTAATTAGAACAGTTATTGACACCTACTATTGAGATGGAAATAATTGGAAAACGTAAATGTTAGAGGCAACGATGTCAAAAAGGTTTTATAAAGTAAATAATATTATTTGTAATTCAAAACTGTTACCTAAAATGCTGCAATCTTTAAAGTAGTTACTTTTATAATAAAAAGGTTTTACTAAGAAATAAAACCGATGAATACTTAAAATTAATACTTAAATACAAAAATTAAATAAACCTATATATATATATATATATATCCTATCCTATCGGCACATAGATTTATTTTATTATATCCTATCGGGTTTATATGACATTGGTCATATCAACCCGATAGATCCACCGATAGGCACACAAGCAGTCAAAAATAAAAATAATATAATAGGTACAGGGGGCCTACTACAATCTTTTAGGAAACAATCTTATTTCAATAGTGTTTTGTTTCAGGGATATAATAACATTACTCTTTTTCGTACCATGACCTTCACTGTACAATATTGTTTTATTCCTGCTTAGTGTTGGGAAAGAATGAACTATTTGTCTATTCCCTGCTATCAGAAAAGAAACAACGCTATATAAACTGGTATAGCGCTGTCCCTTTTCCGCACTTGTTCGAATCGCTACTACGGATTCCGATCTTGAACCAAAATATGTATACTTTTAGAGGTGACGTCACCAAAACCGCTAAGAAAATAATATTGTTTCACTCTGACAATAAGCTTGTTTTAAGGACTTCATGGTACGAAAAGTCGAAGTAAGATTATAATAATACTGCTATAAGAGCTTGTGGTTGGCCCCCTGAAATACAAAACTTAATACAACTGTCTTGTTGCGTTAAGAGCTAAAGGATCTAAATAGGCCAAAAAGGATTTTAGCCACAGTATCTCCACCAGTTGTTGCTGCATCAATTTTGTTAGAAACCTTAGATGTTTTTAAAAAGGTCGTTGTTAGAAACCTTTTATTATAAAATAAAAGCATTCCGAATGGAATAAGTATTACACCTCCTCCTAGTAAGTTCCCTGAACTTATCCGATGGTTAGAGGCTATCTAGAGTTAGTGATTGGTGAAACAGGCCCTTAGTAGAGCAGCAACCCAAAACAATATTTTACTTAGCCAAGAGTTTGGATTACGTTATAGTACCTAGAAAGGTTGTACTTATGTACCAAAAGTGTAAATGTAACACACACACATCACTGTGTGTTGTACTTGTGTCACAAAATATAAATTGATCCACATTGTATTATTAATCCACATAAGAGAGCGCGGCGCGTCGCTATTCTTAGGGTACCGTACCCAAAGGGTGTCAATTACTAAGGCTCCGCTGTCCGTCCGTCTGTCTGTCAGCGGACTGTATCTCATGAACCGTAATAGGTGCCGTAACTCGTGCCGAATCAAGACGAATCTAATGAGGCATCATTTATCTAAATCGGTTGAGCCGTATAATAATTACGAGCATACATATGTATGTTTGCTGTAATTATTTACAAGTATGCACTTATATACACGTCAAACACATAACCTTCCTTCGGCAGTCGGGTAAAAAGGAGATTATGCACAATAAATACACAAAATATTTAATTTAAAATAAAATAATATTAACTTCCTCTCTTCTATCTATTAAATTTGAATTTTTTTTTGCTGCTCCCTGGACCATAATTGTTTATATTTTATTATATATTTACCACCTCTGTATGTGGACATGATGAAATGCAATACATTATACAATTATGAAAATGTACAGTGCATCATACTTTAGAAGCCATCACCCAACCTTAAGAGAATCTCAAAAACATTTATTATGAAAACTGAGAACAACGCTGACTGAAATAACATTTCATTTTCATTATGGGTGGTTGACGTCGTAAATTGTCACAATCTCGTCAGTTGCACGGCATTGCTTGCATCGCGTGTCTTCGAGACATACGTGTATACAAATCTGGTTATTATGCTGTCACATCATTCATAAAGTGCAATTATTTTGCACTGAATAAAGACATGCAAAGGAGTATACAGGATGTGGATTTCTTAGCTACATGGAGTTGTTTACAAGAGCGCGTCGGGCCATATCAGTCACTATGGTGCAGCAAGACTAATTGTCAAAACGTATTGGTAAGGACACAAGGCCACGTAAAGTGTATTTAGGCCTTTATCAAGAGTTTCATTCTGAATTTAGGGAGTCAATTAAAAATTTGTTCAATGCTCAGTTGTAATGTAAGCCTGTATGTGGGCCGTTGTTGTCGACCTGACAGCATACAATAGCAATGATAATAAGGGCATTTTTCACCACCTCTGGATAGCTGCCAACCGCCGGATAAATTAAAAAATGAAACAAGATTTGTAAGAAATGATGTGACCGATAATTTAACGGATACTTATCAGGAGGTGGTGAAACATGCCACAAATTTTTGGATTTGTAGGTACTATAAGGTTAAACTAAATAAAAAGTCTTTCTCACTCCTTCCAAAATCATTTGTCAAGTTCACATAAAAATAATGTATATATTTTTTTAAATTGTGTCAGTTACTTACTGATGTGCACAATTGACAAAATGATGCTGACAGTAGGTTTTCATTTATTTTGGTTGATTGAGTGCTACTCAATTATATTATATTATAGCGTCCTGTATATATTTGTTAACGTGAACCGTGGTTATGAACGAAGTTCATTATGTTGGTACACTACATCTTCATGTATGTGCTTCAAAAATGATGAATATTTGTCTATCCTCTATGTGTTCCAATACCATTCATCCGATTACTTTGAAAATCCGATACATTTGTGTGCGCGCCAGCGATGGTTCAACAATAAACTAATAAAAATAAGTGAAAAAGATGCATTGCGGCAACAGCACACCGCTAGTGTATTGCAATCTATCTATACTATTATAAAATTGCAAAAAAGTCGTGTCTGTACATTGAAGATATTAAAAAAAAAACAATTGGATTAGAGTATATAAACGATCGCGAACCCAAAAATGTGATTTTTAGAATTCTTGTCTGTTTGTCTGTTTGTTAGGGGTTGGCGCTAAACCTACTGAATAGATTTGAATTTTGTGTTAATTGTTGTAAAGCATAATTTCTAACTTAAAAACTAATGTAAAGTTTTATTCAATTATTTGTATAGATCTCTCTGTTGTATGCGAGCCCATAGAAAGAAGAGATCATCATTGTTGGTTTTTGATTTTTGATTTTCTATTTAAAAGTCCATCGTTCAACTAAAAATTAGGTATATCTCATTCCACTCGGTTGCGTAGATGCTGAGATAGAGCTTGACCTCTCTGTAGTATGTATTCCTATTGATATAAGGGATCATTATTGTTGGTTCTTTAATTAAGTTGTCATATGCGCAGAAATCGTGATTGTTGATTAGTCATAAACGTTTAAAGTGGTATAGACTTAAATTAAACAATAGTTGTAAAGTTTGGTTAGAATTACGAGTTATTACGACTTACTGAAGTTTCAATTTTTCTTTGGAGTGATTTTGAACAACACAGATTCACAAACAGTATCACCTCAGTACCTCATAGAGTACCCCAGTACCAGTAACAGTTGCTCAAACCGAGCTAAAAACTTTGGCGAAGTAATAACTACGCTGAGCGATAGGTTAAGCAGCGGTTTCTGCGGTTAGACTATGGATGGGTGACCATTCTTAAGACATCGAGACCCTCTGTACCTTATATAGCACGTTAAGAAATGGCAATTGATTCGGCATAGTGGACCCCATACGAAAACCTATGAAAATCGTTAATCGTAGTCAGAAGGCCAAAAAACCAGACGATCAATTTAAAGTTAGGATACCTATCGGTTTTAACCAGTCTGAACGCTATTGCTTTGTGTAAAATATTATTTTATATTTAACCACATCTGTTTCGATTGGAACCGGAGCTTAACATATTTTCGGCATAGCCTAGGAGGATGATGAAACTGTTATAGTGAGCTGCTTTTTATCTTATTCGGGATCGATTTCTTTCAATTTTGTTTCTTCATCCACGGAGAGCGAAGCCGCGGGCAAAAGCTAGTATAAAATATAGCTGGAAATATCGAAGACTTGACCTGTAGGTGCACTTCATACCATTATCCCGCCCGTCTTCTCCGAAGGGTTACGCAGAGGTGTATAAGTCCCGCAAGTTCCAGATATAATTCTTAGATACAGAATACATTTGTTAAGTATTTAATCATCGGTTCTAGAGCTACACCACAAAATTCTTGAAGACGATTGTCTTTATTTGGTGATGGTTGACTCAGTGCCGGATTTAGAGGTGTGGAGGCCTCGGGGCAACAAAGGAGTGGAGGCCCCCTGGCCCCAAATTATTTTCCAAATAAAATTAAAAAAATATTTCAATCGAGTTTTTCAATAAATAAAAAAAATATTGTAAAACTAAGTAAATTATTTTGGTACATAACAAACATATTAAAATTATAATCAGAAACTTGAAAAAAATAAAAATAAATAAGACTAAAATAATTAAACAAAAACTTAAATATTAGCGGTAACGAACCCAACCTTAACAGTAAGATTATAATTGCAAATAGTCGGAATTTGAAAGTTTTTTTTTCGAAGGCCCCCGGGCAGTAGCCCCTGTTGCCCTCCCTTAAATCCGGCCCTGTGATTGACCATTTTTCGATCCTATGCCATTAATAATAAGGGTGAACACTGATTTATCGGCAAGATTTTTGATTGTATGTGTCCACCGTAAAACTGAACGAATATTTTTTACACATTTAATATGTGACCTGTTATAATGTCACGTCATATAACTGATATACATGGCATTTTATGTGTACCGCGATTCTTCTGGTACTTCATGTGTAATAAATTTGGAATATCAGGTGTGGGTTCATGGCTTTTATTAGGTCTAGACGCCTCTTTACTTGATATTCGATAATATGACGTAACAGGATACATCGGAATTGCTGACAATAAAATTAAAATTGACTGGTAGGGCACCTACTTAAATTTATATAAAAGAATTACATTTACGGATTCCTAGAACTGCTCTACAAACTAGAGGTGTACCTACATTTCACGTTAATTAGCTAATTATTTTCAATTATAAAAAAAACCGACTCCGTAAAAGTATTCACTAACTAAAAATCTAAAAACAAGCTCTGTGATTTTGGAAAATATATTGGAGGCGGGACAAGCAAGGAAACAATATTGTTTATGAACGAATAAATATAAATATAAATATATAAATATCCTGGGACATTTTCACACAGCACCATCTAGTCCCAAACTAAGCAGAGCTTGTACTATGGGTACTAGACAATGGATATAATACTTATATACTTTTTTTTTGTAAATACATACTTATAATAAATAGGAAACACCCAGACAAACACAAACACTTAAATTCATCACAATAAATGTTTGTGTCCTGTGGGAATCGAACCCACGACCTCGTGATCAGCAGTCCGGTGCTCGAACCACTAGACCACAGAGGTCGTCAAATAGATTGTCCCGCGTCTCATTTATCTATATCTGTTGAGACGTTGAGCTACGAGCGGACATAGGAACGGACATACATACATACATACACGTCAAACACAAGAACAATGTAATAAAAGAAATCTAAATAATGTGATTTTAATTTATTTTCAGCTCACGTTAAATGCTTTCTTGTTTTACCGCCATTTTGATTTTTAAGAATTGTATGTACTTACCTAGTGATACTTGCCATCAAGACAAATCTAATGTCATAATTTATTGAACACGGTTGAGCCTTTGAGGAGTTCCGAGCGGACATACATACACACAGGTCAAACACATACATAACCCTCCTTTTGAGATTTGCCGCAGTCGGCTATAAAGATAATAAAGGATCAAAACGTGCTTTTACGTTTTAATAAATTTATTTGATTGACTATTTGTAATTACGGCGTGATTCTAGTGATTAAGCTTTGCTTTAAGCGACGACATCTGTGGTCTAGTGGTTCGAGTACCGGACTGCTGATCTCGAGGTCGTGGGTTCGATTCCCACAGGGCACAAACATTTATTGTGATGAACTTAAGTGTTTGTGTTTGTCTGGGTGTTTCTTATGTATTATAAGTATATATTTACAAAAAAAGTATATAAGTATTATATCCATTGTCTAGTACCCATATTACAAGCTCAGCTTAGTTTGGGACTAGATGGTGCTGTGTGAATATGTCCCAGGATATTTATTTATTTATTATTTATTAATTAATTAATATCAGGGAACACAATTATCTGTTAGCTATCTATTCTATTGTGGCTTCTGTTTGGGTTTTAATTGCGTTCAAAATATATAAATGTCATTGTTAAAAACTGTAAGTATTATAGGTAGAGAGAATTATAACTGCCTCATTAGTCGAGTGGATGTATGTAGTATGTTATGTAGGCGCCACTGCTGAGTAAGAGGCTTCAATTCCCGGGTTAAGCGACGTGTTGTTTTTCTACAAAAGATGGCCCGGAGTTTGGAATTTGAGCCTCGCCTTCTATTATATGCGTATGCGGCCTAATAATTGCTAATCCTTCGGGAAATAAAGGCCTGATACGTAGTGTACTATGTTATGTCTGGGTTATATTGATCAAATTTTATACTCTTGTTATCCTACTGTACAGTAAGTACATGCCATACAACTTGCCGTTTGAATGGGCAATGGATTGTTTAGGTTATAAATTGTATATTGCGCAAGTAAACGGCTAACTTCAGTCCTGATGAGTGATGCCGCGCGTACAGTACGAATACTCCAGTAATAATATTAAATTAACAATTTTATTCAGCTGGCATTCGACCAGTTAGAAAGTAAAATAGATTTCCACGACTGAATAGAATATATGTATTGTAATCAGATACACCCTTGACCTAATATCGGTGGCTAGTTACGAGTATGCTATTACAGTCATAGTGTAATAGCAGCACTTACACTTTTTCAGTAATTCGTTTCTACACGTATGTAGCACTTACACATAGGTATGTCTATTTAGTGTTCACGAAATACGTGGTATTAAGTCATGATAGTAGACCTTGTCTTTCAGCAACATCCATTTTATGGACAATAAAATGTAATGGCTTTTAGAATGGTGACGCGGACGGCGACTCGCGACGCCTTGGGTCAGTTTTAGTATATTTTTTGCAAGGAAAATTCAACTAAAATGTCCTAATGTTATATTTGTTGTGTCCTTCAAGGAAACTATTGAGTTATAAAATAAATATTGTACGTGTAGAATACTTCTATAAGCTGTCGTTAAGATTAGGGTCCGGTAGAGAGGAGCCGTTTTGTACTGTTTTCAACAGACAGAGAAACAAAAAATGTTTTTTTTTTATCTAA
Source organism: Acronicta psi (assembly GCA_946251955.1). Taxonomy (NCBI): domain Eukaryota; kingdom Metazoa; phylum Arthropoda; class Insecta; order Lepidoptera; family Noctuidae; genus Acronicta; species Acronicta psi. Next base: position 5,623,397 of record OX276475.1, on the reverse strand, counting down.
GTACCTTTTTTTTTTTTTAGGACGGATGTAGATTCTAGCTCAGGAGCTTTAGAATCTTAACCGGGCTTGGTGGCGAGGCACTTTTTGTGCCTCCAGCCATGGACACTTATATACTAAGCAACCGCAGCTAAGGGCGTCCCCTAACGGGACTCGGACCTCGGCTTAGGGCGTTGCTTGGGGGACAGCTAGGGACAGCTGGATCTGGGTTGAAATTATTTAGGGACGAATTTAAAACTACTGGCTCGGCGCGGGCCGGCTCGAGCAAGGGACGGGGAGGGGTACCGTTTCGGGGTCTTCGCGACGGGCCTCGCCGGCGAGGACGGTAAATCGGATGGCGTCGAGCCTGTTTGAGTGCTTCTTGTGCTACGGTAATCGGGTCGTCAGGGTAAGTGAGTGCGTGCCTTGGGCGGCGCACTCTACTTATCAGAGAGGGTTTGTAGTCTACGCTACTGACTACTAGGCGGTTTGGGATCTAAGTACCCTTTTTACTTTCATATTTATTGCATTTAGTGAAAAGCTGTTAATTTGAAATTACAAACAGACACTTCAATTTTATTTATTTGAATGAATTACCTCTTTGGAGTAAAATTGTAAGCTTTCGCGTAAATTGTGAGACAAACATGAATTATAATATCGTATAACCTTTCCAGTTGCCATCCACGTCCCTCCTGAATAATAATTTCGTACGTATTATTTATTTCAATCATACACCTACCTGTAAGAAGCGTTTCAACGTCACAATTAAAGTGAGACAGCTTCAGTCGTGAAAATAAACGAGACGTCAAGGAAATAAGTCACCCATTAAATGTTTATTAGGATGCTTTCACCCTAGTATAGTCGCCGATCATGACTGAGTATTATTTGATACACACGTGCCAATATTTTACACATAATACTTAATTATTAGATAATCTATACTTTTATAAATTATTCAACCCCCAGTATCGCTTCGCAGATAATTATGATAAAAATTGTTTATTGTCCAAGAAAAATATACATTGCATACTTACTTTTTCCATTATCACTCAAACTAGGCAAGCCTGTATCTTTGGTCTTCATCTTCTTAAATCAGCTCTTGTCGGTGAAGCAATCGCCACTGTTCTCGATCTTCTGCATTTTACCTCTTGATACGACTCGCTTCTCACTTTTTTCTTCACTTGCTCTATAAATCTTCGTCTGGGTCTTCCCCTTCCTCTTTTTCCTTCAATTTTGGAATTCATAGGTACCTTCTCAAACCATGAAGGTTCTATGTCAATTCGAAGTACCTATTACAATAAAACGGCAATTTCATACTTTAACCCCTATTAATTCAAAGCAAAGGAATAATTTAACCTTGTCACAATACAAATACTTTTGACTTATACATTAACAAATAATATTATGTACCTAACATAATTATAGGTACTTAGGTATTATTGTCACGTCTCGGTCGGGATTGTAAAATAATGCTAATAATTTCATTTACAAACATTAATACCGGTTGATTGACAGATTAGTAGACAAATCATGTTTCACTCGCGAATACTCGCGATGCTAAAAGACAAACAAGTATTTTTTAAGTAATTTTTTTTATTGACTTATGTAAGGTTAGTAGGAGTAGACTTTCCTTTTAGGCATATTTTGATGTCATTGCTTGTGTTCTGTCTCTTCTATAACAGGCCTCAATACCTAATTTACCGTCTTTCCAAACTATATCGCAGATTTCTAAGTCGTTACGACGGGCGTGCTTGAGTAATAAAGATATCAGCTCAAAGTGTGATAAATACTCGTATGGTAGGTATAATAAATGAAATACACCTAATATTATAAATCAGAATATAGCAAGTATTTGGAAGTAAAATATAGGTACGCAAATATCTGAAATCTCATCTTGCTCTTGACCAGTGGGATCTTTTGTGTTGTCCCCATTACCGTATAATACCTACCTATGTTTTGAAGACGTGGTTCATGAACACGGGCTTTGGGCACCCGTTACCGAGCAGACTCAGACAATAGTTTTTTTCTTGTTCTATTTTTCCCCAACAAAAATAGAGTCGGACATCGGATGACCTTCCTCTTATACATTTTCGGAACAAATCAAAAAGTTTTGTGTTATTTTTGCTTATCGTGGCAATTATCGTGGAGAAAGCTAAAGAAGTATGCAAGAATCGTAGCAAGGTGCGGGCTCTAGTTTCTGCCTACCCCTGTGGGAAAACGGCGTGAGTGTATGTAGGTATGGTAAGTAGGTCTAGGTATGTCGTATATCTACTAATGAAAGTGCATTATTAGATTTCGATAATTAGATTTGCTGTAGGGTTTGGCGATTAATTACTTCTATTTACGGTCTATACCTATACCTACTATTCGCGTAGATCTGCAAACAATGTACCTATTACGGGAACACAGACACACAGTGTGTTCATCACGTGCGTCGTTTAACCACATACTTATTAATTCTCGTAGTAATTAATGGTCATCACTTGCTTGAGCATAAATAAATTTAGTTAGGTATGACGAAAATGCCGGAATAAATTCCCAATTACAGGGCATTAATTTATTTATTTGATTATTATACATTGCCCATCACTAGTTACTTTAAGTCTCACAGTGTGTACGCTGTATGAAAATGAACTAAGTACACGTAGGTACGTTAAGTGGATGTGATGTCAGCAGAATTCTTATTTTTATTTATTTTAATACTTTATGCACATAATGTGCATAATGTGCACAGAAGCGGACTACCCAGTAAGTGTTGTTTGCACACCAAGTGTGCAAAAAAGCTGACGATTTTTTTTTATCATGGATATTCGTAAAACTATATTTTTCCTACTCTTATTTGCAAAAATTGTAGGGTAACGAAAAGGATGGCAATAATAGTCATATATGCACCTGCATACTGCACATTTTTGCATAGGTCGCATTATAATCGTGGGAGAGGTCTACCAGTCGACCTTAGGTTGATGCAGAGATAGAAATTGGTAGGTGCACTAAGAATGAAATTACAAGAGAAAATAACTGAAATTTAAAAGAAAAATACTTATTTTTAAACAGCTTCACAGGACACAATTTTTGTGTGAATTATAAAAGACATTATGAAACGCCAAAGCTTTACTAGCGTACGTACACACTTACATTTCGCCGGTAACTTAGCAAAAGCTTAGCAACTACAAACAAAAACCCCAATTACACTTTTTTGGCTTATAAACACTAGACTATTTGGGTAAATAACTAAAAACTCAGATATCTTACTATTCTATCTCTATTTATGCAATTTTTAAGAGATTATGATTCAGTACTCCTATACACGAGACGCTCAGATTCTCGATTGTCGCTGGATGCAAAATAATGAAGTCGGCATTGGACACTTAATTAATCCTTGCACGCTACTCGTTCGCTACAGCTACTGGTATCTTAAATTATCGTTTCTAGTTTGTTCTAAAATTTCCCATTATTTAAAATTATAGTTTCTAGTTTGTTCTAAAATTTCCCATTAATAATACATAGTGCCATTACGCGGGTTGGTCGTTAGCATCCATTAGTCACACAGTGGGGTTGGATGAAGCATATTTTGTACGATGACTTTTAATTTGATTGGAAATTTTCATGTCGAAAAGTGATAAAATAGGGATATTTCTTTCGCGCACTTTATTGAATTTCTGATACATCGATAGTTCAGTAGTGCGAGTATGCAGCGCATTGCCACTAACCGAGGTGCTACTAATAACGATGTGCGTGTCCGACTCGCACTTGACCGGTTCTTTTTGGTAGAAAAAACTGTTACAAACGTACCGTTCAGTAAAAATTTGTTTAAAAGCCTTTCATAATAAATCTTTTCATAATGTTGATCAATTGAAATTGTAAATCTTTTTTTTGGTAATATACCAATTTGAAACAAAATATCGGGTTTATTCAGGATTCTAAGTTGTATACGATAGTTAAGTTTAGTGTTAAGTAGTACATAAGATACCATGGAGAGATTGATCTGTGTTTTTTTTTTCAGACGTTATAATATTGGCTTTAAATAATAATGAGTCCCTATATTTTGTTTAGTCTACGACTCTACAATCCCATGTTGATACCTGTTAAAAACTCTATCCAAGAAACTGCAATCAAACTATGTTGATTTAATTAAACATGTTTTAATTGCTGGTATAATGTTGACAGAGTTTACGGTTTCTAAGTACCTACACACATTGTTTAATATTTGATTTTAGAGTACATTGTATTTAAATTAACTGTTATTATAGTCTACACTAACTAAGCCTTATCGTATTTTGGAGGACGAATTTAAATGCTTTTAGTTGAAGAATGGAACACTCCTTGGCTTCCATTGTTTAATAATATAAAAAAGGAATTTGTTATTATATAAATTTAAGTGTTAAATAAGCGATAGAATATACAGGTACACAAGACACTGCTAGTTAATTGACCGACCTAGAGAAAGACGAGATCTATTGTTTGTTAAAGTCTGCAGATGCAGGCTCTCAATTTCAATGTTGATCAATCGAAACTAAGTATTCAGTAGCTATTTATTTATTTATTTAATTAATTACGACGGATCCGCCAATTACAAATAACAAAATTTATTAAAATCTACAAAACAAAGCAAAGTAAATAAAAGAAGGTAAAAAAACACTTTCATACCTTCCTCTCACAGTACTTCTGACATACCAATATAATCTTTGTCCACTCATCCGCAAACAGATCGCCTGTTGTTGAACCTAAATAACATATTACACCACATCACTAGTAGCTACTATTACGAAATTGCCATTCGTGGAATAAAATTTAATATAAAAATATAGTCCACGAATAGCAATTGACCAAAATAGACCAAAATATTGATAATTGCCATTCGTGGAATAGGTCAATTGCTATTCGGATCATTGCTATTCCTGGAATACATCCAATATTCTCCTACGTTTTCTGACACCATTTTTGAATAAGCCTGTTGTTCTTTTCAACAATTACCTACCTAATTATTTGGGATCAACACTTGGCCTTAACCGTCTTTGATAATATTATGTTATTATCCCAATTTCTCTTGTATTTTATCGAAACACAAATACTATCACGTCTTTATTCTCACAATGTTTTCCTTCGAGTGCCAGAAATTATGTCGTCAATTTTCTGACAGTGTGTTTCTCAGAGTCAGAGTTTCTCAGTAACAAGCAATCAAATTATTCAGTCGGAAGCAATTTCGTCGACAACAGTTCATTTTGTGTTTGGGAAACAGGAAAGCTGTTACTGAATATTCCTGACATAATATTTAAAAAACTTATATTTACTGTATGGACTTGTATTATTACTGTTTGGAATTGAAATATTTTACTTCTCATTATCTGTTGAAGTATATTATAGGATTGTTGGACAACTTTATTTGACGTAATAAACGTTTGACGCTTTTGTCTTTTTACCCGACGACACGGCAAAAAGCCGAAGGAAGGGTTTTATATTAGGCAGTCTATGTAGCTTCCTAGTTACGTATGTTTCACTACAGTGCCTGAATTACTCATCTGATTTTGATGAATGAGGTGTCAATCGATTCGTTATTATGGTTCCGGTAACAATGGCTGCATTTTACATAAACAAAATCAATAAAAATGTTACATGCAAAAAAAGAGCGAATTTTTTTTATTATAGAAAGGGATTTTACTGTAAGTACAGTTGGTGTGTTTAGACTTTAGAAACAAATTCTCATAGAGACACGGAACAACTACCTACCAGTAGACCATAAAAATATTTGTGTCGCTTAGGAATCAAACCCGTAGGTGTTCAAATATGTGATAAATGTCACTTTTGTTGAATCATAATAAAAATCGCGTACACGCTGCACGCTGTGCCATGAATTTTCAGTACAAACTGACCTCTTATTTTACGAAAAGACAATACAATGCGAGGTCAGCCCACACTGGTGAAGTCATTCACGCTTCAAAAGTGGCGATTACAGGCTCCCAGATACTTTACTGTTACATAACGTTATCAATAATTGGGAAATGCGTATCGGACGTCGTTAATGTTATACAATAATAATAATCTTATATAATAAAATAATTAACCCATATAGTGTCCCACTGCTGGGCACGGATCTCCTCTCGGTATGAGAGGGATATTATACAGAGGAAATTTAATCAACGCACTATCTCTTTATACATAGTATAAAATAAAGTCGCTCCCGCTGTTTGTTCGCTAAATATTTCAAAGTACGCCACGGATTTTAATGCAGTTTTCACCAATATATTGGGTGATTCAAGAGGCAGGCTTTTATGTAGTATACATGCATATTATAGTAGAGGAGAGCCGAGAAATCTAAAGATTGTCGTAACAAATATATTTTTGTGCGCTTAGTTCAAAATTGCTCTTTACAGAATATCATTACAATGAATGTCTTAGAATACATCACAGATTTTAAAAGCTGGCGGCTGGCGGACCGGACTTCCGTCCCGGCTAACGGGCGCAGGGTGTGCCTATAAATAGCGTATTTTATTGTATATACCTACCTAAAGATATCCTGTAGCATAGACTAATCATACCTAATATTATTATTCACCACACTGCACATTATTATCTAAACTACACCCGTGCAAAGCCGGGGCGCATCGCTAGTTAAAATATATAAGTATTTTGTTATGATGCCTATTTTTAATTATCTCTTCCATGAGGAAAACTTATCAGGTAATATATATATTATTAATACATACTCGATACATTTTACCATATTTCCCGAGTCTCCCAGATACTGTTACGATAGCGAGGTGGTTAAAGTAACAAACTTTTATATTATAGATCGTTACTGTTGATTACGATTTTTGTTAGTTTACATACCTAAATGAAAATTTATTTGAAAAATTTCTAATTGGTTTAAACAAACACAAGGTAATTGAAATCCTGTTTGGTCACGACGTACATGGACAATATATTGTGTAGCACACGACAATATGAAAAAAATAGGTAAATTGCTAGCTTTCCGCCAGCGCCTTCACCCGCTATCCCACGGGAACCATACATTTTACCGAGATAAAAAGTAGCCTATGTGCTATTCCAGACTATAATTTGTCTCTGTGCCAAATTTCATCCATTCAGTAGTTTTTGCGTGAAAGAGTAACAAACATCCATACATACATCCAAACTTTCACATTTATAATATTAGTAGGATCAACCCGCAAATCCAAAGGCTCAGTAACTGCTTTAACCACAGCATTAGTTCCTCTTATTATGTATTACATTGTACAGTTTATAATTACATTATTAAATTATCTACATAGCATAAAAAAACTCGTAAGAACTGCAACAATAGGTACAATGCGAAGTAACAAAGTCGTGGGAGGGTAACGTTTATCAAAGGCACACGAGCCAAATTCTAGCGCTAAGCAGAAACAACTTGCGCATTGTGACGAGAGCCTTGACAGGAAACTGTTGCCTTAACAAGCACATGTTGCAAGCCTAAGGCTCAGTGGTACGTTTAGTCCACGCTGTGAGGAGGTTAACGAAACGCCACTCCACCTTCTAGAGGAATGTGGATCGCTAATACACAAGCGCAGTCCTAATCTAATTAAACAAATTCTAAGCCCTGATAAAAAAGGAGCGTAGGTACCTCTAAGCAAATCCAGCAGCAATAACAAGTGTATTAATAAAAAAAAGGTAGCCATTTTTTTGTTGTTTGTGTATTAATAAAAAAAGGGTAGGCCATCTTTTTGTTGTTTGTATATTAAGTTATTTTATTTGTAGGTACTTACAAAAATATTTTATTCGGATTAAAAAAAAAATGTAGCCACATATTGCATTTAAACTGGATCTTGTTGGGTTAAGCAGTGTCTACTACTCGTAGAAATAAATCTTGCACAAGTTTAACGCTCTCGCAAGTAAACTTCTGCAAGCTCTAGTGAGTGCTCGATATAATAAATCGCTGCAATAATGTAACAATATATATATATGTATAAGCACTTATATTTATTATAGCTACATAAATGCACAGAATCTCTTAGGTTATGTATATAACACTAAAATGTAATGAACATTTATTTCAAATGGCTGTAATTAAATAATCATATTATCAAAAATATTTAAAGTAAGTACCACCTAATGTTCGTTTCAAGGACAACGTTTATGATTATAATTTTATATTATAATTTATATAACATTGCGGTATTGTGGGAGAATAGTGTCATTATAATATTATTTTATCATATTATAAAATCTCAGTGAGCCTGGCTTTATGTAATAAATCTTGTAGGTACAATAATATATTTAGCAATAATTATAGTTTGTCCAGACATACCTAGTATAATTTATTGCTGATACAAAAAACTATAACTACAAGCTGCATGATGGAGTTTTAACTTAGGTACAGGTTGCATGTCCAATTTCCGCATAGAACTAATATTTTAATATAATACACGCAAATTACAAAGAAATCTTAGTGCCGGGACTGGGTACCGGTTTAACCCATGTGATGGGTTTATTAATTACATTATATTAAGTGCCAACAGAGGGCACCAATCCAAACTCCCAGTGGTTATTGAGACTTGTTAGTTAGTTGTTGTTAGGATATTGAGACTGCTATGTGTAATATTGAGGCAGTGTTAAAATCCGAATGGCTTTAAAATATTCGATTTAAGGCCGGTTTTACCACCTCCTGGTAAGTTCCCATTAAATTACTTAGCAGATTTTATTTTTTATTTATTTTATTTACAAATTTTGTTCCATTTTTTTATTTATCCGGCAGTACGCGGCTATACAGATGCGGTGAAACAGGGGGGCTAGACAAGTTGCAATTTGACATTCGAATCGACAAACGAATAGAAACATAATGTATGGAAATGACACAAGCTTTCGACAAGTCGGGCTCTCAGTAATGTCATTTCAATACATTTTGTTTCTATTCGTTTGTCGATTCGAATGTCAAATTGCAACTTGTCTAGCCCTCCTGTTTCACCGCATCTGTTAGACTATATATCCGTTAAACTATGCGGGTATTTAAAATAATAATTAAAAAAACACACTTTTAAAAATTTATTTAAAATATAATAATATCGTAAATAAAGAAAAAAATAATTAATAACAAACTAAAAATACAATATTATATTAATCTTATTAATCCTAATATAGTTTCCAAAATTCAATTATTTTATTAAATAATACGAAATAACTATAATAATATAAATAGCAAAAATAATACAAACTTATAATATTACAAAGTATATATTATATAGTCATAAACACAAGTTCCTCCTCTCTTCTACATTTGCCGTGAGGCCGTGCCTGACAAAGCCCACACAATATGTTTCTTATATTATTGTTATCATCTATTTAACTTGTGGAGCGCAATAAATGTATTGAGTATTGAGTATTTATTTCCCTATGTCTATAAAAGTAACACATTACTTGCTGGAGCATTTTGATTTTATTTTGCCAAGGGCCATTTTATAGCGTTTCCGACTCATCAATATTTAACTGATATTGAAAACGAACTGCGCTCGTTCAACAGGAACAGAGAGGTAGTAATAAAATTGAGGCACTTTTTTCTGCATGGGCATGTTATCCAAAGAAACAAATCTCACATAATAAATACAAACGCCCAAACCCAATGTAAGAAGAAAATACATATAGGTATTTGTCCCGTGCAGGAATCAAAACCACGACCCGTGTCGCAGAAGCCGACCATTCCATTATATGGTGTTTTCACATACCTGCCATATTATTGATACGGAAATGTAAATCTTTCATGTACCTAAATTGCTAATTTTAACCTTATTCATACTGATGGGGTGGTAAACGTAAATTAAGGAAATTATTAATAATAATCTTTGCTTTCCATTCAACCCTTTGAGTTAAACTAACGAAAACACATCATGATTAAAACTAAACATTTATCTCTGATATCGTTGAATTGCCTTTCTCCCGACATCCAATTTATCGAATCTTCGGGTATATTTTTAATGTTTAGAAATGATTTATCTGTCGGGGACTATTAAACTATTCTGCCCCTCTAACCTATCTTTTCTGCCCCGTTAACGGGACGAAGGAGCATGGGCAGGTGGGAGCAAGTCAAATTTCTTTATGCTCGAGGGATAATCCATTTACAGCTGTCCTTGCATTGTAAGGGTTTTTGACAAATAAAACTTACCTATATTATTGTAGATGATGACATGCTGGAGCTATCATAGCTATAATATTTAGAATAATATACAAACGGTATATTTTGCAGTGTAAGAGTCATGACGACGTTTGTGGTCTAGTGGTTCGAGTACCGGACTGCTGATCACGGAGGTTCGATTGCTACATGACACTGACACAAATAGTTATGAGGTAAACTTAAGTGTTTGAGTTTATTTGGGTGTTTCTTATATATTATAAGTATGTATTTACAAAAAAGTGTATAGTGGGAATTTTATCCATTGTCTAGTTCCCATAGTACAAGCTCTGCTTAGTTTGGGACTAGATGGTGCTGTGTGAAATGTCCCAGGATATTTATTTATTTATTCATAACTGTGGGTGTGTATTAGTACATCTCTGTCTTGCCACCACTAGACAATTTAATTTCTGCGGAAATAGCTTAATTAAAAGTCTGACTTAGTTCGACCGGTTATAGAATTGAACTATCTAGAGTAAAATCTGGGTATTAACTATTCGTAAAACTAAATGCGAAAGTACCGGGTAAACAGTAAAGTTCGAGTTCGCGGTTTGCCTTGAGTTTGTTCCGCGATTATTCAGTCTGTAACAACGTACTTAGTATTCATATTTATAGGGAGTTCTCGAAACGGTTTGAAAGTAAAGCTAACACAGGTTGGTGTAATATGAAAAGGAAAACAAATTTGATACGTACATGATTATGAGCCCAAATTGACTATTAAAGGGATTCATACGACAGAAAGTAATTTTTGTTATATTAGTGTGGAACCCTCAGGAAAATATAGAATTTATTAAAAAGTAGCTGTGGCTTTGGTTTTACTCGCATTTCAAAGGACTCTTGCAGGAACTAGAAGCCTCAGGGGAATTGTACATACATATAATTTTGGGGGAAAAAGTCTTTTCGCGTACCTATACCTATTATGTTTTTTTTTATATCACTAAGGTGGCAAACAAGCGTACGGCCCGCCTGGTGGTAAGTGTAGCCTATGAGCGCTTGCAACACCAAGGGTATCACTCCGAGGTTGCCGACCCTCCAAACCTCTTAGAGGTTTATGGAGGATTCACGGCGCCGACAGTTTGAGGGAATATTCCTCTTGCTACCAGTGCAGCGTATTCTTAGAAGGAGCTCTGGCAACCTTACTCACTGCAGGAACACACCAGCAACAGCAACTTTATAGTGTGTTATTTCGCTGCAGTTTTCTGTAAGGCTGTGCCCTACCTTTCTTAAAATGTATAAACTTGTAATAAAATATCTTTGGCTGTACTATAATATTTGTATCTGGCTTGTTTTAATGACATTAAAAAGGTTCCACGTTAGTAGACTAATTAGTTAATTATAATTCTTCCCGTGGGAACCCTCGATTGAGATAAAAACCCCCGACATGAAATGTAACTTGCCATTTTGTGGTGGCGGTCATCTTGGATTTGAAATTTATCATAGTGTATAATAGTATTCTCCTAGTTAAGCCCTTTCCTTTAATACCCATATTGAGGGAGTTGTAAAAAAATATGTTATTCGCTATTTTGTAGCGGTGGCCATCTTGGACCGATTTTCATCAAACATAGCTAAGAACAGTCCCGACTAATTCACGTTTCAAATAAAATAAACAAAATCAAAATCGGTTCATCCGTTCGGGAGCTACGATGCCACAGACAGACACACACACACACAGACACGTCAAACTTATGACACCCCGTCGTTTTTGCGTCAGGGGTTAAAAAGGGCTAAGTATATGTTAAGCATGGCTGTTTCTATTCCGTGAAGAAATAATACTTAGGTACCTAATAGTAACAAACATCTAAACAAACTTCCACATTTAGTTACATATTGTAACTAAGTTAGTAGGATATCCACCCAAACGCTCGGATTTCCGCCTCCTAAGTTGATATTGCCATTCAGATGGAAATAAAGGGCGGCTTGAGAGCAAAACATGGACTGAAATAAGTCCAATATATTTCGTATTTTTATCAAGAAGTAATTTCCTTTTGTTGTCAAAATATCGGCACTTCAATATTGTGTCTTTTTCAGACAGTGTAAAAAAACCCTCACAAATAAACATCCAAAGATGGTTATTAGGTATTGTTGGATTTACCTCGTTAGAATTTTATATGTACGAAAAAAAAACAGTCGAATTGAGAACCTCCTCCTTCTTTTGAAGTCTGTTAAAAATACTCTGTAATTTCAATAATATTACCTATTTTCTTTTAAACAATATTTTAGAAATATTGTAGAAGGTTAAAGGGACTGTTTCGCCAGCTCCGGATAGTCGCTAACCACCGAATAAATACTGAAATGGAGCAAAATTTTTATTAATTTATCCGCTAAGTAATTTAACGGGAACTTATCAGTATAAGGTGAAACAGGCATTTAGTTTATTATGTTCCTGTTTCACCACCTCCTGATAAGTTCATAAAAATTTTGTTCCATTTTTGTATTTATCCGGCGGATAGCGGATAGCCAGAGGTTGTGAAACAGTTAGTACTGTATTCGTGGAATATTTCAGGTGCTCACTAGGGTCCTATTCGGCGGGGTCCTATTTGGAAATTAGAATAGGTAGGCCATATTTTCTTGTATTACCGAAAATTTACTATATTAAAAAATCAGGGCGGATGCTAGGTCGTGATAGGCTAAAAGGTGATCTAAGTTCCAACTCAGGGCACACAACATTCTGATCAGAAAATAGACTAGACTAAGTACATTAACATACGAACTCTACCATACTCAACCGATTTAAATACCTAAATGACACCTCATTAGATTAGTCTTGATGGGTACATGAAATTCTAAAAAATCATAATGGCAGATTTTATAAGCTTTAATGTGCGAACTGATTTTGAAAAAAAAAAAGCTTTCGTTGTATCCATTTCCATTTTAAATTATCATTTAGGATCTATCTATAGTCCGTTTTTTGATCTCAGACACTAAAGTGACATTACGTGGGATGACACTTTTTTGCATTTCTTAAATAGTGATGTGCCACTATCGAAAATTGTCGCAAATAAATTGAAGTATCGGTTTTTTTATATTGAGTTATCCTGAAAAAAATTTTAGGTCTTATTTCAAACGTAATAATCATGGGTAGGAAAAGGTGGAGTTTTTAAAACATTTTTGCTGCGATTGATATAGTTTTCTAATACTTTTTTACCTCATTGGAACACCAGACTAAATATAACAGTTCATTCTTAGTTTGTTTTTGGTAGGTGATTTTACGTCATTTGGTACGAACTTTACGATGACATACCTTTCATAGACTTTTTTGTGCATTCGGACAATTTCAATTAATTTGGCCTTTCATTATACGATTTGGAATACAAACATTTTAAGCTCATCGTCTAAAAGTTACGATTCAACAAACCGGTATCGTAGGTATCACTACACAAATAAGCTGGTATCATTATTTGTAATTTTGACATTTGCATGTGTCAATCTAGTCTCTGAGATTAAAAAACAGACTATAGTGATTCTATGATGATTTATAAACTAAAAAGTAGGAAATAAAATCAATTATTAAATGAAATAATAAACCCGACTGCTGAATGCTGAATGCTGCTGAATTTTTAGTTAGTAGTTTTTACGCAGTCGGATTTTTTATAACAATATATTATAAAATGAATAAATAATTCTTAATTACACAAAAGTCGTCCATATTTAAACTCTTTTTGGACACTGCTACGCACTTTTTTGTGAAATTCCCAGCAGCAGCTCGGAGGTTTTGTGCCCGGTTGATAGCAATAGGCTCGCCCCCTTTTAAATGGGACTTAATCATACCGGCGAGTTTATATATATTAGTATAGCTTTGCCTAACCATGTCATCATAATTCTTTGAGCCTTTTTTCGAATTATGTTGCTTCAATTATGATGCTATCTCATAATTATGATGAATATCAGTAATTTACACGAAGCGACTGCTATTAGACACCTAACCTAATAAGTTATATGGACAACCTTAGGATAGACCTATTGTCAGTTTTGGGTTTTTTGACTACCAGTAACTATAATCATAAATGTGACCTATCCATAAACACTGCGGTGAGCTTAGCATAACCTTACAGATCGTTTGGTCAATTTGTTTATTACTTACCTAGCAAGTTATAAAATGAAAATTTATAAAAAAAAATAGAAAGAATTTTGTAAGTACATAGAAAGTTCGAAAGCTTTTTCTGGGTGAATATTTTTATTCCTTTTACAAATTATAATGCTTTCTACGAAGCCCGTTACATATAATTTGCTTGGAAAATGAAAAATGCTATGACATTAAAAAAGGACCACTTATGAAGGAAATGAATGGCTGTAAAAATTATGAATAAAGATTGTCTGGCTGCGCTGGTGTAGTAATGCTTTCTTTTTGTCCAGGACCAGAACTAGGACCTGCTTGGTATCCATTCTCAAGTAGAGCGAAGTGTTATTTATTTGAGTTTTAGAATTGCGAAGAAGGTTTTTTTCATTGACAGTTGCGAGATTTTGGATTTGAGTCCGGTCAATGGAAATAGGTAACATCGTCCTTTGTTACATGGGATCTAAAACATATTAGCAATATTTAGGTATACCTATGTCAGCAGGAGACTGCTGCCTAACTCTACGATTGATGTAGGCATAATGAATGGTAGGTACCTACATGTTATAAAATATGCAGGTAACGTGGATTATTGCAATAAAATCATGTTATTTTATTATTACCCCATTAATAAAAAAACATGATTTTACGCGAATTTTAATAGGTTTATTATAAATGCGCATGTTGACTAGTCTTGTTTTCTTACAAAGAATGCATATAGTGAGCTAAGAGGGAATTTCCTGTGTTTGACCTTCGAGATACATGTAATGATATAGGAATAACAACAATTTACTCATAAACAAGTTATGATTACGCATTTAATTTGTACATGGGTAATCACCGATATTGCTGGCTGGTTCAATGTTAAAGTATACTTTATCAGCACATATATACTCTTTTTATTGTAGAAAATCCCACAACATAATATTTGAAAGGTGTATTAATCGGGACTGTTCTACCTGTTTGATGAAATACGGCCCAAGATGGCCGCCATCACAAGATAGCGGATTACATGTTATTGTTATGTTATACAATTATTTTTTCACAACTCATTTATTATGGGTGTCAAATGAAAGGGCTTCGCTTCAATATTAAAGTATACTGTACCAGCACATATAATACTCTTTTTATTGTACCTAGATTGAATTAAGTGAGCCTTCGATCTAGACTTTTGAAACAAAAACCCCTTTGTCTTCCATTTTCGATTAGAATATCCGAGAATTTTTCGAATACTTTTGCGTAGTCTCTGTAAACGTTTTTAGCATCGGGTACAAAACAACGGGTTGTTATAAGTTTGACGCGCGCGTGTGTGTGTTTATGTTGTGGGATTTTGTTTGAAAGGTGTATTAATCGGGAGTGTTCTAGCTGTTTGATGAAATACGGCCCAAGATGGCCGCCATTACATGATACCTGTTTCTATGTTTTCACAACTAGAATACTGTACACCATGATAAATTTCAAATCCAAGATAGCCGCCACCACAAAATGGTCCCGTGGGTAACATACCCTAGAAACAACTGTTCATTTGTCAATTTATTTTTATTGATGCGTGACGTCACTAGGTCTTGGAATGAAGACGGGACAATCATACCAGAACTTTGGCTTCATAGGAAGTTAAATGTTATAGGAATATAAATAAAAGTAGGTACATACGTGCAATCACGCCTGTATTCTCCGAAGGATTAGGCAGAGCTCTACTAATGTACACCGACAGTTCGCCAGTGTGTAATGGTCTCATGTAATAGGAGGCGAGCCTATTGCCATGTACCAGGAACCCATCCAAACTCTGAGCTGCTACTGTGATTATTTTGAGGAAACCCCCAATAATAGGTTATTCGACCTGGGAATGTGAACCCAGGACTTTTAGCGTAGCAGTCCTACTTACGACCTCTAGGCTAACATCAACAAGATAATGAAATACAATTAAAACTGAAAGCAAAACGATTGCAGACGAATAGTTTGAATGGAAAATGACGAAGCGGTTTTATATTACAAGTAGCACTTTTGTAAGCAAATTGTCTGCAAATTCATTGAAATTTAATACTTATCCATTTTTCAATAATTATTGTAATATAATTGCATTCCGATGCGAGTACAGACAGCCGTGCATCGCCCTTGCAATAAAATTTCAGAGATCAGTAACGATACTTTTATAGCCTACTAGCTTTCCGCCAGCGGCTTCGCCCGCGTGGTCTTGATAACCTTTTTAACCCGCTTTTCTGTTGAAATTTTTCCTGAATTTTCTTTGCTATAAACCTCACGGAGCCCGAGACCTTTCCAACGAATGCAAAACCGTGGAAATCGGTTCGTGCGTTCTGGAGTTATAGCGTCAGGAAGGAAAACCCGACTTATTTTTATATAGTAGATGAATAATTACAAATTACTTCCAATGTCTTCGAACTCGATATTTTGTCTTACCATGAATTTTTTTTTTACCGATGTGGCTCCAACGGCTTCTAAACTTAAATGGGACTGGGCAGGCCATGTCTGCCGCATGCCGCATGAACTGTGGGCTTCTATTGCACAGAGTTGGAGCCCTAAGACAGTTAACCGGAAACGCGGCAGACCACGGAGGAGATGGTAAGACGACTTGGATGCCTTCCTGGACAACTGGACACAAATAAGCCCAACAAAGAGATAAATGGAAGAAATGGGAGGGGCCTTTGCTCAGAATTGGGACAATATGGGCTAGTTAAAACGTAGTCAAACAATGTCGACAATCTCTAATCGACAGTAACGCCTTTGGCCGAAGTTTGTATCCAATTTAACAATACGGCAAAACTATCCACGATTCTCTCATCATTTCAAAACTTATCTTGTTGCTGGTTTTTACTAGTGCCTACAAAGGGTTTACTTATGTGTAAGCTCGAGTCCAACGGCCCGCATCAATTTTGATACAATTGGATTTGCAAAAACACTGAACCAAAGCCTTGATTAGTTATTTAAACAGTCTACTCAAACTAACTGAACTAGTTTGTTATTTCAGCTGGGCAACCATATGGGCTATAAATGTCCATAAACTATATCTATATCTAGTTCATAATGTATATTTAATTTTTTCGATATCAAAGTGGTTGCAACCGCGACTGCTACGCTCTCGACGGCAGAGGAAAGTGTTATTTGGGGTTTTCTATGAAATTATCAGTAGCAGTAGTTATTCTTTCAGTCTAAATTATACCTATAGGTACACTACAGTGTCGAATTACTTATAAACAAAATATCTTTGCTTGTCCCGCCTTCAATAAATTTTCCGACATTCAGATAAGTACTGCATGTCTTCTCATATTATATAGATCTTGTTTTTTTTTGTTTTTTAGTTAGTACTTTTAACACGGTCGGGTTTTAGTTGATTAAGTTTTGCTATCAACAATAAACATAAAAGCAAGATACTTACGTCATAAGGTTTAGGTTTAGACCTTAGGGAAGGAGATAGACGGGATTTATGTTTGATGACGGTATGTTTGCCAAATCCCTGATACGAAAAGTAAACCTTATGTATGGATCAGACGAATAGAAATACGAATTGAAGAGCGACAATGAATGGAATGACTAGGGATGCCCGTAGAGTGTGGTATGGTAGAGATGTACTGTTGTTCACGAAGAGTTCGCCTGTATGGGTAGGTCTCATGCCTAATGGCTGGATGCGAAGGTATTGCCATTGACCGGGCATAAATCCAAACTCCAAGCTTCTGCAATACAAAATTTCAAAATCTGCTCGACCTCCGTATTGTCCTGCTAAAACGCGCTCAGTAGCCGCGATAATAAACCCTTTTTTATTTATTTTTTATGCCGAAAATTTTAATGGATGCCTGCCACCTATGGGGCGGCAGTGTATGTCAGATTCATACCGCACTACGCGCATACTAAAAACCGCATTTGCCTTCCTCTGCTTTATATTTCATGGCTATGATCAGTTACATTCACCACGACCATTACGAGAACCAACCCTAGACCAACGCAGTTCGATAATGTTTCACAGTTTACTACAATTTCTACACATACCGCAATTGCAGTATTTAACAACATGTCTCTCGACGATTCATTATTTATCCAACAGTATAATTACTTAATCCGCGTCTAGGTGCACTTATGTGCAATTGTGCATTCGAGATTTATGTATAAACAATCCTTATAATGCAGTGTGGAACACTGGTACAATGTTATTTACTTAGGTATTTTGTTTCTTTGCTATGCTTTATGACACACATCATCATCAACCCATTAATTGTCCCACTGCTGGGCACGGGTCTCCTCTCAGTATGAGAGGGATTAGGCCATAGTCCACCACGCTGGCCTAATGCGGGTTGGCACATGCCGTCGAGAATATCTCCCACGCATGCATGTTTCCTGACGATGTTTTTCCTTCACCGTTAAAGCGAGTGATAATTACGTACATGATTTCGAAAAGTCAGAAGTGCGTGCCTGGGATTCGAACCCGAGACCTTTGATTTTGCAGTCCAGTGGTCATTACCCTAGGCTATCACTACTTCTTTTAATACGCACAGTTTCTTCGTATTTGTATTTGCTTGCAAATCAGAAATGAAGAGATCCGCAGAAGAACCTAAATGCCGACCTAGCTGAAAGGATTATTAGCAAGCTTATGTGGCAGTAGGCGGGGCACATTGCTAGTAGAATAGTTCTTGATGTTATTAATGACATGCAATTTAAAAAAAGCCGATACCTACCAAATTTCGTGCGGAACACAAGCTATACCTAGAAATTAGTGAATGAATAGCTAAAGGGATTTTAACTGTTAATAGATAAGTATAATTAACGTTTAAATTTATTTATATATTTATCGTTTTAACGCTTCCTGCCGATAGTCATTATGACAATGAATATATTACTGTTACGTACTTATTTACATAAGGTCAGGGAAATTGCACACTCTGCCCGAACTAAGTAGCGTCTAAGTATTGTCTAGAACCATTTATTTTAAAAAATATTGGAAAACAGTCTCATTGCCCTGGTGGTCATAAGACGACTGTTACACTAGATGTCTTGAATATTGCATCATTAACCCCACTGTTGTGTTGATTGTCCCACTGCTGGGAATGTCGTGGGTCGGTTATTAACGAAAGAATATGCAACAGCTGGTTTTGTCGCTAACCCCATCTTGAGACGTTAGTTTAGAATGTTAGGGAAGATTTCGACTTGGCGTGTAGGACTCACGGTGGCTAAGCGGCCATAGCGTCTGGTATATTTAACCATTAGACGCAGGTTCGAGTCCTGCTTGCCAGTAGTTTTTTCCTTCATTAAAATAACGTTAAAGTTGATCTAAGCCAGCATAATATTTCATTACAATGTCAAAACCCTAGTTGTGTTTTACCTATATTGTATTTAAAGAAACCTCCGAAGGAAGCCATAAGAAAGTTATATTACCAGTCGACAATCGGTGGTCATGAAACGAAACCATTTATATTTCTAGTCTAGCTACTAGCTATTACTGTTCAGGAGTTCAAGGGCCTGTTTCACCACTTCCTAGTAAGTTCCCGTTAAATTACTTGGCAGATAATTTCATACTAATTTTGTTCCATTTTTAACCCCCGACGCAAAAACGACGGGGTGTTATAAGTTTGACGTGTCTGTCTGTCTGTCTGTGTGTGTGTGTGTGTATCTGTCTGTGGCATCGTAACTCCCGAACGGATGAACCGATTTTGATCTTGTTTATTTTAATTGAAAGGTGAATTAGTCGGGAGTGTTCTTAGCTGTGTTTGATGAAAATCGGTCCAAGATGGCCGCCGCCACAAAATAGTGATTAAATATTTTTTCACAACTCCCTCAATATGGGTATCAAATGAAAGGGCTTAACTAGGAGAATACTATACACTATGTTAAATTTCAAATCCAAGATGGCCGCCACCACAAAATGGCAAAATACATTTCGTGTCGGGGGTTGTCTAATTTTTTTATTTATTTAATTTATCCGGAGGTTAGCGGCTATCCAAAGGTGGTGAATCAGGCCCTGCTTTTAAATTTTAACAATCTAGAAACTTAAAAGTACAAATCACGCGTACCTATATTCCTCGAAGGATTAGTCAGAAATTTACTACTATACACGCTCATTCGGTATCCGGTATTAAAAAGTACCAATGTTATAGTGGGCGAGCCTATTGACATTAACCGGGCACAAATCCAAATCCGAGCTGCTACTGAGAATTTCATATAAAAACCAAACACTATACTCAACCTGGGAATCAAACCCAGGATCTTGAGCGTCCCAGACATTTTGAGATACCTACAAAAGGTAGCCTATGTCCTTCCTCAGGGTGCAAATTGTCTCCTTGTCAAATTTTATAGAAATCCGTTCGGCGTAAAGATCAGAGACAAACATATTATATACCTAGATATACAAAGTATCTTACTTCGTTTCAATTGCCATAAAGACTAAGAGACACTTGAGCAGTCTCTTCAAAAGTACTACTGTTTATTTGTTTATTTATATTTTGGGACAAACAGTCAACACAACAGTTTTACGAAATAAACCTACAAATATTTTATAGACAAAAAATAGTGCCGAAACTTACTTTTTATGTTGAAATAAAACTACTTTTTACGGATTTTATCGCGTTATATTGATATTATTTTAATCCCGACGTTTCGGACCCTTTACAGCGTCCATGGTCACGGGTGACTTTTTATGTCCTGTCTGTGGACCAGCCAAATTATTGCTGTGAATTTTCAAGTTTCAAAGAAAATAAATAATATAAATAATAATTTTCACCTGTGTGTGTTTGTGTGCTTTTTTCTTACTTTTGAATGTTTATAAAATAGGTATGGTACACCTAGGACTTATGGGACATGGCTAAATTAAGTTTAAAGTTCTGTTAGAGATTATTATATAGTAGTAGAGATTTCCTCGACCGCGGTTGTTGACTGACAGTCAACATCATCTACCAACTCGTATTGGATCTAATTACATATATATACACTATAGCCTAACTTCTCTCATTCTGAGAGGGGGCGGCCCATGTTCGGTAGCGGGTCGCGGACTCCTCGTAAATAGGTTGATGCCCATTAATAATTATTGTGTCCAGGAATGAAGTGAATGAACTGTTTTTTTTGCTTGTAGTGTAGTTACAAGAAGTAGTTATTCTGTGGTGTACCGTGATACCCTTTAATAAACTGATTAGGTACAGACATAATGTAAAATCCATTGTTTTTGTGCCCCCGTATTCCTTACGCACTTTGCTGAATTTAAATTCAACACCTAATGAAATTTACCTAGATACTTACAAATAATTTATATGCATAGGTATATACAATACAAATACAAATAAAAAATTGTTTATTTCTATATCAAAAGTTACAAACATTTGTGATTGGAGTCTCCCTTTAAGCACTGTGTTAGATTGTAATTTCAAATTCAGCTTTTCACTCAATGCGTATGAAAGTATATACGGTACCTACATCAAAATTATTGTATCTGTCTGCCTGTCTTTTGTTCCGGCTAAACTCTGAAACTACTGATTTTCACTCGCAGATAGTTGTTATAAGGAGTAACTTAGGTTACTTTTATTTTATTTATTATAAAAATGGATGAACGCGAGTAACGCCGCGGGGAACAGTTAACTATAGTAGTATAATAAAACAATAAGCTTGTTGAAATGCAAACCATCACAAAATTGACTAAAGAGCAAGTTTCGTCTTTGTTGCTGACACTGTTAGAGTGTCATTTGCGTTATTTTACTTACTTAACTATAAAGATTCGCATCAGGTAGTTACAGTGTAGGCAAGCTGCTTTAAATTCACTGAGACCCATTCGGGTCCCGGCGTTTTAAAACAATAGATTTCCTATTCTGTCTTTAATTTGTTACTCGACGGATTAAAAGTGTATAATTATGATAATTATTCTAATTTATATAAAATGTAGGTAGGTAAGACATCATATAAATATGGCCATTCAGTTTTTGTTGTACAAAATCAAGGTTTTAATTTTCCTACATCACTCGTAAGAAAATATTTATTTAGGTACCAGTTATACTTTGGGATTTTTATCCGTATCGATAATTGGCTAGTTTATTAATATAATTTATAAGTGAAAGTAGCTCTGCTTTCTGCTCATTCTCTGGCCAAACTGATTAAAAAATTTCGATAGGCAAGCAAATATATTGGATCTGGAGATACTTATGCCTGATTGCCTGACCTTTTATAATCAGTTTATGAGCCGATCCATCATTCAGCATGGTTTCGATTTTGTACCTAGGCTAGACTGAAATTTCATTTTAATTGTACATTCCTGTTATGTACAGAGTACGTAATTATATATTTGTATTCATAATTATCTCCTCTTGTCTCCTGTTATCCCTAGTTTCACTCGCATCCCAAAAGAGTTTTCCAGATAAAAGGTATTCTTAGTCCTTCCTCAGGACGCACGGACGTCTCTCCTTGCCAAATCGTAATCTGTTCACCGGTTTAGTCGTGAAAAGGTAACAAAAATATATATAGAGTAAATTTAGTATTTATAATATTAGTAAATGTGGATAATGTAGTGGAGTCCATGAAAATATAATTAGATATTTATGTTGGCAATGCAAATATTTGCCGGCATTCGCGCTTTAGTAAACATGACGCATCAAATGATCGCATTAATTTATCAAAGTGTAATCATTACAACCTTAGACCTAGTCGACATAAAACTGTAGTAATGTATCGCCAGGATAGACACGTTGGATTACTTACCTACATGTGTATTCCTAATACTAAAATAGTTTACCACTTCTAAAGCAATCGGCAATTTTATAGCTTTTGCCATATTACCTAGTCATAAAATCACCTATTATTTTTATTATAAATGCTGTATTTATAAAACAGAGCAATGCTTTTATTAATAAAAACCAGTATAAATAAAAAAGGAATTAAAAACTTTTCACTCACCTCAGTGCATATTTTAAAGTTGAAATTTTACAAGTTCAAACCACAAATGTTGGTAGCACACACAATTTGTATCACTATTTCTCATATTTTTCTATTTTATTGTCTTAAAACTTCACATAGCAAACTTTGCAAGCGTTTGGCGCCAACCGCTCGGAGCGCGCGTGTTAACCCCGCTGTACAACCCAGTTGACTGAACTAACTGACGCCACCGCGCCACCCGTTTCTGACACAAACTGAACGCTGAAAACACCATTATTTACAAGATTTCCCATTACTGGCGGAAAACTAGCAACAGTTGCTTTGAAAGATGCTGATTTTTGTAAATACAGTTGAACTCAGCGAAGTTAATTGTTTTTATTTGTAAATTAGCGTTAGTAGGTACTGTAGAGACAAGACAAGAGCCTCCACAGTACCTACCTACTAACGCTAATTTAATGCCTAATTGTCGAATTCAGTTTGTATGAATTCGGCAATTAGGCATTGCTGAATTTTTTTGTATCGTTGATACAAACAAACTTACCAAGCTTTGCGCTTTATCTAATTCAGTAGATACTATTTAAAAGATACAATATTGACGGGGCCTAGACAAGTTGCAATTTGACATTCGAATCGACAAACGAATAGAAACAAAATGTATGGAGATGACATTGGTGACAGCCCGATTTGTCGAAAGCTTGTGTCATTTCCCTACCGAACCGAATAGAAACAAAATGTATTTGTTTCTATTCGTTTGTCGATGCGAATGTCATATTGCAACTTGTCTACAAGCCCAGGTACACAATTTCCAAAAGTTGACGATACGATACGTCAAAATAATTCATACTAGGAGTTTAGCTAGTTCTTATGTTAAATTTTAAAAAGTACATTTTCATACTGATTGAAAACTCAACGCTTTGGACGATAATTAGACGTTAATAGACGTAAAAAAATAGATAATAGTTAATTAAAAAAAATAGATTTTTCCTTCTTTAAAATAACTGGTATCATCATGGAAGAATAACAAAATACAAAAAAAAAACCTATTTAAATACGAATTAAATAGTAGGTAGGTACTTATAGCATTGAATCGGGATGTCACTAATTATAAACACAAATGTGCCTACATAATAATTAGGTAGCAAGTACTTAACTAGCATAATGACACGGTTGCTTAACACGAAACCGATTACATTCGCAAATTCACTTGCTAACAGACTACAATAATTAGACACTTAAAAGTGCTAAATGTAGGTAATACTGTAGATAACCAACATGAAATACCTACGTTTAAAATAACACATAATTTCATATCTCGCGCCTTTTCCCCGAAGTGGAACATACCATCACGCCTGTGTTCCCCGAAGGGTAGGGCAGAGGTGTACTATTGTACACCCACAGTTCGCTGGTATGGTTAGGTCCCATGTAATAGGGGGTGAGCCTATTGACATTATATATTGACATCAACCGGGCACAAATCCAGGCTCCGAGCTGCTACATTTCAAAGTCCAACAACATTTTGCTCGACTCGGGTATCGAACCCAGGACCTTTAGGGTAGTAGTCGTACTTGCGACCACTAGACCAACGAGGCAGTTGAAACAAGAGGTAGTGGAAGGCAGAAGTAAAGTGATGTCCACTCAAAATTTACTTAGGTACCTACTATAGAAGGTGAACCTTTTGGCATTTACATAAATCCAATCCAATCTCAAAATACTAAAATTCCGAACGCTTAGCAGGCGCTCGCTCTTGCGACCACTAAGCCAATGGTTAGTGACAATTAAGTCATACATAGTCATACTTTTGCTTTTAAAATATTGGTCTACAAAAGAAATGTTTTCAGTACGTACTATTTACTATTTAGAAAGAAAGAAAGAAACGGTTATACAACTCAATTTATTTGAACGTACACAAAACATAAAACTTAAAAACACATAAATGTGAGCTGAAGAGGCTGGCTACCTTTCTGCATTGTTAATCTTATATTTAGACGTATGATAAATATGTGGTGTAGGTTTTCAACCGACTTCATTATTTCATTTAAATGCTTTCATAAACTAGAACCTATTGTGTGAGAATATAGCAATTTGCGCTATTTTAAAATGTCTCGGGCCGGGTGTAATGTGTCAGACACGTCATTTGACATTCTGTTGATATTCGAACGCTACTATCATGTCGTCATGAACTCCTATAGACACCTACTATAGATAACCTACGCACCGTGTAAAAAATACGCATTTACACAATATACTTAGTGTGAATTCAGACGTGTCACTTTCACCTTGCACAGCGCGCGACTTACAAGTTTTAGTCGGCACGAATCGCTGGCTTCTACTACCACACTACGGATTAAAAAAAAGAATTTATTTAAAATTAAAACAGAAGTTAATTAAAACGGCAAATTACATTAATTAATGTAGAAATGGAAATATTACATACATGGAACAGTAGACACCCTTGCGTACATGTTTCCTCACAGAACATGCCTACAATTTAAGAATATGAAAACATTATTATATACATTATACATATATATAAGGTGGAGGGGATGACGCACATCCGAATATCATGAGTTCAGTACATGATTCTGGACCCCCTGCGTTGAAATATTCCGTAACTTTTTTCATAAATTTTTAATTTTTTTCTGCAGTTTTTTTTACTTGAACGTGTAAAAAACATTATTTCCGATCTCGCGCGCGATAACATTCACTGCGGAGCGTTATTTATGATCACGTTTTTAGCAATACACTGCGCGTTCAAAAATGTCAATATCTGTAATAACCGATCATTTTCTATATGAATGACCTAGGTCATTTTATTTTTGACCTTGAGTGAAACCTTGTGACGACGTTTGTGCGTCGATGTCCCTTCCACCTTGTATATTCACTCTAGTCTAACATACAGTTTTAAGGTGACATAGCCATTGTATAAAAACAGTGTTCTAACTTGATTTTGTGTAACCGCATATCTGACGGTGTTGTTTTCGCGATATAAATGTTTTTGTTTCACTTCGTTGAGTATGGAAAAAGAAGAAATAAAATTTATACGCGTAAAAAACCTAGGTAGATAATATGTGCCAAACCGGTGTCAGCTCAGCGTACTGTCTAGCGACAATAGGGACTAAGAACTGCGATGGCATTTTCGTTTGTGGCCCGCCCACTTTGGAGTTGCTCACAAGTAGCACGTGTAAGAGGGTCTTTAGGAAAAAAATACTAATAATAAATATCCTTTACACATAACTATTTTATGATCCAAATACTAGTACTAACAACAAGCTAATATGCATGAACACTGTTTTAAATTGTCAATATCTGCTGTAAAGTAAGAAATAAAAGGCTTTTATTTATTTTTTAATTTTTTATTTATACATCACCATCTAGTCCCAAACTAAGCATGTAGCTTGTACTATGGGTACTAGACAATGGATATAATACTTATACACTTTTTTTTGTTAATACATACTTATTTTACATAAGAAACACCCAGACAAACACAGACATATCTATCACATAAATATGAATGTCCTGTGGGAATCGAACCCACGACCTCGTGATCAACAGTACGGTACTCGAACCACTAGACCACAGACATCGTCAAATTAATGATTCATTAATACTTGTAATAAGTGCATAATTATCATCCTCAAAGTAACCGGTAAGTGATATCTAGGTATTCTTATTTATAGCCTTGTTTGAGCCTCATTCCATAGTCATGATAGAATAGGAATTACCTAACCAACTTTTCTAATATTTAAGGTGGAAGGGATATCGACGCACATCCGAATATCATGAGTTCAGTACAATGTGATTCTGGAAAATTTCCCCCCTGCGTTGAAATTTTCCATACCTAACATTTTTCATAAATTTTTTAAGCTTTTGTACAGTTTTTTTTAAATTGAACTTGTAAACAAAGGTGGAAGGGACATCGACGCAAATCCGAATACCATGAGTTCGGTACATGATTCTGGACGTGGACAACTTCAACGCAGGGGGTCTGCGTTGACGAAACTTTTTACATCAATTTTTTCTGCTGTTTTTTTTTATTTGAACGTGTGATAAATCATTATTTCTATCTACCCAAATTAGATTCATATTGGAACGCGCGCGGTAACATTTTCCGCGGAGCGTTATAATCGCGTTTTTAGCAATACACTGCGCGCCCAAAAATGTCAATATCTGTAATAACCAATCATTTTCTACATGAATTACCTAGGTCATTTTATTTTAGACCTTGAATGAAACCTTGTCACGACATTTATGCGTCGATGTCCCTTC
Source organism: Acronicta psi (assembly GCA_946251955.1). Lineage (NCBI taxonomy): Eukaryota > Metazoa > Arthropoda > Insecta > Lepidoptera > Noctuidae > Acronicta > Acronicta psi. The sequence goes on along the minus strand of OX276475.1, from coordinate 5,596,107 downwards.
CACCTTGTATAGATTTATTCGCAAACTAAAGATTGTATTGTTTAATAGGCTTCCAGGGTTTCATGTTCTCCTAGTACCAAGGTAATTGGTATTTAAAATAGGTAACTACCCTGTATACAGGTAGATAGATAGGTATTAAGTATGTACTTACATGCTATTTATTATTATACCCGCGGACAAGAAATCCTACCTACTTAGTTTAGTTTAGTTTAGTTTAGTTTAGCTGGGCGTTTTCCGCACTTAGCCTCATAATTGGGCCATTGTACGTGTCTTTCAAACGTTCCCTATTCCAACCAGCCCAGGCCCTCCCAAAAGGCCAGCAGTCTACTGAGATTGCTACAGGCTTCCGCAAGCGATGCTGGGTGTTGAACAGTTTGTGCCCGTTGATCTGCCACACTGTTGCATTCCATGAGCACGTGCTCATCCTACCTACTTATTTTTGTTTTAACTAACGTGTTACATTTCCTTAGCTACACTGATTTCATGTTTGTTTTGGCTAATTACAGAAACACCAAAACAAATTGGGATTACCTACTTATCTATGAAAGAACCGTGCGATCTCGGTTCGTATTACCTTTATCTATTTGAATTTCTTGGCGTGTGTCTACATAAACCTTTCTCTTGAATCACTCTAAGGCTGAGATTCAGAGAAGAGACTCAGCATGAACTTACGCTTCCGTATGTCAAATTGTAATACAAATTTGACATACGGAAGTCCTACTTTACGCTGAGCATCGTCTCTGAATGTTAGCCTAACTCTACTGCTGAAAACTGCATTAAAATCTGTTCCGTACGTATTTCATTTATGTTAAAAGATCGGAGCGCACTCACAGCGGGAGGGACTTTATTCTATACTGTGTAAAGAATCAAAGTCAAAATACTTATTGCTTCCATTCGTGTACATTCGGTGTTATAAAATAGTTTGATTCAACATGAAACCCTACTACCGGCACAGCACAAAATACTTAATTATATAAGGTTAAATAATGAAACTTATTACTAAGTTACTTACTAAGTTGAACGTCTAAACATGGGTGGTTTTTATGTGATGAGGATGTTATGGATGCTATACCCATGTACTGATATTTCTCAAATAAATGTAACACGAAACACTGCCTTTTTACATGACGACGGAAAAAACAAAAAAAATAATCTTATTCGACTAATTCATAACGAAGCTACTTATGTACTGTAGTGAGTGAAGTAACAGTATTGTCTTTAATATCTACTCGACATGCTCGTGTGGTTTTTAATGTATTCGCTAATTTGTTCCGAGACAGGTTGAAATCTAAAATGTAAGTTTTATTTATTTTGATATATTTAAAAAAAGGATCATTTATAATTAGTTTTCCACAAAGTTTCAAAGACTAAAAAGAACAAATAAAATTGAAATTTAGCGGATAAGGCGACTTCATTTGAATGCAGCAAGCAAAGGCAATTTCATGGATATAAAGTAAACAGTGTCCCGGAAGTTAATGCTTTGTACTAAAACCATTTATATTCCTTGGTTTGCTTTACAGGTGGTTTTCCGTTGGGGATGCAAATATTCTGCCGCTAAGCAATACTATGCTGACATAATTATTTTATTTTGTCAGTAAAATATGAGACTTGAAAATTGTGATCTCAAGATGACGATTCGTTAATGATAGGTCCCTATATTACTGGTGTCACTGGCATCTGTTTCTGTTAGGCTGCAGTTGTCGCCTAATGTATTATCTATTAGCAACACACGCCGACTTTGCACGGGTCTTTCCTAGATCCCCTTCCTATTGGTGAGCACTATATTAAAATCCGTACAGCGGTTCCTGAGAGTCCAATGGGGGACTTTAATTTATAATACCTAAGTAATATTATGAAATTATAGTCATGCTAGAACTCCGATTACTAATTTAATGGACGAGATATCCCTTCCATCCCTTCATGGCCGTGGTGAATGTTCCTGATCCCATGGCTTTAGCGCATAAGGCAGGTGGTTTGAGTCCGACATACTTGGATCCATGTGGTTCTCTTTAGTGGTTCAAGTGCCGGACCGCTGATTACGAGGTTGCGGGTTCAATTCCCATAGGACACAAATATTTATGTGATGAACTTAAGTGTTTGTGTAACATGTGTGTTATGTATTATAAGTATGCATTTACAAATAAAGGTGTTAAGTATCCATTGTCTAGTAAATATAGTACACGCTTTGCTTAGTTAGGGACATTTACATAGCACCATCTAGGTGCTATGTAAAGTGTCCCAGGAATCAGGATATATATTTTATATATAATTTTTGTCCGCATCCCCAAAAAACCTACTATATGTATATATTTTCTCCCTACCGCTTGTCATGATCGTGGCCTTCAAAAAAATTGAAATCTGGATCTATTGTATCCACACGCGGAATTTTTACGGTTTCCCAAATTATATCAATGGCACGTGTAACGTGTAGGAAATATTTGGTGAAAAATATAGGTAGATATGTATTCGCTACATCAAAGGGTGGACGGTGTTTGATTGGTACGATTCGTATTGTGGCTGATTACATGCTGTGGGTCCGATGCTCTAATAAATATTTGTACTCTTCTTTTATGGTCTGGTAGGTATTCCGAATCAATGCACCGATGACGCAGGATTAAAATTTCTAGTGCGGAGTAACATTTATTTTTGAAGAGAAACAACATAATTATTTAGGTAATTATTATTCTGTATATAAGGTAATTGCATGGTATACGTCGCTGGGAGTCGTTGGAAGCAGATGGCATACGATCGGTCCCGGTGGAAGTCTTATGGGGGAGGTCTATGTTCAGCAGTGGACCTCTTTTGACTGATATGATGATGATGATGAAGGTGAAAGGATGAAGGATGCAATTGCATGCAGTTAAGATGAGAATGCCACGAGGAATGTGTGGAGTTACAATAATGGACAAGGTCAGGAATGAGTATAATACATATAAGAGGTAGTTTGAAAGTGGCACCGGTTACTGAAAAGTTATTCAGTAACCGTTTAGCGTGTTATAGACATGTGATGCGTAGCATGTTACCAAAAACATTTTGAAGATGAATATGGATGAATATAAGGAAAGAAGAAAAGATGGATGGACTGTGTGAGAAAGGATATGACCACAAAGGAGTTGAATGACGAGATGACGGCTAATAGAGATGTATGGAAGAAAAAGACATACTGCGGCCGACCCCAAGTGAATTGGAATAAGGGCAGGAGGAATATGATAAAAATAAAAGGAAAATGTGATCTGTATTTAAAATAGTAAAAGGTGATTGACTGATCTATCAACGCGCAGTTTTTTTTTTAGGATTATCATGCATAAAAATTTATTTATTTATTTATTTATTGGACATCAAGTAGTTGTTACATTTTTTCTTAAATTCTAGTGACATATTTATAACAATACTTACTGTGTTAAATGCACAACTTTTTAAGGTGTCACAGCTTGCACGATTTCGAGGTGGTAACACTTAATTATTTTAAATTAAAGCCTTAACTAATAAATTTTCAATACAATTTTAACTTAAAATAAAACATAATTCTAACTTGCAAAGAGTATAAAAGAAAACGAAGAAGACAAGTGAAGTTTGGACATAATTATGACTTTAATGAAGTTTAAACCATTAAACGGATTACACTTATGCACACAGATTGTGACGTAGGCATCCGTTTTAGGATTATTATAGAATAAATACTTATAGTTAAATCAATATATGTTTGTTTGTTAAAATATGGAACCTTCCGACCTTCTGACTACTAAATAAAGCTATTGCAGACGTATTCAATGAAAGCTATTGGTATGTGTATGATCATTCACCACTTCAGTCGCTTGTATCTTTTTCTTTACTTCTTGCTAGCGATTTATGATCAGGCGCAAAATTAAAAGAAGCTCTTTTTATTACTTACCTACATATTTTCAATAAGTCAACCACCTGACCCGAAATTGACATTCAACACACAATAACTTAACCGACTAGTTTTATAGTATCTTCATAGTTTTATAATATATACTTTACAACAACAAAGCGCCCCGACTTTATCGTCTCTGAAAGTTATAAACTATTTTACAGCAAAAGACGTCGTTCGGGGACGCCCATTAGTTACGTGTGGTGATTTTGGCGATTTTTCAACCTTGGTGAGATTTTTTTAAAACTCGTCTCGTAAGGTACACTTATTGCAAAAAATACTCTGTATTACGCTGGTTAAAACTCTAGTTGTACTTTTTTTAATGTTGACTGGGGGATGAGAAAAAAAACTTTTAATTTGAGAAAAATCACGCCATTTTGGCACACTATTCAGTCAGTTTCGGAATGTCAAACGCACGCCATTACGGCCAATTACTGCAGATTATCAATTTTTATAGTGATTTCATATTAAAAACTATCAACTTGACAGCTGTCATGTACCTCCGCTACAAATTTGGGCTCAGTTGTATGGGCTTTTGATGACGTCCCTTACACTGTTCCTTACATGATATTTCTTGAGACCCGCTCTCTCCTTGGGTGAGATTCGTCTCGACCTCGACGGGTGGTGGCCATTAATTACGTGAGACGTTTAGTTGTTCGTAACATTGCTTTTTGGTGTGCGATACAGAATATTCTATCCGTCTATCTATCTATTCTATATAATTTATCTCTGTCACACACATATGCTCACCTCAGGAATGCAGGCAGCTAACGGGTGGTGGCCATTAATTACGTGAGACGTTTAGGGAAACGTCTCTCACACCAAAAAGCAATGTTACGAACAACTAAACCATCCTGGATGCGATTCCCAAGCCGAGCAGAGTAATTTCTTCTTTTTTTTCATAAAATTCTCAGCTCACAGTTTGGATTTATGCTCGTTTGATGGCAATATGGCTCACCCCTATTACATAGGACTTAATCATACCGGCGAACTATGCCTTCATCTGTCATATCGATAGTTTCCCTATTGCATCAATATTTAAAAGATTAGAATAGAAAAAAAAAGATTAGTGCACCTTTGCGTCACCCCTTAGGATGTATCTACATCTCAGGTGATGCATGATCGTTTATGTGTTATAATATGAATAAAACTGCAGGCGCTCTCAAATGTCATTTCCATAAATTTTGTCGATTCGAATGTGAGATTACAACTTGTCTAGGCTTTCGAGCGGCATGTTGTAGGTATGTTTGTCTGTCATTGCAGTTGAATAAAAAACAAAAAAAAAGCTGTATTACTATTACTTTAATCAGATGCCTTAAGTAAACACAGATTTTTGTACCATAGATTTTCGTAACGTATATAATATTAACGAGAAGATTAAATCAATCTTTTAGTAAAGCATTATGACATTAGGTACTTACTCGATAAGTGAAATATATAATGTAATACATTATTACAATATTATTATGTTAGCTTAAAACGTACACATTTTAGTGAGATAAGTACCTAATGTATTATGGCACCATAAGATTGTGAATACCGTTAGATTAAAAACTATCACGCGAGCATGTAAACTAAAAAAAATTAAAATTTATAAAAAATATTTATTTCCTTACCAAAACCGCAATATATTAGGTATCTTAAGCTATGGTTGAAAATCTATATACGGTTGTGGATCGCTGGAGCCTGAGGTAGGTGCTGTCGCACCTGTGTTACAGGACACCAGGTCCCCACTCGAACCCTGGTTTACAATTTCATAGCTGCCTTATGCAGCTTGTCGACAAATTGGGAACTGCACCATACTTATATTCACTGATCATCTTTGTATCTGCTAGGTTAAATCAGTGACCAAACCAAATAATGCACGAGCGGACTGAGCCAGAACAGAAAAATAATGCAGTATGTTACCTAACTTACATATATTTCACTAGGTCTCGACAGTTTACTATCTCGCGAGATAGATTGTTATCGATATTCGATGGTATTTACAGTTCTACGGTGGCATATACAATACATCACTATTTTTAAATATGGTTTGGCGCTCTTGAAAGTATGAGTAAAAGGCGAATGGTATATTTTGGTAAAACTGAACCAAACAGTAGACAATAAGGCTCTTACACAAACTCGAATATGTTCCCGATAAAATAATTTTCAGTTAATTTTATTATCTGTTCCGTTTTTTAATTTTCTCCGTTATTCAGGCATGGTCAAACGATATCCGTTCGTAAATATAATTTGTAGATACGGAATAACTGTTGACAGCTTCCAACCATGCCAGACGCGCTCTGATCTCTTAAGGTCACAGCTTATTAGAGCCACCCGCCGACCCGATAAGCACCGCCTCATCGTACGGCGTCTACTCGTTGTCGACAGATGATCCACGGGTGGACGCCTCGTTGTCAACAGTGAACGTCGCGTGGTCCACCAATTTCCAAGTAGTCGATCAGCGTGTCTTCGCATGAATGGTTGAGTTTTATGCGTTGGCAATGCGCAGCAACGCAAGGCAAGCATGCGAGCAGTAGCTCAACCATGAGTTCTATCGAATGGCTTTCGATAGGATTTTTATGCATGATAACGCTGTAATCTCATAGCAGATTTTAGTTCTTTACGTAACCACTAGAGGCGCTGCGAGGGGTTTCCATATAAATATTTTTCGGCGTCGCTAGCGAGTCTAGTGAGAAAAACTCATGGTTGAAGCACTGCTTGCTGTCACCGGGTGGTCCACTCACCGTCCGCACGTGGACGGCATACATCTGCCATCTGGTGACGCTACACAGTTGATGAAGTGAGCGCACATCCACACAAGTTCATATAAAGAATAATAACTGCACGAGGCGAGGCTGTGGGTGGCGTCGGGTGGCTCCAACGAGATGTGACCTTTAGGATGTATGTAATGTATAAAAATAGTGCAATTAAGCATTCATCAGTTATATAGAACTTTTTTGATACATAATGATTATCGATACGTACCTACTCGTCAATATACTTTTATTTATTATTAACAAACTTTGGTAAAAAAATAATTTGTTATTTGGATATTTGGATCTTAACAAAAACATACTATATCTTAGAACTATTCCTCTTGTTAACCCTTAGTAACAATTTAACTATACTTCGGAATACAACGTGATACAATAAATTACAACTTTTTATATGTAAGTAAATAACTCTTAGGTACCTACATTAATTATGAGTACAATTTTTTATATATATATACCTATCAGTTTTTTTAGTTCATTTATTTCGACACGTACTTATAATTATCTTAAAATTCCAACAGAATGTGAAATAATATAACACGGCTCTGTGTCTTACGAACATAGTTTTCAGTATTTAAGTAATACAATTTTGTTCAAAATAAATTTGCCAAACTAATTCAATAAAGTAATTGAGATTTGTTGTAGAAAATATATAATAACTTATAAAGTCATATTTAATTAAAGTCATTGAACTGTACTCAGTTGCAATATTTGTATAAACATAAACAGATGGTTTGTCTCTGAAAATAATGAATTACGAGAAAAATACTCAAGTACCTAAGATAAATATTCGTGTTCTATCTGTAGGCGTGACAACTGTAGACAAAACTTTATGGATTCCCTTGTCAGCTGGAAATTATAACTTATTATTTTTGACCGAAGAATCGACAAGCCCAGTGTCTTACGGATGTCTTGCGAGGCTGATTAGGTTTTAGTCTTTACTCGTCATGACAGTGTTCTGACGTTGGGTCAGGCTCTTCGGTTTCCCCGAAGGTTCCGTCACCGCTTCGCTTTGCCCTGTTACTGACCATGAAGGACGTGGCAGCTTTTACTGTAACAAAAGACATCATAAACAAAAGAGTTCATGTTGTTTTATACTCCACAAATTGATAATGTGCCTAGCGGCCATCTTGGTGACGTAAGAATGACGTAGCCGCACTCAGGATGCGTTAACACGACTAGCCGGAAAGTACGGCGGATGACGTCACGTGTCCCGCTGTTTTGTTATTTGTTCACACTAAATACTAAGACTCGATACAAATATGGTGTGGCCACACCCACACCATATTTGTCAACCTTTCACCAAACGTGCAAACAATACATGCATCACATGTATCAATATGCAGATGCAGATCTGTTTGTATCTGCACTATCTAAGCATGTACCTATTTATTTGTATTGCAAGGAGAACTTGACTGAATATTGATTATCAGAGCTCAGAGCAACTACGTTTTAATTGAGTGCATGCTTACACGGCTACCGTCAGGGCGTAAGGCTTTAGTAACTACAATCATTAGTAGCAACAGAAGCGCCGAATATGAAATGGACTGTTATGTACCTGTCTGTTATAGGGTGTAATAACGTAATTCGTACTTTTGAATTTTATGAATACCGTGCATCGATTTTTTGAACTTCGAAGTTCAGTAATACAGTCTTTTATACAACAACATGGCATTGATTATTGCCCGATATTTGCCCGTGCCCGAAGAGTGATAACCCTCTAGAAGAAGGACCCTATAGTAATAGGGTCCCGTTGGCACTCCGATGTTCGTCCGTTCGTCTGTCTGTTAGCGGACTGTATCTCATGAACGGTAATAGGTAGGGAGTTGAAATCTTCACAGATTTTCTATTTCCAGTGCCGCTATTATGTTAAAGATACTAATTAAAAATAGTACAAAAGTAGTGCGGGCCCGACTCGCATAGGACCGGTTTTTAACCAAAATGTAGGCGTTATAGAGTTAGGGGCTCTAAATGTATATAGGTATGAGATTGAAATTGTATTTTTCTCAGCACGAGGTAATTATAATTTTAAATAAAGAATATTTTATTTAAAAATATAATATTTGAGTACTTTTTAGTTATTTAGTCGTATAAACGAATACAATTGTAAACATTGCATTTAACAGTTTATTTGAGACTACTTTGATTTCAGAGTTTTTAACAAAATAAAGCTATTAAGCGAAAACTAAAAAATGATAAATTATAAAAAACACTTTTAGTGTTTGTTGATGTAGGTACTTAAATGAATTAAAAACAGAGAAAGTAGCTTCATTAAAAATCAGCTCATTTACAATATAAATACTTTCAACATTATTTTATACATAGCTACAAAACATCCAATATTTTTATAAATAAATTGCATTGAAATGGAAACTAAGTATCTTTACCTATGCTTCAATAATAACAGATATTATCTTTTTAAAATACGAGTATTCTATCTTTCGATCAAATAAATGAACGAGGCAAAGCGCAACAAGTGAGGTACTTGGCTTGTGTGCGTAACTCGAAAGAAAAACACAATGCAAGGGGAATGGTATTTCTTGAAGCTTACTCGGTTTTACGTGTATCATTGTTCTCGCTCTCCTTTTTGTTATTTATTTTGGTCTGCGAGTTTGCATACAAGAAGATTTTAAAAGACTTCTAATGCCAAAAATACGATTATTATTTATAAGATTAAAAATAGCATTTTCTTCAAATAATTTTTATACCAATACCATAGATCAGCTTATAGTACCGATGACTATAGTATCGACGCCTATAATATCGACGTTTACAATATTGACGCCTATAGTATCGACTCCTATAATGTCGACATTAAAATAGGCGTCGATATAATAATTTCGACATTATAATAGGCGTCGGTATTATAATTTCGACATTAAAATACCGATGGCGACGCCTATAATATCGACGCCTCTATTACCGACATCTATAACACCGACGCCTATAATACCGAAGCCACTTATACTGACGCTAATATCGTATCAAACATTTTAAAATAACAGCATGTAATATAAAAAATCAAAAATTCTCGAGATAAACGAATCCTGGTCGAGGATTCTCGGTGCCTAAGGAAACCCGGTTGAGAATAATTATCGTGCTTCTAGAAATAAAAAAGGGCAAAAAAAACAGACGCAGAACTGCAGCACAAATACTATTGAGCGTCACAAATCGGTGGAATTAATAACCTCGAAAAAAATTATATAAGGTACTTCCTTAATTTCGATTTCCCGCAGGGAAAATTATAATGAATTACCTATCCAGAGATAAGATGTGAATTCCGTTAGTAATTCGTTAAATCTTACAGTCATAAGCCCATCCAATTTTGGCGAATAGGTCGATGAATCCAGTGGACAGGTTCAGCTTGCCCAGCTCTGACGTCCGGTAGTCCCAGGGGAACACATGGTGGTAGTTGTGCCAGCCCTCGCCCAGGGCTGCTAGGCTCACCATGCTGTTTTCCACTGATTTCACGAACCTGTTTAAGATAAGAGTTAATTAGAATATTAGATCACCCTCTATTACATAAAATCAAATCAAAATTTATTTCAAATAAAAATATAGAATGGTTTTGCGGTGGTTACTGTACTAAGCCCGGGGCTGGTATCGCAGATACAAGATATCGCAGATAAGTAGACATAGGACCTAACACTCCCTTTTCCTTATCGACCTTAATACAATCCATCCTAATCTTTGACCTTCCTCTAACCCTCAATCCTTCAACATTCAATGTCATCACTCTTTTATTTACATGTAAAATACACAGTGAAGAATATAATTAAAGCATTCATTATTCATAAACAGTAGAAACGTGTCAATGCATAACGTGTATAACAATCAGAACGTTGTTCCTCTGAAGAATAGGAAAATAACCAATTTACGACATGTCGTAAAAAAGGTAATATTATACTTACCTTCTTAATTTATTGATAGTAAACCTTAGTAAAGTGGAAATAACAGCGATACCTACTAACTCAACACGATGATCATAATAATAAACAAAATTGAATTATTTAGTTTTTGTTGCTAATGGTAATTATGTTTACCATAGAGTTTGTAGGTACTAATAAGTGTTGGATGTTCGCCTTCGCCGCCTTCTCTGGCTATTTCTAATAAATAAGCCTACGTTACTCGCTAAATGATTCTGTAGCTTTCTAATGGTGAAAGAAGATTTCGAAAAAATATTTTTTTTATAAAGAATGCGGGTTCGGTGAAAACCAAACAAATATCTGAAATATCATATTCATCCTACATGATAAATCTTCAGCAATTAAAAGTAATTCGTATTTCAATGCTAGGAAAGTGACTCGACGATTTTAGTTAATCCATTCGTTACTAACTGTATGAAGCGCTACTTAACCTAATTCAGAAGCCTCTCTTACTTATAGCGACGTAATACTCAATAACGAGAACGTTTTCCAACGCGAATTAGTACTAGCTTCACAGTAGGGTCTAATATTCAGCGACGACGCTAAGCGTAAAGTAACGCTTCCTTACGCCTTAGTCGGGTGTTATTAGCTACGTTTGATGAAAATTGATCTAAGATGGCCGCCGCCACAAAATTATAAACGCAGCCGATTGGTCAATTTTTACCCGACTGCCAAAGGAGGGTTATGTGTTTGACGCTTGTATGTACGTATGTATGTATGTATGTCCGGTCGTAACTACTCAACGGCTCAACCGGTTTAGATAAATGACACCTCATTAGATTCGTCTTGATGGCACAACACAAGTGTCACTGGGTACATGAAATAAAAACAAAATGGCGGATTATACGGTTTAATGTGCGAACTGATTTTGAAAATGATCTTGAGTTGTATCAATTTTCATTTTTAATTATCATTTAGGATCTATCTAGTGATTCTATGATGATTTATAAAATAAAAAGTAGGAAATAAAATCAATTATTATATGAAACAAAAAACCCGACTGCGTAAAAAAGTACTTACTAACTAAAAAACGAACGAACGTAGTACGAACTAAAAGCTGTTCGTTCATGAACAAAATTGTTTGTTGCTTGTCCCGCCTGCAATACATTTTCCAACATCACAGAGCTTGTTTTTAGATTTTTAGTTATTCCTCGTTCACCGCTCAGCTTTCCCGCACAGCACAACTCTGATGGGACCGCAGCCCAAACACTAACATTAGCAACAATTATTATATTTTTTTGTAATTAATCATCAAATCTTAATTATCATGTATATGTGTGTCTAGACAATTATGTAAACACTGTCTCACTCACACAAGTAATGAGGTAGGTGTCACTAATATCAACAGAAAAAAATGGCGTTAAAAACTCATGTTGAGGTGTGAAGCGTAACCTGCAAGAGGTACTTGGTGTAGCGGTGAGCCAGTGACTTCAAAAATCAAAATCTAAATAGTTTTATTTTCACATAGACCGTGCACGGATCCAAGAAGAAGAAGAACCGGCAAGAAACTCCATGGTTACTCTTTTAAATTTTTTAGAGTGACATCTGATACAATAGTTTAAGGATACTTACACAAGTATGAGAACAAGTACTTTTCTATCAATACTTAGCAACCGTACAGTAAAGCGATTCTACACTAATATCTAAGCCAGTTTTATTTTAGACGGTTTGATAATGATACAAAAGTAAGTACATAGTTTAACGTTAAAGATTTGTCTTGCCTCTCTGGTTAATTAAGGAATAGGTGCAATATCTAACACCATGAATTCATAATCCCTTTGGTAGCTTAGTAAGCTATATGAAGATAATCCGAAACTCATTAGGCGCCATCTTGCTTGCGTTAACAACTTCATCACTGAGTGTTTACTTAACTACTAATATAACTGTAATGATGTTCATACAAATAATACTTATCTCTCATTCTTCAAATCTAACATAACATACTTAAATATCCTAAAATATTATCACGTCTGTATTCCCCGAAGTGTTAGGCAGAGGTGTACTAATATATACACCTACATTTCGCCAGTATGTTTAGGTCCCATCTAATATTAGGCACAGATCTAAACTTCTACTACTACTAAAAGCTTCTACTGAGAATTCCATAGAAAATCCTAATAATACTCTGCTTAACCTGGGAATAAAATCCAGGACTTTGAGCATAGCAGTCGTACTTAGTCCAGGACCAAAGTGTCAATTCGACTCAATGTCAAATGACAGTGGCAGATTCTAGAAGGTAAAGCTGCAAAATATCAAACCTGTCGTAAGGTTTGTTGCCCCACAAATGCGCGAAGCTATTCACGCAGAAAGCGATGTTGAGCGTTATGGTGAACCGCGTGACGAAACTGATGACGAAGCTGTTCACCAGGTTCTCGTTCCAACAGTACCACGGCACCCAGATCGGAATGACGATATTCAGCAACGCAAACATCGGAATAAACAACCTGGAACAAGTATTAATTGATTTAATAGTGAATACTGTTCGTTTCAAAATCAATGAGGGCTCGGAACATGAGGCGAGTCGCTGCGCAGTAACGCATTTATGTGTCAGCGAGGGTGAAAGCCGGTGTACTGCGCAGCGAGTAGCTAACTTCCGAGCGGACCATTTTCTAAGGGCGACGTCAGGGGGAGGGAGGAAGCAGGAGCACATAGGTACATAAAACTTTATAACTGTATTAACATAACATACCATCATGCCTGTATTCGGTTGGAGTGTACGTAACGGGGCACTGAGGAAAAAAGACTTAGAATTTTTTTGGCAAAAATTTTTTTTTTTCGCAAATCTTTTATTTTCTCGATACTATCTTATATAACACGTAAATATAAGGCTAAAAGCCTCTTGGTGTTTTTTGGATCTGACCAGCCGTTTCTCGTAAAAACGATGTCGAAGGGTTCCACTTATAAAGGCGTCAGGGACTTAGAAAAAATTTTAATTTTTTTTTTGATTTTCGCAAATCGTTGATTTCGTGATTCTATCGTATATAACACATAAATATAAGGCTAAACGCGTCTTGGTATTTTTTGGATCCGACCAGCCGTTTGTCATAAAAACGATGTCGAAAGGATCGGTACAAAATACAATAATATTACTGTACTAGGAGAATTTAGGATGCAAGAGCGAGCGAAGCGAGCTCGGAACTTGGGGCACCCCAACTCGGACAGGTTAGGTTAGAAGGGGATGGCGGGGTCTGTAAGACCCCGCCATCCCCTTCGTGGTTTTTTTTTTTTAAACCACCCGGAAGTAGGAGCCCCGCGAAGCGGGGCTCCGTCAACTACGCCTTGTTACTATTGCCTATACTTGTCCTTCACCCCAAAGGCAACTTGACCTGGACCTCAAGGTCACTGACCATGAACATTGACCTTTTAGAAGCCCTGATAGTAGCGGACAATGAATTTCCGAAATTTGACCTTGACCTTGGACAATGACCTTGACCTTAAGGTCATTGTCCATGATCTTACGTTCGATGACCTTGAACACAGCCAATGACCCTGAGGTCAAGGTCAATGACCCTGGGGTGTCCCATTATGTTCCCCCACCCTACTACTCCCACATCCCACCGGGTCCCGAAGGCTTCACTAGGCGACGATTTTAGGTCAAAAATTTTCTAAGTCTTTTTTTCATAGTGCCCCGTTTCGTATCCACTGACCCTGTATTCTTGCCGGTCATTTTGCCCTGAAATCCTGACACACTGGACTGGGCCTGGCTAGGGCTCTTTCATTCAGCATCTTTTGGCAGGGTAGGGTTGACCAAAAGCCTACAAACGTCGGACAGGCCGAACTTGTATATATATTTGGCGCAACACAAATGTTAACAGCCTGACACCTGTGACCTGGCAACCCCAGTCACAGGACAATTATTATTACACACATCTAGACTGGTTATTAGTTGCCACAGTAATAAAACAATGATATATTTTGAGAAACATAAAGCACATTGTGTTTGTGACTTGTACCGAATCGATAGCAAGCTAGCGAGTTAGCACATCAAATGAATTACTGCATAGTCACAACATTAGTCGACTAAATTACTCGAATAAATTGGAGGACATTTTGTCCTAATTTTAGGAATAGGTACTTAGTAATTATGTAATTATGACTCTAATAATCATTTTGTAGTACTTTAGTGTAGGTAGTCTGTATCAGAATTTTTATGTAGCACATTGATTATTTGAATTATCATTATCACGCTTGTATTCTTGTGCAGGGTCAAAGGTATAGGCAGCTGTTTTAGATAGACACAATTTATCCACAAAATGTAATTATTTTGACTACCTACTTATAAAGAAATAAACATAAATTCATTGCAGAGACTGTAAGGCAAACTTCGGACAGTTTAATTTCCGTATGTAATGTTCCAAAAATCCTTAGGTAGTTCATATGTTTAAAGCATTATTTTAAATTTACTTTTTCATAATCCTGCATTGGCTTAAACTAGGCGCGTCGTTCGAGCTTTATGCCAGGCCATGTCATGCAAATTTATAATCGGCTTAAATCTCGTTGCACATTAGTGCGTAACTTGGATGTTCACTTGTGTCGGTCTATCGACAGTCGATTATGTACACAAAAACGAGGAATACTGCCACAGAATACATTTTTATAGACTATGATACTACTTAGATTTACTTTGGTTCCCAACCAGTGATGCGACTCGAGTCCGAATTTGTCACTCGAGTAACTCTAACTCGGTCAATCAAGTCGGTTGGTGTGGTAATATAAATGTGTGGAAGTTTGGACACTGGAATTTTGAGTTGACTCCGAGTCAGTGGAGTTTATTTTGATTCATACGAGTCACTCTATTTATATTATTATTATAACTGCTTAATAATAAAAATGTGAATGTTTGTTTGGTTTTTATATTAATTCATCTAAGGTATGCACACTTCACGTTACGAAGAAGGTTTAAGTTAGTTTTTATTAATACGGAATTTTTTTAGCCGTGATCGTGTCGAAAATTAAATTTGGATGACCCACCTAGGGCTGATCGATGATTTCCGATGTTCCCCACCAACTTGGCCCCCACTGGTGGACAGTGACACAATTAAAAAAAATAGTTGTCACTGTCCCCCACTGGTGAACAATACAAGCTTTTAAATTTTTCATCGGTTTTTTTCTTCTTTTAATAATAACAAGTTACTATAATTTTTACGATACTACGATTTTTACTTACACTTTCTGTAGCCTCACTACAGGATCAGCCATGAGGTCTGTGCTGGTAGAGCGCAGCGCAATACGCCGATTCTCCACGGCAGGGTGGGGAGTCAGCACGAGCCAGCCGACGTGCGCGAACCAGAACCCGCGCCTGATGTCGTGAGGGTCTGCGACAGTCTCCGAGTACTTGTGGTGCACCCGGTGGTCCAAGGCCCATGTGTAGATGTCTCTCTGTAACAAAAGACGGAGTTAGTTACCATTATTACATGGTACCTATTTGTTAAAAAAAGTATCTCCTACTTCATATGCGATGCTGATGGCGTTTCGTGTACAAAATGAAAAAAACAACCGCCATTTTGTGGCGGCGGCCATCTTGGACCTGGTTTCATTAAACATAGCTAAGAAGACTCCTGATTAATAAACCTTTCAAACAAAATATATATCTAAATCAAAATCGGTTCATCAGCTACGATGCCAGACACACACAGATACGTCAAACGTGTCAGACTGGAAACCGACTCCAACATATAAAAAATAAATAGAAACTAAAAGAGATATGCGACGCAAACAGACATAGCAAACTAAAACTTCTCTTGTAGTTTAGATTTTAATACTTTACGTGCACTGTATTGAATTCCCGAAACTAGATTTTCAGTCACGTTCAGGATTTAACGTAGATATAGTACGAGTATAAAGGGAAAAGGGACTGCCAAGCGACTGCTACGCTAGAGCTCTTGGGTTCGATTCCCGGGTCAAGCAAAGTGTTGTTGGGTTTTCTGTGAAATTCCCAATAGCAGCTCGGAGTCTGGATTTGTGCCCGGTTTATGGCAATAGGCTCGCCCCCTATTACATGGGACCTAAACATACGCCTCTGCCTACCCCTTCGGGGAATATGGGCGTGATGGTATGTATAAAGGGAAAAGATTTGTTTGTTCGCATTGAATAGGCTCCACATCTACTGGACCGATTTGAAAAATTCTTTCACCATTAGAAAGCTACATCCTTACCGAGTTACCCTTACTAAATTATAAAAGCGAAAGTAACTCTATCTGTCTGTCTCGCTTTCACGCCAAAACTACTGAACCGATTTAAATGGAATTTGGTACAGAGATTTTATATACCTACATATATAATTAGAGCCTACTTTTTATTACGAAAAAAGGGCATAAGGGGTTGAAAAGCGGGATGAAATTTATAACAAATACCCAGACCACGCGGGCGAAGCCGCTTGCGGAAAGCTAGTATGCTATTATTTATAATAAATACCCGGATCACGCGGGCGAAGCCGCTTGCGGAAAGCTAGTATGCTATTATTTATAATAAATACCCGGATCACGCGGGCGAAGCCGCTTGCGGAAAGCTAGTATGCTATTATTTATAATAAATACCCGGATCACGCGGGCGAAGCCGCTTGCGGAAAGCTAGTATGCTATTATTTATAATAAATACCCGGATCACGCGGGCGAAGCCGCTTGCGGAAAGCTAGTATGCTATTATTTATAATAAATACCCGGATCACGCGGGCGAAGCCGCTTGCGGACAGCTAGTAGGTATTAAAATTAAACGGAGCAAGTTAAAATGTATTTTCCAAAAGATTAAAATCTACTGTGGCACATCTGATGTGATACCTTTTGATTGGGTTTTTAATCTGTTTTAAGTGCTTCATTACGCCGGATTTACAGCCCGGTCTGTTTTTCAATCATTCTGAAACTGAACTGAAGTGCTCAAATATCAATGAACCATTCTGAAGAAGGCTTATACCGGGGCGTTTTCTAATAGCTTGGGAGACGTAAATCCACAGTTTCGTCGAGCTTACACGTCATGTCCAATATTGCCTCATGCCATAAAAATGACGCGTTTATATTTTTACCCGACTGCCGAAGGAGGAGGGTTATGAGTTTGACGCGTATGTATGTATGTATGTATGTATGTATGTATGTCCGTTCCTATGTCCAGTCGTAACTACTTAACGGCTCAACCGATTTAGATAAATGACACCTCATTAGATTCGTCTTGATGGCACGAGTGTCACTGGGTACCTACATAAAATAAAATAAAAATCAATAAGGCGGATTGTATACGCTTTAATGTGCGAACTGATTTTGAAAATGATCTTTATTATACTGAGAAATAATTGCTCTGCACTGACTGACATCTATACAAATAAATAATATTGAAGTGTCTTTGTAATTTAAAATTAAAAGCGTTTCACTAAATGCATATGAAAGTGTTATACGATACAGATGAAAAATCATCTGTCTGTTTATTTGTTCCGGCTAATCTCTTAAACAGCTACACCGATTTTGACGGGGACTTTCACTCGCAGATAGCTAATTTTATATGGAGTAACTTAGTGTACTTTTATTTTAGAAATATTATTTATTTAAACAAAATGGATTGACGCTAATAACATCGCAGGGATCAGATACTTAGTCAGAAATAAAGAAGGTAATAGTTATTTGTTATACAAGAGTGCAAAGTTGCTTTTCAAGCGAAGGATTCTAAAATTCAAAAATTAGAATCCTGAGCGTCAGCGAGGGAATTAAAAGAGCACAAGGTGAAAAATCTTTGCACTCGAGTGCAACACGTAACTTTTCATCCCAGCTCAGCGAGGAAATGACAAAAAAGAACATTTACAACCACAAGATACTTTTATTTCAGTTTAGGTATTAAATACTATATCGATTGGTAAGTTTTACAGAATATTCTTTAAATTATAACAAATAATACTAAGTATAATTAAGAGAAATTGAAAGTAACGTTACTACAATTACTAGAGTGTAATATTTTTGTTAGGTATTGTAATGTTGGTGTTAGTGACTTAAAAAAGTACACCAAGAAAGTTCCGATAGGCTTGTTGAAAAAATATCGATACATCGATATTTACATATATCGATATTATTTTTTTCATGTATCGATATTTTTGAGCGATATTTAATATTTCGATATATCGATGCATCGATATAAAATTCAAAGTATCGAAAAGGTATAAAAATCTATATTTTTTACAGACCAATAAACATTTATAAGTTTTAAGATTATAAAATCCCAAAAAGGAATAAGTACTTTTTTTATACTAACATCTTTTTAACAAATTATATTTAATGTATTTTTTGTTTTTGGTCGACTTGATTTGTTATTTTATCATTTGGTTTTTAAGATATATATCGAAATTTTTAGTTAAAAATATCGATCCACATATTTCCAAGTCTGAGTTTTTAACAAATTAAAAAAAGTTGTATGATAATTTCGCCCCAGGACCCTCCTGGCGCCGTATTTATCATACAACATTTTTTTTTATTTGTTGGTTTTATATTTTGGTTTTTAAGATATATCGTCCATATATCGATATTTTTAAACAAAAATATCAGTAACGATACTGATATTTTCAAAAAATATCGATACTTTGTTGTGTAGACTCGGAACCTAGGGAAGGTTCCAAGTCTGAGTTTTTAACAAATAAAAAAAAAAGTTGTATGATAAATTCGGCGCCAGGGGGGTAAAAGAACGATGTTCTAAATTCAATTTACTTTGTCTCTCTAGAGGATAAAAACGACTTTTGCACTCAGATATCGAAGAGTAAAAATACTCTTTCCGAGATGGTGGGATGAAAAGAATATTTCATTATATGTAGACTAGTGTCGAGAGGGAGGGGCTCGTGGCTAAGATATAGCAACGCTGATCAATCGATCTGCAAGGTTAAGCTACGCTTGCCGAGGTCAGTCTGTGGATGGGTGACCATTCTTAACACATCGAGACCCCTCCGTGCCTCGAAGAGCACGTAAAGCCGTCGGTCCCGGTTGTCATACGAACACCTATGACAATCGTTAGTGGTAGTCAGAAGCCCAAAAAGCCTGACAACCAGTCTATCCTTCGAATATCGGTATTGCCCAGAAATTGGGTTGCGGAGGTCTGATGGCAGTCGCTTCGTGTAAAATACTAATATTCAGCCGCATCTGGTTAGACTGGAAGCCGACCCCAACATGGTTGGGAAAAGGCTAGGAAGATGATGATGTAGACTAGTGTAGGGTTAGATATAAAATCAATGAGCGGGAATTTTACTTTGAGCTGATTCCCTGCTAATGCATGCATTTAAGGTTATGAAGCGGTTATAAAAACCTAAAAGGTCTCTGTTTACTAGCACTACCTACTACTTTTAGGTGGATATTTTTAGGTGTTTAGGAAAAACAACTTGAGGCGTTCGAATCCCCGGGGAGGATGACAGCATAATTATGAAATACTAGCTTCCCGCCAGCGGCTTCGCCCGCGTGGTCTTATAATTTTTTCCCCGTTTTTGTTACATTTTTCATTACTACTCCGCTCTTATTAGTCGTAGCGTGATGATATATAGCCTATGTTACTCGGGGATAATGTAGCTTTCCAAAGGTGAAAGAATTTTTGAAATCGGTCCAGTAGTTTCGGAGCCTATTCATTACAAACAAACAAACAAACAAACAAATCTTTCCTCTTTATAATATTAGTATAGATGGAACTTTTGTGACGCGCCAAAGATCGAAATTTCCTTGGCCAGTAAGTATGGTGTTTGTTTTTTCGTCGCTGGAAGTTTGGATGCCTATTGTGCAAATTTTGTTCCATATTTGAATTTATCTGATGGTTAGCATCTATCAAGAGGAAAAGAAGACATTGATAATTTTTCTTCGTAATTTTAATAAAGCAAGTGATAACCAATTTCTGTGTCACACATGAATTCGTAATGTGAACTCGCGCCCTTTAGAAAACGTTTTCTATCGTCTAACATCTGAAAATGTTTTCTTGTAATTATTTCTACTATTTCTGTCTCTCTCCATATATTCCACACCCTGTCTTAACAAACTTTCAATTCTACACATCGCAATTCGTGGAAATCCTTTCGGGTATGTGAATAATTCATTCAGCCATTTTTCCTTGGCATGTATGCTACATTAGTAATTCGAATTGAAGTCTAAAGGGCAAGTAAATATGTACCATCGGCAATAAGTCCTGAATTTATTATATCGACGGTGCTTGTTACAAACGATTTAATAGTAATGAGGTGATGGACGCCTGCCTGCGGGTGATAAGATATTTTATGAAACAGGGTTTTTGTAGGCCAAAAATTCTGTTTATTTTTATTCTTGTTTTAGCTTGTTTTTGGCCGGCTGCTGGTAACTTAACAACTAGTACGGTCCACGATTATATTTAAAGCAAAGTTTATAACTTTATACTCATCATATGGGCACTTACAAATTACACAAAAAGTGAAGGATAATTTCAAGTGAGTAACAATTACAATAAAGTTAATTCAAGTAAGTAGTTATTTATTCCATAATTCTGTTAACAAACTATTTTACTGAAAAGAAAAAATATAGCAAATTAATATTGCACTTAGGGCTTGCTTCACGACCTCCCAGTAAGTGCCCGTTAAATTACTTAGCAAATAAATTCACACAAACTGTTAATTTTTTTGATTTATCCTGCGGCCTAGACAAGTTGCAATTTGACATTCGACAAACGAATAGAAAGAAACTGTATGAAAATTGCATTAGTGACAGCTGGATTTGTCGAAAGATTGTGTCATTACCATAGAGTCCATAGATTTTGTTTCTATTCGTTTATCGATTCATTCGAATGTCAAATTGCAACTTGTCTAGGCCCGCAGAGGTAGTGAAACAGGCCCTTAATATTTTAAATTCATAACTAGTGCTGCGATTTAAAATGGTGTGATTCAAACTGATGATTGATCACCGTAATCATTACTCATTTACGACTAGCCGCTGATATTATGATTGTGAAAAAAGTATTTGTTAAGAAAACTGCAGACAGAATATCTGTAGAATTGTAGTGTAGAGTAGAGTACAATACGTATTGTCTGCAGTGTCTGCAGACCATCTCCCAGACGGATTGTATGCCTTTCGTTTAAGCCGGCGGGTCTTGTTACTAATTAATCAGACAACACAAATAATATAAGCCACCAGAAAGATACATTTAGACTTTGTAAGTCTAGTTTAATTAAATCCGAATAGAAATGAACAAATAAAGTAAGCGGGAAACCTAAAGTCAGTCTGATTGATATATTAACTGAAAGCTTCTTCAACATATATTATGGCATCAAGAACTTGTCTAAAATCTATTTAAGTAGGTACTTGAAAATTTGGTCTACTGCGCAGGGTTTAATAAAACATTCATATCTATTTTTACCCGACGATACAGCAAAAAGACGAAGGAAGGGTTTTATATTATATTAGACAGTCTATGTATCTTGATATTTACGTATGTTCCACTACAGCGCCTAAAACTACTCTGATTTGAGTGAGTAAATTGTTTATCAGAAAGCTGACATAGGAATTATGTTCTTGTAATCTTGTTACATGATTTTCAGCTGATACCTTTCGTAGTCGGCGGGTTGTAGTTTTTTAAACTTAAATTTTATGTGCCCACACTTCATTACAATCTTATTCAGGAATTGTCGATAAATGTGACAAACTCTGTCTCGATCAATCGAGTTGGTGTGAAATGACTCGAGTCTCGAGTCAAATTCGGACTCGGAAAACAATACTTAGCTTCAGTAGGCTAATGAGGTAAGCGTGTTATTAAAATTTATTTACTTTTGGGCATTTTTTTACGGCACCATCTAGTCCCAAACTAAGCAGAGCTTGTACTATGGGTAGGTACGAGATAATGGATATAATACATTATATACTTTTTTTTGTAAATACATACTTAAGTATATACTATAATAAACACCCAGACAAACACCATTCATCACATAAATATTTGTGTCCTGTGGGAATCGAACCTCAAGACTACAGACATCGGCAAGTAAAGTAAAGTAAGTATATCTAAGTAGGTTTAAATATCAGTCAAAGGACGTCTACTGCCAAATAAAGCTCTCCCCATAGACTCCAACCTACAAGGACGCATTATATGCCACCTTCATCCAACGACTTAACCCAACAACCTTTTTAAGGTCGTCAGCCCTTGATGGCTGCTGAGGCAAAAAGGTGCTAAAGTTACGACCACGCACCGCAAAACATAGCGTAGGACGGCGTCTAACGAGTACCAATAAGTAGATAATAATAGCTACCTACAAAGTCAGTAAGATGTCAATTCAATTACGTAGTAATAACAAAGTAACTTTTTCAATTGGTTCCAGGAATGTTTATTTGAGACTATTGCAAAATTATTTGTCGTAGATACTTCAATAACGACGCGCGACTTCGCGACTCCGACCCACAATATCGCAAAACGCTCATAAAATCACAGCTATTCACATTGATATAAATACTTATAAGTCAATGGCTATTCATCACTTGAGCTGAAGGTCGACAGACAATGCAGTATTAATAGAGTTTCTACAATCTACAAACTATAAGAACCGCCTTATTGGCTTAGTGTTCGCATGATTGGTGAATCGTAAAAACTAAAAAAGTTTTGTTACGTTGAAATAAAAAACAAACTAAGTTTCTAACGGAAACCTATTATGAGGTGGTAAAACAGGCTCTTATACTATGTATACTATACTATAGACTTGTTTGACTAATCTATCAAAAACTAACAAGTCTGAATTCACTAGATGGAGATTTTAACACAAGAAACTTGAGGCCTAAGTTTGAGTGTCTAAAAAAAACTTACATCGCTGTCCAACTGTAGGTAGTTTCTATCAGATCTACGAGTATGTACCTATACAGACCTGTTAACTACTAACTAATTGACCTCAGCCCCTCCCTTTGGGGAAATAGGCGTGATGATGAAAAACTAATAGTTATAGTCCATTAAAGTTATCAAGGAAAGTGATCAAATCACTCATTCGCCTGATCTAAAACATTTTCGCAAGTGTGCTATTAGTTAGCATGACCGTGACCTTTCTGATTAAAAACCCCGTAATATTAAAGGTGGTTCGAGGGGAATTAAATTTATACGTAGTCCGAAGGGGAGGGGAGGAGGGGTTAGTCAGTCTAGCCGTTGTGATGGCGTGTCATGCCATGCTCCTGTAAACACGCCACGTTGACGCCAATCGATACGAACATGAAAAAAAATATTATTATTCTTTGATAGAAATCATGATTAGTATTTAGTATGAACTAGGTACCTATAGTATTTTATTTGAATGACGTAAGTACTTATAAATGAAAAGTGTTCCAGCATTTAAATCTGAACTATTCCTGACTTGTTATCCTAACTTGTATCATACTGTACCATTAATTTATGAATTATAATAACTAATAGGTTTTTTTTTGGACTTTACACCAATGGCCGACCAATGATTAGATTACTCAAACTAGGTACTATAAGTAATGTAATCATTGGTCGGCCATTGGTGTAAAGTCGAAACACATAAAAGTCGAAACATGTTATCCATGTGGGGTAAATAAAGAATTTTTAGGAATGTACGAAAAAGTGGGGCAAATGTGGAACAAATCAACATCTCGAAATCCGTGCCTATTTCCAGTGTCGCTGTTGCGTGCCATTTTTGGGACAATCTGTGTATACGCACGGCTACACCAATCCAACTATAAAAGGTGGAAGGGACATCGACGCACATACGTCGCGACCAGGCTTCACTCAAGGTCAAAAATAAAATGACCTAGGCCATTCATGTAGAAAATGATCGGTTATTACAGATATTGACATTTTTGAGCGCGCAGTGTATTGCTAAAAACGAGATTATAACGCTCCGCGGTGAATGTTATCGCGCGCGCAGTTCGAAATTTATGAAATAATGTTTTTTTAATTATAAATCTAATATGAGTAGATAGAAATCATATGTTTTTACACGTTCAAGTAAAAAAAAACTGCAGAAAAAAAAGAAAAATTGATGAAAAAAGGTTACGGAAAATTTCAACGCAGGTGGGTCCAGAATTATGTACTGAACTCATGGTATTCGGATGGGCGTCGATGTCCCTTCCACCTTGTATACTTCCTAGTATACGTGGACCTCGAACGTATAGACTTTCCGTACAATAAGAGTTCTGCTTACGCTGGGAATGTACAGCTGAATGTGTAGCCGTATTATGGACACAAATGTTTTCACTCTATGTTTTTCTCAAGTTGTTGTGAACTTGTTGACCACATGAAAATATAAAAACTTAGAGAGTGTCTGGGGAATAGCATAAAAACTGTTAGGTATTTACTTTTTAAAGTTACTTATTCTACATAGTTTAGACTGAACTGTTTGAATTTAAATATTTTGCAAAAGTAACGATAGAACAAATAAGTACAAGGGCATTCCAGCTCTCTATCAGATCAGTGTAGGTACTATCTAATGTAAAAAATGGGTTCATGTTTTGAAACTAATCCAAATGTATACCAACATTGTAAACAAACATGAGTGCAATAAATTTATGATTTATGATTTATGATTTAAAATAGCTAGTTTTTTCGGCGACGAAAATATTGGCGAATTAAAAGAAAAGTTTTAATTCAGTTTGTAAAAACTAAAAACTTGTCCTTAATACTTTTCAATCTCAGGATCCTCTTTTTAACCATATATATATATATATAATGTCATTGTTCAGTATCATAAAGAATTAAATGGTGAAAATTGGTCAACTAAGATTTTATATTGTACGTGCGTAAGGAATGTGCTACGCTGAACATTTCTAATCGTCCGCTTGCCTGCAGGGAACAACGTTCCAGTTAGCACATCTTTACTAATATTATAATGATGAAATATTTGATTGTTTGTTTGTATTGAATAGGCTGCAAAACTACTGGACCGATTTGAAAAATTCTTTCAGTGTTAGATAGTCCATTTATCGGGGAAGGCTTATAGCCTCCTCACCTCACCATCACGCTACGACTAATAGGAGCGGAGTAGCAATGAAAAAATTAGCAAAAACGGGGGGAAAAAGTTATCAAGACCACGCGGGCGAAGCCACTGACGGGAAGCTAATTATGTGTAAATGTAGGAATATTACTGAATTTTATGTCTTACCTGTCCAGTAACTGTGAACAGCAATGCGAGTAGTATGCGCAGCGGCAATCGTGCGCGGTACGCCCGGTGTGACCATAGCCTATGCACGCCCGCCGTAATGCCGAACCCTGACGTGTATATTGTGCCTAACGCTGAAAAAAAGAGGCTAGATTTAGTAGGAAATTTAGTCTGACTTTACAGTACTGCACTGCCTCGTTGGTCTAGTGGTCCCAAGTGCGACTACTACGCTAGAGGTCCTGCGCTCGATCCCCAAGCCGAAAGTGTTGTTGGGTTTTCTGTGATTTTCTAGTAGCAGCTCCGAGTCTGGATTTGTGCCCGGTTGATGGCAATAGGTTCACCCCCTATTACATGAAACCTAAACATATCGGCGAAATGTGGGTGTACATTAGTACGCTTCTGCCTAACCCCTTCGGGGTATACAGGCGTGATGGTATTACAATATTGTTATTTATACACCAGAATGCGCGAATGAATTACGCGACAACTACGGCACGGATGTAAAGGTCTCTTGGGATGCAAGTGAAATTGCGGGCGACAACTAGTTATATCTGGAGGACGAACGCATAGACGAGAAAAAAAGTGGCACGGCCGTACCATACTTTACTCGAAGCAATTCAGGGCATTTTCGACCCCCTATAACTTCGTTGATGATAAAACTAGAAGCCTGAATTAATACATTTATTCTAGCTGATGCTGTACAGTCACGAGCACATCCATATAAACACTAACAAAAGTGATAAAACTATTTTTTCTAGAATGATTGCAATTTTTTGATAACACCAATGTCTCTATAGTATTGGTTCGTAAATACTGTGTTAGTGATATCGCAAAATTTCTAATAGTATTTTAGGAGCAGTTTTGTTAGTGTATATGTTACGGTAAGAGTGAATAATTGAAGATTATTAATAATTTTCTATTATTATTAATTAATATTAATAATTATTTATTAATAATCACCGAAAGTCGAGGTTAAAGTGATAAATTAATCACATTTGTCGGTTTTTATTAATAATTGAACCCTAGTAGTGGTTTAACCTAACATAACCTATCCCCTTCTAACCTAACCTGTCCGAGTCGGGGTGCCCCAAGTTCCACGAAAGACTTTCTTGCTTTGTTGTTTGCTTAGTTTGCCTTGTTTGTGTGATCTCTAATTAATATAATTGTAAGACTGTGTTTAATATTATAAATAAATACCTGCTGGTCAAAAAACATTGGGTTTTTATTTATTTTATAACTTTTACCAATGTGTCGTGAATTATTAATAATTACTACTAAAAGTAATAAATTTCGATCGTTTATTCACATTTACCAAAACATGTGGTTATTATTAATAATTTTGTAAAAATATTAATAATTTTCAATTAATCAGATTTACCGTAACATATACATGTTTTTGCTCGTGACTGTACGATATTGATATTTGAACAATAAAAATTCATTGGTAACCTATACATAACATACATATGTATTACTTAAATAAATTCGGTGCTGATACCCAAATTCCTTTGTTGGCTGATGCATATGTCATCATAATATAGGGAATATATCGAGCAAGGTGAGTACCTAGTATTAAGCTGTCTGAAGTTCATTAGCAGTTGAATTTGTCATTTAGATCTTCTTACTCTTTAAATAATGTAGACGTACGACACTTTCTTAATTAGCGACAGCTGGACGATTTTGTAACTTTGTTTGAAACCTATTAACTTTTGTTGCGACTGTCCTGTTTTAATCAATTTGTTTTCTGTATTACAATTGATATTAATTTATTTAGTACTGCTACCCCTGGCTTTTTTATCTTATTTGTTATTCTAATGTATATGCTATAATAGGCTGTAAAGAAGAAAAAAAAACATCACATCGCAGGGGTCTTTAGCACCCGTCATGATCGTGGTAAATGTTCCTGATTATGCCATGACGCAAAGAGCAAGTGATGGCAACAAAAACATAATTATTTTTATATACAAGATATCGTAAAAGAAATTGAAAACTTACCAAAAAGTATAGTTAAGACTTTAACTTGATTACTAAGTATCAGGTACAGTCCATAGATTGACACTGAATGTAAAGAAATTTGAACTATTAAGTCCGGCCATCTGATTTGAGCCTGAAATTCCATAGCCTCGTACTTTTGTAAATCGAAATCTGTATCACTGTTCACTTTATCACTAACACTTTCCCTTAGCACCGTGTTATTGTTCTCACACTGTGACTCTTTATCAATTTTATAAGTGACAGGACTGATTTTCACTCCCGAGTGTATTTGTTCTCCGCACATTTCTATGCTTTGTTGCGTTGGAGCCATCCTGAAAAAAAAACATAGTTCATTATTTTAACAATATATTTGTTTATTATATTATTTTCTCTTCACAAATTACTAAATAGAAGTTAACTTTGTGAGAAACTGCTGCCTGAAGTAGGTTTCTATAGGAACATGTATTACAGGTCACCAGGGCCCTGCCGCGGCTAAAAACTTCAGGTTTTTGGAGGCAAATGTACTACCTATTTAATATAAAAATCTAAAAGAAGTGTTTGTGTGTGTATGTGACCAGAGTGTATGAAGAAATGAGTATCATTCTAATCTATGATGAGTATGACTTCAGTGTCTGTATGAGTGAGTGTCTGAGTGTTTTTCTTGTCATTGTGATTTTATACCGCTGTTGGCCGCGGCAACCTACAACCAAAGACTATTTAACCACCTCTATGCCTACAACCAACCAACCCAAAAGACTTTTAGTATTTTGAAATGTGATGCGAATCATCCGAATAAAGTAATGTAGTAAGTATTAAACAGTTATTCCAAGAACTTTACGGGCTTCTCGTGAGAAATCTTAATACATAATTTGAGACAAAAGAAAGCCAATGTCTATCCTTAGGATGTCTTCAATTGCTACATTACATCAAAATCTGTTTATCTTTATTAATACCTATTATAAAGAGGAAAGATTTGATTGTTTGTTTGTTTGCATTATTTGAAAAATTCTTTTACTATTAGAAAGCTACATCTTTACCCGATAATTTACAAGAAATAGCCAGACCACGCGGGCGAAAGAGGCTAGAATAAGCTTAGGTTATTTATTTAGGGAATACCCACGCAATGTAATAAAATTTATACTCATAAGGAAAATGCCTCAAACTTCACATGTCAACTTACGTTCAGCAGTTTAAGAGTGAAAAGGTAACAGACAGACGACATACCGTAACATTCGAATTTATAGTGTTAGATAATAAGTTAATTTGCATCGTTATCAGTTTCTAGTGTTGTCCATTTTAAATACGTGTATCAATTAAGCTTATCGTTAATTTCTAACTGCATTTCAACATTTTAATGTATGCATTGGGTACATGCTTTTTGAATTTTTCTCTTTTCGTATAACAAATGGAATGGATAAGGTAGAAATGCTACCTAATCAATTTTAAATAAATGTATAAATAAAATTAGCAATACTGGAAACAATGCAAACAATGATAACGATACAAAATAACTTCTTTACCTTTTTTAATTCAAAATAATTTATTTGAAATATTTAGTGGAAAGTAGGTAAATGTATTTAGTTTATACCCATAATGGGTAAGCCAACTAAACGCACTGCTCCAATTAGACAGCGAGGTATCGGAGTAAACGATGTCATATATATTTTTTTTGGTATTTGTGGATTTTCTAAAAACCACTTGACCGATTTCGTTATAAATTATGACCTCGGGTCGGTCGACTCTTCCAAACAAAAAAGAAAAGAGATTTTAAAATCAGTCTACAATTGACGGAGAAATCGTGTAACATACATAAAAAACACACACACACGCTAAACCTTACGAGACCGATCAAATTAATGTACTAAGGAATTTTATATCCTAAAAAGGTCGATAAAAATGTCCGCGAGGATATATGTTAATATCCCTACGGTATAACCCGATAATAAATAACATTTTTATCTATTTCATATATATCATAATTATTATATTAAATTAGATTGTTGCCAAGTCAATCTGTTTATTTAAAACATAAAACAATAACCGACTTGGTAATATATGAATCTCACAACTTTTTACGGTAGAAGAACATACTTGCGAGGTTGGTTTTTATCACAAGTTATGTTTTTAATGGGATTTGTTATTACAAATAAAATTTTAGTTTAAAAAACTATCACCCGACTACGGAAGAAATCAACTGAAAATCATGTAACAAGAACAAAATTTCTATGTCGCCTTTCTAAGAGATAATTTACTGAATTAAAATCAAATGTATTTTAATATTTTATTATTGTAAATAATCTATGTACAACTTTTACATGAGCCCACAAAAATTAACAGAATCCTCGACTTCTACAGAAGAACAGTTAGTTGTTAGTAGTTACAGTAAGTACCTACTTAGCCTAAATATTATTTTTTTCTATTTAGAAGTAGTTATCATGCATAATCCCTTGTAAGTTGTCCATTTGATCGTATCGATTGGTCATACATTTAAGTCATAAGTTTTCAAAATTATCAGTTTATGTGCATACTTATCGGTATTAGTAAACACAGGTGTTCCGAAACTACCTTTTTTTGCTGATACCCGTTGACTCATCCTCCTTGAAAATGATTATCTTCATGATAATACATAGTAGGTAAATATGAAGATTCTGAGTTCTCTATATTGTTGGTCCCTTCGCATGACGCATCATTGGTGACTCAACTTTATTTAGAACTAATTTGAAATGTCTAGTTAGATGTATATATTTTGGTTAAGTTGAAACAGTTTCTTGCTAAAAAATATGGAGAATACGGAGAAAGAGATTTATCTTAGAAATTAATGCTGGTGGCTAAGTCATAACGACGGTAATTAACCAATGTGCAAGTTAACCTGCGCTTTCAGTGTGTGGATACTGTCCATTCACATCGAGCCTCACACTCAACCCGCACCCCTCCCTCTCCCTCTCTCTCACCCTCACATCAACCCTCAATGAGCACACCTCGAGCACGTAAAGCCGCCAGCCCCGGTGATCATTCAATGACATATCTATACTAATATTATAAAGAGGAAAGATTTGACTGTTTGTTTGTATTGAATAGGCTCCGAAACTACTGGACCGATTTGAAAAATTCTTTCAGTGTTAGATAGTATCGGGAAAGGCTATATACCATCACGCTACGACTAAAAAAAGCGGAGTAGCAATGAAAAATGTTGCAATAACCCTCCTCCGGCAAACGGGGAAAAAAGTTATCATGACCACGCGGGCGAAGCCTCCGGCGGTCAGAGGGCCATAAGGCCCAGTATCACCCGAAAATTGGGTTGCCAACCAAAAACCCAACACTAGATCCCAACAAGTTTACAAAAGGCTAGGAGTAGGAACATTGAGACATTGAAATTTATAATATTTACCCACCCATTTACCTAACGATTCTTATTTTATCCCTCGCAACTTTGTAGCAAGCATACAAGCTGCTTATAGTTGGGACTAGACGCTGTGTAATAATATCCCAAAATTATTTGTTTATTGAATCCAGGGTAGAGCGAGATTATCTTTGAGCGCCCTTTGGTCGACGCTTACACTTCACGTAAATTGTATTTGTATGTGTACCTACGGTATTGGTTTCAGTGGTGCATAAAAGAACTATCTTGTAATTTTACAAAAAAATCCGTTTGTGGACTAGGTTCAAGGCAAGTCTAACCGCTCCAGTCACATTTAGCTATTAAAATAGACTGTAGATCTCCGAATTTATAATTTTCTAGTGGAAATCTACTTATTTTTCAGCGTCACTGCGTTCGCGCCTCTCAAGAGGCGCCATTAAAAATTTAAATGTTACTTTGACCTGTAAATAGATTTCACAATTGGCGAAGGTTCTTCAATAATTTCTTTGAAATGATAGAACGTTGAATTCAAATACTTTAAATACTTCGCATATTGTTAACATACATATAGGTACCTATTACCACACCTGTATTCCCACCGGTTAGGCAGAGGGTGTGTGTGTGTGCCACCGCCACAAAATAGCGGATTAAATTAAATTAAATTTTTATATGTTATATTTAATTTTTAAATATTATTATATATATATATATATATTATATAGGCTATTCAAGAGGGACTATTATTAATTTGATTTAATTCGTTCATTTCACGAAGTGATAGGAACCATTAAAATAAACAAACCCATTAAGTGTCTCACTGCTGGGCACGGGTCTCCTCTCAGTATGAGAGGGATTAGGCCATAGTCCACACGCTGGGCTAATGCGGGTTGGCAGACTTCACATACCGTCGAGAAAATCTCTCAGGCATGCAGGTTTCCTCACGATGTTTCCCTTCACCGTTAAAGCAAGTGATAATAATAATTACGCACACGATTTCGAAAAGTCAAAGGTGCGTGCCTTGGATTCGAACTTTAAGTCGGCAGCCCAGTGGTCAATTAGTCATTCCCCTAGGCCGTCACTGCTTCAATTAAAATAATACGACGGTAAAATTTACTGTTTATTATACTTATAATGTCAGTAGGTAGGTAAGTACCGTACTTAGCACGTACCTACATAGGTAGGACTCCAAGGCACGGCGCGGCGGCAGCGCTTCTCTCAGAATAAGAAGGGGTCTAACACGCTGGCCTAATACGGGTTGGCAAACTTCACGTGCCGTCGAGAAATGTCTCAGGCATGCAAATTGCCTCTCGATGTTTTTTTTTCCTTCATCGTTTATGGGAGTCACAATAATTTTATCAATACGCACGTAACTGCGACAAACTCGAGAATTATGACTTGGCAGTCCCTTAGTCAGTTTGTACCTACTATATAAAAACTCGTGTTTATTTGTCACAGTGTTTGTTATCGAACTCCTTCGAAACGGCTTGATCGATTTTTCTGAATTTTTTCGTGTATATTTGGTTGATCTGAAAATAGGTCGTACGCTGTGCTGTTTTATACTCCTAGGTGATAAGGGTGGCCCTATTATATTCAAAAATATTTTTTATAGCAAAACAACGTTTGCTAGGTCAGCTAAGTAGTTTCTATATAATATTTTTTATTACCTCTATACCGTCCAAGTTCATTGCTTAAAGTTTTCATTCCGGAGATTACGTTGTAGTAATGAAGCTAGACATCTGCAATAACAATTTATCTTATCAGCAGTTGTTAAGGATGAATAACCATTTGCATTACCGTTGTAAATAATCTCGTGATGCAACAATATGAATGGCTCGTAAAGTCACGCATTTTAATTACGTAGGTACAATTACTATTGTTTCTCTCCATGCACTATAAATGTGCGCTATTGTTTATAACTCCTAAACTATGCGATTTAAAACGTAGGTTTATGAACATAAAGTATGTTATTTTAATTTTCTCTGTTTTGTTTTTCTTTTTCCTAGCCTTTTTCCCAACCATGTTGGGGTCGGCTTCCAGTCTATCCAGGATGCGGCTGAATATCAGTATTTAACACGGAGCAACTGCCATCAGACCTCCGCAACCCAATTTCTGGGCAATACCGATATTCGAAGGATAGACTGGTTGTCAGGATTTTTAGGTTTCTGACTACCACTTACGACTGTCATGGGTGTTCGTATGGCAACCGGGACCGACGGCTTTACGTGCTCTCCGAGGCACGGAGGGGTCTCGATATGTTAAGAATGGTCACCCATCCACAGACTGACCGCGGCAAGTGTAGCTTAACTTTGCAGATCGGTTGATAAGCGTAGTAACAACTTGGCCACGAGCCACTCCCCTTTAATTTTCTCTATAAAATAATTATAATAATAATCGCAGTTTCATTTGATCTACCTTCGTGGTAGGGATAGAAAATACCTTCGATATTTATCTGAGACTTAGGGCGTGTTTCACCTACTAGTAAGTTCCCGATAAATTACTGTGCAAATAATTTCATACAAATTTTGTTCCATTTTTGAACTTATTCGGCGGTTAGTCGATATCCAGAGGTGGTGAAACAGGCCCTTATGATTATATCTGTTTCATCCACAAATATTTGTTTAGAGTCTGGGTGTACCTAGGTATAGTATATTATTTATGTTTGTTAACCCCCACGCAATATAGATCGGGTACTCCCTGGTGTTGGAGTATTTACATAAAAAAATATAAATTATCATCGTATAAATACTAAATTATTTAGCTTCTCTCAATATTATTACCTCACTGAGCTAGGAACATGTTCGTGTTTCTTTATTTTACTGTTTTTTATAAGAACTGTAAGCTGTGAAGTTTCTGGTACAAATAAATAAATAAATAACTATTGTTAATTTATAAAGAAAATCGTTATGTTTTAACATCTACCTAGGGGCGCACATTGGGAAAAATGCAGAAAACATAGCCAAATATCGTAGTTACAAAGATCCATATTCATTATGGCATATATTATATTAAGGCAGATTAATATCAGTTTCATAGTGATTTAATGGTAAAAACTATCAACTTGACAGCTGCCATGTACCTCCGGTACAAATTGGGGCTGAGTTGTATAGGCTTTTGATGACCTACTTTGACTTAAAGAATGTCATACATTCACCGTGATATTGGAATTTCTAATACGTTGATAACTTTGTGTGAAATATTTCATGTTGAGCCAATATGGGATGTACGGAATTTGCTAATATCTCGTCTTGAATGAAAATCAAAGCCTAATAACCAAGGGACATTCCTGTCAAAAGTATTGGTATGTGCCGAGATATTTGATACTAATGACACACACAACGGGCCAAGTGCTAACGCCCGAAGATTGGATTTGTGCATAGTTAGTGTAGTTCGAACCCTATTATTATACATAAATAAAATAAATATTTGGGGACATTTTTACACAGCACCATCTAGTCCCAAACTAAGCAGAGCTGGTACTATGGGTACTAGACAATTGATATAATACTTATATTTTTTTTTTTTGTAAATACATACTTATTATACATAGAAAACAATCCAGACAAACACAAATACTTATATTCTTCATCACATAAATATTTGTGTCTTGTG
Source organism: Acronicta psi (assembly GCA_946251955.1). Taxonomy (NCBI): domain Eukaryota; kingdom Metazoa; phylum Arthropoda; class Insecta; order Lepidoptera; family Noctuidae; genus Acronicta; species Acronicta psi. The sequence continues at coordinate 5,561,531 of OX276475.1, read as the reverse complement.
GGAATCGAACCCACGACCTCGTGATCAGCAGTCCGGTACTCGAACCACAAGACCACAGACGTCGTCGTCGTCGTCGTATTATATGGGAATGGGACATATGACATATCTTCAAATATCAAATACCTAGAGCGAATCAAATATCGATACCTACCAGACATGATAAATAAAAAATAGAAACCTTAGTGAAGAGTCTAGAAAATCAGACTCTTATTATTATATGAATCAGAACATAGTATCCTCCAAGGGAGGCATCATATTTTGAACCTGTAATTCATCCAAGCTACAAGTTGCCTGCTACAGAACATTTTATAGAAAATCAGAAGAGCACTTTGCTAGACATGGAGATCGAACTCAGCAACTCTCACGTGTATTCCCGGCATTATAACATGAAACGCCATTGTGAGGTGGAATTTCATATTATGGCCTTTTAATACATTCGACTCATTTACAAAAACGGCCATTAAATAGTTACTTACTAATCTTATCTGCAGGATGTTCTTTGTTAGGATAAGAATGTTTACTCTACAATTTCCAAGAAACGGAGATTACTAATGAAAGAGGAAATTAATACCTAATACCTTCTTAACAGCATAACATAACGTTTGGACCTCCTAAGGTTTGGCAGAGGCGCACATACTAAAAAAGACAATCGAGGGAAATGTTTTTAGGTCCTATGTTCTTTTGTTTTTTGACCCCCAACGCAAAAACGACGAGGTGTTATAAGTTTGACGTGTCTGTGTGTGTGTGTCACATTTTCCCTGGTTTACAGTGAAGTTCCATCAATATGTTGGGGGCCTAGACAAGTCTGGCTCTTAGGGCCTCAGCTTCCATTAGCTCTAGTGGAAACGCAGCCTAAACGTGCAGTCAAAGTAAGTCTAATAAGGAGGCGACGTCTAGTCATAACAAACGAGAAATAAAAATGCAAATGTTCAACTTAAATATTCAGGCCGCACCATAGTAGAATAATATCTGTGACACAATTAACAGACAGACTCCTAGACAAAACTCGTGACTAATTTTGCATCGCTATAGGGATGTTCCGTTTGATAAAATATTTAAATAGTCAATAGAATCACATAGTTACTCTACCTGTGATTGATTTTTGGTTTATTTGCGAAAATATTTCATTTGCCTTTTAAAAAGAAGCTTCCGCAATAATTGCCTCTGTCTGCCCCCCTGGCCTGCCTATAGTATAGGGTAATAGGAAATACATATGTCGAACTGCTATTAAGAATTTCATAGAAAATCTACAGCATTTTGTTCGATCTGGGAATCACGCATATCACCTAAATAAAACCTAAAAGAAATGTTTTTTATTAATGATAGGGTTATCATTAATAAAAAACATTTCTTTTATACCTACTACGTAACACCTGCATGCATGAATAATTCCAGGAAATTTACAACAGCGCTTGAAACACTTCACACAATCAGCGAGGTCCATTACGACACTATTGGAATCGGAGATGATTCATACATTTATAGTTACATCACACACTATAGACATTTACATTTACGGTTTACCTCTAGTTTATTAGCGACTTTGTCCGTAGCATACTGATTGGGAAAAAACACGAGTAGAAATTTTATTGTTTTCTGATTCTCGATTGTTTGATTGATTGACTCAACACGTTTGGATAGCCGCTAACCGCCGGATATGTTCAAATGTGGAACAAAATTTGTATGAAATTATCTGCCAAGTAACATAACGGGAACTTATCAATAATTGTGAAACAGGTAGTTATTTGTATGTGAACTCAATATCCCTGATCGTTCTTACCCGTGTTGGGAACATGCTCTGATAAATTTCAGCTAAAAAAAGTAACGAAAGTCGTGGGCTCTTGCTCTACAATAAATATGAGTAGGTCTTGCTATGGGTTCCAGAAGAACATAAGTTTTGTCTTGTACGAGGCAACGATGTTCAGACCATTATACATATATATTTAGTAACTAGAGATGGTCTGAATGTGGGTTAAACCGAAGCCAAACTTCGGGTGATGTTTTGGTTTGAAATTATACCGTAATTCAATGGTAGGTATTCGATCAGAATTGAGAATAGTATTAGCAGCGATGTGCGAACGGTTTTTTCTTTTTAGGTCCGTGGCGTTGACGGTATTTTATATCACATGAAGAGCATATGTGCCTCAGCAAATTTTTGTAAATTAACTAACTGCCTAGATCTCCATTTATGTATTAACTGTTAAATATGTAGTACCTATATCTACAGTATATATATTGGGATTGGCGTTGGGAACGTTACGTGGAGGGGTACCTTGACATCTAGATGCGCCAATTTAAGGCGTTTTATTCTGTACATTATGTAAATATTTTATTAGTTACCTGTTCAACCTTCTCTCATTTAGCTTTGAAATTTAGGATACCATTAATGTGAACATGTTGTTTAAGTATTTAACAACTCTTTTTACTTTGACCTTTCAAAGTGTTATTCTCTCGAAAAGTGTACAAACTGTGTACCTTATTCATACCACTCTAAAATGACGAGACAAGGTCACGTAAATGTTTACAATTATGTTTATTTAATGTGTCTTTGATGTTCTCTCAAGGCTCGTGCCATTCGACTATGACTACCGTCCAATCTCTTCGTTGAAGCGTAACATCTGTTTTTACATTTCAAACGATCCGTATCAGTGTAGTCAATTGACGAGTAATTGAACAATTTCAATAGTTGGGGCTGAATAACTTTATCCTTCTGTAGTCTTTGCTTGATGGCTTTTAGTTTGCCGAATTAATTTCAATTTTGTTTTATTTAAAAATATAATACTATAAGGGCCTATTTCACAGCTTATTGATAAGTTCTCGTAAAATTAAGCACCTGGTAAATAATTTCAAACTTTCTCATAGAAAAAAAAACACTCGTCGACCTGGGAATCGTATCCAAGATTTCATGCAATCGCGCTTACGACCACTAGGCTTATAAGGCATTCAAAATCAAAATAGTTTTATTTTCACATAGACCTTATGCAGGCACTTGATGAAATGTAAAAACTAGGTGCACGGTTCCAAATTAGTCGTTTCATATGGAGAAGAACCGGTTAGAAACTCCATGGTTACTCTTTTAAATTTTGGTTTTTTATAGTGACGACACTTACACAAGTATTAAGAAAACAATCTAGAAACATTTGCAAATCTAATACAGAATATTTTTTTTAGGAAAATAAAAAACAGCTAGGCTTGAAACATAATTATGTCTAAAGAGTTTTCCCATATACAAAGCTAAAAAAAATATATTATATAAAGCAACTGGCAATATTTCACCAGGGTATTGTAATTATTCCAAGCAAGAGTAAGTATCAAGTAAAAAACAATAAATTTAAAATAAAAAAAAGGCTATTTACATAAATTATTATCATATAACTCAATAACTAATTCGGCTAGAATATACTACATAACAGTAGACTAATACTTTAATAGTAGCCCGACAGCTTGCCTTAGAACAATATTACATGCATGAGTATTTTCCTTTTCAACTATGATGATGTAAGCCAAGCTCCATATTAATACCGATGATATAAGTCTAAGATGACCAAACACTGATCGCAGGTTGTTGCGTTTGAATGACGTTTTAGGTCCATTATTTAAGAGGTTACTAAATAATGAACCTAAATATAACGTTACACTCTTTGGGTGTATGTTTAATACACCTCTGCTTTGTGGGGAATAATCAGCTTAGCTTCCTGCCGAGTGTTTGCCAAGAGATACAGCATGGGGTTCCTCATAAAGGGTGTGAAAATATGTTTACACAGTTGGCAACGCGGTTTTGTAGTTTTTTACAGGGTTGGTGTTGCAAGCGTCCGTAGGTAACCGCTTACCATGCTTGTTTGCCACCTTAGTGGAATAAAAAAGTAGTAGAGGCGTGATTGCATGTTACTATTATTTTCTAAATAAAACTGGTCATTTTAAATAATTATCCTTGATCATATATATTCTGGTATGGCGCTAAAGTAAACATCTAATAGCTCCTTTTAACTGGAAAAACGTTATACAAAAAGTCTAGGTACCTAATACCGTTACTAAAATCCATAAATACATAAATGCTAACTCCGAGGAGTTAGTGAATTCCATTTATACAGAATTCCAAAGAAAATCCCAATAACACTGCTTGACCTGAAAATAGAACCCAGGACGTCTTGCTTACCAGCCACACTTGCGAGCAAGAAGCAGTCAAGTCATTATATAATACACGGTTATTTGCATAGCCTTAAAACTTTGTCAATTCTTAAGCAATGTTAAGCAACAATTATATATGTGATTAGTCAATGCAAGAATATGGAAATGACCTCATCTTTCATAACACAAGTTAGTGACGATTTTGACAGCAGCTATCATAGCCAATTCAGCTAATTGCCACCATACAAAGGCCGAATGAAATACGAATTCATAGAAGAATGAGTAACGTTGGAATAACTACGAGGTCTTTTAAAACTAGGCGATGGAAAATCGAGAAGTTTTTACCATTTGAAGAAAATATACATTCGATTTAGTTTCAGTTTCACAAAGGTATAAAAATAAACAAAATACGCAAAAAATAATAATAATATATAGCTGTTATATTACGCTAGCTTAAACTTAAAGCTGCGTAACCCACTTGTTGAGAATTTAGGGCCGTACTCAGAGACGTCACTTAACCTAATGAATCATTAGCTCATGACACCCAGTATATCTTAGTACACTGACAACAAACTCAAATATGGAAAAATAGTGTCAAGATATAGTAGACACTGTTTGTTAACGATTCATTAAGGATAAGTGACCTCTCTGAGTTGGAGCCATAATGTGCTAAGTCATGTAATAAAATAACCATAGTTAGGTTTCATCTAAACAAATCAAACAATCAAATCTTTCCTCTTTATAATACTCGTATTAGTATAGATTTGGGGAATATACTCGGAGAATTTCTACCGTTATACCTTTGTGTGTGTTCCGAATTTTGCGTGTGAGCATTTTAGGGATGGGCTTACGCATCAGCAACGCCTTTGGTGTTGCAGATGTCCGCGGCCAGTGATGACAATTTAACATCAGACAGGCAGTCCGTTCATTTGCAGGCTTAAACCAATAAAAAACGTGTAGTGGGTAGTTGGGTACACTCCTTTTCTATCTAAGTTATTGGTATATACGTAAACTGATAAGCCGCAGAACGGACGACACCATTGACAAACTCAATAGCTTATTGACTTCGCACATTTCTTCATATTTAATACTAGCCTTTGCCCGCGACTTAGTCCCGTGGAAATTGTATTTTTCCCCCGTTTTTGCAACATTTTTAATTGTTACTCCGCTCCTATTGGTCGTAGCATGATGATTTATAGCCTATAACCTTCCTCGTTAAACACGCTATCTAACACTGAAATATTTTTTAAATTGGCACAGTAGTTCCTGAGATTAGCGCGTTCAACGAAACAAACAAACAAACTCTTCAGCTTTATAATATTAGTATAGACTCATTGTAGTTACTTAGACTTAGAGATTAGCCGGAGCAAACAGACAAACATACAGACAGACAACATTTTTGAAATTGATTTTTTTATGTAGCTAAGTACCGTATATTTTTTTTATATGCAGTTATAAAAGTGAAAAGCTGTTAATTTGAAATTAGAAACAGACAAACACTTCAATTTTATTTATTTGTACCTAGACAAATAAATAAATTTTATTTGTCTAGATAAGACAAGATCTATGTATCGATTCCAACTTAAAGTACCAAAGTTGTATCTGTTTAATTATAATATATTTATATTATAAGGTACCTTAATTTATGAATTTCTAGACACATACATTTGTTTTTTTTTATTGTTATTATCTAGATAAGATTGTATCTAGATAATGTCTTATCTAAACAAATAAATAAATTTTATTGGTCTAGATAAGGCAAGATCTATTTATCGATTCTAACTTGAAGTATCTGTTTAATTATGCATTTATATTATTACTTAAGTAATAATATAAATGTATAAAAATATAGCAGTAAAGCAAATCAATGTTTGTTCGCAAATTGGTTGGTCATTACTGGCTAGGTCAATTCAATTCAATTCAATTCTTTATTGCAGTCCATAATGTATAATATGTATGTCTGGTCAGAGGGGGTTTGTAGATAACAAGAAGATAAGAAGACCAGACCCCTACCAGAGCTGATTTTTCAGATTGTGACCCATGTGCTAATTATAAAATTCACAAAACTGGTATCAGCGTTATTTCGTGCATTAGTAATTCTACATTATCTCATAAACTATACAACCAAATGACACGCTACACAGGACAAATCTTATCTCTATTAAGTACTTGGTAAAATAATAAATTTTTATAAGGATTAATATTATGCAGCTCAAATCATCGATTATAAATGACTTATAGAAAAAATGCGTTTTTATAACATGAAAGCATCTATAAAATATCTACAAAAATACAAAAGGTAGATATATGGTACCTCGGAATTTTTTGTAGAACTAATAGGGGCCTACATTTTTGCGGTACATTATTTTTACTTATGAACAACCATTTAGGCAGCGTACGCAAAGAATGCTGTTCTAAACAGCATTTTACTCCAACTAGCTAGAAATAATCCGTGATAGCTCGGCTTAAAAATACGATAAGTATATAATTTATAGCCTATAGTACTCGGGGATAATGTATCTATCTTCTAATGTAGTTATTTTCAGAATTGCATCATTAATTTCGGAGATTACCCCCTATTTATCAACTCAAAAATTCGAAAAATTACAAACTAACAAATTTTACAATTTCTTTATATTAGTATAGGTATTTCTAAACTCAGAATCTTCTCTTCTTTCGTTTGATATGCCACTGGATAGGATAGCAATTTTTTTTTTAAATTTCGCTCTTTTTTTGCATGTTACATTCGTCGTATTGATTTTTTTTAATGTAAAATGTAGCCATTGTTACCGGGACTATAATAACGAATCGTTTGACACCTCATTCATCAAAATCAGATGAGTAGTTTAGGCGCTGTAGTGGAACATACGTAAATAGGAAGATACATAGACTGCCTAATATAAAACCCTTCCTTCGTCTTTATGCCGTGTCGTCGGATAAAAATAGTAAAGCGAATCAATAAATACTAAATTAATAATTAATAATAACAAAAAACAACAAATTTATGTATCTAGTATCTTGTAATTTCATAAATTAAGTAGGTAGGTAATAATATAAATATATAATATATAATTAAACAGACACTTTAATTTTATTCATTTGTCTTGATAAGCAAATAAAGATAGGATCTTATCTAGATACTTAATAAAAACAAAACTCAAACAAAACAAAACAACTAACTAGACCATGACTAACTAACTATACCATCGTATTTTAAAAATTATAAGGAATAAATCAATATGTTTTACTATACACCACAATATTTATGGTGGGCCTATTCTTCGAACAAAAAAGATGTCTCCTTTACGAGTATGTTTCTAGAATTTCATAAATTAAGTAATAATATAAATGTATAATTAAACAGATACTTCAAGTTAGAATCGATAAATAGATCTTGCTTTATCTAGACCAATAAAATTTATTTATTTGTTTAGATAAGACATTATCTAGATACAATTTTATCTAGATTATAACAATAAAAAAAAAACTAATTTATGTGTCTAGAATTTCATAAATTAAGTACCTTATAATATAAATATATTATAATTAAACAGATACAACTTTGGTACTTTAAGTTGGAATCGATACATAGATCTTGTCTTATTTAGACAAATAAAATTTATTTATTTGTCTAGGTACAAATAAATAAAATTGAAGTGTTTGTCTATTTCTAATTTCAAATTAACAGCTTTTCACTTTTATTATTATTATTTCACTTAGCTACATAAAAAAATCAATTTCGAAAATGTTGTCTGTCTGTATGTTCGTCTGTTTGCTCCGGCTAATCTCTAAGTCTAAGTAACTACAATGAGTCTATACTAATATTATAAAGCTGAAGAGTTTGTTTGTTTGTTTGTTTGTTATATTTCAGTGTTAGATAGCGTGTTTAACGAGGAAGGTTATAGGCTATAAATCATCATGCTACGACCAATAGGAGCGGAGTAACAATTAAAAATGTTGCAAAAACGGGGGAAAAATACAATTTCCACGGGACTAAGTCGCGGGCAAAGGCTAGTATTAAATATGAAGAAATGTGCGAAGTCAATAAGCTATTGAGTTAGTCAATGGTGTCGTCCGTTCTGCGGCTTATTAGTTTACGTATATACCAATAACTTAGATAGAAAAGGAGTGTACCCACTACACGTTTTTTATTGGTTTAAGCCTGCAAATGAACAGACTGCCTGTCTGATGGTAAATTGTCATCACTGGCCGCGGACATCTGCAACACCAAAGGCATTGCTGATGCGTAAGCCCATCCCTAAAATGCTCACACGCAAAATTCGGAACACACACAAAGGTGTAACGGTAGAAATTCTCCGAGCACTAGGTTCGTAACAGCTAGGTATGAGCGGTGTTCCAAATCTATGTGTCTGGAATTAAGAAGTTTTTGACGTCACGTTACCATCCTTACTGCCAGATGTAGGCCTTTTCTAGAGAACGCCACAGAACCGAATACCCATCCTTGGCATTCCTCGTCATAATCAACTGAAATGTAAAATCGTATTATGATATTTTTTAAATAAAACTTTGACTCACTGTTTAGGTATATGAAGCGTGGGTAGGCGTACAGACGCATATCAGACATAAACCCGGAACCAATATTTGCTCGATAGCGCACTCGGAGACACACACAAGCCGTTCACTTGGTAGTTTTGTCAAATTTACAGATATAATATTAGGAAATATAGTGTAGTCCACAGGATACGCCTAGTTAAATATAAAATATATTTCGAATGTTTGTCCAAATCGTAAACTGGTAACGTAATACAATTGTAAATGTATCTTTCTTAATAATATCTATTGGTGATTTTTTAATATATAGATATTTATCGGTATTCCTACTTACATGTTGTGTAAGAAAAATATTTAGATCGTGGACAGGACTTGAACCTGCGTCCTCTCTGAATAAAAGATTGTCGGGTCATCGTCTAATGTAGACGAAAAATGTATGTCAACGTCCTCCAAACTATTTGTACTACGCGGGGACATAATTATGAACAGATCCAAACCACACTCGTGAGTCGTGACAAAAGTGGCACAACATGAAGACGTAATAAATTGATTTAGATTAGTGCTGTACCTATCTAATTATGCGATTTTAAAAGTTAAATACACCTATTTCAAATAAAAAAAAAGTAATGAGGATGTGGAGGAGGTTGATGTGTAGATGCAGAGATTAAAGAGTACGTAAGTATTAGAATTGAAATTAGTGCCATAGCAGTTAGAGCCGACCAGTCCCGACAGACAGCACTCGATCATGAGCATGACGTGTGTATCGGCGCCGTTTGACTCAACCATGTTGTAGAGAATAAAACGACCCGACACAGAACGCCATCAACAGCAGGGTGAGAATGACAAGCTCAGACTGCGGGGCTAGTTATATTTATGTAACATCTAAGCCTGCCGAATACTCATACTATAATAATTTAATAATAATATATGATAGCAATTTCCTGCACGCGCACAAAAAATATTGCGCTATTTAGCAAGTTTTTCTGTTCACAACACAAACTATGTATAGGTAATATATATTTCTTTATATCACACACCATCCAAATATACTTTTGAAATTCTATTCTGATTTTTGAATGTTAAACTTTGAGAGAAAGCGAAACATTACGAAACGAATTTCCGACACCGCGACCTCGAACGTTGTCGGAAGATAGTGTTTACTATAAACAAAATAACGCACAATGTTTCAAAATGACAACAAACTCGTAGGTATAAAAAGTTTTTTTAATAATCCCATATTATAACAAAAACCTTAATTGTGTGTACAGGAAAGCGATAAGATAATGTTTTTTTAACTCTCTTAATTAGGCATGGTAACAGTTTTAATGACCTAAGTATATTATGTTGGCAAAGATTTATTGTGTTATGAAAACACAGTTTTGCTTGAGAATTAAGATAAATGGTCTATGTTTTATGATACAGATAAAGTTTTACACTCCGTGTACACTTTTGCACATAGAAACATGCATAGTTTAGTATATATATATATTTCTTCAGTGTGTCATGTCTAAATATTTTCTCTGAAATGACCTCATTGGTTGTGTCATTACGTTGTGTGTAGTTATATTAATGCTCAAGGCCTTTATCAGACAACAAGGGGGAGAAAGTATTAATATATAATCGTATTATTTCACGATAAGGGCAGAGAGATGACGTCATGTGCCATTCGGATTAACCTACTTCATGCATAAGAATTAGGTCATAGCTCTCACATCAATTTTGCTAATAAATTAGCACAAGCCAAGAAGCCCTTTGTACTTTGACTAATTATTTCCGGCAGATCAGCCGGAAATTAGCCATTGCTCGTAGTGGGACAATCAGGGCTACAAAAAAAGATAGTCAACTACAAATTAACACGCGTAAGGTACAGTTCTCGCCAATCTTATTGTCCGGCTTGAAAATAAGTTTGGCGAGAACTGTACACATATTATACAATATACATATATTTTTTTTACCTATTTTTTCCAGAACTGCCGTATGCCGTAGGCAGGCATGTGATTAGGTACCATATAGTAGGGGGCGTGCCTATTGATGTTACCTGTTAATGAGACATGCGACGCGATGTCAGACCATAATGTATATACACTGTGGTCAGACGATGTGTTTAGACTACCAAGTTAGTGATTTAGGTACTGTACACCTACCAACCGATATTAAGTCGCAAATCCGTAATCGGCCTAAACGATCTATCAATCAATCGCACCAATTATTAGGTATGTATTTTTTTGGAAATTTCTAAATAATTTTCTCTTATAGAGATCCACGAGTAATGATATAAACAATAATTAAACTAATTTACACTAATTATAAATACGAAGTAACTCGTAATAGTAATTATAAGTCCGTTTGTTACTTTTACAAGCATAAACCGCTGAACAAATTTTGATAGAATTTGATAAGACGATGAATTGCATCCTGGAGCCTTCCTCAGGATGCAATGAATACCTATCTTCATACCATACATACATACACTACGTTTTGTTTTAAAAATTCCTTTGGATGCGAGCAGAAGCGCGTGATACAGTTAGCGTTTTTATACATATTATTGACGCATCAAGTGACCCACATGCTGTCTTATAAATTACTCAGAGAATCAGCACACTTTCAGCATCTGAATAGTTTTTGATTTTGAAAGTGTTATAAAGGTTACTTTTCTATGAAATAGTAATTATAATATTATATCTAATAATAAAATTTCTTACTATTTTATTCTCTGTATGCTTAAGGTATTTAATTATTGTTTTTTTTTACCTAATATATTTGTGATACACATTTTGTATGACGATACACATTAAAAAATGTTTGCAAAACTCAATAAAATTAATGCCAATTTTTTTAATTAAGTAACGTCATTTAATTGCATCATTTCAATTAGGAATCTTTACGGAATTATGATTGAAAAAGGCTAAAGAAATGCCTCTTTAGTCTAGTTACGCACGCTCGCTACGTTCGAAGCCCTCGGTTGATTCCCAGTTTGAGCATTTAATGACATTCTCAGCAGTAGGTAATTGGGATTCGCATTTGTGGCCGGTTAATGACAATAGGCCAATAAAAGGAGGGTATTACATTTAATTTAATTGACCTACATTAATATGTTGGCTCGTGCCAACTTCAGGCTGGACAAAAAGATCGGCGAGAACTGTACTTACTCAAGATATTGCATCATTCGAACAACGAGATATCATCCAATGAATTAAACATCATTGGTTTCGATCAACAAATCACAAGCTCAATGTTAAAGCTTCAAACATCAATTTATTATTCGTTCTATAAACAGTCCAATTGCTCGAATTCATTAAATGAATATAATACTGTATGTATTATATTCATACATACATACATAGCTTCACGCCTGTTTCCCATAGGGGTAGGCAGAGACTATAGATTTCCACTTGCTACGATCCTTGCTATGAATATAATGTAATAGGTATACCTACATATAATGATGCCTACATGAATTGCCTACAATATGTCCAGTCAACTTGGGTGTAAACATGTTCACGGCTACTCAATAAAGGACGCGGTCTGCGTTAATTTTTATGTGGGTAGGCGCATGAATCATTGTTATGTCATAATAAACTTTCCTGATGAATTTAAAAGGTTCCAGAAGTTTACTCAGCATACCATCACGCCTATATTTCCTGATGAGTTAGACACAGGTGTCTACTGCTGTACACTAATAGCTCGCTGGTATTTTTAAGGTCCCTTGTAACTTGTAATTGGGGCAAGCCATTTGGTCCAAACTCCGAGACTATTGAGAATGCCACAGAATAACCAATAACACTTTTTTCGACCTGAACCATACTTATTCTGTGCCTGAACCGAATCCTGTTCCCTAGCGTCGTAAGTCGCGCTTACAAATACGAGATCAATGGGGCAGTCTAGCCTAATCTAGTCAATATAATATTGGAGTGGAAAATTACGGCTTGAACTCTGCCTGTATTTAAAATATGAACGTTGCCATGATTATTGTCAAGAGCGATATTTAACTTAAATAAAGATTTGACTAAAAATACAATATCAAAGCCAATATTGTTATTTCAAAGCCAATATAGTTCACTTTCAAAGCCAATATAGTTATGTACTCATGTTTGTTAAGGCTATAAAGCTAAATGTTTGGACAGAACAGTGTTCGTGACGCTAATTCGTTATAATATTCGGTTGTTAGTATATCCATATTTACTGATAATAATTATCATAAATATGAACTAACTCAGTTACGTAACTCGGTCTGTACATTTGAAAATATTTTGATATTTGGAAAAAGTTACATTGCTTTAAATGTTAGATTCCAGATAGGTAACCCATTTTTCCTCAGGGGAAAGACCTATCTTTAGAGATATACCTATCTTTTTTGTGACAATAAAACCCTCATGGGTTTGAGTGAAACCGTGTTAAATGTGTCTAGCGAACATGAAAAACATAGATTACTTTATAGATATTAACATTTTTTTGTCGATGAAAAATACGATCTCAGGCAGTGTTTTTCGGGTCGTGGGATTCCACCTAAAAATACAATAGTAGTTTGGGACCACTAGAAAAAAGTAGTTAAAGTACAGTTAACAAATAAGCTCTTCTACTATAAAAATAAAAATATTTTCGAAAATTTTCAAGCATTTATTAATGCAAACATACAAAAATGTATAACCTGTTTCACCGCCTCTGGGTAGCGGTTAATCGCCGGATATATTAAAAAATGGAAGAAAATACAAATTATCTGCCAAGTAGTTTAATGGAAACTTATCAGGGGCTGATGAAACAGGCCCTTACTATTCTAATTTTTTAATTTGACTAGACATTGCCGCGGATGACTTAATGCAGGTTATGATTGCTCTCTTCATAACCCGCATTAGGTAAACTTAATACTAAAAAAATATTTACTAAAAAGAAAAAAAATCTAAAAGTCTGAAAACTTGATGGTACTCAAGGAAAAATATTTTGCCACATCGACACAACAGCACGGAAACCACAAGCCTGTAGCCTGTGATACAGTAAAAAATGACACAAAATCGATACGGCGATACCAAATCGAGTCGAGAAAAAAATCTATATTATAACTGCTCGAAACGATCACTGGAAGTAGAAACGCATCATTGGAATGTACCCACGTTTTTTTAAGACCAATAAATCGGTTACTGCATCGCCCACAAGAATCTTGTTCCCCGAGTGTTGCAACATAAAGAGAAAGCTTATCAAACGTCTACCTTAACGCATTTATTCTGACGATTGGCCCTGAGAGTCGTCATCTGTGTCGTCATGCCCTACGAACAACTGTTTGTAAGTAGATACTTTTGTTTTGAACGAGTAACCACCTACCTACATGTGATTTTGTTGTGCTTTAATGTTGTGTAGCATTTTGTACTCACTAAATTACACACTAATTTTGTTTTCCACTTTAGTGATGTCATACATACAGCTGTTGTGGATGGAATACTTTTCACAGTATTTTATAAATTTCAGTCCGTGTATTTTTGGCTAAATGTAAAATGATTGCATTTGTAATGTAAACGTAGCCATAAAAATATTGAGGAATGCAACATTATCTTATTACTTACATCTGTGCAAACATAAAGCGGCAGAACGACAAGACTTTTTTGTACTATTTTCCGATGACGGTAGGTGTTACTAATTAAACAGTTATTAGGTACGTTAATAGGTATTACAAAGTTCTACAAAGTAAACATTGTAAACCGGTATTGTTACCATTATACCGGTAATATTACTAATCACAATACAACATTAAATGATAGTTCAGGGTCATTCATTATGATGGTTGTTTTTACATTTCATATCTTTGCCTTGGGAAATCGAACCCGGGTTCTGTACAGGGAATCATAAAAGTTTGAACCTTTGGTCCTATTTTCAAATCAATAACTTTTTTTTACGTACATGCTGAATGCTGAAAATGATGAATTTTTCATAAGTTCGTGCTCTAAAAAAATATTTTTAAGATCCTGAACATTTTATGCCTACCAAAATACTTAGGTGTATCATAATATTGTATCTACGCATAACGTCCTTGACACAGTACCTGAAAAGCGGCACTTCTGCGACTATTTACATTCACTGTTCACAGAAAACTGCATTCACGTAAAAAAGATTTTGCTCAGTATCGGTGGCACTGGTTGATTTTAGCACGAAAACAAAAAAGTACGTAATCGAGAGTGACCTTGTCACATTTCGCGCGTGGAAAATCTAGTCTTTATAATGTTTTCACTGTCGGCGCACTGTCGGCACGTGGTGACTAGGTGGTGCGATACAGGCGGCGCGCGCGACGTTCTATGGTGGACTGGTGGCAACACCACTGATGGGATGGGGTCGGGGCCGTCGTCGGGCCGGCCAAGCACTGCACTACCTATTTCAAGTAGAACGTCGCCGTCACGATACAAACGCGGATGATAATTCCAACGACAAATCTCGAGATAGGATTTTTTTTGTTTCGGTTACGTTGTAACTCAAATCCCATGAACGACTTCTATTGTACATTTATGATAATGTAATGTAAAGTATGTTATCCCATTTATGGATATTTTATGTTATTTTAAATCAATATTAAACATTACATAAAATATCCATACTCAATGTGGACAATTCCTCATTGAGTAATTTTCTGCTGTTGATTGTTAAGCTATGAATTTCAAGGGTTTCTTTCCCAGAAAGAGCCTAACAATGAAAGTCAAGAGTTAAGTGACATTTTAACTGATAAGTGGCATTAATTATAGTAAAACAAACATAGTTTGTGAATGTGTTTCTGATAAATAAATAAAAAAGCGGCTAAAAGTTGAGCTCAAACCTTGTCGTGATGTACCTAATTTATGTTCTCCTTGGTTGACGGTTTGATTTTCACGCATCATTACGCATCAACTGCGTGAAACTATTAGCATTACAGCGGGTGACCTACGTGAGGTCATTCATCAGTACCCATTCTTGCTTAAATTATAACCTTGAAAATTAATTTATTAAAAAGAATGGTTTTGTGAAAGATACAGCTATCGGTAACTACTAAAGATACGGTTAGTGGAAGATTAAGAACTTGATGTGTAGGTACCCCATAGTGAAATTGGTCAGTAAAATAATTGTGGGACGTCGTGATAGATGGTCACAGTAGTGTAGAGATGGGGCGACGACGTCACCGTGGCGGCAGCGGGGCGCGTTGACGACCCACGCGTCTCGCCCGTAAGAGCAGCGCACACGACACGACTAGTGCTCATCTTGTGCCACGTAATTCGCGTCGCATGTGTTTGACACACTTATATTTGGTGTAGATGCGGCGCGAATTTTATGTTTAATATGCGTCAAAGATACGCGCATCTGAGAGACATTTGGAATTTTTATTACTTTGCGCTTTTATTTTCTATTCCGAGTTTCATTATAATAGAAATTATAGGTATGATGTCTATCTTTGCTTTGTAACTCGCAACGAATCATTTGTGGATTATACCAATTCATTTATTAATCATTGGGCCAGAACGGAAACTTCCACTGATAAACCTTGCTGGTAATTTGGACGAAAAAGTATTTACCTACTGAAACTTTAGAGGAAGGGAAGGACACAGTATTTTCGACCGGAATGAAAGTAATAACCTTCCTTCTGGTAACGACCAGAACGAGTATTTTAGTGATATTTGCGAAGACATTTATTGACTACACAATAAGTACTGTTTTGCAAATTTTGCGACGGAGCGCACAGATGCGATAATTTTATTTGACTGTATTACTGAACTTCGAAGTTCAAAATATCGAACTTGATATTTTTTTTTGACTTGTGTACTAACCTACTTACATACTATCACACCTGTATTCCCCGACGGGTTAAGCAGAGGTTCCGAGCTGCCACTGGCAATTTCGCACAGGAAACCCAACAACACTGTTCGACCCGGGATTCTAACACAGGACCAGCGTTGCGTAGCAGTCCCGCTTGGGACTACTAGACCAACGAGGCAGTACTTACCTACTTTTTTTACTTTAAGTAATTTGGCAAGGTTGCAACTTTCACATTCTCGAGTTCTCGCCTACACCAGCGTAGTGAACTTTGAGCTGATTCCTGTCTTGACACATACATAATTACATACATACATTGATCATCTTTGAATCGCTTAGGTTAGGTTGGAACTGTGACCAAACAATGAACAGCCAGAGTATTTTCCAGTTCGCAATCTTTCAAAAGTATACAATCTCGCGAGATAGATAATAATCTAACGGTTTTTACAATTTTACAGACACATTTATGAATGCACCTACCTTCTTATTTTTTTTATCACAGTCACTACATAATAATATAATAAAACAAAGCTCCTCCGCCGCGATAAACTCAAAAAGTACTGCACCGATTTTCATGCTGTTTTCACCAATGGATAAAGTTGTTCTCGAGGAAGGTATATTATATGTCAAGTTATTGTATATGTTGGCTAAAATATAAATAGCCACGTGGGCGAAGCTAGTAAAAATAAATTAGTCGCTGTATTCAGCATTATGCGAGAACAAAATCATCTTTTCCATAAATTAATGAGATGCTAACGTGCCCAGTTTTGATACGTACACGAGCGTGCACACCGTGCTTATAATTTCCAGGATAGGCTGACCTCTCATTGTACGAAAAGCCTATAAAATGCGGGGTCAGCCTATATTTGGATGATCAAAACAAGCCCCCGGATATTTTCAGCGCAACCGTGAGGCACCTACTTACTTCTTTTTTTGTTTTGTTTTACAAAAACTGTGCTTTTATTAGGCAAGAATAACATTTGTCTCGCTTGTACAGTCACGAGCAAAATCATGTATAAACTAAGCAAAATTGAAAAGCGATTTTCTCCTAAAGTACTAATAGAACTTTTGTGGTATTACGAACACAGTATTTACGAACCAATACTATAGTGACATTGGTGTTATCTCAAAGTTGCAATCATTCATTCATAGAAAAATCGCTTTAGATCTTTTGAAAGTGTTTATATGGCTATGCTCGTGACTGTACAGTCAACAAAAAAGATAAGTCAGGCAATCTGTGTTTTGACAAAGATTGACACGTACGTAAATGAAATTATTATCTGCTTTACGGTTTGGTATGTAGGCAGCTAACTACACCTGCGTTTTGACACATTTTGCGTAATACATTATTTCACAATCATTGTCAATACACAGATGTAATTATCTGCCGGAATACTTTTTTTTTCTGACTGTACCTGGGCTGCGTCGTTAGTTTAGTCGTCGTAACTGTGACTGCTATGCTAGAGATCCTGGGTTCGATTCCCAGGTCGAGGAAAGTATGATTAGGTTTTCCATGAAATTTTAAGTAGCAGCTCGGAGTTAGGATTTGTGCCCGGTTAAAGGCAATAGGCCATTACGGCAATAGGCTATATTATTACATAGGACAAAAACATACCGGAGAGCTGTGGGAGTACATGAAGTAGAACTCTGTCTAACCCTACGAGGAATACAGCTGCGTGATGGTGTTTTTATGTTTGACTTGTGCGACAGAATAAACATTTTTGACTTTATTAAGAATGCGTAAGTATAAATACGTATCTCCGTTATTTGGAGCAGACTCAGACCTGTCTGCATAATGATTACGTGTGTTTTGTTGTTCATATGTTGCATGCAGAACTTCCTGCTTGTCATTTAGATGACCTTCAGTGTAACGCATTGTTTTTGAGTCAGCTCGGGAGTATACACTGGTAGTCGGGTAAACGTCGATCTCTCATTGTACGGAATCCCTATATGTGCAAGGTCCTGCTTATACTGGAAATGTATAGCTTGATGTATCGCCATGCGTACCAACTCTGAGTAAATGGAAAATTATTGCAAGGTTTCAGTTAATTCAGTGTCATACTTACATTTTTATCTTTTTAAGGTACTTATTGCCAAATATTCTGCTGCTAAAAATAATGTGGAAACATTATTGTGTTGTAGCGACATCTAGCGAGCTACATAAGAAACTACGGTGAAATCCTGAATCGCGCTAGTGGAGTTTGCACTGCAAGTTGCATATTATATGCGATCGCTCGACATCAATCAAAGGGCAGCTGCCCGCCAGGCAAGGACACCCGCCTGGTCGGAGGATCCTCCATTTGGTTAGCAACACACGTTATCCCTCCTCAGTGGTGACCCCGACGTGATCATCCAGCATCGAGAAAACTATGAAATCTAATTGAATGTGTGTAGGTATACAAATAATGAATGGCATTCATGTACTTACACACAAATATAATAGTAAAGATAGGATTTTCAAAATAAAAACGTAAAAGATTATTATAATAAATAATTATTACCTATAAGTAAATGTTCTGCATAGGCTTAACTGTGCTTTATAACCATATTCACAGATAACCATGTTTTGTAACCTCCGACGCAAAAACGACGGGCTGTCGAACGGATGAACCGATTTTGATTTTGTTTTTTTTATTTGAAAGGTGAATTAGTCGGGCGTGTTCTCAGCTATGTTTGATGAAAATCGGTCCAAGATGGCCGCCGCTACAAAATAGCGAATTACATATTTTTTCACAACTCCCTCAATATGGGTGTCAAATGAAAGGGCTTAGCTAGGAGAATACTATACACTATGATAAATTTCAAATCCAAGATGGCCGCCACCACAAAATGGCAAATTACATTTCATGGCGGGGTTTTCAAATTTTTTATTAAAAAAAAATACTTTT
Organism: Acronicta psi; assembly: GCA_946251955.1. Classification (NCBI taxonomy): domain Eukaryota; kingdom Metazoa; phylum Arthropoda; class Insecta; order Lepidoptera; family Noctuidae; genus Acronicta; species Acronicta psi. The sequence continues at coordinate 5,542,242 of OX276475.1, read as the reverse complement.
TATTGATTTTGACAATACCTATATCTAGCCATATTGGAGGAAACACTCAAGAGTTTCAGAATCATTTTCAGGCACATTTTCAGTTCCCAAGGGGTTTTCCATTGGTTTCCAATTTCCATCTAGGGTTAAGTACTATAAATAATATAAAATATTTTTATTCGTATAAATAATAATCTTAATTACATTATGTTATTAATACATTTACATTACAGATCGCATAAGAAATACAATGCTGCGTTCCAAAACTCAAATCGTCGACGTCACGTGCAAAGCCAGACAGCTCAATTGTATTGGGCGGGGCACGTATGTCGCATGCCAAACAGACTGTGGGCAAAAGTTGCCACAAGTTGGATCCCACACGGAATGAAGCGACAGCGTGGTTGGGCCAGACGAAGGTGGCGTGATGAACTTGACTCTCACGAGAGAGACTGGATCCTTAAGTCCACAGACAGAGCGGCATGGAAGGAGGGAAGGAAGGCCTTTGCCCAACAGTGACAAAGTGGGTGGGTAGTAAAATAATAATAATAACATAAATAAGTATTACCAATGCATTGTGATTAATACTACAAGACACAAATATTTATGTGATGAATACAAGTCTTTGTGTTTGTTTGGGTGTTTCTTATATATATTAAGTATGGATTTACAAAAAAAAAAGTATATAAGTATTATATCCATTGTCTAGTACCCATAGTACAAGCTCTGCTTAGTTTGGGACTAGATGGCGCTGTGTAAAATGTCCAAAGATATTTATTATTAATACTGATTCAATCAGTTATCAATAGACTCCCATAATGGGGAAGATAAAATAAAGTCAATGACTACTCATCTATCAACTATCTCTCAAGCCAATAACACTGATACAATACAGAGATAAGAGACACTCATTACATATTTGCTGATTACCTCATGTTAATTATTATTGATCCTGATGAATCTAGCTTTTTTTCTTTTCATTCACATGCCAAAGAACTTTTTATTCTCCTTGCCAAAATAAAATTTTGTTTAGGCGTGAAATAATAACAAACTACTTAGCTTTTTTCCGCCAATTCGCTCGCGTCAAATTTTGACCCCAATCGGTCCAGCCGTTCTTAAGTTGTAAAGGTGTAACTAACCCGACTTTGTTTTATATATTAAGATCTACAGACGAGACACTTGCATATTTAAATAGGTACCTTATATTGAATTCAACATCAACCCACTGCTGGGCACGGGCTCCTCTCAGCATGAGAGGGATTAGGCTTTAGTCCACCACGCTAGCCTAATGCGTGTTGGCAGACTTGTGGGTCTTACCCCTACGCTATCACTGCACAGGTAGTGATTATGGGTATCAAATAATAACAATTTCTTGGGGAATTGGGGATTACAAAAATTGCATTAATTTTTGCTGATTAGGAAAATGCCATTAAAATGGCGGCAAAATTAATCCCCGAGCTGTTATTACTAAGAATTTCCATAAAGGAAAACCCAATAGGTACGCTTTATTTGCCTCTTGTTCTGGGATGCAGAAAAAAAGTTTCCTATGTAAAGGACAGTAAAATATTGTTCATGAAATTGTGAAGGCTATTGTTTTCAACGACAATAGAGCATCAATCACTTTCAGCGCTTACACAATTCTTTACACATCCATGCCGACAATTTGTACTGTATCGCTAATTTCTTTTTTTTTCCTTTACATCATAAAGGTAAACATTTGTATACTTACTGGGGGAGCTAAAATGGCCACTATTAATGAATCATTATAATGTTCCGTCAAATATGTAATGTTTTATTGAGCTACGAATGCTACGATTATCCTGCTGCAGAGATTCTCTTGGTTCTAGAGTCTTCTGCGGTCAAACCTTCCGATAAACCTGTCTATAGGTAGCTTAGCTGTTCCAGCCATCTCATCATTCTTCAACGTCGCCAAACGTGTGGGCCATGCCGTCACAATAGGTAAGTATCTAAATTTATAATAAAATAGGTATGTAGGTAGGTAAAACGTTGGTTCTAATTTCACTGAAATAGGTCATGAAAAATATGTAGCGTGAGATTATGATAGTTTTTGTAAAATCTTTACTACCTATCTAATTATGTACGTACTAGAATGACCTGCAAAACGCGATGCGCTTTGTGTTTAGTCCATTTACATAGGTAAATATGGTACAAAGGTACATTTAGGTAAATAGATAGGTACGTAGATGCTGGGACGTTTGACGTAGTGGCTTACCGATCGGCTTCAGCGCCACGGGTAGTGAGTTCAATCCCCGCATACTTTTTGAACGCAGCCACAATGTAGGAAAAAGTCCTAATGTGTTGCAAAAAAATAAACATTAGCAATACGACAGAGATAGAGAGATCTAGATATGACACAGTTTTTTCTTTTCATGAAGCGAAAGCGAGGGTATTAAAGCCGCAATGGTGCCGGCTATACTCATGTGCGGTTGCTGCACATAATAAGGTCGTGGGGTCAATTACAGTTTAGACAAATCTGTGAGTGCAGAGAGGTACCTACCTACTACTAATGTATGTATGTATTTTTAGGTTCCTTCATACCGGCGAAATTCTGCCTTACCGTCCGGGGAACAGGCGCTATGGTACGTTTTATGTTAAGTATAATTCGAACTGCTATCTACTGATAAATTCATACCTATTTAAAAACTTTTCTCGACATATGCTAGTCTAAATAAATTTGTCGTCGCATATCTAGCGCAGAGACTATACCTAGCTGAAGACGACATACCACGACGATAAGATGCGATGTCGCAGGATGCATGTTGGATCAAGTTAGGTGTTAGGCCCCTTGGGAATCGACCTCTAGCAACCAAGGTCTTCGTTCCACCGGTGCGTTCATCAGAGATCTCGGAGCCACTTCCACAGTGTGCTAGAGCGGCCATGTTTTTAGTCAGTAAAAGTCCGATATAAGTCTATGACTGTCCTTTCCGGGAGACAGAGAATATTATATGAGGATTTCATACAAAAAAAGATACTCAAGCTTGTAAAGAAACATTGCTTAGGTACTTTTTACGGTTACGTTACAAAAATATTTTTTACTACAAGTGGGTAACAACGATTGCGTTCGGAGTCCAATGTGCGTTAAAATTAAGCGTTGAATTGAGTCGACAATAACATCGAAGTAGGTACTAACGCCTGTTGACATTGCGTCACATGAAAGCTATTGAATCAGTCTCAATGACTCTTAGTGAGGTTAAATAGGCAGTTCAACGTAAGCAACCCTCTTTATCAATGTATAATGTAGGTCATTTTGTTGTATTTTTACTGTCGATTAGCTAGCTGTTCTTCACGGTGTTACCTACTCGCGAACATCCATTTTTTTAATATTGAAATATTTAAATTAAAAGTAGCCTTTATTACTCCTTATAACTTAGCTACCTGCGAGTGGAAGTCCCGTCAAAATCGGTGGAGCCGTTTCAGAGATTAGCTGGAACAAACAAATAGATAAAACTTGAGAATTGCTTTTTTTATGTAAGAGACTCATATTATATGCATTTAGTGAAGAGCCGTTTATTTGAAATTACAAACAGACACTTTTATGTATTTGTACACAAGTACCTATAGATGATGTATGTATGTATGAGTAAGAGCGTTGTCACATGAAACATTGTTTTACTTAGGTACTTTTGTTGAATAGACAATTGCTTAAGTGCCGTCCATGGGCAACTTAATAATAATAATAATAATCAACCCATATACTGTCCCACTGCGGGGCACGGGTCTCCTCTCAGTATAAGAGGGCAACTTACGTAATAATAAACATACCAACACAGCGTATTCTCCGAAGTGTTAGGCAGAGGTGTAGGTCTGAGACATTTTGACATTTGTGGAGTCTGCCAACCCGCATTAGGCCAGCGTGGTGGGACTATAGACTAATCCCTCTCACACTGAGAGGCGACCCGTGCCCAGCAGTGGGACAGTACTTGGGTTGATTATAATGTTGACATTGAAACTAACCGCCGCCGCCGCCGCCCCGGTGCGCTCTAAGCCGCTGTCACTGCGGTGTGAATGGAGCCTTATTTTCGTCTGCCTCTCCTATATAGTAAACAACTCGGCGGCGGCGGCGGCGGCGGTGAAGGCGACACTCGAGGGAATGAATAAAGAAAATCCATACTATCGCTCAATGATGTCATAAATGAGGTACTTTTTTATCGTCTCGAATTTTCTACCGATCGTCGCTTCCCTTGGTATAAAATAGGTATGGTATTCTGACTCAAAAATGTCAAAAACTTACTTTAACAAAATTTGATGGATGAATCAGGAAGAAACGTGGGAATACCTACTACATATTAAAATTACCTTAGTAAATAAAGGGCCGCATTAAAATGCTTGCTGAGAATTACTTTAATTAAAACCAACCAACAACTAACCCATTTTAAGTCTGGGGGCACCGGCAGTGCCCCCGCCAACTCGAGCAAAAAAGCGGCACGGCCGTTTTATTTTTGCCACTAGAAGAATACAATTCTTAAAATGTTACAATATTTTATGCTTTTATAAAAGTTAAGCAGACATTTTTATAAATAAAATAATTATATATTCTATACTTAATTAAATAAATGAAACAATTTTCTTATATATTTTCCGACAGATTGAAGGAAATTCTTAATAGCGCCTGACAACCTCGCATGAGCAATAAAATTTACAATTACGCAAAGCAAAGCAAGGCAAATGGCACTGTTTCAGGCGTTTTATTACAAATAACAGTGTTGAATTGGAGTAAACGTGAGGGATAACATTTTTGTTTTTACACTCATACGTAACGGCCTATTTAGAGGGGCTCGTGGCCAAGTTGTACCAACGTTGATCAACCGATCTGTAAGGTTAAGCTACACTTGCCGCGGTCAGTCTGTGGATGGGTGACCATTCTTAACATATCGAGACCCCGCCGTGCCTCGGAGAGCACGTAAAGCCGTCGGTCCCGGTTGTCATACGAACACCTATGACAATCGTTAGTGGTAGTCAGAACCTAAAAGGCATGACAACCAGTCTTTCCATCGAATATCGGTAGGTATTGCCCAGAAATTGGGTTGCGGAGGTCTGATGGCGGTCGCTCCGTGTAATATACTGATATTCAGCCGCATCCTGGTTAGACTGGAAGCCGACCCCAACATGGTTGGGAAAAGGCTAGGAAAAAGGAGACGTAAGAGGCCTACTTAAATGATATTCCGTAGAATTACCACTTCATGACGTTACCATGCAATGCTTTGAATAGGTAACCATTGAAACACTTTAGCTAAAAGGCTTAAAATAAGAGTGGTTCATAGGTTTTCGTGACGCTACAGATTATCTCTTGTGTGCTGTTTTGCGCCTCATAAAATACTGTCCACAATTTTTTGCAAACTATAAAGTTTTAACATTTCTATCAGGCGTCAAGTAATAATAAATTTTGTTGTAGAGACGGCAATCCTTACTTCCTTACTAAATAAATGCGAAAGTAACTCTGTCTGGCTGTCTGTCTGGATGTCTGTCTGTCTGTCTCTCTCTCGCTTTCACGCCAAAACTACTGAACGGATTTAAATGAAATTTGGTATACCTATAGATAGTCTAGAGCCTGAGAAAGGACATAGACTACTTTTTAATGCGAAAAAGGGGCTGTAAGGGTTTGAAATAGGGGATGAAAGTTATAAGAAATAAGTACCCAGACCACGCGGGCAAAGCCGCTGGCGGAAAGCTAGTTGGACAATAAATTATACAAAGCTTAGGTATGTACCTATTCATTCCCCCATTCTTTCATTCTTACAAATTGTGTACTTATGTTGATTTTTCTTTTTTTGCTTATATTAATAAAGATTGCCTATTAGTGTTTCTTTTTTACATTTATTTACTCTTTTATCAGGAGTACTTTTGGAAAAGTTATATTGGACTTATCGTCGTATTGCATACTATCGCAGTCGAGACCAAAAAAAAGCAATAAGAAATACCAATAAATATTAAATGAGAATACCATACTTTTGAAGTTTTTCAAGAAGCGTCATTTGGGTGTAAAGGTTAAGTAAGTTCAAGGGCGATTCGCTTTCTGCGCAGGTATTATCCCGTCTGCGAATGTCTCTTGAATATCTATTGATATTCAGGACCCAAATGTGACTTCGTAAATTAAACCTTCCTAGAATACATAGAACACAGGATTATCTTCTCCCTTATATCACGTGTGTGTCGTCCGTATTCAATAGTATCCCAAGAGCCCACAATGACCAGACATTCGTCATTTTATAAAAGCTGAAAATTTACCAGAGCATATCCCTAACAGATAAGAACGATCCGCGAGTATGGATTTGGGATTGTGGTTACTTAGGCAAATAACAGGTAATAAAGGTGTATAAAATAGGACCTTAAATTCTCTATAGTATAAAGCTTAATCGGAAACTCGTTAGAAATTTCAAACAGACCCTTCAATTTTATTTATTTGTATACAAGGGTAAGGTGAAGAGTTCTCGGCCTGACACAGTGATGGCGTTCCAATCCGCAACAATTTATGTTTCCCGCCTGGGTGCATGTGTCATTACTTCATATTGCAAGTTTCAACTTATTCTATCTACTAGTTTGCTTAAAAGAGTTTTTGCAAGTAGACGTCTTGTGTGATTTTCTTATAAGTGAATAAACTTGAAATTGTGCAGTCATCAAATTCTTCGTTTTGATGAATTTAACTATATTGAAATTCATTCTATAGATGTTGATAAAAGTTGCCGGGGTCTTTCCTTCTTCCATATCAATGCTTCAAAAGTGGGCAGCTGAATTTAAATGTAGTTGCAGGTACCTCAAAGATGTGAAAAACCATGTGAAAAACAACTAAAAACTGCAACCGCACCCGAAACCATTGAAAATGAGCAAGATGTCGTGTTGGACGATAGGCGAGTGAAGGTGCGCGAGACAGCTGAGGCTAGAAAAGAAAGCTGCAAAACATATTGCTTATAGAAGGGACGTGATAGCGTTGCGCGAGCTGGGTGCCGCATTTGCTGAATACTGACCAAAAGCAAATGCGAAAACGATTTCGCAGCAATTTTTTGTGCAATCTAATGCAATAACGATGCAGATACAACAGATTTTATACGGCGATCTGTCGCCATGGATGAGAAATGGATCTACCTATAAACGCCAGAAATGAAACAGCAGTCAAAGGAGTCAGCGCTAAAGAAAGCGAAGTCAATCGCATCTGCCGGAACAGTTATGGCCAGCGTATTTTGCGATGCGAAGGGGATCCTGTCAGTTGATTACCTTCAAAGAAAGATCAATTACAGGTGAACATTACTCAAACCTATAGATCAAAAAGATATCATCAAACCGATACTAAAATTCGCGAAAAGCTTGAAAAAGACAAAAACATCTTTCACAAGGACAATGCACCTGAAACCAGGGTGCGTTGACAATGGGAAAACTGCAGGATTTAGGGTACGATTTACTAGGCCATCCCCCCATATTCTCTTGATTTGGCACTCTCAGACTTCCATCTATTCCAAAACTAGAAGAAATTTGTTTCTAGGAAGCGCTTTGCATCCAATGAAGAAGTTGACAGGGCTGTAGATGTATATTTTCACAGCCTTTCAGACTCCCGGGAAGGAAAACTGATGTTGGAGAATCGCTGCACCGAGTGCATTGAAGCTAAGGGACATTATGTAGAAATTAAAATATATTTTTTTTATAAAAAATCTCGATATTTCTTAGTCAGGCCGAGAGCTTTTTACCTAGGCCTCTTTTATGGGTGTATATAGATTTCTTTGAAAATCATCCATTAGTAGCTGGTAAAATATACGGGACGTGTATTGTATGTAAACTGTCCATGGCAATATTGGTCATACAAGTGTGCTATGTGTCTGTGAAGTTATTCTTTGGTGTTTGTTCCTGATACACTGCTGTAAGGACGACGAAGAGCTGTTGTTTCCTGTACAATATGAGGGGACAACTAAAATATGTACCTACTTGGGTACCTGTATTTTATGACTAGGATCGTCATACTTACCCCTAAGGTTATTTAAAATAAATTTGAAAAATTGGCTTACGGAAAAATGATTTTACACTATAAAGCAGTTTCTTGATTGTAAAAGATTTTGACATTATGACATTATAACATTCCTAAATATTATCTAATTTATTTATACAATAAATAGTTTTTTTTAAATATATATATTATTGTTCAATAGCTACTACTCCTGACATCCCAAAATTTGTACCTGTTTATACATGTGAGACAAAACCTAACAATAAGACCATTGATGTACCATGTTTATTGCAAATAAATTATTATTATTGTTAGGTATTCTAGGTAGATATTAAGAGTTTTTTTTTTATATTTTATTTTGAGACATTTTACAAATCACCATCTAGTCCCTAACTAAACAGAGCTTGTACTATGGGTACTAGACAATTGGATACAAAACTTAAATACCTTTTTTATTACCTTGTAAATATATACTTATAATATACATAAAGGAAACACCTAGGCAAACACAAACACTTATATTCATCAGATAAATATTTGTGTCCTGTGGGAATATAACCCACGACCTCATGATCAGCAGTCCGGTACTCGACCCACTAGACCACAAACGTCGTCAAGTTTGTCTTGATAAAAAATATTGCTCATCACTTGATACTAACCTATTTATTAACAAAACATACCATCACGCATACGTGATGGTATGTATATTTTCTAAGGGTCCATAACATAACCGTTAAAAATATTCCCTGAAGAACTTACCTTCAAGCCTATATAACCCTATTCAGCAGATGTGTACCCTCACATTTCGCCGGTTTTTTAAAGTCCCATTTAATAGGGGGTAGGTAAGCCTATTGCCATTAACCGGAAACAAATCCAAACTCCGAGCTGCTTCTAAGAATCTCTTAGAAAGACCCAATAGGGCTGCTCGACATATGAATCCAACTCAGGACCTTTAGCGTTGCTTTCGCGGTTACGACCACTAGACACACAAGGCATAAGTCCCTGAAACAAAGTAAATAAAAACTTAGTTATTTAGTTATCCTTATCACCTCATTTGTATTTTAAATATTATGCAATGTGCGATAGTGTCGAGTTGTAGGCAAAGTACCTATCTATACCTTATACTTATATTATACAAGGGACATCGACGCACAAACGTCACGACAAGGTTTCACTCAAGGTCAAAAATAAAATGACCTAGGTCATTCATGTAGAAAATGATCGGTTATTACAGATATTGACATTTTTGAGCGCGCAGTGTATTGCTAAAAACGCAATTATAACGCTCCGCGATTAATGTTATCACGCGCACGATCCGAAATAAATGAAATAATGTTTTTTTTATTATAAATCTAATATGGGTAGATAAAAATAATGTTTTTTACACGTTCAAGTAAAAGAAACTGCAGAAAAAATTGAAAAATTGATGAAAAAAGTTACGGAAAATTTCAACGCAGGGGGGGTCCAGAATCATGTACTAAACTCATGGTATTCGGATTTGCGTCGATGTCCTTTCCACCTTCTATAATACATATCTACTTATAATATACTTTTACTTTTAGCAACGATGTGGTGTACGATGGAGCGCGCTTGCCTCTAGAAGAAGCCGATTCACTACCCTTGAAGACACCCAAATCATCAATCTCAGGGAACTCGGGGCAGCGAGAGAGTTCCACTATTTATGTTAAAGTATTAAGAAGTATTAGATACAATTAAAGTTTACTCATTGGCCTAGTCATTTTACGATTGCAATGCTAGAGGTCCTTGGTTCGATATACGGGTCGAGCAAAATTTTGTTTTTTTGAATTCCCAGAGTTTATTCATCTTGGTTTGCCCGGTTAATGGCAATAGGCTCATCCCCTATTATATGGGACCTAAACATACCGGTGAACATTGGGTGTACAGTATACACCTCTGCCAATACAAGCGTGATGGTATTTTATAAAGTTATGATAATACTAGATTTCTGCAAGCGGCTTCGCCCACTATCCCACGGGAACCGAACATTTTACAGGGATAAAAAGTAGCCATGTGCTATTCCAGACTATAATCTATCTCCGTGCCAAACTTCATCCAGATCCGTTCAGTAGTTTTTGCGTGAAAGAGTAACAAGCATCCATACATCCAAACTTTCACATTTAATAAATGAAGAAGATGAAGCTTAGTTTAATAAGTTTAAAAATGTTGCCTAGCGCAACAGTACAAGTCCAACAAACCAAGCAGTTAATAATTAGCATGCCTAGCTCGCACTACCGTGACATGTGCCACGCTCTTTGTCGAGTCTTGCATGAAAGACTTCGACAAACTCCGTGACATACAATCTTGTCATGATTGCAGCAATCGCTTAAAGACATATGCTTGTTTGTTTACAACCGATAATCTTGGCGGTGGACAGGTTGGGTGGTAAGTGGGTAGGTGGAATTTTGAACCTTAAGGCCCTACCTTAAGGTTCAAAATTGGTCAACTGTTAATGTAAAACAAAGGTACAACAAAAGTATGTGGTATAATTTCACAAAACAAGGATCGACAATACGACAATAGGTAAGTGTGGTTTTTAGTTCGCCCAAGTCCGATATTAGGTTATCGCGTCCCTTGATTTTGCGTACAATACATATATAAAACTATTTACTGTATAGCAATTCGAGTTAATTCTCTAAAATGTATACCTATCTATATACTTATATCTATACTAATATTATAAAGAGAAAAGATTTGATTGTTTGCACTGAATAGGCTCCGAAACCACTGGACCGATTTGACCGATTCGAGTAACATAGGCTATAAATTATAAGAGAATATAATTTATAATAAAATACCCAAACCACACGGGCGAAGCCGCTGGCAAAAAGCTAATACTAATACTTATTATAAAGAGTTAAAGGAGGTCATCAAAAGTCCATACAACTCAGCCCAAATTTGTTTCGGAGGTACATGACTGTCAAGTTGATAGTTTTTACCATGAAATCAGTATGAAACTGTTAATAATCTGCCATAATTGACCGTAATGGCGTGCGTTTGACTTTCCGAAACTGACACTGACAGTTTTTACTATGTAATCATTACGAAACAGATAATAGTATGCCAAAATGGCGTGATTTTTCTCTTTTTTTTTTCTCATCCCTCAGTCAACATTAAAAAAAGTACGACTAGAGTTTTAACCAGCGTAATACAGGACTATATTTTCCAATAAGTGTACCTTCGGTATATCATTTGGGCCGATTTCGATGACCTCCTTTTATGAGGTTGTGAACCGATTTAGATAATTCTGTCACTGTTAGGAAGGCACATTATCCCTGAGTGCCACAGACTTGCCATAGAAATAAAATAATTATAGTAATAGTACGCGACTCAAAGCAAGGGCGGATCGCTAGTGCCAAATAATTAAATACTAACAAGAATGTAGCATCTTAGAATTAGTTAGGTACTTTACAAGTTTTGTAGTCACTGGGAAATAGTACTTGGCTATTTTCCCAGTCACTAAAAAAGTAGTTTTACTTTTAAGTATTTCAACGTTGGTGCGATTACACTAAAACTAATTACTTAGTGAATTAATTACATTTAGTCATTGCTACGTTTATAGAAGCCATTGTGTGTTAGGGATGGAAATGTCAGGCGCTGATGAGTGATGTGTTGGTATTAATATACCGAATGTTTCCAGTATGCTTAGAAGCAGATTGAGCAACAAAGCGAACAGACAGCTAAAGCCAAAAGACAAATTAACCATCGGCAGGTTAAAATAAAGTATACAGCGGACAGAAGCATACATTTTTGCTGACAAATAGGAGGTATAGTAGGTAAAGGCTTGTTAAATGTTCATACCTCATTTATACAAACCCCATACTACCCCTAAGTACCTAACGGCTCGTCCGAAAGTAGCCTACACATAACGATCCGTTAAAACATGTATCAGGTTAATTTTTTAACGTAAAAACACATCGAGAGTAGGCACAACCTGTCAAATTGTGTTGTCATTCATTCTTAGTTCGGGCCCCGAACGAATTATGCGTCCGTAGGTGATACGGAGTAGGAAACGCCCGTGACGAAGTCCGAAACTACGGACGTCCTGCTTATGGGAGTAAGCCTGGTCTTTGGTTTTCCTCATCCAGACACTGCCAGCTACTTTCCGTGTGGCATCATGCGAACATTCACTATATAGAACAGGATAAGAATCTGCAGAATTAATAAAAATACTTAAAAAGCATTTAAATTAATGGTTACTTAAAAAGCTGTCTTTTGTTCACTAGCCTTAATATTGTGCGTTATGATAATAGCGTAATGCTAACTAATTATGTTAATTAGCAGTTCGGTAACAAGTCCTAAGCGGTGATAATTGGCACCATATTCTAAGAACGTCACCTATTATTTCATATTAACTCATTACATTAAACAATTAAGAAATACTTCTTACAACAACTTACAGATAAATAAAATACATAGTATTACTTAGGTGTACCTAATAGTCGCAATTATTTACAATCAAAGACAATTGTATGTATTTCCACGTGTTTGAATGGATCAAGTATGTCGATACAAGACACAAAACAAACACTACAGCTTATACCTAAATTATAATGTAAGAGTTAAGATAAACTTGGGTATAAAATAAATATGCACAATTTTTTGCACAATAAAAAACGCTACCTATCAAAATTAATTAAGCATTCTTTATTATTATTCTTTGTCTATCTGTCTACAGTTTATTATTTACGTACTTAACCAACATAGTTAGTTAAAGTATTTACAAAAAATAATAAATACACCTTCAGAAAAAAACAGTGAAACTAAGCGTCAAAAATTCCTCCGCATCACTGTCGTCTGGCAACGTGCCCAGAAGACTGGGAGCATTGCCACGTTGTATGGCAATGTTTCTATACGTTCAGCTAGAAACAAGCCAGCCCTCTAGACACGCGAATTGTTGACCAATCTTCTAGATTTTCTGTAAAAAAAGACAAGTATTCGGACCCCCGTACCAAGCGTTTCGACCCCAAACGGCTCAAAGACATAGATATCAGTTAAAACAATAGATACTATTCTAATACTAGTTACGATTCTCAATTCGATTCTCGGATATACTATCCGACCAAAAAAAGTTTGCTCAACTCAAGAGTTTTAAAAACTTTTTACTAATTTAACAGGATATGGTGAAACGGCACCAAATTTCGTTCTCAAGCGTTTGAGAGCTAAAATTAAATATTTTGTAAATTCGTTCCCAAGGGCTCCAAAAGCAAAGCAAAGCAAATTTATTTCTTCAAACTTTTGATATCCATACAATTATTTCCACCAGCAAAAGGACAATATTTATTAAAGACCTACTTACTAGTATGTTCCCGACGGCTCCAAAACAAACTGTACGGGCCCTAATGTGATTGATGGCCGTATTCTGAATATTCAGTCTATGCCACCCACACATATACTTACTTATACTGCGTTAACAGTAACAAGCATTTGGAAATATTGCTCAAATTTCTCTTTTTGTTAATAATTTCAATTAGTTACAGTGCATTAAAAATTGAGAATGGGCGATTGCGCAGTTCGGGAATAATATATAGGTACCTATGACTTTAGTAAAACATAATTATTATTATTATACATAACTTATACTAATAATTTTACATTACTACATTGTGGTTGCAAATGAAACAGGCCCAGGTGTAATCGTTTTTGAGATTCCGATTAATCAGGGAGTCAGCAAGTGGCTTCTCGCTTTATACATCGGTCAGGTTTTTAACCCCCGACGCAAAAACGACGGTGTGTGTGTGTGTGTGTGTGTGTGTGTGTGTGTGTGTGTGTGTGTGTGTGTGTGTGTCTGTGTGTGTGTGACTGTGTGTGTGTGTGTGTGTGTGTGTGTGTGTGTGTGTGTGTGTGTGTGTGTGTGTGTGTGTGTGTGTGTGTGTGTGTGACTGTGTGTGTGTGTGTGTCTGTGTGTGGCATCGTAGCTCCTAAACGGATGGACCGATTTTGATTTTATGCCCGGTCAATAGCTTTAATAATAAATAGCGGTCAATAGGATGTATGGGTAACGGTACCACAGAATAAATATTACTCTGTGATGTTACTGAATGATAAATTAATATGAAATTTAAATTTAATAAATAGAAATTTTCAATAAACGATTTACTGATACCTCTGAGAAGAAACGCCGAAACAAATTCCAAGAACCATAGCTTCTTTTAATGTCTAAGAATCCCAATAAATAACCAATAATACAACTGCGTTATTCGATATTATTTTGCGTTTTACAATATTGTGTTGTGATATTATTCTATCCTCGATAAATACGGTACTCATTCTCATGGTCTTTGTAAGTCTGCTAGCCCCTCATTATGACAGCGTGGTAGCCTGTAGCATTTTACCCCCTTTTGGGGAAGTTTGCGGTACCTAGCCTGCCAGGCGCCATTAAAATTTGATTCACCTTTAAAGTGTCTGAGGGTTGGCTGCGAGGAAACGTTTGTGGTCACATTATCTAGGTCATACCTACCAACGATTATGTCTATTTTGTATTTAAAGCTGGAAACCTCGAAATCCGACAACTCGACAGTTTGTAAAATTATAAGCGACTGAGAATAGTGAGACTGAAATAAATAATGAACGCTGGATTCTTAGGTCGAGCATTGTTTAATAATTGATTTATCAATGAAATTCTTAGTAGCGACTTGAAGTTCGGATTTATCAATAAACTGTACGTTACTACGTTTCTCTAAATTTTTGGGAGTGTTTGTTAGAGAGAGAGAGTGTGTGTGTGTATAAGTGTAAGTAAGAGTACTGAACATGTTTCTACATAGTTTATTAATACGTGAATACAGGCTATACTTATTATTTCGAGTAACAGTTTGTTCCCTTCTTTTTTCTCTCTATAAATAATGCTTCAGTGTTACCATATAAAATGCTCTATATATGTATACTATCAGAATGTTCGTGGAATGAGAACCAAACCTGTCGAACTGCATAATAATGTTCTAGTGCCTATGATATAATTGTTTTTACTGAAACATGGCTTAATCCAAATATACACAGTAATGAAATTGTTTTTATTAGATATACTGTTTATCGGCGAGATCGTTCCATGACAAATAGCGCTAAAATGGACGGAGGAGGCGTCTTAACAGCCGTATCAAAATGCCTTCAATCATCCCGTATTACAAATTGGGAGAGTGGCTGTGAAGGTCTATCATATGGGTAACTGTTACAGTCAATCTTAACAATAAACAAAAAATTCTAGCTACATGTGGTGTTTACCTGCCTCCTCCTGTTACATTACTGACGTTAACAGCATTAGTTGAGAATGCTACCGATGTTGTGAGTCATATACAAAATGTGATCATTATAGACGACTTTAACCTCGGTAATGTTCATTAGTTAATCAATCATAATAGCAGTCATATGAATCCTACCAACTACATTTTAGTACAGTTCGCGCCAAACTTATTGTCCGGGTTGAAGTTGGCACGAGCTAACTTTAACCCGGCCGTAAAAATCGGAGAAAGAAAAGAATTGGATTAGAATAATTTAAAACGACAGATTACGACTTGAGCTTTCGTTTTTATTTATTACAATCTAATATTTTTCTTTCTCCGATTTTTACGGCTGGGTTAAAGTTAGCCAGCGCCAACTTCAACCCGGACAATAAGTTTGGCGAGAACTGTATGTTGCTGTGTATTGAACGCAACTTCACTGATTTTATGAATGTTAATAATTTTTCTCAATTTAATAATATTGTCAACAATAACAATAAGATCTTGGACTTAGTACTAAGCAATGTTCCTAACGGCTATGTCACTCAATATTGCATCACCCACCTATTTGATACTGTTTAAACTGCTCCATAACTTTACATAAATTGCCTTAAAATGATGTTGATGTTATCTTATTAAATAATTTTAAAGCCGATTATGAATCTATCTCAAGTGAATTAGGGACTATTGACTTGTTTTAACAAGAAGTGAATGCAATAATAAAACAATACCTAAAATTTAAAAAAGCTGCAGGAAACGTCTAGTATGGTTTTCACCTTCGTTAATTCGGTAGTACTCACGGAGAAAGATAAACCCAGACGCAGGTACAGAGCCTTCAAAAATCCTCGTGACAAAATAGAGTTTGACATCTTGCGCGACAGGGTAAAAGATAACTGATTTTAAAGAAAAATTGAAGAAGAAGAAACTATAAAGAAAAATACAATTTATTAACAACAAACGTAATAACGAAACAGATCTTCCTCATGAAATATATTATCCAAACTGAAAGTACTCGATTTCGGTAACAGCTCTGAATTTGTGCCTGATTAACGGCAGTAGGTTCGCCCATGTTCGCCCCCTATTACATTGCTGATGGGACCTAAACATACCGGCCAACTGTGTGTGTACTACTTTTACATTAGTACCTACACCTCTGCATAACCCTTCGGGGAATTCAGGCGTGATGGTGTGTTATATTTTACTTTTTGCGCTTTTTATAGCATTGCACATTTTTAGGTAAATCAGCGGCTTTCGCACTCAAGTAGGAATTCCCATAAATTATACATAGGTATCTGACACTTACGCGAATACTAGACATAGAAATAAAACTACTTTTACGGATTTTATCGGGATTAAAATAATATCAATATAACGCGATAAAATCCGTAAAAAGTAGTTTTATTTCAATATACATAGGTACCTATTATATTTCTCAAGATTCACTTTTGTAATTAGAACTGTGATTTTTAGGTAAGCAGGTAAAATTATTTACAATTGGTAGATATACCTATAAATAACAATGATAACAATACCATATATGTACAAGTTTATACAACTTTATATAGATATGTGATTTTCCTGTGGTAAAAACTAAACAAAAATAAGTGACGAATTTACAATATTAAAATAGAACTGTGACGATTTTACATAATCATAATTGTTATGCTTTTTCCATGTTATATCATTTTATATATACGAGTATATAGATCATTAGTAATAATATTTATCTTCTTTACATAGGTAGTATAACAAAGTCGGTCCCGACGTTTGTGCGCTTAGATATTATGTTAAACAACGCAATGGATTTTAATGCAGTTTTCAGCAATAGTTAGAGTGATTCAAGAGGAAGGTTTATCATATTTTTATAGTAGAGAATGCACCCGTGTGAAGCCGGGGCGGGTCGCTAGTTTTTATAATAAAATACACTTAAGTAGGTATCATAAAACTATGTAATATATCATCCTGCACTGAAACCATTTAATTTCCATTTCATTAAATTAAAAAAAAAGAGAAATTGGAGAATATCTTAAGTTTTATAAAGAAATGAAGATAGGTGGGGAAAGTGTTACACCGCGCGGCTAAAACTATAAGTAAGAGGTGGTTGCGCACGCGCCACTCAAAGCTCCGACCTGTGCGCAGTGTCACGGGCGCTCGATGTGCCTCATGCCCTAAAAAATAACTGCATATTACTACTTCAATTCACTACAATTTCCCAGTGCTATTTAATTACAATAGTGTGTGCTCTATTTTCTGGATTCAAAACATCACCTCAACTTAAAAATAAGGTAAGGTTTTAATATTTATTAAATAAATTAGAATAAAATAATAATTACTTTTCTTCCTTCCTTTTTAAATGTAATTAACATTGTTTCAATATGATTTATTGATAATGTCTGAAAATATATTTGCATAAATACATAGGTACTTCTCGATCCCAATAGTACATAATTGAATCAAAAGGATATTAATGAATTTAATTAAATTATTATCTTTATTTACTATCTATGTATTGTTTATAAAAACTAGTTTTAATATTATTTTACTTAGAAATTATTTTGTTTATTTCGGAAGTATACTTAACTGTATACAGATGAACTAGGTTAAATATCCACTTCGTTCACGGTCGTAACCAACGATAACGAATTGCCGTCAGTGCATAGCGTGAATTACATTTGTAATACAATTCGTGGCTGTCATGATATCGTAAAATAGCATAGCTATCACTTTTTAAAAACCTCTTTAATGATAGTGCTACTACTTTGACCCTATTTACTATAGGAGATAGGTGCTATACTTTCTCATCTTTATGTTTTTCAACTTGCCTTCCGAGGAGGTTCACTGTCCTGTCCTATCCTATCCTGTCCTATCCTGTTGCTCAGTTTTTTTAATGAAACTAACATACTAATAATCCTAATAACCCTTTATACTGGAATCCAGAGATTCATATATAAAAAATGCCCTAACTAAAATATCTAAAATAAAATTATAGGTAAAATTTTAGGGATAATTTACACAGAAATGCAACACTGTGTAAAAAATTTGAAGTAGGTATATTATATCCAACGACTCTTTTTTGTGTTTTGGGGACACTAACATAGTTTAAGAAAGTTGTTTTTTTTATTAAAGATATTCGCTATTGCATTTCTCTGTTTTGCAAAATAACGTATAGGTACCTAGTGTTGTTCGATTCCTTCGAATAACTTAATGATTAAGAATGAAAGGGACCATAGGGTTTTACGGCAATGAACCGGCAAATGTGGCTTTAAAGTCTGGGATGTGACTGAAAATAATCAATGACGATACGACCGCAAGCGCAACGTTTACTACGTAGATAACTATCACGAAACGGTCGTGTAGGTACTACGAGTAGTTCTACTCGAGACCTGTATCTACTATTATATACTATATTTTATACTAATAGTATGTGAAAGTAACTCTGTCTGTATATCTCGTACATTTTCATGCCTAAACCGCTGAGCAGATTTTCGATAAAAAATCGCAAGGAAATAGTTTGCATCTTGAAGAAGTGCACAGTGCCTCGACCATGAGTTTTTGTCACTAGACTCGCTAGCGACGCGGTAAAATATTTGTATGGAAAACTCTCGCAGCGCCTCTAGCGGTTACGTAAAGAACTAAAACCTGCTATGGGATTACAGCGTTTCGATGCGTAAAAAACCTATCGAAAGTCATTCGATAGAACTCATGGTTGAGGGGCAGGTTACATTTTGACTTAAAAAGTTCTTTAAGATTTGCGTGAAACCGCGGATAAATAAGTGCTAGTAATGTTTTAATAACATTTACTATAATATGGGTTTGTTTTTTTATAGTATGGAAAACTCTTATTTTTATAATTATTTGCACAGTTTTGAATCTGTAGGTATTTGTATAATATCTCTAGACTTGGTTCTAGCATGTAACGTAAGTATATTAATATCTAGTCGCAAACTGTAACTAGCTATTATTTCACATAGATATTCAAATTCAGAATTGAATTGAAATGACTGCTTTAGAACAGCTATGATAGCTTTCAAAGATCTAGAATGTATGTCAGTTCTAAAATTATTTCACATAGATATTCAAATTCAGAATTGAATTGAAATGACTGCTTTAGAACAGCTATGATAGCTTTCAAAGATCTAGAATGTATGTCAGTTCTAAAATTATTTCACATAGATATTCAAATTCAGAATTGAATTGAAATGACTGCTTTAGAACAACTATGATAGCTTTCACTGATCTAGAATGTATGTCAGTTCTAAAAAAACTATTAGGTACTAACGATCCGTACGCAGCTTAAAAAAAAATTATGTAATGTTCATACCGATACTAGTGTCACCTACCGGGTCCAATTGTGTTTTCAAACCATCCATGAACCCATTGAAATATACATACAAATTTCAACCAAACCGTTTAGGAGGAGTTAGATGACAAACACACGTACATAATTATTATATTTAGGTATATTAAGATAAATCATTAAAGTTTTTTGTAGCCAAACAGTATTTATTACAAACTTATGCATAATAATGAATGAGTTAACATTTTATTTAAGCTTTAATAATAATATTTATCTATATTTATAAATAAAAATGAATCGCCGAAATGTTTGCACGCGCATTGCTTCCGAACAACTGCACCAAATTGGATAATTATTTTTTTGCTGTGTTCTTTATTGTCAGGAGAAGGTTTGTATGTACCTATTTTTTTAAATCCTACGGGACACGCAGGCGAATCTGCGCACGGGCCGCTAGTTTATTGATAAAAAGAAATACCTAATGCCTGTGTTAGTTTTTTCTACTGCACAATTTGTGTGACACACATCACGACGTGCAACTCACAGTTCAGAAGTCAAACAATTATTTTGTAAAATAATTACCTTTGCTCATGCATTGACACTTGACATTGCACAAATCATTATTAGTCACGATGTAAACAGAAACACGTTCAAGATCGACTTGAAATATTGGGAACTATCTTATGTGTTATTTATATAATTACATGACGAGATTCAGTATTTTATTTTAGATTGAGCTCAAAAAGAAAGCTTGCGTGCTCATTAAAAATAATGTACCTACATGGTAACATTAATTTATCAAGACCTCACGCTCCAGAAACAGATGTAAATTCATGGTTATTCGTGATATTCAAAAGTAGGTAAATTTTGAAGTTTAACCGCTACAATCTGCTACAGGGCCGCACTTGAGGTTTTGCTCTTATAAACATAAACTACCAAACATCACCGCAGCAATGATAATGACATTGATAATCTATTTTAAATGACTATGATCGCATCATTTTTCGAATCAAAAGTTGTCGAAAATTTCACTTTTCTAGAACCGGTTTTGTTGGACAAAGAACTTAGTCGATCGAGCCGAACTGAATCTACATTTAAGTGTTTTCATTGAATCATGATTTTGTTTAGCTGTTCCCCGCCGGGGTTAGTCGCATTCATCCATTTAAAAATAACCTAACCTAAATTAAAAATTTAGAAAACCCCCGACACGAAATGTAATTTGTCATTTTGTGGTGGCGGCCATCTTGGATTTGAAATTTATCATAGTGTATAGTATTCTCCTAGTTAAGCCCTTTCATTTGATACCCATACCTACTTCATTTGATACAAATACTTCCTGTCATCTAATATCACTTATGTGCCTTTGGTTGCCTGGAATAAATTGTTATCGATTTATGTAATATAATATTTCATAATAAGTATTAATACCTACATAAACTCGCGAATAATAATTTATTTGTTAGTTGCTTCATTGGTCTTGCAAAAGCGTCTGCTACGCTAAAGATTTTGGGTTCGATCAGTTTTGTTGATTTTTTACACATTTTATACATATAGTAAGTGAGAGTCAAGTCTTTGTTGGAATTCCGACAAGATCGAAAAAAAATTGACATATCTGTATATACTTTTGATATTCCAACCTTACATGAAATCTATAACTACTTAGTTTGTATTTAACCGTTTCTATTATGTAAACAAATCTAAACATACTTAACTGTTCCAAACTTGTTTGTTATATATTATGATCATTATAAATTTGGAACTGTGTCTTACACATTTTCGTTCATGATCATTTTTGTTTAAATATAATAATATTTTACCTAAATTACTGAGTAGGTAGGTACCTACAGGCTACAAATTCTAATTCTGTATAAGTTATATTTACTAATTCATTTGTTTGTTTCTTGTTGTTGGAGCGATGAAGTTCGTAGAAAACCAATTTTCTCAGAAATAAGACCTGGCTATGTCGATGTCTTGTCCCCGTAAACACCTAGCGATGGAATCCTTAGAGTATACACCGAGAACACAAACAAATATAAGTATTTTTTTAAATTTAAATATTATAAATGCAAAAGTAACTCTGTCTGTCTGTCTCGCTTTCACGCCAAAACTACTGAACCGATTTAAATGAACCTAATTTCATTTAAATCTAGACTAGAGCCTGAGCAAGAACATAGGCTACTTTTTAATACGAAAAAAGCCTGTAAGGGGTTGAAATTTGAAATACTTAGGGGATGAAAGTAATAAGAAATACTTACCCAGACCACGCGGGCGAAGCCGCTGGCGGAAAGCTAGTAATATAATATTTTAATAGTTGCATAACAATGATTTAAGCCACTTCTTGGTAAACAGCCATTTAGTCCCACATTTTCAAAAAGCACTTTTAGACAAATTAAGTAAAGGCAATTAGCATCTCATTAAGAAGCACACAAATATGTTAAACGATGATGACTGTACTTTTGAAAGCCTGAAGATGAGAGCTTCTAATTATTTTAGCAAACATTTTAAGTCCTCACTTTCGTTGAAACACATACAAACACAAAGACACATCTACGCCTATTTCATTCAGTGTCTGACATTAATGAATGATTGTAAATGAATGCTTTTTCCCGTTACTAGCTATCTCTTTTATTTCGGAATAAGTAGGGATGTGTCAATGAAAGGAATGTACGAATTCATACCAAAATATTATAAATGTTTCACGTTTAAACTGCAGAACGGTTTTGGTCAAAATTAGATGGGAGATAGATTATATCCTTAGGAAGAATAGATGCTAAATTTTGTTTAAATAGTCCTTTAGGATGCGGCTAGAAACGAAGGAATACCTAGTATGATTTATGTAAAATGCAAAGTGGTAAAAAATTAAGAATATAATTTAATAAACTTTTACAGGAATATCATCAACATTTTGTAGAATGGGTTACACAAGGAGTAAATTAACAAACAAACAATAAACTTCACATCTTAATATTATATGAATTTAAAAAAGGTATCGTGGATATATATTAATAACGACAGGTACCTAGTATATGAATGATGAAATATTACAATATGTGTAGAAAAAGGTAAAGGATATTATTATTCAAATTAAAGATATTTCTAGGCATTGTATAGGTAAGTAAAGTTGCTAAACAGTGCATCGGTACGACCGCTTTGTATTGGTTGAATAAACTTTACGACCAATGTTTCTAGGACACACCAGTTGTAAACTATTCGGTAACAAAGTTAAATCCTAAACGTGTGCGTCATAAACTCAAATTGTTGTTTTCTTAAAAAATATAATATATACAGACTATACGAAATTTGCTTTATTCTTTAATTAAAATTACACTGTGAATGCGTTTCTTGGTTCATTTGTATATTGCCTAACTCGGCACATTCTTGACCAATTGTTTCCAAATCTTACACGCGTTTGTATAAACTGTAATGAATTAGTAGTCGTACAATACCTAACGGTATCATATACCATCATGCGTGTATCTCTGGGGAGTTAGACAGAGGTGTAGTGTAGGTACTAGAATACACTTACGGTTCGTCTAATATTTTTATAGATACCGCCTAGTTTTGATAACTTTTTCCCCTGTTTTTGCACATTTTTCATTGCTACTCCGCTCCTATTGGTCGTAGCGTGATGGTATATAGCCTATAGCCTTCGCCGATGAATGGGCTATCGAACACTGAAAGAGCCTAGGAGCCTATTCAATACAAACAAACCAACAGTCAAATCTTTCCTCTTTATAATATTAGTATAGATGTAGGTACTGAGGTCTGAGATGTTTGCAGATATACTTAAGGCCTGTTTCACCACCTCCGGCTAAGTTGCCGTTAAATTACTTGGCAGATAATTTAATACAAATTGTGTTCCATTTTCTAATTATTCGGTGGTTAGCGGCTATCTAGAGGCCTCTA
Source organism: Acronicta psi (assembly GCA_946251955.1). Classification (NCBI taxonomy): domain Eukaryota; kingdom Metazoa; phylum Arthropoda; class Insecta; order Lepidoptera; family Noctuidae; genus Acronicta; species Acronicta psi. The sequence continues at coordinate 5,518,883 of OX276475.1, read as the reverse complement.
CCTCTAGTTAGCCTTTTTAGCCTAGCTTTTAGCCTAGTTAGGATAATAAACAATAAAACAATAAACAGGCCCTTTAGAGTGGAGTTTTTGGAGGCTGTATTGAGGAGCGTAAAGTAGTTTTCGAATTCAAGATCACAAAAGAGCAGAATCTTGCTGCTGAGTTCGTTGTTCGTGGAAGTTGCTGATATGAATTTCTGGAAATCTGGTTTGAATACGAAATTTCTTAACTGATATTTCAAGATGAATTCGCACTAGTGATGCTGGCATCAGTAGTACATACAGAGTATTATTAGGTAGGTTGCCTACAAAAACAAATGGTATTTTCATACAATATCTGGGTTAGTGCGAAAATCATGAGAATTCACAGTATAGACAATTTTTTTTATTAAAATATACCTATCTACATAGAATACTCGAATGTTAACATTGGATAAATCTCCCGAAACGAACCTTATTGAATAGAAGCGTTTGATTTCTTGGATATAATTAGGTATGTTATTGAGACAAGATATCACAAGACATATTAAAATTAGTTGGATATTCTTTTACATTCAGAGAAATCGTTAGATATCTATTGTATTATTGATTTATTGTGAGTGTAATAAATAATAACTACATACTTACGAACTTTCTCTAATGAAAGTACTTAATCTTTTTGAAAATTATATTATTTATGATAATATATAAATACAATGGAAGTGTATTGTATCGTAAATATAATTATCGTAAATATGGCACTAAAAAGCATAAACAATTCTTACCGAGACTGAAGTTTAAATAAGAAACATAAAATATTAACAGTGAAATCATTATCTTCAAGTAAATTGAAATATGTATTATAGTTTTAATAGAAAACATAAATTGTTCGTTCACAGTGTGTGAGTAATGTTGTAATTAGTTAGCAATTTAAACGATGTTCAAGGAATCTTTAGCGTTTCTAATGTTGTAGATATCATGCGTACCTTAAACGTACCTACCCACTTTTATTATTCTTATGAAATAGAAATTGAGTACGGCACTGACAAGCTAAACTTGTTGAAGAGTTATTGAAAAAAGTATACCTATAAGTATTTTATTCATTTTCTTTAAAGTAGGACCGTAGCTCTGCTTAGTTTGAGACTATTACTAAATGGTGTTGTGTAAGAAAATCCCAAATTTATATATATTGGTTTATTACCTAATAAAAGGACAAATTGTAACTTTTGCTTTGGCATTCGGCTCGTCTCTTATTACGTGAGACCTAATCATAGCGGCGAACTGTAAGGTGTACTAATGTTAGGGTTAGGCAAAGGTAATCTAACCCTTCGGTTATTATCTATACTAATATTACAAAGAGGAAAGATTTGATTGTTTGTTTGTTTGTATTGAATAGGCTCCGAAACCACTGGACCGATTTGAAAATTTCTTTCAGTGTTAGATAGCCCATTTATCGAGGAAGGCTATACCATCGCCGCTACGAATAAAAGGAGCGGACTAGCAATAAAAAATGTTGCAAATACTTAGGAAAAAAGTTATCAAGACCACGTGGGCGAAGCCGCTGGCGGGAAGCTAGTGTTTAATATTTCTATAAGCAAGTATCTACATAAAAAATATTGTTATTTAGTATAGGCTAAAATATATATTATTTTTGGTAGCTATGTGTAAGTATCGATAACACGAAAAATAATAGTTTAAACTATGTACTATATACATAATATTATCAACCCGTTCGTTGAACGTAGTGATAATTTGAATTTCAGCAAACTTTACCTACTGTAAGGTTTTTTTGTATTTTCTTTATATTATAGGTACAACCGATTAGTACGTATCTATGGTCACATGCATAACAAAAGTATATACTTACTCGTACCAGTTAACCGCGAATCTACATAGAAATTCTATTACCTTAGTATTTTTCGAAGGCAGTCAGTACCTAAATTAATTAAGTTATCTAACAAATTTGCATAAGAAGGTACTGACGGTACATGCTTTCGCTACTTAGTGATCGGAACTCGTTTTGACAACTGTTATCTAGAACACTTAAATAATTAATTAATTAATGTGCGTATAATTATAAAAAACTAGAATATGGCGAAAGTGAAAGCGATATTCAGCCTAATTATAATTATTGTGGATATTTTTATAGACGTGACGAACTCCTTAGCAGCACATTTAGTTCAGTCGCCTAAAGCCTAACAATAATATTTTGAAATAAACGTTCATTAGAAAATGTAAATATGAATGGGAGCTATAATTATGATGCTGCAATCTAAAATTGGGGAAACCCAGATCCAGCTGTCCCTAGCTGTCCCCCCAGCAACGCCCTAAGCCGAGGTCCGAGTCCCGTTAGGGGACGCCCTTAGCTGCTGTTGCTTAGTTTATAAGTGCCCATGGCTGGAGGCACAAAAGGTGCCTCGCCACCAAGCCGGGTTAAGATTCCAAAGCTCCTGAGCTAGAATCTACATCCGTCCTAAAAAAAAAAAAAAAAATTGGGGTAAACATGAAAATAAAGACCTACAAGTTGTTTATACTTTATTCATTTTAGAATGATTATAAAATAATGCATAATGCATATTAAAATGTAATTATAAGTATTTGCTTGTTTGTTTTGTTTCTTTTTTAACCCCCGACGCAAAAACGACGGGGTGTTATAAGTTTGACGTGTCTGTATGTGTGTGTGTGTGTGTCTGTCTGTGGCATCGTAGCTCCTGAATGGATGAACCGATTTTGATATTGATTTTTTTAATTGAAAGGTGAATTAGTCGGGAGTGTTCTTAGCTATGTTTGATAAAAATCGGTCCAAGATGGCCGCCGCCACAAAATAGCGGATTACATATTTTTTCACACCTCCCTCAATATGGGTATCTAATGAAAGGGCTTAACTAGGAGAAAACACTATGATAAATTTCAAATCCAGGATGGCCGCCACCACAAAATGGCAAATTACATTTCGTGTCGGGGGTTTTCTAAATTTTTAATTTAGGTTATTATTTGTAATTTGAAGTTTTGTTTTATATTTTGTTGTTGAGATGCCTGTAGATTTGTCTTAGTAATAATTGTGATAATATGATAATCGTTAGTGGTTAAGAAAACCAATTTATCCTTAGTATATACTAGCTAGAAATTTGATTATGGAAAGCAGTCGAATCGAGATACTGATTTTCAGCCTTTTTATTTAGGAACGAATTCTAACATACTTGAATGCTTCTTTTGTGTTTTTTGTTTAGGTAGGTACTTACGTCATTTTAAAAGTTTTAGTGCATATGTTATAGTCAAACAAGAAGCTCTAGCGCTCCTAGGTTTGACTAGTCTTTCAGGTCAACGCTTATAGGAAAAGTCGCAATTAATTACGTTTTCCTGACTAACGAATTTTTGTCTAACCAAGGAGATAGTAACGGACTGCTGATCACGAGGTGGTCGGTTCGATTCCAACAGGACACAAATATTTATGTGATGAACTTAAGTGTTTGTGTTTGTCTGGGTGTTTCTTATGTATTTACAAATAAAAAAAGTATATAAGTATTATATCCATTGTCTAGTTCCCATAGCTCTGCTTAGTTTGGGACTAGATGGTGCTGTGTAAAATGTCCCAGGATATTTATTAATTTATACAGTCAAATGCCGAAACTCAATTTCATGAAATCGGGGTTCGATCAGTCAGGCCTCAATTAGGTATTGGAATATGTTTGTTAGATGAGATATAATAAAATGAAAACCTATTGCCAAATCAAGCTTTCGGGATCCGGTGGGATGTGGGAGTAGTTGGGTGAACTCAGGGTCATTGATCTTGATGTCAAGTTCAAAATACGAAAGTCAAGAACCGTGGTTCTCAGGATCAGAACAAAAGGTTATGTATGGTTATGTATGGTTAGTGACCTTTAGGTCCAGGTCAAGTGACCTTAGGGCCAAAGTCACCTATTTCTGAATGGCAATAGTAATTAGGTATAGTTGAGGGAGCACCGCCCGGCGGGGTTCCTACTTCTGGGAGGTTTAAAAAAACAACCCTCCCTTTTAACCTAGCCTGTCCGAGTTGGAGTGCCCCAAATCCTAAGCTCGCTTCGCTCGGTCTTACATCCTAAATTCTCTTTTCTCTCAGTTATATTATTCCATTCGGATCCGAGTCTGCCTGAGTCGCTTCTAGGATCGACGAATCGACTAGGCAAAGCCCGAAAAAGATTATTTTACGTTCGACGTCTGAAGTGTCTGAACTAAAAAGTTAGCTCAGGAAAAGGGTTTGACTAGATTAATACTTTAGTCAAATGCCGAATTGAAATCTATTTCGGGATTTGCTAAAAGCCGAAAGGCCTCGGTCAAATGTAGGATAAACCAATAATTCCGAGAGACTACATATCGAGCTTTGAATACACATACAGTCATGAGCAAAAATATTTCGCCACTAAGTAAAATTCAAAAGCAATTTTCTTCTAAAGTGCTGATAGAAATTTTGTGGCATTACGAGCATAATATTTACGAACCAATACTATTGTGGCATTGGTGTTATCTCAAAGTTGCAATCGGTCACTCATGAAAAAATCGCTTTAGCACTTTTGTGTTTCTATATCTATGCTCGTACAAGACAGACAAATAATTTGACTCACTACTTATTACTCTAAAAATAGAATTCGCAATTTGATAACTCAATGTCAAAATTATTTACTTTCGCACGTGAATGAATAGGATAAACTTTTCACTTGTCAAAAGCGAATGTAGAAATTTAATAATGAATTCATAGAGAAGTGCTAATTAGATAAAGTAGGGACCTATACAAGTTAGCTTTTAGCTTTACATACACGAGCTTCACACATTCATTTACTTTTCAACAGTATTTATTACCGTTAGGTTTTAACCTAATTTGACAGTCAAAAGTTTGGAATGCGTAAAAGGTATTTTATTGGACAACAATTTACATAAACGACAGAAGCTTAATGTCAGATCAATTAAACTGTTTTTAAAAGGCAATTACTACTCTCATAGGTACATGTGTTCCCCAAACGTCGGACAAGGGTCCAACAGTTGTTAAGTGGGTTTTTGTATAAAATTCTCAGAAGGAGCTTGGAGTTTGGATTTTGTCTCGCTCGACATGGGACCCAAACATACTGGCGAACTCTGGTTATAGATCAGTACACCTTTGCATCTTCGTAAAGGCTAAAAAAAAGATAGGTAACATCCCATTGCCATTGAGGTATTATTAATTTAAAGAAGGCCGTTTACATTGTAAAAAATAATTATCTGTCGGTGCAATGTCTTATTCGCGGAATAACAAACCACGAGGAGCAAAACCACAGCGAGACTCATTTATTACACATTTAGCTTTGTTTATCTTTAAATAGACGCGGTATCAATACATATATTATAATAATCAGTCTATCTGTAATCTACACAAATAAATAAAATTGAAGTGTCTGTAATTTACAATTAACAGCTTTTCACTAAATCCATATGAAAGTATATAGGTACGGTACATACATTAAAAAACAAATTTTAAATTTTTCGTCTGTCCGTCTGTTTGTTCCGGATAATCTTTGAAACAACTGGACCGCTTTTTGACGGCACTTTCACTCGCAGACAGCTAATGTTATAAGGAGTAACTTAGGCTACTTTTATTTTAGAAATTTTATTTAATTTACAAAATTGGGTGAACACGTGTAACACCCCGGGGAACAGCTGGTACTGTACTCCTTTACCGGTGTTTACTAGCCAATGACGTTTCTACTAAGAAGAAGAAATAGCATGATGAACTCCTCAGGGGGGCTAGACAAGATGCATTTTGACATTCGAATCGACAAACAAAATGTATGCAAGCTTTCGACAAATCGGGCTGTCACTAATGTCATTTACATACATTGTGTTTATCGATTCCAATGTCAAAATGTAACTTGTCTAGCCCCCTAGAACATTTAGTTCTGTCTGTACATTAAATCCAAAAGCCTAACGATAATATTTTGAAATTGACGTTCATTAAAAAAAAAAATAGATACGCATGTCATACTCACTAATGGGTGCTATAATTATTAATGATGCTGCAGTTTAAAATTAGGGTAAACATCAAGGTCAAACTTAGCTTGACCGACTTGAAGTACGAAATCTGAAAAATTTCTGTAAAATGTAAATTTTAATTTAATCCCATGTGGGTTAGAATACATTTCATCACCGTCTAGAGGCGAGAAAAGATCTGACTTGTTCGGTGGTAGGACCTCTTGGGGTTTGGCTGGCGACCTTACGTTGTCCGTCGTAAAGTGTCTTTATGTGTCCTCCAACTCTTGCATGTAGGAGTGGCTCAAATGCAACGAAATTAGTAACCAATCTAAGGTCTAGCTAGCTATTTTATTTAATCAACATCTTCCACTCTATTTAGGTACATACAGAGGTGATATACAATACAGCAAATACTCAGAGCTTTATCGTTATCCGCATTGCAAAATCAAAGAGATGTACCTACGCGCTGACTGGCTATGGTTCGATTTTGAAACATCAAAGCCGAAAAGCTATTTACTTTGGCACAATACTGCCGTTCCAAATGGATGAAGTATTGGAATCACTAGTGGAATAGTACCGAGCCTGAGCTTTGGCACAAACCATGTAAATAGATAATTTTTAAACCTATAAAAAATGCTATAGTAACTGTAACAGATTTCGCTGAAATGTGCAGTGAGCATTGACATACACTATATTACTCATATCACAATGACACTCCTGAACTTGGTCCCAAAATGGTCTTCTCTAAACCGAAGTGAACTAGTCCGATCGACTAAAAAACAAACGCCATGCGATACTAACAAAGATGCCACTAGTATTTATATGGCGAAAGCGTCTGTCAAAAAATGTTCGGACGACGCTTTCTTTGGTATTTTAATCAATGGCTGTGGAATTGAGTGCATACTAAGTTCTTTGGGATCCGCAGAAATAGTTAGTGAACGATAAGCTTACGATGTCTCGCCGGCCGGTTCCGCAAGTGCACGTGGTCACTCTCTACAGGTTCCAAGAGTACATCTTGTAACGTGCGTCCGCGCCGGTGAAAGTGTCCGGCGATCCCCACGCAGTCTTTATTGACTTTAGCCAGTTAAGCTCGAGGTCAAGCGCACAACAAGTTTCGTTACATTATTTACTTTTCTTCGAGAGGAAGTAAAAGTTAGCAACGAGTATTATGGTTACGTGTGATGTCTCGATATTTTTGCTTGTGTTCAAAAAATGTTTGTATCTTTTGTCGCTTTTTAAGATAATACTTTCGCATTCATTCATCATTTAAGGAACTTTCTTTTTATAATAAAACGGTTTATTGTGATGTATCGTGGAACGGATGAGATCGTCTAGACAACCACCTGGAACAAACAAAGTGTTTACGAGTCAGTGCTGACGAAGCATAAAATCTTTTTATTGGTGAGTGTCTAGAAAGTAGGTTGCATTGATTTAACAATGTTCATACTTAAGTACTCGTAAGTCGATTTGTAAGCTGTTTCAAGAACTTTATATCCTACATAACGATGTATTGTTGTAGTTCTACTTATGCTATGATGAAGTGTCATAAATCAGTGTCAACACAATTTAAAGAAACTTATTACTTGTCGACACAATTAAAAAACTTTTTACTTTTAACTACTGTACCTCGCCAACCATGAGTTTTTCTGACTAGACTCGCTAGCGACGCCGTAAAATATTTGTATGGAAAACCCTTGCAGCGCCTCTAGCGGTTACGTAAGGAACTGAAATCTGCTATGAGATTACAGCGTTTCGATACGTAAAAAACCTATCGAAACCCATTCAATAGAACTCATGGTTGAGGTACCAGTAGTTGGATTCCGTAGTGTAACCAGTTACGACAGAACATCAGTGACTATTTTACAAGAAGCAGCTGACGTCAGACCTCCACAATATCATCAATATCCGATATTTGACTAAACTGATTGCCAAACGGGAGGCAGATAGATAACAGTTAGCGTTTGCTCCATTGACAAGAAGACTTTAAATAAAGAAGAACCAAATTTTAGGTCTTTTCGGGCTACTGACTACCTACCTACCTATTAACGATTAAGCATAAGTAAGTTATTAAAAAAACAAACCAAGTTAAATGTCCGGAACGAAATAAAACCACGCACAAGACCGAAGTATTTAAAAAGATTTTTGTTATATTATACAGTTTATATTGTGTTAAAAAAAAGAATTTAGAAGTGGATATTTTTGTTAGTGACGTCTTTAGTAATGTTTCTCACTTTACCTAATTACGTAGGTACCTACTTACTTAAATTCAAATTTAAATATATATATTTCAGTTAGGTCATATAAATATGTACTTTTGGAAGGTCACACTAGTAGCAAGGTTCCAAAAAAGGTAGCACTTATGGAGAAGAGCCGGCAAGAAACTCGATAGTCACTCTTTTTAAAAAAAATGTATGGTAGGTAGGTAACAGTAACAATTATTGTTGATGTGCTTATGCAAAGATTAAAAGTTGGATATTAGGACTTAAAAGATATCCACAGCAGTAATAGCCGGAGAAACTTTGGTTCTCGTTGTGTGCTCTACCGTCTATTGCACGGAGAGTGCTCCGAAGAACTGTTTGAACTGGTGCCATCTTCACCGTTTTACCACCGCACCACTCGACACCGCAATAGAGGCCACCCATATTACCTGGAACCGATATCAAGCTCTGGAATGATAGTTCATTCACTACCTGCTGCGGTGTTTCCCGTGTGCTATGGCATGTTCTTCTTCAAACGAGGCCTAAAAAGAGCTCTCTATCATACACAGTAGGCGGCGGCTCAGCTTTGCCCCTGGTGTTGCTTAAGTCCATGGGCGGTAGTTACCACTTACCTTCAGGTGGGTAACCTGCTCGTCTGCCACTGTAGGAAAAAAAAAATAGTCTGAGATTTATTTAACTTATAACAACGTCCAAATGCTTTCCATTTGGCCAAATAGCCCTGTTTTTTTTTTCGAGCTTGAAAATTCTCATGGTCGTCCCCCGCCCCGGGGCGGGTGGGGGTTGCTATCTGTCAGACATCTACTGACTAAAACCAACCCCGGTGTTCCCACTCGCTCTTGCGTCGGGGGCTACGGGAACAACGCATTCTTCCGCGGCTGGCCAAATAGCCCTAAGAGTATAGTGCGACATAAATATGTACGTTAGCCAGGGCGCTTCGAGCGAATTCCTATGCAGTAAACGGGTATAAAAAAATGTATCCTTTTTGACTACATTCATCCATACCTATAGCAAATACTATTCATATCGAAAGCGAAGATTGCAAGAATGCACCTCACCAACCCGTTCACCTCCATTCAGTTATTACAACACTAATAACCACTATTTACAGAGAAAACACCTGATTTATATCTTGTTTCATTTTCTACTGAATGGAAAATTTGTTTTTAACTTTTGTCCGATATTTCTGAAGTGACGCACTGCGTGAATGGGCCAAGGTAACGACCAAAAAGTTTACAATACCTTAAAAGCTTACTATCGATTACTAACTATATATACTAACGCATTTTCACTCGCATCCCAAAAGATTTTTTGAGACAAAAAGCCAAATTTTATCGAAATCCGTTCAGCGGTTTAGGTGGAGCCAACAAACAGATAGAGAGAGTTACTATTGCATTTTTAGATACAGAGGTTCTTGCAGTCGCATTTACCTACATGAATGTCATTTTCATTTAGGTACGTAGAAGTTCTTCAAAGAAGTACAAAAGACGCATTAAAACAGAGGTTATTTTCACTGATATAATTTAAACCGCATGTCTACCGTACTGGGGGGTTAGACAAGTTGCATTATGACATTCGAAAAGACAAACAAAATGTATGGAAATCAAACAATCAAAAACCGATCAATAGTCATCACAGTTTCTGTCTGTTATTGAGTACCGACCATTTTTAACATCTCGTACCTTGACATTGGCAAAGTCATCGAATGTTCGTCGATGGAGCCATAACCCTAAAAATAAAAAAAATAAAAAAAAAAACAATCAAAACCGGGCTGTCACTAATATCATTTTCATACATTTTGTTTGTAGATTCGAATGTCAAAATGCAACTTGTCTAGCCCCACTGGAATAAAAAGGCACGTTTTATTTGAGCCCATATTTTTATTGGTTGGAGAGTTCTTGAGTAAATGTCAACAAGCGACGTACGCGCAGAGCTTGACACATGGCATAATGCACATCTCAATGCCCACTTGCTATATGACAGTTGTGAAAGTAAGCTCTTGTACCTTTCCTCTGTTTTCTGAACGTAATAGCTTTCGAATAACGTTTACAGTTAGAGATTCCTACTTAGCTAATAGAAATAGCTAAGTCAAAACCGTCAAATGACGCGTCGTTATATACTCTAAGTACCCTCAGGTTCATTGTTCATATACAATAGAATAGGTATCCTTATTGTTATTTTATCATAATAATTACTTACCGTGTAAAATATTACTGACGTAATTCTAATGTTTTAGCATATAATAATTGCGCTTATTATAATTACTTTAAAAAAAAATATAATAATTAAGTAGGTAGGTACCTAGTACCTACCTACGTGTTCTCTGGTGTAGGTTAGGTACTTATCCTTATCCATGTAGATGCATGGCTTTGTTGTTTTTTTTTTCTTTTTAGTTTTTCTTTGAACACTATCACTATCTTACACTTGTCTTAACAATGTTGGGGTCGGTTTCCAGTTGAACCAGTTGCGGCTGAATATGTATTTGACACAAAACGACCACCATCATACCACCGCAACCCAATTTTTGGGCAATAGATATCGTGAGGATATCTATTGGTCATCGGGCACGTGCTAATATTTACTAGAGCAGAATCAGACGTACGGACGTACCGTATTTAATTATCATTCATCTAGATTATAATTTTTATTCTAGTCATGACGCCTACTTTTTCGGGTATAGTTTAAAAACATGGTTTTCTGGAATTATTGCAATCTTGGATACCTAAATGACATCGTGTTGCCATTTAAACCATCAACGATGTCAAACACGTGTTCCGTACAATATAGAAAGTAAATCAAATAAATATATTATTCGTCTGAATTCTAAAGATGCCTAACAAGTAACAGGACGATAGCTATTAATTTTAGTGACGCACGTTATGTGGCCATATTTGTAAAGAGTTCATTATTAATGTCATAAACGAAACCAGTCAAGTGCGGGATATCATTGAATCTAAAAGGAAAGACACATAAATACGGTATTATATTTACTTACAGTGTAATTATATTTTTGACTAGCTGTTCCCCACGGTGTTATTCGTGTTCATCCAGTTTTTTTAAAATGGTGTCTCACCTTATCTTATCTTGCTATGGGGCTGTTACAACCAGAAACACTTCGACCTTATGGGATCTTTTGTGTTGTCCCCATTACCGTATATTCCTTACTTTTTGAAGACGTGGTTCAAGAAGGCGGCTAACCCACTGAGAGGTAGGAACCTAAAATCTTCCGGCGTCGGATACCCGTTGCCGAGAAGACTCATCCGTTTCGTCGCCAGGACGTCACAATCGCACAGGATGTGCTGCACAGTTTCCTTGAATTCACCACAGGTTCTGCAGTCGTTGTTCAAAGCTAGCTTCATTTTATGGAGCATGTCATTTGTGTGTAGTGCCCTGTAAGGGCTCCAATGACAGCTCGGGCTTTGTCCCTTCTGTTGCTTAGAAAGAATTTAGTATCTCACCTTGGAGAACATAGGAGTTATTATGAGCCGGTTCATTTTCATAACCGTAATCGTGATGTATCTATCGATAACAGTAATAACCAGTGTGCGGTGCACGTGATGTGATATGTATCATTCGAGACTTTCATCTGTGCCTCGATCTGAGTTTTTCTCACTAGAGTCGCTAGCGACGCCGTAAAATATTTGTATGGAAAACCCTCGCAACTCCTATAGCGGTCCCGTAAGAAACTAAAATCTGCTATGAGATTACAGAGTTTCGGTGCGTAAAAAACCTATCGAGAGCCATTCGATAGAACTCATGGTTGAGGTGCTGATACATATACGTTTTTCCTAAGCAGACTGCCGTTTGCACTTTTAAAACTAGCTTTCCGCCGGCGGCTTCGCCCGCCTGGCCTTATAAAATATAGTCTATGTTACTCGGGAAAGATAAAGCTTTCTAAAGGTGAAATTATTTTTTAATTCGGTCCAGTAGTTTTTGATTTTACTTACATTAAAATGTACAAAAATCAAAATTCAAATACAAATCTTTTTTTTTTATAATATTACTAGCTTTCCGCCAGCGGCTTCACCCGCTATCCCACGGGAACCATAGATTTTACCGGGATAAAAAGTAGCCTATGTGTTATTCCAGACTATAATCTATCTCTGTGCCAAATTTCATCCAGATCCGTTCAGTAGTTTTTGCGTGAAAGAGTAACAAACATCGATCCATCCATTCATCCTCACAAACTTTCACATTTATAATATTAGTAGGATATTTATATTTATTTAAAAAGACAGTTCTCGCACTAGAGTAAACCCCTGTGTTTCTGGCTGTGTCGCGGGGGTTGTTTGTAAAAAAATATATTTATAGGTACCTACTTACGTGCGTTGTACGTCATGACTTTCATTGGAACCGTGCGCCTAAACTCGGCATTTCTTAATACCTACCGTGATATTATTATAGTTCATCTGTATTTAAGAGTTTATAGTTTGTTTCTATGTAAACACGTTTATATAAGGTGTATATCCTTAAAAACTACTGATCGAATTCTGAAAATTCTTTCACTTTTAGAAAGCTAAAACCCTAAGAAACACCTAGTTTTTTACTTTACAGGAGGAGAAGTTTTGGGTATAAAGTAGTATAATTTAAATATTGAATGTTTGTTGTTGTCAGAAATTAAAGCTGTATGAGATTTTGTTATTATCTTAGGGCTTGAGACTTCAGCAAACGTTCTTAAATATTTAAGTTAGCGCGTCTTTGGTATATTTTCCTTTACCAAAATCAATAAAGAATTCTAACACAAAATACTCAGTATGACCAACAGTAATGTTAAATACATGTTTGTTAAGTTCATACTAAATGACCGAATGACGTGACCTAGTGGGTGACACATGGTGTTTATACTAGGACCACATGAGTAGGGGAGGAACTATAGGACCTAGTAACTAAGTAAAAATACATTATTACGGTTATTTGGTACCACAGTATCACCTTGTTTGGGAGCTACAGTTTACTCTATTTTTAAGAAATTCATTCAAGGTTATACAAATAATAATAATAATAATAATAATCATTTTAAATATAAATAATTAATTTAATTTTAAATATAATATAAATAAGAAACTAAGTTTGAATTTCTGTCTGAATTTTGCACATGTCTTCAACATTATGACGTAGGGAAATATCAATTTCAAAATGTTGGACGCAACCCACTGTTTAGAAAACGTCAATCTTTGGGCCATCAAAACACCATGAATATCCTCTTAAACATACCTACAATGACATTGAATTGAACAACTGGGACGTGAGAGAACATAGTCAAAAGGAATAAATAATCACTTCTGTATTGTCAAGACAGAAAGTGAATGTATTTGATGGCATTGATAGGTGTGTTTTTTTATTACTGAATATTTTGCTAGATAATTCGTTTGAGAACACGAATGGCCCAGTGGCTGTGCGAACGGCTTCGGCGCTGTGGTGCAGGTTCGATTCCCGCGTCTAGGAAGTTTGGTAGGACATAGCATCCTACTTACCCTACCTCCGGAATATTATGTAATAATAATTATAATGCTGGCTGTGGAACTGTGAGTGTACATTAGAACTTACACCTCTGTGTTACCCTTCGGGGAATAATGATAAGTAAGGAATACCCCAAAAAGAAAATATCCTTTTATAAGTCTACTAGCTTTCCGCCAGCGGCTTCGCCCGCTATCCCGCCGGAACCATACATTTTACCGGGATAAAAAGTAGCCTATGTGCTATTCCAAACTATAATCTATCTCTGTGCCAAATTTTATCCAGATCCGTTCAGTAGTTTTTGCGTGAAAGAGTAACAAACAGCCATCCATTCATCCATACATCCTCACAAACTTTCACATTTATAATATTAGTAGGAAGGAAGTAGGATTAGTAGGATCACATATTTATACAATGTTAAATAGGTACACGGATTTGTGGCTAGACAGGAAGTTTATGTGATGTTTTAGTAGTTATCGTCTAATAGCTAGATACCCTCATGGGGAACTGCGTAATTTAAGTTATTAAGTTGTCTCTAGGAGATAATCTAATTTATTACCCTTCTCTCAAGATACCCATAAGTCTAGGTAGAGTTATGGGTATCTTGAGTGAAGGGTCTACAGGTAGTAGTAGGTATAGGTATACCTAGTACTACCTGTACCTACTCAATTCATCTTGGCAGACTGGTATTTCCAACATTATTTTGATTGATGAACAAGTTATCATCATTCAGACGCAACAGCGTCACGCGTGAGGATTATGCGTTTGACTTCCAGATGATCAAAGATATGATGATTTTATACTACTAGCTTTCCGCCAGCGGCTTCACCCGCGTGTTCTAGGTATTTTTTATAAATTTAATCCCTTTTTCGCATTAAAAGTAGCCTATGCCCTTTCTCAGGCTCTAGACTGTCTGTGTACCAAAATTCATTTAAATCGGTTCAGTAGTTTGGCACTAAAGCGCGACAGACAGACAGAGTTACTTTCACATTTCTAATATTAGTAAGGATAAGGGAGTAAGGATTATTCTGTTAGGAAGTTCTCAGTCCTCAGCACTCGAAGGCATCAATTACATAATTCCTAAAATACAGGGAATACAGAATGTCATCAGTATGTACTCGCGACAATGAAACCTATAAGAAAACTACCCGTCATAAAATTTTAAGTGTTTATAAAACCGGTCAAGTACAAGTCGGACTCGCACTTAAAGGGTTCATTTTAAAACATCAATAAAATTAGTAGATAATGGCACTAGAAATAAAAACTCCACGAAAATTTCAACTCTCCACCTATTACGGTTCATGAGATAGAAAGATGGACAGCGGAGGATTAGTAATAAAAAAAATGTTTGACGTTTATTTATCGTATTTCATAAGAAGAGAAATGCGACAATTTTTATCCCATTAGCATTTAGTCTACCTGAGAAGCGTGAAGTATGCACTAAGTAAGTAATTACGATTATAACAACACATTGTGTAGATAATAAGTGAAAGAGAAACATTAGATATATTATCGTCAACATAACAGTAAGAACCACTGCATAAACACACTGGGTTAAAGCAGGTTGACGAGGTATAATGAACTGTGAGTGTGGTCCAGTAGTGTCTGACTATTGACTAATATAGGATCGATTCCCAAAGGACACAAATATTAAGGTATGTGATATACCTGTGGTAATAAGGTCCCGTTGGCACACTTGGTATTAATAATTTTCATTTGAAGTTTCAATCATATTCTGAGTTCCAGCTCGGCGTTTGTATTTTTTCCCCTTTACTGTTCTGTACCGGGGAATACTAAAATAAAAAGATTTGCTGCTTGTGTAGTGATTTGGGACCGAACCTGATCACAATTTCCCGCCAGGGTTTCGTAGATTTTTTAAAATGCTGAAAGTTTTAAAACAAGAGCTGATAGATAATCGTTCTTTACATTTTCTCGTCACTGATTACACAGACAAAATAATGACCTGACGAGGCTGTTGCAGCGATTTCCCGACCTATGCCAAGGTCTGACTCGTTTTTAACTGATCGTGCGCGGGGCATTTAGTCCTTTTCACAAGGGAAATGAGCACACTTAACACAACGACTCTGAAGGTTTCTAGAGATGTTTTAACTAACGGTTTCATCACACTTTTTAAGACAGGTAGGACTCAGCAAATTATCCCTCAAATCTGGAGCAACCCTTACCTTACCGAAAACTGCAGCCAAATAACGCACTTTATTGTGTGTTGTGTTCCTGCAGTAAGTAAGGTTACCAGAGCTCCTTGCGCCTGCGCTGCGCTGGCAGCAAGATGAACATTTCTGTAACTGTCGGCGTGAATCCTTCTTAAACATCTAAGAGGTTTTTGCAGCGTCGGCAATGCTGCAGAGCCGCATGCTTGTTTGCCACCCTAGTGCTATAAAAAAACTGTAATCCCGATACATTTAAGTTCTATGTAAATATTTATTACACTGTGGTAATATTATAAGCCTATTGCCATCAACCGCAAACAGGTAGATTCCGCGCTAACCCAAACTCAAAAACTCAATACACTGTTTAGTGTTCCACCTGGGTACCGAACACACAATCTAGCGGAGCAGTCGCGTTTACGACCACTAGGATGATGAGGAAGTAAGGCTTGTTCTTGACAGTAATTTTATTTGAAAAATAAATAAATATAAAACTGCCGTTGGCACAAAGATCAAATTAAGAGTAGTAAAAGAAGTGCTTTCCCCTAATTTTCAGATTTCTAACAATGGATTTTTGATAACAACTTCAAAGAAAGCGGAGGTACACAACTGGTCTGCATTTATTTGATGTTTCCAACCAATTTTCATGTATTTTTTAATAAGGAAGGGACTGCGTCGAATTAAGTAAATTTTGACAAGGTTCAGATACTTCGAAAGTAAACTATGTAAAAGTTCATTATGTTATTACGTACTTATGGTCACCCCTAAACATTCATTTATACTCGCCATATTCTTTCATTCATGTGCCACCAACATGAGGAGGCTGTTTATAGTGTTCATGCAGTCACTTTCTGTCACGAGTGTTATTATGATGTAATTTTGTGGTGGGGAGTTGGATCGCAAGCACGGTATTTATAATATCTTCAATAAAAATAGCATCGCTTTCTATAACCACTTACACTATAATGACGTAGAAATATTCGAGTACTTGTAACAGTTACATCCAACATACTTTAAACGCTTTTATTGTTTCCGTACTTGCTACTAACTGAATTTATTGTCCAAAGGAAATAAAAAAATTACATTTCTTAAGGTGTATATTAAACCGGCAAGCTTGAGAGATTTTTGCAACGGCGTGAAGTCTGCCAACCCGCGCTAGGCCAGCATGGTAGACCCAGTCTAGCCCCTCTCTTTCTGAGAGGAGACCCGTGCCCAGCAGTGGGACCATTAATGGGTTGATGATAAAGGTATCAGTACCTATTCAGGGTCATACTTAAGTCTCCGAGAACGAGAAGAAAGGCAGGCAACACAACATCCGGCACACACAACAGAAGTATAAATTGTGATAAAAAATATTTTACAAAGAAAGTCTTATTCAGATCGATAAAGGAGATCATCAAAAGCCCATACAACTCAGCCAAAATTTGTACCGGAGGTACATGACAGCTGTTAAGTTGATAGTTTTTACCATGAAATCATTACAAAATAGATAATAGTGTGCCAAAATGGCGTGATTTTTCTCAAATATAAAGTTTTTTTTCTCATTCCCCAGTTAACATTAAAAAAAAGTACTAGTTTTAACCAGCGTAATACAGGGTATATTTTCCAATAAGTGTACCTTCGGTACATCATTTGGGCCGATTTCGATAACCTCGTTTGTTTGTAAAGTGAAGTATTTTTTCCGTACCTATTCTCCAAAAATGATTGTGCAAAAATTTAAAATTTTCTGTTCAAAATGCATCCTGCTTTAGAATATTTGCATGTCTCCGAGTGTAATGTGGACTAATCTAAGAAGATTATTTACTAAAGTTGTTAGCATCATTTAGTTTGAGATATTTTGGTACCTAGTACGTATATTATAAGTATTTAAATTGTTGAATATTAGTATGTCCTACAAGTTGTTTCGGTGTTCATGTGAATTTCCCAAAAATTGCATCTAAGTGCTCACCAAGGAATTTCTTTTTAAAATTTCATGCTTTTAAACGCGGTATAAGCAGTGTCTTGTCTTTCATACAGTTAGTGTCAGTGTAAGTTTTATACAGTATACATAATTATTTAAATGATGTATAGTTGGGTACAGTGAATATTTCTCACGAGACTTGTGGGATAATTTTTATGTCATTGACATAAAGTTCAAACTTGATTAATTTAACGGACTCCATGCGTCACAACTGTCTAAATGAGTGCTATCAGTGTCAGTGAAAGTAGAACTTGCAATTTTACGGTGTGCAAATGGCGTTCTGCCTTCTTTGGTGATGGTACATCATCTCAAAGTTGGATTGTGTTTACCAAATACTGTACAGAACAGAACATTTATCGTATATATAGCGTATAGCGTATATATATATATATATAAATATATATATATATATAGCGTATCCTAAAATAAAGACAGATTTATCTATGGTTGTAATACGACTTCTAGAAGCATCTGTCTGATTTATTACCCGACTGCCGAAGGAGGGTTATGTATTTGATGCGTATGTATGTATGTATGTCCATTCCTATGTCCGCTCAACTACTCAACGGCTCAACCGATTTAGATAAATGACACATTATCATCTAAATCTTGGTAATTCTTATAATTTAGATTGATCGAACAGCTTGTCCCGCCTGCAATACATTTTCCAACATCACAGAGCTTGTTTTTAGATTTTTAGTTAGTACTTTTTATGCAATCGGGTTTTTGGATTCATTTAATTAAAACAAAATATTCATGAAGTTTTACGTACAAACGACATGTAGTAAGTACCTGCCTAGGAATAATAAACACATAGACCACCCCTAAACTATATAAAATAAATAAGTAAATGGAGCTTTATTTATTTATTAACCCCCGACGCAAAATCGACGGGGTGTTATAACTTCGACGTGTGTGTGTGTGTGTGTGTGTGTGTCTGTCTGTGGCATCGTAACTCCCGGACGGATGAACCGATTATGATTCAGTTTTTTTATTTGAAAGGTGAATTACTCGGGAGTGTTCTTAGCTATGTTTAATGAAAATCAGTCCAAGATGGCCGCCGCCACAAAATAGCGAATTACATATTTTTTCACAACTCCCTCAATATGGGTATCAAATGAAAGGGCTTAACTAGGAGAATACTATCTATACACTATGATAAATGTCAAATCCAAGATGGGCGCCACCTCAAAATGCCAAATTACATTTCGTATTGGGGGTTTTCTAAATTTTTACTTTAGGTTAGTTTATATAGATATGCTTTATTGTACACCAAAAAGAAATACACAGGTAAGATACATAATTGAGCTTTGTGTGGTGTTATTTTTCTTTGTGTGGAAGTAGGTACCTAATAGTACTTTTCAGGCCATAATAATTATCATACTTAATATTATGATAATATTTGTGGAAAAACTCAAGGACATTCAACACAATCTAATTAAACATTAGGTACAAGCTACAGCACTAACACTTTTAATTGGGTTATTTGGTAAACAAATAAGGATTTAGCGTTGAACTAACTCATCTAGAGATAACAATAGATGTACTTTCTTTTTTTTCCTAGCCTTTTTCCCAACCATGTTGGGGTCGGCTTCCAGTCTAACCAGGACGCGGCTGAATATCAGTATTTTACACGAAGCGACTGCCACCAGACCTCCGCAAACCATTTCTGGGCAATACCGATATTCGAAGGAAAGACTGATTGTCAGGCTTTTTAGGTTTCTGACTACCACTAACGATTGTCATAGGTGCTCGTATGACAACCGGGACCGACGGCTTACGTGCTCTCCGAGGCACGGAGAGCTCTCGATATGTTAAGAATGGTCACCCATCCACAGACTGACCGCGGCAAGTGTAGCTTAACCTAGCAGATCGGTTGATCAGCGTAGACGTACAACTTGGCCACGAGCCCCTTATAGCCGTAAAATACTATTTCTAGATAATATTAAAAGACGACTTATACCTATTTAGTTAGTTAGTAAAATTCTTGGTAGGTTTATTTTGTAGTATTAGCATTTGTTAGGTATATATTATGTATATTCCGACTTACTTAGATATTTTTAATTAGATATTACCATAAAATTTTCTATTTACTTAGTTGTTTGGCGTGTTAATTTTCCATTACAGTGTGAGGTGGAATTAAAGGTAAATGAACTCTTATCGTTGCTTAGCTATTTAAAAGAAACAGTGCCAGTACCTATATTTGATGACGTTATACTTTTGTGTGTTGTGCGCGTTGACGGGCTGCACAAGCTATCCATTCGAAAAAATATTGGGGACATTTTACACGGCACCATCTACATAGTTCCAAATTAAGCAGAGCTTATACCATAATGTAACAACGAAAACTGTTTATACTATGGGTACTAGACAATAGATATTATTATATACGTTTTTTGTTGTAAATACATACATAGAATACAAGAAACTCCTAGACAAACACAAATAAATATTCATCACATAAATATTTGTGTCATGTGGGAATCAAATCCACGACCTCGTGGTCAGCAGACCTGAGACCACATACGGCGTCTCAAGTATTCACGATCCTCACAATTATTTATTTACACATACTTAGAATTAAAGCAGTGATAGCCTAGAGGAATGGCCACTGGACTGCCAAGTCAAAGGGTTGAGTTCAAATCCAAAGCACGCACCTCTGACTTTTCGAAGTCATGTGCGTAATCATCACTCGCTTTAACGGTGAAGGAAAACATCGTGAGGATACTTGCATGCCTGAGAGATTTTCTCGACGGTATGTGAAGTCTGCCAACCCGCATTGGGCCAGCGAGGTGGACTATGGCCCAATCCCTCTCATACTGAGAGGAGACCCGTGCCCAGCAATGGGTTGATGAGGATACTTAGAATTATTATTCTGTGCCCCCAAAATCTACCGCTAGCCTATTTAGTAATGGTGTTGTTGTGGTTTTATTTTCAGCGAGGAGGATGGCCGCGATGACGGGCACCCCGCTGCTGTTGGCCAACACGCTGCTCTCAAGCAAACTGCAAGATGACGACCTGAGATACGCTGAACCAAAGAAGAATAGAGATTATGAGTAAGTGCTTTTGTTATTAACTTAACCTTATAATCTTTTAACAATTCATTTTCCCATTCTATGTTGGATTCAATCCAACATAGTTCAATCCATTCAAATTCAATACAGTCACGAACATAAATTATTTAAAAACACTTACAAAAGTACTAAAGCGATTTTTCCATAAATCAGCGATTGCAAATTTGACATAACATCAATGTCACTATAGTAGATATTAGTTCATAAATACTATGTTCGTATTACCACAAATTGTTACCCGCCCGTCAAAACGAAGGAGGGTTATTTATCACTAAGTACAAGAGAAAATTGTATTTGAATTTGGCCTAGTATAGACTTTACAATGAGTTTCCAGTTAAAAATAAGTATTCAGACTGGTAATCCATGTCTCTTAATTCAATTATAGGTATGGTCGTTCAATTAAGGACACAAAAACTAAATAAAAAATACTAAAAGAGAGTAGGGCTGATACAATTTGGTAGGTAGGTACTAGTATTGTTTTAGGTCAAAATGATATTTTGATTATCTGTTATTAACCTGCGAAGGTCGCAGGTTCATACCCTACGTGAGTTCTAATTTTCATTTTGCTAATATGAATATTTAAACCTTTGTAGGTAGGTACAATAAAACAATTAGTGAAAAACGACAGTTTATTCAACAAATTCGACATACAGTTTCAAAACTTTTAATTAGGATACATAACAAAATTGCCTTTTGTGCTGAGAACCCGGTAAGAGTTTCCGACTGTATTAACCTATCATTTAGGTTTAAGGTACTTTAAAAAACCAGCAATCCAAGCCAATTTGCAATCTAATGCAATTTATATAAGCGTACTGTCATTCCCATATATTTTGTCTCTATTTGCAACTTGGCTAACCCCCCAGGAAAATAACGTTTCGAATGCATATACAAATTGATGCTTCCCTTTTTTTTAAAATGACCAATGACATTATAAAGTTAAAATAATATATCATTGATTATGACTTTGTTATTTTATAGAAGAGTAAGCATGTACTTTGTGAAACCACTGCACCGTGTAAAGTTTACTATCGTATTCATTTATCAAATGGTTTATTCAGAATTTTTTGAAGAATAATCTTCGCTGTATTTTACGGACATTCATAAAAAAAAGTTTGGTTACTAATCTCAATAAAAAAAAACCTAATCGTTCTATATGCTTCTTCATCCTTCACCTCACCTAAGGTTAAAAAAATTGTTAGAGTGTAGAATACCTACAATTTGACTGACAGACATAGAAGTATGAAATTTTTATAGTAGGTAGTTCCAAACCATCAAGGGCAAAATGGAATAAAATAAATTGGTTCCTTCGTTTGGTAGTCACGATGCCACAGACACGTTAAAAATATAACACCCCTTTGTATGAGTTGAACGAGCTGTAAGCTATAAATCATATTCAATGCATAGCGTTAAATCCCTGATCTGTTACCAATGACACACCATCTGATACTTTAACTACACTTCAATCGAACTTACGTCATGCAAAGGCGAAGAAAAGAAGTTATATCGATAGTAGGTAGCTATAAGGTCTCCCTGTCCCATTTCTTATTTTCACAAATAAGACAATGCCAGAATTATTAATGTCAGTAATGTGTAGTGCATTACATACAAAAAGATAAAATTAGTAACATTTTATTCATCAATATAAAAAAAAAGGTAAATAATGATTCATTCATATATTTATGGCTACTTTTCCTTCCTGAAAACCATGAAGTGTGTCCCGAATTTGAAAATTTCTGTTTGTCGCAGTCTAGGAACTTTGGGAACCACTGTACTAAGCACTAAAAGTGATACAAGAACTTTAATCAGTTTAAAAAAAAATGATGTTCCTCATTTCGACTGCATTTGTTGGTTGGTGTATGAACATCGATCGTTGTAAGGATATTACAAAATGCTTAAAGTTTCGATTCAAAAGAGACAATTTCCCGTCTTTAGCAGCCTGCAAATCAATTGAGATAATAATTACTTACAATAATAATAAAAAACTGTTTCTATCTACACAAAGATTGAATTATTAAATATCCTAAGCGCTGATCGGATAAGGAAACAAGAATAACAGTACATTTTAGTTATTTGCAAGTCACACTAACTTCACTACTTATTAAGCAATTAAAATAGCAACTGTTACATTTATGGCAATCTTTTTAATTGCAGATGGCAAGTGGTATGGAGAAACGTGCTTGCATTTGTGTACTTACACGCCGCTGCGTTATATGGCTTCTACTTAATGTTCACTGGAAAAGTCAAATTGTGGACCGTTTTGTTTGGTAAGTTTTTCTTTCTATATTCTATGTTTTTACTCTGTCTTCATGATATGGTGGGGCTGCTTAGCATGGAGTACTGGATTGTCCTTGAGTGTCTTGGATAACCAAGTAGAGCGAAATGTTTTTCTTTGTAATTCTTAGAAGCACCTCACGAGTTTGGATAAGTTTAGTGGTAGGGTATGTTGAACTCGTACCTACCTACTAAAAACCTAGCTTGCCTGCCCTCGCTCTTTAATCATGGCCATAGGATTCATGACACTACAAAAAAGTATACAAGTAAGTATTACATTTTGTAGTGTCATCTCTCTCTATATTATTATTACTTATAACCATTTTCTAGAGTTCCCAAAGTACAAGCTCTGCTTAGTTTAGGACTAGATGGTGCTGTGTAAAATGTCAAAAAAAACACAGGATACCCCTGGCTAACCTTTTTATACCTTAATCATTTATGAGAAAGGTTAAAGGTTCAATAAAATCTTATTTATAACCCGTGGCTGGAGCTCACCTATCCGGGAGGGACTTGGCTCATAGATAATCATGCCAAATATCTCCAAGAAACTTGTCCAATCCCTACATGTGACCTTGTTCAATAATATTATAATTTCCTCATCAGTAACAATTGAAAACTAATATTTATTATTATTAAAACTAAACCGATTTATGAATGCCTACCTCGGTTATATCAACCATAATTATTATGTTCTAGGTCAGAAGTCTTCTTTTGTTAGTCTTACGTAGTGGATAATGTGGATAAGAGGATCAAGGAAATGAACTTGACTGATATCCATCCATCTAACGATTGCATAATCCGTCACTGTCATTCTCCTTGGATATTACTGTGTGATCCGCGATGATACACTTCACGTTGGTGGTACCGATAGTCTATCACGAGTCTTTATTCTATTGATAGTCCCGCAGCAATACGTATATCGATAAAATTATCGATAGTATGGGCTCTATTACCCTTAGCTCTTAATATATGGAGAGAATATAAGAAAGGTCGGTGTCATAACTATCATATACATATATGGAGGTTAAGGATATTCCAGGAGACAATAAATTGACAAAATCCTGGAATATCCTTAACCTCCATATATGTATATGATAGTTTGACACCGACCTTTCTTATATTTGGCTAGTAAAAAATGATGAAGGTGAAAATAAACTAATGATGAGATACTTACTGAGAGTTAAGAAAAACAGAATAACTACTAAAAAATACTTAGTAGGTATTTTATTAAAAATATAATATAAATTCTATAATAGAATTGAATAATTATTCTTTATTGCATACCATTAACCAATGTAAGTAAATCATAACTGATATCGATAAAGGTATCGATATAGGTGAGTATCATAATGTTACATTGATATATCCATTATAGGTTCGTTTAATTCGTAGTCCAACAACTTCGATAATTCCAAGCTTAAATGAAATTGCAAATCAATATTTTTTTTACCACTTTTAGCGCGATCGATATCCCAACTGACAGGTTTATCGATAGTGGGAATATCGATGAAACTGCATCGCCGCATCGCTACTATAATGATGAGGTGTTAGGAACCCGATCAATCACGCGTTGAATTCGCTCATGCGTTAATGGGACTATTTGCAGTTGATTGCAAATCGTTCATGTTTTTTTATTACAGTGAAACATACTACCACTATTCCCCAAAAGATGTAGATTTAACTCAATCCGTAAGCCCAGATAAAGTCATACATTTACCAAAGACATAAAACCTCTCTGGTTAGATACTCGTTGGAATTTACGAAATAAGCAAATACGCTCGGAAAATTAAGAAATTAGTGTTGTTTCCCATCGCGTCCGATAAAGACAGCGACAACAATCAAATAAAATACGTACCTATCCAGGTAATCTCCTCTTAAAACGTCTATACAGTATTAATGCTTTGTACTTAGTTGATATCTAGAGATAATATGATAATATTTACTTGAATCGGTCAGTCACTTACTAATGAACGCTACGGAATAGGGATATATTATAGAAAAATATCTATGAACCCCTTTCCTCGCAGCAATTTTTGTGCAGAAAATTCCTTAAGGTTCGTCCGCTGCCAGGGGAGGAGGCAGGGTATATCAGACTCATACCAAATAAAAACCGCACCTTTTTGCCATGACAGGGTAAAAGCCCGGTTAAGATTCTAAAGCTCCTGAGCTAGAATCTACATCCGTCCTAAAAAAAAAAAACCATGACAGGGTCATGAATATGATTGCCAGTACCTACCATGTCCCCAGCTATAGGGGAAGGTAAACACGTACTTGTAGATCTATGGCGATACCTAATTACTTATCGAACCAATTTAGATGTCACAGTGTATGTATAAAGCTTCAAGTACAAAAAGGGCACAGACGAAAGGATAACATCACGATGATAATTATGTAGTTCTCAAGAGATACCGAAAATATCTTTATGTAGGTACTACATATAAATACGAGTTTTTATATAAACGAATAATAGTGATCTTTATTGACATCGATATCCACATCAACAGTGATATTCAGGCTCTACATTAAAACTAATTGTAACTAAGTGTTTTACATGACTAAGTATACATTCGATTGCTCTACGGTCACTGAAAAGTGAATCTTAGATTCTAAGGTTCATAATTCGGAAGGGCTCGTGGCTAAGCTATATCTGCGCTGATCAACCGATCTGCAAGGTTAAGCTACGCTTGCTGAATGCTGAGGTCAGTCTGTGGATGGGTGACCATTATTAACACATCGAGACCCCTCCGTGCCTCGGAGAGCACGTAAAGCCGTCGGTCCCGGTTGTCATACAAACACCTATGACAATCGTTAGTGGTAGTCAGAAGCCCAAAAAGCCTGACAACCAGTCTATCCTCCGAATATCGGTATTGCCCAGAAATTTGGTTGCGGAGGTCTGATGGCAGTCGCTCCGTGTAAAATACTGATACTCAGCCGCATCTGGTTAGACTGGAAGCCGACCCCAACATGGTTGGGAAAAAGGCTAGGAGGATGATGATATTGATCATCATTACAAATCGTTGTTTCTGTTTCCAGGTGTAAGCTTTGCGATAATGTCTGGGATGGGCGTAACGGCCGGTGCCCACAGGCTATGGGCCCACCGCTCGTACAAAGCGCGCTGGCCGCTGCGGCTGTTCCTAGCTTTCATGCAGACAATGGCCTTTCAGAACCACATCTACGAATGGGTGCGAGATCATAGGTCAGTATCAAAGTTATTTAAAGATCTCTGAACAGTGAAGTGTGAATAACTTAGTGTAGATATCGGGAAGTAGAAGTGTGAATGATGACGAATGAGAATGAAGGATGATGAATGACATCAAACATAACATCACATCTGTTGCCCCGATGGCCACGTTTAGATTAGACTGAGGACAATTAGATAAAGGGAAAAATAGAAGAACTAACTTCACAAATCATTACCGAATACCAAGAGACCGGAAGTCCTGACCAAAACAAGACTGACTGACTCTTGAAAAGTAATGCCAAGTAGTTTGACAGCTACTTGGCATTACTTTTCAAGAGTCAGTCACATCCACTTTTTCCTCCAATAGTTTGGTACATTAAATACTTACCCAGACACTTTCAGGCGAGCGATATCGCCACCTTACTTAGGACTTTAAGCATTTATATTCAATATAGAACCTACCGAAGTTTTGGGGAGCTGATGAATGCTACCTACTCATCATCTGAGGAAATAAAGATTGCTATACAAGGGCAGTTATAATTTTTTTTCACTGTTTGACTAGGGAAAATATTTTAAGCCCAGATGGAACATAGGCTACCCCTAAACAAAATCTGCAGTTTGTATGAGCCGGAGTGTTTAACGGTATAGTGGCGACCATTAAAAAACAATACAACGGAGAGTTAACTAAACCTGCAAAATAAATAATAATAAAATCCAGATCTTTTTAGAAAGCCATAATTTCAGTCAGAGCACAGCGACGGTTTTTCCATGAACTGGTCAATCAGCAGATATCTAACGGCTGATTAACTAAATTATAATCAAGCGAAGTGTACTGGACATGACGTAATAATATTTGAAACGCATCGTTGGGCTCTATAATTACAGTTATATCACATTTAGTTACGTAACGAAGGTACAGGAATAGGTTATTAGTAAAAACCACGCAAATAGAGGATATAATTAAATAGTCAAACGAACTTACCTGTAAGTGAAGTTCGACGGTAATTATACGAAGTTGTTGTCTCGTCCGAAGATGAGTCATAGAAAACAAGTGTAGTCCCGGCGTTGCCACTCACTGGCGCCACATACTTTTGAAGAAAAAGAAGAAACAGAGCGCATCCCTACGTGCGCCCTTTGCCTCTGTAACTCTATGGCTTCATTAAGTTTATAGTGATTTATTGATTTTACAACATAGGGCTCATACTCATGTCTCTACGTGGTATGAGATAACTGGGTAGGGTGGGACTCTTCATCTTCGGACGAGACAACAACTTCGTATAATTACCGTCGAACTTCACTTACAGGTAAGTTCGTTTGACTATTTAATTATACTCGTTTGTTGTCTCGTCCGAAGATGAGTCATAGAAAACAAGTGTAGATGTTCAAAGACTTGTTGTAAAATCAATAACCATTTATTTAAAAAGAAAGGACAATCAGAAATAGTTTCTTTTTATCATAATTAAATAATTATATGTACTTCTTATCTTCTGTTAATTATTGTCATAATCAACTGGTCTTAACTAATGATAATCACAGTAATGTTTATAATCTTAGTTTGTTTTTTTTTTTTTTTTTTACATAACATATTTTTTTTTTTTTTTTTTTACAATCAATAAACCCTATTAAACTAGATTACCAACTCTTAATAGAGAATTTGTTATAATTAAACACATAACAATGATGGTAGTAACATTAATATGATAGTAAGTTATTGAATTACATTGAATTGATTAACTTGTATTAAAGATTGCTTCAGAGAAGCTTCTATTGTTGATGATGGGTCTATTGTAAAATCTGGCAAAGGTTGTAGACTCTCCCGTCCAACCAGCCGCTCTCCTTATATCGTCAATATTGACACCCCTCCGATACGCTGCTGATGTCGATGCATGTCGAGCGCTATGTGCTGAGAAGGTGTCAATATCTATACCGCTATCTTTCATAGTGTTTTTGACCCAGCGGCTGATTGTGCTAGAGGACACAGGTTTGTATGGTTTTCTTATTGAGATAAACAGATTGTTACAAGTACGGATATTATTAGTTAGCTCTAGATGTTGGGGTTTGATGCGGGAGGTAAAAATGATCTTCAAAACATCCAGGAAAACATTTGTATTTAGTTAACAGTAGTACAAGAATAATTGTAATGAATTTGGCGATTTCCTTCGTCGCGCAACGCGACACCCTCAGCCCGTCCCGTTTTCTAATGCCATCTTCTTCCTCTTTTTCCCCGCTGCCCCGCGCCCCGCGTCTTCTCCACTCGGTCGCGTTCGGCGGCACTCGGAGGCGGCCGGCGCTCGGCTCGCGTGTCGTGAGCCGATAACGCGAGGGCTTTTGGCCATAGATGGCGTTAACATAAGCCCCCGGCCTTGGAAGCTCTGCTTTCAACGAAGTAGTAAAGATGAAATTTTGATGAATAGATGACGAACAGGATGAACTTGATGATGATGATAAGTACGTCTACGTATATATTAAGCGGTCTCCTCGTTTTCTTGTTGTGGAAACAGGGGACATATTTTTGGGAATGCCCTCTGTATCACTCCGCTTGCCGTTTTGATATTAGCGACCCGGGAAACTCCATCCTTGCCGGGAAATGTTTGGATTATTCTCCCAAGACGCCATTTTAGAGGTGGGAGATTATCTTCTTTGATTAATACAAGCGTATCAGGTTGCAACTCTTCTTTCTTTGTCTGCCATTTGGTTCTGGTCTGAAGTTCTGAAATGTACTCTTTAGACCACCTCTGCCAAAATTGTTGTCGCATTTGTTCAACTCGGTCGTATCGAGTGAGTTGATGTGAAGTAGTCGTCATCAGGTCTGGACTGGCGGGCGAAGTGAGCGGCCGGCCAATCAAAAAATGAGAAGGAGTGAGAGGAAGAAGGTCTGCTGGGTCAGTGGATAATGGGTACATAGGGCGAGAATTGAGGACGGCCTCTATTTGCGCTAATACCGTACTTAATTCTTCATATGTTAAATTCGCGTTCGCGACGACCCGACGTAAGTGAAACTTACATGATTTCACTCCTGCCTCCCACAATCCCCCGAAATGCGGTGAATAAGGAGGAATGAAGTTACATTTTATATTATCATTAGCTGCGAATTCGATTATATTATTACTATTATTAATAAAAAATTGCGACAACTCTTTCATTGCCCCGACAAAATTCTTGCCATTATCTGAGAATATCTCAACCGGTTTACCCCGTCGAGAAACGAATCGTTTTAATGCGAGTATGTAAGCGTCTGTCGTTAAATTTGTTACCAATTCTAAATGAACTGCACGTGTAGAAAAACACACAAACAAACATATGTAACATTTTTCTAATTTAGCGCCTCTTCCTTTGCGGTTCAGTATTAACAATGGGCCGGCATAGTCTACACCGCATCGCAGAAACGGATAGCCCGGTTCTAACCTTTTTGAAGGTAAATTGCCCATTTGAATTGAAATAGGTTTGGCCTTTATACGAGTACATGTCACACAGTGATGCACGACATACCTGGCTAAATTGCGACCTCTAAGAGGCCACCAACTGTCACGTATAGTGGCTAATAATGCTTGAGGACCAGCATGCAGCAGCTGTCTGTGCTCATATTCAAAAAGAAGACGCGTGAAGGTATGCTTACTACATAATAAGATAGGGTGTTTTTTATCGTATGAAAAACTCGTGGAATTGTCTAAGCGACCTCCAACCCTAATTAAATTATTATTATCTAAAAATAGGTTAAGACCCGAGATATTACGAGCAGGTTTAAAGGTTAAATTCCCCTTTGAGGACTTAACAAGATCTGGAAATGATTCCCTTTGCGATAATGAAGTTAAAATTTTAATAGATTTATTTAATTCATCAACTTGAAGTGGACCACTGATACGATTTGTTTTTATTTTGTTGCGAGTATTATCAATAAAACGTAACATGTAAGCGAATACGCGTTTCATACGGTTAAATGACGAAAATCTTTTAAATGGAAATGTGTTGACCTCAATTTGAGAGACTAACACGGTAGTATTTAATTTTATATCTGGCAATTCACGAGTATCAATATTGTAACAACTATAATCATGATCAAAATTAGAATTATATTTACGTAAATATTCCGGACCATGCCACCAAATGTCGGATGTGCACAACGTATCGAGTGTGACCCCGCGTGACACTAAATCAGCTGGGTTGAACTTACTACCTACATGTAACCACGGTAAACTACCGGTACGTTCGTTAATTTGAGATACTCTATTCTGAACAAAAGTTTTGAGAGAATGGGGTGACATTCGTAACCATCCTAACACAATTGTGGAGTCCGACCAAAAATAAACCTTGTCAAAACTCAAACGAAGTGACTTAATAATTTTTGTGTATAATTTCGCACCTAACAAAGCGCCGCATAACTCCATACGCGGAATTGTTATTGGCTTGACAGGCGCGACCTTGGATTTAGCGCATAATAACATTACTGACACTGAGTTATCAGAGTCAGAATACATACGGACATAGGCACAGGCACCATAAGCATTTTGCGAAGCATCCGTGAAAATATGAAGCTCTTTATGTTGCCTTTTATTGTCGGCCGCCTGACGCGGTATACGTATATTTTCTAAACATTGAAGCGAATCAACGAATTTTGTCCAACTAATTAAAACATTGTGAGGGATCGGATCATCCCAACCAATTTTATACAACCACAACTTCTGCAATAATATTTTTGCAACGATTATAGTAGGCGCGAGCAAACCTAACGGGTCGTACACCTGCGCAACAGCTGATAACATAATGCGTTTGGTGACGTGATTCCCGGTTAGGTTTAATTTAGTCGTATAATGCAACTCGTCAGTGGTAGCAAACCATCCTAATCCTAACGTTTTACTTTGACAATTTTCACCTAAAGATAAATTTTTCGACGAGTTTAAAGTTGTTAAATCGAAGTTAAACAGCCATTTTCGTAATAACAAACAACCCGATTTTAATTGGTTAGAAACTTTAGTACAGATATCTAACAGTTCGTTTTTATCATCGCAACCCGTTAACAAATCATCTACGTAGAAATCTTGATCAATAATAATTGCTATAACGTTATCAGTGCACTCAGATGCGAGTTGTTTTAGACAGCGCATGCTCAAGTACGGAGCGGACGCCGTGCCGTAGGTAACCGTGTTAAGCCGGTACACACCGAGTGCGTCTGTGGGATTTTCCCTCCATAATATTAATTGTAAGTTTTGTTGATCTGGTTGAATTAGGATTTGTCGGTACATTTTTTCAACATCTGCGCAAGCAATATATTTATACTGACGGAATCGTAATAAAATAGCAAAAATATCATTTTGTAAAGATGGGCCAATTAATTGGATGTCATTTAATGACCTTCCACTAGAAGTTTTAGCGCTTGCGTCAAAAACCACGCGTAGTTTAGTGGTTGTGCTCTGCTCCCTAAACACACCGTGATGCGGTAGAAAATAATGCGGAGACGTATAATTATCTATTCTCGTCATGTGACCGAGTTGTAAATATTCACGCATAAAATCGAAATATAAAGTTTTGTAGCTCGGTGTGCACCGACCTAACTTACGTTCGAGCGCGAGAAACCTGTTTTCCGCTATCTTGTATGAGTCGCCTAGTCGATCAGCTGATTCTCGCAGTGGAATACGCACAGAGAAACGACCGTGATTGTCGCGTGTTGTCGTTTCTACGAATAATTTTTCACATGTGCGCTCCTCGTCTGTTAAATTATCCGCATTAGAAAACACTTCTTCCAATTCCCAAAATTTTCGTAACTGTATATCTAAATCTAGCGATTGTGTAAAATTACACTGGACTCGATTAATGCGCAAGTCCTTATTACGCACCACACCTGATACAACCCAGCCTAACTGGGTGTTTTGCAAATAAGGGCCGTTGGAAAGACGAATTAAACCATCACTGAGTAGTTCCCAGAATTTATCAGCTCCGATTAATAAATCGATTTGATTATTCGAATAAAATGTAGGGTCTGCTAGTTTTACGTTATTCGGAACACAAAAATTATTAATATTCCTACTAATCGAAGGCATTGTTGCGGTTATACACGGTAAAACTAGACAATTTAAACGCACATTAAAATCATTGTTTTTAGACCTTAAGTGAACATTGCATGACTGTGTCGACTGCGTTACCGAATTACCAACACCTGTGACGTGTACTGTGGACTGTAATAACCGAATTTGTAATTTGTCGCATAACGATTTTGTAATAAACGAATGTTGACTACCATTATCTAGGATAGCCCGAATAGTATGAAATTTCTTATTAACGTCAGCAATTTCAACTAACGCAGTTGACAATAAAACGTGTTCTTGTAACGAATATTCATCAATAATGTGACGATTTTTAGATGTACTGTGTAGTAATGTTGTGTTGTGGGCGAAGCCGGGCGCCGCCGGAGCCACCGCGGCGGCCGCCGCCGCTGCCTCGGGCTCGCCTGGCGATGCGGCCGCCGCCGCCGCCGCGTGTGCAACATGCGAACCCACGACACAGTCCGCATGAAGTAACGAATTATGTTTACGATTACATTGCCTGCACCCGCCGAACCAACAATCGGACACAGCGTGGCCAGCTCGCATACAATTTTTACAAAGTTTGTTTTCGTCTACGAATTTTAGTCTATCCTTAATAGAAAGGTTATTAAATTGACTGCACGAATAAAGTGGGTGATTTGCCTTGCACATAGTGCATATTAGGCTACGCTTAGACTCAAAGCTAGTCGAGTTATGTTTTTGCGGTTTGGTCGAATTACGAGTAGATATATAACTATGTGAGCTAGCTTGAATCGGTGTATACTTTTTTACGAAACCGTCTGACGATTGTTTATTCGAATTATGTGTAACCTTAATAGTTTCTAACATGTCGGCCCTGTCGGTGAGAAATTTAATTAAATCATTTAAAGTGATTTTATCGATAGTGGGACTTTGAGAGTTATTAAGACTACCTTTATGTTGCTCCCATTCCCGTTCGGTGGTTGGGTCTAATTTAGAAACTATTATGTAAATAATTAAAGTGTCCCAGCTTTCTGTGGGTTCACCTAAACTTTGAAGCGCACGAATATTTTTTAGAATTGTATCTATCAATTTACGAATTTGATATGACGATTCTTTAGTAATCGATTGAGTTGTAAATAACGCCTTGACGTGATTGTGTACGAGTAACCTATTATTATTAAAACGATTTTCGAGTAAACCCCAGGCTATTGTGTAATTTTCCGCTGAGAATTGCAATGATTTTATGATCTGACGAGCGGTACCAGATAAAGCAGAACGAAGATAATGAAATTTTTGAATTTCGTCGATTGTTTTCGAATTATGAATTAGCGATAAGTATGTGTCTCTAAATTCCAGCCATTGTTCGAATGAACCGTCAAATGAAGGTAGGGAAATTGTAGGTAATTTAATACTGCTAGGCTTATTATTACATGTGTGTTTTTCTTCAGAGTTTGCGGATGATTTTAACATACATTTAGCTTTAGATAAATACTCGTAAAAGGAATTTTCAAACGTTTCCCTCTCGACTAATTCTTTCTCTAGTTCAGACCCTTGCGACTGTAACTCAATATCATCCTGTACTTGCGAAAACTGTTCTAATAATTTATCTGCCTTTGCACAACGGTCTTCTAAAGCTACCCTTTGGCTATCTGATAAATCCGAGTCTTGTAAAGATTGCACATGCTTGGAGAATAATGTGAATTTACCTTTAATTACACCCCGTTTTTTTATCAACTCCTTAATATTTTCATCACACGGCATTTCGAGAAACTACGGAAAACAGAAGTAGAAATAAAGTAATGCAAGTTGTACTTACAGTTTCGAATTCAAAATGTCGGTCGGGAATCAGGCAGCGGCCGCGTGCTCCCGCCTGCTGTGTAGGTAGGTAAACTTACTTGCCCGCGCGCGTTTTCAACAATCACGATGTAAAATTACTGGAATTTAGCACAATAAACACGATATTAGCACAAATGAGCACTGGGATAGGCGTTTGGATAGGATACTTGAATGACCTGACCGTTTTTCTTCCGCTGGTTATCGACGAGTTGTTTCGATCCGGCTCGAAGGACCAATGTTGGGGTTTGATGCGGGAGGTAAAAATGATCTTCAAAACATCCAGGAAAACATTTGTATTTAGTTAACAGTAGTACAAGAATAATTGTAATGAATTTGGCGATTTCCTTCGTCGCGCAACGCGACACCCTCAGCCCGTCCCGTTTTCTAATGCCATCTTCTTCCTCTTTTTCCCCGCTGCCCCGCGCCCCGCGTCTTCTCCACTCGGTCGCGTTCGGCGGCACTCGGAGGCGGCCGGCGCTCGGCTCGCGTGTCGTGAGCCGATAACGCGAGGGCTTTTGGCCATAGATGGCGTTAACACTAGATAATGTATAACCGCTTTGGCAGGACATATATCTTTTCTATTATTGAAAAACGGAAGGGTTATAAAGGGTTGACATCTATTTGGCCCTGAAGTTTTAACTATCTTATCTATCTTAATAGTAATGCAGTCTTCTTTGATAGTTATATTATCAATATTTATAAGTGATATTGTCTGTGCTCTTTGGCCAGAGGCTAACATTAATAAAGTTACAGTCTTCTTGGTAATAATCTCTAAGTTATTATGTTGGCTATAGTTATTTTCAATATGATTAAGTACCACAGACACATCCCAGGTATTATTATATTTTGGTGTTGGGGGTCTTAGTCTGTAGAAACCTTTGAAAAGTCTCTTAATTTTATTATCTGTACCTAAGTGTGATCCTATGATCAAGGACAGTGCTGATCTGTGGGAATTTAAACTACCATATGGTGATCCCTCCTGAAACTTATGGGTGAAATATTTAATGATATCTGGTATTGTAGGTCTATTCATGTTTATATTATGCGACTTACAGTACTCTGCCCATGCCACCACTGCAGGAGAATATTGACTGAGTGTATTCTTAGATAGTGAACTTATCATAATTTCCACAGCTTCACTATCAATTCCATTATTCATGAATGTTTGCCTGATAATACTCCTGCCATCAACTTCAGTTTTTGGTGGAGTGGGTGTTTTGATCTGGAATTATGCAAGGTAAGCAATTTTTTAGAGGGTTTAAAAATGATAGGTTCACCGATCAATAACCTGTTATATATTGGGAACCATGCTTGGGTAACCCAATGAGGAGCCACTACAATACCTGTTGCCTTATCAGTAATAATTTTTTCTATGGTTTTAAGCATCATAGAGAATGGAGGAAAGGCATAAAATAAGTTATATTGAGCCCAGCTTAGAGTAAAGGCATCTACTGCTACTGCCCCTGGATCTGGGTGCCAAGATACATAATGGTGACACTTTGAGTTAGTCCGTGATGCAAATAAGTCAATGTCAGGTTCACCAAATAATGATATTATTTTTTGATAGAATGTGTCACCTATTTCCCACTCTGTGTGACCTAGTTCCTTCCTAGATTCAAAGTCTGCTATTATATTGTCTTTTGAATTTATATAACTAGCAAAGATCCATAAATTTCTTAGTTCACACCATTGCCAAATGTTTTTTGTAATATTGTGTAAATGAGGGTGTTGGACTCCTCCTAACCTATTGATGTATGCTACCGCAGTCATATTATCTATTCTTAACAGGATTTCATAATTGCTTAAGTCCTTGGCAAAGCATTTTAATCCAAAGAAAGCAGCAATTAATTCCAATGAGTTAATATGGAGTTGAGCTTCATCATAAGTCCATCGCCCACTTGCGGTTTGAGAGCCACAAGAAGCTCCCCACCCTGTGGTTGATGCATCTGTGTATATTTCTAACTCAAAGGTATTTTTTCTAATAGGGTTACCTAAAATCCCTACATTATGAGCCCACCATTGGAGATCATGTATGCATTCATTGTTCAGTGTTAAATTGGTTTCATAATCATAATTATTAGCCTTCAACTGAAGGTATTTTTGCCTCTCTAGTTCCTTAGTGTAGAGAATTCCATATTTAACAGCTGGGCAGATTGAAACTAAGGTTCCAATAACTTTTGCTAAAAAACTTACTCTAATTTGTGTCTTATCTCTTAATTCCTTTATTAAATTTAGACAATTGCTTCTTTTATCCTTTGGGATGTCAATGGTCATACTTCTAGTATTAAAAATCAAACCTAAGAATTTACACTTCTGTTTAGGTATAAAATCACTCTTGTCTTTGTTGATTATGAAGCCTAGTTTTTCTAATATATTTATTGTAGAAAGCATATTCTTTAAGCATTGTTTATAACTATTTCCTATACATAGAAAATCATCTAGGTAGACTACAGATGAAAGACCCTTTTCTCTTAAATATGCTATGACAGGTTTCATAATCTTAGTAAATGTTAATGGGGCTGTGCATAGCCCGAATGGTAAAACATTAAACTGGTAATATTTTCCCTTAAAAAGGAACCTTAGGTATTTTTTACTATGTTCATGAATATTAATCATGTAATATGCATCTTTTAGATCTAAGGATACCAGATAGTCTTGTTCCTGTAACAGTTTACATACTGTTCTGTAATCTTCTAGTTTAAAATGTTCAGTATTAATAAAATTGTTTAGCTCTTTTAAGTTTAGGATAAAACGGAATGAGCCATTAGGTTTTTTGACAAGAAAAATATGTGAGCAGAACTGACTGTGTATAGGCTCGCAGATTTCTACAGCCTTAATCTTAATTAATTTGTTAATTTCAGAGGATATCTGAAGAGTTTCTAAATCAGAGAATGAGTCATTTGCTGGAGTATACTCTTGGTATGGTATGGTATGAAAAGGGATCTTATAGCCCCTGACCCATTCTAAGATGACAGAGTCGGTGGTAATCAATTCCCAATTACATACATGAAATTGCAGTCGACCCACCTGCAGGTCTATCTTCTTCTCCGCTGTAATTTCTCCTCCCTCTTCCTGTTGATTGTTGGTCTGTGTGATGGCCCCCCTGTTGATGACCGCTTCTTCACTTCTGCAGGAGCATAAGGAGGGCCCCGACAGTTTAAAGCCTTGTTTTTAAGGGTGTTTGGTCTAGATGACGTGGTGTTTGGTCTAGGGGTGAACCTTTTTGCAGGTTCTGGCACTTTCAATTCCCTGCCGGATTGCTGCACCGACTTGGCTGCTTTAATCTTATCAGTAAGATTTTCACCAAACAGGTATGTATCTGGTTCAGATTGCAATAGAAGTTCCTTCATATCTTTATTTATGACTGACAGGAGAATTGACCTACGCCCCCGTGTGTCTAAATATAATGAATCGCACAAGAGGCGCGCTGCATCATTGAGTTTCTTTATAACCTCCATCTTATGGCTTTGTATGTTCTCTTTAATGCACATTTGGAGACCTGATCCCAGGCATGACAACGCTGTGGATATCCGCTGTTGTCTGTTGAGTATTATCTGATCTCTTTTCCTTGTCAGTTCACTAACAGCCGCCTTTACCTCTGGGTTCAGTTTTGGTGGTTTAATTTGATTGAAGTTTATGAACGGGGGGTTCTCTCTTAAAACAGTATCTTTTTCCTCCTTACTTAACCCTTTCTTTAGAATAGTTTCCCACCTTTGTGCTATCTGTCTATGAAGCTGTGTTCCCTCGTTCTCAATTAATGGGGGTGCACCTAGTATTTCCAGTACATGATCATCCAGATGATCTTCCTGAGGAGTTTCTACCTCTGACTCAACTAGATTGTCGAGTAGTTCAATGTTTTCATTGACTAGCTCTGGTAGTACACTCTGAACCATTTCTGGAGGGATATTCTCCATATCCTCCTGTCTCGCTGGGGATTCATTTTCTAAGATTATTATATCACCTGAAAGGGTTATAATGCATGCTGTTAGGCAAGACCAGATAGCCATTAGAACATATTAACCATGTAAGTTCCTGCCGAACTTCCCTAGGTCATGTAATGTCAACCACGTACGCCCCCGCAGGACGTCCCATTAAGGTTGCATGATAACAAGCCATGTGCACTCCCGCAGAGTGCCCCTAGGCCCATAATAGTTATTGTATTGTGACACAACTTGTGTGTTTTTGTTATTCACCACGTGCACCCGCCATCTTGTACGCTATATACTAGCTGGTATATTCGGCATGCGTTAGCCGTCTTACTTGATAGAGTTCGAGTTATTGTTATTGTACACATAAAGTAACCCTTACAAGGAAAACAAAAAATACGCTTTTGTGTTATTAAGCAGTAATGTCTTACCTTTTTCTCCAGGGTTGAATTGTGCTTCGCTATCACTCGAATTCACTCCGTCTAACTTTCTCACACGTTTTTCAAGTTTTCGTAACTTTTTCAATAGATGATCTTTTTGTTGTTGACCTGAACGTTTCCTTCCCATTTTTGTAACGATAAATACGATAACTCGCTGAAACAAACTAAACTATGGGAGAAAATAAGTGACGCCGTTTTCGGACATAGACACCGAATGAAGCCATAGAGTTACAGAGGCAAAGGGCGCACGTAGGGATGCGCTCTGTTTCTTCTTTTTCTTCAAAAGTATGTGGCGCCAGTGAGTGGCAACGCCGGGACTACACTTGTTTTCTATGACTCATCTTCGGACGAGACAACAAACGAGTATAATATTAATCATGGAGGCATTACAATAATTAATTCAACACCATAACTTTGAAGCGAATCTATTACTATTTTTTTCGGACTAACATAATGTATATGTAGCATAATTTCGTTTACGTATCAACTTAAAAAGGATTCAACAATTTAGGCTAGAATTTACTTCATGGAATTATTTAGTAGGTACTTAGATAATCAATATACTTCATTTAAAAAATCGGAAGAAGATGGTATGTAGTTACACATTTAAAAAAACAAAGGAACTCTGCTTAATTTTCGTGCTTACCAGTTACTTATAAGAAATTTGGAATTAGTAGGCTACAACTAGTTCAAAATTGAAAATAACTTTACAATAGAAAGTAATTACTATTTTAACTCGACGTACGACAAAAACATCCCTCGAGATTCTTCTCAATATTCTCGTAGACGCAAACGTTATAGGAATCTTGCCTCTAGATATAATTTGACAGCCCAATTTTATTAAGCTTTTTAGTTAAAAGTATGTAGAGAAAAAAGTATTTTATATACTTATACCAGTTGGAATTAAATAACTAAGTATGTGTGGCATTGAAAACCAAAACTAACCAATTTCAGAAGAATTATAATTCTTTTATTTACTTTTAAATTAAACCAAAGGTTTTACCTTTAAAAGGATTTAATATTTAGGTACCTACTACAGTTTTGCTAGAAGTAATTCGAAAGTAATGTTATTGATGAATGTGCAGACTGAGAAATAAAAGTTATAAATTGTTCTTACAAAGTGTTATTTTTAGACCTTTGATGAGGCTGGAACTGCGAGATTAGTGTTTTTAGGTGAACCAACGATTGGTGCAAAAATTTTAAGATGTTCTTGTTTCTGATGCAGAGTACACCACAAGTTCACGGAGACGGATGCGGACCCGCACAACGCGAAGCGAGGGTTCTTCTTCTCACACATCGGCTGGCTGATGGTGCGCAAACACAAGGATGTGTTCGAGAAGGGCGCCACCGTCGACATGTCCGATCTCGAAAAAGATCCGATTGTTATGTTCCAAAAGAAGTGAGTATTTTTTTACCGTTCTTAACCGTTCACTTCCTCACACGCCCCACAGTAAGAATCCGAAAAGCAAAAGAACCTCTAGGCAACCCGACGTAATTAAAAAAAAACTTTTTGTTCATATTTCGACTTTTCGGAGAAACTACATAGAAAATTTCGTAAGTACCCACTACAAAGCTGACAACGGAGTTTGTTGGTGTCTGACGATCGACTTCAAAGTATTATACAAAAATCGTTTGAAGTCGGCTTTCTTCTTTTCAAAGTTGCCACGATTACGTGGCAACGGCCTAACATTTTAATTACTTACTTAAGTTGTTCCTTAGTATACCTTTGTAGGAATATTTAACTTCAATGATAGACGAGGGAACTTGATAGCCTGGTGAATAAATAAGTAAAAGAAAGAGCACTCATTTATATTAAATTATTAATCATTTATATTAATTCCGATTATAAAACGTTTATAATGCAATACACAACTTATTAAGTAGGCATTAGGTATGGCTATTATAATACCTATTTTAGGCCATTTTATAATTTATCCAATGGTTAGTGGCTATTTAGAGGCCGAAACAGGCCCAACGGTCTAGTGATAGACTACAGTGCCTCGACCATGTGTTTTTCTCACTAGACTCGCTAGGGATACCCTCGCAGCGCCTCTGGCGGTTACGTAAGGAACTAAAATCTGCTATGATATTACAGCGTTTCGATGCGTAAAAAACCTATCGAAAACCATTCGATAGAACTCATGGTTGAGGTATTGGTGCTATAAAGATCCATGGACTGCAGTTGCCGCTTAACATCTGACGGCTCGTTAAGTCATTTTACTACAATAAAAAATCAAAAGTAGTCCTTACTTTGCCGTTGATACAGATAAGGATAAAATATATAAATTATAACTGCTTCGGTGCGATGATTGACCCAAGTTTGACCCACTTACGATCAAATGCAGAATAATGACACAATATGTAGGTAAAACTTGTCAGTTCAGTTATAAATACAATAATATATCAAGCTACTTTGTGGTTAAGTGACCTGATTGAACCGATAACATTATATGCCGAAGTATTATAGGGATTTTATGGATAGGAAACACAAACACAGATAAACCCAAAAACACTTTGCTCCACCTGGGAATGAAACCCAGGACCTCTAGCGTAAGAGTCGCCCTTGAGACCACTTTATT
The DNA here is from genome assembly GCA_946251955.1 of Acronicta psi. NCBI lineage: Eukaryota > Metazoa > Arthropoda > Insecta > Lepidoptera > Noctuidae > Acronicta > Acronicta psi. Next base: position 5,477,824 of record OX276475.1, on the reverse strand, counting down.
AAACAACGAGGCAGTCAAAGTCCGGTTTGTTACAACACTTCTAACTCGAGAACTGCTGAACCGCTTTTTTTTATCTTTAATTTGTTGGATTTGTCTCCACCCTGAATAACAGAATAACTAAAACATCAGAAAATTTCACGAAGAAACTAATGGGTGTAACGGGGTTCAAACTTGACGCGAGTGAAGCTTCGGGAAAATCTAGTTTTAAATAAAATTGAACAAGTACAAAAGTAAAATTTCTTAGTTTAATTTTTAACCAGTCTACAGACCTATTCCAAGTTAGTTCAAACTACTAGAGTACGCCCCAACGTGTTTAAAATGTCAAACATTCAGTAAAACTTAGCTAACGTACTTAGCTTCAGTAAACCGGGTTATAAAATCCAGCGCTCGTTTCGGTATATTTAATTTTCTGCTATGTGCTTTGTTGTCTTGTACAGGTTTCGCGAATCTTTTTACTTAGTTTAGCTTGTACCAACTTTAACCCTGCCGTAAAAATCGGAGATAGAATTTTTTCTTTCTCGACTTTCTGCTTTCATTTTTATTTATTTAAATCCAATATTTAACACTATTTTTACGGCCGGCGCGTGCCATCTTCAGGCCGGACAAAATTTAATTTGATTTAATATTGGTAACACTGTAATCATCTTCAAATAGCCTTTGAATATAAAATCTTGCTACGGCTTTCAAGCAAAATCCTTCAGATAAAAAGTATCTACAAAATTGTTTGTACAAAAACAGACAGTAAAAAATGGATCCTATAGGGATCGTTCGTCGCCAGGCGAGGCAGGGTACGACGGAAACCGCAATTTCCTTCTTTGAGAATTTAATTGAATTTATAAAATTTGCCACAACTCTAACAAACAGTCAACACCTACATGGTATAACATTAAAACATACATTGTAAGTATAAATAAAAACAAGTAAAATACTTTGAATAGGATCAAAATTGAATAAAACCTTCTACACCTGTTTTTATAACAAGGAAAATCCTAACAGATATCAGAACCCGAAGGTATGATTGTATTTGTGCGTTCATTGTCTACTTCCCCATCTGAGGTAACTGTAGTAACCAGTCTGATACATACATTGAAAATGTAATTTTCATCTTTCAGAACATATCTCGTGGTGATGCCGATCCTCTGCTTCATAATTCCCGCCTGGATCCCCGTCTACTTCTGGGGCGAGAATGCGTGGATCTCGTGGTACGTGGCCTCGATCACCAGATACACGGTGGCCCTGCATTTCACCTGGCTCGTCAACTCAGCCGCCCACATCTGGGGCAATAGGCCCTACGACAAGTAAGCAATCAACATTTCACTTTTCATTGCGAACATTTTGGTGAAAGTTTATAAAAAAAAATCGCAGCGGATTCTTGACCCGGTTACGCTCCGATTAACATACAGATTATTGAACAGAATGAATTTGTTGTTTTGTTCCTAAGTTGTTTGGTTTTGGTTTGGGTTATTTGATTTATATTTTGTGACTAAAAATATTTCTCTTCGTTTCGATACACGTGATTATGTTATGTTTAGACTGTTTAGTAATTTGCATCATTCTAAGAAAATGTTCATCTTGAAAAGGCATTTCCATATTTACCTAAGTATCTACAAGTCTAATAAAATCCGTTTGTGAATTTGTAATTAATTATCTTTAGCAATTCAAACAAAATAATAATGTTAAATTGGCAATGGAACAGTTACTGACATAAACAAACTAATTATATTCTGTGTTGTCTATTGTAAGATATAAGTACCTAAGTACTAAGAACTGTTTTGTTAGCGCTTAGAAATAAAGAAACCCTAAGTACGCTAATTACTAAAATCAATTTCATTTTACCTACGTGCGAAACGTAGGTGGTAGTGTAACTGCAGCAGATCGCGTGATGTCGATGATGTAAACACTGAGTAATAAGCAATATCCTGATGTTTCAGTTAATTTATATATTCAGTTATAGACCTATACTGTTGCTTTGAACCTTACAACAATATTGTGAAAGTGGCTTTGTATTGTGAATAGGTTACTAATAATTATCTACCTACATAGGTTGATTAGTTTCACATTGATTAGGATGGCTTTACCCATACAAGACAGACTTTACATTACACCGAGGAATATTTATTCAGTCCAGTAGGTGAGATAGGCTTCTTGCGAGTAAGAGCGTTTCAGAGTCGTGGCGAACGTCACGATCCTTTGGTCTGAACGATAGGGTAAGGGAAGGAAAGGGCTTATAAGTCTATAAGGTTATAAGGGGTTATAAGTCTTTATGAATCCGAATTACCCTAGCGCCTATTTAGATGGGAGGCGATCCTCGAGGATTCCTAAAATCTAAACTAGCAACACAAGCAACGTATCACAGTGTCACTTACGAAACGTATGGCTATTTCAGAAATATAGGCGCTACCGACAACAAAGCGGTCGCCATCTGCGCGTTCGGCGAGGGTTGGCACAACTACCACCACGTCTTCCCATGGGACTACAAAGCAGCTGAACTTGGGAACTACAGCACAAACCTGTCTACTGCGTTGATAGACTTCGCCGCTAAACACGGTAAGATCATAATAAATGATGATGAGATGCTTACATCTTTTACAAAACAAAACTTGGATCAAGTTATGTATGCCTCCAAGGGCCTTCCTGTCCTTGTCTAGGACAAACCCTGTATGCCTCCAAGGGCCCGATACAGGCGTAGGTACAGTAACGGTTTGCCAGTATGTTTGGACCCCATGTATTAAAGGGCGAGCCTATTGCCACTAATAAATCTAAACCCCGAGCTGCTACTGAGAATGATATAGAAAACCTCAAAACTGAGCTACTGGGAATACCACCAGGCTAGTAAGGTAGTTTTTTTTTTAAATATCAGATCAATCAAGTCTTGTACTTACCGTGAACTAACTCTCAATCAGAGAGAAGGCCGTGTCCAGCAAAGGGGTGTCCCTTTGAAGTAAGTAGTAGTAAGTAAGTAGTGTTACCTACCCCGAATTAGTGCAACTCCCTGCACCATCTACAAGCCAGTATAAAAGACCAATAATAATACAAACTTTCTCCAATTTACAGGCATGGCATACGACTTGAAAACAGTGTCAGCCGACATGATCCGACAGAGAGTGAACAGGACAGGCGACGGTAGCCACGCCTGGTCCAAGAAGGAATTGGAAGAAGACGAGCATTACCACCCAGAGAACCCAGTGTGGGGGTGGGATGATACGGACATGACGGAGGAAGAAAAGCAATTCGCTGAAATAGTCCACAGAAAAACTGAATAGATTCCTTGAGTAATGGAATTTGTTTTAATTTTTTTTCTGTACGTTATGAATGTGACTGTTAAGTATAGTATTATTGTGTACATTTTTGCGTCGTAATAAATATTTTTTAAATACATGACGATCGTTAACTAGTGTAGGACAAAGAATTGTTGCCTTAAACGTTCCAATTGACGAGCGAATTAAACGAAGAATGTGTAGAAATGACGTATGCTTTCGACAAATCGGGAGTTTGAAAGTTATAAATTCCAAGTTTTCTACAGGTCCTGAAATTAACCAACAGATCAGAGTGCACGATCGATCACTAAAATAGCTCAAAAAAATTCGAAGGTAAATATAGAAAAGATCCAAATGAAATAAGTTCCAATCGGCTAATGTAAATAACAAATCGTAAATCATTTGATATTTATGCCTTCAGGGAATTTTCGGTTGTTGCTAAGAATATGTTGGGAGATATAATTTTCAGGATTGGGACCATTCTCGTGTTGTTTAATAAAAGACAAAAAGGAAATAAAACAAATATGACATTACATATTTCTTTTATTTACACACGAGATTGTGTGTCGGTATTATTAATAAGGACTGAATTGACTTATCTATCTAATTTAGTATATTTTGTACACTTGTATGTGATATAGTTTTGTCATGATTTGTGGTGAATGTTACAAGATATTTATTTTTTAATTTATTACTTTATTAAGAGCCTGGGTTGCGTCATCTTTGAATAAGTAGTGAATTTATTTTGATAATTTACCTATGTTTTTTTTTATCAACGACGCTTATTTTAGGATGTATCAGGCCCTTAGTGAAACTTGACACAAACATGTTTTAAGTTTTAAGTTATTTGGAAGCGGAACATTCGGAGTGGATAACTGCTACAAATAAGGTTGAATAAGTTTAACTTTTTGTATATGAGTACCTTAATAATATATTTTAATAAATCTTAAATAGTTTGGTTCTGTTTTATTGTGTACCTACCTATGTACAATTGACAGTAACTCCTGTACCTAACCCAAAAGGCTCAAAGGGCTCAAAGTGTCACCTTACTTTGATGACAATAAAATGTCAAAGATGCTACCGTATAGGATTTACTTACTTTTGTGTGAAAAAAATTACAATCGATTTTAGAAAAAAACGAATGTATAAATCGAAATTTTAGATCCAATGCAAAGCTACAAACCGTAATTCAAAATTTTTTTTTATCGATTTATTAATATTTCACATCTCTAATATTGTGAAGTGAAGAAGAAGAAATATCTATCTATCTATTATATCTAGACATATACACACCATCACGCCTGTATTCCCCGAAGGGGTAGGCAGAGGCGTACTAATGTACAGGTACACCCATATTTCGCCGGTATGTTTAGGTCCCATGTAATAGGGGGTGAATCCAGACTCCGAGCTGCTATTGGGAATATCACAGAAAACCCAAAAACACTTTGCTTGACCCGGAGATCGAACCCAGGACCTGTAGCGTAGCAGTCGCGCTTGGGACCACTAGACCAACGAGGCAGTCTCTTCCCTTACGACATGCCTTTCTGGTAGCATGCTCTTCACTTGTCGACGCATCACACATCCATACTACGCTAAGCTAGAGAGAATCCCAGGGTTAGGCATAAAGTACCAAATAGATTAAGTGCCTGTTCTACATGTAAGAGAGTGACTATGGAGTTTCTTGCCGGCTCTTCTCCATAGGTCCTACTTTTTTTGGAACCGTGCAACTACCTTTGAAAAGTACCTATTTAATGGTCTAATTGAAATAAAAATATTTGAATTTGAAAAAATCCTAGTACCTGAGTTCCCATTAAATTACTTGGCAGATAATTTCATACAAATTTTGTTTCATTTTATCCAGCGCTTAGCAGCTATCCTGAGGTGGTGAAACGGGCCCTTAATTAAATTCTTATTAAAAATACAAATGTTTTTACGCGGGAATCAAATTCAAACTCCTTAACTGAGGGAACAAATAGGTACTTAGTCAATGCGCCTGTAGTCACTAGCTCCTTTCCTATAACAATAAATCATAGGTACCACTCAACTTTCCATAATCGTTTCGATGAACCATACATACCCACTTTCTCTAATGGAAAACGTACGTGTACCTAGCATACAACCCACCTGAGGTTTAATACCTACTTACTTAACTTGCAGTACCTAATAATGCTAATGAGAATGGTTTACATTTCACACGAGTACCTACTAATTATATTAAGAGTTGAAGTCAATGACCTAACTAAAATAAGACTACCCTTCCCTTTCAAACCTAATATTTTGAACACTAGCAGTGGATGCTGAAATCTATGGATGGATTACCTTGGATATGATATGAAATTCTTAAGTACTAATTATTATAAATGCTAAAATAACTCTGTCTGTCTGTCGCGCTTTCAAGCCAAAACTACTGAATCTATTTAAATGAAATTTGGTACACAGATAGTATACAGCCTGAGAAAGGACATAGCTACTTTTTAATGCGAAAAAAGGGCTGTAAGGGGTTGAAATAGGGGATGAAAGATATAAGAAATACCTAGATCACGCGGGCGAAGCCGCTGGCGGAAAGCTAGTTACCTATTTTTATTTAACCAGAAGACGCAGGTTTGAATCCTGTCCGCTAATAGATTTTTTTCATCATTAAAAATAAGTAATACATAGATCCTAGACACTTTTACAAGTACCTTTTACAGTATTTAGTTTTTTTAATACTAGATGGCATGAGTTTACTACACTGCATCCACTTTTGGTGAATCATATTCATATGGGTCAAAGTAGAAAATTAAATTCATGTCTAGAACCCGTATTAGGTAACACGCTGTAGAACAATGTATACGTAGATGATATTCGCTAAATGTGTTCAAAGGAGGCCTTTTACAATATGTATGTTGACTTATCTAGGTACTAATGACATAAGTTGGTTATTTATGACTATCGATTTTCCATTAGGGTTGTTCATTTGAACATTGACATGAAAATTTAATCTACAGTAGGTATTGTTATCGTTGATTGGAGGTAAAACTTTATGATAATTATATTACGAGTACATCTATTCTTTTGTATACATCGACGTACTTACATATATACTAATATTATAAAGAGGAAAGATTTAATTGTTTGTTTGTTAGTACTTATTGAATAGGCTCCGAAACTACTGGACCGATTTAAAAAAGTCTTTCAGTGTTAGATAGCCCATTTATCGGGGAAGGCTATATACCATCACGCTACGACTAATAGGAGCGGAGTAGCAATGAACAATGTTGCAAAGACAAGGGAAAATTTTTATCCAAGACCACGCGGGCGAAGCCGCTGGCGGGAAGCTAGTCTATTATGCAATGAATAGTATGTAGTTACAAGTCTGAATCCTGTACACAAGACATTATCCTAATATTATCTTTCATTATAATAAGCTTTCAAAAAAAACCAGTGGTTTGTTACATAAAATCTTAAGTATTTTCTGTGTTCCCGTAGGTATTCCTCTAGCCGATACATATTATTATACTTGTAAGTATTCCACTAAGAGATTAGTAGCAGTGTACCTAATGTACATAGGCTGTACACCTAGACTCACAGTCATATATAATGTCTTAGTCATAAATTTTTAGTATTTAGGTACTATATTTTTATTAAATAACCGAAACCCGTACGCAATTTCACCTGCGTTTCCGGGTGGACAGACAGCAGCGAACGGTTTAAACTGTATTTTAAAACCATTCAGGAACCCGTTAAAATATACATACAAAATTTCAACCAAATCGGTCCAGCTGCTTAGGAGGAGTTAGGTGACAAACACATGTACAGTAAAATTGTTATAGGTACAATAATATAAGACTTTTACTAATTAAATTGAATCCACTATTATAATATTCTTACATCTAATCACTCAGTTTGCAGCTTTAATAAATTAATAATTAAATTATAACAAACACTTGTAAAACAATGAATTATATTATTTCGTGTATTGTGGCACAGACTAGAAAGAGAATTATTTTAAAACAAGATTCAACAATATCATAAGGCTAAACCACAGCAATTCGATGATTTTGGAAATGTTTTCATTAAGATAAAATAAAATTTTGTTTCAATATAATTACATCAACAAAAGATAGTGCTTTTTAAAAGTGAAAGGAAAAAGGAACTCTTGTCCAACAACGATGAATTGGTTAAAAACTTTTTAAATTAATTAGGTACATTCATCTTAAACTCTATCAGATAAGATTAATATTATCTAACATTAACCCTCTGCGACTGATGTGGTAGTCCAACGGACACCGCGAATTATAAAATTCGGTTTATAACCGTTATTTTTTAAATTTGAGCGCCGCCGCTTTGAGTACCTTTCTGTGGTGAGCCCGCGCGTCGGTCAGCGTGCGGCGGGCGGTCGCAGTGAGCGTGCGTGTCCGTTGCGGGAGGAAGGTGTCCACGAGACTACTACGTCAGCATTAAGGTAAGTGTCTACTATACTACCACCTCAGTAAAATGTTTATGTTATCATAGTGTCTCCTAAACAACCACGTCAGTAAATAAGTTTTAACTTTTTTTTTATACGAATATCTTATTTTTAGATGGCTGATTCAAGTAACAACGCTAGGCCAGGTACAGGTACAAAAGGTGGAGTGGACGAGGTGGATAAGAAATGCTCAATTTATTGTTGCAGCCGTAAGACTCGTCAGTGGCCAATGGCAATCTTTCAAAGGATTCTGGATACGGCAGGCAGAAATAGCTTTGTACTGTATGAAAATTGTTCTGAAAGTGATGGCAAAATGAAGAGAGGAACTTTTTTATTGAATATGGAAAGAGATTTAGTGATGAATCATATGAAAACCCGGGTATCCAATGAAAGATTGCCAAGGGAGTTGCGAGTTGCTATCTCTAGGGTTTTAGGCAAGGATCTCCCTCCTGCACCACCAGTAGTTCGGTCTGTTCCACCAAGTGGCAGAAAACTTTGTTCTATTTGTCCAACAAAAATAAAAAGGCAGACGAAATACTGTTGCTGTGATTGTTCGAAGCCAATTTGCCTTCAGTGCTCCAAGCCACTATGTGATAATAATTGTCAAACAAAGCTGTGATTTGGAGACTAGCTAATCTTTTAGTCAACCAACAAATGTATCTCGTATTTTCAAGACTGATTACTCTAATTGTTAATTTTTAAATATTTTATGTAAAATTTAAAAAATGTTGATTTTGTATTTTTTCTATGCCATTAATGTTTAAGTAAAGTTTCATAGACTGATTTATGTGAAGTCAATAAATACAGATAAATTTAAAAAATACTAATTGTTTTATTTATTTAGAGTAAATTTAACGTTAAAAATAGGCTAATTATATAATATATACAAGTAAAATGGCTGTATAATTTATTTCTATAAAAATATTTGCTATTGAAAAGGTGTCTGGTGTACTACCACGTCAGTAAAATAGTAAAAATTAAGTCACGTCAGTCGCAGAGGGTTAATTTAAATAAATAAATAAATTAGTTAAGTATACTAAAACTAAATCATTAATCAACTACGTATAACAATATTTAAAGCATTAATAATCAAGGCATCAGTAGACAAACATTGGCAAGTAAACATTAATAGGCAAAATATTGTTGTTGGCTTAATGGATTCCATTATTTCGATCTTTCCCTATAAAAGCAAACATTTTTCCGTCTGCGTAAGCAGCTTTTAACCATTCTGGACTAACAGAGACTGATGGTAATTCCTCAATGTTGTTAAAATCTTCTCCATAAGTGTGATCTTCGTGCTTGGTCCTCTTACTATCATCGTATAGTACTCCAAAGTGATCCGTATGTACATGCTCTTCAGTATTTGTTGCAGCATACTTTTCATTTGCATACCCATCATTGACATAAACTACTTTGTGTTCATACTTGTCATTAAAAGCATTGTTCCTAAGAATTGTAAATATAGCTCCCATTAGCGCCATATTGTTCATCATTCCAACCATTAAAGTCATCATTTTCAACCCTGGCAAGATAAATGGAAAGATGGCTGACATCATCAGACCCGGCACCAGAAGAAACGGTGCGTATTTGTAAAATGATTTCTGTAGTTTCTTCATACTGCTTCGACCTGATTCCACGTCACCTGAAAGTGAAAACCAATTTTTTAAAAGTGAAATTTTATTTATTTTCAATCTTTCGGCCTTTGTTCGACTTTCACCTAGTCGTCAGGTGATGTAGGTACTCCAGAATTTCAAAAATATCGACTTGATATTGAAAAACATATGTGTCATAATAATAGGTAACATAATAATAACGTAAGTAAATAAATACCTTCGCAAGGTTAGATATTTTTGCCGAAACTATCAATATTAAATTCAATAAGTTCACATAAATAACTCTTAATGGCATGGAAATTGTAATTGGCAAATTAATTACGTTGATGCAAAACAAAAGAGAAATCTATATTTTCATATACCTTTAAGTAAATTGTTTACATTTGAAGTTCATTCACTCTAATAACGCAACACTGCAGGGGACGACCTTGCATTGTAGGTAAACAAAAGTAAACTTTAGGTACTTACTTTTGTAAATATCGACGCTTATCCTTCCATTTCCTTTAGACCCCAGTTTCAAGTTAAAGCCAGGTATCATGTTAAATCCCAGAGGTCGATACTGCAGTAGCTTCTCAGTATCATCACAAAGCTGTGAATAAAGCTGTTCGCCGGTGGTATTACTGTACTTTGTCCATGGGAACTGCTCCACATCTTCAGTCAAGCTGAACCGGCTGGTGGAATCCTTCGCGTATGCTTCGATGGCGCGTTCTGCACGCCATACACTTAGAGCACTGAGACATTTTGACGGCCCTAATGAAACCGAACATGAGAATAAGCGCTGCACAGGTTTGTATTGTTTTCCAAGTAGTGAATGTAGCGTCCTGTTAAGGATTTCGCGCGACGTTCGCGGGTGTTGGTGTGCGTGTGCGCACTGGCACGCTGCCAATATGAGCAGTGCGGTGAGCGGGCGCATCGCTGCGGTTCAACTGACGCCGAACCGGGTTCCCTCACTACTCGCTCCAAATGCTACGTGCAACACCACAACTAGCGAAAGCGATATTTCGACGTGTAGAGCAAAAATAATGTTTTATTGGGGATGTTTCCTCGTGGGCGAAATAAACGTTTTCAGTTACTTCCGCAACGGAAAATCCGAAAACAGGAAAATAAACATGATAATTATGATTTTTTATAAATTGTTATGAAAACCATTTACACGTGTAACTTTGAGATTGAAAACATTTTATATTGTATGAACAATGTTAAGTTGGTGATAACTAGGCGTCAAAATTCAAGACTTGTATGATTCAGAGTTGCTACATGTATGAAAGATCTTCATTTCAGAACGGCTCGAACCATTTGACCGAATATTTTGAATGTACTTATTCGTAATTGTCAGGACAAGTATGGTAATAAAAATCCGTATATATATGTCAGGCAGGCGAAGCCGCGCACAGGTCGTAAGTTTTACACAATTATGGAGGCATAAAAACTTGTATTTGTCTCTGAATCTCAGCATTAGAGCCTACATTTCCATGTTGTGTAACTAAGTTGTCTCAAAAACAATGGAACAAAGACTAATTTGTTGACAGAACCGAGACCGTGGCAAGGAATTGCTTTAGTAATTAGTAAAGTAGGCTTCAATTCAAGGCATTCTACTACAGACTTCTTACTCCTTTGTTGGGGAGGGCACTGATCTCTAGACATAATTATTACCTCGTTACCTTATCTTATAAGTATATTACTTTCGCTGAGACTTTCTCGCTCTTTCATATAAGCATCAAGCTTTTTTGTGCGTTAGGAACGGGAGCCTTTTCATATAATGATGAAAGTTTAATTTAATTCTAAACGACGTGACATCCTGTTTTTGTAGTCCTCTTACATAAAATAAATATTTGGCTTAGTGTTTTTATATAATATGCTAACTAAACTACAATTATTATAAATATACATACGACAACTTTAATTAATTGTAGTTTATGTAATAGGTAAATCTTATACAGTCAAAACTCATAACTTAACTCATAACATAACATAACTTTGACTGCGAAAATCAGTCACTACCTATATGTGTTTGTCTGGGTAATTCTTATCTATTAGTAGTATTAGTATGTATTTAGATTTACAAAAAAGTATACAATTATTATATCCATTGTCTAGTAGGTACCCATAGTACAAGCTCTACTTTGGGACTAGATGGTGCTGTGTAAAAATGTAAAAAATAAAATAAAAATAATTAAGAGTTCAATATCAAAATGGATATAGAAATCTTCAATTATTTAAAAGACTTTTGATTGATCTTCGCAGTCATAATCATAACTAGTTTCAACCGGTTATGAATTTAGACTGTGACATAAAAATTATTGCACCACACTCACTATACATGATTGTTATAATGTAGTTAAGGCGGAAATCCATCGCGGCGCACGCTGTCCACGGCCACGCGGCACACGTTTGCAGCGTGGGTTCATTTGTTTCACAACATGGGTCTACGTTTCCACCGCAGCACACGCAATACACGAGTTTACACAGCGTGCATGGCGTATAACTACGTGGGCGCCTTATCTGAGCAAGCCACGCGTGTGCCAATGACGTCAATTCGTGCGTAGCGTGTCCGTGGGTTGCAGTGGAAACGGCTCCATACATTTTCTTGTAAAGCGAAGCTTGATGCACGTGCGTAGCCTCTCCGTGCGTGGCGGTGGGTTTCCGCCTTTACGCATCAAGCAAAACTCGCAACAGTTGTCACAACCACCGTTATAGACGTTATAGACCGAGTTATTCGGTCTGTTAATACTTCCGTTACACTTCTATCGGTTCGGGACTTTAAACGTTGGTTGAACGTTTCCGCAACATTCGTAAGGCGAAAGTGGTCACCCATTTAATTAGAATAAAGGTTAATTAGCCGCCCCATTGGTCTAACGGTTGGAAACGTGCCGGCTGAGGTCCTATAATCAATTCCTAAGTAGTGCAAAGTGATAGTGGACTTTTAGGTATAAAATTGTCCCCAGTTAAGGCGTAAAATTATTATTAGTAGGTACATAGGACCTCAACTGAAAATTTCATAGAAATACCGATAACAGCGCCCGAGAATCGAACCCTGGACCTCTGGAGTGGCGCTTACGATAACTAAGCTAAGGAGACAGTAGTAAGTATCTACCTATTCTACATTGAACTTTGAACAACATTTAACTAACCTACATATCTACCATTCACTGCGTGACTATTTATCAGAGAAACATGCCAATAGTTTTTTCCGCACCCTTCAAGAAGTATTTGCGTGATTTTTAAACATTAAAAAACAAATAAATTATGTGTACCTACATTACTAATGTGAAAATGTACATTAAAATAGTATTTAAATCAGGCTAACTTAACACGCTATGCCGTTGTATGACTGACAGTAGCAAATGAAAGTAGCCACAGTCTAAAAACATTGTTTTTTTTATTGTAACGCGCGATGGAAAGCCACGAATAAGGCAGCGTCTAGACGTCAAAGTCATTATAATTTATATCGACGAAATACGTCAAAAAGTATATGCTGTGTACAATATAGCAGTTTTTTATACGTCTACCTCGACATGCTATAATAACAATGTGAAACAATCTATACTAATATTATAAAGAAAAAAAAAATGATTGTTTGTTTCTTTGTATTGAATAGGCTCTGGAACTACTGGACCGGTTGGAAAAATTCCTTCAGTGTTAGATAGCCATTTATCGGGGAAGTCTATAGACTATATACTATCACGCTACGACTAATAGGAGCGGAGTAGACAAGAAAAATGTTGCAAAAACGGGGGAAAAATTATAAGACCACGCGGGCGAAGCCGCTCTCAGAAAGCTAGTAACTAATAAGAATGTTAGAGTTATGCGATTATAACGTTTTTATAACCGCAGCACTATAAAGCGTATTCTATGCGAACTATTAGACTATTGTCTTAGGTAACGTAACTTGATATTTTTTCCGTGTAACAGTGCTAAAACAGTTATTTTTATGAATCTTAATGGTACGCCATTGCTTTTATTGTTAAGGTGTGTGTTGTAACAAAGATACAAAAGGTTTCGATTTTTATTTCACATGCGTTTGTTACTGATATCGTGACAAGAAATTTATTAAGGTTTTTACTTACACCCTGCACATACCTACTAAAAAAAGGTTACACTACTGATTTCTAATGCTTATACGAATACTAGACACTGAAATCTCGTTTCTAAGGATTTAATAGCAGTATAGGTAGAGGTATTCAACTAGGTATTATCCCAAAGTCTTGTTTGCCTGTAAATACGGATGATGTAAGCCTCTTTTGGCCATTCTACTTAGCCGAATTTCAGAGATTCGCTATTCATCAAACTTATGATATAAGAAGCTTAGATTTTTATATTCAGCTTTGATCCTTCCTTGTAAGTGTCTAATTTGGTATGTATATGTTTGTGGTTCTAAAAATATCTCAAATGCCGTATACGTACATGGCGTACACCACGTCTGTCGAGCCGACCGATTCCGAGACATGAATATAAATCAAGATCGACGAGTCTGTCACAATAAGATAATGTGAAGCGCGTGAAAGCACTAATTTGATTCCAAATTCTAGGTAATACGGTTCTCGTTTCGTTTTTTCGGTATTCCGTGTCGACAGGAAATGGCCCATATTGCCAAATAAAGTGTGTGATTAGCATACGCACGGTCACGGACACAGGCGCATGCGCCGTGCGACGCCGCGCCGTGCCGCGCCGCTGCCCCCGCGCACGATCGAGTTTCTCTACGACGTACGTGACAAGATTCCTGATTAATGTCCAGTAATTATTCACCACACGCAAATCATAATTTTACTAATTATTCTTACATGACTGTGGTAATTAAATGAAAGCAAACTTACGGTAGACATTTCAAAAGTCATAATATTATATTATTATGATTAATTTGAATTCCTGCTTCAGTGTTATTGTCAAGTTTTATGAGAATATAAATTCACTTAATTAGGTAATTATTATTAATGATCATTCGATAAGATTTGAAAACAGATTAGAATTTCGTATTCATAAAACTCGAAGTAATCAAATTTTTTATCAAATTATGTAAAGTAGACATTAGATTGACATAAAGTAAGTAGAACATGCGCGGCACAAAATATTTTTGTCGACGTGAGACGAGTTAACACTACGATAAAATTATATCACGCTGTGTATGTTGGCGCTCTTCGAATGGAGACCATAGAAGCTGTATAACGGTCAATGTATCAATGTGTCAATGTATCATGGGAGCACTGTATTGTAGTCAAATGTCATGGGAACACTGTCTTTTAGATTAAGCTGTATACTACTAGATGGCGTTATAGCAATGACGTCATTATTTAGATGGCGGTGTTAAGATTCTCCGCCCGTTATATATAAGCTCTGCGAAGCAATGTGTCTCTCTCTTGACTAGTAGGTACGAAATAAACCGTTTGGAACAGGGCTGTCTTTATTTTGAATTTAGCTCCCTGCTACCATCCGATCACCCCAGTCGGTAACCTATCATTAGGTTATTCATTGGTCCTTCGAGCCGGATACAGCTAGTTGTCTGGGCGCACCTTAGCGGTGGTGCATTTTTGCGTAACTGATTAGGGGTGAAGGGGAAGGTTCCGAGCAAGCAGATCAGCTCTTGAACCGTGAAGAGCTGCTGCAGCATCAGGAGTCAGGGTTTGGTGGTGAATCCTGCCTTGGGCTTCGAGAACAGCCGTCAAGACCTGGAGAGTTGGAGACCGGGTGGCGCTGTCAGGTTATCGGAACATATCTGTGGAGCGGTGCGACTGTGCAAGCGAACGAAGAGCAAGGAAGCAGGAAGTGTCAAATTCTTTCGGAATTGTTCGTGCGTCGTCGGCCGCATTCGTCAAGAGCGAGAGAGCATTATCATGTCGTCGCGTGATGACAAGACAGGAGTGAAATAGTGAGTGAATAGGGAACTGAACTGGACAAACCGTAAGTGAACTTAAACTTTATACTAGTAAAAATAGAAGTCAAATTGTAGTGTCAGTGAATAAATGTCATTAACTTTAACGTTTGTATAGATTAGTTGGACTTAGAATAATTTAGCAATAAGAAAAGTGGTTCAGACGGGGAACCTATGCCCAAATTTGGTTAAAATTGTTATTAGGTAAAACACTTGTAAAATTTTAAAGAATTTCTTGGACTTAGAATAATTCGGGTGAATTATTTCAAAAATTTATTTCGAAAATGGAGGCCAAACTATTACTTCAAAGTGACAATTTTTGTAACATTGTAAAAGCAAAACGCAATTTTAAAAAGTCACCGAAAGAGAGAATTACAGAAATGTATGTTCAAGTTAGATTGGAATCATTAGAAAAACTATGGGATGTTTTTAGTAACACTCATCGTTCAATAGTGGAGCAGTACGGGGCTCATTTGGCACAGCAGGAATATATCAAAAATGATATACATGACCAAGCAGAAGAAGCTTACATAGATTACAAAACTGAATTAAAATCAATATTACAGACTTTTGGCCAAAAGTCAAAGGAGGGAAAGGTGTCTGAAAGTCGGTCTGATGAGGCTGGGTCTCAGATGCAGTTACCAAAAATAGTAATACCTAAATTCTCAGGAAAATACATAGAATGGGTGACATTCCGTGATTTGTTCATGTCATTGGTGCATAATAACAAAAAATTAAGTAACGTTCAAAAAATGCATTATTTGAAAAGTTATGTAACGGATGAGGCAGAACAATTGTTGCGACAGATACCTATTGCCGATGATAATTATGAAAGGTGTTGGTCTTTATTAAAAACTAGATATGATAACAAAAGGTATTTGTCTCATCATATCATAAAACGGTTCTTGAGCCAGAAGAATATCATGGTGGAATCTGCTAGTAATTTAAAAGAGTTGTTGGACACCACGAATGATTGTCTAAGTGGTTTAACTAATATAGGCATAAATGTAAAAAATTGGGATATTATTTTGATTCACTTATTAACTTTGAAACTCGACCCAGAATCGAGAAAGCAGTGGGAGTTTGACTTTACAAATAATAACGGATCGGATGAGTTACCAACATACGAACAATTTAAAGAGTTTCTTACTAATAGATATAGGGCATTGGAATTTCTCGATTCTAGGTCTACATTTAATAGAACTGCGAATAGTAGCAATATTAAGCAAAATGCGATTAATACTAAATTTAAATCCTTACATGTATCAACAATTGTGTGTCCTTTTTGTAACGACGACACACATCGGTTATATGCCTGTCACAAATTCAGTCGGGAATCAGTGGACAAACGTCGCGATTTCGTCACTTCAAAAAATATATGTTTTAATTGTTTGGGTAATAACCATGCAGCAAGAGTCTGTCAATGTAGTACTAAATGTAAACTATGCCATCGTCGTCACCATACGTTGTTACACCCTAGAAACTTAAATACACTTGAGACCTCTGATGCCAAATCAAGCCAAGAAAAGGGAACAGGTGTTTCTTCAGAAGAACTAGAACCGTCTAAATCGGATGTGGCTTCTAAACAAACAAGTCTAGCATCAGTGGTAAGCTGTTTTTCGACAGGGAAAATTTGTAAGCAGGTTTTGCTGGCAACGGCGCTAGTCAAAACCGAGTCGAAAAGCGGCACCATTTTTATGTTGAGAGCATTACTGGACCAAGGCTCTCAGGCAAATTTTGTTACCGAGAGTACAGTCCAGGATCTCAAACTAAAAAAGATACCAATAAAAAGCAAAATTTCTGGTCTAGGAGGAGACCAAGATTTACTTTCGAAAGCAATGGTTAACATAACGATCCAATCAAGAGTCAATCCAGATTTTATACTTACCTTAAAGGCTCATGTTTTGACATCCATTACTACGCTCCTGCCTACGAGGAAAGTAGATATTCTGGAATGGTCAGAACTAGGAGGGATTGAGCTTGCGGATCCAAAATATCATCAACCAAATAAAGTTAATCTTTTATTTGGAGCTGATGTATATAGTCAGATAATGGAAGAAGGCCTTATGCATTGTCCTTCTGGTTCTCTTATTGCGCAATCTACAGCTTTAGGTTGGATCCTATCTGGAGTTGTAGATTCGTCGGTTACTCAAACCGAAGGGGCCTGTGTATTACATTGCCAAGTACAACAAGAGGAGGACCTATTAAGAAAGTTCTGGGAACTAGAATCGGATCAAGATTTATTAAGGGAACAAAAACTATCAACAGAAGAAAAGCTTTGTGAAGACTTATATGTCCAAACAACTACCAGGGATAAAGACGGCAGGTATATAGTACGCTTACCGTATAAAAATAATCATGACTTTGGATGCAGTGAGAGTCGTGCTATGGCTGAAAAGAGATTCATAGGGTTAGAAAATAAATTTAAAAGAGATGAAAAGTTAAAGGAACGATATAAGGAAGTGATTGAGGAATATGTACAACTAGGGCATGCAGCGATGGTTTCAGAAAAGGATATTAAAGTAAAAAATGCGGTATACTTACCTCATCATGCGGTCATCAGGGAGGACAAAGACACTACTAAGGTCCGCGTAGTGTTCGATGCATCAGCAAAAGGCAAAGACGGGGTTTCACTCAATGATTGCTTATTGATCGGACCAACCATTCAACCAGATTTGAGACATTTAGTCATGAAGTGGAGATTAGGTAGTATTTGTATTACAGCTGATATAGTCAAAATGTACCGACAAATTAAAATCCACGATGATGATACAGATTATCTTAGATTTTTGTGGAGGGAAAACGCCGAGGAGGATATGAAACATTACAAAATGCTACGGGTCACATTTGGAACTGCAAGTGCACCATTCCTCGCGGTTCGAACTCTGCAACAACTAGCACAAGATGAAGGAAGGGAATATCCAATAGCTGCTGAAAAACTATGTACAGAATTCTACATGGATGATTTGATGACTAATTGTGAAACGGTTGAGGAAGGTATGGAAATCTATCGTCAGATGAATGAATTGGTTAAGCGAGGAGGATTTACCTTACAAAAATGGTCAAGTAATGATGATGAATTATTGGGAAGGATAAGTGAGAAGGATAAAGGTACAATAAAGGATGGGATACATATTAAAACAGATGAAATGTTTAAGATACTGGGACTTACCTGGGAACGCAAGGCAGACAATTTCCGTTACGTTGTGAAGTTAGCCGAACTCGAACCACCTGTAACAAAAGGGAGAATTATATCAGAAATATCGCGCCTATTCGATCCACTAGGCTGGATTACTCCATGCATTATATTAGCGAAATCTATTATTCAAAAGCTTTGGATATCAGGTATACTATGGGATGATAACGTCTCACCAGAAATTTACGCTGAATGGTGTACTTACCGAAATAATTTGAATGAATTAAAAAATATAAGGGTACCCAGATGGGTAGGCACTAATTCAACCGATGTCAGCAGAGAGTTGCACGGCTTCTGCGATGCTTCGAAAGTGGCATACGCTGCGGTTATATATCTCCGTGTGATTGATGCTGAGGGAAATATAAAAGTCTTCTCAGCAACACTGCCCCACACAACTCTAATCTAGGAATCGAAACTTGTTTCAAGGGGGCCACTTTAGCTTTTGCCGTAACTAACGAGACTTTTACTTTTTTGTGAAATATTAAGGTCAAATGGTATTTGCCCTTAATAGGGGGGAGAATGTATAACGGTCAATGTATCAATGTGTCAATGTATCATGGGAGCACTGTATTGTAGTCAAATGTCATGGGAACACTGTCTTTTAGATTAAGCTGTATACTACTAGATGGCGTTATAGCAATGACGTCATTATTTAGATGGCGGTGTTAAGATTCTCCGCCCGTTATATATAAGCTCTGCGAAGCAATGTGTCTCTCTCTTGACTAGTAGGTACGAAATAAACCGTTTGGAACAGGGCTGTCTTTATTTTGAATTTAGCTCCCTGCTACCATCCGATCACCCCAGTCGGTAACCTATCATTAGGTTATTCAGAAGCGGTTAGGTTAGACATAAACACGTGGACGATCAGTCCATCACGTGTTTTTGTTATCTCTGGTCATTTCTTTCTTTTGTTTTGGTCTGTTAAAATTCAAAAAGGCCTGAATTCTAACTATCCAAAACAGATAAAAATATAGAATACTAGCTATTACCCGGAGTTCTCGCGTTTATCCAAATTTTGAAATAAAAAAATATTCGTAAATTAGGAATCTGCGAGAAAGTTCCGTCAAAATCGGTCCAGTCTTTTCGGAGATTAGCCGGAACCAACAGACAGGCAGACAGATAAAAAAAAATTGATTTTTGATGTAACTACCTACCTTAAACTTTCATGTGGTACCTATTTTGTGAAAAGCTGTTAGTTTGAAATTACAAACAGACATTTCAATTATATTTCTTTGTATAGATAACATTATAACATAGGTACCATGGAGCCTGTATATACTGCTGCATGCCAAGGGAGTGAATCTTAACTCTGAGCGGCTACTGCTTATAGCACAGAAAAACCTAACAACACTGCTTGACCCGGGAATTGAACCTAGCATGGTCGCGCTTACGACCACCACATAGAGAGACAGTTAATAAATAAATAAATATCTTGGGACATTTTTACACAGCACCATCTAGTCCCAAACTAAGCTGAGCTTGTACTATGGGTACTAGACAATGGATATAATACTTATATACTTTTTTTTTGTAAATATATACTTATAATATATAAGAAACACCCAGACAAACACAAACACCTAAGTTGATCACATAAATGTTTGTGTCTTGTGGGAATCGAACCCACGACCTCGTGATCAGCAGTCCGGTACTCGAACCACTAGACCACAGACGTCGTCAAAGTTACCACAACACTAACATTAGATTAAAGAAATCCTGGACGAGCAGAGGAAGTAATTATCACTTTCACCTTTTCTCCGATAAGGATCAATACAATGTCCAACGGGAGCCTACGCGCCGTTAATGAATCAACATTAGTCCTTAATCGGCGCACGCGTCGATATCGGGGACGACATTTCTACGGCACGGTCACGTTGTCATACGCTTTCTTTTGTCGTGATCCTTTGGTGTTGCCGGCTATTGTCTGTCATATGAGTGTTTATATCCTGGCATACAGGCGCACTGACACCAGTCATACACCAACAAGCGCCTGGAGATCACCGGCAGTTGTTTTCGCCGAAATAATTAAGTGTCCGCCATAATGTGCAACAAACTTACCCTGTTGACTTTGACGTACGTCATCGTGTTTGTATCAGTGGTGAAGTGTGATAATGTGGAAGCTAAGGATTTCTTGAGTGAAGGTGAATATCCTTATCCATACTATACTCGCTTTAACGGTGAAGGAAAACATCGTGAGGAAACCTGCATGCCTGAGAGATTTTCTCGACGGCATGTGAAGTCTGCCAACCCGCATTAGGCTAGCGTGGTGGACTATAGCCTAATCCCTCTCATACTGAGAGAAGACCCGTGCCCAGCAGTGGGACAGTATATGGGTTGATTATTATTATTATTATTATTATACTATCCTTATACTAA
Source organism: Acronicta psi (assembly GCA_946251955.1). NCBI lineage: Eukaryota > Metazoa > Arthropoda > Insecta > Lepidoptera > Noctuidae > Acronicta > Acronicta psi. The sequence continues at coordinate 5,457,069 of OX276475.1, read as the reverse complement.
TATCATAAATGCGAAAGTAGCTCTATCTGTCTGTCGTGGTTTCACGCCAAGACTACTAAACCAATTTAAATGAAATTTGGTTCACAGATAGTCTAGAGCCCGAGAAAGGACATAGGCTACTTTTTAATGTGAAAAAGGGTTGTAAGGTCTTATGTAAGGTCTTTGTTTTGTAAGGTATACATGTCTTTGCTTGTGACTGTACACACACGGTTTGCATGTAAAAGAGGCTTATTTATCGGGCACAAATTCAAGCGCCGAGCTACTGCGAAAAATTTGATTAGAATAACTCAATAACACTTTGCTCGGCATGAAAATCGAACCCAGGACCTCGAGCGTAACAGTCGCGCTTTCAAAGACTAGGCTAATGAGACAATCACTAATATGAGACAATCTTACTTCTTACTAATATTATAAATGTGAAAGTTTATGAGGATGGATGGATAGATGGATGTTTGTTACTCTTTCACGCAAAAACTACTGAACAGGTCTGGATGTAATTTGGCACAGAGGTAGATTATAGTTTGGAATAGCACATAGGCTACTTTTTATCCCGGTAAACTGTGTGGTTCCCGTGGGATAGCGGGCGAAGCCGCTGGCGGAAAGCTAGTCACTAATATTTATTACAGTCTAAACATCACCTTACACAATAAACGCTTGTACCTTATACCTTTTTATTTTCAAAAACTCACGAGCTACATAAATATTTTATTAAACAAAGGGCCATTCGTTTGTAAAAATCATCTGAAAATTTTATTTTGTCTTGTAAACGAAGAAAGAAGATTAGGATAAAGGCAATCAACTGTAATTTCGCTCGTGAGGTAAGCGCCAAAGAGATTCTATCTTTTGAAGTCAACAAAACATTTGAAGTAAAGCAAAAAAGCCTATCGGGGTCAAATCTTGTGGACGGTAGTTACCATTATAAAAGACATAATATACAGTTCTCGCCAAACTTATTGTCCGGTTTGAAGTTAGCACGAGCTAACTTCAAGCCGGACAATAAGTGTAGTAAGTGTAAGTAATAATAAGAGCTAACTTAAAAAAAAATGGAGTATAAAATAAAATGAAACCGCTCGTAAAAATCAGTGAGAAAAATATAGGATTAAAATCATTTAAAATCTAAGGCTAATATTCAGAGGAGGAAGTTAACCGTAAAGTAACGCTTCCGTATGTCAAATTTGTAAAACAATTTGACATACGGAAGCGTAAGTTTACGCTTAGCGTCGTTTCTGAATATTAGCATAAGACTTGAGCTTTCATTTTTATTTAATAAATACCGCCGGGTTAAAGTTATTTCGTCCCAACTTCAAACCGGACAATAATGTTGGCGAGAACTTCAGTTCTAGAATAATATTATTCTCTAGTTAGTAGCATATCAACGCAAAGTTTAAAGGTGATAATATTACCCACTAAGTAAATTTTGCGTTGAAATAACTGTTTTGTTTATGTAAACATGCTGCATAACAAACTACGAAGCGCACAAACTATAACTATGTAGTTTTGGTCCCACAGTATGTTTTGGTCCCATGAAATAGAGAGCTGGGTCTAGGCTATTAAGAATTATATAAAAAAACTCAATAGCTGAAGTCCACAAGATTAATGAAGTCAATAAATTAGGTACCTACATAATCAGTGGCCTGAAGAGCATAAAATACACAATTGCTAAGGAATTCTACGGTTTCTAAATATGGATTTACTTATTGATTTTTGCCAAATTAACCTTGGAGTTAAAATGGCAAAATTCAGCAGATTTCTATAAATAATCATATTTACAACGAGACATTCTTGACTCCTACCGTAAAGACTGGCCCAGAAAACAGACATGTGTGGAAAAAGGAGAGGGAGGCATTTACCCAGCAGTGGGACAATACAGGCTAGAATGCTAGATAGATATATTCAGGGACTGTTTCACCACCGCCTGATAATTTACCATTATATTAACTTCGCAGTTACAATTAAAAATTTCATACAAATTTTGTTCCATTTCTAAATTCACACGGCAGTCAGCAGCTATCCAGAGGGTATGGTGGAGTAAGAAAGTAAGATTAAAGACTCATAACAATTTTTCGTTGTCCAATTCCAGGCTCAGACGTTGGCCGTACGTTTGGTCACAATGCCCTGAAGCGCCTCTCGTTCATCTTCCTGCCCGTAATGTTCACCCTGGGCGTGATCTCCACACTCTTGATGGCCCTCGCTGTCATCTCTGTGAAGAACCTTGCCATTGGAGTCATGCTTCTAATTGTAGCCGTCAGTCAGGTAAGGATAAAAAGCAAAATACTAATACTCACTTAGAAAGAATACCGAATAGGTCGTAAAAAGAAATAATGTAAAATGTTTTTTTACACATTTTCCTGCCTAATCATGGTATACGTATAAGATACGCCTTATTATAGCATGCATAGGATCAACTTTTTGTAACAACAGTTTCATAAAATCCTAGTGAATATTAAACTTTCATAGATACCTTTTATTTTGAATAAATGCATCCTCGAGATGAGAAGCTCTAAAAAGCCCAAAAACAAGCGTCTAAGTTCTATTCAATTAGTCTCGTTGTAAATGAGTAGGTGTCAGTTACGCTCAACACAACTTAATTACTTAGTTTGTGAGAGTTTTGTTAGTGTGTGTTATAACTTGTACCTGAGTAGTTTATTTAACATATGTCCATGGAATCCCCTTGGACATGCCCTTTTAGTTATTATATATACCTAAATAAAAATTTAATGATCTCCGTTGGTAAGTAGCGATAGAACGGTTAGACTGGTTGGAATACTTTTAAATTGAGATATATTTTAACCGTAAATCTTTTATTATTGAGAAATTAACAATATGAACTGTAAAGTATGAGTACTCTGCAGGCTTAGATGTTACATAAATATAACTAGCCCCGCAGTCTGAGCCTGTCATTCTCACTTAAATGTCCTGCTGATGGTGGCGTTGTGTGTCGGGTCGTTTTATTCCCTGCAACATGGTTGAGTCAAACGGCGCCGATACACACGTCATGCTCGTGAACGAGTGCTGTCTGTCGGGACTGGTCGGCTCTAATTGCTATGGCACTAATTTCAATTCTAATACTTACGTACTCTTTAATCTCTGAATTTACACATCAAACTGCATCATCCTCATTACTATTCACAACAATTGTTACTGTTACCACACATATTTTTTTAAAAAAGAGTATCTATGGAGTTTCTTGCCGGCTCTTCTCCATAAGACCCACTTTTTTTGGAACCGTGCAACTAGTTTAACGTTTCAAAAGTACCTATTTATATGGTCTAATTGAAATAAAATATTTTGAATTTTGAATTTTGAATAAGATTTTTTTTTTATACATATAAAAGTTCAAATAAAGTTTATAGAGAAAGATAAGTTGAAAACATTGTCTGAAAAATTTGGTTAATTCAGAAAATTTTGGTACGTGGGTATACAGAATTTAAGTTTATCGTAGACCTGATAACATATTCTTCGTTTTCACAGAATATTGACAGTTTAGGCACAGTACCTACGTGCCGATGAACTCGCAAAAGCTTGAAACTAGTATGACAGTATGTAGCAACTCGGAGTTAGGAATTGTGTTCCGACCACCTTTTATTACATTTGGGACTTAACATACCAACGAACGTAGGAGTGTAGGTGTACTTAGTAGGTAGACCTCTGCTTATTTCAGCTTCATAATTTGTTTATATGGGTTTACTTTGCCTGAATTAAATTTTATTCTATTTAATTAATTATATGTTAAATAAGCAACCGGAAGGTAGCTGGTGCTTATACCTCAGGTTTTCCTTTTTTAAGCATTAGCCGCTTAATCAATTGACAAAAATTTAGCCCAATTCTTTTTTGTAAAAATAATGTACTTTTGGAAATAAAATAAACTTATTATTATTTATTATTATTATTATTATGCTGTTATGACAAGCTTGAAGTCTGAAATCTACCATCCCGCATGAGGTTAGATTGGTGGATTATATAGGTACAGTTCTCGCCAAACTTATTGTCCGGGTTGAAGTTGGAACGAGCTAACTTTAACCCGGCCGTAAAAATCAGAGAAAGATAAGTATTATTGAATTGTAAGAAATAAAAACAAAAGCTCAAGTCGTAGGCTGTCGTTTTTAATCATTCTGATCCAATATTTTTCTTATAGTTAGTTAGTTAGTTGCTCGTGCCAACTTCAATCCGGACAATAAGTTTGGCGAGAACTTTACCTAATAGCTATATCTACTACGTACCTAGTAGGTATATGTACACGTACTTAGGTAACCCAGACTCTTGACAAATTGCGAGATAGATAAAAGGCAGGTACTGCTTTAAATAAAAGAAAAACGTAACCGATTTCCATTATGTTTTCTTTCAACAGGCCGTATCCAGGCTTTTCCTATCAGCTGCGGCGCCATCATCCTTGGTGCACTTACACCCGCGTGCTGAACTGCTGCCCGCCCCGGCAATCTCTGCCCCCTGGCCTGCACCTGGACCCCTGCTCTCCCCCTGGGCTAGATCTGACAACGACGCCACCATATCTGACTAGAAACTAACGAACCTATGACTATCCTGAACAGAGATTGGAGTGCTGAAAATACGCCTACATTTCTAACAAAAGCATTCAATTTAAATAAAGCGCAACAAAACTTTTATATAACTACTAAGTATAACAGGATAGTAACTGACATGTGCTTCGACAAATTTTTATAATCGCAATATCTCGTTTCGAATCATTCCATCAACACGAGATTTGGAACGATAAATTCATTTCCTGGGCCGTATGGCGAGTTAGTCACGTCGATCGCAAGACACGTAGCGAATTGCGCACGCTCACGTTACCTGGTGCCACAACGTGGAGGTTATGGCGATTCTTCACTTAGCACTCCATTTCTTTATAGCCCATGAAAAATAGGCACGTTATGAATGGTGACTCACGATAAAAAACCCACCAATCGAGAAAACGCTACGGCTACCTCAACGACTGAGCGAATCAGTTCAAGTAATATGCATTTATTTATTCGCTAAGTATATTTTTATGACTTACATAATAATACGTAAGTTTCGTCTGCCTCTCGCGAAAACTGTGAGATTTTGTGAAAGATAGACGTACGAGTTTAATTTTAAGTATTTATTATTCAATAAATGATTGAAAGTAATCCATGGTCTTTATTTCTTTTTTAATCGTAATTTAATGACGAACAAGCGTACGGGAAGTCTGATGGTACCCAAGCGGGCACCACAGGCTATAGACACTAATGGAGAGCGTTTTCATCTTGAGACCTCAGTTGTTAAGTCTCATTTGCCCAGTAATTCCAAGCCATTCCATTCAATTCTAATAACTGGCTACATTGCCCATCAAACCAGAACACAATATTGCTAGTGGCAGAATATTTGAAATGCGGGGGTACTTAGGTGTCATCCATTGATTTAAATACTAAAGATAGGGCCATCTTAACATTTGACAGACGAGAAACACTAACCCCATCTTTGCATTTGTTTTTTAGTCGATCGCGGACTAGTTCACCTCGGTTTAGACACCATTTTGGGATCAAGTTCGGGGTGTCATTATGACGTCATGAGGTCCGCCCAGTCCTTATGCAATATTACGTGTATATTTCAATAGAACAACCCCCGACTAACTTCAGCAGTAGAGTTGTACCACATCGTCTCGTTTTCGTATAGGCGAGAAAATAAAATGAAACATAATATCTGCTACTCTTCATAGCATATACATATAACGTCATAATAGCCACTTTAACAACCTGGCTTTCTCATGTAGTATTCATTAAGTTCAGTGTTTTATTTTTATTTTGGTAGCTCACTCCAACGGTATATGTATAATTTCTTAACGCCATCTTTATTTGAAAATAACGTTCTAGATATTAAAATTGAAATGAAAGTATGGTACGTACACGACGGGAAAGATATTAAAAAAACAACTACAATAGAATTTCAATATTACACATAATAATAAATATTTGGTTTTATAACACACACATTATAGCATCGGTAATAAAAATTATGCCCAAACTAAATTACTTTTACAACGCAAATTCAAATATTCACTTCACAGAGAAATCTAATACATTTCTGTAAGCTGTTTATAAATATTTGATTTGAATTTCCTATTAGGTAAAGGTAATTCTTATGTTTCCATTGCTTATAATGATTATATTTTTTTATTGTACTTACTTATTTGAACAAAATTTGGAGGTTCCAGCTGTGCGTCGATCGATCTGTCAGTATCAATAAGTAATCAGTTTCTTCTTTTATAGATAGTATAACAAAGTACAGTCAGCAACGAAAGTCGATGAACACAAACAATGTTTAAAAACATCAATGTACTAAAACTATTCATTAGATTTTGACAAAAGTAAATCATATAATTGTACTCTAATAAGAGAACTTGTACTACCTTCTAGGGTCAGAAAATACTGAATATTAAAGCTGTTTCAGCATTTTGAAGATTTTATTGTGTTCAGCGACTTTCGTTGCTGACTGTACCTACGTATTCTCATTATTTTCGCTGTTCGTCTTCTGAATATATTTATATGTACTGTATCACTACTGACTGGATTTGGCTTAGTATGTACATTCGTAAATCAATTTAACTTTATAATGATTACTTAGGGATAATAGGAATAATTAATGATTATTTAGATAGTGATAGCCTAGGGGTGTGACCACTGGACTGCCAAGTCAAAGGTCTCAAGTTCGAATCCAAGGCATGCACCTCTGACTTTTCGAAATTATGTGCGTAATTATCACTCGCTTTTACGGTGAAGGAAAACATCGTGAGGAAACCTGCATGCCTGAGAGATTTTCTCAACGGCATGTGAAGTCTGCCAACCCGCACTAGGCTAGCGTGGTGGACTATAGCCTAATCCCTCTCATACTGAGAGGAGACCCGTGCCCAGCAGTGGGACAGTATATGGGTTAATTATTATTATTATTATGATTACTTATATAATTGAGCCAGTGTTGTCGCTGTCTTTAATTAGTGTAAGAATTTTACATAGAAAAATACTTGCTTTACATTGCGAATTTAGCTAAATTAACTAAAATAATTAAGTACTTAATTACAATTAATGTTTACGTAATTTTACGAAAGTTTTTGTCTTGCTAATCTTTTCTTTAAATTACATAAGATTAAGTATAACTATCCCTCATAACTTATTTATTTATGTATCAAATTAATTCATTATACCTACCAGTAACGAGATTAAAGCCTTAAAAACTTTTCATTGAAAATGAAAGTCGTTTAAAAATATCTTATAGGTATATAACCGGTTTTGCCAAGCGTGTCAATGCACCCGGACGATATATTTAATTCGAGCAACGGTGACCATCGCATAGACATAGGGACGCTCGTCCACCATAGAGCAACAGAGCGAGATTAAATTAATGTACCTAATAGGAGGTTCTACAAACACATTTTTTTTTGTTTATTATTTGAACTCAAACCGCCATGCTGGAAGGGAAGCTCTAAATACTACAACTAATATACGTTCTTAAGATAGACGTTACTTATGTAGACTGACTACTGACAGTCCACATAAGAAACAGACTACAAACCAGGTAGGGTCGTCTCGTATTACGAACTAATTATACCCTGGTGGTCTAGCGGTTTTATAAAATTGCGTGCGAACACGTGTGAAATTTAAATTGATGTATTATGACATCGTTATTTAATCGCATTTCTAAACGAATACCATCACCTGATATTCTAATAGTGGACCAAATAGAAGCCAATAACAAATTGCTCTTGCTGCTACCTGGGACTCGAACCCAGAACCTGTAACAGCGTAATGAAGCAGCTTTTTTTTTGTATGTTATCTGCTAATTGATCCTACAAACCTTGAACATCTACTCATAAAGTGTAAATATTCGGTAAGAAAGAAATTGCGAAAATTCGTAAACAGGATTGTCAATAACAAGATCAATGCGGGTACCGCCGCGAGACATGGCTAGTTGCTTGATATAATTACAGCAATTTGATTCCCAGCCTGGTATGTCCTACTGCTGGGTTAAAGGCTCCATAATTGGATACAATTTGCACCACAAGAAAATCAAATCTATAAAAGTGTTTCAACACAATGCAAAACAATTCTATTAAAGCTATCCATTTGAGCAATACAACGCTTGGGAAATTCAAAGCTATGTCGAAGGTAACGATGAGTCCTTTTCAGAAGAGAGCTGCACAATTTATCACATTATTTACGAAAGCATTTTCGTCTTTTGTGGCTCCAAAAGGCGAAAACACTTTCGTAAATAATGTACAGTCAGCAGCACAGCCACATAAACACAAACAGAACTGCTAAAGTGATTTTTTCATGAATGAATGATTGCAACTTAGATATAACACCAATGTCATTATAGTTTTGGTTCGTAAATATTGTTCGTAATACCACAGAAGTTCTATCGGTACTTTAGGAGAAAATCGCTTGAGCACTTTTGTTACTGTATACATTAGTGTATGCGTGTTTTTGTTCGTGACTGTACACGCTATTGAACCACCGCAGCACTTAAGTCCTATCGTTATAATACTTATTTATGTTTATGTAAAGCCATATTACATTATATAAATTTTCCATGGTAATCTAAGAGGTGACTACATACGTAGCACTGATAATATATAACCTAACCTAAATTAAAAATTCGAAAACCCCCGACTGTAATTTGTCATTTTGTGGTGGCGGACATCTTGGATTTGAAATGTATTATAGTGTTTTCTCCTAGTTAAACCCTTTTATTTGATACCCATATTGAGGGAGTTGTGAAAAAATATTTAATCCGCTATTTTGTAGCGGCGGCCATCTTGGACCGATTTTCATCAAACATAGCTAACAACACTCCCGACTAATTCACCTTTCAAATAAAAAAATCAAAATTGGTTCATCTGTTTGGGAGGAGACACACACACAGACACGTCAAACTTATAACAAACCGTTTTTTTTGCGTCGGGGGTTAAAAATAAATATCTATAACAAGATTGTGTGTGAACTTCTGGTAAAAATTACCTATCTTACAAAATCAATCCTCAGGATTATTTAATATAGCTTCCCGCCAGCGGCTTCACCCGCGTGGTCTTACGAATTTTCCCCCCGTTTTTGCAACATTTTTCATTGCTTCTCCGCTCCTATTAGACGTAGCGTGATGATATACCTATAGGTAGCCTTATAGCCTTCCCCGATAAATGGTAGTTCATTTAGAAAAATCTGTCTGTGTTAGATAGTTCTAACACTGACAGAATTTTTCTAATCGGTCCAGTAGTTTCGGAGCCTATTCAATACAAACAAACAATCAAATCTTTCCTCTTTATAATATTAGTATAGATAAGTATAAGTATAGAAGTATAGATTACTTTTCTTTTAAGAAAGAAAATCTCATTTTGTTTAACTGTAAGGTGGTGGGTATTCCAGTTCTTACAAACAACTTTTTCTTAAAACTTTTTCTTTGTTGTTATGAAAATATTTCTATAACCGAAATGTAATAACGAATTGTTCCAAAAAATATTAAAATACCTATTGTAAAGACAAAGAACGAAATTTTATAAAAATCTAACATTTTTCTTGACCTGGCAATCGACCTCAGGGCCTCATGTTTCAAATCCTTCTCCTTTAATTAACTAAACATGAAATAGTACATAGTTTTTTCAATAAAATTCTAATTGTTTTTGTTGTTTCTGTAAAACTTTAAAATATATAAAGCCTTGCGTATTTTTTTTTTCTTGTAAATAATATTGAGGTCATAAGTGAAGTCTTTGAACGGTTTCAGTCATGGGCAAACAAACCGGACCGTGTGCTTTGATATTAAACCAATATGTTGTTTCTCTGTTGCCTGCTTCTCTCTGCAAAATATAAATAAAGCATAAATTACCTTCGAATTGCATTCGAATTCCCTTTAGCCAACTATGCCATTCTATCTCACGAAGACCTCTATGTCATTGATATAAAGTTCAAATTAGTATATGCATTGAATAAATTAATGTACTTACCTAATTTTAATTCCTTCTCGTAATTCTGTGTAGGTAAGTATTAATAGCGCAAAATATTGCAGAGGGAGTTTCTCATTACGGGTTCAAGTTTTTATTTACTACCATTAGCTGCAATATCGGGAGGTTCTCGATCCGATTCACAAATCGCCAAACGATTCGAGTTATTGAAATCTGTAAAGAACAACGCGAAGTTTGTATTTGGTAATGGCAATAGGCTCGGATGTGTATTTGAATGACGAAATACGTACATACCTACTGGACAACTGTGTCTGTGTACTTACATCAGTACCTACAACTACATCTATGCTTAACCCTTCCGACAATAGGCATCATGGTATTTATTGTTCCAACACAAATTATTTGCATAATATTTCATTTATATTTTATGTTGTGATTTTATTTATAACACGAGTTCGATGTTCCTTGCTATCATCCAAGTTTGCAATACTGTAGAAATTTCCCAAAACCCTGTCTTTACTCCATTCCTTGTGCAAAGCCTTCTGCCTTCATGCTTCTAGACCCAGCGATTTTAGCTGTGTTGATCGATCAGTCAGTCAGTCAGTCAGTCAGTCATTTTCTACTTTTTTAATTAGCTTTCTGCCAGCGGCTTCGCCCGCGTGGCCCGGGTAAATAGGGGATGAAAGTTATAAGAAATAACTTTCATCCCCTATTTCAACCTCTTTTTTCGCATTAATAAGTAGCCTACAGATGTCCTTTCTCATTCTCTAGACTATCTGAGTACCAAATTTCATTTCAAGCGGTTCAGTAGTTTTGGCGTGAAAGCGGGACAGACGGACAGACAGACATACAGACAGTAATATTAGTAAGGATAAGATAGAGAAGATATAAAAGATTACTTCTAGATCAAAACGTAAAAATCCAATACAATTTAATAATTGAAGTCTCACGGCGGTTTTGTGATCGCTTAAACCTTCTTTATATAAACTGAGATTTAGCGTTAAACCTACAAATAGCCTTAGCCTATATCTAGACTATACGACAGCTTGCCAGGCAACAGTAGTTTCTAACCAGTTAAACGCGTTCAGGTTCCATTGCCGTTGATTTATTAAGATGATACTATGGTTAGCACTATTTGAAATTGTTTTTATGGATTTTGATTGATTTCATAATTTACTTGATTCGCCCACCGATTCTTATGATTGCAACTCATGTAACTAAGTACGTAAAACTACAGATATGCCAACGCAAGAGAAAGTTCTAGGTAACGAGTGAATTACGTTAAAAATAGACCACTGTGTATTTAAAAGTCTGGAAAAACTAAACTAAAACTAAACGACGTTGCCGTTGGCGGTGCCATCAAAACGTATTCAAACACTGTAAACTTTGTTGAATGTCTATTACTAATCTGATTAGATTCGATTCGAAGAATTCGTATTTCGTCCTTTTGACGTATACAATCTAATTTAACTTCACATGACCCTGAATCCCCGGTATTTTAATATAAAGGCTGAAGGAGGAGATACGATATGTCACTATGTCACCTTAGATTTATTACCTATTAGATTATTTTATACACACGGAAATCGTTTGTTTAAATCTTAGATTAATATATGTTATTAATCTAAGGTTTAAATAACTAATCAAGACTTTGCTTCAATGTTTTTGCGAATCCAATTGTATCAAAGTTGATACGGGCCGTTTGGTACTCGAACCTTCACATAAATCCTTAGGCGCCAGTAAAAAGCAGCAATTTTTTTTTAAAGTTAAGTTTTGAGACTAAAAACATACCTATTTAATAACGACGAGAAAATCGTGGAGATAGTTTTGCCGTATCATTAAATTGGATACAAACTTCGTCCAGTCTACAGCGCACTACTGTCGTTTAGTTTGTCGACATTGTCGCAATACATTTTTACTTGTTACTTGCCGTTCGAATGATACTAGGGATTTCTGCAGGTTCTTTACATTGCAAAACATCTTTCTACATTTATTTTATTACAAAATTAAATAGAGTTCCTGGGTTCGATCCCCGGGTCGAGCAAAGTGTTGTTGGTTTTTCTGTGAAATTCCCAGTAGCAGCTCGGATTCTGGATTTGTGGCCGGTTGATAGCAATAGCATAATGTTTTATACACTGTGGCAATAGGCTCGCCCCCTATTACATGGGACCTAAACATACCGCCGAAATGTGGGTGTACATTAGTACGTCTCTGCCTACCCCTTGGGTGATGGTATGTTATAAAACGTAAATAAAAAAAATGTGAAAGAAATGAAAAAATAATTGTATTGTAATTGTCGTTATAAAACTTAAACAATAATTCTTCTTAGTTTTCTAAGTTTCCCCACAGAATTTTCATCTGTTTTCTGGGTGTATTTCTAATCAGAAATTTTTACTTAGCTGGAATTTAATGAACGTGTCCCTTATAATTTACCTAGTGATAATAATAATTATAATTACGTGGAAAGTTTTCTGTGTGGGAATAAAGCAAAATCTCACGCCTTTGTGAAAATTCTTGGAGTGTAACATGCGTATGTCGTCCCGTTTGAATGACAAGTCAGGGAAATAACGTTTTGTCACATTGTCACATTTACCTGTAATCTATTAATAACTAGCTCGTATCCGCGACTTCGTCCGCTTGAAAGTAGATTTTATTACGCACAATAACGATAAGATAACACTTTTTGCACTGTCTGGAATTAAACGAAAGAATGCCTTGGGGTCGAGACAAGTTGCAATTCGACATTCGAATCGACAAACGAATAGAAACCAAATGGAAATGACACAAGCTTTCGACAAATCTGGCTGTCACTAATGTCATTTCCATACATTTTCTTTGTATTCGTTTGTCGATACGAATGTCAAATTGCAACTTGTCTCTGCCCCTACATGCTGTTTGTAATGGTTTAGAGGTCCACTGCTGAACAAAAGCCTCCCTAAAGACTTCACCAAGGACCGGTCACATGCCGGCTGCATCCAACATCGTCCAAGGCCGTCCTACACGTCGTCTTCCAGTGCGTCATCTCCACTCAAGAATCTTTTTACCCCAGCGATACAGTTCTACAAGCTATAACCAGGTCAAATCTCGTATAGTATACCTACTTACTTATATCAATTACCTAATAATAATTATCATATATTTGTCAGGCTTTACTTCATAAAGTTTACAGACTTCTTCGATCAATAAGAGCTATTAGATAACTTGATTATAAACTCTAAGGTACACTTGTACTTTACACACACACGATAACTTTGGTATCTAATCTAGAATGGTATTAATCATACTTTATAGTATAGTTAGTTAGGTAAGTTTAGTTTCCGGTTAGTTAAAAGTTTGTGACGTGGAAGCTTCTATAAGTATCTAACCTGTGCAGGCACCTCACTATCACATAACCTAACATTAAGCTTAAGTGGTGTTGGCGGGGATTGCTTCGCATACCTTGGACTGATGCGAACTAACGAGACCATATTAAAAGAGTTCGACACCACGCCGGTCTCTTCCAATTGCCGAAAAAGTGCCCTTAGTTTCGTCCGACATAATAAGCGGTTCCCAAGCTTTGTCTGAACTTCAGAAGGAGAAGTGTTGGGGTACCTACATCAGTACACCGCTGTCTAACCTTTTAGGGATAAAGTCCTTTTATAGTGTGTTGATATAATGACAGTATGTAAGGACAAAGTACACTATTATGTATGTAGGCACAGTTTATGTAAAACAAAATAACCCTCCTTCGACAGTCGGGTAATAATGATCAAAGTAGAAATTAGATACGATATCAACCTGTTTGAAAAAAATTACACTTCTCATCACAGCCCAGAGTTGATAGGCAAGCTTTCTTTGAGTTTGTACTTTTAAATAATGTAATTAACTTACTTTGCCGTTGTTTCCTTTATTTTCTATTTAAATTTAAACAGTCAGTGCGGTCTTAAACTAACTTTAAATTATTAACCGACTTTAAAAAAAGACGAGAAGACGTGATTTAATAGAATAATTGTTTTATTTCATCTAGAAAGAAAATAAGAATGACACAGAATAACAAATTTATTATTATAATTACTCAGTATTACAAGTTTATTAGGTATTCCATGTCGTAGAATCATTGTCGCTTTTGTAGTATTGTGTCGCAATTGACGGCAATGTCTGAAACAGTCTTTTAAAAAAAATGCCATCGCTGTTTTGTAAACCAGTCCCAGTTGACGGAAGGCATGCACCAGTGATTGTGTAGTTCAGCCGTAATTTAGGGAGCTCAACAACCCGTCGCATGACGATACCAGATCGGCGGAACATTGGCATACATATAGTTATAATGACAATAATACAAGAAGAACCAGCAATATCAGAGCGTGGGTCTGTTTCGCGGACCAGTGAGGTATGTAGTTGTCCGATTTGCTCCACTTACGCCGTTAGCTACCATTCTGCACATCATTTTCTCATTATTATATTAAATACGGACACTGCGTTTGTAATATTCTAGAACTAACTATGGTTTTACATTGATAACATGTTAGCATTCTGAAAAATATTGCCGAAAAGACTAGTCAATTTAGTACCTACTACTAATTTTGATGTAGTAAAAACTGTGTTGTGGGTTAGTTTCGCTAAATTACCAAATATTCTGCCGCTAATTTGCAATGTACAGTCAGCAACGAAAGTCGTTGAACACAGCGAAAGTTTAACAACATCACAGTACCAAAACTATTCATTAGATTTTGACTAAGGTAAAACATATATTTGTCCTCTATTATGAGGAAATATACTGCCTTCAAGGGTCAGTGAATTCTGAATATTAAAGATGTTAAAGCGTTTTGAAGATTTCATAGTGTCCAGCTACTTTCGTTGCTGACTGTACTTAATTGTCTTTCGGATGAAGCCAATGAAATTACTGGGCAAAGGAGGACTATGATGTTTTACAAGCGTCTAGAGGCTGTGGTTACCGCTTACCATTAGGAGACCCGTAGGTATGCTTACGGTTTGTAGAAAAAGTTTATAATGATTAATATCTATGGATAGGTTAGGTTAGGATAGGTTAACCTAAATCTTCAACAAATTAGAATTATAATTTACATACTTACAATAACACTTATGGCCTGTATCACGACCTCTGGATTTCTGGCTGGCCGCTAATCGCCGTATAGATAAAAAAAAGAAACAAACTTTATATGAAGCTATCTGCCAAGTAAGTAATGTGTACTAATAAGGAGGTGGTGAAACAAGCCCTTAGGTCCAAATAAGTTACAGATTACCTTATTGAATGGTTTAATTAATAATTCTGTGATCCTATACTTGTATCAACAAACTCCTTTGTAAAGTTTTCTTTGATATTTTTTGAAAAATTAAATTTCTCCAACTTTATTATTTCGGAATCTCAGTTTCAAATTTCAATAACATCATTGTAATATTCAAAAGTAAGCAAATGCCTGAGAAAGTTTTGCTGAACTCTCTTTGTTTACAAAACCAAACTTTTATAATACAATAAAGCAAATTGTACCCGATCGTGATGTTACCAGTCAACAAAAAATAATGACAGATTTCTTACAGTAGCAAATTGTATTATCTACGTACAACAAATAATTTCAGAAATAACGAGTGAAATTGATTACCGAGAGTGTGATCGTGGAAAATATGGACGCGCTTGAGTAAGATCAATTTAGGGGTATAATAGAAGGCGTGGTGGGGCGCGCGTGCGCCGGTACACTGGCCATACGACCGGCAAAATGAACGCACCGCAACCGACGCGGATTCTGTGCTTCGTCGCGCTATTCCTTACCACCTGCGCGGCGTCTGCGCACGATGTGACGCCGAAACCGATTCAAGAAGACAAAAAACTGGAATTGTACGATGGTGTTGTCATGAGCATACCAAGGGATAATAGTAGCAGGATGTTGTCCTTTGAAGTTGACACCAACAGGAGCTTGAGCGAAGGTAAGGATCGATATTTTATTTTATTTAGTAGGTAGTTAGCTGTATAGTGATTGTGTAACATATAGAGTTAATTTTAAGCCGTTTTTTTTGACAAGAATTTTAAAATACACATTGCCCTTTTTAATAGAATAGATGTTATCTTTAAGGTTGTTTATCTCGCAACTTATTCTCCAGAATAGTATTTAATAATTTTTATTTAATTCTCTAAACGGTCTGCCATGTAACGTTACTAGTATCGATCCTAATTATTTATTTATTTTTATCCCTAATTCAGTTAGGGGAGGCCTTTGCCCAGCAGTGGGGCACAAAACAGGCTAGGTACATTAAAACAATAACAAGCTTGAACCAGTAACTTTACTGAGATAAACAGTAACATCATTATATCATACAATAGGTACATAGTGTGACAAAAATATTTAAGAAATATTTTGATTATAATTAGTATAGGTATACCTATATTCTTATTCAATAAGAAGTGATACTAAAGTAGTTACTTCACTAAAATGGCTCTCTGGACTGAAGTTTTAATATCCGTCACTTGACGACGGTGGCAGGAAACCCAACATTTGTATTCAGGGAGAGCGCGGACCCGACTCCTGGCTGTCTTCAAATACAATTCCAACTTGTACTGTTCCCGTATTCATAAACATGAAAGAGTTAGGTACACATACCTTGAATTGTATTATGTCACGCACGAGCGTTAGAGAATACCTTTTTTGCTTGTATTCGACCGTCAAACAGAATTAAATATTTATCGCGATAATATCCATTAAAATTTATTGATTTTCTAAATACCAATGCTTTAAAAAAAAAAAAAAAATATTTCAATTACAACAGGCTTTTTGATACAGGTTATTGGAGATCACCTTTTAAGCAAGGAATTGCTTGTATTAGTTGCTTTGATCAGTTTGATTCAGGACAAGCAGGTTTAACAAAGTGTTAGAGCCGGTCGGAGTTTGGTTTTGTGTCCGGTTAATGCCAATAGGCTCGCAACCTATTACTACACTAAAAATAAACACTCCCGAATTCCCTGTGTACATTAGTACCTACCTACTCCTCTGTCTTCAAGGATTACAGGCGTGATGAGAAGATCTTACTCATAAATCTTATACATCTTCTTATACATAAATCTTATACATAAAAATATAAAGCATAACTTTATTCTAAAATACATCATGAATACTCACTTAATAATAAACAAATATTAAATAAAACATAATAGATACCTAAATAAACATAGTGATAATAAATATTAAAATATAAATAAATAATAATAAAAATTAAATAATAATAATAAATAAAAATTAACATAGTTAATTTATTGTTGGTGCAAAATAAATAAAAATAAACTACTAAATAGTTATTCAAAATGTTATTTACATAGACCTATACATACAAAAATACATGCTACTACACTATAAACACTATTTCTACTAATTATATAGACTTTAATATTATAAAATTTCTAAAATTAGCTATAATTAGATGTAAGCAAATACTTATACTCGTATTGCTGTGCCCTAACAGGGTTCATGTTTTGAAACTAATCCAAATGTATACCAACATTGTAAACAAACATGAGTGCAATAAATTTATGGTTTATGATTTATGATTTACATACTCTTCCTACTGAAAACTTGAGCATCATCAGTTATTAATTTAAGCAATCAAACTTCGAGTTATGGCCGTGAATTCACTTCAAAGATAGAATAGTATTCTACACAGTCAATGAAGTTATCTATAATGAATTCAGTGACCGTCTGGAGTTCCTAAAAGTTAGACAGGCTAAAAGATCAGATATTTATGCCATATCATATCGTGTATTAGAAAGTATAGCAAGATAATTGATAATTATAGATCAATACCGATAGATTGACAATCTACAGCAAACATTATAAGAGCACGTGGTAATATCTTTCTAATTTTATGAAAGCTTACATTTTATGAAGGTGTTTTTCGTTGATTGTGTTTGGCACCGACTCCAAATTAGTTAGATATCATAATGTAAAAATGTAGCTGTTATTTTTGCTTTTTATTTCCTAAATGTTTTTTGGAGGCGGTTTGTTTTTTGTTTAAAAATAAATAAATATCTTGGGACATTTCTTTACACAGCACCATCTAATGCCTGTTTGAGGAAGGGGACATTTTGCTAAAGGGACATTTTACGAAAGGGACATTCTGAGAAAGGGACATTTTGCGAAAGGGACATTCTGAGAAAGGGACATTTTGCGAAAGGGACATTCTGAGAAAGGGACATTTTGCGAAAGGGACATTCTGAGAAAGGGACATTATGCTACCTGTAGTCATTTTGAGAAGTGGTCATTTTGCGACAGAGCCGCACCATCTAGTAGTCCCAAACTAAGCAGAGCTTGTACTATGGGTACTAGTAGATAATACTTATATACTTTATTATATTAATATAATTTTGATATAATATTTAGTATATAAAAACACCCAGACAAACACATACACCTAAGTCATCACATAAATGTTTGTGTCTTGTGGGAGTCGAACCCTCGACCTCGTGATCAGTATTCCGGTACTCGAACCACTAGACCACAGACGTCGTCGAAATAATTTTTATATTACGTAAAGTAGGTACATAAAAAGAGATTGAATGAGGGGGTGACGGCTAAGAGGGATGAATGAAAGAAAAGGATAGGCTGCGCCGACCCCAAATAAATTGAGACAGGGCAGGAATATGATGAGAAAAAGTACTTAAACATAATTATCATCATTCCTAGGGCTAGGCAGAGATGTATCTACTAATATATGAGCTTATTGACATTAACCGAGCACAACTGTAATCTCCAACTTGCTACTGTGAATTTCATAGAAAAACCTAATAACAGCTCAACCTGGGAATCAAACCCTCAAGCGAAGCAGTCGTGCTTAGGCCCACTAGGGTAGAGAGGCAAAGTTATATTTCATAATAAAACGTCTATACTTATATAAATGGATTAATTCATAGACTATCGGGTCCGTGTATCTAGAAAGTACGGTGAAATGCGTACGACATACAAATATCTAATAATCAGAGCGGCGACAAGCAGGTGCAATTGTTTATCGGTAGTGATGGGAATATTTAATGCGGACTTAAGCCCGTCACTACAATAGTATTAAGATAATTATGACATAAATAACATAACCTACCCTACCATCACGGCACCATTGCCTTCAACCGGGCACAAATCCAGACCCCAAGCTGCTATGTACTGAGGATTTTATAAAAAAAAACATTAACACTGCTCATCCTGGGCATCGAACCCAGGACCTCTCGCGAAGACAAGGTAAAGGTAGGACTAACGGTTGCTATGGACAGTCATAAGTGTTAATAATTATGTTTAATATAAGAGTATTAAAGCTGTGTGCGTGGTCAACTCGTAGATTACTATGGAAAATATAATATTATTATTGCAATATATGCCTTGCTAATCTATATCTAAATATCTGTAAGTATATATAAAAGGAAAAGGTGATTAACTGATGTATGAAACCACATCTCAAATCACTGGATAGGGCTGAAATTTGGCACACTGACAGATATTGTGACGTAGGCATCCACTAAGAAAGGATTTTGGGAAATTTTCACGGTATTAAAAAGAATGATGAACGCGAGAACACCGCGGGAAACGGCAACATCTGTATTCGACTTTATGTTACCAAAATAACTGGAGCACTCGAAAGTGCGACGCGAACCGGTCCGAACAGAGTCCAGCACAATGAGTTTGTACTTGAATGTTACTTTTTATTCGGACCGACAATAATTACAACGGACGTGACTTTTGTTAAAGTAATTTTAAACACATTTGCATACAACACGCCTATATCCCGACAGGTTAAGCAGACGTATGCCAGGATGGTGTGCATTAGTACACTTCTGTATATTTGGTATGTTTTTAAGGTCAATGTTTTAAATAAATAGAAAGAATACCAACTTTAAATTGCTACTTCGAATTTCAAAAAACAACTCATAATACTGCTCGGCCCCAAAATCGAACCCAGCCTTAGCAGCTGCGCGTGCGACTGCTAGGCCACTGAGGCAATTCTAACTTTACCATTATATTTTGTAATTCTAACTTTATCTTTTATATTTTATTACTCTGTTGACCAGTAGACCTTCTTAGTGGAAGTCAGAAGCCCAAAAAGTATAATAACCAGTCTATGCTTCGTTATCGGTATTGCCCAGAAATTGGGTTGCGAAGGTCTGATGGCAGTCGCTTCGTGTAAAATACTGATATTCAGCCGCATCTGGTTAGTCTGGAAGCCGACCCCAACATGATTGGGAAAAGGGTTAAGAGCATGATTGACCAGTAGACCTATTTAGTGTTTGCTGAGCGTTGGGTCTGAATTTGATTTTAAAGTCAGGCGAATTTTTAATAGGCTTTTCTATTAAACACTTACACTAGGCTCGCCCCTGGTTTAATTTAGGATCGACGACAAAACAGGTATCACACTAGTATTATTATGATCATATAGAGGTCCATTGCTGAACAAAGGCCTCCTCTATTGACTTTCACAAGGACCGGTAATATGCTGCCTGCATCCAACGACTCCCAGTGACCTTTATCAGGTCATCTATCCACGATGGAGGCTTAGAGGCGTCGTATACTTTCCTCTACCTAATCCTTTGAATTTAAAAGAGTTCTCGTTAAATTATTTCATAATATGTAAATATTATTCCATTTTTTTATATATCCTGGTTAGCGGCTATCCAGATGTGGTCACAGAATTTATTGTGAAAGTATATAGTTACAATATTTTAGTATTTCGCAACTGTGGCAGTTAAAACTAAGTTATTAGTTATTTCTCATCGAACAAATTGTTAAAATGTTTATGTAACAAGTAACAAGTGGTTGAAATTAACTAATGGCCACCAAGTCCGGTTAAGTTTTTGAGACTCTCTCGAGTCAAAAACTACGTCCGACCAATAAATAGTAGTATCCCTCTTTGAAGGAAAAAAATGATTAACTTATAATTTATCAACACAGCTCCGACCACTGAACGGATTTTGATGACACCGTAACGGGGATATAAAACGTCAAAAAACTAGTTACAATGAAACATAGGAACATACGAGTAGATATAGGTATGCTGGCTTATGAAAGTATAAAGTCAGCCGCATTAATGCACGCAAAGCAACTTCATGACATTTCACTTACATAAAAATTAATTAGCAGAAAGTAGTAACTATCTTTTTGTATTTTTTAAAGCATTTTCCATGCTAAGATAGTATATAAATAAGGATAAGAAAGTAGTAAATTGTCTTTTTACAAGTTTTATTATTTTCAGGCAATGCCCGCGATATTAAAACTTATTTTTAAAAAAAATGTAGATTTATAGTAGTATATGTGTATACCGTATGTGTATTTTGTATTTATAATATTATGTGTATTGTGTATATGTTTTATGATTGTTTGCTTTTATGTGTTAGTATTTATTCCTTTTCACACTGATATCTACATTTCCTGTTTTAAATTCTCCTATCGTAGGTCTGCTGGAAGAGATTTCTTTAGAAATAAGCAGTACCTTTGTACTATAATCCTATTTTTTTTATACATTTCTGTTTAGTTCAGTGTGTAAGTACATAAATAAATAAAATGGCCATAAAATAGCGTACAATACAAGTGACTTACCTTACGTACTTACTCTACATACAAGCTACCTAATTACAAAGTTACAGAAAAAAGTAATACGGCCTCATTAGCGTAGTGGGCGCTAAACGGGACTGCTATCTCAGAACTTTTATCTTTTTTTATGACAGTGATTTCTAGGGTTAAGGTCAGGTAACCGTCAGCTATTAGCCCTCAAAATCAAAATCAAAATAGTTTTATTTTCATACTAGCTGCCCCGGCAGACCTTGTCCTGCCTCGTGAGGATTATCTTTGGTATGCCTACAAATTGATTAGAGGTTGCATCTCAGTTTTATTTCTTCCTAACGTTGTTTTGTTTGGATTGACGTCAAATGTTTGACAGCTGGGGACAGAGTGGTTTGTATGGGAAAAGAAAATAGATTTTACGTTTTTTCTCGTATATTATATGTTTTTTCTCTCCATTAGAACCTTCCTCAGACTTTATCAAACATATCAAAAAAGTAATCAGCCAAGTCGGTTCAGCCGTTCTCGAGTTTTGCGCTTACCAACACATTTAGCGATTCATTTTTATTTATATAGATATGTTTTTTCTCTCCATTAGAACCTTCCTCAGACTTTATCAAACATATCAAAAAAGTAATCAGCCAAGTCGGTTCAGCCGTTCTCGAGTTTTGCGCTTACCAACACATTTAGCGATTCATTTTTATTTATATAGATAATATAAACCATATACAGGCATGATAATATGTCGATTCATGTCGATACTATGATATGTCGAATTTAGGTGCACGGTTCCAAATTAGTCGTTTCATATGAAGAAGAACCGGCAAGAAACTCCAAAGTTACTCTTTTAAATTTAGTTTTTAACAATGATATCTGCTACAATCATATATGGATACTTACAATATGAAAAAACAATCTAGAGATGATTGCGAAATATATTACAGATTATATTTTAAAAGATAAATAGATACAGCTAGGCTTGAAATACATGTCTAGAGAGTGCGAGTGCCATTTACAAAGCGTGAAGCTAATATTATAAAAAAAATATTAGGTATATTAAGCAACTGGCAATATTTGTCACCAGGGTATAGTAATTATTACAAGCAAGAGTACCTAAGTATCAAAACAAAAACTATTAAAATATAAAAACAGTTTAAAAAATTGGCCCTTGTAAATAGTCTACCTCAACAGAATGTTAGCGTAAATAACCCACTGCGTTTCGTTGGTGAGAGAAACGGAAGCCCAAACCGTCTGAATTATGACAGTCATATTGCAAAGCGTACCCATATCTTCTCGCTGTCATGTTATTTGGTCAAGATTTTAAGGGAGATAGACAACGCATCGGCGAATTTCTGGTATTGCAAATGTTCATATATATGTGTCGCATCGGGCATGATCACGGACGCTCAATTGACTCTTTTGAGACTACAGCGCCACCCGGTGACACTATTGAGATGACAGCGCCCCTGGTGACGTCGAATGGAACCAACGATATCAGATAAAGGGCACGGTGGCGCAGTGGGGAAAACAGTTACAGTTGTGCCTCGCGCGGTTGCACTTGCTCTCGGCACTTCACACTGTGTAGTCGATTCGTGCGGACGTCTGGCTTGATTGACTGACGGACTCACGTTACTTTATAGTTCTACCTACATTGTTATTGCTATTGCTGAATTGTAATTTAAATGTAGCTTGGTAATCGTAAATTCGTAACAGACAAATGTGCTTGAGGAGTTTCTTCCGCGGCTTCTTCTCCTCAGTAGGTAGCACTAGCGAAGCTGCGAAGGGTGGGCGTTTTGGGGGATGTCTGCATTGTAATATTTCGTACTCGGTCAAAACCAAATATAATGACAGTTGAGTACGAGTTCTGTGTTTTAATGTTTGAACCAGCATAACCCACCTGTTGCCCACAAGATAGTCGTTACCTTGCCTTCCTGCCAAGGATATAGATCCTGTATCCGACATCAGAACTGGGACAAGTGTTGGTTCAAACATAAAAGTGGCTCCGGCAAGTGTACAGTGTAAAGTGTGTGACCCATACCTGAGAAAACTTCAAAATCTGGTGAGTGTTGTCAAATTTACAACAGTTCTAGTACCGAGTGCTCATTATTGAAGTTGGGTTATAAAGTCCGGTGGAAAACATTGAATTGTTGGTTAGTTATTGTAAAATCAAGTGCAGACTTTATGTAAGGTTGTAATTAATGAGTACTCGTTGGTAGATGTTGTTACATTTTATTGTTGTTGAATTTTAAATGAAGATTCTATTCCCATGTAGTACCTATAGTGATTAAAAATTCAGTGCCCTTGTATATTCTTAAAGGCGAGGGTAGTCGCACATATCGTTGGAACATGATGAAAAATGTTCACGTATTGTTGGTCCAGATTTTAGTGAGAAACTATGAAGGTGCAGTGATTTAAGATTATGGTCGTTCCCCCGATGTTATTTAAAGTTATGAACGTTACCTTTCTGCTTCTAAGGTGTTACAAGTTCTTATCTTATCTTGCTGTGGGGCTGGTTTCTATTGGCCAGCAACACTTCGACCCAATGGGATCTTTTGTGTTGTCCCCATTGCCGTGTATTTGCTCTTTGAACAAGTGGTTCATGGGGCTAGTCCGCTTAGAAGAACCTAAAGTCTTCTGGCTTCTGGGGTACCCGTTGCCGAGCGGACTCATCGGTTTTGTGGCTGGGACGTCGTAGTCGTACGGGATGTGCGGCGCTGTTTCCTTGTATTCACCACGGGCTCTGTAGTCATTGTTCTCGAAGTCGGCTTCATTTTGTGCAGCATGTCGTTCGTGGAATGGTGCCCTGTAGTGTAGTGACAAGTTAGTGATGTGACTTCGGATGCTGGATGGATGTCCATGACAAGATCAGACGCTAGTACAGACTGTTGTTTAATAACTGTGAGTCGGCCATCCGTTTACATGTTGTCTTGGACACCAAGTGAAGGTTGTCCATAAGTTGTGTGTAAATTAACCGTTTCGATTCAAAACGATTTCTATTTGGTAAATACGAACACAAGTCGTTGATATGGTAATCCCTATGATCACCTATGTCCATATTGTTTTGGTGTTGGTGTTTACATAGCGTTCATAGGCACTACAAATTAGTTTGTCCGCTTTGGAGAAAAGCAAGTCTATTTTCGTGTATTGAATAGTGACGATTTCTCACTTGTAATTCTTTATTGTTTTTTTTTTTTGAAGTGGCTTACATATTCGGGATCGATGGGATTCGAGCGCCCTAAAGTCATCAGTACTGATCTCGTAAATTATGAAGTAAATGACTTTTCACGTTACCGTTGCGATAAGGTTACATTTTAGAGATTTTTATGTTGCGGCAAAGTCTTAGCAATACAAACTACCGCCATTGACGGATTACTAATCAAAAGCGTGAGATTAAGTTGCGGATTTCTGAGTAGTTACGTATTGGGTGCATTGCTGAACGATTTAAGGACTTCGGAGGGGTCTTCTTGGAGCTGTCTAGTGCTTTATATCCTCACGGTGCAAAACCTGATGATGCTGAGGGGCCGAGGCAGGAGTGCCGTTGTGAGGCTGTGTCCCGGTGGGATCGAGCCGGGTTGCTTCATCATTGATGATGTCTGTTGCCGACACCATGTGCGGTGTATGTGTGCGGTGGTGATTGTAATCTTGTGAGATTTCTGATTGAATTAGGTGGACCGAACCGCGGTGTTGGTTTTTATTGTGAAATTAATGCCGTGTCGTTTGGCAGTGGTTTGTGTGCGTCTCAGTTGTTTCTTTGTGTCAAACTGTACCCGCAGTTTTGGTCTAGCCACGTGTCGGTGGATTATGTAGGTACCAAACAGTAGTTGATGTGTGATAGCGCCACTTTGTCGGTGGCTTGGGCCCTGCGATATGCAGACTAATGTCATAGTGTCTGTGGGCTCCTGGGGTCGCCTGCAAGAGAGGATGTAGGACTCATGAGTGTTGTGATGGGAGCTCAAACGTTTGAAGGATATTCGGATGTTGTTGATGAACAAGTTTACGTTGAGACTTGAGGCCAAGTAAGGGGTTGTAGTGGCCATATTACGTTCGAACGTACCAGTGGTTATTGCGTAGTCGTAGCCAGGTATAAATCGGTCTCTTGAGGCAACTCGAGTAGTCCATGGGTGTGTGGTACGCGTTTAACCCTAGCGAAAGTCGGGGTCTAGAGTGTGACACACACGGGCGGTTCCCTCGATGGATATGCGTACAAAGTTTCGATTCATGGGCTAGATGTATGACTACAATAAGATTGCTGGTAGGCTGTTTTACTTTTAGGTTTTAGAGTTACAGATTCTGAAAAACCTGACTGTGTGTGGCTTTGTATGGCTTTGTCAGCGATAATTGAAAATTCGATTCTTCTCTAGTGAAATTAAGCCAGGTCACGACGTAACCGAATGAAAGTGATGCTGCGTAAGATTTTTTTTGTTTTAGATATACACCTGATCGTGTTTCTCATCCTGGCTGGGACCAAATGCTGTTCAAAACAAGGCGTTAAGCTAAGGTGCTGTTGAGCTGCTGCAGACACACTAGTATGGTGGCTAGTGCAGAGCGGGAAGTGCACCTGTTTGCGTTACATTCCTAACATAAGACGCAGGAAAATAAACGGTGAGCTGTATTGTTTTACTTACGACTCTGTTGTTGAATGCCTGATGGAAGCTGTAAGAGAAGCTAAGTAGCAAAACTTGTTTCTTTTATTTTCGAGTAACCTGAAGGTTCTGCTCACTGAGATTTTAATTGTAAACGAAGGTTACAATTTAGTTTTTTTGTAGTAACCAAGTTAGAACCAAAGTGAAAAGGCATTTGGCTTTAAGCGAATTTTCAAATACCCCCATGATCATGAGAGGAAGGTCCCCGATCGGCCCGATCACCAAGTTGCACGAGGATTAGATGTCATGGTTGATGAGATTGGTAGAGATCAAATCTGATTAAGAATGGCTTGGTACACTCATGTGTTGATGCACAGCGATGACTTGGGACCGCACCATATGAGGAACATGTGGCGATGGGTCTATAGAGATTACTTGGTGCACAGATTACGACTGACCGCACCACATGAGTGACATGTGGCGATGGGTCTATAGAGTCGTTAGTGCACAGATTACCGACTGACCGCACCACATGAGTAACATGTGACGATGGGTCTATAGAGAGTCGTTGGTGCACAGATTACTGACTGACCGCACCACATGAGTAACATGTGGCGATGGGTCTATAGAGTCGTTGGTGCAACGAGCCAAGACCGCACCTCATGAGTAACATGATGGCGATGGGTCTAGAATGGTTTGGGACCGCACCTCATGAGTAACATGATGGCGATGGGTCTAGAATGGCTCAAGACCGCACCTCATGAGTAACATGATGGCGATGGGTCTAGAATGGTTTGGGACCGCACCTCATGAGTAACATGATGGCGATGGGTCTAGAATGGCTGAAGACCGCACCTCATGAGTAACATGATGGCGATGGGTCTAGAATGGCTCAAGACCGCACCTCATGAGTAACATGATGGCGATGGGTCTAGAATGGCTCAAGACCGCACCTCATGAGTGACATGATGGCGATGGGTCTAGAATGGCTTAAGACCGCACCTCATGAGTAACATGATGGCGATGGGTCTAGAATGGTTTGGGACCGCACCTCATGAGTGACATGATGGCGATGGGTCTGGAATGGTTTGGGGCCGCACCTCATGAGTGGCATGATGGCGATGGGTCTGGAATGGTTTGGGGCCGCGCCTCATGAGTGGCATGATGGCGATGGGTTTGGAATATGTGTTTTAGTTTTGGCACGGATTACAATGAAAATTTCGCGGGTTCGGTATGCATTGCTTAAGGATACCTTTTACCAATTAATGATGTTGTGCGGGAGGCACTTTGTGCAACGCCCTGGTAGCGGGTCATTATCAGTCGGAACAGTTGATTGTTGAACCTCTGTTCCTATTGGCAGAATAGCCGAGCTAGATTACTCTCTGAGCACATTTTGCCGATAAGTAGACCCGAGGATGGGTGCTAGTCAAGAATGACTGTGTTTGTTGTACTATGGTCACTGGGGTGACTATGTGTTAGTTTATATGGTCACATCGATGACTGTTTGTTTATAAAATCGTAAGGATGATTTTATTTGAGCGATACCGCTAGTTAAGCGATGGTGCTAGAAAAGCTCAGCAGCTTAGCTGACTTGTGTTGGTCAGGATTGGCCGAACGTATACTGTGTTGTTTTCTTTTGGTTACAGATTAACTAACACACGAGGACGTGTGACTTGTCAGAATGGCCGTGTCGCATCGGGCATGATCACGGACGCTCAATTGACTCTTTTGAGACTACAGCGCCACCCGGTGACACTATTGAGATGACAGCGCCCCTGGTGACGTCGAATGGAACCAACGATATCAGATAAAGGGCACGGTGGCGCAGTGGGGAAAACAGTTACAGTTGTGCCTCGCGCGGTTGCACTTGCTCTCGGCACTTCACACTGTGTAGTCGATTCGTGCGGACGTCTGGCTTGATTGACTGACGGACTCACGTTACTTTATAGTTCTACCTACATTGTTATTGCTATTGCTGAATTGTAATTTAAATGTAGCTTGGTAATCGTAAATTCGTAACAGACAAATGTGCTTGAGGAGTTTCTTCCGCGGCTTCTTCTCCTCAGTAGGTAGCACTAGCGAAGCTGCGAAGGGTGGGCGTTTTGGGGGATGTCTGCATTGTAATATTTCGTACTCGGTCAAAACCAAATATAATGACAGTTGAGTACGAGTTCTGTGTTTTAATGTTTGAACCAGCATAACCCACCTGTTGCCCACAAGATAGTCGTTACCTTGCCTTCCTGCCAAGGATATAGATCCTGTATCCGACATATGTATGTGTGAAATGCTTCTTTTTTGCCCTCTACAAGAAACAGAGAGCAAACCATTTTCAACCGACTTCAAAAATGGAGGAGGTTCTCAATTCGACTGTATTTTTGTTTAAATAAAATACTCATAACGACTGAGTGAACCGATTTTGCTGATTCTTTTTTTATTCGAAAGCTGGTGCTTACAGATTGGTCCCATAATTTTTTTTATCGAAATCCGGTGAGCGGTTGTATAAATATCGACGAAAATTTTAAAAATTGTATACATAGATGATATTATTATGGTTTACTCTGAAACCTCGCTGTCTGTGCCGGTCAGTGAGTTTAGTTATTTTAATTAATACCCAGACCACGCGGGCGAAACCGATGGCGGAGAGCTAGTTATACATAAATATTTTTCTTGTTACAGGTAGAGGCAAGAAAAAGAACATCATGCAGAGGATCCTGCCAATGTTTATTTTGCCGTTCATCCTCCAATCAGCTATCATGCCTCTTGTAATGGGTATGCTGAAGTTCATGCTGGTAAAATCCTTCTTGGTGGGGAAACTAGCACTGACCCTTATTATGCTCAACGCTTTTAAAAATCATAACTCCTTCAAGGGAAGAGACGCCGAAGTGGCCAGTGCGCACTACGGTTACCATGACAACGGTATCGAACATTACACATCGTATTTAAATTGAAATGTATTGTAAGACCTTTTTTGAACTACCTAGCAAGATGTGTTCACGGAACAATCTTAGTGAATAGCATAGTCAAACCAAAATTTTATACATATACAGTGCAATTTTTCTGAACTTTCATAATAATATGACTACTAAATGAACTCTCTTGCCATCACGCCTTTTTTCATAGTGGGTAGGCACAAACTACAGACGTGCACAAAAATGTATTTAACATTAGCCTTATTTTTATAAATTAATTGTTAAAAGTATGTACGTTGGTTAAACCAAATGTGTGGCTGGATGCTTTTAGTTAATTATACAAGGTATCTGGTCTACAGAGAGTGGTTAGACGACGGAGATACATGTGTTACAATTGTAAGGTGTTGAGTATGTTATAGCTTAGATATCATTGTTTATTTATATAACTACTTGACTGATTAGACTACTAGATTATATTATTTATTTAAAAAATATAAGCTCTCTTTGTAGTTTGTAAATATAAGTCAACAAATCTCTGGATACCTATATGAATTATAAATATTACGATTAAGATATATGAATTATAAATATTATTATTATTTAATTATAATAAGCTTGGTACTGGATACATTTTGTTAATTCAAGGACTTGTTATATCACCTCTGGATAGCCGCTAACCGCCAGATAAATAAAAAAATGGAACAAAATTTTTATGAAGTTATCTGCCAAGTAATTTAACGGAAACTTATCAGCAGGTGGTAAAACAGATACTAAATATTATTACTACGCCGTCATACATGATAAGTGCGTAAAGGCTTTCGTGAACTTTCTTTAAAATAAAATAATAAAAATGCTTTACAATGGTATTCCACTAAGGTCGCCTTTTTGTAGGATAGACTATTAACTTTTTAGGAATGTGTCCAGTTTACAGTAACACGAATATAATATTAACGTAGGTATTAGCTTAGAAAGAAATGCTCCGAGAGCTACAAAGTTATTTTTGTTGTTTGGTCATGGAAGAGGACATACATTGTTACAAAAATGACTTGTAAAAATTTTCATTTCATTTGCATGCGATGAGTTTTTTCCATATCTACGTAACGAATACGTCCGGTTGTTGGTCGTGTTACAGTATACTGGGTGGGGTCCTTTATTGTGGGAGTGAGACAGTTATTTATTTAGTATTTTTTGTGGATAAAGGCTATAACAACTTCTAAATAAAAACTTCTTTGCAACGAAAATATATTATATGATAATAATATCATAGTAAGTATATTGCTCTCACAGCAAGAATGTAGTAGATATTATACGAATCTTTTGTAAATTAATATCTTCGCTTTCATATGTATACATTATGTTATTAGATTTTATTAAGGTAATGTATTAAATAAGTACTACGTTAGCCGGTATCATAATATAATATACTGTAGCGTAATGTTAAGTTTTAATGCTGCTTAAAATTATTTATTGTGCGTCAAGAATTGTGTAATTAGAAGAGAATTTTCGAGCGTATTTATTTATAATTAGTTTTCGCTATGGGTATATTGTCTAAGAAGATTTAATAAAATAATTATATTACATCCAATACTATTAATCCTACTCTGTCCTATAATATTAAATGAGCAATATGTGTAAAAAAACATATTTGTAATCACGTTCTCGAAAACGGCTCTAATGATTTCGATGACAGTCAGCTGGAAAACTGGTATGCTCTATTTTCACATGAGCAGACCCTATCGCCTAGGTACTTAGGTACTTCCCGTCGTGGTCGTGGAAACTGTAGCAAGTGCGGTTTTTTAGAGTCCGACACACCCTGCCGCCTTCCCAGGTGGCGGGAATCCATGAGGATATTCCGCACCAAAAAAAAACAAGGTTGGTACTATTTACATAATTTATAATAATTTACGCCGTGAGTTTTAACTGCATTCATGAAGATGAAAACTGAAACTACGAGTATAATTTACTATCATCTCAGGAACGTATGTACTGTTGTTAAAATTAGATAAGAAATCAAATATTTCATCATTATTATTCATAGAGGAAACCTCATTTAATTTTGTGAGACCATAAAGACATCAAAATTCATCAAAAAAAAATCTGAAACTTTTAAATTGCTTTACAACTGGAGCATAATAATTAAACATATTCACAGAAATTATTTCCACTAAACCCTTCCTGGGTCCTAATCCCAGACCGAGAAGTGTTTTTGGGTTTTATCGTTTCCAATTGGATTTGTGGCCGGTTAGTGGTCAGGTAGGTAGGCACAGGATTGTAAGTACACCTTTAAACTTATCTTTACCTATCTAGGTATAATACTCGTATATTTCTTCTGTACGTGTGTATGACACTGAACTCTTTCTAAGCCCGCTGTACCGATTTTGATATTTGTTAGATGTTTAAATGCGTTTTAGATTCCCAATTGGACCCGATAGGTAGTAATACGAGCAATTTCGGCCAGGACAACTATCCGATCAGCTAGTTACTAATAAAGTAGGTACTAATTAGGTAGTTACCGATCAACCGGTTCTTAGTAGGTACTGTGGAGGCTGTTGTCCTCCACGGTACACGGGATTACTATGAAGAATACTGTATTTGTATATTCGACTTTGTTTTATTCGGAGCACTCAATCAAGATAACATGTCATGGTGTCCGTGACACAACTACTTCTAGAACAGTCTACGTCATTATTTATATGAATGCTTGCTAACGGCCAGTTATATATCAAATATTGGTAGCGACCTTTGTGGTCTCTACAGTACCTACTTACCTCCGAGGAGATAGTTCAAAGAAACTTGGAGCTTCTAAAGGTAGGTACGATTAAATACCATAGTATTATATCAGTCTAATAATAAAAATGTGACCCTTAATTAAAATAAATACCTAATAGATCTTTAATTAAATTCCTATCTGTATTAATAAAACAGTTCAAACCTTTTTTCAACGAATTGTGTTAGTCATGCATGCATAGAGTTCGTTTAATAAAAAAACTTTGTCTACTTGGCGACACCTGTTTGAAGGATAAAAAGGTCAGTGACTTCGAGTACGGACTCCATTGTTTAATAAAAGAATTTATTCAAAGACTTTGAGCACAAGTGTTATTTAATTTTTAAATACAGAAAATGGGTATTATCTCAAGGGCTGGCAATACAAAAGTCATGTATTAAAATACCATCTACATTCTAAAAACAAAATTGTCTCTTAGCTTGAACAGATAGGTACCTAACTTTATTTTGTTTTTATTATCCAGATGGTATTTAAATGGGGTATTGGATATTTAAATGTTCTGTTATTGCAATTAAGACTCACATGATGCTGTGCTGCTGTTCATGGCAACATTAATCACTAACAACCAGGTTGGATTTCAGATAAAAAATACTGTGTTCTATTTATACATGTACTACATCACTAAAATTTTTACAAAGTTTGTGTTTTTACAGAAACTACTGTTCGAATTTTGATACGGGTTTCTCATTATTGACCTTGTAAGTATTGGTCGCAGGCGCAACTGCAAATTGTGAGGTTTTGAATTTCAATGCACAGTTTGTTCATATTATTCATATTAGTTTCTAAGATTGTCTATATGGACATTCTCAGTAATACCTAGTTCGGAATGGCCCCGTTCAGAATATCTAAATATAATGATAAGCATAAGTAAGGCGAGGTAAGCGCCTAATGAAACATTTTCTATCAATATACTGTGTTTAGTAAGCTTAATAAATGGGGAATTTACATAATTATTATCTGTATATCACACAAATTGTCATTATAATTAGATAGCAACACCGATCTACGTCTGTGGCAATACCTACCTATATTACCCATTAAGATATAGGTATTGCTATGACTAAGTTATCGCAGTGACTTTTTTATTGGTTTGAGTAACATTGTAAAACAGAAATAAAAGTAACATTTATATATTTTATTGTTACCATTTCAAAATCACAAATGTTCGATAAAATATTACATAATAATAGAACTGTAGCAAAGATGTCAGCTGAGCAGCTGTTCTTCTTCTGTCATTTTGACGTGAGCCATGATATAATAAGAAGGTCGCGAGATATTATCTTCAAGTCAGGTCATCGTGACGTAATGGGCTCTGGTACTTGGCTCTTTAAACTTCACCGCACGGAGCCCACGATGACGTCACTACAGACAATCACGTGACCTATCTGTCACGGAAGAGAATTTATACCAGCCGGGCTAACATGCAAGCCGCGAGAACATTTTGTCGACGCTTATGTCGTGCTTTTGTCTCGTTTACGCACAAGAAAGAGCGAGACAAAAGAGTAGACAAAATTTTGTCGTGGGGCGCATGTTAGCCTGGCTGGCGTAGCTTCTTAGTCCATGGCTTGAGCTACATTCTGATAGTTCATCATCATCATACATCCTCTTTTTTCTTTTTCTCTCAGGTTAGGTTAGGTTAGGTTATTAGTGTCCCGAAAGAATGTCAACACGTTCCCGCACCCCGGCCGAATGGTGATAAGGCGAACACCCGTCTGGTTTTAGTGGGTATACGTCCTTTTCAAGGCGGAGTCCCACACACCGCGCCGCCTTCCCCAGGGCGGTGTGACGGTGCATAAAGCATTTCCAGACGCAAAAAAAGGGTTAGGCTATTAGTAAGACTTCACATTTGAGAAATCGTCCTAGGCATTTAAGGCTAACATTCAGAGACGATGCTCAGCGTAAAGTAAGGCTTCCGTATGTCAAATTTGTATTACAATTTGACATACGGAAGTGTAAGTTCATGCTGAGTCTCTTCTCTGAATCTCAACCTAAGACTTAGGCGATTCAGAGACGAAGCTAAGCGTAAATTAACGCTTCCATATGTCAAATTTGTATTACAATGACATACGGAAGCGTACGTTCATGCTAAGTCTCATCTCTGAATATCAGCCTTAGAATATCACTCCAAGCCTACACGCTTAATAATAACTAGTTGTATTGAGGATCAGGTCAAAAGGCAGCACTCGGGATTAAATTAGAAAGTAGTAATGTCACGAGGTAGAAAACTGACCGTAAGTAGTGAACACTTTACCTGTTCCAAGCGAAACAAACTAAACACCAGCTTCATCTTTATTACTTCGGCTTAGTACTTAACTCCTGGCAGTTAACGTTCCCGCAATGACACTCTTTTATATCGTGAAAGTAGGTAAGTACATAGGTACTTACAGAGACAGAAATGCTCGATATAAAATGAATGTTGACAAAATTTTGTCGTGGCACTCCTGTAAGTTTATTGGACAAAGAGACGCCGCGTCTCTAAATAATGAAAAATAGTTCCTTTTGTAATATAAACGGATGTGATATAAATAATTGAAACGGTTTCTCGTTGTAAATATTTTCCAAAAGACACGCTTATAATTTTACAACGCCTTTTGCCTACGTAGCTACGAGTATAATTATGTTTAATAATTTTTTTAATGCTTACGTATAAGTAGCTGCTGTAGCTACTCCGTTAACAATAATGAAGAACGACGCGTGTAAATTAAAATTTAAACGATATTACTACATTGTTCTGGTAATGACTATGTTTGAACAAAGGTTCAAAATTTAATGGTCTGGTGCCTCATGATAAGTTGACCACAATTTTACATAATGTAGATAGACATTCGCACCTAATATTTAGGCAAAAATCTGATGAAGTTTTTGTCATCTATATCAAAGAAGTTGACGAAAAAAAAGAAGACATTTCAATCAACGTTGTATTCCAAACATTCAAGAAATAAAATTGCGAGTCCTATTTAATTTTTATGGTATAGTATGGACACCTTC
This sequence comes from Acronicta psi, assembly GCA_946251955.1. Lineage (NCBI taxonomy): Eukaryota > Metazoa > Arthropoda > Insecta > Lepidoptera > Noctuidae > Acronicta > Acronicta psi. Next base: position 5,422,363 of record OX276475.1, on the reverse strand, counting down.
GGTATTTCTCAGAAACTGGGTTCCAGTTGGAGAGTTCTAAGGGTAGACACTAGACTACCATTAGAACTCTGCAACTGGAACCAAGTTAGTTAGTCAAGGAGCCGACCACACCGCCGGCAAAAGGCTCCGATGAAGATGATGTCCTCAAAATATAATATAATACTATTAAATTAATATCCTACTGCTGGGCCTGCAGGCACAGGATATACCTATCGTCGGGGGCTAGACAAGTTGCAATAAAATGTATGGAATAGCCCGATTTGTCGAAAGCTTATTGTCAATTTATAATTGTTTACTGTATAAAGGCCCTGGATGGACCTTACAAATTATCTAGCTTAGCCAACCTCAGAATTGTCATATGAATGCGTAAAAGTGAAGAGTTGGAAGCAAAAAGGTTGGTTGAAGCAGAAAGGCTTTGAGCATGGATGCAATTGTTGGACATAAGCGAAGATGAAGACAAAATTTGGATTTATGAACTATGTGAGATGATATGGCTAGAAAGGGTGTCAACTATGTAATTTTGATGATAATGGACGCCTAAAATGGCGAATCAAGGCTTAAGGCTAGCACGCGCAATATACCACGTTTTTTTAAGGAGCGAAAGTAATTTAATGGAAGCATTTTCACAAAGAACTAGTGACAAGATTTTAAATGGCTATTTTGACGGCAAAAGGCCAACACGTGCCTAATGTTGACACTCAAGATCTTAGATAAAAAACCTTTTGTAACTTTAATACCCGAGTTAGGTAATTTGCTTATGCTAAAGAAAGATTCTACCACTATAGAGACTTTCTGAAAAACTGAGTAACGTAAAGTGGAGCCAATATTTTATTAAATCGGTAAAGAGCCAATAACGCAAGGATCCGAAGGGTTAGTTTAAGTTAGTATAAGGTTTTCGCTAGTATCTAGGTATTCTTTAGTACTTAGTGTGGAGGCGAATCCATCGCATTCAACCCTTTCAACTGGCATACATCCAAACTAAGGTGCTAATATGAATTTTATAGTCAAACTTAATAGCACTTAGCTCGACCTAAGAATCAAACTTAGGACCACACGAACCAGTACTCGTGCCAGGACCACTGTGTCCCATTTGAGACAACTAGAAAAGAAGAATTCAATGTAGTTATCAATTAGTGATAATAACTTCAAATGTAGGTTAAATCTCGAGACCATTGACCTATTGTAGCTACAAAACAGGCATATTTAGCAAACTGTATTAGAATTTTCATTACAACAGTATGGTTACTTTATTTTGACAAACTATTGCGTCCTTCTATAGTGGTCGGCAGCACTCAACGAGTGAAACTTATGTCGTAATACCGATAGCTTGTGCGCGCATTTCAATCGTATTTGTCTCAGACTCGCTGAGCATAAACACATCTATTCCGTGATGAATATTACAAAAAATTAAAAAAGTATTATTAAAAAAGTGTAGGTTATTTAATCATAATAATTGCATTTCCGAAAGTGAGAGGATTGCAGCAAGGTAAGTTGAGTTTTTTTTATTAGAATGAAGTAAGAAAGTTGCAGATAGAAAAATAATTACTTACTAAGTTATTCTGTGAAATATTGTGTTATTTGTTTTAACTTACCTGGGCCTGTTTCAGTACCTCTAAAAACTGCTAAGTAACTGGCCATTTTATTATTTAGCTGGCAGATAATTTCATACAAATTTTGTTCTTTTTTAAAATTTATCCGACGGTTAGATAACTAGAGGCGGTGAAACAGACCCGTCTTTTATCAGAAAACAAGATTATCGTGTAGACAATAAAATTTTGCGTGTCCACGATAGATGGTAAACTAATAAAAACAGTGTAAATAATTCTGATTGATTACCATAGAAAAGTGAAACTAATTGGTTATTATAATAAGATTGATTATTTTGTAACAACCGAACGACACCACGATAGACCAAGGCGGAGATGGAAAGACGATCTTGACTCCTGCCGTAGACTGGCCATATCAGAAAACAGAGATGTGTGGAAAAGGGAGTATATTAATAGTCCTTTGCCCTTAATTAGGACATTAGAAGCTAGATAGATAGATTCAGGGCTTGTTTTGAGGTGCTAAAACAGGGCTAGTAAATTCCCGATAATTTACGTGGCAGATAATACAGATCATACTTTTGTAAGATTTTTGAATTTAATCAGCGGTTATCGGCTAACCAGAATGAAACAGGCCTTATGTAACCCAAAACTTAACACATGCATAATTAATTATTAATAATAATATGTTTAGTAGTAAAACTACCCATTAAATTATCGATATTCGAGATACGATATATTGGAGTATTTCTTTTTCATATCTGACTTTGTTGTTGTTTTAATGGAACCTTGAAAACGAGGAAAAGGTAAATAGCGAGGCAACAAACCGGCGGGGATTCATTACATTAAAAACACCACGCCTGTATTCCCGGATGGGTTAGCAGAGGTGAACCGATGTATAACCACAGTTCGCAGGTTGTTTTAGGTCCCAATATAATGCGGCGAGACGAGATTCAAACTTTGACTTGCTATTGAGTAAATACAGACACCTCTTTTTCCCAGAGGGATAGGCAGAAAATTATTGAGAATTTGTGATGACTAGCTTTCTGCCAGCGGCTTCGCTCGCGTGGACTGGGTATTTCTTATAAATTATAGCTGAATTTTTCAGATCGGTCTAGTAGTTTTGGAGCCTATTCAATGCAAACAATCAAATCTTTCCTCTTTATAATATGACTAGCCTTTGTCCGCGACTTCGTTCCCGTAGAAATTGAATTTTTCCAACGTTTTTCCAAAAAAAAAATCTTATTCTCCGCTCCTATTGGTCATAGCGCGATGATATATAGCCTATAGCCTTCCTCGATAAACGGGCTATCTAAACACTGAAAGAATTTATCAAATCGTACTTGAGTACCAGTAGATTCGGCGATTAGCGCCTTCAACCAAACAAACAAACTCTTAAGTTTTACAGTATTATAATACAGATGAAATAACTTCATTCACCAATAACAATATGGTCGACCCAGGAATCGAACAAGGAGCTCTAAGCATTAGTTGTCGCGTTGGCGACCACTATACTAATTAGGCAGACAAAAACAACTGTATACCTACAATTTATTGTAACATCATGTTAGTTAAGCGTTTATCATATCTATTAATTAACGAGTACATTTATACATAATCAGTTAGCTGTTGTATGTATTACTTATATACAAATACAGCTAATCTGTTTTGATTAGGTATATCATTGGCATTGTGTATTAATTATCTACGTACTAGTGTGATTTCGGTGTGCCGCGTGGTGTTAATAACTTTTCTCCCCCGTTTTTGCAACATTTTTCATTGCTGCTCCGTTCGTATTAGTCGCAGCGGGATGGTATATAGCCTATAGCCTTCCCCGATAAAGGGGCTATCTAACACTGACAGATTTTTTTTTAATCGGTCGTGTAGTTTCTAAGCGTATTTAATACAAGCAAACAAACAATCAAATCTTTCCTCTTTATAATAAGTATTGATTAGTATAGATTGTACGCATTGCCAAGAGCGAGCTCGGGACTCGAGTTGTATTCTCTACTGATCGCATTAATATAAAATGCATATTTTTTTTTGTGAATGTCTTATTTGCGTTTCATCCTAGTCTGGGGTCTAATGCCCGCTACAAACGTAACGATATATCGTTGAAAACCGATTTCTGCAGATCTATCGATCGTGTGTATGAAAAATCTTTGCAGATTAACGAACGTTTTTCACAGATTAATCGCTACGAATCTACGATAAATCGTATACGCGTAGGTATATAGCGGCAAGCAAACCCGTTCGGGGTATACTCTGTATGCCTAGCCTACATTCGGCAGAACATTATACTAAAACTGTTTGGCGCTGGTCTCGTCATGACCATGCAGCTGAGTAAGAAGGTGTCACATCTATGTACAGTCACGAGCATAAATATGTATTCACTAGACAAAATTCAAAAGCGATTTTCTCCTAAAGTACTGATAGAAATATTGTGACATTACGAACATAGTATTTACGAACCAAAACTTTAGTGATATTGCTGTTATCTCAAAGTTGCCATCGTTTACTCATGAAAAAATCGGTATAGCACTTTTGTAAGTGTTTATATATCTTTGCTCGTGACTCTACGTACACAGGATAGCTAGGGACCTGTCGCAATATGTACCTATGCAGCAGCATGAGGCAGCATGGTCGCCGGTGGTGGCTAGCCATACGTATCTTTCGATCAACCATGCATATTGATACTGTACGTGACAATAGGCGGTTTTGGTCATCGTAGCACAGACGAAGTTTTGTTTTCTTAGGCGTCCCCCTCACAGACAGACTGCTTGAAATGTACCATCAAGTAGGTAAGTAGGTACATAAAATAAAAGAGGTACCTAGGCAAACCAAATCTTACATCTTTATTGAATTAGATTGCATAGATTAGATATTTTTAACTAACGCCTTAGAACTTTGTCAACTGTAAGTTTTTATTCCAGATGGCAAAAAATTGTAAACTAAAGAAATGGACCGGTAATAACAAATTGCTACTATGTTTCATCCTGGCAACAATAAGCCTGTTTGTCTCAACAGTTGCTTTAGCATCCCTAGACAGACACACATGCAGGCAACTTCTAGAACATTCTGGCTCCGAAGAATACACATCAAGTAGAGCTGGAAAGGATAATACGACGGAAATAGAACTAGTAAGTACATAATAAGATGGGCTTTACATGACGTCCGTATATTCGACTTGTGTCATGCTATTTTCGTACTTCTGTGGTCTGGTAGTTCAAGTACCGGACTGTGTTGTCTGCTATTGCTGCTGTTCACGAGGTCGTGGGATCGATTTCCACAGGACACAAATATTTATGTGATCAACTTTACTGTTTGTGTTTGTCTAGGTGTTTCTTATGTTTCTTATGTATGTATTTATAAAAAAAGTAAAGTATGATATCCATTGACTAGTAGCCATAGTAAAAGCTCTGCGTAGTTTGGGACTAGATGGTGCTGTATAAAGTGTCCCAGGATATTTATTTATTAAGGGTGCATTCATTTCTTCAGTAAACACCTAATAAAGACCTATTTCATTTTCAGGATGAAAATTTTTACAGACTGCCAAAAAATGTTCAACCAAAAAATTATAGACTTATGTTGAATCCTAACATGGCAAATAAATCTTTTGATGGATCTGTTTTGATAACTATTCGTATATTACAACCAACTCAAACAATATCGTTGCATACAAATAAATTGGTAATTCATTCCGTCAGTTTAAAAAACAGTAATAATGCTAGTGTACCAATTAAATCTACCATGAATATTGTTGATAAAAGAGAGTTATTAGTCATAAATTTAGACTCTGATTTACAAAAGGAACAGTATACGTTGTTCATCCTATTCTCAGGAAGACTGGATAATAAGATCGTTGGATTCTATGCTAGCAATTTAAAAAACGCTGGGTAAGTACTTAGACCATTTCATTCTATTACTTAGCTAGCTATACATAAACTGGTGATCGTCCGGTGCTCAATATTCGACCATAATGTGTGAATAAGTTAGGAATGTTATGCAGAGTTAAATACCTAGATACAGAAAATAGTTAGAATCTCTTATTTAGGAAGGTAGGTAAGTAAAAAGAATTTGCGTGGTGTAGTTTCCCGCGCTACTTTGCTATGAAGTGCGCGGGCGCAAAGGCGCGGGTGGCGACGCGCGTCCGCGTTCGCTGTTCGTTACCGATCTTCTCGGATTTGAAAAATCGCATTCTTATTGCAATCCGAGATAATAATATTATTCCAAATTAGAGTATGTAACGGGAGTGGGGTGTGTCAGTAAACTTAGAAATGATGAAAACTTAATTTAACTTAGAAGAGGATAGGTACCTAGGTAATCAGTAAATTCCAAAAATATACCTACACCTAATCAATTTTTTCAATACCTACAAACTAGGTAGGTACAATGTTAGTTGTTAATAGGCGTTCATAATGTAATTTTCTTCAAACAGAAATGTGAATGCAAACATTGCAATCATGTTTCTGAATTTATCGAATAGTGTATCCAGAATGTGCTTTGCGTTAAAATTGGAAATTTAAACTATTTTTATTGAATTTAAAGCTATGAAGTGACAGTCATGAAGACTGTATTTATTTATTGTACAGCCACATCAAATATATCAACATGTTAAATACACTCTTAATATCTAGGTTTGATGCATCCACTTTAGACCAAGAATTCCTTGTGCGTCTATCAATTGAGGTGCACATAGCATAATTAATTTACTGCATCATAATACGCTAACGCAACTAGCGTAAAAATAATACTAAATTAAATAAATTATTTGAGACTGAATAACAAAAAGGTCTTTGCCTAAATTACAAACTGTCACGTTCAGGATGACATTTTGTATGACAGTTACCATAATTTGACATTGATAATTTGACATTTTGGTGTTATCAGTGTTATGTTATTTGAGTTGAAGTTGAATAAAATCAGCTGTGTGTGGTTGTGTGCATCAAAATAACAAGTTTTATTTATTAGTAGATTTTGATTGAATGAAATGTTCTTTTCGCAGTTTACTATTAAGAAACTTTTTGGAGGTTAATTTAATACCTCCCAGTTATCACAGTTGTAGGCAGACATTTAATTTCACTAATGTTATAAAACAACAAAATCGAATTTACTGTTCTGTTCAAAATAGTATGGAAAATATGCGTATCAACGTGAAATTGTCAGACAGGCTTTCGCCTTTAGTGCGCCCTGAGAATTACCAACTTGAATTGCGTCCTAATTTAGAAGAGGGCGTATTCCAGGGGAGTGTGAAAATTAATATTGTTATCAAGCAAGAGAGGAACTACATAAATCTGCACTCAAACTTCTTGAATATTTCTGAAGTAAAAGTGTTTAAAGGCGAAAATGAAATTACCGTCTCAAAGTTCTTGGAAATCAAACAAATGGAGCAAATGTTTATACATTTTGATTCTGCTTTGAGCGCAGGGAGATACAAAATCTGTATTAATTTTGATGGAGACCTAACCAGAAACATTGTTGGGTTCTATTCCTCACGTTTATTAGATGCTAGGTAAAAGAGTGATACAAAATTAGTGGCATAAAAAAAATATAAATATATTTTCTTGATATTATAATATTATAATAATTATGATAGAAACAGTATTTAAGTTATAGGTATAGTCATGTGTATCTAAGGCATTATATTTCTATAAACTTTTTAGGACAATGGTGGCCAGCAAGTTCCAGCCAACTTATGCCCGTCAAGCATTCCCTTGCTTTGACGAGCCTGACTTCAAGGCTTCATATGATATAACTTTGTGGAAGCCACCGGGGTACATAGCCCTTTCCAACATGAATGTAAGCATATTACTATTTACACTCAGACCATTATTACAGGTATTATTGGGATTTAAAAAAAAAATACTTACAGATTGAATAATCAATTGACTATGCCACTGCAGGGCATGGTGTTCTCCCATAGTGATTAACAGTAAAAGTCTACACTCTAGTCCGCTAAACTCATATACTTAGTACAGAAAATAATTTACACATGCAACTTTTTTGATGATGATGATATCTTTTAAAGCAAGTGATAATATATTATTAGAAGGTATACATATTTACGTAGTATATAAAGTCTTCATAGATTACAGAGTATATCAGTCAAACTCCTGCCCATTAAACCACACTTCCCTTGTCTTAAATTACATATATGCCTTGGTTTTGACCTATGCCTTGGGACTTGGTAGCCCAATAGTTAAGGTCATGTTACTATGTTTTTACTACTCTCATTATTTATAAATATTGTGAATAATTATATTGAATAAAAAATAAAAAAATAATAACAAAAGAATAAATATCTTTTGTTAATGCCAACAACAAATCATGACACTAAGGGAGTATAGACAATAACTTAACATAAACAATCTATCTGTTGTATTGTTTATAAGAAACTTGAAGTATTTAATAATAATTTATAGACTTTTCAATTGTTTGATTACCTGCTTGGTCATAAATTATGAACATCACTATTCATCATTCATTCATCATTCATCACTATTCACAACAAAACATGGTATACATATTCTGCAAAGGGTAGTTGAGGTGTTCTAATTTTGGTACCCACCCACCAACTAATAAACCTACAATCATTCTATATACTTTAATAAATATATTTTTTCAGGAAATATCATCAGATTTTGACAAAGATGCACAAATGGACAAAGTGACATTTGCAACTAGTGTACCAATGTCCACCTACTTGGCATGCTTTGTTATCTGTGATTTTGACCACAAACAGGCAGAGATCAACTCTGGTGGCATTGGCAATAACTTCAGGCTTCGCTCATTCGCTCAGAAACAAGAACTACACAAAATCGACTTCGCTCAAGACATTGGGAAGAGAGCTACCGAGTTTTACATTAAATATTATGAAGTGCCATTCCCTTTACCCAAACTAGGTACTGCATTTAGATTTATCATAATTATACACATTATTTTTCATTCATTTGTTGCTTAAGGAAAAATAGACCTTGTGATTATGAGCTGAAGGTGGAAAAACCAACTTCTCAGCTGACTAGGCATATTACTATTCTTCACTAGTCCTTATAAAGTACACTACATCGGCTATTGCGACGGAGTAGGTAGGTACCTATGGGAAAGGGAAAACTGTATATCATGCATGATACTCGTGCATTTTTATAGAAACAGCTGGTTACACCTGTCAAAATCTGATAGATCGGATTTACGTTTATCATTTTGCATACCGAGTGCACATTGGTTTGTACCTAGATTTGATTCCTTTGTTAAGGGTCGCGTCTACTAGGCTTGCATAGAAGAGTCGAATCGAATCGCAGAAAGTCCTTCATATACATTTATATACATTTACTATGAAACTTCGTCTATGCAACGATCTATCTAATCGACGGCGCTAATTGCTTTTCAGGCGGATTTCTTTGCCGATGCGATTCGATTCGACGCGCTTCTGCTGTAGTCGACGCCAGATTTACAAAGTAATTACTTACCTATGTGAAACAACAAGGACTACGATTTTGTTCGTTATGCCAATATGCTAATTATGAACTGTGTGTGTGTATACTGTATCAGAGATTCAAACATTCATTGCATATTTCATTAAAAAAATATATAAATATTTCAGATATGATAGCTATTCCTGACTACGTGTCTGGTGCTACAGAGCACTGGGGCCTGATCACATATAGAGAGACCTCATTCCTTGTGGACGAGGCGAAAGCTTCGGCTATCAACAAAATAAATGTTGCCAATACAATAACTCATGAGCTGGCTCATATGTGGTTCGGAAACTTAGGTATTTACTTGTGGTGCTGTTTTTAAAATTATGATTCTATAATAATAGGCTTGAATTAATATTTGTACACGACAAAAGGAGTAAAGAAGTCGACAAACAAGTTAATTAATGTTAATAAGTTTAATAACAGAAAATTTATAAGAGCATGATAAACAATGATTAACCATTCTTTCACAAATAAATCAAATTAAAGTGTCTGTTTGTAACATCAAAATAACAGCTTTAAGCTTAATAAATGCATAAGATACATAGTTATACGGTTATTATAATAATAATTGTCTGTTTGTCTTGTTTGTTCCGGCTAATCTCCGAAAAGGCTGCACCGATTTTCATTAGCCGATATTATAGAGAATATTTTAGTAATTTTATTTAAGAAAAAAAGAATACTTAGGGTTCCACACAATATTTGCTTTTAATTCCAAAATGTTGATGTCCACCCGCGTTTTTTACCTACCTACCTACGTACTTATTTCATTTATATTTTTTGACACCATGTAAGTAAATGTTTGATTAGGAACTTATATTTTATCGTAATGCTTTCAGTGACCATGAAGTGGTGGGATGAAGTTTGGCTGAATGAAGGCTTTGCTTCTTACATGCAAGTTAAAGCTCTGGATGTTATCGAGCCAACTTGGAAAATAGTATGTTTTTAAAACATTTTGACTAGTTTCTGATTGTTTTCATTTTACCTCTTGTAACTGCTTAAATTAACATAACATAACATGACATGGTGTGAAAAAAATAGTTACGTAATCATCTATTGACAAAAAAGCGGTCAAGTGCGAGTCGGCGCGCACATAAATTGTTCCGTACCATTTTTAATGAGTATCAATAAAATAAGTATTTGTCGTTATAGTGGCACTAGAAATGGATACTATAAAATTTTCAACTCTACCTATTACGGTTCATGTATCTCATGAACCGTAATAGGCCCTGCCCGCTGATAAGCAGACGGACGGACCGACAACGGAGGTTTAGTAATAGGGTCCCGTTGCACCCTTCGGTTACCGAACCCTAAGAATTAAAGTTCCTGTTTGTTATAAACCCATAACCCCCGCCATCTGTCCGCTATGCTGTTGTACTTAAAAGTCGTAGGTCAAAAGATTTAATTTAATCTTTCGAACTTTAAAACCACAAAAAAATCTCAACCCTATATTTATAACATAGGAGGTAGGTTAATTAGAGGTAGGTAAATTTAAAGAATAGGTACCTAATTATCTATTTTTCATTTTAGCTGGATCACTTCTTAACCAAAACTTTGCACCCGGTACTGGTGGTTGACGCTAAACTGTCAAGCCACCCTATAGTCCAAACGGTGGCTACTCCTGATCAAATCACAGCTATTTTTGATTCCATCTCCTATAATAAGGTAAGACAGAACTACTATTATGATTTTATTTAGAGGAATACTATCCACCAGCTTATAAGCCCTTCATTTAAAGTATATTTTAATTTGTATAGTCATCATCAGCTAATAGCAGTCCACTTCTAATTTAGGCTTATCAGATGGTTCTTTAATAAGAAGTATCTAAACTTTGCTTTGCATTTTTTGTGCCAATATCATCCGAACCACGTTGGTCACAATTTGTCCTAAACCTCTGTTTGACGGTTTGAATTGGATCTCAATTGGATCTGGCTAAAATGCCATTTTGCCGAATCAACCTATCCAACCTCATACTCGCGATTCTTATAATCGCGAATAGGTTGGACAGGACAGGAAAAGCCTATATATACAATACGAAGTGTTCGCGTAGTGATTCATATTATGATGATCCTAAGTGAAATGTTTGTATTTATCAATTCATTCTTCTATGAAACGTAACACATTAGGTACTTACATGTTTAGGGAGCATCAATTTTAAGAATGTTGGAAGGTTTTATTGGCCTCGAGAACTTCAGACTAGGAGTGTCTGATTACTTGAAGAAATATGAGTTTGGCAACACTATTACTCAAGACCTGCTGGCATCACTGGAGCCATACTTTAAGAAGGAGAATCCTAACTTGAATCTCTCGTATGTATACATTGTTTTTATTTTATTATTGTACTGCGCTTAACCAATACAGGGTTACTTGTAATTCGACGTATATCCGCCAGGAGCTGATTGGGGGATCAAAATGCAACAAATTGAACACCACCTGTATGGCCGAAGTTCAATAGTTTTCGAGATATTTGAATTTTAGGGGATTTTCGATCTTAACCCAAAATTTGACACTAAGTTCCAAATAAAAAAGAAACTACACGTTGAATGGGTACCATTAAAAACTGATATTATAGCTGACACTTCAATTAAGCTACGTACATCATTAAAAGTGCTTCATCCAACAAAATACCTAAATTGATGAGCGATTTAAGAATAACATCGAAACAGTATTTTTATTTAATGCTTCAAAAAATTTAGTCTAGTTAAAAAAAAGGTGGTGTTCAATTTGTTGCATTTTAGCCCGCTAATCAGCTCCTGGCGGATATACGTCGAATTACAAGTAACCCTGTATAACTAGGCATAAATGACCGTCTGCAAATAGCCTGCTGATACAAGTATGATTACTGGACTGCCAAGTTTAAGGTCTCGAGTTGACCTTTGACTTTTCGAAATCATGTGCGTATTAATAATTAATTTTATCACTCACTTAAATGGCGGCTGTTGGAAACACCTGAGAAAACCTGCATGTTTAAAAGATTTGCTCAACGAGAAGTAAAGTTGGGCAACCCCCATTAGGACAGCGTGGTGGGCTATAGCCTAAGTTCTTTCATTCTGAGAGGAGACCCGTGCTCAACTGTAGGACATCAAATGGGTTAATGATGATGAAAGTCTGACCAATGCATGTGAGGGCTGTGATACAAAGGAATAAGGTACATATTGGCGTAGAAATCGAATAAAATAATTATTCTTGTCAGATCTTAACAAAATTAAAGTCATGATCAGATTATATCGGAAAATAGATCTTATCCTATCGTTCGGGGCCCGCACGCGCTTTGCTTAATCAAGCGAAAAATAGTTTTAAAAGTAATAATTTTGCCGCCTTTCAGATTCATAATGGACACTTGGACGCGACAGATGGGATATCCAGTGTTGAATGTCAAAATGGGCGACACACCCAATACATACACTGTATCTCAGTCTCGGTTCCTCATTGATCCTGACGCGGTGTACCCGAATGATTCCAAATACAAGTAAGTCATATGGCTATCTATCATAGCAGTAAGTACACTAGTATAAGGTCCAAATTCCAATGCATCACGTGCACTCATAAAATTCAACAACTATATTATGATTTGTTTCTTTCTAGCTACCGGTGGTTTGTACCAATTACATTCAAGACCGATAGTGCTACAAACGGTGAAGTTACATGGCTGTCCGATGCTGCTGAGAATGGTGAGAATCTGAATGAAACTTTATTCCCATTCTATATTACTAGCGGGTTATAGAACTCATGGTTGAGGTACAGTAGTTTTTGCGTGAAAGAGTAACAAACATCTGTCCATCCATGTATTTATAATATTAGTAGGATTTATTTAATATGTCTAAGTATACGCAAAATTGACTGCCTGACTGATATAATTAACGCCCAGCTCAACTATTGAACGGATTGGGCTGAAATTCGGCACACAAATAGTTATAGCTAAGAACGGACTTTAAAAAAATTAAATCCCTATAAAGGTGTAACGGTGGTTGCAAATTTGGCGCAAGCGATGCCGCGGACAAAAGCTAGTTATAATAAAAGATTGCCAAATCTCATGTTTTAAAATAGTCCCATCTCTTTTTGTAATATGACTTATGATTGAGATGGCGATATAGAAACTTACGCTTGCGTATGTCAAATTGTTATACAAATTTAACATACGGAAGCGTTACTTTACGCTTAGCGTCGTCTCTGAATATTAACCTAAGTCGGGGTTTACTGAGATATCGCGTAAACCATATGTTGTAGTACGTGTATATTTAGTGTATGTAAGTTTAAATTGATTAGAACTTTTTGTTTTTCTAGTACAATTGAAAGTGAATGAAGGTGACAAATGGTTGAAATTAAACATTGATCAAGTTGGGTACTACAGGGTGAATTATCCACTACCTACGTGGCAAATATTGATTGAACAGATGAGGTCTAAATCCAAACAGGTACGAATGCGATACAACTTTGCCTAATTTACTGATTTCGTCACTTATGCAAATATTAGATTTAGAGTGCACACATAACCTTAATAAAATACTTATTTTCATTAATTTATAGTTATTTTTAAAGCTAGCTTAGTCTTGTGGTCCTAAGTGTGACTGCTACGCTAGAAGTCCAGGGTCGATTCCCATGTCGGAAAAGGTGTTTTTTTTTTTTTTTATAAATGCTCAGTTGCAGCTAGGAGTTTGCTTTTATGGCCGGTTAATGGCAATAGGCTCGACCCCTGTTACATGGGACGTAAACATACCGGCCAACTGCCTAACCGTTGGCGGGATTATTGGTGTGGTGGTTTGTTAAATATGTTATTACAAAAAAGAATAATGTTCTTTTGACGTAATATAAGCCCAAGCTGGCACAGTATCTGACGTCTGTGGTCTGAGTACTGGACTGCTGATCACGAGGTCGTGGGTTCAATTTCCACAGGGCACAAATATTTATGTGATGAATATAGGTGTTAAAAAAAGTACATAAATATCCATTGTCTAGTACATTCTCTGCTTAGTTTGAGACTAGATGGTACTGTATAAAATGTCCCAGAATATTTATCCATTCTTACCATGGACTTATGGTATATTATTGCTATTGTTTTCTTGTAGCTGACTCCTGCAGACAGATCAAACCTCATGGATGACATTTTCGCTTTGGCCGAGGCGCGCGCAGTGCCCTACAATGTTGCTTTGAACCTCACCACTTACCTGTTGGTGGAAAATGAGGTCACTCCCTGGGATACTGCCAATTCTGTGTTCAGGGATCTTGAGGACAGACTACACAACTCTTTGGCGTACGATAGCTTGATGGTATGTATATAAATTACAGCCTTTAAGGCCGATTTCACCATGTCTGAATAGCCTCGATCTACCGGATAAATTGAAAATAGAACAGAATTAGGGCCAGTTTCACGACCTGTGGATAGTAGCTAACTGCCGGATAAATTAGAAAATGGAACAAAAATTCTATGTAACTATCTGACAAGTAAATTAACGGGAACTCCTCAGGAGGTGGTGAAACGGGTCCTTAGAAGAATTATCTGTTAAGTAATTTAACGGGAAATGACTAAGTGGTGAAACATGTCCTTTCTCGAGATTAGTTTCACTTGAGATCCACGGAGGTCACTCCTTTGGGTTGGGGTATGTCTGAAATAGGTCGCGGAAGTATGTCAACACGTTCCCGCACCCCGGCTGAATGGTGATGAAGCGAACACCTGTCTGGTTTTAGTGGGTAGACGTCCTTTTCAGGGCCCTTCCCCGGGGCGGTGTGACGGTGCATAAAGCATTACCAGACGCTAAAAAAAGTTTAAAATAGGTAACCTATGACGTCATTCTATTCAAGTAACACGTAAACCACTGTGATGTTCTCAACACTGTCAGTCAAGCTTTTCAGGATTCTGACTATCAATGATGATTTAGCGTGATCTCCGAGTTTCGGAGGGATCTTGATGGTCACCCATCCATGGATTGGCCACGGCAAGCGTGGCTTAACCTTGAATATCAATTGACCAGCGTAGTTTATTCGGGTATTTCTTCTGTCATAACAATAGTTTTCCTATTGTTGCGACCAGAAAGGTTACAATAAAAGTTTTTATGTTGACAGAAATATGTGCAACGCATAATTCAACCGATCTACGTGAAACAGAACTGGGACGCAGAGAACCTTCCCATTCATGAGGGGTAAATAAAAAAACATCCATTAATTTTACTTAGGGCCCAACTCAGAGACGTCACTTAACCTTAATGAATCGTTAACAAACAGTGGCTGTTATATCATAGCCTATTTTTCCATATTTGAGTTTGTTGTCAGTGTACTAAGATATACTGGGTCTCATTAACTAGTGATTCATTAAGCGTATGATCCATTAGATAAAATGACGTCTCTGAGTGCGGCATTTAGACTTGTTTAATTATATAAAACATTTAACGCAACAGGAAGCCACGGATTGTGTACCTACCAAATTAAATATTAGGTATCTAACCTACATAATCAATACAGAAAATGATAGGATATGTGGACCTATATTTTAATTTAATCTGTAAATTTTTGAGGATGTTCCTACATATATTATTCAATTTAATTCAAAAACAGTGACATGCAAACATAAACTATTTTTAATTCAGTTTTGAATTCAAATTTTAAAATGTAAATTGTAAATTTTATGTAAATTAAAAAAAAATATGTCTTTGTAATCGTACGTTATTTTACATCCTACAGTTTGTTACGTACAAGAATATTGTCGATGGCTGTGCACTATCAGTTACCGGAAGCCGAGCAGAAGGTGAAGAGTCTGTTCCAGGCGTGGTTGAACAAATATGGCCAGATTGAGAGCACGCACATACAGCAAGACTTGCGAGAACTCGTGTACTTTAATGGTACATATTTTTTATTTACTGGATTGATTATAAAGAGCTCAGCCTGCACTGGGAATGTATAACATAGTGTGTTCATAACATCCCCCTCCTCTTTTTCTCTACCCCTTTTGCTTGGAATACTTTACAAACATATAAACGACGCAAAGTTCGTTCGAAACAAATACTATAATCACACAAAAACATTGTCTTCTACTGCGCTGTACGGCAGCAAACGTGTACGTGTCGATCTATATTATTTTTAACCGACGACGACAAAAGACCAAAAAGAATGGTAATGTATTAAGCAGTCCATGTATGTTTATTTTATTTTAATTTCACTTGTTTTTCGTTACAGGCATGAAGTCAGCTTCGATGGCAGATTGGGATAGTCTCTGGAAAATATACCAGAAAGAGGAAGATGTTCAAGAGAAGCTGAAACTACGCAAGGCTCTAGCTGCACCGCGGGACACGGTCATTTTGCGGAAGTAAGTCACTAAATGTTTAATCGCCAAGCGGTTACCGTACATAGATATATCTGCTGATGAACGATATTCCTCGAGCACTGAATGACAGTTAAACCTGAAGTCCTTTCCGAAGCCGGTCTCGCTCACAGACCAGAGTTGGGTACTGTTATTGTATTTATACTAACACATTATTAGTGGTCGCGACCGCGACTGCTATGCTAGCGATACATACTCGTAAGCACCTTTTTATCGGCAGTAATAATAATAATAATAAATATCTTGGGACATTTTTTTTACACAACACCATCTAGTCCCAAACTAAGTAGAGCTTGTACTATGGATACTAGACAATGGGTATAATACTTATATACTTTTTTTTGTAAATATATACTTATAATATATAAGAAACACCCAGACAAACACAAACACCTAAGTTCATCACATAAATGTTTGTGTCTTGTGGGAATCGAACCCACGACCTCGTGATCAGCAGTCCGGTACTCGAACCACTAGACCACAGACGTCGTCAAAAGTTGCAGCAGTTTTTCTATACTACACGCTAAAAGGTATAATCTTTTAATTCTTTTTTTAGATTCTTACTGATGGCGTGGGATGAGAGCAACATCCGCAGCCAGGACTACCTGAACGTGTTGAGCCAGATCAGCGCGAACCCGTCGGGCTCCGCGCTGGTGTGGGACGACGTGCGCACGCGCTGGCCGCAGCTCGTGCAGCGCTTCACGCTCAACAGCCGGTACCTCGGCAACATGGTGCCTTCCATCTGCGCCAGCTTTAACAGTGATCTGAAGCTCCGAGAGGTATGCGTTTAGATGTCTTAGAGCTTTAGAGCCATAGTCGTTCCAGTGTGAGAGAGAGATGCTGCTATACAAGTTGGGTAGCACCATCTCTTTTTTGCAATGTAATAAAAAGCCATCATGGCTTTAGCACTTCATAATACGGCCTCGGTTTATTAACATGTATGGCTTCTCTTTTATTTCTAGCTTCCCACTTGTGTATTTTATAGGGTTTGCCGACTGGGTTTCAAGTCAGTGTTTAGACTTCTTTCATAAAATGTTATATTTTGGGTCGCATATCTACAGGCGATATTTATTTTTTTAGCAAATCTTAAAAAACTGTGGTATCTATATCAAATCAAAACCAAGCTATAAAAAAATGTTTTTAATTAGTCGACTAACTAGCTAGATGATTTCCCTGAATCCCGGAATGAGGTGTTGTATTTCTGAAATCATAATTAGTTATATAAATGCCCTACAATACTATGCGAAAATGGCTAAGGCTAATTTCAGAGACGACGCTAAGCCTAAAGTAACGTTTCCGTACGTCAAATTTGTATTACAATTTGACTTACGTAAGCGTAAGTTTACGCTTAGCGTCGTCTCAGAATATTAGACTAAGAAACGGTCACGCTTCTTCTTACCGTCGACCTTCTTCTGACCGTTCTTATGCGTCTTTGATTCATCTATTGCGTGTTTCTTATAGATGGAAGCATTCTTCGCGCAGTACCCCGACGCAGGCGCAGGCGAGTCCGGCCGGCGCCGGGCCCTAGAGACTGTGCGCAACAACATCCGCTGGAACGCGTACCATCTCAATCAGGTTACGTCGTGGCTCGCGGCGAACTATCGCGCTTAGAGCCATCTGCGCTATGAGCCAGAGACTTACTGCGACTGGGAATATAAGTACCAAACATCTGGGTATTTTAAATATTTATACAACTACCTTTCTGAAATACCTTTTACAAAAATAGGATTTTTTCTCTGTTAACTTGCTCATAATCCAATATAGATTTAAAGAGTGTCAATGTAGCAAAAGTTATACTTCTTTCTTTGATCGTTGACGAAATATGCATTTATTCTTCTTTTGAGTACCGTGTCATAAAGCGGACTTCGTGTTCGTGAACATAGTGTAATGTCACCGAAATGAAATTTTTATACGTCGTTGGAGTTTAATTTTTGATTAAATATTCATTACCGAATCCGTTCAGAGTTCCGAGTATAATATTATAATCTGACCATATGTAGTAGTAACGATTTATACAATTTCCCGGTAACGTAGACGCAATTTTGTCTATTATAATCTCTTGGTGTTTAATCTTTGAATGTAAATAGGGAGAGTCGTTGTGATAAAACCGAGGTTTGATTGACTAGGTTGCACAAAACGCGTGTGTGGATGTCGATATCGAGGAGACGGATTTAATATATGCAGCTTTATATATAAGCGATAATAAACCCTGTAAGTGTCTATATCTCTGTATACATTGTTGAACTTGCAAAAATAATTTATTCGTGACGTATCGTGAAACTGACAAATTTTGAAGTAAACGAAAATATTAAACAAAACGTCACAAATAAGTAAATAATGTCGTTATTCATTATTCACCTATTTCGATGTTTGTTTGCTAAATACTTAATATGTTATATAAGTATTTAGCTTATTAAACAACAATTTATTGGTAAAGTATAAATGTAATTTTTATTAAATTTGTTGACTGCAATACGTTACGGCAAATTATTTCTGTTTGCGCTATACCATATAGACCTTTATATAGAAAAACGTAAATCTTTTTGATCGTATAATGAAAACTTGCTCCGTAAATATATTATTATGCTTCCTACTTTATTTACTGAAACCAATAGGTCAAATATAATGAATTGCGTGTCACCGTATACATAGGTACCGTCGATCCGTTGAATGAAAATATTGATCTCTGTATAAAATCTCTTAATTATTATTATTACTACTTCTATCCTACCTATCTGTCAAATTCTGGGGATTTCTCCGTGTCTTTGTCTCATGAATAAACAATATATTTGGCTTTGAAATAAAACTGTTGAATGATCAAATTGTAATTTTATTTATTTAATAATAATTCATTTACAATTCAGACAGTGTTAAAAGTTTTTTATTGGGCTATAAATTCAATGTGCATTTAAAGCACGTGCTATGTTGCACAGGCGCAGGTAACGACATTTTCGCTATAAATAAAAGCAAATACACAGGCTTTATTTATGAATTTAATTTTGATTGATGAAATCATCAATAAATTGTTCATCGGCTTGCTTAGTAAAGGATAAATTGAAATTCTCTTCTACTCCTTCTTTCCCAATACAGCGTAATAACTGTAAGCAGCACGTACTACCTGCAATAATAGAGGTTAGTTTATCTTAGCAAGCTGAAAAAAAGAACAGTAACTAATTTAAATGGCGATAAAAAATCTTTTATTTTTTAAATTAGAATCGACGTAAGAATACGGACTAAAACGCAGCCAAACACTTTATTCCATACATTCACACTGAAGGACGACGCTAAGCGTAAACTTACGCTTTTGTATGTCAAATTGTAATACAAATTTGACATACGGAGGCGTCGACGTCTGACGTCTCTTAAATAATTAAAGTTTTAAAATGTGTCTAAACTCGGAGACGTCACTTAACGTACCTAATGAATCATTAGCTAATAGATTCCCAGTATATCTTAGTACACTGAAAACAAACTGAACAACAACGGAACTCAAATATGGAAAAATAGACCAAGATACTATAGTGGCCACTGTTTGTTAACGAATCACTAACGTTCATTGAAGTGTCTGAAAAAAAAAATATCTTGGGACATTTTTACACAGCACCATCTAGTCCCAAACTAAGCAGAACTTGTACTACACAATGGATTTAATACTTATACGAGTACATTATTTTTTTGTAAATACATAACTTATAATACATAAGAAACACCTAGATAAACACAAATACTTATATTCATCACATAAATATTTGTGTCCTGTGAGAATCGAACCCACGACCTCGTGATCAGCAGTCCGGTACTCGAACTCTCTCCACTAGACCACAGACGTTGTCAAAGTTCTATGTGCGGCCCTACGGTCGTTTACCTGTATGAAAGAAGGCAAGTCTATGTAATTAAAGGGTCCGGCGCGTAGGTGTCGCGCGCGCATCATGCCAGCACCGAGCATAGTAAGCTCCCGTCTGATGCGAGGGCTCAGGCACCACGATGCAGCTGCAAACGGCCCTTGTCCCATTCCAACTGAACTCTGATACAGATACAAGAAGCCTTAGGATTACAACCAATTGGGCCATATATTTTTTTTTCTGGAAAACTTACAGCTATTCAGATACAAAAAATAAATTTTAAATTTGATATGGCCAATTACAAGTTTTCACATATACTCAAATGTTCATATATAAAAAAGACTAATAAGCAATAGCAGCACAACATTTCACGAATCGCTTATCGTATTTTAAACATTACTAAAAAAGTGCCTTATTTATATTATGGGCCTGGTTAACCACCCCTGGATAGCTGCTAATAGTCGGATAAATTACTTGCCCGATCGGTGGTAATTCTCAGGCAATAGGGTAGGGACGTAGCCTAAAACTGTTACTGAACCATTTTTTATTGTTTACGTCCTAAAAAAGGAGGCGAGGTACTTGATGGTAAGTGAGCATCGCCAACAATGAATATCTGCAATACCAGATGCACAGTGGCGTCTCTGTACCGTTGCCGACCTTAAAAGTCCTTACCGACTACGAGAGGCTGGAGCTGCACCAATCGTAATGGGAAACTGGATCTCACGGGCAAACAGTAGTTGCTGTTCTCAGGCACACATTCATCATCACCACCGTGAGGTAGCTCCAACAACGATTGTTAAAACACATGTATTGTATTTAGCTGCCTGTATAATTTAAGTAGCCTAAGTAGGTACAGTAAGAGGCCATAAGTCCATTATCATGTCAAGGATTGTATTTGCCTGCACGTTACTGCGCGTAAACATAAACATATACTTACTTAGGCTAATATTCAGAGACTAGCATATGCCCGCAACTTCGTCCGCGTAGAAGTGGAAAATGGTTCTATTAGGATTTTTACTTTAAAAATTTTAATTTTTTTTATGTTATTAATTTTGATAATACAAATTAATTTGTGAAAATGTTCGAATACTTATAAAATATAACAATCTTTATTATGTTGTAGGAATTTAAAGGTTAAAAAAGGATGAAAATAAAATAATTTTTTTATAAATTATATATTTTATGAACATTAAGCTCGGTCTTCGATCTGGTGTAAGTTACATGGTGTTATTATCTATTATCTTTTTACAACGAAATAGAAATACTACACCTGCCACAGTATTTCTTAGTAACAATATTTTTTTACTGAGAGGAGACCCGTGCCCAGCAGTGGGACAGTATGGGTTGATTTATTTATTTATTTATTTATTAATATTTTTTTGTTTTTTCTTCGGATGCTAGAATCAACAGGTGCGCTTACTCTGCAGCATGCCACATAGGTACTCTGCCCGCGGGAGAAGCAGCTTTCCCTCAAATCTACTCCCGCTACCAAGAGTTTGACCTTCAGCTGTGTTTATGGTCATTGTAAAGCAGACTTTGACGGGAAACTGCACTCTCTTGAATTCAAATCCTAGGAATATTTAGATACTCTCCTCGAGAACAACTGGTCAGTATAGTTGACTCGATTACATTGCGATGCTTGGTTTCACTTGAAATCTGGTGCCATTGCATAATTTTGTGTGTGTGTGTTCTCAATTTTATATGTTCCACCATTTCCTATTTTAAGAAACGGGTCTGAGAACTGTCCACAAATGAGACCGCTTCACGCGCTTTTACTTCTGAGCTCTACTGGTAAATTCTGTCGGAAATCGCCTGCCGACAATACAGTAATCCCCTTTAAGAGCCATAGTACTCAAATACCAAACTTCTGCCATAGTACTTTGTTTGGGTATATTGCAGAGTGGGGTTTCAGTTTGTATCAAATCGAGAAGACCTTTGAACGCAGTTTACCAGTGCAGTTTTACCTCCTTCCATCAGTGTGGAAGCAATTCCGGACGATGCGACCGCTAAGGCGATATCACGATTGCTTCTGACTTTGGCCGATGTTAAACTTAATAAAAGTCTTGCCTGTTACACCAGGAGCACTCAAAAAAAGATATCACTACGTATTATTATACTGGAATTTATTAAACCTTTGTTTATTGAATAAAGAGCCTTCACTACTTGACATTATTTACTGCTGAGGAATTGACATTTCATGTGTCAAAAATTTTATTTTAATCTAATTTAAATAAAAAACACTAAGGAGTATTGATATCAACTTGGAAATAAAATAACTTTCTACCCCCTTTTTAACCCAGTTAGGGGATGAATTTCAATAAAATACGAAACACATCTTCCATCAATTCTGTTAAAGAATGTTTATGCAAAATTTGAAGTATATTGGACCAAGGAATCACGTTGTCCCATACAAACTTTGCCCCCCTTTTTCACCCCCTTAGAGGTGGAATTTCGGAAAATCCTTTCTTATCGGATGCCTACGTCATACAAAGAACACACCCACTAAGTTTCAGGTCTCTACGATTAGCGGTTTAGGCTGTGCGTTGATCCGTCAGTCAGTCAGTCATTCAGGACAAAGCATTTTATATGTATAGATGATGCTCAACATAAACTTAGGCTCCCGTATCTCAAATTGTCATACAAATTTGACATACGGAAGCATAAGTTCATGTTGAGTCTCGTTTCTGAATATTAGCCTTAGTGATTTGACTGATCACAGCACTGAATGATTATAACGATAGAGTACGATATACGAGATCGTCTATGTATGCAAAATGTTTGTTATAGAAAAAGGTCGTAAGTGAAATTTGTTTCATGCGATAATGTAAAATTGGTAATGGACCTATGACCGCGACCGTACATAGATAAAGACATTTTATTTGTGGAAACATGAGTGTACGTTGCAATTGTAAGCTGCAATGTAGAGAGGATCCATAAAATATATTTTAAGTAACTGTCATTAAACGACTTTACTGCTAATAAAAATCTTTTTATAAGTGGTAAGGTCGGCAAGTTACACTTCAAAAGAATACCTACACTTACTCATGTGGTAATATATAATGTTAATTGCTCAACAAGACTAATTTGTAAACAATTTTTTTATATTATCTACCTATACCAGATGTTTATAAATAATTATAAAAATACAAGAAATCTGAGCAAACAGCAAACCTAAGCTGAAATAAGAACATAACTCAGTAGAATTGTACAAACTCTAAGTTTGAAACTTTTTGGCTTGGCTCCGCTCCCAATAGAATTTATGCAAGAAAATAAATGTAATTGAGTGATAAGTTATCATACCTACCTACATATTATTAACTAAGGAACGAAAATAAAAGAAACACGTTTTTTTTTTAACTAAGACTATTATAAGACTGTTATATAGTTACCTAAGTTCTTATCTACCATGACATAGGTTGCTTTAAGACATGACGTGGATACTTACCTCGTTCAATACCGCGTCTCCATATCGGCAAAATAAAAAGAGTTGCGTTAGAGTAGCGCACATGTATTGTATTAGAGACACCAGCTGCATCACACTCATGTCTTCCTAAAAAGTGAAAAAAATATTCAAAATTTAAAATACTTGTCAGTGTTTTCATCACGGCTACTTATTCTTTATAAGGTTCGTAACCAAATTTTTTTCGACGATTTCCAAAAACCTGTTAGGTAATTTAGTATACTTAGTATAAGTAAAGTTATATATAATTTAAGTTATATTAATATAATTTAATTAATTTTCGTATTAGAACTTCATTTTCATACTAGATTGATGATTAGCTCTAAAACCTAGTGGACAATAAAAAATTGAAAAAAAAAAGAATTTATTCAAAAAATTAACCTAGCTAAACCGATGTTTGGTCTTCATAGTAGGCATACCGATATTATTGCAACTATTATCGAAATCGTTAGAGCCGTTTTCGAGAATGTAATTACAAAATACTTACCTTCCTAATTCAATATCTATAGGTAGGTACCAGTAGGTTTGCAAATATTGCTATTGCTAGTTACATTCCAATATAAATTGATAGATTGATAATATAATTTTTATCTATCAGAGACGAAAAAATATTTTTATATTCACGCTTAAGTATTTTTTATATAAGTTATGTACTAACCGTTTTTAATCTAACTGCAACAGAGCACAGTGTTAATGTAGCGACGAAAAAGTACACTCCTATAACATTTTTTAACAAGTTGTCGAGTTCTGTAATTGCACTGAAAATAAACATTCAAATTATTTATAGGAATTAAAATTTACAGACTTTGAGGTTTAAGGGTTATATAGGCAGTTATGCTACTTTTAGCTTCAGCGATCGGCAATATTGCGACTGCATCGATGTTGCATCGCGTTTTGGCGAGTCTCTGCGTTCGATCGCGCGTTTTAGCGACTCGATCGCCGCGTTTGGCGTTTTTACGTGTGACGTGCGGTGTGAATATTGGTCGCTGCATTTTGCTTCTGACATGCGACTAAATCGCCGAACGCTGATAGTAAAAGTAGATACCAGTCAGTGGAACTCACTTAATAAGTAAGGTGTTAGTGTGATGGCATTGTATGATCCTGAAATGAGCTCTATCGTCTCTTCTTTTTGTTATATTGCACTCTTTTCCCTTTCCCCCAATGCGTGAACTATAATCTCGAAGCAAAGAAAACTGTCCGCATATGAATATCATGACTCCAACAGCTGTTAAATCAAATGCGATGTGCACACAAACGCAATACACAGCTGCCAACAATTCACTTATAACTGTTACAATGTAGCAAAATATACTCCAGTTATCTAGAGGCGCCCATACAGGTAGTATGTGCGGATACCCCAGGCATTCCATACCGCGCAGTTTGCACAGAATATGTTCTACAAAGGGGGACAAAATAAAAATAACAGCTGTAAAGCTGTATATTCGTCTCAGAATTGTCGAAGTACTTTTAAAGTTGTAAGTGTAATCGTTTATGTATTCAGAAAAGTTATCGCTCTCTTCGTTATCTGATTGGTACTCTACACATGATATAGTAGAACTGCCATTCAACTGTTTCTCTTCCAATGTTGAGATTTGGGTGAGAAGGAAACGCCAATTCTTGTGGTTTCTGCGCAAAGAAATCAGTTTAAGCCCTCCCATGCCACAGAACGAGACAACACTGAAGCATTCGAAGAGTTTCTCAGGGTTGTATCGAGCCATGAATAAAGCTATGACTTGCATGATGCAGGTCACGAAGAAGCAGAATGTGGAAACACTGGCCACCCAATGCACTTTAGGCATCGTGGTATATCCCGAGAGCCCGGCGTTGTGAATCAGACGATTGATCAATGTGACCAGGTTGACAGTGCCGCCAATGGGACGTTGAAAGCACCGGAGTAAATTACTAATCTGTAATAAAGAAATAAGTTACGAATTATGTTTAAAATAAATAAATAAATATAAATAGCTACCCACTACGAACACTATAAAATAAGCTGACCTTTGACATAGTTAAGAATAATAAACAGTTTAAAGCACATTCGCCAGAGAAAGACGTGAGCCTTTCTATGAGTTCATTTGTAACTTTCCTTGAAATAAAACTAGGTAGGGACTTATTAGTGCTCGATTTTACCTATGTTGTAGTAAAGGTAGAATTTTTGATGCTATGATAGACATTTCACAACATTACTAATTTCTTAGTTACTCATTGACTTATTATAATATCACATATTATTTCTATTATATATATTATACTATTTTCTTTACAATATTGTGTTATCTAACGACTAAAATAATTGAATTCGGTTTTAGTGTATAATAGGTACCTACTATCGCTGCAAAAACGACAGTCATTTATTCTGAATAGTTCATTGTACCGCAACAACAGTCTTTAATCTATTTTTTTAATTGTCTAATTTGATTACCACTAAATTAATGTTATTAAGTACTCAAACTTTGTTGAGTAAGTATACTTTGATTGTAAAATGTAGTCATTATTAAAAACTTTACGACTGTGGGGGGGTCAGAACCAAAAATTAACCAATTATTCAATTATAATGTTGTAGATACTTTTGCTATTTAGTATGAAAAAAATAATTAGGGAGGCACATACTTAGGTAATTCAAACTTCAGAACTCTGAAGTGCTACTGGAAATTTCTTAGAAAGAAAACGGTAACACTGCTTGACGTGGGACACGAATCTAGGGCTTAACACTAAGCAGCCGCATCTTGCAACCATTATACAATAACAGAGTTAGTCATATTAACGAAAGATTTTATTAAGAGCTTGAACTGATTGTTCCGTTGCATACTTCTAATTGGGTTATTATTGATTGAATTATGTATTTGATTGAAATGCAAACACCCCGCCTTTTTGATGTATCATTTAAAAACAAACACATTGGCGAAGCATCTGCGCTTTCCCTCAAAGGTAACTATTACGGTTTCTTTGGCCTTTACATATAACGGTAAAGCAAAAACACTAATAAAGGGTTTTATAAATTATGATTATAATAGCTTATATTTTAAAAATTAAGCGCACGTAAATAACAGTTTTTTATTAATTAAAGTACCTTAAGAAACCCGAACTACGCATCACCGTTTAAAAGAAAATCTTAGTGCCACTTTGTTAGTCTGCCGTATAATAAGTATAATAATAATAATATTGGTAATCTATGGTCTGCCGTGTTCAAGTTCATAAGTTCATTTACAGGGGTTAGAATGCCTTTTTAATCTAAGTACCTATTGATCCCAGGCTTTAGGTCCTGGTCAGATTCCTTGGTCGAGTAGCATTTTTGGGTTCAGAATGCTGAGTTAGCGGCAATAGGCTTGCCTTTTACTTGGGATCTAAAAATGCTGGCGAATTATACATATTGTGTTTTGTAGTAGGTGCTAGGTGTAGGTACATACTAATATTAGGTTTAGTTACTCTTCGGGGAATAGGTACCTGCGTGATATAGTAGGTATCGAGGTACGACCTTTCAAGTCCAAAATTGGAGAAAATATTCATCGTTCATAGATACGAATAAAGCGAGTGCATATTCAATAAAATATATTTAAAATTAATAATTAAATAACCTAAGTAATACAACTAAGTAAGCCCGAGCTAACATTAATTACAAAACGAAATAGAAAATATTTGCATATATATCGTATAAGACATTTTCAAAGCAATTTTATTTTGAGTAGGTAACAATTCTACCATCCCGAGGATTGCCAACCGTTGTTGGATCGAAACGATGAGTCTGGCTTCTCCCACCCGTTGGAAGAATCAACGCTTTCGATTACGGCGGAGTCTGCAAAACTTCCGCTCCATCCAGGAGACGACCTGAAAGAATTTCCTCCGTACGCATTGCTTGAACCGCCTCCATTTCCCCACCAGCCGTTGTTTGAAGGACTCCCGTTTCTGTATCCGCTTACGCTTCCACTTCTGCTTCGGCCGCTCGATCCGAATGCAGCATTCCCTCGCCATCCGCCATCACCGGCTGATCGCCTTTCGGAGTTAGCCCAACCACCGCCACCAGAAGAGGGTGCGACGCCAAAGGAATCGCTGCTTCTCCAGCCGCTACCACCTTGAATAAAACCACGGTAAAATTATCATTAAAAAAAACAGTAGATACCTGCCTACTTGCTACGTTTTAACCAAGAACAGGCTTGCGTTTGGAATGCCAGTTTTAATTTTTTCAATTTTGCGAAAGAAAATGCGTTGCGAAACAAGAGAGACGTCTTGATTCCTCCTCGCCAAGTTCGACTTGGCAGACGTGAGCTTGGTGACCGATTGCCATCCACCGGTAACAAATCCAGACACCAAGCACTACTCGGAATTTTACTAAAAAACCTAACAAAACCTCTAAAAAATAAAAAATGTTTTTTGCACTGCCATAAAGATTTCGGACCTAGAGATTTACAGTTAATTAAAAGAATCTTTACGAGTGGGAATCCGTACTTTTGTAGGTAGGTAGTAGGTACTAATTATTATAAATGCAAAAGTAGCTCGATTTGTCTATTACCTGTTCACGCCTGTACCGCTCAGCCGATTTTGGTAAAATTTGGCAAGGAGATAGTAAAAGGACAAAGGACCTTGTCTAAAAATAGTACCTACCTAAATAGTCCTTTTGGGGAGCGAGTGGAACCGCGGGCAACCGCTATTAATACACAATATTGTACTTTTATAGTTTGGCGAACAGCTGATTAAAGCAGTATATAACATACGCAAGTGACATTGACTGTTCTGTCACTAATCACAGATTTTATTTGACGTTTTATAACTCAGCAAAGAGGATTTATGTCATGCTCTTAGGTATTTATAGTGCACGTTTGAAATAATAAAGGTCAGTATACAAAAACCCAATTAACTTCTAGTTAACGGCGCCATGAGTGTGATTTACCGGAATGGATTTAAAATTAAAATAATAGATAGAAAATAATTGATCTTAGGCATAGCAGTCGCGCTTATGAACACTGAGCTAATGAAGCAGCTACTATTGTTCTAGAATCTAGATAAATACAGTACACCGGCACGTGCCAACTTCAAGCCGGACAATAAGTTTGGCGAGAACTCTACTTAGTAGGTACTAGCTTCCCGCCAGCAGCGGCTTCGCCCGCGTGGTCTTTTCCGCGTGAAAAATTTTCCTCCGTTTTTTTTCAACATTTTTCATCGGGGAAGGTATAGCCTTCCCCGATATACATTATAACACTGGCACACTATAAGGCTATATACACTATAAGGCTTTCTAACACTGAAAGTTTTTTTTTTAATCGGTCCAGTAGTTTTGGGGCCTATTCAATCGGTCGAAAATCTAAGAAGATTTATACAAACTTAGGGGTGGAATTTATCAAAACCATTTCTTAGAGAATGCCTACGTCATAGTAGCTATATGCATGCAAAGGCTCAGCCCGATCGGTTTAAAATTGACAAACTTTCATACAAACTTTCATTCCCTATTTTATCCCCTTGGGGGAAGAATTTATCAAAATCCTTTCTTAGCGGATGCCTACGTCATAACATCTACCTGCAAGCCAAATTTCAGCCCGATACCCCCAGTGGTTTGGGCTGTGCGTTGATAGATCACTATGTCAGTCAGTCAGTCACCTTTGAGTTTTATATATTTAGATATAGATGAAATATTTACCTGGAGAGCGGACATCGCGACTAGCAATTGCGGCTGTTGCTGTACCAATTAGAACTAGCACCAGAATCTTCACCTAAAATATAATACCGTTTGATCATTATGGTTTATTGTAGTATAATATTTATAAATTAGTATTTTTAATAATATTTAATATTTAAATAAGCTGCAAAATAAACGACTTCCACTCAAAATGCAAAAAAAAATAAAGTGAAACTTTAAATATTTAACAAAGAGCAACCAACTTACCATCTTTTGTGTACTCGGATCTTTGGCAGCTTTAATATTACTCCAATTCTATTTATACTGTTCGTTTGCATCCTAATCCTGATTGTTTTTATCGTCATAAATCAGACAAACGATATATTTAAGATATACAAAGGGGGCAATCATTGTATGTCACGATCGTAACATTAATTATGTGATTAAAGTTATTTAATAGAAACGAGGACACAAAACTACAACTCATTATGTCATCGGGAATAAATATTAAGCTTAATTAATTGATCATGACTTAAATTTGATGACAAGACAAGGCATTATCTACATTGCTTCTTGCAGTAATTGTTTGGGGATGTTTACTGCCAATCGGGAAAGAGATGGAAAATCTCAACAATCTGTTCATACGCATAAATTCCCGAAAGGATAGGTCTCAACCTATCCCTACCGGCGATTTGTGAGGTGTACTGCTGTTCACCCACGAATCGCCGGTACGTCGGTCTGTAGGTCCCATTTAATATAGGGGGCGAGCCTATTGCCATCAACCAGGCACATCAGACACCAAGCTGCTAATGAGACTTTCTCGGAAAACTCAACAATCCCCAGAATCGAATCCAGAACCTCCAGCGTAAGTAGTAGTCGCGCTAACGGCAGCTAGAGAAATAGGTGTCCATCTATACTAATATTATAATCTATACTAGTCTATACTAATATTATAAAGAGGAAAGATTTGTATTTTTGTATTTTGTATGAAACGAATAAACTCAAAAAGTACTGGACCGATTTGAAAAATTCTTTCCATGTTAGATAGCCCATTTATCGGGGAAGGCTATAGGCTATATATCATCACGCTACGACTAATAGGAGCGGAGTAGTAATGAAAAATGTTGCAAAACGGGGGAAAAATTATGAGACCACGCGGGCGAAGCCGCTGGCGGGAAGCTAGTTATCTATAATAATAAGAGTAGTGGAACCCTATAATCTGCAATTTTCTGATATATTATTTAAGCTATACTTTCAATATCCTGTCCTTCGGCGGTCGAGTAAAAATTATCAAGGAAAAAACATCAGAAAATAGAAAAACAATTGTTTCGACACTCTACAGGCTCGCAGTTCTTTGATAACGGTATCACAATTTCAGTAATACAAGAATCACTGAAGAGGGAAGTCAATCATCATGTATGATGTGTCAGAGTATACCGAGAAAGTGGTGATCACGTCCTCGCCGCCGCCTGCGCCGTCTGACCCGAGAAAATTAAACATAGTGTGGCGAAATGTTATATTGTTCATACTTCTACACATCGCAGCTCTATACGGTGCCTATCAGCTATTCGCACGGGCTAAATGGCAGACCTGTGTGTTTGGTAAGTATAAAAAAAAATAAAAAAAATTAAGCTATTTAATTCAAATAAAAAAAAGACACATTTACATAATTATAATAACTTTCAATCTTTTGAGAAAGATTAAAGTAAAATGTGATATGTGACGAAGCAGCGATAGCCTAGGAGCATGACTGCTGGAATGCCAAGTCCGTAGGTCTCGAATTCAAATCCAAGGCACGTAGGTTGGAGTGTGCGTAATGGGGCACTGAAAAAAGAGATTTTTTTTGGAAAAAATATTTTTTTTCGCAAATCGTTGATTTCGTGATTCTATCGTATATAACACAAAAATATAAGGTTAAAAGCATCTTGGTGTTTTTTGTCTCCGACTAGGTGTTTGTCGTAAAAACGATGTCGAAGGGATCGGTACAAAATGCAATAATATTACTGTACTAAGTTAGGATGCAAGAGCGAGCGAAGCGAGCTCGGAACTTGGGGCAGTTTTTTTTTAAACCACCCGGAAGTAGGAGCCCCGCGAAGCGGGGCTCCGTCAACTACCCCTTATTACTATTGCCTATACTTGTCCTTCACCCCAAAGGCAACTTGACCTGGACCTCAAGGTCACTGACCATGAACATTGAGAACTTTTTAGAACACCTGATAGTAGCGGTCAATGAATTTCCAAAATTTGACCTTGACCTTGGACAATGACCTTGACCTTAGGGTCATTGACCATGATCTTACGTTCGATGACTTTGAACACAGTCAATGACCCTGAGGTCAAGGTCAATGACCCTGGGGTGTCCCACCCTACTACTCCCACATCCCACCGGGTCCCGAAAGCTTCACTAGGCGACGATTTTTGGTCAGTCTTTTTTTCATAGTGCCCCGTTACGTATCCACTGACCGATTGATCATCAATCAAGTCCCACTGCTGGGTACGATGGTAATGATGAAGTAAAAATTACAAGAGTTTGGTTTTATATCACAAACACTCTAGCTCAAACTGCAGCCAAATAACACACATTATTGTGTGATGTGTTCCTGCAGTGAGTAAGGTCGCCAGAGCTCCTTCTAAGGATGCACTGCGCTGGCAGCAAGAGGTATATTCCCTCAAACTGTCGGCGCAGTGAATTCTCCATAAACCTCTAGAGGTTTTTCGGGTCGGCAACGCGCGAGTGATATCTCTGGTATTGCAAGAAAGAAGTGTACACAAACCCAAATACATTGCCTCGTTAGCCCAGCGGTCCTAAGCGCGTTGCTACTGGGAATTTCACAGAAAAACGTAACAGCACTTTACTCAACCTGGGAATCGAATCCAGGACCTCTAGTGTATCAGTCGCGCTTCGGATCACGAGACTGATGAGGCAGTCAGTAATAATTAAAAAAGTTTTACCAGGGATTCTCCCATGTCTGTGAAATCGTGGGCAGCAGATCCAGAGCAAATAGAAAATATGTCCACATCTATGATGTTATTTCTGTGTTATGTTGCAGTTTATCTTTTGTACCTGGCCACCATAGTAGGTGTGACGGGCGGGGCTCATAGGCTGTGGTCACACAAAGCATATAAAGCCAAGCTGCCACTGCGGGTCATACTGGTGATGTTCAACTCAATGGCTTTTCAGGTTCGCACTGTTTTTCTTATATTGTTGATAGGCTTGCGCTTGACCGTTCTAATTTTACATAGTTATTTAGTTATTGTTATATAAATCGCGAATTCAAAGCAATTAGTATGCGAATGGTCGTTGTTAAAGTCGGCCATGTTGATTTTATAACAGTCAGTACGCATACCCGGCGCAGACGGCGTTCCAAGACCAAGTGAAGTCTGAACGAACGAACGAACACACTTCTGACAGTTACATTGACTTTTAAAACTAGCCAACGGTTTGACGTTTGACAACTCGCCATCTAACTAGACATCTCTTCCATTTAGTGCCATCAGGTGGCGCTGACGTCTCTAAAAGTCAATTCAGCGTAACTAACGTAACACATACATAATTATAATGGTCCAATTTTAGGACTAAGTGCAGAAACCAAACCCACACATAGAAGTGGGTTTCCATGCAAGCTAAATACTTATATTCCAATAAAATTTGGCGTCAAATTTCATTCTGAGGATAAGCCATCATGAGGCAGGTTTTTGTCTCAAAAAATCCTTTGGGTTGCGAGTAGAACCGCGGATCCAGCCAGTGATATATATATTTTTAACTGTTTCAGAATTCTGTTTTTGAGTGGGTTCGGGACCATCGCATGCATCACAAGTACTGCGACACAGATGCAGACCCGCACAACGCAGAAAGGGGTTTCTTCTTCTCCCACATGGGCTGGTTGCTGGTTAAAAAACATCATGACATCAAGAGTAAAGGACGGAGCATTGATATGACCGATATATTGGATGATCCATTACTACGTTTTCAGCATAGGTAAGCGGAACAGGTAATTGTTTTAAGAACAACTTGTTTTTTATAAACCCTAAAGGACTGTTTCACCAACACCAAGTTCCCGATAAATTATTTAGCAGATAATAATTTTTCTTACAAATATTTCACTTTTTAATTGATGGTTAGCGGCTATACAGAGATGGTGAAACAGGCTATAAGAGCTATTTATTGCAAAAATAAAAACTACAAAACGGACGAAATAACTGTACGTGTCTGAAGTTATGCACAAGTGGTTGCGCAGTGATAAATTTTGCGATAAAACACAGTGTTGATTCCCAGCAGTGAGTTAGGAAAAGAGTTAATGATGATGAACTTTCAATCGTTTTTGTTTCTTTTTTTCAGAAACTACCTGATACTTGTCATATTGTTCTGTTTCATCTTACCCGCATACATCCCTACTCTTTGGGGGGAGAAACTATGGGTCTCCTTTTATGTTTGTGCGACCCTACGTTACGCGTTGACGTTACACGCGACCTGGCTGGTAAATTCTGCAGCACACATGTGGGGTACCAGGCCATACGACAAAAGCATCCGACCAACGGAAACTAAGATAGTCTCATTTTTTGTAATTGGAGAAGGTTTCCACAATTACCACCACTGTTTCCCCTGGGATTACAGAACAGCTGAACTTGGCGGCTATTCTCTTAACTTTACGAAGTTATTCATCGATGTCATGGCGAAGATTGGATGGGCGTATGATTTGAAAACAGTATCGGAAGAACTGATAGAGAGACGGGCAAAGAGAACCGGTGATGGTACTCACACAGTGAGAGGATGGAACGATCCTGAACCTATCCTAGAAGACAAGAAGGCTTCAACAAGTTAAGTTAAATCGAGATACTAATGTTAAACTACGTTAGCTCAATAAAGTAGAAGTATTTATTGTCAAGTACGTTAGCTATTCGATAATTACAGGGGAGCTGAAGTGACCACTTTTGATTATAGCACGTCCTAGTTATTGTTCATTAATAGATCAGTCATAATTATCTTTTCCTTACAGTCTACTGATTTATCATAACTGGCCATTTTAGCCTGCTTAAAGTCATAAAGGACGTTGCAGCAATGTTTTTGTCAAAAGTGTCATCAGATAATAAATTATTGTGGTTGGTGTCTTTTCCTAAATAGTTTTATTCAAGCCTAAGATAAACCTTTTCCTTTTTCTTATCTTTCTGGTGGATCTATTTACTGTACACAGAGCGATAAAGGGTAACCTTAATTATGAGTAGGTATTATTAACTCCCCCGTTAGTGGGGTTAGAATATAATCACTGCCTTTATTTATTTTTATTTATTTATTTTTATGCATTATGTACAGAAATGTACAAAGGCGGTCTTAATGCCCTCGGCATTTTCTGCCAGCCAACCAACCTTTGCAGACAAAGTAGATGCATTTATAGGGCAAGAGTCAAAAGTGGGTTTCCATGGTAAGAGACAAAGACTATTACTGAATAACTATTACATGTGTATAAACTTACTTAAATACTAATAAATATAATAAATAAAGTAAATAAATAAATCATCATCATCATGGTGGCCTTTTTGCTATCCAATTTTGGATGTAGGCCTCTTCCCTTTTCTTCCACTCCTGTCGATCTTGCGCCCGACTCATCCAGTCTCGACCTCCGTGTCGTCGAATGTCGTCCACCCAGCGCTGTGGTGGTCTTCCGCGCCCTCGGGTGTCCGCTCTGGGTCTCCATTCTAGGACTCGTCTTGTCCAGCGGCTCGTGTCCATTGTCGCAATGTGCCCCGCCCATGTCCACTTCCTTTGCGCTATTACGGCAATAATGTCTCTTACTTTGGTCTTGCTTCGAATCCAGTCATTCCGTTTCCGGTCTCGCAGGGTGATCCCGAGCATAGCTCTCTCCATGCCCCTCTGCGCGACTCGGAACTTTTCCGCGGACTTCTGCGTAAGAGTTATGGTTTCCGTACCATAGGTTAGTACGGGCATGACACACTGTTCAAAGACTTTGGCTCTAAGACGAAGTGGTATTTTTCCACACAGTAGCTGTTTGTTGGCACCGAATGCAGCCCACGCCTGTGCTATTCGTCGTTCCACTTCGGCCACTTGGTTTTCAAAGCCGAGTGTAATCTTATGTCCTAAATATATATACTCAGTCACTCTCTCCACTGGAAGCTGATAGTTTGTGACTTCAGGAATGTTGGTCATTATTTTGGTTTTACCGATGTTGATTTTAAGACCTGTCTTCTCGGATTCCACCTTTAAATTCTCTAGCATCGTCACCATATCCTCGACGTTCTCCGAAATCAGAACCAGATCGTCAGTAAAAAAAAAATACAGAACATGAATACGAAGAATATAAATACAACACATAATATTTATAAAATAACACACAAAAGATGAGAAAAACTAAATCAGAGTCGAGATGAGTCTAGCAACGTTTTATCCAACAAGTATTTTGCACACATTGACTTTGAAGGATTGCCGACTGTTGAGCAATCTGATTTCAAGGGTGGAGAACATTCCACAATAGTATAGATTGGACGAAGAAGGTAGAGTGTAAAAAGTCAGAGCGGTGAGAAGGATATTGAAGGAGGCGATTATAAGTTGACCGAAGATTTTTATTGTGGTTGGAACTAAGATACTGGAAATGCAAAGATAAACAAAGTGGTGAATTTGGAGAAAATAGTATTGAAAACAGAGTTGACAATGCCCTCCAGTTTCTGAGTTGACGAATGGGCAGCCATGTCAAATTTACACGATATTCAGACACGTGGTCATATTTAAAGCCTGTCCAGATGACGCGTTTTACGCGCGAGTCCACTCGCGCGTTGACACTCGCGCGTATTCGAGATACTAGAGCTACATATATCCCGTCCAGATGCCTACGCGCGTTTCCTCATTGTAGAAATTGAAACGCGCGGGTGGACTCGCGCGTAATATGCCTCATCTGGACAGGCTCTTACTGAGATGAAAGATGAATCGAATGCAATTGGCTGGCTACCTCAAATAATAGCCTGGCATTTATTGGAATTCACCGCCAAACCAAACCTATCACCCCAGTCCTTGATGGAAACATGATCACTGTTTATGGCCATGATCGCGTCAGAAAAATCTTCTACTCTGGCTTGAAAATACAGCTGCAGATCATCGGCATAAAGATGATACGAACACTGAAGCTTTTGGGTAATGAGATTTATAAAAATGGAAAAAAGAAGAGGAAATAAAATTCCGCCTTGGGGAACGCCAGTTTCCAGGTTGCATCCGGATGAGAAACAATCTTAAACATGGACTGATTGCTGGCGGCCCCGAAGATACGATGTAAACTATTCCAGAACTTCAGGTGAGATCTCGATATAGGAAAGGATAGCCAATAGGCCTTTCAGATTGGCATCTCTTAGAAGGCGAGAAAATATCAGACTTGCTCCTTGATACCTCTGGGGTCTGATAGGCCGATGACCGGCTTTTCGTTGTGAGTATATTGTAAAGTACCTTTGCGTGAGTTCAGACTTTTCGCGTGAGGGGCAGGTCCCTCTGTACGTAGATGTTATACCAGCTGGCTGCAGTCAGCAACGCCTTTGATGATTTTACACGTGGATTGTTTGACCTCGTCTGCCAAATACGAAAGTTGTAACGGACGTTATTGTTATCATTTTCATCATTTTTATTGTGTTCTCAGTAGGTATTTTTCAGTTTCTAATTTAAGGCTATTACCCACGTCAATGACTTTGAGCGTTTGACCTCTGTACGAGTATTTGGAACCCAAACGCCCCCTACATACAGACAAGTTGAACTAGAATATGATTATGCAAAAATACAGATGTGTCGTAACATTTCCTATTTTGCCTATTTTATTCACTCTATGAGAGTAATCAATTTAAGTTCGATTTTGTTAAAGATGTGTATGGTACCATAATCCATGTATTAATATTTGTATTAAACCTGCAATCAATAATTGATAGAAAATAAATACCTATGCATCGCGCTATACAATGTAAGAAAATGGATCAGGAGTTGCACACTGCGGTGGCTAACTCAGTGCATCGCAAAATACAATATTTTTTTAATTTCGTGCGAAAATATGGAAAATAAGTCCTCGAATAGTGTTTAGATAATAGTTGAAATAAACCCAGTTCAAGAGTATATTTAAGACAATTAAACATCTGTATGTATGATGAATGAATCTTAGTGGTGCTTGCTAAATAAGAGTATAGTTACCTACGTTCTACTTCATAAGAGCTGCTACTTACTAGCAAGAATCTACGCAAGATTTTGGGAAAAGAAATCATCAAGTATATCTTAATTGTATTGTAATGTACGTTTCATAGTCTGAGTACTCTCAGTATATTTTTGAACATTCAGTACAGTAGTTAAAGAACTAAGCGGTTAGGTACAAATTCTTTATCAGTTTTAAATTGTGAAATAATTTTTGAAGCCATCTGTGTAGCTTTGTGCTTGAAATTTCACATTATAATACTGTTAAAGAACCTCCCTTATAAAAGGTATTAAGAATATCTTTACCAGCAAACTATAGAAATTTAGAGTGTCGGGGATAACAAAAAATATTTTAATTTGGGTTCACACTTGTCCAGAATAAGTTAATAATTAAAATAGAGTAACATTATTGTTCTTTTACTTGATAATATTTTTTCATTATTGATACAGAGTTATTAAACTAGGGTGATACCTATGCTACTAGTCAAATTTCTTTGTCCAATTAATTCCACTGGATTTCAAATATATTTTTTATATTAATGATTTCATCATAATTATCATTATTTCGACCTGGTAATACCAGATGTTGGCTTTGTTAATATGGCAAAAGCGTAATTTATCCGTAACCCAAAATTTACTCTTCAATTAATTGCTTCTGCAGTCATCTTAATTTAGTCTCCATTTATTCCAACCTACTCCCTTCCTCTTGTATAGCTCCTAAATACGGGATCTATAAATCTCACATTATCGATAAGTCACCCAGTCTCATTTCCATGGTATAACGGTTACGCATTGATATTAATTTTGTAAAGAAGTTGTTTAACTGTACCAGCAGAAGTAGTGTTGGGTTTCATTATGGTAATACTTTCTCGTTTCTTGAGTCTCACAATTTTATGGTTTATTATAATTATCATAAAAAAAATCTGCAATAAAGGAATTGTACCATTGGAAAGCTATCTTCAACCCCTTCCCCTTGCTTTCCGTTCCGTTGCGGTCCGTTTCTAAATCTCACCCCATGGTGGTTCTGAGTAATAACTGAGTACTGCTTTCATTCATCAACATGTAGGTACATGCCACGAAAGTACAGTTGTATAAAAAAATATTGCGAAAACCGTTAGGATAAAAGACACGACCCCGACTCTTCTCTGCACCGAGTGGGCAGGTTTTTTATGTGTTACTTTACTTTACTTACCTAATTATTGACTACTTTTTGCAGCGACTTCTGTAAATGTATTGTAAATAAATTCTGTCGCCCCTTATTACACATGCGTCATAAACATACCAGCAAACCATCGAATGTGGGTATTTGACGCAGTTTGCACAGTTACAGTTTGTGTCTCGCGGTTGCAACAAAGAATAATAACAATGCAATACCTATGTGTACCCCTTTGGAGCTAACCCTACAGCCTACAGGTATGAATATGGTACGTAAGATCATATCGGTATCGGTGTGCCTTTTTAAAATATGTGACTTAGCATGATGGTTGTGCGTAGCAGTAACACATGAGTGATTTAAAACTAGTAAAAGGGCATCTTTTAATACGTAATTAGGTATCCACTTATAATTATGTATAAGAAGATCGGTCAGTCACTAGGTTGACACTTTGACAGATATTTTTATCTATTGTCATGTCTGCGGTTTACTCTATGTTCCACTCAAGAACCTGACATTTACTAAAAATGTTCTTTATACTTATTTACAAAATGTTTTTCTGTTTTTATTTAGCTTAATATTATAACCATACTATTTACTATATTATTTAATTCAGAAATAGTTAGAATTGTCTTCATTTTGTAATTTTTTCCTAAAAATATTTGACGCGCAGTCCTCCCGTCTCAGGTGCCGTCAAGGCACTGAAGTGACATGATTTGTGTCATGCGACGGGTGCACGAGGGGGTGCTTGTAGTGGGGGGATTGTGATTAAAATGTTTTTCTTATTTATTTAGAAAAATAAGTTCAAAATTAAAAATTTAAACAATACGGATTGTTAAACAGACCAAGGCGGTTTTTTTGGTGTAAAATTCATCTGCAAGTAATGCGTGGTAATGGAGGAAAAATACAATTTAGATTGAAAATTGCGTATTTTCAAACATTTTTTTACAAAATTTGAGACATTTAAAAAATATTATAAACAATACGGATTAATCACAAGAATCTTAAGTACATTGGGTGTAATTTTCAGTGCAAAGTAATGAGAGGATTCGTCAATAAAATGCTTTAAACACCATGATGTTTTCGGTATTCTACCTATGTTCCCCCCTTAATTTATTTAGGTGTCCTGACTTACGAGTAAAGACGCCTGCGATCTAGCGGTTCGCGTGTGTCTCGAAACACAGAATACAAATATTTATGTGATGAACTTATATGATCGTTCACATAATTGTGAAAAGAAGTGTGAATGTTTTTGAAACCGTGCAACTAATTAGACTTTTCAAAAGTGCATATGTAATGGTCTAATTGAAATTAAATCATTTGAATTTGAATATGTACTTTTTGAAAGTAACGAAAACTTCCTAAATTTTCTTCACATAAAAATAACACCGACTCGGATAGTTCACTTTTTTTAAACACCCAAGAGTAATTGGTGGCAATGGGGCAAAACATTTGTTCAAAATTATAAATTGCTCACAGAGGATTAAGAACTATTGGCGTTTACGGAAAATCTTAGAATTTACTATAGTTCGGCCTTTTACAGTAACATAAATATAAATTAACTATATTTTTAATAAATAAAGTCATTCGTAGCTCATTTGAATTTGTGTTACAAACGCGTGCGCACTCGTCAAAGACATTATCTACGAGTTTTAAAAAGCGGTCGCGGCGCTTTCTTTTAATAAGTTAAAATAAAACTGAATCTTTTTGTAATTAGGGAAATACGACATCTCTACGAAAAGTAAGTTGATTGAAT
This sequence comes from Acronicta psi, assembly GCA_946251955.1. NCBI lineage: Eukaryota > Metazoa > Arthropoda > Insecta > Lepidoptera > Noctuidae > Acronicta > Acronicta psi. Next base: position 5,382,043 of record OX276475.1, on the reverse strand, counting down.
ATTTATTGTTTTTTGTGATAATTGCTTGACTAACATCCAAATAATACCAAGAATTAATTCTTAATTGTATTTTGCAATGGTATTAAGACAAGACCACTGCGAGACACCTAGTGGTAACGATCCCGGTAACTTGTTTGGCGTTCGGTATTTAACTGGAAGGACACAGGTTCAAACCTTGCTAGAATTTATATCTTTATGAGCTCGTCGCGAAAGCTATATTTGTGTAAGTTTTATATGTATGCTATAGTTATAGGCTATATGGGATTACTAGTCGTAATGTACGTAATAGCAGGCAAAAGGCTGAAACTATACCTACTGCTTCCCAGTTTCTGTAACGAATTGGTTTCTGTACTTCTAAAGCTTGCCATTCCCGGGCGAAACAAAATATTATTGGGTATTTCTATCACATTCTCAGTAGCAATTCAGAGTTTAGATTTGTGCCCGATTAATAGTAATAGGCTCGCCCCCTATACTTAGGTACTATGGGGCTGCAACACTTCGACTCTATGCGAACGTTTGTAGTGTCTCTTAAAATCATAGTACAATTCTCTTCTTCGAAGACGTGGTTCATTAAGGCGGCAAACCCACTAAGATACACAGAAGGCGGCGGCTCAGCTTTGCCCCTGGCGTTGCTGATGTTCATGGGCGGTGGTTACCACTTACCATCAGGTGGGCCACCTGCCCGTCTGCCACTGTGGGCAATAAAAAAAATAGAGGTAGGAACCTCCACCCCCTATTACATGGGACCTAAACATATCGAACTGTTGGTGACCATAGTATAACTGGAACATTAGTGGAAGTAGCTACTGAAGTTGTTTTTTTATTAAACAACTCATCTTTTGTACTTAACCTCTGCAGCTAATGATACCGACCGACCGATTTTTTATACGACTCAAAAGGTTGAATTTTATTCAACCTTTTGAGTCGTATAAAAAAACGCTAGAACTAAATTACGCAAATGTCCTTAGCTATTGTTTTTGTTCTTCAACTTCTAGTTGTAAGCTTCATTAAGGACAAAAAAAATAAACAAATGTTCAGTTTTTTTTTTGTTTTAACAGTATGACAACAATAACAAAAATCCATCAACTGTCAGATGCCAGAGATGATTTGAAACAAACGAGGAAGAATGAAATGCTACTACCGCACCCGAATAAATGGAACATAGTGTGGAGCAAAGTGGTTATCTTTTTTCATCTGCACATAGGCGCGATATACGGCGCGTATCTATTCTTTACGACAGCGAAGTGGCAGACTTGTGTGTGCGGTAAGTAGTTATACTTATAATATTTTGTAGTACCGCTAGAATATTAAGATCATAATTTACTCAAATAAATAATCAATATAACGCGATAAAATCCGTAAAAAGTAGTTTTATTTCAATGTCTAGTATTCGGGTAAGTGTCAGAAATCAGCAAACAAATAAAATTAAATATTAAATTTATTTTAACAAAAAAAATTATTCTTATATTACATAATAATAGGTAAGTAGGTACTGTAATATAATATCATCATATCTTTATAAAATATAATTGTCTCAAAAATGCTTTGTTAATATCTTAACGGATGATATGTCGTATAGGTACATATAAATATTAAAAAGTACAATAGTATTTTATTATAACTATATTATAACAGTATTAATATTAAAGTATTTTGTTTTTTGTTTTTATTGCAGCATATATTCTATATTTATTCACGATGACAAGCGTCACTGCCGGCGTGCATAGACTATGGTCACACAAATCGTATAAAGCCAAGCTGCCCCTGCGCATCATACTTACAACGTTCTTCACTATGGCATATCAGGTTTGGAAAATTATTGATGCTAGTCTAAAGATACGTTATGTTCTTATTATAACGTAGGTATTTCTTAGACTAACTTCAGCCTACCGCGATTGTCTGTGTATGTCTGTGTATAAGTACATGCTATAATCAAATATACTCTACTCGTACTGCCGCTTTGTTGGTCTAGTGCTCCCAAGCGCGACTGCTAAGGTCCTGGGTTCGATTCCCAGGTCGAGCATTGTTGTTGGGATTTCCTGTGAAATTACCATTAGCAGTTTGGTGTTTATATATGTGTCCGGTTGATGGCAATAGGCGCGCTCCCTTTTACCCACATTTCGCCGGTATATTTAATACTGGCGAAACGTGGGTAAAAATTAGTACACCTCTGCCTATCCCATCGGAGAATAAGGGGGTGATGGTATGTAAATACACTCGGTGGCTATAGTATTGTAAATACTCACAAACTTTCACATGTTTTATAATACTTACTACCCTGCGGTAAGATTGAATTTTGCTTATGGAAAGCTAAGGCGCTAGTAGGTAGGTTGACCTCCTCAACCCTCCCCTCCCAGCCTCTCTCTTCACAGAGAGGTCTCTCTGCATTCTCTACAATTTATTGAAATTGTTATTGAAATTATAATCTGCTGTGATTAAATAGTCAGTTACTTTCGGCGTTACAATTTTAGTTTTTCTTACAGTATTCCGTCGTAGAGTGGGTTCGTATTCACCGCTTGCATCACAAGCACTGCGACACAGACGCAGACCCTCATAACGCAGCGAGAGGGTTCTTCTTCTCGCACATGGGTTGGTTATTCATCGAACCACATCCTCAAGTCAAAGCTAACACGGTCGAACTGAATGATGTCTTGGCTGATCCACTACTGCGTTTCCAGGACAAGTAAGCATTCTACTTATTTGTTAGAAGTTTAGAACTTGTCTGCAACTTTTCATCATAATCATCATCAACCCATATACTGTCTGATGTCTCACTGCTGGGCACGAGCCCCACTCAGTATGAAAGGGTCTAGGCTATAGTACACCACACTGGCTTAATGCTGGTTAGCAGACTTCACATGCCGTCGAGAAAATCTCTCAGGCGTGCAGGTTTCCTCAAGATGATTTCCTTCGCCGTTTAAGCGAGGTACTTATAACAAAGTGGTGCCCAAGGACTGGCAAAAGAAATGGCGGTTATCCTTTAGCATTGATACCATCGCGGGATGAACATGGATAAGACTGGCACGGAGGGTGTGCAGGTTTTTTAAATTAAATTCTTTAGATGAAGATTATGATAATGTTCTGAGATCCGTGTCTAATATTTTGTATTCTTTATTTTCAGACACTATTGGACGTTACTATTTCTGATTTGTTTCGTAATACCATCATACATCCCTACTCTATGGGGCGAGACAGTATGGAACGCATTTTTCGTATGTATGTGCTTCAGATACATATTTACGTTACATATGACCTGGTTGATAAACTCTGCGGCACACACGTGGGGTACCAGGCCTTATGACAAAAACATTCGACCAGTGGAAACGAAGATTGTATCGTTTCTAGCAGCTGGAGAAGGTTTCCACAATTACCATCACACCTTTCCATGGGATTACAGAACAGCTGAACTTGGCGGCTATTCTTTTAACTTTGCGAAGTTATTCATCGACTTCATGGCGAAAATAGGATGGGCGTATGATTTGAAAACAGTATCGGAAAAATTTATAGAGAGACGGGCGAAGAGAACAGGTGATGGTACTCACCCAGTGTGGGGATGGGACGATCATGACCTACAATCAGATGTCAAGAAAGCTTCAACTTAAAATTACAAAATAATTTTGTTCTGTATTTTTGGATAATAAATATTATTTAATTGTTCACGGGGAGACTATTTCAGAGTTTTGAATCTTAGAAATCAATGCCTACATTATGTTAATGATACCTATTCAGAAGACGGAACGCCCGAACTTATCGTGCGCGGGAGTACAAGACTTGACTACACGTGATTGCGAACGATGTATTAAGTATATGGTAATGTGATGTTTGTTACTGGGGGTCCAGTAACAAACATCACATTACCATATACTTAATAACATTATAAGTGGTTCTGGACCCTAAGTTAAATGCTACGCATATATCAAAATGCGGATCAACGCACAGCCTAACCCGCTGTTCGTAGAGATCTGAAACTTGGAGGGTGTACGTAGGCATCCGATAAATAAGAATTTTCCGAAATTCTATCCCTAAGGGGGTGAAAGACGGGGTAAAGTTTGTATGGGACAACGTGATTTCTTGATCCAATCCACTTTAAATTTAGCATAAACATTCTTTCACAAACTTTCTCCCGATTTTCAAACCGAAATCCCACTGCAATATACCCAAACAAAGTACTATGGCAGAAGTATTCCGCAAAACGAAAATAATTGTTCATAAAGGGGGTCGAAGCCTTAAATAAATCTTTACAAGACATCAGGAACAATAATTGTCAAACGGGAGGAGTTACCGGCAGACTATACCAGTACATTAGTGCCCAGAGGAACACGAGCGAACGAAGCGGGAGTAGTCTTGAAGGAAAGCTGCTTCTCCCTGGGCTAATTGTATGTGGTATGCTCCAGACTAAGAGCGCACACAGCAGCCTGATGACTCTAGCACCCGAAGGAAAAACTAAAAATTTTGTTCACAATGAAATACTGCGGTAGGTGAGGTATTTCGATTTCGTTGTAAAAAGATAATATACTCGAGTACCTAACTTTCACCAGATCAAAGGTCGAACTTCGTGTTCTTAAATACTATAACAACATTTTATTTTATTTTCATATTTATTTAGCGACTGCTACGCTAGAAGTCCTGGGTTCGATCCCCGGGTCGAGCAGTGTTGTTGGGTTGTCTGTGAAATTCCCAGTAAGTAGTAGCTCGGAGTTTGGATTTGTGCCCGGTTGATGCCAATAAGCTCGCCCCCTATTACATGGGACCTAAACGTCCCTAGTTACTTGAAGTTTCTGTATGTATTTTTTAGGGTACCGTACCTCAAAAGGTAAAAAGGAGCCAAGCCAAGGAAGTTAAGCCATTTTTGAGTCATGTTAAAGATAATGTAAAAAGTCAACTTGTACCAAAGAAAACGTGCACATTCTTAGGTTTACAGTCCGCAATGCTTTTATTGACGGAGTAATCGCGTAACAAAAATACAAAAAAAAAAAACGATATCTTTCATGGAAACTAGACCGTAATTCGAACATTATTGACGCGTTCACGTTTAATTGGAAACACATACAATTTTACGCCTTTCCGCTTTTCAGTCTAATCTCTAACGTCTTGCATAAGTATAATGTGATAAAGAAAAAATTAATGCGGTTGTCCCATATTGGCGCACTCAGCCATCGTATTCAGTATGGTCAAGTCTGCTTGTTTCAAAAATCTTGTAGGTACTTCGAGCCTAACGGAGATTTGCACGCCTTTAAGGGAGGAGAAAGTAAGTTACTTAAGTAATCAAGGAATTAGCCACTCCATTGTTCCACTCCAGCGCCTAAACTAGTCATCTGATTTTGATGAATGAGGTGTCGTCAATCGATATATCATATCGATTATCGTTGAAAAAAAAGAAAAACTAACTTGCCACAATCATTTATTTATTTATTGGACATCCAGTAGTTGTTACATTTTTCTTAACTTCAGTGCAAATGCACAACTTTTTAAGGTGTCACAGCTTGCACGATTTCGAGGTGGTAACACTTAATTATTTAATAAAAAAAAATTCAATGCAATTTAACTTGCAAAGAGTATAAGAGAAGCACGGTTTAGACTAAGCCTAGACCTAGCAGGATCTATTACGATCTTAATAAAAAAATATGAAAAACCTACATCATTTCAGTTAGCTATACCTCCATAAGCAGTAATATTTTAGGGGAATGATCATCAGACTGCCACCTCTGACTTTTCGAAATCATGTCCGTAATTATCACTCGCTTCAACGGTGAAGGAAAACATCGTGTAGAAACCTGCATGCCTGCCAACTCGCATTAGGCCAGCGTGGTGGACTATGGCCTAATCCATCTCATACTGAGAGAAGACCCGTGCCCAGCAGTGGAACAATTAATAGGTTGATGACGATACCTACACATAGTTTAGGACTTGGAACTTGAAACCATATTATGTAATATTTTCTAATATTATACTATTTTTATTTACTATATTATATTATAGGTATTTGTAATATTTTAATAGGTTTATTTATTTATAGGTTTTTAAATTTTATTATTATTTTTATGCCTATCGTGTTTTGTAGCTGAGCTATCACGGTTTATGTCTAGCTATTTGAAATAAAATACCGTTTAGAACAGAAATTGTTGTGTGTGCAGCGTAAACCCTAGGTATAGGTAGGTGAAAATAAGTCAAAACTAATGCAAAGATGGTTTGTACATTTTGAGAGAATGTATGAAAGGTGACTAGCAAAAGTAATTTATGAGGCGAATTCCAGTAGTACCGTAGGGAGGGGACGCCCAAGAAAGATATACAATGACCCTATCGGTGAGTGACCGTGTCGTCTTTTAAAAAGGCCAGTCAACAACGGGAGCGTGTGTATGACATAACCTAACCTAAATTAAAAATTTAGAAAACCCCCGACTGTAATTTGCCATTTTGTGGTGGCGGCTATGTTGGATTCCAAATTTATCATAGTGTATAGTATTCTCCTAGTTAAACCCTTTCATTTGATACCCATATTGACGGAGTTGTGAAAAAAAATGTAATCTGCAATTTTGTAGCGGCGGCCATCTTGGACCGATTTTCATCAAACATAGCTAAGAACACTCCCGACTAATTCACCTTTCAAATAAAAAAACCAAAATCAAAATCGGTCCATCCGTTCGGGAGCTACGATGCCACAGACAGACACACACACACACACACGGACACACACAGACACGTCAAACTTATAACACCCCGTCGTTTTTGCGTCGCGGGTTAAAAATGTATGAAGATGAACGTGAACGAACCAAAAGAATTATGAAAGAATCGTAGCAAGAGGCGTTTTGTATGTCTGCCAGCCCCTATGGAAAAATGTGTGAGTGTATGTACTTATGTATGAAAATAATGTAGACATTCGTTCCTTCCATAAGCCCGCAACACTATTTATCCAACACGTTATTTTTGCAGATTTAATTGTCCTAGTTGCTTTAGGACCTCAAACAGGTCCTGAGGTCCTCCACCTCCCAGTAAGTTCCTGTTAAATTACCTGTTAATTCATATGAATTTTGTTAATTTTTTTAATTTATCCAGTGGTTAGCGGCTTAATGTTGCCCCAGCAGTGGGACTCGAAAGATACAGCTTACCTACTGATAATTTCCCGTTAAATTAGCTGACAATATTCCATACAAATCTTCCATTTTTGAATTTATTCGGCAGTTAGAGGCTATCCAGATATTGTGAAACAAGCCCTTAATATTATTATTTTTTTTATTTTTTTATTTCATTTTTTTTTATACAAAGTAAATAAACCCGCCAAACTGTGACAGTTTGTCGGCGGGAATAGCGCTCAGTAAACTTACTTATTACCTAGAATATACAGTTTGCCGAATATGATGTATCACAAACATAATATAAAATAGATAGCCGTGAATACTTACTTATCATATTTTTTAATTAAGTGTAATTCTTAGTTATAATGCATGCCGTACTCTTCAAGTAACATATTTTTTAATTTATATTTTAACGTTTGTTTACATGTTTTATTATTCATTTGTCTAAGCCAGTCATTATCATTATATAAAGTAGGGATCAAATACTTGTTGGTTCTTTTACCATAATATTTATTTATTTATTTATTTATTTATTTATTTATTTATTTATTTATTTATTTATTTATTTATTTATTTATTTATTTATTTATTTATTTATTTATTTATTTATTTATTTATTTATTTATTTATTTATTTATTTATTTATTTATTTATTTATTTATTTATTTATTTATTTATTTATTTATTTATTTATTTATTTATTTATTTATTTATTTATTTATTTATTTATTTATTTATTTATTTATTTATTTATTTATTTATTTATTTATTTACTTATTTATTTATTTATTAATATTACAGATATCTTATTGCTAACAGAATACACCTTACGCAACAAGTGATAATTAAGCAGGAATTGAGTATCTACATTATGAAATAATAAATTATTACGATTACAGTCTCAACTCAGAATCAGTGTAGGTACAATGTAAATTTAATAATAAAATTGTATAAGTAACGATTGCTAAACATAGGTTTAAAAAAGAAGAAGTAGACAAAGTGTATAATCACAATCATGTAGAATAATTATGTAAAATTAAAAAGTGTAAATTATTTTATTATAAGTATTAATTAATAGTTTGTATATAAAAAAAAGTTAAAATCAGTCTCAAATGTATCACAAATAATTTATTAGATAATACTACTAGCAATTGTTAACGTCTCAACATAACGTCCTGCTACCGCAAGAAATGCTTTTTCGGTGCATGAGAATAAATCAATGCTCGAGTCATAAATTAAAATTTCATTGATATACCGAAGAGCACGGGGCAGAGGCGCGTATCGAGCCATGTTAGTGCGCGCGGCCGGCACTGCCAGAGGACGGTGACGGCGCTCACGCACTGCATGCGTGCCCTGCCGCGGGATATGGAAGTTTACTTGTGCTAATAGTGCCGAGTTATATGTATAACCACGTATGAGGCGGAAAAAGTATGTAACAAGAGAGATGTTACGGCGTACTGCCAGCATATGATAGTCTACCACACCAACAATGAATAGTGTTGAATATAAGTATGGATAATAAAAATATTGTTTTTTATACAGATATCTAACAAATGACTTCTGATTTTTTTCAATCTCCTGTGTATACTGCTGTTGGTATGGGTTCCATATCAGTGCATTCGTTTCGAGAGTACTTCTGACATATGCATTATACAACACACACAATGTCAATCGGTTATTGAAGCACTTAGACTGCCGCAGGACGAATCCTAGACTTTTTCGCGACTTATCACATATCTTTGTAATATTTTCAATAAAGGTTAGTTGACTGTCGAACCATGTTCCCAAATCTTCAACAATAGATACTCGTTGTAGTGTGGTGTTGTTTATTGCATAATCTCCATAATATATTGGTGTATGTGCTCGGCTGTAAGACATGACGACGCATTTATTAATATTAAGATTTAGACTATTGTCACTCGACCACCGCAGTACACCATCAATGTCAAATGTGTTATTAGTTGACGGACCACTGACACGTCTTGTATTGTAAGTATTTTTAATTTTTAATTTATATTATCATTATAAAATTGTTCAAGAACCACCAAGTACCACCACCCTTTTCATGAACGGGAAGTATTTTACATAACAAAAACAGTTTTTCATAATTATCTTTACAAGTGCTTTTAGTCTTAGGGGTAACAAGGTATTTCAAAAAGCGGGTTTGCAGTGACTTAATATTATCCAAATAAGTTTTGAATGTGCGACCATATGTACTTAGTCCAAAGCTTATTAAAGACTTATTAATTATTATTTATTATAATTTGTATAATAATAATACTTAAATAATTTCTACATTTCGGATTGTACGACACTGGGTATATATTTTACATCCCAAAGCATTCATTAATCTTTTCAGGACTATTATTTATATCACGATTTCAGTAACTACCCGTGATATTTCAGGTTTTCTTTACCATGGGCTCTTTAAATGATAACACGAACGATGACGACATAAGAGGAAAGACTCAGTCGAGGAAGTTAATCATATCTTGGAGCAGTGTCATCATTTTAGCAAGTTTACACGTCTTAGCCATAATTGGATTATATTTGGCATTCACTAAGGCAAAGTGGCAAACTTGTGTGTTCAGTAAGTATTCTAATAAATTGACAATGGGCCGGTCACGTCTCATGGAGAACCGTTGAAGCAAACGCGACTTGAGTGGAACAGCGTCTAGGCAAGCGTAGTTTGGGACGCCCGCTGGCAGGGTGGACGTAATAAACGGATAAATATAAAATAAACTAAAAAAAAATTAAAAAAAAAGTGTAATACACACATTTTGTGGTTGTCGCCATCTTGAATTTAAAATTGATCATAGTGTATTTGTATTTTAATAACCAAACCCTTTCATTTGACAGCTATATTGGGAAGTTGTAAAAAAAAATATGCAATGCGCCATTTTGTGGGAGCGGCCATCTTGGACTGATTTTCATCAAACGTAGCTCAGAACACTCCCGACCTTTTTCACCTTTCAAACAAAAAACACCCCGTCATTTTAGCGTCAGGGCTGGGGCTTAAAAACATATTGTATACTTTTTTGTTTGAAACACTTAGGTACTTTTATTTACATAAATACTTGTGTTCTGTTGTAATCAGTTACGATTTGGTAATCAGTTGTCTGACACTCGAACCACTAGACCATGGAATTCGTCAACTACTACTGCTACCTATTAATAACTTTCCACTTTTTTGCAGCATATTTCCTTTATATATTTTCCACGATAGGTGTAACAGCGGGTGCCCATAGATTATGGTCCCATAATTCATTTAAAGTGAAGCTGCCTCTGCGCATCATAATTCTAGTGTTTTACACTATGGCATACCAGGTATTTTCGAAACTGTTTTTACACATTTATTACCGTGATATTAATCTAGTATGGTAACAATAATGAAGCATGGTAATGGTATAATGAAGCAGTGATAGCCTAGGTATGACCACTAGACTGCCAAGTCAAAGGTCTCGAGTTCGAATCCAAGGGACCTCTGACTTTTCTAAATCATGTGTGTAATTATCACTTGCTTCAACTGTAAAGGAAAACATCGTGAGGAAACCTGCATCCCTGAGAGATTTTCTCGACGGCATGTGAAGTCTGCCAACCCGCATTAGGCTAGCGTGGTGGACTAATAGCCCTCTAATACTATTTACTATAGACAGTATATGGGTGAAGATGGTGATATTAATGTATCATTAATTGTATATTACTCATTGTACAGTACCTAAATGGGTTGATGATAAAGTCTTTATTACAGGGAACAGTCCACCGCTGGGTAAGAGACCATCGCGTGCATCACAAGCACTGTGACACTGACGCTGATCCTTACAACTCCACGCGGGGCTTCTTCTTCTCCCACGTAGGCTGGCTGGTCACCAAGAGGCTCCCCGAGCTCAAAGCTAAAAGCAAAACTATTGACATGAGCGACATCGAAGGTGATCCTCTATTGAGCTTCCAAAAGAAGTAAGTATCTCCATAATCTCAGAACAGAAACTATAGGCCTCCTATAGACTATACAATTCCTCCATTTAAACACTAGGTACGTACTCGTACTTGGTACTAAAGTGAAAAGGAATGATTATATCTTACGAGTGCGCATTTGAGTAAAAATAACATTTTGCCTTTTAGGTTTTTATTATGCTATTTTCTATCTTTTGGTTCTTTTTCTAAGAAAAATAAAAAAAAAGGAATAAAAATGTTCATTAAAATAACTGGTAATTTTAATGAACACTTTTATTTCTATTTTCTACGCTGTTAAAGGTAAAATAAAACACCTATTTTAATTCCTGTAAAGAAAACAATAGAACAAGTTTTGTAATTCAGTTTGTATCCTTATCATCCATGGATTAAAATCCCTTCATCCAGAGATTAAAATTCCTTAACAATTTTGTTTTCCAGACATTACAATCCCTTGGTTTTCATATTTTGCTACGCAATACCGACATACATTCCTACTCTATGGGGCGAGCAAATATGGACAGCGTTTTGTGTCGCAGGAATGTTTCGACATATATTTACATTGCACATGATTTCTCTCATCAACTCCGCTGCCCACATGTGGGGTTCTAGGTCTTATGATAAAAACATTAGACCGACGGAAAATAAGATTGTTTCTCTTGCGACAACTGGCGAAGGCTTCCATAATTACCATCACACTTTCCCATGGGACTACAAGGCAGCGGAACTCGGCGGATATTCTTTGAATTGCACGAAGTTATTCATTGATTTGATGGCTTTAATCGGATGGGCGTATGACTTGAAAACTGTGTCAACAGAAATGGTAGAAAAGCGAGTGAAGAGGACTGGCGATGGTTCGCACTCGGTATGGGGGTGGAACGACGAAGAGTTGTCTTTAGAAGATAAAAAAAACGCTATAATATTACACTAAAACAATTTGGTATTCTAAAATGGTATTTGGTATGCTGTGTGAATAATTTAAGAATTCATTTACTTAGTTTTTTATTTATTTTATTTTACACAAGACAATGTAAATGTAATGTTTCGCTAAATATGGATAAATAAATAGATAAATACAATGGTGTTAGACGCGATAATTTTATTTATTTATTTATTGTTAGGAAGATTTACAGACAAATAATAGAAATAGTATATAGAAAATACAATAGTCCTGTGCCAATTACAAATCTTCACCAATAAAATATACAAGTAGAAAAACATGAGAGCTATTAGCTAACAATGTATGATAGTTATGAACGAGAATTATACTGCTAAAGATTATGGTGATTATCGTAAAAACCTAATTAACAAAGAAGTTATTGGCTAAGAGTTTTTTAACTGAAGTAGTGCTTGAACAAAATAGGTCAATCTAATAATGATGCTAGATTCTATCCTGCGGCTGCAAACATTTTGTTCCCTGCAACAGAATGGACTATTGGGGTTGATGTGATGATGGAGACGGAAGACATTCGAAAGATTCTATCAATATGTCTAGATAATAATTTATCTTGATGAGAACAATAAATATAACTGACTTATTTCAAGGTAAGGTGTAAGTTAAAAAACATTTTGTACCTAGTTCTTTCTATTGTTTTTCATTAATATTCTACGTGTAGTGACATCTAGTGGTGATGTTTAGAACAATACTGCATTGTGTAAAGAAACAAACGTGGTCGTAAAATTTATATTCTCATCACATTTACCTTTAGTTCAATTTGCTTCAGCCCGATGGCGCTGTTTTAACGTAAATATCTAATCAATGTTTCCAAAGAGATTACACATACTATCACGCCTATATTCCCTGATGGGCTACGCAGAGATGTACTAATTTACACCCACCTTTCGCCGGTATGATTAGGTTCGATGTAATATAGGGCAAGCAAGCCTTAAGATATCAACTGGGCACAAATCCAGACTTCGAGCTGCTACTGGGAGTTTAACAGAAAAACCTAACGACATTGTTTGACCCGGGAATTGAACCCAGAACCTCTAGCGTAGCAGTCATGCTTGGGACTAGTCCCAAGCATGACTGCTACGCTAGGTTCTGGGGACTGCTACGCTAGGTTCTGGGGACAACCTCGTTGGTTTAGTGGTTGGTCTAGACCAACCACTAAACCAACGAGGTTGTCCATGTCCGGTACCTATACTACCATTTATGAAACACATACAGCTTTTTTTGTATACCGCTAAGGTGGCAAACGAGCATTCGGCCCGCCTGATGGTAAGCGCCAAGCGGTTACCGTAGCCTATGGACGCTTGCAATACCAAGGGGCTTGACGCTTGCAAAAAACCTCTTAGAGGTTTATGGAGGGTACACTGCGCCGACAGTTTGAGGAAATATTTCTCTTGCTGCCAGCGCAGCGCATCCTTAGAAGGAGCTCTGGCGACCTTACTCAATGCACAACACACAATAAAGTGTGTTATTTGGCTGCAGTTTTCTGTAAGATGGAGGTACTTTCCCAGATGGGCTGATCCAGATTGAGCCATAAACGGCTATGCTGGCTACCTCTTCTAAATCTCTCTTAAGCTCTTTCAGTTCTTTCTGTGGACGTGAATGAAGTGATGATGAAATTTTAAATTATTATTATGCATATATTATAAGTGCAACCTCTGACATTTATGTATAATCAATAGGGTTAAAGTATTATGGAAAGGTTCCTAAAGTAAACAAAGTAGGTAACTACAGACAATTAAGTTTCTGTCTGTAAAATCTTTTACAGACTGAAACGTACGAGAATGTCTGTATCTAGATTTACGAGGTAACTTTTCCTTAAAAGTAGGTACTTAGTGCTTCATTATCATCGTATCTTCCAAAAGAGGTCTACTGTTCTTGTTTACAAAGGCCTCCTGCATAGACTTCCACAAGGACATGTCGCTTTCATTCAACAAATCTAAACGAAACGAAGGAGGGTTATTACCCATTTTATGGTGGTAAAATTGCTGATGGGTTACATCGCTATTGCCCAGCTGGTAGGGCACGGGCCTTCTCTTAGAATGAAAGGGATATATTAGTAGGTACCTGCAATGATTATTGAGCAATAAGTATTTGTCTGTGGCAAAATGTCAAAATTTTGCCTCGCAATATTTCCTTCACCGTTTAACCGCGTGATATGTACATGATTTCGAAAAGTCAAAAGAGGCGCATGCCTTCGTTTCAAAGTCCAGAACTTTGACTTGGCAGTCCAACAGTCATATCGCTAGGCCTATCACTGCCTGTGAAGGGTAATGAAGTCAGTGAAATTACGGGCAAATGAGACTTAACAACTGTCTAACAATGATAACGCGCCCGTGATAAGTACCACGAGTGTTGCTGGCGTACAATATATATTATACCTATGGACTAAATTGCCGCTAAGCATCAGGCGGACCGTATGCTTGTTTGTCATTTTCAACCGACTTAAAAAAAGGAGGAGGTTCTCCATTCGATAATAATTATAATAGGTACAATACAAAATACGTCTATATTCCACTAAAACTTCCCGTAAACCGTAGAAACCATAACGTAATGTTATTTTTGCATTTTAGTTCCTATGTGTTTTTTGTTTGTTTTATTATGTAAGCTGATTGGTTGATAGTTAAAAAGGTGTTCGCTAGCTAAGAAACAGCTAAAATAGGTGTTTTAAACGACACAGACAAGTCATTCATTATTTTAAATTACCCATGATTTATAAAATTACTTGGCAGATAATTTAACGGGAACTTGTTGCTAGGCGAAACAGGCCCTAGAGCTTCTGGAATAGGGCTCAATTTAATAATTGAAATGCTTACAGAATTTTACTTTGACTTCACCTCCGATAATATTAAGTTCGTCAACATCAACTTCTACTGGATACTACTCAACTTTGATACTTCGACCGAAACTCATAGTTTAGCTTTTTTTAAAGATAATATACAATCCTCACTAATATTATAAATGCGAAAGTAACTCTGTCGGTCTGTCTGTCTGTCGCGCTTTCACGCCAAAATTACTGAACCGATTTAAATGAAATTTGGTACACAGATATTTTAGAGCCTAAGAAAGGCCATAGGCTATCTAGGCTTTTTATTGCGAAAAAAGGGCTGGAAGGGCACAGAATAAATAATAACAGAATGGCCACTCTCCGCCCCTCTCTAATGTCAGATACCTCAGGTCCCCCGCATTCTGCCGGTATTCTTGCCGGACGGACTGCCAACCATGCCTGCCAACACTGCCTGCCATGTTAAATGTGAAGAAAACTTCAGACCTCTGGGGTAATTCTGTTGACGTTACCAAATCAATCATTGACATTGTGGCACCTACCCTAACCGTTATTTTTAATGATTGTATTGACGTTGGTAAATTTCCTGATCTTATGAAAAACAGCAAGATAATACCTTTGTTTAAATCAGGCAGCACAACTGACCCCACTAATTTTAGACCAATATCCGTGCTGCCTACTTTTAGTAAAATTTTCGAAAAGCTCTTATTAGAACAAATGCAAAGGTTCTTTAACAAAAATAAAATGTTACATTCTAAACAGTTCGGTTTCACGAGGGGTCGTTCAACTACCGATGCCGGAGTTGAACTTTTAGGTCATATATTTGACATGTGGGAGGAATCATGCGATGCCTTGGGCATTTTTTGCGATTTATCTAAAGCCTTTGATTGCGTGGTTCACGAAACATTGATCAGGAAGTTACACCACTATGGCGTTAAAAACACTTCTCTGAATCTTCTTATCTCATACCTGGGTAATAGGATTCAGAGAGTGGACGTTAACGGAAATCGATCTTCCGGGTCTGTAGTTACTATGGGAGTGCCGCAGGGCTCAATTCTTGGCCCCTTTTTATTTTTAGTTTATATAAACGACTTACCTTATCTAATTAGGGATAATCATGAGATAGTCCTGTTTGCTGATGATACATCACTATTGTTTAAATTCAAACGTCAACAAATGGTTAGCGACGATGTAAACAGTGCTCTCTCTAAAGTAGTACACTGGTTTAATGCTAATAACTTACTTTTAAATGAAAATAAAACGAAATGTATTAAGTTTACAACACCTAACGTAAAACAGGTGAAAACCAGTGTACTTATAAATGGCAAAGAATTGGAGCTTGTGGACACTGCTGTATTTTTAGGCATCACCTTAGATTCAAAACTTCAGTGGGGCCCACATATAGATAAGTTGTCGAAAAGGCTCAGTTCTGCAGCATACGCAGTCAAAAAAATACGTTGCTTAACTGACATAGATACTGCGCGCCTAGTTTATTTCAGTTATTTTCATAGTGTGATGTCGTACGGTATTTTGTTGTGGGGAAATGCGGCCGACATACAAACTATTTTTGTACTGCAGAAAAGAGCTATTCGGTCAATTTATAATTTAAGTCCCAGATATTCACTGAGGGATAAATTTAAGGAGATTAATGTTATGACTGTTCCATCACAGTACATTTATGAAAATTTATTGTATGCTCATAAGAACATTAATCTTTTTAAAAAACGTAGTGATACACATAATATTAATACAAGGAATAAAAATAAATTTATTGTTCCTAGTATAGTTCTAGACTCCAGAAGATAAGTAATTCGTTTAAGTGCCAGTGTATACGCTTGTACAATAAAATCCCAAGCAATATTCAAAATCTAAGCTTGAACAAATTTAAATCTGTTGTCAAGCAGAAGCTATGTCTTAAAGGTTTTTACACAGTGAAAGATTATATAGACGACAAAAATGCTTGGGATTGAACTGTTCCAATGAACCGGGCTATTGACTCCATAATTACAACATTTCAGGCTGACATATATTTTTATTTTTATTTTATTATTACTATTTGACATTGCAATAATTTATAACTTGACATTGCAATAATTATACCAATTAATTATATCTTATATTGTAACATTTAATTTTTTACCTGCGAACTTTTAAATTGAGATATATTTTAACCGTAAATCTTTTATTATTGAGAAATTAACAATATGAACTGTAAAGTATGAGTACTCTGCAGGCTTAGATGTTACATAAATATAACTAGCCCCGCAGTCTGAGCCTGTCATTCTCACTTAAATGTCCTGCTGATGGTGGCGTTGTGTGTCGGGTCGTTTTATTCCCTGCAACATGGTTGAGTCAAACGGCGCCGATACACACGTCATGCTCGTGAACGAGTGCTGTCTGTCGGGACTGGTCGGCTCTAATTGCTATGGCACTAATTTCAATTCTAATACTTACGTACTCTTTAATCTCTGAATTTACACATCAAACTGCATCATCCTCATTACTATTCACAACAATTGTTACTGTTACCACACATATTTTTTTTAAAAAGAGTATCTATGGAGTTTCTTGCCGGCTCTTCTCCATAAGACCCACTTTTTTTGGAACCGTGCAACTAGTTTAACGTTTCAAAAGTACCTATTTATATGGTCTAATTGAAATAAAATATTTTGAATTTTGAATTTGAATTTGAACAAACCCTACGCACTCTCACCATTGATATACTATATAAGTCAATGACTCTCACGCACACATTTGCATTTGCACGTGTACAAACGTAATTTTTACAAGTTTGACATTTGGTGTTGTAGTGTGCAAAGGTATCGGAAAGTTTGTATGGAGTGTCACAGGTGTGGTAAGGGGTTGAAACAGGGGATGAAAGTTATAAGTAATACCCAGACCACGCGGGCGAAGCCGCTGGCCGAAAGCTAGTTATACATAAAACACGATATACTGTACAAAGGGCGATCTTATAGTAACAATGATAAATCATACAGACAACCTATGGATGGATGAGTAATGATTGTTTACGATGAAAAAGTACTGGGATGAAGCCGGTATACGTGGTTATGACCCAATTACGCAATTGAGGATATATTGCGAATCAGACCCGTGCATCACTTTAGCAATTTGAGTACAATACGTACCTCACCGTAGGTCTGCTGTATTGGCTTTGATAACGTATTATACCGACCTACATACTCAGTCTGTTATCCAAAACTTTCCATTTAATTCAAGAAATATTTATTTATAAATTTATTTGGGGAAAATAGAGGTCCATCCACTTATAATTTGAATAAGCTGTATATGTATGTCATACAAGATAACTGAAAGTGTAAAGTTAAGTACCCAAGGTAAGATTCAATCTGGAATATAGGTATCAGCGCTCTCAGGCTTATATTCAGACGACGGTAAGCGTAAAGTAATGCTTCCGTATGTCAAATTTGTTTTGCAATTTGACATACGGAAGCGTAACTTTACGCTTATCGCCGTCTCTGAATATTAGCCTCAGTGGTTTTATTCCCAAAATTACATTGCGATGGCTTAAACTTCCAGTTGGGACAAAGTTTAATTAGTTAATGTAAACGATCGACAAACGAATAGCAACAATATCTATGGAAATGACACAAGTTTTCAACAAATCAGATGGTCACTAATGATATTTCCATATATTTTCTTTCGATTCGTTTATCTAGGTCTCTAGGGCTCCCCGGCGCAATAAACACCCGGTACGTAATTTCTGTTGATTTATGGAGAAAAAACTAATGTTTACAATTAAAATAATCTACTCTGACTCATTTTTGACACTGTCATAATATTTGTAGCTATTCATCACGCCAGTGAGTTGTTTATAACAAGCAAGTCTTCTACATCATTTTCTCTTATGAAAGAATTATGCAAATCTTAGTCACGCACTGTGAAACGTGTTGCTAAGTTCATAGATCATAAGGTCATGACTGGCATTAGATCACTTTCTTTGACTTTCAGATGCAGGACCACACAACATGAAACGAAAGACTTTTCTAGCAAGAACGGTTGAACCGTCCCCCATAGTGTTCGTGATAGTCCGATTGTTCGTGATAGGCCGAAAATTTAAAAAATCAGTTTTTTTTCTAGTGTCATATGCGTGTACATTTTAGGCAATTTTTCTTTGTTTGCTGCTTCTTTGCTTGCCAAGTATATCGACAATTCAGTCATGTTCAAGGTAGATTGATTCGTTGTTGCAACATAGCACTTATCGTTTTCAGAGTATATAATATACCACGACGCCTGTATTTTACGAAGAGTTGGGCAGAGATGCATTGTTCGTCGGATATATAGTTTTAGTAGGTACACAAACTCGGAGAATCATTGTCGCTTTTCAAACCCTAATAGACAGTACTCTTTGTTCAACGCGCCAGCATCTTTGGGGATAGTCTGTTTGGTTGACTAGGAACACTTTAAAATTAATGCAAGAGCACGTCTCTTCAGTGCAGTTCATAAACCTACATTGACATGAATCAAGAGGCGTCGAAATATAGCCCATAATGTATTCATGGTGACTGTGTGCCTTAGTTCACGAACTTCAAGACCGTATGAATATGAAACAACTGAAATTAACGGCAATATTGTTCAATTCCATATTAATTTATTTGTAGTTCGTTTAATTATTATTCTATTGTTAAATGGTCGTAGGCTTTCTTTATATAATTATTGTGTATATATTATTGTAGTAATACAGTGCTGGCCTCAGTTAGAGGCACGACCTGGGGTCTTAGAAAGGGATTGTGGAATTGAAATGTGTTAGAACCGACAATCTCTAAGAAGAATTGCCGGAACGAGCTCAAACCTCAGACATCCCATCGACATTTATTTATTTACTACCCTTTGCCCGCAACTTCGTTCGCGTAGAAGTTGAACGTTTTCCCCCGTTTTACAAACATTTTTAATTGATACTCAACCCCTATCCCTTTCGGAACGCTCCAATACAATTGTGCGGGTTATAAAGTCGAGTATAACTCATTAGTTTTACATTGGGAGTGGACGGGCCTAGCATCGTACGATTGTGCGGGAATCGAACTTTCATCTCTCGCGCAAATTTTGTCCGCCGCGCAGTCGATGAGTATGTTTCAACCTGTACAGTTCGTGACTGATAGCACTTCCCGACTTGGCGAAAGTAAGTACCTACTATTGTTTTATTTTGTAAGTGTAGTAATTTACGATTAATTGATTAGAAAAATAGTTTAAATTTGCGATGTTTTTGTGATAACAGTGGCTATTTTCAAGCAAACGCTTTGGTGTAACTGCTTAACAAACTTTATTTACACAATTGTATCGACCTGGGCCCTACATTACCTTATGCGTATTTTAAGTAACTAGTGATTATTCATTTTAAACAGTTTCCGCACCATGAGTCCGGTTATAAACGACGCTGCCATCACAGAGATGCTCAATAACTCTGGGAACGAGGGCGATGACAACTACAAAATCAATTTGCACAACTTTATCGAAGAAAACCCCGAATATTCAAGTTTCAGTTCTTCTGACGAAGGCGAAGAAAGTGATGACTATAACATAAGTACCTCCGAGTATGCTAGCAGGATGGCAGAAGAAGCCTTTCAACGGCAAACCTCTTCCAGAAGATGCTGTTCGTGATCCAGGAGATATTAAAACTGAATATTTCGAGCCCTATTTTACTGTCGAGCTCATGGAACAGATGGCTTTGACCACAAAGCAATATTATATGACCAATACTAGTATACAAATGAAACCTGTTTGTTTTTTTACTGGATATAAAGAAGTTTTTCGGAATACCTACATGCCATTGTTGGGTGTATAAAATTTCAATTGTGACCCTCACAATTGTACATAGGAAATGAAGGGCCCAGTTTGATACAATTGTTGGTATATGAATTTTCCAAGATGGCGGCGGAAAATCTGGAAAATTATATCAGATTCGTAATCTGTGGCCCCAAATTACCTAAGATTCAAGTCCTATATTACAAATTTCTGTGTAGTTTAAGCGCCGGTCCGAAACTACTATTCGTAGTAGTCGTAGCGTGATGGTATATAGCCTGTAGCCTTCCTCGATAAACAGACTATCTAACACTGAAAGAATTTTTCAAATCGGTCCAGTAGTTTCCGAGCCTATTCAATGCAAATAAACAAGCAATCAAATCTTTTCTCTTTATAATATTATTATTAAATTATTAAACAAGTATAGATATAGATATATTATAGTATATTCAAAAATTCAAAATATTTTATTTCAATTAGACCATATAAATAGGCACTTTTGAATTGTCAAACTAGTTGCACGGTTCCAAAAAGTGGGACTTATGGAGAAGAGCCGGCAAGAAACTCCATAGTCAGAAGTATAGATTACATAGTACATACACACCATACCATCACGCCTTTATTCCCTGAAGGGTTATTGGAGAGGTGGACTGCTGTACGCCACAGTTCGACGTCAGTTTAGGTCCCATGTAATACTCGTAGTGGTCGAGACTATTATACAGAGATTAATTTGCAAGTTTTGCAACAATATAAGACTTGCAACTTGCAATTTGCATGTTGTATGAAATGAACTCCCAAACAGTATTTATCACACAGACAGGTATTTTTAGACGAAAAGTTCACGAGTTATCTTATAAGTTGACAAAACGTGATCTACGTGGAAAATAACACAGTTAACGAACGAACGTTACTCATAGCATGTAAACCAAAGCTTATCTGTTTCAGTGGTGTAAATTAATTAAGGGTTATCTATTGCAGTCATTTACGTAAAATATGTAAAACGTGTTGAGTGATACTTGCACTATATTATGATAGAAACGTGACAGCTTATTAACCCGTGAACACATTATTAAATTAATCAATTATTTTTCTTATATATATTTCATTTTTCAATTTTCAGTTATTATAATGTATTATGTTTTTCAAAACTACTATATTATTTCTGTTATACCTACTTTTTTCTTTTTTATAATGGGTACATCATAAACAACATACCATCGCGCGTCTATTCACCGAAGGTTTAAACAGAAGTGTACTCTAATGACGACATCAGTCTGTGGTCTAGTGGTTCGAGTACCGGACTGCTGATGACGAGGTCGTGGGTTCGATTCCCACAACACACAATTAATATTTATGTGATGAAGAATATAAGTATTTGTGTTTGTCTGGGTGTTTCCTATGTATAATAAGTATGTATTTAAAAAAAAAAAGTATGTAAGTATTATATCCATTGTCTATTTAGTACCCATAGTACAAGCTCTGCTTTGTTTGGGACTAGATGGTGGTGTGTAAAAATGTCCCCAAATATTTATTATTTATTTATACTCTTACACAAACGGTTCTCCGATATGTTTGGATTCCATGTAATAGGGAGCGAACCAATTGCCATCTTCCGAGCACATAACAAACTCCGAGATGCTACTGGAAATTTTACAGAAAATCCCATTAAATCGTTGCTCGACCAGGGAATTAAATCGGGGACCTCTAGCGTATCAGTCACGCTTCGGACCACAACGCCACATACTTATAATATTAATAGGTACGAAGACTGCGTACCCTATCTGGATCAAAGTACAACAATAACGATGTTTTAAAATTTAAATATGCTATCTTTAAATTTTAAAACATCGTTATTGTTGTACTTTGATCCAGAGACAATCAGAAAAGAAGCTTTTTTATCTCAGTCCAAAGTACAATTTTACATACCTAATTAATGAGAGTCTTATATAAACATACTGATTATTTTGGCTTAAATTGTATCTACCTACAAGTCGACCATTATATTAGCAAATACCTGGCCTGTCAACACTTATATCATCACTACAATGACTATTATGATGATGATTGAATTTAATGATTATTTTATAATATTGTGTTGGTCCTGTCCTGTGAGAACGCTACTACCTACCCAAAACATAAGTTAAATGTTACCTTGTTAATAACATTATCATTACTCTCCGGCCGCGGCCGTGCTAAGTTTATAGCTAATCGCAGAAACCACTGTACGGTTTTCAATACTAATAATTATAACTTTAATGATTGCTCATGCTGCGATATTTTAACAGTTCCAACACAACTGCCTTAAATTTTTTAAAACGATCGTTAAAATTGTCAACATCTCTACTGACCAGATTGTAAGTTTTTTAAATTCTGAACTAATATTATAAATGCCTGTCTGTCTGTCTGTCTGTCGCGCTTTCACGCTAAAACTACTGAACCGATTTAAATGAAATTTGGTACACAGATAGTCTAGAGCTAGGACATAGGCATACTTTTTAATGCGAAAAAAAGGCTGTAAGGGGTTGAAATAGGAGATGAAAGTTATAAGAACTACCAGTTCACGCGGGCGAAGCCGCTGGCGGACAGCTGAAGACCGACAGAAATGAGGGCCTCCCTTCGATCGAACTCCAAGGTGAATCATACTCATCTAAATTTTTTTTTGGTTTAAGTCGGCAAACGGACAGACTACCCACCTGATAGTAAGTAGGCATTGTCACCCATGGACACAACACGCCACACTTAAGGCGTTGCTGAAGCGTTGCAGGACCGGTATGGCCGTCTGTGTACTGCTGCAAAATTTTCTCAAGGATCTAAGAATTCTATCTCTACAAAGCGATCTACGTAATTAATTATAGTTTTGTAAAAATTAAAAAATTAAAAAAATAGATAAAAATTAAAATAGAAAAATAAAAGGTATAGGTAAGTAACATAAAACAATAGGCTAGGTAATTCTAAGACACAGAAGACTTCTTTTTTGGATTCTGGAAAATTCTCATAGCAGTAGTCCGTCACGATAGCAGGGATCCCTGCTACCTTGACGAACTCGTGCCTACTGAAAAACTTGCCTTCCCTTGCACTATTATGTCATAATCATGGGTTTCAAAACGTTCACCACGACCATGACGAACTGATAAACTGGAATAGTCCTAAAATTATATAAGTTTGATATTGCGGCGCCGTAAAAAGATCACATTACAGTAGGTATTTATTTACTATTGCAAATTAGCAACAGTTGCAACAGACAGGTCACACGAAGTGACGTTAATGTGTGGGTCACCAAAACAAAACAGAACACGCTAAGCCACACGGGTCTGTGTATTTTGACCCTCAGTCCTTGCGTGACGTCAGGCCGACTCAAAGTGCGCGCGCGGCGGTCTTCCCGCGATCGCGAGTTATCATAGCAAATTCGCCATTGTATATAAACGGTCGAGATGAAATTCAGCTGCCACTCTTCTGCGGTGCGTCTGTAATAAATCACATCTAAAGGACTGTAGATGGTTGCGATATAGAGTACACAATACTCACTCTCACCAACTCTCAACTTCCTTTCTGAATAAATACAGGTAAGTTATAGGTTACTTTTTCTTATTTTTAAAAAGATACCAGTGTTTTTAAGGGAAACAATAAACGAGTGTAAAGTTTTGTTTCTAATAAAATCGATTATTATTGGAAAATAAAACCTAGTGATATTTACTCTTATTAAAAGTGGTGCGAAAAAGTGAGATTTAAGTAGATTATATTTATTTATTTATTTATTCTTTAATGCACATTAATGGTACATAAGGCGGACTTAATGCCATAAGGCGTTCTCTCCCAGTCAACCTTTGGGTTAAAAAAGAGCATCACGAAATGCGGTACGAAAAAAAATAAAAAACAAGTAATAACAATTATAAATTATAATGATTGTGTTTTCGGGTAAGCCTTTAGCTATTGTATTTAAAAGTTTACTTGTGTTTTTAATATTGAATAATTACTTAAAAAACCAACAATGTTACCAGCGAATCATAAAACTATACTTACTACATCTTCTGTGCTGTTAAACTGTTCTCTTGGTAAAGTTCCACAGCTCTTCATTTATTGCTAATTCCTGGACTCATTTATATATGATATGAGCTTCAATTTCTCCAAGAATTGAAGCTCATATGTATAAGGTGATAGAACTAGGTATCGTTTAATCTTTGAGACCCTTTGGCGGTTTACTTCTCCCTTTTCTTCCACCTATCGTTTCTACTAAAATGATTTTTGGTTTTCCAAGTGTACCCGGTTTTACCTCTTGTATTCTATAAGATGCGTACTAACTTATAACTTTTATATAAACAATGAAGCTTTTAGAAAATTATAACTGTAAGTAATACAAATTGCGCTTAGCTCTATAACTTGGTTTAAAAACGCGTGTATGTTAGTAGAATGGTTATGCAAATTTATGTTACTTACATTAAAATAAGTACCTAATTCCGTATTTATTTATGTACAAGTCAATAATTTCCGGCATTTTATGCAATAAGTTAGAAGCGATTCTTGCGAATTTTTGCGTATTCATTGAATACATATTTATAAGTTGTTAAAATTCATAGAAGCGGTATAATGACTTATTACCCGACGACACGGCAAAAAGCCGAAGGAAGGGTTTTATATTAGGGAGTCTATGTATCTTCCTATTTACGTATGTTCCATTACAGCGCCTAAAGTACTCATCTGATTTTGATGAATGAGGTGTCAATCGATTCGTTATTTTGGTCCCGGTAACAATGGCTACATATTACATATACAAAATCAATACGACGAATGTTATTTCTATAAGTACTATTTAAACGATTATTTGAGCTCCAAAATATTAATCCTTATAAAAATAAATTATTTTACCACCACAAGTACTTAATAGAGATAAAATTTACCCTTTGTAGCATACCATTTGGCTGTACAGTTTATGAGAAAATGTAAAATTACTAATGCACGAAATAACACTGAAACACGTATTGTGAATTTTACATTGACAATATAGGTCACAATCTGGATAATTACTTAGCTCTGGTAGGTAGTGGCTAATTCTTATCTTTAAACCCCCACTGATTTAGCCAGTAATGACCAACCAATTTGCGAACAAATATGTGAGCCCATCTTACCGAAAACACGGATCTGTTTTTCACAATTACTGTGAAATAAAAAAAAATGGTTTTGCCTTTAGATATACATATATACTCAGAATCTAAGCATCCTGATAGTGAATAAAATAAGCACAAACCCACAAAAAGTGTCAAATAAAATTTTAGTTTAAAAAACTACAACCCGCCGACTACGGAAGAAATCAACTGAAAATCATGTAACAAGAACATAATTTCTATGTCAGCTTCCTGATAAACAATTTACTGAATTGAAATCAACAACAAAAGGAATTATTATTTAATTTTATTATCAATAAAATTATCTAATATCATAAAAATATGTAATGTTTATATAGATATTCACCTCTTTTCAGCAAAATCTTATGATACTATAATTCATAAAAGAATATAAAATATATTCTTTAGATTGCGTAGATATAGTTTGTATTAAATGAGTAACAGTAAGATACCAAAACTGCAAGTTGACTTATCTACAAGAATAAAATTTTCAAAAAAAAATAGGTAATTATGATAATATTTGTAACATATTCCAAGTTTTTTTCCGTTTATAATCATTCAAAATGGGGGTATTCTTCAAAGCGCACCCATTTTGAAGCGCACCTAATCAACCGCACCTAAAATATTCCTCGAAGCACGGTAGTCAATGTGTCAATAGAGTATGTACTATAACGGAATACCTATACCGATAACAATAACTTACTTTTATTAAGAGTCCGTAAAAATTAAATACTCCGTAATAATAATGGTGCATAATAATGACCGAACTTTGAACTCAAAATTATATGAACTTACAAAATAATTGTAACTGGATGAAAAAAATGCTTCTAAAGACTGAACTTTGAACTCAAAATTATATTATAAGTTACAAAAAAATTGTAACTGGAATAACTCGAAGGATTCACCTTCGAGTTGTACACTAGGTATAATAAATTAGTAGGTAATAATTAATTTGTGAAGTAAATTGATGATATTTATATGTCTGATGCGCACGCTCAGCATTACGCCATATTCAAATTTGTGATTGATTGTGATTATCGTAAATTATTAATCTCTGTCACAAATTAACGTGTAAAAATACCTGGTTATTTTACTTTTAATTGTATTTTTATCTTCCTTATTATTTTTGGTTTCTGTTCAAAACTGGTCTCGTCATTGTTTAGCTAACATAGGGAAGATGTGAGACAGCTCTATCACAAGTACTATTTATAGTCACTTACTGGGGCTGCCTCAATTTACGTAGGTATGAAGTAAATATTTTTGTATTTTCATTAATACCGATTACAAACACTTTCTTTGTTAAGACTATTTGTAAGTAGGTCATCCGTATTGTAACGGCAAAGACATTTTATTTTCTCGTCACCAACTTTTCATTTGATATTTGTAGATCATGTTTTAATAATTTTAATGTATGCTCACTATAATTTAATGTTTTATATACATTTCTCAATAAGTGAATTTATTTGTAATTCTTGTGAGAAATAAAGTTCTTCTTTAACCGTAAACAATTCCTCACTGCTATTCAGATCATCTCGAAAGTAGCGAGAAAATAGCTGACTTGCTCGTTTGTAAGACCCTTTGGGGACTTGGGGTCTTTTTTTTATACCACTAAGGTGGCGAACAAGCTTACGGCCCGCCTGATGGTAAGCGGTTACCGTAGCCTATGGACGCTTGCAACACCAGTGGGGCTAACATGCGCAGTGTGAAATAAGTTTCTCGTCGCCGTATCTCTTCCCGAAACGATATCGCTATATGTCTTACGGTGCTTACATGGGTACTCGCGCGTTGCCGACCCTAAAAACCTCTTAAAGGTTTATGGAGGATTCACTGCGCCGACAATTTGAGGAAATATTCCTCTTGCTGCCAGTCTTCTAAGGATGCCAGCGTATCCTTAGAAGGACCTCTGGCAACCTTGCTCAATGCAGGAACACAACACACAATAAATTGTGTTATTTAGCTGCAGTTTTCTGTAAGGTAGAGGTACTTCCCCAGATGCTCCAGATTTGAGCCATAAATGGCTGTGCCCTACCTCTTTCAAGACTGACTGATAATTTCGGTTTGACGTAATTATCAGCCAGTCTCTTATTAGACTTATTAGCCAGTCTATCGTAGAGCATATTTGTGTGTGTTCCGACTTTAAATTGCGCGTGAGAGTCAGTTCCCCCTCCCGGTTGGTGCAATTCCGGGCAGTCTGCAGTCGTTACGGTCTCATATTGGTTGGCAATGCATTAGCAAAATAATCATCTGGTGTTTAGTCCATAGGTAGAGAACACTTACCATGATCCATTGGCTCGTTTGCCGACATATATACCGAAAAATAGATTCATAACAATGACATCATTACAATATGTTTTACCACCTCCTGATTAGTTCCCATTAAATTACCTGGCAGATAACTTCATACGAATTTTGTTCCATTTAATAATTTATCTGACGGTTAGCGGCTATCCAGAAACCGGCCCTAACAGTCATAACATTTGAATTTGTTGGGCCACATTAAACGACTCCGCCTTAAGCTTAAGCCGTCTCCTTGCGATGTGACCCGCCCAAAGCTTCCAGTGATAACTAATGTTCTTATGGGAATTATCCCATCCCGTCCATACGAATAATTTTATCATAATTATTATACAGGGGTTAGAACGACAATAAAGGAAACCACAGCATATATATTAATCCCAGTAAGGGCCCGTTAAATTACTTGGCAGATAATTACAAACAAATTTTGTTCCATTTTTTATATATCAGTCAGGTGGCTATCCAGAGGTCCTACGTCTAAATTTAACTAAACGATTCTGTACGACATTTTTTATTTCAATTTGACAATGGTAAGTTGACATACGTAAGTTTACGCTTAAGTGTCGTCTCTGAATATATAGTTAGCCCAAGGGCTTCTTTCGTAAGATCCCGTTAAATTTCTTGGTACATCATTTCATACAAAATTTATTCCATTTTTTATCTATTCTGTGGTTAGAAGCTATTCAGAGTAAAACCATGGTTAAACAGGCCGGAGTCTTCAAATGAATCTCGTTTTAAGCGCGCGTCAACTGCACCGATAAAATACGCAGTGTGGATACTTACATCTTAAAGGACTGCAGTCAGTTCACATAGCCCGAAACAAAAACTAATCAATTAAATTACTCTAATTGCCTAATTATTTTTAACTAAGCATGGTGTAAATAATTATCAGAATCGAATGTAATTGACCTACATAAAATGTAGCATATTGGGCTAATTTACTAATCGATTGAACAAATTAATTTGGGTACCTACCTATAGGCAAAGGATACCCAGCTAATTATTACGATAGTGCTAGCGTTAAAAGCGTACCTACGTCTATTTCTGCTATATTTTGAAGGTAGTCAAATTATAAAAGAAAGTTCTTAAGTAGGTATACACTCGCCAATACCCGCGAATTCGTTCCCGTAGAAGTTGAATATTTTCCCCCGTTTTTGCAAAATATTTTAATGTATACTCAGCTCCTATTGGCCGTAGCCTGATGATATATAGCATTAAGCCTTCCTCGTTAAACAGGCTATGTTATACTAAAATAATTTTTCAAATCGGACTAGTAGTTCCTGAGATTAGCGCGTTCAAACAAACAAACAAACTCTTATATCACGTATAGCTTCGCGCTTTATAATATTAAGTATAGATTAATAAAAGTCCTATAATATGTAATTAATATGTATATAACAGAATATTCATTAGTGATAGTGCAATCCACCTAAGGTCAGATTTTACACTAAACCAGGTTTAAAATAATTTGAATTTGACAGCGTGAAGGGCTCATGGCCTGATGGATCGGATTCCAAAGTCAGGGCCGAGGGTTCAATCCCCGCACGAAACAAATTTTGTACGAAGTATGGATTTATTTATTTTATTTATTAAAGTTTCATTATAATAAGCTTACAGTTTTAACCAAAACGCGTATGTTTAAGTAGGTATACAGTAATAATACTAATACCTTAGTCTGGGTGTGTGTGTGTGTGTGTGTGTGTGTGTGCAAAATTGTGCACGCGCCGCGAATCAAGATACAAAGAAAATTCTAGTGTGGCAACGTTTCATTTCAAAAACAAAAAAAGTGTTAAACTTGAATGCATAATAAAACATTATTATTGTTTGAACTTGAACTTATAATAAGATTGATATGGTTATAAATCACTCGCACGTGAACGTTTCGGGATAGCTCGACTAGTGATTCAACTTGTGACCTCTCCGCGTGATCAGTTCATGATGCGCTCGCGCCTCATTGCCATAATTATTTGTTGCAAATTAAATATATGATGTCGCAATTTTATCACAAATGTCAAATTAGGAGTCGATATTGTGGCCATTTTTTATTAAAGTAAGTAGGTAATAACTAGTTTGCACGTGATTTGCTTATACGTACGGTTTTGATTGAACTGTTGTTTACAAACTGTAAATTATAAAGGCCGTTTTTGAGTTGAAAAATTTGCTTTTCAGTACTAAACAGTTAACTGAAAATTGTAATTTATTCAGTAGTTTTTGCGCCAACCCCTAACAAACGGACAAAAATTAAAAAAATAGTTTTTTTAAGTTATATATATTTTCAATGTACAGACACAGCTCTTTTACAGTTTTATAATAGTACTTATAGATGTCTGAATTTCTTATTCTAATTCGTATGACAAATTATGATGTGGAAGAAGAAAAAAAGGACAGTACTTAGGTATGCTTTCTTTTTCAAGTCTAACCAGGATGCGGCTGAACATCAGTATTTTACACGGAGCGACTGCCATGAGACCTCCACAACCCAATTTCTGGGCAATACCGATATTCGAAGGAAAGACTGGTTGTCAGGCTTTTTAGGTTTCTGACTACCACTTACGATTGTCATAGGTGTTCGTATGGCAACCGGGATCGACGGCTTTACGTGCTCTCCGAGGCACGGAGGGGTCTCGATATGTTAAGAATGGTCACCCATCCACAGACTGACCGCAGCAAGTGTAGCTTAACCTTGCAGATCGGTTGATCAGCGTAGTTACAACTTCGCCACGGCACTTAGGTATGCAAGAATAATCGAAAAAAACTACTACTAAAACTACTGCATGTTATAGGAAGGTAGGTAGTAGTAATTAGTACATTAATTAAGGAAACAAAATAATAAAAGTTGAAAAACTATTAGGTAGGTAACAATAGTACAATTTATTATGAGCATAGGTACTCGAGTCAATTAAATAGAATAGGTAGGTACACGAAAGAAACATATTAGCAGCAATTATTTTGAAATTACAATAGGTATTTCGTTTTCTGATTAAAATTCGTACATATTACACCAAATTGGTGTATGCAAATTTAATTTTCCAAACGTCATTGAACATGATAAGGTCAGTAATTACATAAGACACCTAATATGTCGTATGACTGACTAGTCTAGTAGTTGTAAACGCGACTGCTACATTAGAGGTCTTGGGTTCGATTCCCAGGTCGAGCAGTCTTCAGTAACAGGCAGAGTATGTTCGCTGTTATAAAACTTTACACATAACGGCGACTTGTAGGTGTATAACAGTATGTCTCTGCCTAACCATTCGGGGAATACAGGCGTAATTATATGGCAATAAAACATGTGAAACGTGTCGGTATGAATAATCATCGTGGTCCTCCTGATAATATAAAGGTTACTCGATATATAATGGGTCCATTTGTCGACAATGTCAGATCGCGAACTGTCACCTTTCATTGTACACAAAGCGAGCTCTGTATATCGTGATCGCCGCTTGATTGTGATCGCATCATTCATGATCACGCCACTCCCGCGCACCCGTCGCTGCGGAAGAAATAATAAATATACCTACTTACACGCCAATTTGTGAGACGGCAATCATAGTCTAGCTACATAAAACAAAATAATTTAATAATAAAAGAAGTTCAGGTTACAAAATCCTAGATCACAAAACAGGCTGCATCAAAAATGGTATGACACTTAAATATACTTACCGGTGGACTATGTGTGTACATTAGTACACCTCTGTCCAACACTCCGGGGAATACTAGCGTGATGGTTTGTTGTGTTATAAAACTTATAAAATAAACAATTATTATGAGGATTAAATAATTTATTGACCCTAAATTGATTTGAATTAATTCTCATCCGTAAACAATCAAAGCCAATCAATAAAAATAATGATTATTCGATTCAGGTACAATAAATAAAATCAATAGATATTTACGTTCGTTCAATAGCTATGTTTACCTAATTAACGTAACAATTACTATTGTTTTTAAGTACCTAGGTATACCATACCACCGGACACAAATCGAAACTCCGAGTTGCTACTTAGAATAGGCTAGATGACTTATTATTTTTTATAGGCTCACAAAAATAGAGCCAATCAACAAAAAAAATGGTTTAAAAATAACGAAGTTAAAAGCATTTTAATTTTATGCTAGACAGAGAGCGCATACATCAAGTGCCGTCAAAAGTATACTCGTTTTGTGGGAAAGGGTAGAGTATCCTCTCTCCATCCCCCCAAAAAACATTAAACGCTTATATCTCAGAAATCTTGTAGTCGACAATGTTTCACAGTTTCAGTATATTTTTCACTAAGCGTGCAATTCAACACGAGTCGTCTACTAGTCAGAGGGTTGGCGTGAACTCATTGTTTGGCACCACTGGTCATTCCTCGGCAATGAATTAAATATTTAGATCCTCAAGAATTATGTAATGTGAGTCATATTATGATTCATCAAGCAGCCTTTGACCAGCTGATTGCGTGACGATATACACGTTTTCCAATTTCTTGCACTAATTCGTTATGATAGAGCTTATTATCTAATTATAAATACCCAAATTACTTGATAACATGTATTTATATGTCCACAAAACACATACATATTTTAGCTACAGCAGTTTTTTTATTATTACTAGATTAGTTAAATAGTTATACTAGCTTTCCGCCAGCGGCTTTGCCCGCTATCCCACGGGAACCATACATTTTACCGGTATAATCCAATTCCAGACTATGGTTTATCTCTGTGCCAAAGGAGGTCAAGAAACTTTTATCCAATAAATTTTTATCTTACTAACTAATTAAATAAATCTAGAAAGTAATAAAACCTACATGGAGTTCATAAATCCGTCATAGCCCCGACCATAACCACTAGACGGGTTTTGTTGATTTATTCTGTGTGACCGACATATTTCTTTCTAGTAATAGATAATTCTAATGGATGGTACACTTAATACACACAATACATCCTAAATTATGAAGGAATAAGGAAAATTCTCACGGGGTTTCGAAAAAAAAACATATCTATCAAAGCAGTTTAGCATGTACCGTGGGATACATTTTTATATTTAAATAAACTACATAAGTATATCACATACCTACAGTATACGACTAAATCTACAATTTGATTTAAATCTTTAAATTGATAAAATTTTATTGTAGGTATATTACTAGACCACAGTTACTTATTTTTCACTTTTACATACAATGATTTCAATAGCTATTTTATTTTAATGTGTAGAATACAAAGATACATATTTTGGAATATAAAACAATATGGAAAAGCATTAAAAATTCGCAACGCATAGATAGTCTGATATATAAGATAAGGAATGTTTTTTCATTTATAAAAAGAATAAGAATAAAAATAACAAGAATAATTTTATTTCCCAAAAAGTTAACATTTCCATACATATACGTTTTATAATAAACTAGCCTTTCCCCGCGTATTCGTTCCTGTAAAAGTTGTTTTTTTTTCCTCTTGCAATATTTTTAATGAATACTCCGCTCCTATTGGTCATAGCATCCTCGTTAAACTGGCTATCTAACACTCAAATAATTTTTCAAATCGGACTCGGGGGGGTTAGACAAGTAGCATTTTGACATTCGAATCGACAAACAAAATGTATGTAAATGACATTAGTGACAGCCGGATTTGCCGAAAGCTAGTGTCATTTCCATACATTTTGTTTGTTGATTCGAATGTCAAAATGCAACTTGTCTAGCCCCCCAGTAGTTCCTGATATTAGCGCATTCAATCAAAGAAACTCTTCAGCTTTACAATATTAGTAGGTATAGATACATAAATTAGTGTTTGACTGCCTCGTTGGTCTAGTATTTCCTAGCGCGACTTTTACGCTAAAGGTCCTGGGTTCGATTCTCGGGTCGAGCAAAATATTATTGGGTTTTTCTGTGAAATTCCCAGTAGCAGCTCGGAGTCTGGATTTGTGCCCGGTTGATGGCAATAGGCTCGCTCCCTATTATATGGGACCTAAACATACCGGTGAACTGTGGGTGTACATTGGTACACTTCTGCCTAACCCTTCGGGGAATACAGGCGTGATGGCATGTTAGTGTGACGTATTAAACATTGTTATTGTTATTTGATTATGATAAATAAATGATACGTGTACGTATTTATTAAAAAATTAGTGCTTATCAAGGTCATTTGTCTGATTGCGGAAACGAATGCAAAACTAAATGAATATAAAGGTTAAGTTGGACCGAAAGTCAAATAAATAAATTATTATTTAAAAAAATCATCAAAGAAATTCAACAGGGACTGCAGAAGTTCGGATCCCGATCCTACATGTGATACGCTTGGGTAAACAATAGATTTTCTATGGTAGATATCATAGAAAATCTCATGCAACATAATAGAATAGTTATAATACCTAATATTTATAATGAACTGGGAGCATGGAACACTACTGAGATATCGATAATAATCGATTATTTAGTTTTTATCGTTTATATCGGTCAAATGGTTTACTGACAGCTTGTCAATGTCATCTTACTGTCAAGCTATATCGTTTTATATTGTCATCCGTCGAGATTTTATACCATACTGCCTAACATGGAATCTTTCATGGAACCAAGTTTCATGGAACAGTAATTAACGCAATTTTTACGTTTTTTCATACCTTTGGGTTCAATTGGCGTATAAACCAAACCCCTACTTTTTAGGAGAGCAAAAATAAACTATTTTTGAAAATAAATAATTCATGACATTAGTTTAACAACTTTTAAAAATGTAAGGTACAAGATGCTTATAATTTTGGGATGAATATACATATATACGTATATACCATTCTTCTTAGTTTTTTTTTCGAATGAATGTTTGAATGTGGAAATTCGCGAAAAAAATGGTTTTACGACCCAAAAAATCTTTAAACATAGGTTTATATATATATATTTACAATAAAAATAATGCTATAAAAGCCAAATTGATATGTTTTGTTAAAGTGTGAAATCCATAACTTTTTAACTCGCGCCGTAAAAACATAAACAGTTTTTACGCTATAACGTGTAATTTTTTTTTAAATTTCGACGTCATACATTCATTTGTCCAACAGTGTTTTGACACAATAAATCACGACTATTCGTCTAATCTATACTAATAATTATTTTAAAGTTGAAAAGTTTGTTTGTATGGTTCATACCGCTAATCTCAAGAAGTACTGGTACGAATTAAAAAATATATTTTTGCGTTGGATAGTCCTTTTATCGAGGAAGGCTACATAACAGCACGCTACAACCAATAGGAGTCCGAGCAAAGCAGGTGAAATCGCGCATTTAAATATAGCCAGTAATTTTAAACTGTTAACAAAAATGGATAAACGACTAAGAGAGTTATTATTAGGTAAATTTTCGTGGCCGTATAAATCACCATAAACTGTTATTTCGTGAGACGTAAATCCAAGCCAATTTCAAAACTACATAAATAACTCATTTTGGCCAAACCTACGCCAATTGAACCCGAATCAGGAAAAGGTATCGTTAAGTATATAATAATTAATAATAACATCATTTATCGTTGTGAAATGTATATTCAATAAGATTTTATCATCCTGTCTTTATAAACTTTGTTGTATCGACATTTCTAACGATTTCTTCCATGCTTGTACCACTGGCATAGTATAAAAATATGTACTTAGATAAACGTCCGCAAGAAGTAGGTAGGTACTTATGTAAGTGGTCACTATCGTCTGTTATTACTGCAAAATAATCTTTAATGGCTACAATTTTGTGGAAATAACAAGCATCTTCTATAATACACTAGGTACAACACAATTGTTTCTGTCATAAGATAAGTACGCAACAATATCTCATGCCGTGCTAAATCTAAGTAGTTAGTTTGGAACGGACAAAATGCAATCCATACGCATGGAAATTTCATAATCACATAGTTTACATCATTAATTGTAATTCTTTATGGTTTCCCTTTACTCGAGGAGTACTTTACTTTGCATTTTTAGACCTACATACCTCTCATACCTAAATACCTCAGAAATTTACATTTTTGCCGCGATTCGCTCGTAAGTCACTATGTGGAACAATAAAGTTATGGTTCTGATATTACATAACTATTATAAAACGAAGTCACTCCCTCTGTTTGTGCGCTTAGATCTTTTAAACTCCGCAATGGATATTAATGCAGTTTTCGAGTGATTCAAGAGGAAGGTTTATGTATAATTATGTAAGTACCATAGTAGAGAAAAACCGAGAAATTGTATTACACTCGTGCGAAGCCGGGGCGGGTCGCTTGTTAAAAATAATTATAAAAAATTTGATTCTTTTCTTGCATTTATAGGTAATTATTATAATGTTTGCCTGGACGGAGTCGTGGGTACAGCTAGCTTCGTGATAAAATAGTATCCAATAAAGAATATTCTATCTATCTATTTATCTATCTATCCATGAATATGGGTCGCGTTCATAATTTTAATTCAAAAATGCCGAAGAAT
Source organism: Acronicta psi (assembly GCA_946251955.1). Lineage (NCBI taxonomy): Eukaryota > Metazoa > Arthropoda > Insecta > Lepidoptera > Noctuidae > Acronicta > Acronicta psi. The sequence goes on along the minus strand of OX276475.1, from coordinate 5,345,670 downwards.
GCAAACACGATGAAAGTGGCGTCAGATGCGTTTTATTTTCACACGTCGTCGCCCCACTAAAAGATTATTTAAAACGGTAATTTTGTTAAAAGGAAATTTTATCATATATTTCGTGGAATAGGTACGTATACTAATTCCAAATAATAAAGAAATTCGAAAATTCTATTCAAATGAGATAAAAGTACCACGGAGTAGAATACCTAAGCAGGTACGGTTGTTCATGTATTTTCGTTTTTAGTATAGAAATTAAGAATTATTTAGACTACTAACAGGACTAATTTGCAACCAACTATTGAACTTTAAATTCAATAGATTATTTGTAAATTTACATTACTAATTACATACTGTAACAAATTTCACACGTCAAGTGAGATAAAGGTACCACAGAATAGAATATAAGTACGGCTGTTTATGCATTTTCGTTTGTATTAAGTATAGAAATTTGAAACTCTTTAGACTACTATATTTTTGAACATAACTATTTAGAAACTGGCAACAAGTTATTGAACTTTAAATTCAATAGATTATTACATATAGGTAAGTTTACATACTTACTTAACTGATTACATAGTGTAACGAAGTTTCACACAACCTTTTAATACCTAACTAATAACGACAAGTTACAAAAGCACAATAGAATTTATGTAATCACTAGCTTTCCGCCAGCGGCTTCGCCCGCTATCCCACGGGAACCATACATTTTACCGGGATAAAAAGTTGCCTATGTGCTATTCCAGACTATAATCTATTTCGGTTCCAAATTTCATCCAGATCCGTTCAGTAGTTTTTGCGTGAAAGAGTAACAAACATCCATCCATCCATCCTCACAAACTTTCACATTTATAATATTAGTTTATTTATGTAATCATTATAAAATATTATTATATACATATATAAATTATAATTTATAATAAATAATTATAAGTTGCTAGAGATCCTTCTAAGAATGCGCTGCGCTGGCAGCAAGAGGAACATTCCCTTAAACTTAAGATGTGGATAACAATGTGGGTTACTCATTGACAAATCCTATAAATGATAACTAAGTTACTCGTATTAAGAAAGGTGTGTAACCGTTTGTATTGTCGAACAAATAAATAAATAAATAAACTGTCAGCGCAGTGAATCCTCCTTAAACTTGTGTATGAGGGCTTAATTTTAGGCTCGGCAATGCGCAAGTGATACTCCTGAAGTCCTGAGTAAGGATAGGTTAGGATAAGTTAAAATATGTTTACTACTTCCTGCCTGTGTTCCACCATTACTTAAGCATCTTTATTACCTATAGGTAAACGACATAAACTTCGTAAGGCAACCAGGAAGTAGAAGCTAAAACTTAAATCTCGCACTATATTACCCTCTTCGACGGTAGGCTCACTTTTATCTTTCACGGAATCTCTTGAATCCCGACTTGAATCTCAACGGTAACTTCCAAACTTTCCATTCTATTGAAACTAGAAACGGATAATATTTTTGAAATTATTGTGATTTCGTAAACATATCTTCAACCTTATCTATGAAAACAGATAAAAGCAATCAAAATAATTTGTAAAGATAACATTAATAGTATTAGCCTGATTGGAAAACGTGACGCACTCTCATAAACAGATTTAAGTCTGCTATGAAAATACAGATTAGCGTTTAGTTTCGCTATGTGCACTATGTGATGCGGTCTAATTATGTGGTTTAGTTAGCAGTTAAATTAATATTATCGATCGTTAATGTACATTAGAATTCCATAACATGACAGGTGAGAGTGCTATGTTTTTTTTTTTGCAATAATAATATGTAAACGTGTCTTTATAAAAGTAATTTTGTCGCTGAAACCAAAAAGGCCGAATGAAAACAATTGAATTTGAAACCAATTCGACAGGCAGGAATTTTGAAGGCCGAAAAGAAAATAGTCAGCTGATCTCGTCTTATCTCTGTGGATTAATATTAACGTCCCTAAGCTGTCTATACCTTTACAGTTCTCGCCAAACTTATTGTCCGGGATCCAATGCTTTTCTTTCTCCAATCTTTACGGCCGGGTTAAAGTTACCGCGTGCCAACTTCAACCCGGACAAAAAGTTTGGCGAGAACTACACAAGGGTAAACAACGTAGGTACAGGTGTAAACGATGTTTGAAAATCAAATAACCATTTAAGATTCTCAGTTTGAATACCTACTTACTTAATTTTTATAATTATGAATTCTGTAATTTTGGTATTTCTGATTTTTTTGTCGTGATAAAAATCTTTGTTTTGATTTTTGTTTTGGATTTTGATATGCAAATTGAGTTTTTGTTTTAATTTATGCAATGTGAAGGTTTTTAAACTTAAACCCATGTAACTGGACAACCTCGTGACGTACAATGCGGTTGTCAATGTTCTTTTTTTAAATCCGATATTGTCACAATTGTAGGTATCATCCATTTTGACTTAAGCGCGGGAAATCTAATTCAATTTATTGCTATTACTGAAACTTTTTGAAAAAAATTAATATTTTCACGTTTTGAAAAACTGATAAATGTAATGTTTTAATTTCCTTTTTCGCAGATAAAATGCCTCCTCAAGGGCAAACTGGTGGCTCCTGGGTCCTGTATGAAACAGATGCTGTGAACCAGGACGCGGATGCCCCAGTAATAGTACCACCATCAGCCGAAAAGAGAGTGTGGAAGATAGTGTGGAGAAATGTTATCCTAATGGCACTACTACACATAGGAGGCGTCTATGGAGCTTACCTTTTCCTCGCAAAAGCAATGTGGCTGACGAGTTTATTTGGTAAGTCAACCATTTATTTCTTTACCGTTCTAAGTTGTTGTTGTTGTAGGATGGCATACTGCTTATAAATTTTATGGTCAATGTCACTTTGATCATATTTGACATTTAATATTCATCAAATAGACGAGCAATAATTGTAAACAATTATTATTTTCTGCTGTCTGAGAAAATTCATAAATCTTTTATGTACTAAGGTATTTCCCATAGACATTTGATCAGTGCATTACATTTTAATAAGAAACCATAAATCTATAAGGACAATTTTTTTTTTATTTTTTTATTTTTTTTATTTTATTTATTAAGGGATAATAAACAGCTACAACATAATATATAAACAGAAAATAGAATTTAACAAAAAGAATAAGTCATGTTGCAGCCCACTACATTATCCACAGATTAACATAAATAATAAATCAAAGGGTGCCACTAGATGAACAATAACATTATAGAAACACTGAAGTAAGTTAACTATCTAATTCTATACTATAGAGCTAGCAGTAACATTCAACTCTATTTTAAAATGACTTAATACATATTCATAATACATAAAAACGTTTTCATGGCAATAATTATAAATTTAAAATTAATTTTTTAATAACATTAGATTTAAATTTAGATTTAGAGCACGCAAATATATCAATATCTATGAAATTTAAGTTGTAGGATTCCAACATTCTATGAATGGGGCAACGTAAGCCTGAGTTAGTCCGACAAGAATTCACTGCAAACAGGGCACCTGCACGAACTCTGCGCACATTAACTGTTCGGGGGACTGCATAACACAGCTTGCTCGTGAGATCAATGGCATCAAAGTGATTGTGGACAATGTCATAAAGCACATTAGCCTCCAGATACTTGCGTCGGTTTTCTAAACGGACAAGCTTGTACTTAACATGTAGCTGAGTATATGACAAATATGACTTAGTCCTAAAGCACCTGTAAAACATTGCACGGAGGAACTTGCGCTGAACCTTCTCAATTGCAACATTACATTATTTTGTTAATTTTTACCTCAAGCGATAGGTACCTATTACCTATTTGTAGAAAATGCTTTACATGCGTAGGTTAATGCATAAATTATTTAGCGTAATATAATTTAAATATATACAAAATAAAATAAAATATATACGTTTACTCAATGATATCATATTATTGTACGTAGTTCTTTTTGTGCTGTTTCACTGCGATAGAACAGGTATAAATGATTTAGCTATAAGACTGCCTAAATTATACACTGGATTATTAAAAAACTAAGAAACAATTTTATTATTCGACTCATAATAATTATAGATGTAGGTATACTCAATTTATCACTCGCTTTAACGGTGAAGGAAAACATCGTGAGGAAACCTGCATGCCTGAGAGATTTTCTCGACGGCATGTGAAGTCTGCCAACCCGCATTGGGCTAGCGTGGTGGACTATAGCCTAATCCCTCTCATACTGAGAGGAGACCCGTGCCCAGCAGTGGGACAGTATATGGGTTGATTATTAGGTATACTCAATATAGTTACTTATACAGTTTATAATTTATGCACGTGTGAATTTTAACCGAAAGGCTACCCAGACTAGTCACTAGATCCTTTTTATTGTCTCCATATCATTTTTATGATTCTTATAGTTTTTTAGGAATCACTGCGTGTGTCTAAATGCAAATTGATGCACGTTGATTTTAGCTCTGTGTAGCATTTTACACGAAGTGTAGCATGGCATGACATGAGTCAGTTGTTTTTTTTTCTTCGTACCACAGTTTTCCACCCCAAGTCTGAGAAAGTATGTAGTACATAGTATGCTCTTTATTATATAACAAGATTTCCGCCAGCGGTTTCGCCCGCGCGCTCTTATAATTTTTTTCCCCGTTTTTGCAACATTTTTCATCGCTTCTCCGCTCCTATTAGTCGTAGCGTGATGGTATATAGCTTATAGCTTTCCCCAATAAATGGGCTATCTAACACTGAAATAATTTTTCAAATCGGTCCAGTAGTATCGGAGCCTATTCAATACAAACAAACAAACAATCAAATCTTTCCTCTTTATAATATTAGTATAGATAGATATATTACAAGTACATAATACATATTTATAAAAAAAAGTAACGTAACGTAGCTAAGTATTTTATCCATTGTCTAGTACCCATAGTACAAGCCCTGCTTAGTTTGGTACTAGATGGTGCTGTGTTAAATGTCCGAGAATATTTATTTACTAATTTATTTATTTATTATCATTTGTAGATATCAATTTGTTATCTGACAACGCCTTTAGACCGCTACTTCAAAGTATCTTTTATCTAATCAGTGGTCTCGTCACTGACCTCTAATTTTATTAGCGTAGACAAAATGGCTGTCGACATAGAGGTGAAAAAAAGACAGTAAAAAATTAACCATTTTTGACTGTCAATTCAATTTCAATTAACTATTTATATCGAGTAATTTAAGTTGTCGAAGTAGGTACACCAGACAAAGCATTTTAATTCGTGTATGTCCCTCTTGACAAGGGATATCTTAATAGGCACAATGATCACTGACCACTAAACCGGACAGCTGATCACGAGCCTGTCGTGGGTTAGATTCCCACAGGACTTCACCATACTTATGATTGCTTATATTATATGATTTTATATATACTATAGGTGCCATTATCTATATTTTATAGTCTCAACAATAAGACTGTTTATTTGATCTTTGTCCTTCTGTTTGGACACGCCTCTAGACACGTGTAATATGAAATGTTATCTTTTTTCGCGAACTTTTCCGAATATTGTGTAAACATAAATTGAAATACATAGGTACATGACATACATAGACTCATACTTACCTACTTATTTTCATTCATTCTGTTATTTCTTGCATATATTCTCAAAATGCCATTTCGTAGAAAATGGCATTCTGTAATTTCCTCGCATTTATTCTCAGAATGCCATTTCGTAGCAAATGGCATGCTGTAATTTCTTGCATTTATTCTCAGAATGCCATTTCGTAGTAAATGGCATTTCGTAGCAAACGGCACTTCGTAGCACATGGCATTCTGTAATTTCTTGCATTTATTCTCAGAATGCCATTTCGTAGTAAGGTACTTTAAGGTACTTTCTTGCATATTTCTTGTGTTTCGTCCAATTCATATCTACATCTCGTCAGCAGCCGAACTTTTTTAAAGAACCTCGTGATAACTTGCTACGCGGTGCTTTCAATGATAATCGCTCATTAAATTACTATAAATAAATAATCCTTTTTTAGCCGCCTATCATTTATTTGCAGCATACCAAACAGAATACATCATTATATATATGTAGGTACATCGTCTTCATTTTATTGTATGCAGCAGATAGCCTTCATAGTAAATAACAGCTAAAGGTTTTCTAAAATATGAAAATGTATTCAATACTTGATTAGGTATAATTATTCATTAGATAATAGACGTTACACCAATACAATTTGGCTCTCGGATAGTAATGCAAATCGACTGCTATGTAATTACTGAAACTAACCTTAAATAAATTGGCATACCTAACTATAATTTACATTTAAATAAATATAAGTACTTCTACTGGTTTTACTATGGCGTTTCAGAGCCTTACAGTATCTATGGTTACAGAAATGTTATCGGTAATAAAATAATATACTTACCACCGATATCGCGATAAAACTCATAAAAATATATTTAAATAACCTTTTTAAATGTCAAACTATTGTTATGTTATTAACATTGGTGCTACTTCGTTACAATTTTAGACACCTTTCGTGTGAGCATGAAACCAAACATTAACATAATCTTTTTAAGGTCGAAACAATAGAGAAACTATTGTTATAATTACAGATGAGTAGTATCGAATTGTATCGTTTTTATCTGTCAAATTCTTTAATGACAGGGCCTGTTACACAGCTTACTGATAAGTACCCATTAAATTAGGTGACGCATAATTTCATACAAAAGTAGGTAGTTCGATTTTTTAATTTATTTGGCAGCAGGTAAGAGGCTATCCAGAGTTGGTGACCTCCCAGTTAGTTCCCGTTAAATTAAGTACTGGGCAAATAATTTCATACAAATGTTCCATTTTTAAATGTACCTGCGGGTATACCTACAGAGGAGGTGAAACAGGCTACTGGAAACCTAATTGTTTTAAAACGTATCTTCAGCCCTCACGATAAGATTTCACCGCGCCGACTATCTTACCTTTTTCCGAAGGTACCTGTGCGGGGCCGTCTACGATAGCATTCTAATTTTCTCGTATCGAAATTTGTAACGATTTGTTTCGTGCTCGCAAACTACAATTAAATTAATTCACGCAGTTCAACAGACGAGTGAACTGTTATGACGTAATGATGTCACTAGCGAGGTCATTTAAACAGTCTAATTATACATTAGGTATTCTTTTTGGTGAATATTTCCATCATTATGATAAAAATCTTCAATGAGAGAATAGGATTAGGAATAGGAATTTTAGATGCCTAAATATGTAAGAAGTATGGATTTCTGATCTGATCTTCATAATAGTTATCATCATGATATCATAATCATCATCAGCCAATATTTTTGTATCCGCTTCTAGGTAGGTATATCATCAACCCAATACTGTTCCACTGCTGGTCACGGGTCTCCTCTCAGTATGAGAGGAATTAGACTAAGTAAGTATAGTCCACCACGCTGGCCTAAAGCGAGTTGGTAGACTTCACATGCCGTCGAGAAAATCTCTCAGGCATGCAAGTTTCCTCACGATGTTTTCCTTCACCGCTAAAGCGAGTGGTAATTCGCACATGATTTCGAAAAATCTGATCTCCCTGTAGTTGACTGCTGTCCAACGGTCATATCTCACTGCTCCCATACAGTTTCAACGAAATATCGCCCGCGTCAAAGGCAGGCACTTAAAAAGTGATTTTGTGCGCAAATTACGAAATTACTAAGACCAATAATCACGTAGGTAAGCGAAATATTTGTGCCCCAACTGTTTTTAAACCGTCTTATTGTAAAATTTACTACTGTACACACGTGTACAAATTTAGACACAAATAGTTATTCCGTCCAAACAGTACGTAGACCGTTCTCAGTGTAGTTTGCTACAAAGCCTGGGGAATTAAAATGGCCACTTTTAATGGCCGTGCCACCACACATTTCCCGGTCAGCTCATATAAATGAATATCCTGGGACATTTTACACAGTACCATAATTCTTGACTAAGCAGAGCTTGTACGGTACTAGACAATGGATAATATAATATTTCTTATGTATATATTTTTTTTAATATATACTTATAATATGTAAGAAACACCCAGCCAAACACAAACACTTATTAATCACATATATATCTGTGTCTTCTGGAAAGTCATTACACCTATTATATTTTAATTCATCAGAAATGCCCATTTTATCCTGATTGTGAGTTGTTTATTTATTTCTAATTTATTTAATTTCAGCGGTGTTTCTGTACATATGTTCGGGTCTGGGAATCACAGCGGGAGCTCACAGATTATGGGCGCACAAATCTTACAAAGCGCGCTTACCACTCAGAATTCTGCTGACCCTATTCAACACCCTGGCCTTCCAAGTAAGTCAATTTAAATTAAATACACTTATAGACATTATTGTTTTACTTCTAGATTTAGATAAAATTACTTCACCGTAAAATTGTAAATATCGTCAATTTATAATCTATCTCGCAAGATTGTAAACTACTTAAGTATCGATTGTAAATTCAATTCAGGACACATAAAAACGGAAACCGTTATTCACTGAGGACAGATAGCTCAAACCACTTAACGTATTAGGCTGAAATTTGGTACAAAGGATACCTAGTTATTATGACGTAGGCATCTGTTAGAAATTCAACCCTTAAAGGGGGTTAAAACTCAAACGAAGCCGCGGGCAGGAACTAGTTGATGTATACTTATTGTCGACGCCGGTTTTTCACCATCTGTCGACGGTGCTGCCACAACATTAGTTTTATTTTATATCGAGCCTAACACTCCACATGCTTCACTCATCATTACACATTTCTAATTAGTATCGTTTGTACATCTGTTAGTACATCTGCACTTGCACATCTCTACACATTCATTCAATTCATTCACGACACACTATACACGCCATTTTTTTGTACTCTGTTGCTTGCAAGAAGCAAAGTAATCCAATTAAATCTACTGTCTAATTTGAAACCAACTGAGTTTTTATGTTCCGCGTGAACATAAAAGTGGCGACCGTGACAGGACCTCCTAAAGTTTCGGTTGAGATTACAGAGATTTTTATATAGTACTGGATACCTAGCTATCAGCTTAATAAGTAATAAGTTTTTAAAATATGCTTCTCAGTATCAAATGCTTATCTTTTGATCGATAGGTGATTCAATAAATTTGTGAACTGTATTGATTGAAAAAATATTATTCAATACTTAATTTTTAAATACCATCCGGTATGGTGTGATAAGATATTTTAAATTTCATAATCTAAACACGTAATTTTTAATCTTACCTAACATTGCTATAGATTACTTCCGAAAATGATAAACAACAGTTATACGCCTGAAATATAATTTTGTATCAAAATACACCTTAAAATGAGACACAAATGAAATAAAATATATTAAATTAATGAATTAATAATTAAATCTCATAAATCATAATATATTATTGTAGATTCACTAAATTCACCTTAAAAACAGTCATACCTACCTAACGTACATACTATTAACGTAGATTGTAATATTATATTGATGGGTGACTCTTAATTGAATCGATACATTTTTGTAAGTATACGATCTAATAAAGTACCTACCTACATTTATTTATGAAAACTTATGCTGCTAACCACCGGATAAATTTAAAAATGGAACATAATTTGTCTGAAATTATCTGCTAAGTAGTTTAACGGTAACTTATCAGTAAGCTGTGAAACGAGCCCTAAGTCTCTACCCAAATCAACCCACAAATTACACATGACAGTTTAATCTACGTAGTACCTAAGTACATGCACCAACAAAGTTCATAAAGTTAAAACGTGTAGAAAATGTGTGCGTAAATGAGTTATCATAATTATATCCTACGCAAGTGTCAACGTGCGTACGTAACTACGTACATACAATTATGTCGTCGTAATTTCTTATCTAGGGGAGCGAGGAAAATAACAAGAATCCCATTGAAAGTCACCTCCGGTAAAATACAATACTGTTTAAGTTTAGGTTATTTTCCAATGATATGCTCTTACGGCGTCTCTTACTAGTTATGCGACTCGAGTAAAATTTTGTCATTCGAGTGACTTGAGTCATTATAAATTTCATTCGATTATGACTCGAGTGGGCGATTCACTCGAGTGGTGGATCGAGTCGCATCACTATCTGCTACCCTTTTATTCACAACCATAGAATGGACGTGGTAATCGTGGATATTATGATCTAGAAACTTAACTTATAGTTAAATCATAACCTGAACTCATAATTTCATGAGAATGAAATCAGTATTTGTATACTTAGTATTTTAGACGAAGTGACTTGCTGTGACGATTGTAAAGCTTACCGATAGTCTGGCTTTCGAGTGTCTATGGACTACCTACCTATAACCTACCTCTCGTCATAGCTAACCAGGACGTCTTGCATGTTCTCTGAGACGAGGAGGGGTCTCTTTATGCTATGAATGGACAGGGACACCCATCCATAGACTGACGGTGCAAGCGCAACTCAATCTTGCAAAGGTCAGTGTATGGATGGTATCTTGCACATTGATTGCTCTTAACATGAGACCTGCACAAGTCGAAATTCTTCCGCAAATATACACGATAAATTAGTCGAAGTGTCTGTTGTCGCTGCTTTTCTGGTGAATAATAAATAAAATATTTCCATATTTAATTATCACGTGAATATTCGTTATCTATAAAGTATGCATGTACTTACCACGCGTGAGAAACACTATCTGAATCACCTTTTAACACTATTATCTCCGATTAACCTCCGCCCGCAATTAACTTATCAATAGCTTTATGTATCTGCGTGATCGATCGGGATACTTTCTTCAATAAATAATGTATTATCATTCATTAGCGACGTATATTAACAGTTGTATTAAATGTTATTGATGCATAAACATTAACTTGATAACGCTTGACTTCAAAGTCAAGGACTTTTAATAAAAATAGTAGGTCAGTTTCGCAATATTTAATCCATATTTCTGCAAAAAATTATTGGGCCACATTGATAAGAAACTATTTCATAAGTCTAGTAGCGAGGTGTAATATATGTTCGATTCTCAGGTTGAGCAGTGTTTTTAAACTTTCCACGATGTTCTCCATACATTTCCAGAATTTAAGCTGACCGCTCTTTAACGAAAAGCCTATAACTATATTATGGATTTAGTCATATTGTGTGATTCATAATTATAATTTATCGAAATTGGCCATTTCAACCCCCGTTTCCTTAATTGACTAGCTATAACGGTATAAGTAATGTCAGTACTCGTTCAACTAGGTACATTAGTACCTATTTTCACATATAACATTAAATATCTTGTAAAGTAATTTGCGTAGTGGTGGTGCTCACTCCACAACTCGTACGAGAACAACAATAACACGTTTTATTTTTTTCTTATTACCAATTCAAATAGAAGTTAAACAATAAGGTACACAACAACAATAAGGTAATAATAACAACAATAAGGTAACATGACTTTGCTTTTGACGTAACATTGATTTGCTTGACTACAGTTAATTAGACCAGTGTCAATTACATAATCATTGACTGATAAAACCGGCCAATTTGCCAATTGGCCTGGACAGTTCATCGAGAGGTCTGTACTAGTACCCGGGGTAGTGTACAAGTACTATCTTCTACGATCTCTTGGCAGAGCTAGAGTCTGAGGGTTTCTCCGTACTTCGAGACATAGCTTATCATCATCAACCCATATACTTACAGTCCCACTGCTGGGCACGGGTTTCCTCTCAGTATGAGAGGGATTAGACTTAATCCACCACGTTAGCCTAATGCGGGTTGGCAGATTTCACATGCCATCAAGAAAATCTCAGGCATGCAGGTTTCTTCACGATGTTTTCCTTCACCGTTCAAGCGAGTGATAATTACGCACCATGATTTAAAAAGTCAGAGGTCGAACTCGAGACCTTTTACTTGGCAGTCCAGGGGTCATACCCCTAGGCTAATACAGCTTATACTACAGGTTATTTTTTTTAAATTGCCTCTCTTTCCAGGATGCTGTAGTCGACTGGGCCAGAGACCACCGCATGCATCACAAATACTCGGAGACAGATGCTGATCCTCACAACGCGACGCGAGGCTTCTTCTTCTCCCACGTTGGGTGGCTGCTGGTTAGAAAACACCCGCAAATCAAGGCCAAAGGACACACCATCGACCTAAGTGACCTCAGGAGTGACCCCATTCTTCATTTCCAGAAGAAGTAAGTTTAAGGCATACTTTACCGGCCTATTCATTTTACCCGAACACCTGCACGAAGGCGGCCACACCTAACGCCATTAAGTAGGCTTCATACTACTCCAAAATTGTTTAACCATTGTTTTTGTTCTACATGAGACTTATGACTGCTTGGAAAAGTATTCTGTTGTGTCAAACTAATCACTCATATTTATCTCGTTCTCATAAGCTAGCTACACAGCTTAAAAGACCTACAACTACAAATGCCTCTCTCAATAGTTCCTCAAATAGTCAAAATTCAAAGAAAGAATTTAGTAAACAGTATTATTTTCCAAATAATAAGATTGCTCTCACAAATGGTTTATAAGTACTTGTTCTTTTGCAGATATTACTTGATCCTCATGCCGCTGGTCTGCTTCGTCTTGCCAAGTTACATCCCCACCCTGTGGGGTGAGTCCGTATGGAACGCGTACTTCGTATGCGCTATTTTCCGTTACGTATACGTGTTGAACGTGACCTGGCTGGTGAACTCCGCTGCCCACCTGTGGGGCTCCAAACCTTATGACAAGAACATCAACCCGGTGGAGACCAAACCTGTCTCGCTAGTGGTGCTCGGTGAAGGATTCCACAATTACCACCACACATTCCCTTGGGACTACAAAACCGCAGAACTCGGCGAATATTCCCTCAACCTCACAAAACTGTTCATTGATACCATGGCCAAAATCGGATGGGCATATGACCTCAAGACTGTATCGACAGACGTCATCCAAAAACGCGTGAAGAGGACCGGTGACGGTAGCCACGCTGTTTGGGGATGGGATGACAATGAAGTACATCAAGAGGACAAAACCTTAGCAGCTATTATTAACCCAGACAAGACTGAATAACCAAATACGTTAAATACTTTCCATTTGTTTGTAGATGAAAGCTGTATACGTATTATCTTATCAGCTGTGAGGGAAATATGATTATTTAATATTATTTATTTTAATTATAATTCGCAATGATAATGTTTTATTAAGACCTTAGTTTAAATCTTAGATTTTTAATAAATAATGCCCATCTGTTTATGTAGACAGAGTAAAATAAATATTCAAAATCTAACATTGTTGTTTTATGAAAACCTTAATTATTAAATAGTATATACAAATAAATTAATTACGACCGACTGCTGCCTCATTATTGTAGTGGTCATAGGCGCACCTTACGCGCGATCACTAGGCTGTGTGCACCCTTAAAGCCTTTCTTGCAAAGGCAGCTGCGATGGCGTCGAACTTCACTTCTACGCATCACATATCAATACCACGATAAGCGAAACGAAAGCAGTGATAGCCTAGGGGAATGACCACTGGACTGCCAAGTCAAAGGTCTCGAGTTCAAATCCAAGGCACGCACATCTGACTTTTCGAAATCATGTACGTAACTATCACTCGTTTTAACGGTGAAGGAAAACATCGTGAGGAAATCTGCATGCCTGAGAGATTTTCTTGGCATGTGAAGTCTGCCAACCTGCATTAGGCTAGCGTGGTGGACTATGGCCTAAACCCTCTCATAACCCTCTCATAGAGGAGACCCGTACACAGCAGTGGGACAATTAATAGGTTGATGATTATTAAACAAATTATAACAACAAAGATTTACATGAAGAACTGAACACTATAGAAAGTTGGGATCAACCCAAGATCAGCTATTTAATTTATTTTTTAATAGTCTTTGATTGAACTTCAGTAAATCAATCGTATTCAGGCACCCATCTTTCGGCTTGATACCAACAAAGTATACTTAAAGTATAAGTATACTATATATAAAAAGAACTACTCACTATTTTGCTTTTTAAATTTTGCGATTCATCAAACAGAAGGGTAGTGTTAGTGCACTGCCCTTCTGTGTGTGTGTATGTCTGCACTTCTGCAGCAGTCGCGACCGTTAGCAGGGTTGATGGTAGTAATAAATACACGCAACACTGTATTATTTTAAGTACTATATGTATATTTGGTTCCTTCAAGAATTTACAACATCACGTTAAACAGTCTAGTTAAACTCCGGAATCTTAACTAATTCAGGAATTAACGAAAATCTAACAAAGTGAACTCGAAGTTACACGGGATTACAAAAGCTAAACCTAATGTATGGTGTTTTTTTGAGTTACAAAATATAATTGTAAGAACCTATTTCACAGCTTACTGATAAGTTCCCGGTAAATTACTTGACAGATGATTTAATACAAATTTTGTTCCATTTTTAATTTATCTTGCGGTTAGCGGCTATCCAGAGGTGGTAAAACAAAACAGTTGGTAAATATCCTAAATAAAGTGCTTGATTAATAAAATTAAACAGCGGGCGTATGCTATTAAATATTTTTTATTGACAGTAAATTTTCGAGTTCACGTCGATTTTGGGACTTATTTCGTTCAACTTATTATTGTGCCTTCTATATCTTTTACTGTTAGTTCAGGGTCGTCCCATCCCCAGACCGGGTGAGTACCATCGCCAGTTCTCTGTACTCGTCTCTTAATCATCTCCTCTGGTACTGTTTTTAAATCATACGCCCATCCAATTTTTGCCATTAGATCGATCAAAAGCTTCGTAAAGTTAAACGAATAGCCGCCAAGTTCAGCTGTTTTGTAATCCCATGGGAAGCAGTGGTGGTAATTGTGGAAACCTTCTCCAGCTGCTAAAACTGATACTATCTTAGTTTCCACTGGTTCAATGTGCTTGTCATACGGTTTTGTGCCCCACATGTGTGCTGCAGAGTTCACTAGACAGGTGACGTGTAGTGTAAATATGAATCTTAAGCATACACATAAATGAAAAGCATTCCATACTTCTTCACCCCAGAGTGTGGGAATATAAGTTGGTATCAGGAAACAAGTTATAAGAAGCAATGGAGAATAGTGTCTGAAAACAAAAACAGGACTTTTTTTACCGTCAGCTATTGTATGGAATCGGATCATGCGGATCATGCCCGATATGACAAACTACAGAAAATAATCGAGACTTGGGATTGAGATTGAGGACTTGGGCATACAATAACATATTTTGGGACCAATATCTACATGTTATTTGTAGAATCCAAATATCTGAATGACCTCTGTGATGAATCCCGTGAAAACAATCAAGCTAAAAGTGTGTAACTAAGCTCTCAGCGTACGGAGTCGTAGGTTCTAGTAAATACAGTCATTAGGACTGGTCTTTTTTCAAAATTAAGTAAAATTCTACCTGATAATGAAATGATTGTGTATCGAGAACAATATTGAGAAAGAAGTCTTACTTGTGCTGGAAACGAAGCAGTGGGTCGGCCAAGATATCATTTAAATCGACTCTGTGAGCTTTGACCTGGGGATGTTTTTCAATGAACAACCACCCCATATGAGAGAAGAAAAACCCTCTCTGTGCATTGTGAGGGTCTGCATCCGTGTCGCAGTACTTGTGATGCATACGGTGATTACGAACCCACACCAGCACAGAATCCTGCAAGCAAAAATATTATATTATTGCATGGGATTATTAAGGCCGTCGGGGTCGGGGGACCACCTACATTTTTAAGCTAAATATATTAATTATAGTGAAAAAGGGTGCGAGACAATTGCCACAAGCCGGCACAACTCTAAACTTCGAACTACAGAAAATTTTGTAGAGGGACGAGGTGTGAAGTCCCTTCATCCTAAGGGAGGATCTTCCGACCATGCGGATGTTATGCCTGGCGGGCCACTGCCGGACATCACTGACGGTTGATGTCGGGCGGTTGTATATATTATGCAAGTCGCACGGTAAACTTTACTTGCGCGATTCAGGATTTATCGCTTCGTACAAGTTGTTATATACCTAGCTCGATAGATGTCGCTACAATTTCATAGAAAACATGCAAGCTAATGTCATTTACTTAATGCCAAAGGCTACCTTACTTTCATTGCGATGTTTCACTCATAGAGTTGAATACCCTTTAGTTTCACTACAATTGTTACTACTGCTTGGCACTTTGTAGGATTAACTACTACCTACACTGAATCTATTATACCAGAGCCTGTAGACAAGTTGCTATTTGACATTCAAATCGACAAACGAATAGAAATAAAATGTATGGAAATGACACAAGCTTTCGACCAATCGGGCTGTCAGTAATGTCATTTCCATACATTTTGTTTATATTCGTTTGTCGATTCAAATGTCAAATTGCAACTTGTCTAGCCCCCAGCCCCCCAGTTCCTCATAGCTGGTAAGTATTCATTATGTCAACTTTAAATAATATGTGGAACAGACCTGAAACGCCATGGTGAAGAACGTGAGAAGAATTACTTGTAGTGGCAGCTTAGCTTTGTACGTCTTGTGTGCCCATAGTCTATGCGCGCCAGCGGTCACGCTCATGCCGGTGCATAAATACAAAATATAAGCTGCAAAAACGTTGCTCTTTATTAATGTTAAGTCGTAATCGATAATTAATCAGGTAATCTCCGATACCGATTAATTATCCGATCCGATTTTGAAAATTCTTTCATGGTTAGAAAGGTATATTATTCCTGAGTGCTATAGACAACTTTAAACAAAATCAGGTACAGAAAAATATTAAATATATTAAATAAAAACAAAAGCTCAAGTTGTACGCTATCGTTTTAAATCATTTTAAACTAATATTTTTCTCGTTCCGATTTTTACGGCCGGGTCGAAGTTACAGTTCTCGCCAAACTTATTGTCCGGGTTGAAGTTGGCACGAGCATTAACCCGGCCGTAAAAATCGGAGAAACAAAATTATAGGATTGTAATAAATAAAAACGAAAGCTCAAGTCGTAAGCCGTCCTTTGAAATCATTATAATCCAATATTGATTCCCCGATTTTTAAGGCCGGATTAAAGTTAGTTACCTCGTGCCAACTGCAACCCGGACAATAAGTTTGTCAACTTCAAGCCGGACAATAAGTTTGGCGAGAACTGTAATTACTACTTACCGCACAAACAAGTCTGCCACTTCGCCTTCGTGAAGAATAGATACGTGCCATACATTGCACCAATGTGTAGCATTGGAAAGACTAATAAACTCCCCCAGAAGATGTTCCATTTTTCCGGGTGCGGTGCTAGTACTACTTTTTCTTCCGTGTGTTTCAAATCTTCTTTGGCAACTACCAGTTGATCATAGTTCGTTGATTTTACCATTTTAAATATGTATTCTCTTTAAAGTTATTAATTTCGTTGTAATCTAACTTGAATAGAAACTGGAATATCAAATAGCAATTTTTTTTCAATTTTTATATGTATTTTGTATTAATAATATAATATTATTATATGTACCTATATTAGTACAATAATAATATAATAGTATTACTATATAAATGTATGTTGTAGTCAAACGTTGGAGAAGTCTTTATTAAAACTGTGGTAGAATTAGACTTATTTACATAAAATATTGATTATTTTAACATTCATTGCAATATAATGCAATTGAATTTAAACCATACTGGCTGTTCCATGGATCATTTGCCAAATGGAACTGGCTGACACGAGAGGTAATTTGCTACATAATTCAAATTCAAATTCAAAATATTTTTATTTCAATTAGACCATATAAATAGGTACTTTTGAAACGTTAAACTAGTTGCACGGTTCCAAAAAAAGTGGGTCTTATGGAGAAGAGCCGGCAAGAAACTCCATAGATACTCTTTTTTAAAAAAATATGTGTATGTGGTAACAGTAACAATTGTTGTGAATAGTAATAAGGATGATGCAGCTTGTTTTGTTATTCATAACTGCTCAGGCCCAATAACTTATTCCTTGTTACACCGGATTTTTTATTATAAGTTTTTATTTTTTAAGTATTTAGAAAAATCTAGAACTGTCCATTAAAAAGAAGTTTTTATAAGGTATTTCATTTTAATTTTTATGTGTACTCTTGTATGGTTCTATGAAAATAAAAATTACTTGCTAATAACATCTAATTCTTTTTTAATAACTCAATGTTTTTGGACCAAGAATAAAATACCACTTAAGTCGACTTATAATAAAATAATAACTTAAAATCGCCGCTAAAAAAACTAAAAATTATCACCACGGTGTGTAAAATACTATAAATACCTTTTGTTACCTTAACAAATTTTCTCTCTCTCTTTCTCAATTCAGAAACGACGCTAAGCGTACACTTACACTTTCGTATGTCAAATCAAATTGTAATACAAATTTAACATACGGAAGCGTTACTTTACGCTTAGCTTCGTCTCTGAATATTAGCCTACTAAATGCGCAATCAAGGCAGATCAGGCTGATATTCGATATTACATTAAGAACACGTTTCGCATAAATAGCATGTTTTAAGTAGGTAGATAAGTGTTATCTCACTCTTAAGTAGTCTCTTCTCTTTCTTACATTAGCTATTTCTTAGTTTTTATAAGGTATTTTACTTTACTTTAGATATTTTACTTAGGCAGATTATTATCAGTTTCATAGTGATTTCATGGAAATAACTATCAACTTGACAGCTGTCATGTACCTCCGGTACAAATTTGGGCTGAGTTGTATCGGCTTTCGATGACCTCCGTTCACAATCTTTCGACAAATCACTAGAGTAATTTCAATACATTTTCGTTCTTTTCGTTTGTCGATTTGAATGTCAAATTGTAACTGGTCTAGGCCCCCTGTAGAGTGCACCTACACTCTACAACCGACTCGCACTTTTCCGGGTTTTATTCCTAGCCTAGCATAATGTTAACCTATGCTCCACAGTCATTTTGAATTAACATAATTATTATACCTATCCTAATATTCATAATTTGTGTTCATACTCGTGTTTTTACCCGACGACACGGCAAAAAGCCGAAGGAAGTGTTTTATAATAGGCAGTCTATGTATCTTCCTATTTACGTATGTTCCACTACAGTGCCTAAAGTACTCATCTGATTTTGATGAATGAGGTGTCAATCGATTCATTATTACGGTCCCGGTAACAATGGCTACATATTATATAAACAAAATTAATACGACGAATGTTACATGCAAAAAAAAGAGCGATTTTTTTAAAAATTTTTGCTATCCTATCGAGTTGTATATCAAACGAAAGAAGAGAAAATTCTGAGTTTAGAAATACCTTTATTAATATAATGAAATAGTATTTGTTAGTTTGTAATTTTTCGAGGTTTTGAGTGGATATATAGGGGGCAACCTCCAAGTTTGTGGCCATGGTCGCATTCCACTATGCCCTGGGCTTGCAAACTTAAGTATAATATGGGTGGCATGCGATCACGGCTATAATTTGGACACATCAGTTTCTTTTTGTTGTTGATTTCAATTCAGTAAATTATTTATCAGGAAGGTGACATAGGAATTATGTTCTTGTTACATGATTTTCAGTTAATTTCTTCCGTAGTCGGCGGGTTGTAGTTTTTTAAACTTAAATTTTATTCAGTGTTTAGGTATCATAGATACAATATATGCGATGTTTGCCAGAGTTTTAGGTGCCATGTGATAGGAAAACTGTAGGTGTACATTTAATTAGTACACCTCTGCCTATTCCTTCGGGGAATTAGGCGTCATGGTATGTTATGTTATGTCAGTTTAGGGCTAGACCATCATCCTCCTAGCCTTTTTCCCAACCGTGTTGGGGTCGGCTTCCAGTCTAACCAGATGCGGCTGAATATCAGTATTTTACACGAAGCGACTGCCATCAGACCTCCGCAACCCAATTTATGGGCAATACCGATATTCGAAGGATAGACTGGTTGTCAGGCTTTTTGGGCTTCTGACTAACACTAACGATTGTCATAGATGGTCGTATGACAACCGGGACCGACAGCTTTACGTGCTCTCCGAGGCACGGAGGGGTCTCGATGTGTTAAGAATGGTCACCCATCCACAGACTGACCTCGGCAAGCGTAGCTTAACCTTGCAGATCGGTTGATCAGCGTTGCTATAACTTAGCCACGAGCCACGAGTTTGGGTCTAGACCGATATTCAAAATTGCTAGGTAATAATTAAAGAGAAGGCGCCACGCAATTACTGTCAGGCGGCGCCTGAAGGAAGTCCTCTAGAGTGGAGTCCATTCCACTTTTGATAAATATGAACAATATTATATTATAACAAGAATCGTGTATAGATACGTCGCTGGACATCATGACATACATTACCAGTACAAGCTGACCTCTAATTGTTCGAAATGTCTATACAATACGAGGTCACACCATACATGCATATTTAGCATGGTTTGCAACAGCGTAGACATCTAATATATAAAATTCTCGTGTCGCGATGTTTGTTACCAAACTCCTCCGAAACGACTGGACCGATTTGTATGAAATTTTGTGTGAGTATCGCGTAGGTCTGAAAATCGGCCAACATCTATTTTCATACCCCTAAATGATAAGGATGACCCACCCCTATATGGAAAAACAACGTTTGCAAGCTAGTATATTTCATATCACTTGCTTCCGTCAAGAATGCTCCGGTAATACCAGCGCATCGCACCACTTGTAACAGAATTAAATTTTTGTGTTTTTGTGGTCAATTTATAAATATTGTTGTGTAAAAACAAATTTATAAAAAAAAATTCACCACTGCAGGGTAAAGTCCTCCCGTCATGATCGTGGGCAATGTTCCTGATCCCACGGCCATGAAGGGGCGAGTGATGTCAAGTGCGGTTTTTAGTCGGTACGAGTACGAGACATACATGCCTCGTACTCGTACCGACTAAAGGCCCCAGGGATTCGTGACGATTTTTCGCACAAAAAAGGGTAGTCCATCCCACTCTACTTACACTTCTCTATCCGTTGTGATTACAAACCAATCTTTTTTGGAAGAGTCCAGCTCATTCCGCCACCCATGTCTGGGCCTGCCGCGTTGTCGTTTGGCATTTGATAAGACCCATTGGGTCGTTAGCTGGGCCCATTCATTGATCGCCCGACATGCGGTAGATTGGATACATCTACCGCATGTCGGGCGATCAATGAATGGGCCCAGTTCCACTTCAGCCTTGGCGGTATTCCTAACCCGAGTCATATAAAATAGGGGATAGTCAAATTCTGTTTAGTACCTAAAAGATTTCCCCCCTGTAAGCGAAAACAATGTATTACTCATTTAATTTAAATAAAAAATCTTAAGTATATTGTTTTTACAGAAAACTTTATTTGTAAAAGTAAAATTTTAATTTTCTTATAAATGTCCTGTGGTTAGCTTCCATGGTAACAACAAAGAGTGTTTCAGATATTTTTAGATTATTTCACCTGAACGTAGGTAAACATTTTACAATAAAATTATTCTGTAATACACTTACTAGTAGGTACCTGTCTTATTTATATTGTTTAATCGATATAGATTTCTTAATATGTTCCTGAGTTTTTCGAGAAATTTACGTGCAGTCGGAACATGTCAAAACATTGACTGGAACTAATTTTACTCAACTGATTGTTGTGTCCTTTCTGTCTTCCACTGTTAGTTCAGAGTCGTCCCATCCCCAGACCGGGTGAGTACCATCGCCGGTTCTCTGTACTCGTCTCTTAATCATCTCTTCTGGTACTGTTTTCAAATCATACGCCCATCCAATTTTCGCCATAAGGTCGATGAATAGCTTCGTAAAGTTAAGAGAATAGCCGCCAAGTTCAGCTGTTTTGTAATCCCATGGAAAGGTGTGGTGGTAATTGTGGAAGCCTTCTCCGTGTGCTAATAATGATACTATCTTAGTTTCCACTGGTCCGATGTGTTTGTCATATGGTTTTGTGCCCCACATGTGTGCTGCGGAGTTCACCAGCCCGGCCATGTGTAGTGTTAATATATATCTTAAGCATACACATACGTAAAAAGCCGTCCATGCTTCTTCACCCCAAAGTGTGGGAACATAAGTTGGTATCATGAAACATGTTAAAAGCAGCAATGGCCAATAATGTCTGAAAAAAAAACTTCATTAGTTTAACCCTCTATCATTCTTGGTGCCCAATATTCGGGCTCATCATCACCGAAGGTAAGAATTCAAGGTCAGAAGTTTGGCTTTTATAAATCACTAGCTTTCCACCAGCGGCTTCACCCGCGTGGTTTTATGAATTTTTCCCCCGTTTTTGCAAAATTTTTCATTGCTACTCCGCTCTTATTAGTCGTAGAGTGATGGTAATAGCGTTTATAGCTTCCCCGATAAATTGGATATCTAACACTGAAATAATTTTTTAAACCAGTCCAATAGTTTCCGAGCCTATTCAATACAAACAAACAACCTCTTTTTATTATTATACATATTAGGTATATATAGTATAGATAGTAATTAAAGTCTTTATTTCAGATATTGATAAGCATGTAAATACTTGCTGAAATATAATACTACTACTACTATATAATACTAGTTGGAAACGGAGGGGAATGATTTTACACGCAGTTTAATTGCTTTTAAGTTCAAATGAGGATTCCACACGGAATAGCTGGTTTCCTGGCTTGCTACCTAGCTACCAGTGCATTAAATATTATTTTGATGGCATGAGCGGAACAAATTACTACTATTGTTCTTTTAAATTACTATTTATATATACATACAAACAATAGTAATTTAAAAGTGAAATACATTATTGCACAGTACTTTGACCTACGGTAACGTACGTCAAATAATATTCAAATAGACACATAAATAAAAAGTAAATAAATAAATAAATTGCTGTGCCCTACAGGGTCCATAATGATTCTTGTCTAATTACACCACCTTATTGTACATAAAATGCAATAAATAATGTGAATATGAATAAATGAAAAGTGTAATGTAATAAATTACAACAAAGTGATGCAATCACAAAGTCTGGGCGACCGAACTCTACACGGTTAAAAACCTAGATCTCTGGCATAATTCCCAGATCTTTCAACGTGAAAATAGAGAATGATAGTTTGTGATGTTGGTTAGTAGCTTACTTGTGCTGGAAACGAAGTAGCGGATCGGCCAAGACATCATTTAATTCGATCCTGTGAGCTTTGACCTGGGGATGTTTCTCAATTAATATCCACCCCATATGTGAGAAGAAAAACCCTCTCTGTGCGTTGTGAGGGTCTGCATCCGTATCGCAGTACTTGTGATGCATGCGGTGAATACGAACCCACACCACGACAGAATACTGCAAAAAGATACCAAAACCATAATAAAAGGAGGTAATAATAAATATTACCTCCTTTTCAGTATAAAAAGCCTACGTCAGACTGAATAGTGTATAAATATGTTTTGTGCTCGTAGAGAAATGTTCATTTTGTCCGTTACTGATCGAACAGGAATACTCGATCGGATCGAACAATAATACAGGAACAGTATACTTAGAAAATATACATAATATAAATATATACGTAGTAAGTGAGGGGATTGTGACTAAGTTATAGCAACGCTGATCAACCGATCAGTGAGGTTAAGCTACGCTTACCGAGGTCAGTCAGTGGATGGGTGACCATTCTTAACACATCGAGACCCCTCCGTGTCTCGGAGAGCACGTAAAGCCGTCGGTCCCGGTTATCATACGAACACATATGACAATCGTTAGTGGTAGTCAGAAGCCCAAAAGCCTGAAATATCGCCAGGAAATTGGGTTGCGATGGTCTGATGGCAGTCGCTTCGTATAAAATACTGATATTCAGCCGAATCTGGTTAGACTGGAAGCCGACCCCGCCGACCCAAGGAGAATGATATAAGTATAAATAGTAAATTCGACGTCTGCATCGGATTTACTATGTGTTACCATGCGCCCCAGGCTGATTGTGACCCGCGACGAGCTACTTGCTAAATTTACATCACGATCAAAAATACTCAAAACTAATCTAAAGCAAGAATTATAGCTACATTTGCTTAGTTTGTAAGTATGATACAAACCTGAAACGCCATAGTAAATAACGTGAGAAGAATGACTTGTAGTGGCAGCTTGGCTTTATACGTCTTGTGTGCCCATAGTCTGTGTGGACCAGCCGTCACGCTCGTGGAGGTTAATATTAATAAAATATAAGCTGCAAAAACATTCCCAGTTAAAACAGTCATTACTATCCTAGACTCCTAGTTCAAAATGATTTTCGTTTTGTCATTAAATTTATTTGTGACCAGTAGTAAAATTATAGATAGGCAACACAGCTTATTTGAAAACATACGGACATAGCTTCACGCCTGTTTCCCATTGGGGTAGGCAGAGAATATAGATTTCAACTTGCTACGATCCTGGCAAACCACTTACACTTCAACCACCCCATACACGCTCGTCGTTTAGGGTGCTCTTAACCTTGCCTTTTTTGAGAACGTCCGTAATTTGGTTGTGGTACATTCGCCAAGGTCCACCCCTTCCAACTCTTCTATTTATATTCGCCATGCTGGTTTCGTCGATGTCCGTTCATCCAGCCTCTCGGTATATGCCCAAACCATTTTAACATAACTTTCTCAATCCTCGTTACCACAACGTTCCCATCACGCTGTTCCTCACCCTTACTTTCGAAGTTACACTACATGTACTTCTCATAGCTAATCTACTTCCTTTCTTCTTCTGCCATACCCAACTTAAAGTCACATACATTAGTGTCGGCGCCAACACTCCCCTAACTACAGTCAGCCTGCCTGCTCGGACTACTTGCCGACCGTATATAAAGCGTATTTAGAGCCCCATTCACCTGGTTACCAGCACTCGCTCTCCTTTTCATTTTCATTCATTTCATGTCGCTATATATAATATTGCACCTAATCATAATTTCTTCCCTTTCAAAGACCATAACTTTCGTCTTACTTCCATTTACGTTCATTCTCTTCTTTTTGAAAGCACCATCCATCATTGTTACTATCTCAATAATATGTAACTCCCACTCCGACAACGACTCTAAGCTGCGTAGATATGCAGGTATTACTTACCACATACACAAGTCTGCCACTTTGCCTTCGCGAAGAATAGGTACAAGCCATACACCGCGGCAATGTGCAACATTGATATGATTGTTGCATCCCTCCACGCTATGTTCCATTTTTTCGGGTGCGGTTCTAGTTCTACTTTTTCTTCCATGTGTTCCAAATATTCTTTAGCAACTACCAGTGGATCATCGTTGTTTGATTTTATCATTGTATAAATATGTATTCTCAATAAATTAATAATAAAATTTCGCTGTAATCTAACTTTACGAAAGTGGAATATCAAATAGCAAAGGCTTTTTTAATTTCTTGTGTATGTTGTAGTCAAACGTCGGAGAAGTGTTTACTAAAACTGTGGGTGAATTTGTATAAGATTGACTATTTTAAACCTCATTGTTTATTATAATTAACACTTATTAGCGTTCGCTCGGTGCTCGTAATTCGACCATTCGATGTTTCCAAATTTATTTTACACTAGCGACCCACCCGGCTTCGCATGGGTTTGAATCTCGGCTTTTCTCTACTAATAAAATACATATATGTATACTACCTAATTATAAACCATTCTCCTGAATCAAAGGATTTTAGTGCGGAGAATTTTCATAGTTTCATTTAATTTCAGAAATAGGTGCTGTACCTATTGCTAAATCTTGCATTAAAATCCTTCGCATAGTTTAAAAGATCTTAGCGTACAAACAGCTACTTTGTTTTATACTTTTAAAATAGATGTTTGACATTCAGTAAGATAAGGTAGACCTATATAATGTATATAGAAATAATACTGTATACCTACTAATAATCTCTTCTCAGTTTGACGCAAAACGCTTACACAAAATGTTTATTTATATCTAATTCATCATTTATTTCTCAAAACAGAATTACGCAATTATTGATTATATCATATGTCGAAATATCTTTCGAAAGATTCATTTGAAAAGCTGTGATCTGATAGCTATCACATCACTGCTTCTAGGGATAATAATGACGTATGAACAACTGTCGGATACATGGTCTGCTCACCCTTGATGAAAGGCGAGAATTTCTCGACATGCGTTTCCTTTATCTATACTCTATACTAATATTATAAAGAGGAAAGATTTGATTGTTTGTTTTTTTTTTGTATTGAAACGGCTCCGAAACTACTGAACCGATATGAAAAATTCTTTCAATGTTAGATAGCCCATATTTCGGGGAAGGCTAAAAGCTATAGGCTATATATCATCATGCTATGACTAATAGGAGCGGAGTAGTAATGAAAAATTGTAAGACCACGCGGGCGAAGCCACTGGCGGGAAGCTAGTGACATAATAAATGAATGACTGGATTGTCCCGAGTTGGTCTCGCACATAAGCATTAATCCAATGAATACCAAAAATTGAGTACAAAATTAAGTAATTGTAATGTAAAGGGGTTTGAAAATTTTGGCATACGGTAGCGTCTGCTATTTTTTTTAAATGTTGGCCACTCGTGCTACCTACATTTCGATAGTGTCAGTGATAAAATGCTAATATTTATACGTTAATATCTCAATTACCTTAAATTTTATACTTAAAGCTTTGAGCTTTAGTTCTTGTTAATCTAATCTAATAAATAAATAAATTTTCATTTGTTTATACGTTACTATTTAACATATACTATTATTATATTGAAGGAGAAAAAATAGAGGAATTGGATATTATAAAAGGCCTTGGCGTTACATTGGATCGGAAATTAACTTTTATCCCTCATGTAGATAAAATATAGTGAAAAAGTCTTCCAAAATGCTAGGTTTTGTTATCAGAAACACAAAACAAATTAAAAGCTGCAGAATACAAATTATTCTATATAATTGTTTGGTTCGAAACATATTAGAGTACTGCAGAGCGTGGTCTGGAGGCCACACTATGCTACCCACTCATTGCGTCTTGAACGTTTTTTTGGGCCTGGGCCTTGCACTTGGCATATGCTAGTGGTTTGTTCAAGAAAATACGTTCATATAGTGATAGGCCTAAAAACTTTAATATGATCTCTCTGGACAAACGTCGACGTCTGAATGACGCGATATTTGTCTTTATCTTATCGTTTGTCTATATCTTTATCTTTATCTTATCTTTATCTTTGTGTGCAAAGTTATGGCCCATAAAATTGATTTGATACGCAATTTTTGGCTTCCGTGCCCCGTCAAGAATTCCTCGCAGTCCTATAACGCCCCTCTGCCCTCCGCAGAGAAGAAATGTTCTGGGTGCTAATTCTCCCTACGCGAGATTTTGCAAGGTTGTGAATGGCTGTCGTGATCGAATTGGCCTCCATTTTGACAGTTTAAGCAAATTGAAATCCAGTTTCTATAAGTATCTCCCTGAACATTCAGATTCTTAGCCCCGCATTGTCTCTCAATAGTAGCTTTATCTACATTAGTCTGTTAACTAAATTTTAAACTGTATTACTTTGATAATTTTAAAGTATAATCTACTCTTTTGTAAGTAATGACGTTTTGTGTGCATGCAGAGTTTACCTGTAAGTGATCGTTACACTTTATTTTAAAATGTTGCTTCTGTTTAATTTGCTTATACCAGTGTAAACAATTGTCGGTGAACCAAAAAAAAATTAAAAAAAATATATACGAATGAGTTATTAAGGGGTTAAAAGAAGCTCAAAATGGTTTGACGGCTGCTGTGTCACCAGTCCCTTTTGCTTGGTCTCTTGGTCGTTTTTGCGTCGGGGGTTAAAAATGCTAATAATTGTGAAAATGACTGTCAAAATAAAAATGATTGATTAGTTGTATTTTTTTTCGTAGGTATTATTAGAATTTTTACAATTCTAGGTAGGTCATCTCTCTTTTTCTTTTTCTTGTTGTATTTTTTAAGCATTTTCCATGCTAAGATTACCAGTTTAATATTTTTAAATAAAGCCACGGCGAGTCCTACTCGCCAAGTCGAAATTTTCCTTCATATTCTAAATATCGTCTCAGGATGGATTGCAAATGCTTCACAACCGACATGACTTACTTTTCAGTTAGTTCAATGAATGTACGATGCCACCTTAATTGTCACTAAAACAATTAATAAAATAGTATCAAAGTAGTTGTTCAGTCTATTTACTTGATAACTAAGGTGATGGGGTCATAAAAAAATACCAGCCAACCTCCTGGCAACATTGAGATTGCAAAGTGCAAGGTTTCAGTTCAAAACTGTGTACAGACCGTGGTCCTCACATTTTGCACACTCGATATACTCTGGCTCCCGGTCTTACATCATAATGTTTAACCTCTGCTACAATGGAATTATTTATTTTGAATTTACGTAGGTCGCATAGATATATGACGTATGTGATGTGACGGTTGTTGAGTAAAAATAACAAGCGACGTAGCAAAAAGAATTTTATATAATAACTAGCTTCCCGCCAGCGGCTTCGCCCGCGTGGTCTTATAATTTTTTCCCCGTTTTTGCTACATTTTTCATTACTACTCCGCTAGTATAGATAGTCGTAGCGTGATGATATATAGCCTATGTTACTCGGGGATAATGTAGCTTTCCAAAGGTGAAAGAATTTTTGAAATCGGTCCAGTAGTTTCGGAGCCTATTCATTACAAACAAACAAACAAATCTTTCCTCTTTATAATATTAGTATAGATAATAATCATCAATCCTACGATTGTCATAGGTGTTCGTATGACAACCGGGACTGACAGCTTTTACGTGCTCTCTGAGGCACGGAGGGGTCTCAATATATTAAGGAGGGTCTCCCATCCACAGACTGACCTGGAAAGTGTAGCTTAACCTTGCAGATCGGCTGACCAGCGTAGTTACCTTTCACTCATATAAATGAGTAAATGAAGATGGTTTGGTTATTATATAATGTCAATGAGTACATTCCATAAAATTACTAATGGATATTTCTTTTCTATGACATTTAAATAAAGTTTTCCAACGAATTTAGAAATACGCTGTATGAATTATTAATTGTTGTATTGTTAATGTTGTTACTTGTATGAATTGTAATTGATTTATTAACTGATCCATATTATTTGATGTATATCTAATGACCAAAATTTTAATGTCTTAATAAATTTAACCTTAACTGTTACTAGCTTTCCGCCAGCGGCTTTGCCCGCGTGGTGTTATGAATTTTTTCCCCGTTTTGACAACATTTTTTATTGCTAATCCGCTCCTATTAGTCGTTGCGTGATGGTATATAGCCCGATAAAAGGGCTATTTAACACTGAAAGAATAGTCCAGTAGTTTCGGAGGCTATTCAATACAAACAAACAGACATCAAACAGTTGGTACTACAGGTAATTTCATCGAATAACCAAAAATCACTGCTTGATCTGGGAACCGGAGTCAACGAGGACCGTTCACTCAGCAGACATTTGCGATCCAGAGAATTAAACAATTTTAGTAGATAAATCATTGACCTTAGCCTCATCAGTGTCAGCAACTAATGTGTGTACATTATCTATCTATGCAATAAAGTAGTTTCTGCTGCCATTTGAAAGTAATTATGAGAGTACGGGCGCGGCAGTTTGCTGACACGCATTATGATTATGACATTCGACACAATAACAGCCATTTACATATTTTATAATTGCTGAAACTCATATTTCCGCGGAGTCATTGATACAATATTATTTAATGCTTACTTAAATTGGCGATCCCCATCTTTTATAATATATTTAACAGACCGTAGGTACCAGATTTTTCAAATAAAAATGAATATTCCTGAATTACATCTTTATTTGAAGGTTAGGATTTTTACTTATAGAAAAAGTGCTTACTTTAAAAAAAAGTTCCTATAATTATGATATTATTATTAAATAGTTACATTTACGATGGGGCTAGCATGGTCATGTTATGTTATTTTAGGTATTTTATGTGTAAAATAACTCATAAATAAATTGTTTTTTTTATATAATTAATAAAAAAGGTGTTGAAATTGTAATTTATGAAATACCTTTAATCACTTTTTATTAGTTTCTGTGATACAAGTCCCAAGCATAGTGCCGAAACTACTTAAATGTACATCAAATATGACTGTAGTTTTTTGAAGAATACATAAATGAATGAATGAATGGACTTTTCTTCATTTCACCAGCCTGAAAACAACAGTGTAACATATTTACATGAGTAAACGATAACGCCCTTACTCGAGCTCCCTTAACATGATGCTACTTCAACAGGCTGTAATTTCAATTAGGGGTGACCGTATATATGCACTGTATGGTTGCCGGCAATTTGACCGCTTGTTTAGATCAACTCAATTACTTTTTTATACAGGATGTAGTTTTCTACAAAGAGAATAAACAGCATTCATATTTTACGGGAAGAGCAGCGGACATTTTTATGGATTTAAATGGATGTCCTTATCAGTCCTTTCATGCTTGCCCAGTAAGCGTCGTTTGTACACCAAGTGTACAAAAAATTTGACGATTTTTTTTATCATGGAAATTCGTAATTCTATATTTTTCCTGCTCTAATTTGTAAAAATTGTAGGGAAACGAAAAGGATGGCAGTAATAGTCATATATGCACCCGCATACTGCACATTTTCGCATAAGTAGGTTGCATTCATTATCGCGGGAAGGTTAAGTATCCAATATAGATAGAAGGATGGAAATATCAAAAAAAGTGTCCCCCAGTGTGTATAGCAGTACATAACAGCTGTGCCCAACCGATACAAACTGATGGTATGATGATCATTTTAATATGACTCACTACCTGGGGAAACTTCGACGTATTTGTACAAAATATCGAGTAGGTAATTTATAATAACAAAAACCCGACAAATATGTGTTATTTCCTACAACTTCACATAAAAATTCGATTCCTGGGTGTATTAAGTGTTAAAACCCAAAATCACTCCAACGAAATCGTCGAACATAATAACAATAAAGAAATATTTTAGGGGACCGATATATTTCTTTTATCACCTCCCTTGATCGCTGCAAACGTGCCACGTAATACTGAAGGTGAAAATTTGAGGGTAAATTAACGGTAAAAGTAATGTGCTGAGTCAGAACTAAAAGAAATTTACAACTTTTTTTAATTTCCCCTACCGTTGTCCCAAACCTTTTTGGTTTCTCTTACCTCTTAATACACAAACGGCGGCGTTAAAACAAAGATCATAAATCAAAGCTTACGCTGAAAATATAGGCAGTAATTAAGCGCAAAATAGAGATAATGATATGACCTTATTCCTCATCAGCAATCCTAAAAAGAGAATGGGCAAGCCCTCCTTGTTGGATCCGCACCCTAGGATCTCAAAACGCTTATTGCGTCACCGATCTGTGACGGTAGGGCACAGTAAAACCTTCACACTCCCCATCGGCGGTGTGACCCCTCATCAACGTGTGGCTTGAAATGCGCTATGATCTCAGATTCCATTGCGAGAATTCGTCGCCTCTCTTTGAGTCTTGCTCTCCCTTTCCGACAGACCTCCGTCCTCCATGAGCTACGCAGGCGGCATCCGACATATTCGTACCGCCTGTCCATCCATGAAGATTTTACGCACGCGAGAGTTTCATTAATCTCACTGACTTTATCAATTGTTTTACAAAACATTATAAAGTAGTTTATTTAACATCTTTTTTTATCGCTAAAATATGTGCTATAAATTAAATTAAAATGTCCTTTTAACATCACACTGTATAAGGGCGCGTCAAGGCCTAGCGAAATTTCTTTTTTATCAGTACTTCCCTATCGCTAGCCAGAGCGACACCGTTCAACTAATGAAGGATCATTAATCATCGAATTTAATGTGCAGTCGTCATTACAAAAAATACATTAAAGGATTTATTTTCATCCAAATTTTGTGTAGCGAAAAATGTCGTACATAAACGATAGCGATTATGAAAACAATTCCTTTTCTTTCTTCGGACCGGTGGGCATGGCGTTTTACGAGGACGGAAACGTTTTAGAAGACACGTACACAGTGAAGATAGTCGTGAGCACTATCTTGGGAGTTTTCATGGTGTTGAGCTTGATTGGTAACATCTGCACGCTGATCGTGGTCGCAAGAGATCGCACCATGTGGACGCCTACCAACTGCTACCTCGCCAACCTCGCCTTGACTGATCTACTCACCGTTCTATTCATCCCCATTGAAATCTACATCATCTTTATCCCAGACTTCTATCCTCTCGGTGAAGTCGGATGTCGAATACATGTCGTGCTGTGGGACGTCCTGAGTAACTGCAGTCTCCTCATTATCACGGCTTTCACAATCGAACGGTACATAATTGTGTCGAAACCATTTTTACGGCAAAAGTTGACATTAAATACTCGCGTCTTCAAAATCGTTGGTGTTATATGGATCATATCACTAGGTTTTTGTATCCCTGATCTATTTTACATAGATCTATTGGAAAAAAAGGAGTATGTGTTCTGTTACTATACGTTAACGCCCACTGTGAGCACTGTGGTAGCTATAGAAATATTCATCTTCTTCCTTATACCGATGACTACGATATTGGTACTGTATATTCAAATGTCAATAAAGCTAAAGTCGACGCAGAAGAAATTACACAGCCCTGTGGTTGGAAAGCAGAACAGAGACAAAGCAGTAAAAATGATTGGTGAGAGAACTTATTTATTAGTAAATAATAATAATACGAATAAATTTAACAATAACACACACATACACGCACGCGTACGCACACACGAACATACACACACACGCGCGCACGCACACACACACACAAACACACACACACCCACATACATACATTAATGTTTCTGATTTACTGTTTACGCGTGACTCTGATTAACCAGAAAAAAACACTACGGGATCTAAAATAACAGAAATTTTGCACGTGTGTTCCTTTTTGGCCAGAAATGCTATTTCTAAGTTTAAACATTGAAGCGGAGTAAAGTAAGCAAGTAAAGCGCTAAAACCTAGAAAATTTTTAGCAACCAAAAGCGGAGTGAACATTTGATTTTATTCAATTTGATTTGAATTCCTCGCTGTTCCCCTACTGTCTACTACTGTGAACAGGCAGCCTTACTTCGCTTAAAGTATTAAAAAGTAAGAGCAACAGCAATTTTAATAATAAAAGGCAATTTAAATATTCACAGACTGATTCTATTAAAAGAATTCATTCATTAACATGATTATTCTTCATGTAATAAAACTAGAAGATCCTTATAGTTGCATTTTTAATATTAAATCCACCAGCTTTTCTTAAAAATCATAATTACATTAGAGGGAAACATATCATTCTTTTGTTTTCATTTCTTCTGCACCGTTTGTTTTAATTTTATTTGGCTACTTATCTTTATGCAAATTTCTACACTCGCTAGTGTTAATTGCTTCACTTACAGCAGTGTTCCGTGTATCTTGTGTGCTTAAAGTTGTACTCCTTTGTGAGCTAGTTAATTTTATTTTAAGAAACAGTAGTATTACATGAGACACTACAATAATAACTAGAGCTTAGCATGTTCCTATTTCACCTGTTTGAGATTCAAAAGTTGACAGTTTTTCGTTGCGGTTTTCTGATTTTTATTTTTAATTTTTTACTCACCTACCAATATCATAAAAAGTTTTAGACCTCTATTACGTCATTATCTGGACTACCACTGGTCAATAACTGGACTGACTTCTGACTACCACTAACTATGTGATATAAAGGTGATCGTATGATAAGCGAGATTATAACTGCTTTACGTACACTTCAACATAATAAATAACTGCTAATGTTGTAAACATATTACGTAAATTAATTTATTTTACAGCGGCGGTGGCTGCGTCGTTCTTCGTATCTTGGTCGCCATATTGCATTCTACGTGTAATGACCGTTTTGCCCAACTGTAAAGAGTATTATAATGTAAGTAATAAAAATAACTTTTTGAAAAATCACACTTATAATAGTTTGCGTTTAACATTTTCGGCTCACTATTGGCACCCAACATTGGTTTGAATAGAACATTTAAATTAAGCCGGCATTACAAAGGCAACAACAGCTTGCTGATTTGTTATTCCAGCTTCTGATTAATAATATTAAGACTTAAAAATATCTTGTGACATTGTAAGCCAACACCAACGTGATGCAATAAAAATGTAAATTTTAACAAGCAAAATTACCAATTTCAGAAACCCTACCAGCCAATCTGGATGTAAAAAACTTTGTGCTTTATATCATTTGTATTTATATATTATACATATACAATTGACTATGTAATATTGAATACATTAACTGTTTTCAGGCGTGGAAGATAGTTAACTATCTATGCTACAATGCCTATATGTCTACTGCTGTGAATCCCATACTGTACAGTCTGATGTCCCGGAAATTTCGACAAGCTTTCAAAGTAAGTAACTACCTATATTTATACATGCTTCAAACTATGTCTTGTAGGAGAGATTGTAGAATTTAGCAAGAGCAAATTCTCTGTAAATATATTGTTTAGTCTAAGCCCATACTAGGTACCTCGCTTCAAGCTCGCAATTTGAGTATTATCCTATGTGAACAAACGTATCGTAATTTTAATAAAAGCTTTTATATTTATAGAAGTAGGATATATTAATTACATAAACATAGGTAATTAAAATGGTTTATTTTATAATAATGTTTGAAAAGATAACCTCTTGTAAGAAACATTGGGTACCCCAATGTCTTTTCTAAAGGCCAAACAAAACAACAAAA
Organism: Acronicta psi; assembly: GCA_946251955.1. Taxonomy (NCBI): domain Eukaryota; kingdom Metazoa; phylum Arthropoda; class Insecta; order Lepidoptera; family Noctuidae; genus Acronicta; species Acronicta psi. Next base: position 5,311,136 of record OX276475.1, on the reverse strand, counting down.
GAAGAATATGTTATGGTTGTTTGCTCACATTATGTAATGTTGTATAGCTCAAATAATATAACATTCATAATATCTATTAGCGCGACTCAAATGGGACTTTATATAAGCGTTAATTGCCCATCAGTTCCCAGTCGTAAACTGCAGTCTAATCTAGTACTAACTGGCGATTAGTAATTAAAATGCCTTTCTTGTCCATTAAAATGTCTGAGCTAGCCTATTTATTATTTCTATTTTGAACGGGTGCAAGTGACAATATAAAATGGAGTGTTTTCGACTTTTAAAGTAGCCTTCTTTAAGATGTTGTTCGATTCGGTTTCCATCCGATCCCATCCAGATATCCTAAGGATAAATTGGTTGTTAGTCGTTTTGGGCATCTGAATACAAATAACGATATTATCATAGGTGTCGGCTGCTTCACGTTGTCTCCGAGGCACGGATATCCTCACTCATCCAAAAATATGCCGCGGAAAGTGCTACTTAATCTTGCAGTTAGTTAGTTGATTAGCATAGTTAGCGAACCCTATGCAGGGATATCTCTTATTATAAACCTTACGTTTGTGAAATACTAATTAATTCTAGTAACTATATATGAGGCCATGAGAACCATAGTGGCCTAATTCAATGGACAAGCTTTTTGAGTACCACAGAAAATAAAAACAGTATTTTACATTTAAATTTAGATCACAGACTAAAAACCGTAACAGTGATTATGCTGCTATCTAGTAAATATTCGTTGTATCACTCTATATAGGCCACACACATCAAAATGATCAATTTGAACTGGAAAAAATCATAAACTCAATATTGTAAAAAATTTGTTAGGCCACTACGGTTCTCATGGCCTCATATAATATAGATATACTAGGGTAAAATATTATGATGACTAGCTATTTGCTGTAAAAACCCCTTTTATATCTCACGCATAAGTACATAAATTCGTCTGCAAATCTGTGCATGACGTCGAACGGGTTGTGAACTTTACTACCTATAAAACACATCCGCGCTTCATAATACCCGACACTGGCGTGTAGCATATTGAGCTGAAATTACAAAAGATCTCATTTAAACAAAGGCTTTCTATGCAAAATTATCTTAACAATTTCTTGTTTATGAGAATAAATAAAACATGGTACCTACTGCTTTTATCAGTAGTCGTCTGTCTGATGTTTTGAATATACAAAGCCTCATCGATGTAATGATCTTAAGCCCTCCTGCTTTGCCAGAGGTTTCAATTGCCGGGTCGAGTAGTATTGTTGGGATTTTCTGTGAAATTCCCAGCAGCAGCTCGCAGTCTGGGCTTGTGATCCGGTTGATAGGAGTCTTAGGCTAATATTCAGTCAGAGACGACGCTAAGCGTAAACTTACTCTTACGTATGTCTAATTGTAATACAAATTTGACGTACGGAAGCGTTACTTTAGGCTTAGCGTCGTCTCTGAATATTAGCTTTAGATTTTTGGTTTTAAGTAGTATAAAGTTGTAAATTAGTAGGTATAGTTTTATTGTCACGATTACTATAAACGCAAACTTATGTATTTATAAAATCAATTTATGAACATCTATAACATATTATTTCAGGATTTATTGAAGAGCCCTCGCGTTTTAAGCCGCAGAAGATTAACACCAGTACACGACTCTATAGTGTGAATATCTATACCTGCCTAAGAATATGAGAGTTGAAGTTCTAGAGCATATTGAAACCTGAATGTTTAGGAAATAAATAAATAATAATAAATGTTTTTAGTTATTTTTTATTGTATTTTGCTTTAATAAATGCAAAATTTCTGCTCGTTTGCCGACATAAAAAAGTCCAGTCACTCCGAAGGTGTGTATCGTTAATAATGGGGTAGACCAAATACATTTAATACACTAGTCTCATTAAATCTCTTTGGGATAAGGCAATTTCCACCATTAAACAAAGATCAATGTATCATCCGCCCATCAAGTAATGTCTCTTTTTGTTACTGAAAGTATTTTGAAACTGTGTGGTGAAACGTCACCGCTGACAGCAAGACAAACTTTCTTCGCACATTAATATTACAGAAATAATTTGCTTGTAAACTAAGGCTTCAACTTATAATTATTGTCACTAAGTTTGTAATAAGTTTTAGAGCAAAAACATTTCACAATGTAGGTACGCTGCAAAGACAATATAATAATTAGCAGATATTAAATTAAATTAAAATTATTACAGCACTTCAACGTCTGGAAACATAAATAGGATCTAAGATGGAGGCTCCCACTATTTTAATAAGCAAATGGCTTGCGCGCTGTCGTCTTGAAACCTCTTGATAATAATCTTGTCTAGTAGGAAGGAATGTTTTACAGACAATCATCCAATATAATATCTTATAGCGATATGTATGTATATTTTAAGTTAATGTTTCCCATCATATAGGTACTTTTTTTATACACAATAAAGAAATATTCTACCTATCTATGGCATGCTTTAGTGGGTGGACTCTTATGTAAACAATCAACTATGTACCTATTACTCAGTGTAAAGTAACACCCACACAGTAGATATTAAACATCGAAGGCGTAAGTACCTATATCAACAAACCAAACTTCAGCGGCCAAGATGGATTGAGTGCAAACAGCTAAAATGACCTGCGACAGTAATTCTCCGATCGAATGACTAGACACGACCCGTCAAGACACTATCAGATTAGTCGACTAAGACGTGTCGCCAGTCGCAATAGAACGCTGCATATAAATGAGTACAGATACAAACCGATATAACAAGCATACAGCTTACCAATTGTCCAAAACATTATTCTTTTAGGCTGTTACAAAAAAAGGTCATCATACCATTCATGCCTACCTACCTATCTACCTCTGACAGGTAAGTACTTAATGCTAGGTAATATAAACATAATAATTATGTTTTTAGATTCATTAATAATGAACTTTCAGACATTCTGTTATAGACACTAGTAGTTTTCTAGCTTACAAGTTGTTTTAATGAAGGAAACTCGACTGGTGGGCAGGATTTTTTCCTTCATTAAAGTAACTTGTAATCTTAGCATGGAAAATGCTTAAAAAAATACAAAAAGATAGTTTTCTAGCTTTTTTAAGATATGGAAGGTTCGAGGTCGAGACTCCGTTATGAAATTGGCAATCAGTATCAACCTAAGGTAAAATAATTCTATAAAAAATCCCAGTTATTAGTAGGTATTTCAACAATTTATCCAGTAAATATCGCAGTCGCCGTACCTACAAAAATCTAATAAGTATTTAGATACGGCAAAAGGCACTGATGTTTATAAAACAAACTTACGAATATCACATTTTTGTGAATATACGCGCAAACAATGGAAACGGATTATCCTTGGAGGCGGTCCCACACATACGCGTTCGTAAGCGGATGTCAAAGTACTCGGCATTTAGAACAAATGCCAAATGTGCACATTTTAACGACATTTGACATTTACCTAATATCCAGTCATGTCTTTTTTCCCAACACACAAGGTCGTCAAAACGGATCAGTATGTATAAATAAATATATGCTATTTTATTACCACTGTATTTTCCAGAAATATCTTTATCACTCCATAGGTACTCCGTACAGTTCACGCCAAACTTATTGTCCGTTGTATAGTAATTGTATATTGGATTAGAATCATTTAAAACGACAGCCTACGACTTGAGCTTTCGTTTATATTTATTAAATCTAATATTTTTCATTCTCCGATTTTTACGGCTGGGTTAAAGTTAGCACGTGCCAACTTCAACCCGGACAACAAGTTTGGGAAAAACTGTACATAATATATAAATTATTATAAATGCGAATGTACGTTACCTCTCCCCGAAAATGCTGAAAAAAAATACGATACATTTTGGCAAGGAGATTTTGCATGCTGGAAAAAACCAAAGTTTACCTGTTGTCTCTGTCTTATAAAAATGTCTTTAAAATATCAAATCGCAGAAATACATATCATTTATCTCAAAAGGCCTTTAGACTAGTGAGTTACAATGATACATTAAGCATTATTTTTCTATTCTTTATTGTCGCAGAGAGTGGTACCTACCAAACTTTTCCGTAGCGTGGCACAAAACTTCTCGCATAGTTACACACATGCGTGGGACCACCCTAATATTAGGATAATAATATCCTCCGATAAAATTAATGTGTTGTCATAGATCGCTATTTGTTTTGTTATCGCCAGTTTATCGCTAGAACGCGGCCCAAGGGTACTGCCATTTATTATTACGTAGGTATAACCAAAATATTATTGTGTTCAATTTATTGTTAACATCATAATTTCTTCCTCTACTCTTGTTTTTCTAGCAGTTTCATGTCTATTCCGTATAAGTACCTATTCAATTTAAAATTACTACCTAAACCGTATAAAATTTGAGGAGTGGTTAAAATTCATTAAATTAATACCTTCGGATATTTCATCGAAAATAGCATTAACGTTCACACCTTATCAACGGATTTGTTTAAATTCACAATAAGTACTTCTCGGAACAGAATTTTCAGATTTTTTACAGCAATGAATAGAACCGGTGACATTTATTAAAATACGTAAATAAACAAGTTTCAGAAAGGTTGGCGACTCGCCAGCCGAAAACACCCGTTCAAAATCAGATGTCGCGAAATTGCAAAATACACGTTTTGAAACAAAATTACTGTAGTCTGACCAATAGGTTAATGAGCGGTAGGCGGTAGTGAGTGAATTTAATGTGAGAAATCCTGTACGTATAGGGTCTCTAGTGATCACCGCAGTAGTTTTCCGTGGAAAATATTTGACACACACATGAAATTCGTTAGCGACGATCGCCCACTTCCATAATAGCTAGCTGCACATCCTGTCATACAATTCCAGTACAAGCTGACCTCTAATTGTACAAAAAAACGCATACAATGCCAGGTCAGCCCATAGCACATAAAGTGGTTATGTTAGCCCCCCAGATTGACTGATTTCGTAAACCATTTCCAAAGCTATTTACCTCAATGTTAGCAGAATAATTATTTACTCAAGGGAAATTATGTAAAGCTGATGTTATTAGAGGTAGGTAAGAAATAATATTACAAATGCTTATAGCATCAATATACTTTCGTTATTCATACGTATGAAATCTAATAAGGCAGAATCCAATCTACACTGAGACCATTACTGAGAATTTATTGAGAAAACCTTAGATTATCTCACAGGTAATCAGTACGTTAACGTGAGTATGTGACCTTGATATCAGCGGCGAAGGATAAATTATGGTCTGAGGGTAACTGGAGAAAAAAATGCTCTGCTTGTCTTATTTTGCAATAAACACCGTCATGCCTGTATGCCCCGAAGTTAAGATAGAGTAAGTGTACTGTTGTAGGTACACGCACAGTGGCAGAGTTCGCCGGTGTGATAGGCCTCATGTAATAGGGGTGAGACTATTGCCATCGCCACAATATTTCAAAGAATCGAACCCAACCCTAAGACCTTGAGCGCAGATGTTGCGCTTAGCGTGCTCTCTGAGGAACAGAAAGGTCTGCTGCGACCCATCTCTAAACTGACCGCGACAACCGTAGCTGCATGAGAGCAAGAGCAAGAGCTTACGGCTTTATAAAACAGTAACTAAGATTCACCTTTAAGGAAAAAATATAAGGAAATTCACCTTATAAGAATAAGTCGCTCATCGCATTGAGTTTGAATGGGAAGCATCTTGTTTGAAGCATTCTCCATATTATTAGCACTCCATTAAATACGTCGGCTTCATTATTCGCAAAAGAATGAGAGCGTAAAGATATAACTACCGCCATACACGTTTAGTTTTCTTTATTTTTTTGTTTTAGTACCCATAAAATCATTTTTTACATCACCGGTGATCTTTAGTATGGTCCATTTTATACTAATCTCTTGAATATTACTGTAAAACGTCATTGACTATGACTTCTTTCTAAACGGGCCAAGATATTATAAGTACAGTCAATAAGAAAGATAAGTAACTATACAGGCAGATAATTTACATGTACTGAGTTTTGTTAAATTCTAAAGTACTTATTCGTCTTTAATTTAAGTAGCAATTATCTCAAGTGTCGTGTCATTTGATATTAATAATGATGTAGGTATAAATAGAGTGTCATTAATCAATTTACGGCTTTTTATTAAGAGCCACCTTAATTCAAAACCTGTCAACAAATAAGTACATGTTTACAGTCAATCGTATTTTGAAAATACGCTGCCTTTAGTGAACCCGGAAAATATAGCAAGTGTTCCCATTAAATGAAAAAATGGAACACTAAAAGTTAATTACTTTTATAACTTGTAACATTTTATATAGTCCCTTACTGAAAGCCAATAGTGACAAGAGGAAATGTTATTAATTATTAATCAACCAAGACCGACACTAAACTAAGTATCTGAAAAAAATTCTGTTTCTTCATTTTGTTAACTCAACTCCCCAAAATGTATGGAACAGATGTATTTTTGCTATTTAAAGAAAACTGTAAAAGTTTTTCGTAATAATGAGGACAATCACTCCTTAAATATTTTATGATAGGCAATAAATTTTATGACACCGTATAAATTAAAAAAACCTATCTTTTTGTATTTTTTAAGCATTTTCCATGCTAAGATTACAAGTTATTTTTAATGAAGGAAAAAATCGGCTGGCGGGCAGGATTCGAATGTCGCTACGTCACCTTTAAGACGTAAATTAGAATGTGAAGGAAGATTTCGACTGGCGAGCGGGGCTCGCGGGGGCTGATCAAAGCGTCTGGTGTACCGAACCAGAAGACGCAGGTTCGAATCCTGCCCGCCAGCCGATTTTTTCCTTCATTAAAAATAACTTAAAAAAACCTAATATTATGAACACTGCTCACAATTTAGCACATTATTTTTTGTGTCTTTCCTCTACATACAATCTTAAATTATCAAGTGAAAGCTTCGTTATTTAACTGAGAATCATTGGAACATTAAAGTAGTAAAACGTTCATGTTTAATTAATTAAGTGTCTTTTCGAGAACATCCCGCCCGACAGCATTGCGCTAGGCTCTGCCAAAAATCCCAAGTGCTCAGCCATGTCCGTTTCAAAGTACCAATATATTTCGCTAATTGCCTGCGTTGTATGTGCACTGAATATCGTAAATAACTTCGTACAGTACATAACTTCGTGCAAACTCTTAACAAATAAATTCAGGATCTACTATTACAGCGATCTGTGTCATAAAACACCACACGGGCCATTTTGTCGTCGTTTTCTCGTGATAAAACTATGGCTAAAGAAGAGATAATGTGTCGAGAAAATTATATATATCGTGGCATGCACGTTAGTCCCGCAGGTAGGCTAAAAAGGTCGCCTGCAGGAGAATTTACATTATTTAAGAAGTTTCTGTGAAAAAATACATATATATATATATATATATAGCCCCACTGGTTTAAGTTTTATTAGGTACCTAAATGCCTAACTAAAATTGACTTCGTAAATGGATAGGTACTATCCTTCACTTAATATTTAAAATAAATGTTATATATTACAATTATAATACCACAAAATGGCACCGACATTTGCGTTTACCCTCTACAACTAAATTTCTGTCTGCCGACAATAGGTGCTCATAGCCAGAAAATGAACCAAATCCTCCCACAATATTATGTGGCGACAATAATTTGGTATGCGACCCTACATAGCTGAACAACGCACAACAAAATTCTCTACTTAGAACACCAGTACAATTCTTCTCACTTAATGAAATTCTTTTTATCGTAAAAAATGCATAATTAATGTAGTGGTTTTCAACGCGACTGCTACGCTGTAGGTCCTAGGTTCAATTCCCATATCGGGCATTACGTAAATGTCAGTGGCAGCTCGGAGTTAGGATTTGTGCTTGCTGAATGGCAATAATATAGGCTCGCTACACATATACGACATTACACAAACTACACATTACCAACATAAACCAATCACCAGCAAACTGTAAGTGTATACTAGTACACCTTTGCCTAACACTTCAGAGAATACAAGCGTGATAATATGCTACGTCAAAATTCGCGGGCGTGTTAAAATAGATTTTAATATTGTCTGATCGCCTACGATGTAGTCGATTAGCGTCTACGGATGCGTAGACTGTCTATGGTTGCTAAGAGCCAGGAAGCTTCTACAGAACCCCAGGAGTTTAAAATTAAGTGCATTTTCCTGACGTTTCGGGGCATTGCGGGAATTTATTTAAAATAGTATATATCTACCCCCCAAAACAGATATGCGTAAATTCCCAAAGGTCAAATGCGTTGGGGTAGGTCTGTGAATTTATTCTACTGCCTTGATAATAGGGAAGGGTGTGCAAGCACTAACGCCCCTCTGCGCTCAATTAACCGCCTATTGTCTGGGGCTGTGTTCTAATGAAGTCTATATTTCGCACTCAAATGGCCCGTGATTTCATGGCCGACTTACTCCAACGCGTATTCTTACGGCCCAGTCTTCTTCTGACCGAGTTATCATTCTTTATAATTCTACTAATAATATATATACATGTGAAAGTTTGGATGGATGGATGTTTGTTACTCTTGTAAGCAAAAACTACTGAACGGATTTGGATGGAATTGGGCACAGAGGTAGATGATAGTCTGAAATAGCACATAGTCTACTTTTTATCCCGGTAAAATGTATGGTTCCCGTGTGACAGATTTGTTTTAATACGATGAGTATATACAATTACGTCGTCAACATAGAATAATTTATAAGAAACTAGCTTCCCGCCAGCGGCTTCGCCCGCGTGGTATGTTATTATACATATAAACCTTCCTTAAGAATCACTCTATCTATTAAAAAAAACCGCATCAAAATCCGTTGCGTAGTTTTAAAGATCTAAGCATACATAGGGACAGACAGACGGGACGGAGGACTTTTTAACCCCCGACGCAAAAACGACGGGGTGTTATAAGTTTGACGTGTCTGTGTGTGTGTGTGTGTGTGTGTCTGTCTGTGGCATCGTAGCGCCCGAACGGATGGACCGATTTTGATTATGTTTTTTTATTTGAAAGGTAAATTAGTCGGAAGTGTTCTTAGCTATGTTTGATGAAAATCGGTCCAAGATGGCCGCCGCTACAAAATAGCGAATTAAATATTTTTTCACAACTCCCTCGATATGGGTATCAAATGAAAGGGCTTAACTAGGAGAATACTACACTGTGAAAAATTTTAAATCCAAGATGGCTGCCACCACAAAATGGAAAATCACATTTCGAATCGGGGGTTTTCTAAATTTTTAATTTAGGTTATATAATATGTAGTGATACCCAGACCACGCGGGCGAAGCCGCTGGCGAAAAGCTAGTATATTAATAAGGATGACATGAGAAGTGGCCCGTTTATACAAGTTTTCCACTTTTATGAGACGTTTAAATGGAGCAAGACGCTGTAAAGTTATGGGTAAGAACACTCATTTTGTGAAGTTTGTATTGACTCGTATTAAAAACTTCGTAGGAAGGAAAATTACCCTGCTTATGCTGTGAGCTAGCAGTAGTGCCGCTATCAATTTAAATAAAGTTTTTAAGCCATAATAATTAAATAAAATTACTTTCTTATTCTATAAATGCTCATTCGCAAAAATACGTTTAGGAAAGTTTAAAGTTCATAGGATTTGGTTTAGTTTAGGTAGGTATTAAAAATAATTTCAAAAACATATTTTTGTCATCATCATTTCACATCATCTTAGTATTAATTAGATAATATCTGTTCGAAATGATGCAGGGGTTTATAAAAGGCATATAGGTACGTAACGTAAACTAAACTTCCTACTTATTGGCTTACATTTGTCATTTAAGGCAAATCCTCGATCTTTCTTCGCTACGATATCGGGACCGATAGCACTCGGCATTCAACGGCTTCCCAGGTAAGAATCAGTGAGAAAAAACAGATAAAGTGCTGTGGAAATGCGCCAGATTTAAGTAGAAGCTGTAGAATATCCTTTGCAACTAAACTTTTAAGAAAATTACTAGTCTGTAGTTAAAGGTATGTTAAAACAATTTAATTCATAACATACCATCATGCCTGTATTTCCTGAAGGGTTAGGTAGAGGTGTACTAATGTACACCACATTTCATCGGTATATTTAGGTCCAATTTAATAGGGCGAGCCTATTGCCACCGGGTACAAATCCAGACTCCGAGCTGCTACTGGGAATTTCACAGGAAAACACAACAACACTTTGCTCGACCCGGGATTCAAATTCAAACCCAGGAGCTCTATCATAGCAGCGCTTAGGACTAGACCAACGAGGCAGTAAAAATATAATTCTATGTAATAAAATACAATGCTTAAAACTGGTCACTGGTATGGTGTACAGTCACGAGCAAAAATATGTATTACACTAACAAAATTGCTAAATCGATTTTCTCCTAAATGTGGCTGTGACTGTACATTCTCTAGTCCCACAGTTTAGCGTGGTCACGACTCTTGGTCCTGACGTTAACCTACTTGTGCATCTTACGGTGCACCGAGCGCCCCCACCGGTAATTTTGAATAACTTAAGCGATGCTCCCCATCTTGAGAATGTAACTGCATATAAGTCTGGCACACCCCTTCCTATTACGAATGATTGGATCCCCTTTTGAAATACTATTTGCGATCTTACCTGTGGCACATCGCAAATATTAGCATATTCTTTAAAAATCTTTAACCCTTTAACCGCCCGAATCATCAAAGTCGATTATTGGTGTCATTGGCGCTTTTTACAAAAATCTCTTTAGTAACTCAGTTTTGATTTGTGCCCGGTTTTTAGCAATAATGTCGTCTGCTATACGGTATACTGTTGATGTACAAACACATCTGCCTAACCTTTCCCGGATCGATGGTATGATACCTTTTATTATATTTGTAAATATGCCTCAGGGGGTATTGACACAAATACTGTCGACTAGGACGGCTAAGATTCTGCAAAAGAAAATCTACAATCTTATGATTCTATAAATGGAATCAGCTTATCTATTTCATAAATTTACATGCTAAGCTCAAAAAAAAAATTCTGTAAAAAATGGCGTCACTTAGGTACCCACTTTAGCGATAATTTTCCTACGGCTTTGGAAAACCCCGGGATTTGCTAAAAACGTTTTCGCAGCACCAACATGGAATTAGACAATACAAAAGTAAGTTTACGTAGGAGGGCACTGTAGTTTTTTTTTCTTTTCATACACATTTTCACTGAAAGCTTTTTCTTTCTCAACGTCCAATGTTAAAAAGAAAGTAAAAAATTACAATTTTAAAGTTTAACTTTCAAATTGTAATTTTTTACAAGTATGGAACCCCGATGGAAAACTGCCGGGACGAAGATAATTTTTTATAAGATAAAATTCATAAGATTTTTAGGAAGACATTTTTATAAGAAGTCGTTATTACGCATTCTTTTTTAAATTGCTATATTTAAAAAGAGAACGATTATTGAGGTGTTATATAAATACGAATTAAGTTGAACCTTCTTAGACTTTCTAATGAAATTAGTTTCACTGCTTTCGCCTGCCTATTTGTTAATGTAGAAATACGCAAATGCGTTTCAATTCATGAAATGGATGACCAATTCGTAGTTCAGTAAAATTTAGGTCTGAAACAGAATTCTACCAGGCGCTCTACTGGTTTTGTACTTTATTTTATTAATTTACTTAGGCACGTCAACTAATCCGGGGTGGATCTGAGTAGGTACGAATTTAAACGGAGCATAAATTGCCAAAAAAAAAACTCAAAAGAGTATTAGGTATTATTATAATTAATGGGTCAGTGCGATTACACTAGTATATAGAAAGTAGGGAGAAATTCTAGGGTCTACCTAAATACCATTCTGAAATCTTTCAATTTTTATTATATACTTAGTCACCTAATACAGATAATTTATAGACAACATATTATCTGTTGTCTGACAAACTCTTTTGTTGACTATACCTGCTTCCCAAATACGTTTTGGTTTATTTTACAGTTATACCAAGTATGACTACGTTAAGAAATATTTTTTTACTTTCAATTTTAATTAGATGTAGGACCTACTAAGAACTATTAATATGAGATCAATAATTATGTTGATGATAACAACACCATTTACTATGGAAGTCCTACAATTTTATCGACAATAATTACATTGAGTTGCTAGGGGAGATCCAGACTACTGTCATAGCTACTCAAACATAGAATCTCTCTGGCTGTTTGCTCGTTGTCTGAGCCCTACTTTTATTCTTATTTATGTTTTGCTATCTCCATTCTCTCATCTAATTCATAATGGAAATACAAGTTTCTATTTCAAATGCGGTTTAGGTATAACAAGACAACTACTCAAGTGCTTCGAAATAATGGTTGTTCATCATTTTTGTAGGTTGTATTTTCTTGGAACGAACTATTATTTTGTTTATAATGATGAGGATAGATGAAGCAAATGTGGTGTGTTAATATATCGTAGTAAGTAGAAATCCATTGTCTCTGCCTATCCCAATGCGACATAGGTGTGAAACTATGTTTTAACTGTAAAGTCTCGGAGCAAAGTTGAAAAGGTAAATAATTAAGTTATTTTCTGACGTCTGTACGCGAATGATAAACTTTGAATAAAAACTTTTTGCGTACTTTGTCGGTTTACGGAATATGCCATGAAAGATGTAAAGGATCCGAAGCGTTGAGATTTAATCATATCAATATACTTTGATAAAATCTGTAAGACATATCTACATTACCTACTGGGTATTTTAATAATTATGCTGATAAAATATTGGCCGTTCCTTATCTAAAATAGCTTCAGTTTCCAACTTTTTAATCCAATATTTTAGAAGGAAATAAACGTTCAATATTTTTGTGTTTATTATACACGAAAACCTATATTGGGTATCTATTCTTGAACTAGCTTTGCCCTGCAACTTAGACCATGTTGACAAGCAAAAGTATATAATGTCCTTCTACGGCCTAATATTAACAACATTATTCTCAACTTCAGGCCGTAACCTCACGATTTGTTTTTATTAATATGGGCGTGTTTACACGAAATTTGCCGAAGCATTGCCGAGTAACTTAAGAGGATGTTGTCACGCGTGGCGGAAACTTGAAACTCACAAAGAATTTGACCCACCGGTGAACGTCACGACCACTTGCTTTGCTCTAAAGAGGTAATGTAAAACGGAACCAGTGACGTCACACACTCAACGTAAAGAGTTTTGACATGGTGTCGTCTACATAGTTGTTGTATAACAACTCTTTTATTTAAACTTATTCTACTGATTTTCAGGATTTTTTTATGTCGTAGTAGTAGGATCTCCGTGATTAGGATCTCTTGGGGGCCTGACTGACTGTCGCACTTAGACGGAGAAACCTAAGTATATACCTAACTCAAGAACCGTAGCAAGTGGCGTTCCGTAGTTTCCGTCTACCCCTATGGAAAAACGGGATGAAGGTATGTATTATATAGTTATTATATGGCCTATTATATCTATATGAATGTCTCAAAGGATGAATGGAACTATATGATCAAAGTCCTCCGTCATAATATTTAGAAGTAAACAATAACTGGTAGTAACAATTGTCAAATCGAACAATGTTCCATATTATGGCAACAATCGTTGCGGCTTTCCTTTAAACAAGCGCATTAAACTTAACGTAATTACCTAAAGTTAGATGGCTTGAAAACCAGGGCAGCAACAGGCACAAAATAGTAATCAAAAACAAATAACACAAAAGACCTATAGTTTCCTTAAATAGGTAACTAAAACATTACAAATGAACCTAAACAGAACTAGTCACAACACACTTTAACAATGGATTAATCTTACCTACTTACGTGACTACATAGTTACGCATCTTAACATCGGTATTTATACTGTTGTGTTTAGCATATTGTAGAGGTACGGACGGAGGTCATACTTACGGCTCGAGTTCAAATCTCTCCAGTTAAACTGCACTAATAACCATACCGGGTTTATCCGGCGTTATTAAACTTAATAGGAGAGATTAACCTGAATGTTAGTTTATGTATGTTTACAATTCATATTATTGTTATATTTAATACTACTCGTAACTTTTGCCCGAGACTTCGTTCGCGCAGAATATGGAACAACCAAACGAACATTGATCCCCCATTTTACCCTCATTTAGGTCGAAATTTGTTTGAATAAATGTTTATTTGTTTCTTATTCAATGCCTAAATACAAAATTTTATTGTTCAAGCTTCCCCTTCTAACCTTTTTTCGCAATGCAACAAAAGGTTAGAAGGGGAAGTTAGAAGATGCCCCCTCTCCAAGGACTAAACTATCTCTTGATCAAACATCATTAAAACTTCTAACGACGACTGCATAGAAAAGTGTTGAAATGTAAGCGTGTTTGTATCATGTTTTTATTATTCTCATTACTCTGCTACTCTCGTTTGTCTAGTGGTCCCAAACGCGACTGCTAAGCTAGAGGTCCTGGGTTCGATCCCCGGGTCGAGCAACGTGTTGTTGGGTTTTCTGTGAAATTCCCAATAGCAGCGAGGAGTCTGGATTTGTGCCCGGTTTATGGCAATAGGCTCGCCCCCTGTTACATGGGACCTAACCATACCGGCGAAATGTGGGTGTACATTAGTACGCCTCTGCCTACCCCTTCGGGGAATATGGGCGTGAAGGTATGTTATTCTCATTACTAAAGGAGGCCCAATCTATTCGAAAATATTATTCTTTCCAAGGTATTTCTGAACTTTTCTCTTGACTGCACACTGTACTGTTGGTGTTCACTTTCTTATTTTTGCGGGGTCTAGCGATGGATTTGATTCCCCTCCGAGACAAATATTTGTGTGTTCCAATGTATATTATATTTCGAGTCGGTGTACTTTATAACCCCATGAAAAGAAAAGAAAGAAAAATCGGAGTCCCAACTTATGCACCCTTTGTTAAACAACACAGGGGATACTCGTATAAAAAATGTACTTGAGCCAACATAGTTACGCAGTTCCCCCTTAAAATGTTATTCTATTTTCGTGGCATCAAGGATAAATTTGACAAATGGGTACAACTTGGCCAGATAATGGAAGTTTTTGTATTATTATCAGAGCGTGACGTTGTTACAATAAGTTTCTTCTAAGGTAAACGCCCACAGCTCCGTTATCGCATCAAAGCATTTTAGTATTATTTTTATAGGAAGCTTTACAAGTGCGTTCTAGTTCTCATAGTACTATCGATAGATAGAGACCGGACATAGAAGGTTGCATTGGCTACTGAAAAGTTGGATAAAAATAAACAAGCAGGAGAAAGCTGTAGAAGTCAGGGTGTGTAGAACGCTGTTTAGAAGTTGATTGAAATATTTTTTTTTTTACAGATTAATTGCAACAGCATCTTGAGAACGGTTGCTGATAACTACAGCTCACCAATTATAGGCAAGTTTGTGCAGAGGGTAATAAAGTAAGAGTGCTTTATTGCGTTCTGCACAGACAGATTACCTACCCTATAGTACCAACTCACCTATTTTGCTTACTAACATTAGTTCATAAGTCACTTTACTAACAAAATATGGATCTGTATTGTTGTCCGAAATAAAAATCATTCATTCACTAATTGAAAGTCGCTTATTAATTTCCTAGTGCATTTAAATTTAAATATATTCTCCCATCGGCGGTCTGTAGGTACTGAAACAAATGCCGTCTGTCCGACTGTCTGTAAGAAATGCCGACGAAACCAAAGAGGCAACTAAGTATTTGCCAATCCGATTGCTGGGGATACAATGAACGCACTGTCACAAACTAATCCGTTTGGTACATTCGAATGCGGAACTGTGGACGCTTCCCTTTACACGGTAAATTTCCCGGTGACCAACATAACTGAACAGTTTATCCTGTAAATACGAACCATCGATGTATGTAAAAATTTGGACCACAATTTTTATCAAATTTCCGGTACTGTGGTCACAGCAATCAGGTTTGTTGAACGATTGAGTTTTGTATTTTTATTTCGTAGTGTTTTACGTTTTTTAGACCAAATTTTTCCAGGTATACGTGATGAAGTTGAAAATTAAATGAGTATTTTTTACTTTTATTTTGTGCCGTTCACATTTTTGGCGTTTTATTTTTCAACCAAACTTTTTCGTAACACATTCAGATTATATTTGTGGCGAAAATTAAAATAACAATAATAATAATAATAATAATTTATTTAATAAACAGATAGTTAGACACAGTACAAATGTTAGTAAACGAGAGGTTTCTGCCTCTCATAATTATTATTTGGAATGTCGTGCGTTTGTAACAATTTTACTGTGTATCTGTATCATAGTGATTTGATCCCAAATCTCAGGACACTGACCACTGCCGATCCAAGACCAAGGATTAGTACTCGCGTGTCAGAAATCAGTATGTGAACCAAGGAATTTAAATCCGATATTCCAATCTATATTTAACAAGCGGACCCGACAGACGTTGTTCTGCCCAATATTTATCGCAGCAACACCATGCAAGGACCTCACATACACAAAAATATTTATCGAAATCGATCTAGTGGTTTTGGATGAGTCTAATGACATACACACGTGCGAAAACATTATAAATCTAGGTTTATAGAAGTTTGCTCCCCCGATAAACGAGGTCTCATGTAACGGGAACTGTGAATGTACATTAGTACACCTTTGCTTAATCCATCGGGGAACACAAGCCTGATGGTGCGTTATGTTATCCATTAATACATAATACTCACGTAAACCCAATCTATGTAGTTAACAATACCAGTATATAATCATTTAGGTTAACACTATCCCTGACTTTAATTGCTGCATAATGCGTAAGTACATAATACTCAATCGTCGTACAGCTGTTTGTTGGTATATAAGGTTGCGAGATTATTATAAAAAATATTATTAATAAATACTACGCACATTGAATTGTATTTTTGTTTTTAACCTTATAGGTCCTAATACCTAAGATTATTTTGTGTTTTCATTAACATAAAAAAAAATGGTTCAGTTTAGAAAGAGCTGGCTAGCTTTTTAGTTTTGCATTTTTATACTGTTTTGGAAATGATTCAATCAATACAACATGGCAATATTAAGGTGCAATCTTGTTACAGTATTATCTATCCTTTAACTAGATGACGCACGGTGGTCCGATACAATTCCTTTTTGAAATATAATTTTATGAGAATATGGATAATAATTAAGGGTGTCAATAGATAATCGCAATAATCATTACGTATTTCAAAACTTTGTAAATTCAACCCTAACGGGAACTAAAAAGAGTCCTTTTGAGATTTCATAAATTTCCATCTAATAACTGATTAGGATTAAGTTGCGTTCGCATCTCCGTCCAATCCAATCAGTGCTACGGCGTAGGCACCGTAGCCTTTTTCCGTAGCAAGAGGCACGTAGCTCCCATACTATGAATACATTTATGAAACTACTAGAGACGCCCCGCGGTGCCTGCCTTGAATTTCAGTCTTAAGAGTCTCGGCGTGTGATTTATATTACGATTATGACGTTTCTAGAACAAGAAATGTGTTTTAGTGGTGCGAAAACTTTTCTCAAATATGATAATGTTGACTAAAAAAAATTTGGTTAATTTAAAAGTGAAAAAAGTTTATGTTAATAAGCTTTTCAATATGCTTTACTTTACGTACTTACCTATTCTTAATATTTTTAACCGACTACAAAGAAGGAGGTTCTCAATTAGTTTTTTTTTTGTGTGTGCATAGTGCATACCGATATCCTCGCCAATCGTAAACCGATGTTGGCGTATGTTTTCGACAAAATGCAATTGTTTGTTTTTTCTAAAAAGTTTTAAGTACTTATCATTAGGTATTATAAAGAATAGGTTGTATGTAAAAAGCTAAATAAGGTACCTCAATTTCAGAAACAATTAAGTTAATACACATCTAAGAACAACTATAAGCCTTTACAGTTATTCAGAGACAATGTTCTGAAATAACAATAACATTAGTGTTCCGTACGAGAGATATCAAGCTGGTAATCAAATCAGAACTCTTGCCAATTACACGTTCCACTTGTAACGCTACAAACACTATTACTAGACTACTTTTATTATAGCACAGCTCGTTCAATCCTTATGGATTACCTTAAATAACCTAACCTAACCTAAATTAAAAATTTAGAAAACCCCCGACACGAAATGTAACTTGCCATTTTGTGGTGGTGGCCATCTTGGATTTGAAATTTATTATAGTGTATAGTATTCTCCTAGTTAAGCCCTTTAATTTGATACCCATATTGAGGGAATTGTGAAAAAATATGTAATTCGCTACACACACACACACACACACACACACACACACAGACACGTCAAACTTATAACACCCCGTCGTTTTTGCGTCGGGGGTTAAAAATAAACTAAACTAGCTTTCGTTTGAATTCTTTGCATTTTCAAAGCCTTATCTTCGGCTAAATTTAAATACACCCCGGTCTCTCTATTGGTAATTTCCAATACTGACGCCTGCTATTCATACTGATATTATAATTACGATAGTAGCGATGCATGCCTGTTGGTTTACCTGTTTGTTACCGTTTCTCGCCTTAACCGATAAAAAGATTTCGGTATAATGGTATGGCAAGAAGTTATACTACAGAAAGATTATAATGGGGCCTTCAGTCTCAAAGTCAAGGAGACAAAATATCGGGAAGGGATGAGTTTTGTGTCGTAATGTTATATGTTTAGTTTTTGTTACATTAGTCGTATAAGTTAATCAGCATTTACTGTACTTTCATCTTGTTAGTTTTATTATATTAAGTTTTATCTATTGGTATGTGAAACTACTACTTACTATGTTATGGACCAATCTTCCTCAGAATTTATCAATATTCTTTCAAGTTCGACTTTCTGAAAACTTGTTCTATGATAAATTAAGAAATTAGAAAACTCCCGACGTAAAATGTTATTTGTTATTCAACTAGTCAAGCCCTTTCATTTGATACCCATATTGAGGGAGTTGTGAAAAAATATACAATCCGCTATTTTGTGCCGGCGGCCGTCTTAGACCGCTTTTCATCCAACATAGCTAAGAACACACCCGACTAATTCACCTTTCAAACAAAAACAACAAAATCAAAATCGGTCCACCCGTTCGGGAGCTACGATGCCACAGACAGATACACACACGTCAAACTTATAACACCCCGTCGTTTTTGCGTCGGGGGTTAAAAAAGAATACCTATAATACTAAGGGTTATAAGTTCTTTTTAATAATGAGCAGAGAAAGTTACATTCAAATAGACATCGAAAAGTAATTCAAATCAACACAGCGAAAGGTTGCGTTAATTGCGTCTTAAATAGCTCTAATTGAAATTAGATACGTCGTAACGTGACTTTTATGTTGCTTAATTCTGGACCAAACAAAAAGATAGTCGCTTAATTATTAAGCTCCTTGCAAAATTATTATTGAGCAGCACGATAACTAATTAATCAAAGATGCTATGGTTTTCATTATCGTGGTTTTGATAATAAATCGGTCCACCCGTTCGGGAGCTACGATGCCACAGACACACACACACACACACAGACACGTCAAACTTATAACACCCCGTCGTTTTTGCGTCGGGGGTTAAAAAAGAATACCTATAATACTAACGGTTATAGGTTCTTTTTAATAATGAGCAGAGAAAGTTACATTCAAATAGACATCGAAAAGTAATTCAAAACAACACAGCGAAAGGTTGCGTTAATTGCGTCTTAAATAGTTCTAATTGAAATTAGATACGTCGTAACGTGACTTTTATGTTGCTTAATTCTGGACCAAACAAAAAGATAGTCGCTTAATTATTAAGCTCCTTACAAAATTATTGAGCAGCACTAATTAATCAAAGATGCTATGGTTTTCATTATCGTGGTTTTGATAATGGATACAGATTAAGGATAAGTCTGAACTTTTAGAGAACATTATTTTCAAACAAGAAACGACAGCGCCATCTAGTAATGTGAAGCTAAAACTTTGACCTATTTTATACCAATTTTTACAATCAGTGTACTAATCGTATCTAAAATGTTTATCTTTTTTTAATCGACACGCTTTAAAAAAATATGTTCGGAATAGATTAAATCCGTAATTTTCTGGCAAACTGTAATTTTATTATATTGCAACCTAGACCTACCCGCATTTTTTTTGATTTAGTTAATCATTTGCATTGCCGGGTCGAGTGTCAAACGAAACGTGCGTAGTGGTTGCTCTTGAATCGGGATCATAGAGGAAAATAATATACGGATCAGGATAGGTCTCGGATCTTGGTGAAATTCCTATTTGTTACGGCGATTAATTTAGTAATTGCACACGCGTTTTGGTCACGCATTGATTAGATTCACGTTTTACATCGTATACGTATCATGTTAGTTTTATAAACAGTGTTAGTGGATATATTCATTCTGTTTTAGATAAAGTGCAGTGAAAACCTAGTGATATGCCCATTCGGCTGCCAAGTCGTAGGTCTGGAGTGCGAATCCAGGAATCATTGACTTTTCGAAATCATGTATGTATTAAC
This sequence comes from Acronicta psi, assembly GCA_946251955.1. Taxonomy (NCBI): domain Eukaryota; kingdom Metazoa; phylum Arthropoda; class Insecta; order Lepidoptera; family Noctuidae; genus Acronicta; species Acronicta psi. Next base: position 5,290,748 of record OX276475.1, on the reverse strand, counting down.
GCGATGTGAAAATCACGGTGTGACGTGACATGGCGGACTATAGCCTAGTCCCCAGACTATAGTCTCAGTCCCTAGCCACAGAATAAATAATAACAGAATGGCCACTCTCTGCCCCTCCCTAACGTCAGATACCTCAGGTCCCCCGCATTCTGCCGGAGTTCTTGCCGGACTGCCAACAAACCCTACGCACCGTCACGCACACATTTGCACGTGTACAAACGTAATTTTGACAAGTTTTACATTTGGTATTGTAGTGTGCAGCGGTATCGGGAAGTTTGTATGGAGTGTCACAGGTGTGCCCCAGCAGTGGGACAGCAATGATGATGATTATATAAAAAACAATAGTTATATGTGTGTGAATGTCATTCATGTGTGTGGGGTCAAATACGGCGTGACCTCCTGCGTCAGATTCAAGAATATAGTATATTGACTACGGTAAGTGAATTATTAGTACCTGCTAGTAATATAGTATCGTCTATAGAATCTATTGGAGCTGTATAGTCAGGCTGCCGTCCCCCAGTGTGACATACGTACCTAATAATGTTTTTTTTTTGTTGTGTACTTACTAAGTTTTGCTTGTATATAAATGATGTAAAGCCTAAATATTTACAACGAATGTGATTCTTTTAATGATAAGGTTGATTGGCAGAAAATGCCATAAGCCATTAAGTCCGCCTTGTGTACCATTTTATGTACATAAAGTTTAAATAAATAAATAAGCCGATAAAATTGACACGTGATAATTGGAAGACACGTAAAAATCTAAAATTATAGAATGAGCCAATTTCACCTCATAAACAAAAACCGTCTCGTCTCGTGGGCAGGCAGTCTGTATGTATCACTGTGTTTTTTTTTGCGTATTGCCCAAACATATAGAACATATGTTTTAGACGTTTTATAGCCCCGGAATAATAAGCCATGTAGTCAGTTATGAACACCGCGAACACAAACTTTGAACACGAACATTTTGATGTACACAAGACATGATCTCCGGGATTTATTGGCGTTTTTTCTCAGTGGTAGCAAATGCCAACACTGTACAATGTACAAACTTTCTGATCAATTTACAGAAATAAATATTGGTTATATCCTAAATGATGATACCTTTCGACTCAAGTTCGCGAGCAACTTTATATGCTCTTCTACACATCAGAATAACACATAGGAACATACGGAGCCGAAGCGTTTGGTAGCTGCTAATTAATTTAATTCACACGAAAATTTTGTTCAGGACCGAGTTATTAGTTCAAGTAAGAGTATGATTAGGGCTTAAAATGGTTTCAATGTTTATTTTATTTATTTGTTTACACACACAAAGTTAGGTAACATACAGTAAGAAAATTCAATGACAATTGTAACAATGCAAAAGTAGAGATAACCGTGGGCCCGAAACTAGGCACAGTCTGTATCTTGGTGGCCCAATATTGACAGTAGAGACAGAATGAGTTGCCGAACGTTCATAGTAACGCAGCACATCCGGACAGATAAAAGTGAGTAGGATAATAATTCTGAACTTCGAAATAATAATAATAAAAAAGAAAAATACTATATTTTTCAGTATTATCTTATAGTGAAAAAATTTACTATTTTTGTATATTAGGTAATACAAAAGATATAGTAATAGTTATGTACATAATATATGTTTTGTATTACATAAAACACAATTTACACGTAATACAAAACATAATATAACTATTTGTTAAAGCAGTTTGATACTGTTACTTATATACTTTTTGTGTTCAGAAACCAAGAAAGTCTCATTATATTCGTACGGAATGTTTCCAATTTCTTTAGATACTGAGAGCCCTGTATTTTCTCCCTAAACATTCGTAATCCTTCAATTTGATTTGCATATCTTTGTACAGTCACGAGTATAAATATCTAGCATCATTATCATCAACATATCAACCAAAACAGATCCAACAGCTGAACAAAGGCCTCCATAAACTTCATCAAAAACATAAATTGTATACATTTAGCAAAATTCAAAAGCGGTTTCCTCTTAAATTATTGATTGACAAACTTACTATAGCGCGTATTTTCGAATATAACCAATACCTGCATAATCATATTGGTTATATTTCGAAGTTGCAGTCGTCATTTCATGAAAAAATCACTACTTACTTTTATGTAAGTTTATTAAATATTTATGCTCATGACTGTACCTACACATTTTGTTGCCCACAATGCGTCGCGGAGAAATTTATTGCTAATGTACGAACATTTATTCGCTAAGTGATTAATTGTCTTTTAGTTAGTTTAACCCTGAATAGCTTGTAGTAAGACCAATGATAATGGCAAACTTAGCAATGGCAAATACAGGGATTACTACAGGCATTTATGGCACCAACTTCGTTTATTTAAGGGGTAGAACTGGTATTATATTAATTAAAAATAACAGGCTTTGGAAACAATATAATATTAAACATAAGTAGATATAGGTCCGGAAAACTGGAAGTCTGTGGGTAAGGCCTTTGCTCAGTAGTGAACCTCTTTTGGCTGATGTGATGATGATACTGAAAAACTGGATGAAAAGAGCTCTCTTTTCATCCAGATCCTTTTTCATTCAGCTCTTTTCATCCTGCCACAGATGGCAGGCCTACGTCCAGCAGTGGATGTATAAGGGCTGATGATATGATGAATACTGAAAAAAGACTATTCAAGTTTAACATTTTAGTTGGTAAAAAGAGTGTTGCTATATAATTTGTATGGCGTACATAAGACTTGACGTCATCTCTTGCTGCAGTACGCTATCTTTCTAGCATAAAATTAAAATAGTTGTAACCTCCAAACTTTTGAAAAAACTTTTATCGGTTCTGTTTATGGTTAACATTTTCATGGGGCCATAAAACAGTCATCTAGTTTTTAGGCTATTTCTCGATATTAAAAGACTTATTTTCTATCTAGCTAATTTTAAAAGCAGAAATAAGTCTTCCATATTAGGTATGGAACTCGAAATTTATCAGTTTTATTTCTTGTTTTATTGTGTATTCCTACACAATTTCGTATGTGTAACAATATCACAAATCTTTTCCTGTTCCAATTTTTCTGTTGTGATTAATTTTGTTGCGGGTCCCAATCCCAATCCACTTAAATTTTCCCTGGAATAATACAAGCGTTATTGTTTTGGTCGACCATTATAGGGATGACGTTCACGAATTGCAGAAAGAATATACGACTTATACAGTCAACCAATAGATAAGTATACAGACAATCTGTGTTTTGACAAAGTGACTAAGTAAAGTCTGCACATAACCTTCCTCGAGAATTTAGCCATCAATCTATACGATTTTTTTTCAATACGACTTGTACTTCCAAAAAAAACAACAAATGCTTCAGCATTATTATTTTTGATAAGAGATTCCAATTTAAGCTGAACTCCAATTGTATAGATTTGTCTTACAATCAGAGGTCAGATTATATTGAAAATGTATAGATAGGTTTAAGACGCCTTGCTTCATGTCATCAGATTTACAATCCGTTTTGGATTGACAATGGTGGTGAAAGGATAATTATGTTAAGCCCTTCGTTACCGAGTTTAAGCTGCTTAACGAGGTCGGTGGAAACCGGTACGATTTAGGTAAGACTATGGCCAAATTCAGTAAAAGCAGACCTCTCTTGTATGGAAAGCCTGTACAATGCGAGGTCCACTTAAGCTGGAAGTGAGTACACACACACACCGACAGGCTACATACGGCTTATACCTATACGGTTGATTCGTCGTCAGTGATCTATAGGGATCCCTATACACAGACACGAATTATACGGCGACGGAGCCCTACCGTAGTTCCGTCGAATTCTATCTCCGTCAACGAAGTAGCGCGCCCGTCCGAAAGTTGCCCAGACATAACGATCCGTTAAAACTAGTGTCACGTTCAATTTTTCGGATGGGTAAAAACACATCGGGAGAAGTTACAACTGCCAAATTGCTTAGTTCGGGGCCCGAGCGATGCAGGCGTCCGTAGGTGATACGGAGTAGAAAACGCCCGTTACTATAGTCCGCGCGAACTAGTTGGCCGCGCCTTAGGTACGGATGGGGGTGAGGCGGCGGGTTACTGGGACGAAAACAAGTGTCTCCGCCCCTCCGTCGCACCGCGCTCAGGCAAACCCGCCCCTCCGTCCCGCCGCTCACATACCTACGGCGCGGGCAACTACTTCCGCGCAAGCCAATAAGGCACGGAACAAAAAATAACTTCCTTTTTCCGTGCTTTCAACCCATCGATCTTGGAGTAAGCGTGTATAGTAAGCGTGGACGAGGGATATACCGTCTCATTCTGAATAAAAACCCGTGCCCAGAGGGATAGTTCCTTAGATATGTCGTTCACTACGACCATAAGTAAAAACTAAGTAATTTAGGTGGTTGTAGGTACATGGCAATGTGTCAGTTTCATTGCACATAGCTTTGCCAGTATCAAACCCTTGAATCCCATCGATCAATCTATATGTCTCGAATAAACCGCAGTCACCTCAAATATCTTCCTATGGTCATTTTCAGTCCCTTATACATTTGCACGAAGTTAATAGCGAGTTTTGATAAATGACTACGGAAAAATGGACTGTAGGTATAGACTGCAATCCCAACAAATATAATTATTGTCATACTTAATTGTCGAAATCGGCAGGCTTAAATTAAGCCCGTAAGTTCATTAAAAGCCAGTGCTAATTAGTGAATGTTACACGTGGATTTCCGTATTAATAGATAGAGCTATGAGCTAACACGGAGGTGCTATTTGACTGATTTTGCGATGGATTTCCGCGTACCATTCTGCGGATGTCCGAATACACATGAATGAGCAGGATTCCTGATTCGATTGCATATTGTGATATAACTACTATATTTATGTAGTCAGTCGGTAGTGTGCAACCTTTAAATGGTTATAACCTATTTAAATCATTAATTGGTATAAGTAGTATTTATTTAAAACAGAAAATTACAAATTACCTTTATACAAAAATATTTACAGAATGTACAAATTTAATAAAAAAAACAACAAATAAATCAAAATTTTATGATATGGTTATTAAATTTGGTAGTATAAATGCATTGATGGCGAACTAATACCATGCACGCCATTGGCCACAGGACTTAGGAATTTAAGTAGGTTCCTAAGTAACTGAAATAAGATTGGATGCTTGGATAATTTTCGCAATCATGAAAGATTTCATTTTCATTCGTGATCCTCCAGGGAGTCAAAACAATTGTTTTTCTATGTGTAGTTACCATTTGATCCTTGACAAACTATAAAAGTTGAAGGAAAACTTTGCGAGGAATCCTGCATGCCTTGAAAAACTCTAAATGGCTTTTATTATTAGAGGAGACTCGTGTTCAGAAGTGTAATAGCAAAATGTGTACACAGATAATATATTATATCAACACCAATAATGAATGTATAATTGCTTAGTTTTTTTAAACAAAGTCAGGGTTATCACGCAATATAAATATTGCCCAGCTATGTTTAGTCAAAAAATCTTTCCTAAAACAATAGAACTTTAAAATTTTAGCAATTATTTTTACCTCCTCTTTTCGGATTACCTTTATTAAAGCGTCGTATCGTACATCGTACGTGCTTTTCATTGCAGTGGCGTGCCACAATAACCCAAAATGTATTTTTAACTCCAAAATATTCTGTACAATCTGTTTGCCATTTCTCTTTTAATTTTAATTTGTGCTTAATTTGTGAAATTTACCTGCGAATTCAACTGAATTAACTGCTGTATTTATAATTACGTTCGCTTTCAAGAGCTTTTCGCAAGTATTCCTTAAATGCAATGATATTATAGTTAAATAGTAAGTGGCCTTTAGTCAATATTAGGAAAAATTACGTGGTGCAAATTGAAGAGGAGACAATTTACACCATTTTCGCACAGACGTAGGTTACAGACTGCCATTTTGCTTCTTTCATACTTCTTAAATTTTATACGATATACAAAATTATATACCAACGGGTGTCATAAACGGGTCTTATAAATTTTTCCCCCGTTTTTGCAACATTTTTCATTCCTACTGTGCTCCTATTAGTTGTAGCGTGATGGCATATAGCCTATAGCCTTCTTCGATAAATGGGTTATCTAACACTGAAAGATTTTTTCAAATCGGTCCAGTAGTTTTGAAGCCTATTCAATACAAAGAAACAAACAATCAAATCTTTCCTCTTTATAATATTAGTATAGATATAGATAAGTACTTACATATTGTAAGGAATCGAAGTTATATCGAAGCAAGAAGTCGCGAAAATGCTAATTTATAGAAAATACGAGACCTAGATTCACTTCCCTTACTTTAGCTAGGTTCTCTCTCACAGTTAACCAATTAGTCAGTTCATTCAATTTCCTTTACAAAACAAGTTTCTAGCTTCGAATATTACAAAGCTACAGCTATTATTTCCTCGGCAAACTTGTTAACTATCACTAAAACAAACCATTATAACTTTTACTCAGACATTTCTCGAGATGCAAACCAATGAACCGGTTTGTTTCACGAGTGTTTTCAACTAGGTACATTTTCTTGTGCAGAACTAACAACTATTCAGTTATTATCAACTTCATACTAGGAAAGCCAATTCAAATGGTATACTCGAACCTATTTTACTCGAATTTACTCTATTTTGAAATCCCGACGCAAAAACGACGGGGTGTTTTAAGTTTGACGTGTCTGTGTGTATGTGTTTGTCTGTGGCATCGGAGCTCCCGAAAGGATGAACGGATTTTGATTTTGTTTTATTGTTTGAAAAGTGAATTAGTCGGGAGTGTAAGAACACTCCCAACTAATCAAACATAGCTAAGAAGCTATGTTTGATGAAAATCGATCCAAGATGGCCGCCGCCACAAAATAGTGGATTACATATTTTTTTACAATATGGGTATCATATTTATCACTATGGTAAATTTCAAATCCAAGATGACCGCCACCACAAAATGGCAAATAACATTTTGTGACGGGGGTTTTTTAAATTTTTTGTCTTCTCTGAAATAATAGTTGTACACAAAAAATACTTGTCTTCCATAAATTTATTTTATATAGGATTGTGTTAGCAACTGTCTCTCTCTCACTCGGATTTATGGCATAATCCGCTGCAACTCATGAATAAAAATATCCATTTCCGTTATCTAATAACTCAATGTGTTAGAAGGAATATAATATCGGTTGTTCACTCGAGTACTGTTTGTTTATTTGGAAGTAACTCGACCCGTGTCTACTTTGCACGGGATTTGTCTTGTGTTGCTATCGTTGCCCGTTGCCGGTCGAATGGGCACGTAACTCATTTGTACTACGAAGTGATCACCTGGATCTTAGTAACAGGTAGAAAGGCAGTAGTATCACTTCATGCAATCATGCAGATAAATAAATAAATAAATATCCTGGGATTTTTTTTACACAGCACCATCTAGTCCCAAACTAAGCAGAGCTTGTACTATGGGTATTAGACAATAGATATAATACTTATATACTTTTTTTTGTAAATACTTACTTATAATATATAAGAAACACACAGACAAACACAAACACCTAAGTTCATCACATAAATGTTTGTGTCCTGTGGGAATCGAACCTACGACCTCGTGATCAGCAGTCCGGTACTCCAACCACTAGACCACAGACGTCGTCAGATGTAGTCAGTAGGTACTGTTAATGTCCATTCCATCGATTGAGAACCATTCTGTTAATGGTAACTTTAGAATAGTTCCCGTTAAATTACTTGGCAGATAATTGCATGCGACTTTGGTTCAATCTTTTTGATTTATCCGGCAGTTACCGGCTATCCAAAAGTCCTGGATAGCCGGAACTGGTACATTAGTCATTTACAAATTTTACATTTTAATTCAATCAAAAACTTGATCCCATTGATCTAATTATGGTTCTAGGTCTAAATAAAACGTTAACTAAACTTCGATGGAGTAATTAAAAAGTTAGAGACCGCTTAATGATTACCGTACCTACCGATTTTCCAAACGCAGTTTAATTTCTGTATTAAAACGTTGCAGAAATGAAACGAATCCTTTCCGTCTACATCACGGATGATAGAATTGTGACCTTTGACCTATCACAAAGAACGAAGAATTAAGAATTAATATCACGAAGAATTCGTTTCGTTATTAGAGATATACATCTCTAATAACGAAACGATCAATCAACGAAAATCAACGCTCCTTTTCAAAACTGTTTCAAATATTTGCATTTCTCAAAGCAGTCTGAACTTAGATAGATTAAAAAAAAACGATAGTTGTTTTATCATTATTTAGCAATCAACCTGAAAATCATGGTATATATGACTCACGTGACGTCATCGTGACTGGCTTCTAAACTTCACCGTACGGAGCCCCAAAATGACATCAGCTAAATAAAGAAGTATAGAAGAATCGTAGCAAGTCTCTAATTTCTGCCTACCCCTGTCCGAAAAAGGCGTGAGTGTATGTATGTATGTATGTTTTACATTTGCCAAGCCAACAAAAATTGGAAAACTTAGGTTTTTCTTAAATGTGGAAAAAATACCGAAACGCCTTGGAAAACTGTAATAGCAATATAACATACCGTTTAATATTCGTGAACCTCAAAACATTGCCTTTATTTCTTATCCAAATGAGTCGCACGATTCATCCATTCATCAAAAGACCTATCATTTTGACAGGACATTTTTATTTTCTTCTTGGAACCGTTTGCGACCTTCGTGGTGTAATCTTAAACTTTTTATAAAGTACTGAGCTTGAAACTTGAACTATAACTACATAGAGGAAAAGTTTGTGTAGATAACTGTCCAGATATTGTAAGCAGATAGTTCTAACTTCTAGTTTATATCTTGTGTTTGATTTTGAATGCAACATACCATCTCGCCTATATTCCCAGAAGGGTTAAGCAGGGGTGAACTGCGGTACGCCCACAGTTACCGGTATGTTTAGATCGAATGTAATAAGGAAGCGATGACAAATTGTCAAAAAACAATAACTTTTTAAACAACAATTTTTACCATGAAATAATAATGTGCCCTACTGACGTGCGTTTGACATTCCGTAACTGACACTGACAGCAGATTGCTGTCAAGTTGACAGCTATTACTATGAAATCATTACGAAACAGATAATAGTGTGCGAAAATGGAGTGATTTTTCTCAAATAAAAAGTCATTTTTCTCATCCCCCAGTCAAGATTAAAAAAGTACGATTAGAGTTTTAATCAGCATAATACAGGGTATATTTTCCAATAAGTGTACCTTCGGTTCGTCATTTGGGCTGATTTCGATGACCTTCTTTGACATACGGAAGCGTTCTGAATATTAGCCTAAGTTAAAAAATATTATATAAATATTAGCCTAAATTAAAAATAAACTACATACCTGTTTTAAAGCTGAACTTCTGCTATTTGTTTAAAGCGCCTACTGAGAAGATAGTCGCAATTTATCTGCGTCTCGACATGGTGTGCAGTGACAAAGGGTGATCGATATTATCTGTCTATTATAGCGCGACATCGACATCAGTATGATAAATCAACTATCAATATTAATCCTGTTTAAATACCATCACGCCTGTATTCCCTGAGAGGGTAGTTAGATGTGTGAGAATGTGCCAATATATCCTCAAGAATATATAAAATTTCAAATTACTCGAAAATGGTTTACATTTACATATCGGATTGGCGTCATATTACCAGTAACTCTGTATTCTTCATTATAGTAGAACACTAGGCTAACGGCCTTATTAGCCAGGAAATGGTGTACAAACAAACGCCAATAATTTAGGGCATAGGACATATCTCGAACAACACGAAAAAAACGTGTAATTCTAAAAGAGTTACTTACATGCTAAAAAGCTCAGTGACAAAACCAATTAGTTAACTAGTTTTACAAATGTTTTTAACATAGTTCGACATGTCTCCCCAAGCCGTCAGTCTGACGGAGGTTAGGAAACCCGCAGATGACGTCAGATAAAATCCGGCCAACCCTCTCTCAAAATGTAGTTTGGTTACATAACCCTGGTAATGTAGACTACAGTGGTATGATCCGAATCGGGGGGTGGCAAAATAATGTCGTTTATTTTTCTCTGTGGGACTTATTAGGAGAGGGATTCCCGAAAACATTTTATTTTCTGAATATTGGGATAAGTTTTTCCGATGCATTAGTTTTATGCTACTCTTCTTTAAGCGGTTATAATTTGGGTAAAATGAAATTACCTACATAAACCCATTACATATACCTATTTATTTTTATTGTTATAAGATGACAAACGCTTGTTGAATTGCCTGGCAGACATTTTTTTCCATTTTTTTTATTAATCCGGCGGTTAGCGTTTGACTGGTAAAACAAGCTCGTTGGTCTAGTGGTCCCAGACGCGACTGCTACGCTAGAGGTCCTGGGTTCGATCCCCGGGTCGAGCAAAGTGTTGTTGGGTTTTCTGTGAAATTCCTAATAGCAGCTCGGAGTCTGGATTTGTGCCCGGTTTATGGCAATAAGCTCACCCCCTATTACATGGGACCTAAACATACCGGCGAAATGTGGGTGTACATTAGTACACCTCTGCCTACCCCTTCGGGGAATATGGGCGTTATGGTATGGTGAAACAGGCCCTAATTGACTCCTGCAGCATAGGTCTACCACCCGGGACTTAGTGAATTTCAACCTCCGTTAAGTAGGCAGGTATTCTTGTACAGTGCCTCGACCATGAGTTTTTCTCACTAGACTCGCTAGCGACGCAGTAAAATATTTGTATGGAAAACCTTCGCAGCGCCTCTAGCGGTTACGTAAGGAACTAAAATCTGCTATGAGATTACAGCCTTTCGATGCGTAAAAAACCTATCGAAAGCCATTCGATAGAACTCATGGTTGAGGTACTGAATACAAGTAGTGTAACTATACTTCAGTATATTTTGTACTGTAATTTCATGCAAATACATCATTTAAATGCTACTCGAGTTGTGATCTCCGTCCGCATTTCTAAAGGCCTCTGATACGCGCCGCAACAATCCACGCAAGACATAAGGTTAAAGTTCAACAGAAGCAAATGGTATTTACTTAACGACCGTAGGTGGACTAACAAAGTCGCCGTGAACTATTGCAATCTCAACTTCAGTGACGAGAAGAGCCCTCATATTGATATTGAAGTACGCCGTATATTGAAATCTTTTGTTGGTATGTTTATTTACTTTTGCTGCATATTAGCTAGTCTCTCTCTCTCTCATAGTGCCTCTCCGACTAGCGAAGGTTGGCAGTCAATTTAGCATATTCATGCCTGTCTCTAGCGAGGCGAAACAGTTCGGCAGCACTCGCTATCCCCGTCCACTCTCTGATGTTTCGTAGCCACGACTTCTTCCTCCGACCGACACGTCTTTTGCCTGAGATTTTTCCCATTATAATAAGTTGCAGCAACTCGTATCTTTCATGTCTTATGACATGTCCTAAGTAGGCAACTTTTCTTTGTTTAAAGATTTTAAAAATCTCACGTCTCTGCTTTTCTCGTCGGAGAACTTCCTCATTCGTCACCTTTTGAGTCCAGCTTATAGCAAGCATCCGTCTGTATGCCCACATTTCAAACGCCTCTACACGTTTCCTGAGGTCTTCTTTAATCGTCCAAGCCTCACATCCGTATAGAAGGACGGGCCAGATGTATATATATTAGCTACGTGTATACTTATTTATGGTGATACTAGCTTTTGCCCGCGATTTCGTCCGCGAGGAATCGACACTTTGGACATAATTAAAATAGCATAGATAAACTTTCATGCCTTTCAGCCTTTAATTCACAAATTCTCACGAAATTTCAAAAACGCTTGAACGCTATTTTCTAAATAGGTGCAGTTCCATCGTTTTATGACGGACCTCCACAAAAACTGTCCATCTCTGTTTTAACCTTTTCGCGACAAAAGGTAACCTATCTGTGTACCAAATTTCATCAAAATCGGTCAAGTGGTTTAGGCGTGAAAGCGTAACAGACAGACAGACAGAGTGACTTTTCTGTTTTTTTGAGAGATTATTTCATATTAGTGTGAAATAGAGCGTTCCTATCAATAAAGACTCTTCTAATAAGTGGCGTCGTAATTATCATCAACCTGACTGGGCTTGACAGGAAGATGGATAAACGAATCAAAACCGAATATTTGAAAATGATAATAATAATATATGCTTTTATAAATTTTGTTTAAATTCGTTGGTAGATTCCAATGTTAGATTGCAACGTGTCTCATATCCTGGTTGTTGGAGTGAAAAAGGATGTTATAACAAATGTCAGAGAATTAGACAGGTCGAAAGACGTTAGGTTGTACTCCCATCCATACATCCATACCAAACATTAGGTACCATATATCTGACAATCTTGACTGATGCTAGTTGTTACCGTCGAACCTCTAACGACCGCTCGTGCTAATGATGTGTCGCGTACGTGTTTGAAGTACCTTTGACATGGATAGTAAACCGTTACGTTCAATAAAAATTGAGAAAGTTAATAGAAATATTAGGATGGAGCCGCACCAAACGAGAAAATGCCGTGTGTAGATGTTCCCATTCAAATTTATTTTCTTTCTTACTCTTCTTATTATTTCCTTTTCATTTACTTGCTCCGACTGCCATCTTACCCAAAATGGCTCTCGCCGAGGCATGGTATGTAACTAGCTATGTTAGTCATATATCATATACCATCACGCCTGTGTTCCTTGAAGGTATCGCAAATGTGTAGGTACAGTTCGCGCCAAACTTATTGTCCGGGTTGAAGTTGGCGCTAGCTAACTTTAACCCGGCCGTAAAATTCGGAGAAAGAAAAATATTGGATTGTAATAAATAAAAACGAAAGCTCAAGTCGTAATCTGTCGTTATAAATTATTCTAATCCAATATTTTTCTTTCTCCGATTTTTACGACCGGGTTAAAGTTAGCTAGCGCCAACTTCAACCCGGACAATAAGTTTGGCGCGAACAGTACTAAAGTACAGTCAGTCATTCCGGTATGTTTAGGCTCCATGTAAGGTGGCGAGGCTATTGTAACTAGCCGGGCACTCCGAACTCTGAGCTGCTACTGTGAATTTTAGAAAATATCCAATATAATAATAACACAGCTCCACCTGGGAATCGTAGTTGGCAATCGCGGTTGCGACTACTAAACACTACCTATAACGCGGCAATTTAATAACCTCATTTGCCTGAAATTAATATTCGTCAAAATTGAGATGCCAACCTCATTCGGTTCAATCGTATTAACATTATATTGTGTGTCAGAGTATCAGTGTCGAGACACTAATTGAAACCACATCGAATGCAACATTAACATGACGTAGGTATAGTTTAATGAACTAACTGAGAATGGTTAATATAGCGGTTGAAATTGACTGTAAATGTACTATTGAAATTTTAAATTGGTGGATGAAAAATAAAGGTAGATATTATATACGTAAGAAAGGGGAGATTAATCCAATAAAGACCTAGAGTACTCCTCAATGAGTTAGGCAGAGGCGTACTAATGGGCACCCACAGTTCGCTGTGTTTAGGTACCATGTAATAAGGGGCAGCCTATTGCCAATTACCGGGCACAAATCCAAAATTCCGATCAGTTACTGACAAACCCAATAACACTGGTTTGAGCTCCCAAGAACCTAGGTACATAATCTAAATTGATTTTGTATGAAAAATTCTAAAACACATTACATTATATACAAACATATTTCTGTACAAATAATTCAGATCAAAATAAAACACCATTTTACGAGCCAGATATCCCGTGGCCTCCAACGTTTTATAGTTTTCAATATACAATATATATTTTTTAAATGTATGTATAATGGTGCAAAGATGAACCTTTATATCACGCAAGTAAATTAAAATAGGTTTTATGTGTACAATAATAATTATAAAACTAATAGATAATATATTTTTAAATTAAATACGACACATTGGTTTAGTACATGTGCGGCTGCCGAGTTTAGGTTTTAGGTTCGATTTTCAAGTTGAACAGCTTCGAACAACTGCATTTTCTTGTTAGATAACAAGAAGTCTTCTCTTCACCTCTCTCAATACTATAAAACTTAATCTCAGGTTTACTAAAAATATCCATAAAGTATATTTGTTCTTAACAATTTACAGTCTAAGATCCATAACTTTACAGGTGTTACAAGAAGTACTCTTTTTGTTTTAATGTTTAATGGGGAAACTTATTTAAGACAAAGTTTTAGATCTTATATCACCCAGGCAACAATTTAAACGGCTTCTAAGACTTTAGTTTGTCCAAATTTTCTATGAAAATAATCCAGATATTCAGCAATATTTTCCTTAGCATATTCAGACAGAGTAAAACTTAGTCTATTTTGCAAGTTACAGAGAGGCTTGTAGCTTATTATTTTAATACGCTGATCAGTCTGCAAGGTTAAACTGAGCTTGCCACGGTCATTATATTGATAGGTATGATAAGTTGATCTGTTGGGCGATGGATAGTCAAAACAAAAAACCCAAAAAATATCAACCAGTTTATCACTAGGATAATATTAATAATGCCCAGAACCTAGTATCTGGAGTAGTAGTGTTATTAGAAATTATAGTATCCAATTGCGGTTTTTTCATGTAAAATGCTGATACTCAGTCGTATCTGGTTAGACTGGAACCCGACCACAACATAGGCTAAAATAATGATAACAACAGCTTGGGTTTCCATACAGTCAACATTTCCAAATTAATATTTATGTTGTTCGTGTTACAAAAAATCATTTATAAAGCCCGGCACACCTTATGATATACCTACTGGTGCAAGTCTAGACTAGACTAGCGCCAGTTTATCGCTAAACAAAAACAAAACAAAAACTAATCTTATATCTGGATCCCATTGGATTACAAATGCCATCCTTGTTTACAAGTCGAAACTATTTTACGACTTCTAAGTTGGCAGTGAACTTACAAGTTAATATTGTCATGGAAATTAGCATAAAAAATCCCTAACTTTACCTTGGAACTTAGCACACGGATATGAGAAAAGTTTCTTAAGTGGAAAAATGGCGCAAGTATCTACCTATCTACTTGTTTTTACTGGAATTGAAAAGCAATCTCACTTGCAGTGAAACCTCTTTACTTACAATATTTGCAAGATAATGCCAATAGTTTTTAAATTAGTTAGGATACTAAAGAATAGATAAATATTCTTTATTGCACACCAAAAACCAACCAACTATACAGTACTTAGATACTGCCTTTCCCAAATCGTCCATTTTTAATAATTTATTATTTAAATTAGAGATAGGTAAAACATAAGATAGCCTACGTATGTCCTTCTCCAGGAAGAAAACTCCAAACGCCATTTTTTATCGTTATGTTTCTAGCAGTTTAGACTAGAACAGGAACAAATAAATAGACAGAATTACCGTAGGACTATTATCTATCTATTCTGTGAAAATACTTTTAACAAGTATAGGCCATCTCAAAATAGTTGAATATCGGAAGCAGTGATATTTGGCAATGCAGTGTGCGCGGCCAAGTCACTGGTCTAATGTTCGATATAGATACATATAACTACCTACATAAAGATAACTTTGATAATATTAAACTGGAAATAATAGTAACCCTCACTAGTCCAGCGTAGTGGACTATATTCTAACCCTTCTCATTCTGAGAGTAGACCCACACTCAATTGTTGGACAGTGTTGGGATTGATGATGAATACTAATGGATCGTAATCATAAACAAAACCAATTGTTTACACATCTATTACATCCTTATCTGTCGTCGCAGGATATCTCCGGAGATTGTCCTTGTCACTCCGGACATCCGGACTCATGCCTACATAATACATCATCCTCCTACCTTCTCGATAACAAACGAATAAGGTGGAAATGATATTTTCTCATGGCTGATTTTCCTCATACTCATGCATTCCCCACTTGTTTTCCGTAGGATTCCGCACATTCCGCAAGATTAGCAGAGGACCTACTTGGTCGAAGGTCGTATGGGATACATTTTATTGCGTAATTATAACAATTACCTACGTTAATATCACTTTAATTTACCTTTATTCAGAAATTCAAAAATGGAAAATAAGGTCTATTTTGGTAAATTTTGAAACTTTTGATAGAATAACTAAAATCGAATCTACAGTAAATATATCGTTGGTAGATAACTCAAACTTTAAATATTCATCCATATGGACGATAGAGACACAGCTTAAAAAAGCTATTATACTTAGTGTCATTCAAGTCTGCTTGCTTACTTTTACAAAGTTTCTCATTAAACGAGGATCTATCTACTTTTTAAATGTTTAATCACCCATCCAAACAAATTCAGAATCAGAATAATTTTATTAATGTTATCACCATCTCTCCTCTCAGAACGAGAGGGGTTAGGCTATAAGTCCATCACATTGCCCAAGTGCGAGTTTGCATACCCGTTGTTGAATGTATAATTTAAATAAAATTCTAATAATTGTATTTTATTTACAGACTAAACAAGGTACATAATAAGTATTGTTTTAAATGTTTATTTGTTTTAAGCTGTGCATACGGCGTAGTGCTTCCACTTAATAAAATGGGAACATCGAGACAACGTAGTGGACATCAAGTCACAAAAATATGTACCCTGTTTCCAAACAATCCGGTTGGAATTCTTTATTTACGTAAAAATGGTTGAATTTCTAGTCACGGACCAGTTGAAGAATGCAATACATTTGAATGCAAACTATTTGCTGATAAGAAACATTTGCTCCTAGGATTACCTACTCAATTTGTTAGTTGGATAGCCTCCAAGTGTTTATTGCATACTAAAAATACCTACTAAGTATGGTGATGGTATTGTGGGTGCAGCGGCTGAGCAATTGGCTTCTGTTCCTTTTGGATTTGAACGTAAGGGTTCGAAACTCACATGGAACAAATATTTGTATGGGGTGGTCATAAAGTTAAAATTTAATTCAAGATACTTAGACTATTTTTTAACGATATTTTTACATTTTAGAGAGCCCCTCGAAGTGAGCGCCGTCGTCGTCTACCAGTGTTTTGCTGAGAAAAGAAGCAACAAATTTCGTTCTTCGAAGTTTGTTCATTTATTGAGAAATAGACACCATATTTTTATTTGTTTATTAGAGTATTTATTTCATTGATAAGAAATATTTTTTTTATATTTCAGGGCTAAGCCTGATATTTTGATCCTGAATTTTTATCACCTGTTTTATACTAATTAAGTAGTCTCATAGTTAGAGACAACTCTCACTATGCGTTATAAAATTATAAGTACATAGTCATCCCCTGAAAGATTAACAGTGAATTAAAAATGACTATTTCGTGAACACAAAGACAGTTTTTTGGAAATTCCTAGAAATTTCTACATTGGGAAAAACGAGATCTTTACAGCCACAAGGCTAGAGTAAACAAAAACATTAATTAATACTTACACAAAACAATCATTTATGTGCTTAGACATAATCCCCAATGTCCGCATCACCTCAAGTTATTACGCTGAACATGATTGAAGGATTAAGGTATATAAGAAAAGGATATAAAGGAAGCGTGGCTCAAAATGTCAGTCGGGAGATGTTGCTGTAAACAACAATTATACAATTACATGTGTATACAGAGTTGCCGAAAGAAATTATACCAACAAAACAAAATCAATCAACAAAAATCTTCCCCTTGTTAAAAAGTAAAGACTTGAATAGAATCAAATGCGTGAAGTGCTTGTTTTGGGTGCAGTAAATTCCCATGGGGATCCCATCCCGCCACCTAGGGAGGCGGCGGGGTATGTCGGACACATACCGACTAAAAGCCGCACTCTTGCCATCGCTTGCGCTTTGCGCCATGCGATCAGGAACATTCACCACAACCATTTCGGGATGCTAAAGTGGGTCCGTCCAGTAAGCTCGGTCCAGGTTGAGTGTACAACTGTTAGTAGGGTTTTCTATGAAATTGTTAGTTCTATCTCGAAGTTTACAAACCTAAGCTTCGAAATAGGTAGGTACAAAAATTTTTATTAGCCCCGTTAAAGACAATAGCCTCGCCCCCTATTACATGGGACCGAATCATATTGGTTGAGTGTGGCTGTACATTAATTGAACATCTCTGAATACAGGCGTGATGGTATGTTTGTTATGCGTGTTAAAACGTAATGTGCGCATGTAATTTAGGGCATAGACCCGGTTTTTCCCGGTTCTGAAGAAAATGGGTTTTTCCCGGTTCTGAGCGTTTTAAAAAAAACCGGTTCTGAAATTGAAAGAACCTGGCTTTTCGGTTCTTTCGGTTCTCGCGATTCTTTGAATAAATCGTTTATAATTTGAATCTGAAAATAATCTAAATCTTGCAAATCAACCATAAATGGCGCCGTAGGTGTATAAAGTGGTGTTATTTTTATGTATAGTTTATAATTTCTTCACAATTTCTATGTTTTCGCATAATTTATACAAAAATTACAGACCCACGCTGAAAAAGGTTTATCTGAGGAATCGATCGATATGACTCGTCATTGTTGGCTGCTTGTCGGATTGAATTGATATAAATGCCGGTGTTTTCTCAGGGGGTCAGTACTCTCTGCAACAGTGTTCCTCTCACTCCACATCGATGATCTGCTGAAACCTAGAATCTTCTCCTAGAATCCCTTCAGGAAGTCTCGGAATGGGGCGATGCCAATCTAATCAAATTCAAAGCTGCCAAGCCCCACGCGTCACTATTTTTCCGCCAAAAAAAGCCCCTTTCAAACTCGCTCCTTCTTTCCGAAATGTATCTGTGCCGATAACTGACCATCTTGAACTCTTGGGCGTTACTTTGACGTCAAACCTCAACTTTGGCTCATACAAGGTGGAAGGGACATCGACGCACATCTGACTACCGTGAGTTCAGAACATGATTCTGGACCCCCCTGTGTTCAAATTTTCCATAACTATTGCATCTATTTTTCAATTTTTTCTGCAATTATTTTTACTTGAACGTGTAAAAAAACATTATTTCTATCTACCACAATTAGATTTATAGTTCAAAATAAATGAAATGGATTGCGCGCGCTATAACATTGACCGCGGAGCATCATGATCGCGTTTTAGTAATACACTGCGCGCTCAAAAATATCAATAGGTGTAATAACCGATCATTTTCTACATAAATGACCTAGGTCATTTTATTTTTGACCTTGAGTGAAACCTTGTCACAACGTTTGTGCGTCGATGTCCCTTCCACCTTGTATATATAATATAGTCCAAGGCTCAAGTTGCTGCCAGTAAGCTGGGTATCCTCTCGGAGGTGCGACGTTATCACGTTACTTCACGCTGGAACAATTGCTAATTACTTATATTATATGAAGCACCAGTTCGGTCGTGCATGGAGTACCGTTCGCACCTCTGGGATGTATCGGCTAAGTGCCAGCTCGATGCGTTGGATTCCGTCCAGAAACATGCCTAGAAGCTCATTGGAAACGACTCTCTTGTCCAGGCTAAACTCCAAAATCTGGAACATCGCCGCAAAGTTGCTAGCTTATCGGCTCCTCTTACGTCGGACATACAGGAGGAGGTTCCCTGCTATAATATGTTCCCTGCTACAAAATTGTACTAGTTGCTGAGAGTAGCATAGAGGTCAAGAGCAGTCTGTCGGAGTGGTAGCTGAGAAGGCAAGGCAGAGTATCTTTTCTGTGATTTCGGTGGCCTTTTCAGTCCTGTAACCATTACTATGTTTTAGTCTGCTCCTACTTTTAGAAGGTTAGGTTAATGTTGTTAAGCAGAGACGCTAATGACATCGAAATTGCAAGGTACAATAGTGACAAATGAAGTACAGAACACCACTATACGAAAAAACATGTAACCAAACATAGAAACTGTTAATTGAATAAGACAGCAGAAGGTTTATTATAAATTTATATGAGAACCGAAAAGAACCGAAAAAAACCGGGTCTGAATTAGGAACGGAACCGAAAGAACCGGTTCCGCAAAAAAGGTCCGGTTCTCGATGCCCCGGTAATGTGTAGACACACCCACCGGTACACCGAAATGTATTCTGTGTGTAATGGTGCATATATTGTCCTTCTTTGTGCAAATTTTTACACAAACTGCGAATGCAAGCGTATACTCAGTGTAAGCGCATATTTAGGTACATACGTACCTACATTTTCTTTTTTGAAAATACAGAACGTTGGACATTATTATGAAAAGTTTTACACGTTAAATGTGTTATTCTTGTGGCCTATGGTTTATTTCTCATTTCAGGAAATACTTGTTGTCGTGCCGAAGTTTTCGAGTACAAAACTACATCTTCCAAGATCTTTCCACATAAATTACACGCTTAATCTTAACATAAACATAACATACAATTTCGCCTGTATTCCCCGGTGGGATTAGGTTCCTCTCCCCGGTATGTATAGGTTTCATGTAATAGGGGTGATGCTCCAATAATCGAACATTTCAAAGAAAAACCGAGTATACATCGCCCGACCTGGGAATCGAGCCCAGTACTTCAGGCTTACCTACAAGTCACGCTGACGACTTAGGGGTCGGCTAATTTTGCAGTTACGCTTAATCTTACTTGCATAAAATGTAATTTGTACAAGCAAGCATATTCATGAAAACGGCAAAACGGTCTACACCTTCCTAAATCTCTTCAAACAAAAAATTACAGATACAAAAGACAAATTAATTGTTATTTTGCGTCGTAATCTGTGCAATGCTTCAGTAATGAAGTGTTTATTTATTTATTTATTTATTTATTTATTAAAAGGATCTCTAACAAGAAACACATTATGCAAGCATGTACAAAAAACAAAAATGGTTGTAGATCTTATGCTTTCTCAATTATAAGAGACCTCAACATGCAAAATTGTATACACAGATAAAATGAAAATTATAAAACAAAATTAATCACAGATTGAAAGATAAAACTTAACTTAAAACTTAAATTTAAGATAATGAGATTAATAATAGCAAATACTGAATACAAATTGGGATTACATAATTATTAAAATTAAATTAAAATTAAAGGGATTACATAATTATTAAAATTAAAGGGATTACATAATTATTCAAATTAAAATTAAACTAAACTAAACTACAATTACACTACAATTACACTACAATTACAACTTTTACAACTTTTCACCACTGAGTGTCGTCGAACCCTCTTGTAACTGACGAATTGTATTGTTTTTAAAGATAGTTAGTGAGTTATTGAAAATATCCATGCCCTTAGACGCACCCGACAACTCATTGTACTTGTTACATAGCCTTACTATAGGTGAGTGTTTTCCAAGATTACTTCTGTGACGGGGAGGTCTAAAGAGTGAACCAGGATAACGCGGGACATTATAAGGCACATTAATGTTTATTTTGGCCAAGAGGGCCGGGCAATCTATATAATTGTTAAACAGTTTGTATAGGAACAGTAGGTCAGAAAGTGTACGCCGCGATTCCAGAGACATCATCTTAAAGAAGGCAAGCCTGTCATCATAAGAAGTAATACACCTTGAAACACCTGCTTTAAAAGAAACATGGCGGAGCAGTTTCTTTTGTAAACGTTCGATACGAATCGAGTGAACTTTGTAACCCGGATTCCATACTGTACTACAATACTCGAGCTTACTCCTGACAAAATTGTTGTATAAAAGGATTGCTGTTGCAGGGTTCGTAAATTCTTTCGAGCATCGCAAAACAAATCCAAGAGCCCGATTCGCCGCAGTGACAGTTTTGTCGATGTGTTCTACAAAAACTCAGTTTGCTATCCAAGTATACCCCTAAATCTCGTATAACGGATACTTCCGATAATACGCTGCCTTTGATTTTATACGACGCCGTACTTTTATTATGCTTACGTGTAAATGTTATATGATAGCATTTAGTACTGTTCAAATGCATTTTGTTTTCGTCACACCATTGGCATAATCTATCGATATCTGTTTGAAGCAGGTGTTTGTCAGATTCATCTCGTATCACTCGGGTTAACTTAAGGTCGTCAGCAAAAAGGTAAGGAGAAGAATGCAAGAAGATGTCTGATATATCATTTATAAATATATTGAAGAATAGAGGTCCTAGATTAGAACCTTGTGGTACTCCAGAAGATGCCAGAAATATTACAGACTCCTCGCCGTCCACTACAACAGATGAGGTACGAGCATCCAAGTATGATTTGCACCAGTTTAAAGTCACACCTGTGATACCAAGTGAGTGGATTTTGGTGAGAAGAATGTTGTGATTGACCTTGTCAAAGGCCTTCGAAAAATCCGTATAAATAGCATCCACTTGCAGTCCTTGATCGACTGCGGCTGATATGTCAGATACGTATTTGACAAGGTTTGTATTAGTTGATTTTTTGACTGTGAAACCGTGCTGATCATCGGAAAGATGGTTCTTAATATGTTTGTAAAATATTGGATACACTAATGATTCGAAGACCTTTGACAACGTTGAGAGAATTGCGATTGGTCGGTAGTTTGAGATGTATTCGCGTTTTCCGTTTTTGAAGATCGGTACAATCCTAGCATGTTTCCATTCGTGAGGAAATACACCTGATTTGAGAGATGCATTATATATTGATGATATTGGTGCAGATACAGACCGAGCACACCGAGACCAAAAGTAAGGTGGTATGTTATCTGGTCCGGCACCCTTTGATAAATCAAGAGTAGTAAGTTTTTTTTTCACATCAGCCTCCGATATTGAGAAATCATTAAGGTCACAGTTGATAGCAGTTGACGAGCCATATGATGACACATTATATTGAGTGCAGGGGTCGTATACTGACGAAAATTGCTCGGCAAATAAATTAGTTATATCCTTAGAGTTAGAAGCAGTTTCATTTCCTAATACCATTTGCGAGGGGAAGTTAGAATTAGTTTTGCGTAAATTTTTTACATAAGTCCAGAAGTTTTTAGGATTTTTTTTTATAGAATTCTCTATTGTTATTATATATTTTACATAACATTGTTTTATAAGTAGACCACACTCTTTTCTTAAATAACTAAACTCAATCTCGTCCATTGGATTATGATATTTCCTAACCCTACGATGATATTTCATTTTCTTTTTCAACAGTTTTCTTAGTTGATAAGAATACCATGGTGGGTACTTTCCTCTATGAGATATCGTTAGGGGTATGTATTTTTTTATTAAATCTTTAACTTTAATGTAGAATTTACTTAACATGAGATTTACATCCGTACTCAACTCCTTCACCCAGTTAATCTGATCTAAGGATTTTGTTATGGTTTCATAATCTGCTTTAAAATAATTATATCTCTTTATTAGTACCGATTTGTTTGTTGTTTTTGCAGGTATGGCGGGAGTAAATTCAATAGCGGGGTGATATTTATCGATCTGCCTGATTGGATTTATGCAGCTACTGACATTTATGTCGGTAAAATCAGAGAGAATCAAATCAAGGACTTTATTTTGGCAATTTTGGACCCAATTAAACTGATTAAGGTTGTTAAAGGCAATAAAATCAGCAAAGAGAGCTTTAAGATTTCCAGAGCCTGCGCTAGGGGAAATTAGACAAGGTTCGTGGACATTCTGCGATACCCAATCAATACAGCTTAGATTAAAATCCCCAAGTAAAATTGTTGCACTCGTTGGGTTTGTGTCTAATACAAGATTACAGTTTTCAGTGAAATGTTGCAGTACTTCGGTACGCAATGGTGGTGGCAGATAGACTGCACATACCTTTAATAGATCGTGTTCTGACCTACCTGCTGGATGTAGTTGTATGGTGACCCACAGATCCTCACAATCACTTTCCCATTCAAGCATACGACAGGAATAAAATTGCCTTGATACTGCTATCAACACCCCACCTCCTGTCTTTTTATGTCTATTTAAATTTGATGTTTCACGGTCCCTTCGATACACTACAAAATGATCATCAAATAGTTCTGAATCGAAAACATCACAAGATAACCAAGTTTCCGTCAGGACATAGACATCGAACTCACTATTGTTTATATGATGACGTATATTGACAAGATTGGTTCGAAGACCTCTAGTGTTTTGGTAATAGAATTTAATCAAATTGAATTTTAAAGTTAATATTGCTAGAACACCATGCATAACACACATAAACTGCAGAATTAGGTTAGTTGTTTCAGTTTATCGATGTTATTTACAATTACAGTTTCGGATGTCTCGTCCTTCTTCATGAAAATTCTGCCGTTGCGTACCCATGTATATTTATATCCTAGCTCTTTTGATCGGATTCGTGCTGCTGCGTGAATTGCCTTGTTGTCTGGGGATAAATGCTCAACAATGTATATGGGTTTAGGACTATCTATAGCTATGCCCAGGTGACTTGTGTTAAGTTTGTCCTTTTTGTTATTTTTGTTATAGTTAATAGCCGCAGCAAGAAATGAATCTCTTATGCGGGGACTGCTGAATTTAACAATTATTGATCTGGGTCTATTACTCTTCGAGTCTCTTTTGGCTATTCTGGTGCAATGCTGGATATCACTATCCTTTATGGCGCATTTAATTACTTTGCTTAGCTGGGTCACGGTGGTAACCAAGTTTTCAGACCTGTGTTCTGGAACACATTGTAATTCAATATTATTGGCACGAGCATGTTGGTCGAGTAGATTCATTCGTTGGGATAAGTTATTGATAGAGTTACGCAGTATTACGTTCTCTTTTTCCAAATTATATATAGTTTCAGACTTTTCTTCGATCGAGGCTTTCATCTCTTCAAACTTTTCGTTGAAGAAGGACAGAGATTGTTGAAAACTAGTGACTAAATCATTAATTTTACTAAATTGATCTCTTACTAAGTCACTTAAGGCACCATTCATAGCACGCTCCATTTCCTGTCTAATTAACTGTCGAAGAGAGTCATTTGAAACATCCGTAAGTGATGTGTCACATTCCTTATCGATTGGTTGCGGTTGATGAGTGTGGCGGAGTGAGTGCTTGTTGCGGAAGGTCACGTTACTGTTCGGAGACGGCGATTGCTGAGGTAAGTTTCGACGTGTTTTAGTTTGGTCATCGGATAAGGCGGATCGTACTGGTGTGTTTGTATTGTCAATTTTAGGTTGTTTGTTTATGCAGACGGGGCATTTCCAATTGCGAATGCTACCACTATTCATTGAGATAAATCTGTCCTTAGTTATATTGATACAAAATATATCATACCATTCTTTGCAAATAGAACACCGCAAACAATCATCGCTTTCAATTTTAGATCTGCAACCGGCACAGCTTTTTGTTGGCATCGTGTAAGTAGCCACAGATTCAAATCAATACCAATCAGAATGTACAGCAATTAAGCATTCGAAGCGATGTATATTAAGCTTTAGGCGTTTAGCGCAATAGGATGTTCAAAGCGTTTTTTTTTTTTTTTTTTTGAATAAGTAGTGATCTTGAATAGGATGCCTTTATTTGTGAACAGGATGCTTTATTGGTTAATGGGTATCTTTATTTTATTTAAGTTGCAAATTTATCTTGAATAGGAATCCTTATTCAGTCGATAATGACAACTTCACATATTCGTTCGTTCTTTTTTTTTTTAGTAGGTTTATAGGTAGTGGCAACTCCGAAATTATTGTCAATTTTTTAGTTCAGCTACTCAACACCGGGGCGCTAGTTATCATACTTAAGCAATGTTTTAACAGTTTTTTTTTTCTTTAACGGTTCCTTGGAATGTTTTTCACTGAATTCACCATATATTCTTGTTGGATATAGTCCATCATGTTAAGTTATTGTTTATTACTTATCTTTAATCAATATTATGTAGTCCACTATATCACACAATGTTTATTATTGTCAATATTTAATAGATCACAGTTTCACTTAGAAGTCTTGTAATTTAGTTTGAACTAATTGTAGAATAGTCACTAACAATGTCACTTCGATTGCTCGGTATTATCACTAGAATTAATAACAATTTACACGAAAAAATGCTGTAATTATTTATTTTATAATATATAAATACGCGGGCTGTGTTCACAAGGCAAGTGTTGCCAGGATTTGAACCTATCTACCTTTATTTGATCATTATATAAATACAGGTCATATATTATTATGTGAGTCTACATTCGACGTTAATTTTCGAGAAGTTAATTATGTTCTAATTTCTTAGAAAACTAAATAATAGGTAAATTTGCGGAAAATGCAAAAACACCAACTGGGGTATCTATTCATTTTATAATCTCTTTGTTGTCGATATGTTCCTCATTATAGAGCGGAAACAATTTTGAACAGAAATCTGCGAGCTTATTTTACATTTATCTTCCTTGTGTGTCTTTATTAATTACGTCTTTTATCTTGATAATAATACATTGAAGAGTATAACAACCTTGTCAGTTACTCTTATTTATTTCATAGGTGAAAGTCGTTAAGTCAAAGGGTTGAATGAAACTTTGATCATTAGCTTAACGACATTTCGATGAACCTAAAGTTAAGCTTAAATTTAAACTAACCAATTGACTGTGAGAGACATACAAGGTTTGTCAGAAAAACTTAATAGATACGCTGAAAGTGTCCGATATTGAACAACTTTTGTTGAAAAACTTTATGCTTTATTAAAAACTATTTAGAACCATGTTAGTTCAATATACACAGAGCCTTATGCTAAAATCGAACGTCAAAGCTTTGGATCGAAACCAAACGACGTACAATGATCTTACGATTTATCTACATAGTAGCAATGACATTTTATTAAAGTCATAGTAGGTACTAAACGTCAATTTGACATTTAGTTGGCGTTGGAGAAGTTTCTACATTTATTAGTAGTGGTTTATTACAAAATGACGTACAATAATCCTCTTTTTAAACGTGAATTAAAAATAAAACAAAGCTATAAGGTCGAAGGAATTTTCCTTTGAGTTTATTGACATCACATTAATCAAAATAGATCACTCAGTATGATATTTTACAACAACAATTCGTTTATCTACTTTTAACAATGATGTTAATTATTATAACATTTTAATGACACTCGTACATTAGCATCTGACACGAAACTACGAGAAACAATATAAAAATATACATTAATGGAGTATCAACATTCAACAATACAAACTTGTTTTAATACCTTTACGTATTGTTTAAATTTCATTAATTAAAGTAAGCAATGAAAATTGAAATAAGGTAAAGCCAAAGAGATTTAAGAAAGTCAAAGACAGAGGTCCAAAACTTGAAATGAATTTGAGACATTTGTCTTCACAACACTGTCATGTTCCTCAGGTACAAATTGGGGCCAAAGCCGGCTACTCGACATAAAATACAATATAGTAAATAAATTAATATTTCCCATAGTCCCGTACTAGATGTATCACAATTTCGTATTATAAAAGTCGAATACTTTATGCATACATCGTTTAATTGTACACTCTCATCGCTAAAATATCTATCTAGTCATATACACAGCCAAAGCCTGTTTTAATACATATTCAACGATCTCTACTACATAGTACAAAATCGCTAACAATAAGTTTTTAGTAGGCAACTTGTCACAATTCATCATGCTGTATTATTTTTGATAATAATATTTTTGTTTTTGTCACTATGAAATAGGTATGTACATGATGCATTTTATAGTGACATTTTCAAACGAACAATCACATTACTAATCCGAGTCACTTAGGCTTTCTGTACCAAATTTTACACAAATTATTTACATTTTCTTAAACGCATCATTTTAAAATTAAGTCGTTTATTTGATTGACAATGTGTAAGTAAAGTATATTGATCTCTTAATTGTTAATGTACTTAAACGCTTACGACACGGTTCACTTAGAAAATAACAAAAGGATAAGTAATGGTATAGATATTGAAAATAAAAGCATCAAAGGATATGAGGGAGGTTTCTATTAAAACAGTCTCTGAGTTAGTAAAAAAATCTTACTGCAAGCAACGACGTTTTAAACCCAAAAATATCCTGCCCTTTTTAGAAATTTATATTTTAAAATGTTATTCATATTTCTTGATACTTTCATCCACAAAAATATTTATTTCAATTCTTTTACACTCTGTATGGACACACATATACTTTAATATTCACAGTCTCATCAAGTATGGACACATTTTATGTCGTTAACTACTTGGTACTTAAATTTTATGTCATCCGAAAATGAAAGTTATTTATTTTAACGAGAATCTAAATAACGTTTTCTAAAGAAAATTTATTTAAAAATACTGTTCTACGAAAACATAATTATAATGCATGATTTCGTAAGAGAAATCCAAAGGTTTGACATATTTTTTCAAAAATCTGAATAACTTTTCCTAATGAATATCGATTTTAAAACATGTTTTTCCACAATGTGCATTAGAAAAAGTCATTCATATTACCTCGTTTTTGATTAAATTATTAGACACCTGTATAAAACACAACCTGTATATATATAAACGAGATTTTGATCATTGTTCATCTTATTATCCTTCGAAAATTTTATGGACAAATTAGGCTTAAAAACTGAGCTCTTAAGATAACAACTTGCGAGTAAGATACTACTTGAATGGCTGCAGTTGCCGCTTACCAGCAGGCACCCTGTAGGTATTTACCATTTTAGTAGGTAAAATAAAAAAGTATATAATTATAAAGGCCGACTCATACATCCAAACTTTAATATAGACAATGTCACTCCCGTCACAAACACTTGAACGGAGTTAGTTATGTGTCCTTGATAACCTCGGTGATGTGTGGGTCGACCCTTACAGATTTGGGCGGGATACAACGGTACATTTAACATGTCGGATCCTCACTTTTCTCATTCACACACATACATAATTTATTGGAGGACTTTCCACGCAACTTTAGCTTAGCTCGAATCAATTTACGCAAATTCCGCTCAACATTTTTTTTATTATTTTGTGCTTAGCACATACTTTTAACAACCACCGTAAACACTATCATAAAGTATTATGGATTAAAGTTACTTATAATAAAACTTATACATACTGACATTCATTGGATACTATATTTAATCACTTTGTTCATTTAAACTTAAATTATTTACTTTTGCAAATATATCACAACAAAATTGTTCGAGACAAGAGAATAGAGGTTGGATTTATAAGATAGGATTACAAGAGTTAAAATAAAATCATGAAAATATCTAAAAACCCCCATCACGAGCCCTATTTCGACAGAAACTACTCTATACAGTGTAAAGGAATTTTGTCACGTTGTCTTTTAGTAAATAAAACACTAACGATTAACATTCGTTTCTTCTCAACAATTATATAATGGGAGAGACATTTTTATTACTGAAAAACCCGCCTAAATAAATAAATATAAAAAATCTTGCATTCATAAATACATATTTGTACGAGTACCTACGTAAAAGTTGTGACATTGTAACAATCAATTAGTACATTTAAGATTGAACCAAAATCGCTCATTTGATCATTACCTATATGTTTATTTAACGTAACATCTAGTATACCTATAATATTCATTTTGACGCTGTCATCCTATACCAAAATCCACTTTATATGAGAACAATATCCAACCTCTCTAGATTTATGAAGCTATCTAAAATTTAAGTTAAAATGTCACCCTAACGTAATTAATAGATTCTAGAGTGAATAATGGGCAGTGCGTGCCAAAGATTACTGCTTTATGACACTGCGGTAGGCAATTCTTCAGAATATATATATAGGTACACACCCTTAATCGCTTCATATACCCCTTAAGTAAGCTATTACGTCAGCTCCGTCCACTACATAAATGGTCAAGGACGTCGTTTTTCAGTATTTCACCGTCATGTTTCAGCTAACACTGATTAGCACTTAAGACCAAAATGGACTTTTTAAGTGCACATCTTAACAAAGCCGCCACTAACAATGGACAACAATATATACAACTTTAAATTCGCTTAGAACTTCTATAAATACGTCACACTTATGCGTTGACTACCGTCACTTATTTTGCTCGGAGAGAGCTCTGATGGTCACTATCACTCACACAGACGTGTCTCAGGTGAGTCCACCAATGTTACAGTTCACGTGGTACATGTAAGTGGCCAGCTCTTCGCCAGTGAGCTCGTCATCGACCTCACGAAGACTGGAGTTGGAGATGCTTCGAGGGGAGTCGACGGAGTCGGAGGGGTCGTGGATGCGTAGGCGCCACGCGCGGCCCCAGTGGCCGTTCCCGCTGGGTGACTCGTTAACTGTTGGTAGATCCCGCCTGTTGTAGCACTGCACAGATAAATATTTAATAATTATTAAGTATTTACCAATATTATTGCACCTAAACATAACAAAAAATGGAAATGCAATAGGAAAACCTCATCAGAAAAAGTATTTCACTTCCTGGAAGTGAAAATTTGAAACGATATTCAGAGACAACGCTAAGCGTAAACTTACGCTTCTTAGGCTGATATTCAGAAACGAGACTCAACATGAACTTGTGCTTCCGTATGTCAAATTTGTATGACAATTTGACATACGGGAGCGTAAGTTCATGCTGAGTCTCTTCTCTTAGGCTGACATTCAGAGATATTCATGTAAGACGGGCTTAGATCAGTCTAAGACAAGAATCGGCTTACCGCATCTTAAAAAGTGGTATTCAGAAACATAGTACGTCTCAAACTTCGTCCGTCTTAACTTAGCCTACGCTCTGTTATAAATAAAGGATAGCAATATATGTAATGTCATAAGAGTGAGCGAAACAACAATATCCGAGATAGAAATTGTTTTTGTTGCAACATTGTCACAGTAAACAGCGCTAACATCTATTATTTTCGCCAAGAAATATCTTTTTTACAATAATGATAATATTTTTAAGTAGATTTGGTTTCACAATAAAAGCACCACATACACATTTAATGTAAAGTTATATGGTAAGATAAAAAGTTTTTATTGACAAACAATATTTACTTACATCGACATATTATCTATTCTATAAAAAAACTAAATAAAATGATATGAAACAGCTATTTAATAAATCTAAGTAAATAAAAATATATCAAACTACCAAAAATAACTACAGCTTTGTCCGCCGGGTGGCGCTAGATCCACTGCTTAGACAGCTAAAGTAACCGATATTGACTACTTAGGCTTAGCATAGTTTACGCGAAGTTTAAGCAGTGTTCCGAACATCTCTGAATACAAATTTGAACGTAAGCACTCGATTTTGACATACGGAAGCATAAGTTCATGCTGAGTCTCGTTTCTGAATATCAGCCTTAATCTCAGCCTCACTTCGTTACTTTACGCTTAGCCGTGGTCTCTGAATATTGGCCTAAGCGTAAAGTAGCGCTTAACTTCGTCTCTGAATATTAGCCTCTATTCTATTAAACTGAAAGAAATAATTAAATACCAAAACGGATTACTCTTATAATAAGTCTCAGAATTCAAATTATTGCTCCAATATCGGGTCGCTTTCTCTGTAACAGTTAATCCATTTAAATTAAACGTCTTTCCCGAACCCTAAATTCCGCTGTGGCAATAATAAAACCCATAAAGCCTGTAACATTAGAATGTTGCATGGAATCTTGTACATTGTGAGTAACTGATAAGGCAGGGTTTAGCGGAATTACCACGAGCGACGATAAAAATAACGTAATACGAATTGTTTCAGGCATTTTGTTTACATTCGTAATGCGAGAAATTGGTTGGTTTAGACAAATGTAGAGTTTTTTCATGGTTCATATATCATTATGGAACTCCGACACGGGGAGGCGGTAGGGTATGTCGGACATATATAACATAGGTACCGCTAAAAACTCGACTTCGATTCCCAAGTCAAAGTTTCATTTAGTTTTTCTATGACATTGTGAGAGCAACTTGGATTTTAGATTTGTACCTTGTTAACGGCCAATGGCTATAGGCACCATCTATACTAATATTATAAAGAGAAAAGATTTGTTTTTTTTATGTTTGTAATGAGTAAACTCAAAAACTACAGGACCGATTTCAAAACTTTTTTCACCATTAGAAAGCTACAAGGTGTAGCTTTTTCCTTAGTAACATAGGCTATAATTAATGAAGCCGCAGGCGGAAAGCTAGTAATACATAAAAGTTATTACTTCATACGTCACACATCTGCCTACCCTTGCATAGCAAAGGCATGATGGTACGCTATGTTGATAAAACTGGGTCAGAGCTATGCCTATCTCCCTTCCCGCTATAAAACATTTTATAGGGCCATTATATTCGGAAGTCTGACATTAAAATAAGTGTTAGTATATACACATTAGCACCATATGAGTGTTATGTCATTGTTCGTTCTGCCGTGATATTTTGGAAATTATCAAAATTCAACCCCTGCACGCGTCACGGCCTTGGCAGAGAAACCTTTAGGCATAACCCATTAACAGTTGTTAATGGACATGAGAAAAGTTTACTTGTCATGTAAAGACTAGTTTTCTCCCCAGCTTTGCTTACACCAAATTTGAACCCCTGTTACGTTAAGATTTGTCTCCGGATAATGGCAATAGGCTCGCCCCCTATTAAATGGGACCTAAATATGGTTTTGTGGGTTTACGTTAATGCGCCTCTGCCTAACCCTTCAGGAAATACATGCGTAATGGTATGATATTTTCAGCTTTTTCTTTCTCTCTTATTTTATCAACACCAACAGAACGCTGCCTCTAATGTTTTAAGTTTACGTTCATTCATGAATTATGTTCGCAAAAACAAAATCTAAGCGATCTTGAAAATATACGAGTGGGGGCCGGCTTGCCAATAGAAACCCAGACTCAGGCAGTCAAGCTATATTTCAAGGGCTGCCTCATAAATTCCAAGGGTATATTACCACGGGAATATTCGAGAAGTTGACGAAGGTATTCAAACTCCAAAATTGTTCTCAGAGATTCCTCAATAAAGTATAAAATGCAATAAAATGGGCATTAAACCCGGTCAAGGGCGGATCGGCCCTAATACGAGTTTTTAGACACAAACCAATAAAATAGCGTGTATTTATTACTTTTGGTAATAACCGATCTCTTATATCTGTAAAGATAAAGGATAAAATAAGAAAAAAAATACTGACACACACGCCTGTATACCGCTAAGGGCACTTTAGTTAAATTGAAATAAAACGTTGTTTTACAACAACTACCCGAAGATAAAATAAATATACTGATTTCTGACACTTACGCGAATACTAGACATTGAAATAAAACTACTTTTTACGAATTTTAACGTCGGGATTAAAATAATATCAATATAACGCGATAAAATCCGTAAAAAGTAGTTTTATTTCAATAAAATAAATAATTATAAAAGAAGATACCTAAATATTACACAAAATAAAAAATGGTAATTTTGTACCGAACAAATTAAAAATTATCTTAAAAAATAAACGATCATAGTACGGGTGAATGGCCGAGCTATTTATAAATAATTGCAATACGATTTCAATAATTCACGGAGACGAAGATGACGGCAAAATCAATCGGCACGTTCAATATTAGGCAGTGACGTAATTTTGCAGTATTTCTATTCCGTACCTATTTACAAAAACACATTCATATTTATTTGGAATCGCAGCTATTTAACCTACTTAATCTGGGTATGTCCATAGTCTGGGCATGTCCATACATCCTGTCGTCCCATTTTCAGCGACAGGATGTTGTAATTTCAGTGTCTAGGAGGAGTCTTTCTAGACGGTCTTATTTTTCTATAAAATCTACCTTTCGAACCCTTTTTTTAATAAATGCATGTAAAAACACATTTGAACACCTTAACCTTGAAATGCAATTTAATTGCAAGTTGTAGTACTACCAATTTTATTTTCCTCGTTACTTGTATTGAACGAGAATACTTAAACGATAACAATATTAAAATTACGCAGACGTGACAAAAATATAATTTTTATGTCACTTATTTAGTGTTCATAACATTATTTGAATAATAAGCGGTACAGCCGCAATTAAATTACCTACTTTAACGTGACATTGGAGCTTCGACCCTTGATCAATATAGATCCTTGACAGTGTTATTAAAGCTATTTTATCTTGTTTGTATATCAATATTTATTTTTATAATTCTATTATCCATTGGCTATTGAAAGAATATTTGATGCCAATCAGGAAAAATATATTAAATCCATATTAACCTCTACATGTAAAAATGTAAGGTTATCAACATAAAAAATCGATAGTGTTTAATCTATGGTTAGCGTTTTTTTGTACAAATATTCGCGTAAGGCCGCTTATACACGGTGCATTTAACGTAAAAATACTGGCAGATACTCTTTCATTGATTGTAGTACAGCAAGGTCTAGTTAGTACAGATCTGGTTAGTAATCTTTCATAACTTCCGCAATTTTAGTCACTGTATTCACGTACCGAGAGAAGTATTTGGCCTGTAAGCTCAGCTAGAACTGCCATCCGTCCGGGTTTCCCAGGATTCATCCTGGATTTCAGGACGTCTGTAGCGCGTCTAAGCGGAGCTTTTACAAAGAGCCCGGGAAGAAACCGGACTTTCGGACACTTTAAAAAACAAAAAATAAAATATTCATGGCTTGCGTGTACTTGGATTTGAAGGCGAGAAAAAAAACCTTTCTGTCAGGTAAACATGCGCGCCGCGAGCCCACGACAAAATGCTGTCGACACATAGGTACCTAAAATTATTTTAATAAATAACACTCTCGAGTTGCCAAGTTTCCTTATATTTAAAAAATAACAAAAGGGTGTCAATAAATTGGGGGGGTGTCAGAAATAGGGTTCTTTACCCTATTACGTGTTTTTGTCTCTTATTAGCACGGGACAGAACATCGACATAATTTTGTCGTGGCTCGCTCGTAAGGAACTCAAAACGAAATACGAAGTTTCGACTGACGGATCATACCTAAGTACGTTCCTATCATGAAAGTTCAATAAATTTCAGGTTTTACGTTTTGATTTTTGTTCTGGCGTTGAGGCTACTTCCAATCAGTATATCAATACAGGTACTTATAGTAATTTAATTTTTTCGCCGTTGTGCCAAAGCTTCGACATTCGATTTTCGTAGTAGGTTTATGATAATTTTATCAAAGACGTGGCTTTACTTGCACCGTGTTACTTAGCTCTTTTAAGAAAGCATTAGTTACCATAGCCCACTTATCCCATTTAGTATTTGATTTTGGGCCTGACCTCACCTGCGCTCGTGGCGGCGCATCGTACAACTGCGTGGTGGCGGTGGAGAGGCGGCGCAGGCGGCGGGGCCCACGAACGCTTGCGCAAGTGCCCGCGCCAGCGCGCAGGCGTTGTGAAGCAAGGAGGGCGCTGTAAGTGCGGCCCATCCGCGGCCCGCCACGACCACACCACGTCGCCAACGTCATCTAGAACAAGAATTATTTCATTTAGGGAACAATATCATACTTATATTTAACCTACCTACAATTCTCGCCAATCTTTTTGTCCGGCAATATATTTAATCTCTTTGTGTGTCAGATCGGTGAGAGAAAAATATTTGATTAAAATAAATAAAACGACAGCTGAATTGAGCTTTCCTTTTTATATATTTCAATTGAAGTTGGCAACTTCAAGCTAGACAAGAAGATTGGCGTGAACTGAAAATATCCAATGAACATGTTCGATTAAATTCCACAAGAAGAGCCACCTATTTTCTCATTACTAGATTTTAATCTCAAATCAGGTATCATGTAGAACAGCAAATTATAATTACCATATATTTGATTATACTATGATTGGCATATTAGCATCCACAATATTTGTATCATCGTGTAGGTAGCGATACAAATATAATAGTTGATTAAAATGCATAACATATTTTTCATTTAATCTACACCGTAAATAAATAATTATTCTGTTTACTAACAAGATTTTAATCAATTCTAATTGTATTAGCCGATATAAAAATAAAAATAGGAAGTGGATTTTGTCTTATTGTAACACCGTAATTAAGTATGTGAATTAATTTGATGGCAAGATGGGTCGACGATAACCTAACTTGATAAAACACTTTTTGGGTATTTTTCTTGAGTACAAATTATCTACATTTCGACATGAATTAGTCTATATGCATTTTCGGAGTCTCATTGTTTTTATATCTGCCTCATTACTTATAAATATCACAAAAACTTCGTGTATCTCTTTATACACGTGAACTAGTGACCTACTAAACCCTTATTGGAAATCAAAACAAATCCGAACGAACTTTCACAGAGCTCTTGCTGTCTCCTTTCAACACACAGGAGTGAATATATCGAACATAGTTAACGAATGCTTAATTCTTGTTAATAATTCCGGGAAAATTAGAGAGACCATTTGAATAATATATTGTGGGGTTTTATGAGCGACCTTTAACCGTCACAGCGCCGCCAGAGGTCTATTATATCTCAACATTTTCAAGCTATGGAACTTGAAGAATTAAATTAGATCAAGATAAAAATACCAAGTGACGGTGGTAGAGAATTTTTTAACGTCATGTTTACGGAATAGTGACTACTACATTAATTTTTTTGTTCAATGGTTTCTTTAGTTATGAATAACAATTAAGTTGTGGTCATTTCTATTTATTTTGGTATAGCAGTAGCTGTACCCAAATACACATAGTTATATTTAGATACTGATTTTTCTAACGAAGATAGTGAACATATACCAAACATGTTTTGGAAATTGTGAACACACGCCTTTCATTTTTATATTTATTTGCCTATAGGCTTTAAAGTTTCGAAAAAAATATTATTCTTAATTAGCAAGAAAGTAGTAGTTAATTCGTCGTGTGTGAAGTGTTTATAACTATACTAGCTTCGTTGAAAAGCAGTTTTTTATGACAACTATTTCAGTTTTCTTCACGAAAACACATAATAATGCAATGTTGTGTAAAAATTCAAGTCAATCCATCTAATACATTTTGTGTTTTGTGGACACAAAATTAGGGAAGCTGTATTTTTAAAATATGATGTACTTGCAAAAGTTGCAAAGTATTTTTGTATTGAGAATATTATTCTCATAAGCTTTCGCTTATACTTTTTACATTGACATACTTAAATCACATATAAATAAATCAACATACATTTCACTACATACGTCAGTATCTAGTTGACATTGTTTCCAAACTGGAAGTGTCAACTTGTTATACTGACGTCACTAAAACAATGAGATAAATAATAACTTTATTGTAGGAATAAATACAAATTCACGAATTTACATAGACTGGCGTCCTCACATTTGGGGCTAACTTTATAACTCAATTTGAAAGCTTTGATAACTTTCAAAAAGTCATAATTTGGTCACAATGAAATAAAAAGACTCATATCTGTGTCTACAAAGTGGTCGGGTTGCTAAGCAACTGATTGTTTTTTTTGCAACTTAAGGAAAGATTGGTACATTGAAAGTCGTGTTAGATAATCCCAATCATCCGGGTTTCAAATTTTTTCCCGGGTTATAGCAACAGAAGACCCTTTATACATAAATACATCAATATCCTTAAGTATAGAACAACATATCTCAGCAAAACCATGACCCTACATATTCCAGACGGGATCTTTTGTTTCCAATTCAATACAAACTCTACGTCACACACCGTAAGCCTCTATTTATCTTGGTAACGTTTCGATGTTCCAAAATTAAACTTACTAGAATATGTAGATCTACTTAAATAGAATTTCAATAAAAACTTTTTCGTCGTAAGGGATCCAATATAGAACATCTATGAGATCAAAGAGCGCATACGCTTCCCTATAAATAAATACCTAACCAATAAATAATAAATATCGTCTTCTAATCTCTTAATCCTATAATCGTAAGATGCTGAACATATATATTGTGTTTTGCCGAGGAGCATTAAAATAGCAATATTATTACATAAACATTTCCTCTGCAATCAATTTATATATATTTAAAATTGTAGTAGATATTTAGTTATATTCTAATATGAATTCAAATACAACATAATAATATTAATTCAGGAATAGATTTTACATTGTGTTTGTAATTTGTGAACTGAATTTGAAATGAATTTCAGGATAATCTAATTAATAATCTAGTTAATCTCATTTATATTATGAATACTTCTTCAATGTCATATAATACTTCTGTCTATTTGTAACATTTTCACACCCTAACTACTGATCAAATAAGATAAAAATCAGTAAGGAGATAGACAGCATTCTGAGGAAGGACACAAGTTCCATTTTGTCTCATGAAGTCTTTTGGGATACGAATAAAACCACGGCGGCTAGTATTTTATACATTATAGATACATTATTATTTATTTTGAGCAAGCTTTGTTCATGTTATAAATTTTTTTTTCTTACAGATTACTAATTCGAGTAAAATTTTCCGCTGAACAATTGGCTTTCATCAGAATTTAGTAACAGCAGCTGGCAGCTTAGTCGGTTGACGTTATCGCATAACTAGCGCAGTTAAATTTACTCAACTCTGGGACAATGGCCCTGGTAATCCATTGCTATTTCTAAAGAGCTCGTCTTTGGTTTCAACATGTTTCGTAACTTTCGTTAGCTGACAACCCACTGAACAGGTATTCAAAAATGAACTCTACTATAATATTATCCAACACCGTTCCGATGTCTTCGTAATAGAAGTTACTATTTCTTAACTCAATTTTGAGATAAGTCGTTATATTTCTGTTTCGTTTCAAAAGTTTCCGTTCTTTACAGTGATGGAAAACCTCATACATTGTTTTCCGCCAGGAGAACCCAGCAAAACCGCACTTTCCTTCCCTTGCCCTATATTATCGGGTCTATCGGGCCCGTGAACACATGCGTCTTACCACTGTCGACCAACATACTTCTTCCTCCGATATGATTAAACAGACGTTTCGTTTCCTATTCAGGTTTCAGTATACGGAATTCAAATTCTTACACCCGAATGCACACATTTCATATTAATTTGCTAAACACGCCGCACAATATTTTCCATAAGGAAATAATGCCTGACGTTCGTTTTAGAATCTCTCCGGTGTGGTCTGAGATTAGGAAATCGTATGTCT
Organism: Acronicta psi; assembly: GCA_946251955.1. NCBI lineage: Eukaryota > Metazoa > Arthropoda > Insecta > Lepidoptera > Noctuidae > Acronicta > Acronicta psi. The sequence continues at coordinate 5,252,012 of OX276475.1, read as the reverse complement.
GTGGCCAGCTGACGGAATTCCAAATCTGAATTCCTGCTACCAAAACAACTGACGCCGCCGGCGTCACGGTCATTATGAACGGAATCAGTCAACGCTAATTATTTCCATGATATCATTACTTATTACTCCGCTTTTTATAAAAAACGGATACATTCTGTATTTTTTTCCTTCTTATATATAATACCTATGTAACTACTTTACATTTTGAGTATTTACAACAAAAACTGGTCTCATCCATTTATCAATTTGCGTGCTTAATGTTTTTAAGTCTGTTTTTTATACAGTCCACATTTAAGAATGTTTTTTTCTATACATTTTCCTCTAAAAATGATGTTTTTTTTTTAAACTGACAACAGACTGTCTAGTCTCCGGTGATCAAAATCATCATTAATATAGCCATGGGCAATGTTCATTTTTAAAATGTTGGACCAACAATATCACCATCAACAACATACCTGTCAATTAGTACCATATACTATTTTTAAATATTTTCATACAACAATAAAACAAATTCTTTCTAAATGTATTGAATGAAATACAAAACTAAGCTAAGTCATTGTAAACGATCGCAACCAACAGGGATCTTGTGTCGGTAACGTACTAAAATTGTATTCTGTAATACTCGCGATAAAGTTTTATCTAGTCTGAAATCTTTCTTTTGGGACTGAAGCACCGTTTTGTTAGATATAAATGTTTTTTCGTCGATATTTTCTCTTTTACTTAGACAACTCTATCAGTAGACATGTTTCCAAACATACCTATACATAGGGACGTCTACAGATAGACCATCGATAGTCAAACATTTTGACTCATGTTCCGTTATTTTAATAGTTAAGGGCCGCACTCAGAGACGTCACTTAACCTAATGAATCATTAGCTAATGACACCCAGTATATCCTAGTACACTGGCAACAAATTCAAATATGGAAAAATAGGCCAAGTTATACTATACGTGCACCTCTGCGTTGGATAGACACAGTGAGGGAGGTTGTTGGAACGAACTTACAAAAGGCCATACACTTGGCACAAGACAGAGCAGTATGGAGGACGTATATAAAAAAAATATTACCCATTATAGTCACGCCCCTCAGTCATAAGGTAGCGACTAGGAAGATATACTAGCCACTGTTTGTTGACGATTCATTAAGGTTAAGTGACGTCTCTGAGTTGGGGCCTAAGACTACTTAGCTAGCAAAGAAAGATACAGTCCAAACATTTGACAGACGATCTTTGATAATATCGCATAGCTTTTGTTTTTAGCCGATCGCGGACTAGCTTACTCCGGTTTAGAGAAGACCATTTTGGGACCAAGTTAGGGGCTGTCATTGTGACATGCGATTTGTGATTTGTGATTGTGACAACGTTTCATCCATTATCCAAATAACCAATAACAAACAACATACCTATTAAATACCTAATATTAAATTAACGTCGCGTTCGCTTGACGTCAACAGAAGACTTAGCAGTTTACACGTCTCCAATATTTTAATGTAAACAGCCGAGCTAACAAAAACGCCTTCTGAATCAAAAATGTGAGTAGGTACATTAGAAATTATTAAAGGTTCTACTATGGGTTCCAGATATTAATTAATTTCATAGAAATTGCTCAAAGTGGTCATTTCAAGTCCCAATACTTACTAGAAAACATTATAACTAAACCGTGAAGGGGATACGACCCGGGAGCGCTTCTTATCCATACTACTACCCCATATATGTTTATGTTATTTATGTACCTATTGTATGAATGGGAAGACAAAGAGCTAACAAAAATTAAATAAAAAAACTATATAATTAAGATTTTTTATCGAAACAGTCCCCAGATAAATATTTAAACAAATGTTTCACGATCTCCTATTAATTGGCAGATAATTTCGAACAAATTATGTTCCAGTTTTTATTTTTTTTCCCGCGATTAGTGGCTAACAAGAGGTGGTGAAACAGGCCCTATATGTTTATCATTAATTAATATTCAATCATTAACAATAAACATTAGTAAAAACATTATTGTAAAAAAGTACATTTAATGCTAAGTAACGGGTAAAATCTCAACAATTTACGACGAAACTAAACGTTTTTTTATACCACTAAGGTGGCAAACAAGCATCCGGCCTGCCTGATGGTAAGCGGCTACCCTAGCCTACGGAGGCGTACAACACCAGGGGTATCACTCGTGCGTTGCTGACCCTAAAAATCTCTTCTTCTTCTTCTTAGTCGCTACACTCTTGACAGAGTGGTCGTGGTCGTCACATCAGGGGCGGTGGCACGCTTTACGATTTGTCGCCATTCCTCTCGTACCGCAGCTTTTCTGGTGCACTCATGCAGTGGACCATTTATTGCAGCTTTAATCTGGTCCGTCCAGCGCATTGGTGATCTGCCACGAGCTCTTGTGCCATCAACTTTCCCTTGATTGACTTTCCCAAAAATCTCTTAGGTATATGGAAGATTCACTGCGCCGACAATAAATCTTTAGAAGGAGCTCTGGCAAGCTTACTGTAGGACCACAACACACAATAAAGTGTGTTATTTGGCTGCAGTTTTCTGTAAGGAAGTACTTCCCCAAGTGGGCTGCTCCAGATTTAAGTCATAAATGACGGTGCCCTACCTCTTTTGATGAGAAATAAAGCGGATAAAATTGAATACCATAAACGTCAATGGTTTCATGCTAACATCTCAGTAAAGTAGAAGTAGAAAATGGCCACACTACCTACCAGTAAAAATAAAAACATTCTGCATGTCAAATACAATTGACTCCCAACTCCCTGAAGTATGTAAGAGCGGCCATGTTGTTCTACAAGTGATTGGAGAATCACTTGTAAAACAACATGGCCGCTGCTGCCTGCTGCCTGCAGGAGCTGTCCGCCCATTTCAGATAGATTATGTGACAAATAGCTCTGTAAGCACTAACTTAGAGTCTAGTCTCTGAGAGACTAACTTTATCAAATAGTTACGTAATAATGAGGCCTAGGGCTGAGTACTAACTCAGTATGCTGATCAATAAAATTTAGCAAAGCTAGGTTTATTGTTGGTTGGTTTTCATCAGTTAAACTTCCTAAAAAAAACACATAGGTACCATCACGCCTATATTCCCCCGAAAGGCTAGGTAGATGCGTACTAATGTACACCCATATTTCGCGGGTCTGTTTAGGTGCCATGTAATAGGGGGCGAGCCTATTGCCATCAACCGGGCACAAATCAAACTTCAAACTACTGGGAATTTCACAGAAAATCTAACGAGATACTGCTCGACCGGCGATCGAACCCATGACCTCTAACGTAGACCATAAGACCAACGAGGCAGTCTAAAGTTAAACTTTCTGTTTTTTTTATAACAGTTCAATATTTAAACATTAAGATACAGTTGTCTAACCTTCGCAATCTTATATCGATGGAATATGGATATGGTAAAGTTAAACCGGTTGCTAGATTAACTGGCTTTTTCTGACGACCCGTAACGACCGACATTTATTTTACAACCGACGGTTAATGCGAGTTCCGAGGCACGGAGGGGTCATCATGACCTGACTGACCTCACACTTTAATAAACGTACCTGGGCGACTAGAAAAAAAAGGCATTAAGATTCCAAACTCATGCTTCTTGAGGCTGTCCTTTAGTGACGGGGTGGCTGTCAAGGACTTGATACGATTAAAAGCAATAAATTTTCCCTAGCACATTCAAGAGTAACAACACAGGGTCACTTTGAATCAGTTTGAAATTACAAACATTTTTCTGTTTGTGTCTATAGTCAGTACAAAAACGTTTGATAATTATTTTTTGTTTTTTATAAATAACAAAATGTAAAACCTTAAAAAAAGAAACAAGTTCAGTATATTTTTATCGAGTTAGGAGGTTTGTAATTCTTAAGTAGGTTTATGTATTACCACACATAATGTATGTTCGCGTTCTTGAACTCGTTTATGAATAAATTTAAGGGATCATAGCTACCTATAAATTTGATTGGACTCTAATTATTCAATACCGAAAATACACTACATTTTTGTTGTTTAGGTTAGTTTTCTTATTCTAAAATTATTAAGTACTGCAACGATATTATAACGTTCGACTTATTTACTCTATTAGCTTTTTTGTCAAATTGATCTACGAAAACAATATCTAAAGTAGGTAAGTATCTACTTAGATTACAAAACTGCTAATAAATGCAAATCAGCCTGTAGGGTACAGAAGACACTGCTGAGAAAAATTCTAACAAGGAGATGATTATCTATAATTAAGCCACTTTCATAAATTAACCCTGCGACCACGAATACCGAATAATTTTATCCAGAACCTACAATTTAATCTTAAAGTAATATTATTCTTACTCTGTGCTTCCGCATAGCTTTGTCCACGTTACCATACCATAACATAAAGCTATCACGCCTGTATTTTAAGTGTAGGTATATACATCCTGCCATACACTAAAACAACTATTTGCAATAATCTAATAAAATATTTTAAATAATCTTTATATTAATAATAAAATAATCAATAAAGCAATAATTAAATAATCTTTTTAAGGCTCCCGACGGGTCAAACATACCCTATTGCTATCACTCACTGTCGGTCTGTCGTCTGTCGCACAAGTATTACAGGCAAATCAAATCAAATATAAAAAAATATTTTTAATCGTTTTTAGGGGGCACCTATAACTAAAGGAATAAAGACGCGTATAATTTTTTTGGCTTACCCCATCAAGTGGGTTATCGATGTTTAGAACTCGGTGAAAATAAATTAGTGTATTTTTAATTTTTTTTAATATTGGAAAACAAAGGAATAATAGTCGGCTTTTTTACAACATTTGGTTCGAGGAATTTATTAACTTCCCATTGATATAATATGAACTTGAAAATTGGTGATTGTTTATTATTACGATCGTTTTACTAATATCATCTTACTAAATTACCAATAATATCTTTAAAATTCCCATTCTTTTCCTATTACATTAAGTCCAACTTGATTTTTCGGTTAAACATTTGGTACGGAACCTTAAATGTGCGAAGTCTGACCCGCACTTGGCCGGTATTTTTAATACCTTTAAGCTGACACAATCATGATCAATTAAATTTGACGCATTTTTTCTTCGGTATCATAATTATTACCATAATTGACCTCGATACAAAAAGTACGAATGTAAATGCCTAATCGTCTGTCTAAAATATCGTACGTTTAACGATACGTCACTTTAAGTGATTTCCTTAACGATTGCTAAAATGAATTTACATAGTTTTTTATTAACCAGGATCCAAATTTGTTTAAAAATATTAACTTGTTTCCATCCGAGTGATTTAGTGAAACGGTTTGATCGATCGTCAATTTGGTTGATATACATTTTTTATATTATTAATTTAATCCTTAATTAATGGTTCAATGATTATTGCGGTGACATTGTTTTAATTATTATTTGGAGACATTTTAACAAAGCACCATCTAGTCCCAAACTAAGCAGAGTTTGTACTAGACAATGGATATAATACTTATATACTTTTTTTGTAAAACCATACTTATTATTCATAGGAAACACCCACAAATACTTATATTCATCATCACATAAATATTCGTGTCTTGTGGGAATCGAACCCACGACCTCATGATCAGCAGTCCGGTACTCGAACCACTAGACCGCAGACGTCGATAAGCAACTTCAATGTTTCAAGTGTGTATTAATTTTATTGCCTGAAATCTCAGTTGATTAATTTGATAATTCGTCACCTGAAGTAACTAATTATTTATTACATGAACGGTACCAAAACCCCTCCACTTTTTCCTTCAGTAGTTCCTTAAAACCAGAGCTCTAACGCCGTCAAAAACACGTGTACATGTGTTGTAAATTATATTTAAAATCATCTCTTCAATCATCAATAATAAACAACGCAAACAGCATTCAAACCGAAAACAAAAACAGAATTAAAATTGTGTCAATATTTGTATACAAACATTCAGGGATGCGAAAATGATTTTTTCATTGTGTTTCGTTTTTCAAATTTTAATTTTTAGCAACATACGATAATGATATTCAAAATATGTTGCTAACAATTCGTTCTTATGGCAAATTTTAATTAAATCTCGTCATTGTTTGTTCTTCCTGTAAATTAATTAACTTTTCATAATTGGCTGGCGGTATAATGCTCCTATATTGTCTTTATACATTACAGGTTGAAATTTTGGAATATTTATTGTTTTATTATTGTTTACTAGTCCCAATTTCTAGTTTTTCCTAAAGTTAAGACATTAATTTAGATTCTTTCAAATGTCTTACGGCAGTTAAGCGACTTGGATGAGGAAAACACAATCGGAAAAAGTAATAAAAACAAGTGAGGTGACAACGGGTTTACTCATTTCGTTTTTTGTTTACAACCTATTGGGCTATTGACTATTTCTTTCATCTTTCAAAAAATACTTAGCATGTAATGCAATGTCAAAATGTATTATTCTTCTATTAAAATAGATAAATTGATCATGAATATATCATGATGAATGCTTATAATATAGATATACCTATTACAGTACCTATTTTAATTTCACAGTTCGCATTAATTTTAATCTTTACTTGAAAGATATATACCTAGGTACCATATTTCTTTTATGACTTACTATTTAAATATAAATGAAAGTAGTTACTTAGTTTACAAACGAATATACTGTAAATATAAAATAGGTACACCCAAAACTCGTGGTCTGAAATAGATCCGTAACTTAATAATCCGATAATTCATGTATAATACGTAGAGTACGAGGGACACAGATCAGAGCCGTACTTTACGTGGTCTGGTGTAAGCCAAGGGAGTAACCTCGGACCTCTGCAATTTATAATCATGATAAACGATTTGCCCAAGGTAGTTAAAGATGTAAATTGTCTATTATTTGCAGATGATCTTAAGTTATCCCTAGCAGTGAGAGGTGATGAGGACTGTGAACGCTTACAAAAGGCCATAGATGGCGTAGTTACTTGGAGCAAGGAAAATCTTCTACAATTCAACGCCCAAAAGTGTATCACCATCACTTTCTCGCGTTCACATAGTCCTATTGTGCATGATTACAACATTGATGGAATGCCGATGATCAGGGTCACAGAGGTTAGGGACTTGGGAGTTAGTTTTACCGCGGGGCTATCGTTTCACGATCATATAGTCAAGTGTTGTAAAAAGGCCTACAGAAATTTAGGGTTCATTATACGTACTGTTCGTGATTTCACAAACATAACGGCGATAATCGCTTTATACAACACTTTGGTGAGCCAATTAGAATGTCATGCAGTTATCTGGGCCCCACATGAGACTAAATATAGTCTCATGTTGGAGCGAATACAAAATAAATTTATTAGATTTTTATATTTGAGGCTCTATGGAGTATATCCTTTTTACCCGCTTATGTATCCAACATTGTTTATATTGGGCATGGTTGGGTACAACGAGCTGAGAGTAAGGCGTGAGTTCGCACTTGTCTCTTATTTATTTAAAGTAATTAGAGGCAAGATACATAACGCCAACATTTTAGAGTTATTGTGTTTAAGTGTGCCGGATAGATATGTGTGGCGGCGACGTCGGCCACAACTGCTGGCTGCACCTCGTGGTCGCACTAATCTCTTGAATGAGGCGCCCCTGACGCGAGCGCTTACCACTCTTAACCTTTTAGCAGAGGAGATAGATATATTTATTTGTACACTGAGTGTATTCACAAGGATAGCATTATATGTAATTAGTTTTAGAAATTAAGTTATTAAAGTTTGCTTCACTATTGCATTGGGTTGTACCTGTAATAATAGTTGTAAGTACTGTTTAAATAAATAAATAAAATAAAATAAAAAATGTTTGACAAATTTTATTTACCTACATACTATTGACAGTTTAAGAAAGAAAACGTTGATAAACTTTCAAAATAAAATTTTAGACGAAATAGGAATAGGAATACATTATAACTGTCTGAATTTTTTTAAAGGTTTTTGACTTCAGTACTTCATCTGTGTTACACTAAAAATAAAGTCTTCAAGAATCAAATTATAATTGATGTACTTATATAAATTGAACGTTAGCAATTCGAGACGTAGCTTAAAGGTGACTGACACTCTATTATACTTCACTTAACGAGCGGGGACAGGCTTAAGGACATATTAGGTGTATCATTTTCCACATCTCGAAAGCGCCACCTGCCATCTCAGTTATTAATGTTTGATATAAAAACGCATTATCTTGTCATTCACGCCAATTTTAATGCAATAACGATGTCTGACTATGCTTAGACCAAAGATTATCACCCTCTAAAGTAAAAAAAAATGTACAATATATTTTTGTATTAAAAAAATGCAAAATTCAAGAATTCATTGTGTCCGCAAAACACCGAAGCATAGCTCGAAGCGTAGCCGAGTTGGTGGTTGCTTCGGTACATAGATCTTAATTCATAATGTGCAGTACAAATATACAAGGTGGAAGGGACATCGACGCACAAACGTCGTGACAAGGTTTTACTAAAGGTCAAAAATAAAATGACCTAGGTTATTCATGTAGAAAATGATCGGTTATTACAGATATTGTTATTTTTGAGCGCTCAGTGTATTGCTACAACGCGATTATAATGCTCCGCGGTGAATGTTATCGCGCGCGCGATCCAAAATAAATGAAATAATGATTTTTTAATTATAAATCTAATTTGGATACATAGAAATATTGATTTTTTTACACGTTATACATATTATATCGGTTATTATCGAATCGCCTTCGTAATACGCAATAAAATTTCTATTGCAATTCCCTTCGCTCTAATGAGAAAACTAAGTGTTATCGACATGAAAGCATTTGCTGACGTCATGCACATCTAATGCGTTTGCAATATAAAATGCTTGAGTAACAATGACCTTCACTTCATGTGAGTATTCACTAGTAGTGTATCGTGTCGTGCTGCGTGCACCTGAAGCGCGAGTTCATGAATTTAGTATGACTAAATTTAGTGTTAAGAAAGCTCGAGCGTGCCGAAACGAGACTCACGCTTTTTCCCAACCATGTCGGGGACGGCTTCCAGTCTAACCAGATGCGGCTGAATATCAGTATTTTACACTAAGCGACTGCAATCAGACCTCCGCAACCCAATTTCTGGGCGATATTGATATTCGAAGCCTATCGGCTAAATAATTATAATCATTTGACGCTTAAGTCAACAGATAGAGCGGCTTGAAAAGAGGGAAGAGAGGCCTTTGTCCAATTGTGGGACAAAGTGGGCTGGTTAAAAAATCTGACACTTCATCGTCACGACACGACACAACACGCGCATGTTTCTACCTTTATGGAAAATCGATTTCCCCTATCCCTCCTGCAAACCTTGCGGAAAACGGCTTTAATTATAACTCATCTTCAACAGAGATTTCTCTACAATTGCTCTAATTTCAGATCTTAAAAGAAAAAAGAAAAACATACCGGCGAACTGAGGGTCTACATTAGTACACCTCTTCCTAACCCTTCGGGAATACTGGCGTGATGGTATGAATGAATGAGCTCGCAGTTTGAATTTTTGGCCGATTGTTTATTTGTGGGTTTTGTTTCCTGAGTTACTACATGATTTTTAGATGATATTTTAAGTAAAAAAGTATATGATATTTTATGTTTCTTGAGAGTAATTACTTACTTATTATATTGACGTTAAAAAAGTTGTCGAGGGTGGACTGTATTTTTCTTCAAATAAAACAACTTTCTTGTTCCAACTCTTGTATTTATTCTTCACCCTTCGATTGTTGGAATTACACTGACTGTGTCCCACACAAAACTACGCTACTTATATTTAAATTTAAGTGGGTGCAAGTTGTGGCGAGCGTTACATAACAATCATTCAATGCGAGCCAATCAGATTACAGAATTTTAATGCGTGACCTTGATTTTGGGACAAGTTTAAACCTGTTCCTGCTTCGTTATTGCATCATGCAAACAGGTTTGGACTTGTTCTTACTACAAAAATGAACTACTAATCTTATTGCTAAACATAAAAATTACAATGTTATCTATCTTAAAGCATAATAATCAACAATTAGCGCACTTATTTAATATTTACTTAATATAACATACTTAATTATTACCTAATACTTAACATTAATTCTTAACACAATCACAAAGTTATTATAGCACATTATTAGGTACTTAATGTCTCACAATTATAGCACAATCACTGTGAAAAAGGTGTTCGTCAGTCACTTATCACACTTCGTCGCTAACACTCTCCCCCTCGGTGTCTTGCACCTCCTTATGCAGGAGCGACGAGGCTGGCACGATGATCACCAGGCGGGACGCCGGGCGCTTTAGCACACCAGCTGATGTGCGCACGTCGACGATCCGGGTTCTTCCATCGGGGCCTGGGTAAGTGGCCACGATCTCTCCTCGGGGCCAGGAACATCGTGGTAATGTGTGGTCCACGATTAAGACAATGTCGCCGATGGTGGGGTCTGTGTAGTGTGGACCCGTGTTGTAGCGGGGTGTAAGTGTGGGCAGATATTCCCGCACCCACCTGGACCAAAAGTGGTCGGCCAGGCGTTGTGACTTTTTCCAGTCCGGTGAACCATAGTCGGCGGTGTCATCGAATGCGCCAAATATGGAGGCGCCGCTCGATCTCCCGATCAAAAAGTGGTTGGGAGTTAAGGCTTCTTCTTGATTCGGTTGCAGGTCGACAGTGAAGAGCGGGCGTGAATTTATCATGTGTTCTGCTTCTAACAGTACGGTGTGCAGAACTTCTTCTCGTGGTTGACGCTCTTTGAGGGTGGCTGTGAGAGCGACTTTCACAGAGCGGACTAGTCGTTCCCATGATCCGCCCATATTCGGAGCTCCTGGGGGAATGAATTTCCAGACTATTCCCATGTTTGTAGTCTTTTCCTCTATTTTGCCGAGTTCTGCTGTGATCTCTTTGTTGGCGGCGATAAAATTGGTCCCATTGTCGCTGTAAAGCACGCGAGGTGTGCCTCTTCGTGCGATCATTCTTCGTAAGGCCATTATCATGGAATCTGCGCTTAGAGAGCAAGCGAGTTCCAAGTGTACTGCTCGCGTTGTCAAGCAGGTAAATAATGCGCCCCATCTTTTCTCTGTTCTTCGGCCTACTGTAACGTGCATAGGGCCGAAGTAGTCCACTGCGGCGCACGTAAACGGTGCACTTCCTTTTCTGAGCCTCTCTGGTGGTAGATCTCCTTGAGGGACGGCTGGTGGAAGGCTCTTGCGCAGCTTGCACCATCCGCATTTGCGTGCTACTGAGCGCACTAAGTCGCGTAGTGAGGTGACCCAGTACTTTTGGCGGATTTCATTTAGCACTGTCTGGTGATTGGCGTGCCCATAGGCTGAGTGCAGATGTTCTACCAGCATCCTTGTTATCTGGTGCTTGCCGTCTAGGATGATAGGTGACTTGTACGACTTCGGTACATAGGTAGCAGCTTGTATCCTAGTGGATAGCCGCAATAAGTCGTCTTCTACTTCTAACTTTAAGTTTCTCAGTTTTGATGATCTTCTGACTTCTTGTTTGTTCTTGATTGCGTGGAGTTCTTCTTTGAAGCTGTCTTCTTGTATTTTCAGGATCAGAAGGCGTTCTGCTTTTTCAATATAGTACATGGTCAGCGGGATGTAGGGGTTTTCTGTGCTGGCCTTCGGTGTTGGTAAGATCTTCTGCGTGGTCTTCTTCTGAACTCTCTTCCAGGCGGGGTCTTCTTTTCTCCTGGTGATTCTTCTGGTGGAGTTGACCTTCTTCAGAGTTAGTTTGAAGACGTCTACTGCTTGGAGGAATCTTGCTGTAGATCTCAGCAGTCTTGTCCATTTCGAGAAGCGATTCGGATCTGGTATCGCTGTTTGAGGCTTTGAGGTTGCCAAAGTTACGTTGGGTCTTTCTTCTCCGATGTCTTCTACAGGCGCGTTACTAGTGTCTGTTGGCCAATGTGTAGGGTCTTTATACAGAAACTCAGGTCCTCTGTACCATCGGTGGTTGATGTCGAAGTTGGCTGGAGTGTTCCTCGTCGCGTCGTCGGCCACATTGTGTTTTGTGGGCACCCAGCGCCACTCCTTTTGTCTGGTGGTGTCTTCAATTTCGGCCAGTCTATGAGCCACGAACGATTTGTATCTGCGTGGATCAGATTTTATCCATGCTAACGCCGTTCTTGAGTCAGTCCAGAAGTATCGGCTCGTGACTGTGAATTCGAGTTCTTTCGCGATGGAGGTTGCTAGTCTGCTTCCAAGTAGGCAGGCTTGGAGTTCCAGTCGAGGAATGGAAGTTGGCTTGAGAGGTGACACTCTGGCTTTGCTTGCTACCAGCTTCACTTCCACGAGCTCATTTGGTTGCTTCGTCCTCCAGTATGCAGCACAGGCGTACGCCTTTTCGCTGGCGTCACAAAAGACGTGCAGCTCCCCCTCGTGAGTTCCTCCGGACAGGCATCTTGGTATGTGGAGGCCTTGAAGAAGCTTCAGATCTTTCAACCATTTTTTCCATTCTTCTTGTCTTGGTAGAGGTAGCGCTTCGTCCCATTCCAACCCGCACCGCCATAGATTCTGTATCATCATCTTTCCTTGTATAGTGATCGGTGTGGCTAGTCCTAAGGGATCAAATACGGACATCACTGCGCTTGTTGTCTCTCTCTTGGTGGGTGCTCGTTCTCCATTGATGGCTTCGGTTGGCGTATTTCGGAGATTGAGTGTGAAGTGCAAGCTGTCTTCTTTCACGTTCCAATTGAGGCCCAATGTCTTCTCAACTTGCTCTTGCTGTGGCTCTCCAAGTCGCACAGATTTCACACTACCTTCCGTTTGAGTGGATTCTTCAATCACTTCAGGATCGTTGCTTGCCCAACCTCTGAGATGGAAACCACCGCTCTTGTGAATTTCATCCACTTGAGTAGATATATCTTTGGCTGTTGTTGCATCCGGAAAGCTAGCCAAATAATCGTCCATGTAATGGCTTCTCTTTACTGCTTTGACCGCTTCTGGATATATTTCGGCGAATCTTTCAGCGTTCTTGTCTTTGACATATATCGCCGTGCAGGGTGAACACGCCGCTCCAAAAATCAGTGACTTCATTCTGAATTCTTTGTCTTTCCATAAGAATCGCAGGCTGTCTCTGTCTTCTTCATTGATTTGAATTCTTAAAAACATCTCCTTAATATCAGCTACGACGGCTACTGGTCCTTGGCGAAACCGCACCAACACGCCGAAGAGGGACTGGAGCAAGTCCGGCCCTGCTAACAGAGCGTCGTTCAATGACTTCCCATTGGACTTGGCCGCAGCGTCGAACACTACTCGCATTTTTCCTTTCTGCGGATGAATCACGGCAAAATGCGGAAGGTACCAAGTCTTAAGAGATGTTGGCCTCTGTACGGCTTCTTCAGCGTATTCATTCTTCAACAGATTGGTGATTTGTTCTTCATAGCTTTGCTTCAGCCGTTCGTCTCTGGCGAACTTCTTTTCAAGACCCTTCAGTCTTCTCATTGCTGCTGTTCTACTTTCTGGTAACACTTCGCTATCCGTCTTCCAGAGTAACCCCGTACTAAATCTTCCATCTTCTACCTTTTTCGTTGTTCGCTCCAGTATCTCAAGAGCTCGTTGGTCGATGTCGTTGCGGGGCTTCTTGGGTTCGATTCCCAGGGCTTCGATGCTGAAGTGCTCTTTGATCATTCTTTCTAGATGGTCGTCCTTTTGCGGCGGCTGAGTCACTAGGTGGTTCACGACTCTTACCACGTTACAACTGCTCAGACGAGTCCCGTGCAGCACCCAACCTAGCTGGGTTCTAGATGCAACTGGTTTGTTCTTGCTTCCTGCTTTGACTTCTTGCGTCACTATTAACCGCCAGTTGTCTTGTCCCAATAAAATCGATGGTCTGGCGCATGGGTATTGCAGTTGATCCTTAATTTCTTCCAGGTGATCACATCCCGCAAGGTCTTCCTTACTGATTTCTTGCGGCATCAAGTGCAGGTCTTTCACTGTGTACCCATCCAGCTGTTCGTATGTCCTTGCGAACAGTCCCTTGATCTTGATTTCAATCTTCTGCGATGGCTGGTCTAGTCTATGTCCGCCCACGCCCTCAATTCTAAGCGTTTCTTCTGGGCCATGCGCTCCAATCTTCTTGGCAACCTTCTCTTCTATTAAGGTCACTGTAGATCCTTCATCTAGAAGTGCATGAGCCTCCGTTTTGCCTTCAGGGCCGACTAGTTCCACCGGTATGATCTTCAGGTACACCTTGTTGATATTGCCAACTGCATTCACTGTCGATGTGACCACTTGGGCATGTTCTTTAGGCTTCTGCTTGTCATCTTCTTCATAGTGCAGGAGCTGATGGTGTCCTTTGTGGCACTTCGGGCATGGCTTGGCGCGACAGTTGTAGCCTCGGTGCCGTCTTCTTAGGCACCTGAAGCATGTGCCACTCCTTCTTGCTACGTCCCATCTGTCCTGAATTGAAGCCTCTTCAAACTTCTTGCATTGCATCAGAAGATGCTCTTCTTTGCACAGCGGACATGCGAACTTCTCTACTTCTCTAGTATTCTTTTGTTTCTCGCAGGTGCACACAACTGCTGTGCTTCTTTTATCTTCTTGGATATCATCCTCAGATACATCTTCATAATCAGAGCTACCCTCTTCTTCATCACGGCGTGATGCTTGGGTTGCGTGCACTCGAGCACCGGGGTTCCGAAGTCTGTTCTTGAAGCCTTCCTTTTTGATGAAGGGCTTCGATGATTCGTGGATCTCGAATCTATCCACCAGTTGGTTGAAGAACTGCATCAGGCTTAGCAGAATCGGCTCGTCTTGGTCTTCTTTTGCCGCCCGGTACTCATACCACTTGAACTTTACTAGTGTGCACATCTTCTCTATCACGCGGTTTGATATATCACTTGAGTGAAGGTAACTGCTCTTCTTCATCTGCTGTATCACGCTCACTGTGTTCGCGATGGCTCCGGCATATCTCACTATTTCCTTTGCATCTTCTGACATAGGAGGCAATTTCTCTATGTTTTCAATTTCTCCTCGGATGAGGTATGTGGGCCTTCCGAATCTTCGCTCGAGAGCTGCGATAACTATCTCAGGATCGGTTTGAGTGTACAGCATTGACTTCACTGCTTCTTTAGCTTTGCCTCTTATGGCTCTTCTTAGCCTTCCCATATTCTCGATGGCACCAAACAGCTCTTTCGTATCGGTGTATGTTGCCTTGAACGCGATCCAGTCCCTTGCGTCGCCTTCGAAAGGGTGCAACTCGCTCACATATTTGGGCGCGCGCTGGAGGGCAGGCATCGTCTTGCTGTTTGAAGCCGACTTGCATGCTTCTAATATGGCTTCGGCTAGCTGGTTGGCGCGGTTTGAGGTGGAGACACCTCCAGGTGCAAGAGACGCGCGGGGTGCTTCTTGAGTACGGGCGCGCTCCCCCTCGTCGCGATCCAACCTCTTCGTATTCTTCACCCAGTCGGCGGTGGCGCGCGCAGTCGTATCTTCCGCCTCTGGGTCTTCATCCACATCACTAATGTCGGTATCTTCTGCGGCTCGAGCTAACTCCAACTTCGTAGCAGCCATCTTAGCCTTCATCTTTATCTCTTCCAACTGCAGCTTCTCTAATTCCAATCTGGCTTCTAGTTCTCTTCTCTTGCTGGCAGCTTTGGAGGATTTCTTCGACTTGGCCTTTCCCACAATGGTTTTGTCTGCTTCTTCCATATTGGTTTCTTCTGTTGGAGCGCTGGTCTCAGTTGACACTAGTGTGCTGCCTGTGTTCGTAGAACTTGTAGCACCGGTGGCGTCGTCTTCTGTCGTTGAACGCGAACTATCTCCTTTGCGGCTTCTCGTCAACATATCTTATGACGATGCAGCGACGGCGTTCTTCACAGACTATCTTCCTCGAAGATAACTAGCACCGCAGCACTAAGTTCACTTGGTACTAAGTTCACTAAGCACGATCTTCATTGACACTATCTTCGGTGTCGGCGGCCGTTACCCGCATATAAACCTTTATTGACACTGTCTTCGGTGTCGGCGGCCGTTACCCGCATATAAACCTTCACAGCAATTCTTCACGTTCTTCCTCGGCTTCGGTTGATTGAGCGCTTCCCAACTCCGTGTAGACACTATGCACAATCTTCAGAGGTCGGCGGCCGTTACCCGCATATAAATCTTCTTGAAGATTGGGCGCTTCAGTATTCCGCATCCACTCGGTGCTCAAATCTTCCTAGGCACTGACGATGACTCTGCTATACACTTCGCTTGCTTCAAAATCCTCTTCAAAAAACTCGAACTGTGTCCCTGAGGTACAAAATTTGGGTAGTAGAAGTAGTGCCCTGTTGCACCACCGCCCAAATCCACACAAAACTTCCTCGATGACGCAGTTCTGTCTTCCTTAATGCAGGCGAGCGTACCCCGGCAGCAGCTACGTCTTCAATCCACGTGAAGTCTTCCTGGTCTTCACAGTTCACACATCACGATCCGGCTCGAAGGACCATTTGTCGAGGGTGGACTGTATTTTTCTTCAAATAAAACAACTTTCTTGTTCCAACTCTTGTATTTATTCTTCACCCTTCGATTGTTGGAATTACACTGACTGTGTCCCACACAAAACTACGCTACTTATATTTAAATTTAAGTGGGTGCAAGTTGTGGCGAGCGTTACATAACAATCATTCAATGCGAGCCAATCAGATTACAGAATTTTAATGCGTGACCTTGATTTTGGGACAAGTTTAAACCTGTTCCTGCTTCGTTATTGCATCATGCAAACAGGTTTGGACTTGTTCTTACTACAAAAATGAACTACTAATCTTATTGCTAAACATAAAAATTACAATGTTATCTATCTTAAAGCATAATAATCAACAATTAGCGCACTTATTTAATATTTACTTAATATAACATACTTAATTATTACCTAATACTTAACATTAATTCTTAACACAATCACAAAGTTATTATAGCACATTATTAGGTACTTAATGTCTCACAATTATAGCACAATCACTGTGAAAAAGGTGTTCGTCAGTCACTTATCACACTTCGTCGCTAACAAAAGTTTATAAGTCTATTTTAAAAGTAAACGTCCTTTTTTATTTTATTCCTCGGGCCATAATTAACTTTACACTTTCTTACTATCTAATTGTCCAAAGCTCCTTATTGCCTGAAGCAAGTTGTTGGGTTAAGAAGGAAAAGGTCAAACCACACAATATTCTAAACGTCTGAAGTCAAAAATGACCCTGCTAATTTGGAATTGAAGAAATCTCCCCAAAGAAACCAGGAAATTTGGCCAGTTTCGACGAATATAGAATTTTACACGGCTCATCCTGAAAACACCTATCTTATGAGGCAGTATTCGTCTCCGACGAACTCGGCCGCGTGGAGGATGAGCCGTTCATAAAATTAACATCAGACGTCACTTAAGGCTAGTTAGTCTGATTCCTTAATTATACATCTTAAAAGACATTGATACTTCGCGTTAGAAGTTATTAAAGTTCCTAAACCATAACTATCATTATTTGCCATTATGTTTCTTAATCCCCGATGCAAAAACGACGAGGTGTTAATACTAGGCGACATTGTGAGTTTTGTGACAAATAAATGAAACGGTAAAAAATATACAACCCTGAGGTTAGTTACGGGAGGTCAGAGTTCAAGGTCGTAAATAAACCGAGCAATCTAAGCTTATTATTCCCTAAAGTAATATTGAATCATTATGATATTTTATTATATCGACCGAACGGAATGAAGGAAGACATTTTCTTTGAAGCAAGGCGGAATGCGGAATAAGAATTATTCGGACATTTTTGTACACAAGACGTAATTGAATCCAACGGCTCGTGAAAGCGTTATCTCTAATACAAATATACGAATAAAGTGATATGTGATGAAGGCACGTCCAATTACCGCCATGTTTACTGGCAACCCGCGGCTATCTACTACACGACAAAGCTATACTCCGAAGGGACCGGATATCGATACACAAACCAAATTACTGGAAATACCAAAACATACAACATAAATAAAACAGAGTCACTCGATTTGTTTACGTTTGCCACTATGTAATATGTTTGCCGCACCTAAGGGTGGCATATACAATGGCGAAATCATGTACAGAATCTTATTACTTTGGAAAAGAATAAGGATTCAGCCGATATTAGCATTCTGGTATGTTTTATACGTAGCCTACGTAGTATATATCAACCAGTTTGTTTTTGTTTTGTTTGTGTTCACTCGGCTGGCTGTGTCTGAATACTGCAGATAAAAGCATAAAATGTTGTAAATTGTTTAACTTTTGCTTTGCGGAAAATCACGTTAAAATTTTACATGATTCGAGCCTTTTTTCAGTAGGTATTCCGCGCTTTCCGCGGTAAAGTTTTAAACTAGGAACAAAGTGCAAAGTGTCACAGCACATCCTTATGATGTAATTTAATAAGGTTGACTCTTTCTTGTGAAAGTTATTAAAAGTTACAAGAATTTTCTGGGTTGAAAAATGTAAAAGAGATCATTATATATTACAAGGTCGCAAACTTAATGGGTATAGGATATTATTCTAGAAGATGAGAGGTGGTCGAATCATCATCATCATCATCATCATCCTCCTGCACTTATCCCTATTCACTTTGGGTCAGCGCAGTATGTCTTTTTCTTCCATACATCTCTATTAGCCGTCATCTCATCATTCACTTCCTTTGTAGTCATATCCTTTCTCACACAGTCCATCCATCTTTTCTTTGGTCTTCCTCTTCCCTTATATCCATCCACATTAATGCTTAAAACCTTTTTGGTAACATGCTCTTCACTTCTACGCATCACATGTCCATACCACGCCAAGCGGTTACTGCACAACTTTTCAGTAACCGGTACTACTTTCAAACTACCAGGTCGAATGACCTGCAGAAAGTAACCAAGTTCAGAAAAGTATGCAGTCGAAACATAGATCGCTGGTTTATACAAATATTAAAAGACGTATCGGTCATATACGTATAAGTACCTAACATAAATTTACCTTAAAAGCGTTTCTGAACTTGTTGGACATGATGTTGTACAGGAACGGGTTGATGGCGGTTGACAGGAAATATAACACCCCTGATAGAAACGTCAGCACGATGTAGACCTGTACACAAAACAAATATCAGTATCATAAATATTCACTCATCTGTCATATCTGTAACGAATGGTTCAATCGATTTTCTTTCTAAAAGCTTGACGTATGACACGCACAGAATACAATTCTGTATTTTTATGTTGGTGTAACCCCAAATTACTTTTTTTATATCATAAACTTTCTAACATACATTAAAAGAAAACCTATTTTGTACGTAATTCGGACATACATTATTATTTTGTATATCCCATTCATGGTAGATATTAAGAATATATAATATTCTATATTTAAATTAGAATATTGTAATTTCAAAAATTAATGTTTCAACTTTAAAATTATCTAATTCAAAAATACTTCCGCTGTTGGTAACTTAAAGGAAAATTTATTCTTCATTATAATTAATTATAAATATTTACCAAGTAGAATGTATCTGAAGGATGCTCCAAACTTTTCCCGTAAATGGCCAGCAATCTTTGCACGTGGAAGGGAGCCCAGCAAATGAAGAATGACAGCGCCACCGCAACTGGGGAGAAACAATATTTACAGTACAGAGTACGTCACTTATCTCAATAAAACACAGGATAAAATTGGACGGCCAGCGTGTCCAGTATACCTTCAGGGCACTGCATCAAGTTTACGCGTTCCTTGATAATTATGTTTCTTCAGCCCTTCAACAATGTTTACTGAAACTCGGAGCCGTATACTTCCTACTCTATATTTTGCGAGAGTATGTAACAGTAACGTTGCGTGAATTACTGTTTTTTTTATTATATTCACAGAGGAAGGCAGACACTTAAATATGTATGTGTAAAAGGGCTGAAATTAATAAATTCTTGTTTTTCAAGGTTAAACTACTTGCATTTAAATTCTTATAATGTTTTTTTTCTGTTGCAATATATTCAAAAGTATTTTATGATGTAAGTAATCATTTTTAATGAAGGAAAAAATAACTTGAAATCTTAGCATGGAAAATGCTTAAAAAAATACAAAAAGATAGTTAATAGGTAAGGCGTTATCATACGACATTGAACTAGCTGTAAAGTTAGTCGTGTCGGTTGTTGAAGTATTCTTCACAATAGATGGCGCTACGTCACCTTAAGACGTAAATTAGAATGTGGAGGAAGATTTCGACTGGCGAGCAGGGCGAGCGGTGGCTTAGTGGTCAGAGCGTCTGGTGTACCGAACCAGAAGGCGCAGGTTCGAATCCTGCCCGCCCGCCGATTTTTTCCTTCATTAAAAATAACTTGAAATCTTAGCATGGAAAATGCTTAAAAAAATACAAAAAGATAGTAAGTAATCATTAAATTTTTAACGAAAACCACCAACGACTACACTAGAAATCCAGGGTTCGATTCCCAGATTGAGTAGTATTATTGAATTTTTCTATTCAACCATCAGTAGCAGCTCGGAGTAAAGTTTTGATAGACTTGATAGACATGAAATGGAATATAAATACATGTACGGGTACATTAGTACACTTCTAACAAATATTTTTCCGATAAAATTTCGCCCACATTAGCGGTTAATTTCAAAAATAATTTCAGTATGAAAATATGAAAATTCATAATAGAATTCGCGCCGTACGGCTACCACTGCGTTTTATTGGTTCCACATAAATATTATCTACTGAACTTCCCTATGACGGTCCCTCTCGGACGCTCCCTATCTGAACGGTCAAAGGTAATAGGTACTGCCTTATTATAAAGGTAAATTTTAATTCACTGTTCACCTTTCAGTGGGTCAAAATAATCATGAGTAATGATTATAAACACCTTTTTTAAGAAAAAAACATACCATCATGACTGTATTCCATAACGGGTTAGGTGGAAGTGTATTAATGTACACCCACAGTTCACGTATAAGGTCGCATGTAATTAGGGAAGAACCTATTGCCATTAACACATATTCGAACTTTCAGTTGCTAATGAGAATTTTATAGAAAAATCCAATAACTCTACTCGACCTGGAAAACCAACAAACAATCAACCCAAAAACATCAAAACAAATATCAGCCGTTTCATACAAAAATGTATTAGCTATTTATTAATAGTATCTACCGTAAGAAAATTTATGAAACCGTACACGGGAGTACGCCTACAATCAGGATATTTTACAATTATTTTAATGTAGGGAAAAATCGACTGGCGGGCAGGATTCGAACCTGCGTCCTCTGGTTCGGTACACCAGACGCTTTGACCTCTAAGCCACCACGAATCCTACCAACCAAGTCAAATTATCCTTCACATGCAGAATGTAAATATGAACATTATATGTTATTATTTCGCTAGTTGTTGTGTTATCGTATTATGATGCAGTAAATGCTATGTACGCCTCAATTGTGAGATGCATCAGTCCTAGTTTTTAAGAGTCTATTTAGCGTAAGTGTTGATGTATTTGATGTGGCTGTACTATATCAATAAATAAATATAAAAATAAATAAGGCCAGTCGTTTATTTCCTTCATAAAATTAACTGGTATTATCTTAGCATGCACCAAGCCCGGTTAAGATTCTAAAGCTCCTGAGCTAGAATCTACATCCGTCATAAAAAAAAAAAAAAAAAAAAACTTAGCATGGAAAATGTAAAAAAGAATATACCTAGTTACAATTTTTTTCCGATTATTCATATTCAGAGCATCCTCCTACATTTGAATTCGCTAGTGACACCATAAATTATTATTACTATAAATTTTAGTTAGGTGGGTTCAGCCTTTCCGTATAAAATATTTACGCTCAGAAAGGGCCACGAAGTATCTACCTGTATAGAGTTTTATTTCGCATCCTGGGAACCATTAAAATACCACTGGGCAACTGTAACAACTCCGAACAAATGTAGTTTCCCGGCAGAGAGTAATATGTTGCTTAAGTAAGGTTGACGCTTAAAAATAAGAACTACCCTTAAAATGGCAGCTATAGTATTTTCAATGTATGATGATATGCCTGACAGTTCATAACTGATAATTAAAGTGCATAACGTGCATAACATAAGTGTATAACCCTGCAAAATTTTATCATTTTTAAGTTATACTCGTAATTAATTTTTTACTAGCTTCCCGCCAGCGGCTTCGCCCGCGTGGTCTTATAATTTTTTCCCCCGTTTTTGCAAAATTTTTCATTACTACTCCGCTCCTATTAGTCGTAGCGTGATGATATGTAGCCTATAGCCTTCCCCGATAAATGGGCTATCTAACATGGAAAGAATTTTCTTTTTGTATTTTTTTAAGCATTTTCCATGCTAAGATTACATTTTTTTTTTTTACTGAAGGAACCTTCAAGACATAAATTAGAATGTGAAGGAAGATTTCGACTGGCGAGCAGGGCTCGCGGTAGCTCAGTTGGCAGAGCGTCTGGTGTACCGAACCAGAAGACGCAGGTTCGAATCCTGCCCGCCAGCCGATTTTTTCCTTCATTAAAAATAATGGAAAGAATTTTTCAAATCGGTCCAGTATTTTTTGATTTTATTCGTTACATACAAAAATACAAATCTTTCCTCTTTATAATATTAGTGTAGATTTCATTTACAACAGTTAATAATAACAACAATAATTTTCTTAGTAATTTACTATAGGACAATATTTTTTTTAATAAGTTTTATTCAAATTTTTTGCTAGTTTGTTTTTTATTAGTTTAAGCGCTAACCAACGTAGAAATAAAAAAAATGGAACAAAATTTTTATGTATTTATCTGCCAAGTAATTTAACAGGGCCTTATAAGGGGATAGTGAATAGGCTCATAATCTTTGTTACTAACCTTCATATAAATGTATTTTATTGTTTCAAAATTCATTAGTAATATATAATTTACCTGTCATCGTTTATGATACCTATTTAACTTAATTTAATACACAATTATTTTTTTAGCTAACACTTTTGTTTTACTAAATAGTTTAAAAATATAGTGAAACTCACGATATAAGAATATAGGTACCTACTATATGTAAAAGTTAATATAAAATGTACGATCATAAATTTCTTTAAATAAATCCGAGTCCTTTGTTATTTTTTTTTTCATTGGATTACCTCGGGCGGTTTACATGACGATAAATCGTTTTATCCAACCAAATTGTGCACGCCGTTTTACCGAAACAACCCAAAACAGACCGTGCGAATAATATTTCGTTAATTGGTACCTACCTACATACTTACGCTTTTATGGATATTTTTAATGATATCCATAAACTGCCTCATTAAACTAGAGCTCGTAACCGCGACTGTTACGCTTGAGGTCCTGGATTCGATTCCCAGATCACGCAGTGTTGCA
Organism: Acronicta psi; assembly: GCA_946251955.1. Classification (NCBI taxonomy): domain Eukaryota; kingdom Metazoa; phylum Arthropoda; class Insecta; order Lepidoptera; family Noctuidae; genus Acronicta; species Acronicta psi. The sequence continues at coordinate 5,228,733 of OX276475.1, read as the reverse complement.
GGATATTTATTTATTTATTATATTACACACTAGCCTTTGCCCGCGACTTAATCCCCGTAGAAGTTGATTTTTCCCCCGTTTTTGCACCATTTTTAATTATTACTGCGCTCTTATTGGTCGTAGCATGATGATATACAAGGTGGAAGGGACGACGAAGGATCGACGCACCAACGTCGTGACAAGGTTTCACCCAAGGTCAAAAATAAAATTACCTGGGTCATTCATGTAGAAAATGATCTGCTATTACAGATATTCACATTTTTGAGCGCGCAGTGTAATGCTAAAAACGCGATTATAACGCGGTGAATGTTGTCGCGCGCGCGATCCGAAATAAATAAAATAATGATTTTTTAATAATAAATCTAATTTGGGTAGATAGAAATAATGTTTTTATATACGTTCAAGTAAAAAAAAACTGCAGAAAAAATTATGAAAAAGGTTACGGAAAATTTCAACGCAGCGGGGTCCAGAATCATGTACTGAACTCATAGTATTCGGATGTGCGTCGATGTCCCTTCCACCTTGAAAAGCCTATAAGCCTTCCTCGATAAACGGGCTATCTAATACTAAAAGATTTTTTTAAATCGGACCAGTATTTTCTGTGGTTAGCCCGGTCAACCAACAAACAAACGAAGTCTTCAGTTTTATAATATGTATTAGTATATTTTAGTATAGATGACGTCTCCACTCTGGTTGACTCCTCTACCATTGTTTCTCAATGACACGCGTACGCCGTGCAGTGCATCATATATCCATTGTTAAAGGGAGGTGAGACTTGATACCTAGTAAAGCACCCCCTTATTTCTATTATGATGTCCCTATATTGTAATTAAACAATAAACTAATGTGTTTCTGTCAATCATGAAATATGTAGGTAGTCTACTATTATAAGAAATCCTAAAGCAAATATAAAAACATATAGGTACGAGTATTATGAACAAATATTACTATCATCTTTTAAAATATGAAATTCAGTTTATCTATGCGCGTATAGGAAATAATCTCAGGAACTAAAGGCTCGATTTGAAAAATTATTTCAGTGTTAGATAGCCTGTTTAACAAGGAAGGCTATACTATAGTGTCACTTGAAATTCGCTAGTAATTTATTATTTATAGAACAAAAAAAATTGCATTGTATGTTAAGGATTTCTTAGCTCTATAAATCTGCATTCTCAACTAAAAAGATTACGGATCCTCATTAGTGACTGATTTCATACTGGTTTTAGGGAAATAAAAAAAAATATTCATTGGTAATGTCTGACACAAGACACAAGTGTTCACTTCTGCGCAACGCCTTATCTAAACTAATATTATGGCTTTGTAAACTATACAACTTTAACTTTTAATTATACAAACGGAATTAGATTAAACTGAACCCAACACAGATTTGGATTTTGAATATAAAAGCGTATCATACATTAAAAACTTTTTTAATATCCCGAATGGAGCGAACGTCGCAGCGCGGCGTGAGGTGCCTGGAAAAGGAATTTCAGTCACTGGTAATGAAAATTAATGAGTTACATAAATACATTTGTTGCGAAGATCCCGCTTGGAGTAACTGTAATATTACGGTTCCTTCTTGTTCAGAAACTGAAACAACGTTGCTTTAAAAAATGAGGCACAAACGACAACGTGTCAGGTTATATAGATAGGTATAGATGTAGTATGAAAACAAAAAAGCAGTGATAGCCTAGGGGTATGACCACTGGACTGCCAAGTCAAAGGTCTCGCGTTCGAATCCAAGGCACGCACCTGTGACTATTCGAAATCATGTGCGTGATTCGACATCGTGAGGAAACCTGCATGCCTGAGAAATATTCTCGACGGCATGTGAAGTCTGCCAACCAACACTAGGCCAGCGTGGTGGTCATTATCTTCATCCTAGTCCTTGCCGACAAAGGATTAGCTAGCTGAAATCGCAGTGGGCGGGGCACATAGCTTGTAGAACTGATGGCCGCTGAGGCAGAAAGGTTCTCAAGTGGAAACCACGCACCGAAAAGTGCAGTGATGACCTCCAACGAACTGAAGATAACCTGATAAAGGTCACTGGGAGTCGTTGTATGCAGCTGGCATATTATATATAACCCTGCCTTTTGGTCTATAGGGGGTCTTTTGGCTGATACTACCAATACCCTTGGGTAAACTGATTATCAGGATTTTCAGATATTTGACTTAAACCAGTAACGATTAATGCGTGCTTCGAATACAAAATCATAATTAAATTTTATGTGTTCAACTTCAAGCCAGAACAGGAGATTAGAGGCTTCCATATTTAGAATAATTCACCAACAACAACATACTCAAATGTACATACGTTGTTATTAAACGACGATGATAAGTGTCGACACGAGATTCGACCTCATGACCCTGAGTTAAGGATCCGTCGCGACGGCAATTTAGCCAAAATAAGACTGATACTTAAGAACTGGTTGCCAGTCTGACCGTCGATGTATCGTAAATAATAATTATGATCATAAAATCTGCATAAATAATTTAAAAACCTTAATTGGTTGAAGTTCTTCATTGATAGTAAGTGCAGGTATTGATGTCCGTTTACAATTCACATATTGTAATTTTATTAAGAATAGTCTACTAGGGCCTGTTTTACCATCTCTAGATAGCCTATATCCGCCGGATAAATTCAAAAATATTCGTTTATCGAAATCGGCCCAAATGATTTACCGAATGTACACTTATTGGAAAAAATACCCTGTATTACGCTGGTTAAACATCTAGTTGTACTTTTTTTTAATGTTGACCGGGGGATGAAAATAAACTTTTAATTTGACAAAAATCACGCCGTTTTGACACACTAATAATCTGTTTGGTAATGATTTCATGACGAATGACGCCTCACGGGCCACTGCCCGATGGTTGATGTCGGGCGGTTGTAATGCAAGTTTCACGGTTGACTTTACTTGTGCGATTCAGGATTTATTGCTTCGTACAAATTTTTGTAGCGTGATAGACGTCGCTACAGGGGGCCTAGAGAAGTGGCATTTAACATTCGAATCGACAAACGAATAGAAAGAAAAGGTATGGAAATGACATTGGTGACAGCCCGATTTGTCGAAAGCTTATGTCATTTTCATAGATTTTGTTTTAATTGTTTGTCAATTCAAATGTCAAATTGTAACTTGTCTAGGCCCCCAGTATCGCTAACGTGTTTTCTGGTTGGCTTGTTTTACTATTTACCTCCTGATAAGTTCCCGTTAAATTACTTGGCAGATAATTATAATTATAAAAAAAAAAAAAAAAAATGTTCCAATTTTGAATTTATCCGGCTGTTAGCGGCTATCTGGAGGTGGTGAAACGAGCCCTAAGTCTCATAAGCCCAGTAATATCACTATTTATATTGCCCTTCAAGCCAATGATATTTATTGAAGTCAATTATTTAACTATAGCTATAATTAAAACGATGCCTTAACAAGAAACAATTTAAAAAAAGAGAATGAAATCAAGATATCGGACTAACAAGTTTTTGAGGTAGAATACAAGTCGAAAATAAAAACACAAAATCTCAATCAAGGTACCTATACTGCGAGGCCCTAAAAAAATGTGAACTACTTATTTATTTTTACACGAAGTCAATATACTGAATTAATTGGAAACTTCAATGTCATATAATTGCATTAAAAATAATATCAATATCCCAGGAATGATCAACATACCTACCCTTTAACATTCCGACCATTCCATTTTTATCCCTACGATAGTCGATTTTGCGTTTTGGCACAAAAAAAAACAGAATAGAATATTCTTTACTGCACACCAAAAACCAATATAAGGAATCTTTTAAGTCGTACAATGGGCGGTCTTATCGCTAATGGCGATCTCTTACACACCACTCGTGGATAGACTCATGTGTAAAAGGAAAAACGATACCTAGGTAGTCTGGTGTATATAAAAAAAATCTCGGTAATAGTAATACCCAATACCCAATTCTCTCTATTGTGATCGTAAACCGTACCGTAACATACTCGTATTAATTATACCAACACTTCGCCACCGCCCGGTACGTTTACGTCCCATGCAGTACGAGGACAGCCTATTGCTATTAACCGGGCACTTTTCCGAATTCCGAGCTGCTACCGAAAATTCCAAAAAAAAAACATATTGACACATTGCTCGACCTGGAAATCCAACCCTCACTGGACATACAAGGCAGTTAACGACCAGAAACATATAATTTACAAGTTTCAAATACTACAATAGCACAACTGTAACTGAAAACTAAAAAATGGGCTGCAACAAAAGGGTGCAACATAAAATTTTATTAGACTGTTCCAGATTTCATTTTTCCATTCTGGGTATTGGTGTGGTATTGGATGCAAGGAACTTTTGCTACAGCAAAGCCAAATTGGATTAATCAAACTGAAATTCAAGACACGGATGTAGTAACAAGGAACAACCTATATATAGGTATGTATACTACGGTATACTTTTACCTAACTGTATCTGTAACTAATGGACTTGACTTGAATCCTTCAAATGAGAAATCAGAGCAAAATAGAACCGTATATATGCACTTAATATATCACCATTTTATTATTGCCGCAAAAAAAATATAATTAATGTAGAACCATTTTCATATCATTTAACATTTTGAAATGTAGAGGCATTTTGATATCGTTTAACATTTTTAAACGATAGGAAAATGGCTCTACAATCATTGCCTGAATAAGCACAATACTCTATAACGGCTCAAACGATTCGGCTATTATTTTTCCAAAAATGTTCTTATGGAGAAAAAATAGATATTAGATAGATATAAGGGGAGGAAATATTATTATCAGGGTTCAAACTTGGCGCGAATAAAGATGCGAGAGAAGCTAGTGTAAAATCAAGATATCAATTGCTGTAAGTAATATTTTAAATGCGAAAGTAACTCTGTTTACATAGTATTTGTCATTGCGTTTTTAATTAGCTTAATCTACCTGCGCGTACTTAAACATTTAAAAAATCATAGTATTGATGAGGGACGTCCTAATGTACCAAATTTTTTTAATACATAAGTACGTCATACAAGCTTGTAGTTATTGTTTAAATTTTTTGTCACGAGCGTTATTGTGACGTACGAGTATATTTTAAGCGACTGACGTCTCTCCATAGAAAGGAAAATTTCTGGGTGAAAAGCAATGTTACCTTTGCCTCTACAATTACAAGTTACGTATACGTATCGATCTTGTGACGTGTCGGCACGCATTCGCGTGTCAGTCACCATCACCATGTTTGATATCTGTAACGTAAACATTCATGACATTTCAGCGGTTCAGTCAAACGAGATGCGCATCTAAATATCACGAGAATTTATGAATTAATCCCGGTACGGTGATATATATATTTTATGATTTTTCGCTCAGTGACCAGTTCCTATTCTGGAGAATCGTCGTCAGGTCTGGTCGTCATTTTACCTCTCTCTTTCCAGGGTTACAGCTCTATTTCTAAGGTTTTCACATTAAGTTTACCTAGAGGTGCTCCTCTCTAGAATTGACTAGCTCTAGCAGTTATCAGTTCTTCGAGTAACAGTTATTCATTAATCAGTTATTTTAAATTAAATAATGATAAAAGGATGGTCATAATATTGTCTACTAAAATATCACAACTGAATCACACATTGTCTATGTACACTACAACGTATCGATCTATTCCCGCATCACCACGCGTTGAATGTCTATTAGTGTTACGGTTGTTTACATTGTGTTTATTTACTACACAACTACGGTTCACGCCAAGCGTAACGTAATGTGTTAACGTACGTGTCGTATTTATGTGCAAAATGTCATGTTTCTAAAGTCACTACTGTCTTCTATCTGTCAAAATCCATTATGTAGTATCATCACATCAGTTTGAGGTTTTGTGTTGACCCGAGTGGTCTGTTATGTAGGTATACCCGGAGATTCCAATGGTGAACGATTTTTTCAAATCGGTCCAGTAGTTTCGGAGCCTATTCAATTCAAACAAACAATCAAATCTTTCCTCTTTATAATATTAGTATAGATATAGAAGTACACTTCTGTTTACAGCCTACAAACTACTAACGTAGATTTAATTTACAACTAAACCATGACCACGAAGTTGTATTTAAAGAAGTATGCAAGAATCGTAGCAACTTGTGTTCTGTGATTTCTGTTTTATTGGGGTACTTAGCACCTCTGCCCAGTACTTGGGAAATACAGGCGTGATGGTATACATGCTTTTATTGATTGAGTCAGTCTCTTACTTATTTGGAGACTAGTATTTCATCATTGTAATCCTAAAACAATTGGGCTTTGCAAATAAAAAGATCCCTATAATCTGTGTCCCACATTAAAAGATATTCTTTCAAAGTAGTCGGAGATTTAGTAACGTCGTGAAGGGCGAAGTTAGATTGCAAAATTTAATAAAATGTATAGTGAACAGTAAAGATGGGATTCTTGTGAAATAGAATACTTTTCTTTAAGAGGTTATTATGTTTCAGCTCTTGAAGTATTCCTTATTCAAATGAAAATACATATATTCATCTCTCTTCATCTTGTAAACCCTATGTGTAAAAAGAATGAAAAAGGTTAAGGATTTTTTTTAGCGTGAAATTACAAAACCTTTACAATGGATTATCTGTGTAGTGTAATAATACATTCAGAATGAACGTTTCGTTTATTTTAACACAATTGTAAAGATAACCGACCTATTTTAAAATAAATTTGACTCAGTGGCCAAACTGCGAAGGAAATCGTGTGAAAACTTGCGTGGAAATGTACATGTGAAGTACGTTAGTGGTTGATCTCTTATAGACCTTACGTTCTTAATGAGAAAGATGAAAATTGGTTAACTGCCAAGACTGTCGAGGTACAAGACCGTATTGTGAGTACAGCGAAAGTCAACAATATATCGCCTTGGTTTATTACGGAGACAGTGAAATAGGACAGTGAGAAACGTACCGACGATTACTATTTCCGATGTCATAATAATCTAGAGTCTATCAACGGATTTTCTACACACATTATGTTATATTTAGCTTGGTAGGGCTACTGTTGAATTCCCTGCATTAACAAATTATATTCTAGTCAATACAATTGAGTATTACACTCATTTTTGGGAACCCCTGGGAAAATAGAAATAACAAAGTATGCATGTCACATTAATGTACCTACATAGTATAACTTAATATCTTTGTGTGGTCACATCTCTCTAGGGACTTTCCTTCGGCCCATAAAACCCTTTCGCCAACCCTAAGCCATATGTTACATTTTTAAAGAAAAGTATCGGAAATATGTATAGGTTACGTCCCACTTATGGTTTGATTATTGTACGATATTGTTTACTTATTTCAATACGATATTTTATATTGCCATTAATTAAATTCCGGGTATCGTTTAGTAATAATATAACTACAACTGCATGACCTGAAACTGAACCCTGGATCTCACGGTTAGCAGCCCAGACCACTAGATCAATGACACAGCCATTACATACTTATTTCTATATACATATGTACTTTTATTTTAACATAATATGATACGACCTACAGATTATGTTAATATTTTTTATGTAAGTAAACCGTGAAACATTAGACACAGTAAAAATAATATAATTAATATAACAGTAATGTTTGTAAGTTGTATAATATCTACAAGACTTAATTATAATAACGTGTCGGAATAATTATACATTATAATTTTCCTAGTGCGGTCACTACACTTGAAGCTCAAACTTGTCAGAATATTAAATGTTTACACGAACGCAACAATGAAAAAGTTCATTATAATATTCAACGAATGAATTTGTAATTACTGTTTCAGTCCAAAATATAGTTAACCCTACTAATTATTATTATAAATGAGGAAGTTTGTTTGGTTGTTTGTTACTCCACGCTGCAACGGCTGGACGGATTTAGCTGAACACATACTACGGTACTATTACGATACGATTTTAATACTCAATACTCAATACTCAATCATTTATTGCACTCCACAAGTTAAATAGATGTTACAATAGTAGGTATAAGAAACATGTGTGGGCCTTGTCAGGCACGGCAAATGTAGGAGAGAGGAGGAACTTTGAAACTTCATAATATATTTTGCATTATTATTTACTATTTATTTATTATTATATGTAAGTATTCCATGCTATTTTACTAGTTTAATTGAATTTTGGGAACTATATAGGTATTATAACAATTATGCAATAATAATTTGTAAATTACTATTTAAATATTGTAATGTATTTTAAATATTATTTAATGTTATTTAAATTTTATATTATTTTATATATATTATTCTTTATTCCGATCCCACGGGAGAAAATATAACAAAAACTTAAAAAAAAATTGTATGTATGTAATACAAATAAAACATAATTATAGGTAGTTAAATTGTTGTGTTAGGTATATGTTTTTTTTAAGGATGAGTACATGAGTACAGTTCTCGACTTATTGTCCGGGTTGAAGTTGGCACGAGCATTGTAATAAATAAAAACGAAAGCTGAAGTAGTAGGCAGTCGTTTTAAATCATTTTAATCCAATATTTTCTTTCTCCGATTTTTACGGCCGGGTTTAAAGTTAGCTCGTGCCAACTTCAACCCGGACAATAAGTTTGGCGAAAACTGTACCTATGGTTTATTCGAAAAAAATTAAGAAAAATATAGCCTCGGGTAAAGACCCGGTTGTTGATTGTGTGGTTTTAATTCCCAGATCGCGTAGTGTTTGGGCTTATCTATGAATTTCAGAGGCTCGGAGTTTAGAATAGTCCAGTCAGTGTAGTGTCAGTAGGTACGTCCTGTTTTCGCTCATAATTGAAGCTCCGCTTATTGCAAACTAATCGGGGCATCCCGTACTTAACTACACGTGAGTTTAAACATAAATAATAATAAAAACAGTAGTGTGCCCAGAAATTATGATTGACCAAAATTATTTTACGAAAATAAAGTTCCAATTGTCAATATATTATATAAATTATCATAATTATATCCCTAAAAAGTCATGTCATGGTCGATCAAAGTTCTTAAGTTCTTGGAAAGTAAAACGTTAGCACCGACTTACGATAGTAGACAATTTGTATAAAGAACATAATCTTACCTAACATTCTGATGACTCTTCTTTGTGACGCACCGTTCCTGTACTGCATCTGTCCATTTGCTCTCTCACTACTGTCCACCGAGAGCTTTTTCACGGGATGCAACACTCTAGAGGTCCGTAACTTAATGCCTATCAAGGCATACAACACCGATATCATCGACATAGGCACCACGAAGAACACGAAACTAGAGATAACAAATACTTGGTGTACACCAACACCTTTCACTGTACACGCGCTCACATTCTGCCCATTATCCACATACGACACTATACCGAACTGCATCGCTTGAGGCACAGCGGTACACAACGCCAACACCCAAATAGCGATGATAAATCGCACAGCCCTCGACAGCTTGGACATGGTGTGTGACATGAACGGTCGGCATATCGCGATATACCGCTCCACTGTGAAAGCCGTTATTGTCAGTACGGTCGCGTTGGCTGAAGTCTCCGACGCTAATCCTATAGCTATGCAATGCGCCTCGCCAAGTGGATACGTGATCGGATTCCATAACTTGTGCACCTCAAACGGTAAGCCACATACGAGTAGTATAAGATCTGATATCGCAAGACTGAAGAGGTAAAAGTTAGTGGCGGTGTGCATCGATCGGTTCCTCGCTATGACGACGCAGGTGCTGGTGTTGCCGAGGATGCCAGCGACGAAGATGACAACGTATGTGACGGTGAGCGGCACGACCAGGTCGAGCGCGTACGGCTCGTCGTAGGCGGCGGGGTGCCCCGTCACGTTCGTCGTGTTCATGACGGCCGGGTCTTCATACTCGTCCATGGCCTGAGGCGCCGGCAATGTCATTTTACCTGTGAACAAGACAAACTTGTTTTCATCGAAGAAGGCCTACTTAATAAAAACAAAATACTTTGGGGCAAAGTCCTATGCGCAACCGGTTTCTGATTATAATTAGTTAACACGCTTAGTGTTCATCATTGGTGGCATAAATGTAATGTTATATTTTACGATGCTTAGAAACCATAAACACGGATTCACACAAAGTATACTGAATTGTTTATTATAACTCATTACGGTTTAGTTGCACGTAAACAGCTTGAAGGTCACTCACTAATTGGCCGTTAACGCGACCAAATTGATGATTAAAATGGTATTAAGTTTATTGGTGGGGTGGCAACACATGCGGCAATCAATCAATCATCTTATTACGTATTTTTGGGGACGAAATATTATTTTCCTGCGGTCACACAAATATAAAAGGAAGGTTCTTGAAAGTGGGGATACTAAAGAACTTACTGCCCCGAAGGTTGCCCTCTCAATGATACAGCAATTGTGATTGGGCTTTAATTTTATTCCAATAAACCTGCAATGATCTTGTTTGTTTCATGTCCAAATAAACAAAACATTGTATTTAAATCATCAGGCCAATCAGTATTTAATATTTTGGAAAAACATAAAAAAACACGACTAAAAATACCTCAAATTACCATCACGTTATTTTCGTGATGTCTATAGGTAAGAATTCCAAGAAGTTTTAAGGAAATACCCTACTCCTAAGTTTTTATTTAATAACTCAGAGGTACATTATTCTTTTGTAATTTGATTTACACTGTGTTTTTATGTGTTTTATTCTTTATGCACCAATAGTACAGAAGCGGTCTTAATGCCAAAGGCCATTCTTTACTAGTCGACCTTAGGGTAATGTAGAGACAAAAATTGGAAAAAAAACTGTGTAGTTACAATCAACTGATCAATATTCAAAATCAAGTAGTTACCTACCTATTTTAGAATATGAAGTTTCTTCAGTGGCGCCCGCTACACCTTCCCTAGGTATGTGCTTTCTGTAGGTACACCCACAGTTTGCTAATTATGTGCCCGTTGCCCAGCCAACCCAACGCGCCCTAAACAGTGGCCCGAGAACTGATATTATTTATAAGGAACAACTACGGAATGCTTTCGCAATCGATACGTCTCCCTTCGATCCAATAACCTAAAGTTTGTCATTAAAAAAGAGTAAACTTATTATCAATATATTGATCAAACAAAAATCCTCTACTACTACTACTATACTCTAACGACGTCTGTGGTCTAGCAGTTCGAGTACCGGACTGCTGATCACGAGGTCGTGGGTTCGATTGCCACAGGACACAAATATTCATGTGATGAATATAAGTATTTGTGTTTGTCTGAGTGTTTCCTATGTATAATAAGTATGTATTTACAAAAAGAAAATATATAAGTATTATATCCATTGTCTAGTACCCATAGTACAATCTCTGCTTAGTTTGGGACTAGATGGTGCTGTGTAAAAATGTCCACAAAATATTTAAAAAAAAATTAAAGTCCAAGCTGCCACTGAGAAACTAGTGACTTGTCTGCAGATCTGGGAATCGAACCTACGGCCTATTAATTCTCTTCATCAGGCGCTCTTGTGACCAAAATAGACTTATATATACATTACTTAGTCATATCTTCCTCATATCCCTTTAATTGACGTGTCTGAGTTAACGTCAGCATAACGACCCCTTTGTTAATAGATATTTACAATTTTATATTCCATTGTACTTTTACAAAGAACAAAACGCAATGTTAAACAATATGTCTATAAAATTGGATCTCACGATAAAATGGAGGAAAACTACGTGGATATGAAGATTACACGTGCTCTGGTGCTACTACTACAATGCTTTGTAATAAAGTTTTTTTTTATTGATATCACATAACTTGGTAGCTGAACTAGAGGCCTTTAGTTCGATTCCAAAGTCAAATAAAAGTATACCTAGTGATTTTTGTATGAAATTATTATTTCAGATTTATTTATTACACCAAAAATAGAGTGAGCCGGGGACAGAATGAGTATAATGCAATACACCTTTGGCCAGACCTGGGAATCGTAACGAGGACCTCATACTCAGTAATTGCACATATGACCTCTAAAGCAATACGATGGAAGAAACCAAAGCCAACAAACTCATTATTGGTAAAATACAAAGTTAGAATCGTTTAGTAAATTTCGGAATTTGATTCGTATGGGCATAAATTAAATTAAGTTGCTGCTCCGATGCCCCATGAACGAATTATTAATAATTAATTAAATAACGCAATAACTAAGTATAAATAATTTTCTTAAGGCCAGCTGAATTTAAATAATCAAGTGGTTTTATTTTTAGATTCGTTTTATATTTTAAGTATGTAGGTATTTCATGCCGGATATGGTCATATCGACGATATCACCGTTCTAAGTTTTATACAACTCTTCATCTGCCTAGCCTTTTCTCAGATGTGTTGGGGTAGGTCTTTTTTCGAAAACACAACAATTTAAACATTACCCATTGTTTGTTGAACTACTTAGTCGTCCCAGATTCAAACCAGAACTCAACCTAGCTAAAATTTCTGTAGTGAGCGGTAACGCGCTTTGGAAAAAAATAATATAAAAACTAACCACGTCATACCATAATATAATTACTACGGTAAATATAAAAATATTCACTATTATTTTTAATAAGGTTCTTTCACTTAAAAAAATATGTGAATAATACAAAAAAAATATTTAATAATAAATGCATGTTGAAATAATATTCGCAATAGCTCTTTTTTAATGTGTGCAACAGACAGTAAAACAAATTGGGGCGCTGGCGTTAGAAAAACAATTGTTCTCAAAGTGGCGGTGGGTGATATAAGTTTAAAAACCTACGCGCTAAACTGTCAATTTAAAAGGAACATTTAGGGCTTACTACCACCTCCTGATAAGTTCCTGTTAATTTACTTGGCAGATATAATAGTAGTAGAATTTCATTCAAATATTGTTCCATTATTTAATTGATCCAGTGGTTAGCGGCGATCCAGATATGATGAAACAAGCCCTTAAACCTGTTTATAGTGGGAACTTGTTTCAAAAGATTCATGTAAATTTGTAAATAAACTAGATTACTTATAAAATTTTCCACGCACTAGGAATACAAGAAATACTAATGTCATTGACTTTAAATATAAAACTAGTAGGAACCAAGTCACTTTGCTACTTATTCGCAGTATAATCTGCCGTTTAGTATCGTTAAGATGATACCTATATTTAGACGCACCCAACATAACATGGGTAATCCCAGGCAGATCTGGAAAATCCCGGTCTTCGATTTAATAGCATCAAACGAACAAAAAGTGTTTGAGTAAAAAGTTATATTAATAATTGGCAGGTACTCGTGTTGGCTGAACTTTCTGCATAGTAATTTATAATTTTATATTTGAAATAACTTGTTTTGATATTTTTTGTTCGATATTTTAAAGTGTAAACACGATGTCTCCTGTATGTACCTAGCTAGGTACTGGTCTTGCACGCGTACAAGTTTTTACAAGAGGTTTTAACCATAAAAGTTACAGCCAGACGACCTTGCCTCGTTGACTAAAAATTTTACTTTTTTTTTCTTAATTGTGCTGATTTAAATTACAATATCGAACGGCACTTGCAGCAACTGTGTCACTATTCAAGGACACTGCTGGGAGGAAGTAATTTTATAGAATTACTTATGAACCAGTAATGCCACTGCAGTCGACTGCATGCAATCACATTAGTGGTATGTTCGTCAGGCTGGCCCGGCCCCCGAGCTTTAGAACATGAAGATGAAGAAATCTGATGATCTTGTGGTTTTAATGTTTGGAGCTGTTGAAAAAGTTTCAGCTCGGTCACCTATCTGCTTTAATATCTCCGAAGGTATTGGATATTTTCGTAAAATAAACGGCACACACATGTATTTTGAAGAGTACATTCATCCTGTAGCAACACATTTTCAGTACACTATGTACTTTTCGTGTTATGGAAAAACCGAGCCAAAAACGTCAGACTGGCCCAGTGGCCCGGCCACTAAAAAGTGCCTCAAACGTTTTAACCAGAGCGGTACAAATAAAACGAAGTAAGTAAAAATAATCGCCAAGAGGAGTACATTCGATTGATATGCATTTCATGCTGTAAAGCTCGGCGGCCGGGCCAGCCTGACGGACATTTTGTGGTCTTCAGCACACTAGTAGTAAGTCTCTAAGGCTAATATTCAGAGACGATGCTCAGCGTAAAGTAATGCTTCCGTATGTCAAATTTGTATGACAATTTGACATACGGAAGCCTAAGTTTATGCTTAGCATCGTCTCTGAATATTAGCCTCAGGCTGAGATTCAGAGAAGAGACTCAGCATGAACTTACGCTTCCGTATGTCAAATTTGTATTACAATTTGGAAGCCTTACTTTACGCTGAGCATCGTCTCTGAACGTTAGCCTAAATTTCTCCGTGTTATTTGTATTTTTATCCGGTTTTTAACTCCCTATCTCATCGGCTGAACATACCGTGACACTACAGGTGTATATTTGCACACCTCTGCCTAACCCAGCCCATGGTAGGTTATTATCTTGTCTCTATAAAGTATTACCTCTTACATAAAATATTTTATCATGAAACCGTAATGTGTTTCGGCGATCCCTTAACCCCATATTTATCGGCGATTGCTCTCTAGCGACTTAAGGTGGAAGGCTCCTGACAAAGGCTAGTTAAGTTATTACATCGCATATTGCTTTACCGGTTACTTATACAGCTATAACAACGAGATAATCAAGTTTCATCGGTCTCAAATTAGCATAATATTTATTACCTACCTGTATTCCCTGAAGGGTTAGGCAGATTCGTACTAAATTTACACCCAAAGTTCGCCGGTACTTTAAGGTCCTATGTAATAGGGGTGAACCTGGGTTCCATTACTGGGCACAAATCTAATCTCTGGGCTCCTACTGGAAATTTCATAGAAAACCCAACACTTTGCTCGAACTGGGTATCGAACCTCCTCGATTCGCATCCCGGTTCCACTCTAGAGTAGTAGTTATTGGCGCACTAATTAGGCTATTAATGAAGTTTATTCCAGTAATACTTAGGCCTATATTAGGTGCCTACCTATAAGGCTAATTCTATTCATTTGGACGAATTTAAAAAAACCAGCAAAGCCAGGTTTGTCGCCTTTAAGTGACCTTCAAACTTTTTTATTTGTTAAAGCAGTGACCAGAAACAAGAATCTTAAGGGGAAAATGTTTGTTACTAAGTTATCCAAACAAATTCAGTAAGGGTCCCTCCCTTAAAGTCAATCTGAAGTTTTGTTTATCCCAATCCGACACGGAATTCAAATCATCCAAACAACTCGGGCATAAAATGTTATTACCAAAATAATACAAAGAAAATAAAGCAAAATACTAAAAATTTTCATGTGCAACAGTACATTTTTCTTTATGAAAATCCCTCTAGCGTTCACATGAAGATCTAAAATTTCCATGCTACTTTTTTTAAACTAGCTGACGTGGCAAACATTGTTCTGGCATATAAATACCTAAGCGTAAAAAAAATAGCCTACAACCTATTCTCAGACCTACCATAGCATAAAAATAATCATAAAAATCGTCAAGCCGTTTCGGAGGAGTTCGTTATCAAACTCTTTGACACAGTTTTTATGTATCCCGTAACTGACTGTAACACCATCTCATATATTAGATATTCTAAGCTCTGAACCGTTTAGTTTGATAACAGGATTGTGAGATTGTAGGTACTTCTTGTTTCATTGGTACATTAACTAACTCACACTTCGTCGGTATACTTTTAGGTCTCGTATACCTAACAAGGACGATTCTATTGCCAACAACCGGGCATAATTCTTAACTCGAAGCTGCTACTAAGAATTTTTTTATAGATAAACAAGATAGAAATGAACTTCATAAACATTTCTTAGAAATTGTTTAAAATGAGTCCAATTTCGGATATCGGGTTACCAATATCTTAAAACAATCCATTTATTACATTGAATTTTCAAAAGACAAAGTATTAAATTTTATATTATTTTGGCAGCATTCGAAGTAAACAAACAAAATACTTACAATTTTAAATCTTATACAACAAACGTTCAATAAAATAGAGAAGTCGGGAGTTTGGCAAAATGTCTCGGCAACACTATAAGATTTGATGACACGCCATCGCTAGAGATCGCAGTGATCCGTAAGTACTACATTTGTCAAGGCTGGACGACTCTTTTATTCGAGGTTGTTTTTCTTATAAGGGTTATGGCTTTAACCCATTTTTCTGAAGAAGCTAAACTCTGTAATTCAATAGCTCATACTAAAAGAAGGAGAGAGGAGAGAAGAGGAGGAGGAGGATACCTTCGATATCACAGAATCTAATAGGTAACTTTTTTCACAAATATTTTTATGGTTTAGGTATATATTTTTACCGACGCAAACGCGCAAAAATCGGAATACACACAAACGTATTTTACGACTGAACCCAAAAATTCTCCCCATCGAGCAAATCGGATCTTAAATCAAAATCAAAATACCTAGTTTTATTTTCATATAAACCATAAACAGGCACTTATCAAATGTCGAATTTAGGTGCACGGTTCCAAATTAGTCGTTTCATAAGGAGAAGACCCGGCAAGAAACTCCATGGTTACTCTTTTAAATGTTTGTAACAAAGAAAATAAAATATTGCACATTCCTTGCCAAACTACCAAGTATAATCTTACCAAATACTTCCCAAACGGATTAAATCCAAAAACTAATTTACTCAACTTCGAGCTACTTAAATATCTATTATTATTCTGAAATCTGCTAATTCATTCTGTTTAACGCACGTCCCGAAATATCGCTGTAAAATTGCTTATAAGTTAAAACTAAACATGAAATATGCGTTTTCACGCTGCTAAAGTTTCTAATGTCACCACCCATTATACGAACATTTAAATCCCACTCTTTATCACACGGTGTCGTTGATACTGGGAGAAAACTACATTTTAATAATTAGTATATTGTTTTGGGAATTTCTATGACTCATAACTACGGCTGTTTCGGAAATTCTATCAAAACTTGTACCTATAAATTAATAAAAACTTGTATTGTGTTGCGGGTCAAACTTTATCTCATATATAACATCAATGCTATACCTAAAATTATCAAAAACTAGCTTTCCGCGAGCGGCTTCGCCCGCGTGCTCTGGGTGTGTCTTATAACTTTCATCTCCTATTTCAATTCCTTACAGACCATTTTCGCATTAAAAAGAAAGCTTATTCTTTTCTCAGGCTCTAGACTATCTGTGTACCAAATTTCATTAAAATCGGTTCAGTAGTTTTGCCGTGAAAGCGAGACAGACAGACAGAGTTACTTTCGCATTTAATATATTAGTAAGGATTGGCACGTGCTAGCTATAAAGTATGAACTTTATTGATCTCTTACAATAGCCTTCAAGAGAGACAATAGATACCTAAATTATTTTCCGCCGCGTCTTGGACATTTAAGTATCACCTTTCTGACCTTAACTACGGCATGATTTATCTATTACTAGATATAACTAGTGGCTTCACTCGCATCTAAACAAAAGGACTTTTTGAGACATAAGTTAGCCTATATCCTGCTTCTCGAAACAGAATTGAGAAGTTCTCTTGCGTTCTTTTCAGGATTTTTTTTAAGTAACAAATTATTAAGCCCTAAACTGACGAGCATGCATGGGGAGGTTGATGAGCATAGATAGAGCGAAAGTGGTGTGCCAGGATCGTAGTAAGAGGAAATCTATAGTCTCTGCCTACCCCTATGTGAAACATGCGTGCATGTATGTATTTATTTATAGTATAAATAT
This sequence comes from Acronicta psi, assembly GCA_946251955.1. Classification (NCBI taxonomy): domain Eukaryota; kingdom Metazoa; phylum Arthropoda; class Insecta; order Lepidoptera; family Noctuidae; genus Acronicta; species Acronicta psi. The sequence continues at coordinate 5,211,065 of OX276475.1, read as the reverse complement.
GGAATTTAAAAGGCACGCCGGGATGTTTTAAAATAAAGTTTAAATTCGTGTCTCGGGATCAATAATCTATGTTCCCATTACTTTCTCCTCTTGGGTTCAAGTCGGCTTAATTACTGCACAATGAAAGTAACATAATAAAACAATGTTTGGGAATCGAAGTCGAATCTAATTAAAGTTTGGGCCAAAGGTGATTTCGCTCAGACATCTAACTGATCACCATTATCAGCCAGACTTATTAATGGGATCAATAAACTCACTAAAATAAAAAACTCGCTTAATAATAAAATCGATTCTGAATCTTCCTAAAATGAAAAATGTTAACGTAGTTTATTCAACCGCAAAAAAGAAATTGAAAGAGCCACTTTTCTATTTGTTTCCAAAGGCTTAAAATGAACAAGTTATTTTTGTTGTAAAAAGGGTTCTTCCTGCATCATGAGTGCTTTTACAAACGTAAATTCTTATAAACACAGTTAACGCTAGTATAAAGTTTAGTAGTGCACGCTCAATTCCTCAACCATGAAAAACTAATTTATTATTATTTGTATTTCGAATATTTGTCTGTATTCTTCTTAACATTTTCTATCGAACAATACATACAAGATGAATTGATGATGAAATGACGAAGATTTCAATTTTTCTTTAGGTATCTTTACATAGTATAAAACTAAGTCGCTCCCGCTGTTTGTACGTCTAGATCTTTTAAACTACGTCACGTTACACAAGTTTCGTGTCAGACAAGTGCTTAACTATTTACTTTATGAGGAAAAATCCTTTTCCCCATAATAACTATATATTTATAACCTGATGTATGTAGAAGTGTTTTCTATCAATATTCAGTTGATAGGTACCTAGTAAAAGGTCGTAAGTTTGAGTTCTTATGGAGAATGTTAGATGAAGTTATTGCGTCGACCTGCGGTAGTGATGGCCCGCGTGTTACGTTACCAGACAGTGTGTCTCTGCCTGTTCAATATTTTTTACCAGACGCATATTTGTAGGATTTCTCTTTAAAAATGATGCCATGAGTCTAGACTCATGGCATCATTTTCAAATAAACTAAAATCGTGTAAATGTAATCTAGATTACATTCATGTAAAATCGTGTAAATGTAATCTAGATTACATTTACACGATTTTAGTGACGCGTACATTGTTCTCCGTGCAATGGGTATAAAACCTTGATTAAACGCCTATTTTATGATATTTTTATTCAAAATTACAAATTAATTAATAATTAACTATAAATACAGCAGACAATACGGGGGACCCCAGACCCCGTGTGTATTTAATGAATCTATAAATAAATCGGTACAAATAAATTATATGGTAGGTATGTTTATTATTTACAAAACATACCATCACGCTTATATTCCCCGAAGGGGTTGGCAGAGGCGTACTAATGTACACCCACATTTTGTCGGTATGTTTAGGTCCCATGTAATAATATAAATAATAATAGGGGGCGAGCCTATTGCCATCAACCGGGCACAAATCCAGACTCCGAGCTGCTACTGGGAATTTCACAGAAAATCGAAAATCAGGGATCGAACCCAGGACCTCTAGCGTAGCAGCCGCGCTTGGGACCACTAGACCAACGAGAGAATTCTTTAGATATTGGATCGAATGAATTATTAATCTGACATGCTGAATTCCTGAGTCAACAAGAAAAATTGAATTAAATGTCAGCACCAGACGCCCAGAACGATCCCAATAATGGTCGCGTCGTTTATTTCTTAAAGCGCACTTCTGGTGTTGCCAGCTCAGAAAATATTTCCGAACGGACGTAGCCTGTGAAAGCCAAGGAAACGGAAAGCTGTTAGATGTTTATCGCTTTTTAAGGGCGTGACAAGTAACTGCTGAATTATTTTATGCAAAAATTGTCGTGACGGACTTCCCTTTGTAAGCACGCGTGGATTTGAAGGACGAAATATATGAGTAAGATATGGTTGAATCTCATACCCAGCGGTGTTTTCATACGTAAATATGTACAATACCTAGAGAAGACAGAGCTTGAGCAATAGGGTTGGCAATTGTAAGTAGATTTTGAATCATATAACAATCTGTTTTTCGCTATATATTCGTCGGGTTAGGTATATTGTATTATTTTTAAATCCCGATATTTCGGAACCTTTATAGCGTCCATGGCAGGGGTAGACAAAGTATTTCTCGGGTACAGCACACGCCGTAAAACCCACCTGTCTAGAAGCTTTCGACCATACCTCGTACGCTAATATACGTTTGAAGGTCGCATCCTTGGAATTAGGATGAAAAACGATCGTCAAGGTTTTATGTTTTTTCGAGAGCCAGCTGCCGCATTGTAACGACACAAGAGATCATTATTCTTTATATATAGCTTCTGCACTTGCCAACCCTGTCAGCCAGAGTATTTTACAAAAATATAATTAACGGACACCAAGTGCAATAACAAGAGGGATCTTATTAAACAATTGAGAATTTGAGATGCGTGACAGACAACACTAGATGGCCGTTTTATAATTACAACTTATACAATAAATTATAAAATAAATTTGTATTTTTGGAAGGATACAGATAGATAATAATTGTAAAATGTGCATTCGTTACCCCCAAGCAGGATATAGCTGATGTGCCTGTTGGTATATTATTCTAGTAAATTATTCTTAGCTTTGACAGCCCTCCATGTGAAATACACATGACATAGGGCTGCCAAAATATGTAAACCAAAAAGGCCATGACTGTAACGTCAACCTTACAGGAACTGTTCATCAAAATTCCAGTTAAATTAATTAAATTCAGGATTAATCCTGCGGTGGGAAGCCGTCGGAGCACATACAGCGTAGTATACTCTTAATTTAAATACAAAGTAAGATTAGATACGGTTTATGTGGTGACATTGTGCGATATTGCGTATGACAAGACAGAAATGTGGATATTATAATCATTCTGTTTATTGATTTCTTTCATCGATCATTCAATAGCACAATCCCGTTCGTTTGTGTGGTACAACCTTACAATTAAATCGCACAAAGTGAAGTGGGACATGGGAAGCCCCACGAAGTGAAGTTCAAGTCATGAGGAACCGACTGAACAAAAGATTTCTTCTATCAGAGACATTCGTAAAGTCATTTAAAGCCCTTTTAAAATGCGAAGCATTCCAAGGCCGAGTTACCGCAAAGGCGCGAATGACTTTGACAGTTGATAAATGTCTGCCTTTTAAAACGAAACTCAGAATATTAGAAGCGTTGCATTGCAGGCCACTCTGGCTTTGTTGATTACTTTCGTTTCCGGGGAAAAAGAAAAAATATTGTTTGAATATATTTGTTGTTACGCAAAATTATTGTAAGTATCTAATTTTAAGGGCTTCGCCACCCCCAGATATAATACTAACCGCCGAATATATTCAAAAATAGAATAAAATTAGTATAAAATATTTATTTATTTATTTACATTTATATCACCTTAAATAACATAATTAAAATATTTACATAAAAGAAAAATGATAAACACCTACAGAGGAAAAAAAACCGTTACACTAAGCGTCGAAGAATTCCTCCGCATCACCGTCGTCTGGCAACGTGCCCAGAAGACTGGCAGCATTGCCACGTTGAATGGCAATGCTTAAACGTTCCCCTAGAAACAAGCCAGCCCTCTGGTCACGTGAAGAGTCGACCAGTCTCCTTGAAATTTCTTTAAAAAGGAGACGAGCACTCGGACCCCACGAACCGAGCGTTTCGACTCCAAACGGCTCAAATACATAAAAATATATAAAATTATCTGCCAAGTAATTTAACTGGAACTTACCAACGAGTGGTGAAACAGTAATAATATAAAGCTGGAGAGTTTGTTTGGTTGGTTGAACGCGCTCTCAGGGACTACTGGTCCGATTTGAAAAATTCTTTCAGTGATATATAGCTCTTTTATCGAGCTATATATCATCACGCTACGACTAAAAGGAGCTGAGTATCAATTAAAAATGTTGTAAATAGTAACTAGCCAATCTGTGGAAAAGGAAACCGTAGTTGGCTGATCTACAAGGCACATTCAAAACTTCTAGAAAGCTAAAATTTGGGACAAGAGGTTTAGATTAGGAGCCACTTTTGGTTTTGGGAAATTCTCACAGGAGGGAACAACTTCTCACAAAAAAGCGAATGCTGCGAAACACGTAAAACAATAACATTCTGAATTATGTTATTCCCCAATTTTATATAGGTAGGTAAGTAATTCTCTCGCCCCAATTGTTGAAAACTTTGAACTTTGGGTCTGAAATATTATAAACCACAAAATAATCCATACAAGTTTCAGTGTTTCAAAGTTTGTTTATTAAAAACTAATTTGAAATCAATTACTTTTCAAAATATTTATTTAACAGGTTTTTATGTAGAGATGTAACGTTAACCACAGTCCAGTATATTGTACTTGAATAATTTCAAAAGGTAATATCGCTACTGTTACCTATATAGGATCTAAAACCGATGAACAAATGCAAAGCGACACACTTCTGCCTAACCCTTGAAGAGTATAAGCCCAATGGTATGAAAAAAGTACCTATCACTGAAAATTGTTCGCAATATCACATAGATGGACAGTAATAGGCTCGGGTAGGGTACTATAAAACATAACGCCCTACACTACCCTTAGAGCTCTTACACTAACCTATAAAAAAAGGTTACTAGGTATATACCCGTAGCTATGGTGGCAGTAGGTGACGTCGTCTTACGGTCGTCTAAGAATAGCTTACCCTCTTGGGTGTGGTTTGACTTGAAGATTCTAGACTAAATTTAATCATCAACACGCATCGATGCAATAACAGTATGACCATTCGACAAGGACATTTTTTTATACTGTAAGTTTAAGGTAAATACGCAGTAGTGTAATCACGTGGTAACAACGTGCTATTTGTGAGGTATATATCGAATGCATGAATTTACAACATGCATTTTCTGATGCTTGGTTCTTTATTCGCAAAGTTGCATTCGTTTTGCTTTGATATTGATGTCTTAGTTAAAATTGAATATTAGTAGGCCGTAGATTTAAATAGAAGTAATAGACGGCTATAAGGGATAATTTCTCATGTTAATAAGAAACCTTTCATGGCTTAAATTCTAATCTAATTGCTAATGTCGTAACCGAATTAATAATTATCCGTAATTTTATCTGATCTTTTTCTAGGGATATGGTTTTCATTTTCTATGTTATTAAATATTTAAATGAATTTAAAATACTAAAAGTCTGTTACCACATTGAAACTATAATTCTTATTTTACCCGTGGAAGGTGCGTCATACTTAATATAAAAAAATTAAAGTACTTAATTCTCTTAAGATACAAAAATATTCCAGACAGTCTGGTAGATATCGTATGTCTGAAAAATTGTTTCAATTAAACTGTAATTCTTCCAATCAGGTGATCAATGTTCCCTGTAAGTTGTTTACAAGACAAAGGGCTATTTCGGAATATCAATGGTTCGGGATTAACATTCAATTTTACTTTTGAATCTAATATTATTCGTAGAGGTCATTACCATCATGACGCAAAATAGGTATATCTAGGAGTAGGTAAGTTGCTATTCTAAAATAAATTGACCTCTTTGATCTCAGACAGACAAAGCCACGGTTACAATATATTTTATTTAAAACCATTAACCCGCCATCTTTATTTGTGTATTAACGTTTACCATTCGTATATTTGTGCCCCGAAACTCGAAAAGTAGACGATGGATTAACTTGATTTTTTACACAATGTTGCATTTATATTTATGGATATTTTAATCCCCACATGAACGGGAAATTCCAAGTGACTTTTTATTATATTTACTTATTGAGTAGGTACTAGCTTTCCGCCAGCGTTTCGACGCTTCGCCCGCGTGATCTGGCCATTTCGTATATAAACTAAAAGTCTATGTTACTGAATCTTTACAGTATTATACCTGTTATTTTTAATGAAGGAAAAAATCAGCTGGCGAGCAGGATTCGAACCTGCGTCTTCTGGTTCAGTACACCTGACGCTTTAACCGCTAAGCTATCGCGAGCCCCGCTCGCCTGTCGAAATCTTCCTTCACATTCTAAGCTTACGTCTTTAAGGTGACGTAGCTTCGACGCCGATTTTTTCCTTCATTAAAAATAACTTGTAATCTTAGCATGGAAAAAGCTTAAAAAATACAATAAATATACCTTATAAATATCCGAATAACACAGCATGTAAAAAAATCTTTTAGGATGCGAGTGAAGCCGCGAACAACAGCTACTAAGTACATCAGTTTCCAAACATTTCTTCACAATTCAAATCAATGTCACTAGAGACAAAACTGAATTATGAATCCTTAAGTACCTATAATGCAATACATACAAACACATCGACAATATTCCCGTTTTTCGCGAGCCAATACTCGCATATAGGCGGCAGGCACTTAATATGCCTGTTTACAAGTAGGTATGAAGCTCCTGAGTGAAGTGTAACTGTTATTCAAATTTCACACTTGTATATTCAGAGATACTTAATATACAGACAAAAAACAACACATGGCTACTGTTTTAGTGTACTTTTTTTTAATGCATACAGAGCGAGTTAAGGGAATTACATAATAACAAACGGTGCTTATACTAAAACTTTTTAACTCCCGAAGAAAAAACGACGGGGTGTTATAAGTTTGACGTGTCTGTGTGTGTGTGTGTCTGTGGCAGGGTCCCGAATGGATGAACCGATTTTGATTTTGTTTTTTTTATTTGAAAGGTAAATTAGTCGGGAGTGTTTTTAGCTATGTTTGATGAATATCGGCCCAAGATGGCCGCCGCTACAAAATAGCGGATTAAATATTTTTTCACAACTCCCTCAATATGGGTATCAAATGAAAGGGCTTAACTAGGAGAATACTATACACTATAATAAATTTCAATTCCAAGATGGCCACCACCGTAAAATGGTAAATTACATTTCGTGTCGGGGTTTCCAAAATTTTTAATTTTCTGTGAATAATTCTCCTTCCACCTAGCCAATCAAATTCAAAAACCTGTGTTTTGCAATCTGCAGCCTTATGTTATAGGTAATAATAGCGACATTACGCTGTTTCACATCCTCCTGATAAGTTCCCGTTAAATTACTTGGCAAATATATTTTTTGAATTTATCCGGTTGTTAGAGGTTATCCAGAGGTAATTGCCTAGCAGATAACGTCACAAAAATTTTGTTCTTTTTTTTAAATTTATCCGGCGGGTAGCGTGGTGAAACAGGCTCTTAATAGACACTAATCACACTAATAATATTTATACTATAAGTATACAAAAATCTTCCTATACAAAACCTAACTCAATGTCAAAATTAAACATTTTGGCCGTAGCGTGGTTGCGTTGGCATAATTTTCGGCAAAAGTTACAAATAAGTAGGTGTTTTTTTGACGAAGGTTTGACGTCATTAGCATTTACTTGATTTGTATTTTAACATGAATGAATTGCATTGTATGAATGCAATTTGCAAACTAAAGAAACTGTTTCATAAATATTCTTAAGCATTTTCATAATGTCGTTTTGAAAGGTGAGTATGAATGTGAAAGAAACGCTATCTTTTACATCGGTAGATCAGCATAGTTATTAATTAAGCCACGAGCCCCACTAAAACATTATATGCCAACGTTAAATCGTATGGAATGATTCGATTCTAGCACTGCAATAAATCTCTATGTGAATTATCTGTGCGCGTAGCGAATGTAAATACCTACCACTGCTCTAACTGTGGTGGATTGGACAATCAACACTACGGATTTATTGTTAGTTACCTGCTGAGCGTCAAGTTCCCCTTCTGGGTTGCATCGCAGTCGATAGAGACTTTTAAGGGCTGGTAACGCATCTATATCTGCACAAGTTGCAATGTGACATTTGAATCGACAATGTAAGAGAGGTAGGGCACAGCCATTTTATGGCTCAAATCTGGAGCAGCCCATGTGGGGCCCACCTTACAGAAAACTGCAGCCAAATAACACTTTATTGTGTGTTGCGTTCCTGAGTAAGATTGCCAGAGCTCCTTCTAAGGATGCGCTGCGCTGGAGCTGGAGCAAGAGGAACATTCCCTTAAACTGTCGGCGCAGTGAATCCTCCATAAACCTCTAAGAGGTGTTTCGGGTCGGCAACGCGTGAGTGGTGTTGCAAGCGTCCAAAGGCTATGGTAACCGCTTACCATCAGGCGGGCTTGTTGCTTGCTTGTTTGCCACTTTAGTAGTATAAAAAAAGACAAACGAATACAAGCAAAATGTATCGACAAGCTTTCGACAAATCGAGCTGTCATTAATGGCATTTCCATACATTTTCTTTCTATTCGTTTGTCGATTTGAATATCAAAATGCAACTTGTCTAGGTGCCTGGGTGGCCAGGGTGGCGATACTTCCTTACCATCAGGTGTTGTGATAATTAATATTTTGTGTTAAAAAAAAATCTTAGTAAGATATCGTTTTATGACCTATCGACGATTACATATACATCCTTTTCGGAAAAATACGAAATATCCTGTTCGAGTGAAACCAATCCGGCCGAAACTATGTTACCAAGTTTACGCGGACGAAGTTGCGGATACAAGCTAGTGTATTATATTTGTAGGATGAAACAAAGTTAACCACGAGTACTCCATAGTAATCGAGTTGAGGGAGAAAGCCGAATGGTGTATCGAAACTGAAATCGTGGGTTCAATTTCCATCTCAGGAATTGACTTATTTATTACTGCGTAAGGACAGCGCCGAGCGGGCCGCATGACCCCAAACTTAGTCCTAAAATGGTCTTCTCTAAACCGAAGTGATCCAGTCCGCGACCAGCTAAAAACAAATGCCATGCGATACTAACAAAGATGACGTAAATTTTTCGGTGTACGGTGAACGCGTCTGTCAAATGTTCGGAAGGCCCTAATCTTTAGCATTTAAATCATTGACCTCAGGTTGAGTTTATCATCATCATTATCCTCCTGCCCTTATCCCAATTCAATTAGGGTCGGTGCAGTATGTCTTTTTCTACCATACTTACATGTCTATTAGCCGTCATCTCGTCATTTTATTTCTTTTATCCTTTTTATCTTTTCCAAAGATCTTTAAAGTTCGCTTGGCATTCGATAATACGTATAAACTATATTCAAAGAGTTATCGTCTCAGGATGTTTTTTTTTATCAAGGTTGTCTTTTGTTCTTTTGTAGGTAACAAATGGTTATAGACAAAAGACAGAAATAAAATAATTGAATCATTCCCGATTTCATTTTATTTTTCTCTCTGTCGGACTGAAACATTAACTAGTCATGGTGGTTGTGATCAAATGGCAGAAAAATATAGGGAAAGGGAAATCAAGTGCTGTTTTTTATACGACACAATCAGATAAGAGGAGTTTCCACACTCCGTCTGAAAATAACCTAACCTAAATTGAAAGTTTAAAAAACCCCCGACACGAAACGTAATTTGCCATTTTGTTGTGGCGGCCATCTTGGATTTGAAATTTATCATAGTGTATTCTCCTAGTAAAGCCCTTTCATTTGATACCCATATTGCGGGAGTTGTGAAAAAATATGTAATTCGCTATTTTGTGGCGGCCGCCATCTTGGACCTATTTTCATTTTTCAAATAATTTCAATAGCTAACAACACTCCCGACTAATTCACCTTTCAAATAAAAAAAAGAAAATCAAAATCATTTCATCCGTTCAGGAGCTACGATGCTAGGAGGACGAGCTAGGAGGACAGACAGACACACACACACACACACACACGCACACACACAGACACGACAAACTTATAACACCCCGTCGTTTTTGCGTCGGGGGTTAAAAAGTAACAGATTATGGTTTTGTTTGGGATGTCCCACGTCTGTCTCCGTATTTGAATGTCTTTGATAAAGTAAAATTCTAAAGTTTATCTCTATAGTTAATAAAACAAAACAATTTAGCTGCCCAAAATCCTAGAAAGACAAACTCCAGCCTCTGGCGGGACAACCAATAAATTCTGTTAAAACCCTATTAAGCCGTATTGGTTGAAAGTAAATGTTTACGAATAGCCAATCAATCAGCCACAAGGTGATATATTTCAGTGTTGGTTCATAATATTAATCACACACGTTTGCACAACGTACCATCTATTTCCTGGACATGCTTATCATTGTACGAAAAGTATTATTATACTAGTAGCCCGTCCTGGTGTCGCACAGGTGGTCATTTTATAAAAAAAAACTAAAATAAAAGTAACTCAGGATACTCCTTCCAATATCAGCTGTCTACCAATGAAAGTCCCCGTCAAAATTGGTCCAGATGTTTCCGAGATTAGCTGGCACAAATAGACAGACTGACAAGAATTTTAGATTTTCATATGCATTTATAGTCATTGTCATTTTGACATTACACACAGACACTTAAATTTTATTTATTTGTAACGCCGTAGATGTGAGGTCAGTCCATATTGGCATGGTGTGCAGTTTTGTTTACAAAATTCATGTTATTCATCAAAACTGGCCAATTTAGCCCCCTTGATCCATGGTAGAATATCCATCTAAAGATATTCACGGAATACTGTGGAAACAAGACGTCTCGTTATTGTAGTAATAACAAATTTTACTACAAGGGAGATCACTTCAAGATTTATGTCACTCATGAAGTACGTAGTTTGATTTCTGTTTATATTGTAGATAATATATTGTGATGAAATATTGAACAAAGCATCTGCAAATAAGTACACCTATTTCTAAATCCTGTTTCTCACGTCATCATCCTCTTATGCCGCTTTTAGCTCACTGAGCTTCTATAGCAAAAGACTTGAGTCCACTTTTGTCCTACGCCAGATTTCTTTGTTTCAGCCTATTCCAACTTTATTAATTTGAGCTTTAAGACTATATTATGTACCAGGTCAACAATAAAACTTTTGCAAGAAAACGCGACAGGCTACTTAATTTATTCTTGAAAATGTAAATTTGATACACAATTTAGCTTTCGAAATTTCTTGCTCTTCTTAATTATAACTTTAGGTATCATTTGTGGAACTGTTAAGACAAAAATTCACGTTAAACACGGTAAAAGGTTCTCATAGCGTGAAAAATATAATTCATGAGTCATCATCGACGGGCATAATTAAACAAGAAAGGCCGCTTATTTTAATAAACTGTTGAAAATAAACTGGTTATCTCAATATTAACTATCAATTTATTTGGTAATTTGTTCCGTTTTATAGATGTGTTAATGTTCTAACTCGTTTAATCTGTGTCATGAACATTTATGACAGTCTTAACAAAGTAGGAGACAAACTGTCTAATTGCATGTTAACCAATAATAGAAGGTAAAATATTCTAAATATTACTAGTCATCTATGTTACCAGAATTCCCATTTATTTTCCCCATAAAACAATGTCGAAATATTTGGAATCGGGAATTCAGAATTCAATCATTTCTACGAATGTAGTTTTTATATTATTACTGTGTAACATACAATCACGTCGACCGGTTGCTTCGGTTCAAAGTTCAACTTAAGCATGATCATTTTATTGCCCAATAAATCATTTCATTAACAGAAAATAATTGATCATTTCAACATTGTTTTGTGAATGTTCAAAATTCCATTCGCATATATTTAAGCTAATTAAGCCTACTTCATGCCACAGCCTTTTGAGACGCGTCAAATAAAAAATGTTAAACTTTACACTAGTAAATTGTTAAGTAAGAATCAATTAATATTCGAATAAATCGTTCCACTACTTAGAATAATTTCAAATGCATTATTGTTGATCACTCGAATATCATAGCCATTCGCAAAGTTATTGGAGTGATGTTTATTTTAGTAACGAGCGATAGTAGGTACCTTGGCGAGAGTTAGTGCGGCGCCATATGCAAATATGTGCGTCCAAATTCTAATTTAATGAACGCCATGGAACTATTCCGATATCTTTTGTTCTTCAGCGGAATTTCTACTGCACATAGATCATGGTTTTTGTTACATTTAGCAGTCAAATATTAATATATTTTTTGTTTCCGATATCTTTGTCTGATTCCTAATAACGTAGAAGCAAAAAGTTTGTTTTCCTCATAACGCCTCTCACATAATATGGTTGCTTAGTTGCAAATAGGTATTAGCAAAAAACTTAAGATCAAAGTAAGAAATAGATACTATTAACATCGATTATGCAAATGCTATCCTATAAGTAAGATGTATGATAAATATTAGGTAGATAAATTATATTGAATTGCTACAGCAAGTTATTGGCAAAACTAATCTGGCTTGCAATTAGTTATTGTATTAGATTTAGAATTAAGTATGCTAAATTTCTATAGCAAAAATGTATGGCCTGTAATTTTTATGATTAACGAAAAAATTAATTTAAGAAAAAAATTAATAACATTTTTGGTTTTTATAATCCCTAGTCACGAGGCAAGCTTATTAAAAATCCGGTTAATGTTATGTTCAAGTACCTCTATGCAACTTTTTAGAGGTATTTTACACGTGTTCTAATTTTTTACCGCTATAGTCACATACCTAAGTCAGGAAAATATGTAGATATATTTTATTACACAACTTCAAAGCACAAAAGCCTTGGTAATAATTGTATAGAAAAAACAGTTCCTGAAAATCTTAATAAGACACAAATATTATTTCATTTGAAATGTTCGTATTTTTAAGAAAGCCGATCATATGTAAAAAAATATGTCTCGTTTGAGTGGAGATAAAAGGTTAAAAAATTATATATAAGCGTACCTAAGATTTCTTTGGAAAATATGTCTCGAAAAACTTACACGTTTCTTGTCACGAGTTTCCTTCGATAGCTGAAACTTGACGAGTGGAACGTAAACTACGAGCGTGCGTGACATGCAACCCCAACTCACACAAACTATATGGGGTGACATGACTGTCGAGTGTGTATCGATTATTGGTATTTGGAATTATTGGTCTGTTATTAGAAAAACAACAGGAAAACCTATAATTATGACAAATTGGACATACAAACGACGGCGGCCGTCCGGTAGTAGTGGTTCTAGATATCATAAATTATAATAGCCTCTGCAGGCAGCCTTAGCTTGGGGCCAACCCAAGCAAAATTTTGAGGAAACGGATTATTATAAATAAATTTCAAAATCTATATCTATACTAACATTATAAAGAGGAAAGATTTGTATTTTTGTATGTAACGAATAAACTCAAAAAGTACTGGACCGATTTGAAAAATTATTTCCATGTTAGATAGCCCATTTATCGGGGAAGGCTATAGGCTATATATCATCACGCTACGACTAATAGGAGCGGAGTAGTAATGAAAAATGTTGCAAAAACGGGGGAAAAAATTATAAGACCACGCGGGCGAAGCCGCTGGCGGGAAGCTAATTAAATATGATTTCATTTAAAAACTCGAACTTAGAATTGAAATATAACAAGAACATTAACTGTCTATTCGTTTATTTATGTTACCAATAAATCTACGTAGAACTGATGGCCACTGGGACACAAAGGTTCTCGATTGGAGACTAAGCGCTGGAAAACGTAACGTAAGTAAGACGGCCTCCAACGAGATGGGCAGACGACATGGTAAAAGCCACTGGGATTCATTGGAAGCAGGTCCTTGTCCTTGTTCGTCCTCGTAAACCCCTACAATGTAAACATCGATTCCTTGGAGCTGTTTTCGAAGACGCGATTACAAACAATCCTTACTTCCTTACTCCTTACTAATATTATAAATCCGAAAGTAACTCTTTCTGTCTGTCTGTCTTTCTGTCGCACTTTCACGCCAAAACTACTGAAGTCTAAAAAAGGACATAGGCTATTTTTAATGCGAAAAAATGGCTGCAAGAGGTTGAAATACGGCATGAAAGTTAAAAAAAATACACTGACCTCGCGGGCGAAGCCGCTGGCGGAAAGCTAGTATAATATAATATAAATATTGCTGTAATGGTTCTAGGATATACATAATTTTTAAACAATAAATTATTTTTAAACAAGAAACAAACCGACGAGCATGCATGGAGAGGTTAATGAACATAGATGAAGCGAAAGTGGTGTGCCAGGATCGTAGCAAGTGGAAATCTATAGTCTCTGCCTACCCCTATGGGAAACAGGCGTGAAGCTATGTTTGTATGTATGTATGTAGAAACAAACCGACTAAGTAAGCACCAGCTTTCGAATAAAAAAAGAATCATCAAAATCGGTTCACCCAGTCAAAAGTTCTGAGGTAACAAACATAAAAAAACAGTCGAATTGAGAACCTCCTTTTTTTGAAGTTGGTTGAAAATAACAAAATAATAGCAAGCTACACTATTCTATATAGGCTTACAGAGATAGTATACGCCATATTGATTTCATACCTCACACACCATCAAGATGGCCACTTAACATATATCTTATAAGGTAGGTATATCTAAACCCCATAGTTCAATTAACGTGAACCGCCACACGTGTATATAGAAAAAGCAATGAAAACAATCTCTAGAGGAAAAGAGCGCAAATAAACATGAAAATTATTGTGAAGATACAGGAAAAATAACTACCTAAGTGGAAAACTAACATTTACGTAGCAATATCAAATAACATCGGACTTAGCCTCCCCACTGGTGACTACATACTGGATGTCTAGATGGACATATTTTAGGACATGAGTAATTATACTGAAATCTAAAAACTTTCACATACATAACTCACACCTTCTTCACAGGGGCAGGTATAAACTAGAGACCCCGACATGCTAGGTTACTTGCATACTTCTTTTTCCTCTTCCGCGTCCATACATCTTGACACACACTGCACCAATAAGGTCTAACAACTTTTAATCACACATATATCATACATAATATGAAGAAACGTCAACTGATCGCAACAGTTTGTAATCTGAAATATGTTGTGTTAAAATATACATATAATTATCACTTGATGGTGTGTAGCTTCTCGACACGATAGATGATGAAGAAGAAAAAGATAGAGTCGTGAGATATACATACATATACATAGTACCTCTCTATATCGCGTCTACTGAATCTCTGTTATAAGTGATAACAATGGATGATAAAATTTATTTATTGGCAGTGTAGGTTGTGACATGCAACATTGTTCACCTTTGACGTCGAATAACACGTTGTAAATGGCACATTGTTTACTATAAAAACTAGAAAAGAACTATTTAGCTGTTATGTTTTTACTGTGTATCAGTGGCGAAGAATGACAATTCGATTCATATCACTTTCTGACTCTATAGTGTCTTCTGTTGCTAAATAACAAGTCAAGATAAGCATTTTTCGCCCTCCACTTATTTTAGTCACTTTATATATTTTTTTGACACTGACTGCCTCATTGTCCCGTAGCAGTGGTCCCAAACGCCACTGCTACGCTAGAAGTCCTGGGTTCGATTCCCGGGTCGAGCTAAAGTGTTGTTTGGTTTTCTGTGAAATTCCCAGTAGCAGTTCGGAGTATTGAGTTGTGCCCGGTTGATAGCAATAGGCTTGCCACATGGGACCTAAACATACTGGCCAACTGTGGGTATTCATGAGTACACCTCTGCCTAGCCCTACGGGGAATATAGGCGTGATGGTATGTATGTATTGTAATTCAATTAAAAAGCTTCATGTCGAAGTAAAATTGTTAATGGTGTAATCACCTCGTCACTACAATCGCGCAATTCAATGGGTTCTCATCCCACATGAAGCAAATATGAGTTAGATCCACGGATACAGGGATACTTTGTTTTGAGTCTGCGTGTACTTTGTGTCTAGATATAAAAAAGTGCCAGTTTTTGTCTAATAAAGTCATCGACTACTTTCCGAGTTTCGCTTACACAAACTTTCTGAAGCTACCTTTTATATATATACAAAGATAATATTTATTACCTGTCAATATATCAAAATGTATCCTTTCAAGATCGGTAGATAAAGTTTATTGCTATAATAAAATCTGAAAGATTCGACATTTTATGTCTTCAATATTCGCTTATGTAACGCTTTCATATTTTTTTACCTAAGCTGTTAATTGTGTCCGAAGGATACCTTGGAATGAAAGGACGATAAGCCATATCTGTATCAGATAGTACAATTGTTACAGTAATAAATCTGCTAGGATATCCTTTTAATAGCTAAAATATTATCATTGAATTGTATGAACATGTCGAAGACCAAGGTCATGACAAATAGCACAAAACGTAGTATCGAAATAGAGGGGGTTGAGATTGCATATGTCCAAGAATACCTATATCTCGGTCAAATAGTATCCTTTCAGGCGCGACAAGACCTGGAAATTACCAGACGCACCGAAAACGCCTGGAAGAGCTTTTGGTCGATGAAAGATTACATGAAAGGTGAGCTACCACTCAAACTAAAGAAAAAGCTCATGGACATGTGCATTCTCCCTATCCTCACCTACGGTGCACAGACTTGGTCTTTGACTGTCCAGCAAAAGTCCAGACTTGGAGTATGCCAGCGAGCGATGGAGCGCAGTATTTTAGGCGTCCGTCTCTCGGACCGAATAAGAAACTCTACACTACGCGCCAAAACACAAATCGCTGATGTTGGCCATAAAGCCGCCAGCCTTAAATGGAACTGGGCTGGACATATCTGCCGCATGTCTGATGAACTGTGGGCAAAAACCACGACAATGTGGATGCCCCAGGACATTAAAAGACGCCGCGGTAGACCCAGAACGAGATGGCGGGATGAGCTTGACTCGTACTGCATGGTTTGGATGCAGAAAGCTCTCAACCGAGAAGACTGGAAGGAGGAAAGGGAGGCCTTTGCCCTGCAGTGGGACGATCATGGCTGAAATAATAATAATAATTATCATTATGATAGGCTGTTTGTTGGGGTTTTGGCTCGATCGGCAATATAACATAGAATTTTATAACATAGGCGAATTGTAGGTGTCTATCAATGCCCAGACCTCTGTCTAAACTCTTCGAAGATACAGGTTTGATAAGAACTGTACTTATCAGAGTCAGATTTCAAATGGCAAATGATTTCTGAATCTCTTTCTTTTTAAATGCGAGTTTCTTGTTTGACTCAAAGACGGACTCGGAAAAAAGTTAATTTCTTTAGTTAATAATAAATAAATGCTAACAAAGTCTCTTACAGACTAACTTTACTACTTTATCTAGGTTTCATAAGAATTGATTCCAACTGTCGGAACACAGTTAGACTATTCTAATTTTGAAACAAAAACATTACTAGTCACTTCCGGTTATTGTACTGAAAGTCATGAATGTTTGATCCCCAAAATCAGGAGCAATAATTTATACTTGCAAATTGGTAGAAACTTGGTGTTAAAACTTACTGACATTAATTCTAAATTTAAATAATTAACTGTTTTGAAAATGGCCTCGGATAGATGTTAGGTTTCATGTTACCCAATGAGAAACAGGTAATTACCTAATGCCAGGGGAAGCCCCCAACTGTTCCGAAAATTTAACATAAGGAGCAGCCTCATTATCATATTATAGCATCCTGAATTATTAATGTAAATAAATTTACTGTTGGGTATTTATGTACAATCTGGCCGACATTACAACTCCTGCTAAAACAACAGAATGTTCTTACATATATTTTTTTTATCCAATATAACAACTATAAAATATTTTTTAACAAAAAACAAACCGCCTCCAAAAACTAAAAAGCAAAAAATAACATGTACATATTTAATTTACATTATGATTTTTAACTAATTTAGTGTCGTTTCGTTGGAGGCGTTTGCTTTTTAATTTTTTGGAGGCGGTTTGTTTTTTGTCGAATAAAAAAAGAAAAAACAAAATCGGTTCACCCAGCCGAAAGTTCTGAGGTAACAAACAAAACTAAAAAACATACAGACGAATTGAGAATCTCCTCCTTTTTTGAAGTCGGTTGCTAATACTTTTAACGTCGATATTTGATGAACTTGACTTGAGAATTCTGGTAGATCACGGTCACACAAAGAAATTTTGTTACAGATACATCTAAATTTGTTATAGCCGCTAACGGCCGGATAAATTAAAAAATTGAACAAAATTGGATGAAGTTATCTGCCAGGTAATTTAACGAGAACTTATCAGGAGGTGGTGAAATAGGCAAATCATCATCATCATGGAGAACCCACTCCTGTGTGGGTTCGGTTTCCACACTAAGTCCTGCAGTGGACCATTGTACGTGTACCGACGGGCAGTTATTCTACAGCCCAACTCCCTCCAGATTAGTCTTCCCGGC
The DNA here is from genome assembly GCA_946251955.1 of Acronicta psi. Taxonomy (NCBI): domain Eukaryota; kingdom Metazoa; phylum Arthropoda; class Insecta; order Lepidoptera; family Noctuidae; genus Acronicta; species Acronicta psi. The sequence continues at coordinate 5,192,958 of OX276475.1, read as the reverse complement.
CTCCTCAGTATGTCCGCTACAGTTCTTGATGATCCTAGGGTTTTTCCCGTATCTGGGTGACGCCTGTGCATTCAAGCAGCACGTGTGCTACCGTTTCCTCGGCCATCATGCACGCCCTGCACATGGGGCTGTCTGTAATGCCTACAGTATGAAAATGTTTGTTAAGTGAGCAGTGTCCGGTGATACTGCCCACTGCTCACTTGTGACAGGCTCTTATACTTATTTATTTAACTTCCTAATCCGTTATTCTGCCAATAATACATATTAATTAAAAGCCCATCAATCATGATGCTCCGAGATCTGATAAAGGGCATTAAATTCTTTCCCAAAGGTGTCGTCAAAATAAATAAGGGGATTCAGCAGGAACAATGACATCTCATTGGGATCTCCGATACGCTTGGGAAATATATGTGCTGATTATGGTAATAACTTGTCCTTCGAGCTTTTATTGCGACGGTACAAGGTGTAAAAGAATGTTCTAGATTTTGAAAAGATGATTTATAAAATCGGACCAGAGGGATCGGGATCGGAGGTGTAATAATATACATACACCTATCATTTGCCGGTATGTGTAAGTCCCACGTAATAGGGGGCGAGCCTATTGCCATTAACCGAGCACAAATCCGAACACCGAGCTACTGCTGAGAATTTTGTAGAAAAACCAATAACACTTTGCTTGACCTGGGAATCGAACTTACGACAACGAAGTCCACATTACTCTTTGGATAAATCGGTCTGGAACCCTCAATAGGTATGTAATTGGTATATACTTTTACTATTCCATACCCTCAAGCTATCTTCATCATCCTCCTAATCCTAATTCACTTGGGGTCGACGCAGTATGTATTCTTCTTCTATACATAATTCTCCCCATACCCGCAAGCCATAAAAAGGAAAAATAATTATCATATTGTGTTTGTCATCCGAGATGTTTTTGATTTGGGGAAACTCTACTGACCCAGTTAAAGACAAATTATTACCACAATTTGAATAATTGTCATTTCTCTGTACAAGTTATCTGCGACTGCGGGCAAAATCTGAATGAATGCAAAAGGTCACAATAAATATTATGAATTTATAGAAACGACCCTCTTTTCTTAGCAGTGATCGTTTGTAATTACCTTTTTTTCTTTGGTGACCTTAATTTTGATGGCTTCCCTTTTACTGCTTTATGTTAATTAGCCTTTGAGATTCAGCTTTGAATGTTTTATTTTAAGTTTTGCCATGCTGAGCAGTTACTACGTCTTGCAGAAATTATTGTTTGACTGGGTAAAAATGTGTTTTACCTTTTTTAAAGTTGATATCTGTAGCTACGGCTGTATTTTTGAACAGTTTAATAATTTATTGCAAAAAAACATTCAGGACATCTTATAGATGTTAACTTAGGTATCGAAAAATACAAAAGAGTTACAGATAGCGACAACATCTGCGTCTTGACATAAATGACCTTATGAATAATTATCACACCTGTGTTTTGACAGAAGCGTGATACATTACACACTCTTTGTCAAAAACAGTTAGTTGCCTACACCATTTTGTTAACAATAACACTTTTTTACATAAATTTACCTGCGCGCCGTTTGAAAATGTAAACATATTATAAAGCACATTTATATTGTCGGGCTGTAGTTAGCCACGAGCCCCTTTAAAGAAGGAAACTGAGGTTGAACATAATAAACGAGAATTGAAATGTTTCCTCTTACTTTCATTCCTTAAAGCTATCAAAGTACCCTTTGCATTCCCAGGGATTCCTTTACACTGGACGTAATTTTATTTATCGCTGTAATATCCGTTTCAAATTTGGACATCCTCACAGCCACAGCTATTGTCCTGTTAATGGTAAATAAGTGACTAGTAACAAAGAGGTGTTTGAACTTTGTGTACCTTACAAGGACTGCTTTGAAAATCCACACAAACAAATCTCAAACAACCTACAAATTTAGCATTCAATTGTTTAATAATTTGATTATTTTTTCTTACAAAATTACCGCTATTTGAAGCTTACTTTTCGATTGTTAGGTTCCTACGAATACATTTAAAGGTTTGTTTAAAATATTAAAGTTTAAAACACTACTTCAATATCAGACAGCTTACATAGGGATGGTCGTACAATTTGAATTTGCAATGCTTGTTAAAGCTCATGAAACATTTAATAAAGTAGTTAGTTTTAATTATTTAAAGCAATTCTCAAATAAACAAATTTCGACTGCTGGCTTGAGTAAAAGCTGCGTCTTCCGTTTTAAGTATTTTAATATTGTACCTAATATCAACAGGTTGAAGTAGGATTTTCTACTTCAAAAAGTATTCATTATTTCATTTGAGTATATATTAAAGATCTTATTAGTCTCCTCTTCTAAAATGATGAATTTAATCCCTATTCCCAGGATTCACAACATTCCTGCGTTCACGTATGTAATTATGCTGGCTGGGATTTATGCATGAATATGTCGCCACCTTAGGGAACTCCAACCAAGCCCCAATTAGGTACCCAGACAGCGTTCCGTCGTGAATTACGTATATTGTTCGCAACGTAGGCATACACCGTAAACGTAACATGTTCGTACAAAAAATAAAGTTAACAAAATGCTTACCCATTACACACTACTAATTAAGATACGACGATACTAAGATACTACGATACGACCTAGCAGTGGAACATCAGTAATAAGTTGACGTTATTATATTTAATTATTTTTTTTAAATTCCGGTCTCCGCTATATTCTAGGTATTTTCCTTCCAGTTTTGGTGAAACTAAAAGTAAAAGAAAACAATTTATTATCTTAACATCAACAATCATTTTCTTTTCATTTTCTAACAACAACAAGACGTAGGTATTTTTACGCAATATTACTTCTATGTACAGAAACTTGTTTACTAATAATTTTGTACGTTAAATTTTATGTTATACTAGAGCTGCGCTGTGTTGGGCATACATTATACTTATGTCTCTTTTCTTTAATTTTTTTATCATAAAATTTCGTTTCCTTGCAATTTAAAAACCTAATGAACGCATAGAAGACAAACGAAGTAACAACTACACTTGTGAGCAACTAAATCGACTCAATCTACAACCGCGTAAACACTTGTGATTTTTTCAAAAAATATATATTTTATTCACAAAAACCATATGTTTATTGAAAGCTTGATTAATTAGCTTTACATTAGTACTAATATCATTTAGTAAATATTCAGTAACCTTTTAATTACCGGACTTTAATACGCACAGAAGAATATTGACTTTACCGTACCTACTAATTGCGCTTCTGAATTCCCCTATAAAAAATTCCACAATCAGTTCATCTACTGAAATTAAGCTCCAGCTGTAAGACAGAACTATCAAAAAGAAATCCTATTAATTTTTTAGACGAATTTATGAATACTATGCCTGAAGAAGCTGCTAATATGGGACCCTGTTGCAAAAGGGGCTTAGTTAGTGAACATTAGATGCCCAGCTTCACTTGAACCAGTCTGCTATATCATTTGGTGTACAGAATGTTGCAGGAGATAGGTGCTTTTAATCGGAAACCAAGAACCAGCCGCCAATATTGCACTTTAGAGAAAAAATACCGGTTTACCGTCTCAGTATAGCTGCGAACTCGACACCTGACGGGTGTTACAGCAAGAGCTGATGCGCGTTCGAAGGGTGGCTGTCAGGTAGTCAACAATTAGAAGAAGTTTAAAAGAAGCTAACCTCCCTATAAAACAGCCTGCCACGGGCCCGAAATTGACCATAGGTCATCGGCAAGCTCGCCTTTGATTTGTACGAGAGTGTCTTAATTGAAACTAATTGCGGCTACTATGGCTAAATAGCCATAATAGCCGATTTTGGTCATTGATAAGTGTAAAATGTGCCTACATGGAAATGACAGGATAGGTAGGGTCTAAAGGCGTCCTGGTGAGTGATTTGTGTAGTGCTGGTTTGCTAAAATAATGCATACATCAGCGGTTCACGCATGATGTAATTTGCTATCTGTTTAGAGTGAAAAGCCGCGCTCGTTTTCAGACCCGTAGGAGGCCAAGTAGGAGAGTTGAAGGCTGATCGGTACATTGCCGACATTCTTCAAGACCACGCGGTTCCCTACATGGTTTATTGGTGATTAGTTATTGTTAATACACCGTAATATCAGTTGTCACACGTCGCGATTCACTCAGAAATTCTTAAACGAGATGAATAGACGTCCAATGGACTGGCTTGCATTCAACCCAGCCATGAATCCCATTGAGCACCTATAAGGACAAGCTTCAGAGAAGGGTTCGAGCTTAGAATCAAGTTCGTAAGACTTTTATCGAATTGAAGGCAGCGTTATTAGAGGAGCGGGATAGTGTTTCTCAGGAAACCGTCAAAATAATCATAATATCAATGAAAAACCGACTGCCACCCATGATATCAGCTAGAGGAGTTAATACAAGTATTGTTACAATATTTTTTTTATGATATTTTAACAGTTTTTAATTAATTTTTAAAATACCTAACCACAAATCATATTTCTTCAGTCTTATTTTCGCTACATTTCCATCCAGGTACCATTATTTTATAAAGTACTGAATGGATATTGACAATACTGGTACCAATTTAAAGCTGATTCCTTAAGCTTTTTAATCATATATGAATTTTATATACAAGTATCGTATGAAAAAATATATTCATAAATGTATGCGTGCTTACAGGTTGAGTCGATTTGGTTGCTCGCGAGTGTATTTATTCATTTAAGTGAAAATAAAAACCTGCAAGTTATTGACTGATCTATCAACACACAGCTCAAATTACTGCATGGATTGGGCTGAAATTTGGCACACAGATATATCCACTAAAAAAGGATTTTGGGAAATTCCCACGGCATTGGTAAAAATACAAAAACGCGAGTAACACCGTGGGCAACAGCTAGACTACTACAAAGGATGTTAGGCCATGCACCAAACATTCTGTAGGTATATATATTATATTCTATTTTCTGTGATCAAATTACGGTTCCGTTTTTCAATTCATTCCAATTTCAATTTCAATTCCAATGTTTACCAAAAAGTTTCTTGGCCTACTTACATCAATGTCAAAAGTGTAAAGAAGAAAAAGGAAAGGTCGTTTCCTAAGTATGTAGATTGTAGCTGTCTTCTAAAGTAGGTATTTTGATTTCAAAGTCTGGGTGGGCTTATGAAGACTTGAGTCTATTCAAACGCCCAAAATGTACGCTTTATATTTAAGATTGCGATACAAAGCAGAGATAATATAAGGTCATTATGTTTTTATACCGTCTGATAATTTCACAGCATCGTTAGTATGACTTTGATGAAGTTTGATGACCTTACAGCCCATAATAGACGTTCTTCGGATTTCGGAGGTCTTTTAGTAATCACTATAATCATCCTTTTTTATTTAACGCCAAAACTTATCCAGTATTCTGTAAATTATAGGTACCGGTTTCCACAGAAGTCAAAGGGGTGTTGTAAATGTGCATTTTTTCCTTTATATAACTTTGTTCAATTTATGGACGGATTTTATGAGTTAATCGTGAATTTGTGATTGATATTAAAAACAAAAAAAGCAGACACTAATCAATAGTAATATCAGTATTAATTGCTAACCAATGTTTACGCACGCACGATACATTTTTTTCATGTAGTTGTACTTTTTTTACTTACCCATGTTTAATCAATAAACCTTGCTTCGTCTAACGGTAATTCAACAAAGTTTGTAAATTTTTTTTTTGTTAAAAGAAAGGTCCTGTTGGAAAGTGGATACCGCCGACAAGAGATTTGCGCAAAAAAGAACAAGGGGCACAGCAAAGCGATTTCCGATATGTTGCCCTCCTTATTGAATGGTATTGATTAAAGTATCCAGGAGGCCAATCCTAAATACTTACATATAGCGCCGACCTATAGAGACTGACGTCTGTGATCTAGTGGTTGCCGCCAAACTTATTGTCCATCCAGCTTGAAGTTAGCTCGTGCCAACTTCAAGCCGGACAATAAGTTTGGCGAGAACTGTACTGGACTTCTAATCACGAGGTCGTGGGTTCGATTCCCATAAGACAAAAATGTGATGAATATAATTGTTTGTTTATGCTGGGTGTTTCTTATGTATTTTATGTAGGTGTTTCCAAAAAAAACAGTATTTAAGTATTATATCCAATGTCGACTACCCATAGTACAGCTCTGTTTAGTTTGGGACTAGATGGTATTGTGTAAAAATGACCAAAATATATTTAAAAGGTCAATGACAGGTGTAAACCGCTATAAGACTAAGGACGGGTCCAGAGGGTCTCAAGGGCGTCTTAACTGGGCCTAGGTCGACCATTCATAAGATTTTTCTTTATAAATTTATTTAGCAATATGGAACTAGTTCCCGCCGACTAACCTATATTTTGTGCCAGTACAACTACATTATAAAAGCAGATAATACAGTATTTAAAGGTATGATACAGTGTTAGTCGTCTTGAGGACTGGATCCGCCTTTACTCAAGGCTATCCACGCCTGCTCTTACAATGTCAGTTGAGCCGTTATGTATCACAGAGTAGATAGTTCACGTTATAAATGACTACCTACCGTTTCCCGCGACTTCATTCGCGTAGAAGTTGAATTTTATCCCAATTTTTGCAAGATTTTTAATTTATACTCAGCTCCTATTAGTCGTAGCATGATCATATAGCCTATAGCAGTGATGGCGAACCAATGGCACGCGTGATTGCTGGCACGTGTCAAAATATTTTGGGCACTAAACTTTGAGCTTTAGGTGCTTCATCGATATTCTTTCCCCCATTAATTACTGAATTCAGATTGTATATCGGCACGTCACGGTCTCTTCAATTTTTTTAAAATAAAAATTAGAACACAGATGAGTAATGGTTCGCCATCCCTGGCCTATAGCCTTCCTCGTTAAACAGGCTATCAAACACTGAACTATTTTTTCAAATCGGACCATTAGTTCCTGACATTAGCGCGTTTAACCAAAAAAACAAACAAACTCTTCAGCTAGATTGTAATGTGTATGTTGTAGATGATGTCTGTAAATTTCACTGACAACAAACCCACTAATGCTCCTTGGCGGCAGAAATCTATATGAGTGACAATTTATAACTATCTGATAGACAAAACAATAGCTTTGTTTGTCAAAATATACTGTTTCAAATGTGAATTGTTTTATTTTCTCCAAGGCTAGTTAATATTTTGATTGGCTACAATATTTACATAACAATGCTAACCTACGAACGCGTCTTTTCAAACTGACATTTCTCTCGTATTTCTTTCGACATCACTGCGTTCTTTAATCGAAAATCGCTTTGTGTCTATTTGTGTAAATAAAAACACAATAAAAAGGGGTACCTACCTATTAGCCTTCGTTAGAAAAGTGTGGACATGCTTTACCTTACTTATCCATATTATGGTTACCTATCATCATATTGCCACTTAGGTATATCACGCAGAACACTTTTCCTCGATTTTTCTTTCTACTTTCCACCGATTACGCGAAATGAAATTCCAATTGAAACAACTTTGAATTTGTGGTAATCTTGTCTTACCTACAGTAAATCAGTAAATTATTTATTAGGTTCTTATTAAATGATTTTTTTAACATCCAATACGAAAAGAGTGAGACGATACAAAGTGTACGGTACTTTAAAATATTTCAATTTACCATGATACGGATCAGTTAATTAATTGTATCATTAAAACATGAAAAAAAAACTATAAAAGGCAATGAACACCGCTACATTGTTTTAAAATGAAGCTATTAAAGCCAACAAATGGCAATATAAAGTTTACGAGGGAAATAAATAAAATCAATCGGTAATTACAATGGAATCTCTAGCTTGTATCGACACTTGTCTGCGCAGATAGACTTTAGTAGGCTTACTTTCATTTATTGTAATTGTTTTTCTAATTTAATGCTGTTAATTTACTTTGTTTGTTGACACGTGTCGTGTAATTGTTTTATTTAATTCGCAACTATTCTAGTGCGTAGATAGAAAACACTTATCGAGACGATAATACAAAAATACATTGATTTATTCATTAAAATACCACCTAAAAATTTATTTATATTGGGCCTACATTGTCCCGCCTCTAGGCAAAATGGTCATCTCTATAAGCTTCTTCCACGCCTCTGATTAGATTTTCTCCAATGATAAAAAAAACTTAAGAGTTTTTTCTTAGTAAGATCGTCATTGGAATTTATAATTAAGACATTTAGTCGTGTTCGTTTAATTTCTATGGAAATTTATCTCGATACATATCTTGTTGTATATACTCGTACAACGGAATCAGCTGCGTATTTCCCGCTCAATTTATATTAGTTAAATGAGGGTAATGGGATATTTGGCAATAAGGCAAGTTCCGGGTTGTGTACGGTCATGGCTCCAATTCCTTCAGCGGAACTGGTACATGGTGCATATGGTGTACGCAATCTTGGCTTGCGTCAATCGTATATTTATAGGTTTTTAGGTCCTCTTCTCCCCATCGTCCGCGGGATTCAAATCGGATTACATTTTCAAAATCGATTCCGCAGTTTAGTCGTAAAGAAGTAACTTACAAAAACTTACAAACATTCAAAACTACTTTGATATTTTGTAATGAGTTAGACATTAACAGTTCCACTCATTAATTTCTGTGTCGTGGGTGCGTTAAATTAATATACTTACTTAATGTCGAACGCACAAGCAATCAGAGTCAACCCAACTACATATTTTATAGACTATATTTGTCCAAGATTTAAATCAGTTACAAAGTGCTGGAGAGCCAAAAAGCCAAAATTGAACGCTTCCCCGAAAGTCAATTCATGCAAAGAATTTAAGTAGCTGATCTTTGGCATTTTCCACTCAACGATTTCGATTTATAGAAAGCGCCCTTTTAGCCGTGTTGATCACTGAGCTACTTCAATCATCCCGTCAAAATTTAGGTTTCATATAAGGTTAGATTTTCCATGACAACTCGATATACTGATATAAATCGAACCTGTTTCAATTTACAGGTACGTAAAATACCTGGTATTTGTTTGTTCATTATAGCATTAGCTGGAGCTTATCTCGGTGCATAGAAAATCGTAACAATGAAACGCTTAAAATAGGTAACTGTGACGCAGTTTATGAAACTCACGTACCAAGCTTCAAACTCTGGCCAGCAATTAGGTATACTAGTTATTTTGCACAGGTTGTGACTGTAAAATGCGTTGCTACGACCGAAGTATTGGAGAGAAAATAATAGGATTATTATTTGATACCTCGTGGAGTCAAACGAGCTAAATAGAGCACTGCGCAACTAGAGCCACTTTTTCACGAACAGGTTTTTCGGGTAGTTGTTCCTTTGATGAAACTAGACTCGACTCGCTCTTGCCCTATCAATCAGCGGGAATAGTTCCTAATCGTAATCAATAAATTCATAAGTCACTAGAATAAAATTGATCCGAGAACAAATTGCCTGTATTGTGGAGGTCGGGTGTTATAGGATTATAAAATAAATTCGCCTGACTGGAGAAGCTTAACCTCAAAAAAGTAGGGTATTTGAAGATTTTGCAATTGTTCACCAATAGGTACACATTGTATGTGATCAATAAATTGTCCTACAAACATTTAGGGCCTGTTTCACCACCCTTCTATAGCCGCTAACTACCAGATTAATTTAAAAATGGAACAAAATTGATAATTATGAAATTCTCTGGCGAGTAATTTAACGGAAACTTACCAGGAGATGGTGAAACGGACCTTTAGAAATGTTCTTATTACGAGATTTATTAGATCCTGTATGAGTATTTGCATCAGGCACAAATCTCATAAGATTCAAGGAAATAGCCTCGGGTGGCACACAATATTATGCAGCGGTATACACACAATGTTATATTATTTTCCCCATGATAATATCGCCTTTATACGTCCCTCCGTCTGTCACTGCTACGGACTTTATGACTTTTGCTGGTCAAATAAAAAACCACGCGTTTCTTGTAAAGGCGGAAACCCACCGCGCCGCACGCTGTTCACGGCCACGCGGCACATATTAACTGCGTGGGTTCATATGTTTTACAAAGTGGGTCTAATTTTCCACCGCAGCACACGCTATATACGAATTCGTGTTCCGCGTACACAGCGTGCGTGGCGTTGAGCTACGTGGGCGCCATATCCGAGCAAGCCAGCGTGTCCGTGGGTTGCAGTGGAAACAGCTCGATACATTTTCTTGCAAAGCGAAGCTTGACGCACGTGCGTAGCCTCTCCGTGCGTGGCGGTGGGTTTCCGCCTTTATAAAAATTACCTTCGTAATAAGGCATCGTTTCAAAAGTTTTATTGTCATACGATGCTAAACAAGCTTACATACCCCGCAGCCTATAAGCGCTAGCAACTCACAATACAACACCAGTAAATAAATATTTTGGGTGCTACGGATTCGGCTTCAATTTGGCAGAAAAATAGTTATTGTGACTTAGGCTAAGAGACGACGCTAAGTGTAAAATAACGCTTCCGTGTGTCAAATTTGTATTACCTACTTTTTGACACTTGGAAGCGTAAGTTTGCGCTAAGCGTCGTCTCTGAATATTAAACTTAGACATCCGCTAACACAGGATTTTTGGGAAATTGAATGAACGCGTGTAACACCGCGAGGAACAGCTAGTATTAGATATATACGGTATATGACGGTTGGTAGTCTCGTAATACATTCGGACACTCAGTCCTCGAGCACTCTACATAGAACGATTGAATGAATACAGGATCCACGGCGAGGATATGCGACGCGGTACAGTGTGCGAAATTGAAATTTCACAGAGATATGAAAATCAGAACAGTGGGATGTATATTGATTATACGATTGGAGCCCTGATTTACTTTAACAATACAACATATCGGTTTATGTACATTGTATTATTTTGTAGCATAACATACCATGACGACTGTATTCCCCGAAAGTTTAGGCAGAGGTGTACCAATTTACTCACAGTCGTGCACAAATCCGACTCTGAGCTGCTACTGGGAATTCACAGAAAAACCCAACAACAGTTTGCTCACCCCAGGACCTCTAGTGAAGCAGTCACGCTTGGGACCACAATATGCTCCGATAGCTTAGTGTTCCTAAGTGCGACTGCCACGCTCAAGGTCCTGGGTTCGATTCCCAGGTCGAGCGAAGTCTTGCTGGGTTATACTATGAAATTATCAGTAGCAGCTCGGTGCCCGGTTGATGGACATAGACTCGCTCTCTAATACATAGAACCTAATCATAGTAACCTAACCATGAGTGCACAACTCTGCCTAACCCTTTGGGGAATACGTAAATAAAAATTCAGCCCATTCCAATGCACTCACTGCACAGACACGTCATAAAATGAAAGCACGCTCGCCTTGTATATTATGCTCGCGTCAAAAGCACGTTTTGGAATCAAAAAAGGTACAGTTCGCGCCAAACTTATTGTCCTTTCTCCGATTTTTACGGCCGAGTTAAAGTTAGCTAGCGCCAACTTCAACCCGGACAATAAGTTTGGCGCGAACTGTAAGTAGGTATATATCTACTAAAACTTCTTCAGCTTGTGTTTAATTGGTACTTCATATTGAACGCCTCTCTTAGTTCTCAAGCAAAAGCTGAATCTGGGTTGTTATACTGACCTTAATTCGAAGGAATTCCAATATAACATTGGATATCAAATTCCGCAATAACTTTGGCTATAAACAATATTCGGTAAACGAGTAAGCTCCAAATCAACAAAGTAAGTTGTAACAAGTAGACCAAGTCACAACCACAGGCACGCGCCGTGAAATTAGAATACATATTGTATAACAATAGGAACCCATAACCTTAGGAAGTTCTATTTCCGGCTTGCAGACATATAGGTACATCACATCGGTATTTCCCAAAGGATTAGGGTGGTCCCGTCCCGTCCCGTCATGGTTGTGGTGAATGTGACCGATCCTGGGGCCATGACATATAGGGCTAGAGAATGCAAATGCGGTTTAAGTCGGTGGCAGAGATCCACAAGGACTTTCCTCATCAAATAAAAGTTGTCCTAGTCGTAAATTCCTATAGATGCCTTCCTATAGATTCCTATAGATGTCAATTTGACAGATGTTATTGGATGTCATTTGATGAGTTCATCCAAGATTTTAGGAATATTCTCTTTGTAAAAAAAAAATGTTCAAATCTTGGACCAGCTTTAGCATAGCAGTCGGGGTCCTTTAAACCCCAAGCCATGTTTCTTTTAGTTTTGATACACCATCATCAGCATCTACAGCCATTTTGACTGTCAGGTCCAGGATTGACCTGCGAACTAGGTATGTGATAATTTGTCTTCTTAGGATTGAACAAACAACTATCACGCAAATTAATTAAAAAATCATAAATAACGCTGTAATTTTTATTGATATAATCAATAAAAACTGTAGGAGAGAAAGCGATATTAATAAAGGACAAACCGCTTCCGACGTACGTGTGAAGGAAAAAGAAAATTACTGAAGATTATTCAGTAATATGCACAACAGACCACGTGTCACGTACAACAAATGAACCGCCGGAGGCTTAGGAGAAGGTAATTTATACGGGAATTGTGACTTGAAAATATATGTAAAGGTTTAGGCACATGTGTTACAAGAATGAAACGTAATCTGTACAGTTGTCGCCAATCTTATTGTCCGGCTTGAAGTTAGCACGAGCTAAATTCAACCCGGCCCTAAAAATCGGAGAAATAAAAATATTGTACTATATATACTAATATTATAAAGAGGAATGATGTGATTGATTGTTTGTTTGTTTATTTGTATTAAATAGGCTCCGAAACTACTGGACCGATTTGAAAAATTCTATTCAGTGTTAGATAGCCCATATATCGGTGAAGGCTATAGACTATACATCATCACTATATATCACGCTACGACTAAAATAAGTAGTAAAAATGTTGCAAAAACGGGGAAAAAAATTTAAGACCACGGGGGCGAAGCCGCTGAGCTAGTAATAAATAAAAACGAAAGCTCAAGTCGTATGCTGTCGTTTCAAATCATTTTAATCCAATATTTTTCTCTCTTCGTTTTTTTACGGCCGAGTTATAGTTAGCTCGTGCCAACTTCAAGCCGGACAATAAGATTGGCGAGAACTTCAGTGTGTCGCGTCTAAATAATTATCTAGTCTATGGCGCTATAGCTTATAGCTATTCGATATAGACTTTTCCGCTATCCCTCGCTTAAAGACTCGTGATGACTTCCTTCCATTTCACATTGCTTAGAAATGAATGTCTAATCGAGTATATAAATAGGTCTTTTTTTATAAAGTAAGTACCTATGAAGGTACATTGTCTTTACCTTCCCTTTTCGTCGCCTTTGTAAAATAAGATCATAACCCAATTGTAATTATTAATGAGCGTTTTATGTGCGTCTGCTAATGAGAATACCTTTGTTGCTATATTTAACACCTCTTGGTTATTATGTCCTTTGAAGTAAATCTGTACAATAACCAAATAATGTTCCTTTTCAGTATTATTGTGATTGGATTCTGATAAAGCTGCGTTTACATTTGGCTAAGAATTTACCCCTACTATAAGACATCAATGAGCGCCCATTAAAGCGCTTTACTGTACTCTATATTGTTTATTGTATCTACTTGTTTTTAGATAGTGAGCAGCTGATTTGCGCCATGCATCAGTTTCTCTTATAACAATAATTGAGTGCTAGTTCGATGACGAAACGTGCTGGGGGGCTAGACAAGTTGCATTTTGACATTCGAATCCACGAACAAAATGTATGGAAGTGACACAAGCTTTCGACAAATCGGGCTGTCACTAATGTCATTTACATACATTTTGTTTCTCGATTCGAATGTCAAAATGCAACTTGTCTAGCCCCCTAGATTAGCCGCTGATTTACAACTAGCTAAGTTAGCAGTTAAATAAAATAAGTTGCTAAGTTCTGTGACCAAAATAGGGAGATGGCATAAACGTTGTATTTACCCGACTGCCGAAGGAGGGTTAGGTGTGTTTGACGCGTGTGCAATAAATTTTCCAACATCACAGAGCTTGTTTTTAGATTTTTAGTTAGTACTTTTTACGCAGTCGGGTTTTATGTTTCATTTAATAATTGATTTTATTTTAAGCGTGCTCTGCGCTGATCCTGTATACACAGTACAGTATTTATTAAGTATCGTATCAACACTTGTTTAAACGGAACGAATAAATCAAATCTTTTTATTCATTCAATCTGGTTTAATGCGTACGTAATTCCAAGATAAATTATATACCTAGTCACTACAATTTTTTATCGAATATGTTTTTATTATTATTTAGTTTTATGATTGATATTTAAAATATTAAATCAATTCTCAATCAAAATACCTAACAGTGCAGCACTTTAGTGATAAAGAAATACGTACTTAGTCGTTTTTTGTTTAAATAAATTTCAACAAAGTTAATAGGTCAGCTCAATAACAATTAAATACATCCTTAGCCAAAAGAATTAATTATACTGTCGAAAACGCAATTAAATAGCCATGTTGAATTACTTTCCGATTTCGTGCGTAATTTGGAATAAATTATATCATCGGCTACACATTTACAGCTAAGAAGGGATAGGTCCATCACGCTAACCTAGTGCAGATGAACAGAATCCACACACGCCAGCACTTTCACTCAGGCGCTGATGCTTCCTCACGATTTCAAGAAGTAAGGCATATTCAGAGACGACGCTAAGCGTAGTAACGCTAAGCGTACAATAAGCTTACGCTTAGTGTATATGTAGTGCCTGATAGAAACCACAAAAAAAATCTTACGTCAAACAATGAGACAACAATGAAATGTTACCCTTTCGGGTTCTGGCATTCCTACTCAAACACTGAATACAAGGGACGATGGTCGAATCATTGGATTCTACCAAGCATACTGGGATTTGGGAAATATCAACAAAAAAATATATATATTAATATTTTAATTCATAAAAAAAAATATTTACTAGTTACTACTAGTTAATATATACTAGTTACTACTTGTAAAAAACTATTTACGGTAAGTAGTAATTATTTTTTTTAAAACGGGACCGGTGCCGCATTTGTCGATGTCTCCTGATTTAAAAGTAGCATACAGTTTCCGCAACTCCCACATAGTTTTTATTTCAATCATCACACACAATTCAATTGCGCAAAAAATGTCACATAAAGAAAATATTATTATCGCTAACGAACACAAGAATGCGAAAATAATAAAAACGTAGCACAACTCTAAAAACATTTACGATTAATTTCAGGAATTTCCGTGAATCACATCTACGGTTTCAGCTGCCTTTTGTGTACGTTCTTTACATGACTAGCTTTATAATTAATTTCGTGAGAAATGCACAAGCAAATTCTTTATATGAAAATTATGTTTATGTTTGTTTATATGTCCTTATTTTATGTGTTTCCCTGATTACGATATATTATTGGTAAGTAGTAGTGTGCATTCAAAGGTTTCGCGACAACAAAATAGGAGAAAAAAAGGCATCGCAACGCCAGGCTCAGGTGTTCATATTTATCAAATTTACTTTCCTAAATAAATTATTATCTTGCAATCCTTTTTCCAGCTATGTTGGGCTTGGCTTGCAGTCTCACAGATGCGGCTCAGTATCAGTTTTGTATCAGAAATCTAGCTTATTTTATTTTATCTAACCGCTAACTTAGCTAGTTGTAAATCAGCGGCTAATCAGATCCGAAGAACCTACAGTTAAACCGCTAATATTTTGTTTTTTTAGACACAACCGAAAAGATTTTGGCCATATTTATTTACTTATTATTTTACTGTAATTATTATTTTTATATTAAACTGTTTAAAAATGAAATGTTAAATATATTTTTATTGTTGTTTATATAGGTAATACTCGTAGTGTATTGAATTCGATTGACGAATTTTACGTTAAAGCGATACCTAAGTACTAAATAAACGCTTCAATTACATTACAATGCAAGAAATTATATAAACAAATGAAGAGCTGGCGCAAAATTCGAAACTTAATTTAACTTTTTAATTGCCAAAACAGAACAGTTGAAACCACATAGATTACAAAAAAAAATATTTAATTATAGAATACGTACTTTGACAATGTTACAGCATCCACACTGAACAGGACTTATCGTAAACAATCCAATCTTGACGTTTTCTGCGTAACTTTGACACTGGCACGTTTATGTTTAATTCACGCACTTTTACGGAAGGACGCGGAAACGCGCTTGTACGGCGCCCGAACGACAAAGTTGCGGCGCGGACAGATTGCGACTGGAAACAACCGCGCGCCGGCCGCCGCGTGTGCCCTCACCTTATACTCTTAAGGTCAATGTCAGTACTGAATCTATACCGTGACCATCTCTCTTCAACATTTGTGAGAGATTTATAAGGTAGTCAATCGTTGACTAATACTTACTACTTATAAGTCTCTCACAAATGTTTGCAACCACCCTTATTTGGATCAACCACTAAAGGTCACATCTGTGATGAGAAAATAAATGCATTTTTTTTATAAAACCAAAAAAAATACTAATCTAAAAAACGAGAATCAAGAGACGGTATATCAAAAGTTTCCAATTTTCATTTCTAATTCCGCGCTAAATTTCAGAGTGGGAAGTTAACATCAGCTGCTCGTGTAACAAGGAATTTTCCTTGTTTGTTTTGAATTTTCTTAATTTTGTGTTCCGTCATGTCACGTTAAGACTGACTAGGATTCTGTTGTTGTTGTTAGCTAGGCGGTTGGCTGGATAGTATAGGATAGTCTGTATTAGAGAATCCTCCTGCAGGCGTCCCCGAAGATAAATAGAAATAGAATTAGAGAATCCTAGATGCTAGCTAAAATTCTCTAAATTACAGACTATCCTAATGTCGTCGCTCATAGGAACTAGCTGTATAAGCAGTCTATAATAAGGTAAGGTAAGGTATCGGATTATAGTTCCGCCAAAATCCGAAGATTTTCTATCGCTGTGTAAGTCGAATTTCAGTTACTAAATAGGGACTTGTAAATTAGTAAAAATTTAGTTTCTGTATATAAAATATCGCATTGAATTTATTACAATAGATACCTTACCTATCGATCCTTAAACACTGCGCCACCCGGCTTCAATTATAGTACATTCTTTCTTGTTAGCAATATAATGATAGCTAAAAAGATTAAATGATTCATTCTAAAAATATATTGCTGGCTGTTTTTAAGTTCTTTTTTATTATATTGGTTTTATGTTTCCATTAGAATTTTCTCGACTTTCCAAGAAAGGCAGAGCCTATTCAAGGAGCCTGTTGATAGAGCTCTAACAAGCAATTATACAAAATTAAATTAATAACGCGTCAGTTACATATTTAATATACATACTTAATTCTAATTGACTGCCTCGTTGGTGTAGTGGTCCCAAGCGCGCCTGCTACGCTAGGTCCTGGGTTCGATTCCCGGGTCGATCAAAGTGTACTTAGTTGAGTTTTGCTATGAAATTCTTAGTAGTAGCTCGGAGTCTGGATTTGTGTCCGGATGATGGCAATAGGCTCGCCCTCTATTACATGGGACCTAAACATAACACGTAGGTACTAATGAACACCCACAGCTCACCCATAGAAAAACCCAAATAGTATATTCCTCGACCTGGGAATGGAACCCAGGACTACGAGCGTAGCAGTCCCCCTTACAACCAACGGACTGATGAGGCAGTTCTTATTTGTTATGTTACCTATTTGCACAACTTTTACACTACCCACAGGCATATTAACAGTTAATATTTGTGGAATATTACCATATCGAATCACGTGGCGTATATAGCAACGACTTATACACACCTCGTAAAGGTAAGCCGAGCGTGAAGATATTAAAGCTCAAATCAATTATCCCTACAGTTTACAACTAGTAGGTGCTATAGAACGGCGGATAACGACGGCTGTATGCCATTTTCGCCCTTAACTACCTGGATATTGTTCTCCTGAGAAGCGGAATCGTACTGGAGGCCGATTCCTGTAACAAAATAAAATTTAAGTTTAAATAATAATGGATAGTAATCGTGTTTCGTGTTATAGTGTTTCGTTCCAACGTTTGAACATTATATTGAAGTCATTTCGTACGGGAACTTTTCTATTTTTTTAAATAAAATAAAAACATTTATTTCCATAAATAAGATACAAAAAGTTCTTATTAAGATAATTGTTAGGTATCTCTTATTCTGCCTTTAATTTCGGCGTGCAAAGGACCATGGGGGATTTTGTATGGACACCGTCCCCACCCACCAACAGACATGGGATGACTTTTAATATGATCATTAGGAGCCACACAAAGAGAAATTAAACGTTTTTAAAACGAAATCGATGGGGTTTTAAAAAAAAACGCAATAACCTATCTACAAAAATGGGGATAATTTTGTACAAATATCAATTATTCTCTTACAAAAAAACAAATGCATATTACTATCATATTCTGCAGATAAATAATAATAGAACTTGTACAAAAAATTGGTCATCGATCACAAAAAAAAAAATTTTGTTACCTACTATGATTTTTCTTATTTCTGTTGCTAACATATTTATGGTCTACTTAATTAGCCTACTTCTATTGGTTGAAAATGCGGCTGAGCGTGAAGAGGTCCTGGGTTCAACTCCCAGGTCGAGATTTTTTTTTATTGGAGTTTAGCTCTAAAATTGAAAAGAGCAACTTGGAGGTTGGTTTTCTGACCGGCTAAAGGCAGAAGAAAGGCTCACCCACTGTTATATGTGGCTTTAAACATATCGCCGAAATGTTAGTACATAAGAAGTTATGCCTTTGCCTAAACTAACCTAACTTTTTCTGAGCGTGTAAAAATCCTCCCGTGAAAGGCGATGCTTTGCTAGGGTTACAGGAACGACCCTCCCTTCGCTCTTATCCCTCCGCGAAATATAACCTAACCTTAACCTAACTAATCGACCTAACCTTAACCTAACTTAATTCTTTGGAGAACACAAATCCCAGTACCGGTAATACCGGAATTATAGTCATAGGAAAAAAATCTCTATCCAATAAGACTTTTCAGATGAGATTGTTTAGAATTCTGTTGGTTAGTGGTGACAACTGTTCTAATCCACACTTGAAATATTTAAAAATCCTAATACCGGCCCAATTCCACATATTAGGAGATGGTCGTCATAGCAAAAAATTCTCGATTTACTGAGACCTTTCACATGAGATTGGTTTGAATTCTGTTGGTTAGTTGTAACGAATGTTCTCTAATCCACACTTAAAATATTTTAAAATCCCAATACCAGCCAAACCCTACTCATTTGGGGATAGTCGTCATAGCAAAAAAATCTCTATCCACTAAGACCTTTCACATGAGATTGGTTTGAATTCTGTTGGTTAGTGGTGACGACTGTTCTAATCCACACTTGAAATATTTAAAAATCCCAATACCGGCCAAACCCTACTCATTTGGGGATAGTCGTCATAGCAAAAAATCTCTATTTACTGAGACCTTTTACATGAGATTGGTTTTAATTCTGTTGGTTAGTGGTGACGACTGTTCTAATCCACACTTAAAATATTTAACAATCCCAATTCCGGCCAAACCCCACATATTAGGGGATTGTCGTCATAGCAAAAAAATCTCTATCCACTAAGACCTTTCACATGAGATTAGTTTGAATTCTGTTGGTTAGTGGTGACGACTGTTCTAATCCACACTTGAAATATTTAAAAATCCCAATACCGGCCAAACCCTACTCATTTGGGGATAGTCGTCATAGCAAAAAATCTCTATTTACTGAGACCTTTTACATGAGATTGGTTTTAATTCTGTTGGTTAGTGGTGACGACTGTTCTAATCCACACTTAAAATATTTAACAATCCCAATTCCGGCCAAACCCCACATATTAGGGGATTGTCGTCATAGCAAAAAAATCTCTATCCACTATAAGACCTTTCACATGAGATTAGTTTGAATTATGTTGGTTAGTGGTGACGACTGTTCTAATCCACACTAATATTTAAGAATCCCAATTCCGGCCAAACCCCACATGTTAGTAGATTGTCGTCATAGCACAAAAATCTCTATCCACTAAGACTTTTCACATGAGCTTGGTTAGAATTCTGTTGGTTAGTGGTGACGACTGTTCTAATCCACACTTAAAATATTTAAGAATCCCAATTCCGGCCAAACCCCACATATTAGGGGATTGTCGTCATAGCAAAAAAATCTCTATCCACTAAGACCTTTCACATGAGATTAGTTTGAATTCTGTTGGTTAGTGGTGACGACTGTTCTAATCCACACTTAAAATATTTAAGAATCCCAATTCCGGCCAAACCCCACATATTAGGGGATTGTCGTCATAGCAAAAAAATCTCTATCCACTAAGACCTTTCACATGAGCTTGGTTAAAATTCTGTTGGTTAGTGGTGACGACTGTTCTAATTCACACTTAAAATATTTAAGAATCCCAATTCCGGCCAAACCCCACATATTAGGGGATTGTCGTCATAGCAAAAAAATCTCTATCCACTAAGACCTTTCACATGAGATTGGTTTGAATTCTGTTGGATCGTGGTGACGATTGTTTTAATCCATACTTAGAATATTTAAAAATCCCAATACCGGCCAAACCCCACATATTTGGGGATTGACGTCATAGTAAAAAAATATCTATCCACGAAGACCTTTCACATGAGACTTGTTTGAAATCTGTTGGAGGGTGGGGACGTTTCTTCCCATTGTCCTTTAACATAATGTATTAGTTAATTTACTTACAATAAAATATTCTCTTGCTTTTAGTTTCATGTCATCATTCTCCTCCTAGCCTTTTCCCAAACATATTGGGCTCGGCTTCCAGTCTAACCAGATGCCGCTGAATATCAGTATTTTACACGGAGCGACCGCCATCCTCCGCAACCCAATTTCTAGTCTCTCATTTGTCTGATGTGATGATGATTAGTCGCTTATAACATCGTGAGGAAACGTGCATGCTTGAGAGTTCTTTCAACTAGATGTGAAGTCTGCCAGTATAGCCTTACCCCTCTCAGTCTGAAAAGAGACCCGTGCCCAGCAGTGGGACAGTTATTGAATTGACAATGATGAAATAAGGATTAAAAAGCAATGTAAGTAAAACAAAAATCTTATTAGCTGGTTTTTTGTTACGATTTCGATTTTAATTCTCTTCATTTACTTAATTTTACTAACTCTCTCAGTAATTGCATTTTGCTCGGACTACTACTATAAGTGCATACTTAGCTATTTTAAAATAAAGTCCTCCGCCCGCGCCGCCACAGCCGATTTGTGTATGTTTGGCCTAATCTTAGAAACTACTCTACGGATTTTCATACATAAACCTTATAAAAATCCACAAAAGTCCAATAGAAACACGGACTATTTACGAAGGCTATAATTTTTATACCCAAACGAAGCCGGGGTGGAGCGTCGTAATCTTTTTTAAGTAGGTAGTAGGTACTGCGAGTTTTACAAAAAGACTAATAAATCTAAAGGTCTAGTTCTAATATTCAGAGACGACGCTTAGCGTAAACTCAAGCTTCCGTATGTCAAATCTTAATTGATATACGGAAGCGTTACCTTACGCTTAGCGTGGTCTCTGAATATTAGCCTAAATTATTAGGCTAATATTCAGAAACAAGACTCAACATGAACTTATGCTTCCGTATGTCAAATTTGTATTACAATTTGACATACGGAAGCGTAAGTTCATGCTGAGTCTCTTCTCTGAATCTCAGCCTTAGGCTACGACACTAAGCCTAAAGTAACGCTTCCGTATGTCAAATTTGTATTACAATTTGACATACGGAAGCGTAAGTTTACGCTTAGCGTCGTCTCTGAATTATTAGCCTTACAGATCTTTTGTTCATAAATCTTTTTATACACACTTGCCGGTTGCGAGTCCAACGCTCCTGACCTCAAGGACCTCACCAATAAGACCGGTGTAATAAAATATTTGATTGGCACCTAGTAACTACAAGACATATCTTGTTATTACTTACTCGGTGCCAATCAATTATTTTATTCCGACATTCGATGCACAGAGAAGTTGTCCAGTTAACCAGTTTTTATAAAAATACATACACTAACATAAATAAATAAAATAAAATGTAATACCGTAGGTAAATATCTCATACAGGAAATGATTAAATATACAGACAGAATTTATATACTAAAAATTTAATCAATATTGGTAGATACATGTATTAATTTATTTTTTCCTATATACTTACAATAAGTTATGATCAGTAATAATTGTCTCTCACATTCCTGTCAAAAAAATTTACATACATAAATAAAAAATCGTATAAAACCACTTTGTTTTTCAATGTCTGGGGTTGGAAAGGCGGAGACTAATATTAGACTTTGACCGACAAAAACCCTTAGCATCATGTTTCTACACTGTCGGGCGATCTATCTTCCATATTAGTCCAGTGGTAGTACAACCGCGTTTGTCAAGATGTCCCGGGTTCAATTCCGAGGTTAGGCAAAGTGTTATTTTTTGTTGTTGTTTTTCTATAAAATTCCGAGTAGTAGCTTGGCGTTTGGATTTATGCCCATTTGGGTTAATGGCAATAGGCTAGTCCCCTAAGCTATTACTTCGGACGTACCGGTGAACTGTGGGTGTACATTAGTACCTCTCTGCCTAACCCTTCGGGGAATACTGGCTTGATGGTATGTAATATTTTACATTAATCGCGTCCAAAAGATTTTTTTAGTAACATCTTACAAATTCACTGATTGTATTTTTAAGTGACCTTTATAACATGTCAATGAACTTAAAAATATTGAAGTTTCGGCAGCAAATAGGGCTGGTTTATGTATTTTTTTACCTGCATCCGATGTGATGTACCCGAATCAAATCATCGTTATCTTTTAATAAAATTCCCAGCGTCGTGGCTGCCTGTGTTAAAAATAGAAAGATGATTCAATCAATGGTTTCTTATAAATATTTTTCAGTACAAAAACAACAATTATATTTTTTATCGTTTTATTATGATGTCTAAAGTAAACAAATTGTGTTATAGTTGTTGATTAGTACAAAAAATCTTTGAAAACCTTTAAAATACAGACAGATACACGATAGGTATTTATTTGTTTCGGCTCTGAAAAAAAATAAAAACCAATAAAGTTGAAATTATTTAGCACTTGGAGACGTCACTCAACTACCTATTTAATTTCCTAAAATTCCCCTTCAACCTCTAAGATCTATCAGCAGACACAGAATAAAAACAATTGCTTTGAGCCTCTGGAGGCTTGCAGTCTCTCCACTGAATCAAATGATAACAATGTTAAATACATTCTGTCACCTGTTCAAGAGCACAGCGCGTGAACCAGTTTCGCCTGGCACTACCATATTGTAAGCGCTTAAATGTGCGCCACAGAACTATATAATGTATACTGTCTGCATAAAGTTCCCCTTTAATTCTGTGCTGTGATGAACTTTATTAACTGAGGGGCTAGCACGACGACAATGTTAACGTAACATTACTTTACGATGAATACAATATACTTTAAATTACTAGAACTATGAATAGGTACTTATACAAGACGAAGTCGAAATTTTATTCGCTTTGCGTTCAGAGTGCTGATTCTGTGCATTTCCAGGAGATAGTTTATTATTTAATTTGGCTGTTTAAAAAAAAAGTAAATCAATTCTTCCTGAACATGCCATAAATTGCCATTTCCTCAGTATGTCTGGAGTTGAAAGTTTTATAAACAATTATGTATAATAAAATGTGACATCTTTACGATAACTGAGGGCGGAGCACAAGTTTTTTTTAAGTCCATCATATTTTTGGTAAATATTGTATTTCATATTTATCTAAGTGTAAGATAATGCAGACGTTGTGTAAATAAAAATGATTTTTAATTAAAAACAACATAAAAACTTATGTGGAGTCATTTACATAATATAATTAATTTAATGTATACAGTAGCCTAGATAATAAAAGTAATAAAAATATAATGCAATATCAAATGTCAAGTATAACAAAAACATTTGGTTATTATTTTAAAAATTTACATAACAACGTTTTTGCCCATATGCAAGTAAGACGTCCGTATATCGGCTACCAGAATCGTATTTACCCGTACAAACCAGTACGCGGCCAATATGATAGAATCATCACCAACAAAGCGTAGGCGCTACGGACGGCTACACCTAGGTAAATAGGTATAGGCTACAGAATGGCTACGATGTGACGTAGAGCTTCGCATTCGTAGCAGCTACGGCCTACGAGTAATCCTAATGTAGGCAAATTACAATGTATTGCATCAAAATGATACATAGCTTTTTTTTCGTCGAAATAAATATTTTTATTATGTACTAGCTTATGCCCGCAACTTCGTCCGCGTAGAAGTCGAAAATGGTTCTAATAGGATTTTTAATTTAAAAATTATAATTTTTTTTACGTTATTCATTTCGATAAAACATAAATTAATATGTGAAAATGTTTGAATACTTATAAAATATCACAATCTTTATTATGTTGTAGGGATTTAAAGTTTAAAAAAGCATGAAAATAAGATAAATTAAAAATATATAATTTGATACATTATATATTTTATGAACATTAAGCTCAGTCTGGTGTAAGTTACATGGGGTTATTATCTATTATCTTTTTACAACGAAATAAAAATACTACACCTGCCACAGTATTTCTTTGTAACAATATTTTTTTGTTTTTTCTTCGGATGCTAGAATCAACAGGCTACTCTGTGCGCTTACTCTGGAGCATGCCACATACTCTGCCCGCGGGAGAAGCAGCTTTCCCTCAAATCTACTCCCGCTACCAAGAGTTTGACCTTCAGCTTTATTTATGATCATTGTAAAGCAGACTTTGATGGGAAACTGCACTCTCCTGAATTCAAAGGGGTAATTTGATGGTATTGGTGGAATCCTAGGAATAAATACATACTCTCCTCGAGAACAACTGGTCAGTATAGTTGACTCGATTACATTGCGATGCATGTTTTCACTTCTGGTGCCATTGCATTATTTTGGTGGATTTATATTCCGCAGCAACATAATTGGGGCGCCAACTCTCATTTTTTATGTGTTCCACCATTTCCTATTTTAAAGAACAGGTCTGAGAACTATCCACAAATGAGACCGCTTCACGCGCTTTTACTTCTGAGCTCTACTGGTAAAGTCTGTCGGAAATCGCCTGCTATCAATACAGTAATCCCCTTTAAGAGCCATAGTACTCACATCCCAAACTTCTGAATAGTACTTCGTTTAGGTATATTGCAGAGTGGGGTTTCGGTTTGTATCAAATCGAGAAGAACTTTGAACGCAGTTTACCAGTGCAGTTTTACCTCTTTCTAACAGGGTGGCAGCAATTCCGGACGATGCAACCGCGATATCACGATTGCTTCTGACTTTGGCCGATGTTAAACTCAATAAGTCTTGCCTGTAACACAAGGAGCACTCAAAAAAAAATATCACTACGTATTATTATACTGGAATTTATTAAATCTTTGTTTATTGAATAAAGTCTTCACTACTTGACATTATTTACTGCTGAGGAATTGATATATCATGTGTCAAAAAATTAGTTTTATTAAATTTAAATAAAAAACTCTAAGGAGTATTGATATCAACTTCGAAGAAAAATATCTTTTTACCCCTTTTTAACCCAGTTAGGGGATGAATTTCAATAAAGTACGAAACACGTCTTCCTTCAATTCTGGTTAAGAATGTTTATGCAAAATTTGAAGTAGATTGGACCAAGGAATCACGCTGTCCCATACAAACTTTGCCCCCCTTTTTCACCCCCTTAGGGGTAGAATTTCGGAAAATCCTTCCTTATCGGATGCCTACGTCATACAAAGAACACACCCTCCAAGTTTCAGGTCTCTACGATCAGCGGTTTAGGCTGTGCGTTGATCCGTCAGTCAGTCAGTCAGTCAGTCAGTGAGTCATTCAGGACAAAGCATTTTATATGTATAGATTAATAATAATAATACTTTTATTTCGAGTATCGTAAGACCCATATAGTGAGGTACAAATTACTTAATGCTGTATATGTTACTATTTTTTCTTGAAATCCATATATTTTCGAAATGAAATTCCTTCCGGCCACAAATTATCATCTAAAAATATCTGCAATTAATGCCTGGGTACAAATATTATTAGTATTAGCTAAGCTCCTGTTGTCTAAACTTATAGGAATTTAATGTGTACCTATGTAGTTTCCCAGTATGTTTAGGTCACAGTCATGTAAACTGAGCTGAACGGAGAATTTCGTAGGAAATCTTTTTAACACTTTGCTCCACCTGGGAATCGAAGCCAGGACCTCGGGCGTAGCAGTAAAGCTTTCGATCACTAGGCTACGAAGGCAGTTTCTTAGTTACCTACGTTGTATAAGGAATTCCTGTGCTTTACATGCTTCTTGCCAAACTATTAAATATATTATTACATAAATTCACCGGTTTAAGCTAGTTGTTGACGTTAGTGTCTGTCAGTCAGATATTTGCGCTACATTCCTGTTTTTTTTTTTTTTTCTTTTAGGGTTATGGCTCCATCGACGAACATTCGATGATTTTGCCAATGTCAAGGTACGAGATGTTAAAAATGGTCGGTAGGTACTCAATAACAGACAGAAACTGTGATGACTATTGATCGGTTCTTTGTAGTGTACATTCCTGTTTGGCCTGACACAATTTTGGCGACTTGGCTATTACCCACGTCAATGACTTTGAGCGTTTGACCTCTGTACGAGTATTTGGATCCCAAACGCCCCCTACATACAGACAAGTTGAACTAGAATATGATTATGCAAAAATACAGATATGTCGTAACATTTCCTATTTTGCCTATTTTATTCATTCTATGAGAGTGATCAATTTAAGTTTGATTTTGTTAAAAATGTGTATGGTACCATAATCCATGTATTAATATTTGTGTAGAACCTGCAATTAATAACTAATAGAAAATAAATACCTATGCATCGCGCTATACAATGTAAGAAAATTGATCAGGAGTTGCACTCTACTGTGGCTAACTCAGTGCATCGCAAAATACAATAATTTTTTAATTTCGTGCGAAAATATAGAAAATAAGTGCTCGAATAGTGTTTAGATAATAGTTGAAATAAACCCAGTTCAAGAGTATATTTAAGGCAATTAAACATCTGTATGTATGATGAATGAATCTTAGTGGTGCTTGCTAAATAAGAGTATAGTTACCTACGTCCTACTTCATAAGAGCTGCTACTTACTAGCAAAAATACGCAAGATTTTGGGAAAAGAAATCATCTAGTATATCTTAATTGTATTGTAATGTACGTTTCATAGTCTTAGTACTTTCAGTATATTTTTGAACATTCAGTACAATACTTAAAGAACTCCGAATTCGCAAAATCATAATCGGTTAGGTACAAATTCTTTATCAGTTTTAAATTGTGAAATAGTTTTTGAAGTCATCTGTGTAGCTTTGTGCTTGAAATTTCACATTATAATACTGTTAAAGAACCTCTCTTAAAAGAGGTATTAAGTATATCTTATCTTTACTAGAAAACTATAGAAATTTGGCGTGTCGGGGATAACAAAAAATATTTTTCATCCCACCATCTCGGAAAGAGTATTTTTACTCTTCGATATCTGAGTGCAAAAGTTGTTTTTATCCTCTAGAGAGACAAAGTAAATTGAATTTAGAACATCGTTCTTTTACCCCCCTGGCGCCGAAATTATCATACAACTTTTTTTTAATTTGTTAAAAACTCAGACTTGGAATCTTCCCTAGGTTCCGAGTCTAAACGCAACAAAGTATCGATATATGTCGAATCGATATTTTTATTTAAAAATATCGATATATGGGCGATATATCTTAAAAACCAAATTATAAAACAACAAATCAAGTCGACCAAAAACAAAAATATATTAAATATAATTTGTTAAAAAGATGTTAGTATAAAAAAAGTATTCCTTTTTGGGATTTTATAATCTTAAAACTTTTATAAGTTTATTGGTCTGTAAAAAATATAGATTTTTATACCTTTTCGATACTTTGAATTTTATATCGATGCATCGATATATCGAAATATAAAAAATATCGATACATTAAAAAAAATATATCGATATATCGATATTTTTTCAACAAGCCTTCGGAACTTTCTTGGTGTACTTTTTTAAGTCACTAACACCAACATTACAATACCTAACAAAAATATTACACTCAAGTAATGGTAGCAACGTTACTTTCAATTTCTCTTAATTATACCTAGTATTATTTGTTATAATTTAAAGAATAGGTATTCTGTAAAACTTACCTATCATATAGTATTTAATACCTAAACTGAAATAAAAGTATCTTGTGGTTGTAAATGTTTTTTTTAGTCATTTCCTCGCTGAGGTGGGATGAAAAGTTACGTGTTGCACTCGAGTGCAAAGATTTTTCACCTTGTGCTCTTTTAATTCTTTCGCTGACGCTCAGGATTCTAATTATTGAATCTATTTTTAGAATCCTTCGTTTGCTCGGTCATCAAAAATGAGCACGCGGTTGAAAAGCAACTTTGCACTCTTGTACTCAAATAACTATTTTAAGTTAATGATTTCATCATAATTATCATTATTTAGACCTGGTAATACCAGATGTTGGTTCTGTTAATATGCCAAAAACCTAATTTATTCGTTATTATTTAGCCGTTAGGAAAATAGACACAACTGTGAAACATCTACGACCCCGACTCTTCTCTGCACCGAGTGAGCAGGTTATTTGTATTATGTGTTACTTTACTTTACTTACCTAATTATTGAATACTTTTTGCAGCGACTTCTGTAGATGTATTGTAAATAAATTCTGTCACCCCCTATTACACATGCGTCATAAGCATGCCAGCAAACCATCGAATGTGGGTGATGTACAATGTACAATTTATTTGACGCAGTTTGCACAGTTACATAATTGGTTTACAAGCCTCAAAATACTTAACACTTAGGATAAAATTGTGTCTCGCGGTTGCAACAAAGAAGAATAACAATGCAATACCTATGTGTACCCCTTTGCAGCTAACCCTACAGCCGACAGGTATGAATATGGTACGTAAGATCATGTTGGTATCGGTGTGCCTTTTTAAAATATGTGACTTAGCATGATGGTTGTGCGTAGCAGTAACACATGAGTGATTTAAGACTGGTAAAAGGACATCTTTTAATATGTAATTAGGTATCCACTTATAATTGTGTATAAGATCGGTCAGTCACTAGGTTGACACTTTGACAGATATTTTTATCTATTGTCATGTCTGTCATGTTTACTCTATGTTCCACTCACAAACCTGACATTTACTAAAAATGTTCTTTATACTTATTTACAAAATGATTTTCTGTTTTTATTTAGCTTAATATTATAACCATACTATTTACTATATTATTTAATTCAGAAATAGTTAGAATTGTCTTCATTTTGTAATTTTTCCCTAAAAATATTTGACGTGCAGTCCTCCCGTCTCAGGTGCCGTCAAGGCACTGAAGTGACATTAGTTGTGTCATGCGACGGGTGCACGAGGGGGTGCTTGTAGTGGGGGATTGTGATTAAAATGCTTTTTCTTATTTATTTAGAAAAATAAGTTCAAAATTAAAAATTAAAACAATACGGATTGTTAAACAGACCAAGGCGGTTTTTTGGTGTAAAATTCATCTGCAAGTAATGCGTGGTAATGGAGGAAAAATACAATTTAGATTGAAAATTGCACATTTTCAAACAATTTTTTACAATATTTGAGACATCTAAAAAATATTCTAAACAATACGGATTAATCACAAGAATTTTAAGTATATTGGGTGTAATTTTCAGTGCAAAGTAATGGGAGGATTCATCAATAAAATGCTTTAAACACCATGATGTTTTCGGTATTCTACCTATGTTCCCCCCTTAAATAGAGTAACTACCGATAAGGACTAATATTTTTATTTAGTGACCTCGCCATTTACTCAAAACATTTACAATACATATGCCTTGAAACATGTTTCTTTTTGTAAACAGTTTATCTAGACAACAATTCATCTTTCTGATATAATAAATAATCCTGTCTTATAACTCGCTAAGGCACGTTACGCCTTAGCGAGTTCTTTTTAGTTCGAATTGGAACTAGAACTAATATAAGTAGGTCATAATTTTATTCTCCAAGGTGTAAATTGCTACTAGAATAAACATTAACGATTTTGTGCTAAGAATACGGTCAGGCAGGTATATGTAACACTGTGATGTCATTGAAGAACATTTGGATTTTATCGCCGCAGTTATTATGATGGACACGAGTCAATTCAGTCAAGATTCTATATTTATTTTAAGAGCCTATACTATATTTAAGAATTTTTTTATGAGACTCGTGTCCAACCACCGTGTACCAAAAGGTTATTCGTATTTACTGTGGTTGCCTTAGAATAGGTACGTTACGTTTTTTTTTGGAGATTAGAGGCCTGTTTCCATCTCATGGCAAATTCCCATAAAATCTGATCTGCTAAGATCACAAATTTAGTTCCATTTTTTTATTTATCCGGCAGTTATCGGCTATCCAGAGGTGGGGAAACAGGACCTAAGTATCTAGTGTTTTATTAAAAAAGTTATCTTGGAAAAAACATAGATATTAATCAAGTGTTTTTTTTGTGAAAAACAGAAATAATAACGTCTTCTCTTAGAATGAGTGGGTAGTATTGTCGTCGCTACTTTAAAAAAGGTTAACCAACGATATATTAGATGGATTTAAGTTGGTAACAGCTCAATATAACACTCCGTCTTGCCTGTAATGCGAATTTTCATAAGTATTTTCGCGGAATAAAATATGAGTGGGTTTGATATATTTCCAGGTTCAATAAGCTTAACGTTGGCTCAAATGAAAGCTTACGCGTGTCCTAGTGATCGATAAGTCTTAAATAAGACACTTTAGTACCCCAATCTACCCACAAACAGACTTCAAGTGAAAAAATTATACTTCGCTATAAAGGATTTTATTCTTTTTCATTTTACCTGAGACCTTTTAATACAAATATCGCATTTTGGGTACCTAGGTATATAAACAATTTTCAGTGTGAGTATCATACAGGTATTATAATTATATACCTGTTATATAAACTTATAAAAACGTTTATCCTGAATGACTAGCAACGCACGTAAAGCGGAACCGATGTAAATAAAGTAAAACTGCACTTGTTATTTTCACGATTCACTGAAAGTGTAACAATACATTGGAATACGAGATCCCGTAACTCATAAGATCCGATGTTGTTCCTTGTTATAGTAGTTGCAATCCACGAGCGAGACTGAATTATTTGAATTTAGACCTTATGCAGTCCTAGTTAGACGAGAAAATTGTTTCGTCCTAATAACTAATAAAAACTGTTATAATACATTATTTTAATATTAAAAATACATAGTTTTATATGTTAAGTTTTATGAAATTGCAATGCTTGTAAAAGGCCGCTAAGTCATAAGTACACTATTATAAAATGTAACACCTTATTTATACACTTAGTACGCAATAAATCTTTTGAATTTGAATTACTTGATAAATGAAATGTTTGAAATGAACTGCACTGATCTGCTCATTGCCCTGTGGTCTTAAGCGCGACTGCTACGCAAGGTCTTGCTGGAATTTGAATCCCAGGTAATACAAAGCGTTCCAGTCATGGTCGTGGTAAATGTTCCTGATCTGGGAAGTGATGGCAAGTGCAGTTTTTAATTGGTAAGAGTCCTGCATACCCTGCCGCGTTTCCAGGTAGCGGGCAACCATCAGGGCTTACCGTGCTAAAAAAAAGGTCAAACAAAGCGTCATTGGGTTTCCGTACATAAAATTATCACAAACACATCTGCCTATGCCTAATCCTCCGGTGAATACAGGCTTGATGGTATGTTATGTTATCTTAATTATATCATATTGGTTCCGTAGTTTCATTTAATTAAAGCACGGTGGATTGTTGGGTGTGGTGGCCTCCAGACGTATGGCCGACCATTACTTCTCCTTAGCAACACATTTCCAAGAACAACACTGCGTATATGTGTACATTCCTAATAAAAAGATGGATTACAAAAGTTTTTCAAGATCTTACTGTTCTTCATAATATTCTTAAAAGTTCCTTTTCTTTTCTAGATAAGGTAAAACAATATTCATTTTATGATTGTCTTTTTAACACGCTTTTAATTACAGTTTACGAATAATTAAATTTCTTCTTTATTAATAATTCGTTAAATTAATTTCTATCATAATACTAGCTTTTTCCTGCAGCTTAGCTCGCGTCAAGTTTGAACCCAAGGGTAGGTGTAAACCTACCCACAATAGATTTTTCATGAAATTTTCTGATGTTTTTTCTGATATTTATTCTGTTATTTGGGGTGGAGACAAATCTAACAAAACAAATATTTAGAAAATCGGTCCAGCAGTTCTAGAGTTATAAGTGTTGTAACAAACCCGACTTTGTTTTATATGTAAGAAGAAGAAGAGAAGAAGATTCGTTAAATTTATTCTATTACTATCTAACACCTAGATATTCAGTATTTAGAATTTATAGACATGATTGTTTGTAGGTACTTTATTTATTAATGAAAATGAAATCTTAACCTTACCTACTTCATAATAAGTTCTATTTGGGTAATCCCAAATCATCTCGAGAGGCTCGTGGCCAAGTTGTAACTACGCTGATCAACCAATCTACAAGGTTAAGCTACACTTGCCGCGGTCAGTCTGTGGATGGGTGACCATTCTTAACATATCGAGAGCCCTCCGTGCCTCGGAGAGCACGTAAAGCCGTCGGTCCCGGTTGTCATACGAACACCTATGACAATCGTTAGTGGTAGTCAGAAGCCTAAAAAAAGCCTGACAACCAGTCTTTCCTTCGAATATCGGTATTGCCTAGAAATTGGGTTGCGGAGGTCTGATGGCAGTCGCTCCGTGTAAAATACTGATATTCAGCCGCATCCTGGTTAGACTGGAAGCCGACCCCAACCTGGTTGGGAAAAAGGCTAGGAGGAAGAGTAATCCCAAATCACACACACATGAATGAAACCGCAAAACAATAATCAACAACAGTTTTACATTTGAGCTTCCCATTAAAAATATTCTTTATTGTTGGTGATTTCGGTTTTTCCTATACCCTAATTATTTTGGGCTTAACCTTGGTTCTTTATTAACCGTGGGTAGTTAATAAAGAAGCAACGGCGGTAAATCGGTTAAATTAAAACAACCTTTTTCATCAGTGACCAAGTGTTAACGTATTATAAAAAATTTGTACCTGTTGTTAAACTCTATGAGTAGGTACAGTCAGCATCAAGTAAATCAGGACAAACGTAATTTCATAATAATCTCAACTACTAAAGAAATTAAACTTTATCACAATGTGATAAAATTCATGACTGCCTCGTTGGTCTAGTGGTCCCATAAGCGACTGCTACGCTAGAGGTCCTGGGTTCGATCCCCGGGTCGAGCAAAGTGTTGTTGGGTTTTCTGTGAAATTCCCAATAGCAGCTCGGAGTCTGGATTTGTGCCCGGTTTATGGCAATAGGCTCGCTCCCTATTACATGGGACCTAAACATACTGGAGAAACGTGGGTGTACATTAGTACGCCTCTGCCTA
Source organism: Acronicta psi (assembly GCA_946251955.1). Lineage (NCBI taxonomy): Eukaryota > Metazoa > Arthropoda > Insecta > Lepidoptera > Noctuidae > Acronicta > Acronicta psi. The sequence goes on along the minus strand of OX276475.1, from coordinate 5,159,495 downwards.
CCCCTTCGGGGAATATGGGCGTGATGGTATGTATGCATAATAAAATTCATGAAGTGTTCATGAAGATTGACAAACTACTTTTAAGCCCGGCACACACTAGTGATTTGTGATATAGCTTACGTTTAAAAAAAATACGTATTCCCATAAAACTCCAACATAAAACGCCCTACAAACACCACCATGTCAATAATCGATTGAAGTCGCTTTTTTTCTTAAGGTTCAATAAATATTTTCATACGGAAATAATCTTTTAACGATATCTAAACAGTGACCGTAACTACGGATCTTAATCGAATCGGGCTTCCATAAATCACTTCAAAAGACGTATGGAAATGTTTCGAAAAGTATTCTGATTATGGTACGCACTTGTATACCCCACGGAAATATTAATAGCTCGTCAATCATCCAGTGAATGTCTGTCCGTCCGCAGCCCTTACAAGTACATGTTTGTATAAGTACTAACAAGTATTATACAATGTTTTCTTTACTATGTAAAAGATTCGAATCTATTTTTGAATCGTCCATTAACGTTAATGAATGATAAACGCTTCGTAACATTTACATGACAGTTGGAAGTCTCGTAGCAAGTTTCTAATAAAGTGATTAGAAATAGAAGTTATTCGAGTTATAATCATGTTATTTAATTTGTGTTATCCGTTGTTTTTCGATATTTCACGATGGCGGCGGCGGGCATGTCAACCTATGCTGGGATAGCGTGGTGGACTTTACTCTAACCCCTCTTCTAAAAGAACACCCGTACTCAACAATTTACTGTCCCACTTCTAGGAGGAAGGGCTTTTAGAAAAAAAAAACCCCAAACTAAGCAGAGCTTGTACTATGGGTACTAGACAATGGATATAATACTTATATACTTTTTTTTTGTAAATACATACTTATTATACTCACAATTACACATACACAAAATAACTAAGTACTAAATTAAAAATCTATTCCTAAATATGACTAAAATAAAATAATAATAAAATAACTATTTACAATAAGGCATCAAAAAACTCCTCCGCATCGCCATCAGCTGGAAGGGTACCCAGAAGGCTGGCTACATTGCCACGTTGTATGGCAATGCTGATTCTCTGACCAAAATAAAGGCCAGCCTTTGGGTCCCGGGAAGCGTCGAAAAGGCGTTTGGCAATGCCCTTAAATTAAATGGCAATGCACTCGGGCCCCATGGCCCCAGCGTTTCAATTTGGGGTTGAAACGCTGGGGCCATGGGGCCCGAGTTCAAAAATATAACAATTTATAAGATTGTTATATTTTCGCCGTTTGTTGGTCTCCGCAGCTGCAGCAGCAGCGCCAGCACAGCCCGCCGTGCTTGGAAGATGGGATGGCGCAAGAGTATCGACGCACGTCGCGTCCCATACTAAAGGCCTACCCATTTTCCAAGGGAGCAATGACATCCCGTCCGGTCTCTTGCCATCGTCACGTGCTAGACCATTTGGTTCTAATATGGCTGGAACGCCGGCGGTGACTAGAGCACGGCGTGTGTCACTTATTATACTTATATTCATCATCACATAAATATTTGTGTCTTGTGGGAATCGAACCCCGACCTCGTGATCAGCAGTCCGGTACTCGAACCACTAGAGTGGTCTAGTGGTAAGACGTCTGTGGAGACGTCGTCAAAATATATATATAAATACTATATTCTATAATTTACCTACATAAAACGAGGTTGCCAATTTAAATTCGATAAAAATCAGTAGCGAAGCCTGTGTAAAGTCCTGAAAGCTCTGAATATTTTGGTATATTATCTGCAAAGTTAAGCCTTATGGCCTTACGCACATAATGATAGGGCTGAAGACCAAAATAAAGATGGTGAAGACAGTCACTACGTAGGTACATCAGGATTGTATGTATATCGGTATCCAATAATACGCCAGCACTTTATCAATCTAAGCTTTAGATATCGCAAACCATAACCCGTGCGGGAATATTGCCAATCACCTAATACTGGCTTAGAAGACTGAGCACTGGTTAGGTCAAGCCGTGCGTGGGTCACATTTTGCTGTGGTCAGTTTTTAATTTATGAAAACACAATAGTGTTGCCACGTTGTGTAACAATTTCAAATAAATCCACAAACTTCGAATTTTGCGTATAAGACCTACTAAAGTTAAATTTTTATATACTAAAATGTGTACCTTTTTTATAAGCGTCGGAAATCCATATTGAGATCCATCGCTGGGAGATACGGGAGGGTTATATAAGGCTCTTAATGAATAAAACCAACATGATGTCCCTTCCTACCCACCGCTATTATTACAACTAATAATATTATTGTCCCAGGGTTATGGGAGCATGTAAGTCAAGCCTAAATCCTAATACTAACAGGTAAAATGAACACTTAACAGTATACATTAGAATTGCCAGCTCTATTTTTACTTGGATTATTATTATTTCTATTGCCAGGATTCGTACATTTAAGTACCTGTACATTTAAATACATCAGTAGCCATCGTAGTATTATGTAATTGTCGATTTCAAATAACAGTAGGTACCTAGGTATAACTATTATTATGTTGTTAAATCATTATTTTACCCGCTTCATTTCTGAAAAACTTTACTTTAATTTTACTCTTATTTTCTGAATAATAAAAGGTATTATCTGCTTCATTCACATTTTTAACTATATATTTTTGTTAAAATATGAAGTTGATAAATTGTTGTTCACAGTAAGTATTTAAAAATGCTTTTATGTGCTTATCTCATTGAAACGAATTGAAATTTAAATATAAATTTCAATTTACGTTATAGGAAAAATATATTCGAGACTGTAGACAAAAAGCCTGACAACCAGTTTATCCTTCGAATATCAGTATCGCCCAGAAATTGGGTTGCGGAGGTCTGGTGGCAGTCGGTTCGTGTAAATTACTGATATTCAGCCGCATCTGATTAGACCAGAAGCCAACCACAACATGGTTGGGAAAGGGCCAAAATATATTCCGTTCGCTGTCGCTAAGTTCTTCTAAAAGAATTTCAGTGACTGCAGACAAAGGATTTAAGCAAATCACAATGTCGATTATTCGCGGACTGGTATGATAAATTACGCCATTTAATCCCAAAAGAAAGTGAAGTATAAAATATTATGAATAATAACATAGATATAAAACCTGTCATCAATATTATTATATACTCTGACTTTAAAAGTGTTTATACTGTGTACCACAATATTCCAACTCACAGAGTACCTAATCGTTCACACAATAAAATGACACTCAGACTCAATGAAAAATTACTTTGACTTTACTTACTATTATTTACTTTTATAACTTTCCAATGCAACAAAGTCAAATGCAGACCTTGAATTTCAGACTTGAAATTTGAAACAAAATATTTAAAAAGTTTTAGTCCTTTGTTAGTTTAATCTAATCCTTTGTACCAACACTGCTTAAAGTATAATAAACAAAATTAAAAAGACAGAGCGGCCAAAAGAATCATAATCGTAATCGCGAAGGAGGTCATAGGACCTCCTGTGCAAAATTAGATTATTTTGGCATGTTAGGTGAGCCTAAAGGTAGGTTACCTGTATATGTAGATAGGATACCTTTAGGCTCACCTAACATGCAATGCTCACATTAGAATGTTTTTTAGAAATCCCTACAAGATTGGGAATATAGTAATAATATCTTTAAATATAATTCTTAAGAGTACCTACAGCTAATATTTCCATAAGTTTCTGGTCTATCTCCTAGTCAGATAACCAGATTAACTGTAAAATATCTAAAACTTTAGGTTGGGTTTGAACTTAATGTTTGACTTTGATGAATACTTAGTAGGTACTCGAACCTAAAAGTTTTCAGACAGTTTTAACAGTCATTTGAATATAAACTATAAACATAATAATTTATTATGGAAACAATACCACTACTACTAGACCTTGCAACCTACAAAGATCACAAAATATATTACATCAGTCGCAAAATCAATCACATTCATGTTGTGAAAAGGAATCCATGAAATAATAATTTACTTAATGAATAACCAACATAAAAAAATATAATATCTTAGCAAGGTATAATAACACAAAATATCTTGCTTTGGAACAAATCTTTAAAAAGTATAGCACTTAAATAATTATCATGTGTGTTCTTCTAAAACCTTCGTGACCAATTTCTAAAATCATTAATTTTAGTGGAATCCAAACCATATTTTTCGTTCAATCATTCATTTTAGTTCAACAACTAAGTACATTGGTAGGTGCACGGTCTACAAAGCGACGTCGGCCAAGGCTGTGACATTCGGCCCGAATAGATTTACAATTCGGCCGCAGTATTTCTGTTTTATTTCCTACGAATAAAATAAAGATAAGGCCCTCAATGATAGCCGTCAGGATTTATTGTGGACAAATAAAATCGACCATTATTGGGGAACGCTCATCTTCTCTAATTGAGAACCATTTACTTGCCTTCTTTAGTTTACGGGAAGTTTATTACGACCACTTATTACATATTGTTGTTGGTGCTTCATAAATCAACCGTTCATAGAAATAATCAAAGGTTTTTGTTGATGATGTTGCTGCTCCGTACACACACGGTAGGTACCACTGTATGATATCGCTCAAGAAAGAAATGTTGTTGTTTTTTACCGCCAGTTCGGTGACACTGCAATCTACGATGGCCTTGCCTAGAAGAAACCGATGCACTCATATTTTAAGACACCCAGACTATATCTATTGGGTAAAACCAATTGTTTTTTAAAACCAAAACATATTTATTATTGTTTATAATTTATTCTACATGAATTACTAAAACGGAATTAAAACAACAAGCAGGTAGCATATTAATCACCTCGTAATGGTTGATTGTTTGTCAACATACACTTACAGCTAAGCAAGACATGGGTTCATTGTCTTTCGTGTTATGACATTGTCACTTGGGTATATCCTATATTGTGTTAACGGTTGTCTGAAATACTATTGTTATATCTGCCAAATAGAACCATTTCAACTCTAGGCTTATCCAGTCTAACCAGATGAAATTTCACACGGGTCGGCAATTGCAAAACTTACCAGAATTCACCGGTACGTCGCGGAGGATGATGAGGTCATTCAGAGTAGGCCAGGCTTTTTTCTTTTTTTTTTTTGATAAATTTCTTTCGATATATATAATATACTTATTAATGGTAGACTCCTGAAATCGTTAACTTTTTTTGTTTTTTTTTTATAAGCCCCAGTAACACCAATGGTATCACTAGCGCGTTGTTATATTGATTATTATTATTGTTTACGAAGAAATGTGGCAGTTAAAAAAAACCCTTTCAGTGTCAATAATTTTTCCAACTGAATTTTTTAGACCGTTTCAATGAATACTTCGAGCAAACAATTTAATCTTGCTATACGAGAAAAATAGAAAGTAATATCCAGACATAATGCTGACCACTTAGTTCATAAATAGGTCCGTTTTACGGTTCCTAGTTTCTATTTTCCCGTACAAGAACAAATTTAGGACCCCTAAACCCAAATCACAAAGTATAAAATACAATGGAAGTTAGTCCCGAAAAAATCACACACAGCGTGATTAATTTTTCGGGCAAACAAATGTGAAAAGTTAAATAAGTTCTCAAAGTTCCGTCCATAACACATTATGATGTTCATAATTTCGGAATATAACTTTGTGAGTACGGGGCCACTAACCCGGAATCACGGCAGTGATGTTAATGCAGTTGGTCTCGCCAGAGGTTGGTACCAAAGAGGTGTTTTAAGTACAAAAAAAAACAACCGCCAAGTGAATAGAAACACTAGCGGCTTTAGTGTTTTGAGTCTTCGATTTGTTTATAACTTGCTTGCGTAAAATTCGGTTTTTATATCTATTCTTCCCCGATCGGTATAAAAGTAGAGACCTATTCTTTCTGAAAGTACAAGCTACATCTATTCTAAATTTCAGCAAAATCCTTCTAGCCTTTGTAGCGCGAAGGAGTAACAAACATTTTAAGCATCCAAAATAACTTTCACTTTAACATAGCCTGGAACAGTCCGTGTTCCAGGCCTTTAATACCTATTGTTATGAAACCCGAAAACTAATAACTGTGTAGTTCCTACGTAGGTTAATACAGTTACAAAACCTGCTCATCAGATGTTGTGTTTATGGTAGTAGTAGCCGAGTAGCGAGTGTTCTACCTTCATAAAACTATACAGTTACATCATACATAGATTATATTTAAAAAATCTGCTCAAATTTCGTAAAGTAGCAGCAGTTTCGGCAACCTTTTTAATTTAACTCAATGCTACTAAATTCCGGACTACAAGGAAAAATTAATCCTAATTCGTGCTTATTTTCAATGATAAAGAACATGAAAAGCATACCTACCGTAAATTGCAGGTAATAAATTCAACTCGCTTTAATTATGCGATAAATGCATACTTACACATTGAACGACTGCCAGCTATTCTAAATCACTAAAATGTGTTTGTAAATTACGAAGATACGTTTATAATTATATTTATGAAACTTTACATAACATACACGTTTTTCTTTTAATCTAATGTGCAAGTGGCTTACTGTTAGTATAGCTACATAATCTAATTATTGTATAGGATAACATAAAAGATGGTATAGAGATCATTAACAAACCTCCTTATTCTTATGGACTACTTTTAGAGCATTTAAAATTTATTTCTAGATGGAATAAATAAATAAAATCTAACAGGTATGCACCCACATAACTAGTAATTTAGTAACATGCTCAAAAGGAATTTGTTGGTCTACGCTGTGACAATTTTTCTAATCCTTAGGGAAATATGGTTATGTCAGCAGATTGCAACCGTACAAGCGTATTTTGCAAACATTTTAATGCCGACGAAAACGAAGGAATAGTCCAATGAACTGAAGAAAAACCTGTCGGTAGGCACTGACATAGAAAGGAATTTGTCAGTATACTCAGTAAGTATGTGGAAAGGAATTTGTTAGTATGTTTGTTTGCCTTTTTAAGCCTAGCCCGCTATTTGCATCCTGAAAAAGGACATACTTATCCTTTTGTTTCCTTAGTGAAACTGCGGGCTCAGTCATTTATCTAGCATATTTAAATTCTTAGATGTTTATTTAATAAAGAAAAGATTAAGTATCCTTGGCTTATATTCAGAGACGAAACTAAGCGTAACCTTACGCTTCCCTGTGTCAAATTGTAATACAAATTTGACATACGGAAACGTCACTTTACGCTTAGCATCGTCTCTGAATGACTTAGTAACATACAATATTACGTAGGTAATAACTTACTTTGTCGGTAAATACATTAAGTTAATAGAAAACAAAAGAAAAGCCACCAAAGGCATTGTTTAACAGCATAACAATATCAAACCTTAAAAAGGTGCTTTTTCATTCTTTCATCTTCATATTCAAGTTTTCTGTAATGTTTTATCGAATAACAATTTCAAGGAAGCCTTTTCTAAGAATGAGAAAAGAGATTGCTTGCAAAAGTCGCTGTAGGATTTTCCGACGACTGATGTACGTACGTAGTCTAGTTTTGCGCTCGCAAGAAGTTTCAATTTACTCTCTATCGACTCTTTGTAACACTGCAACACCGAGGCGGGCAACTTATTTATTTTTGAAATTTAATTTTACAACTTTTGCAATAATAATAATATAAAAGCCTTGACACATAGAAAAGTGTTAGTGTAGATAAAATTAGGTGCCATATTACTTTCCATCACTTCCCTTGTCAGCAGGCACATAATTTATAATCACTCTTCAAAACTAAAAACTCAAAAACTCAAGCTAGTTTTTTTTACATATGTTAAAAAAGTTTTTACTTCGGTGTCGTAGTATATTTTGGCAATATTAAGTACTTAATTGCTGATTTTTCATTTAAGATTTTCTTCTATAAGGATTGGAGAGAAAGTAGCTGCTTGCTCTAAATAAGTAAAGTTGTAGAGCATCAAACCATGACGTTTTGGTTTCATAAAAAAGTAGCGTTGTGGTAGAATATTATTCACATACATACTTACATTCCTAATATTTCCCCTGAAAGGTCTGCAGTTATGAATTATTCATTAAATAGAGATATTTGAGCGTGGAAATAACCGTGAACCTGTTGCCTACCGAGATGCGAGAAAAATATATTTCACGTTATATTGAATTAGTGAATATTTACTAGGTTTACCTACCTACATAACTAGAAATAATTAGCTTTGGGATTTCTATCAGTACATCTAATTAGTGCGACATAAAACGAGCTAGAATAAAAATACAAAAGCAATTTTCCTGTGAGGAAAAATATTACCGTAAATAAATAAAACGGCAGCTCCCAGTCTAATCACATGCGGCTGAATATCAGTATTTCACACCAAGTGCTCGACATCAGACCTCCGAAACCCTATTACTGGGAAATACCGATATTGAAAGGATCGATTGGTTATCAGGTTTTTCGGCTTTCCGGGGCATTTTACAGTGTTGTTTTTTTTTTATTAAACTGTGTTAAATAATATCCTCACCATAGCCACCCCCTTAAATATTGATACAAATCAATAGCTTGTGTTTGGTTTTAGTACGACTTTCTGTTACTATCATCATCGTCATCAACCCATATACTATCCCACTGCTGGGCACGAGTCTCCTCTCCTAGGTATTAGGCTACAGTCCATCACGCTGGCCTAATGCGGGTTGGCAGACTTCACACGCCGTCGTGAAAATCTCTCAGACATGCAGTTTTCATCACAATGTTTTCCTTCACCATTAAAGCGAGTTAATTACGCACATGATTTCGAAAAGTCAGAGGTGTGTGCCGATGACTCGAACTCGAGACCTTTAACATGGCAGTCCAGTGGACATACCCCTATCACTGCTACCATTTAAATTAATTATCGGCTGTTTCATTTACTTTTATCGCTCTTATTTATCTGATTCTGAACTAACAATGGAATGTGTCCTTGGTTGAGTACAATCATGAATCGTGGCAATCACTTACGAAAATTATTTTGACATAGAAAACCCACTTCAATGTATTGTTTTCTGTATTCCACTTTGTTTATCGATGTTCGGGTGTAATTTTTCTTTTTTTATTGTCATAAACCGCCATTTGTATAAAATGTTACCACGTAACAAAGTGATAATGGTATCAGTCCTTGAATTATTACTTTTCATAAGAGAATAATATTACAGTAAACTGACTGAAAGTGTTGATTCGGAAAAAAACACGCAGTATGTAGGGTAACTATGTATTTACAACAGTGTACTGGCCAGTAAAATATAATATATTTGTGTCAACCTTTATTTAGTTTACCTCTTCATTTATCAACCCCCACAGACGTATAGTGCAGATCAGATTTAATCGACAATTTACAATCTCGCGTATAAGCTAAACTAAAGACCGTAAGATTATAATCTGATGGTTCTTACAATTTTACTGTGACATTACTCAAAGGGTTAAAGTAGAGGTCCTGTTGTAAATCCACAGTTTGCCGATATGTTTAGATCTCACGTAATAGGTACCTAAGTAAGTAAAGGCCGAGTCCTGAGATTTTCACAGGAAAACCCCTTAACATTTTACTAGACCTTTAAATATAACCCAAGAACTTTAGGAGTTCAACAGTCGCGCTTTGTGTGATATGATGATATAAATGTGTATGATGTACCTACTTCATCTGCTCGTAATATGTAACCCGTACCCGTAGTAATAGGTATGTAGTAGGGGTAGGTAGGTAATCACTATACTATCCCATTCTAGGTATAAGGAAAAGCTTACCTCTAGGTAAAAATAACAGTAAATTATGGACTAAGAAACCAACTCATTTCTTATTCTTATAAGATAGAAACGCGTCTAGATTGTAGAAACATTTTATCGAGTAATTCGAGTACCTCAGCCAGTGGATTCATTTTGTTTTAGATTCCTCAAGATTTGAACTAAAAAGTTCGATTTGAATGTAGTGATGGCATTTGACTCGCCCCCTGTTACATGGGACCTAAACATTCCGGTGAACTGTGGATAAGCAGCAGTACACCTCTGCCTAACCCTTCGGTAAATAAAGGCGTGATGATTTGCAGATATGAATGTTTATTAGTGTCCCCAATTCTCACTAAAAAGCTGAAAGTTCAGGACCAATCGTACGCGATCCTAGATTTTGTCTGTCACCATCTCACTTCTAAACCACTGAACAGATTTCGATGTAAAGGAGAAGCAACTGTTATCTTTAAAAGTCCTTTGGATTGCGAGGGAAACCTCGGGACACCGGGGACACGTCTAGCAGGAAATCAATTTTAGAAAAGGTAGGTACACATTATTGCCGCGGTATGGGTCAAATAAAATTGATGTCAAGCCTTAAAAACGAATTAACAGAATAAACTTTATCGTTCAATCGGTTTTAAGGTGCCTCTGGTTCGTAAGTAATTAAAATTTCTACGGAATAATACCTGTTCCAAGGCTTCCAGCGGTTCTTATCATTTGAGCTTCGCTTAATGTGAACAGCGTTAACGCCAGATGCCAGCCATTATTTCATTTTATCGAAGATATTTTAAGAGTGACTCAAATGGTTCCTTTTTAATTAGGTATTAAAGTCGAGAGCGTTCTATGAAATTGTTATACTGGCCTGTAACATTAAATAACAGTACAAAACAAATTGGACTTCAATTGATACCACATCTAGTGATATTACTACAATTATGTAATATATATATAGTATCAATACTTCATAGAGTATTGACTAAAGCTTCTGTAAAGATAAATGTATTTAGGTAAGGTTCAAAATCTATTCTTTGTTCCTGTATGAGAGTAGTATTATTATACCCAGGGTGGATGCGGGTAATGACGTGGTATGGTAACTTTGACGTCACATGCATTATTAAGACATAACGGTTCGCATCGCGGTTTTTGTATCTGATAAGTAGAACCAGGTACCTGTACCTACACTAAGTATTAATTTTGTAACTATCTTTGATTCTCTTTATATACTCCTTAGCACCGGCCTCCTCCTTCATATTGGCAAATCAGTCAAGCATGGAGAACTAATCAGTTTATATTTGTGTATGTAAAAATTTACCTATGCGTGAACTTTTATCACTAACTGAAAATATTTAGCAAAGCGAAAAATATTTTCAGTCATTTTCCTCCCAACATACTTTTAATCATAAAACGTCTTTACGTTACTCCACGCCGCTGCTACATGCGCATATTGAGGCCTAGTTCTAAAAATAATTGAGTTTATTATCCAATATCATAATAGGTGTATCGGAACGTCGATTGTAGTGTTTATTCATAAGCACTTAGCCTCATTACTACGCTTTTACGATTACAACTCCAGTCGATAGCTAACGTTTATATTATTTTTACAAAAACTTTTAACTTTTGACCCATTCGTCAGCAACGTCTTTTATGCAATTTTAGTTCCTACTCCAAACAAAATGCGACACCTTTTATCTTTATCGTAGCATAAATTTTAGGCCCTAACCACATCATACGCAGTGCTAACAAGCTGTTTTCGTCCTTACACCATAACAATCATGAGAATAATGTAATGCTACCCCCTCGCTTCCCTAAACCGGGTAGAGACAAACATTTTGTGCGGATGTCCCGAACATTATGTCGCCGAATGGGGTGTGTCTGTCAGAATGTCGCTCAAATTTATTAAACGACTACAAATTGACCAAATAATTTTATTGTGTCGCTATCTAAAGCGTTAATTTTATGATAGTCTCAACTTCTACTTTTGTATTTTGAGTCGAGTGGAAAATATTTTTAAGAAAACTTGATGTACCTAGGTAATTAAAGTTACAATTCGACCAATCCATCATCTAAGTAACACATTAATATTATTTCTATTAAAAAAATATGAGTGATTTATCTTTCATTCCAAAGTATTCCTAACTTTTTGACGTCAAGTTATCTTCACATTACCAATATTATGAAGTTGTCAAAGGAAAACTTTGCAGGAAAATATATGGAAAAAGATTGAAACTAATATTTTATGCCACCCATGTTGCAAATAGTTACAAAACATTATTTGTAACGGTAAACAATACGTAAAAAGAAAATAATAATAAATTACAAATAAAATTCACGACATTCAGGTCCAGTGTCTCTACTTTACGATGCCCTTTTAGTTGAGGTTCACAGCTACGAGTACCTACTTAGGAACTTAATTAATTACTTACAATCTGTCTCCATTCGTCGAAATGAAAAAGACCTGTATCTACATTTATAATATAGAGGCCAAACGATATTGGAATATCGTAATTCATTCTGCCCATCAATTGTAAGGGGAAAAGATGTGTTATGCATACTCAATCGACCGTTACTCATGAAAAATATACGCTAGTCTCCCTCCGGCCTTCGGAAACGCGACAGCTAGCACAAAATTATATGAGTTTATAGCCTCGTAATCTGCGTATACGTGCATAAATTGGAATATTGAACACACACATAACTTAAGTACCTACCTATACAGCATACCATATCTGCCTGGGTATCAAATTCAGGTCGTTGTCCCAATTTTGAGCGGTCCAATTCCAACACCTACTGTTGGTTGGTCCCCTCAAAATTAAAGTTCTACGAAAGGATTGTGATATTATCTTATTTTTTCTGTGACGATAAAAATTATGGCCAAAGTAGGAAGGGCAACGGACGATATGATATACGGGAGAATATTATGTAGTTTATAATTGACTGGTACGAAATTACGAATACGATATGTACGTTGCGTCCGCCTCCTTGAGTGGTGAGGTGGTGAGACGATTACTAAGTATAATTAAATTATGCTGGCGTAAGTTTTACGCCCGCATATAAATAAATAATAATAAGATAAGCATAAGATAAGATATATATGCGTAAGTATATATATAATATAATGTACTTACGCCATATATATATAAGTATATATAAGTACTAATAGAGTAATTTTGTAGAGGTTAAAGGAGGGCCACCTACTCGTCTGCCACTGTAGGCAATTTTTTTTTTTTTAAAGTTTCTGAAGTTGTAGCGGTTAAAAGACATTGATCCATGGTTAAGACAGTTGACAAAAAAATAAATTGTCAATTGTCGTTTTGTCAAAATGAGAATTGACAATTTGACACTGACAATGACTGATAATTGACTTATACTGACTTATGTCAGTTATGACATGTCAAATATCACTGCCCTGCCTGCCTTAATTGTATAATCCGTGTAAAAAACTAAAATAATCTAGTTTTATTTTATAGAAATGAAATGAAAATAATAATGAAAAATAATTGTTTTATGATTGAGAATATATAATGATTAATTATGACGTAAAATTTCTAACTTTTGATGACACCTTGCATTTAAAAAACAGCGATTTTAAAAGTTTCAAGTAAGTTCTAAAGTTTCTCCAAAACAAATAAAAACTTTTGTTATCGACATGCTGAAGTAAACAATAGGAATATATTCAATGTTTGTTACTTAAAATCTCTTACTTATATTTCGATGAACTTTGTATGAATTCATGCTTGGTTATCACATTTAATAAAAAAAAAAAAAAACCTTCTAAAGTTATAATATAGGACAATAATAAATAAGACGACCTTAAGTGACCGAGTATAATTACAGTTGCTTTTTTACACATACAGATATGAAACTAAGAAAACTTTTGTTACTGACATGCTGAAGTAAACAATAGGAATATAATCAATGTTTGTTACTTAAAATCACTTACTTATATTTCGATGAACTTTGTATGAATTCATGCTTGGTTATCACATTTAATTTAACAAAATTAAATCTAAAGTTATTATATAGGACAATAATAAATAAGACGACCTTAAGTGACCAAGTATAATTACAGTTGCTTTTTTACACATACAGATATGAAACTAAGAAAAGGGTAGATGAAACACTTTATGATTCTGGCAAACGGAATTATTGCGAGAGGCGTGGGGGTCTTTGGCGAGCAGCCCATCCTCGCCAGGTACGCCAGCTGGAGTCAAAGCTTCGTGACAAGAACATAATCACATGCGAATGGACCACAGACTCACTGATCACCATAGTGTTTTCATCTGGAGTAATAGCCTACCTCACACTTAAACAGAACTCTTTGGATGTCTCTCAGATACTCTTTGACAGGTATTTTTTAGGAAAACTCTCAGGGCAAGCTATAACCAATGGTGAGTCTATAAAGCTTATTATTATTCACCTGCATAAATAAATGTGTACCTGGTAGACAATTTTATTAATTTAATAAAACTAGGTTTTGTCTATTATTCCACTTACATCCTATATATTTCATCCCCTTGCCAAATTTTATCAATATTGTTCAGTAGTTCCAGTGCAAAAAGGTAACAGACAACCAGAATTACTTTTGAATTATAATCTTAAAAAGATTAAGGGCCTGTTTCACATACGTTGGATAGCCGCTAACTGGTAGATAAATAAAAAAATGGAAATCTTAAAAAAACTGAAAAAAACGATCAATATGCTGTGAGACATGCCCTAATGTATGTATTTATAATTTAATTGTTTAAACAACTACACAAAGTAGGCACCATGCTACACTCTCAAGGAGTCTCTTGTTTTGCTGTATGCAGTAGTGTATTTTTTTTATTAAAACAAGTATTTTTCTTATGCTATGTTGTAGTGGCACTGAGCAAATCTTACATATTACTCACACATAATGATCGGACAGCAACATTAGTAACATTTGGCAAAAACAATACAAGTCTTCCATGCCGCATAACTGACAGAGAACCACACTTGCAGGTGAGATATTTATTATATAAATTTTACCATACTTGAACCATAAGTAAGAACCAAACCATTGAGTTATAAAATTCTAAAATAATATAATCATATAAACTAGGTTGAATAAAGTTGGTTGTTGGTGGGAATTGTTCTCTTTCTAATATGAAATTAAAATGCTGTATAATTTCCTTATTTTTGAACCAATTTTAATGTTCTTTTTAGTTTTCAGGTTCTATCGATGGTAATCTTTATTTTAAAGCCATAAAACTATCCATCAAATTGCCTATTACTAATATGTTCCCTCAGACTGCATATACTGTATATACTTTATGAGGCCTAAATTAATAAATGATAATAGAAGAAATAACTTGTTTTTCATAAGCCATATAAAAAATAACTCTACTACTTTCAAACAATCATTTTTTATTGTTCTAAGTTTTAAATCTGTTCTCATCCTCCTTTTTCAGAATATAGAACTAGGTGGAAGTAATCGTAGAACAGAGAGGCATATATCTACAAATGAGGGCAGCAATGGTGCCCGCATGCTCGTGTGGAGCGTCTCTGTCGCAGAGCCGGCGCCCTGGAGCCCTGTGCTTGAAGATCATGCTAATCTACATTTGTATAGCATCAATGGGTAATCACTTATGATCATTGAGGCTTTGATGGAGTCTATAAAGACCACTGGAAATAACACCTAAAGGATTGATGCATTAAAATTAATAATCTGTGTTGTTTCATTTATAAAGGCCACTTTAAAACATTATTGCAGCAAACATTATGCTACTCCCATTTTATGTCATTAAATCAGCAATTAATCTGTTTTGTAATATCTATAAATCTAATGCAAGCCTATCTAACATACTAAAAATGATTTTCTACAGTACATACTTTTGATAAACAATTTAAGGTTGACATAAATTTACTACACATCAATACTACAACTACTACTAACTACTACTACAATTTTCAGCCATTACATCAACTTAACAGCATATCACCAACTGGAGAATGAAACATTGTCAGCAGAACTGTCTCATAAAGGTGACAATATTGTGCATATTGTGGAACAAGTCACAAGTCATAAGGTAACATATATTCTACCTTCATCATGATCCCATAAACTCTCCCACTACCCTCTTTTTAACTATACATATTATAATGTCACTGTCTAAGAACTTGACAAAGAATGACAGAAGATGGTAGACATCACACATGCAGTCGATAAATTCTCAGCAGGTTCATAATTTTTTAAGTTAATGATAAATAATTACTGTTATACTCATGAAGAGACAAGTCGAAATAAAAAAGCCTATTGTTTCGACCTTTAAAACTATAAAAATCGGATTATGAATTTCGATAAATTCTGTTCTGAATTTGGTTGTTAAATGAAACGATCATCCTTAATATTACTATTTCAGAATGGTATCAACTTAGGCTGGCTTCGCTACGAGGTGTCTAACCCAGAGGAGCGCGCGACCAAACTGTCGAGTGCGCGAGAGAGCGCGACTCACGTATCGCTGTCGACAGCCGTGCGGCTCGTGAAGCGGGCGCCGTGTGACTCGCGGCTGCTCGTCGCCTGTATCGATGGGTCACTGCACGTTGTCCATTGTGTGGCCGGCCTTACGCAAACTACTAGAGCTGGCTTTGTAAGTTCTGTTTGTAGAGCTATAAGTCCCATTCTCTTATGTAGGAAAACTGTTTCATGAGATATATTATGACTATAATACTATGGTATGTTTTCACAAGGAAATTGCAGAGCTAATCCTTTCTTTTCTACAGCACGGGTAATTCTCACTAAATATCGATACAGTTAGATGAATCACATTTTATATCCAGAGATAGGGTTTTATTTTTCTTCTCTTTTTCCATCCTAATATTATGAAGCGGGAAGATTTGATTTTTTTTTTTGTATTGAATAGGCTCCGAAACTACAGGACCGATTTGAAAAATTATTTCACCATTAGAAATATAACATAATTTATTAGAAATATTCAGACCACGCAGGCGAAGCCACTGATGGTAAGCTAGTTTGCAATAAGAAGTAAAAATATATTTATTACAGATAGCAACTGAGATCCGCTGGGCTGACGAGCTGGTCATAGCGGCAGAGGAAGGCGGCAGGCTACAATGCTTTGACCGTGCACTCTCCTTGCTACATCAGCACTCCAAATGCCTCGACCTCACGTCTTACTTAAAGTAAATTATTATGAATAATACTAATTTATATGTAACATATATTGTGCAGTGTCTCATAGAAGCGATAATGATACAATTATTTTTGAATCAATTTAGTCTTAAAAATTATGTTACATAGTTCAGTGATGATGCGGCTCAATGCAGCAGATTGTGTACCTTTCTTATTAAGTTCCTTTATTCTGTTCTGCCTATTCGACAAATGTGTTGCTATCATACTGGAGAGCAACTGTGACCCGCAAAAAAAAACTAGAAAACGATGGCCTTGAATGCAACAGTATTTTTTTAGCCCATTTTGTCCCCCTGCTAGGCCTAAGGCCAAGGCCTCCCTTTCGTCTTACGCACATACATCTGCAATACATACACATTAGTGATGCGACTCGAATGACTCGAGTAAAAAAATATCGAATCGATAGTAGTGACTCGAACTTGAGTCAAACTTGCAGTGTCCGGACTTTCTCACATTCATATTAAAAAATTGGCTATTGATTGAGCAATCTTTTCTTAGAAACTCATCGAATGACTCGTTCCCTCACGAAACCACTCGAGTGACTAGTTCCCTCACGAAACCACTCAAGTGACTCGTTCCCTCACGAAACCACTCGAGTGACTCTCCCACTGAAGTGATAATCGAATGAAATTTTAAAATGACTTGAGCCTGACAAAATCTGACTCGAATCGAATCACCAAATTACACCATCATAATATTATATTTGCTATAGAGATTCTCGGCGGATGCAGTTGCTAGCGACGAGACGCGCTACGGGCGGACCGATTGTTTTGGCGACGTTCTCTGGTGGTCCCCTCACACTTCTTCACATCACACACCCGCGGTTATTAACGGTAAATATTTACTTATTTACTACATCAATATTAACTTAAGAATATTTACAATAATGCGATATTGGTATCATCATCGTCTAATTAAGATTTTTGATGAGGATTTACTACTTTTAAATATCTTTGCTGGGGATGGATGGAAATCCGTCCCTTTGTCGCAAAACGAGTGTTACTATAGAATTTGTATGGCGGCTTGTATCATCGGATCTATCTATAGACTTTTTCATAAGGATATAAAAAATACATTTATTTAGCCTATTTAAAAATCGTATATAAAAACTATACCTATAAGTTTCAGGAACTGCTATATTATTATAATTTATTTCTGTTAATATATTTAATTTATAACCTACATTTCAGGCGTGGGTCCGGACCAAACGGTCGTCAAATGCAGTAGCGTTATTGCGGGCTATGGACTGGGACCGAGAGGGTACAGATTGTCTATGGGCAGTGAACAAGCTCGTCTGTGCGGCGCTGAGGAGCAAGACAGGTCAGTGTTGCCATTTTTATTATATTTCTAAACAAAATGGCTATTTATTTAATAGTAGCTGGTACCTACCCAGCGATATTACTTGCGTTCATGACATTTTTCAGAATAAATAGGAATTTCTCTTGATCTCAATAAAGAATCTAGTTCTTTATTTGACTGTATTTTTTTATGTTACGCAATATTTCCACCGATTAAAAATCTATTTTGGTTGTTTATGAGGTAAAATAGACATTTTGAAGGTTCCCATATAAATTTGGTTTGTGTGTGACCATCGGAAAACGCTGTAAGTCAGTTTTTATCCTCTAAAATTGATACGTGTTATGGTCAGAGGCTCGTTCGGAGGAGGTCTCGGCGCAGGCGGCGCTGGGCACGTACCTGGCGCCGGCCGCGCCGCCGGCCGCCGCGGCCCGCTACGCGCCGCCCGTACACGACCTCGCCAGGAAGTTCTTCCATCACTTACTGAGGTAGGTATGCCTTTATTAAGTCCTCAAAGGTGGTATTGTAGTGTGTACGGATACTTTAGGCACTCCAATACGTGGAGCATGTAAATAAATAAATACAGGTCCTGGCCGCACTGGGTGATCGACGGATCTATAATAAAAATAAATGCATTTTAATTTTATTAGGTTCTCCAGCATAGAGGGTAAGACCGAGATATGACGTCGTCTTAATTGTGCCATACCAATTATATACTAACACACTGAGAACCTAGAAAATATTTGCTTAGCTAAGACAGTAAAAATAGTAGCATTTTCCTCATTGCACTGCAGGCGCGGTCGCATAGAGAAGGCTCTGAGCCTGGCCGTGGACCTGGCGGCCTGGGACCTGTGCGGGGACGCGCGCTGGGCGGCCTCCCGGCGCGGCCTGGCGCCGCTGGCCGCCGAGGCCGCCGCGCTCGCGCAACACTACGCCGCCAAAACGCCTGGCAAGTATACTTTAACAATCCGTTACTATTTTGGGGTGTTGACGTTACAAACGAAATTCCGAACGGATTGCAATCAAGCTTAGCATAAATCTGCTTTTTTTACTCTTGAAAGATTCAGTGAAACTCATAGTTCATATTTAAAATTAACAATTTCAGTAAAATCACATTTAGTATCAAATGTTATGATAATATCGCCATGCACGTACTTAAACTGTATCAAAGTGATTACACACCATGAATAAGTATATAGAATTTTAGACCGAAGCACTGGCTACATTATCCGGTTATACAACTAATATTTTGTTCACTGCATTAATTACATGAAGCAATTTTTTAACACTTTCAGAATCCGAATGCTCAGATTCATGTTCGAGCTGTAGTTCTTATACGGGCTCAGAAGAAGAAGCAAGCGTTGCATCAGAGCTTGTCCAAACCAAACCACCCCCGCTCCCTCGCGTATCTCTTCCGAACCACCCCACGCTCATGCAGGTCCCCATCACGCAGACGGAACCAAAATCCACGAACAGCATACGACCCAACCTGCATCAGTACTTAGAGAGGGACAACACTATATGGACGACGGATATACGCGACGATACTTACACGAGGACTGAGTGTTACGAGCGCGAGTATCCAAAGCATGTACGAGGCTCACATAGCGTAAGATGGCACAGTATGGATGTTCTATCCAACTATAATGGATCGAAACACAAACTTCTCACTATCAGCGAGGCTCCTGTCAAACCTACTCACTCAATTCTCGATGTACCTCGGCCTCACGACGAAAGACAGACTCCCACCTACTACAAACACTTGTATCAAACTGAGCTGCGAGAGGAAGTTCCGAACACATTGTATCGTTACCAAAATAACAATAATTACCATCCTAGTACCAGTTTGAAAGACAGAACGTATCGGATCGACGGTGACGCGCCAGAGAAACTAGGAAATCGTTCCGGTGAAAGGAATAAAGTGAAATTCTCCGACACTGTCACTATCGCTGTAGTTGCGGTAAGTTATTGTATATTACATAGTGAAAACCTTGCCTTTTGTGTGTGTAAAATTCCTTGACTATGACCCGTAAGAATTTTCCAAAATACTTTCTTAGTGTAGCCTACCTTACTCCTTATAAGATTAGCTATCTGCGAGTGAAAGTCCCCTCAAAATCGATTCAGAGATTAGCCGAAACAGACAGATATTTTCTTTCGTTTGCTGGAGTATTTTCACCGATTAATCTGTACTTGTGTCTGTCGACAGGAGCGGTGCGAGTCGCCGGCGCCCCCCGCGCCGCCGCCCCGCCCCGCGCCCCTCGCGCCCCCCGCGCCCCCCGCCCCCGCCGGTACTCCGCTCGACTACGTAGAAGTGTGACGCACGCACGCACGCACGCATGCCCCGACCATCACTTGCACCTCATCTGCCCGATGCCGCACGACTGCACGTTACACACCGTCACATCACTAGATACTACTGTACAGAAGCTTACTTATAAAAATCCATTCTCGATATAAATTTTGCCAGCAGAAACGTGGAAGCTCAACTTTATAGAAATTATTGTAACCAACACATGTTTACATTTACAACACAAAAATTTACAACTTTCCAACTAACTTTGGATAGAGTCCCAGCTTATACACGCCGTGGGTCCCTGTACCTGGATTTTCTGCTATATAAATATACAGGATTTGAATATTCATCATTCACCATGAAATCTATCTAGAACTGATCCATGGGATTATCTAAAGAAATACGGCAGCTGCTTTGGACAACCTCGATAATTCAAACCTTATTATGACTGCGTGGTTTTTTAAAGCTTGGCTTCTATACAGTATAATCAGTTTATCTGCTATATAAATATTTTGGTTAGTATCTGACGCACGCGCATGTTTCTAGGATGTATGAAGTAAACTTAAAATATCTGTATAGTGGTAATGTCAATGATCGTGTCGCTTTATAGTTTTACTTCCTATGTGGAAATGTTATGCCCATAATGATTGTGGTTATGTACTTTGTGCCATGTGACAGGCCGGGCATGTACTCATCTTACCCGGATATCAATACATTTGTGAGTAACCAAAATGCATGTTTTGTGTCATTAACATATCATTTTGCAAGCGAAGCATGTATATTCACTCATTTCTCGTTGCACCAAAATTATGTTCAATATAATGCCATTTAATTTTATAATAATCCTGTTTTCAGAAAACGCAACGCAAAAGCCGCCAAAAATCAAAGTTGTACATTTCGGCATGGTATAGAAACTGCAATACATTCCATTTTATTGCAGCATTGTGCAATTTTAGTGATATAATAAATCCGTCCGGTTTTAGGCCTTAAGTAGCATGTAAGTTTAGTTTTGTAAGTGATATATAATTTTATTGCTGAATTATTTTTATATACCTATTTTATAGATAGATAAAGTTCGCAGTGACGACCGTATGTATAGAACATATCCTTTATAATCTTTACATAGTATTAAACAAAGTCGGTTCTTTTAAACTACGTAACGGATTTTAATGCAATTTTTCAGCAATAGATAGTGATTCAAGAGGATAGAAAGATATTGTTTGTATAGGTAGTATACATGCATATTATAGTAGAGAAAAGCAAAGAAATTCACTGTACCACATTAGTATCTACATTGCACCCGTGTGAAGCCGGGGCAGTAATGTATAATTTTGATCTTGTAACCTAACCAGCTACGTTAAACATGCGCGCAGCTCGAAAGAGCAAGACAAAGCATTTAACAGAATTATGTCGTAGTGCGCATGTTAGCAGGTGTTTAGCGAGCTGTAGTCGCTAGGCCAGACCACCAGACTAGCGTCGCTGGCAAATGTTTGTAGCTCGATTTTAGGTATACCCTACAGATTTCCATAGACGAAAAATGCTGCACTGAACTGCTTAAAACAAAATGAGTAATGAGTAAGTTAATACGTGTACATAACTTATACACTCTCGTTGTGATTATAAATGTCTTAACTCAAAATATTACGCCACCTAAAATGTCGTTGAGGCCCGCAAATATTCCTGTTACCCACATTTGGATTCCTGTTGATGTTAGCACGAGACAAAAGGTCATTCGTGATTGAAATTAGAAAAAATGTAACAAAAGCTAAAACTAGTGGTTTCGCCGCACGAGCTACCTAATTAGAACTTATTGAAATAAGTCCTAAAAAGACTGGAATGAAGATATTCGTAGATCTGAATAGATTCTTAATTTAATGTAAGTTATTTTATGGTTGTGACTTCCGAGTGACAATAAGAAAATGTAAAGAATAAATAATTTGTTGATGCATTTATTTTACAAAGTATAAAGAAAGATTAACAGTCTGTTTTTTTATTAGTTACCCTATGTTAGTTACAACGTGAACTATTATTATTTGCCATCGACACGCTAAGAAGTTACCCTATATGTATGCTCTGCAAAACAGTGCTGCGTGACCCACTGGGGCGTCAAGGCTATGAAAGGTAGAGACAAGAACTTTTAACTGTGTAAAAAAGTTGATGTAATATGTCAAATTAGGGTGGCGCCACAATAGCACAAAGGTAAGTTTTTGACTATTATTTTATTTTAGAATTCTTAGTAGTTCAGTTTTCCTTAACTTATTGGAATAAGTTACAAGTTAGGCTATGTATTTAGGGCTAATAATGCACAGTAACAAATCCTTATTCTCAAGAGCATGTCATCCAGGACATTGCAAGGTATTTTATCATCCAGGGTACACCATCCGAAGTATGACTGAATAACATGAATTTCATTAAATTCCCAATCTTATGCAGGTAAAAGAAATATGCCCATTCTTGTGAACTAGTTATTAGACTATCACATTGTAAGCAGTATGACTCTGGGTTTTAGAAATAAGAAGACAGTGTTTATGTTGTTACACTTTTATTAATTTTGGCTTAATTAGGTAAATTGCAAATAATCAGATGGATAGGATATGCATTTGCATGAAGGTAATAAAATAATTTAATCCTTCAGCTTCTTCTTGGGGCGGAGGTTGTTGGTGTGTCCGCACTTGGTTTTACGGCAGTTGGTAGCACGGGGATGGAGGCGAGCATAGCATTTGCGGCAAATCATTTTGTCGCAGTTGTACTTCATGGCCAGGATACGCAGAGAAGGCTCAATGGTACCTAAAATCAATAAATTTGTTAGTATCGAGATTTTAAAATTCACTACAAAAACTAAACCTAATTTGATTTGATATACTTTTTTTATTGAAATGATTTCTGTTAAATTGAACACTTGATTTGATATACTTTTATTTATTGAAATAACTTTGGTTAAAGAACACTATATCTAATACTAAGGATAAATATATTTTTTACCTCCTCTCAGCCTAAGTACTAAGTGAAGAGTGGATTCCTTCTGGATGTTGTAGTCAGAGAGGGTACGGCCGTCTTCCAACTGTTTACCAGCAAAGATAAGACGTTGCTGGTCTGGCGGGATGCCCTCCTTGTCCTGGATCTTTGCCTTGACATTTTCAATAGTATCTGACGCCTCCACCTCAAGGGTGATGGTTTTACCCGTAAGGGTCTTCACGAAGATCTGCATTGTAGAACTGGAAATGAGAGATATTTGTTTACACCAACAACTATGGGTTTTTGGATGGAAGGTTGCCTAAAGTTTTTGTAAAACAAATGCTAAACGGTGTCCGGACATGTCACGCCACGCGGATATTTTAAATTTCGAATATCGACTTATTCCGACACCGTAAAAATCTGGCCAAATATTATTATAAACGGTATATTATATTGGGAATTCACTTTTTTATAAAATTAACGCCTGCATTAGGAAATAATATACAATTTCACAAACTTACCTTCTCTTGAAAACGTGCTCAAAGTAAAAGAAATGTCAAATTCAATAAGAAAAATGGCGGACGTCCTCGTTCAGAAATCATAAGTCCGTGACGTAAGTGACGTACAGATACAGAAAATACAGATTTAACAGATTCATTATTTTGTTCTGTTGCAAAGCAATGTTTCGAATCCCGTAGCCGTGACTATAGGTATAAAGCAAGAAAAAGGGGCTTACTATGAGCTTATAAAAACCATTCAATTTCCAGTATTTCAATAGCAGGCCTGTAGCAGGCCTCATCAGCTTCTGAATGCCTAAAAATCATACCATGACGGTAATAATTAAGATTACCAATAAAGATTACATAACAATCTTGTAAAAGTTTGTAAAATAATAAATTATTCAAAGATTTTATTTTGACATTACAGACGACGATAAAAGGCGCTTTGCTGCTGTCAAAAATAAGGAGTGCGTCATGCTATGAAAAGTCTATACGGAAAAAAGGTCAACAGTTTTTAAAAAGAAGCCTACGGCAGGCCTGCTAATAAGTTTTTATTGTACAAAAAAGACAGGCAGTTTAATTTCTGTCTTGATATAAGAAGCTTGTAGTAAGCCCAATAATAAGTGTAGTTTTTAGTTAGTACAACTTCGACTTCGACAATCGACATACTTTAACGACTCCCATGATCCATGAAATCATTGCTACAGCGAGGGAATACGCGCGGTCCGACCGAATGCCCAAAGAGTTGCAATTTGCAAGGATATTATTAGCTTGTTACAATATAGTAATCTGTGGATATTATTTTTTTTGACTACGTGACAGATTATATTTTGTTCTATTTCTGAACGATAAAATTTTATTCGATGTTCGTGCGTTCAAAATATGAAGTCACGAATTATTTAAGTTGTTACTATTTTGTGAAAATAAAGTACCCAATTTCAATTTTTAACAGTAAAAAATATTATTAGAGTAAATTATGTTACGCATAACTAAAAATATTATTTCTGATAATTAGTATAAAAGATTAATTTTAATTAAAACGTCAGTTGACAACGTTCCTTTATCCCGCAGATATTGGCTGCTCTTGGGTAATCAGGTTTCGGAACAAACCTGATAAGTACTTGTTTCGTAATCGCTCGATTTTCAGGCACTTTGCTGAGTAAAGTAGATTTTCTTTTTATCAAAATGTATCACCAACTGAGCAAATTTACAGGAAGGCTGGTCACCGCAACTAACTTGCAAAGTCCGCTGTTCCCTGTGGTAAGAATCTATAACATTATTACAAAAATAACTTTCGTTACGTTTTATCTCGATGTGTTCTTGATTTTAAAGATAATTTATTTTCCTTTAAACTTAGGCACCAATTGCTTTACAACGGGTGGAGTCTCCTTCCATCAAGTACAACACCTCGCACTTGTCCACTGTAGCCGAGGCTTGCCCAGCTCCTAGCAAGACACGGCTGATCCCTGGCACCAACACGCCATACGCCCCACTGTCTGAGAAGCTCCGTCAACGCCAGCAGTTATTCCAGGTAGATACCATATTATTACCAATACCAGTTACTTTTCTTCATTTCCAACGACAATGAGATAGTAAATAAATATTTATACTTTGAATTGAATAAGTACCAAGAGTTGTTCAAATTCAAATTAGTTTATTTGTAAAACATAGGGACAAAGTTGCTGTATATTTAAAGATAGTAATAAGTAAGTATGCTTTATTAAATTACTTACAAACACATAATAAGGGTCTTAATGAAGAAATCAGACTAAGCACATTTATATAAATATTCTATTATCTACAGTTTTTATCTGTTAGAAATTTGTTTATTAAGTAATAGACATTTTTATCAGAAAACCCACTAGCTTCTTTTTTAATAAACATAAACTTTCTGTTAGACTAATATTTAAAAAAATTGGGCCATACCTAAAATACTTTTTGAATATAGTGCAGTCTTATGAGGTTTTACACAAATCAGATTCCTATGGCGCTTATTATTTAAGGTCTCAAAAGAATTAAATTAGATAGCAAATCTCTAGCCTTACTACTTCAATTGACTTTAAATTTTTAAAAACTAACTTCTAACTGTTTATATTTGCATACAAAATAATAGTTAATACCTAATAAATAATTTTATGTCCATAGCATGAAAAGTTATTGAAGTTCCATTTTCTCTGTACTGTAAACAAAAAGGGTCATGATGGACTTTAGCTTTAGTGTAGTCTTTAAGGTGGTCATTTCACCACTAACATGTTATAAGTTCAGTTCCCACCGAGGCTGATTTATTTTTGTTAATCTTATCAGATATTTGTTTTGATTCTGGGTGCTCTACATTTGTTGAATAGGTATGTAATTTGTAGTACCATGTGACAGGAGTGCTTGTTTTCTAGTGCAGGAACTGTCTGTTTTTAACAACCATCAAACAAATAATTACAGACACAATAGAACTTTTCTGGAACACAGCAGCTCCTTGATTTATGCTGAATGAATTAATCCATACCCAGTTGAATTTGAACCCTTAATTTAGTATTGTATCATGATTTAAGTTTACTATTACGATTCTATGCAACATGACCTGCATAACAGTATTGATCTGTTTGAAAAACATTGATGTAACTACACTCTTAGATTGTCATACCATTGTTTAGTTTAAAACAAATGTAAGAAAAATTATAGTTTTTTAACATGTTTCTAAAACAATATCTACATAACTTTTTTTATGTAAAATAAATGTTTGTATTTTATTATTGTGTTTCAGAAAGAAGATGATGTTCCGGTGTTCCTGAAGGGCGGTCCCCTCGATGGTATCCTGTACCGCTTGACCATGGCTCTCTGCATTGTCGGCCTCATCGGCGTCGGCCACACCGTCTACACTCACGCCGTGCCCAAGAAGTAAATACATGAATAAATCAATTACTAAATTATGTATTAGTTACCTGTGTTATAAAGTGTCTCAGCACTGTGATTAGAAATATATGCATGTAATCCGATACATATTTGGTATTTTATTTTATGAAAGTATGGAAAGATTATTTTAAAGGAATGTAAAATCAGAAATTGAAAACTTAGTACTTTGTAAGAATTTCTAATTTTATTTCTAATTAAATATTATAGAAGATGACAGTGTGGTTTAGGTAATGGGTCAGTGTGTTGCGTAAACTTAGGGGCACTGTGAAAGGAAAGACAGAAAAACTATCGCCTAATCAAGCCTTCGGGACCCAGTGGGATGTGGTAGTAGGGTAGGGGAACACAAAAGGACATCTTCAGATCATTGACCCTGACCTCAGGGTCATTGACCTTAAGGTCAAGGTAAAATTCGGAAACGAGAAAGTTATCCTAGAGGTCATGTTTAAGTGACCTTGGATGGTCATGACCTGGTCAAGGTCAAATTTACGTGTAAATATCTGTGATTCTGACCTCAGTAGTTATCCTGGAGGTCAAGGTTGATTGACCTTTGTGTTATGGTCAAGAAGAGTGGAACTTGAGACTGAAGAGTGGAATTTAAGAATTTTATTCTAATTTTGCTTATATCTCGAAAACCGTGTGACCTATCGCAAAAATGATGAAAATTTTGGGCCCCCCCTAGGACAACACCCCCCTGGAAGATATGGCAAAGTGACCATTGAGGTCATAGTCAAGTGACCTTGACCTTTTTTTTTCTAAATTTGCCCAGAAAACGGTATGTCGTATCGCGCCGCGTAATTCTCAACATTATCTTTTATTTAAAAAATCTGAGGTAATAAGGCGTAGTCTAATCTACAGCCATCGGGACCTGGTGGGATGTGGTAGTAGAGTAGGGGAACACAAAAGGACATCTTCAGAGCATTGACCTCAGGGTCATTGACGAAAGTTATCCTATAGGTCATGTGACCTTGACCTTGACCTTTTTTTTTTAATTTGCTCAGAAAACGGTAATAGCTCTAATAGCCGCGTAATTCTCAACATTTAGCATATTATAAAAATCTGTAGTAATAAGGCTTAGTTGACGGAGCCCCGCTTGGTGGGGCTCCTACTTTTGGGTGGTTTAAAAAAAACAAAACTAACCTAACTTGTTCGAGTCGGGGTGCACCATGTCTCGACCTCGCTTGGCTCTATAAAGTTACGGTTTTTATGACGTCACCTCGTGTATCAACCAAAGCAAAAATTTATTTCAAGAAAAGTTTTTTGTCAGCGTTTTCATTTTGGAAATAGCTATGGAGTATTTAAGAAAAATTAAAAAAAAATTGAAGCCACATAACTAGGAAACGGTGCATCGTAGACCATAGCTATCTGGCCCTAAGTGGTTTCTATGATCAAGGTTAACCCCATGCTGCAAAAAAATATGAGACATTTCGAAAAAAAAAATGAACGAAATATCGTAAAAAAAATCTAAGTAGGACTTAGTGCCCTAGGCTACCTCGGGCACTTTCTCTTCAATCTTTAGATACTTTGGCATGACCTGGTGGTTGGAACACCAGGTCATGCCAAAGTATCTAAAGATTTTACTGGAATTAACTGGATTACTGGAAACTAAAATATTATCTAAATAAAACGCAAAACTTAATATAATTCTATATTTGATATAACTGTATAACATACATACCAACACTGGCCATCATCTATAATACCAAATTGCAAACGTTTTTTTGTGAATTACCGTATAGCATTAACATTCAAAGCACTACTTCGAAACACCATCTATAATGTTCTGAAGAAATACATAAATCATCGAGATAATTTAAGTATACATAATTTGATCGATAAATACGTAACACCTCTCTTAACTTTAAACTCAGTACATACTTCCACGTATTGAAATGGAAAACAATCAGGTACCTACTACGTGAATAGTTTCAAGAACCATACACATAATTATAATAAAAATATATTTTAATATAGGTCATAAAATCTAGCTAGGTAATATAAACGAAAATATAAAAAAATTTGGAACTTTTACCCTACCCTCAAATTTAATCGGACCAAATGTTATTAATCTAAGGACCAAACTTAGATTAATCTAAGGGACCAAATTATAAAAATAAAAAGTATTCAATCTCATATTTTGAAGAAATGCATAACACAGCCTTTAAAAAAGTAAATTTCCAAAACTTAATACTTGAAGTAAACAGAATAAGGATATTTTATTAGAATATTTAACATCTACTATACTAATTGCTAGGCAATATAAATATGTATTTAAAAAAAATGTTCAGCACGACACATTATTGCATAACCTACTAAACATACACTAAACAATTTTCTAATAAATGAGATACATAGTTTTAAACAAGATTACAATCAAAGATTCAATTCTTTTACATGTTTTGAAACAAAATATTTTCATTTGATGATAACAGGAACATGTTACTAAAATATAGACAGCAGACATAATGTAAATAGTGACCTATATTTACCTACTACTTCAATAAGAACACGTAGCATCACTTACTTTTCCAAAATATTATGTACTTACAAGCGTAACACTATATTTAGGTATATAATGCAGTTATTATTACCTATTGATAGTTTAGCATCTATAGAACCACTTGATCATATTCGGGCTATTGTGATTGCAACAGCAGTTACGCTATTTTAATGTACCTATGTAAATTTACCTATTGTAGAAATTACAGTGTACGTATAAGAATATAAAATTCGATGCACTGGTCAATAAAAAATGTGAATTAAATTACTTATAAACAGTGAAGGAAAGCATCGTGATGACACCTATATGAGGTATGCTAGAGTAATAAAACCTCTTGCATCGCAGGCCAGTGCGGCGGAGTATAGCCTAACCCGATGGATGCGTTTCCATTAGGCATAAAACAAATCAGTCAGCTGGGAAAGTATAAAGCCTACAAAGAAGCTGTTAGCCTGCTACGCGTTTAGCAATCACTTGTACAGTCCACACTCTAAGACCCAAGAGAGCAGTTATGTAGACTTGAACACACGAATCTAAGCAACTTTATTTTCATACTTTATACAAAAATATGTATATAAAACGGTCCAGAAATCGGTGGTAGTTAGATAAATGTCATTGTTTGTGCAGAACTACACTCGACCTCAGGAGTGCTTAGTCGACTTCAGATTCCAGAATCTGATTTTTGTTTGTTGCTAGATTTAGCCACGTCCAATACTGTAGGGACTGTCTGGACTTCGATTATTGGAGGTACACAGGCCAGGGAAATGACTTCAAGCTCCAAAAATCGAAGTCCAGACAGTCCCTACAGTATTGGACGTGGCTAAATCTAGCAACAAACAAAAATCAGATTGCACTAATCGAATTATATACCTATTTGAAAGGAATTATGGGATTTTCCAATTACGTACGGCTCAACGCTGACGATAACAACAGACCAAACTGTGTAACGATGGTAATACTCCAAACTTCACAGCTATTTATACTATAATGAAAACCGATCCACCTGAACTACAGACTTGAAAATCAAACGTAGCCAAGGCAGACCTTGTTCATGAAAGTCTTCTAGACGACACGGACAGAATACGCAAAGGCGTAAAAGTCTATACCTAATGTGAAGAATCATAATAATAACATTTAAATGTGGTATATAAACAATTTAAATAGACAAGAGGTAATTGATAATCAGTAATAATCATATACAACGTAATAAGATAATAATTTATCTACCTACTGTTATCTGCCTAGGTCTCAGTTTCTGTTTTAATGACGTAACAATAGTATAGGTATTATTATTGTTTCTTACACAAACTAGAAGAAACCAACATCTTAACATGCGTTACAGACACAATACCTATAGATATATAAGCCTTACTAATATTATAAATGCGAAAGTAACTCTGTATGTCTGTCTGTCGCGCTTTCACGCCAAAACTACTGAACCGATTTAAATGAAATTTTCTACACAGATAGTCTAGAGCCTGAGAAAGGACAGGCTACTTGTTAATGCGAAAAAAGGGCTGTAAAGGGCTGAAAAAAGGGAGGAAAGTTATAAGAAATAGACCACGCGGGCGAAGCCGCTGGCGGAAAGCTAATATTGTTATAATAGAGATAATTCAGTGTGTAACAGGGCAAAAATGTAGGGCGAGCACTGCTACTGCTCCGGTCGCCATCCCAAGGCAAAAAACTGAGAGCAGAAGCAAAGAAGTGCAAAAGAGCTATTTTAAGTGAATTGACCTTAGATCAATAATATGAAGCACAGAAGCAGTGACGCAACCAAGGAAGTCGCGAGGTATCTAGGGTATAATCTCCGATTAAGTCGGAACAACTCAACCTGAATGTAACTCAATCTAGTTTGAATCACGAATCGATGCAGTTAGAGTCTATAATAAAAAAATCACAAGTATCCATTACCTACGTGTTTACTCTAACCCCCTGAATAATTATTTCAGCTACCTATCAGTTTTGTTACCCATTGTAACAGACATCTTAGATTGTAATTTCTTAGGAAATGGCTAGGTGGATGATGGTAGATGTTGATGACAGGAAACGTCTAATTTCCTACACGACTTAACAAATATATACTTTTAGCACAACATAGGTACTTACGCACACGATACACTAGATACAGCTGCTGTAATAGGTCCACCCACGTGTAGGTAAAGGAAATTCTAGGTACGTATTTCAAAATATATAGTACCTACATAACTGGGTCATGAAAAATATTATACATACGACTATTGGAATCGCTCCAATTCTTACAAAATAATATTTTTCATTCGTAATTTCTGTAACAGACATGGCGTTACTATTTCTTTGCACAAAATACATAAATGTATCCACTAAAGTCCTTTTTAAATACGAGTTACATAAGTAGTGGTTCCTATAGAATACAATAACTATAATTTTCAAATTTTACACTCATAGATCGACACAATTGATAATACATTAACTACTTATTACCTAGATTTTATAACATCACACCTCTCAAACACTACTTATATACTTAATTATACACTCAGGTGAAAAAAAAAATTATTTGACGGACATGCGAATCATAATAATTAGTATGTAACACTTCGTCAGTGTACTAAAAAAGTTAATGTTTGTCCGAAACCCAAAGAATCTATAATATTAGTAAATAGGTATAGTGTGCAAAACCTAATTTATAGATAATCTTAGCACAATACAGCATTTATCTTTTTAAAACTATCAGCTTTCAATGCAGAGTTTTAATACATAAGTAATGTCTAGTATTTTAACTCCATATAGATAATATTACGTACCTAACAGAACATAAGAACTTAGTACATAAATTTCAAAGTAAAATGTACAAATACTTAAGTAGCAACAGTAACGATTCAATCGTGAAAAAGTCGATGCAGGCCTAAAGTACAATTAAATTCGTTCATACAAATAATATACCTATATAAAATTAAGCAAACACTCAATAATGTTGTGAAGGTAACATAGAATATACATTTTAATTAGTCCAATGTCGAAGATTATTCATTAAGCTGGTCGGGGACGTGCTGGCAATGGCGGTGGTGCGCCCTGTCTAGCAGGCACAGGGGGCGGCGGCCCAGCTGGAGGCGGCGTGCTGCTCTCTGGGAGCGGCGGAGGCGCGCACGTTGGGGGTGGAACGCTGTCCGCCGGCGGAGACACTACCGGAGACTGCGCTGCAGTCTTGCCCGCATCCGGCGGAAGCGGCGCCGGACGCGGGGGCGGAGGTCGCGCCGGTGTTATTGCGGGAGCTCTGGATGGCACTAGTGGTGTTGGTGAAGGTGCCGGTGGTCTACTTGGCTGTTGTCTGCGAGGTGTAGGAGGTGCCGACCTAAGAGGTCGCTCAGGTTGAGCTTCCCCTGACAGTGGAACAGTATTGTTTGAACACAAACCAATTTCAGAACGTACAATATCGATCCAGTTGGGGGTTTTTAGAGTTATTTGTAACGGAATTGAACAAGCCGATATCTGCCCCTTCTGTGCGGCTGCGAGCGCATTTTGCCCTTCTCTAAAAGTAATGCTGAGAGAAGTATCGTCAATAAAACGGACAAGTGTTACTTCACCAATCGTAGACAATTCCTGTAACACAGCTGCCACGACGTTATCATCGAATGCCGAATCTTCACTGTACTCTTCGTAAGGCTGTACGATTATACTGGCATCGGGAGGTCCAAGGTCTTTGACAACTTCATAAAACACTTCCATGCATTTAGTATAACTTACTTGTAGTACTTCGATTTCTAAAATTGCGATAACCGGTCGATGATCGCTTTGTTTCAGTTCTGCGCGACCATAATGTAACAATTTCCCCGCCGCTAAGTCCGATGTGCCCTCTGGGTCAATGGTGTGTTTCCTGCTTCTCCATAGTACTCGGTCTGTCCATGCAGGCGCTCTACATTTTTCGCTTGTATCATAATCATCACTGAATAAATCGTATTTATAAGTAGGAGGGAATGTTATATCACCTTCAAAGCAATTTTTGAAAACTAAATCTTGATCCTTTTGTTGAATCAGTTGGTCATGATCTAAAACTCGTTGCAAATTATTTTGTGACACTAACAAACGTATTTCATCTTTATCTAAATCGACTCGGTAATTAAAATCACCACACCAGAACACGTAATCATGAGAATATAGAGACCGACCCATTGGGAACGCAATTTTTCTAGTTATCTCGGTATAATCAGCATTACGCTCGGTAACCTGAGACTGACCCGCAGCAAAATGAGCGCAAACAAAACACAGGGACGTACCATATAGGACCATTCTAATGCCAACTGCACCTTTGTTTCCAGTAGTGCCACCAAGACCAGTTTTCACAGAATCTAGAGCTACATCTCTTATATGAGGAATCAAATCTTTCCTGACAAATATAAAAAGACAAACTCCTACTAATTGATGACTTGATAGTAAAGTATAAGGAGCATCTCTGCATAGTACTTTTTCTAATTCTTCACTCCAAGCTTTAGCATTATCTGAGCTAGCTGCCATGATATTACTGGCATTTAAGTCCACAATTTCTTCAAAACCAATCGCAAATATATCTGATGGATGTTCTTTTAGATTGACAGTGTTAATTAAAGCTGAGTTAGGGCAATCTAGGAGCCAGTCTGCTAGTGACACATCTTTGTAGGCAAGGCTTCTAAAATGTTTACCACCATTAACATTGTATGTGCCAATTGTAATTCGAATTGTAGTTGGCTGTGTAAATTCGCTTGATCGGCGACACATTTCCCTGAGAACTGGAGTGGATGTGTGCAACAAGTTGGATGGCAACAGTATTCGTGAACGATCAGCAAGTTCAGAGTTTAAAGTTGAGCCTAAGAGCAATATATCAATAGCTTCTTGTTTTGAGTTATCTAATAAATTGTTCTGAATGGTGCGAGCTGCAGACCTTGCACCATCAATTAATTTGGAACCTCCCTGAATGGCACCAGTACCAGCATAAATTTTAGATATTTCATTTCCATTATTGACCCACATCTGCTTAAATACTTCTTCAAATCTATTCACATTCTGTTTTTTATCAATACATTGCAACAGCATCAACTGAATAGCCAACATTTCTAGTCCTATGAATGTTTGTATAGAATTGGTTCTATCCAAGCAATCTAAGCAATTGGTTCTAATAACTCCTTTTTGTATATTGTAAATGTCTGAACTTTTTGCACTAAAAATACTTACATCATCATAGTGCTTTTCAATTATCTTCCTAAATTTTGATAATGCTGTTTCTATTGAAGAAGCTCTGACTTCTTGATGATAATCAAATATTATTTGAATTACATCACTATGAGTGGAGTCATTTAAATGTTTCTGAAATGCATTACTCAGTGTAGCTTCACCTTCACTGCCCCCAATTAAACTTGACCCTAGCAGATTTACAACAATTAATGAGCCATAGTTACGCTTGAGTTGTGAGAAATGTCTATCACATGCACTGGTAGAGGCATCATATCCTCTTGACATTTTAACTTTGTGGGAACCCACTTGGATTCCAGGTTGTTCCCAAAACAGAGGTACTGAACCTCTAGTCTGAATATAAGAAGCCACAGAATCATCTATGTAAATAGCTTGTTCTGTTTCTACAAAGTTAGCAACATTACCATCATCATTGCAACCTCTTACATTAAACCTTGTCCCAGCCCGTTCACAGCTAAGTCTTGATACCAGTACTGCTCGAGCTTGTCTATGTCCAACATAAATAGTTCTAATTTCCACTGAACCGCACATAGCCCTAGTTAGCCACTCATCACAATCTATTCCATATCTTATTAAATGAATAAATAGAGTTCTATTCCAGAAAAATCTATTATCTGGACTTGCTCCTTTGCTTTTTCTTTGAGCACATAGAGTGAGGTCGAAGAGATTAGAATTCTTGCCTGAATTCCATGAAAAATAGAAGGTCCCAGAGTTCACTAACTTTCTTACTTCAGAAACTTTATCTTCACCTTGTGTGTGGTAAAACAGTGGTAGAAATTGTGTTTGTGTAATTTTAAAGACTTCAGCATCACCAATCTTACCAACCGAGCAGCAACCCGTAACAAGGACCAGGTACAGCATACAGCTTTCGCCAGAATTTAACTGTAGGACACCCAGAACTCCATATGCATCGGCTATTTTATGATATTGTTTCCGTAATGTTTCTGTTTCTTGTGACGACAGCGAGACCACAGCTTGAGACTCGAAGAGAAGGGCCGAGTCTTTATTCCTATGTTGCAATATTATGCTGTAAGGATTCGGCGGTGCCGACTTTTCTAGGACCTTAAATCCTTTTGACATAGCCATGATAACGATAGACTAGTAGTCACTTACATGAACAGCCATCCGCCCCCTTATTCCAGCTCAATTTTGCACAACAATCGAATCGACCAAGAAAATTCTATGAAATTGTGGAAAATCAGCAAATGTCAAAGACGTAATGTCAAATTTGACATTTCAAACGTATGTCAAACGGGTAAACTTCACCATCGATCGGGCTGCCAACATTACAAAGGTCAGAGGTTAACTAAGTATACTTGGTCCTTACTTAAGGCTAATGCATGCTAATCTTAGACGAGCTTTTTTTTATAGGAACCGGGCATAAAGATAACAAGTGACCACGTGTGCCATTACATTATTTAAAACGAATAGTGGAAACTAGTACTAAGTAACTCACCTTGCAACCAAGTTATAGTTAGCGTACATGATAATATATCGACTCTACTCGTGGTTGTGACCAGAGAGTTGGATTACTTTTGGACCAGAGAACCAGCATTGCCATTCAACGTGGCAATGCTGCCACTCTCATGGGCACATTACCAGATGACAGCGGTGAGGTACTTTAACGCCTAGGTGCTGAAATTTTGTTTTTTTAAATTCAATATAAAATTTAAAATTAAATTATTTAAATTATTATAAAATTAAAACTTCAGTACAAATTAGGTGCATTAATTAATATTTTATTATGTAATACTTATATTATATGATAACGAATTTACAATAATATACAGAATACATCCAACAACAATAGTAAAATGGTAGATATAATTAAATAGATCGTTTTAGAGGCTGAAATTAACATATTTCTGATACGCTGAGACAGAGGCAGTGTTAACTTTGAGCTGTCCAGAATTCCGTTGGACGTAACTTTGGTATATTTCGCGAGATGCTTTAGACACGGTCGGTGGGATAACGTCTACAGAGCTGTCGATGGTAAATGCACTGTTTACAGTCATCACCACGTTGATGTCAGTCTTGTAGCGGGGGTTAGAACGGCGTTCGAAATTTACGTATCGCTTATACCTGGAAAAAATAAAATTTATATGTAAAAATAGACTTTCTAATAAACATAAAATATATAAGTTGTGCAAACTGTGTGATGGTGAGATTCAATAAACGATGTTGCGATGAACTCCGTTTATTGAATCTCAGCCACTCTCACACAGTCACATATTGAAACAATGAACACGGTGCTTTGTTCGCATTTACATCACAATCATGCGCGGAGCAGTTGGTTTGCAAACATAATGCCATTTTTATTTAGATAAATTATACTTACATAACCATATCTCTTTTGCTGGGCTCATTCAGCAAGACTCTGTTCCTGCGTTTAATAGCGGGGAACATTGGCGTTTCTTCTATTTCAGTGGCTTTCAACACTTTAGCCACTACTGTGAGCGGCGAAGGCACAGAGAAACGTGAGCTTGGTGTCGAGGTTGTTAAATCGTCGTCTGTCGAGGAATCACCATTGGAGCTGAAAATTATAATAATATATTGTTTTTTACTTAGTAATACGACAATATCTAGAAATTGATTTACGAAAATTTACAACTCTAAATTTTTATAAGGAGTTTAATTTGTTGTAGGTTGGCAGCAGCGACGGTGTTAATATTTAAAAATCGAATACGAATTACGAAAACATACTCGCTAGAATTATTCGAAGTCGTGCTAGATCTACCACTGATGACCGGGTTTTTAGAAGTCGGGCCTTTTGTCTGTCCCATTGCACGCCCGCGTACTACAAATGGACTGAAACTTTCCGAAAATGTCGGAGCTAAATCACGTAGCGTGTGGAACATCTGTAAAAAGTAATTTTATTACCTTTGATAGTTGATAAAGAATAATAATAATAATTTGTGATTACAATAGACCTAATCTGACAAAACAATAGATAAAGAAGCGACATTACAGAAGTATTATGAAAATAATAAAAGACTAACAAAACTACCTTGAATTCAAAGCATTCCATCAAGACAGTGTACTCAAAGGGCCTGTTATAGTCGTGGTATGGGTCCACCATTTCGATAGTACTGCTGCTGTCGCCTTGCATGCCTATGATCTCGCAGCAAAGCTTCCTCATCTCATTGCACGGCAGGGGTAGATGACGCAGGACGTCATCATCCCACCATTTTGTTAATGATCTGAAAATCAAACAAGGTGACTTGTAACTTGTTTAAAAAGCAATTAAAAACTGGTTGTTTTGCCAATAGTCAGCAATCAGCATGCTTATTAATTTGGAGCTGTCACCACCTAATGATCAATCCAAGGATCAAGGGCTTGATGCAGAAATTGGTACTTTTTTATTGCCAATAAGACACATTTTCGGATGCCAATAAGAATAAACAACTATGTAAAATAATTGGTAGTACAACAAAAAGCTATTATACCTGTTATTAGGAATATAGACCATTGCTTCAGGATGATGCAGATAATAATCACTCTGATACTCCCAAATAGGTGCTCTTGAAGGATCCGGAATGAATAGTCCAAGGAACAAATTCATGGTGTTCTGTTTCTCTGCGTCCGAGAATGTGTTGGAGTAATATCTGCTCAATGTCTGCATTATGTCGTTACCGTGTGACGACCACGGTGCTGTTTTACGATAAGTTTTTATCCTGCAACAAAAACGGGACAAAATCTTCATTAATATAGTACGGGTAAATGTACGTATATTACAGTACTCGCCAATCTTTTTGGCCGGGCTGAAGTTGGCGCGAGCAAACTTGAACCTAGCCGTAAAAGTTGGATTAAAATTGTCATAAATACTTAAGGCTTTAACATGCGTGAATGACCTTGAGGAAATGGAGCTAATTTGAAAAAGTCGCCATCTAGCGGAGACGCTCTGTACTGCTTAGACACGGATCTGAATAGTTCAAAGATTAGAGTCGCAGAGAGAATAAGTGGTATTATTTGGAATACTGCCTATTATGTTTAAGCATCACTGAGAGTCACGTCATGTGCACGGTATTAAGTGACTAAAGCGGTACGTTCAATTATTGTGTGTAAGATAAGTAAGTTTTCTTATTGGTGACATGACGTAACGTGAAGTACTTCATTTCCGATATTACCTACATGGAGCTTGCTTTTAGATTTTTAGTTAGTACCGTTTTAGCACTAGTTTAACGCAGTCGGCTTTTATGTTTAATTTAATAATAAAAAAAAAAAATTTTTGCCAGTGAAGTGAGTGTGTAGGTGATTTGTGTAGTTTAGAGAACCAAATCTCACTTCCAAAGTTTATTAACTCATAAGTATTACGTATGTTTTACACTAAGTCTTAGCGCACAATTACACAGCCGAATATGCTTACAAAATACTGATTAGGTACAGTTTACAAGAATACAAGTCGCATCCGAGAATTATAACAATAAACGCGCTGTAAGCGGCGGGGTACAGCAGACTAAACAGACTAACTCAACTCGCCGAACGCCGACCATGTAGCTCAGTATCCTACAATGTGGGTACCGGCGCTGGCACCGCGCCGTTGTATTTCGATGTACCGCCACTGCGGCCGGCCGGACGGTTTGTCACGCGCCTCATTAGTGATGAGCTAACTACTAATACAAAAATCTGTTTGTGCGTAACAAACAATTATTGATATCTGCAAATTATTATATTATATAAAAGCTATTGTGTGTTCATTTACCAATGCCATATTTATTTTATACAAAATAAATTTAGTTGTTCACACATAATTATTAAAACATTTTGTTATTTATTATATTATAACATTATTATATTATTATTATATTAATTTAATTACATATTAAATAATATAATTATTTATTATTATATAAAAACTAATATCAATTAATAAGGACGATTATCGGGCATAATATAAATAAGTTGTTGCGACCCTCTGGAGGGTCAGGGTACTTTAAATAATTAAACTGTAGGTGGCACTACACCAGTTTATTTATTACTAGCTTTCCACCAGCTGTTTTGCCCGCGTGGTCTTCTAATTTTTTCCCCGTTTTTGTACTATTTTTCATTACTACTCCGCTCCTATTAGTCATAGCGTGATGATATATAGCCGATAGCCTTCCCCGATAAATGGGGTATCTAACACTGAAAGATTTTTTTTCAAATCGGTCCAGTAGTTTCGGAGCCTATTCAATACAAACAAACAAACAATCCAATCTTATAATATTATTAGTATTGATTAGTTTAAAGTAGTATGCGCGGCACGAATAAAAATTTTGAAAACCACCGACACGAAATGTAATTTGCCATTTTGTGGTGGCGGCCATCTTGGATTTGAAATGTACTATAGTACATTATATTCTACTAGTTAAGACCTTTCATTTGATACCCATAATGAGGAAGTTGTCAAAAAATATCTAATCCACTATTTTGTGGCGGCGGCCATCTTGGACCAATCTTCATCAAAAATAGCTAAGAAAACTCCCGACTAATTCACCTTTTAAATAAAAAAACCTACTACTGATGCAAAATCGGTTCAGCCGTTCGGGAGCTACGATGCCACAGACAGACACACACAACCAACACCCCGTCGTTTTTGCGTCAGGGGTAAAAAATTAGAACTGTCAGGCATATCATCTTACGGCGAAAATACTATTAGTGTAAAATTAAATAAAAAAATCAGTATATTCTTGCACGACACAAGTACGCGTCGCGTTACTTTTATGTGCATAGAAATATGGTTCAAATTCAAATGACTGTACCGCGCTTCGCCGCGTCGCATTGCTCAATTCGAGCGGGCCTCGGATGCCGCGTACCCATAGTCACAGTGAGTCTAGGAGGATCGAGTATTTTAAAAGATGGAATAGGTGCTACATAGGTCTCGTTAAATACCTAGTCCTTTAATCTATTCTAGTATATATATATTCTATTATAGTATCTTTAATATCCATATCATATTAAATTAAAAACTAATGTCCGCCATCTTGTATTCAAAAACTTATGCCATTTTCGTAATCAGCATCCCAAGAAACCACGAATTTGATATCAATATTATATTATAATCATAATCATCAGCGCCCTGAAGAATCTTAAAACATCATAAAAATTAAAAACAATATCCGCCATCTTAAATTTAAAAATAAAGCTTATTTTCATAATCAGCTCCCTAAAGAACCTTGAATTTGATACCCATATCATAATTCTAAAATTCAAAAATATGTCCGCCGTATTGGATCAAAGAAATAATGCAACTTTCGTAATCCCAATTCCCTAAGGAACCTTAGGATTTGATACCCTTATTTACCTTTACAATTGATGCCTATGTGGTTTTTCGAATAGCCATACCTAAATAAATCAAAACTCGATAAAATTCTGCGATAAGTACCCGCGGTAAGTAACTATAAGATTACTTTTAAATAAGAATAAGGCGAGCGCCGTAGTAATATATTTATGCCTAAAGTGCGGAGCGATACATATAAGATTTTAGCCACTCTGCGATCTTACTCTTTATGCACTTAAAACATGAATTTGTTTAGAAAAAAACATTTACAGCCAGCAAAATATACATATTAACTAAACTAAGCATTTCTGTTAATATAAATATTTATCAATAAGTATAAAGTCTTCAAAACTTAAAATGTATTTTAAAATAGTCGCTCAAACACCGACGTGCGGTCCACCCTCGACAACGTCCGGAGCCGGACTGCGCGGGTGAAGGAGCAGGGAACGCTCGCGTGGATAGACTCAATTTCGAGGAAAATGAATATTTTCACTAGTAAAATGCAAAATAAAAATAATACTTTCAAGTGAAAACATTAATATTTTGAAGACCTATTTTTGTATGAAAAAGCGAAGTAAGTAGCTTCAGCCGTTTAGCAAACAATTTGAAAATTCTGACAAAAATAGGTAGTCTTTGGTGATTTTTTTTCCAAAAAGTGGTTGGCGGAAATACAATTTTTTTCATTTCACTGTTGTTAAGGCCTTAATTGTATTCTTAAACCACTTTCGATATTTTGCCCACTAATCCTTTTTATGCGACTGTATTTTCGAAGTCTAACCTAGTTCTAACTTTAGAGGCATGGACATTATAAGTAAGTTACATACCTGTGTACGAGTTGTGAACCTCCATATTGTAGCGCCAGCGTATCACCGTGGTCTTCATACAATCCTTCCAGAAGCCTAGCACAGTCCGAATCGAACTCTATATTTGGTTCTCCAATGAGTCCTAAAGAATACAGCTGGAAGAGAATGAATGGAAAACTTGTAACTGACAAAATTAAGCTATTGACTTGGCGAGTAGGACTTGCGGTGGCTTAGAAGTCATAACGCAGGTCCTACAATCGTGCATATCATGGAAAATGCTAAAAAATACAAAAAAGGATAGTTAAGTTACGTAGCGACAATAGTTTCATATAAAGCGAGAATCAGTTTATGTTGCATTGCGTTGTTCTTAAATTATACATGGCTTAATCTGACGACTGAAGAAATCGATACGATATAGTGCATAAGATTGTTGCAATAGTGTTGATTAAGGGTCCGTTCACATAGTTCGGAGAGGAGAGGAGAGCACATTTTTTATGGTGTTGAAAATAGTTTTTGGTTCATTGAACTAAGGTTTATTTTTAAATTTCATTTCTTTGTCTGTGATTCAACTAACTAACGCCAAAATTCTTTTTTCAACGCGATAAAAATTTGCTCTCCTCTATGGGAACGGACCCTTAGTTACTCTCGCTTTAAATAGAACTATTCTAGCTTTTCTCGTGCCTCAGGATCTCTTGTTAGTCAACCTAACGCTGCTTACCTGATGCGCCAAAACACATTTGCCTATAGCGAACTGTGCAGTGTTGGTCCGGTCCAGACAGTCCACGCAGTTGACGCGCACCAGGCCGGTCTGCAGCCGCCCGGCCTGGTGCCCCTCCACGCCCGTCACTTCGCCGTAACCGCTCGCACTCAGAAATATACCCGTCTTGCGCACCACTGTGCGAGCTATGGTAGATAATCTGAGGACAAAGTTTATATATTGCATAGTGTGCCAGTAATAATGTCACAACATTCTTAGGAACTAAAGCATTATAAATTATATCATTTATATTCTTTCCAGCATTATTTATAACTCATTTATCAGACTTACTACCATTTATATACTTATACAGCAGTCATTGCTTAAGCGTCATTCTAAAACGAAGGGTAATCTATATAATTAAAAATTGATCACTAAATGTGTTGTTAAGCGCAAAACTCGAGAATGTCTGAACTGATTTGGTGACGATGAATTCTTTTTTGTTGTGTTTGATGAAGTCTGAGGAAGGTTATATAGAAAAAACTTCATGACTCTTATTATTAATAATTCTAATCTAATTAAACTTACTTGTCCAGAACTTTAGCATCAGACCTCTTATTAGTCCTAGCCATGTCTAAGTGGTAATATTGCACCGCATGTTCCGGCGGTAAGAACTGGTTCAAATATTTCACAGCATTACTGATCACATCAGTCAGTAGAGATTCATGTTTCTTCTTCTCTCTCTTCTTCACTAAATTCAAAAACATTATAGGAGACCCATATCTCCTCATTAGATTGTTTAAATGCCTGCCAGGTATCTCAGCAAAAGGGTCACTCAGGTCTATTGAGATTGCTGGTTTGGGTACCATTTTTGAGACATCTTGAGACCAATAACTAGGTATAGAACCTCTCATTTGAACAAATGAACTGAATCTGAAATGAAAACCATCCATTATGTTTTGGCATGTTTAGTGCAGTTATTAAACATTGGATGTCTGTGATATAGTACAGGAGGCTTACCTGCCGGCGGCAAATGATGACACCATGGAGTCGTGGACAATCTGTTCAGTTTCCACCTCATTAGCCACATCTCCATGCATATTTGCCCCCCTCTTGAGGAACCTTGTACCTGCATACCTGTTACTTCTCCTGGCTATGAGTGTCAGGTATATGGGGCGGCCAAATATGTTCAAATTACTCTGTTCAATGAATCCATGGACTATGTACAGGATCCAGTCTGGGTGTAGGTGGGAGTGTACTGGTGATAGTAAATGGCTGTTCCATACAAATCGCCATTCAGGTACTGAGCGAATACCAAAGTCTAACCTTTGAGGTTGTTGTCTATAATTAGAAATTAGAAAAAAGGTTCAATATACAATGTTGATCACATAAAATTCTATTATTTTAAGACTTCTAATAAATATTGCATATACGAGTTTCATGTTACAAAAAGGTTATTTAAATTTTGCATTTATTTCTAAATTTCCTAAAAAACCTACAATTTCCTCATTTAAAATTTACAACGCATAGTTAGTGAAATGTTAATTTTAAACTAAATATAATTCTTATATTAAGATAGCAATCAAATTGTTACCCAGTCTTTTGTCTTTGTTCCAGTTGACTCTTCCATGTTTCAAATATATCTTCATCATCATCATCATATTTATGACATTCACACTTCTCTTCTATATCTTGGCTTGAAGTTGACCTTAGGTTCAAGTGGTATACTGCAGCCGTCACAGGTTTAGGGAATAAAGCTGGTGCAAGTTGCCTTGGAGGTGCCATGTTCATTTGCAAAGTGTGAGTGATGTCATAACTGTAGCTATAATAAAAGTTAGTAGACAGGTCTATGGCTAGGAACATCTTCAAGTATCTTTGCTCATCAGGGTGGGGAGGCTTATTACTCTCATTTGGAATGTATATTGTAGCTGTGTCTTCTATTTTATAAATGCTGTGTGAACCAATAACTGCCACTTTTCTTCGTTTGGTTACTAATATTATGTAGTATCCTTCTAGAAATCTTATAAATCCTGAAAATGATAACATTTAAGATCACATTATTTTTAGATAAATAGAATCAATTAAAAAAATAAAATTAAGATAAATTATAACAATGTTCAAAAAGACATTAAATTCCATTTAAAAAATATTTAGTCATACATCAGAATCACTGCTCCGAATATCATTTACATTTTGCTTGTATGTCCATTCCTTGACCAAATACTACATTTAAGAAATATTTACCAACAATTCCAAAAGCTGATACAAGTTTGTTGAGTCCTGCTGCTCTGCCCATCCTGTTGCCAAATCCAATCATGTTAAGAAGCTGATGAATCTCCTGCTTATTGTACTCCACCTTGTCATCAACCAGAATAAGTTCCCGAGGATCTGTTCTATCAATCTTAAGAACTCTAAATCTTGTTTCTGTATTATTTGAACCAATGAGATAAAACCTCTGAAATGAAAAATATATTTTGAAATCACATGAGATTGAAGAAGCAGATTATTTTATTAATTGGTAGCATATTTTATTTATATATTTTATTAATTGGTAGCATATTTTATTTATATATTTAACTGTTAAAGCATAAAAAACTAGAGGCTTATATTCAACAGTGGGTGGATACAAGTTGTTAAGATAGAAGATTAAAACCACTTAATAAACTAAGTGCAAAGTTTAAAACTTTGGTATCATACTAGCATACATAAATAGGTCCACCAATTCTAGTCACCTAAAATGT
Source organism: Acronicta psi (assembly GCA_946251955.1). Classification (NCBI taxonomy): domain Eukaryota; kingdom Metazoa; phylum Arthropoda; class Insecta; order Lepidoptera; family Noctuidae; genus Acronicta; species Acronicta psi. The sequence continues at coordinate 5,114,510 of OX276475.1, read as the reverse complement.
ACTTTATTAATGATTACACCCATAATGACTAGAGGGTTGAGATAGTTGACCTGTTGTTGTTCCATTGTCTGCTAACGGGTTCTTGATCACAGGTACTTAACAAACCTCAATTAATCAAAAGAGGTTTGTTAAGTACCTGTCTACCCACATCGATAGTCCCGGGTTCCTGACACGTCATAATATCACAGTCAAATAATATGAACTTTGATGTGACTGCCCCCAAACAACATAAAACCCTGGAGAAGAAATGTTTGGCCTATTCCATGCCAACAATCGTTACCTATATGTATTGACTTTTTGGTGAATGCTTTTTATATTGTACTTACGGCTTTAGTTTCATACAAAGCAATTCTTTGTATTGAGCTGATTATCGGATGAAACATTATGCTTTGTTTAGACATTTTGTACTAATTTGATTAGTAATGCAAATATAATAATCAATTAATGATTTTATAATTTAACACGTGAGAGTATGACTATCTGTCTCTACTACTTAATAATTAGTTTATTTATAATAACTATTGTTTATTTATAAATAACAAACTTTAACAATATTACAATAATCAGCTGGTAGCTGGCAGAAATGTCAAATTTTGACAATACAATTGAGTTACGTTACTGACATAATGTCAAATCTTATAACTAGAGTTGGCACAAGGCATCCTGAGACCACTAAATAATCGACTAAAGAGAGTACCTAAGGGGATAAGGCAAATAAAAGAGAAAACAGATGTTAGCACCTCTGGTTGTTCCTGAAAGTGACGTGCCTTTAGTATCCATTAGTTCCATTGAGATTATTCTAAATTCTAGAAAAAAATGTGAAGGAAGGAAAGTCATACTAGGCACTAGATAACTAATTATCTAGTGCCTAGTATGACTTTCTCACTGTTGTAATGATCACAAGCGCAGCTGCTGTGTCATGTGTGAAAGGTGCTACTTCCTGGCTGTGTAAAAAATATCAACGTACTTTTTTCTGTGAAATTTTTATTCAGCTCAGTTTGGACTTATGCCCGTTAATAGCAATGGGCTCACTCTCATGCCCATGGTATAGATGGAACCCTAAAATATACTAGCGAAATGTGTGTGTTGTGCCTTCACCACACACTGCACTGCATATTGTACACCTATCTCTTCGAGGACACGCGTCATACTCATATATCATGTTTTTATATTATGTCAATAGGTGGCGCTAATACGGTAAATAAATTTAAAAACCTAGTAATAAAATCGTCGAGCTCAAGCGTAATATTTCGCACGGACATAGGCGTAACTTGGACCTACTTCGTGACGCAAATGCAACGCCCATGCTTGTAATACACTTTCCAACATTCAAGGAGTTTCCAAAATTTTGAGAGCTTGTTTTTCGATTTTTAATTACTATTTTTTTACATGAGTAGGCCGGTTTTTGTTCTTGAATGAAAAATCACCAAAAAACAAGAAATACTTTCGTGGAAAACGATCCGTAACTGATATTTCGAAGTTCGATTTTTGTAGCACCTCAATGGTTCAGTTGATGTAAGGAATTAACTTGACTACAGTTATACATAATTAATAATAATAATCGTAGCTACGCTAGAGGTCTTACCCTTCGGCGAATACGGGCGTGGTGGTATAGTGGTCATAGTTGCCTACCCTACGTTTGACGCGAAGTTCGTCTAATAGAATACAAGTCTCCGAGTATATTGAGAATTTGATAGAAAAATCCAATAAAACTGATCGTTCTAGGAAACAAACCCATGATCTTTTAAGATCATGGGTTCGTTTATAGTATTTAAGTAATATATAGAATACTTAAACCAGTAACTAAAACGCTTACGACCATCAAGTTAATGAGGCAACCAAGATAGAGAAATATTTTTATCATATTATTTTATAAATTGTTAAAGTTTCTCTTGTTTCTAATTAAATTATGAAAAATCGTTTGCGTTGATGTCTTTTCTATGCAAATATTCATAAGTAGGTATAGCTGATTAAATTTTAAATGATCACGGTTCTCTTAACAGAGTATTACTGAAAAAAGGAGTAGTAGAGAGTACAGCTGTAGAGAATAATATAAACATTTTATTTTTCTACCGAATAACGCCCCAAAGGCGGATGCTAACTCTCTGCTTTTACCACCCACAAGAAAACCCCGTAGTTACAAGATTTTACACTGTGGATAGCCGAGGATTGCGAAAGATCTTGTATGGTATTTTTATAAGGAATTTCATGTCACTCATTTTCCTCAGATATTCATGAAATGTTCAAGAATCAGCTAATGAAAAGCAAGTATTCAGGTCATAAGGACCAGCGCCTTAATTGCTACTTGAGATTGCACACATTCACGTTAGTTGGTAAGTCTTATTTACGGATACGTAATTAGTTACCTTCCTTGCCAGAACTTCGGAACACAAGTGAATGTGTGCCCTTCCGCTAAGCGGCAAAACCTTTTTTTTGCGTTTGGAATTGCTTTATGCACCGTCACGCCGCCCTGGTGAAGGTGGCGCGGTGTGTGGGACTCCGTCTTGAAAAGGACGTATACTCACTAAACCAGACGGGTGTTCGCCTCATCGGTACTCATCACCGTTCGGCCGGGGTCACGGGAACGTGCTGACAATCTTCCGCGACAAGCGGCAAAACCTAACCCAACCCACATAGAGATAAGTACCTCACCACCGATTATCGATTATCACCATATTAATATACAGAATGATGGGTAGTATAAGCCTAAAAGAATACATAAACCATCGACTTCACGGAAGAAATCTACAGATTTACAAAGGGCGTCTTTTTGATACGAATGTTACATGAGTGCCTAGAATACATATTGACGTATTTGCATACTACATACATAATAACAAACAATGTATTAATAATGAGTTCACCTGTATGTATGTAGGTTTACGGACAATAGTAAGAATACGAAACGGCTCTTTTGCAGGCACTAGGTAATAGCTTAGCGTATTGAGATTTTAATAACATGAAGACTTTAAAAGCTGTAACGGTCTTGAGAGTTTAATGCCTTGTGCTATTGTAGTCTTAAAACCAGTTACTAGACACGGAAAAGAAACACTTTTGTTATATAAACTGTCTTCATTTTACACTATTCAAGGAAGTGCTCGTGTTTACAGTAATAGCTACGTTGATAAATCGATCTGCAAGGTAAAGTTACGCTCGTCGCGGTCGCTCAATGGATGGGTCAACATTTTTATCACATCGAGACCTTTGTTTTGCCATATGTCTGTTGACAATCTTTAGTGTTACTTAGTCTGAACTAGTCAGAACTCAAGAGCATAGCTTGACAGTCAATTTAATTATCTATCCTTCAGATATCGGTATTATCCAGAAATTGGGGCTGCGAAGGTTTGATGGCAGTGGCAATTTAGCAATAACGAGTAAAATACTAAGGCTAATATTCAGAGACGATGCTAAGCGTAAAGTAATGCTTCCATATGTCAAATTTGTATTACAATTTGACATACGGAAGTGTAAGTCCATGCTGAGTCGGTTCTCTGAATCTCAGCCTTATATTTAACAGCATCTGCTTAGACTGGAAACAGACTACGAAAAAGCTTTTTTCTCTAAAAAGATTTGCTCATAGCTTTTGTTTCTTTTAAAAAATGGGTTGAACTGCCTTATTAGCCTTTTAGTCGTAATAAGCGCGACTGGTAGAGGTCCTGAGTTTGATTCCCAGACCGAGCAAATTGTGACTGGGTTTTTTATGGAATTCTCAGCAGCCCGGAGGTTGGGTTTCATACCGGCGAACTGTGGGTGTACAATGGTACACCTCTAATAATTAGGTGTGACGGTATGTTATGTAATGAAATAATATGTGTTTTTAACGGTAAAATACTAATGTTTATTTCTTTAGAACCATTAGGCACATACTTTACAACGATTTTTGTGAAAGCTTTTCACTGTTTCAGGAAGGTTTTGTAGGTAGGTTTGTTTATATTTCTGCGGACCGTAGTTAAGTAAGACGGCAAGTAAGTACTTAAAGGGGTTGCTATATTTATAATCTTCCCGCATTAATTAGCATTGCTAATTAAGTAAAAAAAGGAAGATTCACGCAAAATGAACACCGGGTGGAAGATTTCAGATAAAACTTTATTCAAAAAGCTTGAATCAAAACACTGAGTGATTTTCAATTATTTTAAAATAATTTAGGTACGTATAATAAGTTATTTGATGCATTCATTCACAGTGCACTGACAAATTTCTCTATGTTCAATTTTTTTTTAATTTTATGTAAAGTAAGAAGCTCAGATTTGGTCTGAGGTAAAAAGTAATTATTCTTTTGTAATTTTTTTATAAAATCAGTGTCTTAGAAAAAAAGTCAACATACACCTACTTTTAAATAATTCCTACCTACCTACCCTACACTTGACCTAGTAGTAGTAGATAAAGGAAAAGGATTATTAGCCAGATCTAAAAGCAAGTTAGCGTAAGAGTGGGTGTAAGAAATCCACTCCCACACTGACTTAGCTATTACTTGAACCAACCACTGTAGACACAACGTTGGTATACCGTGTACGAGTAGTGTACGTACATAATAATAATATATGTAACGAGACATATTGTTACGTCAAGGTGCCACTCCCAAGCTCACTCAAATATTTGTGTGAATTTGGAACTAGGTCAAACTGTCGTTATTCACGACGCTATCCCGAATTACAGCAAGCCTTGACTGGCGACCAACCCGTTTTGTATTCCGAGGGTTTTTAGATAACCTGCCGGTCTGCATCGAACATTCATTGTGGGAGTCCATGTGTGTAAATGAGGCTTTGGGCCTTCGGACTGGACTGGAGGCACCGTGCACAGAGGCAGGCGCTTCGTGCGGCGCGCGTGCGCGGGGTGGCGCTGCCGTCGCCGCGAGCCAGTCCCGTGCGCGTCTCCGTGGCCGCAGTACCTGTGCGCGCCGCACTCGCCGCCCTCACCTGACGACACGATACAACCACTCTATGAAATAACAATGAATTCCAACACTGTCCCCCTCGCAGCTGTGCTACTATAATAGTTGATGTGATCGCCCCCGGCCCAGTGCTCTCCCGGCCGCGCGACCGGTCCAGATAGGGAAGCTGCGCCGGCCTCACGCCCGACTACAGTGGAATGCGGCAATTTTAACTACTGCGGACCCCGAGGACCCATATAAGAATAGGGATCGAACGATTACATACTGAGCAATAAGGTAAGTCATCTGTCTCTATTTACTATAATACCATATCCCAAAAGTACCGCATAAGACCGTTAAAGTAGACTGCTGAAATAATTAATCAGCATATAAGATCGGTCCACTACTTATAATATGTATATAAACACCATAATGCCTGGAGAAACAGTACCTATATTAGATAGGAACTTACGAGTATTTATATATTATACCGGAAGCATTCAGGTGATAGTTTCAACTTAAAACAGTAGGACTATTTTATGTGACCTAACTTTACTTAGATCGAAGTGTTTCTGATAATTTAAGAGGAGCTTTATGTATTAAGTTTGTACAATGACTATCCTTGAGCCATGAAGGTGCATATCATTTAAATGTTGCAAGATTTTAAATAAGATCTGTCCTTCTGATCCTGAATCGTACTAAAAATTACCATTATTTGAGTAAGTTGTAGGTAATAGTGGATAAAAATAAACCTAAACACAATATGTAAGAATAACATAACTATCAATTGATAACTATCAATTCTACTATTTTCGTCTATTATCCGATAACTCTACATAAAAAAATTACAAATCCGTAAGTTACGGGATTTGAAGTCTCTAGTCTCTCTATTTTAGCCAACGCCCTTTTTCTTTAAGAGTTTTCTACTAATATCTATTCACTTAAATTTCTTTGAGTATGCAATCTACAGGATCCAGCCAAAATGTAGGTTAGCCCAGAACGAAGTAATTCAAATACACTGAAATAGTTTAGTAAAATTGTTCTTGTATCAATTAACTGACCTATTTTCGCAATAAACCATTGCATTGAACTGAGTCAAACGAATGAACAGATCATACTTAACCCCATCCCATAATTATTATGATCTCGTTATTCATGCGTTTAAAATCAGTCATATTACTTTCAAAGTTTTGATTTCAGTTTATACTAGACATAAATATTAGTATCCTTGTACGTTAACGTTTTTGAGAATAATATTCTTACAGTTTTTTGCGTTGATTCCTCGTGTTCATCGAATGCGAGTCGTGATTCGTAGACTGCGATTCTATAGTCAAACCGTTACAAAATTCAAATATAATTACAACACAATTACTTATTATTAAAATCCCACTGTCAAACTTCTATAAAGGGTATCCTAAAAATTATTTCAAGACCTGAGGTGGAGATACGATTAATTTACTTAACATTACAGCTTAAACTAAGCAGAAGTTGCACATCATATAGGGAGCAATTGAATAGACATGGCTAACAGAACAGTGTTTATTTTTTAATATATACCTACTTCATCATTAGCATCAGCATTCCTCCACTGCTGGACATATTAGAAACATATTGAAAATATGTCATGTCATGTCTATCTAAGAGTTGTTAATAAGACACACAGTTCAACACAACTAACGGGTATAACGTATTGATAGGTAAGTACTGTCACAAAAACAATTGAAGAGAAAATTCTTCGAAAACAGTAATGACCTACTAATATGAAGATCAAATGATTTGTGCGTTTGAAATGATCGGCAATTCTTTGAATAACGTACGGACGTTCTAAAATTGCTAAAGAGTCGTGATGTCAGAGGTACTGAGTTGAGGTATACGACGGATTAAGTAAGATAGCCGAGGATCGCTTTCTTTTCGGCCGCATCGAGTCTAGGAGATCTATTCAGTTTCGCTCTCAATTCTCACGCTACGCGAGGCCTGGGAACAAAAATGCTGAAAGTGCATTGTTATGTTTGATTTTTTTCCTTTAAAAGATTATCAATAATTGATGGCGTTCTATTTCAATACGGCTTTACATTTACCGTGTGGAATTTGGAATAAGTTTAATCTAAGTACCGTACTTAACATTCATGGAAACCAGATCTGAAAAACTATATTCTGGGGGCTTCAATATGTATATTTTAGGTGTCTAATCTGAAATCGAACCCGCGACCCGTTGCTTTAAATCCAATTACTCAAGCCATGTACACGGTTAACCGATCGAACTGCCTAATTTGTTGATCGTTTTATAGTAAGCACAAGTATCGTATTCGTAACATAAAAAATGACGCTACAGAACGGGTCTGAACTTTTTATGACATTAATGATAAATTTAAATTAAATACCATGTATAATGTGTACTGGTTTGCACCTTTTACGCGAATATTGCTATCTTTAAACATGTACATTGTTTTTAATTTTCATGAGATCTGACACGTACACGAATACTAATTAATGGTTTTCGTAATAAGTCAGACAACAACGCCATGTTTAAAAATTAAAACTTTAGTTTATTAGTAAGAGGAGCGTGTGGTACAGAAATTAATACCTTTCATGTAACCACACGCTTGACTGGCCTCATTTGGTGGTCAGAATACAAACTACAAAGACTTTGTTAGCGACGTATACATATTAACATCGCGAGTGAAATTACCTCGGACAATAATAATTAAAAAAGGAATTACAAATACTGCATCGGAGGTCCGAGGTAGTTATAGGTAATATTTAAAATATTTTATTTTCTGTGACCGAGTTGGGAACATACTTACAATCTTTAATTAGAATTCTGAAATTCATTCTGAAAAAAAAGCCTACTGGGGAAATGTGACTTTTACTAATACTATACTAAAAAAAATACTACTAAATAATGTCATTATTACAAGACCTATTGGCAAAAGAAAATGTTTTTGGTGCCCCTGTCTTTATTTAGAGAGACTAGCTTCCTGACAGCGGCTTCGCCCGCGTGGTCTAATAATTTTTTCCCCCGTTTTTGCAACATTTTTCACTACTACTCCGCTCCTATTAGTCGTAGCGTGATGATATATAGCCTATAGCCTTCCCCGATAAATGGGCTATCTAACATGGAAATAATTTTTCTAATCGGTCCAGTACTTTTTGAGTTTATTCGTTACATACAAAAATACAAATCTTTCCTCTTTATAATATTATAAGTGTAGATATTGTGGTGAGGCAAGGCATTTATTCCGTGCGTATGAAATTCGAGGTACACCAACATATACCTACTACCTAAATAAATACGTAGTTGGTACCTAAGACTACGGTGCCGTGCACAGACTAATTACTGACTACTACGACTATTTACAGACTTACAGACTATATATTTTTTGAAAACTGTACGGTAATATCCATTAGTTGAAGTTATTTATAATAAATTAACTACAATAATCGTCTTTTGATCATCTAAAATTTTGCAAATTACTCATACTTACATACAATATTATTGTATAAACAAATATTGGATGTATTAAATATGCATCAACACAATAATACCATTCAGAAATAAGTAACAGCAACTTACAATGACGAGGACACACGTAATAATTACAGAGGAGAGGATGCATCGAAGAATATGAAGATTATCTACATATTCATAATTATATTACAATTATTACGGAGTTTTCGGACGGAAGGCCTTGTGTATGTTGTACTTTTTTATACGATTAAAACTATAAGATGGATTAAAAACCTAACGTAGCGTGCATTTTCTGTGTTTCCGACTCGGAAATTGCGTATCTGCAATGACCACATAATAAAAAATCCTATGTTCGATGTTTCCTACACGTAAGTAATCTTCAAGAAAATAAATTACGATAGTAAAAAAAAGAGAGAAAAAGAAACGAAGCTATAGAGATAAGTTAACTGAAATAAAATCAGATTACATTAATTTGTATTGTGCATGGAATAAAAGGCTTTTTTATTTATTATTTATTACATTAATTTGTACCTAATCCTCTGCATATTAGGATATGATATGACATTATCCTTAAAATGTACGAAAATATTATAATTCGTAGCAAGTGCCGCTTGCTACGAATTACTATTACGACTGTAGTTTCTGCCTACCACTGTGGGAAAAAGATGTTAGTGTATGTAGGTACTACTGATGAAAATTGCTGCCTTAAAATGGGTAAAAAATAGGGACTCGTGGCTACGTAAAAATATAAGCTTTTAAACATAGAACAATCAATCATCTTTAGATCCAATTGGAAAGTAATTATGGAAAATAATATTATTGTAAAATTGAAATCCTGTAACTAACATTATTATATATATTTACATGTAGAACATGTAATAATACTTATACACAGCCCTCAGAAAAGTCACGTATCTACATACTTATCAGACACAAGTATTTTACCAAAAGTTTTCAGTTAACATCTGCCGTCTAATATATTGTACATAAGTAAGTTATTTCAAAAGGAAACTGAACATATATTTTGTACATTTCTCTATGTTGAACTTATTCATTCGTAATGGGTTTCATGCGATTTGCGATTCAATCGTAGGACTTGTAAAGTTGTACATTAATGCTATGTGTGCATGTTTTTTGTGTATGTGTTTGCATTTAATTAAGAGATTTTAACTAAATAATTAATTAATAAGGGACTGCCCCATTCATCTATGGTCGTTAACGCGACTCTTACGCTAAAGGTCCCGGTTTCAGTTCCCTGGTTGAACAAAGTGTTAGGTCATTAGGGGTTGTCTGTGAAATTCTTAGTCTCCGCTAGTATCAATTGTGCTAGTGTCTCATAAATCCAAACTACTCGTAAATCCAAAGTCTGATAGCTAGGCTACTGAGAGAATATCTCAAAAACACTTTGCCCGACATGAGAGCAAATCAAAACTCTACGTACTGCACGGCCCGCAGTCGCTTTATTCCTACTTTAACTAATAAGACAGTCCGTTTGTAAAATTATTTTAACAATACAATTTCACGAATAGATTATTTCTCAAATTCTTGCAAGACGTTACCACAACGCTGATATTACGCAAAGCCTGAACAAGTGTTCCACTGTCCATGACCCTGTGTATTATAAACGCATACACAAGATTTATTGGTCATACTTTATTGAATGAAGTTTCTTTTAAAGGTCAAACATTGGAGTGTTACTTAAAGGCGTATACACACAAGTCTTTTGGGTGGTGTGACGTTAAATGATTGGTGACTAGGGGCTCCATCGAAACGTACCTACTGATAAAGCCTCGACTCTGAATTTTTGTCTACTGACTTCCTACCTGCCATGCCTTATTACTACTCATTAGCTTAGTAAGCGCGACTGCTACGCTACGAGATCCTGTGTTCGATTCCGAGGTCGAGCAGTGTTATTTTTCTAAATTCTCAGTAGCAGGACTAGAAGGTAAATGGCAATAGGCTCGTCGTTACATGGGACCTAAATAGCGGCGAACTGAGGATGTACATTGGCACAACTTTGCCTAACACTTCTGGGAATAGAGGCGTGATAGCAAAATTCCTACGCCCCAATGGGACATAACACTATTTCAGATTCACTGATGCAAGCTCGTTACCTAATAGAAAGGAATCCTATGTTTAAATCAGAATTAGGGACCTACATGTGTAGGTACTCGGACACATCACACACACATCAGTGCAAGTCCTAAAGCTATAATTATCTGAATAATTTCTACTTTATTTTTTAGCAACGTGAAAAGATAAAGCAGCTTTCTAGTGCTGGACCAATAATCATATTTTTTTTACAAAAAAAAAAATTCAATATAAAGATTATTTTTTAAAGCTCTAAGCTTGGCTCCATCTCTATCCCCGCCACGTTAAAACTCTTTTATATCCAGAAATGTATTCCGTGTTCCCATCCTAAGCTTACTTCATTTACTCAATGAATTCTCAATGCATTATACCAACCGTGCGAGAATCTTCGAGTTCCAGTGACTTAAACTTGAATGACAAGATTTGAATAACCGTTTTAGTGTGATTAGAGCGTTCTCTCGTCTCTACTAATAATAATAAGAACGGTCAAGTTCGAGCCGAATGCGCGTCGTTACGATGTTTTTGAGACAACAACATACCGGTTTTACTATGAAAAAATAACTCGTATATTATTTACAAACAGGCGTATCTACTTATTGCTAACGTATACATACATGGACGGGAAACATTCGGTTTAATAAATATAAGAGGAAACTGACTAACTGACTGATCTATCAACGCACGTCGCGCAGCCGTAACTACCAAGTCTAGAAAGATGTAATTTGAACATAGGTTTAGTTTAACGTGAAAGGAGTTTGGAAAATTCCCGCGAATTTGGAATACGCAGGTAAAACCGCGAGGCACAGTTAGTAATGTAATCAATGTTAAATCAATCATTAATTTTTGATTTCGATTGCATAATCATCAGCTAATAAGCACATAATTATTAGAATTATTAATATAGTTTCCGTACATGCTGAAAATGGAAAATTTATAACATAGGCAATTAGGCATAATTAACGTGTATGCTCCAATATTACCCGTAATGTGCGCTACAGGGCAGGAAAACGCAATTTTCAGCCAAACTGTTTACTATAACCGCATCGTTACTCGGCATCCCTCATCGAGTGATTATGACGATACGCCAAACCGATTACCGTCCAATTAATTGTGAACGTGGTGCCGAGTTATAATCGAATTTACACATCATTAACTGTTACTCGAATAAGTAAAACTTCGACACGCGCCGAGAGCTGTTATCGCATTATAATCTCAGTCATTGTCATTGAATGTTCATTTTGATACAATTTATAGGAATTATTCTGTCGGTTTCATTAATAATTTTACATTTAATTTTGTTTACGTAGAACCAGTTTTCAGCCTACTTACCTGCCTATCGTGTAGCTGTAGCGTTGATAGGTAGATGAGTATCTACTAATAATGTCGATCCGATCGATTTAACCTTCTGAATGAATGTTTCGGGTTAATCGTTTTAATTTAGTAAGGTATAAAAATATACCTATAGTAGTGTTGTTTACGTAAAATATAATTTATCCAAACACACAACAACCAAGACCATTAGTAATAGAAACACAAAGACGGACGGGGAGTTCTTATTTAAGTCAAACACTATCAAGTTTGAGAGGAACGCCATACTCAGTTGCGTGTATCAGGGTTTGTTGTAGAGCGGCCATTGTGGCAGCCTCATTCAAACAGTAACACGAGGGTGGTGTGAAGTGTTTCATGCGAGCCTGTTCAATTGTACAGGTAGAAAACTATTGACAAAGCGACCGGTGCGCGTTGCCTCGCAGCCTCGCGCCTCGCCTCGCCTCTGCCTCGCCGCGGGACGCTCGTTCACAAAACACGCTTATAACAGTACAAGCTCGCTCTATTTAAACAATCAATATGTGGTCTTTCATAACACTCAATTTTTTATCTGTCTTCTTCGCGTGAAGAATGTAACTTCCAACAAGTTGTATTGTTCAAGTCTTTTGTTATATTTTTTCTTACTTCGCAAAACTATGTTGTCCTAATTCTGTAGAACGTTGAGTTAATTAAAGAAATGCTAATGTAAATATCTATTCGACTAACAAAATTAAGGTTATAATATTATGAAAACTGCGAAAAAGACAATAGTATCCTATCACTGTTTCAAGTCTTGCGAAATTCTTGTGGCAACTCATTGAATGCTGTGAGAATCGACACAATGCTAACGTGGGAACCAGGGAACTCAAATAAATAAGACCTATTCTGTTTACTAATGTCTTTTGGGCACTGGTGCTTATAAATATTAGCTTAGGAGCTAGAAGAGAGGGAGTTTTAATATATTTGCTTACTCACGGCACCATAGTTATGTTACTGGAAATTTGGTAGACTTATGAATGAAGCTTGAAAAGTAATGCCGTAAATTTGGATTCTTAGGAGTCCTAAGACTATCTAATCTAATTTTACTATGGGGTGGGACAGAAGTAAATAAACTATATAGTAGGAAATTAAAAATGCTTTTTATTTACTGACTCATATACAAGATGGCCGGAGAACTGGCGTCCAAAGATAAATTGTTGATACTTGTAATCAGGGGCATCCAAATCACCCGATGCGTAGGCGGGGCATCCGTACGTTCCGCGCGATTTTCAGTAGTGTAGAAGATAAAAAATTCAATGATTGCAATGTTCTTTTTTTTGTTCTTATTGAGCTTAAAGTTTAGTCACCAAAGTTCGACTCGAACTAGTTAAAAGTTAAACAAGGCCCATAAAGTATTTCTAATAACTGCCACGTATCTTGTAGATGACAAAACAATAAAAAACCAAGAACTCTACTGAGATTTATTTCCGAAAAAAGAAGAAACTTTTTAGGTAACCTAAATAATATAACATTTTGATTATTTTTTCCACCTACCGATGCTTCGCGTCCAGCTTCTCAGGCGTAGTTTATTTCCATACTCCAAACGAAAAAGTCTATTGGTTTGAGGCCAGGCCAGGAGAGTATGGTGGCCAGCTAATTATTCCGTTCGTCAATTTAAAGAGAAATGTAAAACTGCATTACTGTAATAGTTTAGTCGAGGTTAACGGGACTCTCCTTCGAGTCAGAGAGCAGGGTGGGGCAACCCACCTATGCTCTATATACCCCATGCCCCACTTGCCCCACCGTAGGTACGCCCATAGTTAGTATAAAATACCTACTATACAATGTTTACTTCACTACATAATTAAAACTTATACATATATAATGTGTATAAATCTAGATAGAATGGTCGTGAAATAACAGGCAAGTTGAACGTAAGTTTCCTAAATAGAAACACGGTTAGCATATACCGTGAAGTATAAACTAGCGTCAACAAAGCAGGTTAATTTCGCAACCGTCGCCAAAATCCGCACATTTAACTAATAAGCGGTAAATTAATGAGTTTGTGTCTACTTTAATTAAAGTTTACGAAAGAATAGCGTTGCTTCTTGATTCGTGTCTTATTCATACATTGCTAAGGCTTGGCGGATGGTAAATTGCCCTTTCTTCGTGTACAAATCCTCATAGGATATTTCGCAACTGAAACCACTCGGTATTCCTCCGACTGCAGGAGTTTGCAAGTATATTCTTCGAATCTGGACAAGATAATAGAACAACTAACACAAACTAGGGCTGCGTTCTGTGACGCCGGAGCGTGATCGCCCACTGGGACCACAGCCGTGCTGCATTTGTGTAGAACTGCTCAAACAATTTCCAACTAGCTTCATTTCAGTTGTATGGGTTAAATCCCATACAACTGAAATGCTTTCTGGCTTTCTCATTTTATATATTCTTGAACGATTCAGGAGTACTGAATTTAAAACAAGTTGCTTTTTATAAAAAATCCTCGTCTAGGTACTTAATTACTTGTAGGTTCATCCGTTAGTTCATCATCATGCCTCGTTTGCTGTCATAAAGTTCGATAATTTATGTCAGCAAACGAGGCCTTTAAAAAACCTAGGGCTAGAGAAACATGTTTTTTTTTTCATATTTTAAGTAAGGTAATCTGCTAAGGCAGGATTTAGAGAAACACTTTCTACTACTACGCTAACAAACCTTTAATTACATTAGCTTTAAGAAGTACAATTCCTGAACGACGTAGCTTTTACAGTTGCACTTTGTCTTGAAGTCAGCACCGTGACCACGTGCTCCGTTACTTTTAGTTGAAACCGTAGGAATGATAACTAACCTAAGTAATAATAAAGCTGCAAAATTTGACTGCTGCAATCTTTTTTGTAATCTTTTAAGGTCTAAATTTATTATTCTAATCTATGTAGGACTCCTTCTAATTCTAAGACCATACCGTCGTTCTAAATATTTTTTATTACACTTATTAGACAAAAAAACATGACGAACCTCTTTTTAAGATTAGTTAAAAAAAACGATTCTAAATACAATTTGTGGTAACCAAGTTGACAAATTCCTTTCTCTACAGCAGCCAACATCTAAAACAAATGACATAATAACAGTTGACCTTGTATGGAGGACGTTATTTTTTTTCTTTTTGTTAGGTAAAAGAAATAGGAATCAAACAAAATATCAGAGTAGTTATCTACCTCAATGTTTGATAGTCACAATCGTGGATTTGTCTGAGTATAAGCTTCGTCAATACCTAGGTCGAGCAGGCTACTATTTGTATTTTCTTAAAAAAAAAATTTTGAAATTCGATATTTGGATTTGGGATTAGTCTCGCTTCCCATTCTATAGGACCTTAAAACATGACAGCGGACCGTGGGTGTATATGAATACACGACTTGTATACCTAACCCATTGGGGAATATAGGCTATATATGACGGTATGTTACGTTGGTTTAGTTCATCTACTAAGCTACTCTCTTTAGGGGTAAACTACGCCTCTTTAGGGGTAGGCAGAGGCTATACCTCTGCCTACCCCTAAAGAGGCGTTAATACTATGTATGTATGTACTAAGTACTTATTTATATGTCGACATAGTAAACTGCATTTCAAACGCCTATAACGCCCACTTCTTCAAGCTAAAAGCTGTTTGCGTGGAAGAAGAGGTCTATACCCACCTATAAATTCCAATTCTAGATTTCCCGCGTTTATATTGTAATTTGAAAAATTGAATTTATAGTTTTTTCCTATCCCGTGGGAATTTCCCAAAATAGCGATTGCTTACGTCATAATAACTATGTGTGCCGAATTTCAGCCGAATCTCAAACCGTTCAGTTGTTTGAGCTGTGTTGTACTTTAATAGATCGGTCAGTCACCCTTCTTTTTATGTATGCAGACTTTTCCTTTTATATATACAAATTACGCTACAGTTTAACCCTGCATTTGCAATGACGCGATTGGGTCGCCCAGTATGGGAAATGCTAGTGTTGTCCATGCCGCGATTAACATGCGAAGGATTAACATTCCGGCCGCATAACTATGGTATGTGTGACCGGGGTTACAATTACCTCTGTGACATTTTACTCACGTTGTGACGTTCTAATGATCATGGCGCGCGACATGGTGTTGGACATGATTTTTGATTTGACAGTATTAAAAACCTATACATTTTTTATGTAACCTTTATCATGACTATTTGTAAGTCCTCGAAAACAAAACTAAAGGGTTTCTTTAGTGTTTAAAGTTTGTATTCAGTTCAGCCGGGCTAACATGCACGCCGCGAGAACATTTTGTCTACGCTTATGTCGTGCTTTTGTTTCGTTTTCGCACAAGAAAGAGCGAGACAAAAGAGTAGACAAAATTTTGTCGTGGCGCGCATGTTAGCCTGGCAGGAAGGTGTTTTAAAATGTCTGCAAATCCGCACTAGGTTAGTTTGGTAGATTAAATGTCTCTCTCACTTTTATATCTCTCATATTTGCGTGGGATGATAAATTTAATAATAATTACCTACATAGTGTTAGCTATAAATCCTATCTTTTTCCTATCCTATCGAAGATTTTATTGGTACGTATGTCAGAAGTAATATGGGAGGAATGTATGAAAGTGTTATGTTATTATAACTTATTTTATTTATGTTATCACCTCTTTTCTTAGCTTTGTTTATTTATTAGATTTTAATTTGTTTGTTAGTTACTGTAAATAGGTAAATCTTTTATTTAAATTAAGGAAAATATCGATTGGCTGAGAGGATTCGAACCTGCGTCTTCTGGTTAAATAAACTAGACGCTATGACCTTTAAGCCACCGAGTCCTACCCGCCAAGCCGAATTTTTTCTTCAGATTCTACGTCTCTAGCTCTCTATAAGTGTTAATTTTGTCAGACATACTTGGAAAACTAATCCAAAATAGGTAACATACATACGTCATCGTTTCAGCTACAATCCAAGTTTGTTTCATCTCGCAACGCGCATCCCTAAGGGCTGCGAAGATATCAGCGAACGAGAGTTTTATTGCTGCTGACATATATAATAGAGAAACCACGGGATGTAGATAGCGTTCATGTAGAATAACATCAACTTTATTCACAAAACCGACATAGTTATATCGTTACTTTAACGGTTTACCCAACAATCCTTCAATGGTTATGGACGAAATTTCCAGACAATAATTCCACCCCAAAAACTTATTGACGTTCATTCTAAACCTACTTTTACACTAATATACGCTAGGTACACCCTACATGAAAACAAATGTGAATATACTAGGCAGGTGAAACTGCTTACTACAAACTACATATTTTGTAAGTTTTCACACATTTAGTTAAGTATCATACTATGGTTTTACAACACTAACACACGGGCAGATAGAAGAAAACTCCTAAGACCACCCATCTGTGCATATAATCTGTGTTAGCTTTCTTCGTAAAAGACACGGTACAACGATACCGTACTCGAGTATAATATTTTGAAATGCAAATGAGTGTCGCTGAAAGTACGTAGGTATGTTTCGGGAAAGCAAAACAATGTTACATAACACGTTGCAGACGCGCACGTTGCACATTTACCTTCATTCCGCGCAGAGCTTTTGTCCTGCGCCAGCTAAACCTCCCATGCGTCCTAAAAACAGTAGAAAGCACTACTTTCATAAATATGTAGCGTACTATGAAAACAGTGACAGATGAGCGTCGTCGGCCATTGCTAATGATGCAGCGTCGACACAGTAACAGTTGCGGCCACCATTATTTAGCGTGTTTGCAGTAGGGCTCACCACAACAGTTTGAAGGACTCTGGCGTGACGTGGACACAATGTATTTCGCATGTGGAAGCGACATGCCACGCCCTGTTTCGTATCAAATGCATATTGTGTTTTGCCGTTGTATCTAGTGTACTAAAGATGACCTGTATTATTACGAGTCTATATATACAAAGCCTGTAGATTTATCTTAGGTACTTACTCCTTTTTTGCTTCTTTATCCGTTTCTTCCATAAATTTAACGTCAAATGCCAAGTTGCTTTGTCGATAAATAACAATCACCAGATAAAGCTCCATTATTTCACTAACAACAGTCAATTTATGTTCCTGGAATAATATAATTACTTGAGTTATATTGGCTAGTACTTAATAGAAGTATAGTGAAAGGAGCATTCAACGCCCACGTGAAGCGTAAGTACCTCGTGCAACTATCAATCTGAGTACCTACGTCGCGTCGCTACAGCATAAGGTAGGCAAGTGTGAATTCTTCAAAAATGTGCGTGTAAAAACAACATCATTTGAAAGCTCTCAAAGCGCTCCGCTACACGCTGTGTGTCGATTTCTTAAAAAGATTGCTCACAAACACGACGTGTCGGCGCAACATTACGCGGAGGGTGAAACAACACAAGCCATTTGTAGGCGCCAAGTGTTTGCTGAAGAGTCGGTGTGGCATCGCTAATGAGCAGGGAATCGGAGAAAGTGCTCGTGTGGGATGCGAACCGCAGAAGCCACACAAACAGTCGCACTTGTACGAGTTGTACGTGTGGTGTGCACCAACCTCCGCGCCGACTTCCTCTCTACTTGCCCTCTTGTTACTCCGTACATGTTTAACATACTATCGCCGACCTCCTTACTACTAATTTGTATGGACAAATACAGCAACACGGCCGCATACCCAAGTTCTCATTGCAGTGTTAATTTGGCGTTGTTATAAGATGTGATGTGAAAGCTGTGCAATATATTTAGATACATATTTTCCAATTATACCTCCCGTGCATTTTTGTTTCGACATCTTTAAATAAAAAATAAACGTATCATGCGTAAGTTATTGTGTTAAAGTAATAACAAAAGTAATGCATCCAGTGTCAGTTTCGTTTTAGCAATGATGTTCTAATTGACAAAGTTAGGAGCATGGTCGTGTAGCAAGTGCCCGTTATATGATTGCAGTTGACGTGAAGAGACGGATGCGTAGTGGTCCGGACAGGCGAAACCTGCTGGACAAGCGCGGTTCGATGCCCGGCAGAGCACTTGTCGCACACATCGCCCGTATAATTTTTTCTCAGATCTCCCATGATCACGCTATCACGACCTTGATTTTTTATAACGACGGGGTTCGTAAACGACCACATAAAATCGAGCATGGAATTCTTAATTTTCTGTTTTGGACTTTTGGATGTTTCAATTTCAATGGGATTCTTTATAGTGTACGCCTTAGAATACTTAAATGGCATATTTTCGACATTGATGTCTATATTAATTATTTTGTATAATGTTAATTTGAGTCACGTGCTTTGTTGTACAATTCGACCGTGGATGTATTACATAGTATGTAATTTGGCTCACTTATTGTAGCTAAATTGGCATCTGCTTTGTCCGCAAACCATATGTCGTCATTCACCTGTCCCCTACAAATACCCTATTTGTTGAGTAGATCTATGAGATCCGCAGTTATTTAATAATTTCGCTGAGCAAAGACGCGGTGGCCGGGCGAGTGTTTGCCCATCCCGGACGTCGCCGCGTCGTGTTTGCACTCAATAAGCCGCGGCAAACACTCTTTCGTCGACCTATTCTTATCCAAAGCCTTTAACACTCACATTGTAATGTAAGTTAAAGCGATCCAACCAGCCTTGTTTTGTGTGATGGCAAATAACTTGAGATTTATGACTTGATCGAAGGCTTGGAACTATAACGATTACGATTATGTAAGAGCTTGAAACACGAAAGCGAAACTGTACAGTTTGAATTTAAAAAAACGCTTACAAGTACATAGAATTTACACCAGACACATCATTAGTTATCGTCGAGCACAAATTTAGTTTTTTGAAAAGACACGCGACTTTTGTCCTCATTTCACTTTCAGTTATTGCGCTTAGCCAAGTTCATCATGTCTTGTGGGTCAATACTAATCTCTACAGTTTTAACTTTTCCCCGTTATCTTTATAAGAATATGATAGACAAGCGGTCAAGTGCGACAAAAGTGTAGCACGTCCAGTCGTACATTACTGCTCCTTATTGAGATATTTTTTATATTTTTTTATCGCGGCTTTACTCGCGCCTTGTTTAAACTCCCATTACAACCTTTTAAGGGTGGAATTTTCGGAAATCTGTCTTTGTGTTAGTAATCTGTGTCATCTGTGTGCCATACTTCAGCCCAATCCGTTCAGTAGTTTGAGCTGTGTTGATAGATCAGTCAGTCAAGGTTTCCTGTTATACACAGAAGATAATTAATAATTATTACATTTTATTTTTATATTAGAAAAAAATATTGTGAAAAATAATGTTTTATTTTTTTATATTTTAACGTAAATATTTATAAGGTTTAAAAAGAAGTTATATCTAATTGATTTGTGACGTTGTAACTTAAGTTATGTACCATAATGACATATATTTTTCATTCTTCATCCCCATTAATGAGGTCGGTATCTAATAGTGTCAGTAGGTAATAAGTCTTGTAAGTAAAGACGTGTTTTATTCTTTGCAAGAAGTGGGTACGGAATTCTCAAAACTAGCCAAACAAAGTCGGTGAAATACTCGGAAGCGTATCTACTCTCTCCAAAGCCCCTCACGTCAATGTTGATGGATGGTCCCCTCTATGTAGCAGTACACAGTTGGATAACATTCTCTCACCTATTGTCGCCGAGTCGAACAAAAATACAAACGCACAGTCTCTTGATCTGGTACTTCCAGTCGGAAATCACTTCGTTCATTCGATGTTGTTTGAAGTTTGCAGACTGACTGTGATAGAGTTGACTGGTAAATTTCCTTTTGTATTTCGTGTGAAATATGTATAGTAAGTAGATATTGTTTCCAAACTGGATTTACGTCCATCTCTCATTATGATACTTAGGGCCTGTTTCACAGCTTACTGATAACTTCCTGTTAAATAACTTGGCAGATAATTTCATATCATTTTTTAATTTATCCGGCGGGAACAGGCTATGCAAAAGTAGTGAAAGAGGCCATTGAACTATTGTCAATTATTATGATCCTCTAGAGGTTCTCCGACATCCATTGATTTTAGGGATCTTAAGACGACGCATTGAAGATTTGGGGGTCATGGATCTTAATATTTCTCAGCCATTACAAAACATACGGATCTGATTTTTACATATGTCATTATTCATTTCTTTAGCTATAAATTTGTAGTACAGAAACACGATCGGTTAAACTTTACTGCAGAGAAAAAAATGTTGAAGACAGGTCTTCAAAAACATGGATTCGCATTTTATGAAGAAACGGAACGGATTTAAATCTTCAAATTTTCACTATAGATAAGTTTCAACAGACTCTTTGAAATGGTAATTGGATTTTTTAAAATACTTTTTAGATTAGATTTTAAACGAGAAAAACCGTTTTGGCGCATACGACTTTCCACTATAAGCTAGTTTGCACTTGTTTTTGTATGGAGAATGCCTCCTGTCAGTCCGCCACGGACTGTTATCAGCGCCGGGTCTGTGTCAGATGAGCTCCTACGACCAGTATAAGCTGACCTTTCAGTGTACGGGAAGCCTATACAATGTAAATGCTTATTAGACTGGACTTTATAAATTGACAATCGGTAAAATAGAACAAAGCTAAATGGAGTCGTCTTTGGACTTATGCGAATATAAAAAAATATTATCACATTTAATATATTTTCAATGTATTTCAGGTAACCAGGTATATAAATCAACATACAATAACCGTAAAAAAAAACAAAATTAAATCTAAAAAATTAAGCGACTGGGAACGTTCATGGAAAATGCTGCCTTATCCCTTTGAGATATAAAAAAATAATGTATGGTAGAATTGTTCCTTTTTGATAGGCCTATAAAAAAGTTCCCGATACCATAAGTGTATCTTTTAAAGATAGCTTACTATACCCATTCTAATGTTTAAAAAAATGCTTACATTAATTAATGTGGTCTATCTTTAAACCATTGAGGGTTTTCTTCGACAGTCTTCCATCTCGATCATCAGGTTAACGTTAGGTGTTTATTATGTTGTAACATGGAATTAAATAAGCTCAAATACGAGGTAGCTGCTGTAAACCATTAAGGGTTTTCTCCGACTGTCTTCCGTCTCCATCATCAGGTCACCTTTGGATGTCCATTATGTTGTAAGGTCATTAGACTACGTAACTGTGCCAAGTTTCATCACAATCGGTTCTCAAGTAAAAATTTGAAAGGGTTCATTTCAAGGGTAGTAAAAACATATACAGTTATGAATATACAGACGAATATAAAACCTGCTCCGGTTCTTCTTCGTTTAAAAAAAATTAATGCATACCTATATGCTCTGCTGTCTGTGCAAAGCTGGGCAGGTCGTTACTCGCTAATAAATAATAATATAAACTAGAAAGTACAAGTAAGTACCTGGGCTTGCGAGCTCTGCCTGGACGAAACTTGATTAAGACCGGACCAAACGTTAGCCCGAATTCCACGCATTTATTAAATTTACATAAATAACACGGCATCTTCCCAGAAATTAAAAAAAATAACATAAGTTTAAGCTCTGGTAACTCTGATAAAAACTATGTCTATACACTTTTACACACTACAACTAAGCCTATTAAGTAATATAAATTTCTAATAACAATGTGTGATCCTAATAGGAACGGTAGACCATTTTGTCTTATTCTGGTTTACATAGGAAGAAAAAATACCGAATACCGACACCAATTTTCATATATTACTTAACATAATATCTCGTCCGCGCCTGTATTCGTCAAGGGTTATGGCGATAAACTGAGATATACTAATGTAATTAAAAGTTTGCTGGTATGTGTAGGCCCCATGTAAGAGGTGGTGAACCATTTGCCATGAAATTATTACCTACCTACAAAGCCAACCTTAGGATGTAAGGTTCTAATGTTCTAATTCCATGAGGCTTCTAATGTAACCAATGCCGCAGAATACCAATATTTTACACGAACACGAAGTGACTGCAGTCAGACATTTATGCTTCTAAATTTTTGGGCAGTACCAATATTCGAAGGATATTCGAAGTTGTCAGGCTTTCTTGGGCTTTTGACTACCACTAACGATTGTCATAGTTGTCTGTATTCGTTCGTTCGTTAGGCGACATTTTATACAGCACCATCAGTCCCAAAATTAGTAGAGCACTAGACAATAGAAATAATACTTAAATAGTTTTTTTTTATATATTTATAAATACTTAAGAAATACCCAGACCAACACAAACCATTATTTTCATCACACATATTTGTGTCTTGTAGGAATCTAGCCCTTGACAACAGGGAAAGAGCGCTTTACGACGTGCTCACCGAGGCACGGAGGGGTCTCGGTATGTTAAAAATGGTCACCAGTATAATTATACACGCACATCATCACACAAAACGGCTCATAACTCAGTTATGAGCTCCAGAAACTACTGTATGTGTTGCCATATTTAAATTTTTGTTTAAGAATCTTTTGTAGATAGCAGCAGTATGACAAACATGAAAATTGTAAACCATTTTATATTATCGACTATAAATTTATTAGCATGCTATTTTGACATGTTACCTTTAATTAGAAATCTTAAAATATACATTTAATATTAGGTACATAATAATTTAATTATGTAATTTTTAATTCCTAGCGGTCCGTCCCGACGTCACACGGGTAAACATTACCGGGACTAGCATACAACTACTACGTACTATAGTAGCTCCTTAGTACCACGTTCCTACATCCATTTTTAAAACGCAGACATACTTAATTGAATTTTTATCAATATTTTTTGTTCTCAAAATATATGTAAGAAGCCTATAGACCGTCGGTAAACAAGTGAATGGGTGCGTGATTCTTGGGTTCCGCGACACCGCGCCGCCGCCCGCCGAGCGCTTTCTTTATCGCGGCCATGTTTGAGTTAGTAATAAACCAGCCTTACATTAGACGCACTCCATTCATATTAGTTCCGCAGTACTACCATACTTATGGAGCGGATGGGTAACTTCAATAGTTAAGAATAGGAAGGTGGTAGCGTCCCAGATTCTAAGGGTGACTGGAATTGAGACGCCAAGCGAGCATGTGAAGTACGTAGCCATTTTAACCAAAAATTGTTCTGTCCATCTGGTCCTGGAGCTAATTATTATTATTATATAATCGTTGACCTCTGGGAACAACCCCTTAAAATATCCATTTAACATTACACAAAATAATTGTTCAAATTAATATTCTTGCAACAAAAATAAAGATAGTAAGCGCGACTCTATGACGTCTCTGTTCCACAGCGCGAGCCTACGATCGCAAACCACGAAGTATTTGCGGGGTGTAAGCGGATGGCGCGGTGCGGGGGTCCGATTTCAGATTCATAGTTTGTCAATGCCTCGCCTTAAAAAGATCAATTAGAGACAATGACAAAATATGTCTATCTGTGGAAAAAATCTAGAGCCTTCTCTTTTTCGGTCGGTTATAAAAAGTTGGTTTAAAAAGTGTTTCTATAACATCTATCTAAAGGTATTTCCCTTATTTATTAGAATACATTATCATACAAGTTGTTATGAGTGTAGAGCACGCAATACCTATTATGTTAAATTGCTTACAGAAGCATCGCAGCAAAAGAGATTCGGATCCCTTTAATTTCGACCGTTTCATTCAATCGGGCTTGTCTGGTTGAATATCGGCTAGTTCTTTAACTTTAAATATAGATCGCTATATATGAATATCCATACATTTAAGGAAATTACATCTACAAACATAAATAAAATTATATTCACTCAAAAGCGCGGTACAAAGCTTTCTGAACCTAATACGTGACATATGAGAATTTTATTTTGCTAAACTAAAGAATACTTTGCAATCACACATGTACATCTCCAATTAGCCGAACGAATGCACCATTAAATTCTGTGAAGCAGTCGAGACCTTCAAAGAATTCGCGTTTTGCTGCAAATAGTTAGTTATACTTGAGTGTCGTAATACGATTTCTTGTTACCTGAGAGAATGAGCTGATTGCTATTTGATTAGAATAACCACCTTCCCATACCCATATATTGACACCGAAGTATTTACAAACACCAATGTAATTGAAAAATAAAACGATTGATTCATACATGCAAATTTGTTACACATGCCGCATACGATAACATGTCTATAATGTCTACTATATATACCTAAGCTGAGCTAAAAATCTCTTTAAACACCTAGTGCACTAAGTAGTGATGATGGTTTTCTAAAAACATAAAAAAGTGCGTTTTGCCCTATATGAATTAACTAGCTTTCCGCCAGCGGCTTCGCCCGCGTGGTCTGGATAATTTCTTATAACTTTCATCCCCAATTTCAATCCCTTACAGCCCTTTTTTCGCATTAAAAAGTAGTATGTCCTTTCTAGTCTAGACTATCTGTGAACCAAATTTCATTTAGATCGGTTCAGTAGTTTCGGCGAACTGTAGGTGTGCATTTATAGTACACCTCTGCCTATGCCTTCGGGGATTTCAGGCATAATTGTATGTTATGTATCTAGTACAGACTACAAGTCTACATTGCACGAAGTAGGTATCAGCTTAACTTATCCTTCTTCATTTTACAAAGTACACAGTTTTATCTTTTAAAAATATCTTCCATTTTCCAATGAAGTCTTCTTTACTTAGTTTCATCTAGTGCAAACTTGACGGTCAGACAGTTAGCTCTCATATTATCGGCTTTCACAGCTTCCACACTTCCTCAGCTTGCCGCCTGATATCGTTCAAACCTTTATGCCATAGGATAGGATTATGGATGGATTCGGTGTAAAAGTAAAAGCAAAGTATTGTAATTGCAAAGTGACATTATTGTGTATAACGTGACAACCCTAATAATGACATTAAGGCAGGGCTGCCACTTGTCAAATTATCATTTCACTCAAGGTTACGATGTAACTAAGAATGAATAACATTATGTTACCACGCGACGGTGACCATGACACCGCCTCAACTCGTACAACGTGTGAACGGAATTATTTAAGAGCGTAAATAACGGTGTTGGGATGCTATAATTACGGCATGTGTTATTTTATTGGGTCGGTGAAATCCTACTGGCTTTGTTCTGAAAGGCGAAACATGTCTAAATAATAAAAATGATACACAAATGAGCCCGAGCTCCATCGCTTTATCTACCTGTAATAATATTAAAAAACTGATGTTTGTTTGTTTGGTTTAACGCGCTAATCTAACTACTAGTCCGATCCGACACGCTACGACCAATAGGAACTGAGTATCAATTAAAATGCTGCAAAAACGGGGAAAAAAAATCAACTTCTACAGGAAATAAGACGCGGGCATAAGCTAGTCTATATATGAAGTTAATATTCCTAATTATATAAACATACATTACCGCTTTATTTACATAGGGGTAAACAGAAACTACAGAATTTAATGATGACTAGCTTTTACCTAAAAAGTAGGTGAACAAATTTAACCTGCATGCTTAAGAACCACGCTATAATGTAGGGTAGTACCTATCATACCATAGCTTATATTATTATATTAACCCTCCAGTCGCTACCTATTTCAATACCTATTTAAAACTAATACGAGGATTGGTAGAGCAATTTTCAGCCGATCTGGCTGTTACTAACATAACTACCAATTGCAATGCAATAATTGTTAATCCTGTGGGCAATACACTACACGTGTTATCCTATCCAATCCTATTCGCAAATAGCTCGGTGTTACCTACGCACCGGTTTACGTAACGCTTTTGTTTTCATTGGATGATTCACTGGGATTAATTTCTGGAAATTTTAATTAATAAATAGTGATGTAATCCTGTGAAATGAAAAATTATGGCATCACGATATATACCACAACTGTATTTAAATTTAATTTCCAAATGAAATCAATTATAAATTGCGGTCAGTGCTGGGGTATATGTAAAATCATGTTTCGGGATTTAAAGCTGCTGTATTTGTATTTATGCATTTTATGATTGTAATAAACATAATATTCTATTACGCCTATATTCTCTAAAGGGATGTGCATCCTAATACAGACAATTACGTTGCCCCAATGACGGAAAAGCCCGGTAGCATGGCTCGTTCTGGGAATCGAAGACAGGACCGCGCACTCCATAGTCCCACCCTAACACTAGACCAATGAGGCGGTTTTAAGATAAAAAAACATGAGGCAGTCGAAGGTTCTTTTCAAAGGAGTTTTTAATACGACTAAAACCTGCATTATAGGCATAGGTTAGAGCTGTAAGGCGGTATGAGGCATGCCCGAGCCGGCCGTACGTAACCTTTACTAGGTATATGTTATCTCTGTGGGAGGTAACTCAATAAGAGAACAGTGCTTGCCTAATCCCTGGGTATAGACCGCAACTACTTTATATTCTAAAATCTCAATGGACTAAAACAAAGGTGACATTTAGAGGCTGTCTACGAACAGCTGTTTCAAAACATGATGAATAAAGTTAGTAGCAATGTGGGAAACATTAAAAGAATCTATCTAAATGAATAGGTACTTTAAATCAACTACATTCGAAGTATCTATGGAATTCTAATTGCTTTTTTCTTCTTAGAAGAAGACCACATTTTCTAGACATCTCCTCCTTAATATCGGTTGTCACCTCACTTGCACAATGTCATGGGTTTGATTCCCACCAGAGACACAGTCATAACAGAGCAATCTAGATTCTAGACGCTTAAATGTTTACTAAAAACTGTGGTTGACCTAGACTTTCGATAACTTTCTGCTGTCGCATAACTAACGGTACAAGTGTACAAGCTTATTATAAATGTATACCAATGCACCAACATTATCTTCATTATTTACCACTTCGCAAGCAAGTGTCACTTGCTCTATAAGTGAGTCGTAGAGTTTAAATTTCCCGTTTGACTAACTGGTGTTTTTACTTTACAGGTACTTACTTATACACTTCATCCATCACAAATCTGGCACAAATGTTGCGTAAGTACTAGAGACAAGTTAATTAGTGATTGGGCTTTTATATGTAGGTACTGCAGATGAAGACAGCTAAATTGGTTATTATTTTTAATGTTTAAAAGGGGCTACTGTATGTATGTGTCCGAAATAAAGGGTAAATACTGGTGAAATAAGGGTAATATAGGTAGGAAATGTATTCTTTTAAAGTTGGTTTGTCTGAAAACCCTAGTTATTCTTGTGTAAAAGCAAGCTAAGCGGAAAACCGTATGAGCATACTTACATTAAAAAAACATTCTTATAACAGAACACACCGCATAAAAACTTTATGATAATCTACATGCAACTCGCATGTAGTGGACATATCTCTGGATAAACAAGGACAACACAGAATGGAGTAAAAGTTTTTTATTACAATAACAATATGGCACCGATAAGTTGACGGCGCGGTATCATTGTTTAGCTGTTCCCGGAGTTTTCTCATATCGCGCCTTCCGCTCGTTTCATCGCAACTTATGCCGTCCTGGGCTAAACTTCAGGTTAATTAACTCGTCTCAACTGTGTAACTACAGATAAACTAGCATTATTACTCGTTGTTTTATTGTCTACTATATTCCAATCAAATCCGTGAACTTTTATAATAAGCTTTTTGTTTAGACACTTGCTTATGTTTTGCGTTTGATGTTTTTAGATTCTCATTCTAAGTTGAGAATACAATCTAAGCGATACTTGCACATACATTATTAAAAATAAAATAAAAAAATATAAGTCTGATAAGCAGATGTATAATAGTATGGTTTATAAAGCTTTCCGGCTCAAAAGACCAACAAATAAAAGGCTACTCGAAAGAGTAATAAATGAACAAAGACAATTGTGTTACCTATTTTAATAAAAACAAACATATTAATCTAAATAGTAGATTGTTCGGGGCAAACAAAACGCTGAGGTAAAATTAGATAAGGTTGACGGGCAGGTACGGCGGGCATTGTCGGGGCGGGCGATCGCCGCGACTGAATCAATGGGCAAAGTTTGACAGGATACTTTAGTGGCTCCGGAATGAATGCGGATTTATCCCGGCCCTGATATGAGCGACCCTATACCTACCCCTCAACTTGTTTACACACAGATATTCTCACGATTAATCAGCTACATGAATAGACTACATAATATTAGATCCTATTAGATAAAACTTCTACATTCATTAACCCTTACATCCGCCGTATTGTGGGAATGTTGTTGCATTACCACTAACAATGAGGCCAATAAATAGGGAAGAAAGAAAGAAGACTAAACTAACATGTTATTACGTTAGACGACACAACTAACAACACAGCAAATCCGTCTTAATTAATTCAACTACTTTGACTTATAATTACTGTTGTTAAAAGACATTATAGGGTTTACCTACAATAACTTCGAGAACACGAAAACTATGCTCTATATAAATAAATCAACATGCCAAGAAAATAAATAATAGCACACACGCGAATACCCTACTTTACCATAACCACAAACTGGTAATCAATAGAGAAGGGTCGGTCGCGCCGGCATTAACTGTGCGTATAGTTAGCAACAAAAATGCTGTAGCGGTGAGCGGTGCAACAAAGCTACCTGCTATACACAGCGGTCGTCGATAATAAGTCTGTTCAGTAATCCGACGACCAGACAGGTACTTATTATATAATTTTAACACTGACACAGAACACAAATTGAGCGTCGGTAATAATTGTCTCATTATACACTTCTGTAACTGTTTGTACTTACACCTCGTGAAGCCTTGTTCGTAATAATTTGATTTAAATAAAAGGAAGAAAGAGGCGTATTATTATTACGGGCGATGCTGATGATTTCCCAATCTACACGAATTGTATAACTTTTAAAGTTTCCGCAAAAATATAGCGCTATTTTTCGTGTACTTGGCTGCTTAGTAGGCAGGTCGCGCAGCGGCGCGGACCCAGGTCACGCAAATAGGTTAATAGCTACCGAAAAAACGCCGTAAAGGAAGCTTAATCAAAGAAAAATATTGCTACTCTTTCTGACTCGGACGCTTTTATTGAATAGGCAAGGTGAACGGAAGTCGCCTCTGATTCACTGACCGGGTTCATTCCTACCTTGTTTCACAATTTCACAAATAATATAAGGCTTAGATAATGCAGCCCTCACAGAATGAGGTCCTTTATAGGTACTAGGAAAAAAGAGGTACAAAAGAAAAAGCAATGGAATTTGTACTGCCAGCGCCCGGAGTTCTCATATTATCTACAAAGCTTTTACCCGACGGCACTGTGTAAAAAAGAAGCAACTAAACAGAACACGAGCAAAGTAATCTTAATTATAGTAAGTAATGTTTCTATGTAGTTTTTAGTTAATGAATTCCTGAAACCGTTTCTTGTTACATTGATGACACCATAATCACACATAAATCAACCGACTATGTTTGTACGTTTTTAAAATTCAATTTTGTCTACATTTTTACATAACCGTAATAGTTCAGAAACCACTCATACAATATTAACATGACTACTCCAGTATTCGAAAAAGGTTGTAAATGACAAATTGGCCGTCATTATAGGAAAGGGAACGAGGTTAGAAAGCTTGTACATTTTTCGTATCGCGGCGATTATGTGTTAGTTGCATGCAACGGTTACAACACAGCCTTGGACCCGCTCATTATAGAACATGTACAGTTATTAATGTCGTAACGTCTTTTCAAACTATTGCTCTTTATGACCTAATTTATATTACCCATCAGAATTGACTCTTAAAAACGGTTCAAGTACATAATTGATAAGGTGTATTACTGTGGTGGGTAGGTGTATAATTTCTTTAACCTAAAATATCGGAACTAGTTATTTGTTACTCTAGGGTAACTAGTACCACTCCTATGCTTTGTCGGAAACTTAGGTAGTTGTCAAAAATTTGGTCGAATCTAGGTATTGGAATGAGATATAATCCAGGGTAACGAGATAAGTTCGGAATATTCCGGTCCAAACAATATAGAAAGTTAAATAAGTCTAGGAGTTTACGTAGGAATAACTGATGTTTTATGCTTAGAACGGTAGGTGATCAGACTTTTGGGCATCTAATTTCCGTAACCAAAGTCGTGAAAGGACCAACAGCTAACCAAACAAATTGTCAGGGCACAGGGAGATATTGATGTAACAAAGCGCTTTCATCCATCTTTTAATGTGGCAAGCAAAGGTACTAGTCTATATTTCTACAATGATACTGGTCTCCGATTGATAGCGCTTAATTTAAATAAAATTACAGTCTCAATTACTGTTTGAACACGACCCTTAATCTCACAGATTGATCGATTTCCATATTAGCCATTTAGCCTCTCTAGAAACAATTTACTACGAGCTACAGAGGTTTATATAACAAGAGATAAGAGATTCCTTAACACTTCCGATCCGCGTGGCGCGGTGCCAAGCATCGTGGCGGCAGCACTGAGCAGCGTTCCCGGTACATTGCCATTTTCAATGATAATTTATTCATCTTCACGCTATATTCCTTTACGGGGCGGTGGAAGTTGAGAGCTGTCGGCGTAATTTGTAATGGATAGTGCCTTTTTTTAAGGTCTTAAGAAAGTTAGCCTTTTTATTGCCTGGTTTTATAATGGCTGTGTGAGTCAATATGCCATGCTTCATACCTTTCGTCGTGATAATTTCTAGAGCCTAGGATTATAATAACCTTAAGCATACCCCTAATTTGATGTCAAGCTTAGTAGATAATGGGATTTAGGGAAGGAGACTTTATACCCCAGGTCTATAGGATTATTGATTGTGCGTTGTATCAGGGTACCAGGAATCCGAAAGCAGTCAGGTATGTAACTATATCAAACCTCATTTTATAAGAAGCCGGTTGGTAAATGGCTAAAGGATAGAGGATACGACGTACGGACGTAGGTAATTAAATAAAACTTATAAGTACTCATCACACTACTGACCAGAGCCGTGCCGACGATACGATAACATTCATAATTTTAATAGATTCCATCATCCACAGACCCACCTAATAAAGATTCACGCCGCCATTCACATTGTTCAAGTCGTATTGGCCTCAGGCGAATATTTCTATATTACGTATTTTATCAGCATTGCTTGCAATCTCTCTCTTACCAAACTCATAACATTGGATAGGATAGATAGATTCAGTAGTAATGTCATCTTAGACTAACTCGCTAATATTTACATCCTAAAATGTCAAGAAAGAAAAATTATCCATCCATAAATGTACCTACATTGTACTGGAATGAACTGAACTCAATATTATATTGAGTACCTACCGAAGTATACTGTTTACTTATATTGTATTTCATGATATTTTATAAAAGCAGACTAGTTAATAATTGAACATTGTGGACGAAAATTAATAAGAAGGGTTGAAGAGGGTAAATCAGCAAGCAGCAACACATCTCTATAAATTATCGATGTATCCAAAATATAAGCAATTATGGCGTTAAGGTTACTTTACATAATAATTGAGACACTGACTTATTGGCAGTTCATAGAGCCAAGTCTGTTTAATATTCAGAATCCCTCTAAAATATTCTCGACGGTATAAAGGACTTAGTGCCGGCACTCATTCATGCTCGAGTCCCTAAGACCTGACCTGGCCAGCCCCAGAGCAAAGAGGATTAAACTGCCGTGAATGCGTTTAGTACTGGCGCTTACACAACAATATCTCTGTTACTAGATATTTTTTCTCATAAAAAAAAATGTTTTTAAATGCTTCTAGAATTTATACCTTTTTAATTTATCTAACAAAAATACGATTCAATTACGATACTTTCGCGTATCGTAAATAATGTTAGTGATGTCGTTTTTTTATTATTTAAATAACGAACGCCACGCGTGTATTATGAGGATATTGACTGTTTGGAAACAGGTCCGGGGATACAGTTACTCTGTCGAATAAACACCCTATTCAAATATTGGATATTAATGCTGCTTAAAATATTTAAGGACATCGACATCAATGATAGCCTTTAATCTTGTTATTGTTGTAAAAAAATATTTTAAATACAAGCACTGACCTTAAAGAAATTAAGAAATATATTTTTAAATGTTAAGATTCGAATTACACTGAGCCTCAGTAAGCACATAGCTAGCAGCAAGCAGCCTTCTAAGTTTTTAATGGTAACAACAACCTCTTTGGACTGTAGATCGATATTTTACTAAATTTCAGGCACCACGCCTACTAAGCTAAGTCTGACGATGTAATAAATCGATAGACTTTAATAATATTATACCTAGTTTAAGCAGAGATGTACCTACACCTACAGCTCGCCGGTATGTTTCGGGCCCATGGCCATGCCATGGCCATGTAATAGGGGGCGAGCCCATTGCCATCAACTGTGCACAAATCTAGAGGCCGCGCTGCTATTAGGGATTTCACAGAAAAACCCAACAACACTGTTAATCTCAGGAATCGAACCCAAGACCTCTAACTAGCGTACAGTTGCAGTCGCGCTTGGGACGACTAGACCAACGAGGCAACTTGTAATTATAATCTTACACCACAGTGCTCTACTAGCTTAGCGTAAGTAGTAATGCATATTGGCTGTCTTGTAGAGGCATTTAAACTGTAGTTACTAGTAACTGGAAGTCCAGACTAAGGCTAATATTCAGTGACGACGCTTACGTAAAGTAACGCTTCCGTATGTCAGATTTGTATTACAATTTGACATACGGAAGCGTAAGTTTATGCTTAGTGTCGTCTCTGAATATTATTAGCCTCAAATTTAGCTGTATTTAATGTTCTCGCACGTGGCTAAGTACTACTTAGTGCGCAAGTTTTATGTAAATATTGTATGTGTTAAAGATATATATATTTATAGGAGTAGATGTATAATTATAGAAAATACAGAATGCCGCGACTATAAATAATAATGATTATTAGGGTTTGTTTCACCACCTCTGGATAGCCGGTAACCGCAGGATAAATTCAAAAAAGGAACAATATTTGTATAAAATTATCTGTTCAGTAATTAAAGGAAACTTATGATTAACTGTGAAACAGGCCCTAACTGTTAAATTAATTATACTATTCCAATAAATTGGTGACCATCTAACACGAAGCGAAGTTGAACACTTCGCTTCACACGAAGCGAAGTGTTCAATCCACCATTTAAATTAATTACTAAACGAAAAAATAAAATAAAGGCACCAAGTTCATTTGTACAGATAAAAATACAATTATGTAATTTTACGGAACATTTCATTCATTACAGCGCCGGACTCAAGTTAGAATAAAAAATAATTAACCGCGTTTTTAGTGGCCCTTAACGAAATTGGAAAACGCAACGATTGCAAGAGTTCGAATTCGGAGTATACTTGACTTGATGATCCGTCAGACTGAATGACGTCGGAAGTCTGACGTCGAACGGAGAAACTGTCAGACGTGTCTATGGTAATATGCGTGTCGCTGGTTATGATGTAAAACTGATTTTTACTTATCACTATCCCTGGGGAGTTCAATGTAGTCGGCCCAGCAGCTTTTACATAACTGTATTTCCGAAAGCGTAAGGTAGAAGTTTATGTTCTATACCGACAAGATTTTTCTTTCTTTCTTCTTTCAATTTCCCGGTATGTTTCGGGACCCATATAATAGGGGGTGAGCCTATTTCTAATAACCGGTCGAAATCAAAACTCCGAGCTGCTAATAATTTCATAGTAAACCCAACGACCTAGCGAAACTCCGGAATCGAAGCTGAATTTCGTGCCCGTGACCACTATAAGGGTAGTAAGTAGTCTTTAAATTATCCAGGAATACCTTAATGAGGCACTTGTTATAATATGTTTAACAAAAACCACCTGTGTGACGCGCTGGGACCACAACGAGTATTGCGTAAAATTGCCTACGTATAGCGTGGAGCGTGGAGCGTGTACCATTAGGTAGGTAAGGCAAGTTCTGATTAAACCGTAAAAGAGATTGGTTCCTCGGCTGAGTGCTTTATCGTTGACGTTATGTCGGCAATTTGGTGTCGTCTCCCCCGGCCCACGGCGCCTTGCCGGGATTTCTGCCGAACGAGTTACCTACGCATAAAACTGAAGTATGAAATGAAAAAAGTTCAATCGATACGAACGAATTAGACTACGTAGTAATGTACAATAAGATAAGCACAAAATTTATTAATGAAATGAATCATATTGATGAAATAATCTGAAATGAATTTACTTTAATTATCTTTAGACAAATTATGTAAAATTCTTCATGGATAGTTTACATTTCAAAAGTATCTAAACATATTACATATTATGTAGGTAAGTATAGGTACTTACAATAATAACCCTTCTGAACATGTCATAACATGTGTGACAATGTCATGAGTTCATGACAGTTTTGTTAAATTAAAACCAAAGTTGAGTTTAAAATATTCCCGTGGGAAGGATTAAAACGAAACAAGTGACGTTGGCGCGAATAACGCATTATATAATTTGAGTGAAAAATTCCCACCGCATTAAAAACGTAAAAACTGAACCATAAAAATTTTGTTTTTTAAAATAAGTGCTCACCGTGTGAGTGCGGGCTGGGCACACGGGCACACGGGCACACGGTCGCGGTGGTCGCGGGGAGGCGGCCGCGCACTACAGTAGGCACTTGGCACTCACAGTAAAAACATGCTCAGATAAAACAGGTGGTGGCTGATATATGGGTCCGCATTGGCGAGCGAGCACACTGCAGCTGTCCTGCCTGCGCTCACCTAGCCCACTCTTATGTAGGTATGCACCAACTTATCAAATCATTATTTGTATCAAACTTCGAGAATTTATTCCGAAATAAAATAATAATAATAATTTATTTCAGATAAAACATCCATATTTGTTAGTACAATTATGAGCTTACAAACTAGTGTTAGTAATGATAATAACTATCTCTTTAATGCCAAGAGAATTTTAAGGTGAATGCTTCCACTTGGCCAGCTAAATTCAAAGTTGAACTTCAATTAATTTTATATAAGCAATATGCAGGTCTTTAGGTACCTACTGTTACACATTCTAAGTAGGTTCACAGCAGTAGTACGTACATAAGTAATCGCTAACTGTACAAGACAAAGTATCAATTTTGGCATTGATGTCGCAATAACTTATTTTATTGTTGCACTCGTGTTCACAAAATTGTTCAATAAATAAATAAATGAGATAGAAAGAACTTGTCGGGCTAGGTTGAATGATTTATCCTTTTTTTATCAGTATCGAATGTGTAAAAACAAAAATGTGGTTTTAACGTGCCTAATTTACTTCCAGCTTGTCATTTGCTAATAAATCCATAGTAATAAATTCATTAATAACCTTTTATATTTGCGACTAGCTTCCCGCCAGCGGCTTCGCCCGCGTGGTCTTATAATTTTTTCCCCGTTTTTGCTACATTTTTCATTACTACTCCGCTCCTATTAGTCGTAGCGTGCTGATATATAGCCTATGTTACTCGGGGATAATGTAGCTTTCCAAAGGTGAAAGAATTTTTGAAATCGGTCCAGTAGTTTCGGAGCCTATTCATTACAAACAAACAAACAAACAAACAAATCTTTCCTCTTTATAATATTAGTATAGATAACAGTCTTATAATTAATGCGTCTTGATTACACATGGCCGTAGAATCGACACCGGGGAAATTAGTTGTTTGTAAAGGACCTACGAGCTTGTTTATAAGGCGAGCGTACACAGTGCAATGCCAGCTTATATTGAACAAGCTAGTATAAATGTTCGCACGTAACAATAACTTTGACACTTTGTTGTGTTTCTGTTTATTTAGGCGAGATGAAATGTTACAATATGCTTTTTATGCGAATTTATACTGCATTGTAAATTCAATAAGCGAACAGTGGAATAGGTGATATTATAATAGACAAATGTACCTCATGGAATTATCGCTAAAACAAATGTTTAATTTAATGTCCTTTGCTCGACCTGGGAGTAGCACTAGACTACCGAGGTAATGTTCTAAACCTACACCATGCCCAAGCATAAGCAGCTATCCTCACTATAACCACTACTATATTCTTTATTAAGTATAGGCAGAGCATCTCGACGTTTACGGAAATGAAAACGCTGGGCCTTCTAGAAGAATCACATATAAAAAAGGCTACGGATTTTTTTGTGACAGCCGGGTAATTCTAAACAGGCTTCAAGCGTCTTCTTCTCGAAGGCATGGGTGGTCTTCACACCTTCTTATTGTATGTACATATTTCATTTCAACATTAATGATTCTTGTAGTGTAGGTACCGTAAAACACTGAAGACTTTAGAGTCCAACAAAGCTTAAAGATAGTTATTATTTACAAATAAAACACCTACTCACTAAGACTTTATCCTATAAATACAAATGAAACCGTTTTCATTCCTAAGAACCGGCTTAAAAGACCTATTTTCTTTCAATATAGCATAGTAAGTACTGGCTGCAATATTTTATCACAAATAAAACAACGTTATCAGTGCACCGTTACTGGAACAAAGCGACCGTAGCAAATATATGAAACGTGCCTTAACCAGTTGTTAGTGTGTTCGTAATTTTAGTCACGTTCAAATATAAATCTGGGTCCAACTGAAAATCTGTACCAGCCTGCAGTGTTATCTTAGAGAGCTCCACTCACCTGCGAATAGAAACAAAATGTATGGGAATGAGAATGACATTTGTAAACGTCAGATTTGTCGAAACCTTATGTCAATCCCATACATTTTGTTTCTATTCGTTCGTCGATCGGAACGTTAGATTGCAACTTGGCTAGGCCCCCTTATTGTGTAAACGTATCTTCGTATAACTTTAAACACCTTGAATTTAAATAGAGGACTCAAAAGACTCAGTGCATCATTCATAATGTTGCGTAACTTGGGAGAAGCCAGCTGTGAACGTACACATTTTTGCAACAACTGTTATACAAACATCACTCCAAATACTAAAGAATATGTAAGTATCGATCAAAGGATAGAGATAAAACAGATAGAGTAAATCAAAGTATCTTCTAAAATAGATTCAAGGCTCAAACAGTGATGAGACAACATTAGGATACCGCTACACTAAGTATGTTCATATTCTGTGGTATGTATAAGTGTTTATAAATAGGACTTCAGATTATTTTTAAATAGAATAAATAAATAGCTTGAATGAATAAATATTTTATTCTAGGTGAAGCGGTAGGTGTCTCGGAGGATTTTCCGAACCACCAAGAAGGTTTCACTCCACACTAGCTATCGTGGTCTATAACTGACTGGACTGCAGTAGTACAACTCTTTAGTAATCCGTGTCATAACCGAATAATCTCCCAGAGAAAGTCAACGATTACTAAAATTTTTTCCGCTTATCGATCGCGTGCTCCACCCCGAAATACCAAGATAAAATATTACAAAGCCATTTGCTTGAATCAGATCAATACCAGATACTCGCAATAGTTAAAATATCGAGTTATGTAAAAGGCTCAAAAGTTTGACCGATTTTATTCGCTGTTGACAGAGGCTTTAATAAAAAAAATGGACGACTGACGACTAACCAACCCGCACGCGAAGGCTGATAAAGAAAGCAGATAGCCTAACCTTAGATAGGAGGCATATATCTATAGACCTGCGCAAATGCGAGTTAGAACAAAATAAAGAAACTACACACTAGTTTTGCGCTGATCAGAATGGTTAATGCAACTTTTTGCGTACATAATTAAGTTCGGAACGCGTCGAGGCTTTACTTAATAAGGTTATCATCTGAAAAACCTAGTTGCACACATAGCGGCCTAGCGGAGAAGCGCGTAAGCTCTAGCGGGGTCAATGACCGCGGACCGGTCGGGCGCGTGATCTCCGCCTTCCACTGTGTCCGACACAACTGATAAGCTCGTTCAATACTGTTTGCTATTTTATTATACCTACGACCGTTTACGTTAATGACTGTACGATTCGAATGCCTTCGTAACCGGCTCGGAAAGTTCCTAGATACGGAGTAATAGCCGGTTATAGTACGCATCTTGTCTGTTACACTGATGATCTGCGTATGTGGTCGTTTTATCGCTACTAGAGCTACAGTTTCATACTTGTATTTTCTATTGGTTATGTTTTATTAGTGCTCATCTGCAAGTAAAGTGTGGTTACAATAAATATTCTTGCTAGGTGGTATTGACTAGCGGTTAAACAATTCATCATGATATTATATGGTCATTGGAAAAAGAAAATTTTGTAAATTATCGAAAAGTTTGTCAAGTATAATTAATGCTTAAGAAAAATTTAATACACGTAATTAAAACAATTACCTTAATTTACTAAACTTTTTTTATAATACTAAAAGCTTACCTAGTACTTAACTACTTATAACATCTTCAGAGGAAAATCAACATAAACGCTTAAGATAATGATAGCACCTAAAACGAAGAATATTAATTTTCCTGCAGCGCATACTATGGGTCGTGCGAGGTCGCTGTAAAATACTATTTAACAGGTACATTAGAGCTTTTATGAGATAATAGTGTTACCGTTCTTACCGTGTTACGTAACCGAGCTACGTAGGCGATGCTTTTACAAGGACATAATGAGCGTGTAAACAATGGAAAAGTGCATGTGGGAACGTAAGTAAGTTATCGTGTAGCCGGTCGCGGATGGATGCGTAGGCGCCGCGCCCTGCCTCTGCGCCCGCCGCCGCCGCCGTCCGTCCGCATTCAGTCAAGACAGATGTTAGTGCCAACACACATAAGCATGATGAAGGACATCACAATCGTAGTAACGTATAATAAATTATAGCAATACATTGCATTATATTACGACAATCACAAAAGGGGCTGCGTTATATATGCTTACAACGTTCTTATCAATACACACATTGTTATACTGTTTATGGATCTGATTTTTGTTGCATGTTCTATCTACTACGATATGATGCCGCAGAAATCTTGACGGTCGACATCACAACGCGTTCTAAATGTATGTCGGCCCTTAAATCTCTCAATACAACGAGCTATAAAGCTATAAACCCGGACCACAGCCTGGACAATGAGAGTGCATTACGAACAACATAATACTTACACTGTAACATGACATTGTACTGATCCGTAGATGTATGGACTCATATTGTATGGCTGATGATTCACAGCGTCGTTGTCGCGTTTATTTGTGTGTAAACTTATTGTCCTACAAAAAGGGATTTAACTATACGAAGGTCAATCTTTTGAACAACGTTTTCAAAAGATTTTGAGACTAAATTCTTAAAACAACTCTCACTGTAAACATATTTATAAATATTCAAGCGTTGGTTAATACGGTTTCTCCTTTTTTGGTTCATTTTGTACAGTTAGAACTACCAATATTTTATTATGTACCTTCACTTCACTACACACGAAGGCATCGGTTTTAATAAACCGCGACATTTACTTTGTATCCATAACTAATTTGACGCACAAAACAGATTGTATGCAAAATAATACACAAAGGACCGTTGTTTTAAACCAATCTATTAGCGTACGTTGATCAAAGATATTTTAGACAATCATCGTCAACACATTTAATAGAGTATGAAATACCTTTACCTTATATAGTCTTTATAGCTATGGCGCTTTAGAGCCCACTAAATTCATATTACATGTATTGTTGTAATTGTAAGTTTATAATATATAAGTACAGCAATACTTACTTAGTGATAATCATAAGTACCTATGCAGATATCTAGTATGTAAAATCGTTATCGTAGCTTACGGTTAAAATTGTCAAAATAGTTAATTTTTCGACATATTATTTAGCGATTTGTTTTAATAATTTTATCTTCAGTTATCGCAATTACTATGGCAAAAATTTTCAATAAGTAAGTACTTACAATTTGGCGGATTAACTGAACGAACGCAACATTCTTAAGCAATTTCACGTTGCAATTTACAAAAAGAAGAAACTTACACCCTCCGTTTACTACGTCCTGCCACCTGGTGCTATAATTATATACAATACATGACTCAATGACCCATTAGGTACCGACTCAGGAAAGTTATAATTAGCTCTGCCAAGGACAATGTTAAATATTTATGTTAAACAATAATATGTAACCTGGTAGATAGAGGTATGGCTCCTGTATATACATACTTACATATATTTCACCCAGCGTGGTTTAATTAAGTTTAAAATTTGATGTTCATACTTAATAAGA
This sequence comes from Acronicta psi, assembly GCA_946251955.1. Lineage (NCBI taxonomy): Eukaryota > Metazoa > Arthropoda > Insecta > Lepidoptera > Noctuidae > Acronicta > Acronicta psi. Next base: position 5,073,862 of record OX276475.1, on the reverse strand, counting down.
TGGGATAAATGAGATTAATGAACATTTTAATTACTCGGACGGTTGCACAATTAAAACATTTTCCTTTTTGAAAATTTTAAAAACACCGAGGTAAGTACATATACCCGAAAAGGATAATATACAAATATGGACAACAAACCACGGAAATTTATATGTAAATATTACTAATAGTCATCATAACATAATCACATTTTGTACTTATAAGGACAGAATGAATAACGATTAGGCGGGCGCTACCTACATTAAGGACGGATTGATTGTACTACAAACGCGTTGGCGGTATATATTTACATATCATTTAGTAAAAAAAAAACAATTAAGGTCAAGGTTTCAAAAGATGACGCAGACCATAACTCTGGTTGTCTTATTACAAATTTGAATGTCATCTTTATGCATCTTCCTTGAAAAAAGAATTGTCTATGCGTTACACCTAAAGAGTTCCTTTTTAATAAATATACTTTTTCTTTGTAGAGTACAAAACATAAATAAAATGTTGTGGAATTGTATCGAAAATCTTTTATCATCTATTTATCGACCGTACTTTCTACAATGCTTGCAAATGATAATAATTTGTACCTGCAAACAACCGAAACGGTAAACAATAACCTTTTGGCCCTGCTCTGTAGAGCTCAGTGAAGCATAAAAATACGGATATGGTATTATAGTTATAACCTATTTAAAACTAAAAACAACAATACTGGCAATACACCAAAATTAAAATTACAGAAATAACAGAACTAAATACATATTTCTTCAGGTAAGAGTTCAGGTCTTCGGGTAAGGTTGCCTGGGGCCTGGAAAGTGGCACAATTTAAAAGGGGTAGGTACGTGGATATAATAACGTACCCTTTTTAAATTGTGCCACTTTCCAGGCCCCAGGCAACCTTATCTAATGTAAGAATGACTTATATCTCTCAGAAATGCATTGGTATATTCTTGACCACGAAAACAAACAAACAATAAACTACAGAGGTACAAGTACCTATGCATATCAGTAAATATACTATATACAATATACCCGATAAACAGAAAAACTCTTACCGATGTACCAAGCTGAAAAATGTAAAATAAAAACTTAAACCATTTAAAAACTGCCCTCATCCGTAATCTAGATCTGATCGGAGATCTGCATCCATTGCGAGACGCGGAAGGCGGCGGCGTCCCAAGATACCTAATTACTTACCGATAATAATTGGATTCCCGATACCGCTCGGATAGTTTAATTTATTGCTCGTAGATTTACATCTATGTATATTAGAATAGAATGTTTAATTCATTTAGATATTTCAAACACTGCTAGAGAAAGTTTCGAAAGGGCTCCCTAACTTCTACACTATTTTCATAAGCTTCCAGTACAAAATCAGCAGTACGACTACCCTATCGACATCAATCCGTAGACAAACGGGGGCGAGTCGAGGGTTACAAATGATGATAATTTACAAAATAGTGTCAGTAGTTACTGGCTCCGTAAGTTCATTCGACGACTCTCACTTGATTCATATCTCTTGTTAAACTAGAGTAATTGTCATCTAAAACTCTTTCATTTGTTCACTTTTTACGGAAATAAGGGCTGTGGTGTGGCTATGATTGCCATGGCAATACTTGTCAAATATGTAACGAAATACCGTGACCACTGGGGTCATGAACCTCCCTTCGAAGTTGATCGTCACTCGTTTTGGCTATCGTTACATCGATCGCAGTAAGTAGGATTATTTGACATACACCGACCGAGACATTGAGCCCTATTAGCTATTTTAGGACAAGTACTTCCATATTTGGAGCTTTGGAATCTTCCACATCTACCATTTACATTATCTACTATGTAAAAGATATAATGTTTTATATCGATCCTCAGATTATCAGGATACCGGAATTAGATATTTTTTTATGACAGAACATATTTGAATTGTTTCTCTGATTTACGATTAAAAATGTGGTCAGTAGCTGAAGAGTATTTTCAGGATAACTACATGATAAGTGATCTTAATAAAATGTCAGGGAAAAGGTAATCTGGAGGAACCTAAGCTTCGAGCCAAAGCTGGACAGTAATATCGTCAGGCAAGATTCAAAGACATTCCCATCTGTAAGATATTTTAATATGAGAAAATATTATAGACGGTCGTCGACTGCAGGTGCTCTGTGCTTAATCTTCATCACTTCGTAACTCAATATCGGCATTCTTTATTTTCACACTTTCTAGCTTAACATAATAATTAAATATATACTTTATAACACCACGTGTAGGTTAAATTTCGAAATAGCATTATATTATGATTATTTACATCAAGGGCCACGTCGCTATTAATATTCTAAAGTGTATAAGGTAGGGCGAAGGGCGAGCGGGTTACGCAAGCTCTTGAATAAATTAGTAATAGTTAGGCGAACGTTTGAAAAAACTTGGGTAATATGTGCGGTGAAGTGTTGCTAAATATACATGAGCCTGAGAATGTGGCGCGCCGCCATTGAAACGTGATTCGATTTCAATTACATATTCAGCTACTACATAAACACTTAGAAAAGCACGCCTTTATGACAAGTATTTCAGTGTGTTTATTGAAACCCTCACATTCCTTCTTACTCTATTGCGATTCTTACACTGGGAGCATAATTTGTAAGGTTTATTTCGTATTAACAATATGAGTATTAATAGCACAACTATGTACTGCATAAATAATAAATTGAGGTTTTGGTTAATTTAATAATTGATTTTATTTCCTACTTTTTAGTTTCTAAATCATCATATTATTATAATCACTCGATAAATTCTAAATGATCATTTGAAACGAATAATAATAAACCTTAAGATTATTTTAGAAATCAATCCGCACATTAAAGCGCACAAAATCTGCCATTTTTTTTAAGAATTTCATGTACCCAGTGACACTCGTGCCATTAAGACGAATCTAATGAGGTATCATTTATCTAAATCAGTTGAGCTGTTTAGTAGTTATGAGCGGACATAGGAAAGGACATACATACATACATACATACACGTTAAACATATAACCCTCCTTCGGCAGTCGGGTAAAAATACGGTGCACCTACCTCTGTGAACATAAATTACCGTGAATAAATAAAATTATAAATGATTTAGACATAAAACAACAAATTTTCACAACACATTAACTACCTAGATACCAACCAACTCGTAACAATTAGTAGCTTCGCAGCTACCTTACCTTTGCACTGACGAAGTTGAAATATTAAAAAAGTCACTTAGCAGTAACAGACGCGCCCTCCTCGGAGCCGCGCCCTCCATGTGCCCATTTACCTCTCCCCCGGGAAATGACACATACAAATACATATAACAAACGCCATTATGTCAACAATTAAACCTAATGTTGTAATGTGTTTGATGAATGAATTTTGAATTAATACCATTAATCAACTTTCTAAGTAAATCCATTGACCATAGTGGCGAAAAAATCGCTCTTTTATCATAGTACATATTGCAACTTTTTATTATTTTAGACATGTTTACTTCAATCATTCGTCACCAACGATGCAAAGCAGAGATCACGACACTCTCTCGCTATCGCTACAGTGCCTAAATGTATACATAAAATCTGCAAACTTGTACTGTCTGTGGAGACTGGGAGACTGATTCTACATTTCCTGAGTACTTTAACCCAAAGCAAATTATTTATTCATTCTAGTAGTGTACATTTTGTAATAAAGCAGGAGTAATCCACTCGGGGATGTCGCAGCGAGCGTTACAAATGAGTAGAACGCGCGGGAGTGCAACTGTCAAGCTCTCCGCGAATATCATTATCGACATTCGGCGTAAACAATCATTATCCGTATCCCACGGAACTCGGAGTATGTTTTTTTAAGTTTCGTCGGGAAGCGCGTTGACGCCACAACACCGGCAGAGCGGAAACTGCGTAATGAAGATGAATGTGACAGTAAATGTATGTTAAAGAAATATGCCTTGAAATAATAACCTTAGATTTGACGTGTGATGATACATAACGCATATTTTTATAATAAAGTAAATGTGAAAGAGGACTTAATATAATAAAGGTTCAACAACGGATACTATATTTTTTATTACAATCAAAGTTGCAGCAATTTGATTCCCGTGACGCAGATAGCATTTGTTATGTAAACTGAGTCACTAGTTACAACCATGCATAAATAATTCTGTAGCCTGTGCACACGGGTAGTGGGGACGCTTTTAGTTAAAAAAGAGTGGAAGTTAGGGTAAGATTGTCGCGGACGGAAAATAAGGAAGATCTCATTTTGCTAGAGGGAATCAATTATTTAAGGATACACCCTCTGGCTCCGCTTTCATTATACAGAGTAAAAGAAACTCGGCTAATGTGTGTGTAGGTATGTACGTTTGGGTATATATATTATTATATAGTACAGAATCTGGAAATTATAGAATCAAGTAATAGGATAAAATGAACTATATGCAGCAAGTAAATAAGTAGGATTTAGAATAATAATGTCAAAAATAGCAGTCCAATAACGTAACAAAAGTTATGGTTAGTAACGTTACAAGCAATCACATTAAAGCCGGATCGATGCTATTTATTCAATCCTCACAAATTGAAATGTACACTGCCTCTGAAAGGTCGGAGGATTAACTTGCAAGCTCATTTCAAAGCTTAGCCCCTAATCAGAGGAGTTTATTAACGTCTACGTCGATTCAGTCTTCGGGCTGCGTCTGATAACCTGAATACCCTTGTATCCGTAGCCACAGCGAGATTCAGCCATCAAATATTCACGTGTGGAGGTATGGTTGCCGTTTTACTGCCTCCCCCCCCCCCCTTCCAACCGCCCCTCCTCCAAAAACCCCTCGCAGGCCCGCTCGCGCCCTCAAACGACCCTGTCTGAAACAACTGAATGTGCTAAAATCAATAACTGTTGTTTGACGACAAAACTTTTACTCCAGACGTTGAGGTATTAACCGTAAAATGGATGCTCGCCATAAGAGTAGTGTTATCGTAGTGGAAACTAAATGCGAACACGACTTATAACGATCCAGAAATAAACAAGTCTCTACTCAACCTGCTACGAAACAAGTTTTACAAAAAAAGAACCACTTAATCAATCCTTATGAAAATACATCATCATCATCATCTATTAAATAAGTATAGAATAACAATGACATGTACATATCTACCACGAAACATTAAGTACAAAAAGGGAAAATTTAATATCCCTTCAGAATGAATGTTACATAAATATCGTATTATGCTCCCATCGCCCTTTAAAGTTTGCTAAATACTGCAATGACGAGTTAAGGCCCTCGTCGAAACTCAATAAGAACCGCGACTGAGCCCGTCACAAATTATTATACACATTCCCTAAATAAAGTTCAAGACGATGTTTTAATTTGCCTACCTATACCGTAAAGCGGATATCACCAAAGATATTTTTTATGACCCCCAAACAGTAATTAAACATAAACATTTTTATAATACCTACTTAGTTTAAAAAATAACACCCCGTCGTTTATGCGTCGGGGGTTATAAAGTTTATTTAATGTTAAAAACCTACTAGACCTAGAAGATAAAATTAAAAAACCTTTACTTAATCTTTTAAGTACAAAAATCTAATTATTTGATTTGAAAAATCTTTATACAAAGCATTTGAACAAATGATTCCTTTTATCGGATTTGATAAATGTACCAATCCTATGCGTGGCCAAAAAGGCCCGTATTTTAGTTGGTTTTCAATCAAAACCATATTATTTAATTTACCTATCAAAAATCTCTTTTACATCCAGTATCCATGTTGTTTTTGGTGCGGGATTTCAATTTTTCCTGACTCGAGAGTCGACCCGCCACCCCGCAAAAGAGGTCCAAGAAGATGGTTAGGTTAGATACCTCGGCCCATGTGGTCCGCAAACCGCCACAGACCGAGCCGGTATGAAACAACTTAACATGGCCACCGGGCCTTTATAAGCAGCGGCAAAAAAAACTCTATAGCGCGATTCAGGAATCGACGGAAAAGGATCAACGCCATCTAGTTGACATGTTTGACAATTTATGTTGTAGTTTACAGTTGTACAGTACCGGCAAGATTTTTTGTCCAATAAATTAAAAGCTTAAAGCGTATAATTATGTGTTTTTGTATTATTTTTTGTGAAGAGTGGTGTTATAGCTTTGGAGATTTAACACCTTTGCAGGTAGGCGATTTACCGTGGGAATGTGATACATTTCTAGATAAAGTTAAAATACACAATAAGTATGTCCTTATTACGCTTGCGCAAACTAAGTAAATATAAAAAATGTGGTTATGATAAATCTGTGCACATCATTAGGTTGATTTTGTATTATTTACTTTATTCATTTTTAAACTAATAAATATTTACATATGGTTAATTACTTGGTAGCAGCTCACTTGATATTCTTCCTTGAAACCATAACCAATAAACTTTCATGTTGAGCAGGTACTTCCTTTTGTTCGTAGTAAGTAAAACTAGTTTTATACCAACGTTACTTTTACAATATGTATACTCGTAGTTATGGTTATTAACCCCTGATGTAAGCTTTAAGGCTATTATGCAAATTAAAACAATTTAGCAAATTGCGTGTGTGAAATTACATCGGTATAACCAAACAAAAAAGAAAAAGTAATTGTTTTACAATTAGGTTTATTTTTAAATTTAAATTTCGAATGTAAAAGTGCAGTGGTTAATAAGTGCTTTCTCTTTTTGTTTTTAAATCTGCATAACGTCCGCTGCGTTCGTCGTTTTGGTATCATCCGCGCGGTTTCCTCTGGTTTCCTCGCACAGGAAGGGCTTGTGGTTACGACAAGCGATAGTAACCCCGGTATCTATCTATAAGACTTTATTGAAATATTACCGGTTCACCATATCCTTTCTGAGCCAACATCCTATGTGACCAGTATTTTATGAGGTTATAATCTTACTACATCCTCGTCAGTCGTCAGCAACATATTAGGTAAAACACCATCCGTTATTCGTGATATGATAACAATACTATTTTATAAAAATATTTTAATATGTTTTTTTTAATCATTAAATGTAGGTATACAGAAATGCGGCGGCATTAGTATGAACTTTGATGAAATACGGAGAGTAGACATGAATCACACTGAGTCTACTGCTTAAAATAGCCTGATTTTCAAATGCAATAAATACAACCATTAAAATTTAAATTTGTAACCTAATTCGGGAAAGTAATTTACTATTGGGATGTACTCGTAAAAATATGCTTAGTAAACAATTACATTAAGGTATAGTAACTTGGTTCCTGCTTCCAAAGCTAGACTATTCCTCTTTCCCTATTTCTCATTTTAACTTGTCCAAATCGACCGCCAATTCTTAAGATTTGCAATCTATGGTGACGGAAATTTGTTCGCTTATCTTGTCCCTGCAGAAATCGCATTAGCCACCTTCTATCTGCTGTTACATGGAAATTAAAATCCTGATTCGTCGGAATAAAACGTGTTGTAATAAAAGTACGCAAACGGAAAAGTTAGTTATATAAAATCGGTAAGCTATAGATAGTCGATAATTATGGGCCTTGTATGGTACGATAAAGACTCGATAATGCCCAGCAATTTCCGCTTGAAACACAATCAAATCAGAGTTGTAATTGAGTTTAGTTTGCATCACGTTTGCTGACACACAACGCCAAAATTCAAATAGTACGTACCTGTTGTTTGAATTTTACCGCTGTGTACCACTAAGTCTGTAGCGAAATTACCTTAATTTTATTTGGTATTCAAATTCGCAGTAGGTACATATATTTTGTATTTCCGTATCCAATGATTTTTGTGCCAACTATCGACTATCTTTTGTGCTAAATCTATAAACCATTTACAGAAATGTTACATAATTATTAACCAGGAAATAGCGACATATTTAAGTCATGATACATACGCAGATCGTGTTTTTACAAGTGTACAGTATCGTTAACACATAGGTACGTATTTGCATCGATTTCTACATATAATCGCGGGGTACCTACAGATCCCGCTCCCATTTCCCAAAATAGCCTCCACAGTATCAGTAAAACGTACAAATTAATTAAAATACATGTGACCTACAAACAAGAACATCGTTCTAAAAGGGGTGTTTGCGAGTCCACGAGATCGGCGGTGTTCGGTGGCGGGCGCGTGGCCGGGACCCGCCTGGCGTGGCTTGGCGTCTGGGCACTAAACAAATATTCCCAGCGCATTCCCCGCTTCCTTCCTCCCCACTTTGCACTGATAAAACCGAAATTTGGTTCACATTTAGAATTGAAACTCACAAGATTATTTCCCTTGTTGAAAATACTAAATGAGGTATGTTTCTACAGCTGTGCAGCAGATTATAAGGTTCCTGTTTCAGAGTTTTCAGGATAATGTATGCTGTATTTTGTTTGCCGAGTATTTCCAAATTAAAAAAATACCGTACACAGCGCTGCATACGCAGTAAGTAAACATTATCTCAGATACTGCATTGCTTAAACTTTTAGTTGCTACTTATTTAAATACCTTCTAGAGATTTTTGGGCGCATTTAATTAATAAAACTAGACCTTACAATCAAGCCAGCCAGAATTACGGCATTTCGTTTACGGCCGTTTACTTTTGTAAACCGCCGTACTGGTTACGGCTTTTGCCGTAGCTCTTGGTTCTACCATTAAAGAAGCTGCAGTTTTAAACAGTGAAGTCATAACGAACGTCGTCTACGGCCGTGGGCTGAACTTGCTCGGCTTATGAATCCATTATGAACGATTTTATGTGCCATCTCCTGCCTGGCACAGAGACCTTATCTAATTCATTTGTCACCTCGCTGCAGCAACAATGGAATACCGAATAAAAACACAACATTGCGAAGCAAAAAGTTTTGTCTGACGTTTAGTTATGTAAGAATCTTACATAGAAGAAAAAATACTTTATTTATTAGGGAAGTAGGTACATAACAATAAAATGAAATAAATATCTCAACCAAATAATATACTTACGTTTCTTCGTTAAATTTCTTTCAATTATTGATGGTACGGCTTTATTTATCAATCATGCCACTAATCTAATGTGGCTCCGATGTAACGGATCTTACATCGACATTATAAAAAATCTTTATGAAAATAATCCCCCCAACAATATCCAGGACTATCGGTTTTATGGATTGAAATATCTCGAAAAATGAGAATACGCGTTTCATAATCGCATTACTAAAATGTCCGGACAAAAGTATAAGAGTTTTTTGAGTTTTCACCAGATACGTACACCTTGGTAGGCGGTGTAACGTCATTTTATTCTTGGAAAGCGAAAACGTAACCGTAAATTACATTTATTTAGAGCAGTATCTGACTTGATTTATTCCCTTTTTATGGTACTTAGCACATTCACGGCGCGCGGCGGAAGAAAATGTAGGTATACCTGGAGAAAATGAATAGAAAAATGTATTAGAAATATTTTTTTCAGTCGCGGTAGACCTTATAAATCAGAGTGAATTGTAATTTTAGCTTTAGACACAGATACAGTATGTTGTTATTTGTTTACGTATTTATTATGGCTCTCATCTTACGTCTCGATGGCCGTTTAATAAAACTACGAATCTGTTTTCCAGATATTATACATAAGTGCAATGCATTGAGTGCAGAGATACTCAATTGCGAAATAGGTACAAACATAATATCGGAGTACAAATGTTAGTGAATAGCTACAGCTAAGCACTGATGAACACCATGCTCGTGATGCTCGTTACTGTGTTGTGTCGGTTTAGGATAAACTGTTCGTGTATTCAAATAATGTTAGCATGTCGCGAGCTGTTATAGGTAACGAGTAGATGTGGTCCAACATGGCCGCGGGGTGAGCCCGTGTCGAACACCCCTCAATGATTAAAACCAGCCGAGTTGATTACGTTGCATGTTTCTACCCTTTCACCGCGTATGAATGGCGACCGATAGGTTTATTTAGGTTGAACATGTTTCGCATACATTTTATACATCCCTTCGGTAAGTTCTTTCGAAAGGAAATTTGTTAAGCAATCGACAAACATATGGTGGAATTAACCTAAATAGGAAGTGAATAAACAGCAGCAACTAGCTATACTTCTTCCATGAAAGGGATGCACTATAGATAGCACGATTATCTAAACAACACGTTACACAAGTAACTTAAAGTTTATATACAATCACATCAAAAACTAAAAAGAATTAGGTCACTATAGTAAGAAAACACGCTTCTTAATATAAACATAGTGCGGCTTACGTTACTGGTACTCAATGTAGATGTTTATAATAAAGGCTTACAATAGCCAGAACGTGGGTTGTGTCGAACAAACTAGATCATAGTCATAAGCCGCGATGTTGTTCGGTGATTACCATGAACGTCGGGGTAATCAATTGATTCGCGAATTGCGGTGCGCGCAGTATCAAAAGATTCATAAGCCGATACAGGAAACGGCGCGATTAAGCTGAACGGAGCGGAAATTACGCGCCGCCGGCAGCCGTCTCCGAATCTAACAATGCACGATATTGATCACATCACCACGTACCTACGTATAGTATATATTAGCTGTGGTATTAGGCACATGATTGCTGACAAAACGGGCTTTAATGTCACTATTTGTTCAGAAAATGTGACATAGTTAAAATCTAGATCAGGCGAGTAGACAGTTTCCAGCGCCACAGTCTGTGGCGCTTTTTAATCTGTGGCAATTTTGACTTTGTCGCAAGTAAACCCCAAATCCCCAATTAATCTCACATTGAAAAATATGAGAACACATCGTGAAAGAGGATTAACCGAAATTCGTGCCGAAAGAGTGAAATGATTAATCATCCCAACATTTTTTCAATTATGGCGGGGTCTGCTTCTAATGTAACTAAATCCGGCTGAATATCAGCTTTTTACACAAAGCGCTTCGTTACTAACATCGGATCACCTGAAATTTCCTTAAAATACATATAGGTAGCCTAAAGGTACACTGGTTTTCAGGCTTTTAAGGCTTTAAAAACCACCAAAGATTAAATAACAGTTAAGTTAGCTAAAGATGATCATACATGTCATTTACCTAATTACTTTGGGTCCCAAATTATTAAGCTGGTAGCTCGGCACTAAAAAAAAATTTATATAATGCAGCTGAACGCTTAACGCTATCATATATTGTGCCCCCACTCGTTCTGCCCACCACAAGCTAGAGCCACGACACAATTACGCTGATATTTCACTTCTTTATAAATGAAGCGTTGACAAATAACTCTATAGTTCTTTTTCCTAGCCTTTTCCCAACCATGTTGGGGTTGGCTTCCAGTCTAACCAGGATGCGGCTGAATATCAGTATTTTACACGGAGCGACTGCCATCAGACCTCCGCAACCCAATTTCTGGGCTACACCGATATTCGAAGGATAGACTGGTTGTCAGCATTTTTAGGTTTCTGACTACCACTTACGATTGTCATAGGTGCTCGTATGACAACCGGGACCGACGGCTTAACGTGCTCTCCGAGGCACGGAGGGGTCTCGATATGTTAAGAATGGTCACCCATCCACAGACTGACCGCGGCAAGTGTAGCTTAACTTTGCAGATCGGTTGATCAGCGTAGTAACAACTTGGCCACGAGCCCCTCTCGAGAAATAACTCTATAGTTATTACTTAGTAATTGGCACCAAATCCTATAGGTACGTATAATCTTTAGGTAAAATAGCAATCATTTATTGAAATAAGTAATAGTCACATCAAAGCGGCATCAATCACATCTGCGGTGGATGTCGAATGCAACGGAGAAGCGTGCCGAGCGATTTGATGTGTGACGCTTCCTCAGATCGCTCAGTACCATTGAGACGTTTTTGATTGCATTCCCGACATTCCTCAGCTCTTAGACCCTTTAGACTGTGAGCGATCACAGTTTAAATCGGAATTTAGATTGCATGTTAAGAGGCCGGCGGTTTTTTGAGAAAAAGGGAAGTCGACTATTGGGATTCCGAAGTGAAGTGGAGAGGGTGGCGGAAACCGTAGTTTGATTTCTAAATAGATAGACTGACTACTGACTAATAACGAGATAATGTGTATTAATAGACAAATCATTAATTTAATATACATATTTTTTTGTTTATTATTTCACTACAAGCACATAATTATCGTATTAGAGATTATCTTTATAATCAATTTAAAAGTATTTGAGTCGTTCAATACTCGTTTAAATGTCTAAATATATTTTGCTAGCAACAATTCGCTTTGGTTTTACTTGGCCTTGGTTACGAATAAAATCGAAGCGAAGCGACATATTGATTATTTACTGTTATATAAGTGTTATGAGTTCACGACAAGTTGATGACCGCAGCACACAGCGGTTGGTAAAGCTAGATCAAGGGAATTATTAATATGACCATCATTGATTTACTTTATTTGACTTTGACTTTATTCGACTGCCCTCTGTGGATATTCGTGGAAATTCAATGGGTATACGGTAGTTTATTATATGAGATAATCTGTTATGACGAATATACTTACTTTATATAATCTTAATTGTAAATTGGTAACCCTATTCCAAACAAGTATAGCTTATTATATCGTATCCAATGACATTATGTATGGTTAATCGTATCGTATTAGTTGAGATTTAGAACATCATGAAAACAAGTTTGCCTTTTGTTTATCTCAGAATGGTTTAGTAGCGATGCAGTTGGTATCTTGTTTTGATTGTTCCGTGGTTGGCATCGCTGCGGATGCCCCGAGATACCCTGGCTGCGGCTACCGCTGTGGGTACACGCCAATCAATCATGGCGGGCGACGACAGAAGCAGGTGCCGGCGACGCGGTGCGCCATCCGGACCCGCTTCAAGCCGTCGCTAACAAGTGGTTACGAACAAGCGCTGATTAAACCAACGCCTGCTAACTAACTTCGAGCAAATATTGACGATACTGGACACACAACACGTACAGTTAAACCCGTATTCATAAAAGTAGAACTAGACGCACCGGTAACTGTTTGATAGGTACACAAACAGGGTGTGAAAGACCTAAATTACTGGTAGATTTTGATAGCTATACTATTTATCGTAAAGATCATCTGTAACCATTTCAATTAGGAAAGCAGTTTTTCATCCAAAATAGAGACATGCTTTTGTATCCTAACCATTTTCAATCTTTGACACTATAGTCTAACGTTTTAATAACAACATCATATTGCACATTATATAAGAAAAGTACCAGATTAACTGTTAGCAATTTCTTCGAGTAAAGTAGTCTTCGTTCATATCTCCAAGATAAGTAGCCCGCTGACAACTGAAGAACACAATACAGAGCCAAGCAAGAACGCTTCGAGCACTTTTCAGCACTCGTATTTCCGGACAGTTCAGCCGTGACTACAGATAAAATACAGAACCCTACTGAAAAGTGTTCATGTGTTATATTCTTTACATTTTAGATTTCAAAGACAATTTCATAGTATAAAATAAAGTCACTCCCGCTGTTTGTACGATTAGACCTTTTAAACTACGCAACAGATTTTAATGCAGTTTTCAGTAATACATAGGATGATTCAAGAGGAAGGCTTTTAGAGACAAGCCGAGAAATTCAAACCCGGGCGAAGCCGGGCGGGTCGCTAGTATAGTTAAAACAGGAAAATAATTTGATACCTTACATAGTAAACTAGTTTACTAAGTATTCCCTATTTTCCATAGCTGAAAATTAAAAAGTTTTCATGCGCGCGGTGCCCGGGCTATGCTACTATTTCACATTTTTAAATACCAGTTTCTATGCAAACACGGTTACGGGTAGTCGTTCGACTGTAAAAATGAACCGTTTAAAAGTGAAATGTACTACCAAGGCTGAAAAGCTATGAAAATGGTCGCAGAAATTTCAACAATGGTAGCAATAGTGTTTAATTAAATACATTTCGCCCATTGATAGGGTAGGAATTTAATCTTCCTTTGTTGTAAAAGTAACGGGAGTATCGTTAAATTGAAAATTACTCTATCGTAGAATTATTGCATTAGGAAGGTCAGCACTACAATATAATCCGCATTCGATTTAGTACCTAAATACCTCTACGGATGTATTGTTTTGTCTATGTGTGTTTTCATAGGCACAAACACACACATTTTTCTATCATGTTGATTTCAGAAACGATACTTACATGAAGTTACTTAGCTAGCTAAAAGATTTAACTTCCCTTTCTTATATTAAAATATTGTGTACCTAATAAACGTTCTATTACTTTACGTAAATTTTTATTTACCAAAAGGAGTATGTAGTAAGACTAGTAATAAAAAGGAATGATATTTCACGACGACAAAAGTAAAATGACAAGGCTAAAGCTAATATTATTATCTTTCATTAAATCGCAAAGTATTAAGTTTTCGATACGCTACATAGAAAAGTTAAAAATATAAAGTCAAAAGTGTATTTCCTAGTTCCGGCGCCGGGCCGTGGTCGACAAAAGCGGGTGCTGGTAAGATATCCACTTGACTTTGTTTCTCCCTTGAAAACTATCCCCCGACTTTGGCTCAGTGCCTCCCCGCTAATTATGCCTCCACTTAAATAACATTGTAATATTTTTGCGAAATATTGCAGTTCAATTCCTTAGTAACTTTATTTTTAGAATCCTATTAAAACTTCTTACAAGAGATAAGTGGAAACTCGGTTCTCTATGTAAACTAAACATCGTTATGTACCGGTAAGTATTTTAATTATGAATAAATTAATGAAAATAATTATGAGTAGTTTATGAATTAATAATTAAGTACGTCTTTTGAACACGGCATACAATCAAAATAACAGGGAATACGTCTAACTACTTTTTTCGGAAAAACTAAGAGCAGTGTATCGTTCAATTTACTTAATACGAGTACGTCAGAACCTGGTCCGAAAGGCTCCAATCAATTACCTATTGTTAGTGGTAGTGCAGATGTAAGGCCCTACAGGGCAATTTGTACACGCCACTCATTTCATTACACAGAGATAAGGGTCTTGTGAATATTTGCGCTCAATTTGGCACATTTATGTTTTGGCGTACAGTGATGGGAGTGAAGAACGCCAGCCGAGAACAAGTGTCTGTCTTTATTTAGAAATGGAAATTAAACATTGAAGTTAGGGAACTTAAACTAAGAGCCTACACCACGCGACATCCAACGCGAAGATATTACAGCCTTACCGTTACGTACACGTATGTAATTAGTTTCGGGTATCATAGAGCCAATAACAACTCGCCCGAACTCGTAATTGGCCGTAACTGCAGCTCCAGTGTATAATTGGACGGAATCAAGTTGGCCGCGTGTGGTATCCGACTATCCGTTGACGTCACACTCGAATGCGAAACGCTAACTAGTGGCACTCAACTCGGCTAACATGAACCGGGCAAGGCCCACAATACGGATAGTGTGTCCCCTCAACTCGGACTAGCTCAAATAATCGCGTTATCGTTGCGATATTTCCCAGAGCCACAGAGCGAGGAAGGCTGAACGAGTAATCCGCTTTGGTCACGACAGCCACAACTTTGTCGATCGCTCTTCTGAATTCTCTACTTTAAACTTGCATGCCACGACAAAAGAGTAATAAGATTCGTTCACGGGTAACTTTCTTAAACCTTTAAACTCAAAGTTAGATTTTATTTGGTATACTAATACTTTGAAAAATGTTGGCTCTTGCGGTGACATACTTTTTGAATAGCATGTACATTGAACACGTACTCCGCGCGTAAACAACGCGCGTTTGAACGCTGTGTGCTATCTCTACATACATATTTGATTTACACATTCAGTATTTATACGCACCTATAGGTACCCGTACGTTGTGTATTCGGTGAACAATAACAGCTTTGTACTTTTTTATTTGATATTGATCACGAATGCTAAAATATTTATACAATAATTTTGTCGGCACGATAGCACGAAACGTAGTTGGAAATAAAGTTGACTGTTAGCTGTACGGATAATAGGCTTTCGTGGGTATTAAAGTAAGGTCTCGTGCTCTATGATATAGAGAGACAGTCATCGCAGGCATCGCGTCGCCGCCGCCGACACTGCACGCAGTTGCTTGGTGCAATATTTAACTGCATTCTGCATTTCAGTATCCAGTAAAAACTTTGTATCTCTAGTGCAGTGTTTGTTTCTAAACGTACGTGTCTTCCATGTGATATATCACTTTTAAACTCATTCTCTCGAACATGCTTTTGTATTTTGTACCTATTTGCGTAAATGATGATGACATCTACTTGTATTGATAAGTATAAATAAGTGTATGGAGCAAATATACTTATGTATATACGAGTAGATAGAGGCGCGCACGTCAAATTTATCGGCAACAATTTTTTATATATCGGGCGCCTCGAACAGAAATAGTGATATGAAATGTCTATAAAATATAAAAAGGTGGCGGGTAGTATTTTCGGCGAGAAAGTCATTTAACTGGGCGTCCCTTCCTGCGCCACCCGACCGGTTCCCGTCTTCCATCATTCATTCCGGTCACGAAATAGGTGGATGTGTGTATGGTGTGTATGTACATACACGCTATTTCGTCCGCAACACTGTCTGGGAAGGGCTCGCTCCGAAAGTGGAGTAATCTTTTCTATAAAACAATTTGTAAAATAATAACGCGACTGATAGAGCGTTACTAAAGGGATTGATGTCTTACGTCGTTAAAATTATTTTTCTAGAGAGTTTTATTAATGATTAAGTAATAGATCATTATTGTTATCATCATTACAAGGAGAATCAGTGAGAAAAACCTACCCATAGTATACGAAAACCAACCTAAACCTAACCCGTAGGTAATTGTTTTACAATGCAAATGCTTAATTTTTGCAGCCGGCGCAAACAAAATGCGCTTTTGCATTTAAATGAAAGTTCTTATTTTGAAATAAAAGCAAGATTTATGAGTGCAGCGCGAAAAAGCATTTAGGCAGCAACTTGCGAGAACATGTGATAGTGGTTGTGTACAAGTAGTACAAGTGTAGTGATAGGGTTTCATGAGACGCTAGGCTGCGCTGGGGACTGGCAGCACTCCACGGCGCACACCGACACGTCCGTCACACACGCGCGAGCATGCATGTGTCGTCGTCACAACAATGCGGCTGTCTGTGGTGCTCTACATACTTGTAATTATAATTTTCCATTTGGCAGAGTTGAGTAAATGCGTTTAATGTTCGACAACTACATAAATGGTTATACACATATATACTTTGCGGTCAAACTATGGCGGGTTAGTCTATTCATCTATTGCAATCGTAATACCATATCACAATAAAATTATGACCTTAAATAATATTTTATGACAGTTTAGGAATATTTAGATGACCTACCATAAAGTAATTCCTAGTTTATTCTTAAGGAAATAATTTCTATTTAAAACTAAGTATCTGAAAAATGTTATTTCTTAGGAAATATTTCCATAATTTACAGTTCAATGAGAACTGTCAACGCATGAGCCATGCGTGAGCGCTTTAATCGCAACAAAAATGTATTCTTAACACGAACAATGAACAGATTTTCGAATTAAATTACGACCCCCAAGAGGAGAGAGCAAGAAATTTATTTTAACAAACGCGTGCTCTAAGCCGGTTATTGAGTAAAAAATATATGGTACCAAGCTATTCCGTAACGAGTAAAGTGACGAGTAGAACTTTGTCCACAGAACTTGCTTGTACTAAGTACCAAATAAGAAAACAGAACCTAAACACCATCATCAACCCACTAACTGTCCTACTACTGGGCACAAGTCTCCTCTCAGTATGAGAGGGATTAGGTCATAGTCCACCACGCTGGTCTAATGCGAGTTGGCAGACTACTACGCTAATTACGCACATGATTTCGAAAAGTCTGACGTACGTGCCTTGGATCCGAACTCGAGACCTATTGAGTATAACTCAATTAACTTGGCAATCCATTGGTCACACCCTTAGGCTATCACTGCTCTAAACCTAAACATAAACCAGAATAAAATGCATGGTCTATTCAATTACTACGCGGGAGTTAAACAAAGCTGTGTCGTAGAGGCGTAGCGTAGACCGCGTAGACCGCGTAGCAACGCGTAGCCACATCAGTTTCAACATTTTCCTTTGTATATTAATTTTTATTTTGTATATTTATTTCCATATATTTATGATATTCATAGATAGCGCCAATAAATATAAAACAATATGATATTGGTAGTTAAGTATCCACGTCCCTTCCATTGCTAGTGCCTACTGCAGTGCGTTGGCTACGCCGTTATTTTCATTTTAGCTTAAGTGCTTAAATGATAAGGACCTGTTTCACCACCTCTGGATAGCTAGCCGTTGGATAAATCTATTCTTAGAACAAGAAAAAAAAACATATTAATGAACAAGTAAAGAATGATAATGAAATGTTTCGTAGCAAGTGTCTACGCCGTAGCATGTGCTACAAAGCCGTGTCAATTATAAAACTTGCCGTATACGGCCATAGTTGCGAAGAACTGTATTTATATATGAAAAAGCTTCTGTTCTTAATATAAAAATGAACTTTTCATATTTGATGAGCTAGGCAATGACAAAGTTCGTTAACATTTTTGTGCTACGTCATCGACACCGTACCATGTTACGCGAGGTAATCAGCGGCCGTATAAACTGTGGAAGGGATTTGCTGTGATCAGTGACAGCGCATTAAGGCGCATATTGGCAATATAGGCGCATTTGAGCGTCAGCCGGCTCAATACCGCCACCCCTCGTGCCACACTCATAGACTTGTCGTTCAGGGCTCCATTATGATCCGATCCCTACAGATAACACCGACGACCATGCAATTGTATAGTTTTGGATTTATTGTGCAACACCATTCGTTTGTTGTACTTAATTACGAGTAGGTAAAGTTTTACTACAATGCACTGTTTACTTTACGAATCTCCTTATTTATTTGCGTTGAGGAAAATGTGGAACGAAAAGTGATGTATTTCCGACATAATTATTGATGTTATGAACGAAGAATATTATGATTGCGTAGTGTTATTATGTGAACTTGTAATAATTTGACTACTATTAGAGGCATAGTCAAGGCATCCTTGAGCAAAACGATGATCACGAATTATTTGTGCCACCAATTTTTTAGTGCATCATAATCAAATCGTAATATGATAACGGGGAGTATCGACATGCAGTGGTGAGCGTAGTCCCCGCGCGGAGGTCACGACTAGCAGGGACAGGCGAGCGCGGAGCACGTGAGCTCCTCACCGGGGACCATTCATGTGCGAGGGCGGCGGCTTGCGCGCGCACCGATCGATACGCGCTGGGCGCGGGCGGCAGTGCCCGGCCCGCCGCGCGACGCCTCGCACGCGCCCCGCCGCCGCGAGCCCATGACCGCCCTCCACAGATGACGGAGCCCGCCCGCACCCTACGAGAGCGCCGCACTGTCCCCGCACTCAGCACGACCACTCTCGCCGCGCGATCCCGCACTCGCTCGTTCCGCGCGACGATAAGGTAGGAAAATCGATAAGTCTCCGAGTGCCGCAGCATCCGCTGACCGCTGTGACGGCCGCGAGCCCGCCGCGTGCCGTCTGCCCGCCCTGCTCGCGGCCTGCTCGCTACTGCTCGTGCCCCGTGCTCGATATCTGCCACCTTGTGCTATCATTACTAGAAACTTCGTTAGCCAACTTTTAATTTGCAACCTCTAAACCGTTACCTTGAATTAAATTTTATAAGAAATCACTACCTAATGCTATCAGTGAGTAATTTTCTTTTCTGCATCCTATAGCTAAAATTGCGGTCTATCGTAGTACCTTATTACACGAAGTGTTGATGCAGTAGGTACTTTATAATGAAATGGCGGGTTGAGCAACGAGTCTATTATCTTTCCTAAGAGATAAAAACTTAATATGTATGATATTCCATAGTATCTTATGACTACTGTCGGGAATTACAAAGGTTTTCACGTAGCACTAGTTTAACACTTAGGTACTTGTGAGCACGTGACCCAATAATGCCCGAATAAGGATCTGCTAAAGATCGTGGGGGATATCAAAGAAAATGTATTTTAACCGGAATAAAAATTACTTAAAAAATCCCCTGAATGTGACGCAGCCGTTCTATTCTAAAATATAAAAAGGCATCCTTCCAAGTGAATAATTTGCTAAATTCAGTCCAGTGTGTACATAGCAAGAAAGTCGGGATGGCCATGATTTCGTAGCACCCCATTTGTCATAAAGAAAACAGATGATACAAAAATAAATTGTTCCATAACTCATTTATCAAAATGGGTCCCGCCATAAAACGGGCCATCCGACAGAGTCCCTTGCATATAAAATTCAAAATCGCCAAATGAAAAAATGGCTATTGAAGCCTTTCAAAATGACGGAATGAAGGAAATGGTTATACCCATCTTACAAAACGAAGTACATACTTATTCAAAGTAGGACTGCCGTTTTCTTAAGTATTATGTTGATTTATATCATCGGTTATTGTTTTACGAATTTATTAGAGAGATTTGCTGCACATAGCTTTGTTTTCTATTTATATCTAGTAATAAATTTATCGTTAATACGCAATTCATACGACAAAAAGTTTAAAGAAGAAAATGCCGTTTGAGCTTAGCGAAAAAAAATAATGTCTTATGTTCTTGTTCATTTTTAATAAGTTTTTTCAAGTAAGTAACAGTAAGTAAAAGATATTGCAGTTTACAATACCCCCTTAGTGAATCTAAAAACTATTTACAAACACTTAAAATTTAACCTTAGTTATAATCATAATTCATTTGAGTATAGACGGCAACGGTCGTGAGGGGCTGGGGTGTAGGTCGATTATATGTCGTGATGCAGTGCAATTACTTGCTACGAGAAATAGTCCAAGGACGAAACGCGGTTCAAAGGCCACCCACCTCTCTTACACCGCCTTACGCCTAGCTTATCGTCTATGCTAATAATTATCAAATTTATATACGTAGGTTTAAAATAATTACATACTTACTTTCGCTATTAAATGACCATTTGACATTAAGTACCTACATGATATATTATTCAGAACTTACGGGCAATAATTGTACCTAGTACCTACCTATTTAATATAGAATCGTACATATGTAGTTAAACCTCTTCATGGAGGAAGAGAGTTGCTAACTAATATCTGAAGTTATAATTTTTTATACGAAAGGGCACACGCAGTGATCTCTGTAAAGCTTGTACCAACCAGAGGGTCAAACTTTACTTTCTTGGTAGAGAGACAGAGACATCCACAGCCACAGCTCAAGCCTATTGCCACTAACCGGGCACAAATCC
Source organism: Acronicta psi (assembly GCA_946251955.1). Lineage (NCBI taxonomy): Eukaryota > Metazoa > Arthropoda > Insecta > Lepidoptera > Noctuidae > Acronicta > Acronicta psi. Next base: position 5,052,731 of record OX276475.1, on the reverse strand, counting down.
AAACTCCAAGAAAACCCAATAACACTGCTCGATCATTTCTATTTCTCGGCGATTCCCAGGTCGACCAGTGTTACTGGGGTTTTAACCCAGTTTGGGTTACTAACGCAGGACCTAATAGTCGTAGACGTGTTGCAGTCGCGCTTATGACCACTAGACGTCTAGACGAAATACAAATAGTTTAATAAACTGAAATACTTTATAAAACTACAATTTATTTATTAGTTTGAGTTTTATATCGCGGTGTAAAAGCTGTGTAAAGGTGTATGAAAGTATCTACATTTTTCAAATTTTACAGGAACGCTAAAAAACTGGGTGGCATTGTCATTTATGCTTTTTTTTATGAATTTAGTGAAATATTGGCCGGACAATTAGTATTGCCATATTGCTGGAAGACTTTTAAAACAGTTTTGTAAAAAAAAAAATGTTGTTTACCTACCTACCTACGTTCATCTGATTCTTACACCGCGATATGATACTACAGAGTTTAATGTTAGGTATACTAACTTTAGCTTAGCAGTCTTAGGACCACTAGGCCTACGAGGATAGATTTATTATTATTATTAATATTGTCACCTAATTAAATTATCATAAATAATAATAATAAAATAAATATCTTTGGACATTTTACACAGCACCATCTAGTCCTAAACTAAGCAGAGCTTGTACTATGGTAACTAGACAAGGATATAATTCTAGACTCCCCCTTTTGAGACACAGTAAGTTATATATTGACAGGGTAATCATGGAAATGACAATCTTTGCTTTAATGCGGTATTAAATAACTAAAACACATCAGCATAGAAAATTGTCGGGACTCTAGCATTCGTTGCTCGATTATTTATGGAATTTAAAATGAGCTGCTTGTCACAGTGACAAAACAGTATTACATTTGTCTTGATTGTGGGTAGACGTATGAGACGTACCTTTGTTACTTATGATATATGTCAATGTAAACTTGCGCTTGCCACGATTAGGTTATGGATGGATGCCTTTTCGGAACTAACCGAGTGTTAAAGGACGGTTGCACCGCTATAATGAGGAGTCAGGAGTCTCCAAGGGAAATGCCAAGTCGTTACTAAAAATAACTAGGGGGGCTAGACAAGTTGCATTTTGACATTCGAATCGACAAACAAAATGTATGGAAATGACACAAGCTTTCGACAAATCGGGCTGTCACTAATGTCATTTCCATACATTTTGTTTCTATTCGTTTGTCGATTCGAATGTCAAATTGCAACTTGTCTAGGCCCCTGGGACAGTTAACAGAAAACATGTGGATTTTATACCACGGACCAGCCAACCGGCATGGGATCTGAATGCATATCAGAGGCTAGAACCCTCCTGATGCTCATCTTGAGACGCTGCTTTTGAGAATGGCGTGCAGTCCATGACAGAAAATAATGCTAAAGTTTTGAGATTTTAACATGAGGAGACCGCTATACCTATACATAGATATATACGTATATAAGTTTGAACGTACTGCTTACCGTAACCAATGTCCTATCGCGTCACTACGGTAATATTATGTAACAATATAATTCCGTATACAAGTAAACGTGTGCGGTTCTGAAATTGTAAATCCATTTATCCAGTTCTAGGTTTGAACCCTAGCTTAGCATATCACCCTCGAAGAGGCAAGAAGAGGCGTACCTAACTGGTCTTTGTGGAAATCTACGCCAACGAGGCGCTTATGTTCAGTCTGTTGTGGTCCTTCTTTGGCTGATATGATGATCGTCCTTCATCTTTAATAATATGTGCACCTGAGTTTAGTTTGAAGTAAGTTGGTAATGATAAGGTTGTTTGTCAGGTGATGCATCAACGATGAGTCGCCGCGCGCGGCCGTGACATGGGAGCGCAGGCATGGGCTGGCGCGCCGTGCAACCGCCGCACATCGCCGCCGGCTTGCTCCTACTGCTGCTAGTTAACCTGCCAGGTACTGGATAATGCACTACTTTGCATATTATATGTATGATACAATGAATTAAAGACTTGTTTTGAGGTGTAGCAAAACATGATATTTACACGTTTAGCAACCGTAAGACATGGTATACTGTTGGTAAAATGAGTGAGCAAATAGCATGACTTGAACATGAATTTCTCGAATGAAGTCTATTTGGGTATAGTAACTACTTGGGACTGAGGCATACCTTCCTAGATATACAAGTACTTGCATTTTGTATACGCAGTAACCTGCCACCAAGACCACCAAGATGCTGTGCACATCACGGCGATCCTCGGCGAGAGCGTCGTGTTCAATTGCCAGGTGGACTTTCCGGAAGACATCCCGGTGCCGTACGTGTTGCAGTGGGAGAAGAAGGTAGGCGAAACGGTACGACGGTCCACACTCCACTCTTACAATACAACGCTGCTCATCTACCGTGTGTGTGTTTCTGTTCAGTAGAGGTCGGCTCGTCCGCGCGACGCGCCCCGCAGAATGTAAAGTATAACTCGTGCCGTGTCGGCTCCGACACGTCGTATTGTCCCGTGCTAGTGGTAAAGCGCGGGCGCCGCGGGCCGGAGGCGCCGCCCCAGCGCCCTCGCCCCGCGCGCGCCCTCCGCACGCCTTTGTGTACCTCTGCCTCTTCTGCGTATTGCCTCGTGTACCTACCGCGCTCGTCACACGACCGGTTCGACATACACCACAGTGATAAAGGCCTTCAAAGCGAGTCCGAGAGAGCAGCAGACCCCCGTTAGATAACGAACATACACATACACGCCACTTTACATGTACAATAAGATTTTTTCCTCCTCTTATTTTGTTTGGGTGCACCGTTGTTATTCTGAGATAGTATCGGGCGCACTATCGCTTACACGGCTGACACGGGGCACGCGCACTCTCCGCGCTCTGGCGGCGGTTCTGTCTGTTTCTCTCTTCCTGTGGCTGTGGGTTTCTCCCACGCTCTATTGGCAAAAGTAGATTCATGTACAAGTACTTTACAAATGTTGTATTAATCTTGTTACTTACTAAAGTTACTGCACCGTTTATCTAATTTGTTGCATGCTGTAGTAACGCTTTATGTTTCCCCGTTTTCACTTTCTGCATGCCATGATTAAACATTGTTTTGATAGCGCTGATAAGTTTCTTATTTTCCTAAATACTTAGCAAATTAAAAATTATAAAAACATAGGTTCGGGGAATTTCAAACTTATGCAGGCAAATCTTCAAGTTATTATTTCGTGAAGTTTAATTGTTCTCATCCTTGCATGCTTCTGTAGTTTTCTTTTTTTACGTAGTCGATAGTTTTTACCTTGTAACCACAAAAACAAAATGACATTTGCGTGCAGTCGGGCCTCTGAGTTGCACGTCGTGTTACAAGAGATTCTGTCGTGTTGTGAAAACGCATCGCATCGTCTTGAAAGCTTTAGACAGAGTTGGAAATGTGTAGCGCCACAACCAGTTATGCGGCGAAAGTATTTAGAATAAAGTATATAGCTGTATGTAAGATAAGTGGTACTTAGTATATAACGAGTACGCGCCAGGTATGGTTCGGTGGGTAACGTGTGGATGTGTGTGTGTAGGGACAGGACATCCCGATCTACATCTGGTACGAGAGCTACCCGACGCACAGCGGCGAGGGCTACGAGGGCAGGGTGTCGCGCGTGGCGCCGGACTCGCCCTACGGCGCGGCCAGCCTCAACCTCACCAATATCCGAGAGTCTGACCAGGTAACAATCAATAAACAATTTGTTGCTAACCTTACAGGAACATTAACACGATACTTGGCTTTTACTGCGTAAAACACTCATCGCTCCAATTTTGTTTTTTTTCCTCAGGGTTGGTACGAATGTAAGGTGGTGTTCCTCAACCGGTCACCCAACCAGCACAAAAATGGCACATGGTTCCACTTGGACGTGCACGCGCCACCACGCTTCTCCATCACACCGGAAGACATTATTTACGTTAATTTAGGTGAGGGTACTACTTAGTTGAGTATGACATCATTAAGAAATATATGATGTAACAATCAAAATACAAAGCTCCAAAACTTCTGGACCACGCCTAGGGATGCCTTTAACTCGCCAAACTCACAGTCTATTTGATTAGAATTAACTAAGTTTCAATTTAAGTAATTTATGGAGGTTTAGTTAAGTAGAACTCTAATGTTCACAAACATTGCGGATTGCAATAAATATATTAAGTTTCGAGATGAAACTTACACAGATACTTTACCTATAAATAAATGTGTGACTATTGCAGGAGACGCCATTATCCTCAACTGCCAGGCGGAGGGCACACCCACACCAGAGATCCTTTGGTACAAAGACGCGAACCCCGTGGAGCCGTCGGGCACCGTGGGCATCTTCAACGACGGCACCGAGCTGCGCATCAGCAACATCAGGCACGAGGACATCGGCGACTACACGTGCATCGCGCGCAATGGCGAGGGGCAGGTGTCACACACCGCGCGCGTCATCATCGCCGGGGGAGCTGTCATCACTGTGAGCCTACACAAACGCCTCATAACAGCTTCCAAAACTTTGATTTCTGACACAAAAGTTTACAATAATGTGTCAATCAAACATAAGATACCACTCCGCCTGTATTCCCCGAAAGGTTTAAGGAAAAGCAGAGGTGCCTGGTTAGTCTAGTGCTAAGCGCGACTAATACGTTAGAAATCCTGAGTTTGACCCCCAGGTCGAGCAAAGGGTTATCGGTGTTTTCTCTAAAATTCTTAGTAGCAGTTTGGAATTTGGATTTGAGCCCCAGTTAATGGCAGGGGCAGTCCTATTATTACCAGAAAACTGTGGATGTGCATTAGTATAACCCCCCTTCGGAGAATACCTACAGGTGTTATGGTATTTATCATTTTAGCCGGTCGCAAAGTTAAAATCCAGACAGTTCCATGAGTAGGTACATACGTAACTTCTTCTTCTTCGAAGTGCCTCTCCAATTACTGGAGGTTGGCTGTCATTTTCGAAAACTCTAGTCTGTCCTTCGCGAGACGGAACAGTTCAGCGGCACTGTTGATGCCTAACTTCATACACTCACAAGTTTTTTATCGTTGATTCTTCAGATGCCGCCGACAAACCAAACGAAATTAGAAGGAGAGAAAGTACAGTTTTCATGCGAAGCAAAGGCCTTACCGGGAAACGTGACGGTAAAGTGGTTCCGTGAGGGTGCGCCGGTGGCTGAGGTGGCAGCACTGGAAACTAGGGTCACTATCCGACGAGATGGAGCGCTGGTCATCAACCCTGTAGCAGCTGACGACTCGGGCCAGTACCTGTGTGAAGTGTCCAACGGAATAGGAGACCCGCAGAGCGCTTCGGCCTATTTGAATGTAGAATGTAAGCATATATAATATATATGTATATATACATAAATATATAAAAAACTTCAGAATGCCAATGGCTACAATTCGCATATAATTATAATACTAGTATAGGTGGTAAGTATGTTCGTAATTCGAAATCGTGCAAAATAAGGGTTTAATAGTCATGTCACCCGTGACCGTGACCATGGATGGACGCTGTAAAGTGTAGTCAAGTAAAAGTCCGGATTAAAATAATATCAATTTATAGCGATAAAATCTATGAAAAGTAGTTTTATTTAAAGGGTTTAATAGTGTTCAGATTTTGGTCTAGCACTGAACAACTTTTAGTTTGAACATGATTTGATTACTAAACATTATGTATTTTCACAGATCCAGCGAAAGTAACGTTCACTCCGACGGTACAATACCTTCCGTTCCGGCTGGCGGGGGTAGTGCAGTGCTACATAAAGGCGAACCCTCCCCTTCAGTACGTGACGTGGACGAAGGACAAGCGCCTGCTGGAGCCCTACCAGACCAAGGACATCGTGATCATGAACAACGGTTCGCTGCTGTTCACGCGGGTTAATCAGAACCACCAGGGCCGATATACGTGTACACCTTATAACGCGCAAGGAACGCAAGGGTCTTCAGGTATAAATCCATGCTTAATGACTATTTAAGGTTTATTCAATTAAAAGTTTCGGATCCACAAGGAAATATATCTCGGTTTAATTTTACAGGTCCGATGGAAGTTTTAGTTCGTAAACCACCCGTGTTCACAGTGGAGCCGGAACCTCTGTACCAAAGAAAGGTAAATTATACCTAAATTGTTTTGTTGACTTCGTAATAGAGAACGTGACGGCCGGTTCATTGACCTTTAGATCATTGACGGCACGAATGCAGTAATCGCGCGAGTTGTAGGCTCAAAAGAATAATGGAAAACTGAGAACCTATTGCCATATTTAAACTCAGCCTTGTTGGACAGGGAAGTGGCTTTACTTGCTGTAAATATCAAAGATATTTAATACACTAGTAATATATAGGTGACTCGCATTCACTCTGCTCATGCCGCTGCCATTGCCGAGCGCTCCCTCGATTGTCGGTCTTTCATGTGGAATTCAAAGGACGGCAGCGCGATGCCTTCAAGTATTAAGGCTGAGCAGAGTGCAAACGCTCACTCGCGTCGATATTGCGCAGAAGTATAAGGTCAATATTTACGGCAGTGGCAGGAACAGCAAGCAGGGGCTGAGTATAAATGAGATACATACTTAATAGCGTATATTATAGGTGGGGGAGTCAGTAGAGATGCACTGCGAGGCGCAGGAAGCGGAGGGCACGCAGCGGCCGAGCGTGACGTGGCGGCGGCGGGACGGGCTGCCGCTGCAGAAGAACCGCGTGCGCGCGCTGGGCGGCAACATCACCATCGACACGCTGCGCCGCCAGGACTTCGGCATCTACCAGTGCGTCGCCTCCAACGAGGTACACTTGCACTTCATTTATATTAACCTGGTGCAGTTTTAGCGATAATGTTACATCTTTCCCCTTGCCATCAATGAAAAACTACGGTCTCGGTACATAATACGGTCGCACACAGACTAAATATGTGCGAAACGGATCGTCAACCAGCCATTTTGGACGCCTCTTAGCTCTAAAATCTTAACCTTGGTAAGCCTACGTGGCCACATAGACACAAGGTACAAATACCTGATAGTGGACCGCATGGTAGTGGGCTGAATGTTATAAAAATACGTTATAACTTGTTTAGGTGGCTACGATAGTAGCGGATACGCAGCTGGTGATCGAGGGCACGCAGCCGCACGCGCCGTACAACGTGTCGGGCACTGCGACAGAGTTCCAGGTGACGCTGCGGTGGCAGCCCGGGTACGCGGGCGGGCCCGACTACAAGCAGGACTACACCATCTGGTACAGGGAGGCCGGCTTCTCCGAGTGGACCAAGGTCCCCGTCACGCCATCTGGTGCTACCTCTGTGAGTACTCACATCACTTGGAAAAGACCTCGTTTGTTGATCATTCTCGATTTAAAAAGTTAATGGATGCTAGCTTTGTATAAGGGCCATAGGTCTAATTGTTAAACCAAAAACGAACACTTGATGGTTTTAGCATATGTATAACTAGGTATTAACAGTTTTGTGTATGTCTTTAAGGCTTAAAGACAAGAAGTTTTAGTCTTAAAGACAAGATGGATAATTTGGGTAATTTAGCAAAATAGAGCTACTTCAAAAAGTTACAATTATATTTGATGTAACTGCACCAATTAGTCTTAGGTACCTGTTACCTATTTACAAATACAAATCAATACTTAATTAGAATCACCAAGGTTCAAATGTTATAGAGCAAATTGTATTTCCGTACAGGTCACAATAAACCGGCTGCAGCCTGGCACCACATATGAGTTCCAAGTGAACAGCAAGAACACTATAGGAGAAGGAATGATGAGTAAAGCTATTACAATAAGAACTCTCGGTAAGTAAAGAAATTCAATACACGGCGGTTGTGGAAATAACATTTTTGTTGACTAATATTAATCTTAAGAAGAAAACAAATTTTGTATAATTAATAACTGTATGCATAACTTTGATGGGTTGTGGAAATGCTTGATAAATTTGTGTCAATAGAGACAAATTGTTCAACTGATAAAATGACTAGTAGATAAATTGTGGAAAGTTTGCAGTTACAAGGTTTGGTCGGAGTTCGAGGTGGGTTGATTAACTTAAAATTGCTTTTTGTAGATGTAGGCGCCAAACCGAAGGCGGCACCCACCCCGGCGGGGCCTGTAGACGAAAAGATATTCCAAAACGCACCCGAAGGCTCTGGTATATACACATAAATGTTGCACATTAATCACTTACTTAGTAGCCTACACGTAATCTAGTATCATCATATATTTATGCATTAGGTATAATGTATAGAAATGTACAAAGGTATTCAATTACTACCTATAATTAATACCCATGTAACATCATTGTAGAACTGTGTTGACGTTAGTGCATGATTTACAATTGCTGGTATTGTTTTTGATTCATTGTTTCAAATATTTACTAACATTTGCATGCCTGTCCGACTTACAACTTATCATTAAATTTAATCATTGTCGCTACTTACAATGATTAAATTTAATGATAAGTACGTAAGAATACTTATGTTTTAGAGATAAATTAGTACCTACACTACATAAAAATCAAAACATCATCAAAATACCATACATAAGTACCACGTATTTTACTACCATCCAAGTTACACAATAGCCTTTAATTTCACGCAATGTCAAAGCAACCATGTAGGTAATCACTGATAATTTTGTACCAACAATAATAATATTGTAGCAACTCATCTTTTCATTTGGGATATGACGTCACTCGGCATATCAAAAGCTAAATCGTTAGCTACATTATTAATTTTGCATATAGGTCCAAAGTCTGGTCCGCCGCGCAATCTGACGGTGACGGAGGTGCACAACGGGTTCCTGATCACGTGGCAGGCGCCGCTGGAGCGCGCGCACCTCGTGCAGTACTACACAATCAAGTACCGCACCGACGCGCAGTGGAAGACGCTCAACCGAGGCCAGATACGACCGGAGGAGACCAGCTACTTGGGTAAGTAATACCAACATCACTAATAGAAACCCACAGTCTCAAACCACTCAAAATATAATAGTATTCCTACGTACACGCGAGTACGCTTACGCTCATTGGCTGGGAAAGAAGTAGCTAAAATATTGTGTAAATACTGCCTTATCTATTTACAAAAAACCAACACTATATTCTAGTTCAGGCTTTGTCCCATTGCAGGGAAAAGTTCCACTTACCGTTCATATACAAAATAGCAAAGCAAAATATTATATATAATTAACAATTTTATAGCTGATTCGTTATAATTGACACCTGCTAACAAAGCAAATAATTATTTGAAGTGGGTATAATACCTACAGGGTGACTTATTTCACTGGCTACTGTATTTCAGATATTCCAGAATTACTTACAATTTACTTGCTACACTTTTGATACTAAAGAGTTACTATAGTAACTCCAAGGGCATGTGTCACCACATCCTAGTAAGTTCCCGTATTATTACTTGGCAATTAATATTGTAAAAATTTTGATCTATTTTTAATTTATCCGGCGATAAGGGGCTATCCAGAAGTGGTGAAACAGGCCCTAAAAATTATATTTTACGACTAGATATCGATACCCTCAAGTTAGTGAGGTTATAACAAGTGATTCAGAATTCACCTATAGTTTATTTAATTTGAGATCAGCATGTGAATACAAAAATAATTACATAAATTACAATTACCTTACGTGTATTCATATTTCAGTCAAAAACCTAGTCGGTGGACGTACGTACTACTTCAGAGTGTTGGCTAATTCGGCGACTAGCTACGAGAGTTCTGAGGAGGTGAAGTTCCCGGTGCCGGCGCGAGTGAAGCACAAAGCGATCACCGCGGGCGTGGTGGGCGGCATATTGTTTTTCATAGTCGCTATCATCCTGTCCGTGTGCGCTGTCAAGATCTGCAACAAGCGTAAACGCCGTAAGCAAGAGAAAGGTGAGACGCGGGAGATAAGCGGCCGCTAGTCCGCTCCCGGCGCGCGCGCCGCTAGTAAACAACCCGCGATCCTTGCTCTCTATACGTTTCGACGACAGCTTTCTGTGAAACTTAGTGCCATTAATCTCAGGCTAGGAGTAATCAAAATAATTGGTTGCCTCGCATCCAACCTGCTATGGTGCAACAAACGATAAACTTCATAGTTGTAATAAAAAGTCTATGGATAAAGGATATGACAATAACTACCTACTTTAACCACACGGTATACACCCGAAAACCATCTACCTACTTCTGTCACTGTGTGAAGTTGTATGAAATAAAATACTAGGCTCTCTAGTTTCGCAAAAGCAAAATAGGCAAACAGTGCTAGAGACGATTCCATATACCTAAACGACAATTGTTTCGCTGGCTTACAAAGATAACACTTTCGTTGAAGACAAACATCCTTTAATAACTTACCATATTGTCGGCATATTACATATGCGTTTGTGTTTTATCTGCTTATTTCACTCATACAACCTACATCGATATTTCCTTTGTAAGCTTTTTGCATGCGCTAAGTGTATGTAAATAATGCAAATTTTTGCTAACAATACGGGAGGTAGGTATCTATATCAATAACTACTGCTTATGTACCTAAGGTAACTAAAGTTTTTTCTTGATAAAAGTTTTTTAAAACGATAATATCATACATAACATTTATCATAAACAGATGCGTTCTTAATTATTTATCACGAAATTTGGGTAACTATAACTAAATTTCCAGATGAATCCGTATAACTTTCCCCAAAAACATGGTTTGAAACAGTGTGTAGATATATATTATTTGGTGAATGTATCGTTTCTATAATATATATAAGGGCTTGTAGTACCTAATCATCACATTTCAACATTTTATTATTTTCATTTAAGAACGAGCACTGGCAAGGACATTGTTTACAATGCAAGATTTTATTTTCACTAACTAATTTTTTTTAGAAAGTAACTGAGAAATGTACTATATTATATTCTCTTGAATAATGTTGGTAAAAAGGGAAACATATAAAAGAAACGTAATCAGCAATAATACTAGTAAATTTTTCTATAATAAATCCAGCAGGCTCAATATCCGCATTGTAGTCCAAACCAGAGCTCGTTGTGTTTTCGTTGACAATATGGTGGGTGGTGGCGTAGCATAGCGTGGGTGGCGGGCGGCGGCCGTGGCTGGGCTCGGGGCGGAGGACCACTCCACTACGTTAATGTTCAGAAATTATTCGATTGCAGCATACAACATGGTAGCCGCGCGACTGACAGACCTCCGCGCCGCTGATAGCACTCAAGTGCCTTTTAAGAAGTGAGTACATATTCCTCACTCATTGTATCGTCAAATTATATTTAAAATTGTTGGTCCTACCGAATAATAACTTATAAACTCGCTACATTCACGCTGCTATAACAGGAAATCAGGTCAGTACTCAACATTTTTTATACAGGGTGTTTGGTAGAACGTTGAACATACGAAAATGGTGGTTAGTTGGGGTCATCTGCTACCCACTTGGCCCAAATTATTTGACCTTAGCCGCACCGTTTTCATTTTTACTTTTTTTAATTTCACAGAAAATTACCAGTTTTTTTTACTTAAAATTCGAATATAATTAGACATTAATACAAAACAACATCCTGCCTGTTTTACCCATCACAAGTAAAGATATTCGAATTTAAATTGATAAAAAACTGATAATTTTCTGTGAAATTAAAAAAAAGTAAAAAAAAAACAGTGCGGCCAAGGTTAAATAAATTGGGCCCAGTGGGTAGCAGATGACCCCAACTAACCACCATTTTCGTATGTTCAACGTTCTACCAAACACCCTGTATGTGTATTACTGTAGTACTTAATTGTTATTTTAGTTAAAGCAAATACAGAACTAATTGGAATGAAACTGACTAACATCGACATTTTATTTACACAGATTTAGAGAACGCGGAATATCGAGTATAGTGCAATGTTTGCGGTTCACTGCTAACTGGGTGTGGCCGGCGTCGCGGTGCGGCGGCGAGGCGCGCTACTGGGTGTCGGTGCGGCGCGTGTCGCCCGCGCCCTCCGCCTCGCCCGCGCCCTCCCTGGCGCCCTCCTCCTCCGATGACGGAGGCTTCCTACCGCGGCTACGCGCTCCTCTGCGGCCCTCTGCTGCGCCGCCACTGTTCCGCGCCTCATCGCCAGCCCTAGCACTCCATTGGCCGCCATGGCCACCGTGGCCTCCGTGGGCGGCCGCCTGGACTCCTTGGTCACCATTACACGTTTCCGACCTCAGCTCCGTGCCCTTCCCGAGCTCGGCAGACGGCTCATTTCCGACGCCACCGTCTCCGTTCCGACTGAGATCGTTACGTCAGAGCGCACACGACCCGTCGCGTACTACCGCCGGCGCGCTGGCTCGGCCACGAGCGCGTCCCCTGCCAAGACATGCCCGTCCGAGGGCCGTCACGGATCTGCCGCCGCCTCCTCACGAAGCTTCACCCGAGAGCCGCTCCTCTTCCAGTGGATTCGGCAGCAAAAACGCTTCTTCTTCGCAACACAATCGCAGCAGTCGAACGGGTAGTCTCGCAGAGTGGCGGCCTCCTCCGTACCGGCCCCCGCCGCCAGCTCCGCCGCCCCGGCCCGGCTCCGGCGAGGTGGGCGACGCGGGCTCGGTGGACGTTCACTACGAGTGGGACCGAGCCACGCGCACGCCGACGCCGTCGACCCCGGAGCGGACCCGCGCGCGGCCCTCTCGCGATGACGTGGAGGCTCGAGTGCGCGCCATGAAGGAAGAGTTCCTGGAGTTCCGCAAGCGTCAGGCGCTGCGGCGGCGCTCTCCGGAGCCGCTGGCGCCGCCACCACCGCTGTCACCACTGTCTCCGCTGTCACCACTGTCTCCGCTGTCTCCGCTGTCGCCGTTGGCCGCGCTGACACATGCGCCGGCCGCTCCCGCTGAGACTGTCTGTTGACCGCTGAGGCATCAATAGTTTTTGAGCTGCCCTCTCGAAAATGGCCACTACTCCCCACCGATCCCCAATTTAAAGTTCTGCGCATCATCTTTTTCAGATATCTGGTTCTTAACTAAATCATACCTACCTCATTTGAAAAATTTAGCATTGGCACGCATGAACGATAGCCGTTGATCCATTTTGGTTGTCGGAGATAATTCGTCATATTTAATAGAGCCCAAATATCCACAAGAGGGGGCTAGTCGGAAGTAGTTATTGATTTGGTACGTTCACTGTTTATGTAGTGTTTAAAAGATCCCACCTGGTCACTGGTGTTCCGACCACGCCGCCGGTAACCATTACTATAAATATAGATACTTAGAAAAAGATGATAAAGTCGTACAAGAATATTTGCGACTGTAATAATGTACGTATAAAAGTGGATGCTGTGGCGTTTCATACTCGCACTGCCTGCTTTCCTATCTGATAAATGTCAATTAATTATTGTTCGAGGTAATCTCACCCGATTAAAATACATGTGGCAAATTGTAACACGAAGCCACGAAAACAAAGGCACTTCCATTTTGATTCTAATAGAAATGTAGGTTAATGCACTGAATGCAAAAAGTGAATATTATTGTGAACAGAATGTGCCATATTATGCAGATCAAAGTATTGTTTTAGTAATTATAATATCAAGTAATGTGGGCGAACGGTCGGCGTGTGCCGGCGGCGGCGCCCGGCGAGCAGCCAGTGCGAGGGGCGATCACCTTAACGCTTTAGGTATGAGCGGGGGAAGCATCCACGACACCGCTCATACCAACATTATATTGTAGTTATTATTGTAACTAATTACGAATAACGATTTACTAAAAGAGCACGCGCGACTGAAGCTCGAGTGTGCGACCAGCATGACGCAGACTAAGCGCTCGCGCACATGGCACCAGTTTCGCCAGCCAGATGCGCCCGCGCAACGCAAGCTGCGCACTTGAGCGCCAGTCCCGAATGCTTGTTTATAATATACAACAAAATAATCATTAAGTAGAATTTAGAAATAATTTAGATTGATACAAAACTTGTTAACTCAGTTTTGTTTGACATTAATTAATGAATTATTATTTTAAAAGTACAAATTTATTTTTATTATTATTTATGTAGTTACAATAATTTAAAAGGAACAACTGTACATATGTAAAAACATATTAGATATTATATACATTTATTTATTTAGGTGTGGTGTGGTATGATTGAGGTTCTGGAGAACTGTTAGCCAGTGCTTGTGACTACTTGTGAGGCACTAGACACTGTCGCCATTACACACTGCCGACTTAGGAACTTCCCACGTTTATAATTACTTGTTAAGTATTATCTTATATTGATGATGTCTAACTCATTTTTTATTCTTGTGTGGCTGATGACGTAACTGATGTGACAATGTGACTCGACGTGTCAATGCCCAAAGTAATCGCAGAGGATCCGTCAATTGTTTTGAACTTCACTCTATTCAGTAGGATTTTTTTAAGAATTTTTGATGTATTTTTTTATTGACCCTATTTCTACAACTGAAGATAATGTTTATGTATAAATACTTATTTGTTATTTCTCAAGAATAATCATTTACTGATCGGTTCCTTGAATAATCCCACCTATGTAGTTGACCAGTCAAAACAAAGACTGTTTAGTATTATGTTCGTTATTAGGTTTACTTATTGTGTCAAATGTGCCCTTAGATATTTCCTTGCATGCACGTCGCACTTTTTGTACCTATTGTTTATAACGCAGAACTTGTTTTTATTCGAATATCGAGTTAAGGACCTCCTAAAAATAAGTATAAAAATGTACGCTTTAAAGAAATTGGAATAAATTACTCATAACAAATAGATAGGTAGGTATGATAAGGTGTAGTTATTTATGTGCGTGCATGGAAGCGTCTGATACGGAGAAATACGGCGCGGTTGCGTCACGTGCACGCGGCGTGTCGGGCGAGCTGCGCACAGCACTGCGACACCAATATGACATTTTCGTAGCAGACATTTCTGCGGACTTTTCATACCAGTCCGGCGACACATTTAATAGATAATACACAGATAATCCGGCATTTGATTCAAATCCAGATTGTATATTTAAAATCAAGTTTGTCAAATGGTGCTCTCGCATGACATGCCGCTGTCACCCACTGTGTAATGTTACGTCAAGGACAGCGAACAAGCGCATCATTAGTTCACTGCTGATGACGGTGTAGAGTTAAGTTATGTATAACGACACAATAGACCCTTGTTTTGTTTTTTTTTTACTTGTTCTCTAAGTAAACTTCCGCCATAGCATACATTTAGAATTTTAGGATCGACGATTTGTGCAATAAATTATCCACTGTTCAATATAAAAATAAATTATAATATTATGTTTAAATAATTATGTATGTATATGCTCAATATTTTCGAATGACCAACTCTAAAATATTATCGGTAAATTTCGAAATCACGATTGTTAATTGAGAATTAATTATGCTTTGGTATAAGACATTGATACTTTGCAATTTGTTAAACAAGACAAACTGGACTATAACAGAGATAGTGATTGTTGTGTTGGGCAAGCTAACATAGTGTGTTAGTGGCCGTGTGGCCGGCAGTGCCGGAGTGCAGGCGCCTAGCTCGTGATTCTTGTTGTTTATGTTGACCGTGGCGGGCATATCACGATTCTAAGAAAATAATAGTCCTGTTTTTAAAGTTTCATCTTTTAGTATAATACTTATATAAAATGTAAATATTTGTTTGATTGATTTCATGTGATTCGACGAGTGATATAAAGCGACCACAAATATATCGCACACAATACGTAGGTGCACGACTACATTCCAGTAGTTTGCGTAGGTTTTATATTATAATGCCGAAATCACTCGTTTAACTGAAATTATATTTAAATGCGATCATTGTAACAACCACCAAGACTTGAAAATTCAATTAACGTGAGCTGTTCACAACGTATGTACTTAGGTATTATTTTGACAAATTTATTATAATTGTACGTACAAGAGTAAGAAACAAGAGTAATATATACATATAGCTCAAACCATGTGATATCTAGTCTTTTCCATTATAAAATTATCCTTCCTTTACATACTAAATTTTTAATAAATATCGCATTTCACTTATTTAACCTTTACAGATAATTTGTATATTATTGCCTACTATTTGTCCGAACTCTGAACACAAAGTAGGCCCACAGTCGAAGCACTTGAATGTCCTTAACGGTCTAAATAATAAAACTTTTATCGTCCAATTATTATTTCATATAGGTACCTACCTAAGTGAAGGCTAAGAAATAAAGCACTGCTAAATAAAAATAGCCCAAACATCATTCGACAATTTCTAGACTAAAATGAAAAGATAGCAATATTTTAGATTAATGTAACTAAATCGTATTTATCAGTTTGTATAAAGGAAAGTAAGTAAACGAAGTTATTGCACATTGGCAGAATGTATTGCGGTGAAACAGGGCACCCAAATCTTAAAAACTTAAGGCATAATGCACAATATCTCAGCACAATAAGTGATATTATAAAATACTCGAATATTCAAAATATCATACTGAGCACTTTAACTGTTACTCCAATGAATCCACAATAAGTTTGCCTCGATTGAAAACAAAATATGCACAAGCAACATTTTTATAACTCGAGTAAAATATCCAATTTCATTTATAGAATATTTTTAGTTATAAGTGTTGAGATCATGTGTTTACTGTGTAAGCACAAAAAGGATTCAATTCAAAAAAATAAAAATACAATAACGTTGCTATGATTATATCGTTGTATTATTTTACCTCTGACAGCCACATTCAAATTCAAATTCAAATTCAAATCATTTATTGCATTAGCCTTGTGGTGGTAAGCGCGACCGCTACGCTAGACTTAGAGGTCCTGGGTTCGATTACCAGGTCGATTCGAAGCTCGGAATTTAGCTTTGTGCCCGGCAGGGGACCGAAACATACCTACCGACGGATTGTGGGGGTCTACATTTGGTGAATCTCTGCCTTGCCCTTCGGAGAAATACAGGCTTGACGGTGTTTTATGATTGGTGATTGGTATCTTACCTAATCGTTCCATCGAAGTTAATAGTGCTGGACACACTTGGGGTATTAAATCATAAAGAAAATCTTGGTATGAAACCAAGAGAACAAAATGCATGCACTAACCCATCCTATAGAAAGGTAAAAGAAATAACATAGGCCTATGTGGTTCAATGTTCAGAATCAGAAAACAAGCAGAAAATGCTTTTCACAAACACGGAACACTTGTTGGAAGAACAAAACACCTACATACACTACGGAAAAATTAGATTGGTTACAATACGGCCAGACCGGCTTTTGACCCTTCCTTATCCGAATTTCTATTTGTAAAAGCGGTATCAAAATCAGTACATTCGTTTGTGGGATGAGCGTGAACCGTAAGTTCAGATAGGTTCACTTCAAGCCAATTAGCTCTACCATCTGCTAAAGGGTCGAGCTACCCCTGCCTATATACTACCTATACAATAACTAACAATATCATCGACCCATCTCACAAATGAAAACCCAGCTCTTTTTACTAATCCACATTCCTCTGTCACCAGTTGGTCGCAGTGCCTTGCTCTGCTGCCGTTACAAGAGAAACATATTGAAGCCAGGTTTGCAGACTATGATGATAAGCACATATTATGTGAACGTTTATTTATTTATTTAATTAATTAATTACTACGGACACACCAATTACGGTAACTAAAAAAAACTAAGTTTATTAAAATCTACAAAGTAAATAAAAGAAAGTAAAAACACTTTCATACCTTCCTCTCACAGTACTTCTGACATACCAATATAATCTTCGTCCACTCATCCGCAAACAGATCGCCTGTTGGATTAGAATCCAAGAGATCGTTTAGCGCGGCCAGGGTGCGAGGAATTGGCGACTTAGCACGTGCAACGGTACGGCATGGGGGTACGGCACACAGCCTGTGTTTCTTGCCCCGGCAGTAATTAATTGTCTGGGACAAAAAAGCACGCCAGCACGCGAAGCAGATCAGGAGCGTCAATAGCGCCACGGAGCGTCTTGCAGGCTATTGTGAGCTGATCTCGGGCTCGCCTTACCTCTAGCGAGTTATATCCGAGGCAACCCAGCAAGAATTTTGTCTGATAGAGTAGGTACTACGTTAGGTACTATACATAGGTACCTATTCTAATTCATTGCTACCGTCCCTGAGAAGGGAAGCTGGAAGATTCGTGGCCTGAAATGCACCAGTGCCACAGCTTTTAACTCGGTAAAAATTTACCTGCTTGGTGCTCAACTGTTCTAGCATAAGCAGCTGTTTCTTTTTATCACCATCATATATTCTCAGCCAAAAGAGGTCCACTGATGTACAAAGGTTATTATGTTGTCTGAACTGGTATGTTTTCTTTTACTATATACCTACTAACTATCTGTAATGCATCATAACATTTGTGCCTATCTCTGCAAATTCAGTTTACACGCGGTACGAATATAAAGGCTCGTCAATGAAATAGAAAAGAGTAGCAAATTTTAGTTTTAGAATATACTAAATGTAGGGAACTAAAGCCACTCAGCCAAAACCTACAAATATTTTTGTAAGTATGAAGTCAGTAATAATTCTTACGGTACAAGAACCATAGAAACACCGGAAGCAGATAATATAAAAAAAGAAATAATTACACATGCACACTAGAGACCTACTTGGAAAAAAATAGGAGGAGATAAAGACATTCTTCAACAAGCTTATTGATAAGCAAAATTCACTTATGTATGTTTCCTGGATAGACAAGAATCATCCTAGTTATTCAAAGCCATATTTTGCCAACGCATACACGTCGAAAAAATGTTTTCCGGAACGTTAATTACATACATGTGTATATTAGGTAAATATGGATTTAATTTCAACTTTGAATAGTAACGGCCTGTTTCACCACCTCTGGATAGCCGCTCACAGAGGGTTATATTAATTATTTTTAAACAAAAACCAAACCGCCTCCAAAAAAATACATAGGAACTATAAGCAAAAAATTACATATTTATATTATGATTTCTAACTAATTTGGAGGCGGTGCCAAACTACTAATTTAATTCAAATATGACTTTCGTTGATTGTCTGTTTGGCACCGCGACTCAAAATTAGTTAGAAATCATAATTAATTCTATAAAATTAAAATCATAAATAGTTTTTTGTTTAAAAATAATTTATTTTAAAAGTTTTAGTGGAAATATATTATATAACTAAAACCAACTAAAACGCACTGACCGGCACAGACAGCGAGGTTTCGGAGTAAACCATAATATCATCTACCTATGTATAATTTTTTTTAAATTTTCGTCGATATTTTTACAACCGCTCACCGGATTTCGATAAAAAAAATATGGGACCAATCTGTAAGCACCAGCTTTCGCATCATCAAAATCGGGTCACCCAGTCGAAAGTACTGAGGGAACAAACAAAAAATAAAAATACAGTCGAATTGAGAACCTTCTCCTTTTTTGAAGTCGGTTGAAAAATAGAACAAAATTATATGAATTATCTGCTACATAGTTTGCTGGGAGGTGGTGAAACAGGCCTTTAGAATTGTGAAATTGGTGAAACAGGCACTTAGAATAGACCCAAGCCCCATCAGTCTACTTCCTGTTATATGTGTCAATCGTATCAGGCTAAAATTACCGTTATTATTTTAGTAAGACTAATGAAATAAGTAGGTAATTCCCTGCACGTCAATGTTTAGGATCAATCCTATCAACTATCGATACCTCGTCTTTAGCCACAGTAGCTGTGTTAGCAAGCTTTCTTACCTACCGTACAATTCTATTCTTGTCATATCATAGATTTGACTTTCCAGTGACGTGTGCAATTTGTCTACCATATGAAAATGAACAAGGACCTGACTACGGAGATAAATGGATATATTTTTACGACGACCAAGGGAACACCCACACTATGAACTTTTCAACTCTACCACAGGAGACGCGTGGAATGCTTTTCGGAGATGCCTACTTTTACTTGTACACCAGGTTTGTTATTTCATTTCCTGTATTGAATGAAGTCATCATCATCATAGTCCTACTGCTGGGCACGGCTCTGACGGACACCTCTCAAAATGAGAGGTGTTAGTTTTTTTTTATGTGACATCACCATCACCTGCCGTGGTCACCTGTGGTGGTGGGTGTTATAGGTATTGTAAAACATAAAAGAAATTCACGTTAAAATATTTTTTTCCGTTGTAGACGTAACACTGATGCAGAACAATTAGATATCCCTGAAAATGATGAAGTACTTACAAGTCAATTCTTTAATTCATCCAATGGCATTAAGGTGATTACACATGGGTGGTTCTCTCATGAGAAAACACAATGGCTACAGCAAATAAAGGATGCCTTCTTGAGGAAATCAGATTTTAATGTAATTACAGTAGATTGGAGTGAATTAGCCAAGAACCCGGCCTACCCGTGGTCAGCATTTAGTACTCGATACGTGGGAAAGAAAATAGCAAAATTGTTAGATGCTATTTCGAGAACATATCAAGTAGACGGCCAATCTATGCATTTAATGGGACACAGCTTAGGATCGCATGTCATGGGATATACGGCATTATTTTCAAACCAAAGAATACATAGAATCACTGGTAAGAAAACATTTCGCCCGCAAATACAATAGCTAATAATAATAATAATTAGCAGATGGTATTTTATTTACTACACGCTGTGTAAATTTTTGCTAATATTTAATAAAAGGTTGTCTGGAAGATATCGCTATTAGCGATAAGACCGCCATTGTACCCTAGTTTAATTGTTTATTTTTGTATGTTGCTTCTTTGTATGGTGTGCAATAAAGATTATTCTAATATTTATTCATAGTATACATATACGTACATAAAATTATACAAGTTTCACAATGCTGGGATAACATGTCTGAGAAAGGCCTTGTGAAGAAAGAGCCTTGCTTGCGGCTTTACTCACGGATCAAATCAATTCAAAAATGGACCATAATCCTACCGAAGCTTGGGTGATAGGGTGAACCTACAGAGTGCCATCGTAGGTGTAAGGGTAAATGGTGTAGCTGACCCTGTTGGCCACCATCAGGGATTTTATTTTGATGAAAATCGAAATGATCTAGGTTTATATTTTTGCCATGCTCTTTTCAGGACTAGATCCAGCGCGACCCCTTTTCGAGCTTCCATTAATGGCACCCGATTATCGTCTCGAAAAAAGTGATGCAGAGTTTGTAGACATCATCCACTCGTGTGGAGGAGTTTACGGGTACCGGAAAAGTTATGGTCACGCTGATTTTTATCCAAACAACGGGAAGGCCAAGCAGCCCGGTTGTGAAGGAATGCAACAAGTTATAGGTAAATAGTGTTACGTTCGTACAAAACCGTATTTTCATTATTTTATTATTAATATTGTCATCTATCTAGTCTACGCTTCTAAGGAGTTTTATCCAAAACTATATCTGAAGCTTTCTCTACTTTAAGCCGACGAAAAACTGGCGGTTTTATATTCGGCTGTATACATGCTTTTCTTTTTTATGTTTGTAGCCGATTGCTCTGACAATATTGGACCGACTATGAAAGTTCCTTTTTTGTTTGGAAAAGTACCTATGCCCTTGATGTGGTCCCATTTAAATGTGAAACATAAATTCTATCCCTAAGGGTAGCAACATAAGGGTTATTGATTTTCGAATTTTCAATTTTTTACTTGTAAACCGATTATGGTAGTTCTGACCGTACCTACTGGACCAGCGTGGTGGACTGTAGCCTCTCATTTCGAGAGGAAACCCGTGCCCACCACTAGAAAAGGTTGATGATGACATACATAGATATATAATTATAGATGTAATAATTATCTTAATTTATTAATTTCAGAAGGTTGTAGTCATGGACGTGCTACCTTATTTTTTGCCGAATCTATAGACTCAAATATTCCTTTTGTGGCGTATCCATGTGAAAGTTGGGAGAAATTTGAAAATGGCGAGTGCAAGGAAAATCCAGCTAATATGGGATACCCGGCTCCAACAAACGTCAGAGGCGACTACTATCTTTATACAAATAGCCAACCTGCATTTGCCAGGGGTGAACAATAAAGAAAGCCTACTTACAAAATCGGCTAATGTGCTAGGTACTAAATAGATATACTGAATATCAGAATTGAATTCAAAAATAGCTTTGAGCCCAAAACAGGGCCCTACCATCAATATTATTGATACCAAACAAAATTTGTAAAAGCGGTCTAGGAACCGTTTTGGAAATAAATGGTAACATTAGATAAGTAGGTAAACAATATCTGACCTAAACGCATACTATCTTGTTAGTTCCGTCGTGGGTTTATAAAAGGGGAGAATAAAAAATCGAATGGAATTAATCAAATGTATAATACAGTTATTATAATGATAGAAACATCACTCTTGTAATTATTGATTATTATTAGTGTAACCTTTATTTATAAATATTTCTCCTAAACAAAATACCTACCTACAAGGTCGATTTACATCTCTCTCCTAAGTAAACAATTTGTTTAATGAGAAATATCTATAAAATAAAGTAAAGAGTTTAAAGAATAAGATTGTCTATACAAATGTTATGCTTGGCGGACAAAAAAATTTCTAACAATTTATAAAATTGGAATGAACTATAATAATTTTTAATGACTGCACGTTCTTTGCACCTTTATAATCTGTAACAAATAAGACTAAATATAACGAAACTGTATCACATATCATTTTCATGTAGGTACTTATAAAATTACATCAGAATAAATGATTATGCTTCATTATTTCTCAGTCGGGAAAAGAAGACAAAAAATATAGATTCATCATTAATTATTTTTTGATAATATTACGGTACTTTGTTATAAAATGTATTATTTAAAACTGCTGGTACCTCCGTTCCATAAATATGATAGAGCTATACGTGTTTCTCGGACGCAGTTATCGCCGGAGGACCCATCCAGTTCTTGGCACTGCAAAAAACAAATCACATTATAGACAAAAATATATAAAATGGTCTCAATGTTAGAAAATAACTTTATTTTCGATGAAAAATAAGTCATTACGATTGAATTTTTAAGGTAAACATTCGCCTCTAGTACTTATTAGTTTCTAGTTAACAAAATTTAAAATTACATAGTTAATAATTAAATAACTTAGAAAATAAAAAATTTAAAAATTCTAAGCGTACACAGAACACAGCTAGATTAGCAGCTTTATTAATTATGTAACGACTTTTTCTTCATTTTATCAGATTTCATTGTTATGCTTCATTATGCATCAGTCGGGAAAAGAAGACAAAAAATAGTGAATCATCATCGTACAATATTGACTATCTAAGTAGCCCTGAGTTAAACACAGTTTTAAAATAAGTTTATTTTTCCGAATATAATAATTATGTAGATACCTTGCAAAACTTTTCAATCGCCGATAATTGCAGTCAAGACATCCAACCTGGCCATCTGTAAACAAGAAATGTTTTTTTTTATAACTACATAGTAATAATACTGTGTTACTTTCTAAAACAGAATAAATAGCAGGATCTAGTTGGCCGCGTCTTAACCCTACAAGGCTCCCAGTACCATATGTGGGACAACCACTTTTATGGTTCCTACAGCTCAATAAAATACTAGTAGCGACATCTTTTAGTTTATGAAGGGTACACCGCAAATATAGCAATAACATAATTAAAAAAAAATTGTATAGATGTCATAACTAATCCGATTACAGTGAGTAAACGGCGAAATTTTGACCGAAAGTTTGCATTTGACGTATGAGGTATTTAAAAAAAAAAAAAAATGCCGGTACAGTTAGGTTTTGATCCGGAAAAAATATGACGTGTAGCAGGAAACTGAGTATTTTGCAGAGGTAAGTTAGTTTTTCTATTATTCTATTACATCTATTGATAAATCGTATTTTTATCTTTGTTCCACATGTGGTACGTTGAGCTTTACCATTCCTTTTTACGAATATGTACGTACAAGAAGTGTACTTTCGAATAGTTATACTTCTTATAGATTATGGTCAGCAAACGATTGCATGGTGGACAAATCGATGATTTCTTGGGTATACCATCAGGGAGTGAAGATGGCGAAAACTTTTCTGAAGCTGGAAGTGATAAAGACATGAAAAAATATTAGTCTACCGTCACCGCTCTCTGAATCCCTTAGCGATATGGAAAAATCACCGCAGAGACGTCTACCTTTGTCTCCCATCCACATTAATTGCCCACGTATCAAGTGGGTAACTAATATCAGGCCCTAAGCCTATTGCTTCAGGTGTAAAAAAGATAAGGCGGCGAGAGGTTTTTTCAAGAGATGGCAAGGCATGAGGGTGGCAAATGTTGATGGTACAGACATCATTATAGTGATGTCTTACGAAAAAAAACCAGCTGTCTTATCATCATCTTTTGTGGGCCAAGAGCCAATACAATCAGTAGAGAGGTACTGCAAGAAGGTAGTATCCCTAGATTGTAAAAATATATGAGTAACCAGCATACGGATGGTGTTGACCTACTGGATTCGTTCCTAGGAAAATATCATCTCCTCGATGTGACAGTCATAGATTGTTAGAGAGTTGTTGTACAGAAGAGTTGGACATGGTGGTATATGACTTCAAATTTGACTTAGCAAAAAGTCTGTGCATGTGTGGACCATTGATAAATAAAAAAAGAGGTAGACCATCAAGTTTGCTTGATGAAATTGATATGAAGAGAAAGAAGCCGAAAACGGCAGTCCTGCCTCTTCGTGGAGTCAGGCGTGACAGGTTTGAGATTTTTCCTATTTGGAGTTAAAAAAGGCAACGCTATAAATACCCCGGTTGCAAAGGAAAAACATTTATATCGTATGAAAAAAGTCGTGTTGAACTCTACCTCAATAATTGTTTCAGAAACTTTCAACAATAGTTATTTTTATTTAAAAAAATGATTTTTTATTTTATAAATTATTTTATAAATATTTTGTAAAATGTTCTTTTTATTTGCAAAGTTACACTTCAACATAATTCGAACGGTAAAGATATTCCTAAAGTGATTTAAAAGTTCTAGTTCAGTGACAAAAAATGATAGTTAAGGCTCAGTGTACCACATATGGAACGGAAATAAAAAGCTGTTTTTCTCGTAAAATATTGGATTTTGATTTTTTTAATTATTTTTTCCTTACTTCTAATCACTAACAACATCACATATATTTTTATCAGCCACAGAAAAAAAATTGAGCCTTGTAGGGTTAAGTGTGAGTGGTGGGACGGCGGGGCAGGGCCGGTCGCCTACGCGCGGTGGGAACTCAGGGTGGGGCGCTTGCTTTGTTCACAGTAACCCGCCGCCTCACCCCGTCCCTACCGGGCGTGACCAACTAGTTCCGCGCGGACTAATATAGTAAGTTTATTTTTCGTTTTATTTTTGAAACCATTGAAATTTGAAATTGAGAAAGTTTTAGAGATGAGACGGAATTTAAACAACCTGTAGGTTGTTTAAATTCCGTCTCATCTCTAAAACTTAATAATTTATAAACTTAAACTGTATAATTTAAATTAGTTACCTGAATATATCCGAGGGTGGGGTCTAGCTAAAAACTGAAACCTGTAAACATAAGAAATTGAATATTATTGTTTTTTTCAATGATGACAATGCTTTTTAACTCGACAATTAGCAAGAAAAGTGGGTACCTAATTATTTTATTGGTCATTGTTTAAAAATAGTACGGAAAATCATTATAATATTTTCTAATTAAAAAATTGAGATTATTGTTCTGATATTACTACGATGAGCTTGTATTACATGTATTTCAATTATCCGCTTCAAATAATTAATAATAACTGCACTGTTAATGTTATTGTGATTACAGTGAAAGTAATCACACTTATTATTATTTCAACATTATAATTAAGTATTGTATTCAATTCGTTTTTTTTATTGTTTTATAATATTTATAATATAATTTAGTTACGCAATCATTTTGCAGTCATAATTAAATTATGACAAAGAATGATAATGGCAAGTAAATCCTGGTATCGGTCAATTTAATCTATACTAATATTATAAAGAGGAAAGATTTGTTTGTTTGTTTGTTTGTTTGTAATGAATAGGCTCCGAAACTACTGGACCGATTTCAAAAATTCTTTCACCTTTGGAAAGCTACATTATCCCCGAGTAACATAGGCTATATATCATCACGCTACGACTAATAGGAGCGGAGTATTAATGAAAAATGTAGCAAAAACGGGGAAAAAATTATAAGACCACGCGGGCGAAGCCGCTGGCGGGAAGCTAGTAATAAATAAGTTGGTGTGCAATAAGTAAAGTATACATCAATCCACTTCCTTTTACATAATGCCAAGAAGAACATAAAGACAAGAAATATAAGATTCCGGCCCGAGCTCAACTATTGATTATTATGAAATGGATTACACATTTTTTTCATTGTTTTTTTATAGTTTTTATGAAATCAAAGGAGAATGGGCACTTTCTATCCCTATGATAGAATTTATAATTATCTAAAATAATAGATTGTATGATGCAAGTGAGCTTCTTGGATTTTATCACCATGATTGACTTTATATTGTTGCATAACGAAAGACTGCAGTAGGTTTATTTACATGTAGGCAGAATAAATAATCAAACATAATAGAAACAAATAATTAATCAAACATACTAAAAACAAATAATTAATCAAACAATATAAACAATAATTATATTCGAGGGCTCAAATTTTTTTTTATATATTGCTTTCATAATTTGACACAAATTACAGTTTAAGATGCCTGTATACTAAAAAATGTGCACGACAATCGTCAGAATCTTTTTTGAATTGCCATAATTTTTTGGTTTCGAACACCGTATCTGGTAAAGATTTCATAATGTAATTTTAAAAATAATATTTTTTTATTAACATCGAAACTAAGAAATTATGGGGAGAACAGACTAACTTGCTGTATCTGAAACTTAATTATACTAAAAATATGACTTCTCGTAAAATATAGAAATTAATTATATGCGTGCACGTTACATATCTTCATTCAGTGTCAAATGAAGTTAAGCTAATGATATAGTGACTTGTGTCTAATTAGTATAATTAGATTATATAAAAGTATAGAATGACACAATACTTGGGCCATGTCGCCCATTCTCCTTATTAGATCATTGTACAACTTTTCTCAAGGAAACCAGAACTGTAGAAAATAAAACCCACAAGAAAATGTTAAGCAAACGTTCAATTTAGTTTGAATAGACAGCCACGGGCTGCTGAGTTAGACCATTCTCACATGGCGCTACGCAAAAAAATTTCATTCAAAAAAATTCCGTAAAACTATAGTGTCATGTTGTTGTCAGTTGTCAAGTTTCCATGATTTATTGACATTCGTTTAAACATTCCGCAATTCCACATGCCTCGCACGATATTCGGTATTAATTTCCATATTAGTTAATTTTCTTAAATATTTGAAGTTCCTTCTAGGTTTCTTTTTACAAGCTTTTATTCAACTTGCTTTGTTAGAATATTCAGATCAAAATTTGAGAGCCCATTCTGATTCTCATTCGTATTCTTAAGTGGATCGGGAAACATTTTATTTCTTTTGAATAGCGTATGTGAGTAAGTGTTTAATTTCCTGGAATAAAAACTCGAACTGGTAAAATGACTTCAGAAGTTCAGAGTTCATAAATTGTAATGTTCACTATCACTATATAAATACTTTTGAATTATCTTCCATCACTGCTAAACTTTTCTACCTTAGATTAGTAATAAGACGAAGAGATGGAAATACAAATCTGCAACGAATTCCTTCAAAACATGTATGCAGGTTAATTTTTTTTGTGATAGTAGATACTTAGACGATATTGTTCAGTATTTAAATAACTTTTTTCAGTTTAGGTAGAAATGACATTTTGAGTTAAAATAATCACTTTCGTATCGAGAGCACAAATACAGCAGTTGTAGTTGTACTATTATAGGTAATAAAATTTATGTTAAAATGAAGACGTGTTGCATTTAGTTTATAACTTACCAGTACTCATATAATTCTGCAGAATTTCATAGAAAGATATAGTTAGATGAATCTTCTTTGAAGCAAATGTGGTTTCTTAGTCTGGTCTTCGCATTACACTCCAATCCTTTTCAATGTAAAATTACTCGTAAATAAAACTGGGGAAAAAAATTAAGCTGGACAGGCAAACTACCCCAATCAAGTACCTAATAATAAAATTACCAGTATTTATGGGCATTGAGGACTTCAACTCGATAGGAAAATACCTCTAACTCAAGGAAAAATACGTATAAAACTGGAAAGTAAGGGAAAGTCCAACGACCATTCAATGATAACAACAAAAAAGTCAGCTTAACATTATAAATTATAAATTTATAATACAAAAATATTAGGACAAAGGACTATGTACAAAATATGAAAATTATTGTGTAAAGGGACTATTCTAATTTAAGCATATAAAAATTCTTGAGACCATTAATATATTTTTTGTTGTTTTGTTAGTAGCATTTTGTCCGTATGGATCAAAGTGTTATCCCTCTAGAAGTTAAAATTATCGAGACGAATAAATAAAAATAGGGTACAGTATATAGGAAATTGTATAGTAGGTACATGAGAAGCAAAATGTGAATCGAGTTTTATCAAGACGTAAAACGAAAGGTAGAAGATAGAAAACTGTGGCGATTGCTCTACCGGCAAGAGCTGAAGCTCTTAAATTAAAGAAGAAGGACGATTTTATAAATATCGGCTTATTATCAGTTCCTAAGGAGCTCGCTGGTGACGAAAACAAGCAGGAAATGAACATGATGAATGAACATTTGACGACTTTATATTCTTAGGACATAGGATTATCACCCTCATAAAATATCAAATTTTTGAAACAATGGATAAGTAATAAAAAATACAATAATCACGAGAAGTAGGAATCAACAATCACTTCAACGAGTCGAAATGATGGTGGGTTCTGGGTGCACCGTTGTTGCATTGTAATTCTCTCCGGATACTTGGAAAAAATACTTATACTTGTTCTATATGTAGATAGATCGAACGTCACAGCAATGATGACTTATAGTAATATGAAGTTTGTATGATGAATGTGATCATCTTACTACCAGAAAGTTCAACGAATTTGGATTTTTTTGAATAGGTGGTTCGCTTTGTGAACAGAAACTGGGAAGAATCTGGCGATGAATAGACGTAACGTCAAATTTTTTGTTTGATATGTCTCAATAAACCATTTGATCAACTAAAATAATATAATAACTACAGAAGTCCCGATGCCCGCTAAGAATAAAATTAAAAAATAATTCGTTTGTAAAAAAGCCTACAACGCTTTTCCCAGCACCAATAAATTTTTGTTTTACAGTAACTTGCGTTGCATTTATTTTAAGCGCAGGAGTTAAAGTCGTTACTATGCGTTACATGGGAGAAAATCAAAGCAGTCGCGAAATTACATTGTCCGTCATTTAGTGACTCCAAATAAATTACATCGTTATAAATTACAATCGTTTACGGACAGAAACTTTCTGATATAATTTTAATGTAACTGCGTTTTGATAGGGCTTCACAAATATTTTTTTTTGTTGAATCATTCCCCAATTTCTTTTACCATCAAAGACTAATAAAATAGTCAGAGATATTATGTAGTTCTTCATGGAACAGAGAATTATGGCTCCTTATTGTTATTAATAAATCTGGAAAAAAAATCGTAAATGGTCAGTCGTTTCACATAGTCCGTTTTAATTATTTGTCGATTCAAGTCAATTGTGTTAAGTCCTTGTCATTGTTTACATTTAGGGTAAAACTATATTCGTCAGTATCATTAATTGATGTACAATAACGTATATATTATGATCTCTTAATTCAGATAACTGGTCGCCTCATTTCGGCCCGCGACGTGTGTCGATAACGAGGGGAGGGTTGCATATTTATTGAATATTTTAGATAATGCAGAATGGGTATGCGGCACGCATGGCACGCCTAGACTTACTTTACTTAATCACAAGTATTTTCTCATGAAATCAAGGCATTATAACTAGGGCATAGACAAGGTTTTTCCAGGTTCTGAAAAAACCTGTTTTTCCCGGTTCTGAGCGTTTAAAAAAAACCCGGTTCGGAAATTACAAGAACCGGGTTTTTCGGTTCTTTCGGTTCTCGCGATTCTTTGAATAAATCGTTTATAATTTGAATCTGAAAATAAACTTATTCTTGTAAATCAACCATAAATGGCGCCGTAGGTGTATAAAGTGGTGCTATTTATATGTATAGTTTATTATTTAATCACAATTCTTTATTTTTCGCATAATTTATACAGAAATTACAGACCCACGCTGAAAAAGGTTTATCTGAGGAATCGATCGATATGACTCGTCATTGATGGCAGCTCGTCGGATCAAATGGATATCAATGTAGGTGTCAGTACTCTCTGCAACACTCTTCCTACTCCACATAGATGATCTGCTGAAACCCAGTATCTTTGGGTACGCAGATGATCGCACCGTCGTACAGAGTTAAACGGACCAGTAGACTGGAAATCCAGTCTCTAACAGGCGCCATGGTGGATCGCTCGCTTGTCCCGTCAGGCAGTCTCGGAATGGGGCGATGCCAATCTGATCAAATTCAACGCTGCCAAGACCCACACGTGACTGTTTTCCGCCAAAAAAGAGCCCATTCTTCTTTCCGAAATGAATCTGTGCCGATAACTGACCACCTTGAACTCTTGGGCGTTACTTTGACGTCAAACCTCAACTTTGGCTCATATATATGTGTAGGTATATATAGAGTCCAAAGCTCAAGGAGCTGCCCGAAAGCTGGGTATCCTCAGAGGTGTGACGTACCTTCAGACCGGTACAGTTGCTCAATTTATATCAAGCACAAGTTCGGTCATGCATGGAGTACTGTTTACGCACCTTTGGGATGTATCGGCTAAGTACCAGCTCGATGCATTGGAAACCGTCGAGAAACGTGCCAAGAAGCTCATTGGAAACGACTCCTTTGTCCAGGGTATACTCCAAAATCTGGGACATCGCCGCAAAGTTGCTAGCTTATCGGTTTCTGCTTTATGATCCTGGCCCCTCTTACGTCGGACATACAGGAGAAGGTTCCCTGCTATATGTTCCCTGCTACAAAATTGTACTATTTGCTGAGAATAGCATGAGCAGACTGACGGAGTGGTAGCTGAGAGTGGCAAGTGTCGGTTTAAAAGTAAGCAGAACCAAGGCACAGTATCTTTTCAGTGGCCTTTCCAGTCCTGTAACCATTACTGTGGGCGGCATGTTCTAATCTGCTCCTACTTTTGGTAGGTTAAGTTAATGTTGTCAAGCAGAGACGCTAATGCCATCGAAATTACAAGGTACAATAGTGTCAAGTGAAGTACAGAATACTACTATACGAAAAAACATGTAACCAAACACAGAAACTGTTAATTGAATAAGACAGCAAAAGGTTTATATGAGAACCGAAAAGAACCGAAAAAAATCGGGTACCCGGTTCTGAATTAGGAACGGAACCGAAAGAAACAGTTCCTAAAAAAGGTCCGGTTCTCGATGCCCTAATTATAACACAGGGTCTGTTTATCCTCGCCGCTAACTTGTGTTAGTAGTTAAGTATTTCATGCATTTTGTACAAATTTTGAGCATGCTACTTACCGTGCAGAACATACATTTTCTAGATTCTCCACTCAAAAGCTACTCTTCATTAATGTCAAAATTAAAAAATGTCGCATCCGCGCAATAATCTAGTTTCCTTCAATTGAGATTCGATACTGACAAATATTATTTCACTCTAATAATGAATTCATGCACTTCAAATCATAGTATCAAAATAAGACTTAATAACTTTGTATTCGTATTTATTAGACAATAACACAATAATTGTTTAAGCATTTCTTACTAGATAGAGTTCCGTAACCGTAATTTGGCAGATTTTTAAGCAATGAGACGAAGCGGATCTTAGTCGCCTTAATCAGATGGAAGTTTCAGTTGTAGATCGATAGTGATGTTCAATTTTATTCCACGGTTACAGGACATTAATTACAATAAGTTACACACTTTTTAATGTCAGCCAAATTGATTACTACTTGCTATTATAATATTCCATTGCGTATGTGTGCAAATGGAATAATGCTAGTCGAAAGCCACGACGCACACTTTTTTATAGTAGGAAAATCCCACGGAAGATCCTTATGATTCATCTGCCACTTAGGAAGGTGCGGCAGGGTATGTCGGACTCCTACCGACTTAAAACCGCACTTGCCTTCTCTTGCCCTACAGTCATGGTCAAACAACCTTGACTGACTGAAACAGCATTCGTTCGCAAACGACGAGATCCTGTCTCGTAACCTACTTGAAGACACGATGCTCTTGAAGCGTCAGACGGCTTTAATTTATACGGGATTTTGTATATTTATAATAAGGCCACAATGCGCTGCTGGGTACTCCGTTACGAAAGAGTAGCACATACTAATAAAATTAACGGCTTCAGCGAATTAACGCTTCAAGCGTGGCGTGGCGATATTTTCGAGGCATAAGATTCAGAGTAGTCTAAACGTAAACTTATGATACTCGATTCAATTACTCTATGATTTGTCAAACTTCAGTGACTACGAAGGTGAATACGAAAGTGAATCAAATAGTTCTTGGAATCACTATAAATATGTAAGAAAATTCCATTAAAAATATGTTACTATTCTACATAATCTCTTTCCACTTCTATACATTTAGGCTAAGATTCAGAGAAGAGACTCAGCATGAACTTACGAAATTCTTCTTCTTCCGTATGTCAAATTTGTATTACTCAAATTGTAATACAAATTTGACATACGGAAGCCTTACTTTACGCTGAGCATCGTCTCTGAATATTAGCCTTAGAATACCGCCTTCCTAACTTTCTTATTCCATGTAATTAAAAAATTCTTTCTTTACTCCCCGATAACTCGTCTACGGCGGCCATACTCGCATCATCATCGTCAATTTTCTTCCCCTGGATATGTTCCTTTAATTTCGGGAATAAGTGAAAGTCACTAGGGGCTAAGTCCGGAGAATATGGTGGGTGGTCAAATATTTCGAAGGATCATGTTCACAGATCGATCTACCCTCTTTTAATTCAGCAACCTAGTAGGCGACCGCAAAATAGGGTATAGCATTAGGCCCTAATGTGTGTACATTTTTTTCAGGAGGGTATTTTATGACTGCAACAGCATTAGGCCCTAATGTGTGTACATTTTTTTCAGGAGGGTATTTTATGACTGCAACATAACTGACTTTTCTCCATAGATGAATATTTTTAACAACTGTTTCCACTAAATAATTAATAATTTAAAAACAATGCGATCAAATCGATTCGAAATTTTGCATAAATGTTGTAGCGTTGACACTCTTGAATATCAAACTACCGCCTAAAATATCATATTATGATTATGCGATTCTAAGAACTTTTTGATCCACTCTAATAGAACGATGAGTGTTGACCCGATCCATCTCTGAATCTTAGCCAAGAACCCCTCTAAATCTTTAGACGCTGAAACTAACGTCAGCTTACTCGGAATTTATTTTGTAGGTAATTGTTATTTCGTAAAATTATTGTTAGGTTATTTTCTAACGTGTACATACAATCATGGTTTAATCGAAATCGAGTATAGGTAATATTACCGATTATTCTGCAGATACTAATTATATCCACTAAAAAAATATACAATGTTAGGACTAATTGGCGATGTTCTGTTGAGTTTAAATTACCGCAAACCAAATTATACGAAACCATACATTATTGTAATAGCTCAACAGATACGCGTATTAGCCATAACATTCAAAATACTCACCAACAACAATATACATCCTCTAAAGTCCTCCAGCGATAATTTCAGACTGATCAATCATTTAAAGCCCCGTGTTTACGGTAAACCTTTGTTGAGCAACAGTTGATCAATATTATTCATGAGCAACGACAAAGTAGTTTACGCTCGACGAGCAAGAGCATGTCAACTCTTGATCAAGGCACTATATAAATTAATTAATTATGTATAAAAATATCTACTTACAGAAATACTATCGTCAAAGCATGAACCATCCAAAAACATATAAAATTATAGTTCTCCTTTTCTCGAATAGAAAAAGAACTAGCATGTCCATGATGAATGCTCGCTAGCTTTTGGAGATTTCAGACGATGAAGTACCTATATAGAGATCTTCTTCACTTAGATTATAGGTATGGCAAGTTTAAATCCAGATTCTTGTGCGAGACTCAGAAAAAAAGTCCATGATGTGTGTAATGTGCAATATTGCATGTGACAAAATACCTTCAGAATATCTTTTCAAAATAGTCCAGGGATACTGAACAAATTTACCACCACCACCACCAAAAGTTGTATACATAATTAATTGTTGTGTACAACTTCTAGTACTCGGCAAGTGAATCATTAATTATTTTGTGGAAGACTTTTGTTGGATAATTCTTTCAGTATTGCATCTTTTCATAGTAAGCATACCTTACATTATCATGTTCACATTTGAGGGACAAAGCAGACTTGCCTATCCAAATACATACAGATCTGCAACTTAGTGAGGATTTGGCATCTGCAGAACATGGCCAATGGAACGCAGTGCGGTGCAATGGCTAAATCACCCGATTTAGATATTGCGATCGAAAGCAGCAAATCAACAAAACGCGATCGATGTATGTATTTTAAGCGATGTGTTTTAGATGGCAGGAATCTCCTAAAGTTCGTCCGAGAAGATACACACGGCCACGCTACACACGCATCAAGCTATAGATTTTCATTCAGTAAAATATATTGACCTCGCACTTATAGGCTGTCGGTACAATGAGAGTTGTGACCTACCAAGCATGGTAGGTCTCAAGCATGGTACTGCGGTGGATTCTAAATATTCTACCACTAAGCAATAATGTGCAAACATAATTGTTTTTCGGTTTGAAGGGCAATGAAAGTGAAATTACTGAGCGTATAAGACTTAACAACGGAGGTTTAAAAAAAATTGCAACGCATTAGTGATACTAGTGATGTTGCTAGCGTCTATAGGTTTTTGTTACCGCTTACCATCAGGCGACCCTTAGATGCATGTCTGACATACTTTTAACAAAAAAGGAATGTTGTCGCCAAATCGCTTTATTTATTTATCTAGACTAGCATTTAGATTATGATGAAAACAGCGATTTTGCGATTACATTTTTTAGGGCTAACGGAATCAATTATTTTCCGTCCGTGGCTTTAATGGCTAAACGACGAAATGTAGGTAATTAAGACTTTACACCACTTACTCTATTCAAATTAAATTAATTAATTTGACGTCACGCATGTCGTCCATTGTAATACAACACCGGTTCCAGTTAGCAGAATAAGAGCCTTTATGAGTAACGGTATAACATATTGTGCCATCAGCTTCGCTATCAACATTTACTGGTGAATCACTTTACCACTGCATGAACTTTTACCGCCGACACGATGGAAGAAGTATGGATATAGTGATGGGAGACGGAGTTGTGGATACAAGCTGAAAATTTTACTTACTTTTTTTACTTTAACGCTAACCCATTTAGGTAAAACTAAGGGCTTGCCAATCCCATTTACAACGATAACATTTATAATCCAACTACAAAAATTTCGTGCTTTATTAATATTTAATCACTACATAATAATGTATGTATTGTAGGGTGGTTCACGCTAGTATGGCGAAAATAAAATTTGAGGTACAGGTTACGCCACCCCATTGTTTCGTTACACATACCTAGGATATTATATCCTGAAAATTTCAGCCCCCTATCTTATTTAAAAGGGGGTGCTCATTGACTTTGGAAATATCTGAATTTTATGAAAATTTTATAAAAAAGAACGTTACTGGTTTATTGAGAAAAAAAAATAAGACCTATCCAAAATAGATTGTTTTTGTATAAAAATAGTATTTAAGAACACACAAAATATTATAAACAAGTAGGATATACAATAATAATAATAATACAGTTATGTTTTTTAACCTAAACTTAGTTTGTTAAAGCTTTTTTGGATGTTTCTATAGGAATGATTTTCGCTTACATTCATGAAGTATTAATTAGCATCGTTCTTTCTCATTTTTGGTAAGTACCTATCGTATTGCAAAAATGTGTCATTAATTTTTAAAACAGAGAATATTTGCATTTGCAATGTACTCTGTGATGCAGTCTTCTAAGGTAACTTCATTGGATAGTTTACTAGAATTACCCCGACTTAATTGTGGACCCATGTGGAAAGTCCATTATTTGAACAATACCCATTTTCCCGTTATGTGACACCTTGTTGGAAAATAAGGCAAAGGCTATCAGCTCATAAGATATAAATATACCACAAGTGACGATTTAAATCTTTTCCTAAGTCATAAATCGGTCATTGCATACAGCAGTTTCGCTATCCAACGAGCATGATTTATTCGTCTCAAGGAATGCCAGAACTATCATAATGAGCTTTATTAGGACGTTGTAATCATAGCGGACTTTTTTTTAAACAGTTAAAGCAATTTAAAGATTCTCGAAGGCACTTAACTACTGCAAACTGTTCCGCGCTTGAACTAAAATCAAGGCAATCGTAGTGTTCTCGAAAAAAGGTATCCCAAGCAACCCTGAATGTTTTGAACACTGGGAACTCAGGAGAGCTTGATGGACCAAAGCACTGTAACCGATACAAGACAGATACTTTTGAAAGCATTATTTTAAATATGTGATGATTACAAGCAAACCACAACAAACTTCGGCCTTTCTTTGCTTCTAGGAGAGCACATCATGCACATTTTTAGCACAGTGTTAGAGGCAGTAGTGTCAAAACTCATAATTTGAACTTGATTCGTGACATTACACTGTTACATTGCGTCAAAAACATCATCAGACATGTTTTCCTCGTGCATTAAGTTTGGGTTCGCTTAACAATTTTTCCCAACTGTTGCCGTAGACAAGAATCGCTAGGCGCTCCACTTTTACTTTCAGATTAATTTTACACCAAGAAAACCGCCTTGGTCTGTTTAACAATCCGTATTGTTTAAATATTTAATGTTGAATTTATTGTTCTAAATAATCAAGAAAACGTTTTATTCACAATCCCCCCACTACAAGCACCCCCTCGTGCACCCGGCGCACGACACAAATCATGTCACTTCAGTGCCTTGACGGCACCTGTGACGGGAGGACTGCACGTCAAATACTTTTAGCGAAAAATTACAAAATCAAGACAATTCTAACTATTTCTGAATTACATCATATAGTAAATAGTATGGTTATAATATTAAGCTAAATAAAAACAGAAAATCATTTTGTAAATAAGCATAAAGATCATTTTTAGTATATTAGGTTCTTGAGTTGAACATAGAGTAAACCGCATACATGACAAAAGATAAAAATATCTGTCAGTGTCAACCTACTGACTGACCGAACTTCTTAAATATAAGTGGATACCTTATTACGTATTATAAGATACAATGCCCTTTTACTAGTTTTAAAAAGGCACACCGATACCGACATGATCTTACATACCATATTCATGCCTGTAGGCTGTAGGGCTAGCTCCGAGGTGCGGAAAAGAGTCGGCGTCGTAGATGTTTCAAAGTTGTGTCTATTTTCCTAACGGCTTTCGTAATATTTTTTTTATACAACTGCATGATAATGAATGAACGCAGTACTCAGTTACTACTCAGAACCACCATGAGGTGAGATTTAGAAACGGACCACATGAATTGGCGTTCTAAGGAAGCAAGGGGAAGGGGGTGAAGATCGCTTTCCAATGATGGTACAATTCCTTTCTTGCAGACATTTTTTAATGAAAATTATTGTAAACCATAAAATTGTGAGACTCGGAAAATGAGAAAGTTTTACCATAATGAAACCCAACACAACTTCTGCTGGTACAGTTAAACAACTTCTTTACAAAATTAATATCAATGCGAAGCCGTTATAACATTGAAATGAGACTGG
The DNA here is from genome assembly GCA_946251955.1 of Acronicta psi. Taxonomy (NCBI): domain Eukaryota; kingdom Metazoa; phylum Arthropoda; class Insecta; order Lepidoptera; family Noctuidae; genus Acronicta; species Acronicta psi. Next base: position 5,015,038 of record OX276475.1, on the reverse strand, counting down.
GGGGTGGACTTATCGATAATGTGAGATTCATAGATACCGTATTTAGGAGCTACATAGGTTGGAATAAATGGAGACTAAATTAAGATAAAAGTTAAAAGCCAATGTCTTCATATTTAGGTGTAATAAGGCCCTGCAGAAGCAATTAAATGAAAAGAGTAAATTTTGGGTTACTGATAAATTAGACTTTTGGCATATTAGCAGAACCAACATCTGGTATTACCAGGTCTAAATAAAGATAATTATGATAAAGTCATTAAATAAAAAAAATGGAAACCCAGTATAATTGGACATAGAAGTTTGACAAGTAGCATAGGTACCACCCTAGTTCAATACCTCTGTATCCATCCATCTAAAAAATATTATCAAGTAAAAGAACTATGCTATTTTATTTTAATTATTAACTTATTCTGGACAAGTGTGAACCCAAATTAAAATATTTTTTGTTAGCCCAGACACGCTAAATTTCTATAGTTTACTGATAAAAATATACTTAATACCTTTAATAAATAATAACTAAAATAAGTTCTTTATATGTGAAATGTCAATCACAAAGCTACACAAATTGCTTCAAAAACTATTTCACAATTTAAAAAACTGATAAAAAAAAATTACCTAACCGGGTATTATTTTGCGAATTCGGAGTTCTTTAAATACTGTACTGAATTTACTGTAAATACTACTGTACTGTACTGTTAATACTGTAAATATACTGAAAGACTATGATACGTACATTAATTAAGATACACTTGATGATTTATTTTTCCAAAATCTTGCGCATTCTTGCTAGTAAGTAGCAGCTCTTATGAAGTAGGACGTAAATTCCTATGTATTAATATACGTACTTAGTAAGCACCACTGAGATACATACGTACAGATTTTTAATTGGCTTAAATATACTCTTGAAACTGGGTTTATTTCACCTATTAAAATATTTTCTATAATTTCGCACGAAATTAAAATGCGATGCCACTGCGTTAGCCACAGTAGAGTGCAACTCCTGATCCATTTTCTTACATTGTATAGTGCGATGCATAGGTATTTATTTTCAAAAAAATATTAATTGCAGGTTTTACACAAATATTATTACATGGATTATGGTATCATACACCTTTTTAACAAAATCGAACTTAAATTGATTACTCTCATAGAGTGAACAAAATAGGCAAAATAGGAAATGTTACGGCACATCTGTATTTTTGCATAATCATATTCTAGTTCAACTTTTCTGTATGTAGGGGTACGTTTGGGTTCCAAATACTCGTACATAGGTCAAACGCTCAGTCATTGGCGTGGGCCTTAAAAAGTTAGAAATTTGTATCAACCAATACTTTAAGTACAATTCATGGTGCGTTCAAATGTCGCCTTATTGGTACTTATAGGTACTGTTTTACCGTCATTTAGCACAGTAGCTAGTGAAATAGCCAGCCGGCCAGCGCAATGCACCTTTAAAAAGGTTAAACAAATGTATTTGTGACAATTACCTATTATGATTTACTTTTTTAATGACAGATTGACAATGGACGCGAATGTCAGCGAGTGATTTATGGTGCTAAATACGCAATAGGTTTTTCTTGAAATAAGAAAATCTTTCATAATTAAGTTTTTTTATTTACGAAGTAAAAATAACTAATTTACGAAATATTAAATAAATTCTTTCACACTCAATTCACTATGCACAACTTAATGACGCCGTATAACAGGAATATGTCCTAATTAACACAATGGTAAAAAAGGCCTGAAAAGCTAGTCAAAGCATTCAATACCTTTATTTTGGTGTTGGTATAATAATAGATATGTACATATATCATTTTTATACATATATATAGCAACGAAATATGCTAAATAAAAAAGAAGTTATTTTCAGGTAAGTACCTATGACCTGAGTCTATTTCATCATTGTGAAAAATACTAATCATAAAATGTTCATGAAACTAGACTTTATCAATATATTTATTAATTAATTATAGTGCAATTTAAGAGGTTCAACACACTAAAGCTATCGTTGAATACATTATACCGCTAAACGAAATTTTAGGAAAAATGCCTAGGTCGAACTTACTCGTTTTTCCTTTTTACAAATTTGCAGTGTTGCATTTAAAAATCGGGAATGTAGTAGTATTTATTGTCATTGAAAATTGGATTGTGTTATACAAAACACCATTAAAAGAAATCAAATTCAAATATTACTCTTTCATCATTCTCATAGTGTTGAAATGGTCTATCGACTTCTGTTGTATTTGAACGCGTTTAGTGAATCCGAAATATCATTTAATTAATAACACCGCAGAATGTCGAAACGGTAAAAACATGATACCTACACTAACCTACCGACTTAAGTTCATTAATCTATAGTTATTGTTATTATTATATGTATTACGTAATACAATATTAACGGCAAAATTGCCACTGTAAAGGCCTATTCTGACATAGGCAATATTCGCTACTGATCTGGGCAGCGAAATATAAAATTTGTATGAAGTTCCGCAGCTAATGCGAAACCAGATGATAGATAGCAGATGGATGGATGATATTTCGGTATCCACAACTGCAGCGAATATCGCGTATATCTGAACAAGGCTTAAAGCCTTTGGTTAGGACAAACAACGGGTTAAAATGAAATAAGCGGCCAATATGATTTTAGGTGCAATTTCTAAGAAGTGTATTTAACCCCTAAGAGCGAGGCGACGCAATACGTTAACGGTGCGGCAACGCACAGTTCAACGCTGTTTGCCGCATTGCGGCGCGGCACCGCAACGGCAAAAGGTCGAGTGTGTAGGGTCACTTCAGTCTAAAGATATAAGGAAATCTATATCAATATTATCGGTACTCATCGTAAAAAGAAAAATATTAATTTTAAATAAACGGAACACATAACATGAAGAAACACGTTCGGTACACTAACAATACTGCGGTGTCGGCACGTTGTCACTGGCGCAGCAGCGCAATACCCCTTCCCCTCATGTCGCAGGTCACAAGTGCGGCGCGCTTGCGGCGCGACGCCGCATGGCGGCCCAACGCATTGTCTGACATGGTATAGTGATTTGTATGTAGGGTGACTTTGCGGCACCGCTCTAGCGCCGTACCGCACTGTGAACGCATCGTGTGGCCGCGCTCTTAATTATTGTTTGAATAGAACAGAATTCTCTATCATTATACTTGATTCAGACCTGATAATTAACCAAAAATATTTATTCATCCTTCTTCATTACATTCCCCTCATTTGTACCCAACCAATGACTAAGAAACAAAGAAAATTCTCCACAGTCGGAACCATCGTAAAATTACACACTATACGCTCGGTAAGAGCTGCTTTAGAATCGACGACGTTTGTTAGGGTAATCATCCATTTGGCGCGGTCCTTCCCAACCGCGGTTTGGCGGCATGTCGTCATAACTCCCTCGTGGCATGTCGTACTGGTCTCTGAAGCCTCCATCCTAAGTAAGCAATCATAATACTTTCTAATAGAATTTCGCTGAACTAAAAGAAATTTCATAGTAAAAACATTGAGTATAATACAATTATTATACTGAATCTACGACCGCAATATTATTAGTATTACGCTTTCACGTCATCTCCACAAAGTAGGGTGGTATTTAGGGGTTTGCACTGGGGTTATTTTAAAGTATTTACTAGGGAACAAACAATCCAACGAGAAGTTATCCTTTCGGGGTTCCACACCTGAGAGGATACACCCCCTTTCAAAACAGTTTACCCAAAATCGGCCTGTAAAACACAACAGCAAATGTCTGCGCTTTATGATAAGCACCAAAGTTTTGTATGAATCATTCTGCGACGCAAAAAAAAGTGCCGCTTCGATGAATCGTAACAAGTCTTCTTTGATAAATGCTAAGGATGTGCTATGAACTCTTAAATAATTGATTTTAGAGGAATTTCTAATGTGACTTTTAAGCTCAGCTGTGGGGCTTGTGTCATAATAAGCAATTCCTCTGGAATTAATTCATATCTTGGATTCCAAGCAGATACTTTGCATTTTTCGAATTTTCGTCACCTTGTGATTCATAAAAAAGCGACCTTTGAACGAATCTTCTGCAATCAAGTAATATTTAGAAATTGATGCAGACACCATTTTTTTATGATAATCACATTGAATCGTGCGGTAACATCAATAAACAATGCGTAAAGGCATCCATACACTCATATCTATACAAGTTAACTAAAACCTTAGATGGGTTTCCCAGGAATCACCTATATTTCGATTTGTTTTCATATATTTTGAAGAGCATATTTAAAAAATATATAGAAGTACTTTAGCTTTAACTTTTTAAATTGTAATCATCAAATAACTGATCAGTTTTCTGTTAATGCTATAACGAGTTACGTATGGAATTGTTAGGATTTTCCGGTGAAAATCTTCGTAGCGGTCGAGGAGAAAAAATCGCAGTAATTCCTTAATAATACACAGACGAGTTAATTATGCCATTCAAATAAAACCTCATTCTAGTAGGTATCATTACCGATACCGATTATATTTGTGTTTACACGTAAGTAATCTTATTCGTAAAACGTAAGTAATCTTATGAATTAGTTACATACTTTCAAGTTACAAGACAATTACAAATTGGCGCCTCAATAAAAAACTGCCGCAATGTCATGGAAAATATAATTAAATATGTATCTACGAGTAAAAACAAGGCATACCTCATTGTTGTCTTATAGGTAAGGATCTCCCCATACCTATCGACGCGGAATAGGCGTACATGTCACCACCACAGAGTATTTATTACAAAGAACAGAGAAACAGCTTCTAAAATCGCGGCATTACCCTAAACGCGCAGGGATAATTGCGTGAGCATTTACCGACGGGTCCACGTACAGACGACGAGTGGTCAAAAGCTACATATTTTTTACGAATTCTATCAACTGTAAGTTTACATTGCGACTTGTTAATAGAGCAATCAATAGAATCTAAACAATAAAACTAATATATACATGGAAATGTTTCGCTGTATTAAGTAGTAATACTCTATCGCTCCCAACGCTACTCAGAAGTACTCAAGGCAATCCGCCGTATTGGCGTCCATAGATTTCGTCCGTCGCATCGTTTAATTAATTCCGTAGACTTTTATAAAAGCTTTTTCCGACCAGTCTAAGCTGATTGCGCCTAGACATCTGTCTCACCCTTACCATCTACTCCATACCCAGCCAGGCTACAAACTACCTAACATGCGGTCCAGGACATTTTGTCCGCTATTTCGTCTCACACTTTCTCGTGCGAATTTGAAAGGCTTACGCAATCGTAACAAACTTAGTAACATCGAAAGCATGAAATTCGCAAAAAATTTGTTCCTTAGTAAATACAGATAATAATTGACATTTCTTATAAATTATACTTAGACCCTAGTAACATGCATGCGTATGATATCAATTTTTTTGTTCTCATCTCGAAATATTTGCCAGTAAGGAAGTAAAACTGAGCATATTATATTAGGTTACATACAAGTTTAGTCATCCTCCATCACAGTTAGATTTTTTATCATTTTATAGTGCGTATATAAACAACCCCTATAGGCAGTGTACTTCAACATACAATCGCTCGCTGGACCCCTTCGTGGATCGAAGCTTTATCCTGCATCCTACTCACAATCAGCATGACTTGCATTGATTACAGAGTACTTATATTGTCAAAACGATTACTATGTATTCTAGAATAACACAGTCAAATTCGTTACCTCAATCAGTGTCGATTGAAAATCAGCATGTTGTGTTTAATTGTAATAATATCCATAGAATACTACAGAAATTCCTTTTTAATTTGAGCATAACTGTTTTTCTTAGTAGTTCTAGTAATTTAGTAAGAATATTTCAGTTTGGTAATCTTCAAGATACAGACATATATCATAATTTTGGTGAAAGATAGGTGCTCAAAGGCAATTTAACACATAGTGCTGCAATAAATTGTAGCTAAGTATGGAAATGAACATGTATAACATTCAAGAAATGAAACTTGTATCATTAGACCTAAGGGTTATCATAGGTATCCCAGTTGGTCAGATCCAAGTTTTTAATGAAAATGTGTTACTCACCATTGGCTGCTGCTGGTCAAACATTCCTTGCTCTTGTCGGTCCAACATGGAATTTAGTCGCTGCGCCTGAAAATTTACGAAACTATTTAATAAGTAAATGTTACTTTTTATAGTGAGTAACACAACAGATATGCACTACATCCATTAAAAAAATTGACCATCGGCTCTAATGATACGACGGTCTCATGAATCAGTGGTATGGGCATTATATATTATAATTAACTAAAATAGTGCAAGACCTGAACAAAGAGTGTGTTCTCCTGCTGTCGGCGGCGCAGCTCGTCGTCCTGCTGGCGCATGCGCTGCGACAGCTCCTCCTCCTGGCGCAGCAGCTGCTGGCGCTCGGTCTCGCGCCGCTCGTCGGCCGCGCGCTCGGCCATCTCCCAGCTGCGCTTCTGTCGCTCGCGGTCTTGCTCGCGTTGACGCAACTGCTCACGCAGCAACTCCGTCTCATGCTCATATCTAAAATACATTACGTTGCTTTTGTCAGGAAAGGCATAAATTGACAGAAAGGAAAGGAGAAAAAAGAAAACCACATGATACTGGAATCATTATAACTAAAATATCAAAAATACCAGCTATAGTATCTTTTTTCAATTTACAATCAACTTTTTCTAACTTACTTGGCATACTCCATTTGTGCTTCTAATTTTTCCTCTTCTGCAGCTAATTCCTTTTTAAGTGCCTCCTCTTTCTGTCGGTGTAGCTCATGCAATTGCTTCCACCTTGTGCCATACTCATGCTCGAAACTGCTGGCTTCCGAAAAACGAGGTCCAAGCTCACGAGCCCGAAGAAATTCAGGATGTTTTTTGGGCAAATTCTTTTCTGGGTACCCATCAAACTCATCAGGCTCTTCGAAACTTTCCACTATAACTGGACGAAGTGACCTATAATATAATTTAACATTAAAACGCTTCTATACAGTATAAATTCATAGCAGTATTCGGGGTAATGGTTAACTTTCAACAACTTACGAGGTCAAGAAGAAACACTTCTCAGTGCAGTTACGGATGGCAGCCAGTGCACTGGGTTTCCTTGCGAATTCTACCACTCCCTCTCCAAGTGTCTTTCCACGCTCATCCACCCTCACATATGCCCTCTCAATTTTTCCAAAGATCTCAAAAGCGCGGTATAACAGTTCATTTGACACAAATGGTGGAAGATTTTTCACTCTGACAGCACTGTTGTGAGGAGCAAATCTCACTCTAAGTGTTCTTCCATTCCTCATTTTGCCATCTAATTCTCTCTTTGCTCTCTCTGCATTAACTCTATAATCCTTTGAAAAAAAAAAAACAAATTATTTATGCTTTCCTTATGGCATCTGCATATTGATTGTGTATTAAATATATAGATATTAAAGGGATAATATTAGTGAGATATTTTTGTATGTTTGTAATGAGTAAACTCAAAAACAACTGCACCAATTTCAAAAATTATTTAACCATTAGCCAGCTAAATCTTTCCCAAGTAATATTCCTTACTAATATTATAAATGCGAAAGTAACTCTGTTTGTCTCGCTTTCACGCCAAAACTACTGATCCGATTTAGATGAAATTTGGTACAGAGATGATCTAAAGTCTGAGAAAGTACTTTTTATTGCGGAAAAAGGGCTGCAAGGGGTTGAAATAGGGGATGAAAGTTATAAGACCCCGCGGGCGAAGCCGCTGGCGGAAAGCTAGTAGGCTATAATTTATAAGACCACTTGGGTGGAAAGCTAGTTAACCATAATTTTAGAATTATCATTACCCAAGATTCTCTTTACAGATCTAAACTGCCAGGATCCATATATAATTACGCTGAGTACCTCAACTCAATCAACTTTATATTTACCATTTTAATGAATCCAAAATTCTTCTCTTTATTAATAAATAATTCTGCCGTTTCACCATAGGGAGCGAACAGATTAGTAATCTCTTCTTCAGTTGCATCACCAGTTAAGTTTCCTATATACAAGCGACTTCTTCCATTGAATTTAACTTCAGTTTGATCAATCTGGGGCAAATCTGTTAAAGGCCCAACCAAGTCTTTTAGCTTGTTGGCTAGCATCTGTTCCTAAAAGCATAAAAAGGTATTTTAATGTGTTTACAGAATTATGCCAACTAAAATACTATAAAAAAATGAGTCTACCAATACATTACTGAAGTACTAACCTCCCTCTGAACAGGCTTCCCTCCATCCTGTTGTGGTCCACGCATGTTATTATTGCGTTGTTGGTTCCTAGGAGGGCCACCAGGTCCAGTGGGGGCACCACTTGATTTAGGTCCAAATTGTTTGTTGCCTTGGCCAAAGTTTCCACCTTGCCTGTTGCCCGGACCACCTTGGCCCCACCCTCCTTGTTTGTTACCACCAAAATTGCCATTGAGATTCTATAAAAATATTCAGATTAAATTATAATCCATTAGTCCCAAGATCCATAACTACTCTATTATGATGAACAGTTACTGCGTACAAAACAACACTTACCCTCTGTTGCTGATTTTGGTTTTGGTGATGGTTTTGATTTTGGGGTTGGTTCTGATTTTGGTGTTGATTTTGATTGGGATGCTGGCTTTGGTTCTTTTGCTCAACATTAATTGATTTATCAACAAGATCCAGTGAATCATTCTTAGGCTGAGCTACTACTGGGGCTGGCTTCTGTTGTTGCTGTGGCTGCAGTTTTTGTTGAGGTTGCTGTGGAGATTGCTGTTTTTGTTGCTGAGCCTGCTGTTGAGGAGCCTGCTGAACTTCAGCTTTTTGCTGCTGTTGTTGTTGCTGAAGTTTAGCCTGAGGTTGCATTTGCTCTTGTGGTTTTTGTTGGGGCTTCTCAGCAGGTTGAGCTGGCTTCACCTAAAGGAAATCAATATTCATTAGGAAAGTGCAAAAGATTTTAATTGATACATCCAACTCTCTAAACCAGTTTTGAGAGACTGGACCACAAAGACCCAAATCAATACCAAATACCTACCAGGAAACAGGTACCTCAATCAAATCGAATAGGTACCCTCTCAAAAATTACCAAATTAAATATGAAATTATACATGGCACTTAAATGGGTCAGTCGCCGGGGCGGAGTCAAAAATATATCTACTTTCTATTTTCGATTGCAACTAGTTAGTAGGTACTTATCTCCTTCGGGTCAGAGGGTCGCGTTTAGGATTTTTGAGTTTACCGATTACCGAATAACTAATCGATATCCCAATCACATCAAGTCTTCAAGTCAAGCTAGCACAAAATGGCGTCCGTCGTCGCCAACATTTTCTTTTCAGTCATACCTACGTAAATAGTGGTCAACGCGACTCTCTCACCAACAATTTTAATACATTAATATTGAACAGCCTGGTGAAAGATATCATTGGCTGGAAAAGAACATAGGTAGTCAAAAATTGGACACTCACCTCATTATTATTAGGCCGTTGACCTCCTTGACCATGATTCTGATTCCTGTGAGAATTATTATCGAATCTCGAATTGCGGAACCCTCCGCGATTGTTACCACGACGACCTTGCCTTTGAGGTTGCGGTGGTCCACCAAATCCTCTTTGATTTCCGAATTGATTCATGGCTTGCATTTGCATACTAGAACGAAGTGTAGCGTTTCGTGAATGTAATGTAGCTATTGTAGACGGTTGTGCGTTTAAACACGTTATACTATACTATAAAAAACACAGTTCTCACCTACTGCTGATATCTTGGATTTAACTTTCACCGATTGATCAAATCACTAAAAAGCTATTTCAGCTAGTTAGCGTACGTACGCTACGCAGTACAACGTAACGTAACTAAAGAAAATGTCGGAATCTGTGCTGCCACTTTTTAAATGGAGAAAGTGCTAAATTTTGTTACCGAAAATGCTAAAAAAAAGAATACGTGACAAATAAATGATTTTTTAAGAAAAAAATCACTAACATTGGGAAAAGAAAAGTTACATTACTATTTTAAAGTTTCAATCATAATAATCAATCAATCAAATCAATCAGTGTTCTCTAATTGGTTTTGAAACATCTTCGCGAGCATTATGAATGACAAGATTTTCCGATTATGGTCAACGTCTAATATGTGCATTACATACTTGAATTTAGCAAACGAATTTTTTAGTCGAACCAAGAAGAAAGCTATTATTACGACAGATGAAAGCTTGCCCTTCAGGAGTCCATTAATTAACTTGTACGGTGATTTTGACGAATATTTGATACTTATCCCCCGTCCCCGTAAACTCTCGTAAGATTTTTTAGTGTAAATACGATCAAGCAATCAAGGGGCTAAATCCCACACACTAAATTATATATCAGTTATGCGAATGCCACAAAGTAGTACAGTAGGCCTAATTTTAGAGGAGACACAAGTTTTATTTAAATAAATATCCTGGGACATTTTACACAACACCATCTAGTCCCAAACTAAGCAGAGCTTGTACTATGGGTACTAGACAATGGATATAATACTTATATACTTTTTTTTGTAAATACATACTTATAATATATAAGAAATTAATGTAACTAATTTTAATCGCAATTTTACATTGTTTCTTGCGGAAAATAATAACATGATATTTGCAGAAGGGGATTTTTGCAAATATCATGTTATTACTCCCCAGCCTCACCCCCAAGTAAGATTGGGTAGAATTTGGCTCGGTGCCCCCCTAAGCGCCACACGTAATTAAAGGACCTAATGTATGTAGTGAGTATATACGATTTCTTAATTTTAACGTATAATTATTATGTTTATAATTAGTATGTAATTAACTTGGTTCGTTTAAAGTAATCCAAATGGATTAAGAGGTAACGAGTTTACAAATATATTGAATCGTATGATTTTTTGCAATTCATATTCAAAATAAATAAGTTCATTAATTTAATGCCAACAAAATCTAAGAATGCTAAATTTAGCATTAAATAGTAAAACGGCAACACTGTTCGGAATTCGTCGAATGTAGGTTGGTGCCGCTGGTTGTCGTAATGTAAAAATGGCGCTGTTTCCGTCTCCCTGAATAAGTATTGTTTATGTCGTGTCAAAATCATAGATATTTTATATGTCTATGGTCAAAACATAGAGTAAAGTAAATATACCTACTATGAGTAAAGCTACGGGGTAAGTACAGTACAGCAAAGTACACGGGGTATTGGAATCGGAGCGTACGGAGCGGATGGATTTTATTGCTTGTATTGATTTTTATGGTACTGCGTCCACTGGATCGGCATTTCTGCGCCGGATACCGGAATTTCTGCCGATGACATCATCCACAGTGAACGCGCCATTCGGATCCTGACACGTTTGCAGTGTTGCAAAATCTAGTTTGCCAGTAAAATCCAGTCGCGGCGGTATCGCGAAGATTTATTTACGTATTTACAATTATTATTAAATATCTACGAATACCAATCATACAACCTTTTTTAAATCATGTTCTTACAATCTAAAATTTACGTACTTATTCGACGAAATATTAAAATCATAGCAGTTAACCTCATATTATTTAACATATTTTATGTTGGAGAAATATCAACACAACCTCAAAAGTGTTTTATATGATTTTCATTCATCTGTTTGACCATTTCTTTAGTTTACTGATTTCTGACACTTACGCGAATACTAGACATTGAAATAAAACTACTTTTTACGGATTTTATCGCGTTATATTGATATCATATACCTCTACAAGATGCGGGAGTATACAAGCTTGATTGTGACTGTGGTCTCTCTTACATAGGCCAAACTAAACGAAGCATAGGGACCCGCGTAAAAGAACACATCGCTGATGTCAAACACCGCCGTTCCGGAAAGTCTGCAATTTGTGAACACACCCTTGACAAGGCCCGCCATTACATCAGATTTGATCAACCACAAGTCCTCGCAAAAGAAAACCGATTCCTACCCAGGATGATTCGTGAGGCCATTGAAATTAAAAAACATCCAAATTTCAATAGAGAAGATGGCTGGGTCTTACCACCTGCTTGGAACCCTATTATAGATTCGATTAAATCTAAATCCAAGCCTAAAAATGCAAGACCGAAGGATACGGTGAGCTCGTTCTGCGTGAATCGGATTGCCAACAATTAACAAAAATGTAGGGTAGCTGTTAGTAATTGAAACGTCAAGACGCCTACCACCTTAGTCACCCGTGACCATGGACGCTGTAAAGGGTCCGAAACGTCGGGATTAAAATAATATCAATATAACGCGATAAAATCCGTAAAAAGTAGTTTTATTTCATTTCTTTAGTTCATTGATATGAAACACAATCCCATATTCTTTGAGTGTCAATGAAAAATTTTAATAATTAATTAATTTTTAATAATAGGGTAAGGGCTAGGGGTACCCACTAATAAGTTATTCTGCAATAAACAATCAGTGCCCACTGGATGCCGCCACCGGATACCGCCTCCTTAATAACAAAAGAATACTGAAATAATACTAAGAAAACAGTGCTTTAATACAAAACGAGTCAAAATTCATTCAGTCAACCATTCAGCTGATTTTAATGTTTGAGTACCTATTTTATGGTGTGAACTTGTGATAAAATATAGCCTATACCTATTATAAAAGTTAATCTACTAGTTAACCAGTAGTTAATCCGGTTTTATAAAATACTAAATAGTTGTATAATCACGTGCGATTTTTAACTTTCAACTAAACAATACGACTTAAATTGTACATCTGACAACCCTGATGCCGATAATGCCGATGTAAAATCCGGATGCAGTGGACGCACCCCATCGGCATTTTGTGAATGCCATGGAACTAATATGTCAAACTTCGTTACACTTCGTTTGTATACTAAGTATACTTACTACTTCCATAGTGAATGCCGACGACTAGTACGCTCCGTACGGACCGATTTCGACCCAGTGGACGCGCAGCTTAATACATCAGGTATAGAGAGGCCCTTCGCAGATAATAATAATAATAAGTTTAGTCCGATTTTTACATACATAATCGCAAGAAAATGTGCATTCGCATAGCTTTTATTAGAATGCTCTAAGAAGTTGGGTACCTACTTGGCTGGTAGTATGTTATTCTATAATTATTATGTTTATATTATGTGTTAATGTGTGATGGGGAAAAAATAAAATTCATTTGATTATTGGTGTGATAACGTTTAATTAACGTACTTACGTAACTTTGATCAGTAAAGTAGGATTACAAGGCAGTTCCTAGCTACCTATTCATTTCTAAACAAAATTAGCTTATTTAGAAACTGTCTATATGATACTTTTCTGATGCTCTTCGACCGAGATATTGAAACCTAGGAACCTAGATCTTAATTACAGATTTAACGAGGAATAATTTGTGGTTACAGTTATGTTCGGAATCAGAGTCAACATGAAAAAAATTGATGATGACGCTTCGTATTGTTTTTTCCTGGTGCCTGAAAAAAAATGCTACTGTATTATAATAAACAATAGACATTATGATTTGGGAAAATTGGAAAATTTGCGAAAAATGATAATATATAACACAGATGCTAGGAGGGCTAGATAGAGGTGTACCCAGTCCCATAGTAGGTAGGTACTAGTTATATTTAAGTCCCATGTGTGCTGTCATGCTGTGTAAAATGTCCCAGTATTATTATTATTGTATTGAAAAAGTCCTAATGGAAAAATCTTGTAATTAACAGTGCCCAACCTGAAAATCGAATCCATGACATCATGCTCAGCAGTAGCACTTGTGACCAAAGACCAAAGAGGCAGACAATTTTGGAATTTTTTTTTTCATTAGTTTTTTTTTTTATTTATTTTTTTAATCAACAATTTTAATTTAATTCAACATTTACACATACACAAAATAACTAAGTAAATTTTCCGCAAAATTTCCAGTATAAGTTTACCGGCATTTAAATGGGAATCGGGTCTGTGGTTACAAGCACTTCCCTCTGCCAACATAGGTACTATGTTGGATGATGCAACTTTCCGGATCGCTGTTTGCCTTCGCTTGGGATCTCCTTGCTGTGCTCCGCATCGCTGTCACTGTGGGGAGGCTGTCGACGGCCTCGGACACCTTGGCTTGTCTTGCAGTAGGAGTGCAGGTCGTATACCACGGCACGCTAATATCAATGACATCATACGCCGTGCTCTAGTCACCGCCGGCGTTCCAGCCATATTAGAACCAAATGGTCTGGCACGTGACGATGGCAAGAGACCGGACGGGATGTCATTGCTCCCTTGGAAAATGGGTAGGCCTTAATATGGGACGCGACTTGCGTCGATACTCTTGCGCCATCCCATCTTCCAAGCACGGCGGGCTGTGCTGGCGCTGCTGCTGCAGCTGCAGAGACCAAAAAACGGCGAAAATATAACAATTTTATAAATTGTTATATTTTTGAACCGTTTGGGGTTGAAACGCTGGGGCCATGGGGTCCGAGTGCTCATTCCCTTTTTAAGGGCATTGCCAAACGCCTTTTCGACGCTTCCCGGGACCCAAAGGCTGGCTTTTATTTTGGTCAGAGAATCAGCATTGCCATACAATGTGGCAATGCAGCCAGCCTTCTGGGTACCCTTCCAGCTGATGGCGATGCGGAGGAGTTTTTTGATGCCTTATTGTAAATAGTTATTTTATCATTATTTTATTTTAGTTATATTTAGCAATAGATTTTTAATTTAGAACTTTCATTAGTTATTTCAGGCTCTTAATAAATCATTTTAATACATACCAAAAATAATGTCGGAACAGAGTTATCATGTAGTTTCATTACATCAAGTGTTCTATTGAAACAGCTTTCTTCACAGTGGAGTGAACGGAGGTACCATTCTTTATGTCGGAGATTAATATTTTCTGCACCGATAGCCTGTAACCAGTTTTGCTTTAATGCTTCATTTTTAGGGAAACCTATAAAAAAGGCAAGTTTTTATCAATAAATGAGTCATTATGATTAGCTGCTAAAATAAACAACGAATGCTGTGGGACGGCCGTCGGTTGGAGTGTACGTAACGGGGCACTGAGGAAAAAAGACTTAGAATTTTTTTGCCAAAAATTTTTTTTTTTCGCAAATCTTTTATTTTCTCGATACTATCTTATAAAACACGTAAATATAAGGCTAAAAGCCTCTTGGTATTTTTTGGATCTGACCAGCCGTTTCTCGTAAAAACGATGTCGAAGGGTTCCACTTATAAAGGC
The DNA here is from genome assembly GCA_946251955.1 of Acronicta psi. Taxonomy (NCBI): domain Eukaryota; kingdom Metazoa; phylum Arthropoda; class Insecta; order Lepidoptera; family Noctuidae; genus Acronicta; species Acronicta psi. The sequence continues at coordinate 4,999,906 of OX276475.1, read as the reverse complement.
GTCAGGGACTTAGAAAATTTTTAAATTATTTTTTTTTGATTTTCGCAAATCGTTGATTTCGTGATTCTATCGTATATAACACATAAATATAAGGCTAAAAGCGTCTTGGTATTTTTTGGATCCGACCAGCCGTTTGTCATAAAAACGATGTCGAAGGGATCGGTACAAAATACAATAATATTACTGTACTAGGAGAATTTAGGATGCAAGAGCGAGCGAAGCGAGCTCGGAACTTGGGGCACCCCAACTCGGACAGGTTAGGTTAGAAGGGGATGGCGGGGTCTGCAAGACCCCGCCATCCCCTTCGTGGTTTTTTTTTTTAAACCACCCGGAAGTAGGAGCCCCGCGAAGCGGGGCTCCGTCAACTACGCCTTATTACTATTGCCTATACTTGTCCTTCACCCCAAAGGCAACTTGACCTGGACCTCAAGGTCACTGACCATGAACATTGACCTTTTAGAACCCCTGATAGTAGCGGACAATGAATTCCCGAAATTTGACCTTGACCTTGGACAGTGACCTTGACCTTAAGGTCATTGTCCATGATCTTACGTTCGATGACCTTGAACACAGTCAATGACCCTGAGGTCAGGGTCAATGACCCTGGGGTGTCCCATTATGTTCCCCCACCCTACTACTCCCACATCCCACCGGCTCCCGAAGGCTTCACTAGGCGACGATTTTTGGTCAAAAATTTTCTAAGTCTTTTTTTCATAGTGCCCCATTTCGTATCCACTGACCCGGCCGTCCCTTGGTGCCGTGTACCACGGGACAAACGTAGCAAGGACCCTAATTCACTATGACTAACCGATTAAGATATGCGGAATGAGTTAAGATATTGTTATAGTGGAAAAACTAGACTGAAAATAGTATAGCAATGGTACAACACTATTCCATTATGACATAAACTTCGTAAAATAAATGGAATGAAATATTGAATAATACAATGGTTTAATAAGCGGACATTAAGCCAAACATCAAAACTTTAGACATAAATTAATGATCGCGTCAATATTGTTTCAAGAATGTGTATTAATGCACAAAAACCGGCTACTAACCTGTGCAAACACAATTGAGGTTGATTTATATTATTTCTTGCAGCACACTCCACAACACAACACACAGGCATGTTGACTTTCCTTTTTACAACATTTACATACAGTTTTAAGGATAAAGTCTTCGTAGCTTTCTCGCAAATTTCAATATTACAAAAAATAAACAAACACTTGACAGCTAAACTACCACAAACTGGGCGGTGGTGGGCGCATAAAATGGCCATAGATATATAATTATTATATATTATATTAGTCTTGTCTTTATGAATCTTTGTTAGAGAATATTCATTAAATAAACCTTACTAAGACACAAACTAGCAACGCAATTCATAATAAGCGGTAGCGCAAAAGTGGTAATTATACTGATTTTATTCCTACTAAGGATCAAACAAATATTGAATAATTGAATAATAACTGATAAACTTGGTTTGGAAGAGGTTTTGCATAAATTGGTATTGATTTTAATGACTTTCAAAACAAATTAATAAGATTTACTATATTATTTGTACAAATACTATCCTTTAAAAAAATTCTACTATCGTTTTGAACATGCCCAAATGCAGCCCTGGTCTGAATCCAACCCTGACCAAGAGGGAAGAGAGCAGAGTTGGATTTCGTAGTATAATTATACTATTTGTACCATTATTTGATAGTGTGTAGTATGTAGTATCGTTATGCCACTATACTACGCGAAAATACCATAATTTTGATGTCGATGACTTGTATGAAGTGAGCACTTTTACTTTTTAATTCTTCCCCTAAAATATCGGGAATTTCTGTATGTACGGCAAATCCTAATAAGGATTACTAAATACAAACTTAGTGTTGCCAATATAGCGAATTCGTCGCTAGAAGCGGCAAAGTTTGCATAAGTGTTAGCGACGGAAAAAAAATTGTCGCCAAAAATTATTTAGACATTTATTTGGCCAATTTTGGAGTACTATCAAAATAACTTTAGCGCTCGTTTTAAAAAAAAAACTTTAAAAAAGACGTGGTAATAGGAGTCTTTTGAAAAAACAATAGCACTTCAGTGTATGATTTACGAATTATTTACGATTTACAAATGCATTTTTACCTTTGTGGGGAAAATGGCGTGAGTATATGTATGTATGAATGCATTTTAATTTAATTCAAAACTATAATGCCGAATATTAAAGCATATTAAAAATACCTACATTACCTACGACAAAAAAAACTTGAAAGGTCAAACGTGGTATAATTTTGGATAAATAGTATTATTTTCCATGTAGCATATTTTTTTGGGGGTCTGAATCCAACCCTGAAAGAGAAAAATATTTGAAAAATCCTGAAATTTCATCTTAGTTTATGTTAGCTTGCTACAATATAGTAATCTGTGGTTTATGTGTGTGAAATTTGAATTGTTCAGCTGTTTTTCAGAGCGAGCAATCAGCAATCGAGCATTAGCTTGCTACACAATATAGTAATCTGTGTCGAGCATTGAGCGAGCCACTATATTATTATACTCTTTGGAGCGAGCACTGAAACTGAAAGTAATGGAAAATAAAGTTGACAGTGTCGATGCTGGAGATCAAGCTCAAGACGAAGTTGAAACGACTTACCCTTTATTAGCTTTCGAAAAACAAATATTTATCGATGCTTTTGAAAAGGATGCTCTCGTTATTACGGCAAAGTATGCTTTCTAATTAATACCAAAAAGGAACTGAACCCTACTGAAGTATTTAAAAATGTTGATATTCCTTTTCCTTCTTCCAGGGGAATTAATTACAACAATATATTATCAAATTTACTATTGCTCTATAAGGACCCTGGTCATTTAGTCTTTGTATTGAATAGTAGTGAACATGAAGAAAAATATTTTACTGAGAAATTTGGACTTGCAACTTTACCTAATTCTGGAACAGAGAGGTAAGAAATCTTCATGACTTCATTTTAATCTTTCTTTGGTAAGTAACTAATATAGTGATTGACTTCATTTTATATAGTATGCTCTGATGTGAGGCTGAAAACTGTGGTAATTAAAGTTATGCCATACTTTAATTACAGCAGTTTTCAGCCTCATTTTGCTTCTGAGGAGTTGAATTTTGACTCAACTTTATAAACATTGGACAAACAACAAGATGGACCTACAACCTGGTAAACATTGCCGGGAGTCATTGGATGCAGGAGGCATTCAACTGTTCCCGGTGAAAGTATGTAGGAGGCCTTTGTCAGCAGTGGACCTCTTTTGGCTGGTATGATGATGATACCCTACCTACATAGACAGAAAATAATGTCAATAGGTACTAAGTAGAAAAAGTTCACCATAATGTAGAGACAATTGGCAAAAACAAAATAAAAATTGGTCAACAAATACTATATACAATACTATATAACAAGCTTGTATTATTGGGTTTTTCTGTAAAAAATCTCAATAGCAGCTTGCTTGGATTGGTGCCTGGTAAAACTTCATCATCCCTTTAAAACAATAATTAAGTTTGTGAGTAATTGTAATTAATGACCTTTACAGAGAGAAAGCATATTTGGAGGGAGGTATTCATTTTCTTTCTACTCGTATATTAGTGGTAGATTTGTTAAAGAAGCGAGTCCCCATAGCACACATTACGGGAATTATTGTTTTGAGAGCACACAATGTTTTGGAGTCTTGTCAGGAAGCATTTGCATTGAGACTTTATAGACAAAGCAATAAAGTAAGAAAGATATTTATGAGCCTGTTATATTTTATCTTTGATAAAATAACTTTTATTCATTGTTTATTATACTTTCAGACTGGTTTTGTGAAAGCATTCTCGAATTCTCCAATATCATTTACATTTGGCTACAATCAAGTGGAGAAAGTCATGAGGGCATTATTTGTTACCGAGTTATTCTTATGGCCTAGGTAAGTTCACCTGTAAACCATTTAAAGATTATCATTATAACCAACTGGTTAATCTATTGAGCAGGCTAACTAGCCTGCTTATTAATCCTACTAATATTATAAATGTGAAAGTTTGGATATGTGGATGGATGTTTTTTACTCTTTAACACAAAAACTACTGAACGGATCTGGATGAAATAAGGCACAGAGATAGATTATAGTCTGGAATAGCACATGGGCTTTTTATCCTGGTAAAATGTATGGTTCCCGTGGGATAGCAAGCAAAGCCGCTGGTGGAAAGCTAGTTATTTATTTTATATATTTATTTGATGCACAAAACACATTACAATCATAATATAAACACCAGAATTATAGTTCGAGCCTATTTCTCAGATAACATCGTCGTCGTTAAGTTATGTTTATAGTTATGGAGTCAACCAGAACCATATTCTTGATGGCTAAAAAACTTGAAGTGAATAAATCTTTTTCTTAATAAAATGTTGCCCTGCTGCTGAGCAACCTACTGCTTGATCACTGCGTCAATTGAAATAATTATATTCATACAAAGCCCTTTTTTAAAAATCAATATAAAGTTAATAGAAAATCTGCTGACATCTGTTCCTGTGCTGGAACCACAGAGTAGAACAGAGGATAAGCTTTGAACAATCGGGCAAAATATTTACCTATTCTGGTAGGGTTGGCACCGGAGCATAAAATAAAATGAACAAAACATTTTAAATATGAATTACCACCAACCACCAATTTTCACAACTTGCAATTATTTATAGCTAGATAGATACCTACCTAATACATACGTTTACAAATCATAATAATCAATCATCTAGCATTAATTATTTTAAAAAACCACGTTGTTGTATGTAATTAAAACTATCTTTAATAAATCTACCTATTCTGTACTGTGCAACTTAGCACAAAAAACCACTACCTAAATCATTCATCATCAAAACCAAAACTTTTTTAAATTATTTCAGTTTATAAAAAACACATACCTATTCCAATGTAAAGCGCAGTTCTATTTATCTAAGTAGGTATCTACCACATTTAAACAATAAATTAAATAATCAAGCTATTATACTTACGTGGTAGAGTTTTTTGGATAACAAAAATATTATAATTATGTTTTTATTCTTTCTGTTATTGTTCATACACACTGTACAGCACACCATGTTTGCACTTTTTCTTATCAAAATCAACACTTATCTACTTAGAACAAATACAAACAATGCGTCAAAGAGTATAATAATACAATGCTTCGCGAACGACGACTAGGCTAGCCCTAGGTTGAGCACGCGCCGAGCGAGTCTAAACCGGTTTCGCTGCGTACGTGACACGCCGCGCGTGCTCACGCACACACGCGGCTCATGTTTGTGGTAGTGTACCTACCGCAGAGCAGTTGTATGAAGCTTATACTCTGTTCTACTCTGTGCTGGAACTTACAGAATAAACAGTACCTACACATAGTAGGTACTGTTTTTTATTCTGTACCTACACATAGTAGGTACTGTTTTTTATTCTGTGAGTCCTTCAAAATATATTAATATTTTCTTACATTATTAAAGTAAAACTTATTGCCAAATATAGGTTCCATGGTTCTATAATCAAGAGCTTAAAGACAAGGCAGGCTCAAGTGGAGGAGTTGCATGTGCCCCTTTCTACCAACATGAGCTATATCCAGACCTGCTTACTAGACATTATAAATTACACTGTCAAACAACTCAAGAGCATAAACAGAACACTGGATCTGCAGGTATTTTATTTAAGTACATTACAATGTTAACTTTTTGGGATCAAAAATAAATGTAATAATTATTATAATGCAAAATCCTTAAACATTTTTTCTTCATAGGAATGTATCTGTACGGCCTTTATTGTTACAAATAATTATTTATTGTTTCAGGAAATAACCACAGAAAATTGTATTACAAAAAAGTTTCACAAAATCCTTCAATCACAGCTGGACTGTGTTTGGCACCAGCTGAGTACAAGAACTAAAGAATACATCCAGGATCTGAAAGTGTTAAGGAGTATGACAGTGTATGAACCTTAGATTTATTATAATAACTAGCTTTTGCCCGCGGCTTCGCTTACGTGGATGTAGTAACAAAATTAGGATTAGAAATTGATCCCATTGATAAAAACCTTGTATTTTGAAGTAGTGTTTTAGAGGTTTGTAAAAAGGGCCTCGTGACTAAGTTATAACGGCGCTAAGCTCAATGAATATTGTGGGTTCGATTCCGGTCGACAATATTAGTCTCGGTACTGAGGTACTTTATGAGGTACTGAGGTGATGCTGTTTGTGAAAATATGTCCAAAAGAAAACGGAAGCTTCAGTTAGTCGTAATAACTCGTAATTCTAACCAAACTTTACAACTATTGTTTAATTTAAGTCTATACCACTTTAAACGTTTATAACTAATCAACAATCACGATTTCTGCGCATATGACAACTTAATTAAAGAACCAACAATAATGATCCCTTATATCAATAGGGATGCATACTACAGAGAGGTCAAGCTCTATCTTAGCATCTACGCAACCAAGTGGAATGAGATATACCTTATTTTTTTTTTGAACGATGGACTTTTAAATAAAAAATAAAAAATCAATAACCATCAATGATGATCTCTTCTTTCTATGGGTTTGCATACAACAGAGAGGTCAAGCTGTATCTAAGGATCTATTCAAATAATTGAAAAAAGCTTTACATCAGTTTTTAAGTTGGAACTTATGCATTACAACAGTTAACACAAAATTCAAATCTATTCAGTAGTTTTAGCGCCAACCCCTAACAAACAGACAAACAGACAAGAATTCTAAAAATCACATTTTTGGGTTCGCGATCGTTTATATACTCTAACCCAATTGTTTTTTTTTAAATATCTTCAATGTACAGAAATGACTTTTTTACAATTTTATAATAGTATAGATAGATGATGCGGAAAAGCATCAGTGATTAGGTTTTTCCAATGTTATGTTTTTATGGTTATGGTTGAGGTGAATGTTACTGGCCATGGCATATAGGGCTAAGGAAGGTAAATTCAGAGAATATGAGTCTGTCATACCCTGTCACCTCCCCAGATGGCAGGGAACATGAGGCTTTTCCAATGTTCTAATTGTCAAGGCCACCTCCTAAACACGTGATTAAATCTTTACAGGCCAATCATGCATTGTCTTACAGCCCTCAAAAGCGTCGTTTTGAAAAGTTGGAAATACAATTATGTTTACTCCAACAAATAGAACATCTGTCTGGTCCAGATTTATGTACATACTAATCCTCATTTGATTTAAACATAGTTTTCAGTATTATTTTAACTACCTATTTTATAAAATACTCCTCTTTTCCAGTAACCTGATACATGATGATGCCGTCTCATTCTATGCTTTAGTGAGTAAATATAGCACTCCAGAATATGCAAAAGTTAACTCTGGTTGGATTCTATTGGAGTCAGCTGAGCAGTTATTTCGCTTAGCTAGAGGAAGAGTGTATAATCATAAACAGGGTATGTATTACATAATAATTGCTCATTGCATTGTTGATTAAGTTTTGGTATGAAAAAGGTAGTAGGTAGGTACCTATTTCATGTATATATTTTGAGTCCAGATGAATAAAGATGTAGTTATACTTTGACAAAGATCAAAAGAACATGGGATCTGCATTGATATGTTTTTTAATAAACTTTGAACTTGAATATTATTGTACACCATCATAACGCCTTCATATTGAATTATGTACCATTACTAAATTCTTGCCGATTTTTCCCTACTCCCGCTAACTCAGCACAAATCCAAACTCCAAGCTCCTGATGACAGAACCACTAGGCCTAGGGTAACAAGCCAGGTATTATCATTAAAAAAAAATAATTATACATATAATAATGTATGTATGATTTGTATGATTTTGTATATTTATAGAGTTTGATCCGGAACCATGCCCAAAGTGGAGATGCCTTAGTGAGTTACTGCTAAAAGATATACCAGATGAAGTAAAGAAAAAGGACAGTACAAATATTAACAAAACTAAGATATTAATTCTGTGTCAAGATAATAGAACATGCTCCCAATTAAATAACTACCTGACTATGGGTCCCAATAAATATCTATTTTATATGGCATTTAGAAGAGACCTTACTATAAATGCAACCTCATCTAAATACACAAAACTAAAGAAAACCATGCCAATTGATGATGCCAAGAAAGATAAAAAACTTGAAAAGCAAGACGATAATGGCGATAATAACGACGAAGGAGAATTGAATGTAGATGAAACCAAATCTAATTACATACTAACATTGACTCCAGCGACTTTGCAAAGTGATACACAGTCATGTGACAAAAGTATGTTCGAGCCTATTTCTCAGGTAACATACATCTTCATTAAGTTTCTAGTGCAAGACATGGTCGCAGGACCTTGACTGATTTAATATTTTATTCCCAGATGGATAATTTAGATCTCACTCAGCTGGAAACTGAGAAACCCATTATATGTATTCAAACGTTCAAAGAAAATGGTTGTAATTTTTCACTGGAGCGAACATTGGATGCTTTGCGACCCGATTATATAATCTTATATCATTGTGACGTAGCCGCGGTCCGACAGATTGAACTATTCGAATCTTGTAAAACGGGTGAAGAGCCTACATGCAAAGTTTATTTCATGATACACGATAGAACAATAGAGGAACAAGCCTATCTTACTTCATTGAAGAGAGAGAAACAGGCGTTTGAATTATTAATTCAAACGAAGAGTGTAAGTAAGCAAGTTTCGAAGCCTTAGTAGTAAGCTAGATAAGTTACTCGCGTTCATCTATTTTTCCCAATCCTGTGGGAATTTCGCAGAATTCTTTTTGAATGCAAACCTATGTCTCCTAATAAGAAAAATTTTTGCAAAATTTCACTTTTCCAGACCCAGTGGTTTCAGCTGTGCGTTGATCGATCAGTCTGTCAATTTTTTCTGAGATGTCTTCTATCTTAGATGTAATAATGTACCTACATACATAATATGTGGTCAAGTCTCTTGTGCAGTTGTTCAATGCAAATTCTATACTACTATCTCAATCACCAACAAAAACTATTAGGCTATTTACATATTTAACTAGGCCTATTATTTTTAATAATTCCAACACCAGTCGACTACTCTGTTATGCTTAAAAACCAAATGTTTTCTAAAAGATCATTTAAATGTTCTATCACATCAATGCCTGCCACAAAACTGCCCCTGTATTATTATCCTATACACATAATTATGGAATATATTATGTACTTCTTCCCTTTCACGCTTATTTCGTTTTCATTTGCTCACAATGTCTTTCTATACCTAGATTTTAAATGATCTAGTCAACCAGTATGAATATTGACATGGTGTTTGCAGGTAATGGTAGTGCCATCATATCAGGATGGTAAAACCGAAGAGTATTTCAATTTAAATGTAGAACATGATGACAGCATCGTGGACACCCGAAAAGCAGGTAAATAACACCATCGTTTGGTTTCTATAGCTTTATAACAACTAAACTAAATAAAAACTATTATAGTGTCTGATTCTGATTAAACATGTTTTTCTTCGACTCTGACTCTTAACCACCCACGTTTGAAAACCTAAAGAAAATATTCTGAAGAAAAATAAGCAGTTTTTCGGTACATTTTGCGGCTAAATGAAACTCGACCTAATGTCACTAATAATTACCAAAGAGAGATTACTCCATCTTTAAATGGTAGCAATTTACTGTTAGAAATTTTCGGTCTTAATGTTGTAAAAATTAAATTTCCATTGCCACTTCACACAAAATTGACGATATCGTGTCGTTTCGTTTTTTTTTCTTATGCATATATTTAATAAAATATATTCATTTATTTTAAATATTGTATGTTCAAGCATTGGTAAGCAGGCTAGTACCTTATATTTATTTCGAATATTTTTTAGCTGGGCAAAGACAGCTTTAACAGTGACTTCAATACTAATTTACTAGTTTCTGACACGCGATGAAAACCGTAACAAGTTGTTTTATTTGAATATCAATAATAATTAATACCCAAACATATCTCAATGTGTCAATTCTGAAACATATTTACATGATTTTTACCTTGTATCATTGAAATATTGTTAAAATTTCTGGTGGGTCAGACTATTTAAAACAGTTTGTACGTCCAGATATATCTTATGCTGGCTGTACTAGTCACCCCGACTTATTAAGATCAGACTGCCAGTAAGGTCTGCAAATAAGATATAGGGATAAAAAAACACTGTCTGAAGTGCGCCAACTAGGCCATATTTTACATCAAACAACGCCTTACCATTACAGGTGGTCAAAATCAGCAAAAAGAGAAGCCCGTCGTTATTGTAGATATGAGAGAATTTCGGTCGGACCTCCCAGCGTTACTTCACAAGAAGGGAATTAATATTGAACCAGTCACTATAGCTGTGAGGATAACATTTATTGAATATTAATGTTGAGATTGATGACATATACTGCACACAACTATACAATTACCATCAGATTGATCTTAGCTTCCAGAGTAGTCAAAAAAAATTGAAGAACCTAAAGTCAATTCTATGTCGGCATTCATAGTATTGTAATCATTTAGTGTTCAAAATACCTTAGCTTAAAGTTTTCAATATTCTGTATGCAGTCAGGGGTGTTCATATTGATATTTGCGAATAGATCAATCAATAGTATCTCAGCATTGAAGTAAAGTCAACAAAAATATACACTAGATAAGGGTATTAAAACCCTTATCTAGTGTATATTTTTGAGATTTGGTATTATCATATTTTGCTTCTCTTTTCATTTCTTGCATGTACAATACTTTTTGTATCAGCCACCGCAATTTCAACAAATAACTCAGTTAAACAGGTTTTTTTTAGATTGGTGACTACATACTTACTCCTGACATCTGCGTTGAAAGGAAATCCATTTCAGATTTAATTGGTTCACTCAACTCCGGTCGACTTTATACGCAATGTACTCAGATGTGTCGAAACTATAGTAGACCTATTCTCCTCATTGAATTCGATCAAAACAAGCCTTTTAATCTGCAGGTATTAAATAAATATTTTATTGATTATATTTCAATTAATAAGGTATGATAGTATTGGCTAGTGGTTGAAAAGCTCGACTGTTATACACGCAGTCCGAATTCTACTACTATATTCTAAAAATAATAATAAAAAGTTAGTTATTTAAAACAAAACTACTAAATTTGACGTAGATATATTTTGATTGCTGAGATGCTATATTTTGATTTTTATTATAATTCTTGACTGCATAATATAATATGTTACCTGTCCTTGTTTTAGGGCCATTTAGTGGTGTCTACTGACATATCTGGAGCGGACATACAACAGAAGCTACAGTTGCTCACTATCCATTTTCCTAGGCTGAAACTGGTTTGGTCTCCCAGTCCTTATGCAACTGCAGAACTATTTTATGAATTAAAAGTTAGTTTATTCTTAAATTAATTAACGTGTTAGGATGAAACTGAATGTGTTGGCGATAATATGAATAAGCGTCACTCTTGACAGTCTATCAAACGGTCGTCTGGCTAATCCTTAACCATTCACTAATGAAACACATAAAGCTGATAATGTTGTAAAGCTTCTATGTTGGACTTGGCTTCCTGTCTTAAATAGAAGCGTTTTACGCGACTGCCTTTATTTCCATTTGTATTTCTTTCAGTAAGTAGCTTATGAATAATGTCATTTCTGTTATACAGCAAGGTAGAAAAAACCCAAATGTTGAAGAGGCCCTTGCACTCAGTGGTGATAACACTGCTGATGATATGCATTACGAACGATACAACATTCTGGTGCACGACTTTGTGCAGAAGTTACCTGGAGTTAACTCCAAGAACATAGCAAGGATTATGAATAGAGGGATATCATTGGATCATCTTACAACACTTTCACAAGTATGTACTTGAACTAGTTCTATTATAAGTGGGCTTTTATTCAGGTATAAACAAAAGAGTTCTTTTGCAGGAAGAGCTGCAAGCAATAATTGAGAACAAGAACGACGCAGCAACTTTGCATTCGATACTACATGTGAAGCCTCTGCCTGTTGATGCTAACAAAGATGAAAAGCATTATGGAAAAAAGAAGTTAGCTGGAAAACTGTTCCGAAATAAAAAGACGTAGATTGATAAGCGGATATAATTTATTATTCAAACCATACAAGTTATAAACAATACAAAGATGATGTTAGAATAAATTATTTTGCTTTAAATGTAAAATTTATTTCGTTCTACCATGAAGTTTAAATTAAAGATAAATAGATATGTACACTTACGATCAATCATTAAATGGTCACACTGGGAAATAATATCAACGCCAAGGACCTAAAACAAAGTTATAAAAGTCTCTTTCAACTTGATGCTATTGGTACAAAGTTCCTGAAAATTGTTGCTCCATCCAATGATCGATAATATTTAAGCTATTTAAAATAACTTGACCGGCAGCTTTATCTTAGTTTTACTGCTCTCATTAAATCTTTCAGCTGTTCAAATCTGTGTACTCAAAAAATGCGACTATTTAAAATACCTGCAAAATATTACTGATCACTTTTAATAAAATACCTTGGTATCTTACAATATCCCAAAGAAGAAAAACAGGGTACTTGTAAAAACTAAAATAAATTGCCGTAATTGAGCAGAAAAAATAATTAATAATGGTTCTAAACAAAACTAGTAACTAATGTTATGTAATCAAGGCCTTTTTCTTAAAAATCCCACAAATTTCGTAGCAATTCCACCTGAAAGAAAACATGGCATTTTATTTTCAAGGACTTAGTGATGCCTATGACCTAGCGGGTGGAACTCGCCATCGCGAGTTCCATCGAGTTCCACCCGCTTTATCGTCTGGTGTATTATTTAACCAGAAGACGCGGTTCGAATCCTGCCAGCCATTCGATTTTTTCCTTGACATCGTATATCCCGAACGAATTTACCGATTTAGATTGTTTTTTTTTTAGTTTGAAAGATGAATTAGTCGGGAGTGTTCTTAGCTACGTTTGATGAAAATCGATCCAAGATGGCCGCCACCACAAAATTGCAAATTACAGTTTGTCGGGTTTTTTTTTATTTAGTGTTTTAAATAGAATATAAATTCATTTTTTTTATACTGAGACATTTTACACAGCACCCTCTAGTCCCAAACTAAGCACAGTAGTTTGTATGGGTACTAGACAATGGATAGAATACTAATATACTTATTTGGGTACCCGAGTTGCTTATCTACTTTTGCTGCTAACTGCAAATTGGAAATTTACTTTTTTTGTTGTGTTCATTATTGTCAGGACAATGTTTGCATGAAAGATTTAAACCCACTGGGAAACGCAGCCGAAGCTGCGCACAGGTCGGTAGTTATTAATATTATTCTATCCATTAAAGTGGTCTCATATCGTAATATATTTTCTGCTCAATTACTTTGTCTTAATTACATGACTCATTGAAACATGAGAACATACGTTTACACAAAAGGGTTTGAAGGTTTTTCTATCGAGCGTGGCATTCCGACCGGACGCCATTTTGAAAAAAAAACGTTGGTTATCGACCACACTTATAAAAACTTCATAAATCGATAGCAGACATCAATAATAATGTACAAAAGGTTTCGCATCTTACTGATAAGTAAGATGCGAAACCTTTAATAAGAAAGATAAGTTCCCGTTAAATAAGTTGGCAAATAATTTAATACCAATTTTGTACCATTTTTTTATTCATCCAGTGGTTAGCGGTTATCAAGAGACGGTAAAACAGACTCAAAGTAGTAACGGTACACGCTAAATCGATTGTTTTTTTTAGAAAAGGAACCATTTCTACTATGTATAGCATCACTTCGGTGTCCGTCTGTCTGTCCACCACCCAACCCAAACGATATTTGAAGTCAATTCATAGATTTCTTCGATTTTTTCCTTATTTTACCAGGCTACTTACTTTAGATAGCGTTTTGTCAACGTTGGAAACGAGACCCTTTACGAGATTTTTTTTATCCGATATGTTTTCGTTATATTAATGTCAGCTATCGAAATATAATAATACTAGCGACCCGTCCCGGCTTCGCACGGGTGCAATGTAGGTACTAATATGGGGCAGTGTGGAGTGATAAATATTATTATTATGATTAGTCTCTACCTTTATGAATAACTAGCATTCCGCCAACGGCTACGCCCGCGTGGTCTTATAAATTTTTCCCCCGTCTTTGCAATTTTTTTTCTTACTACTCCGCTCCTATTAGTCGTAGCGTGATGGTATATAGCCTATAGCCTTTCCCGATAAATGGGCTATCTAACACTGAAATAATTTTTCATATCGGTCCAGAGGTTTCGGAGCCTATTCAATACAAACGATCAAATCTTTCCTCTTTATAATATTAGTTTCGTATATGTATACGCAATTCATAAGCACACCCTGCAACCGCTGCCAACCGGGACATACGTACGGCCCGCCAGCCGCTCTGCCCACGCTTTTTTTAAATCTCTGATATCTTCTAAGATATTATTTTATAGCATATCCTTACTGATATTATAAATGAGAAAGTAACTCTGTCTGTCTGTCGCGCTTACACGCCAAAACTACTAAACCGATTTAAATGAAATTTGGTACAGATATAGTCTAGAGCCTGACAAAGGACATAAGCTACTTTTTATCGCGAAAAAAGGTTATAATAGGGGATGAAAGTTATAAGAAATAATCAGGCCACGCGGGCGAAGCCGCTAGCGGAAAGCTATCATCTATAAAAAGGCAATTTTGGTCTACATGAAATGCACAATGTATCTAATGTATGATAATGTATAATGAATTATACTAAATAACTCTTTTTTTTGTAATGTAAATTAGTATCCTTAGGAAATAAACATAATATACTTTTTTATCAACCTATCTCGTAAGGTTTGGCCCGCGTTTGCAATGTAAACGCACTAAAATATGTTTGTTACGACAATCTTTAATTTTTTTGGGTTTTCTCTACTATAATAATTATGCATGTAGGTATACTACAGATAACAGCGGGAGCGACTGTTTTATACTATGTAAAAAAGATAAAGAAGAAGAAGATGCATTGCACGAGTGGCCGACATTTTCAAAAATAATAAAAATGGCGGACGCTACCGAATGCCAAAATCTTCAAACCCCTTTACAATAAAAATAAAATACCCCTTTACATATAAAATATGAAAATTGAAGTACACAAGATTTATGTATAAAGTATACAAAAATTAATAAATTATATAATTTTATTGCTGAAACAAACATGAATGACCGAGACATGTAGGTATTATTCACTCACGGTATTGGTGGTCCTTGTCGGTTAACGGCACGTAGATTACACTCATTAGTTTCTTAACGGTAGTTGTACCGTCAGCTGCCTTGTCGACCTAAAATTTATATACAAAATCAATGCCTACCTGTTTTGGCACATACCTACGTACATGTCTTCAAATATTGTGATGGTTATGTAGCTGTACGTGGCCAGGAATAATAGTGGGGTGCAAGGTCCAGTGTAGGGGGCAGATGACGAGTAAACAAAATTTGTCATTGCCATAAGTTGTTCAATTATGTTGTTCATAACACAAAAAAATACCTGAGTTAGGTGTTGTTCTCCACCCTCAGGTCCCACTGGTACAATTAGCCTGCCACCAGGTTTAAGCTGATCAACTAACTGAAAATAAAAAAAATCATAACATAAATAAATCGTTAAGTAAGTATAATATTATATACAATTATTTAAACTAATTAGTGTATATTATGCTATTGTACTCACAGGTTGAGGTAGTGTCGGTGCAGCTGCTCCAACATGGATTGCATTATATGGTCCGTCAGACGGATATCCCAGGCGCCCATCGCCAGCTTGAAATTAAGCATAATATAATTTACGAGTAACCTTTTTTAATGTATCATTACTTTTACGATTAATAACTGATAGCAGCGGTAGTGCAGAAAAGCCATGACGCAACTTAACATTAGTTGTTTTTTTTTGGTAGCTTTTTTGTATATGTAATACTTAAGAAATGCCCAGACCAACACAAACAGTTAGTTCATCACATAATGATCGAGTCCTGTGGGAATTGAACCCACAACCTTGTGATCAGCAGGGCGACACTCGAATCACTAGACTATGAAATCGTCAAAACACGAAATCTATACAATGCATATTACATACAGCCAACAAACTATTATTTATGGCAGGGACCGAAACCGGTATGACTGTGTGACCAATAACGGTATTTTTTTGGTATTTTTACAGGTATTTTTAAAGATTACCTCAATTGAATGCAACCTGTATAATAATACCGGTAACCCAAATAATTACCTCTTGGTTACACTTGCCGCCGTCATTAGTCAAAGGACGTGTATAGCGTGACGGGTTAACCCCGACGGCGCGAGGTATGTGCCAATCCAATGACAACAAAATTAGGGACATTTTTAGGTAACCGGTATTAAAACGGTAACCTGAATAGACATAACATGTTTCGTCTTCTTGGTTACTTAGATAGCGGTAACCCACAGCCATTATGGTAACCAAATTTCCTTGATACAGGTACCGTAATATTTGAGGTTTTCGGTCCCTGCTTCATGGAAAAAATGTGACAATGAGCACACTGCTGTACAGACTGATATCACAACATAAGACTTACCAACCAATTTAATGCGCCCAGACGAAAGTAGTGCTTTATTGTCACTCTGGATATTTTTAGTAGCTAATGCAACAAGCTCTGTTATATGTTCTATACCAACAACTCGTCCAGTTTCTCCCACCATCATAGCCATACAAGCTGTGAGGTACCCAGAACCGGATCCCACATCCAATGCATTTTCTCCAGGTATGAGTTGCTTCTTTAGCCTTTCTAAGGCATGAGCATGCTAAAAAGTATAACAGCTGAATAATTGAAATTGTCAAACCTTTGACTGTGTACTACAACAAGGTCACAAAACTTGACACCTGAATCAGTTAACTATATTGCATTATTCAGGCTGACATTCATAAATGAGACTTAACATGAACTTATGCTTCTGTATGTCAAATTTGTATGACAATTTGACATATGGGAGCCTAAGTTTATTCTTAGCATCGTCTCTGAATATTAGCCTCAGACTTATACATTATGAGTTTTGGTGAAGTGCACATATCAAAATTAGGGAATCTATGCTTAATTTTATAGTTACAAACACCTAGCTTATTTTTTAGGTTTCATATTGCACAGTTTTAAATCGCATTTCATTAAAATACCAAATGACATTCAAATGGAACTACACACACTATGGAATGCATGTACACACTTTTTAAGCCTGACATAAAAATGAATGTGTAATAATATTTTTTCTGCAATGCATATTATACTAAAAACATAAGTAAAATTCAAAAATTATACTTTACCATGTGTGGAGCACTGATGGTAGCCGAGTATCCAATCGACTGTGGTGAATCATGGTATGGAGCATATGGACAGTAGTTTTTTCGATCAACAGATAACATAGCATTTGCTACAGCATCAGATTTTATGATGCCATTTGCTGCATTAAATTACAAACAAACAAAAGATTAATTTCAATACAGCCTATGTTACATTGTCCCACTGCCATACCAATGCTAAGTGTCTATAATTTATACTTGGAATGTCTTTTTACCATGTTTGTCAGCCATAAACTTATCAATTACTTAATAAAACTTACACAATATCTATTTTTGCTTTGGGTCTCTTCCCTTATATCCATGCACATTTATGTTTAAATACCCTTCTGTTCCATTTCAAACTTTTTTTAGGTGAGATGTGTAGGCTACACTTGATGAGAGAGAAGAGTAATAAATGGACTAAAGATTTAACAGAATGGACCCCTAGATTCCAAACAAAGAGAAAGAGAGGAAGACAAAGAAAACATTGGGGTGATGACATCAAAAAGATTGTGGGTTTCACTGTGGCATAGAATAATTTAAACAAGAGTCAGCTGGAGAGCTAGGGAGCCTTTATGTCGCAAAAATACATCGACATTCATTAACAACAAGTTTACTTAGACATAAAAATGTTGATATTGTAAAAAAACTTTATTGTAAGATTTATTGAATTTTTGGCATTAAAGGCTTATTATTATTATTATTATTACCCTTCTGTTCACATGCCATTATCATCCCAGTGCATCACATCACATCTAACGTATGTGTATCATACAAAACAAATTTAAAATCAACGGATTTTACATTTCTAATATTTATTTGTTTTAAATGTCACTAGAACACTGAATTTTCACAATTTTTATACTTCAGTCATCCATAGATAATTATGATGAATAGGGTTTTAAGGTAGTACTTATAAAAAAAAAATTAAGTAGTTGTTTCAACTTACTGCACTAAATTTGCATTGTAAAATGAGATGAAATAATATAATTTATAGTAACAAATAATTTGTTACCCAGAATTTCTAATATAACGTGTATCACCTTAGGAACACAGTAAATCTTAAGAAATGTGTACATAAATTATGTAGAAGGAATAGTATCAATAAATAACTACTAAATGAATATTATCAATGTAGGATGTAGGTGTGTTTTTTCTCAGATTTTTACGGCTGGGTTAAAGTTAGCTCGTACCAACTTCCCGGACAATAAGTTTGGCGAGAACTGTACTTATAGTTAATGAAGGCATATATTGAACAAAATCTAGAAAGTATATGAAACTTAAAAAACGGTAGATGTCCTTACCCCGTAAGTTCCTGATCATATCAGCATTGTTTACCCCATGACTGCGCCAAGCCATACTGATGAAAGGTAAACTGATTACGAGCAGGGAGATTTTACGCCATGAATAGCCTATTATGATAATAACGATGTTCTCAATTAATTGTTTTTAAGTTTTAGCAATATTTAATATTTTTGGCAGACAACAGACAACGTCATTTTCGATTCAAACAAACAAAATAGGGATGTTGAAAAAATATCGATATTTATTTTTTAATGTATAGATATTTTTAGCGATATTTAATATTTCGACATATCGATATATCGGTATAAAATTCCAAGTATCGAAAAGGTATAAAATTCGATATTTTTTCAGACCAATAAACATTTTGAAGATATAAGATTTAACGCCGCCTTCGTGAACCACATCTTCAAAGAGTAAGGAATATACGGTAATGGGGACAACACAAAAGATCCCGTTGGATCGAAGTGTTGCTGGTTGTACCAGCCCCCATAGTAAGATAGTATAGAAAGTGTTTTGTGTGGTTATGTTTCTGAGAAATATTTCATTATTTACTTAGATTCCCCTCATATACACTTATTGCTAAAAAACAACAAAGTAGTACGGTTAATTTCAAAAACAAACACGATATCATTCGAATGAATAATTTCGTTCAAAATTCATTCGAATAGTAAATGATCATGCGAATTAAGAAAAAATCTAATGACAAAATGATTAATAGAATATAGACCAGGGCTGAAACCTTTGAAAATACTAAAAAGTGAAAAAAAAAAAATAGTAGGATTAAACCCATTGAAAAAGAAAGAGAATATAACAAAAATTAAAGGAGAAATAATTTACGGGCGGTCTGAGGTCGGGAAGTGGATGGGGGTGAGTTTTTAAGGGTATAATTCGGTTTATTTCGATTTCTGGCAAAAGTACAAGTCCTATGAGGAAAAGTTAAATGACAAAGTTGTAGGTAATAAAAAGATCTACAACTTTTGTAATTACATATTTTTAATAAAACCTCAAAATGTATGTAGAAATTGAAATAACCAAGTTTTTGGTTTTTTATTTTTATCTTCTCTAAAAGAAAATATTTTTTCACGAAATTTGGTGAAAACTTACCCTTTTATGTCCCAAACAAACTGTATTTTTTTTTATTTAAAATATTTATTTTTTCACCTTTTATTGACTTAATTTTTTTTTTTTTTTTATATCTTGGGACATTTTTTACACAGCACCATCTAGTCCCAAACTAAGCAGAGCTTGTACTATGGGTACTAGACAATGGATATAATACTTATATACTTTTTTTTGTATTTTTTTTTGTAAATACATACTTATAATATATAAGAAACACCCAGACAAACACAAACACCTAAGTTCATCACATAAATGTTTGTGTCTTGTGGGAATCGAACCCACGACCTCGTGATCAGTAGTCCGGTACTCGAACCACTAGACCACAGACGTCGTCAAAATATTGAAAAAACACCTTCATTTTCAATCGAAAATTCTGGTTAAAATAAGGCGAAAAAATAAATATTTTCAATCAAATAAATTACAGTGTATTTGGGACATAATAAGGAAAGTTTTCACCAAATTTCGTAGAAATTTTTTTTTTTTTAAAAGATATAAATAAAAAACCAAAAACTGGTTTTTTTTAATTTTTCACCTAAATTTTGAGGTTATGTGAAAAAATTGCTAATTCAAAGTTGTAGATTAAAAGTTGTAAAAAAGTTGTAAAAAATTAAAAGTTGTAGATCTTTTTATTACCTACAACTTTGCCATTTAACTTTTTTCCATAGGACTTGTAGTTTTTCCGGAAATCAAGGAAAACCATTTTTTACCCTTAAAAACTCACCCCCTCCCACTTCCCGAACTCGGATCGACCGTAATTTATTTTTCCTTTCATTTTGATCATATTCCCCTCCTTTTCTAAGTGGTTTCATCCAACTGTAATTTTTTTTGGTTTCAAAAATTATCGACCCTGGTCTAATAGTGAAACTCATTCATTCAAATAATTCGATTGTTAATTTTTGTAACAATCGCCCATCACTACAGCAAATTCAAACTGACAAGTGACAAGCAGGGCTGCCAGTAGCACCAACTAATTTTATACCGCCAGACTTCTGAAATTATAAAAAAATTAATCTCATTATACCATGGAACTAATATGTCAAACTTCGTTACACTTCGTTTACATCCGGAATGCGTACTCGGCTCAACAACTCAACGTAAAACCGACCTTATTGCAATCTATTAAACTTTATATTAAAACCGAAATACGTTACGGTCAGATAGAGAGGTTAGGGTAGGGGATTGTGTCTCGTTTTAATAAATTGCCATACAAGAATTTTCAAATCGTCTAGTAGATTTCCCACGAGGCTAGGGTATCTGATCCAAAAAATATTATAGAGTTATACATTGCTAGATAAACTACTGCGTAAAATATCTTTTTATGAAATAAAGATAAGAAAAGTCAAAAGTATTTTTTTTGAGTAAATTCTTGAAATATAATAGAGCTTTTTAGGTTTATGGTTAGTTTCAAAATTTTGATATGACAACTTTAAAACAATGGCAATGACATCGCGTCATTTTCGTTCCGTGATTTTTTGTTGTTATTTTATTAGTGAAGAATGTATAAAATAGTGAAAAGGTGTTGCGTATAAAGGATGTGGAAATTAATCATATACTGGCTCTAACAAATCCACTCACAGGTTACAAACTTAACCCACCAATGGTAATGTAAATGTCTACGAGACCGGACGTATCGAAAAATTCCAACTATTTCATTGTTTAACTGTTGTTTTTTATTATTTTGTTTTTTTATTATTTAAGTGAAATCGTATATACTAATAAACGAGCTTTATTATTTATAAGATGCCTTTGTTTTATTATCAATGTATTTTAATAACCAAACTATCAACCTACTTATACTTTAAATAATCATGATTATTCATTTTGCTGAAAATGTTGGTAGTATTTATGTTTAAAGTTAATTATTGCAAAATCTAAGACTGAAAATCCCGGTACACGGGACCGAGTCTACCAATAATATAATTTAAATTTACGTCACAAATGGTGGGTTGAGGGGCCTTTCGGGTGACAATGTTTTCAAATTATGTCAGACTTTAAAAGGACATGTATGTTTTGACGACAATCAAAAATATTAGTTATGTCGACTATAATTATTTATTGATGATTACGAACGACCAGTTGACTTTTTGAGACGACAGTGGACGTCTGGGCGCCATCGTGCACTACACTTCGGTGGTGCCCTCTTTAGCGCATTAGACATGGTATAATGCATATTTTTTGGTACATACATAAGAAACTCCCAAACTTGGGCACTTACTAAAGCGCAATCAAGAAACTAGAAACATGCCAGACAGCAATGGAGAGAAGCATGTTGAATATAATGAAATTGGACAAAATCAACAATAAAACCATTAGGAAACGGACAAAAATAGAAAACGCCACAACTAGAATAAGAAAACACAGAAAAGACAGGTCACATATTAAGGCACTGAAAAATGGAACAAAAATATTGTATTTTTGTATCCTAGAAATAGAAAGAGGAAACGAGGTAGATAGTTTCGAAGGTGGGAAGGCGAAATAAAGGCAATAGTCGGGAAAACATGGACTAGAAAAGCGGTAAACCGGAGAGAGTGGAAATAATTGGAGGAGGCCTTTGCCAAAGCTGGGCAAACAGACCAAGTTGTCGGTGTCATCGACTCACCAGAGTCGTCAATGTTAAATTAATGCAATAGTTGTCTGGATAAAGGCTTATATTATTATTATAACATACTCCCAGAACAACACAAACACTTGTGCTTATCACATAAATATATTTATCTCATGATCAACAGTTCAACGCTTTTACCAATTTTTATGCGACAGACGGCAAGATGCAATTACAACAACAGTGCCTATGCTTACTGCAAATATTTTTCTTTAGTAGAAAGAAAAATAAACTAATTTCACAAATCCTGTCATATAACATAAAACTGACATGGTCTCTCTTGACGACAAAAATCATGGTCACTCTAATAGAGCGAGATGAGTTGCTCCACCCTAACTATCTCGCTTAGACCGTTTTTCTTCATAAGTGCACATTCCTATTGTATACTAAGTATACTTACTACTTCCATGCATTATACAGAACAAAAAAGGCTATGAGCAAGAGAGAGAGGTATTATATTTGTATTTAGGGATGTGACATCCAACAAAAAAAAACGATTATTAATAAATCGATTATTTTTGTTTGTAATAAAATCGATTCTCAAATAATCGATTTTTATAATAAAAATAATCGTTTTTTTTAAATAATCGATTTTTTCCTTATTTTATTGAGATACCAAATTAAACGTATGAAATACCAGTAATTATGACTTTACTTATTAAAAAATCAAAAGTAATGCCAGTAATAATCAGCCAGAATAATGTAATAGTAGTAATATTAGTTGTAATTAATATTTATAAATTAAAACAAAAAAAATATAACATAAAAAGAAAACGAATCGAAAGCCATTGTATCGATACAAAAATCGCTTGGATCATATTCCTTTGTATCGATCCACACAAGTATCGGATCGGATCGAACATCCCTAACTTTAATAAAATTTCAAAGAAAACCCGACACAGTCTTACTTGTTACTCACAATCCGCCATATTCTACTGACTCTCTACAGCCAATCACAGGCTTACAAAGTAATGCGATCGGCGCCGGCCGTCTTGTAATTGGTCGGCGCAGAACGCATGCGCGGTAGGATGTTCGGATATACACGTTAGCGCGAAGCCCCGCGAAGGAGAATATCTCCTTGGAGCCTTACCACGGCCCTTGCGCCCAGGGAGTTGCCTGCGTTCGGATATCACCGCTACAATATTCCAATTATACTTACCATATGGCAGTCCTGCTGACAAGACAGACAATACAAACAAGATGAGTTGTGGTCTTTATGTTGTTGTAGATAGTAGATTATATCGTGATCATAGTATCGCAAGTATCACTATTAATTAAGGGTCGCGTCCAGAGTTGAATCGAATCGCAGATACTGCGTCCATTAGCAACGATACGATTCGATTCGACTCGGTGCGCTTCAGTCGACGAGTTGAAGCGGAGGCGCGCCAAGTATTCTTTTAATTTTTATTTACCTATCGTTAAAAATTAATAAAAAAAATAAAAACACACCGTTTTCTTTTTTTTTCAGTTCTCTTATTGTTTATCAAAAACTATTTTAAATAATAACTTCCCTTCATTCGAGACGTATCATGATGCAAAAACGACCTAATCCAATGAAGAGTGCGATGAATAAACAATTGGATTTGATAATGCACAGGTGGACGCACCAGAAATAAATGCGATTCTCTCGATTCGACGCGTTTCTGCTGTAGTCGACCGTAGGCTTTACACGTATCAATTTATCATCATCAGAAATTCAGAATGCCTTTAGATTCACTAGAGGGAAGTATTTGTTTAGTAAACTCTTATTCCTCATTAATTGTGTTTTGTTAAAAAAAACATCGAAAATAACAGAAAAGTAGCTTTATCATAAATACTCGCAATCGCGTTGAAAAGTAAACTAGGAAGCGTTGGGTTAAAGACTGGATTTTTAAACAAAATCAATTCATTACAAAAGAAATGATCTTGGGCGGCGATTTGGATGACTACAACAATTATTTTAGAATGAGTGATGAACTGAGGACTCGTTTGGAGATGTATTGCGAAGTGCTTACATTTCAATATTATAGATTTCTGGATATTATGTGATATTATCACGATACTGCGACACGGCCTTAATTTAATATAGTGTAATGTAATGGTAAGTAAGTAACAAAAAATACCCTTTAAAGCTGTCATTGTAAATCTCGGTGGCCGCGCTCGGCACGGCGGTGATTTCGATAACTGCGTATTGCGTAATACTCTTCAATTGAAGCTACTATGAGGGGCTCAATCTGTCCGTGGCGTTCACTGCCCGAAGCCTAATGCACCGATCCAACAGTGAACGAATATAGCCTGATGATGATGCTGATGTTTGCATGCGTACATCGCGATTATCGACTACCGCTCGCGAGACCGGCCGCTTGCACAACTACTCATTCATAATCATATTATTATATTATGACATAATCGAATATATAAACTAGCCATTACGAGAGAAATATAAATTAAATGATAACGACACAATCATATTACGTAATGTAAACCTATGCATTTGTTTTGTATTGTATATTTTACTCTATAAGATTATTGTGTAGTGAAAACCGAGTTCTTTCTACTCGCGTTACACAATGGATTTAATTTTAATAGGTATATTTTTATTATTGCTTGGTATATTTATGTACCAATATCTACTATTGTGGTGAATTGGAGTTTTATTTTCTATAAAATTCTCAGTGGCAGCTCGGAGTTTTGATTTTTGTCCAGTTATTGGTAATAACTAGGTTTGCCTCCATTACAGGAGACCTGAACATAATATCAGTGAAATATGGGACTACATTATACACATCTGCCTAACCCCACGGGGAATAAAGGCGTTATGTATGTTATATTTGTTATTATGAGGGGAGAAAGAACTTTAATTGGCCGTTCCAGTGATATTTCCTGTCGCTTTCAGATGCCCTGATTCGATAACTGGGAGTACCGGCGGCACCGGGTAAAACCCCCTCACGCGAAAAAGTAACGCGTGTGGACGCCCTAAAGGCCTCATCAAACAGAACGCGTAACAAGCACGCGCTAAATAAATAAATTAATATCTTGGCTCATTTTTACACAGCACCATCTAGTCCCAAACTAAGCAGAGCTTGTAATATGGGTACTAGATAATGGATATAATACGTATATACTTTTTTTTGTAAATACATACTTATAATATTAAAGAAACACTCAGACAAACACAAACACCTAAGTTCATCACATACATATTATATGTTTGTGTTTTGTGGGAATCGAACCCACGACCTCGTGATCAGCAGTCCGGTACTCGAACCACTAGACCACAGATGTTGTCAAATGTCAAGACGCGTTCTGTTTGACGTAGGGATGTTCGATCCGATACTATACTTGTGTGGATCGATACAAAGGAATACGATTTACCCAATTTTTGTATCGAAATAGTGGATACATGTACAATTAGAATCGAAAAATTTGTTGTATTAAATTCTAAAATAATAAACAATCTGTCACCTTATGGTATGGCTTATAACAATGAACAGGTTCATATTACACTAATATAAATTAAATCATTAGTAGTGTATAGTATTACTTAATTTAATTTGTTAATAAAATTAACCTGTATGTATGTATGTTGAGCTGAGAGTATGTTTTTTGCATACAGGGGCGTACCGATAGAAAATGGCGCCTAGGGCACGCATCATATTTGCGCCCCTTAGTAATTTAAATTAATTGGATCTCTTTTCTTACTACTACAATAGTAAGTTATAAGAGCTGGGTTATGACACAGCGAGCGAAGCGAGCTAATTTGGGACAGGTTAGGTTTCAAGGGTAATTACAATTAGTTCGTTACTACCCTCAGTTGTCTCATGTAAGAGCGAGCGTAGCGAGCTCGAAATTTTGGCCACCCACCTTGGACAGGTTAGGTTAGCAGGGTAATTACAATTAGTTTGTTACTACCTCCAGTTGTCTCGGTAAGAGCGAGCGAAGCGAACTCGAAAATTTGGGCATATCACCTCGGACAGGTTAGGTTAGAAGGGTGATTTTAATTAGTTGGCTAATACTTCCAGTTGTCTCATGTAAGAACGAGCGAAGCGAGTTCAAAAATTGGGGCCACCCACCTCGGACAGGTTAAGTTAGAAGGGTGATTCCAATTAGTTGGCTAGAACCTCCAGTTGTCTCATGTAAGAGCGAGCGAAGCGAGCTCGAAAATTGGGGCCACCCAACTCGGACAGGTTAGGTGAGAAGGGTAATTACAATTAGTTTGTTACTACTCCCGTTGTCTCATGTAAGAGCGAGCGAAGCGAGCTCGAAATTTTAGCCACCTACCTCGGACAGTTTAGATTAGAAAGGTAATTACACTTTCTTCTTGTACTTATTAAGCATTTTCCATGTTACGTCACCTTAAGACGTAAGTTTAGAATATTAAGGAAGATTTCGAGTTGCTGAGCGGAACTCGCGGTGGTTTAGCAGTCATAGCGTCTGGTGTACCAAACCAGAAGACGCAGGATCGAATCCTGCTCGCCTGTGGATTTTTTCCTGTATTAAAATAAAGGGTAATTACAATTAGTTTGGGACTACCTTCAGCTGTCTTATGAGCGAGCGAAGCGAGCTCGAAAATTTGGGCCATCCACCTCGAACAGGTTAGGTTATGACTGATTGGTGATGGGCATTGCTAGAGCGCGAGCAAAGCGAGCGAACGAAGTCCCCGCTATCTCTTTCGTGTTAGGTTACTTTAAACCCTTTACACAGAAATAAGAGCCCCGCGTCTCCATCATATGCACCATTACCTATACTGATTTTTCTCATTGCATTAAGTAAGTGTTTCGTTTTGAGCATTGCTTCAGTGATGAGGCGAGTCAATTGGGGCTAGGAACAAGGGAAAATCTAATTACCCTTCTAACAACAGTGGTTAGAAAGGAGATCAAATCACACGGGCAACAAAAGAAAAGTATACCCGATTGATCTGTTGGATAACCTAAAAGAAGAATGTGTTATCTATCTTTTTGTATTTTTTAAGCATTTTCCATGCTAAGATTACAAGTTATTTCCTTCATTTAAAATAGTTAGTTTTTTCCTTCATTAAAAATAACATAAAAATAAGAAGAATGTGTTCTTTAAAATCAATTAAAGACGTAAACTCATTAAAAAAAATGAGTTTAATAGAGCAACTTTAGCTTATTTATTAAGCAAAAAGACAAACTATGAATACTATATAATATATCCCCTCCCAAAGGGTCCCCAGATTTCGATTTAGGATCTTGAATTTTCACAGACGGTAGTGGATTTTCCAAGTACAGAAAAAATCATACAGAACCATAGGGCTGGAAAAAAATTTGTAAGTTAATATATTAGGTCTATGGCAAACAACGATGTATGATTTGAGTGTTTTAAGTATGTATAGTGTATGAGATGCGGGCAAGACGGTATGAAATTGCGAAGTAAATAATTATAACAGTATAAAATGGTTATGGCTTTGATTTACAAAATTTAATGATTGGCGATTTTGCGCCCCCCTTCGATTGGCGCCCAGGGCACGTGCCCTGCCCGCCCCACCCTAGTTACGCCACTGTATACATATAAGTTAAACGCAATTGGTTCGCCAATTGTGAATCGATTTTGATGACTAGATCTTATTTCAGAGGTGGTCCCATGTAAATTCTATCGAAATTGGGTAAACAGTTTATAAAAAATCAACAAATATCTAAAAAAGTCGTTTACACGGTGATAATTCGTAAATACGTTTACTCGAAACCTCGATTTCGCATTAATCGCAACATTGCGTTTAGTTGGCTAACCCATATTACATAGGTAGGTATTAATAAAATACATGTAGGTACTTTTCACAAAAAATTTACATAAAAAAAAACTGCCTTCAAAACCTGCCAGTGCGTCGACCATGAGTTTTTATCACTAGACTCGCTAGCGACGCCGTAAAATATTTGTATGGAAAACCCTCGCAGCGCCTCTAGCGGTTACGTACAAAAGTTATTGGTATGTACATACAATATATACATACAATATTATAAACACCCAGGTGTTTTTAAAGATACTATTTAAAAATGGAAGTTTACGAAACCTTTTAAGTGCGGGTCCAACTCGAACTTGACTGGGTATTTGAGTATTTATTTATTTGACATTTTTGACAATGACATTTGAAAGACTGTATCACTGTGTACTGTGTTTTGTAATAATTGCAACACGTATTTATTATTAAGCAAAGGGTACAGTGGAAAGGACCGAAGACTATAGTAACTATTACAGATTACAATTTACAATACTGGAATGGGACCTGCTTTACCGCACACTACAAGAAATGGTCAATTTTTTTCTTAGTTCTTGAAACTACTTTATATAATAAAAATAAACTACAAAATGGTGTGCGACGGGCCTGATCCTCCCGAGAACAATCCTCACGAGTTAGTTCCACCTCCTCGAAACGAATTAATAATGAATGGTAATCAGGGTGACGATAGCGACGAAGAGCATGAGTACTTCGGTTACGAACCGTTGGCGCAAGGGCCAGAACTAGCACTTTCGGTTTCCGACCACGATAGCGACGACGACACTGAGGTAATTTTTACACATTCATTGTTCCTTTGTTTTGGTTAGGTTATTTGTTTTATTATAGCATACCTACTAGTTTCAATTTGAGGCTACTTCATTAATTTATTTATTTTTTATTAATTTAGGACAAAAACAGTAACACATTATATCACGCAAACAATATAAACAAAGATCTTATATAAATGTGAAACTCACACCGTTATCCACAGCATATATAGTTAATGTTATACAGAGTAGTGTTAGGCTTGACTTTCGCACACTGCACATGAGATTTGTAAATTAAAGCAAAGATCCTGTTGTTTTATTATAGTGTACATTAAATGAAAATAAAGTATGGAAACAGACAAAAAGCATGAGTTTTTATTGTTGTAGAATGCAGAAACACCTCCAGAAGGTGTGCCAAGTATTGAAACCATGGAACATATAATAACCAGGGAAGTTTGGAGTGCACCACATCCCACAGATGCTATAGAGATGGATAATGAAAGAGCACAACAGGTGTGATGATTATATACTTACTTTGATTTTTAGTTAAATTCATTATCCTTTTAAGTCTCCATATTGCATTCTGGGATTCAAGAGGAGAAAAAATAACAAAAACCCAAAATAGTTGACTTAATACATAAGTACTGTATTGTCATCTGATATAATGCATATCTACCAACATTTTTTTTTTAAACTAATTGATTTGGTCTTTTTCTTTAATTTCTGTTAAACACTGCCAATGTGCTGTCTAACAGCAATGGTTGTGTTCTACTCTGCAGCAGACCCACCTTTTAGAAATTGATCAATTATATCTTAAAATGGTGTACGTCAAACATACATAATGTATGTACCACCAATATTGCTGTACTGCATTAGGTAACGATAAAATAGACATTTAATGTGGAGAGTGTGCTCCCCAGCAGAGCCACCCAGGACATGTACTCAGGAAAGAAAAATGCTACTGTTTTTTGATGAAAACTGTTGTACGAATAGTGTTCAACGTGTTCGTTGTAAAAAATATCATTATTAGACTGTCATTTTACTTTACTAAAGTATTCGTAGAAAGCGCCTAATTATTTTATGTCAGAAAAATGTTTTGGCATTTTGATTAGGCGTGCAATACTATACAATATTCAACATATTTTTAACTGACTTCAAAAAGGAGGAGGTTCTCAATTCGTCTATAGGTATGTTGTTTTTTAACCGACTTCTCGTCTTAATAAAACGACAGTCTAATAATGATATTTTTTAACACATACATGTTGAACACTATTCATACACCATTTTTCATCAAAAACAGTTGCGTTTTTCTTTCCTGAGTACATGTTCTGGGTGGCTCTGCTAGGGAGCATACTCTCCACATTAAATGTCTATTTTATCATTACCTAATGCATGTACAGCAATACTGGTATACATACATTATGAATGTTTGACGTACATCTAGAGATGGGCGATGGGTAAATACCCGTTGGGAAAATACCCAGGTAAATTCCCATTTGGGTAAATATCGGGTATTTACCCGGGTATATACCCAAAAGGTGGGTATTTATTTTTCTAAGAACGAAGTATTTAAATATGTTTGTAATTACTTCTTAGCATGTTATGGGTTGCAAAACTAGCAGTTTTCACTGCACTAGGATGAAGTTAGTTATGTAGTAGTTTTTTAAATTCCTGATACTACTCTATGACGGCTAAGCTAGAAGAGATCCTGTTTTTTTTCCGAAGTCGAGTAGTCTTTTTGGTTTTTCTATGAAATTCTCAGTAGCAGCTCGGAGTTTGAAATTTTGCTCGGGCTTGCCCTCTTTTACGTTGAACTATCCCTCTGCCTAACCCTTCAGGAAATAGTCTTGATAGTTTTTTCTTATATCACAAGGGTGGCAAACGCTTGTTTGCTGCCCTTGGGTATAAACCAATGGTATAAGCAATTACCACAGTCTAAGGAAATTTCCAACACCGAAGCATCAAGCTGAAAAACCTCTTAACTTCCTTCTTGTAAAATCTCATGCTCTAATCTCCAAAGAAAACCTCTGCAGGGGATTCATTGTACAACCTAAGCGTAATCGTCATCATCATCAGCTCGTTCTCATCCACTGCTGGACATAGGCCTCTTTTAGTAAACACCACAGAGCCAAAATCATCAATCATCTCTGGCCATCCAGTCACTGCCAGCTGCCTTTCGCAATTCGTCAGTCCACCTAGCCGGCGGGCATCCCACACTACGTTTGCCTAGACGCGGTTTTCACCAAACCACTCGTTTGCCCCAACGGTTATCGATTCTCTGAAAGACTTGAGCAGGCCAATTGCGTGCTTAATCCTTTTTGCTTTAGAGCTATTTCGGTTACTTTGGTTCTATGACGGGTAACTTCATTGCGATATCAATCCCTTATAGAGACCCCGAGCATAGCTCTCTCCATAGCTCACTACACGACTTTAAACTTATGGGACCAGTCTCTGACCTAAGCGTACGTAGGAACAAATGCCTCTGAAACACGACCACATCGGTGCTAGGTTGTAAGTTGTGACTATAAATTCTCTGTCCATGGCATGCGGTGCGATGGTGAAAAATAGGCGTCGACATCATCCATTCCACACATTGCCCATTATACAAGCAGTAAAACACACATTAGAAGGCAGTCTCTCCTTAGACTTAAGGGTTTTGTCTTCATTTCTTTAGTTAGTCGGTTCCGCTTGGCATTGTACGTGGCAGAGAACAAAGTGAACCTTCTGTTGCTGCCAAGGTACATAAAGAAGTC
This sequence comes from Acronicta psi, assembly GCA_946251955.1. Lineage (NCBI taxonomy): Eukaryota > Metazoa > Arthropoda > Insecta > Lepidoptera > Noctuidae > Acronicta > Acronicta psi. Next base: position 4,968,345 of record OX276475.1, on the reverse strand, counting down.
AACAACCTAGTTGCTATTTTACAAAGATATTTTTTTTTGATACCACTAAGTTGGCAAACAAGCATACGGCCCTCCATGGTAAGCGGCTACCGTAGTCTATGCAACATTAAGGGTATCACCCGCGTGTTATCGAAACTGAAAAATCCTTTTAGACCCTTTTTGAAGAATTCTGTAGTCCCTTGGGAAACCCTCAGTGGGAATCTGATTCCACAACCTGAGTGCACTTGGAAAGAATCTTCTCATTGGTCTGGTCAATCTCAATACCACTCTGACCTCATACTATGTCAAATCACATAATATAAGACCAGAGTGGTTCTAAGGTACCTATGTGGATGAACTACTCGATGGCGACAGGTGCACTGATAGAAGGTAGCCGTGGGCTAATATTTCAAACAATTCCTCAGAACATAGCCCCTTGTACAAGCGGTAGAATACACACAATACATCTTGTTCCACAGATCCCTTTTTACCAACCAACCGGATCCATATCTGATACATTCTCCATATAAATCATTTTCCCCAAAAATGTTCCTTAACCCTGATCCACCATTATCTATAACTAGCTTCCCGCCAGCGGCTTCGCCCGCGTGGTCTTATAATTTTTTCCCCGTTTTTGCTACATTTTTCATTACTACGCTCGTATTAGTCGTAGCGTGATGATATATAGCCTATGTTACTCGGGGATAATGTAGCTTTCCAAAGGCGAAAGAATTTTTGAAATCGGTCCAGTAGTTTCGGAGCTTATTCATTACAAACAAACAAACAAACAAACAAATCTTTCCTCTTTATAATATTAGTATAGATTATCTAAATTCAAAAGTCTGCTCATTTCATCCAAGAACTGCAAGGCTTTCGATTTCCTTACCTAAAGCCTTACCCAATCCTAGCCTTGCGAAACGACCTTGGATCCAACATAACATTATAGGTGAATACAACAAATCTATATCTATATCTAATATATAAAACAAAGTCGGGTTTGTTACAACACTTAGAACTCGAGAACTGCTGGACCGAATTTCATGATTTTTGATTTGTTGGATTTGTATCCGCCCCAAATAACAGAATAACAAAAAAACGGGGTTCAAACTTAGCGCGAGCGAAGCTGCGGCAAAGAGCTAGACTAGTATGTATGTAACAGAAAGTCGTGTTAGTTACACTATTTATAAATGAAGAACAGCTGAGCCGATGAGTCTGAAAATTGGTTGGGAGGTAGCTTAGAACCAGAGGACGGACATAAGATACTTTTTACTACTACTACTACTAAACCATGACAGCTGATGACAAACTTAAGCAATCCGATGGAAAGTACTAGGGTAGCATAAGCTGTACCAAGATACTAGGTACTGGTTTTCGTTTTCACGGGGGGCGCTGTGTATGACGTTGATGTTCTGAGAGACTTCGGAATACATGAATCGTGGCGTTGTGTGCTGATTCCGGTAGTATGTAAATGACATGCCTGATTTGTGAATTGATACAATTTACAAACAATACGTTATCCCAGTGCAGTTTAGTAATAACTAGCATTTTGAAAACTGCTAACTATGCAACCATTTTTGCACCAATAACATTCTAAGAAGTAATTACGAATATATTTATATACTTCGTTCTTAGAAAAATAAATACCCACCTTTTGGGTATTTTCCCGGGTAAATACCCGCTTTTTACCCAAAATAATATTTACCCGGGAAAATACCGGGTAGAATCCCATCTCTACGTACATCATTTTAAGATATAATTGATCAATTTCGAAAAGGTGGCTCTGCTGCAGAGTAGAACACCAATGGTCAACTCCGAAAACTGAGACTAAAGTGCCAACTAAATAGTCCATTCCATGTATAAATATAAAATGTTTCTTCTATTTTAGGTTATGAGGGCAATGGAGAACTTTGCTTTACCCCAAGCTTCCATACCGGAATGGGCTCAGAGCATCTCTGAAGAACAATGGAAACAGACCCTTAATGAAAGAATAGAAATATTGAAAAATAATAGATAAACAGTTTAACTATAATTTATTAAGATTAAAACTAACTGCAAGACATTATAATTCCATTTCAGTTACTAATAAACAGGTATATAATTGCCTTAAAATAATAGCTATCAAATAAACTCTACATCTTTTCAATTTATATCTAGTCTTCTTAATTAAGAAACATTCTTGTTAGTAAAAAATCTGGTAATTTAACTACAGACATCGATACAATATGGTTTGATATTTACGGGTTTGCTTGATATGAACACAATATGAATACCTTTATAAGAGGGTTCCTATTCCTATTTTGATGGTTATGAACCCTTTAAAACCATCATTTGATAGTTGTAGCAACAAATTTAAGTTTGCCGACACAAAGTGATCATCTATTGCGACCTTAACATGGAATTGCTGTCAGTAAATAATCACTCACTTGGGTCAAATATAACAGCGCTAAAGGTCACTAGTTTAGTCCTTTCATTCCTAATAAAAATATAAAATGGTGAGTCAGCATAGAATTGCTCGGCAGATCTTGCTAATATTCCACTTGTAGCAGCAACTGCCTCTGTTCCATACTCTAAAACAACATAGTAAATTTTAGTGTTAATGCAGTTTATAGTTCAAGAGAAACAAGCAACTTATTGACCAGTGGCATGTCCAGGACTTCAGTTTGGGGCTTAGGGAATATTACTAAAACAACCCGACAAGCAAAGAAACAATTTTGTTTATGAACGAACAGCTTGTCCCGCCTGCAATACATTTTCCAACATCACAGAGCTTGTTTTTAAATTTTTAGTTAGTACTTTTTACGCAGTCAGTTTTTTTGTTTAATTTAATAATTGATTTTATTTCCTACTTTTTAGTTTATAAATCAACATAGAATCACTAGACAGATCGTAAATGATAATTTAAAATAAAAATTGATACAACTAAAGATCATTTTCAAAATCAGTTCGCAGATTATAAGCGTATAAAAGCCGCCATTTTGATTGTTTTTGAATTTCATGTACCCAGTGACACCCGTGCCATCAAGACGAATCTAATGAGGTGTCATTTATTTAAATCGGTTGAGCCGTTGAGTAGTTACGACCGGACATACTTAAGGCACGGACATACATACATACGCGTCAAACACATAACCCTTCTTCGGCAGTCGGGTAAAAAGATACCTATCAAGCTTGGTGGACCAGATGTTTTTAGAGGAACCTTGGGCCCCTTAATCTCCCCCCACTTGGAACTATATGCAACATGAAACTAATTTGTTTCATGATTGACCCCTAAAACTATTACTGATAATTTACAGAGAACAGCCAGAATGGTGTGGAAAAGGGAGAGGTAGGCCTTTGCCCTGTTGTGGGTCAATACAGGCTAGATGGAATTCTAATCGGAAAAAACTTATGAACCCCAACTACTTAAATAAGTAAATAATTGACACAAATTTTTGACGGATTGGACTTGTTATTGTTGCTGCGTCTATGCTGTAGGTTTTTTATTTTATTTTTAGTTACCCTTGTAACATGTGACGAACATGTTACAAACGTAACAAAATGGGCACAGCGAAAAAATTTAGAAATGTCATCTTCACAAACCTGTTAATGAGTCTGATAATGAATTTAACATACTTACCATTTACGACCATTCTTACATCATGCAGTATTGTGTCCACATGTATTCCTGGGTTAGGAAGACTATCCAACATGTTTGCTACTTCTAATGTTTGAATTGTTTCATTACTTATTTTTGTAATGATTTCCTCTTCAGTCTGGTTTACAACCATATTGCTGTCTATCATAAGAGCGAAATTTGCTTCATCTGGCATGAACATAGTTCTTATACCAGTAGCTTTCAAAATATTTTCTAAATTGGTGCTACTTTTTAGTTCCATTTTAGGAAATCTTACAACACATTCTCTATTTGACATCAGATGAATAGTTTCATCAATATGTTCATAGTCTATTTTTTCCATAAGCTCCAACAATGTAATTTGTTTAGGAAACCTAGGTTTTAAAGCGTACATGGTTGTTTCACTGTCATTGTATGGCAATGCTATCATGTGAAAATCTGAAAACAATTTTTGTGGCATAATTGCATAAATAGTTAAATACATATGCCTACCTACAGGATGATTAATTGGCAAAACCTTAAGTATATATTTTTTATTTTAGTGAGTCGATCGTCTGATGCGAGGATGACCTCTACCATAATTTCATCATTAACTACATTTGTACACAGCTATACTTCAGTATAAGCAAACCTATCACTGTATAGGGTTTCAGTGTACAATGTAAGGTCCGCTTATACTGGATATGGATAACAATTCGTTTTTTCTATTGACTACAAAGTACAAGACAACTATTTTGATAAATTATAAATGAATTATTTATAACATTATGAATTTGTTCAAATTAATTATATCTACGTTAAATATGTAATTAAAACAGTAAACGTACCATATTTCTCAGAATAAATGTAGCGATAATGTCCAAAATTCAACATTAAATCGGCCGTAATTTCATCCGATGATTTTTTGAATATCATTCTGTAATCCACATGCATCAAATTAGTACACAAAACTTACAATATATTTTCAATAGTTTAAATCATATAGGAATAAAATATAAATTACACTGAATTACACTACACCGCTCGACCCGGGAATCGAACCCTGGACAATCGAGGGCTTGTGATAACCAATTAAGCATATTACAGACCAATGAGGCAGATACGAGTTAATTTGTCTAATAAATTGTTATTATCTCCTCGACTTGTAAAAATACAGTGTGCTTTTACTGAAATTTAAATAATAAATACAAAGATAATAAAACCGTTTTAAATATACGAGAAATGTCATACTTTCTTGTGTATTCTGGTATAAAAGGTCGTTCCCACTGGCCGCTAAAGTAAAGTGCACTTAGTAATACTACTTTTGTAGATGTAGGAAGAGTTCGTTGTAAAAAATGTTCTATGTTACCTTCAGTGTGGTTTTTCACCCATCTGCAAAGATAATTAAAAATATATTTATAAATTCTGTACAATTCTAGGTACCTTAACCTACAGTGGGCAATCTTACTAATCTTACTTCTTACTAATATTATAAATGTGAAAGTTTGTGAGGATGGATGGATGGATGGATGTTTGTTACTCTTTCACGCAAAAACTACTTAACGGATCTGGATAAAATTTGGCGCAAAGATAGATTATAATCTGGAATAACACAAAGGCTACTTTTTATCCCGGTAAAATCTATGGTTCCCGTGGGATAGCGGGCGAAGCCGCTGGCGGAAATCTAGTCCTGTATAATTTGGCCTACTGAATAGGTCAAATTCAATAGTCATAAGTTCTATGTCTGGATTTTAAAAGAGACCATGATTCCGCGTTTCCTCTCAGAGATCGTCAGTAAGGAAAAAAAACATTGACTTGTAAAAGTGTCTTTGAAACCTATTTGCAGAAATAAATATCATTTCATTTCAATAGGATATATTCGTAATTAAGTTTTTGTTTTTCATAAGTAGTCTTCCTAAGCGTTTTGAAATAAGATTTATACCACTCTGATTAATTAAAAACGACGAGAGACATCGGCTTATTATTAATGTTTTAACTCACTCATTAATGTTGTTCTTAACATCTTCGGTTTGTTGAAAATCGGTACTGAGTACATCTCCTCGATAGACGTCATTTATGTAATTACGGTACAACTCACGTAACGGCGCGTGCGCATCCACAAACACGGCATCAGCGTATAACGTTTTCGAGGAAATATTAGCATTTAAAGCCTGCAGTAGCCCACCAAACTGTTCGTGGTTCTTGCGGTTTTGTAAAATATCTGTTGAAGTTAATAGGTTATTTGTAGTCATTCAACATTGCATAACAATAAAACATATTCAAGGATATTAACTCATGACCAACAGGCCAACCTTTTCGCTTGGCCAGTCTGCATTAACTACTTTATTTTCAACGTTTGAATTTGAATCTCCTGTAACGGTTTAGGACTAGAGATGGGCAAAGTATTTATACCGGGCGGCCATAAAAGAAAAAACCGGGCAAAACACAAACAAACAAAATGTTATGTTGCTAAACATAATCTGCTTGTCTTGTAAAATTGATGGTGGGTTATCCCACTTAAATTAATGGTGTGGGTGTTGAGGGACACATGTTGTTGTCGTGACCTGTCGCCATTATTGAGGTCGCGTTTCGAGAGATATCGTGTAAACAAGCAAACGAAATTACCGACATAATATGCTTGCCTACGTAATAAAGTTGAGCAGGCAGCATCAGGCATCTGCCAGGCAGACTAACATGCGCGCCACACACGACAAAATGTTCTGTTATCACGCGCGAATACGAGATAAGTGCATTATTTTGTTGCAGCGCACTTGTTAGTCTAGCTGGGCCCATGAACGGTTCAAAACTATCTAAACTGTTTAAAGTATCGATCATTACGCCAGCATTCCCCAAAGGGTTAGCCTGGCACAAATCCAAACTCACAAAAACCCAATGCCACATCTCGACCTGAGAATGGAAACCATGACAGTGGATAAAAAATTTGATCAATGTCTTTGGCGTGCACTGTGTAGGTACCATACATCATGCCTTTATTGAATACTGGTTTTCTTTTTCTTATAAATTATAGCCTTCCTATGTTACTCGCTCGATAAAGATGTAGCTTTCTGATGGTGAAAGAATTTATCAAATCGGTCCAGTAGAAATTTCATAAAAAAAAACCCACTGTTTAACCTGGCAATTGAATCTAGAACCGAACGCTCAGCATATACCCTTCGGACTACCAGACTATTGAAGCAGGACAAACACATTTTATAATTTCATTACATATCTACCTATCTAAATATGTAAATGTATATAAACTGAACTTTAGTTGTATTGCATAGGCATACATGTCTAAAATTCACACTTACGGGTCAGTCAGGTCATTAAGAAATGCTAGCTATGTACATAGCTGGTAACGCAAGTAGGTAGTAGTAGCATTTACGCAACTAATGAATATTTTTACCTTGGGAAAAACCGATAGCCTCTGCGATTTCATTGTGTGTCGTCCCGGCACTTCCGAGTAAAGCCATAGCTAACAAACCTGAAACAATAAAATATGTAAATGTTTTCTTTATCTACCTACCTAGGTAGGCGGTCAATAGTTTTGCGCGCTTATACTGCGCTTTGGGAAATTTTGTGATTCCACGTTTTATGAGGCATCAGTGTGCCGATTTTAGTTCTGTAATGCGGAAGGCTTAACAATCGCATTACTAGCGTTAGGTATACCGTTATACTTCTACTCTGTGGTTATACCTATGAATGCCCGCTGCTCATTATTTTGTATTTAATTTAATTGCGGTCACAACTATTATTTAGGTATAGGAAATATCCAACGTCAAGATCAGACACTAAAAGGTCAAGATCAAAACCTTATTTTAATAAACACAATTCAGCATAAATGTGCAGTCCTCTTTGTTAACGTTTTAAAGTAACCTCCTAACCTGTCCGAGTCGGGGTGCACCGATTCCTGAACTCGCTTCGCTCGCTCTTGCTCCTAAAGTTGTTCGAGTTCGAGTAACTAAGTTTTAGTTTATTTACCCACTAGGTTTGACCAACTTTCTTTTATGCTTTCTAATCTAGGGATCTGATTATAGGAAGCGTTCTTATTATGAGGTCTTGAACACTAGGCCGTAAACAATACCAGAGTTCACGTTCGCAATAGCGGAATGGTTTACGGTACCTAGTGAAATAACTGGTTGGTTTGACTAGCTAGTGAGCCCTCCCGCAGCGCAACGCAGCTCAGAAATGCTGGGGTTCTGAATACTGAAATATGGAAGGGTTTCCCCTATAAACGCGTTACAGACACATGTGCTTGATTATACATAGATAGACCGTCTATCGTAGCAATAAGAATAAAGGTAGGTACCTAGGTATAATTATTATTTATCATACTTACCAGCAAGGCCTGTTGGTGAAATAATTATGTTTTGATTTATCCTTTCCTTCATCATTTTAAGAAGTATTTTGTAACCGAAATTATTTATAGCATTTTGTATTGTGTTTGCTTTTTGAGTTGCTGGTACTGGTATAATCGTTTCGATGCTGTAATTAAGTTTAAAATGTCATTTTAATTTAAGTATAAAAAACAATTAGAAAGTATACCAGTTACTTCTCGCCGTAATGCAAGGTGTGAAAAAATAGGAACCTACTTGTTAAAAGAATTTTCTAGTTAGGTCTGTATTCCCTGAATTAGTGAAGTACACCATAGACTGCGTGGATTAGTGGCGGCACCTTATTACCATTTATAACCAGGGTCAATTCCAAACTCCGCGCGGCTACGTACTAAAAATTTCATAGGAAAACCATTGTGTTCATGCTTGACCTGGAGATCGAAACCAGAACCGCAAGCGTAGCAGGTACCAGACTAGCAGTCACGCTTAGCACTAAGTAATGAGGCATTCAAACAATCTATGGTATCTATGATATACAAATTATGTAGGTTTTGAGACTACCTTTCCATCTCCACCGTCGCTTGTCCTGAACTTTGAATACATAGTGTTGTTAGAACCATGAACATCCAAGCTGTTCCGTTCATTTTCCCAAACTGAAAGAGAGCACAATCAATAGGTATCTATCTACCTTATGTATATGGGTCACGTTGCAGGACTCGTTACGCAGAGGAAGCTGCGTACCTACGTACCTAAGTACGACTAACGTTATTGGCGGCTGATAATTTTTAATTCTTCTTGATAATAAGGTCGAAAGTGCAACCTCCAAGGCTGTCAATATAGATTCAAGATTTATTGCATACTGACATATCTACTTATACTTACTCAGGGACGGTTTCACCACCGGATAATAGGTAGTACGTTAAATTACTTGGCAGAGAACGGGAACCTCTTAGGCTGACATTCAGAGATATTCATGTAAGACGGGCTTAGATCAGTCTAAGACAAGAATCGGTTTACCGGATCTTAAAAAGTGGTATTCAGAAACATAGTACGTCTCAAACTTCGTCCGTCTTAACTTAGCCTACGCTCTGTTATAAATAAAGGATAGCAATATATGTAATGTCATAAGAGTGAGCGAAACAACAATATCTGAGATAGAAATTGTTTTTGTTGCAACATTGTCACAGTAAACAGCGCTAACATCTATTATTTTCGCCAAGAAATATCTTTTTTATAATAATGATAATATTTTTAAGTAGATTTGGTTTCACAATAAAAGCACCACATACACATTTAATGTAAAGTTAAAGTAAGATAAAAAGTTTTTATTAACAAACAATATTTACTTACATCGACATATTATTAATTCTATAAAAAAACTAAATAAAATGATATGAAACAGCTATTTAATAAATCTAAGTAAATAAAAATATATCAAACTACCAAAAATAACTACAGCTTTGTCCGCCGGGTGGCGCTAGATCCACTGCTTAAGACAGCTAAAGTAACCGATATTGACTACTTAGGCTTAGCATAGTTTACGCGAAGTTTAAGCAGTGTTCCGAACATCTCTGAATACAAATTTGAACGTAAGCACTCGATTTTGACATACGGAAGCATAAGTTCATGCTGAGTCTCGTTTCTGAATAAAGTGTCCTAATATGGAACAAAGTTTAACTTTAATTTTAACTGGAACTTACCAGGAAGGAAGTGGTGAAACAGGCCCTTAGGGGGCGTTCATAAAATACGTGAGATGTTTAAGGGGGGGAGGGGGTTGAGTCAAATCTCATCTAATCTTACTTTGGAGAGAGGGGGGTCTCGGCAAATATCACGCAATTTTTTTCTGATTGAAACAAAAAAAAACTATTTTTATTACACTATAATTAAACTTTCAGCTATATTGATTACTAGTCTTAACTAGTCGTAAATAAAAGCACGAAGCATTTTTTTTTTCTTTTTACAATAACAATCCAACGCACTTCAGCCAGCGGGTTCAAACTGTAAATGACATTAAAGCTCTATACAATGATGTGATACTTAATGAAGTCGAATCTACAAAATTTCTTGGTGTTCTGATAGACTCAAAACTGAACTGGAAGGCGCATATTGAGTATCTGAGTAAAAAGATAAGCTCTTCTGCATATGCTTTGTACAAACTTGCACCAGAACTCAACACTGATGGTTTATTAAGTGCATATCATGGATTAGTAGCATCATTACTGCGCTATGGTATTATATTCTGGGGTAACTCTACAGATAAAGACATAGTTTTTAAGGCTCAAAAGAGGTGTATTCGGGCCATGTTTAACTTAAAACCGACGGATAGCTGCGCGCCCTTCTTTAAAAAATTTAAAATCTTGACACTTCCATGTCTTTATATTCTTGAAACTGTTACTTTCGTCAAAACAAATCCCGATCTGTTTCCACGACTAGCTGACACTGTAATTCGCAACAGACGTGATAATAGCAAACTTCGCGTGCAATTCTCAAAAACCACACTTATGCAAAAAAGCATTTTCTGCATGGCCCCAAACATTTATAATAAACTGCCAAAGAAATACAAGGAAATGAATACAAAATTGTTTAAAAAACATGTGCAAAAGCTATTAACAGACAAATGCTACTATCATATAAGTGAATTTCTGACTGACCCAATTTGACATTTCTCATTATTGTAAGATTTTGTACATCCTATTTTATTATTTTATGTTTTTATATACAATTTGACAAATACCTACATATATTTTGGAACTACAAAATAATATTGTTGAATAATTTCTGACTGACCCAATTTGACATTTCTCATTATTGTAAAATTTGTACATCCTATTTTATTATTTTATGTTTTATATACAATTTGACAAATACCTAAGTACATATATTTTGGAACTATAAAATAATATTGTTGAATAATTTAATTACGCATATTGCTCATATTTTTAATTTAGTCCTGTATAATTTCGTATATATTTGTACGCCTCAGTTGGGCAAAACATGTCTGGGCTTTTTAATGTTTTATTTTAAGATCATGCATACTAAATCTGTGTGTAAACCCATGTTTGACGAATAAATTTGATTTGATTTGATTTGATAACGCGTTTACGTATGAAACCCACATTTTGAAAAATCTCTCGTGAGATTGGGGGATGGGGGAGGGGGTTGAATAAAATCTGACGACATCTCACCAGAGGGGGAGGGAGGGATAGAAAATTTTAAAAAACACCTCACGTAATTTATGGGCGCCCCCTTATTTAAACGTATGTTTTTTAAATCGATAAAAATGTAATTATTCGGTATAATATAAAAAATAAATAATGACTGTGTAACATAGGGAAATAGATTTTTAAATATTGTTACTACCTAGGTACGTAAAGTAAAAGAACTATTAGTTGATCTGCGCTACTATTTTGTATCACACAATACTTAATCGTAAACGCAAATTTACCTACCTAAACCTTAAAAGTACCACATTATCAGAAACAGTTTAGGGAGGAACGTAGGTATTTATGTACTCACTTGACAATCCTGAACTCTTTATAAAAATAAATAAAAACTCATATAAATAAAAATCTGTCTAGAGGAAATACACACACACGTCTACTCGTCGAATCGGCTCTCAGAGCAACTAATGTTAAATAACCTTGTTAAACCAAAATGAATCACCTTAGTTCACCGAGGCCAAACAAAAGCCGTTATCGCTTTTAACCCTCGGAGCTTCAGCCATTATTTATATTGTGTCCTCATAAACTAAATAAGATTATTATAATTATGCCCTGGATGGACTTAACCTTGAAACTCTACCCAGGAGTTAGAGTTAGAGAGGAGCTACGTACAATCACAGTCCGTTTTCATAATACTGTGGTACAATCTTAAGATATTATCACAGTATATATATTATAAGGACTGTGATATTATCAACAACATATGGTATGTACATGCAGGTAAGATAAGGGTCAACATCTTCCGTCTTGACTATGTTATTAATCTAAGGTCTCGACTCAACCTACTAGAATAGTTCTTCAAGCATTTTTATACCGTCGCTCGTGTAAAGCTTTAATAACTATCTAAGGTACCTAGCACTAGGATAATAATTATAATTTTTGAACAGACTTAATAAAATTGATCAGCAATCTAAAATATTTTTTTCGTATTCCAACGGTACTGTAATTACAGCCAACAGTAGTATGGTAAACAAAAAAACCTAACAAAATAATAATTTATTAATAAAAAATGTAGGTATCTATCTATCTATGTGTTTTATGGTAGGTATGTGGGTCCGCCAGCGTGGTCTGGGTATTCCTTATAACTATCATCCCCTTTTTCGCATTAAAAAGTAGCCTGTCCTCTCTCAGGTTCTAGACTCTGTACCAAATTTCGTTATCGATATCGGTTCAGTAGTTTTGGCGTGAAAGCACGACAGACAGTTACTTTCGCATTTAGGTATATTATTAGAGACCCAAAGTGCGGTGTGTGGCTGACCCTGGCTTGCCGTCAGGGATTTTAATTTTGATGACAGAAGTGTCATAATTGTAGTTACTATTTTATGTCTGGGCTTTAAAGAGACCATGATTCCCCTATTGTTTTTGTTTTGGCGTTTCTTCTCAGAGGTCGTCAGTTAGTAATTTTCCTACTCGATTATTCATATTGTGGTTGTACTGCAGCTGCAGTGCCGCACCACATCGTGTGACCTAGCTCTAGGAACTATTAGTGTGATTCTATGATGATTTTTAAAAGTACTCGGGACTTCTATACAGTGTTTATAAATTATAGCTTTCCGCCGTGTGGCTGACCCTGGCTTGGCCACAATCACCGATTTTAATTTTGATGACGTCAAAATTTAGTCGCTATTTAGTCGAAATTAGTCGCCAAATATCAGATTTAGTCGGTCACCGGTTCAAAAGCTATAAGGGTTTATAGGTGGCCGTGCTGGAGTCAGTCTCCCCAGATTGGCCACATTTATATCTCAGAAACTAGGGCACCCAGCAAAGATCTGATTTCTTCGAGATTTAGTAGCTATTTAGTCGAAAATAGTCGCCAAATATGAGATTTAGCCGGGTCTTAGTTTAGAAGATATTGTGATTTTAATTTTGAAGGTATAGTCCAATAGTGACTGAAGAGACTAGGCAGTCTCTTCAGTCACTCTTGGTCTAGTGGTCCCAAACGTAGTTTCGGAGCCTATACAATACAAACAAACAATCAAATCTTCCTCTTTATAATATTAGTATAGATAAAGATAAGGAAGGAGATTAAATAAAACGCTATATTATCAATCTTTTATAAATATTGGTAAATATAGGTCAAATGTGGTACAATTAAAATCAGAGGAAATATTTTTATCAATTTCATATCAAAATGGAGACACCCATGCATTATTTTCTACACTTTATCATTACAGTAATTGTAAGCAACATTATACCATACCTAATTATCTGTATAGGAACATGAGCTTATTAGTGAGAGGGTGATATGATTAAATATTATAAATATAACTATGTATAACATAATGTTAACAAAGTATTAATAAAAACACTATCAAATACTTTTATAAATGTACTAAATAATGCGAAACCATGGAGCCCATTTTACATGAACTCTGTTATATCAAATGTTTCAGTTATGTATTATTATTATATTCTTGTCAATATTTTCACCCTATCACTAAATTATTGACTCGCAAAACTGAATCCTAAGCTCAATTAAACAAACGCCTATCATAAATGCAATATAAACTGTGAGAATTACCAGCACTAATTTTATTCCACACTTAAAATTTAAAACCGTACTATGTATTAAAAGATGAATTCATTACAGAACATTATTATTTATTATATGGTTATATTTAAAGATTAATTATTTTAAACAACATGTCTGCAAATATATTCAGTGTTGCAATTCTAGGAATGTATCTTACGTTCATAGAATTGCATAAATAACTGTATTAAAGCATATCGTCTAAAATAACGCCTACTTATACCCATTACAATAAAAATACGATAGAGTGTAGAAAATGGAAATATTCACATCGAACATGCTGAAAACCAATAAAACATGGCACATTTATTAGTCCTATCTAAGAGAAAATAAGATACCAGTGGTGTTAGAGCAGATACAATGAATAGTCATTTTACCACCATTATCTCACGAGTCAGTATTTATACAATTATTACTTGTTGTCCTAAAAACTTACAACCCCAAAAGACTGAATCCCAAGAATATGTTCTCAGTAAAATGTAGCAGTTCATGCATATCGTGCATTCAGTGTTAATAACTGACTTCGAGACATAGATAATGTCATCAGCCTCCTAAGTTCCTACAATAAATGCATGCTTCATACTATTAAAGATATTTATGTTTTATTGGTTTTAGCGAAATATACAAAGAAAGGAGGTCGATTAAATTTACAGACGATCATCATTTACAAACTAATTAATAAGAAATAACCATTTTAATACTTTAAGACATAAATAATAACACATTTTAAACAATTTAACTTGCTTCTTTGACTTAAAATCTCTTATTACTATTTTTGACTACACTAATAGTATAACCAAGTCTGTTATGTTACATTGTTAATTATCCTATACTGACATAATGTAAAGGCGGTAGGCAGACAACTTCTTATAGCTACGGACTCAGAAACAGAGTGCGAAGTAAGCGTCGAGAACGGATTGTATGTAAAACTAGGGCTACCAAACACTGAATAAATGTTCTAAGTATTTTAGGATTCGAATTTTAATGTCGCTACAATATATCTTCAAATTTTAGCAGTTACTGCAATAGTCAATGTACCAAACATAGAAATTATATTCATTTTTAGAGCCCTATGTTCATCGTCTTATTGACAAAGTCCTATTAAATACATACACAGCAAAACACATGTATCACACCACAACACTATGTAACCTGACAGAGTTAGAGAGATCTCGAATATAACTTTAATTAATTTGTAGTAGCATGTGACAACCTTATCTGTACAATTTTCTTTAAAGTACTGTGTATGATTGATTTAGGAATAAATTGTTAAATATTAATAGACAATGGATCTCTGTAAGGCTGTCAGGTCCACAATATAATTTTGGACTACAATATCACAACATATAACATATAAATACCTACATTAACGTAACGCACACACACGTTATACTATCAATATGGTGACTTGAACTAGCGTAACTTAATAATGAATAAATGATCAGTCTTAAAAATTCATATGGGCCTGTGGTCAAGACCACGTCACTATGTCTGCAATGGTTGTACTTGTAACCACTCTGTTGCTGAGTCAAACTTAAAATAAATTCAAAACTTATACCAAAAATATTAACAAAAGAGCACGGCATTTTACATTTTTAACAAAAATGTCAGCACATTAAAGCAAACATTAACTAACCACTGTATTATTACCTAAGCCGCAGGAAAATGTAAGAACTGTTCATTTTACCCTTTAAGAGGTAGTTCAGTGGAACATGATAGTTCACATCTTTTTTAATCCCAAAGGTAGATTAAATCGTCGCCTATTTGATGGTAGAATAGTCAATAAAGTTCAATACTAATAACTTGACCATATTATTCAATACATTTGCGCTATTTTTTTTTCTCTCTTGTGTCGACTAAAACTTATGTTGTCTTCAGCTCTTTTAGCTCAACTGTTATGTGCTTGTACGAATAATATTCATTTTTCTCACTTGTGACATGATGATGTATATTACAGTTCTATAACAAAACAACATGTTTTGTAAAACAGCATGTGTTCAGCAACACATTTGTCACTTGTTGTCAACTACACTATCTAGTATACTATTCCATAATATAAACCCTAACTGATTAAGACCTAAAAGTAGAGTTTGAATTAAAGAATGCTTATATGAAGCAATACATAATTACACTAATCAGTTAAATTGAATACAATACATTATTAACTTGTGTTTCAATCAACTACATCTCATAATTATGCAGAATTTACTCTTAGATGAGAATTCAATAACATGGAATGCTCTAATTTAGGGATGGCAGCATAAAGTGCCTATAATTTACTAATGTCATACAAAATACGCATTACACTGGATATACTACTGTAAACAAAAAAACAGCAACACTGGATAAATATTAGTCAAAAGATTATAATTCTAATCGGATCCTATATTTTAATTTTATTAATTATCATAGTGATTTGTCACTATTATTTATTTTTTGCATTCCGAGTATTTGGTCTCAAGGAATTATTGTATATTAATTATGTTAACACAATGGCACACCAACAATTAGTTGGTGGAAGTCAAATTAATTGACTAATTTGAAATGCCATTATTTAACTAAGCATCTACTGAATTTATATCATGTGATTTAACCATACACCAATTTATTAGCATGGAGCTCTAAACTTAATTTAATTAACAACTGAGTAAGTGAAGACATCTTATAGCCGCATGCCTACTTACCCTGCATTCTAAAAAAGCCAGAGAAAATATAAGAAGCTAAAAAAAATAGTTAACTAGATTGTTTACTGTGATTAGATGATTAGTAAAATATTAGACTAGCAGAATGCAGGGTGAATTTTCTACTTATGCATAATGTATTTTCTAAAAAAGCCATCATAAATCTCTTTGTATTTTTGCCATGAATGGATATAAGATAATCTGATTTTAATTTTCAATGGCACTACCAGCAATTTCTTTCTAGAAAAGACACGAAGCCTACACATTTAATTACAATCTCGCTCCTAACACTTCCATTAATTTTTCTTTTCAACTTGTCTAACGAAGTCAAATAATATTGGCACGCGGCATGCTGTACTATCCTTCATCATCTAATCTTACATAAGTCAGTCAATCCTCTTCCCATCAAATCATACTGCAAGAAGCCAAATTAAAATAAAATTTTAACATTTATATTACATTTGAGACTAAACTAAGCACAGCGCCGATCGGCATACGCGACAACGCATCCAGCTAATTCTATACCACTTATCGATTCGACTTCAATGCGTAATAAAAAATAAACAAAGACGCAGACTTATCGATTCGTCACTTTGGAAAAGATAATTATACAACTAAAAATTTAAAACTATATTCGAGGAGGGTCAGGAGTGCTCGCTAAGCAGAAGCAAATTTACGAGCGTAAAGTCATAAACACGTTTAACGCGATCACGAATGCTTTACAACAATAACACCTGGTCTGAGAGGTGGTGGATGCTCTGCCTTCTTAGTGAGTGCCAGAGGCGCATCGCCAGCCTCCTCACGGAACAGATGATCACCCTCAAGATGGCGAATGGCCTCCACAATCGTTTCCAAGTTCTGTCGACTAGTGCTTGCAAGATACAAACGTGACGATGCATCATGTGCTGCATCTGGAAGAACCTCCACTTCAACGCGAGGTTCTGCCTTGATGGCAGCTTCCAAAAGAGGTGTGGCCACTGCTGGGGCTTCTACAGGTGGAGCCTCTACTTCCTCACTCTTAAGTTGGCATTCAACAATATCTGTTGTGGTTTCAAAATGTATAACTGGACGAGCAAGTTCATGGGTGTTGTTGGGGTAAATCTGATCTTCAAGTGAATGAAGGCGCTCTTCTAGATGCCGCCGCAATCTCCGTTCGCGATCAAGTTGAACACGCAATTCATTGCCTTCAGAATCTTTTTTCTGTGATGAACCTGTCACTGATATTACAGGCACTGGCTCAGGAGATCGGGCATTAGTTATGGTATCCTCAGTTGAATCAGGAATTATAGCAGGAACATGCGTAAGAATTTCACCTTTCCTTTTCTTTAAAGGTATTTCTCCACCCTCATGTTGATTCAGTAATCTCTTAAGCTGGCAATTTTGAGACAGAAGTCTTGTTTTTTCTTGTTCCAAATTGTAAATATATTCAGCTGTCTGCTGTAGTATGGCAGCCTGTAATATTTAAAAATATATTTATGTATATACAAAACATTTATCTCTAAAACTTATTTTAATTTATTTATAGTGCAAACTACCTTAATAATCATCATATCGACCAAAGGATCTTTAAAAGGACCTGTTCACACAGCCACACCTATTGTATATTAATAAAATATCCAAAAATTTAAAAAGCCAAGATAAAGAACACTAAATAACTGGCCTATGGAACCCAAATATCAATCACTACTATACATTATCATGAGGAATAAACATATTGGATTAGAAGTTTTGAACATTTAATGCAACGGTGAAATTTAAATCTCAACCCAGCCTGAAAATCAAACCCAGGTGCCCAAAAGAATTCTATATAAAATAAGTATGATAGTTAAAAATTTTCTTCTATAGTATTCACACAAGCTCTAGAAATTACACATACTTTGCTCAGCTTTTCTCCCTCATGACGGGGTAGCAGAGTCCGTAGTGCTTGAAAGCCAGCATTAATGCTCTGCATTCTTCGACGTTCATTGCTATTGGCAATTTCTCTTCGAATTCTTTTTTCTGCCTCCATGGTCTTACTTCCAGTACCGGAATGCTTGTCACTGTTATAAAATATAACACTATATTATTGTTTATGTTTATGCATCTAGTTATAATTAAATTTGTAACATTCCTAAGTAATTATCAGTCGAAATAATGATTACAAAAAAAAATTCATCATTATAAGTAATATTTATCTTTTGCGAACAATTATAAACCTACTGAATAATGATAATCTAAAATTCTACATGAAAGTAAATAATTTCTACTAAGTTAAAGTATATTTTTATATCAACTAGTAACCGCGAAGGTATATTTTAAAATAAGAATAAATTTAGGTAATAGATTTACAATAAAAGTGCATAGAAAAACATGAATGACTGAATTTACGCTAAAGCGTACATACATGTTTGATAGTACATTTGCGATTATGTAGAGGCGCCTACTACGCCTATTCGATTTGACCAAACATGGCGGACCAACAGCTGACTACAGGCCGGCACGGGGCGTGTGCGTTATCCTATGGCCCGCGCATTTAAGATTTCTAATGAAATACGTAAATGATAAACATTTAAAACTAAGATGATTTCCTAAACTACTAATGAGCATGACCGAGACCAAATGACTACAAAATTGGCGACCACGCCGGCTGTCCATACCTGTTCAAAGCGTGATCAGATGCCTCTTCTTCGTACAAGTTATAATCTTCCACTTCTAGCAAACAAACGTCATTACCGTGTAATGACATTACTTGGATACACTTATTAATTATTCTTCATCTAAATTACAAGGGACACTCACAGAAAATCTTTTTATTGATAAATTCACAGGCCACAATGGCGGGAAATGACAATGAGCTCAGTCAGGTGACGCTACATCAAATAAAGAACACACCAGTTTATTATGCACTGAAATCACACTCTAAAACATTCACATGGAACAAAGCGTGGCCAAGATAAACAATTTTAGTAAATTTTAAGCAAATAACTTTTAAAAACAGTAATTAGATAGAGGGAGTCAAGGGCAACGCGACATCAATGCTTTGTACACACCATAGACTAAATCAAGCAGTGGTATTTTTTTTATGCTACTCTATCTCTAAACTACAAAAAGCATAGAGAAACACAACTGAGCAAGGTACAGTTCGCGCCAAACTTATTGTCCGGGTTGAAGTTGGCTCGAGCCAACTTTAGCCCGTCCGTAAAAATCGGAGAGAGAAAAATATTGGATTAAAATCATTTGAAACGATAGCCTACGACTTGAGCTTTCTTATTTTTTTGTTACAACCCAATATTTTTCTTTCTCCGATTTTTAAAGCCGGGTTAAAATTAGCTCGTGCCAACTTCAACCCGGACAATAAGTTTGGCGAGAACTGTACCTAATTTGGCTATATTTCTACTTTTTTGTTAAGAAAAGGAAAATAGGTTACTAAAGGATTACTAGCTGTACACCTGTACACCACACGATATTTCCCCCGCTTATTGACAATCCTATGGTCTAACTACTCTTAAGACAAGAGGTTTTAAAACCTAAATTTTTATCTTGTAGGCTGTAGCACTAACCTTGGTCAGTTCTCGCCAAACTTTTGTGCGGCTTGAAGTTGGCACAAGCTAACTTCAACCCGGTCGTAAAAATTTAAAAGAGAAAAATATTGGATTAAAATGATTTAAAACGACAGCGTACGACTTGAGCTTTCATTTTTATCTATTATCATTCAATATTTTTCTTTATCCGATTTTTACGGCCGAGTTGAAGTTAGCTCATGCCAACTTTAAGCCGGACATACGTTTGGCGAGAACTGTACGTGTACCACTTACCAAATTACCTGTAAACCCTGTTTGTTTAAGCCATAACGTCACCTTGTGACGTCACGAGCAAGTAAAGTACACTCTCTTTCTAGTATAAAATTGAAATGCTTGTATTTTCAAGCATTTTTTTTAAAAGCCAGTAAATATCAGTAAAATAGCCCATTTGTACGATTTGTACTCCAAATGCGTTATTTCGATCACCTTTTTAGAGAGGTAGGCACAGTCATTTATGGCTGAAATCTGGAGCAGCCTATCTGGGGAAGTACCTCCACCTTACAGAAAACTGCAGCCAAATAACACACTTTATTGTGTGTTGTGTTGCTGCAGTAAGTAAGGTCACCAGAGCTCATTCTAAGGATGCGCTCGGAAGAGGAATATTCCTCTTAATGCCAAGCGCAGCGTATCACTTTTACTGATGACACTTTTACTTCCCATCTTTCCCCGATTAAAAATTCGGGGGAAGATGACACGAAAAATTCCCATCTTCCCCCATTCGGGGGCACACATTTAAGATTAAAAATATTTCGGCGACAAATGAAACTTATACTTCCCATCTTCCCCCGATTATGAATTCGGGGGAAGATGACACGAAAATTCCCATCTTCCCCCATTCGGGGGAAGACACACGGGGAATATGGGATTACTCCCCAAATTACGCTTCAATTATAACAAAAGGTACAGCAACATATTTATACAAGAGTTAATACCGATAATTAATGACAATTCACAATACTCATTCATATAATTTATTATTTTATGTTGACAGATTTGCCACCAACTTTTATTTGCAACAATTTTATTGGTAGTATTGATACGTAGAAAACAGGTTGAATGGTTCTAGTCCTTAACACGATAAGAATATCATCTACAAAAAACGCCATCACTAAGTTGGCAAGACAAACATAATTTTTATTAGGTTGGTTGCAGTGAAGCGTCTTGATTGAACGAACCAATAGCATGCAAGATAAATTTTGAATTATTTTCGAGGTGGGGATTTTGCCCTGCCTGCCGCCATATTGTGTTGGGCTGTGAGTGCTGGAAGTGAATATTTTACGTATTTCAGTGTAAATTCTTTGTTAACATATTTCGGATTGATAAGCCTTAAGGTAATCCTTGATTTAATATTAGTTTTTGTCATAATATTCGTATTTGTATTTTACATACATTGAGGGCCAACAAGCCGGTTGGCCACACAAAATTCCAGCAACGGCAAGCACCTTTCGGAGCAAGTAAAGGATTGCCATCGAAACAAAAAAACAATAGTAAAATGACAGCGTGATATTTAATTATCGTCAAATCAAATGGAATATTGCATGTGATATGTACAAAGGTATGTATGGTGCCATTTAGCTTCAATGGAAGGAGGTACTTGTACTTACCTACATTACATACATTTATGTATTTTACTTTCGATCGGCTAACATTTTCTTGAATTAGTTAGGCAATGGATAATTCGAAGAATATGATTTGCCTAACCTTACTAAGTATGTAGATTATGTAGTCACTCGCGTCTACATATTCCGGTAAATAGACACGTTCTTTGTGATCAACTGCAACGGAACGATGAATCATCGTTGTGAGTAACTGGGGGAGACAGTAAACTGTAAAACAAGGGGACCCTGGGTGTGTACGTAGGTACTTATTACTAACCTTCGTATTTTTTAGAATAAGAATGTTGAATCTGCGTACATAGGTAGGTACCTAGTTATTGATAACATTACTTTGATTATTTGTTTATCTGTTGCTTGCAAATCAGTCCATGCGGACAATGTTTCCTCGTAAAAACATTTACAATTGAATTTAAATAGGATAACCTTGTGGTCTGAATATTTTTTGATTAGGTAGATAGATTTTGTATAGGCAAATAATTATGGAAACAAGCACTAGGTATAAACACAATATTCAAATTTCATAAAGTATAGCTTGGTATTCAAAATATTTCATAAGATAATAATACATTTGATCAACTAATAAAAAAATAAACTAGGTACCTATTTCTGGTTCACGTTTTCAAATCGGGCGGTTTGGTCCTCATAAAACCTAACCCATAAACATAATTATTGTTCGCCGATAGGCCGATAAGGTAAGGCAATGAGTCGATAGATTGTCAAAAACCCTTTCTTGACAATCTATTAGGTTAGGTTAGAGACCTAAAGGTAGGTGTTTTTCTAAATGTTACCGTACCTGCAAACAAAACACTAGAGATACGTAGGTATAGGTACCTATTTAACCAATTGATAATTTTCCTCAATCGCAATTCTGTAATAGTACATCAACTTCAGAGCTCTACAGTTACATTGATAAAATTTTCCTACACAAATCATAATGTAAATAATTCCTGGATTAAACGTAAGGAGTACCTACATGGGTCGTGCTTCAGTCGAGTGCTGGGAAGTTAAAAAAAAAACAACTGTTTGGGTCTCCTTCGACGCGGAATCTGCTTAGATGTGCAAACTGCGTATCAATCATCACGTTACTCGGAAGGGCGAAGGCAATCCACTATATGTCTATAGTGTGGGGGAGAACTTTTGTAAGGTGTACACCTATTGATGCGAAAATGTATCGCGATGATGAGTGGGTATCCACGTTCGAAACAGTTAAGGCAATCTACCGTACCTATAGCCGTAGATTCCGTATCGTAAAATGTGTGGCGTTAGGGTTATGTGTGTGTGGATTTTCTGCGCTTTAGTGTGCAGGCTGATTTTGAAAGTTATCTTTAGGTGTATCATAATGCATTTCAAATGATCATATCTATCGAGTGATTCTATGAGAATTTATAATCTAAAAAGTAGGAAATAAAATAAATTATTAAAAGAAACTCCAGAGTGAACTGCACAATCGCCGCTTCCAGGTGTGCTTTCAGTCTGCAGTTAGCTTCCATGCTTTTTGATATCTACACAAATGACCAGCCTAGCACTCATTTGGCTCTAGCCGCACAATCGGTTGGCACTTCTATAACTTCACTAAGCTAACTTCACAAGCCGACCGTAAAAATCG
Organism: Acronicta psi; assembly: GCA_946251955.1. Classification (NCBI taxonomy): domain Eukaryota; kingdom Metazoa; phylum Arthropoda; class Insecta; order Lepidoptera; family Noctuidae; genus Acronicta; species Acronicta psi. The sequence continues at coordinate 4,945,226 of OX276475.1, read as the reverse complement.
GAGAAAGAAAAATATTGGTCTATAATAAATGAAAACGAATGCTGAAGTTGTTATAGGCTGTCGTTTTAATTCATTTTAGTCTAATATTTTTCAGTCTGATTTTTACGGCCGGGTTGAAGTTAGCCCGACATCCCCTGTACAACCACACTCTGCTTAAGAGCCAATAGAGTTTCGCTGACCAATCACCTAATCTGAGAAGAAAGCTGCCCCCGCTATGTTCAACCCAAATCGAGTTATTTGATCATCTACCACTCGGTCGTGACCTGTAGGGCCTATATGAAAATCACTCAGTCGACTACGTACCCAGGTAGACTGTTGCAAACACAACTTAGCAAAATGTGCGGGTGTGGTGCCCAAAACCAGGATATGCTCCACTTAGTGGGAGTGCCCAGTGTCCGTACACCGGTACGATGCCTTTGAAGACTTAACGAACGCAACTGATCTCGCAATTAACGTGGCCACCTTCTGGGCTCAAACAATATCATCATCATCATCCACCATCCTTCAATATCCTACTGCTAGGCATTAACGCGAAAATCCACTACGGTGCCCGCTGTCCACGGCCACGCGGCACACGTTTGCAGCGTAGGTTCATTTGTTTGACAACGTGCACGTGCGTAGCCTCTCCGTGCGTGGCGGTGGGTTTCCGCCCTCAGGCCTCCATCAAACATTGCCATTTGCCTCGGTCCTGCACTACTCACATCCAGGATGGACCCTGACTTTTACTTGTAGCAAGATGGGTCGATGACATGGTAAAAGTTAAACTATATTAATTCAATTCTTTAATTATTTTTTTAAATGATTATCGTTTAAAGTAAGCCCAATTTTTGTTTTTCAATAAAAAAAAATCTACGTAATTGGCTGTTTGAAATTTTTTTTACACATATCTTGACTACCCATTAGCTAAGGTATAAAAAAAAAGTAGTGGCGAACAACGGCAAAAAAAAAGTTTTTTTTTGTTGACCAGTGTAATAGAAACTGAAAATTTCAACTATAATATTACGGGTCATGAGATACAGCCCGCTGACGTACGGACAGCGGAGGCTTAGTAATAGGGTTCCGTTGGCACGCGTCGGGTGCGGAACCTAAACATACCGGCGAACTGTGTACACCTCTGGTACCCTTAGGGGAATACAGGCGTGATGGTATGTTTTCATTGATAATCGCATAACTAGGAACTAACTTACGATATAGAAAAACCTGGAAAATATTTATTTTATCTACTAAAATAAAATAACTGACAGACAAGGCACAGTTATAAAGATAGTTTTGTTTGAAAAGGAAATAGGTATACTCTATATTGAAGGTAATTCCTCTATAAAGCTTTTATTAGTTATGATTAAGTAAATATACCTAAATAATAAAAAGTTAATAACGCAAATTATACGGAAAATTAATATAAGAAATGATTTTTAACATAATTTGTCCTGTTCAATGTTCACATTGTGACTGGTGCTGTGTTACTTGTGGTTTCTATCCGCAACTGACCGATGCTATCGATTTTCCATTAACTGTGCACGTGTTGTATAGCGGTATATGCGGTACATACATTGTTTATTTGCTTCCATAAATAATTGTATTATAAGTATCAAGTCTTCCTCCATTATGTTATCATTGTTTATAGGTAAAAGTTTAAGCTGCCCTTCGTATATTATACCTAACTAAAAATGTTGCGCAAAAATGGGAGGTCATTGACATGATGTTGGATAGCCTTACAACCTTTAGTGAATCTTCGATTTCGTTATTTAATTAATACACAACATATACAATACAATAACTGTAGATAAGTGCGTTTTAGGACTGCACGGAATTGGGAAAAAGAATATCAGCGCCAGTAGGTAATACAGTGCAAAACACCGTTACGCGAATAAAATTAGGCATTAAGAAAATTCACATTTATAAATTACATACCTACCTACTATTACTTACTTTCTATCGTCAGAAAATACAGGTTATAGTAACTGTAAAAGTTAAAATCTTACTTCTGCGTGCGCGGTATACTTGGGAAGTCTATGTCATCATTATACCATCACACCTATACTCTGAGAAAGGTTAGGCAGAGGTGTACTAATGTACACCCACAGTTCAAGAGACACAGAGGCGAGCCTATTGCCAATAACCAGGCACAAATCCAAACTCCCGAGCTGCTACTGAGAATTTTACAGAAAAACCCACAAACAAAAGAATCGAGCCTACGACAGCGAGCGTTAGCATTCGCGCTTAAGACCACTAGGCTAACCTCGGTTTCGTTTCAAGAGTGAGTTATCAACATAAAATGTTATTTAGCAGCCTGCATTGGTACTAATCCTGGGCAGGGGTCTTTACGAAGTTTGAAATATTACATTAGCTTTGCTCGCTCTTACATGAGACACCTGGAGGTAGTAAACAAACTAATTGTAGTTATTCTTCTAACCCAGCCTGTCCAAGGTGGGTGGCGCAATTTTGCGAGCTCGCTTCGCACGCTCTTACATAAGGCACCTGGTGGTAAAACTAATTGTAGTTACTCTTCTAACCCAACCTGTCAGAGGGCCCAATTTTTCGAGTTCGCTTCGCTCGCTCTTGCATGACACACTTGAAAATAGTAAACAAACTAATTTTATTGTAGTTACTCTTCTAACACAAAAACATTTCGTGCACAAAAAGGAGAAATTTTTTTTTGTTAAAAAAATAGGCCCACCATAAATAATGTGGTGTATAGTAATGAACCATAATTATATTGATTTATTCCTTATAATTCTTAAAATTCCATAGTATAGTTAGTTATTCATGGTCTAACCGCAATACTGAGAAATACGATGAAAATGTGAACGCCAAAATAACCTAAAAATCAAGCCGCAAGAGGCCTGTCAAAAATACCTAATAGGTATCATTATAATTTCAAAGTCGTATCTTAAAATAAGTATACCTAACATATAAAAACTAACCAGATAATGCCTTGTAAGTTGCTTATTAGAAGAAGAAAACAAATTTTGTTTATGTAACATTAATATTTATCAGACATAATAATTTTTTAAATCATCTCGTTATAAGTAGTATCTCATCCGAAAACGATGCAGGTGATCCGTGCCGATATCTTGATGCCGTGCCCACGATAAATACCACACCACAGACATTACGTACGCACAAAAGCCAACAGTACGTCTACCCATCACCAATTGCAACAATATCCAGCAAGTCAACCAGTACATAAGTGTAATGGGTTTTTCTACTTGTGTGCCTTGACTATATTCTACCACGTAGAAGGTAATTATTTTGACCAAACTCATGGATCAGTTGGCGCAAGTCTCCAGCTATCTCGGACACTAAGGCTGATATTCAGAAACGAGACTCAACATGAACTTATGCTTCCGTATGTCAAATTTGTATGACAATTTGACATACGGGAGCCTAAGTTTTTGCTTAGCGTCGTCTGCTTCTCGACGATGCTCAGCGTAAAGTAATGCTTCCGTATGTCAAATTTGTATTACAATTTGACATACGGGAGCCTAAGTTTATGCTTAGCATCGTCTCTGAATATTAGCCTAAATGTTTTCGCACATGACGTTGAAATCGTAATGCACAATTAAGACAACGACTTTCTGGAATATATGCCGTAGACGTCATAACATTATAATGTTTAAAAATAAACCAAAGAATTTGTAAGAACACTTTCACGCAACTCGAATGAAACGGAAAATCTGAATTATGTTTTGACACCACAAAATGACAGAATGATGTACAGATGACATGTTACTTCATTCCGTTTGAAGGCGGTAGGTAATATTCAATTAAAATTAAAATGAGGTTCATGGGTTCAATGGATATATTTTTACTTTTCAATTCGATTTTTCGATATCTAATTACTGTTACAATAACGAATTGCCTTATAATATTTTTATTTTATCACATTAAGGTGTGTGGTGCTTTTCGTCATCATTGCAAATAATGCTTCATTACACGCATTATTTTCAATTATAACGAAAACAGGATACATTTAAAAGCAAAATTCATCAAGTTTTCACCTTTTTATTGTAATTTCATGATCTCGGTTAGATTTTCAAAAAAAAAAATGTCCTGATTACAATAATAAATTAGTTACATTTTTATTTGTATAACATGATTAATATACGTCACCATATCCAGTGGGCCTAAGAAAAATTGTCTCCTTTCCTTTTTAAAATATTTCTAGCATTTGTGCAATGGAGAATACAATAAATCAGGGCAATGTTACGGGTTACGAGTAATCAAAATATACAGTAACATTCAGCCGTGCGTGCAGATTTAAATAGGTGTTTAAATTATACATATGCGATGTATTACCCTAGCGTATCTACTGATGTAAGTAACTAAGTATAACCACATGTAATAAGTCTGTCTGTAAGTCTCTTATAAACAAAATAGAGGCGAGCCGATTTGTATTACCATATTTGTTTAAATATAATTTATCTATTTTCAGCGACGGTTAAAAACAAATGTCGTTTTTATACGAAGCGTTTTACATTTTTACATTTACGGTTAGCTACTTCGACTGTTATCTTTTATTATAGTTTTGAATGGAAGCTAAAAGCTTCTTGTTTCACTATACAACCATCTTTTACACAAATTACCGTATAAATAGCATTTACCACCAATTAAGTTAGATGATGTGTTTTGTCTTACAATAAAAAAGTTTAATAACAATTTACAGTGGTAATTTTGAAGCACACGTTATGGTTGGTGGAGCAGCCATAATGCCATTAAGCAGACACGGAACACTTTCATTGTTAACGCAATTTTATTTACATTTGAAGCTACATAAATAGTAATCATGAGAGGTAATACAGTCAAGGTCATCTATACTAACTTTTACATACCCTCTGAAATCACAAAAGTGCCTCCTATTGTATCAATGATGACAATAAAATGATTTGGTTGACTGGTTAGGGCTAAAAAACATAATGCCGGAGAGGGGGAAGTATACGTTGGGTCAATAACCTAAACGCGTGAACCAATTTGAAATAAAATAACTCCCCATCATGACATGACGGCCGCTCTTCGCGTACGGTTCGCCGTCCGATCAAGGACAAAGGATATTACAGTATGTGTAATTGGTACTAAAGTAAAACACTGATGGTATAGACAATTTTATTGGAAGTAATATCGCAGCACGGAAACTGCTTTAGCAGTGATAGTGATCAATACTGTCACCTATTTGTGCTAGGATAAAGAGAAAGGAAAATCTTTGTTCTGATTCACATTAGTTCTTTTCTTATTATTTTCGACTTGTGAATGTTGGCGTAGAGATAAGAATCGAGTCCTGCGTGACTAATGTCACTGCTATTTATATTTGTATTGAGAGTAACGAGTGGGATAATGAACGATAAAGTCGACGATGCGCTAGGAATTCGTTTCACTACTAATGATCAATGTGAACAATAACCATACATTTGTTCCACTGTCAGTCAGTTTCATTTTAAACGCCGTAATAGTTGTGTTGTTCCCGACTTCTGTAAGTACAGTGCATTCAAGTAAAAGAATATTCTGCTGTTTAAAACTATGTATCGTTTTTTAAACCCCGCTAGTAAGAATCTCTCTAAAGCTATATGGAATACTAGGTTGCCTCCGGCGGCTTGGCTTCACCCATGAGGTTTGGGTATTTATTATAAATTATAGCCTACTCGGAGTTTTCACATCACTGCAGTAGTTTCGGGCCTATTCAATTCAAAGTTCAAACAAACAATCAAATCTTTCCTCTTTAAATATTAGTATATTAATTAATATAACGATATAATTGGTTTTGATGAATCGCAGGTTTCACTTTTGATTTGTATTCTAGGTTTTAGAATTTAATGTTACAGAACTTCAGGTTGATTAATTTGTCGAGTATATTCGTGAGGGATAATTATAGTTTTTGTTCACCTTTACTCTGTAGACTTCGAGAACTTCTATGTAATACGGAGCTTTATTAATACGTTGTCTTAATCATTTACAACAGTAATATGGGTCTAGAATATAATGTTGATTATTATTAATTTTAGTGAAAAATAGCTACAATTTAAATATTCCTATAGGTGGGGCAGTATTTTCAACACGCTATGAAGTGTATTACAAAGTAAAAAAGACTACGAACTAACGTTTATGTATATTTCTTTCTTTTTAATCAATAATCATAATTAAAAATCTCAACGCCTTTAGTTGCGCATTAATTTATTACTTGGAATTAAAGGTTAGTAGAGTCGCGAGGAAAAGTAAAATTCTAGCTCTAAATATCTCTGTCAATCTAATATGTGACTACTGACTAGTGTGAACGCCGCGTAAACCTACTGGGTACTATTATTTAAACACGCATGCATCTCAGTGCAGTTGTCGAATGTTGAGGCGTTATTTCGGGAGGCAGTTCATATTTTATTTGTATTGTGCCGGCACCGTGACCTAGTATTGTGTATTGTAGACCATTTCGGTCCTCCTCGTACCTGAACAAGTAATTTTTACTACTCCTGCTATTGAGGAAGTTTGTTCGATCCTTATTAGAAGGTCATCGGAAGAAGAAATCGCAGTTCGCGATAAGGGCACCCATTGTGTGTTTTTGGGTTTGTTTACAATACCTAAATAATTCTGTTTCAGTTTTTATAATCATACTAGTGACCATCGTCTAGCACTAATAAAATTATATTATCTATTCATAAACGCCTGTAACTTGGTATATCACATAAAGTTGGGAGTATTTATTAGGAAATATTCTAAGCTAGTTACCAGGCGTCGGAATAAAGCCTGACACAATCAGATTTTTGTTCGGCTTTTTTGACCTTGTATCGACAAGGGATATCTTCACTGTACCTTAGTCAATTAATAATCTGTATCTAAATATATTGCGAATGGCAATTTCGTCAAAGTAGCTTGTGTAGTGACATCACTACAACACTAAGATATTACTTCACATGGTGTAATAAGTTATTCAGGTCGTTATTAAATGAAAAATATCAATAAAAATCAACAGAGCGTTTATTTTTTAAATTTTAATTTTATATAATCAAATAATGTATTAGGTAGTGTGCTTGTACTAGACATGTATTACGATGTAGTGTAGACGGGATTGTTTTAATTTTTTATTGATACTAATAAAAAATGGTACAAAAGTCTTTGTGTGGGTCCGACTCGCACTTGACCGGTTTTTAAACGGTCTGTCATTTTGGTTGCCTACCTATTTATAAATTGAATATGAACAGGTCATCAGTAAGTATGGGTGCTAAGCAGAGCAAGCGCTCGGTGGATATAAGCGGCAAGGAGGCGGAGGGTGCAGGGGAAGTGGCTGCAGCGGGCGCTGGTGGCGAGGGCCGTGTCGAGCAGCTCGCTGACGCTGACGCGCTCAAACCACAGCTTAACGGCGATGCGCATATACACGAAGAATCGGTAATCATATCAACTTTATTTATTTATTCTATAGGTGTCAACACATTATGTATGTTTTCATATTTAAAATACCTTTTTTATATATTTAAACTTCCGGTAATTTATTTTATGCACGTAGTAATAATACTTTATGGATCTCGTATATTTTATTTTAGGAAAAACAAAAGGACCTTGACAGCGGCACTCCAGAAAACGAAAAGGATGCCACCACAGAAAAAGAAGCTAAAATGCAAGAGGAAGAAAAAGAGACAGAAACTTTAACTAATGGGGAAAGTGAGCAAAAAGTAGAGAACGGAGAGTCTACGCCCACACCTGAAGACGGGAAGAAACCCAAAAAGGAAAAGGTATCTAATAGATTGGATTTTGCTTTACTTGTATACTTAGTTAACAAAATCTAACTAGTGTTGAGTGCATGTGTGTGCATATTTACTATATATTTTAACACAAGCATGTCGTGGGCAGGTCAAGAAGAAATGGTCGCTTAGATCGATCAGTTTTAGCAGAAAAGATAAGCCCAAACAAGAGAAGAAGCAAAAAGACGAAGAACCTAAAACAAACGGCGAGCCAGAGAAAGTGCCAGAGGAGGTAAGGAATTTAAAGCTTTTCGTACAATTCGGTTGTCGTAGTATGACAACTGTGTGTCTAAGTAAATCGCCTAAATAAAAATTATAATTTTGACTGCCATCAAAATTCACGAAATGCTAAGTTTATGTTATGATAAAAATAACAAATAGTATTGTTTGCTGCCTTGTTAATACCAGTAGCACAGATTAAAGCATAAAATTTTGTAGTGACACACTACTCACCATTACTGGCTTTTCTGTCAGTCTCGTATGTGACGTCACAGTGGGTAAATGTTTATTAGATATTTTTTTAATAGCTTTTCAAAATTTGAGAAACAACTAGTTAAGTGTAGATGACAAAAATATAAAATATAAGGTAATAAACTTGTGTACTATTTATTATACATGGTGGAAGGGATATCGACGCACATCCGAATAATTTATCAATTTTTTCTGCAGTTTTTTTTAATTGAACGTGTAAATAAACATTATTTCTATCTTCCCAAATTAGATTTATAATATAAAAAGTATTATTTTACTTATTTCGGATCGCTAAGTACTCGCGCGTTGCGACGACTGCCGGGCTCGGCTTGCCTAAGAAAGGAAAGAAACCTAGTGTGGCTCAGAAAGAATTTAATGAGTTGTGGGCTAATTCGAAAGAAAAATATACTACAAAAGAAGAATTTATCAAGTGGGCAAATGATCTTTTACAAGATTGCCGCCGAAAGCACCAAGCAAAGAAGTCTTCCAATAAGATTTAAGATTCTTTGTAAGTACTAAAAATACACGTGGTTTTTGGTGGGGGATGGGGAGGTAAACATCACCAGTAATCACCACGTATCACCATGGGGGAGGGAGGGCTTAAAAAATGTTAAAAAAACATCACGTGATTAATGGACAGCCCCTAACCGATCATTTTCTACATGAATGACCTAAAGTTTGTTTTTTCATCTCAGACACTAAAGTGACATTACGTGGGATGCCAGTTTTTTGCATTTCTTAAATAGTCAGTGCCACTATCAAAAATTGTCGCTAATAAATTGAAGTATCGGTTTTTTATATTGAGTTATACGGAAAAAAAATGTTGATCTTTTTTAAAACGTAATAATCATGGGTCGGTATAGGTAGAGTTTTTAAGGACTAAATAACGACAACGAAATCGACATAGTCTTCAAATTTTTTTACAGCGATTGATATAGTTATCTAATACATTATACTTCGTTGGAACACAAGACTTTTATTATAGTTCTTTCTTAGTTTTTTTTTGCTAGGTAATTTTACGTCATTATAACCTTTCATAGATTTTTGTGCATTTGAATAATTTCAATTTATTTGGGCTTTAATGATATGATTTGGAATAGAAAACTTTTAAGCTAATCATCTAAAAGTTACGATTCCACGAACCGGTACCGTAGGTACAACACTACATAAAAAAACTGGTATCATTATTTGTAATTTTGACATTTGCATGTCTCAATCTAGTCTCTGAGATTAAAAAACGGACTATAGGTCGTTTTATTTTTGACCTTGAATGAAACCTTGTCACGACGTTTGTGCGTCGATGTACCTTCTACCTTGTATGCAAGACTTATATAAATTATAAATCAATCACTTACGTCCATATCAATATCACTAGAACTTTTTTCACTTTCGAAGCAGCCATCATCAAAATCCTCTGAATCGTCCTGCATATTAATAATAAAATCTATAACATCATCCGGAACTCTGTCATGTTTGCAGTATTCGTCTTCGACTTCAATTACATGGTTAACACTGCTCCCACTGAATCTACGGAATATCCAGCAAAAATCTCTCCAACATATTCTGTTTTTGGTCCAAATTTAAGTTTTACCCACTAACTTTTGCTACGGATCTGTTTAAAGGTATATCTGGATATTTAGCAGAACTTAGATTATAGTATTTTTTCTAAAATATTCATATACGTTAAGGGTTCGTTTACGAATTGACGCCCCTCTCCCGGTCCTCCTTGAACCCCGCAGGCGTTAAGCGGTACGGTTATGTAGTTGTTTATTTCATTGAAGTTTTGTAATCGCAACTAAATTTTGAATAACAGATGTTTCACTCACTGGATAGCGGATTAAGAGTTAGCGATAATTTAGCGAAAGCGATAATCTATATTACATAGCACTAGCTAAGCGCAGGACTAATACTTAGTTTTGTCATGAATTTTATGCTATAAAAATCGAATTAAATCATATTATAATTATCATAGAATATTATATAATTGGAAAGTGATATTAGAAACTATTTGGTGATGTACGTCTGTCTTTCTGACTGTCAATTACAAAAAGCAAACCTAACAGCCGCCTAATTCCTCGTCAGAATCATCATAATCAACTAAGTAGGTACTATTTAAAAAGATCCAATATAAATATTCAACTAGTGGATATATCTTTTATACTATTTTTAGGATATTAATGTCAGTAACCTTAAAGTGTGTGATAACTGATAATTAAAGGATATTATAATAATTATGTGAAATCACACACGTGTGGCCAAAACGGGTACGAGGGCGTTCAAATCCACATCGTATTAGCTAGTATTAATCATCAGTTCTAATGCACCAACGTGTAGTATTTTTATTATTTTGCTTATTTAGGCTTTTAGAAATGTATTATTTTCCGAAATAGTGGTCGGTTCTTTTAATAAAATACCTACTTAACCGACTTCAAAAAAGGAGGAGGATCTCAATTCTACTGTTTTCGTGTAACATACACGCGATTTCTCCATCTATTATGAACCGATTTTAGAATTTCTTGTTGTTTGGAAGAATATACCTCCGAGGTGGTCCCAGCTTTCAAATAAAAAAAGACTCATCAAAGTCGGCTCACCCAGTTGAAAGTTAGAGAAAACTGTATTAGATAGACTTTAATATGATAAAAATAGCTATAATTAGATGTAAGAAAATATTTATATTGCTGTTCATTCATGTACAGCAGGGTAATTCAAATGTTCGCTCCCCAGGTAGTGTTTACGACTTGCGGTCTATTTACATTTAAGTGACGTCACAAACGACGCCATGACACCGCCGGCCGTTTTGGAGCGAATATAAAATTTTAAATTTTAATTGCATTTTTCGTGTAAATAGTTTCTTTATTATCTAAAAGATATGTTTTTTCTGAAATATTAGATAATTTGGAATATCATAGGACACTTATCCACGATTTGGAATATCACAGGATTAGTCCCACGCTATTTTTCTATCCAGTATGAATAGGAAAATAGAGGATGATTGGTTTTTTATCTACGGAATTTTTAAATTTTCACATGTGTGAACCGATTGTGTTGCGACTAATAAATATCTCAGATGACTCTACATAATGGTGACCTAGAGCTGATGACGATAGAGTCGAATAACAAATTGATGAAATGATGAAATTGTTGATGAAAACCGTCAACAGCTTACAGCAGCTACCTCGTGTACAACTTGGAGGTTTCGAGATTTAGATCTTATGAGATACTAGCTTTTGCCCGCGACTTCGTTCCCGTAGAAGTTGATTTTTTCACCTCGTTTTTGCAACATTTTTAATTGATACTCCGCTCCTATTGGTCGTAGCGTGATGATATATAATAGCCTGTAACCTTTCTTGTTAAACATACTATCTAACACTGACAGTATTTTTCAAATCGGACCAGTAGTTCCTGAGGTTATCGCGTTCAACCAAACAAACATACAAACAATCAAACTCTTCAGCTTTATAATATTAATATTATATATAGTATAGATTACCGTTTTGCAACCATTATGTTATTTTGCAACTTAAATGTTTTGAGACTAAACCGTAATTTTTTGGTTAAAAAAGAACTAGATGCGGTTTTATTTAAATATTTTTTGTTATCGTCAACGAATTGTACGATGCGACCTTGCGGGCCAGTCCTGCTAGAAACTAACGATTTCTATGACAAGAAACTATTGCGACGTAGTGCATTGCACCCAAACCGGCGCAGCGCGAGGAACAATGCGCATTATCATTCAAAGTGGTGCTGTATTCCGTGCTAACCAAACGTGAGCCGCCATTGTCGTCGGCGATATCGCCCTATTAGAGATTCTTTTAATTCATTGATGTGAGTGACGCTAAGTTCCTCTATATAGTGACCGTAATGAATTAAAGAAGTAACTGAACTGTGTAGTACACAGTTACTCTTTTTATTAATTGTAATAAGTATTTATTTTAGTAACTTACTCTTAGCGACTTGAATAGCCTTTAGATTCAGACACGAATTTTAACGTAGGTAAACTTCATCATTAACCCATACCATAATGTAACAATTTATTACACTGTGCCTATACTATCCCGCAGCTGGGCACGTACACACAGAATAAATAATAACGAATGGCGACTCTCCGCCCCTCCCTAACGTCAGATACCTCAGGTCCCCCGCATTCTGGCGACTTAGGTGACAACTCATCCGCAAAATATTTCATCCGCGGATGAAACGCCACGCCGGTGTTCTTACCGGACTGCCAACAAACCCTACGCACCGTCACGCACACATTTGCACGTGTACAAACGTAATTTTGACAAGTTTGACATTTGGTATTGTAGTGTGCAGCGGTATCGGAAAGTTTGTAATGGAGTGTCACAGGTGTGACGGATAGTTGACTCATCTCAGTATGAGTGGGGTTAGGCTATAGTCCACTACGATGGCCTAATGCGGGTTCAATGCTGTCGTGAAAATCTCTCAGGCATGCAGGTTTCTACACGATGTTTTCCTTACCGTTAAGGGGAGTGATACAAATACGCACATAGTTTCGAAAATTCAGAGGTATGTGGTTCTGGCACTCGCCGGCCTCCGCGGGGACAATTACGCATGCGTTTGGACCGACATATTTTTTGAGGAATTGGGTTTATTGTTGCAGGAAAGTTGACTAAGAGTGCGTTTGTTGAGCACTATCATAGTGGTGACCTGAATTCGGCCGAGTTGCTGTAATTATATTTTTCTTTATTAGTTACTCAAAAGTGAAAATCCTAACTTTCATTCTTGAATATTTATAGGTCTAACTTATTATTTTTAGGTATACTTACGATCAAATAAATGTTATGTTACTTTACTATATTTATGATAATTTATTTATTTTTATTTGATTTTATTCATAAAAAATGTTTGATAGGTATATGCCGTAGAAATCGTTTATGATGTGGGCAGAATCAGAGATGATTTTTATTGAACGTAAATTGGGTACTTAAATTCGACCCGAATGAATACACGATATCTTTTTTTAAGTTGTCAGTGGTTGTTTTATGGAGTTTTTCATTCATAGTTTCAATCGCAGCGGTAATCCGGTCCTAAGAATTGTTCTCAACTGATGATCTTCCACACATGCATTTCAATTGATTTTTATTCTAAAGAAAGTAAATCTAAAGAAGCTATAATACACTTAAATAAATAATTATAAGTATAATAAAATATTGGGTTAAGAAACTTGCAAATATAAGAGGCCAGCAAAAACGCATATACGTACAAGGGTGTATCAAAAAGTTCTTAGCATCGCATATTCATATCATAATATTTTAGGCGGTAGTTTGATATTAATTTTGGAGTGTCAATACTATAATATTTATGCAAAATTTCAATCGATTTGATCGTATCGTTTTTAACTTATTAATTATTTTGTGCGAGTAATTGTTAAAAATATTCAACTATGGAGAAAAGTCAGTTTTCAAACGGTGCAGTCATAAAATATCCTCCACCTGAAAAAAAAATCGCCCATATTTTTTGGATATTCAGCAAACATTGGGGCCAAATGCTGTTACCCTATTTTGCGGTCGCTTACTGGGATCTGTGAAAATGATGCCTTAAACATCTGTCACAGAAGATAACTTCAAAACGGTCCAACATATGGTATTGGAAGTTTGGAAAATCGACGAAAATCGACTACAGGATCTTATTACCAAAATTTAATATCAAAAGTTCGCGATCCGATTATAAAAAACGCCGAGGACGACTGACGTTGGGTATGTCGTTTCACCCCAACAATGTTCTTGCTCACCGGTCAGAAGTTGTTGCGCATCAAGCAATCCGCAGTGCTGACTTCGAAATATTTGACCACCTAATATATTTTCCGGACTTAGCGCCTAGTGACTTTCACTTATTTTCGAAATTAAAGAAACACATCCGCGGGAAGAAATTTTTACGATGGTGACGCGGGTGTGGCTGCCGTAGACGAGTTTTTGGGGATTCAAGAAAATGTTTTTTTACCTGGAATAAAAAAGTTAGTTCGTTCGTTTGAAATAATTTTATAAGCAACCTACTAAGAGAGGTAGGGCACAGCCATTTATGGCTCAAATCTGGAGCAGCCCATCTGGGGAAGTATCTCCACCTTACAGAAAATTGCAGCCAAATAACACACTTTATTGTGTGTTGTGTTCCTGCAGTGAGTAAGGTCGCCAGAGCACCTTCTAAGAATGCGCTGCGCTGGCAGTAAGAGGAATATTCTCTCAAACTGTCGGCGCAGTGAATCACAGGATTTCGGGTCGGCAACGCGCGAGTGATACCCCTGGTGTTGAAAGCGTCCATAGGCTATGGTAACCGCTTACTATCAGGCGGGCCGTGTGCTTGTTTGCCACCTGAGTATAAAAAAAAAGTTAGGAAAGCTATATTCTAAACGTATAGAAATGGAAGAAGATTATGTAGAATAGTAAAATATTTTTAGTTGAATTTTCTTACATTTTTATAGTGATTCCAAGAACTTTTTGATTCACCCTCTATATGAATAAAAATGAATCGCCAAAATGTTAGAACGCGCATAACTTCCGAAGATTCCGAACAACGTTAGTGTTTAAAAAATGTTTTATTTTCAATTGTTTAATTATTTAATGAAACATTTTTTTTATAAATAACAATGAATCTACTATTAAACTCTACTAATCAAATGTATGTATGTATCAAAACCCAAAAAGAAACATCAAGATTTTCATGAACATAGACGAAGCGAAAGTGGTGTGCCAGGATCGTAGCAAGTGGAAATCTATAGTCTCTGCTTACCCCTATGGGAAACAGGCGTGAAGCTATGTATGTATGTAAGATTTTCATTCATAGCACTGACAGAAGACAGCTGTCAAATTGACAGTTTTTACTGTGGAAATCACATGAAACTGATCATAGTGTGCAAAAACGGCGTGGTTATTACCCTTAAGCATCAAAAAAGTATGGCTAGTTTTAACCAGCGTAATACAGGGTATTTTTTCCAATAAGTAGTTTTAGTTTTGTAGAGATCGTTTTAGGAAACAGGTTTGCAGGCTGCAAATAAAATTGCTGTCCTTGGCAAGCTTCGCGACGCTCTCGCTACACGTGGGCGGGTAGGTCCGGAGTCCGGACAGGTTGCGAGACTGAAACGTAGGAGGTCGGCAAACCGGCTAACTGCTTTTCCTTCTACTTCCTCGCTTTGCTCCGCTTGTTTAACATAAACGTATTTATAAAAGACAATCTTGTATTATAAGAACCTCATGCCATTACAGGCTACAGGTATCGGCTTTAAAAAAATATAAATAAGTATCTAAGTATACAGTATAGTAAATATTTAAGTAAATCACAGATACATACTTCAATTTTTATTATTAGTGTGGATAAAAACGACAAGACATTTAGGTTTCCAAATACATAGTTAATCTTTTGTGTTTTAGCATTGGTCCGTATAGGGTTCGCTTGGCCCGTCGAATTCAAAGGTTTTTTGCAATTTGTAACTCATTTTTGATCATAGTAGTAGTAATCGCGAGATCAGTTAAGAAATATTCACAACAGTGTACATAAACTTTTGCTTAAAACTTGTTTCCAGCAAACATTTTCAAATAGGGCTGACAAATTGCGAATAACCAATTAAAATTGTAATTTGGCGGGCTAGATTGTGCGATTCACCTTAATATGTAACGTAATGCATATCCACAATACCTGAACAATGCATCGTACTCTAGCTGGGTGCTTGTAGGTATCAAAACTGACTACTGGCAAAGGAAACACATAATGGAACTTAAAGAGCTCAGATTGCATGTTTATTAAATGACGTTGGTAGCGGCAGTGGCGACTTGTCCACGGCGGCCCATCCGTTGTATTTTCATAATACGACGACTGAATAGTGCATTGACATAACAAGGGAGGGCTCAGTTTCCTCTATTGACTCGCTATTGTGTGAAAAAATTGTGATGACACCTTTACGGAATTATGGATTTCATATTAGGTTTAGGTACTTTAATAAAAAGACCCTTTATTCCCGTAGCGTTATATTAAAAGTTATCTTTAAAAATCTCTAATAGACTAATCAGATTGGCACTTTCGCATTTATGCGAAATGGGTGCACGGGTGTAACTCGCCAATTTTAAGACTAAATTATGCCGGCTAATTAAATACCCCGTGGCCGATTGAAACACATAGTAACATAAATTCTCTTCTAAAACAATCTGTTAAGATGAAAAATAAAGGTATTGAAAAAAAAAAAATCATAATTATATAAATATATTTACCTATTTAAAACAATCGGAACAACTAATGTTATATTCATTGCTAAGACAGGGCGTTCAACCTCCGATAGCAGCCATGTATGATGAGTATGACTTGATATAAATGACACCAGTGCATAATAAATGTAAGCTGCGTTACTATCTCCTTCAATATTTATTGCAATGCAAATAACTGTCGTCCGCTGCACCACCGCGCCGGTCCCACGGTACAACTTACCCAGACCTTTGAAACGAGAGAAATTAGTTTAATTAAAGTAACATAATTAAGCGCTAGTTATGTATTTTTTATCAACGACGTTCTGTAAAGCGCGTCGTTGTTGTCGTCGCATATTTATTTTGTAGGAACCAAAGAAAGAAACGTAGCTTTGAAGACAAAAGAACATTATAACAAAATTGTCGAGGAACACAATATGTACATGTTTGTTACCTAAGTGTTAACCTCTCTGGAAGCTTAAAATAATTATGTAGTTAATTATTAGTAAGCCAAATATAAAAAATAAGTACAGAAAACTTACCACAAAGTATCAATATGATCACTTCATTATCACTACACATAATTATAAAACAAAGTCCTCCGCCGCGTGTCTGTCTGTCTGTTCGCGATAAACTTAAAAACTACAGCGTCGATTTTCATGCTGTTTTCACCAATGGATAGAGGAAGGTTTTTGTATAATTTATCAAGTTTTTGTATACATTGGCTAAAATCTATACTAATATTATAAAGCTGAAGAGTTTGTTTGGTTGAACACGCTAATCTCAGGAACTTCTGGTCCGATTTGAAAAATTATTTGTGTTAGATAGCCTGCTTAACTAGGAAGGCTATTGGCTATATATCATCACGCTACAGCCATTAGGAGCGGAGTATCAATTAAAACGGAGGGGGGGGGGTCAACTTCGTCGTCGGAATGAAGTCGCGGGCAAAGGCTAGTAGAATGGTAATTGTTGGAGGTGGCCGAAAAAATAAGCCGTCTGTGGCTTTCAACGAAAACGCTGCCTAAACCATCAACCATTTATCATTTCAAAATAAACAATACAGTATTTATTCCTCAACCAATTAAATTAGTTCTGTAATGCTTTGCAATCGCGTTACAATTATTAGCGTTATAGATATGAATTCCTGTCGCTGTTCATTACAATATATTTCATTTCATTGCGGTCACAGCTATTATTGCGAATGTTGCGATTTCGGTGAACTTTGTTTCAGTTCTGTAACATACTAGCCGTTGCCCGCGACTTCGTTCCCGTAGTAGTTGAATTTTTCCACCAGCTTTTGCAACATTTTTAATTAATACTCCGCTCCTATTGGTCGTAGCGTGATATATAGCCTTCCTTGTTAAACAGGCTATCTAACACTAAAAGAATTTTTCAAATCGGCTTTATAATATTAGTATGTATTATTATACCTACTTTTAAGTATAGAAAGAGGTTAGGGAGGCCTTTGCTCTGGGACCGACCGATTATAATAATGATATTTAGAAATAGGTACTATTATTTCAGCTCTTTATCTACCAAATTAATGACAAGTCGATTCATATGAATAAATACACTAGCGATACACTCGAGATGTATATTTCTACACCAGTAAACAATGACGGCCTTGCGTATTGGTATCATTTTATTATTTGCCACAGCCCTGCGGTTTAATATTCCTACCGTATGAAATTAAATATACTTCAATAATTAGTTAATTATAATTATATGTATTTTACGGCGGCAAAAAGCCAAGGAAGGGTTATATAATTAGGCAGTCTATGTATTTTCCAAGTAAGCATGATAGCCTAGGGGTATGACCACTGGACTGCCAAGTCAAAGGTCTCGAGTTCGAATCCAAGGCACGCACTTCTGACTTTTCGAAATCATGTGCGTAATTATCACTCGCTTTAACGGTGAAGGAAAACATCGTGAGGAAACCTGCATGCCTGAGAGATTTTCTCGACGGCAAGTTAAGTCTGCCAACCCGCATTAGACTAGCGTGGTGGACTATAGCCTAATCCCTCTCATACTGAGAGGAGACCCGTGCCCAACAGTGGGACAGTATATGGGTTGATTATTATTATTATGTATTTTTCTATTTACGCCTAAAGTACTCATCTGACTGTAATTATTCGATTCGTTATTTTTAAGGTTCCGGTAACAATGACTAGGTACATATTACATGAACACAAACAATATGACGAATATTACATGCAACAAAAAAGAGAGCAAATATTTTTAATTTTTTTAAATTAATGTGTAGCCATAAATGAGTGTAAAGTTGAGTTTTTTCACATCTACATTATCAGATCGGCCGGCGGCGGCGTCGTCTTTAGCTCTAGGCTTTGCGATTTATTCGTCATAAACAATATTAGTCTATCCAACAATCCATTCAGGAAGTGGACTGCCCAGGGGTGCTGGACATCCAATCTTTTTTTGAAATAGCCTCACAGAGCATTCGTGCTACCTTTTGATGGTTTGCCGTTTATATAGATAACTAGCCTTTGCCCGCGAATTCGTTCCCGTAGAAGTTGATTTTTTTTTCCCGTTTTAGTAACATTTTAAATTGATACTCCGCTCCTATTGGTTGTAGCGTGATGATATATAGCCTATAGCCTTCCTCGATAAACGGGCTATCGAACACTGAGAGAATTTTACAAATTGGACCAGCAGTTCCTGAGATTAGCGCGTTCAACCAACCAACCAAACAAACATACAAACAAACTCTTCAGCTTGATAATATTAGTATAGATTTAGTAGTATTGAGTATGGACTTCATTGGCCTTAAGTCTGAGGTCTGAATTGATCTGAAGTTGTACAAATGTACACAGTAGGAGAGAATACAGAGATGATTCAAACAAGTTTTTTTTATTACCTACCGTATATTATATAACGTGTGCTTATTTATACTAGATACACCTCAAACACTATAATAATTATGTATTATATTATAGTGTAGTGTAGTGTAGTGTATCTACATAAAAACGAGATCGAGAATTCGACATGACGGTAACACACAGAAATGTGTGTGCGTAATGTGCGAGTCGGCAAACGCTCTGCCAGCGAAGTGCGGTGGTGGGGTCTGCTGTGGACTGTGTACTATGTAACGTTATGGAGGGGCGGAGAGTGACTATTCTGTATTTGTGCTGTTAATTTGTCATATGTAATAGAGTTGATGAGGATTCCTCTTCCGCTTCCTCATAATGAGGAAGTTCCGCAATTTTTGCACTTCCTCTTCCGCTACCGCTTCCTAAAAACCGAAAATGAAAAATTCCTCTTCCGCTTCCTCTTCCTCATAAATTATGAGGAATTTTAGAGGATTTAATCACGTTTAAACAAGCTCGACAGCCAGTACTCGGGGCGGCGGCGGCGCACCGGGCGCCGCGTTGCTCGAGGGTACCTCTACCTAGTTACCTACCGATCGCAGCCGACAAGCGGTATCCTGCCGCCCGCCACCCGCCCGCGCCCTTGTTGCCGACCGACCGTTTATTTCGTTCGTATTCAGTTCGCGAGCGCACGTCTCTGTTTGTTTTTATAGTGTACTGTAAAATGCCGGCTAGAAAAGAAACAAATATATATTTGGATAGAATACACAATTTCTAACATTTTTTCCATAGAAAAGTTTAATACCTACCTACTCGACGCAATGTATGGAACAGCTCATTTTTTTTCGCGCTTTCGAAGTTTCGACTTTCAAGTTCAACTATGGGGACCATAGTAAAAAATGTTAGTAATTGTGGATTCTATCCGAATATATATTTTTTTTATATACATATAGGTTTATTTTTTTATCACCTGCATAACTTCCAGATGTTGTTCTACTCATCAATACAAATAACTTTTACTATGGAGACAACTTCGAAATCGCGAAAAAAAAATCAGCTGTTCCATAGAAAAGTTCAATGACCAACCCGACGCAATGTATCAAACAGCTGATTTTTTTTTCGCGATTTCGATGTTGCCCCCATAGTAAAAGTTGTTCGTATTGATGGGTAGAACAACATCTGAAAGTTATGCAGGTGATAAAAAAATAACCATGTATTTGTTAATTTGACTTAACTTTAAAAAAATATATGATTATTTGAATTCCTCTTCCTCATCCGCTTCCTCTTCCTCTTCCTCATCCGCTTCCTCTTCCTCACAGAAAAGTCCTCTTCCTCATCCGCTTCCTCAAACTCAATGCCGAATACTTCCTCTTCCTCATCCTCATAGCCACTTCCTCATCAACCCTAATATGTAATACCATGTCTTTTTGCCTAACCGGCACCGCCGCCGGTATGTAACGATTTTAATATTATAGGCAGAGCAAGGAAATTTAAAATAGCAAAAACACAACTTAGGGCTCTTGACAACAGCTTCCACCAGATTTTACCAAATCTACATTTTTAGTTGCATCCTGGAGGGTTTAAAATGGTGCTTTGTCTCCTTTCTTGTTCTTGCTCTAATTACTAATGGGGGGCAGTGTGGAGTGATTAGTAATATGATTATTAATAGTCTATGTATACAGTACAGGCACACCCCGCGACCGCTGCCAACCGGAACGCAGTCCGTACAGCCCGCCAGCTGCGCTGCCCCCGCTTTTTACTCTCGGATATTAACTTCTAAGATAATCATTTTAATGATAAGCTGTAAAGGACACTTGAATAATTTCTAAAATCTTTTTATGTAACTTTATAAGATAAAAATGATTACTGTAACTTATCTTTAAGAGATAGACATATGCCATTGTGGACTCTTCTGTAGACCTATATAAGACTAGTCTTACGCGGGCAAAGGCTAGCTTTTGCTCGCGACTTTGTTCGCGTAGAAGTTGAATTTCCCCAGATTTTGAAGAAAAAAACAAAAAAATTGGTGCTCCGCTCCTACTGGTCGTAGGGTGATTATATATAAGCCTACCTCGTTAAACAGGTTATCTAACACAAAGGATTTTTCAAATCGGACCAGTAGGTACTTCGCTTCGATTAGCGCGTTCAACGAAAAAACTAACTCATCAGCTTTATAATATTAGTATACATACACAATAGGCATGATGCCAGTAATTAAGAATCACATAAATAATGTGTTTAACTGGTTAAATATGATCAATAGATTTAGAAATATGTATTTATTTTTACATTTAGGGCGAGATTGATAATTTATTAAATAAATTAAAACTATAAAATACAGCAGTCCGCCATGTTAAGTTAAACACCACCAGAGTGAATGACGTCACGAATATGTAGGCATTGTAGACGTCAGTTTATTTCGTATGAACTTGGATGATATCTGCACTTTTAATTGTTTTTACCTGCGTTTTTACGCGTATTTCGTGATTTCCATCGATCAGTTGCCTAGTTTTGTGTTCTCAAAACATGGTGGACCAAGGATTTACAAAGGCAAATAGCTCTAATTTGTCTAGAGTGAATTTGTTGTTGTTGGGGGAGTTTTTGGCGGCAAACAAAGACTTTTGTTCAGCAGAATTTAGAAATGTTAAAACAACATTGTAAATATACAACAATCTAAAATCTTTATAAACAATAACTCAAAAGTACAAAACTCGTAAAATCACTTTTAATAAAAATTACTTCTTGATATATTAGTATTAATTCATAGTAAAGGTTGACGTTCTTCAAAAAAAAAAATTAACCTAAAGCGGGTTCCAGACGTTCAGTTTAAACTGAACAGTTCTAACTGATCAGTTAAATCATACGTGTGTAGGCAAAACCGAGAACTGTTCAGTTGAACTGATCAGTTAAATCGTACTCAGTATCATACGATTTAACTTATCAGTTCAACTGATCAGTTAGAACTGTTCAGTTAAAACTGAATGTCTGGAAGCCGCTTTAGGTTGTAACAGATACATAGTGACTTATTTATTGATATCATTGTTTAGATCAACAAAGTTATGTTCATTTACAATTTATGATAAGTAATTCGTTATACGAAGTGGGTTTCAAAGTAAAAACTTACGTCAAAATGATCTTCACAGAAATAAATAGGAGAATTTGGACATATTATAGCTGTTGGATCTCCCCGTGCAAGATTTAGCCACTTAATTCAATATTTTTTTTGTTGCGTTGAACGTAAACAAATAGTTTGATAGAAATATATTTTATTGACGTATGAACGCACTGAGGGGTTGCACAACACTTATAAACTTTGTTATTCATATTTAACACACAATATAACTTAAATAACTGATTTGCTGCTTTCGATCCCTAGGTAGTGTTTACGACTTGCGGTCCATTTACATACAGGTGACGTCACAAATTACGCCATGACACCGGCGGCCGTTTTGGAACGAATATTAAATTTTAAATTTTAGTTGCAATTTTCGTGTAAATACTTTCTTTTCCTGTCGAAAAGATATGTTTTTTCTAAAATATTAGATAATTTGGAATATCATAGGACAGTTTTTGAAAATCAGTCATCATGCCTGACATCATCATTCGGCATGACATCATTCGGCAGCGTTTTCGTTGAAAGCTCCCAGAAGATTAAAACACTCCTCGAGAACCACTCTATCCATTGGTGAAATCGCATATCCGCATGAATCGGACCAGTAGTTTTTGAGTTTATCGCGAAAAGACAGACAGACGCGGCGGAGGACTTTGTTTTATACGTATGAAGTGATAGTGATGATTTCCTAAACATAAATATATTAACATATTATTATTATTTATTTAATACTAAACATTTCTTCAATGATAATAATAATTATGATGATCTCTGTTGTGAAAAAATATAGTTTTTGCGTCGGGGATTATAAAACAGTGGTATAAGGTAAACATAAAATACCATAACGCCTATATTCCCCGACGGGTTAGGACCACTAGGCTAACGAGGCAGTCAAAACAAGGCTATATAAATTAAACTAAAAGATTATATAGTAAAGATTGAGGATTTGAAATAAAAATAATTCTTGTATAGTAAATAGGAATGTTGTACAACCCTAGCTACATGCAACTTAATATGCTTATGATCATGAGCACTGAAGGCTAACGACTTATCTAAAAATGTGCGCCAACCTTCCGTTACAGAAAACAGTACTATAAATTACATTGCATATGTTGATCTCCCTTCAGTCTTAGTGCAAATTTTCCGGATTAAACAACGTAATTGTAACATGGCCGACAATAAGGTACTCATGATCGGGCTATTATCTTGTGATGTAGAATTTTACTATTAACACCGTTCATAAATAGTACCTTTACAATTTCAGTGCCTTAATTTGTGTTCGCTTTTTCTAGACGGCCGAAGTCGTTCCTGAGCCTACTGTTACTGAGACGGCTGAAGAAGCGAACACTGAAAGTGAATCTAAAGAGGAAAAAACACCAGAGACGCCTGTGACTGAACCAATCACTAATGGCAGCACCACGCCCGTGTCTCCCAAGGACGAGAGCCCTGTAGTCGAAGAGCCACCTACCTCGAGCCCCAACATTGACAGGCCCGAACTCCAGCCTGAAACACAGCCAGAACAGTTACCTGTCAATGGGCTTTCTTTAGAAGAGACTTCCAAGGAAACTCCTGAAAATGAAAAACACGAGGAGAGCAAAGAAGAAGCCACCGCTGATACGACTGAAACTGTACCTGAAATATCCGACAAAAAAGAGGTTTGTGTTGAACAAATGCCTTTGATAGATTCCACGCCTCCACCTCTCCCCTCCAATCCTCCTCCCTCTTCTGTGGCATCCTTTGCTGCCACCACAATGGCACCAGAATCGACAGACGCTTCGCTCGCTAACACCGCTGATAACGCAAATCCACCAAACTCTGATCCAATTGCGAACATTGTTGAACCTTCCCCTATGTCCGAAAATGAATTAACCCTCACTCAGACTGTTAGTAGTGAACTTCCTTCTCCTGCCGTAAAAGAAGATTGCGAGGAAATATCGTTTTCTTTAACTCAACCCGAACTCGATAATGAAACTAAAAACACGCTAGACAATGCTATTTCTTTAGAGGATAAACATGTATCCTCTGAAGTAGAAACCATTAAAAATTATAGTGTGGCAATTAAAGAGTTGACTGTAACTCAAAACGAAAGCGAAACGCAAGGAGAATTGACTGATATAGAGGTACCCGTGACTCAATCTCAACCCTTAGGACCACCTGAAGATAAAGCTGATGTACAAAATGAAGAATTGACAATCCCTTCTCCAATATGCGATAATGTTAAAGTTGTAAGCACGGAAAAAATAAATATTGAAGACAACTTTGATAATATCCAAGTCACTAACAACGAAATAAAAGAAATCTCGGTTATTTCGAATCACATTTCTGATACCGAGAAACAGCCTGCTACAGAAAACGTGACCATCGGCGACAGCAAAGACGCTACACAAAACATCAAGTCCAAGTCCAAAGATTCTCTGGGTAACTTAATTGTAACTATTGAGTGCAATGGCAATATCGACGAAGACAAGTTAACCATCGAAAGGAAAACACCTGAATTAATAACTTCCATTAACTCCGAGGAGATAAAGAACATAGAATCTGGGAGGACAGCAACAACATCGGATGACTCGATGCCGCCGTCTCTGTCGGAAGCGAACGAGTCAGCTTTGGCGGCGGGCATGGCTAGTAATGAAGAATCAGAGTCATTCCCGCTGCCGCCCAGTGAGTTGTGCCGCTCCGAGTCCGAGCCGTCGCCGCCGCCGCCCTCGCTCCCAGAACCCGCCTCCCCAGAGCCAGACGCCCCCGCTCATACGCCACAGGTGAATACCGTCCCGGATAATCTTGTTCTTGTAGTGAATTTAGTACTGTAATATAAGAAGCGTTTGATTTACCCCGTTAACAGTTCTCGTATTTAGTTTCATGTGCATTACTTTATCAGCATGCGTGGACCGTCAATAACCAGAAGAATCATGTTTGATAGATCTGATACAGTAAATAATACAGCCGGCGGCTGCATTCCTTTCCTTTTCCCTTCCTATAAGCTTGGAATTAAGATAGATACATAATTCTTATGCTAGCATGGTGATATAAACAAGCCTTTATTGCTAACACTTTTCCAATTTATATATTTCTTTCTATTCAGTGTTTTAACCGGATAATATTTTAGTAGATCACTAGGGAATGCAATCCCGCACGATCATTTTAAACCCGCGAATCGTATAATATGTAGGTAGATATCTTAATCCCGTAAGGTGATGTAAGATCTCCGCAAATAAATCATAAAATATTATTATACGATTTTTATAATTTAAAATTAAATGCTATTAAATAATGTGCTACTAATATTTTATTCAGAATTAAACATAAAAATACAAGATAGCGAGTAATATTAAATAGTCTAATGTGAATCTTCCGTCTTCAAAAATTACTTTCAAACGTTATATAACTAGAATAATTGAAACAATTGTTTTAGAACAGAAAACTAAAAAGTTTACCTTAGTCAGTTAAAATAAAGAAACTGCACAACTTATTCCGTTTAATAACAAGTTGAAACTGCCAATAAATATTAAACAACTTTGGGCGAGGAAGTTTACCCCCTCGCCTCGTTCCCGTGAAAACAGACACCCGATTTTGTTTTATTTTTATGCTTACGCATAGCCGCGTGCAGAGTAAAGTGCAGGAATTTAGTTTCCCTTGAACTATCCCCATGCTGCGGCAGTAGGTACATCTCAATTTCAGAGCATAGCATTAGTCCTCTGAATAAGGTGCGCGGGATCCCGGAATTGCATTCCCTACGGGCATTGCATAATGCATCGTAGGTAATCAAATTGTAATTGTTGCACGATAGTACTTACAGACAATGTGAACAAAATAAATTATAAAAAAAACAAGTACAATAACTAATAATAATTTAAGTAACAATATAAATATGTTTTTTTTATTAGTATTTATTAGATTGTTGAATCCAATATTGTAAAAAGTACGTTCGGCGAGATAATGGTTTACATTGTCTACAAGTTCTAATACTAAAAGACTAGATAAAATTGTAGAGAAAAACGTCAGTACTCATTACAGTGCCAGAATCTTTAAGTTGGCTTTGCATTTGATCACCACGTCGTTTATTTCTTGCCATAATTTTGATCTATGACATAATCTTTTGAAAGGGGCTTCTGGGTTCATTTTCCAGGTCGAAGAGTGTTGTTGGTTTTTTATCTCCTGGGACCTAAACACTAAGTGTTCAAACCACTACGCCTGTATTCCCTGAATTTCCCTGGTTTGGCAGAGATGTACTTACGAGGGTGAATTAAAAAGTTCTTGGAATCACTATAAAAATGTAAGAAAATTGCAACTAAATATTAAAAATATATATTTTACAATTCTAAAGAATCTACTTCTATACATTTAGATAACCGCTTTCCCAACTTTCTTATTCCTTGTTCAAAACGACGAGTCTACGGCAGGCATAACTGCGACGTCCTCGTCAAATTTCTTCCCCAGATATGTTCCTTTAATTTCGGGAATAAGTGAAAGTCACTTATTATATAGAACGGGGCTAAGTCCGAAGAATATGGTTGGTGGTCAAATATTTCCAAGCCTTAGCCGGCACTGCGGATTGCTTGAAGCGCAACTTTTGACCGATTAGCAGGAACGTTGTCGGGGTAAAACAACATGCCCAACGGCAGTCGTCGTCGGCATTTTTATAATCGGATCGCGCCCATTTGATATTAAAGTTTCGCAATAAGATCCTGTAGTCGATTGTCTTCGATCTTCAAATACCAAATGTGGAATAGTTTTGTTGATATTTTCCGTGACAGATGTTAAAGGCCGCCCAGAACTACTCACATCTTCACAGATCGACCTAACTCCAACCCAATGTTTGCTGAATGTCCAAAAAAATTTCCCTTATGGACATTTTTTTTCAGGCGGAGGGTATTTTATGACCGCGCACCGTAACTGAGTTTTCTCCAGAGTTGATGTTGTTGAGTTGTTTTTAACAACTACTCGCACAACATAATTATTATCTTAAAAACAATGCGATCAAATCAATTGAAATTTTCCATAAATATTATAACATAGACAGTCTTCAAAATTAATAGATATCAAATAACCGCCATAAATATTATATGAACCTGTGATTCTAAGAACTTTCTGATTCACCCTCGTAAGTACAAATGTACTTTATAATATAAGATCTCTGCCAAACCCTTCAGAGAATACAGGCGTAATGGTGTGTATTTACTTTGTTACATATAACAAATCGTTTGGGCACGGCGTATCTCAATTTTAACGAAGCAATGCTTCGTTCTGTATTATCGGTGCATTCGCATAAATGCAAAGCTGAACTTTTCTTCTGCACTGAAGCACCTTTAAATAACACAATCTATTTATTCTTTTTATGTAGTCATCTAAACTGTACTGAATATCATTAGATATTAAATTTACTATTTAATTTAGATATTAAATTTAATATTTTTAATTAAATTTACTAAAATAAATTTAACGAATGACAATATTCAAAAAAGACAGGAGGTTAGAAGGTTTACGACCAATATTATTGAAAATTCCAGATTGTAAATAAGGGCGCGGTTCCATTAGGCGCATTAGTTCTTCTTAAACCACAAAATACCGACTAGTTAATACTGACTAGTTAGCTAACTTCTCGATATTTTGTAAATTGGATCAACAGTAAATTGGTCTATAAAATTGAACAAACAGCCTGTAAATAATGCAAAAATAACAACTTTTTGCGCATAACAACAATGCGTATGAAAGTATATACGGCATTAAATTAGATTTGTTTGTTCCGGCTAGTCTTTGAAACGAATAGACCTATTTTGACACGATTTCCCCTGGCAGATAGCTAGACAAAGAATACCAGACTTTTTTTTAGAAATGAATTGTTTCGCCCAAAAAAGTAAATGTAGGTAAATCCTAAATGGAACGCCAGTGAAATCGCGAGCAACAGCTAGCAGTTTCTACTAGCCTTTGAGTCAAATTATTAACTAAAATTACAGTTCAATTACATAAGACGACTAGGTGTAGTACAACATTGATTCGCTCGTAAATATCAATCAATTAGCAAACCATACATTTTCATCCAAACTAAACGTGTAGGTATACAAAATTTCATCTCGATCAGATGATAAGTCTTTTAAAATTCAGTTGCAAATTTGACCCGAACATACATACATTGCATGTTATATAAAAGTTTGTAAAAAAAAAGAGCTGAGACCGTATAATAAACTATCATATAATTTGTATAAATTTGACCGGCACTGGTTATTTCCTAATTAACTACTAGCTTTCCGCTAGGACTTCGCCCGCGTGGTCTTATAATATATTTCCCCGTTTTTGCAACATTTTTCATTGTTACTCCGCTCCTATTAGTCGTGGCGTGATGGTATATAGCCTATAGCCTTCCTCGATAAATGGGCTATCTAACAATAAAATATTTTTCGAATTGGTCTAGTAGTTTCGGAGCCTAATCAATACAAACAAACAAACAAAGTCAAATCTTTCCGATAGATAACTAATAACTATGCGATATTTATTAGCTCTTGATAGGACCGCGCCCTTATATTGAAGTCTTTTGAATTGGTTCCGTTTCCATTCTCAATCGTTATTGATAGCAACCTTCTCACATTCTAATCAATTATCGCACGTACGGACATGACATAATGGTGAACCAGAAAAGACCAGTAGTAGCTTTAGGTATGATGAGTAAGAAAAAACCCATCGATCTATTAATATACATATTTTAAATTTGTTATTTGTTAGGAAATAAACCAATTGTATATGAATTACAGGACTCCCTCCCTTTGAGTGACAAATTGGCAGAATTGATTCCAGAGGTCCCCGATGTGCCAGAACTCAATACAGAAACGGTACAGTTATATATTCTTAATTTATGTAGATCTATACCACAGAATTATATCAAGATAAATTTGTTATAATTAAATTATTGATCACCAGATTCAATATTGGTGTACTTTTTACCCGACTGCCGAAGGAGGAGGGTTATGTGTTTGACGCGTATGTATGTATGTATGTATGTCCGTTCCTATGTCCGGTCGTAACTACTCAACGGCTCAACCGATTTAGATAAATGACACCTCATTAGATTCGTCTTGATGGCACGACTGTCACTGGGTACATGAAATTTAAAAAAAAATCAATATGGCGGATTTTATACGCTTTAATGTGCGAACTGATTTTGAAAATGATCTTTAGTTGTATCAATTTATATTTTAAATCATCATTTAGGATCTATCTAGTGATTCTATGATGATTTATAAACTAAAAAGAAGGAAATAAAATCAATTATTAAAAGAAACAAAAAACCCGACTGCGTAAATACTACTAACTAAAAATTTAAAAACAAGCTCTGTGATGTTGGAAAATGTATTGCAGGCGGGACAAGCTGTTCGTTCATAAATAAAATTGTTTCTTTGCTTGTCCCGCCTGCAATACATCTTCCAACATCACAGAGCTTGTTTTTAAATTTTTAGTTAGTAGTATTTACGCAGTCGGGTTTTTTGTTTCTTTTAATAATTATAATAAAAAGACACTTTGAGAGCAAGATCTGCAATTTGTTGTGATAGAATAGTATATTAAATAACTAGATTTCCGTCAGCGGCTTCGCCCGCGTGGCTTGGGTGTTTCTTATAAATTATAGCCTGCCACCTGGGGATAGTGTAGCTTCCCAACGGTGAAAGAATTTTTCAAATTGGTCCAGTAGTTTCGGAGCCTATTCAATTTAAACAAATAATTAATCTCCTGTTTATAACATTAGTATCAATTTACCTAGATAAGTTGGAATACGTACGTAGGTTTTCGTCATCAGTGTCAATCTACATATAAATGTAACTCCAGCTTTACTGCTGCCCCTGGCGTTTTTTAATGGGATATGGTTTCTATTGGATCAATTAAAAACAACAATAAATCAATACAACTATTACGTAAATTACGTATGTAACATTTATGGGTATCTATTAATTTCAGGTGCAGGAGACTACGAGCGACGTGGCGGTGACCAACTAAAACAACAACAGATCGCAACTCATCGTCCAGGACACGTAACTGTGTCTAAAATGAGCCTTTAATTTATTTCGATGTAGCAGTGTGATGTATTGTCGAACTAAGTTCGATCAATAGTTTACATTGTCCATATGGTTTTCAGTTCAGATTGTGACGTTTCATATGATTATACTGTAAGATTAGCGTGCTTTGCTTCTATAAAATTAAGATTTTATACATTTTATTCGCTAGAATCGAGTTTTTATAATTATATTACATAAAGTTATATATAGACAGTATACGGTGCGATAAGTTGGTGCCATTATTACAGGGGTATGAAATTGACGTCGTCTCGTGTCGCTCGCTCTTAAAATATATCTCTCAAATCTCTATTAGGTTCTTTGTTTTATTCCAAGAACAAATGATTTTACTTTCGTAAAATATTTCATGTTCCTTATACATTAGTGCCCTGTTGTGCGTCTTATTTTAAGGCACTATCGGGTCGATCTCGAGCATCAGGTAAATGTCATTATTGTGAGTTGCGTAGTTTTTGTCGCAAATGTATTTTCATTAGGTGGGAAAGAATATCAACACAACACATCCCAACCCATTAATACATATATTTCTTGGCTTGACATTATTGTATTACATATATCAATGTGCTGTATCAGGCACATTGTTCACGCACACCTAAATTTATTAAATACGATACGTAGACCCGTCAATGATGATCAGTGTCATCAGTTTAGGAGGTAAATAAAACTTGCAACATTATTATTATTATGTATATATGAAAAGATTTCATTTACTCTTATAACATACCTAATTTGTTATGTCAAGTTGAAATTACTCTTGTAAATTGTTTAGTATGAGGGAATATGAAATCTCATTAGTGTATGCTATATCCACTATATTTTAATCCTAGTTATATTAAGTTGTATAAATTTAGTATGTCAGCAGCTCTCTGTAATGAAAACTCATACCTGTCGGAAAGTTACTGTTGCTTCTATGTCTAATGAGATAATTATGCAGTAAGATGAGACGGTTTAGGCATTATTCATGAAGTAGTGTGTGATTGTTGGATCGAAATTTGGTGGATGAGGATGGATTTCTTATTTTAAATTGATATTCAGTGGCCAAGTTTGTGATTAATATACAATTTATAAACTTATACAGACATAATTATATTGTACTATTTAGAATAATTTGTAGTATGTGTAACAAGTTAGTGAATGCAGTATGGTTATTATCAGCTGCTATTAGTCTATTGGTTTCAACCTCATTCGTAAAATACAATTAGACGACTTGTAAGGTTTGATATTACTATACAATATTAAGGTCATTTTCTAAATAAATAAGTGTCTAATCATATGATTTCAACAAAATCATTTTTGTAATTTTATACCTTTTTATGAAATTGTGACACACCGCACGCGTGGGAGAAGTACTCCAGGTATATAAACAGTAAATCGGCGTGAGACATTCCATATCATGTGCAAACTAGATGGTCTGAAAATTTTGCAATGTATGCATGCAGTCTTATTACTGTGTAGGTAAACTATCAAGACGATCTCATATGTAAAAAAAGCTGATCGTTAATTTAACGTAGTGACTGATAACTTCGGCAAAAAACGTAGGTCAAAATAAATAAGTCGATTTGCTAAGTCCAGTACCGACGACAAAATTCTAATGGGATAACTTTTTATTAGGAAATTTTAATAGCAATGGCAGCATTTATCACTTAGCTGGGTTTCCATTTGGTTCTTTGTAATAAAGTACCTTTCAAAAATCAATTCAGAACGATACACCAGTTAGACCCCTAATACTTACTTGAACTTACTTAAATTTTGAAAAAATGGTAGCCCAAAAATAGACTGATATGTGTATTAACACGGAAACGTAACTTATTCGCTCATTATGCAATATGGAATTTGTATGTTATTAATAGGTAATTATTATGTTAATCCAATTATTGAAACTTAATGTTGATGTGTGAATGTCTCTAATCAATAAATTTGAAATAGATCATTTTTTTTTATTTACCCACAATCTTTATTATCATACCATCATGCCTGTATTCCCTAATTTTTATCAACTTCTCCGATTAGTTATTTATGTAAGTCTAAGCATCAGTCATCAGCATGGGTAGGCTTACCATAGGGATGTGTTCGATCCGATCCGATACTTGTGTGGATCGATACAAAGGAATACCCGATTTTTGTATCGATACAAAGGCTATCGATCCGTTAGTGGGTCGATACATGTACAATGAG
Source organism: Acronicta psi (assembly GCA_946251955.1). Lineage (NCBI taxonomy): Eukaryota > Metazoa > Arthropoda > Insecta > Lepidoptera > Noctuidae > Acronicta > Acronicta psi. The sequence goes on along the minus strand of OX276475.1, from coordinate 4,912,679 downwards.
GATCGGATCGAAAAACTAAAATAATAAACAATTTGTCACCTTATGGTATGGTTTATAACAATTCCTATTGGTATTCCTCTTGGCGACCATTTGTACTTAGGTACTTCGTTTTATTTGTACCACTCTGGTTAAAATGTTTGAGGCACTTTTTGGTGGCCGGGGCCAGCCTGACGTTTTCGGCTTGGCTCCATTATACAAAAAGTACACAGTGTACTGAAAATGTGTTGCTACAGGATGAATGTACTCTTCAATATACATGTGTGTAATGTGCTTTGGGTTAATTGCGACAATGGGGATAATCCGAAAATTGCGAATATCTACTACTTAGGTAACAAAGGTAAGCAACATATTTGGTCTTGTAACATGAATCTAGATAGGTCATATTAATTGCCTTAATTAAGATATACCTAATATGGCTTATTAGTAGAAATTTGCAATTTTCGGATTATACCCAACGTCGCAATTACCCCAAAGCACTATACAGTTTATTTTACGAAAATATCCAATACCTTCGGAGATAATAAAGCAGATAGGTGGCCGAGCTGAAGTGAGTTTTCAACAGCTCCAAACATCAAAACCACAAGACCATCAGATTTCTTTACTAAGTACGGAAGAGTACATTAATCCAGTTCCAGTTCCTTGGCCGCAATTGGCCGTTTAACCCGGGACCGGTTGTCGTCAATGGTGTATCTCTCGAAGTTGTTCAGGTCAGGAATACCACGGGCAGTGACACATTATGCAATTCAAAAGAATGTAACAAACAACTTCAGCAGGAAGCTGATAGGAAGATTTAGCTGAGATGGACAGCATCGAAAAACTTGTGTGGCTGACCCTGGCTTGGCCAGGCTTGGGCTGGCTTGGCCGAATATCAGATTTAGTCGGTCACCGGTTCAAAAGTTATAAGGGTTTATAGGTGGCCGTGCCAGTCAGCCTTCCCAGCTTGGCCACATTTAGATCTCGGAAACTAGCGAAGATCTGTTTTCTTCCAGATTTAGTCGCTATTTAGTCGAAATTAGTCGTCAAATATCAGATTTAGTCGGTACCTATATTGCGATTTTAATTTTGAAGGTATAGTCCAAGAGCTAGATCGAATTAATGTGTAATATAAGTAGGTACTTCTACTAGAAAAGTCAGAGAGAGATAAATTCTCAATTAAATATTGATAGCTAGAATAGAAATTAATAACTCGGAGACTGATCTTCTGGAGATATGTCATGGAGTCAGACAGGGATGTATTTTGTCGCCCTTGCTTTTTAATTTATACTCAGAGGCGATCATATCTGAAGCATTGGAGGGACTAGATATCGGAGTCAAAGTAAATGGCAAGGTCGTAAATAACTTAAGATACGCCGACGACACTGTACTTATAGCCTCAACCAGTCAGGACCTACAGACGCTGTTAGACAGAGTTCACTAATGCAGTTTGAAGGCGGGGCTGAACATGAACGTATCTAAAACTAAACTCCTGGTCGTTTCTAATAACCACCTAAATCCCAGACTTACTGTTGCAGGAATAGATTTAGAGCGAGTGCGTATGTATAAATACCTGGGTGCTTGGGTAAATGAAGAATGGGACAGTGAACAAGAAATTCGAACCCGGATTGAAATTGCCCGAACTACCCCGAAGAGAATGGAAAAAGTATTATGCAGTCGCCAACTATCCATAAATCTCAGAGTGAGAATGCTCCGATGTTATGTCTGGCCTGTACTGTTGTACGGTAGTGAAAGATGGACTCTGAAGGCCAACACTCAGAAATTTCTCAAAGCCTTCGAGATGTGGCGCTACCGTAGAATGCTACGCATAAGTTGGACGCAGAAGGTCTCCAATGCAAGAGTACTCCAGCGCGTCGGTAAGAACCGCCAATTATTACAGGTCGTTAAGAAAAGAAAGGTGGCATATCTTGGCCATGTACTACGCCATGAGAGATACGACCTTCTCCAATTAATAATGCTGGGTAAAATCGAAGGCAAGCGACGTGCTGGACGGAGAAAGAAATCCTGGCTAAGAAACATCCGAGAGTGGACCAGAATTGCCAGCGTCGAAGATCTGTTTCGCTTGGCACAAGATCGGGAGAAGTTCGCTGAGCTGACGGCCAACCTCCAGTAATGGAGAGGCACCAAAAGAAGAAGAAGAAGACAAGTTATATGTGTAGGTATATTACAAGTTGACGAGTTGCTTAAACTTCTTTGGAAATAATAAATATGAGGTCAAGATATTGTACAGTCGCATGCAACTGTTTTACCAAATTATAACATTAAGCTCTAATTTACGTTAGAAAAATAGAAAGAAAGAAAGAAAGATTTTATTGTTACAAAAACAGCGACATGTACATACATAAGACAGGTATAGGTAAAATATAAAAAAATGGTTACACTAAACAAACAATAATAAACCTAACTGTGCGTCGCCGTTGTTTATAACAATAAGGTCCCCACTCAGCGTAATGCGGCAGCGTATTGAGTCGCTACGGCGCTGATTTTCAGTGGGTCCCCCATGACGTGTGACGTCATTCAGCGGTGGTCACATCACATTGCTGATGTTTTCAAGAAGAAAAAAAAAAAAAATTAAAAAAAATAACCGCGTCTAGGTCGTCACGTCAATCTCGCTCAATTTCGTATGTAGTAGCATCCACACTGATTGAACAACCGGTTTGCGCGGCAGTGCGGTGCAAGCGCACGCCACGACAACACATTATATGCGTAACATCTTTTTTATTTGATAATGATAACAGTGATTTTATGAAAATTATTAATATAACCGCTGAGTAATTGTTACCACCACACAAAACGCAGTGAAACCTTACGGTCTATGTTATGTATGTACCCGCCAGATACAGCAGAAGACCGAAAACAGTGTTTCTAAGGAGGGTCGCAGGACGCCATCCGCTGCTAAATATATAAATGTATAGGCCATAAATATGAGGTACAGTGTATTTGTTTACTTACGTTGTGCATTGATTTGTAAGTTATATAAATATTCATTGAGTTGCTTTTTAAATGTGTTTATTGTTTTTAGATCTCGGATGGGTGGAAGGATGTCATTCCAGCAGCGTGTGGCGGCATATCTGAAGCACCCTCGGAAAGCTGTTGTTCGATACTTCAGTACAGTAAAATAAAATTGCTGTTGGCAAAATAAGAACATAATATGATTTATGTACCTATCAAATACGATAAAATTATCGTACCTTTAGTAAACTGTTCAAAACACTTAAAAGTTGAAAACTACTACAATACCTACGTTACATAAAACAATACATACCAAAATAATATTATACCAAATTTAAAAGCTCTATAACATAAGAAGTAGGATAAAACGATCTCCTATTCTTCACTCTACACCTGTATTATCAGTTTGGTCTATGGCATTTAAGAAACAATTCAACAAATTTCCTTTTTTACCCGACTGCCGAAGGAGGAAGGGTTATGTGTTTGACGCGTATGTATGTATGTATGTCCGTTCCTATGTCCGGTCGTAACTACTCAACGGCTCAACCGATTTAGATAAATGACACCTCATTAAATTCGTCTTGATGGCACGAGTGTCACTGGGTACATGAAATTCAAAAAGGCGGATTTTATACGCTTATATGTGCGAACTGATTTTGAAATTTATCTTTAGTTGTATCAATTTTCATTTATCCATCCATTGATTCTATGATGATTCATAAACTAAAAAGTAGGAAAGAAAATCAATTATTAAATGAAACTAAAAACCCGACAGGCAGGACAAGCAAAGAAACAATTTTGTTTATCAACGAACAGCTTGTCCCGCCTGCAATACATTTTCCAACATCACAGAGCTTGTTTTTTGGTTTTTAGTTAGTACTTTTTACGCAGTCGGGATTTTTGATAGTTGATTTTTTTATTCTTTACTGGTCACAGGAAAAATATATTTCTAGAAATATTTTGTACATATTTTTCGTAAACTTCGATCTAGCTCTTGGACTATATCCCTTCAAAATTAAAATCACAATATCTTCTAAACTAAGTCCCGACTAAATCTGATATTTGGCGACTAATTTCGACTAAATAGCGACTAAATCTGGAAAAAAACAGATCTGCGCTAGGTGCCTTAGTTTTTTAGATATAAATGTGACCAAGCTGGGGAGGCTGACCCCAGCACGGCCACCTATAAACCCTTATAACTTTTGAACCGGTGACCGACTAAATCTAATATATGGCGACTAATGTGGACTAAAAAGCGACTAAATCTGGAAGAAAAAAGATCTTCGGTGCCCTAGTTTCCGAGGTAAAAATGTGGCCAAGATGGGGTGCTAGCCTAGTAGTCGTTCGCGACGAGTTATTCCCAGTTGTCCCCACCGTCTACGTCTCCACTGGTGACAAATGGGAAAAGCTTCCCATTTGTCACCAGTGGTGACAAATGGGAATGGCCACTCTTCTTGTTCCCAGTTGCCACAGGTGGTGACAGATGGGAAAAAAAATAGATACGTCCCCAGTAAGGCGGGGCTAGAGCTGAATATATAGTGATGTGAATCCGATTTTTTTCACGAATTATTTTAATTAGATGATATATTCTATTATAAAATGTACATTAAAACGAGAGTAATAAAACTTTTACACGTCACTTAGAAGACATATATTTTTATAAATCACAATATTTATAATGATCGAAATTACAATTGCACAGATTAATCAACGTAACAAATGACCAATGGGAATATTTTTCCCATTTGTCACCAGTGGAGACGTAGACGGTGGGGACAACTGGGAATAACTCTTCGCAGCGCATTGTGCTGGTATTTGTTCTGGTTAAGTGTTGTTTTTATAAAAAAAAAGTGCAAATATGGTGTACTGTACAGTGTGTATGAACAATACCAGAAAGAATAAAAACATATCATAGTTTTGCTATCCAAAAGACTCGACCAAGTAAATATAATAACTTGATTATTTAATTTGTTGTTATAATGTAGTAGATACCTACTAGATAAATAGATACCTACCTAAGCAACGAAACAAATTCAATTTCATACCTACTTTAGATTATAAAAACACAGATACATACCTAATTACCGCACCTTAGCGTAAGATCATAGTTGGTAGCGTAATATCTGTAATTATGACTGTTTGCTTGCAGAAATCACAAAACAAATCACGAAAAATGTCCGAACATCACATTTCGGTATTTAAGTTTCAAATATTCCTTTTTAAATTATAATAAAACGAAAAAAATGTACAATAACAATGCGACGCCAAACTGTTCAGTGCTGCCAATGACTTAAAATCAATCTACCTATTATTCGGTGCAAACGACCTTGGACCTTAAAATATTTCTAATTATTAGTAAATTAGGTAGGTACTTACTAAAAGGTAAGTAATAAACGTTAGTTTTTGTACGTAAAATCTTATGCTCTCTCATTTATTTTTATTATACGTTCCGGTGTCAACCCTACCAGAATAGGTAAATATTTTGCCCGCTTGTTCGAAGCTTATACTCTGTTTCCTTGTTTACTCATGTGCTTTAACCCAGCCGTAAAAAACAGAGAAAGAAAAATATTGGGTTACAATGATTTATAACGACAGCCTACGACTTGAGCTTTCGTTTATATTTATTAGAAATGTTGGATTAAAATGAGTTATTCCCAGTTGTCACCACAGTCTTCGTCACCACTGGTGACAAATGGGAAAAAAATTCCCATTTGTCACCAGTGGTGACGTCCCCAGTGGTGACAAATGGAAATGGCCACTCTTTTTGTTCCCAGTTGCCACCAGTGGTGACAGATGGGAAAAATAAATAGATACGTCCCCAGTAAGGCGGGGCTAGAGCTGAATATACAAGGTGGAAGGGACAAAAATAAAATGACCTAGGTCATTCATGTAGAAAATGACCGGTTACGGATATTGTCATTTTTGAGCGTGTAGTGTATTGCTAACAACGCGATCACGCTCCGCGGTGAATGTTATCACGCGTGCGATCCGCAACTACCTACCTACACACACAAGTTACCGCCGCGAGTTGCCGTGAGTCCGCGACCGTTGTTTTCGTGATACCTACCTACAAAACATCACCTAAACGTTGATACCACAATCATAAAATCAAGTTTATTAATTTTATAACCGATAACAGGTATTTTATACCAAAAAGGATATGAATATGCGAGGAAATAAACTTATTTCCATAAAACAGATTCAGAGTACCTAATGTAGGTATTATTAATAAACTCACTGACCTTTTCCATGTGCTTCGCCAGCACATGAGCATAATTCCCATATTCACGGGCAGTAAAGTATTGTACGGAATGCATTTTAAATTTTTCGCAATCAAAACAATAACAATACACAGACACAAGTACACACACACTAAGAAGTTACTTCTGATTTTGATACCTTTACGATAAGATCGCAAATTCGCGACAAACTGCACATACGTTTGCACTCCACAAGCGAAAACTAGGAACTAATAAAAAATAATTTCAAAATCGGCGAAATACAAAAGAATTTTGCTGCCGCTCCTTTGAATTGAGCCGACGCGCCGCGCGCGGCCTTTGTCGGTGCCTTTGACGGTGCGCATAAAATAGGGAGCGCTCGTCCTGTAGGTACTAGGCCGGCGGCATTGACCTTGCAAGTGAACTTTAAGCGGAACAGCTGACTGAGTACTCTTTTGAGTTTTATTTACATTGCTGTTTTGAGTGAAATAAATGAAATAATGATTTTTTAATTATAAATCTAATTTAGGTAGATAGAAATAATGTTTTTTTACACGTTCAAGTAAAAAAAACTGCAGAAAAAATTGGAAAATTGATGAAAAAAGTTACGGAAAATTTCAACGCAGGGGGGTCCAGAATCATGTACTGAACTCATGGTATTCGGATGTGCGTCGATGTCCCTTCCACCTTGTATAGTGATGTGAATTCAATTTTTTGACACGAATTATTTTAATTAGATGATATATTCTATTATAAAATGTACATTAAAACGAGAGAACTAAAACTTTTACACGTCACTTGGAAGACATAATTATATTTTTATAAATCACAATAATTATAGTAATCGAAATTAAAACTGCATAAGTACAGTTTTTATTACTACAACTATTACAGATCATATAATTGAGTCATCTAATAACAAAGGCGGCAATATCCACTCAAGGTCAAAATTTAACTATGAATGTAGTTTTATTGTCTGTGGTCGTAGTTTTGTAAGGAAATCTACATTACGCATCAATTACGGCATTATCCCATAGAAAATGGAGCTCAAAGTTTGGAGTTCGTAACAAACCCGGCATTATCCTGTACCGTCCAAATCAAAAATGGCAACATCCATGTGGACCAATCAGAGCGCAGAATTTCATAAGCGTTGAGGCGGTTAGCGCTCGTGAAATAGTGTTAGTGTTTTTATTGTTTTATAATGAATACTGTATTTTTTTCTAAAAACTTTGGTTAAAATTGTAATTATGGAGTGTCTGGCATCGCCGAGCACATCGGGGAAGACCAGAAAACGTACGGCTAATCCAGAAAACTGGAAACAAAACATAGCTAATTTTGTTGAAGTTTTACGTAAAGTGCCATTCAGTATATTATATTTAATTATAAAAACCAGCGACTGATTGATAAGTAATAAAAAATAGTTTGATTATTACTACGGCTATTATATTAAATTTTTACTTCAAATATCAAGATTGTGGTGACCAGATACATTATCGCGATCATCGGTAACAAACATGGCTATCTCCATGCCTGTCTAAAACAAACACGGCAATATTCGAAACTTTCAAACAAAGTCGGCAATCTCCAACGGTTATTTGTGAATTCTGCTTTAAAAGGGCCATGTTTGTTTAATAAAACAGAGTAAAATGATCATTCTCATTGTACATTCCATATTATTAAATTTCACAAAATACGTTTTTATCACTTTACACAAAATTCTACAAAATGGATATTGCCACCTTTGATATTAGATGACTCAATTATTTTACGTAAAATGATTTTCTTAGGTTTTCTATCACAGTTTCAACACATGGAATGATGTCTATTTATGTAAATTTGTAATAAAATAGCACTTAATGAATACTTAATTACAACACATTTACAATAATTTTCGCACTCCCATCCTGCCGATCAACCCCCCCCCTCCACTATGCTGTTGTCGGTTCGTAGATCAGTGACGTCACACTGATCAGTACATTCCCAACAATACGAAAGGGAAAAATGGCCGCCAGTTTTCCCTTTCGTATTAGAATGAGCTTTATGTTGTAAGTTTTTCTCATACAAAATCTGGTAAATAATAATATTCATATAATATTTAATACTATTCAAATTGATAATTTGAATAAATGAATATTATTAATCAATTTCGTTTAAATTTAACAGTCCACTATTCAGAGTTGACTGTTAGATTTAAATTGTTTCCAGTTTTATTGTGCCAAGTATATTCGTTCTTGTTAACTCTTGTATAATTAAAAATAAGATTTACAACATAAATAAACTCTTAAAAATATGTCAACAATATAATAGAATTTTTAAACAAAGGCCGAAAACTTACTTTTATTTTAACAATTCCTTTACAGTTTTGTCTGCGTTTGGTGCATTGCCACACAATTAACCCACTTTTATGTTTCCTTTTTATATGATATTGGAATCCTGCGCGAAGCATAATAGTTCCATGACGTCTTTTTATAAAAACTAACGAAACTGCACGACTCACTTGACCCTGACATTGTTGGGAATGTACTGATCAGTGTGACGTCACTGATCTACGAACCGACAACAGCATAGTGGAGGGGGGGTTGATCGGCAGGATGGGAGTGCGAAAATTATTGTAAATGTGTTGTAATTAAGTATTCATTAAGTGCTATTTTATTACAAATTTACATAAATAGACATCATTCCATGTGTTGAAACTGTGATAGAAAACCTAAGAAAATCGTTTTACGTAAAATAATTATATGATCTGTAATAGTTGTAGTACTAAAAACTGTACTTATGCAGTTTTAATTTCGATTACTATAATTATTGTGATTTATAAAAATATAATTTTATTATGTCTTCCAAGTGTCGTGTAAAAGTTTTATTTCTCTCGTTTTAATGTACATTTTACAATAGAATATATCATCTAATTAAAATAATTCGTGTCAAAAAATTGAATTCACATCACTATATATTCAGCTCTAGCCCCGCCTTACTGGGGACGTATCTATTTATTTTTCCCATCTGTCACCACTGGTGACAAATGGGATTTTTTTTCCCATTTGTCACCAGTGGTGACGAAGACGGTGGTGACAACTGGGAATAACCCATTAAAATTATTCAAAATGACAAATAAAAGGCAGCCTACTTGAGCTTTCGTTTTTATTTTTTACAATCCTATAATTTTGTTTCTCCGATTTTTACCGCCGGGTTAAAGTTAGCTCGTGCCAATTTCAACCTGGACAATAAGTTTGGCGAGAATTGTACATAAATAACTATTAACAATGGATACTTTACTTTAGTGCCTCATTTGATCATTTCAAGTACAAAGCACAAGCTAAGGTAATTTGTGTGTGATAATAAAAAGGTCAATTAAGTATCACATTGTGGTATTAAATTGTTTAGAATAATAAGATGTAATGACAATATGCTTAAATGTACATTTATAAAATTTTATGAACTTTTCGTTATATTTTCTAATACATTGATCATTTTCACAAGTGCATCTTTATTAATATCATACATTACTTTGTGTTTTTCATTTTTACTTAAGGTAGACATAATCAACTGTAATATTGGGTATTTTAGTGTCTTTAATTCACTAGTGCCAAGGACAAATTTTACATACCAATCAAAATTTATTACAGTTTCACCATAACTGCTGCTGTAATGATTGAAAGCTGCATACAGGACTTCAGCCTTGTTCCTTTCCATTAAACTATGAAGGCATTGTACTTTTTCTGGTTGCCACCCTTTATTGTTCAACACTTCTAATATTGTGGGTACATCAAAATTACTTTCAGAAAATATTGAGATCAAATCCTGTTTTGCAGCAACAATAGCATCAGCTTCTAAGTGCAGCGACAGTGGTAATGTTGGACTTGGATAGTACAAATTGGTCAGGATCAGTTGCAATTGCTGAAACATAGTTTCAAAAGAATGTACTTACAACAAAAAAAACATTTATCCTGCCTAACAATGGTGATTTATTATGAAGCATAAAAAACAAAAGCTTGGTTCTTTGAAATTTCATGAAAATAAAATATATACTATAAAATAATAAGCATTGTAATAGCCAAAAAAGCACAACTTTCAGGACTAAGGGCATGTGTTACCACCTAGTAAATTCCCATTAAATTTCTAGGCACATAACATCATTTATGTGGCAGTTAGCAGCTACAGATATCCAGAGGTGCTGAAATAGGCCCTAAATCTACAAAAGCAATATTATCTCAATATACTTTAGGGTTTGATAAAATAATTAACAAAGGCAACTGACTAAAGTATATACAGTATACACTAATATAAAGAGGAAAGATTTGTACATATTTTTGTATGTTAGAATTGTATAAACCCATAAACTAAATATTTTTTTTAAGTAGGTATATTATATTTTAGGACATGTTTACAATTAATGGAATTAAGTGAATACTTTTGCGTTCCCTGAGGACCTCCGAAAAGCACTTGGACAAGAATGTTGGAGAATCATTTTTAGATAAGACATTGTTTGGTGTGTCCCATTGTATGTAATGTCTTTTGAAGATAAAAATATAGAGGATTTGATTAGACTAGCTTTATAGTTCATAAAGAAAAATAACATGAATTATTTACTAACGACAAGCTACATTTAACTTAAGTTCGCACATAATAGCGAAAATGAATATGTTATTATTTTGGTTGGTAATAAAACATGGAATTTACTTACGTTTTGAAAAACTTCATATGGTTCTATTTCAAAAACTTTATCCATTTAGAAGTATTGTATGTATGCCGGTCAACAAAGAATACAAAACAATATTACAACAAGACTCAGCAGATCGTCAGCAGTCAGCATTTCAGCAACAAGTCAACTAAAAGTAAGTAGGGAATCCCTACTAGGGATGTGAAAAATAATCGATTATGAAAACTATCGATTTTTTTGGCGGAAAAATCGATTAATATAAACAATTTATATATTTAAAAAAATCTATTAATAAAAAATCGATTTATTTTGACTTGTGATTTGTAACAGCAACATCTGTTTATGAAGTTATTAGTTTCGTGGATGTATTCTTACAAGTTTTAAAAAGCAATACTAATATTTTATTAGGTTTTTATATCTAAAATCGTTTTAATATTAATTATTTGAGAATATTAACTCTTATATTTCAATAAAAAGACCCTACGTAAAGTTTTATTTTCACCACCAAACCTCCAATCAAACTTTACATTTATTGTCAGTGTAACCGAACTGTTTTACGGCAAGGACTGTTTTATCGACTTGAATAACGGATTGAATCTGTTTTTTTCGTCAAACTTGAAAGTTTTCTTTTTACGTAATTTTTTTTTTGGTTTTAATTTATAAATATTAATTACAACGAATATTATTACTATTACATTACTCTGGCTGATTATTACTGGCATTACTTTTGATTTTTTATAATTATTTAATATGTTTAATTTGATATCTCAATAAAATAAGGAAAAAATCGATTATTTAGTAATCGATTTTAATTCAAACAAAAATAATCGATTTTTTTGTTAGATGTGACATCCCTAACTAAAAGTAGGGATGTTCCATAGATATATTATATATCTATGGGATGTTCGATCCGATCCGATAGGTACTTGTGCAGATCAATACAAACTAGGGATGTTCGATCCAGGGGCTTTGTATCGATATTTCGGATCGTAATACATTGTATCGATCCAAGTATCAATCCGATTGATTTGATCTGATATGATATTTTGGATCGATCCAGTATCGTATCAAAAATTAAAAATGTTGTAATTTAAAGCTTCAAAGTTTAAGTAGTAGAGAAATATTTTTTTTACATTGGTCAAACTTTGAATCGTAGGGTACGTAAAAATTATAATCTTTAGAGCCACTCTGGATCTAGGTGATTGTAGATTTTATTTAAAGTGGGTGGCCAACAAGAAAAGACGTTCGGCGGGCACAGACGTTCCTACCCACAGAACAATATTACTTGTTTCTACCACTGACAAATGACATAGAGCTTGGTTAATATATTTTTATGAAATTATCTATAATCTTAAGTAATCATGCCGAAATTGAAGTTATATTGAAAAATGTAAGATGTAATAACTACTGACTTAACAGTCCACTGCCAGAGAAATATTTTTATTAGTGTAATATGAACCTGTTTGTTGTTATAAACCATACTTTGGAGCTAAGGTATGCGGTATTAATAATACGAATAAATATTACGGTTACAGATTGTTTATTAATTATTTTAGAATTTTTGAATCGAATCGGATCGAATGCCATTGTATCGATACAAAAATCGGTTGGATCGTATTCCTTTGTATCGATCCACACAAGTATCGGATCGGATCGAACATCCCTATCTGTTATAAATAGTTTATTTTAATTTTTTTTGTGGAAAGTAGATTTATTTTGTTTATAATTACCAAATACCAAAAATATGTTCCTAGGGTAAGCCAACTAAGCGTAGGCACAGCGAGGGATGTCGGAAATGCAAAAAGTATTGATATAAAAAAAACTATATATCGGCCAACTTAAAAACCAAATTATAAAACAGCCAAAAAAGGGATTTTTTAATCTTTTTGCTTAAATATGTTTATTGATCTGCAAAAATATCGATTTTTATACCTTTACGATACTTTAATTTTATATCGATACATCGATATATTAAATATCGCTAAAAAATGTCGATACATTGAAAAAATAATATCGATAATTTTTCAACAACCCTAGGTACTACTCCAATGAAACAGCGAGATTTCGGAGTAAACGAATTATATTTATCGATGTCAAAAATTTTTTTAGATATTATAAACCGCAAAAATATGAAGTATGACCACTGCTATCAACAGCGGAAACAAAGAATCGTCAAAGTCAGTCCACAATTGAAAGAAATCGCTAACGACAGTTCTCGCTTCTCGCCAAACTTATTGTCCGGATTAAAGTTAGCTCGTGCCAACTTCAACCCGGACAATAAGTTTGGCGAGAACTGTACCTACCTACATATTCATTAGGTATAGGCAACTCAACAAAAATTAACAACCTTCTCCTTTTTTGAACTCTGTTATAAATTAGATAAATTGACGTTGGATTTGAATTTGACCCGAGGCCAATCGAACCACTGTCCACTGGGAAATGAAGCTGTGCTAGTGCTTGGTAGGCTTAGATTAATAAGTAGGTAGGTATACAAGGTGGAAGGGACATCGACGCACATCCGAATACCATGAGTTCAGTACATGATTCTGGACCCCCCTGCGTTGAAATTTTCCGTAACTTTTTTCATCAATTTTCCAATTTTTTCTGCAGTTTTTTTTACTTGAACGTGTAAAAAAACATTATTTCTACCTACCCAAATTAGATTTATAATTAAAAAACCATTATTTCATTCATTTCACTCAAAACAGCAATGTAAATAAAACTCAAAAGAGTACTCAGTCAGCTGTTCCGCTTAAAGTTCACTTGCAAGGTCAACGCCGGCCTAGTACCTACAGGACGAGCGCTCCCCTATTTTATGCGCACCGTCAAAGGCGCCGACAAAGGCCGCGCGCGGCGCGTCGGCTCAATTCAAAGGAGCAGCGGCGTATGCAAAAATCTTTTGTATTTCGCCGATTTTGAAATTATTTTTTATTAGTTCCTAGTTTTCGCTCGTGGAGTGCAAACGTATGTGCAGTTTGTCGCGAATTTGCGATCTTATCGTAAAGGTATCAAAATCAAAAGTAACTTTCTTAGTGTGTGAGTACTTGTGTCTGTGTATTGTTATTGTTTTGATTGCGAAAAATTTAAAATGCATTCCGTACAATACTTTACTGCCCGTGAATATGGGAATTATGCTCATGTTCTATGGCGAAGCACATGGAAAAGGTCAGTGAGTTTATTAATAATACCTACATTAGGTACTCTGAATCTGTTTTATGGAAATAAGTTTGTTTCCTCGCATTTTCATATCCTTTTTGGTATAAAATACCTGTTATCGGTTATAAAATTAATAAACTTGACTTTATGATTGTGGTATCAACGTATTTAGGTGATGTTTTGTAGGTAGGTATCACGAAAACAACGGTTGCGGACTCACGGCAACTCGCGGCGGCGGTGACTTGTGTGTGTAAATAGGTAGGTAGTTGCGGATCGCGCGTGATAACATTCACCGCGGAGCGTGATCGCGTTGTTAGCAATACACTGCACGCTCAAAAATGACAATATCTGTAACCGGTCATTTTCTACATGAATGACCTAGGTCATTTTATTTTTGACCTTGAGTGAAACCTTGTCACGACGTTTGTGCGTCGATGTATATTCCACCTTGTATATTTTGATGGTATTGTTTACTTTATTTATTTAGATACATATTTGCATTTTTAAATATAAAATTAAGTAGCCCACCGGTATCGAGAACAGAGTCCAAGCTATTGGATAGATGGTATTGTTTATTTTATTGTTATGCTTATAATGTTGGGTAGTTTTTATAATCTACGGATTATTATTGATTCTAAAAATAAAAACAGTTTGTATAAAAAATAACATTGTTTAATATACTTAAACCTACTTAGGTACATAATTATTTTATAAATCATTGATTAATGACATCATGTAATTTCGTACGTCGTCGCGATAACCGAAGAGGTTTATTTTCGGTACAGTTCTAAATAACAAAACTGTTACCAATTTTAGATTCAGGTTCCAAATAATGGTAGGTACCTATTTTACTTCAACTTGAAGTAATTTAGTTATCAAACTAATTTTAATTTAAGCATAAAAATATTAGGTTTTTATTGTGATAACACCATAATTATAAGTTTTTTTCGTGTAGGTAAGTAGTTCTTGAATAGAAGTAGAGTTGATTTATGTAGGTATAAAAATGCGTATAATAAAAATTAAGTATATTTATTTATATATACTTTTTTTTTACATTGTTATACAGTATTAAGTATCTTTGTGTAAGTAATGCACTATTTAAATTAGCACTCGAGAGCAGACTTAAAAACTTTTACATAGTTTTAAGTCCTAACCTCAGGTTAATCCAAAAATAATTGTTACTAAGAATAATAATACTTAGAAAGGAAATAAATTTTAAATTTTGTGGAAGAAATGCTTAGTACAAGTATATAAATATATACGCATTTAAAAAGCCTAGAAACGAATATCACATACCTACTATAAGAATGTGATTGGAGACGAAACGGAAATTGTTTATGCCGAAAGTTTTACCGAAGTGTTTTAAAGAAGTATTTGCTTCTCGTAAAAAGAACATAATTATACGTGTTGATACCTAGGTATTGTAGGTACCTACTCATGCCATATTTGTTACACCAAATGCTAAGGAGTGTGCTTAATTATTTAAAGCATTAGAAAGTATTTGAAAATACTCCGAAACGCCCTACTTTTAGAATAACATCGGCATTATGACAGGGCGCGGGGCTATTTTGTTGGTGGTTTAACAAAGTTTTGTAATTGTTTGTACTGCAAGGTTTATACCTTTATAAATTATGCATTTAACAACACAAATCTTCGTCCTTATGGAAAAATAAAACAACGCAATTGTTTATCTGTTGTAGGTATATCTTTCTAGGTATTATTATTATAATAAGACTTCTGCTATTTCTCGAGAATTTTGGGTATAAGTACATCACAGCACCTCTGCCTAACCCATCCGGGATACAGGCGTGGCGGAGATTATATTTCTTGCAAAGTTTTTTGACGATTACACATTTATTTATTTCTACAAACTATACAATAAGTCTTTTCTAAAATTATGTATTGCTATTCTGATATTGCTTTTCCTGTTCAAGCTACAAACATCTTTATAGTTAAAACATCTTTCAATGTTATTGTTAAGAGCATGGTAACTGTTTTTGCATCCGTGAATAATAACATTCTATGTGCAATACTCAAAATAACCTTAATACCTATGTATATATAACGTAAATCTAATACATTATACAATCAAATTAAGTCACAGAATGAAATCTATTACATTATCAAAAAATCACAAGCACTATATAATATTTAAGAGTATTTTAATGTAGTGAATAAATTTGTTAACGCGGATAGTTCGCTATTACAATGCTAACGTTTTTCAAGTTTTTAATATTTCACTACAAAATCTATGATAAAAACGGGCAGTAGGTAGTTAATAGTCACCAGTTCTATTTATGCTTGAGTCACAATAGGCTAGTTGACTAATGGCTCTTTTATTAAATTCTTTTATTTTGTTTTAGAAAATCGATTCTTTTCGTTTTAGAAAATCGGGTCGGAAAAAGTTGATCATAACAGACCCGATTTTCTAAAACAAAATAAAAAAATCAGTTAACAAGTAAGGAAGTTACAAGTATTTGCATTTAGAGCGTATATTGGACCTTGACGTTAAATGCTACGTGCAGTAAGTGGGAAAAGGACAGAGCATCCACCCTCAATCCCCCCCACCAAAAACTTAACGCTTGAATCTTAAGGTGCTACCTCACCGGGAGCATTCGCGTGTAGTGTAATATTATAGATTCGACTTTGAGCATTACATTGCAATAATACCTCCCTGACTAACGAGCATTTGCGTGTAATGTAACATATAGATTTGACTTTGAGCTCTCTCTCCTTCAGTAATGTATGCCCGTTTTGTATCATTACAAGGTGCGCATTGTAATGCTCGGTTCTCCTCCTTCACTGATGGAATGCTCAAATCTGTAACGTTACATTACACGCGAATGCTCCCGGTGAGGGAGCACCTTTAGATTTTTATATGAATTTAAATTATTGTTTCAGTACCTCTATACAACTTATAATTCTTTCTATTTTATAATAACAAATCTAACACCAGTTAAATATACTATTGGATTAGCATTTCGAGTCGAGTCAGGAAAGGAATGAGAAAAATAGGGTATTTTACGGGTTTTTAATTTATTATAAATAATTAATGAAAAATATAATTAACTAACGGCCCGTCTCGGCTTCACAAGGGTACACATTACCGAGACCAGCGTACAACGCCATGGTAAAACATGGCTTTGTATGCTGCAACCCTAGTACTGTAGCGCGCTATTCCGAAGTGTCAGAACGTCAACTTCCCTCCTTGTTTTTATAATGTTTTAAATCAAATTAGTGCTAGTAACGATTCCGTATGTCAAATTTGTATTACAATTTGACATAGACTCTGAATATTAGCTTAAGAGCGATTTTGTGTGTGCATGCTGTGTTTAAAGTTGGCTGATTAAGTGGGTGGAGAGGGGATGCTCTGTCCCTATCCCGCAATACGTTCGGCGTACTTGCTTCACATCAACGTGACCTCCACTTGTATAAATCAAAATGCTTATAATATTATTCTTATTTTTTTGATTGATGATTCTAATTTTGTTTTTACTTTTCGCGTTTTATTTATGGTCAACTATTTTTTTATAACCATATAAAAAATCTGTGAAATAGCCTATTGTTTTTAAGTTGATAACAAATAGTAGGGATTAAGAGAGGTAGGGCACAGCCATTTGTTGCTCAAATCTGGAGCAGCCGGTCTGGGAAAGTACCTCCACCTTACAGAAAACTACAGCTAAATAACTCACATTATTTTTAACCCCCGACGCAAAAACGACGGGGTTTATAAGTTTGACGTGTCTGTGTGTGTGTGTGTGTGTGTCTGTCTGTCTGTGGCATCGTAGCTCCCCAACGGATGAACCGATTTCGATTTTGTTTTTTTTATTTGAAAGGTGAATTAGTCGGGAGTGTTCTTAGCTATGTTTTATGAAAATCGGCTCAAGATGGCCGCCGCCACAAAATGGCGAATTAGATATTTTTTCGCACCTTCCTCAATATGGGTATCAAATGAAAGGGCTTAACTAGGAGAATACTATACACTATGAAAAATTTCAAATCCAAGATGGCCGCCACCACAAAATGTCAAATTACATTTGGTGTCGGGGGTTTACTAAATTTTTAATTTAGGTTAGTGTCTTGTGTTCCTGCAGTAGTAAAGATTTAAAGAGCTCCTTCTAAGGATGCGCTGCGCTGGCAGTAAGAGGAATATTCCCTAAAACTGTTGGCGCAGTCGTCCATAAACCCTAAGAGGTTTTTGCAGGGGTGACGCTCCGGTGTTATAAACGTCCATAGGCTGCGGTAACCGTCTACCATCATCAAGCCGCACGCTTGTTTGCCACCCTTGTTGTATAAAAATAAGGTCAATGTAAATGTAACATTATATTAAAATATCGTCAGTAATAGTGATCGCGTAAGTAATTTAAACTTTTGAATACCCATTTACTTATTAACTATGGGGTAAAACTAGTTAGAATGACAGCTGCCGTGAATGAAGATTTTTCTGAAAAACTTGAAAAAAAAAACTTGAACATCTTAGGCTGAATTTTTAAGTTTGTTCGTCCAGATATACTGACTTTAAGATTTAAAACTAATACTTCATACCACCATCGTGAGTCTACCGTTTTTTTTATTTCATTAAAGGTAAAATACGAACTACAAAGTATTTCTTCTAAAAATAAAATTAAATAACTTTAATTCAAACTCCACCATCGTTAGAACTAAGAGTAGTAAAAACGGCATAAAATTGACAATGCATTTAAACGTTTTGATTTCTTTCGAAAATTTGGGCACCCCACCTGGGACACGTTAGATTAGAAGGGTAATTACAATTAGTTTGTTACTACCTCCAATGAGCAAGCGAAGAGAGCTCGATTTGGGTCACTCACCTCGGACAGGTTAGGTAATTTCAATTAGTTTGTTACTACCCTCGTAGTTTCATGTAAGAGCGAGCGAAGCGAGCTCGAAATTTTGGCCATCTATCTCAGACAGGTTAGGTTAGAAGGGTAATTACACTATCTTTTTGAATTTTTAAAGCATTTTCCATGCTAAGATTACAATATATTTTAATGAAGGAAAAAATAGGCTGACGGGCAGGATTCGAACCTGCGTCTTCTGGTTCGAATCCTGGTAAGGGCTCGCGGTAGCTTAGCTGTCAAAGCGTCAGGTGTACTAAACCAGAAGACGTAGGTTCGAATCCTGCCCGTCAGCCGATTTTTTCCTTCATTAAAATAACAGAGTAATTACAATTAGTTTGTCATCAGCCCCAAATGTCCATGTAAGAGCGAGCGAAGCGAGCTCGAAAATTTGGGCCAACCACTTCTGACAGCTTAGTTAAGAAGGGTAATTACACTATCTTCTTGTAATTTTTAAGCATTTTCCATGCTACGCCACCTTAAAACGTAAGTTTAGAATACCAAGGGAGATTTCGAGTTGGCGAGCGGGTCTCGCGGTGGCTTAGCCTGGTCTGGTGTACCGACCAGAAGACGCAGGTTCGAATCATGCCCGCCAGTAGATTTTTTCCTTCATTAAAATAAAGGGTAATTAAGATTAGTTTGTGACTAGCTTCAGCTGTTATGAGCGAGCGCAGCGAGCTCGAAAATTTCGGCCATCCACCTCGGACAGGTTAGGTTAAAAGGTTATGACTGACTGGTGATGGGATTTGCTAGAGCGCGAGCGAACGAAGCCCCCGTTATCCTCTTCGTGTTAGGTTCTTTAAAACCTTTCAAAGTAAATACAGACATAAAAACACATCTCAAAGAATGGATAATTTAACAAAAATATTAAAAACTGAAAAAAAGGGACCGTAAAAATATATAACTCAATGAAATAGCGAACGATCGGCCTTAATATTATAGTGGGCATCTATTGTGACGCTAATCAAAAGTAAACAATAATCAATAGGCTAGTTGACTGTTTATTTTATATGGTCTGAGAAAAAAGTTATCATAAATAGAGCCGATTATACAGGGTGGCCGAAGAAGTGACGTGCAAAGACAAAATTTAGATACCTAAAAACTAAAAAAAACTTATTTTTATTTTGTTTTTGATATACCGTATCAAAAACAAAATAAAAATTCAGTTTTTTTAGTTTTTTGCTAGACAGAGAGCATATGATATGACCGTGACGTCAAAAGCTCCGACGGTTAAGCGGGACAGGTACAGTACAGAGCACCCCCATCAATCCCCACCAAAAACTTTAAACGCTTATATCTTGGAAATTTATTAGCCAATTAAAAATTGTTTCAGTATACAATTTATAATTCGTTCTATTGTAAAATAATAATTTTGAACAAATCTAACACCAGTCAACTATCCTATTAAATACCACTGCAACTTAGTTTGCATGGTTTGTAGACAATCTGGACTTCTTACCTACTTATTCTAACCGTGAAGATATAGCAAACGGGCAAATTCTTTTTTATACTGACAACATTATTGGATTATTCTCACGGTTTTCAAATTGATTAATAAAAAAATGCATAATATTTTATGCGTTCATGTACTTAAAAAAGATTTACCAGGATGATGTTATTCATTTTGTACACTAAACAAAGAATAACTAATAAATCCGCGTCTGCTTATTGCCACGATTCTCGATATATAATAACTTTTCCAACACAATGAATACACCGCGTCTGGCGACACCGACGTTATGAAGTTGCTAAATAGTTATTAATGTCAGTGAGAGTTGTGATCAATTAAACACATTGCTGAATAACGTGTAACGATTAAGATTTGGAAGAAATTGCACCTGATCTATATCGACCATTTTATTGATTAATAACAATATTTAAATAATCAAATATAGATATGAAAGTACTGGTCTGTCTACATTTACACAATTTCTTCCTAAATAGGAATCGTCCATGTTTTTAAATGTGGCATTACTGGAGCTTAACTAAACAATAAACAACTACTTAAACATAGCTGAAACTTATAAATCTCACCCTGTCATAAGTTTAAGTACTATATCGATATATTAAAAACACTGTTATCCATTTTTGTTACTGTGATGAATTGTAAATGCTTTTATTCTTTTTAATATTTTTAAACTACATGCTAAATCATATAATGGTAAAATGCAATAACTTTTCTACTCTTTAAGGCAGTAAGTTTCTATTGAGCACGGACTAACTATGTTTTAGATATTACACAACAAATTGTCGATTTATAATAAAATCACGTTTTATAAAAACGGTTTCTTAAAAAAACAGTTTGCAACAATACGTTGACAATAACAATAATCTCGAATTGAGAAAGATTAAGGCGGCAGTTAACGCGCTGGCCTAGTGCGAGTTTACAAATACAGTTGCAAGTTAAAACAACGAGTATATCGGCTAACATGAAGATGATGAAACACACCTTTGTATGTACACACGACAACAGGTAAAGCTATACAGTTGCACTACAAAAATTACCGCCATTGCGTTGGAATACGCGTGATCCAAAGGACAAACTGAATAGCTTAGTATGTCGCCGTGTTATGTACGTAGCTAAGAATTTCAATAATAAAAATATTATGTTGTCTATTAGATGGAGAACAGCCTCGAGTACGAGTAGATACACTAGTGAATTTGTTTATGTACACCTACTGATTTAATTAACTAGCCCGGCATCCTTGGCCATGCTATAGAATATGGAGTTTTTATCTTGTAATAGTTGTTCCGGCGGCGCGTACTCCACGAGTTGTCCCTTGTCCAGAACCATGACCTTGGTGGAGTCCATGATGGTGTTGAGTCGGTGCGCGATGGTGAGCACCGTGCACGCCGCGAACTCGGAGCGGATGGTCTTCTGCAAGCACAGCGCGAGGAGTGAGAGCAGAGCGGCCAGAGCGGCGGCACGCGGCAGTAGCGGGCACGTACCTGGATGAGCTCGTCGGTCTCCAGGTCCACGGCGGCCGTGGCCTCGTCCAGCACCAGCAGCGGCGTCTTGCGCAGCAGCGCGCGCGCCAGGCACACGAGCTGCCGCTGCCCCACCGACAGGTTCTCGCCGCCCTCGGCCACCTCGTGGCGCAGCCCCGCCGGCAGCCCTGCGCACGGCCACAGTGACATCAGCGCTACAGCGACAGCCCTGCTCGGCTACAGCAGTACAGCGCGAACAGTGCGGACTCACCTCGCACGAAGGGCTTCAGGTGCGCGTACTCGAGCGCGCGCCACACCTCCTCGTCGGAGAAGGTCTCGAAGGGGTCCAGGTTCATGCGCAGCGTGCCGGAGAACAGCACCGGGTCCTGCGGGATGATGGTGATGCGCGCGCGCAGCTGGTGCAGGCCGATGCTGGCGATGTCCAGGCCGTCGATGAGGATGCGGCCGGCGACGGCCTCGACGATGCGGAAGAGGCCGAGCGTGAGCGTGGACTTGCCGGCGCCGGTGCGGCCCACGATGCCGAGCTTGTCCCGCGGCGCCACGGCGCACGTGACGCCACGCAGCGCGGGCTCGGCGCCGGCGCGGTAGGCCAGCGTCAGCCGCTCCAGCTGCAGCGCGCCCGTCTCCGGCCACGTGGCGCCGGGGCCCGCCGCCACGCTCCACGCCGCCTCCTTACAAGAAGAAAGAAAAAAGAAGAGTATAGTGATTTCTGTAAGAGCTTCGAGTCTACTAGCTCCTACAAAAATCACTATACTAACTTCAGGCTGCACTGCTCCAGTGAGTAGATGTGATATTATGACAATATTTACGGTTTTTATAGGATTTTTTATGGTTTTACGAGCATAGTATTTACGAACCTATACTATAGTGACATTGGTGTATCTCAAAGTTTCGATCATACATTATGAAAAAATCGCTTTAGCACTTTTGTGTGTTTATATATTTTTACTCGTGGGTGTGGTGGTCTACTGGGTCGTCCCAGAATGTATAAACTAAATAATGTTCACGTTCGTTCGTGAAACTGCGGGTAACACCTAGTGATAACACAATACAAAAGCTCAGCCCTACAATGTATGTTACGTCGCGAAATCACTTACTTGTTCTGTTTCCGCATATTCCTTAATTCGCTCAACTGCTACTATGTTTGTTTCGACTTCTGATGTCATTCGGACAAGCCAATTTAAAGTCTGCGTGATCTGAAAACACATTTTCTTATAAGTAATCAGCAGTAGTTTAGTCATCCTTTCTCGATCTGCGTCATACGGCCTAGAAAATGATGGTATATGGCTGCCATACGGTACCGTTATGGGGATTATAAGCCTGGGGCGACATTGCTCTATGTACGACAAAGAAAATATAATGTTGAAACATACAATGACAAACAGTAATGTATTAAAATGACATCACAATATGTAATGTGTAAACAAAGACATTATCTAATAAGTTTTTTTAGTTGTCATTAAAACTAATATACATGCAAATACTAAGTTATGACAATGAAGAAGCGAATATTTTGTCAATTTGTCACTTATGTAATCTATTTACCTGCAATGCGTAACTGACAGAGAGTCCTACGAGACCCGCGCTGATTGTGTCTCTGTTGAGGACTGCAAACATCGCCGAGAAGAATATAATGAGGTTACCAATCATCTCTAGCCTGATGGCTAACCACCTGTTCGCGATGCAGCTCGGGTAATAACACGACTGGTTGTGATCAACACCCCTCTCTGATTCTTCGATAAACCTATAAAATCAAATATGAATACTGTGCCAAACTATGTTATTACGGGAGTTCATACTATTATATTAGAAATTTGGTTCGTTTTTTAATAATATAAGATACGGAATCCTAATAACTATTAAATATGTCAAAATATGGGTTCAATCTATAGGTACTTTACCTTTCAGCAACGCCGTAAGCTCGTATTGTACTAGCACCAGTGATACTCTCGCCGAAGTGTGAGTAGATAGGCGATCGCGACACGGATTCGAGGCGTTTCAGCTGTCGCGATGTTGCCACGTAGAACCGCTGGATCACGTAGTAGATGAACCCGATTGGGAGGATCACGGCCATGAATATCGGCGTCGAGTAACTGATCACGAACAGCGTACCCAATACCTACACGTGCACACACAATTTTATGTTAAATATGTATGAGATAATATTTTATTCGAGCAATTATGTTATAGATACCTTGAAGCTTAAATTATATAAATTATTGTTCTACACACGTGTTACGTTTACATAAAAAACAGCATCAGCACCAAATACAACTTGCGTATTTTCAATAATTTTAATAAGGTGTATACAGACCAAAATGTCTCGAAACTTTAACTGACTACTTACTAAAAGCAACTAGTAGTTGCCACAAATGACATATTATGTAACCGTAACTTAGATTGTAAATACTTAATTGTTTGCTGACAGTTAAGTGTGTAATAATAATGTAAAGTACATTAATGTATTTATATTTATGGGATCAGTTTACAAACTTAATTTACATAGAGTGTAGAAGAAAGGTTAGTATGGAAAGCTGCAAAACGCACACATTGAAATAGCAGAAGAAAACGACCAGCCATATCAAAGAAGAAACAAAGACGTGAAAAGAAAACATACAGGTGTGACAACACAAAATATAACTAGACACTTTACATTGCAACATAATACGAGTTTAATACTAATGTTAACAAACATTATCAACTTGAAATTTGGAAAGCCTTAACTTCTTTTTGTGTTTGCTTGATGTTTACCATAAACACATAGGTGTCTGTGGGTTGTGTTTATACTGCAGTCGCTATTGTTTTTTTTAAGAAATTTTCTTCATGTTCTGCTTACATTAACATTATTTAACATACGTTTATGATTTGTATGGCAAGTTTAATATCAAAGTCATCAAAAAATAAAGGCTACAGGCAATATTCACTATAGCAGGCTTCGTTTCCATATTATGGTAAACTTGTATTAAACTTTGACATAATATGAAAGCATAATAAGTAAGTATACTCTTAGAATCGTCTGTAAATATAAGCCTTACAGATTATAAATAACACGCACATGAAGTTCCACGAACACAAATTAACTATAAAAAAATACCTACCATCATAACTGAACACCCATAAAATGCCATCTAGAGAATATATTGTAGTGGTGACATTACCTCAAAGACGCACCACATCAAGTCGGAGAATTGTGAAGGAAGAGACGTGTCCAAAATGTCCATGTCTTTAGAAAATCTAGAGAGTATCCTGCCAACCGGTGTCACTTCGAAGAATTGCAACGGTGCCTTTAACACATGGTTCAATAATATCTCGTGGAGCAATCTCGCCGCCCGCCAACACGCCAAGAATGGCATGAGGTCGGCAAAAATCGATCCTATTGCTGCAACAACATCCATGGACACATTTAGTACCCAACCTACCACTGAGCACGGGCGATCGCACGTCCTAATAATACTGAATACATTTTTTACGATATTGTTCATACTTATCAACTGCTGTGTAAAGACTAATATGGGTTACACAAAGCTACGTTGGTGGATATTAAAAGTGCACTGTGCGAAATATAAAATAGTGAGCTAAGAAGTGCCTATACTAGGTTAATCACATGCATGATTATAGCGTACTTCTAGTTCCTAATTGAAACGATGGTAGAGACTAAAAATAAAAACGTTATTGACAAGCTAGAAGCGAAATTAACATTGGTTAGTTTTTTATTTATAAACTGATCCCGTATTAAAATTTCAAACAAGTGTAAATGAGTGTCAAACATTAGCAACAATTACATGTACTTATACATAGCTAAAGCTATGGCAAAAGTTATTTACAGAATAAAAACATTAAACATTGAATTTGGAGGAATAATATAAACGAATCGTGTTGCACACACATTGCAATATAGAGTGCAATATTAATCCACTTTTTAAATTTAAAGTCTATTTAACAGATAAACCTAGTAAAAAACATTTAAGATAGTAGGTATGAAGGAGTGATTTTTTATCTTTATTAAATTCATCTTGGCAGTTGACTAATCTTTTATGAAAATGAGAATAAGGTTAAAAAGTGGTCATACTTTTTCAACGTACGTACATACTAATTAAGTACTAATTCAACAGCTGATACGGTTTTACCTGTAGAATGAACTGACCCTTATTAATGAGTACCATATTATTAGCGTGAATTTACTTCAGTACCATTGAATATTGAGTTGAACCAGTATTGCACTCTATAGGGAGGGGTGCAGAGCGTCGCGTGCGCAGAAGCGTCGCATACCGAAAAGAAGCACGAGGTCCAGCCCCTGAGCGTCATGGGCAGCACGTTGTCGAGCACGTCGACGTCCTTGCTGAAGCGGTTGAGCACGCGGCCGACGGGCGTGCAGTCGAAGAAGCCGATGGAGGGCGCGTGCAGCACGCCCTGCAGCAGCGCCGCGTGCAGCGCGCGCGCCGCCGCCAGCGTGCCCAGGTACAGCGCCAGCGACGACACCGACACCGACACCACTGCCGGCCATCACACTGCTGCACTACCGCACCACCGCACATCCCACCCGCACACCCTCAGGCCGTCTCCCATTTGTAGAGGGCTCCATAGTTTACTTATTGAGCGCTTACAATATTTCGCTCTCGTAAATGTACAAAGTTATTTATTTTATTTTTTGATTCATTAATTGACATTATTATCATCAACGTCGCTTTCAGGTAAATTATAATACCTCAGAATGACGTGCTTGTGTTACTTATTTAATATTTTCATCTTTTCCAAGATATGCGCTACACGCGCACATTGTCGTTACGATTTTTTTTTAGTGTATGCAAATATAAAAGTAAAATAAATGACTAAACAGAAGTTGAATGTAGTAAGAAGAATATTCATGCGGTTATGTATCTATTATATAAACATACAAAACTCACAAAATGTTAACACTGATTTTTTGAGTATACAAATAAAAATAAACTCCCTCCTTACGGCCTGATTAACAGCTTACTGATAAATTCTCGTTAATTTAGCTGGCAGATAATTTCATACAAAGGAGCATGCGTCATTTTGAGTACTTTAGTTTAGTCTATGGCAGCTAAGTTCAAATCCAGCTCGAAAGCGGTGTTTTGGTGGGTTTTTGAAAAACAGTTTAGTCGTAATAGTAAATACATATAAATGGTTATTAGCTATTGCTGTCGCTGTCAGTCAATAGCTATAAGTACTTAGCTTTATTGACATTGTAATATTTAACGTAGTAATGTTAAAGTAACGAATAATTCAAAATAATAATTAAAAATTACAATGTTGATGCAACTCATCATTAGTAATCAGTATACTAATATCGTTCTGCCTTATTCTCATTCAGACATACTGATGATATTTTTGTTCGTGAGTGAGTGAGAGTTTCGTGAGTGTTGTATGTTAATAATTCAATAAATCTATTGCTGTAATGATTTCCATGCACATTGAAGGATATTCTGCTAGATAAGATATATAAAATAATTCAAGATATATAAAATACCATGCAAATACTATGATAGAAGATTAATATTCATAAACATAAGTAAAAATATGCTTATATAAAGAAAAAAGTTACTTTTAATTTAATATAAATATTAAATGGTTTATGTTATGTAAAAAATGTATTCATTATTAGAAATTTCCATTACACCCAAATATAAATATGTATACTTTCAGATAATGATCATGTCAATTACTTTTACAAATAATGATATTGTTATTATAGGTACAATAGTATTAACTTTGTGTGTTTTAAAGAAGTGTATGTATAAAAACGTCGACATAAACAATGATAAAATTGATTTTGATGTCTGATCTTTATATTTAAAAAGGCTATAAAGCAGACTATCGGGATAGGCTAGATGCCATTTTGGCACAGGATTCAAACGATGCCGTAGAGTATGTTATGAAAGAAAAATTTCAGACTGTTGGAAGCCCGACTAATGTTGATTATTTTAGTTACTAGCCCTTCTTAGGACTGAAATAATTAAAACCCACGTTCAATAGTGGATTTTTATAGTTTGGAGATTTTGAAGACAGTTATCAGATTATTTTCAGTGAAGTATGTAATGGGATTGATTTGTAAGTAATTGATGTGTAGTTGTTGCAATTTACGTATGCGCGTATGTGACTTGTAAAGATATTGGTATAAGATTGAAATTCAATAGATTCACGCGCACTCGTAAAATGTAATAACTATATGATGAGTATAGTAACAATAGGAGTCGATGGTTAGTTAAGATTTTGGCAGTGTTACCTTGTCCGATGCCGAGGCCACCATACACGCCCAGGTACATATCGCGACGCTGTGTGTCTACAGTTCCATTCACCAACTGTGTTTAATTAATTATATTAATATGTCTTGATCGCAAATGACAAGAAAATCGTGAAAATGTTACGGGGAAGACAAATTGGATAGCATTCGTATTTTACTTTCTTTTAAATTGTAGAAATTATATCAATAGTTCAAGCGCATACGTGTCACTTCCCAGAACATGAGAACCATTTAATTTGTCATCTACACTCGTTGAGGGTAGTTTTTAAAACGAAATTGCAACGTTATACATTTTTAAATAAACGCCGTCTCGTATGTTATTGTAAAGCTTGTTTTGTTTGTGTTTTTGTAAAAGATATAAACATACCATTTTGTCATCATTGGCCCACTCTGTGAGCCAGTAGTTGGAGCCCACTTGGAATACTTGCAGAATGAGATTCATGAGCACTGTGATCACAGAGGACAACACTCCGACACTCATCAGATAGTGCTTGTACACGCTCCATTTCACCTGCGCACATTTTACAAAAATAAGTGAAGCGTGTAAACACATACTTAGGGTCAATGGTGAACCTTTATGGTCGAGGTAGTTTTTTGTTGGTAGGTATGAGTACAACATACCCTGCCGCCTCCCTAAGTGGTGGAAGATCCCCATAAGAATTTTCTGCACCCCTAATGTAGCCATCCATTCCCTTAGACATTGAGTTCTATATTTGTACACTGTCTCGTATTTCACTGTTTTGCCAGTGTGTGCCAAGATAAACCAGCCATTCGAGTTCTTACGTTATCGTATAATATCAATTTATAAGTATGGTGCTAATTCTATCTTGAAAAGTTGTAATCATTACACTTTAGGGTATTAGGTACACTCATTTTTAAAAAGTGTCTCAATTTGAACGACGTGTTTCTCTGTGCTCATGACGTCATCTGGCTATGTAAACAAACATCTGGCTATGTAAAAGTCATTGAAGTCAAACATTGATCAGTTGACATTTATTTATTTATTTACATGACAGTTTGACGTAATTATATGGCTAGCCGCCATATAATTGTTGCGCTTTTAAAAAAAAATAGAATAACAAATGAAAACTTTAAAATTAATTTTAAAATATTTTGTTATTTTATGAACTAATTCTAACACTCCGATTGCTTATTGCCTAAGCTATCTCAAATGTATAATTTTAGATTTTTATAGTCATCATCCTCCTAGCCTTTTTTCCCAACCATGTTGGGGTCGGCTTCCAGTCTAACCAGATGCGGCTGAATATCAGTATTTTACACGGAGCGACTGCATACCTGCAGTACCGATATTCGAAGGATAGACTGGTTGTCAGGCTTTTTGGGCTTGTGACTACCACTAACGATTATCATAGGTGTTCGTATGACAACCGGGACCGACGGCTTTACGTGCTCTCCGAGGCACGGAGGGGTCTCGGGTGTGTTAATAATGGTCACCCATCCACAGACTGACCTCGGCAAGCGTAGCTTAACTTTGCAGATCGGTTGATCAGCGTAGTTATAGCTTAGCCACGAGTCCCTTTTAGATTTTTATAGTACCCTATTATATTTAATTATTTTTATTTTATTTTACTTTATTTGTGAAACAAACAGATAGAATACAAGAAAAAAAAATACATACTTACAAAGTAAACCATAGATATTTCAAAACAGTTTTCAAATTTACGCTATACATTAGCGCGGAAACAAAAACAAACCTAAACATCAATTACATTATTGATAACAATTATTATGATACTTTTGAAATATATGTAGTGACATGAATATTCAATTATGTAGGTACAGGAACAATATAATTTTATTATTAATATATAGTTACTTGGAAGTAGGAACCAAACAGTTGCGTACAGATATTTTAAATTTGCGAAAGGGAAAAGGAAAGGTGAAAGTAACTACACTGCAGCTGATCGAGCGATCTGCAAGGATAAGTTGCGCTTGCCGCGGTCAGTCTGTAAATGATGAGATGAGAGATGAGACAATCATTAGTGGTTGTCAGAAGCTCAAAAAGCCTGACAACCAGTTTATCCTTCCAATATTGGTATTTCCCAGAAATTGGGTTGCGGAGTTTTGATGGCAGTCGCTTTGTGTAAAATACTGATATTCAGCCACATCTGGTTAGACTGGTAGCCGACTACAACATGGTTGGGAAAAAGGCTAGAAAGAAAGGAAATATGATAACGAAACTTACACTTCCAGTTTCTGTTTTTTCGGTTTCTATGAGTTTATTTTTTTCTTTCAATTCATTGGGTGTAGCTTTGTCTGGAGTCTTTCTCTTAACACTGCCAGCGCGATCACCTAGAGTAAACGGGACACAGAATAAATACTTACCGTTTTACAAATAACAAAGCGACAGCCGATTCAAAGAGTAGATACTTATTACGCAGCAGTCCTTTAAAATCAAGTTAAACGTGCCACAAGATGGTGATGATATCAATTTGGTAAACTAACTATGGTGTATTGTGCTAATAGTAATTCGGTTACGCAGTTTATATCTGAAGAACCGATTGATACGTTATAATTAAAAATCTTATTTTAAAATGTGTCTTAAAGAAAAGGAGTGCACATTAAGTAAGTTTTCTGTACTAAACTAGAAACTGTTTTCAATGAAAGTTTGGTACCTGCTGCTGCTTGTTCAGACTCTGATGCACTTTCCGAGAGGGATCGAGCTCGCTGTAACTTGTTCTGGAATTCGGAACCAAGTTTACTTTCTAGATCTTGTTTGATCTCATCCAATTCTGAAAGATTTAGGAAAATGTACATTAAGCATAATTACACATTATTCATAAAGCGAGGTTAGCAAGTAAAATACCAATGACGCAGAGGTATTTTAATTTCCGAACAGGATATTTTAGCTACCTTCTGGTGAGGTTCGCTCGGCGTCGCTCAGATGGTGTATAAGGAACTCAGCGAAGGCGCCCTTCTTCTCAAGCAGCTGCTGGTAGGAGCCGGCCTCGGACACCTCTCCGTCGCGCAGCACCACGACCAGGTCCGTGTGCGCCAGGTACGACACGTTGTGCGTCACCCACACGCGCGTCTTGCCCTTCAGCAGCCCGCCGGGGCCCAGCACCTGCAACGTGACGTCGTGAGTGCCGGCCGGCCGCCCCCGCCGCCGCGCCGGCCGCCCCCGCCCGCCCCCGCCCCGCACGCACCTTGTCGAAGATGTGCTTGCCCACGTGCGAGTCCACGGCGCTGAGCGGGTCGTCCAGGAAGTAGTTGTCCGCGTCGCAGTACACCGCGCGCGCCAGCGACACGCGCTGCTTCTGACCGCCCGACAGATTTATACCTGCGAAACATCATGGGACACAGCACATAATAATATGCAGAGCATAAATATTATTATCTGAAGATCATTACTCAATGAGCTCTAATCAGAGTACAATTTGTAATATTTTACCTTTCTCTCCAATTTCAGTTTGATCCCCACCAGGCAGTACATCGAAATCAGGTTTCAAAGCGCACATATCTATAACATTGTTGTACTTCTGCTTGTCGAGCGGCTGGCCGAACAGAATGTTGTCCTGGAGCGTTGCGTTTTGTATCCACGCTTGTTGCGGCACGTACGCTATGCTACCTAAGGTACAAAAAGGAAAGTGTACAATAAGTAAAATGGCTGCAATAAATCTATCAGGTTCACTTTAGCAAAATTGTTGTACCAGTCGTGTTGACTCGGCCCGAAATCTTGTTCATTTCTCCGAGTAAGGCAGCGAGTAGGGAGCTCTTGCCGGAGCCCACGGCGCCGACGATGGCGACCAGTGAGCCGCGCGGCACGTGCAGGTTTATGTTCTTTAGAACAGGTTCGGCATCCTGGTCACCCCACGTGAAGTGACCACTCTCAATCGAGATTGGATTAGCTGAAACGTCGCGTATATGTATATTATGTTGTTTTTAATGTCAATATAAGTAATTTTAATGGAGTGTAGAAAATAACAGCACTTACGGTCTTTGGGGTCGTGTTCAATAGAAGTAACGTCCAGTTCATCACAGTTCATAAATTTATTCAATCGTTTAATACCGACGGACGTCTACAAATGTAAAACAAATGATATAGATATGTTTAATAGAATATGACATGTTGCATAGGTATACAAACGACTTAACCACACCATTTTATTTACCACACCGAGTATCCAAACCTCGTTGTAAAAAAGTACAAGCATTGTTAAAATACAATTAGTTGCCCAATTAGAAAAGAAGATTCTAATTAATAATGAGTCGATTTATGATTGTTTGTCATTAATTTAATATTTTTTTAAAGAATGGTGTACAGTACACATTTGCATCCTAAATTGAGAAGCAATGATAATATAATGAGATGCTGCTAAGCTCCAGAGGAGACATATAATATAGAGAATTCGAAACGGGATCAGTTCTGCAGCCTACGCCGTTAAAAATACGCAAATTAACTGATATAGATAGAGCACGCTTGGTGTACTTTATTTATTTAAATAGCGTAATGTCGTACGGCATTGTATTGTGGGGGAGTGCTGTCAAACTATGTTCGTGCTGCAGAAGAGGGCCGTCCGGTCAATTAATCAATTTACAACTTAACATGTTCACTGCTGACGTACAATTTAAGTCCAAAACATTCACTGAGGGAAAAGTGACCTTGAAAAATCCACAAAATCTAGTTTTTGAGTCGGAACACCGTTTACCTTCGTTTTTATCGTATCCCTGACGACTTCAACGCTACAAGTCCGGTTATTACAGTAATCACACGTCGCAGCAAACACACTGATACAATTTTGTCTTTGTTGGTGGGTAAGGGCGGGCCCCATACATTTCCTGTATGTTGTCCTTTATAGCAATTGGGAGCTTAAGCATTTTTTTAGTTTAATTTACGCCACATTTGCTATATATATATTATTGATTTGATGAGTAGGTAAATATAATTTCTTATTTAAAAAAGCTCACATTGCACAGAAAGAAAATCTAATAGGGTAAACTTACTTGTACAACATTCGATATAACGTTAGGCAGCATGGACAGTGGAAACCGCAGAATGTTGAAAAGAGACAACGCTACGAAAGCTCTCTGAGAGTCCAGCACTTCAGTATCGTTTACCAATACAAAGCACCCGAACGACATCAGCGACACCTACGACACCAATCCAGTAGTTATTACAAACCGTGCCATGCAAGAGGCTGGACTGTAAGTTTACAGAGTTTAAGTTGTGTCGCTCGACTACAAAATTGTACCCTCATTCGGTCACGTGACAGAATTGGTTTCGTATACAACCTATTCTTATGACCTTAGCGAGTGAACGCACAACTATTACATCATGGGTGTTTAAGTAGCCGTAAAACACAACGGAAACTCAATTGTGCACCGTCACTATTTTAAGTTATAAAGTTTTAAATATAGGATATATGTGTGTTAGTGTGTGTGTTATGTCTGTATGTGAAAGAACCAAAGCCTTATAATTCAGAATAGTAGAGGAGTGAACACGTTGTGGCTCTACCTCGATCGCTGATACCACGATGAGTGGCAGTAAACCTAGGGGCAAGTGCATTGTGTAAAACAGAGACATCGACACAAATATATTTTCAGCTGTCAGGATATTGTTCTCAGGGTCGCTTATCAGAAACGTGAAGAAGGTTAGGAAGGTTACCTTTAAAACAAACAAAATTATTTAAACCATTATTGATCTAAAATATAGGATATTGCTTATTCCTTTTAATAGGTTGATGGGTAAATTTAGATTCTTAAGAAAAATGGTAATTAATATACCTTAATAAAAAAGAGGGTATGTTTTGTAAGATCTCAAAGCTGTCTGCCCATTGGAGCGAAGTCAAGTAATCAGTTGAGTTTACCGAGAGTGCCGACACTTCGTCGTGAATTTATGCAATTTTATTTCTCGATTCTCTTCTTCAGTGTCGCAATACAATGAAACGGCTATAATTATCTATTGATTATCTCCTAATAATAGGAGAGGTGTCGGTAAAAATCGGAAAGAATTTAGTAATGGTCCATTAGTAGGTCCTGAGTATTGAGGGTGTACATGAGTCAGTACGCACTCGCTAGGGCAGGTAGGGGAACCTTGCGGCGCGGCGCGCTTCATAGGTACATGATTTAGTAAACTAGTTAATAGTACAAAAAACACGAAAAAGTGGTCAGACCGCATTGTTGTGGAACGCGACGAGTCAGCATGCCACATGAGGCGTCACCATAAATTCTCAAGAGTTTTGTATTGGCTAAAAAATAATTTACTGTTTAATTATTATATATAATTCAAGAAATAAATAGTCAGACCACCGATCAATGGAACAGAGCTAGCCAGCAGTCGTCCAAAGTAATACTCTCTCAGGTACCTACGTTATAATTTTACATACATACTTACTTTACTTTTTACATACTTTGACTCGACCTTGCGAGTGGGTGTCGACTCATGTACACCCTCAATACTCCATCATATTGAATTATGGACCACTACTAAACTCTTGCAGATTTTTGCCGCCACTTGTCAGACGATAAGTAGGTCATCAACTTGGTAAATCAGTTTTGTTAATAATTTATTATCTCTATTATCAGTAGGAAAATCAAATTAAAATACTGTGATATGAAAATACAATGATATAAAACTCATCAATAACAATATAGTCGTTTATAACTGATAACAGCGGTATTTAAACGTGTAGTAATCTGTGCACTATCAAACGACATATCTTACTTATAATATGATATAATTACAATAGAATACATTGATTATTATCAACTGTGATTAAGGATACCATTTTATCAAACAATTAAAATTAAATTCACGATGATATGAATTGTAAAGTAAAACTGTATGTTATACTTGTTTTCTTCAGATGGGTGTGAACTGTGAAGGTGTACAAATGTAAGTAAAATTTTGCTGACGACTGTTTTAAATACAGTTTACGTAACATGAGGCGACGATATCGCCATTCATACAGCTCCCGATTCTTACTTTCAGGCTATTACTGAGAAGTTTGGTTCAGAGACCAGCAAATCAGCTCCGCTTAGAGCACAAAGCACTACATCACGTTCAAAATTTGTAGCATTAACGACGTTCTCCTCATTACGTATTTTCGGAATAGTCCGGTCAATTTAGACCAAAAAATGAGAGTGAAGTTACATAAAGTCCCAACAAGCTGAATTTTTGTGAAGTTGTTCAAAACATAATTATAAACAATGTCTAGAAGTTCCCCATCATTCCCCTGTAAGGAAAAAATTTAATTCAAGGTCAAAGGTCAAAAAAATGAGTTTTTCGCGATTTTCAGCAAAACGGTAAGTTTTATCATAAAAGTACTTCAGACAAAAATTGTAGATCATAAAATTATCTATAAAAAATGTATTAATACTTTTTTTCTTACGAGCCACCGTTTCTGAGATATAACGATTCTAAAAGTTATAAAAGTTGTTATCGTCATAATATGCATGAGTACGCCACGTATATACATCTAGAGTTGTAAAATTTTATATAAGTTACAATTAACAATACAAAATTGTATATATATATTATTAAATGTTTAAATATTTTTCTATCGGTCATTGTAACTTATACTTACAATATAAAATATACATAAGTTTTAACTACAAGAATATTAGGTAAAAAGAAACCCAGTCCCTTAATCTTTAAGCCAGTGTAACTTCGAGACATCTGTCTCTTGTTTCATTGTGTGCGTGGCTAGGGTCTTATACCTGCTATAATAAATGAAATACCGTTAGTCTTGAGCGTCACTCTGTAGTGAAACCACGTGTTTATTCTAACCTATATTGTGCTGTTTTGAGTTTTATATTAAAAATGTCTGAATATTGTTTTATTTGTGCTAAACTTTTAACTGAAAGTGAAGTTGTTACTGTTACGCGCTAAGTACACTACCTCATAGGTGGCGTGGAAACGTGTGCATAATAATATTATGACGATAACAACTTTTATAACTTTTAGAATCGTTATATCTCAGAAACGGTGGCTCGTAAGAAAAAAGTATTAATACATTTTTTATAGATAATTTTATGATCTACAATTTTTGTCTGAGGTACTTTTATGATAAAACTTACCGTTTTGCTGAAAATCGCGAAAAACTCATTTTTTTGACCTTTGACCTTGAATTAAATTTTTTCCTTACAGGGGAATGATGGGGAACTTCTAGACATTGTTTGTAATTATGTTTTGAACAACTTCACAGAAATTCAGCTTGTTGGGACTTTATGTAACTTCGAATGTCTAAATTGACCGGACTAGAATTACATTCAAAACAAAACAAAAAATCAAGCTACATGGACTGTTTCTCAAGAATATACTCTACAGTATTTCCGTGTAAATACACAAATATTTATATTCGTACTGAAGATTTAAGTGGCTACATGTATCAAGGTTCCGGGTACATAGTTAAGACTTACCAGGAACGGTGCGCAGGACCATATAAATGAGGTAGCAGAGTTAAGATAAGCTGTCTGTTTTAACACGTACATTTCTTTATTCCTAATTTTAAGTATCTGATCTTCGAAACTAGGTTCCCAGGCATACATTTTAAGAACCTGGAAATGAAAATGTAAAAATTTAAGTGAAAATAAATGCATTTTTTGTGTTAAGAAACCCTGTAGACGCCATTTTCAGTTATCATTGACCGAATTGGCCATTTCAGCATAAAAAGGCGAAATTATTGTCTCCTTAATCATTTGTTTACAGTCACATAATTATGTATACTCAAGACTTGTACTTTAAAAAGATTACATTAGGCACATGCACGCCTCGTAGCCTGGCCTATCAGATAAAAGGATCAAACAGTAAAACTGCACAGCAAGTTCACTGCACTATCGTTACTAGGGAACTATTTGCTTATACTTCATACATATAGATAAATTGTACATTATAGTCCAATGTCTATCAGATCGATAGTAACTTATATATTTCATCTAATATACACGTCGATATACATTATACAAGTATAATATTTTCTCACAATAAATTATATTCGAAGGTCTAAACATAAAAAGATCCATAGGATGTGATTCGTGATTGGTCATTTTATGCTTATTTAAGATAGAAATAATTTTACCCTAGAAGTGGGGTTTATTGTAAACCTAACGTGTTTTCGTAACAAATATCGTTTTAGATAACTTTTTATTGCTCTAGCAAACATGCCTTAGAGCATTATGTAAACATTTGGTATAAACACATTATTTAATAAGATATACGAAATCTTAAAAAATAATTACGGGCAGATAGGTAGAGATACATACATGTTTAAGTACAATATAAATAAAGATATTAATAGCAAGCAGAAGCAATGTTTACGTAGCGATACGATATCAGGAGAATCAAATATGATAATTGTAAGTGGTATTGATAAGAACGCGGCCGCGAAAATATATCTGAGATAGAGTTATATTGTTTAATGTTATGAAATTTCCGAGTACGTATATATGAGTCAGTAAAAAATTTGGCTAGAAATATTCGTGGTAATATTCTTTGATGGATTACCTATAAGCCCTAAAACGGCTATTTTTAAGTTATCTAAAAAAAAACCAGCATACCTGTTATGTTAGCTTACCAGAATAAAGTGTAATGATGATAGGTCAGCAATTCTCCTTCAACCATGTTGAAGGGCAGGACTTTATTGTATGGTCATAATTATCAATACCTAGTTGTGTAGTGTGTAGTGATTAAATCATTACGTATTTACCTTGATTCCGTTAAGTACTTCATTCATAAGTTTAACTCTTTCATCTTTGTATTTCATGAGCCTTATTTGAAGAGTCTTCACTCTGTTGGCAATGAGTCCATTGACGGGGATTAGAATGATCATCACCGCTAATCCAGCCAGCACAGAAGGTCCCAAGATCCCCCATAGGAAGTACAAGGCAAGAGCGATTTGCAGCGGTGCAGACCATATCATATTCAAATATGCAGTTAACTCGACGAACCTGGAAAGTGCAATACAATTATATCTAAAGATTGTCAACGTCATTTGTGTAATTATGCAGAATTTATGACAGCATTGCTTTAGGTACGTTGGTAACGTAAGCATTGTAATTTGTAGTATAGTAGTAGTGTAGTATAGGCTAAGATTCAAAGACGAATCTAAGAGTAATATGCTTGGAAATACTTGGAATCATCTCTAATTTTAAGATTTGCTAAGAATCGAACATAAGATACTGTTTTATCTTACATTACGTTTTCCTGCCATTTCGATTACTGGGTGAGCGATAAGACTACTGCAGATTCATGCCTGTATTTTATCTTGATGTCAAATGATCAAATCTCGGCCATGGAAACCTTCACTGAATAATGATTGGTATCTGATCTCTATACAGTAGCTACTCCTCTTTTGTAAGAATGATTATTTAGGTCGAATTTGTGGTACAGAATTTTTGTAATTTCTTGTAACATTGTCCATAGTGATACTCTTTTTTTACAATTACAGTATAGTATATATTATATTAGTCTACTCTTTGACTACAGTCCTGGTACGATAGTGTATAGTGTAACGATGACTGTCAACATTGCACTGTCACATCTCTCAATTTCCTCAGATGACGTCACAGTACGTGCTATATACGAGAGTCAACAATGAAGAAAGTCTTTATTATCTTGCGAATCTGACGAGTGTACAAATTGGATGCTACATTGTATTTATCAAAAATTAATAAAACATATTTATAAATTAACATGCATGTAAGTTTCTGTAGAACATGAGAACTATTGTTATTGTGAAAAGAAAAATACCAGAGGCGGTGTTTTTTTAATGCGGGCGCTCTAGCGGTCATTCAGATGACCCGTATCGTATTAACTTAAAAATTGTTGATAAATAAATAGATATCATATCTCTGTACACTATTATTACCTTTGAGCATCCACAGACATAAGGTTAACAATTTCCCCGACCGTAGATTCTTTCCTTGCTGCGTTGGACATTCGGAGCGACTTCCTGTAGATGGCGCTCGTCAAGGCAGTTCTTATCCTCATGCCGACTAGGTACATGCTCGTGAAGTAGTGTGCTAGTAGCATAGTTTGCACCGAAGCACAGGCAAGAAGCGCAACTGCATACAGGTAACCTTTCCATACCGGCTCTTTACCTTGGACGAATCCTATTAAGAGCCTAAAAGTTGAATCCATGAATAATGCAATTTTATTTACCTATTTCAAAACATAGAATACTAAGTAGATTTTAAAATGACGTCACAAGTTACTCATAGTTAAATAAATCTTGCGTGCTAATAAGTATGACTGGCAGTTTATTACGAAGGTATCAACAATATTTTAACTTACTTGAGTAACTGCGGTGATAAGAACATGAGTACATCGTTGAATAGTTTAAGCATTGAACCAAACAAAAACTGGCCTCCAAAGGCTAAGCATAGCGCCGACAGTATGGAGGCTGGCTTCTTTTCCGTTTCAGGCTTGAAGTTGACGCTGGCTGAAGTCTTACGATATGTCGCCTTTGTTGCGTTGGATCTGTGCAATTTTATTTGAGGGTTAGGTTAGTCAATCATCAATGTTAATCTTTTAAGAAAATGCTTTTTATGCAGCATGTGCCGAGTATTTTATTATGAGAAAAATGGAATGGATAGTCAGTAGGTACAGCATAAAATATTCAACATTACGATGGCAAACATTGCCTTCGATGAGGAATACATCAAACACGATATCTTTGACCATGAACTGTCAAAATTGATAAAAGCCGTAGAACAATATTTTTATTAAATGTACAAGATTATAAGATTACTTAAAAAATCGTGTGACAGGTACTTACATTTCGCGTTTTTTTAAAGTCCTCTCCCAAAATTTGTCAAATTTGGGCACAACTTCGGTAGAAGAGTCGGGAGGATTCATAGCCCATAGATCGTCTTCGGTCAAACTTCTACGGAATCCAGTTAAAGCGAGTGGGTCGAACCAGCTGAATGTAAGGCGGCTGGGAAAGCCTGACGCATTCTCTGGACATGGGTTCTGTATTATAAGAAAAAATTACGATTTTGTAAATCAGTACCATAAAATACCCCTACTATTTATATCATTTATCAAATCTACACTTTAATAAATGATCAATTGATCACATTAAGGCAAGAGTTATAAAGATCTGATATGTAGGTATAACATTATCATTTTCACTACCAAGATCTTATTTGTTCTCAAACGTTTAAGCTTAAAATAAGAAGATAAAGTTTGCCTTCCTAGTCTTTTAGATTAGGTCGGTGGATATTGAAGGTTTTATTTTCCTTTGGAGTGTGAAATAGTAGTAGTAATAAAATTAATTACCTTTTCAAATTTATACGGTGAATCTTTCGGAGGTAAATCGGCGAAACAGTTCAATAAAAACATAATCACTACCAGGGGGTAGTACACCATGTAACTAACAAAGTTATACTGAACGTTTTCATCGTCGGTAAGGTTGTAGTGAGCGGTAATCTCTGACCTTAGCTGGGGTAATCCAGCTAAAATCAAGAGCATCCAGAAGAAGAAGAGCACCCCTGATGCTCTCATTCCATACTTTCTATTGTAGTACAACAAAGTTGCTGATAAACCCTGCAAAAAATAACACAATATCTATATTGTACTGTACTACTTGAAAATGATGACATTTTGAGTAAACGCCACGTTCTACATTCCGTAAAAAAATAGCAAAATTACGTATTTTTAGAAACCGAACGGGCAACCGGCGTAGTTCTTACCTATTCGTTTATGCAAATACAAATGAGAGTTATAGAGGATTACATTTAATCTACGCTACTGATCGTCGAGCGTGAGTGGTTATGTTAAATTAATGAACCCTGTTATGCTTATGAACTGTAAACTTTTACGAATATATCTTTTGTAACATGGGTTGGAAACACTTAACTGATGAAACAGCTATAAGTAGGTACAAGTAAAATTCAATTCTGTTTAAATACCTAAGTTTAAACAATGTCAACGGGTGAACGAGATCTGAGATTAGTTGGAATTATTCTTTCTATAATGACTCCATGGTCGACATGGTCGTGTGTTATTACACAATGGAAGCTAAACTCGACCGTCGTATTAAACTGGTCGAAGTCCGTTTTGTGAACTATTCAAGTTTTTATAGGGATTGACCATTGAATGTAATATTATCACAGTGAAGGTCGTTACTTTGAAGATCCGTTTATTAGTAACTGTAGTGTTCCGCACCATGATAAGTGCTGCGGTCACTCGAGAGTGGAGGCGAATAAAATAATTGTGTAATAGGCTATGCGTGATGTAATAGTTTTTTGTTGGAATGTGTGAGATTAACTAAATGTTCAAGGTTAATGTATGAAATGCTTATTAACAAGAGTGGGTACTACGTTAATGCTGTAGGTGCAACATAACTCGTAGGTATACAAACCTCATATATTTTTTTTTTTAATTTTAACTGTTTACTTAAACTGTAGCACTGTTAGTTCAAAAATAATGTATCATCATAACCTACTAAACATGAACCCAGTGAGAACCGTATAAATAATTATTAAGATAAGTCTGACTAGGGCATCGAGAACCGAACCTTTTTTTCAGAACCGGGTACCCGGTTCTTTTCGGTTCTCATATAAATTTATAATAAACCTTCTGCTGTCTTATTCACTTAACAGTTTCTGTGTTTGGTTACATGTTTTTTCGTATAGTGGTGTTCTATACTTCACTTGACATTATTGTACCTTGCAATTTCAATGTCATTAGCGTCTCTGCTTAACAACATTAACCTAACAGACTGAAATATGCCGCCGTAAGTAATGCTTACAGGACTAAAAAGGCCACCGAAATCACTCTTCTGCTCCTTATCACTGTTCTGCTTACTTTTAAACCGACACTTGCCACTTGCAGCTACCATTCCGTCAGTCTGCTCTGAACCTCTATGCTACTCTCAGCAACTAGTACAATTTCGTAGCAGGGAACATATAGCAGGGAATCTCCTTCCAGATTTCGGAAAGGAGCCAGTTTCAATGGGCTCTTTTTAGCGGAAAACAGTCAAGCGTGATGACGCGTGGGTCTTGGCAGCGTTGAATTTAATCAGATTGGCATCGCTCCATTCCGAGACTGCCTGAAGGGACAAGCGATCCACCATGGCCTCTGTTAGAACTGGTCCGTATAACTCTACGACGGTGCTATCTAAATATGCGTATCCAAACATACTGGGTTTCAGCAGATCATCGATGTGCAGAAAGAGGAAAAGTGTTGCAGAGAGTACTGACCCCTGGGGCTGAATGATATCCATTCGATCTGACAAGCAGCCATCAATGACGAGTCATATCGATCGATTCTTTAGATAAAGCGTGGGTCTGTAATTTTTGTATAAATCATGCGAAAAATAAAGAAACTGTGAAGAAATACTAGACTATACATATAAATAACACCACTTTATTCACCTACGGCGCCATTTATGGTTGATTTGCAAGATTTAGATTATTTTCAGATTCAAATTATAAACGATTTATTTAAAGAATCGCCAGAACCGAAAGAACCGAAAAACTCGGTTTTTTTAATTTCAGAACCGGGTTTTATAAACGCTCAGAACTGGGAAAAACCAGTTCTTTCAGAACCGGGAAAAACCGGGTGTATGCCCTAAGTATGACCTAACTAAACTATATTATTAATGTTTACGGTTTTGTAGGAGTCATAAAATATTCAAACCTACTTACATTGATTATACACATCTACTTAAGAGTTAGATGAAGGATAGAATTACTTATAGCTTATAGCATAATAAATTATATAAATATCTTTGTATAGTGTCTTCTTTAACTAATATAAAACAAAGTCGCCCTCGCTGTTTGTACGGTTAGATCTTTTAAACTACTCAACGGATTCAGCAACAGATACAGTGATTCAGAAGGAAGGTTTATTTATATACAGTAGGTAGTACACAATACATGCATATTATAGTAGACAAAAGCCGAGAAATTCAAACCCGTGCGAATTCGGAGCGGGTCGTTAATTAGGTATATTACAAATATTAAAATTGAATTAAAGTAAATTTATAGCCTTATTATAAAAACATGAATAATTACTGTGGCTGATTAAGTAATTGTAATTTGTTCTACTTGCAAAATGTACCACTTAGTCACAGAATAACTACCTAACAGCTCAGTGATAGGACTAAGTTTTAATCATTTTATTACAATGTTGAAATTATTGAAACTAATCGCATTTTGCGAACAAAGAACAAAGTTATGCGTGATGAGTGACGAACCGTTAGCGCCAAAATTGATGGGAGCGACCAAAAGATAAGGGCTTGTAGAGACGTTGCAACGCGACGACCAAATCGAAACATGTATACAGAGTTATAGAAATTATATTTATGAACGGGGCCATTTGTTCGTCAAATTGAACGTTAGATTGTTGTCCGATGTCAGATGGGTATATACCTAATATGTAAGCCTAATACGTCTAGTCAACCAATACACTCTGAGAAATTTTGAGCTCTATAGGAAGATACCTTTGAACGGAATCTAAACCTAAAAAATGTAGAAACTATGGTAGTTGTAGTAGTTGCTATGGTTGCTAAGATAATAATTATGTTCACCACTTTACTTTGGACGGTTACATCAATTTACGTATTCTACGAACATAATAATAATAATTATATTTTTACACATCTGACCATTTTCACTACCTTGAACGTTTACCTAAATTTTATGCTGACTGAACCTAAATGTTTATCTTGTAAAATTTACCGTTAAAATATTACATTTGTTTTATCTATGTAGATTTCATATTTTGGTTATGTGTGACTCAGTTTTGCTATCAGCTTAGCCATTATACATTTAGTATATTGACTGGGAGATGGGTGGGGAGCATCTGTAGGTACGAACAACGACCCAGTCAACTTTACTACGGTGTAATCAGTGTAATGCTAATAATAATAATTCGAATACTTACAAATGTTAAAATCTTTACAATAGGACTATAATAATCGGCGCTGAACACTTCTGTCTCCCCTTGCGATGAAGTGTGCACTGTCACGCCGAGATCCACAAATTTTAATACTATTAAAAGGCAAGTTATGAGCAGCTTGCTGATGTTTAATATATTCCATGGTATATTTCTTTCTTTGCTATTTAATATATAGTAGG
Organism: Acronicta psi; assembly: GCA_946251955.1. NCBI lineage: Eukaryota > Metazoa > Arthropoda > Insecta > Lepidoptera > Noctuidae > Acronicta > Acronicta psi. Next base: position 4,868,582 of record OX276475.1, on the reverse strand, counting down.
TGTCAAGAAACGCCGCGACCCATAGATACAGGCACGGTGTCCATACGAGCACTGTTTTTTGAAAGCATGGCGTCAGCTCTGGGTTGTCGGTGTACCATGTGAGACTGCTGTTCTGGAAGAAGAGACAATAAAACATGTAGTTAACAAAATACGATTTAAACCTTATTGCTAACTACTATTTAATGTCTGCTAAGCATAAGTAATACAATTTTTTAAAGAAAAATCCGGGTCGTTAGATTCTTCTCAATCGCCTCGGTCGATATCTACTGAAACCTATTTATTGAGACACTCACGCCGTTAAACATACCATCACTTTTCCACCACCTATCTTCGGGGTTAGGCAGGGATCTACTCAAGAAAACCTATCATTTTTAGTTATAGAACACCCAAACCACATTTTATATCCCCAATGACAAGATACAGTAGTAGGTAACTAAGGTTATCAACTTATCAGGGGAATAGAATAGTAGTTTTGGCAGACACCTACTTTGGATAACAGAATGCGATAATGCTTTTATTACTATCGATATCGCTTAGATATCACGTTATTATTATTCAGAGACCAAGGTAATAGGAAACAGGCGGCATGGCAGTATCACCGTCATGAATACATACCTAGAAAAACGAGCAAGGTAGATACTGTTTAGCAGGTGTTTTATTTTGAAATGACCAATTCGGGAAGAGTGTTGTACTAAATACTAAGCCGAAAGTTTCCTGGAAATAGATATCACGATACACACACTTAATCCCCAATTAATTCAATCCCAAAAATACAATGATAAAGGTCGCAAGTAGAACCGTACACCGTAAGGTTTCTGTGACCAAAAGAGGATTTGAAAAGGAGAACTGACATTAATTTTGTCTCATGCGGATACGCTTGCGCTTGACTACAACACTCGCCTGATGTTAAGCAACGATGTGGTCTACTATGGAGCGCGCCGCGTTTGCCTACAAGAAACCGATTCATTCTTGTCTTGAAGACATCCAAATTATAAGTCTCGGGGAACAAAGATTCCGGCAGCGAGTTCCATAATATAACAGTTCGCACTATACATAATATACGTTGAGGCAAAATGCTTAGTGCGAGATTTAGGCACTTCCACCGTGTAGCGGGTTCCTTTCTGGAAAGCCTATTAGAGTCAAACCCTCTTTTACCAGGTAACTGTTCAACGCTCTCTAAAGGACGGAAGGAAGAAGGTCTTACAAGCATGGCTGTTTGCTGGGAGTTAAATGAATACCTACAATATTAAGTAATTGTAGAGCAGACGCTTATATTCACACTGGTGCTGTACAAAAATATATTTATAGCTATAGTTATAGATAAATATATTATAGATAATAGAAAAATATATTTATACCAACTACACCATTTAAAGAACTGAAATATTTGCCTAAAAACCAAATAGATTTTGATAAAGAGCGCCATAAAGCCATGCCGAGTGTTCGAGTCATACAGTAACATAAAGAAAATACTATTATAGCTATGCCTAGCCAAGAAGCCCTATTAGATACAAACATTCTAACAAATAAAAATATGTGGGCGCTATTATAAGTTTAGGGTCTAAAACAAACTGATTTCAGTGAGCTGCCTCGCAAGTCACATATAATTTTTGTTAATGGCTTTAGCAGTGTATCTCTCTATCTCTGTCATATTCTTTTCGAAATCGTCATAGCGGATGCTCCCGTTCTGCGAGAAATCTGCTAAATATCAAGAAAAAAACTAAATAATGTAATAGATGTGCTAAATATCTACAATTCTATAGAACCGAATGTTAAACCAATCTTATCATTTATACATTGCGACGCACGAAAATTTCTGCCATATTTATGCAATGCAATGATGATATGATGATGATGTTCGTATTGGTTTAAGGAAATTAGGAAATAGGTCGAATTGGTACAATACATTTTCAAAGATTATTCAATATCTGATGAAATAAAGATTGCCTGCCACTTTTATTCGTTTACAGTAGCATGATCCGGCTATGTCATACAAATTGTTGTGGTAGTTTACGATGTTTTCATTTGACTTCAATAATTCCTTGAACACAATCTGTCGGTAAAGCGAATATGTCTTATATCATGACTTCATGACGCATAATTTTAGTTCTGGGTTTGTATACCTATTGTATGGAAATTTTTCATCATCATAATCATATCAGCCAAAAGGGGTCCATTGCTGCACAAAGGCTTCCCCCATAGACTTCCACAAGGACCGCGGTCCTTTGTTCAGGGTTACATGTCGCCTTTATCCAACGACTTCCAGCGACCTTTCTCAGGTCATCCGTCTATCTCGTTGGGGACCGCCCCACGCTGAGCTTTACAGTGCGTGGTCTCCACTCGAGACCTTTCTGCCTCAGCGGACATCAGTTCTACAAGCAATTGTGGGAATTTTAAATTGTTCAGAATTGCTTAGATACAGTAATAAATAAATAAAAAAATATATAAAACGAATCACATTCTTTTTATATCTTATTTATAAATTATTACTATTATTTTCAGTCAACTAGTAAGCAGGTAAGTACTCATAAGCTAATAGTCGGAGACGACGCTAAGCAGCAGCAGCAGTAAAGTAACGCTTCCACGTCAATTTCGTATTACAATAGACATACGGAAGCGTAAGTTTACGCTTAGTCTCGTTTCTGAATATTAGCCTTACGCTTAGTCTCGTTTCTGAATATTGGCCTTAGCGTCGTCTGAATATTAGCCTTATTTTATTGAGTAAGTACAGAAATTCTACATGAATTGCCTGCTGCCTGGGTAAGTAGCGGCTAATGCATCCTTAATTTTCATGAACAGGAAAACATTACATTGCAAAGAATAATTGTTCAAATGAAATAATTGTCTTCGATAACATTGAAAAATATTCTAGTTAACGAGATTATGATCCTAAACTTGATATTTGTACACTTTTAACGCAGCTGCGACCGCTTAGAAAGATTTTCTTCAGGAGGTACAGTTACAAGGACATACAAGGAAAGTTTACGTGCAATAACAAATTACAAGAAGTCTTGTAATTAATTATTTCGCATGAAACAGTCTATGTACGCCGATGAGTCTTTTTTGTAATGAAATTAGCGATTTTGTATTTTTTTACTATGAGAAATATGGATTACATTATTATTAAAGTAGGTGTCGGTCACAAATTTATAATGATGTATTTCACTACATTAAGCAAGTCTTACCTTGTTGTGAAATCATTATGCAATACTTTATTTCAAAGACAGTCAAATTTTTGTAAGGTAAGGTAAGATAAGGTAAGGTAGGCTAATTGAGTCCAAATCATGACAAGACACATTATTAAATTTAAAGACTCAGCATGAAAGGAAGTTAGCTGTTCTCTAGTAAAAGTTAGTACTTAGATAGTTCTAAAGAGCAAGGTGAAACATAAGAAGAAGATCGATACCTACTTATAATGATCGTCACGAAATAACCTATACTTACATAAGTTTCGATTGAGCCCGCATGGGTTTCCACTATTAGAATGAGGGCTAATGTGTTTAGCGTCGCCATCGCATTAAAATCGCCTACCAGGGTGGTGGCAGCCTAAAGGCTTAAAACACCAGACAAGCCAGATTTAATCACGCAATGGACTTGAAAGACGATTTGGAAAGAGTAAAGAAAAGGTACACCGAAGTCCGAAATCAAGGCAAATGCGTAAGGGATAGTGAGAATAAGGTGTGGAAAAGGATAATAGGAAAAGTTCTCTGATAACTTCCGGGCCAATGTTAAACTGCTGTTACACAATCTTACTTAGCTGTTTTGAAAACAGGTAAGTAAGATTGTGAGCGACTCAGTTCAAATGTAGGTAGTTGCAGAGAGGAAATGGAGAAAATATTGTGAAATGTTAGATAAATAAATAAGCCTAGTAATAAGATCATTTAACTACTAAGTCGTAGGAATCGTAGGTCTCGAGTTCGAACTCACAGCACAAATCTCTGACTTTCATAATCATGTACGGATTATTAACTAACTGTGAAGTCGCGTGTGAAGTCAGCGAGAGATTAGACAGTGTAAAGCGACTAACAAAAGGGATAAAGCGAAGGTTAGTGGAAGCTGGGAGGTGGCGACTTAGTAGAATTAAATATACGACGTAGGTATGTGAGTTTCTTTAAAAAGTTCAGGTGCGTAGTACTCGTAACCGGCGCATGGGTATAACGAGATGTAATCAGAAAGTAGACGAAGCAAAAGAAGTATGCAATAATCGTAGCAAGTGGTGTAGTTTCGGCCTGCCCGTATGGGAAAAATGCGTCATTGATGTGTGTGAGTGTATGTATACGAACTTGTATGAGGAGAGAGGTTGTCTTAGGCAAATATTCAGAGACGATGCTAAGCATAAACTTACGCTTCCGTATGTCAAATTGTAATACAAATTTTAAAATACGGAAGTTTTACTTTAAGCTTAGCATCGTCTCTAAATATTAGCCTTAATGGGCTCGAACTTTTTATTGGACGTTAAAGAGACTGTGCTGTCACCCTTCAAAGTATCGAAATAAAGACTTACTAAACCCTTACTCTACGAGGGTGGACCGGTGGATCAACAAGTTCGTAGGCTTATATTCAGAGATGATGCTAAGCATAAACTTAGGCTTCCGTATGTAAAATTTGTATGACAATTTGACATACGGAAGCATTACTTTACGCTTAGCATCGTCTCTGAATATTAGCCTTAGAATCGCATAGTCATATAATATTTTAGGCGGTAGCTTGAATTTTAAAGTGTCAATACTATCTATACTAATATTATAAAGAGGAAAGATTTGTTTGTTTGTTTGTTTGTAATGAATAGGCTCCGAAACTACTGGACCGATTTCAAAAATTCTTTCACCTTTGGAAAGCTACATTATCCCCGAGTAACATAGGCTATAAATCATCACGCTACGACTAATAGGAGCGGAGTAGTAATGAAAAATGTAGCAAAAACGGGGAAAAAATTATAAGACCACGCGGGCGAAGCCGCTGGCGGGAAGCTAGTAATTAATATTTATGTAAAATTTCAATCGATTTGATCGTATTGTTTTTAAGTTATTAATTATTTTGTGCGAGTAGTTGTTAAAAATATTCAAATATGGAGAAAACTGAGTTACGGTGCATAAAATGGATATTCAGCAAACATTAGGGCCTAATGCTATATATACCCTATTTTGCGGTCCCTTATTGCCTGGGTTGCTGAATTTAAAAGAGGTAGGTCGATCTGTGAAGATGATCCTCCTTCTGGGCGGCCTTCAACATCTGTCACGGAAGATAACATCAAAACAGTCCAACATAATATGTTATTGGAAGACCGATTGCAGGATCTTATTAACGCAAATTTAATATCAAAAGTGCGCGATCCGATTATAAAAAACGCCGAGGACGACTGAAGTTGGGCATGTCGTTTCACCCCAACAACGTCAAGAACGAAGAACGTCGGGGTGAAACGACATTCTCATTGGTCAAAAGTTGCGCTACAAACAATCCGTAGTGCTGGCTTCGAAATATTTCACCACCCAGACCCACCATATTCTTCGGACTTAGCCACTAGTGACTTACTTATTCCCGAAATTAAAGGAACATACCTATCAGGAGGAAAAAATTTGACGATAATGACGCGGGTGTGGCTGCCATAGACGAGTTTTTGGGGAGTCAAAACTATGTTTTTTTTAAACATGGAATAAGAAAGGAAAGCGTTATTAATGTATGTGAAGCGGAAGGATATTATATAGAATAGTAAAATATTTTTAGTAAAATTTTCTAACATTTTGATAGTGATTCCAAGAACTTTTCGACTCACCCTCGCATTGTCTACTATTAGAGACTGTTACAGCCTAAGACGCGTAGGTACGTAGTTACGTAGGTACGGAGATCTTGGATCAATACGGCCACGTCGAAAGCAGACTCGATTGTCGATCAAGATATTGATCCGAGATCGTCATTGTGTCCAGGAGTTGCTAAGTGCAACATTGCGTACGCACAGTAAAAAACTGACCGCTATTTCATTCATTTAATATGATAAAAGTTGGCCGATAATTCGATAAACATGCAAAGAATACTATTTTATTTTTCTATGAGTGTGACTTTTCTAATTAATTCAAAGTTGATTTGTTGTCTTGATTCAACTCATCTGACTTAATTCTACAAAATGTATTATTACTACTAGTTTCTAGTTGTCGACCCTTCTAGCACTAGTTATTGACTCCTACCTATTATCAATAATATGTGTTAATAATAATGAGTTGTCTGTGAATATTATTTTCTGAAATTATTCTTCTTTGGTCTTTTCTTTTTTTGGGTTAAATAATAATTAAGTAAATAGCAAATCAAAGAACAACTTATAGTTATCACATAGCAAATGTGTGCATTCTAAGGTCAACATTGTATTAATAAAAATACCAAATAAAATAGCAAAATCCATATTTTAAAATAATACCCAATCAAAGTAAAGGAGGTCATCGAAATTGGCCCAAATGATGAACCGAAGGTACACTTATTGGAAAAAATACTCTATGTTATGCTTGTTAAAACTCTAGTCGTTTTTTTTATGTTAACTGGGGAATGAGGAAAAAACTTTTAATTTGAGAAAAATTATGCCACTCTGGCACAGTAATATCTGTTTTATAATGAATTCATAGTAAAAACTGTCAGTGTCAGTTTCAGAATGTCAAAGGCATCGGCAGATTATTATTAGTTTCTTAATGATTTCATGGTAAAAACCAGTAAAAACTATCAACTTGACAGCTGTTATGTACCTCCAGTACAAATTTGGGCTGAGTTGTATGGGCTTTTGATGACCTCCTTTCGAAAAATGTACCATTACTATTATCGAAAATACCAATTTGCATATAAATTTTAAAAAAAGTGAGACAATTTTAGGGACAACTACTGTTTTTGGAGTCCTGTTGTTTGACAGTACAGTGTAATAAGTGAATAGAAACACTACTTTTTTTTGGATTTTGTCACCAATGGCATGTCTACATAGATGCTGAAAATCCATAAAACTTATCAAGTCTTATTTAGACACCTATACCTAAACTAGTTCCCTGACTGTATGTTTGACACACAAAATGACAGTATAGAGTAGAATAATTACATTAGAATACAGCTACAGTTGCTATAGCATCACAAAAACTGGTTTTTATTCATAGATGTGATATTATTATAGAAAATGGCTTGGGTCATGGTCATGTGATTCTACTCAGAATGCTTTAATGAGTTTGTTTGGACTTGTTGGATTATAAAATAAAAAAACCATGATGATGGCATGCTTAATGTTTGTGTAGGTGTCTAATATCTTTTTGTTATAATTTTGGTGATAAATACATGTACTCTGTACAAGTCAAAATATGCTTTACAAGGCACTGCCTTGTAGCCATACTCAACAGGTTACAAAAATCCAGCTTGCAAATAAGTTTGGATGTCATAATTAAACCAGGTGTCTTCAATTTAATATCTAATTAATTGAGTAGGTTTGTATTTAGATTAATATTTTTTCTTTAATTTTTTTAGGCTTTTGACAGTAGGAATTGAGTTCAGTGTAAGCATTTATACAAAAATACCATGCAACCACTCTAAAATTGAATTTAGGTCAAGTAGGTACTGAGTTATATTTTCATTCAGAAATCATATTCTTGCATTGATGACACAATCTTCCTTGTAAATACACATTTATTATAATAAATTTAAAATAACAGCAGTCAGGAAACAAGAATTATAAAAAAGTTTTTTAACTTATCCTGATGTGGTTAGCAATTCTTTAAAAAACTTGCTAATTTAGATAATAATAATCATCATTTTCGTTAGTACTTTAGTACCTTTACACTAATAGTTACACAGTTCTGGATATCTATTAATATCAATAACCTGTACCTATATGTTTCCTCAAGTTTTCTCTTTTTGAACGACATTTCGAAACGGCAAAACTAGAGGAACCAAGTACCTAGGTAAGTATTCACTTTTGAAACACTGCTAAAGAAGTTGGTTTCCCTTCCCAACTTCACCTAACCAAAATATTTTTTAGAAAAGCGTTGATAAAGACCTACTTACCCAAAATTGAGATCCACAGAAGCTATCAAGCGTGGAATTGTAAGACATTGTCACAATTTGTGATTATTTAATTTGTTGTAGGTAACTGCCATCAATTTATGATAAAACTGACACTAGGACACAAGGTATAACAATATTTATAGTTTTTTACCAGATATCTGATAGATATGTTTTATTCACTAGGGGAATGAAGTGCTTCACTGAGTAATAAAAAATTCGCCAGAATTTTCAACTTCACACAGTACACACCACATCACACGGCACCGCACTTGGGCACTTGCTTGACCGCACCGTGAGCACCATAGATGAGATAGAATCAGGGCTGCATTTAGGCATCGTCAAAACGATAATACAAAAAACTGAAAAGGACAGTATTTGTACACAAATTATTGTAAAGTTAATAGTGTTTATTAATTTGGATCTAAAGTCATTAAAATCAATACCAATTTATGCAAAATTTAGCTCTTCCAAGTTTATCAGTTATTCAATATTTTTTTGATCTTTAGTAGGAATAAAATCAGTAAAATTACCACTTTTGCGCTACCGTCTATGAATTGTGTTGCCAGTTTGTGTCTTATCTTAGTAAGGTTTATTTACTGAATATTCTGTCACAAAGACAAGACTTTTCGATCGGGGACTATATAGGGGGATGATATATTTCCTAGAAGCAACTAGACACTATTTATTGTTTTTAAATAGGTACCCATTTTAGTCTAATTGCCTATTTATTATTATTATTATTTCCTTTATTTCTCTTTATACATATTATTTGTATTTTTAAATATTTTTATAAAAAAACAGAAAATATAAAAACATTTAAAAATATAAAAAATAGTAGCCCACCGGTATCGGGAACAGAGTCCAAGCTACCGGTGGTCAGGGCTCCAGGGAAAGGAACCTCCTAACAATACGTGCCGTATCTAGGAGTACCGCTTTCTGTATCAAGCCCTTGATCCAGCCACTCAACGAGAGCCTCCTTAGATGTTGGTCGAGGCTCTTGGCTATTAAGCCATTGGCAGACACAACGATCGGTACAATGATCGCCGAATTCACCTCCCACATGTCGACAACCTCACGTGCCAAATCAAGATACTTTATTTCTTTATCTTTCTCGGCCTTCATGAGGTTCTCATCATGCGGGACGGTGATATCGACAATCATTGCACTACGCTCTAATCGGTCTATCACCACAATATCAGGCTTATTGGCAACAATAGTTATTATTATTATTATCTTTATTTATTTTCATACACATTATTTGTATTTTTAAATATTTTTATAAAAAGCAGAAAATATAAAAACATTTAAAAATATAAAAAATAGTAGCCCACCGGCATCGGGAACAGAGTCCAAGCTACCGGTGGTCAGGGCTCCAGGGAAAGAAACCTCCTAACAATACGTGCCGTATCTAGGAGTACCGCTTTCTGTATCAAGCCCTTGATCCAGCCACTCAACGAGAGCCTCCTTAGATGTTGGTCGAGACTCTTGGCTATTAAGCCATTGGCAGACACAACGATCGGTACAATGATCGCCGAACTCACCTCCCACATGTCGACAACCTCACGTGCCAAATCAAGATACTTTATTTGTTTATCTTTCTCGGCTTTCATGAGGTTCTCATCATGCGGGACGGTGATATCGACAATCATTGCACTACGCTCTAATCGGTCTATCACCACAATATCAGGCTTATTGGCAACAATAGTCCTGTCTGTGATAATAGAGCGATCCCAGTACAATGTGGCATGACCATTTTCGAGAACTGGGTCGGGCACATACCTATAGTACGGTACCTCCGATTCCACAAGTTTGTATTTCAAAGCAAGTTGCTGGTGGACAATCCGGGCCACCAGGTTATGTCTGTGCAAGTACTCACCGTTAGCCAGACGCGAACAACCAGATATAATATGTCGGATAGACTGTCCCGGACGGTGGCATGCCCGACATATGTCAACCGTACCATCCTTCACTATATATTTCCTGTAGTTGTTAGTCATCATGACTTCATCCATAATTGCACAGATAAAACCTTCGGTTTCTCCGAAAAGATCTCCGAAGCGTAGCCAGGACACGGACGCTAACAGGTCTACTCCTGAATCATGGAGAGCCCGATAAAAGCGTCCGTGTAGCTCTTTGCTTTGCCTTATTATTATTATTATTATTTCCTTTATTTGTCTTTATACATATTATTTGTATTTTTAAATATTTTTATAAAAAAACAGAAAATATAAAAACATTTAAAAATATAAAAAATAGTAGCCCACCGGTATCGGGAACAGAGTCCAAGCTACCGGCAGTCAGGGCTCCAGGGAAAGGAACCTCCTAACAATACGTGCCGTATCTAGGAGTACTGCTTTCTGTATCAAGCCCTTGATCCAGCCACTCAACGAGAGCCTCCTTAGATGTTGGTCGAGGCTCTTGGCTATTAAGCCATTGGCAGACACAACGATCGGTACAATGATCGCCGAATTCACCTCCCACATGTCGACAACCTCACGTGCCAAATCAAGATACTTTATTTCTTTATCTTTCTCGGCCTTCATGAGGTTCTCATCATGCGGGACGGTGATATCGACAATCATTGCACTACGCTCTAATCGGTCTATCACCACAATATCAGGCTTATTGGCAACAATAGTCCTGTCTGTGATAATAGAGCGATCCCAGTACAATGTGGTATGACCATTTTCGAGAACTGGGTCGGGCACATACCTATAGTACGGTACCTCCGATTCCACAAGTTTGTATTTCAAAGCAAGTTGCTGGTGGATAATCCGGGCCACCAGGTTATGTCTGTGCAAGTACTCACCGTTAGCCAGACGCGAACAACCAGATATAATATGTCGGATAGACTCTCCCGGACGGTGGCATGCCCGACATATGTCAACCGTACCATCCTTCACTATATATTTCCTGTAGTTGTTAGTCATCATGACTTCATCCATAATTGCACAGATAAAACCTTCGGTTTCTCCGAAAAGATCTCCGAAGCGTAGCCAGGACACGGACGCTAACAGGTCTACTCCTGAATCATGGAGAGCCCGATAAAAGCGTCCGTGTAGCTCTTTGCTTTGCCATACCTCCCTGCGATCGTTTGTACTCAGTACTACGGGTTTGCGCCAGTTCTCTTTGCCTAAGGAGAGCGGGGTAAGTCCTTTGTCCACTTTAACCACATCTCGATGCATCCCCACTTCGATTTTTTGGAAATATTCTCGGAGGCTGCACACCTCGCGATTGTGGAGGTTTTTGGCATTTAAAAAGCCTCGACCTCCACACTTTCGCGGGATGTACAGTCTCATTACCGACGAACGTGGGTGATGCATTCGATATGCGGTCAACAGTGTACGGACCTTCCTATCCAGGGCATCTAATTCTGTCTGAGTCCACTTGAGTATGCCAAATGAGTACAGACTGGCATGACCCAACCATTGAAGGCACGCACCTTGTTTCCTCCTGACAAAAGACTTTTTAAGACTTTTGTCAGTCACCCAAAGAAACGCTCCCTCAACGATTGCCTCATGTCAGCCTCGTTGATGCCAAGTGCCTCTGACATACCCAAGTATTTGTAAGTCTCCGTTGAGGCAAGTGATCTAAGTTGTATGGAATCCGAAAGTTGAATTCTCTCAGATTCCACAACCCGCCATTATTATTATTATTGTTAACAGACAGGCAGTTGAGACAACTGATAGTAGCCTGTATCCTGCTATTCACGGCTAATTACGGTTTTGGAGTATTTACTACTAATTTAGGTATTTTCTTTGGAAAACACTCAAATAGTCATAACTTTTAAGGAAATCTAGTTAAAGCTCTGCCCCAGAGATATTTTTTACTGCAAATAACCCCAACTATCGCTTTGTTTCGTTTGATTCATGATTTTCTGCCCACGCTGTATAGCACAAAGCGTGAATTATAGTACGAAATCCAACCCTGGATAGAATATGTGTGTTTGGCCGATAAAAGCGCTTAAAGACTCATGGCTCTCGCCAAGTGGTAATCGGCTGTCAACAGTGTCAACCAGACAGAACTAATACTTACTTGTTATTTAGCCACAGACCGCATTTAGCAAACGTGTTACGTGTCCAAAGCAGAAGGACTTCTAAAAATCTATGGGCACTTACAAATTTTTATAAGCGCTTTTAACGGCCAAACACGCCCAATCTGTCACTGTCAAAAAATACAACATAGACTACGAAAGTATCAAGTACACTACAATACCATCTTTTCATGTCACGTCAATGAAAGTAAAGTATTAAGTACACTACGGACTACGATACTTCATGGTATTTAATAATTTCTGTACAGAAATAATTACTATTCCAATCAATATGGTGTTATATAGATCAGCCGTAGACAGGGCTCTCTGTCTAAGAGAACAGAAATAATTAATATTCCAATCAATATGATGTTATATAGATCAGCCGTAGACAGGGCTCTGTCTACGAGACCTGTCTATAGTTTCTGGTTCCAGCTCGAAGTACGAATTGCTGTATTATCTGCCAGACTGCTTATCAGTGTTCCATACAAAATAATTCGAACTCGACTACGTTATCTACTTCATTACTAGTGATTTGTGCTTGAGCTACCGTTGTGAGCTTAGATACAATAACGACATTGCGCTATAGACTTCTCAAACCCTACTGCTATACTATTTTGGGGAACACTGTTCTCGCCAATCATTTTGTCCGGCCTGAAGTTGGTTCGTGCCAACTTCAAGCCGGACAAAAGATTGGAGAAAACTGTTTTTAGGGATGAGAAAAGAAAACACACATAAAATATACACCATATGTAATAGATATGTACTTTTTAAGTACTTACTAGTAAAATAAGTACATACTTAGCTTAAATATACTTAAGTAATATTATTTTCTAAAACTTGGCCCTGAGATCAGAACTGAAGGCACTTAATTTATTATTTAACACATTCTAAACCCTGTTTGGTATCACTGGTAACTACACTGTTTAGGCAAATATTATATCATTGTTTTAGGTACTGTATTTGCGCATGGATAGCATGACATAATGTAGAGTGAAAGGGATGTATGATTGTGTTATTTTATCATGTTATGTAGTAATCACATAAAAGGTATGATAAAAAAGAATTATAAAAATCGGACTGTATCAATAAAAGTAAAAACTTATGCCTGGTCATAAAGGTACATAAAAAAATAAACGCGTCGACTAGAGAACCTTAGTTTTTTTTCGTCGGTTAACGATAATACATTTATACATCCCTCTCAAACGTTAATTTATTAGTCATTAGTTTGTACCATCTTAAATGAGGTAATAATAAATAAATATAAATTGTGCTACAGAATAAGTACGTATAGTAGGAGAGGTGGCGTGCGTCTAATCTATATGCTGTGTATGCAGTGTATGTACTTTTGTATACTCTACATATTTTTGTAACTACCTACAGCGTACCAAACTGGTAGTGCTATGCTATACCTAGTAACAGCATAGACTTGGTGGTAGCAGCAACCTCTGTTCAAACATAATGTTACTTGGTAACATGATGGTAATGGATGTTACTACTCGTTAACGTAGTTAAGCTAATAACGGAGTTTTATTTCTCTAAGTAGGTAGTTTATTTGTTAACTAACTAGCCCGGCATCCTTGGCCATGCTATAGAATATGGAATTTTTATCTTGTAATAGTTGTTCCGGCGGGGCGTACTCCACGAGTTGTCCCTTGTCCAGAACCATGACCTTGGTGGAGTCCATGATGGTGTTGAGTCGGTGCGCGATGGTGAGCACCGTGCACGTCGCGAACTCGGAGCGGATGGTCTTCTGCAAGCACAGCGCGAGGAGTGAGAGCAGAGCGGCCAGAGCGGCGGCACGCGGCAGTAGCGGGCACGTACCTGGATGAGCTCGTCGGTCTCCAGGTCCACGGCGGCCGTGGCCTCGTCCAGCACCAGCAGCGGCGTCTTGCGCAGCAGCGCGCGCGCCAGGCACACGAGCTGCCGCTGCCCCACCGACAGGTTCTCGCCGCCCTCGGCCACCTCGTGGCGCAGCCCCGCCGGCAGCCCTGCGCACGGCCACAGTGACATCAGCGCTACAGCGACAGCCCTGCTCGGCTACAGCAGTACAGCGCGAACAGTGCGGACTCACCTCGCACGAAGGGCTTCAGGTGCGCGTACTCGAGCGCGCGCCACACCTCCTCGTCGGAGAAGGTCTCGAAGGGGTCCAGGTTCATGCGCAGCGTGCCGGAGAACAGCACCGGGTCCTGCGGGATGATGGTGATGCGCGCGCGCAGCTGGTGCAGGCCGATGCTGGCGATGTCCAGGCCGTCGATGAGGATGCGGCCGGCGACGGCCTCGACGATGCGGAAGAGGCCGAGCGTGAGCGTGGACTTGCCGGCGCCGGTGCGGCCCACGATGCCGAGCTTGTCCCGCGGCGCCACGGCGCACGTGACGCCACGCAGCGCGGGCTCGGCGCCGGCGCGGTAGGCCAGCGTCAGCCGCTCCAGCTGCAGCGCGCCCGTCTCCGGCCACGTGGCGCCGGGGCCCGCCGCCACGCTCCACGCCGCCTCCTAACAACGTACCACACACAGTCACACGCATCTGCGCTCTATGTTTGTTGAACTTCGGATTTATGATAATTCCTTGCCACTTACTTGTTCTGTCTCCGCGTATTCCTTCATTCGCTCTACTGCTACGATGTCCGTCTCTACTCCTGATGCCAATTGAACTAACCAACTTAAAGTTTGAGTTATCTGAAGAAGAATATTACCATGTGTTAAAATTTACGCTTCTAATTAATAGGCATAGGATAAAGCAAAAACCATTATGATAAGGGTTTGTTCACCTCTAAAGTATAGCTGACAGAGAGACCAGCTAATCCTGCACTGATACTGTCGCGACCGATTACCGCAAATAATGCAGCAAAAAATATTATAAGACTGCCGACTGCCTCGAGTCGAACTCCAAGCCACCTATCGGCGACAACACTTAGGTAATGGATTGATTGATAATGATCCATCTTCAGCTGGGATTCGTGAACAAATCTGTGAATTGCAATACGGTAACATTATAAATTAAAGTGTTTTCATTGTTTTTTATAAAAACATAGTGGTCCACAGATAGGTAATACAATACATTTACGTAGAATATTTATTTGGTTGAGATACCTGTCCATAACGCCAAAAGCACGAATACTTGTAGCACCCAAAATGCTTTCGTTAAAGTGTGAGTAGACTGGCGAGCGTGCCACTGATTCAATTCTCATGAGCTGTCGCGACGTCGGCACATAGAACCGTTGTATCATGTAGTACATGGCTCCAATGGGTAATATCACGGTCATGAACATAGGCGTAGAATAACTTATCACGAATATGATGCCTACAACCTACAAAAAAAGTAATATAAGTATCTAAGTAATAAGTATGGGACCATGGCGAGACATCAAACTCTATCTACCGTTTTCCCTTCGAACTTTTAAAGTTCAATTATTGTATCGCAGATAGCTTCAAGCCTGAAGTCTGATGTCATTTGCTTCTAGGGAGAAAGCCTTAATACAGACTTAATTTACCTAAGAAAGATTCGATCGATTTTTTTTTACAATAATTCTCACTAAGAGCACACTAATGCATTTAAGTAACTATGTGCGACCAACGTAATAATTCACGGCGATTTTCTTTAATAGAACAAACGGTTTATCATAATTATATGGACTTTTACGGGTCTTTAAATTAATACCAGTTTGAGGGATTCTTAAAAAATATACCAATTAATCTAAAATATTATCTACGCATGATAATGAACAACAAAAAATTTGGTTTTACATTGGAAATTCCAAATTTCCGTATGGTTTCTGTTGTATCTGCTAAGTACCTTACCTATATATTCCTCGACACTCGACAGGATAATAGGTAGGTCCGTCTAGTGTTGGGATATGAATGAAACAACGGAATTACAAGGCACCATTAGTTTACCTTTCCGTGACGGCGCGACCTCGATACGCAGACATAATGGTTTTAGGTCACTGTTGTAGCATTATGATGTCGAATGTAGCTGACCTTTTCATAATAGCACTGATGATTGATTGATGACTTGATGACTTACTTTTGAAACAATATCTAACCATTTTTAACAAATTCTGTTTTTTTTAAAACAGTACGTACAGTTGTAAAGACGTAGTAGCGTCTTATAGGAAAAAGTAAGTGAGGCGTTAAAACAACTATTTAGCCAAAATACTAAGTACATACCTACTAATAAAAGGCTGGGACATACAGACAGCTAGACGAATAGAAAGACAAATCGACCTTTATATTAGTCTAGCTAGCATCAAGAATTCCTTAGTGCACTAATACATAAAATAAACAGAAAGAGACCGTCACCGAAGAGTACGGACACCACATTTTAGTTTCCAAGAACGAATGATGTTATTACGTAAGAATACATTGTTCTGTAGATTGTTATGTGTAAAGTATCGCATCAGGCGAGTTGTGGTCAAGCGCAAGCCTACCTATCTAAGATAAAAAAAAATGTAACCGGCATAAACAAGTAGGTAAGTCACTACAAAATTTACCTCAAAAGCACCATTGAGCACGTTAGCAATCTGCCAAGGCAGCGAACTGTCCACCATGTCCACATCTTTGGAAAATCTAGAGAGAAGTCTACCAACAGGTGTGACCTCAAAGAACGACAACGGTGCTTTTAGCACATTGTCCAACATAATCGCGTGGAGCATCTTCGCTGCTCTCCAACATGCCAAAAATGGCATCAGATCAGCAAACAATGAGGCTACCGCTGCAACAACGTCCACACGATTCATCAGGAATGTAAGGGTTGAGAAATATAAAAAAAAAAATTTATTGTTGTTGCATTTAGCGTGGGATTTGCTAGCGTAAGCACATATTTTCAGTATAATTTCCCTGCACTTTATTGTAGGTAAATCTGTACATTAAGTTTTGCTTCAGTATATTGGTGTCTCTATCTGTCAGTTTTTTTTGTAAATTGGTAAGTAATTGGTATTGTATTTCAGGTACGTCTAAATCCTTTATTAAAAATGAGAGGACTTTCAATACATTTTATCTCCTAGTAAAAATTTGTAGACGTGTTATTATAACTAATAAAAACGTGCAGATTTGTGCATGAATGTCGTTTCCGATATCAAGTTTTAGACTATAAGATCTTTCCTTAGAGTTAATACAAATCTAAGTGATCAGCTCATAATATTTACCAAGGTCAAGATGCAATATGTACCATACCATGCAGAAAAAATCTTAACGTGCATAATGATAGGAAAATAAAAGCAACATTGTTAAAACATTTACGAAAAATCTTACCTTGGCCGATTCCTAAACCGCCATACACACCAAGATAAATATCTCGTCGTTTCGTATCCACAGTTCCGTTGACCAGCTAAAAAGTACAAGATTAAACAATATGACATGTAATAATTTCTTACTGTACAGTCACAAGTATAAATATCGTATACACACGTAAACGCATAAATATGTAGTATACACTTGTTAAAATACAAGTGTTTTTTTTTAAGTTTGATTAGAATTGTTGCATTATTAGCATAGCATTATGTTTACAAACATAATATTTTTAAACCAATACTATAATGATGTTGATGAAGTTGGTGTTATCTCAAACTTACAATCGTCAGTTCACGAGAAAAATGCTTTCTAATTTTAATTTAGTGTATACATATTTATGGTCGTGACTGTACACACGGCAACAACATACGGTTTGCCCTTCGGCCCATCCGTATTCCATAGTAACAGCGATGATTTTTATCGAGTACCTAAAGCTTGATGTGTTCCTGAGTGTACCTGTATTATTTTCTAAGTCAAATATTAATGAACCTCTCCTAGAGAATATGAGTTGATCATGAAACTGACCATATTGTCGTCGTTAGACCATAGCGCAAGCCAGAAGTTGCCGCCGATTTGGAACGTGTGTAGCACGATGTACATTATGATCGTTGCGACGGCCGCTTTCATTCCGATATTCGACAGGTAGTGCTTGTAAACCGCTCCTTTTACCTACATAAGTAAAAGTTTTTTTTTCATAATTAATGAATAGAATAAAAAGATTAATAATATTTTTGTACAGGCCAGTATTAAAGCATGAGATTTCTTTGTGTTTTCGTTGAGAGATGAATGCCGAATCTTCGATTTTGTTTAGAAAGGCACTTATTAGGTTCCATTTTTCAAAAAGTTCAATACACGGACCGGTAGTTTGATCGGAAAAATAGGTATGTACTTACTTTCCCAGTTTCAGCCTTTTCCGCCTCAATGAGCTGATCGTATTGATTTTCTTTCTCTTCTGGTTTTTTGTCTAACTTCTTGTGGGCACCGTCCTCGTGGTCACCTGCTGTATGATTTTACATTAGTAACGACATGTTTTTTTAATAAATGGTGATTCAAATAAAATCTAAATAGGTACCTGCATCCATCGTCTCTGGCACGGAAGAACTGGACGAGATGGACCGAGCCCATTCTAATTTACGGTGGAAATCAGAACCCAGTTTTCTCTCTAAATCGTGTTTGATATCTTCCAAATCTGCGAGAATAGTTGTGATGAATGATCAATTATTATCTACTTATGTCAATTTTCCACAACGTCCTTCACGCATGGTGTGCGTTATACAATTGATGGAACAACAGAGATGTAACGCTTAAACAAGTCATTCAATCGGTATACCGCATGGGAACTTTAAAATGGACTGTCATAGTTTATTTTAAGTAGGTACTTAGTAAAAAGGTTTTTTTGTATATTATGAGGTTCTGATGATACGAATACGTTCTTTTTGGGGTGTTTGGGGAAGGTATGTTGGGCTCATATATACTAACAGCAGCACTTATACTTATCCTTGTCATATAGTCAAGGGATTCGTGACATTCGTCACGACCTACAAACATTGAACCCCCTCGAGGGGCGAGGCTATGCGCCTCCTGTTAGGGATGTTACGAATTACGAATCCCTATATAAAAATGACATATAGGATTTTCAGTAATGACCTCGATTTTTGATGTATATGTTACATGTTTGGTAGATTTTTTAATTTTTTTTAAGTTATTGTAAAATGCATTCTCATGTTTTGTCAAATTAATCCCATGCAAGCGCTATTAAGAGGAAAAGTATTTCATGTTTTAAGATTTTACCTTGAGCTGAAGCCGTTTGCTCTGCAATTGATAGATGGTGTATAAGGAACTCGGCGAAGGCGCCCTTCTTCTCGAGCAGCTGCTGGTACGAGCCGGCCTCGGACACCTCTCCGTCGCGCAGCACCACGACCAGGTCCGTGTGCGCCAGGTACGACACGTTGTGCGTCACCCACACGCGCGTCTTGCCCTTCAGCAGCCCGCCGGGGCCCAGCACCTGCAACGTGACGCCGTGAGTGCCGGCCGGCCGCCCCCGCCGCCGCGCCGGCCGCCCCCGCCCGCCGCCGCGCCGGCCGCCCCCGCCCGCCGGTCGCCCCCGCCCCCGCCCCGCACGCACCTTGTCGAAGATGTGCTTGCCCACGTGCGAGTCCACGGCGCTGAGCGGGTCGTCCAGGAAGTAGTTGTCCGCGTCGCAGTACACCGCGCGCGCCAGCGACACGCGCTGCTTCTGACCGCCCGACAGATTTATACCTAAGCCGAAAAAAAAAATACTTTGATCTACAAATAATATCTTCTCTTATTGTAGGAGCTAATATGGCTGATTTTCAGAACTTACTTAAATCTTAATTCCTTTACCTTTTTCTCCAATCTCAGTTTGGTCACCTCCTGGAAGTATCTGCAAATCTGTTGCGAGCGCGCACGCATCTATGATCTTATTGTATTTGCTTCTATCAAGTGGCTTGTCAAACAAAATGTTATTCTGAACTGTCGCGTTTTGTATCCATGCTTGCTGAGAAACGTATGCAATATTGCCTGAAACGGGTTTTTTAATTTTATTTAGGTATAAATCGTACCAGCCAGTAGTTCCCCGTAACACTAATGACTGCTCTTCACTCAAAGCGAATGACATTTTACATAATATGTTTGTTCATTAGAATTTATTATAAGAATACCAGGGTGAAATAATGCATTAGGTCAAAGTTTGTCTAACAGGTTTACCTTTTATATTAAGTCGTCCAGACAGCTTATCCATGTCTCCGAGTAAGGCAGAGAGCAGAGAGGTTTTTCCCGAACCGACGCTGCCCACAACGGCTACGAGTGAGCCGCGTGGTATATGTAGGTTCAGATTTTTGAGAACCGGCTTAGAATCATGGTCACCCCAAGTAAAGTAAGCGTTTTCAACCACAATTTGGTCTCCTGAAATAAAGTCTTATTTTATTGCTGTTCTTTTATTCCGTCACAGGAAGGTATCAATCAGAATCAGCTACTAATACTGATACTTACTCTCATCTAAGTTGTGTTCTATAGCACTGGTATCCAATTCTTCAGAATTTAAGAATTTATTTAGCCTCTTTATACTGACTGTAGTCTGAACAAAAATGAATTACATATTATATTATATTTATAATACGCATTACATTGGTAAAGTATAACAAAAATAACATTATATAATACACAAACCTGTATAATATCCGAGATAACATTAGGTAGCATTGACATTGGGAATCGAAGGATATTGAAAAGTGATAATGCTACAAATGCCCTTTTGGAGTCAAGTACTTCTGTGTCATTTACTAGCACGAAACACGCGAACGACATCAGCGATACCTAGCAAAAGTTAGTATACTATAAATTACGTAAATACATAAATAACTAATTACATACACAGTAAATACATCATTGTTATCCTGCGAAGTTACGTTATGTTTACTGATGATATAATGAAAAGGGGCACAAAATATTTTTATTTCTATTACTTACCAAGAAAGGTGTGCAAATCCAAATAAATGAGTTACATGCGTTGAGGTAGGCCTGTTTCCTTAAAACATTTAATTCCTTGTTTCTTATTCTTTCTATATGCTCCTGGAAGCTCGGTTCCCACGCATACATTTTGAGAACCTGATTTATTAAACAAATAGATAATATTTCTTAGGAATGGTCCATGTTTATGCCAAGTATAGTCCACCATAAAATTGCTTTACCACTTTTGACAAAAACTTCTGTCAAAAATAAATTTACTAAGTAGGCTTATTATCAATATGTCACTTGGTCTTGTGAGCAAAAATAGACCTTGTTGTTTTGTGATGTGCAAACGGCAATCACTCTAAAGGTGGTAAAGCAATTTTATTATAGACTATACCTTTTGAAGTAACCTAGATGTTACCTTAATTCCATTAAGTACTTCATTCATAAGTTTAATTCGTTCGTCTTTGTGGTGCATTAGCTTAGACTGTAGTTTTTCTTGAAGGCCTGCTAATACTCCATTAAAGGGCATGAGGACGACAATGACAGCCAATCCGGCCATAACAGAGGGTCCCAACACACCCCATAAGAAATATAGAGCTAATGAAATTTGCAGTGGCGCGGACCATAGTAAGTTTATAAAAGTCAGATTGCTGAACCTGTAGGAAGAACATGATACATTGAGATTGTTATGTAATTATTCTGAATGGACTTGTCAACAGGTGCTGAATAAAATTTGATTGTGATTCCGACGTTGAGCAAAGTGTTACTGGATTTTTGTATGAAATTCTGTAAAAGTTACAGACTTGCAGCTCGGCGTTTGGATTTGTGCCCGGTAAAGGGCAATACGCTTGTCCCCTATTACAACCCAATCATACCGGCGAACTGTGGTACAGGCGTGGTATCTATATCTACATATTCGTTTAGTTACTTAATACCTACATGTTCTGAGGCCAACTCTAGATTAAATACACCTCAAAATCCTGCTTTGATGAATTTTTTTACGCTAATTACAAAAACTTCTTAAACCTTTTTTATTGACATCTAAAAACTATCCTTATAGGATAACGATAAGGTTCAAAATAGAATGTAAATGAACTTCTGATTTAGCATTTTCGTTTTCGTTTTCCTTGTACCTAGCTAACTATTTTTAACTTTATTTGTATTAAATAAAGACGGTACAACAAAAGTAAGAATTAATTGTAGTGGTGTAGTGTGTGTCAGTGTGTGTGTGTGTGTGTGTATTGTAAGAAATATTTTTTACCTGTCAACGTCAGTGGACATTAAATTGATTATCTCTCCTAGCGTTGATTCTTTTCTTGCAGCGTTTGACAAGCAGATAGATTTCTTATACACTACAATACAAAGAGAGTTTCTGATTTTTATGCCGACGGCAGATACTATGATGAAATATTGTCCCAGCAGCAGACTTTGAACAACGCCACATACAAACATACTGACTGCGTATAGGTAACCTTTCCACATAGGTTCATTGCTATCAACGAATCCAATAAGATGTCTGCAATAAAAAAGAAACCAAGTTGATGCATAAGAATAGTGCGTCTTCGTCAATATAACCTAGTAACTGATAAATAATTTTTTTACTTCCATTTAACTGTCATGCCTTATATACCCTTGTAATCCATATTCCATAGACCTCTATTACACTTGTAATAAGGCACGTTCTTGCGTTACCTAGTACTTACTTAAGTATCTCTGGTGATGCGAATATAAGAACATCGTGGATCACCTTAAGGAATATAGCGAACAAAAATTGTCCTCCAAAAGCTAAGCACACTGCTGGTAATATCGAAACTGGTTTCTTGCCCTCTTTTCGACTTGGAGGGGGCGAAGTCTCTCTGGGCGATTTATTCGTGGTCCTGGAACAAGTTATAAGAATTTAAATGATATTGATAATTTCTTGCTCGCACACGTCATGAAGTAATTAAAACCAATTTCTTGTAATTAAAATCAATTGACAAAAATCAATGGACGATGATAAAGAA
The DNA here is from genome assembly GCA_946251955.1 of Acronicta psi. NCBI lineage: Eukaryota > Metazoa > Arthropoda > Insecta > Lepidoptera > Noctuidae > Acronicta > Acronicta psi. The sequence goes on along the minus strand of OX276475.1, from coordinate 4,845,759 downwards.
TTGATACTAATACACATATTAGTATCAATGCTTTGTTACCGTGCATTCATTACATTAGGTATTGAAATAGCATGGCCAATGGCCATGTACCTGGCTAGGTAACTTAATTGATGATTTATTCAGAAATGGCGAGGTTGCGTTCTTTTGCTTCATCTTTATTTAGAGAAATAGATTTTCTATGCCTAAATGACTGGACTGGTAGATTTTAGTAGGTAGGGACCAATTTTCCTATACCAAGTAGGTAAGTAGAGGTAATTATTTAAGTCTGAAAACTTGGCAACTTTCATAACAATGTGTAATGTTTAGAGTTTAGACTTTAGCACACTTCACTATACAACAAACAAACGGAAAGTAATTTTACTGACTGCTATATTATGGGAGGGGACAATAACCTACTATCAGAACTGAACAAGCAGAAAAAACGTAAAAATGAAAGCGAGGTCGCAAGTCGCACGTTTTACTTTCATTATTATTGTAAAACCAATTTCGTTGATTCAAATGATTTTTCAATAAAGTATTGAACAGAATTGAGACGCCGAACATTTTTCAGTTTGTTTTAAATCCTAATCATAAGTCCTACCTACATGGTTATTTATTTGGAAGATATTATATTCAACCATAGATTCGTTTTGTACCCAAATTGGGTACTTAGATTTACCTACTCAACGGACGGCTCAACCGATCTAGATAAGTGACACCTTATTAGATTCGTCTTGATGGTACGAGTGTCACTGGGTACCTACATGAAATTAAAAAATAAAACAAAATGGCGGATTTTATACGCTTTAAATGTGCGAAATGATTTTGAAAATGATCTTTAGTTGTATCCATTTTCATTTCAAATTATCATTTAGGATCTATCTAGTGCTTCTATGATGATTTATAAACTAAAAAGTAGGAAATAAAATCAATTATTAAATGGAACAAAAAACCCGACTGCGTAAAAAGTACTAACTAAAAATCTAAAAACAAGCTCTGTAATGTTGGAAAATGTATTGCAGGCGGGACAAGCTGTTCGTTCATAAACAAAATTGTTTCTTTGCTTGTTAATACCTACCTACTTGTTAAGATATTTAGTTAATACTTTTTACACAGTCGGGTTTTTTGTTTCATTTAATTTTCACAAGTAACGTCATGGACCATTTAAGTAGTTACATAAACAAATTAGGGAGTTCCCCCCTTCTTTATAGGTAGCATGGAAAATACTCAAAGAGTGTCGATTATTGATCAATCGATAGATATTCTTTATGGGACTCGTTTCGAATTAACAACTATAAATTGATAATCTTGGTGATTTAGCTAAGTAAGTCAGAGATGTAGCGAGGTGTTTTGTAGTAGGTACCTAGTGTTGGCTAGTAACCCAAGTAAAGTTTTCCACAAAGAAGTCAATAACTCAATACTTACACTCCCCGTTTTCTCAACGCTCTATGCCAGAATTTTTCAAATCTAGGAACAGCCTCTTTGGCAGTTAGTTCCGGATGTAGTGGCCACAAGTCTTCCTCTTTTAGACTTCTTCGAAATCCTGTAAAAGCGAGCGGGTCGAACCAGCCGAATGTTAAACGACTGGGAAAGCCTGCATTGTTCTCGGGAGATTGAATCTGTTGGTTTTAGAAGGGATTATTATCTCGGGAAAACAAAGTAGAATTTATGAAAAAAAAAGGATTTAGACCTACCTCTTCATAAGTGTAAGGCGTGTCTGTAGGTGGTAAATCAGCAAAACAATTCAATAAAAACATAATTATACAAAGCGTATAGAACACGATATAACTAGCAAAATTATATCGGCTATACGTGTCGTTGTTTGATTTATAGTTCATGATCTCAGTCCTGAGCTGCGGTAACCCAGCGAAAATTAGGAGCAACCAGAATATGAATAGAACTCCTGAAGTTTTAACGCCATACTTTCTGTTGTAACATAAGATTGTAGCAGATAACACCTGTAAATGAGATTGCTGTTTGAGGAAAATCACATAAATACTTCTCGTTACAAAATCAGCGTTGTATAAGGTCGTGGGCAGTTTTCCTAAACACCTATATAAAAATCTCGTGACACAGTTTTAGTTATCTAATTTCTAAGCTAATTAAGCGCCTGTCCTCTATTAAGGATACCTACCTACATATAAGAAAATGTCCTATGTTTAGTAGGTATTTACAGTTTATAGCTATGGTGACTGTGACGTTCAAAAGTCATTAGAAGAATTTCAATGATTCATGAAGAATATTTCAGATAAATGTAACTGATTACTACATTATTACCTACTGGCTTGATTGTCATTATCTGAGTGTTAAAATGAGTGATAGATCCTAGGACTAGTTCTGTAAGTAGGTCTAGGTACCTACATTGGATTTTTTATTCGCCACGCTCATCCCTTTGCAGAGGCAAAGGCCTCCCTTTCGAATAGTCCCAGTTGACAGCATTGTGAATGCTCGCATGTTTGCAATTTGAATTGCAGGCAGAGTTATGTCAATGTAGAGCAATTCGTAGACTACTAAAGTATAATTAAATGTATCCTTCAGCAGCTTCAACCTCGCCTACCTACTAACCGAGGGTACCGCCTAACGGGGCTATTGTATGTTCGGGTGAGGTGACAGAGTCACCCGACCGCTGGTTACCTGAAGTTCATGATGGAGACCGGAGGACTGTTAGCAACCTCCGGCGCCCAATACGGATTGGGATAGTAATGAATGCTTTTCTTTACCGTTCCGTCACTACCTTCGCGAGCATGACTCGAACATGTGGGTAAATATTATAGACGGAAGCGAGTGTGAAGTTGCGCCTACTTTATAGACTTATCAGATTTTAAAGTTAAATGAAAGACATTACTTCAATGAATTTCCTTAGTGTAACAGCTGCGCCAATGATAACAAGATATTAATTAATCTTATTTGTATTGTTACTGTATAAAGTTTAAATAACAGTAAATAAACCTAGTGATAATTTATGACTTGGGCATTGCTAGTAATTTTGTTTCTACAGAGATTTTACCAAAAATGCAAGATATTCTTTCAAACATACCTAATTATTTTAATTTGGAGTGATCTATATCTACAGTCACACCGATAAAAAAAAGAGATATACTTTTATCTTATTCTTCTATCACTAGTAAATTTGTTATATTACTGCCTTAGTTAAAAAGAAATAAATTCATAAATACTTACAAAAGTTAAAAAATTTATAACTGGATCATAATAATCAGCATCATAAACTTCCTTCTCTTCTCTGGATGATGTATAAATAACTTGGCAAAGGTTTATGATTTGCAAAATTATTATAATAATTGTTATGGCCAGCTTGCTTATGTTTAATTTGTTCCATGGTATGTTGCCTTCCTGGCTGCTGGATATATGGTATATAGCAATCAGTGCTCCTAGCCATAGAAACACACATGGTATCCACACAAGAACTGTAGCTTGAAAGCATGGCGTAATATCTGGGTTATCTGTGTACCATGTAAGATTGCTATTCTAAAATAATAATAGATAAAATATAGTTTACATTTTAGTAAAGACCAATTAGCTTGTTAAGAATTTTGGATATTTAATTTGATCTACCAAAAAAAGAAATATTATATTATAGTATTTCAATACTGTGAAACACTATTGTGATAGATATAGGAACACTTTCTTTGGAGGAAAAATATGGTAGTAGAAATCTATAACCATTTATTATGTAGGTATAATAACACATTTTTTTTATAATAAGGGTAGTAGGTACTCTATTGGTTGGAGGTATTAAAATATTGCTATGGAGTTGTGTCATAGTCATAAATTCGTCTTATTCAATTTTTTGTTTAGAGCCAATAATTGACTGTGCATATCAAAACAACTGACTATTCTTGCACAATATTTTGAAAAGCATTTTATTTTCATCTCAAAATTTTAAAACTTACAATGTATGAATACATCAGAACTTTATCCTTAAATCTATCAATGAGTAATACCCACTTATTATACAAATTGCACAATGTTTTTGATGAGCTTTTGCCTTTACTGTTACAAGAACCTTATTACTGGTTCCACTCTACTGCCGGGAATGAGAGGGAGTTAATGTGTATAATATAGATAGTCCAGCACAGTCCTAGTGCAGGTTGGCAATCTCACAGAGCTAGTCTCTCAGAAATGTAGGTTTCCTCACGATGTTTTCAAAAAACCAGTGATCATTATTTAGGAAAGTCTAATAGAGCACAAAAAGTTGAACAACCAAAATTAAAAATAATAAAAGCTTGTAAAAACTATTACACTGTCAAGGTAGGTAATATCCGATCAATTTATCATCAATATAGTTATTTTTGTCAAGAAAAGTACAAACCCAAAAAGAGGAACCACAGTAGTAATCCAGAGAAAAATTGGTCATGATGTTTAGAGTTCTCACAAATTCGAAACTTTTAAATTTACCGCACTCACACAAGCAATACGCATGAACAATTATTTCAAAATGAGAAATGATAGAAATTTGACATTTCATTTTCAACGTTTACTTGACAAAATGTCATAATTTGACACGAATGTCACAATTGACAATATTAATATTGTGAATGACGTGAACCAATGAAGTGAAAAAATAATAGAGTGCGTTTCTCTTTAAAGCTGCGCGTCCACACGGTCGGAATCGGTCCGTACGGAGCGGACGGATTTTATTGCTAGTATGGATTTGTAATTGTTTGTTTGTAATATTTCGGTTTACCATATTATTTACTTTGATATATTTACATTATATTTTATGTATAGCTAGCAAATGTCGATATTTTGAGATGTTTTTGAGTATTTTTTTTAATTCTGTTGAACCTCCACTGCCTCTTTTATGGAGATGAGGGATCCGGGGGGGTGGTTAAGAAATCCCTCAAGTGCCCCCCCTGGGCCAAAAGCTGGGTACGCCCATGCGCCTGAAGCCTGAACACGACTAGACTAAAATCACTGCCTGCTCTTAGTCTATTACACTGTGTGCAAATTACGGTTTGCATGGTTTCGATCCGATCCGAAAATCTATTGGATCGTGTGCAGGTGAACCGATTATCGAAAAGATCGGATCGGATCGTCGCATCCCCAAAGAGCTATGTAATGCTATTCTGTCAACAGTGTCAAATCAAGTAAAGGAAACCAAAAAAAAAAGTTGATTGCTGATGCTGATGCGGTGTCTCGGTGATGCGTGATTTTGTCTTTTCTTTTGATAGTTTTGTGAAATTGCTAATTTTAATTCGTGGTAATTTTCATACAATAACGTATCATAAACCTAGATCAATTTCAGAAATGTGTTTTAGTGATTCTCGTAAGGTTTTGATGGAGTAGAAGTAGCTAATACTAGCTGTATCTATCAAACAGGTTAATTTGTTCGCAACGGAATACGGAAAGTGACCGTGCTGATCAGTTATAATGGCAGAGTATTTAGCTGCTATATTTGGTACAGAAAAGGATAAGTAAGTATAATTTACTATCTAGCATACAGGTAATTTTGGTTGTGTCCATTTTTTATTTAAATTTTGTAGTTGGCAAAAAGTCATCATAACGTGCTTTTGATTAGATTTACCATAATTGCCAGATTTGCGTTTCAAAAATTGAGATCTTACTGAGTTCATACTGTAACTTCCCTAAATCTGGTAATATCAATGTTATTTTCATGTGCATTCATTTTTTTTTCAGAGTTAACTGCTCCTTCTACTTTAAAATCGGAGCATGCCGCCATGGTGACCGCTGCTCGCGTATTCATAACAAACCAACATTTTCACAAACAGTCCTATTACAAAATCTATATGTAAACCCTCAAAATTCAGCTAAATCTGCTGATGGCAGTCATTGTAAGTATTCAGAGCTTTCCCTACACTGAAATTATTAAAAACCTTACCATAATTACCTTACCAGTCATAAAACTTGTTACTTTGACACTTTCAAAGTACATTGTCCTTGCTGTGTATTCTAAATTCATACCTTCACATCATTCTCATAAAATATTTGAAAAAACTTATGTTTACAGTGGTTGTGGCCAATGTATCCGATGAGGAAATGCAGGAACATTATGACAATTTCTTCGAAGATGTGTTTGTTGAGTGTGAAGACAAATATGGGGAAATTGAAGAGATGAATGTGTGTGACAACCTCGGTGATCATTTAGTTGGAAATGTGTACATTAAGGTATGTTCAGTGATCAATTAGTAAATTGATTGTTTATATGTATTTACTATAAATTATCTGTCTGTGGCTAAGACTCAGTATAGACCCAGTATAGACCATAAATTGTCTTATTTTACATTTTAAAAATCCATCTACTATATCTACATAGATGGATTTTCAAAAGTGTGTATGCAATTCAACCATAAAACAATGCCTTTAAAAGTTACATACCTAACTCTAACACAAATTGCAGCAGTATCTGCATATAATTTAACTACACGAAAAGTTTGCAACGTGAGATGGGCTAGTAATATGAAAGTAAAAAATAATAATACAGTGTTTGTTATATTATGGACATATAACTAATATTGTCATAATATGACAAATACCTATTATAATATATTTAAAGATGTTAGATCATCTTCAACCACTTAGTTTAACAATTATTTTTATTTTAAAGAAACAATTTAACCAATTCTGAACACTGCTGCTGCATTGTTTTTGTGCCCTGTGGCCCTTGCATAGTTTGATAAAGATAAAGATATATTGACACAAGTAAATTACAATGCATGCAATGTTGTTAATATTAAATATGACCTACATGTTAAATGCTAATATTGTCCCACAGAAGTTTACTGTATAAAGTACCTTACATACATGTAACATAATATTTGATTTTTTAATTCTTTTTAGTTCCGTCGTGAAGAAGATGCCGAGAAGGCAGTGAACGACTTGAACAACCGTTGGTTCGGGGGTCGGCCGGTGTATGCCGAGCTTTCGCCCGTGACGGACTTTCGTGAAGCTTGTTGCCGTCAGTATGAGATGGGAGAGTGCACCCGCAGTGGTTTCTGCAACTTCATGCATTTGAAACCTATATCCAGAGAACTCAGAAGGTCTGTGTAATCATCATCAACCCATTAACTGTCCCACAGCTGCGCATGGGTCTCCTCTTAGAATGACAGGGTTTCGGCTGTAGTCCACCACACTGGCCTTGTGCAGGTTGCAGACTTCACACGCCGTCGAGTCACTAATATAAATTCGCAAAAATAACCTATGATTTATAAGGAACAAATAAAAATCTGACATAATATATAATAGAATATAATAATTATATTGTTTACTTAGATAATGTTAAGATTTCGACTTGGCGTTTTGCCAGGGAGGTTAATACCTTGTAGTATGGCATAATTTCTGTAATAAATAATAAAAAAGTCGTTTTGTTGATTAACGAATACAAGAACAAGGAAATCTTAGCTTGATGTCATTTGGCATAAGTTTTATTTAATCTGGGAAGGTGAGACACTTTAATTCAATTGACAGTGGTATTGATGGTGAATTGATGTTTGAAGAAGATGCAAGACTTCATTGACTCAAAAGATACAGTTATATCTTAGTTCAAATATCAACACATAGTATGTTCGGGCTGAGCTCCAGCTCCAGCTCCAGCAAATAAACTAAGCCTTTTACACCGAATAACATTACATACGAAACATGCAATATGTGACCTAGTTTGCTTATTTTCAGTACTGCGTTGTGTTGTGGGTGTCATAACTAAATTATGGTTTTTCAGACACTAACAATTTAGTAACAAGTAATAGGTACCCAAAAATAATTATTTAGTCATTGATTTCTTACAAAGTTTTAAGTAGTTTATTTTTTATTTTTCAGAACAAAAATTTAATACATTTATTATGTATAATGAGGTAATAATGCAGTTTTAATTGGTTGTAGGTACTTGTACTCTCGTCGCAAGGGCTCGCGACGCTCCCGCAGCCGGTCCCGCGACCGCCGGCGCCGCTCCCGCTCCCGCGAGCGCCGTCGCGAGCCGCCGCGCAACTCCCGCTCCGGCCGCTACTAGCCGTGGCTCCACACGGACAACTTTAAACCTCATTCTGATCAAAAAGAGGTCCGCATACAGACAACGTAAACTATCACGTGCCTGTAAAAGTATCTTAGTACTATATTTTATAATGTTTCCAAATTTCTTGGATGATTCATTTGTGTGTGATTGACTTTCATAATTTTTATAATATCCATTTCGATTATTCACTATCGGTGCCTGTTCCACCGGCGCTCAGGCCTATGTTTTACAATTGTGTCTGCCAATGGTACTTTGACGGGTTTATACTGCAGTAACAACAGTCTAACTCCACAATGGAAGTGCATTTTTAGTTTCTATAGTTATTATTAATTTAGGACTGGGTTGGGTACTGCAGTACATATCCAGACTGTGTATTCATAATGTGGAAGTTGAAATATAAATATAAGTTATAATTTCTTTATACTATTTTTAATTTACTAAAACAAGTTGCACTTTTCAGAAAACCAATGCAATTTTAATTCGTCTTTACGACATAAACTATGTCATAAATGAGTAATTAAGCAGGTATTTTATTGTTAATATGTAATTGTGATTCTTCATAAATATCTTCCCACAAGTTCATATTGTCTGAATTTGGGTTCCGCGTACATTCGAGTTCTTTTCCTATAATAAAGTAATTCCGTTCAGATTCTTTGAATGCCTTCCATTCTACATCTTCGCCCGTGGTAGGGTTTCTGCAATTTTCAATTTAAATGTTAGATGACCTCTGTCTTTCATCTTTGTCAATTGACTTGATTGATTTAAAGAAAACATTAAATGTATGAAACTTATTAAAATAATCGTTTTGAAAAAGTAGAAAGGGTGGAAAGTAATTGAGCAGACATTCCTTCAAATTAACTCTTTCAAATTTGCAAATGATATTAGATATCCAAGTTTAGCTATGTGGGTACTAGTTAAGCTTTATCCTAATTAAGCGATATCCCAAATATCATGTATCAAAGTGAAGCTTTATCTTAGATATGCCATGTCCTGGTTAGGCTATATCTTGGATAAGTTAAATAAGCTGTATCCTATATTATAGCTTTATGCTAGCTTGCGTACCTTCTTCGAAGATGAATGATTAGAACCGTGAAATGCTTACCCCGTTTTAGCAAAATTTGTCCAAAGCCGCACAAACTGTTTAATAATTGTTCTTGAATGGTCTGTCAATGGTAGGTCCAAGCATGTTACGTTGAACAAATACGGCAATTCATCAGCATGACAAACTCCTTTTACGGAATCCATATTATAAGATTTTTTGGTGTAGTTTCTCTCAGTTTCTGCAATAAACTTGTATAAATAAACTGGTTCAGAAACATGCTGAGCATGGTAACGTGCATATCTAATGATATTGTACAAAAATACTCTGTCGGTTTCTAAATTTGCATATTCTTGTAACACTTCTGTAGTAATCTGTTTGTCATTAAAGTAATGCTTTCGTATCCTTTCATCAGCTTTCTGAACTTGTTCTGGTGGCCATTTCAGTTTTAATTCTCTCGGTACAACAGCGCCAAGAGTGCGAAGAAATTCAGCAGTATAAGGTAGTTTTCTTGCTATTTCTATACCATCGCCTGAAGTGTATCCCAATATGACGGGTACTCGTGCCATATGCCCATTTTTTACTAATTCTATAGGTAAATCGGAAAGGAATTTGTTTTCGTTAGTACCGGTTTTTTCCACTACTGGGCCAAATAGAATACTGTTTAATATGTCATTATATTGTAATTCTAAAAACGGTAACTGAATATTAACTAGTGACGACGCTGGCACACTCCTTAGGAACTCTAAAAGTTCTGTGGGGTCTTCTGTGTCCTTGCCTAAAAGTTTCCCGAGTTGAAAAGCCCGTTGGCGAGCATATATGTTGTAACTCCACTCATTAAGGCAGACACCACTTTGGCAAATGGCTTTATGAAATAATCCAGCACTCATTTTGGATACTAAGTGACAGGACACCGAAGCTGATCCTGCGCTGCAGCCAAAGATGGTTACATTGTTGGGATCGCCTCCGAAAGCTGCGATATTCTTTTTTACCCATTTTAAAGCGAGTGTTTGGTCTTTCAATCCAGCGTTACCGGGTACTTCATCAGTATCTAAACATAAGAAACCCAATACTTCGAGTCTATAATTAAAGGTAACTAATACGACGTCGTGTGCCATAAAAAACTCGGGGCCATAGAAATCCGAGTCGCCGGAACCTGTGTAAAAGCCGCCTCCGTGGATCCAGACCATTACGGGCAGAGGTTTAGGTGGTGTAAGTGTTCTAGTGTACACGTTGAGGTAGAGACAGTCTTCACTGCCGGGCTCCATGCGGTTCATGCGCTCGTTGAACTGCGGACACACAGGTCCGTGCTGTGACGCGTCGCGAACACCCTGCCACGGCTCTGGAGGCTGCGGCGCCTAAAATATTGTAATTTCATCATAATCAAGGTTTTATCTACCAGGGGCGGCGTATCTTGGACAAGCAGCTTTGCAATTAGCCTGCGGACTGGCTATTCCTTTTTTTCTGTCAGTGTTGCATAAAGCTATACTTATCTTATCTATCTACAATAGAAAGACGAAGGATATACACCTAAACAAGAATGCAGGGCAAACCTACTAGCAAAAAATTTTGTAGCAAAATACTAGATGGGACATATTTGCCAAAGGACTCACAGGAGAATTACATAAGGTTGTAGGATTAAGCAATTTTCTTTCAAAATACACATGATATGATCATTATGATAATGGTAGGATATGTTTGCCATCTCTAGTTATAAAGGTTGATTTCTAATACAAACAAACCTAACAGAATTGGTCCTCATAATGGAGGTATTGTTGTAGACCTTGAGGGATATCATTGACAACCCATTTATTGTCACACTCACACTCCTGGGCACGAGCCTCTGGGAATGAAAGGTGTTATGCCAGTGGGTTAGTGCGGGTTGACAGACTTCACTCGTCGAGAAAGTCTCTGAGTCATACAGGTTTCCTTACGAGCGATATTTTTCTTCACCATTTACTTGAGGCGTATATGAAATGATGTGCCTTGGATTCGAGCTCCAGACTTAGGACGTTTTGGTAGTCTAATGGTCACTTCACTAAGATGTCACCGTTTTTTTGTGTGAAGGAGATGTAAGGAGGACTTGGATGGAATCCGTTGCCTCTGAACAGTGAACTGTAATAGAACAGCATTAAAATAATAGAGAGCGCCTTTTTGAAGGAGTGGGGCTGTGGGGCTAGTTGTAGATAATATAATATAATTATGTGAGCACAAATAGGGTTAATCTTTTTTTTTATCTTAGGCTTGCGCTTGACTACAACTCCCCGATCTACTAACTTAGCTTTGATTTGAGTCAAATGCAAAGTCAATTAGGTACTTACGAGGATGCGCTAAAGACTTATGTGCCTCGGTATCTTAATAAAATGGTAACATAATTTGTTATGTAAAGCACCTGTTGAGTGCAGTAAATATTTTTTTATTAGATACCTGCACAACGCGAATAACATAATAAAATTCATGGTCTTCGAGTGAATACTAATGTGCATCATAAGTATAAAGGTAAGCAGGTAAGTATGTACCGATGCTTTCGTATGATGTGAAAAAAAACACGTTACAATCTCTATAGGTATGTCTACAATTGCTACTCACTTTGAATCTTAATTCACCAAGCGGCGGCTTTGCATATGGTATGCCTTTGAACGCCACATAATTCTCGACATCACAGCAAATGACTCCCTTCAACTCGCCTTGCTCGATCTTAACTAGGGGCATGTCGCGACTAACACTGTAAATCGCAATAACTTAAATATATATAGAATTTAGGCGATTTGGAAAAACAAGTCAATTATACGGTACCTAGGCAACGGCTAAATGAAACCTGTACCTACTTACATGGGTAAATTTAATTTACGGCGTGAAATTGTCTTTTGGTGCGATGCCAAATCAAATTCACGCAGTGCGTACCTATGTATGTAGTATTTGTAACCTTGTCATAGGAATGTGAATAATATATTGCTATAGTTACCGGTTACGTAGGCATTAAGTACCTAGATAATATATAAAGTACACAAACATAGCTAACGAATGCATCTACATATGATCTACCTACATTTATCTTTATTGCTATGTAATTCTCATTTACACCTATTCATTCATTGTACGTACCACGGGTGCCCAGGCATGGGTCTCCTCGCAAAATGAGAAATTAAGTTATAGGTACCTAGTTGCTGGTATAATGCAGGTTAGCAGACTTCACACGCGTCGTGAAATCGTGAAAACCTTTGGTGTAAGTATCTACCTACTCGTACTTACAGGTTTCTTCATCGTCACTATACTTTTTCGCTAATTAATTAGTAATAAGCACAATTTCCACACATGATTTAAATAAATAATTATGTATAAAAATATATTTGGACATTTTACACAGCAACATCTAGTCCCAAACTAAGCACGTAGCTTGTACTGTGGGTGACTATAGGTACTAGACAATGGATATAATACTAATATACTTTTTTGTATTTGCATATTTATAATAGGTAAATAAGTAACACCCAGACAAACACGAACACTTATATTTATCACATAAATATTAATTAATTATTAGTTGTGTTATGTGGGAATCGAACCCACGACCTCGTGATCAGCAGTCCGTTACTCGAACCACTAGACCACTGACGTCGTTGTAATTAAAAAGTAAGAGGTGTACGATGAGTCAGTATGTGGTTGGATTCGAACTCGGAACATAATGGCACAGTCCATAATGGTCAAATGCAAGGCACTGTAAGTCATAACCTAATTGGCAGTCCAAGGGACTGTCCATAGTCCATATCACTGTTCCTTCGATATGTGCCTATGAGGGTTGTCTAATTCTATATTTTTATAAAAGTGAAAGAAAATACTCTTATTTCAAAAAAGGCAGAAATAATCCTGACGCCCCCTTTGTAATATTAATATAATATGTATATACAATACAACATTGTGTATCAACACCAAAGTCAATGTTGTCGTTGACGTTGACGTCGTAGAAAGCACGCAAAATGACGTCACCCGAAACTGATTTTCATTAATAACTAAATAATAATATCTGTACATACGACATGTAAACTAATAGTAGATTTAGCTAATAATAACTGCGGTGTTTTTGATTTCCTATAAGTAATATAATTATAAAATATTGTATTACCTATCTACAATAAAAAAATGGCGGCTAACAGAAAAGTACTTACAGACTAATGGTTTTGCTAGTCTCTTCACGCGACGAGCAAAAATAACAACATATGGATCGCCAATGCATATTTATATATATTTGTATTACGTATGGTATTAAAAATGTAACTAGGTAGTATTAATTTATACTTCACTTGCAATTTCTATATTTAGCACTCGAAGAGAATATGCGTTGTGTATCAGGTGGGTAATGAACGAATGGGTGGCATGCTACGTTTATTTGAGGTTTATCTTTTAGCTACAATATAATACTATCTACTTTATCTATCTTGTTTGTAGTAGGTAAATGTCGTGAATCAGAATGACTGCTAATTGGTCAAATTAAAATTTATCATATGGCTGAACTTTGAAACTATTTTAACTATTACGACAAGCTGACGTTTTGTGTCATCATCAACATCAACCGTTATACTGCCCCACTGCTGGGTACGGGTCTCCTCTCAGTATAAGAGGGATTAGGCTATAGTCCTAGACGTTTTGTGTATCATTCAAAAACTGTTAAAGTAAGAACATTCTCACTGAATCAAGTTTTGTATATATACCTTTTTATTCAATTCTATTTAAAGCAATTTACTAAAATACATATTTATGATTCGCTGTTTTTATTAAACAGCCTTATAGTATTATGCAAATGGAGGGAAAATTTATGATACTCCTTTTTCATAAATCAAAGGGAATGGAAGTAGGTAGTACCTATACTGATTGAAATACTTTTAAACTTAAAGTAGAAAAGAATATATACCTTTACATAGTACCCATATAACAAAGTCGATCCCGTTGTTTGTGCGCTTAGATCTTTGAACTACCTAGGGGGAAGCGGGGTACATTGATGCATGGGGCACATAGATACGGCGGTCATTTAAACTAAACGAATGGTAGTTTACTACTCATTTTCTCACACATAGAAACCACAGACGCACCCAATAAGCTGCCGGAAGATCGCCGCCGCCCGGTCGTTTCGCTGGACTCCACAAGCAAAAATATGTTTTTATAGGTCGCGAGAAAAATTTCGTCAACTTTAAGAAGTGCATAATTCGGCAGTTTTAATGTTGTTTTTTAAAGGCATCTACATTATGCAGTCAATATATACTGTGAATTACTCTATAAAATAATCAGTTTTCCATAGTCACTACCAGTATTTATTTAATATTACTTTGAATTTGAAAAAATACTTCGGGGCACATTGATACGGAAGTCAATGGGGCAGATTGATGGACCTGTATTAATGTACCGAGTAAAAAAAAAGAAGAGAGCTTTTGCTAATTCTGATACTAATGGACCCAGTTAATATTCTAGGATATAGAAAAATAAAAATAAAAGTAATTGATACTTGTTAAATGTAAAAATACATATATGCAAAATATATATACTTAACGAAGTTAATTTTTGGTAAATAAGAATGAAACTGTGATTAATTCATAAATAAAGTTAAAAACGAATCAAAATGTATTTATTTAATTTCTAAACAAATGTATATAAGTTATGTAAGAAGATATATAAGCGAATCAAACTGCCCCGTACATGGGGTAGTTTGATACAAAACCCATTTTTCAGAAAAAGCGTTATAAAAAAAAATACGTTCCTTTTTGCAGTGAAATGTATACCTACGTTTGTACCCAAATACATTCTCGACCCAGAATAATAGTTTTTGTTGCAATAACTCTATAACTATCTTTTTTAGCGACGAAACAAAAAAACGGTATCAATCTGCCCCACCTCCCCCTACGCAACGAATTTTTATGGAGTTTTCCGCAATAGATAGGTGTAGTGATTCAAGAGAAATGTTTATTTATGTACCTATACATACATATTATAGTAAAGAAAAGCCGAGAAATTCTACATTGCACCCTTGCGGAGCCGGGGCGGGTCGCAATCGTACTAATAGTGTAAATAAGATTTTGAAAGATCCGCACTTGTGTTTGACTTATTAGGACCGACGAAGAATCCGTTTGTTTTCTATTATGAACGTGGTAAACTGGACGCTAGCATGTTTTTCTTATCTTTCATTCAAAATATTTATGCAAACTACAAAGTAAACATATCGTTGACAGAATTCAGTATATCTCTATTTTGTTATGTTGTAAATATGTGACGATAACGGCGCGGACCATAAGGTGTGCGACATCGGCGTTTCCCCAGTTCGTGTCAGCTTTACAGATAACGTTAGATTATGATTGTGTTGTGTTGACATGACCCTCGAGGTGCCGACTTCGCACACCTAGCAAACTTTATCCGCCACATAAAATACAAGACTTGCAAAACAATACTGACAAAAATAAAAAACAGTCGCACAACAAAAAGGGTCGTCGTCGGGAATATTTTGTATTTGTATTTTCCTGACCCATGTTTTTTGCTTTTATTTATTACGTAAACTATTTAAAATTCAAATAAATCATTTCCTTCGTACAATCTGCCTTGGAGGGTAGTGGAAGTGGAAGTACAGGTAAATTGTGTAAGTAAGTACCTAATATTAAATCATCAAATTTTACACCTGGCTGCAAGGTCGTCATGCAGATCTTATTGCTGTCGTTAGCATCATTGGTCGGATCACCTCCTCTCAAAAATGACGAAGGGTGGTGATGATGGCTGACAACTTCAAAAATTATGTCGGTTCACACCTACGCAAATATCAATAAATAAATAAATATCTTTATTTTTTTTACACAGGACCATCTAGTACCAAACTAAGCAGTAGTTTTACACTTACTTACCTAACTACTTTTTGTAAATACACACTTATTATAAATAAGAAACACCCAGAAAAACACAATTACTTAAATTAATCACGTAAATAATTTTTGTTCTGTGAGAATCGATGATTTTACGTGTGGTAGTGATTAGACCACAGACGTCATCAAATACTTAGTAAAATTAAAAGTAAGTCAAAAAAGGTTGTTCTTACGTGAATTAACACTAACACCCATGGTCGCAGTTATGAGATTCCTAAGTAATGAATAGAGAATGAGGGAGAGATGAGAGAAGGAGAACGCCACAGACAGTTCAATGTGCATAGAGAAAAAATGCTGTTTTTTTAAAGGAACAACTAAGTAGGTACCTATTTAAGATACTACCCAGTTTCGAGAAGTAATTTTAATTTAATATGTCAACTATGAATAAATGATATAGTAACATTGCCAAAGACAAAAAGCTGCATTAAATATTCAACACCTATCTGTCAAGGCTTGCGTTTGAATTATTCGTGAGGGCTTTCACGCGCTTTCAACAGAATCATTCTATTTTGAATGAAAGTTCCGTTATATTGCAAATTTAAGTTTAAATGTGTAGGTAATTTTGGAAAAAAAGCAAAGTAGTCAAAGACTAAATTATTAATTATATTTATTTCTGTAAATAGATCTTTTAAATACACTTTTAAAAGTCAATGTTTTACATATTTTACCTAGTTGACGACCTTTGAGAAGAAACGCCGAAACAAACTCAGAGAATCATGGTCTCTTTTAAAGTCCAGACATAAATAACAAATTAAAAATATGTGAGTGTTAATGCAGGGAAATGCTAAGTAGTCACCTCACTAAATAACACGGTAAAAATAATGATGTTCCGTCTCGTGTCTACTACATTTCTTGCTTGTTATTGGTTGGGTAAATTAATGAAATGGATGAAGATTAATTGCTCCCAGACTGTCCGTTTTATCGTTTCGGTACTTCACAAAAAATACTTCTTACAGATTTTTCCTATCCAACACTGCGTCAGCAAATAAAAGCGTTGGTTACTTTCTTAATAGGACTTAGGTAATAGGAATTTCAGGGGCAAAATAGACTATATACAGCAATTTTCCCAAATAAAATCGAGATTTAGAATAAATTAAATTCAGTAATATTTAGAAACCCGTGGAATTGTGGTTCTTCAAAAGTGGACCTTTCAGCCCCTTTAAAAAAAAAACTGTAAAACTTAAAAAACTTGACAAATACCTACCTAATTCTTCAAATAAGTTCATATTTCAAATTTATTGACTTTTTTGTATAAAGTATTTTCACATGTACTTACATCTATCTAAATATATAAAACTCAAAGGTGACTGACTGACTGACTGACATAGTGATCTATCAACGCACAGCCCAAACTACTGGAGGGATCGGGCTGAAATTTGGCATGCAGGTAGGTGTTATGACGTAGGCATCCGCTAAGAAAGGATTTTGATGAATTCTACCCCCAAGGGGATAAAATAGGGGATGAAAGTTTGTATGAAACTTTGTTAATTTTAAACCGATCGGGCTGAGACTTTGCATGCATATAGCTACTACGACGTAGGCATCCTCTAAGAAAGGATTTTGATAAATTCCACCCCTAAGGGGATAAAATAGAGGATGAACGTTTGTATAAATCTTCTTAGATTTTCGACTGATTGAACTGAAATTAAAGATTGGAGCTACTATGATGAAGACGTCCGCTTAAATAGGATTTTGATAAATTCAACCCCCATGGGGATAAAATAAGGGATGATGGAGGATCTATTTTACACACGCTAAACAAAACTAAAGCCTCAAAAAATATATCTAATTAATAATAATACTTCTTAACGCGAGCGAAGCCGCGGGCAAAATAATTAATCAATTTCGACCAATGTAGGGGTGAAATAGGGGATGAAAGTTCATATGGAACAAAGTAAGTATTCCACGCGGACGAAGTCGCGGGCAAAAAGCTAGTATAATAATATTGCCACTTTGGTAGGTAAGTACATACGGTACCGATATTTTCATACCTTTTTTTTCACTTTTGTTATAACAGGACTATCAAAAGTTTGAAAATTCATTCATCAAAATGCATGGCAATTGGCTATCGGTTGTTAAACCGCTTCAACCCTCGGCAAATAATTTTAAAAGGAAAATAACAACAAAACGTTCGGTCGACGAGCTAAACGAACCAATAAAGGGGCACTGGAAAATTCTTAAAGTTTAAAGTCACACGTTTCTTACATTTACAGCTACTAAACGTTTTTAACAATTTAAAAGTAGCTGTAGTATTTATCTTTAAATAATAAAACCTTGCGAACGAGTCTGTATCCTTGATGGAAGAAAATACTTGAATTTATTTATTATTTTATATTACTATGTTTATTATAGCTTTTTTATTAATATTTCTGTAAGAGGGTTACTCACGTTTATTTTTTGATACGCTTAAAAGGTTTTCCTCTGTCCTGTGCTCTTACTTTTAAGATCTTTATGTACGCGACGATAACAGAGCCAAATGATAATTAGATTGTAAAACGTATCTTTAGGTTTTATAGTCACGTCAGTTAAAACCGTTTGCATTGGATCCATAAAAAATATACTTATGTACTCATTTAAAATAGGCATACCTACATACCAATGTAGTTTTCATCGAGTAATTTACAATGTGTTACAATGTACCTACCTACTTAGTTTAATTATGATGGCTATTAAACATGAAGCATGGATAAACTGGCTTTCGTAAATACCATTATATGTATTTTAAACGAGTACTTATTAACGACGGCGAAGTATAACTATGCTAGTTTTTCTAACGATTTTCTCTAGGTTTTATTTATCACCTTGGTCTACGATAGTAGTGGAATCGCTTATGAAAATGAATATAGAATTTTTTATCTAGATATAGTCCGACATTGTGCTCATACTTTGTTATAAATTACAGTCAAGTTATAATGCTACACAAAATCTCCTCACTGCGTAAAATATTACAAAATGTATGCATGTAGGTACTTTTCTCATTAATTCACGAGATTAGCCTTTCATCAAAGTTAAGGTTCCAGTGTTTAATTTATATGCTTCACTCGAGTTAAACATTTGTAGTCCGCATTTATGTTTCTTACTTTCTTCCAGTTCTTGGCCCGCTCTTTTCTCGAGGATTTGACACCTCATTTCTCAACAATTGGGCCAACCGCCGTGGCGTTAATACTCAGCTGAATTTCACGGTTTGTCTTGAGACAGTCGTGAAGAAAGAAAAATGAGTTTCAACTTTTCATTTCAATGATCTACTTGCTTAATTCTATTTGTTGAAATCGGTTTGGTATCACGTCGTTTAGTAGGAGCTTTAGATAATATTATTATCTTTCACATAAAGTGACTTAGAGAGGTTCTGAGTTGTCAAGTAAATTATATAATAAAGTTCGTCGTAAGTTTAAATGGGTTGAATTTTTGGTGGGTCAGATTTTTCAGTTATTTTATAACGAAGTGTGACTGGCAAGTAGCTACCTAACATTTATATTCGCTATAAGTACTATTTATATAAAAATGTTCGCTTCAGTTTAGATTCAAATATTTTTATTATTATTTCAATTCGTGCTTGTTTTATTTCCCGTGAGTCTGCTTGACCAACAATTCGCATGAAACACTACAAACTATTTTATATTCAATTCTTTACTATAAATAGAATTGGGGTAAACGGGTATACGTAGGTATGTATTTGGTGTTAGTGAAAAAATCTAAGTCTATTTTCACGACTTTCTGGGCAATTGGCAAACTGAAAGAAATAATATCATTGAGATATTATCAGTTTGATATCAAGACAGTTTACACATAGGGGCAAAGACAATGCTGCAATAAGACTTAGCTTACGAGTAATCAGCCAATTTACTTATACAGAACAGATGCAATGCCGAATACCTAGATTTACAGCAAAGTACTTAATATTTTTTTTTAATCTACATTATTAGTAGGTAACGTAATTTTGTTTGTTATAGATCTCTTTCTTAATTATTGGACCTAACTAGCTACTGCTATCAGATTGTCGGACAATACAGCGGCACGATTTAAATCAACCAGTTAAATAATGATTTACGTTGTTCATTATTACCTGATTTACATTAAAATGGTACACGCAGCACGAACCCCAAAAAATTACGTCTTTTTCTTTGTGGACTTTATGGGGAATATTAAAATCTTCATTATTTTATACAATAATGTTTTAGCATATTCGATTCTGAACGATAAAGTTCTTAAACGACTAGAGAGCATATAAGATGAGCATTTGATTTACATAAACAAAATTAGTAGTAGTAGACGTATTAGTAATTTAGTAGGTATAGTTCTCGCTAAACTTATTTTTCGGGTTAAAGTTAGCACGAGGAGGCCGTAAAAATCGAAGTTTTTTTTTGGATCCAGTATTTTTCTTTCTCCAATTTTTACGGCCGGGTTGAAGTTAGCTCGTGCGAACTTCAAGCCGGACAATAAGTTTGGCGAGAACTGTAGGTAGGTACCAGTCGACTTTGGACTATTACAAATCGGCATTGCAATTTTTGTCGATCAGAAGAGGTTGTTCAATTTTTGGAGATGTTAGCTAGCTATCATACGGAAGCAATGTCGTACGTATATTTCATATCCTCCGGTGCGCCGTAGTGTTTATCTAATATTTACATACACGTAATTTATACCCTATTTCGAGGAGCGTGAGTATGAAGATACATTCTACACCTGTAAACGTCTTTTGCATAAATGAGTTTCAATAGTCCCTGGGCACTCTACACGTTTCCTAGTTGTTAGACCCCGGGCAATTTCCCTCCTTATTATAATATGCGCAAGTTATGCGCTCCACCCACTTCTGACTTCTTAGAAACTAATATGTTATTTTTTATTTACGTCACATTTGCATAAATTGTATGTCAACAAAGCGAAGTACGAAGTATTACCATAATCCGTCATCATTTAGACGTACCTAATCTGTACCGGCTTAAAGAACAATAAAAACATGAAGGTAGGTATATATACTTATGCGTGTAAGCGAAATGTTTTCTTATACAGATTAATGTACTAGATCTATTTTCATGTGATAAGCTAATTTCTACCCGACTAGCGACTACCTTTCCAATAATGAAAGAAGAAATATTATTGCACGTAAAAAACTGATATTGCCTCTTCAGTGCCTCGACCATAAGTTTTTCTCACTAGACTCGCTAGCGACACCGTAAAATATTTGTATGGAAAACCCTCGCAGCGCCTCTAGCGGTTACGCAAGGAACTAAAATCTGCTATGAGATTACAGCGTTTCGATGCGTAAAAAACCTATCGAAAGTCATTCGATAGAACTCATGGTTGAGGGGCTGATATAGATAGGTTCTTGGAAGTAGATTTAACTTTAGTCAGAACACCAGACCAATATATAAAAATACGTATATATGTAATTTTAAAATAAAATGGTAGGTAGTCTTTTCAATGAGTCTTTAAAGACCAGTTGACGCTTAAATATGCATTTAATCACACCTTGTAGGTAATTATTTTTATGTAATATAAAAATGAACAAATTTTGGGGAAATAAATATTTTTTTCCCTGTTGGTTACGGGACGGGGTATTTATTAAGACCGACGTAAGTCGAGAAGGTAACCAACCAAAAAATGTAATTTATTTATATTATTAATATAATTTAGAAAGATGTAGGTACTAATTATACCTGAATCATGATTTTAGAGGTCAATTATTATCTTATTATTATTAATGTCAGTAAGATTTCATTGCCAGTAACCAATTGTATCTTACTATTTTAGTCAAATATTAAGAATGAATAGAGGTATTAAAATGTAGTACCTATGAAATTCAGAAAAGATATGTGCCGCATAAAACAAAAAAAAAGCCGGAAAAATATACCAGCGATGGTTTCTTTACCATTTCAGTTGTTTCAGTTGAACTCGAAAAAACACAATGGTAATTGTAACTCGTAGTACGTACCGATGGATGAGAATCAATACAAAGGAAAAAAAAAACAGAAAAATAATACAATGAGAATTTTTCGTATTTGGAATAGAAGGGAAATATTTCATGAAGAAGTTTTAATGGCCAGTGTCCGAAGCTGTTCCAAAGTCAAATCGTGTACGAAGCGACTGGTAATCACCAAGTTTCTGCGCTTGACAAATCGTTAGTTGAAAATTGATAGTATAATCAACCTTGTGATCTTAATCCCTTGTCATTTGCAGTTGTGTTTTAGCACGTTTGAAGTTACTTAATAGTCACTAATGCCAAAAATTTGGTACAAAATAGCATCTGTGTTTTTGACAGATGGTATAACAGATATTGTCGGTTTCCTAGTTAGAGAACGAGCAATAAAACACGTTTCGTCACGTCAGAGCAATTTGTGTAGCTAAGATAATGCATATATTATGTATGGGGCGGAGACCACGTAATGCCAAGAGCCACCCTTCAATGTAGCTGATTCTACCCTCGGGACTGGCGAGAGGGTCTTTTGTGCTCAGAAGTAAAATGTCGGGAAGAGTCATTATAGTTCCCATACATTACAGATAAGTACCCACTCACTCGCTTATTAGATTTAATATTATTTGGTTGATCTTCTGGTAAGTCTTACCTAGTAATTACCACAAAAATGCTTTTTAATTGAATTTGACGTTTAGAATTTCTGGACAAAAAAATCATAAAAAAAATTAGATATCTGAAAGACATTATTTCCTCGAATAATTCCCGTAATATTTCCTCAAGTGTAACTGTCTCTTAGAGTGAAACCAACGAATATATACTAGGTACCTAACCTAAATAATATTCTTCTTAATAACACTGCTCTTGTATTATCATTAGGAAAGCATTTTCAAGTTGGAATTAATTTGATGCTTTTGGAGAAAAACCATTGTAATGTTTTATTCAACTTTCTTCCTTATGATTTAATTTCAAATGATACTAATTAGATAACAGGCGAATTCCCAGAATAACTCGTATTAGACCTAAATAATCAAATAAAAAAAGTCCTTTTTATGAAGACAAATTCTTTAAAACACTTTTCCAAGCTTAGGAAAGTTTCGGAACCGAACCAATATCCCCTTTTACTAGGACTATTACCTAATCCGTGCTTTTACTACTTTTTGCGTAGGTATTATTTACTTAAGTACTTCTGCTTCTTCTTTGCTTTGCTTTATCCCATTATCTGGGGTCGGCTCTCCTTGTCTGCCTTCTCCATTTTGCTTATTTACTTAAGTACTAATCGGAGTTGCATGTTAAGTAGTTAAGTACCTATATGAGAAGTGACAACTAACAACACATAAATATATTAATAGAAAATTTGATACAATAGCCGTTTGAATACGTATGTCGCATGGATATGGTTGTCTAAAGACAACGTAGATAATAGTTAGCAGCATAATGCACAAAGGGTGAACACGAATCCACTGGAAACCAGGTTGCTCTACGCTGTGTTGCAGCTAATTAGCGCTGGTCGAATGCCAGGCTCGGGCCTGTCCAGTCCACATGCCATCCCTTCTAGTTCTGTATTTATATCCACGTTGTTTGGCTCGCAAGACGTCCTACTTTAACCTCATTAATTTTTCATCCTTTTCACGCGACTCGATACAAGGAAAGATGGAAAAATGTCTCGTGAACTTCCTCTGGTGTAAGTGAACTAGAAAATATGTAATACGAATAGGTATCAGGTATACTTATATGTATAATTATATTCGCATCGTAGAAACTATATATTTTCACTGATCAAGTATCGGCTCAATGGGTTTAGATATAAAAGAAAAAGTTTAATCAATCTAAATAATATCTATCCTATCCTGCATTTTAAACAGACTTTTCCTATGTATACTTTCCCTTCGATAAAATTCAAATGTCTATAAAATAACGTATTAGATTCTTTGATGGTTCTAATAACAATACGCTTTACGAGAATGCATAGCAGGGCTCCCCTGTTTCCCTCGCACCCCCAGCATTATTAGTTACTGCAGATACTATTTGAAATTCCTCAGGGATCAGAGGGGCGTTGGTGAAATGAAAACTGGTCATGTGAAAATGCTTTCATTGCTTTTTACGCGTCGCCAGAGGCAATTTAGACGTTGCGGTGTTTTGTAGAGATCGGAGCCCAATCTCTGGGGACTGCGAGGTGATTCTATTGCTCACGCTCTGCGGGACGAGGGCAATATATTTGCTTGATTGATTTCGCAACAAATAGCCGCTTGATTGCGATCATCACTAAAATTAAAACATAAATTGATTGTACTATTTTACGTCCATTAGCCTACTGTGTTAGCTATTAGTTATTTGTTACTATCAGTCGGCAAACAAAGGTAAGGCTATAAATTTTAGCGGAAGACAAATTCGAACTTAGGCAGGATTTGAATTTGTGTACTCCCGAGATCATTGCCTGTGACGTGTAAAGCGTAAGGGTAAGGCTGATATTCTCGTGGCGATCATGTTACCAAATAATAGATACTACCTACTAATAATATAGTACAGGTTTACAAAGTTTAGAGAACAGTGAAACAGTTTTTTTTTTAATGAAATCCAATTATTTTTCTTTTCTTTCCATCGTTCCATGCGCAAATTCCTCAGTTCCAAGTTGATATGTAATTATTTCTTTGTATCTAGGAAAGGTAAAGTAAAATTTTCTAACATAAGCTAGCTTTACAGCTTTACAGCTGATCAACCGATCTGCAAGGTTAAGCTACGCTTGCCGAGGTCAGTCTGTGGATGGGTGACTATTCTTAACACATCGAGACCCCTCTGTGCCTTGGAGAGCACGTAAAGCCGTCGGCCCCGGTTGTCATACAAACACCTATGACAATAGTTAGTGGTAGTCAGTTTTAAGCCTGACAACCAGTCTATCCTTCGAATATCGGTATTGTTCAGAAGTAGGGTTGCGGAGGTTTGATGGCAGTCGCTTCGTGTAAAATACTGATATTCAGCCGCATCTGGTTGGACTGGAAGCCGACCCCAACATGGTTGGGTAAAGGCTAGGAAGATGATGAATTAAGAAAGCCCAGAATTCCATACAAAGTTTTGATCGGTCTGAGATTTTCGTTATCTGACAAAAACAGGATGTGTGTGGTTAAACAATTACTTTGTATGGAATCTGAATTCAGATTATGAAAATTCCGGATGTGTGAGTCCAGCCTAAATGTTAATCATTAATAATAGTTCTCTACTATTAAATAAGACTGCATACACAGCTTTACTGGTCTAGTTACTAGACCAAGTGTATCCAGTATTACTAGACACTAGTAGAAGCCCATGTCCTTCCTTAAGATGCAATGTCCTTGTCCAAATGTTATCGAAATCTGTTCGGCGTTTTAAATGCGCCAGAGGCTAAGAGACGGATTTAAATGACAGGGACATAAAAAAAAAACATACCGGTGAACTGTGGGTGTACATGTGGGTACCTCTGCTGGCGTGATGGTATGTCTTTATTTTTTATGAAAATAACTGAAAGTGCATTTATGATTACCGTAAAGAATAAGAACACAACAATCACTATGCCTCTTCTTACTAATAATCATAACGGCGAAAAACATTGGGCTAAGTAAGATAATTCATGAGGTAAGTTTAGGTACTTTATCTAGTCAAACGTATAGCTTGGGTAAAGCCCTCGTGTATTTACGTGGTGGCGGTAGGTATTCGCTAGTTGTAGCCCAACTGGGACAGGTGGTATCTATCGCTAGTCTCAGGGCATTACACACCTTTAGAATTTCTGATTATCGTGTGAATTTTCTACGATATTTTCCTTCCCGTTCGAGCTCGTAAATTTAGTCTAATTTCCATAATATAAACGTATTTGTATATAAATTACATTGTCGATAAATATTCCACTGGAAAGGAATCCTTAACGATAAGGAAAATAAACTCGACAGCCGACGAAAGACGTGCGATGGAAAAGTGTATGAAAAAATTTGATTAGGTACCACTTAATATGAAAGATTACAACAATGCTTTGACAGTGACGTGTTTGTAATTTGTTAAAAATGTGCTGTAATTAGAAAACGTTTTGTGTTAGGCCTAGACGAATATTTTTCGTCAGTTTGGCAATGTTAGCTACTAGTTCTTCTCTTTTTATTGATAAGCCTTCGAGTTAAAGTCATGCCGTTTAACTTTGACTCCCAAGAGACCGTACATCCCTTCACGTGGGTTCCTAAGAGCCGATTAAAGGATTATATTTAAGGAAAACGGCTAAGGGAACAGCGCGGTCCCCACTTCATTCCAGTGAGTGTTTAAAAAAGAAAGCATTGCGGCAATTTATTCTGACTGAGAGTAGACCCGTGCCTAGCAGCGGCATTAATTATTTCTAATTACGGCATTATAATGACGACGTCACCGCTAGCAAATAATGATCTTTGACTGATCTTTAAACATATCACATATTAGGTCACAAATCAGCTAATAGATGCCCCAGTTAATTTATTAAGATAATATTGTAGACCACAGTCTAGGAGTATTCCACTCAGAAACAGTTTTTTTCTCCAAATATGTTAGGTATAGAAATTCTTGAATTGAGATAAAAGTCGAAATAAAATAGGCTATTACCACAGTTTTACAATCCATTGTTATACTACGCAGCTATTACTATGTTAATATATCCAAGTGGATTCGAACGACTCATTTGTATAATTGTATTATCACACTACTATTAAGAATCCACGAAACACAATAATTAGGTACCTATTTTAATAAGGAGACAACTTCTCCCCAATATTCACCGAAATTTTACTGTCGAGCTGTAGGAGTACCTACCTAGGCTCTATCTGTTATTGGCATTTAAGATCCAAATTAAAGTTAAAGTAATTGCTGTTTTAGGGGGAAAGATAAGGCAGATTTATCTTGTGATCACCGTTCATAAAAGTTACAATTGGGTGCTAATCTCATCAATGCGGGACGAAATCCATTTCGATTACAAAATCCAAGTGTACGTCTGAGAAAATATCAAACGTTGCATTTGTACATGTGTATAAATATACAGAGACATCAAGTGTAAAAAAAACAATTTCAGAGATCGTTCCAAAATAAACAATGGGTTCAAAAGAACCCCAGAGCAAATCATTAGGGTGAAAAAACTTGGGGGACCCGAGCCGCGTGCACGAACAAGATGAGCAGCCAAAATTTTATTACATCCCCTGATAAACAATACACTTACGCAAACATTATGTAAGTATATCGATATTGTTTTATGGTACACCAGATAAGGAATCGTCGAGTGTCATCATTGATTTTAAATGCTCATTGAATACTTTCTCTTACGAGAACAAGATCTTGTGTATAGAGTAAGAATTACATTGTGCTTATCTGAGTATGAAAGAATAACAGATATACGTCAGCTGCTCATTTCCCGCGTATATCATAGACTCGACTGAGCGAATGTTGATGCTTGATAGGTACCTATGCCATTCCCGAAGTATGCACGAAAGAGTAGGAACATCTTTAATGTTATGTATTTTTTTAAACTGTAACTTGTTTCAACTGTTTACAGTACCTACTTCTAGAAAATAGAAACTGCTTGTTTTCATTATAGGTACTGATTATTGAAGTCCGCAATAGAATATCTTCAGTATCCAAAGCGAATTGGAAAATATCTATTGGGATCCACTCATCTGATTTTACTTAAAGATTTAAATTAACTGTAGTTTCATTCAATATTGTATAAGCGTTTGCCATTATGTGTCTGTTATATACCTACATTGGATATTAGACGTTGGTAGGCACAAAAATACTTCCAATTCACGAGTTTTAGGAAGGGGTGACAAGATGTGTACGCACTTATGGAAATGTGTATTAAGAGTCCATTTAGATTATTAGATACTGCAGAGCAGACCCTTCCCCCTTGGGCGTTAAAATATTATATTATTATTGGTAATATAACACCAAATAATATAATAGGTACCTGGCTTGATAGTAAGCGTTTCACAACGTTGTGAAATCTTTTTGTTAGAATTCCAACAAACTTTTCTTTTTATTACATTTTGTTTTATTACTTTTCTTCTGAACATATTCTAAATTCACAATTTTTGGTAGAATGTAAGAAAAGTATTCCTTTACCTTAGGGTTTTGAGAACGTTTATATCGATACTAACCCTTATGAATATTTGCTTGTTATGCCTGTGCAATTTATCCCATAATAATTATATAACAGTAATATCCCTTCGTCATACATGTCCTGATGTCTCATTATTTTAATTATCAAACCCTTAATCAAAGTGAATATTGTATTACCGCTGTAAGAGAGGGTTCTCAACTCCACACGATACTGCCATAGTGCCATATAACTACCCAAAATGATGACAGTTATTCCGACTTGCAAGTTTGCTTTATCTACGCAAATACATTATTCAGATGCAATCCCCTCTCAATTATGATATTTGATGCGTAGGGTTGGCTGGACGAACAGCAGTTGCATAAATTTAGTCAATTTGACACGGATTGGTAGGAGACACAAGTACCGGAGGGCTGGGGAATATGCCGCGTAGTTCATTTCGAAAGGTATTCGCTAGCAACGTAGAGCAATTTATTAAAAACGCTAATTGGACCCGGAGCACGGGTCGACCCGTTCAATTGACAGTGACAGACAAGTTTGAAAATGAAACGAGAACGTGTTGAATAAAATTGTTGAGCGTATGTTGACGGGTGAAATTATTCGCCAACTTCAGGTGCTATTGTATTGCTCTCTTGAAAGGAAATCATAACTGTTCAAATTCTCTCTTGTATGTACGACGCTTCGTGTTCACATTCTTCCCTTTGAAACGCTTTTGTATCTATCTACAATGATTCGCATAGTTTAAGCAAAGTTAAAATGTATGTTTTTGACCTGTAGCAAAGCAAAATGTTGCTAAATCAAGTACAAAAGGAACGTGGGATGCAGTAAGTAAATTCGTAATGTTAAAAGATAATTAATATGTATGTATATAAGAATACCTCGTTATCCTAGTTGAATCCTTTCGAGGAATAAAGGTGTAATGGTATCGTCATCATCATCATCAACCCATATACTGTCCCACTGCTGCACGGGTTTCCTCTTAATATATGAGGGATTAGGCTATAGGCACGCGGGTTTCCTCACGATGTTTTCCTTCTCCGTTAAAGCGACTGATAATTACGCACATGATATCCAGATGATGAGTTGCGTGCCTTGGATTCGAACTCGAGACCTTTGAATTGGCAGTCCAGTGGTCGTATCACTAGGCTATCACTGCTTATATTGGTGTGATGGTGAATAAAATATTAATTATTATTTAGTATTCGATATTAATTCTAATTCGTGAATCCCAAACTCTGAAATTCGATGCACCGTGATAAAAGTTCTGCCAATTCGTGTAACAAGTAACAACACCCGTGAACAAATACGTCCTTATTATCTGGACATGATCATTGAATCTTTCGGTCGACATCCGAGTGGGGCACTCGATTAGGAAGAGGACACTGAACGGAAATATAATGGTTCCGCACTAGAGGCACGCTGTTGACTCACACCCTGTATTCACATGACCAATACCTAATCGAAGTTGCGATGGCAGAGACCAGTATTAAACGTATGTTACCGATATTATCTCAATGATGATTTTTGGGCAGAAAGCTGGAATAGTGATTTTATTGTTAATACTGAAAGTGACATTAGCTGTCTATACAACAGGCTTAGATATGGACATGGGCCGATACTTCCCCTACGTACTCTAAAGTCATAATTTTTATGAAAGAAAGACGCAGATATTAAGACCTGACTTTCTGCGTGCAGGTAGATGTTAAAGCTTTGCGGTCTCAAAGCAAACGACGCGCTTATGACATCTACTACCTATCGACTACTCGTATCAAAATACTTGCGTTGCTAATTAAAATTTGCCCGACCATACCTATCAATATTTCCGAATTTAGAGCCACTGGCAATGGTGGTGATAGATCGTGTGACCTGTCTAAGTTACACATTTGATTCCATAACAACAAAAAGCCTATACCTACCTGATTCTGTAATCCAATCAAGGACCTTACCATTGTCAGCACAATTGACAAATAGACCTAAGACGTGGTAGATATAAGGTAGAATTACAGTTATGTAGTACTCAGACTAAAAAAAGCACTTTGTATTCCTGAATCAATTCATATTTGGAATCTAGTGAGTAATGTGATTTCAGAACTGTCTTTTTAGCTCAGCATTTCATTTGATTTGTTAATATGTACTCAGATGTACGTTCATACGCTATCAATCGTTAAGCTCGCTTCGATAGCTATAACGATGCTCATTAGCCTCATCATATTACGTAGTCAGGCCGCGAAATTGCCGGAGCTTTACATAAGTATTCCAAGTTAAGCATAATCCTTGTTTGTATAGGAGCGCGCTCGAGATGGAGTAACACTCGTAAAAGTATTATGAATGAACTACCTTTAATGTGAGGGTTCCACTTTTGCATTTCAGTAGGAACCTGAATGGTTATAGTGATGAAATGGAAGTTTTACTGTTGCTTTAGGTTTGGATACAGGATATGTTTCCTTTTTATTAAAGGTACATCTCGGTACTAAGTAGGTTATATTTTAGTATTTTTGCCAAATGTAACCCTTATTTGTAAAATTCTAAAATGTAAAAAGGTAGGTAGGTTGAGTTGTGGTTATCATCTTTTATTTGGATACCAAAACAATTAGCTACACGTTCTATAATGTTCGTCTGGGCATGACGAAACAATTTTGTCCCCTTGTTTTATCACGGGACCCTAAAAAAGAGACAATACGGAACCAGAACCCGTATCGATTGCCCCTGTACATTGTGCGCGTACATCAATGGTGTATCGGGCACAAAGGCAGCAATTGTGACAGATTGGTGGTCGTTCCAATTACAAGCCCTGTCCAAGGTTTTATGTAATTCCCAGATCATGTCGCTGATACTTGATACACGTATCAACGGACACTACAGAGTAAGTCAAGAATGTCATTAGATTACTTGCGATATGCTATTGACACATGCATATTGTTAACACGATCGCGATCAAATATAATATTATTTAATATCAAGAGAAATAGAAACAAGATTAGGGGCGTAGGTTTGCGTAAAGGTTTTTTTTATTACAGGCCATCTGTATATCACTGTAAACGCTGGTTTGCAATTACACCTGTAATGCCACTCTATCTTAAAGCCTTTCTTCTATAGAATAGTCAAAACGCACCACAATCGATAATAATTCGGGTTTGCGGCAGTTGGGAAAATAACGTCCCCAGTAATCGTCGTAATTGCGCAACCACGCAGCCACCCTTCCCAAAATATAACTATTACGCTTTTATTAAGCTCACGGACCCACCAAAGGGATACTCATAATTTAATTACGACCCTCAAAATAAGTTATTTCAAGTCTGCAGGAATTGCCTCGCCGGTTATTTGGTTATGCGTGTGTAGATATCTCGCTTTCGACTCAAAAGTAGCAAAGTTTGTTTTGTTGATAGTAGTAGACTATTTTTTAATTTAGATACGTAAAAATAGTATTCTATTAGGTATATATATATATATATATATATATATATATATATATATATATAGGTCTACTATTAGGTATAGATTAGAACCCTTTAATTTAGTACCTATTCATTTAAGATTACATGTTGACATCAATATGATCTTTCTGAACTTTGTAGGTTAGAAAGCTAATATATCTAAGTATTTACCTACCTAGAGATAACGCTAGGGTCTACTTAGGTCCTCGTAACAGCATAATTTCGAAATGCGCAGTTTTAATTAACTTTATTGGATTCCTCGATGCTTCATTGCAAACTAAAATTAAAACTTACCAACTGTTTTAAAATTTCCCTTAACTTTCCTGAAAGAAAAAAAAACCTCGTTTACCGACTCCGTCTACGTTAAGCAGTTTATTCTTCTGCTTAATTGTAAAAGTAATTTCTTACTTTTTAAATAGCAAAACCGGACCAAAATCCGTCTCTAATTTACGTAAAATACGAAGCATTTTAATAAACAGAGTTGAAAAACATTCAAATATATTCTGTAAGTAGGTTAGGTACCTAGATTATTTTCAATAGTATAGAGGATAAACTGATTGAGAGATTAGGATTATTTATGGATGTATTTTAAATGTAATACAATTTAATTATTTATGAGGAACAGCAATATTTAATGGAGGTAAATATGTTACTGGCCACATGAAGTCAAGTACAGGCACTGGCGGCGAGCGTGTGAATAACGGTCCCCCGAGGGAACACCGGCGACGCGATGCTGACCTTGTTAAATTGATCGGGTTGCCCACAAAATGCCGGAACCCGTCTACGCCTTCGCACCTACTAAGTGTCAAACTTCCATGTAAATTACAGTGTCGATTTGGGTTTTGTAATTTATGTGCACAATTTTATTCTATCACAGAAAAAAGAAAGAAAGATGGATGGATGGTTACCGTAGCCTATAGACGCTTGCAACACCGGGGGTATCCCTCGCGCGTTCTCGACCTTGTAAAAACCTGTAGATATGCTGCGCCAACACCAAATAAATTGGGACAAGGGCAGGAAGATGATGATGACGACGAATTATCATAATGGATCACATCACAGGATCCAAATAAGAAATAATACCTAGTTATAGTAGTAGTACTTAGTAATAACAGTCTAAACTGAATAAAAGCTTGCAAAAAGTATTTTTAACCCCTGACGCAAAAATGACGGGGTGTTATAAGTTTGACGTGTCTGTGTGTGTGTGTGTGTGTGTGTGTGCGTGTGCTAGTGCACTGCATGTGCGTGTGCGTGTGCGTGTGCGTGTGCGTGTGCGTGTGCGTGTGCGTGTGCGTGTGCGTGTGCGTGTGTGTGTCTGTCTGTGGCATCGTAGGTCCCGAACGGATGAACCGATTTTGATTTCGTTTTTCTTATTTGAAAGGTGACTTAGTCGGGAGTGTTCTTAGCTATGTTTGATGAAAATCGGCCCAAGATGGCCGCCGCCACAAAATAGCGAATTACATATTTTTTCACAACTCCCTCAATATGGGTATCAAATGAAAGGGCTTATCTAGGAGAATACTTTACACTATGATAAATTTTCAATCCAAAATGGCCGCCACCACAAAATGGCTAATTACATTTCGTGTTTTCGGGGGTTTTCAAAATTTTTAATTTAGATTAGTTATTTATTTACACGTTTGTAGCACAACTAGCTACTTATGGGTTAATGTTAATGCAATTTTACTTACCGCTCGAAATTTGATTTTTGTCAACATCGAGCGCTCGAACTTCAAAGAAATTGAGGAAAGCAATCCAAGTAAGAATTCGTTGGAAACTGTAACTCACACTTAACCGGTTTTTATATTTTGTCAAGATTCCCGCCTCTTCTGTTTGGCGTAGCAAGGGTTCGTGCCTCGTCTCATTAAAAACCGAGTGCCCAATTTATTTTATATTTAGTAGGTATATATTTCAACTCGTTTATTTACGACAAAAATGTTTTACATCTGAATATATCACCTACTAAGTACTAAATAGAGCAAATTTCTTCAAAATCCTAATTGTCGTTAGATCTGCAAAATCCGTAGTAGACCCTTTCAATGACACTCTTGAACAATTTTACACGAACGAAACTAAATTTTGAAATTGTTATCGCTCTGTTAAAGTAGGTTTCATTCCATATTCAACAGAAGCCATGTTGACGCACAAACAAACAGGTTTATTTCCATATACGGCAGACTAGTAGGTAAAGGGAAATGTTATTAGGGATAATAGGAGTCCGGCGAGAACCCTTAGACGGGGTAGACAATAACCGTTTCCTCTTCAATATTGCTCTATCTATAGCAACCTGCCCGCCTCACGCCGCTGACAGGGATTTATATAACAACCGCTCCCGGGCATTACCGCCTGTAAATATCATTACAACTTCCAAACTAATGTAGTCGTTTTAGTAAAGCCAAAACCGAAATCTATTGCGTAATTATTTATTGCTCTCGAATTGTAAGTTCAACGCCGAGTTAAAAATAAATAAAAATAAAATCAACATCCTCCAATATAAATATTTGAGGATGTTGATCTCTACCAGTATGTTGTAAGATTCGATCAAGGGAATTAGGTTATTGCGAGGTTCCTGAGTGCGGTAATACTTTTTACACACATGGCTTCAAGATGTCCTTTTAAGGTTTCTTTGAACTCTTGAGATGGCAAAATACGGACACGCTATATAAATCAAAGTACAACGCTCACAGACAATAAAAATGAGCTTAAAAAACCCATTTATTTGAGTTTACGATCCGCCATATATGAGCAACTTTTTACTACTAAGTGACTCTCTTGGCGCAGATTTGACATAATATTTGTTTAAATTTGTTCAGTGGATTGCTGTTGTAGACTATTTTAATTTTATATTCAATTTAATTTATTGATTAATCACTTTTTGTTGGACATTTTACAGATAATGCTTGTAGCAGAAAAAGTTGTATTACCAGAAGTTGGGTAACCAACCATACATGCCTGTAATATGAGTTGTAATTCGTTTGTGTGGTGTATATCTGTATTTATATTTAGTATTCGTAGCGGGTTTGCAGAAAGGGAAAATCGAACTTGATATTCGAATGATAGACCTCACCAGACACCAATAAGTTGCATTTTGTGTAACCGACTAGATAGCCCGCAGCGCACTGGCGCAAAAACACATTTAGCCTCTGGCTTCGAGTTTCAAAAATTGTTTCTCAATTTCTGCTTACGAAAGGGTGCACGAGAATGTTGTATTTATGTAGGGGTGTTATTTTGTGCTCAATACATACCTACACGAAAAACTTATAGGATTTTTGTTCTTTTACCGAAATGTATGTTTGATCTGGCGATACTTATTGTGGGGTTTCTTTCTTATGTCACAGTCCAGTTGTACTGAGTCATTTTGAGTTTACGGTTGAATGAATTTTCATCTTTATCGCCTTTATTTCCTAATGTTAAAGTACCTAAACTTTTATTATCCCCAGATGAGCTTTGTCGAAGTATCTAAATTTTTATTATTCCCAGATGAGCCTATTTAGTAGATATATTTCATGGAGCGTTGGTCAATTGACAAGTTCTTCAGTTATCTTTCTGACCCTTAATCCACAACTATACTAGCTTAGCGCAATGATGCTTCCAGGCTTAAAAGTTAATCAGTAACATCTAACGAAGACCTAGGCTTACTGTTGGTATGATATGATGAATAGTCAGAGAATGATAGTGATAGTATAGTACTATAAAATAACTTCTACAAAATTCTAATATAAAACAAAGCCAATAGTTAAATCAATGTAATTGCATTTTTCACTAACAAAGACTTCCCGGTTCCCGTATGCGGCGATTGTTATGTAATACTTCACAAAGTGAAATAAACAATAGACGCCAGTACCTACTTCTCCAAGAATTTTATTAGAGAAGCTATTGAATGTCGAGTAGAACTGAATGATGAATGCGAGCGCCTCTAGTTTTGTTGGTATTATTTTGGGTTACTTATTTATGAATACACTAATCGGCTTCTCGTACCTACTAACATTGGTAATTAAGTTGGACGCAATATTGTCAGACAATCTGCTCTCGAAACGAAACTATGTATTGGATAAAGTAATTAATTAGGTACTTGCTGCTTAGTCACACGTTATAGATCGTTTATATTTTGATAATGTAAACACACATTCAGATCACAGATGCATGTTATTATTTTATTATATAAATATATACATATAAATATAACAGAAAAAGCGTCCTAATGTTTTTCTTGACGAACTTAATGTATGAAGAGATGGACCTTTTATCAGAGCTAACGATAGGAAACGGAAGTCGTCTGGAGAAAGATAAATAATTTACGTAGTATATCATTCATCGTGGCGGATTTGAGGGAGAATATTCACATGGTGGGGACGTAGTTTTTATGTGAGCTCGTCCCCACTTTTATGAAGCACAATATTTAGTTGATTGTCTGCAGGTTACGGCCATGACGTCACAGAAAATCAGGGATAAAACCGCTCGCTGTTTGTATCATTTTTGGATGAACCAGTTCGAATATTTTTAGTGTTATTTTTTTAATGTTTTGTTTGAAATGAAGAACCGTCTATCGCAACTAGTATGCACATCATGATAAATTCATGCCAATTTAGATAGTTCAAGCCGTATTTGCTCAAAGCAAAAAATATGAATGTTTATTTTTACGCTGAGTGTAATATGCCTAACACTAAATATTATTTTTAAGTACCAAGAGTAGAGTCCTATACACATAGAACACAAGTGTTTACAAGTGGAACCTGATGTGTTTTTAATTAAGATAAACTTTGACAGTTCAAAGTTGCAAATAAGTAGAAAAGTAGAGTAGATATCTAGATTTTGTACATAGTACCTGCGCATTTGATTAAACTTCAGAAATACAAGAGCTAAGGAGGGAAAAAATCTACCACAACACGACAA
Source organism: Acronicta psi (assembly GCA_946251955.1). NCBI lineage: Eukaryota > Metazoa > Arthropoda > Insecta > Lepidoptera > Noctuidae > Acronicta > Acronicta psi. The sequence continues at coordinate 4,809,532 of OX276475.1, read as the reverse complement.
GATTATAAGACTTCATATTTCTTTATGTTTACTATTCATGAAAACACCAAACAGGAAGTTTGGAGTTTCATGTCATTTTACCATTGAATGAGCTATTGAAAAACACACACAGTCGCAGCTGTCATGTTTCATGGAAACCTGTATGTTATGTAAGTACCTACTTTGAGGATAATGGACTCCTGAAATAGAGATTATATTTTCGGGTGTTTGACATTTTTAAGAAACAATAAGAACATTTTTTAAGAGAAATTATGATTATATAGTGTGTGTATAAATAGATGGAGCAGTTCACGAGAAATTCATACAAAGTTCGGGTAAGAGTCATTCGAACCTCTTCCTTCAAACAATAGTAAGAAAAAGAACTTAATGATGACAAGGCACATTGATATTATCATGAAATGTAAGTATGTGTGTAGAAATGTTTTGTTATTAACATTACCTAAGTAGAATTTGCAGTGACTAGTTTTTTATCGAGACCGGCCTTTAGGGGCCGTGTTAATAGTGCTAAGGCCTTCATTGTTACGTTGCAAAAAAATGATGTTGCTACTCAACTTGTACAGCAGCATCTCTCTGTTGCAATGGAAAGAAGATGGCTCTAAAGCTTCATAATACGGCCCCTGGTCCCATTGTCTAGTCATTGCCGCTCATGTGCTGCATCAGCATCAGACGCTACTCCACTGCAAAGCAACTGAGAGGGGGAACTATCTCTCACGCTCAAGTGCTTTACGACAGACTCCAACGTAACGTAGTCAGCTAGTGTTTTTTTTTAAACGGCATATTTCATAATTTGAATCAACAGTGATAGCTTTTATTGTGTAATTGATTTAGAAGCGGCCTCCTTAAATATTCCAATATTTTTTTCCAAATTACATTTGCCTAGTACTTTTACATTTGGATTTTTGTTTTTTCAAAGCTACTTACAGAAACATTTTGCTTAGTTAGTGATTTGATTGATATTATTCATTTCAATATTGATGCCGAATGCCTGGAAATCAATACTATCCATGGTAATCAGGTAATCCTTACTAATATTATAATTCCAAAAATAACTGCATCGTTCTGTCTGTTTGTTACCTATTTACATTAAGACAAAGCTTTTGCTAGCTGTTGCACTCGCATACCAAAAAACTTTTTGAGACAAACGGTAGCCTATTTTGACAAAATTTTTCCTGTATGAAAGGACTTATACCAGTTTAGGCGTAAAAAGGTAACAAAAAGACAGACGGTGTACCTACCTTTCGCATTTATCGTAAAAATATTAGTCTGAAAGTGTATGTCTGTAAAAATAACTGCCGATAGAGGAAAATGAAATGAAATAACGTAATATTTTTATGAAATGTTGGAATACAATCAGATAGGTATCTAAGTGCGGCAGAATGATGATCAACGTTTGTGTCTTACAAAGAGGATCATACAAAATGACATGATGAATACATGCGGGAGAGCTAAGAGAGCTTGCAAATGTAATGGCAAGGAGATGTAGCAACCTGCGTGGTGCGAACGCAGCCTAACATAACATTATTGTACGAAATTCTAAACCGAAATCCGTTGTAGAACTAATTAGTTAATTACGAAACAAATGTTAGTTCTGCGGTAATTTCCATAGTAAAACTTTCTTTCTTTACAATCAGGTAGGTGGAGCAGAGGAATGTTCCTTGAAAGTAGAAGCAAGGTAGCCGACGCTCTTGCGTTAACAGATTTCTATTTTGATGGAACGAAGTACCTACTTATAAAAATAGATAGGCAGAGAATAAAGAAGAATATTATGGACATAGTGTAATAATTCTAATTTTCACTGTGGTATGGAGGAGAAGAAAACATTTTGTGTGTAGTTTTTGAGCTCGTAAATTCCTAAATATTTCTAGAAACAACTTTTTCTTTTCGTTATATTTTTTTATTTTAATAACCTGTTATTACCTATTTTTGTCTCAGTGCCTTAGTAGCTATACTAACCGAAAAGACGCAGGTTCAAACCCTGTCTGAGAAGATTTTTTTTTCTCGCAAAATGTATTTTTTATTGCTAACTTCCTTATCCAACTTAGCTACCGAGACTATTTTCATGGTATTTGAATAACAGTGCTAAAACAATGAACAGCAATGTTTTCCCCTAAGCCACATTTTAAGACCTGATATGTATCTCAAAGAATTAATCAGCGTAACCCAGAAAGCAGTCCGCAGGGGATTCTATTTTTTCCTCTATTTCTACCGCAAATATCGTTATTGTATGTAAAGAGGCCGATTCTCACTCGCAATATATATCAATGTCTTATACGCTTACCCTTACACCTACCTCATACACCTTGAAAATCTTATAACAAAAGATGAAAATATTGTTATATTCGAGTAAAAATGTTTTTCTTTTCTTTTGGATGAGCCGAGGCAGATGTGTACATTGTATTGTATTATACAATAAAAAGACGAACAATAACGATCGACGACTCGATTAGCGAATAACAAACCTGGGATATTGCGTGGCTGCGGTCTAGGTTCGATGCTCGCATGAAAATATACCACCTTTTATCACCTACAATGCTTGTACAGAGGATAAGTACCCATACAGAATTAATAAAAACTTGTTTTTTACAAAAATAAGTTTCTTTACAAATACTAAGAGAATTAAAAAATGTAACACAAAGCGGGCGGGTTCTCAGGTTTCAAGAAAATAAGGTAGATACTTAGATAGTGTAGATACCCTACATGTTTTATTCGGCTTGTGTTTAATAAGAAAACCCTTTATACTTACGACAATAGGAAAACCGATAAATTAGTTAAACAAGTGCCTACTTAGTAAACTAGATATACTAACTTATATTCTTATAAGAACACTGCGAAACAGTCAGACGAAATTGAAACCTCAAACTAAAGTTGAGCCATAACGCGGTAACGTACCTACCTATACACGAGACGGGTCTACGCACTACAGTCGATAAGAATGAGCAATTTGTATGCAAAGTGCCCGATACAGCCTGTTTATACGGAATACAATATTAAAAAATGGTCAACGTAGCTGCTTATAGTAACGTGGACCATTCTTTGATATTGTATGCTAAGTGATAACACTTTTAATCGATCAGGAAGGTTAAACTGCGGTTGCCGCTGACAGTCTGATAGGTGACCAACTCAGATCACTCGGACCCACCGTGCTTCAATGCACTGTTGGTGCCGGTTGCCATACGGGTATTCTCAGCGGTAATCTTAAAACTTGACAGAACTTGATGGAGCTTTATGTTCCATTTTTTAATTTATCCAGAGGTGAAATAGGCCCATAGAATATTAGTATTGGCAGTTAATGCTTAAATTAATATAATACGTTGTGCCGTATAAGGGGTGGTACGAGTTCAAATTCAAGAAACATTCTTTTGACACAGTTTTAATAAAATTCCATAGCAATCCTTGATTTCCTCCAATTCTGAATTCGAGAATAGGCCCATGTCCAGTAGTGGGACAGTAATGGGCTGAATTATTAAGTAAGTAGGTACCTACCTATTTGTATCTGCAGAGCTGACCAAGCGACACTGGTCCTACGCGTAGAGGGTCCTGAAAAAACTGGAATCTAATATGGAGCGGTAAACCAAACATAACTACAGCTTTCGTCGAACTGTATTGTGATGATTTTCGTGGAAAATAGGAATGTTATTTTAATGCGAGGTAATTAATAATAATAAAATCCCCAGTTATCACTGTCCACTGTCGGTCTAATAATGCGTCTCCTAATACCTACTTGAAGTTTTATTGCCTACTAGCATCCCGCCAGCGGCTTCACCCGCGTGGTCTTATAATTTTTTCCCCCGTTTTTGCAACATTTTTCATTACTACTCCGCTCCTATTAGTCGTAGCGTGATGATATATAGCCTATGTTACTCGGGGATAATGTAGCTTTCCAAAGGTGAAAGAATTTTTGAAATCGGTCCAGTAGTTTCGGAGCCTATTCATTACAAACAAACAAACAAACAAATCTTTCCTCTTTATAATATTATTATAGTATAGATAAAACGGCAGACTGGCTAGCCGTTGTGCTATATCAGCGCCGTGACAGTACCGGATGAAATAGTACCCAACTCTTATGGATCTTTCCAACTTTAGTGTTTGTTTATTGAAGTCGGCTAACGCTATAATCAAATATTGTTCTCTTCTTGGTCATTTTCTGGCTAGGCTTTGCTATTGAACAAAAAAGAAATATATATACAAGGTAACAAAAACTCTCCGCGTCTCAGTACCTAAAGTTTTCGCGTGTAATGGAGTATGGAAGAATTATTATTATAATTTCTATAGAAAAACGATAGGAATTGTGGGAGCGACAATATACAACGTGATTTATTTGCTACACGGACTGCAACAAAAGCACGATTCGTGGAAAAAACAGAATTGTTCGCGATATTGCGTTGAATAGAAATTTTATATTTTATATTAAAAGTACTATCAAAAGAATCAATGTTACGTTGCTGATTATTGCGGGTATTTTAAAACGCCTATCTTTTTATCTCTTACTACTATTACAAAGACGATTATATAACACAAAGTTCAACTTCTTTTTCGTTTTTAGCCGGCACGTAGCATTGAAAACCATATTTATTTTCACTTAATAAGTTGTTTAGGTACCGAGCACATAAGTAATCTGTAGTTTCCGGAAATTATACACCAATTATTAGTGTAAATCCAACAAAAAATAACCTATATATCACTCTTTGAATCTAAAGGGATTCTAAATAACTGAGTAAGGCAAGTAAGTACCAAGTACTTGCCTAGACAAAGCAGACAAGACCAGTTGATCTATCACAGTCGATTTCTTTCAGGAAAATTCTGACACATACGGGAAGACATTCCAGACCAGATCGATCCTCCATTTTCGATTATTATGCATTAGTCTTTATTTAATTTAATCAACACAATAAGATGGAAAAAAAGGTTTTGGAAAAGTGCCTAAATGTTTTTTGAGGGTGATTGATTGAGAGCGATATCTGGTTAATTAACATTTTTGTTATTGATGATTCCTCTTGCTTGACTTGAACATTTTCCTTTGACCATACGCGTTCACTAGCTTGACCGCCTGACGTGACCATTATGGTCATATTTCCATAACGACAGCATTCTTCGCAGCCAATTCGCAGCGATCTACTTGGTAGTCCATGGCCATGGTCCAAGTCCAAGTAGATGATACTTTATGGATATAAGGATATTGATTTGTATAAGCTTAACAAATTGACCTACGACGTTAATAGATATGCCTCATTATGATTTTTAACACTAAATTATTTTTTTTTTTTTATAACATTTACATATACCGAGTACACCATAGATACCGACCATAGATCTGCAATAATAACTTTGAAATTAATGTCAATAATTTTAAACTGCTGCGTCTGCAATTAGTATACTACCTTACCTACCTAATAATTACGTGACAATGCTTAGTACAAAAACTAAAGGTTTTCGTAAAATCATCTCAAAAAATGTGTCAAGTATGTGGTGTTTAATTAATTACCTATGTTATATCGTTCAAAATCACAATCTATTATTACTTAGACAGAGACAGAATATTTGAATTAAACTAGTCTACACAGACGAAATTTCGATGTTTACAAATATATAAAGTAATACATATTAGTCGTATTAAAGTAGAAAAGTGTTAGCTAACTTATTTTCACACTTAAAAAGTTAGTGACCACGTTCAAAAGTTATCCAAGTTTATAACAACTTCCTGCACAAACTGCGAGTGGCGAATAAAGTTTTCCATAAATTCGGATATCCCATTACCATTTATTATTTCCGCGAGGCTGCTACAGGTGCTATCCAATCTGAGGAGGATATTGTCAAATGGCTTCCCATTTTACGTACTGAAGGATTCTCCGCTGAGGGAAGTACCGATTTAATCTGACGTCCGGCTGGAATGGATTGAATGTTTTCCCTTACGAGGTGAAACGAGTAAACAAAGTAAAAGGCTGACTCGAGAAATGTGGACGCGGATGAGGATTATTTGTACAAAATACGACAATATTGTGTCAGGTTTACCTAACAACCGGTTTATTGTTAAAGGAGGACACATTTAACTGCCAGTCGTGTTTTTTTTTTACAAATACTTATTTGCCAGAAAACATGGTTCTACTAAATTTAGTATATTGAAAAGGGTCGGTGACGATAAGGTATGTAAAACTCAATTGTAACTAAAAAAAATGTATGTCAGACATTTCGTCGTATACTTACTGTCAAATACAAGGTGAAAGGAACATCGACGTACATCCAAATACCAGTACATGATACTGGACGCCCCTGCGTTGAAATTTTCCTCGTAACTTTTTTCATCAATTTTTTAATTTTTTCTGCAGTGTTTTTTACTTGAACGTGTAAAAAACATTATTTCTATCGACCCAAATTAATTATTTAATTTGTTTCGAATCGCGCGCGCGGAATTATTTACCGCGGAGCGTTATAATCGCGTTTTTAGCAATACACTGGGAGCTCAAAAATGACAATATCTGTAATAACCGATCATTTTCTACATGAACGAACTAGGTCATTTTATTTTTGACCTTGAGTGAAACCTTGTCACGACGTTAGTGCGTCGATGTCCCTTCCACCTTTAAATATGAATTCTAACTTATTAGAAGTTGTCACCAGTTAATTCCTATAATCAAAAGGCGATTCTTGGTACTCTCATATAAGTATTAATTATACGATCTAATTATGCGGTCTCCGTAATATTTGCCTCTATGAACTTCCACATCACGGCTTTTTATGTATTTCATGGTTATATTGAAGGTTATATTTAACTAACGGACCGTCCCTGCTTCTCCGCATATATTTTACTAGCTTTCCGCCAGCGGCTTCGCCCGCGCTTTCATCATATTCAACCCCTTACAGCCCTTTTTCGCATTAAAAAGTATCTAGACTATCCGTGTATCAATTTTAAATCGGTTCAGTAATTTGGCGTGAAAGCGCGGCAGACAAACAAACAGACAGAGTTACTTTCACATTTAAAATATTAGTAAGGATAAAAAATCTTAACCCCAACTTTATCCAAATAAATGAATAAATAAACTGTCATGAGGTCTGGACTCTGGGGTCTTGGTGGATACCACCACAACAAAATATTTTGCTGCCGGGCTGTCAAAGCACAGTTTCTAAGACATTATCAGGGAAGTAATAGATGAGTTATACCCCGTTGTGTTATAACTATTAGGCCTTATTGTTATAAATAGAGAAGACTAGCAGTTCGGCTGGTATTCTACAGTAATCTACACAAAATCTTAAAAGAGATGTAGTAAGACATTATTCTCATCGTCGGGTACCTTAATACATTAGCATAAAGCTAGATGTTAGGAGCCATTTATCAAGCATTAAATGTCATAAATCATACATACGATTCGTTTTGTCAACATAGTATCTAGTGGAGCTTTTAATGCACTGCTAAGCATGTTTGATAATACTGTATTACTTACACATAATATGAAGAAAATTACTCGACAAACATGTGAATCTAATCTAAGATTTCCTTAATCATTTAGTCCACTCGATGTCCGGAAATTGATTTCTACGTAGACAAAAGAGCAGTCCAGCTATTCACCGATGTGAATGTTTTTTTTTTGTAAAAACTTGTTTTTCTTATTTCTAGAAAGAGTTCCGGCTTAATGCCAACATTCATTACACGGCTTAGCCCGCTTATACTTAGGGCCTTTTAAAATTACTGTGGACTTATTTCTTACTACGTGAAAAAACATTTTCCGCTATTTCCCGCTTCATGAGGACTACTGTAACAACGACATTATTATTTCTGAATAGCTAAAATAACTTCAATGAAGTCCTGAGAGTAGTTAAGTTATCCACCATCTTGGTTCGAATAATAATTTTCAAATCGTCAAAGGATTTATGAAATTTCTAAGAATATAACTTGATAAGGTATTATCGAAAAAGAAATTAAAGCTTTTATAAAAAAAGGTTTAATTTGTTATTGTTTGTTTATTGCTATTGGATATATTGGATTATATTTAATTGTTTTAGAGATTTCAACATAATCAGTGAGTGGCATTTCGCTGATATAAATCATAAATGGCAGACGTAACACAAGTTTACTGTAACAAGTATGTACATTATAATTTACGGGAACGGGAACCGCATGCTGTCTACTTCTGGAAATTGTGTTTTAACCGTAATTAATTATTACAATGCACTAATGTGAAATCAATAATTGATAATTTCATGAATTGTGAATAAAATAAAATAATGAGATTTTATGATATTAAGTAATGGCAATGTATCTTAAACCTAAAAAAGTGAAATCGTAGTCTAAGGAAACAGTTATTTTTAAACTGAACAGAACTTCAATTTACCTATTTAGTTTAATTTTACACATTTTGTCTTATAATATTAAAAACCCCTGGTCCCCGGTCCCCCCTGGTTGATTAAAACTCTACAACCGAAATGAAGGTTAACGGAAAAATTCATCAAAGGAAACCACGAGTGAGATATAATTAATTAATTAAAACATAAGATGCATATGCTTGCCTGAAGCAAACCATTTTCTGAATTTGATTTGTATAAAGCTGGACAAACTTAGTTTATGATCATCTCATGTCGTGCGGTTGCGCGGTTGTAAAAACTTTATACCTAATGCTTCCAGAATATTTTACATATAAATTAAATGTTAAGACCGTGTCGGGTATAAATTTAATTAAGTCGCAACCATTTTCTGGGAAGTGGTCGGGTGGTTTAGTATTCCTGTGTGGAGGTGCGGTTCAGCGGTACACTAGCACTCCTGTCAGCCGGGGCCTACGTCAAAATTCTAATTAATTTACTCAGTTCAAGAGGCTATTGACGGTCGATAAATTAAATCTACGTCTATTTGAAACTTCAATAAGGATTACAGAATAATCCTCAAAGACAGACGTGCCAGATTATACTAAAATAATCGGTTTAATATACGTTAAAATCACTACATACTTTTACCTAATTTTACATTTTGAATAATCTTGTAATCGGTTTCATTACAACAATAAGTTACTGTTTAGAGACATTTGTAAGTACGCACTTTGTTATCTTGCTCAAATGAAACAGCTGGTGTACCAACTAGAGCAATTTCTTTTGATTCTTGTCAACGCGGAAAGTTTCTTAGCTGTTATATCTATGAAAATATTAAATTATGTGAATCACACGAATATACGTTTGGGGTAAGAATCGAACCTACGACACTCGGTGCAACGGTAGCGGCGCTAGACCAATCAAATAATCTGGCGGTAGAAGTTGTGAGAAAACTTAAGGTCAGTTTGGCATCAGGCTTTGAAGGCTAAGTGCAAACAATTCATTCATTCATCAACATACACGTGTCCAGAATTTATTCTATTCACCCAGACCCAGAGTTCAGTGGTCTGACAGCGAAACATATTACGCGTTGCCGTAAGATTGGTATCTATGTATTATCTATGATTAATTGTTTGTTGTGTACCAAAATATGATATTTTTGCCGAGTGTATGGACAGAATATTTAAACAGGAGAGATTATTATCGTAGAGTAAAAGATATACTTGTAGACAGTGACTAAGTCAAAATTATTACGCACTTGGCCACCCCAAGTGGCTGCTAACAGAGTATTCCCTAAGGGGAAATGACGTCATAATACCGCCCACAATGACAAAACTGGTCTCGGATAAGTGCTCCTACGTATTTTAGTGTACGTTCCTCACCACAGGGAAATGAGACAAACAAACTTGGCCAGGACTTCCTCAACAGCCCGTGGCGTGGTGGAGAAGTTAAATAGAAGAGGAAAAACTTCAAACACGATACATTTCCCAACTTGTTTAATCAGTTTGTTTTGAGACTGTAAAACGTTAGGTACAGTAGCGCACAGTGCGCCTTGCTTTATGAAACTAGAAAAAATCTTATACGGCCGGAAAGTAAGTAGAAACTTTGCGATATTGATGCGTACTTCAACTACACCGCCCCCGCTGTCCATCCGTCCGTCGTCCGTCTGTCTGTCAGCAGACTGTATCTTATGAACCGTAATTGGTAGAAAATTGAAATTTTCACAGTTTCTTCGACAAATACAAATTTTATAGATACCTACCAATAAAAAATTGTACGGAACCCTTTTGTGCCGCTCCGATTCGCACTTGACCGGTTTATTATTTAGAAACAACGAAAACTACAACGAACCGCATCCCGCAATTCGCACTTGACCGGTTTTTTATTTAGACATAACGAAAACTACAACGAATCGGATCTCGCAATTCGTTGGCCGTTTTGTATGTAGGTAATACTATTATATTCCGTTGGACCAGCTGATTTCTTTTACGTGATTCGTGCTTTTTCGTTCTATAGTGAAAGATTGTTCATAATGATAATTGATAATTATGTACAAAATCTTTACATGTTTAAAGTCAATTAAGATAATATGGTAGTAATAATAAGTATGCTGTGGTGAACAAGATATTTGTCATTCCTTGTTTTATGACGCCTGGAGCAAACCAAACAACCTAATTTCCAGTTGCTGTATAAGATTGTCAGATCGGCCACCAGACCAATTTTGTTTACACATACAGCTCTCGTATTTAACTTCGACGTACAGTTTGATATTCGGTCGGAAGACTCAGAAGTGGGCAGTACGCTTACTCTAGTAAACTTATCGTATTTAAAGCTTCAGATACCCGGTTCCGACAACAGTTTTAGAGTAATACCTACCAGAACAATTATGGTATTATGTAGTGATTATTAGTATCAAGTCGAACTTATTATTCATACTGGGCCATGTCTCATGGAGTGGTGCAGCCACGGTGAAGCGTCGGACAGTACTGCTGCTGTGTATATTGTGAAGAAATTATTTGTTATCGTTAGGAAATAGGAATTTGTTAATGAAATCATCTTAATTACTAATCAATTACTAATCAATTACTAATATAAGTTTTTTACTAACATTCACAAAATGAGTCATGGTTACTTGAAATACTATATTGGCATTGTATTGTATATTATACAAATACCATATATATACTGATATTATAAATTTGAAACTAAATCTGCCCATCTGTTTGTCGAATATGTTATCACGCCTAAACCGTTGACCAGATTTCGCTGAAAAGTCTTTGGAGTATTTTCATGAGGTGACTGACCAACCTACTCTTAATGACACTCTAACATTAAATGCAGAAGGAGTCGACGGAGCAGATCAGATCAAAAATGAGTACCTAGGTCTGTTGGTAACTTGTTATGATAGTCGGGACACCAAAGCGAGAAATCCATTCTCTGGTAAATGTCACAACCACCTCATCCGCAGTAATAGTCCACATGAGCCATACTGAATTACTGACGCCAAGAAAGCACTTTGTAGGGATGATTACAACCCCTTGGTTTTGTAGTGGTCTGAAGAGGATTTGCAAGTGATCCATAACTGAATCTCCTTCATTGAAAATACGAGAATATCATCAACGTATGGAAAGCAGAAATCAAGACCCCGTCCCGTAACCTCATCGACAAAGCTTTGGAAAGTTTGTCTCGCATTGTGCAACCCAAATGTCATGAAGGGGAATTCAAAGAGGCCATATAGGGTCGTGATGGCTGTCTTCGTTACGTCGTCTTCAAAAACAGGAATCTGCTGGTAGGCCTTAACAAGATCTTGGTTCTGAATACAGTGGCCAAAACAATTACATTATAGGTTGTAAAATCTATAATGTTGTCCGGGACTGTTGTAGCGTTCAGAGCCCAATAGTCGCCACAAGGACGCCAGTATTTTTTTCATGGTCATGTGCAGTGGCGATGACCATGCGCTCTTTGAAGGTGTAGCTGTGCCACACTTAACCATTACCACCAACTCCTTTATATCCGAAACGAGTTTGTGAGAAACAAGTGGATGTGGACGAAAAGAGACAGGAGATCCATCCGCGGTTTTAATATACTGCACCGTGCTGTGCTTGGTAATCCTCGGAAGTCAAGGTTGTTTGGTAACTTCAGCTAGAATATAACTACAGGAGTTGGACGAAGAAACTGAAACGGTTTCCTGTTTCCGAGGGCCATATCACTAACTGTCTATCCTGCTGTTCTTCATGCTGTTCCGAGATTGACAGACACTGAACTAGCTTAGACTTCACTTTGGGGATTTATTTAAATAATATCCTCTATTTCGCTTGCAAATATGTATCGAAACAAAACAATAAACGTGTAAACTAAACTAATGTAAAAGTAATGCAGAAAATTTATAACAGGCATATCACATTGAAAAATAAATAAATGTAAGCCATTATAGGCAAAAAAATCATTCAACAAAACATGTAATAAAAGCAAATGTAATAAAGTAAATGTTAGATGTGAGAGTAAAGCGCAAATTTCTTGTTAATCTATACTATTATAAAATTGTAAAAAAGTTGTGTCTGTACATTGAAGATATTTAAAAAACAACAAGTGGGTTAGAGTATATATATAAACAATCGCGAACCCAAAAAAGTGATTTTTAGAATTCTTGTCTGTTTGTCTGTTTGTTAGGGGTTGGCGCTAAACCTACTGAATAGATTTCAATTTTGTGTGAACTGTTGTAAAGCATAATTTCCAACTTAAAAACTGATGTAAAGCTTTTTTTAATTATTTGTATAGATCCTAAGATAGAGCTTGACCTCTCTTTTGTATGCAAGCCCATAGAAAGAAGAGATCGACATTGTTGGTTTTTATTTTTTAGTTTTCTGTTTAAAAGTCCATTGTTCAACTAAAAAAATGAGGTATATCTCATTCCACTCGGTTGCGTAGATGCTGAGATAGTGCTTGACCTCTCTGTAGTATGCATTCCGATTGATATAAAGGATCATTATTATTGGTTCTTAAATTAAGTTGTCATTTATGCGCAGAAATCGTTATTATTGATTGCTTATAAACGTTTAAAGTGGTATAGAGTGTGCCGTCCGCAATAACAACAACTAATTTATTTAGTTAGGACATCTACCGATTTTAACTAGATATTGAGTTACAAAGGTCTGAATGCTATCTCTTTGTGTATTTTTTTCGATTGAAACCCGACTTCAACATATTTTCGGTAAAGGCTAAGAGGATGATGAAACTGTTATAGTGAGTTTTTTTATCTTCTTTGGGATCCATTTCTAATCCTAATTTTGCTTCTACATCCACGTAAGCGAAGCCTCTGGCAAAATCTAGTATAATAAAAAATATGAACAATGCTGCCGCTCACCATTACCTTGTTAGTATACTAATGAGAGTAATGATATATTTAGAAAAAAAAAACTCGCGAGCATGAGCAAAAATATCTGATGAATCAATCATATTAAACATTCAGACTCAGACAAGATCACAGAAAAAATCCTCCGATATGTAAAAAATATTATTTTTCCAAATTCATCGCCATTTTAGACTATTTCAAAATGACAAAGAAACTCTACGATTTTTTCAGAACATATTCTCCTTACAACTTGTGGCTTGTAGACAAGCCATGAAATAATCGTGTGTTGTGCTATCTCAGAATTGTCTGTGTTTTGTGATACAAGCACAGAAAGAGAAGTAACGTAGACACAACAAGGCGGTTAGTCTATGCATCGAAATGTATCTAACTTCTGCCCAATCGTGCGCTCCTTCTTCCACTGCCGACCATAGATCAATATACCCTTCTGCCAACCTCTGATCGACTCGCACGCATATCGCGTTGCCGAGTTCCAAGCCACTGGCTATTTAGTTTGCCTACTGACTACTGTGTGTGTGTAATATTTTATAACAACCCATCGGCAAGTGTTATTTCTCGGCCAGAATTAGGCCGATCGCTCACGTGATCGATACTCATCTCGCCGGCTGCCGCACAATCCGTAATTTAAAACCACGGTTCGGCCGCTATTGTTGGCCCATCCTGGCCGCCTCCAAAGTCCTCATGTGGCCCAACGCCGGATACCAAGGTACGGTACACAGGACAATACCTTTTTCACTATGTTCAGCCAGAAAATTCATGTTCACTATACCTGTACAGCCCCAATTTTTTACCCATCTTACAAAGAAAGGCGTCGCGTCGCGAGCTTTGTATTATCTAACTCTATGCATATAAGTATTTTAATACCCATTGTATTGAAATTCTTGTTAGATTATACTTTAACTAGCCTATGCCCGGGACTTCGTCCCCGTAGAATTAATTGCCCCGTTTTTGTAACATTTTTAATTTATATTTCGCTCCTATTGGTCATAGCGTGGCGCCAAATCAGCCCAATAATTCCTGAGATTAAGAGTTCAACCATCAAACAAACAATAATAATAATAATAAAAATGTATTTACCAAATTAAACTTTACATTTTTTAACAATTACCAATGGTCCCAAACTAGCCTAGGCCTGTATCTTGGGCACCACATAAGTTGACATCTAATTAATACTTAGTAAACTTACAAACTTTTCAACTTTATAATATTAGTATTCAGCTTAATAATATTCGTTAATAGTTAAAGTATAATCTAACAAGAATTTCAATACAATGGGTATTAAAAAACTTATATGCATAGAGTTAGATAATACAAAGCTCGCGACGCGACGCCTTTCTTTGTAAGATGGGTAAAAAATTGGGGCTGTACAGGTATAGTGAACATGAATTTTCTGACTGAACATAGTGAAAAAGGTATTGACCTGTGTACCGTACGTTGGTATCTGGCGTTGGGCCACATGAGGACTTTGGAGGCAGCCAGGATGGGCCAACAATAGCGGCCGAACCGTGGTTTTAAGCTGCGGATTGTGCGGCAGCCGGCGAGATGAGTATCGATCACGTGAGCGATCGGCCTAATTCTGGCCGAGAAATAACACTTGCCGATGGGTTGTTATAAAATATTACACACACACACAGTAGTCAGTAGGCAAACTAAATAGCCAGTGGCTTGGAACTCGGCAACGCGATATGCGTGCGAGTCGATCAGAGGTTGGCAGAAGGGTATATTGATCTATGGTCGGCAGTGGAAGAAGGAGCGCACGATTGGGCAGAAGTTAGATACATTTCGATGCATAGACTAACCGCCTTGTTGTGTCTACGTTACTTCTCTTTCTGTGCTTGTATCACAAAACACAGACAATACTGAGATAGCACAACACACGATTATTTCATGGCTTGTCTACAAGCCACAAGTTGTAAGGAGAATATCTCTTAGTGGCTTAGTGGTCAGAGCGTCTGGTGTACCGAACCAGAAGGCGCAGGTTCGAATCCTGCCCGCCCGCCGATTTTTTCCTTCATTAAAAATAAATTATTATTAATAGGTAATTCTTTTCACTAATTAAATCTACACGTTGGTTTTAAATAAGAATTGATTCCACAAAATGTTTGGGAATCAATTCTTCTTTAAAACCAATGTGTAGCCGCTCCGTAGCAATTTTCGAAACTTAATGATAGGTTCATCACAAGCAGTCTTTTAAATAAGGCAGCTATGTAGGGATACGTGCAGAATAATACCTCGAGACTAAGACAATATTCCTGCAGCCACGAATACAGCTGTAAAAATATTGTTATGAAAATTTATTATTATACATTGCACCTATGCACGTCTGTGGTCACAGCAAAAAACCGTGACGTAATACTGCGTTTAACAATCTGCCTGCCAATTACGAAAAATGGAGAAAGCGGTAAAAAATACAATCAATTTATTATTATGTAGGCACCGCACACGCTTTTAATTGGTGATGAAACAATATCGTGTTCCAAATTAGCTTGTTCATGATTTTGAATATGTTTTCGTTAAACGAATGTGTGTAATTACAGGTAGATTGGACAGACATAAACGGAACAGCGCTGCCTGAACAGACGCAATGGTTTCTGAACTAATATTGGCTCGAACAGAGGTTGACATCGAAAGCCGGAAATAGTATTTGAAAACGTGTTTGAACATAATATCTAGTTTTAGATATGTATGTACAATTGTACATACGTAGTGGGGTTGCAAAAACCTCTCATACCGCGAGGATATCCTTATCATGCGTAAAAGAAGTAAATGATTACCTGACATGTCAATTTAAAATTCAATAAACAAATACTACAATAAATATTGTAGTATTAATTCTTATAGGCACAAGCATATACCTAGTACGCATACTGTTTAAAAAAAGCTTTTATTTCGAAATTTAAAAAAAAATAGAAAAGCAACAGCAACAGCCAAAATCCAGCACGCCTGTATTCCCCGAAGGGTCTGATGTACACCCCCAGTTCGCCAGTGTGTCTCATGTGGGTAATAGGGGGCGCGCCTATTACCACTAACCAGGCATAATTTCAAACTGCGACTGAGAAGTCCATAGAAAAAAAACGATAGCACTCTGCTTGACTTGGGACTCGGACCTAGGATGTCGAGTGTATTAGTCGTGCTTACAACAAGGTACTAGGTAATTAGACTAATGAGGAAGTTCTATTTGGAGTTTTAATTACTTTAGTTTTGAAATAAATGAATCATTTTCATGAATGATTCATTTTCTATTTGAAGTAAGAACAATATAGATTAACATTTGACAAACAATTATTTATCTAGTTTTTGAAACAACGATAAGTACACAGTTCATATTTCTTTTTACTATAGAATTGCAAAAGAATGAGTTACAGATTAAACTAACAAACAAATAAATAACGTTAAGTATCTAATACCAGAAATGCTCCAGTGGGTAATCTACCCCAAAAGTGTAGTATTTTTTCTATAAAATTGATTAAGCGACTGAAGTGTCGAGTTAAATGAGAAGTGAGGTCATTTTTAAGAGAACTTAAGTTAGTTACTTATTAAATTCTTTGAAAGTGACGCATTTGTTGGAAATTTATAATGAAACATGGCGTAGAAAAAAAGATCCAATGAAATGAATATTTAGATTTAAATTAAACCTAGAAACAAGAATAATGTAATATCAGATCGTGGAGCAATTAAAATATTTTAATTCAAAACAGAAAAACGTCCTACCAGCTGACTAGGACAGATTTATAGGAAGATAGGTATTAAATACTTAGGTACTAAGTATGTTTTCAAGTATTATTCGTCAGTCGTAGGCGCTAACTACTTAGCTTTGTTTTTAATCCGGCTCTTTAATTGGTATACAATTTATTTCAGGATTCGCGGGGAACTAAGCTGCTTTCAAAGGAAAACATTTAGTAACTCGAAAATTTATCAAAATACAAAGTATACGTAACGTATCTTATAAAGCACTGTAAGACAGACATGTGTTAAACAAAAGAGGGCTTATTTATTTATTTAGTAAGGTAAGAAACCCAATAACAACAAAAGAACAGACTTTCCATTTATTTGTTTTCAATTGCAGTATATTTAATCCTATTTCTTATGCAGACAACTTATACGTCGAATTACAAGTAACTGACTTTTAATTCAACGTATATCTATTAGAAGCTGATTGGGGCTAAAATGCAATAAATTGAACCCGATTATGTATGGCCGAAATTCAATTCAACAAAATAACTAAAATGCTCATCATTTTAGTTATTTTGTTAAATTTAAATTTAATTAAAATGATGAGCGACAGAATAAAATATGTCGACAACTATTAAATTTCAAATAAGTAATATAAGAAGTAAAAGTAAGGCCCAATGGTTGAATATCTAATAAGCAGATCTGATCGGAAATGAGAAGTATAAGTTAACTCACCTTAGTACAAGTAACCAGAAGACACCGCCGGGGTCGCGGAAGAATGTCCACACGTACCCGTGACCCCGGCCGAACGGTGATGAGGCGAACACCCGTCTGTTTTTAGTGGGTAGACGTCCTTTTCAGGGCGGAGTCCCACACACCGCGCCGTCCTCCCCGGGGCGGCGTGACGGTGCATAAAGCATTTTCAGACGATAAAAAAAAAAAAAAAAAAAAAAGTAACCAGAAGACGGGCGGCAGACTTGGGGAAGTCTGTCGCCCAGCACTAGGCTAGAGTCGGTGATGCGGTCGGAGTGTGCCGCGTCCCACTCAGTGGAGGAGAAGAGGGTGCACACCACACGCACCCTCCCAACAGAGCCGGGGGCCGCGTAGGCGGCCCGTCACCGCCGGGGTCGCGGAAGAATGTCTACACGTACCCGTGACCCCGGCAATATGTGATGAGGCGAACATCCGTCTGGTTTTAGTGGGTAGACGTCCTTTTCAGGGCGGAGTCCTACACACAGCGCCGTCCTCCCCGGGGCGGTGTGACGGTGCATAAAGCATTTCCAGACGATAAAAAAAAAAGTAACCAGAACACGCAGTAGGTTCGAATCCTGCTCGCAGTCGATTTTTCCTCCTTAACTTCATAAAATAACTGGTAATATATTAGCATGAAAAATGCAAAAAATACAAAAAGATAACCTCACCCTGTTTACTCAATCTCAGAAAATACTGTAAGCCAATAAGTATAGTGAAATTGAGGTTGTTTGTCTAATGTTAACCGTAACATCGTCTTACAACAATATCAAACTAGCTCATTAGACTAACAAAGGTTTCGTGTGTAATTAATACCAATCAATATTTCCTGACCGTAACAATTTGGGTAAGTTCACTCCTAATAGAGTTGGTTGGCGAAAGAAAGAACTTTTGATTCTTCACGTAACCTTCTCTAACCCGTACCTATGTTTGCGAGAAATGTAGGCATAGTCATTCCGATAGACACATAAAGTTTGTAAACTAACACGTGTACCTACGCTGTAAAGCCTTTGATACTCGTGGATTTCCGCAAATATTACTTGTTTGGTTTCTCATTCTGTAAAAATATCTGTCTAGGGCCATTCTATCTAACGGTACACAGGGTAATAAGGGTAGTTATTGTTTTCAAAGAAATGGTCATGAGATGACTTTCCTTTGCAATATACTCCATTTGATTTTGAGACGTAGACGCAATTTCCACTAGAGTATTAACACAGTTTCCATGTAGCGGTGCTTCAAAAGCGCATTTGGGACGAGACTTTTCCCGATTCTCGATTGCTATCGATATATTCATTTGCATCAATAATCTCGCTGATTTGTCAATTGTTAGTGTGCAGCGATGCAGTCGCGCGATCGCGGAAAGCGCTAATTTATCACTGGAAAAGTTGACGATTGTTTGTCGCATATGAATTTTAGGAGCAAAGTTATAAGCGCTTTAAAGCATCTTTCTAAATATAAAGGCACTTATTATAAACATCAAGGAACAGAGGGACTTTGCAAGTGTTTATTAAGGATGAAGGAAAGTTAAGAGCCTTTGAATGATTACAAGAGAGCACAAGTGTCTTGACCCTGTATGAAGAATTGAGCAAAATATCGAGTGTGTAAAAAGCAACCCTCTTTACATTGGTGACATAGACTTTGTTAAGTAAATAAGTTTTATTAGTAATAAATAAGTTTTATTTATAGGATTAACATGATAAAAGGATTCAGTAGGTACAAGATAAACCTGATATTTATTTTTAAGTGACTTAACTATTACATACAACTGATAAAAACCTCTGGGTGCTGGTAAATATCTACTCCTCCAATAAAGTAATATCTATTGAGTCTTTAGGGTCTGGTATTTTGTTTTTGTAAGTATCTGATTTGGCAAAGCTCAGGTATTGGTTTGTTACTCATGTGGTGCAATCTAGATGCTACGCAGGGTTTTGCCCAATTTTAGAAGAAGTATACAGGAATCGTACATAATTATCATGGAGATCTGTAGTTTCTACTTACCTCTGTAGAAAAGTATGTACATTACATAGGTACGAATAAGTTAAAGTAACAACTATTTCGTTCCTAAAAAATAACTACATAAATACATTTAAAGCTACATTTTTTAATCGAGTTGAGTGCACGGTAGAGCATGACCAAGTTTCGTTGTAGTTTTATAAAATAAAAATAATAACGCATACTTTATTTTTTTCTTAGAATAATGATTACTTAGTAGCTAGTCTAGTTCTTTTGGTTATGTTATGTACATCGAACTGCAAAAGTTTAATCAAATGAGTTAACACATAAGCAAAGTACACATGTAGGTTTTAACTATACAACAACTCAGTTTTATAGCTTATGTACGAATATCATACAAAAAGTACTTACATGTTTTTCTGAGAAGGCAGCACTGCCATCTAGTTCAAAACTCGCAAGGCGGCATTAAAAACGACGCGTTGTTGCCACTTCATTCCCGGACAAGACAAGGCAAACTTTATTATCTGTCTGTTTCACTCAGTTTATAGTGCTGTCTCTTTCTCGCGCGCCGCTTTGTGATTTGAAATTTATTCAGCCTTGGGCTAACCGTCGCCCGCGTACAACGTGTCTGCGTCCGCTCGTAACGGAAATTTCGCGCCAAAGTTTACATTGAGGATTGGAAAATGAGATTATTTTTTGAAGTGCATCAAGTTGGAAAGTGTGGAAACTGTCTGTTCTAGTCATTTAGACTGAAAAAGTGTGTCGGCTACCCGAAGTGTAAACGTTTACTTTGTGTGTGCGATGCATAACAGTTAAGTTGGAGTTAAGCACTTATTAAAAATGTGTTGCAAGATGGGCGCATAACATTTGTTTCCCAGTGCACAATTGATAGAAAGTATCCGGAGCGCCAACATGGGGACCAATCGGCTGCTTTCACCATTTACTTTGCTGCTGATTTGTACAGGTAAGCGGAGCTACCTACTTATTTTCTGAGTCACCTTAGTTCAGCTTGCTCGACGCTGCGTCGCTGTATCAACAAGCGAGGCACAGCCGGCCTGTGTGCTAAGGTGTAACTATAACTAGCTATGTGTGCGTTTGTTGACTCTTATAACAGTATGCAAGGGAGTCTGGTTTACCTGTGTGAATAGGGTAAGATAAACCATTCTTTGCGGTGTTGCTGTTTTCAGTCATCATCAACTGTCAAGATTTAAGTTTTAAGATCATAATTTCTGCAAGAGGATTCTCAAATACAAGTACAATTTTATTTGGTTTATTTAATTTATATTGCATAGGTTTATGAAATCTATGTTATGGTACGCGCAATGCGGTACACTTCCGTTAAGCGCAAACCTTTGTACACCCTGCATTATTAACTTTTACAGGCCAAGTTTTTATAAAATTGTCGCAGAGTATATCGCCTGTATTCTCTGAAGAGTTAGGAAGAGGTGCACTAGTGTACACTCACAGTTTGTCGGTATTTTTAGGTTCCATGTAACAGGGGTTGAACCTACTACAAATCCGAATTTCGAGCTGCTACTGGGAATTTCACAGAGGAAAACCCAATAACAATCTGAGTATCAAACCCAAGACCTCTTAGCATTCGCGCTAAGGACCACTAGACTTGACTAGACAAATGAGGCAGTTCATTTAGTCTTATGTCAGTCATAATTAAAATTAACTTAGTTTTATCTTAGATATAATAAATAAAAAATTATAAATAATTCAAATAAGCAAAGTAACAAAATGGGCAGTGTACTTAATTTTTCGTTTTAAGTACTTTATCAGAAATAGAACTCGTAAAACCATTTTGTACTATCATTATCGTAGACAGCGTCACAAGAATATACTTAACTATATCACTTTTCTGTTTTCAAATGGGTACCTTATATCTTGCTCAAGGAAGCAAAAGAACGGAATCAAAGGACTACTCGCTCTGCAAATAATTCTTTTGTTAGGTTTCAAATGCAAGAATGTGAATCCCAAAATACTACCTGCGTTGGAAGTATTTTGGTGACGTAATTCTTAAACTTGGCCAGTTTTACTATAACATTTTATTAGTTAAGCATCTAAAACCATACACCAAATTGTTGTCTTTTGTGTAAAAATCATTAACGACACCATTAATATTGTATTTACAATTACTTAAGTAGCTTTTGAAGATATTTACCAACAAATACCAAATTGTAATTTGCTAAACTTGATAATGCCTTTTGCAATGAATTGCTATAAGTCATTATAGGTAACTTGTCAAGTAAATTAAGCAAGTTATAACCAAAGGTAAGTAATTAATTCTGATGTACAATAGAATTTTAATGTAGACGATAAAACTATACTTTTAAGAAGTACTTTTACTTAGAATTTACTACTTATAGTAAATTCTTCTGTGATATTTTATTAGGTACGAAGTAGCTTTGTTATTAACAAAGGTGTCTCTAAGAACAGACACTTTTTATATTGACAGACTTAAACAGACTAAAAATAAAAAAAAGTTATATTATTTTAAGATAATGTAAAGAGAATGATAACCGTTTCGATTTTTAAGTAGAGAAAAGCATATTCTTAGTCGAATCAAGCTTGAATGCGTAAATTAGGCAACGCCACTGGTGCTGAGAGAGTGAAATCATGTTTATAGAAACCGGTTTTGATGCAGGTGTGCGCGCTCGAGGTAGAGTAGGTCCACCGTCCAATAGTGGTCTTACCAAGTGGTTTTAGTAGATCTTTTATTTAATATTATTCTTGTTTCCAACTATGCATAGCAATTAATCCACTTTTATCTTAAGCATGTTGTTCTTCAAGTACAAAGTATTTCTTTATTGGCTGCAGCTTTGAGCTTGCCAAATGTAATTATGAAGGTACCTACTATTTCCAATAAATACCTATACATGATTAATGGAGGTAACATTTTAGGCTTGGTTTCCGTAGACAGGAATGTACTATTACTAATTATTTTAATAATTCTTTTGGCCTAGCAGTTGTTGGAAATGAATAATATAGTACATTTAATACATAAAGAACGCTATCAGTTTACAATTCTTGTATCAATAATTGATTTTACTGATCTGATAATAAAATGTATGTGGCTTACCTACTTTTTTATTGAAATATTCCCAAATAAAATAAAAAACAAAAGTATTCAAATATTATAGCGTACACATACTGAATATATACAAAAGTAACATAGCTAGAAATTGTGTCGGAAGTTACTGTTATGAAGATGCACTGTAGCGTAAATGGTAGACATTCAGACTTACAGGAACATAAAAGAGATGAGCGGGGCGCGAGGTTCGTGGTTTGTCACTAAAACTTTTCAAATTGTCCCAAAATCGTCGACAAACAATTTACTTTGTACGCAAAAACACAACCACTTGACTTCTTGATTATCAAAGTAGCTCCTTACGTACCTACTGTACAAAAACAAATAACTTTTATGGCTTAACTTCCCCGCTCAGATATTGCAGTTACAGTTCGTTTCGAAACTCCTTTAACTACCCCGGGTTTTAATAAACTCCACCAAAATAGCAAAGATATTTTTTACCTAAAATACTAAAATTAGCATGGCATCCAATTTCATTCTGTATACACAACACAAGAGACTGCATAAGTTTATACAAGTTTCTGTAGGTAAGACACGGTGCATAGTACCTTTCTATTTATGTACATAACATTTCCGTCTGCGTCTCAATTTTTAGCGACTCATATCCGTACTCCATTATCCCCGTCTTCTGTAAGAAGTGCCTTATTCCAATCCACAACGCTCTGTAAATTTCTATTTACGAAAGAAACTTTAAAATATACTTATCCATTTGATTTCAAAAAGTTTTTATCTGTCACTTAGTTGGAAAGACCGTTTTAATATATTAGATCTAACGTCTTATACTTCCAGCTTCACAAAATCAAATTTATATTTCAAAGAAATCTGCAACCTGGAACAAGTAGTCTTAAATAAAATAATCACAATAGAAGAAAGAAAATACAATTCTGTCAGATCAATATTTTTAGAAGATGGAATTTCTAGGAAGCGGATTATTATTGTTTCGTCTAATCCTATTATTCTCCAATACAGATAAACTAATGAATGGGTATTGATAATAATATCCACTTTAAATACTTTATGATTATAGTGACCTGGAATACAAAAGTCTCTTTGTTTTTAGAGAGAGGATCACTTTTATGTATCTCTCGTCTACAAACGAATGTCTTATTACACTATGAAGTTTTAATTCTTCAATAATAAGTATTCATTCCCAACGGTTCGTTTGGTCGTCGTGGTTCAGTTCACAAGCTCGTTTTCTTTTATTATAGCTTCGCAGGCGAGTGAGGGCTTCCGTTTGCATGGGACTGATTGTCTACCGGTTCTTATTTGCCATTAAGTGACCCCGTCATGTCACTCTTCATGCGTGAAAATAAAACCTCCACATTATATAGGTGATTCATATTCTGCTCCTGTATTACCTGATAACACAGAATCATCCATGTATGTAATGCCCTTCAAATTTGAAATCACCTGTAATCGTGACGTACCCACAGTGTATTGTGGAAATAAAAAAAATTAAAACTGAGTTGTTGACTTCAAATTATAACTCTGTACACTCGTATTTGGTTTGCAAAGATAAACGTAAATAAAATTCATATTATGTTTCTAACTTTGTAAGTTCAATAATTTTATAATTATTTCCATTCGGAACTACTCATGTAGAAAGTAATTATACTGGTGTTTCTAAAATAAACAGTTGAAGCTGTTTTTGTAAACCTTTCATATTAATTTCCGCACTATGGGTGGATTATTTAACCTTACTTACCTCTTGGACTTTTTGATCATAAGTAATCAATACTTACTGGAAAAAACATCATGGAAACATGCATGGCTGAGCAAGTGAGCAATTATTTCGACGGCATATGAAGAGGTCTAATCCAAACTAGCCCACCGACCACGGCAAGCACCTGGACAATAAATGCGTCGATGATGATTTAGTTGTAACCGATATAACAAAAGAGGTTTAAAAAGATTTGCGTTGGAGTTGTACCCTATTAAAATTTAGTATTTTATTTCTAATCCAGGCAATAGTTTTTACATTTTTACGTATTTATAATCAATTTAATGGTTTGCCGAAGTATTGTAGTTATTTAACGGCCACGTGAAGTTTATACATCCTTACTAACTGTATTTTTTGTGTAGATTTCATTGTGTTTTAGTAGATTTCATTAGAAATAATGTTGAATTTAACTGTGTTCCAATGAGAGTTTTTAATATATTTAGTAGTATCTACTAAGTATACGGTATTACAAGGAAAACTCTCGCTAATATTTGTAAGGAATTCATTAAGATCAGTAGGTTACGAATTGTCCGATCGTTTATCAGTGAGAAAGTTTTTGGATTAATTTGTATCTGTCCTTCTCGACACTTCCTTACATTGCTATTTTATGTTTGAATGTATCGACCCCTCCTGTTTTATTGAACTAAGTAGCAAACATATCACGAGAATGTCCTACTGCTCGAATTGCTACCCACTGCCAAGTGGGTTCTCTGTGTCTTCTATTAGCGTTATTTGCCAACTAATAGTTGCAACATTTTATGATAAGAGAATTATTATAGTGCTGCCATTATTTTAACGAGATAACAGTAGCTCTACATATAATAAGCTCACTACGGCCCGCAGCGCTACAAGACTGTTGTCTAATGACTTACTCGTGTACCTATGATTTCTGTTCCCTCCGCACATTTCGTATATTTTCGTTTTATTTATAGCACATGATACGACACGTAATCCTCTGATCCAATTGAGTCTTCTTATAAATGTTATACGGTTAACCAATTGATCAAATATCGCGTACGCACGTGTATTATTTCAGGGTTCTATACTGCTAACACAGAATTTGTACAGCCGAAACTTAATTCAATAAATTTTATTTGTCTACATTTTCATGTGGTTTTATAAAACTAAACCTGGCTTATCTTATTGCTTCGCAAGTTGTTTTGTCAGCTTAGAAAAAGGTTTGCTATTTTAGGTGAAGGGGATCTAACATAACTAGTCCTGGAATTCGAATATTTTTAAATCCAGTGTACCATGCTGCATGAACCACAATAAGCAATATGCAGCTTATTGCGGTTCATGTCATCGTTAAATACGTGCTTCAAGCATGGTAATCTTGATTTAAAAATATTCCAATTCCCGGACTAGCCTGGCTCAGTATAGCTTGACTGGGTGAAATAAAAGTTTTTCACGAAAAAAGTCGTTTTAACGAAGTCGGGGCTTTAAAGCTGTAAGCACTCAATTGATTGTTGAGATGTAAAATTTCTCGACCATTTAAAATTCGATGCCATATTTAGAAGTAATAATCTGTACGATCATTTAGTTGATGGCTTATTATATGCTTACTTTTTGTTTGCTGGCGGATTTATGAAACCCTGTAACATATGACCGCAAACTTGTAAATAACTTATAGTAAAATAACCTTTCCTTCGTTTTCCTTCGTTAAACTTTCCATAAGCAAACTTGGCCGCCTTTTCCAACTAGTTTTATACATTCGATAACAAGGATAAAACTTTCGTTAGTCGTTCATAAATTCTCTGGCAATTTTCTTGGGATGGTCGACAATCGACACCCTTGCAGTGATGTCCGACGAATATAGGTAATTTATTCAACTGATCTTAAATTTATAAGAATTCAAAATTGTTGAAAGAGCTCCAAGATATGCTTTACTTATCAAGGAACTATTCATGGTCCGTTAATGAATTGAAGGTAAAGACGGAAAGGCACAGTAGTACACATTAAGAACAGAAACACAGTGTGCGTCAAACCCTGAATCGTGAGTCTAGTTTTTAAATTAAAAATGACAACAAAGAACGTCGATATTGCAATTTCATTGTCCTATTTTCCATTTATGCAAGACTTCACTAGACTATCTAGATTTTCTAGATCATTATGAAAAGAACTGCGAACCACTATTAACTGTTCCAACTTGATTCAATAACAATTAATTAACTAGCAAATGGTGCCTGGAGGTGATGAGTGTGATTAAACTTGAACCAGTTTATATTGACAATATGACGCACACGTATCGGAGGCACAGCCTGGCCGTGATACCAAACTTAATAAGGTAATTATTAGGTGGTGGTTTTGAGTATACGCTATAATTAATAATTCATACTTGCGAAATGTCTATCTAAGTAAATACACGTGCGAAACGGTAACGGTACCTATACACGAAATGTATATACCAAACTTAACCCTTGAGACTTCTGATAAATGTGGTATGTACGCCTAATTAGTTGAAGAGTAAAATCAACTAAATGCTTGGTATTCCCGCTATATAGGCAAAATACATTAAATGTATTAATTACATTTAGGTACCTACATAGAAAATAGAAATAATTACATTGACGTGACTGAACATATTTTTTTTAATAGAAAATTATATGGTAGGATAACATAAAATAGATTATTATGATAACAAACGTTATAATTGTCACAATATCGCTGGAACTGCTCGATATGGAACAAAAATCGAGTATTTATTATAATTTATTATTCGATTAAACTTAAACGGATTGTATTGCTTGAATTCCTTTGTTGCACATAATCATTTGCCTACATAAATATCGGAACCTGTTTAATGCATAAATCTAGATTAACAGAGTCAGTTTTAACGATAATTTTCCTAAACTCACTAGCCCATATCAAGTAATTATAGTGTATCACGCTAACGTTGCTACCGCAAGTTGGTAAAGTTGAATATAATGTACTTGAGATAGGACATGAACTTACGCCTCAACTTATGTAGGTACTTACTAGAGGTTGATAAGTGGAAGGGGTTACGGCCTTACGGGCCCAGCTTGTCAACTACACTAATGGTCAGGAAGGAATTTGTAACTAAACAAAGACGTTCTCAAGCGAGGACCTTCATAACTTATACAATTTCCGTTTTGTTACATCGAGGGATCATTGCCGCATCATTTGATACTTATTATTTCCATCATCTATAACTTATATTACTGGGCATACCATACTTATATTATAAATGTGGAATTAACTGTCTGTTATGTTTTTATGCATAAACTGTTGCAAATCCGCAAGTCAAGAAAAAAATCCGTAAACAAAATACGATGGATAGGATTCTGGGGAAGGACATAATATGCTACGTTTTGTCTCCAAAAGTCCTTTGCGATACGACTGAAACAACGGGCAAAGACTCGTTCATTATAATTATAGAAAATCATTCATATTTTAAATGCCATCACTTAAGAATGGTCCTTATTTATTTTGATAATTACAACTATGTTACTTGTTTCGTTCAAGAAGACCTTCTTAAATTTTGTTTATGAATGATTAATTGATACAGCAATCAATCATCATTTGTTTGTCGCTTAGTATTTACGTTATTATGTACCTTATCATTTCCATCACAATTTCTACCAGTTTAATCGACTTTCCCGTTGATGTTTTTTTATATATTGTACGTTGTCCTGTTCATTATCAGGGTCGCTTTATATTATTGACATACAAAACGATATCTTTATCTAGAACAAAACCTACTTTCTTTATTTTCATTGTTATTTCAACATTATTTATTTTAGGTTTTGTAGAGAGCTTACTTGGCTTCATCGTCTGGAAACATTTTGGCCCCCACGTTCTAAGAGACATCTGAAGTACCATTTTGAAGATTGCCAGCTCACTTTACTGACGTCAAAATAACAAAGACATATATTTTAAAGTGTCTCAAGGGCGCTCTCCCCCCTTGCAAATCTTTCATAGTTGTTTACTTCGTTTTACTTACATTTTGTTAACCCACCACGATCTTCTCTGAACTTACCATCACGCCTGTATTCCTCGAAAGGGTTAGGCAGAGATGTACTGATGTATACCCATAGTTCCAGGTGAGATCTTCTCTAATTGAATAAAATTAGGTAAACAAAATCAATTTAATTTTGTGACATAGGAAACTTAAAAGTTACAAAATGGTCAATTTTGTTATATAATTTGCAAGAGTTAACGCAGTTTTCACATAAAACAGGTACCCTTTTCTCGTCCTAATAACACCGGCAATCCCTTTACACCAATCTGGAACACGTTCGCACAAACTCAAGGAAAATGGCAAGAGGGAGGCGAGCTAACCTACGTATATGTATGTATGTGGCCCTTTTAATCTTTCCGCAATGGCTTTTGATATGAACTTCTGGCTGCCAGTTGGGATTTGAATAAAAAACTCATCATTAAGGATTATCTACTATTTCTGACGGGTAGAGGTACTTTGCCTAATAAGCTCAGATCAAGGTGATATGAACTAGGTCTAGGTAACTAGGTACCTAGACAAAAAAAATATATAAACTACTAAAATACTAAATCATTTGCTTACAAAAAATATTATTAGTATTATTTTTTATACCACTGAGGTGGCAAACAAGCATACGGTCCACCTGATGGTAAGCGTTACCATAGTCTATGGACGCTTGCAACACCAGGGGTATCACTCGCGCGTTGCCGACCCGAAAAACCTCTTAGAGGTTTATGGAGGATTCACAGCGCCGACAGTTTGAGGGAATATTCCTCTTACTGCCAGCGCAGCGCATTCTTAGAAGGAGCTCTGGCGACCTTGCTTACTGCAGGAACACAACACACAATTGTGTTATTTGGCTACAGTGTTTTATTTTTAGACAGGATTTATAGAGCCTTATAGTTTTGCGGTAAATGATTGTAGTCATTCATTATTATTCTGTATAAACTAGTGTGTGGACAGCAGCAACTCTCAACAGTATTGAGTAGGCAGCAGCTGTAATATTGACGTGTCATGGTGCACCTGCAAGGTACATCCATGACACGTCAATATTCTGAATAATTAAGTAACATTAGGCTATACGTGTGCGTGTCACATTATGACTTATCTGATAGAGAATTAATTTCCTGGGGTGTTCGCCCGACAACGTGCGGTGTTTGATCTTCTGTAAACAATCCAACGCTTTCCCATGGTATATTATGTTGTTATTAACAAAGTTTTGCATGCTCATGAAACGCTAGTTTGTTGTGTTTGTTATTATTTTTATCGATGTAGCAAACTTTTATTCGCCCATGCATGCACGAATATATCGATAAATAGCTCGCCTGCTGTTTCAGTTTAAGTCAAAGGACTTTTTGAGAGAAAAGTGACCTATGTTCCTATGACCCTAGGTTTCTCAGAATTCTTCTATCTATCTTCTTTTCAAATTCTATCGAAATCTGTGTTTTACTGTAATCAGACATAGTTGCTTGCCCTTATATAATATTTGTATGGATAATACTCATCGTACAT
The DNA here is from genome assembly GCA_946251955.1 of Acronicta psi. Taxonomy (NCBI): domain Eukaryota; kingdom Metazoa; phylum Arthropoda; class Insecta; order Lepidoptera; family Noctuidae; genus Acronicta; species Acronicta psi. The sequence goes on along the minus strand of OX276475.1, from coordinate 4,779,711 downwards.
GGTGCAGTTCATTATCCACCTAATGTACAGTCACGATCACGAGCAAAGATATAAAAACACCTACAAAAATGCTAAAGCGATTTTTTCATTATTGAGTGGTTGCAACTTTGAGATAACACTAATCTAACATTAATATTGGTTTGTAAATACTATGTTCGTAATGCCACTTTCATACATATTTATGCTCGTAACTGTACTCATAACTCTTCTGTCAGAACTAGAACTTGATAAATTCTGTCGAGTCCCGTAAGCCCGAATATTTCATTACAATAATTTTCTTCACCATTAAAGCAAGTGATAGTCAATTTCCAATTATCATAATACTAGAGGGAAGAACGGAAGTTGTTTACAATGTATTTATAAAGTAAACAGCGGTATCCACTTAAAGGAGCGTCAATCACCGTAGTAAGTGCTTGACTCTTAACTTATTTATGTGTCAGTAATTCAAATCCATAGTGACAGCTGGAGTTTTCTGTTTACCGTTCTTAAGAATTTATTTCCTTATAGCGTTTTCCTCCGCTGTCCGAATTGATAAATTAGGCTCATATAAAACATATGTATTATGATAAGTAACTCTATTTATAATTACTTTCTAAATTAAACGTAGTGTTATCTCGTACTACCGCTCAATTGGGGCTAAATGATTGGTTTTCAAACAGTTTGTAATATGAATTTATTATAATGTGTTGAGTCAACACTTTCCTTCAAAAGCATCGATTACTGTGTTAACTGTGTTTTATATTGTTCTAGCCAAAGGACTCGCTTTAAAGTTTTCATTAAGGCGTTCCAAAATCTAAAGTATTCGACTAGAATTTATTACCTACATAAGAGGTTTCATCTATATTTATCGCTACCAAACGGTAATAAAGCTAACTTATCAATATTGTCTAAACTATAAAATATTGCTGGATAAGTTCCAAATACAATAATTTTAGACAATCAACAATATCTTTCAAAATTTTCAATTGTATCTCCTTTGTTTGCTCTTATATATTTATCACTACAATAGATAGCCAGGATTTCTAGGAATTATTTTAATGAAACATTAGAATAGACTTAATTGAAATTATAAATTGAATATTGTTACAACATGATACTGAATCATCAAAAATAAAACTCCTTTGTTAATCCTTAGGACCTTTTCATTTAGTATCAAATTATTTGTATCGATCGGTTATAAGGCAAGGTTTTTTTAATGTTAGTCAAAATATAATAATTGTCACGTCTTGTCGAAAATCATTAAATAACTTCTTAAGATTGTCTCCCGCAATTTTATAAACAAAATGAATAAGTACAACCTACGTAATCAACAAATGAGATTTATTTATTATTTATGATTTAGTACTTACGATGTTTTATTTTTAGTAAAATACATTTACATTAGTATCAAATCTAGGGGCTACCTCTGATACACACTAGTAATATTTTTTGCCTTTGCCGGGGTGGATTCTCAATTTTCAGTCTAACCAGATGCGGCCCAATTCTCGAATTGGATTTGGAGTGTCTACCATCTGACTTCGCTATAATAACTGGAGAATAATAATGCTAATCTTAAGATCAGTAGTTTGTTGAATTTTCTGTCTTGGGTTCTGTCAAAATTGAAGTAAGCAATGGGACTTAAAATATTCATATATAAGTTATAAAGACTGGCCCATCTAAGGTCTAAACGCAGCTAGCACTGATTGTTCAGTTCCACACGGACTTACTTCGACTAATAGGTTCATTCACCAGTAATAATTTAAATCGAGTAATACTTACACTTGTTTGTGGTGCTACAATTCTGCCAGCCAGCGTCTTCAGCGAATTGAAGCGTGAGGCTATTTATAAAACTTGCACATGTTAACCATAATTATTTTATTGCCGAGGTACTGGTTTTCCCGCGGGCTTCGATGTCATTCCCATGTTCTGTGAGATTTACTGCGGATTTCCAGGATAAAATGTACCGTATGAGCAGAACTTTTGCGCTAATCCAGGATATATCCCACCTAACTCCGTGCTAATCGTCATCCAAATCCTTTGAACTGTTACGTGATGATTTATTCACGAAAATTTATACACAATCTCGTATTACCTGCCTCGATTGTATCTATTCATCTACGTTCGTAATAACAACGTTCAGTATTTTCTTCAGGTTTTCTCTTATCTCGCGGCATGTAGACATTATGTATACTTATTGAAATTTTTATTACGTCAAAGTTAATCTATTTCATTCCGTGCCTTGCAAATCTACATTTCCCATTATACTGTAACAAACGAAATGTAGGCTAATAGTGTCAATCGTAAATTTGTGTGTTTAAGTTACAGTACATATTAGATACTGCACATTAGATATGAGCGCCGCGCCGGCGCGCCGCCGTCGCCGTGAGTTCATGTCGGCGCGCCGCCGCGCGCCGCCGAGTTTAGCATGCGGCGCGCCGCCGCAACTTGCTTTCTCGCGCGCACGACCGGCCCGACCGCGTCCCTTCGCCGCGCCTAGAGTTGCCAGGCGTCCGGATAAAGCCGGACATAGTTAAGCTTTTTGATTGTCTGTCCGGCCAAAATAGACTGGCTGTGATAGGCTTTTTACATATCGCAAACGAGCGAGTACTGAGCGTAGCCGAGCGAAGGCGAGTCGACTTTCGGACGCTCCCGCAGTCCCGCCCGCCCAGGTATGTCTGGCTTTTTTACCCAAATGTCCAGCCGAACCGGCTGGTCTGTCCGGCTATTATAATTGTCTGGTTTAGCGACCTGGCAAACCTAGCCGCGCCAGTGACTCACACATGGGTAGTACTGCAGGTTACGGAAACCGTGAATCGTATCACAGTCGAGTGCTTACCTGTAGTAGTACCAATTATGTGAGCTATATGTTATATGTAAATCTCTCACTTATTAAAAAACACTATGGCCCACGGCCGGCCACGCCGCGCCGCCGCGACGCCGCCGCCGCCGTGGAAATTTTTTGGCCACGCCGCCGCCGTGAAATTGGCCATCGGCGCTCATGTCTACTGCACATATTAGATACTTCGAGTTACTTCGAAGTTCATCGTCGGATTTACGATCGTGATTGGCCAAAAACCTGGTTCTAGTCTCCTTGTTCCACGATTGTTATAAGTTTTTGAAATTATTATAGCAACTGTACTGAACTCATACGCATCGTTTTATTTTCTATTATCCAAAACTACAAAAATCATATCGCCCTACGCTAATCAGTACACACCGCTACATATTGGTAGTTACATATTGAGTAGTTACGTTACATATTAGATACTGCATCAAAAACAAATAAATCACTGGGCTCGTGGTTCCTTGTAGGTACTGTACACTATAACGAGATAGGTACAAAATAATACTCAAGAGGGAACAGAATAAAAATGTTAGGAATAAACCACCGAGTTGAATTGTACAATTGTACCCATGTGGTTAATCCCGGTGGTTAAGTCTATGTATTTATTCCTCTTTAAATAGTAGAGGACGCAAACAAAATTTTCTGAACTTTGTCATATTTATTTAGCACTACTCGCTTGTGTATTACCAGTTCACTTGTAATTGTTTGTACAATCAATACTATGCGTCGTATTAGGGGTTCAATTAACAGAACACGCTGTGTGACACACAATAAAATTTACAATAGAATTCGATCTAGGAATAAATTTGTTTACCTTGAATTACCTTTATGAAGGGGATACATAGTAATTTACTTATTCAACTAGCGTTGTTGCGAATGATGTCATATTAGCCTGTTTAATTGACTATATCATTATAATTATTTTTTAAATCCTTGAATTTAAAATGTTACAAATGTTTAAACAATTTTTTTACGTACATGTTCGTTTTTGTACCAAAATACAGCGGTGGGAATACATTTCTAACTCAATAAAGGGGGTCAAGTGAGAGAAACGTATTTCAATCTTCTTGGCGCTGAATAAATAAATTCAATACAAACTAAATAAATCCACAACGTGCCCCAATATAGTGGTGGCGCGTACCTTTATAAAAAAGCCTTTGGTTCCTGTTTTTTTATAAGATAGGAAACTGCGAAGGCGGACTTAGAAATAACTTTTGTGTAAGAATATATCTTAGGACTTAAAACCCCCACAGTAAAACAATATAGCGTCCGAAATAGAAATATCTAATTAAAATTTCCAACACGAATTGGTACAGTTCAGTTTCATTGGGGTCACGTTTATTAAGTCGGAAAATCTTTATTATCTAAAATATCTTGGCTTTGCCAATTTGATAATTTCGAATCAAAAGTAGAATACTTTCTTGCTAGGTATAGGTACTGTAGAGACCTGCTGAAGAAGGTTCCATCAGGTTGGACTGCGCATAGGGACTGGTATAGGAAGAACTGTCAATGATTAAAGTTAGGTCTACGCTTCATTTTGCATTTTATTCATATTTTTTATAACAAAAACTCGGTATTATCTTACAGTACCTACTTATTGTAGTCCTTCGCAGCTTTTCCATGACGTTTTCTTATACCTAGAGGCAAGGGTTTCTGGCGAAATAAAAAATGTTTGTTCATCCAAACGAGGTAGTTTTATATTCCTTTTTAAAACACGGTGTACATTAGGTTCTCGGTGAAGATTTATAGCAGACGATATTTGACGACTTGGCTCATGCGGTTGAATTCATTTAAACTGAGTTATGTTTCCATTGCATGACGCACGATAACTTATTTTGTAACCGTTCCAAGTCATGGAATAACAACTATTATAAAATCGATTACTCAGGTAGGCATTTTGTTACCTACCTGTTGAATATGACAAACGTTGAGTTTATTTAAACAAGCAAGTTAATTTTGTTTCGATCCTCTCTGTTCCAATGTGCATATTAATAATACACAAACTACGTGAGATTCACATAATTCCAACGATTTTCTAGTAACTGCATCGACGTTACATATGTAGAGGGGTACTTCTGTGTATTGTTCGTCGTGTGCAAAACAATAGTGGCGCGGTTATTTGCACGCCGGTGTTCGACGCGATACAATAGGTGTTTGTGTCTTATCTCTCCGTTCCCACTATCCCATTCGTACAAAATTTTCTCATTATGCTTTATATCTTTTTGTAACGGAATAAGGTCAATGTGCGTAAGAAAATATATTTATACCACATTATTATTCATTGTTCATCTGAATCATCTCTAGTTGTCACTACCGTTGTCGTTATGGGTTCCAAATTAATGGTGGTTCTTGAATTATCATACAATGTTTTCTCTTAGAGGAAATGAGGCGCCTTGTAGTACTTTATATCTAATTTGAATGTATTGGACACATTGTTCCTGAGTGGTAAGTTTATTTTGCTCCATCTGGGTCAGCAAAATAATTTTTACTCTTTTGATTGGGGTTCAGAACAATGGCACGAGCAGTTTGGTTTCCAAAATTCATTTAAAGAGACACTGGTGAATTTATCTACAAAATTTGTTAAGTGTGTAAACTTTCAGTCTATTTCATCTAGAAAGTTGTGGAATGTCGCTTTCGGGAATTGTTTAAGGGCCGAACTTGAACACAATTAAGAAACACTTAGAAGAACTACAGATGTTGAAAGTTTGGAGAAAAGTATGAGTGGTAAGAAATACTGTCGTAAAAACAAGGTGGTATTAAGTAGATAGCTCGGGCTCAAAATATCTTAAAAATTCATGTCTCGTATCCTGCTTATATTCATCTCAAAATATAATTTAAGAGGATTTTTGTTTTTAAGACTGGAGAGAAAACCAAAGCCATATTTCCTTAAATCAAAGTTAATGACTGTAAGATGACTGATGGGAGAGGGAAAACAAGTAATCCTGTCGGGGAAGCAAAGCAATAAATTACATTATGGAAGATTATCGCTTTTATTTTAAACATTTTAGACCCGAACTTGGTCTTGGTGTAGATTTGCATCCCGCGTCACGTGTGAGGCGTCCGTTAACAAAACGGCCTCACACTGAAGATACGAGAAGCGCATTACGTATTCGTCGCGTCGCGCGAGTACCGGCGACAGAGGCTTCTAAGGTTGTGGTATTTGTCCTACGAACAGGCACGTGTGAGCTTGGCCAACGTGTGCTGGAAGAATATACTGCTTTTTGTGCTCCCGATATCGTTAATGACGTAACACAATGAAGGCGACGACGATGCGTTATCAGATCTACATAGGTACCTACACATATTGATCGCAGACCCAATTTTTTCTTTGATCATTCATCAATAATGTAGGGTTTCTGGTTCTGGGTCATAGGCAATTATGAAGTCAGTTGATTTATTTGTCAAATCACTAAATTCCAGCAAATTTATAGTTATTAATCAGTCGTATTTTATTTTGAACCAGATATTTGATTTTGATTTGATTGATTTGATGAAATATTTGTTTGCGTGTGTTTGTAAATGAAATTATTATATGGTAGCGGGCTGTTATCAGGAATGTCACAAATGTTTTTTTTAAAGTGAAGTAGATAATATAATTCATAATTTTTACATATAAACGATGCAAAGACTTAGCTTAAAATCCTGATAGAATATCGTGAGTAGAACAAATTATTCTACACTGAAACCAAAGCAAAGGAGAAAAAGATTAAGACAGCAAATGTTAAAGAAAAGAAGCAATGCTTCTGAAGCATAAGCATGGTGATATCCTTTATGAAATGGACCGAGAACGGCGAAGACTAAAACTCGATTTTGCCCCCGATTTCACTCGACTACCGCCAACTGATATCAGATTTTTGTCACACATATCCTTATCTAAGCTCACGGCAACTGTGTATCGGTATGGCAACTGCACTAAATCTGATTGCACGTGTGTCAGATGCAATAGTACCAGTCGGTTCGTCTGCAGAGAATTGGCTCGTAACTTCCTCACAAAATTTTGGATGTAGCGCAAGTAATCCTGTCAAATCGCAACTTTTCAGCTGGTAATGTTTGCAAGTCGGTTTAATATAAGGGTACAAGAACCAATTTTCGTTTGCAAAATTTCTTATATTCGCAAATTAAAAGGAATTTAGTGTTTGATTCCTCACTTTGCTTCCAAACTACATGCTTCATTAATCGGAAGTTCTCGCAAATAGCATAACTGAATACTTTCGAACAAATATTGGGAAAGCAAAATGTTTTAAACAAATCTATTGACAAGTAGGTACCAACCTAATTAAAAATTAAGCGTAATGCCTACCTACCCTTTTCCATAATTATATCCAAAAATTGTTTGGTCTGTAAACGATTAAACATAAGCTGGTAATTAGAATTCCAGCGCGCGAAGAACCTACTCATGACCCTTAATCCAAAATGTCGGTAGAGGCTCTTCCCTATGTTACTGGTGCGGCCAACGAAAATTCCGACACATAGCCTTGTTTATTCATTTAGATTACTTTACTAATATTCATTCGCTAATTACTATTTATTATATTCTATAGATAAAACGACTAATGTATACGAGGAGTAACGATACTAGGAATAACGACATCCGACATTCGTCTGTTTCATAATTAGAGTTGTTAATTTTTTTCTTAATTAATATTCTCACAGTCATTTCGACCTCTTTTTTTCACCTCTCATCAAGACGTACATCTAAAATAAACTCATAAAATTCATGTTTCAAGATTTTGTAGTTTATACCTTAAGGACGTTCACTAATTAATTATTATTATATGAAGTGAAATTAAACCGCCAACAAGGAAATTTGTCAACTAGGGAACTAAATATTACACAAGGCTCTGCCTCGCGTTAAAATGTTCAAGTTCCAGCCATTAAAACCACCCTAACTTCGAATTCTCGAAACTCAGACGTCAAAAGCGATAATCGAGTGATGATACACTCTGGGAATTAATTAAGTTTCGTCGGATTTGAGACCTAAATATTACACATAATTTGCACGTTTTCTGTGTAATTGAGTTTAATTTTGGGTTGAAATTAGGGTCACATTAAACCTATAGTAAGTAACAAACGAGGGAGGTTAACCTCGCTTTCCGTGTGCCTAAGCGTTGCGGCGCCGACCAATTGAATTGCTCCGCTTTTCTTGCTTTACCCGAGGCCCGAGCTTTTTGATTAAAACTTTAATAAAACTGAGTTAAGTGGAACATTAACCGTTATGCAACGTTTAATTACCAAAATATAACTGTATTTCTGTTACTGTTTAATTGTGGAGAGTAAATATTACTTGATAGACTTTATTTAATCTTTATCACTGTTGCTGTTTTTACTAATATTTTCAGTGATCCGGATCATTTTACATGGCTGATTTCTTATACAAAAAGGTACTTATTTGAATTTTGTGTAATGTGGGTACCTACTCAGCTACTCCAGTTCTTTATTTCTTGCAACACGTTAAAACTATTTTGCAAAAACGTCGTAACTTACAAACCTAGTAAGAAGTTAAGATTTTGCGAACAAAGATAACACGGTTTTAAGGCCACGCGGCCCACGCAACGTGCTTTAAAGTTGAGTAGGTTCGATATAGATAACTACCTACCTATACGTATAGTAAAAGCGTACCTGAGTGGTGAACAGACGGTCGTTGCATCTGGCTTCGTGATTTCGGTGTACGCGGGGCGGCGGCCGCGCCGTTTACCTGCTCAGCCGGTCTTTGCCGTCCCTTTCCTTTTCTTCTATAAGCATAACTGTGTCTCTTTCGGACGTGAATGTAGCCATGCAACATCGCTTACGTATAAACAGTGCTACCAACGGTATAAGTCGAATTGAGATGTAGGTTGTAACTTTCTTTCCCTGTGGCGGTAAAAACCTTCAATATTTTTACATACGTTATTTTATTTCGTAGGTTTATTTATTTATAAATATTAATTAGGCATGCTAATTAATGTTTATCGGTCTCATCGAACTAATAAATATTGACGAACATTAAAATGTTACCAAACATCAAACGAAATCATTACCGATACTGTTTACTGAAATATTGTTCAGTGTATTTATATTTTCATTCAGTTTCATAAATAAAATACCTACCTACTTATTATAATGTTGATGTGAAGAGTTGGAGTATTGGTAGCACTGCGTGCCACTCAAGCTGTAGGGACAGCGCTCATGGCACGGAGCGGCGCGGGCGCGGGCGGCGGCGCAGGCGCAGCCGCTCTGAAACGTGATCGTTTTACTTACCTGACGGCCGCAGTCTATGCATAAATGCCTTCTCTACATCGTAGATGAGCACAAGGCACATTCAATCGTGCCATATGCTACAGTTGTACGTCAAGGTTTTTATAATATATTGTTGTTTTGATGATACAGTTAGTAATGAATTCGCTCATTATAAAAAATATCAGGATTGACCATTCTAATTATATATTACAGACACGTTAAATGTAATTTAGCATCAAGTGTAAAGTACTTACCAACATTCTACATTCTGTGTACAAAGCGGATAGGCATTTGGCAATGAACAACGTACTCGTAACTTAACAGTACATACCGGTGCGGCGGTATGACGCCAGAATATAAAAACAGTTCGACTTTCACAGCCAATAGCATTAGAGCTGGCTCCTCAAAAATTACTTGTGTTCTTCCACAACGTAAATTACACTAAGTAACTTCTAAAATGTTATTGCAGCAAAGCGTTAAAGTATAAAAACGTTGAATAATAAAGAATTCTGTTTAAATACAAGGTTTTTATCCTGGAATTCATAAATCTGAAACTAACATCTCTGTTGAATAAGATGAAACGAGTAATAAACCTCATCCGAGAGAAAGACAGTGTTAGCTAAGCTTGAAATATTATAAATATTCATCAGTCATCTTGCCTTCAGTGCGTTTCATTATTCGCCTTTTTGTTTGTGTATTGTTGATGAGTCCGCAGCTTCGCAGTGCTTTCTGACCTAGGCAACGTTTTTTATTAATCAATCGCTCATTCTGAGTATCTTACCAACATAAAAATATCTTTGTAAAGATTTGTTACCTTTTAGTTTGTCGATTAACATTACTAGATGTTCATTTGAAAGTTGTAACGATTACTTAGTGAGGACGGGCTGAGTGGGGTCTAGCGGATTTTGTCCCGGATGTGTCGTCGCGGCGTGAGGAGAGCGCGCCACATGTTAGCTTTTTACCAGCGTCGCGTCACCCTTCGTTCCGCGCACATGTCGGCCTGGCTTAACAAAAAAACACAAATATCGCACCCATACCAACGTCGAATAGTTCCTGCCTAATGACACTTTGAACTTGTTATCTAAACTTTTGAAGTGGGCCATTGGCCCAACACGTGGAGCACACCACTATTATAACTAAATGATAACTTTCTTTTAAGTGTAACGTTGTAATAACTTCAGATAACCCCACGTCTCCACTGCCACAACAATCAAATGATATTGTTATTTTCAATTAACAAATTGGTGTCATGTTTTTATAAAAAAGTTTGTACAAAGTTATTTAATCGACAAAACCATTCGGCTCGACGTTGACGCTTCCCTCCCTCGGCGGGAATTGTTATTTATACGAATGTCCGTCGATATAGCTGCGAATGTTGCGATTGCTTTCAAAATAGGGGTAACTCAAACCAAAATGCCATTATTCGATTTTTGTGTCCAACGTTCGAAGAGAACTTGATGATGCTAAAAGTTGTAATAGATTAAATTACGAGTGTTAACGCGATCCATCGAAGATAACAATTAGCTGCTGCTGCTAGCTAACAATTTATTCATGTACTGGTACTTCGCCGATAATGACAGGAGGAGCAAGTCGAGTGGCAATCCAATCTACCTAATGACAAAACTTCCTGCTAGGAAATTCGCTTTACGCCATGCCAATATTAGCAACACCAATTAAAATTGGATAACAACTTTCGGCAATTTTAAAGTTTAACCACTATTGATGTGTAGACTGGGCTGGCACCTGTCTAAAATTGCAAATAATTTGTATGGATTTGTTTATCCAGATGGGCTGTTTGCACGCGATATATTGATAGGATTGATATAAAGGAACTTTCCATACATGAAGTTCTACTCTGATTATACGATTATACGTTCCTTATAATTATGTATTATTATTATCCGATAGTAAATAGTTTGGTATTGTTCTCTGAACATCTACACAGTTAATCTACCTCAACTAATTACGAATATAATGTATTGTTCATACCATATTAAACCAGAGCCGCCTTGGGCCATACAGGGCCTTTTGGGCATAAGAGCAGCATATGTAACAAAAGTAGCCCCCTACAAGTTCGGGGGCTTCGGCTTGTATCCCTTGTACTTTAATGAAAAAGAGTTGAGAAGAATATAATAAACAGAAATAAGTAGATACCTAATATGTTGGATAATAGTAAAGGATTGGATACGGATCAATTTAGACTATTCATGAATATTGGAGTAAACAATTTAATCGGCTACGCATTCCAGCTTGGGTTTGCAGTAGGTAAATGACAATGGAAGCCAGTTAAATGTGCATTGGATGCATTTTCTACGTGTGCGTTGTTGTGATCGCAGTGATTTAATGTCGCATCATTAGGCAGCAGCATTACCTCGATTGCGTTTGTTTCTACAGTAAAATAACGAACCAGTGTCCGTCGTAATAGTATAACTTATTAGACATATCTTTAGGATTTAGTATATTCGTTTCAAAAGTATATTTAACTAAACAAGACAAATGGAATTCATGTATTGTAGTTGTATTAGGTACTATGCTACCTGCTGCTAGCTATGTAGAATTGAAATAATTTTAACGCATTCGAAGGGTTTTCTTACAATTCTAACTTTATTTGAACTAAAGCCCCATTTTGAGCCATTGATATTTTAAAACGCCGTGACATTTTACAATACAATGTCAATTCAGTACACCATTTTACTGAGTGCATGCTTTATAATATCGTCTCAAGTTTCTAAGAGGCCTTATTTGCGAGCAGGTAGGTTAGTTGCAACAAAAGGACATGGGTTATGCCGGAATACAACAAAGAAAGTAAGGTGTACCTTCTTACCTGAGCCAAACTCCAATGCCAATAAATAATTATTTTAGATGGTTCCACTCTACGCAAAATGCTTTTGTATCTGTTTTACGTTCCAAATTCAAAATACTTCCTTAAATATTTTATTTACGCTGCTTTATAAAACCAAAATTTAAATAAAAAATGGAGGTGTACCTAATAGAATTTTGCAAAAGTGATGAGACACATCGTTAAATTCGTTTTGTTCGCCACACACAAATGTCCGCGTCAATTTATTATGTAAATAAAAGGATACATCCAAGCTTTACCAAAACATATTTGTAAAACATAATCTAAATCGACCAAGTTTACACCAACACGGCCCTCCCCCTTAGGGAAAATCAAAAATGTATTTGTTTCAAATGTCGCTTGCAGGATCCGGCATAATAATAAAGTAAGCAATCTTAACGAAAGGAGACAAAAATGTTAAATTTAAAAGCTTTTTCATTTATCTTTTTCAATCTTTTTAAATAAATAAGTTGCCATGAATAATTGATGTGCATTTTAACAGGTGGAGCCTATTTCGTGGGCATTTGAGCAATTTAGGAACGCACAAATAAAAGTGGAGGTGTTTATTCTAATCTGAATCTTTTTAATCTAGCCTTAAAATTAGATTAACATCTCTCTGTATAAACACAATATATTTATAAAAGGAAAGGTGACTAACTGACAGACAGGATCTATCAATGTAGCCACTGAACGAATTCGACTGAAACTTGGCACACAGATAGAACAGTTACTATGACTTTGGCATCCGCTAAGAAAGGATTTTGGGAAATTCCCACAGGATTAGGCAACTTTTAATGACTGATGACACCTCAGGGAACAGCAGACACGTAGGTATTTAACCCCTAGTACCTACTCTTCTTGAAGTAGGCACTTGTCAGAGCAGCATCTTCCACGGCACTCTGAGGACTAATTCGTGGACCTCCTTCCTCTACTTTATCTGAACTTCTATAGGTAATCTTTTTTATGAATTCGTCGTGGCTTGTACGCCACGACGAATTCATAAAAAAGATTTCCTATAGAAGTTCAGATAAAGTGGTGTTCCATTTTACCTCCTCTAACCCTTCTAATAATTACCACTGGCACTAGTAGTCTACAAACTTAAAATGTACGTTTAATTAATTCCATGTATGTGGGAACAAGTTAGTGTGATTAATCATTCTAAAACTGAATCGGAATTTGTAACGAATAAACCGGTCAAGCGTGTGCTGGGTACGCTTTAACTACTAATTTCTAAACTATGTAGCCTGTAATTAACGTTATGATAACTCTGTTTAAACAATAGGATGTACGAAAATATTTTAAAATATTATACTTTATTTTTGTAGCACACCATCACGCCAGTATTCCCCGAAGGGTTACGCAGAGGTACCCACAGTTTGTCGGTATGTTTCTAGGTCTAATGTAATAGGGGGCAAACCTATTAAACTATCAGTCCGGCAAAACTCCAGTTGCTACTGAGAATTTTCTAAGAAAACCCAATAACACTTTGCCCGACCTGAGAATCGAACCCGGGACCTCAAGGCTACATAGCACGCGCTTACGAGTACGGCCACTAGGGTAATTAGGCACTCTACTGTTGTAATTACTTTTCAATATCGTAATTAATGATAATTTTAATGCTTAATCTCTTGTTTCTGCCAACATAGTCTATGCAGCCAATGAATAATATTATATGTTTTAAATATTGGTTCCTCGTATAGATCAAGCTGACTCGTAACATAAGAAGCTTATAAATTAAAGCCACACTAATAGTAATATAATAATAGCGAAATTCAGTCTGTCTGTTTATCATCTTTTCACACATAAACCGCTTAACAAATTTCGAAAACATTTGCAATGGAGATAAATTGCATCCTGAAAGACGTCCAAAACGTCCTCTACGATCAACAACTAGTGGTGGATAAAAATACCGAATTTTGTCCGGTACCTTAAGCAATACGGAGTTTACTCTTATTATTCACTTATGTATCCAAAACCCTCTTTGTTATAGGGATGGTTGGATATTTTAAGCTGGAGGTAAGGCGTGACTTAGCGTTAGCAAAATATACATATATTTGAAGTGTTTCGTGGCAGGTTAAATAATCCTGACATATTAAGCTCATTGAGGCTGCTCGTTCTAAACACCAGGTTGCGGCAGGCGCCGAGGGCACGGCTTCTCGACGTCCCAGTGGCTTGCACTAACACAGACAAATTTGTACCGGTTGTTAGAGCTAAATAAATAATAATAATAAATAAATATTCTGGGACATTTTACACAGCACCATCTAGTCCCAAACTAAGCAGAGCTTGTACTATGGGTACTAGACAATGGATATAATACTTATATACTTTTCTTTTTTTTTGTAAATACATACTTATAATACATAGGAAACACCCAGACAAACACAAACATTTATATTCATCACATAAATATTTGTGTCTTGTGGGAATCGAACCCACGACCTCGTGGTCAGCAGTCCAGTACTCGAACCACTAGACCACAGACGTCGTCAGAGCTATACGGATTGATTGTTCGTTGACATTTTTGATTGTCCGTTGGCGGAATTCGAGGGTGACTCTCGATTTATTAGCTCATAAATGATAATCGCATTATGGTATTGCGTGTAAACCTGTTATGATAGTGTAAGATTGTAATAATAAATAAAATTAATAAATAGTTTCTGAATCTACGGATGTTGACTGTATGGATAAGAAAACGTAGTGATATAGTAGATATAATAGGATTTTGGTTTAACGCAGTATAATTTATGAAAGTCTCTTTAATCAAAAGTGCTAAAACTGTTCGGCCTCCAAAACTCAGTTATTGCACTTTTTATTAGTCAATTGTCAGATTTGAAATAATCCTTACTAATATTATAAATGCGAAAATAACTCTGTCTGTCTGTCGCGGTTTTACGCCAAAACTACTGAACCGATTTAAATGAAAGGCCATCGAAATCGGCCCAAATGAAGTACCGAAGGTACACTTATTGGAAAAAATACCCTGTATTACGCTGGTTAAAACTCTATTCGTACTTTTTTAATGTTGATTGGGGGATGAGAAAAATATTTTTATTATATATTAATATTATACTATATTATATATTTTTAATTTGAGAAAAATCACCAATTTGGCACACATCTGTTTCATAGTGATTTCATAGTAAAACTGTCAAATTGACAGCTGTCTGCTGTCAGTGTCAACGAGCAGGATGACATTTATCAACAAAACTTGTCTTTTGCGTTTTGATACATACATTTGATTAGTAGTTTCATATTAGATTCGAAGAACCATAGTGTCGTTTAGGCTTTATTTATTTTATATTTCGTTTTTATAATCTTAATTTATCGTTAACGTTATGTTGATTAATATAATAATGCATTTTTAATTAAATAATTGAAAATAAAACATTTCCTCAATGAAACTAAACGCAATTGCACACAATGTTGCTACGTGATTTAATTGTACTACGGGTTATAAAAACTTTGAAACTGTTTATATACTGTAAAAAACTAATTATATGAAATAATAAGTTTTGTATCAAAAACTATTTTTGGAATTCCTCTGATTTTTCTCTTCAATTTGGTATGTACAAATTTGGGCTAAGTTGGCTTTCAATGACCTCCTTTGGTACACATATAGTCTAGAGTCTGAGGAAGGACATAGGCTACTTTTTAATGCGAAATAAGGGGTTGAAATAGGGGATGAAAGTTATAAGTAATACCCAAACCACGCGGGCGAAGCCGAAAGCTACAATTTTTATAAAAAAAAGTATTTAATGTGCGTAGATGAAATTAAAATATAAAGTAGGACTGTTTGAATAGAATTATTATGCAATAGGCAAAAAGTGGTCACTGAAAAAAATATGCATATAAAAACTGCAAAACAGCAAAATTGGAAATAAAATTTATTTAAATATATCTTTGATATACGTGACATTCTGCATGAAAATATCGAAAGCGATTTCCTATAAAATAATATTGATGAGGATTATTTGTTTGCGTTCAGAAATATATATGACAAGTACGTACTTACATAATCATTAGTTAGTATGACCCGCCTTTCTATCGTAAAAATATATAGCCTCTACGGATTACGAATAAGGCCCATAAGTACGCATTTCCAAATTAATTCCTGGCTTCCATAAATAATTTCTTTGCGGGAAATGTACCCACATTATGTGTCGTGAAATTCGACTATATGTATATTATAAAAATAATATTCAGTAGCTTAAGAATATTGTCAACTAGGTAGGTACCTATTTATTATACTTTATTATTGTCCTCTATCGATATGTTAATTTGTGGTTAGTACGTTCCTCTGTCTATAATTAAGTATTTGGTATCTTAAATATCTTTCGGAATCTAGCTTTCAGATAATGTCATATCATTATATATTTTTTTAAATATACACTTCCTTAAATAATTTGCTATTTCGAAATACTTTAAATAACGTTACTTCCTACTTCAGCATTTGAATTATTAAATATTATACGTGTTCTATAAATACACATTTCAGCATCAAGGCACGGGCTATGGAACGTTTACCTACAAAGTGTTAATTATCAAAAAGTGTTCGTGGCCGTATGGCAATTACACTCTCGTTGACAACCTACTTAAATTAAATATTTATACACCAACTGAAAATTAAATACTTTGGTTCTCATTAAAATTCTATCATTTGATTTTGATATAAATGGTTATTTCGCAATTTGCGTTCCATATAAATTTCATGTGTTTGGACATTTCAAACATAATAAGTAAGTACTTATATTACCTATGTGTATTCAGTGTGTCTGTTAATAATCAATATTGGTATTTGAACTCAAATCAAACAATAAGTACATATTATAATGATATAAATTATATGATTAATGTCATCATACCGGACTGGTTTATTTCAATAATTTCAGTAAATTAATACATTCTAACGCAAATTTCATATATTATTTTCCTAATAAAAAAAGGTCGAAATGTAAGAGAAAAACTTGGACTTTTTAGGAATTCGCTTCGTTGGTGGTTGATTTTTTAAGGTTATTGAACTATATGTTTAGCATATTCCGTTTCTGGGTAGAAATAACATACTTAAATATTTTGAGAGATTTCAAAGTCAGACGCTGGGCCAGTTAGTCTGTCCGTGAACTTTTTCACTGGCGGCATCAACTTCTATCGAGTTGCTATACTTACTAATACGTAAAATATGGGCAATAGTAATATAGATAAAACATACAAAAATACATTTTATAATAACACTGAGGACGTCGTCCCTAGAAAACAAGTCGGACCTGGCTAAAAAAACTTGTACACCATCTGAAGGACAAATAATATTGACACTTAGCTAAAAGCTTATTATTCCGTATCACACGGTGAAGACACCAGGTTTGGCTCCATGGACAATACACATGTAGAATTGTGGATAGGTATTTCGGGCCGAGTTAGATGCCGACGGTCCCAGAATACCAAATACATAGTAAGCGCATAGGTTTAATTAAAACCGCTCCAGTAGTTTGAAACAAGTTACCATGTACTGTGACTATGTAGACACAATAAAATCGTGTATTTATTACACTTTGTTTATACGAATATGTAATAAATGTATACGATTCAAATTCGTGTTCATATAGATACATGTTTAATTAAAATACGTTATGTAGAACATTGATGTTTTCTGTTTCTAATATTGTTATCCAATTTTATTTGTTCCACTGCAGTATGATACACAGACAGAATTTTAAGCTATTTAAACAGTTTTAAAATTTGTTGTACGTAAAGCGTACGAAACAGTTTTGAATCTATGTCACAAAGAGATTTGTTTGCATTATCATGTAAATAAAGAGTTACAGGACTGGATACAGTTTTTCGATTTTAACTTTTTGATATTTGCTTTTATGTAGTAGTATTGGTAGATTTAATTATACATACTATATGGAACAATATTGTTTGTGACTACAATTACCTAGTCAGTGGTTCTACGGGTTTAGGTGGTGGTTTGTATCGCCATCGAATCTAATAGTAGGTAGTCTTCATTTCTGTGAGACAATAGAAATACAGTATAGAGGTTATTTATGTATTTTACCTCCTTCATTATACAGAAACTCATTGGTAACCGGTAACACATGGGTAACACTAGCCGTACGGTATTGGTAGTAGTCGTCACCTATGTAAGCTGCGTCGAACTGTCACGACCGTTAGCCTCACGGAACTGTTCGCGTTCGTCCCCAAGACCTCACCACTTAACACCACTTACGTACGCAGCCGGTTTACCGTGTCAGACATACAATAATTTCTTTTAATTTTCTGTCATCATACCAGTCTGTATTCCCCGAAGTGTTATGCAGATGTGTACTAATGTACACCAACAGATCGTCGGTATTAAATTGCAGTAACTAAATGTACCTACTACAAAGTACAACTAAACTGTTTGTCGAAACTAGAACCTAAGTGTTACACTAAGTTCTATTTCTCACGACGCGATGTTCGAGTATAGTTTAAACCTGTTAAGCGTAAGCCAAGTTTTAACAAGCACTATGAATTCATGTGTAACAATACAAACAATAATATATACACTTTATATTATGTTACATCGTTGAAAATTCATCGGTATTATAACATAAACATCCACGATCCACGCGCAGTACGTAAAGTTGTTGGTGTGCGTTCTCTGTTTTCGTTTCTGTACCACAGTATGCCAATAAAAATCCGCCTATTTTATTATTCGTATTAATTTTATTAGCCGTATAAAACGCGGGGATACTTTAATTTAAATTTAGTGACGGTTATAGCTTTGTTGAAGTTAATAACATGGTATAGATTATAGAAGAATAGCCACGAAGTGCCACTAATGTGAGATGAACCATTATTTTATTTAAAGACGATAAAAACATCGCAATTAGGTCGAATGCCTTGTTGTTTATATTGGGAGTTGTGTTCCTGACGTAGCATTGATTAGCACTTAACCGACTTTTAAATGCCGAACACCTCTGTGTTCTGAGGTAAAAGGTGAATGTCTGGTTGTGATGCATGATATAAATTTTCACAACATCAGTTTATGGCTTTTTAATAACAACTACTCTAAACTCCAGATGTGTAACTAGCTTATTTATTTGTATAGGCTGCCTGGTGTACTCCTAAATGAAACAGCAACGTTATGTATTGTTTTTTTTTGCAAAGGCTTGTAGAATTGATGAAATTGTAAGACTGCCGCGTTCTATTTTGCGAGGGATTCTCTAGGCCTTGAGTTTCATTCCAAAACTCGTTTAGATGATCAAATAAGGATGAAGTACCATACCGCCGTAACTGAAAAACAAGAAGTTTTTGTTACTAAAAGTTTTATAGGGCCCTGGAATGAATCAGACGAAGCTTGTTCGTATATGTATAAAAGCGTCTATAGATGTGCTCGTAAAATCTTTTAAGAGCTATTGTTTGAAGATTAATTTAATTTTCCGTCTACAAAGACTTGTTAATGAAGTGTTAGACTACGTAAGAAGCAGTGATTTTGACAGATGATAGCAATTGGCTTGTGAATGGTGTCTGTAGTGAAGTAGCGATCCGACACGTAGCGAGGTGGTGTGTGTGGTGCGGTGTGGCGTGGCCCGCATGCTCCCACGGTCTCGTCTTACGATGCGTGCGCCTTCCCACCACGCTTGCCACTTCATCAGACAACTTGGTCGTGCCATTAACAATGCGGAACACGTGTGTCCAAGTGCCATGTATATAAATTAAAGTAGAACAAAGACACTGTTCACAAAGATACCCGCTCAAAATAAATACTGAACAGCTTTTCATTCTTAACTCAAATCTACAAGTGGAATTAGGTACGCGTAAGAACAGATCTTATTTAATAAGACGCTAATAAATCTTATGGTGAATATTTTAGCGTTTACATTAATACAAAACCAATATTGAGGAAATATTTTAGGCACCTTAAACATATATCAAAGTTTTCTAAGTACTTGTAAGTTGATTGTTCATGTTTATATTATACCCACTCAATATTATATTATAAAATGTTTTGGTTTCAGGTAAGTGAAATTACGCAGCTGCCAACTCAATAATATTCTGTAGGAGGAGTCTGTCTGTCCTAGGAGCTTATAGATATTAAGCCAATATAAACACGTTCTTGAAATCAACCCCAAGACAAAGTCAGTTTCTGTTATATGGCTAAGTGAATTCTCATTACTGTGTGTAGTCAAGTAGAATTTAACATATAACGTTATTTATCCTTATACCTGCTCGTAATTGAGTAGCAAGTTAGCAACCAATAGTTTCCTCGTGAATACTGAACTATTTGTTGGAACAATGATCGCATAAACTCTGTCACACGACACGACTCGGACGAAACGAAGTCATTACGCGAAACAATGGTTGCGAAAATAGATCACGTTTTACCGTCGAATAAAAAAAATCTATGGTCGACTATGTCCTTTTTTCAATTTATATTATCAATAAAATTCTTTCACATAAATGGGTGCCATTTGTTAGTCGGCGGGTGCGCGACGCGGCGCGCGGCCAACCGCTGTCGCCGCTGACATTCTATGTTGATTCAAATGCGTACACGTCCCGACAATCCACGAACCGTACTTATCTACACACAATTTATTCTTATCATAAAATTTACAAAAAAAACAATAATGCCCTCTTCACAATTATTTGCTTAATATCTTGGATTAATCCAAAGTGTGTGAGTATATGTATAATTTAAAAAACAATCGATATTTTCTTCTTATTCAATATTGTTTCAAAGGCAGGTATCTATTTTTATTCTTACCTGAATATTGAACTGGAAATTTTAATCTATAAATAGAAAATAATATGACAAAGATGGATTGATTCCTCCGCCTTGTGGATATTAGGGATAGCAGACTAGATTGGAAACAATCCCGCATCCAGTTTTGCATTTAGTGAAAAATGATTGAAACGCTGAGTTTAAAGCTTCTTTGTTTCTTTGAGACAACCAAACTGTCCAAGAATTATTTATGAATTGCTTTGAAATTCTCTTTGGTAATTTTCAATCACTGTCAAAGGCTGTTTCGATAAATTAATTCGTCTTTGGTCGATTAGACATAAGACTGTCCGTTATTAAAAGTGTATGGACCTGATATTAGAAGGTTTACCTTATTGTTTTCAAGTTGTTGAAAAATCGACTAAATATAAGAGATGTGAGTATTCGATATACCAATTTGAATAAATTACTGGCTCCTGGTTCATGCTACACTTATTAAATAGTAGCTGCGACTAGGTATTTTTTTTTAATTTGTCGAGACCCGAATTTAATAATACCTCAATTTTAACAACTGTTAATAATAGCCAACACTCGTTAAAAGCCCGAATTCGAATTTTCGAAATGACAGTGATATACAAGACAATGTAGTACATACCTACATACCGTCTATTAAAATTCATGATTCGTTTTTATTTAAAAATAAACTTTATGGTTTTAAAATTAGATCAATTAAAAAAAGTAAATTCTTGCTTAAAATGTACTCAGCTGTTACCCTACCATACATTTTATTGTGGTATACTTATACATACATTATCTAAAAATATAAATATAGTATTGAGACTGTTCTGCCTGCATCTGTTATAAGTTATAACTCTTATAACATTAATCGCATCTATTGCTGATTGATTTGAACCGTTTGTACGTTGAACTTTTTCGATTTTCATGCTATTACTTGAATTGTTCAAAAGTTAATAATTTATCACTTTATCTGTGCCCTTCTTAGGTTGTAGTGTTATAGGTAATTCTATCATTAGAATATGTAGGTACAAAATGTCGAACGTTATAGGCACTTCTAAAATTACCGTCACCAGATAATTGTGTTATAGTCCTTGAATAAAATTAATACAGATTAATATATAAATTGGGTACGAAAGTACGAAAATTTAGTTAAATATTCTTGTACTTGATGAGGAATGCGTAGAACGCAGAGTTCACGAACGTCGCTCCATAAATCATAACTGAAAACACTTATATACTTGTGCACACGATATGTAGGTACACGTACATTTGTTGACCCAGTTTTACTTACGATTGCATTACTTTGTATATTTAAAACTAATATTAAAACGTAGGTTTGTTTGTATGTACGCCAATGCAGATGTTAAAAAATGTAGACCGATTTTAAATAAACTCTCATTGCATCGTGTTTGTTGATGTAAGGAAATGATGAAACTCCAGACGGCCAGTGCCGAGTTACCAAGTAATAAACATAAGCATACCGATGCTACTTTGCAATATTTTCACTTTTCACCGCCTGTGAGGAAGTCGACTGACGGAGTGACGTACATGCGAGACGTGGATTTACTTTTGTTTTGATTTCTCCGTAAATATGTGAAAGATCTATACACAGCCGCTGTTTTTGACGTGGATGCAGAACTTTTTTGACGTGGCAGAACTCTGCCGAGTTCGTCTGGGATGATACAATAGTGTGCTAACATTTTTATTGTGTTCCGATTTGAGGGTAACGAAGTCAGTGAAGGTTTTAAACATTTTACCTACTTATGACCGTGGTATAACATACTATCACACCTGTATTCCCCGAAGGGTTAGACAGAGTTGTGGGTAGTTTTGTTTATCGGTGTACCGATCATGATACACAGGTATGTTTTTAGGTCCCATGTAATAGCTGGAGAGACTACTGCCATTAACCGAGAACAAATTCAAAATTAGAGCTGAAATCAATAACACTTTACATAGTGTGATTACTAGACATTACATAATGTTATATATAGAAATAACTATGAAGATGGCCTTTTTTACCAATTGCAAAGATCAGCTATATTAATATGATAAAATACAGACTTTATCACGTGCTAATGTACAAACATGGCCTCGCAGATATTGTTAACATTTGCCCTTACGCCTTTTACTATTACAACATTTCGCACTACACAGTGATTTTTATTTACACTACGTGATCGAATTATTGGGACAATCGATAGTGTACATATAAATCTAGACAGACTAAACTGTTAGTATAGCTTATATAAGACTCGCAAAGTGACGTGCAATGAAAAGTGGAAAAACGGTGCTTTAGCAGCCTCTATGCATTTTTAAAACTCGGAGAGCATTTTAGAACGTCAGAAATATTGCGAGACAGTTAGATACTTACTTAGGCAGTGTATTTTAAAATTCGAAGCCAATTTTTTAGCTGGGAATATAATAGTAGGTAACAATATAGAGAATAAATTACCATTATGATGAGAATAAAATAAATCATAAGAACTTCAAAAAGTTTTTTTTTATCTTACGCAACGAGATCATAACCTTTTTAGTTTACCTTTTACAGGGGCTAATATTGGTTACAATCGTTATTGTGCTTATAAATAGATTCAGAAGTAATAATAAAATTATTAATAACGCAGCCACCGCGACCGCAGTCGTGAAGGTAACAAAGGCTAGGCATATTACAACAATAATAAATAACAAAAGCTTTTTGCGAGCTAAACCTCCTTTGTATATTCTAATATGCTAAGAATAAATCTTCTGTTTCACAGTATAGCCACTAAACACAATTTTTAAATGCGAATATGTATATTTTTCAAAAAAAAAATATCCTTCGGACGCCCGTATTATGTACTATATAGAATACGCACGAATAAATAAACATAAGAGTACCAGGTTTTAAATATCAAATAATTCCAAAGCGATTGCATCTTTTTGCATTGTGCTCGTCTTTAGCAAAGCCTACGTCACGACTCAAACGCGACGGTCTTGGCACAAAGGGATAAATACGTCGGTGACAGGGCATTTGCCCAAGGCCTATGCCATTTTTCAACGTACTTATAGGACCTCGTTTGCGGCGAAAGGAAAGTAAACATTATTTTAACATGGATAAAGGTGAAGACTAGGTTGGACGAAAATGGAAAAAATATTAAGCAAAGTCAATCTTTTGAACCTGGTTGAGAAAAATGTATGTATCTAAACTAAGTAAGTAATATTGCTCATTATATTACTTATCATTAATGTAATAGGATTCTTAGGTAAAAGTAAAAATAGTGCCTTCTTAGGTAATATTTTTCCGTGGATGACTTTACCAGATCACTTTTTAGAATAAGAAGACCGACTTCAATTATTGTGTATAAATTATAAATATTCAAAATAGACAAACATATCTTCTTTTTCTGCATTTGGTTAAATAGCACATTTGTGTACATACCTAAGTATTGTACTTACAATTTTGCATTTCAACATGGGATACAATGCAGCTTGCATTGCTTTTGTCATAATTACTCGTCATAAACCTCATTAAAGTTGATAATGTTCTATGAATTATACAATTTTAGCTTGCAAATGTTAGCTCCTGTGAGCAATCGTCCTTTGTTACTTTTATTAACCAAATAATGTTTATTTTGTCTTGGAATGAGTTTAAAAGAACTGAATATTTTGACATTGTTTACAGTATTATTGGAACGTCCGATGTACAGCTACAGTTACTGACAATAGATATAAATAGTATTAAAGGTGTAAACGCACTTAAAATTCACATATCAAGCTCACATAGAACGGAGGAATTGTTAAATTCCCAGCGAATAAATAGACTGACGTTGCATTTTATTACGAGGATGAAGGAAAATTGTTACATTTCGGAACCATACATCACTGACGGAGGTTCGTACAAATTAAAATACGCTCGTCAGAGTGAAGGGCGGGTAGGGCCATCGGCGGCGGCGCAGGCTCCCGGCTGAACCCGGCTCCTCCTTCAGAAGGTACCACTCAAACGAGCACTTTTAATTGGGGTGAAAATAATTATACCAATCATAACATTAATCATGATGAAATTTCCACCTAATTTTATACGAGTACATTCAACGAAACTTCAACATTATTTCGTTGGCCCTAAAGATGATTTCAGTCTGTAAATTAAGTTATTTTTACTAATTAACGTTTCATTTAAAGGAAAATATTCAAGAGCGTCCAATTTTCCGTTTTCGACAAATTTTTATTATTTAATTTAGGAGTTTATAATAATGAACTTAAAAATATCATTAGGTACGTGTGTGAAAATATGGGCATATCGGTTATTTTTACACGTAAAACTATTAATTATATAAACACAGTAATAATATAAGAGTTGTGTAATTATTTATCGATTTGTGGCCATACGTAATGTATCACACGTTGTTACACCAGTGGTGAAAATTGCTGTGAATAATTGTTTCTTTGGCGTAGTGGAGGTTATTTACAAACACGGTAGATAGCGTAATTTTGTGGGTATCATTCGATTTGAATATTATATAAGTTTTTCAAATGCTTTCAAACTGTTACTAAGTTTTAATTATGTAGGTAACTAGGGCGCACGTAGATACTTGTAAATAATGAAAAACAAAGTGATTTCTAAATAACGCAACAAATTTTGTTAGTACGAAATCAAAGTCGGTAAAGGTCCGTTAATGACCGTTTTCTATTAAGAGACTCAAGGGTTCCGCTGAAATAAGTCATGTAATTCCAGCTTCTTGGCTGCGGCGAGTGAATTTACTGGGCCCGGACTTAATGAAAACTCATTTAAGGAAAGGGTCAAGTAGGAAACCGAGCAAAACCTCGCTGTTTCAAGAAACTAAATTTATATATTACGAAGTATTTCTTAGAATTAATCAAACATGATTAATTAAGTATGAAGTTGCTATTTGAGATTTTGAGGTCATGACATGTGCAGAGAACCTTCAAGTCGGACTAACGGATTAGTAATTTTGCTTAACCTTTGTAAAGGAAAGTACCGTAACCTAGTAATATGACCATGCACTTTATATGCATTATGCACATGCTAATCACGTGTGTATTAAACGGTAGTACTTAATTACCTATCACTCATTTAAACTTAAAAACAGAAAGTAACTATTATTTTAGGGAACATCATGCCTATTATTACTCTATGACTGTCATGTAAAGTCTGCCAACCTGATTCAGGCCAACATGACAGACTAATAGCCAAACCTCACTTGGTTCTGAGAGCCGACCCGTGTCCAGTGCTCGAAGCAGTTCGAAAGAGCTTCAATATTGCTCTTATTAAAGAAGATTATATTTATAAGGGATTATCGAAATTGACAAGGAAAAAGATTAACATAAACTTCGTTCAGAATTCATGTCATTCTAATCTGAAATTGTAATTATATCCGACTCCGCGGTAATTTCTTTCGTATTATAATCGTTTCTTTTTTATACACATTATTAGGAAATTCGCAAACTTGTTGCTTTATTTATAAGAGAGATATAAAATAGCACAGCCTACACTAATTCAAAGTAACACTTTTAAATAGAAAACGGCAATTTAGTTAGTACAAAAAAAGCAACAATTTTGTCAGTTCATAAAATTAATTGTTATAAAAAGTTGTTTTGTTTTTTCAAATCATAATATTTTTTTCTAAATTTTAAATGATTCTTTAGACTAGTATAAGCTGAGATTTTATTTATTGTCGTCATCTACCCTATATATTTTCACTGTGACAAGATGACAAACAAGCGCTCAGTCTGATGGTAAGTGCCAACCGCACTGCCTATAGACGCCACTCAGTTGACCAGTCTCATTTTGTCCAGTAATTTCACGGTAAACAAAATATAATAATATTACAGTACCGTTTAGAGGCAGAATATTTGGCAATCGGTGATACAGACGGGTACGCGTCTAGTTCCAGAATAAGCGGACCTCCCATTGTACGGAAAGCTGATACAGCATGAGGTCTGCTTATACTGGAAATGTATAGCCGTGTGTACCAAACCAATCCAGTACTCAGTGGAAGAGTTCTACCACCTTAGAATGTAGGTATACCTGGTATAGTATATATTTTACTTCGTATATTACAATAGTAATCAGACTCATATACCTAGTCAGTTATATAGTCATATTAGCATTTCAGCTAAAACAGCCTACGCAGTTGGTCAATGCCAACAGGCTTTTATGTTTACGTATTTATCACGTTTTGTATACAGTAACCATTTATAGATAAATTACTAATTTAATATTCAAGTTGAAAATAAAATTACATCACAACATAAAAAGGAAAGTCATGTTAAATTATAATTTAATGTTTGGGTGTAAATTGTATGTATTTGTATATTGTAAATACTTACCGTATTTTATATAGGGCCTTAGTAAATAAGCTCAATACAGAATAAAATAATTTTTAAAACTTTGTTTACTGTTGCCCAAGTTACCAGCTACATAAGTTAATTATAAGTTAACGTTTATGATAATAGTAACATGAAGGTGATAATGTGGGTGGTGCTGAGCGCGTGTTAGGGTCTAGTGGCTCCGGTTCGGAGCTCCGGTAGCAGGCAGCGGCGCGGGCGCACGCGACCTCGTGTCATTGACCGCCGCCATCGCCGCGCTGCGTCCGCGCCGATGCCGTTGCTGCTTCTACGAATGGGTGTCAGCATAAGGATGCCAGAAAACCCACCGTGAAATATTCATATAAAAAAATGAGGTAGCGTGATTCATGACTATTAATCGGCTATGAGTTTCTCTTCTTATTTCACAAGGACTTTCTGACGTCAACAGTTTCGTCATCAAAAGTGCCTACTACTTAAGTAAATGTAATATCTAATAAAAGCAATTTGTTTCTGTATGTAATACCATTTATCAACATAACGTCTCTCATGAAGTTTCTTTAAGATGTATATATACTTAACGATGTAATGTTGTTTGGACAACCCTAGGTGAAACCGTTTAGATGTATAACGAGCGAAAGAGACGATCTTTAGAAGTCTCCTTACAAGTGTGAGAGAGATAGCATCAATCCTGTTGTGGTGTGGTGATAGAAAAAGAGAAACCAGTGTGAGAAAAAATACGTCGTCATTGTACTTTTTTTTTTAATATGAAAGAACATGCGAAAAGGGACGGGAATTTTATGGTGCAACAAAACGTTGTGGTGTTGAATAAATATGAAAGGTGGAAATAATGATTCTTGAAACCTACTTGTATAGGCATCGACGTAGAAATTTCACCTCTGGCATTTAGTCCATTCATACCGAGAATCAACGATTAGAATGTAATTCTACGAACTCGTTTTCAATGAAATCAGCATGAGATGAGTAACATCATGCGTAGCATTGCTAAAAACGTGGGGAAATAATTAAATATACAGTTCCTAATCCAATCAATCTGTTAGTATAAAATCCTTTCACACACAATCGATCAGAAAACTAGTTCTGCTTGATGAAATATTTTAAAATGTAAAATATTCCATTTTTAGTCTATTGTCGCGGACACCATTGTGCCTATTAATAGCTACTTTTTCATATCCGTCCTGTCTATCCGTATGTCACGGAAATTAGCGAGCACTTTGAAAATTAGTATAATAAAAACTGACAACAAAAACTTTGACGTACCGTTGGTTAAGTTACTTTTGTTATATGTTTTATGTAATAACTTGAGTTGGACTCGTAATTTTTAACAATTATTAAGAAACAGCAGTTTTGTGTTTAGCATATACTTACCAGTTCACTAGGGTTGTTTTATGTACCCCATAACTAGGGGTGACCCTATTACCATTTATCGGGATAAACATAAACTCCGTCATACCAAAACGAAATAGCAGTAGGAAAAACCTATTGACAGATCTAGGAACGAAATCCTCGTTCAGCAGCTGTCCAGTGTGTGTGACCCCATCATGGTCGTGGCGAATGTTTTAGGTCCCATGGCAATGGCATATAGCCTATAGGGCAAGGGAAGGCAAGTGCGGTTTTTAGTCTAGGAGCTGTGGTAGGAGTCCGACATACTCTGCCTCGGGTGGCAGAGTAATAATAATTTATTTTTTATTTTAATATTCCGCATCCCAAAATATCAGCATACTTACAGCATTTATATGTAATAAAAACTATACCTACATTTATTTTATATAAGTTGACTCCTGCTAATGAATTCCACCACTAGAGTGTTTTTAAGCACCATCTTATCTCCTTAAAATTTTATTTAAATCCAAGTTTTATAGCAAACAATTCAGTAGTTTTATTTTAATAACTGTTGCTAAGTTAAGCTTTACATCAGTTTTTAAGTTGAAGCATAATATGCT
The DNA here is from genome assembly GCA_946251955.1 of Acronicta psi. Taxonomy (NCBI): domain Eukaryota; kingdom Metazoa; phylum Arthropoda; class Insecta; order Lepidoptera; family Noctuidae; genus Acronicta; species Acronicta psi. The sequence goes on along the minus strand of OX276475.1, from coordinate 4,750,843 downwards.
TTACAACAGTTAACACAAAATTCAGATCTATTCAGTAGATTTAGCGCCAACCCCTAAGATACAGACAAACAGACAAAAACTTTTTTGGGTTTGCTAGCATTTAAATACTCTACTCCCATATGTTTTTTCTAAATATCTTCAATGTATAGACACTGCTTTTTTACTATTTTATAATAGTAGTATAGTAGCTGTAAGTTTTCCTAAAATAATAAAATAAAATAAATAAATAAATATAATTACGTTTATACATATGTGTAAAAGTAATAATAACTCGGTTGAAATTATGACTAGCAATAAACGTGAGGACCTTCTAGAGAACTCAAATTTATTGGTTTCAATCTCTATTAAAGTGAAACGAGAGGTACGCTAGAGACGTATTCTGAATTTGTTATGCTCATCACTAGACAATTGGGTTATGTGAATAATTCCGACAGGAGGACGTGTAAAGAGTTTAAATATTCCCTCGATACTTAGTTACTTACTAAGGATTGACCCCCACAAAGGTATTATTTATATTCGCCCAAACTATAAATAAATAAATATCAATATAAAAAATAAAAAGTGAATGTTTCAGATCTCATGGCCATGACAATTGACATATAGAGCAGGGACATGCAAGTACGGTTTTTAGTCGGTATGAATCCAAAATATCCTGTCGCCTAGGTAACAGGGATTCTTAAAGATTTACCGCGGCCAAAAAAGGGCAACTCGGAAAGTTTCTATGGACCCGAAGCAAGGCCAGGTTACCTATACCTATATGGGACCTAAACATACCGGCGAATGGTCGGTGTATATTTTATGGTAGGTATATATTGTGATGGTATGTATGTTGCTATGTGGTTTGTTGGTGACTTCTTAGAGCTGTAGTGTGAGCTGTGTGAGCCTTCAGGTCATCTGTAATGCGGCAAAACCAGACCCATTAAAACTTCGCAGCGAGGTGTTGCGAACTAACTACGTCGGGAATTTTGATTTTGCATTGGGATCAGATATCGATCTATTATTATACACCAAGTTACTCCTCTGCTTGAGTTAACAGTTGAGGATCTTTAAGATGAAGTCTGTGCATGATTTGCCAGAATTAATGTACATAAATAACATAGTTTTTAAGCACTACTAACATACTATGGATGTACATAAACAAATGTGCTCTGAAATAAATAAATATAAATATATTATAAATGTCGCCTACACAACGTATTATTACGCCTGTTTTCCCCGAAGGGTTCGGCAAAGGTGTACTACTATACTGCACAGTCCACCTGTAATTTTTGTTCCCATGTAATAAACCCAACAACATTTTGGCCGAACCAGGAATCGACCTCGGGACCATGTTGCACACACCTGATAATATACTTACTGAAAATTATACTTAGGTACTGAACATTAACAAATTACTTCCCATTTCTTGTATGTTCTCAATTTTTATTCTCAAATTCGTTTTGGTCCTATAAACGGTAGCTCAATGCAAAAACTATTTAACAATGTAAAAACGTAAGTGAATGTACTTTTCTGTAAAAATCAAATAAAAAGTGATCCAAATTCAATTGTCGATGTTATTTAATACCTTTTTGCCACCGTGCTACTCGTAGCAACTCATTGATTCCAAGAAAAAGAAAAAAATCTTCGATCTCTAAAAGCAGTAAACCGATACCGGAGGTTGATAGATGTAAGTTTTGTGGTGCTATTTAATTAGGTATCTACCTATCATGATCGATATCTTTAAGATTACAATAACATTCCCAGTATAGAAAGTTCATTTCATTATGGCACACGTCGTGATTCTTATGTCAGTAGCATAAAGGTGTCATTTTCATTTCACCCGTCTTCGTGAAATGAACAAACTAAACCTGCATACGTCCTTCAAAAATCTTAGATACATTTTCGTAGAATATGCATCCGGAGAAGATTAGGTTTTATTCTCAGAACTATGGAGTATATATTTACCTAAAAATCCTCTGACCTCAATTTTCTGACTAACACACTTACCTCATATATTCGTAGTCAATAGGTAGACCTACTATAGGAGAAAACACGCTAAATTGACTGCTAAAGAGAAAGTAGTTTGGTTATTAAGTTGTTTAAAAATGAAAAGTTGCGAGCTTCAAAATTAAATCCTTTAAAATTTCGATTAGATAGTAATTTCCAATGTGTAGACTTTACTTTAGCTCTATATATCATCATTTTGTAATAGAATTTCTCATGTGAATAGAAACCAGACTCAGTGTTATCTTTCCAGACTGACGAGCAGTGAACTCTAATTTTAAAGTACCTATATGCTCGACTGCTAGGAGCCCCTTCTAGACGAGTAGTAAGGATCGATTATAGATGTCCCGAACTATTTTATATATGACTAGCTTCCCGCCAGCGGCTTCGCCCGCGTGGTCTTGATAACTTTTTTTCCCCGTTTTTGCAACATTTATCATTGCTACTCCGCTCCTATTAGTCGTAGCGTGATGGTATAGCCCATAGTCTTCCCCGATAAATGGGCTATCCAACACTGAAAGAATTTTTCAAATCGGTCCTGTAGTTTCGGAGCCTATTCAATACAAACAAACAATCAAATGTTTCCTCTTTAAAATATTAGTATAGATTAGCTAGCTGTTCCTCGCGGTGTTACCAGCGTTCATAATTATTTTTTTCCTATCGCGTTGAAACTTCCCATACTCCTTTCTAAGCAGATGCCTACGTAATAACTATCTGTGGTTCAGTCCGTTCAGTGGTATATGAGGTGTGCGTTGATAGATCAGTCAGTTAATCAGTTAAAGTCAGTCTCCTTTTATATATTCAGAACCTCAACCATGGGTTGTATCAATAGGTTTTTTACGCATGGAAACGCTGTAATCTCATAGCCTATTGTAGTTCCTTACGTAATCGCTGAAGGCGTTGGAGGGTTTTCCATACAAATATTTTACGGGTCGCTAGCGTGTTTAGTAAGAAAAGTCATGGTTAGAGGTACAGATAGTGCCAATAATCAAAACGATGGTTTTATTCTATAACAAGTTATTAATTTATAATATTTTTGTGTTGTTATAGTGTGGTGCACGATACGATGGTTTTATTCTATATCAAATTATTTATTTATAATATTTTTGTGTTGTTACAGTGTGGTGCGCGGTGCGCGGTGACGACGAGCAGCACGACGCGCGGGAAGGCGACGATGTGACGATGCAGTGCCGCTTCGCGCTCGAGCCTCTGGCTGGAGAGTCGCTCACCTACTACTGGGTGAGGAGCACTGCCAGCGGCCACGACAACGTCGCCATCGGCAACATACCGCTCGAAACTAATTACCAGTAAGTTCATCAACCGTTAACGTCACTCACACTAACACACCCTGACAATTTTATTAAGCGCTAACACGTAAATAAGAAATTTAATTTTCTTTTAGCTAAGGTTCACAAAAACAAGCCGTAGCTTATTCTTTTTAAACACACACTATGTATACTCACACACAATGTTTTTACCTCAAAATAAAGATACTTTTTTGTGTATCTGGGCCCTGCGGCTAAATATGTCATGATGCAAATCTTAGTTACGCACTAGTAGATACTTATGACGCTGCGACCTCCATTGGACGTTTCATACAAAACCCTTTTTATTTAAGACCCTGACAAGATATTCAAACAAGTACCGATCTCTTGGGTAAATATCGGACATCTGCCAACCCTTGTAAAAATAATTAATATTCATGAAAAATACAAAGAGTTTGCGTGCTAAACACGCAGTAGGGTCGGAGTATAACCGCTATAACTTTCAAAATAAGTAAATTATTGGGAATTAAAACTTTATCATACTTTTAATAGGTATAATATTTATGTGCCAGTATACATTAACATTTAGAACTTTCCACCAAATACATAACTTTAGTTGTATATATGTAACGAATCGGCACCATTTGTGTGTGAGTGAGATGTACCTAAGATAACGTTGTGATATGAATAAAAGCAACAAATCTAATACAGAAATAAGAAATACATTTACGTAATTTCATGCACGAGTAGCTACATTGAATGCGATACGACATCGTCTAATGCGAAGAAGATAAATTCACCGTCCGAATATCTTTCTTTCCGAGTGTACATTATAGCAGACGACAGCCCTTAAAATGTATCTTCTTCTGGAAAATCCCTGCGAGTGCGAGCATAAAAGTATTTATAAATTGGTAGAGCCGGCGAGTTTACGGCTATATAGAATAAAAAAGAAATAGATTAGCAAACAGTAAAGACGGACAAATAAAACGTTATTCTACGACTTCCATTACTTCTAGTAAAAGTAGTCTTGTCGAAAGAAACTGTTAGCTACGAAAGTTAAAATAACTACTAATGTCATTTTATTAGTCCCAGGTTTTGCGGAAAATAAGACTAACTACAGAACAATAAACTTGCCATCTATCTAATCCATAAAAATTGACGGAAGCAAAAAGATTCATGCACAGGGCTATCATTATTATTATTATACTAATGAATCGCATAAACGAACCAAGGCGTATCGCCTTGCAGACTATGCGTACATTGAGCGGTCTTCTAAAATGTATTGCACGGTATGCACGCTCCTGTATTACGATTCATGTTGTGATTCACCAGAAGTGCAATTCACCATCTAGGCCATTTACATTCACCATTTTAGACCCCCGCCCCGAGGCTCTGCGACGTCCCGTCCGCGTCAGGGGTCTATAGTATTAAAAAAGAAAAGTATACATTGGTATAAAAATTAAACGGAGCCTTGTTGAGCCAAATATTGCGTTACATCATTAATTTTATTCGGATCTTTTGTTTTTTATAAAGTTAAATAAAATTATAAGGGTCTGTTTCACCACCTATTAACGGTCCCGTTAAATTATTTGGCAGATAATTTCACATAAGTTTTTATTTTTTTTATTTATACGGCTGTTAGCGGTTATCCAGAGGTGGTCAAACAGGCCCTTAGTATCGTTTAATATTTATATTACGGTTGTTTAACATTATTCGCATTATGTTACCTTCTTCATAATTAGATAAAAAATTGCTTGCGATCGTTTCTCAGAGTGTAAGTAATCGATGGTATTCATAATTTACGGATATATCCTCATCTCCCTTATCCTAACATCCCAAGTTTTGAACAAAAGCAATTTTCACTTAAAACTCGTCTTTTTATGGATTGCTTGTCTATTTTATTTCATATTGATGAAATTACTTTCGATATTACGGAAGATAACTTGAGTTTTTCTTAGAAACATGAGTTATGGCGGCGCGGCATAATCATGATGAGATTTGTCTTTGCCCGCATAATAAAGTTACTTAGCTGTAATATCATTATGGTCCTATTTACATTACACATGGTAGTCCCGACACTATATTAAATAGTGTTAGTGTATGTAATTATGGCTCTTAGCCTTGGTTATATAATATATAATGTTACAGTAGCGGTTCATTACTTTACTTTAGATCTTATCATAATATTATGAGTCATTTTGTTATCTACCAAAATTGCTTTCATAGTCGCCTAAAAATCTACTTACCTTGTACTTACGCAAAGACATTTACTTAAGTATTACAAGCTACATTGAAATCTCTTTGTACGCCCGGGTACACATCAAGTTGCCGGTATAAGCAGACCTTGTATTGTATAGGCTTTCTGTACAATTAGAGGTCGGCTTATACTGGAATTGTTTAACTTCATGTGTAGCCGTGTGTACTGATCAAATGTATCAAATATTGCAACGTCTATAATGTCATAGGAGGTACAGTCAGCAACGAAAGTAGCTGAACACTATGAAATCTTCAAAACGCTTTAACATCCTTAATATTCAGAATTCACTGTCCCTTGAAGGCAGTACATTTCCTCATAATAGAGGACAATTATATGTTTAACCTTAGTCAAAATCTAATGAATAGTTTTGGTACTGTGATCTTTTTAAACTTTCGCTGTGTTCAACGACTTTCGTTGCTGACTGTACATGTAATAGATAGTTATATTAAATAAAGTTAGTGATGTCACACTGTAAACTAGAAAAAAATCTGATTAATGTGATAGGATTATAGTACCCGGTGAAAATAGTTAATCCCCAAATACCTACTATAATTATCTGAATAACCGTAATTTCGGTATTTTTTTTGTAGAATATGTAGGTATTCTAGTGTAATTTCTAGCAAAATTTCAATGTAACGAAAATGTTTAAGAGATATATAAATAAGTATAGTATCTAGTCTCCATTCACTATCTATAAAAAATAGCCTGTTGTAAGAATATACTTTTAGATGTTTCAGATATTTTTGCAAAGCGTAGATCTTGTAGAGACAAAGGCAGTCTAATAATCCAAATGGAATATAGTTGTCAATAAAATAAAAGAGGAAATCTTTTTGAACACCCAACAAAAACCACAATAATATTACGGCAGAACACCGTCCTTGTCACCGCTAAGAGGGATTCACGCAAAGTTCCTTTGTGTCATTTCTGTACTGAGATACATACACACGATTAGCATCCTTTTAAATGTGAAGCACACAGGCTCGGGGCTTAAACAGCTATTCTCGTTCCATAGTTTATTTATAAGGTTGTTTTAACTCCACTGGTATTATGTAATACTTTTTACGTTTTTTTTTACTGCGTATACTCCCGAGATTTTCCCGTTTAGATTTTTTGGTTGACGTATGCGCATCAATTCTAAAGATAAACCAAAAACGGTTTTAGGGAGCATTTCTTAAAAAAACCTTTATCTCTTACCCGAATGCGTTTTAGCTACTGCAAAGAAACTTACATTTATGTATGAATAGTGTATCTTTTAACAAATGACTCTCTGAACAGTTCACACCTTCGTTGCTATAAAGTATAAAACCTAAAGATCTCAAGGGGATGCATTCATGTTTGTAGACTGTACTCTCGCTTTTGTTCTTAGTAGGATGGCGCAGAAATACGTCGATGCTGCAAAATAATGAGCGGATCCATTAGAATGTAGCGAAGTGTTCTCAGTCCAAATATTTTGTTGCAGGATCTCGTATGCACCGACAGAAGGTCGTTTCGACCTATTGGTGTCGAATGTGTCGTACGAGCGAGACAACGGGCGGTTCGAGTGCCGCGTGAAGGCCGGAGGGTCGGGGCGTACGCTGCACGCGCAGGGGCACGCGCTCACCGTGCTCACTAGCCCGCGCGCGCCCGTGCTCTCGCCCGGCTCGCACGTGCAGTCGCAGGAGGGCAGGGAGCTCAACCTGTCCTGCTCCAGTTCAGGCGGTTCACCCGAACCTACCATCAAGTAAGTACAAACAGATTCCCAACATACATCATTATGCCTGTATTCCTCGAAGGTTTGGGCAGAGGTGAGACTAACTAAAAAAACTAAACATTTATACTATTAGGATAGGATATTAATCCAGATTTTCAGGAAATTCTGCACAATAACAAGATATTGTTTCAGATTCAAATGATATTCAGCTGTATTCGTAGACTCACCGACCGCGAATTTTGTATCTGATAATAGCGGCATAATTAAAGCTCTTCGCAGAACATTCACTAAATTCTAATTAACCTTCGAAAATACAACATACAAACACAAAATATGAAAAACAAGTTAAATTAACGGAGTAAGTCTCGCAGTAGGTACTTATTGTGTTGATACACGTGCCAGTTCTTAAACTTTGTTGACACAATGTCAAGCAATAAGTTCCTAATTAAACATCTAATTGTGATTACTACTTAACATGGTTGTGTCACTTTATAAAATTATTTTACTTTCAGCCTTGTATGCCTTGCCAAAATATAAGTCGCCTTAAAATAAACCCGACATAATTTGAATGGGGCGATAAGCTATTGAAGAAGCCTTAAATTTTCATTCCAGCGAATGATACCGAACGTCATCGGGGTTGGGCAGACCTGAATACATCTGGCTTTAGATCTGACGTAATAAGCCTTATTAGCTAATTAAGTCTTTGGCAAACATCGAATGCCGTTCATATTACGGAATAATATATTTGGCATATTGCTGAAGCCTCTGAGAAATAAAATCCATCAGCGCTCTGTAAGCTCGCCTGCAAGCTAATTATATTCGTCATATTATTATTATTCCCTCCGGTCTTTAAATAATTCAGTCGCATATTCGCCTCTTCCGAGAACAATGGTATTGTGTGGTACAGCTCCCGGCAAAAATGTGTGTATTGTCACGTGTATGATATTAAGTATCATGTTTTAAGAATACACACCGTATTTATGTTTGAATAAACAGCCAAAAACTTGACCCACCTCTATAAAAGTGGTCGCTACTAATCCTGCTCTCCACATTGTACTTTTTCGTACCAAACCGTAATTGGCTTTTACCTAAAGCATTAAGAACGGCGTACAGGGAAGATAAAAAGCTGATAAATGTGGTGATAAATTTCATGTAGGCAGTGACTCGGATTCAATTAGAGTCGGGCAGGAAAGGCTGGGTTACGGTACCCGGCGGGCAAGCGGTTGCTGAAATGACCATATTACACCATGGCCCAAATAATGAAAGGCAGGCGTTGCACTATGACAGGGTTTACCGGGTTGTTCGAAAATGATGTCATATGAACTCACCGCGTCGTTGTCACGAAGCTGGCACTAGTTTGCATAAACAGGTCGACATCTCGGACGGATGAAAACTAGGTGTTCTGGATACATGTCACAAAAACTTGGTATACAAGCTACTACGTTTAACCGGATATGTGTCCTGGATACATGAACTATGAGACGCTTTGCTGCAAACGTGCGATAACTTTCAGTTATTCCATGCAGCTATTTTTGGTTACCAATTAGTGTCGTGAAATATAATTAAGAATAATTTGTTATTTGAAACTTTATAGTTTCATAAAAAAGAACTAAGACATCTAGTAGAGACAATATCACAGGATTCACAAACAGTTTTTTTGGTTTTGTCCATAATATGGTTCTTGTCTTCTAACTGCATTTTTTGTTCACTTGTCACCACAAATTGGAATTGAATTTTCACATTGTTGAAGTTGAGTAGCTCTTTCAAGAGTTTTGTGAACGATGGACCCTGTCTCTGTGTTTTTTCAAAAGCCCTCTTGTGGTAACCGGAAGATATAATATCATGATTGAATTTATACTCTTGTTGAACCCTAGTTAAAAAGCACTTATTTCGTAATTTGTGTTGTAACACGTGTAACGTTAAGGGAACAAACAACATGATTGCATTTATTGTGGTAGTCAGGAGTCCAAAAAGCCTGACAACTACTTTACCCTTTGGTAATCGGCATCACCCATAAATTGGGTAACGACAATCTCTACAGCCTATCGATTTTGTCGTGTTTCCTTTGACTTTACGAGTAGAACGATAAAGTGACATAAACATTTTACATTTGTTTCAATTAAAATGTAATCACAAATTTGGGTCATAAATTGTGCCGCCCAAAGTTCATAACTTACACCTGCGCGTTACCAATTCTTGTCGCAACTTACCAAAAAGTCGTGGCTTTGTTACGGACTAAGGTCCGAAGGACCGGCACACGTAATATTTGTATAGGTATAAGTGTATTAATTAAGTATTTAATACCTAGAAACGCGTTTAATAAATAAGAAAATAAAATGAGCGAGGTACACAGTTACACTAAATTATACGTGAAGTAAGGCTTGTGAAACCCGAAACTTAGGTAGCTGCCCGTTTAAATTTTAAATTCTATTCTGAGTGGGATCTAAAGTAAACATGTGTGGTTTTGTACATATGTAACTCGCCTAAGGTAGGTTGATACCGATGTACAAGTATAATTGTAGAAATGGCGAAATTTCAGAAAATTGATAAAGGCACATAAACGTATTTTCTGTACAGCTGTAGGCCGCGGTAATTAATATCATGAGCCGTATTACCTATCATAATATTACCTACGTGAATTCATTTAAACGTTCCTCCTTGTACGGTTTTTGGTTTACATTTTCCACTCGTTTAATTTTTATTTGAAACGATACATTTATTTATACTAGCTTATTTTATGAGAACGACATTATACGTAGATTATATAAATGATGAGTACCTACTTAATATATTTTTTTTTGTAAAATCATAAACCGTTAGTGATACTTAGGAAAAAAATACCGATGACTTAGCGAATATTGGTGACAAATGTAAATTCACTCAGCCGTCCCAGATTATGTAGGTATTATTATTGCGGAAAGAAAAAATATTTTATTTTAATTTGTCATAACTTATGATTTGTCTAACTAACGATCTGTCTTGTGATCTTGTCCATAAGTAACACCAATTATCACAAACTAAAATCACATGATCAAAATGTAGTCATTTCTACACATAAATACATTTCCAGTCTGATTTAAGTTACAGGAAGCTAGTACTGAGATTTTTTTTAACAAACTTATGGCTCCATGTTTAGTGGCTGCTCCTTATCACCAGATATTAATATACCTGTGAATTTGCAGATGGTACCGCGAGGGTTCCACATATCCCCTCGATGCGACGATCGTGCACGCGAAGACCCGATCGGATCCGACCGTGGCGACCCTTACGCTGATGCCGACCAGGGAAGACGATGGTGCAGTCTTCCGCTGTGTAGTATGGAACAGGGCTATGTCTGAGGCGCAGCAACTCGATGCTTCTGTCGACCTCAGTGTCAATTGTAAGTACTGCCATACTAAAATTATTAAGTACCTAAGGGCCGCACTCAAAGACGTTAATAAACAGTGGCTACTATATATGTTGGCCTATTTTTCCATATTTGAGTTTATTGTCAGTGTACCTACTAAGATATACTGGGTCTCTATTAGCTAATGAATCATTACTTTTGAGTTTGGACAACAGTCCCATATTTTCTAATTTATATTTTTATCTACCCAGGCTTTTTTTGTGCATGAGTGTACACATTAAACTAAAACTTGGGGCGCTTACACAATGCGTCTGTAAAACCTTTAGTCCAACGCAAAAACCTTTTATATTTGTGACATAAATTATACAGACAGTTTTCACCCTGCAAAGTCAATTTAATGATAGTTTAACAGGCAAATGTCGAGCCAAAGAGTTGTCATACGAGCACATTTACAATTACAGGATGTCGGTTCTTGTGGAAATTAAAGGAAAACATTGTTTATCTATCAGCTGCATGAATTCTCACGTAAAGTGTTAAAGTTAAATACGTTGACAAGGAACAGCGACGCGACGCGACGCGACGCCTCGCGCCCCTGAATTATATTGGTGCATTATGACATTTTAACACCCAGTAGTCATGCAGTAGTCTCTATATCATTTTAACGCTCTCTTCCCTCAAGACGTTTACCATAATATATAGCTCTTATAATATCGCAATTTCTTGAAAATTAACCGTTAAACCAACGATTATAAGAATAGTACGTAATAAGAATACGTAGGTACTTGTAATATGCATCATACATGTAGCCATGTTATGAAGACGTAACAGTACAGACGGAAATCAATATCGATGCAATTTATCACGTTTTAAATCCGCACTGCTAGCGACTGTCCCCTGTGTGTGATTGGACGCATCCATAGCCACATTACTTCAATAACCGGTTATATTTCCATTACTTTGCGATAAAATGTATTAGTAAGTAAGTACATAAGATTACGTATTAACGTATCCTTAAATATTCTAATCTAATATTCTCAAAGTAAGCTTTGAATTATAAACACGTAATAATAATACTATACAGACCTAAATCGCCCAGACTTACCCAGAATGTTATGTTATAGATGTTAGGGAACGAGCCAAGTACGTAACTAAGAATTGTATTACGAATACGTGAACAACAGGTTCATTAATCACAAATATGAGATTCTACATTTTATTATTCCTTGCTTCACTTTTAATGTTTATCTGACGAGGTTAAGGGTTGTGCCACATTGGTTTTTTAATTAGTAAAATGATAATAATATTTTTGGGAAAAGGAGGTCATCGAAATCGACCCAAATGAGGTACCGAAGGTACACCTATTAGAAAAAATACTATGTATTACGCTAGTTAAAACTCTAGTCGTACTTTTTTAATGTTGACTGGGGGATAAGAAAAAAAACTTTTAATTTGAGAAAAATCACGCCATTTTTGCAAACTATTATTTGTTTCGTAATGATTTCATAGTAAAAACTGTCAGTGTCAGTTTCGGAATGTTAAACGCACGCCATTACGGCAGATTATTATCAGTTTCATATTGATTTCATGGTAAAACTATCAATTTGTCAGCTGTCATGTACCTCCGGTACAAATTTGAGCTGAGTTGTATGGGCTTTTGATGACCTGAAATTGGTGTTGGTGGACCAACACCAATTTCAGCACCATCTAGTCCTAAACTTAGTAGAGTTTGTACTATGGGTACTAGATAATGGATATAATACTTATATAATATTTATTTTTTTTGTAATTTTTCTCGTGGTTTAGTTCCGAGGTCAGATGCGCTACGCTGCATGGTAGGTGTTTGCAGTTTTCAGCAGGGTAACTTTGTCGCAGTGTCTGCGTATTTGCTAACAGTGTTATCAATGTACACAACGCAACGTTTGACCGTGTGTACCGACTGCGTTGGGATGTGTTTCGTTGCGCAGAACATTCTAACGCACCAAGTGTCTTTGTCAACACGTTAAGTCACCCAATTAGTTGCATAATGAATAATCTAAGTAATAGCTGTTGTTGTTTGTATAATTCCGGAAGTTAAGTTAGTGATGTAACTTTGGACTGCTAGTTATAAAGTCTCGAGATCGCACCTCTGATTTAAATTATCACTCGGTTAAACGGTAAAGTAAAATATGATGAGAAAACCGTCGAAGATGGCGTATGTCGCTTATGACGGACAACCCTGGAACAGCCTAGCGTAGTGGACTAATATTCATAAGCTAGCATGCTATGGGACAGTAAATAGGTTGATGTTAATGATGTAGGTTTTCAGAATTTCCTATATAAATTAACATTTGTAATTTATTTCATCAAAGCAGGAAGCTTTCGTAACAAAAATCCACACAAACATTTTCACATAAATCTTTGACGATTCGCACGTCGTAAAACTTTGATGTTTTCCTCCCAGTCTGCCAATGTTTCCCTTTGTATCTGTTAAAAGGTACATTTTAAGGAGTCGTCGTATCGTATTCCGATAATGTGAATAAAAACACATTTTCTGTTAGTTTTCATATAAAGCCTTACTCTAGTGACTATAAGGCTATTTAGCTTCAGAAAATGTTCCATAAAAGTCGTACGTCTGGAGTAAAGAGACAGCGTTAGATAGTCTTTGTACGAACTCCTTTTGCGCGTTGAAATGTAGACATCTCAAGCATAGGATTCCCTGAGCGCAGCCAGCGGCCATCAAGGAAACGCTAGCTCTCGGCAAATAACCTCAATGACCTAAACTTGCCCCCGCTCGGAATGGAATCCTGTTCGCTATTATTTACATGAACCTACTCTGAAAACATCTGGATTTCTTAAAAGTTCATTTTAGGCCTGATACATTGCTATATATTAAATATTGTTATAAATTGATCCAATACATCCTTTGTTTAACAGACTTTAGTTTGTCCAAATTGTTTAAACATTCCTTAAAAATATCTGAAGCGTTTGTAGAATAATTTCACTCAGAGTTCTGTCTGTTTCTGAAATAGCTTTGTTCGGATTAGATTGTAAATTTTTGTTGTAGTTCTAGTTAGTTTAGGCCCGACCACACGTTAAGACCAATTCCGCAATTCGAGAGTTTCTCGGGTGAAATGCCCAGCGACCAGAATAAACTTTGTTTTTGTTGTTCTCTGAAAACAATCAACTCGCTGAGATACAGGTAGTAGGTACCACATCAATATAATATGGTCTCTACATAGGTAGTAGAATAGTAGTAGTAATATTTGATTACTTACTTATTTTTCTTAATAAGTCTATATCGTGAAAAATATTTTCTTCGAAATTAGCGTGATGAGCCTTAAACCGGCAGAAAACTGCAATGTGTTCATGACAGTGGCTCCATTAGGAACTGAACAAGCGTTTTGTTACTTCCTGGGCACAACTCCAATACCGGGTTATTAACGTATGACATTATTGTTGCGATCTTCGACGCCAAAATCTTACTGTTAAAGATCATTGACCTCTCGATGTATTTGTGTATCGATCATTTTTAAGATGTAACTGCAACCATATTCAATGTCCAAAAATTAGGTTGTTTGTAATATAAATAAAGTAAAAGATAAGATCGTTTTGATGCCCGCGTCTCGCATCAGCATCTGGGTGCTGTTTATTATGTACTGACCTGAATAAGCATCGTCTTTCATCAGATGAGAAACACGTGAAATGCATGCAGTGCATGTTTTAATTCTGACAGATTCTGTAAACAAAATTGTGTTATCGGTATGCTCCGACCAGCTAACCAGACCAGCACATCCGCTTTCTTTGAACAACGTTAACACTACAAACCGTCGACAGCCAAATATACAAACCGCGAGATGAAAATATTCCTTACGCTTTTATTCATTTCATTGTTGTTGATAACCCAACTCCTTACCATATTTATTATTACGAATCTAATAAACGTCACAAAGATAATATTTTACATAAAACGAAATCTTATTGTTTTAGATTTTCCTCGAGTTGAAGTTGCTCCAGAAAATCCTTTGCGAGTAGAAATAGATGGTGTCGCTACCATGGAATGCAAAGTTGATGCCAAGCCCAAAGTGAGCACTGTAAGATGGACCAGAAACGGCAAATACATTTCCAATTCTTTTACACATACTATCCAGGGAGTAACAGTGCAGGATGGGGGCAAATACACTTGCAGTGCTGACAACGGACTGGGTCGCCCCGGAGAGAAAGAAATGTACCTTGATGTGCTTTATCCTCCCAGTGTAACGGTAGAATCCAAAACTTACGAAGCCGAGGAAGGAGGAAATGTCGAAATTCGTTGTGAAGTCTCCTCAAACCCTGAACCAACATCGATTGAATGGACGATGGAAGGAAAGCCTGACTTCCACCAGAACGGAAACACTCTCACTTTAACGAGAGTGACTGCTGAGATGGCTGGAACTTATGTTTGTCGGGCGGTTAATGTTATAATATCATCGAGCAACGGAAAGCGTACAGAGCGATTTAATAGTGCGTCAGTAGCCGTGCTAGTGCGGCACAAACCTGGCCGTGCTTACATCAGTCCTGATAAACCAGTGGCACAGGAAGGAGTTGGAGTCACTCTTACTTGCAGCGCTAAGCCGCCTGGCTGGCCAGCTCCTCAGTACCGATGGTTCCGAGATATGGACACTAACTCAGACGTGAAGCCCACAGTGTTAGCTACTGGCAATAAATACTCCTTAAATAGTGTACACCTTGGAAGTGCAGGTGTTTACCATTGCCAAGCCACAAACGAATTAGGTCACGGAGAGCTCGCATCTGTCACACTGGAAGTTCATCAACCGCCTCGTTTCCAATCTAAATTACAAACACATATGACGAAACGCGCCGGGGAACAAGACTTTGCAGTCACTTGCAGTGCCCTTGGAAAACCACGTCCGAATGTCAAATGGTTTAAAGACAATGCCGAGATTAAAGCCGATACAAATTTATACGAAGTCAAAACTGATGTAACTGAGAGCAGAAGTGACCTTTACTCTGTTCAAACAGTTCAAAGTACTTTAAAATTTAATGGCAAGGCGAGACCTAACACTAATGACCTATTGCCGGACGATCGAGGAATTTATTCTTGCGCTTTTGAGAATGAGGTTAAGAAAGTCGAATCTACGATGCACCTTCGAATAGAACGTAAGTAATTAATTTGCTGCATGTAGAAATTATATGACTCTAATTAGCTAATAAATAAGAAGCATCTTTTTACATCAGAAATTGTCCATATGAACGATATCTTTAATTATCTTTTCTTTTCTTTCTCTTTGTGCTTGTAGGAATATTCATGTAATTTACATTATTCTTATTTCAGACGAACCCATATCAATTCGGTTGCATAAAAAGGTTGCCTATGACGTTATGGAATCCGCTGAAATATTATGTAGAGTTCAAGCGTATCCCAAACCTGAGTTCCAATGGTTTTACGGTTCTAATACGGCGCCTCTGCCGATGTCTTCAGACGGGCACTACGAAATAAATACAACGACTGACAACAACGATTCATACCGTAGCGTTCTTACAATAAAGACAGTAAAGCCCCAGGACTATGGGGACTACTATTGCAAAGTGAAAAACTCTTTAGGGAGTATACGACCTCAGATAAGGTTACAGCCAAAAGGCGCGCCTGAGTCGCCTCGATCGCTGGAGAGCCAGAAAGTTGGGCCGACGTATGTGACTTTGAAGTGGGAGGCGGGTTTTGATGGCGGCTTGTCGAGTACGAAGTATTTCGTGCTTTACCGACGCGTGACGCTGCGCGGCGCGGGTGCGGCGCCCGGCTCCGAGCACTGCGCCTCGGACCGCACCTCCGAGTTGGACTGGATGGAGTATGACTGCGGTCGCATCAACCCCTGCAACATCACACGACTCGACCAGCACAACGCGTATTCATTCAAGGTAAAATCTTATCAAATAAACATTTTTTAAGTAGGTACTGCATTTTTAGGAACTCAAGGCGAGAGTGAACAGACATTATTTGAGTTTGCGTGATCCATCCTCGGCAGCATGGTCACTTACCAGCAGGTGAGGTGCTGCCAAACACACTCAAATTTATAATAAAAAAAAAACATGATTTTTCATGTGATTGAGATTTTTGGATAGCTGTAGTTTGTAGTACGTATTTCACATCTCTCAAGCAAGATTTTCTATTTCAAACGTTATTTTAGGGTTGAAATGGTAGATATAATATTTATTCTTAGATGATTACTTAAATGTAAATGTTGCGAATTTCAAAGGGAAACCTTTTTTTAGTAAAATAGTTTGCCAAATCATATGTATTTGTTATTACGGTTAGGTGTTAATACAATACCTATTAACTTATATTTTTGTTTTTCATTGTTATCGCTACCGACAGCATCTCACATTTGTTTTCAAGGTAAATCATCCGGCGCGTGCCGTTAGTTTATTTAAGTTTACAATATTCTGTTTTACGTTTTGTGCCGTCGCTATGGTTTTCGACACGCTTTAGAATGCTCACAATCGAATCATCGTCTCTATTCGAATTTCTAAATTGGATTTTCAACTACAGGTGAAAGCGGTCAACACTAAGGGGCACAGCAATTACTCCAATGAGATCACCGTGACTACGAAGGTGGACAAAATCAATCCGCCGGAGCAGGTGACGTACGACCCCAGTTCGCAAGCCATCGCGTTCACCGTCACCCCCACGTGCCTGGCGCTGGTGGGCGTCGTGGAGGGGCTCGCCACTCTGGGGGGTACAGCGGGATGGCAGGTAATTGCTGTTCCTCTCAAACCCAAAACTTGTTTTTGATGTAAATATGCATGCATGTAAAAATTACACCCTCACTATTATTTGGTGTTAGCTCACAATGTGTTTACAGCTTAATGTGTAGCTTGAGGTAATACAACAACAACAACAGTTTGCTTTTTTTTTAAATCTTATCACCAATGTTTTATAATGCGGTTTCTCTGTCTGTCAATCTTACTGTAAGACTTCGCAACTATTTGGAATTTGAGATGTTCGCGGCGATTGGTACTCATTGTCAGCTTCATTCGAGTGTCTGATTCAATATAAAAACCGATAACTGTGTGCATCGCAACTGGAAAGTAATCTGCAAATAAATATTGAATATTGATTGCGCCTGTAAAAGAAGCTTTCAATTGGTATCTGCAGCCGGGCGGCGCAGTTTGAATTGATCTTTTCGGTGTACCTACTACAAGTATTATGATTTAGTAACTTTTCGGATCTTAGGAAACATATTTGGAGGGATTCATCTTAAAAAAATACGTCATATAAAAACACACATTCACAATTAGATAGGTACGTAATTTACGAAAGATAAGGAAAATTTAATTATTTTATTAAAATCCCTTCCTATTAAAATCTCCTTTGTAGAATCTTAATAGTCTTCTAAGATCTTTAATGGAAATTTTAATAAGAATAGGAATAAGTCTTAATCTGACATTTTGTTACGTATCTCTCGAAGAAGTATGCATTCTAGGAATGCGTTCGCCATAAGATTAAGACTGGGTCGGATACAAATACCAGTCATTCTATCCAAGAATTAATTATTCTTCCGAGCAGAATGTGAATGAAACTATAATTAAACTACATTGAAGTTTAAACTGTGTGCTAAGTTTAGGGACAACTAAGTTCAAAACAATTATATTTGTACGGCTGCCAAGTGTAACGATTTGGTGATACGCGCCAAACCGTTCGTCGAGGCTGTTTGCGGACAAAGCCTATGTTTAATGGTTAACTTGTAGTTTAATACAAATATACATCTAAGGTATGTTCATAGCTGCTACAGTGTGTACGACAAAAGAGCGAATATCACCAAAAATATACTTCTCTATATCTAGGTCACTTGGAAGCACCGCCAAAATCATGTAGGTACGATAAATATATCTACATATAAACATGATTATAATTATTTCATGTGTAACAGGTAGTAGACACGGTGCCTCTCCATCTTTCGGGTGCGGTGGCCACCGTGCAAGAGGCCACGGTAGAGCTGCCCAGTAAAACCACCCGCACTACGGCCCGACACGTCACTGACCCACCCCTAGACGACTTCAACCCACGGATACGGCTCAAGCTTTGCTTACAAGTCAATCAAGACGTCTGCAGTGAATACACCGAAGCAGAGAGTGAGTAATTAGCTTAAGGCTTTAGCTATAAATACCAGGCCTATTCTGGTTAGTAATCAGAAATGTTCAAAATAATTTAATTCCGATTCAGTGTCACCAATTTAAATGTCAACTTAAATTTTCGGTCTCATTACAATTTCATGTGATCACGATTGACTTTGTTTGTTAGTTTAGTAGAATACCATTTACTATTTACGACTGATCGGAACTATTTTGAATAATATGTTTAATAATAATGGTGCAAAGTGTAACGGGTAAAAGTAAATGGTCACTCTCATTAATAAAACAATATTTACCATCAGCAAAAACCAAATTGATGTTTGCTATAAATGTAACTATCTGTTTAAGAGCTATTTCAGTCAAGTATTTTGCTTTGTTACTGGCCATCGCTATAAATTTGTCGTCCATTCTGCGTTCAATGTCATTAACAGTTTGCTGGTGAATGAATGGATCATAAAAATAAAATACTGCGTCTATGAACCATTAAGATGAGGAACGTTATTAGGTATATAATCTCTTACAGCACAGGTTAATTTAGGAATAGCAGTAGAGTACAAATATATTGAAGCACTCGCTAATATCTGGTTCATTATGCTTAATTTGTTTAACAGTTGGAACATCGTACATTAAGGAGACATCAGCTCGCACTACGGCCGCCATTGTTGGAATATTCGTCACGACCGTTGTAGTTCTACTTTTCGTGGGACTGTTGTTACTGATCTACCAGTGCAGACGCAGGCCCAACAAAAAGGATAGATCTAAAGACTACGAAATGGACTCAATGAGACCAGCTAAAGTAACACCACAAAATCAGGCACCCCCGCCGTATTACCCTAGTTCGGGTATGGAGAACAAGGCTTTAGAACATTCCATGGACATGGCGTTGTCCATGGATGACTCAAAAACTGCAGTATATGCGACTCAAGGAGGGTACGCGTATCATGTTCCGCCGCACACTCAACCTCATCCAGGACAAACCATGCCTAATTCTGATTGTAAGTAGATAAGTACGATCTTTGTTACATCCATTTCATTCGATTTTACTCATATTTTTTTCAATGTCTCATCAGGTAACCTAGTACCTACCTGATTTCAGTTTTGTATAATTTCATTTTGATTTGGACTGTTTATTTATTTTTCTAACGCAATCACTAAGGACTAACTACTACACTCACCATTGAAGGTAAAAGAAAGACCTACATATATGGATAGCACGCTTTGCATGTCGTGTATGATCCTACCTTGTACGCATGGACCAACACTGAAACGATGAAATTGTTCACAGGGGTAAACATGGGCTTCATAGAGAACAGCTACACGAACAGCAACAACGGAGGCAGCGTGAACTCGCAGGATTCGTTGTGGCAGATGAAAATGGCAGCAGCTAACAACGCGGCGACGATGCCGGCGCACCAAGTGCTGGACCGACAGAGCAACTACGACTACGACCCGATCTCGCACGCCGGCTACCGCAACATCGACGACTACGCGCACTACTCGCACCTGCCGCACGCCAGCCAGCCGCCCGCGCCCGGCGACTACGACTTGCGCGCCGCACAGAACCCCTCGCGCCAGGAGTACTGCTCCGACCCATACGCCTCCGTGCACAAGCCCAAAAAAAGGATGGATCAACACATCGGTAAGTGTTTATTCCTTTAGCACCATTTCTTATTAGGCATATTATTATTTTGTAATCGTAGCGCTTTTTCCTTGTTGTTGTTCATAAATTACTTCAATAAATTTTCCTGGGTCGGAAATTCGGAACCGCCTTGTAATCTTAGACCCACAATATTCTCGCAACATACTTAGTTTGTCCTGCAAAATAAGTGCTGAAAATATAATAGGTAATTTACTTAGGGTTGTCCCATGTGAAAAATAATAATTAGGCACAACATCAAGCTTTGTCGGATGGTTACTGTTGTATTAGAACTAAGTATATCGCAACGATGGCGCGGTCTGCGGACTGTAGATGGCCAGCAGCGCCAGTTATATAATATTGTGTGGAGCGGTCAGTATAGTATGTTATCGTTCATCAGAATCGCCGTACCATGAGGTGAGCGGGCTGCCGGAGTACGGGATGCGCGGCGGCGCAGAGGAGGGCGGCGCCGAGGAGAAGCCGCTGCACATGTCGCTGGGCTACGACGAGTCGCTGGAGTCGGGCTACTCCACGCCTAACTCACGCGCGCGCCGCGTCATACGTGAGATCATCGTATGAACACGGCTGTAAGCCGGCCGACGCGCTCTGCCCGCGCCACCGCCGAGCTCGAGCCGCGCCGGCCCCCCTGAGTCCGCCCCTGACTTCCGTTTACTTGTTACCCCCATCTGGGGACTTACCATGAACATTAGTTGCCAGCCACTTTAGGGGCTGTTACTATGAACTTGTATAAAGTTTGTGGAAAGACCCGTTCGCAGCTATTGTTCTACAATGGTAGTGATTTAAGTGGAGCTAGTGCGTGTTTGTGATACGTCGAGTAAAATATTTTTATACAGGGAAGGAAATCTTGAACTAGAAATGTGCCGGGTATTGATGGACTTGGAAAACTTTGCGAGTGCCGCGAAACTGTAAGTGTTGTAATTAACTCGTAAAACGGAAACCAAATTGCGTAGCTAACTGGTCACTTAATTTGCAAATTTTCAGTTAAGTTTCAATTAGTGAGCTGATTGTTATTTAAATAAAATGTGACGTCAAGATTAACAATAAGAAAAGTCATACTTAATGTAGGGGCAAGGCATTTCTGTTTCGATGTTACTTACCTGCATTGAGTAAGACTAAAATGATCATCCATTGTATACTTATTCCAGTTTTTCTTTTAAATACAAACGGCATAAAACCGGAATTATTAATCTTGTGTCAATATTTTTACAAGTAAATTAGTGACATCGGGAGGGCACTTTCACTATTAAAGCGCCGTCATTACTATAAAGACGTGAGTTGCCATAAAATCGCTTAGTTCTTTAAATTTATATATCTGTCGCGAAGAACTGGTACAATAGCGATAGAATGTATTAAGTAAGCTCTTATTTTCATAGAAAATTATTTCTATTCTTTACTTTTGTCCTTCATATAAATTTCGAAACTGAGGTTTCGTACGATAACGAATGACATTGTGATCTCCATAGCTCATATTTTGTAAGAAATGTGGTTTATTATTGACTAAATGCAAGTATGGTGCGAGTGGTGTCAATAAATCATCGAAGTGTAGAATAATGATCATTGTCGATTGTGATGGTAGAATGTATGTTTCGTGTCCGTAGAGTTTACGAGATTAGAAGTAATGGAGCCTCCATTTGGCATGACAAAGACCACGATCACAGTTCACTACCAAAAATATCCGGATTCAGATTAAACCTAAACTATGTAGACACGGTGCATTGCAATCCAGACTCAATTAACAAGGTTGATATTGTCCGAAAACTACCCATCAGTTCCGAAAATAATAATAAATCCACTGTAATAATATTTTTCGAACAATATTTTCTGGGAACTCATTATTGGATAAGATATTATTATATCTTAGATTTAAATCTCCAAGCAATATTGCGGACCCAAATAATCTTGTCGAAGTCACAAATTCCTTGTAAAGCGGGATCTGGTAATGGCCGAAATTTCTTTATGAATTGCACTGATGGCAAAGATTACGACTCCCCCGGAACACTGTTTACTAACGACCGTAATTACGTTTTATTCAATATTAAAATGGTGTTTGTAGGAAAATAATTAACTTCTCCATGCCTGCCTCGTATATATAAAGGCGAGAGAGTTGAAGCGCGCACAGCCAATCAGTTTTTTTAACATTTCAAGCTGTGACTTGAAATATTGGTAAAGTAAAAGTCTGTTTTAAATTGAACTCTACATTGCTGTATTTATTAAAACTATTTGCATTTTCACTTGGTTTGGGATTGGGTTTAAAAATACAAATATCTTAATATGCTAAATAGCTAATTAAATAATGTCTAACCCGTATATATGTACTGGCTTTATCTTTTTGTCTGGAGTGTAATTTTGAAATAGTCTTTATACAATAATTTCATCATCGTGATCTCATGTCATGGCATATAGTCTCATAAACTCTACACATTATGTTTGACGAAAATGAAAACCGCATTCATCACAATGAATAATTGTTTATTGGAATATTGAGAAGTTCAGATCTTTAATAGTGTAAGTAAGATTAATGTTATTGGTTTCACAAATACTACGGTAAGGTAAACATTGATTGATTGTAAATATATACACTCGTGTTAAGTCGATTTTCATATTTGATTGAAATATACTCTTAAAATATTATTATTATTTAGTAATAGTTATGGGTTTAAACGGGCTCTAAAGCTCGTATCTAGATTATTAAACAACTTACACATTGTATTGGCTGTAGCCAGGGGCTTAAACATCCCCCCTTTCAAAATTTCACACATGTTATACGTTTAAAAGTTGCTATATAGGTGTATTATTTGACATTACCCTCCGGGTTGTCTGGGGATAAGGACCCGAAGCCACATATCCTTCTTGCCAGACAACCCCAGCATAACCCTGTCAAGCCCACGGTTATAGCCATCGACAAAAGACTGTCATAAAGTTTTGGGGACATGTCTGTGTAATACAGAGCGCGCGACGTACTTTCACCTCTTGTAACGTAAACTTATTTCCTATTTACGTTAAAGGACATGAACTTAAATGGCCGTTTTCTCTTGAAATATTTAAACCCATTTTCTATGTGTTTATTTTATGTCAAGTAAGTTTAAGCGTTATAAATTTATAGAAACAACACTGTTTATGAAAAATGACTGCAACAGACTGACGTCACTCACATACGCAAAAAACTTATGTATCGAGGAGTCTCTTTGATTTTTTTGTTACAATATTATGTATTACAGCTGTTTAGAGACAAATCGCTTTTACCAGGTATTTATGGATAAGTGTAAACGTTTTACATGTGCTAATTACACGAATTTATAAAGTGCAGCTATTTATGTCAAAAGAGAATGAATAGGTATCGTAAGTACTTATTGCAGGCACTTTATATAAAAATATTTTTACCTAAAAATTTAGCTTTTATTAAGGTATCTTTTTTAATAAGTGTATGGTCTCTTCTAGTAATCATACCTAAGTTTTTAGACAAAGACGATTCGTATAGGGTGCCTGCGACATACGAGTACAATTTAAGCAATAGCAGAAATTTAAAAGATCTCGGTTAAGTGTATGCATCTAAACGTTTTATTTTTCGTCGACATCTGTTGAAAACATACCTTTTTGAGAGCATATTTAAGATTTCTAACTACGGTAGTAGATTAATTTTCGGCATTAGCCGTATATGTATGCTAGCTATATTTTTAGTTACAATCTACTGAACATATAACATAATGAACGACTACTTAAATAAGAAACACGAGATTTTGAGTTTCGTTTATTTCAATGATGATCATGAATATTATGTATATATTTTTTTGCTGTCCAATATAATCTTTCGTAATTAAGTATTGTCATCTCTGCGAGCTTAGGACTTAAAATAATTAGTAGACATTTTCAAAATTATTGCCAATCTCATTATTGATATAAAATTATAATACAGAATCACCCACACCCTCCATCCATTTTGTTGTGATGATAAAATCGTTTTAGCTTAAAATTACGAAATCTCCCACCTTAAAAAAATTCAACCTTCAATTGTGTTACGTTATTTTAATCAATTTAATGAGTTGTAGATGTATAGATTCTTTATAGACTTTTTTATTTTAAAATTATATATTCGATGAATTCACATTTTAAAATTTATGTTGATACCTCTGTATGTGGTTCTTGGTTGATACAAAGGCGACAGTTATTAAGCCCACGGTGGCGTGTCGTGCGTCAATTATTTCTTAAAATAAGCATATGAGTGTGGAAAGTTCATGAGATTCTCAATTTAAGTCAAATCTCATTAAAGTTAATCAGTACTTATTATTAAAGTACGGGCGACATTATCAATTCTGTCATACGTGCGCTGAAATTAAAATAGGTTTATTAATTCTTGTGTAAGGAATTGATTGCACTGGTCAGACATAATATTAAAGGAAAATGCCAGCCTTACTCGTCAACGCATATCCACATTAACGTGGAACATCCGAATTATTATAACTAAAAAAACATGCTACGAATGTTAGGCAGAGTAGTTTTTTCACGTTGGTATCCTGTCAGAACGAGTCCAATTCATGAGACTCAACTTTGTTTGAATTGCAGCTGGTGCTCTTTTATGATTATCGGACCCTAGTCTTTTTTCTCGTCTGACCAGATTTTAAAACACTGCCATTAGAAAGTTGTTGTGCCTACCTATACGAGGTCGAGCCCAGCAAAATTTGTGAAAGCATCTGAACCCTCAAACGATGAGATTACCAATTTGGTGCTGTTTAGAGGAACTTTCGCTGGTGTAACGTAAATTGAAAATACATCACATATTTTTACTATAAGAGTGGAATGCTCAACTATTATATACTCACAGATATATAATTATCATTATCAATATGCAAAAAAGGTTTTTTATGACAGAAAGACCAATCTAGCATTTCCAACACATTAAATATTTTAAATATAGATGCTTGAAACACTGCCTACACATTTTTGCTTATTCCTTTAAAGACAACGCAACACACATCATTTTATTATAATTAGGTAATAAATTAAGGGGTGAAACCATCGATATTTGTAAATACTTTTTTACAATTACATTGTAATTTACAATAAATAAATGATACTTTTTATAATGTACTTAATTGAACATATAAATATATGCCATATGGATATTTGATCATTTTAATTAATTTCAGAACGCGTTTCCATTTTCACTCCATCGACCAATTTGTTTAATTACAGTTAAACAAATTACAGGTTTAACACTCAATAAAGGAACGTCAAATGCAATTTCTGATGAAATGGAAACACGGCCTTAGGTTTACGGCAATGGATAAACAATTTCATTGCATTTTATTGGGTATTACAATTAATGTTACGACTTGTATATAGTACTTTAAACGACGGTAAGACTTATTAAATAAATTTTGTCCATAATATAACGTTGATTTATTTATTTATGTACCTACTTAATGTCTTCATGTGGCAGGTGATCTATGTGAATTTGCTGAACAAAACAGTCACCAAGTCAAAGATTTACTAAGTATACCTAAGATTACCTATACTTATTTATTCAATCTCATTCAAACCGAATTCTAGACCTTGAAACTGCAGTGCATTTAAGGCAAATGTATTAAAAATCGACTCCTGCGCATCCGCTATTTTGGGTCAAGTTATTTGGCGCTAATAAAATGCAAGGTTTCCCACCCTCCATACCTCAGAGACTATGTAATACGAACTCCTTTGATAAGCGTTAGTGGTAATCAAAATATAGAAGCCCGAAAATCCTGACAATCAGCTCATCCTTAGGATATCGTACTGTCTAGAAATTGAATTGCGAAAGCATGTAAGTACTTTTAACCTTTAACAATAAGCCAAACGGCGATCGGGATACCTAGAATTGGAAAACATAATAAGTTTGAATGAAATCAATAATATTCAAATCGATATGTAAAAATTGTATTTGCACAATGAAAATGAAAAAGTACAATGTTTAAAACATATTATTTTTAGTTAGTAATTTAAGGAAGTACTTACGTATTTTCATTGAATAGGTACCTAAGATGATACAGGAAAAAAACAATAAGGTTAAGTATTCGGAACCGGCACGTGTATGACAAGATGTGGACGAAGCAAAAGAAGTACCTAAGTAAGAATCTTAGCCAGTGGCGTTCTGTCCTGGTTTCTGTGAATTGAAAACGTGCATCTGAAATTGTTAATGTATTGTGAACCTTGCAGTTCGAACTTAAGACGTAAATATGATTTCCGTTTGCAGTCAGCCTAACCCTAGAATATGAGTACTACTGGTACTACTTAGAATTTTCAAAATGGGCCATTAAAATTAAGTATTACGCCTCCAAATATGAAAGAGCAAGGTCATATCGGTATATTGCATGAAACCTTATTCAGTTCACTCCCTAAGGGTGACACGCTCCATAAGTTTTGGCTATAGTCACTTATACAAAGTAACGCAAGAATTTTCGCTGTTAAGGCTGAAAAGGTTCTTCGATTTCTTTTATGAAACTTTAACAACGTTCTTATGAAAAAATAACATATTAAGGACTACTCACCATATTTATATTTTTAAGGTCTTTAAATGGGACTAATAAGTGTTTTTTCATCCCACCATCTCGGAAAGTGTATTTTTACTCTTCGATATCTGAGTGCAAAAGTCGTTTTTATCCTCTAGAGAGACAAAGTAAATTGAATTTAGAACATCGTGCTTTTACCCCCCTGGCGCCGAATTTATCATACAACTTTTTTTTAATTTGTTAAAAACTCAGGCTTGGAACCTTCCCTAGGTTCCGAGTCTAAACGCAACAAAGTATCGATATATGTCGAATCGATATTTTTTGAAAATATCAGTATCGATACTGATATTTTTATTTAAAAATATCGATATATGGGCGATATATCTTAAAAACCAAATTATAAAACAACAAATCAAGTCGACCAAAAACAAAAAATACATTAAATATAATTTGTTAAAAAGATGGTAGTATAAAAAAAGTATTCCTTTTTGGGATTTTATAATCTTAAAACTTATAAATGTTTATTGGTCTGTAAAAAATATAGATTTTTATACCTTTTCGATACTTTGAATTTTATATCGATGCATCGATATATCGAATTATTAAATATCGCTCAAAAATATCGATACATTAAAAAAATGATATCGATATTTTTTTAACAAGCCTACCGGAACTTCTTGGTGTACTTTTTTAAGTCACTAACACCAACATTACAATACCTAACAAAAATATTACACTCAAGTAATTGTAGCAACGTTACTTTCAATTTCTCTTAATTATACCTAGTATTATTTGTTATAATTTAAAGAATAGGTATTCTGTAAAACTTACCTATCATATAGTATTTAATACCTAAATTGAAATAAAAGTATCTTGTGGTTGTAAATGTTTTTTTAGTCATTTCCTCGCTGAGGTGGAATGAAAAGTTACGTGTTGCACTCGAGTGCAAAGATTTTTCACCTTGTGCTCTTTTAATTCCCTCGCTGACGCTCAGGATTCTAATTTTTGAATCACTCGCTCCGCTCGTGATTCAATTTTAGAATCCTTCGCTTGCTCGGTCATCAAAATTGAGCACGCGGTTAAAAAGCAACTTTGCACTCTTGTATAACAAATAACTATTATTCAACGCAAAAAAAATTGTCTGTGTATGTTCCGCAATACCCATTATACAATAACACGAACTACTTTCGCGAATAAACTTATTCTGAGTAAAATTGATTTAGTAATTTTAATTTCCTAAAACACAGCGAAAACCACTCCCAAACCTGCTACTTAGCCATACGAAACAGATCTTACTACGAAACTAACTTCGTGCTCTTTCAGACATTCTGGTAGGAGATCAAAAGGAGCTACGTTTTATTACGCCTGATCTTTGAGAAATTCTCTAGCTCAGTTCCAGGTACCTATTAATTTCTCTCGTGCACGAAGGCGGCTGCTTTCGTGTCTACAACACTCACATCACAGATGACAAGGTATTATATTTTGCGCTGCGCTGCACAGCTGTTTAATAACACACACAAAGAAACGGTAAACGTGTTATTTAAAACTCCATGGCTAGAGCAACTGAAGCGACTAAAGCTCGGAACTGTACGTAAACTCTGCCTCCGAGACTAAATCAAAAGACACCTTTGACACCACAAAGACCCTTTTGAATACGCCATGGCCGAGTAAAAACGAGCTCACTTAGCTGAATGTATTTGCTACATCGGGAAAAGTGTAGTAATTGGTCTGACTTTTATAAAAAACGTCTGTGGTCTCGGTGGTGTTGTACTGCTGGTCACGATGTCGTGGGTTCTATTCCCAGGTCGTGTAATTGTTATTGGGTTTTGTGCGAAATTTCTTAGTAGCAGCTCGGAGTTTGACTTAGTTCCCCATTAATGCTCTTTGTGATAGCAGTCAACTGTGGGTTTACAGCACTACGATTACTTGCCGTTCACAATTACTGGAAAATGAGGTAGTTTTTTTTATATGGAGCTAAAAGAGACTGAAGAGCTAAGAGAGAAGTACTTGTGCCCGCGTACCTGATGGTTAATCACCGTCAAAATAACCTTCAAAATTAATATAAAGATCAAGTAGAGTATCAAGATCAAGTATAAAAAAAACTCTCGTTTTATATCTAAAAGGCTATATGAATTGAAGTTGAAGCTGAATATAGAATGAACTTATGTTCATTTAAAAAACTGCTAAAACTATTTACATATATACAATCATAATATGTACGTATATGTGTGCGTGGCCGCTTTTGTCACACGTTCCATCTGACATTGGTATTGTGATTGGGACGTTTCATTGAATGCAGCAGTATATTGTTGCTAGTATAGTAAAATACTTAGACTTAGGTACTCGCGGTGGCTTAGTGGCCATAGCGCCTGATGTATTTAACGAGAAGACGCAGGTTCGAGTCCTGCCCGCCAGTCTATTTCTTCCTTCATTAAATCATACTGACAATCTACGCATGGAAAATGCTTAAAAAATACAAAAAGATAAGTTCAATTCAGTCATCATAGTTAAGTTTTAAGCCCAAATATAATGTAAGAAATATAAACAACGGAAGGCAACTATTAAAAAATCAAATTATAAATGAGCTTAACTTTACACAATACTTATACACAATTATGAGCTTACTAAAATTATTCCTATACCTACGGTTTTTTATGTTAATATAATAGGCCTTCTTTAAAAGTAGACTTATTTCATAAAGACGGGGTGTGGTAACTTTTCTAAAAAAAACATAAAATGTAATAAGTGTACAATGTTCTGGTGCACACGTGTGGTTTGACAGGGCTATGTTGGTAAGGTAATACTTAAGTTTCGTACTTAAATAGGTATCTATATTATTATTGATCAGATGAAGTGACAGAACCTTTATCTATCTATAAACTAGGCAATGTCTACGTTCGATAATTAAAGACGGTACACGATGTTACACGTGCCATAGGTACAGTCACAAGCAAATATATATATACACTAGGCAAAATTCAAAAGCTATTTTCTAGCAAGTATTGGTAGTAAATTTCTTTTATGACCATAGTACTTACGAACCAATACTATAGTGACATCGGTATTATCTCAAAGTTGCAATAGTTAATTCATCAAAAGATAGTTATGCTCGTGACTGTACATACCTGTTCCACAATGCTGCGCAAATTCTAACATAATTAGATACAAGGTTGTGTACCACGAACATATCGTAATAAAGCAGATATTATAATAATATTATCGTGTTTATTTTATAATAGGTACCTAATATTGGTAATATTACATTATACATTATTACATTTGTGGTAACAAGTAGGCACATATTCAAGATTTGAAGTAGCTTGGAATAACATTTCGAAAAGACGTGTATTTGAGTTTCATGTAACTTACTTTAAATATAATTTTATAAACGTGATTTCAATTTTACTAGCAACGCTTGCAACACTATTAATTATATCATCGCATGTGTTACCGACATCTGTCAATATTTTATATTTATCGAACAATAACTATGTTATGGCTTGAATAACCTGTAATTTTTTATGGTTTGTATCGACAAAACAGCAGACAAGTGATTTAATAGTAAGTAACCCAGTATCACACGAGATGTTGCTGATGCATAACCGACTCTTAAAATCCCCTACTAACTGTAGCCCACCGGAACCGCAGCCATCGAGAAGGTGCGTAGGTACTCACACTACTGATTGCCAAAACGTCAGAATTAAAAGACAACAAATAATCAATTTGGTTTACGCTAGAACCCAAGCTTCAAAATAATATCGTAGCGAGGTGTTTCAAAAGAAAACGGCGTTATATAATGTAAAATAGCTTTTGCTTTTCTAAAATCCTTGCTTACATTTAGAGAGATTTTCATCTATTTGTAGATCAATGTGCTCGCGACACAGATACTGACGGGAGTTTCGTTCTGATAGAGGCAGCCTGAGCTGAGCTGAATAGCTTGCATTTTTCCCGTTCGAATGGTCCTTTGGGACGCAAGCGATGTCAGACGGAACGTGTACAGCTTAATGGTATCGCCAGAAAAAAATGTTTTGAAGTTTCTGTTGAAAATATCGATTGAAAGTCCCTATTGTAATTGACATTAAAATACTGTATACATGACACGTACGAGTTTAATTCTCTGGAGGTCCTCTTCTACGCGATGACTCACTCATTTAGAATTTTATTTTGGGATCATAATCAGGATATACATAATACACAGTAGTAGATAATATACCTATATTTATAGTCTGCGTGGAACTAGTTGGCCGCGCCTTTCGCATTTCATCAAAAAACCCAATAACAATTAGCTCGACCCCCGGGATTTGAACCCAGGACCTCACTTGACTGTACTTTGTGATAATTATACAAACATACTAATGCAAAGTACAAATCAATGAAAACAATAGCATTATTAAATGTAACGTGTTACCTCGCGTACTAATGTTACCGATTGGTTTAGTGGCGTAGTTGTGGCTCATTTACATCACCCGATAATTCAACCAATACAGGATGCGACCCGGTTGGGGAATTACTAATGTAATTGGTCATTGCGAAAGCACTTATATGTGCCCCTTATTGCTGCATTTTCGCAAATACGTTACCCTAGTATAGTGTACTGCCTCCAGTTATTTTCTTAACTGCCATCATCAGTCACTTACCTCTTCCTATTTATGTTCGAATAGATTTAGAAAAAAAATAACAACATAGTAACAGTTACTTTGTCAAATGGCGTAGGTTTCCAGACAAAAAAGTCAACATAATAACAGTTACATTATCAATTCGCCATCAGATCTACCAATGTACCTAAATCATTTTACATTTTCATAATAAATAACATTTGCATGTTGTGAATGTGACTTAGTATAAAATGTACCAATATCTGCGTGAAAAAAGACCGCATAACCGAATAATAATAAAATTAATTTTGCTACGGAAATCCTTGGGCAGCGTAGCGTGGCGTAGACACGAGAGCGCCTACGAACCTACGTGCTACGAAACTCTAACTAGTTTCGTAGCAATGCCCTACGCGCGTAGCATTACTCTGTTAAAAATAAAATAAATTAACGAGGGCTTAGTTTTATAGTATATATATATATTATTAATAGTAGAGGTGTAGAGTAATAGTCGTAGTAACAATACTTGTATAAACCTAACGGTAAAATGACAAATTAATAAATGAGTAAGAACATGCAATGTCGATTGTTGACAACTACAATATTTGTTAGTAATATTCAATTGGTATAACTGTAAATAATTTCAATCACCTAGGCGGAGCCGCAGTCGACACTTAGTTATTAAGTAATTTACTAATTAGCCCATCTCCTAACAAATACAATAGAAAAAATGATTTTGGTCACGGAAACCATACTGTGATTTGGTGAATTAATTTAATCATCTAGGCGGAGCCGCGGCCTACACCTAGTTTATATTAAAAAATCTCATCAACATTAGCGAAATGTGGACCATTTCTTTATTTCCGCTAAAACTGGGTTCGGCTAAGTAGAATGTCCAAGTTTAAATTATTAAAATAAAGTACCGCCGTGGACCATTATCATGCATAAAGAAGTTTAACTGGTTCGTTCGCTATGGGGATATGTACAATGAGGCTACATTGTTGTAGAATACTGTACTATACATGTATATACTACGAAAAAAACATAAACTACACAAGGTGGAAGGGACATCGACGCACATACGTCGTGACAAGGTTTCACTCAAGGTCAAAAATTAAATGACCTAGGTCATTCATGTAGAAAATGACCGGTTATTACAGATATCGACATTTTTGCGCAGTGTATTGCTAAAAACGCGATTATACGCTCCGCGGTGAATGTTATCACGCGCGCGATCCGAAATAAATGAAATAATGTTTTTTTAATTATAAATCTAATTTAGGTACATAGAAATAATGTTTTTTTACACATTCAAGTAAAAAAAACTGCAGAAAAAATGGAAAAATTGATGAAAAAAGTTACGGAAAATTTCAACCCAGGGGGGGTCTAGAATCGTGTACTGAACTCATGGTATTCGGATATGCGTCCGATGTCCCTTCCACCTTGTATATCAAAATATATTGAATCATTAAATTAGTTTTCATGATTTTAGTTAAACAGACTTCATTCTGATTATTACCTTTTCACTTTCGTAACATCTAAATACGTTGAAATTATTATATAGATATAATCGGGTAGGTACACATCTATTGGCAAGCAACTACATGCTTAATCCTTACTATCCTCAGTTCCTCACTAATATAATAAATGCGAAAGTAACTCTGTCTGTCTGTCTGTCGCGCTTTGAAGCCAAAACTAATGAACCCATTTAAATGGTACACAGAAAGGACATAGGCTATTTTTTCATGCGAAAAAGGGCTGTAAGGGGTTGAAATAGGGGATGAAAGTTAAAAGAAATACCCAGATCACGCGGGCGAACCCGCTGGCGGAAGGCTAGTTTATTATATTTGGCATTAACGCATGCTAAAAACCTTAAACATAATAAATATCCCATCTCAGATCAAATTCCTCTTTCGTTAGAATATTATATCTTTGAACTAAATGCCTACATAACTACTACACAGATCCATTGTCGTGCAACATAACATAATGCAACTTCCTTTGTCCGTCGGCAAATTGTCGACATTATCCAGACACAGCAGCCCGAGTTCTACTGACAGTGAAACCATCACGCCTGTATTCCCCTAAGGGATAGGTAGGTAGATGTTTATTGCTGTAAACCCACAGTTTAGGTGCCTGTAATAGGGGGTGAGCTTGTTGTCTATAAAAATGCCA
Source organism: Acronicta psi (assembly GCA_946251955.1). Taxonomy (NCBI): domain Eukaryota; kingdom Metazoa; phylum Arthropoda; class Insecta; order Lepidoptera; family Noctuidae; genus Acronicta; species Acronicta psi. The sequence continues at coordinate 4,717,293 of OX276475.1, read as the reverse complement.
AGCCAAGCCAAAGGTCTCGAGTTCAAAACCAAGGCACGCACCTCTGACTTTTCGAAATCACGTGCGTAATATCACTCGCTTTAACGGTGAAGAAAAAAACGTAAGGAAACCTGCATCCCAGAGAGATTTTCTCGACGGCATGTGAAGTCTGCCAACCCGGATTAGGCCAGAGTGGTGGACTATAGCCTAATCCCTCTCATACTGAGAGGAGACCCGTGCCCAGCAGTGGGACAATATATGGCTTGATGATGTTATTGACTTTAACCGGGCATAAGTGAACAAATCCAAACACCGAGCTGTACATAGAAAACCCCAAACACTGCAATGTTCGAAGTGTGTGTGGGAATCGCGCTTAGGCAGAGGTGTACCTACTAATAGTACACCCACAGTTCGCCAGCAACGGCATATTTAGGTCCCATGTAATAGGGGGCGAGCCTATTGCCATCAACCGGGCACAAATCCAGCTGCTATCGGGAATTTCACAGAAAAAGTCCAACAACACTTTGCGCGACCCGGGGATTGAACCCGGACCTCTAGCGTAGCAGTCGCGCTTGGAGCCACTAGACCAACGAGGCAGTAAATATAAGATAGAATATCCTAATTCAATATATGTCACAGAGCCAGTGTCTGGCACTCGATACATCTTCCCGCATCGATACAGGACTGAAACCAAAGGAGCATGTGAAATCCAATACACTTAACATGTATTCTGTATTTCCAGCTTAGATTAAATTTCCAGGAATAAAACATAGATAGGTACACTAACATTTCCGGGCATTCAACGACTGGAACAGATTTAAACTATATTTTGAAAACACAGTGTATACGTTTTGAAGAAATTCGAAATCTTCAAATTCTCTGGACCTATCTCTCGATTCCGGAACAAAAGGTATTAATAAATATGTATATATAACGAAATTGTTAATATCAATTAGATTTTTTGTACGGCATTTTAGTTTTTACTAAATTAATCATCTATCGCTCATTAAACTGCTCGCTAGGCTACATAATAATATTATCTTGTTTATAAAGAACATAATAATATAACAAACAACCTGACCGTTAAACCGTTCTGTCTCAGTCTCATAAATCATTTGGTCGGCTTTAAGATAAACATTGAGGTACAACAACTTTATATTAATGGCAAACTATCAGTCTGTAATTGTCCCTATGAAGGTCATAGACATCTCTAAAACATAGAAAAACGCTCGTTGGTTTCCACGCTAGCTCATTGTACGGGAGATTTACGACAATTAGTCCAAGTTTTTTTGACGATGTTTCCCTTCATCTATGTTTTTTTTTGCTACATATTAGGTAGGTATATGGACGTATACTATAGGAGCTGTTTTCGTGTGTACATCCGCATAGATACTTGTAGTCGAAAAGAGCAGAGTTGTGTCGGCTGTCCCGAAATAATTAACTGTATTCTTTGACCTATTTGTATTTATCCAGTTACATTGACAGTACATGTATTGGTTTTTATTTTATGAAGATCAATGCGTATTGATATGGGCCTTAGATTATTTATAATCTGAGTATGGGCATTAAAAGTGTAGAATTGGACCACACTATTCATAAATAGTATTTTACATTGCAAGTCTACACGATTTTGTCTTGGTGTTTACCCGTAGTAGGCAAATTCGAATTCGTCTTAATCATCGCATCAAACTAAACGACAATAATCTATAGGAAATATGTGATTGTTTGTTTGCATTGGATAGGCTCCGAAAGTCCGAAACTAATGGCTCGATTTGAAAAATTCTTTCACCAATAGAAAGCCAAAACCGAGTAACATTGGCCATAAGAAATATCCAGACCACGCGGGCGAAGCCACTGGCGGGGAGGTAGTAGAAGATAATATGACGAAAAATAAGTATAAGCAGGTACTCAATGTTACACACATCCACAATTCCACACAAATCTTAATTCCAATAACACAATGGTAATCACTAGGATCGTAATCGACTGTATTGTGATTAGCTTCGTTCGATTTCTTTCGTATAGCTGAAACATCTGGGTAATCGGCAATGATTGATGGACTCGCCAGTCGGCCCAGCCGATTGGCTCACCGTTCCTATGATAAATTTTTGCCAGTTAATTTGTACAATTGACTGGCTCCGATTCCATTGAATGTATTATCGGAAATCGTTCAGACATTTAGTTTATTACGCCAAACCGCTTGTAAAAGTACTCGTCAGATTTATAGATATGATTTTTTTAAGAGGCTTTAGAAGATTTATTTTTTATCACATAGGAGAGAAGTTATTGCAATGAAAACGTTAGTACCTAACTAATTAAAGTTCGGAAGTCTTTTATTTTTACAATGATCGGAAGTTTTCACCCAACCTTTTATCTATTTTTGTTGCATTTGGTCGAAAATATTCACCGCCAGTCAACTGATCGATAAGGAGGGATCCTCCAACCGAGATAAAAAGGAGGTAGAATAATTTATTCTATTCTCATTGTGCGCTTGACAAATAAAATCCGAGGATCCAAGGGCAAATTTGCTAAGTTATGTTATTGGGCAATATCTTTCTCTGTCCATCGTTCATATTAACATCTTACTACTGTTCTAATTAACTATAGGTATAATGTGTCAATATCGCCATTCGAAGAGATTTTTGACAGTTTTGTCTACCGGAACTGCCAGTCCATTTGTCATTTTATGTCATTGGAAGACTATTTTGATTGAAATAGCAGAAGGATCATTGTCACTAATGTCAATAAAGTGTCTCTTTCGTCGTGGCAGAAAATCTCAATAAAACATTTTGCTTACGACCCAAATACGCCAACGCTAGTTGTAAGGATTCAAAGTAAGCATATTGGCAATTACTGGTAATGTAATTTTATTTTAGTTTTAAGTAAAATTAAGTACCTATTTTTCATAAAATAAAATGTTACTTCGGTAGCTGACTAGTTCATACTTAAAGAAATAAAAAATTAACATTGGTCAGCCAATTTCCCAAGCTAATTCTAATTGGGTACACATTATTATATTTTTCCCTAGTCGCATCATTACTGCATCAGAAACGTGCAAAACAACAAGACAAGACACATACATAATACAAGACCTACCCAAAGCTGGCGCGTGTTCCAAATTTAAAATTCTTTAAGTTTATTGCAAGATCATAGAGGTATAACTAAAGATTTGAATTCAGAACTCCAGCCAGAGACACACGTTCTTGAGCAAGTTAGCAAGTAGGTTCATACCAAGTTATACCAGCTCACTTTGGAACTACATAACTGGTTTATACGTTAGCAGCAGTTGTCTCAATGGAATTATTCATCCTTACCTATTTTACGGATGAATGCATTTGTTTTATTCAATTATTTTCAATGAATATATCCGATAAACGTTTCACAGAAAGGCAAAAGACTGGTACTAACACATTTGCACTTTGCATACGAACTTCGTGAAGTAGACACATTTCATTTCCAGCTTGTTAAAGTTTCATGAAAAGTTAATAGTTCACTTTTTCACTTTGACCTTATTTATAATAACTACAGGACCGCATGCAATATTTAGTGAGGGAAATCAAATTAAATATTTTTAATACATGCATGTTTAGAATGTGTTTGCGTGTACTGTTGTACAAACAAAAGTTATTCTAAAACGCTCATTAGCTATATAGCATTTATAGCCTGCTAAATTAATCATTGTATGTGCCGTCTCCCTCTTTTGCTATTGAAAGGACAAAGACAGGTATTATTTTAAGGTATCATTTAAGTTCAGTTAGAGGCTAGTGTCAGGCAGTGCGACAGTCAATAATAAATTAGCCAACGCGCAATTATTATTGTGTAAATATTAGTTCAACTTAATACTTGTAAATAAAATTTTCAATATATTCGTTTTCAGCCAAACTGTTGGAATTTGTAGTTTCATTAAAATTCTTATCGTTGCCCAAATTCTCATACTAACTTAGAATATAATATCTCCGCGTTAGATTTACGGTTTGACTCGGAGTATGAGTTTGTGTCTTCATTGGTACTCTATAACTTACACATAATTATGTAGCTTCCAGTAATTGTATATATGACTGTAGACGCCGGAGAAGCCCGTTCCGTCGCTTAAACACACTGCGCCACATCAAGTTTTACAATTTGCTCTTTAGCCACCCGTATTCCATCGCAATAGCGGTGATTTTTGTTGTACAATTATATAACTTGAGGTATTATAATCGCTATGTGTACTTTAGTAATTATTTCGACGCGAATGGCGTACTGCCTGAGTAATCGGCTTCCGTATGGAGTCGATACGGAATTCGGAACAAATATTTGAATAGACCGTTGTTGACATAGACCGTTGTTCCAAGTCTGGATTATTTAAAAAAAACTTAGTAAATACACCCACTATAAAGTGTTGGGGCAACGTCTTTTAAAAAAAAATATTCTTTTCTGAATCGAAGGTAAATGTTCCCCGAACGGCATTCAGTCAGCGATAGAATATCACATATACATATAGCTATATATAGCCATGTCAATAGAACCTCGCTCACTGTCTGATCCACTCCTATAGATTAACTCGAGTGAACTGATTATTGATGGGTTTCATTTTGAGGCAGCTTTTAATTTCACCATCAAATTATTTCTAATGGACGTTCTACACTGCACAAATAATATTGAACCATTTTTTCAATTTTGTGTTCGATGAAGGTGTATTCATACTATATGTCTGCTTATTATTATTTCACGCCTAAATTTCTGAACAGATTCCGATAAAATGTATTTACGAGATATATATTGCATCATAAGGATATAAGATGAGAGATAAGATAATAAGATAAGATATGTCAATGTCTAGGCCCAGTAAAGTGTTATGGAATTATTGGGACTGAGAATTTTATGACAAACCCAATAACATTACTCAACCTGTGAATCGAATCCATGACCTTAAGCATAGCAGTCTTGCTTACAACAACCGGGAACAACCGGGGAGGCAGATATTAAAATAAATTAAATATACTTACAGATTATTACTTAGAATAAATTTTATTCCAAATGAAGAGAGTTCTCAAAACTGTTACAGAATTATTTGAAGGTCATTCGTTCTGGAGAAATCAAATCTGTTACTGACTGAAACATCAGTCTCATTATTATTGAAGCTTACATTTAGATTTGATCTTTATCCAAGTGGATTATCAACTAAACGTGGAATGTAAAACGACACTGGATCCGATTTCGATCTCAACTCAGTCTGACGTACGTTGTTCACATAAAACGTTATTTTTCATTTATTAGGTAGAATACAATAATACATTTACTAAACAGAGATTAGACAAGAATTTGGTATATTTTGAACAAAATTAAATAACTAGAATTTGCCTTGAGGCAGGTAATTGAAGAAGACAATTTACTATAAACTGCCACGTACGTAGATGCTACGTCATAAAATGTGTGAAACACTGACAACGCTATTAGGTACACGTGCAACTTACATAGGTACAACTTGACCCTTGCTTAGTGGCCAGTATTTATGGCCACTTGACAGCAGGAGACCACTTGAAATGTGAACGATGACTCATAGACTACTAGGGAGGTATTACTTGACCGGCGACAGAGTAGCGCCCGTTGCTCGCTCGTCGAGTAGAGCTAGTCCTATGTAATTTAAACTTAGTCTAGGTAGCTGATAAGGAAGCAGCAGATAGCCTGTTGGCATGCTCATGGACTATTAGGTCAAGTCTTGAGTCTTAAGTGTGTAGTCAGTGAGTCTACACCACTTTTCAGTCAAGTTCCAGTTAAATTACCTACTTGGCAGATAATCTCATACAAATTTTGTTCGGTTTTTTATCCGGCGGTTAACCGACCGGCTATCCGAAGTGGTGAATAGGTAAATATCTGTCACTTTTCTAAATCATACAGGCGGATATTAAAGAACGCCAATTGAGCTACGAGTAAGGAGTTTATAATTCATTAAAGAAATGATAACTATCCAGACTTCCAGAGGATCGTAACAATTGGTTTGCTATTGTCTCTCCTGATTGATCTTTCAATGTTTCGAATTAGTTACTTTTTTTCTACCCTCTGAATTTCCCCCCTGCTTAATTTCGTAGATTTCAATATAATTTCTCTGGATTCATTGCGTCAGTGTTTTCTGGTTAAATACTTTAGTTGCACTGGTTGTTACCGCATTCCGAGCTTAACCAAAAAAGGGTCGAGCTTTTTGTGAAATATCTTTGTGTCACGTTCCGGGAAAGCCAGCAGATACCAGTATTTTACAAAGAATCCGAATCTCATTCCTAACTCTTATACTCTTTTATTCAAATTGTAAATGTATATTCTTTATATACCACTAAGGTGGCAGAGAAGCATACGTCCCGCCTGATGGAAAGCTGTTACCATAGCCTACGGATGCTTGCAACAGCAGGGGTATCCTCGCGCGTTGCAGACCCGAAAAACCTCACGAGGTTTATGGAGGATTCACTGCGCCGACAGTTTGAGGGAATATTCCTCTTGCTGCCAGCGCAGCGCATCCTTTGAAGGAGCTCTGGCGACCTTACTCACTGCAGGAACACAACACATAATCTAGTGTGTTATTTGGTTGCAGTTTTCTGCGAGAAGGTACTTCCCCAGATGGGCTGCTCCAGATTTGAGCCATAAATGGCTGTGCCCTACATCTCTTTGTTATGCGAAACTACATTGATAAAATAGTAAGTACAATTACTAAAAACTGCGGCTCCTCATACATATTCATAATACTTGATCAAGCTTTCTGATTGAAACTCAAAGTATGCCTCAAGGAGGTTTTAATGTACGAACACGAGTATGTAAAAATACTTACAGAACTCATTAGAGACTTCCTGAAATTATGTTGATTATAGAAAACCTCAATAAACTCCCGCATTCAGAATTCACTTACAAACATCCGCGCTGAACTGAGACGGAAAGAACTCCGAAGTTTAGCTTCGTTTATTCTTCTTCTTTACTTTAAAGTTTGCCAGCCCTTTGTCAGGTTTCTGCACTTAAGATAAGGAACTCATCGTACGTATGAGTAATTGAAGTAAGAGTAAGGGCGTGTTAAATACGATAAAACTCGGCTACTAAGTTTAAAATCATCATGTTGTCGCAGTGGTTCTGTGATGATGATGATGATTTTAAACGTCTTTCATGGTTTTGCGTCGTATAATATACGTGCCCGTACCGCCAGAATTAATAACATCATTAACGATAAGATAACTAAACACATACCTACATACACTCACGCCCTTTTCCCACAGAGGTAGGCAGAAACTAGACACCGTAATTTGCTAAGATTCCTGCATACTTCTTTATTATCCTTTATTATCCTCCACGTTATCGTAGAAGAAGCACCTTTACTTAAGCCGTATAAAGCGTTTAAAAATGTACCCTTGTAATAGTGTTATATAGTAAATCTACTTTATACATACATATTTAAAATTAACAGCCTTTTGGTCCCCGCTTACGATACCCTAGGGTACAAAATGGAGGTATAAAAAATACATGCTCAAGTAGATACTTATTATTTAGGTACCTAACTCTGTAGGAGTGTGAGACAAGTCTACTCTCAACTTTAATAACTACAAAGTAGGTACATTATTACTTTACTTCAATTTTAGCAGAGAAGATAATATTTTTTTCGGTGAACTTTCATCTTCAAAAAGTTACATAGAATTATGTTCAGAATAGTCACAATATTTTGTTGCCTTTCACTTATATTATGCATTAGGTAGGTACTTATATAATTTAGAAATTTAGTAATTTGACTTTAATATAACATCTTTACAGTCATCCAAATTAACGCTAGCTATAGTATTAATATCTTACGTAAACGTAATTCCTCTACTTAATTACCCGTCCTTCATCTAATTACTAGATTCTTCAATTTGTAAAATTCTACTTTATTTGTAAATTCTCATTGTATTTTATCAACAATGAGTTACGAAACGGGTAAGTATATATATATATACCTACCTACATTCTGCAATTGTGTACCTAATGACTAAATGGTGTAGGTGATACCGGTTGGCGAATCGGTTCATTTATCACTCCCATTAGATAAGATACGTAAACGGTTTACCTTCCCGAAACTTATTAGGTAGAAACGGACAGGGTTACTTTACTAGGGAGGGTCAAACGTCCAGGGCACTTACGTGGAATTGTCATGAGCTCTAATGAATTTCATTTGGTGGTGAAAACGGTACTAGTAAAATGACTGCTGAATAAAAACAACCACTTAGTCTTCGGTCTTCCCCAGTCTTCCCCAAAGTGGGTGATAACCACTATTGGCTTTGTGGGCGCTGGAGGCCTAGAGGGGGGCGTTAAGGGGCCCAGAAAAATTGGGGAGTAAATTGGACCCTGATTTTAAAAAACTTGTTAAAAATCATCAGATCCAGGGTTTTAATTTTAGTTGTTTTAATTAAACTCCAGGCGAGACTAATTATATTACTGGGCGAAATAAGTTTGGGAACCTCTGACTTAAAACAATACTGATTCTGAAATGTGCAGAATGTTACTGGATGCGTGGACAGTAGGTAGGTAATGTTTTTTTGGGCTTATTACATTAATCCTTTTCATGGCAGCCTTATAGCTATTTATTTAAACAGTTCAACCACCTGGCACCCACTCCACTCCAAAATCCTTTACTGAATAGGTATCAGGATAGACATACTTTGGTATTTTCTAGCCCGTATCTTCGTATCTTCTCTCTTCTGGGCAAAGGCCTCTCTTCCCCATTTTAATGCCACTCTGTCTCGTAAGAGCTCCACTTATTTTGGGTTTTGCGAAAGTCAAAATGTGAAATCCTAGTCTCCAATACAGTAACAAGTGTTTTCAAATTTTCTTCTACACCGCTAAAGAATAAATAAGAGCACAAAGGAATTGCTATCGCAACGATGAGACAAACGAATTCCTTGTTCGCTGACGCTGACATGTTCTTTTTTCCTCGTTAGTAACGCACCTGGGTAAGCAAGATGCTTAGGGCAACGATAAAAACTACAAAATTCTAGGATTAAGTTGATATGTATGTACATATGACGGTTTACGGGAACCAAAGTTATATTTAATCCTGTAACTGTAACATAAATAGAAATTTTGCGTACTTAGTGATGTGGTCTCAAAGCCGCAAAATACGATGTATTCCAGGAATAGCAATGATTTGAATAGCAATGATCCGAATAGCAATTGACGTATTCCACGAATGGCAATTATCAATACTTTTGTCTATTTTGGTCAATTGCGATTCGTGGGCTATATTTTTACATTTAATTTTATTCCTCGAATGGCAATTTCATCATAGTAGCTACTGGTTTTAATACATAGACATGTGTTGAAACTAGTTTCATAGTTTTGAACATGGAACCTTTTAAAACAAGAAGAATATTTTGTAGAAATTCTGTATTTTATTTTACATGTCAATTGTAACGGAAAGGGTCTGGAAGAAATTTTGAACCTTAAAGAGCTAATGGGAGATCAGCACTCATTGAGATTAACGCAAAAGCTAACTGTCCTGTACTCGTCACTCACTAAACGCGCAAAATAAGTATATAGCAGCCTGGTATGGCTATTTTTTACTGGAATAAAGAGCCTATCTAACGGCTTTGTACAAAAACAAATATTATACCAAAGAAATACAACATTTCTTTGACTTATAAATATTCTATAGCGCTTTCAAATAAAGCTCCTCTAAGAAATAAAACATTTCTTTGATTTTTATCAAATACCTTCAGTCGACAGATACCTTCAGCTCACTCTTAAACTAAATACACCTGTAAAATAAAATTCGATCTTTAATACAGCTGTATATTCTATCGACGTCTGTGGTCGAGTGGTTCGAGTACCGGACTGCTGATCACAAGGTCGTGGGTTCGATTCCCACAGGACAGAAACATTCATATGATGAACTCATGGTCTGTGTCTCTTAAATATTATGATAAGTCATGTTGTCGTCTATGTAGTGACAGTAATTCTGTTTTCATTCCTTTTTCTTTCATATATTTGCAATAATAAGTATATAAGTATTATATCCATTGTCTAGTACCCATAGTACAAGCTCTGCTTAGTTTGGGACTACTATCACTATCATGGAAACCCACTTTTGTGAGTGGGTATGGTTTCCGCACCTAGTTCTTTAATTCTATAGTATGTACTCATGAAGAATATCCGAATATCACTCATGACTAATTACCCACTTCGACCAAATATAATGAAGCTTGACGAAAAGCGCTGTCATAAGTTGCAAATAGCCGACTGTAAAAAAGTTGACCGAAAGCCAGTTTAATTCAGTCTGGTTACATATTATGATATAAGTATAACAAACTAATACTAACACAAACAAAAGATTGAGTAGGTATAGGTACTTACTGACTTTGATTATTTATTTTATGAATATTGTTGAGGTATTAAAGTCCCTCTTTATTTTATTTTTAAGTAGGCAAGTAGTTATTTGATATTTTATAAAGAGATACTTACTGACAAACTGGATTACGTAACTTCAAATAAATGGACTTATGAACAACATAAAGGCTAATATTCCGAGACGATGCTCAGCATAAACTTAGGCTCCCGTATGTCAAATTGTCATACAAATTTGACATACGGAAGCATAAGTTCATGTTAAGTCTCGTTTCTGAATATCAGCCAAACTGTCTTTGGCTCAAGTTACGAATCAGAGTAGACGACCTTATTTATATTTCAATTTATTAGGAATGTTGTTTAACTGGAAAAAATAGAATTAGGTATAATGACAGCAAATGTTTCGTTCGGTATCCCACATTTTGTTACAAATAAGTAGACCCTAATAGTTCAAAACTTCTCGACGAACGATATAACTAAAGGGACATGTTAAACCGCAAACGGAACGAAAAACACGCTTCAGAACCGCACCGGGCTGCGTACGACATGTTGGGAAACTTGCCCATTGTGAATGAGAATACGAAGCAGCGACAATAGACTTACGGCCCAAGTGTTACGGGTAGTAAAAAGGTCGGCCGAATTCAAATTTAATAAAGGATATGGAAAAATAACAAACTCCACCATCCGCGTGAATTGGTGACCAACATCATGAACTGGAGCGTGAGTACACAAGCCCAGATATTATGATATTTCAAGCTAGTGATCACCGGTAGGTATGTGAAAAACGAAAGTAACATCTAAGGGATTGTGCATAAAACATAAATTTGATAATTTTAATAATAAGTAACTGTCAATATTAAAATTAATTAATGACAGTTTTAGATCTGATGTATAAAACTGATAATAATTTGAGATTAAGGTAAGTACAGTGGGATTATTGGAGAGAGTGCTTTTGAAGAAACCAAACACATTATTTAAGTGCGCGAGGATCTAGAAGAGCAATACTGCATGATATTTTAACTTGGGTACTTTAAAGATGTAAAAAATACGACGCTTTAACAAACTTAGCTATTGAGACCACTGCCTGTGTACAGGTATTTTATCCCACCAAGAAAATGAAAATGCTATCACAGGCTTGTCATTGAAGCATTGTGAAAACAATGCCAAGGAAGAATAGTGAGTGCAGAGCGCACCCTCGCACAACATAGCTACTTACTGCTATTGTAATTGGGTCTAAATAGCCATCAATAACAATTGCGTTGTACCAACAAAGCGATACAAATACAAAGGAACAGGTTGAAGGTACGTTACATTAATCATATGCAAGATCCCGGTTGGAGTGGGTATTTAACTTGTATGAATCAATAAGCTATGAGTTATAACAAAAGCTTCTCATCAAAAGCAAAGCAGGTAATACCAGCAAAGAAGGTAATACAGATTCATTAAAATCTTTCTTGAAGCCGTCTTTTGTAATCGACGTCAAAAAAGTATTAATTTAACCCGTCAAGTAACAACATTAAAGGCTCAATGGAAAAGACATTGTTCCCGGAATTTCGGGCGGGCGGCGGCGCAAGCGTTGTTATTATTGAATTTATTGAATCAAATCCGATTTGTTATTTTAGTGAATAAGTACTTCACAAAAATTCGTCTAAACCCCACACTATGTTATTTTTCCAATAGCGTAGGAATTTTCCTAAAACTTGTAATAATAGTGGATATGTACATAAATATGCACGTAATTTGAAATACCTTCTCAATTTAAGTGTATCACAGCGAACTTTGTTTTTGTTTTTAGAAAAAACAACACTAATTGTTGGCCCACCACTAATATTTACAATTAAGCTATTATTTTTTACTACCGCATTTCCTCTGTAGGTACACGATTAGCATAATAAATTACGAAAATATCGTTTATTCTTAATTATGCCGACCCCGCCAATTACCTGCCTCCGTTTACGAACTACTGTTCAACACACATACAAATTAGAATTAATTATCCCCTGCAAAGAATAGTAGACGAGGTAAAGTCTAGTTTTACCATACCCGTCACGTTTGCAAAGGTCCAAATGAGATTTCCGAAGGTCCTCCGTTCATTTATTGAAAATGTAAACGAAGGAAGGACATTTATTACACATGACAGGTATTTGACAAGCGCCCTTCCAAATAAAATAGATATTTCGAATTGTGTTACAAAAATTGTTTCATTTTTTCTTGTTAAAAGTAAAGTGACTTCTCATAACATTGACATATCATTTAGAAGCTTGCTTTAGACGTTTTTCTTTACAAAACATTAACGTCTGGTGCTACTGAACTTATGTAAAATTCTCGCAAATGAGCCAAGGATTTTGTTTGTTTTTCAGAAGCGTTGTGGAAGACTCTTAAAGTTATATTCTGAACCTACCACCTACCTACCTCCCTACCTACTTCTTTTGTAGAGCGGGACCTATCGATCTGTTGACAACTTGACAGGCTTTACTCAATCACTGTCGTATAATTATACTTACATTATCTGTCGAACGCTAAGCGGCAGTTGCTAAAATGGAAGTGTTTTGTTCATTCACGTAATTGGAAAACTCTTTAATGTTCTTCAATTTAAATTTTATACCAACCCCGTGAAACCTCGAATAATTTCGCAATTAAGTATTCGTCTGTAAAATTGTAGCATGTTCCCAAAATACATATAATTATATATAGATATATATGAACTCAGCTCCAATGAACTAATAACTGTCCTCCAACGAATAAGCAAATCTGTGTTGGGGTAGATTGAAAGGATTTAATCAAGTGCTTAAACAAATAATCCAGATTGAAATGCTTTCAATCTAAATTGAAAAAACCATTATCTGCTTAATATTAGATCGCTAGAATCGCCGTGGCACAAGTTTCCTGAAGGAAAGCTTCGGTCGACGCGAACGACTGCGCCATTAAAAATAATGCCACAAACACAAGTGAAAAATGCTTTAATTGCTGTATTTTAACGTCAAATATCTTTACAGAAAAAGCAAATCAACTATAAGAGTGGCATCAAATTATCTTTAGACTCAATGGTGAACATAACTGTAAAACTGTAAATGTAAAAAAATAAGCACTGTACCCACGTATTTCAAAATTTAAATTATTTATTATTTTCGTATTATCTATAGATTTCATCCTATGTACTTAGGTACCTAGTAGACCTACGTGTACGTCGATGGTACTTAGATGCAAAGTACAATAAAAGTAAACCATAGCTGTATCACGCCTGTATTCCCGAAGGATTAGGCGGAGGCGTACTTATGTACACCTACAGTTCGCTGGTATGTTTGTTATTTTGAGCCTATTACCATTTACAAAGTTCGAGCTATTGAGCATTTCATGACATACCCTCGACCCAGGAATAAAACCCAGGAGGCCCGGACCTAGAGCCTAGCAGTCGCGCTTACGACCACGAGGCTAAGAGGAAGTTAAAAAATATTGTTAGGAAATCCAGAGCTGAGCAACCCTTCTTTAAAACTGAGGAATTATCATGATGTTTGCAATGCATGCCCGATTGCTCACCCATTAGAAAGGAGGTCGGTGTTTGCCAGTCAACAGACAAAAAATGACGCTATTACTTATAAGGGCCGTTTGACCACCGTCTGATAATTTCCCGCTAAATTACTTAGCACATAATTTCACACTGTTCCATTTTTAATTATATCGGCGGCTATTGAGAAGTGGTGAAACTAACCCTAAATAAACTATAACAACTTCGAATATATTACTTTGTAGGTTCATTCCGATACAAATCTGCGTCACAGCTCTCTTACATCGCAAAGCTTTCGTATCCGCTTAATTGAAAATATCCGTGTAGGTGGTACTTATTAATTTTCTCTTTAACTCGTACATTTTGTAGATTGCACGTGTATTAAGTATACAATTTTTTGTGTAATAAGAATATCGTATCTTATGCCTTCTTCGCTATGAAAAAGCTTTTCAAGGAGAAAATTATTTTCAATTGTTTTCTTTTATAGCTCCCAGAGGTGGTGCTGTGTGAAGAGCGAAGGAGTGAAATACGTTGGTAGAATTTCATCTACAGTTTATTTTTTATCTCGCTTGTTATTATGAGGTAAATGTGATACATTTTCGGCGAAATTAGTAAGAATAAAGTCATAAATTATATCATGTGCAAACGTTTCAATTACAACCATTTATTACTAGAAGTGTATTTTTTTTTTTTATTCCTTTTATGATGCGTGTAAACAATGTTGCCGACCTTTATCCCAATTATGAAGGTTGTATATCTGTATTTATGTAGGTAGGTGTATAAATACTTTGTAGAAAAAATTATATGAAATAAGAAGGTGAATATGCGTGAGTCCCTCTCCAGCCAAAATATACCTAATGCTAGATATAGTTTCGAGGTTTTATTTTATTTTAGGTGGTGCGTTGTTCCTACTCGCAGTCGGCGCGTGTGTATGACAGAATGTTTCATACATCTTGTCATACTTGAAGTAGAATGTAAGAATCCTAGCAAGTGGCGTTCTGTTCGGGACATTCTCATATCTGCTATACGGTATCTGCAGGGTACGGACCCCATAGACACCTATACGCGGGTTTGTCCCGTGACAAACCATCCTATTTACTAGGAGTTGTGCATTTCCCAAAAGCAAGAACCATTGTTTAATTAAATAATTATATACTTACTATTTTATTGCCACTACTCTACTTTAAAGTTCAGTTTACCATCAAATCGCAATAATCAAGATAAGAGGAAACCCTACATTTTTGGCCCTTCGAGCCGGATGTGATCCAGCGACGCATGGACCTAATTACACAATTTAGGTACACTTAGATATCAACAATTTGTTAAACCAGTCCCACAAACACTGAAACCATATTTTTTATTCCAGTATAAGTATTGTCCTCTGCAAAACCGAGGTGTACTTTTCTTTTTTTTTTCAGTTCGCCGCTACAATCCTTTCTGAAAACACCAACCTGTGTAGAATAAATAATCACCTACCCGCTCATACTTCTCAGTGTTTTATAACTTTGCTGCACCACACAACACGGCACCTGCATCTACCTACATCATTAGCAAAACTTAAGACCTGCCGCTATGCAGATGCATCCAAAAATTCAAATAAGTAAGCATCTAAATTCTAACCAGAATTTAGAATACAATTTTCTTGTTTGTAAAGAAGTTTTACACGAGAGAAAATTCGAAGTACGATGTAGATTCTCACTGGAGTTGCAAGATCAGCATATTTTCTTATTTCCACTTTTCGTAAGTGTATCAAGTTTTACATGCACGGATGCGGATCGTGCCGGAATTTAGGGCTCTACTTAAATATATGACTAACATTTCAAAATTACTAAAATATAAACTTCAGAGGAATTCCTCAAAGACATTCTCTAGTCCTTTTAACATTATTACGATGTTTAAAAAGGCCAAACAAACATCCATATTATGTTTGTCCAACAACAATATCCGTTATAATAATACCTACACAGGAAAAACTAATTCAACATAGGGAATACACGCAAAAGATATAACGCTCCCTTATCACTTTGCGCACCGCAGTCGTCTAATAAATAAACACACCTCACCTACACTACAAGATTAACTAGGTAACTTTTGATACTGTGAACACCCTATCCCACGAAGTTGGTCACTGGTTATACGCTGTTGAATAATATGTCTGTGGCTTTAATGACGCACCGACTAGGTCACAAGTTGACGGTGAGACAAGAGGCGCTCCAACTGCTTCCTAGAGTTCCTAAACTCCTTGTAGTATCAATTCTCTCATTAATAACGTTGTACGATATTGCTGTAATTACGTTCTTACAGAATATTGTACAAAGTAAGACGGCAGACTGGTACATAACACTGGAATATCTGAAGCATAGAGAAGTATGTACGTCATGGCCAGTGGGACAACTTAGAGCTCGAATGTTTTATCTCATCGAAGCGGCCTCTTTAGCTGAAAGTAAGTATCTACTTTATAGCCCCTTCTTTTGAATCTAGCAAAATGTGATTATGTAATGCGTGGCTAAGCTTGCATCTGTGTTCTGCGATACATTGTGACTGCGATAACGCCGGCAGACAACAAAGGGAGGTTCCCTCTTATAAATTTAAGGGGTGAACCTCCGCCCAGTGCTACACTACTCAGAATGTTATAGCTTTGTTACATAGGATATCCATATTAAATCCCGGAGGCTTTGTTCTTGATAAGAACTTATTTAGGTAGGTATTTTATATTAGGTACAACTGATATAATTTCCTCAATCTCATTTTCTTTGCAAAAAAGGGAAGCACGTGTATCCCAGTGCCCGTCGCCAAAACTGAGGTGTCGTTTGTTGAATATAATATTACAAAACTCGCTGAGAGGAATCTTGCAAGAATTCGAGCCTCGAAATTAATTTTCGTTATCTGCCCACCTCTACTTTTTAATCTCAAAGTAAACCTAATTACTTAAACATAGAAATGCAAACATTTCAAACAATTTGTGATGAATTATTAAAAAAGTTTATATCCATAAATACTATAGTACCAACATGTAAAATGGTCCAATACTGGGACTAATTGCGGAAACCAAACCGACCCGTAGAAGTGGGTTTCCATGATATTTATTTATTTATTTATTAGTTAAGGCTTACCAGTAATGATAGTTATCCATAGACCATAAATACTTATAGCCTTAATTTTTTCGCATGTAAAGTTTTAAACATTTACAGAACCCAAAACAAATCCAAGGTCAAAGTATTGAAATAGGTACCTATTGCATACAGTATTAATCTAGTTACCTACCCACTATCAAGATGCAAAAGCTGATTTTTACTCGCGGTTTCGCCTAAAAATACCGCCAAATATCTCAGTTTGCATATTCTTTTACTAATACACCGCAAAGTATAGACTAAACCTTAAAATAAAGCACCTGTGTCTTAGGTTTTATGCGAAATGGGACCGCGTTCAGGTGCCTTATCAACCATTTACCTATTTACTATCCAACCGAGGGGTATCGTTATGGCGCTATTATAAGGATTATTATTTTCATTATGCTTTTTTTTTAAAGAAGGATTTCCATAAGTATTGACCGGGGCTTGAAAAAGTAATAAGATTTCCGGCGCCTATTATAAGGACTCAATTTATTGGAGAATGGATTAGGTGCCTACTGTAGTGTTTTGACCTAAATCGGTTCATTAAACTTACAATTGAGTCCCGGATTTATCCTGAGAAAAGGTACTATAGATTTTTAGTACATTTTTAATCAACCTACTTAAATACTTTCAAGATACTCTGTTAGACGATTTTTCAGGATATATTTTAAACGTAAAGTTATTTGGAATCTTGTAAAATTCACTGCATGAGCTAAGTAATAAGTACTTAGCTCGAGTTAATTTCGCCTCCGTCCGTAACGTACCTACAGTTCTCGCCAAACTTATTGTCTGGCTTGAAGTTGGCACAAGCTAACTTCAACCCGGTCGTAAAAATCGGAGAAAGAAAAATATTAGATTGTAATACTTAAATAAAAGCTCAAACTCAAGTCGTAGGCTATCGTTGTTTAGCATTTTAATCCAATATTTTTCTTAAAATAATAAATAAAGCAAAATCGCTTCGTATTGATGTTGATTAAATAGTGGTGTGTTGCAAAAAAGGCGCTAGACAAGTTAGTGCATATACATAATCACTATCAATATAAATAAACAATCAATCAACGAAGATCATAATTAAGTAAGTACATATTGTAACTAATAAGCTAGTGCTGTGTACCTCTGTAAGTGACTGGTTTGCTGTGATTTATTGCCCGTAAGTTGAAAATGTTATGTAATATTTTTGTAAACTCGTCGTTGAGGCACCATAAATAATAAATAAATAAATAATTATATTTAAATTGAATTTGTTTGGCACCGACTGAAAATTTGTTATTAAGACTAAAAAGTTTTATTTTTCGCAGGACTCAGTTTTCCTCTCTGAATGAGAGGGCACTGGTATACGAGCTAGCAGAGTTCACACGAGAATTGTTCTCGACGGGTCGAGAACAAGTCCCATGACGATTGAGACCATTGGTTTTCGACAAGAGCTTATACTCCGCTTTCCCGCTACCTACTGTCCCTTTATGGGCCAAATGGCCATAAGCCCTCTTTCAGGCTGTGAGATAGGTACGCAACAGTCCACGGTCCACCTAAAGCCTAATGCGGGTTAGCAAAACACACTGTATGTAGTAGTACCTATATGGAACAGATCTTATGTGCAGGTGGTCGCACAATATATCCTTTATTTGTAAATTGCCGATCCGCACATTGCCTGAGGTGTTTCAACTTGGACCACAGTGAGCCAGTTCTATTAACAAAAAAAAAGTTTTTTTATTATCAGGATCGGACCGTAGCTGGCATATACGAGGATTTACATTTCTCGAGTTAACAGTTTTTGAATAGTGTGTTCAGTATTCAGCAACAGTGCAAACCGTAATCAAGACAACGATGCGAAACTCTTGAAGTTCTGAAGATCCATTAGAGATGTTTAGCATTCTGCTTTCAACGCATTATTACAATGCTTTCTACAATATTACATACTAGTGCCGCCATCTATCGATATGACACAATACTACAAAAAGACAAGACAACTGTATTTAACCGTTCGAGCTTGTCGATTTAGATCTGTAATTGAAAATATTGTATCATTCATTTCAGGTATTAGAAATTATTAGTTTAAAAATACACTAGAATTATTATGACGTTCTAAAAAAAAATTGTAATAAAGTCCAGAAACTTTAAACATGTACGCATCTAAAATATTGATCTCACGGACCCTAACTGCGCATGCTCGGGGATGAGGGTTCAATTCAGACAATCAAGGGCTGTGAAACTGCTTCAAGTTAGATTTTTATATTTTGTTCTCTATAATACCCATTCAAGTTTAAAAAGTTTATTAAATGAACGTTAGACACTCTACTAAACCATGGGGAACATACAAACCAACGAAAAACAATCCAAAACTGGAAAATCGCCTGCTAAGGGTAAACATTTCATGCGGAACTTGAACAGAAAATCACCAGGAAGAGACAGCAAGAAACATGGGAGGAAAAAGAGCGATGCAAAACGTGACGCAATCGACAGGGAGTATGATAAAACGCCAGATTCTGATATCAACGAGCCGATCGAAATATCAGATAACGATACGGTCGAGTGCGTGTTCAAAACATTGCGGCAGGGGGAGGGCGCAGAGTCGCCGAGCGTGCAGTCGGAGGTAACGGTGACCAGGTGCGAGCAGCGCGCCCAGCCGCGGTCACCGACCCGCGACCAGTTGCCCGCCGCCGCTCCGCCGCCGCCGCCGCCGCCGCCGGCGCTCTCGCCTGCTAACGACTCCACCTCCGAGTCAGTGTTTACGGACCCGCTCACGCCGCTCGCCGTCGAGCTTAA
The DNA here is from genome assembly GCA_946251955.1 of Acronicta psi. Classification (NCBI taxonomy): domain Eukaryota; kingdom Metazoa; phylum Arthropoda; class Insecta; order Lepidoptera; family Noctuidae; genus Acronicta; species Acronicta psi. The sequence continues at coordinate 4,697,604 of OX276475.1, read as the reverse complement.
CCAGTGCTACTACTCCGCCGAGAGCGACAGCGCGCACGAGGAGCTGCCGCGGACCCTCACGCCCTCCCTGGCGGACGTGCAGCCCGGGACGCTCGCGAACACCGCGATGACCGTAGACATGCCGCTCGCCGATGCCGCCTCCTCGTTGTCCACCGACGACACGGAAAAAGAAGAAAAAGATGACGTTTTCGATGACAGCGGTGACAAAGGCGATAATGAAAAGGCTATGGGCATTGTATATTCGTGGTTGTGTGGCGATCGCAAAGGGGAACGCAATATAGAGCGAACCACCCACGAGTGTAACCATGATTTCCGCGACAACCGGCTGAAAGCTAGTCCGGAACAGACTTCGTTTACACTGTCGAAACATCGGAAGGTGAAGCTTCCTCCAGTTGCTTGTGAACCATCTCTCACATTACTAGATAACGGTCAGTTTTCAATAATGGCACTACATTTATTGATATTCCTGTCGTAGGTTTTTTAAATGTTTAGTTCCAAATTAATACATTCAACATAACTGTATGTTAACAATGACATTGCGTCAAATAATAGAACTGCGAATCGTTCATACAAGTTTAGAAATAGTTACAAATAAGATGATTCGGGAAATATTAAAGCACATAATTGAGTAACATACCTAATATACCTATTATACAGCATGGGTAACGATCGTCACATTGAGAGTAGATAATAAATTATCTATTTGCTGATTTCCTTATCCAATCGTCGATCGATAGTATTATCTCAACACTAGGCAGTGCTCTTCACCTACATACCTACTATACTATTCGTGTATTGCAAGGCAGCCTCTATTCTGTTGGGTACCTGTTGCTGACATACAGTGCTTACTTTACACAATGCTCGAGCAAACCAGTTTGTTGATGTTTTTACGCACCGGATCCGAAGCAGACTTACCCTGAATCAATCAATTTTCAGCTCTATTGCAGGAGTCATACGTCGTTATAACGCGGAAATGTGAAATAGCACGTATACAACAAAACGTACTTAGTAGGTACTTACATAAGGCAGTTTCCCGCACTTGTAATGAAACTTGATTACTATTAGGTACCATCTAGCATGCGTTACCTTAAAGAAATAGGTAGGTAGGTATTTAACCTAATGGAGGCAATTTAGGTGCTTACGTACCAATTATTTTTTTGTTCTCTTACCGTATCTCCCGGATTGATTAATTTTGTTATTATGGAACTTTTATAACAATATTAACAGTGCTTACTTGATTTTGTTATGCGTTTTATTAGTTCAAATACATTTACTCGGCATCAGGGATATTAATATATTATGTTAGATGAAAATAATACAAATATCAACTTACAATACGCACGTCATTGACGTTTTCATGTGAGAATCAGGAACTAGCTTCTAACAAAGGGTACCGTTGGATTTTTCTATATACCTATAAGTAATTAACATAACATTGATTGTAGGTGTAAGGAGCTTCGTACGGTTCTCGTAAACTCCTAAATTCCAATAAGACGGATTTAATTTAAAGTAGAAACTCAAATTAGTGTTATCTTGCTAAATGCACTATTTTATGATCGGGAAAACGCCAAACAATGTCATGATAATTTGACATTCTACTGTACAAAACAAAAGAAACCACATTATAAATTAGCCACGGAAATTACTTACTACTGAAAATGTTTGAAATACATAAACAATATTGAATAAATATCTTCTTTCGATTATCTTACTCAGTACCTATCTAATATTTTATTACTAACGACATTATATTTTGCGTACACACAGCACAAAATAATGATACAAAGGATGGAAACGAACGTCACTCGAAAAAGCGTCACTTTATGAGAATTCGGAAAAAATATTGAAATGAATTAATGGTATGAAATTTTATTCTATTCTAGACTATTGTTAATTGACTACAATAATTTACATTCTTTAAATGAAGCGTTATTTGTTTACATCCTTTAAGTTATTTTGCGGCTAGTAGAAGCTAGATAATTAAGCGTGAAAGAGCACTTTTCAGAAGTTATTGTTAATCATGAAGATCATGAGGATCTGCATGTCTGAGAGATTTTTCAACAGCATGTAAAGTCTGCCAAGCCGCACTAGGCCAGGTCACTCTTATTCTGAGAGGAGACCCGTCCCCAGCAGTACGACGATTAATGGGTTGATGATAATGATGATGAATGAAAAAACTATTAATAAACTCAGATCACTTTAAACAAAGAGTTGCAATTGTTTCGAAGAACTGCTTCTCAGACGCCTACTGTTCCAACATCCATTTCTCTTAGTCCTCTCTATTACAATGTACTTATACTATCACTGTTCATATTTGTTACAGTTGTATCAGAGAAAGATCGCCGACATTCGAGTGTAAGTGACGCGCCGGTGTCCGAGTCGAATGTCCTGAGGAAGGTGGCATCTCTCACACTGGACAAGCTCACAGAGTCCAAGGTGGTTCGCCCCAAGTTTGTTCCTGATAAACTTGACTTCAGGCTGTATGAAAAGTTTGAAGGTAACGTCAGGATTTTGTTACTTTTAGTACTGACTACTTACCAGATAGTGTAGAAGCAGTGATAGCCTAGGGGTATGACCACTTGTCTAGACTAGACTGCCAAGTCAAAGGTTTCGAGTTCGAATCCAAGGCACACACCTCTGACTTTTTGAAATCATGTTCGTAAAAACAATCACTAACAATAAATTATGATCCGGTTCGTATGTTGTCGCTGCGCACCGACCACTTAATGTTTAGTTGTTGTTGCTGTTTTGAGAAATAAATGTCTAAAAGCGTAAACCGTAATCATCGCTCGCTTTAACGTGAGGAAACCTGTACCTATGCCTAAAAGATTTTCTCGACGGCATGTGAAGTCTACCAACCCGCATGGTGGACTATGCTCCGCACCGCATGCTCGTGCAAACTTAGGAAACTGCACGGTACTGCAAACTACGTCCGTTGATAAGTCCGGTCCGTTATATTCAGTTACTGGCAGAGATTATTAGATCTTGTTTAATTAAGGCCTCGTCGGCCTAGTGGTCCTAGGCGCGACTGCTACGCTCGAGGTCCTGGGTTCGATTCCTAGGTCAAGCAAAGTTTTATTGTTAGCGTTTGTGGTATTGGTTTTGTATGAAGCTGTATCAGTGGCAGCACGGAGTTTGGATTTGTGCCCGGTTAGTGGCAAAAGGTCCGCCTCCTATTACATATCGGCGAAATGTGGAAGTACATTAAAACAATTCTGCCTAATCTTTCGGGGAAAATAGGCATGATGATATTATATGTTGTTATCTTCCCGTACCTACAGTTTCGTTTAGTAATAATTTCAGTGCCTTCTTTGCACTAAGTATTCGCCGTAGATAGAGAGAATCACATGCAGACATAAACATTTTAGACCATCATGTACGTAAACTTCGAACTCCGATCGCTCAAGTTACATTTCAACTGATAGGTATTCAGACATTTGCTATTTCGGAAAGATTGGGAATTAAAAATACGTGCCTACTTAAGTACCTCTATGTTCTTAATCAAACATAATTTGTATATATTTATCACGGCGCTAATAACAGGTGAATGAACATTGTGATAAGAATGTTATCTTTTATTAACAAATAGCCCATAATTTCTTATCGCCGTTAATCATTAGCCTTAACAAAGATAGGTGCTAGCCGTTAGTAACTTGTGTGCATACGTGACACAAAGAGCGCGAGCTGTTTTTAACTTTAATGAGCTATGCAACTATCAACTAGTCGTGTTAATTTCACCAGCTCTTCTGTAGCACAGTTCAACTATGTTACGTTTCTTAGTCAGTTTCGTTCACGGAGAAAAGGGGTGCAAGATATCGGAAATATTGTTCGTTTACATAATGATGACTTTTCCTTGTTGGTTGCTGAAGCTTCACCAAAAATTAAACTACGGCGTGCTGTGTCTAAGTGCCTTCAATATAACCGTGCTCTAGCAGTGTTTGTGCCTCGGAAAAAGTTAATAATGCACGTTCCAAATTTTTTGCAATGGTATCGTTTCCGGATGTTTGTTTTAAATAGAGACAATCACAAAATTCAGCTCGACTGCGACTTGAAAATGTCGGAAATTGTGATACAAGTTTTTATTCCAAGTGGAAAATCAGTGCTATGTACTATCATTCTAACGAAAACACCAGGAAACACAATCCAAAGTAGGTCCGGGTTTAAGCCTGTGTTGTTTTATAAGATGGCAGGCAATTTACCGATTTACTGAAGAATCGACATATTTAGATAAAGGTATTACGTAAAGGTTAAAATGTTGGTCAAAGATACAAGGTTACTAAGACCACTTCCAGATTACTTATTATCTACAGTAGTCACCAGACTTTTTGCCGGGTTGAAGAAAAAGAAGTGGTAGTATAACTGTAGCTATAACTATGTAGCTAGCTAAGTGCCAGTATCCGTGTTATGTTTATCATGATTCCCATGAGATCTGCTGCATCTTACGTGGCATTAGGATCGCGTTATCACTGATACCAAATGGATTGCAAGTAACAATAATGAGAAAAATTATTGTAATCTTTATAGAATTAACTGGTTTTGATTTATGGTCCTCAAATGTCTCTAACTACCTACTGAAATAAGGATAAATTAATTGTAATTTAATATAAAAGAATAAACAAAAATACTATAGATACTGCTATAAATATACAGAAACAAAAAAAGTATTTTTTCTGAACAGTCTGGTCTGAACTATTAGTACATGCAGCATCGATTTGATCATTCATATTACACATCACTATGCTGCATTCATCTTCAGCATCACCGCAGCTGTCTTCGAGTTTCGACATCCGTCGGTCAGATTGTCAGTTCTCAGTTGACTTTGACAAGTGACAACTAACTTTGACAGATAAATAAGTAAATATTATAGAAATGCCTAAAATGTAAATGGTAAATTTCTAGTAATTTATTTTGCTATGGTTAGTCGCAGAGAACAATATATAATTTGTATGGTTGTTGAGAAACCATGTCTAAATTCTTAAACGCTCAAAACGTTTGTATTATTTTTCAGGTCAGATGCTCCTGAACTGGTTCATATCATCAATAACGGAGAACAGCCACTTGAAAACCTTGCTAAGTGTTCAAGATCTGAGAAACCTTGGGATACAATACTGTACCCACCTTCTGGCTGCTGGCGTGCTTAGACAAATATCTGACAAAGATGCACCCACAGAAAATATATTCAAGGTAAAAACTTTTATGTTCTAAACACATTGTATAATTTCTACTAACTCTTACAAAACAGAGGCTATTGTGCTATTTCTTTTACACTTAGTACTTTCTATTTTCATAAAAAATAAGAAACTTATTTTTTTTTAACTGTTAAATATACTATAAATAATTATGTTGTTATTGTATCCACGAATGATAAAATAACAACATAATTATTTTAAATAGTTTTTATTCTAGCACCAATTAATTCACTTAATTTATTCTAGCACCTGCGAACAATAAGTTTTCAGTTGTCTGTAATGTTGATACTTGATGGGATAGCATGTAAAATATTGGTTACTGTTGATATCAACATGTTTTTGAAAAATTACAAGTTTAATATGTTATTTCTAGCCAAATTTGATGTACTACTGGGCTCATATGGAGGTACCGGTGCTACAGCCAGTGACACCAGGCAGACTGCACACATCTGTGTGGCCACCTGACAAGGATGCACCCTACTCACAGGACAACCAACGGGACATAGAGAACAACAAGTTCTTTAGCCACAATAATAATGAAGAGATAAGTGACATTGAAGAAGCTAAAGTAGTAATATCTGAATTAAAGAAAAAACTCCAACAGTTGGAATATCAATTAGAAAAATATGGAATAACCAATCAAATTGAATCACTAAATAAGGATTTAGAAAAACATCTTGATTCTTTTAATGATTATAGTTTAGCCAAAAACAGAACAGAATTAACAAGCAAAGAAGTACAGACTACAAATTTTGCCAGTGAATTAAATAAACTATCAAATAAACCTGTGATAAACATACCTGAATATGACCCTCTAAGAACAAATGTAAATATTGATAAAACCTTAGATTTAAGTAGTTTAGAACATAACAGTGAGATGGCTATTGCAAGTAAGCCTGATGCAAGATCTGAAAAAATTGTAAATTATTGTAAGTTGAATAAAAGTAGAGATTGTAATAAAAGTTACCGTAAAGATGAACTGTCAGAAATTGACACTACCAGTGCAGAAGATATAAAGAAGAATGACAACCAATATATTTCAAATTCTGAACAAACTAGTGCTTGTTCATCAGAAGCTTCATTTCTCAGCACAAAAAGTTCGCTAGACTTAGATAAACGAGGTGATTCCATGGTAGGAAACATTGAAGGTGTTATTAATGTTGCCCCTACACAAGTTTTGTATACAACAATAGTTAAAAAGCAAGAATTGCCAACTAAAACTAGTCAATCATTATTGGAACATGCAAGTGTAGCCAGTGCAACTGAAACAGATTATAAAACATGTTCGGGAGACAGGTCTCCAGAACTAACCATATCTGCTGAAACCATGCCAAATGTTACTGTGGTAGAAAGTTTTTCCCCAGTAGAAAGACTAGTCAGTCAAATCATTCCTTTCCAGCCTCCTCCTTTGCCAGGAATGCCCCCTCCTCCACCTCCAATGCCAGGAACGCCACCTGCTTCTCCTGAGTTACACTTACCTCAATCTCAAATGTCTGAAAAAGATTCTGTGCCATCTTTCTTCAAGTCACCTACCGCTCATCCAGAGCCTGCTCTCACACAGTTTAAATCTGACATAGGTCCCTCTCCACCTCAAACGCCTCAAATTTGCCAATCGCCGCCATCTGCGATACCTGAAATTGGCTCCCAGCCATCTTCAATGCCCGAATTGGCTAACTTGCCCCTACCTACACACGGAATGGGCCCACCTCCTCCTCCTCCGATGCCGGGTATGGGGCCACCGCCGCCTCCAATGCCCGGAATAGGTCCACCACCGCCTCCAATGCCTGAAATGGGCCCACCTCCACCACCAATGCCTGGTATAGGGCCACCGCCACCCCCTATGCCTGGCATGGGCCCTCCTCCACCACCTATGCCTGGCATGGGTCCACCTCCACCTCCAATGCCGGGCATGGGACCACCACCGCCGCCGATGCCCGGGATGGGTCCACCCCCACCGCCGATGCCCGGAATGGGTCCTCCCCCACCACCTTTACCAGGAATGGGCCCACCCCCACCTCCCTTGCCTGGGATGGAAGCACCCCCAGCTCCAAGTATGCCTGGTATAGGGCCCCCTCCGCCTCCACCGCCCCTGTCTTGCGGCCCTGTTCCGTTCCCAGCACCGCCAGTGGGAGGATGGAATGTTCAAAGGGCAAGTAAGTTATCTTTTTTAAATATATTAATATTGTATTGGGCCTAACAGTGTTCATACTAATTTATTCCTCTTGTTGTAGCTTTACGAAAAACTGCAGTAAAACCTGCTGCACCAATGAAACCATTGTATTGGACGCGAATTCTGGCCGTACCACCCGCACCTACCAGTCAAGGAGAAGCTTTCGCAGGCAATTTTAAGCCCTTATGGTTGGAGATAGAAGAAGCTAAACTCGATAATATAGAGGAATTCACTGATCTATTTTCTAGACAAGTTGTGAAAGCGCCTGTCAAGAAAAAAGTAGAAGTAAAAACCAAGATTCAACCAATTAAGATTTTAGACAGCAAGAGATCGCAGAATGTAGGCATACTTGCACAAAGTTTACATGTTGAGTTCTCAGAGATTGAGAATGCTATTTACAACTTCGATACATCAGTAGTTAGTTTGGAAGCATTGCATCAGATCTACGAATTGGTTAGTATATATTTTATTCATCTTACTTAAATTAAACATAAATAATTTAGATTGATGGTATCCACTTTAATATCTTCTTTTTTATTTCAGCGAGCCACTGAGGAGGAGTTGTCTATGATAAAAGAACATCTAAGAAACAAACCAGATATACCTCTAGACAGGCCTGAAGCATTTTTACATGATTTATCTGGCATCCCAAACTTTGCCGAGAGAATATCCTGTTTCATGTTTCAAGCGGAGTTTGAAGATTCTGTTAGCACAACAATGCACAAATTAGATAATTTGAAACATACCTGTGAGGTAAGATACCTATCTGTAATTGGACTTGTTATTTGTTGTTGCAAGATATTAGTTAGCTCTTTTAACCATCGGAATTACCTACAAGCATTCTGTGGTGATGAACCAAAAAACACTAAAATAGATTTCGATGTTCCCGTTTTTATTTTTAAATGGTAACATCTTGAAGTATTCTATTACAGATAAGAGTAATACAATAAATTCATTAAATTCTGATTCAAGACTGTTATACAAAGGATTGAGTCACTGCAATTTCTTATCCTTGTCTTCTTTCCTAGTAATTAGTTATTTCTCATAGATAACATTCAAGTCAAAGAGGTTCTAGGACTTTGTATATGTAAACTATTTTATCTCTGATGATTAATTATGTAATTTTTTTTTGCAGTTTCTGACAACTAGTGAATCTCTGAAGAAATTGTTTGCTATAATTCTAACTCTCGGCAACTATATGAATGGTGGAAATGGTCAGAGGGGTCAAGCTGACGGATTCGGACTAGAAATACTTTCCAAACTAAAAGATGTGAAGGTGGGGCTCATTAATTTTAATTAGTAATATTATCTTTTTATATTTTTTAGCATTTTCCATGCTAAGATAACCAGTTATTTTAATGAAGGAAAATATCGACTAGTTGGTAGGACTCGCGGTGGCTTAGAGGTCATAGCTTTTGGCGTATTTAACCAGAAGACGCATTCGAATTTTAATTATTATTCGCTTTATTAAAATAACTAGTATATAATATTATATTAAAATAACTACAAACGGGTCTTATTTCGTAACGCGACATATTTTTTTTGTTCAGTCGAAGCAATCAAATGTGACGTTGCTGCACTTCATAGTGCGCACTTACATGCGCGCGTGCGGCGGCGCGCTGTCGGGCGCATGCGCGCTGCCGGTGCCGGAGCCCGGCGACGTCTCGCGCGCCGCCACGCTGGACTTCGCCGACGTGGCCTCACACCTCACCACGCTTAGGAACCAACTCGATGGTGTGCACCTTTATAATATTTTATTATGTTCAGCTAACTAAAGTTCAACAGATTGTAGCAACACGATTTTTTAAATGGTAGTATCTAAATAAAATGCTTCCATCGGTCTTCTGTGTGCTAAAATTTGTTATTTACGGATACTTCTTATTTTATTAATTACAGCATGCAAAGACAAAATGAAGAAAGTGATAGAAGACGACGCTTACACACGTAATCTCAACGAAGACTCACCGACCGACGAGGGCAAGAGAAGACTAGAGGTGTTCAAAGACAAAATGACCGCGTTCCTGAACGCTGCTGAAGAGAAATTAAAGACTGAAAACGAGAACTTAGACGAATGTCGTACTAAATTCATAGCAACTGTTAAGTTTTACCAATACACGCCCAAGGGCAGCAAACTGGAAGACTGTGAACCGAAAGAATTTTTCTCACTGTGGACCTCATTTTGTAGCGATTTCAAAGATATTTATAAAAAAGAAGAACAAATAGCTATAAAAGAAAAGTAAGTATCAAATTTTGTTTATATTGCTAAACCACACCAGGACACGCCATAGGAATTTGTAATGTGTATATACAAATTTCAAAGACATTACTCACAGAAGCCATCAACTAACAAATAATAAAATACGATACATTATACGTAAACTCTTTGTTACAGGTTAAAAGAAGCCAAAAAGCTTCAAGAAGAAAGGAAACCCCTGACTCAGCCTAAGAAGGAGGGTGGCTTGAAGGCCCGACTGCAAAAGTTGTCTAGTACTAGGAAATAATACCTTTATGAATATTATTACAAGCTAATTTTGCCTAGCTAATGTTTCTATTGCACAAATAATGTATTATTGTTTGTTTGCATTCCAAATGTAACATTCCATACATACCTTCCTACTTAAAAAACCTAATAATCTAGGTACACTGCTTTTATGATTGCTATGAGTCTCGAATAGTTGTGAATGTAGGCCTATCCAAGTAGAGATAACTCTTGGAAGAATTGTTAACAGGTTTTGTTCAGGCTCTAGTAACACTAGATTTTATGCTGATCATTTTTATACTTGTTAAGGGAGCTAATGTATTTGCTTCCAGCCAGCTTACCAAGCCGTACTATTGGTTGAATAAGATTGCAGGAATATACTTAGATAAATATCAACATAAGATTATCATGTACAAAGTGAATGTTAGTACTAAAAGTAATTGCCTAAACCTAGAGGGCAATACTGCTGTTGTATATAAATACAATAATTATATTAGTGTACAATTGATTTTTTGTTGAGGGAACCTCCCTAAAACAAGGCTTAGCAAAAAGCTTCCCATTAAAAATAATTATTATTGGTACTGAAAAATTGTATCGTCAAAAATATCATGAAATATTCCTGCACATATATAATTGTACCTGATATTCTTTTTAATGCATTATGTGGATAGATTATTCATCAAAAAATGGTGCTGTAACATTTGTTGTATTTGTAAATATTATTATTTAAACAATATAAAACTCAAATATTATTAATAAAAGCTTTTATTACAGATAATCTAAACATTTTTGTTTCCATATTTTTTGCAATTTCTTGTCTATCCTCCTGTTAGTGAGAGTGTCACAAAGTTTGAGTAAAGCATTCTTGAGTGCATGCCACTGCATAAGGCTTAAATGGCTAGTTAGTGATTTACTATCAGATTCATTCCTAAACTTTTCTTCTGCATCAATAAATTTCTTCAAAGAGGTAGAATTTGTTATTTTTTCATGAGAGTGTTCAAATACTTTCTTGGGACTTCTTTCTTCTGGACTTGTGGTTTCTTCTTTGGTGACATTTTTATTAGAATTTAGAAGAACTTTAAAACTTTCCCTAGATAGTGCTACACCATGGTCAATTTTTGTTACAGATGACATTGGCAATAATTGTTGATCTTTACCTTTATCAAATAGTGATTGTATATCTTCCTCTTCCTGACCTGAGTCAACTTCAACTTTATTGATTTGGTTTATTAAATCCAGTATATTGTCAAGAAGGCCATTTTCATCATCATCAATCAAGCTATTGTCAATATCAATACATTTCTTTTGAGCCCAATCAAATCTACCCAAGTTATCAACATTCTTCAAATCTAGCCATTGATCCAAGTCATTTGGTAAATTATAATTGTCAGGCAGGAAATTTAACCCTTTCAGTTCTAACTTATTTAAATAAGGGTACATATTTGAGTACCAAGAGGTGGAATGCTGTAGAAGCACCATGGCCATTGACCATAATCTACTCAAGAGAGCATAAGGTAATAAACTCATCCAGTGACTCTCGCCTCTCTTTATCCTGTCTAAATAGAACACTGCTGCTTGTTTTGAGCACACACAAATCCTCAACATTATCTTAGCAAATGCCATAATTCGTAACATTACATATTCCAGCATTTGTCTTGTTGGTAAATAAAGTTCATCATCACCCTCAGATGGTAGGGCCAACATAAAGTTCTCAATATCTTTCAACAAGTTCAGGAACAAGTATTTTTTTAGAGCTGTATTTACTTTTCTTAAATTCCTGTATCCAATATCATTGCGGAATTTTTTATCATATTTGTAAATAAATCTTGAACAAATAGCACTTTCTTGGTGTAGAGGTGACTGTTTAGATAATACTTTGATAATTGTATTAAATACATGTTTTAGTGCTGACACATCTGGAAAAGAAGCAAGAAATATTTGTTTTCTTATTTTTCACTATTGGTTTATAGTACAATACTGTAATCACTGTGAAAATACTGATAAAGCAATAAGATGTCGTGATGACGCAAATTCGATAGATTTTTAGGCCGTCGGGTATCAGAAAAACTACTCATTAAAGCATAAAACCCAATAATGCAAGTATATAATAAGCATGAGAAAATGTTTCTTTAAAACCTTACCAAACTTTTTTTGACATAAAAACATGTTTACGGGCGGTGGTAAAATTGTTGGATCGTTCCATGGTTCTAGCATAATAGCTACCGAGTTTGATTTTATTCAGTACATATATTTTTATTTTATTTTATTCCAAAGCTTATCTTCAACGAATAACCTACAAAGTATGTAAATACCTAAACAAAAACATGTCATCTCATCTTGTCAATTAGGGATATTGAAAATAGGGATGTTGAAAAAATATCGATATATCGATATATCGATATTATTTTTTCAATATATCGATATTTTTGGGCGATATTTAATATTTCGATATATCGATGTATCGATATAAAATTCCAAGTATCGAAAAGGTATCAAAATCGATATTTTTTTCAGAACAATAAACCGAAATCTTTTAAAAATTTAAGGTAAAAGATTACAAATGACCTTTTTTTTTTTTTTTTTTGGCTGTTTTATAATTTAGTTTAAGTTGGCCGATATATCGATATTTTTTGAAAATATAAATATCGATATTGATATATTTTTTTAAACGATATTTTTTAATTTCCGACATCCCTAATTGAAAAAATATCGATATATCGATATTATTTTTTCAATGTATCGATATTTTTGAGCGATATTTAATATTTCGGAATATCGATTTATCGATATAAAATTCCAAGTATCGAAAAGATATCAAAATCGATATTTTTTTCAGACCAATAAACATTTATAAGTTAAAAGATTACAAATTACCATTTTTTTTTGGCTGTTTTATAATTTGGTTTTTAAGTTGGCCCGATATATTGATATATTGATATTTTTTGAAAATATCAATATCGATATTCACATTTTTTTATATATATATTATTATATATTCATATCTTCTTTCTATATATATATCGATACTTTTTGAATTTCCGGCATCCCTATTGTCAATTCAATATTTCAAATTGTCAAATTTGAAGTGTCAATGGTGTCAAGTCGACATTTCAAATTTGACAATTTGAATACGTACTATTTTAATCTTTTAGCATGGAAGTAGTAAGTATACTTAGTATACAATAGGAATGTGCACTTATGAAGAAAAACGGTCTAAGCGAGATAGTTAGGGTGGAGCCATTCATCTCGCTCTATTAGAGTGACCATGATTTTTGTCGTCAAGAGAGCATGCAAGAAACCATGTCAGTTTTATGTTATAAGACAGTTTATTTTTTATTTTTAGTTTATTTTTCTTTCTACTAAAGAAAAATATTTGCAGTAAACATAGGCACTGTTGTTGTAATTGCATCTTGCCGTCTGTCGCATAAAAATTGGTAAAAGCGTTGAACTGTTGATCATGAGATAAATATATTTATGTGATAAGCACAAGTGTTTGTGTTGTTCTGGGAGTATCTTATAATAATAATATAAGCCTTTATCCAGACAACTATTGCATTAATTTAACATTGACGACTCCCTTCTCTCCAGGCCTCCTCCAATTCTTTCTACTCTCTCCGGTTTACCGCTTTTCTAGTCCATGTTTTCCCGGCTATTGCCTTTATTTCGTCTTCCCACCTTCGAAACTATCTACCTCGTTTCCTCTTTCTATTTCTAGGATACCAAAATACAATATTTTTGTTCCATTTTTCAGTGCCTCTTAATATGTTACCTGTCTTTTCTGCGTTTTCTTATTCTAGTTGTGACGTTTTCTATTTTTGTCCGTTTCCTAATGGTTTTATTGTTGATTTTGTCCAATTTCTTTATATTCAACATGCTTCTCTGCATTGCTGTCTGGCATGTTTCTAGTTTCTTGATTGCGCTTTAGTAAGTGCCCAAGTTTGGGAGTTTCTTATGTATGTACCAAAAAATATGCATTATACCATGTCTAATGCGCTAAAGAGGGCACCACCGAAGTGTAGTGCGCGATGGCGCCCAGAAGTCCACTGTCGTCTCAAAAAGTCAACTGGTCGTTCGTAATCATCAATAAATAATTATAGTCGACATAACTAATATTTTTGATTGTCGTCAAAACATACATGTCCTTTTAAAGTCTGACATAATTTGAAAACATTGTCACCCGGAAGGCCCCTCAACCCACCATTTGTGACGTAAATTTAAATTATATTATTGGTAGACTCGGTCCCGCGTACCGGGATTTTCAGTCTTAGATTTTGCAATAATTAACTTTAAACATAAATACTACCAACATTTTCAGCAAAATGAATAATCATGATTATTTAAAGTATAAGTAGGTTGATAGTTTGGTTATTAAAATATATTGATAATAAAACAAAGGCATCTTATTAATAACAAAGCTCGTTTATTAGTGTTTATACGATTTCACTTAAATAATAAAAAACAAAATAATAAAAAACAACAGTTAAACAGTGAAATAGTTGGAATTTTTCGATACGTCCGGTCTCGTAGACATTTACTTTACCATTGGTGGGTTAAGTTTGTAACCTGTGAGTGGATTTGTTAGAGCCGGTATATGATTAATTCCACATCCTTTATACGCAACACCTTTTCACTATTTTATACATTCTTCACAAATAAAATAACAACAAAAAATCTCGGAACGAAAATGACGCGATGTCATTGCCATTGTTTTAAAGTTGTCATATCAAAATTTCAAAACTAAACATAAACCTAAAAAGTTCTATTATATTTCAAGAATTTACTCAAAACAAATACTTTTGACTTTTCTTATCTTTATTTCATAAAAAGATATTTTACGCAGTAGTTTATCTAGCAATGTATAACTCAATAATATTTTTTGGATCAGATACCCTAGCCTCGTGGCAAATCTACTAGACGATCAGAAAATTCTTGTATGGCAATTTATTAAAACGAGACACAATCCCCTACCCTAACCTCTCTATCTGACCGTAACGTATTTCGGTTTAAATATAAAGTTTAATAGATTGCAATAAGGTCGGTTTTACGTTGAGTTGTTGAGCCGAGTACGCATTCCGGATGTAAACGAAGTGTAACGAAGTTTGACATATTAGTTCCATGTCTTTTAGTCGTACATACAAATGCAAAAAACTCCTAAGAAATCGTACGAATACTTACGACCATTTCTTTGGTTCATGTTCTTTAAAAAGAACACGGTGAACCTAAGAAATTGTCATGGTCAAAAAGATAACTAAAGATAAACAAATAGACTAACACCTGTATTTTACACTACCATATTCGAGCAAATAAATACATTTGAATTTATTTGCAATACTTTGCATGTCGAGTTGATTTTTCTCCAACACAATAAATGTTAAATAATATGAATAGAGAGAAAACTGTCACTTTAATTTTGAGATTTTTTATTTTTTACTACACTATTAAATTGATATTTTTAAACGTACTACTTTATTTTTATGAACTTCATGGGGAATACGACATTTTATTTACCCATCGTACGATTGCCCATTCAAAACGTCTGGCAGCACCGACTCACTCAGTCCGTCGGTCGGTCGGTCTGAACCATAGATATAATTATAATTCCATAGATTGGCAATGTCAGTAAAAAAATTAGACTGAAAAGCAATTGTTTATGTGTGTGTGACATGTTAATGTGTGCGTTAAAAGTGCTGCGCCTGAAGTTAATAGGATTATTATCGATATCGATAACGGTGGACGATAATTATCTGTTTTGCTGCTGCATACAATATTTAAGTGTGGGGAATAGCACTAATTCAACAATATTTTTCTCATTTGTCCCACTAAATGACTAAAATATGGGGGAGACCAGTGGCATCCCACTGGTCAAGTGAGAATACACAAAACTGCCAAGTATCTAGTATGTAATCAGAAATCTTGGAGAAGGAATCTTCATATTACAAGTAAAATATCTATCAATATTTTTATAATCTTGGCTGTACATATTGAAACACTCATTTTTCAATAAATTTATGTAAATATGAAAATGTATATTTCTTATTTTCTTACGACAAATAGTTAAAACAGAACCACTTTAGTTTTCGCCTTGTTTTACCTCCTGTTGATAAGCAGTGCTCATGGTAGTGTTAACTGCTTATTGTTGAATGTTTGTGCGGATTCAAATTTTGTCTATTTAACATGCGCAATCACTTTTTACTGGATTTATGGGAAATCTGCAAATAATAACTTTAACTTAATCTCATAAAGTCAATCAGTCAGTAGGTATCTATCTACCTAACTATGAGATTTTGTCAGTGCATGGACTTGCGAAATCTGAATTTGCGACTATGGTCTAAATTGCTTACGTAAATTACTCTGAGTGGCCTTTATGACAATCGACAAATAATATTATATTCTACCGACTATTATGTTGTTCACCGACCACCAAAGTCGATAATCGACACCATCAATATAAACAATTCAAGACCATCACTAAAAGTGAGGTTATAAATGCCCTCATATTTCCGTATTTGTTATTTCTTTAATATTACTGTTTCGTGATCTCTAATGCATTTTAGTGATCTTATAAACAAATTTAGCATAATATTTTCTCCAAATCTAACACATTTACGTAACAATTATTAAGAAATGATGATAGTAAACAAATAGTAAACATACCGATTAAATTAGTAATCGTGTGGATTTTCCATCTTTTGAGAGTTACAACCTGGTACTGCACAAGTTATCATCGTAATCACATGAATATTACACGGATACACACTTAACTACACGTAAATAATCCCAAAATTTTGCAGGTTTACATTTGCCGGAACCCCTATTCACCGCAATTGTATACATGTAATGTCACGTTTACAGCGTCATTCTCTTTTTCTTTCTAACACACCAAAGTGCCATTAACTTCAGTAGCTCTCTTTTACTCTTATCTCCAATCTATGGAGTATATTATATATCTATGGTCTGAACCGGCTGAGTAGGGTTGGATTTCGTACTATAATATAGTATTTGTATTATAATTTCATGCTTCGTACTATATACTATCCATATCTAAGGATAGTACGAAAAATACTATAATTTCATTACTGCATTAATAACAAATATCAAAACCATTTACTATCAATCCAATAATTAAAAAACAACAAACAAAATTAAAAATAAATCACATAACTTCAAGTGCCCTCTTCTTCTCCTCAAGTGCCCCTCAAAATTCGGTCTTGTCTTCGTAGAGAATATTCAGTAAAATAAACCTTACTAAGATAAAACATGAACTAGCAACACAATTCAAAGACAAAAAGGGGTAATTATCCTGATTTTATTCCTAATAAGGATCAAAAAAATATTGAATAACTGATAAACTTTGAAGAGATAAATTTTGCATAAATTGGTACTGATTTTAATTACTTTTGATCCAAATTATAAAGTGTACTATAATTTTTGTACAAATACTATCCTTTTCAATTTTTTGTACTATCGTTTTGAAATGGCCAAACCCAACACTGTTCATCTGTGTATCTATCTGTCAGACGACTTGAGTCGACCGGTAAATAAAATCTACTGTGCTACACTACATACAGTGTACATATTTTAATATAAAAGCGATTAAGCGAATATAATTTTAATTAGGTACATAAGGACGTTTGCATGTGCCTCTAGTTGTAATTTGTTTGGGCCTACAAGTAATACAGATACGTACTCAATTATTATTTATATTTTCATCCGTTTCAGTAGAGTTAAAATGCCCAAAAACAAGAAGCAAGAAAGCTCAAGCAGTTCAGATAGTGATGATGGACCAGTCGATGTAAGTTTTCATATTCTGATGAGTTATTGCACATCTAGGATGATTATACGTGTCTGTTTCATAGACCAAAACACAATATGAGCGTCAGAAACGTAAATAAAATTATACACGTGGAAATAAAAATGGCCAACATTATTTGGGTTAACTTAGCATGCGCTGCGAGCTCGTTTTAATTTTATTTTGATATCAGAGTTCTTTATTTTTCCGCGATAATAGACAGTAAGATTGCTACATGATTGCTACCATGTATATGCATGTAATTTATGACTGCTCTAGTTAGTCCTCTAGCAATATTTATAATAATTTTGCAGTCGTTTTTGGGTGATCATACAGACAGAAAAACAAACAAAAATACTAGTTATCATAGTACTATTCTACTACTGTCTGTACTTATACACTTATGGATGTGGTAGTTATTGAGAAATTAAAATTAATCTGCAATCCTCTGTTGTTATAGGCACAACAGGTTTGTTTCAAAGCTCCCACTTTAGTACCTACAAAAAAATATTCTGCCATCACCTAAATAGTAGACATGACACGAATTCTAGGAATTTCATGAAAAATTATATCAGACTATGACACTGATAATGCTTTCATTTTATTATTGTTATCCCTATCTCTCTTCAATCAAACAATATCTTGTACTTGATAGTCACAAATGTAATGTACTTAAAATGCACCATTAAAATGATTGAATATGTAAAATCTTTGGCCTAGCAAGGTGGAAGCTTGTAAATAAGTCTTCAAGTAGAAAAATACTGCAGTCAAATGTATTTTACTAACATTTTAAAATAAAAAAGTGTTACTTAGTTGTAACTAAAAATTGTTTTGATCAATGATGATTATCCTTTTTTATATATTGCAGAGAAACCCACCACCAGAAAAGAAAGCCAAAATGGGCAGCAGAACACAAGACAAAGAGCCAACATGGGTTCTTCAAGGGAAAAAGTTAGTTAAAATCAGGGAGTTCAAAGGCAAGGTATATGTGGATATAAGAGAGTTCTATGAAAAGAATGGTGATTTGTTACCAGGTAAGAAAGGCATTAGTATGACACCCGAACAATGGAGGAAACTCATGTCATTGGGTGATGAGATAAATGAAACACTTAGTACTATGTGTTAAGAGTTAAATGTTTATTGTTATTCCATGTAATAAATGTGTGAGTTTTCCTAAATCACTAGCTTGTTTTTATTGCATAGTTGCCTGTTCATTTAATTAATTCATAATATCCCCAACTTTAAAGAATGACCAACAGTTGGCCAGTTTTCAATCTTTAGTTGACTTTATGTCAATGAAAATTATTTTTTATTCTACTATAAGATATGATTGATAATAGACATCTGCTCTATAGTCTAGTAGTTGGCCGTGCCTTAGGTATGTGAGCGGCGGGACGGAGGGGTGGGGTCGCCTGCGCGCGGTGGGACGGAGGGTCGGGGGGGGGGGGGGGGGGGGGCTTGTTTTTGTTCACAGTAACCCGCCGCCTTACCCCCGTCCCTACCTAAGGCGCGGCCTACTAGTTCCGCGCGGACTATAGTGAACATTCAATCTATTTCTCCATGTTCCATTTCAACTGTATAAGAATCTAATAAGAGTAATGTAAATATGATGATTTTTTTACTTCTAACCAACAATGGTCAGTATTTATAAGTAAGGGGATACATTGTTCGTAGTATTGATTGTTTAATGCATGTATGTCATTAAGTAATTGGTATTGTCAGGAAGTTTTGTTATTGTACTGTATTATTATTGTGAGTAGTTTAGTAATCAAGTAGACTTAAGGTAGTGGCTTTCATTGTTATCAACACAATTTGCAGTATATTTACTGGAACTACCACAGTACCACTAATGTTCAACTTCAGTTAGTGAAATCATTCATACTAATAAAAAAGTTGTTTTGGTATGGAAGAGTTGAAATGATGAATATTATATCCATTGATGTGTATCAATCGGTATTCTAACGAAAAGCTCATAGTGATGATCAAGATCCAAAATAAATTAAACAAAATGTTAAATAAAGTTGTTTATTAACAATACAAGACTTGAAATGTAGATGAGGCAGAGTTGCTTTACAGTTGGCCTTCGGTTTAAAACCTATGGGCGATATAAAATAACTATTTAAAATAAACAGGTACAACATTGAGCAACCCTTACATTTAAAGGGTTGGAGCCAAAACATTGTCAGCAACCATTTGAATTGTTAATTGAAAACGTTTTTCTTTTTCATAGTACCTCAAATGCTCAAGTACAAAAGTTCAGGGCTGCTGATACCCAGAAATTCACACATATCTGGCTCGTTACTAGCTGATTCGTAATAATAATGCCTCCACCCAAAAACTGACAAGATTTGCAATACATTTATACAGATTATTAAATAGTAGGTATAAATTAACTAGTACAAACTAGCGAGAAGGAAACATTGGAATATACTTATGCCTTCTCCCACAATTAATTTAAAATTATCATTTATATATAAAGAGGAACGCACATGTATATCATCACCTGAGATTTGGATTCCAGATCATTTTAAGCGTACCTAACAATATAACACGCTATAATAACACCAAGTTTTTTAATGAAGACTAAGATCAGTATATAAAAATACATTTACACTAGACACCTAACACCTAAACAAGGTATATAATTTGATAAAATTGACTAAATTTTAACCTAAATGGAAACTTTTGGCATGAAATTACACATCTAGTATATGACATATATTATATGGCATGAGTAACAATTTATTAACTAATAAACATGACTAGCGTTACTAGTAACGTTCTAATTTAGTCTTAGTCTATGAGGACTCTAAGATAGATTAACAAATGCCCGCCCGATATTATGACAAACATAGTAACGTAATTATGAATCTTTACCCTGAATTAAAATTATATTTACAAGACTTATACAAAATTAGAGCGAGATAATCCAATAGCATCCAATTTCAATTGCAAATACATTTAAAATTAGTTTATTTCGTTTGTTTGTTGGTCCTCGGTTTATAAAACTAATATTGTTGAAAATATCACTCAGAAAATAATTTCAGATAAATAAGTAATAGTAAGATAAATGCACACTGAACGGCCAGCATTTGATTTTATAAATCAAAGTAAAAATCTATTTAAGGTCTAAATTTAGCTACTCTACACACTAAAAAGCTGCTAGTACCTGCTACAAGACAGTAACGATCATCAAGGCTTATGCATGATTTAAAAAAACGTATTTTTTATCTCATTTCATTTAGATAACTCATTCATACCTAGTTTAGTCATCAAATATGTAGTTAGATCCCAAATAAATAAAGTCTGTTTTAGTGCAACAAAATATAGTAATTCCACTAAAAAAAAATGCTTAGTTTACCTTTTCCAATAAATCATCAGCGATCGGCCCCAGCACCCAAAAAAATGTATTTTATATCTTTGACTTGGCAAATATTTGCATAAAGTTATTATTGAATATCGATGCTACTCTTGTATACATTTCCTTAGGTACGCATACACTAGGTATGCGATCATGTACCTACATGATCGCATACCTAGTGTTTATAACAATCACAATACACAAGTATTACACAATTTTAACCATTCACTACACCTTCCGGTCGGAATCGAGAAAAATAACTTATTTTATCTTTGGTTTGATATGGAAACATTCGATATTAAAATGCTCACACATTTCTTGTACCTGAAACGACAAAAATAGAATTAAACAAAGCTAAAACGAAATGCCCGGCAATAAGGTAAAGATATTGTTGATACAAAGTACGTGACAGTACTTACCACTTTAGTACCGTAGTAGATATGTGCAATGGAGCTGGCGACGCAGAGCGAGGCGAGTAACATGAGCTCTGTGTTGGGCGACACTGCGCAGCCGAACACCACGCCCATCACTAGCGCGTACGGGATCAGCAGACCGTTGAACACCTCGCATCGTGTGTCGCTCATTTGAGACACTATTAGTCGACACTGGAAAATAAGGCAACACCATTAAAATTGTTTGTAATTGCAGATAGATTGTAATTAAATGGTCTATAAACCCTTGCTTGTATTGATGTTAAAGTTAACAAATATAAAATCATGTTCGTTATAATTCATTTAAAAATAGTTTGATTTTCGTCGTACTCTTCGCCTCATGAACTTTCTTAGCAACTAGTGCTCAAATGACATTATTTTGCTACATAAAACAACAAGTCTGCTTTCATAAGAATGTTATTATAAACTCCGCGAAACATAAATGCTGCATTTGTAATTAAATCATACTATATACTCACGTTAATATTAGAGAAAATAGTTCCTGTGAGTATGTAGAAGATTCTGGGCGCTCTGTTGATGATATCGGTGGGCGAGTAGATAGCCCACAGCGAGCTCAGCGCAAAGAATATGAACAGAGGTATCAACGGCCGCACCGCTTCACTCAACGAACGCATCTTGCCCGTTTTATCGCGGTAAGACCTACAATGTAATGGCAAAAAATTAATTTAAAGTGCGCATGTCAACCAGATGTAAACGCTTATTACAAATTTGTTATAAGTATTCTTAGATTCAAGGTACAAAAACTGCCGCAATAATCGCGGCACTTCCTGTAGAATACCAAGTTGCTTATAAAACGTACGTAACTAAAATTAACCAAATTTGAGTAGAAGATTAATCACCACAGACCAAAAATTGACTGTAATTGTCAATAACTTAACAAGTTATGCGTAAAATAATTTCTGAAAGTTACCAAATGTGGAGCGACGGGTGATAACTTCAGGGTTTAAAAATGCCGCTATTTATTCATTTTAATGTAATAATTACATTCGTAAATTGTTAGAATCTAATGAGTTTTTAGCACCCCTGCCATGCCGATCGATGTGTCAGCCTTACACATATCCATGGTCTGTTGTCACTCACTTGTAGATGTTCCACAAGATGACAGTCTGGCTGGTGAGCATGGCGGAGAAGTAGAGCACGAACTCGAACACGACGCCCGGCGTGATGCCGCCCGGCAGCGGCACGTGCCACGTCTTGGGCCCGAACACCGACGTCACCAGCAGCAAAATGCACGAACCCTGCATTAACATTGGAATCGATTAACCCAAATCCTACTAATATTATAAACGCGAAAGTTTGTAAGAATGTATGGATGTATGTTTGTTATCCTTGCACGCCGAAACTACTGAAAGGATTACGATGAAACTACAGTATTATTGTTTATACATCAGAATAATATAATTTATATCGAGATTTTGCGAAATTCCCACGGGATTGGGAAAAACTAATAAACGCGTGTAATACGGCGGGGAACAGCTAGTATGTACCTACATTAATTATAAACACTTTTACAAAACAATATTTTAATATTTTTTTGGACTGGGTGTAGCTTCTGCCATGATATCTATAGATCTCCAATAAAGTAAATCTGGCGGTATAAAGTAGAAAAAATAACTAAAAAATGACTTGAAGTGTCTAATGTTCAGAATGTTCTGCTTACAAAAATAAATAACATATCATTTTAATTTCAAACATTCAAGATTGCATTATTGCGTGAGAGTATCATTGTAAATATAATTAGTGCGTAACATTTGCGTGCATACTCGATTCAGCTATCTAAATTTCCAAACAAGTACCTAAGTACTTATTTGGTTAACGTTAATCTATATTGAGTAATTAAGTTAATCAATTTCTGATCAGACGTTTAGCGTAGTGGCAGAATGTTCCGTTTCTGCGCAAACTGTTGTGGGTTCGATTCCAGCCAAAATAAAAAGATTACCATATTGTATGGACTCACAATCATGGTGAAGTCGTATCCCCACGGCAGGAACATGACGCCAGTGTTGTACTTCTCCCAGTGCGTGAGGTAAAAGTTGAAGAATATGTTCCAGATAAGAAACAGGAATCGGAGTGTGCTCACTTCATCCCTGAAATTAAGTGACATTGCTTTAATATAAAGTTATCTACTTATTAATTAGTTTTTGTTGACTGTAATATTTTTTAGGTAATGGCAGCCTATAAAGTGCTTTATTTTAAGGATTTTGTAAATAGCAAATATTAATTTGCCTGCCCTGGATATATCCAGAAACGGGTCCGTCAAAGTAATAATAATTTTAGGCGTAGTTATACATAGTCTGGATGCATATTTTTAATGTCTTTCAAATACAAATAACAGGATCGATAGAGAATCCCGGTTTAGTCCAGATAACACACTATCGAGCCGAGTGCAGGATATTCTATCTGACAGCTCTGGCCCTTTAGCGATAGCTTATCTTAATTTTTCGATAGTCCCACATTATTCTACATTCATTTAAAAGTTTGAATGATCCCATGCCTTGTTCTGCATTTTGTATTTTATCTTACATCCTTACTAGTATCATAAATACGAATGTCTCTGTCTGTCTGTCTGTCTGTCGCGCTTTCACGCCAAAACTACTGAACCGATTTAAATAAAATTTGGTATAGAGATAGTCTAGAGCCTGAGAAAGGATATAGGCTATTTTAATGCGAAAACAGAGCTGTAAGGGGTTGAAATAGAGGATGAAAGTTATAAGATTATTTTCGGGATCGAATCTTCAGTTCTGACTTTTGCCACTGCTAAATCGAGACCACACAATCAACAACATTACAGGTAGATACAATGTTATGAAAGGTCTCAGATAATTGTATTGAGCAGCGGAGACTTTGTAACCTGTGTAGTCTTTAATACTGGCTTTATAACTACCTATCATTAAGCGCAGCTAGCGACCAGAAATTACTTGGTACTTATATGATGACGCGTACCTACTGGTTACTCTGTACTTAAACAAATTGCCATTTTCCCCTGGTTTAAACAAATAGAGATCCACGACAGTCTTAAGATAGCAGTTGGATCCCATTAGGATTTTTTTTATAGTGTGAAAATATACGAAAAAATTGCTACTACGTCCCGACTACTGCAGCTTATTTTGAATCGTAAATTGTTAAAATATCTTATTCCTGCTTTTTTTTAAATGGCTTTGGCTCAGGAATTTTGTGGCGTTTAGACATAGACCGTCTCTGATGCAAATACAAATATAAAGTACGGAACCCTCGATGAGAGAACAGTGATATTGCAAACGGACGCTGTTTTAATGTTGAATCTATTGTTATGGATGATGTTTCTTCGGTGAGTAGGTAAGTACGAGTACTTTGTACACTTTAATGAGTATGACAAGTCAAAGGTCAAGAACAATCATCCAACGATTTTGACATATTTTTTACGAACGAATGATTTATCGATATATATAAATAAAATTGAAGTGTCTGTTCGTAATGTCAAAATAACGGATTTTGACCTGCTACCACCACCCATGTTAAGCCGGGACGGACTGATAGTGTACCTACAGGTGAAGATACAAGCTTTACAGCACTTTTTGTAAGTACCATCCGTATTACACGACACCAAGTTAAGCTGCACTACAAAAATCACCGCTATTGCGACGTATTTTTGTAGTTCAGTTTACCAGCTTGCCAGGTTGACTTGCTGTCGTGTGTTCCTGAGCTATAAATTGCCTTTAGCTAAGAATCGCGTGAGATCCGTGACCATTAACATAAAGAAATGCATATCAATATGTTTCTCGGAAACGTAGAACAACCCAAATACTTACATACCTTTAATTAGGAATCCCTACAATCGCGTGCAGGGCTTTGCACGCACATGCTGTAATAATTCTAAAATTCGCTTATCGACATCACAATGACCGAAGTATTTGGACTTGTATAGTTCAATTTAATATTTATTATTGCAGTAGGTATAGTATAGCTGATGAAATATACACAACTAGGTGTATCAACTAACCACTATCATGGTTATTTTAAAAACGACCTTAACATACCTAATTTACTTTCAATTATAAATCATCAACCCACTGCTGGGTAAATGAGAGGGGTTAGGCTATAGTCCACCACGATGGCCTAGTAAGGATTGGCATAACATAATCCATTGATAATATCTCCCAGGCGTGGAGGTTTCCTCAGGATATTTTCCTACACCGTTGTAAGCGAACGAACGAAGACAAGTAAATCCCTAAGGCTATCACTGATTAATTTCCCATTCCACAAGAAAAAGAAAATACACAGGTTTAATTTATAATCTACATCACTATACGATATTGAATGAGTAGTGTACCTGCCGAAAATACTGTAGAGGAAGGTGGGTATGAGGACCGCGGAGTACGAGTCAAGACCGTGGTCGAACAGCTCGCCCAGAGGTCCGCTGGTGCCCGTGCGCCGGGCCTGCTTGCCGTCGATGCCGTCTGGAAAAGTTAAATTGGCCATTGAAAGCAGAGCTTGTACTATGGCTACTAGACAATGGATATAATACTAAGGTATATACGCAGTTGAAGCTTAGGTACTAATTCTTAGTAATATTATTATTGCGAAAGTAACTCTGTCTGTCTGAATGAAATTTGGTGCACAGATAGTCTAGAGCCTGAGAAAGGACTTTCCTTTTTATTGCGAAAAAAGAGCTGCAAGGGGTTGAAATGAAAGTAATAAGAAATACCCAGACCACGCAGGCGAAGTCGCTGGCGGAAAGCTAGTAATTTATAAGGCGGGCCGTGTGACTGTTTTTTATCTTATTTCAGTTAAAAAAAACGAGAGACGACGGGAGACGAACATATTGGGCGCCAGGTGCAAGCAGTTTCTATCTCAACTTATCATCCTCTCATTTGTTTTTTTTATTTTATCAAACTCGTAGGCTAATGAAGCACAATAGATCGAAGCGCGTATTACCATTTAGCATTTATACGTTAGGCAATGATTAGCAAACCTATTAGCTATTATTATACTCACTAGACTTTTACGAAATAGATACCTATGTAGATAATATAAAGACTAAGTAAACATATAATTAAAAGTCCAAAGTCAAGGGGTCGTAAAGGGCTCTAATGAACAATTGTTCATTATATTAAATACATACCTACATACTGAAACAGGAACGTGTTTGTATCTATTTTTGTACCTAACACCTAACACTATCGATTGTTTGTTTATAAAGCTCAGTGTACGGGCTAGGTTAGCCAAGATCTAAGATTTATAATTCCTGGTAGGTATACCTGGGTAAATAATTATACTGAAAGCATTTAAGCGTTTAGTACAACAAAGCCGCACATGCTAGTCAATGAAGTTCAGTTAGAGAGAATGAAATTGTGTCGTCGGACATTAGGAAGGTACCTAGCTGAGTAGGTAGGCAGGTACTATACCTAATCATACAGCTAAATATAGGTACTACAATTAATATTTGGCTGAATTGATAGTTACAATTTTTTATATTTATGATGAAGACTTATATAAATAGTATATCATGTGTGCACATACGCTAATTTGATCATACATGATTTTAACCGCAAGGTCAATGTCTTTTACTGTCAAAACCTAACGCGACACGCGTGTTTGATGTCGGACATTGCCGGCTATCGTCTGCAATGCGCTCGCGCAACCACGTGTTGAGCACGCCCACTCAGATAAGTCTTTTGTACTTTTGAACTCATACATCGCGCCACTTTTCATTCAGGATTTACTGAATTGATTAATAGCTTAGATCATTTCTTGATCAACAGTATTGCTCTCGCGAAAACTTAGTACCTATCCTTAACTATTTATTATAACGTTCACAAAACCTGTTTGTCACGGCCAATATACAGAAATAAATAACCGGACTCGTTATTTGCCTCTCATTAACTATACCAGCCTATGGCGTAGCAGATCTCCATAACTTTAATTTTTAATTTTGTTATGTGGTGCGAGTTACGTAGGTACGATTATTTGGTAGAGGTTTTATTTTATGTATAGATCTAATATTTATTTGAATTCAGTGAATCACCAAAGGATTGGGAAGAGTTCAGTAACGTGATCATGAAATTACGATACAATGACTACCAACGTCAAGCAAGACCTTTAATTTTAGGTAGGTTATATTATAATGATTGTGATACAGTATTATATTATAATTACATTATGATGATAAGAAATGCGAAAACATTTGTCTAGTGGTCGAAGGCGCGACTGCTGCGGAATCCTGGGTTCAATTTCCGGGTCCAGCAGTTTTTATTAAACTTTTAAACAAATTCAATAACACTGAAACTCATAACGAATATCCGCAGAACACAAAAAAAAAATGCGGGGATCGAACCCGAAGCGCAGAAGCCGGTCATTAGACCGCTGCGCTAATGGAGCCGATGTAAACGATCAAAAGCGTGAAGATAAGAAAACATTACATTAATTTAATTATAGTCTGTTTTTTAATCTCAGAGACTAAAGTGACATTTCGTGGGATACCAGTTTTTTGCAATTCTTGAATAGTAATGTGCCCCTATCGAAGATTATCGCTAATAAATTGAAGTGTCGGTTTTTTAAATTAAGTTATCCTGGTAAAAAAGTAGGTCTTATTTAAAACGTAATAATCATGGGTGGGATTAGTTAGAGTTTTTAAGGACTAAATAACGACAGCGAAATCAACATAATCTTCTAAAACTTTTTTACAGTTATTGATATAGTTTTCTAATACTTATTACCTCGTTGGAACATAAGACTAAATTTATTAAAGTTCTGTCTTAGTTTTTTTTGTTATGTAATTTTACGTCATTTGGTAATTAAAAACTCTACGACGACTTACCTTTCATAGACTGTATTGTGCATTCTGACAATTTTAATTAATTTGGGCTTTAATAATACGATTTGGGATAAAAAACATTTAATTTAATCGTCTAAAAGTTACGATTCAACAAACCGGTATCGTAGGTACAACACTACACAAAAAAGCTGGTATCATTATTTGTAATTTTGACAGTTGCATGTGTCAATCTAGTCTCTGAGATTAAAAAACGGACTATACATAACTCCAATTAATTTTTAGCACATGTTTTACACACGGACCTTGAGTAAATCAAAGATTGTTAGTTGTTGTTTCCCAGAAGTGCTAAGAATTGGAAATAACTAAAGACAAAAATATGATTCACAATAATTATGATTGTATAAATTCATCATCGAGTTCGATTCTTTATTATCATCATCATCATCATCATCAACCCATTAACTGTCCCGCTACTGGGCACGGGTCTCCTCTCAGTAAGAGAGAGATTAGGCCATAGTCCACCACGGTGGTTTAATGTGGGTTGACACACAGACTTCACATGTCGTCGAGAAAATCTTCAGGCATGCAGGTTTCCTCACGATGTTTTTCTTGACCGTTAAAGCGTGATAATATTACGCACATGATTTCGAAAAGTCAGAGGTGCGTGCCATGTATTCAAACTCGAGACCTTTGACTTGACAGTCCAGTGATCATTCCCTTAGGCTATTATTAATATTTTATTATTATATAATTTTAGACCTTATTGAAATTTTGACGCGGCATGAACGGATCATGGAGTGTTAATTACGAAATGAAGTGAGCATATTTAAAGATTGAAACAACAAAAATATACACGCGTCATACTCGTGAACGAGTGCAGTCTATCAGGGCTGGTCAGCTCCTACTGTCCATAGCAATGTATTAAAAAAAACTCAAGTAAATCTTAATTATATGGTGATAAATGTAAATGTCTACTATGTAGGTTAGATCATTATTACTTATACAAACACACATATATAACTGTCCGGTGACTGAGATTATCATATTGTGGCCTACGGCAATGTCCCGCCGATCTACGGGCCTAGAAAAGTTCTAATCTAACGTTCGCATCGACGATCAAATAGAAACAAAAATGGGAACGACATTTGTAAACGTCAGATTTGTCGAAAGCTTATGTCATTCTCATGCATTTTGTTTCTATTCGTTCGTCGATCAGAAAATTAGATTGCAACTTGGCTAGTCCCCCTGGTATCGTCGCGCGACGGGTTGTTGAGCTTCCTACAACGTGGTTGACTGAAGTTGCGTGCCGTCGGCAGAGACTGGCCTCCTTAAAGCTGCAAGGCTCTTTCTTCAAAAGGCATTTCTCAGACTTAACCCTGAAACTCACATAATTATAAACGTTCACTATGTCTGGACTTTAAAAGAGAACATAATTCTCTGAGTTTGTTTCGGCGTTTCTTCTCAGAGGTCGTTAGTTAGGAAACGCCGGAGCCATCTAATTTAACAAAATTTAATACATTTACTTGTGAAAGTGTCCTTGAAAGTTGAAAGAAACCTATTTGCAGAAATAAATTTAAATTTTCATTTCATTTCAACTAAGACATACGTAGGTAACTGTGTAGTAGATAAGTACTTATTAATATGGATAATTTGTATTCAATTCTAACAATTATCTCCTCAAATACGCTTCGAACAATACGGAAAGCTACAAGCTACAAGTATAAATATTTATTTGTCTATTAACACATTCAATCAATAATGCATAATATTTGAACTTAGAAAGGGACGAGGATGTGATGAAACGTCTAGCATTATCGTACGACACATTAAATTTAACATTAGATAACAAAGGGCAACGAGAAGAATGAGAGATCAAGCGACAACCAACACAATCGCATTTAGTTACTGTATTAAGTTATCAACTAATGTTCTTAGATATTTGATTTAGTTCATTATAGTAGCTTCCGCCTCTGGAATATAAGGAAACTTCCCGAGACGGAGATCCTTCTCAAGGCTTCAACGAGTTGTCTATATCTGTAAGCTAGGGACGTCGCACATGGGGGTTTTGGGGAGAGGAAACATTGCCCTCCTCCATGTGCTGATGGTGGCCACCGGGGTTTTAGTGGGAAATAATCTTACACTTCCTGGCATCCTTTTGAAGGTTTTCCTCCGTAAACAATCAAAAAGTATATATTAAAAAGAAAAAGAGCAACATGGTAAAAAAATCGACACGATAAAAACTCAAACTGGCAATGTAAGTGTAATCGCAATTAATGGAACCTACCTTTATACTCTGTGAGTACATTCTTAGGAGTACAGTACGCGCGGCATAACCTGGCCGGACTGAATTTAGCCGTTTTAATGCGCAATTGATTGTTTAGGTTAAAAATTGTATACTGCGCAGCTAAACGGCCAACTTCAGTCTGGTCACGGTATGTCGCGCGAACTGTAAGCCGGAATGTAGGTAGGTAGTGTCTTACTAAAACAGTGTCTGCTAGGAATTCTTAGTAATGGAGCCATTGAGACCACGAGGCGCCGTGTCAATTTTCTTAATGCATGGTTACTATCGCATGACGTGACGGAGGAATACGCAGTTTTACTACATTGATATTGTACATAACAATAACATACCCGGTAATATTGGTAAATGCTTTGTTAAGTCACGTTCTTAGAACAAGCTAACTGATTATATTCTTCTTTGTCATTTCTCTCTTGGCAGAGAGCAGTCGTGGTTGTCATGCAGTAACCAGTGTCAGGGGCAGATGTGATTCGCCTCGCAATATTTTGCCATTATTTTCTGTTGATGTACCTACCTAACACATGCAAGGGCCACAAAAAAATTTGGTTTGGAAGGTCCATTGCATGATTTCCTCCAAGCGGTCCAAGCGGTCTGGTGTCTCCCTCTTTCAGACACTCTATGTATATAGTGGTATTTCCGACAACTGTCTGAATAAATGGTCGTTAATTTGTTGTGTGTGTAGCAACGATAGTCTCGCATACTGGCTAATCTTTTAATCGCGTATGGCATGAACACGATAGAATAATGTTTATGTTAACATTATCCCTATATGTATATAAGGATTTTTCAATAGAAGACACACGACTGTGACTGTCTGTCTATAGGCACGACAATAGTTGATCGAACATAAAAAAATCTGCCGCAGTATCTTCCAAGCATGAGGACGTCATCTCGCAGAAGGAGGAGGCGGAGCGTGAGAGGGAGTCCGCTGCCGCCACCCTGCCAATCCGCGCCCGACGAACTGGGCGCAGGAACAGGGCAAACCGTGCCCTGTTCCAACCACCTTAAAGTGGCCACGGGCGGCAGACTTGGGGAAGTCTGTCGCCCAGCACCATGGCCCGAGTAGGCGATGCGGTCGGAGTGTGCCGCGTCCCACTCAGTGGATTGGCAGGAGAGGGGGGTGCACACCACACGCACCCTCCCAACAGAGCCGGGGGCCGCATAGGCGGCCCGTCACCGCCGGGGTCACGGAAGAATGTCCACACGTACCCGTGACCCCGGCCCTAAGGTGATGAGGCGAACACCCGTCTGTTTTTAGTGGGTAGACGTCCTTTTCAGGGCGGAGTCCCACACACCGCGCCGTCCTCCCCGGGGCGACGTGACGGTGCATAAAGCATTTTAAGACGATAAAAAAAAAAAAAGTATCTTCCAAGCATGCAACTGGTCTTAGGCTGAGATTCAGAGAAGAGACTCAGCATGAACTTACGCTTCCGTATGTCAAATTGTAATACAAATTTGACATACGGAAGCCTTACTTTACGCTGAGCATCGTCTCTGAATGTTAGCCTAAATGCCCATAGAAAACATCTAAGTAGGTAAGTTAGCAAGCCTAGGTACCAATATTAAAACAGTGCCCTAATCACTACTGCGAATTCAGTGTGCTTATAAACCAATTCAATTATCGAGTATTAAAGGATATTAGACACATGAGCACGCATGGAGTCTGTTGGCCGTCACCCATTGTTAACTTTAGTATATAAACGAAATGATAACAATTAAACAGCTAATTTTAACTTGATTACTGTATTTTAGCACGTACCGCGTTACCGACCGCGTCATAAAAGGTGCCGCGATTGTTAACGCGATAGTTTCCACTGAAACTAAAAAAGTTAAAATTACGTGAACATTTTAAATTCAGACCAAGCGTGTGCGCTGCCTAGTGGCTGCCTATGCCTACATACTCGAATTTTATAGCCTATAAGGCTCTATAAAACTAGCATGTTTATTAGCACGTAACACTAGCACGTAAAATAAAGTATTAGATATGGTGGTGAGAAAGTAATAAAATCGGCCACAATTTGTAAGATTTTGTAAGACTTGCAAATAAATTAAATTCCTAATACCGAACCGTCCGGTATTTGTAGGGCTTATTTTATAAGAAACTAGTTGAAGAAAGAAATACCTACGCTACATTGAAGCCGCAGGGGTTGTAATGTAACACTTGTAACTTAATATTTTTGATACTGTTTTTTTTATTAAAACATTTTTGTTCTGTGTAGTGATCAATCAATAGAATTTAAAAACTAGGTTACAAATCTATACTATTATAAAATTGAAAAAAAGTCGTGTCTGTACATTGAAGATATTTAAAAAAAAACAAGTGGGTTAGAGTATATAAACGATCGCAAACCCAAAGAATTCTTGTCTGTTTGTCTGTTTGTTAGGGGTTGGCGCTAAACCTACTGAATAGATTTGAATAAAGTGTTAAATATTGTAAAACATAATTTCCAACTTAAAAACTGATGTAACGCTTTTTTTAATTATTTAAATAGATCCTTAGATATAGCTTGACCTCTCTGTTGTATGCAAACCCTTATAAAGAAGAGATCATCATTGTTGGTTTTTTAATGGTTTATGCTCTATTTAAAAGTTCAGGGTTCAACTAAAAAAATGAGGTACATCTCATTTAATTCGGTTGAAATGATGAGATAGAGCTTGACCTCTCTATAGTATGCATTCCGATATAAAGTAGGGTAGGGTCATTATTGTTGGTTATTTAATTAACATGTCAAATGCGCAGAAATCGTGATTGGTGATAAGTTATAGTCGTTTAAAATTACAGACTTAAATTAAACAGTAGTTGCTGTACGGTTTGGTTAGAATTACGAGTTATTACGACTAACTGAAGCTTCCGTTTTCTTTTGGACATATTTTCACAAACAGCATCACCTCAGTACCTCAGTACCGAGACTAATTGTCGACCGGAATCGAATCCACAATATTCATTGAGCTTAGCGCCGTTATAACTTAGTCACGAGGCCCTTTTTACAAACCTCTAAAACACTACTTTAAAATACAAGTTTTTTATCAATGGAATCAATTTCTAATCCTTATTTTGTTTCTACATCCACGTAAGCGAAGCCGCGGGCAAAAGCTAGTACAATATAAATAGGTAATCTCATGGCGTCGGTTAATCTCGGCCAAAGACGATAGTATAAAACACGGAAAACAGTTAGTATTAACACACAACAACTTGTAAATTTATTATGATCGATTATAATTCGATAACGATTATAACAATAACAATGTCATTATTCAACAACGTCATTAGAGTAGAACAGAGTATAAGCATAATGTAACAACGGATAGTGATCCAACTCCTTTGTGTGGACGCTAAATGCCGACAATCGTCTAGACACTGAAAAGAGCTTAGGGTTGTCACAAAAAACATTTTGCAAGTACTTACGTTCTTACAGGCGATATATTTTAAGTTCAAATTAATCTATGTGTTAGTTGTAGTAGTACTGATTTCTAAAAAATATGAATAGCTTAGGGTTGTCAAAACACATTTTGCAAGTACTTACGTTCCTACAGGTGATATGTTTGTAAGTTCATTTTAGAACAAATTTCATCGTCGTATAAAGGGTTATAGGGTTATATTACGTCAACATTTCTAGATACCTAGACATTATGCTATTTCCGGCATAAGTACAGTTCTCGCCAAACTTATTGTCCGGGTTGAAGTTGGCACGAGCTAACTAGGTATAACCCGGCCGTATAAATCATAGAATATAGGTACATAGATAATAAAGTAATAACTAAGTTTAGATTAAGTACTTGTTAATTAAGTACTTGTGATGGTGAAATAATTTATTTTTATAAGGATTAATATATTGCACCTCAAAAAATCGTTTATATATTACCTATATAGAAAAAAATACGTTTTTTAAACATAAAAGTGTCTATATCTACAAAAATATAAAAGATAGATATATGGTATCGCGGACATTTTTGTAGAACTATTAAGGGCCTACATTTTTGCTGTATATTATTTTCACTTATATAAAACCGTTTACGCAGCGTACGCAAAGAATGCTGTTCGTATCAGCATTTTATTCCAACTAGCTAGAAATAAACCGTGATAGCTCGGATTAAAATTACGATAGGTATATAATGTATAGCCTATAGTACTTGGGGATACTGTAGCTATCTATTAATGCAATTTTTTTGAGAATCGCATCATTAATTTCGGAGATTACCCCCTATATATCCACTCAAAACCTCGAATAATTACCAACTAACATTCTCACAAATTTTACCATTTTATTATACTAGTATAGGTATTTCTAAGCTGAGAATTTTTTGCTCTTTCGTATGATATATCACTCGATAGGGTACATTTTTTTTTTTAAATTCGCTCTTTTTTTGCATGTCACATTCGTCGTATTGATTTTGTTTGTGTAATATGTAGCCATTGTTAACGGGACCATAATCACGAATCGATTGACACCTCATTCATCAAAATCAGATGAGTACTTTAGGCGCTGTAGTGGAACATACGTAAATAGGAAGATACATAGACTGCCTAATATAAAACCCTTCCTGTGGCTTTTTGCCGTAGTCGGGTAAAAAGAAAGCTTTCAAATTTGACGAAGAAAACGGATTTAATCCGTTATTCAAGTCGGTAAAACAGTCCTTGCTGTAAAACAGTTCAGTTACACTGACAATATGTAAAGTTTGATTGGTGAATCAATCATTAGAAGAAAATAAAACTTTACATATTGTCTTTTTATTGAAATATGAGAGTTAATATTCTCAAATAATTAATATTAAAATTATTTTCGATATAAAAACCTAATAAAATATTAGTATTGCTTTTTAAAATTTGTAAGAATACTTCCACGAAACTAATAACTTCATAAACAGATGTTGCTGTTAAAAATCCCGTCAAAATAAATCGATTTTTTATTAATCGTTTTTTTTAAATATAGAAATCGATTATTTTAATCGTATTTTCCGCCAAAAATTGATTAAAAATCGTTTTTTTTATAATCGATTATTTTTTCACATCCCTACATGTTTGTAGTAGTGTACCTACCGCAGAGCAGTTGTATGAAGCTTATACTCTGTTCTACTCTGTGGTACTAAGCGAGTAGGTAATGCAAATAATTTGAATTCCGTTAACTTAACAAAGGGGGCATTTCACGCGAAGCGGGCAGCGAAAAAAGTGTCAGGTTCTGAATTTTGTTTATATTTGGGGTAATTGAACTATAGGTGGAATGAAAAAATGTAAATTTTTTTTTACTAGCCTAGTTACCATTTTGTGTGACTTGAAAGAATTGAAAAAAATTGAGGAACGGATTTTTCGAAAGCTATTAATGCAGTTAATAAAATGGATTTGATAATTACTAAATAGTGTTTATGTGAGAACATTAATTAACACAATTAATGTTCTCACATAAACACTATTTAGTAATGATTAAATCCATACAGTACAGTGATTAAAATTTAAATCTTTTTCTTTTTTTCACATAGTAAACCGGAAGTTAGTAATAAAAATCAGTTTTTCTCTAACTAACTTTTTTTAATATTTTTTATTTTTACCTTAAAATATAGATTGTAGTATAGAAATGTTATGTTAGAAAACTTTGAATGGTATCTCGATTAGTTTAGAAGCTAGGTGAACTGAAGTACGAAGGTGGCGCACGGGGCGCTGTTCTGGGCGGTTTCTTAGTATGGCAGTCTTACTCGCTACTTATTATAACTAATCAAATATGGTTAAATAACCATAATTAAGTACAAATTTTAATTTTTTTGTTTGCATATTACATGTAAAAATTATTATTCATAAATGACATGGCTAATGACTGCCTAGGAATATATGAAAGTCTTACTAGCTCGTAATATTGAAATATTCATTTATTAATTATTGTGTGTTTATTATTGAAATGAAATGATATTTATTTCTGTAAGTAGATCCTTTAAAGACACTTTTACAAGTCATTTTTTTTTTAATGCTAGATGTCGCCGGCATTTCCTAACTGACGACCTCTGAGAAGAAACGCCGAAACAAACTCAGAGAATCATGGTCTCTTTTAAAGTCCAGACAAACGTAGTAAATATCGGATATGCGAGTTAAACAATTGTTGTAATACAACTTTCCAGAAATAATCAAATAAATTAAAAGATTTGAATTTGATTTGTACGTTTTTTGTTTAGCAAGGAGAATGTACACATTAAAACATACTTTCAAAGATATTTGCGTAAGTTGAAATAAGGTAAGGGCAACCAGTTGAGGGGTTCTAAAATTACCCCCATATTCTGGTATTTAGAAAAAATTAGTTTTTAAGCTGTTCCTTTCTGCAAGATATCTTAATTCATTAATAATTTATCTATTCGTAGATATATTAATTATATCTATTTGCTATAATATTGTGTAGAAATAAAACTAAAAGTATGTCCGTAAGCAAGATTAAATACTTAACTGCAAGTCTATCTATCTATAGTCCGTTTTTTAATCTCAGAGACTAGATTGACACATGCAACTGTCAAAATTACAAATAATGATACCAGCTTTTTTGTATTGGGTTGTACCAACGATATCGGTTTGTTGAATCGTAACTTTTAGACGATTAGCTTAAAAATTTTCTATTCCAAATCGTATAATTAAAGCCCAAATTAATTAAAATTGTATGAATGCACAATAAAGTCTATGAAATGTAAGTCGTCGTAGAGTTTTAAGTACCAAATGACGTAAAATTACCAACCAAAAAAAACTAAGAAATGACTTTAATAAATTTAGTCTTATGTTCCAACGAGGTAAAAAAGTATTAGAAAACTATATCAATCGCAATAAAAAAGTTTTAGAAAACTATGTTGATTTCGCTGTCGTTATTTAGTCCTTCAAAACTCTACCTAAGCCGACTCATGATTATTACGTTTTAAATAAGACCTACTATTTTTTTCAGGATAATTTCATGTAAAAAACCGACACTTCAATTTAGTAGCGATAATTTTCGATAGAGGCACATTACTATTTAAGAAATGCAAAAAACTGGTATCCCACGTAATGTCACTTTAGTCTCTGAGATTAAAAAACAGACTATAAATTATATATTGTGGTGTCAATTTATTAATCACTAGCTTTCCGCCAACGGCTCCGCCCGATTGGTCTGGGTATTTCTTATAAATTATAGCCTTCTAATTAAAGCAATGTTGTGATTATTTGGCTATAACTCAGATTGATTATGGCAAATATGAGTTACGGGTCAATGCGTGTCTGTGATTTTAATAATACATTCACAGCCACACTTCAAAACCTCATTCCTAACCTCACACCATTCAAAGTTTTCTAACATAACATTTCTATACTACAATCTATATTTTAAGGTAAAAATAAAAAATATTAAAAAATGCGAAGTTAGAAAAAAACTGATTTTTATTACTAACTTCTGGTTTACTATGTGAAAAAAAGAAAAAGATTAAAATTATAATCACTGTACAAGAAACACAATTAATGTTCTCACATAAACACTATTTAGTAATTATTAAATCCATTTTATTAACTGCATTAATAGCTTTCGAAAAATCCGTTCCTCAATTTTTTTCAATTCTTTCAAGTCACATAAAATGATAACTAGGCTACTAAAAAAAAAAATGGTACATTTTTTCATTCCACCTATAGTTCAATTACCCCAAATATAAACAAAATCCAGAACCTGACACTTTTTTCGCTGCGTGAAATGCCCCAAAGGTCAAGTTAACTAAGCATGTTAGTATAATAACGATAGGTCACTACACATAACCCTGAATTGTAGATTCGTGGCTTCATAATCTGTTCACTGTATTACATTTTTCTTAATTATAATGTAAAGAAGTGAATTTTTATGTTATAAATTAAAATTACACGTGTCTGAAATATAAGTAACATAAAAACACATGCCTGTATTCCCCGAAGGATTAGGCAGAGGTGTACTAATGTACACCCACAGATCGCGGGTATGTTTAGGTCCCACGTAAAAGGGGGCGAGCTACTTATTTTTAAATAATAATAAGTAATCGGAATAGCTTTTCTTATATATTTATATATATATATATATATATATATATAGTATGGTGCGTTAGATACAATAATCTGGTACGTTGTTTTATCAACTAATTTCGTAATATCGTACGCACGCACCATTTATTATCATAAACAGAGTTATTTGAGCCATTTGATTGATAAAGTAATTTTTCAAAGTTTGATATTTATCTTCGAGGATAGCTATTGATTAATTGTAATATTATCTGAGGGAAAGGATTTTTTTCCGTATGTCGATGATTGTTAGGTATAATGCTATTGTGGTAATGTGAAGTATCAGAAGTTGTCTTTGTAAAATGACGTTAGTCATCGCGAGCTAGCGATCCTTTGTTTAATATAAGTAGGTATATAATATGGTCTTTATTGAATAAAGGATTTGTGAAATAAAAGGATGATGAATTTATCCTCGGGGAAAGAAATTTAGATTTCTCCCTTTCTACCGGTAGATTTTTCGTCGTAACATGAGTTTGACTATGTAGTCTTAAGGGCAGTTTAGATAATACCTAAACTAAATGATTAATGCGAATGAAGTAGGTATGTAACTTAAAAATAATCACAAAATTTGTTAGTCTGGCCATTATGCATGGTATAGGTACTTTGGAAATATTAAAATGTATTCAAGGATTCAAAAAAAAAGCTGCGACCTTGGCGAATGTCATTCTGAATATGTATTATGACTACCAAAGACAATGTATTCTTCAGATTTCATAAACGATTGACGCATTCGCGAAGTTGCGAGATTAACTTATTCAGTATCGTATGATTGCAGATCTACATAGTGATGGTACCCGGCAAAATGTCGTTGAACTAGTTAGTGTTCTGTTTCTGTCACAATGGCTGGTCGTCACTTCCTTAATCCACTAAGTCCGAAATTGTGGACAACATAATGATATTATATCATCAACTCTCCCATCGAAAAATATATTTTTGTATTGTCTCTAAGTTTTGTTAATTGAATTTATTTTACATCAGAAGTTTCCTGTGTTTCCATGGATATTTTAATCTGCTTTTCTTAGATTAAATTACATAAGATAAAGAAATACACACAGCATTAATAAAATGTCAAAAAAGTTTATCCAACACACCAAAAATTTTTTTACACCTGCTTATGCAGGGAAAGAATGCATTTTGAAAAATCTTGCCTGAGGTGAGCTGGAGAATCTTCTCAATGGTGTGTATGTCTTTCAACCTGCACTAGGCCATTGTGGTCAACCATAACCCCTCTCATGATGAGAGTAAACTAAAAATAGGTTCCCAACACCATATCAGACAAAAGAGGTTCACTTCTGAACAAGGGCCTCCCCATAGACTTCCACAGGGACTGGTCATATATAGAATTTGTTATTTATAATATAATGAGAAATGCTTACCCAATGTATATGCCACAAATAGATTAACTGCAGAAATACCCCATACCCAAGAGGGTATATAATCTTGGGAGATATTCTCCTCAGTCATGGCATGAAAGCCATAGTCATAGTATGAGAAGACAAAGAAGTTGAGCACTGTGAGCAGGAAGCCCGCAAATGTCAGCAGGTTCGGTGCCACCCATACAGGACAAAACTGAAAATAATATAAGCATTTATAAATTGATATAATTTTATCTAGAAAGGAAAAATATATATTTTTTCAGATGAGGATATACTATTTCAAACAACTATTTTTTTTTATAGAGACCTTATTTTGGATGAATACAAATAAAAATAGGAAGTAAGAAAACTGCAAATATTATACAATAGTAATACAATAACTATAATCATAATTATCATAATCAAAAACACTGACCAAATTGTGATAACAAGAAAACACTCAATGTTAATTTTGTTTTTTTTTTTAATGGAGGGAAGTTATATTTAAATACTTAGATGATGTTTTTGTACATTAAATTAAATTGATTTCTGACTGAAACCTTACCTGGACACACCAGTTCCAAAAAGGGTGCATAACATAATTACTAAGGACGCTGGTATCCACCGAATTATACTGCAACAACACAGAAATATGAATTATGCACATTCTTACATTAGGTATTATAAAATAAAAATAAACAATTTAGATTTAAATGTTTTAATTATGACATCCTATTTTAATGTACCAATAATGGTTCTTATTTTCATTCGCCACTATATTTTCCATTATTTTCATATTAGAGCCACTTACTTTGTATTTTTCAAAGCCTTTCAATTTATCCTCCGACAGGAAGCGAGCCATGACGATGTTGAAGAATTATGTTTTGTTATTTGAAAGCAATATAAATTAACTTCATCCTCCTACGATATCATATTTTGAAAATATAGCTAAGTTAGCTGATACTTTTTTATTTCATCCACAGTACGCGGTATTCTTTCAATTTAACAGCGTAATTTCTATTTCTTTTTTATGCAAAACCACACTCCTACGATTCAAAATGACAACTAAATAAAAAATTCTACATTCAATTCGATTTGACTTGACAGATTGACATTGACAGATAACGACATGACGTGATGTTAGTACAGGTGTCAGGGTGTCAGAGGCTAAGACAACGAATAAAATTCTTGGTCCTTGGTCAGAGGCATAGATTTATAATCCATAAATTGGCATTGTCAGTAAAAAAATGAAACTGAAAACCAACTGTTTATGTGTGTGTGACATGTTAATGTGTGCGTTAAAAGTGCTGCGCCTGAAGTTAATAGGATTATTATCGATATCGATAACGGTGGACGATATCTGTTTTACTGCTGCATTCAATATTATTTAAGTGTGGGGAATAGCAATAATGCAACAATA
Organism: Acronicta psi; assembly: GCA_946251955.1. Taxonomy (NCBI): domain Eukaryota; kingdom Metazoa; phylum Arthropoda; class Insecta; order Lepidoptera; family Noctuidae; genus Acronicta; species Acronicta psi. The sequence goes on along the minus strand of OX276475.1, from coordinate 4,656,319 downwards.
TTTTTTCTTATTTGTCCCACTAAATGACTAAAATATGGGGGAGATCAGTGGCATCCCACTGGTCAAGTGAGAATACACAAACCATGTATCACCAATGTAATCAGAAATCTTGGAGAAGGCCAGAAAAATCCTTAAATAAAACACAGATTTCAAAAATATTTACTATTCATATTACAATTATTACTAAAAAATATGTACAGGTAACTTTTGTGTACAGTAAAATATCTATAAATAATTTTATAATCTTGGCTGTACATATTTAAACACTCATTTTTCAATATATTTATGTAAATATAAAAATGTATATTTCTTATTTTCTTACGACAAATAGTTAAAACAGAACCACTTTATAGTTTTCGCCTTGTTTTACCTCCTGTTGATAAGCAGTGCTCATGGTAGTGTTAACTGCTTATTGTTGTATATTTGTGCGGATTCCAATTTTGTCTATTTAACATGCGCAATCACTTTTTACTGGATTTATGGGAAATCTGCAAATAATGACTTAATCTCATAAATTCAATTCAAAGTAGGTATCTATCTACCTCTGTGTATTTTATTTGAAATAAATTTTGATTTGATTTGATTTGAAAAAAAAAAAAAAACTATGAGATTTTGTCAGTGCATGAACTTGCGAAATCAGAATTTGCGACTATGGTCTAAATTGCTTACGTAAATTGGTTTACCTTCACTAAATGCACCTCAGACTCTGAGTGGCCTTTATGATAATCGACAAATAATATTATATTATACCGACATGTTGTTCACCGACCACCAAAGTCGATAATCGACACCATCAATATAAACAAATCAAGACCATCACTAAAAGTGAGGTTATAAATGCCCTCATATTTTCGTATTTGTTATTTCTTTAATATTACTGTTTCGTGATCTCTAATGCATTTTAGTGATCTAATAAATAAATTTAGCATTATATTTTCTACAAATTTAACACATTTACGTAACAATTATTAAGAAATAATGAAAGTAAACAAATAGTAAACATACCGATTAAATTAGTAATCCTGTAGATTTTCCATCTTTTGAGAATTACAACCTGGTACTGCACAAGTTACCATCGTAATCATATGAATATTACACGGATACACACTTAACTACACGTAAATAATCCAAAAATTTCGCAGGTTTACATTTGCCAGAACCCCTATTACCGCAATAGGGAATATGCACTTTTTTTTTATATTTTTAAACGATACTTTATATCGTTATGTAGCCGTAAAAAAATTCCAGCGCCTTAAAACTAAAATTAAGTAACAAAAAAAAATTATTAAATTATGAGACAGATATTGGCATTTTAAACACCCGCGATTTTGGCGCGCTTGCCGAGACGTCAAAGTCTACGTTCTCTCAACCAAACAACCACGTACAACAGACACTGTTTTAGTAGACTTTGACGTCATATTCCATTTGACCGATAGTGTTGCGTTTCAAGTGATTTGAATTTCCAACAGTTTTTTTGGACTTTTGAATAATTATTTTCTCATCAGAAAAGAAAAAATATAAAAAAATATCTACATAGACATAATTCTAAAACGATAAAGGTTATAAAAAAAAATATTTGGCCTTTTTTTAAGTCAGACGCATATTCCCTACGTCATTCTCTTTTTCTTTCTAACACACCAAATTGCCATTAACTTCACTAGCTCCCTTTTACTCATATGCCAATCTATGTATTATAAATCTATGGTCAGAGGCATGCAAAACCATAGACTAAACAGCACTGCCGTGCAAAAATATTCTACTCAATGCCTATTATAGTGGGTACAACATAATTATGTATTTCCGAAACATATATCTGATTAGTAATAATTATATATGACACGGTGGAAAAAAAAATACATTCTTGAGGTCAAAAAAGGAACTTACTTGACGCTTTTATCTTTACTGCCCTAAATCAATTACTTGGATCTCCACTGAGATCTTACACTGGAAATATTTAACATGACGTGTAGCCGCGCTTACTCGGGTCCACCGGAAATTGAAAACCTCTTCTTCACGACTCGCGAGAACCCTTACCTTCACTAACCTGACTTTAATCAACTGCAACTTATGTATGAACGACATAGTATTAAAAAAGAATAGGCGCCAATCTCAAAAATAAATAATATGTAAATCAATCATCATTATGTCAATAGTATAATAATATGTATTCTACGCTATTCTACGCCTTTAAACATGATGTTTTAGAAAACTTACTCTGGTGTGTTATGCGATTCTTCTGTTCGCTTCTGCTTATTGCTTCTGATTCCCGACTCTGCTACGGCTCGGATAGTTTAAATCAGAAGTTATAGTGGAGATCGAAATGGCATAAAAGCTTACGTTACGTTTTCTACTTTCTCTGAATAAAATAGAACAACAGCTCTGAATGCTTTGGTACCTACTCTAATAACATTTTTTCTTCCGTCTTGATAGCACGTCGTTGCTTCGTCGTTATCGTTAGTTATAGTCTCTTAAAATACTTAGGTACCTATGACAATCGTTAGTGGTAATCAGAAGCCCAAATAGCCTGACAATATCCTTCAAATATCTGTTGGTATTGCCTAGAAATTGGATTGCGGAGGTCTGATGGCAGTCGCTCCGTGTAAAATACAGTAGGTATATTCAGATGCATCTGATTAGACTGCAAGCCGACCCCAACATGGTTGGGAAAAGGCTAGGAAGAAGAAATCTCATCTCAACCATCTCTCCAAAGTCCAAAACCTAGGTAGGTACGATCTCCCAAAAAACCTGAGACCGGGACGGCGGGATTAGATTTGTCCATCGACTACGATTTCATCAAACCTCTTCACTTTTTTTAGGTACGTTTATTTAGGGTACTCTTCGCTATAAGTGTTTAGATTGGTTAGCTAGATAGAATACAGGTACAAAGTCTGAAGCATAATATTTACAAGACCTACCTACTTGTTCATTACAGCTAGGTATATAATAGTACATAAGTACATATTTACTTACGCATTTCGGATGTGCTGTGATGTTAGAGTTACATAATAATTATTTACAAGTACTTATCAGAGGAATAGGAAGTAAACTAGCTATTATAAATGTCTACGAAAGTCGAAAACAATCTGGGATCATGGTACGCAAGCTACAATCAAATAACAAATGTGGTATGACTATCACTAGTGATAAAACGTCACACCGATTGTAATGTTTTCTCAAAGGAGCTTCATTATTTGATTCGGAGAACAAAATAGATTACCGACACGCCTCGTAAGAAACAGAACGCTTTAATTGTGAACAGTTATCGTATTTTTTATATTAAATTAATAACGTACACGTTCTTTGGTTGTGATATTTGAATATGTTACACAAATCGGCGGCTCTTCGAACAAGGAGCGTCTACTTAAAACATGTTGTTTATTATTCATCCGCTAAGGTAAGTTTTGAAAAACTTTTGAGTTGAATGTGTGCCAAGGTTCCAATTCACTTTGTCTTTACAAAATTGTTAATTTAGGTAATTTATTAAAATATTATTATTTAATTTAAAAATCCTTATCACTCTAATGTGAACTATTGCACTGCTGCAATAAATAAGTAGGTATGTTTATAGACATATTTTTTTTTTTTACATTTATCTGTAAATAATATGTTAATTTAAGCAGTTATTACGATGCCTAATAAAATTTCAATGAAGTGTAATCGTTGCACAGAATAAAATTTTATAATTAAAAAGGGAAATGAAGAACTGGTACCTTAGTTTCAAGAACTGACCTAACCTAACCTTTAAGTAACATCGAACTGGAAAAGAACCTTCAGGGCCTCTCTACTTATCCAGTAATTATAATTCGATTCGATTTACGAGATTTGAATACCGGTCTATGAAGAAAAATTAAATTAATTTGAACAAAAGTGACTTTATAATAAAAATAGTTTTAAGATCCTATAAACCGTAGTCCCGTTCTGTCTTACGAAAAAACCATTTAAAATTAAGAAAGATAGTAGGTAACTGTAGTAAGGTGCTACGGCTACGGCCTGCGTTCTGCGTAGCAACACGATTTTTCTAACTGCTTTGCCTAAGTATAAATGTTATGTCGGGTTGTGGCCGATCTCATAGTCTTAGTAAAGATTATGTAACTGCTCAGAAGGAAAATTCAGTCATAACTGATAAATATACAAAAGTAGGTAACTTATATAGGTAAATTTAGTAGTGCTACGAGGAACTACGAGGTGCTACGCAGAAAATAATCATTGCTAAGGTCGTAGGTACCACGATTAGGTTTTGAAGAAGACATGGCAAAGACTAGTAGAGCAGCATGTCACTCTCAAAACCTAAAAATTGTCGCGTCAACACGTTCTAATATGGCAAAAAACTAGTAGAAAGTTACAAAATACTAACCACAGCATATCCATTAAAAACTTTAGGTACGATTCCATAAAGAGTTGCTCTTATCTCTCATTTGTAAGATGTAATTTCATTATTATGGAATATTTTTATTACTGTATGATGAATATCAGTCAGTTGTAATAATTTATCTGTTTATTACCTTAAACTTGTTGACATCAGCTATCTTTAGGGTGTGTCAAGAATTCTCGATTTATTTAGAATCATATGCCGCTGTAAAAACATAATATGTATACGGTCTATAAATATTTAAACAGGGTTGTAATCATATGATAATATTTAGATTGGTATCTAGTATCTACATCTCTTGTGCTCTAATGAAGTCTGACACGTATTTTCCCTCATATATAAATTAAATTATCTACTAAGTATACGCTGCGACACAGTTTTAGTTCACTAAGTTTTAACCGTTTATTTACTTTAAAGAGTTTTATGCACCAGAATATAAATGTTGGACTCAATTAAGTACTTAGATTCAAGATTTTTATTAAATAACATGGTAACGAAGTAATTTTGACCTACCTAAAACCACTTAGGTAACAATGTAGGGTAGCGTTTAATACAAAGAATTTGGTATCCTATCTAGTCCTAAGATAGAATAACTAACTTTTGAGTGAAATAAAATGATGTGTAGGTACTGGTGCTGGGTGTAAAATTGCATTCTGTAAAAGGCGCCAATACTGCGACTGATACTTGAAATTCTATGGAATTTAATTAGCTAAAAAAATCTAGAATACTTACATGGTAAAAAGGACGTATTGTCCAATATCTATTTCGTATTCTAAACTTTAGTCATAAGTTAAACGCTTACTTTGACCTCTTCTATATTTAGCTAGAATCAAGAATGATACTGGGGCGTCTCTTCCTGATTCAAACGTTGACAAACAAACGGAGCTGAAACAAGTGCGTCGTACTATATGCAATGTGTTTACATTCATGATAAAAGACGATAAAAATATATGCGTATTAGTGTTCATTAACAAAGGTAAATAATTGTTTGAATGATATTGCAGCCTTTAAGATTTTAAGACGGCCCGTCAAGTTTTTCACAAGGAATGCGCATCACTAATAATTGTAGAGTAACCAAGTACGTACTTTTATTGTAGTACGGTATGCCTCATATGGCCCATGGCTAGGTGGTAATCACGGCTAATCTTATATCTACAACTAACGGGTACAAAGTACACCCAAACTCAAAATATATATCTTTTGGCTTACCCAAATATTGTCTTGTTTGGAAATCAAACCCACAACAATTGGTGCAACTTTAGAGTGACGAATCAGATTAATCAACATGACAAAATATTTCTAACCGAGTTTAAAATTCTTTGGGTTCAATTCGATAAATACCTATTGAGCAATACCTAATGACTGCTAGCATTGAAGCTTTGTTGAAAATTAACTGTTCCCGAGAGTCCCTCAATAATGGTTCTCATATTTATCCAAAATTTATTAACTTAGTAAGCATGAATATATATATATTTTGTCTTAATATAGTCTACACTTATACTACATGTAGATAGTGCATAGGTTTGTAACTTGTTGTGTATTTTTGGTTAGCAGTAGGTACTTGTATGTTGTTAGCAGACACTTTTTGTATTAGTCAATCTTTTATACGTGGAGACTTGTAATTGGCTGCCAGATTAACCAACTGTTTCTATTTTGTTTTATTTAGCTGTAAGTCTTCCATAGAAAATTAAATAAATAAATAAATAAAAAAATTCCAATAGAAAACCAGTCGTACAATAGCAATACGCAGAGAAGACCAGTCAGTATGGGAGAGACGGGCGCCATTCGCGCCGTCCAACATCAACCGCCTGGTGCGGCAGGGCGTGAGGGTGATCGTGCAGCCTTCCAATCGACGAGCATACCCGATGCAGGTAAGAACGTAAATAGGTTATTAAAGATCCGTACGATCAACGGCACATCGATACTTCATGACATATATCGATTATGGACGGTTAGCTATTGCCTATTGGGAAAGCGTGGGGGCGCGGTAACCTGCCGCCTGACTCGTGTCGACTGTCAAGGCGCATTTGCCTTCCCTTGTATCATGTAATCATTTTCGCCATGTGATCACATGAATCATACACACATGATGTGATCACATCTCTGACATGTGCATTGTCCATGTCCAACGTTTTCCTTTTCCTCTCAGATGTGGTATGAGACTTTTCTTGGATGCGGATATTCCTCATGGATCCCTGCGATCTGGGGACGCGGCAGGGTATGTCGAACTCATACTGACTAAAACTGCATTTGCCTTCCCTTACTCATATGTCATTTACCACGATTATGGATTATGGAGTAACTATGTAGCAGTCTTGCTGATAAATAAAAAAAAACCCATTATTTTTCAGTCATATATAAACGCTGGGGCTATAGTCCAAGAAGACATCAGCGAGGCGAGCGTCATATTCGGCGTGAAACAGACTCCCATCGACCTCCTGATACCGAACAAGACGTACTGCTTTTTCTCACACACCATCAAGGCTCAAGAGGCTAATATGCCAATGCTAGATGCCATTTTAAAAAAGGTGAGATCCTATGTCACATGCTTGGCCTGTTGGGCAATTTATTTGTGATGTGAAAACTTCTTACTACTTCATTTTATATGTAATGTCCGTAATTTTATACTACCTACATTCAAGATCGACTACTACGCTAGGGATCCTGAGTTCGAATCCCGGGTCGAGCAGTTGTTGGGTTCTTCTGTGAAATTCCTAGTAGCAGCTTGGAGTCTGGATTTGTGCCCGGTTGATGGTGGATGGCAAAAGGCTAATATACTAATGTACACCCACATTTTGCTGGTATATTTAGGTCCTATGTAATAGGGGGTGCCTATTACAAGAGACCTAAACATACCAGCAAAATGTGGGTGTACATTAGCACGCCTCTGCCTTCCCCTTCGGGGAATACAGGCAATTTAAGTAAACAACTTGAACTTAAACTGAAATCCACAGGAAGATTATAATATCTTGTTTCTACTTCTAAAATGTTTCAGGAAATGTAATCAGAACATTTTTTATTTCATCAGAATATCCGATTGATAGACTACGAGAAACTGATGGACGATGCCGGTAACCGCGTGGTCGCGTTCGGTAAATACGCGGGAGTGGCTGGCATGGTCAACATACTACACGGAATCGGCTTGAGGCTGCTTGCGCTGGGACATCATACACCCTTCATGGTACCCACCACCCCACTAACACTTAATATAAATGTGAAATTTTGGATGGATGTTTATTACTCAATCACGCTAGAACGACTGAACGAATCTGGATGACATTTGGCACAGAGATAGATTATAGTCTGGAATACCTAGCATATACTTTTTATCTCTATCTAATAATTTATAAGAAACTAGCTTTCCACCAGCGGCTTCGCCCGCGTGGTCTTGATAACCTTTTTAACCCACTTTTCTGTTGAAATTTTTCCTGAATTTTCTTTGCTATAAACCTCACGGAGCCCGACACCTTTCCAACGAATGCAAAACCGTGGAAATCGGTTCGTGCGTTCTGGAGTTATAGCGTCAGGAAGGAAAACCTCACTTATTTTTATATAGCAGATATCCAGAACACACGGGCGAAGCCGCTGCGCTGGCGGAAAGGTAGTAATATATACTCCTTCATCTTGCCTTTAAAAATATATTCGTTTTAGCGCCTCCTACTTCATTTGCGCGCCTATCACTATTTAGTGAGGCAAAGTATAAAATGTTTACCTTTTAATTTACGTTTTATTTAGGTAGGTAATTAAATAGACAACAGCATTAGTGAGATAGGTATTATTTTATGTCATTTTAATTATCCGTAAGTAAGCATAAAAAATATCTTGTTGAACGGGTGTTATATTTTTTAGTTTATCAGATATTGCTGTATAGCAACAAGATAATCAAATACATGTAGGTACTTAGATTTAAATTAATTCAGTACACTTCACGTGGGGTCGATAACAATTTTTGCGTGCGAGGTAATGACTGCGGTCTCACTCGCATCAGAATAGGACTTATTGGAACTAAAAGTAGCCTAATCCTTTCGTATCAAAATTCCGAACTCTGTTCAGCAGTTCATGCGTGAAAAAATCACAAACAGAGCTCTGTTTTTAACCTATTTTCTCTTTCGTATGTCATATATTAGTATAGTACCTATCTAAGTTCAATAGAATCAATTATAATTATGAAATAACCTAAGTTATTATGGGTTTATGGGCTTCAAATAGCTTCAATAAAAATAAATATTAAGTATATAGTTTTCTGCCTTGTTGGTCTAGTGGACCCAAACTCGACTGTTACGCTAGAGGTCCTGGGTTCGATCCCCGGATCCCCCCGGATCCGGATTGTGCCCGATGGCTCGCCCCATATTCTATTTTTTTACTATTGGCAAAATGTTGGTGTACATTAGTACGCCTCTGCCTACCTCTTCGGAGAATACAGGCGTAATGGTATGAATAATGTTTTTTGTGCAGCACATAGGACCGTCACACAACTACCGCAACTCCAGCATGGCGCGGCAAGCCATCAGGGACGCTGGCTACGAAGTGGCGCTTGGCATGATGCCCAAGTCCTTAGGACCTCTCACCTTTGTTTTCACTGGATCTGGAAATGTGTCGCAGGTGAGTGCTCCCACGTTAGGAAGAAAGGTGTGTGTCACAAACCACATCAATTGAAATGAATAACTAACTGCACATTTGGTGTGCATTGACCCCACACTCGTCGCTCCTCGTGCTTCCAAATGTGCATATTTTATATTTAGTGCATTATCTCATCATAATCATCATCCAAAAGAGGTCCACTGCTGAACAAAGGCCTCCCCGATAGACTTCCACAAGGAACGATTATATGCATAGTAGTAGTAGTGCATAGTATATTCCCCCGGGACAAATGTGTGTCCAAAAGTAATGGTAAGGACCACATTAAGGCGAGGCATTGACAAACTATGAATCTGAAATCGGACCCCCGCACCGCGCCATCCGCTTACACCCCGCAAATACTTCGTGGTTTGCGATCGTAGGCTCGCGCTGTGGAACAGAGACGTCATAGAGTCGCGCTTACTATCTATACTATATTTATTTTTGTTGTGATAATATTAATTTGAACAATTATTTTGTGTAATGTTAAATGGATATTTTAAGGGGTTGTTCCCAGAGGTCAACGATTCTATATTAATAATAATAAGCTCCAGGACCGGATGGACAGAAAAATTTTTGGTTAAAATGGCTACGTACATCACATGCTCGCTTGGCGTCTCAATTCCAAATTCCGCTACACCAAATGTGCAGTTATATAATATAGTACTCTGATTGGGCTCCGGGCCAGTAAAGGGTATACATTTAAAATGATACGGTTTGTTAAATGTCTTATTTGACCATCCATGATTTATCTTTGTATTAATTTCGGAATTGTAATTCTTGACCCACATTATAACCTTGATGTTGCCATGACCCATAACATATTAACTTTATCATTATTTTAAACTTTAATGTACTTATTTGAGTTTATCTTTATTAATATTAGCGATATTTACTTAACGATACTAAGAAAGATACGGAAGAGAGGTATAGTAAGTCGCTCTCTTCTTGTCTCTTCTTTGACCAGACTGCCGAAGGAGTGTGAAAACTATGTGAAAATATTTAATTAATATAAATAATAGTTTTCTTAAAATAATCTAAGTAACTACCTAGACCAGAAATACAAGATTATACTAACAATATCCAATTTTACTCCAGGGAAGTCAAGAAATATTCCAGGAGTTGCCTCACGAGTACGTTCCGCCGGAGATGTTACGGAAAGTAGCTGAACATGGAAGTAAGTATCGTTCGATACTCTCATCTAATATCACCGTATTTTAAATTAATTTAAATCTGTATGTATTCCACGAAGGTATATTATGGACGTCCAATCTAATAGGGGTAGTAACTATTGCCATTCACCGGGCACAAATCTAAACTCTGAGCTGCTATATGAGCCTCGATAAGGGAATTGAATCTAGAACCTCAAGCTTAGCAATCGCGTTTGGGGCCATTGCTAATGAAACAGTTTATAATTAATTTATCTTTAATAAATACGAATTTATTCCACTAGGTCCAAACAAAATCTATGGTTGTGAAGTGCGCCGAAGACATCATCTGGAAAGGAAGAACGGAGGAGGCTACGATCCAGACGAGTATGATGAGTTCCCTGAACGCTACATATCTACCTTCGCTCAAAAGGTATTATTGTAATTTCACCTATTTTCCCACTACGAAAGGCTCGGTGGGATATCCGTTCCTGATCGCCTAGTGTGGCATATGGTCACCTGCTTAAACATAAACATGCACCCATGCAAGTTGCAGACTAATAAATAGCTTGATGAGTAGGTTAAAGTTAGCTCGTGCTAACTTCAACCCAGACAATGATTTTCGCGAGAACTGTAGGTACGTTACTAAACTTCTATATTGTTTGTTACCAACAGATTGCGCCTTATACATCGGTGCTGGTGAACTGCATTTACTGGGCAGTCGGCAGTCCCAAGCTGCTGACTATACCTGACGCGAAGCATCTGTTGCTGCCGTCACATACTCCGTGGCTCCCCAAGAGTATTGGAGCACCAGCACTGCCCCACAGGTTCTTAAATAATACAGCTAAAATAAATTAGAGTTTATAAGGAATCGGATGTCCGCTGAAAGTTTATCAACAAATATTTATACGAGTAAACCCCTCTGTTGGTTCATGAGCATCGGAGGACACAAATCTATACTAGGTACTTACTTAATAGATTTGATTGTTTACTTGCATTGGCTCCGACACTGCTGGACCGATTTGAAAAAACCTTTTACCATTAGAAAGCTACATCTTTAATACCATAGTCTAAGTTTAGGTAATTAGGCTCGCGCGCGCTCTTTTTGGAAGATTGTTTTCCAGCCGTGAAATATAAGGCAAATAATATAAATTTACCGAACGCGTTTATGTATTTTAGTTCAGGTGTCAATTAATTGATATCGTAATTGTAGTTTCTATCGGCCCGGCTGAAGCTGTGTAATTAATATTTCATGTCTTACAGAATGCTGGCTATTTGCGACATTTCTGCTGACCCTGGCGGCTCCATCGAGTTCATGAACGAGTGCACCACTATTGATACGCCTTTCTGTTTGTATGATGCTGATAGAAACAAGGATACGAAGAGGTTAGTATTCTATGATTGAGTTATGACTTACTAAAAGGAGGTCCCATCAGAGAGGTTTCATCCCTAGCCCAGAAGACCTCGTCAAGTGTGGATCAATTTTAAACTCTGCATGCTAAAAAAATATAATACATAATAAATTTAATTAATACATTTTTTTATTAGTTTAATAAATATTTTCGATTTCGTAGGTTACAACTATTTTGATTTCCATGACAAAGAAAACAAGTTAGGTTATTAAATTATTATTATTATTTTACAATTTTTTTACGATAGCGAGGTTATAAAACTGTAAATAAAAACAATATAACGAATAAAAACCAAAAAGTGGTAATTCCCGTACCGGGAATCGAACCCGAGCCTCCTGGGTGAAAGCCAGGTATCCTAGCCACTAGACCATACGGGAGCACGTATAAAATATAAATTTTGTCTTCAGCTTCAAGGGCCCCGGCGTGCTGGTCTGTTCTATAGATAACATGCCGACGCAATTGCCTCGGGAGTCCACTGACTTCTTCGGCGACTTACTGTACCCATATGCGGAGGATATTATGAGGTCTGACGCCACCAAACCACTGGAAGAACATGACTTCTCACCCGTAGTTCAAGGAGTAAGTTTATTGCGATGTAAGACTGGCTGTCTAGAAATAAGAAAATTAAACTAAGTATGTTTCTAAATTCAAATAGGTGAAGAGCGAAACAGGGACTTGAATTTTCAAAAGCAGGGCGCAAAAAGCGGTTTTCTATTAATTGCAATATTAATTGCGAAGAAACTGTTACCGTATTCGAGAAATATAATATGAATAAATTACAAACGAATCTTAATGTTACTTTTTATGCCCCAAGAATGCGTAATTATTTTCTTAGTTCCACATCGCTCCACTATTCTAAATAGTTAGTCTAACTAGATGCTAGTGAGGATAGCTAATTTAGAACAGCCTAAGCAGCTATTAGTACAAATTACTGTTGATAATGCCCTTATTTCGTTCTGACGTCGTTTGGCAAACAGTTTTGCGATATACTTAGGTACGTGGTTGTAATATTTAGTGTTGTGATAGGCTGTACCACACATATAACGACAGTGGCGATAAGGCAGAGTAGACGTACCTAAATAACACAATAAGTAGGTACCTTTATAGGTATCAATATTACTTTAAAATAATTCAGATTTGAACAATGTTTGTGTTTTTCTAAAAAGGATCTTTAATATCGGTCACTCTGTATCGACTCTCGACCTAGTTGTAATCTATTTATTTTTAATCGTATATGTGTAATCTCGCAGGCAATAATAACGAGCAACGGCAAATTGACACCAGCGTTCGAATACATCAACGAACTTAGAATGGCTAACACGTAAGTTTTCATAGAACATTAAATATCAAAAATATTTAGGTACTTACACTCGACGGGTTGTCTAGCTATAAACTTTGTCGTTTTCTCCTAAAATTAACAATATAAGTAGTGTCATCAACCTCTTTCGTACCAACACTACCAACAGGGAGACTTACAGCCCTATACATATTGCTGTTGTGAATGTACATTGCCACTTTATAAAAAACTAAAACATTGACTGTTTGGTGTACGGCATACTTAATAAGATAAGACTACAATTATTTCTAAAGTCATACAAAGAAGTAATATTTTCCGAGGTGTTATTGCGAAATAGTAAGTACCTAAAGTAATATTTATTTGATATCCATTTTACTTTCCGCAGTCGGTCCCGTCATAAGGTGGAAGGCAATGATCAACAGACTCCGATCCTGATCCTTGGCAGTGGACTGGTGTCAGCTCCGGTTGTAGAGTACTTGGCTAGAGACAAGAATATTGCCATCACAATCGGTACGATTATTTTTGTGAGATGTTGAATCACTGGGTAATTCCTTGTTCAACTTCAAAACACAATATCATTGATTATATTCATTTGTATCGTTTAACTCACACAGACACAAACACACAAAAAAATAGTTAAATTATTACGAACGTAAGTATTTAAAATAATTGCAAATCGATGCAGGCGTTTCCAAATGCGTTTACTAACGAATAGCATTTATTTTTATTGATACATATTTTTTATGTTGCGAGATTTTGAAAATAGCCAATTCTGTTACAGCATCAGCAGTAAAAGAGGAGGCGGATGCGTTAGCCGACCGTTACGGAGTATCCTCCGAGTATTTGGACGCTAAAAATGAGTCAGCTCTTCGGTCCCTTGCATCCCGAGCTCGTGTGGTGGTATCACTACTGCCGTATGATCTTCACGGAGACGTGGCGAAGGCCTGCCTGAGTGCTGGAGCGCACATGGTCACCGCGTCATACGTGAGACCTGAAGTGCAAGAGTTGCATCAAGCGTGAGTTAACACTGCACTATCTAAACATGTAGTATTTGTAAGTTTCCATATGTACGGCAGCGAAACAAAACGTGTAACAATAATATTGTATCATGAACATTACTTCTTCTTCCTTTTTCCATTGTAGGTAGCTCAATTAACCTGAACTGTTGATTTGAAAGACTTGCCTAATTAATAGTTATCGGGAAAAGTAGAACCAATTTAAATAAGCCAACTACCCCGACCATTTTTATTTTTTGTTATTCAAATAACATACTTATTTATCGTTTATTTTAGTGCAAAGGACGCTGGTATCACATTCCTAAATGAGGTTGGTTTGGATCCCGGCATTGACCACTTGCTCGCTCTAGAATGTATTCACGACATACAGAACCATGGAGGAAGAATCGACTCATTTGTTTCATACTGTGGAGGTAAGGATAAGACTAAGGACCGTTCGTATGATTAGTTAGGATAATGGAGAGGCGACAGAATTGCTTAAGACTTCTTTAACACCATGAATTTGATTTAATGACACGTTTGTATGTCATGAGTAAAAAATCTATTTAATTATTCCTTCCTTTTCAGGTTTACCAGCTCCAGAGTTCAGTGACAACGCTCTAAGGTACAAGTTCTCATGGAATCCCCGTGGAGTGCTCCTAAACACGATATCCGCTGCCAAGTATCTTAGCAAAGGACAGGTATGGCCTCTTCTCTGTTCTACGACCCTTAACAACCCCACGCGGTCTTCTGTAACAATACATATTAGGTGATTTTTTTCAGATCGTAGAAGTATTAAGTGGAGGAGAGTTGATGTCAGTGGCCCGTGATCTGAACTTCTTGCCTGGCTTCGCTTTCGAGGGCTTCCCTAACCGAGACAGTACCATATACTCCTCACTGTATGGTATCGAAGATGCCCACACCATGTTCAGAGGAACTATTAGATATAAAGGTACGTATGGTCTTAAAAGTGCCTTTGCCTTGCTGCCTGCGTTTTGAGATTTTTGTGATAAAAGTTTATATGCTTTATTATCTTTATGTATTTCTTTTAGACCTCGAAATCACTCACAGATTTGTTCCAAGTAATCTTTTATGATAAGAATGTCGCATTTTTAACAGGTTTCGCAGAAAATATGATAGCAATGCAATTGTTTGGTTTGGTCGACCCCATCCCACATCCGTCATTGCACCCAGATGGACCTAAGATCACATGGGTAAGTACCACAACTAAACTAATTTTATACTTATAATCATATCCATAATGTGTCAATCCAGTCAGTCAGCGCAAGCTTACCCAGTAAAAACCTAAGCTGAAAATATAAGCTATGTAACATTTTCTGTTTGTGCCCAGCGTCAATTCGCCTGTGAACTCCTTGGTCTTATGGATTCATCGATCTTCTACGAGAACCTGAGGACAAGGTTATCAGAACGCATCGGACCCATTGGCGCGCAGTCACTGGAGTCTCTAGGTCTACTCGATGACGTTGAGATCCTCAAGTGTGGGACTCCGCTTGACACTGTCAGTCATTATCTTAGCAAGCGGTTACAATTACGTGAGTATAATATTTGGTTTCAGAGGATAATTTAAGGATAGTTCCAAAAGAAAATTGATTAATTTAAAAGAATGTTCTAGTGTTGGAGTCTTTAGTATATTGTGTGTCTGTAACATCAACAACAACAACCAATTGCTTAGCCTCAGCGCTAAACATTCCGTCAGAATTTTAAATAAAAATATTAAGTAACTATGATTCCGAAAAAGATAAATCTTAAAACGTTCTAGCTTCCCTTATTTAATGTCAGTAAACTAAGTAAGTATACACCGAAGAAACTACGAACCGACTAAAATAGATCAACAAATTAACTTACAGAAAAAGATGAAACAGACCTTGTAGTACTCCGGCATGAGCTCGGAGTAACGTGGAGCGACGGCAAGCGCGAGCGGCGGGAGGTCACCATGACAGTGCGAGGGGACCCCACCAAACACACCGCTATGGCATGGACCGTAGGCCTGCCCACTGGCATCGCTGCCAAAATGGTGCTAGATGGTAAGTGGCAGCACGCGAAAGCACACAACACAGCATACTCGTGAATAAGCTTTATCTCTATGGTATTCTTCGTGGATATATTGGCTTTGCCGTAAGCAGCGATAGGGAAACTGATGCTCTTTGCGTTCTTTCACCATGCATGCACCGACAGCTCGTACCACTCGCAGATTACACACCCCACACCCACAATTTCACCACTCCTCCAATACGTAAACCCAACCTGATTCTAAATACTTAAATTTTTAAGTACCTTTGAAAAAAATATTGTGAACTACAAAATTCGAACATTCACTTAATTTTTACTGCTACAATATGACGTAAAATATATGGGAAGGGTAGTTTGTGTTGTCCAAGTCATGGGATATTAATATAATCCATTGATCCAGTTGATACACTACTGTATCTACTAGCTTAATGTAGATAAAGTATATAGAGATAGATATTTATGAAACAGCTTACGCAAAATTTATTTATATAATTTTTAGGTGAAATTCAAGAGCGTGGCGTGGTGCTACCCTTCGCTCCTGTAGTTTACAAATCACTGTTGTCGCGACTCAGAGCCGACGGCATCCACGCCAAGGAGACTACCACACCTCTCAACTGAACCTCACTATGATAAAATAATAGAAAAAGAAGTACAGTCACGAGCATAGTTAGATAAACACTTACAAAAGTGCTAAAGCGATTTTTTCATGAATGAACGATTGCAACTTAACAGATTTGAGATAACACCAATGTCAATATAATATTGGTTCGTAAATACTATGTTCGTAATATCACAAAATTTCTATCAGTACGTACTTTAGGAGAAAATCGAAATCGAATTTTGCCTAGTGTATACATGTTTTTGTTCGTTATTTAAGAAGACGGAAATGTATTGAACTATACCGTACGACTATTTGTGCGATGAGTAGGTACCCAAATGTGTTCATTTAAGTCCCGTATTGCAACTAATGATTGTAAATATAATATTTTTTAAACTAAGTAATCTTTACTATTAAGGCAAATATAGAGTTGTTATTGAGCTATTGTACTAAAATATACTGCTATTATTGTGTTGTATGTTGCCAAGAATGTGATAGCATTGTGAGAGAAGTTATGATCTTAATAAAAACAAAATAATCAATTGTTTTTCATTTATTGATGCAAGCTGAAAACTAACAAACGTTATGTTAACCTCAAACTTGACGACTCTATGAGTAACACGGACGCCTTTATCTACTGAAAAAGTAACGTTATAAACGTTTTTGATTTCAGCAAGACACCGCTGAAAATGAAAATACTATTGTCCAGTAATGTCATCTGGAAAAAAAAGGTGTGACATGATTGTCATTCTTATATCATTTTTTTGCTAACCTAAAATGTTTTATCAAATGACTTGATTCTGCTATTTTGAGTTATTTTTTACGGTTATTTTTATAAATTTATTGAGCTAAATCTCGATTGTGTCGTGACACGTCCACTTTGCACTTAAGGTTTTTTTAATGCGTGACAATTTAAAAATGATGACTTTGCGTTAAAGTCACACTGAAATGGAAAACGACCCGAATAACACAGTAAGTACTGACGTAGCAGACACGGGGGACACAGCAGGCTCGCTTGCAGCCGTGAGCGCGGGAATCATAAACAGATTTGGAAAATCGTGCAGAGATGATCTAAATTTTTGATGCATAAAACTTCGTTCCTTCGTCTTCGCAATTATTAATCAATACAAATCGTTCATGTTTTCTCGAACCTTCACACGAATTCGGGCTTCAAGACACTTATGCAATGAGCAAAATAAGCTTAGCTTTGTATGGAGATTTTACTCTTGTGTACACGAGAAAATAGACGAGAATATGTACGACATATCTGCTTCATGAAATCTCTAGATATTTTTCCAAATAAACACGTCGAAACCTAGACCTCACGCAAATAATTGCCGAAAAGCCATTCAACAATTGGCAGAATACTCGTAACAACAATATTTTTGAAGTGCTACTTTAGTCCCAAGTACACTAGTCTCACTCATTCAACGCTGACAATGCATGTAACTAGGTAGGTAGGTTTTCCACACAGATGCTCACTAAACGCTAGGCTGCACAGATGCGAACCTAGGAATTAATGCTGGTTTCATCTACATCTCCTGCTCTACCAGAAGTTTTATCAATATACGCTAGCATTTCTGGTATTTTTTTACTTCCCCATTTTAGTTTTTCGCCACGAGAGTGAATTCCATATTATTTTCCTTTACCAGAGACACTATAGTGTCTATCAAAATAACGCTACTGGATCTCCAATTTCACGACGTCATATAGTAATTTGGTTGTCGATTGTGGCGAATAGACGGCGGGTCGCGAGACTGGACGGTGCATGTCGGTGGCGGCGATGCAGGCGCTGCACCGACTGCGCGAGTGCCGGCTGCTCTGCGACGCGATAGTGCGCGCGGACGACGGCGCCGCCTTTCCCGTGCACCGAGCCATACTCTCAGCCTGCAGCCCATACTTCCTGTACGATCATTATTGCACACATAACCGTTTTAGATAAAATAACGGTATTGAACATGTTGCTCTTCACTTCCATTAGAATGGTCATCAATAACATAATGACACAAGGACTGACAAATTTAGTAGACAAAACTATCGAAAATCAACAAATCGGAAGTCATTGAATGATGATTATTCTAAGTTGTGATGAATATTATCACAAATCTCATAGTCCCGACTATAAAGCAACTCAAGTCGGTCAGAGTCTAACATACCCCGCTGCCTCACCGACCGGAGGAGGAGATCCATGGGGATTTTTGAGGATAAATATTCCACGGTACCTATATGAACCTTTCAATTTAAAGGCAAAATATGAGAATCATTATAGTTAGTTTATAACAGGGCACTATTTACAACAACACTGCACTCTCGTGAACAAAGCGACGTGTTGATATCGGGCGTGCGCTCCGAGATCCTGTTACTGCTGATCGAGTACGCGTACCTGCGCCGCATCGAGGTCACCGACACTAACGTGCACGAGCTGCTCATGACTGCCGACTACCTCGCCTTCCTCGGCGTGCTGCAGCTGTGCTGCGACCATCTGAGAGCTTCTCTCAACCCAAAAAACTGTCTCGGTATCATGATGTTTGCGAGGTTGGTATTAATAGATAATATATGCGAGTGTGTATCATGTAGAGCAGCGGGCGTATTGACGATGCAACTGATAACAGCGGATCACTGGACTAGTAAAGGGTAATCTGATGAGAGCAACATTGTGTTAATTGTTTTGCGTAGATATCTAAGTATATATATAGAAAATAGCAGCTTATCGTAAACTGACCTGACTGCATGGCTTCTAATAATCTTTCTATTACGATTAAAGCGGTGGGTTTTCATGTTATAATAAATTATAAAAAAATGAAATCAATGAGTTTTTAATTTATATTACTTAAATAGTTTATTCATTAAAATTTGTAAAGTCGTCTACTATCGCCCTAGCTCAGCATGGTAAACTCTGATATAATCGTTCTTTTGTAAATTTTGTCTAACCGCAATCTTTGAACTTTGGTCCTTTGATCATACTGGCTTTATTTCAGGCGCGTGTTTTGTTACAAGCTCGAGGCGGACGCTAGACGCTATCTGTTGCGTTATTTTGTGACCGTAGCGACTCAAAGTGATGAATTCTTACACCTGCCTCTCGAGGAACTCAATTCTATTATATTGGAGGACGAACTGAATGTGAAGAGTGAAGAAGTAGTCTGGGAAGCGGTGCTCCGCTGGGTTAACTATGACCCTGACAGCCGCTGGCAGCACACCGTCAAACTGATGGGAAGCATACGACTCGGACTACTCGATACACAAGTAATAATTCGTTTCAGCTTATCAGTTATCTATAGTAAAGCCAAGATTATATTTACACGAAGCCTAGGCTAGGTCCTGAGTTCGTATCCTTCGACACTTCAACTAGTGATATCTCTTCTTCTCAGTCGTTTCGCTCTTGGCAGAGCGGTCGTGGTCACGTTGAGGCGTCCACTTTAGTGTTAGAGGCGGACACAGCTCTCTTCACAATCTCCTGCCATCTCTCTCTGTTTGCAGACTGTCTGGTGCAGTCTGACACACGGTTTCCCACTGCGGATTTCACTTGATCAGTCCAGCGCATAGGTGATCTGCCACGTGATCTGGTTCCCTCTACTTTTCCTTGCACGACCAGCCGTTCTATTGAATTGTTATCACGTCTAGAGACATGTCCAAAGTACTGTAGTATGCGCGTCTGTACTATGGCTGATAGACGCTTTGTGATGCCGAGTTCCTGGAGTATGGACACGTTGGTGCGAAACTCTGTCCACGATATTCCGAGCATTTTCCTCCAGCACCACATCTCTAGAGCATCTATCTTCCCCTTTTCCAACTCACGCACTGTCCATGTCTCAGCCGCGTAAAGAAATATTGGGAATATCAGCGTTCGCATGAGTCTGACTTTAGTGGCTTTGGTGATGTTGCGATTCCTCCACACTTTCTTTAATTTCTCCACCGCGGTCCTAGTTACAGCCATACGACGCTTTACTTCATCCACGCAACCACCATTGTTTGAGATTAAGGCCCCAAGATATACGTAGGCTTGAACCACGTCGCAGTTCGCAATCTGTGTAACTTCTGGCGAGTTGTCGTTGACGCGGTCCACGATCATAATCTTGGTCTTAGATCGGTTAATCTTAAGTCCAAACGTTAGGCTTACGCGCTCCATCTTGTGAAGTAATTCCTGCATGAGGTCCGCGTTACTCGCAAATAAGGTGGTGTCGTCTGCGTATCGTAAGTTTGAAATCTTGTATCCACCAATTACAACACCATCGTTCCAGCCTTCGAGAGTGATTCGCATTATAAGCTCGGTGTAGATGTTAAACAGCAAAGGTGAAGTTATGCATCCTTGTCGCACACCCGCACTTGGGTGGAAATTATCTGAGAAGACGTTATCTGTCCGCACTGATGCTGTTCCTCCTTCGTAGAGACCTCTGAGCAGGTGTACGAGGTGTTTAGGTGTGCCCATGTCCAGTAGTGTTTTCCACAGCGTTGGCCATTTCACCGAGTCGAACGCTTTAGAGAAATCAACAAAGCATATGTATGTTGGCTTGTTGAATTCTCGAGCCTTTTCGATAATTTGACGAACGATGAGGATTTGCTCGCGGGTTCCTTTGCCTTTTACAAAACCGGCTTGTTCTGGCGCAATTTCTCTGGACAAGTATGATTTCAGTCGTTCGTTTATAATATGCAGCATTATTTTACTCGAGTGTGTTATTAGAGCAATGAGTCGAAAGTTGCCACATTTCTTAGTCGAACCCTTTTTATGAAGAGGAGTAAAAATTGAGTGAGTCCATTCTGAAGGCCATTTGCCTGTGAGCCATATCTTGTTGCAGATGGTATAGAAGATATGAACGCCATGTTCTCCCATTGCTCGAATAGTTTCGATGGGAATTTCATCTTTCCCTGTAGTTTTTCCATTCTTAAGATGTTGAATAGCGGCTCTTACTTCTGATTCAAGGATACTTGGCTCCAGCATATCACTCGTAGGCTCCGTGGGTGCAAAACTTTGCGACTGAGGATCTTCAAACAAGGACTGACAGTAGTTCCTCCACACTTCTGAAATTTTGTCCAGTTCAGTAACTATTTGGCCATTATGATCTTCAATAGCCCAGGTTTTAGATGGCAGCGTTTTTGTAATGAGACGGATTTTGCGGTACAAGTCTCTCGACTCATACCTGTCTGCATGCGCCTCGATTTCTGTACAAATACTGCGCAAGTAATTATTGTGATCTTGTCTACATTTTAGTTGTATTTTGGCCGAAATTTCATTAAGATCTTTGGTATCAGCTCCCGCTGCTTTCATCTTCTGGCGTTTTTCAATGAGTTTGAAGGTTTCCTCGGTCAGCCAGTGCTGTTTTTTGTGGGTTTTGATTGGTGGCGTTGCTTCCGAGACTGCTGAGACGATGAGTGACTTAGCGCGGTCCCATAGTGCATCGGGTGTTTCGCTAGCCAGATCCGCTTCCGACCATTGTGACCAATTTCGCTCCACAATCGAACGAAATCTCAGAGCATCTTTCACTTCGAGTTTCCTCGTTTTCTTGATGTTTCTGGCTGCTGTTAGTTTGAGCTTTAGCTTCGAGATCAAGAGTTGGTGGTCGGACCCGCAATCAGCCCCTGGTAATGTATGGGTATTTGTTATGGATGATCTCCATCGTGACCGTATCATGATGTAGTCGATCTGGTTGCGAGTTTTTCCATCAGGTGATATCCATGTGTACAGTCTTCGAGGGTGGTGTTGGAATAGACTATTCGCAATTTGCAGGTCATTTTCTGAAGCGAATTGTAATAAGCGTTCACCTCGTTCATTTCGCTTTCCGAGCCCAAATCTTCCGGCGCACTTGCTCAGTTTATCAGCGTTTTCCCCGATTTTAGCGTTCAAGTCACCTAAGATGACTAATAGCTCTCTATTGGGTACTTTCGTTATTGTTGACTCTAATTCGGAGTAAAACTTCTCTATTACCTCGTCGCTCGCAGTAGAGGTAGGGGCATATATCTGAACGATGTTAAGGTTTATCGGTGATGCTTTTATCTTAATGCTGATAATTCGATCGCTTACCGGCTCGTATCCCATTACGCAATTTCTCTGATCTATCGGTATTAGAAATCCTACACCGTTGCTGCTGCTAATTTCATTGCCAGAAAAGTAAACGACGTGATGGTCTGTCAGTAAATGTCCGCTGCCTTTCCAGTGTGTTTCGCTTAGACCACAGATGTTCACACCGACTCTATCTACTTCCCGTTCTAATATGGTAAGTTTCCCTGGATGATTTAAGCCCCGCACATTCCAAGTTCCTATCGTCTGGAGATGTCGTAGCTTGATTGAGTTTCCAGTAGCAGAGTTTCCGTGGAGGGCCTGGTCTCCTACCCCGCCATGGCCGGTAGCTAACTTCACACTGCGCGCCCCGGACGCTGCGCAGCGCCGGTCGCTAATCGGTTCGCAGGGCGATCGTGTCTCATTTCTTTGTGCTCTCATGTGACTTTCTTGGGAAGGTAGCCGCAGTGGTTTCCCCTTGCCTTCTGCGCCAGACATTTTAGAGATTATTTAGATCCCAAGGCCGCTGTTGCCTCTTTCACCCGGTTACCCGGGTGGGTGTGTGGTTATACCGCCATAGCTCGGTCGCCAGAGCCTCGTCCGTTATCTAGCAGGGGGCACCGCGACAGCTTGGAAGCTGTCGCCATTAGCTATTCATACGAACCACTAATGCGAGCAGGTGAGGATGACAGTTGGGGCCGGAAAGATGTTAGGTCCGTTCTCCCCCTTACCCCCCACCCTTACCCTAGTGATATAACAATATCCAACTTCTGACTTAGAAATAAGGCTCCCTTGAAAATAAAATTGGTCACACTCATATTTTTTCTAACATCTAATCGTTTGTTTCGTAAAGTTTTTCTTAGAGAACGTAAAGGACCATCCATACGTAACCGGAAATGAAGGTTCTCGGCCCATTATTATTGAAACCTTGAAGTTCCTGTATGACTTGGAGATGATTGCTCAGAGAGACGGTGAAGTCGCTACGCCGGAGATTGCCCGGCCTAGAGTCCCACACGAAGTAACGCTATTCTTCCTTAATATTCTTATAATTCCATGTAGTTAAATAATTATATTCATAATTTTATTGAAGGCTAATAATATAGGATAGAAAATGTATCACTTAAAATTGGTCCTACGAACCTGAAAACTAGGAAATTTATCAGAAAAGTTTGCTTTATTTTATTTAATATCCCTGTTTATGTAATACAGAACTGAAAATACCAGGCACAGGCAGGGCTCTATGTGGATTTTCTTTGAGAACGTGTATATGCGGACTTCAAGTTAAAACGGTTTCAGAAAGCATTTTGACTTAATTTATACCTTCTTTAAAAGAACTAATTGCCTTATTTTCTCTCTATTCAGGTACTTTTCGCAATTGGAGGATGGAGCGGCGGTTCACCGACGGCTTTCATTGAAACTTATGATACGAGAGCTGATCGCTGGATAAAGGTTGGTACATAGAAAAACTAGCAAATAATTAAGAATTAAGTAGTTCGGTTACCTAGACAAGATGATTACTTACAAGTTTTTATTCTCGTTGTCCGTTATTAATATGTAAGTATTGCGCAGGTAGAGGAAGTAGACCCTGCAGGTCCTCGAGCATACCACGGCACAGCGGTCCTGGGATATTGCATATACGTGATCGGTGGCTTCGATGGCATGGACTATTTCAACTCGTGTCGCTGTTTTGACGCTGTTTCCAAGTCTTGGCGCGAGGTAACACTTTTCTATGCTTTGTAAAAAAACATACACACAATCAAATCTCCGGTCTTTCTTCAGTTTAAAAGTGTCGTTTTATAGACGGTTGCACATTACATAAGATCTTAATTCCAATCTTAATAAAAAGGTGGCTCCAATGAATGCACGACGTTGCTACGTGTCAGTGGCAGTTCTGGGGGAGACGATTTACGCGATGGGCGGGTACGACGGCCATCACCGACAGAACACTGCTGAGCGGTTCAACCACCGCACCAACCAGTGGTCGCTCGTCGCGCCCATGAACGCGCAGCGCTCAGACGCAAGCGCTGCAGCGCTGGACAGTGAGTACACTTGTTGATGTTTTTGTTTCATGTACTTATTAACTTAGTGCTACTCCTTAGTTGATACAAGTTGATACAAGGTCTCATATCTATTTATTAGATACATAATAATTATATTGAAACGTAACGTGATCTGCGTATAAGAATGTTAGATGTTGCGCATCTATGATGTGATCTGCATTGTAGGTACACAGTGGAATTTATATGAGAGACAGGTGACAGTTATTGCATAAATCCTTTATAAGTATAATGTCACGCGAGTACGCAACATATTACCTATAGGTATATACTTACGTAGTTGTAAATTAGCTATCGGATACAGAGTAGGTACCCTAGGACCAAAACACAGATTTGTGTAATAAGCGCAATACTTATTGAAAACAACGAGAGAGAAGGTTTTTCCCAAAACAAGCCTATGGGTTATGAGAAAAGTTATATAACAATGACCAATAAATCCCTCTAGCAGATAATTTTGTTTGTGACGAAATCTATGTCGAGATGTAATTGTTGTTCACTTATATACCTAACTCACATGTCGACCGTACTTATTCGTTAAATGGTATTACGTGCCAAATTGTATGATAAAATAAAAATTATATAACCATGCCTTAATTAATGTGAACTTTGTTGCTTCTTAGATAAGATATACATAACGGGTGGTTTCAACGGCCAGGAGTGCATGAACAGCGTGGAAGTGTATGACCCCGACACAAACCAATGGACGAATCTTGCGCCTATGCGCTCACGCCGCTCCGGCGTCTCTTGCATCGCTTACCACAACAAGGTATTTAGGTATTATTGCTTATAATTTTATTCTCAGAACAGATAACTTACATATAAAAATCTGTACATTGGATATTTGCACGGAAATTCTGCTACTTCTACTTATATAAGAATGCGGAGGAAAAAGAAAAGAAATATCACATAAGCATCGCATGATGCGTTATATCAGCAGATGTTATAAATCATTTTATCAATCAGCAAAATGTGTAAGCATGGTATAAGTCTGAAATAAGAAACGGTGTTACGCCGGCTACTTTAGTATCTATACAAAGTCAAATCAATGGCTTAGCCACTCGGCCATCAACTTCTGATGTAAAGCGTGATTTAGACAGTGGAATTATAATTATGTTATAGTCGCATGTAAGTCGGTAGTATTTTATTGGACCTATTCTATTCTGTAAGGTTGAAAGTATAAAACAAAGTCGCTTTCTCTGTCCCTATATCCCTATGTATGCTTAAATCTTTAAAACTTCGCAACGGATTTTGATGCGTTTTTTTTAATAGATAGAGTGATTGAAGAGGAAGGTTTATATTATGTATAATACATACATATGATAGTACAGAAAATACAAGAAATTCAAACCCATGCGAAGCTGGGGCGGGCCGCTAGTTTAACATAAAAGTTCTAATAAAAAATCTCTATACCCAATCATATTGTACACTGTAGCGTAATTATTATTAAGAAATATGTATCTTAGTTTTAGCTACCACATAAGTTGAAGAACTGTTTCATTCTTTGTAAAAGAATTATTTATTTATTTATTATTATTTATAGACCATAGGTATAACAGAACAATTATAAACAGTTACATATTTATCTTTACTAAAACCTTATTGTTACAGGATCTGATCTGGCACTTGTCATAGGTCAAAATATTACGCCTTAACGTTACGACTGTAACACAATTATTTTCAACACGTTTATCTCTTTGCAAATTCCATTTTTGTGTAGAATCGCAGCTCTGGTTATATCTAGTTTATTGACAATATTTGACAATAAAGAAATATAGGGCAGGCCTTTTACAATGTAGGAAACGAGATTTATATTTAATTTGGAATTTAATCATACTTACATTATTATTTTTCTTAATGGTAATACAATGAATAACTGTCACAAAGCCTACTGCAACTTAGCAGGATCGAAAAATAATACCATCAATAGTACCATCGATATACTTTGCCATCCCAACCCTACATACCTAATTATATCACAGCCAGAAATGACGTCGACTTGATGTGCGCAAAAACTTATCGATTGTCTTCTACGTTTGATGTCCAATTACAAAGGCGGATACACGTGCCCAAACAATGAGTTGAGGTCTTGTGTCTCTGTAAATCTGGCACTCCTTAGTTCTCTGGTCCTTGAGCCCCATGAAATAAATCCTTTGTCCAGTTAAATGGCACATATCTGATATTTAAGTAGATGTTTATTTATTGTAAATATAAACAACAGAGAATTGCAGCGGGGGAAACTAAAAAGGAGGTACGGAAATACTAGTCTCTTCTGTAATTTTATGTTCACAGATCTACGTTATCGGCGGTTTCAACGGCATTTCTCGAATGTGTAGCGGTGAGGTGTACGACCCCGCTGCTAACACGTGGGCCCCGGTGCCAGACATGTATAACCCTCGCAGTAACTTCGCCATAGAAGTCATCGACGACATGATCTTCGCGATCGGAGGGTTCAACGGTGTCACCACCATATACCACGTGGAGTGCTATGATGAAAGGACCAATGAGTGGTAAGTGAACTATTTTTCTTAAAAAAGTAAAAAGTAATAAAAGTATAAAGTAAATACGAGCGGTGGCTTAGTGGTCAGAGCGTCTGGTGTACCGAACCAGAAGGCGCAGGTTCGAATCCTGCCCGCCCGCCGATTTTTTCCTTAATTAAAAATAACTAGTAAATATGTTTTTTTTACTTAGTCAATCACTGAAGCTATTGTTCCGGGTTTGTGTTTGATAAAGAAATCATGGTGTGAAAGGAACATTAAATACAATAAAAAATATAGTTTTACTATGCGAGTTAAGTGCTGGCATACACACGTATTTCGTAAGGCATCCATAGACAACAAAAATAGAATTTACCTACTTAAATCTGCAAATTAATGAGTTCGTATATGAAAATAACATTGTGATTGTGACACAACCTCCTTTCATCCATCCGGTTGGCCAAGCTTGTCTGTCAGTCTTATGCCAGTCATCACACTAACAGACGAGCAACCTTTTTACGTGTGACGTCATTTATCTACATAAAATTATGATAGTTGCAGAATACAGAGTGAGTAGGTAACCCTTTTTGACTTATGACTTCTTTTGAATGTTTTATGATAAGGGGACCAGAAACTTATTACCAAATATCCGATGCGGAAACTCATGTTTATGTAATCGAAGGGTATCTCCCGAATAATGTAAGATGATTAACATCAGAATTTTCTTATCGCAATTTGCAAATAATAAGCATAATTTAAAACCTATTTATTTAAATCCATACCACGATATTGAAACTACCTACAATTTATAATTAGTGCTGTAAGTATATCTACTGAAAATAACAACACGTGGTATCCATTAGATAAAATGATCTGTCACGTTATCGTACCCATTACCAATAAAGCTTAGGGGCTTGTCTGATTATTAGCTAGTAGTCATTATGATTACCTACATTACTTAATTATAAAGAGTATCGTTGTATAACTTTGGTACACAGTGGTGCTTCACAATGTTGCATCAATTAATAACTAAGCCAGACTTATATACCATCGAAACTAATATTATAAATATGAAAGTAACCGTTTCTCTGATAACTTTCCCGCCTCAACCGCTGAACTGTTTTATTAAAAGCGATAGAGATAGATAGAGTTCTCGCCAAACTTATTGTCAAACGATTTTTACAGCCGGGTTAAACTTAACTAGTGCCAACTTCAACCCGGGCAATAAGTTTGGCGAGAACTGTACATTGTAATCTTAGGAAGAACTTAAGGTACATACATATTGTCACGTAAATAAATAATCCTATAGTACTTTTAAATAGTGCTTTCCCTAAAACCATGCGCACCAGCTAGCTTAGATAATATATCAATCTCACGACACATGTTTACGGGCATGTCAATATAATTCTACATAATAATATGTTGCGATCGCATCATTTGTTATGCATTCAGTTTACCAATGTAAAACTTATCAGATTACTAAGTAATGTGCTAATTATTAAGTGCTTATCTAAGTAATTTAGCAAGAGATTCAGTTTGACCACAGATAAAAAATATTTCGATTCAGCTAATTAATGGGCCAGCACATAATTAACAGGTATAGAGACATATATAAGTTAAAACAAGATTAAATAACTATTACTTAGTGTTACTAAAGTTAAGTAATTTTTCTCACAAATTTCCCTAAAAATGTCCGATTAAGATTAGCGTATGATGAAATTGCCACTCTTTAAGTTCGTCATTGCAAATTAATGAGGGATCAGCATGTGGGTTATCTACAGTACGTCGTGATGGCTGCGTGAACATGTTATTCACTTCACGGTGCTGTATATGTTAATAATGTTTTTATTTAATCCTCACGTAATAAGTTCCGATACAGTGGCCTAAACGTTTGCGAGTAATTTTGTATACACGGTATGTTACAGAGAAACAATTTGCTTACAATCACAGAATTTGAATATACTACCTACACGTCTTATATAAAACGATATCTACACCTAAACCTAGTGTTTAGACTAGACATAGACCCTAGTCTATTGGAACATAATTCATAGTGGCCTCGGTAGTCCAGTCTAGTTCGTGGTGTATATATATGGATTTATTCTATTTTTAGAAATAAAAAATAAATAAAATGTAAATCTGAGAATATTTTCTGGATTTTTACTTACGTAACAGATTTAATAAATTATCATCATTACTAGTTTATTAGCGAAATGTTTTTGTCATAAATTATAATATGTTTATATGTCTGATTATATTATTTTCAACTGGAACAAAACCAGATAGTACAAATAAAAAAATATTTTTCATCCCACCATCTCGGAAAGACTATTTTTACTCTTCGATATCTGAGTGCAAAAGTCGTTTTTATCCTCTAGAGAGACAAAGTCGATTGAATTTAGAACATCGTGCTTTTACCCCCCTGGCGCCGAATTTATCATACAACTTTTTTTTAATTTGTTAAAAACTCAGACTTGGAACCTTCCCTAGGTTCCGAGTCTAAACGCAACAAAGTATCGATAATGTCGAATCGATATTTTTTGAAAATATCAGTATCGATACTGATATTTTTATTTAAAAATATCGATATATGGGCGATATATCTTAAAAACCAAATTATAAAACAACAAATCAAGTCGACAAATCAAGTTGTTAGTAAAAAAAAAGCATTCCTTTTTGGGATTTTATAATCTTAAAACTTATAGATGTTTATTAGATTTTTATACCTTTTTGATACTTTGAATTTTATATCGAAATATTAAATATCGCTCAAAAATATCGATACATTAAAAAAATAATATCGATATATCGATGTATCGATATTTTTTCAACAAGCCTACCGGAACTTTCTTGGTGTACTTTTTTAAGTCACTAACACCAACATTACAATATCTAACAAAAATATTACACTCAAGTAATTGTAGCAACGTTACTTTCAATTTCTCTTAATTATACCTAGTATTATTTGTTATAATTTAAAGAATAGGTATTCTGTAAAACTTACCTATCATATAGTATTTAATACCTAAAATGAAATAAAAGTATCTTGTGGTTGTAAATGTTTTTTTTAGTCATTTCCTCGCTGAGGTGGGATGAAAAGTTACGTGTTGCACTCGAGTGCAAAGATTTTTCACCTTGTGCTCTTTTAATTCCCTCGCTGACGCTCAGGATTCTAATTTTTGAATCACTCGCTCCGCTCGTGATTCAATTTTAGAATCCTTCGCTTGCTCGGTCATCAAAATTGAGCACGCGGTTAAAAAGCAACTTTGCACTTTTGTATAACAAATAACTATTATCTGTATATACATATTATTATAACAAACAACCCCGGATGTATTCATTACCGAACGTTGGATAGATTAGTAATACCGGACACAAAATGACCGATTTACAAACAAAAAATAAACCATTATCAAACAAATTCGAATCGCGTGATGAAATTCTTTTAGTTCAGTACACGTGGTGTGTATTATTAAATCATAATACTTAATCAATAATATCAACAATGAACGTTTATTCGCCAGAAACAACAGCGTGTTTCGTTAAGTTAGCGGCATGCAAATAATGATAGAAATTATTGTTAGAACCAATAATAAGAAAATTGATTAATTGAAGTATCGGAGCAGGGGTATAGCCAATAATTATCTCGTATAATGTCTGCAGTTATAAACAGATTCTTAACAATGGCCGCACTCAGCATATACTCGTAGTATTTAATCATCTATCTATTTAGCCGGTAACACCCACTGCTGAGTAAAGGCCTCATCTCTATTATGTTACTGTTGCCGATCTTGTGAAAGTCACACCCACCGATTCCCCAGTGCCCTCACAATATCGTCCGACCGTGGGCTGGTGGTCTGCCCTGCAATCGTTTTACATCTCTTGGTCACCATTCCGTTAATCCATTAAATTAATTTAATGGCCCATTTAATCATACTCAAGTTTAATATAATAACTATGTTTCTTAGGTATGAAGCGACAGACATGAACATCTACCGGTCGGCGCTGTCTGCGTGCGTGATCATGGGCCTGCCCAACGTGTACGACTACATCCACAAACATCGCGAGCGACTCATGGAGGAGAAGCGCCAGAAGATCCTGCTCTCGGAGACCGCGCGACATGGACAGCACCGCACGGCGTTGCCTGATGTTAGAATTAACACCTCCAAGCCAAATTTATGGCCCCGGCGGTTTTAGACTGATTAAATCAGTCTAAAACCGCCGGGCCATAAATTTCGTAACTTAATTTCGGATTTTACGGTTCCTCCGTATTGTCACTTATTGCACCATACACTCACAATCAGTCGGATATATGTGCATAATTGCAGTCGAAGAATAACTCGTAGGTTTCGCGTAGTCACTGTGTAGGCCCCACGTAGCTGTCTCGTAGGCACCGCGTAGGCCCCGCGTAGCCGTCTCGTAGGCACCGCGTAGGCGCTGTGTTGAGTAGGCGTAGAAGCTGCGTAGCTGCGTACCGCGTAGGCATTGCGTATACTCCACGTAGGCGTCATGTAGACGGGCGCGTAGTAAGCGCCTCGTAGGCACCGCGTAGGCGCTGTGTAGCTGCGTAGGTGCCGTGTAGACGCTGCATATGGCCTGTACATCCACGTAGGCATCGTCTAGGACTCTCTCTCGATGTGCAATTGCTTACGTCTCGTCAACGCCCATCGCGATGTAGATTCCTTAGAAAAAATCTCTTTTAAATGTTATCAATAATTATGTTGATGAGTCCAGTAGTAGTTTTAGACATTAGAAGAGACTTTAGTTCACATGTTTTGTCAACTTAAGTACAAATATGTGAATAATATACTTAAAGATTTTAGAAAGATGACATATTACACATACTGTAAGTATTGATGAATGTGTAATCGTTATCTATACTAATAATATTATAAAGAGGAAAGGTTTGATTGATTATGTGTTTGTTTGTTTGTTGCGAAACTACTAGACCGATTCGAAAAATTCATTCAATGTTAGATAGCCCATTTATCGGTGAAGGTTATACATATCTTTAACTAAAGTTTGCTATATATTTATTAGCTATATATTTATTTAAGATTAGCTATATATTATCACGCTACGACTAATAGGAGGGGAGTATCAATGAAAAATGTTGCAAAAACGGGGGAAAACTTTATACGACCACGCGGGCGAAGCCGCTGGCGGAAAGCTAGTACAGTTATAAAAAACATCTATCCACCATCACGGCTGTACTCCCGAAGGGTTAGGACCACGAGGCTAACCGAGGCAGTTCAAAATAAAAAGAAACGTAAGCATAATTCAAGTAAGATAAAGGTCATAATTAGCTAGCATGTCTTTACTCTTCTATAATAATTACCCTTTTATCACCTTCATAATAAAATTGTTTATTTATAGATACCTAACTATCGTTAGACCGTTTCATCATACGATGTAAAAAATTGCGATAAGAGAAAGATCAATGGTCAGTGAAATAATAGCAAACTCATTATTGTAAGGGCTCAAGCGAATTTAGCACGGACCGTGTCTGGGCAGCATACCACTGCATTCATTAATTGTTATTGTGAATGTGTTGTGATATCAAAAGCCATTATAATTTATCACTACGTTACGTATATTATAAATATGTTTTCTTAAATATGGGGTTAAGCAAGTTTATTTTTAACCCCCGACGCAAAAACGACGGGGTGTTATAAGTTTGACGTGTCTGTGTGTGTGTGTGTGTGTGTGTGTCTGTCTGTGGCATCGTAGCTCCCGAACGGATGGACCGATTTTGATTTTGTTTTTTTTATTTGAAAGGTGAATTAGTCGGGAGTGTTCTTAGCTATGTTTGATGAAAATCGGTCCAAGATGGCCGCCGCTACAAAATAGCGAATTACATATTTTTTCACAACTCCGTCAACATGGGTATCAAATGAAAGGGTTTAACGAGGAGAACACTATACACTATGATAAATTTCAAATCCAAGATGGCCGCCACCACAAAATGGCAAATTACATTTTGAGTCGGGGGTTTTCAAAATTTTTAATTTAGGTTAGGTTAGTTATTTATTTAAAGTTGGACAGGATACCTAAATAATTTGATATTAAAAGTATAAATATGATGTTATGTAAACAAGAATTTTGTGGGTGTATCAAATAGTTAGCTATCCGCCAACGGCATAATTTTTGGAATTGGTCCAGTTGGTTTTGGCTTTACTCATTACAATATTACAAATCATTTCTCTTTATAATATTAGGAAGCATTTTTGCGCTTATCTTAAATAAGATTTGTTCATGAAAGAAACTCGAAGCTCTAATTGTCTGTGATAAGTTCGTAACTCTTTCCTTCGAAACAACCTATTTTTGAAATAATTAACAAGGAACAATAAAAATTATGAATGCATAAACCCCAACAGTTATATCAGCTCCCACTGAAGCTTGAAGAAGCTTGGAGCTCGCCTGCACGAAAAACTGACACCCTAGAGTCTAGGGTGTCATCATCATTGCGCAACCATGTTACACAGAAAATTTATAGTTGCCCCAAATAAAAATATTGGTAATACCTACCTACCTATCGACCCCTGCGGTTAGTGTCATGTTATGACATAGTATTGCACAATACAATATTACTGATATTACGCAATATAATATTACTGACAGTTAAGATTCGCTAGAACTAAATCTTCGTCCCAGGTGAAAGTTATTCTCAGTCAGCGAGATTCCTCTGAGAGGACGTTTTTCCGTCTTGGATATTCAGATTGTTCTTTACAGAGTAACCGGCCGTGGTTGGTGCAGGTCCATCTGATGGAAGACAACGACGACATGCTGGAGCAGCTCGGGCTGATGGAGAACCAGGCCGCCAACAACGATGCGCCGGCGCCGCCCCCGCCGCCGCCGCCGCCCCTCCCGCCGCAGCCTATGGAGCAGGACTAGTGCACTCCAAGGTTCCTAATAGTATATTAGTGTAATACCCTTTACTAACGCTCACGATACATAGGCTGTAGGTATGCGGTCACATAATACATAATTATTTATTTTTAGTATTTTGTCGTTTCACTAGAGTAGCGTTCTGTGGTTTCACTTAGTTTACGTCTAATCGCGTGACTAAGACTATATAATACTAGACACAAATAGCACAATGTCAGTGAGTGAATTAAATAGTTTTGCTTTTTAAAAGCTATCGAGATAGCTAGATATCGAGGAACCTTGTACCTATTACTATCATACATGTAGAGGTATAACTTTAGAAGTTAGTTTGTAATATTAGTATGTGCACATATCTTATGAATTGTTTATATAATAGATATTTTATTCATAGATATTATATATTATAGATTTAATTCATACAAGATTGTGTGTATGACGTTGTGTATCTGATAACAAAGTACTTATTAGCAAATATTATTCAATATCGATAATTGTAAATTGCGATTCATTATTAATTGACTGTAGTCTCAGGCGATAGTTATATGAACTTACGTTACTTTAGGTACCTAGTTTCGCAATAATCGTAATAAAATTTAATTGTTACAGGTCTCACTGAAACTTTTCTGTTATTCGAAAAGCCTAACCGACTAATAGTACCTAAACTACCTAATCAATAAGATGAAGAAATAAAAGTCTTAGGAAAAAGTATAGTGAAGTTAATATTATGTAAAATTATTATGTAACCGTCCTTTATTTTTAAAAATATTTACATTTATTATAGCAATTTTGGCATATTTATAATGTTGTGATATTTTCATAATGTGAATCATTCCTGTATTTTTGGAATATTTTTGAAAATTGTATAAAATTTTTCAGACAAGTATATGATACTTAATAAGAAAGAATAACTAGTATTTTTATTTTTTACTGTACTTAACTACATCCTAACTTAATAAGCTTTTATGATAGTGTGATATCACAGTAAAAATAGTTACATTTTACTTACAATAGGTTCAAAGTGGTCCATCTTTTTGACAATACATATTTTCGTAGCCGGCGGGTGTAGCTATTTCGGAACAAATAGCAATCTTGTAGTCGTGAGATAAATTTTATCAGGATAGAAATTGTTTTTTAGAATCCGTTCATTGAATTCATTTTTTATTAAGTCCAATTTTGCCACCCTATATAAATACTTGTCGGAATATTTATAATAGTGATACCAGGATAAAGATAAAACTCAATAAGGATACAGAAACGGGAAACGAAAAGAATATGTATTACAAAAACAAAACAAATATAAATAAACATAATTTTATCTTAGTCTCCAGCAAGTCACTTAAAAAAATTCAATTTTCGACCATAAATTAAGTGAGTATTAAGCTTAATTCAAACCTTTATTATGCGTCGTATTGTCTGTCGTTGTTCTCGCACACCGCTTCACTGATGGCAGTGGCCTGTGCTAAAGATTTAACACCAGCGTCTGCAGCCATGCGCTGCCACACGCGATCTGTCCATGCCACAGCCGTGAAACACGCACCGTTGCTGATAAAAGCCCGCAGAGTGACCGCGCCCAGCCCGCGACCCATGCACCGCCATCCATCCGTCCGAATAGACTGCACGAAACAGTCCCAAGCACCCGTGTACCTTCCCACCACATCACCTTGTATCCTCGATTTTACCACATCAATAGGATATAATATCACCCACGACAAAGCTCCTGCGAAACCTCCTGCCATAAACACTTTCATCACAGATTGATCCCCTCGAGTCATTGCCTCGTATGAGGTGAAGTAAATCGCGAACGCAGGGCTATCGCGAGCCATCGTCACACACAGACCACGGAAAAGGGCTTTGAAACCTCCGGTACGTATGATGTGGCGGGCTCCGGCCCACGCTCCTGACGGCATGCCGTCTCCGGGCTTTGACAACTGCTGTCGTGTTTTGATTAATTCCACAGGAGCACAGGCGAAGCTTTGAAGCATACCGGCGGCAGCCCCTGCCGTCGCGTGCGTGCTTAGAGAATTTGGATTGGGCAATGCCCGTCTTGTGTTTCCATAAGCACCAAAAACTATCGCATTTACAGCCGCTATACCGCCCAAGGGAGCACCTACTCCGCGGTAAGCGGTTGACAACGTTCCTCCTTTCAAAAGAGCCTTCGTACATTGTAGCGCACTGCCTCTGCCCGACTGTATATGCACTTTCAATGTATCTAAAGGATGACCAGCAATGATTCCCGCACAACCTAAAAACACAAATCGGTTAGCTTTAAATAACCTAGGATAAGTTAAAATGAATTAGTTCGCGGTATATGTAGGTAACTATCTTACCCCCTATACATCCAGCTACGAAATCCAGCGCCATATTTGTAAGCGTACAAAATTTCTTTGACTAGATGTGCCTGCAAAGAAAATTCAAGACATAAAGTCAACAGTTTCTTTAAAGCGTAAAGCTTTAAAAAAAACAGTGGTGAATGTTCTACCTTAAAACTTAGTTAGGTGACTTAAGTTTATTTAACTTAGGTATACTTAATCATAATTCACATGAATCTTCGGCGGGGTCAGTACGATGAATAGCAACTTTGTAGATTATACATCTGCCTATCGGTAATCACTTATTTACATAAACTTTTGGGGTGACCTTCAATAAGTTCATCATCTGAAAACATTTAATTCTTACCTCCAGTGTTCAAATTAGGTAGTCGTAATGAGAATTCACGTTGTCTCCACTTGAGGTGACGCCAATGAACATATTGGTAGAGAATAGAACAGCGGAGAATCGTTTTCCGGCGATCCAGCCTCTTTGGGGAGCAGCTTGAGTATGCAATGCGCAGGCGCCGCGCTCGCGATCTCGCCGCCTGTACGCTCGCTAGCGATACTTCCACACGCATTATCTTCTCCCTTGGGTCACTCTTATCGCTAGGGTCAGAATATGTCTTCGAAACAAAATAATAGATAATTATACATACTACGCCAATAATTTATGCTGCAAATTTTTCCATCTAGTGACACCTTATAATGTTTATTTTATTCATTGAATAAAAGCCTCAAAGATACTAGTGTTGTAATAAATTTAAGTACTTACTAGAATAATCTATATGCAACATTACGGGCATCTCAATATCTCTCTCTAGCTCTGCGAGGTTTATACACAGGTTTGCAGAAAATGCAGGGGCGGACCGTGAGTTTGTGGGGCCCTGGGCTAACACCTCTTGGGGGGCCCACCAGTGGCGTATTTTAAGATTCAGCGCCCCAGGCCTGTAGGGTTTGCCGCCCCATAACTTGGAAAGCGATTTTTTGATATTTTTCAATGGACACATTACTTACCCGTAGTAATACTTTTAATGTGATTTCCTTTCTTACTTCTACAATAGTAAGTTATTAGAAGGGTAATTACAATTAGTTGTCAAGTTGTCGCATTTAAGAGCGAGCGAAGCGACCTCGAAAATTGGAGCCACCCACCTCGGACAGGTTAGGTTAGAAGAGTAACTACATTTAGTTTGTTAGTGTTTTATGCAAGAGCGAGCGGAGCGAGCTCGAAAATTTGGGCCACCCACCTCGAACAGGCTGGGTTAGAAGAGTAACTACAATGAGTTTGTTAGTGTTTCATGCAAGAGCGAGCGAAGCGAGCTCGAAAATTTGGGCCACCCACCTCGGACAGGCTGGGTTAGAAAAGTAACTACATTTAGTTTGTTCACTACCACCAGGCACCTTATGTAAGAGCGAGCGAAGCGAGCTCGAAAAATTGCGCCACCCACCTCGAACAGGCTGGGTTAGAAAAGTAACTACAATTAGTTTGTTTACTACCTCCAGGTGTTTCATGTAAGAGCGAGCGAAGCGAGCTCGAAAATTGGGGCCACGCACGCTCGGGACAGGTTAGAATAGTAATTAAAATTAGTTTGTTACTACCTCCAGTTGTCTAATGTAAGAGTGAGCTCGTAATTTGAGGACCCATCTTGGACAGGTGACGTTAGTGAAAAGGGTAATTACGGACAATTTCTTGACGGCCTGTAAAGTCCGCTAAAACTAAGATCGCTACCGAAGGTCCAGTTTAGGTTTCGGCTGAAAATTCTGCTGCGATCAAACACTACATACAATATACATTTGACATTAGGATCAAAAAAGGCTCGGTTTCGGTCGAAACTAAGACCAAAATTTTGGTGTCGGTTTCGTCTGAAAATCACGTTTAAGTTGGGCCCACTAAGGCCCACTTGCACCAATTTTCCTAAACATATTAATTTTTTTAAGCATACACAATTTTCTATTGTAAAATTTTAATAAATAAAGCTTAAAAATTTTTGTATATGCTAGTGAGCCCAAAATTTTGTTAGTTTGCGGCGACTCAAGGCTACTTGATTGAATTTGCGACAAAATACATCAGTGAAAAAATTCAACAGGGATTCTCCTGTTCGGTTATTAGACCTCGCGGTCATCCACATTTTGGCTGAGGTTTTAAAAATGTAGTATTTTTTTATTCGTACTCTTGTCCATGGTCATCAATGGGCGCTGGTGGGCCGCTTATATCCGGGGGGCCCTGGGCTGCAGCCCAAAAAGCCCATCGGTAGATCCGGCCCTGAGAAAATGACACTTAAGTAATTATATTTTATGACCATAATACTCAGTTGCGGAAGGCATGTTCAGATAATACTGTATGTTTGTATTTGGTAAGTATATTAGGTACCCATCGCATCTCTCAACCTGCCATTATACAACCCGCTCTTCAAGTCTGTAACATTCAAAAGTACAGTACACATGCAACAACTTCAGCGAAATAAAGTGAGCCGTTTGGTTGCGCATGGGTAAAACCTAAGCAATCCAAACCATATACAAATGTACATTTTGAATACTTTTGATGAACCACAGATGTTATTAATTTAGCATAGTGTATTGTGTTGGTACTCTGCTTCTGATTAAATTAATGGAACAAACTCAAGAATTTCATCGACAGTTTGACCGGTTTTGGAATATAAAGTGAAGCAGTAAAACAAAATGAAACAGGGAATACAAAATGTACCATATACTCGTAAAATAATATATGTGTATCGATAATGTAACAGCAATAACGTACAGCCACGCACTCATTCATCAATAAATTTATTATCTTCTAGAATAGGGGAGACCTTTCACCCCCAAATAGATGTTGTTGACCGCAACGAATAACAACGCCCATTATTATCAAATTTTAATTATAGGCACCAACAAGGAACATAAATTTCATTCGTATTTACCAACCTACTAAGTTAAATTATCGTAAGTTGATTGAACAACCAATGAGTGTGAATAATTGTTTGAGTACCGGGCTGCTGATCACGAGGTCGTGGGTTCGATTCCCTCAGAACACAATTATATATTATGTGATGAAGACAAGTTTTTGTGTTGGTCTGGGTGTTTCTTATTCTCTTCTTCTATTATTATATTTACAAAAAAAAGTATTTTATACTTATTTGTTATTTATAATGTTAAAGTAACCCTCCTTTTACCCGACTTTTTTCCCCGTTAGGAAGGTTATGTCGGTCATTTTATTATCATTGGCATTGGGACACTGGGATGTTGCGCATGTTTTCAAAAGGATCAGGACACCAGCCTAGCTTTACCTAATTATTTCTATTACAAACTTATCGAAACTCTGTCTAAAAAATGACGTAAAAAAATCCAGTCAAGAAGTCCCTGCTCTGATTCTTCCTATTAATAAGCTAAGTAATTAGGTATATGTATATACCTACTTAAGTTAGTATAATATGTATATACCTAGTTAAGTGTTAAACTTAGGTGACCTACGTATAAAATAGGAGTTCACATTTCAGAGATAAATTGAACGAACAATAACATTTTGTCTAGAAATATTACGAACAGAAACACTTGACGCAAACATTGGACCACGCCCATAAATTAATAGGTATTATAAAGAAATATTTGATTGTTTGCACTGAATAGACTCCGAAACTACTGGACCGATTTGAAAAATTTGGCGGACGGCTAGTTTATTTATAACTTGCTGACTGCTGAATAATAATTATATGATTATTCTGAACCTTAGATTGATATAAGTTCTGATCATACATAAAACTGTAGGTATTCGACAATATTGTGTGACTGTTTGACTAATTAAAGAATCAAACTTGCATTTGTAATTAATAGTAGTTCCATACACTGAGGTAAGTATACATAAATACATACTATTACATACTCCTCCTTATACTTTAGGTATCCCCAAATTGTCCCAGAAGGGGCATAGGTGTACTAATTTACACCCTTTTTAACGTCGTATGTATTATAAATACCATCTACATATGTCGTATCGGGCTTCCGGTATTGAAGATAAATTAGGTTACATTGGCATTCGAAATGTTAGACTAGCTAATCAGAATAAATTAATCATCAATTAACGATTCAGGTCTGGCTTAGCAATATTATTAAGTACGCTTTTAAACTAAAAAATTTAAATTTAAATCTTTGCCTTTGTAGTTAAAAATGTCAGGTCAATAATTCAAAATTGACAATAGTGAGTGTCACTAATTATTTGTAGTTATTCTTAAAATTATTATATTTTATTATAATTTAATTTTTTTTTATTCATAGATAGAATAAGTTCTTAGTTTTATTAGCCTTTGGCATATTGACAATCAAATATCTACTTTAGTATAATATCTTTAATATCTTTTTTTTAGTACTTTGACGCCTAGGTGCGGAAATTTTGGTTTTTATTTTTATTTATTATTTTGTCAATATTAGTATAATACTCGTAGTAAATAAATGTAATATATCGCACCTTTAGAATTATAGGGACCCATTTCGAAATTTTTGGATTTCGACTTTTAGTCGAAAATGAACCTAGGACGACCAAACTCAGCGACCCTTAATAAAAGAAAGACCGAAATTAGCTTAGAAAGGTACAATCGTATACTTCGGTCGTATTCACTCCGTCCCGTCCCTCCACGTTTGTTTAGTTTGAGCTAGGCGCAAACAGTAGTGTGCCGTTCGTGTCAACAGCATGATTATTATTATGGAGACCTAAACCGTATTAGGCCAATACAAGACTGAAAATTAAGGTAAGTGAATGTTAAAGCTTTTAGTAAAGTAGAGACTTATTTAATAATTGGGTCTATTTTATACTGAACTTGCTGTATGCAGCTGTGACCAATTCGTCATTAAGTCACTCTTTGACTGAAAATATGTTTGAATTAATGATGCAATCATTACTAGGTCTATGCTTTTAAGAAACTAATGTTAATTATGAAAACTTATTAATAAATACGCCTTTATTGTAATAAATATGATTTATTTTCAGAGACTTTATAAGATACGAGTCTGTCTATTTATAAAATAATTTTATTCATCTTTTAAATAGGTCATAACTATATTATCACTTTTTTGCATGTTTCAGATTTACCTAACGAATTATAGTAATATAACGTAAATTTAAGTAATTATATTGACATAAAGTACAAGGAAGTCAGAGGAAAATGAAGAGAAGAGTCGATTATATTTTAGAAAAACTAAAGGTGCTTAACTGTAACAAAATCATATCTTTATAAATATCAAGGTATCTATTAGAGGTGTGCGCCGATTTAATTTTCGTCGGCGGCGGCGTGATGGCAATATTTTGCTGGCAGTGGCGGCGTAACCGGCGTGAAATCGGCGTCAGTACCTACTTTTGATTTTGACTTCAAAGAGAAGAAAGACACTTCAGGTTTTATTACCTTCTAGTTTTAGAAAAAACAACATATTACAACATCATCATCATCATATCAGCCAAAAGAGGTCCACTGCTGAACAAAGACCTCCATTGACTTTCACAGGGACCGGTTGTATGTCGTCTGCATCCAACGACTTGCAGCGACCTTTACCAGGTCTCCGGTCTATCTCGTTGGAGGCCGTCCCACGTTGCGCTTTCCGCCGCGTGGTCTCTATTCCAGAACCATTCTACCCCAGCAGCCATCAGTTCTACGAGCTATGTGCTCCACCCACTGCAACTTCAACTTGCCAATCCTTTCGGCTATATCGGTCATTTGGTTCTTCTACGGATCTCCTCATTTCTGATTTGGTAGCGTAGAGAAATACCAAGCATAGCTCGCTGAGTGACCTTGAGCTTTGGCCCATCGTGAGTGACCACGTCTCTGTGCCATATGTCATCACTGGTAACACACACTGGTTGAAGACTTTTGTCTTAAAGCATTGTGGTATAGTTGACGAAAAGACGTTGCGAAGTTTCGCGAACGCTGCCCAGCCGAGTCGGATTCGAAGAGTGACCTCTTTCTCGAAGTTGGACCTGCCTAGCTTGACGGTTTGTCTTAGATAGACATACTCATCAACAACTTTGAGAGCATTGCTCCCAACGGATATTGGGATGGGCACGACATGAGCGTTTGACATAAATTTCGTCTTGCCCATGTTCTTTTAAGACCCACCTGCTAGGAAACTGTTGAGGTAATTGAGTATTGTGCTGAGCTCATGAAGCGATTTTGCGATATCGATATCGTCGGTAAATTGAAGATGAGTGATATACTCGCTATTGATGTTGATGCCAAATCCTTTCCACGTCAGTAACTTGAAGGCATCTTCCATTGCGGTGGTGAATAGTTTCGGGGATATGACATCTTCCTGGATAACACCCTTTTGCAATGGAATTGCCCCCGTACACTGTTGCTGTACTCGGACCGACATAATGGCGTCTTTGTATAAGCACTTTAACGCTTCAAACTGTGGTTGGAGATATCTTCCCCGCCTACTTATTACCTACCACCAAGCGAGCACCTTTCCCCCGGATGTAACCTTCTATGGCACATTTGGAAGTCACTAAACCGACTCAGAACCCAAGCGGGGACGTGTAATTCAAATCTGGTTAAGTGGGGACGTGACGATGACGTCTTTTCGTCAACTTATACCACAATGCCTCAAGACAAAAGTCTTTAACCAGTGTGTACTA
The DNA here is from genome assembly GCA_946251955.1 of Acronicta psi. NCBI lineage: Eukaryota > Metazoa > Arthropoda > Insecta > Lepidoptera > Noctuidae > Acronicta > Acronicta psi. The sequence continues at coordinate 4,613,519 of OX276475.1, read as the reverse complement.
CCAGTGATGACATATGGCACAGAGACGTGGTCGCTTACTATGGGCCTCATAAGAAAGCTCAAGGTCACTCAGCGAGCTATGGAAAGTGCTATGCTTGGTATTTCACTACGCGATCGAATCAGAAATGAGGAGATCCGTAGAAAAACAACGTTGCCGACATAGCTCAAAGGATAAGCTAACTGAAGTGTCAGTGGGCGGGGCACATAGCTTGTAGAATTGATGGCCGCTGGGGCAGAAAGGTTCTCGAGTGGAGACCACGCACCGGAAAGCGAAGCGTAGGACGGCCCCCAACGAGATGGACGTATGACCTGATAAAGGTCGCTGGAAGTCGTTGGATACAGGTGGCATATAACCGGTTCTTGTGGAAGTCAATGGGGGAGGCCTTTGTTCAGCAGTGAACCTCTGTAGGCTGATATGACGATGATGATAAAGTGGGGATATCTCAATGAAACGGCTGCAGGGTGTGGTTGTGGAACTGTGCCGCAAACAATGGTGCACCTCCTATCCTTTCCTTTGTGCCCCACAACATGCAATCAAAGGCACCTCTGCGCAGCAACTGACGATAGTGTGGAAGTAGCGAAGTTTTGGGATTTAAAAAAGTCGTACCTTCGACACGAAGAAGAAGAACGCTTCGATATACCGATAGTCAATGTGGCACCGCTGCAGAGATTGCAGCATCGCCCAAGTTTCAATCGAAGGCTTTCTCATAGTCCACAAACGCTAAGCAAAGTGCCTGATTACACTCCTCGGTCTTCTGTAAATATGCCGAAGCGTATGGAAGTGGTCTATGGTACTAAAACCTTTTCGATAACGGCTTGTTCCGAAGGCTAGAAGTCATCAAACCTGCGCTCGAGACGATTCGTGATGACCCTTCAAAACAACTTGTAGGCCTGGCTCAGAAGCGAGATAGGTTCCTCAATAAGGTGTTATCGCCTTTTTTGAAGAAAAGCACCACCACGCGTCTGTTCTATGCCGCTGTGCTGTTCGCGTTCTATGCTGTGTTTACTTTCCTATTAAAAAGTTTTTATTTTCATAAACGATGTTTTTTTTGTATGAAACATAAAAAATACCCTAAAACAATCAGATTTATAATTATAACAATGATTTATTTAGAAATAAAACGGAATGTTGAACACTTTTTCGGAATTGGATAGACTCAATTAATAATAGGCCTTTAAAAAAAATACGGGTTCAGTCAAGTATAGACCCAGAATGGTACTAGTTTTAAATTAATTAAAAATAAAATATTATTAATAATTTTTATTTACTTTTTATGGCTAAATCATGTAAATAAACAAGTTGAGTATGATATCAAATTAAAATACCACGGTTTTTTTTATATACATTCGAATAATCAAACTTTTATTATAAAGTGGACCAATGTATGAAATTTTAATCGCTGTTTTCCAAAAAAACTACTTTTTTAGTTAGGTCTCTATAATTCTAAAGGTGCGATATGTATCTAATATTTATCTGACTCTGTCAACTGTCAAGTCTGTCAGTGTCAATGTCAAATGTCAATTGATGCAGCCACTGCATTTGCTATTTTTATTTATCGATTTGGATGAATTTAAAAATATTTTGTGTATAAGCAGCTGGCAAATATTATAATTAGTATGGTTACGAATAAATTTGCCAATAACCAAAGTCCAATATTTATACGACCAGTTATGCGATAAGAAAAATATCTTTGGCTACCCAAAATGGATCAGGAAAATATGTCCGAAGATATCACAGAAAAAGAAGAAGTGAAAAGGGAAGATTACATTGAAATAGAAATACCTTACAACTTGTACCAATTTCTAAATTCAGAACAATGCAATGTACAGAGCATGTGTCGAATATGTCTGGCTACAGACAGCGAGTTTCTGTACCCCTTGTTGACTACTAAAGAAAACAATATTCTCGCTCATATGTTCACTGCAATCACGAATGTTCAAGTAAGTTTGGGTGCATGTCACCCGTAGTCATGTCTCTACTAATCTTGTTTTAATTTCCTCAAATTCCTTTAGAACCTAGGCTGAAAACTTGGGCTAAGTGGGCTAGTAAGTACAGATAGGGACAGCATAAGCCAACTTGGTTTGGTCAGTGCTCTGTCCTGATAGTCTAACTTTTTTAGTGGATATAGGTAGATTCCTGCACCCTATATTAATCAATGTTTACATACACATATACAATTTATAACTACCTACCTAAATATGCTTAAATTGAAAAATCCTTTTCTAAATGAATGGTATTTCTTATATGTTCTAATTTTGTGTTTATTAATTTTACCCACTGTGTTCATCCAGCTATTATCAGAAGATGGCTTACCGTCAAGTATATGTCACCCGTGTCAGACTCAAGTCATGCAGTGCTATGAGTTCAAGATCAAGTGTGAGAAGTCAGACTGCATGCTCAAGTCAATACTGACTGGGGAATTCATTGCCAAAGAGGAAGTACCTGATCTTAGCATGTTGGTATTTGTACTATGTAATCCAAGTTCAACAGGTCTATTTAAGATTTTTGCCTTTTTTACTATAATATGCCTATCATATTATATCTCTCTGCATCTCACATTTGTGTACTTAATTAAAATTCATGAAAGACTTAAAGAAAGTTGTGATTTCAATGTTGTCTCATAAAATTTCAGGATCCCAAAACAAGAAAATGCAGAAAATAATAATTTTATTGGAAATGATAATGATAATATTAATGATAGCCAACAGTATTTAAATGAAAATATTGATTTTAAAGATGAAATTGAAATACTAGAAGGTATTTTGTTCGTATATTCTCTAAATTTTGTTTCTTTAAAAATGGGCAGCTTGTTAGGATCTATAACACTCTTGTAATCATTATTGTTATGCCCTCTAATCTAATAAGATGTACTGCTATTTTAATAATTATTGTAAGCTTACTGAATTTTGAGTCCATAAAAGTAATCTATGGATATGGGAATATCTTATATTGCCTTTCAAATCAAATAAAATCAAAATCATTTATTTGCGTCAAATGTGATAGGCACAAAATTATTGTAGTGCAAAGATAATAGTAAAAAAATATTTAAAAAATCTCTTTCACAGATGTGCAATATTTAGAAGATCTCAGTGATAACACTAGCAACAGTAATAACAACCTTTCTATAGTAAGAAGGTGCAGGAAGAAAAAGTAAATATTAAATTCTTTTTTAATGTTGTTACAATTGGCTATAAAAATATTCAATTTGATATATTTTCCTCTTTTCAGAAAAAACATTAAAAATGCTGATGAAGGTCAGTTATCTCTATAATGGTTTGTATTTATTTACATTTGTAAACTAATTATTTTTAGTAAACAACTACATAATTAGGTACTTATATTGAATTAAGTAGGTGTTATTACGAAAGATTATAATTTAAAATAATGTTTAATACAGCTTTTTAAGTAGCTAATATTGATTATAAAATATAAAGTAAATTGTAAGAATCTTTAAGAATTCATATTTTATTTAGTTTTCACATTTCAGAATCAAAAACTCCGCTAAAGACTCCAAAAAAGAAACTTGGAAAGGGTGGCAAGAAAGCGAATTCATTTCAATGCAATATTTGTTCTAAGGTATACATTTCACTAATACAATCATTTTTCGCTTGACGAAACCAGTACCAGATTAAGCTATGAAGAGTCTTACTAGACTTCCTGGCAAACTCTTACCTTAAGAATAACAACTATTTGCCTTTAAGTTGATTTGTCCAGTGTCCGTGGACGAAACTAATATTTTTTACTAAATACTGTCTGCTAATCAAAATGTTGAAATATAACTAGTCTTTTTATGTTCTTTGATATGAGTAACAATGGGGCCTTGCAATAATCCGATCCATTGCTATGCTTAAAGGCTTTCTTCTAGAATAACACTAGTATAGGGTACAAGGTTTTAGCACCTTCAGGAATTAATATTTTATTTTTACTTTCAGATATGCAAAAATACAAAATCATTCCATGCGCATGTACAGAGCAATCATCCCACTGAAAAGAGTCCCTATGCTTGCACACAATGCACAGATTCATTCAATTCTGAGCATGATCTCAAAGTACATGCGTCTATACATACCAAAGGGAATACTTGGAAGTGCAACCAATGCCTAAAAGAATTCAGTGGTGAGTGTTTTGTATACAATTTGAAAAAAATCCTACATTTGAAACTGTAAATGTATTCCACCCCTTACTAACAAATACACTGTAAGAAAACCGTGTGTGTAATTGTGAAAAAAAAGTCAGGAATAAAATGTAGGGTTTAGTTTAGTTTAGTTTAGTTTAGCTGGGCGTTTTCCGCACTTAGCCTCTTAATTGGGCCATTGTACGTGTCTTTCAATCTAAAATGTAGGGTATAGGGTACTCTATTTTAATGCTATAGAAACTAAGTAGAAACTAGAGACCGCCACTTGCTACAATTCTTACTTCTTTAGATTCCTCCATATTCATACACACGCGCCGGTTCTGAGTATTATGCACTTGACCGTTTTGAAGGATTCTGCCATAATTTCTGTCTACCCCTGTGAAAGAAAGGCGTCAGTATGTATGTAATCCCATGATATTGAAATATCCACATAGAAATCGTTCGCAATGATAAGTATAACAAAGTTCTTTTGACTCCAAAATTTTACTGATAAGTGTATAGTTTACTAGTGACTGTTTCCATGAAATTTATCCACACTTACATTAGCGAAAGCGATGCTTCGCCGCCACATCCTGCGGCACATGGAGTCGAAGCCGTACTCGTGCGAGTGTTGCGACAAGGCGTTCACTGAGCTGTACGCACTGCGCCGACACGCGCGAGTGCACACCGGCGAGATGCTCGAGAAGAAACACGCCTGCACTATATGTGATAAGAGGTGAGGCTTGATTCACAACTGGTTGATTGATTCACGGCTTGTAACTTCTGTGTTCTGCCTCGTTGGCCTAGCGGTCAGAAACGCAGTTTTGCGAAGTAGGTTAGAACAGTTTTATAACCCAATAACATTACTTAACCTGGGGAGCTCACTCTCAAGATCTCTTTGACGGTTTGTGATTATTAGACTAGTTTTCAAAGCCCCAGTTGTCCCACCGACATCGCCAAATAGATTAGCAAGCTGAAGTGGCAGTGGGCAGGGCTCATAAGTCATAGAACTGATGGTCGCTGGGCCTGAAAGGCCTGCAAAATGTTTCCCGGTTTCCGCAACATGTCACTCCGTTTGTGTTAGTGTAAAATATAAAAATAAGTATGATATAATAGGAGATTGTATGACAAGGTAGCAAAATAGTATTTTTGAGGGCGCTACTTTGAACCACGAGCGAAGCGAAGGATCCCAGTACATAGTACATGGCCCGAGAGAAAAATAATTTGCTCTCGAGTTATATTATTTTAGTCTATTAGGGGATCAAATTCCCTCTTTATGAGAAAATAAATAAAAGACGATGTTTCGATTTTTATAAATGATATAATATGTTCCAAATTCAAATCTCATTTCCGCCTGCTAAAAAGTTCCCATCGGAAAAGAGCTATTTTGCTCCCACTTATAGCGGAACAAAGCGACACTTTTCGAATAGAAGGAATGAAAATAATGTTGGGCTATCAGGTACAGCGAGAGCGGCCTGCTGGCGGCGCACATGGCGCGGCACGTGGGGCTGCGGCCGTGCGAGTGCGCCGCGTGCGGGAAGCGCTTCCCGTCCGCGCGCCTGCTGGCCTCGCACCGCCTCGTGCACTCCGACCACAAGCCCTACGCCTGCCGCTACTGCGACAAACGGTTAAACACTATTCATATAAGCCCCGCAGATTGATAATGTGCCTGGTGGCCGCGGCCATCTTGGTGACGTAAAAATAACGTAAGCGCTCAGTACGCGTTAATACCACTAGCAACTACGGCAAGTAACGCGGATGACGTCACGTTGAGGTTAATTAGTCAAGTTTCCAGCCATTAGCAACTTGAGCCCCGATGTTTCTTATGTATGTCATACTCCTGTGTTCCCCGAAGAGTTAGGCAGAGCTGTACTCTAAATGTATACTCACAGTTCACCGGTATGTTAAGGTCCCATGTAATAGGAGGCGAGCCTATTGCCATCAATCGGGCACAAATCAAGACTGCGAGCTGGTACTGGGAATTACACAGAAAAACCCAACAACACTGCTCGACCCGGGAATCGAATCGAGGACCTTTAGCGTAGCAGTCGCGCTTGGGACTAACAGACCGTTGAGGCAGTTAATGTATACATATATTTACTAAAAAAAGCGATATAAAGTATTAAGCTCTGCTTAGTTCGGGATTAGATAGTGCTGTCATCACCATTATATTCATTTGTTATCTATCCTATTAAACGCCATAAAGCCCAATCTTCGGCAAGTCAAGGTGCTGTGTATTGTCCCAAATTTTTATATTATTTTAAGTAAAGCTTTTAATTTGCTGAACAGTTTCCGTCACGAGTCGACGCGGAACACTCACCACCGCACACACACTGGCGAAAAACCCTACGTGTGTTCTGTGTGCGGGAAGAACTTCATACAAAACTCGAACCTCACTCTGCACATGCGCACTCACACAGGTAATTTAATTATGTATCTGTATTATTTATAAAAGACAAACGATAATGGATCTATTCACTAAATTTTACTGCATTTCCCTTGACTGTAATTTGCAGGCAAATTACTATCGAATTTACTGACCCCATGGCCTTGATATTAGGTGGTAGGCAACTGCGGTTTATGGTCGGTTTGGGTCCGGCATACAAAAAAAAAACCGGTCAAGTGCGAGTCGAACCCACACTTAAACATAAAGGGTTCCGTACCTTTTTTACTACTCATTAGTATGCATTAATGTCGTTTTAGTGGCACTAGAAATAGAAACTGTGAAAATTTCAATAATTATCAAATTACCGTTCATGAGATACAGCCCGCTGACAGACAAGCGGACGGATGGATAGCGGAGGCTTAGTAATAGGGTCAGGAAAAAAATTAAAATTACGGTTTCACTTATTTTAAAGATCTTTGGTTTTATCGCAGTCATGAATATTAGTATATTAATTACATTGGAAGACTGCTTTTTTTCTCTATTGTGTCTACCAATTGTTCTGTGCCAGGTTAAGCATTATAATAATCGATGTCTTGTTTCAGGTGAACGTCCTTATAAATGCTCGGTGTGTGATCGCAAGTTCACTTCAGGCTCGTCACTCAAGAGTCACGAACGTATACACTCCGGCGAGCGACCATACAGCTGCAACATTTGTGGGAAAAAGTAATTTATATTGATACTCTCTAACATGACATTCCACTAATTGAGGACCCATTTATCCGAGGAATCTTATACAGTTGACTAAAGAGGTTTACAAACAGCCAACACACGATATATTCGTCACAATCTTCGTCAAAACAGATATTGTTAGCTATCTGTATACCTATTTTGTAAACTGTACCTATCTTTTTTTAATATCTATTACAGTAATACCTTCTTGCTGCCTTTTTGGTCTAGTAGTACTAAGCGCGACTGACACGCTAAAATTACTGGGTTCGATTCCCAGGTCGAGCAGTGTTGTTGAATTTTTCTGTAAAATTACGACTAATAATAGCAGCTCGGAGTTTTTGTGCCTGGTTGATGGCAAAAGCTCGCCCCCTGTGGGTGAACTGTGGGTGTACTACTGTACACCTCTGCTTTACCCTCCGGGTAATACATCCGAATACATAATTGTACATATACAAAAATAATATATGATTGTGTATGTGAGGCAAAGAAGTTCGGCATAATATCTAGCATTAGAACCTTGTATGACTTTCCTTATTTAAATACAGAAATGTAGTAATAGTAATTATCTTATGTGTGTACAGATTTACGCGCAAGAACTTAAGCGCGCACATGCGGAATCACACTGGGGAGCGTCCGTTTGAATGCAGCGTGTGTTCCAAGAAGTTTTTCAACGCGACTCGACTGCGAGACCACCAACGAGTACATACTGGTAAATATATAATTATAAATTCAGCTTCAATTTAACGTTTTGCAGTTCAATATGTCAATACATTTTAAATATACATACATTAATACTTACGCATTGTTCCAACCAGCAATGCCATGGTGGATGAACATACAATAGGCTGCTAATTATAACTCTTGCATACATCAATTAATCTACCAATTGCAGTTTTTTATATAATTTACTATTTTTATTTCTCTACTTGCAGGTGAAAAACCATTCGAATGTCCAAGTTGTTCGTTAAAATTTGCTACGAAATCTCAACAACTAAAACACTCTAAAACCCACCAATCAAAGAAGAAGAGATCAGAAAGTCGTCGCGGTCTAGTCATAGTGCAACAAGTTGAGCCTGTTCCTGTCATTACTGACAGAATCATGTTTAATAAGGAGCACGGGGAGTTGATAACAGTCAATGAAAATGTTACCACCACAGACAGCAACCAATCCAAAGATCTCACACTCGATATTGTACAGGAACCATTAGAGGTGTCAGAAGAGCTGGTACTACAAGACGATAGTAATATGAAAACAGATCTTTTAGTCGTTGACAACAGCCAGAATAATGATAACAACATATGCTTGAATACTAGCAACGTGAATATCATAGACGATGCTAATTACGCCGGAGACGTGAACTTGGTGACAGTGAATGAAGGCGGAGTGAGCATATCGACATCAAACTTAGAAGGCACCACCGTGAAGGTGTACCAGTTAGACCAAAGATTCGTACAAATACACAGCTCAGGTGGCCAAGTCACTATTAGTAAAATAACTAGCAAAATGACCGCTAACTTTTAATTATTGTCTAAGTGTAGGCTTGAAGTGTACTGCTGGTGTACAGTCGACAAAAGAGGTATATAGGCGGTTAACGAAATCTGCATCTTGATAAAGATAACTCTTATAAATAATTATCTGCCAGAATTTGGTATGTAGACAGCAAGTGCGATTTATCAAATCGTTATTGCGTCATAAATTACACAATCTTTGTCAAAACACAGATGTAATAGGGAATATGCACATTTTTTTTATATTTTTAAACGATACTTTATATCGTTATGTAGCCGTAATCCAGCGCCTTAAAACTAAAATTAAGTAACAAAAAAAAAAAATTAAATTATGAGACAGATATTGGCATTTTAAACACCTGCGATTTTGGCGCGCTTGCCGTGACGTCAAAGTCTACGTTCTCTCAACCAAACAACCACGTACAACAGACACTGTTTCAGTAGACTTTGACGTCATATTCCATTTGACCGATAGTGTTGCGTTTCAAGTGATTTGAATTTCCAACAGTTTTTTTGGACTTTTTAATAATTATTTTCTCATCAAAAAAGAAATAATATAAAGAAATATCTACATAGACATAATTCTAAAACGATAAAGTTCATAAAAAAAAATATTTGACCTTTTTTTAAGTCAGACGCATATTCCCTATTACCTGTCTATAAAGCAAACTCTTTTGTTGACTGTACATCGACAGTTCAATTATTTTTAAGTAAGAAAGTATAAATGTTATATTTACCGACATGGAGCTTATATTTTTTATACTCCATAGTACTATTCTGCAATGTAGTAGGTAATTAAAAAACTTGTTTTGTTGTATTGACGTCTGTGGTCTAGTGGTTTGAGTACCGGACTGCTGATCACGAAGTTGTGGATTCCCACAAGACACAAATATTTGTGATGAATATAAATGTGTTTGTCTGGGTGTTTATGTATTTACAAAAAAAAACATATAAGTATTATATCCATTGTCTAGTACTCATAGTACAAGATACTAGTTTGGGACTGGATGGTGATGTTTAAAAATGTTATTTGTATTTTGTGGTTAGAATCAATGTAGTAATATTTTTGGAAATTATTTCTGCATATTTCATGTCATAAAGAAACAATCCTTAAATGTTAAATAAAGTTTAAAAAATATAAGTATCAATAGTTTTATTTTACTTAAATAAAAATACTTTGGAACTATAATATTCTATCTCACTACGTAAATGCGTGCTTCGTTTAAAACCACGAACTTTTCTTTGAATCTTCGTATTTCTTAATGTTGACAAGCATTGAGTTATGGATGTCCTGGGCATTCCTGTTCTGACCATAGTAATCAACAAATTCTCCGTCAGGATTCACCAAGTAAATGATAATAGTGTGGTCAACCTGTAAAATATATATTTCTTTACCACACTATCTAACACAATAGAAGAAGCAGTTCAATCAATGAATATCAACTTAACCAATTCTGCATGGGAGCCTTTTTTACACAATTTTTTCAATGACCTAGTAGCCTAAGTTACTCTTTATAACATTAGCTATCTGCAAGTGAAAGTCGCGTCGGTCAATATTGGTCCTGCCGTTTCAGAGATTAGCCGGAACAAACAGACAGACAGATGGAAAAAAATTATGTTAGTCCTGTTAATTTGAAATTACAAACAGACACTTCAATTTTATTTATTTGTATAGATATAACCTGAATTTGTTACATAAAACTTAGGATAAGAAGCTCTTAAATCTGTTTGTAAACAGGTTGAATGTAATATACTCACAATGTAATCATTGTCAACATCCTGTGGGCCAGCACTAAAATATACTCTGTACGACTTGCATGCTTGCTGCACTTGCTCTTTGGATCCTGTCAAACCCAAGAAACGTGGGGAAAACTCTTTGCAGTATCTGTAAAGATTTTGATTGTGTTACTTAAAGTTGACCTTAAGTTTAGTATGCTAATAATGGCATATTAATGAAAAATGGTCCCCTATTACATGGGACCTAAACATACCGGCGAAATTTGGGTGTACATTAGTACACCTCAACCTTTCAGGGAATACAGGCGTGGTGGTATGAAAACTAATGAATTCAAACTAAAATTAAATTATAATAAAAAAAAAAACATTAAACTACTACAGCTTGCCTAAGAACTAAATTTAATTTCTCATTTAATAAATAACACTAATTTGAAGGCTCAAATTTGAAAAATGTAATCCCTATTTCAAATCATTCATTTATGAAATTACTAGCTTTCCGCCAGCGGCTTCGCCCGCTATCCCGCAAACTATAATCTATCTCTGTGCCAAATTTTATCCAGATCCGTTCAGTAGTTTTTGCCTGAAAGAGTAACAAACATCCATCCATCCATCCTCACAAACTTTCACATTTATAATATTAGTAGGATTTAATTCCATTCAGGTCCCAACACCAGACACAATGGGTTTGGTTGTGACTTTGTACATGATTCTTTGCTTGATAGCCTATCCATGAGGTTTTGTTACTGATCATACTATGTCTACAAAGTAGTTAGTGCGTCATGTTATTTTTTTTACTTACTTTCCCACAATTTCTGGTGTATCTCTTTGGGGGTCTACAGATATGAAGATAGGCTGCACAGGTGGCAACTTGGTATTACTTTCTGAAAGATATAATCTAGTCAATAAATTAAAATTATTAATATATTGCTATTACATACTGGTAATGTTATAGTTCCATTTACATGGTAAGGAACACATGGTACATAAGAAATAATAAAGAGGTAATTAATACATACCATGCATATCAACAACTTCAGCTAACTTTTCCAACTCATCTGGGCAAACATCAGGACAATGAGTAAATCCAAAATAAATTAAGAGCCATTTCCCTAAGAAATCTGTGCTTTTTACTAGTTTACCCTGAAATAATAGAATATAATGTATTTGTGGTAAGTACATGAACATAATCTTAAGTAGTATGAATTTCTAAATCATGAATCTTACACACAAACATTAGTTCAATGGAAAGAATCAATAAATTATATTCTAATTATAATGGACAGGAATTCACTAAAAATAACATTGACTTCTCACACCAATGAAATTAGACAATAATATTAGTAAAATTTATAAAATTATTGTCATTTTGGTTAGGTATCTTACCTCAGTGTTGACCAGTTCAAAGGTGCCCCCTATTTTAGCCTTCCCAAGTTGCCGCTTTCTTTCTCGATCCAAGGCTTCTTGTTTCTCGTGTCTAACATACATCATGAAGGCAGTCAAACCTCCGCCAATCAATGCAGTGGCCGTCATGGACTTCCATGTTATAGCCGATGTAATCTTCTTCGATTTCTTAGGTGGAGCCGGGGGCACTGCACATTTTTTCACAGCCGAAGTACTAAACGTACGAACTAACAAGCCGCACCTATTTCTCAAGACCGAGTTCATTTTCAGGGATAATATTTAACTATTCAATGCAAGGCTTATCAGTTATTAATTTCATAATAATTATTGGAACACACAGATTCAGCGTGTTCGATTCTCCGTTTGCTGCTGGACAACTGTCAGTGTCAGTAGTCATCAGTAGTGTCAGTGTTATTTTGCAGGGATGTGAAATAATTATCAATTAAAAATCGATTTTTTTTTGGTAAAAATATAATAAATATATAAAAATATATAATTAAAAAAATCTATTGATTTATTTTTACTTGTGATTTTTGACAGCAGCATTCGTTCATGAAGTTACTATATCATCCCTTCTGTACTACTATAAAGCAAAGTTTCGTGGAAGTATTCTTACAAGTTTGAAATAGAATAATCAATTGAATATTTACGTTTTTTTTAATGGAACGTATAATTATTATAAATTATCATATCTATTGTCAAAAAGCTATAATAAGAGCTAATACTAATATTTTATTGAGTTTTTAAATCGAATGGTTTTAATATGGATTATTTGATAACATTAACTCTCTTAATTCAATAAAAACACAATATGTAAAGTTATATTTTCTCTAATAATTGGTCAATCAATCATTAGAGATACTAAAACTGTACATATTATTATTGTCAGTGTTACTGAACTGTTTTTCGGCAAGGACTGTTTTACCGACTTGAATAACAGATAGAATCCGTTTTCTTTGCCAACTTTGAAAGTTTTCTTTTTACGTAAAAATATAAATATGTTTTAATTTATACATATTTATTACAACTAATATTACTACTATTACATTACTCTGGCTGATTATTACTGACATTACTTTTGAATTGTTAATATTTGTTATCTGAATAAAATCAAGGAAAAAAACGATTATTAAAAAAACAATTATTTTTATTACATAAGGCGATTATATATAATCGATTTTATTACAAACATTGATTAATTAATAATCGTTTTTTTTGTTGAATGTCTATTCTATTCTATTTTTCACTATGGCAATTGTGCCGATGTCGACAATTCTGCCAATGTCAGAGTGGTTAAGAAGACAGTAGGATATTATTGGGCATTCTACCCCACCTGCCGTTCCTACAGCTCACTCCGTTCGCCTCCGTCACTTTCGGTGTGGTAGAAAGCCCAATAATATCCTACGGAGTAGGCACCGTTCCACATTTCCGTTTTAAAACTTAATTGACATGAGAGCCATGAGGATCTTGTTTTAGTAGAGAGCTCTCATCGGCCCATTAGTTCAGTTGGTTAGAGCGTCGCGCTAATAATGCGAAGGTCGTGGGTTCGATCCCCACATGGGCCACAATCGTCTTTTTGAAAAAAAAAATTTGACTCGACTCGACAGACGTTGTCTTGACCAAATTTCAATAACTCATTCTTAAGTAGATACAAAAAAACAAGATATATTGTATCAATTCATTGATTCACTTAATAAATATTGACGTGGTTGGTAAATTTTCTCATTATTCAATTAACCGTTTAAACAGTCGTCATGAAATTTGTAAAACAACCGCAATCGTTACATTTAAACGAACTCTGCGTTGAGCCACGAAACACTAGTTTTCGTCATGGAGAATTATTACCTAACACGATACGATGCATCATTTGCGGGCCTTCAAATTGTGGAAAAACTAATTTATTAATTGGTCTTCTTATACATGAAAATGGTTTAAAATTTCAAAATGTTTATGTATATTCTAAAACCGTGCAACAACCCAAGTACAATTTTTTAGAAAAAGTTTTGCAACGTGTACCAGGTATTACATTTCAGAAATATCATGAAAATGAGCAAGTACTTAATGTTCACGACGCAAAATCCAATTCTGTAATTGTATTCGATGATGTGGCTTGTGAAAATCAAAGCAACATGCGTGATTATTTTGCAATGGGCAGACATAAGTTTATCGATTGCTTTTATCTAAATCAGACATATAGTAAAATTCCTAAGCAGTTGGTCAGAGATAATGCAAACCTAATCATACTTTTTAAACAAGATGAAATTAATATGAGACATGTTTATGAAGAACACGTTAATACTGATATGACATGGAGTGAATTTCGTGAAATGTGTTCAAAAATATGGAATGAACCATTCAATTATGTTGTAATCAATAAAGATTGCTTCAAAAATAAAGGTTGTTATAGAAATAAATTTGACACTTTTGTAGTCTTTGATTAAGAACACAAGTATAAAAGACTGTAAATTTGCACGACTTTATTATTCTTCACATGGCGCTACACCGATTACGATCAATTTCACCAAAATGGATAAATCATTGAAAAGACAAATCGTTAATGCAGCAGAAGCTGTAAAGAAGAAAGTACGCAAAATGCGAAATATTGAGATTGATAATAAACAAGCACTAGACGCAGTTTTTAAGCCTGTAACAGAACCTCTCAACTTAATTGCTAAAGCCAGCAAGCAAACTCCTCCCCTACATGCTATTGAAGATAAAGAGTCTGAAGTTCCGTTTATAGATGAAACTTTGCAAATAGAAGAATCAGATAAGGATCAAGATGAATCTGAAATTAGCAGCAACTCTTCGTATGAATCAACAGTTGATCAAAATCAAGATTGTGATACGTCATCCTGGTCAGTTTCTTCCGAAGCGTTGAGAGACATTCCATTTGGGGTCAGAGTAGAACGCGATAAATTGTTGCTAGGTTCTACTCCCATAACAATTAATGATCAATTTATACTCTTAGCTGGCCATAGATATAAAAATACATCTGGTTTAAAACAGCTGTTGCTCAAAAAGGATCCAGACTTAAGTTTGGTTACTGAAGACGATAAACAAAATTATAAATTGATGTTGTTACATACAAATGCTCATAGACGTGACTATGATCCAAAAAAAGCTATAAAAAGCAACAAGGGGAAAAAGTATATGGATGTTATAAAGCCATTATTTAAATTGCGAAACGATTTAACTGAAAAAATAAATATACCTAAAGGAAAAGGGTTACTAATGCTGAAAAAATTGAACAAAGATGTTGATTATATATATTGGGATAATCCTAACGAGTTAGTTGAAAGATTAAAACTACTTATGGCGTCTCGAGAAGCTGGAAATACAGGAGTAGATAACGAAATATTATCTATTATAGAGGAACTACGTGAAGGTCAATTTATAAATAAATAAATATCTTGATAAATAATTAATGTTTTCATTTTACATAAAGCTGCCTTTCTGTACACACATAATGAATATAGATAAGTTTGGTCATCACGTTCATAAAAGAATGCGACTGTCAGAACTATTTGATTTTAATGAAAAAGCATTAATAAAATCAGAAAATGGAGATTTTGACTTAAAAACATTGAGATTGAGAGGAATTAGATCTCCTATAGAAGCAGATGATGCTGTGAACAAAGATTATGTAGATCATTTGAATGCTAATACGATAAAAGAATTTAATAAAATGATTGGTTTATTGCGTTCTCAAATCATAAAGGATGCTCGAAGCGCAGTTCAAACTTCTTTAAAAGCAAATACACCTGAAGTTTTAACTCATTTGCAAGAACAGTTTTACACCAAAGCAGAAGTAGATAAGTTATTTCTAAAAACTAAAACTCCATAATGGCAAAACAGCAAATCGTAAATGAAATACATAAAGCAGCACGACGAAATTTTCTCCGACGTCATGTTGTTTTGAAAGGAGTCCGCGACTTGTGGCAAGCAGATTTAATGGATATGCAAAACCTGAGAAAGTATAACAAAGGCTACAATTTTATTTTAGTAGTGATTGACTGCTTCTCAAAGTACGCCTGGGCTGAACCGTTAAAATCGAAAAATAAATTTGATGTTACTCGTGCATTCGAACAAATACTGTGTAGCAGTCTTGAAAATCCCGTTAACTTACAAACTGATAAAGGAACAGAGTTTTATAACAGCACTTTTCAATCTCTTATGAAAAAGTACAATATTAACCATTACTCATCATTCTCTACTAAAAAAGCATCAATAGTAGAGCGACTGATTAGAACTATAAAGAATAAATTATATAAACATTTCAGTCTCAATGGAAATTATAAGTGGATAGGTCCACCGTTGAAAGATATATTTATAAGATACAACAATACGAAACATCGTTCTATCCAATTTAAACCGATCGATGTGAATAAATCAAATGAACCAGCGATAAAAGAAAATTTAAAAAAAATATACAATAATGATTTTGCTAAGGGGAAGCCTAAATTCAAAGTAGGTGATTATGTTCGTATCAGCAAATTTAAACATAGTTTTGAGAAAGGTTATACTCCTAATTGGTCAACTGAATTATTTAACATAAAAAAGATTAATAAAACCTTACCAGTAACATACCAAATAGAAGATCAACGAAAGCAAAATATTTCAGGAGCTTTTTATGAGCAAGAACTTCAAAAATCTAGATATCCTGATATTTATTTGGTCGAAAAAGTTTTGAAGAAGAAAGGAAATAAACTGTATGTCAAATGGTTAGGTCTTAATAATGATGAAAACAGTTGGATTGACAAAGCTGCAATAATGGGTTAAGATGTTATATAACCATTTAAAAAAAGTAAACCATTCATTCTACTTTAAGTAATGCAAGGTGGTGGACTTGTTAATAACATAATTAATAATCTACCATTCGAAGTTCATTTACCAGGATACAATTATTGTGGACCAGGAACCAAACTTTCCAAACGTTTGGCTCGAGGTGACCGAGGTGTAAATAAGCTAGACGAAGCTTGTATGTACCACGATATTGCATATGCAAACCATACAGACTTATCAAATCGTCACAAAGCTGATTTACAACTACTTAATATGGCTAAACAAAGATTAAAATCAAAAGATGCTGGGAAAGGTGAAAAACTAAGCTCATGGCTAGTGAGCAAAGTCATGAAAGCTAAACTAAAGTCTGGATCCGGGGTTAAAACATTTAAAAGCTTAGTTTCTAAAATAAAATCAAAAATTAAGAAACTCAAACACAGCGACAATAAGACTTTAATAAAAACAGCTTACTCAGTCGCAAAAAAGTTATTTCCAAGCATTCATCATCGAATTCGGGTGCCACGAGTAATACCCATACCAAAGACTGGAGGAGTTCTACCGCTGATTCCAATTTTTGCTGGTTTGTCGGCTTTGGGAACTTTAGCTGGTGGTGCAGCTGGCATTGCAAAAACCGTCAATGATTACAAAATCGGTCAGCAAAATTTGCGAGAATCGGAACGTCATAATAAAGCTATGGAGGCTTTAGTGTTGGGCAAGGGATTATACATTAAGCCGTATAAAAATGGTAAAGGATTGTATATTCATGCTTCAAAAAACTAAAAAATATGCTACCTAATAGACCTCTAACTAATGTAGACATCCTAAAATATTCAAGAGATATCCCTCATTTCCGTGGGGTCTACATGAAGGATCGTTTACCCAGAACGCCAAAACGGGTGGAATGTGGTATCGTTAACTTAGATAATTCTATGAACGAAGGAACACATTGGGTAGCGTATGTTAAAGTATATGATTATTGTGAGTATTTTGATAGCTATGGAAATTTAAAACCTCCGATGGAATTAATTCGATATTTTAACAATTGTAATGTGTTTTATAACTACACAAGATATCAAAAATTCAATGCAGTAAATTGTGGACATTTATGTTTAGAATACTTGTGGAGTTTTTGGAATAAAAATGTATTATAAAATATATGTTTTTCTTTCATTTCAATCATTTGCAAGATGTCGCTCACTTTGTCGATAACTGGAAACTCGCCAGTTTTATCTACATACTATCCTAATACTTTACAGCTTGATGGAGAGTATGAATGTGCTTTATTACACTTTTCAACATTTAATTCTATACCAAACATTGACAAAAGTAATAATAAGTTCTATTATGGTCTTAACGAAGTTATAGATATACCTGAAGGCGCTTATGAATTGCAAGATATAAATGATTATCTAAAATCGGAAATAAAAGATGCATCTATCAAACTACAGTGCAATAATAACACTTTAAAAACTACTATATTCTGTACAAAAGATGTTAATTTTACCAAAGAGAATTCTTTTAGAAAAATTTTAGGCTTTAATAAACAAATCTTGAAAGCAAATAAATGGCATGTGTCACAGTCTCCAGTCAACATTTTACCAACGACCGTGGTCAGGATTGAATGTGATATTGTAAGCGGTTCGTACATAAACGGTAAACCAAGTCACATTATTCACGAATTTGCACTCAACGTGCCACCTGGATACAGGATTATTGAAATCCCGAAGAACGCAATATACTTTCCAATCAATCAAAACAATATAAACTGCATAAATATCAGGCTATTAGATATAAACAATAACTTAATAAATTTTCGCGGTGAAGAAGTGCAGCTATATTTACATCTTAGAAAAAAACATGATTGATTACAATAAAAATGCACGTCAAGAACTAAAGAATATCAGTTCTATTCGAGCTACATACCGTATAAGACCTTGTTCTAAGAAGAAAATAAAATTAACTAAAGAAAATAAAGCTTTCCTTAGAGCGATCGGATTGCTAAAATGAATATCTTAGATGTTTTATCTGCTCCAACTTACGATAACACTATTGAAGGAATCGAATTTCATTCTTACAAGCCTTATGTGACGAGCTTTAATAGAAATGATGAAATCCGTATACCTATTAACCAACAAGACTTATACATACTACCATCTGCTAGTACTCTGTATTTGGAAGGAACTGTTATCGTTAGCAAAAAAGATACGAAAGACAAAGCTACTAGTGTCAATTTCACGAACAATGCGCTAATGTACTTATTCCAAGATATTAGGTACGAGCTTAATGGAGTGGAGATTGATAAAATAAAAAATGCAGGTATAACTACGACCATAAAATCATTAATATCCATGAATGAAAGCGAATCGAAAATATCTAATGTCTGGGGCTGGAATATTGATGGTATAAAAAATACCAATGGAGGAAGATTTTCAGCTTCTATACCACTGTGTAATATCCTCGGTTTTGCTGAAGATTTTAAAAAAGTCGTGATAAACAGTAGACATGAACTGATACTGTTACGAAGTAACACTAATTTGAACGCTGTAAAACTTAACACTGGTGAAACTGTGGATGACGTTCAGATCAACAAAATCATATGGCGCGTACCGCATGTTAAAGTATCAGACAAAGAAAAAATCAGTTTGTTAAGACTCCTAGAAAAAGATCGGCCACTTCAAATGATATACAGAAATTGGGATCTGTACGAATATCCCTCTTTACCTAAAACTACAAAACATACTTGGTCCATCAAAACATCAACTCAAATAGAAAAACCAAGATACATCATTCTTGGCCTACAAACAAATAGGAAAAACAATGCAAGTTCTGACATGTCTCAATTCGATCATTGTCATGTTCGGGACGTTAGAGTGTATCTCAATTCCACGTATTTCCCGTATGAAAACCTAAATGTGAACTTTGCTGACAACAGAATTGCTTTATTATACGAGCAGTACACCAGATTTCAGCAGTCGTATTACGGACGTCGCCCAGAGCCCATATTAAGCGAGAAACAATTTAAAGATTTAGCACCGCTTTTTGTCGTTGATTGCTCTAGACAAGCGGATAACTTAAAGACAGGTCCAGTTGTGGATGTGAGAGTAGAAATTGAAAGTGATTCCGAAATACCAGATCAAACTTCAGCCTACTGCCTAATTCTCAACGATTGTATAATTGAATACAAACCCTTAAGTAACATTGTAAAGAAGTTATCATGAAAGCGGATACCATAATAGTTGAACTTCAAGGATTTAAAAATTTTAAAAACAATTTTATTGTTAAAGAAGTGGCCATTGTAAGTCAAGAGCATTCACAAACATTCTTGGTAAAACCACCATATTCGTTCCATTACCTGACTAAAGAGGAAAAGAAGCAAGTGAGATGGTTGGAAAAAAATAGTGGAATTTACTGGAGTGAGGGCTATATAGACTACAATGAGTTTAAACGTGTGATAGTGCCATATTTGGAAAATAAAAAAATTATTACAAAGGGTTTGGAAAAGATACAGTGGATTAAAGACTTATGTGCAAACTGTGAAGTGATCGATATAGGTGAGAAGGGGTGTCCTAACTTTTCAGTCTTAAAAAGTAAATATTGTAAAAATAAAACTGACTTTAATTGTGTGAATCATAAATTGAATTGTGCACTAAATAATGCTGTGTGTATAAGAAAATGGTATTTTGATAATAATATGTCTGTATTCAAATTATTTTGTTGTGGTTAAGCTACATTTAATAAAAATATTTATATAACTACTTATGGTTTTTTATTAGCACCCTAAAAATATTAGATTAGCTGTAGTTATGTTTAATTTGAGGTATACCTACAATAAATGTAAATTAATCCCGAAAAACGGATGACCTGCAAATCTAATCTTATTTTACAGCTAATTTAATATTTGAATTTAGTACCTAAGTCATATAAAATAAAACATAAAATTTAAAATTAAAATATAGTCTTTATTACCTCATATACTTATACAGTTACTTTACATTTATACACTAATAATACCTAGCTACATAGTAATAATATTTTATTTATTTGATTATTTTAACTTACAAAACATTGTGATTATTTTAATTAAAAGGGAACTTATGAACAACTTACACATTATTTATTTAATATACCAAAAAAGAATATGAAAGTTCTTAATTAATTTGTAAACAAACATACTTCAAACAAAATAAAAATATAAAATTAAAATACAGTATTTATTACCTCACATATTTACAGTCACAAAAAATGATTATTTTTTACAATTTACACTATACTATTTTTTGTCTTTCACATATTATATAATACTAATATTTATTATATTTTTATATTACATTTACTTTTAAGTTATAATATTTACAAGCAATACAATAAAACTTACACTACACTTTATGTATTTATACCTACAAAAATAATGAAAAAACAATTAATTTGTATACATATCTATTCATGTTTTACTATTTTTTACATTTAATATTGTAATCAAATTTAATTTTACTTACATACAAATATTTTTAATTATACAAAAAACTTATAAACTACGTTACTTACTAATAACAATTGTCCCCACAAAGTTTTTTGGAAATTTTGTTTATTAACGCTTGTGTCTCTTCCATAACATAATCCACTGGTTCACTCACTACGTATTGCGCACTCATAACTACCGCTTCATCACTGTCACATTCTTGTTGATCACTAATGTTCAGCACTTGTATCTGGATTAATCTCAGTCCTTTTTTCTTCTCATTGTTAATAACATATGATTGACAACTATTGAGCTGCTTCCGCTTTTGACCGTCTCGTTTCGCTCTTGGTTTTTTATAAGCAGACCCCTGTTGGTCAGGTACATGCCAACTCACACTTGGAGTCGGGAACCCTTGACCGTATTGCGAAAAGATAAGGTCAGGGGAATCACACATTTTTGATGATCTGAAACAAACAAAATAAGAATCAATATAATGCTAATGAATATCAACCTAAGTAATAAATAACATTTAAACGAACTAAGTACTTACAATTGTTTTCGATTAAGTGATGGGTAACTGCGAAGTCCGACCAGTCCGGTCAATATCAGCTAAATGAGACGGACGACTAATATTATTATGTTCGTGTAACAGTACTCCAGAAAGCACTGCGCACATTTTTAATTACAAGTTTGAACTTGTTTCCTATGTGTGACGTAGCTCGTCACTTGCGAGCACCTGATCGGTGTTAAATTACACAAACCAGTCAGCGCAATGCGCTTTGTCATCAGTGACGGAAATGAAACAGATTTATGAACATAAAATATTATTTATTTAAGTTAATATTTAGTAGGTACAAAAGTACCTAAGTAATTCTAAGAGGTTGTATAGTTACATCTCTGTTTAGCTGTAACTAGTACAAGGGGCACCAATCATACACACATTTTAGAATTGCTTACATAATAAAACTAGGTTCAAAAGTAACTTCTGCCGATACTATGAAACAGATTTATGAACATAAAATATTATTTATTTAAGTATATATTTAGTAGGTACAAAGTACAGATAAAAGCAAAACTTATAAAATACCTATATATGCAGGTACCTAAGTAATTATCAGAGGTCGTATAGTTACATCTCTGTTTAGCTCTAACTAGTACAAGGAACACCAAGAATACACTTTTTAGAATTGTTTACATAATTAAGCTAGGTTCAAAAGTAACTTCCAAACTTACACAAACAGCCAGACCCAGAACAGGTCATACAAATATTTGTTCCATGCGGAAATCCAACCCGCGACACGCAGCGCAGCAGTCAATCGCTTAACCACTACGCCAACCGTGCCGTCAACAGGCTACATTACACGACAATAGTACATTTCACATTATTAAAAGAGTAACAAGCATCCATTCATCCACCCTCACAAACTTTTTATAATAGTAGGTAGGTTGAAGGATTATCTAACTTTCCACTTAGGACGTCATAAGTTTTGCCATATATAGAATCAATAAAATAGATGTTAAAAAATTTACTACTGTAATTACGTTTCAATTGTGGTAATGCATTACATAAATATAGTTGCGTTACCCCAGGCTAAAGTAGAAACTTTATCAAACGATAGCAATCGTTTATCATCATTGCTTGAAAGTGCTATTTTATTTACGTCCTGAGTGAATATTTCATGTTTTATTGACTTAAACAATACATTTTTTTTGTGAATAACATTGCAATTGTATAAAACATTTTTATAATCTAACATGTTTAAATTTTTGGTAATACATTTTTTTGTACCTTTTGCCTTTTTAATTGTATTGTTTAAAGTTTTAATACAATAAAGCTTTGAGCGCAGTCCTACGAATTCTTTGATAATGTTGCCACCCATTTCATCCTTAAACAGTCCTGGAACCTTCTTATTCATAATTGGTAAGTTATAGTCGTTGTTACAGTCATAATTGCTGGTATCAAAATATTTTAGAAAATGGAGCTTGAAGTCTTTATAAACGTCATTACTCTGTACATCATATACTAGGCTATCTGTGTCAGTATAGCACAATTCAATTCGGTTACCATAAAAAGGTTTTATGATAGAGTAGTGAAAGTCGTACATGTGAGTCTTAGATAATTCTAATACTGCAAACCCTATGTATATCGGCTTGTTTAGAATAACACGCGATGGCTTCATTTGTATCGCTACAAGATTATCAGAAAATACGGAAGCACTATGAAAATACGGGCTAGCTATCAATTTCTCAGCACAAGTTGACTTTTTTGTTTTATTGTTCGAGTCATGCCACTTGTTCACTAATTTTACATCTACTCTTTGTTCATTATTTTCTAGAGTCTTTCCAAAAATACAGTTGTTTAATAATTTAAAAAAATCTTGTTCAAACGTTGACTCTGCTTTTTGACGTAACTGGGTGTTAATATCAATATATTGCTTTAAAAAACAACTTTGCTTAAATGTAATAGCGCGATGGACCCTTCTCAATACTAAACCGTGCTGTAAACACTTTTTTAAATGTACGTAATGAATAACATAGTGATATTTATCGTACAAATTCGGTATTAATTTTTTATTCCTACCCCCTGGTGGTATGAATTTTTCTGGACAAAATGGGAAGTCATTGTGCTCAGTATGTAAACTTTCAGGGTATATTAAGTCAACTTCTAAAATATATCCTTGTTCCGCAGAGTCACTAATATTTGTTAAGTTCAACTGTAAATCATTTATTTCTTCTCTGTTCATAAATCTAAAATCGGAATAGGGAAGGCATTGAGACATACTATAACCATATAAATTATTACAGTCTAAATAAATAATAAATGAATTTGGACTGGATGGATCGTATGTATCTAAATATTTATGATTGGCTTTGGCATGTCTTTTGGAACACATACAAACACCTCCTCGAATACCTTTTTGTATCATTCTAAAGATTTCAACATCACTAATCAATTCTAATTGAACCCCTGTTTTTAAAAGCATTGCATCAAAAGATAGACTTGGTGCTGTAAGATAGAACGCGGGATCGAGCGTGTAATGTAGTTTACAAGTTTTTCGAAAATTTTCAAATACATCTGTTAGCAAAAGAACATCTGTTTTGAGATATAAATCTGTGTACATACCCATGTTTTGAATATTAAATACTGACCAAACAGACCGAGCGTGTTCATAGTCTTCATCGGTAATTGCCTCATTAGTTAAAGAGTTAAAAAAATATTTTTTAGAGGGTAAACACGTATCTTCATAACATTCCCATTGAGACATATAGTCATATGGATACACTCCTTTACGGGTGAGTAAGTTAAATTGTTTTTTATTAGGAAAATAAGATTTTAATTGTTTAAAGTCTTGTTTTTTCATTGTACTAACTAACTTTTCTAAGCTAGTTCCTAAAAACTTGAAAGAATCTACAAACCGAACCTGTATGCTTTCCCCGGTAGAAATCGGAATAAACTTCGTGAATGAAATATAGTTTTCTTTCGTTTTAGGTATCACTTTAATAGATCCAGGAGCTTCACCTAATTCTTTTATGAAAAGGTGACAATCGTATCCGGATAAATTATGAAAAAATACTGGCAAAAATGTTGGTAGTTTGTATTGTATGTTACAGTAACTATGAGCTGCACCACGATATTTACCAGTCAAGTGACAATGATCGCGAACCCTATCGCCCAACAAGAAGTGCTCACAAATATGACATGTCATCGCGTTTTCAAAGTCGCGAGCATTATCATTTGAGTAAATCATAGGAACATTATTTTTTAAAATATCGTAAATTTTTTGTGCATCTTTATAGATAGACTTCACAAAATTTGACACACAATCCGCACCGCGATAAGAAACGTAACGATTGTGGCTTTCGTCTAGCGTACACGTAATATGATAACCGAAAGCTACAGGCACATGTCGCTGTCGCGTTACAGTACTCGCCTTAGTGGGGTCAGGGTCACAAGATTCATACCGTTCTAGCATTGTTTCAAAATCTGCGTATATAACAAATGGTACAGTTTGCTTTCTATTATAATTTTTAAACTGAATGAAAGAACCCTTTGGAGGTAGTTCAGTGGCGACACCTCCACAACTATGCGAACTAAGATCATCGCATGAATTAAAAAACATTAAACAAGCGTCACAAAAGTACAGTTTACTGTGGTGTTTTGTTATTTGATTTTTAACAAGTCGCGGCAAGTCTTTAATGAGACAGTAATGTGACAAATCATCTCTTTCTAAATAAAGTAAATGAATCACCTTTCCGTTCAAGGCTTTTGGTTTGTAAAGCGGTCCTACGACGGTATTATTTTTTAAACCATAAATGTAAATGCAAATTTCAGGGTTATTCACTTCGAACCGCGCAATATCTGAGAAATTTACTGGAAATGACATGTCCTTTACCTTTAAAACGTTACGAAAATCAGGGTAAGAAGATACTCTTTCGGGGTGACTCTTAGCTGGATATAAAGCAGCAACAACAGACCATAAAAAACAATACTCGTCATTATTGTGGATATTGACACAAGCTTTTCTCGATTTTATTGCAGGAGGTAATTCGATAAAGCCTGAACCGCGCAACGGTTGATATTTGTTAATATTTACTTCCAAATGAGAACTGCTCAAGAACGTCCATCCACTGTCTCGATCCTGAAATTGTTCTATCTTTTTTGTTAAAGTATTTTTTACCTGAGACATTAATGAATCAAATTCATAATTCTGATGCAGAGTAATGTTTTTTGTGGCAAATGATTTCATATCCTGAGAATCATTTTTAAACATTAAAAACAAAGCAAAATATTCGAAATTAACTTTTAGGCTAACATGTTCTTTAAGAGATATGTCAATTAACGATTTAATTTTGTCCCAATTATTATTAAGAAATGGTTCTAGAGAACAATTCTCAGACGGATCGACAATTCTATAAGAAGCTATACGATTACGAAATGCAGAATGTATTATTTCAACACCTTCGCAAAAATGCGAAATAGTTTTGTTTTTATGATTAGTACTACGTAGGTGACCTGTCCAGTGACTGCGCTCAACAGATGTGTTACAAACAGTACAGAAAGGCATTTTAGATTAAAATAGTTTTAAACTTACTATTAGATGTTTCAATATATTATTATTACGATTATGATGTACGATCGCAAAAATACAATAATAGAATATTATTTTATATGTATATTATCGCTATAAAATACGGGTTCAGAATTATCAAATAATTCATGAGTCCGTCTCATAAAAACTTGTAGACCGTCCCATACGATCGCAAAAATACAATAATAGAATAAAGGTACCTGGTGCCCCAACAACTTAAATATTTATTTTATATGTATATTATCACTATAAAATACGGGCTCAGAATTGTCAAATAATTCATGAGTCCGTCTCATAAAAACTTGTAGACCGTCCCACTGCGGCGTGTTACGGTTCAGCTGGAGTTTCAGGGCTACCGAGGCTTTCTTCCACCGAACCTCTTTAGGGGTGGAGACAACTTCAGCCTTGTTGTACACCTTTACCTCCACATAAAAGTCCCCGGTTAAGTCCGCCGTTCGCCGCACTTTGCCGTTGGCGACACGGCTGGTGAGGGTCGAACCGAAGTCTCCAGCTGAGGTCGACGACGGAATGTAGTCCTCCAAGCCAAAGAGGTCCGAGCCCGAGCTGCGTCTTTTACTGTAAACAATTTATATTCTTTATAATCATTTACACAACACATTACATTGCATTAGTTTTTAATTGGCGATTTGAAGGTGTATTATATAATCCTCTGTCGAACCCTACGAGAATAGAAAGCATGATGTTATGTTATAATAATTTCAATAACAATACCTCATGAACTAACTGTAAACATTCCTGCAAGGAATATAAATGGAAATTGATTTCACCGCTTTCTGCGTTACAGTTCTAAATCCACTAACCAACGTGTAACTGCGTATAACATTTTAATTGACATAACATACACAACAATCACCTAAAGGTACAAGCAGTAACACAAAATTACCTTGATTTCGATTCTGATGGCGTGGTGCTCTCGGAAGCTTTGCGCTTCGACACCTTTTTTTTAGGTTGCACCTTCACAACCTCGGCTACAGCTGCGGGTCGTGGCTGGAATTCTGAATCGGAGTCAGACCTGAAATGGAACACATAAAGATTAATTTTGGAACTAATAACTACCGATACACCAGCCGGCAGGCAGAAACCAGGTCCGTAGCTGGGTAGCGATTAAATGCATTAACAAATTCAGTAAACTTAGTAGTACTTACTTACATTTTATAAGTTGAAGGTTGATTAATGTAATTAATTAATTATTACAACGAAAGTTACCGGTGTTTATCACTGTAAGATACTGGAGCGAATGTAATATTGTGAACAAAATTGATTGATTTTATTCATAAAAAATACCATTTCAGCAATATTTATTCCATTATAAAATTAAACCTTAATTACATGGTCTCACAGTTGTATGACTAATTTATGTTACTTACGTCTAATTAAATCGTAGTGATTGAAAATCGCTTCTGTTAAATTGCAATTTTATCGTGAGAAATTACATATAAAACCAGCTTTTTACCCTCGCCGACAAAGCTGAAGACGATACATGACACTCATGATTAATACATTATGACATTGTAATAAAGTATGTTTGTTTGTTTAATAAACCTTGATGTAAAATTCAGCGTGACATCACACATGTGCAAATAAAAAAATAAAAAATCATTTTTCCAAAGACGCAAATAAAAGGAGCTGAAAGAAAAATATCCTGGAAACATTTTTTGTGCAGACTAATCCATGTAAACGAACTCGCGTCAAAAAGTTAGTTCACTAATATGCTGCAGTAAAACTTCACATTAGTATAAGTAATATCATCTAACGACTAAAACGAAGTTTTCATAATCATTTCATGTTAAGGTTCAGTAGGTACTGATAGATCTAGCTGGCGACATCTAGCATTAAAAAAAATGTATTGTAAAAGTGTCTTTAAAGGATCTACTTACAGAAATAAATATCATTTCATCATCATCATTTTATTTCATTAACAACTTATTATGAAACATTATAAAATAATAAGCAAAGTTATCAAAACTGGTATAGGAACATCTTTTATTTAGATTAATTGCATTGGTTAGGAAATCCTCTAAAAACCAATTTTAATCAGAGACTGCAACATGCACGATGATCATCTTACATGCAGTGTAATTGTTCAATACATGGAAATGACTCATCATACACGTGTTCGTATAACAAAGTTCGGATACTGCAAATTTACATAATGCAACTTTGCAATCTTTGAGATTCTAAAGAACCGTTTACACTGTCGTCGATCCGGCGCCGTCGTCCGGCGGTTTACAAAGAGTGTCTAATCTGGGACCATAGAAATAGAATGTGCGTGTGCCTTTGGGTGCATACTATTTCTTGCTCTGTGTAAGCTTAACACGATCGTCGATCCGGCGCCGTCGTCCGGCGGTTTACAAAGAGTAGGGGAACAGACGACCACGGGCCGGCGCACGAAGCGTTTCGGTTGCGATTGATTGTATGAGTGTGAAAGCATCTTAATCAAGCGCAACGCAACAAGTAACAGCAGAGCAACCAGTAGTTGTTTGTTAACGTCTAAGGTAGTGTTAGCTGTATGAATTAATTAAATTAAAATTTGGATGTCCTTGGTGCCCAATCTGGGGTCATAGAAATAGAATGTGTGTGTGCCTGTAGGTGCATGCTATTTCTTGCTCTGTGAAGAGACATGAGACAATCTGTCCCAAATTTTAGTTTAATGTTTACGATATCCTAAAGTTCAGATGTCCTTGGTGCCCAATCTGGGGTCATAGAAATAGAATGTGTGTGCGCCTGTAGGTGCATGCTATTTCTTGCTCTGTGAAGAGACATGAGACAATCTGTCCTGAATTTTAGGCTAACGGTTCAAGCAGCGAGCGCCCTTAATTGTTAACATGTAAGCTAGTGTCGACTGTATGAGTTAATTATATTAAAATTTGGATGTCCTTGGTGCCCAATCTGGGTCATAGAAATAGAATGTGTGTGTGCCTGTAGGTGCATGCTATTTCTTGCTCTGTGAAGAGACATGAGACAATCTGTCCCAAATTTTAGTTTAATGTTTACGATATCCTAAAGTTCGGATGTCCTTGGTGCCCAATATGGGGTCATGGAAATAGAATGTGTGTGCGCCTGTAGGTGCATGCTATTTCTTGCTCTGTGAAGAGACATGAGACAATCTGTCCTGAATTTTAGGCTAACGGCTCAAGCAGCGAGCGCCCTTGTTGATAAAAATATATTCTATAGAGTCAGTGAGTCAATGTGAAAGTTGTTGTTATAAGTAGTGAAATACAAACGAAGTGAGATGTAGGAATGGCACGTAAGTCGAGTTGTAAAACGGAAATGTGGAACGGCTCCTACTCCGTAGGATATTATTGGGCTTTCAACCACACCGAAAGTGACGGAGGCGAACGGAGTGAGCTGTAGGAACGGCAGGTGGGGTAGAATGCCCAATAATATCCTACTGAAGACGTGTGTATTGGATAGTAAAAAAAAGGGGAGGGAGAAAAGTTATTAGGGATTTAAAGTTATGAGAGGGGACGTTATTTAGTCTGGGCAACTTGTTGACAGGATTAAGACACTGAAACAAACACAAAGACAAATATTGTTAATAAGAACACACACATAGGTTACACTAATACTGGGACGAAAAGACAAATTACAGTTTAATGTTATTGCTGCGGATAAATTTCATCAACGCTCCGATAAGTTTTGGGGAGAAATATGTTAGTAAAGAAGAAAAGTTAATAGGGATAGGGATTTTCAGTTCTGGGAGGTATCTGTATAAATCAAGGGAAGGGTTATTCATTGGGCAGTTGAAGAAAATGTGATCCAAGGTACCTATATCTAGCCCACACTCGCATAGAGACGAATCCCGAACCCGAATTTTATGTAAAAAAACTGGAGAGCAACAATGACCTACACGGAGTCTGCTCAGAATTGAAATAACTTTTTTGGATAACTTTTTATGAGGGTGGAACCAGGGCTTTGGAGTAACAAAAGGTTGTATAGCGAAGTAAAAAGAACCTTTTCTTTTGCTTGAATTGTTCCACTGTGTCTGCCATGAGGTCTGTAAACTGCTTTTGGGAAGGTTTAATAGGTCATATCCTTGACATATATAATGCTTGGGATCAACAGACTGGGAGGAGACTGCCTGTTTTGCGAGAGAGTCAGCACATTCATTACCTCCTATGCCGCAGTGGCTTGGTATCCAAACTAAATGAACGGTTTGGTGATTCTCGGCACAAGAAAGAAGAGATTTTCTGATTTGAAATAGAATCGGACTGCAAAGTTTGCTCTTATATGGATTCTGTTTAAGAGCCTGCAAGCAACTTAGGGAATCAGTGAAAATGACGCCAAACTTTATGTTGTGGGACTCGATGTAAAGACAGGCCTCCAAAATGGCTACACACTCACCCGTGAAAACGGAGGATTGTGCAGGGCATTTGAATTTTAAAATTATTTTAGAGTTTTGGTAGTATACCGCAACCCCAGTACAGCTAGAATTATTTAATTTGGAAGCATCTGTGAAAAATCTTTCAAAACCTAGCCATCGCTCACCAACCGCCGCATTAAAGATAGAGTCCGCCGAAGACGAAGACTTGGATAAACCAATGTCGAAAAAAATAACAGGTTTGGAACAGATCACGTTGTAGCCAAATGAAAAAATAGGGAGTTTCGAGAATTGGGCGATAGGGGAGTCCAAATTTTTAAGTTTACGAAATGAGTTTAGGTACAGGGGGGTTTCCTTGTTATTCCAATAAGTGGATCTATTACAAAGTGAATCCAACTCAATCACTCTTTGTAAAAGTGGATGAGTGGACTTGGTTGATACCCTAGTCCAAAATCTAGAAGCCAGATATTGTCTTCTTAAAGATAATGGAGGTTCAGCACACTCTACCTGCAGTGCGTTAATTGGTGAGGATTTCATGCAACCCGAAATAATCCTAAGACACTTAGCCTGTATTCCGTCAAGCCTAGCGAGAGCGCCTTTGTTACAGGGAATCAAAAGAAAGGAACCATAATCAAGGACGCTTCGGATTAGGGCGTTGTATACCAGCTTCATGGTATAGGGATGAGCACCCCACCAGACGCCAGTGAGTGCTTTTAAAATGGGGATGATTCTCTCGCATCTGTCGGCTAAATAATTTAGATGATGAAGGCCTGTTAATTTTGATTCCAAATGAACGCCTAGAAATTTAACTACTGAAACGACAGGGATAAGACGACCTTGGATATTCAACGAGACCTGAGGGATTACTCTCTTGCGGGTAAAAACCACTACCGAGCTCTTCGGGGCGGACAGGCTTAGACCATGGTGAAGTAGCCATTGGTTTAGAGAGTCCAGAGAGACGCAGAGCGACGTAGCAGCATCGTCGATGGAGTTGTTAGGGACATACAGAGCAAGATCATCTGCATATTGTAGAATTCGGCAGTCGTTGTTCAGGTATGACCCCAGATCCGCGGTGTAAAGATTATAAAGCATGGGGCTTAAGACGAAACCTTGCGGTAAGCCCTTCCACGACAGTCTAGGGTTGAATTCTTCACCTGGAACCCTCAAAACCAATGACCGACACATTAGTAAGCTGCATATGCATTGTACCATCCTCGCCGGGAGTCTCAGCTGTTGCAACTTTTGCCTGAGAATGGGAAGTAGGACGTTGTCATATGCAGACGAAATGTCGAGAAAGGTAGCAACTACAGACTCGTTTTTAGAGAATGACAAACGTATATCTGTAATTAGTACCCCAACACTATCCATTGTGCCTAGGCCCTTCCTGAAACCATATTGGGAGCTCGGCAGCAAGTCTCTGGATTCAACTATCCATTCCAACCGGTTCTTAATTAAGTGTTCCAGTAACTTAGCAAAGACAGGTGCTAAGGCTATGGGTCTAAATGCATTAGGATCATCAGCGTGCTTGCCCGGCTTTAAAAGGGGAATAATAACTTGAGTCTTCCATTGAGAGGGAATCCAACCATTGATAAAAGAAAAATTAATTAAATCTAAAAAGTAGTTTTTTGCCTTAGGACCTGCGTGAGATATGAAGGAATAGACCATGCCATCAATGCCAGGAGCGGAGTCATGTACATAGTTTAGGACCATATCAAGTTCCTGAAGGGAGAAAGGAGAATCAAAAGGATCTTCGGAGGAGGGGACTGGCGGCAGAAGGCACTCCGCTTCTGATGGAACATAAGGAGGGGCTATTTTGTCAAAGAATAGTTCAGCGGTTTCTCGGGTAATTGGAGAGGACAAAGAAGGACAACAACCATTTCTAAATCTGTTGATGCTTTTCCAAACAACCGAGATAGGGGTAGAAGGAGATAAGGATCCGCAGAAGCGAGACCACCCGGCCCGTTTCTTGCGCCGCAGTAATCTCTGAGATCTGGCAAGGGTTTGTTTGAAAAGGATTAGATTAGGGGTATTCATTTGTGTATTATAATTCATTTCGGCGGCATTCCTTTCCCTAATAGCCATTGTGCACTCCCGATCCCACCATGGAGGTGAAGGAATCTTGCCACGAGCAGAGTTTTTAATTGGGAAAGAAGAATCTGCGCTTAATTCAATGGCAGATACAAAGGATTCGTAACAGTTTGACTCGTGGAAGCGACTAGAAAAGTCAATGTGAGGACCTACATTTTGGAGAGAACCAATTTTGTCCTCCAGAGATGAAGCATACAACGCCCAGTCAGGATTGGACAAGTTATACTTCAAAAGTGGAGGGCACGATTTTTCTAAATAAGTCTTTTCAGACATGGAAATCAGAATAGGATAATGGTCACTTCCATGAGTCAAACTAGTGCACTCCCAATGGCATGATGCTGCTATATTAAGAGAGCAAAAGGAAAGGTCTACGCAGCTCTTGTGTTGACCAGGGAGGGTTCTACGAGTGGAGCAGCCATTATTGAGTATACATAAGTTAAGGTCATCTAAGATTTCCACTAAACCCTCTCCAAAGGAGTCGCATCGCTCGGAACCCCATCTAAAATGATGGCAGTTGAAGTCACCCATGACAAGCATAGGGCCATCTATGCACTCCAGCACGTTTCTCAAAGTTTGGAGAAGGTTTTGATTGGGATGGGCTATATAGATAGATAATAGGGTGATGCCCTCAACTTTTCCTGCCACAATACTTATATTTCCACCAAAAGGAGGTAGAGATACAGCCGCAAGTGGAACGCGGTTGTTCACGCAGAGAGCAGATCCACCATAGCCATCAGAACGATCACATCTATGAGTATTAAAGTGGGGAATACGGAAGCTAAGACTTGGGGTTAACCAAGTCTCAGCAAGAGAAAATGCTAGAGGTTTATATCGGTTAAGAAGGAATGTGAGTTCGTGCTTCTTATGCCACACGCTCCTCACATTCCACTGAAGGAACACTAACCGAGCCATAGTTATGGTTAGAAAGGGAATTTATAAGTAAGTTGGCAACGTTGGACGGTAATTGGGATTGAGATGAATTAGAAGAAGAAGAAGAAGAAATCAGAAGATTAGATAAAAGTTTAATAAGTAGTTGGATAATAGAGGATAAGTTGTCAGGAGTCTCCAGTTGTTGGTTATCAAGGGCGCAACCATTGCGCTGTGAAGATTGGGGAGTGGAAGTTAACAGCTGGTGGGCGATTTTGTCATAAGACGGAGAAAGAGGGGCATGGGACTTCGGCTTTAAAGTGATAGTTTTACGGTATGACTGGGTTTGGGATTGGGGTTTGGTAATGTCAGCATAGCTGCGGGAAGAGTTTGGGACCATTTTACTGGCTTCAGAGTGAGACATAGCTTTCTCAGCCATAATAACTTTAATTGATTTCTGCCTGTTATACTCAGGGCAAGCCTTGCTATTTGCAAAGTGTCTGCCAGAGCATAACACACAAAAAGCCTCACTCTCAGCAATGTCACAACCATCACCGGGGTGATCGTTGCCACACTTGTTGCAGCGAGGTCTGGAACGACAAAGGGATTCTACGTGACCGAAACGGCAGCACCTGCGGCATTGTATGGTGGGGTAAATATATTGTTCCACTAAAAGGGAGGTGTAGCAGCAGAAAATCCGTTTTGGTAGGACTTGTCCATCGAAGGTAATAACACATGTTTCTGTTGGCTTCCATTCCGTGATATTATCCTTCACTACTCTTTTATTTAAGCGTCTAATTTTTAGGATTGGGCCACAACCTGTTGGGACAGTTAAGTAAGCCTTTGCCTCATCGTCCGACATGTCTGTAGGGATACCACTAACAACACCCATACGAGTTATATTAAATGATGGTATAGCGGCTTCGAAACAGTTTTTGCCTAAGAGGCTATTAGATATGAATGAATTTGCATCCTGAGGGGAAGCAAATTCAACTGACACACGATTCCTGCCAACTCTCTTCACACCATCGCGGACAATGTTGCTAATATTATTTTTGTATAAGAAGAGGCCGAAAGATATTGGGTGAAGAGTGGTACCGGCGTTGGGTTGAGTTTCCTGGCGAGAAACATGCACTATAAATGGGCCTTTATCTGAGGCTGAGTATTTTACCCGACCTACATGATTTCGTGCTTGTTTAGGAGGCCGATCTGATATAGTGTCTTCATTTACGGGACGCTTACGGGTGATGGGTTGGGAACTGGGGGTCTGGGGATCTAAGCTGCATGCAACTTCAGCGAATTAAATTAAGGGGTTGGGAGATAGTGGAAAAAAGCCGGATGTTGGGGTAGACGGTCTGTCAGGGGGATCGGGAGGTTTGTTTTTATCCATTATCTAAACTAATTTTGGACGGTGAGGTGACAAAATCGTGAAATACGAACCTTGGTTAAAGTTGTTAGTAAGACAGCACTAGAACGAACACAATAACAAGTCACAACAGGCACAAAAACACTAGAAACTGCAAAAACTCGCGACACACGTGTTACCCAAACACACTCTGTGGCGAGAATCTTTGTTGAATGTCACATCCCTATTTTTTTGTCTTGTCAGAGTCACTATCACTGTCACTCAGTGTCAAGTCATTTAGCAGATTATTAAGGATTTAGCAGATTATTAGCTCTTTGATACGGATGGTCATAAATTGATAAATAAATATGATATGTTTTTTTTTGTTATTTAATTGATTTCTTTAACAAAAAATAGGTTCATTAGCCTAATCAATTCTCATTCATTAAGGCCAAGTGGTCCTAAACGCGTAACATGAAAACACATCTCAAAATAAGTATTTTGATGGCAAGTAGGTACCTATTTTATTTTCACGGATCGAATGGTGCAGTGGTTGAGCGGTCGGCTTCGTCATACTGGCCGCGGGTTCGATATAAAATTAAACAAGTGAAGATAAATTGTGTATCTTCTTCTGCCTTAATTATTTATTTTTAGGTATTAGTTAGCAGTTTAAAATACTTTATAGGTGCATTAAGGTGTGGGAATAGTCAACTTACAACGCAATGCTTCACCACCTCGTGATAAGTTCCCGATAAATTACTTGGCAAATAATTTTGTTCATACAAATTTTGTTCTTTTTTTTTATTTATCCGCTGGTATAATCCGGATAAATAAAAAAATATTAACCTGCAATAATCGGAACTATATATACCTAATAAGAAGGTACCTATACCTACCTATTCATTTTAAAATTTTAGTGTAGGCAGGATGCAATGATTTTACTTTCTTCACGATACTGCCAATCGCAGACCTTCGGAAGTTCGCAACCGCAAATACTTAGGCTAGGAAGGAAGAAGACTGCTTGACAAGACTTTTATACTTATGTACTTACTTGTGTCTTCCGTGACTTCCTATTCCATTCATAAAATATTGCGATAATTAGTCCATACCTACCAACCTTAATATTACATATAAAATAAAATAAACGCCTCATACATACAATATTATACCTACCTACAAATAACATACCATCACGCCTGTAGACCCCTAAGTGTTAGGTAGAGGTGTCTGTGTAGGTACTAATGTACACCCACAGCTCGCTGGTATGTTTAGGTCCCATGGAATAGGGAGCAAGCCTATTGCCATCAACCGGGCACAAATTCAGACTCCGAGCTCCTACTGGGAATTTCACAGTAAAACCCAACAACATTGATCGACCTGTGAATCGAAACAAGGTCCTCTAGCATAGCTGTCGTGCTTCGGACCACTAGGCCGACGAGGCAGTCATACATACATTTAATTATTTGTATCATAATCAGTCGTTAAAACACGACTACAGTCTACAGCTGTGTCTTTTGGAGTTCATACAAAGTAAGTACATTATAATTACGACTTTGCATTACCCACCGCAAAGGCTGAACTCATTACTGGCGTGAACTAAGTCATTTAAATTAATTTCGACATTTTCGTAGATCGTGCACCTTGCTAATGCAAAAATGCCGGGGGCGGAGCTGCCACAACCGCAGCCCTATGGGTTTATAAACATCGGACTTTTGTTCGAGGCTCCCAAAACCACCCAGTGCCCCCCAGTAGAAGTAACAAGCGTTTATTTTAAAATGTGGCGAATTATTTGTGTGAGTGCATTTTTTTTAAGTACTTTTATAACATTTACTTGAACTTCTCTGTGCTTACAAAATAGGCAATTTTCGATTATCAAGACAATTATTTGAGATATATTTTCAGGTGACTTTACTGTTTTCGTTATGGTCAAACGTGTACGCTCAAGAATATCTACCACCGAAGATTGGCGGTAACAAAAAACCTATACAGGAACCTACGGTAAAAACATTATAATATTATTTATTTACGTAGCATTTCTAGCATGTTCGTATTTCAAGTATTGTGTTCCAGTTACCAGCAAACTACGACTTTTCC
The DNA here is from genome assembly GCA_946251955.1 of Acronicta psi. Classification (NCBI taxonomy): domain Eukaryota; kingdom Metazoa; phylum Arthropoda; class Insecta; order Lepidoptera; family Noctuidae; genus Acronicta; species Acronicta psi. The sequence goes on along the minus strand of OX276475.1, from coordinate 4,576,576 downwards.
TACGACGTCCAAGATAATGGAGTTAGCTTGGACTTTGGGCACAACGAGAAGAGGAAGGAGGACCACGCGACTGGGTCTTACCACGTGCTGCTGCCTGATGGCAGAATGCAGCTCGTCGAGTACGAGGCCGGTCCTGACGGGTACAAACCTCAGGTAATATAAATTTAGTATCTAAGTACTGCAGTTCTGCTGTGCCTGAAACTTTTACTGTCATCGAATTTAGATAAGCATACCTAGGTAGTTTTCCACTGTCAGATCCAACTAGGAAAATGCACATGCTGCGAATGTATTTTGTTGATCATATTCGAATACCTACTAAAGATGCTATGTTTAATCCGCCAAAAATGTACCTATAGTTTGTGATTCACCCCGATTGTTGTACGTCTTTAGTTAATTCAGAGATGGTGTTATTTATTATTTTATTTTATAAAATTAAATACGAGTTAAAAGCATCATCGATACGTAATTAATTTAGCAAAGCCCGTAAGGACCCTGGGGCACAAAAATAGTTGATTTTGCAATTTGTTATTTGTTAATTAAAGGATGAAGATGGTACCTACCTAGGTGTATTGTAATTGACACAAGTGACGTTGTAGGTGATGTACATGGGCACGGCGACGTTCCCGCCGGCGGGCTCGTCGGACAAGTTCGACGGGTACCACTACAACGCGGCGTCCACGCGCCAGAGCGTGCGCCAGGCGGCGCCCCGCGGCGGCGCGCGCCAGGCGCCCGCGCCCGCGCCGCTCTCTGCGCCGCCGCCGCACTCCGCCCCGCCCAACGCCACCCAGTGAACTACGATCTACATTGCCGAACTAGACAAATAGCTAAATAATCACCAAATCCTCTAGAAGTAGCAAACATTGCTACATTATATTGCGCTACTGCTCGGCACTGCACGCACACTTCGCTTCGCCACATTTAAACATTTCGAGATGAATACCAACGTGAATAACATTCATTGACAAAGTAAGACGTAAAAATTGCATACATGCAATTACAAAAAATACTGTGAACAAGACAAAAAAAAATTAATTTAACGCGAATTAAAAATGTAAAAAAAACTTCTTCAAATGTAAATAAAGAAATACAGTTTAAATATATATTTTCTATACTTATTCCTTTCATCTATATAAATAAAAATGAATCGCCGAAATGTTTGTACGCGTATAACTTCCGAACAACCGCACCAATCGTCATTGTTAGGATAAGGTTTGTGTGTATTTTTTTTAATCCACCAGGATACACAGGCGAATCTGCGCACGAGTCGCTAGTAGTTTTTATAAATAACGAGCATGTAAGGTTACTTATTCATGTTTTCTGCTGTTAACAGTGTTAACTGTTGATCAAGGTTGAAAAAAAAACATACATTTTTAATAATATATTTACACTCCTATAATTACATTGGCATGCTATTTGGTATTAACTACAGTTAATGCTATTTACATTCTAACTGAAGAAATCACACACTTTTTCCTACACAGTAAACTAGTCTGTCGTGTTGTGGGAATAAACCATTCCTCTTTTCTTTCTTTCTAGTTTTAAGTAGTGTGCAGTATATCGATGTTCTGGTCGGGCCAGTGCACGCGGCGGTGCGTGGACACTGTGTCGAAGCCCACGTTGTCGAACGAATGGTAGTCCTTCTGCATGCTCAGCTCCGCCAAGTTACGATACCTGTGTATAACATCAATGTATACCGGTAGACCGATTGAAGCCGCCACACGGCGCGGGAGTGTGTTTCATCTCCAGCGTGATGTAGCGACATCTATCGACCTACATAAGAACGTATAAGAAGTGACAAATTCTGAATCGCGCAAGTACTTACTTACCACTTGTTGCTTATACAACAGTTTTAAACAACAAAAAAATGAAGAAGGTCATTTCTATGATCAATTTTTGCTATGAGGCCTTCACTATTTAACTTGAAGCTGCGAGAAAACACGCAGCGGGTACCTATAGAACTACAGGGAGAAGGGCACGAAGAAAAAAATATGTGAAAAGCTGTGTACCTCTTGACGAGCACGCAGCAGCCGAGCAGCAGCAGAACCTGCACTGCGAGCCAGGCCAGCGCCAGCGACACCAGTAACAGCTCGTGAACACAAACCATGGCACCATCGTTTACATTACTGTCCTCCGCTACACAAAAGGAAAATGGTTTATGTAAGATATCTATTCCATAAAAATAAACAAGACAGACATACAGTTTATTGTGTTTTTTTTTAAAATATACATAGGTTTTAATATATTGTCAAAAACGATGAGTATTTCTTACAATTAGGGCCTATTTATTCTATTTGACAGTCTGAGTAGCCACTATTCGCCCGATTAATAAAAAATGGAACAAAAATTGTATGAACCTAAATGATGAAACAGGGACGGAGGGCTGCAGGGAGAGAGGAGTGATGGTATTACGATGCGCCGCTCTCCCTACTCTCTGCGGCCGCGGTGTGGGCGGCAGAGAGGGTCCAGCAACAGACGTCCGCAGTGGATTCGCGGATTATGTGAGAGCGATTCCCGTGATCCTTGCCACTAAGTGGAAGGCGGTATTGGTGGTGGTTTTAGTCGATATGCTGGCCTGGCTGGAAAGCCCAACATACTGTCCCGTATCCCCCAAGCGGGGCGGCATGAATAAGGAGCTCTTCTCCACCCACAATAAAGGTAATACTTACGCAAAGTAGAGCGATGGTCCGCCCGCACAAGCGTATCTGTAGATAGAATATCCTTGGAATCAACGAGTAACACGAGCTCCAAGGCCTGCTCGTCCGCGGCGCCGGGCGCGCACGGGGCGGCGCCGCCCTGCGCCACCACGCCGCCGGGCCGCGCCGGCAGCGAGTCGCCCCAGCGGTACAACGTGTCGTTCGTCTGTCGGGCGCTGCGGCTTTGCTTGCTGCTGCACTCCACCTTATCATGTTAAAGCAACAATACACAGGAATGATGCGGGTAGGGTATCTATAACAACACAAGACATTAAGCCCACGCACTCCCGCGCCGACCCACACTAATCCTGCGTGTTTGCGGGATGCTACGTCATGGGCGTCTATGGGCACTATGGTAAACCCCCTCAATGATGAGTTTGTGTCATATTAAAATTAAATTATTACGAGTATATAGCGTATCCATTACAGGAAAAGGTAAAGAGAAACCCTTAAGTGAGACATTGACGTCTGTGTAGGTAATAGTATGCCCGTCGAGGCAGAGACTGGAAATAGAGTACGTACGAATTAGGCTGAAATTTGGCTCCGAGATGACGTAGGCATCCCCTAAGAAAGGATTTTGGAAAACTCCCAAAAAACTAGATAAACGCCTGTTACACCTTGGGGAACAGATAGTCTTCAACATTATCGAGAAGTACTTACGGTTGGGCACTTGTTGTCACAGAAGCGCACCATGAGCGCGAACCGCACGACGTGTGAAGTGGGGAAGCGGAACGCTTTGAACCGCGCCCACAGCCGCTGCGTGCCGCCCAGCCACGACCGCGAGAACGCGGGGAAGTCCACCTGGAAACAATGTATCCCACTAAAACATTTCATGTTAATAAAGTTGCCAAAACTCACGAGCTCATAAGGCTTTCATTGCTCAAATGTTTCCGGACCTCATGAAGAGCCATAAGCATCTAACCCTACAAACCCTATATCTTGGTCTATAAATACAACTTGGCCGTTTCATGGAACTATTGCATGACTCAATTTTATTATATTCATAAGCACAGAATATATAGATGTCTTATCCTACCCATAATTCAATGTAAGTATCTTTGCAGCGGCCGCGAATTCTAGCACACCGTCCAGGGGGGCTAGACAAGTTGCATTTTGACATTCGAATCGATAACAAAATGTATGGAAATGACATTAGTGACAGCCCGTTTTTTTTTAAGGGTTATGGCTCCGACAGCCCTATTTGTCGAAAGCCTATGTCATTTCCATACATTTTGTTTGTCGATTCGAATGTCAAAATGCAACTTGTCTAGCCCCTCTGTTGTCATAAAATATCGGTATTTATTGGCGAGAAAATGGATTGCACTTGTATTTGGTTAGACTAGAAGCCGCATATGATGTAGCGATATCTACCGCGCTAATAAAGAAACTAAACGGAACGAATCCTACATCGCACAATCATCATTTGCGGGGCAAGATGCATATTTAGAGGATCGATATCGATTGTCGACTAAGCAAAACTACCTCACCTGGACTATCGATGTTAGGCCTACGAAGCTAAACTCAAACACTTTTTTATGATGATACAGGATATATCACTCACCTGCCCCGTAGGACAGCCTCTACTATCGAGAAGCAGCACAGAGCTGTCGCCGAGCCTCGAAGATGCCACCAGATGATACGCCTTGATCTCCGTCGCGTCTGCAATCAAGTGTGACGATTGTTTAATCTGTAGTATAATGAGACATAAAATTACTCTTAATAAGCCACTATTGTCTGTTTGTGTGACCGAGCTCGAGCGTGACTGAATGATCAATCATTAACATCGTAAATCATTGAAACAATTGTTTATTGTAAGAGGTAGGTAATTATATTACTTCAAGTTCTAAATGAATTAAACCTAGAATTAAAATTTGGCCCACAATAGGATTTTGCCGATATTTTATTTAGATTATATATATAGAAACTACTTGTAGGTCATAGAACTATATATATACATATATATATTCCGTGCGAGGATTAACCACTCCCCAAGGCGCAGAACCAGATCGGTTCGCTTCCCTCGCAAATGTAGTTTCTGAATTTTGTTTTACCTACTCATAAAGGACAGCGAAGTCGATAGTTTTTTTTTTAAATATGAGTTAGTTATAGTATATTTATAGGCTAGGCTTTGCTAATATTGCAGACAAACATTTAACATGTAAAAAATATCTTCTATAGTTACCAGTGGTCTCAATGCGCAGTTCGAGCGGTTCCCCTAGCGACACTGCGCCGGCGCCGGTGTCGTCGAGCGCTCGCACCACGTACATGGTAATGGGAGTTGTACTGGCACCATATACTGCGCTTGCGGCTGCAGGAGTCACCGAACTGAGAGATTCGCTTTCGCTCACCGCTGTCGGCTTTTTGTATCCACTGCTGAAGATAACGAAGCGATGAAAAGGGAAGTTAAAAGTCTATAGAGACTATAATTTTATATAGAGCACCAAAAACATGTTTTTTCGTTATTAGCTCGGTTGTATTCATGTGGGTCGGATAGATACCAGCCAAGCAGCTTATCCTATCTAATGCTAGTGAATTAAGAGGTGGCAATGAAGTTTAACGATTAAATTATTAAGTGATAAGTAGATAATGATAAAATACTAATGCACCATATCATTGCCTATTACTTATCTTCAGATCAGTGGTGGACACCGAAGTCAGATCAGTCTTCTGGGGATCGATGAGATTCCTTTTTCTGTTTATATTGCATATTTACCCGATGTCTCTGACGGCGACCGTGGCGTCGACGTGCGTGGCGGCGCGGGCGCCGGGCGAGCAGCCCACGCGCACCCAGCGGTCGCCCGCCGTCTGGATGATGGGGTTGTTCTGGATCATAACCATCACGTACGCCATTGTCCTACGGCAACAGGTAGCAAATATGTATAAGCAATCACGAAAATAATATCTAATATCGATGATTATCAAACTAAAATGTAAAGTTTAAGATGGAAAATAATAGACGTCCTCGCGGTTGCTGCTACAGATAATAAGTTTGGGATGGCCAGACTTTATTAGCCGTAAAGACTGGACATAAACTTATCAAGAAGAATAATTATATAATTCCTTATATTATCGTGGCCTGAAGGCTTGAGAACTCAAAAGATACACACACACACACACACACACACACACACACACACACACACACTCACTCACTCACACTCAAACTAACGCTAAGTTGTTATTTTATTTCTGGCTCAAAATTCTACAACTATAAATAAGTACTGCCTAAAATATAGAAATTATCAGAAGTTTCGTCCAAGTGGTGAGAGCCTGGTGATCTGTAACACAGGTCTACCTAATACTGACACCAGCCTCTCACAAAGGAATGAAAATTGCCCTATATGTATTGTGATATGTAGTTTGTACTTACCTTTGTGAATGAGAGAAATAAATACCTTATTATTATTATTATTATTATTATTATTATATAATAATCCTATTTTAATAACAGAGTCGGGACTGAGTACCTCTATTCATCGTTCTACAGAAATGTCACATGATTAGAAATGAGAGAAAGTTATAACACAAGTTACCTATTAATGAGTCCGTTAGGTCCATTGGAGATGCCGTACGCGAAGTTGACGTCGCAGTCCCCCCTGAGCGGCAGCGCGAGGCGCAGCTCGCGGCCGGCTGCGCGCGCGCCGCAGCGCTCGGCGCGGCCCGGCACGTACATGCGCCCGCGGAACACGCCGCGCGGCCGGTACGTCACTATCATGTCCGTACCCTCGCATTCCACGCTGACTGGGAAACCACACCGATTACTTTTTTATGTACTTACAGTCCTCGCAATTCTTTTTGTTTTATTCATATTACCCTAGTCTAGTCACATCACACATCTAGTCGTTTTCGCTCTCCGATTTTTATGCGATACCAAAAGTTTGATGATATCTGTATAATAGGCGGCTCGTCCCCGGCTTCATTCAGAGCGACCAAGTCCATGTCCTCCATCACCATATTTCAGAAAGTTTATACAAAACCTAAGTAAATTATATAAGTATAAACCTCCCGTGAAAAATGACACAGCTGATGGTGAAAACAGCATCAAAATCAGTTTCGTGGTTGGAGGAGTTGGCGGATATACCGGATACAGTCACGGAAAGCAGTTTTACATGATTTTAAAACAAAATAAAGAAGTTAACAGCAAGCATACGGGCCGTGTGATGGTAAGCGGTGACCGTAGTCTATAGCCGCCAGCAATCCCAGTAGTATCAGTAGCGCCTTGCCATGACCGCGATAAGCCAACTTCAACCAACCAAGTCCTTCATACTTACTGTTGAGGCAGATGACTCTGCGATAGTAGATAGCAGCTGAAGTTCGTCTCAGCAGCCAGGAGCCGGTGGTGATGAGGTCTTCACTATGCAGGTCGCATAGTCCACGCCCACCACCGCCCTTCAATTGCTCCTGCGCTATCCATGTAAACCCTCGGCAGATGAAGCGCTCCGCTTGTTCACATGATGTCTTGCACTACGAAATAAGAAAAATCGAAAATTAAAAACACTCGATTTCGAATGGAAATATAGTCAACGAATCAAACCTTCCCAGTCATTGGGGGTTACAGGCGTAAAATTTACAATAACAATGTCACAATAGCATCACGGATTTATGGCCTGATAGGTAAGATATAGACCTCTAACGTTAGAAGTCTTATGTGAAGTGGTCTTCTTTACAAAATGTAAAACAAAGTTGCTTCCCCCGTCTTTCTCTGTATCCGCAAACTCCTCCGAAACCTCGCAACGGATTTTGATGCTGTTGGATCATTTTTCAAAGAAGTTATTATTATCATTTTAGATTTGAATCCAAAATACGCATACTATTTTCGTCATACGGTGTCAGTCATCCAGCACGGCCAGCTTCGTGGAATACATGAGTCCTAACCTAACTTCAAACGAGAGCTATGTCCCATATAGTGACACAGGGACAGGAAATGGGTTAATTTCGAAAAGAGATGAAGATTTAGGTATGCTTTGGATTCGACCTTGTTCCTATGGCTTGGCTATGATCATATCACTGATCTGTGCTAACCTCATTAGGTAATCAATCAAGTAGGTACCTATGCTAATTATATTCTTATAATATACAATAACTACCTTTCCATAATCAAACCAATAAATTCTTCGTATTATGCAGCTGTTCTCATTATCGTAACGAAGTAATTATTTGCACGACAAACGCCAATAAAAACAACTGTTGACCTGAATATTTTTGTATTCATCGCTTACATCTATAAGATAAATTAAAATGTCTATCGAGGCCGCACGCTCTTTGATGTTGATTATCGAAAGACCTTTCTTATCAGATGCCTAGAACCTAGGTTATGTAGATCGCGAAAAAATGACAAACTATCGTTGTTATTGTTCTTTTGCTTTAATTTCCTTTTTAAGTCGATGCCCTGTGACAGCTGCTGACTTATAAAAACTACTTAGATACTATACGTATACCCTACCTAACTTTATCCAATCTGTAATTTTCCCAAACACAAAAAAAGCAAAAAATATAATCCTAATACATTCATATAAGTATCTATATTACAATTTTTTTCACAAACATGTAGGTACGGTACGTATTACATAATACATAAGTTATGGTTACAACCAGAGATAACAGTATACAATTTTCTATTCAAATGCACCTCATACAGGTAGCAAAACTATGTACTAACAGGAAAACTGAACATTGTTTTAACTTACTTCGTCCTTTGTATAGTTCTTGATAGTGTACTCTACATGTTTCAATGTCTGATTGTAGTATTCTTCGTAAGAACATCTGTCTATCTTCTTTGGATCTGAAAATAAAGTTCATAGGTATATCTACTTAAAAATGTTCGATGGAAACTCATGTAGAGAATACTGCAGATTTCTGATACAGCAAGATCAAAGGATTCGGTGAGCTCATTTAGTGTGATTTTCAGCCGTGATCGTCTGTGACGGCCTCCGTTTTCGCCCTCAAAATGATTAAAAATAAAAATGTAAGTTAACTGACTATACAAGGTGCTGACTGCTCTGTAAAAAAGAGGTCCCAAAAAGAAGATAGGTACACTCACTCATAAATAAAAAGTACCTACTTATACGAAGAATAAAACTGAACGTTTAGATATGTAGGGTTGTTTTGTAACCATCGCAACTCGTGTGGCCTAAATCAGACAGAAAACATCGTTGTCGTCATAAAAAATTGCTGAAGTAAATACTGGTACGCACAGTGCGAGTAATGGAACGTTCATGCAAACTAGTCCCGTATAGTTACGGAATACTCGCCCAATGCGGGATGATAATAGGAACAAGTTATGTAGGTACAGTCAACAAAATAGATAACTATACGGGCAATCTGTATTTCGACAAAAACAAATATACCATTTTTTTATCTATCTTAACCAATGGTTTGTTATGTAAGATAACTCACAACACCTGCGTTTTGATAATTATACAGGAAAAATTTTTAAGCAGTGCGCAAAAAAATTTTGGTAGTTCAGTATCAGTAATAGAACACATTCCCATTATTAGTTAAAAACTTTTTTTTTAATTTTTATCCGGCTTGAAATCAGCAAAATTTGGACACTTATCTATTCGTAATAATAACAATAGGCACGTGCGCCAGCCGACTCACGCGGCGGCGTCAGCGGGGGTGAATCCCGCGGGGCGGGATGGCAGCGGGGTAGGTAGCGCCGGGCGCCGTCGCCAGTCCTAGAGGTGGGTAACTCATCAAAAATACGCGAGCTGCAGATCAGCTCGTGACTCAGGCGAGTGAGCTGATTCAATGAATCAGCTCGCAGATCAGCTCAGTTTGTACCTGTACAGGTATATGATTCTACTACGAGCCGCGAGCTGAATTGAGCTGAGAGCCGAATTGAGCCGAATCGAGCCGACTGAGCTGCGGCAGTTGACAGTTCGTTTAACTCTGACTACTCGATGTATTCCGATACATCGGTTTAATCGATGTTTTGACAAATATTTATTTATCTTTTTGTATTTTTTTAAGCATTTTCCATGCTAAGATTACAAGTTATTTTTAATAAAGGAAAAAATAAAATATTTATTTGACAATATATCGATGTATTTAGTTATAGAAACATCGAATCTTTGATGTTTTATTTTTTATCGGATCTATTAAAAAAAAACTTGGTCTGATTAATAATTATAATGAAAATGAAATTTAACACTACTGATGATATTATTAAAATATTAATAAAATATGTATGATATTAATAAAATTTAACACTACTGATGATATTTATGATACGATATATTTATTTATGATAATATATAGAGATTTTAATACTTTAATTTAATAGACAAAAAAAAACCAGAGCTTTTTGAGTAACAAATCAATAAAACGTTTCAGAACGAATGACTCGTTCAAAAACTTACTTTCTGGACTCATTGACTATCACTGAACAAGCCTCAAGTAGATCAGAATCACAGATCAACTCAATTGAATCAATTGACTCATTTGACTCATTTGACTCATCTGTCTGTGGAGGGATTCAAGGATTCAAGGGAGCTGAATTGAGCCGCGCGAGCTAGTCATTTCGTTGTTGAGCTGTAGCTCAACGGCTCAGACCCGTGCGATCTGATTCATTGAGCTGACTCAGAGCTGAGTTACACACCATTAGCCAGTCCCCAGTCTGCTCGTCGCACGCGCCTGTGACGTCGTGTGTTATTGCTTTCCCGCGCGCTCCCGGCGCCGCGCGGCCGCCGCATGAGTTTCGTATTTCGTATGACCGGTGACGCACAATGTCAGAGTTTACTAACCGCGAGTTTTACAAAATGGTGCGAGTGTATCTTTTAAGTGGTGAAAACTTGAACGTGAAACAGTGTGCCTCGAATGCGAGACCATGGCATTCATAACCCCGCGGTCCCTAATGAGAGGACTATTTTAGCCGCCACTCAAAGGTTGCTTGACCACGCCCAATTCAGAACCCGCACGTCACGCACAAGGATCTGGCAGCCCTGGACTATGTGTCGACATCGAAGAAAACATTTGTAATTTTTCGAGCGAAACCCAAGAGCAAGTACTAACGATGCAGTACGTCGCTTCGGTGTGACCCAGTACGCGGTTTGGAAACTATTAAATACAGCCGGTCTCCATCCATACCACTTCCAACCTGCTCAACGACTCCGACCCCGTACCACGCCGAGCCCGAGCTAGGTAAGTAGGTATGTTTTAAAAGTGCAGTGCAATTGATCATGAGTTATTTAAACAAGATAAAATTGACCCTGGGGCAGGACTTGAACCTGCACTCGCCAGGTCAAATTTTTTCTTCATATTCTGAATTACGTGATCATAATGATTCATTTTCTGCATTTTGATGGTCCTAAGCCCATGAAAGTATGAAGGAAAAATTGGAATTACTTTTAAAATAAATTGTTCAAATTAAACATGAACCTTATTGCTTTGCATTAACGTTGAAAATCTATCATAGAAATTAGACGGATAGTCGCCGCTCGCCATACCTACGCGGGCGGGTCGAACGAGCGCACAGCTGATGTAGGTACTAAGGCGCGCGCGCTCTGTCGTGCGCTAGCGAGTAAACATAATATCAGTTTCAAAGTAAACATCTTTCGTTAACGATAACTTTAATCATTTGTACTAAGACTTATCAAGATAAAAAATTGGTGTTTAATAAAAGTCGTTTAAGTTTCATTTGACGAAGTTTGCGCACTGAATAAAAAGTTTTCCTGTATTTTGCGTAATGCATAATAACCATTACCTACACAATATTTGTCAAAACACATATGTAATTATTATTTGCCTGTATACTTATAACTTTTGTTGACTGTACATACGCATGACTACTTACATATCAAGTAGAAAATGTTCATAAGTTGACCTCTTGTTGTACGGAAAGAATACACAATGCGAGCAAGCATATACAGTTTGAACTGGACATGTATAGCTTGATTTGTAGCTGTGTGTACCTAATTATTACATCGTTTTGTATTACAATGACAGGTTTCAGTTTTGCGTGTCTTAAGTACGCGTGGTTTCTTTCTTGTTGAAGGAACTATTTGTCGAGTTAGCAATCAAGTTTGTATCGCTAATTCTGTATTCAACTAACAACAACTTGACGGCCTAAGCGCAGCAAATTAGCTTCTGCGATACGAGTTTACGGGTTCGATTCCAACACGGAACAAATATTTATAAGGAATTAAGTTGTTATATTTATAAGAAGCTCGGTTTATGGCAATAGGCTGGCCCCATATTACATACCAGCGTACTGTGGGTTTACATTAGAACACCTCTACTTACCCTACAAGGAATACAGGCCTGATAACATTATTTGCTATGTCATAATCATTAAATCTTATTTTAATACATGCATTACTTATTATTATTAGGAACCTTCAAGGCGAGAGTGAATAGATATTATTTGAGTTTGCGTGCTACATCCTTGGCAGCATCGTCGCTTACCAGCAGGTAAGGTGCTGAATCGCCGAAATGTTTGTACCTACACGCATAATTTCCGAACAACTGCACCAAATTGAATAATTCTTTTTCTGTTGTGTTCATTATTGCCGGGGCAAGCTTTGTGTATTTTTTAAATGCATCAGGATACGCAGGCGAAGCTGCGCAGGGGCCGCTAGTTTATAATAAAAAAGGTACATATAGTAAATACTCACAGTCATGTGTGCACTGGCTCTCTATATAAAACGTATAGTAGTTGGACACACGATACGACTCCGGTTCAGTGAATTTGTTCTCCGCATTGAGTATACAGTTGCCGACCATAGAGTCTGTAGTGTACACCGCTTCAGGGTCGAACGCGCTCTCAGGCACTACCCACTGCGCAGATCTGGGAAATATAAACGTACCTACATATTTTTCAGCAAACTGGATAAATAATTTAGATAAAGAGGTTTGATCCACGCAGGATGTATGCCATACGCAATAATGATGACCAGAAAACCACTTTCTTTGAAAAGATGATTGCCCCTCGTTCTGCCTTGTTAGCCTCGAGGTCCTGGATTTGATTCCCAGGTCGAGCTGTCGTACATAGTTGGGTTTTTCTATGAAGTTTGCAGCTCGAAGTTTTGATTTGTGCCAGGTCCTCGCTCCGCTTATGTACAAATTTTTGTACCTAAATTATGAAATTAAGATAAGAATGCTCAGGCAGGTAGCGTGTAGGAAAACACTGGAATATAATTTATGAATGAACCTAATGTAAAAATAACCAAGGGTTTGTTCTCCTTGTTTGCAAAAGATTATACTGATGATGAGGAAAACGGTACTTGCAGATTTGGATTTTACAAAAGGAACTAAGTACATAATTTCAAAAACAATATTGGCGTAATATTGCCTTAAAATTAGGTAGGTAGGTACTTCCTCAAAAATATCCTGTTTTGCGGTACAACTAATTATAAGCGTTTATTTATTAAATAAAATACTTACCTGCCTAAAACCCGGTTTAAAAGCCATGACAATGTGTTTTAGTTCAAACAGAAGCTAATTATATAATTTGGTAGATATTATAACAAAAATGTGTTGTGATTTATAATTATACCTATTACTACTATGGGAAGGATCCTAAGTCTTGCGAGGTGTTGAATTTATAATTAAGTAGCTAATAAATTATTAAAAAGAAGAAATTTACTTTATTTATTTTAAATGCATAATATTTTGGAACTTTGGACATTTTATTTTAAAATTGTCTATGAAAAAATTAAGGAAATAAAGTGAAGGCAGTACAGGTAATTTAATCGCCACACTGTAGATTTGATAATATAATATAGTAATAATTAATTTATGATTATATTATATTAAATAATTGATAGATACCTATGTAGGGACACTGCTACATATTAAACGATATACCAACATAGTATAACGTATTTTTTACAAGATTTTATTATTACAAGGAAGTCACGACAATAAGTAGGTAGATAACTACAAGCAAATCGGTCGACACAAATTGATCAAAATAAACCAAATAAAAATGACGCTGTGAAGTGTTAATTGCCATACATATATACAACCATATAGGTACTTATCGGTAAATACAACTTTACCCACGACAGTACCTACAATCATTACTATGTCGAAAGTTGCACGTTAAGACAATGCAACATAGGTATTTTGTTTTTTGACCTAACCTATGACAATGAAGAGTAATACAGCTTTGTAACATGTTTTTTGACCGTAAATATCACTGGCTTGCTCACCGCGTAGCGTAGGTACAGTCAGCATCAGATATACATATAAACAAACAATCACATATTGCATATGCTCCGAAACTACAGGACCGATTTGAAAAATTCTTTCACCAATAGAAATCTACATCTTTACCTATTGGCTATATCTACATCTACACTTATATTATAAAGAGGAAAGATTTGTATTTTTGTATGTAACGAATAAACTCAAAAAGCACTAGACCGATTTGAAAAATTATTTCCATGTTAGATAGCCCATTTATCGGGGAAGGCTATATATCATCACGCTACGACTAATAGGAGCGAAGTAGTAATGAAACATGTTGCAAAAACGGGGGAAAAAATTATAAGACCACGCGGGCGAAGCCGCTGGCGGGAAGCTAGTAATTTATAAGAATGAATATATAATATAGGATACCTAAAGGCTATAATTTATAAGAAATACCCAGATCACGCGGGCGAAGCCGCTGGCCCAAGGCTAGTCTAAGTTGTGTTGTGTAATAATATCTATAGTAGGTTAATTACCATGGGCAGAACTTTCGTCCTGAATTCCTGATACATTTAATGCTGACTGTACTGTAACATTACGACAACAACAACAAACAACAGTATGACAGGGGTCGAGAGATTTAATTACTTTTTATTTTAATTATTTAATGTTATTAAATACTTTTACGTTTAGGTAACTAGGTACTAGCTGCATAGAAACGTATAAGGATGATTCAATCAGTTGGCGATCCACAAGCTAATAAAATAATAAAATTACTGTTCGACATTTACCTGATCAATTTTAAAACCACAATTTACATTGTGGTTTTTTCCAAAAGTGAATCATTTTACGTTTCTCGCTGCCATCGATATAAGAAAGGATGAATGGAAGGATGAACTTCGCTCTTTCCCAAGGATAACTATTTCTCAAATTTGCTTACCGAAACGTCCGGTCGCCAGTGGCAGTGAACATAGCGTCGTAGCACTCGTAGACGGTGGTGTTGAGAACGATCTTGAGGTGAGTCCCCTCTGAGTGCAGATGGTAGCCAGGGGTGTTCTCCAGCGCCCACCAGCGCGTGCTGCATCCTTCTGGTACTATTAACAAATAAGATTTAAGAAAAACGTTCCCTCTTACAGCACGCGCGAAATAACCTGGCCGGACTGAAGTTGGGCGTTTAGGTGCGCAGTATACGAATTTCAACCTAAACAATCCATTGCGCATTCAAAGGGCTAACATCTGTCTGGACAGGTAATTCCGGGCGTACGGTACTGTACTATGAATTTCTTTATTTACCTCTGTGATTTAAAAGTAAATGACTTTGATTTACCTACTTTGTATCGTGAGAGCGTTTTCAAATACCGGAACTGGACCGGACTACCTGAGTAACTTTCGTATTACCTAAGTTCGTAAGCCTCCTACGTATATAAGTATAGGTTGGCTATAATTTACGATCGAAGAATCGGTGTATGTAGGTTATTATCATGTCATACATACAGTTACTTACATGGCAAACAAACTTTCTTGAAGTAAGCAACATCGTTGTCAACCTTCAGCTGCGCTGTGGTTGCGTCGGCTATTCCCTGGCAGTTGCCCCTGCCGTACGCCACGACCACCGCGGCACAGTCCTGCAGCTCCCGGCATCTGGCGAGGCAGGCCCCGGCAAGAGACTCCTCCTCGCCGCTTGCCGAGTACACGAACACTGGAGTAGCGGTCTCAGGGGCCACCCCTGACCATCGCGTAAACGTCACCGCGCGACCGTCCCCGCATTGAGCTTTGGATGCTAATGAAAATTGCAATTATTTTATGTTATTAACTAACAGGTATAGGTACAGTCAGCAACGAAAGCAGCTGAACACTATGAAATCTTCAAAACGCTTTAACATCTTTAACATTCAGAATTCACTGACCCTTGAAGGTAGTACAAATTCTTATAATAGAGGACAATTATATATTTTACCTTGGTCAAAATCTAATGAATAGTTTTGGTACTGTGATGTTTTTAAACTTTCGCCGTGTTCAACGACTTCCGTTGCTGACCGTACCATGCGGCTCTGCTCAGGACAGATGTAAAACACCTGCTAAGTTTTAGTTTGTTTGCCCTGGTTTGTTTGTGAAAATACATAGCTATCTACTAAGTACTCCTATTCCCCCAGCTGAAAATTTCATCGAAATCCAGAGTTAGAGCCATATATGTACAATAAAGTGTTATTAAAAATACTTCAATTGTAACCAATTCGCTATCGAGAGAACTTGTAAATTTCAATTTCCGCCCGCCTGTTACCCTATAATAATAATAATAATAATAATAATAAAAAAATTTCAAAGATGACATTATGACAAATACGCTGCACTTTTGCACTTTTGCACTGAAATGATTTCCTGATGTTGACGAGATCAAAAGCCAATAAAACTCAAGCACCGATATCAGCTCCGGACTCGTCGCTGAGCTCCACCTTGCAGCAGCCGCACAATGGAGGAAGAAGAACATCACCGGGCGGCGCTGCAACAGTGTCGAGCTCCAGCGACGAGTATTACTCTCCGCCGACGTCGCCACCACCTGTACGTCGGCGGGGAGCCCGCCGGCCACCGGACAGCTTGGGACAAGGAGGCCCACCGGCCTCTGACAGTGTCCCCGCTCTCGGTGGAAGTGTGCAGCGCATGAGATGGACACCTCAAATAAATAAAAGTGTCATGCGCGCATACTTTGGGGCAACAGAGGGGGGAACTAACCTGACTGCGTATCGTGGTCGGATGCTCTCTCTGTTTCGGGAGTTTGAACCAGCGATCAACGTGTCGGCTCAACGATTGTCTGATCAGGTGCGGGTCATTCAGCGTAATCATATGCTGGATGACTCCGTACTTGATCAATTACGCTCGGAAGCGTTGAGTGGTCGTGTCATTTCTCAACCGATACAATATGTAGCACCGCGATGCGAAGTGATTCAACTACAGTCAGATCACACGAACGTGGAGAGTAATGACAGGACTACAAACGTAAGTACCCAGTACAATGAACAGCTGAGGAGTGCTTTGGAGGATGCGCTTCGGGAATATCGTGCCATTGCACCTGAATTTAGACCACTTTTACCTCGTTTGCCCATGCATAACAAAAACTTAATGCTGGTATGTGCTCTGGATTCACTGCTAACAGATTATTTTGATAGCAGTGAAGACCTTTGTGATACCCATTCAATTCTGTATTGTGCGGCTGTTGCTGCGTGTCGTGTAGCTCAAGTAAAGTTCCCAGAATCTAATGGAGCTACACGACCGAAGCCTGCGGTACCGGCCTGGCAGTGCAGAATTGAGCGGCGTATCAACGGAGCTAGAGCACTTATTGGCAAGTTAATCTGCTTCAGGGAGGGCAATACTCGCCCTAGAGTGATGCGCTTTGTGAAACAGGCATTCTCGGGGACTGATATAAATCCCCGTGATTATATATCCTGTGTCACGGAGCGCATCGACTTCTTGAAGCAGAAGGTTTATGCATGGTCAAACCGTATCCGTAGGTATAAGAGACGTGTGGAGCGGTATTCCCAGAATCGCATGTTTCAGAGTGATCAAAGATGGGTATACAGGAATTGGGAGCGTCCTGTTAATGGTGTGAATGGCGCGTGCTGGCCGGATGATGATGCTATGAAATCATTCTGGAGTAACATCTGGTCAGTTCCCGTCAGTCATACTGAAGATGATTGGATATGTGATGTGGAGCGAGCGTGTGAACCACTAACAACTATGGAGGAAATTCTAATAAGCTCCCAAGACGTGGCCCGTGCAGTCCATCCTATGTCAAACTGGAAAGCTCCAGGACCGGATGGACTGCACAATTTTTGGTTAAAATGGCTACGTAGTTCACATGCTCGCTTAGCGTCTCAATTTCAGTCATCTTTAGAATCTGGGACGCTACCACAATTCCTTACTACTGGAATCACCCATCTGCTCCATAAGTCTGGTAGTACTACGGAACCCAAGAATTATAGACCTATCACTTGTCTACCGACGGTCTATAAGCTTCTTACGTCTATTTTGAGAGCAAAAATTTGTAATCATATTGATCAAAATTCAATTATGTCTGCGTCTCAAAATGGATGTAGGAACGGGTCCCGTGGTACTAAGGAGCTACTCCTCATAGATATGACCATAAGCCAACAGGTTCGCCGGCTTCGAAAGAATTTGTCGACATGTTGGATAGATTATAAGAAGGCCTACGACTCAGTGCCACATACATGGCTCATGAGGGTGCTGGAGTTGTATAAAGTAGATGCAACTCTACGCACCTTCCTGTTGTCATGTATGGGACAATGGAGGACAGTTCTTCGCTATCCAGGATGTCGAGAAATTCAAAGAATAAGTGAACCGATAAGGATTGAGCGTGGTATATTCCAGGGCGACAGTCTGAGTCCATTGTGGTTCTGCTTGGCCCTGAACCCTCTTAATACACTATTAGAAAGGTCAGGGCTAGGCTACCGGTTGAGGCGAGGTGGTCAAGTTATATCCCACCTTCTTTACATGGATGACCTCAAGCTCTTTTCTCCCTCTGATATGGATCTGATGGAGTTACTGAAGATTACGGAAACCTTTAGTGACTCCATTAGAATGGAATTCGGTGTGGAGAAATGTGCAGTTATGCTTGTAAAGCGAGGGCGGGTTGTGGAATCTGAGAGAATTCAACTTTCGGATTCCATACAACTTAGATCACTTGCCTCAACGGAGACTTACAAATACTTGGGTATGTCAGAGGCACTTGGCATCAACGAGGCTGACATGAGGCAATCGTTGAGGGAGCGTTTCTTTGGCCGACTGACAAAAGTCTTAAAAAGTCTTTTGTCAGGAGAAAACAAGGTGCGTGCCTTCAATGGTTGGGTCATGCCAGTCTTAATGTACTCATTTGGCATACTCAAGTGGACTAAGACAGAATTAGATGCCCTGGATAGGAAGGTCCGTACACTGTTGACCGCATATCGAATGCATCACCCACGTTCGTCGGTAATGAGACTGTACATCCCGCGAAAGTGTGGAGGTCGAGGCTTTTTAAATGCCAAAAACCTCCACAATCGCGAGGTGTGCAGTCTCCGAGAATATTTCCAAAAAATCGAAGTGGGGATGCATCGAGATGTGGTTAAAGTGGACAAAGGACTTACCCCGCTCTCCTTAGGCAAAGAGAACTGGCGCAAACCCTTAGTACTGAGTACAAACGATCGCAAGGAGGTATGGCAAAGCAAAGAGCTACACGGACGCTTTTATCGGGCTCTCCATGATTCAGGAGTAGACCTGTTAGCGTCCGTGTCCTGGCTACGCTTCGGAGATCTTTTCGGAGAAACCGAAGGTTTTATCTGTGCAATTATGGATGAAGTCATGATGACTAACAACTACAGGAAATATATAGTGAAGGATGGTACGGTTGACATAATATGTCGGGCATGCCACCGTCCGGGAGAGTCTATCCGACATATTATATCTGGTTGTTCGCGTCTGGCTAACGGTGAGTACTTGCACAGACATAACCTGGTGGCCCGGATTATCCACCAGCAACTTGCTTTGAAATACAAACTTGTGGAATCGGAGGTACCGTACTATAGGTATGTGCCCGACCCAGTTCTCGAAAATGGTCATGCCACATTGTACTGGGATCGCTCTATTATCACAGACAGGACTATTGTTGCCAATAAGCCTGATATTGTGGTGATAGACCGATTAGAGCGTAGTGCAATGATTGTCGATATCACAGTCCCGCATGATGAGAACCTCATGAAAGCCGAGAAAGATAAACAAATAAAGTATCTTGATTTGGCACGTGAGGTTGTCGACATGTGGGAGGTGAGTTCGGCGATCATTGTACCGATCGTTGTGTCTGCCAATGGCTTAATAGCCAAGAGTCTCGACCAACATCTAAGGAGGCTCTCGTTGAGTGGCTGGATCAAGGGCTTGATACAGAAAGCGGTACTCCTAGATACGGCACGTATTGTTAGGAGGTTCCTTTCCCTGGAGCCCTGACCACCGGTAGCTTGGACTCTGTTCCCGATGCCGGTGGGCTACTATTTTTTATATTTTTAAATGTTTTTATATTTTCTGCTTTTTATAAAAATAAAAATACAAATAATGTGTATGAAAATAAATAAAGAGAATAATAATAAGCCTTTATTTACCCATAAATTACATTATTGTTTTATCGCATTTTTTTTTTTTTATATATAAATTGTGTTTATTTGTTTCCTGCATTTTTTTTTTTTTTGAATTTTATTTATCTTTTCTGAAAATTTCATCGAAATCGTTAGAGCCATATATGTACAATAAAGTGTTATTAAAAATACTTCAATTGTAACCAATTCGCTATCGAGAGAACTTGTAAATTTCAATTTCCGCCCGCCTGTTACCCTATATTGACGTGAAATTCCCTCGCCCCGTTCTTAGTTCTGTCTTACTTTTGCACTTCTTGTCAAAAGTGAATCAGAAAGCAAAAGCGACGCGGCAGCGCTAGGAATTAGGATTAGCGATGTTGCGATATCGTGTCACAACTACATATGCACTTTTAAATGTGTGTCGGTCGTAACACCCACGCTTATGATGAGTAAAAATTACGTCGGCGTCATCCTGTACCAAAACAAGTTTTCGAAAAACCGCAGCATTTACCCACGGGGTATATAAGTTTAGAGCATGGGAGACTGTCCGCAATATTCAATCGCGTTGCGACAGAATCAGTGTTGTGTCTTAATAAAGTGCGTGTTGATCTACTAATTTAGAACTTCTGATACACTATCAAAATTAGAATTTTGGAAACGTTTTGTCGTAAGTGCTATTCAATTTTTAATAAAGTAGGTACTTCAATTAGAACTAAGTTACAGTGCAGTTATTAGTCTGTAGCGAGTGTAGGTAACGACTTTGTATAAATTTGTTTGTTCTATTTTGATGCATCTTCAGGTTGGTACGGTCCATATTTTTTTCATATTATTAATATATTTATTGTTTACTTCGGTATTCGGTATTTAGATATAGGTAAACATACATAGAGGCAAATATGACTTAACCGATTTTGATGAAAGTTGGTAGAGACGTCTTTATAGTTTGAAGTAGGCTTTAGGCTTTTGGACTAGGCCTTATTTCGAAAAAAGGATTTGAAGGGATTGAAATAGGTGAAAATTTGTATGGGAGTCAGTCAATACAGATGATAAAATAATGAAACTTTGTGTTTAGGCACTTGATAAGAAATAACATTTTAGTTGAAGCGTTTTGACATTTCCAACTACACGGGGACGAAAATTATTATTTCTATAACTATATACACACAGGTAGGTACACATTTGCAATTACATAATTATTTTTTTCAAATACAGTCGCATTGAGAACCTTATCAATCTAATGTACAAATATGTACTTGTTTCAGATGGACATTTTACGCTTGTTCTGCCTACTGTTGACATTGGCAACGATTGTGTTGACAAAGGCTACTCACGCATTGAACGACCTCACCCAATGTCCCATTGGATCCAAACCTGTTATCATCAAAAATCGTCGAACCTGTGTACCGATAGACAACTTTACATAATGTCCGCAATAAATTTACCAGTACACTTTATGAATGAAAGGATTTTTAGAAGCTAAGGGCGTAGCGGGGTACGAGCAGGGGGGCGGGGCAGCTACCCCTCTCCTATGTAGAAACCTAACTTCTCTAGGTAGTAACCAAAATCATGTTTCAGGGAAATTGTAGATAGTATTAGGTAACACCAATATAAGTTCTATAATTATAATTATCAATAGCATCCCTTATTTTCCAGACTGTAGAAGATAAGGGAAGCTACGCTTGTCTAATTGAATTTCATTCATTCGTTAGGAGATACATAGTTAGTGGTCAAACCAGACGCAAAAAATATAAATAACAGATTTTACTCTGTGCCTGTTTTGTTGGATCTCCAGGTATCTCCAGATCCATTTATCCAATATCAATTTATCAGATTTTTGGCTGACGATAGGAAAATGAAAGTATCACTGTGTTAGTAAATTATGATATTTTTTAGGTACCTAGGTAGGTATCTTAGATTTAATGTTAATGGCGGGCACTGTATATCTGCATTAAATTAAATTGTAATTTATATAAACCGAAAAAAATGAACGCTATTTATTAAACATAAATTAATAACAAGTTGTTTTATTTTTATGTTTTTAAACACGTTTTACCTAAGTATGCGGATTGCAAATAAACTAAATTGATGCGACGTATCGGATAAAATGCCGTTTCTTTTTAATTTATTTGCAAAGTGTAGGTAGGGCGTCGCAAACCCACACTAACTTGTATGAGTAGGGCATAGAGTATATAGACTTTGGAGTAGGGTAATAAAATAAGACAGTATAAAATATTATAAAGATTATAATATACATATGTATAGTCAGTTTGACTATACATATAATCATTGAAAACCTTTAGACAATATAGATATTGACGATTTTTTTTTAAACAACAGGTATCGGTAAATTTTCAAAAAAGAAATAAAAGTGCACATAATACCTACTTCATCTCGCTATATCCTATGAATTTGAAACGGAGATCCGCAAACTAGAATCTTTATTATAAAAGGAGATCTTAGACTAAGATTTAGCGATAGTTAGGTACCATTATTTACATCTAATTATTGTCATGATGAATCACTTACTATGAAAGAATGCGAGCGACGACAGGACAATAACGACTCCATATGGCTTCATACTATTTGATTCCGAACACGTTCGACTACACATTTATGACTCATTAAATTATTATAAAAATGTTCACAATTACTAAACAATTTACGATCGTTAACATCACTTCACTTGCTATGAGATAATGTTCCACGACTTGCAAGTTTGCTGATAAGCATTGTTGGATCGGAATCGTTACGTTCAAAACTGGTAATGTTATGCAAGCTATCGTGACCAAGGTGTTCCTATGACTGCACTGTGCTATGAAGAAGAGCCCAGTCCACCAGGGTGATGAACCAATTGCGCAATTAGATACGGAACGCTCTACACCAACTCCGGTCGCACCTGAACAAACATACCACTCAAACTTCTGATTGGAAACAGGGTTATTCTACAAAAAAAAAAATTTAGAAATTTTATTTGGACAAAAGAAAGCGCATAATACGACCTTATTTCATGTGCACGAGTTTGGCGCGAAACAGTTTAAAATATTAAAGTAGAGGGTATGAGACGCTGCTGGATATCGAGTAAGTTGTCGAATTCGTGCGCCAGCGCAATGCGAGCGCTGGTAGCGGTCGTCAGTCACACGGCGGTTACTGAAACTGTATGAAGTGCAGGCGTCATGTGCCGGCCGGCCCCCACTATGGCAGGTCCGCAGGTATCCGTCGCCGGCACGACCTTGCAGTTTATTATTATGGGTTTACAGACTACAATTTACAATAGAGTGACGAGTCAACGTCAAACGATAGTGAAAACGATAATAATGACGTTAAGCGCCCAGAACGACGTGTTTTGTAACGGCGGACTATGCGGGCTAGATTAATACATAGCATCGACAGGTTAACCTCATAGCTATATGTTATTTCCCGGAGTGATATCTAATTTTCGTAAATTGACGGAAGTTGATGGAAGTTTCACAAACATCCGTCAAAAGGAAGGCTTCTCAATGCGCAGACGCATAGATAGCTCCACCCATACATCCTCCTACAAAGGTATACTCATATCCAGTCAGGATTTAGGGGGCGTCCATAAATTACGTGAGGTGTTTTTTTAAATTTTCTATCCCTCCCTCCCCCCCTGGTGAGATGTCGTCAGATTTTATTCAACCCCCTCCCCCATCCCCCAATCTCACGTGAGATTTTTCAAAATGTGGGTTTCTTACGTAAACCCGTTGGATTGTTATTGTAAAAAGAAAAAAAAATGCTTCGTGCTTTTATTTACGACTAGTTAAGACTAGTAATCAATATTGCTGAAAGTTTAATTATAAGTGTAATAAAAATAGTTTTTTTTTGTTTCTATCAGAAAAAAAAATTGCGTGATATTTGCCGAGACCCCCCTCTCTCCAACGTAAGATTAGATGAGATTTGACTCGACCCCCTCCCCCCCCTTAAACATCTCACGTATTTTATGAACGCCCCCTTACCTGTGTTGTGACATATGCATGGAACTTTTAATATACCATCATATTTTATCACAGTCTAGAAGTTCACTCCCATAGTGAACTTCTGCCTACATTCAAGTCTTTAATGAAAAAACATTAAAACACGGTAACTCGGTAACAGGGTCTCCTTATTCGCTAGCTCTATTTACTTATTTAATTGGTGACATATTAATGATAATGAAGAGTTAGTTGAGTGGACCGTCCTATGTCCCATCCCGACCTAGTAAGCAATCTGTTATGTTAATTCAGTTACATTCATGCTATTGTTATGTAAATGTTGTTTGGACGAGTCGCTACATCGAGGCAACTTGATAATACGCCAAATACATTACGAGTGAGTACATAATAGGTAGGTACAGCTAGTACCTATATTAGGTACCTAGGTACTACACGATAGCCCGTGCAAGATAATTTTATTTTTCAACGACGACGACGATTAAATGAACAATGTAAAATTCTTTAAACGTTGCAATTTTCCTTGATTCACTATGCAATTTTCCGAGATACCTATCTACCTATATGAAACATGATTGGAAACGGTATGTAAATAGTATATGTCCAACCATTGTTTCGAAGTCATTTGATTTTTGGGTGCGGAAAATCTGGTCCCCACCGCACCATCGGGTACCTATGATGTTGGACTCAAAAACCGCACTTGCCTTGCCCTATAAGATGGCTGATCGGAATGGATCCGGATCAGAAAATATCATCACAACCATGACGGGTTATTTCATTGTCCTTACAAAGTTTAGATTACTTTAAGTATAATATGTGTTCATATTCAGCTGAATATCAGACTTACTAGGAAAAAAGGTATACCTATTAGCTTCTTCTATTTTTGAAGTAAAAACTAAAGCAGTTACACTTTTTGTTCACAAAGTTTTGAGTAGGTATCAAATTCTGAAACTAATGATCTAAGACTTCCGTTGCCATCTTAATTGTCCGTAATTAATTTGTAGTTCCATTCGCAGAAGATCTCAATAGATGCCAAACGAGCGATTTATATATAGGTACCATTTATACCTCCATATGGCGTTTCTTATCTGAAAAAACCTCTGAGGACAGCCGAAACAAATTCCGAAGCAAATCCTTGCAAATCAACATGTTAAAGTTCAAACATAGTAGTTGCAATGTGTGTCACAAATGAAGGCAATGTCAATGAAATGCAGTTTTGAAGAAAGAGCCATATCGGCTTTGAGTTGACCAGTTCGAGTGAGCTGAGGGAATTAGAATTCCAGATTCGAAAACGATCGTTCAGACGTTTGAAGCCGACTTTAATCTGAAGTGCAAAGTATGTCGTATTGTGTATGTTTATGTTTTTATGCAATGTTAATTACCGGCACGACATCACTATGATAAATTACAACGTTTCTCAAAGTCACACAAGTTATTATTTATACATTTAATTTTTCATGTAGGTAGATAACTACCTACTGCTCGAAAAAGGAACTCATCTACTATGATCTAATAAATCGTTAGACTGAGTTGACTACTTTGAACTCTGTCCCACTTCGATAAGGTGCAATATTGTATCGTGTAACTAGACATTCAAATGTGAGAATAGTTGACACATACAATTCACACCTGTACGTTTTCTTCCTAGTTACAGTGTGTGTTTTATCTGAACGTAACAATATTCAATTTAGAAACAGATACGTACGTAAGTGTAGTCTGTGGTTGGCATCATGTCATTCCCCCACTTCCTGGTAGGATATGAATGTGTATTGTATGTACAGTCACGAGCAAAAACATGTATACACTTGTCAAAATTCAAAACCGTTTTTGTCCTAAAGTAGTGATAGAAAGGTGGTATTACTCAAATAGTATTTACGAACCTATACTCTAGTGACATCGGTGTTATTTCAAAGTTGCAATCATTCATTTTTGAAAAAAATCATCACTAGCACTTTTGTAAGTGTTTATATGTATATCTTTGCTTGTGACTGTACAACCCATAAAAACTGCCTAATCCCCCCTAAAACGTGCAGCTTTCATCAGAATAAAATATGATAAAGGCAAAAATAAGGAAAATATTACTGCCCTCCTCAAGCTAAAATGCCGTTATGTACCAAAACTACTTTTTGAGTTATGCACAAAAAAGTGGGCAGTTTTTAAAAATGTACGCTACTTAATAACTAGAAGTCATATTTGGGACTTAGAAGTACTGACTAACAAATCTCACGACTTCTGATTGTGTTGGCATTAAAAATTCAAAATCGGCCAGATGTCAGATAACGGCATTTTAGCTTGAGGACGGCAGATTAGTGAAGTTTACATAAATACAAATAACAAAAACAAATAAGTTTAAAGCATATATTTCATAATCACGCGATATGCTCATAGATTTTCAATTTTTATAATATTGTGCTCGTGAATTTTCAACAAACTTGTGCTTTTTGTTTTATTATTATAATACTTTCATGCACTCAAGCTGCCAACATAAAAGGCTGTGTATATTATAAAAAAATAAACTTCAGGTACTTGTAACAATACTTTGGTTGAATTTCAAACAACTTGTAAGTAGATTAGATTCCTTAATTTTAAATTTTTAGTTATTGGAGTAACTAAGAATAATTTTGAAATTTCTATTAAACTAGTCTTATACATCATATTGCTATTATCAAACCAGAACATAACGGTCGCAGCAAAAATGCTTTATTTTTAATATTACAGCTTCTGGTAACCATTCAGACTGCATTGCATTTACAATGTAACTATAATCAATGTGTCCAAAAATATCAAATATACCGTTACATTTGGCAAATATCATACTGAACACTTTTCAACTCATTGTAAATACTTGTCATCATGTACTTATTATTAATATGTATAGAAATTTGATGATATTTTATGACTTACTGTTCTCACAACCCATTATTCTCTAATGATTAGAGATTAGAGTCTAATCCATTATTAATTGATATCAACTATGTTAGTAACATAAATTATTAACAAATGTATTTAAATGTCCAACAAAAATATAATTTAAATAATAACCAAAAAGCTTTAACAATAATAAAATGAAAAAAGCCGTATAAGATTTACCGTAATCAGGTACGCGAAATAATTGTAAATATTTGGCTTCAGTAAGCTGAATGCGTTTTGTATGGCAACACTGTTGACTTGGCATCCTGGAGACTGATTGTGAAAGTCCACTACATTAAAAAAAAAATATATTTATTTTAATGAAACGCTAAATAATTATGGAAATTGAAAAGAAACTTTACACTTGTGCTTTGAGGTGTTTTATAATAGGTACATAATTTTATAAGTTCCTATAGTCTGCGCGGAACTAGTTGACCGCGCCTTAGGTATGTGAGCGGCGGAACGGAGGGGCGGGGTCGCCTGCGCACGGAGGGGCGGGGTCGCCTGCGCGCGGTGGGACGGAGGGGCGGGGGCGCTTCCTTTTATTTACAGTAACCCACCGCCTCACCTCCGTCCCTACCGCAGGCGCGGTCAACTAGTTCCGCGTGGACTATAATTAATCGAGTAATTGCTGCTCCGAATTCGGTATTTCCTGCATGTTTGTTTCAAATATTCTTCGGTGAAATTGTAGGAGGGGCATTATATTACAATATTTAGGTGCTTTAAAAATCCATATCAATTAATCATCATTTTGTTTGTATAGGGTAACAATTATTTGTTGCGTAAATATTAAATTTTGAAGAATTTTTGTATGCCTCTAGTAAAACCATTCCAAGTGTGTCAATTTTAATTTAGTGAACTTACACAAGTCTTCAGTACGCTATACCGTGTATGGCCATAAAATCGACTAAAATTAATTGGTGGGTATACGGTCTCTCAGGTAAGAGAGTATGGAGTCGGTGCCCTTAGCGAGGATAGCGTGCCGCGGCTGACGGAAACAGTTGCCCATCAACTCCAAGGTCCTGGAACAATGGAATTGTTCTAGAATGCTAACCATTGTTGCTCACTAAAATATGTCCACATTTCAACAGATAATGGAAAAAATGGAATTTTTAAACTTCTATTAATAAGCAGTTTATTATTTGCATTAACTTAACTGTGGACTTTAAAATGACTACTGTCGTTAAACTAACCCATGCGAATTTCAATAACAATATACAAAGTGGGCATTTAAGTGTAAACATTATTACTGCCGGCGCTACCGGGTTAATACTTTGCATATTAGTATTATTTTTCGTTGCGAACTGTGGGCTTACAGTTTTGGTCACCCACTACTAAACAATCAATGTGTTATTAGTTCTATCAAACTCGCCACTAGCGCAGCTATCGATCGCAACTCAACCATTCGCGCTGTCTCGATTCATATATCGATATAATTGATTATCGATTTTATTTATCGATATGACTTATCTTACTAATGATACCAAGGTCCTTATCTTAAAATACATGTCCGCATTTACATCATGATCTGATGAGGGAAACAATAATTCAGATGGAACTCACCGCAGGTGTGTGAAGTTCCCCAGCTCCGGCGGCACAGTGAAGATGCTGTTGTTGGCGAGGTCCAACACGGCCAACTTCTTCAGCTTCGCCAGAGCATCAGACGACACGTTGATCTCGTCTATCTTATTTTCTGCAGCTAGCAGTATTTCCAAGTCTTCTAGCTCGTACACACACCGCGGAAGTTTTGTGAACCTAGAGAAAAAATATGAATAATTAAAGTTCTCCTACTCCTCCCCCCACCCTCTTTATCTTCTATCCTATTTTATAAATGAAGAGATGACGCATATTTACTTTATAGAGTACTTTGGTCCGATTTACAGCAATGGATTCAAATAATATATGTAACAAAATAAAAATTAAAAATATATTATGAATAATACTTACTTATTATTCGAAATGACTAGCTCCCTTAAGCTTTTCAAATCGCCAACTTCGGGCGGTAGGTCGTTAAGACAGTTCTTGCCCAAATCAAGGTATTGTAAGCGGTAACAGCGACTTATTTCAGGCGAAATAGTCATCAGGTTGTTGGACGACAGAACCAACTGCGTTAATGTTTCACTGACACGTAGGATGCTGGAAAACAACCGAATGTAAGGCAAAGACAACAAATCTGTACTCATGCTATCAAAATGTCGTCTTTCAAAGGATAAAGGAATTATTACGATCTGTTAACATTGTCTTTTCTTGTACTAATGCAGCCTTATGGTCTGGGTATTTGTACGCAGGAAGTTGTGTTTTTAAACGCACCCACAATACAGGAGAAAACCAGACAATCTCAAACAGAAAGATTCGATATGGGTCAAGAGAAGACAAATGCCACCTGCTCGTCTGCCACTGTAGGCGATAAAAAAAAATGCGGTTTTTAGTCGGTATGAGTGACAAATTAAGCAACAACAAAAAAAAATGTATATGAGACGCTCGTTGATTCAGTGCATATTATTTTTTATATATAGGTATTTAAAATCCACAATCAGTTTTGCAACTGTGAATGGATGTGTTGAAGGGGTATTGACGTGGTAGGTGTGCCACTCCATTGAGGGCACTACCCTTGTAGTACGGCAGCTACACTCTCTTGTGCAGCTTCATCATATCGTGCCTTATCAATCGTTTGGCGTTTCGTTGGAGCCTGAGTAAGCGCTGTTGGTAGGTGTTTGAGGTGGATCGTATTTCCTCCATTACAGTTTTCACCATTAGGTTATCATGTATAAATGAGATCAGATTTAATTCGGTAAGCCTTATACTTACCCAAGAGGCATGGCAGTCAGTTTGTTTTTGGAAAAGTCGACAATGTGCACCTCGGCTTCCGCCGCCGCTATGAACACGTGGTCGGGGACATTCGTCAGCTCCCGGGATGGCACCATTAATGCCTGACTTTTCTTAAGCGTGTACCTACAGATAAGATATACAGCTTAGATGCATTTTATAGATTAAGGGGCCTGTTTCATTTCATCCGCTAACCGCCGGATAAATTAAAAAATGGAACAAAAGTATTAAGTTATCTGCCCAGTAATTTAACAGGAACTTATCAGGAGGTAGTGAAACAGGCCTAAAATCTCATTCAAATAATAAATATAAATATAACAAAAATATGTAACGAAAATAGGAACTATGGAAAGTGATCAATGTAAGTTATTTTTTATGATATCAATATATTCATTCATAGGTACTCATAGGACTCCTTCGATAGTCTGGTAAAAATATTACATTTTCCTCTCAGTTTAACGATGGCAAAATCGCTATAGAAATATTGGTAAAATATAAAATGCACTTTAAATTCAGTGAAACATAAACTGAAACCTCTGATGAATGATTTTATTATATCTAGTACTTGATTGACGATACTTACTTATCAGGCCAGTCCTCAGTAGTGAACCTGGTCTCGCTGACGACCTCCTCAGTGATGCGGTCTCGTAGAAACTTCATCATGCGCTCGGTGCCACCTTTGATCACATCCTGTCTTACGAACGAAAGCTTGTTGCCCTCCATATTTATGCTTTGTAGCTGGGAAAGAAGGCCTAGGTTTCTTGGCAACCTATACAATAAATAAATATTAGTCTGCGCGGCCGCGCCTTCGGTATGTGAGCGACGGAACGCAGGGGCGGGGTCGCCTGCGCGCGGTGGGGCGGAAGGGCGGGGGCGCATGCTTTCGTTTAGTTACCCGCCGCCTCACCCCCGTCCCTATCTAAGGCGCGCGCGCTTAATAGCCCTCTTACTAAGAGGAGATCCGTGCCTAGCAGTGGGACAATATATGGGTTGATTGGCAAAGTTTATAAGTTTCTGAGGTTGTGAGGTTGTAAGGGGGTAATCTCTGGATCTACCAAACCGTTTCACTGTTATACAGGTACATTATCCCTGAGTGCAATATACTACTTTTTCAGAGCGAAGCGAGAGTGGATCGCTAGTTGAAAAATATTTTTGAGGGTATTTTTCGCAGCTAATATTATGCAACAAGGCGTTAAGAGTATGTTGTGCTATTAAAATCGTAAAGCATTATCGTGAATATGGGGTTTATAACTTTTTATTGAAATAAAAAAATTATAACATGCACGTGGAAGATTACAAGACTCGTAGCAAGTGGCGGTCTAGAGTTTCTGCCTACCTGTGCAGGAAAAGGCATGAGGAATGTCTGTAAAAAAATATTTCTAGTGTATTTGATCTATATTGAATATTGACAGTGAGTTTTAGGAACATATGGATTAGGTACGTTCCTAAAACTCACTGTCAAAACACAAGGTTGGTCAACCTCGTTAATAATAAAGGTGAAAATGCTTGACTGCAAATATAGACGTTAGTATATTTCACTCACTTATTCAAATTGTTGTTAGTAAGATCAAGCCTCTTAAGTTTCTGCAGCAGCGATATGTTTTCCGGCAACACTTCCACTTTGTTGTCCCTAATATTCAACACGCTCAAGTGTTGCATCTGATCGCAGAACTCATCTGTGATTTCCTGAAAGAAAAAATACAAATGACATGTTTATTTATTTTATTTAATAAGTACAAGCTTTCCGCCAGCGACTTTGCCCCCGTGGTCGTGGTTTAACATTACAGCCTATGTTACTCGGGAAAGATGTAGCTTTTTAATTGAAGAATTTCGTGAAGAAAATAATAATACCGTTGGAAAATATAATTATTTACTAAAAATATAAAATGCGAGCGTTACATAGAATATGAATAAGTACAACAAAAAGACGATCACGGAACATAAGAAGGAAACGGAAGTTCTTATATTTGTATAATAATCATATATAGTCTGTGGTACTAGGGTTGCGTTTCAACATTAACATTAATGATGGATGATAGAATTTTTGAAATAGATCCAGTAGTTTGAGTTTCCTCATTACAAACATGCATAAATACAAATGTTTTCTCTTTATAATATCAAACGAGCATTGAACTCGTTTCTGCCAATCCCGTGGCAATTTCCGAAATTCTTTTGTTAGCCATTGTCTACTCTTTATGAGCTACCTGCTTGCCAAATTTCAAGATTGTAGGCGTTGTAGTTTTTGAGATCTCTTGATTTATCAGTCAGTGAGTGGGAATTCGCTTTTATTTATATTATAGATATCTAGATACATAGTTCAGGCTCTCTAAGATTAATGCACGCGCGCGGTTACCGCGTATTATTGGTCCGCAACTAGGAATTATACTATGTACTTTTACCTTAATAAAATTGTTGGCCATATACAGTTCTTTCATGGCAGTACATCCATAAAAGTCGGGTAGTTCGTCAAGATCGTTGTGATTCGCATCCAATATTTCCATCTTTCTCAGCTCTCCAAGTGGCGGCAATTTCTTTAAACTATTGTTGCTTATATTCCATTTTTTCAGATCTAAAAGCATATAATGTTACAAATATAGAGGATAAAGGTTCAATGTCGACGCTAACATTAGGCTGACATTCAAGCTAATATTCAGAGACGAGGCTAAGCATGAACTTATGCTTCCGTATGTCAAATTGTCATACAAATTTGACATACGGAAGCATTACTTTACACTTAGCATTGTCTCTGAATATTAGCCTAAGGCTGACATTCAGAGATATTCATGTAAGACGGGCTTAGATCAGTCTAAGACAAGAATCGGCTTACCGCATCTTAAAAAGTGGTATTCAGAAACATAGTACGTCTCAAACTTCGTCCGTCTTAACTTAGCCTACGCTCTGTTATAAATAAAGGATAGCAATATATGTAATGTCATAAGAGTGAGCGAAACAACAATATTTGAGATAGAAATTGTTTTTGTTGCAACATTGTCACAGTAAAAAGCGCTAACTTCTATTATTTTTGTCAAGAAATATCTTTTTTATAATAATGATAATATTTTAAAGTAGACGTGGTTTCACAATAAAAGCACCACATACACATTTAATGTAGAGTTATATGGTAAGATAAAAAAAAAATATTGACAAAAAATATTTACTTACATCGGCATATTATCTATTTTATAAAAAACAAAATAAAATGATATGAAACAGTTATTTAATAAATCTAAGTAAATAAAAATATATCAAACTACCAAAAATAACTACAGCTTTGTCCGCCGGGTGGCGCTAGATCCACTGCTTAGACAGCTAAAGTAACCGATATTGACTACTTAGGCTTAGCATAGTTTACGCGAAGTTTAAGCAGTGTTCCGAACATCTCTGAATACAAATTTGAACGTAAGCACTCGATTTTGACATACGGAAGCATAAGTTCATGTTGAGTCTCGTTTCTGAATATCAGCCTAAGACTATTAGGTGGATAACTTCAATAACACCAGGATCCAGGAGCCAATTAGGTTGTTTTGTACTGCAGTTGTTTAGCTGGGATTATTCAAGAACAATGTTGTTTCCATATGACACTTTGCAATGAAAGATAAAAGCAAATACTTTACGTTAAGATCAAAACAACAATTAGTCACGTATCACTGAGAAAATCCATTAATAATGCATTTTCCTTACAATAATAACAATTGAGTGATAAGTATTGACACTGAAAATATTGTATCTTTTGTTCCAAGAAACATTTTAAAATAAAATCAAATGAATTAATGAAACATGTCCACAAATTGTAGTGTGTAAATAAAAAAAATAATGCTTTTAATAAATGCACATATTCAAAAGTGAAAGTTGGTTTAGCATTTTATATTATGCACCAGAATATAGACGGAATGCGGAAGATTATAAAAAATACATTTTTCTATACAATATTATTCAGACTTATATGTGGGTGGGTCGATGTTAATATGTATGAATTTGTTTGCATATTGAATTTACGCTAATGGGCACCTTTAAAGAGGTCAGATGACCATGGGCACCAGCCATAATCACTCAATACAAAATACAACAAAAGAACACCATAGCATTGTCTGCTACACAAATATCGACTTTAACTTCTTAACAATTGAATTCATTTCCAAATGACGGTAACTTATTTTATCGTGATGGAAACTAAATTGTGTTTAATGGAGATAAGGTTTAAAATCCCACGGTATCTTTCTTCTAAATATAAAGTAGTTGATATTATAACCCATACAACTTTGATACTAATTTTACATAATTTTACTAGTTTATCTGTTGCATAACAACACTGCAACATTCTTCAACATTAATTATCAAGGCAGTAATAAAGATAAAAAGATATTATTAGTAGGATTTCTTTTATAACTGTCAATAAAAAAATATTGGTACCTCGAAGATTAACAATGTCAGGAGGTAATTCTTGAAGATCATTGTGAGACAGGTTCAATTCCACTAAGCGAACTAAATACCCCATTCCTGGAGGTAACATCGTCAATTTGTTGTGTGATAAGTCCTGGAAAGAAACACAAATTAATTTTTTCCAGCAGTTTACTATTGACTGAAAACATTAACTGTACCTCAACCATGAGTTCTGTTGAATGGCTTTCGATAGGTTATTTACGCATCGAAACGCTGTAATCTCATAGCAAATTTTAGTTCCTTAAGTAACCGTGAGGGTTTTCCATACAAATAATTTACGGCATCACTAGCGAGTCTAGTGAGGAAAACTCATGGTCGAGGCACTGTTCCCTTGCCACTATTACTAAAACTGTGTGAACATTATTGACAACATTAGCTCAGTAGCCACTTTACACCCTTTTCAATGTGAATTTTATTACTTACCAAAAAGTTCAGCATCACAAGATCTCCAAAGTCCGGTTCAATTTTGGTGAGTTGATTGTGAGATATATTGAGCCAGCGTAACTCTGACAACCTGTAGAATTCCTTGGGAAGTGTTGTTAGTCTGTTGTGTGATAAACTCAGGTTCATAAGGCTTTTCAGTTCACCAAATTCTGGTGGAAGACTTTCTATAGCATTATCATGGAGCTGGAACCAGAAAAATAAGTTTTATTTGATCTGCAGAACTGATTAGGGACAGAACTGCTTAAATACTGAAAAGCAATCAATTATAATATCTATAGCATTCCAAAATAACTAGTAATTACTGATTTTATAATAATTGGTACACAAGTAAGGAAGAGGCAACAGAATGTTATTTAACAATATAATAAATAATAAACAACAGTTTTAACTAATCAATTTATAAATCTATTAGAACCATCTGCTCATCATCTGTTTTATTGTTATTAGAAAATATATTGTATTTTTTTAAAAGATATTGTATTGTAAAGGACATTAAAGAATTGATATTAATTATATATCTGTACAGTAGCTAGTAATACTTTTTACACTGAATACATTAACAAGTTATCATTTAAAATACAGTATAAAATGCAATAAAGTCATTGTCAGTCCCCTGTCCCGCTCACCTTGAGGTTGACGAGGTGTTGCAAAAACTTGACATCACTTGATATAACTTTAATAACATTGGAGCTTAGGTCAAGGGTCTTCAGTGGCTCTGCATTCCACCACCTATTGGAATCACACCTTGAGAAGTCAACCTCTTTAGTTTCTTCCAACACCAACTCATCAATTTTCCATACATTTTCTGGCACTAAAATTACAATATTATGATTATGGTCTGGTATAAAATACAAGTACTTTTTTTCATAAAAAATAAGGAGATTTTAAGTTGTTACCCAAAGTGGCCCACATTCAAATTATTTCTGTGCATAGAAAGACTGTTCAATCACTTACATTACATTATTATGCCACTAAAATAATAACTATTAAAAATACATAAACACCAAAGCTATAGTCATGTTATGAAGGAACACAGGACATCTGTGATTATTGAATGTAAACAATCACCATAAATTTTATAAATAATGTTATAAACAAGAGTTTTACGTAACATGCACAACTCATGAAATAAATTATTCTGCCTCACCTGTCCCCAGTCCCCTGTTACATATACTGAGTTGTCCGGTCCTCTTCGCTGATTTAATCAAACCAATTGATAATTCATTTTCGTCTGCCTTTTTGTCTTGAAGATGAAACACAGATTTATTACAAACTTTAATACGAGATTTAGAATGTGGTCTATTAGACATTTTAATGTAAAGCTAAGTAGTTACGCTTTTTTTTATTGTTATTGCTTGCTGAACTTCTACTGAAGCGATATCACATTGTTTTTGTGTCTGTGAGTAGAAAACTCGAATTCTGCTGCTGCTGCCAGTGATTAAGCACAGTGCACACTGTTCTACTATTTGTCTGTTTGACAGTTCACTTTTAATTATTTTACGAAGAAGAAATTTTAAATTGATTATCTACCGTCATTTCCTTCGCTCAAATATCAGCAAAATCAAAGATTTATAAAAATCTTTTCGGATTGATTTTATTAGAATAAAATAACAATGTAATTTTCCTTGTTAAATTGTACAATGTACACATATCTTTAGATAAATTGTGACATTTCTAAGGACAGATTAAATAAAGAAAGCACAGGCTATCAAATTCAATGGTACGTGATCATGTTTATTATTTTATGGGCTTGTTTCCTTTCCTGTTTCACTATCTCTGGGTAGCCGGAAAAAAATAACGGGAATAAAGGAGGTGGCGAAATAGGCTCTCATAGTCAAAAGTATTTTCATAAATAAATTACTTTGTTTTTACCATTTTTGCATAGATCAATACCTATGTACTCAAATCGAACTATACACGACGTAAATGAAAAAAATTGAAAGACAGCAAAGACTACAATCTAATAAAAGGCAGTAATTGCCGTTGCCGCAGTTGTTTAGGCAGTCGCAAACACTTCAGGATAGCTTTATATGTGTTCTGTGCTTGTACCTATCTAGTTTACATGCTGCTATGTACTTGACATAGCATAGCAGCAGTACATAGCAGGTAGAACTAGGTAGGCAGCTAGTAGGTAGGTAACTAGGTAGCTAGTACCTACATGTTATTATACAATTATGGATTACTTACCATTAAAAGGATTCGGGGGAATTGGCCGTTCCGCGGTTGTCTCATAGTGATTTTGCTTATACACATTTTCAACGTTACACATTTTATTTGACCTACATAAAGGCGACATTTATTTTTTTAATTTTTCTTCTTGATTCCCCACTTAATTACCTTTAGGAGTTGAAAATGTTATTACATATTGTAATTACGCTGAGAGTATAATAAATTCATTTAGTCACATTGAGTCTATTTTTATTAAATTATTGACACTGTCTGTAATAAAAATAAGGAGGCTTATGTACTGTCTAATAAAAACTATCATATTGTATTTTTTTAATGTGTACAGCCAGTTTATTTTGGAATAACAAGGAGATTGATACCGATTGTTGACAAAAAACTGTAAAGAATAAAATTTATGATCCCAAGGATCGCAGATAGAACATGTGCATAATCATAATATGCATGATCAGCATGCAGTGCAGCACTGCTCCCTTGGTTATGTGAGCACGTAGGTACCTACCATACTAAGTTTATCGTATAATTTTATAATAGGTACCTCAATAAGGGGGCGCCGTCGCATATTAGATTGAATTCACGATCACGACGGGGTATGCATTCAAGATGATCTACAAAATAGGAAAGTACGTTTTTTCCCGGGAAATCTAATACCATGGCAAATGGAATTGAAACTTGAACTGAGCCATTTTCTCCGATACCTAAACGCTAATTTATTAAATAGTTATTGGAGCTTATGCTTAAATTAATTTATTTGGGCCGTACCGTACCGGGGGATACTCCTGCCTACGTCTACGGGTACTAGGTCAGAATGGTCAGATGAACTACCTACCTATTTTTCCCAGGTCAGTTCGGTGGGGCCGCAGGGAGAGAGGAGTGTCGGTACCTACCTATTACGATGCGCCGCTCTCCCTACTCTCTGCGGCCGAGGTGTGGTTGGCGGCGGGGCCAAACATCTGTCCCGTCGTAAGGAGGGCCTTGGGGCGACTGGCTCGGTGTCGTCAGTCGCCCATTGGACCTGGCCCTCGACTCTTCAGTAGGGTCCGGCAACGGACGTCCGTGGTGGGATCACGGATCATGCGAGTGCGATTCCCGTGATCCCGCCACTATTGATAGGCGGTTGGTGGTGATTTAAGTCGGTATGCTGGCTACTCGGCCGAAGAGCCTGACATAACCGTCCCACATCCCGAGCGGGGCGTTCCTCACTCATTATAAAAAAAGGGCAGATGGGATGAAGTCGCTATAATATTGTAAACCTAGATTAAAATTCAGGCACCGTTTTCAAATAGTAGGTTGTAATAACTTAAGCATAGTCTTGGCGTGGAAAGGTAGGAAACTTTAAATTAGATTGATGTAAACTTTATAATTTATGTTACGAGTATCATACTGTACATACACATTTTAATTTTCTTGGTCGCAACTTGCTTGGGTACCTATGTAAGTAGATACCTACATACTGACATTTACCTAGGTACAGTATTCAAGTACCGACCTACCTAATTAATTAAAATATATCTCAGTACCTAAATAAAATAATGTATAAAATAAAATAAATACCTATGGATATCAGAATATTTTTTGTCCTTTCAAGACATTTAGAGCCTGTTTCACAGGTTACTGATAAGTTCCCGTTTAATTATTTCGCAGATAATTTCATACAAATTTTGTGTTTAAACTTATCAGGTGATGAAACAGGCCCTGAGTGAACTTTAGGTATGATTATTATCTTGTATTTTATTTATCAAAGCCTATTAAGGAAAGCCGCTAGAAGCACAATAACAATACTTGTAAAGGAACCAGTGAGTAATATGGCTAGATTAGTATGGACACGGTCTGCTCTTGTGTTTGTTTCTGGCAAAGAAGCTTGGAGTTTACTGTAGACCTTCCTCTTATCCAGCAAAGCGCTCTCTTCATTGCTTCGCCAGTAGAGATTTGCGAGAGTTGCTAGACACTGCAACAACATAACATTAGTTGAAAAAATTAAATGAAGAGTAATTATAAAACAGAGGGCTTAAAACAGCCACCGCATGTTGTTTTCTCGATTTGGCGGGGAGTGGGAGCAAATGTACTGAGATGACTAATTTTGTTTCGGGCGGCTTTGGTGTTGACAAGTAGTTCCAAGAAACAAAACACAAAATGTACCTAGGTGTTTACGTAAGGTAAGTCTCTAGCTACACCACCACCCCGCGCATGCCACCTCATGTCACCATTTGGTTCCTAAAAAAGATTATTGCGCGGCCTTCTACGCGAACTTCGTACTCGCCAAGTTAATATCGGACGTACTGTAATAGGTATTCATTTAGATAGCTTTAAGTAGGTAAGTAGTTAGTATACTCAATCTATAATTATTAAACTTACTTTGACTTTAAGCCCATGGTTCTTAAAGTGCTGCTCAGTTATATTAAAATCTAGTAAAAGGGTCGTAGTTTCTAGCTGATCTTCATGCGTTTGGTAGATGTGTGGCAGAACTGCAGTTGCTGGAGCCGGCTCACCATTGATATACCATGTGAGGCGGCTGGAAGGGCGGGACCGACCTGATATGCAGTTTACCCGCACGCGGTCCCCTAGGCGATATCTTGTTCGCAGTCCTGATAGAATAGGACCCTGCTCTGGCAGTACTGAAAATAAGCACACGACGAAGGTTAGCTGACGATTCCGACACAATATACTCAGACAGTGTCCAAATTGACAATTTATAATTTTAATATTTTTTGCACTTTAAAAGTGTCAATTCAGACACTATCCGAATTTATTGTGTCGGAATCGTCAGCTGGCCACGACGAATCGATAATTTGATAACAATATTATGGTAAAATATAATACATTTTAGTTAGGTACAATAGACATACAACAGATTTCTTTTATTTTGGTAGAGTTGTAGATTGCAGTAATAATAAATATTACAACCTACAATATCTATATTGTAGGTAATCTATTGCATTTACATTATTCAAAAACACAATTCGTAAGATCGCGTGTACACTTACCGACGACGTCCATATCCGCATGTCCGGACACGGTGGGGAAGAGGGGTCGTTCACCGGACACCTCACAGCGGTACCGGCCGCCCGTTTCGGACACGGCCTCTGACAGCACTAGGTTTGACCCGGACGAATCCGATTGCTGTATTGAACAGAATTAAAAATACTATAAAATTGTGTATAGGTAACTGGAAGCGTCTTTCTGGTTACCGCTCCATATATGGAGCGGTAGCTCGTATGCTGTGATGGTTTCCCATAATTAAACAGAAAAACTTTTGTAAGTAACTAGAAACTTTTATATTTGTTTTACGAAACAATAGGTAGGTAGTTATTATGAGACACAGAGACATAATATATTTCACCATCTCTGGATAGTGGATAGCCACTAACCGCCAGATAAATAAATAAATGGAACTAATATATAAGATCATCTCCCATGTAATTTAACGGGAACTTACTAGGAGCTGGTGAAACAGGCCCATAGACTAGAATACCTACGTCATGCAAGCTTTTAGGTTGCAGTGTTTTCATAGCTTTTAGGTTGCAGTGTTAAGTCAAGGGACTCGTGTGGTTTCTCAGTAAGTAGGCTAACCTCAACTTCGACGCCTGGAAGCGGGAACTTCCTGCATGGTTCGAGGTCTCGCGGCACGTGCCGGAAGAACTCCTTGCCGTCCTTGTACCACTTGACGGAGTACAGCACGTCAGAAGGGCCCAGCGCCCAGCGGCACGACAGCGACGCGCGCGTGCCCAGCGCCACGTGCGCCGGCACGCGCAGCTCCAGAAGCTCCAGGGATACTATACATTCTATATTGCAGACAGGATCGTAAGAGCGGTTGTGCATTACGTGACTATACGTCCGATCCGAATTCGTGAAAATACGGTCCGGTGTAGTTGTAGAACTAATTTTGTACATATAGAGAAATCGGATGATGGAAATCGGATCTAGTGTGTACACTACCCTACAAATAGTTCTACGACTACACCGCGGACCGTATTTTCACGGATTCGGATCGGATTCAGATCGGACGCAGTGGGTTACGCACACCGAAACGTACGCGATCCGAATCCGAGATAATTATCATGACGTGTTCAATCTTATACCTTATGTCGCGAAAAGGTACCTTTACTTTTGGAGACGCGAATGAACTAACAAAACTGAAGTGTAAGCCGACGAGCGTGAACACAAAGAAAATTAGTCAATTTACATAGGAATGGTGATGCATTTTAACTGGAAATTAAGTAGAAGGCGGGTCGATAGCTTGCGTTGGGCGGTCCCGATGCGGCCAACTACAGCTTTGATCAATTCCATCAAACTATTAATTTTGTATTGTCGATGTCTGACTAATTTATTGCGAAGACAGTAAAGACAAGTACATGAAAATATACGAGGTACGTACATACCCCACACAAAAACAGACGAGTCGATAGACCAGGATAGTGGCACTGGACCTGGACTACGTCCGTCCGTGTAAAAATCGGTCTTTCTTTCTAGCCTTTTCCCAACCATGTTGGGGTCGGCTTTCAGTCTAGTCAGATGCATCTGAATATCAGTATTTTACACGAAGCGACTGCCATCAGACCGTCGCAACCCAATTTCTGGTCAGACTGATATTCAAAGGATAGACTGGTGGTCAGGCTTTTTGGGATTCTGACTACCACTAAAGATTGTCATAGGTATTCGTATGATAACCAAGACCGACCAGCCTATATGTTGCTCCAAGTCTCCAAGAGCTATTTATAAGAACCGCAAGAAAATCCGTTCAGTAGTTTCGGAGATAGCTTTCGTCACACTCTTTTTATTATTTTATTGTAGAGACACACGGGTTCTAGTTATATAAATTATGCATTGTAGACATAGACTTAGTACTTACCGATAAAAATAAGTCCTATGATAAAAGTTGGTCCACAACAGCTATTCACCATTACTTCAGACGATACCGTCATCCGCGCTTTCTGAAAACAATCCACTTCTTGTTCACGTTTCTGTATCTTGATACCATTATTGGGCTGCAAATATAAGATACATGGGTTTGATATGCTATACCGGTTTTCCTACTACTGCCCTAATCTACTTGCCTACTCTGATTTATTGTCGTGAGAGAATTTTTCTGGATTTGGATTGATTATATTCGCCTATTGGGTGGGTAACCCTTAACCTGGAGGAATTTTCAAAAAGTGCAGGGTTAAGTCTACCAACAAGTTCTAGACGGGGCGACACGATAATTATGATGGGATGATACATGTCATAATATCAACCCTATTTTTAGAGTTCCGCAGTCAAACTAAGAACCTAGTTTCGCCGCCATTGGTGTGTTCTGGCCTCGTTTTGGCAATCTAAAACGGCAGTGATCGCAGATCGCCATTGCACTAAAGGGCACGAAATACCTAATTAGGTACATACAACGAAAACTATCTATAGCAGTAAATTGTATTGTATACTATATAATAAACTCGATTTCCTACTTATACTTCCACTAAATAAACAATAAGTAGTACTTACTTAGTAAAAATTAAAATTGTATTCTTTGTACACTTAGATCACATAAATGGCTAACTAGTGTTACCTACTTTCTTTAGCTATTCACTAAAGATAATAAAAATTATTTGACTACGGGACCCTACACACACTTGTTTAATTTTTTAACTAACAACATAGACAGTCTGAACCTGCTCGTGCCCTTGCCTTGTTCCGACAATTAAACGGCCTGTTACTGAAATATCACGTTACAGCTTTCCAGGAATTTTCATAAAACCATTATAATTAATACACGGCCGTAACTTTATATTCTTGTGTTCTCTCGTCGCTCAAGTCGTTAAAAAAATAAACTGTTTTTTGTCAATACCATAAAGTTCTTAGATCTAAAAAGTATCTAAGTGCTTAATACCTACTTAATAAAAAAATCATTTTAATGAAAAACCTGGCAAGCTTTGCGCAAGAAAATAACTAGGAAAGCCATTAAAACGTAATGAGTAGATTTTTTTTATCATCATAAGTTTATGGCATTTTATAATTTGTTTTCGCCAGTGTCTAGCGTTACTTATTACGTTTACAGCCCAGAAATGCTAACAGAAAAAAACAATAATTTTCTTAGGTAAGTAGTCTGTTGTAAATTGTAGTTAGAAAGTTATTGGTAAAGTTCTTATTATAATTCAAAAGCTCTAAACATAGATGGTTGGCGATGGCTTAATTTCCTCACTGACGCAGACGGTAAACAAGTCTCTGACGTATCTCAATCATACAATAACTTCCCTTTATGTCGATGAGAAAAATTTCACTACACTATTTAATTTTAAAAATGAATCCAGTCACCCACCTCAATTAACACATCAGAAACCATAAAAGGTAGGTAAGATAGCACGAAGTTTCTATTGCACACAGTTTTCAGTAACTTAGG
Source organism: Acronicta psi (assembly GCA_946251955.1). Taxonomy (NCBI): domain Eukaryota; kingdom Metazoa; phylum Arthropoda; class Insecta; order Lepidoptera; family Noctuidae; genus Acronicta; species Acronicta psi. Next base: position 4,533,510 of record OX276475.1, on the reverse strand, counting down.
TAATATCGGCGTAAACTTTCACAATTTATTCTTCGTCACTTAACTAAGCGTGTATCTTTAGCGAACGATAACATTCAAGTAACGCGGACTTTAACGTTGACTCCACATTGGGAACTACAAATTTTAAATTTATAGCAAGGAGTTTGAAATAAATACGAGAAAAAAATGTCCTCTTTTTTTTTCTTTCAGTTACAGATGTTTATGTCAACATGAGTACGTTCCAAATATTTTAAATGTAAGTAGGTACGTAATCAGTAGAAAATGTGGGTAGGTAGTTATTACATAATTGTTTATTTTTTCTGAATTTGTATAAAGACTCGAAAAATAAATCTGTCATTATTAATGGAACATCATGACAGGCCTATACATATACAGGCTTCACAAATATTACTTCTTTCCGTACGGGAATCGAAACCGCGACACGTAGCACAAAAGGGGTTCGCTAAGCCACTGCACATTTCGTGCCGTCAAGTCAAGTCTTGGCGGATTTTTCCCACTTTTTCTTCTATCGTTTCGGCTACTCAACGCCAGCACTGCTAGCTAGTTTATATCGATGCTGTGGTGTTAGCCGTCCGTGGAGTCTCTACCACAAAGGATAAACTTTTCGTGTGAAGATTTCATAATGAGATAACTTAATAATAATAATATCCCCGCCAAGGCAATAATTAGTAGAAATTAGTGTAGGTATGGGTAGAAATATTTGATAGGGGGTTACCTTGGAAACTGGGACTTTCCTATGGTCGTATGAATGACTAATGTTCAATTAATCGTGACCGACACTTAGTCATTATGAGCGACTTTAATAGTTTTCTTTGGAACTGTATTTAAATAATAATTATAATCTCTTATTGCTAATTTTTTATTTTTAAATAAAATTTAAAATATTGGTATATTTTAAATTTTATTTGTATTTGAATACCAAACTCTTGGTAAAAAAACAAATGAATACTTAGTGTAAGGTTAGCTATTAGCTACCTACCTTCTTATTTATTGCGTGCTTATGTTTAGGTTTTTTAGTCTTAATTTCCAGATGAACTCTCGAGGATTTTGGATAGCAACCGTTACGAGAACATCTCCGGATAACCAAACTAAATCTGTACATAGAGATGATTAAAAGATTACTTGAAATTTGACATCTAGGTGGCATGTATAGAACATATTATATGGTAGAAGTACCTAAGCGAAGAGTAAGTACCTACTTAACACCTAGGTGCCTTATCCGATTTATCAACCGATCCATCATATTTATGTGGGTATAAAGCTCACGTATTCGCTATCGCATCAATCATAGGTTGCCATAGGCCTCCTGCTGATTGAAACTTTGAAAGGGGTTGATGATGATAAGATTAATAATATAAATGTTATTCGTTGGCTCCACCGTAGGTACCGTGCAAAGTAACTAAGTACCTATACCTATTATTAAGTTTTTCTATGAAAATCTCAAGCTCAGAGTTACGATTTGTTCTATAACATAGGTTATGTAGGGGCCTAAACCTACTTGCGAAATGTACATGTACAAAAGGGCTAAATCGTTTTTTTCATGAATTAACAATTGCAACTTTGATATAACACCAATATCACTAAAGTATAGGTTCGTATTCGCAAATACTGTGTTCGTAATAATTATCACAAAAGTTCTATTAGTACTTTAGTCACACTAAGCACTTTTGTTAGTGTATGACATGTTTTTGCTCGGGACTGTACATGTACCTACATTAGTAAGGTACACCACAGGTAAGGTCATGTGGGTACACAAGAGCACGCATCACATCCTGCACGCATCACTGTTCTCGTCAAAGGGTTACTTAGGTCTCTACCTCACCCTGATGGAAATGCAGGCATGATGTACTATCATGCCTGGTATACATAGGTTATTACATATTACATTAGATACAAATTATAACATTACCTACCTACATTGTAGGTACTATACCTACTAGTTACCAATAAGCGCGACTTCGACAGAGTTATTAACTCCACCGACAAATAGTTGTTCAATTATGGTGTATCTGGATTAGGAACTTTATGAATCACCGTGGTATGTCATCGGGAGCTTTCGCGATCGCCATATTATCTGACGATTGTTAGCTAAACTTGGTTACGTTTGTAGTCTGGGAGTGGCGGTGGTCGCGTTGGTCGTAATCGTAATCATACGTTACCATAACGGAGTGGACTGAGCAAATTGAACGACTGAAATACGTAAAAATACTGAAATACTTCTGGACCGGACTTGTAACCACGATATTTGCTATGTAGAACATAAATTGATAAGAAAGCTAAATTACCTGCGTGAAAAACACGAGAGTACACGTCTGTGTATACTGTCTTAGAAGTAATTACGAGTAGGTACAATCATCGTTCGTCTCTGAGGGGCTCCTTATAAGTTACGCTGATCAGGAGAAGACTACTTTTCTTACAATTATACACACTTCTTTTTACCCGACTGCCGAAGGAGGGTTATGTGTTTGACATGTATGTACTATTCTCGCCAAACTTATTGTCCGGCTTGAAGTTGGCACGAGCTAAAATGTTTTGCAGGCGGGACAAGCTATTCGTTCGTATTCTTTTCTGAACCACTGAAAAATAAATCTTTTTTTTGCTTGTCCCCGACTGCATTACATTTTCCAACATTGAAGGCTTGTTTTTGGATTTTTGTTTTTTATTTGTATCATAGGATTTAGAAATTCGGTATTAACGATGGTTACCTACGATTTTCATAGGGTACCGACAGTGGCGGCGTAAGACCAAAATTTTATGTGGGCAAAATTCGCAAAATTCATTTTGCGGGGCCCTCTGCCAGCGCAAGATTTGCATAATTTTTCGGGGCGCGAGGCCCCCTGGGTCGCGAGGCCGTAGGCGGTGGCCCACGTCGCCCATGCCTTACGCCGCCACTGGGTACCGAAAATAAGTGTACCTAAGAATTTACTTTTGAAATATACCTATCTACTCAATAGGTCTCTGAGACTACTTATTTGTGGTCAGTTTCCTGTCAACGATAAGTCCACTTTGTACAAGAGCCTGTAATGCATCTAAGGACACGGGCGAATATGGGCAAACACAATGCTTTTAAATTGCACCAAAATGACAAATGCGCCTCAGGCTTGTATAGCAAGATAGGAGCAAGTCTGCGGTGGAGTATGATTCACGTTAAATAAAATTATGTGCTATTGAAAATGTAAATGGGTTAAAAATGTTTAATACGGGCTCAGACCAAAAAAGAAGTAACTAACAACACTGAAACGCCCGAATGAGTCGTGCAATCGTGCATAAACATAAGTCACTATAGTGGCATAGAAAATACAATGTATGGGCAAAGGCTTTCCTTTCCGTCTGTTGTTTTAATAACCACCTATTAATCACACGATTGACGATACCTAACAATAACAAATTACTAAAAAAAAATTGTAGGTAGCCGTTTCAGTTTTGGAATACCAACTAATTAGTCGTATTAAAAAGATTGATCTGAATTTCAAGACCGCTTGCAACGCATGTTTATTTACGCGCGGCGGTGATCATACGGACATAGGTATGAGGAACGCGATGTAATTAGTTCGAACTTTGAATTTGGTCAGGCCGCAGTCATCGGGCGGGAGGCGACACAAGGAACCTTACACAAATGAGCCAATTTGTTCTGCGCCACTGCTTTTAATGACTTTTTTGGGTCGACTTGAAACCTCGTTATTTAGTAAGCTCTTCTTGTATATTTATTAGCCGTATTTTAATCTTGTTAGCGTTTTTATCTGCGTGAAATGTATATCCACACTTCGATATAGAAAGAGAAAATTTATGAGCTTAAAGATGGCCATGAAGTATCTACCTATCTCTTTAGAGATAACCTGATTTGGTGTTATGCGTGAATCGTGTAAGAAGGTAGGTATTATATACCTATAGGCTTTTGACTTTCAGTATTATAGGCACTAAATTAGGCATGCAAATTTTATGTATTCTAAATGGCGATTCTTCTCTATTTTTATCCAGCTTAACGGCGCAATCGCAAGGCTAATGGTTCGGACACCATTGTCGTGTGAACTGAAGTGAGAGATATGCTGTGACGTCCACCTCGCTCCTTTATAAAACACTTAGGAATGGAGATTCGACAGACAGTCCAGGACCAAGTTTCAGATAAGGTAAAGTTCCAAGTATCTCTATTTTCTTTTATACCGGGACAGTTTCAGTTTCAAGAACATAGCAACAAAAGCTTAAAAGTTATAAACATTGTCGAAACAATAGGGAAACTGTTTTTATGACAGATAAAGGCTGTACTATTATAATTATTAAGTATTCCAAAATAATTTGGTGTTTAAAAATGCCCGGGTGTTAGAAATAACCATCGCTTTGTATTACTTACATGACGCGTTAAAATGGGATGTATATATTTTTGGAATCTGGATACCTACCTAGTTACAATTCAATTCAAAACATTTATTTCAGACTTTTTGGTCCATATGGTGTTAGTATTACATCGGGATAACTCAAGGCTATGTTAGTAACTTACACACACCACAATATAAAAGAAAAAGCTAATGTTCACCTACTACACAGTACATGTAACCTGATCCAATGTCTCCAAATAGGACTATGGATGTATTTTGCAATTACTTCCAGGTAGCCAGTCAGTTACCTACCGAAGATTAGGCTAAAAACTTGGACATCTTTTGTACCTATTATTATAATTATTATTATACCTACAGCAGTCAAGAAGATGTATCTAACTGAAACTACCCATTTGTTCTGTTATAACACGTTGATTAGGTGTACTATAACACACTCTCTAGATACTCGGTACACCTTAGTCTAATGTAGGTACAGCAGTTAGGAAGTGTTTTTATAATTGGTGTATAATGTGTTTTTTAAATAAATTACAGTGTCCAAAATGGCGAGTCGAATCAGGATCAGTTTGGGTGCTATATCAGTTATGTTAGTGTTCTGCTACTGTGCCTTGAATTGCGCGGGCGCCTCCTTAACCGGACGCTGTAAGATTAAACGTCACACACACAAGGCAATGCAGACTGACCTGAACGGACGACGATGCTGGGACGACGTTAAGATCATGGGCTGCGGAGGATATTGTCTGTCTTATGAGGTGAACAAACTAAGAAGTGACCTAGATTTAGTATGTTTTTATTTTGTTAGTATTCGGGCCTTCCAATCTTCCCCGCCTTTTGGAATTTACAATTTTAAATTTAATTTAAGTATAGACGCCTTCAACGGGCTCAGCTACTATTATGATTGAAAATAGAATTGATGTATGCAGCATATTAGAGGCAGACGATGCGACACTTGCAAATGAAAATTATTGGTGGAAGTCGGAAGTCCTAAAAGCCTCCAACGAGGCTAACCTTCAAATATCGATAAGGCCCATAAATTGGGTAACGGAGTTCTGATGGCAGTCTACCTACTGTAGGCTTCGCCTGGAGTAGGTAGTTCCTACTGATGTTCAGTCACATTTAGGTAGACTGGAAACCTACCCCATTATAGTTGGGTAAAGGGACGAAGCAAGGATTTTAATTATTTATTTTTATTCTTAGATATCTGACTGGCAGTTCCCATACAAACAGTCTCACCACCCAGTGTGCGTGCATGGGGAGCGTAAGCACGCTTCTGCCAAGCTCTGAAACTGTGACCCTGGAGTGCAGCCGGGCACTGACACTTACCACTACGTCGAAGCCACGTCCTGCAGGTGCCAGGTCTGTATACCCAATTTATACGAGAGCAGTAGTAGTCTAGCCAAACAAGCCATAATACAAAAAGATTGATAGGGATAGGACAATAAAACGCTGTGTATAGTTAATTGATTAATTGAGAGGTACACAATGTGAGGAAGTATAACTATTAGTGACCACTATTAGTGGTAAAAATAGTTACTTGAAATATAACCAACTGTACGAAATGATTCGCGCATTCCACTCTATGCGTTAGACATGTATGCATGGGCGTACCCAGGGGGAGGCAGGGGGGGGCAGCTGCCCCCCCCTGGAACTTGGATGCCCCGTAGATAAAAGTTATAGTAAGATAAAAAAAAACCTTTTTCGTGTTGTGTGTAGGACGGAACAAACTTGCCCCCTACAAGTTACAATAACACTGGCAGTAACCAATTGTCAATCCAACCAATTGACCAATATTTGTTGCTGAAGATCTCGTTAAAACAACAATTAAAAAAATAACCAGTAAAATATAATTCAGTTGTTTGAGGTAGCAATTATTATTGAGAAACACATCTTTCTAAGATCAGATGAGTTTCCAATCGCTATGCTTATAAACCGGTTAAGCTAACTTTAGTTTTGATTTTACTTGCTTGACGTGACAAACTGACAATATTGATGCCTGAAAGAGATTTTCTTGCTCGACGTGATAATAGTGATGCCTAAAATTACCAAAAAAATAAATAACCAGAGATTGGATGAAAATTTGACCAGTATTCTTATAAACCGATTATGCTGCGTAAATAATTTATATTGTTTATTTGTTTTGGAAAAATCGAGAGTGACGAGCTTATAAAAAAACCGGTTAGTAACTCGTGCGATTCCGGGAAGATATCCTATTGCCGATTTTCAAGGCGTCATTAAAAAAAACAATTATTATTATTGTATTTTTTTGATTCCCTAAAAATCGAGCGCTAAGCTAGCATGATCGGTTTATAAGGATACCGGTTCAGATACTCATCCAACCTTTACAGTGGCGTATTTACACTATGGCCAAAAGAGCCATAGCCCGCAGCGCCAGGCTCCAAGGGGCAGCGCTAGCCGCACGGAGGTAGTAAGAAACCCCCTTCACTAACGTCACCTGTCCTAAATGGGTTTCCTCAATTTACGAGCTCACTTTTACATGAGACAACTGGAGGTAGTAACAAACTAATTGTAATTACCACTCTAACTAACCTAACCTGTCCAAGGTAGGTGGCTCAAATTTTCGAGCTCGCTACGCTCGCTCCTAGATGAGACACCTGGAAATAGTAAACAAACTAATTGTAGTTACTCTTCTAACCAAGCCTGTCCGAGGTAGGTCGCCAAATTTTCGAGCTCGCTTCGCTCGCTCTTACTGTGTGAGATAACTAGAGGTCTAGTAACAAACACGGATGCTTACAAAGTATCCTTCTAACCTAACCTGTCCAAGGTGGGTGGCCCAAGTTTTCGACTTCTCGTTTGCTGACTCTTAGTCATCAATTTTCATTCCTACATAAATCAAGCGTTGAATTAGCATGACTGGCTTATAAGAATACCGGTCAGAAATTCATCAGATTTACGGTTTTGAGTTTTGTTGATGATTTTTTTTTATACCACTACGGTGGGAAACAAGCATACGGCCCGCCTGATGGTAAGCGGTTACCATAGCCTATGGACGCTTACAACACCACTCGCGCGATGCCGACACGAAAAACCTCTTAGAGGTTCATGGAGGATTCACTGCGCCGACAGTTTGAGGGAATATTCCTCTTACTGCCAGCGCAGCGCATCTTTAGAGGGAGCTCTGGCGACATTACTCACTGCAGGAACACAACACATAAAAAAGTGTGTTATTTGGCTGCAGTTTTCTGTAAGGTGGAGGTACTTCCCAGACTTACCGGGCAACAATAATAAATTTCATCATCCGTCATCATCCGAAGTCCGGTTCTATTTTTTTATGCTGACTCTCCAGGCGTCAATAACCATTGCAGCGTAGAGGAAGAAAACTATTTTATTTGACTCCAGCAAAATTTAGAGTAGCATGACCGGTTTATAAAAGGATACCGTATAGTCAGAAACTCTAAGAAAAGCTCCGATTCTATATTTTGTTGTTGATTCTCTATGCATTAATTTTTATGAATACCGGAAGAATCGAGTGTTGATCCAGCATGACCGGTTTATTCTACATCAAAATGTAGAACCGGTGATCGGGTGAATTTCTGACCGATATCCCTATATGCCGGTTATGTTAGCCAATAGTTAAGTAGATCTGCAAATAATTTATTATTTATTTATTTTGGTAAAATCGAGCGTTAGGCTAACATGATCGGCTATAAGCGCACCGGTTAAAATTCATCCGATTTCCAGTTCTAAATGGGGGGGGGGGGGTTGTTAAGAAATCTCTCAACTGCCCCCCCTTGGGCCAAAAGCTGGGTACGCCCATGCATGTATGTACTCGTATGTTACTATAATCAGCTGTATATATTATACATACGTACTGTATGTGTCTCAATAATGTATTTATTGGTCACATTTGGTCATATATTTTCAGGCGTGTTCATCAGAAGACACCAGCTGTGAGTGGCTTCCTCCAGATTCTACTCTTCTTGGGGGACTGGTTCTGAGAGAGGAAATAGAAGAAGAACTTGAACAGAATATTCTTTGAATTTCCAACCGCTAAAGATCGTGGGATGTACAAAATTTACCTAAATCCACGATAAATTACAAACCTTTGTTACCTAATGTTGCAAGTTACATTTTTATAAACTTAATTAAAATTAAATGACAATTACCTTAATGGTTGAATGTAATGTTTTCTTACAAAGCTTAGTTTCATGTCACCTGCTTTTACTCTTGTACCTGCTGTCTCGTGTAACATGGATCAAACTGAGTGGAGTTTTGAAGTTCAAATGCTCAATCGTACCGATCGTATCTAAATTATTTTTCAACTTCACGCCTTTATGCCTCGGTAAAAATTCCGCCCAAAATTGATTAAACACACTGAAAAAGTATAAGTTTTTTATATATTTTATAGCTGCTTAGTGATCGTGGGTGGCTTTGGTTACCTACCCTCACCACCGTTGTACCGTTGATGCCAACGGTGGTGAGGGTAAGTAACCAAAAAGTATAAAAAAAATAGGTAACAATCATATCAACTACAGTGGATTGCAGTGGTAACTTTGGTTCCTCTGTCTAACGCAACTTTGCAGCATTGCCAGATCACATAATATTATATTTAAATGTCGTATTTCCTATGTTTTTTTTAATATTATTCTGCTCTACGACCCTAACATAAAAATCGTAAGTAATTCATATGACTATTTAATCATTTATAAAAACTGGAGTCACTACTGGTTAATGAATTAAAAAGGTACATCATTTAATTATTATGTTGTTGGTGTTTGGTCCAGAACGAAAAGGACCCTTGCAAGCGCACTAGCGCTGTAGGTGTTTCCATTGTGCACTATAACTTCCCTCAGAGATTACTCGGAATACTTTTAAAGTACATATATATTGGAAATGGAAACTTATCTTAAAAATCTAAGATTAGAAAATTGATAATTTACTAACGCCAATATCCCTGTGTGTCTAAATAAAGTAGGTAGGTATATTTTTAATATTATAATATTACATTTAGGCTGTCCTGTGTCCCATTTGTAATGAACTTACGGTATTTTATACTTGAAAAGATGACAGTGGACCTGCAGCATCCACAGCCCTCCAAAAACACCACATCATGATCCTATTGTTAACCATTTTTTTTTAACGTACTAATTTATTTTTATGACCTTCTTTACTAAGGAATTGAATACAACTTTTACGATCACTCGTTCAAAACATTTGGCAACACTGGCAACTGGTAAGTTGGCAACACAGACAGTGTCAGTCACCGAAAATTGGTTGGTGTTATTTCACTGTCATTCATACATATTTCTTTGATTTTAGATATAATGATGAATTTTGTTGTTAATACGCGACCTAATCATGACATACAGTTGAATCAATAATATTTTTTTATGACAAGAAATTATATTGGTTGTTGTTATACAACTCAAGCGCTAGTTGAAAATTGTGATAGGCATCGGTGTTATGGGAAGTGTTAATCATGAAACACGGCAGTGTATTTATTGTTTTGTGTCTCTGTTTGAGTGTAATTAAGTCTTCAATCTCCGATAAAACAGAATCGATCTCATTATTGAAGTCGAACTCAACATCAGAGCAAAAAGTATGGAATATAAAGCTTGACATTTTCTTCTCTAAAACATTACCTGCAGTAATTACTAAAGCACCTAAAAGCGATGTTCGTTTTAAATGTGAAGCGGTAATGAATTATACAAAGGTTGAGAAATATACAAAGAATAAAGAAGGCATTGCCACATTGTTAAAGGAATCCCCCCCGGACCACATACAACAAAAACTGTTAGAAAATGTAAAAGTATATTGGTTGAAAGACAGTAAAATCATTGATGATAACATAACACAAAGAATTAAAATTACTACTAAGATTGATAAGACCAATGGCACTATAGGTACAAATCTGAGGATCAAAGACATAGCCTTAACCGATAAAGGAAACTACACATGTGTAATTAAACAAAATTATGAGAAAAAACAGACATCACAATTAAAAGTTGAAGAAGGGGTTGAAAACTATGAGATTCCTACATATGCATCATTATTCCCCAATACTGATATCTACAGTCAAATGGACCTTAACATTCAGTCCACTCCTGGTCTAGCATCAGAAAATATACAAACACTGAATAATACTGAACCACAAAAATTGGAGCCAATATGTCAAGAGTATGTAGGAAAAGTATGTGCTGAGCATCTGAAAGGGCAATTTGTTTATATTCCATATAATACAAGCCAAGCAGTTCTTGAGGATAAACTCTTGAAAGCTTTCCAAGTCACCAGTTATTCTAATGACATAAGCCCCCGCTGTGAGGGCTATGCTGTGCCTAGTCTGTGCTATTCTACATTTCCTATTTGTAGAGATCCTTTTGCCACTAACAGCAAATTTTATATGGAAGCTAAAAAACTATTAATGACAGTTTCTACTGATTCCACCACTAAAACTAATGAAGATGACTTCCCAGAAATTGTTTTTGAAAACTTACCCTTTGGAAAATTACCAACAATGTATACAAACTCAAATAGCACATTTGCCGCCATGTTTAACTTCCGATACAATTCCACTGTCCTCAGACGTGTCTGTAAACAGGATTGTGAGATTTTAGAGAATGAATTATGTCAGAAAGAGTATGCCATAGCCAAGAGACATCCACACATAGGACAGCAGCTGACACTAGAAGAATGTCAAGACCTGCCTGAAGATGATCCTGACTGTCTGAGAATCAGCATTGGCGCAGTAATGATGGTATCTGATGATGAGTGTTATTGGGAAAATGGTAATGGGTATTTGGGTAGGGTCAATGTGGCTAACAATGGCATGCCATGTGTAGAATGGTCAAAACAGTTACATGTAAGACTATCTGATTTTCCTGAACTGGCAGGGACACATAGTTATTGCAGGAACCCTGGCGGAGTCAAGGAACAGCCGTGGTGCATTATAGAGAAAGATGGCAAAACAGATAAGCAACTTTGTGATATTCCAAAATGTGCTCACAAAATCTGGATATACATTGTTGTAGTTTTTCTTGTTTTGACTTTAGCAATTATTGGTTTCATTATATGCTTATGTTATAGACATAGAAACAAAAACAATGCTGCTGCTATAAGGGACATAAATTTACCAAATGCGGATAAAAACATCTATGGGAACTCTAGACTGAATTCACCAATAGAAATGAGTGAATTATTGACAAACAATATTGCCAATCAGCCTCACCTGACAAGGAACACCCGTGGTAATGGAGTGCTTCGCATACCACAGTATTCACTTTCCCAAATAAAATTCTTAGAAGAATTAGGTGAAGGAGCCTTTGGCAAAGTATATAAGGGAGCTCTCAAGAAGAATGGGGAAACCCAGTTTGTGGCAGTAAAGGCACTGAAAGAGAATGCTTCAGCTAAAACACAGGCTGACTTTAGAAGAGAAATTGACTTGATATCTGAGTTAACACATGATAACATAGTATGCATTGTTGGAGTGGCATTAAGAGAAGAACCTTTATGTATGTTATTTGAGTTTATGGCTCGTGGGGATCTCCACGAGTTTCTGATGGGGCGGGCACCACCTTCTGGAAAAGGATTGCCGCCAATGAGATTGCTAAATATAGCTAATAACATTGCATCAGGCATGCAATATCTTGCTTCCCACCATTATGTTCACAGAGATCTAGCAGCCAGGAACTGTCTGGTCTCTGATGATTTTGTTGTCAAAATATCGGATTTTGGACTTTCCAGAGATATCTACAGTTCTGATTATTACAGGGTAAGTTTATTTAATTTCTCAGTTCATAAATGGAGAAATTAGAATATCTCCACAATTATAGTCAACAACACATTTTATGCATGAATAAATAATTTAATGAATAGTCACTGACTGTTGTGAATGCTTGGCATGCTACATTACTGCTCTGTGACTATTTTATACTATCTATTGAAGATCTCAGCTTATCATGCGCGGTGGAATGCTTGTGCGAATTTCCCATTATTTGCTTTCACTTGTAGAAAGTGATGATAGCACTGTGGATCTTAGTTATTGTGAAGTGTTATAGTTGGTGTGAAATGCCAATTTCAGTATTATCATTACATAATTATAAATTACAGTTGATTACAGTTCTAATAGGAACTAATCTCAAAAATTACTTGAACTGCAGATTTTAATTAATTTTAAGTTTTCATTACTTAAAAGGGAGAGTAGGAATGTTACATAGGTTATAGTTTATGATCCCATTTAAACCCGGCAAGCCGCTTGTTTTATTATAAATAAAAATATGTATGTTGCAGGTGCAATCAAAGAGTTTGCTACCTGTAAGATGGATGCCACCAGAATCGATACTATATGGAAAATTCACTACAGAAAGTGACATCTGGTCATATGGAGTTGTGCTGTGGGAAATATACAGCTATGGTCTGCAGCCATATTATGGGTAAACAAGAATTTAATGTTATCACTGTAATTGCGACATTTATTATGATGACACATACAGTGGTTAATGTTTAAAGTCCAACTAGTAATAATAATAACTTATATTAGTGTTTAGTTACTGTTTTAATAAAATACAAGCAAAATTTTCAAATGGTGCTTTTCAATATCTCACTTTTACTAATTATATCGACAGGTACAGTAATCAAGAAGTAATATCGATGGTGCGTGGCGGGGAGCTCCTGGCGGCTCCAGCGAGCTGCCCACCACCCATGTACGCGCTCATGAGGGACTGTTGGAAGCACGTGCCGCAGAGGAGACCGAACTTTGAGGAAATTGTTAATAGGTATGTGTATATGCCTCTCAATGATCATCAGTTAGTGATACAATAACCCTCCTTCGGCAGTCGGGAAAGAAACGTACACAAGGTCACTCAATTATATCTGATAGATGAAGTTACTAAAATTAGTGTAGTTTAGTTATAGTAGTATAATGTAAAATGTACACGAGACAATATTTTATAGGATACAAGAATGGATAGCGATGAGTGGATGTCCAGAAACTGCAGCTTCTGAAGCAGGAAGCAGTGGTTTCGGGCACAGGCCATCTGGTTCCAGCCGTGATTTGCAGGAGAGAGTACCTCTTCTGCCTCCACACTGCTCCTCATCTAACGGGTCCCTCGCCACTGGCAGCCTGAAGAAATTTAGTGCTGCAGGATCAAGCTCTAAAGTCACCGAGGATAACTGTTCCACCTGCAGTGAGGTTCCGCCCCTTGCACCCAAAACAAAGAAGCACAGCTCCGGTTCGCTCATTGATACTGATAAAATAGGTACGAAAGACACAGTTGTTAGGATACTACCCAACACACAGTTTGGAAATGAAATTTGAAGAGATGGTACAAATCATGGGTAAATAACAAATGGAGTAGTATGTGCCTCGATACCTCTTCAACTATTTCAGTTTTAATTTCATGATGACGTCAACGATTATCACGTCCTTTTTCCGTGGACTTTTCAAATTAGGTGACAAATCTACAGCAATTTAGATGCTCCATTTGTTCCCTACTCGATGGTAAAATAGATAGCCAATAATTGACGTTTTTCTTTGAATGCTTTATGCATTTTTATTGTAAGAAGTGTTCTAGCATAAGATAGGTCTGTAAAAAGGAGTAGTTTTTGTAAGTTTGTCGTCTTATTAGACGTGTGTGCCGGTCCAAAATAGGGAGCCGTGACTTGAAAATGGTGTCAATATTTTTTTAATCGGATAAAATAATATATCAACAGATAATCATGCTCCAATTTCATCACTATCACCTTTTTAGAGTACATTTAAAATCTGCTTGTGCTGAGATGGTTCGACTCATTACTATGTCATGCGATGTTTGTTTTGGGCTCTGTTGGTGCGTTGATAAAATCAATAGATGTGTCCATTAGTTTTAGAAGATGTGTAAGCGGCGGCGCCGGAGCACTGGAACACACGTTTACTTTATGTTATTTGTATGTGAATGTATAAGCCATTCCTAAACTTAAGAAATTTTGAGCAAAACAAAAGAGAAATATGAAGTGATTATCTAATCAGTGATCACAATAATAAGTCTAGAATGTTCAATACTACGTGAAAGTTATCAGCACATTATACCTATTTCTGTTTACCTGATATACACTGCCGAGTTTGTTTAGTTTATAAGTAACAACAGACAACTTGAAGTCTTCAATAGATTTCTTCCAAGTTTAATAATTCCCATTAGTTCCTTTATGTTTAAGTGTAAGAGTAGATTTAATAATGGTTGTGTACTATAATGTAAATGAGTACCTAATGCGTTCTTGGATAAACATAAAAAAAAATTGGCTTTACTTATCTATTTAGTAATTAGTTCAAATAAGGTCGCCACATAGTGTGTTGCGTTTATTATTTCGTTGTCAATTATTTATTTTAGATAATTTATTATTATTAATATTAGTTACTTAAACTATTAGTAATCTTTCTTTGGATATGTTTGTTATTTATAAACTTCATATTTACTTATTGGAATGTTCGTAAAGTTTAAACGTAAATGCACTGCCTCAGTATTCTTAATATGTAAGTATTTTCTGGCCAGGCATTTCTCGCATTCAGCTTGTTAGAGAGAATCAGAAGTATTAGTTCCAACTATATCGATGTTTCGAACATACTACTGTTGTATTAGCTTATAAGACTGACTCGAAATATCAATCGTCAATATTGGACTTATTTTAGAGATTTATATTATTAATCATCACATCACAATAAAATGTTATATCTTTGCTTTAAAAATCGTCATAAAGGTTCAACAAAAAAATAATGACAGCTGATATTAAAGGACCTACATTGGCATTGGCAGCACTAAAATACGATCTCATTTTGTAAACCAAATTTTTGGAACCAATTCAAATTCAATTTATTTGCAAACCAGCATTTATCTATCAACTATTTTTTTTAAATCTTTATTTAAGTTAACTTGTTCAACAATAACACATACATAGTTCAATTATTATTTATAATGGAAGTAAAATAGTTTCAGACATTTTCAGTGTATTTTATCATTCTGAAATCGAATTGTTTTTTTTACAGTTGGTAATGTGTTGGAAGCGAGTGCTCCAAATACCATGCTTTACAATTTCCAATTTCGATTTAGTCTAGGCCGTCTAAATTAAGATACGAAATTAGTTGATGAATGTTGGTGGCATGTGTATGCTTGCCTGTCATAAGTACGTACATAATTAATTTAAGTATTAAGTAAGACAATTATTATTTCTTATACCTACCTATCCATTTTTTTGTAAATTTTTACTGTTTATACTTTTTTATGAATGTTTATATTTAGTACTTCTGTACTTGCCAAAGACTTTTTTTTGTATGTGATACACTTAGTTTCTTACTTAGATGTAAATTGTATTTCTATAATAAATAATTTTTAAAAGTTTTCTAAAAAAATAACTTTATTATTTACGGACATTAATATTACAGTTTGGAAGAATTATCATTAAATAACAAATATATAAATTTCAGTAAAACCTAACTATTCTTCACTTGGTAACATTATCAGTTAAATTCTCTTGTTCACTATTCTTTTTAACTATCAAATATTCTCCATGTACTCGCATATGTACTTTGAGGTTGTTGTTGCCTGTAAATCCTTTATTACAAATCTTACATACATATGGTTTTTCTCCTGAAAAAAAATCATGATTGAGATATGTATTTAATGTAATGTTCATAATAACAATAAATATTAAATTAATTAGTGGCCAGTTTCTAGTGCCATCCTTACTAATATTATAAATGCGAAAGTAACTCTGTCTGTCGCGCTTTCTTTGGTACACAGATAGTCAAGCCTGAGAAAGAACATAGGACTACTTTTAAATGCGAAAAATGGGCTGCAAGTGGCTGAAATAGGGGAAGTTGAATGAGTTATAAGAAATACTCTGACCACGCGGGCGAAGCCGGTGGCGGAAAGCTAGTATTGCTATATTAACATGAAGGATGATGTAGCCTTGGGCAACTTTATAGGGATTGGCTCTACAAAGTTTGAGCATAATGGACAATGTGAATACTAATTTTACAAAATGATGTATCTACCTGTATGTATTCGACGATGCTTGATAAGAACGGCGGCAGTGTAAAACTTAGCAGGGCAGTATTCACACTGCTTGGTACGGTTGCCGTCGTGCCGGTCCAGGTGCGCGATCAGGGCACTCTTCGTTTTGTACTTGGCGGGACATCTCGTACATTCATACCTTTGAACGTTGCTGTGGATCACCATGTGCCTCGATAACTAAAATGGTAAAGAATTCTTAGAACAAGACCTTTTAGTTTTAGAATTACGAAATATAAAAAGAAACTGCATAGTCTCATGTGAAAAAAAATGAAAATAAAATAATTTGTTCATTTATTATCCTGCAAGAAGTATTTGTTGTTATAAGGAGATGGAGGTCAAAGAGACAAAATGGCGTTGACAGTTCAGGACATCAGTGTTTTATTAGGGTTGGGTTCCATATTAACATTTTATTATATTTTGAATAAGCGACGAAGCCCTAAGTTCTTTTTAAGACAATGCTGTTGGTTCTCCAAATAAGTTTATCAAATACATGTGCAGAATTCAAAGTGATTTAGGTATGTTAATAAAAAAGATTTACTCTAGTATTTCCATTGAGCTGCAGTCCACAAACAGGGCATACAATTAACTTGAATGAACATTTATGTCGATCATGTCGCTCTTGATTTACGAAAGGGCGCTTACATTCTTTACAATACACCTTTTTTGGAGTATGTTTCCTTATTTTATGATCCTGCAAAGAATCAATATTATTGTTACTCAAAATCTACATAACACCATTTTCTTTACATAATTTGCTTTATCCACATAAATGTATGCTAGATCCACTGATTACATGTGAACCGGTAAAATGGTTGAAGTAAAGGTAATACTTAAATTTTTTAATTAAATTACCTTTAGTCCACTATTATGTTTACAAGAAAATCCACACATATCACAAATATACGCTTTAGTCATACTGTGGAACTTTATATGTGACTTCAGATTTGTCTTGCTGTGGAAACTGAAAACGAATGAATTGGCATGATTGACTGATATCATGGGAGGAGGACATGAAATCTCCAATGTAGCAGACCCTAACATTATTATTTTTAGTGCATAATTACCCTTTTGAACAAAAGTCGCAAACATACTTTATACCAGAATGCACTTGTAGCATGTGACTGCTCATTTTTTTTGGTGTATCACATGTGATTAGACAGATAGTGCAAGAAAGTTTTCTATCCTAAAAATAAAACATTACACCATTAAGATTTCATATCAAACTCATCTTCATGTAGCCAATGCAAAATCAATATAAATGTAATTAGTGAATGGGTTACTTTTTTATAATTTTCACACAGAACAAAAAATTTTCACTTCGAGGGGTACAGAATGACGTTAAAAACACCACTCGCATATCACACCTGTTTTTCTGCAAACATGACCTTCAAGATACAGACTGAGAAAAAGTTTTTACTGATTCATTTCATTTCAATAAATAAGCTAGTGTTCTTTAAAATCAGATTAATCAATGTCACTTCTTACAATACTTTAGAATAACAGTAATGACAAACTTACATCTCCTTCAATGTGCATTTTCCTATAGTGATATTCCAGATATAAGCAAGATTTAAACCTTCTTTCACAAATGTGACATTTACTTTGTTTCAATGGGACATGCATCAGCCTATGAGCAAGCAGCTGAGAGAAGCTGTTCACTGGCTCTCTGCAAAGATTACACTGTCTGTCGTTCTTGTGACTATCCAGATGATTGACTAGGACATTTTTGTTTTCAAGTGTCTTAGGGCATACACCTACAATAAATTCATACTTACAATATTTATGAAAATTGGTAGAGGTAAGGGTGATACCCTAGAGGCTAGGGAATGAATTTGTGTTGTGTTGTTTTAGTATATAAATATAACAGTTATTATATCTACTAAAATGCTTACCACAGAACAACTTGTCATCATTGCCAGGATTTAAATGTTCACTCAATTTATATTTCTTATGTTTTTTATTTTTTATCCTTTTTGGTTTCACATCTGGAAAATAATTTTTATTTATTACTAAATTATAAGATCACATTCTTAGCTTCATGCTGAATAAAATGACTTCAATTTTATGTGACAAGAAAAGATAATATTTTATGGAACTTATTTGGATGACACATGAAAATGAAAAATTTTTATAATAACATTTTATTACCATCTTCATCCTTTTTAACCATAACATTCCTTAAATCTTCATCATATTCATCAAATGCATCATCAAAGTTGTCTATAGTATAATCATTTTCCACTTTGACTTCCGACTTTATAGCCAACAAGTCGTCATCATTTGCATATAAAGAAAGTTTTTTATCAATTTCTATTTCATGTGTTTTGGTTTCAGCTTTAACATCCTGAAATAAATAATTCATCACATAGTATACTTCTCTTACATTGTAATATCAATTTTTTTTTTTCTAAAAAAATTACAAGGTATTGAAATATTTTATCATTACAATAATTTTATTAGATAAAGTGAAAACCTCTTGAAAATTATTATGGAGGTGCTAAACCATGATATTACTTCATGAAAGTAAATCAGAACTGAATCCTCCTCCTTTTACTCTAGAAATGATTATTATAATTGTATTAATATTGTATGTACTAAATAAGTTGACATACTTACAGGATAAATAATTTCTCGCAGTGTGGTTTCCGATGTAATTGACTTCTCTCTAAATTCTATAAAACATTTGACCATGTCTAAACATGTCACACATGAATATTGTGGCATTCCATCTAATAAAGTTATCTGAAATAAAGGGGGAGAAATTAACGAGTGGGTTTATACTCTAATCTTAAATTGTTAAGATTAGAGTATAAAAGAGACAAATATTAGGACAAGAGATAAATTATTAAGAAACTAACATTAAGATTTGTCAATATGTTATAATTGATAACAAAAGATTCATCCAGTGGAAGCATTTGCTTTTCTGTTGATAAACACACTCTACACATCTCCATGTCGACAACAATAGTATGGAAGGTTACTTAGAACAACAACTATGAACAGTGCCCTAATTAATGGAAGAGTAAGGTATAAATTTATTGGACTAATTAATTAATTCCATTATAACTAAGGTTAAAGAAACAACAAACAAGATTCAATGCCACCACCACCATTCCACCAATTTACAAATATTTTGAGACTTGCTTGAGTCTTCTGTCTTTGACGTTTGACGTTCATATTCGAGGGATGCTGAATTGCTGATTAAAAATATCGATAATCTAAATATCGATTGTTTTCCGGAAAAATATCGATATATTTATATATGCCGCAGAATGGATCCCAGAGTGGTTTTTAAAACTTAACGTCATCATTGCTGACGTCACTTTGCACATTATTTTGAAGATCACCCATGGTATAGTAATTAAACAAATTAACAGTCACGTACTATAAGTTTGTTAAAATTACTGTCTTAAAATTTACTATAATTTTGATTGAACAAAATTATAGTAAATTTTAAGACAGTAATTACATATGACAGTCTTAAAATTTACTATAATTTAGATTGAACAAAATTATAGTAAATTTTAAGACAGTAATTTTATCATTTGTATAATCAATTATGCAGATATCCGCCCATAGATAAACTTGGCATACCTGTAGTCATCATGCCTTGCTGTGGAGCTATCGACGATAACTGTACACGTTGTTGCGTAGTTTCTATGCCAGTTTGTAACAGCTGCGTATCATCGAGTTGGATTGCTGCAATGTCTGGTTCAGCATCAGGTGGAAAACGAGCTGATGGGGTAGTGGTTTGGATTGGAAGGCACAGAAAATTTAAATGCCCCCTGCATTGAAATTTTCTGTGTGTATTGTGTGTCCAGAATCATGTACCGAACTCATGGTATTCAGAAGTGCGTCGATGTCCCTTCCACCGTGTATAGTCGATATTTTAATCGCGATATATCGATATTCGATATTTAGTTTGAAATATCGAATTCGTATTAATTTCCATGTATTTGCTAACATTACTCGATTTTGAAATTTTAATAATTTCGGAAATTCTGCGACAGTCATCGTTCATTACAATGGAATAGGTATAACAATAATACAAAAGCGTTCTTAATTGTTTTTGTTTTGTTGTTAAGTAAGTACGGGTAGAATAATTATTATTATGCAGAAAAATTACGATATATCGATATTTTATACTCGATTTACAAATCAATACTCTATAAGAATATCAATTCGATAAATATCGGCATTTATTTTTCTTGTGCATCCCTACGCGGAGTGTCTTTTATATCTATGCTTTTTTGTGACACATTTTTTCTTTTGACGTCTCTGACTTTTGAGCTTTTGATTATTCGTTCCATAGATATGGCCATAGATATATAATTCCATAGATTGGCAATGTCAGTAAAAAAATGAGACTGAAAACCAATTCCAACATGGTTGTCGCGGATCGCCATTTTGCTTGTTTTTGAAATATTTTACAAAGTACAGCAATTTATTACTTGTAATATTATTTAAATGTACCTATCCACTTTGACATTGGCAGAATTGTCGACATCGGCACCAATTGCCATAAATAAATAAGAAGAAGAAGAAGAAGAAAACCAATTGTTTATGTGTGTGTGACATGTTAATGTGTACGTTAAAAGTGCTGCACCTGAAGTTAATAGGATTATTATCGATATCGATAACGGTGGACGATATCTGTTTTACTGCTGCATACAATATTTAAGTGTGGGGAATAGCACTAATTCAACAATATTTTTTCTCATTTGTCCCACTAAATGACTAAAATATGGGGGAGACCAGTGGCATCCCACTGGTCAAGTGAGAATACACAAAACTGCCAAGTATCTAGTATGTAATCTGAAATCTTGGAGAAGGCCAGAAAAATCCTTAAATAAAACAGATTTAAAAAAAAAATACTATTCATATTACAATTATTACTAAAAAAATATGTACAGGTAACTTACGTGTACAGTAAAATATCTATCAATAATTTTATAATCTTGGCTGTACATATTGAAACACTCATTTTTCAATATATTTATGTAAATATGAAAATGTATATTTCTTTCTTATTTTCTGTTGATAAGCAGTGCTCATGGTAGTGTTAACTGCTTATTGTTGAATGTTTGTGCGGATTCCAATTTTTTCTATTTAACATTTGCAATCACTTTTTACTGGATTAATGGGAAATCTGCAAATAATAACTTAATCTCATAAATTCAATCCAAAGTAGGTATCTATCTACCTAACTATGATTTTTTCAGTGCATATACTTGCGAAATCTGAATTTGTGACTATGGTCTAAATTGCTTACGTAAATTACTCTGAGTGGCCTTTATGACAATCGACAAATAATATTATATTCTACCGACATGTTGTTCACCGACCACCAAAGTCGATAATCGACACCATCAATATAAACAAATCAAGACCATCACTAAAAGTGAGGTTATAAATGCGCTCATATTTCTGTATTTGTTATTTATTTAATAACAATTATTAAGAAATGATGATAGTAAACAAATAGTAAACATACCGATTAAATCAGTAATCCTGTGGATTTTCCATCTTTTGAGAATTACAACCTAGTACTGCACAAGTTACCATCGTAATCACATGAATATTACACGGATACACACTTAACTACACGTAAATAATCCCATAATTTCGCAGGTTTACATTTGCCAGAACCCCTATTCACCGCAATTGTATACATGTAATGTCACGTTTACAGCGTCATTCTCTTTTTCTTTCTAACACACCAAAGTGCCATTAACTTCAGTAGCTCTTTTACTCTTATCTCCAATCTATGGAGTATATTATATATCTATGGATATGGCACAGTGTATACATTTGTTGTTACATTATGGTTAAGGTTCGTTCCGAATTCCGATGTTCAGTCATCATTTAGTTCACTCACTCCACTCACGGGCGGACAAAACGTCAAAATTGTATAGGTACCTATCGATTGTGCAATAAATTCGTATTTTACCATGTTAATTTATTACTGTGTTTGTTTTATGTAGTAATTGTTAATCATGAAAGGCAAAATGAATTAAGAGATGATTCAAGTAATGACAATATCTTGATTATACTGGTTAAAGTCGTACATACACGTTTGATTAGGTAAATTTTTTCTTGTTTGTTGTGAAAACAAGCGAAATTATGGTGGAAAACGGAGCATCCAGCGGAGGCAGTGATAGCCCTAGTGCAACCTGTTCACGTTCTGGCTTATTGGAGACACTGGTACGCGGAGTATGGTATCGTGTCCACTGTACGCTCGAAGAGGACTATCTAAGTGTGTGTCTGGATGATGGATATGACGCGACTACCACCCTGAACGGCACACTAAATAACAACAATGTTGAAACTCCAAACAGTGACTTTACAGAAGTGCCCGAGGCGATTGCGAATCAGAAACGTCTAGTACAAGTGGTGAAGTCAGATAATAATGGGTTAGGAATCTCAATAAAAGGTGGTATAGAAAATAATATGCCTATATTGATATCGAAAATATTTAAAGGCATGGCAGCTGACCTTACAGAACAGTTATATGTTGGAGATGCCATACTGTCTGTCAATGGGGAGGACCTAAAGGATGCAACACATGAAGAAGCAGTGAAAGCCTTAAAGAGGGCTGGAAAAATGGTTCAGTTAGAAGGTAAGTGAACATAAGTCCTACATACTAAATGTTGTAGTAATTCACACAGCTCTACTTGCTATTAGAATGCAGGCTAACTAATTTGACCTCAATTAAAGCCATTTAGATGAGTGGAGTTGCTAATTGAGCTAGTCAGGGCTGTGGTGTATGTGTACAAGCTAGGAATATTTATAATGTATGATAGTTCTCTGTTATTTACCTTTTTCAAAACTGAGAATCAGAAAAACTGGGACTTAATATTTTCAAAAATATTTTATTGAAATTATACTCTCTGGTAATAATTAATATTAGGCCTGACTTATCATCAACAGTTTCATGTGGTCATAGGACCAACATTTTGAGTTTTATATGTTAGTATTGTGCTATTTAGTATAAAGTTTCTGATATTTGCCTTTATACATAGATACATGGATATGAATGTTACCTGTGTCATGACTAGGCAAATATTTTTGTATCATTATCAAGCTATAAATTTTCAGTATAACCTGGCCTCTCATTGTATAGAAAACACATACAATATGACATGTAGGTACAACAACAAGTGTGCAATAGTTTTTTGGTTTAGACATACTGCATTAAAAACATATTACACAGAACTATCTAGTCCCAAACTAAGCAGAGCTTGTCCTATATAATAATTAAATATCCTTTTTTTTGTAAATACATACTTATAATATATGTACCACAACTTATGATCAGCAGTCCTCGAACCACTAGACCAGAGAAGTTAACAATATGGGAGAATATAATGTAATTTTGTAAAATGTACAAATGAGGTTAGTGGCTATAACTACTAGACTTATAAATTAAACTTTTTTATCCACAGTAAAATATCTCCGTGAGGTAACACCTTACTTCAGGAAGGCATCAATCATTAGTGAGGTGGGTTGGGAGCTGCAGCGTGGGTTCATGGCAGATGTGCCTCCGTCACCTCCCTCCCCTCGTCGGCGGAGGGCCGATACGCGTTATATTCCATTGCTAATGGCATGCATTGCTAAGAATCTACGCCATCGTGACCCAGGTAAAATAATAATTATATTATAGTTGTCTCATGAAGTCTTTCTTTTGTTTGCTTAGACTTGGACTATTTAGAGTATTTTCAAGATAGTAATTATTTGTAGTGTAATTGAATGTAATGCAAAATTATGTTCTATTATTTTACAATACCTGCTAATGGTTTAATGATACTATTATACCTTTTGCTGTTGTAGAGGAGCGAACAATTGAGATATATTCTCCGGACGGTGTACACGCGTTAGCTCTTCGTGCGAGCAGTGCGCAAGGCGCGACGGGCTGGCATCGTGCGCTGCACGCCGCCGTCCGCCGCGCCGCCCGGGCAGCCCTAGCGCGTGCACGACCACGTCTGCGGCCGCTACTCGGTGACGTCAGATATGCTGGCTGGCTAGCGAGGCGCCCACCTCAAGATCACGTGAGATTTTTTCATGCAGTTTTAGAATTGTTTTTTAAAGTAACTTGTTTCTTTGTTATAAGAAAGAATAGGCAGTCAAAAATAATTGTAATTCGTGGTTTTACAGATGAGTGCTTCTGGGGGATCTGACAGTTCCGATGAGGCTGACGGTTGGCAACCCACTTTCGTTGCGATTACTGATCGAGAAATCAGGTTAGCTTGGTCTCGGAAGACTTAATACATAATTTGATTAGTGTTGTGTGCCCGTTGGGTTTTTTATGTGGTATGTGTGTGTGCGCAGGCTGTACGAGGCGGCGCCGTGGTCGGGCGAGGCGTGGTGCGCGCCAGCCGAGTGCCTGGGGCTGGCCGCCACGCGGCTGGCGTGGCGGCGCGCGGCGGCGGGCGGCGCGGCGGCGCTGGGGCTGCGCGCGGGCACGCCGGCCGGCCTGGCCGTGCGCGCGCTGCGGGCCGACACGCCGCACGACCTGGCCGCCGTGGCCGGCGCGCTCGTCGACGGCGCGCACCACGCTGTGCGCGCGCAGACAGAGTTCACCTTCCGTAAGTTGCCGTGCCTTTTTTATACTTTTATTAGGTAACATTGGCAAAGTTCTCTACTCATCATCTCACCTTGATTTTATTGTAACTGTGTCAAAATTAAAATGATGTGAAATGTGGTTGTGCAATTGACTAATACAGTTTGAAACTCGACATTAACGTGACAGCGACAGCAATTGAAACTCACCTGTTGGTTTTCATGAAGAAAAAAGGATCCCTAAAAAATGTAAAAACGTTTGGGAAAGTGTGGGCTAGTGGTTTAGTTCGGTCGTTGCGCAGGCTGCCGGTTCCGCGGCGCGTGCGCGCGGCTGTCGCTGGGCGGCGGCGGCGTGTGCGTGTGGGAGGCGGCGGGCTCGCTGGGGCGCGGCGGCGCGCGCGCGCTGTACCGCCGCCCGCTGCACGCGCTGCGCGCCTCCGCCGACGACGACCGCGCCGCGCTCTGGCTGCACTTCGCCGACGACGACACTGTGGTATTACTGATATTCTTGCATCTATTACTGACTTCAGAATATGTTACATTAACTGACAACTAACCCGTGCCGTTTATTGGCTTCTTGGCTTTAGGGTTCACTGACTCACATATGACACAATGTGACAGACCTTTAGCTTTTGTCACCTTCTGTTATACGTAGGTGGGTGTGATTGTTAGACTTTTGAACATAACCCCCATTTTCCCACTAATTTCATTAGTTACCTTGCCTTTTAATTCGAAACACAATAATATTAACATATTGCTTCAGATTATTTGTCAATGCGTTGGCATATAACTACGCATTGAGCTATAACACTCAAATATAGAGTGGCCTTGCATTATATAGAGTTTTCTTACAATGGCGGGTCAGCTTATACTGGAAATAAAACTTGATGTGTGTAACAACCCAGTTATACCCAGCAGCAGAGATTAATTACGTCTGTCTCAAATCCATTGCTTCGCTTTCATAGGAGTTAGACATGGAGGGCAGCCCAAAGCCAGCAGTGTTCATCCTGCACAACTTGCTGTCGGCGCGCGTGCACTCGCTGCCGGCGGGCGCGGGGGCGGGCGCGGGCGCGGACGGCGCGGAACCGCTATAGCCCGCGCCGCCGCCGCTGTGGCCCGCCGCCGACGAGCTGCCGGCCTAACCCGCCACGACTTGCTTCCCGAAGAAATACTGACGTACGCCTGAACTACACCTGTCTACATCTATTCACATTTATAATAGCTGGCTGGTTTTGGATAAACGTATCGTGAGGTAAAGGCCGATAGGTAGCTATCGCATGCTTTCAGATGCATTTATATAGTTCAGCATCCGTTCTTATGCGTTTACAGTTGTTTAAACCCCGCAAATTGATAATGTGCCTGGCGGCCATCTTGGTGACGTAAAAATTACGTAACCGCACTCAGTACGCGTTAGTGTCACTAACGGGCAAGTACGGCAGATGACGTCACGCGAAGGTTAATTAGAGAAGGTTCTAGCCCATTAGCAACTTACGGGACTTATATAGTTCGTACATTTTACGAAGACGCGTGAATCAATTCAATTTGAACCCTATGCTAGTGATAAAACGAATCATGGCGCAAATGAAATTAACTTATCTGAAATCCTATATCGCAAATTCTAATTCCTTCCGTCATAGGTAATAGCTATTTTCTATAGATTTAATGAGAATCGATGCTGATAGATGTGATTCAGGTCGTCCTAGGCCTGCAGACGTGTCGAGGAACCCGATTGTTACTTTTAGGTATTACGGCAGCGAGATCGGCTTTGAGACTTTTATGTACAATTTCACATCGAAAATTCTTTGTTGTGAGAATGTTCATAGAGCTCAAATTGTAATGTGAGTCAACTGTAAGATTCTTTGGAATATCTATTATAATACTTCACTCATTACCAGAATGTTATGTTTACATTAAAAGTAGAACCATGTTATGTTTGTTTCTTCATCGAATCTCTTGTAACTGACGTATCTGTGATGTTTAACATTTTATCATGATCCCTTCATATCTGATCTGTATCAATAGAAGTATTTTGTAAATTTAATTAGTGACTGATGTAGTTCGTAGAACTATTTTCCTGTTGGAGTCAGTGATGATTACATATTTGAGACACAGTCCACATTGAAGGTTACTTTAAAGTACACCAAGTTCCCAAGTTACACCAAATTATAAATAAATAGTAAAGTTCTTGCCAATCTTATTATTCGGTTTAAAGTTGGCACGAGCTAACTTCAACAAGTCCGTAAAAATCGGAGACAGAAAAATATTGGACTATAATAAATAAAAGTTTTCTTGTTTTTGAAGTTGTACTGTTTAAGTTAGCTTGCCCCAACTTCAAGCCGGACCATAAGATTGGCGAGCACTGTACCACAATAATAATATTTTGTACATACATCCTACATGTAAAACTAATATTGCCAAAGAGTTCAAAGCAAAGTGGACAATACATTTCTTGACTTAGTGGCCATAGTTCCCTGTACGTAATGTTGCTAAATTATTTATGTTACCCACATGTTTGTCCAGCAAGAGATGACAAGCTTGTCAGCAGGATGTCCTGCTTCGCTTGTATGTGGCTGTCATTGTTCTTCCAAAGATATATTCTACTTTTAGAATTTTTGTTTTGTTTGACATTCTAGCTTAATGTAGCGTAGAAAATTGTAATTATCGTTTGAATTGTTCATAATGTATTTTTATAATTTCGGTTGTAAATAATTATATAG
This sequence comes from Acronicta psi, assembly GCA_946251955.1. NCBI lineage: Eukaryota > Metazoa > Arthropoda > Insecta > Lepidoptera > Noctuidae > Acronicta > Acronicta psi. The sequence goes on along the minus strand of OX276475.1, from coordinate 4,505,904 downwards.
GTATACTGTTTTGTAAATGGTACATTCCCAGAATGTAGACGATTACATTTGCTTTAATATTTGTAGCGTTTATCACAGGTAAGATAGATAAGGTTTCAATAATTATACATGATGTATATTGTGTAGTCACATTAACTAGTAAGGAAGGCAATATACGAGGTGATATCTAACATATTAATATTATTTATTTTGATATCGAACTGTACCAGCTTTTGTTATTATTGGAGGTGTTAGCAGTTTTTATTTACTTATTCCATATTATGTACATCTATAAAATAATCTCAGACATATTACCTCAGGGTAGTTTTATAGAATCTCATTTACATTCCTTAATCTAGATTACTTTTATATTAAAAAAAAAACTAGTGAAAAAGTTAGTCACTTGTCCAACAAGACTCATTCGTCAGAATACTTTATTCATATGTGTTCGAACCCACGCAATACTATTGCATTTTAATTTGTCAACATGTTGTATTTGTTGTTTAAAAATGAAATGGTTGTAAAAGCTGAACTTGCGAGCGATTTTATAAAAGTATTTCGTTTTAGCTAATAAAATAAGGTAGATTCATAGTGTCAAAAGTGACTTGGTGCAAAACTACCTTTCACCTACTGGAAAAATATCCAATAGGTCTCAGTCAGATATTGAATGCGTACATCACATTACATCTCACGAATAACATAAAATATATTTATTTTTATTGATAAGAACCTACTATACTATTTAACACTAACTTGTATCACTAAATTACTAAAAAGACACCGTATCTTGAAATCGAATGTATTTACTAAAATAAATTGTATTTCTTTATATTATCGAACTTAGATTCTAAGCTGAAGGGAAGGACAAGTTGTCAAATATACTTAGTTTAATTTTTTCAGAAAAATCATTGACAATGAAATTAAAATCAATGAAAGCTTAGGAATCCGTAGAGTTTTATACCGAAAAAATGCAGTAATTATATCATAACTTTCAGTATATGCGTATTATATTCATGTTGCTTTTACTTATGTGCATTTTATAGCGGTTGTCTGATCAATCGCAAGATTTCACGAGTTGAGCAGGCCAATAGGCCGTGAGATCAGCCATATATTGCAACGTGCGGAGGTACGTTGGCGGTTGACCACTTTCGACCTTATGCTTTGAAAGATGAGTACCTAATATATCACTTAAATATGTTACTCGGCAATCATACATGGGTCTGAGGTATTACTTATTATTCAAAATATTTTTATGTTTGGTAATATATCTAGCTTTTTAATTCGTAGATTGTCGACGAGCTACATTTCCTACTGCTATAATAGTTTCTAATATTAAAATTAAAAAGACAACTGAATAGTTACCGTTGTTTTAACATATTGATAGCAGACGTCGGGAGTAACTCTGTTATAAAATTTCTAATCCGTATTATAAATTAAACGCTAAGATACTAATCTTGTAATCTCTTAGAATTTCTACTGGTGACATTCCTTCATAATAAATTATTATATTTACACTTCCACTCTGCGCCGGCGCATGAAGCTGGTGCAAGTAATAGACTGTATAGAAGTAACGTGGTCTACTGTATTGTTATGCGTTCACTAGTAATATTTTGTAGAATGTTAAAATATTATTATTATTATATCTCAAGTGATTATTACCAATTTTTGTGTAGGTTTTTAGTTATTTATTCAATGTTTCCAATGTAGTTTGTAATTTAAATTCCATTTATTTGCAAGACGTTATTAGTTAAATGTTATATTATCCTAGTGTTGCACCATAAGACTGAGTTTTATTTTCATATTATATTTGTTATGAAGCAGTGACATATTATTTCTACACCGTCTATGCAAACGCTAGATTATCATAATAAATTCATGAATAATTAGGTAACTGTACTATTCTGTTATATTTAAGGCAATTGTTACATACGCGGACAGCAATTACGAATGACTTGTTGAAATAGAGAATGACTGTCACTTTAACTTTACAATTGTCATCAAACTGTTGAGCGAGAAATTAATAAAATTATATATTTTATAATACATAATAATTTTATGGGTATAAATAACTTCTACACCCAAAATCAGAAATTAAAGCTTCATGCAAATCCTGCGATATCTACAATGGAATTTACTTGTTTCCTTGGTATTTAGGGAACGTCGTATGGTTTATTAAAAAATACTATTCACGAAAGTGATTCGTAAATGTATGCCCGCAGTCGCGCAACGCTGTAGTTGACTATGATTTTCATCTTTACTATAAGGTTTTCTAACATGTGTTTACAATGCTAGTTGACTTGTCTCATACGACCCATCTGTAGCTGTCATATTCATGATCATCTGTAGTAAGATCTGTCATTTTGTCATGCATTAAAAACAACGAAGGAAAAATATTATATTGGGTTTGTTTTTTTTTCTAATGAATGTCCCTCCGTCTCCGCTTTTCCTTGGCTATGGAAGTTACTTGTCCTATTTCTGGGCCCACGTATTTCTAAACGTTTAGGTGTGATTGACACTGGCACGGCCACCATCAGGGATTTTAATTTTGATAAAATAAAATTCGAAATTAGAGTCGCCAAATATAAGAATTAGTCTCGTCACTGGTTCAAAAGTTACAAGGGTTTATAGGTAGGTGGCCGATCTGGGGAGCGCCTCGAGCTTGGCCCATTTTAATCTTGAAAGCTAGGGCAGCTAGCAGTACCCAAAATACGCGCATTGACGTGGAGTTGCGGAAAACAGCCCGCTATACCATACCATAGGGCAGCTAGCGAAGATCAGTTTTCTTCCAAATTAAGGCTCAATTGTTTGACAAGTGACAGATGTTTTTTAAATTTTAAATTTTATTTGTTTACACACACAAAGTTAGGAAACATACAGATGTAGAGAATACTATGAAATAAGTAGGTACTAAGTGGAAATCACAGAGTAGGTGGAAATAGCCGTGGGCCCCAAACTAGGCACAGCCTGTATCTTGGTGGCCCATGTATCATTAGTATGTACTGTATCATTGAATTACAATTGAATTGAATTTAATCGTCTTCGTTTAGAAGAAATAATACGTTTTTCGTTGCTTGCTTCGGCTGTTAGCCTATATTTAGGGCTTGTTTCACAGCTTACTGATAAGTATAGTTTGGGTGTACATTAGTATAAGTACTCCTCTGGTTAACACTTCGGGAAATACAGGCAATGGCATGATGTGATGTGAACTGTCCTGAACTGTCCTTCCGAGGGAGGCATGTAATGGATTTTAGCCTAATTGTTATTTACCATAAAACTGGCGATAGATGAGATATGTTTTTCTTTCCTTCCGTTAGTCAATTAATGTAATAAATGTCGGTAGGAAGGTACTCCATACTTGTTACACAAATAATAAAATTAAACATCAAAGACATAAACACACTTTCGTGGTTTCTTTCTTGTTTCGTTCCTAATTATTTCTAGGCTATGCCACACCTGTGACACTCCATACAAACTTTCCGATACCGCTGCACACTACAATACCAAATTTGTCAAAATTACGTTTGTACACGAGCAAATGTGTGCGTGAAGGTGCGTAGGGGTTGTTGGCATGGCGGCAAGAACACCGGCAGATTGCGGGGGACCTGAGGTATCTGACGTTAGGGAGGGGGGGAGAGTGGCCATTCTGTTATTATTTATTCTGTGGCTATGTCTTCAATTCTAGTCATAGTCTAACATTAGTCTGTCTAACAACATTCTAGTTCTTTTGTGCAAATATATAAAGCTTGTAATCTTAAAGATGGACTGTCGTTTTCCTCCTCGAAGCGTTAAAGTGTAGGAGAATCGTGTTGTTTCGATGAAGTCTACGTTTCATTAGGTCGAGGGGCTGAGCAGGGGCGCTGGCCGTCGGAGAGCCCTCGCAGGCTACTTCAATACTTGGCTTATTACAGTCTATACAATAGCTGTTACGTCACGCCGCATGTCACTATATTCTCAACCCTATCACATTTGAAATAAGACGTGATATACGGTAGCATGTGAGAGTCAGTTTGAATAGTCGTGTCTGGGCTATTGTCTCGCCTTTCTATTGGAAAGCTGACATAAAGAAATTAGCTGTCTGTGTTCTAGATTATACCATGAATGATCTCTAAGTTCTTAAAAAATAGATAATAAAGACCTGTCTTAGCGAACATAAGACATACTGATTTCTGACACTTACGCGAATACTAGACATTGAAATAATAGTTATTTGTTATACAAGAGTGCAAAGTTGCTTTTTAACCGCGTGCTCAATTTTGATGACCGAGCAAGCGAAGGATTCTAAAATTGAATCACGAGCGGAGCGAGTGATTCAAAAATTAGAATCCTGAGCGTCAGCGAGGGAATTAAAAGAGCACAAGGTGAAAAATCTTTGCACTCGAGTGCAACACGTAACTTTTCATCCCACCTCAGCGAGGAAATAACTAACTCAATACTCAATACTCAATACTCAATACTCAATACTCAATACTCAATACTCAATACTCAATACTCAATACTCAATACTCAATACTCAATACTCAATACTCAATACTCAATATTCAATACTCAATACTCAATACTCAATACTCAATACTCAATACTCAATACTCAATACTCAATACTCAATACTCAATACTCAATACTCAATACTCAATACTCAATACTCAATACTCAATACTCAATACTCAATACTCAATACTCAATACTCAATACTCAATACTCAATACTCAATACTCAATACTCAATACTCAATACTCAATACTCAATACTCAATACTCAATACTCAATACTCAATACTCAATACTCAATACTCAATACTCAATACTCAATACTCAATACTCAATACTCAATACTCAATACTCAATACTCAATACTCAATACTCAATACTCAATACTCAATACTCAATACTCAATACTCAATACTCAATACTCAATACTCAATACTCAATACTTTATTGCATTCCATAATGTGTACATTAGTTGGTAGGTTAGGTATGTAATACTAGAGAAATTGAAAGTAACGTTGCTACAATTACTTGAGTGTAATATTTTTGTTAGGTATTGTAATGTTGGTGTTAGTGACTTAAAAAAGTACAACAAGAAAGTTTCGGTAGGCTTGTTGAAAAAATATCGATACAAATAAAAATATATCAATATTATTTTTTTAATGTATCGATATTTTTGAGCGATATTTAATATTTCGATATAAAATTCAAAGTATCGAAAAGGTATAAAAATCTATATTTTTTACAGACCAATAAACATTTATAAGTTTTAAGATTATAAAATCCCAAAAAGGAATACTTTTTTATACTAACATCTTTTTAACAAATTATATTTTATGTATTTTTTGTTTTTGGTCGACTTGATTTGTTGTTTTATAATTTGGTTTTTAATATATATCGCCCATATATCGATATTTTTAAATAAAAATATCAGTATCGATGCTGTTATTTTCAAAAAATATCGATTCGACATATATCGATACTTTGTTGCGTTTAGACTCGGAACCTAGGGAAGGTTCCAAGTCTGAGTTTTTAACAAATTAAAAAAAAGTTGTATGATAAATTCGGCGCCAGGGGGGTAAAAGCACGATGTTCTAAATTCAATTTACTTTGTCTCTCTAGAGGATAAAAACGACTTTTGCACTCAGATATCGAAGAGTAAAAAAAGTCTTTCCGAGATGGTGGGATGAAAAACTACTTTTTACGGATTTTATCGCGTTATATTAATATTATTACCCGACTGCCGAAGGGGATTTTAATCCCGACGTTTCGTTTCGTTAACATAAGACACAATGATTTCGAACGAGTAATTTGATATAAATTTCGTTCTGTATCCGGCGGTTCACGACTATACAGTGATGAAACAGGCCTTAAAATATATAATATAATTTTAATATAAGTATCTATTATAATTTTTACCCAAAAGTTCAAACACTGCAAAGCAGAACTTTACGTCAAAGATTATACACAGGAAGTGGCTTTACAACCGTCTATCTCATAGGGACTAAAATAAAACGGAAATTCGTGTAACTGCGAAATCTAAGTTAAATAACATCAGCACACAGCGTTGCGCCATGAATAATTTTCAGGAGATTTGAAGCTGTGATGGCGACGTATCTCGACTCTCGAGTCGCTTTTGCCAAAATGTTTTGCTATATTTTGCTGAAGCAATTCTCTTGAGGACGAAAACGTTGCTGGTCAACCAGCCTATCTTACTAAGTAAATTTATTCGACGATATTTTTTTAGTTGTATTAACTAAAACAAGTCAGCAAAAGGTATAAAAATTTCTGACGACAATAATGATAGAACTGACTTCTCAGGTTCTTTAGAAACTATTCAAGTAAGGCTGAAACCAACGTGTATTTTAAGAACTTTACTTTGTAGATATTTGAGTTAATCTTTGAAAAGGTACTAAAACCACTTCATAAATGTTCATGAAATCTTAAAAGAAATACCTTTGATCTGTTTTTTTCAAATTGGAGTGTTCTCTGATATATTAGGTAGTTAATCTTAACCTACTGAGGCTCTTGACAGCTTTGATAAAAGCTCTGTAGACGATTAGTTCCACTGAAAACATTATTATCAAGTCCAACAAAATACTTGGTTCTAACCAGTGATTAAGAGAACGGCTGTCACTTGGGCGAGTTCAGTTTATTAATGAAGTATATTCCCCAGATTCGGTCGCCGCTCAAGTCCGATTCATTTCAGCGCTATAAATTTAGTTTAAACGTCGTGTACCCTCTCTTTCCGCATGATTAGCGGATGTCTGTTGCTGACGTTTTCAATTGTGCTTAAATTATCGCACTTTGATGTTCATTAAATAGATATATTAAATAGATTATTTCATTTATTGGAAATACGGAACTAACAATATTTGCAGTCATCATCATTAACTACAACCTCATCATAAGTAAATCTCTCAAAGTTGTAGGCAACGTAAAATATGATGTCTATTAGGTACCTACTAACAATAATATGTGGAATGAACTCTGCACAGGAGAGATCTTAAAGTCTGGGAGTGTTACATTTATAAACACAAATTACTACATATAGAACCTTGCTGGTTTAGCGAATATTTTCCTGGATAAAAGGGCCACTTTCAAATAATCATAATAGGTATGTTGTATTATTATGATTGACACAAGATTGCTTACAAAGAGCTAAGTTAATGCTAAGTTAATGCAAAGGCCTCTGGTGGTGACAGATTTTGAAGATATAAGTTTAAGCAAAGAAAAACCCTGCATCCCACCGGAGAGCGGACCTAAAGCGGATCCTTAAGCCACTAAGCTACCAAGACCTATAATATTGAATTTCTCTTTTACATTCTACGTCTTAAGATGACATCGAAGATTTAGATATATTTTTTGTCATAAACCATGGATATTGCTTTACTTGCAGCTTTCTCCAGAGCTATTCTTGTCACGTCACTGACGGTCAGGGAGAGGGTAGTCTGCACAGTTAGTTACTGGAGTTGGTCACGGGTGTTGCGTCAGTAATTCTCGCCATTGTACGGTAGTTAGCATCCATCTATATCTGCAACCGCACTATTACATACAACTGCAACTTTGCCAAACAACGGTGCAAGTTTATTGTGGGCGTTTGGGGAATAATTAGATAAGATGCATATATACAGACTTGCTGGGTTTAAGTTCGGTATGTGTCATAACCATTGCAAATTATTTGGATCAAACTGTATTTCCCCAAATAACACTAAATTTAAAAGATATACCTATGTTATTCACTACTAGATTTTTGTAGGTGTTATGTTCTTTATATCTTGCGCATCGAATTAATTCTGCATATAATTCTTCATATAATTCTTCATTTAAGCATTATTTTACGTTTTATTTACGGGTTTTCCAAATCATGGAATACTGAAATGATCTTGCATCCACTTTTACACATTATTATCGGTGCAATATTTCGCTCGAGCGCGCTCCTTTGTCTTCTCATTATTCAAAATTTATAAACGTTAGAAACTTGACTAAAGTTAGAAACCTCCTGATTATCTATAACTTGCTATGTAACACCGTACCACAACTACCACGGTCACAGTTCAATGAACTGTAGCGTAATATTTGTAGAATTTACTGCGCCGTAGACGTTACGGACCGCTACGCCGTAGCACACAGCGTAGCGGGCAATTAATGCTGCATAGTATTGGCATTATGTTCCTAAGACATTGCGCCCAATTATCTATATTATGAACCTCAGATTGTGTTCTAATAAGCTGTAATTTGTATTAATCAAAGTATCAATTTCGATTAGTATAATATTGTGTGTAACTTTAGACGTATCCTCCAATAATCGAGGAGTTATAACTAATTCATACATACACAGTGAACAGAATGCACGGCACTTGTGCATTGCCTTTCAAATAAAAGTTTCACGAGCGCGCAGTGTAAATCATAATTTCGTGATGTACTGCAGCGAGATGCAACGTAGCGAAGTTACTCGTTGTAAAAGTAATTTAATATGTAGGGTAGGCGGAATAAATACGCTCCCGCGCCCGCCGAGGATCTCGCATGACGGTGAAGCTGACGGCAGACTAGATGGTAGCTAACTTTAAATGAATGCTTGTCTATGGCAATATTATCTACCGCCTTATTTCTCTATTGTTTGGAGGAAGACGCTTTCGACTTAGATACATTTATATACAGTTCTCGCCAAACTTATTGTCCAGGTTGAAGTTGGCACGAGCTAACTTTAACCCGGCTTTAAAAATCGGAGAAAGAAAAATATTGGGTTATAACAAAAAAATAAGAAAGCTCAAGTCGTAGGCTATCGTTTTAAATCTCTTAATCCAATATTTTTCTTTCGCAGATTTAACGGACGGGTTAAAGTTAGCTCGAGCCAACTTCAACCCGGACAATAAGTTTGGCGCGAACTGTACTTATTATCTTTGGTGGAATTTGTATTATGTTGACTTCCTGTCATATGGGACCGATACTGATTCTATTACTATCTATTCCTTAAGGCTCTGTTAAGACTACTTCTTAACAGAGCTAGGAATAGTAATATAGGTAATACTTATACAAATATATACAAATAAAATGTATACTTAAATATTTCGCAGGATCAACGTTAGTGGCTGAGCGATCGGGCTCCTACAGTCCTACACCACGAGTTGTGGGTTCGATATCCGTTCGGAACAAAATTGTGTCTATGATCTACGGGTAGGTGGTTGTCACGAGTTGGGGTGTGTAATGTGAATTTGTGTTTGTAAACACTCCCACACACAACACAGAAAAAAATAGTAAATAATGTTAAAAAAAACGATTCCTAGTTGTGTTTCAATAAAAGGATTTACTTTATTGTATGGTTATGTTACGATTACGTTACAAACACCATAACGTTCTGAATGTATAAATAATTGTTTTCCCGTCGAACCCTGAAACCGTTGGGGCGGAATAGACAAGGGACTTAGTGCGAATTTAATTTCGTACTTACGATTGATTTGGACCAACTTAAGCGTCGAGTATTCGCGATGTCAAATTGGAGTGTCACTTGAGTTTGATTTCGATACTAAGTGCCGCGGAGTTCATGTACTTACAATAAAATATAGTAGCGTTTTTCACATAAGTACCTACACACTCATAGATCAAATAGCATTATCTGATTATTGCTAATACAAGTTTTAAGCAGTATATAGTATGTACCTATAGGTTTTATATTTATGATTCATCTTTATTAGTAGGTACTTATTATGCTTTATTATTTTGAAAGATGTTGATAAGTACTTAAAGAAATATATACCTAGAAATAATAAAAACTTGGTAGAAAAACTGCCTAAAACTGCAAAGGACTCCATGCCCTTCATCATATAGAAAAAGTCATACTGAACTGGAAGCGACTAAAATGACACATTTCCTACCGATTGCTCTGAAATCAATACATTAATTATGTCACAGTCTGATAGCAATAGATCTGATAGATTTTCTAATGTACTTAAACCTAATATTTCTGCTATAAATGTTTTCTAATGTATGCTTAATCAAAATTGATTTACAGCAGATCCGCAAATAGTCTTTATGAGTTTAAACATCCTAAAAAGAATTGGTGAAGACGTAGACGTTTATACGGCTATTTAAATATGGTTTCAGGAATCCAAATCTCAGGGTTCATATTTTGTAATCTTAAACAACTTTAGCTTATCACTGTATTACAACACAATACGCTAATACAATAATAATTAAAGGCAATGTTACACGCGCCACGAGCAAGTCTGTTACATAGCATGATTCTTAAGGCTTAATGAACATGAGGCCTTCACGGTAATAAAGACGAAGTATAATAAACATAATTACTTTATTCTCGTCGCATATTTTGTAAACAATGTGATGTGAGGAGCATCGGGTGTTGGGTAATTTCATCCGTATTTTAATCAAAGGTACGGCTATAAACAATGTAATAACACATTTAAGATACCTACATTACGAGTATATTGTAAAAGGAACGTGAAAATTGAAATTTAGATAATGTATTGTTGCTGTTTAAAGATTTATAAACTAGGTACGGTCTGGTTTAATTTGTGCTTAGATTTAATTGACAGTATTAGACAGTAATTGAGGTATAGTATCATACTATGCCCCAGCTATGTATATATAAATATCTCCCATTACCTAACGTTATCTAGCGCTAAACGTCAAGTTAGAACTAAATTAAATATGACCTTAATAATTCAGGTTATTACATTTTATAATTAATATTCCTGGTTGGTTATAAGCAAAGAGGCATAAGCCCAGATAGAGATCGCGCTGTACTGGGTACGCTAGTTTGCAATTTTCCGGGTGGCTGGCCACGACTTGAGGCAACGGCACAACCCTGCATCTATATGACGCATACAAAGATTTATAGTATTACGTTTTGCATCTAAAAATGCTATGAAGCCTAGCTTGCCGTACAGTAGATTTCACCCCACTTTTGCCCCACATTTTGCCCGGGCAAGTAGGTTGTTACTTTTTATAATACAATACCGACACTCGGTGGAATTCCTTCGTAATATTTACGTGACACGAGTACGAACGTTGATGGATCAAGTAAAGCGGAAGATAATTTTTACAAGCTTTTATTTTTTGTCTTTGATGTTTATGTAATTGGTATAGATGTACCTATAAATAATTCTGTTCGAGATATTGACTTGATTTTGTTAAATTTTTCTTTGGGTAGAGATTTTCTTTCTATGGATGTATGTTTGCAACCTACTTACATTTTTTGCGACTAGATTTCTTTCAATAAGACGTAGGCAAATATAAACAATCTGAACTTAGATTTGTATTGTATAATTTAGGGAGAATAATTTGTAAGGAAACCTAGTTAGTCTTAGTTATTCTTCCTTTGTAAATTATGTAGCAGAATTTCCTCACATAAGCTCTTATCTTATGAAGGGAGGTACCTAACACATTTACCCTTAGTGCAAATACCACCTACGCACATCACATAGACGTGAATTATCTATTTTGTGAACATCAGCAACATGAATTGCGGCGCGTCAAACGTGCGGGGGGCATTGTGTGCGCCTGCAGCTCTCGACAAAGTGACGTTTATTGACGCCGACTAAACGTTAATGTCGCTCATTAGCACATCAAACTGGCTGCCAGGTACAGCGCACTGCGCACACACTGATACGAGTAGTACACCTCACGCTGCAAAGATGACTGTGCGACTAAGCGAGGCTTAGAAAAGTATTTTATGTGTCTCTTGTCGGCTTTCGCATTTTTTTGTGTGTACATAGGTACGTTACTGCTATTGAACTTAATTAGGAACTACAAATAATTTAATAGTAGTAATAATTTAAATACACATAAAATACTTTTCTAAGCCTCGCTTAGTCGCACAGTCATCTTTGCAGCGTGAGGTGTACTACTCGTATCAGTGTGTGCGCAGTGCGCTGTACCTGGCAGCCAGTTTGATGTGCTAATGAGCGACATTAATGTTTAGTCGGCGTGAATAAACGTCACTTTGTCGAGAGCTGCAGGCGCACACAATGCCCCCCGCACGTTTGACGCGCCGCAATTCATGTCCAGCAGTGGACAACAGTAGGCTGAAGTGATGATGATGATGATGAATAATTTAATGATCCTGTGGTCTTCAAAATTCTAAGAGAAATCGAACCTCAGATTTTGAGTCGTACCTAATCGAAATGGTCGTTTGAGTCGTCAGGTAATATAGGGGGTGAGTCTGTATGGCGTGATGGTATGTTATGTCATTTACGTCTATGTGTGTTTACTACTAACGTTTACTTCTGTTTTTATTATTAACCATCTCATTGGTCACAGACACTCACTTTATGTAGGTATGCCATGTGAACAAGTTTACAAGACAGGTTACAAGAAGTTTTCCTTCATTAAAAATAATTTACAAGATATTACAACTTGAGCAATTCACGAGCAAAAACATGTATATACTAACAAAAGTGCTAAATCGATTTACTCCTATAGCATTCCTAGAACTTTTGTGATATTACCTACACAGAATTTACATACCAATACTATAGTGAATTAGTGACATTGGTGTTATCACAAAGTTGCAATCGTTCATTCATGAAAAATCACTTAGCCCTTTTGTAAGTGTTTATATAGATGTGCTCGTGACTGTACCTACACATAGGTAGGTGCATAGTTCTGTAGTCCACATATTTGGTGACAGTGTCGGTCGCCGCAGCGCCGAGCCGCAGGCCCCCGCTGTTTGTACTCGATAGGATAATCAATTGTGCGTCTAACGAAGGTAGGTCTTCGTTAGACGCACAATTGATTAACGTGTCTTTGAAATCTCAATCGTGTAGACACTGCATCCAATTAGCTAATAGCCCGTCAAATCTAGAACAGTCTAGCATTGTTTTTGTAAGACACGTCTCGTTAATACGTAATGCGATTAATTATCTAAATTACCTAGTTAATACATAGCTTATTTGTCTTTCTCTTGTCGGTCTTGTCTTCAGTCTCGCCTTTTCTTGTACGGTGGTAGAATTTATCATTGATATGGATGAGTATGGATGACTCTATGACCTTTAAAGGTAAATTTTAAGTCATTTCAAGCATATTATCTGCCTAATTAAACTAATGTCCTAAGCGGGACTGCTGTGCTTTGGTTCGAACTTCTCTGTAGCACCTCTGTGTTTGCTCATTCGCTTACCCCTGTTACATGAGACCTAAAGACACAGTGAACTGTGTACACCTCTGCCTAACCGTTCGGGGAATACATGCGTGATGGTATGTTATGATAACTGAATAATTATTAGGTACCACAGATAATTTAATAATGGTTTTAAGTATTACTTACTAGTTGTGTCCGATCCTGTGGGGATTTAACTAAATCCTTTCGTAGCGTCGGCAGACTTACAACCTAATAAAAAGGTCCTCAGATTTTGTGCTTGGTGTGTGTGTGGGTTTGTAGTCATTAACTGTTTCCAGCATGCCGCATACGTTACAATATACCTCTTTTTAGAATTGTTTTTTGGCCCAGGAACCTTCACAGGCTTATAATAACAATTCAACAAAGTTTCATCATAATCGGATGAATAGTTTAGGAGCGCACAGAGGATAAACACACAAATTACTTAGATTTTTATTGACATATATTTATATACTTTTCTTCACCTATCAAGAAGTTCGTAGGTATATAAAGAGGTTCACGCTAAGCGGTGGGTACCTATATACGACACTCCCTAAGCGGCTACTTAGAAGAACAACTTCGTTCCAGGAACATTAATTAATCTGTTTGTTAAATATATACATTCGTCATCACACTTTGCGAAATGGAAAGCTTGTCTTTTCAATTATTCATGACAACTCAATTTAAATTAAAATCTATATCTACAAATTGCCTGTTTTTCTCTAATTAGAATTGAAGCTCAACTGGATTCGGCCTATTTGGAAAATAAATATTTGAACGAGGGATAGCGGAAGATTGTGTCGGCCATATTTATTAGATACACAAAAGCTATTTCAAGCGTTCATTGATTGCCTTTGTTCAGTTTCCTTTTTTTTAAATAAATAATCGTGCGATATGAGAGTATTTCAAAAGAAAACGCGAAATAAAATTGCTGAATAAATTAGGCTCGTTTGGTAACAAATGTGTTTCTTTTATTGCCCACTCTCAATAACGTACAATTCATACATTCTACATATTATTATGGCCAATATTATTTTGTAGATTACCTATAGCTTCAGAGAATATTTGTAATGTTAAATCTTGCGAAACAATGTTTCTGTCGCATATTTTCTCAGACAGTTTTCCCGGATACCATTTCAGATGTTGTGTACGAGCACGTAAGTATTATTGTTCTGTTTGTTCTACTTGTAGAAAGCAACTTCCGGTTTCCGGTTGGCTGGAAACCAATTGGAAGAATGACAGACGTAAGTACAGGTTTTGGGTTGAAAGTCAAATGATTACCTACTCACAAAATTTTGGGAATTATCCGAACTTTATTTATTTCGCTGACAAGCTGGATGATTACTCAGACGTAGTACCTAGCTATTAATTATCCAAATACATATGACAATCGTTATTATGATGATAATAATGAATGGAATCCATGCCGGTTTCTAGCCGGCTACTGATGCGTCCTCACATGCCTGATGTAACCTATTTTATCGTTATAATAGTCAGTAGCTGGACATCCATCCATATCTCTATGAATATAGGTTGCGGAAGCCATTAATATTGCAGTCGTTTTGATTATTAATACTGTTATTCAGCCATATTTTGAAAGACTGAAAACCAACTCCTAAGTACGTCGGTGGGATGCTTACGAAAATTGTTTCTGGGGAAGTCAAATAACACACTTTAGCCTTTTGAGCACTTTGCCAGAGCTCCTTCTAAAGATGCGCTGCGTTGGCAGGAATATTCCCCTCAAACAGTCGGCGCAGTGAATCCTCCATAAACCTCTAAGAGGTTTTTAGGTTCGGAAATGCGCGAGTAATAAATACCATTGGTGTTGCAAGCGTCCATAGGCTATGGCAACCGCTTACAATCAGGCGGTCCGTATGCTTGTTTGCCACCTTAGTGGTATATAAAAAAATATATCAGCCAGCAACAGTTGAACAAAGGCCCACCGGGCCACCGTCCAGATTTGCACCCGCATGCATCCAACAATTCCCAGTTACCTTTACCAGTACGTCAACCATGAGTTCTATCGAATGGCTTTCGATAGGTTTTTTACGCATCGAAACGCTGTAATCTCATAGCATATTTTAGTTTGTTACGTAACCGCTAGAGGCGCTATGAGGGTTTTCCATACAAATATTTTACGGCGTCGCTAGCGAGTCTCGTGAGAAAAACTCATGGTCATTACACTACACTTTTACGTCACTATCCCAAACCTTTTATTTGCAGAGAATAAAAAAATACTATACTTAAATCCCGTATCTCACGTGACACTGTGCTTGTAAGCTACACAGTCGTGGTGAGCTACAGCTACACCGGTATTTAGGGAGCGTTCGTTTGCGACGTGCCCAAGTGAGGTCGTTAGCAATCCGGCTGGAGAGCCACACTGGAGTTTTGAATTAATGCCTTTCCGATCGTGATTACCTGGGCCAAGGAAACGGGCCAACAGCCACTGTGACGTTCGTGACTTAATTAAAGCGGACAAAAATCGTTCACCATTTTGATCGTCAAGTGTATCTGGGCTTTGTGAGTGGACGGCATTGGAACAATGTGAACTTTGAAGATTTCGTGACCTCTTTAATGATTGGTTTCTGATTGAGACATATTTCGAGCTCTTATTGTGTTGGAAGATTTAAGTTTTGTTTACCTAAATTAGAAACCCTTGCGCAGTTTCGCTTGCGTACCTACTTTCATACATATAAATCTTGTTTTGAAAATTGCGAACAACAAAAAATCTGTCAACTCGGAAAAGTCGTTCTCTAAAAAAGAGATAATAATAAAATATAGTCTATTACTATGACATTACACGGGGCTTCTCTACTTCGCCTTTTTACTCGATTGCCGAAGCAGGGTTAAAAGACCTTTATGTATGTCCGTTCCTATGTCCGCTCATAACTACTCAACGGCTCGACGGATTTTGATAAATGATCCGTCATTAGATTGGTCTCGATAGCACGAGTGTCACTAGGTGCATAATACTTATTGTTAGAAAATTAATGGCGGGGATTATACGGTAAAAAAAACTTTGAAAATCATGTTTATTTTTCTCGTATCATTTTTCATTTCAAATCATCATTTTTTTATTTTTGTTTCATACACAACCTATTTATTGTTCCACTGTTGGACACGGGTTAGGCTACAGTCTGCTACGATAAGGTAGAAGTCTGCAAACATCACATGCCGTAGCCTGCTCAGGCTCTTGTTTCTTCACAAAGTTTCCCTTTACCGTTTATGCAAATTATATTAATTTAATTACATAAGTATAACTCACGCGTTAGCCTAGTGGTCGGGAAGCGTGCTACCTCCTGCGTGCGTCCTGTGTTCAAGCCTATTCCCAGCTTGAGCAGTGTTATATATAAAAAACATTTGAAATGAAAGTCATGTCTTTTACAAAATAGCTTTTAAAAACAGTTTAATGAAAAACCTTAATGAAGAATAGCTGTATTTTCGAGTTACATTTCATATAAGATGAATTCTTTGGAAATTGGAATTAAATACCTTGGATACGCGGAATTAGAATGAATGAACCGTGCTCCAAGACTAGATAGTTTAATTAGATTGACAGGTATATTGTAGATGATATAAAATTCTCAGTAACTGCTTGGAGTTTCGATTAAGCCCGGGTAAAAGGCTCGCCCACTATTACAAGGATCTAAAAATACATTCCCTTGGGTAACAAAGCCGCGATTTTATGTCACCTACGTATACTTTGCAATCTTAATCGCCTAAATAAGTTGCATACGAATGTTTTCCATTATATTTTAGATTTATTTTAATTTTATTATAACACAAAGGCCTTTATCAGCAACAATAAAATAAACTCCGATCTTGATGTTCAGTAGGTCACCGATAACGTCGTTTGAAATTATTAACGTTTGGTTTAACGGTTTCGTTTTAATACATTTCAAGTTGAATTGTAATAACAATCCCCTGGAGACTATACAATAGCTTGATGGTAAGTTATGTAGAATGTAGGTATATCCTTACTAATATTATAAATGCGACAATAACTCTGCCTGGGGGGCTAGACAAGTTGCATTTTGACATTCGAATCGACAAACAAAATGTATGGAAATGACACAAGCTTTCGACAAATTGGGCTGTCACTAATGTCATTTATATACATTTTGTTTGTCGATTCGAATGTCAAAATGCAACTTGTCTAGCCCCCCTGTCTGTCTATCGCGCTTTCACGCCAAAACTATTATGAAATTTTATACACAGATAGTCTAGAGCCTGAGAAAGGACAGGCTACTTTTTAATGCTAAAAAAGGGATGTAAGGGTTTTGAAGTAAGTTATAAGAAATACCCAGATCACGCGGGCAAAGCCGCTGGCGGAAAGCTAGTCTACCATAATTTTAAGTTCAAGTTATGTAATGAAGCTGATTATTAATATTTGTGACTTCGGTTAAAGTGGGAAGTTTTCTTTAAAATGTGTGCGCTTCACCTAAGTAACGGTTAAAGTGTTATTAAAACTTAGTGATAGTGTTGCGAATCCTCGATCGGTGAAGCAGTACAGATTATGACGTCATTGAGTTATGGAACTTCTATTGTGTATGTTGTTATTTCTGACAAGAGGCAAGTAGGGAACTAATACAAACGGCGTGGCATCTTATCCTATTTTAAAATTCCAAGTTACACTATTATTCTATTCTATAATATATAAAAGGCACAAGGTTTTTCTTTGTCTTTGGTTATAATAGCTATAGCAGTTCTGACCACGCATGACTTGGAGCTGTGGTCAGCGCGCGGCTGATTGCCTAACGGCGTGAAGTGCGCGCCAATAGTATTAGGAGGCAAGATCTGTGATGACGCTGGTCCAGCGATGGCAGCAGTCTGTCATGATGGTGGCAAATGTCATGAATCCCATGGCATAATGTCATATTCTCTTGTTCTATAGTGATGTAGGGCAACGGAAGGCGAGTAAGGGTTCTACATACCTATACTGCTATTTTCCCTGGCACACAGGAACTATGAGGATTTTGCGCAATCCAAAAAAAGTAAAGAACACGGAGATTGCCATTATATACCTACCACAACATAATTACGTAGGTACACTGTACATGACCTACATAGTGTTGGTAAAATCCACGAGACTGAAGACACTTATTTGAACTCTTTGAGTTTCAACTTCATGGTTTCTATTTTCAAGATACTTAAAAAGTAAGTTAAGGTGCATTATCTAAGTTAAACTACCTAGGTAACTTGCGACTCCTTATTCCTAGGAGGAGTAAATGCTATCTGAAATTTCTCTGTACAGTTTCTTTTGTTTATAGAGGAAGTCTCGATAACGTTGGTATTCCCTGAGGATATTTTTTGATTTTTTAGTCTAACAGATTTTCCCAGCTCTGAAAAAAGATAAGTTTTACTTTATCTAATAGCTAGCTAATGTTGTACATTATTATGAAGCTAAAAACTTTATTTTGCCCGATTTTTAGCCATACCGGATTCGGGCTAGCCGGGAACTACTCCAAAATCTAAGTCTGCTACTGAGAATTTCATAGAAATTAGTTCATACTTTGCTACCACTTGATTACTGCTGAAGCGAACCCAGGATCTCGAGCGCAGAAGAAGCGATTAGAACCACTAGGCTAACGAGGAAAGCACCAAGATTAATTACCCTAATTCCTACATTTTCTGTTGGTTCACAGATTTGGGTAATTTCTAATATTTAGGGAGGAATGGCGACGGATTGTGAAGCGTGCCACCGCCCCCTCTGATGTGACGACCACGATCACTCTATCAAGAGTGTACGCGACTAAAAAGAAGATTACCTACTATGTATTTTAAAATAATTAATAATTGAATATTACGCAACTGTACAATTTATTTTTAGATAACAGTAACTGAAAATAAAGGAAAAATAGAAGGCATATTTTTATAAGCAAATTACAAAATCCATAGAGAAGAACCGATGTTTTTTTTCTCGTCCAATTCCAAAGGTGCAAACATTATTTGCTTAGTTTCTGTTAGTTGTTAGTATTAGCTACTTGTGGTATTAAAGTGTAACTTTGTGATTAGCGACCCTTGATTTTAGGGTAGGTATACAATTACCTGTATGCCTATATACCTGACGGTATATATCGGTATTTGGATGGTGTTCTTCGGTCCCACCTAGGGTCCGAAGAACCGTTTTTAATAACTGTTGTCCGCGGTATCATTAGCTTCTCAACGGACTTTTTGAGACAAAAGGTTCATTTTGTAGAATGCAATCTATGTCCTTGCAAAATTTCATCGAAATCCGTTCATCGGTTTAGGAGTAAAACAGACAGAGTTAGGTACTTTCAACTACTTTCGACTATAAACGTAAAGCATGGAATTTCAAAGATGAATACGTGACAAAATGCAGGATAGACATACTTGATATTCATACCACAAACTATCGCTTAACTTGTAGACCTTATATCCGATAAGTATACACGTATAACATAAACGTAACATTAGTTTTTGCGGTGAACATAATAAATGCCGGTACGAACAGAAGTGTAATGAAAACAAGTGCCTTATTTAAATGGCTGCCCCCTTATTTGAGTTAGGGCGATCTCGCACCTGAGCACGGGGCTTAAGGAAAGGATGCTAAATAAATATTTTCTAAATGGAAAGGATAAAGGGCACGCTTCAGCGATAAGTTTCTCGAGGTAACGTGAACAAGCAAGCCAGTTTGCGTAGGTTCCGACAACATTTCTAATTAAGCGATTCGTTGTTATACCGTATCGTATATTACTGTGTACAGGTCCGAGTAATTGTGTGTGCTCTGATTTTGTATATAGGTAACAATTTTAAGACCGCCGGCGGCGCCGTGAGCCAAGTTTTTGTTCAACAGAACTTTCGAAATTTTTGTGCTATCGATCCGAGTTTTGAAGTTTGTTTGTCGTTATTAATTTAATACCTTTCTTACTAATATTATAAAGGCGGAAGTTTGTAAGTTTGGATGGTTGTTGCTCTTTCAAGTTGAAATGCTTTCTTTTCTTTCCTTCTAATCCCGAAAAACTCTAAGTTTCTATGGGAAACGGGTTCGGGCCACGGGCGAAGCCGCGGTCAAAAGCTAGTAGGTACATAGTAATTGTTTATTTGCTCTTAAGATGGCTTACAGACTAACAACATTGATACAGAAGAGAAAATTTGCTAATATTATTTAATATTTAATATTAATTGCTTCTACCGATAAATTAAGAAAAAATAAATATATACTTTATAGTAATTATTAACAACGAATACCAGAAGCCCTTATATGTGGCATTAATTGATTAATCTAAGGCATTTGATACACTAAACCACAACCACATATGGGTAAGCTGTAAGGTAAGACAGCAGGGTGCCAACGAAAATTACATCAATATAATTAAAAACATCTATGGTATAAGTAAAAGTTGCATAAAATTAGAAACAACTGGATTCCCTTTCCCTATTAACAGGGGAGTCAGACAAGGGGATCCACCTATCCCCAAAGCTCTTCTCAGCGGTGTTAGAATGTGTCTTTAGGAGTGTAGACTGGGTTGACTTTGGTCTAAATATAAATGGTGGTCGTCTAAATCACCTGCGTTTAGCTGATGATATTGTTATATTTGAAGAGGATCCCAAGAAACTAGAATTCATGATTGAAGACCTGGCTGCAAAAAGCAAGAAAGTAGGGCTAGAAATGAATGAGAGCAAAACTAAAGTGATGACTAACTCCAAACAGGTAGACATAATAATCAATGGCAAACTTTTTCATTATGTTACTGAATCTAGGACAAATAATCTCACCAAGCGACCAAATGACTAAGGAGATTGACAAGAGAATAGCCTATAGTTGGAAGAAGTACTGGTCGTTAAAGGAAGTGATGAAGAGCAAAGTGCTAAAGAATGCTAAAAAGAATCTCAAAAGGAAGACTTTGATACTTGTGTCTTACCATGTTTGACCTATGGTTGCGAGACCTGGTCCCTAACAAAACATCACAGAGAAAAGCTCTCAAAGTGTCAGCGCGCAATGGAGCGGAGATATTGGGAGTGAAGCTAAAGGACAAGATCCGTCACGAAGACATTAGATCCCAAACAAAGTTACCAACATACTCACTCGAGTTGACCAACTAAAATGGAGATGGACTGGGCACCTAATAAGAAGCAACCTGGATAAATGGAGCAAGCTTGTGACAGTCTGGTACCCTAGGGATGGTAGACAAAAAAGAGGGCGCCCGCTAAGAAGATGGGAAGATGAGATCCGCCAAACCCTGGGTTCACTATGAACAAGAGTGGCATCAGATAGAGTCCAGTGGAGACAGTTGGAGGAGGCCTTTGCCAAGAGGCACACAGAAGTCAGAGACATTATGTGAACCGATATGTAACTTTACACAAAAACCGTAACTCTGGCGACTGTAATAAAGGCTATTTTCATTTCATTTTCATATAGTAATTAAATAAATATAGTAATTAGTATTCGTTCTACCTAATTACGCCGTATCTCCGTAATGGTCATATACCTACAGTCCTACACCTACAGTTTGAGGGCGTTGTACCTGACAGTAGGTAGTTGTTGTACATGTTTCAGGGGATAATAAGCCGATATCCAAACTCTAAACTGCTGCTAATAATTTTAGGTAGGTAAGTAAAGAAAAACTATTCAACCTGGGAATTGAACGCAGCAGCCGCGATTGAGACCAAAATACTATTAAGTAAGACAGTTACATAAATGTACATTATCTGTATTTTACACAATAGTTGGTTAAATATAAATGCAAACTTCTTAGTAGAGTGTAACTTGGAGTTATACTTAGATATAAAGAAATTGTTCCGCTCTTTATCCGTTTCAACTAATTACAAGTTTCTGAGGCACGCCGAGGAATGTGCTACAGCGGAACTAAATAAATTCACTTTATTGTTATTCTTTGCATATTTTATTCTAATTAATTCTTTACATTTACACATTACACATTACACTCTGAAGTTACTTGCTATAAATATGAAAATACTTTCGCCCGAAAATTCTTTCGTCTAACTTATATTATATTAAGTTGTATAAGCACACCACATAAAACATAACAGTGAAAAAAAATTCCCTATCTGATCAGAACTTCCATAGATTACTTAGGCTAACATTCAGAGACGATGCTCAGCGTAAAGTAAGGCTTCCGTATGTCAAATTTGTATAACAATTTGACATACGGAAGCGTAAGTTCATGCTGAGTCTCTTCTCTGAATCTCAGCCTTAACCTCAGCATTACAGTATAGAAATACTTACATAGTTTACCTACTTGTAATAATATTATTATAATTTAAGTTTTTTATATACTTAAGTAAGTATAGATGAAAATTTGAAAAGGAAATGATTGTTATAGTTTTCTGTAAATTATTGTAGGTGCAAAAAGGATTAACCTACTAAAAGAAGAAGCTCATTATTGACTTTTTTACAGCTTTATTCAGTCTAAGGATTTGATCCGATTCATCAGAAAGCGCGGAAAAACATTTCACTTTACCTGTTTTAATAAGAAGTTAAATAAGGAGTCCTTAACTCCTAAGCTAACAATTTATTTTGATCCAGCCATCCTTTCGTGCTTGGGCCACGTGCAAGTTATGAAGTGTGGGCATGGAAGGCTCGATGAGATTTTTCCTGGAAAAGTTATGACGAGTATTATAATTTTGGGTAAGGACTAATTTGTAGGTACTTAAACAAAATTAGATTTTTTTATGACTGTCTCGTTAGTCTAGTGGTCCTAAGCGCGACTGCCACGCAAAAGGTCTTATGTTCGATTCCCAGGACGAGCAGTGTTATTGTTTTCTTTTTATTAAATTTCCGTAGGAGGTCGAACTTTGGATGTATGGGACAGGGACCTAAATATCCCAGCGAACTGCCTAACTCTTCGGGTTATACAGGCATGATAATATGTTAGGTAAGTTAGATATTTTATTTGAAATAAGATTTAGTTAAAAATATATAATTATCTTGCAAAAGTTTTCAAATATTGTGTTTCGAGGTGTGTACCCCGCGCACACTCGCACAGCCCTAGCGCTCGTAATCCGCTGCCGGCCTTATCTGTCTCCGTTCATCTTGTAAGCAATAATTTAATGCTGAGATTATTTTTCACTCTTGACAGCAATTTTTAATGTCTTTTGAAATGAAATTAAGTCACTCTTACCACTTTTATTTCACTCATTAGGGTAGGAATTGTTGGGGAAAGGCGGAAAGTACTTGTTCAAGGAAATTGCAGAAAAAATGGAAATGGTTTTATGAAAGACATTTCTCTTTATTATATACGGATCCAATATATTACAGTTACATACCCGAACAGAGGTTCATTAATTTAAGACCATCAGTACCTATATGTACCTATATAATAATAATGATATTTTTGAATAAGATCCAATTTTAAATAAGATCACAAAGTCATAAAAAACATTGACAAATAAAAAATCTAATTAACAAAATAAGTGATTTGTTCCTGTATGTACGATACCTAAGTAAATATACCTACCTTTTCATGATTTCCTTCAAGATTTCATGAAATAGGAAACAAATTATAAAAACAAAACTCCCTTATAACTGTTTTACCTTTGATAGCACGTCTTTTCGATTTGGTGAAGTTATATGAAGAAAATAGGCTGATTCCTCAGGTTCCCTCAGGGATGCCACGCTGCAAAAAACTTTGTGAGTGAAATACTTGCGCACGAGAGAACCATATCAAAGTTGAATCACTGGTTGATGAATTATGACGTGTTCCCGATTTTCTATCGCATCTTTATTTTATTTGGATTTCTGTCTAGTTAATATAAGTGAGAGTTGGGGTTTCTAGTTTCAATAATGATGTGACAAAATAATGCCAAGTCAAAGGTCTAGTTTGTTTAGAAGCCTATATTGACTATTTGATTCAAAGCTAGCTGATACCTAGCGCGCGGGTTGTTGATTTTCCTCTATTTCGTCTACAAGGCATTCATTCGTCTGTTAGATATCAGAAGTGAGTGCCCGAGAAGGCAGCACGCAATATAGGCCCATTCTACACAAACTTTGTCACTAGATCATATGGACCGTAGCGTGTAGCAACATTTTAATCAAAGCTTTCATTCTAAACTTTAGTTTGTTTTCTCTACGCAAACCTGGAGCATGGTATGAAAATAACTTAATACAGGTCCTTTTTTGTTGCAAAATTGGTAGTTTGTCCGTCAGAGTAAAGCAAAGCCAGACTACGACGGCGAACAAACACGGGTTGGAACAATACACGCGAACTCAAACATTTTGGCGTTCTGGCAAACAGCTATTTACTGCTCCACAGGGGTTTGTCAAATTATCGAAATATACTTTTTATTACCTGCTATGATTTATACAGCGAAGGTCCGCCGAAATTTATATTGCAAACCTTTTAACTGGTGATTCATACACTCTCAGGAACATTAATATTTTCGGTTTTATGACGAATATAAGAGTGGTTCGCGACGAATAAAATGACCGCTTCACTTTATCATGAAGTTGAACCTGCGATAGTTCTCGAAGGTCCTATTTTTTCTAGGCGTTGTAAGGTACAATAAGAAAATATGGTAAAAGGTTGAGGTTATATGGCTCACTGGTGATTTTCTCGTAAATGTTTCGTTATATGATGAAATGTTGGCTTTACGTATTTTGAATAACGTGATGTAACACACTGTTATAAACATTTTTCTGTACTCTTACTGAAAACAATTGAAGAATTTTAATATTGGTCGAGTAGTTTCTTCATCTTATACTATACTAGCTTATGCCCGCAACTTCGTTCGCGTAGAAGTCGAAAATGGTTCTAATAGGATTTTTAATTTAAAAATAATTACAAATTTGTTCATTATTAATTTTGATAAAACGTAAATTAATATGTGAAAATGTTTGAATATAATAATAATAATCAACCCTAATACTGTCCCACTGCTGGGCACGGCTCTCCTCTCAGTATGAGAGGGATTAGGCTATCCACCACGCTAGCCTAATGCGGGTTGGCAGACTCACATGCCGTCGAGAAAATCTCTCAGGCATGCAGGTTTCCTCGCGATGTTTTCCTTCACCGTTAAAGCAAGTGATAATTACGCACATGATTTCGAAATCTGACTTTTCATGCGTGCGTGCTTTGGATTCGAACTCGAGACCATTGACTTGGCAGTCCAGTGGTCATACCCCTTGGCTATCACTGCTGAGTTTGAATACTTATAAAATATAACAATTTTTATTATGTTGTAGGGATTTAAAGGTTAAAAAAGCATGAAAATAAAATACAAATTTGATACGTTACATATTTTATGAACATTAAGCTCGGTCTTTGATCTGGTTTAAGTTACATGGGGTTATTATCTATTATCTTTTTACAGCGAAATAGAAATTCTACACCTGCCACAGTATTTCTATGTAACAATTTTTTTTTGTTTTTTCTTCGAATGCTAGAATCAATAGGCTACTCTGTGCGCTTACTCTGGAGCATGCCACATACTCTGCCTGCGGGAGAAGCAGCTTTCCCTCAAATCTACTCCCGCTACCAAGAGTTTGACCTTCAGCTTTGTTTATGGTCATTGTAAAGCAAACTTTGATGGGGAACTACACTCTCTTGAATTCAAAGGGGTAATTTGATGGTGTTAGTGGAATCCTATGAATAAATACATACTCTCCTAGAGACTGGTCAGTATAGTTGACTCGATTACATTGCGATGCATGTTTTCACTTGAAATCTGGTGCCATTGCATAATTTTGGTGGATTTATATTCCGCAGTAACATAATTGGGGCGCCAACTCTCAATTTTAATGTGTTCCACCATTTCCTATTTTAAGGAACGGGTCTGAGAACTGTCCACAAATGAAACCGCTTCACGCGCTTTTACTTCTGAGCTCTACTGGTAAAGTCTGTCGGATATCACGATTGCTTCTGACTTTGGCCGATGTTAAACTTAATAAAAGTCTTGCCTGTTACACCAGGAGCACTCAAAAAAAGATATCACTACGTATTATTATACTGGAATTTATTAAACCTTTGTTTATTGAATAAAGAGCCTTCACTACTTGACATTATTTACTGCTGAGGAATTGACATTTCATGTGTCAAAAATTTTATTTTAATCTAATTTAAATAAAAAACACTAAGGAGTATTGATATCAACTTGGAAATAAAATAACTTTCTACCCCCTTTTTAGCCCAGTTAGGGGATGAATTTCAATAAAATACGAAACACGTCTTCCATCAATTCTGTTAAAGAATGCTTATGCAAAATTTGAAGTAGATTGGACCAAGGAATCACGTTGTTCCATACAAACTTTGTCCCCCTTTTTCACGCCCTTAGGGGTGGAATTTCGAAAAATCCTTTCTTATCGGATGCCTACGTCATACAAAGAACACACCCTCCAAGTTTCAGGTCTCTACAATCAGCGGTTTAGGCTGTGCGTTGATCCGTCAGTCAGTCAGTGAGTCATTCAGGACAAAGAATTTTATATGTATAGATAATATTATAAAGCTGAAGAGTCTGTTTGTTTGTTTGGTTTAACGCGCTAATCTCAGGGAGGACTGGTCCGATTTGGAAAAATCTTTCAGTGTTAGATAACGAGCAAGGCTATATTATATCATCACGCTACGACCAATAGGAGCGGAGCATCAATAAAAAATGTTGCAAAAACGGGGGGAAAGTTCAACTTCTACGGGAACGAAGCGCGGGCAAAGACTAGTTAGTTACAAAGGAAAATACACAGATACAAAGACACAAATATTTTTTCTTTATAATATTAGTGTACCTAGATGTCGATAATGCCAGTGGGTATTACATGCCTAAATAAACTACTTTGAGTTTTCCTCACAGCAACCCACACACATAGTTCAATGTCCGTTTCGAAGGACGAGACCAAAAAAGATTGTCTTGAAAAAAATACTTATCCCATTTACGATTGTAATCATAATATCTTTATGTAAAGTAATACAGCTACACAATATCAAGCCTATTTTCTCATACGAGTACGGCAGAGGTGTATGTTGCTACTGGTACATGCACACACTAATATGGTCCAATGTGGCGAGCCTATTGTCATCAACTCTGCGCAAATCCGAACTCTGAAATTTTACTGAGAATTTCACTGAAAACCCCATCAAGTTCAACCTGGGAGCAGGGAATAGATACCTCTAGTGAAGCAGTCACGCTAAAGAACACTAACTAAACGAATAAGGCAGTTACCTATATACATATGATATACCTAATACATTCATACCAGTTACTAGATAAATACTATAAAAATGGAAAGCGTTGGCGAGATGATTTCGACCACTTCCCAACATGGTATGAAGAAGCCAATATAGAAAATCCTGGACAGACTTGGGGGAGGCCTTTGCCCAGCAATGGGACACAAAAGAGTCTTAAGTAAAACGGTAAAAATAAAGTAGCCATGCATCGATTTGCTTTTTAGTTTAACATTGAGATAAAACTATTCACAAGCCTCATGAAACAGTACAAAGGAAGAAAATGGGAATCATATTATTGTTATTTATTAAAGATATATTTCAAATGTTAGTAATATCGTTAGGTACACCATGCACATACGTAGTAGCTACTCAAGTTATTCCACTTCTAGATAAATAGAAATGTTTATCGAAGTGGAGTAACTTCATATTGTGTCGTATAATGTTACGAAGTGGATGAGTTGTTGGAAGCAATTGAGAGAAACATATTGATTATAAACAACTGCAAAATACACTCAGAGTTGACACAAATGGGGATTATACAAATCACACATCTATAAAAAATTAAACCACCGCTGGATAACCACTAACTGTCGAATAAATAGAAAATGGACCAACATTTGTATTAAATTATCTAGTTAATTTAACGGGGACCTACAGTAAACTGTGAAACGGGTCCTTAGACAATTAAAATATCGAGTTTTTTTAAATTATTAATTATACTAAAAGTGTATTAGATATGACTTAAGTGTGCGATATAATAAATACATTTGTCTCGGATGAGAATTGAACCGGCGACACAGTAGTGACCATCTTTACTGGGTCTGTACCACAGTGCAGTCACGGCATTAACATAATCGTCAGAGAATTAGGAACTCAAATCAAAAAGTTTTCTCCCAATCAAATGACAAGTAATTATTTTGAAGGCGTTCCGTTCCGTGTCGGTCCATTGTGATAATGTAAAGGAAGTGGTTCAATTAATGGGGTCCCATGTTCGACACCGCCTGGTCCGTGACCCAATTAATTTGGCTCGTTTCTTATATTGTTCCGAGTCGGCAGACTTTGCCTCGATAGAAGTTCATCACCGATTAATTAGACATTCATTTGTTGAATCATAATTATCATGTCAGTGAGAATATTATGCCATATCTGACGGTATTAACTACTCCAGAGTAGAACGTACCGTTGTATTTTTATTTTATTTTTAATCTAAAATTAATGTAAATTAACAGAATTAATTTGAAACAGAAATAAGGAAACAAAAGGATGAAACACTGACAGGTCGTTATAAATCGTTCCTTGACAGCTGTGCATCAATTTATCTACAAACGATACCTCTCACAGGACAGTTCTTCTGATCCCGAAGCGGAATGATCGTATTTGATGGTTTCCCTAAGGGCTGTGGAGGTCAGGCACTCGGCCCACGACTGTCATATATCGCGGATGAATGAACTACTCACACACAGTAGATTGAGCAGACTAAGGCTGATATTCAGAAACGAGACTTAACATGAACTTGTTGTTCCATATGTCAAAATCGAGTGCTTACGTTAAAATTTGTATTCAGAGATGTTCGGAACACTGCTTAAACTTTGCGTAAACTATGTTAAGCCTAAGTAGTCAATATCGGTTACTTTAGAGCAGTGGATTTAGCGCCACCCGGCGGACAAAGCTGTAATTATTTTTGTTAGTTTGATACTTTTTTATTTACTTATTTTTAGATAAGAGATTTAATATTTTTTTGTCAATAAAACATTTTATCTTACCTTTTAACTATGTGGTGCTTTTATTGTGAAACCACACCTACTTTATAATTTTATTACTATTGTAAAAAAGATATTTCTTAGCGAATATAATAGATGTAAGCGTTGTTTACTATGAAAATGTTGCAACAAAAAAAACCGTATCTAACTCAGATATTGTTGTTTCGCTCAGTCTTATGACATTACATATATTGCCATCCTTTATTTATAACAGAGCGTAGGCAAGTTAAGACGGACGAAGTTTAAGGCTGCTACCGCACTGGCGACCACGGTCGCCGCGACCTGGCCGCGGCGGCCAGTGAATTCTGGACTTTATATGGCAATCGCTATAGCCCCTACGCACTTAGCGGCCACATGTCGCGCTTGCCTACGCACCGGCGACCATGGCCGCGGCGGCCTGGCCGCGTCTATGGTCGCCAGTGCGGTAGCAGCCTAAGACGTACGTACTATGTTTCTGAATACGACTTTTTAAGATGCGATAAGCCGATTCTTGGCTTGGACTGATCTAAGCCCGGCTTACATGAATATCTCTGAATCTCAGCCTTAGACCCATACCTTAGATTAACTTGGAAAATATGCTTGAAATCATGGCGTTTTTGAAGTCAGTCAAAAATATTTGTTCTTTGTTTTTTAAAGTTGCTCAGATTTTCCGAATATACATTAGTATGTCTCTACCTAACCTTTCGGAAAAAATACGGGGATAAGGACTTAAAGCCATGCCATCTTGTTATTTCAAAGTAAATAATTTATTCATCTTTATCATCCGCCTTTCAAAACAAATAAAATCGATGCTAAATAAAACCCCGTTCCAATACATTCATTGTTCATTATCCCGTGACATATTAAATTGTAAGAACAAATATTGTTCATTCATTTAAAGATTATTACCAGTGTACAAATTCAAATTTAAAAATATCTTTTTCATTTTACACAGTCCCGTTCGGAAGTAATTTTTTCAGTGTTGTATTCAGTAATCCCTTGTTGTGACCACCGCTGGGACAGATTCATTACCGTACACGAGAACAATGGATAATCACGATGATATATTGTTTAACGTGAATCTGATGAGGTGACATTGGCTGAAAATGAAATAACTCACTTTGACGTTTACATAAATTTAAATAATGTACATTAATGTTATTAAAATTTACATAGAACTATCGCAGCTGGCTGAATACACAATGAGGACACGAGAAATGGCCGCCGCAAACTGTCATCGATAAGATGAAAAGGGCAACCGAAGATCCAAGACGAACGTGTGAGTGACGAGCGATTGACGACTCCGATACGATCAATGCGGTTTAACAGTACCGCATTGATCAAGAAAATTAACAGACAGCTTCCACTTTGTGTTTGGTGGAATCGAACTTTAATTAGGAGTTACGGTGGCATGTCCATGATGCGAGAATAAGGGCCTGATTCACAGGTACAATAAGTTCCCGTTAAATTATTTGGCAGATAATTTAACGGGAACTGCTCTCCGGCTCCCCAGAAAGGAAAGTCAGAGAGTCACACTGTGGAGGGGACTCCGGGACCTCTGGTGAACGCACCGGTGCGGGCAGATAATTACCTACATACTACATTCAAATTATGTTCTATTTTCGAATTTATCTGGCGGTTAGGGGCTATCCAGAGGCGGTGAAACAGTCCCTAAATCTGTTAATTAACCAACGGTTATGGTTTAAAATGCTACCAGCTCATAGAAGAGCCTGAAATATTAATTTGCTTTTTAGTGGCAGAAAAACAATAATAATATAAATAATGAAGGTGGAAGCGTAATTCGACATTACGGGCAGTGGTCAATGTAGCTTAGTTGGCTGAAGCGTCCGGTGTATGAACCGGAGGGACGCAGGTTTGAACCCTACCTGAGATCGTATTCCTCGTTTACTATATTGCGTTTATTAATGCAATAATAAAAATTTAGAAAACCCCCGACACGAAATGTAATTTGCCATTTTGTAGTGGCGGCCATCTTGGATTTGAAATTTATCATAGTGTATAGTATTCTCCTAGTTAAGCCCTTTCATTTGATACCTATATTGAGGGAGTTGTGAAATAATATGTAATCCGCGGCCATCTTGGGCCGGTTTTCATCAAACATAAAAAAAACAAAATCAAAATCAGTTCATCCGTTCGGGAGTTACGATGCCACAGACAGACACACACACACACACAGATACGTCAAACTTATAACACCCCGTTGTTTTTTCGTCGGGGGTTAAAAATATCAATTTTCAAGAACCTATATACCTACTATGCCTACCTACTATGCGAAAAAGACGCATCTGTTAAAGAAACTTCATGTATCTTACCTAACCTACCTAATAATATCCATGAACATCGTAATCAAGTCACTAAACGTGAACGGATTGTACAGAATATTTTCACACGGAGGCAATGATAACGCACGTACGTTGTTTTCCGGTGACAGGAGGGTTTATGGTACAAATCTCAGCGGTTTTCCTCATCTTAGGCAGAGCCCGTCCCGCAGAAGGGAGATCCGACAGGGGAATATTTATTAGGCCCTATGTTTCAGAGCGGACGGGAAATCTGAAACGGAACATTCGCTATAAAGGATTTTTAGTTCTATTTCAGTGGTGGGATCGGTAATAAATACCTATGTATACCATTTTTCTTGGGGCCATTGAGTAGCTGAGCTCTAGATAAATGGTAATGTGTGTTTCTTGGGAAAATATTTGTGCTGTATTGGAAAAAAGTAATAATTGTTTTTATATTAAATAAAAAAGCTTAAACACACAAATCTATTCCACATGTACTTAAGTAGTTTCTAGTTTATTTAATTGTATTAGTTTTTAAACTTACCCTAAAGTCACACAGTTTATATTAAACCTAAATAACTGATTAGTCAAAGCTATCAATTATTGAGGTCAAATATTGTAATAGAACGGCTCTAATGCCTTTATATAGTAAGTCACGTAAGAGTATTGGAATTCATCAAGCAGTTTGGGTGTTTGGATCCCCAAATGGAGTAGATATTTCACTTAAAGTACGCTAGCCAGAATAGTACATTGGAATTTATGAGTGACCCGGCGGACAACGTATGGAAGTGGGTTTTACTCTTGAATACGAGTAGTGCTTTCAGATATAATATATAAAACACATTCGAAGCTATTACTTGAGGAGTTTCTGTATTGTGTGCCGCCCACAACATAATGACGTCATATTCAGTGGCTGGAGAGATATAATTACCTGGCGGTGTACCGTGGAGTGTTCCGCTGAAAGTCCAATTTCACAGTTCTTACGTTAAGGCGATGAGATTTAGCGAGCTTGTTACATTCTATTATTTTAAAGCTCTTTTCTCCCGTGAAGCGTCCATAGAAAGACTCGACGTCGTAATAATACTAAGAACTGTCACAACAGAGTATAATATACGTATGTTGTAATCTTTTTATTTCAAAAACAAAAGCGAAAGAATAATATTTTGCAAATTTCAAAGATAACGACTGCATTGGAAGTGGGGCGGGCCCGCCTAAGCGATCGTTCATTAGTATTCAGATAACATACCGTCTAAGTTAGTTATAAAGTCATCTTTGTTATATAGAAACAGGCTACGTGGTCAACGTTTAAAATATCTGCGACATTCAAATCAACCAATTAGGCCAAGTGAATAATTGATAATATAGAAATATGATTATTTTAGGATTAATGACTACTGGAACGAGTCGAGGTTTTTTTGCGATAAGGTGAGTTCAGACATTTACAGTTCATAGGTACAATTTTTTTAAACATAAATTATAAAATCTCTTACAAACTGGATTTACCATAAGAAACGTTACAAGAGGTAGATAAGCGTAGGCTAAACTCGACTTAAAATGTAATAATAAAGTATAATTTTAGTCGTGCTCCCACTTCAAAGGTAATAATGTACCGCAACCTACTTAACTGGTGCCTCTACCCGAGGTAATTTAATAAACGAAGATTAAAAATAAAAGTTCTTCACCGCGACGTTGCCGCTGCGTAACATTATGATTGTAACCGAATTCTCCAAGATTGAGAAGGGTAAACGTCCCCAACCGCGTCGACGGCGCGACAGCGAGTTTGTTAGCACACACTTGCGAATGAAGAAAAATGTCTTGGCTTAAGCCTTTCCACTCGGCGAGCGCGGAATTGTAAATAGAGATTTATTAAAACGGGACATAGCGAAATTCGCGCAGTTATGTACACCCTTTTGCGAGAATGTTCAAAATGGTACAGCAGAAGTTTCGCGTTTAGGCGACTTGTTATGGCACTACGTATTTTTGTGTTAGTCTTGTTAAGGACTTCGGTATCTTAGCGTCAGAAACTAAGCGATAAAATCAAGTTTCTCCTTTTCCCGGACCTTTTCCTCCCTAGCCGCGACAGGATCTTAGTGGTAAGAAGTATTAACATGGGATCCGACCGGATTGTGGTACCTTTTTTGTATACCTTAGATAAAAGGTGCCATATCATAGTTCTACTAAACAGTGCTTTACGTTCAAATATACCATCACACCTGTATTCTCCGAAGGGTTAGGCCAAGATGTATTGCTGTACACACAAACTTAACCGGTATGTTAAGGTCATGTAATAGGGGTCAAGCCTATTATTAACCGGACACAAGTCAAAACTCTGGCGCTGCTATTAGGTATTTCACACCCAACCCAATAACTCTGTTCGACCCGGAACTGAACGAGGGAACGGGAATCAAACCCAGGACCTCTAGCGTAGTAATCGTGCTTACGACCAGCAGGGCTAACATGCGCGCCACGACAAAATGTTGTCTACTCTTTTGTCTCGCTCTTTCTCGTGCGAAAACGAAACAAAAGCACGACATAAACGGAGACAAAATGTTCTCGCGGCGTGCATGTTAGCCCGGCTGGGGGGCTAGACAAGTTGCATTTTGACATTCGAATCGACAAACAAAATGTATGGAAATGACACAAGCTTTCGACAAATCGGGCTGTCACTAATGTCATTTACATACATTGTTTGTCGATTCGAATGTCAAAATGTAACTTGTCTAGCCCCCCAGGCTTATAAGGAATTAGTTTTCCGCCAGAGGCTTCGATTGTGTGGTCTGGGTATTTTTAATAACTTCATCCTGTATTTCAACCCCTTACAGCCTTTTTTTCGCAATAAAAAGTAGCCTATGTCCTTTCTCAGGCAGGCTATCTCTGTAATTTTCTGCAGTCGTTATCTCTGTAATTTCAAATTTCATGTAAATCGGTTCAGTATTTTTGGCATGGAAGCGCGACAGACAGGTTTACTTTCGCATTTATCTTTTGCGAATAGTTTCAATTCATCGTAACGAATACTTAATTTAACTTGTAATTGTTACATAATTGTTACGAGCAACCGTCGTATTAGTTTTAATAGATTATAAAGTGTAAGGGAACATGCTAATAGCTCATACCATATTATTATCTACCTATACCAATGCTGAACGTTGCGAAATTTCACGAATGTAGCGGTTTTCTCCAACTAAGTAGGTATTCAAATAATGATTAGGTATTATTATGAATATCATACAAAATTATGTAATGGAACGGAACTTCGATATTTTATTGAAGGATTGTCAGATATAACTGTGAATCTATTGATATCAAAGCACTTTTTGATATTCTGTTGACAATGGGGTGGGATGACCACAAAGGCTGTTGTTATGTCAAATAATCCTGTGTTATGTACACCTGTCGTACTGAGACAGGTTCAAATATGTATAAAAATGGCATCGAAAATTCTATAATATTGAGGAATCAAAGATAGTATCCTATTTATACTTTAAATCCGCAATAATCCTTCGCTACATTCCTCTTGTATATTATTTTTGTGTACCTACACTGAACTTCCAATTGACGACATTTTCGGTAAAGAGGTATTTGATAGAAGAAACTATAATATAGGCTTAGTTAAAACTACGCTGATCAACCGACCTGCAAGGTTAAGCTACGCTTGCCGCGGAGCCAGTGCAGATTTTAAATA
Organism: Acronicta psi; assembly: GCA_946251955.1. Taxonomy (NCBI): domain Eukaryota; kingdom Metazoa; phylum Arthropoda; class Insecta; order Lepidoptera; family Noctuidae; genus Acronicta; species Acronicta psi. Next base: position 4,470,968 of record OX276475.1, on the reverse strand, counting down.
CATTGAGACATCTATGACAACGTTAGTGGCAGTCAGAACCCCAAAAAGCCTGACAATCAGTCTATCCTCCGGCATTGCTTAGAAAATTGAGTTGTAGAGGTCTAAGGGAAGTCGCTTCGTGTAAAAAAGTGATATTCAGCATCCGGTTAGATTGGAAGCCGACTCCGGACCCCAACATAGTTGGGAATAGGCAGAGGCAGATTTAAAAAAAAAAAAACATTTTCTATTGTTCAACATAACCGAGTGTATTGTGAGATTTTTATACGTATAAGATAAAAGATTACCTATAGTATTCATTCTATGGCCACGGTCAGTACTTGCTGAATAATTATATGTATGGTCCTACTACTGGGTACGGATCTGCTCTCAGAGTGAGAGGGATTAAGCTATAGTCCACCATAAGGGCATATATTTTGCATCAGTATAATTAAAAAGTAGTTTGTATTTTAGGTGATTTATACATAGCGCCTGTTCTTTATTTCTACTAAGTATGCACTCCCAACCCACTATAGTGGAGGGGGATACACTATAGAGGATGGGAGGAAAAGGTTGGTTAACTACTTTCAGCAGGGAACATTGTATAACTATAAAAACTGATGCATGTAACGTGGATTATGTAAAGCTTCTCAACAATTTCTGAATGTGTGTTACATATTGCTAAGGCAGCGCACATATACATTTCTATTATTGTTTTAATAAAAAAAATATATTAAAATATTCTCCTTCGGGATTGATAACCCCTATTCATCAAAAAATATACATAAATAAATATCCTGGGACATTTTTACACAACACCATCTAGTCCCAAACTAAGCAGAGCTTGTACTATGGGTACTAGACAATGGATATAATATTTATATACCTTTTTTTTTGTAAATACATACTTATAATATATAGGAAACATCCAGGCAAACACAAACACTTAAATTCGTCACAATCAATGTTTGTGTCCTGTGGGAATCGAACCCACGACCTCGTGATCAGCAGTCCGGTACTCGAACCACTAGACTACGGACGCCGTTAGTATATTTTTCACCCTAGAGTTTGTGCCCTTATGATAGTCTTTCTTCTCAGGACTTTCATTCCGTGAGTGCTCTATCTAATCCATTTGCCATCACTACACCTTTCAAAGTCATAATGTTATCTTTCTCACGTAAAATGAGTGGATCGTAAAGGTTGGTATAAAATTAGTCTCCTCGTAATATTATTAATTATGTCTCGCGCCTTTACACAGTAGACTGAAAAGCAAATTCTATTAAAATATAATTTAGTTAAAGTTAAAGCTTCATCAGAAGCAAACAACAATATAAGGTAAACGTCCCAATAACCGTTAAGTTTTGAACTTCGCCGACTTTGCAGGTCTGCTGTGCTAAAACCAGTAGACTTACAACAATGATATTTACATGTATGGATAGGTAATTTATTCTAGTCTTTTGTGATTCCTTTTTTCTAAATGAATATAAACGTTAATATACAATAATACAACAAAATAATTAAAAAGGGCCATTTGTACCAGTATCCGGTAGATTTGTACCAGTAATCGTTTTACTGCCCCAGAATCCGGTAATTTTTACCGCGAATATGAACTCTATTGCTTGACGTTAAGGTTCACAGAAATAAGTTTTATTATTGCAATTTTGTGATTAAAAATAAATAGGGTAAAAATAGGGATTATGTGTATCCAGAGAAAAGACATTATTTCTAATTAAATATGCACTTGAAACATATTAATAATTAATTAATTACTTAAAGGTATAAATTGTAACCATCAAATATTTTTTATGAAATTTCTATACATTAACTTGCCTATAATTTCGAATCAAATTGTGCCGGACGGGCGTTAACCTCCCAGCTTACGATGGCGAATTCCTTCGATGAGCTCGGTTAGCTGGCGAGACGCTGACGTCCTACACACTATAGGCTCCAGAATATATCGTGGATCAAGTATGTCTTCAGATGTTGAAAGATGCCGATGACGTAGGCGGGAAGAATGGGAGGCAAATAAAACGCACTGGTGCTATTCTAGGTGCTCCCAGTGGGCGGTGCGATCCTCTTCCTATTTTCCTAGTACAGTTCTTCCATGTAAAATTCGTTGCACCGATGACTACGATTTCCTATGTTTTCTAATTTACTAAGGTGGCACGAAACTTTACCTTATTGAGGACCGCGAACCGCTCACTGTTTGCACGATCGTTTATTCTATATTTGTTCTATCCTATTTACATATTTTGACCTATAATCATATGTTGCCTATAGTTTAGGCGCTTGTGTTACCTATGTCTGTGAAGGTTGTTTCATGCCCCAAATGCCTATACTATTTACCTTCCCCCCTCACTCATCCAGCCGAAACTATGCTGGTATGAAGTGGGGAGGCCTATCATTTTTAGGGCATGAAACAACTTTCCACACCTATTACCTTTAAACTATTTGAGTTATATAAATAAAACTACTACGAATAGATGGGGCATTTCCCCAGCTATCCGGCGATATATAATGCATTTATTTATCTTAGGTATTCTATGACCTATAAACCTAAATACATGTATCGGGAAAAACTTAACTTAAAAATTACTATAAAACATGTATTTGTGGTGTTTTACTTGTCGCCGACGTTGTGACGACGTAAGTACAGACCCAGGGCATCTAAACACACTATTTACGACATTATATGTTGATTATATTATATTTAAAACACTAAACTATAGACCTGGGCTGTACTTACGGTTCACGCAGTCGTCGTTCACACTGATGATTTTATTTGCAGACTACCCGAAACTATTTTTATCAAACTATAAATACTTTTGCAACAAATTTTTACTATTTCAGTTCACTGAGAGCACTGAGTCTAGGTAGGTCACTGTCTGCACTATGTTACACTATCACTATTTTTATTGGTGACGCGTCGTCGCGAACACAAATTATTTTTGAAAAGTACTTAAAGTTATATTTATTAAATTTACTTGGGAATTACCTTGTAGATGGAAGGAACATCAACGCACATCCGAATACCATGATTCAGTACACGATTCTGGACCCCCCTGCATTAAAGTTTTCCGTAACTTTTTTCATCAATTTTTTTTTACTTCAACGTGTAACAAAACATTATTTCTATCTAGCCAAATTAGATTTATAATTAAAAAATCAATATTTTAATTTTAATTTTTTTTTAATCGCGCGCGCGATAATATTCACCGCGGAACGTTATAATTGCGTTTTTAGCAATACACTGCGCGACCATTTTCTACATGAATGACCTAGGTCATTTTATTTTTGACCTTGAGTGAAACCTTATCACGGCGTTTGCGCATCGATGTCCCCTTCCACCTTGTATTTAACTAACCCCTATAATTTTGAATACAAACATAATTCGAACCTAAAAGAGAGAGAGGGATCAGTATTAATACCAAAAATACAATTAAATCTGCATTAATACACATACAGAAGAATGGCATAATTAGATACCCAACGCATTCGTTACCCTTTATTTACTGTGCGAAAATCCTCATGGATATTGGATAACCTCCGTCTCCCACAAGGGAAGCCAGAGAGTTATTTCGGACTCGTAAACGAGATATAAAAAGATTAGAAGCCTTTGAGATGTGATGCTGAAGAAGGATGGAAGGAATCAGTTGGACAGAGAAAATAAGCCTTGTCACGATGACGCCACTTGACGATGTCAAAACTTACGCCGACGCTACTCCACTCCGAGACACTGTCTGTTCCGACAGCAAGCGAACGCGTAAGATGGTGACCAGTTGTTTGCCGTAGAGCGCCGCTGCTGGAAGCCGTACAGCTAGGTCTAGGCCGACGCGTGCCAGATGCCTGATAAGGCGCCCTGCAAGAATTCTCTCAAATTCCGTTTGAACGCCGCATCAGGCATATGGGACGATACAAGGCCTTCTTTTTTATTTCTAGCGGGAATGGAACATACTATGATGAAGGAAGCTTATCAATAACGTGTAGCGGTTATTTACTATCTACATAACCTAGGTTCAGAACAAACACAGCCGGCAACCATGCCCGACCTGGAATTCCATCAGGGCCTAGCACTGCGTTGCGGACCCTCAGGCCGCTTACAGTACAATCCAGCTCCATTTCTGTCACTTCTAACTCGTTAAACCAGTCTGACGCGGATTTTAAGGGTAATGGGTGACCTTCCTGAACTGTTAGAAAGAACGTATTAACAAGTCTGCCCAGCAAGTCCGGGTCAAGGGTTTCTGTAAGTGGGAGGACCCAAGGACGCAGTTTGCCAATTATAGTTATATGATTTCCCCCACGGATCCAGTCCAGTCTCTCAATAAGATCTCACCAAGGTCGAGACCTAGCTTGGTCCATGTCAATGTCCTTTTGGAGCATCTTTGTGGCTGCCCAGTATGCCACATAAGTCCGGGTGCGCGAATACCGCCCGCCATCAAGACCTTAAGCATACTTGTCTCAGCTGTGTCTTCTGACCACCAATACACTGACTGAAGCTTTGCGCACCTTACCCTAAGCATCGATGTATTGCATTACTCCTTATACCAGGCTGCGTCCACTTCCGGATCGGGCAGGATACATTCGGCGTTCGATTCTGTTGGCCACGCAGCGATAAAGGCAGCTGCGACGAGTAAATCTCAGACGAGCTGCTTCAGGGATTAATGGCATTGCAGGGTCTCTTGTTTCAATTGATCAGGACTGGATCAGGACATCGAAAATGATAACGGTAGTTGGATAATGTGACCACCTCCTACGCTACTTTCCACCCAGGCACTAAACGGGACGCATTAGGTCTCGCCCACGATAAATCGAATCCCCTTGCCATCGGACGCATGTTGCGACAGATCCCTGATTGAGAAGACAAAGATTAAGCCCAGCCGCTTCTTGTAGCATCCTTTCCCTAGTTCGCGTCGCTGTTTCCCCGCTCCCTGGAGTGAGTACTTATAGGTGTTCGGCTTTACGTGCTCTCCGAGGCACGGAGGGGTTTCGATGTGTTAAGAATGGTCACCCATCCATGAACTGACCGCGGCAAGCGTAGCTTATCGGCTGATCAGCGTAGTTATAAGTTAGCCACAAGCTCCTCTAAGATGACCTTCAGCTGATTCTTTATTAAAATACCCCCATTTTAAAATGTCAGTTTGTAGCACTACCTTGTGCGAAAGCGTCCCAGTGTACAGCGGTATGCCGCGTGGCGTGGTAAGTACATGGAATATAGTTGTTATAGGCGTAATTGATTAGAAATAATACAGAAAAACGTACAAAACAATTAAATCCACGTGGTTTTAAAATAAAGTACAGTTTTAAAATGAAGTCAAAGGAAAATAAGTCCTAATTTAAGGTAATAAGAATCATTATGCAACTGTTAATCTACGTTGTAGTACCCGGCAGATCTTTATACCCCAGTATCAAAGGAAAATGAGACCTATTCCAAGGCAATAAGGATACAATGACGGGTATCGGTACAATGGTCATTGTGTGCACCAATATCCGGCAAAAAATGCCGGGTATTAGGTCAGGTCGGGATTAGTGTGTACCAATAGATGTGACATGCAAAAATAAATACTTTTCAATTAGATTCATCTTATTTTATAGGTTATATCGATATATAGTTTACTTAAATATTTTAATAAATTAACCCCTTTACCGTATGGTCATCCGGAGCAGCATGGCAAGCTCAACAATACGAAGGGGTGATCTCATAGTTCAGGGACAAAACCTAGAATTTTTTGAATATTTTCGCAGAGCACACTTTTGTTGTTGCACAGTTTTGCTATTATTAAACTTTTTGGTCAGTTTTGCTATTATAACGGTACAAAATATTAGCAAGAATGTGTTACTGCTTACAAACTTTAATTTGTTATTGATAGAAAGGTAGAAAACAAAAAAAACTGACTGGTTACCGGGTACTGGGACACTGCCGGAAATAGGGACGTTTACCTTACTATACTAGCGGCCCGCCCCGGCTTCGCACGGGTACATACACACACACATACACCCTTTTTGCATATATAGCCTATGTTACTCGGGGATAATGTAGCTTTCCAAAGGTGAAAGAATTTTTTAAATCGGTCCAGTAGTTTCGGAGCCTATTCATTACAAACAAACAAACAAACAAATCTTTCCTCTTTATAATATTAGTATAGATTATAATATTAGTATAGATATGCGAATTTGATTTTAATTTGTGATTAAGTTTTCAAGTTGTGTACTTAAGTGCCGATTAATTCTGCAGTATACAAAATCATAGCTTAAAATAAATAAATAAATAATAACCAAATCGTATCTCATTCGTTATTTTAAGGCCCGCACTACAGTACAGTCACCATACACAAAAATGAAATGAATTTATCACTAGTTTTCACGCAGCTTAGCTTTGGTTTCAGATTGAAAAATTCGGTAGATTATTTATTTGCACCGAAATTGGTTCATCATGTCCCGTTAGAGAATTAAACGTATTTATTTTTGCCAACATTGCTCCTTAGTTAAAAATACCCTGTTGTCCGAAATCAGAGGTTGCTAGAGAGAATAGGATTTTATTTGTTTTAGTATACATACATATATGTTCTCTAAGATTTTTATACTAACCCAATTTTTTACATTATAATTATATTAGTCTGTAAGGTCTATCTATGGGCCAAAGTAGCCTAATAATAAAGATTATTAGGTATTAAAAAACATTTAATGTCTTTAAACTTAGTCTAGATTCTACATGTTGCCTAGTAATAGGTATAACTGGCTACATTGTCCTTTAAACCGGAACACAATAATGTTAACACAGTATTATTATTTTACTTTAGTTTAGCGGCCGTTTTTTTTAATGAGAGCCTATACTTATTTCATCTAATTGAGTAGATGCTTTTGCATACATAAACATGTGAGATGATAGGGAAATATATAATTAGTTCACAATATGAAGAGAACGGCTACACGCCTCGAATGATTGCCAAAGCTGCGGATTTAGCTTTTACTCAAAAAATAAAAAAACTGAATAAAACGAAAATTTTATTCGAGTCCGTCCGAATAATATTTTCAGTATCCTCGCAAAAAACATTTTTACTAAAGCTTATGTCTGTTATGGGTACACAGCTTTTTGCGTTTAATGTTGAATGTGAACCGTATAGACACAGAGTACGAAAGCAAGAAAAAATGTAAAGGGCCTGTTTCACAGCTTTCTGATAAGTTCTCGATACATTTCTTGGCTTAAAGAAGGCTTCACAGTGAGTGTTACCGGCTGAATAGATAGGTAATCTACACAATTTATTGGGTACTTAGTTTCGATACAATTATTCGCCATCATTTACCGAACCCATATCACTTTCCATAAAATTATCGCTGTCACTACCAACCGCTGGGAGTGATAGACAGTTTCAAATGGAACCCGAACGTAAGTACCGTGTTATGATCCTAAACAGTTCCGCATAAGACAGCCACTTTACATATGCGGGAACGGATCACTGAAAATCAGTTTTCGATTCACAACCATCGGCAACTATCGGAGTGTGTGTGAGGCGCTGAATCTGCGGCACCACCGTACCTCCGCCCGGCCCGGACCGTCCCGACTTATCCCGCAGAGTGTTTTAGCGACATAAATTGCTGCCGCCTATTTACATTACACTGTCGTGAATTAACATATATCCGCGGGTATTCCCAAGCCAACAACCTGAATAACCCACAATTTACAGTAAAAATACTCGTACTGGTGAGCAGCCCAAAACGAAATTGGTGTACCTTTTTTAATAAGGGAAAGGATTTTTAATTATTTAATTCTTTTTTGTACAAAATTGTCAGCTTGTTTCTGCTCCAGGTACAACAGGCGTATAATTTAATTTCTATTATTTTTGCACGTTTTATAATAGAATTTACAATGCCCTTTTAAATAAAGAAAGGTCCGTCAAGTTGGTTTGCTTTTTGTTGGAAACATTAATGTCTTTGATGTCTATTTGTCAAGGTTGATCGATTCTTGTGTAGTTTTCTTGTACGAGAAACACCTGTACACTAGTTCTACTTATGTAGTACTAGCGACCCGCCCGGCTTCGCACGGGTTTGAATTTCATAATTTCATTAATTATAAACCTTCCACTTGAATTATTGACTCTATGTATTGCTAAAAACTACAACGTATAAACAGCGGGTGCGAGGTGCCACTTTGTTTTATACTATGTAAAGATAAATATGCCTGTTCACACAGCTGTCATGTGCCACTAGCGGTACATAATATTTTATGAGTATTGAAATGGAACACTGTAAAATTAAAAAGACATACTCGTATTCTTGCAGCTAACAGCTGTCGGACGGGACACTCGACAGTATCACAACATTCACAACACAACACTGTGTTGAACACGTCCACTCGTGTTGCCAACACGTGCTCCGTGCGGCTGCGGCACAGATTGCTTTACTTATGAACGTGTAGTATGGATTCACGAATTTCCTTCTCGGTGTTTCAGGGGAAGCTGCACTTTGTTTTAACAAAAGCCGTTTTTAATTAAAATAATGGGTTCAAATCTTATAGAATTTCAATTATCCTGTCGACAGACTTATGGGTTTACTAGTAGGGCTAGGTAGTCTCCTCTAGACTGCTAAAATCTCTTCAACGAAGTCAGAATTTGAAACAAAACTTCACTTCAGGTATGCAAGTTCTTCAATATAAAATTCAAAGCTCAAAAGCAATTATTATTGTTTAATGTATAATGAAATGATATATAGAATTTAAATAGTCAAACGTTTGTCATTTCGTTCCTAATTAATTTAGTAGGTAGATAATAATTTACTCATAAAAGACACACAAAAGTGATGAATCGCTTGTATGTTGAACTTTTTTTGCGTTGTTTGTTGACGCACGTGTTGTGTCAAGCCATGTTTTACAACATATTAAAAAAATAGTTCCTCGACGGCGACAACATACATAAAAATGAATGAGCCGAAACTACTAAAAATAAAACTCCTTTATTTGGAACTGTAAAATATTACAAGACAGAGGGGCTCCAGGCTAATAACAGCAATGATGAATCGGTCTGCAAGGTTAAGCTGCACTTGCCGCGGTGAGTCTATGGATGTGTGTAAATTTTTAGCATACATTGGAGAACCCTCCGCGCCCCACAAAGCGTTTGACTCGATCCCGGTTGTCATTATACATACATACATACATACATAGCTTCACGCCTGTTTCCCATAAGGGTAGGCAGAGACTATAGATTTCCACTTGCTACGATCCTGGCACACCACTTATGTTGTCATTATGAGCACAATAATTAATTATAATTGTTAGTGGTGATGAGAAACGCTAAAATCTTGAATACCGGAATTACTCAGAAATTGGGTTGCCGAGGTCTAGTGGTAGCTTCGGATATTCAATCGCTTCTTGTGGGACCGGAATCTGGCCCTAACATATTATTTAAAAATAAGCTAGGACAACGATAGAATATTCCTGTGCATTCTTGGCAGAAATCATCACTATCTCCCTATGGACTATCTTTTCACCACGTTTGAACTATATTTTATTGTGCTGCTCATGTCGAAACATTAGAAGAAGACGAACGGTTATAATACACATTTTCATATAAAAGTGACCATAAATTCTCTCCTCGACGTGAATGAAAGATTCAGAAGCATAAATCGTTCATAACCAAAAGATTCCACCACGAAAACAAATATCTATTTCTCGACAAAGATTAAATTATGTACCTATAAGGATTTTTAGAAATTACTCCTATGTGGGATAGTATGAAATGTTTATTCACGTGTAAAAGTAAGAAAAAATGGATGAGTATCTATCCTTTGATAGTAATAAAAGGACCTCATATGACTATCAAATGTTTGGTACTAGATAGTATACAACTTTGAGTGTGAAATATCTATTCAGACACAAAGTTGTACCTAAACTTTGAGTTTGAATAGATATTTCATGTTACTGAATTCAGGAGAGTAAATACAGAATGTTCATGTTACCTTTTTAGCAAATTTTATACCAAAGGAATCAAAATTGATAGTTTTTTCTTCTTATTTAAAGAATCGCAGTTTCATGTTCAGTTTAATATTTTCTAAGAATAACAAAACTTAAGAGGTTGTGTAGCGAATTTTTTTTTTAACAAAAACTCTTTTAATTTATCAAAGCGCGTTAGGAACCCTAGGAAAAAACAATAGTCTGCACTGTGTTTGTAATTTGTGGAACTAAACGCCGAATGCAAATTTTATAACTTTTTAATAGTACGGTAGCCAAACAAAAACATGTGCAATGTGCATGTGGTCGCACCTTGCTGCAGGCGAATTCTCGACGCCTGACAGATGGCGACACTACACAACTTCTACCACTATGTATGTTTTACTAAATCTAAAAAGCATAGCAACGAGTCACGACTGATTTGGCTGGGTTACTCCAAAAATTTATCAATAGGAAAAAACGTTATTATAAGTTTTAATAAGTGAAGTACCTTTGTAAATTCGGCTATTTATATTGCTCAAGTGCGCATGCAGCAATCTGTGGATTGAACGGTAGCTTTGACTTAGGTTACCAAAACACTGGCAGCTTAAATTAAACTGACTGACACTTTTCTCAGAGAATAAAAATAATAATTATATGCTATGTATATACGTATTTGTTATTGTAATTCTATATATTTTAGTTTATGTATGTGTATGCTTTAAGGAGTATTTAATAATTAGGTATGTATAATTTTATGTTTTTTGTTAATCTTGTCAAAATGTGCATCTGCCACGCTTTGTCTCTATATCACCCTATGGTTGAAATGTAGAGAATGCTTATAGCATTAAGTCCGCCTCTGTACCAACTTGTGCATAAAGTTTCAAATAAATAAAAAATAAATTATATCTACTGTTTTCTGTTGCATTGCCATTTCTAGCGGCGAAGATTCTAAATTGGCAACAGTGAACTATCAGCCCCTCAACCATGAGTTCTATCGAATGACTTTCGATAAGTTTTTTACGCATCGAAACGCTGTAATCCCATAGCAGGTTTTAGTTCTTTACGTAACCGCTAGAGTCGCTGCGAGAGTTTTCCATACAAATATTTTACCGCGTCGCTAGCGAGTCTAGTGAGAAAAACTCATGGTCGACGCACAGATCAGACAATCGTATGGAAAATCTGAAGTGTATTTCAAGACTAATAGAAGGCACGACATAGTTAATTAATAATATTTAATATCGCTTCTTTACAAGAACAACGCGACATCTCATCTCATCTCTCTCATCACATCTCATCAAACGTTTGATGAGATGTCACGTTATTCCCGCAAAGAAGAGATTAATTGACTAGCTTTTGTCCACGGCTTCGTTTCCGTAGAAGTTGAAAATTTCCCCCCGTTTTTGAAACATTTTTAATTGATACTCCACTTCTTTTGGTAGTAGCGTGATGATGGCCTATAGCCTTCCTCGATAGACGGGCTATCTAACATTAAAAGAATTTTTCAAATAGGACAGTAGTTCCTGAGATAAGTGCGTTCAACCAAACAAACAAACAAACTGTTCAGCTTTATAATATTAGTATAGAAGTATATAGATGATTAATCAACGATATCAGGTGAGGCACTTAGCACACTATGCAGTATGCACCCATTTACAGTATGTATGAAATATGCGTTAGTTTCGTTTACATGTGCTAACTTGTTCGTTTAGTATCGTAGAGCAATAACAACTTTTATGACTCGAGTGATTTGAGAACTGCAAATCGCTCTCCAACACACTTCTAAACGTGCTTGAAATTACAGAAAATTGTGCACAATTTCGGTACTAGGGCAACCACTTTAAATAATATTTTAGTAAACCCACACAAGTTTTATTTTTCTTCTGTGTCGTGAGTGTGTTTACAAACACAAACAGCCTATGGATGCACTGGTTACAGGGAACTATTTTTAAGGCTATATATAACTGAGTACAAATAGTTTCTTACGCGAGGACACAACCGGTGACAGCAGTGAGTCACTAGACCTCTCCGCTAATCAAGCCTTGTTACTAGGTAGGGTACTGGTACTGGTACACAAATCTAAAACGGTGGTCTGACCCAAAATGACAAGCAACTTTTATTCTATTACTTCTAGACATAATATCAATGTCCAATGATACCGTTTTAGTAGGTAAACGGGTTTTATTTAAAAGTTAAATAAATTGTTTTTAATTTATTTATACCTAGAAAATTAACTTTCTTAGTCCGTCCCTTATGTAGCTAACTATTCCTCCAAAAAACCCGCGTGTTTGCAAAATTTCAACTCAATCATTTGATAACAATATTTGACCCGAACATAATATATAATATACATACGTGTACATTGCAAGTTAAATAAAAGCTTGTAAAATGCATTAATGTTAGAGGAAGATGCACAAACGGTAAAGAATAGAGTGGACGTCGTTTCTTGTTAGCTGTCGGAGCAGATCTAAACGTACTTACGTAGGTACCACGAACATGTGTCGAGTCGAGGGGTGGTACGACGTACCACCGATCGGTTTCTCAATCCCGCGACGCTCACTCCAAGTTATCTGTGTCTCTCTTTTATGCAAACTCTTTTATTCTTTTCTTTGGATGTGCAATATTACTTTTAAATGGATGTTGACTGAAACAAAGTGTTCGTAAGTTGCAGCTGGAACTAGCGTAGAATTGCATCAGTATATTTTAATCTTCAGAGTTTTATGGATCTACCATTTGTTTTCCATAAAATTGTGACGTAGTAATCTCGTAGGTTACGAGGAGTAATTTCTTCATTAATCTAGCATCGTAAGGTTGACTATATAGGTTCTGGGTTCGAATTCCAGGTCGAAAAGTTCAGTGTTATTGGGTTTACTCTGAAATTCCTAGCGGTTTAAAGTTAAGATTTGTGCCAATTGTGGATATGCATAACTAGTACACATCTGTCTTACCCTTGGAGGAATACAGGCGTGAAGGTTATAGGAGCAAGTCAATCTTGTAAGTTACTGACATTCTTAGCCTCTGCTCTGAATTTAAAGGTATTATTCTGTTTTGGGTAGGTAGTACTTATGTTTCCAAGCAGCCAGAATGATAATATTGCATCAGTCAAACCCTTCTGACGGCCAATTAATTTGTCTAAACGATATCGGCATTGCCCAGAAATTGGGTTGATGGCAGTTGCTTCATGTTAAATACTGATTGATATTCAGCCGCATCCTGGTTGGACTGAAAGCAGACTTCTACTTAGGTAGTGGGGCTTTAAATCTTTATATATTATAGTGGAATTTCATTGATAACGTTTGTGTTTCATGAATTTTTGTTATTGGCAGCTATTGTATTGGTCAAATTTGCCGTTTTACTGCGTCTATTGTTTTCTCGCTGACACTGGCATCAAAGGGGAGCTCGGAGGACAATACAACATATTGTGTCGCACGTGATGAAGCGCCGCCCCGCGGTCTAATGGTGTTTGAAACGGAAGGTATGCACTTTTATGCCAACGATGATGATTATATATTTAAACAATATCTATGATTATCATTTTTTTAAATCATTTTCAACACTAAGATTACCAGTTACCAGTGACGTTAGCGTTTAGAATGTGAAGAAATATTTCCACTTGGCGAGTAGGACTCGCGGTGGCTTAGAGGTCATAGCGTCTGGTGTATTTAACCAGAAGACGCAGGTTTGAGTTCTGCCCGCCAGTCGATTTTTTCCTTCAATAAAATAAATATCTACGATATTAAAATAAAAGTACTACTAGTATAGGTACCTATACTATTTTATAATCGTAAATGAATGCGCGGATCTGGAATTCATTTGTTTAACCGAGCCTGGTCTATCTTTCTGTATTTTTAGCATTTTCTATGCTAGGATACAAAAAGTAAAAGATTTTGATTGATTTTGATCTTGATTAACGGTTACCCTACAGTTTTGTTAATTATTAGCAATTCTTACCAACTAACGCTAACGGCTAAAATGATAACTAAATAATAATAACATACGATCTCTCTAAAATTAAGTTATTACAAGATCTAACCAAAATTTTTTAACCTGTTAATTTAGTAATTATAAGACAAACTCGGAGAGAATTTTAACGTAGACTCATGAAATAACGGGTGAAGTTGTAACATTTTATGAATAGTGACCATTACAAATAAAATATTTAATGCCCGCGTTGAGTGTAGGCGGCATTTAAATAATATATTATGTACAGTCAGCAACGAAAGTTGATGAACATAAATAATGTTTAAAAACATCAATGTACTAAAACTATTCATTAGATTTTGACAAAAGTAAATCATATAATTGTACTCTAATAAGAGAACTTGTACTACCTTCTAGGGTCAGAAAATACTGAATATTAAAGCTGTTTAAGCATTTTGAAGATTTCATTGTGTTCAGCGACTTTCGTTGCTGACTGTACATACCAACCGACCTCGTCTTTTATGATTATTTAAACCTAGTGCGAGAATTATTACAAAAGCTTAAATTCATACTAAAATTATAAACGCACGCAACCGTTGAATAGATTTCGATAAAATTTGGCCAGGATAGACTGCATCGTGGGGATTGACATAGACTAAAGTACTTTTTGTTTCAAAAAGTCCTTTGGGATGTGAATGTCTTCTTCTTAGCGTGTCCATGGCAAATAATTATCTATACTATAAAATATTATAAAGCTGAAGAGTTTGTTTGTTTGGTTGCACGCGTTAATCTCAGGAACAACTGGTCCGATTTGAAAAATTCTTTCAGTGTTAGATAGACCATTTATTGAGGAAGGCTTTATGTTATATATCATCACGCTACGACCAATAGGAGCGGAGTAATAATTAAAGATCCTCCTAGCCTTTATCCTAAACATATTGGGGTCGGCTTCTAGTCTAACACGGAGCGACTGCCATCAGACCTCCGCAACCCAATTTCTGGGCAATACCGATATTCGAAGGATAGACTGGTTGTCAGGCTGTTTGGGCTTCTGACTACCACTAACGATTGTCATAGGTGTTCGTATGACAACCGGGACCGACGACTTTACGTGCTCTCCGAGGCACGGAGGAGTCTCGATGTGATAAGAATGGTCACCCATCCACAGACTGACCTCGGCAAGCGTAGCTTAACCTTGCAGATCGTTTGATCAGCGTTAGCCACGAGCCCCTCTAATAGTAAGTAGTAATAATTAAACATGTTGCAAAAAGGGGGAAAAAGTTCAACTTCTTCGGGAACGAAGCCGCGGGCAAAGGCTAGTATTTTATATTATGGGCTCACACTTATCCGGATAAAAACTTAGCAGCGCTGACTGTGTTTGTTCACCCTAACCATCAGATCTTCGGGTGTGCAGTTAACAGGACATGTGGGGCAAGATGGAGTCATTATCTGCGGAGTGACGCCGCATGCACATCACTGAGGGCAGAAGCGTCTGTGAACCCCCATTTGTGTGCAGATTGTCTTTACGACCGACCTGGGTGTACCTACTGTGAAACCGTGGGACAACTTTTAGCTTATAATTAGGTAAAGGTAGGCGGTAATCGATACCAGTGTCATACTTGTCTCCTTTACGGGATTAAAACATCAAAGAGGAGACAAATCTTTTGAGTCGCTGACATTCTTAACCTCTGAATTGGGTGGTATTTTTTCTATTTCGGTGCGTACGTCTCAAAGTTAATAAGCGGCTTGCGTTGGCGCGTGCGCGGATTAGCGGGTACAGGTGAATGCGCGCGCTGTGTTTGGCACGTCGCCCGTCGCGCTACGCTGCAGATTTTCTTGTCATCAACTTGTTAAAACGGTGTTTATTAGGATGTTTCTTCCGCAGATTATCAACGGACGTGTCTCTCCAGGATTTAATCGTTGCTCTGTTACCGTCTATTATTATTCATGACATAAATTTTCTCGGCAGGGAAGGCATTAGACGAAAACTCATTAAAACCGAGACGCGGTCTGACTTTTCAAACTAGACACGTTAAGTCCACGCGTGACGCAAGACGGAACTAATTGCTATTCGCAACAAGTAAACTCGTTGCTTATTAAAACTCGCTGTCGTTAACACTAATTTATAAACTTTCACTGTTTACTTACTACTGTGTTGCTTTATTAAACATTAATCTATGATCAGATCCTCCTCCTTTAGTCGCATTCCTCAATGCTGAGGGTCGTAACTTTCCCTTGGAATCACTTTTTCTCGGATGATACTTCGCCATCCGTTTCGCTCATCCGCCGACTGGCCAGCATCGTCAACCGTAGTTGAAAGAGTGGAGCGGATCTGGTCCGTCCAACGCGTGGGAGTTGCGGCCTCGTTGTCTTTTTCCTTCCACTTTGCCAGTGACAGTTAGTTTTTCTAAATTGTCACCAGACTTCCTTGCGATGTGACCAAAGTACTCTTAAATGCTGCGTCTCATGGTGATACTCTTTAATTGATTTCCTCTATAATTGAAACATTGGTCCGTCGTGCTGGCCTAGGTATTCCAAACATTTTCCGCCAGCACCACATCTCAAAAGCATAAATGCGTTTTCGGTCACTCGCGTTCAAGGTCCAGGTCTCCGAGGCATGAGGCATGATCAGATCACTGAAACACAAATACCTAACACAACGAAAGCTCAACCGTACCGCGTCTTGAAGCAATTAATTTAATACACTATAATAGGTACATATTTTGTCTGAAGCATTCTTGACGTTCAATATTATTTTAATATAAATAAATAACAAAGTAACATTAATGGAATCAGGCGTTACTTTGCGGAAATCCATGACAAAATATTGCAATGAAAATATTTAGTGTTAATTCCGCTTATGCTTCCGCTTCCGCTTATAAGCGGAATTAACACTAAATATTTTCATTGCAATTTTTTACCAAAGTAACAGGCATATTATTTTCACAGTTACTTAGAGTTTTCTTTGGAATGTTAAAAAAAAAAAAAAATTGGTTTAGCTTTAAAATATTCCGTGTAAAGTCTGCCAACCCAGACTAGGCCAGCGTGGTGGACTATAGTTTCCTATAGCCTCCTATTCGAGAGGAGACCTGTGCCCAGCAGTGCGACGATTAATGGGTTGACGATGATGATGATGGTTTCCTATCATTGATTTCATATTTACTATTTATATCAATGCCCTTAAACATTATGATGCATTGTTAAGATTATAGGGACCGTGTTGTATCGTAATTGAACCCTTTTAAATATGTATATTACATGCCAGTTTTTTGGTTATGTTCACCAATTGAGTCGGTTATGGAAACATGTAACCAATTTAATTTAGTATTCGATAACCTTAGAGGCAATTTGGACAGCTTGTTTGTGCGGTAGATTAGATGTTTACCCTCGAGCCGCGATGTCCCGCCGATAAGGCGCAAGGGTCGGCCGAGACGTGCCGACCGGGACCCAATATGTGAAAACGTTACATTGACGACTCCATTGCTGCATACCTTATCTTTTTTACAGTCCAATTCCAGATAACTGGCAATGTGTAATATCTGTGGTACATCTGTAATATTAAAGTGTTAATTTTAGCTTTTATTAGCTGTAACAAGAAGAAGTCTAATGGTTACAGCGTTAAGTAAACTTACTACTTTATAACTATTGCGCAAGCGCGTTACTTTTTAGGGTTCTAACTTTATTTAAATATGGAATTAGGTCGGATGGAGCGAGTCTCTTTTAAATAAACAAGTTCGCTATTCCGTAGTTGTCCGCTAATCATTGCGTCAAGTCGGGCGAGCTGGGAGTGAGCAGCGCGTCGACGTCGCGTCGTCCCGGATCAACCCGAGCCGATACATTAATAAAGACAATAACCGCGACCCGATGGAAGCTGTGACTGAAGCGAAGAGTGCTCTGTCACCAACTCACTGTGTTCCGGTAATTTAGATTGACTTGTTTCGAAACAACAAAATTGTTTTCAGGTCGCAGCATACACAAAACAACCACCATGGCACATTGCTGAAGTACGCAATTTATTATTCACAAATAGACTGTGGAAATTGAGTTTTAACGAAGACAAATTGAACTAAAGCGGAATCAATTACGGGAGATTTATTTTCACTGAGAGAAAGAATTAAGTAACTGCGACGCAGAGAGATGTAAATTGAATTTTTGTCGTAGCCCCGAAAGAAAGAGTCCGGGAACAAATAGAATGTCGCGATACATTAAAAAGTTTGCGTTTTCTTATTCTGTAATTTTTTGAAAGCAAATGACGCAGGAACACTGCTTGACAATGTTTCCCCATCAATTTAATTCGGTTCGTCCTTGTCCTATTATACTTGCTAATTATTATTATCTACACAAATAATTATTATAAAGAGGAAAGATTTATATTTTTGTGATAAATAAAAATAAATAAATATCTTTGGACAATGGACATTTTACACAGCACCATCTAGTCCCAAATTAAGCAGAGCTTGTACTATGGGTACTAGACAATGGATATAATACTTATATACTTTTTTTTGTTGTAAATACATACTTATTATACATAGGAAACAGACTAAGACAAATACTTATATTCATCACATAAATATTTGTGTCCTGTGGGAATCGAACCCACGACCTTGTGATCAGCAGTCCAGTACTCGAACCACTAAACCACAGACGTCGTCAAAACGTGTGATGTTTGTAATGAGTAACAACTGGATCGAATTCAAAAATTCTTTCGCCATTACAAAGTTACATCTTTCCCGAGTAACAGGCTATAAATTCACAAGACGGGCGAAGCAGCTACAGTGAAGCTAGTATCATTATAAAGAGGTAAAGTTTATGAGTTTCGATGTTCGCGGTAATCTCCGGCACTACTGATCCAATTAAAAAAACTCTTTCAGTGTTACTTAAGGTATAATATCCCTAAGTGCTATTTTCATTTTGAAATAGGTACCTAACTACAATTGGAACCGATAATAGCAAATTTGGCGCAGGCGAAGTTGCGCGGGTCGGCTAGTATTAAATATAGACAATTAAATGTTTTTATTATGTTTCCTTCATGAATTAATCAAGCAGAACTTAATTGAAATCCTTTCAACGTATCGATGTGTTCAGAATGTGTCGCTTGTTTTGACAAAACATATGACGTCTGAACGGAGGGCGATACTTGATACCAAAATTATCACACAGTTATTTCGAGTGAGTGAATACTTATAATTTACTAATGATTCCCTGGAAGTGACCAAGGATTATGTTAGATATTTATAGTTGTACCTTCAGTTTTTGTGTATTGCCGATTTCATATGACCTGATAAGTTAAAATTAAAAAATATTGGGCGTTTATTGCGTCTATTATTTACTTAATTCCTCTCGTAGAGCTAAAGTTCATAATATTATTTGGAAAATCTTAGGAGAGTTTATTTTTAAGTGGGCTTATTAAATAAATTGTTGTAAACCGAACGTCATTTCGACCTCATTGAAGGTTAAGCAGCGTATTTTAGTATCACAATTTTATTGGTATTTATAAATTATAGTTTATTTATTTTATTAAAGCTGGTCTTAAGAAATAGGTTTAACAAGGGAAAGACAGACTTAGGTTTATATTTAGAGACGACGCTAAGCGTAAAGTAACGCTGTTCTGTATGTCAAATTTGTATTGCAATTTGACATACGAAAGTATAAGTTTACGCTTAGCGTCGTCTCTGAATATTAAGTCTTGTGTCTAGAAGTCAATATAGGCTATGTTAAGCTGTAAAATTTTATTATAAAGCACGGTTTTTGCGGCTAATACAATATAGATACAATTGTTAACACCCTCTGGTGGGCCACGGACCTAAAATTACATTTTCGCCTGGAATCAATCAGCGTAATTTCAAAGCAACGAATCGTCATAGAAAACACGGGCTGTTAGCAAAGAACGCGCTCGTGCGGTGAACGAATTTTGTGTAGAATATACTCATATTATAGCAACTTATTATATACGTCGTACATAGAAGCTGAACAACAGCTTCTATGTAATAGGAGGCGAGCCTATTGCCATAATTGGGCACAAACCCAAACTCAGAGCTGCTACTGAATTTCATCGAAAAACCTATCATCGCTGCTCGACCTGGGAATCAAATCCAGGACCTCAAGCCTAATGCTTTACTCCTCAGGCAAAACTAAGGCCAAACGCATTCGAGTCAACAATAAAAAAAAAATACATAAAATGCTCCCAAATTTTATTGCCATATTTTCGAAGAACATATAAATCGGGTAGTTCCAGCAATACTATACGCTGTACGTCTGTTAAGTCTGTTGTCCGTGGCAGATGTTCCGGTTCTCACCTGGCGGCGCGCGCGCATGTGACCACCGCGCATGAGCCCGCACGCGACGCCCGCGCATCCATTCTCTATTATTATTAATATCGCTGTATCGATCACTCACCCTCGCTAAGCCGAATTTAATTTATGTTTTATCATTACACGCTACATTGACACGCAACTTTATTCTAATTTATGTGTTTTTTTTTGGGGAATTAAACGCATTTTGGGAACGCAATTTGAGCATGGAGCACGTATTTTGGGATTTCTCATTGTTATTTGTTGTTGATTCTCGAAAAAGTTCCCTTATGGTTATGATACTTATTGTAGTGGGTCATTTAAAAAGGTATCATTTGGGACGGGATGAGCCTAATCAGGACAGTTAAGAGAGGCCTTATTATCGTATCTAGGTTATTTTGTGGGCGTCGGAATTTTATCAATTTTATTTTATGTAGCGGAGTTATCAACTATTCGCGCTATGTAAACACAGCTGGCTCCTAAGACCTAGATTTACTAAACAGAACATTGATTCATAACAGAATTTAGAACCGTTACCAGAAAAGCAATAAAAAGTAGTCACTGCTCATTAAATTGTGTTTCATAAGATTATAAACTTCTGTAATATTTACAAGATCGGGTTTGAATTCTGATTCATCAATCAATCCGTTTATGTAAATGTAACAGTATCTGAACGTTTTTCAGCTTAAATTATTAATTCAGACTTTCAGTCAGTTTCTGAGTCTTTCGTAGTTAATTCAAATACACGTAAAAGAACATCTATACATTTATAGTCAGTAAAAAACTGTATAATTACATTGGTAGCTGTCTATTATATGATAGTGATATTGTGTCTATTATACGATAGTGCTTCCCGTATTGATCTAGTCGATTCCAAGAGTTGCTGACGATTCGGACACAATATATTGGGACACATTGTCCGAATTGACACATTTTAATTTTAATATATTTTTAGTGACAATTCGGATACCATTAAATTATTAAAGCTATTTAGTACAGCCAGACAAAAAAGCGTTACCAAATCTATTTTAGAGTGGTTTAGACTTTTATATATGCATGCTGAAAAAAGAAACAAAAATAATTCAAAACGTTTATTTAGTATAAAATCAACATGTTATAAATACTGTTTTTATTAATCTACAATAATATGTTGGTAATTTCCTAGAATTCTTTCTTAGTGGATAGCCGGATCTTTTTTTTATTCGATCTGCCAAATGTTTTACGAGTTGTGTTTCACTTTTCTGTAAAAAATAAATGAAGGTTCACACGCTGGGTTTTTTATGAATAATACGATAGCTTTTTGTTTAGCCTCTTTCGTAGGTTTGATGAATTAAATCGTATTTTAATTTTGAAAGTCCGGGCGTGTATTCGCGGAATGAGCAGCTAGTTTTATGGCGTATATTGACCCGATATGACACAGTTTTAAACCAGCGGCCATATAGCGCTTGTTTGTGGAGTGGCCAGTGCATACAGCTTCACGCTTCAAGCCCCAAATTCGTGCATTTTGATGGAAATTGCCTTTGTGATGATAAAAATTGTGCTCGGCCGGACGAGAGGGGACGCGCCGCTCGGAAATGAGTTCATACATTTTATTTCACAATCGATTTTGTTTGATTTAATTTTATTACTCAATACAGTGGGTAGCAGTAAATGAGAAAATGTAAATGCATTCCTATTTTTGAATACGCATGCAGTAATTTACTGGAGTAATTATAAAATCGTTATCAATACGAAATGTAAAATGGCATAACTCACTATTGATAATATCTAGGTATGTTTTCAGAGACAATCTTTTTAATGTTTTATTAGGGGGTGGAATTCAAATGATAATTACCTATATTAATTTATCCATTGCGTTGGGATTTTGTTTACCTACTCGTTTCTTAATCAACATTTTAGTAATGTATTATTTGAGCTTAGTTATGGGTACCTATGGGACCACTGGACTGCCAAGTCAAAGGTCTCGAGTTCAAATCAAGGCACGCACCGCTGACTTTTCGAAATCATGTGCGTAATTATTACTCGCTTTAACGGTGAAGGAAAACATCGTGAGGAAACCTGCATGTCTGAGAGATTTTCTCGACGGCATGTGAAGTCTGCCAACCCGCATTAGGCTAGAGTGGTGGACTATAGCCTAATCCCTCTCATACTGAGAGGAGACTCGTGCCCAGCAGTGGGACAGTATATGGGTTGATTTTTTATTATTATTATAGGTATAAATGTTCAATGCAAATACAATTAATTAGGTGCTACATTAAATAAAACAATTAGGTACTTAATTGGTATTGTAATGCTTTATACCCACGCGGCTTTCAGTAAATAAATTGGATGAATAATACAAGTTTACTTGTTTCTATAGAGACTATATGAATAATGGGAATGTAAGCGCGATTTGGTTATGTAAATGTCATAACAAATATCAATTTTTCGCTTGGCTAGCTTCAGATAATGCTGAGGGCGATGTCACACGTGACGACTTGTCGATAACTCGCGTACGATATCGATATTGCTAGTAAAGTTTAAGGGCGCAATCACACATGCTAGGGTTGGCAGCTGGGACGCTCCTGCATCAGTTGTAAAGTCACGTTCACACAAGCAGTTTGCCCCATGCCTGTTTCAGTATGTTATTTGCAACGATTCCGACCCAAAATTGCCATTGCATGATTAGTGAGTGTGCACCGCCAGCTGCTGTCAATTTAAATGAGACCAGTAAGCGATCGATTTCGGAAATGAATATTTGAATTAAAGGCAAACTTTCGACACTTTTAATACCTATATGTATAATTATTTCTATCTTTTTTGCACCCACTTGAATAAAATGAATTGCAAAAACATGAATTGCATAAACATTATTCGTTTATAGACCCTAAGGTACTTATTTTACTGAAAAACGTGAAGTGGTAATATTTTAAAGTCATAAGAAATATTTAGAACCTTTGCAAGTAGTCATGTTAATTTATGCCTGCCACTCCCTCCCGAGGGGAATGTATAACAAAAATACATAAAATTCGTAGTAAATTGTATTTTCAAAATAAATTTAAAAAATAGACAATTCGTCAAAAAACGTCGTATAACAGAAAATGAGATACTTACTGATTTATTATATTTACGTAGATCTTAGATTTTAAGAACAATGTATTTAAATACTTAAAGAAATGAACGCTCTGTATTCTTGGAAACCGATGGATTAATCTAGTGTTTTAAAGACACTTAGAAAATATAAGATATGTAAAAATTTGATATTTCCATTAAAAATTTGCCCACTGGAATTTTGCTAATGTTTCTAAATACAACATAGTAAGTATATGTATTTCATAGACGACAGATAAGTGAGTACGCAATACTGCCATGCAAATGCAAATATGATATTTTGTTCTGTGTTAGACTTGAGTCAGCAAGTGACGACTTTTGACCTTTTTCACGACTTCGAAGTAAGTCTTCAGTCAGTAAGAAAGACCCCAAGAGGACACCGAACAAGTCAGATCTTTTGTCGCCTCTTACAAGATGCCTATCTGAATGGCAGTGAGATATTGTACTTAGGTATTCTAACCGCACACGGGGTGATCCCGATAATTTTAATCTTACCAGTAGCAGCGTTACTATGACGGTAATGTTCCTAAGATAAAGAATAAAATTCTTGTCAACTTTGTCGTTGTTATGGTTAGTCGACTATAAGAGCATTGTCTACGGTAATTGTGATATCCGTAGACGGATTATCTTTAGGCGACTATCTATAACCATTTTAGGATGATCATATCATTTTCGTCGACTTACGAGTACAGAGATTGTCAACATAATCATTGTTAAAGTTTTCTGTTTATATTTATGTTATTCTATCGAATCTGCTGTTTAGCCAAAAGGTTACAAAACATACGAAAACATTAACGATAAACTTGAACCAGTGTGTGAACTCGTTAAGTGTTCTATTTTAGTTAACTCATGTTATTCAAACAATTAGGCTTTCAATACTGTTCTGGTTGTTCGTTCTGTGATTTTATTGTGCATTTCGGTGAGCAAAAAAAGGAAGATAATTGAAACGCCAAACCTTAAACAAAACAGTTAACTAATTAAATTAATCGACAGAAATTGTGTTGTCCTAAGATAATAATTTTATATTTACGAAAAAGAAAGGGAAACGAAAATTAACTGACCATGGACTATTAATATTCGTCTTCTTTTCAAGTGGAAATATACGGACGTAACAGTTGTATACGTTAGGTTTAGAGAACGAAACGCTAATTGTACGAAAACGCAGCTCACAACGTACTGTGGCCTCAGAAATACAGCCACATCATGGAATTCGTGTTATAGATCTTATAAAAAAATACAGAGCCGAATTGAGAACCTCCTCCTTTTTTTGAAGTCGGTTGAAAAACATGTTTGCCACCATGTGCGTTTTTTAGACACATTTCGTGACTTATTCGACCACAATGCCCCGCAATACCCATGACGCGTTCTGGGCCCTAGTTGAGGGTAAGTAATAATAGATATCACGACACGAATTCACTATGATTTGATCTGTGTTCGCTAGAACACGTTATAGGCGTTTTTGAAAACGTACCCACCAAACAGTAGATAATTCTAATCGTTAAAAAACAAAAAACTAAAATTAAAAAAAAAACCCGCGGCGCAAAATGAAAAAAAAATGTAATTCGCTATTTTGTGATGGCAGCCATCTTGGGTTTGAAATTTACCATAGCCCTTTCATTTTATACCCATATTGAGGGAGTTGTGAAAAAACGTAATCCGCCATGTGGCAGCGGCTACTTTAGACCTATTTCCGTCAAACATAGTTAAGAACACGCCAGACCGACTAATTCACCTTTCAATAAATAAAAAAACAAAATCAAAATTGGTTCATCCGTTCTGGAGCTACGAGCTACATACAGATACACACACACAGACACGTCTAATTTTCACACCGTCGTTTTTGCGTCAGAGGTTAAAAAGAGAATAAATAAAAACCGTACTATATACTTCTTCCTTCATGGAATACATGCGTGATGTTGTACTATGTTTTGATAAATTTCTGACCCTTATGAAATCAGTAGACTTGAAACGTTGATGTGTGCGCTTGAGTTGAAGCCGCAAACGCACCGGCTGCAAAAACAGCACATCAGAGACCTACAAAATTACATTTTTGGTTTATATTCACGCATGGTATTACCATATTACGCGAATATTATGCTAGGGCGGTAAAACGAAGCCATAATTGTTATTTTTTCAAAAGGGATGGCAGACTTAACGACGCGGAAAAGTCAAAAGAGTAAGTCATCTTAGGTCGACTCTTACGGTATGAATGGTGCGCTAAAGCTTTTAAAAATTAAATTAAATGACAACTAATATATTTTCCTCAGACTTGTTGGTCTAGTGGTCCCAAGACTGCTACGCTAGAGGTCCTGGGTTCGAATCCTGGGACGAGCAAAGTGTTGTTGGGCATTTCTGTAAAATTCCCAGCAGCAGTTCCGAGTCTGGATTTGTGCCCGGTTGATAGCAATAGGCTCGCCCCCTATTACATGGGACCTAAACATACCGGCGAACTGTGGGTGTATATTAGTACACCTCTGCCTAGCCCTTCGGGGGGTACAGGCCTGATGGTATGTTTTTTATATTTTCCTCAGACTTGAAAAAGTCTCTTCAACTTTAGAATGTGTTCGAGCTTAGTCTTGACCGATGGGACGCACAAAGGTTCTAAGATGGATTGCACAGGTAACTTTTTGGACTATGGCCGACACATACCGGCCGAAACACAGTATAATGACTTTGGTATTGGTATAGCCAGGCAGATCATTAAAACCTACCACTAAACATGTAATTTCTTACTTTCAGACAATCTTTAAAAATAAAATTATTTTCTATACGTGTGTATGTCACGCGAGTCGTCCTAAAAGGCTGAATCGATTTTGATGTTTGTTTTACGTGTTTTGAAGTGGATCTCTGGTTGGTTAAGATTCACAATTTGAGTCGGTAGGGGGCGCCGCGATCAAGTCAGGTAAAACAACGTCTATCTCGTCCGCTAGTAGACTATAAAATAGATAATTATAATCTTACGATTTATTAAGTTCAGGTGTAGCTTCAAGAAATGCGTAAATTACTTTTTAGATAATATATTATTTATATCTAATAAGCATCTTCAAAGAGAGCTTTCAGGGGTAATTAGTAAGTAGAGAGGGGTAATTAGTGCCTACAGTGAAATTGAAAGCTTACAACTATGAGATGGTGTTGGTATTTCTAAGAAAAATCACTAAGCTTTAAGACTAACTATTAATTTTATTCAACATGCGATTTATGTGAAGAAGTATAGTACAGTTTTACTGTGGTTTGGTTTTATAAAGAGGTAAGTACAGATGATATTTTACCCCTTAGGGGTCAATTAATAGCCGTGCGCATAAACTCGAAAATGGGTCGACCGATTGTGATGAAACTTTTGCAAGTTGTTCAGTGCGCGCCGGAGAAGGTTCCTTACAAAAAAATCATTGTAACGTAAGGCAACAGCTAGTATATAAATAACAATGATATAAACCTAGAAGAAATGAAATCAAGATACACATACCTTAGATATAAATGATATATAAACTTTCCCTAAGGCGATTACATAATTATTACCTTAATTGAAATTTTTACTTGTCACAAATTCCATATTTACATTTTGCTAACATGATTAAAATTCAATAAAAAAAAGTGAAAGAATACCTGTTTATCTACTTATTACTCAGTATTGGAGAAAGAATACATGGGAGGTTTTATTTCAAATAAATCGTCTCTACTTAGTTCCGACTAGAAAGTAAGTGAGGTTGATCGATGGTTGATGGTGTTAAAATGGTTGAAATGTTCCGCCGGTGGCGGGTGGCGCACTCGCTAGTGGCGCCCGCCATACGTTTGCACAGCGCGACAGTTGGCCCCTGTTGATTCGGCACGAAGCCAATTATGTCTGGCTAATATTTTAGACTCCACGCTGCATAAATCACGTTATTTAGAACCAAAAAATACAATGTTCCTTCAAGAACACTTGTATTTTCAAATTACTCGGTACTCCTTCAATACCAGAGAGCTTTCAAGAAGCTCTAAAAGGTTCGTGCCTGGATGCGATCTCATCTGCATAACCATGCATAAAATCTTATTTCGAGAACAATAATAATTTGTTACAGCTTCGCATTTAAGTCGGACTTTATGTAGATTATACGAGTGCAACAATATGAAAATTAACCTGTCTGCGAGTCGGAGATATGTGGCTGAATTAATGTTTATTTTTAGCAGTTTGTAAAAATGTATTTGAAAATTTCATATAAAAGTTGGTAGAGACAGGCCGCAGGATATATTTTGATTACAGATCATTGGATTTACTAGTGGTATGGGAATGAAATACGCACAAGCTGGTCGAGGCAACAGGAGGGTGGAACTGAGGCGTATGGGCGGTCACGGATGCCGCTCGGTAATCGCGGCTCGGCTCATTCTCGCGCTGTCGGCCGTCGGCCCTGCACGGACGCTCGCCCGCCCAACACTAGTACGTACGAATACGTAAACTTTACCGAAGTAACGAACAGTGGAAAAGCGCGCAGTGCTCCCCACCCTGAACACACTGGATGCAATTTGTGCAACTTATTCCGTAGTGTATTGTGACGTAGAATAATACTGTGAATTTTAAAAGTTGGAGAAAACTGTTTAACACCTGAGTTTGGATATATACGCTGTTTATGGTGATGGATGACTTATAAATATTTTATGGGTGAGTTGAGTATATAAAAACTTAGAATAGGTTGTAGTTAAATTTGTTGCCGTATACGCCTACTAAGTAAATATAAGGCAAATGTATTTAGAAACAACGCCATAGCAAATTTTCATAGAACATTTCACAATCACAATACCTATAAAAATATTTAATCATTATAAAAATTAATACACTATACAGTACCTAAATATTTTGGTCAAATAATATTAACACATTTAAAAAACAATTTAATTTTAATATTTTTTTTAAAGCTGTTACCTAAGTTAAGGTATCAAGTACCTACTTCCTATATGTGACTCTTCACTAGTTTGAGAAGAGTGCATTATTCAAGGTAGTTATAGGTAGGTATAACATTAGAACAGTAGTTTAGGCTCCAAAAATAGGCTCCTTATAAAAAGAGCAAATTGATAATTTATGTATATATAGCAGATTCTTGCCGTATTTTTTGAGTAGGTAAGTACCTAACCTACATCCATAACTTAAAAAGTTTTCGTCGCTTTATTAAAAAAAAATGTAAAAGATCCTACTACGTAGAGCTGCTTCCCTCGCGTAGTCGTAGTCCCAAAAGAACCATTTACTAGTTAAATCAAATTGAAATCTGTTCAGCGGTTTAGGGTCAGCGCACACGGCGAGCATAGAGCAATTTCTTGAAACACTGAAAACTGAACTTTATTTATAAAGCTTAAATTTAAGAGTGCAAAATTAAATTTTCGTCTGAACGTGGATCATACTCGAGCATGCGCGATTGCGCAATTTTGCACTATGTTGACAGTTAAAGTAATTTTTTCAGTGTTCTCAGAATAGCAGAGGGTTTGCTAGCAGAGCAGATCGTTCTGTGTGTAGACACTCAGATGGAAAAAGGTATCAAGCATTTATATTTTTTTTTTATCTATAATGATTTTTATTTTCGTCTATTGTTTTTGGGCTCCGGGTCCTTAGTTACGCACTTTGCTGAATTAATAATAATACATACCACGTTATAATGCATTTGTTGAGTCAGATAAACAACAATCAGATAAGTTAATTTTGATATTTTTTTGGAGTTTTAACACCTCGCCATCATCATCATAGTCCTTTCGCAACTAATGCACTTAAACAGCTGCAAAATTGAAGGGTTGGGATTCTGCAGTGGGGTTCTTAAGCAAGCCTGGTTGCACCTGTACATCTAAGAGGACTCCATAAAGTCCTCAAGGGGGTGTGAAGTCTGTCAGCCTTCATGAAGCTTAAGTGTTGTTTCTGTCTTTAGAACTATAAGCATGTATTAAAGAGACTACAGCATTCTGAAGCCGTTTTGAATCTGTTATTTTGTCTGAGCTTAAATATTTCGTTGAACACTAAGAGCGTGAAGATATATGTATCTCAGTTTAACCCCAAGCGCGCAATAAACGCTTTGTTCTAGAACCTAGTGCGGCTGCACTTAAGCTCACAAGTCACGTGCACGAACACTTAGATTTGGAACAAATATTTGTCCGTTGAAATATTTCCAGTTTGTGCGGACTAGAACATGTGGCCATAAGCGCAGAAACGAGCTATCTGGGCCTGTAGACAAGTTGCAGTTTAAAATTCGAATCGTCAAACGAACTCTAACAAAATGTATGGAAATGACACAAGCTTTCGACAAATCGGGCTGTCACTAATCCTTTCCATACATTTTGTTTCTATACGATTTTTTATTCAAATGTCAAATTGCAACGTGTCTAGCTCGCCTGGTGTGGCGTCACTTCAAACATTATCTTTTTTTAATTCAACGGTAGGTTCCTGTAGCCCCATGTTACTTGGAGGCTTTATTTCGGCCAGAAATGCAAACGCCAGAAAAGAAGAATGGATTACAAATCTGTGGAATGTAAATTACATTCCACAGATTACATTCCACAGATTCTTTAACATTAATTTTTGATATTGTTGATTTGTTGTTATAATTATGTTATAATTATTTTTCTTCTTATTTTCATTATAGATGTTATTAATGTTATTTTTGATACTAGTAGCTTTGTAGTGTGTCTTCCGTGCTGAGGCTAAATAAATGTTTCTTTCTTTCTATATCTCGTTTCAAAAACATAAGGTTCGTGTCCCACTGAGCAGTACAAGTGTTGCTATTAAAAATTACTCTTCGCAGAGGGGTCCATTTTTGGACACTTACATGTCTTTTAATAAATTACTGGGTACTAAATGATTTTCGTCGCTAGTTGACGCAATGGTCAATGCTTTTACACAACTATAAAAAGTTGAAGGTCGTCTACAGATGTATTGGTATGTCGCTTTATGAGCATTATATGAAAAGAAAGAGTATTCCTACCAACCGAACCAAATAAGTTGATTTATGATCATTACTTCAACTTGTAAGTTAGTTACATCGTCGTTATACGCACTACTTAGCTAGGTTCTAATTAAAGTGGGATCAGTTTACTTTAGAGCCAGAGAACCCACATTTCGCTCCCACCTATGTTTAATAATTTGCTAAGAATTATGAATAAGGAGCTATTTCAATCTAATTTGTGTCAGGATAAAACCGCAGCCGAAAATAGTTTCTACAAATATTTACATTCTACAAATTTCTACAACGTCATTAAATTAATTATAATGATACATTATTCCTTTATTAAAAGTAAATAGTCATAGAAATTAAATGTGTAAAATTAAACTATGATTATTACTTACAACTCTATACTTATTAGAGATTCTTCTTATTCTTCTTATTAGAGATCTAGACTTATTACTCTATAATAATAAATATTATAAATTTAAATGGAAATTATAATAAATCCCTTTAAAATCAAGCGTTACCTGCCATGCATTGAATAAATAAATCATTTTGATATGGAATACGTGTACCTGAATTTACCTGTAGATTGTAAATAAGAAAATTTTGTAATTCCTAAAAGCACCGCTTATTAAATAACTTGTACCTACTAGTGGTTGTTTGCAAAAGGGGTTAGGGTTGAGCTCACAAAGTTGTGCACTCGTACATCGGAAGTTCACTAATTACAGAAGGTACATAAGGTTTCAGTTTCGACCTGTAACTTTGAATTACAAACAGAATTACACTTTTATACGTAATGTACGTACCTACGTTCGAATCGAGGAATTTAATAAGTACGCCTCTTGTCTATAGGTTCTCAGTATCGTTTGAAAAGACTATTGGAAACGATATTTATGAACGCCTGAATGTCAAAAGCTTATGTCATTTTGTTTCGATTTGTTTGTCGTAGATTCGAACGTTACTTGCAACTTGTCAATCAACTGTCTCCTATCACAGGTATATCTTTACTTAAAAGGAGGTCTCTTTGTAAGATTTACTGTAAAAGTTGTACAAGTTTCTGCAATAAACTTTTTTATTTTTATTTAGTAGCATGAGAGCCCTGACCAGCGTTTCGTATACTTTCCATACATAAATCCATTTTGTATGAATAAGCACACGTAATTTTTGTCAAAATGGAGACCAGTGCAGTGCATGAAACATAATAGGGTTGGAGGAGATTTCTGGACTAAAGCGTTACATTAATAGGTACCATCACACCGAATTCCCTAAAGCAAAACTGCAGTAATCTAAGTAGGTACAGTCTACACAAATTCTTTAAAAAAATATGGATTATTATGTGCCTCAAATAAAGTGTTTCTTTACTAAAATCACATCTTGTAGGGTACTTGTACAGTTAACAATGATGTTTGTAACATCTGCGTAGCGCCCCATTTGTCTTAAATACTAATGCAACTAAGAGCGTGCTCTGAGTAAACAAAGCTTAAGTTAAGAGTGTAATGAAACCGTATGTTGTCCCGTAGGGATGCCCTTTTTCTTTGTCCACCCACTCCATTTAAAGCACCTATGGGCTCTCGTTAATTCCTTGATAGAATTTAATAGTGTCACAAGTAAAAATATGTATGGATTTTTATGCATAACATGAAGTATTTTAGTGAAAAAAAAAACAATAACTTGAACCTCATTGATCACATAAACGAGCGTCGAGTTCAATATACAAGAAATGTGTGATCTACAAGAAAGTATTTTTTTTGTTGTTGAGTCATCTCCTGGATATTACGATACGGCGATACCGATATTACTTTTTCATATTATTTTACAAACACTAAGTATTAGGCCAGAGCTAACTAAGGTTAGGCTGGCCGCGATCTTCCAAAAAATTCATTTTGGTTACGGCTATAAAGAAAGATGGGCTACCTATATCTATGTCTCCTACTAAAAAACAGTGTCAGTAGTTAAATCTTCTGCTCGTCAATTCCCAGAAAACCGTAATGACCGATTAGACTATCGCAGCAAAGTTGTATCGTTGAAAATCCGCGTATTATAAACATTGAATGGATCCGCAACTTGTTACTCCCAATTTACCACAGTTTATGCAGTTATTTTTCATTATTTTTATATTTTTCTTTCTCCGATTTTTACGGCCGGTTTAAAGTTATGTCGTGCCAACTTCAACCCGGACAATAAGTTTGGCGAGAACTGTAAGTATATTATAAACTTAGAAACTTTAGGGATTAGTGTTTTTAATACTTAACATTATTAAGAGCCTGTTTCATCACCTCTGCTTCTCTGCTAACAGCTGGGTAAATTAAATTGATCATTTGTACGAAATTATCTGCTAAGAAAATTAACGTGAGCATATCAGGAGGTAGTAAAACAGGCCCCTAATCACTGTTTAAACACTGCAAAAGAATCTGTCCTACAAAATGTCACTGTAACTAGAGAATTATTTGATTTTATAAACTGCAAACTTAGAGGATCTTCATCAGATTCATCATTCATCAATTCATTTATCAGATTCATCAGACTCCTGTTTAAAAATTTCTTTTGTCTTAGGACCAAGGGTTTTTTATTTTCCTAGAATACAATATTAAGTTATTGAACTCTAATATTATTACAATCTGGCCAACTAGGCTAATTAGTAATTTTTCTATGACTTTATAAAATAGCTTTATAAAAAATAATAGCTTTATAAAATAATTTTACTAAGAAGGTATCCAATAGCACTTTTATTATAGTCTTTAGGAAAATACACTTTGTTTTTGTGTTGTATATTAGTAATATCAAGTGATTTAAAATCTATTTGTGGTTTTGAAAACCATTACAGGTATTAAAAATTATACTTATGAACGTAATCCAACACTACAATTTTTATTTACCTCGTAAGTTCTGTAGACGTTTCAACTACTTACCTCAAATATTTAACGTATATTTAAGCATATTAAGCTTTTCAAATTAACCCTATCTAAATTTAAATTAAAAAACCGTAGTAAGTTATGTAGACTTTACGGAGTTGTGTGGTATTATTTTACGTGGTTAGAAGCGAGTAAACTTTCATTCTGCAAATGTGGTTTATTTGATTTAAACGGCGGGTATGCGAGTATGGGTAGGCACCTGCCTACACCGGCTCCTGTACCGTGTAGGGTAAGACTCTACCTAATTGAAATCTCTACGCAACTATACGTTAAGCGAGCTTCTGTAGAATTGTTTGGTTTGAGAAAATGTTTGTTACCTGGAACCATTATTTTTTCAACGAAATAAAGTGTTAAAATGGCTTAACTAGCTATGGAGAGGTTTATTACCTTACCATGCTTTTGCCATACTTATTGCAGTAAGGCAAGCTCCAGACAAGTACAAAATTGTAATTAGAGTCAGAATTGCTAGTGTCGAAGATCTGTTTCGCTTGGCACAAGACTGGGAGAAGTTCACTGACGCACAACCTCCAGTAACGAAAAGACACCTAAAGAAGAAGAAATCATTGGATAATATTTGATTTAAATCCTCAAAATCAGACAGAAATCGCTACTCAATCGTCACATCAGCCCCGTATTTGTCCGACACGTGATGACACCTAACCAAATTTTGTGAGAGAAACCATATCGCGGTTCAGGAATGAGACGTAAATGCACAACGTCATCTAGTAGTCCAAAAAGGCATTATTGATAATAAAATACTACAAACAGAAATATTAATATATAAAACCTAACTACAATGTGTTTAAACACCGATCTTTAGCTCTTTTCATGCCAGCTGTCTTTCACTGTTACTCAGCTTTGTATCAAACACATAATTTAGCTAAGTATTAATTAAGTAAATTTGACATGCCAGAATGACCTTATACCACAAACTTTATTTCGCAAGTATTCTCTATTCCATAACTTAAAGTCACAAAATTGTAAGATGTAGCTCCCCCACTATTATAATAAGTCCGCCACCGCCACCGCCGCCTGTCCTGACAAACTTTCGTTGTTTGCGGCACCTGCATTTCTCTTCTTCTGCGACAGTAATAACCTGCCTTAGAATTATTACCTACTTCATAAGAGCACGGCACACCAATGCAACTCAGCAACGCCTTTGCTTGAGACCATCGTAATTATGAAAAATCTTTTTAGGTTAAACTTTTAGTATTGTCCCCTGTATCGCGGCTGCGTTTTTATCAACTGGGGGGCTGAAATGGCCAGTTTTGATGAATCATAAATGGAATTCGTATACATGAAGCTACACATTGTATCGATATCTGACTGATCTGGCTGACCTCGCATTGTACAGGCTTATCGTACTATAAATAAGAGTCAAGCTGCCTTGGGAATATTTGACACGCTGTTTTCGCTCGTGCCATTCATATTAGGACTCAACCCAAAAGTAGATATTGAAGCCCCCCTAAACCACTCCCCTGCCTTGCAAATATTTGCTCTCTTTGGGAACTGAAACCACCCCCCGTAGCGCAGAATATAGCTCAGCCATTCGTGCCGTCGACGTCGCTAATTACTCTAATTATAATAATATTTCAACATCGATTTACACGTCGTAATTGGAGGCATATTATAAGCTTACAGAAGATTAAGTATTTCCGCTGTCTGAGATTCTGTTTCGTAATAACTATGAAGAGTATATTCAAAATTCAAAATTCAAAATATTTTATTTCAATTAGACCATATAAATAGGTACTTTTGAAACGTTTAACTAGTTGCACGGTTCCAAAAAAAGTGGGTCTTATGGAGAAGAGCCGGCAAGAAACTCCATAGATACTCTTTTTAAAAAAATATGTGTGGTAACAGTAACAATTGTTGTGAATAGTAATGAGGATGATGCAGTTTGATGTGTAAATTCAGAGATTAAAGAGTACGTAAGTATTAGAATTGAAATTAGTGCCATAGCAATTAGAGCCGACCAGTCCCGACAGACAGCACTCGTTCACGAGCATGACGTGTGTATCGGCGCCGTTTGACTCAACCATGTTGCAGGGAATAAAACGACCCGACACACAACGCCACCATCAGCAGGACATTTAAGTGAGAATGACAGGCTCAGACTGCGGGGCTAGTTATATTTATGTAACATCAAAGCCTGCAGAGTACTCATACTTTACAGTTCATATTGTTAATTTCTCAATAATAAAAGATTTACGGTTAAAATATATCTCAATTTAAAAGTTCGCAGGTAAAAAATTAAATGTTACAATATAAGATATAATTAATTGGTATAATTATTGCAATGTCAAGTTATAAATTATTGCAATGTCAAATAGTAATAATAAAATAAAAATAAAAATATATGTCAGCCTGAAATGTTGTAATTATGGAGTCAATAGCCCGGTTCATTGGAACAGTTCAATCCCAAGCATTTTTGTCGTCTATATAATCTTTCACTGTGTAAAAACCTTTAAGACATAGCTTCTGCTTGACAACAGATTTAAATTTGTTCAAGCTTAGATTTTGAATATTGCTTGGGATTTTATTGTACAAGCGTATACACTGGCACTTGAACGAATTACTTATCTTCTGGAGCCTAGTTGAAGGAACAATAAATTTATTTTTATTCCTTGTATTAATATTATGTGTATCACTACGTTTTTTAAAAAGATTAATGTTCTTATGAGCATACAATAAATTTTCATAAATGTACTGTGATGGAACAGTCATAACATTAATCTCCTTAAATTTATCCCTCAGTGAATATCTGGGACTTAAATTATAAATTGACCGAATAGCTCTTTTCTGCAGTACAAAAATAGTTTGTATGTCGGCCGCATTTCCCCACAACAAAATACCGTACGACATCACACTATGAAAATAACTGAAATAAACTAGGCGCGCAGTATCTACGTCAGTTAAGCAACGTATTTTTTTGACTGCGTATGCTGCAGAACTGAGCCTTTTCGACAACTTATCTATATGTGGGCCCCACTGAAGTTTTGAATCTAAGGTGATGCCTAAAAATACAGCAGTGTCCACAAGCTCCAATTCTTTGCCATTTATAAGTACACTGGTTTTCACCTGTTTTACGTTAGGTGTTGTAAACTTAATACATTTCGTTTTATTTTCATTTAAAAGTAAGTTATTAGCATTAAACCAGTGTACTACTTTAGAGAGAGCACTGTTTACATCGTCGCTAACCATTTGTTGACGTTTGAATTTAAACAATAGTGATGTATCATCAGCAAACGGGACTATCTCATGATTATCCCTAATTAGATAAGGTAAGTCGTTTATATAAACTAAAAATAAAAAGGGGCCAAGAATTGAGCCCTGCGGCACTCCCATAGTAACTACAGACCCGGAAGATCGATTTCCGTTAACGTCCACTCTCTGAATCCTATTACCCAGGTATGAGATAAGAAGATTCAGAGAAGTGTTTTTAACGCCATAGTGGTGTAACTTCCTGATCAATGTTTCGTGAACCACGCAATCAAAGGCTTTAGATAAATCGCAAAAAATGCCCAAGGCATCGCATGATTCCTCCCACATGTCAAATATATGACCTAAAAGTTCAACTCCGGCATCGGTAGTTGAACGACCCCTCGTGAAACCGAACTGTTTAGAATGTAACATTTTATTTTTGTTAAAGAACCTTTGCATTTGTTCTAATAAGAGCTTTTCGAAAATTTTACTAAAAGTAGGCAGCACGGATATTGGTCTAAAATTAGTGGGGTCAGTTGTGCTGCCTGATTTAAACAAAGGTATTATCTTGCTGTTTTTCATAAGATCAGGAAATTTACCAACGTCAATACAATCATTAAAAATAACGGTTAGGGTAGGTGCCACAATGTCAATGATTGATTTGGTAACGTCAACAGAATTACCCCAGAGGTCTGAAGTTTTCTTCACATTTAACATATTGAATGCTTTAATTATATCCTTACAGTTTACATGATTAAATTGGAATTCATCATCAGTAGCTTTTACATTTTCCATAAGTATAGATTCTGCAACAGTGGGTGATGAGTTTAAGAATTTAGTTGTTGAAACAGGAATATCCGAGAAAAACTTTTCGAATGCTGTGGCTACTTCTAAATCTGATTTAATTATACTATCGCCAATATTAAGACTATAATCACTACTTCGTTTACGAGACCTTCCTGTTTCACTGTTGATAATATTCCAAGTCATTTTAATAACATTACTGCTGTTTTTAATTTTAAGACTTAAATAACGAGACTTGGCAATACAACAAATTTTCTTAAATATTTTTGAGTAATTTTTGACATAATTATTAAATTCTGGCGTGTTAACATATGTTCGCTCACTGTATAGCTCATAAAGTCTTTTCCTGCTTTTATGGATACCAACAGTGGCCCATTCACTGAAGGATGCTTTACCGTTAACTGTGATCGTCTTGGGGGTAAAAGTAGAATCAAATTCCGTACAATAAGTATTAAAAAAGGTAGCATAAAGTTTGTTTGGATCATTATTGTACGACAATGTAGGTAATTTATTATTAAGTTTGTTTTTAAATAATTCCAAGCGATTTGCAGTTTTTGGGTTTACAGTGATACATTTCTTGGCGATAATTTCATTTTGATTATAAACAGTAATTAGCTGCCCACAGTGGTCAGAATCTAATAAATTAATAACTTCTTTATGGTGTGGTGTTATGCTGGTAAAAATATTATCTAAACATGTGGCAGTAGATGCAGTAATTCTAGTAGGCTCCAGAAACAAGTTAGCCAGATTGTATGACAGAAAAAGATTTTTTAATTTGGTACAGGTAGTTGAATTTTCTAATAAATTAACATTAAAGTCCCCAGATATGATGATGGATTTGTTTGACTTACAGATCTTATGAAGTACATCCTCCATCACCCTTTCAAAACAATCATACAACCCTGATGGAGGTCTGTATACACTTAAAACAACAAACCGTTCCAATTCCACGCAGGCTATTTCAATTGTTCGTTCAACAGAGAGGCCCACAATGTCCCTACGTTCTTTAAACCTGTACTGATTATTAACTAGGATTAAGGAACCACCATGGATAGCATTCTCTCTGCAAAACGAACTACCAACCTGGTGATTATTAAAGTTAAACATTAACTGGTGACTTTTCAACCAATGTTCTGTGATACAAAGAATATCTATTTTATTACAATTCATAAACAACT
Organism: Acronicta psi; assembly: GCA_946251955.1. Classification (NCBI taxonomy): domain Eukaryota; kingdom Metazoa; phylum Arthropoda; class Insecta; order Lepidoptera; family Noctuidae; genus Acronicta; species Acronicta psi. The sequence continues at coordinate 4,432,772 of OX276475.1, read as the reverse complement.
CAATTTCTAACTCTTTATTATTAATTCCTTGAATGTTTTGGTGGGCCAGGCTGGTAAAATTACAATGTTTATTGCTAATTGTGTTTTGAAGCATAGATATGCAAGAGGTTGTCTCTGTTGTCCTAATTTCTAATTTAAATTATTTACAATGTCAATAAGAGGAATGTCAGATAATGGCTCAATAAAACCAATATGTCTTATAGCCAGATTCTTGGCTAACGTAATAAAATAGTATGAAAGAGACATAGCGAGCTGTCTCTTACAATAAGTAGAAAGATAATAATTATCTTTCGTCATGTAAAAATACTTTCTAACATAATTGTTAGTGTCAATTAAATGGAATTTCTCATTGTTTATAGATATAGTATGCAATGTTAAGTTTAGCTTATATCTAATGGTGTTTTCTTCCTGTGGCAAACTATTTGAGTAGGGGAATGTAAACAAGACTATATTATCTAAATTTAGGGCACATAATTTTGTATGAAATTCAATCAGGTTCTTTTTATTTACATTACCTCTATTACCAGTTAAAATAATTAATGTGGTGTTTGACTTGTAATTGTAATTAATTGCTTTATTCATAATATCCACATAATTTAGTCCAGGCATGCAGTAGTTAGTTGTCACTTGCCCCATGCAATTTGACAACAACTGGCCCATGCCTCGACCAATTTCATCACTAAATATTACATAACTACTACTAACACTTGAATTGACAGTTACAGGTGTGTTTAAGTTTTCAGTAGTCTGAGAGGAACTATAATTGTTAGCTACATTAGTAAAATTTTGCAAAATGCTGGTGTCACATGCCAACGGTGAATGAGACTGAGAGATGTTAGGGTCATTAAATGACTTGTTACTTATCATTGACTGTCTGCGCTCATGGTTACATGTACATGCGCTTACTAGCTCATTCATGGCCATCATGTACTCCTTCATTTGCATTTCAGAGCTTCTATATTTACTAGTCATTGATATCAATTTTTCATTAAGGATATTAAGCTCAGAATTTAAAGTTTCAATGTCATTTTTGTGTTTTAATGTACTGTTTTTCAGTTTAGTTGAATAAATATCAAGTTTATCAAGTACTTGAAGCCGCTCTCTATTTAGTTTGACATTTTTTATGAAGAACTTCTGTCTTTTTACCAACCTTTGTGTTTTTTTAATGTACCTGTTAATTTTTACATATTTTTTAAATTTGTTTTTGCTACACTTAACCACCTGCACAGAGTTGTTATAGTCATTAGTGCATGTTAGGTCTATTGTGACTATGGGTGTGTTATTTGCAGCAGAAACCATACCCGGAGCATCAACTATCAACTCATTGTATAGACTTTGGTTCAATGCGGCAGTGGTGTTTAATTCTAACAAAGATATTTTATTGTTTGCCTCATGTAGCTGGTGTTCTAGGGAATGTGCGCGGTTTAGAGCTTCTTCGTACTCAATGCTACATTGGTTGAACCCATCCACAACGAGTTGGAGCCTGTCCCGGGCATCCACAGCCTCAACATATTGTAAATGTAGCTGAGCCATGTCGGCTTTTAAATTACTATTTTTGTCTAACAATTTAATAAACTCTCTCTCATTGTCATCCCTTTCACTATTCAGTTGGTCACACAACTCCTTGGATGCCTTAAGCTCGCTCAAAACCAGTTGAAGTTTGGACTCCTCCTGGCGAGCAGAGGCCTTGCGAGTCAGCATGATTATAGAATAGAAAGAAGCAAAGAGTTGAGAATAAAAGTAGATTATTAAAGTTAAGTAGAAAAGTAGTTGGGTAATTAGTAACTAGGGAGTAAATAGAAGTATAAAGAAGTGAAGTTGTGTTACCAAACTAGAATTAGAATGAATTATTACACATGATGTCTACGTAAACGTTAATTAATAGCACCCTTACGAGCGAGGAGGTGTTATGAACCCGGTGTCGTTCGATACTCGTTAGCTAGACGGATACCGAGTCTGGATTAACAATGACTCCAGAAATAGTTGAATCAATTGACGCGAGAATGTGTCTGAGTGCGATATCGATCTAACAACAAACGGCAATAAGCATTACGGACAGACGACATTTAATTTTAAGTTTTACTTTTTAAGTGTAATTTTTCGATGGCATGTAGAGAGCAGCGAGCGGTTGGGTTTTATGACTTTGCACTACAAACACAATATATGTTTATATGGTATGCACAATTCCCCGGTATTTTAGGCCCCTTATAATGGGGGCGAGCCTATTGTCATCATTCAGGCTCCGAGTTGCGACTGGGATTTTTATAGAAAAACTCAATAACACTGGTGGGGAATCAAAACTGATCATGACTGATCTTGTCAGTCAATCTTTCGACCACTACGCCAATGAGGCACTTTAAAAATATCAGTGAATGTTATATTTGTTTGTCGATCTTATCGACTCCGATGTTAAGACAGTACTTACATAATCTGTGGTTACAATTAAGTTTTATCTCTTGAGTTAATGAATCTGTAAGCGCATGTCTTGTTTTCATAGATGTACAGCAACAGTGTTTCAGAACACGTCAAGTTATTAAAGTTTATCGACTTTATACGGCCACATCACTATTCCGCCCCGCTTAATACGATGATAGCATAATCGTTTAAATATAATTTTGGTAACACGCTGTTTATATAGGTATGTTCATAGTGCTTTAGGCTCTATTCTTAGCCTAACGGGATAAAAGGATCAGCAATATACGTGCTGGTACTCGGGGCGCTGGGAAATGGATTCAATAGGCTTTGCCATGATGTGTTATTAGTTATTATATATCTGCTTGTTAATGAGGATACAGCTGGGACCTATTTAGTAGACTTCATTAAAAATATCCAATACGCCAGTGACAGATATGTGATAGACACAAACATCGTCACTAATGTATGTAGCTTTGGTGATGCATAGCTTTTTGTGAAGGTTAACTATTAATCACTTTATTACGGGATTGCATAAAGATACTAATTATAAATTATGTTTTCGTTTTCGCCATCGCCAGCCATTTTTTTCCTTCATTTAAAATCTTACTAATATTATAAATGTGAAAGATTGTGAGGATGGATTGATGGATGTTTGTTACTCTTTCACGCCAAAACTACTGAACGGATTTGGATGAAAATTGGCACAGAGATAGATTATAGTCTGGAATAGCACATAGGCTACTTTTTATCCCGGTAAAATTTATAGTTCCCGTGGGATAGCGGGCAAAGCCGCTGGCGGAAAGCTAGTAAATTATAAATTACTTATGTCTAACATATTATATGTAACCAATACTACCCTCGTTGAAGCATTACAGGGAATTAAAGCGCCACCCTGTATAAGTAATAATTATTATTATGACTGTGGCATTTAAAAACGTAGTATTTGAGAAAATTTGACGCAGTTTCGGGGTTTATTCATCCTCTTTAGGAAAGAAAAACAGTAAAAAGTTCCACTCTTACACTTGCAATTCGCAAAATCAATTGGACAACCGACATTGAATTAGGTAAAATATTGGCTGCAGTACAAACTAGCTCCAACACTATATGGATTACTAGTTTAGACTTGGATAATTAATAAAAGTTTCGCTAAGTTCAGCCAAGCGTTTGGCCAGTGAAAACTAGGAATAGCACAGCAATGCAATCAGACGCTCTGCAAATATTTTGAATAGCACAGTTTTAAATACGGTCGTCTTTTTTTTCGAGAAATAAAAATTACGGCTTATTCCTTTTAAGTCCCCGGTATTGGGTTAATGGAACGCCATTCCGCTGATCACTATATTGTATTAAGCCAACTAATTTTTACGGATTTTATCGCGTTATATTGTCCGTTATATAAAATCCGTAAAAAGTAGTTTTATTCCAACTTAAGCTGTTAAAAAGGACACTAAATGGTAGAAAGGCCACTGAATGTGTCTTTTTACTAGCTCCAGCAGCAATTCCTCTAGAACTCATAGCAGCTCTTTAGCAATTTTATAAAGTGAATCATTTACTTACCATTGATACGAAAAGAAGTGAATCATAATATTACCTACATGATTTATTAAACGCCGACTTTTACCCGAGCTGAACTCAAAGCATAGATAATTTAGAAACATGACATGAAACCTCCATGAAAGATAAGAAACACGTCTCTTATTCCCGAAAGAATAAGCAGATTCGTTCGCCTACAGATTCTCGGTATGTGTAAAGTTCTATGTAATAGGAGCGAATGTATTGCCTGTTGATTTGATTCAACTTGGTACAAAACTAAACTTCCACGCTCCTACTGAGAATGATAGAGAAAAACATAATACTGGACCTGGGAATGTAACCCAGGAGCTCACGCAACTGGCGTAAACTCTCCCATGTGCCAGTTAGAAACAGAAGTAGGTATTAGAATTTAATAGCGGTAGTGAAGACAAATGTCAACGGATTCGTTAATAAACCTTCGTTTAACCAGAGGATTTATTGACCCGGAGCAGTTTACTAATAACTGAGTAGCGTTCGCTGGGGCGGGAGTGCGTTTCTCAAGCGGTCAATTGATTAAACGAAGCAATTAAGCAATCAGTCCTCAATGGCAGCGGCGATTGTCGCAAATGAGTGCGGGTTCGACATCTGCGTGCTCCACGGCTCTCGTTAGCAGACCCCGGCCGCTCCATACACCATAAACATTGTATTTACGTATACGTCATACAATTTATACCAAAGCCCCTTAAAAACACACACCCTAACAAGTTTTTGTCGCTAATTAATGTCACAGTCAAAGTTAAATTTAACGATTCAAAGAATTGATGTCTTTGTATTGAATTCCTCAAATATCGACTTAATTATGTTTGATATTAATTTCTTTCATTCATTTAAAACTTTTGTTTGTTTTTGATGTTACATTAATAACGTTATATTATAAAACTCAATAAGTTTTGCTTGCTTTTAGGTTTTTTCAGTGTCAAACATTCTGTGTTTATTACTTGTAGACAATATAATTATTTTGTAAGGCCCTATTAAAACACCATTAAATGAATATCGATAAAACTCGCCATAACTATGTAGCATAAGTACCTACTTGTATGTGCACGTCACATTTTATTCAGGAGTTCCTTTCGGGGCGTGCACGTTGCATTTGTACTGCGATAAACAAGTCACAGGATAACTTTATAGAGCTATGAATCGCGGGTCTCTGGGTAGCTGTAGCGAATTATTCTAAAATTAAACTGTATTTATTGGCGGACAGTTTGGCGAAACAGTTTGAAACGACTGTGACATCCGGGCCGATCAAAGTGATCGAGAACGAGCGTCGAGTCGGCGTTTTATTGCATGCAGTCGACGCGGACGCGCCTACGCTACCCATAGGTACACCGTATAACCGCCATGTTGGATAATTGACTCCGTTCAGCCATCCATATGAATGGTAATGCCAAATTTAGGCGCAATCCCCGCGATCGCGTGCCGCTCTACGTAAATTGAACCAACAAAGTTGACGACTTCAACGTTCTATGTATATCATCATGATATACATAGAACGTTGAAGTAGTTTTAAATATTGTGGGAGTTAATGCAAACAAGCAGTGTCGGGTTAAATTAAAGATGACTATTATGCATAAATTGTGTGGAGTGGGTTGCTAGCTTCCTCTTGCTCCTTATGCACAAAGGATATCGAGAGAGCATACCGCAGCATGCGCTGGCATTAATTCACATTCTATTTTTAAAATAATATCGGCTGTCTTTATTATTAGGAAAAAGAAAACAAAACTCTTTCAATATATTATTGAGAATCCGACACATTGCCTCTGTCTAGAAAATTATGCTGACACAGAATAGTCATTTACTAAACAAATAAGCCTCCCAATGTTTTTATTTTCGACTGAATTCACAAAAATAATTCCTTATAAATATTTAAAAATTCAAATTAGGTTGAAACTCCTCACGGGATTTTATTCGAAAAGTTTTTTCGTTAGTTAATTACAATAACCATAAATTACCTAACAGTGCTGGCTGATGTCAGTGGTGACGCGCGTGTTCGTGGACATGTATACATGTAGCTACACTATGCGTGTATGTGTATGTATGTATCAATAACAGAGGTCACGTTATATCGCCGCGACAAGTTTTCCATGTGTTCAGGGCTGATGTTATAACAGTTAATCCCTCGGCCCTCGGGCCCGCCGCCCGCGCCCGCCGCGGCCACATGTCACCGGCCCATTAAACTCAACACCCTAACAAAAAATAATGACTTCACCATACAGTTCCACGCTCACAACCCGTTCAATTTGTGTTTAATCTTCTTAAAGCGCGACCTACGTAATGAAATTAAAAAGTCACAAATTAACGAACTAAACAACCCCTATGGGACATATGGGTATGTAAGTACTTCTTGCTGGGGCCCGGAGATAATAAGAAATACCTTTGTGTAATCATGCGTGAGAGTGGGGTCCTTTTACTTGGCAGTCCAGTGGTCATACACCTAGGCTATCACTGCTCATTCTAGTCTACGTAAACGGTGTAGTGATAAACTATGATAATGGCTAATAGACATGGAGAAGAAACGTACTACGTGAACTGCATCAATCCGAATTAATTGGAATAAAAGCAAGAGGATGATAATGAGGAAGTAGCAAAAAAACGTAATCGAGATTCTTAAAAGTTTTTAATAGGTATAGTTACTGTAACATTGGTAATGTGCTCAGAGATACCTAGTTGATATTTACTTGCGGCTTATGTACAAATGCACCGAGCAATCCTTTGTTGGCGAAGTGCAATGAATACATTAACATTATTAAGATTAAGGTTTTGTTTGTAGTCTCAATGTATCAACACCCCACTCTTGGGACTAGATATACTTTCAGAATGAGATTGGTAATAACTATACTCCATCACGCTGCCCTAGCCTACTCACACGCCAAGAAAATTTCTCGGAAATGAAGGTATCCTCAAAACTTTTTTCTTCCCTTTTTAAGAGTTTCTTGAATTCAAACATTATGAATTGACAGTCCAAGGTCTTATCAATAGGGTACCGTTATCATGACTCAGATAAATACAAAAGTTACCTGAAATATAAGAGATACCTATTTGTTTTGTTGACTCTGAATTTTCGTAGCTTTGTGGCTTTCTCAGAGTAGTGCGGTATTTAGGATACTTAGCATGCAAGAGGTGTGGTGCTTTGAACCTTATGCTCTATACAAAACCAACAAGGCGCCCGATGTAAAATATCCAAAGCTATCCGTGTTCAAATTTTAGATCTCTAGTCTCGTCTTAGACATTGTTTCTATACGAGGTGAATATTTTCATATGAGGGGTGATTATCGTCGGGTTTCCTGGTTATGTCAAAGATTACCAGGCTTATATCGTCGCCAGTGAGTACCGGTGACGTTAACCAGAAAAGGCTTAACGATCTCTTAGCGTGTAAGGAGGCCGAGTATCACATGCTAACTGCTTGGTCGTGTAATTTGGTCGTTGCACGTGTGAACGTTTATAGCACACCACAATATTAAATGTAAAGGATTATAAAACTTAATTATAATATTTATGCATCATTTTATGTAGCTGCCTAGTGGTGGTAGACGTGTAGTCCTGGGTTCGATTTCCAGGTCGAGTAAAATTTTTTAGGGTTTTCTTTGTAGCGTTTCGGAGTTTTAATTTGTGTTTACGTGCACCTGTAGTTTATGGATGTTGTAGACGTACATTTCTACGCAATATCAAGATGATTAGTCAACCAGGTAATAAAGTAATACAGGTATTATTTAGCTCTAGAATGAGATAAAATTGTAGTTGCATCCAGTTGCGAGTTCACCGAAGTGCAGGCGGGACTTTAAACTACAAAACATACACACACTTTCGTAGAGCTAGAAACATACTTTAATGTTTTTAACCATCATACCTATATTCCCCGAAGGTGCTTAACATACTTACCGGCGATCTACGGTATGTCAGTAGGTACATATCTGCCTAATCTTTCGGGAACTACAGCCATGATGGTATTTTTGTTTAATTTGTTTAGGTGCGTCGCTGCAATCGGGCGGCACGTGTATGAATGTGCACGAAGAAAAAAAAGTGTGTAAGAATTAGTACCTATAGCAAGTGACGTTCCGTAGTTTCTGCCTACTCCTATGAGCAAATGGCGTCAGTGTATATTTTCCATAATGTATATAAATAAATTATTTTCCTTTTTTTCTATCTATGTTCGTTGAAGAGATCGCTGGTCGCGATAAGGCCACCATTTGTATATTTTAAAATCATGTTGTTCTGTCCGTGTTAATGTTTTGGTGTACAATAAAGAGTATATAAATAAATAAATAAATAGGTTATTTTATGTCCCGTATAGTGTATGTCGTTAAATAAATTATTTACCTATTTCTTTTTTCTTTCCATGTTATTCGGTCGGAGTAATAGGTAGACATGTACCTGTGTATCGTCTACCTACTAAGTAGTAAACCCATCCGTTTCTCTCATTTGACTTTTATATGGAATGGTTAACAATTATCCTTCACGTACTCATTCCTATGCAAACATACTATAGTTAACACAATTAAAGTAAAAGTACATAGTAAAATAGCAAACTAAATTATCAAACAATTTAAGTAGGTACCAACTTATTGACAACGTCTGTGGTCTAATGGTTCGAGCACCGGACTGCTGATCACGAGGTCGTGCGGTTCGATTACCACAGGACACAAACATTTATTGTGATGAATTTAAGTGTTTGTGTTTGTCTGGGTGTTTCCTATGTATTATAAGTATGTATTTAAAATATGTAAGTATTATATCCATTGTCTAGTACCCATAGTACAAGCTCTGCTTAGTTTGGGACTAGATTGTGCTCTATAAAAATGTAAAAAAAAACTATTAAAATTTTGCGTCATCATCCTTCATCTATCATCTATTCATCATCCATCATCCATCGTCCATCTATCTTTGCCCAGCATGTTGGGCAGCCTGATAAAGGCCCTATTACATGGGACGTAAACCTACCGTCGGACTGTGGGTGTACAATTATACATAACTACACCTCTGTCTAACCTTTCGAGGAATATAGGCGTGATGGTATGATGTTAGATAGTTTATCGATTACACCCACATGTCTTGCGAAACGTTATGAAAGTTTAATAGAGTCAGCATTAAGTTTATGTCCTTTGCACAGGACTCCTGTATATCTAATTCTGAAGCATGTTAGTTTACTGAGTGAAATTTCTATTATTCGTAGAAATATTCATAGAAGGAAAGTCTTTGAGAAAGGAAGCTCCGCTTTTCGAAATGTGCGGAATATTTTTGGTGACCAACCATGAAATGTTTGCGGACAATTTTTATCATAATATTATATTTACTTTCATTCAAAGTGAAGCAAAATTTCAGTATTTTTAGAAAAAAGTGCTCATATTATGTTGCTATCAAAACTAAAGCAAGGTAACAAACAAAGCACACGAGTTTCATCTTCAATCTATCCTCAACCCATATACTTACTGTCCTACTGCTGGGCACGGGTCTCCTCTGAGTATGAGAGGGATTACGCTATAGTTCACCACGCTAGCCTAATGCGGGTTGGCTTCTCCAATACCTCTTTTAAAACTTGACAGACAAATAAAAAACAAAATCTAAATACTTGTACTATAAGCAGTATTGAAAAGGAGTCTTCAAAGAAGATTATTAATTAATTTTAACATCTGGTCGTTGGTTCTTCGAAGTCGGAAGGTGGTTAGAGTTGCGGTGAGGGTAGTTGTGGAATATTGAGCGTGCGCCGCACGGGCGGCGTCGCCAGTTCACAGTCCTAATGAGGACACGCCATTCAATAGGACAAGCCATAAACATAATAATATTACATAGTCATTGAATGTCAAATTAAAGTCAAAGTATGTATTTATATTTACACCAACAGGCACCAATTAGCGGGTGTTTATATCTTTATCGATGTCAGAGACATACGATGGTACGATATTAATACTTAGCAAAGTCGATAAGTTAATAACCTGCTTAGCCTTTTAACCGCTACGATAAAAAAATAAATAGTAATAAGTTTTAAAAACTATTTTAAATAGTTTTTAAAACTTTTATTTTCAGTTTTCAAATTTTAACGGCGATACATTTTAATAATATCAGTCTTCTCAGCGAATAGTTAGTTGTGGTGACCGGATACGGTGAATAGTTTGAAATAATGGGTTATTCCGGTTGGTGGCGGTGCCGGTTGCAGGGGCGCCAACTGTGCGGGCAGGCGGCGCGCGCGGCGCTGCGGTCGCCGCAGCCGCCTGTTTGCCTTGAATTCCTAACTCGGGGGAACGAACAAAAATAACATAACGAGTCGAGCTTGTAATAACATTTGTCCTAATATATTACTATTGTGACGGCTCACAGCGTGCCGGATTTATATACTGCCGTGCGAACCGTCACCTTATTATTTATTAATATTAATGCCGGCTGTCTGCACCCAAATTATTTTTCATTAGATATGCGAGCTATGTTACAAGACTTTCTCTCGTTAATATCGCGTGTAAGCAAATCTTTTGATGCGCGGATTTTTCTTAATTTATTTTGTCTTGATTTGTGAGGAATTTTCTCGGAAAAAGTAATAAAATGATGGAGACGTAATCAGGTTATTTTTGGCTTCATAAAGGGTTTTTTATAGGATAATAATAATTGCCTTTCTTTCAAAACTCTTAGTAAACTTAGACTAGTCAAAAATTACTGATGGCCAGTTGGGCAAAAAAGGCTCTCGAACCCAAACGAGATGTACATTATAGAGAAATTGGTACCTAGTTACCTACAGGTGGCCAGGAATCGTTGGATAAAAGCGACCTAATTATAACCGGTGCTTGTTTAAGTCTACAGGGGTCGTCCTTATACAGCAGTAGACCTCTTTTGACTGATATAATGATGATAATGTCGCGCCAACAATTCAATCATTGTAATAAAAACTATGTTCATATTTGACCCCGACAGACACCGCGCCATTAGGATGAATAAAATATACATTAAGCACAGCAAAATTTGTCACTAGGTACACATTGGGTGTGTCTAGCCGATAAAAGCGCTTATAGATTCTTATGAGTAAAATGGCGATCACTAAGCGGTAATCGTTGTCAACAATGTCAATTAGAACTATCAATGACACTTAGCCGCAGTTAGCAAACGAAAACTGTCTAAAGATTATCAGTAAGCGCTTTTTGTAAGCGCTTTTATCGGACAAACAGGCCCATTATCATAAATGGTGTGGGTATTAAACAAAGTGACAAGTTCTTTACGCACTATAAATAAAATGCAGGGTTAATCTAGGTTTAACATTTCGCGGTTAGCGCTTGCAGCTTTATTTTTGCCAACTTTTAGCTACATTAAGTGATGATTATACCTAGTACTTTAAATTAAGTGATTATATTATGAATTATTATAATTATAAGATGGTTTATTTAAATTAACTATAGGTAATAACAGATCTCAATATGAGCTAATAGTGTAGATATGCATTTTACAGTACCAGGTATATTTTTAAAAACATATTGATACTCCAATAAGTTAGTTTTATACTTATAAACCTATATTAATATGTATGCCCCACACTTCTACCTTAACTTTCGGTGAATACAGGCGTGGTGGTATGTTAACTTGTCAGTTCATCGGTAATAATAAAAAAAGCCGAGCTAAAATACTTTCAGAATTCAGATGTAGGTTACTTTCACTTAGGTACGTAAAGTATAAAGTTCTTGGCAACACGTAACTGCAAAAAAGTAAGAGCAAAACTTTTAAGTACCTTTAACCTAGTCAAGTGAACTGATATACGAAAAACTACGAATGGAAAAAAGTGCTGGCTCAAAGGAAAAATTAAATGGAATATGTGCCGACATCCACACGCTGGCAGTTACTAGTTATAGAGAAACTCATACGTCTAACTCTCTTTGCCTAAAAACATTTGCGACACACAGGAACTTTGGTCTTTTGCCCAGTTAAAATTCCAGTGTTAGGGGGCATACATACACTTATATTCATAGCATAACATACCATTAACCTTGTCTACCTCATAGGAGTAAGGCAGAGGTATATTGATGTACATCCACGGCAATGGCATTACGGAAATGCAATTCCCTATAACTGGCATTCAGATCGGCATTTCGTAAGTTACGAGTAAAGATCCGACTTGCTTGGTGATAGGATCTCTTGGGGTTTGACTGGCTGGCGACCTCCCTTACGAGTCTGTCTGATTTTTCCGATTGACGAGTGTTCCGATTTTTGCAAAAGAGAGCCTGTTCCCCCCTCTCGACTTTGCAGTCGGTGTATCAGCAATGCCTCTGCCAAAGGGTGACGATGACTAAGTCCTATCAGGTGGCTGGACTGGTCGTTTGCCGTAAAAAACGGACATTAATCCGAAAAAGTATGAATTTTTGATAATAATTAGATAATAGTTAATGTTTGGTAATAGTTAATGGATTACATTAACTTGATATCAAACAATTCTGATGATAATTAAATATTTTATAAACGCAAACTAATGACACTGGGACAAAACAATGGATATTAAATTATAATTATTTATGAATGAAAACCGCACATTCGTTTTATGTGTCGAACATAATTAATTACGTTGTCATATAACAGCTGTTTTGTTGTTAGCCGCTATTGTGAGCACCGAATCATTTCTATAGGTCGTGATATTATCAACTACTTCCTTCTATTTTCATATAACAGGGTTTTTTTTTAAAGGAGATATTTACCTGCTGATAGCAGCAGTAAAAATATCTATAAATACTGAACCTACATGAACATTCTGCAAATAAACGAACGAACGAAAAATATATACGAAAAAATTGCCGCAAAAAAAATAATTAAATACAGTCTCGTATTATGTAGGAAGCGCGGCTTTTGCGCGGGTTTAAGTATTTCGACATTTTCCTTTATATCTCACGTTGAATTGCAAAATCATCAGTCAAAATTAATGGCATTTTCAGTAGTATTTTAATTGAGAGTAAGGCTTAATAGTCCACTACGTTAGCCTACGGCGGATTCACACGCCCCGCTCGCGCGCCGTTGAAAACAACCCGCAAGACGTTTTCTTCCATAGTTTATGAAATAGAAATGAATTAATACTGAAAAACAGAGGTCTTGAATTTGAACTCGGGACATGGGCAGTACAATGGTCATATCAATAGGCTAGGCTTTCATTATTTAGGTACAACTTATACAACAACTTTTTTACGGTTTTAATTAAAGAAATCTTTACCAGAGGTTCTCATAAATAATTTCAAGCTCGTGAAACCAATCGCGCTGTAGCGATAGCAGATAGATAATAAATTAAAAGGGGGGACTGGACGATGAGTAATGAGCTTTGTTGAACATAAATTTGTATTGTCGTTACTTATTTGACCCGGTAACAATTTTGACAGCAGAACCCCGAGAGATTGGCAACAGCTGCAATTAGTTATTAAAGAGAAAGCCACATTGCTGCTGACATGTATATTTATAGATGTTACATCTTTTTTAATTATTTCTGTCATTTTTTAAAATTTTATGTCCATTTAGTATAGTATCCGTCTCGTAAAGAATTTGTGAATTTGTTTCCACGAGATTGGTAAACGAAGTACCGGGGCACAACTAATGTATCTTTTATAAACACTTCAACTAGTAAAATATGTTAAGATTTTTAGTTCTATTTACATTTCCTAAAGGATGTCGACATCTGAGAAGAAACGTCAAAAAAAAATCGGTAAACTTACTTACTATGGCCTTTTTTATTTGATCATCAACCAATTACTTAGCTGTATGTATAGGTTTATTTTTATTGTTAGGCACAGGTCTCCTCTCAGAGGGTCCAGGTTAGTGGGGGTAAGCAGATTTGTCGTGCCACACCGTCGAAAAATTCTTTCAGATAGGAATCTTCACGATGTGTGAAGTGATCATTAAATATTTCATACTACCTACTAATTAATTATGCGTGTCAATGTAAGGCAATGAAGACTAGCAGCTTTCCATTATCCATTTCACATAAATCAGTTATCGTTTATAAGATTGCACCCTACACTTCGACATTACTCTTACAAATATCTTTGTGTGTGAATATTATAACGTAGTTTTACATAATGTAAGTACAATTTTTTCAGGGCACTTGAGTTTTCTGTAATACAAATAACCCGTTGTATCAGATATCGTCGGAAGTTGTACGGATGCCATGTTTACTTGAGCGACCGCAACGACACGTTAACTGCGCACGCGCCGGCCTGTGTTATTATTATTTATTTTTACACGCATGCTCATCGTTTGCGCAGTTTTCTTTTGAAGACCACCCGGAAGTGCTTACAATTATTCGCTTGTTTGGATAAAATTAAATTTATGAATAAATAATATCATACCTTCGCGCTTTTTTGTACACCCACAGTTCGCAGTACGTTTAGGTCCCATGTGATAGGGGGCGAGCCTATTCCCATTAACCGGGCACAAAATCAAACTCCGAACTTTTACTGAGAATTTCATAAAAATATAACGAGGTATTTAATAATTATTAGGTAGTAACTAAAATAAAACAGTCTGTTGCTATTTAAGAAGGAATGTATATACTCTGTCATGTACAAGACTAATATTTGTACCTATATACAGCTAGAATCATAATATATATACTTACTTATAAAAATCTATTTTGTTATAACCTTTTGTGTGATTAATTACTAAGGTCCTTACATTATCTTACGGTGCAGACTTTCTAACCGATAGAAAGTAACAATTCTTTATCCATCTATTGACACTGTTGTCTTTTGATATTGATGAATTTGTAAAATTGATCTTGAATCCACTTTGTAACCTATACAAAATTTAAGTAAGGTTTTATAATTTATAAGATTTCGTGATTATGGTATAGCAGGCTGTTTTCCGCAACTCCACGTCAATGCGCGTATTTTGCGTAGATTTCGTGATTATATGTAAATGTTATTTCCTAAAGCAAAAAAATATTATATCAGCAGAATTTTGTCATAAAAATCAATATTAAGACATTGTGATTTTATTAAATAATGTCTGTAGCTTTTAGTAACGGCTAATTTACGTGACTATGCCATTATACATAAGAACCTTTATAGATAACGCACTCATTCACATATTTGTTGTGTAAACAAAACATAATCGGTTTTAGATTACTTCAAAACAGAATTACAGAACCCTCTTCGTATAGATTAAAGCTGTATTCCGTCATGGCGGGGTTAACAAGCATAATAATGTATTAATTCCAAGAGTTTTGGTTAAGTCATTACGGATCTCCTAAATAACGTAAGCTGCGCCAAAAACTGACTTTTGTATCTTCATAAATACCAGGTTAATTGAAACCCCTCGTTAATCCTGGCGAGTCGCCCGTAGATTAAGCTGGAGCGAGCATTAACATTTTTACATTTGCTATGCATCTTTCTCGACGGTCCCTAAAAAGGAAGAGGGTGTAATACTTTCCAGCACATTGACTGCAGAGTAATTAAATAGTGAAGAACGAACTCGAAGTGTACTTTGAAAAATTGAGGAAAAATTTGTCAGTCTTAAAGATTGTTCGTTCGAATTGAGTTGAGAAAAGTTCACATTGTGAACTTTTTGACGACTCATTATGGACTTTCTTGAACGTTCTATAAATGCTCGATAAGAGACATATTAGCAAGACACAAAAGAGTCTAAGTAATTTATTGAAATAAAACTACTTTTTACGGATTTTATCGCGTTATATTGATGTTATTTTAATCCTAATCTAATTCTAATTTAGTTTTAGTTGTCTAATTTCGTTTAAAAAAATTCTAAGATGTTTTCTCGTGTGATGTACAAACAAAATGAATGAATATTACATTTTTCGTTTCAATCGACGGGTAGCTGACCTATTTCGGATACTAGAAGGTATATCGTAAGTAGCTAAGTTTGAAGGTGGGCAAATCCTTGGGTGATGAATGCATCCCGGGCCGCGACCCCGCGGCCGCCCGTCATCCGTCACGGGGCTATCGCACGTCTCGCCCGACGTAAAAATGCTCCCCCCTCCTAACACTTGATTAATGTTTGAAAAAAGCCCAATTAAGCGTACACCCGAACATTTTATTTAACTTCACCCGTATAACAGCTGGTTAGACGGAGGGATCCTTCTGATGGTTACCCCATTATCACAGGTTAAGCTTATATTTTGTAGGTTAAGTATTCGTTATTCCTTTAAATTAATTTAAAATCTTATCAATAGACTAGATTATAGTAGAGAGAATCACCTAAATGTTTGGTGTAGTTAATTTTTAATGACAGAATTATAATAGAACAGTGACAGGTAAATGATAGTCTGAATTATTTAATGCCTAGTTTCAGGCCAGTTGGCACAAATATAGGTTTTATTATTTTTGTCGTTGAGATTGTACGGGAGGGTTAATTTTCTAGACTTCTCGTGTCAATAGTTTTAAAAGCTGTCACCTACTGCGTTGTTTTTTGTCATACAAAGCGTTTTTTTTAATTACTTTTAAACTAAAAGTTAATACAAAAAGATAATAATAATATTTAAAACTAATATGTTGAAATATATTTGTAATGTTTTTCTCTTGCCCACAATAAGTTGTGAACATTGAATTTGTGTCTACCAGTAGAAGTTTCCACGAAAACTGTGAAGTTTGCCTCAAAATGATTAGCACCATAAAGTTTGAAAGTCTGATTAAGTATCATTGAAACGAAGAGTTCGCAGAATCAGTAATATATTGTTGTTTAAGTAACTTTGAGAGCGGTAGGTAATATTATATTTTTCGTTAAAATATTTAACACAAATTTGTAAAATTGTAGGGACGATGGCGCCCAAATGATGTTATTTGGAGGCTTTAGCTGCGGGTAAAATGGATGCTCTGCTAATCGGGGTAAATGGTAAAAAAACAGGTTTGGGTTTTGCCAGATTTTTTTTGGTTGGAATTATTTCGCGGATTGTAAAAGGCCAGTGAAATCAGGATGGATTAGCTGTTATAGTAAGAAGTAAATCATCATCGTTGAGTAGGTATGTGTCACTAATAAGCTAGTAATTTATTTAAACAGCACACTGCTAGGGGCCCACTTAGTGCTAAGAGCTTAGGTATATGAACGCTTAGTGAGTGATAACTATCTATATATATGTATAACTAATTAACTATACAAATAAATAAGATTGAGGTGTCTGTTTATAATTTCAAATTAACAGCTTTCCACTAAATGCAAAATACTTTCACATGCATTGTAAAGACAAGTAATACATAGATATAAAGGATTGATATTTGAGGGAAAAGTTCTCAAAAGTAATTTTCAAACCAAAATATATTTATATTGCCCATGTTTCAAGATAAAAATAAATATGGGTACGCCCCCTCATATTTTGGTGATGTTTGATGGGCACACATACACATAATGCATCTGTCAAAGGTCACGAGAAAGGCCCTTTTGGCAATGAAGAGAGAAGCCATCGGGTCGTAGTCAAATGTGAATTTGAATTCTTTGCCTAACCAGGGTATGGAAAGGCAAGTGCGTTTTTTAGCTGGTAGGTAAGTATCTGAACACTTTTCCCCGCCTCTATTTTTCTCATCATAAAGAATAATTATAAGCGAAAGGCACTCTTGATAGAAAAAGTGTTCCGGAAATAGAAATTAACGTTAGTAACCATCTTTGGAAAATGCTAGTTTAAAAGTGTATTTTGCTTGCACTCGGCGGTAACTTGACGCTACTTTGAAGGGGTTGTTGCCCTAGTTGCTATAGGCAGAGAAGCGACTTTCCCCAATTCCTTTGGGAGATTGAGGTTTACAGTCAAAGTGCTTAAGTGATCTTTTCATAAATGGACGATGGCAACTTTGAATTAATACCAACCATAGTATTGGTTTATAAATATAATGTTCGTAATACCACAAAATTTCTATAAGTACTATATAAGATTATCGTCTTTTAATTTTGCCTCCTGTATACATACTCATACACTAGGCAATGATGAACAACACATAGCAACATTCTTTGCCCTAAACACAAAAAACCACCCACTGTACAAAATTTATTTGTAATTCTATCTACTTACTTTGGGTGCCCTGGATTAAGCTGTTTTTTTTTTGTGTTCGTACCGTATTGTCAGAAAAAGGTTTATATGAAAGTATTTTTTTTTATCCGCCGGAAAAGTACGCAGGCAATACTGCCCACGGCCCACGGGTCGCTAGTAAAGAATAAATGTAAATAAAACGAGTCAACAAATAAATTAACCTCGTTTTATTCCTCCTCATACGTGTACTTTTAAAATGTAGCACGGAGGCATAGATACCGTCCTCCTCCAAAGCTATATTAACACCGTCGAAAACGCAAGCACTCAGCAAGCAAACTGAATAGAAAATGAAGGTGGGAATTAAGGTAGTTTAAAAAGAAAATTGGCCAAAACACCAATTTTTCGGAAACAGGGTCCCACCAGAGGTGCATAAGTGATAAGAAAATAAAAATAATAAATCTACATACTTAATTGTCCGAGTAACTGGATAAGATTTGTGAATTTGTGCAAACTATTTATATTATGCGAATGTCTGTCTGTTGTTCAGTTACCTACTTTTTCATGCCTAAACCACTGAACAGATTTTAATAAAATTGGGCGAAAACAAAAGCCACAAAAGGTGGTCTTATAACACGAGTTTCAAATATTCAAACTTTCTCAAAAATATTCAAACTCTCTCAAAAAATATTCAAATAATTAGTTAAGATAGAGAAGATATAAGTATTGCTCCAGTGACAAGAGATGCATGACCTCTTAAGTTAGTGGATAATCCACTATGTTAATTTTTCTAAGAAATTGATCTAAGGTTTTTTTATTCCAGGCTGTATACGATGATGGTGGCGCGCGGTGGGACCTGCGCTCGCGAGTGTCCGCTGCAGTGACGTGACGGCCGCACCATGACACCAGCGCACGCGCACCCAAGCCTTCTCCTGTTCGTGGCGATGCTTCTCACGAGAGGTTAGTCAACAACTTTTTTAACATGACTAATTACTGGAAGTAAAACCTCGCAAATAGTATCATGATGGCCACATTGAAGTCAAGAGAAAAAATCATCAAAGATTTTATCTTGACCAAAACAATTATATTTTTTTTTTGTGAGGATTTAAAAAAAATGTATCCAATTTTATTTTAATTAATATTTACCACGCCAGATGTAATTGTAAGCGATTATTACTTACAACACGAATATCAAACCCCAATTCTCATGATTCATACGAAAAGATTACCTACGGCGAATACAGTAAGATTTTTTGAAGTTCAATAGTTTTTGGTCATCATTCTATTGTCTATCTACTTGAGTAGGTAATAAAAAAAATTTAACTGAATTCTACGTCCAATTTTATGACTTGCGACGACTTAAAGCTGATATAGTTTTATGATTCCATTTTTATCGCCAGTTTCGATACAGAGAATTTGAAATGACACGTCGTTCGTCAAAAAATCGCACGACAGTTTTAAATTCGTCTCTACAAATTACTAAATGTTGAAAGTCAGAAATATTAGCTGTCAGTCGGACATTCGTACGTACTCATTGAATATTCATACTGCAAGTTCAATTTTAGTAGAGAACCTATAATACTGAATTAAATTGCCACTCGGTAGTAAAATGCACGTACCTACAGCAAGGAGGAGTCACGCGACCGAGTAACAAAATGTAAATATAAACAAATTAGTTCACCTAATAGCGCACATTGATCGCTTTCTTCGTCGGATCCGCTTCGGCTAATTTTCTTAGCCAGTTCCGTAAAACATTCAATTGACAAACACGTATGCACCAGTTGTTAATGATTATTTGCTCACATAAATACGGAATCGGTATGCACGTGGAAAATGAAGAAGATAAGAAAAGAAGCAGTGTTAGTCTAGGAATATTACCACTGGAACGCACCTCTGACTTTTCCAAATCATGTGCTATATCACTCGCTTTAACGGTGAAGGAAAACAGCGTGAGGAAACCTGCATGCCTGAGAGATTTTCTCGACGGCATGTGAAGTCTGTCTACCCGCATTAGGCTAGCGTGGTGGACTATAGCCTAATCCCTGTTACATTGAGAGGAGACCTGTGCCCAGCAGTGGGATAGTAAAATATGGGTTGATGAGATGAGACATGGAAAATAACTGCATTAAACTCCACATGTAAACTCAGGTAATTGCCAGCTAAAATTGTTTGCATATTCAATAAATCAGTTTATTTCATTTGCGTTACGGAAGTAGCGCATGCGATATAATTAGCGCCTGTCCCGTAGTACCCGTGGCTGCTATTGATCGCTCATAATGTAATTATCGCGACAGGCAGGACGACACAGAAGTGCACTTTCTGCCGCGACTTCCACAACAAAATAAGAAACCACGCCGCTATATTTTTTCGCATTTTTCCCTCCCACAGACAAAATATCTACTGACTTTGCTTTTATTGAAATTACCCTCTTCGTCGCGGGAAGAACGAATTAAAATCGCATTAGGAAATCCCGTTTCCGCCTAACTTTTCCAGTCTGTGCACAGAGTCCCGGTGTATCGGAATAAATGGCCCAAACTTCGTTTATTTATATAGTCTTGCTGAATATTTATGTTTTCGTTCCTAATTTTGCATTCCCGTCACTTCAAATACAAGTTTACCAAGTCGAGAAAAACTCAGCTTTGTATTTTGAGAAAAATAAACTAAGTACATTTGAATTTTATT
Source organism: Acronicta psi (assembly GCA_946251955.1). NCBI lineage: Eukaryota > Metazoa > Arthropoda > Insecta > Lepidoptera > Noctuidae > Acronicta > Acronicta psi. The sequence continues at coordinate 4,412,197 of OX276475.1, read as the reverse complement.
TGTGGCTGTAAAGTAACTTTCATAAAATTGGACGCAGATAAAACATATTTTTTTGTATATTTTAAGCATTTTCCATGCTAAGATTACCAGTTATCTTAATGAAGGAAAATATCGACTCGCGGGCAGGATTCGAACCTGCGTCTTCTGGTTAAATACACCAGACGCTAACCAGAAGACGCAGGTTCGAGTCCTGCTCGCGAGTCGATTTTTTCCTTCATTAGAATAAGCATTTTTATTTTTATTTTAGATTTTTTTATGTGTGTATATCTATTCACCAGAAGACTTTCAAAGGTGTGTAAATAGAATTGCGTGATATCTCATACCATCGTTACCTTCACCGTCGCAAATCTCTTTCATGTAAATGGTAAAGTGAGAATTCCTTTTACTCGAAAGTTCAAGAGAAATTATGTGCGAAGTATTCATAGAACTAGTACATTGTATAATGTGATCAATAACTAGCTGGTACACTGAATGCGAACATCAAACTGACTTGTAACGCGCGGCGGCGTCGGTCGCAAGTTCAACCGCCATAAACACTGTTTACGTTCTCGTTAAATAACTAGTAAACCTACTTGCAAGAACAAGAATATAGTGCGAGCCTAATGTGTCCCAAGTTGGTTAATATGAAAAATGCGAATGGAGTCACGCCTGTTCGTTGTTACGCCCAAATAGGATAATCGCGTAGTTATTGCCCATGTTGGAATAGACACTAGCCACGCCAACCGCTCGTTTATTTACATGCCATAATCCATTCCATGATTCTGTTATGTGGAAATGTCTTACTAAGGCGGTGCGACGCGGGTGAGCGGTGATCGATGCCCGCAGCTATATTCAATGATTGCCTTTCATAACGAACGGCAACGACATTATTTACATTCAGCCAGTGTTTGTTAGCTTCTGTACACAATCGTGCAATCAACATTAGTTAGATGAGAGTTTATTGCTTATTATCACAAAGTTATCCGAAGCTAAAACAAAGACTGAGATACAATCTTGTTGAGTCCGAGCAACAAAGCGAGGACCTTTAACATTTCTGATTCCATGATTTTTTGGCATAACGTTTCGTAACGTCGCTTTCCTTATTAATGGTCCTTAGCACAGATAAATGATAATAATTGGTGCAATAATCAGGGGCGCAACGGTATTATAAGAATAATATTTTTCGTTTGTACGTGTGCGAGAGCTTTTGCCTTTTGCTTCCGTCGTGATATTATTTACATTTTGTATTTTATAAAATCTAATAGCGGCGTCTCGTAAAAGGCAACATTTTACCCAAGATGCGGCAGATGGCGTCAAGGTCTAATATTTTACGGTGACTGCCGCTTTGTTGTTGAGTCGTCGCGATGCCAAGTGCCAATAACCTGCACAAGCAAAATATAGCAAATGTTATTCATAAGAAAGGCGTTTGAGGCGAACTATCGCATAAGCCAAGATTACTCACGCCAGGTAGGCGAAAGTCAATAAAAGACTTCAATGTGTATATTATTTCTACAATGTCTACAATGTAGTGGTATTATTTACTAATAAGCATAACTTTTGCAATCCTCTAGACGACATAAGCTCGGCTACTCAGATCCGCTTCGAATCCTAAGGATACGACCACTAGACTGTAGGTTTACCTGAAGGCTCCTCTGCTTAACACTTCACGTTATACAAGCGCAATAGTATGTTATAGAACAAACATAATTTCCGATTAACTTTCTTAACTTTAGTTTCTTTTGTTTGATTATAGGTTTGATAACTTTATGTTACCAGTTGCCAGTTCCATAATTATATACCTCTAAACTAGCTTGTAGAGGTTTAGGGTATAGTTGGAAACTAAAGTAAGTCAGTTATGTGCGGTGTAACTATCCATTACTAGGCAAATTTCACCCATGTCTGGATCTAACTAGATGCTGGAGATTGCTGAGAAAATGTATCAATATAAATGCATAACCTATACCTGAATAGAATACCGCATTTAGAAAGTTTTTAAAGACGTTTCAAGATGTAGGAGATTAAACATAGATATCTCCGGAGATCCGGAGTTATTTAAAAAGTTAAATCAAAATAAATACGAGTATATTGCGATATAATAATTGCGAAAATAAAAGTTACGGAATGAAATCAAAGGGCGTAACCCTTTGATTTCATTCCGTAACTATTATTTTTTAACTGCTTGATTAGTAGAGATCGGAAGTGCGACTATTAATTGTCGTGGGAATAAATTCGAGTAGGTACCTAGTGGTATTTATTGGGTTTTTCTATGAAATTCTCAGTTGCAGCTCAGACTTTAGATTTGTACCAGGGTGGCCCTGGTTAAGTGGTTACACGGAATGTAAACATACCGGCAAAATATGGATGTAAAATAGTAATAATACCTATCAAAATATAGACGTTCAAATGCTTAGCACTATTTATTGTTCCATGAACTGCCCATTGGATAATATTTGAAAAAAAAAATATCATTATCATTTAGGTCTTAAGATCATTCTTTAGTTTAAATAACCTCAGCTTTTCCGACTCGCTTATGCATTATTATCTCTAGGTGCTGGTAATTGATTCTTTTCGGCGAAATTAACGAAGTCGTTTCTACAAATGTCATAAGTACATTTGAAATTTATTACTAGGAATGCTTTGTATTTCATCATATTTATTTGTAATTCGTACCTCTGAACTTTACTAATTAGGATTATTATATTTTAGATTTTACTTTCTAAAGAAGTCTATAAATATCATCCAACTGTTGAAGTTGCCTTCCAGACTTTACTATTTATATTCCCAGCTGACAATAAGATATTTTTTATGAAAGTAATATTAGTCTTCTCGTAAATATGCCATGTTATAATATTCTAAGTGGGAGTACGCAAAAGTATATTACAACGATCTGCCAGAGCTAACAGTTTCCCAGCACACAATTATATATGATAACGATTCATTTAATAAACAAACAGAGCCACAAGCATGACAAACATTATATAATAATACAGCTAATATTTTAGCGGAGCTCAAACGTAGAGTACACAGTGGCACACTCGGTACTAAGAACAAATAACTGAAGTCGTTACCATAAAAATATACAACGATATTTTAGAGGAGCGTGTATTCCGCATCGGGGCGGTATCTCCATACTTTTCACATTACTTATGCATAGAGTACAGATTGAAACGAGTCGCGTAGTTGCGCCGTCATCGGTATTCAAAGCCAACCCCGTCCGGCTTAACCGCAACCTGTCTTGAGCCCTGATTGTCTACAAACAAAGAATAACAAAAATACATGCTTCATATCCTGTGCTGACACAGTTCCAATAAAATGCAATCGCTGATTGATTCGATTGTGTGTACACACAAAAGTTATTGAATAAAGCTTTACAATTTCACTAAAATACAACACCTTGGAAGGTTTTATGTGAAAATATGGTTGATGACATTTTAACATTGAGTGTGAATTTAATTTGAATTAAGGTCATAATTTTGTAAATACATAATTTTGTTTGAAGAATTTAAAATTGTTAATTTGGGATGCGGTGGCAGAATATATTTGTACGAGTAACGTTGACATTTTGTTCTCTTGATTTCATGTAACAGTTGAAGGTTTATCTGTGTCGCGGACGCGATGACGTTTGTTCACGAGGCGCTGCCACCGCCCCCGGGTTCCGTAAGCCCCGATGTCGACGTGAACCTGCGATCTTTTCTTTATCGTACTGTGAAAAGCGATTTATTATTTCGTGAGCCTCGAAGTAAATGACTATTAGATTATCTACATAATATTTTGATTCTTTATTGCAAACAAGTGGATGGATTTATATTCGATGCATAAATTGCGATGGAATTGAGTTGTTTAATTTTATTTATTTCCGAACGGATAATAGTTCTAAACACCGGTTTCTTTTTTCTTTTGCATAAATAAATAGTATAGAATTCTCAGAGCCTTTTTAGTAAAAAAAAATAATTCTTGAAGTTTTATGAAATGTTAAATCGCTATTTTGGATTAACAATAATAATAATATACTTAAGTTAAATAATAAGTATAGGTAAATACAAATTAAATACTTATAATACTATTAAACCAATTTCAAGATCTAGTATCTAGACCTACTAAAATTCGAGTTCATTTATTTTTAGTTCATATAAATTAAATCTATTATACAAATAAAGAACTTTTAAATACATAAAGAATGCCATTCTGCTTTGTGACATTTCATACGTCGAATATATTTCATAAAATTAGAAAAAATCATTCATCACTGCACAAAAAAATCTGTGACCGTTCGTTCAATGAGATTAATATGAATGGGGAAATGTGCATCGAAATCAGAACCAACTTTCCACACTGGTACCTATTTATGTAAGTACAAAATTCATAGGCACGCTACGGAAGTTTTGGTCAATTCCTTGACTACTTCCGAATGAAAACATTTTACAATAAATTCTATGTCGCCTTCAACCCGCCAGCAACATTTAACAAAATTATCATTTAATATAAATGTAAGCACTACAATATGAATTCCAAAAACAAAAGAGACAGTTTATGAAATCTGAGCACAAATTAATATTGGACGTATGAATAGTTCATTACTATGAATTAAGTATCTTACCTTACAATTATTTAAATCCGTTGTCAAAATAAGCAGTGATAGCCTAGGGGTATGACCACTGGACTGCCAAGTCAAAGGTCTCGAATTCGAATCCAAGGCCTATCTGACTTTTCGAAATCATGTGCGTAATTATCACAGGTGAAGGAAATCATCGTGAGGAAACCTGCATGCCTGAGAGATATTCTCGACGGCATGTGAAGTCTGCGAACCCGCATTAAGCCAGCGTGGTGGACTATGGCCTAATCCCGCTTATACTGAGAGGAGACCCGTACCCAACAGTGGGACAATTATTGGGTTGATGATGATTCTCAAAAGCAAAACGTTATAGTTATTAGATACACACTTTTATAAATAAAAGGATAGGTAGTGGGTGCGTTTTGCTATCTATTTTAAATTTCGAACATGGAATGTACAGTCGATAGAGAAACTAATAACGCAAGTTATTTATAGACGTAGTGGAGTAGAATTGGTCCGTACAGTCGCGCTAGCAAGTGCGAGCCCCTTGTTATCTCACCCTTGTTGCCGGGGTAATCGTTGCCTCAAATAATTTATGAAATATGACATAATAACCTTTGTAATAAAGGCTAGAGCGGAGCAGCCATGCGGATAAAACACTTGACGTTTATATTGTTATCGATGGAATTCCTAAATATGCCGTAGAGGAGGCAAGATTTTAGCGATTGTTCATGTCCATTTTCTATTTACTGGAGATTTTATTTTTGCCTTTGGGTATGATGATATTTTTAGATATTCTGGTTGTATCTTACCATTTAATCATGATAACATGGGTGTTATGTAATTTTTTCAAAATCAGAGGGCTATAATTTTACCTTAGAACACTTAACTTGTAACTACTTCAAAATTGATATTAAATCGTAACTTATAGAAGCTTCTATGTTATTACGTAGTAACTTTGTAATTAGTACAACATGTCAATGGCATTTGGAGTTGCGATAGATTAATGATTCAATAGGTTTGGTGCCTAGCTATCTGTCTGTATCAAAGTTGTGTATTATGTAGCTAGGTATCGAATATACCGTGATGTATTGGAGCTGTTTAATCATTAATTTATACATGAGTACATCGTTAAACTAAATCGAGTTGAAAACGTTAGATCAGGAGCTTGATTTTTAAATTGAAGAAGCAATTCAATCTCGCGGTTCTGCTCTCGTATTACGTATGTGTATGTGTGTGTGTGTGTGCGTGTGTGTGTGTACGGTAGGGTGCTGCTACATGATAATCATTCGCGCTCGTTACGAACAGGTAATGCGGCCCAAATTCCTAATGCTCGACAATAATTCGATATTTTTGCTCGAGTGCGCGCCGCGGCCGCTTCTTTCCCGAGCACACCCGCCGAATATGTGAAACAATTTTCTCCTTATGAATAAAATTTTAAGGTGCGTATGCAAATTTCCATTACGGAGGGCTGTCTCCCGTAATGGTGTCATATGGGATGTTATTTTCTTTTCATATAGACTACGTAAAAGCGACGTTTAATATATATACACTTTGTAACTCTTGTTTCCCATCTCAAGTAATCTCGGAGTTCTTAATGGTGACATTCTCTCAATGTTTAACTTTTGATGTGACAAATACTTAAGCTTACTTTATTTATAATCTCGGGTCCAAGAACCATTATTATAATTAGGTACAATCAAATATTACTAATCGGTCCTAAAATATGTATAGTTTTAAAATAACATTTAATATCTAAAACACATCACAAGTGAGCATCCCCATGCTTGCTTATCTGAACTGAAGTTTGATAAACTAAAATATAAACTAGGTAACTATATACCTTATTTTATTTTATATAAGTTAGTTATTTTTAGTTTATTAGTTATTTTTAGATTAGTTAGCAGTCCAGTATACAATAATACCTACTTATTGTATACTGGACTACTAACTAATCCTCACGCCTACGCGCTTGCGGTCACTTTTTGAGCGCATTAAATTTATTGAGTAAATAGATCATTATACACCTACTTATAATCAGTATTTTCTTCTTTAGTATTTAAATACGACAGTACCTCTTTTTGTATTTTTTATGCATTTTCCATGCTAAGATTACAAGTTATTTTACGTCACCTTAAGACGTAGGTAAGTTTAGATTGTGAAGGAAGATTTCGACTGGCGAGCGGGGCTCGGGATAGCTTAGCGGTGAAAGCGTCTGGGGTACCGAACCAGAAGACACAGGTTCGATTCTGCTAGCCAGCCGAATTTTTCCTTCATTAAAAAAAAGCCAGTAAGTACCTATTATAGTAGGTACTACCTACTTGTTGCGTAGTCGTCGACTTTTAGGACATAACGATTATTTTATTTTCAATAAGTCCTATGTATATTATCGATTATATTATTATTTAGAAATATATATCTATTCCGATTTCTGTAGAAATTGCTCCAAATTTTAAATATCTTCTGAATAGTGCCGTTTAATTTCTAAGGCCTTTTAGAATTTCTATGGCACATGCAATTGGTTGGATCTTGAATCTAAATAGTGCTGCATTTTATTTCATATTCAGACTCTAATCATAAATAAGTAAGTACCTATTACGATGATTATAATAGTATTATGTAAGTAAGTAATAAAAGGAATTAAATTAAGCCTATATTTTATTTGAAGCTTTGATCTAACAAATTACATTTCGTAGTGTAGAATGACAGCGCATATTTAAAATTATTTTCACACTAAACCGACCTAACACAAAATCCTACGTCAAAAGTACATACGAGTACAAAATTTTAGCTTTTCTATTAAATATTTGGGTTCGGATCCCGGCTTCCCGGCTTTACACCATGCATGAGTTTGCAGACTTGCTAAGTAAACTGTGCAACGAATAAAACAAACAACATTATTTCCCTTTTTTAACTCTGGTCAAAAACCTTTTGCCAACCTCGCAATTACGACCTCAATTGTTCCTACAATATTATTTTAGGACCATATTAATTAAACTTTTAAATGGTTTAGGCGCGTAACAGTAGTTAGGCGCTAAACTTTAACCTATTCGTGGTAATTACCATGTGTATAAAATATCCACTGTATACTCCTTCTTCCTCCTAGCCTTTTCCCAACCATGTTGGGGTCGGCTTCCAGTCTAACCAGGATGCGGCTCAATATCAGTATTTTACACGGAGTGACTGCCATCGGACCTCCGCAACCCAATTTCTAGGCAATACCGATATTCGAAGGAAAGACTGGTTGTCAGGCTTTTTTTAGGTTTCTGACCACCACTAACGATTGTCATAGGTGTTCGTATGACAACCGGGACCGACGGCTTTACGTGCTCTCCGAGGCACGAAGTAGTCTTGATATGTTAAGAATGGTCACCCATCCACAGACTGACCGTGGCAAGTGTAGCTTAACCTTGCAGATCGGTTGATCAGCGTAGTTACAACTTAGCCACGAGCCCCTCCACTAAAATATCCACCGTGTACTAATTCTTTGTAATTAGTGTATTGCTTGGGGTTGTTCAGTGATCATACCATCCCGCTATTCCCCGTAGGGTAAGGCAGAGGTGTACCTACTAATACACCCACAGTTCGTAGGAATGTTTAGGTCCCATGTAATAGGGGTGGGCCTATTGTCATTGACCGGGCACAAATCCAAACTCCGAGTTGCTACTGAGAATTTCATAGAAAAATTCAATAACACTTTGCTCAAGTTGGGAATCGAACCGTAGCAGTCGCACTTACGACCACTAGACTAACAAGGCATGCTGGATAATTACATTAAAATCATATTTATTCATCGGCCCAGGCCAGGAGTTTTTAAGCTTCAAGCGACGATAAGGTTATGGACCATAACAGTCGCCTAGTACGGGTTGGCAACATTCCTTCACCTTCAAAAACTTTGCAGAGTCCCCCTTTAAGGTTACAAAAAATTGGACTGACAAAGCAAAAGAAAGTGGAATGAACTAGAAAAAAATGGATTCTTGGCAAAAAACTTGTATAGTTTGTTCGTTACACGGGAGCTATAAATGTCTATCTGTGCGGAGCTATCATAAACTTTGTAGAACCACATCAAAGTTAGTTTAATTGTAGTGAAGAAAAACACTGGGAGTACACCAGCTGTTTTATGTGTTTGTATAAGCTCCTATTTATATGAGTCACTGTTTCACACTAGGCAGAAGTCTTAGTGTAATTGAAATGTACTTCAAGATATAACAATATCACTTTGATAGTAGGAAAAGTGGAAAAAAAATGGCCTTTTTAAAATAATATAGTTCATAATAATTATTTTGAGGAATTGCTAATAAGGTCTCGAGATTAAGATGGCTTTATTTAACAATTAAGTACATACTCTTAATAAATTAATATTTATAACCGGTAGAATAACTGATTCATTAAAAGTGGTTATAATACTCGTAAAAATAATAAATTTCTTTATTTCGGACAACATAAGATCCATAGTGTTAGTAAATTACTTATAATTAATGTTAGTAACTATTATAATATCTATTTAAATATAAATCCAACTTATTACTCTTGAGTACGCTTCATGTGGACGATGAACAAGTGAAAGGAAAGTACTTCACTCCCACAAAACGTCCCAGAATAGGAGAGTAGATGTTCTCCGCCACTGTCCTCAGAATAGTGTTGTCACTGTCCTGCAATCTTGTTATTAAGGACGAGATTTTTTTGCGCATGACCGCATAAAAGTCGTCCGTTCGATTCAGCGATTCAGTTATGAAAGCCCCCTAGATAGACCCCAACGAGCCTGTAAGTACGAAAATAACATCAGTAAAAAATAATATAAGATTTTTTCTGTAAAGATTGATTTAAATAATTAAAGCTGGAAATGATCATCGTAGGCTTTGACGCTAAAGTGGAATAAAATATTTCGTATTAAAAAAAATATGCCTATTTTCTATCCCCTATTCGTATTCAGCCTTATATTGATTAATAAAATCCTACACCAACAAGTCTCTAGCATCGTATAGAGTTTTGAAAATTTATTCGTATGTAAGTCGTAATAGGTACCTACTTACATTAGGAAGTTATTTTGAAATATTCAAGACAAAGCTTAGGTATAATTCGTCGAATAAAGACGATAGCTATCATAATTGTTATGGTCGCATTCAACACTGCGTGGATCTGTTTATTTGATGTTCGATTGCCGTTGAACGAAAGTATCCTATTATCGTTGTTCGCTGGCTTCTCGTACTTCTCATTCATTCGTAAAAACAGCAGTCGGCGCTAATTGATACTGTCACGGCATTAACTCAACGACGACAAATATAAACGTTGCCGATTAAGGCCAGTTGAAGTATTTTTTGTTGAATAATGATAATTTTGAAGAGCTTTAATTACGACTTTTTGGCCTTGTTTGTATCCTTTTATCGAGACAGTATAAATTCAAATACAATAGTTGTGTCTTGTAGAAATCTTCAATTATTCTATCTTTGCCAGTCGGTGGGGGTAACGATGAGCAGAAGAATACTCTTCCCAACAAAGTTAACTCGTACTTGCCTTTAACACCAATTCATTCGTTACGCATTGTACTGAAAGCTCTTGCAACCGATGACTCAAAAGCGTCTACAAGTCAAAGTTATTAGAATAACTTTGACTTGTAGACGCTTTTGAGTGATGAGTGGATGGCTGGCATAGATGCTAGCCATCCCTACTACGTTCAATACTCATGAAATACGACTTGTTTGTGCTTTAACCGTCTTTTTAATCGTTTTTCAAGAGATAGAAGTTTTAATGCCTGCAAAAATTGTTGCGGTAGATGCAAAAAGAGAGAAAAATTGATGCAATAGGTTTCCTCTACGCTTTGAAAGAATGCAAAACAATCACGTCTAGATATTGTGTTGCCAGCACATAAAGAACAGAAATATATTGAATATACTTGAATCAATATTTTGTTACCACAATCATGTTGGCACTCAATTTTCTGTTTCCAGTAGTAGTTATAGTTTTGAGTAGTATGGTTATATTTATGGTTATAGGTTCAAAAAATGCTAAATTGTCAGTATTTCTATATTCCTTCTGTAAATTTAGAATTAATTTTTAAACTATCATTAACTTAACCCCCTCATAACAATTTTGTGAACTTGTTATGAACAATTTTGTGGTATATAAACTCCATGAGAAAAGGGAATGGTTCTTCTATTCTTGACTTGACATACGAGTAAGAAAGTTATATATATATAATATTTACTTTGGATTTAGCTTGACTGAACAAGCTGCAATAAGTGTTCAAGCAATTAAATACAACCCCTATTTTTTTGCATGTGTGTTGACAATGTAAAGCAAAAGGTTACAGCCAAATACACCTGTGCTTAATATTTCAAACTCCAATATACATTTTAAGAATATTCAAATATTTGTCAATCTGAGAATTCTATAATAATAATGTATTATGTTGACATTTGTTAGTTTGTGTACTTAACAAACAATATGAATACATTATTCGTTCAGCTAGGTCCTGTGTACGACGACTGACGTCTGATGTCAATATTTATCGTTCACTTGACTCTTAGGTTCCATATTTTCTTCATTACTTATGCATAGAACACAGATTGGCTACAGTGAAGCAGTGTCATCAATATTCAGCTAGCGAGTGCAAGTAGGCCGCTGTAACACCAACCTTTTGATATCTTTATAATTGCTTCACCAACTTTGTAGGGTTTTGTGTGAATTGCAAATTTCGATTGCCCTTTATAACCATATGAAACGTCTGCGGAAAACTTTTGTAGAATTTTCGTGCGGAAATCGATCAGCGTTCGGCTCAGCTCACGCGTGTGATTGTTTAACAATGTCTGGCTTCTGTATTCAAATTATTCGTTTAATAATGTTTGGCTGAACATTGATATTATTTGCTTAACAATGTTTGAATGAAATGAAATTATGGCGACTATTTGTTGAGTTTATTGGACTGATAGGTACCTAATTTATTTTGGATTTCTTTGAAATCAGTTGTCGATAAAACTTTGGTAGTTATTATGAGTGGGTATTACGTGATGCGTGAAATGCTTTAGAGCAATAATATTGTAATTTTTCACGTGCCCTTTGAGAAATCAGAGCTCACACTATTTATCACTCCGCATATATTATGTATACGTTTAATATTCATAACTTTAATAAACCCTTTAGTGAAACTTTCGACTTTCGACACGTTCGACATTCAATATTACATTATTAGAAAAAAATATAAAGGTTCATATCGCCATCGGGGCTGTACGTTGGTAGGTACATGACTACCCACTCATATCTGTAATACAATCGCATCTAATAAGAACTCTTGATGTGGGTTCGATGTCTATCGAGTGTCTCCTCTGATTAGCATAATAATTTGCATCCGATGATACGGGTCGATTACGCGAGTACACTAAAATTAGTTTCTGTAAGGACACAATTTTAATAAAACCTTTTTCTAGGGATGTTGAAAAAATATCGATATATCGATATTATTTTTTCAATATATCGATATTTTTGAGCGATATTTAATATTTCGATATATCGATGTATCGATATAAAATTCCAAGTATCGAAAAGGTATCAAAATCGATATTTTTTTCAGAACAATAAACCGACCAACTTAAAACTAAATTTGTAATCTTTTAAAAATTAAAGTTAAAAGATTACAAATGACCTTTTTTTTTTGGCTGTTTTATAATTTAGTTTTAAGTTGGCCGATATATCGATATATCGATATTTTTTGAAAATATAAATATCGATATTGATTATTTTTTTTAAAAATATCGATACGATATATATCGATATTTTTTGAATTTCCGACATCCCTACCTTTTTCTTGCTATCGTATATACTATCTTACTTTTACTTTAAAGTATCGGTATCTTTAAGGTACGTCATATCATGTATACCGAAATAGGATTATAAGCTATAATAAGTACAGATCTCGCCAAACTTATTGTCCGGGTTGAAGTATGCACGTGCTAACTTTAACCCAGCCGTAAAATTCGGAGAAAGAAAAATATTAGATTTTAATAAATGTAAACGCAAACTCAAGTCGTAGGCTGACATTTTAAATAATTCTAATCCAATATTTTTCTATTTCCGATTTTTACGGCGGTTTGGCGAGAACTGTACCTATACTATAAACAACAAAATCAATAGTACTTATCTACGTGAAATTTTTTACAAAGTCCTTTACGCCCGACACAGTGTCAAGCGCCACAAAAAATATAAAACAAATACCTACTTTGACAGATTGCAAATTGAGCTCCAACTTTTTGAAAATGTGATTTAATTTTTACAAAATAAAAACAATCAGAGAACAAAACATTGCACGAATTTAAAAGCTTGATGTCTCTCCATGACACAATGAATAGAGTTAATATTAAATTTGTGTATGAAAGCGCAATAAAAGGGATACGGTGCACAGCTTAAATTTTTAATGTGTCTGATAATGGACAGGTAATGACAACAGTAATTTTGTACCTCACAACAACAGCCCACCCGCCTCTATTTGCGTTTCATCCATTTTCATAGCGATCCTGATGACAAGCGTCATGATAATCCGGTACCTATATCTGTTTCGTTTGTAATTTTGTTTGTAATGCGTCACACTCGCCAATTGATTGATAGTGTTAGGGCTGTTTATGTGGACATTTCTCGCACCCTTTTTTCCCATTACTGAGATCAGTGGAAAAGATTACCAAGATGCGAACACAGGTAGAAAGCTCAGTGCTATATTTAGCAACATAACATACTTACATACTCTTCGTTGGTTGTTTCACTATAGATATACATTCTCTGCCTTTTTTGTTTGTACCTGCGGAGTAATTAGACGCTCCCATATGCCACTTAAAGATTTATTAGTAGAACACACAAAATGAATGGTTTGTTTTTACATAAAATGTTAATCGGTGAGCTTTTACACAATAATATATAGTTAAGCAACAATGTAACTAGAAACATAACTTTTAATTAAATTAATTAAAACTTCCCATCGCCGTTGTTAAAGAACAAAAATTATAACAAGAACAGTATTTTTAATTTGTTGTATTATTTTGTTGTCTATTCAAATTATTCGTTTTCGTGTTGTTTCAGTAAACATTCCAAGATCAATATTTAGTCTTCGCCGCATTGATTAACATTGTACCTGTTAAGGTAGAAGCTTGATTGAATATCTTAGCTAAATATTATCAGTTTACTGTACAATTAGGCTATGCAGTAATGATATTTGATGAATCATTTATTCCTAATAGCATTTTTTTAATCCTCAGTTTTAGTCAAGTTTCATGCTTATTTACTACACCCGATCAATTGATATTTTTAGAAATTTAACGTAAATAACGATAATTAAACTATGTTTGAAACAATTTCGTGTTATTTTTTAATTACTTATGAAAATATTTTACAGATTTGAACTGGAGATTTCTGTATTATATTTATAAATAATATATTTTCATTTCATTTCATTTCATTTAGGTTACCTACATATTGTTAAAATGTAATTATGCCATACAACAAAAAATTTAATTGTGATTAATAATAAATACCTACTGAAGTTACGTTTTTAACATATTTTAATCGCAATAATTTTGCTATTTTCAATAACGCATTGGTTTGATAGCGTTCATATTTGAGTTTAGTAACTCATGTATCAAACTTATTACGTGGACCCCTCTCAGTTTGACTTTTGTTAAATATTTTGTTCACACGGTGTCAGCTAGTGTTTCCGAAGTAATTTTTCTTTAATCTAATGATAATTTATGATGTTATCTCGTTGCGAAAAAATTGCTTAAAACAAATTATATTTGGATTTCATAAAATAGTAAGTACTAATACCTAATAGTCTTCTCAAATAAGTGCTTTCTTACTTAGTTTATACGAATAAAGGCTATACATACATTATGGGTACAGATAACTTTATGCTATAGCTAGAAGTAATGTTATTTAATACTAATTTTGTAAACTAACTGAAATTATTTTATATATATATGATTTTTAAACTTGCTTAACCTACTAGTATACCTAACCTAATGGTATTTACATTCCTAAAGTTCCAGTTCATATTAAATATTTATTCATACACAGTATTTAACATAAACTTTAAAACTATACATAACGTTCCCACTTCTCTGGTTGTCATTTTTCGTATGAGCACAGAGACCGACAGATCTCGCAAGTATCTTGATTACGTTTTTAAACTCTCATCTGTGAACTACGTTGTACTTCTACCACTGTATTACCTTCGCGGCATCTTATCTAAAGATAACTGAGCGCGTTTTATGTTAAACTCGTGGAAGTGCCGCCAACTTTAGGTTAAGACAATGGAGTCTCCGGTCCTTCGTACACGACGATACGGAAGTCCTACACTCGACTTAAGGCACTTGACGGCAAAATACGAGAAAGTTCCTCATAAGAAATGTACTTTAGACGGAGATCTAAGGTATGAGAAGGCCTTATTGTGACATTTTTAGTCCTACTACTCGGGATTTTTTGTTCCTCTGCATCGCGACGCGATACACCAGGTTGGAAGAATTTTGGCGTAATTTTTATTTTCAGTAACTTTCTAGAGTTCTGTTAATGTCTTTTCCCATATTTTCAAATAAATATTATAGACTTTCGGAAATAGGTCAAATGCATTGGATGTTGAAAACTGACCATTAATTTAAAACTAGTAGAGATTAAAATGTTGTGATTCGTATTCTAAAAATATTTAAAAAACCTTAACCGCTGAATCTTCCAATTCAAATACTTAATTTATTTAAATTTAATCTCTAAAATTCAATTTAAAAAAGATGATAATTAATCACATTATTTTTAGTAAAAAACAATATGCGCTCCTGTAATGGTCACATTTCTCGTCGGCTCTCATAACTCGCGGGACCGCAAGGTATAATGTTGTTTACAAACGCTCGCAAAGATACGCAGCGTATAGACACAGACCATAATATGTTAATTTGGCCCACCACTGCTGCCAAGCCGACCCTATATTGAATATTTTGCTTTTACTGTATAATTTAACAAAGTAAAAGTTCCAGCCTAATTTAAATTAAAACAGTGTTATATTTTTCTTGAAATGGAAACTTCATTTTGTTTTCTCAATTCGATTTGGGTAGATAACATCTATTATGTATTACTTACATGAATATATTAGATACTTATCTACAAGTATGTTGTTATCTTCACGCCCTGTTTTCCTCGCGGAGGGTAGATACACGTGGCAAGCGCATTGCCCTTTAACAATACAGATATGATATTATTTACCCTGCCTGTATAATTTTGTTAAGATAGTTTTTTATGGCATCGTTTTTATACTGTCCTGGGAGGCAAATATGTTATTAATAAAACATATGATTAATTAAAACCAGCCTGTTGAGTCCTGCTGGTACCTAATTTTTATGTGTTTGTCCTTAAAGGTACTTTGAGTTGTCGAAAACAATGCATTATTATAAATTAACATAACAATTTTTGACACTGTTTCCTAGACATGGTTACCATAAAATTATAAATGTTCCATAAATAATACTAAAATTATATATATTACAACCAGAGCACTTTTCTTTCCCCTCATCATTTATCTATGACATTTATATAGAAACACAAGGCAATAACTGGGGCAATTCTGCCCACATTAATTAATTCTAAATAACTTTACGCGAATGTTATAGACAATGAAACATTAATATTAGTCGTAAGCTTTATGTTACGACCGACGTAACCGTATCATCGTTAACACTTGGGTTATACTGAACGCCAGCCAGTCCGTCTGTTTAGGACAAAAGCACTAATCAAACATTATCAAAACACTTTGTTAGGCCGTCGGATAATTTTATAAAATATACTGTGGAGGGGCGAGGTGTGATGTCCCTCCATCCAAAGGGAGCCTCCTTCGACCAGGCGAGTGGGTATTGTGGGCCACTTCCCGATGGTTGATGTCGGGCGGTTGTATATAATGCAAGTAGCTCAGTAAACTTTTTTAGCTCAATAGATGTCGCTACTATATCATAAGGTTTCGTTTCCATGTGCCAGGAAGCTCAGCAGTGCGCGAGGAGAAATCCCACCAATAGAAAAGCCGAAAGACCGCCTTTCCCTCCCTCTATTCTTCGCAGTTTGAGGCCATTTATTTTTATTTTTTATTTATTTATTTATTTAGGGCCAATCCTCCCAGAAGTCAAGCTCATCCCGCGATCTCCGTCTCTCTTTGAGTGAAAACGTCTTTTTTAACGAACCTTTTCGATTCTGAGAGGAGACCCGTGCCCAACAGCGGGACGATTAATATGTTGTTGCAAAGGTCTCCCACATCTCCTTCCACTTATCTCTATTTAGTTCAAACTGAGGTCAGTCTGTCCGCAAAGCATCTAAATCATCTTTCCAGCGCTTTCTGGGCCTTTTTTGGCAACGACGGCCATGTACCATACCATGTCCTGTTTTTATTTATGCCGTGTGTTTCTCCGGGTGTTTGTGGAACACATGATTCGTTACTACTTCAGTCCAGTTCAGTCCAGTGGCCTTTCTACCGACTATCTTAGTCTACATTTTTCTTTAATAACGGAAGTGTATTACAAACTACATAAAATAAAGTTGTCAGTGCCAATAGAGCATGACGCATTACTCCAGTGTTCATAGGCGATGGACCAGCAAACTGTTACTACACAATCTCTTGGGGCCATTACACATCATTACTGCGGTCACCAAGCACTGTAATAAACAGTTAGTGTACATGCTCACAGTATATTGTTATAATGCGCTTATTTATAAGTACGTATTTACAAAAACAGTAATTATATAAGCACGAGTATTATATACAATGTCTAGTACCTATAGCACCAGCTCCGTTTGGGACAAGACAGTTTTGTGTAAAATGTCCCAAATATTAATTATGATTTTATTTACAATTTCCAAAAATCTCGACTGACTTCTGCTTTCTGCCATCATTTATTTTAGCTCTCCGATACATGGAGCTTTTACAAATGGAGAGATCTCGATGTGCTAACAATGGTAAACCCATTAGCTGCGTCGAGACCGAGTCGAGATCAACGTTATTAATAAATACTTAGCCAGTAGTAATTTGTTACGATTTTAAGTCCCTAATGGTAGAAATATATACTCTTCGCGCTAGGTATAATTAAGGAAACCTAACAGAAACAGGTCTATTATGCAAGATTGGTTCAGTTAATCCGCCATCAGGTCGTAGCATAATTTGCTACATAAATATTAAAATGTAAATACAAATATTGAACTCGCGAATTAGTCCGGAAATAGGCTTTCATTAATAACTAACTAAACATTTATTGGCATAGTTTAATGCCTAATTTAGCTAATTTTATATAGATTATCTTAATAAGAGATTATTTATTATGTAGAATATAATTATGTTTACTGTGTTAATCTAAACATTCCTATTATCAGCTAACATTGTTCAAGTACGGTTTGTTTCAGTTTATGAGTACACTGTGCCTCGCGGTGTTACTTGCCTTGACTATTTACGTATTACTACTACGACTATTTACTACGTATTTTTGCTAATTCCGAACAAAGATACCAAAATCCTTTCTTAGCTTATGTCTATGTTAAAGTCGAAGTCAGAAATTGTTGCATTATGAATAATGCCAAGCTACTCAGGGCGAAATAAATAAACGTGGCGCGTGCCAGAAAAATATGATTAGTTTTTCCGTTGCGTAAAATTTGCGCTGAAACTTATTTGCTTGGTTACAGTGCTAACCTAATCTAACCGATACAAATTATGCATACTAACCGGTAATTATCAATACCCTTTATGATGACATAAAATCTACACCATAAGAAACAGACTGGCCATTTGAAGTTTTTGGGCCTTATAGTTCCATGATTGGATGTGTGAGTTGTATTTCGCTTATAATAGATAGGTAGATAAGAGTATTAAGGTTTAGAGTGACCCCAGGGATATGCCCTAATAGGCTTTGAACAGGAAGGTTTCTGGGGTCGTCTTTTAAGAGAACATCCCCGATCAGTTCGGCTCGCAAACCACAAAGTTATGTTTACATATATTTGGGTAGGTACATAATATGACAGAGGAACTGAATACTTGTTTTTTGGACTTGGCAAAGAAGAAACTCAAGAAGATAGATAACATAATTTTTCTGTAGACTTGTAACGAAGCATCTCTTAGACAATCTTCGTCTTTCCCTACTATGTTGGAGTGAAAAATAAAAAACATTTATTTAAACATACAAATCAGTTTAATGTTGACTGGGGGATGAGAAAAAATCTTTTAATTTGAGAAAAATCACGCCATTTTGGCACACTATTAGCTGTTTCGTAATGATTTCATAGTAAAAACTGTCAATGTCAGTTTCGGAATGTCAAACGCACGCCTTTACGGCAGATTAATATCAGTTTCATACTGATTCCATGGTAAAAACTATCAACTTGACAGCTGTCGTGTACCTCCGGTACAAATTTGGGCTGAGTTGTATGGGCTTTTGATGAACTCCTTAAGTGCGACTGTTAGGAACAGGAACTCTAAAGATAAGGTGTTTGGTTATATCTTGATAATTAGGTGATAATATAACTTTGTTATGCATGTTTATTGATGTTTGGTTTATAAAAAGTTTACGGACACTATACATTTGATTCTCTTTATACAGGTCTATAGTTGGGTATCGTCTCGGTATTTTTAGAGAAATTTCGTTTTTTTTTTCACATTGAGAGTGAGAAGGTTGCTGTGTAACCAGCTAGATACCTTAAATGCCTTTCCTCAGCGTTTAAGAGGACTTCACCCCAGTTTGAACCATCGAAAAGTATGACCGTGTCGTCTGCTTAACAGACTACCTCTGCATGGTCAATAGGAATCTTGTGAATGTCATCCATATATATTATGTTAAATAGGTCCCAGAATGCTGCCTGGGACACACCAAAATTGATATAGTCGGAGTCACTTAGCTGTCCAGAGACTCTTACACACTATCTCCGTTCCGTTAGGTAGCTTTTAAACCAGTCTAAAGGAGGTCCTCTTATTCCCTTGCTTTCCAGCTTTCTTAGTATCGGAACGGAAACAGAATCAAAAGCCGACCTCTAGTCTAAACAGATTACAAATGTGGTGAATATCAATATTAGACATGAATCAAATGGCATGAGACTTCCGCAACCCAATTTCTGGGCAATACCTTAATATGGTTATTCATCCATAGAATAACCGCGCAAAAAGCAGCTTAACCTTAAAGATCGATGGATCAGCGTCGTTCCTAACTTATACTAAGAATATAAATATCGTTAGACCTTCCTTAGTTCTTAAGTTGTTTAAGTTTCTGAAGCTCAAAGTGTTCTCAATTAAATAGGCAATTACAAGCACTTTAGAATTATCAGGACTTGCTACCGAGTTGCTGCCGGCTCGGAATGTTAATTCTTGAACGGAGACAAGAAACTTGGTTTAAATATTAAGCACCCGATTACGTTGTTTACAAGTAAAACACTTTGTTTACTTACGCGACACCACAGACAATCGTCTGAAATGAATTGGGAATATATTATCTACGTAATACTAATGAATATGCAGACTTTTTCATTATGGGATAAGCTGAAATCAGAAAACCTAAAGATAATAATTATCTAGCTGTTAGATTGCAAATATAGGTACCGACTAAAGACCCGTAGTCATAAAACAGTGGAACCCCCTTTGAATAGAATATTCTGACATTAATTAGACCTAGGTATACCTTAGTATAATGAAACTGCACGTGAGATACTTAAAAACAACTTTTGTACACTCACGCCTTTTTCGTTTATGGGAGAACTTGAACTTGCCAGAACTTACAAAAAATTTTTTTGAATTGAATTTTTTTGCCCTGTCATATACACACGCTGATCGTTAGTAGGTGTACTAAGTCCTTATCGACCTACGACTATGATATTTTTGAAGGACCTGACAAGGACTGGACAAATAAGGTCAGTGTAAATCTTGCCAGCGCTTCCATCCTTTCTCTCATAAAACCTTCTTGATAATTGTCTTTCATCGATTGTCGTGTCATGACCATAGAAAACTACTTGCAGTTAAATAGCACCTCATAACTTACTTAATTGCATGGTTTTATGATACGTTTGAAAGTTAACAGTGCGTAAGACGCTTAAGAGAGGTTCCTGTCTCCAGGACTCGGTACATTAATAGGTTATTACTCGCAGTCATTATTTATATAGTGAGGCGCCGCCATATCGCACGCGGCGCCTCCATCTGACGCCTGAAATATTATGATACATTTGCTGAATACTTCCCGCTGCCTATATCGATGATACTTCTTATCGTTCTTATATTAAATGTTGATGAAATGAGGAACTCGTCTTAAATATTATTAGGATACTGTGGGTGAGTCCATTGCAGGTTCACAGCCGATGCAGGTGGGTGATAATAATTAAAACACAGGGAGCACTTCGGAGAAAATGTCAAACCTTTAGTTTGTACTTCTATGTACTATAGAATAAACCATGGGTTCTCAAACTTATTTTTAAAACCTCATTTTTTTACGTGAGTACCATCCGTCGCGAATCTGAAACAGGTATCGCCACGAATATCTCAATGCCCCCTAATTTTAATTGAGGTCATACTGCCACTAAAGTCTCATAAATACTAAACTGCCCCAGTTTAGTATTTTTTGGCACTTTAGGTCTTTAGGTTCTCAACGTGGGTGAAAACGAATAGATAATAGTACATACTACGCATCTACCTATAGGTATATGAGTATTAGGCGCTACTTGTGGCCATATTTAGATAATAGTCAAGTGTTCCAGGGCGCTTAACGTGTCAGTGAGGCGGCTGTATTTATACTTACCACATCTTTATTGATATGTGGCACCGATAAGCAAGTTCAGGATCCAAAATATTTACAGATCGTGGAGATTAGGTGCAATCATGCGAATGTTCACATCTGATAAAATAGCACAATATATTGAGGTAATATTTTATAAGAAGCAGGCTGTTTATACTTACCTCCCACCAAAGAAATCCTTATTGTTTTGATGATGTGTGTCATTATATTTTTGTTTTTGTACAAATCACAATTTCGTATCTTTTTTAGTTCACCTAATAAAACCTCAGTTACTTCTAAGTAACTGAGGTTTTATTACCTTATTATTAGTATTATTTAGAACCAGAAATCTTTAGCCTTTTGATAAATATATGAAAATTTGCAACTTACCAAAACCCGACAGGCTAATGATTAACCGTAGTCAAATATCTACATGAAATTTGACTTCACCATGAAATATAATAATATGTAAAGGTTTATTAATTATAATGAATATATTGAACCATAGTTTGTATAGTGGTATTGGTGGTCACTGGTCAGTTTATTACGGAAATTCTATAAATGATGAGCTCAGTTTATATTGGAATTGTAAAGCTTGTAAAGCTTGTTGTCTGCCTCGTTGGTCTAGTGGTCCCAAGCACGACTGCTACGCTAGAGGTCCTAGGTTCGATCCCCGGGTTTAGCAAAGTGTTCTTGGGTTTTCTGTGTAATTCCCAGTAGCAGCTCGGAGTCTGGATTTGTGTCCGGTTAATGGCAATAGGCTCGCCCCCTATTACATGGGATCTAAAAACATACCGGCGAAATGTGGGTGTACATTAGTACGCTTCTGCCTACCCCTTCGGGGAATACAGGCGTGATGGTATGTATGATGGTATGTAAAGCTTGTTATGGAGTCGTCTCTACCGTTAAAATCGAATACAATCAAGTTGTCTAGGTTCGAGTTCTGACTCTCAATCGCAACATCGTTACAAGCTGAATACTTGTAAACCTCTACCTTTATTACTAGACGAGCTAGGGACGGGTCCGATCTGTGAGAGTCCTGTTTTGAATCCATTTCGATAACAAGGAGATTCGCTAAAAGGTATCCGCGCATGTCCGACCTGCCTGTAATTCTGAAAGTGTTGGAACAGGCTGTAGGTACATAGCTACATTCGCAGCTAGGTAA
This sequence comes from Acronicta psi, assembly GCA_946251955.1. Classification (NCBI taxonomy): domain Eukaryota; kingdom Metazoa; phylum Arthropoda; class Insecta; order Lepidoptera; family Noctuidae; genus Acronicta; species Acronicta psi. Next base: position 4,389,759 of record OX276475.1, on the reverse strand, counting down.
AGGTTAAAGGTATTTGATACCTGGACTAAGGCTGGGACAAGTATTTTTTCAACTAAGTATTTTTAACGAAATATTACCATTCTTTAGCAGTCGGGTAAAAAGAGAATAATATGTGTAGCACTGGGCTAACGGTCTCTGTGACGTTCACTAAAAGAGGCCTACGTCCAGCAGTGGACGAGTCCGGACGAGTGATGATGATGGAATGATGGCTTCACTTTTTTTCTCAAAGGATTAGGCAGAAGTGTAATTAGTATTTAAATGTGCACCTACTGCTTCGATAGTTTAGTGGTTTTAAACGCGACTGATACTAGAGGCCCTGGATTAAATTCCCAAGTTGTTGGGGTTTTATATAAAATTCTCAATAACAGCTTTCAGTTTGGATTTAAGCCCGGTTAACCTTTTGCGGAACGCAGGCACGTTGATATGTTTTTGTACACTCAAAGTTCGCCAAGTACCATTAGATGGTGAGTTGATTTCCATTAACTACTAAGCTACTATGAACTTCATAAACAAAATAGCGCTCAATAATAATAGTCTTATAATTTTTTCCCCCGTTTTTGCAACATTTTTCATTACTACTCTGCTCCTATTAGTCGTAGCGTGATGATATATAGCCTATAGCCTTCCCCGATAAATGGGCTATCTAACATGGAAAGAATTTTTCAAATCGGTCCAGTACTTTTTGAGTTTATTCGTTACATACAAAAATACAAATCTTTCCTCTTTATAATATTAGTACAGATAAACTAGGTTCTGTTGGTAAAATCTAATAGCTCGCTTCGCCTTCGGGCCACAGTGAAGGCATATGTATCATACAACAAGTACCGATTAAATCATCCACACTACACAATGTGTAAATACGTGTACTTCACAAGCTTTCGTAACTAACCCAACCCGATTGTCACGTACCACGGATCGCCTTTATGAGTAGAAATATAAATGCGTGCGCACACTCAAAGCTGATTCGGTTCGCATACATCGAGTGGACGGGATTTGACTCCATGATTGGGAACTCGTTACTCTGTACGACCATAGATACACCAGCTTAACATCCTAATAATGAATGCTTTTTTATGAAATAAATACATTGCAATGAAAAAATCGATGTCACGTTCCGTAGGGGCTGAGCAATCGGCTTCTCCATTACAGGCTGTGGGTTTGCTACTGACGAGGGAAAAATATTTGTACGACCTACAGAAGTTGTTGTTTGGGGTCTACGTGCAAAATCAAATATATTAATAATAATAATAATAATAATATAGCCTTTTATTCAGATCTCTTACAATGGTTTTTAAACTTATGTAGAACTATATAAACTTATTTAACTTATTTTACTAACATATAGACTTGTTTAGCTGACATTAACTATATAAACTTATTTAGTATCTAACTTTAAAGACTTAAACTTAATATATTTTAATAAAATTAAACTAATATTTGGTCCTTGGTTATTTTGCCAAGATCTGTTTGCCAGTCGGCAAAGGCCTCCTCCAACCTTTTCCACTCCTTTCTTTCATGGGCCACTCTGTTCCATGTAACACCTGCGACTTGTCTAATATCGTCGACCCACCTTTTCTGTGGTCGGCCTCTCTTCCTTTTGCCTTCCTTTGGGTGCCACCACGTCACCCTTTTGCTCCATTTGTCCTGTCCTCTTGCCAGGTGACCAGCCCATCGCCATTTAAGTCTTTTTATTTTGCTCATTACATCAGTAGTTTTTGTTTTGTTTCTGATGATGATTTTTTTAATTCTGTCGGACTTCTTGATGTTTAGCATGCTCCTTTCCATTGCATACTGGCATGTTGCTAGTTTGCTTGCGGTAGCCTGATTTAAGGACCATGACTGACACCCGTACGTAAGGACTGGTAATATGCAGGTGTTAAAAAGTTTACTTTTTAGGTTTATATGGAGCTCCTTATTTTTCATAGCCTCTCTTAAACTCCAGTATGTTTTCCAGCCATTTGTAATTCTTCTGTCCACTTCCTTCTGCATGGGATCTTTTTGAGTTATGAGTTGCCCTAGATATACGTACTCATCTGTATAGTTTATTTCAGTGTTTCCTAGATCTATATTGTGTTTGTCCCCGTTTGTCATCACCTTAGTCTTTTCTGGATTCATTGCCAACCCTACTCTCTCACTTTCTTTTGCAAGTTCTTTTATCATTCTGGTTAGGTCTTCTGCTGTTTTTGCCAACAACACTATGTCGTCAGCAAATCTTAAGTGCGATAGCAGTTGACCGTCTATATTAATTCCGAGATGTTCCCAATTGAGTCTTCGGAAGATTGATTCCAGTACTGCGGAGAATAGTTTTGGAGATAGAGGGTCTCCCTGCCTTACGCCTTTTTCTACTTTGAAAGGAGTACTTTTCTTTTCTAGTTGGATTCTTGCTCTACTACAGCTGTATATGTTTCTTATTAATCGGATGTACTTGTGTTCTATTCCTTGTTCTAGTAACGCCTCCCATATTTTCTCGTGTTGTAGGGAATCGAATGCTTTACTATAGTCGATAAATGCAATGTAGTATGTGAGTTGGTATTCATTGAATTTCTCCAGAATTTGACGCACCACGTGGATGTGGTCGATCACTGAATAGTCTCTGCGGAAACCTGCTTGCTCGATAGGTTGGTTTTCGTCTAGGGTTCTTTCAATCCTTTTTAGGATGATCTTGGCAAAAATCTTATATATATTGGACATGAGGCTTATAGGGCGATAATTTCCTATGTCGTATTTATCACCTTTCTTATACAGTAGGATGATGTGTGACTCAGTCCATTGTTGGGGGATGATTTCAGTATTCGTTATATCTTTGAACATATCTGTGAGGACAGGTAGTAGGATCTCTTTGCTATGTCTTAAAATTTCATTGCTTATGCCGTCAGGCCCGGGTGCTTTCTCTCTCTTTTGGGTGTCGATAGCCTTCCTAACTTCAGCTTGGAGAATGCTGGGGGTGTTCGAAGTATCCTCTAGATTGATTTTAGATTGCGCAGTGTTGTTTCGATAGAGGTTTTTATAGTACGAAGTAGCTGTTTTTAGTATGTTAATTCTGTTATAATTGAAGTTTCCTCGGGCGTCTTTCATTTTTACTATCCAGTTTTTCATGTCGGTCAATTCTTTGAGTGCTTTTTTAGTTCCTCCAGTTTTTTGTATGTAACTTTCTATCGTTCGCATCCTGCGTTGATTTCTACCCTTTCTCAAACTTTCTTTGATGTCTTTACTGATTTTGGCTATTTTCTGTCTTCTATTTTGAGTACTTCTATCATTTATAAGGTGACTTCTTTCTTCTAGGAGCTTTAAAGTGTCTGTTGATATTATTCCTTTTGCATCAGTTTTGGTGTCTGTTATGAGTTTAGTTTGGGTTTTGATAATATTCTCCATATAATTGTATTTATCTTGGGTTCCCATTTCCTTAGTGTTTTCTTTAAAGTCACTAAACTCAGCTCTTAAGGCTGTTGTTATTTGCTCTAATTGCTGTTCATCAAGTTTTTTGTTTCCTGGGTCTTGTCTCGGTCTAGTCTTCTTTGGTTGGTTTATTCTGAGCTCGGTTCTAAGTAGCCTATGATTGGTGTTGAAATTAAATCTTTTAATGACAGTGAAGTTTGTGAAGTAGTTGTTTCTGTTGGTCATGATAAAATCAATTTCGTTTTTTGTTTTACAATCCGGCGAAATCCAGGTCCACATGCTCTTCCGGTTTTTCTTGAACATAGTATTTAAGATTGTTAATTTGTTTTCTAGTGCGAAGTTCGTAATTTTTTCCCCATTTCTGCTTCTGGTCTTGTTACTATATGAAAATTGTCCTAGTATTGCATTTTCTCCTGGGCGCCTGGATCCGATTTGGCCATTGAAGTCACCCATGACTATTAGGTTTTTATGTGTATACTCTTGAATGGCTTCGTTTAATTTATTGTAAAAGTTGTTTATCGTTTCCAAATTTGATTGCTCTGTAGGTGAATATATTTGTACAATAGACCAAGGTTCTTTATATCCTGGTAGTTTCAAGTTCATAATAGCTATACGTTCTGAGATTCCTCTAAATTCTTGTACATATTGGTTTAGATGTTTTTTAATAATAAATCCTACTCCATATTGGCCTTGTGTCTCCCCTATTTGGTATAGTAAATAGTTTGGGTAGCAGGTAATACTTTCGCCCATTCTTCTCACTTCGCTCAATCCAATTATGTCCCATTTGATGGATTTTAGCGCATATGTCAGTTCCGTAAGATTTTCTTCTTTTCCCAAGGTGAGTACATTGAGGCATGCTATGTAAACTACTGATTTTCGGTGGTTGTTGTCTTTGTCTTTGTAAGTTGGAGGGTTGTGGTCGCTTTCCCCCTCGAGGACCAGTCGGCTTGGGGGAGCTCGTTGTTTTTTTGTTTCTTTTTTGTTAGTTACTTTGGTTGGTTTTGGTTTCCGTTTGCCGTTCTGTAGTTGCTATTCGTTTTTATCAGTGTTAGGCATGTTTGAAAGGGAGCTGGATCTATATCTCATTAAGTCGAAAGCATTTGTCCTGTTAGTCTTCATTGTGTTTACTGTTTGTTGCTTTTTTGTTTGATTGTTTTCTGAAGAGGGTGAAGCGGATAATTCCCTTTTTCTTTTTTCTTGGCTGTTGTTGTTCTCTTTAACAATTAGTTTATCATATTTCAGATAAGCTATATTACCCTTTTGTCTCTCTTCAGCTAACTTGGCTTGCAGCTCTTTTCTTCTTTCTAACACCTCCTTCGAGTAATCCTCCGAAATGTATATTGTTTTTAGGTTCTTTTTGCTTTTGATAATTTCGGTCTTTTTCCAGTTGTTTGTAAACGAGCACAGTACCGGCCTCGGTTTATTGCTATCTCCCTTTCTATTTCCTAAGCGATAAATTTTGTTGATATCATGTTCTTCCACTTTAATATTTAAATCTAGATTAAAGGTTACTTTGAGCTTTTGTATTAGTTCATAAGAGGATTTTTCGTTTTCTTCTAATCCGAATACTATGATGTTGTTGGTTTTCTCAATCCTCTTAAGGTAATCTATTTCTTTTTCCAGTTTTTCTACTTTGTTTTTCAGGTTCTTATTTTCTTCCATAATAGGGAATAATTTATCATCAATTTTTTCCATAATACTATTTGTTATAGAGTTCTTCAATTCTGCATTTTGAGTTTGCATCTCTATTTTCATTTTTTCGAATAATATTTGGAATTGACCTTCCATCTTATATTTTCCTGTGTGTAACGGAACGCAATAGTGGAATATGGTAGAAATATTTTTTCTCAATTGGCAACACTGTTTAATATGTCGGATTTATTGACGTTTATGACAAGTGTCACTGAGTGAACGTTGTGTTGTTTTCGTGTATTCTAACCTCTGATCCAATATTTGATATTGTGGTTGTAGATCGACGATGGAGTAATCGCGCTTCCCCGTATGTTTATAATCACTTCCAGGGGGTCCCAGCACTGTATCGATGAATACCAGCAGGCAGAAATCACGTTTACTATTTTGTTTCGCTTAATTTCACTCGGAGTTAATCACTACGGTGTTGACAGTTCGGAAGTCGGAAACGGATCATAAATATATTAATAATATCAATAAATCTGTATATGTAAAGTAAAAGGTGACTACTGACTGGTTTATCAACGGACAGTTCAAACCACTGAACGGATTGGGCTGAAATTTTGCACACAGATAGTTATGACATATGCTAAGAGAAGAAGAGATAGAAAAAGAAAAGAAAGGGAAATTTCTACGGGATTAGGAATAATCAGATGAAACAACGCGAGGCACAGCTGGTATTTAGATAATAAAAAACGGACCATTTATGTAGGAGCTACGATGCCACAGATACAGGGGTTAAAAATGGAACCGAAGCAAAAACTGTTTAGTACACAATTTAATTTTGCGAATGATGTCATTTCGTTTGTTTCGTTTTAATTTATTTCGTTATGCAGCTATGACATGACATGTTATAGCGTTTTTGTCGCTTTATTTCTTGTCAAGACGTTGATGGTTTATTAAAACAACCCGGTGACGTTATCTAAACCGTGACGTCACTGAAAATGACCCAAATTTGTGTTAAAATTATAACATTCTGTAACGTTTATAGGGAATACCCTATAGGCACAGTTATATGTAAAGGTACATTCATTGTTTGCCGGTACGGTTTTTGGTTTCATGTACAGGTACAGGGCGAGCCTATTGTTAACAATTTTATAGGTAAATCCATTTCTTAGATAACACTGCCCGGCCTGGGGATCGAACCTACTGGGCTCGTGATCATGCTCAGCCACCTAGCTTTTAACCAATAGACCATTGAGGCAGTTACATTATGTTTCTATAGACTATTTTGTGCTATGTGGTTTATTAAATTGTGGTCAAACGGCCGGGTCAAACGTGGAGTTATGCATTAGAATATAATTAAACGTACATAATAGGTTCACAACGTGAAATTGAAATTGATAGTGCAAGCCTTCAAAGTTGATATAATGAATTTCAAATACTCACAATCAATTTGGTTATGGATTTATTGATATCTAATTGCTTTTTTAATGAAAAAGTACCATTTTAGAACCGCCCTGTCCTTTACCGCAAGAATGTTTTATTTATGAGCAAACTATCGGAGGCGCATCAAAACTTTTGACCTAACAAACAATTAACTCCACAAAAGTTAGACTATAGATTGCAGCAGGTTTCTATCGTATAAAACTGAAAAAAGAACACCACTTCAAATAACTTAAATAAAACATACGCATTGGAATGGAAAAGCTCGTAATGCCATCAAAATACCCTTGGAGCCGAGTTAGAAAAAATATATTGCGACTATCCAAAGGGGTTTTAACGCAATTCAGAAGCTGTAGACCGTTACATTACCCTGGCTGAGCAGACCCGACCGCGTATCGCGTAGGGATAGATTACTATTTACGTCCCACAACGAATTCTTCCCTATAAAAGAAATACATTCGACATTTTTTTACTGTTTAGTGTGTAGACGATACTCATCAATATCGTTCTTGTATTTAATTATTTAAACATATTTGCTCAATATATTTAGTGATATTTTAATCAAATATTCGTCATGCTAAATACAAATTGTTTTTTTTAATCAAATATTCATCATGCTAAATACAAATTGTTTTTTTTTATGTGGAAGTGTCACAAAAGTGGAACCTAGCAACACTCGACATTGTTTCCGAGAACCACGCCGTACATCACTCGCGATGGCGCTGTCTAAACAACACACTAATAAAATTGTTCCCTGACACGGCAAGCACCCACAAATGCCCTGTGAAAAACAACTCATAAAAATATTGTGTCCCATCCTAAAATACGTCACCGAAATTTAGCTACTCAGATCATGACATTGTTATTTTTTCATCGCAGTAATGCCCCCATTTCTGTATAAAATTCAAAGCCAAAACAAACAATGTCTTAAGAAAAACAACGATTCCTACTATTTATCGTTTCAGAGAATTAAGGAGGGTTAATATTCTAAAAATTCCCCGTCCTTTATCTAAGACAAGAGAAATACAAGCAATTTTTATAATTTACTTCGTTACTCCGCTGAGTTGACATTTTGTATTTACGCCGTCTTCTGTTTATTGTATAGTGAATGTTAAATCACCGTTAAATCCATTTAACCTATTCTGCTTGCCTACAGTGATCTAATGCAGTCTCATTAAGCTTTCAGGTTGTTCGAGTAGTTCATAGAAATTTGTATTTAGGATAATGTTAGATTTTTATTCGATGAAGGATAACTGGAAAAAGTTTCTTAGCATAAATCTTGATGAAGGCATCATTAAGACTAGGATTATTTATATTTACGATCTAAAGTTGCCCATTAATTCTTCCCTTGACAGTAAGTGTAACATAAAATAAAGGGTTCTTTCTCCACAGTTGCACATAAACTGGGGTTTAAAGCGAGTACATACGAGCAGTATCGCTACCGCGTCTGTTACACTGTACTGCAGGATTAATCATTTTGTGGGGGCTCTCATCAGAGTCAGCGGGCTTCGATAAACAGTCGCGCCGGGGCCAAACAATGCGTGCAGTAATTGAAATGTTCAGACCGTGTCCGGCGCGTCGTCGTCACGTTGTCGCCCACTAAACAATAATCCCATTACGATTTTTATAATCCTACGGCAATTTGGAGACAATGGCCTTTATGACTCAGTTGTCTCCGAGTGTTACTTCTTTGTTCGCTTAAGTACATGGTCGTGTTTCATTTTGCCTAATGGTAGCAAGAGACTGCGGTTTTAGGAGTTGATAAACTGACGTCAGCATTTTTGTTGTTTATGGTTGGCTTGCGAAACATTGTATCAATTTGAACGAGTTCTTTTTAATGTAGGTATATTAGTTTCAGATTGCAATTTAACATCTACATGTACCTAGGTACTTGATATTCAACCATAAGATTCCATTGCATGTCAAACACCTAAAAAACCCACACGCACGAACTGTAAAGTATCCATCCATTTATTCATAAGTACAGAAGTGAGACCCGTATTCGTCCGTCCCGTGAATGCAAAACGTAGGCGTTTTTCAAACTGAGTAACCTATGTTATATACATTATACTTTTATTGTAATACTGCCTCTCGTTAGTTTAGTAGCCCTAATCGTGACTGCTATACTAGACATCCTAGGTACGATTCCCAATCGAGCAGTGTTATTGGGATTTTCTGTGAAATTCTTAGTAGCACAGGAGCTTTGGCTTTGTGCCCGGTTAATGGAAATAGGCTCGCCTTCTAATACGTGGCACCTAGACATACCGGCGAAATGTTAGTTTATGGCAGTACCTACACCTCTGCCTAACTCTTCGGAGAATACAGGCGTGATGGTATGCACGAAACTTTCATACGCTAACTAAATTATCAGCCAAATAGATTTAAGTTTTGTTGGACAGAAGATACTTACAAACTTTTGAAGATTGATCGAAAACACAATTTTCAACTCAACTCTACAGGTTAAGAGCCAAAGTTTTATAAAAAATGGGAACGTTTTTTTAAACTTGACAAGAAATATTCCGGTGTCGAATAAAATTCGTGATTTTAGCCAACTTTTTCAGTTTAGAATATTTAAACTTTGTAAGATAATTATATTAAACTAGCTATGTGGTTACGCTCGCATTCCAAAATAATTTTTGAGATAAAAAATAGTAAATAATTATGAATGACTTTGTCAATTAATAACTCAGTTTCTAGGCAGTATATAATATCAAGATAAAATATTCACCTGATTTAATGATCAATTTCGTGCATAAGTTTTGTGATAAGCGTACAAATATACAGACAGACAAAAAATATTTTGGATTCAACTGCTCTTATAAAACCCCTCATGTTAATTTTTAACCAAAGATAGCAAATAGTGAAAATGAATGCCAATGAATTAGGCAATCTATGTATGTTTGTATTTAGGTACCTACCTAAAACTCTAGTCGTACTTTTAATGTTGACTGGGGGATGAGGAAAAAATCTTTTAATTTGAGAAAATTCACGCCATTTTGGCACACTATTTAATATCTGTTTCGTAATGATTTCATAGTAAAAACTGTCAGTGTCAGTTTCGGAATGTCAAGCGCACGCCATTACGGCAGATTATTATCAGTTTCATATTGATTGCATGGTAAAAACCAGTAAAAACTATCAACTTGACAGCTGTCATGTACCTCCGGTACAAATTTGGGCTGTGTTGCATGGGCTTTAGATGACCTTCTTTCACCTATCTTTCCGGTAAAACCCTAAAACGTGGGTAAATTGTGTCTACGACAAATTTACCATTAAAATTATGTTCGTAACAACGTACCTTTGTAACCTTGGCAATATCGTACTGAAAAAACATCTAGGCTACATTAGGTAGTCGTCAAGATAGACATCTAAAGCTGTCAGTGTCACCTGGCGAAAGGTTCGTTATCGCGAGGGCGGTTGCCGGTACCTACTGCGTACTAGGTCGATAGGAAAATGGCTGCGTAATGTCCGTTACAAATGGTTACATGCTAAGTTTACACCTTCATTTTGTAACGCGATTCTGATTAGGTATTGAATTTCGTATATATAATCTGTCACTTTCAAATTTCGAACATGGTGACGATTGGTTGACAAGATGAGTATAAATCGGGCTGTCACTAATGTCATTTTCATTAAAAAAAAAACTATTCGTTTATTAATTTGAATGTCTAGGCCCCCATATCTCAATTGAGTTGTGGTCGGCGCAGTAAAATCTTCTTTCTCCATATATGTATCTCTATATATATATTATTATGTAGGTGTCATATTCTTTCACACAATCCATCTACCTATCTTGTATTTGGTTTCCCTCAGCTTCCCTTATATCAATCAAGGGTTGCCATCTTGTTAAGTTTCATTGGTCCAGTGAATTTACTGGAACAACAATGACAGTTAAATTATTGCGTCATGATGACATAAATTCAGAATATCTGGTAATGCGATGGTACCAAGGTACCATTCCAGACTCACTCAGCTCAGTCAGTTCTACCACATCGAACCTCAACTTCGAACCAGAATTATTTCTTAAAGTTTTTACATCAACAGAACAATGCGTTAGTATAGCTACGCTATTAAATGAGGCGTATATTGCAGTAACTTACGTAATGAAGCAAACTTTAATTTATGAGCAAGCTATCAGAGGAGCATCTAAAGTTTTTACTTAAGGAACAATTAACTTCAAGCAGGTAGCAAACAAATGTGTTATATATACTAATAAATGGAGTATAGGTAATAACGTCGTATACCTGTTATGTAATTTTCCTGTCTAATAAGTTCCGTTATTTGATGATAAATACAATAAATATTAAATAAAACAATAGAATGTGTTTTATAGTAGCTGTCTAGAGTAAGAATGGGTACCTAGAGCTCCAAAAAGCAGCCGGTGTTCCCTGGGCCTATACATTATTTATTAGGAGAGTGGAACATAATATATATTGTTCCATTTCGAGCCCACTTACGTTATAAGTAAAATGCGGTTTACATAAAACAAATAGGTATCGTTGAAATATGATTTTAGGTCTGTTTTTCTATTAAATAAAATGGCCAGCAGCCGATAAAACATCTAAAATTCTTGAAACAAAACCTAGGTACTTATTTGCATATATTTTTTAAGTTTAGCCGTAAATTTGAAAAAAATGGATTAATAAAATATTAGAAATCAAAATTAGACGTAGAGGGAGAGATAAATAGCCTAACATCTATATAATTTATCGATCGGCAAGATAAAGCGTGAAGAGTGTAAAGACAAATCAAATCGCATCACCCAATTTTACACTGTCAAAGCGTTCGCCCGTTGTCCGTGGACCATAAACTTGGCAGCAGTCCATAAAACTTGCAAAAAAACTAGCGAACAAATAAATGTCCGTCGTCTGTTTTGTCAAATCTGTGCAGTACGTGCGCTCTTCGGCGAGCCGAGGAGAGCACAGCGCGAACTGATTTTATAGCGCCATAAAATCTCGTGAAACGCGCCCTTAAATCACAACGCTACGTCGTATTTCATCGTTTTGGTTGTCAATGTTTATTTTATATCATATTTTACAGATCCCCCCTGTATAAATCACGCTCAGATTGATATACATTAAGGTCACGTACTTTTGGCAGAAACGCTTAGTTTGGTGTGCGCCCCGCCGCGTCGCACCGCGGCGATGCGTTGACAAGTGGTCTCCGAGCTCCCCTGATCCATCGTGTGGTATTGTTTCGTTGTACGAGGATAAGTGGGAAATATTGCGTCCGATGCACTTTCAGAATAATCGATAGCAAGCGGAAAATGTCACATTTATCAGCGCTTAGTTAACGATAAAATATGATCGCGGACAAAACAGACATCAAGTGGTCCCTATTCGTATTAAGAATCGGAAAATGTTCGACAATAATAGGGTTAAGTAGTGGTCAACAGTGAGTACATCATTTGAAGGGGAGGATTGAGCAAAAGGGCCTTAATGTGACGTAATCTTGGCAGAGATTGGCCACTTTAGTGAGAGTCGGGAAGCTATTCATTGAATTCCGTCCCCATTCAGGGGCCCGTCACCCGGAGTCAGAACTAATCTCGCCAACATTTTTTAATTTGTCACTTGCAAAGCCTTGTCTCCGGTATCCTTTAGGTATTTAATTGTTAACATGAATAATAAAAGGTATTTTGAAATCTTTTAAAATACGGACGTCTAGTTTTCAAGTAGCTATTACTTTAGGTACTTTGAAAATTATTGGAGCTTAAGAAGGAGTCAACAAGGCTTTTGTATCGTGACTTTGAAAACAAAGGCAATAAAAACAGGGTATTATGTTACGCACATTATCTGGCAGGCTACCTTACTGCCACAGTAGACCTTAGCAACTCCTGATTTATCAGATATAATTATCACCTTAATATAAAACTTTTCTGACGCTGTAGTGGAACAACAATGGGAATAAATAGCTAATCTTGCTAGTCTCAAGTTGCCGACGGCATTCTCAGGCCGGGGCTGCTACCAGCTGTGCCGGCCGTCTTGAAACAGAAGCAATTTTAAAATTTAATTTCGCTGCAAGAATACATGTTTGCGTACAGGTTTCGTAAATAAAATAATGAAGATCCAAGAACAAAGGCAATGTCAGCGGTCAGTGTGTTGTATAAGACTGTTATTACAGATTAAATGCTATTGCTGCCTCACTATTATTAGATATGCCTCCAGTTAAATATGTTTCAAGTCAAATTGTACCTCTTAGAGTCTATTTCTTCACGTCTGGATAGCTGCTAATCGCCGGGTAAATCGAAAAATATAACAATTTTATTATATTATCTGCCAAGTAGTTTAACGGTAACTTATCAGGAAGTGGTGGAACAGGGTCTTAGACTTCTTGATATAGGTATACAGGTATACATACATTCCTCCTTGATAAACCTGTTGATATTGTGTTCTATCTATCTATGGGGCCAATTTGTATGATAAATTTTATGAATGGCACGCTTAAGTAACTCTGCTCTGCCTTGTCATCTACAAGCGTAACACAATCAACGTTTTCATTTCGTCTCAGTAAACAGTCGATAAAGAGGCAGTCGTCATCATCGAAGACAAAACAAAGCGATGAAAAGGATCAGCGATTATCGCTGAGCCGAATCGCCTGAGACGGAAACTATTGAATAAACAAGCGGGTGGCGATCCGTCACCGTGCCCGCTTCTTGACGCGTCACCATACTCACACACCCGGCAGGAACACGGCAGTAGGTAAGAAACGTTGCGACATTTTGTCTTTAGCTTTATTTTTCCAGGTTAAGTCGACCTCGCATAGTATAGGCTTTCCGTACAGTAAGAGGTCAGCGCATACTGGAAATATACAGCTTGTAAGCGGTGCATAAACATTTTTTTATTGTGGTTTTATTCAACAAAATATGCAAACTATAGAACATTTTATTAACATCAACCAGAAATTGAAGGCGTACGGCTTGCTACTGTTTAATAAGTGTATACACATTGTGTCGTTATGAACAACAAGCCACGAGCCACGAGTGAGCAAACGATATTGCGATCAACAAACTCGTTTTCATAGCGAGGCGACATTCATTTCATGTGGTTTCATATCGTTGCGCTGGCTGCGTGGCGATGGCGTTGTGCCGCCTGTACGCAATGGAGACAATTTATATGCGTGACACAACGCGATGAAACGATATCATACACTACAGGCTTTATACTGTAGATAAAACTCCTACATTAACACAATACCTAGTAATATGTACAAATTTTTAAAGTTGCGTCATACACGATCCAAATGTATCAAAGTAAGCACGTTTCTTTTTATGAAGCTGAACTACTGCGTGATTATTGTTTTGCGTCGGGTACTGCGGGCCGCGAGTAATCCACTTAGGATTAGCCATAAACAAGAAGGGCCATTGTCGCGACACGAGCGATCTGTTAGCGTCTAAGTGTAACTGATAAAGGGCGTCGACGGCATTGTTCGCAGTGGCATTAGGCTTTAATCCGGTGTCGCGAGCGCGCCTCGTTAGCCTGATTGTTCGGTGTCGCCGGCAGATGGCCGCCGTAATCCGAGCCGGCACACGCTGCCCTCCACTCCCTCCCGAGGCCCGCCTACGCGAAAATATAGCCTCTTTGTGTTTGTTGCATCTGCAGGTAAATTGTGCGCCAAAATTGGACCGCACGGTACGTGGCCCGTTTTGAATGCAACCGGTATGAATTTTATTATTCTTGAAAACATATTGTTATCAGAACAGCTGAATCCATTGTTTATGCGAGCACATGCATCTGGTAATTTGGTAAACATGAATGCCGGAATGCTCATATAAATGTAAATAGGCATAGCCTCGGTAGATTTTTAAATTGGTTTAAAGTTTATATATTAATATTTATAAAATGTGAATGCAGATAAGCTCGATATGTATCTAGATCTTCTGACAATCGATATAGGTAAAACCAATGACAAACTTTAAAGTCCATACCAAAAAATATTTCCTTCTTCTAATCTTTATTAGAAAAGAAAATCACATTGTAACTGAAAACTAACATAAAAGTTTTTCCCATAAAAACTTAGAACGAACTGCGTTTAACAAGCAATAAAATTCTTAAACTGTCATAATTGATATTAATCGCCTGCCATTTTATTATTTGAAGAACTCATAATAAAAACGGAAACAATAGTAATGTGTTACTTCCTGCCACCATTAGAAAGTTTAAAGGACTTAGCCCAGTACTTCGTAACATACCATAACTGTAATAGCACTGATAGATAGGGACAACGCCTACTTCACTGTTTTACACCAACCACCAACCGATACCTAGGCGATGTTACACACCGGGCTCACAGTCCATTCTACAGGCTAACTGTTCTTTATCAAGTAAGCTGACAACTGCAGCTGTAACCATTGAAACAAACTGGATGTGTGAACATGGTACACACCTTAAAAAAAAATTATAATGCGTAATTTCACTTTAAATCTTCCAGTAAAAAACATACGGTACCCGAGTGTGAACGCTCTGTTTTCCTAATAATATTTGGTCCTAATGTAATTGTGGAACGATCATGACTGCAAACAGAGATAAAATACTAATGAGTACCGTCAACGAATCAGGGCAGCATTTCTTTCGTGCTCTCATGTAAAGGTCAGCTTGGTACAATGCAGTGAGTGAACTCCATTAATGGGATAGAAAAGCCGTGTGTAAATGAACTGTATATACCGAGCCTGTTCATAGTCAAGCATGACTAGTGTAAACATAACTGCACCGTTTAATTTAGTCTGTCCAGAATAACATGTGTTCGAGAAATTTATTATGTAATTTAAATACAAATCGATGCAGTGGAAGTAATGCTTATGTTGATTACTTATTTACTACTTAGAAATAAGGAATAGGATAAGGATAGGGATACTTAAAAATAAGAGGTGTTTGGTATGGTATCGACAAACGTTTGATATAATTAATTGGTTTTACTCGAAGGTATAAACTGTAATTGGAAAAAAAAATCAAGATAGGAATAATGATAGGCCTAGAAGAATGAGTCCAACTCCACCAATGTAAGTTATAAGGTAACAGGTACCTACTCGCTAATTATTCGGCGATATCTCGACCGATATTCAATATGGGACGAAACCAACCACTAGCTGGACGCAGCTGAATTGTTGTGTTGCCTTTATTTGGTCGTAAGGCTTCTAGGTATTTCAATATCGGAAATTCTGAAACTCCATTAATGAATATCGGCGGGCGGGCAGGATTCGAACCTGCGCCTTCTGGTTCGGTACACCAGACGCTCTGACCACTAAGCCACCGCTCGCCCTGCTCGCCAGTCGAAATCTTCCTCCACATTCTAATTTACGTCTTAAGGTGACGTAGCGACATCTATTGTGAAGAATGCTTCACAACCGACGCGACTAACTTTACAGCTATTCCGATGTCGTATGATACCGCCTTACCTATTAACTATCTTTTTGTATTTTTTAAGCAGTAGTTTTTTAAGCAGTAGTAGTAGTATCAGTAAGTATTTTTTTTCCTTCATTAAAAATAACTTGTAATCTTAGCATGGAAAATGCTTAAAAAATACAAAAAGATAGTCCATTAATGAATGTTCAATTAAAACCACCACACAATTTAGAACATTTTCCATGTAATAATTATTAGAGGGATTACTAACAGATGAATAGCCTATCAGCTGTAAATACCATTGAGAACATAATAATTATCGTCCTTAAATTGAACCAGTAATTTTCACTAATACTCTATAAATCAAACATCAAAACAATAATTCCATTATTATATATTATTAGTGTTAAACGTATTTTACAAACTTGGTGTTGGTATTGATAATATGTCAAAATTTCAAATAATTTAGAATGAATGATTGCATTCCGGTAACAAAGCGCCGTTATTATTTTTCCCTATCGAAAATCTGTGACGTGAATGGAACACTGAATATTGCAGTGTCGAACAATATATGTATAACATTTTAATTTATAAACCAATCACTAGCAGCAACGATATAGGTTGATGACGTAGTTGAAGTCGTAGCGTCGAAGTCGTAGTGTCGAAGTCGTAGTGTCGAAGTCGTAGTGTCGAAGTCGTAGTGTCGAAGTCGTAGTGTCGAAGTCGTAGTGTCGAAGTCGTAGTCGACGCTTTTGATTTTTCATAATATGATTCACATTAGAAAATTGGGTTCTTATTATGATTCCTGAGAAATTATTTGTGTTTGTAGTGGTACCTAGTCAGGTTTTATATAATGATGATGAAACAAAACACGTGATAAGTAAAAAAAAAATTATTAAATGAAACAATAGCAAAGAAACAATTTTGTTTTAGAGTGAACGAATAGCTTGTCCCGCCTGCACATTTTCCAACATTACAGAGCTTGTTTTTAGATTTTTAGTTAGTACTTTTTGTTTCATTGAATCATTTATTTTATTTCCTACTTTTTAGTTTATAAATCATCATAGAATCACTACTAATGATAAGATACAACTAAAGATCATTTTCAAAATCAGTTCGCACATTAAATCGTATAAAATCCGCCATTCTGTTTTTTTTTAAATTTCATGTACCTAGTTACACTTGTGCTATCAAGACGAATCTAATGAGGTGTCATTTATATAAATCGGTTGAGCCGTTGAGTAGTTACGAGCGAACATAGGAACTGACATACATACATCCGCGTCAAACACAACCCTTCTTCGGCAGTCGGGTAATAATCTGCTTTCTTTGTGCCGCAAACGATTTAGTTGTAACCCTTATTAGTAAATATTCCAAGCCGAGGACAATATAGAAGTAAATCGCTACGCTTATAATATTCAATGAATATCAATCAATGTGCAATAAAACGATCTATTCGCAAATCTAACTCTACTAATAGATAATATTTGACAGATATGTGATCCGCATTTTGCCACTTCGGGATCGAGGATAAATTTGATATAAAGAAAAATATAGAAGGCGTAGTGTAAGCTGCTTACACAGTCGAATCCTTTCTTACTTTGCTGTATCTCGGCCTAAATCCGTACCCATCTCTTGACAAAATACGCGACAGGTTCCACTATTTTTAGCTAGCTATTACCTTTTCTACTAAGTAGAACCTATTTCGTGAATGTCAGGACATCTTTTGGTTCTGAAGCTAAAAGGTAACTTGAGGTAAGTAGTTCAATTGTAGCGTTTAGCATTTTTAGGTTGTGTAACAAAAAGGCTTTATGTTGTTATTTCAGTATCTTCATTGGCTTATATTTATTTTTTATCTAACTATCAGACAGAAGACTTATCAATTAAATGAATAACAAAACATGTATTTTACCAAAACGAATAATGCGAAATAACAAATAAAGTCCAAACAAATTGTATTGATAGAAGACACCATATAAGCTTCCACTGTGTCAAAAACAGTTTTATATTCTCGTATACGATTTCTTCGGTTCCGAACGCCAATTCTGGTAATAATACATTAAAAATTAAGATTAGATTATAATTATATAATAGAGATAAGATTAAGGCATTTTGTGTTGGCGGCCATCTTGGATTTGAAATTTATCATAGTGTGTATTCTCCTAGTTAAGCCCTTTCATTTGATACCCATATTCAGGGAGTTGTGAAAAGATATGTACTGGTAAACCGGGGTGATTAGCAACACATTTGTAGAACACTTTTATAGATTGAAGTTGTCATATTATTTTTATTTCGTTGTTTAAACTTGAACAAAAGCTTTAAAGACGTGAGTCATGGCTTGCTTTTTTGAATTTAGTCACCTCAGAAAGAGATCAATTGCAACATTTGCAACTCTATATTATATTGAACAAAATATATCGTGTTGCAAATGATACTTTAAACAGGGTCATTAGTAATGAATGACATAAGGGGTGAAATACAACACGTTTAGAACTTTGAGATATAGAAGTCAAAATGTAAATAAAGCAAATAAATAATAATTTCTTGTACAACAACATAAAAATAATATAATTAAACTCTAACATATTTTGGTATCATTATCCAAGAATTTCCTTTAGCTAATCGTAAAGTGTCATACTATCAACGAAGCAAGTTCGAACTTGTATGACAACTTTGACACTCGAATACCCGCGAAATTTGCACAAATGTTCAACATTATAATTTAGAAATAATCTCAATGTTGTAAACGTCAACACTCGTAAGTTTTTTGTAATTCATTTTTTTTATTTTGCTCCCTTAAGACGTTCAGTGTGAGTGTTTAGTGAGTCTAGTTTGGAACTCAAAAATCTTTTTTTTTTCAGAAAAAATAACCTTCAAGCTAACAGTAAAAATTCTTCAGTGACCAACACTATTGCCAGTCGTCAAAATAAAACTGCACTTTCCAAATACCACAGGCAGTATAAGGGTTACGAGACATTACGTCGCTCCGCAGCCAACAAAGCGAAAATAGATTAAATCGGTGCTCCGTAGGCTTTGTGGCTCTTGCAGGCGTGTCGGTCACATGTCACGCCCGAGTTGATCCGAGCCGTGGCGGCGGGCGGCGCTGGTTTCACAGTCAGTGCAGCTTCGCAAAATGCTACTTGTTAACACTTCTCACAAAGCGCTCTAGCGTGGAATGTATACATTGTAGCGGACGAACCAATATGCGGAGATTAAAAGTATAATCTGTAACTAACATTGCTACACAACATTTTAAAACCTCCCCACCTGTACGCAAAATACACTCATTGACGTGGAGTTGCGGAAAACAGCCCGCCATACCATACCAACTAACATTGCTCTGAATCTTAAAAAAACACGTAATATTTACAATTCACGAGTACTGCGTAATATCTTCATGCCTATGATAATAATTCACGGCATACATGGTGATCTACTTTCGTAAATCGTATTAAGCTATCTTTATGTGCCATTTAAATAAACATTACCTATATAATAAAATAAACATAATGTTAAACGTCGACAAGCGGGATTACGAACCTCTCACTCGAAGTGTGAGCAATAAACCATACCATTCTTTGAATAAAGTCTATCAATACCTATTACTGAACATTCTATTCATGTGTTCTGAGAATCGTATCCGTAAACAGATTTCAAATAAATTTACCACTTTATTTCTAATTCTGTTTTAAAAGCAACAATGTTATTGTTTCCGAAATCGTTGTTAAGTATTAAAGAAGAAAAAGAAGATAGTTATCCGTAAATTTCTTGATGCGCGCTCGCGATGATTTACCCAATCTTGCAGGGATTTTTTTCTTCCGATTCTCGACTTCTGTGCGATATCTGTCAGTAGTCATGTTAGTAAGTATTGTAAAGTAGATGATTTTAAATTACTTAACACTTATAAGTTCGTAAAAAGCCAAAAATACTACTTAATTGTTGGTCTTTTCAGGCAATCTACTAGTGAACAAAGTAATTACATGTTTTATGTTGGTACATATTCATAAACGTACAAACATTTCACTGGTATACCATCAGGTAGCCCTAACGCTTTGTTTGACAACGAGCCGGGTACACCACTTGTGATGCTGGAGAAACTAGTCAACTTGATGCCTCAATTGTTAAGCCTCAGTGGCCAATAAAAATGTAATGGTATGTCATTATTGCTTAGCGACAGAATATTGGGCAATACGGTGGTAGGTACGTGGTACCAACCCAGGTGAATTTTACCACCTCACTAAATAGAATCGGCCTTCAGTCAGAGTCATAACTGTTTAAATAAACGGTTATGAGCTTATAATAATGATGAGATGGGGTCTGATGGATCTAAATTAAAATTTTAAAGAAATTGCTGAATGTGGTCGGGATAGAGTGGATGTTTTTTGTACACTATGGGCCTTACTAGGACCACTATTTTTCCCGGTGGTAAGCAACAGCGTGGTCGACAATGATGCACGCTAACCAAGTAATTAAAAGAAACAAAAAACCCGACTGCGATGTTGGAAAATGTATTGCAGGCGGGACAAGCTGTTCGTTCATAAACAAAATTGTTTCTTTGCTTGTCCCGCCTGCAATACATTTTCCAACATCACAGAGCTTGTTTTTAGATTTTTAGGTAGTACTTTTTACGCAGTTGGGTTTTTTGTTTCTTTTAATAATTTATTTTATTTCCATCTTTTTAGTTTATAAATCACCATAGAATCACTAGGTTCAATCCTAAATGAGATTTAAAATATAAATTAATACAACTAAAGATCATTTTCAAAGATCAGTTCGCACATTAAAGCGTATAAAATCCGCCATATTGTTTTTTTTTTTAATTTCATGTACCCAGTGACAGTCGTGCTATCAAGACGAATCTAATGAGGTGTCATTTATCTAAATCGGTTGAGCCGTTGAGTAGTTACGACCGGACATAGGAACGGACATACATACATACATACATACGCGTCAAACACATAACCCTCCTCCTTCGGCAGTCGGGTAAAAACTTGTTCACTCGAGTTTTAAAGACTGCCAGATTATATTTTTCCGAGAACAAATATACGTGGCAGTCGTGACTTGCAGCAATTCCTATATATTTATGGCACTCTAACAACAGGTACACAAATACATAAATTGATGGACACAAACTAAAACAGCAATAGATATATTATAGTGAACCTTTCACATATATGTGCACACTGTGCACACCTTTTACATTTATAGGGTTAAATATCTAAGTGGCAAAACTGAAAAAACAATTATTCACAGAAGGATTGAGAAAGGTTATGTTAAGACAGTTTCGGTAAGATTGACGAAACAAGTATAATTGCGAGTACGAATGGAAGACTCAGAAGGGGTCGAACTGGGCGAACGTAACACAACCAATTGCGGACGTTCTCAAAAAAGGCAAGGTTAAGAGCACTCTAAACCGACGAGCATGCATGGTGTGTCAGGATCGTAGCAAGTGGAAAGCTATGGTCTCTGCCTACCCCTATGGGGAACAGGCGTGAAGCGATGTATGTATGCATGTATGTATGTATACTATACACAGAATATTTATTTATATATCTTGAATGACTAAGAGTACGTTATATTAATATTGTATACCTATGCATATTTAGAATTCCTTATAAAATTTTGAATCATATTACGATTCTTTAATAAGCTTATTAAAATTTAAGGCTCGTTTACAAATGCTTCAAGCAACGTGTTCAGTATTCCTTTCATTAGCGTCTTTAATAGACACATTTCAGTTATATATCTACTTCTATATCATGAACCGCGTGGCGAAAAATTATTAATAGCTATTTATAATACGATTAAAGAGATTTTCTGATATCGATATTGCCTAATTAGAGCTTAGCTGTAGGCGTATGACTGACGTATATAGTATAGTATTTTTATTCTTATTTGTTTGTCAAAACGTTTAAAATAAGATATTATTTTGTTTGATGTTTAAAATAAGATATTATTTTGTTTGGAAAACATTTGACGATCTATAAAAAACGTTGACATTTAATTCATAATATTATTTTTATTTTCAGTATACAACTCACCCATGTTGCCAAGAGTTCGCGATTCAGAGGTTATTTTCGTCATGAAAAAAGTCAGCCTACGATACTAATTAACAGTGATCAGCGTAGGTAGTGCTATTTTCGGTCAATGACCCTGAATGATTATGTTATTATGGACATGTCCCGGGATTTTCGGGGTTCACGGGAATATTTTTCGGAATGTTGATGTAAATGAAGTTATACTGTTAAAGATACCATGAATATGCACTGCGTCATATCAGACTACTTATTTCTGGTTTAACTGGTCCCGCACAGTGCTGTTTGCCATATTACTTACTGGTCAATAGGTAGGATCTGATTATACCCGAAACAGGTGGCATGATATGTCGTCATGTGTACAACTACAATTACTTTACAATTGCTCGTCAATGTGATATAAATTAGTATGTAACATGTATGCTGGGATTTAGACGGCATATCCATGTTAAGTTAACGGTCACTAATTCCCGTGAATAGCACTACCTTTGCCGATCTCTGCTAATTAATTAATTTAATAAATAAAAAATTAATAAATAGCTCATAAAACTTAATAGCTCATATATTTAACGGTAACTACTATAATATATCTTTACGCCTGTATTCTCCGAAGGTTCAGGCAGAGGGGCATAATAATAGGGGGGCAAGCATATTGGCATTAAATTACAAAACACAACACTATAACATTTTGTACCTAATTATAGATACATATAAGTATTATGTGGTGAGCCATTTCGATGGAATGCTTCAGTGGACAGTCTTATACAGTTCATGTACCGAATACAGAATTATACAAGGCACGGGTAGCGCTGTCGGCGGCAGTCGGCCACCACTGCGCTACTTTTAGTGAACGCCATTGTTTATTCAGAAAGCTTGTGCAAGCTGTGTCTTAGCAAACCACTCGACGCTGCGCCGCGCTCCGCTGACCGAACGAGTGTGATGAAAACGGGCGCTCAATGATCCAGTTTAGGCGAACTAGCGCAGTCATTACCATCTCATTACCATATACAAACATTAGTCACACATCGGAAAGGCTTAGAGAGCCCGCTGTGCCAACAAGGCACGGGCCTCCCGGCCACTTCATGCACAATTATTGTACTTAGCTATTGTCTGCACAAACACTGCTTGTTTGGAGAACAAACGTAACGGAGCGCAGAACGAGATTAGCCCTTGTTTATACTTTTATAGTCTTACTCTCCCCGTGAGTCACGATCGCATGGCTCTGCACTGCAAATAACATATAAAATCTTCAACATTAACACTGTGTTTAACAACCGTCCTGATTGGTCATAATTAAATTGGTTCATTGTTTTCTTAAAATTTTCCAATTTTATGGTTTTAATTTCGAACACTTGTTTTTTTTGGAAAAAATTGTCGATGAAAAATACTTGTTTGGAGCAGTGGGCGTTTAGTAAAAGGGATGCGCCATGTTTGTACTTTGAGGTTGGGAGGCAATCCTGATCCTCTACCTATTTGTTTTATGACATTCCATTTTTTATCAACCTGTGTTGTTTGCCGCTGCTAAAACCAGCTTTTTAATATTTTTGTTGCGCTGATTGTGACATGTAGGTACTTACTCAAAATCATATATTTCATGCATGCCCGTCTGTTTGTTTGACTTTTATTTTTTATACCTTTATTTCTTTAAAGTAAAAAATGAAAGTAAGGGTTTGATGGGTCGTAATTTGGCAAATCCCTCGTAAATTTGCTACAGCCCGAGGGCTAGATATCCTAATTTGGATGAAATTCGATTTTCATGCGTAAAAAATCTATTGCTTTCAAAATCCATCGTAGCCCAGGGGCTGTACGGTCGATACTGTCGTATTATCGAACAAATTACCATCTTTGGTGTAAGACGATTTATACAAATGTGCATTGAGATGATAACATGATACAACTTCCCGAACTTACCTATAGTTCAGGAAGTTATATATACTACAATAGGCTGGAGACTCTATGATTAGTTGCTTCCAAGCTTGTGTAGCAAAATTATACCTTAGTCAAAGTCAACACCAAGTTTCCGTTTGCGGTCCGATATTCAAACTGTAAGTACACGCGAACTATAAACGAGTGGCATAATTTCGGTAGAACAAACAATTTTATAGATCACGGAAATTCAGGGCCATAAAATGATTGGATTCATCATAAAGTACAGATGGTGCGAGCTCGTCGATATTGTTGAACACAACAAATTCGTGTTATTATTAACGGCGCGCCCTAAATAATTCATGATATTATTGAAGTTACAGAGTACACAATACGAATTTTGGTTATAATTGAAAACGGACCGAGTTCGGCGTATTCTTTGTGAATTTATCACTAGGGACGAAGTGGCAGGGCCACGACGACGCGTTGTTCAGATAAAGTTTATTTTATGACTTAAGCGAGAACATTAATATTCATTACTGGCGCGAAATGAACTAACTTTATTATATAATAAAGATGATCAAAGAACATGAGCACGGTGCACGGCCGCGCGGCCTTCCCGGAGGCTGGGTTATTATTTTCTACCTCAACGCTGCACCCCAATTTGCTCAGCACTCGTAATCTGCCACAGCCACTACTTCGTATGTACATATCATATATTTTTTATTCAATCCTTTTATTCTCCCGCGGTTTGTTTTGCCGGCGCAATGTGCCACAATTTAATACCTACAGAAGTTTTAATACTTAGCAGCCCTACAAATAGTCAGTGAATAGAAAATGTTTATAATAGAAAAGTTACAAACTTCATTTATGGATGGATATTTCGACGACCAAAGCGTTCATTATAATTTAACTTGTAAATCATTAAGTCAACCAAACCAAAATCTGGAAATCTTTTGAAACGTAGAATAACATAATATATTATTGCTGGGCTTGGCTAAAATTACTATTAGATATTTTATTTAAATACATTTGAGCACAAAGAAATGTCAGTCCCTCTTCGTTGTAAGTAATCCTGCCCAACACTAACAAACCGGAGCGGTTCGTCCTTATCACCTTATCATTCTATCTTATCGCGACCGTTTTGTCTCACAATGCGAGCACCTTAAAATGATCTCTCAGAATACACGCATTCTGGTGCGAAAAATAATCATGTAACACGATACAGTAGGTAACCCTCTTTAGTCCTTAATTGGCCCGCGTGTTTTACAAAGCCACATTGAAAAATTTTTCTGCAATCAATTCACATTTAGGAACCATACGAATGGTTTAGTAATTTTCTAATGTGAATCATTCACCAATAGAGGTGCTTTTGGGCAAGCAGGAGGATAGTGACAATAATTCTTGTCGATTTAGTGGTGGATCGAGTTCACTATGTTAAATTCAAGCAGATAATATGTACTGCAGGTGAGTCGACTGAGTAGTAAAATAATTAAGAAAACATTTGTCTGCATTTACATAGTGTTTGACAAACATTTTATTAATATGGTCGACCTCCTATGGAGAAGCATACAAAACATACTCAATCAGGTAGTTCTGCGTAACTAGAACTATTTTAAAACTCTTTGGTACCGATACGTATGAAAACATTCTTAATTAAATTTTGGACTATAAATTCACTCAAAATAAATTTATCGAAAACCAACATCTACTTACATTATCTTAAAATTTCCCACATTAAATTTTCTCGGAAATAAAATTGTGATTTGGAAGTAATAAGTCTCTCCAGCAACGTTATAATTCATCTCTCAGATAAGGCCTACTCCTCGAATGTGAAACTACTTAGACCTAAATAAATTGATGCTTTTACCAAGCGTATAAACTCTTCGTTCAAAGTTTCAAATTAAATGATAAAAATATCTTACATATTATTAGCTATTTTAAGTATCTAACTTGTAGCTGCTCAGGTGGAGTGTGGATTTTTAGGGTTATCTGAATTTACTGTTCATTCAGATAACCCCTCAATTTGATCCACACTCTGTCATAAATTCATAATACCTATTAAGTATAAACTGGCTCATTGATCTAATAGTCGCAATCTTAGATTAATAACGTCGCAAGCGTGAGTGTTGAGTTCGATTTCCATTCCTAAAATATACCGGCAGTCTGCCTGATCCTTCAGAGATACAAACAAACGTTGTATACTTTACCACCACTTTAATATGTTTTATTATAGATTCACAATAATCTGTCCCCAACAAAACATCAGATTCAAAATCATTTAACAAACCTAACTTGACATACCATCACGATTGTATTCATTTATTTTTGTGTTTACTGAATGTTAAGATTTCGCTTATACCAATATATTCCAAACGAAACAGAATGTCTGCGTGACTTCCCGCTAAAATCCCGTGTCGTTTCTAGATCTGCAATTCTTCATGCACCATATCTAAACGAGGATCGTAACGACATGCTAGTAATCTCACAATGTTATGGCAACCTCAAGATTCTACCCGAACGAATATAAACCTTAACTTTGTTAAGATAAAACTCAAATTCCAAGTTACAAACCATAGGAGCACGAAATGAGTAATACTCTTTGAATAACTGCATTTAAATGTTTAAAATATTTTTTTCACGATCCAGGTTTTGAAAATATATTAAAGTATTCATATTTAATAATTTTTTGCTAATGCCTGGAACCAACTTTATTAAATCGGGTGTCTGTCATGCACATTAAAAAAACAAAGATGAACTACATAATTATATGTAAGAAAGCACTCCATAATTTAAACTACAAATAGATAAAAAGTAATAAAGACTCAATTGCGATACACGGTTAATTTGTCGAGCACTTGTATCTTCAAATTAAAAATAGATAATTATCGAAGCGTGCCTTCAATTAGATCCGAGTTAATTTTGACCTCCACTTACAGTTAATTACTTCGTTAGATATTAAATACTGGATTTTAATATTTAAATGTCAATGTTATACAAATCAAGTGGTGTGTGATATCTTAGACGCTTTATTGAACTAGTGGTCGAAAGCGCAACTACTTTACTAGATTCGGGTCTTTAATTCCTGGCTGGCAGTGTTCTTAGGATGTTCTTTAGGACATTCCCAGTAGTGGTTCGGAGTTAGGAATTGTGACATCCAGTAATGAGTGGTACAGTAGTACACTTCTACCTAACCCTTCAGGAAATACAAGGGTAGCTATAGTTTAGCTATCATAGTAAATATGTAATGTTACACAGGCTTACCACACTCACACAGTGACGGTAAGACGGAGTGAATTATGCTCACTTAGTTACTGTTCTGCGCTTAATTTCACATAATCCATCTGAGTGTCGCGTAACCCACATAATTGCGGTGTGGAATTTTGCTATGCGTCGGTCGGATTTGTGGCGGCGGGAGCGGACGAGCCCGCGGGAGCGAGCGGAGCGGCGGCGCGGCGGTGGGCGGCCTCCGTAGGCGCCGTGATCCCGCATCAAGTTGCGAATAATTGAGTGGCACCCTCACCCGGCACCACTCTAAGTGTAACACTTAATTAGACCACGTGAGAAGTGCTTAATGCCACTCAGTGGAGCTTTGTACACATTGTTGCATTAAGCGTAAACAATCAACGGTAATTACATTATGTTTGTTAAACGTATTATGTCGCTTGTCGTCATATGATACGCGTTATTATTCACCGTTTGTTTTAACTATCTTTATAAGACACTTCGGGGTTTGCGTCTATCGTGTTTCATTGTACGGCAGAAGAGAGTTGTAGTTTATTTCCACTTGAATCGCTTTAACGACGCTGTTAAATCAACATTGATGCGGCTATTAGCTGGAAGGGTAACCAATTACGCCCCGTTTCATCTCTTGTGTGCATGTGACAACAAGATATGTCAGCATTGTGAGGTGAGGTGAAAGGTACCTTGACATTAGGCGCAGTGGCGGAGGCTTTTAACTCGGTAACTCATAACGGCGTGACTCGGGTCTCGGGAAAGGAAACTCGGGCAGTAAATAGCCCCTAATCTTTTCCTTGTACAGATATAAGAATAAAAGGACCATTACGAAAACCGAGGAAGTTTTGTGTAAGCTGTTAATTTGTTGACCAGGTCAATCAGTTTTTCGCTTAAGCAGGGTTATTCGTGGAGAATGAAATTGTATGTTCTGCTTGTATTTATACAACTAAGTAACAAATTAGTGACTGTAACACATTTTAATTTGTAATATTTAAATAAAAATCTATTACCAGAACGGCCATAGCACTACGCAACGTCATTTTGTGACCGCATTAATTTCAGTAGCTTTTAACCGATTACTGAAAAACTGTACACAATACATTGTGTTATATATATAGTAATTGTACGTACAGGATTTCTTAAATGTTTCAACTTTTAAAATATTGTAATTTTCGTCGGCTATCCGCCACTTGTTCCAGTGTATTTCGATCCCGATGTAATTCTATCGGTAGGAAGACCCTCGGCGCCGACGACGACGGCTTCTCTTTCAGGATTAAGGAATTTGTACCTTAATTTATGTACCTACGTACATACCGAGTCACTCCCCGCACAAACTCAAACGAGACAGTTTGAGTTTACGTCGTACGACATTTTTATGACGTATTATAGGAACAATAGGAGCGCGGTATATCCTAGTATATTAGAAACTTTAGCAATTGTACGTGAACCCCTTATGTTTCGCTGAAGCTATTTCAACACAAAGTTTCGACTTTTACGATAATGTCAACCATTGCCATTCAAACGCGCTAAAACTTTATCAATGTGTTTGAAAGGATAAGCGTTCGCCTCGTATCTTATACATACGTGTAACATAATACTACATCAGATACGTTCCTGAACAAGTTAATGCGAATAGACGCTGGTGTAGTGTATGTACGTATGTCCGTAGCTAGTTGGTTTCTGCGTAGTGTTGTCCTAGTCTTAGTATTCAGCGGTTGCAATGCAAGTCGATAATGCAGCCATTCTGATTTCCCGTGAGAACAATAAGTTTTCTGGAAATGTTGCACAATAGTACCGACCTAGGAATATGTCCGTTAAAGGTATACACCATCTATATGTGAGGATTTGAAACTAATATAGTAATACCGGTGAATCAATAGCCAAAACCATGTCTCAGAAATCCTTTGTAGAAGTTGGAAAACTGAATATTATGTATCCAGCTGAAAAATTCTAACTTTTGGTTACATTGTAACCAAATATGTGTGTGTTATTTATTACCTACCTGGAATTTATTTGAATGGAAATTGGAATGTTATTTTTCAAAGATTATCTACACTAAAACGTATTAACCTAATCGTACTATATCTATTAAACATCGTGCTATTGTTATTAAATTGGGTATATGTTTTAGTTAATACTATGCTACTAAACACTTACACTTCACTATCCTTGGTGTTTCCAGCGGAAAACTGCGTAAGCGCCTTAGCAATCGGTAAGGCGATCAAACCAAAAATAATGTTGTACAAAATAATGCAATGCAGACATAGTTAATAAAGTATATATAGCTATAGTATTTCAAATTGTGATCGATCGATAGCTTGTAATCTATGTCTGCGTGTACGTCATCAGCAACTTGAATGTTAAGTTAAATAATAATAATTTGTTTAATTATCCCTCGCTTTAACGGTGAAGGAAAAACATGTATGTCTGAGAGATTTTCTGAACGGCATGTGAAGTCTGCCAATCCGCATTAGGCCCGCGTGGTGGACTATAGCCTAATCCCTCTCATACTGAGAGGAGACCCGTGCCCAGCAGTGGGACAGTATATGGGTTGATTTATTTATTTAATAATCACGAGCCGAATGAAAGTCGAATCTATGTAGAAATTGCTTCAAGTCGATTTTGTTCTCCAACAAATTATTAATTCCTAATCGATCGAATCGAATCTGTCGGTGTCGACCCGCTAGTGTATAACACGCCTTAGTTACCCGTTACGTGTTAGTTCCCTTTTGTTCGTTCAAAATTAGCGAAGTTACTCGTACGAAGATACCTGAAGTTTCATGAACCAGACAAAATCCACCACAGCCCATGTCAAGTGTACCCTAATAATACTTATACCATTATTTCCCCAAAGTATTCACGTAGTACCTATGTCAGGGTGTTATTATCACTTCGGTACATTATCACAACGTCCCAGGTCCCATGGTAGATACCCAACAAGTTTGAAACTCAAACGGGACCGCTAAACTAGTTCCGTTCACTAATAATAGGGATGTGAGCTCTTGTCATTTGTTTTAATTTTCTATTGGCGAGTTTTAATGAATTTTTTTAAAGTACTTATAAATATTTAATTAGACAAAAAACCCTCTGGATGGTCGAAACAATTGATTGTAATTGATGACTTCCGGTCTAGTGGTTCGAGTGTTGGGCTGTTGACTGGGTTGATTTCCACCGGCCACAATAATATCTATGTGATGAATACTTAATTATTATTTAATAGATGTGTTTATGTTGGGCTGGGTGTTTCTTAGGCCATTTTTTTCATTTTTGGGCTATTTATATTATATTATTATTTTTATTAATATTTTATTTTATTTATATTATGTCTGCTTAGTTTGGGACTATCTGGTCCCAAGTTGAGCTTGTACTATGGATAATCCCAACAAGAGGACTGATCGCCCGCCTGGTGCCTGCAGGCGTCCCCGAAGATAAATAATAAATGGGTACTAGACAATGGATATAATACGTTTATACTTTTTTGGAAATACATACTTATAATACATAGCCATAGTCCTCATATAAATATTTGCGTCCTGTGTAGCAATCAAACCCACGGACTCGTGATTAGCGGTCCGGTACTCGAACCATTAGACCACTCATACGTCGGCATTCATTTATTTCTACAAGTCCTTGATAGGTTACATTACAAACTAAGGACGTCCTTCTGAAATTGTCTCATTGATGTTTGATTGATTGGACTGATAATAATAATAATATAATATTTTATTGTTCAAAAAATATTCTTTACAAAGGTAGTTCACTAGCCTCCACTCTAGGATTCCCTGGGTCGTGGAGATTAGTCTCTTTCGTCTTAGAAATAACATTGACTTAAAAGTAAAACTAAAGTTATATAACAAAAATTTTTTGAGACATAGTTGTAAGGTCTAATGAAATGGGGTGTGTATGATATGTGTGTGTGTGTGTGTGTGTGTGTGCGTGTGTGTGTGTGTGTGTGTGTGTGTGTGTGTGTGTTCGCTAGTGTAGTTTTTATTCATTCTTTATATACATATAGGTATGAATATGATAGCGGTGATCACTACCGCGGGAGCCGAATATGCGATCCTTGGTTCATACAGTTTGCCCCACTGTTTTATGCGTGGCATTATTTACATGCTATTTGTGGAATCCGATGTTATTTTGTAGCACAACTTAGATAATCCGATACACAATAAAGAAATGCCAAATATATATACTATTTGCCAAAGATATCACAAAGCCTACGCAGATTAAAATTCTTTTATGGATTATTATAATGTAACGAGGCGATGTGAAGTACGTTGGTGGACCCTTTTTAATCTTATGTTCTTAACAATTAAATAAAAATGTTTTAAATTTAATATAACATTATTATTAGTTAGACAAATTGAGTTATAGGAATAGTAGTAATATTCAATTAAACAATGGGCCGCTTAATAAACAGATAGAGCAAAAACCAAGCGAGGAAAATGAGATTGAGTACATTAAACCTTCATAAAATCAGTATACTTTTGGGCGTAGGCGGCTTATTCTAAAACTATAAGAAATTGTGAAAAATACACATAGGAGATCATCAGGGATCCGATTTTGATAAAGTGTAATGTAACTCAATGTTACTTTGTTGGCGCTCTATTACTATTTGTTTGCCCAAATCTGTTTACTACGTCATTATTTATGTATGGTGGTTGTGAAAGTCTATTGTTCCAAACACGGCAGACTCAGCTTTTACTAAGGCAGTTTTGGCGCAAGTTGTTAGTAGCCACGCCAGGCCGCGGACACGACAGACCATACAGTTCCAATCAGACCAGCCTAGATGTAGGTATGCACGATCTTTAACGCAAAAGATAATTACTGATTGAGAATGCCATAATAAATGGCCACACTTTTAGAGCCATGTTATGTTCATGTTAATTATATTGTATATATATGTTATAGGGTATTAGTATTTAGAAAAACATGTAGGATGTAGTTAGTAAATACATATATATAGGTACGAATGTTGTACATATAATTATAAATAAACAAATAGCGAGGTAAGCAAATAATTATTATAGTTTATTAGGTGTTAATTGATTGAGTTATCAATTATTGTAAGCAGTGAATATCAATTGCTGTTTAAGGTTCGGCGTACATTACCGGACAGACTATATTGGAAAACAAGAGAGCAGTATTCTGTAGAGTTAATGTTGACAAAAAAGTTTAAGAGCCAGTGGTTATGATATCGGTACCTCAACCATAAGTTCTATCGAATGTCTTTCGATAGGTTGTTTACACATCTAAACGCTGTGATCTCTTAGCAGATTTTATTTCCTTACGTAACCGCTAGAGGCGCTGCGAGGGTTTTCCATACAAATATTTTACGGCGTCGCTAGCGAGTGTAGTGAGAAAAACTCATGGTCGAGGCACTGGATATTACTGCGTAAGGACTAGGCAGACCGCAAGTATGACACCCCCGAACTTGGTCCCAAAATGGTATTTCCTAAACTGAAGTAAAGTATTCCGCGATCAGCTAAAAACAAATGCCATGTGATAAGTACCAACAAAGATACTAACGCCATCTTTGTTTCAGTGTATGGTGAACGCGTCTGTCAAATCGAACATTTGACTGTTTTACATACCGAAACTTAACACAGTTTCGTTTGTTTAAATATAGAATATTTAATATATTAATATGCTACCTACATTATGCAAAACATTCATAGCAACAGACGACGGAGTTCGTTAGGCTGGGAACTTGATTCGAGGTAGTTGCTAGGCAACTCGATACGGTTCACACATAATGTAAATCGGACGTCAGAAGCCACGATCTCTGAGTAATTACTAGTGGGTAATACATTCGAGCATACGTAGGTACTTTCTAACGTACAACGCAAACACTACAAGCTCGGAGCTGTTGTGAAATCACGTCCCTACTGCAAGGGCTGCCTCTGCAGCCGGAATGTCAGTTGACTTTAGCTGTTAGTATTCACAGTTTTCCCTATGATTGGCAAACCTTCAAGCTGTGAATGTTAGTGATGTCATTGAAATAAAGTTGGGCACTTGGAATATACCCGGGATTGATTACTAGCTATCTTATGGCGATGAAACCTGCAAAAAGTTTAATTTTCGTGCAATGTCTACCTAATAGGCAAAATCAGTAAGAATACAGATTTTTGACTGAGTTAGGTAGAATGGCTCAAAGGTAACTCTACAAATCTTATAAAGTTGTAATTAGTTCCAATTAAGTAAACGATAAACTGATTAAAAAGATTACTATAGAAAATAAGTCGAAAAATACGGTACTATGTAGTAACCTATTTTTCGGCTTATTATCGGTTTTTCAGTTTTTTTTATTCGGTTCGTAAGTAAGTTATTGGAATCCTACAACAACAAGTGATTAAAATATTAAATTATTTTTTCTACTACTTTTTATTTCTGTCAACCCTAACACCTAAGTGAATGTGTCAATAAAGATCCCGTTCAGTGCTCGATAAATGTCGCGGTGTAGTAAACAAGCAGTTGTGCATTTTATGTGTAATTAAACAGACTCGAGCGCCCATGGGGAGCCCTCGGAGGCATACATATATGTATGTATATGTTTACTTACGACTAACATTCAATGTCCCACAATCTTTTAAAAATTAGTGAGTTTCAATTGACGCTAAGGCTGTTTAGATGCAAAATGTGAAGCAATGGCTAAAGAAATAAGAACGTTCAATACTGTCTTGTCATCCTCTAAAAAGGTTTTATTGCATGCAAGATTTTTATTATTCTTCTAAACATGATCAAGTAATTAAGGGCAAGAAGTTTCGTAGCGTTTTTTATAGATACTAGTGTAGTCAAAACCAGGGCCTCTAGATAAGTTGCAATTTGACATTTGAATCGCCAAACGAGGTCTATTCGTTTGTCGATTCGAATGTAAAACTACCTGTTCTCCTCTATCTATTTGCGTAGTAACAGAAAACACCTACTGCAAATGAAATAACAAAGATATTATGACCCGCGATCATATGAAAGCTCCGATAGAATGTGACCATAATACGAAAATTGGCAGCGAAAGAACCATTAGGTAATACAAGTATTTTTATTAACATAACATATACCATCATGTCTATTTCCTCGAAGAGTTAGGCACACCCACAGTCCGCTGGTATATTTAGGTCCCATATAATAGAGTGCGAGCCTATTGCCATTATAAGGGCACAGAACAAAGCTACCCCTGCTGGCTAAGCTAAAAAAATATTTAGATACCCAAAATGAAATAAAAGGATTTGCTATGAGCCAATTAAACCGCTCATACCAAGATAATATTACTTCCATGATCCACTTTACCTTCAAAATAAGCTTGAATAAGAACTTTCTTTCATATTATTTACTAGTCCCTTTAATTATTTTACCGTTATGAACACGGGCTTTTGTTTTATAGATTCTCCTTTGGTTGCGGGTAATATAAGCAGGCTACTGTGGAACTAGCAAGGGAGAAATAACAAACACACTTGACGACCAAGTATATCGTTATAGTCCAGGTTATAGAAAGTTAGAAAATTTAAACCGGCGCTTAAAAACCCTCCCCGATCGTACAGTACCCACTTAATGTTTTTCGTTCTTAAGTGGTTTAATTAAAATGTTTAAACGTTTGGCAAACAGAACAAAACATTGTGAAGGATTGTAAGGAACCCGTATAAAAATCAGTAAAAGTTTCGCTAATTATTTCTGTTTTATTTTTTGTACATGATGATGCAAAACAGCGAGCCAAGTTAGCAATTAACTACTAAAGTTAGAAAACAAGCTTAATTTATTGTTACATGGAATTTGAACTTATACCTTAACATGCAATGGCGGTGCTTTTGAATAAGGAAAATTGAAATATTCCAACTACTCTTTTTTTTAATTAGGTTGAACTAAATAGTACAGAATTGGGATGCCTATTGTTAAATTGTTGTCCTTATAAATGTGAATGTGACATGCTGATGAAAGGCTTTACAAGACTTCGAAGTTTAATCATCGGTCAGACGTTAATCAATCAGCCGAACCTCTATATGTACCCAAGCTAACGATTTCAACAGTAATTTTGGACTTCAAGCTTGAGATTACTTACCTGCTTACGTACATTTTGTTTAATTCCTACATTCCCGCGAGCTCTGTGAGTGTATTTAGTTAAATGTTTATTTGCAATCCATTTTGGTTTCGTTACAATACCACTGAACAGATCGCAGCTCTAAATACAGTGTTACTGAAAGCTTATTTATTTGGTGTATCTGATGTTACTGGTAATATGCTCAAACGCGGACATTCCTGTTACGTCCTGATCTATAGAATATTTTATAAAAAAAAAACTGATGGACCTGTTTATTTAAATAAGTGAAGATGAAAAGGGCAGTCTTCACAAGTAAAAAAATGGTTTAATGGCTCTCTCCATGTAACATGGGACCTTAAGACACCGGCGAACTGAGGTCGTATACTTCTGCCTAACCATTTATGGCGTATGATGATGGTGGTATGCATGTCATATGTATAGTTATAGGTATTTGTAAAAATCGTATACTTATCAGTTCCATACAAGTAGTTCAATTGCTCTCGGCTTCCTCCTTGGATAGTCACTTTTACTAATGCCAAATAACATCAAGGTAGGAGTTTTGCTCTTCCCTTTTACCAAAATTGACCCTTCCCCACTTGTACAACATATATTTATGTAGATCTAACCTGCTTAATTCGTTAAAGAAACCATTCGTCAATTCGTCAAACAAACACGCTACAGAGGGATGAAACAATTGACTTTTTAATGTAGATAATATACGGATCTGCTCTTGTATCTGCTTATCAAGGATCAATTAGATCAGATAGATTTATATAATTCTAATAATTCTGGGATTTACCTACTAAGAGAACTTCAAACAAGGTATAGGCGTTAACAGATATGTACTGACCGGCACTACTAGTTACTAGTATTATAAAGGCGAAAGTTTATTAAGTTTGGATGTTTGTTGCTCTTTCACGCTCTTTTGGCTGAAAGTTGAACTGGTGATGACATATACTTTTTATTAGGACATAGGCTACATTGTAATCCCGAAGATTCAAAGTTCCTACGGGAGACGGGTTTAAAGTTCCTAACACCATGCGGGCGAAGCCGCGGGCAAAAGCTAGTAATAATACAATATTTGATTTTGTACTGTTAGCAGCGCACAGCTCATTTTGTCTTGGGTGGTACTTACACACCGCACTGCCAAATATTGTGTCTCTAAGTAAATCTACTAATGTTATATTCAATCCAGTTTGAAAGGCTATGTACCTAGTCAGTAAGCGGAGGCCATCAGGAGGCCATCAGGAGGCCCGTATGACTGCTTGTTATCATTATAAAAAAGTTGAATACACAAAACTAAGCAATATTACCTACAAAGCTAATTTTAGATTAACTTGTAAATATGCAAAGTAACGGCTTTCTCACTTTAACGGTAACATATACCTTGTCTACTCGTAATCAATGGAAGTGGGTCGCGATTAAAAGGCACTCCATTCGATGCCCATGTGCGAAGTGTATCGACGCCAATGCCACCGCCACTTGTGTCCGACATAAAACAGATGCCCCACACTACACTGAATACAACTTTTTGTACAATTTAAGATAGAATCGATATTTAAAGAAAATACTGTTCGGTCTTTGCTAAGAGCTTAGTTTCATGATGTGAGTGCAAATTAATTTGTTTCGTAAAATCATGGCCTATTAAAGTCACACAAATTGGCAAATGTGATGGTTAATGCGTTTATCATCAATTCATCATATTAACACAATATCACGCTTGCCTTATTAACATTGAGTTAATGCATTAGTAACTTCTGAACGTAAGACCCAAGGTTGTTGTTTTTGGATTTTATATGAGATACATACACACACACAGAGATAACAAAGCAGTGATAGCCTAGGGGTATGACCACTGGACTGCCAAGTCAAAGGTCTCGAGTTCGAATCCAAGGCACGCACCTCTGACTTTTCGAAATCATGTGCGTAATTATCACTCGCTTTAACGGTGAAGGAAAACATCGTGAGGAAACCTGCATGCCTGAGAGATTTTCTCGACGGCATGTGAAGTCTGCCAACCCGCATTGGGCTAGAGCGTGGTGGACTATAGCCTAATCCCTTTCGTACTGAGAGGAGACCCGAGCCCAGCATATGGGTTGATTATTATTATTATATGAGATACATATCTATCTAACCTTATACGAATACAGGCGTTATGTTTTATTTGAGAACTTCCTTTATAAGTCTATTAAGGAGTACAAACCTAATTACAAGTTCGAGCTCTTTTCAAAACTTTCAATAATCGTTCGTTTAGATTTATCTTTCAATTAATTTTACTTAAGTTTCGTCTGAGCTGACTTTCTTGGAAACTCAACAAATCCCAGAAACAGGATCAAAGCGTTGTTAAAGTTTTAAACTAGTGATATAAATGTCAAGCTTAGCCAGAATGATTGGCAGGTGATTAAAATTATGCGCCATCTGTAATTAATACACCGAAACCTATAACAAAGGATCCCTAGACTGCCAACCTGGTATTGAGTTCATTGCACGCACCTCTAACCTTTCGAAATTTGTGTTAATAATAACCATTCAGCGGCGAAGGAAATCATCCTGAGGAAACTGGTGTTAATAATTAACCCATATACTGTCCCACTGCTGGGCACGGGTCTCCTCTCAGTATGAGAGGGATAAGGCTATAGTCCACCATGCTAGCCTAATGCGGGTTGGCAGCCTTTACATTCCGTCGAGAAAAACTCTCAGGCATGCAGGTTTCCTCACGATGTTTTCCTTCACCGTTAAAGCGAGTGATAATAATTGCTTTGACAAAGAAATCATATCGGATTTAAGTTTTATTTTATGAAAGTTTTCCCTATGCCTATGATTTGAAAGTATAGTAAATTAGGATGCGAGTGAAGCCGCGGGATAGCTAGTATTAATATTATATTAGTAAAATTCCCTCTTATTACCTTAATCAACATTACTCGAAGAAAATGAAAATACCATTTCATAAATTCAAAGACATCTGTATTACACAACACAGATATCTTACTTATATTCTAGCTCGATTGTATTCGTAATTTTATTGACAGCTGTCAATTCATTACGTCAAGATTATCGCGTGACTGAAGGAATACGTAATAATTTTAGGAACATGAAGGTTTCACACCAGTCTATTATACGTCCACTATCATAAATGTCAGGTGGACCTAGTTAATGAAGTTAAATTATTTTATTATTTTCTCGTAGTAATTTCTTAAACGTTAAATTTAACTCTACTCGAGGCATTATATTAATATTATGTACTTGTATACTGCTAGCAGGTAGGTAGGTAGGTACTTATTGTTGTTCATTTAAACTTAAATGTATAAATGTACTGTGATTACGTTAATGCGAAGTACAGTTCTCGCCAAACTTATTGTCCGGGTTGAAGTTGGCACGAGCTAATTTTAACCCGGCCGTAAAAACCAGAGAAAGAAAGATATTGGATTTTAATGATTTAAAACGACAACCTACCACTTGAGCTTTCGTTTTTATTTATTACAATCCAATATTTTTCTTTCTCCGATTTTTACGGCCGGGTTAAATTTAGCTCGTGCCAACTTCAACCCGGACAATAAGTTTGGCGAGAACTGTAAGTAAAGTAAAAATGTTCTAGCCATGGTTCACAGCTATATCCGTTAAAAGTGTAGCGACATCAATCAAGCTACATAATAATAACTTGTACGAAGCATCAAATCCTGAATCGCGCAAGTAAAGTTTACCGCAACTTGCATTTATACAACCGCCCGACATCAACCGTTGGGCAGTGGCCCACCAGGAATAACACCCGCCTGGTCGGAGGATCCTCCCTTTGGTGCGAGGGACAACACAGCTCGTCCCTCCACAAAAGCTTTCATAGTACGGAAACCACAAAGCAAAAAACCGTCTACTATTTCAGTAAAAAAAACCTCCTACTAGGTACTTGAATTTTAAGCTGTTTATTGATAGTAATAAAATCAGGGTATAAAATGCTTAGAACAAAAATAACTATTCCAGACGGTAAGCTGCTTTCACAAAAATAAAAAAGTATCACCTCGATGTGGAGCGCCGTGTAATAAAAGATGCAAACCGACGACGTTTGCGAGCCGTTTTTTTGATAACACATATTGAAACCATACATTACTTCGACTCTTCGGTATTACCGCTACACCTGATACCAAGATAGCTTGTTAGTATTCAGGGTATCGTATTCTTTTTTTACTATCGCGCGTTTTAGACATGATTAAAAACAAACGGTGGTTTACGCGAGGGCTGTATGTATCCTATTTCCGCGCTCGAGTACTGCATAAATATACTTGAGCGTGTTCTGGAAAAATGCTGCAACTATGCAAATTATAATTACCTAACGAGTGGTGTTTGACGGCGTAGTAAAATTTTACACTCACTTTTAACAATTAATTAAGGTAAAGTATTTTTTTCGTTAAATAACACACTTTAATACATTATCTTTTTAATACAGTGAAATACAATGAATTCTTGTAATGCCATATTTACTAGGCGTCCATGTTCAATTTAATATGCGACACGATAACTCATAAGATATTCGCCACAATAAGCTATATTTTTGCCGCGCTTATAGGAGCATTTTTACGATATTATAACTTTCTGTGAATAGAGTATTCCTAAAAACGAGGCGAAATACGGATTCACGAACGTCAAAAATACTACATTTTAACATGAATACCAATTAATTTTGGTTGTATACTGGCTTTGTAATTGAAGTCTATTCAATTTATTTTTCAGTTGTGTCGCAAGGTATAATTAAAAAGTAATAAATGGGAAGTCTGATGTAGCGACGAACTAAAGACTGGTGTAGTAGTAATTGGCGGACGAAACATGGAGCGAGGCTCTTGAAGTGCTTCAGCGATGACGTAACTGTTAATTATTTAATTACGCACTCGACATGTGTTATTACAAAATGTATTGGAGTACGCGGCACTAAAACTTTGGACTTTATTAGTATATAGCCTTAATCTTCATCGTGTAGTGGTATAGGGCTATCTACTGAGTCTGCAGATATAAACACCACAAATACGGATCGTAACTTCGTTAACAATTCAGTCGCCACATTGATAATACAAACCAAACTAAAAAGTTGAACTGTAACAAACTATGTATTATTCACTAAATTGGCTTCGCTTTTATTTATCTTACGTCCAGAATCTACAATAACGAACGCAATTATTCAAAAAGCAGTTCAAGTATTTTACTGATACTTATTCAATTCGATATTTGCACACCAACTAGCCGAGGAACATCGTTAGATTTATTGAAGCGTACTATTGCCTCCAATTGTTCTGGATAGCGGCTAGACCGGCCGGAGAGGGGCATGTCCTGTGCGTACTTGAAATAATGTACACTCAGCGCCACTGTTGCGGGGGCTTATCTGAAATGGAAATCTGTACTCATGTACGAGACGAATTTAAGCTCTTCAATGCATCGTTTGACTGTGTTTTCGAGGAAAAGTTGTCGATAAAACTTCAATGTAGTTTCTCTGTAATAATAATAAGTTCAGGGCTTTTTTTGAACAATTTTTCGAACAACTTTGTAGTTTCGGTTTTCATAATTATTTATCATCTGATATTTTGTCCGCCGAATAAAATGTTTATATGTATATAGTCATATAAATGAATCCGAAACGTGGTTGCGCTAGTTAGTTAAAATAAAGGCACTACAGATATAACTTTTCAGAATCTGTGGTAGTCACTTACAGTAGGTATGTATGTATTCATGTACGCGTTGATCAGAATTGAACCACAACCTACATGTATCGAGGTTTATAGTGCTCAACTGTGTACAAAGCGCAGCGCTCGTTCGTGCACTATCTCTGTCCGCCGGTGCCGCCTGTCTGCTGACACCTCACTTAGCATCGTTTCCGCCTTCACAAAAGAGCACTAGCCTTCTGCATTCGTGCCTAAGATAACTTAAAAACATGCACAGATAACTCCTTCTTTTGAAAAAAATGCATAATATAATGATGTCGATACCATAAGATGGTGGTCATTGTTATTCAAAGTCACTCGCCAGACTAAAATCTTTTATGCGTTGAAATTCAGGACTTTTGCGCTTATTATTGAATGCTATATGAATAGCAATATGTATTATTCAAATTAAAAATACCTACGTCGTGTTATGTCGTAATGCAGGCTTTTTCCCAACTGATTAAGTACCTAATTAAATACTAATCTATATCAATCCAATAAGTACCTACGTATTAAAAAGTATCATATAAGTATTATACGGTATTATGAACGGCATGAGCCTCGTA
Organism: Acronicta psi; assembly: GCA_946251955.1. Taxonomy (NCBI): domain Eukaryota; kingdom Metazoa; phylum Arthropoda; class Insecta; order Lepidoptera; family Noctuidae; genus Acronicta; species Acronicta psi. The sequence continues at coordinate 4,348,533 of OX276475.1, read as the reverse complement.
TTATTTCACTTCGACATGTTTATGCCAGAGCAGTTGACTGTGACGAAGTGCGGAAAGTAAATCATTTTAAATGAGCGTAAGACATTGGGAAAACGATCGTTCGGAATTTTTATTAGTCGTCAGTTTTCCCGCGGCCGTCTTCAAGCTAAATTGTTGTGCTAATATTGGCATGTGCCGTTACTGTTTGCTCGTTGTCTTTATTCACCAATTTACTTACATTTGAGCTCGCCCCGCGGGTCGTAAAGTAATATTATCCACCGTTGGGCGAGGGCAATAGTGCCTCTTTTACGGGCCGCGAGCGAGCGTCACATGGGAAATTATTTGACGTGGCGTTTAATGGATTTTTGCCTTCATAACACGCTACCTACAGCCAAATAAAAATACTTGTAGCTACCTACTCATAGCCACACGTGCATATGTAGAGCAGCTTTTATTGAAAAAGGTTTTGTAAGCACTTTAGTTCCGATCCGGGGAGCTGAAATGTGTTGATGATTCATTTTCTGTAGCGATACGTACTTTAACTTTGAAATCTTTCAATGTCCGGTTACAAGTATACTCGTTTATTTACTAATTCAATAAGAAAAGATTTCAAAATTCCTAGGCCACGGATCAAGTTTGATTAGATTTGATTGACAGCGACGCGCTACAGAAGTGATTCTATAAGTAATTACGAGTATACTGGCCGTTCCTCAATATAATTAACATAAGCATTGCCTTGTTTTATGAGAGAAGTCTTGATCAAACAATGGACTATGAATCTATATGATTCTATAAGAGTGATGTAGTTCTGAACCAAAATTATTTCACGCAGAGTACGGAGTCACGAGCCTGGATCTGTTGGAGCTGCGCGTGCCGGCGCACGTAGCGCTGGGCACGCGCGCGTCTCTGTCGTGTCGTTGGGCGCTGGGCCCCGCCGACGTGCTGTACTCCGTCAAGTGGTACAAGGACGGCAAGGAGTTCTTCCGGCACGTGCCGCGTGACCATGAGCCGCGGAGGAAGTTCCCTCTGCCTGGCGTCGACGTTGAGGTCAGTAGCACGAACATACCACTGATAGTTTACATACTTACCATATTCTACCTATCTGTATTCCCCCAAGGATGAGGCAGAGGTATACTGTACACCCGGTATGTTGTAATAGGGGGCCAGCCTATTGCCAGCAATCGCGCACAATTAAGACCAGGACCTCTAGAGTAGCAGTCGCACTTGGAACCACTAGACCAACGAAGCAGTCACCACTGAAAGCAGACCCTAGATTTGTTCAACTGTTGACCAGCTCAACAATACCCGAACCCGTAGTATGGGGTATCAAAAGCTTTGTCGAATATCCGTTGCTCTATCATAGTAGATTCGGCGAAATTCATGGCAAATGTTTCAGACCGTATGTGCGTTTCCGATTCCAAAGCATTTCCGATGACGTAGACAGCCACATTGTACTGAGTCGTCACACGACCGCAGTTCTGTGGAAATTATAGTGCAGAAACTGACTGCTAGCAGCGATCACGTTTCGGTTGCGTCTGTTGCTTACTTAAATAAAGCATTAGTTACTTTAATTTATATAAAGCTCACGCAGTCGATACTTCTCCTAACAAAAAAGTCATCCTCCAAGCCATTTCCCAACCATGTCGGGGTCGGCTTCCACTAGGTATAACCAGGTGCAGCTGAATATAAGTACCTATATTAGAAGAAACGTCTGAAATTTGACTTCCACAGCTCAATTACTGGACATTATTGATATTCAAAGGATATACTGGTTTTCAGGCTTTTTGGGCTCCTGATTACCACCTAACGATTGTCATGCGGTGTTCGTATTACAACTGGGAGGCGACGGCGCCCTCCCAGGCACGAAGGGGTCTCGATCTGTTATATGAATGGACTGACCGCGGTAAACAGATCGATTGATTGATTGATTATGTCTAAGTACGAATATCATCGATTTTTATTATATACTTAATATGACTCCCGAGGGCTTGTGGCTCATCGTAGTAGTAGTATCGATTTATGTATCTAATAACATAACATTAATATAAGAACGACGCGATACTGCGGTAAGTGAGACGCCCGCCCGCATAAGAAGTTCCGCTTTGAATCGATATTCATGTCACACTTTTAATATCTTCCCGCGTTACTTTCGTTAGGTACCACGGAAGAGGTTCAAGACTCCCATTATTAAGAGCTCGGAATATCAAAGGCTGCCTGTTCCAAACAATTGTGTAAACACCGTAGTCGAGCAGATAATGCGGATGAACTTTAAGAGTAGATACGTATAATTGGATTAATCCGGTCGTGAGTCGAGTTTGCTTAGGTCTTCCCGAGAGGAAACAATATAAAACTGGACCGGATATTACGCGGTGAAGAGGCGCAGGTGTAAACACACTCGCCCTCGTGTGGGACTCATTTATACTTTCTTTCATTTAGCTGCCGCTTATCATCTACAAGCCATTTACAAATTTTTATTGCTTTTTTATATTTTATCGAGCAAACAAAACGTAATGAAAACAATATCTCCAAATAAATGTTGCATTTGCGAGTTTTTATGTGCGTAGATATCCGCCGCTACATTATACACTTGTTTTATGTGTTACGGAACACGATAACTCAAAGAGAGAGTACAAAAAGAAGTTAGAAGCAGTTGTTATTACACGAGTAAATATCACTTCGCAGGAATTCTTGTAAATCCTTTTAGTAGAAGTACCCTTAATAGACTTTTCTCATAAGACTGCGCTGTTTACCCGGTATTATTAATGAATAGAAAACAAAATTCATGGCCTGTTGCAAAACATGGAAGAAAATCCGTGAAATTAATAACGAGCTCTACGTATGGTGGTAAACAATTTAGATTGGAAAATAGCCTCAGGTAACATCGAACTTTGTACGTTTGAACTCAATAGTAGATATACCTATTAACATTGCTTAAGAACTTCTCGAACCGAGGGCTGGAGGGGGAACTAATGACAACATTATAATTAGCCGAGCCTCCTCACCAATGTACTCTTCTTTTTGTACACTGTATACCTGTATACAGTGGCTCCCCAGATTGGATTAGGTAACTGTTTAGGCCACTACCAACATTTTTGGTTATAAGATTTTTTTCTGTTTTTTGTAACTTTAATTAAGTTGTAGGTATTGAGTTATTCAATTAAGGCAGAAGTAAAAAAATGTTGTTTCGGGTAAGATTTTCTTTGATTAATTTATTACACATTTCTGTAAGTCTGACAAGGCAATCGGGGAGCGAAATTCTTCCTTTAGCTTAAGTTAATTTCTTGTACGTAGTCTACGTTCTTAGATTTTCAAACTACATTACTCAGACCTTGAAATCCTTTGGGAAATTAAACTATCTTTAAAGAGGTTGGAATAGTGAACAGGTGGACTATAAAATGAAGAGGTTACTTTTAAGATACCTATATTAAAAAGTGTACAGCGTATGTAGGTGTCTCAGAAAATATAAACACTTGGACACCCAGCCGGGTGACACAAAAGCTGTTTGCTGCCCTAAGAATATTTCTGTTGCAATTTAGCGGGAAAATGCAACCAGTACTTGGCAATATTCCACAAACAATGAACATTGTGTTACCAACACTCTAAAATAATACATTGTGGACTTATTAGCTGTTAGAAATATTATTAAGTATATAAATAAAATACCTATAAACTTTTTTAACACCACTACCTACCCAGCAAAAATAGTGTTAGCTGATTTTTAAGATTTCTATGAAAGAGATACATTATTTACGGTTCTCTATTTTAGGTATTTTCTTTTAGATTCGTTTAGATAAGTCCTCAACTTCTTAGCTTATTCTAATTAATATTCCTCAATTTGACTCATTTCAGTTTATTTACAGTTTTTCTAATCGATTACGCACTTGTTCGTCAACCAGTTTTAGATAAATAATCCTCAAATGGCTCGTTAACGATTTATTAGTGGTGTAGGTAAGTACCTATCTTTGAAGTCAATGGTTAGGAATCATTGATTGATGTCCGACTATCCACTTCGAAGTCTTCCGATTCTCGGAGGTCTATCAAAGATAGCGAATCGTTAAGAATCAGTTAACAAACAGAAAAGTTGCGTACAAGTATGTATAATATAATTTTAAACATTATAATATGTAGGTAGGTGATTTTAAATATCTGATCATGCGATCAAAAGAAAATAGAGATAAAAATAAATACACAGGTACCTGGACAAAAAAAAACAGATTAATTAGGTACGATACCGGACTTTCAAAATAGGTCTTCTCACTAATTACGCCATGTTTCAAATCTAAAACGTTTTGAGAGTACTGTTTTAATGATCACAACACAAATGTCTGTTGAAAAATGCTCAGCCTTCGTGACTCTCAGATCGAACAGTGTTTCTGAGTACCAATTGCTATAAAATTCAATTCGGAAGCATTTTGCAGCTTTCATTCGTTCATGCTCGCGCTTATTCCATGGGAGCTGAAACAGGCGATCTGATTTATCTGAGCATGAACCTTCACGTTACGACTGCCTAACCTTTTGAAGAATAAAGGTACACTGCAGAGAAAAGCGCGAAGTTTATAAACGAAAACCCTAAAACCTTTTTCTTTTTCTAACCAGAAATCAAGTCCTAACGGCGCCAATGTGACTCTGTACCCAGCGGTGCTGGAGACAGGAGGTCGGTACCGATGTGAGGTGTCCGGAGAAAGACCCCTCTTCCCCACTGTTTCCGACCATGCTGACATGATAATTGTTGGTAAGTAGTATTTTTAATAACATACACTCGAGTCTTGCATTAGGGGTAAAAGAAACTAGTGGACGCCACATGAGTAATAAGGTTCTTGTTGTAATATTACACACCTTATTGTATTTTTTTACAGATGACACATGCTTGTTACTTTGACAGATGACAGTGGCTTTTTATTTTATTTGTGCTAAGTATTCAAATTGTTAATAAAGAAAAAGGTCCTCACATTTATAAGTAACAAAAGATATACGCGCCAGATTCGAAATTCAAATGAAGGTACCTAAATAAAAATAAATAATGTAGTTGTTCACGTGGAACATATTTATCATGACGTTTACTCCAAATGTGAATTTCAATTTGGAGATGGAAGTAGCATTAGTTTATTGCTTTTGTGCTTGGTAGAATTGCAACACAATTAAGTAATCGCATCCACTACTCCATTTTTGTACTTTCGCCTAAGTAAGTTAGCTGTTACAGCCGTAATGTATTGCTAATAAATTGTTTTCCGTAACATTGGCCTACAAAATGAGTTCTGTTTTTTGTGTGTCACTGAAATACTTCTGTCGTCATGTTGGTATTCAGCAAAGGCACTTATTAACGTAACTTTTATCCTTAAACGTAATTTTAATTAGTTACGTCTAATCAATTACATATAATTGATTAGATTTTAAAGCTCATTATTTAACCTATGTTATATGTATATAAAATAATGTGTAGCAATTAGGAAATTATTTATGAGAGAATAAACAGCCAACTAAAATGTTTGCAAACATACCGGGAATTTCAAAAACAAAGTCATAAATTCTTGGAAGTAAATCCTTTTATTGTTAGCATAGGTAGGTAGCAGTGCCTACTTATTATTCCTACGGAGTAGGGGGTACTTCATATTTCGTTACTAATTTCTGTAGGAATTTTCGCCAACTAAAATCAGTCATAGGATTTGACAGTGTGACACATTCTATTTCAGCAACAACTTGGCTCCCTTACCGTTACATAAAAATGAAATTCGTGACTTATGTTTCAATAAAATTTGTAGTTATGTAACCAGTTATGTAACTCTGAAAACTTTTTATCTAGTCCAACAACCGATTTATATAAGAATTTAATATATTGTAAAAAAAAACTGTAAACAAATGATTTTGGTCTTTGCCTTATTTAGCTACAATATTGAGTTTAGTACATAAACCTACGAACACTTTAGGTATCTAGGAGGAAAAACATTATTTTTATTCGAATTCTACTCAGGTTAATGTATAAAAAAGTAATAATTCGCAAAAACTACTTGATATGTAAGTAGCCGTAGATTTCTGGCCAATTTGGCCACTGAAGAAGACCAAGGGTTGTTTAATACACCACAAGAACGTGAATAAATTATTATTTTCTTTATTCTTAGCATTACCAGACCACGGACCAACAATCACAGGGTCCCGGCTTCGGTACCAGATCGGGGACCGAGTCCAGGTTAATTGTACGTCGGGTCGGTCCCGGCCAGCCACGCGACTTTCCTGGTACATCAACGGGGAGCCAGCCCCATCCGCTGCCCTCCTACCCCTGAGTCACGAGAAATTCGAGGACGGGCTGGAGACCACGAGTCTAGCGCTTGACTTCAAAGTGAAGCCTAAACATTTTAGGAAAGGAGACCTAAAACTTAAGGTACGTATGTAGTGTTGCCCAAATTCAGTCTTGGTCTTGCAGTCTTGGTCTTGTTCTTGCGTTTTTGCAAGACCAAGACCAAGAACAAGACCGCGTATTTTTAGCAAGACCAAGACCAAGACTGACCGTGCAAGACTTGAGCAAGAACAAGACTAAGCCTGCAAGACTCTTGCGTCTTGCAGCTAGGACTTACCGCTATTTCACGGAGTAGTTAGGTGTAACAGTTCGGTGTATAGGTAATTAGGTACGCTTAGGAATTCTATGAGACGCAAAAAACTGTATCAAAGAATATGAAAAACTGGACCTATGCGCATTACGACTAATACCATAAACATACCTACATAGCGAATAAAAAAATATCCATTAAAATCAAACTGAGTGCATGCATAGTTATGTTTTAACCATCGGCACTTTGATAATGCGGCATCAAAGGTTTTGTACTTACTTCTCAAAGAAATTTGCCGCTTTTCGGAAGTACATGGTTATGATACACGCGCCGGCGGCGGCGGCTTCTTTTGAAATCATATACAACAATCGTTGCCGCCGCGCCGAAATCACAACATTGGACACTATTTGATTGCCGCCACAGGGCGTAGGTATACTCATGCAAAATAATTTCGAATTTTAAGAGTACCTACAGGTATTCCAAAGAATAAATAAGTTTCAGAGTGCTTAGAATGAAAATGAATACATTATACTGATCACGCAAGTAGTATTATGATAGGAAAAAATGTTAAGGATAGGTAGTAGATGTCATAATAATTTATTCTAGTAAGTATATATTATAATAAATGATAAATCGTAAAACTCTTTTATTAAATTTCATATAAGTTGAGGGTTCAATCTCTTTCTAGACAGATATTGTTCTTTAAAATACAGTCAAGTTATTGTAATTAATTTGTTTTTTACATTACATAAATGTTTATTAAGAAACAGTTACTTCCATGGAAAACGACATATAGGTCAGTTGATTTTTCGAATTTCTTATCAAATCCTCAGTTATTTATTAATCTGCTTGATCTTTACTATGGCTATGTTAATTCAAGCTCACAATGTTTCAATTCTAATACGTTTTTCTAAGATTTAAAGTAAACTTTAATAAATAGTAATAGACTAATAGGTAATTGCAAGACTTGCAAGACTCTTGCTGCAAGACCAAGACCAAGACCAAGACTGGGAGCGCAAGACCAAGACCAAGACCAAGACCAGGTGTATTGGCGCAAGACCAAGACCAAGACTGGCTAAGTCTCGTCTTGTTCTTGCATTTGGGCAACACTATACGTATGTCTCATTTAAAAGAATGTCCATGTGGCAATGTCTCTGTGCCCCTACAGTCTCTACAAGACCTTCCTTCAAAACCATAAGAAGATATCTAGGTATGTCCATTCAAAATCGACCGAAATTAATAAACCAGTGATCACTTACCATCAGGTGACGCGCTTGCTCGTTTGCCTCCTTCTATAAAAAAATAATATTTTGAATATAATAACCTAACCTAACCTAAATTAAAAATTTAGAAAACCCCCGACACGAAATGTAATTTGCCAATTTGTGGTGGCGGCCATCTTGGATTTGAAATTTATCATAGTAAAGTTTAAAGGTTAAGCCCTTTCATTTGATACCTATATTGAGGGAGTTGTGAAAAAATATGTTATTCGCTATTTTGTAGCGGCGGCTACAAATTAGTCGACCGACTAATTCACCTTTCAAATAAAAAAAACTAAATCAAAATCGGTTCATCCGTTCGGGAGCTACGATGCCACAGACACACACACACACACACACACAGGCACGTCAAACTTATAACACCCCGTCGTTTTTGCGTCGGGGGTTAAAAATAACACTTCTGCATTCTCAAAAAACAAAGGTTAAATGGCAGAACTAGGTCAGGTTCCTAATTTACGCTAAAATATTGATAGTAATTTATGAATACCTCGATCTAAGCTATTCGTCTGTTCCATAGCTTAATAAAAACATTATATGTGTACTTGTGTAGAGATAAGATCATTAGCTGAGCAGAACATAATTATCTTGTCAAGCAATTCTTAGAAACTGTAAAGTGACTCCAATCAATTGTCAGTAAACTGATGTCACTGACATGAACTATTTATTGTATGAAGCCGATAGGATAATAATACAAGGGCTATTTTAGTAAACGTTATACTGTTTATATTAGTTAGGTAGGTACTTACAGGTTTTGTCCGACCATGATTATTGAAGCGCACATTTTTTTTCACATAACTTTTTTTTTGAACATGTATATTGTACCTACTACTTAAATCCTAGTTTATACATTGATGATGTACGGACACTTACACGAATATAGACATTAAAAGAACACTACTTTTTACGAAATTTATCACGATGTATAGATATTATTGTAATTCCGACGTTTTGGACTCTTGACAGCGTCCATGATCACGGGTGACTAAAGCGGTGCCGCGGTGGGTGTCTTGACGTTACAATTACCAACAGCTACCCTACATTTTTGATAATTATTGACAATCCGATTCACGCAGAACGAGCTCGCCATATTTTGGTGTTGCAATTTTAGGCTTGGATTTAAATTTAATTTAATTTATAATGGACCATACATATAGCAATCTTTTTTTTTATATTTGTTTTTTTTTATTTTCGTAGCCTCACGTGTCATACTGGGAATTATAATGTGATAAAATTGCCTTATTAAATTGTTCAAAGTGTACTTAGGCATTCGCAATAAGGTGGCAAGCTCGGTAGCAAAGCTTGAGATCCTGGGTTTTGATTCCCAGGTCAAGGAAAGTGTTATTGTTTCTTTCCTTTAAGACATGCTCATAATAACAAGACTGATTTCAAAAATTTTGTTACAGTGTCTAGCGACTATAGCCACAGTTTACTGGCGGAGCAACGAAGAAAGCGTTCAAGGGGAGAGATTAAAGGGCTACTCGAGGTCCCGCGAGCTGGAGGGCGGGTCCAGGGCTGACCGCGTGCAGGCCGCTGGAAAGCCCGGCAGCGCCGCGACAGCCCTAGCAGTTACACCGTACATGCTGCTATTCTGCGGCTTATTACTCGTATCTAAAAACAAACGACATTCGTAAAGGAACGATCAAAAGAGAATTTTAAAAAAGGACCTAGTGAGAAGTTTAGTAAATAAATAAAGTGATGATATGTGCTAAAACTTTGAAATTAAACGCTTCATTCATTATGACTATGAGTACTTAGGCTTATACGAATGTATCCAATATTTGCATGTCTGATGTAAGTGATAAAGTTATAGACAAACAAAATATAAATTCCGTTTGTGATGAAATGTGTGCCATCGATCATTGTAAATGATTTTCTACATAACAACCAGTATTTTAGTTGACACCTCATGTTTATATCCAAAGATATAGTCTCGATAACCAAAGTTAAACAAAATGGTTTAAAAGTTTACCATAATTTTATGTATTAAATATATTTATTTTCGTGACTACTACACAGAGGTCCTGGGTTCGATTTCCAGGTCGAGCGGTCTTATTGGGTTTTTCTACGAAATTCTCAGTAGCAGCCCGGAATTCGAAAGGTTCACCCCCTATTACATGGGACCTTAATATACCGGTAAACATTAGGTATTTACACCTATATCCTAAAGGACTTACAGGCTGTGCCTGTAATGTTATGTTATGTTTGTATGTATGATGTATGTATTTAAGAATTACAATAAAAGAGCGCAGATTTTAATGATTGTCATTCCAATGTAAGGTGATAAACCCATTTATTTGATTGTACATAATTATAGATATGTCCTTATTATATTAACATATCACAATCATCGACTAAATACCTATATTTTTAAAGGCGAGTGTTGTATAGCCATGCATTTATTTAGCATACACTTAGCAAGGGTTACGTAAACCCATGGTCGTGGTGAATGTTTTAGATCCATGGCCATGATATATAGGGCAAGGGAAGCCAAGTGCGGTTTTAAGTCTGTACGAATCCGACATAACCTGCCGCCTCCCCAGGTAGCCAGGATCCATACGATTTTCCGCATCCGAAAAAAATCCGTATATACGAGTCGTGGCTACTAATTTCTGAGCTCCAAATAACACAAGAATCTAAGTAACTTTCTAGTTAATCTACAGAAAGACGACTAAGCCAGAAAGAAATACAGCCGACTTGATTTACAGGCCCTAAACTAATCACATAATTCTTTTAAATTCTTTTTCGTTACCACACATCTCTAGTAAAAAAAAGTCTCAATCTTAGAAACTGCAATAACTGTAAACTTCCTACCGACGGATATGATACTGATATATTATCGCACATCCGATAAAATAGGGTCACAACTCGAAAACTGGCCTTTTTCAGGAAAATTTAAAAACTGAATTTGCCATAAAACAATATTTTTGAAGCATTCCTAATATTTAATACTAATATATATTTAAATAAATATTAGAACGAATATGAACTGTCTAGTACATTTGTGGTTTATTTTATGGCTTTATTTTGTCTTTCCTGAAAATTGATGTTTTTCGACTTATGACCCTATTTTATCTGAGGTGCGATATATTACACTGGACTGATATATATTAAACAAAATAACAGAAAGTCAAAGCTAAACACCAAAATCTCTCATTGCTTGAGTCTTTCATTAACATTAAAAAATGTGCCTAGCTAGGTAACACAATTACGGTTGTAAATTGATTGATAATTGTGTAAATTGCAGCTATCATCGAATGCGACGCACGTGTACTTTATGGCATTGAAAGTGACATCCTTACTGTATTGGACGCAGTGCGTAAAATGCATGCTACCTTTTTATTTCGACGCTGCAATGTGCGTTTCGACGTTAAAAAGATATTTATAACATCAAACGCACGAGATCGTCTGATGTGCTCCATAAGCTAACACATCTTATTCAGTGCTAATATTGACAAGCGAGATTTAACGGTATATTGCACTGTGTAACACAAATGTAAAATATACAAGTAATAAGTAATAGGTACATTATGTTAGTTTGCTATGTAACAATATTACGATGTATATAATAAAAACACTGGTGCGTAAAGTTCTTCTTTTTATTATTTTCTGTCGGATAACGAAAATGGATATTTTGATATGCAAAATTTTACGTTTTTTTTTTTAAATACTGACCGCGTGACTTTTTACGACGTCATTGGTGCAATATATGTGCAAAGCTTGTGGCCGCTAAAGTTTCCAACGCGCAATATCGGGCACTTCGGGCAGAACAGTAGATACAAGAAAAGTTTGCCCTGCCTAAGAACACTGCGATAGACAAACTCACCCACAACACTTCTACTAAAAGAAGCTATCAAGTGTCGTTTTATATTTTCTAGGTGAGACCTAGTGTGTCAGTTGTTTTAAACTATCGCCAAAACACAAACGAAACTTTTTATTGAAGGTTTTTTTTTAACTATCAACTTGTGTGGTTCGTTTTTTTACCGGCCAGTAATTCAAAATCAAAATTCAAACAGCTCGATATAAAGGCTATATTAATACGCACATTTTTATTTATAGCAAACGTTATCAATTTATTTGCTTTGGCTTTTCTTTGTAGGCAAAGTTTATAGATAAATATACCTATTTACATGTTTAGATAAAGTAATATCTTTATGTTTATTTTGTATCGATGTAAAAGAGTAAGCGAAAATTTCATGACAATGTAAATATTTTGTAAAAATAAATTACTTGTAATATAATGTAAGGTAAATGCTGGTTCTATTCTTTGATGCGACAATCCCGCTACCATTTATTTGATTTCTGACATACCCATTGATAAATTACTTGTATGATATCTATAAATGAAAATAACGCCTGTTAGAATCTGAGGAACTTATCTGTCGTAAGGAACTGAAAGTAAGTAACTACTAAATACTTATGCTAATAACGTGCAAATGTATTACTATGTCTGCCCAGTCAATAATATTAATTCAATTACTTTTTTTGATAATATTGTTCTAAATTTGAACGTTTTATATGTCGCATCAATTTCTAGAATTCATTGAAATTATATTTTACCTAGTCACTGTATACATACAATGTGTTGCTGAAATGGCAATGTTGTTTTATATACGGATATCTTTGTTACAGTAGTTATGGTTTACGACCTATATGATACAACTATTTTAATTAAATTTTAATTTTGTCTCTGCTATGATAAGCATTTCATGTATTCTGATCTAAATCTATCACTGATATGTACAGGGACATGGGCGTACCCAGCTTTTGGCCCAGGGGGGGGCAGTTGAGGGACTTCTTACCCAAGTATATAGGGATATCGGTCAGAAATTCACCCGATCTCCGGTTCTACATTTTGTTGATGACGCTGATGCATTATAAACCGGTCATGTTGGATCAACACTCGATTCTTCCGGTATTCATAAAAATTGATGCATAGAGAGTCCACAACAAAATATTGAATCGGAGCTTTTCTTAGAGTTTCTGACTATACGGTATCCTTTTATAAACCGGTCACGCTACTCAAAATTTTTCTGGAATCAAATAAAATAGTTTTCTTCCTCTACGCTGCAATGGTTATAGACGCCTGGAGAGTCAGCATAAAAAAAATAGAACCGGACGTCGTATGATGACGGATGATGAAATTTATTATTGTTGCCCGGAAAGTCTGGGGGAAGTACCTCCACCTTACAGAAAACTGCAGCCAAATAACACACTTTATTATGTGTTGTGTTCCTGCAGTGAGTAAGGTCGCCAGAGCTCCTTCTAAGGATGCGCTGCGCTGGCAGTAAGGGGAATATTCCCTCAAACTGTCGGCGCAGTGAATCCTCCATAACCTCTAAGACGTTTTTCGGGTCAGCAACGCGCGAGTGATACCCCTGGTGTAGCAAGCGTCCATAGGCTATGGTAACCGCTTACCATCAGGCGCGCCGTATCATATGCTTGTTTGCCACCTTAGTGGTATAAAAAAAAGTTATCAACAAAACTCAGCACCGTAAATCAGATGAAATTCTTACGGGTATTCTTATAAGCCAGTCGTGCTAACACAACGCTTGATTTATCCGGGATTTATAAATAGAAAAAAAATATTGCTTAACGTAGCAATGAAAATTGATGACTAAGAGTCAGCAAACGAGAAGTCGAAAACTTGGGCCACCCACCTTGGACAGGTTAGGTTAGAAGGATACCTACTTACAATTAGTTTGTTACTAGACCTCCAGTTATCTTACACAGTAAGAGCGAGCGTAGCGAGCTCGAAAATTGAGGCCACCCTCCTCGGACAGGCTGGGTTAAAGAGTAACTACAATTATTTTGTCTACTACCTCCAGGTGTCTCATGTAGGAGCGAGCGCAGCGAGCTCGAAAATTTGAGCCACTCACCTTGGACAGGTTAGGTTAGTTAGAGTGGTAATTACAATTACTTTGTTACTACCTCCAGTTGTCTGATGTAAAAGTGGGCTCGTAAATTGAGAGAACCCACTTAGGACAGGCAACGTTAGGTGCAGTGCCGTGCGGCTAGCGCTGCCCCTTGGAGCCTGGCGCTCCGGGCTATGGCTCTTTTGGCCCTAGTGTAAATACGCCACTGTAAAGGTTGGATGAGTATCCGAACCGGTATCCTTATAAACCGATCATGCTAGCTTAGCGCTCGATTTTTAGGGAATCAACAAAATCCAATATAATAATTGTGTTGCTCAACTTGGTTAACGACGCCCTGAAAATCGGCAATAGGATATCTTCCCGGGATCGCACGAGTTTCTGACCGGTGTGTTTATAAGCTCGTCACTCTCGATTTTTCCAAATCAAATACTTAAACAAAGTAAAGCTAGCATTGTTGTCAATTTTGTAAGATCGGTTTGAGCAACAAAATCGTTTTTGTAGTAACTAATTGTTGACAAAAAGCAACAAATAGTGAATATTTTTCTATTTTGACAATTTGTCACAGCCATGTGTTATTGTAACTTGTGGGGGCAAGTTTGTTCCGTCGTACACACAACACGAAAAAGGTTTTTTTTTATCTTACTATAACTTTTATCTACGGGGCATCCGAGTTCCAGGGGGGGGCAGCTGCCCCCCCCTGCCCCCCCCTGGGTACGCCCATGTACAGGGATATGTATAAAAAATATACCAGACAAAAATATACGATGGTTTTAGGAAAGTATCGAAAAAGAATAATTAATTATAAATAAATTATTATGTAACTATGACAAAGGTGTGACTTTCCTGTAAAGTAACTAAAAACTAATATTTAATTGAATCAGATATTTTCTTCTGATTAAGAATAAGTATTTTCCTTTACATGTGAAAATTATTAAGTGTAATTTCCTCAGTGTAATATATAAGTAAGTTCATATCAATTAATGTAAATAATGGAGATGCAAACAAAATGGTCGACTTCAACACAGCCTGTGAAACCACACTTTTGCGCATTTTGCTCGTTCTTACCTGTTTAAAACCATACTTTTGAAAGCTTTCATTCATTCTCATTCATTTAAGGTGGTTTTACAAAAGGATCTCGGCCTAAAGTGAACAGCACTTAATCAAGGATAGTGTGTTTACTTTTAAATTATGAAAAAAGTATTCTTTATAACATTTTATCAAAAATTGGCAGCGGTTTTCTGATGCATGAAACTGTAAGACCGCGTTATCGTAAAGTTGAATGTTAACATCGAAAATCGCCATTGCACATTAATTACAAAATTAAATGTGGCATACAATGTATATTGTCAATTTATTGGTTTGAGCGCCGGCTTGGGGTAACCAAATAACAAACAATGTGCGGAATTTCCGATATTTACGTTACTCGTGGTCCGAGCACGGAGGTTTCAACCCTTAACAGTAAAATCTAAGTATAATTACTAAGTATTTATGTAATATAATTACTATTATGTGTATAATTTCGTGGTAATCCACGCAGTACGCAGTTATTGTTGCTTATTGTTATTAAATATTTATAGCGTATAAATACGAATTTGTACATAATGAATATATCATGTAGCTCAAATAATTGAATATAAATAAACCATGTGACCTAAATGTTGTGCAGTTATTTATATTTCCTTAATACAGACGCCGAAGTAAACGGCGCAACTGTTTAGAACGGGACGCGGATATTTTATAACAATTAGGAACTGTCTGCGATCATTCGTCTTCTTTCTGGGTTTTAGATTTTTTGCCTAGGTTTAAGAATGTCTCCAAATTTACATACTTAACCAGAGGGACGCAGGTTCGAACTCTGCCTGAGATCGTATTTTTCTTACACTAGAAAATTTACGTCTCCAATTTTTCCGTTGATTCGTTTATTTTAATATATATATTTAGGGTATGTTTCACCACCTCTGGACAGTCGCTGACTGCCGGATAAACTCAAAAATGGAACAACATTTGTATGAAATTATCTGCCAGGTAATTTAATAGGAACTTACAAGGAGATGGTGAAACAGGCCCTTAGAGATTTTCACGTTTTCAGTAAATATAATTATAGCTTTTTATGTAAATATAACATACCTACTTTATAATATCGTTACGCCTTTGTGTGTATATGTAGGTACAAACCTACCTACTGGTACTTATAATTATTATTTTTATAAAATTTATTTTTATTCCCCTGTATATTTATTGTCTGCGGCCGCGCTGTCGTGAAACTCTAAAGATTTATTGTCCCGCAGGCGCAATGTGTGCAAGTGATTCTTTAAAATGTTGTCCAATGTGCATTTTTTTAAGTGCCTACTTCAAAGGTCTAGTTGGCGATTCCTAGTTCAAGCATAGTACACACATAACAGAGTAATGCTAATATACACCCACAGTTCGCCGGTATATTTAGGTCCTATGTAATAAAGGGCGAGCCTATTGCTATTAACCGACCACAAATCCAAACTACTACTGAGAATATCATAGAAAAATCCAATAACACTGGGAATCAAATCCAGGATCACTTATTAGCCGTGTAGCAGTCGCACTTAGGACCACTAGGGTAATGAGGCAGTTCAAGCATAGTATTATGCTTCTGTGAAACACTGGGTAGCACCCCTTACAATAGTACACAGAGACCTAACGCTCCAAACAGTTTCTGTGATCATTTGTGTATATAGGCGAGAGTTACATCCTGAAAGAATACATACTTAACTGCGTCCTCCATCTTAGACTAAAATGTTGTTTGACAAGTAAATTTCTCTCATCATAAGATAAGAGAATCCATTCACGAGCTTTGCTTTTCGTTAAAAAAGAAAAACAATATCAAATTATAGAAATCGTTATCAAGCAAAATCTTCATCAGTTTACACCGTTTACTAATAAATTAATTCTCAATGTAAATTAATAAAATTGTCGGACAAAACTAAGACTAACTAAGAGCGATTCGTGCCGGGACCTCAACACGGGGGATTATGCCAGTTCCTACTCGCCACTTTTACCCCTACTACAAAATTAATGTAAAATTACAAAATATTTGCTGGGCCCTCATGTAAATTAGGTTTACAATATTAAACCAACCTTTTTTCGATAAAACATTTTTATATTACAAAAAAAAATGGATCGTACTCAAATGATGATATTACAATATAATAACATAAGTAATCAATAGCATTATCTCTAAGATCTGGACAATTTTAAAGAATTCATTACCGAATTGCTGCCCGTTACCCTAGTAGTCGCGTAGTATACGCGACAGCTACGGTCGGTCCTAGGTTCGATTCCTAAAGTGTTATTGAGTTTTTCTTTGAAATTCGCAGTAGCAGCTTGCAGTTTGGATCTGTGCCCGGCTATTGGCAAAGGTTGGTCCCCTAATACATGGGATGATGGGGCCTAAACATTGGTGACATTAATACACCTGTACCTAGCCCTTCGGGAAATATAGTCGTGATGGTATGTGTGTTGATCTAAACTAAAATATTCTCTGTGGTGGAATAATTAGTGACATCAAACGGTCGATAGTTAAACTAGAGCAAATCAATCTAGAACTAAACAGCGATTAGCCAACCAAATGACTAACACTCTACGACTAGTAACATCTTAATTAAAAGTTCAATAGCTCGTTAAAAGTTTAAGGTTTCTGATACCAAGCTATATACCCAGGCTAGCTATGTACGTAGGTACCTAAATACAGACTATTTAAATGATATTAGGTAATAAAAATGCAAAAGTAAATCAGTCTAGTAATTTTTAAGGCTTAACCGATGAATAAATTTCGATAAAATGTGACAAGGAGATAGATTCCTTTCTAAGCAGGTACATAGGCTACCTTCTGACTATCTTCTCCCGGATTCCAAATTCACAAAACTTACTAAACTTACTAACAGCTGCCCTACATTTTTGTTAATTGTTGGCAATCCGATTCACGCAGAACGAGCTCACCGTATCCTTCGGTCTTGCAGTTTTAGGCTTGGATTTAGATTTAATTTAATCTATAGGGTTCCAAGCAGGCGGTAAAACCCAGCCATCTTCTCTATTGAAATTTGGATGTTTTTTAATTTCAATGGCCTCTCGAATGTCTAGTATTCGCGTAAATATCAGAAATCAGAATATTTAACAATTTTATATTAACATCATTTTCATCATTCATCATCTAACCCTTATCCGAATTTACTTGGTGTGGGCGTCTTTTGCTACTGTACCTACATCTCTATCAGCTGTCAGTTCCTTTGTAAACATATTTGAAGTTTTTATTTCTGTGTAAAATATAACTATAAAAAATTTGTACCTAGATAAGAACGAATACATAATACCAAGTCATGAACAAATTATGTTTAGCGTCTTAATGATTATGGTATTTTTGGAAATGGTATTTTTTTACCAGATGGAGCTTATTTACGGGCCGCCTGATGGTAATCGGTTACCATTGCCTATGGATGCTCTGAAAAGGCTGCTATGAAAACTCTTTTCACGGCCTTTTTGAAGAACCTCGTGCTGTAGTCCTTTGTGAAAACCTCGGTGGGAAACTAATTCCACAACCTGAGTATGTCTGAGAGGAAATACACCTGTACCTGTAAAAATGCAATGTTGGTCATTCAAACATGTTCTCTTTGAGGTAAGTATTAGCAAAATAAACTTTATCCTTTTGAATAAATTGGGTATTCGTGTGTCAATTTAATGTCGAAAACGGCCTTAAGGATCTGATAGGGCGACCCAAAACTAGGGTCTTCACTGTCGAGAAAACAGACCTCCATTTTTTTATTCATAAAACATACTTAATATGTTCTATTGACACCGGTATTTAGTACAAATCTTTAGGTAATACATACTTCTAGTTCTAAATAAGAGAGAGTACGTACAATTCAAATGTTTGGGTCGTTTTCGAATAAATATAAGCCCACATAATTAAATTCGTAGATCTACCTAAGTATGTTGTTCTTCTTGTAATCCACCGAATTTATTTCAGCAAAAGGCCGAGGTAATTTGTATTCAACAACAATTGTGATTTCCGGACCAATACATCAGCATCGGTCTTTGTATCACGACCCTTCGCTTTGCCCCTCGAGTTCTCTAGCCTTTGTCATCATAATGGCGTACCTACACGTGAATTACTACTTCCTAAAGCTGTTCATACATAAGTACCTACGCAAACATAAAATAGGATGTCCATTAATTTTCCCCATCGTGGCAAGTTTTGATATAAAAATTGATTTATTTATTTCGTACCTACACAACACAAGAATATCAAATTACCTCTGAATTCGTCACGAAAAAGGTTCTTCCTTTTATACAAACCGACGATTCGTCTTTACGAGTAAAACTCACAAATGAATTATTCATCAAAATCTGCGTAAACTGGTTCAAATTAACTAGTTTACTAGCTGACCTGAATGAAATTATTTATGGGTTGATTTCATGAAATATACTAAAGTAGTTTGGTATCATCCAAGACAAACTTCGTGAAGCCTGAGATACGACTTATTTATTATGTATAACTTCTATACCAGAATTTTCTTCAAACTGTTTATAAATTGAATTATTTATCTGGAACAAGTTCTACAAAAGAAGTCCGACCTTTATCAAATAACAATTAAAACCGAGAAATATTTAGATAAAGTTGAATTTAAATTATGTTAAAATGATATTATAAATATTTATTCAGCTAATAAATTATGTGGAAAGTTAAATTTCTCTTGATTGATACGCTTGCTTTGTGCGTCCGAAATGAACGAGCTGTTGCCTTATTATGTTCATTAACTTGGTTTGCTGCGACAAAAAATATGTGAATGAGTGTGCATCGCGTGTCATGCAGCCGTTACTAGTGCTCTGCATAATGCGCTGTGCGAATGCAGAAACGCGCCGCATCGCGCCGTACTGGCACAAGCGCCCCCGCACGCACGCCCCAATCACATTATCGCAAATAGGGCAAACATATTCATTATTCTTAATTGTTTGTCATGTAGTTTACAAAACAGTATAAACACTATGTAATAATATTTAATGATGAATCACGACAATGAAGCCGTGCCATCGGACATTTAATTATCTATCGTTTGTTGGTGTGCCTTTTTCAACGTGGAACAATAAATAATCAATGTTCGCAGTTGCAAATGAAAATTAATAGGTCAGGTAGCACGTAACGGGCCCGGTTACCTTTGCAGCCGACCTTGGGTGAAAAGTTCGCACCCAAATAACCCCGTTGTTACCGTTGTAAGTAGTACACCTTGTCCGTCATACTTAACTGTGTATATTATAACACAGGCATATTTAACTTCCGCTTATTAAATTGAGATTTATTTTCTTAGTCGTTTGTAATTCTCCCTTAGAATAAGAGCTATTATCGGGGTTTATTATATGAATCGTATTCTTCTATCGTTTTAAATCAGTACCTATATGCAACAGTTTATCAAAGAGTAGGTGCACTGTTTGTGCCCTCTTTGTAACTAAAGCCACTAAAGGGTAACTGCGACAACCACCAGTCCATTCAGAGACAGGAAAGTCACATGCATGACATTCCAGCACAGAGTAGTAGTTCTTCTTCTTTGAAAAATAATAATAAACTCAAAACGTTATCCATTAAGCCATTATTTTCATGGTTATTACTAACAATATTATGTTCAAACAAGACGGGCCACCCTCCATCCTTAGTTATGCGAATCTAACCAATTTATATATTAGCGAAAGAGAACTCTCGCGGGACGTCGCCGCATCCAGAAATAGGATAGCATTTATAGCTAGCCTTATTAGGGCTGAACTAGACTGGATAGACTTGTTGAATATTCTGGTAACGAAGCCTTTTCATTTGTTGAAAGTCGATAGATAATCCACTCTAATTTGATTGGCTAAACGATTTCTAGTTATATAATTCTGCTTACTAACGTGGTAAATTCTTGACTACTAATTTAGTTTCATTGCTTCAAGTCAATGGTGTTCAAATCACTAAATAAACTATATAAACAGCTCCTTTCTCCTTCTAAGGATGCGCTGCGCTGGCAGCAAGAGGAATATTCCCCTGAAACCGTCCGTGCAGTGAATCCTTCTTAAACTTCTAAGAGGTTTTTAGGGCCAGCAACGCGCGAGTGATACTCCTGGTGTTGTAAGCGGTACGGCTACGGTACCCTCTTACAATCAGGCGGGCCGTATGCTTGTTGGCCATCTTAGTGGTATAAAAAAAATACAAACCTAAATAAATGAAACTAAACTACAAAAAATTAAAATAGATACCTACATGTGGTGGTTGCAATCCCTCAGATATTTATAAATGGGACATGAAAGATAGATAGCCTTGTAAAATGATAACCAACGTGATTACCATGCTCCAAGCTGTAGTTATCACCACTGACGTTTCGCAATCACAAACGTATTATTACGGTGATGGAAAATATTGTATTATATACAAGGTGGAAGGGACATCGACGCACAAACGTCGTGATAAGGTTTCACTCAAGGTCAAAAATAAAATGACCTAGGTCATTCATGTAGAAAATGATCGGTTATTGCAGATATTGTAATTTTTGAGCACGCAGTGTATTGCTAAAAACGTGAATATAACGCTCCGCGGTGAAAGTTATCGCGCGCGCGATCTGAAATAAATGAAATAATGTTTTTTAATTATAAATCTAATTTGGGTACATAGAAATAATGTTTTTTTAACCATACAAGTAAAAAACATCAGTAAAAAATGATAAATTGATGAAAAAAGTTACGGGAAATTTTCCAGAATCATGTACTGAACTCCTGGTATTCGGATGTGCGTCGCTGTCCCTTCCACCTTGTTTAGAGATTTTCTCGTAGACATGTGGTGGCAGCGGCACGGCCGGCGTGTGAAATCGGTAAATCTGCACTAGGCTTTTCAAAGATCCGGATAGCAGACGCGTACCCAAGTAACAGGGTCAATGTGGTTCATAATTTATCACAAAAGTCTGTCAAAATAGATAAAGTAAGATAAAGTAGAAAGCGATCTCAGATTTTTTTTTTTTTTTTTCCTGTGGCTAACAGCTGATTTGAATTTGTCTCCGTAATTTATTAATAAAATCTATAATTAAGTAATGTAAATAGGCCCAATTATAATTAATTACTTAATACTAGGGGTGATAATTGTCATAAGTGTATAATCTCAATATAATCAGTGGTAAATACGTGTAAAAACCGTGTGTGAAATTGTGACAGTTACCGGTTTACAGTGTAAATTGTCATCTCTGAATCAGGTACAAAATTTCGTTTACGTAGATATTTGTAGTGCTTCTCAGTTACAGAACAGATTTTAGTTAAATAGTAGACTAAATATAGACTGCTTCGCAGACTTTCAGCACCTACGTAAACATAACCTAATTCTAGTTTGGTGACACAACTTCACTTCTATTAATTTTTATTCTTTACTATTAGTTACTCATTATCTCTCTGCTTTATTTCTGTCCTAACTTTTACAATCTACTTTTATTTTCGCCTTTTCCTATTCTACAATCATGTTGACTCGCAAGGCCTCTGCTCGCCAGGAGGAATCCAAACTTCTACTGGCTTTGAGCGAATTAAAGGCATCTAAGGAGTTGTGTGACCAACTGAATAGGGAAAGGGATGACAATGAGAGGGAGTTCATTGAAATGTTAGATAGAAATAGAAATTTGAAAGCCGACATGGCCCAGCTGCATTCACAGTATGTTGAGGCTGTGGATGCCCGAGACAGGCTCCAACTCATTGTGGATGGGTTCGACAAATGTAGCATTGAGTACGAACAAGCTCTAAGCCGCGCACATTCGTTAGAACATCAGCTACATGAGGCGAACAACAAGATTTCTCTGTTAGAATTGAACACCACAGCCGCTTTGAACCGAAGTCTATACAATGAGTTGGTAGTCAATGCCCCGGGTATGGTTTCTGCTGCTACTAACAAACCTATAGTGACTACTGATCTGACTTGCACAGAAGACTCTAACAACACAGTGCAGGTGGTTAAATGCAGCAAAAACAGATTTAAAAAATATGTTAAAATAAATAAATATATTAGGAAAACACAAAGACTAGTTAAAAGACAAAAGTATTTCATAAAAAATGTTAAATTAAATAGGGAACGGCTTCAGTTACTTAGTAAATTAGATATTTATTCATCAAAACTCAAAAATAATACATTGAAGCATAAAACAGACATTGAAAATTTTAATATTGACCTTGCTAATCTCCATGAAAAGTTAATATCCATGACAAGTAAATATAAAAGTTCAGAAATGCAGATGAAGGAGTACATGTTGGCTATGAATGAGTTAGTAAGCGCATGTACATGTAACCATGAGCGCCGACAGTCAATGACAAACAAGTCATTCAACAATTGTAACACCATTGCACCTCATTCACCGTTGACATGTAACACCAACATTCTGCAAAGTTTAGATAACTCAGTTAACATTGCAAAACCCTCTCAAACCACTGAAACTATAAACACCCCAAAACCTGTAAAATCAACCTTAAATACACCCTATGTAATGTTTAGTGATGAAATTGGCTGTGGAATGGGCCAGTTGTTGTCAAACTATATGGGACAAGTGACTACAAATTTTTGTATGCCGGGATTTAATTATAACCTCATAATGCAAAAAATTATTGAGTCCAAATTCAACCCTAACACCAGCATAATAATACTTATAGGAAATAGGGGGAATGTAAACAAACAAAAGTTGATAGAGTTTTACACAAAATTATGTGAATTAAATGTATATAATATAGTTATGTTTTCATTCCCCTACTCTAAAAGTTTGCCACAGGAAGAAAACAATATTAGATATAAGCTTAATTTAACCTTGCATACCTTGTCAATACACAATAGCAAATTTAATTTAATTGACACTAACAACTATGTTAGCAAACATTTTTATTTGACAAAAGATAATTATTATCTTTCCAACTATTGTAAGAGACAGCTTGCTATGTCTCTAGCATATTTCTTTGATACTTTAGCCAAGAATCTGGCTAATAAATATTTTGGTTCTATTGAGCCATTACCTGACATTATACATGTTGACATATCGAATCATTTAAATTAGCGTTAAGGACAACAGAGACTACCTCTTGCATAGACCTACATATAAGTTCATCCATAACTGATTGCAATATTCATTATAAACATTGTAATCTTATCAACCTGGTTCACCAAAATATACAAGGAATAAATAATAAAGACCTAGAAATTGAACTATTCATGAACTGCAATAATATAGATATTCTTTGTATTACAGAACATTGGTTGAAAAGCCATCAGTTCATGTTTAATTTCAGTAACCACCAGGTTGGTAGTTCCTTCAGCAGAGAGTGTGCTATCCATGGTGGCTCCTTAGTCATAGTTAGTAATCGGTTTAAATTTAAGGAACGTAGGGACATTGTGGGCCTCTCTGTTGAACGAACAATTGAAATAGCCTGTGTGGAATTGGAACGGTTTGTTGTTTTGAGTGTATATAGACCACCATCAGGGTTGTACGACAGTTTTGAGAAGGTGATGGAGGATGTACTTCATAAGATCTGTAAGTCTAACAAATCCGTCATCATCTGTGGGGACTTTAATGTTAATTTATTAGAAAATTCAAGTGCCTGTACAAAGTTAAAATGTCTTTTCCTGTCATACAATCTGACAAACTTATTTCTGGAGCCTACTAGAATTACTGCATCTACTGCTACATGTTTAGATAATATTTTTACCAACATAACACCACAACATAAAGAAGTTATTAATTTATTGGACTCTGACCACTGTGGTCAGCTGATTACTGTTTACAATCAAACTGAAATTGTGGCCAAAAAAGATATTACTGTTAATCCAAAAACTGCAAATCGCTTGGAATTATTTAAAAATAAACTTGTTAATAAATTACCTTTGTTGGCATACAATGATGATCCTAATAAACTATATGGTGCCTTTTTTAAAACTTACTGTACTGAATTTGATTCTACTTTTACCCCCAAGACGATCACAGTTAACAGTAAATCATCCTTCAGTGAATGGGCCACTGTTGGTATTCATAAAAGTAGGGAAAGACTTTATGAGCTATATAATGAGCGAACATATGTCAACTCCCCAGAATTTAATAATTATGTTAAGAATTATTCAAAATTATTTAAGAAAATTTGTTGTTTTGCAAAGTCGCGCTATTTAAGCTCAAAAATAAAAAACAGCAATAATGTTATTAAAATGACTTGGAATATCATCAACAGTGAAACAGGAAGGATTAGTAAACGAAACAGTGAATATAGCCTTAATATTGGTGATAGCCTTGTAAAATCAGATTTAGAAGTAGCCACAGCATTTGAAAAGTTTTTCTCGGACATTCCTGTTTCAACAACTAAATTCCTAAATTCATCACCCACTGTCGCAGAATCTTTACTTAAAGAAAATGTTAAAGCTAACGATGATGAATTCAAATTTAATCATGTAAACTATAAAGATATTATTAAAGCGTTTAATATGTTAAATGTGAAAAAAACTTCAGACCTCTGGGGTAATTCTGTCGACGTTACCAAATCAATTATTGATATTGTGGCACCTACCTTAACTGTTATTTTTAATGATTGTATTGACACTGGTAGATTTCCTGATCTAATGAAAAATAGTAAGATAATACCTTTATTTAAATCAGGTAGCACAACTGACCCCACTAATTTTAGACCTATATCCGTGCTGCCTACTTTTAGTAAAATTTTTGAAAAGCTCATGTTAGAGCAAATGCAAAGGTTCTTTATTAAATATAAACTCTTACACTCTAAACAGTTCGGTTTTACAAGGGGTCGTTCAACTACCGATGCCGGTGTTGAACTTTTAGGTCATATATTTGACACATGGGAGGAATCACGCGATGCCTTGGGAATTTTTTGTGACTTATCTAAGGCCTTCGATTGCGTCATGAAACATTGATCAGGAAGTTACACCATTATGGTCTTAAAAGCACTTCTCTGAATCTTATTATCTCGTACCTGAGCAACAGGATTCAGAGGGTGGACGTCAACGGAAAGAGATCTTCCGGGTCTGTAGTTACCATGGGAGTGCCGCAGGGCTCAATTCTTGGCCCATTCTTGTTTTTAATTTATATAAATGACTTACCTTACTTAATAAGGGATAATCATGAGATAGTGCTGTTTGCAGATGATACATCACTACTATTTAAACTTAAACGTAAACAAATGATTACTGACCATGTAAACGGTGCTCTCTCAAAAGTAGTACACTGGTTTAATGCTAATAATCTACTTTTAAATGAAACGAAAACTAAATGTATTAAGTTTACAACACCTAACGTAAAACAGGTGAAAACCAGTGTACTTATAAATGGCAAAGAATTAGAGCTTGTGGCCACCACTGTATTTTTAGGTATAACTTTAGACTCAAAACTTCAGTGGGGCCCACATATAGATAAGTTGTCGAAAAAGCTCAGCTCTGCAGCATACGCTGTCAAAAAGATACGTTGCTTAACTGACGTCGATACTGCGCGTCTAGTTTACTTCAGTTATTTTCATAGTGTGATGTCGTACGGTATTCTGTTGTGGGGGAATGCGGCCGACATACAAACTATTTTTGTGCTGCAGAAGAGAGCTATTCGGTCAATTTACAATTTAAGTCCCAGACATTCACTGAGGGATAAATTTAAGGAGATTAATGTTATGACTGTTCCATCACAGTACATTTATGAGAATTTACTGTATGCACATAAGAATATTAATCTCTTTAATAAACGTAGCGATATGCATAACATTAATACCAGAAATAAAAATAAATTTATTGTTCCTTCAACCAGGCTCCAGAAAATAAGTAACTCGTTCAAATGCCAATGTATACGCTTCTACAATAAAATCCCAAGCAACATTCAAAACCTAAGCCTGAATAAATTTAAGTCAATTGTCAAGCAGAAGCTGTGTCGTAAAGGTTACTACACGGTGAAAGATTATATAGATGACAAAAATGCTTGGGATTGAACTGTTCCAATGAACTAGGATAATGACAAATATTTAGTCTGACATTTAACTTATCCTATTTTATTCCTATTACCTGACATTGCATTAATTATGTTTATTGATTATTTTTACTATGATTATTTATTTGAGAAATTTTACTGTCATTATTATTATTTATTTTTTTTATTGAGAAACGAACAATATTAACTGTAAAGTATGAGTATTCTGCAGACCTTGATGTTTTTTTTTATAGTTACCCATTGATGTATAATATAAACCAGCCTAGCCCTGCAGTTTGAGTTTGTCATGCTCACTTAAATGTTCTGCTGATGGTGGCGTTGTGTGTCGGGTCTTTTTATTCCCTATAACATGGTTGAGTCAAACGGCGCCGATACACACGTCATGCTCGTGAACGGGTGCTGTCTGTCGGGACTGGTCAGCTCTTACTGCTATGGCCATTTTCTTTTCTATTTTATTAATCCTTACACATCAAACTGCAATAGACTCATATATTATTCACAACAAAAAAATGTTACTGTCACTATCTTTTTTTAAAAAGAGTGACTATGGAGTTTCTTGCCGGCTCTTCTCCATAAGTCCTACTTTTTTGGAACCGAGCAACTAGTTTGACTGTTCAAAAGTGCCTATTTATATGGTCTATTTGAAATAAAATATTTTGAATTTTGAATTTTGATCAAATGGAGACTTCTCTTAGGTACATAATAACTTATTACAATATTTTATAGTTTAGCCTGTGAGTTTTGTATTGGCCACTGCCAAAAATACTGTGGGCAATGGACAAATATGACAACATTGTCCAAATCAACCAAACCTAAACCACATTAACAAAATATAGTGTTCTTTAATTAACCAAATTGAATTTTAGAAACGCGAACGGTAGGTACCTCTTTCATACATAAATTGGAATGCAATGCATTGAAGCATATTTCACATTTATTTTGTTAATGTTAAATCAAACAAACTGATGATATTATAAAACATGACCTCCATTATACTTTGAGTACAGTATAGCGTACAATTCCCGAAATTAATTCGAAATATTTTATCACAAATTGCGGAATCCATTTCGATCGGACATTCATTTTAAGTATTATCACAGCGATTGGTGCTGTACTTTCAGTTTAATAATACTTAATCATAATGTAAATCATGAATTTCGAGTTGAAATTCACGATGTTATTTTAATACGCAGGTATCATTGTAATTTAGACAATTTTAAATTAATATAGTTATAGGTAATTCGAGGAATCCGTAAAGTTATCCAGTTTACTTTGAATCTTTCGTAAATAAATATACAAGCTCTATCCAGAAATTGTGTAAGTGCAAAACCGTGATTGTTATAAAAAAACGCTTGTAAAAATATTTTAACAATCGCGGTTTTTGTAACATCTTTATTCTATAATAATCTATAAAATGGATATAATACCTACCTACTTATAGGTACTGCTTACCTAATCATTCGCATACCTAGGACCTACGTTTGTGTCTAGGATGACTTAACATAATTAGAGGTGGATACCGACTGCATTCGGCGGTCTTACCCGGCGATAATCAAAATTGGTCTTCCCGTTTAGGAGGAATACAGTAATATACACACGTACATAACTATATTATGTAAAGATGATTAGCAGGACAGCAAAGCAAACGCAATACTTCCGTGAGTGAACACAAAAAAGCTTGTTTACCTGTAATGTCATCTTGTCATTACTACAAATGCTATCCAAAATAAGAATATTCATCAACGTCACCGATACTGTTCATCTAATAACCACGATTTGTACAGAAAATGCGGAAACACTGAATGTTACCTTGGATTCTCGAAGAAAAATTACGATATTACTGACTTATAGCACTACGATATTTTGGCGACGCTTTTCCATACAAAGGGAAAATCAGGTGAGTGCCTATGTATTGTGGTGGTAGAAAAATAATAAATGAAACAAAATACACTTGAATCAGCTGAATTTGAACCTTATATCAGTATTTTTAGGTCACACGATGCGCCGAAACAATAAGTATATAATACGAGTATTATTGTGTTTTTCAAACTTTTATCAGCAACTTTAATAAATGTGTTCTAGAATGTCTAACAGAAGTTAAAGAACACCTTTATAGTGTGCTTACTTGTAGATAACAAGCACGACCGCTACGGGTTAGATTACCCTAACGAAGCAGAGATGCAATTAAAATTTATGGATTCCCCTGAGAATTCCGCGTAAGTAGTATACTTTTTATCGGGTTTAATATCAATGGCATTTAAATGCTTTTAAACATTACAGAAATATTTAATCTACACTCGGATTTTCGCAAACCAATTAAATGTTACCATAAAAAGTACCTAATATATTTGCTCCTTAGTAGTGGACGTCGTCGACGGTGTGTGAGTCATCAAACAATCCCCTCTTGTAATGCACCCGCCGCGTGTCTCTTCCACGTCGACGCTACCCTCCTGTCGATAAGGAAACCAAGGGAACAAATTTAAATGGGAAATGCCTGGAAATGGCTCACGCTATTGTTGTACGATCCCCTAAGGGCAGATATCGGGCTCAATATCTATCCAACTATTAGCATTGATATTTATTTTGTGTGAGAACTCAAAACAAACCGGCGCGCCCTCGTACAAAGCTGGTTGAGATTAGGCCAGCTGATTGATTACAATAAACATAGTATCGGTCTTGCACCCAGTCGATTTTATCGTGTCACACAGTCGTGTCCCCCTTATTTCCTAAGTAAAATTACAAGATATTAAAACAATATGATATAACGTAGCGACAACAGAGAACGCATATCTCACACTAAGTTTAGATCTTTTTCCTGCAGCGTGCCGCATTAATTCAAAAGAACATATATATATAAATTATAATTATCACTGAAATATTGTTCTCCTAGTTTAGTGTGAGAAGTTAGCGTTATTCCGGCGCGCCACGGCGTTGTCAACTCCCCCGGCGCGAGCTGTTAAAGTACACTTCTTTTATTTAAACACCGCAAGAAGTACAAAGTTCAGGAACTTACTTATAACCGTGACGTCATGATGTTTCACGATAGCATTACCCGCAGTTATTTAATTTAATCGAGTATTGAACACTGAAAGTTAAGGCGCATACTCAAAGATTGGCTAGCTGCCGAAAACGCCACTTTTGCAGTGGGATTGTTCCTAGTTTACGCGAAGTTAGGACACAAGTTTACAAGCAAAGTTGACCAGGTTCTGTAACGAGATTAATGAATATCTATGACTCTTGTTCGTGCTACTTGGTAAACTTCAATATTGCTCGTCCGACTTTAGAATTTGAAGTTCTACTAAACACATTGCGCTTCGTGACTTTAAGCGCAGTTTTGAAT
This sequence comes from Acronicta psi, assembly GCA_946251955.1. Classification (NCBI taxonomy): domain Eukaryota; kingdom Metazoa; phylum Arthropoda; class Insecta; order Lepidoptera; family Noctuidae; genus Acronicta; species Acronicta psi. The sequence continues at coordinate 4,318,542 of OX276475.1, read as the reverse complement.
GCGGTTAATAAACTTTTAAACAAGTAGAAAACCATTGTGCTCATGCTATGAAGCAAGTATTTGGATTTTATTTTTTAATTTGATACTGAGATCAAGAATTTTTAGTACTTAGAGTAAGTACCATTAAACGTTTTTCAAAGGAACAGTTTTCTAATAAATCTATCTCCTGCTTTTCCCACTTGTGTGCTCGACTTGATTTTGCATTGTCTCTGGGTGCATTGGCTGCGCTAAGGGATTGCATTGAAGCATCACTTGACATCGATCTTACCTAAGTATATAGGACATTGTAAGTATAACAATACACAACTAACTTAGCAGCCAGACTTACGACCGCGACTGGCGCAATACTAGAACTCATATTAAGTACTATTACTATGGTAGATGGCTTGCAATACTTGAGATAATGAGATCTTTAATTTCGTCAGTCAGTCCTTACCTTCTAGTGCTACCCATTTCTTATAGTACCAAAGCATTCGTGAGCTCATGCAGTTCTAACCAATTATTGTTTTTCAATTCTGCCTGCCAATTGATCTTTGATCTATTAATCATCACCTATTCCATATCTGTAAACCGATAAGTTATTAGTGTAAACAATTAACATCTCTCAGTTGCACGTTATCACTAATTTGATTATGACGATTGTGACTGATGTTAGTTAATATATTATGTCCCATTACCAACGCTCAAGATAGCGATCTACAATTATGAAGGCCGTATTTACCAGAGAATATTCCACATAAGGCTTTATCTATCAACATATTTAACATAACATCTATATACCAGGTAGAGACTCATATTACATGGGACCTAAATATTCCGTCCAACTTTGGGACTACAGTACCCCTTCGGGGAATATAGGCACAATAATACTACGATTTATAGAAACCACATTTTTATGCTTCAAATTGATTAATCGCCTTGCCTGTCTAGTTACGTATACGTAAGATATCTATTTAATCACTAAATGTACCTTCCACAAGAGTCACTAACATAAATGAATATGCAATCTTTCACTTCGCACTCGCATCCGAAAATCTTCGCCGTAGCGGTCGGTCGGTATTTAATATCGTGTAGGCATGTAGCAATAAACAATATTACCTTCATATAAAGAGGATAATGGCCTGCAATTCTGATATATTACACGTCGGCGATGTTGGCAGTGCCGCTACACCTCGCGAACATTACATACTGTTAATTTGTGTAATGGTTGTAAGGTTGGTCCCACCCCCTACCCTACAGGCCAATTAAATGTATAATTTTCTTCACATTTGCATAAAATGTTATCTTTGCTAAATTGGTGAGTGACTCATGTAGGTAATTAGAATGGCCAACGACAATGAAGTCTATTTTGAAAAAGTATTTACAATTACTTATATACTTTTAATTACATTCTGTGGTCAACTGAAGCCAAAGTATTTTTACGGAAATATTTGCCTCTCATTGGACACCGATATTTTAAATAATTTACGTCTCCCTTTCATCATGTCCAATTAATATTTCTTATATAGAATAATATTATTTTCTTGACTCGCTAGCGACGCCGTAAAATATAAATAGGTATGTATGGAAAACCCTCGCAGCGCGTTACGTAAGGAACTAAAATCTTCTATGAGATTACAGCGTTTCGATGCGTTAATAACCTATCGAAAACCATTCGATAGAACTCATGGTTGACGTACTGAACGTTAACCATGAGTTCTATCGAATGGCTTCGAAACGCTGTAATCTCATAGCAGATTTTAGTTCCTTACGTAACCGCTAGAGGCGCTGCGAGGGTTTTCCATATACATATTTTACGGCGTCGCTAGCGAGTCTGAGGAGAAAAACTCATGGTCGAGGCACTGATGTCCGATAAGTGCATGGTAAAGTAAGTACAATAAAATTATCGTTCTGTATTTTTGCATTTTCCATGCTAAGATTACCAGTTATTTTAATGAACGAAAATATAATAAAATAAAATAAATATTATATAATAAAATTCTTAATAGTTTGCCCCTACTAGGATTTAAAACCGCGATCAACTATACCTAACTCATAAGACGGGGCTAGTACAGCTGGTCTGGTGTGATCTAGTGCCAGTTTGCCAAACTACGCATTCGTGATTTCAATACATTGTATGTTTGCTGAAAGATTGTTTATTTCGCTTATAAGAAGGTCTACAATATAAATAATATGATTTATAAAAAAATACAATTTTTAAATTAGAAAGCGCTCGATAAATCCTTGCTAATCAAATCAAGTGTTGTTCACATGTGGTACCTAAACAGAAACGCGAAACAAAACAGAAAAACAATATAATATGGAGCAAATTTTGTAAAGGTCCGGGTTTATACGCAGCGCTATTGAAATCTAACACAAAATGTAAAAAAAGACCCACACAACAGAGCCAGTGTCGCAAATGATTTCATCATACCATAATATAACTTTGGGACACAGGATATTTTCGGTCCACTTTATGTAAAGGATATATTTTGTTCGTCGGACTTCAAAAGAATTAATCTCACAAAATGGAAAAAGAAGGAAAAGAGAGATAGCAGCTGAGAGAAACCCAACAGTTACCTACCTACGTAATGATAAGCCAATTTAATTAATTTTTCTACAAAGTTCAGGCTACACGTAGTTTCCTAGAATAAGTGGGCAATTAACCTATGTAAATTGAATAATTTTAAAATATTCCCGGTTCGGCCCATGTTAAGGGATAGTGAGGTGAAAATTCTAACTAGTTTGACCCGGCAGCCACCTCCCGCTGTTCTGATTAACCAAACTTTGCGGCCGGCGCCCAGTCGACAGTTATAAATGTCCTGCATTTAAAGTTTTCAACTTAATAATATACTAGTCAACTTGCAGAATTCACCTCCGTGACATTACCGCGGTCAGTCTGTGGATGGGTGGATTCTTAACATATCGAGACCATCACACACATCATCCATCAACACATCGTGCCTCGGAGAGCACGTAAACCCGTCGGTCCCGGTTGTCATACGAATACCTATGACAATCGTTAGTGGTAGTCGGAAAACTAAAAAGCCTGACAACCAGTCTTCCCTTCAAATATTGGTATTGCCCAGAAATTGGGTTGCGGAGGTCTGATGGCGGTCGCTCCGTGTAAAATACTGACATTCAGCCGCATCTAGGTTAGACTGAAATCCGACCCCAACATGGTTAGGAAAAAAGGCTAGGAAGAAGAAGAAGAAGACATTTTTCTGGCTCTCTTCCTCGAATGTACCTTTGCTGCTCTTGATACTGAACTAAATTTACAAAGTTAGTGCCAGGTTTCATTCGCATCGCTGTATCATTTATTTTAATTATCAGGCATTCATTCTAAGAGAACAGCGATATAGGACGCTAAATTGCCGAGATTACTTGTGCGTACACGCCCATAGGTCTTAGTTAATTTTAATGGTGCCTAAATGAAATACACCGTGTGTAAAGTTGTGCGAACAACGCACAAGTAACTCAGCCATTACTCGTCCGTCTCGTTTGTATCAAGCTGAATCTTTTATAAAGACGAGGCGTGTCCCACGGCCGCGGCGGCGCCTCTAATGATGATTTACTCGCGCGAGTTCCCACGGGCGGTGTAATTTTCCCTTAGTAAAGCTAGACTACACACACACCATCGTATTGTCCGAACTAAAGTGAAAACAAATGAAGAAACGCCTCCGTTTAATCATTCATTCGTGTGCGCCACGTGAGGTGGCTTCATTGAGATTTATTTTGCCTTTTATCGGTCAACCGATGGAGGCAGTTACTTATTACATTTGTGCCGTACCTGGATTTTCTTTTTTCTGGATCTTTTACAAATAATACTAATTAAGTTAATTAATTAATTGCATGGTGTTATTAAGTATAAAATTATTGATAAATTAATTATGAAAAATTAACACTTTGCAATCCTTCAACAAACATATAGGAACAAACACGAAATAATTAACAACAAGTTTGCTTATGAATATGATGTCGGTTTTGCCCAAGAATTGGGGTGTTGAGCTCTAATGAAAGCCGTTTTTTCATCCGTATCTGTTTGAACTGGAAGCGGACGCCATGCATACGTAGTCGGGAAAAAGGCAAGATGATGATTCCCTTTTACCTATAATCGGGTTATAGTGACATTTATTTAACGTATTTCGTTAAATGTATATAAATAAAACCTTTTTTAAATTTTGACAATAAACAAATAAAAGGTATTGTGTAGATTTTACAGCAGTATGTTGACAGCGTGTGTTTTGTTTCTTTTATCGAGTCGAGGGTGAATCGAGGGTGCGGGCATTGGGCATCGGGCATGCGGACCCAACCAACCCGGCTTAATTAACACCGGCCCGAAGCGAATATTAAATGTTCGCAAATAGACTTATTTGTCCATATGTCGGCCGTGGACCGTGCCTTACGTGCACCGCAACTCGACATTAATTGAGATATCCAGCGTTCTATTGTTCACAGAATTGTACAAATTCAAGGTTAGTTAACTGGGTAACCACTTTAAACTAAATGTTTACTGCTAGTGATGTGGTTATGATTCGTATGTACGCCACTAGGAACACAATTATGTTCAAAGCGGCCGCTTTATACAGTAAATTGGTATTTAATCAAATAATTAAGAGTGGAATTTAATTAATTGGAATACGATAGTTCATATAACTTTAGTTATGTGTAAAACTTTACTGACCACTCATTGCTCGTCATTGTTTGTTTCATTTAACAGTTAGACAGTAGTGTATATAGTACCTTATATAACTAAAAACCTACGTCGTTTAAGTACCTATACTACCTATTGAATTGGAGATACCTAGTAGTTGTCAAATGAATGTAGAACCTAAAATTCAATTTAAATGCCAAAACAAGGTACCTATACATTAAACGCTCTACCATACTGAACTTCATCTGAAACCGAAATCAAATATTATTCCACTAACTTGTAATATTTCACGCTGAAGAGCTCAACATCAAATGCAAAATTAACCCCAATACCACGAAAACGTACGGATTCTTTAAAAGTCAAACTATATTCCCTGTAAAACGTCCACGCCAGTTGAAAGTGCTTTCTCGAGGGAATGGGATTGGGCTCACTACAATAGTTTAAGAGGCGGGATGCCGGGCGAACCGTCCAATCTCGCGTTGGTATTTCCACTTCATAAAAACATAAGCTTGCATAGGTAACATTGAAGTAGTTTTTAAGATAGGTATTGTAGTGGCAATGTGGACGACTTTCTGTACTTAAATACTTTAATAAATCAACTAACGCAATCAAGTCACAAAGTTTACAACAGCTAAGTAGCTAACAATGGGTTAGTACTTAACAAGTAACAATAATTTCCACAAAAAATATCTTATTGCTCAGGAGGACACTGACATCATTTTCGACTAAAAATAATTCATTTCAATTAATTATTTAAGCCTCTTCAACCTCTTATTAGTATCACTAATAATAAGAGTGAGTCTGACTGAGTATATAGGTAGATACGAACTTAAGACACTAACTAATGCGCTGATTCGCTTCAGAAGCGATCGAGAAAATTTCTTACTTAGGTTTTACGGAGAAAATTGTTTTATTCAGAGTCTTAGCGCCGTCTTTGAATATAAGCCTTATATATTCAGAGACGATGTTAAGCATAAACTTAGGCTTCCGTATGTCAAATTGTAATACAAATTTTACATACGAAAATTTAGTTTTTAGTTAATGAAAATTTAGGTTAGAATTAAACGCATGAAACAAAATAAATTCGATGGAGATTGTCAAAACTAACCGTCAAACTCAAGGATTCTAACTTTGACCAATTTCAAATATTTCCGCTGCAACCGTACAGTAACTTTCTTTAGTTCACTTGAAAACCAAGCATCAGCCAATCTTGGAAGTTCTAAAGCGCCACTCGACTCTGTGAGCAGTCAATGCGCGACATCTAGTGAATAATCTTAGGACTAGGGTCGTCGCGCACGACTCAACAACGGAAATAACTTGAGCTTCTCACGCCAGGATGTGTGTGAACAGCATTGTGCTAACTTTGTACAAAGTGGAAATAAGCGGTGACGTCATGTACTCATGTTGTTAGTGGCTTTCGTATATTTTATATATATATTTTATTTAATTGCTATAAAAAATTTAAGTCTAACTTATTGAAATTGTCATTAATGATTTTGTCGGGCGACTACCGACTAAAACCACAACATCGTGGCCATTATTTAGTGTCTACTCGTAGGTTGTCCCTGTAACAAATCAGGCTCAATTAATAATTACTGAGACAGAAACGCTATGAAAATATATACGTTACGTACTCCGTTTACGTAAAATAATAAACACCGGGCTATAGCAGGCTCCCACGTTTGTAGCACTATCTTAGACAATGTTTTCGTTAGATAATTTATAATAAAAACATTACTTAAAAGTATCGTTGACTGATAACTTGGCTCGACCCAGACCTCTAGTAGAGCTACAACGACATTGATAATAATATTAAATCAATTTAAACTTAGTCTGATGTCTTTACCCTAGGTACATCATTCAAGTACTAATTATTAAAATTTAATTTAATACCTTCCGTCCATCTCACAGAAGGAATACTAAGGAATAATAATAATAGGCGTGATGGTACGATAACAGTTATTTTCATCGAACGTTATATTACAATTTGTTTACGCCTTCCTTACTTTTATAACTACCATATCGCAAACATTGTCAAACTAGTAATAAATATAATATGCCCTATGACTAATAAAATATCCAATACCTTCAAGTACGGTGTTTGGTTTGGAGCAATTATCACAGAAGAACATCGCATTGTATTTGAACAGTTCGGAGTCTTACCGACTAAAAACACACGGTCATCTTTAGCACACTATGGAGGAGGCTCTGAGATCTTTAGGGAACTCTAGGTTAGGGTGGCCCTCCTGTCCTTTACCTTTAGCACGGCTCAATTATGCAGCCTGGTTTGATGCCCTCCTCCCAGGACACGTACGCTTCGAGTTAAACTTAAGTAGCTTCCGCGACCCGAATAGTATTGTCTGCTGCATTAGCAGGGATTTCAAAATTTCAGGGACGCCAAACTAGTAAGGCTAAGCGCCAAGGCAATTGCCTCCCCGGCGGCTTCGCCTCAGACACCTCACGCTACCGCCTACCGCAGAAAGAGACTGCGGCGCTCTACGTTGATGGTTCCATCAGCATGGCCCGTAGAGGCGGTGAAAGTATTACCACTATTACCTGCTAATCATTGTGAACGAGAAAATACGTGTGTTGTTAAAGACTATATTATTATGTAGAGGGCAAGAGAGGAAATATGTTAGGCCACTTGATACGACACGACATCTTCCTAAGGACTATTCTAGAAGAAAAAATGACGAAAAGCGAGGAAGAGAAGATCTAAACAAAGTTTTATAGAACAAGTAAATTAAAAATATTCATCGAATTCGAATTGTAACAAAAGGTAAAACAAAAGGAGAGTATGGAGAATAGTGTCGATTGTTTCAAAGCTTGAAAAAAGTTTGAAAAGCTCTTAAGATTATGAGATAATGTTTTGTATTTATTGCTATTGCACCTACACTTACTTAATTTTTCAGGTATTCACATCGTTTTTCTTTATTCTCCGCAAAAAAGGACAAACAATAAAACAATAAAAGTCAAAACAGTACGAGCCATCTCCGTCCAAATATTACCTTAATTAATAAATACTCTCGCCCGGGACCGCATGTAAAAATTATGTCAGAATAATTAATAGTTTATCAAACAAACTATTAGCTATGTAAAGTCTTTTATCAAATTCATTAATGCTATACACACTATAATTTACATTATTGCATATGTTTGGTGTGAGTCACACGTGTGCACCCGTAATTATTTGTTGAACTCACGCCACCAACCCTCACACTGCGTGTACGCTTGTGGAAAAAAGTGCACGCTTTATTTAATAAACTTGCAAATTATTAAACATTGACACGCAATCTTTTTTATATTGGCAGTACTACATTAACGCGGCGCATGCGCTAGACAGTTCAGTGGCGACCAGTTTTAAATTTAGAATCGTGTCGCCGGAATTTTGCTGGCCTATTTCGACACCGCAAACGGCAGATTTTAACTGAATTCAAAGTTCCTATTGTTATTGATGATCAGCTAAATTGTTTTAGTCAGTGATTTATCCGCGATGGAGAGTTGTGATGTGAAGTGAAATGAGAGCTGTCACGGTTGTTGTGTGAAGTGCGCGCGTGGTTTTGTAGACAGCCTGCTGAAAATACCATATGAAAATGTTTGGCAGAACGATTCTTGTGTTGTTGTTGTTGTGGACGCAAGGTATCGTAGTTCAGTACACATAATTAAAGTATACTTTTAATAGTCATGTGTGTCCAGTGTGTACGTACACCTAGACACAATGATCGTACAGATACATGACATTTAGGCACGTTGAACTGTATAGTTTCGTAGTAGTGTTCTACTTCTGAAACCGTGAATGAGTCACTGTCAAATATATTCGATTTAAAACAATGCATAATCATATCACATAATGTTGTCATGTGATCATGTTTTATAGTTAATCTACAGATTTATCAGATCATTACTTTCATGTACATCAGTATACTTCTGCTTACACAAATATAACTACTCTTATAGTAATATCATTAACACGTTTTCTTTATAATCGACGAAATTTCTACTAACTAGTAGTTTTTGAAACGTAATCCATGAAGCATAATTAATTAAAAACTATTTGTGACTGTATATTTCTTATCTGTATTACATATTAAAAATATCATGTAATACCAACCAACCGCGCACCTTATCAATTTGTGATCCACAGAGAATATCGAAAGTCGAAGGATTTTTTATATTGCCTTTAATGCATTTGACCCTTGCCTGATGGAAAGCATAAATAGGGTCTAAAATGGAGTACACAATTAACAAAAAACCTTTTCGTGCCATACCTCTCGTTTCTCTATGGCCTCCACAGTGACCTAAAGCCTTCTTTTTTTATTTTTTTAGATTCCGTTAGGAGTGTACGCCTGGTAGAGCTTCGGGTGCCCACCCACGAGCCAGAAGGCGGGATGGCCTTGCTAGGCTGCCAGTATGACATGGAGGGAGACACCCTGTACTCAGTCAAGTGGTACAAGGACGGCCGAGAGTTCTACCGCTTCGTGCCCAAGAATGAACCCCCTGTTTACTATTTTCAAACGCCTGGAGTTAATGTTGATGTAAGTAAAAGCGAAAAAGAAGTCTGTTTTATAATAGACTTGACAAATAAGTAGTCTTATTTATATGAAATCACGTTATAGAAAAATAGCCTTACTGGCGGGCAGGATTCGAACCTGCACTATGATTCGCGTAGAACAATCTAGCTGGACAAAATTATTTGTTTTGATTTTTGTTTCTAAATGAGGTTATTAAGCATAGATGTAAGGCTCTTAGTACTTTTTAAGGATGATTTGTCGTGTGAGCAGGTATCGTCAATAAAAAAATAATGTTCAGAAATATTTACACAATATATTTTTTGAAATATGTTGTAAAAATCATTTATCAAGAGTTGTAACTATAAAATCTAATAACATATACATAAAATACTCAAAAACAAATCCTATCCCACGTTATCATCACAAAACAGTTTTGAGACGATGAAAACTGGTATAACGAAACTTTTTACAAGTTACTACTTGTGCTGTGTAAGTTACACTTGTGAGAATAATATACTTATGATAGATTTTACGGAGTGGACATGAGGGGAGATGTAATTATTTGACCATTGAACTTAAAAAAATGGATGAAAAAACCCACTATTATCTGAACACTTCATTTATTATAATTAAATAATGAAGCTGCTTCGAAAAAAATTTGCTAAAACAAAACTATTTACCCTTATGTACACAATCCATCACAGAAAAACTATTACAAATTTCTTTTTGTGACTTATACAATGTGATCAATTATGGTGTAAAAATGCAAATGAATGCCCTTTGAATTATCAACATTTCAAATACTTACCCTAATGTCACTCTTATTGAGGGTAATAACGAAAAATAATAGGTGTATTCCTTAATGTATAGATCTAATGAATACGTATTAGTGAGTAACTACTAGTAATTTAAGGGTCATTTTTGTCCAGCTAGCTTGTTCTACGCGAATCATAGTGCGTATCGGGTTGCCTAGCAACTACCTCGAATCAAGTTCCCAGTCTAACGAACTCCGTTGTCTGTTGCTATGAATGTTTTGCATAATGTAGGTAGCATATTATTTATTAAATATTCTATATTTAAATAAACGAAACTGTTATTTTTAATGAAAGAAAAAATCGGCGGGCGGGCAGGATGATTTCGATGGTGAAGGAAGATTTCGACTGGCGAGCAGGGCGAGTGGTGGCTTAGTGGTCAGAGCGTCTGGTGTACCGAACCAGAAGGCGCAGGTTCGAATCCTGCCCGCCCGCCGATTTTTTCCTTCATTAAAAATAACTTGTAATCTTAGCATGGAAAATGCTTAAAAAATACAAAAAAGATAAACGAAACTGTGATAAGTTTCGGTATGTAAAACATGTTCGATAAAAACATTAATTTGACAGACGTGTTCGCCATACACAGAAACAAAGATTGCGTTAGTATCGTTGTTAGTATCACATAGCATTTGTTTTAGCTGATTACGGAATACTTCACTTCGGTTTAGAAAGAGACCATTTTGGGACCAAGTTCGGGGGTGTCATACATGCGGTCTGCCCAGTCCTTACGCAGTAATATCCATATATATACCACTGGCTCTTAAACTTTTTTGTCGACATTAATTCTACAGAATACTGCGTCTTCTGGTTCGGTACACCACCGCTAAGCTACCGCGCGCCCCGCTCGCCAATCAAACTGTTCCTTCGCATGCTAAACTTACGTCTTAAGGTGACGTAGAGATATATATTGTGAATGCTTCACAACCGACACAACTAACTTTAAAGGTACTTCGATGTCGTATGATGCCACCATTTTTTTTCCTTCATTAAATTTACTTAGCATGGAAAATGCTAAAAAAAATACAAAAAGATAAAATAGCCTTACTTCCATATCCTACAAGTAAATGGGTTGATGATGAAAATTGAATAGTTTCATTCGTTCAAACGACATAGTACAATATTTGAAACAGACACGACGATATACGAGTACAATATTTGAAACGCTTTGTCACAAACTCAAACATAGTCTAGTATATGTACATATTACTAAAAAATAAGTAACTTTTTGCGTATCGGAAACGCGTTTCAACAGTCAAATGTTTGCCTTTCGACTCCCAAAAAATCTTTTTTAATAGTTTTTATCATTTGCTGATTCATACAAAGCCGGTAAATCAAATAAATCATAAATCATAAATTTATTGCACTCATGTTTGTTTACAATGTTGGTATACATTAGGCTTAGTTTCAAAACATGAACCCTGTTAGGGCACAGCAATACGAGTATAAGTATTTGCTTACATCTAATTATAGCTAATTTTATAAATTTTATAATATTAAAGTCTATATAATACAGTAGTTAGTAAAAGTAGTGTTTATAGTGTAGTGTATCTAGTAAGCATGTATTTTTGTATGTATAGGTCTATGTAGATAACATTTTGATTAACTATTTAGTAGTTTATTTTATTTATTTTGCACCTACAATAAATTAAACTATGTTAATTTTTATTTATTATTTTATTTTTATTATTATTTATTTATATTTTAATATTTATTATCACTATGTTTATTTAGGTATCTATTATGTTTTATTTAATATTTGTTTATTATTAAGTGAGTATTCATTATGTATTTTAGAATAAAGTTATTAATAATACGTAGGCATTGTTGCTAGCAAAAACACTGTCGGTCGAACGTCGTTTATACAAAAGGATTTTTAAGTCGACTTCCTATATTATTTGATTATACCTATAACAGCAACTGTTTATTTCACTAGAAGGCATTGGTCCTTCAGAACAACTTCGGATGCCTTTTCCTGATCATCCTTTTTTTTATAACCGTTTTATTAATACCGTCCTAATTTGTACTGTGCGGGAATCGAATCGAATCATATGCGCAGAAGTCAAACAATCAGCCCCTGTGCCATTCATGTCACGTAGGTATTAATTCTTTCTATCTATTCGTCATTCCCAAATATGTTTTATTTAACTCTTTCTGATCGGTTTAAACAGGTCATCTTAGCAATTAAATTTTTATTTTTATTAATTTGTCATACGTTTTGTCTGAATCCTGCTGTTGGGAATTATAATTGATATCTATAAATATTCCCAATGTCAGAGATTACGTAGAAATGATCTTTTTATAGCATCAGTACAGATAACATATGGAAGAGCTTCCACTACAATAATAACGCGTGCCGAATTTTAGTTATTCGAAATATATCGATATCGAATGCTATGCATTTCTTTTTTTTAATGTTATTGGATACATGTTCATATTTTTATAGTTTTCTAGAAAACTATCGAAATGTGACATCAACAAAACGTTACCTAATTTTCCTTTCATTTTTGTATTTCATCCAAAACGCTACTTCGGAACCGTCGTCGTGCAAGATATCTGTAACTTTCCTACAACTATTCGGAATATCAGCAATACTCGAAAGAACTTCCAACTCACTAAGTAGTTGCTCTTACGAAGAATATATTGTAGTTAAACTTTGTAATAGATCTTAAATCAAAAATCAGCATATTCCTTCTTTAATATTGAAAATTGGGTTTTTTTGCGGGGCTCGATTTCCAGTTTAACCAGGGGCTGAATACCATTATACGAACCGACTGCTATCAGGCCTCCAATTAAATGTCTGGGCAATACTGACATTCGACGGATAAACTGGTTGTCAGGATTACTCTAAAAAACCGATTAAACTCTTGTTCATACGTACTGTGCTAATTACAGATCGCTCGGTCGTCCAACACGGTGGTCGCGCTTGTGAACCTGACGCAGGAGTCAGCGGGACACTACCGCTGTGAGGTGTCCGGAGAAGCCCCGCACTTCGCCACTGTGTATCGACAAAAGTTCATTAACATACACTGTAAGTAATTATCTACAAGGTTCTAAAATACATTCTTCTTGTGCTCCGGTACAATTCTGAGCCAAAGTTGGAAAGAATGATTTGTCAAATGGAATATGTTGAAGTTTAATTCAACATCATAAGTTTATAACGCGTTCCAGTGCTCTCAAATTCAGAACTCATGTTTTCGCAACTCATGTGACGCTACCAACTACTATAAATGTATCCTTTTCACACTTAATTAAAGTCCAAAATCTTAGACAAAATTTAAATTAGATAATGATCAAAATAATTTCATATTTTCCAGTACTTCCAAATAGCGGACCGCGTGTAACGGGTCTCAAAGAGCAGTATAATTTAGACGATCTAGTAGTAGCAAACTGCTCCCTGCCACCGTCCCGCCCGAAGGCTCATCTGAAGTGGCTGGTAAACGACCGACCAGCCCCCTCCAGCTATATCCTGGGACCCTGGTACCGGGTGTCGGCCGAAAGGCCTGATGCTGCTGAAACTATCCTGCAGCTAAGCTTCTACGCTACCACTTCCGATTTTGTCAATGGAGCAATCAAACTTAAAGTAAGTAAAAACAAAGATGTTATCAAAAAGCAGTGGCTACTTTTATCGTAATCAAAATATTATTCAACATTGGTAGTTGTGAAAATTACTGAAGTAAAATATCTAATTTGTGGAAAAATAAATATTCGTGTTCTTTAAATAATAAATAACGTCTCTCTGTATTTTTGTACATTTGTTCTAATCCATACAGACTATAGCTACTAGCTACCGTATACCTGTCTAATAATTTACAGTAATAAATTATTCACCCCCTTATCTATTATTGGTTATCAATATGATTAGTTTATACCTTATTTGTATACATTTTAGTGCCAAGCTACGATAGCACCGCTCTACCAAAGAGAAACGGAGTCCACCCATTACATAGCGCTCCCTTTTACCATGGCTACCGACATACCTGAGTCACATGAAATAAAAGGTAATACCCAACAAATCAATTATTTCGTAGTTTTATCCTCAAAATAAAATAGTATAGAAAAATATATTGTCACTATATACAAGATATTTCATTTTATTAATTATCCGTGGTCATTAGTCCATTTATGGAGTCCAACACTAAACGTTCTACGTGCTTTGGATAGCACGTTTTAAATGAGTCCCGATTGCAGTCTCGTCATAAAGAATCAAAATATCCTATATGTTTTTCAAATAATATGCTCTTCAACTTTCAGGTTACGCTTCATCGATGGAGGATTCGTTGGCAGCTTTAGTTATACCAATTATTTTCTTATTATTAATATAACACGTGATAATGCTTTTACATAGGTGGCCAAAAACTTTTGAAACAAAAAGTTGTGGTATTTATTAACAAATTCCTCACGGTTCATATTTCAAGTGTTTTGTGGCGAACGTGGTGAATACACTGTAGAGCGTTTTAGATACGGTTAAACAATTCTTTGGAAGTTCACAAAACTTGAACATCAGGAAATGCATGTGTAGTTGTGTATAGGTGTGCACCTACTATGTGTAGCTACTACATACAACTAACTAGGGAAGTTGGTCCTACCTCGCAATCTTGAATAGGATGTCATTTGGCAACGTAACAATTATACTACCTTCCTGTTAAATGCTAAAGAGATTCTCGGCATACGCTTGTTGAACACCATCCATGTTAGGCCCGTCTGAGACGACCAGGTTCATGAATTGCTAGCACTGGAACCATGCTATGAATAAAAATTCTAAACGATATACGATAACGGCACGTCTCGTCTTCTGAAACGCAAATAAAATATAGAAAGCTCCAATCAAATAACAAAACACAATATTTGTAAGTGAAAGTGCAACCCTTGTTTTTACAAATACGAACCATAAGGATGACAGACTATACTGAGTTACAAATAACAACATAAAGCCTTTTTCTCAGCTGAACATATGAAGTGCGGTTATCTTATAAGATAAATTACGGACCCGAAGCTGTTTATTTCTCTGCCACCGCGACGGAAGTATTTTTCTTCATATGATCGATAAATGCATTGGCACCCTAACCTATCCTGGAACTACTGCCTATATTTTATGCATTTACACTTCATAGATTTTCGTTTACGTGTTTGTACAGGGGCATAGACAAGTTGCAATTTGACATTCGAATCGACAAACGAATATATTGAAAATGTATGGCAATTAGACAAGCTTTCGACCAATCGGACTGTCACCAATGTCACTTTTATACATTTTCTGTCTATCCCCATGTTTTTGATTTCCTCTCAAGATGTTTATGGAATAAAGACGTACCTAAGTTATTTTTCGATGTACTTAGATAGTAATACTTAAATGTACATTTTACGTAGGGGAATAATATAAAATATCTCTAAATATAATAAATAAATATTAATGGCTTAAAACTTGTAATCGTGCAAAATCAAGTGGAGCATAACGTTATTTACATAATTAACCATTAAGACATTTAACATTGACCAAAATGTGTTGGTAAAATATATTAATCAATTAAGAATTACTCTGCACGGTGAGATGATAATGGAATGTACAGTACATACACTAATTTAAATAGATTTTTACTGGTTATTTAATATCAATATAACCTGACTAGCTGCGTATTGCAATGACCGCATTTAATTTGCTTAATATACCTTCAAAGTTCATAACTTTTACGTTACTTTAAAAGTTCAAACTGTTATTTTCGTTTTGATCTGTTATCATTATTAATACCTACTAGTGTACCTTTGTTTTTTTTTCTCCTTTATTAATTCATGGTTTTCTTAGGTAGTATGTATTTCAAAATAATTGCAATCAAGAAGTATTTAACAACAAAATAGCGAATATAGATCTATGTCTATCTACTTTGTTCAATCCACTATAATCTACTTTTTATATCCGTGTATGTACCAGTATCTATGAATTTAAGACATACAAGGTGTCTTTATTATGTATGTACGGATCTCATCCTTTCAGTTTAGTTAAGTACCCATTTTATTTTTATTTGTGTTATTTTCGTGATATTATGATACATTCGAATGTAAGAATTTATTGTTTTCTATGCATTTACACAATTTATTATTTTCTTAAATTGTTTTTGTTAATATCTGTGTGAAGGTGATACCAAACTAATTAGAAGGGTTGTGATAGTATATGTCTGCTTTGCATGGACACCATGTTCTTTATAAATAAAGGAATTAATATAGTGAGTTACAAAAACGTGTATTTTTTTGTATAATTTATTTACAATGCTATAAAATTCATTTAAGTTTGTAAGTAACACGTACAGAAGCGTTTTGTTTCTATGAATACAGAGCCACCGTTGTCCTTTTGTTATTAATACCCAGATCCTCGTGGGCCACTGGGTCCACCGCTAGGGTAACCTTCTTCTCCATTACTGCCACCGCTAGAGCCTGGTCGTCCTCTACCTCCATTCTGACCACCTGGACCGCCTCTGCCTCCATTTTGGCCACCTGGACCTCCTCTGCCTCCTTGCGGTCCACTTGGATAACCACCATTACCTCCATTGCCGCCAAGGAAACCTCCATTATTCCCTCCAGGGCCACCACTAGGGTAACCACCATTTCCCCCTGAGCCACTGCTGGGAAAACTACCGGTACCTTGGGGGCCTCCACTCGGGTAACCATTTCCTTGGCCACCACCGTTCAAATCTTCTACTCCAGAACCTGATGGAAATTGAGATCCTGGCTGACCACCTTGACCAGGACCGCTAGATCCTTTACCATTTCTTCCATTGCCGCCAGGCCTTCCACTTGGGTAGCCCATAAAGCCTTGACTTCCCGAATCTCCTTGTCCGAACCCACCCGCTTCTTGGTAGCGCCCCGATGGGTCTTGTCCAGGGAATCCACCGTCACCGCCTGGGAAGCTACCACCAGGACCACCTTGAGGGTATCCCTGACTTCCACCTTGCGAACCTCCGCTGCCTGGATGAAACGATATGAAAGAGTTTATTACTCAGTTTCTCAATTGATACCTCAAGTGTGGTGCCATTATTTATTCAATTTGATTAAATGTTACCGTATAGGCAAATTTCGGTAAAAAACAAGCTTCTAAGCTTCAGTACAAAGTATCTACAATATACTATTATTTTTAGATAGCATTAAATAATATTGTAATGAACATTATAAACAACTTTCACGGTTTGACCAACCCTGAACTCCTGAAAAAAAACAGCTGTTCCATACATATGGATAAGCTGAATCTTGTTGTTTACGGCAATTAGAAAATAAGTCGGTGACTTGATGACACGTATATTAAATACAAAAAAATATTACCACGACCAAAACTGTTACCGGATCCACCGTTGCCGCCACCTGATGATGAAAAAGAAATAAGTACCTACACTACACCAATAAACAATAGATAAATTGAACTACGAGCTAGTTAATTGCACTTACAAATAGCATTGTTTAGTTAATGCGAGGATTAGTTCAAACTAATTCTACAATTAAAATAGTTAATTGTTTCAAACATTTGCTATAATAGCGGTTCGCGAGAATTTACAGTCTTTCAGAATCCTCTTTTATCATGTATAATAATCCTGTTTTAATTATTTCATGTAACACTTATAATTTATTAGCTGGTGCTCGATTTAACTAGCATTCCAAAATCCTAAAGGACTTTTTGAGGCAAAAGGTGGAGACTTCCTCAGAACTCAGGAGAAAATATGCCTTGCCAAATTTTATCGACTTCGATTCAGCAGTTTAGGCTTAAAAAGGTAACATAGGTATAAATTTACTTCCTCATTTGTAATCATCATTATTAACCCATCAACTGTCCCACTGCTGAGCACGGGTCTCCTCTCGGGGATTAGGCCATAGTCCACCACGCTGGCTTAATGCGGGTTGGCAGACTTCACATGCCATCGAGAATATCTCTCAGGCATGCAGGTTTCCTCACGATGTTAGAGTGATATTTACGCACATGATTTCGAAAAGTCAGAGATGCGTGCCTTGGATTCGAACTCGAAACCTTTGACTTGACAGTCCAGTGGTCATACCTCTAGGCTATTACTGTTTTTCATTTTTAAGTTTAGTAGGGATTAGAACTACACATGTACAAATGAACTGCTGTTGTAGAAAATATAACATCACCATAAGTTATTTAGGTTTCTTAAGCCCTGTAATAAATAGATACGCATATTGCTGTGCTGATTTAGGGAATCCCAATCCCTTTCGGGAATCCCAATTACCTCACTAACACGATAAAACAGTAGAGCAGTTTAAATTAATGTCTATGCGATTTTTGCATCATCTTTATAATAAGTAAATTGACGAAAGCTGTGACCGGTGTCATGCCAACCAAGTGAATGAACCAACCCTCGTATCGTATCTGGGGCATGTATCCCTGCACGCCGGCCTCGTACTCGACTACCTGTCGCCTGCCATCGGGCAGCACTACGTTATACTCCCCAGTGGCCAGGTCGCCATCACGCTGCTCAGAATGACCAAATTTAGTACCTGTCTGAGCGTCGTCCACGTCATAGCTAAACTCGTATTTAGCCGGCTCCTGAAATATATCAATTAAAATAATAATTTTGAAATGTTGCGTGACTTCTTTTAACAACTAAGTAATACTTGGAATAGCAGTGAGGATTCATAGGCCCAAATTCTTGTAGACCATAGAGATATACCCAAACCAGTAGTTAGGCTTCTAACGATTCCAAAATTGGACGAAGCGTGCGTTAAATGGCCCTTATCCAATTAAAACTCCTATAACATTTTTGAAAAACATTGAACTCTACTTGATTATTTAGAAATGTAACAGTACAAATATCGGTGCGTAGAAAAGTGCTTACTTACATTAGACTCTCCATCATCGTAGTTTGATCCACGACCACTTCCTCTTCCGGAGATAGCGCCAGGAGTACCACCAAATCCAGGTGCACCATAAGACGACGATGGTTGAGCACCAGGCCCACCGTTAAATCCTGCTTGAGACTGAGCGGAAGCTTGAGATCCAGCATTAGGAGACAAATAACTAGAATCAGGTGCCGTTTGAGATCCTAGACGCTGGCTACCTGGTTGACCACTGCCCGGAGATTGGAACCCTCCTGTGGGTGGTGGGCCATACGAACTGTCGGGTCTTTGCCCGAATCCTGGCCCTGCTCCATTAAAGCCGCCTTGTTGGTTTGGTGGACCGTAGGAAGATTGCGGTCTGCCTCTACCACCGGGTGATTGACTACCAGATCCACCAGGCCCCCGTCCGTTAGGTCCCTGGCCGTTACCTTGCCCCGGTGCACCGTACTGGGAACTAGGTACACTTCCTCGACCTTGATTAGAATTGCCTTGCTGTGGACCGAATCCTTGAGGGCCTTGGCCGTTTCCTCTTGCTGATGGCGGACCGTATTGAGTATCGATGGATGGACCTGTTTGTCCTTTAGAGTATGAATCCTGAGGTCCATTTGAGCTTATTCCACCGCCTGATAGGGATCCTCCCGGTGATCCACCGCCACTTCCAGGTGGTCCATATTGCGAAGACGGTCTACCACCGGAGCCGGTGGGAGGGAGGTAGCTGTTGACTGGCGGTTCGCATTTACTTGATGGCCACGCAAGTGCGCTGAGTAAAATAATGTACTGAAAAATATTACATCGACGTTATAAAGCGCGTTGATATTGATATTTATTTGTGCGTAGATACTCAAAATGAGGATTTATTATAGTATAATACCCCAACAACAATAATATTGTAACAAACGCACAAAACCAAATGCACAACCAGAAAGTGATTCACTGTTATCATAAATACATAGTATAACAAAACACTTACTAAAATCATCACTGAAGAGCTTTCATGAAACCTTAAAGTTAAACTAAGCTCCGAGGATGACGTGTTACTTTACAAAGTTTTAGCTTTTGAATACATTAAATTTGAATAGTCGGTGTTTATATAGGAAAGTTGGTACCGGTGAGCGTGATATCGATACGATGCAAGAGCTCACGCGTGAGTTTGCGTCTAGTTTCGTGCATCTGCCAAGAGGCGCCCGCGACGCGTCACCCGTAGGACTCCCGGCGCGAGAGCATGCAACGATAAATAATGACTCCGTTACGTGACGAACACATACAATTAATACCTGCAAAATACCTTCATTTATTTAAAGGGTTTGTCCGTTAGTAAGTAGGTGTCTGTGCAAAATGTATAGTTCAAACAAATAATATTAATATTCACCTTATTGTAGGTGTTTTATTATTGACAAAACGAAAGTAATTAGGTATCATATTCAAATATTATGATGAAAACTGCAGTTCTGAAAGGATGAGTCATCATAACTGCTTCTTAATTCTTGACTGCTATGATGTAATAAAGACGAAGTATTCACAGGCTGTTCCCAGCTGCAATGAAATAATAATAATTCCTGAAGTCTAAAAATATTTTCTGATTAGCATTACCGAGGTGCCTATTTACTTATTGGAAAAACTGCAAAAGGACATTTTCACAAAAATATGATATCCTAATTTTAGTCCTTTATTGTATTTCCATTATTGTCCTTCTTTAAACCTACTTACAGTCACATTAGAACATGTACCTATTTTTAGTTTTCGATGAAATATATAGTGGAATGTAGGTAGCCACTACACAATTTGTTCTTCCATTTAATTGCCTGAACTGTCATTCAAACCGTTAAATTCTCGAGTATCTTACCTAACGAGCCTGAATTTATCTAAGAATTTAACCGTAAATGGTTCGTCTGTTTTAAATTTACCTATTTCAGATGTAATGATCCATGCCATCACGCGTCGTCTAGAGAGGACTTAGGACTAACTTTTTACATTATGAAGGCCATCCTGGTGACACATTGCATTTAACTATTATCACGATTCGTTGGACTATGTCTGTAGTCTGTACGTACAGACAAATCCTGTTAATCCCTCTATATCTATATAATAATTATTATCTATTTTAAGGATGGAGTAGGTGCCTTAGCTATGATTTTATTTTTATGCTATTACTTATGACTTATTTATGATTTCTATGCTGAAGGTCGGAGGGATAGAGGAAAGCCAAAGATAGCGACTACGATTATGATTAGCCCGGTGTGTCCCACTACTGGGCAAAGGCCTCCCCTTCATTCCTCCATCTGTCTCTGTCTTGGGCTAACTTGGGTCTCTTGGTAACTTGGGTCCAGTCTGCGCTAAATGTATGAAGGTCGTCACGCCAATTCTTTTTTGGTCTGTCGCGTCGCCGCTGATCGGTCTCAGGGCTTCACTTAGTAATAATGTTGGCCCACCGATCATCGGACATGCGACAGACATGGCCAGCCCAGCTCCATTTCAGCTTAGCGACCGTTCGGGCTACATCAGCTTTTTGGGTATTGGAGACCAATGCTATGTTCCGTGTGTGGTCTATTGTATGCGTTACGTTGCGTTGCGTATGCTGTGTTCGATAAATAACATAATATTTAATTTTGAAACCCTTTTTCATAGTATTCGTACAAAGTTAACAATGCCAACAATATTGCCTACTTGAATATTATGAGCAACCAGCATTAGGAATATTAAAGCGATCAAGATGATGACTGTGTTTGAAAAACGTAAGTAGGTTGCGTAGAGCTACAATGCCCATGATGTTTATTGAACCTTACCTAATGCACTCAGGATTACTAGGATATTTTACAATGTTTGATATTTTAACGAAAGTTGAACAGTAAGCAGCATCTAAGCAAAAATCAATTCAAGTACCTAATTTTGCTAATATGCAAACTTTTACCCATACACAGGCGAAGCCGGGTACTCTGATATTACAAATAGGTACATGCGGTTGTTTATAAATGGAACATAGTATCCGTGATGTCGGGCCGTGCAGTGATCTGTGTCATCTTCGCTAGTTAGCGAGTCGTGAGTGTGAGCGTTGCAACAGAGGCAAGCCGCCCCTTACTTGCGCCCGCGCCGCACCGTGATGCGTTGATATCTTACTGCGAAACTTCACACTTATAATGAGGCTTATGAGTTCACGATTTTTGGCATCGTTATTATTGTGTCTCATAACACTATATTTTGTGTTCATTACATATTCCTCGCATTTATTCGTTTTAAATTATAAAGCCGCGTACATATCGCGATGTCGTCATAATAAGGATCGGATAGGTACTCCTGTTATGTCATATTTAGGAATCGTAAATTACTATGATTGTATTTTTAATACTTAACTTCTTTTAAATTTTGCCAGGTGCATCGTCCTTTTACAGGCAGATATCGCAATTATTATGTTCGGTAAAAGCTAATATACTTTTATCGTCTAGAAGTAATACGATTTTGACGTGTACTGACAGTGGGTAAATACAATAATGATGAGTGTGTCGAGCATTATGTAGGGCTAGGGACCAATGACATTACAATGCTATTGAATAATTCTATAGACTGAGTCATGAGTACCTAAATCTTAATTTTAAAATCTATTAAAACCTAAACCAATATTTTTGTTTCATGTTTTTGCACCGTTATTCAACTGAACCGACGCTTTACCATTGGAACTTGATGGCATCTTTATTGATCTTAAGAATATTAATGTTATCGGAGCAAGATGGAACGACCTCGAAGTTCCATTTATGAGCATTATTAAATCTTACAAACATGTCTTTGAGAATTGATACCATTCTCTAAATATCAAACTAGGTACTGCATATTACACGAATAACTGTCAAAATGTATTATAATCCAAATATAATGAAGCTAGAACAATAGTATATATTATATTTTGAGACCCAAGTAATACTTTAGCAAGCTCCACGATATCACAAGAGCTGTCTTGGATCATGTAGGTATTGCCCAATAAACAGCCTAATACGATTCGTGCGTTGTTCGCGGACTTACCGAGAATCGATGATCCTCATTGTTCATCATTATCAGCTATTCCTAATGCATAAATCCTACGTCGTTATAGCTGAGTCTGGTACAATTGTGTTGCACTCTGTGTCAATACTCGAAAGTGGGTCAGCGAGACAGATTGATGACGTATGCTGGCACATCGCTCCATCCCAACGACCCTTTGTCAATTGTATGTACCTACGTCCCCGCAGTAGATACACTTTAATAGATTAAATAGTCTTATTCTCCCCCAGAATATCTTTTACTTCTATATTTGCAACTTTGGTTAAGCATTAATCTGTCGGATTTCAACATTTTCACTGCAGTTTCACTAGGTAAGGAGTAATTACATGTTTTGAAGTACCTCAAAACTAGTACTTAATGATACTTCTATTTTGTTTTAAAGGATCTTCAGATTAAGCTTTTCTTGCATTTTGCTACTACATATAAAACATAAGTAGGTACATACTTAGTTGCGTTACTTCACCAGTATACCTGTATACGGATATGATTTGAACATTCAGGTAAAATAATTTTAACCCATAGGTAACTACGATTGGAAAGTGAAAGTATATTACTTGCCCCCATAGGGAAGGGCGAGTGTTGCATGGTACCTAAGTCCTAACATACCTAATTACTGCGGAACTGTGGGTGTACGTCAGTACCTTTAGCTCTGCCTAATCCTTCGAGAAATACAGGCGTAATGTTAATGTTTCGGAGAAAGAAAAATATTGGATTAAAATTATTTAAAACGACAGCCTACGACAGTATGACTTCAGCTTTCGTTTTTATTTATTACAACCCAATATTCGGGTTAACATGTGCCAACTTCAACCCGGACAATAAGTTTGCCGAAATCTGTACCTAAGTGAACTTAAATATGTGCGTACTTTCTAAAGTGTGGCGAGACAGATGGAAAACATCTGATTGAGTAAAGTGAAAAAAGTGTCGGTCTTATCGGGACTCGATTGCGAACTGTGACTGACACTTTTTCTCGAAGATAGATTCGGGTAGATTTCATCAATCTACAGTAAGCAATGAAAAACAATACACATATTTGTTGTATTTTTTTAATATTTCTTGTCTACACATTAGTTATATGATAGCGATTTAGAAAAAAATATAAAATAACTTAATATAGTATTAAATATAATCTATTGATGATTTGCACCATTATATACACATATACATATATTCACATGCACATAGACAAATAATACTATGGTATAATCAAGAGGTATTCCACGAAGCACACCCAAACGAAGCACACCCAGACGAAGCCCACCTAAAGTATTCCACTTAGCCCACCCGTAGGTGGGCTTCAAAGAAAATATTTAAAATAATTAATTTCCTATTCCACGAAGCGCACCTACGAATATCACTCGCATAGTGCGGGGACTAAGAAATAAAAATGTCGATAGAAGAAAATATTTATTATTTAAAAGACTAACTTAAATATTCATCTTTCAGTTTTACTATAATAATGTGACACAATATTTGTCATTTTTGTAATCTTACTATTTAAAATCACAGATTGTTTCATAATTATCTTTCCGAAAAAAATAATTATTTTTGAACTATTTTTCAATTATTTTCCTTTTTTGTGCCTCCTCCATTCCTCTTGCAATAAAAACTTGGACAAATATCAAAAACATTGTAACCTAGTTTTGAAAATAGCATCCCATTATCTGTGCGTTAGGAAATACTGCTGTAAAACTCCTGACAGCAGCTTTCTCAAAATCGCTTGTGGGAAACATTGACTTGCATTTTGGGTATTGTTGTTTTTAATAATTGAAATAATATTTTATAGGTCGATTTTTTTGTCATGTAGTAAAGCATAGGCTAAAGGTTTAACGATATTTTCAACCTCACCGTGGATGCTGTAAATTTGAAGAAATGGTTTAGGCGCGCATTTAAAAGTTCCGTTGCAGTATATATGATCGCGCTTCCTTAAAATTTCTACTACTTGGACCTGCCATCAGCTCCATTATTTTGTTTGAATAAATTGCACGAAAAACAGAAAAAAAACAATAACAAGACCGGCGCACAATTGCATACACTCAGCCCGTGACGTCGCGATAATGTAATGAGAACTAAGCATGTAAACTAGTTCCGAAGACGCTTGGCTAAATTCGGTGGCGGGCGCACACGTTGACTATTATTATATAAATTACAAGTATTGTATCATATTGTTATAATGAAACTGAAAGATGTTAGATATTTAAATTAGTATTTTAAATAATAAATATTTTCTTCTATCGACATTTCTATTTAATTTCTTAGTCCCCGCACTATGCGAGTGATAGGAGATATCGTAGGTGCGCTTCGTGGAATAGGAAATTAATTATTTTAAATATTTTATTTGAAGCCCACCTACGGGTGGGCTAAGTGGAATACTTTAGGTGGGCTTCGTCTGGGTGTGCTTCGTTTGGGTGTGCTTCGTGGAATACCTCTAATCAACGATACAAAATCCTGTTTCACCACCTCCTTTTCCTGTTAAATTACTTGGCAGATAGGTAATTTCATAAAAATTTTGTTCTCTTTTTAATTTATCCGGGGGTTAGCGGCTATCCAGAGGTGGTAAAAAAAGCCTTCAACCAAATAATAAACTACCAAACAATCTTTTGTTTAGTTTAACCACAGCATTAAGTATATCGGGAAGGAAATAGTAGACATCGGAATACAAATTAATTACTTATTATTATTATCATATAATATTTACTTGCATACTTACTTCATTATAATTATCTATTATTGTACTAATGTACTCTAAACTAAACTACTTACTTTTAACAGTAACCTCATCTATCACAGTTATAAAGGTAGCTACTATCTACAAATTACTAAACAATTCTATTTACAGGTTATTGATGATTCATCACACAAAATATATTATACATCTTACACTTTACCTATAAATTGTTCCAAATGTTTGGTATAATATAAAAAAATTAACAAGTTCAGAATGACTATGTTGTATTGGTGTGTGTTATTTTTGTAATTGTAATTTCATGACAGGAGGAAAATACTAGATACATAAAACTTGTTCTTGTTCCACTTACTGTTACATTACACCTAAAATGGACAGCTTTGCGGGATTATTCGAAAAGGGTACATAAAACTATTGAAAAGAGGATTGTGGTTCCCGGTATATTTGAATAACTTTTTCATAAGAATATTTAATATAAGAATCGTTCATTTTCTTAGGAAAATAATAAAATGAACGATTCTTATATTAGGAACGATTCTTATATCGTTCATTTTCTTAGGAAAATAATAAAATGAACGATTCTTATGTTGGCGAATTGACATAATGAAGGTAGTAAGGGGCCAGGGTACAGGGTAGAGCAGTGTCATTATAATTTCGTATGAAACTCTCAGTAACAAGATCGGAGTTTAGATTCGTGCCTGGTTAGTCGCAAGGCTAGTCCCGTTTTACATAAGACCTTAAACATACTGGCGAAATGTGGGTACATCAGTGCTCCTGTCAAGGATACAGGCGTATGTAATGTTATGTGATGCTATGTAGTATTATAAAACACCTAACTTGTTCGTTATCCTGAGCCCACCAATCCTTAAGGGGATCTTTGACCTTCTTTCGAATTGGAAGAACTTTCCGAATCCTGCATTCATGACACTTAACACTAAAACCATTTATGGGAAACCAGTACCTTAATAGATTATTTATATAGATAAGAAATTTCTTTTAGTAGAGGATAATAAAGAAATTTAATTATAATATATTAAATTAAAATCTCAGGAGCCTCATGTGTCACGTAGGTAGGTATACGAAAAAACAAAGTCCTTTCGCAGAAAAAGCTTCATAAGGTAACTATTTATTTTTAATAGTTCTTTTTCCATAAAAAAGACCTGAATATAATGATGGTTTTAAAAGAGGGTAACTGTATCCATTCGATATTTAATTATTTTTTTGCATTTCATTCTTTACTTTTTACATAAATTTTAATTCCATTGTGTATTATTATTCGCAGAATCCCTTGGCACAGTCAGACATATTTGTCAAAATATTTTTGACGTTCGTTGACACTTGGAAGATACTGTGATATAAGACCTCGCAGACTGTCAGATTTTTGCTGTATTATGCGTCTGTACATTTCGATACCGGATAGGCTTCTCCGATACATTTCTGACAATGTATGACTGGACTAAAACGGTAGCAATACCCACATAAAGCTTGTTGCTAACACTTTTTCCACAGGGAAGGAAACTACAGTTTTCAGAATTAGACACTGTATTAGTTTGGAAATAACCGTTTTGATCTATCAAGATAACGATTAGGTAATAATTTTTTTGCTGAGGCAAAGCCGTAGCTTTATTCCGTAATTTTAATATTGTCTTATAAGCATGACAACACATGATTTATTTTGAATTTATTGGAAATCAGGATATTATTATGCATGAAAGATACCAGCACTTAGCTGTTAAAAAAATATCTTCCCGGCTGATACTTATTATTTTCTTTCCACAACAATTTAATCATAACAAATTATTTATTTAAACCAGTTCTTTTTCTAAAAAACTTTGACCCGTATAGCGATTGAAATAGTTTTATAGCATGTTTATATTATCATAGTTATTGTGATGGAGAAGGAAGGTATCATTATTTATAAAGCGGTATTAGACTACCATTAGTATATTATCTAACATTATCACAAGTGGCACTGAAGTTTCTTACATCTGAAGCCGATTTCATTTAGCCAAGAAAATAGTCCTAAAGAAAAAAGATTTTAGTCAGATAAAACAAATGCCATTCTTTTTATAAATTACGACTTTATCATTATTTTATTATTTAAATAGATTCTGTTTCTCAGTATTATCTGGGGTCTATGCTTTTCTCTCACAGAAAGAATCAAAACTCAGGGACACCCTACTCAACATATCTAGTAATTCAATTCAACTAGGTACTTCAGTTAATTCGCAGTTTTTACTGTAAATAACTTAAAACTTCGACTGGCGTTGTTTATCAACTTGGTCACTTAAATTCTTGACTATATGAAATTAACTGTTAATACATCTAAACCTTATAACTACAATACTGTTTGCATGTTGATGGTTTCTGGTATTTCCTTGGATTTTTCTCCGCGGAAGAATTGCTCGATCTCCGCAAGTGACTTACCTTTAGTCTCGGGCACCATGAACAGGACGAAGAAGAACGCGATTGCGCAGAAACATGAATACATCCAGAATGTTCCCGCTGACGTCAGTACAGCCTGCAGAAGAGAATTTAGCATTTTGAAGCCAACGTAGTTCAAGTTAAAAATATTATTTTATGTTCATTACTGATATGAAGTGTATGTAATTCTTAGGTAAAAGTTTTTTTTGAGACGATCTACATTAAATCGGAGGACTCTTTCGGCAACCAAATAGGTTAAGAAGATTTCCTTATTAATATGTCCGAGTTATTTATCTGCGTATCATATATGTATGTATGTATATATATGTGTATGTATATATATATTTATTCAATTCTGTCATAGTTATACAACTCTTGTAGGAAACACCATTTATAGGTATTGCTTCGGAATTGAATGACATTGCCATTGTTTGGTGGGTAAGTATATTAATTATGCACTGTACACGTATAACTTTAATCTCATACATCGGCATTATTAGTAATTAAATTCGTGTTGATAATGGATGCAGGATACTAATTATCATCATTGTTACATCATTAAATATTTTATAGCTACATAAATAATAATTGTATGCGGTACTGAAATTATTGCGTTAACTTAGGTAGGTAGGTACTAGTAGATACACCAATACAAAATATAAGGTATCACCAGGTCTCAAGATAATATTGTTCTAGTGATATACCATCAGTCGTACACGGGGGTACTGGTAGTGGTAGAGCCCACTTTAGCAAGTTGTAGACCAAAAACTAAGCCATACCTACTGAAACTTAAATAAGCCAACTAAGCTAAGGTTAACTAAAAATATGCCGCGTGCACACCAAATGCTAAGGATACTGCGCAACACTGGCAAAGGAAGTGCGGAAGGTAGGCAGGAGGGGAAGGTGGGGCTTAGCTTGGCTAGTGCAGTGCAGCGGCAGTACACACTATACACAGCTAACTTAGCTACGTAAATTTTTGATAGCTCAAATAGCTTGTTTGCATAGTTTGCAATCTGCACACAAGTATGAAAAAAACTGCGTCGGCTATACAAACTAAGCTTAACTAAATTAGCTTAGCTCTCGGTCTGCAACCCGTATTTACCCGGAGTTGTAAGAAGGTTTGGGAAGTCCTCCTGGCGCAATGAACACAAAACACACCAAAAATTGCAATACTCACATCGAGGGCGTGGTACGACTTGATGACAGAGAACATGGAGAGCAAGTTGACGGCACTGGCCATCGCCGACAGCTGCGAGCGGTAGTGCGCCGGGAACAGCTCCCCGAGCAGCAGGAACGGAAGACCGCCGAAGCCGAGCGAGAAGCCCAACATGAACACTACCAGACTTGCGATTGGGAGGTACCTATGGAAAACAAAAGTACCATTTATATTTTAAACTTGATCTGTTCTTTTTCTATACCATTAACGTGGCAAACAAGCTTAAGGCCCGCTTGATGGTAAGTAAGCGGTTACCGTACACACCAGAGGTATCACTCGCGCGTTGACGATCCTGTAAATATCGTTTCACACCCTTTTTGAAGAACCACATGCTGTAGTCTTATGCTGTAGTTCACAGGCACAAATCCTAATTACACCCAATCTGGTATCAATTAGGTATTTAGAGGCACTTTTGGCCATTGCAGAAGATAAAAATACCATCACGCCTATATTTTCCCCGATGGATTACGCAGAGGTATACCTACTATACGTACACACACAGTTCCCCGGTATATTTAGGTACCAAAGGTAGGTAGGTAATAGGGACTGAAACTATTGCCATGGCACAAATTAAAACTCAAAGCTACTGCTACTGAATATTTTGCAGGAGATGAAAGTTTGTGATGAAATGTTTCCATCTCGGAAGTACCGATATTCTATAAGATAAAGAACGAGAGTCGAAATCAATTCACAATCAGTGAACATAACGGTAACATACACACAAAAATACAGTTGAATAGCGAAGAACTTGACTACAAATCTAATAGAGTGAAGTGATTGTTCGTAATAATATTGGACACCCATTTATGAATTGAGGAAAAAACATTTTTACATGCAATACTTCACCAAGGAAAACTATTAACTATTATTACCATTAAGTATAGACAAGACAATATATAATTACTTGCGATGTAATGTTATTTTAGGTGCAAGTATTTGCAATATCTATCAATTCGAAAAATTTTATTTCAAAGAAAACACCAATTATTTTAATGATGGTATTTCAAAAAGAGTTGCACTTTTCCTCAAAGTTCTCTTAAGACATTACAGTCAAAATTTGTCTATTGAGAGGGCTCGTGTCTTATAACTGCGCTGTTCCACCGATTTGTAAGGGTACCCGTGACAATCATGGATGGGTGGATCATTCAGACATCTCCATTCGTCGGGGTGGAAATTTTATGAGACTCTTGGCCTTACTACAATTTGCAGGTCAAATGCCCAGTTTTGGATAGACTGAAAACTTACTATGTTTATCTTTAAAGAATCGCGCAAGGATGTACGGTTAGCGGTTGGAGATAGGTTACTTACCCTAGCCACGGTGACTCTTTAAGATGGAAGTAGAATGCAGCTCCCATGGACGCCATGGATGCGCACATGATAGCCGCTGATATCAGCAGCAGTGGTCTTCTACCGGCGCGGTCCACCAGCAGTGTGCTTACTCCGTTGCTCATTAACTGGACCACACCCACTACTATGGTCGCTGTCATCGCGTCTAATGTACTTCCTGGAAGGAGATTTAAATCTTTAAATAAGTATTCTGTCAACTCTAACTAAACAACTAATACGAGAAAATATTGATATACTTATTGCTGTTTAACTTTGCAAGTAGGTACGACCCTATAATAAACTATGCTTAATTTATTGACCTTCAGAGAGTAGCTGTCTCAATTGCCAAAATTTTGGATTCTTCTCTTTCAAACTCTAAAAAGATGTCAAATTAATAATCAATAAGTTGTCTTACCCGCCTTCCTGAAGATTTCAACAGTGAAGAATATAACAGCGTCAATGCCGCTGTACTGCTGGAACAACAGTAAAGCGAACCCAATGATCATTGGCTTCAGCACCACGGGAGAGAACATCACCTTGCGGGTGAACAGGCTCGGAGGCTCTTCGGCTTTTCTAAAACAAACAACGGTTTTATAAGTCACTTTTATCAAAAAAAGACTCGGTTTCTTAGGAATCGGCGGTGCTGCCAATATTCAGATTTCTGAACTTAAGATTGGATTTGGTTCACGTTTTTGTACCTATTCATAAACTGTACTTAGTGAGAACCGATTGTAATGAAACTTGGCACACATAA
Organism: Acronicta psi; assembly: GCA_946251955.1. Lineage (NCBI taxonomy): Eukaryota > Metazoa > Arthropoda > Insecta > Lepidoptera > Noctuidae > Acronicta > Acronicta psi. The sequence continues at coordinate 4,287,319 of OX276475.1, read as the reverse complement.
TGTAGTTCTGATGTCCCTATAACATATGGACACCGAGAGTTGATCTGATGATTGAGACGGAAGACAAATGAAAGAAACCCTGTGGCGTCCAGTCACTGCAGGTTTAAATTTCGTTGCCCGGATACCTATTTTATAATAAATATACATATACACTAGGCTGAAACAGCCTTTGATTAAAACCTTTTTCACTAATTACAATAAATTATTTGTTTTATTATTTATTCTTAAACTGTTTCAACATTTAAGCTCATTGAACAAAACATCAACAAAATCAGCCAGGATTATTAATTGATTAATTGGTTAGCTATTTAATTAAATTGATTTAAATGACAACTGTACCTATGTTAAATAGGAGTGTCGTAAAGAAGTAAAAATTAGTTATATCTAACGGAAGAACCTTGCTTCTGGTTGTACATTTAACTTCTAGTCTGAAACACCCTTGAAGACTATAAATTGTCTGATTCTTGAAAAAAGAAGGGTTATTACCATAGCAAAAGTAGTTTAACAATAGTTGCAAAAACACTGAACATTTCATCGACACCAATTTCAATTACCGTGTGGATGTAGTACCTATAAGGTATCTACACGTATTTCCAAAATGGCCTGTACAACCACATAACACAATCTTCAGAAGATACTAACAAAAATAATTTTCCTACTACAATCGACCTTTGAATATATTAAACAATATAAACGGTAGCGATTACTGGATGCTGCTGACTTGTTGCCCGGTTAACCTCTAGCAAGGTAACTGTTACGGAAACTGCGTCTTTTATGGAGTGTCGCTCTAGTGGCTTCATTAAGATTTTAAATCGTAATGCCTCATAGGTTAACTAAATAAATTGGTGCTGAAACGGGATTTTGATGCTTACACATTAAATCTTACTTAGCGTTACAATATCTGTGGTCTCTTTTATGGAATCGAACGTAGCAGGCGCGCTTAAGACTACTACGTACGTTCGTTTAGTCTGTCAAATCTATCCATTTGGTTTTTGAGTTCCGTACTCCAAGGGGCCAACGGGACCATATTATTAGGTCTCCGCTGTCCATCCCTCCGTCTGTCTGTCAGCGAGCTGTATCTTATAAATCGTAATAGGTAGATAGCTGAAGTTTTCACAGATTCTATTTCTAGTGCCACTATAACAACACTAATTTAATTGATACTAATAAAAAATAGTACGGAAGCCTTTATGTGCGGGAAACTACACTGGTTGTGATTTTAATTGATGCATTCAATAAGATAATAATTTGATATATTAACGTGTGTTAATTTTACGTTAAAAACAAGTCAGAGTTTATTATTACGTCATCCAGGTTGCAGGCATAACCAGTGTGGGGACAACGACATACACATCTCATTAACACACACTAGGTACAATGTGCAAATTTAAACAACAAAGTTTATACCTATGTTCATAGACTGTTTATAATTTGTACAACAATTATGACACCTTTTTTATGAATTTTGGAAACTGAGTACATTGACTTATTCTTTTTATGGGTGCGGTAAATCCTGAAGACGACAATGTCTACGACTTAGGGAGGATATGTCGTTGCTCGCCACGACCATATCAGGCTATGATTCGGTATGATCACCGGCCCTTATCAAGGGGCGAGTTCCGGCAGAAAAAGTTCCATGCAAAGTTTAAAGTTCAACAATTTTTATCTTTACATAGTATAAACAAAAGTCGCTCCCGCTGTTTCTTCGCTTACATCTTTTAAACTACTAACTGAGAGTTTATAGTAGATGGTATATTATAGTAGAGAAAACTCGAGAAATTACATAGTTTATAAATATGGTATATGTTTATCTCCTAAGGATAACCTACAGTAAAAAAAATATGGGTTATATTGCCAAGTTATTTTAAAGAATAGGTATTATTATTATTCAATTATATATACATTAGATATGATGTACATTTTATGTAGATCAATATTGCAGAGCTTAGCCAATACAAACAAAAAATATAAGTTTAGGGTATAGATAGATAATAACTCACTCTTGGTTGTCTTCCTTAACGATGGCAGTTGCGCGAGCAGACAGGTGCAACCATTTAATTGATTCAGACGCATCCAGACCTTTCGTCTGCAACCAAACAGGAGATTCCGGCAGAGGGAGAAGTACCACGAATAACGCCACTGGAATAAAATGTATAACTCACTTTGTGTTCACACCACTCAGGGCCTATTTTACCACTTCTTCTGGATAACCGCTAACCGCTGGATAAATTATAAATGGAACAAATTTTTTAAGAAATTATCTGTCAAATAATTTAATGGGAACTTACTAGGAGGTGGTGAAACGGGCCCTTAGTCTTGTTCTGTAGTTCAATGTTATCAATTAACAAACTAAGCAGCAGTTTTATTTTAAATTCATTTCTTTTATCAGAGATTAAGTTAATAAACCAAAACCATTCATTTATCCTTTGTCCTTATATTTTCCTTATGCGTCATAAAAAAAAGATTGCATCTTAAGTTTAAAAGTCATAGTAACAATTATGATTGTGTAGAAAACATAATACCTATAAACGTTACCTACTTACACCTATATTATTAAATATAAGTCGATACACGATTACACATATAAAATAAAGGTCAGAGTACCTTAGGAAAAAAATGTAGAATCATCTGAGCATTGATAATTTATGTACGTTTATTAAATATGCTATGTATGTATTTGTTATTGTAAATCTATATAATTTCGTTTATATAAGTACTAGCTGTCCCGGCAAACGTTGTTTTGCCATATAGGGGTGGGCACCCTTATCATTTAGGGGTATCAAAAATAGATGTTGGCCGATTCTCAGACCTACCCGATATGCACACAAAATTTCATACAAATCGGTCCAGCCGTTTCGGAGGAGTATGGCAACTAAAACTGTGACACGAGAATTTTATATATTAGATATGCTTTAAGTAGTATACCTATAATATTATGTATAATTTTATGTTTTTGTCAAAATGTGCGTTTATTGTATCTGCCACGCTTTGCCTCTATATCACCCTATGGTTGACTTGTAGAGAATAAAAAAATTCAAAAACTTGTGAACAAAGTTTAAAAAAAATAGAATTATTTTGTTATTATTGTTGTCACTTTATTTATTTTATTCAGATACCAAACAAACGAACGAAATAAATAAAACAAAGAGTTTACTATCTGTATACTGTGTATACAGTTATAAACAAGTTCATCAAGAGTATCTCTTATCTACAACATCGTAAAATGAACTTTCAGTCATGTCCTAAACGCCCATTTTACACAAAGGTGCACTAATTGTGCGCCGTTTTTTTTTCTTCTATCTATAGAATTATTCTTATACTCAGACATAACTAAAGCTGGCATTTTTTGTCTAAGGCTAATATTCAGAGACGACGCTCAGCGTAAAGTAAGGCTTCCGTATGTCAGATTTGTATTACAATTTGACATACGGAAGCGTAAGTTCATGCTGAGTCTCTTATCTGAATCTCAGCCTAAGGCTTATATTCAGAGACAATGCTAAGCGTAAAGTTATGTTTAAGTTTATGCTTAGCATCGTCTCTGAATATAAGCCTAAGTCATCACTGTGATGTTCTCTAAATAACTAATTAATTTTCATACACTTATCAGGGCCATGAAGGAATCACAATTGCCCTGATCCTTTGGGTTTTTAACCTCCGACGCAAAAACGACGGGGTGTTATAAGTTTGACGTGTATGTGTGTGTATGTGTGTGTGTCTGTCTGTGGCATCGTAGCTCCCGAAAGGATGAACCGATTTTTATTTTGTTTTTTTTTTATTTGAAAGGTCAATTAGTTGGGAGTGTTCTTAGCTATGTTTGATGAAAATCGGTCCAAGATGGCCGCTGTCACAGAATAGTGAATTACATATTTTTTCATAACTCCCTCAATATGGGTATCAAATGTAAGGACTTAACTAGGGGAATACAATACACTATGATAAATTTAAAATCCAAGATGGCCGCCACCACAAAATGGCAAATTACATTTCGTGTCGGGGGTTTTCTACATTTTTAATTTAGGTTAGGTTATTTCTAGCAAAATTTCTCGTAACAATAAATGAATATTGGTTATTATAATTACCACAAAAGACGGCGGAGAGGAAAGCGAGGTACCTCCAGTACAACCAGTTGCCTGCGACGTAAGATATGAGTATCCCCATGGACATAGATAGGGTCGGCAGAGAACCCAGTCGCCCGCGGATTTCTGGGTCACAGCACTCGCTTACCTTAAATGTAAAAAAGTGATTATTATATTATTTATTTAGTAGGTACATGGTGGACTTACAGCTTATAAAAATAGTCAAAGAATGAAACCTAATATTGGCTCATCTTCTCTCAATATTAGCTAAGATTCAAATGTCTTAGGCTAATATTCAGAGACGACGCTAACCGTAAAGTAATGCTCCATATGTCAAATTTGTATTACAATTGAACATACGGAAGCGTAAGTCTACGCTTAGAGCCGTCTCTGAAATTAGCCTTTGCCATGTCACACACATCACGCTGCTGGCCTACTGAGCTGCGGGTTGGCAGACTACACTTTCAAGAATCTTACGTACTAGCTTTTGTCCCCAGCTTCGCCCGCACTAAGTTTGGATCCCCGTTACAATCCTTTAGTATTTTTTTTTTAGTAAATTTTCCGATGTTTTTATAGTTATTCTATTATTCGGGGCGGAGACAAATCCAATAAATCAAACATCTTAAAAAATCGATAGATAAGTACGAACATTAATGCATATTAAACATCAAAAAGTCCAATTACCATTGACAAAACAATATCGAGGTGCATATTGTAAAATAGCAGAGACCTATGTTTTATCAATATAAAGAAATAACTGTTACAATATGAATAAACTTATTTAGTCAACTACATTCCTTACAACAATGATCCAAACACTAAAGGACATCGGAAAGGTCACATGACTGCAGATTAAAGCTGTCTTATTATAGTGCATTGAAGTATTACGTCCGCGATGTGAGTTTTTGTTGCTGCATAAGGTAGCAATTCCGCCAGAGATGTGCGAGGTTACCTACGAAACTACGAGTAAGTATGTATTTTTTCACTATAGTGTAAGAAGTAGGTACTGTGAAGCTTTCGAGCTACCTACGTAATGCTCGCTTCAACGAGTTGTAAAAAACTTTACATTAGGTGATATTAGGTACCAACATTTTGTTTGCCGTACTCTAGCACGATAGTATTTTATAGCTCAATATATTATTGTCTATTACAATGAACCCGTGTGTAAGGATTGTACAATAAATGAGTTCGATGTGTTATATCTAGAAACATTTCCGCCCATTTTACGGATAAGTGGATGCGCGAGTAATTAATTAATTGATCCCGCATTGGTATCAATGTGTTGCGCGTGAATACATTGGAAATAAGAACCAGTTGGTCTACAGTTCCGCACAACGAATTCACTTTTAAATAAATATATATATAGAGATAGAAATGCGTTTTACATAATTGTTTACATTATTTTTCCTTGAACTACGGCTTATATTTGCATATAAGATGAGCTCTTAAATATTATTTTGGCATTGATGAATCTATTATCAGATCTTGTTGACTTTTGATACTTCTATTGGTTTATATATTAAATCACTTAAATAACTCACGCATGCAAATTTTCTCTGCACGGTATTTTTTCACTCAAATAGGCAGAGATGTACTTATCTACACCCAGAATTAGCCGGTATGCTACTGAGAATTTCATAGAAAACTTCAATCGACCTGCGAAGTGAACTCTGAGTGTAACAGTCACGTTTGCGAATATAGTAGAAAATACACTTAAATCATTCATAATGTTCACTGGAACATTTTCTTTACTAGCATACAGATTTAAACACACTAACATATACTTGCGCTGTAGCCAACACGAAGCCCACACCGACACCAGTGATCATTCGTCCAACTAGAAGCAGCGGATAATACTTGGCGAAGCCGAGGATCAGCCAGGACGCCACCCAGATGGGTGACGTCAGCTGTAACGTGCGCTTGCGACCCAACCGCTGCATTAAAGTGCCGGAAATCATACTGCCCAGGAACGCGCCAAGTGGAGGGATGGCTCCTGGGGGGGAAAAGGTTATAATGAATTATATATATAAGTTTAACCCCTGTCCATTTCAGTACTAACGTGACTTCATTTTACAAAGTTGATTTAAGTTGCAAAATTGATACTTGCAGCTAATTAAATTCATTAATATGAACTTATAAAGTAATGTTACAAACTATTTCATTTCACAGTTTCATTATTCAGTCAAATGCTTATAGATGACTAGAGACAAGACTATAGCCTTGTTACACCATCTCTGGATAGCCGCTAACTAACTTTGCGCGAAAAAACTTTGTATGATAAACTGGAACTAATCAGGATGTAGTGAAACTGGGTCTAAATGTGCAACAAGGCAAATAATATTGTTCAATGATAAATATTCACAAACCCGTTCCCAAGTGAGGATAACTGAGGAGGTTACATGAAGGTCACTTTAATTTTTTGCAGATAAATATATTTATTTTCGTATGGGCCTTGAACGTACAAGGGTCTAGTAGTACGACCATGGCACTGTAATGTAACTTGACATGTGCTAATTCGCGATTAGCGCCTTTCCTTTGTTGAATACTGATCACAATATGAATTTTATACAGGTCATTGTCACTGAAGTGTTCGTGAAGGATTCGTTTTGCATTCATAATATTATTTTGCGACTACTTCTAATGATCAGACAAGACAAGTACAGTCGGAACAAGATTTATCTGTTAGGAAGTTTGATTACTACGCGGCACCTCCGTAAAAATAGACTCTAAATTGCGATTTCTAAAATTAAGGAGTCCGCCCACCACAGCGTTTTTATCGTTGTGTTCTGCTTTACAATTCACGCCTACTCCTGCGCGTTTTACTTCTGTCACTAACCAAACCATCGGGTATTTCGTTGACGTCACAAGTAGCTTGAATGGAATAACTCCCATAACTAAAACGTAGGTACATTACTAAGGGTTAACTAATTGGGTATTAATTACTATTTAGCTTACTAACGAGTCACAAAAGCATGTACTTATTTTAAAGAGTTATTATTTATTTGTAATGTGCGTACCGTATCTAAACCGTATCTATTCTTTTCTTAAACATGCTTGTAAATCATTATTCATCATTGAAATAAACAGATGAATACAGAATAAGTACACTTTTCTAATTATTTCGCTTCTTTGAGTAGAGTTTCCTGCAAAATATCTTACCGATCCATGACTTCTGCTCACTGCTCTGTATTATTTCTGGATCGACGGCCTCGATGGACGGGATCGCGGAGGCAGAGTAGCCCCTTACCAGGCCAATGATTAGGAATGACAGCGATGCGCCAAACGTCAGCCATAACTGTAACAAGTGAACAACACCCAAAAGTGAAACAAGTTTTTGGAAAGCCAGTTAAAATGTTATTATTTTTAGGATAACCGGTTTTTAAAACTGAAGTTTAACAAAATCTGTGGCAACCGGCAAGGCTAAATAGATATAATAATTATATGACATAGACACTTCATGCTAATAACCAGCTGGAAAAAAGAATTTAGATACATTGTCAAGCTAGGTATTATAAATAAGTGGGTATTTGTAAGGGGTTCGAATAACCATCAACATCAATCTTACCAAGTTACAAGAATTACTTCGGTAAAACTGACAAATAGTCATACATTTGTTTAAAAACAAAATATGGAAACTTTTTCAGTCAATGAGACAAAGAATGATTACAAACTGCTTATTGTGTTATGGTTATGTCGCCGCGCCGGCGCATCCGTGCCGCAGCCGGCGAGGGCACGGGGCAGTCACCAGTCAAAATAACGATCGGCAAATTACATAACTTGTTTAATAAATTGATCCATTTGTCATTCGTGGCGCTATTTTAGTATTACATACAATTGGGTGCACCTGCCCGTGGCGTGACTGGCGGAAGAGGACTATCACGCGACGTGATTGCAAATTTAAAACGATTCACGTGTCAGCCGCTGTATCAGTCTCGTTACAGCCAACCATAGAGATTTAGGCTTCTTTTCATTTTTAGCAGATGAACTGGGCCCCAATTCTGCTATTTTAGTTAAGATTGCCATTCCACTGACACACTACTGAGTTTCTATTGGGATTTTGACAGACAGACACGGAAGTAGTTCTATATTTGTGTTCCGTTTTCCCTGGAACCGGAATAGCAAAAATAAAATTTAAACATTTTTAAGTTTTTGTTGATGTCATCATATTTTATAAATTACCTACTTAATCAAATTCAACAGCAGTGTCATCATAACATAAAGTCAATGTCGGAATGCGCATATTTTAGGGTACAGTAAGATCTCAAATAAAATGCTGCTTTGCAATAAAAACAACAGATGTAATATCAAAACTAGGGGGCTACAAATTTTATTTAAAACTTTTTGATTGTATTCTATAAATCAGTTGATCTTTCTCGCGGATTGTTGGCCTGTACCGTTTCTCCAATTTTTGGCGAAGCATTACTACTCACCTAAAAGGCTGAGCAACAATAATTACAAAGTCACTAAAGCTGCGGTCTATCTTAAATTCAAGAACCAGTTTCTTGCACCTCGTGGTGCACGCTACGGGTATTTTGCAACCAATTTACTGCAAATGATGTTTGAAATTTACTTGTGTAAATCAGGTACACACGTTACGGCCGTGCTGTTTGCACATCTTGGAGGGGGCACTGCGGCGCCCCCAGATAAACCTCCTTTCAAAAGAATTATTAGTTAAAAATGCACAGGTAACAAGTAAGCTATGTTTACTCTCAATAATGCATCAAATTGATCGCTTTCTGTGTCATTGGGTACAGCTTTTAAACGTTTACAATTAGGCTTTTCAAGTAATTAGAGGAGAATAAATTTTAAGTTATAAGTAGTTGGTTTCCAGTATGACCAGATGCGGCTGCAGCATTAGAATTATTAGAAACGAAGTAGTATTCGATCTACATTTCTACCACCTACTAATAAAATTACTCGATTTAATTCACACATTTATTCAAATTACATCTCTCTAAAGTCTAAATATTATTTAGGTATGTTGTTATTTGATATCGAATACCTTTTAGCTATTAATATTCTCAGTACAAATGCGTTGCTTAACTTGTGTTTTAGTAGTAAGGATATTAATTAAATGTGACGGATTGTGAATTAATTTTCAAACGTTCAATTGTTTTTATGAAAGTACATATTACTATCACTTCAAGTTGTAAATTATAGAAGAAGGAACTAAGGGAAGACCCAACTAATATTTTTAGTAATTTACTTAATTACCTTTACATATTGTGCTTGTGGTTTTTAAAGTATTAAATACAGGTAGAGAAAGTGGCAGGTTGTTTTAAAAACAAAAGTAGCGCAGCATCGAAGCAAGTGGAAAATGGGATAAGGCTTTTGCCAAGTGTGGAACAGAGGAGTACTTATAAAGAGAAACATCGCTAAAGAAATCTCTACATAGCACTCCATAAGGTTCTTTAAGGTGAAGTCTGCCAATCCAACCCATCAACTCGTCCCCAATAGTCGAACAGTAGTCTAATAAGCAGAGAATAATGTGTTCCTAGTGCAGTGATCATCATTATCTACAACATTGCATCAATACTATGGCTGCACTTCGAAGCACACGTGACGAGCGACCTTATGCGTTCACCAAGCAATCATACACTCAGATTTTATTACCAACGTATTCGTTACCTCACGACTCCTTCCTTCAACCTATGAAAAACGACATATTATTGTGTTACTTAATATTTCTTCGACTGCAGGTAGCAACAGTAGGTCAATGAATGCATACTTTGGTTCGGTTCGAAGTTTGTCATCAGAATGACAATATTTATGTCGAGATAGTCATTCAAGAGTACTACAATACTAAATACAAGGTGGAAGGGACATCGACGCACATCCGAATACCATGAGTTCAGTACATGATTCTGGACCCCCCTGCGTTGAAATTTTCCGTATCTTTTTTCATCAATTTTTCAATGTTTTCTGCAGTTTTTTTTACTTGAACGTGTAAAAAAACATTATTTCTATCTACCCAAATTAGATTTATAATTAAAATATCATTATTTCATTTATTTCGGATTGCGCGCGCGATAACATTCACCGCGGAGCGTTATGATCGCGTTTTTAGCAATACAATAACAATATGTCTGAAAAATGACAACATCTGCAATAACCGATCATTTTCTACATGAATGACCTGGGTCATTTTATTTGTGACCTTGAGTAGAACCTTGTCACAACGTTTGTGCGTCGATGTCCCTTCCACCTTGTATGTTAACTTTATAAAGTGCAAACCTTTTCTTTTCTAATATTGATTGACAAAGGCTACTTTTCTAGTTCCTAGCTTGAATGAAGGGAACTGTAAAATTAAAAATAAGGATTTACTTAATATAGCATTCTCAACAAGTTACAGAATTTCCTCTATTGAATCTAATTAAACATTTTCTTCGATTAGATATTCCACAATTTTTTATTTTGATATACCAAGGTAAGTTTAATTATAGTACTTAGGTAGTATAATCTCACAAATGAAAAATATAATTATAACATTGTCAAAATTACACCTATGATTACCACTGCGCTACATGTAGGTACCTACCGAGTCCACTTAATGGCACTTGTACTTCGTACATCTTTAATAGTCAATATAACAATGAATAGTGACGTCATTAGATTGCGGATATTAGTACAGTACCTGTCGACAAACATATTAGCTAATAAAAACAAACTAAATGAATTTGTCTTACAAAAAAAGCAGGTACTCAATAATTATTTAATTTGTGATACCCATAACAGACGATAATCAGATAAAACCGAATGCACGTAGGTAATATTATTGAACTTAACATCTTAAATATTTGCTCAAAGTTTTCTTTTATGCGGATAATTTTATTATTATACACGCAATGTGCGCTTTAATGTTTGTTCTTAGAAACCATACATTTTCACACGTACATACTACTGGCCATCTATAATTTGCTTTTTAATTTTTAAGCAATACCAACTGGTTTTCAGATATCTGTCTACTTTTGTCTGCCACCAACAATTGTTATACATATTTGTATGACAACCGATTAGATACGATCCAAATCTTGGTCTCTGCTCCTACTTGCTTGTCTATCGAAGTTTAACGCCATTGAGGTGACCTCATTTTTCTTATACTTTTTTAACATAAATACTCGTAATATTGTAATATTTTCTTTTTTTGTGTAGGTTACCAGGACTGACGGGTCTATGTGCCTTCTGAAACACACGGCTCTTGATGTGCTAGACTACATACATAAGAATCGTATTCATAGACTAACCTCGTCGAACCGATGCTGTATTTTTTCTACCGGTAATCTTTGCCCGGACGACAAGCAAATAAAGTTCAAATAATACCTATACAAGGAACGTAATAAAGAAATAAAGCATCAATACGAAGCCTATCATTTGGTTCGTCTTCCTGATGCCAAAGTTTTTTTAATTGTGTAATGAGATAAAGAAACGATACTTCTTATACAGGAAGTACTCACTGTTGCGGATTCAAGGTTAACCCACACGTACATCATCATCACCCTACTACAGCCGCAGGATACAAGCGGAACGTCAGTGCTTGTCAGTCACTGTCAGTGTGGCAGTGACACACAACTCATCTTGAAACCGCCTCGAGCGGCACACATTCATTTCCGTGCACCTAATTTTCATTTTTTTGCAAGATACATGTTATCATCCATTATCCAAATAAAGAATTACAGTCCGCTAAAATCAACTAGTTTCAATTCAATACATAATTTGGACCTTCGTTGCCGCATAAGGAAATCCAGTTACCATGTGGATATTACCATACAAGACATACCTACCTACTATAAATTAAGAAGAAGCAAATAGAAGTGCAAATCAGCCTAAATACATGATAATTATGTTCTAAGGACATACATAAGGAGTTCAGAGTGAGTCCATTCCATTATTTATCCTTAAAATATCCTTACCCATACCCGTTTAAAATCAATCATTGTGCCTACGTGACTATTGAATACCTATCGCTAACGTGCCATCATTAATGGTATAAAGTTGTGTTTTACCGTAACTAAGCATTAAAATTATACAGTAACATTAACATTACATACATACTCAACGTACTTACTCATGATTTCGTAAAATTAACATCATTTATGTAAAAACAAATGAACATATAAGAACATTCTAATATCATTCATAAACTGAGTTTGAGTAAACAAGTAGTCATTATATTGTAAGCATAAGGTTCAATTCATTTCAATTGTTCTGATATTAGAATTGTTAGTAAAGCACCTCTACTAAAATAAGCTTACCTTCAATCATTATAATATAAGTAAGTTGTTGTATTTATTAAAGTTTGTTATTTCAGAAGGGGTAAGCAGAGGTAGGCAATCTATAGTATACATTAATTAATTCCAAGTGTCATATTATTCTGATTTCACTCCTTTTCCGTACAGCTACCAAAATGGGTGATATTAAGGAATACATTAAAAAACGTGGCTCAATCAAGGGTCGCCTTACAACATTTATCAATTATGTAAACTGTTTAGATAGCTTGACATCTTCACAGGTTGTAGAATTGCAGCTTCGTATTAATAAACTGGATTCATTGTTTTCACAGTATGATGAAATACAGAGTTGTATTGAGTCTGCTGTTGATGACAAAGAAACTGTCACCCAATATACAGAGAGACATGAATTTGAAAATCAGTACTATGCCATTGTGGCTCAAGCTCAACAACTAATAGATAAACATAAAATACATAATGATGATGATTCATCGAGTGACTCGTGTGTTGCAGGTCAGTCCTCTGTGGTGAAACATACGAGAAGCAGTAAGCGCTTTAGTGGTATCAAGCTGCCCACTATCCAGGTTCCTAAGTTCACCGGACAGTACGAGGATTGGCTGGAGTTTCGCGACACCTTTGTATCCATGATTCACGGGAATGAGTCTATCAATGACATACAAAAGTTTCATTATTTAAGAGCTAGTTTGGAAGGTGGTGCTGCCCAGGTTATTCGATCGTTGGAGTTCTCATCAGGCAATTATATTATTGCCTGGGATTTACTGTGTGACAGGTACAACAACAATAGATTATTAACACAAAATCATGTACGGTCTCTTTTCTCTTTAGAGCCCTTAAAGCGAGAATCATCTCAGTCGATTCGAAAGTTAATTGATCTTGTTTCTAAGAACTTACGCTCTTTGGAAGTATTAGGGGAACCCACATCTTCTTGGGACACCCTTATTATTTACCTAATTAACTCAAAATTAGATCCTAAAACTTCCAGGGAGTGGGAGGAAAGGAAATCATTAATTGAACATAATATAACATTAAAGGAATTCATGTCGTTTTTGAAAAACAGAGCTGATATTTTGGACACCATTAATACAAGTAATAAAACAGATAAATATATACATAGTTCTGAACGCATAAAGGGTATAAATACATTAACAACATCAAGCTGGTCACCCACTTGTCCATTGTGCAAAAAGGGTCATCGTATATTTAATTGTGATAGTTTTTTAAGTCAATCAATCAAAGAAAGGATCGACAGTGTTCGCAACCTGAAGTTATGTTTTAATTGTTTACGGGCAGGTCATGAGGTAAATGTTTGTAAATTAGGCACTTGCACAAAATGCTCCCACAGACACAATACACTGTTACATGATGATACATACACACAAAGGTCTTACAGACACCCACCAGTTGACACAGCCACGGCCACTGTGTGCTCAGCCCAAACGATGGAACAAGTTCTGTTGTCAACTGCAGTGGTATACATAAGGGATAAAGACAATCAATGTTATGAGGTCAGGGCTGTCCTTGATTCGGGGAGCCAAGCTTCATTCATTACAGAATCATTGAATCAAAGGTTAAAACTCAAATGTACAAGTACTCATGTATCAGTGGTAGGCATAAATAATTCAGTTTCAGTAATCACAAAGCGTTGCATTACAAGTATAGAATCCAGAGTTTCAACATACAAAACAGAGGCGTCCTTCTTAGTGTTACCAAACATATCCAGTTTGTGCAAAGGAGGTATACAGATTCAAAAATTAGATTTACCTGCTCATATTCAGCTAGCAGACCCCAAATATTACAGTCCGTCGAGTATCGACATGTTGCTCGGCGCAGACATTTTTTGGGACCTGCTAGATCAAGATCAAATACGACTAGGTATAAACAAACCAGTGTTACAACAGACAAAATTAGGTTACATTGTGTCAGGACCAACTAGTGGTCTTATTCATTCATCCACATCCACTCAAGATACACTCACATGCAATTATATACAAAATACGCACTCAGACATTCAAGAAACACTCGCAAAGTTTTGGGTAATTGAAGAGCCACCAAACAATTCAAAGTACACATATTCAACGGAAGAAAATCTCTGTGAAGAGCATTTCATTAAAAACTACACTCGTACGTCAGATGGTAGATTCTCAGTGGCTATACCCTTGAAGATGTCCGAATCATATTTAGGTGATTCCTTCGAAAGGGCTAAACAATGTTTTTTATCCATGGAACGTAGATTACAACGTCAGCCAAGGTTACAGCAAATGTATCGAGAATTCATTGCTGAATACAAAGTATTAGGACACATGTCACTAATTTCTCATGCAAAACCCATTCATTCAAGTCAACAATCACTCACACAACAAACATACTATCTGCCACATCACGGTGTACTGCGTGAAAACAGTACAACCACTAAACTAAGAGTGGTTTTCAACGCTAGTGCGCCTACAACCAGTGGTTTGTCATGCAATGATTTGCAGATGGTTGGACCCACAATCCAGAGTGATCTCATATCTATTTTATTAAGGTTCAGACATTACAGGTACGTACTAACCGGTGACATCGAGAAAATGTACCGACAGGTATTGATACACAAAAATCAAAGACAATTACAACAAATAATATGGCGTGATGATGTCACTCAGGAACTACAAACATATCAATTAAACACGGTAACATACGGAACGGCATCAGCGCCGTTCTTGGCTGTCAGATGTCTAAAACAACTAGCCATTGAATGCAAAGACCGTATAATTTCACAAATAATTAATGAAGACTTTTATGTAGACGATTTGGTTACAGGAAGTCAGTGTAAATTTCAGTTGTCAAAAATTCGTGAAGAAATATGTCAAGTTTTATCCAAAGGTCATTTCAATTTGCGTAAAATTAAATCTAATGTAGAAGATATTACGGTTCCAGATACTGATCCATACACAACACTAAATTTAGGTAATGAAACCACAACTACTTTAGGTCTTGGTTGGTCATCATTGAGCGACGACTTGTGCTTTTCTCAGCAGCAAGCGTCGACTAATCACATTCATACAAAGCGGTCCATTTTGTCCACAGTTGGACAAATTTTCGATCCGCTCGGATTACTTAGCGTTTTCATCATTCAAGCAAAAATTATATTGCAAAAACTTTGGCTTCACAAGCTTTCTTGGGATGAGCCCTTACCGAGTCATATACTACATACATGGTTAAGGTTTTTATCCGGTTTAACACATTTAAACGGTTTACGTATACCTCGATGCGTTATCTGCGACGACCCAAGTGTGATAGAAATACACACCTTTTGTGATGCCTCACAGGATGCATACGGAGCGTGTGTCTATATCAGATCCACATCAGATAGCCACAGCCAATTGGTACGCTTGTTGTGCTCGAAAGGTAAGGTGGCACCGTTAAAGTCTTTAACTATACCACGGTTAGAACTGTGTGGTGCATTGGTGGCTGCGCGCCTCACTGATAAAGTAATTCAAGCCTTTCGTTTGCAAATACACAGATGCATTTTTTGGACTGACTCATCCATTGTTTTAGGATGGTTAAAATCAACACCAAATAAGTTAAAACAGTTTGTTAGGAACCGCGTAATTGAGATTCAGGAGCTTACACAGAACCATGAGTGGCGTCACGTACCCACTAGTCTCAATCCAGCTGATTTAATCACCCGTGGAGTCAATATGTCAGAGATGGCTAGTTTGGACTTCTGGTGGTGTGGTCCAACGTTTTTACGTGAGCCAGAAGTTAATTGGCCAAGTCAACATTATGGTCAAAGTAATAATGTTGACAATTTACCAGAGCTTATTACACATATCGCTGTTTCAAAATCAGAATCAAGTGAAGTGATAGATATAAGTAGATTTTCCAAATTGTTAAAGTTACAACGGTCATTTGCATTCGTATTAAGATTTATACATAATTGTAAAAAGGAAAACAAAACTAATAAACTTACAGGCGCTTTTAGTGTCACTGAATTAAATAACTCACTGGAATTACTTATAATTATATCGCAGCGACAAACATTCAGCGAGTATGCAATATTACAAAAAGGGCAAAGTTTGCCCAGTAAAAATACATTGTTACGCTTATCACCTTTTATGGATAGCAAAGGCATAATAAGAGTAGGAGGTCGATTGGCCATGTCACAATACAGCTATGACACAAAACATCCAGCTCTTTTATCATGCAAACATCCACTCGCCAAACTCATATTCATACAAGAACACATTCGTTTACTTCACGCTGCTCCACAATTACTTCTATCCTCAGTAAGGCAACAATTTTGGCCTTTAGGAGGCCGCAACCTCGCTAGGCTTGTCACACACAAATGTGTCAGGTGTGCCAGAATGAGAGCTCAAACGATCAACCCAATCATGGGGCAATTGCCTAGTTCACGTGTAAATCCTGGGTATCCTTTCCAAACGACAGGTGTTGACTACGCTGGTCCTCTACTTGCTGCCGATAGACGGGGACGTGGATGTAGGCTGGTCAAGGTTTACATTGCGGTTTTCGTATGTTTCACCACCAAGGCAATTCATTTAGAGTTGGTGAGTGATTTAACAAAGGATGCTTATATGGCTGCTTTGCAAAGGTTTATAGCACGACGTTCAAAGCCATCTGTCATGTATTCAGACAATGGGACTCAATTTGTAGGAGCCAAAAATGAAATTGGTAGGTTTTTTAAAGCTCATTCATCGAATTTAATTGAAGACATGTCTACTCATAATATAGATTTCAAATTTATTCCTGCATACGCCCCCCATTTTGGAGGGTTGTGGGAGGCGGGAGTGAAGTCGGTTAAATTTCACTTGGAACGCATCTTAGGTAATTCACATCTTAATTTTGAGGAATTATACACAACGTTAACTCAAATAGAAGCGATACTTAACTCCCGTCCGCTATCCCCTATATCTCCAGATCCAAATGATCTTCACCCATTAACTCCCGGTCATTTCCTGGTTGGACGACCTCTGACTGCTTTACCCAGACCAAACCTAGAACAACTGAATAGGCTGCATCGTTGGGACCGAGTTGAACAGTTACGCCAGCATTTCTGGATCCGTTGGCAAAAGGAATACGTGTCGGAGTTACAACAGAAGACCAAATGGAGATCGTCAAAGGGACAACTAGAAAAGGGAACCATGGTAATCATAAAAGAAGACGCTTTACCTCCAATGAAGTGGAGCATCGGGCGCATAGAAGAGATCCATACCGGCCGTGACGGAGTGGGGCGAGTGGCGGATATCAGAACTAGCAAAGGAATAATCAGGCGGGCATTCAATAGAATATGCCCATTACCAATTGAAGACAAGGAATCAGAAGTTTAGACATCCAGTTGAAAGAGGTGCCTTTCAACGCCGGGGGGCATGTTGCGGATTCAAGGTTAACCCACACGTACATCATCATCACCCTACTACAGCCGCAGGATACAAGCGGAACGTCAGTGCTTGTCAGTCACTGTCAGTGTGGCAGTGACACACAACTCATCTTGAAACCGCCTCGAGCGGCACACATTCATTTCCGTGCACCTAATTTTCATTTTTTTGCAAGATACATGTTATCATCCATTATCCAAATAAAGAATTACAGTCCGCTAAAATCAACTAGTTTCAATTCAATACACTCACAGTAAACGCAGAAAGGTAGGAGACAATGGCAGTTCCTGAATTGGATAAAGTTAAACAAACCGCAAAAATTAATAAAAGTTATGCTAGCTAATACTTTACTGTAAACCATAACCTGCTTACTCTAGCGCATCTTGACTAAATATAGTATATTATAATTAATAGTTATGTAGGTAGATACACTGGTGCGGGGTCTGTGTAAAAACTTTAACTAGGTACCTTACTTATTGATGAAGCGAACAAAAGATAAACTTTCGTGCTCATAAATTAAACTGTAAACAATTATTGTGTTGTATGATGGTTTCTTGCATATTTCCACTTACCAACAGTTTTTTTTTCTCTTATAAATGATACTGATTTTTGCAAACCGTTTGACATCCTCTTGACTGATAAGTAGCCCGATAAGAAACCACTCAGTGATTTTGAAGTGATAATAAGATTTAAGTTTTGTATTCCTTACATTTTATCTTAAATGCTGATAAAAGGAAAATCTTTTAAAGAAATGAGCACACAGAAAACTGGAGTGGATTAAAAACAGTGAGACGGTTGAAAAGATGTATAATGTTTTTGAATGTACCTAACAGATAGATGACAATGCTTGGTTCAGAAGGTGAAAAGGGGCTACAGACAAAGGCCATGAACATAATATTAATTCTGGGCAGGGATCGAACCTACTAACCGGTCGCTCATCTACAATACTAAGGACTTGTTTCACCACCTCTAGATAGCTGCTATATGCCGTGTAAATATAAAAATGGAAATTTGTATGAAATTATCTGCCAAGTAATTTAATGGGAACTTATCAGTAAGCTGTGAACAGGCCCTAAGCGTGCCGAACTGCCGACATAAAGAAAATTAACATTACATTCTACCAAAAAAATACAGTTTAACTACTGCTTGGAGTTTACAGAACCATTAATCAACTTAACTAACTTATGACCTACATTATTTTTATAATGATTTGTAAATGAACGTCTGGCAAAAGTAATACACCTTGTGATATCAACATTCGAAGGTTATCCTAAAAGTTGACAAGGACCTATCGTTGCGTCAGCTAAACCAAAACAGACTACATACTAATTTCTACTTCTTTCTCTTTCTGCACTGTGCAAGTATAGATTCCAACCTGTCTATTGCACATAATATATTTTTAAATAGTGGTGCAGTGGAAGATTTGACCCTTAAATGCTATTATGCTCAGTGTGCCCACTGCCCCGATACCAAACCCTTCCATGGACAGACGAATCCAAAACGTATATGATTGCGTGAAACGTTTGACCACTACTTTGCCTGTTGGTAAGCAACAGTGCGGTCGACGATGGTGCACGCTTACCCAGTAAGTACCCCTTAATTACAGTAATTATCCCTTTACATAATATGTAATAGAGTAAGCAGATAATTGAATTTATGTTTCTAGAAAGTGATAGCGTTGTAGTGCTCTCATTTTTTACTTTATTGTTATTGTACAATAATCCATTATTTATTACTAGGCATGATTATTTTTATTATTGTTTCTTGTATTTAAAGAATAAGTACCTACTTAAAATATATTATTAAGACTTAAGAGGTGTTCATCTGTAACCGTGCAATGTTTTTTGTATGTTTATTCATTTGAAGTTACTTTTGAATTTCTACTGTTATGGAAAATAACATACCATCACGCTTGTATTCCTCTAAGGGTTAGTAGGGGCTTCGTGTCTAATGTTCCACACCCACAGTTCGCCGGTTCGCCATGGAATAGGGGGCGAACCTATTGCCATCAACCGGACACAAATCCAGAACCCGAGCTGGTACCGGCAATTTCACAGCACAACCCAACAACACTTTGCTCGACCCGGGACTCGAACCCAGGACCTCCTAACGTAGCAGTCGCACTTGGGACCACTAGACCAACGAGGCAGTCAATGTTATGAAGAAATACTAGCGAGTATTAGCGAGTATGTTGTTATAATGAGATTACCGATGCGTTGTCGACAATAATAAATAAATAATACCAGTTTAATTATTTAACTCCAAACCATTTTGTGTAAATTGTTCTAATTTTTTGCGTGACAATACATATTAATATTTGCAATTCATTAGAAGCGCAATTCGATAACTGCAGGCACCATTTAGCGTTATTAGCATAGCAAAGAGAGAGTAACTACTTGCAAAATGTCCCTTTTGTTGTCGGTCGCACACATACGCTTTACGTAATATTATTATGTTTCGGCTGTTCCCGAGTATTACTCAAACAAGTTTAACCGGGTCAGTACTACCAGAAACTGAGTTTCAAACTGATTTTGGCAATCAATAATATCACGCCTGTACGCAGAAAATAGAGCAGACGGTTCACCTGTTATAATGTTTGAATCCCATAACATAAACCTAGGCGAACCTACGAGACTCAATTCTAAATAGTAATAATAATCTTAAAACCTAGCCACACTACGTAGCCTAGGAAGAGAATTCAGGACTTTATACTCCGCAACCGAACACGAAACTGCCGCCGTGAGTTTTTTACAATTGATTAATGTAACAAATGGATTAACTGGTACAATGACACCAAGAGGAAACGAAGTGTAATCCTACGCTTAACGACGTCGCTCTCAATTAGTTTAACAATATAACATTACAGTGACAATTCATTAATTGATTGTCTGCTAGATTTTCATCGAGGTTGGGTAGACTTGTTGCTATCTTTTATTTTTGGAAATAATGTCATGTCCTTGCGGCAAAAATGTATGTTTTCCTGTTAAATTCCCTCAGATCTTTAAACTTACACTATTTAAACGTTTTTGTAATATGTAACCTTCGTTAATTTTTTTTAGCTGCCTTAAGACCCCAGTGGCTGCGGGCGCGACTGCTACGTATCTGGCTTCGATTTCCAGGTCGAGCTAAGTGTTATTTGGGTGTTGATAGATCATATTTTAATACACATTATACATTGATACCCATGTTGAAACTCGTGAACTTGTATAGAAAGTTAAAGCAGAATTCGAAACAAATCATTCCACTTTCCATGCAACTAGACCATGTAGATAGTACTTTGTAAATAATAAAGGGAATTGGAAAGCTAATTTAAACGTAAACATAAATGTTCCTGTATGAAACAGTAATACAAGTAAAAAAACTCTTACAAAACAAAATAGTATTTATATGAGCCAACACTAAAATGAATCCTGTCACTGCGGATTTTTGAAAAAAAAAGTATCGACATGCATAATACCACAAACTTACTTAACCTTACCTGTTTCAAAAGTGCCGGCGATATTTTAGTCATCCCGCACCGATACAACCGTGCCGCTTAGTGAATACGGTTGATTATAACAACAATACACCCACTGACAAATTGCTAGCACCGTTCATGTGCATACATAAGCGCGCTATGTACCTATATCGTACTTATACTTCCGAACAACGACCGACGACCGACTCCTCTTGACCGTCAAGAATGACTGTAGCTTTACCAGTCTCCTACCACCTGTTTTGATTGCAATCTGCGCCAACGCCTGGTCATGTGAGATGATCCTCAACCTGGGCTCGATAACCTCGACATTTGGCGCTAATTCGAAAAAAAACTTGTTAAAAAATATGACATTATGCACATCAACAAAACAAATAAACGTAGGTAACTGGGCAGTTAAAACCAATATAGGTAATTAATTACAGGTAAGTTAATTTTATTAAGCAATATAATTAAGATAGAATAGAATAGATATATTATTTGGTCAATGCAGAGAAGCAGTCAGAGTATATTCACATTACATTATTTAAAACATCTAGACTATATACAGCCATAGCCAAGACCTAAGAGTTTGGTTTGTGTTTCTTCTCAGAGGTCGTCAGATAACATTAGCTTTAGCCTAACAATAAACCTAGCTGAAAAGGTCATCTACCTACCTTATTATTATTTACACTACAAAAATGCATTATAATAAAACTAAAGAAAATATACTCTGTGACCCTATCCAAGGTATTCAATATCAACCACATGGAAAATAATTAAAAATATTTAGCAGTCGCGATTACTCATTTACAATATCGTTCCCAAAAAGCGAAGTTTTAAGAGAAAATAATTCGAAACTACAAATTAAATAACTTAATTTAAATTCAAATTATGAATTACTTTATTACATGAATTATGGATTAAATTATTAGGTATGCAATGTATGCATTTTAAGACTACGACATTTATTGCGCTAAAGAATTTTCTAATCACGATAATAGTAAACGCATCAATACAAACACGCACAAATGACTAATTTGCATTTATTCATTGAGGTAATATTCTCAAATTACTAAACGTATTTAAGATAGCAATATAGTTCGATACGGTTAAAGTTATCTATCTATCTACACTTCTATTATTGAGCCTAAAAACCCTATATTTTCTGACTTGAGCAAAACATACCTCAATAACATTAAAAATTGGGAATATTTTTCCATCCACAATTCAAATGATTAACTTCTAAATGCTTAATCACATACAAAACATTTTTTTACTTATAAACTTACGACAGTATTTACTGTTGTTGAATATTTTCCGACGCATTGATTTATAGTGCCCCTGGCTATGCAGAATCACATTCAGTTAGTTATCGTACTCATCCAAGCATGAAAAGGAAAATTGTAATCCCACACAAATATGATGAGGTAAGAAAAATGCATACTAATTTGTACACACATTAAAATTAACTTTCATATTCCATGGATACAAACGATTCCTACATTTCTAGATATTTTTGTTGAGTTACTTTATACTAAAATTTAATTGACGACATAGATAAAACTACCGCATTTTCTTATTTGACTGTATCCTTCTGGTTGCCAGACAATCGACAATTTGACCTCACTCTTTGCTCCCCTTATCGCACGGTAACAACGTTATTTAAAGCTACAGGATTTTTATCGCCAGGCGCCCATAAATATTCGTCAGTGTCAATTTAAATCGGAAGTTTCACAAACTAAAAACAGTCTTCTTATTCCTAACCACTTTGTCAACTAGGTTGGGGTCTGCTACCACTCTAACCAGATGCGGCTGAATATCGTATTTTAAAAATAGTATTAAAAAAACCCATCGCACTAAGCAATAAGCATGCGAGGAACACAAAAAGTAATTAGATATAACAATAAATCCATAAATCCAATAAAATCTGTATTATCTGAAATTTGCACTAAAGTAGGTACTTCTATGTAGGTTGACATGTCTTTGTCAAAGTAATAATTATTACTCGTACTTTACTAATAAAAAAATAAGTTTATTGGTGTATCAAATCAGATGCTAGTAATCAGTACCTAAACAAAAACTAACTGTTAAAATGGATTTAAATACCCCGTTATTAAACCAATCTTACTAATTTAGGTTACTTTACAGCACATTTATTGTCTTATTGTTAAACACGAGATTACTTTTAGATTGCGAAGAATTATTGCTTTGCGATGGCGCTAGCCTAGCAAGAGTTAGCACATTTCAGAAACCTTCATATACGATACACGTAAAATCTGAGATTTTAAGCGTTTGTAAGAACGCATCTGTCACTCAATCGACATCTATCGAGCTACATAAGAACTTGTACGAAACTACAAATCCTAAATCGCGCAAGTAAAGTTTACCGTGCAACTTACATTTATACAACCGCCCGACATCAACCGTTGGGCAGTAGCCCGCCAGGCATAACACCCGCCCGGTCGGAGGATTATACCTTTAGTACGAGGGACAACACACCTCGTTCTTCCACAGTGGTGACCCCGACGTGATCTCAGTGTCTCCACAGCTCTATATTTTTTCCATAGTCACATTTTAGACTTAGTTAACCTAAACCACTAGTCTGCCTTGGGTTAACCCAAGGCAGACTAGTGGTTTAGGTACGTATGTAATAAAAGGATTGATTCCGTACACAAAATCAGATTAAAGTGGCATCAGATTTAAATGGCATGCCTTCACCGCGATAATGGTACTCATCCTGTAATCTAGTTCATCTCGATACGAGCCTCACATGACGGACGCAGCACGTGATTTTATATATGTATATGTATGTGTAGAAGTCACACGTGTGGTAAATTTTCAACTTTTCAGATTTAAGTAGGTACCTATACGGTTTAATATCTCAGTAAAGTTTCGGTTAGAAAACCATACGTTAAGATCTAATCAATGTACCTATTTAAATACATAGTTTTATCTGCTGTCTACTCAGACTATTTATCATAAGTACGGGCACCGAATATTCTATACTTTATTAGACATACTCTTGTTTTTTATTAAATTATAAAAGTCTATAAATAGCTCCATTTTATAGGTATGTCCTGAAATAAATATTCTCCTATCTCTGATAATAATCCTAATTATTTTTGCTTACAAACGTCGGAGGTAAAGTTTATAATTAGGTATATTTTTGCACAAGGAGTTTTATGTGAAAAGCGGGGTAGCGGAAAAACAAACACCGAAACCTTACTAGAAGGGTTATTTTTGTAGTTTAACAGTCCGGAACCCTTAAAAACATCAAATTTCCCTATGTCAAGCTTGGTAAACGTAAAACAAATGATATTTTTGACCTTTGTACTTTTATTACTAAGGAAATAAAATCATGAAACTTTCCTAATATAACTTCCTCACGGTGTCACAGAACCTGTGAACCCCTAACAACGGTCGTCAACTAGTCCATATCCAGTTAAATTGCCATTGTTAGGGTGCATTGTGACGAACACTTTGGCAATTGAATATTACAAAGAACATCTAGGTCATCAACTTCTCTATATTATATAAAACACCTGCACCATGCATACTATGTCACAAGTTTTAGTTCGGCAAAACTTCTCTAAACAAAAGGAAATTACTGAATCGATTTGCTTCTTTGTTCACTGTTAAACAAACACTTGAAAACAAATGCACGTGATTTTAAAATTCACTGTCATAGAAAAATTGGTTTAGCTCTAAGATGCGCAGACTTCTTGACATTAATTATGATTATTTTTATAATTATTACACTCTTTTGGAGAGTTGGTATTTACGAGTTATTATTTTTATAAATATTCCTTTCCTTTCGTTCGATCTCTGCCAAAACATGTCAAAACTTACTCAAAGATCATGGTCTCTTTTAATGTCCAGAGACCATGAAAATATTATATTAGTATTAATTGCAATGTCCAAAGTGGCCTCTTTAGAGAAAAGCCACAGTTTTAATTTTAAGTTTGGGTACATGACAACAACACAACTGACGGCACAATAACTTGTACTCCATCAGTATCATTGAGCTATAGTAGACAGTTAGACACTACAAATAGTGAAACAGTTATCACGTACAGATATTAATCACGTCCCACTAATAGAAGATAATTATTTTAGTACTTAATAAAAATATTTTTTTTAGCGATCGTTTAACATGAAGTTAAATAATGCGACGTAATTTATAACTAGTTGACTGAGTTATATGGGGTTTTGTAGCAATCACCAGGAGTTATCTATGCCTAGCGGTGCGCATAGACCAGATTTGATTACCTAACTAAATTATGAATTGATTTACCTACCTATAACAAAAAGTTTTGTTATATTTTGGGATACAAATCCCTATTTTTTATTTTAAGTTTTATTCATTAAAAAATATTCAATACTTAAATCTGAAGTCCAATTATAACAATACACAACGTTCATTAGTTACAGTTTCTGTGTGTTAGAAATATATAAAAATTAATTATTTTTATACATTTCTAACACTCAGAACTTACTTATATTCTAACTCTATATCACTAAACAATATGAGAAACTGACAATAATATCACATTTCCATTGAGTTTCGGCGTTTTGTCTCAGAAAAGAAATGCCGGTTCCCTAATATGTGTTTATTATAATAAGATTCACAATGCAACCAAGGATGCGTAAACCAGATTCTGAACTGTGCCTCGACCATGAGTTTTTCTCACGAGACTCGCTAGCGACGCCGTAAAATATTTGTATGGAAAACCCTCGCAGCGCCTCTAGCGATTACGTAAGGAACTAAAATCTGCTATGAGATTACAGCGTTCCGATGCTTAAAAAACCTATCAAAAGCCATTCGATAGAACTCACGGTTGACGTACTGGTTCTAAATAGTCATTCGAAATGAATAATGAAACAATATGATAATTATAAAATAACTACTCAATGCATATACTCAAATTCTCATACCATATCTCGGGTTGCCATCATCCCAGCTATCATCCTGGCGATATTTTGGTTTTTAATTTTTGCCAAATTGGTTAGCGATGAAAAGGTAACAGAGAGGCAAAGTTATTTTCTCATTAAACAAATTCAATTACTTACTAAAGTGGCCGTGAGACTGTCGATAGTCCACGGAGTCAGAGACGATAGAGATTACTATACTTAATTATACATATTTTGTTAAATCGAACTTTATTCGGGTAATGGTGTACCAGTCAACAAATTTTCCTAACCATTAACTAGTTCAAATAACTCTTTTATAACACATCAAAAAGTACTTTACGATGTTAATAATAATGTTTTCTGTTTCTAATAATGGTAACAACCTCGGAGATCGATTCATCAGTGTAGATTACTTAGCACTGAGTAATAACTGATTGAAAGTATTAATTATTTATTTTCAGAATAATAAATACTTCAGCAACAAGATGCGGTTTTGCTCAATTTTAATTATAACTTTTTCAAGTCAATATGTACCCGGTAAGTTATAATGTAATAATAATAGGTAGGTATATCCTTACTAATATTATAAATACGAAAGTAACTCTGTCTGTTTGTCTGTCTGTCGCGCTTTCACGCCAAAACTACTGAACCGATCTAAATGAAATGGCTACTAGGACATAGGCTAGTTTTTAATGCGAAAAAACGGGTGTAAGGGGTTGAAATGGGGGATGAAGCCGCTGGCGAAAAGCTAGTTCAATATAAAAACAAGACATAGATCAAACTTTCAAAGCCCTGATCAATCATTTATTTACGGACACTACAGTTTGTATCACCTTGTGATTTAGCATGAGAATGACACAAATATCACTAAAAAAGGTTATGTTTGGTTACGGAAATCTCAATAGCACATAGGTAACTAATATATGTAATAATATTTTAAATCAAAAAATACTTTGCTAGGTAGTACAAAGTTTCACTCAAGGTCAAAAATGTGAAAATGATCGATTATTACAGATATTGAAATTATTGAGCACGCAGTGTATTGCTAAAACGCGATTATAACGCTCCGCGCTGAAAGTTATCCCGCGCGCGATCCGAAATAAATGAACTATTGTTTTTTTTATTATAAATCTAATTTGAGTAGATACAAATATTTTTTTTTACATGTTCAAGTAAAAAAAACTGCAGAAAAAATTGAAATGGTAATGAAAAAAGTTACGGAAAATTTCAACGCAGGGGGGTCCAGAATCATGTTTTGAACTCATGGTATTCGGATATGCGATGTCCCTTCCACCTTGTATAAGTTGCTTGCTATCATGGGTACTATTAGCCCCTTTTACATTTGTATACAATACTCTTTCCTAATCACTCTTTAATCTTTATAATAAGAAATGCAAACATATCTGTAATATTTTTTTAGGTCAGTTTCAGCAGTTTCAGCATAAGTCCGGTTATGTGACCGTGAGAGAGGGGGCTCATATGTTCTACTGGCTATTTTACACCACTGCTAATGTGGAAATTTACACGGACAGACCCCTTGTCATATGGTTACAAGGTGGACCGGGTGGCTCATCTACTGGCTTTGGTAATTTTAACATGATAGGACCTTTGGATTCATCTAAACGATAAAGAAACTACACTTGGGTGAATAATATTTACAAGTTTTTTCGAAACAAATCTCACTCACACAATTTCAATAATTACAGTAAAATGGTTTTCATAGGTTAAGAATTTCAACGTTCTCTTTGTGGACAGCCCCGTGGGCGCTGGTTTCAGTTACGTCGATAATGTGAAATTCTTAGCATTCACCAATAATGAAATAGGTAGGTAATCATTTTTTTTCTACAAGCATGCATGAGGCGTAAAAATACATGAAGCGAAAGAGGTGTGTCAGGTTCGCAGCAAGTGGAAATCTCTTGTTTCTGCGTACCCCAACGGGAAACAGGTGTGAAAATAATAAAATTTTATGTGTAGGTATATACCTAAAAGATTATAATGATAATAGTCTATTATTTATACTCTCTAGCCAAGGACTTTTTTGAGCTCATGCGTGTATTCTACATCTCGCATCCAGAATTTCGGGGAGTACCACTCTATATTTATGGACAATCTTATGGAGGAAAGATGGCAGTAGATATCGGCATTCGAATTCTTGAAGTAAGTAAAGCCATATTTGCAGTAAGGGTATTCCAAATAAAACAAACCTCATGTGACACATGTCATTTATGTGCTTAATAGACACTTTAACATGTCATATGACACAATGACGAAAAACCAAACTAATAAAGCACGTGATAGCACGTCTCACCAGAGTTACAAAGCTTATAAGTAATACGCTAATTATTGTTCTTTTTTAGGCGCAAAAAGCGGGTATTATTCGTTCAAATCTTACAGGTATAGGATTGGGCAATCCTTGGATATCTCCAGTAGATAGTGTCCTTTCAGTAGCCCCATGTTTACTAGCATTTGGACTAGTAGACCAAGAAGGACATAATGCCATTCACACTCGCGCCAAATTAACGGCCGACCTGTTTAGTAAAGGTTCTTACTCTGAATCCAGTGCACAATGGGTGAAAACCCAAGAAATTGTACTTTCACGCACAATAAGTCTCGATTTCTTTAACGTTCTTACAAAAATGCGTGAACCATATGTCACACCTAAAATAAAAGAAGGTGCTTACGGTACGTTCAATAATCTTAAATCTTATTCAATTCACTTTCTTTTTAACGTTCTAGCCATCATATCTTCATAGTCCTGTCGTTCATGTAATAAAGGAAAAGATTCTTGAAATAAATAAACTCCGGAGAAACGAAACTATCTATTTATTTATTGACACTCGGGTTTTATTGTTACATGCGCTTGTCTATTGCACCTACGAGTATAATTATTTGCTAATACGCCATTCATTAGATCCCCGATCATTCTTAAATCTTTTATCAATCTCTTAAATTTGTGTAGGTATAGGTAAGAACTTTAAGAGCCTGTTTCACCACCTCCTGATAACTTCCCGTTAAATTACTTGGCAGATAATTTTTCATACAAGTTTTGTTCCATGTTTGATCTATCTAGCGGTGAGTGCCTATCCGGAGGTAATGAAACAGGTCCTGGTAGACCTCTATGCTAAATAAACGTACGTGGATAATAAAACTGTTTTCGTAATTTCGTTGTAATACAATAATGTTTTCAGACTCTACGAGAGATACGCTTATCCGAAATGCTCTACCAACGTCTTTGGAAAGAACATATGACCACAGTCTTAGCAGATTTATGAATACTCTGGTTAAAAGAGCTCTAAAAATCCCTACACATGTTGTGTGGGGCTCACAGTCTCAGAGCGTATTTAATAAATTAAGAGTTAACTTCATGCAACCTGTTACCAAAGGCAGTTCGTACTCTGTCATTTTAGAATAATAAGATATAAATATAATAATAATAAGAATTTAAATCTAAACTTAACACATATCTTACATACGATAGGTATCTTACAGTTCCTGTTTCAACCAAATATTTAAAACGAAAAGTCACTGAGATCCGTTCTTGATTAAAAAGTTTTTAATAACATTTTAGTTGAGAAGTTACTGAACGAAACGAATATTATCTTGACGATATATAATGGAAATCTCGATTTGGTTTGCAATACTCCAGGTAAAAAATCGTTTGTTACTAACATTGTAGTAGATAATTCGTAAGTGAACTATACCACCGGGTGTAGGTGAATCCTACAAATTAAGGAAATAAGGTTTAACATAGACATGTCTTTCGAAAACTACTTTCTGTCAGTAATTTATTGAAAGAGTTTAAACCTTGTTAATACATACTTATTTTGTTTAATACATACTAATTTTCATATTATATCTAGATCACTGCCACATCGGTTTAGTGGTGGCACGCGAAGCTACTAAGTGCGAGGTTCTGCGTTCGATTTTAGGTCGAGCAAAATGTAGGATTTTTCTATAAATTTAGCAAAACCAGTTCGGAGCGGATTTGTGCCAGAGCCTAGCCTAGGAACCTAAAACATACTGGCGATCAGTACATCTCTGCCTAACCCTTCGGAAACTAAATACAGGAGGCGTGATAATATATTACGAGTATGTTATATTTAACTTTTTACTTCAAGTCGCCTTGACTGATGAGTTTGTTTCTTCTTTCTCCTCAAAATTTTAGGACAAATACTATGGATAGATCGCCTGAAATGGCCAGGTGCTGAGGGTTACAAGAAAGCGAAACGGATACCTTTCTTTGAAAACAACTGGCTAGAAGGTTACTATAAGTCTTATGGTAACTTTAGATTCTTCTGGATAAATAATGCTGGACATAATGTAAGTACCCGCGTAGGCGTTCATTTGTTAATGCAACTCTCATTTTGACGATAGTAGCGGCCCATTTACACGATGCAAGTTTCTTGTCTATTATTGTATGTAATAAAATTGAAGCTTTAAATCTTTAAAGTATTTGGTGTCACTAATATTTTATTTATAACAGGTACCAATAGATAACCCTGCTGGAACGAATGCTGTCCTCCGCGATATGACAAAATTCGGATAACATGTAAAATAATGAAAATAAATATATCTTTAAACCTTCCAGGGTGTTTAATTTATTCTATTATGTGTGATGAGTTATTTAGTCGAGTTGTACTTGTGATTTTTACATAAAAAAGAATTTGGAATTTTTTGGTATAACTACGATCTACTTTTATCCCATTTATTGTCACACTACAACTACGCCATGTCTATCTCGGTTATTTTACCATCTATTATCTGTAACACTGCAGCTTATATGCTATGTGCATGGATCTCCTATTAGAGTAAGAGGGGTGAGACTACCTAGATTTTAAATCAATTTTAATTATTCATTTTAACATACCATCACGTCACGCCTGTATTCCCCGAAGCCTACCCCTTTAGGGAATTCAGAGGTGTACTAATTTACACCCACATTTCGCCGGTATGTTTAGGTCCTATGTAATAGGGGGCCTATTGCCATCACCACACACAAAACCCAGACTCCGAGCTGCTACTGAACAACAACATTTTGCTCGACCCAGGGATCGAACCCAGGACCTCGAGCGTAGCAGTCCCGCTTGGGACCACTAAACCAACGCGGCAGTCAGTAATTATACTAATTATTCATTTTTATATGAAATTAGAGACACGCGTACCTACTGAAAATTAGTACATACTTATAGATAAGCTTTATCGCTCATTGATAATTATTTTATTGATCTATATTCAGTACATTACAAATTTCAGCAACAAAATGTGGCTTTACTCAATTTTATTTTTTTCAACATTATCAAGTCAATATGTAGTAGGTAAGTAAGAATTAATTTTTATTCATCGCAACCATGTTAGGTAATATAATAGGTACCTAGGCAAGGTATGTATTGTAAGTATGTTTTCTATCATCATCAGCCC
Source organism: Acronicta psi (assembly GCA_946251955.1). Lineage (NCBI taxonomy): Eukaryota > Metazoa > Arthropoda > Insecta > Lepidoptera > Noctuidae > Acronicta > Acronicta psi. The sequence goes on along the minus strand of OX276475.1, from coordinate 4,255,833 downwards.
GTATTCGTCCACTGCTGAACGTAGGCCTCTTTTAGTGAACGCCACAGAGCCCGAGCTCGCAAGTATTTTTTTTAATCATAGACAGTCTTGCGCTTGGCCACAACTCGCCTGATGTAGTCTACGAAGGAGCGCGCTTGCAAAGAAAAAAAAAACGGATTCACTCAGCCTAGCCTAGCCTAGACTACTTATTTCAAATAATATTGCATCGCTGGCTGCATATGTGTTCTGCGTCTGAGCCTAACCGTAGGATAAAAGACTAGTTGTGCCCCGCGGTGATACTAAAGACGATCTCGTTTTTCCGACGTGAATTTCCCTAAATGATTTTCTTAACGGATGTTTATACCGTTCGTAAGCTACCTGCCAAAGTTAAAGTAGTAGGCTTTTCTTCTTGCTTTCATATTTATTTACCGGTTTAAGTGCTCAACATTACGAAATGTTATATGTAATATGTACTAGTGAGGATAACACAATAACGCCTTAATATTCACAAAGTATAACAACAGATTATATATTTGTATAAGTACTTCATCTTCACCGCGTGATTTTGCATAGCATTGACATAAATATTACAAAGGACACGTTTCGGCACCGAATCTTATAATTAGCAGGGTTATGTCCATAAACTGTAAAGGAGACCAAATAATTCAATAATCTTTGTAGGTCAATTTGGGTCGTTTGAACAAGACTACGGTTATGTGACCGTGAGAGAGGGGGCTCATATGTTCTACTGGTTGTTTTACACCACTGCTGATGTGCCAAATTACACAGATAGGCCCTTAGTCGTCTGGTTACAAGGAGGTCCTGGTGGCTCATCTACAGGTATCGGTAATTTTGAGATTTTAGGACCTTTGGACCTATCATTACAAGAAAGGAATTACACTTGGGTAAGCATAAGCGAATATTTTTTTTATTTAGCGAAACCCACACAAGTACGAGTATAATAGAATTATTAAAAAGTTATCATGCTGAAATTGTTTTAGGTGAAAAATTTCAACGTTCTCTTTATAGACAACCCTGTAGGCACAGGATTCAGTTATGTCGATGAACTGAGATTCTTGACTGTGACCAATGACGAAATAGGTAAGTCGTATCAATGCGTTTTTTTAGTAATAATCTAATGTTTGGTGTTTATGATAATATTAAAAGTCCCATTTCTACAGCCCTAGATTTTGTTCAGCTCATGCGTGGCTTCTACAACGCGCATCCAGAATTTCAGGGAGTTCCACTCTATATTTACGGACAATCTTACGGCGGAAAAATGGCGGTAGATATGGGCATACGAATGCATGAAGTAAGTAGATCCATGTTTGTAAGTCTCATGTGATATGAGTAATTTATGTGCTAATTTATAGTCACTAACAAGCCATGTGATATAATGTAAAACAAAACTTATATGTTCAGTAATGTTAAAAAGCACGTGATGATACGTTGTGGATGGTAGATCACCAGGTACAAAGTTTATAAGTAATATGCTAATTATTGTAACTACTTGTTTAGGCAGAGCAGGCGGGCACAATTGGTTCAAATCTTAAAGGTATAGCAATGGGAAACGCGTGGATATCTCCAGTAGATGCTACCCTTACATGGGGTCCAATTTTGCTCGCTGCTGGACTTGTAGACCAGGAAGGACATGATGCAATTCAGACTCAAGCTAGGGAGGCTGAGCGTCTTTTTAATGAAGGTTCATACGTTGCTTCTACTGCTCAGTGGGCGGCCACCCAACAAGCAGTGTTCTCGAGAACAACTAATGTGGATTTTTATAATATTCTTACAAAAATGCCTGTTACATTTTTACCTGACACAAGAGAAGCCGCTTACGGTACGTATAATCCTACAGTGGTTAGGAGTTATGCTTCAAAGTCATTTAGGTATCACTCAATACAGTAGGTATGTGTATAGATTCTATAGGTACTTAGGTATCAATAAATCCTGAATAATTTATGTTGAATGACCAATTTCAAATTCTAGCCTACACTCCTCAAAGCTATCATTAATAGAAGTTATAGATTTTATTACAATAATTTTGACAGCGGGAGCTATATCCATTTTCATATTATCTATGACCCTAACATTCGAAAAGTAATTATTTGAGACGAGTAACGCAATCTTATGCTTCCAGATTTTGCAAGAGCTATGATGATCCAAAATGCTTACCCAACAACTTTGGAAACGAGACAAGAATACAATCTTAACACATTAATGAACACTTTAGTAAAGGAAGCTTTAGGAATACCTGAACATGTTGTTTGGGGATCACAATCTAATAGCGTGTTTAATTATTTGCGTGAGGACTTCATGAAACCTGTTACCGATGGCAGTTAGTATAATACTTTTCCTAAATACGTATTATAATATACACATAATATTATTACCTTATAGACTCAGTTCCTAGTTGCCAAATGTTTGAGAGATTTTTTTTTTTCAGTTGAGAAGTTGCTGAACGAAACTGATATTATTTTGACCAAATATAATGGAAATCTTGATTTGATTTGTGATACTCCAGGTAAATGATTTCCTTTACCTACTTGTTATCCTGAATTTCATAAAAATCAATGAACAGCAAGGTGACATGTAACATTATGTGTCAATGAGCTGATAATGATGATTTTTTGTACATGCTATACATATACACTGATAGATCGCCTCACTCTCCAACCTCTTCTTCTTTACAACAGGGCAAATTCTGTGGGTTGATCGCCTAAAATGGCCAGGCGCTGAGGAATATAAATACGCACAACGCCATCCCATATGGGAAAACGATAGGCTAGAGGGCTACTACAAGTCATTCGGCAACTTCAGGTTTTTCTGGATAAATGATGCTGGACATAGTGTAAGTAGAATTAGATTTAATCGGTTGTCTGATAAAGAGTAGCCATTTGAATCCTTTTTCATAAATATTCTTTTGCTCCAGTTCAAGGCAGATAACGGTATATGTAGTACCATTCTTAATCCATCCAAGAAACAACTTCGACAACCACATCGTTCCTACGTTTGTTTATTTTATATCATATAAATTTTAATCATAGTGTTAAGTTGTAACTTCTAGAGAGCCTATTTCACCAACCTCTACAAGTGCCCGTTATATTACTTGGCAGATAATTTCATACTGATGTTCCATTTTTTAATAATGGCAACACACGATCACAGGCATTGATGATTAGCATTGCATATTATATTTTATATCTAAGCAAATCTTATATACAAAGAACTACGATTGGTTTAAATTTACTTGCCGATCACTGTATTATTATTCTATTTATATTAACAGGTACCAAGAGACAACCCAGCTGGAACCAACGCTTTCCTTCGCGATATGACAACATTTGGCTAACGTGTACCTACTACTACTTCCTACTTATTATTTGGAAATAAATAAATAGTCTTAAAATGTTTAAAGATGTTTAATTCCATTATCATTCTATCGAATGGCTTTCGTAACTGCTAGAGGCGCTGCGAGGGTTATCCTTACAAATATTCTACGGCATCGCTAGCGAGTCTAGTGAGAAAATCTCATGGTCAAAGCACTGCTAGGCTCAAATCAGTACACGCTACGTAATAATGTTGTCGTCACTTTCTCGTACTGAAACTATGCCTAAAGACGAGATATTATTGTAGTAACGACGCGGCGGTCAAGGCCCTAATAATAGGTACACCACCTTTTTTTCAACAGGAATTTTCAACTGCTTCTCATGGGTACAAATAAATATAAGAAATTATATTTATCTTTCAGTTAGTTAATAATGGGGGTGCCTATTGCTGGGTAAAGACCTATTCGCTAGTCCACCGATGTTGCCTATCTTGCCCCCTCAGTTTTGCTGTGAGGTACCACCTACTTATTTTGTAAAGCTTTTATAACTATCTTTTTGTATTTTTTAAGCATTTTCCATGCTAAGATTACAAGTTATTTTTAATGAAGGAAAATATCGGCTGGCGAGCAGGATTCGAACCTGCGTCTTCTGGTTCGGTACACCAGACGCTTTAACCGCTAAGCTATCGCGAGCCCCGAACCAGAAGTGGTGTACCGAACCAGAAGACGCAGGTTCGAATCCTGCTCGCCAGCCGATTTTTTCCTTCATTAAAAACCTTTTATAAATAAAGGTAAAAATCCTTTCTCGAAATTCTATGACAGAATTTGGTCTGCCGAGTTTCATATCCACATATTCAATATGAAATAGGTACCTACTTTCTTTTTACTAGATTTGTAAAATTACTATCGTAATAGGATTTACTTATCAAATGATGATGCAAATCATCGTAATTAATCTTTAAAAATTAGGGCTGTCGCTATCACAACATTGATAAGATTATTTTAAGAATGCCATGATAATATCGGTTAATATAATTTAGCTTTATTCACAAAAAGCAAATCTAGAGTGGACTATATTTTTATGTAGGTATAGCCACTAGCTTGTTGGTTAATATGGTTAAGAAATCAGTATTTATTGCAGTTACTGTGGTTGGAGTTTTAGCCCTTGCTGCGGGACTAGGAGTACTTATATGGTGGTTATTGACTGACGAGGACGTTCGTGTCATCAGTACGTATTAAATAAATATTAATTAAATAATAGGTACAACCTAATTTATTGACTCGTGTTCTTATATGATTATTTAAAATTCTGGAGTCTTATACATAATGTCTAAGGCTGTTTGTCCACCGCCACCGGCACCGGGACGTCACCGGTAACGAGATGACGGCGCCGATTTAGCAATACATACATTTACTATGGCCGTTTGTCCACCGCACGCCCGTCACGTCAACGGGATCTCGAACAAAAATAATCTCGTTGCCGGTGAAGGGAATACTTTAGAGCCTAAACTATACTTTAAAGCAGGCTCTAAAGTATTCCCTTCACATCCAACATTGATTGAACTAACGAACTAGGTAACTATTAAACTAGACTTTTTTTTAAAACATTGTCATGCATATGGGATAATTCACTTATCTCCTATTATAAATTATATCTCATAATCTATACTAATATTATAAAGAGGAAAGATTTGTTTGTTTGTAATGAATAGGCTCCGAAACTACTGGACCGATTTCAAAAATTCTTTCACCTTTGGAAAGCTACATTATCCCCGAGTAACATAGGCTATATATCATCACGCTACGACTAATAGGAGCGGAGTAGTAATGAAAAATGTAGCAAAAACGGGGAAAAAATTATAAGACCACGCGGGCGAAGCCGCTGGCGGGAAGCTATATTAGATATAATAAATTATATCTCATTATTCATATATTATTATCTCCTATCAATTATATATTTACTAGCTGTCTGCCACCGACTTCGCCCGCGTGGTCTGGATATTTCTTATAACTTTCATTCCGTTCATTTCAACCCCTTACAGCCCCTTTTTCCAGCCTATATCCTTTCTCAGCTATCTGTGTACCAAATTTTATTTAAATCGGTTCAGTAGTTTTGGCGTCAAAGCGCGAGAGACAGACAGAGTTACTTTCGCATTTATAATATTAGTAAGGAAGTAAGGATTGTTACAACCAGTTCAAATTACAATGTAATTAGAAGTATAATTAGTAAAATTGTAGAAAAACTCTTTGTCACCAAATGTAATAAGCGCAAAGGCTAAATAATGCTTGTTAATGTTCCCGGTAGGAACAGAAGTCATTACGGCCATCCGCATCATTATCATTAAAAAAATAGGTAGAATTATCTAGCTATTTATTTACTACACGCATACTCATGTATCTTTTATTTTAATCACTAAATTGTTTGTATAATAACTAACACAGGTTTGTTTATTTCTTTGAGCTCATTACAGTAACTACTACCTACTTACATAATTATATTTTTTCAATTTTGTCCTTTCTAGATCTACAAGGGGATGGCATCGGTGATTTGGAATACACTGCAGCTTTTACAAGAATACGCAATGTTGGAGACATTTTCTGGTGGTTTTACCCTACAACCGCCTCTGCCGCGGCGAGTCGACCTCTCATATTATGGTTAGACGGTGTAACAGGCATCCCACCTAGTCTTCTAGCCAATTTGGGAATGTTCGGCCCTTACGACACGAATTTCAATGAAAGAGAAAACTCTTGGGTATGTACAGTTACGTTTTTGAAACAATTTACAAAAGGTTGCTGTAAATATTTACATATCCACCTTAATACCAATAATTCATAGATTAAAGTTTTTAACTTTGTACTATGAATTATTTCTATATATTACTATTATTTTATTGGAGCTTAAAAAAAATTACCCTTAGCCTTTTTTGATTCGCTATCGATGATACCAAGCTATTAGCTAAAAAGCGTTTTTACATATTTTCAGGTAGACCGGTACAATTTGCTATTTATTGATGCACCTTTGGGTACAGGTTTCAGTACTCCTGTAGATAACAGTCAAATCCCGCAGAATATTGACGAGAATGGTAAGATTATTAGATTACACATAAAGTTATAGGTACCTAAAAAAACTAAAAAGATAAGTCGTCGAAGAAATTATTACATTCCGAGATATCTTCGATGCAAATTTTAATAAAAGTTTCCAAGAGACTTCTTTTTGTTCACAGCTGAACACCTCGCCATCACTTTAGAATCTTTTTACGACGCACATGAGGCTTACAGAAATGCTTCATTATACATTTTTGGTCAAGGACATGGCGCACAATTAGCTCTCGCGCTTGCCATTAAACTTAGTCAAGTAAGTTATTTTGCTCCTACTACATATAATTAAAATAGAATGCTGTCCTTTAACAAAATGTTTCCACAGTGGATAATTAATAATATAAGTCCGTTATCATGGAATATGCTATAGGAGTGCCTTATATTCAACGCAGGTGATCACTATGATATGATTTCAACTGGAAAATTTCCAGGAAATTTACAAACAGGATCACTAGGGGCAAAACAGTGGTTATCTAGCTAGTAATACCTAAATTAATAGAAGAGGTATAAAACTCTACATGGCACTTTGTTTCAGAGTGAAGCTGATACCAACCTTCGCGGTGTGGTAATAGGCAACGGTATAATTTCGCCAGCGTTAGCAATAACGAAACTTGGCTTTTACCTCGAAGAGCTCGGTTACATTGATGGAATTGGCCGCACCGCTGTAGAAGCTCTTTCCAATGAGATAACGGCTGTAGTGAACAATGGACAATTAGAACAAGCCTTTGAAGGGTTTAGTTCTTTGGGCGGGTTTATTAATGATTATGCTGGTGCCGTAGCCGTTAATCTGGGATATATAGTTGAAAAACTAACAAGGGTATCTCCACTAGGTAAGCTAATACACTTAAATACCTATAGCCAAGGTAAACACAGGACCATGAATACTCGTAACTGCATTTAGAATGATATTCTAATAAAGTTTATTTAATTTCCAGATTATTTCGGTCAACGACCATACCTAAAATCTGTACTCAACAATACAGATTTCGATATAATGAACACAGTAGTTGCACCCGCTCTGGGAATATCTTCAGACATAACTTTCGACTCCGGTCGAAATGCTGTCATTGACGCTTTTAGGAGCTCTTTTATGACCCCCGCCACAGAAAAAGGTATGTACGCAGTATAATGCGTAGATTTTTTATTAACACAATAATTATTGTGTTATAATATCCAACATCTACCGCAGAAATTAACCCTTTAATAAAATAGGTGGTTGGTTAGATGGACGATAACCCATGTCTCAAAAAAGAATAGGACTTCGCCAAAAAATTAATAATTTACTTACAAAGAGAATAATTAATTATCTATAATGCACGTAACTACAGGGAAAATTTAGTTTTTAAGTTATTAATCAGAATCGTCTATTTACCTTTAAGTAGTCAGTCATACTTTTCGGATTCAAATTCCATTCGATTCCTGCCAAAAAATCAATTACATACTTATTAAGTGGGTACCATAGATAATTTTCCGCGATAGAAATTTCTTAGCATAATATCTTCAAATAACCCCACTGATGTAAATACTAGGTTAGGCTGTCTGCGTAAAATCGGCTTCAGGTTTCTGATGAAACTCCGCAAGAGACTACCTATTCTTCTTAGGGCTTGTTTCACCACCTCTTGGTAGGTAAGTTCCCGGTAAATTACTTGGCAGATAGTTTTATACAAATATTATTATTTATTTATCCGGTGGTTAGCGCCTATCCAGCTGTGATGAAACAGGCCCTTAGCCTTTTTATTCTTAAGTAGTACATTTTACTGGTAACTGGCGACCTTATAAAGGTAAATAACTAAAAGAAATAACTAAAACAATGAACTAATATTAATTAAGTAACTATATTTATGCTTACAGTTGAATATATTCTCCAAAACACGGAACACACAGTTTGTATCTATAACGGCAATTTGGACGCGGTATCAAACACTCCAGGTAATTATGTATTTGATTTTAAATTTAATTATTAGGTACCTACTTACATTTCAATCAAGAACAAACAGGAACGAACATTACATGAATTTATTAGTTAATTATAAATAATAGGTAAGGTCAATGTTTTTGCCGCCCTTTTTAAAATTAGAATGTGTTTGACATGACATTGGATTTGTCATAGAGACAGAGTCACAGAATGAAGACAGTCAATTATGGTCAATTAGATGGTAGCATAGAGTACATAAGTGATTGTTTCTTTTTATCAGAAACAAGGAAGTTGAAAAATTTCATCTCATACTAATTTTCAGAACTATGTTTTAATCTTAGATTAAGGTTTTAATAATTTAATATTTCCTTACTTATTTTGGTAGAGCACTCTACCAAAATATAAATACCGGAAGTAAGTGTAAGGAAAAATTAAATTATTATTTTTAACCTGCATTACCTATGTACTGTCATCTTTACAGGTCAATTAGAATGGGTCGACAATCTTCAGTGGTCTGGAGAAGCTGAATTCAGGGGCAGGCCAAGAGAACCACTAGTCATTAATGGATTACTTGAAGGTTATTTCCGAAATACAACACGTCTTCATTTCTATTGGGTCAATGTGGCTGGACAATCGGTATGAATTCAATATTTGTTTTTTTTTAACAGTATTTTGTGTTAACTTTATATATGTACCTTAGCCTACACAAAATGCAAAAGTCAGGGAAGTACCTAAATAAAATGCTTATAAATGAGGCCAGCCAAGCTCAAAGAATTATTTATTTTTTCTTTGGAAACACTTCGAGATTTATACAAGGTTTTTTTTCAGGTACCACTAGAAAACCCTGCAGCGATGAACATTATTTTGTCAAGGATTGTATTGAATTAAAACGTTAGAATACCTATTCGATTTTTTATTCAAATACCTACTTTCTCAATGTACGATACTAAGTAGATGTAGATTTGAAGTTAATTTTAAGTTAAAATTGTTTAGATGATTGAGATGATTCTAGCTATCACTTGAAATAAATAAATTATTATTATTCGTAAAAGACTTTTTACATAGGTACTATGTTTTATTCTGATGTATAAAGCTATACCTAATACTGTAGTTTCGTCAAAATCCATTCAGTACGTCATTTTTGTGTGAAAGAGTAACAGACACCCTGGATACATACATCCATGCATCCTCACAAACTTCACATTTCACACAATAATATCACATTTTTAGGCCGGCCTGAAGTTAACGCGAGCCAACTTCAACTCGGCCGTAAAAATCGAAGAAAAATATTAGACCTAATCATACATACATACCTACCTATAATCATACAGATCAGGGGACTGGCTTATTCTTGGTTCAAAGAATAAGCATTGCCATTCAACGTGGCAATACTAGTCTTCTGGGAACGTAGCTAGTCTTCTGGGAACGCTACCGGATGACAGCGATGGGGAAGAGTACTTTAATGCCTAGGTGCGACTATTTAGGGGTTTCGTTTTTATTATTACCTACTACAGTTGGAGAAAAAAATATTGGATAAAAATTATTTAAAGCGACTGCTTACGACTTGAGCTTTCGTTTTTATTTATTACAATCCTATAATTTTGTTTCTTAGATTTTTATGGCCAGGTTAAAGTTAGCTCGTGCCAACTTCAACCCGGACAATAAGTTTGGCGAGAACTGTACTAAATATAAACCTAGTGTTGCCAATTTAGCGACTTCGTCGCTAGAAGTAGTGACTTCGTCGCTAGAAGTGGCGACTTTTGCCTAAGTATTAGCGACAGAAAAAAATTGTCGCCAAAAATTATTTAGACATTTAAAGTAGGAGTACCATCAAAGAAATAAAATTGATCGCTCGTTTTTCAAAAATTTTCTTTAAAAAAGATGTGCTAATAGGAGTCTTTTGAAGAAACAATGGTGCCTCCATGTATGATTTATGTATTATTTACGATTTACGAATGCATTTTAACCCTCGTGGAAAAAAGGCGTGTGTATGTATGAATGCATTTAATTTTAATGCAAAACTAAAACGCCGAAAAATTAAGTATATTAAAAATACCTACGATAAAAAAACTTGAACGGTCAACCCTGACCTGGAGTCAAGTCATCTGTCAATGTCAAACTAGCTAGACTAGATTAGGGATGTGACATCCAACGAAAATATAAATCGATTATTAAATAATCAATTATTTTTGTTTGTATTAAAATCGATAACTAAATAATCGATTTTGCAATAAAAATAATCGGTTTTTTTATAAATTATCGATTTTTCCTTATTTTATTGAGATATGAAAATAAACGCATGAAATATCCACTATCATGACTTTACCTATCAAAAAATCACAAGTAATCAGCCAGAGTCATTACTCTGGCTGATTATTATTAGCATAATAATGGCATTGGAACCCACGACCTCGTGATCAGCAGTCCGGTACTCAAACCACTAAACCATAAACGTCATTAAAAGTTAATATTCTCTAATATTCGATTTAAAAACTCAATAAAATATTAGTATTGCTTTTTGACAATAGATAATATTATGATCATTTATAATAAATGTTTCATTAAAAAAACGTAAAAAATAATTGATTTCTCCAGTAACTTACATAGGCCTAGTTTGTAGCTGTTAGTAATTGTAACGTCAAGACGCCTATCACCTTAGTCACCCGTGACCATGGACGCTGTAAAGGGTCCGAAACGCCGGGATTAAAATAATATCAATATAACGAGATAAAATCCGTAAAAAGTAGTTTTATTTCAATTAAAACTTGTTAGAATACTTCCACGAAACTTAGTTTTAATGTACAGAAGCGACAATAACTTCATAAACAAATGATGCTGTCAAAAATCACAACTTCAAATAAATCGATTTTTTATTAATCGATTATTTTTTCACATCCCTAGACTAGATATCGAATCGAACGATATGGACTCCAGTGCGGACGAAGTCAAAGTGAAGCAGTAAATAAATTTATAAAAAAATATTAGGTACAACTAATTTTTATTTGTAGATGTTATTATTTGAAGTTATCAATATAAGTTAAGTATTAGCAAAATAAGAACTTTTTCTGCCGACTACTGTTACACAGCCCGCGCGTCGTAACTCGCGTCAAAAGAATCGGTGTAAAATTATAATAAGAGTAAACTGAAATGGCTGATATACTTGATATATTAGAATTAGAGCAGCCAGCGTCTGAGATTAGTAGAGACAGTATTATACACGGAGACAAAGTGAAGAAGAAGTATGTGACTGCTAAGACAGTGAAGCGACCTGAAGGAATGCACAGAGAGGTGTTTGCATTGCTGTACAATGATAACAAGGACCTGCCGCCCTTGCTACCCACTGATACAGGTAAGCTACTAGTTACAAAATGTGTATTCATTGATAAATGTAAATAACATTCTAGGTTTCATCAATCCATCATTAATGGAGAGTCTCCAATAACATAACAAATCAGTCATTAAAAATTACTTGTATGGGTCCCTAGTAAGCAAATGATTTGTTTGGCCGAGACTGGTAATAATTTGGTTGGACACCTGTCTTATATTAATGTTTGTCTTAGTTAATTAAGTTTATACATAATAATATGAAGACATGATCTGTATATAATTTTCATACTTAACTTATTTATTATCAGGAAAAGCCTACAAACAAACTAAAGCTAAGCTTGGTATGAGAAAGGTGAGGAAGTGGGTCTGGGCACCATTCACAAATCCTGCTCGTAAAGATAATGCTGTCTTCCACCACTGGAAACGGGCCTCTGATGAGGCTAAGGAATATCCATTCGCTCAGTTCAATAAGGTAAGAACTGGTTTCAATAAGTGACAAACATGATAGAAAATATAATTGGTAGACAAAATGATCCTATCTGATATTTTTTGTCCAAATTAATATTTTTTAGCAAGTATCAATACCTTCATACTCCGAATCAGAATACAATCAATATTTGAAGTCAGAAGACTGGAGTCAAGCAGAAACTGATCACTTGATGGACTTGTGCCAACGGTTTGACTTGCGTTTCATAGTCATACATGATCGGTGGGATAGAGCTGCATTTAGGGACCGTAGTGTTGAAGACTTAAAAGAAAGATACTATGGAATCTGTGCAACATTGAGCAAAGTAAGCATTATGTATCATAGTCCCTACCATGCCACATAATCTGCTTTTGTATACATGTTATATTATTATATACATAATTACATATGCAATACTTATCATATTAAAATAGGACAAAATTAAATTATTTTTCAGGTAAAAACAAATCCCTGGTCTAATACAGTAACAATGGTAAATGGTGAAAAACGGATTTATCATTATGATGCTGAACATGAGAGGAAGAGAAAGGAACAGCTCAGGAGACTGTTTGATAGGACACAAGAACAGGTAATATTAAAGCTACCCAAATTGCATATCTCTTTTTTACCCCCGACGCAAAAACGATGGGGTGTTATTGGTCTAAAAAGCAAGACATTATACTTGTGAGTGAGAATCAAAAATATTGGATTAAAATTATTTCAAACGACAGCCTACGACTTGAGCTTTTGTGTTTATTTATTACAATTCTATAATTTTGTTTCTCCGATTTTACGGCTGGGTTAAAGTTAGCTTATGCCAACTTCAACTGTAGCTATGTGCTCTTTGTAATAATTTTCAGATTGATGAGGAGCAAATGCTGCTTACGGAATTGAAAAAGATTGAAGCCAGAAAACGTGAGAGGGAAAGGAAGACTCAAGACCTACAGAAATTAATCTCTAGAGCAGATAGTGGTAACATTCCGCCTGTAAATCAAGTTAACAACAACAATGAGGGTACAAGCACTCCATCAAATAATGCTGCCAGTATAGCCAGACGGCATGATAGGAAGCTACACAAAAAGAAACTTACTGCACAGCAACGACCTGTGAGGACAGTGGAAAGTGTTGTAAGTACTACAGGCATAAGCAATAAAAAAACATACCGAATGTAGCAAACCTTGACTGACTGATATGTCTTGTTTAGGTTACAGTGTATTACACAAGAAAACTGCTAATTACAGTCCGGACAACTTTATGCCGCGCGTACTGTTACTGAGGGAACGGTAAATAAGAATAAATACGTAATTTTGATGGATTCCAGACTGTGGAGTGGTCCGGTATCAAGTTCCCAGAAGCACGTGGCACTGGCGTCTGGTTGCGTTCACAACGCATGAAGCTACCTCCCGGTGTTGGTCAAAGGAAGACCAAGGCTATTGAACAAGAGCTGCGACTTATGAATATTGGTATTCATTACTTATTTCAAATCCTTACTAATATTATAAATGCGAAAGTAACTCTCGTCTGTTCGTGTCGCGCCAAAACTCTATCTAGTCTAGAGCCTGAGAGCCTACTTTTTAATGCGAAAAAAGGGGTGTAAGGTGTTGAAATAGGGGATGAAAGTTATAAGAAATACCCAGATCACGCGGGCGAAGCTGATGGCAGACAACTAGTATTATATAATAACTCTTCATTGTTGCTAGATTTTATTTACACTTAAAATCTATTTTTTTACATTATTTTAACTGTATTTCAGACATTGCCCCAACGCCAACAGAGGCCATTTGCAAACATTTCAATGAGTTGCGGTCGGATCTCGCGCTGGCTCTAGACTTAAAGAATGCTCTAGCTTCTTGCGAGTTTGAGTTGCAAGCTTTGAGACATCAATATGAAGCTCTCAATCCTGGAAAGGTATTCTTAATTTTTTTATTTTATACATGCATGATCAGCTATTTTAATCTGATTTGCAAATGAGATAACCTTAATTACATTTATTATGATATTAAAGATCAAGTAAGGTTGGTATGCCACATGTCACAATATCGTAGTCCAAGATTTGATCTGATGAAGTCATCAAATCTTGATTGATGTGACAAGAAAATTTAATGAGTGGCATACCACCGTAAATTGTTACTGACAACTACAAAACAGCTAAAATTTACCACTAGCATAAGTGCGGAAAATCTAGGACTAAATAGTAGCCAGAAATTTTATAACGAATTTTATAATGATTAACTTAAAACTTTTGTTTCAGACACTTACTATTCCACCTTCAATTTGCAATATGGTGGCTGACAATGAGACAAAACCAGTCGGAGAAATTATTGATGTGGTTGGGTCTCCTGGTGCATTGAACACAACCATCTAGTATTATATAGTATTCACTGACAGAGTTCTTATGGGTACTCGCAACAGTGACTAACGAAAGTAGATAAGACAATGCTACATATTTTAGTAATTTAGTGTTTATAAAAACAGTACTACAATTTAACATAGTGCTTCAGTGGTCCTCAAGTGAACAAACATGGGTAGTGTACTGTTATTTAATTACTACACATAATAATATGTAGTGTATCTATAATGTCAGAACCTAGGATATAAGTTTCATATTACTGTACTGCTTGCATAGATAAGTTTCATTCGGAGTTATTGTTTTGGTTATGTAAACATACATAACCAAAACAATAAAAATTATATGGGATTCACAACAGATTTATTCTTTGTGAACTATTAATTAATTCTGACGTTACCCATTGTTTATTTCAAATGTAAAATAAATAAAATTTTAGTCTATTGTATTTTAGGAAATATATTGAATAAAAATAATACAAGCAGTTTTTGTAGAAGTTTTATTTAATTTAAATACATATGTTATTCCTATATAGCGCCTTTTGGTGCTCCATAAGCATCAGGCATCCTTTCTATTGTGTATTTGTGTTCCGCAACATACATTATTGGAACGCCCGGAATTTTCCTTATCCTTCTTTTTAAATCTTTGTCGTTAGTAGCAACAATATAACACTTATGCTGTGTTACCCTTTGCACAATACAATCATCTGCATATGTTCCTTTATGAAGACAAGTGATTCTTTCAAAACGAGGGTCTTTTATTATTCTTAGAGCTACACGGTATTTTCGGCCAAGCTTCTCCAATTCAGCCAGTACACAGTCAGTAATGTATGGAATGCATTTAGCATACAAACAATCCATCATACTCTGTACAATGTCCAATTTGTTTTTGATTGAAAAATTAATGAAATTGGTATCAATAAGAATGTGGTATGGCGGGCCTAGTTGCGTATTATATTGAAAGAACAGAGCTGAACTCGCCTGCGGTGCTTCACGTATTTTTAACTCGTTTGGATCAATTTTTTTCTTCTTTGTTTCAACTCTATCTTTAGGTTTGATCCTACTGTCACTGAGGCTGATTATTTTTTTCATTTTGGCAAATTTTCGCTCTACTATTTTTCTAGTTTTCCTTTGTTTTCCCTGAAATTTAATCAAATAATCATTTTCTGATGCATGCAATTTGATATGTCAGTAATTTATACAAGACTTACCATATTTATTGTTTTTATTTACTTTACAACTTTACTGATTATGATATTCACGTGGTGGTGGAGTATCGGGTAAGTTCTCTTGTTTTTCTGATAATTGATATACACAAAGTCGTGCCTTTAATCAACGGACACACGTAAGAAATTGTAAACAAAATAACATAACCTCCAAAGTCATACCGTCATACGGCTAGAAAGAATAAGCTAGCGATGAGCGATTATTACTAAAAATTATCGAATTATTCAATAGGGCAAGTTATTCGAATAACTACTAGCTTTATTCGATAGTCCGTCGATTGTGGTCATGCACGTCATCATGCTCCGTAGGAATAGATAGTCCGATAATAGTAGATCGCGCGTCTAGTAAATTGGACGAATGAATCGAAGGCGTCATCGATATTTATTAAACAATTACTAAAGTTTATATGAATAAACTTTAGTAATTACTAAAGTTTATATGAATAAACTTTAGTAATTGTGTAAATTTAGTATGTAATTAAAATAGTTAAATAATATAGAAAATGTAAAATGATAATGCATTTTTATGACCCATGACGATTAAATTAAAATTCTTGTGTATTTTTTATTCGTTTATTGTTTATCGGCATAAAACATCGAGTATAATAATTGTAATATTGGAACCAAGAGGTTTAAGTAGCATTATGTTGAACAAAAAATATTTTAAGTTTCTGATAAATAAAAAAATATATTGCATATCACTACACTGCAGCAAAATTTTCATAATTTTAATTGGAAATCTCATTTAGTCATTTCTCAAGCCGTAGACAGAGAACTATTTGTAATACGTCTCAAGCAGAATTTGTACAACACTAAGAAAGAACTAAAAAAACGAGAACGTCATTTTTGACATTGGATATTGGATCACAGTTGTGTGCTACAGTGCTAGTTGAACTCGGACATTTCATTTTGAAGAAAATGTCTTCAGAATTATCGGCAATAGAACTCCTTAACTTAGGAGATGCTGGGCGAGTACCACCCCTTTTAAACAAATACTGGCCCGAGACTTTAGGAACAGTATTTGGAGTTTGCATGGGAGTATTCATTAACTACCAAACTAGACGTCCTGCTTTCAGTGGTTAGTGTAAATTACATAACAATAACAGCAAAAAAAATAAACCCTTATTTATTGTTATATTTAAATGATCTCATTTTTTGCAGTTATTATGTGTGACTTAGAATACTGATGTGTTGTGTATTTCTTTGATATATTTAGGTCCTTTTTCTAAGCATAGGTCATTGATGTGAAATTATGTTTGTAGACAAATGCAATCGTTTCCAAAAAAAGACTGAAATCACTAGGTGAGAACCCCTATAAGGCGACTCTCTTATCAATGAAACTTGTAAAATGCAGTTATTTATGATTTAGACCTAGTCCACCACATCCATTTAGGTTGTTTGTTAATCTCATGATATGCACATGATTTTGAAAATTCAATGGTAAATACAGTATGCACATAAATTTCATTTTTTTCCTTTTATTAGGTATCCAGAAACATGTCCTTCTCGCAGCTGGATTTGCAGGTTCCCTAAGTTATTTTCAAAAAAAACGTGATGAATACTATGCAGAGAAAGATGCTGTGTTGAGACATTATGTTGAATTACACCCTGATGACTTCCCAGAACCAGGTAGATTAATTTTGTTGCAATACTTTGAAATGTAGAAAGAACCGCTTGTGAACAACAGTAGCCTCAGTAATATAGAGTCACAGATTGTTTTGTTATAATTAAACTTGAATATTTTAATTTTTTTCAGAACCTAAGAAGATTGCAGACATTCTTGAGCCTTGGATCCCAATTCGTTAAATGTCATAGTTAATATTATTTAGCCTGGTAATTAGATTATGTGAATTATGCAACAATATGTGTTTTATGTAGTTTATTCCTGGATAACTTTTTCATACACTTACATTATTGTTCTATATTGTTGAAACCACTTTTAAAGGTGATTGAATAATATTAGCTTGAATTAAACATGCTACTATTATTGTTGTAGTTCTCATTTCTATGCATTAATAATAAGCAGCAATATAAACTGCACTGCAGATACTTATCAATTTATCATACTGTCATCCCATAGCTCTTTGCTTGAATGGTTTCATGGTCTTTATGTCTATGAACATAATGTTGAGCTAAACCTGTCACATAGTCAAAAACTTCTCCACAAATAGCACAATTGTGAACTTCAAATACTTTAGTTGGATAACTAGACTGTTGGAACATCTCCTTGACACCTTTTTGCTCAAAAGGCAATAATGACTGATTACTTTCAGGATGATCCTGCTGTGCTTTTTCATTTATGAGATGTGGTATAAGATGGTTTACATCTTTCATTGGCATTGGAGGATCTTTACCAACATCTATACCTATAATATCTATGTTACCACTGCTGTTAAAGCCTTCATTTTGTTTAGGATTGTGATGGATTGAATGTTTTTTTTGTTTGTGCAATTTCTGAAACAATAAACATGGGGAATATGAACATTAGATAGGGAGTGAAACTAACGGAATAGTTGTTCAATGTGCAGAGTGGTCATTCTGGGGCCCTCCTTAATAACCAGATACCGCAGGACCTCCCATTCATCACTCCCATATTTTTTTTTTGTGGCTTACAGTTGCAATCAAATATCGATAAGGTAAGGTTTTATAGCATTATATAAATATCATAAGGGTAATCCCTAATGTTGTTGGCTTACGGTACTTTATTAAATACTTACAAGGTCTCTATTGTGTACATAAGCAGTGCCACACAAATCACATTTGAAATTTTTAATGCCCCTATGCTTACTCATATGACGAGTCAGTTCACTTGAAGTGATAAATGTCTTATTACATAGAGAACACACCTGCAAGATAAACAAAACATATAAAGCCTTGTATCCACTTGAGCATGCTCGGGCGAATGAGCGGCTCATTCGCCCGAGCATGCTTAGAGGAACAAAATGAATGTTTTGGTCGAACGAGCCTCAACATTGAAAAAGCTGTGCTCAGGCTGCTCAGTATATGCTCGGCTCCGTCATGTCTTCACGTGTCGTGTAGCTGCTGCTGCCTTTATAATCATTCACTGTGCCATAAAGAAGAAGAGAAAACCACCAAGGTGGTGGATGAGAGAAATATATTGTCATCGAAGAAACAACTCAAGTAAACGTAATTAAAACTCGGGGAATTCGACGCGCTCGCCTCAAACATACAAGGCTTAAGATACAAAATATTATGTGGTTTAGTGGTTCAAGTGTCAGACCGTAGATCATCATGTTGTGGGTTCAATTCCCACATAACACAAATATATTTTATGTGGTGAACACAACTGTTCATGTCCTTTTGGGAATTTCCTACGTATTTTAAATGTTTACTACAAAAAATAAAAATACATGTATTTATTTTATCCATTGTCTAGTAACTGTTCTATATTAGAAGCTCTGCTTAGTTTGGGACTAGACAGTGATCTGTAAAATGTCCCAGAATATATTTTAATAAGTTTTATTATTATATATAATAATTATTCATTCTTACATGATCTCTTTGTCCTGTATGTATCTTTAGGTGAGCATGAAGATTCCCTTGTGCTGAGAATCTCTTACTGAAAAGTAAGTAGTTATATCAGACATTAAACTTATCAATAACTTTACTAACTGCTAAAACCATGAGTTTTCTAAAACATAGTCACAAACTAGCGAATTTTAAAACTTACCACAATGAGTGAATTACCTGCATATTTCACACTGAAAAGGTTTTTCACCAGTATGAATTCGGAGGTGAATTGTCAGGTTGTGTTTCTGTGTGAATCTTCTGGGACAGTACATGCAGACAAAAGGCTTATCCCCAGTGTGAGTCCTAATGAGAAATTAATACCTATTAGTATTTTTATCACTGACACAATTTTTTTTTGTTTAGATGGAATTAAGTTCATCTTGGTGGTGAGGGTTAAGTAAGTCATAAATTTGACTCCATAAGTAATCTATTCATTTCAAGTAATACAAACCAACTTTGAGTTCCTGAATTAAGCACAAGCCTAATAATGTCCATTGTTTAGAATCACTCTCCTTGCATAATTAAAGCATGCCTTGCAGGTGATATGGCAAAGTATGTCTACTGACCTTACATGCATTTCTAACTGTGCCTGACATCTGAACTGTTTGTCACATTGATAACAAGTGTGATCTTGTTTGGGCTTTGGCTTAGGACCTCTTTTCAGCTTCTCTGAATCTGGTTTCTTTTTATAATTTGTACTTCTTTTTGGCTCTGGTTTCTTACATTTACTGAAACAATGTTACATTTTTCGTAAATATATATTTTAATTATTTCTGGTGTAGGTTGGTTTAGCATAACTGCTTGAAATCAAACTTACCATTTCTTAATTATTGTTGTATGAGTGGGCACCTGAAAATGTAATAAATTAATAATATTTTGATAAGGTATTCATTTAAATAACAATGTTAGAATTACAAAATACTTACTAATGGATCAGTTCCTACACAGGCATCATAATATCTGTAAAACATGAATTTCTTAATAATATTTAAGGATTAAGTATCATTTGAAGTTTTAGAATGATGTACATTTGTAACTTAAGTATGATGTAGTATGAAACACGAGCCAATAGAAATTCCAAAATATTTTAACCAAATTGGACATTAATTTATCAACGGATTGTCCCACAAAATAAACTTTTATCATAGTCATTGCAAAAAAATTTCGAGTGTTTATTATGTTTGTGGAATAAATGCATCTCTTTTTTAATAATAATTCATTTTATAAGTAGGTAGTGTAAATAATTATGACAGGTAGACTACTTACTTGCTAGGCGTTCTTAGTCCCAAATATTGTCTTAGTCTAACATCTGCGCTTTCACATGTTTGCTTAAAATGATAAGCTATACCTAGCTTGTAAACACAATTGCTACACATTTGTTCTGGCAAACCATCATCTTTGCTGATCTGTGAATATATTTATGTAAAGGTATTAATTTCAGAGCTTTAACGGTCAGAGAACAATTATTTACGAAATAAACATTTGCTGTTTGGTAAATACTTTACCTTTATATTGCAGCAGTACTCTATCATATCACATAATGATAAATTATAATTCTTGGTAAAAACAGACGAAAGCACACCTTCTTCTAAACATATCCTACAAATTTTGTTCATAGTGTTATCGTACAAATTTAGCAAATGTTAATATTGCTATCGTATTGGTAATGTTTACGATTTACGGATTACCGATTACCGAATTTTATTGTTATTGTTTGATCTGTCAACGTCAAGTCACAGGTCAATCAAGTGTCAGTACGTACAAGCAGGGTTGGATTCAGACCATCAAAAAATTATGCTACATGGACAATAAAATAATACTATTTGTCCAAAATTATACTACGTTTGACTTTTCAAATTTTTTGTCGTAGGTATGTTCAATGTTTAATTTTTTGACGTTTTCCTTTTTCCCCACAAGGGTAAAAACGCATTTGTAAATCGTAATTTTTTTTTATTCAGTTGAGGCGCAAGGCGTATTAATTACATAAATGGAAGTTTTTTTTTTATTTTATTCCCAGAAATACTAGAGATTTTCATTTTTTTGTGTATTTGTAAAAAAGATAACAGGATTTCTAATTAGCTAAAAGATATTATAGTAACTAAAAATACTCCTCCTATTAATACGCACCTCTTTATATCCAAAATCTTTTGAAAAACGAGCGCTTAAAGTATTTTAATGGTACTCCAAAAGTGACCAAATAAATGTATAATACAAATCATTTTTTGCGACAATTTTTTTCTGACGTTAACACTCAGACAAAAGCCACCATTTCTAGCAACGAAGTCGCTAAATTGGCAACACTACGTTTGTATTTGGTAATTCCATGGAACTAATATGTCAAACTTCGTTACACTTCGTTTACATCCGGAATGCGTACTCGGCTCAACAACTCAACGTAAAACCGACCTTATTGCAATCTATTAAACTTTATATTTAAACCGAAATACGTTACGGTCAGATAGAGAGGTTAGGGTAGGGGATTGTGTCTCGTTTTAATAAATTGCCATACAAGAATTTTCAAATCGTCTAGTAGATTTGCCACGAGGCTAGGGTATCTGATCCAAAAAATATTATAGAGTTATACATTGCTAGATAAACTACTGCGTAAAATATCTTTTTATGAAATAAAGATAAGAAAAGTCAAAAGTATTTTTTTTGAGTAAATTCTTGAAATATAATAGAACTTTTTAGGTTTATGGTTAGTTTTGAAATTTTGATATGACAACTTTAAAACAATGGCAATGACATCGCGTCATTTTCGTTCCGTGATTTTTTGTTGTTATTTTATTTGTGAAGAATGTATAAAATATTGAAAAGGTGTTGCGTATAAAGGATGTGGAAATTAATCATATACTGGCTCTAACAAATCCACTCACAGGTTACAAACTTAACCCACCAATGGTAACGTAAATGTCTACGAGACCGGACGTATCGAAAAATTCCAACTATTTCACTGTTTAATTAACTGTTGTTTTTTATTATTTTGTTTTTTTATTATTTAAGTGAAATCGTATATACTAATAAACGAGCTTTGTTATTTATAAGATGCCTTTGTTTTATTATCAATGTATTTTAATAACCAAACTATCAACCTACTTATACTTTAAATAATCATGATTATTCATTTTGCTGAAAATGTTGGTAGTATTTATGTTTAAAGTTAATTATTGCAAAATCTAAGACTGAAAATCCCGGTACACGGGACCGAGTCTACCAATAATATAATTTAAATTTACGTCACAAATGGTGGGTTGAGGGGCCTTTCGGGTGACAATGTTTTCAAATTATGTCAGACTTTAAAAGGACATGTATGTTTTGACGACAATCAAAAATATTAGTTATGTCGACTATAATTATTTATTGATGATTACGAACGACCAGTTGACTTTTTGAGACGACAGTGGACGTCTGGGCGCCATCGCGCACTACACTTCGGTGGTGCCCTCTTTAGCGCATTAGACATGGTATAATGCATATTTTTTGGTACATACATAAGAAACTCCCAAACTTGGGCACTTACTAAAGCGCAATCAAGAAACTAGAAACATGCCAGACAGCAATGGAGAGAAGCATGTTGAATATAAAGAAATTGAACAAAATCAACAATAAAACCATTAGGAAACGGACAAAAATAGAAAACGTCACAACTAGAATAAGAAAACACAGAAAAAACAGGTCACATATTAAGAGGCACTGAAAAATGGAACAAAAATATTGTATTTTGGTATCCTAGAAATAGAAAGAGGAAACGAGGTAGATAGTTTCGAAGGTGGGAAGGCGAAATAAAGGCAATAGCCGGGAAAACATGGACTAGAAAAGCGGTAAACCGGAGAGAGTGGAAAGAATTGGAGGAGGCCTTTGCCAAAGCTGGGCAAACAGACCAAGTTGTCGGTGTCATCGACTCACCAGAGTCGTCAATGTTAAATTAATGCAATAGTTGTCTGGATAAAGGCTTATATTATTATTATAACATACTCCCAGAACAACACTAACACTTGTGCTTATCACATAAATATATTTATCTCATGATCAACAGTTCAACGCTTTTACCAATTTTTATGCGACAGACGGCAAGATGCAATTACAACAACAGTGCCTATGCTTACTGCAAATATTTTTCTTTAGTAGAAAGAAAAATAAACTAATTTCACAAATCCTGTCATATAACATAAAACTGACATGGTCTCTCTTGACGACAAAAATCATGGTCATTCTAATAGAGCGAGATGAGTTGCTCCACCCTAACTATCTCGCTTAGACCGTTTTTCTTCATAAGTGCACATTCCTATTGTATACTAAGTATACTTACTACTTCCATGGGTAATTCTGATTAGATGTTGCCGTACATACATAAATTCCCGACATTTTAGGGTAAATATTAATAAGTAAAAGGGCTCACTTCATACAAATCGGTCGACATCAAAATTATGGTATTTTCGCGTAGTATAGTGGCATTACGATACTACATACTACACACTATCAAATAATGGTACAAATAGTATTATAATACTACGGAATCCAACACTGCGTACAAGTACTCGGCTCAGTGACATTATAAAATCTCGAATAATCTCCACAGATTAATATAGTGTAGCAAGCTAATAATCTCCAAAGATGTCTATGATATTCTCGAACTCGAAGACTGATGAACGAACAACAACTTAACCCCAAACTGCTTACACCGACTGAAGATTTTCTACCATTCATCTATCATGGAACTTTGTGATACCTAACTACTTCTTATACTACTAGTACATAATTATATAGTCTAAATACTTGATATTTCATGCTATTTATTATTATTGAAATTAAGTAATATTTCGGTGTACCTAATCGTAGCTTTTACCCGGGATTTCACTCGCTTGATAATTTATCTGAAATTGCAGTAATGTCCATCAGTGACTTTTACAGACATATACGGCTTTTTAATGTTTTTGGATATAGAGGATAGGATACTTAAATGAAATAGCATACGGTTTCATATTGTTTAATTTTTAACGTCTGTATAGCAATAAAATATACCAGCAACATAAAGATTGTAAAATAAATTGGGCTTAACTGTATTAAATAGAATATATTTTATAACAAACAAATAATTATACCATAGTAAATTAACAGTAAATTTATTATTATTAAAAATACGTTTATATACCTAAAGAAATATTACTGCACCTGCACTTATAACTTAATCTTATAAAACGTAGGCATACGTAAGTACACTACGTATGTGTTTTTATTTCCTACTTGATATATTTATTCTGTACAATGAAATGAAATCAAACTGATATATTGAAATAATATTGATACTGACATAAATAAATGGATGTTTTATAAAGGCACAGATGGTAGATTACTTCACATTTATAAGACAATATTCAGTTGAATAGACTTAAAATTCAAAGTCAGCACAAAGGGAAGAAACAGATTTAAACATTAGCAACAGCTGTAAGAAGATTAACGTATATATCAATACCTTTTAAAAATATATCGGCACTAAGGAACTCATCATGATCGTGAAGGAGAACAGGCGTATGATTCATCGGAGAGAAACCTAATGCTGGTATGCCAACGTCGCGTACGTATCTGCTGTCAGTGCCTCCTGGGAATATTCTGCAGTCTAGTTTCAGTTTCCTGGTAGATAATTTATCAATGGATAAAATTGATTTCAATTACATTTTTCAATATATCAATACCTACTTCATAAAAAAATTACTTACAACTTATCGGCAGCAGCTTTGAATGCCACCCAGAATGGATTGGTCGTGTCCAACTTTGTGCATTCTACGTAGGAATTTTTCTGTTCGAATTCAAAAGAAACTCCGTCTCCGGCTTCTTTACACCATTTAGTAATCTGAAAATACACATAAATATAGCTTATGTCAGATAAACTCTATTGTTTTTTACGTTGCTCTCATTTACCTAGTAACTAATTGAAAAAATAAACTGGCTATAAACCGAGCTTATAATTTTATCGTTTTGTTGTAACTAAGATATTCTTATTTTCTAATTTAAAATAAATTACAATAATTATAAAATATTGTTACGATCCACTTGCCACCTTCGTTTATCTTGTTTTTACTAAATCTATACTAATATTACTAACTTTAAACATAAATACTACCAACATTTTCAGCAAAATGAATAATCATGATTATTTAAAGTATAAGTAGGTTGATAGTTTGGTTATTAAAATACATTGATAATAAAACAAAGGCATCTTATAAATAACAAAGCTCGTTTATTAGTATATACGATTTCACTTAAATAATAAAAAAACAAAATAATAAAAAACAACAGTTAATTAAACAGTGAAATAGTTGGAATTTTTCGATACGTCCGGTCTCGTAGACATTTACGTTACCATTGGTGGGTTAAGTTTGTAACCTGTGAGTGGATTTGTTAGAGCCAGTATATGATTAATTTCCACATCCTTTATACGCAACACCTTTTCAATATTTTATACATTCTTCACAAATAAAATAACAAGATCTCAAATAAATAAAAACGGAGGTATCATTGTCTATGTAAGAACCAACTGGAGCTGTAATACTACGACTGAAGTATCCAACCTTGTGGATGCCGACAGCATCCTAATAACAAATAACGACTTTGCGCTCTTAGCCATCTACCGATCTCCCTCCTTCTCTAACGCTGATAGATTCATTAATTCGCTGGATGCCACCCTTCTTGGTCTATCAAACAAACAGACAATAATTGTTGCCGGAGATATCAACCTTAATATTAATGACCCACATCACAATCAAACTGCGAACTACACATGTCTAATGGCGTCACACGGTTTATCTCCTGCTATCACCATACCAACACGAGGTGACACCTGTATCGATCACATATACATTAAATCAAAAACCACTCCTTTTGGTCTTGTTTGCTGCCTGCCAATCACAGACCATAACCTAGCAATATGTAGTCTTCCACTTAAACCACAACAAATAAAAATCGGTAAACGTTGTAAAACCAAAACTGATTGGGACTCAGTTGCTAACGAAATAATTACGTCAAATTGGGACTCAGTTACCAGCTCCCCATGCGTAAATCTAGCTTTAAACCAATTAAACGCTATTATCACACGAGCTACCAACAATCACACACACCAAATCAAAATCAGTCGTAAAATGACAAACATCAAACCTTGGGTCACTCCTGGCTTAATAACAATCATACTAAACAAATAATCTACAACAGATACAGGAACTTCATAAACAACCTACTCCACAAACTCAAAACAGAATATAATAGTCGTGAAATAGCAGCTAGCAATGGTAACCCAAAAAAACTCTGGACAGCTGTTAAAGAAATATGTGGCACAGGTATCTACCAAAACAACTCTACGCAACTAATTGCTTCTAGTGAAACTCCATCCTCATCGCTCGACAGGTGCAATCAACACTTCGTCTCTGTGGGTGAGAAACATGCTGCTAAGATCCTTAGCAAAATTAACACCACGCAAAATTCCCTAATTGAATCGTACAAACCATTGAAAACTAATCCACACTCTTTCTATTTACATCCGACAGACGAAATAGAAATTACCAACACTATACATAGCCTAAATATAGACAGCGCTCCAGGACCAGATCATGTAACAGTTCGATTTCTCATAAAATGCCTTGACACACTAGTAAAACCTCTGACTCACATTTTTAACCTAAGTCTACAATCTGGTGTATTTCCTGACTGCTGGAAAATTGCTGCGGTTTCTCCTATCTACAAGAGTGGTCCCAAAGAGAAACCAGAAAACTACCGACCTATTGCTCTATTGAGCATAATTTCAAAAATCCTGGAAAAAATTGTCAATAGGCGACTGACTAATTTTCTGGACAAACACAACATCATTTCTGATAGACAATTCGGATTCCGGCGAGGCAAATCAACTGAAGATGCGGTGTCGCTTTTGACCAATCAGGTATCACAACACATAGAAAACGGTGAAAGTTGTATTGGAGTTTTCCTTGATTTGGCAAAAGCATTTGACACCGTGTCGACAGGGCTTTTGCTAAAGAAATTAGAGGCTGCGGGAGTCAGGGGAATTCCATTGCAATGGTTTAGTAGTTACCTGACATCGCGCCACCAGTACATAAAAATAGAGAGCCACCGAAGCGGAACACTTCCTATCACATTTGGAGTTCCACAGGGCAGTACTTTAGGTCCCACACTATTTACACTATATATTAACGACGTTGTCAACCTCTGTCTGTGTAACGCTGAAATTATTTCGTACGCCGATGACACAGCCATACTTTTTTTCGACAAATCCTGGGATCGCGTATACTCTATTGCAAATCAGGGGCTTGCTGATGTAGCACGGACTCTAAACTACAATTTGTTAACGCTAAATGTTGACAAGACAAAATATATAGCATTCTCCAAAACAATCTCGTCCAGTCCACCCACAATAATGACACTAAAAATACATACCTGCTCACAGTCCTGCCCACAGTCCATCTATCAATCCTGCACATGCGAAGGTATTGAACGCACTGATCACATTAAATACTTAGGTGTTACTATGGATAAAAACTTATCATACAAAGCCCATATTTCCACACTGTCTGCTCGTGTACGTAAACTAATTAATATTATGAAAAAACTCCGTAACTGCTGCCCTTTACACATCTTGCGCAAAATTTACTATGGCCTTTGCCAATCCATTATCCAATATTGCATTCTCGTATGGGGAAGTGCCGGAAAAAGTACCTTTATCTACGTCGAGCGAGCCCAACGCGCATTAATCAAGGTGATATTAAAAAAACCATACAGATACCCAACAGATTCTGTATATGACGAGTTCAAAGTTCTCAGAGTTCGTCAACTTTTTATACTGAGAGCTACACTTAAAATACAGGCAACTGTCAAGAAACGGTCGGATTATGAAGAATTATTAAAAAAACGAGTATTTAGAATACCAACACCCAACTACACATCCGAATTAGCAAGACGCAGTTCCAACTTCACCCTCCCCAACACCTACAACAAAGTTTACAAAATATGCGATATAAGCAAATCCTCATTAACCACCTGTAAAAAAACCTTAACAGCATCACTACTTACACTTTCTTATGACGATACCGAATCTCTGGTATAGCACCACACACACCCCCTTACACACATACACATACAAACTACACAAACACACCCAAACAACACATCTACATACAAACTTATACCAAAACACACAACACACTCTTAAATGTTTAATAATTGAATTTTAGTTATTATTTTACCTTAAATATATTTTATTTCTTTATTACTTTTTAACACTGTGTTTGTACCACCATGTAACACTTTTGTAAAAAAATTATCAGAGCCACAAGATACAAGCATGCTTAGTTTGTGGCTCAATGTTATTTTGTATAGCAACTTGTTATTTTGGTTAATAAACATTTATTATTATTATTATTATTATATAGAGGAAAGATTTAATTGTTTGTTTGTAGGCTCCAAAACTAATGGACCGATTTGAAAAAATCCTTCACCATTAGAAACAATGTACATGGGCTATAATTTATAAGAAATAAGAAAAGTATTTTAGCTACCGTCTTTTCAAACTCTTCATGATTAACAGTCACCGCCAATCGTATGTCAAATACTGCAGTTAACTTTTCTGGAACAACATTAGATTGTACTCCACCCTGTAAAAATACGAAATAGTCATAAGCTTGTCCTGTTCAAAATTATTAGGACTAATTGCTTTTCTGTTTCATGTGATTGTTGTAATTTTCAATTTAAATGAGTATTCTAGCCCACTTACCACACAGGTCGTATTTAGTGGACAGCTTGAAAATAAAATAAAGCTAAATAAATAATAATTAATAAATACGTAAACGTAATAAAATATTTATAAACTAAACGAAAAATCTATATACTTAAGAAAGGAGGTCATCGAAACCGGCCCAAATGAGGTACCGAAGGTACACTTTTTGGAAAATACCCTGTATTACGCTGATTAAAACTCGCCGTACTTTTTTTTAATTTTGACTGGGGGATGAGAAAAAAATCCTATAATTTAAGAAAAAACTGTCAGTGTCAGATTCTTCTTAAATTGAAAGTTTTTTTTCTCAAATAATCAAATTAATATCAAACGCTGGCGTGCGTTTGATATTGGAGAGTTGTATGGGATTTTGATGACCTTCTTTACAAATTCTGATATTTCTTTACAAAGTACACGCTTCAACCTTAAGTTACTAACTTATATTTCACTTACGTATATTTGCGTCAAGTTGATGGTAGTGACATCACCTATTGTTAGTTTTGGGTTGCTTTCCAATATCTTCTTTTGGTCAGCCCTCATATCCATGAACTTGTCAATTATAAATCTTAACTGGAAAATTAGACATAACAATTAAAAATCTTGAAGAAGCTCCTCGATGTAAATATTTGCATTTCAATCTCTCATAAATACGTACCTTTTCGCCTGCGGTATTCGGAAGCAATAAAGAACCATGACCAGGTTGCCCAGTGCAATGCACATGTATTTCTAAGAAAAGGAGAGAAAAAAAGAGATCTGATGAAAAGACTGTCTAGAACATTCTTAAAAACCAGACCTTCAACAACTACAGTTCTCGCCAAACTTATTGTCCGGGTTGAAGTTGGCACGAGCTAACTTTGATCCGGCCGTAAAAATCGGAGAAAGAAAAAAAGTTAGCTCGTACGAACTTCAACCTGGACAATAAGTTTGGCGAGAACTGTACCTACAATTTGAAGGCTGCAGTTATAATTAGCTAGTCACTTACGCCAAATGCTCCTTTCGCCATTGAACAAGACAAAATCTTCATTAGGACTTGCCATGCCTTCATCTAACGCAAAAACTACGTTGAGGTCCTTGAAATCTTTAGTGTGGACAAATTTTTCCATACCATCGTGACCGCCAATTTCCTCATCTAAAAATTTTAGAAAAAATACCTTGAGATATATATAGGTCTCGGTAGTTGGCTAACGTAAGGCGTACTTATCTGAAGACACACAGGTTCAAACTCAGCCTAAAATCGTTTTTGGCTTTTAAAGATATATTGAAAATGTTCTGCAAAATACAATTAAAAACTAGCTCTCTAGAAATAAATCATAAACCCTAAGATTTTATAAAAAGAGATACACTAACAAAAACGTCCTTCTCAAATAAACACATAATAGGTAGCCTAGTTTTTTTTATTCTAAATTTACCAGGAACAAAACAAACGTGTAGAGTTCTTTTTAATTGGATCCCGGCCTCTTGTAGTCTCCGTATAGCTTCAAGGTATTGAATACCGACACATTTCATGTCTTGCGAACCACGAGCGAAGATCTTCCCAGAATTATCAATGTGTCCGCTGAATGGAGGGTATGTCCAACTATTCTGTAATTAAAACTTAAATTCTATAATTGAAAGGTTAATAATTGGGCACTAAGTAATTGGGAATAATATTTTTTACGTCATTTACTATTTAGTCATTTCCGTTGGTATATGCTTCGATCTCAGTATTCATACCTAAGTTGGATTGTTGGTATATTAGATCGGTTGTTTCCCTATCTTAACGGGACATCGAAACCACGATCTCAAAAGTTACGTTGTTTCTTATCGAATCCTAGATAATGATGACTGTAATATAATCATATCTACCGTATTTGTTGAATTATATCATCTCCGCAGATAATAATATATTTACTCTTTTCTATTATCGGCATTTATCTTGAGTTTGACGAGCTACGAGATACGTAGCTGTCTACATAATTTTAAGTTTTACCAATTTTTTTTATCATTTTTACAACTGACACTTACTTCAAAAACAGGCACCACATCCATATGAGAATTCAACAAGATAGAACCAAGTGATTGATCTTTTCCAGGCCAAGTTAATACCACCACGGGTTTGCGTGGAACCATTTCATACACCTTCAGGCCAAGGCCGAGTCCATTAGCTTGTTTCTTTAAAAACGCTACACAATCGTCTGTAATAATAAAGTTATATTTTACGACGTGTTTGGAAAAACGAAGTTAGACGCATTGAAGTCCTGTCCTTGACATTTCGTGAATACCTAATAACGTGGAGTGGATACATTATTTTGAAGAAAGCATTTTTTCATTATCTTGTTCAATTAGTAATCATTGTAAGCAACTCGTCTGGGAATTGTTTCTACCCTACCGACCTATTCTGCACTCGAGGATATACCTAGTTTAAGGTTTCATATTATCCAATTCTATTGGCTAGGGTAGGCTCAATTGGGAGTTCCAGATAGTCAATGATACAATCCGCCGCATCCTGATTACGATTTATGTTTGTACAGTAGAGAGGTACATTGATTTATTTATAGGAACAAAGTTTATAAGTTTTTCAAAATCCTTTTTCATTGCACATCTTCGTCACCATTGTCACCGGCAAAATTTGATGCATGTTCACATGCATGCAGACCCAGTGGTTTCAGCTGTATATCAGTTTCGTCATAAATAAATATATTAAGGAATTTTACCACAAGTTACTATGAGATTTAACGGACAATATTAATAGAAGCTACGATATAATTTATGTCGTACGAATCGTACGATACATTTTATCATACATTTTTAAAATATTTGAAGTTGAAGGTCATCGTCTTATTATTGTGCGAATTAATGCACGCCCGTCCGAAGAGTAAAAGAGTAAATTGTGCGCGACTGAAGTAAATTATCATTATTTATTGTATACACTAGGAAAAAAATAGTTTCATATACATATAAGTTAACAATGGCATCTGTGACAGTGTACTTACATGTTAACTGCTATTTTGTTTTTTTTTTGTTAATACATAGTAAAAATAAGTATTAAGTTAAAAACTTTAATAATAATAAAAATGCTATAGTTAATTATATTCAGTCTCTAAATATTACCCTATCATATTAGAAGAATTAACTAGCGACCAAGGAGGACTTACCATAGTTAATATTCGGCTGCACACTTGGTATTTTTAGGTACTCGACGAAATTCGCCACAGCGGGATTGTTTTTGTAGTTAGCAGCCATGGTACTACGTTTCGCAGCAAACACTGCAGTGGTAATGATCGCTCACATTGGACGGTGAGCGTGAGCGGAGCCGTGCCCGTATGATAACAAACTTCAAGGAAATACTAAAGCAAACCTATGAACCGACTGTAAATAAATCATTAATAAATTACTTTAGCATAACAACATTATTGTTACGATTACGAATCATTGATTGTGTTAACTGTATTCTACCGTACGTAGGTATCCCTAACTAATTAATCTTGTTGGTAATAAATAAATAATCAATATGAAGCTACATTTATCAGGTCATGAGAAAAAAACAAGTAGTGAATATGACCCGTCTGAGTTCAAAAAAATAAACAATAACTGCAGACTTTATCGCTCATATTTATTTTGTCAACAAAGGCCACTGTGACGAGGTATCCAAGCTGTAGCCCCTTTTTTATTACAGTATTTCAGCAGTGCCCAGGGACAGGGCGCAGACCTTGAATGAATGCAGAAATTAGAAGACTGCACCCTTGACTATCAAGGCTCACTGCTAAGTCGCGGTATGTGGGAACCGAACCGCCTAGAAACCGCCATAGGTTTTGCAATCACATTGCTGTTATCACACGATCTCTTCATTGGTTTTGTGGAATTGTCTTACCATACCTAAATAATTCTTATATAAGAAGTACATTTTTATTTTTATCGTTTTTTGTAACCTGTCTAAAATAAGAAAAAAAATTACTAACAGTTCGTTTTATTTCTTCAAGTTAAATAACTGATTTATCATATTCAATATTAGGTTTCATGATATTACAATTTGAACATCTGAACAATCCTGTATTTCATTCATTCAATTTGTTTTCAGTCCCTCAGTAGAAACCAGGTTTAAAATATTTTTTACTGCTTGGTAAATAGCACAGACTGATGATAGCTACTAATTTAGTAACTACCAAAACTACTCAATCAGTTTGTCTTCTAATTTATGCAAATAAATTATTGTCTTAGATTAGATGCAAACAGAACATAACTAATGACATCATGAAATAATTAGTATTCTAATTATCTGAGGATTATGAAGGGAATTAAGAGTTTTGTATAATTAATCGGAAATTAATAAACATACCTAATATTTTGTTATTTATTTGAAATAGAGAATAAAACAAAAATTAAGCTTTAATAACAACGCGTTCAGGTTTTCCTGGGTACCCAATGGGTACCTAATTTAAATAAATATACTTTGGAGTAATTACAAGTCAATGACTTTGGTACAAGTAATTGTATATTTCTCTTGGTACCTATGTGGGTACTGGTTTGATTATAAATTATTGGTAATTAAACTACTCTCATAATACTTGTGCTATAGGTATTAATCTGTGCTAATACGCCATAATTGCCGTAGGGCTGTCGCTCAGACCAATAAAAAAGTACTTGTTTATTCATGTTTGTCTGAGGGCTGTCGATAATAAAAAAAAATGATTTGTGTTGTGAATGTGTGGGACAAGCTTTAGGTTAGTAGGTACTTACTGAATAATACTTGCACTACTCGCAGTATAAATATTTCTTTAGGTTCATTAAACTTATGAATTATTTCTAATAGAAGATCTTATTTTTGTGCTACAGTAAACATTCATGCAGTAGGACAGCAGTAGGTATTAGACAATTAGACATGACATATCCATGAAAGACGCTTAATATTAGAGGTGTGTAACTTAGCTCTGAGTCAGCTCAATGAGTCAGATCGGGCTTGAGCCGTTGAGCTACAGCTCAGCACCAAAATTACTAGCTCACGGCTCAATTCAGCTCCCGTTGTATTTGTGAATCCCGCCAATCCAATTCTACTAGAACGAATTATTTTTCTGTTCTAATGCATTAAAATAATAATTTATTGAGATGAATTCAATAAATCAATTTGTAAATAAATAATATAAAATGCCTAGCTCGCAGAGTTAACCGAACTGTTGCGGGTCAGCAGCTCATTCGGCTCGATTCGGCACGCGGCTCTTAAATATAAAATGTCTAGCTCGCAGAGTTAAACAAACTGTTGCAGCTCGGCAGCTTATTCGGCTCGATTAGGCGCGCGGCTCGCATTGGCTCGCGAGAGTCGTAAACTAAACCGGTTCAAATTGAGCTGATCTGCGAGCTGTCATTGAATCAGCTCACTCACCTGTCATGAGCTGATCTGTAGTTCGCGTATTTTTGATGAGTTACCCACCTCTACTTAATAATGATCAGCTGATGTGTCAAAATGTCAAACCGAAGAAACCACCATAGATTTAGAATAGTATATTGTATATCTATGGAAACCACAGAAGAAACATCATTAGAGTCCAGGCACATGAGTAGGCAAGGAACAGAGTATAATCTTCTAAGAAGCGGGCAAAATACATACCTAGTAGGGTTGGCACAGTAGCATAAAATTAAATAAATAAACCTTTTTACAATCTGCTTTTTGTTAAAAAAACAAAGCGTTTTAAAATAAGATTTTTATTAAACCACTACGGCAGAATATTTTTTTTTATAAAATTGTTACTCAAATTTTTTTTCAAATTTGTTTTGAAGTAGGTATTTTTTTGTTTTCGTTTTTTTTTAATAATCTAATTTTGTTATAACTAATGTAATTCTAAGTTTTTTTTATTATTGTAATGGAAAGCGAATGTCATATCAAATGACATGGCTAAATTGGGTTTGGGCGACTGCCTACGCAATGTATAAACATTTGAACCTAGTAATAAAATAATGCTGAATATTTGAATATTACTATTTCGCATGATAAAAGTTTCAGGAACTTTTTAGATTGTAACAATTAAATATTACAATCCTCAGAACAAATCGTAAAATTCTACGATAGTAGGTACAAACTTCAACTTAAGTCTTCTTCTTCTTCTTTTTTATTAATGGCAAGCGGTGCCAATGTCGACAATTCTGCCAATGTAGATTGTGTAATGGAAAAAAGTGTGTATAAATCGGGAAAATTAAAAGAAAATATAATTATATAAATAAATAAATAAATATCCTGGGACATTTTACACAGCACCATCTAGTCCCAAACTAAACAAAGCTTGTACTATGGGTACTAGATAATGGATATAATACTTATATATTTTTTTTTGTAAATACATACTTATAATACATAGGAAACACCCAGACAAACACAAACATTTATATTCATCACATAAATATTTGTGTCTTGTGGGAATCGAACCCTCGACCTCGTGATCAGCAGTCCGGTACTCGAACCACTAGACCACAGACGTCATATACTTGATTCTTAATAAAACTAACTTTGAAACTTAGTGATAGATCTAAACACTGAATTAAACAAATAAGAATACATAAATATTAAATTGTTAAAAACATTCTATATACCACAACCATATTCACTATATTCGGTCTAATGTCGTTAACACGGATAAAAAACATCAACGCCTCAAAGAGTTTGGGGGAAGAATGAGTTATAAGCACACAATAATCATTGAATGAATATTTGAATGTTACGCTAGTGAGACTTTCTTTTACATGTCATTCATTTAGCCATGTCCTTTCGTGCCGATATTTGTACCGAGTTGTATTATTTTGACACATAACATATCTGTCTTAGTAGGTAATAGGTATCTACCACATTGAAATAATAAATTTAATAAACAACAAGTCATTATAATTACTTAGTGGAGTGGACTTTAACCTAACAAAAATATTTTTATTCTTCTATTATTGTTCATATATACACTGTAAAGTAAACCATGTTTGCACTTTTTTTTATTAAAATACTTTCAAACTAAAATAATAACAAGCACGATACGTCGCTAACGACGACTCAGCGAGCCCTCGGGCAGAGCCGCGCCGAGCCAAACCGGTTTCGCTCCGTACGTGACAGGCAGCGCGTGCTCACGCGCGCCTCACGTTTGTAGTAATGTACCTATCGCAGCGCGGTTGGCTGAAGCTTAGTCTCTGTTCCGTACTCTGTGGTCCAAGAAGTCGCGCCATGCCACCATGGCGCCACCGTTGTAGTCCTAGATGCAGCGCTGCTATCGCAGAACTAAATGTTGCCAGTATGAATATTTTTTTTCCAATAAGGCTTGAATATTAATAATTATGCAAGTTTGTACGTTCGTTCATTCTACACCCAGAACATCTGAACGATCATGAATAGAATAGCATTACGTATTTAAAAAAACAATATTTTTTTTAATTCATTTCGTTTTTATTTAGGCACTAGACATCTTTTATATGGTTGTCAACAATATGCTGCCCGTAGTTATTTAATTAGACAAAAATCTGCAGATAATTATGGTAACCCTAAAGTTTAGATGTTTTATGACGGCGACTCGATTTAGGAATTTTTCTGTTCTAAATTACAAAATTACGCACTTTAAGGATCAGTTTACGGGCTGCACTTTTTAATACTTTACACTCCATTATTGCTGTCCATTTCAGATTTCACTTAAAACAACTAACGATATTGACTTTATGGGGAACTGTTTTTTGTTTCCGCTTTTCCCGTAAGACTTCCATTGGTGGCGCGGACTCTACTCATGTAACTAGGATTTTAATAGGGATGTCGGAAATGCAAAAAGTATCGATATATATCGTATCGATATTTTTTTATTTAAATATCGATATTGATTGATTTTCAAAAACTATCGATATTGATATTTTCCAAAAATATCGATATATCTGGGAGGCCCAGACGAAGATGGCGGGATGAGCTTGATTCCTTCTGGAAGGATTGGTCCCAAATAGCCTTAAACCGTGAGGAATGGAAAGAGGGTAGGGAGGCCTTTGCCCTGCAGTGGGACGGTAATGGCTGAATAATAATAATAATCGATATATCGGCCAACTTAAAAACCAATTTATAAAACAGCAAATCTACTTGACCAATTTCATTGATTGATTTTTTAATCATATAACTTATAAATGTTTATTGGTCTGAAAAAAATATAGATTTTTATACCTTTTCGATACTTGGAATTTTACATCGATATATCGAAATATTAAATATCGCTCAAAAATATCGATGCATTGAAAAAATAATATCTGTATATCGATGTATCGATATTTTTTCAACAACCCTAATGTTAAACTTCGTTAGATGCTAGAAAATGGCAACGAGTACAAGTTTTCTTATGATTTTAATATATTATTTTGTTAAAATTTATGTTACAACTTAAATTGACTCATCATTTTAATGGGTCTAATTTTTATATATTACAATAATTGACAAGTTTTGAATGAATGGAAACGAATGAAGTAAACAACAAACTTGAACGTATTGGCAATGCATAAAAAGAAATTTGTATCTGTGTCAATGTAATGTCAGTGTCACAAACCATCACAGACACACCTGACACACTGCTAATCAGTACTGTCACCTGTCACATAATGTTGTGATCGAGAAAAAGAAACGTTATATTTTGAGGTTTTAAAACAATCCAAGTATTTTTTAGTCTAGTTGGTTTCAAGAATTCGTGTTATAATTTTGAAATGGGTGACAATTATTACGAAGTTACTGCTGAGTTGGACGCTAGAGAGATCTTAAGATATCTCAATAATTTAGGCATACATAATGTTAGTGGAGAAGTTCTCAAGTATTTCATCACAGGTTTGTAACTGATTCAGATTAATTCCAGCTATATTACTTTATACTATTGTATGTAACGCTTCAGTTCTCATATATTGTAACTCCTTATTTATCTATACTCCATACTAATATTAAAAAGAGGTACAAGTTTGTGACATTGTAGGAGGTAATCTCTGGATCTTCTGAACCGATATACAAAAATTTTTCGCTGTTAGAAAGATACATAAACCAGTACTGCAGACTACTTTTTACAAAAAATTATACATAATAATAGTACCTGAAGAGATGCAAGGGCAGATCGCGAGTCTGTAATAAGTAGATTATATACCTACCCTACTAATATTATAAATGTGAAAGTTTGTATGTATGGATGGATGTTTGTTACACTTTCACGCAAAAACTACTGAATGGACCTGGATGATATTTGGCACAGAGATAGAACATATTCTGGAATAGCACATAGGCTACTTCTTATCCCAGTAAAATGTATGGTTCCCTGTGGGATAGCAGGCAAAGCTGCTGGCAGAAAGCTAGTACCATATAATTAATTAAATTACCATCACAATTAAATAGTCTCTGGGGCATACTTACTAGTATCAAGTATTTATTGCTAAACACAGTACGAAAACAGTAATATTTAAAAGAAAAATAAGTTTCCATACCAATCAACATAATCTTTATTTTTCTAGTAAACAAATACAGATGCGTACCATAACTTGCATACTTGCTTGATGATGCAATTGATGTTGGAGTATGTATGGATTGTTTTATGCTATGCATTTTAATAGTTTTCTAAATAATCAAATTAAATACTTTCAGATTTAAAGAAGCTGATAAAGTATGACCTTCAACAGAAGAATTCTAGTAGCCATGGGAAATATGAGGCTCCTGGTCTGGAGAGGTTGCACAGTGCTAGCACATTTTCCTCCCGCATTAAGTCTAAAGGGCATGATTCTACAAATACAAAATGCACCAGAGAATGTCAGAAAACACGGAAATGCATTAATTTGAGAAATATTCATTCTGCACCCAACTTAGGTCCTCCAAAAATAGATGAAAAACCACTGAGAAGAGCCTGCTCATGTGTTGTGTCTAGAGTTGAAAAGAAACCTGAATTAGTGAAAGAAAAGAGCTCTACTTGTACTACTAGTAATAATTGTAAGTACTAATTATATTCTTCCAAAAATTGAAATATTGAGACTGGTTAACGTTTTGTTTTAAATAAATCTTGATCTATGGAATCAATTTGGAAGAATTCTTATACTTGTAAAAAGCTACATTATTAAGTGACATAGGCTCTATTTTTTACAAAAGTCCGCCAATGTTAACTGCTGATTACTTCTAAATGTGTCTTTACTTCTAATTTGTTTTTAGTAATCAAAGTTACCAAACAACCTGCAGTTAAGAAATGTGATCCAGTATCTCTGTATCATTATTACACTTCTTTGTGGAACAAGTACAAAACAAATGTACCAGGGGAAAATGACTGGTCAGACTTAAGATGGAGTATCAGGCAAAAGATGGCTGGGAATGTTGTCAAACAGACTTCATCAAATAAGGTAAGCTTTTAGTGATCATGATGTAGACAGAAACACAAATAATTTAGAACTTACCTATTTTATGCTTGCTTTAATTATAGTTGTTTCTGGCTTCTTCCACCTATCAAGGTTTGTTTTTATGCATGGTATTAAATTGTGGTATGCAATAATACACTTACAATACCATATCTACAGAACTTGGTTTATAATAATTGTCTTTAATTTAATGCTGTGTAAAGAAAGTTACTGATATACAATTTAGCAGATTTTGTTGCTTTACTGGTCCAGTAAATATTTATTTTGCTTATGTAGTTATAATCTTAGATTAATAACATAGTTATAATTTAGTATACCTTAGCTATTGGTATATTATTTCCTCTTTTAGGGCCCTGAATCACACAGAGAAAAAGAACAAGGAACAACTAAGTCCTGACAGTGATATTGGAAAAAATTAATTGCTATCAGCCAACTTTTTGTAAAGAAATGTTATTCATTTTTGTAGCTATGACTATAAATAAAAAACATATATTTTTAAAGTTTTCTATTATTTTTATACTCCCTAATAAGTGTACAATAAAAATAACTTATATTACAAAGAAGCAACAACACTGCAATATTATTGAAAAGAAATGAGAATTAATTTAAAAGGTTTTGGAAGCAAAAGAAAGGAACTTTTTTTTAAACCTGCTTTGAAGAAGTTTATGTTGAGTATAAAAAACTATGGTTTTGGGTTTAGTATCTTCAATAATGTAAGTTTGGGTTCCATATTTTGTGTTGGCATTTAGATTTCACATAATGTTACTGCTATCTCTAATATCTACAAAACTAAACAGCACACTTTAAACTTGATTTACTTTGAATGCTTGTTGCTGTTTCATTGTATCTGAGTGAAGCAAACGCAGTATCCTCTCTTCAATCCTCTCAGCTGCAGCTTGTGTTAATACAAGGGTGTCATGTTTTAACATGGAGTGGACATTGAGTCCATAAACTGGCATAATGTTAACATGTCCCATGCTTTCTATGGCTGCTGTTATGTTCCTTGGTGCATAATCAGTACTGAAAAAAAATTACCATATTAATTATTTATCTATTTAATGACTGTACAAGACACAATTTATTTACTCAAAAGTCTATAAGTATCATATAATTGCTTTCTGCCAGCGGCTTTGTCCGCATGCTCTGGGTATCTACTATATAAAAATAAGTCGGGTTTTCCTTCCTGACGCTATAACTCCAGAACGCACGAACCGATTTCCACGGTTTTGCATTCGTTGGAAAGGTCTCGGGCTCCGTGAGGTTTATAGCAAAGAAAATTCAGGAAACATTTCAACAGAAATGTGGGTTAAAAAGGTTATCAAGACCACACGGGCGAAGCCGCTGGCGGAAAGCTAGTTTCTTATAA
Source organism: Acronicta psi (assembly GCA_946251955.1). Taxonomy (NCBI): domain Eukaryota; kingdom Metazoa; phylum Arthropoda; class Insecta; order Lepidoptera; family Noctuidae; genus Acronicta; species Acronicta psi. Next base: position 4,215,134 of record OX276475.1, on the reverse strand, counting down.
ATTATTCTATGTTGATGACAAACAATCACTTGTATGATAATAACCAAATATAAGTAATATTACTGTTTGAAAGGTTTCTCAGGCTTTGTATTTAGTGTGGCTATGTTTTACAATGATTTAAGTATCAAGTTGTGTATAATTATGGTAAAGTTATTACCACATAAATTAGTCATAGAATTTAACAACAAAACATACTCATCAACAATCAATACTGAAGGTCCCCAGTTCCTCTTTTCTATAAGTTCATTTATATAATCGGGCTCGTCTGATGGCATTTCTAAGTCCTTAACAATACGTAGATCATCCTGAGCAAGTTTTGAAGATAAGGTGGTCGTGAGGCCATGTATTCTGAGGTGGAAGGGTAGCATGAAAAAGTGGGATTTGCCAGAGCGGGGTCCATGGGCAATACCACCACCGCGCCAAAGCGGCGAACGAATGGATCCATGCCGGGCACGGCCTGAGCCTTTCTGTGGCCATGGCTTCTTGCCACCACCTCGCACTTCTGCCCTAGTCTTTGTGTGAGCCCATGACACGAACCTAATCTTTTTTTGCCAAATCACATTTTGATGTATTATGTCTATCCGAGGAGGAACGGCGTAAACCGATGGATGTAGCTCAAATAACCCCAACTTTTGCTCTTCTATAGTATCGAGGTTTTCAATCCATACTTCACGGGGCTTAGTGTATTGCGGTTGAAAAGCCCATTCTTTTTTTGTGATAGATAAAGCGTTTGAAGCTGTGGGAGTAACAGCAGCTACGTTTGAAGAAAATACTCTGATCTGAGGCGCCACAGAAATGTGTAGTCTTCTGATAGCACTTATTAACGCAGAAGTCATGTTTAATAACAGTTCGTGATGCCTTTTATATAATAGTAACACACATAAAACGAAAAAATTAGAAGATAACCTTAACACAAATCAAAACATATTCTAATCTGTCACTTTTGTTAGGTTAGAAAGTGACCAGGGACCAGGTTTAGATTTGGGCACGTTCAAAACGATAGTACAAAAAATTTAAAAGGATAGTATTAAAAAAAATATATATAGTACACTATTATTTTGAATTAAAAGTCATTAAAATCGATACCAGTTTGTGTAAAATTTACGTAATCTCTTCCAAGTTTATCAGCTCTTCAACATTTGTTTGATGCTAAGTATAAAATCAGTACAATTACCACTTTTTGCTTACCGTACCGCCTATGGATTGTGTTGCCAGTTTTGGTCTTATCTAGTCTTAGTAAGGTTTATTATACTGAATATTCTCTCACAAAGACAAGAGTACAAGACTTTTTGAAGGGAACTTGAGGATTGAACGAGTGAAGACCTGTAGAAGTGTGAGAAGTGCAATTTGTTTTTTTATTTTGTGGTTTTTAAATGTTGGATTGGTATTTAATGGTTTTTATATAAGTAATTTATGCCAACTAATGAAATTATAGTATATTTTGTACCATCCTTAGATATGTAGTATATCGAAATCCAACCCTGCTGTTAGTGAACATCATATTGACAGAACTTGTATAACAAATAAATAGAACGACGGAATGCTTTCGTTCTTCCAACGATAAACTTACAGCCCTTACAGGTGCTAGCTTCTTTGCAAATGTTCTTTCACAGAAATGTAAATAAAGTAATATTCGATTTCCCGCGACCACTCCAAAAGTGATGATAAAAATATAATTATGTTGTGATAGATCGATCTATTTAATTTGAATTGAAGGATTTGTTTTCACGTACTTAGATACTATATGATACCACTGCAATCTCATAATTTCTACAATGTTTTTATTATAATTAAAATACGAAAGCACGTAAATTTCCACGCTGGTCACATAAGAGTGACCACCAAGTTCTAAAAAGCGTCGCCAGATGGCGACACTATACCTATATGTAGATATAGATTTCCAAAAATCCCAAAATTACTGTATATAGGTAGATAGATAAGATCCACTAGGTGACACATTGCGCTATAAAGTTTGCCCTCTCGGTTAGCTCGTATTTAGTCGGTATAACGGTGATTGTCGTAGTGCACCTATAGCTTCACGTTCGCCCAGCTTATTTCGTAGTTACTACGTTTTACACAACTTACTCAGTTCTACGGGTTCTAAGTAGTTCTAATCATAGCCATATAAATAAATAAATATCCTGGGACATTTTTACACAGCATCATCTAGACCCAAACTAAACAGAGCTTGTACTATGCTGTGGTACTAGACAATGGATATAATACTTATATACTTTTTTTTTGTAAATACATACTTATAATATATAAGAAACACCCAGACAAACACAAACACTTAAGTTCATCACAATAAATGTTTGTGTCCTGTGTGAATCGAACCCACGACCTCGTGATCAGCGGTCCGGTACTCGAACCACTAGACCACAGACGTCGTCATATAAAAGTAAGTACACATAGTACGTAGTTACAACATCTATCGATCACTGCCTTTTCTACTTTATTAGTAACTTGGTTGGTTAGATACACTATGTTTCAATCTACCTACTAAATCACCCCACTTTAATGTGGCAATGGCACGAATTGAAAGTGCAGATTTGTGGCAATTTTCTCTTGGCGTGGCATTAATTACGCTACAGAACTGCCGAGAGCAAGAAGCTCGTTCGGATCACTATATAGCACCATTACACAGCCCAATCTCAATTTCAATTTCATCTTGCCGATTTGGCTCTGAATTAGGGGCGATTTATTTTCATTCGTAACATTCTCTCGTGCCGTCGTGGAAGGTAAATGTTAAGGCTTGCACAGATTTATTGCCTTTCATGTGAAACTTGACGCCTTCATTGTTACAATGGACAGAGGTATTACTCTTTGATACTAAACTTCTAACCCCGCTGCGCTTGCTATGAACTAACGGGACATAAAGTCTGGTCAAAGTTGGAAAAAGTTTCATCGTCACTTTTTTTTTCTCTCTTATAGGGTAGTGCTTCAAACCAAATTGTTAAATGTGGGTATTATAATGAAAAGTAAATATACAACAATGTCGTTAGTAGTTTCGTAGTGTATCCGTATCGTCTCAAAATTCACTATCTCGCAGATTATTGAATGTATCATTCGATAAAATAAATCAATTGACTTTATTAAACAAATAATAATATAATAAAATTATTTCTGAAATATAGTGATACCTAACACGTGATACATTCAGGTAAATTGCTTACTGTCAGTGGTAGAACGAGGTATATGAAACGTAAGTAGGTACTTACCTAGAATCTTTTTTAAAATGAGTAGTGATGAGTAGCGTCTACTTCATTTGGTATTCGTGTATAGACAATCATTTGCGGGAGTCAACACTTTTATATTATAAAATCCCTCTTATTCCTTAGATTTTTTTTATAAAATGAGAAAAATTCTATTATTTAGCAATTTAGGTAGGTATAGTAGGTACTCGCCAGGAGTTGGTCCGAATCACTCTCTGACAACGCTCTCTCCGAGAATTATGACAGGTTAATCGGCACCTGAGTTGGGTTTGGGCTCAAATTTCCGGCGCAACGAGAATAACTCGATACTACAATCAAGATACACCAATCATCGAAATGTATTGATTAAATGTCACCAGTACGTCATTGATGTAGATCATCGGCTCTTAAATGGTTTTCAACCATATTTTACCCACTTTATAATATCATTTAATACCACATCTACACTTATCATCAGGTGAGATTCTGGTCAAGCGCAAACCCATCAACGATAAAAAAAAGCTTTGACGACAAAAATACAGGCGTGATGGTTGTTAAATTTTAAACGTAGGTATTGTGGAACCAGACGCATATACATATACAAACATAATTAGTTGAAACGAAGAAAACAACAAACCGTTCCCAAATTTTCTCGGGGTACCTGCAAGTCTCACGAAAACGCTTTCGGTAGGTACCTAACGCTTGAGGTACAACTGTTAGCCAACTGTTAGGCACGGGTCTTCTTTCCGAATGAGAAGGATTAGGCTATACGTAGTCCAACACGCTGGCCTAATGCGGGTTGGTTGGCAGACTTCACATGTCGAGAAAATCTCTCAGGCATGCAGGTTTCCTCACGATGTTTTTCGTCGTTAAAGCAAGTGATAATATTACGCACATATGATTTTGAAATGTTTGAAAGGTCTTGGATTCGAACAGGAGAGAGCCTTGGATTCAAACTCGGGACCTTTGACTTGGCAGTCCAATGGTCATATTACTAGGCTATCACTGTTGCATGCATAATACACTACGTTTAATTTAGTCGTAAAATATGTATATACAATTTATATATATATTTATATAGGTACCTTTATAATTATGAAATTCGTCTGTACTTGTGTTTGTCATCAGTTCGCCATCTCCTCCTAAACCGCCTAAACGGTTTCAACAATTTGGGTGATATTTGTATATGTGTTCCTAGTTCAATGGGTTCCTAGTTGGTTTGAAAACACGATTGAAGCCGGTAAGTGGTGCTGCTGTCGTACAGGCAAAGCTGTGCACTGGGTCGCTAGTTTACCAAATAATGGGTATGTAATATTAATTATTCTCTTCCTTTTTATCCCTGACTCTGAAGATACCCTCGCCTCGTTCTCTTGTGCCTTTTTCTATAAAGAGTTTACGAATTTATTGTTCACTTTATTTATAGCTTTTTACGCGATTTACTTATAAGAAAGTTACGCACGCAGTACCTACAGCTACGTAAAAAAATATCTAGGTACCTATTTAAAATTTAAAATTGAGTCTAATTATCTAATTGTTTTTTTTATGTTAAATAATTCATGACTGCTGTGTAATGTATTCAAATAATATTGTAAAAAAATTCAAAGTGAAATTAAAATTACTTACATGGAGTGTTTCTTACGATTTAAACAATGTAGCATGAATTTTAAGGTTTACAATTATATAGTAATTAAATTTTAAATTTCTCAATTTAAAAACAATACATTAAGAAATATTTAAAAAGCTTAATATATTCAAAAACATTTTATATTTTATCTTTGAGTATAATTCTGCTCAAAGGAACACTAATCTGTTTTCCTTTGAAATGGGCTTAGGAGTCTTCGAACGGGAAAATGTCAGAATGGTTAGACACGATTTACTTAGACACGAACATAAAGAAAATGCACGACTGACAAATCATTCTGTAGTGTGACGACATCCTCATTTTCTGAGTTCGTACCCCAGTGGAAATATAATTGAAATTGCGGGATGTTGTTATGTTTTGGTCTCTATGTCTCTGGTTACATTTGTATTGTATTGGTGATCATAACATGTACTTAATATTGATTGTTAGATTATACAAGAGTATCAGTAGGTTACGTTATATCTATGCTGGCCCGACTGAAGTTAGCCGTTTAGTTACGCAGTACAGAATAAATAAAACAATCATTCCATTGAGCATTTAAACGGCCAACATCATCCCGGCCAAGCTATGCCACGCGTACTATAAGGTATACCAAAGAGAATATTTCCAATCTCTAATAGGGATAAAGAGTACGAATAAATTTAATTATTTTAGACAAGTTCGTTCTTGATAAATCAGCTTTGACACGACATATCACTACAAAACAAAGTCGCTTCCGCCGTCTGTCTGTCCCTATGTATGCTTAGATCTTTAAAACTACGCAACGGATTTTGATGCGGTTTTTTTATTAGATAGAGTGATTCTTAACGAAGGTTTATATGTATAATACATGACCACGCGGGCGAAGCCGCTGGCGGAAAGCTAGTTTTTCGATAAACTATAGATAGACATCTACTGTATATTGGATATTACGATATGGTGACTATGGTGTCAAATCTACCGACTTTCTTTTTGTGCGTAAGTTTAATAATGAATTCGTAATGATTCTAAAAACTGATATAGTATTAATATTATCTAGTGTAAGTAAGACAAACTATATAATTAAACTATTTATGAGAAATGGACAATAGTGAAAGAAGACACAATATCTGCATCCGTCCAACTGACTACAACAATGGGTAGGTAAGTCCAACATTAATATTCATAAATACAATTTTCATCCCACCGTCTCGGAAAGAGTATTTTTACTCTTCGATATCTGAGTGCAAAAGCCGTTTTTATCCTCTAGAGAGACAAAGTAAATTGAATATACAACTTTTTTTAATTTGTTAAAAACTCGGACTTGGAACCTTCCCTAGGTTCCGAGTCTAAACGCAACAAAGTATCGATATATGTCAAATCGTTTTTTTTTTAAAATATCAGTATCGATACTGATATTTTTATTTAAAAATATCGATATGTGGGGGATATATCTTAAAAACCAAATTATAAAACAACAAATCAAGTCGACCAAAAACAAAAAATACATTAAATATAATTTGTTAAAAAGATGTTAGTATAAAAAAGTATTCCTTTTTGGAATTTTATAATCTTAAAACTTATAAATGTTTATTGGTCTGTAAAAAATATAGATTTTTATACCTTTTCGATACTTTGAATTTTATATCGATGCATCGATATATCGAAATATTAAATATCGCTCAAAAATATCGATACATTAAAAAAATACTATCCATATTTTTCCAACAAGCCTATCGGAACTTTCTTGGTGTACTTTTTTAAGTCACTTTTTTTTTAAGTCACTAACACCAACATTACAATACCTAACAAAAATATTACACTCAAGTTATTGTAGCAACGTTACTTTCAATTTCTCTTAATTATACCTAGTATTATTTGTTATAATTTAAAGAATAGGTATCCTGTAAAACGTACCTATCATATAGTATTTAATACCTAAACTGAAATGAAAGTATCTTGTGGTTGTAAATGTTTTTTTTAGTCATTTCCTCGCTGAGGTGGGATGAAAAATTACGTGTTGCACTCGAGTGCAAAGATTTTTTACCTTGTGCTCTTTTAATTCCCTCGCTGACGCTCAAGATTCTAATTTTTGAATTAAATTTTAGAATCCTTCGCTTGCTCGGTCATCAAAATTGAGCACGCGGTTAAAAATCAACTTTGCACTCTTGTATAACAAATAACTATTAAATTCTAAATATTATCATCCCTAATGTGTTAATGCACACCACAGTTTTGTGAACTTTAAAAACTGTGTGCAATAACTAGCAAACACCTGTGTACACAATCCCAAATGTGCTATTCGTTACTTAAAAACTTGACATAAAATGGGTGCTTTTTGCTCACTAAATTGTAACACCACAGTCACCAACATGCATCAACAAAAACATAATTTCAGCAGCAAAAAGAAAGAAAGAAAGGGCCGCAGTGGAGAGTTCATTGAAAGGGCTTGCGCGTCCTGGGGGTCCCAAGACGTCGCCGCCATGATGCTTATTTACGAGTCACGACTATGTTTTGTTTATGTGGAAACTTCGCAGATGCAATGTAGTCTCTCGATAGGGATAAAACTCCGATTTCGGAGAGAATATGGAAATATTCGACGCGGCGACACGTCGAGATACGAGGGTTTTATTTATTTTAGAAGAAAAGTTTTTTTACTTGTTGCTTTTGTTTTGTTTTGGTGTGGTACCTATAGTGTGATTGTGTATTTGAATGTTCGAACACCCGATTCAACTGAATTTAATCAATTGTTTTCTAGATGAAAATGAGAAACGACGAGCTACTACGCCTGTAGAAAATATGGAAAAATATCCCTCAAAATCTTTTATGGACATCATACCACTCAAATAACATCAATCCCGGAATAATAATAGTTCGTAGTATCGGAACGGAAATAAATAATAGCTGTTCACATTTTTACGATACACAAACGCGATATCTCAAGATTTAACTCAAAAATACCTATAGATAGTTTTAATGATTGTGTTAGAGATACTTTTATGGAAGAAAAAGACATACTGCGCCCACCCCAGGTGAATTGGTATAAGGGCAGGAGGATAATGAATTAACTATTATAAACTTTAACATAAAATTAAAAAGTATGATAAAAGTATTTTATCAATATTAATAATCTGTGCACCATTTCACGCCGTTTAATATGAGAACAACCTTTGTCTATGCCGCGAGACCAAATAAGAAACAAAAACAACAAAGAAATGGCTGCAAAATTAGAATTCGAATTTCGAATTTTGGGTTCGGAATTTTAGGAAAATGTCAAAATGGCTGCCGGATTATGCTCCGATCGCCAATTTTTTCTATAGTTAATGGTGATGTTTTAATTTAAAACTTGTATTGCGTTATTCGTATTCTTAGGTAATGATTTTCCTGTGTGTGTTGTGTTAGTGTTGTTCAAGTGTAGTTAAACAGTGTTTAGTGTGTAATAGGTATGAGATCGTCAACTTTAAAGTTAGTAATGGTGATGCTTGAATCCAAAAGTTGTATTGCTGTTATTAAAATTTTTATGTAATGATTTTTCTGTGTGTTAATGTTGTTTAAATGTAATTAGTAATATTATGGGGTACATGGTGAAGTGTGTAGGACTATAGGTATCCAATGAGTGTGTACAAAAAATATGTGCCGAAGAAAACGCTAGGCTAGATAGTGGACTATAGCCTGACCGCTGTCATTCTAAGACAAAACCCGTTCCCAGCAGAATTACATCCAGAGTAGGAGAAATGCTGCAAGTTGCATTTGCGGCTGGATCCAGAGGTAAGTGATGCATGCGTTTAACTTTTGTTAAAATTACCTACTTATTTAAGTACTTCTAATAATGTATTACACAATCTACACACTCAGTGGCGTACGTGAGTTCTGCCTCCCGGGGCGCAGACAACTTGTCGCCCTTTTGTTTAGATACCTTTTTTTATATATTTTTGTATTGCATTTTCCATGCTAAGATTACAAGTTATTTTTAATGAAGTTAAAAAATCGGCTGGCGGGCAGGATTCACAATAGATGTCGCTACGTGTCGCTACGTCACACAGTGGGCTGGGATTACAAGGTTGGGTCTTAAGAGATCAGATGTATTTTTTTGGTATCTAGGCATAAATTTAAAACGTTTTTATTCTTTGACTTTTTTTAATTTAACGAGTACTTTCGGAGATATAGCCATATCAAATTTGTATGAAGAGTCATGTTATTTTAGTTAAGCAATTTATTCCAATTAAATTGAAATTTAAAATAATGTATACTAAACGGCCTGAAAACCTCAATACCTACTTAGTTCTTAAAAAAAAAACAATGTTCGACATTTTCCACCACCATAGGCAGGTATGACGTAATTTGTTTTGAGACTTATTTCCGGGAATCAAGGGATAAGAGTGCGCGAGCGCAACAACAAGTTATGACGTGTCGTAACGTGATTGGTACAATGATAGGGTACCTACGGAATGTTCGGTTGCATTCAAAAGTACTTCAGTGTTCTATTACCCACCATAATAGACGCACTACCCCCACACATTCATTACTTACTTATTTGTTATTTTGTATTTGTGAAAATGTTTGAAAATTTAGTGACAAACCTTGATCTTTTCGTTATTTTAAAAAACAGTGGCAGTATTAAAAATAATGACAGTTTGTGTAGTGAGATAAGATCTAAATTTTTAGTCGAATTAAGTGATGATCACGAAAAGACCTTAAAGTTGTTTTGTGCAAAATTTTGTTATAATTTAAATAGAAGATGGGAAAACGCTTATCGTAAAGAAAATATATTCAGAACTAAAAATAGTGAATGGTTACAAGAAAACATAATATGGCCAGACATTATTAAGTGTTTAATAGGCAGTAATCAAGATCAACCAGTACCGAGTACATCAACTCAGTATGTATCACCATCAAAAGTTTCTGTCGGTGTCTCCACCGAACAAACCCCAAGAAAACCTTTTTGTGAATTAGCGCCTAAACAGAAAAAAAGACGTGCAGAAAACTTTCATTTATCTTCGGACGAAATAAAATATGCATATTTTGAGCAGTTGAAAGCGGATGGGAATGAGGAGGTTGCTAAAATACTAGAACATTTACGCAAAAAACGCGCCTAGTTCTTAACCTCTATGGTGGTGTGGAATAGAGAACAAAATTTGAAATTGCGACCAAATCGCAGAAAATCGCAACCCGAGAATAGGCGCTAAAATAGGACAAATATACGTACTATGCATACGTAGAGTCAATTCTTTGAGAAAATTTGAGAATTTCGAGATTTTCACATTTTTTTCTTTTGCTTCATACAAAAATTACTTTGGATATTTATAACTCTGGAAATACTAAGTTATCTGAACGACCCTCATAGAAATAATTACTTATAATCGATAGAAAAATCCAACACAATATTTAAAATTTCAGAAAAAGAAACTTTTTTTTTTTAAATGCTAAGTCCTTTACCGGCCCGTTTCAGCCCACTGTGCGTCACCTGTCGACGTAAGTTTAGAATGTGAAGGAAGATTTGAGTGGCAAGCGGGGCGCGCGGTAAGTACAGCAATTTATTACTTGTAATATTATTTAAATGTACCTATCCACTTTGACATTGGCAGAATTGTCGACATCGGCACCAATTGCCATAAATAAATAAGAAGAAGAAGAAGAAGCTTAGCGGTCAAAGCGTCTGCTGTACCGAACCGTCAGCCGATTTTTAGGACATTTTAGCTAAATCGGATAACCAGATAAAACATAACAAATAAAGTCGACCTCGTATTTATTCTGAACCTAACGCATTAATAGATACGGGTGCCAAATTCTGTACAGGTTTGAAATCGCTGCTGCAAACAACGTTTTGTCAATGTACTAAATAAATGTGACGACATTTTTTACGGTTTACTGGCGATACACATATAGTACTTTAGTCCAGTTGACTAAACTAAATTTGTTACAAAACTAACCCTATAAAATAATTACACAAAAGGCAACCTACCTATCATCACGCCTGTGTTTCCCGAAGGGTTAGGCAGCGGTGTACTCATGTACACCCACAATTTGCTGGTCGCATGTAATGGGGCAAATGGGAAAATCCAATCTCCAAGCTGCTACTTACTGAGAATTTCAGAAACCCAATAACGCTGCTTGATCTGGGAATCGAACCGGGACTTCTAGCGTAGCAGTCACGCATAGGACTAGACAGATAAAAACTTTTTTACGAACATATTAAAGAAAATACAAACTTGTATTACAAATAAAATGTCTGATCTTTTTCTCAGAATGTATTGCAGGGTTGTACTTCAGTGTATATTTAGAGTAGTATGAATTATAGTATAAATATTTTTTTTTAACTCTAGGTAACTTGAATATTTTGGAAGCCCTCTACTAACATAATAAGTAACTACCTATGTTATGTATCTACTTTATCATTTATTTTTGCATGTTGCTAAAATACTAGTCTCATATAAAAACTGTGCCTATTTATACATATTTAATATTATTCTGTCTGTGAAAATTATTCCTGTGAGCTTTTTTCTACGAGTTTAGAGAGGTCATAAGAGTAATCAAAAGTAGCTACGCATTCAACACTGCTTACAGATAAAGAAAATGTATTTTACTTTTTTTAAATTTGCTTAACTGTATTATCTTAGAATACTAATCTTTGGAACTAAAGACATACCTATGTCTTAGGTTCCAAAGATCGTAAAATACTTTGAGATATCAAGCTAGCTAGACTATATTGGGGCGAGTGAAGTGAGTTGTTCACAACTAACATAGTGAACAACAAATTCTGGTCATAAACATGGGACATAGAGATACCTATAGGCTGTAGGCAAACTGTGGGCACAAAATTAATAATAACAGAATGGCCACTCTCCGCCCCTCCCTAACGTCAGATACCTCAGGTCCCCCGCATTCTGCCGGTGTTCTTGCCGGACGGACTGCCAACAAACCCTACGCACTCTCTCGCACACATTTGCATTTGCACGTGTACAAACGTAATTTTGGCAAGTTTGACATTTGGTATTGTAGTGTGCAGCGGTATCGGAAAGTTCGTATGGAGTGTCACAGGTGTGTGTATATCATCCCTCTGCCTAACCCGTCGGAGACTACAGGCGTGGCGGTATGTTTAAAAAAACAAGAATAACCAACAATATCCAGGTATAAACGCTGCTGGTAAAAGCTAAGAATGTTTCACATTGCATGGCACAATTGAAAAATCGAGATAGGACTCTTTTGCCCAAGAATAAATTAAATTTAGTTAATGTAGGTAGGTTAATATTTTAATTAAATTTTGCGACCATTTTAGGGTAGGAAATGAAACTACTTAGAACGTTATGCATGTGCACTCGGTGAGTGGGTGTGGAATCAATTACGACTTTATTAGTTTTATTACGCGATCAATCGATCATAGGGTACTTTACGAGAGTCTTTATTACATAATTATTATGTAAGTGTCACCTTGGACTTGCATATTTCTTAACTGTAGCTTCCTTGGTTTGGCACAAACCTTTATTAGCATATTTTTTTTAATCGAACCATCGACACGAAGATGAAAAAGCATAGATACAAAAATACATTATCTGCATTCCTCTTACAACAGTTTAAAAGAGTCCACAGTACCGTTTAACTATTCCTCAGTGAACTGGCAACATTATAATACAGTACTTCGTAAATGTGTTCGTATTCACGTGCGGCGTTCAGCTGTGAGCCACACTTGACCTGTCTCGCTCACTTCAATAGACTGAATGCTATAGTCTATGCTGCCACATATCTAGTCTAGGATTTTGTCGTGTTTCATATGGCTTTAGCTGTAGGCTGTGAATTGGATAACCGATTAGGATCGTGTAAAATTGATACCTATAACAGCTTATAGTTTGGATCTGTGCCCCGTTGATGGCATTAATAGGTTCGGGCCCCCCTATTACATGGGACTTAAGACTAACTGTGGGTTACATTACTGCGCTTCTGCCTTAACCTTCAGGGAATACAGGCGTCATGGTATGTGTTTATGTAAGGGAACTAAGGAACTTATATAATTATATATTGTGTTAAGTGTTGAGCCGAATGTGATCTGAGTATTACCTAATCTGTGTCTGAGTGCTAAAAACTTTGTTCACAAGAATTATTGTCTTATTCGCGGAGACCTATTATTGGCTTTCTGTTACCTAAAATAACCTATGTTTACTTAAATTGCTAATATGCAAGGTAATCCCTTGAAAATAAATAAATAAAAATAACTTGGTTCAAGAGTACGGAATGGTAAATGTATTCACGAATCCCCACAAATGTTTGCTTAGATGCAAGAATACATAGGCTAATATTCAGAGACGATGCTAAGCGTAAAGTAATGCTTCCGTATGTCAAATTTGTATTACAATTTGACATACGGAAGCCTAAGTTTATGCTTAGCATCGTCTCTGAATATTAGCCATTGTATTGTTGTATGCATAGGTATCTATGCGTCCGATGTACCTACCGCTTCTCCTGTAGCTACACCACGCTTCAACACACTTCCCGTGACATACCTAATTATTTCGTATAAACCTTTAGTAAGCGATAGTTAAGTTAGATTACCAAGTTCGGCAAAGAGTTATTTATCCATTAACAAAAGGAATGTCTGTTGAGAAATTTTCAAAAGCAGCCAAGATTCGAATCTGTGCCCAGTTACTCGCAAAATGCTTGTTCCTATTAGGTAACTACATATGGCCTAAAGTACCGGAAAACTTGATTAATATTGTCGTCTTTGCCCGCCAGTAAAAAACACCTAAATGCCAGACAATGTCATCTAAAGTAGTCGATATACCACGCAACTCTTAAAATAGAAAATAAAAATATCTTAACAGATTTCTATTAAAAATATTGCTAGCTTTTTTGGGGATTAGGTTCAATTATAACTAAGTATTTCTAGTTTATTTTCTTTGAAAAACCCACACAAGGATTTTCTCTTTTACGGTGTGGGTGCGTTTAGGTAGGTACACACAAATTTTCACATACGCAGACTCGATCCAACTATCGATTAGGATTGGTTATAAAAATATTAATTCCGTGCCGGGATCGAACCCACACCCTTGGTGGAAAAGCCAATCACTCATCCACTACATCACATATGCCGTCAAAACCTTAGTATCAATGTTACATTGAGCAATCATTCAGTTAGTAGACTGAACTTACCTAATCTAGGTACTAAACATCATTATTTTTTAATTTCTGTAATAAATGAAGGGACATAGTACCCATCACCATGAACTACTTTTCATATGGGTTTCATCCTGAAATTGCGAAGAAACACTCAATAATTATGTTATTCTACATACTTATGTTTAAATATCTCTAAAATCAAACATTACCTCAGTCAACATGGTCCGATTTAAATGAATGTTTCACATTATTCATAGTACGTGCCGTATCCGCTATTCAGAATTTTCAAACGTCAGTCTCACTCACCTGCATAAAACCGCATTTTGTTGCTGATCGATGAGTCCTCGCAAAACTGGCGGAGCGTGTACCCATTTAACTGGACATTGGACAACTCCTATTCCTACCTCCGCTAGGCGAGTTAATGAACTCTGACAGTAGCTTTAAAACTAGTGGCAAGTAACAGTAGAAAAGTATTTTAGGGAGGCATTGGGGTTATTCGCACCGCGTCTTATTTTGAAAAGAATATTAAGATTATAATAAATATCTATTTCTTTCCCACATGTTCCAAGTCATAAGTTTTATCTTATATTTCTTAGGGCACCTTATTAAAACGCAAACTTTTTATATTCAAGCAACCTCTTCTGCAATTCTACCACTTCTAAAACTAACATAAATTAACATTCACACTTAATATATCCAGTCTCATATTTTCTAAATTATCACCACCTCAGGCAGACTTGGAAGGCATTTAATAAAACATCATATGATATGACGAAGGCGAACATTCTTGGGATGCCATCAATACTCAAGATGTTGGCGGTTCTCCGGCCACCATTTATGAACATTTCTGAGCAAATACCAGCGGAGGCCGACTTTTCTCAATCAATAATGCATTAACTTTAGATATATTGCCTAGTACATTGAGCTGAATTGGATATGGTGTGCTTTATTTGAGTTTGGACTTGATGTATCGCATCGTTATTACTTTTCAAAACCGTTTTGGACTGTTTAGTTGCACTTGCAAGTAATAAAATAATAGAAAACCATGCATATTAATTCGTAATGGAGTTTCTAGCCATGTAACATTGAAAAATGTCATACCTCGGTTTAGTCTTTGTATCTACGGCACCTTTGCCTTTTCAAAATCATGTGCGTAATTATCACTCGCTTTAATGGTGAAGGAAAACATCGTGAGGAATCAAGTTTCCTTACGGTTTTTTTCTCGACGACATGTGAAGTCTGCCAATCCGCATTAGGTTAGCGTGGTGGACTATAGACTATACCCTCTCATACTGTGAGGAGACCCGTGCCCAGCAGTGGGACAGTATATGGGTAGATGATAAATTGCGTGCTCCCGTTTTTGGTGTATTTTCGTATAGTCACATGGAAGACTGCTTATCAATGCTTAACTCCTCTACATTATTTCTATGATCTAAGATATACTCTACCCAGACAGTGCCCTGCAAATCCGAGACCGTAATAAAACCACACCGGCGCGGTGTCACGTAACCCTCATCTGTGTTGTTAAACTTGAGCAAACTTCGCGTTGTCGCTGAATCTGTCACAGTTTCATCGATTCCTGTACCAAATAACTAATTGGAATTGAGCAAGGTACAACTTTCTTAATGTTCGCGGTGTCAACGACTGGTAACTTAAGTATCCGAAGTAGTAATAGTAGATAATTGACGGTGTATCGACATTATGTTGCATGTTATTATAACTTTGTTCTACGTCATGTCCGAATTGTAGATCTACTTGTACTGTAAAACTATTGCCATTATGTAAAAACCTAAAAGACTACACATCAGCTACGTAGTTGTACACAAAAGTTGTATGAAGACCAATTTGAACGTAAATATCTCAATATCTCAGTTCGTTTTCCCGTTTATATTTTTCTGACCGTTGTCACTACTGTATGAGGTAGATCCCAGATGCAACTATAACGCATCAACTGGACTGCTATACTCGCAATTGAGTGTTCGATGACAGCGCAAACATTGTAACTGACACAACATAAATTCTGGTAGCTGCAATGACGCTATTACATATTATATTAGCTCAGCAACATTTTAACCAGAGAGGTGTGGAAGTAAACAACATTATTTTCGTTTTTTCATCCCGTTTTTTATTTTCTTAAAATATTTATTTGGTGCAATAGAATTA
Organism: Acronicta psi; assembly: GCA_946251955.1. Taxonomy (NCBI): domain Eukaryota; kingdom Metazoa; phylum Arthropoda; class Insecta; order Lepidoptera; family Noctuidae; genus Acronicta; species Acronicta psi. The sequence continues at coordinate 4,199,069 of OX276475.1, read as the reverse complement.
GACACACCAAAGAGGACAAGTCATCAAAGAGGCTAGTTATTAAAACTTTGTGCCGTGTGTAAGCGACGGGTTCGTTTTCATTTTGTGTCAAGTCAGTTTAAATGTTTATGGTAGTCTGCGCTCTTCTGACAAAATGTAATAACTGTTATGTGATACGAGATTGTGGCTATAGTTTTTCTTGATACTGTTCTCCTCAAGGGTACCACCATGAGAGAAATCCTAAAAGCCAGTTAACAGGCCGACAGTCTGACTGACCAGTTATATCCAGTTATATTATTTAGTTGATAAGAGGATTACGTTATTTATATTTATCACTCTTTTTTCCACAGTGCATTATCTTATTGTATTTTTTTAAGCATTTTTTAAGCAACCATGCTAAGATTACAAGTTATTTTTAATGAAGGAAAAAATCGGCTGGCGGGCAGGATTCGAACCTGCAAGATCTGAAGAATCTGCCTGAAAGATAGTTAATAGGTAAAGAGGCATCGTACGACATCGAACTAGCTGTAAAGTTAGTCGTGTTGGTTGTGAAGCATTCACAATAGATGTCGCTACGTCACCTTTAAGACGTAAATTAGAATGTGAAGGAAGATTTCGACTGGCGAGCGGGGCTCGCGGTAGCTCAGTTGGCAGAGCGTTTGGTGTACCGAACCAGAAGACGCAGGTTCGAATCCTGCCCGCCAGCGGATTTTTTCCTTCATTAAAAATAACACAGTGCATTAATCAAAGTACCAAAATAAATAAAATTAATTTTGAAATTATGTTTATTAGTAGCACGTCTGAATCCATAAGAATGGTAGTTTGATATTTCTGCTCGCGTCGAAGTCGTTGCTATAATAACTAGGACATTGATTTCTAGACTAGTAGGTATCCACGTTCGCATGTACATACTTGTTAGTAAGAACTCCAAGAGCTCTTGCAAAATATTATGCGTTATCTTATATGTACTTCATAAAGTATAAGAAAATAATGATACTAAAATTTTATCACTTCAATTTTGGGTTTTATACTAAATCATACTGATTAGTATAAATCATTAATTGAATTCCTTATACATATCATGTATTTCATGGTTTATTGCATGGGACCTTATTTTGCTATAAAAACTCGTTACTAAGTAGCGGAGATATAATTATGCTCTCAGCATTAGCATAAAATACAGAACTCATAGATTCATCATATCTGAAATTGAGCACAATGGAGGACAATATAAAAAGACGAAATAAACCTTCAAAAACCTATAAAAAACATCTGCAATACCACATAAATGCACTAGAGTCCACCTCACTATTTCTGACTCGCTGGAGACACAAAAATCTAAACCTGGATAGCCTACAATGAGCTATCAATTAAAAAGAGTAAATCCTTGGACAGAACTGGTTCAGGAGTTGCGACATTCAATCCGGTAACACATCTGCTCATAGTAATTGGACTGATTTTAACAAATAAAAAACTTTTCTTTCGTAGTTGAATATTTTGAAGTTGCTCTCTCCTGCACTAGGTTGTTTGTTTTGTGGAACTTGTAAAGGTGTAAGAAATAGGTCATTGTGATGCACGTAGCGACTTATTTACTGCCGTAGACTACGGTGCATTTACCATGTTTACAACTTGAAGTTTATGAGAAAATAAAAAAATACAGTAGGTACAAAATAGACTTTAGTGTTATTGTTAGAATAATAGGTAATGTGAGCACTTTCTGGGCTACCTAGAATTTTGGCAGACTTCTGCTAAGTGATATAAAATATATCTCCGCCTAAAACCCGCTACTCGGGCTGCCATGCTCGCTAGGGAGCGTCCTACCCATTTGCCTTTTACTACATACTGGACCATCAAGAATTAAATGTCACTATCAAAATTAAAATTTAAACATTCTAATTTGGTAGGCAAAATATATATATTCATATTTCTATCCCTGTTTGTTTCCATCAAAAACAGTTTCCAAGTACAATTCTCGTAGCAATTGCGTTCTATTTTCTTCCACTAATTAACTATCCTACAGACAAAACAATGTAATAACCGGAGCCCGTGCAGACGGGTAAAAATTTCCCTACATCCCTCAACCGTCCACCCTTTGTTCTGTGCCATGGATAAATAAATCACAATAGGACCTACATACACTCATTTTGCCATGAATACGGACATAATAAATGAAGACGGCCAAGGGTACGGGGTACGCCACTTTCTATTTATATGACAAAGGACATGCTTTATATTATGTACCGGAGAGATTGCGTACCTAGTGTACCTACGCGAATGAATAATCATGTGTCGGAAGATTTGTTGTTAGGCAGAGGTTTCAGCTCGCCAATGTCTTTTTAGGTCCCGTGTAGTAGGGGGCAAACCTTATGTTGCCATTAACCTACCACAAATATAAACCCTTTTTTTTTAGAATTCTGTATGAACTAATATCTAGGGTACCATACCAAACATACCATCACGCCTATATTCACCGAAAGGGTAGGCAGAGGCGTACTAATGTAGACCCACATTTCGCCGGTATGTTTAGGTCCCATGTAATAGGGGGCGAGCCTATTGCCATCAACTGGGCACAAATCAAGACTCCGAACTGCTACTGGGAATTTCACAGAAAACCCAACAACACTTTGCTCGACCCGGGGATCGAACCCAGGACCTCTAGCGTAGCAGTTGCGTTTAGGACCATTAGACCAATGAGGAAGTCCAGTGTCACGCATCAGATATCGGTTTTTTATCAATTATTGCGGGCGGTTATCTTAGTTGAACCTTTCTCCTTGCCATTACTTCTCTAAGATGGATACCGATACCCATTTACTTAATATATTCCATAAGTTGTATCTTACGGTACTACCGAGAAGAGAGAAATTGTGTACTTATTTCGGGGACAATAAGGACGTATTATATTTTTAATATAATAACCTTTAATAAAAGTGCTGTGGTCGTATTTTATTAAAAATCTTCCTTAGTTCGTTAACATAATGAAATTATATGAAAAACGTGAACTACAGTTACATTGAACCTCATTTTACAAGACTGGAGTATTCACGGAGGTTGATAAACGTAGATGAAGAGACAGTGGTGTGCCAGGACCCCTAGCAACTAGAAATCTATCCCAAGGGAGACAGGCACTTAACAAAGTGTGTGCCATTACAGCAAGCAGCTTCATGGCATCTTTGTTAGGATTTTGGGTTTCTGGCAACTTCGTATGGCAACACAGGCAGTCCTTTTTACAACAAAGAGAATCGATAGGTTAAGAATGGTCCTTGGCTATTTCCTACCCCACTATACTGCTATAACTGCTATACTTAACCCTGTAGATCGATTGAACCACCAGACAATACACACACAATACATTACTTTCTTCTTAGTTTATTTACAAGTCGCAAGAACTTACTCAAGAAGTTCGTGGAACTCATTAATTTGATTTCATACGAATCTCGGCAAAAGTTGCCGAGTTTGGTAGTTGCTAGAATATTTTCCATTGAAAAGGCGACGAGAACTACTTACCTAAGTGAAATTGAGGTAGTAATGTGTCCAGCTAACTTAGCTGAGTACTTGTATAAAGAGATTGAGAAAGTAATATTTTTTTATTTTATGATTAACACTTATTTCACTTTATATCAACAATATTTAAAATTTATTCCTGTAGATTATTTTGTCAATATCGTTGGCGGCTGTAAAATGTAAAATGTTGTTGCTAAATTACTATTTATATTTAATATTCGGATTAATATCATGGCATAATTTATTATGTAATAATATTTTAACGTCACATGAGGCTAATATGAAAATGAAAAATGTTAATGGATGCTAACAGATAAATTAGCGTAATTATAATTTTAAAGTTGAAACGCGCGGACTTATCAATATTATCCTAGAAAGTGTTAGGCTTGTGTTCGCTTTGGTAGGGTCGGAGTTCGGACCATAATTATCCTGTCGTCGTTGTCGTGGCGAATTTTGTGAATCCCACAGCCATGGCTCCTGACTTTAAATGTAGGGCAAGATGGCCCATAAAGATTTTCCGTATTCTAGGAAAGTTGGAAAATATAAAGCCTTTTCTATTTTTTATCGTTGGCTGACAATATTAACATACTGGCCAAATAATCCACTAATTGAGCAGAAATATATATGAGATATTTCATAACAATAATTATCATCTAATTAGTTCGTTAGATGCCTTATTAGATGCCTCTGATGACGACTATCCCTGACTATCCCTGAGGACGTTATTATTAACGTCCTCAGAGATAGTCCAAAAATGTATGTAAGGAAGGATTTATATTTAGGCAAAGAATAATTCAGATTGGACCCATTTTTCCATTGACCTTTAAGATAATGCTATTTGTTTCAAAGATTTTGTAATCCTTTGACTACGGGTAACTTGTATTGCTTTGACATAAAGTGATGAGAAAAAATCTGCCTGATTTCTTCCGAGTTTATTTTTACATGTTGTGTAGGTACCTATTTATAGTTACTACGCTTTGACAACTACAAAACATACTCGAGGATAACTTATATAATATTGAATGCCGCGTCAGATATAAGCAGCAGCTGCCGCACCGTGGCAAACTTATCATTTGCCGCGCAAGCATAATCCACATCTTTTAGTAGAGGGCAGCTGTCATTCACGGCAGGCCGCCCCGTCTGTCTGTCAAAGTTACTGTCAAAGTTATTTGACAGGTACTTTGGGAATTGATAAAGTTCTAGTCGGTCGCCTAGTTCCATTGTGCCTTGTGCCCTGCTCATTGACAACTCACGCGGAAACGGATAGATATGCCACTCTCCGTATTATATTGCCCTATATCCGAATGGACACATTCCTACTAGTAAGATCGTATATTAAAAGAGTTTTAACACCACATGATTCATATTTTGCAACTCTGATTTGTTTTGAAACCACAAGTCGCGTTCATAAATAATTAGTTTATAGTTATTCTTGTCCATAGTGATTGTCACTATGGACAAGAGTGGCATTAGATAGAGTCCAGTGGAGACAGTTGGAGGAGGCCTTTGCCAAAAGGCACACAGAAGTCAGAGACATTATGTGAACCAATATGTAACTTTACACAAAAACCGTAACTCTGGCGACTGTAATAAAGGCTATTTTCATTATTATGTTCATTTTCAGTTATTATTGAGTGGAATTGTTTAAAGTTATATCAACGTGTTTATTACAACATGTTTATAAATTGAAAAGATTTATTATTTTCGTTTTAAAACATTTATTGCAAATATTTGGGGACTGTCCAAAGTCGGCCCCATGCCCCATGGAAGGTAAAATATGCCAGCATACCTCTTCATGGACCTTCCGTGATAATATGTGATAATAGTGTGTTATTTATTGTTTACTCTAAGTTCTTATTACGTAAGTTATATAATGATTAAAGTACGGGATCCTTAGTGTCTATAAACTTTATTATTATAATGTTCATGCAATAATTACGAGCCTCTTTTAACGTTGAACGCTAATTAGCCAACATTTTACTTTGCTATGAATTTCTTGACTTTTGTGCTAACACGTCAAAGTATAAAGATAAAAAAGCTACTCAAAGGAAGTCCCAATAGAAAATGTACCTACGGCAAAAGGCGAAGTTCGATACAATGCTATAAAAGTGCTTCCGATTTTAAATAACGCTGACTCCAGCCATGGAATTGTTGCTATTCCAAAGAGGGAAGCTATTTATCTAGGTTTTGTATTATTCGTCATGTATTTGTAGGGGACAGAAAATGGGTTGATTTTAACGATATTGATATTATGTACAACGAGTTATCTCTATTGTACCGTGGAGAATAGCAATTTATACATGCTACATAATGTTAGGATGATGTTGACATGGAAATAAATAAATAATGCTATACCTATTTCATTTACATAAAACAAATAACGGCAATTATTGTGTTATATTTTTGGAATTACTGTATTTTTTTAATATATATGAGTAAATGGCTAATTGATTACATTTCTCTGTATCTATCGTAAAATAACGGAGCATTATACGCTTATATCGAAATTAGCAGCCAAAAATTAGAAATTAGAAACATTTAGTAATAATTAGTTATTAGCAATCTGTACTTCATAAGAAAACTAACATTGGTCTATTATAGTCAAACGAGATATACAAAAAGAAGATACTTAACTACTTCTTACACAGTGGTACTACCGCTTTATTGACTTCATAATGTGTCATATAACCCTCGACCGATTTTTTTGGAGTGTAAAGAGGACGATATATAATACGTAGGTATATTGGCCAAGACCAGAGTGATCTCGCTGCGGGTCGCTGTTTGAAATCAAAGCCAAGTGCTTTGTGGACCGTGTCAAAGCTTTCGTTCCTTTCTCTCGACCTTTTTGACTTCTTGATGATAATAACGGCTATACTTTTGTATTTGAACGATGATTTTGACATCTTGATTTGAAAATTGTATATTTGGTATAAATAAATGCTGAGAACTTGGATTGTGGTCAGACAGTATATAAGTTCTTACGTATTTTCTACTGTCTAAACACAGTCCAGGTTCATTCATATTGTATTTAGACTGGAAGCTGACCTCAACTTATTTGGGATAAGGCTACGATGGTGATATCTTCTAAATATTATAACAATATATCTTGGACTTACTTCTTAAAACAATTACAATTGGGCATTGGAACAATGTGAGGTTATTAAAGCTTCATATTATTGACTAGATATTAAAACGACATGTACTTGACCTAACGGCCTAACGGCAAACACATCTTAAAGTCCCTTTTTTCAAATAGTTTATTTACCTAAAGTGAGCATTGCCAGGCAAGGGCTCAATTTAAAACTTCATGAGGACACAAGCTAAATATTTGGTCCAACATTTGGCATTGTTGGTATTCGGAATATTGGCTCGTAAAATATTTGTGTGCTTTGGGAGGTATCCTTTGAATATGCCTTGTGAATTTCAGGAGGTATACTTTGTTGTTGCTTTGATCTCAGTTTCATTAGTTGTAGTCTGGCTGCTAATTTCACAGACGAATAATTTTATCTCATTTACATTCTATCGATATACATGTATGTACATGGGCGTACCCAGCTTTTGGCCCAAGGGGGGGCAGTTGAGAGATTTCTTAACAACCCCAGAAATTCACCCGATCACCGGTTCTACATTTTGATGTAGAATAAACCGGTCATGCTGGATCAACACTCGTTTCTTCCGGTATTCATAAAAATTAATGCATAGAGAATCAACAACAAAATATAGAATCGGAGCTTTTCTTAGAGTTTCTGACTATACGGTATCCTTTTATAAACCGGTCATGCTACTCTAAATTTTGCTGGAGTCAAATAAAATAGTTTTCTTCCTCTACGCTGCAATGGTTATTGACGCCTGGAGAGTCAGCATAAAAAAATAGAACCGGACTTCGGATGATGACGGATGATGAAATTTATTATTGTTGCCCGGTAAGTCTGGGAAGTACCTCCACCTTACAGAAAACTGCAGCCAAATAACACACTTTTTTATGTGTTGTGTTCCTGCAGTGAGTAATGTCGCCAGAGCTCCCTCTAAAGATGCGCTGCGCTGGCAGTAAGAGGAATATTCCCTCAAACTGTCGGCGCAGTGAATCCTCCATGAACCTCTAAGAGGTTTTTCGTGTCGGCATCGCGCGAGTGGTGTTGTAAGCGTTCATAGGCTATGGTAACCGCTTACCATCAGGCGGGCCGTACGCTTGTTTCCCACCGTAGTGGTATAAAAAAAAATCATCAACAAAACTCAAAACCGTAAATCAGATGAATTTCTGACCGGTATTCTTATAAGCCAGTCATGCTAATTCAACGCTTGATTTATGTAGGAATGAAAATTGATGACTAAGCAAACGAGAAGTCGAAAACTTGGGCCACCCACCTTGGACAGGTTAGGTTAGAAGGATACTTTGTAAGCATCCGTGTTTGTTACTAGACCTCTAGTTATCTCACACAGTAAGAGCGAGCGAAGCGAGCTCGAAAATTTGGCCACCTACCTCGGACAGGCTTGGTTAGAAGAGTAACTACAATTAGTTTGTTTACTATTTCCAGGTGTCTCATCTAGGAGCGAGCGCAGCGAGCTCGAAAATTTGAGCCACCTACCTTGGACAGGTTAGGTTAGTTAGAGTGGTAATTACAATTAGTTTGTTACTACCTCCAGTTGTCTCATGTAAAAGTGAGCTCGTAAATTGAGGAAACCCATTTAGGACAGGTGACGTTAGTGAAGGGGGTTTCTTACTACCTCCGTGCGGCTAGCGCTGCCCCTTGGAGCCTGGCGCTCCGGGCTATGGCTCTTTTGGCCATAGTGTAAATACGCCACTGTAAAGGTTGGATGAGTATCTGAACCGGTATCCTTATAAACCGATCATGCTAGCTTAGCGCTCGATTTTTAGGGAATCAAAAAAATACAATAATAATAATTGTTTTTTTTAATGACGCTTTGAAAATCGGCAATAGGATATCTTCCCGGGATCGCACGAGTTACTAACCGGTTTTTTTTATAAGCTCGTCACTCTCGATTTTTCCAAAACAAATAAACAATATAAATTATTTGCGCAGCATAATTGGTTTATAAGAATACTGGTCAAATTTTCATCCAATCTCTGGTTATTTTTTTTTTGGTAATTTTAGGCATCACTATTATCACGTCGAGCAAGAAAATCTCTTTCAGGCATCAATATTGTCAGTTTGTCACGTCAAGCAAGTAAAATCAAAACTAAAGTTAGCTTAACCGGTTTATAAGCATAGCGATTGGAAACTCATCTGATCTTAGAAAGATGTGTTTCTCAATAATAATTGCTACCTCAAACAACTGAATTATATTTTACTGGTTATTTTTTTAATTGTTGTTTTAACGAGATCTTCAGCAACAAATATTGGTCAATTGGTTGGATTGACAATTGGTTACTGCCAGTGTTATTGTAACTTGTGGGGGGCAAGTTTGTTCCGTCCTACACACAACACGAAAAAGGTTTTTTTTTATCTTACTATAACTTTTATCTACGGGGCATCCAAGTTCCAGGGGGGGGCAGCTGCCCCCCCCTGCCCCCCCCTGGGTACGCCCATGTGTATGTATGTAGGTACATAGATATTATTGGCTTTGAGTAGACCATTCCCAACTTAGGGTAGAGACCCTAAGTTGGGAATGATCTACTCAAAGCCAATAATATCTATATTTCCAAAGGGCGGTTTCAGTCATTGCCCTGCATTGTAACACTTACTTATTGCGACTGACATGGACTTTAAAAGAGACCATGATTCTCTGAGTTTGTTTTAGCATTTCTTATCAGAGGTCGTTGGTTAGGGAACGCCGGCGCCATCAAGTTAAAAAAATACGTGAAAGTGTCATTAAATAATAACATGACAAATTGGTAAAATGAGAAAATGTCCGAGAATTGAAGAGCAACCCTGAGCTGAACGTGTATACGAATTGTAAAATGCATTTTCACTACATGTTGCAGTCAATACTTCAAGTGCTAATATTTTAAAGTTTACGTAACGCATTCATATTTCGATATTTTGAGACACGTTTCGCATTTTTCATCGACAAATATAGGTCAACAATATTTCCATCCGCGACATCTTAATATTCTTCGGTTGAATGGTCAAAAGTTGAAAAGTTGGTTGCGTCGAGTGCAATGTATGTGAGTGCTTGAATGTAGGTACCAACTAATACTATGGATTTTTATGATCGTGTCTGTAGAAAAGGTGTGGTATAAAGTGTATTTTATAGACTATTCATAGTAGGTACCTATGTACTAGTAATAATTTAACCGGGGAGTTTATTATCATTGGTATTTTTATTGAAAGTTGACGAATGGCATTATACTCGGCATTTGGATATCTTTATTTGAAGCTGAAAAGGTACTTATCTGGATGCTTCTGTTTATGTCGAGCTATGGAAGAACTCTGCTAGGGTGGTACCACCTCATTGCTGGTAAGCATACTATTGATAGCACTCTAGTATGCTTCCATTACCATGTTCCGGTTATCGAAAACACGCACAGGAGTACTGATGGTAACAAATAAATGCTACGTTCAGTACTTAGGTACGTATGTATAACCTATAAATGTCCTATTCATGTTTCCAGGTGAATCAGGGCGACGGTATCAGTAATTAGTGCCAAAGCACTAATTGAAACCGCGTTTGACATTCACGAAGCGTAACGTAAGGCGGAGCGGCGGCAGTGGGAGCCTAAACGTATTGGTTGATACCATTTTCCGATAGCTGTGTAGAGGCCACGGCATGGCAATCTCGTGGGTTTTGTGAAATGGCAGCGAATATATTGTAAAAAAACATAGTACACACATTAATACTATATTTTTCAATTATATGTTGCTGCGTACCAGTAAACAGACGGTTTATTTAACCAACACAATTTAAGGTTTATTTATGGAGGTTAGCCCCCTACTACATATGAGCTGAAAATATACCGGTGAACTGTTAGTGTAAATTAGTACCTACATATATTATCTGCTTAGTTTTTATTCCTGTTAGAATCTGTTAAATAGCATCCGAAGCAGCATAGGTAAAATACAACATGTAAGTTTTATCATATCATAAACATAGCGATTTGTATGAAGTTGTCTATTTAAATTACATGACCCCCCTTCCGGCAGTCCGGTAATAATTTATTAGTGGTATTAATACCACTGGACCAGTACCATACCAATGGATAATAAATCAGCAGTGATAGCCTTGGGGAATGACCCCTGGACTGCCAAGTCAAAGGTCTCGAGTTCGAATCCAAGATCCGCACCTCTGACTTTTCGAAATCATGTGCGTATCGTATCACTCGCTTTAACAGCGAAGGAAAACATCGTGAGGAAACCTGCATGTCTGAGAGATTTTCTCGACGGCATGTGAAGTCTGCCAACCCGAATTAGGCCAGCGTGGTGGACTATTAGCCTAATCCCTCTCATACTAAGAGGAGACCCATGCCCAGCATATGGGTTGATGATGATTAATATTACTGTCATGTCAAAATAATAATGATTTTCCGACACATGCTCCAATGCTTTCAATTTGTTAAAAATGTTCTTATTTCTTGGCTAGTCCATACACGATATAGTGGCACACAGGTGTCATAACGTTTCAGTATCTACTGAAACGTTATGAATTTCGATGCGTCACGATATATTATGCATTTGGTGTGTACCGCCGTTGCTCTCTGATGTCAGACGCAGGGAGAGATGTGACTGTAATTGGGAATTGAAAATTTCTGTAGACACACAATATATTTTATGACAACGTCTGTGGTCTAGTGGTTTGAGTACCGGACTGCTGATCACGAGGTCGTGGGTTCGATTTCCACAGGACACAAATATGTATGTGATGAATTTAAGTATTTGTGTTTGTCTAGGTGTTTCTTATGTATTTACAATAAAAAAGTACCTATACAAGTATTATATCCATTGTATAGTACCCATAGTACAAGCTCTCCTTAGTTTGGGACTAGATAGTACTGTGCAAAAATTTCTCACGATATTTGTCCCTCAACTTGTTAACCGTCCATTGAAAAATAATCTGGCAAACAAAACAAATATATAATATTATTATTATTTATTTTATTACGACTCAAGTGATGGACCCGACATTTGGGCGGTTTAGGCCGTTAAAATGGTATACAAAAACGTATTTTCTGTTTTTTCGGTGTGCAAAACATGAGACCAGTGTTAACAATACACGTAAAATATTTATTATTTATTGTAAGTAAGTAAACTCTACAGTAGGTTATATTCTAACCGTGTCAAACTTACTACCTACAGCTATCCAGGTTATCTAAACTACCTAGTGATCCAGTTTTTACTTCGAGTCTACCTACTTGTTAGCGTATATGGTGTCTGTCCGCCTACGTGTCCATTAGAGAAGGGGCATCTCCTTTGTTAAGGCTATCGAAGAGTAAACGGATTGATTAAGTACCTCCACATTCTGTGCTATCAAAGGCTTGCCTTTATTATACCGTAATTTTATTTCCTGGCAAAATCTATCTGCGAGATTGCAAGTACTGATGCAAATGCTGAACCATCCAGGGTCGTAACAAAGTTTAGGAACTCACTTATTAGGGGAAGGTTCATATCTGACGGAACATGCGTCGCGTATTATCGGTCCACCAGAACAGACAAATGTACTGTATGTAATACTCAATACGCGACGTATCATCGGTTGAGTGTGAACGGTCAAGTGTTTTTCTATACATTTGTCTGTTCTGGTGGACCGATAATACGCGACGCATGTTCTGTCAGATATGAACCTCCCCTTAGGTAACCATTTAGGAAGAAAATCTGCGTTCTATTTTGATTGGGTTCTCAGGTTAGATTTCTCGGTCAATCAAACTTCACTAGGTTTAGGTGGTACGTAAACACTAAACATACCGGCGAACTATGGATGTACTAGCTTTCCGCCAGCGGCTTGGCCCGCTATCCCACGGGAACCATACATTTTACCGGGATAAAAAGTAGCCTATGTGCTGTTCCAGACTATAATCTATCTCTGTGCCAAATTTCATTCGGATCCGTTCAGTAGTTTTTGCGTGAAAGAGTAACAAACATCCATCCATCCATTCATCCTCACAAACTTTCACATTTATAATATTAGTAGGACATAAGTACATCTCAGCCTACCCCCTTGAGGAATACAGGCGCAATGGTATGTTTAATATCATCAGCTAAATTGATAGTGCCTACTAATTGCGGCGTGTGTGTCAGCCTACAAACGAGGATGTTTAATGTTATCCGGCGGCATATTGTTCAACAACTTCGCGCTAGTTGTGACATTAGCTCATTTATATTCCAACTTTAATGGGTCAGTGAAGTCCCCAGCTGATATGGGCCAGCTAAGCGGCTTTAGCGACAGATCTTTAGGAATACATGACGTAATTTGACTTGTTAGGTACAAATACAAATTGTTTATTGCCAGAAAAAATATCAATAGTATACACGAGTAGCGGCGAAACCCAAACTAAGCATAGCTTGTATCTTGGGGCTCTGTCTCAGTTCAGCTCAGCTCAGTCAGTTCGGAAAGCCGACCCCTACAATCTGTGTTAGTTTTATGCGTAGTTTCATTTATTTAGTCATTCATATTTAATTTATATTGATGATAGTTTCTAAGTCGCATTTCACATGCCCACATAACATGTTACCTCATAGCACACAATTTCATGACTTCATTTTGCGTGTACTATCATAATTTTACATTAGTTAAAGTTAATTTATGTTTAACTCCGCTACAACGTTGATTACGGGCATGTAATTGAGATTGTTAATGACCATAATGAACAACAGCTGGCTTTAACAATACAGCAGTGGACATTACAACTAGTGGGGGATTGTTATACGTTTGGACAATAAATGGGGTAAATATACCAAGGTATATTTACTTGCGGGTTCAATTTAAATAGTGTGAATCGATCGATAAGTAAACATCTGTGAGGTTATGCACGGTTGTTATGTGTTTCTGGTAAATCTTTGGCTGTGTGACCATGACCCAGCTAGATATGCTACCTACTTATTCCCTTAACTAACCTCTTATGTGTTTATTTACCCAACACTCAAGGGTAGGCAGTGGCTTTCTTTTTTATTACTCCGCATAAAGCCCTGTAAGGGATACTAAAGTCTCATATAATTATGATAGATCAATAATCTTTATTCAGTAATAAAATTTAAGTTTAAAAAACTACTACCCGCCGACTACGGAAGAAATCAACTGCCGTGATCGCATGCCACCCATATTATACTTAAGTTTGCAAGCCCAGGGCATAGTTGCATGCGACCACGGCCACAAACTGGACACAACAATTCCTTTTGTTGACAAACAAATTTTACCATTTCATTATATTAGTATAAATATTTCTAAACTCAGAATTTTCTCCTCTTTCGATAAGATATCGCTCTTTTTTTTGCATGTAACATTCGTCGTATTGATTTTGTTTATGTAATATGTAGCCATTGTTACCGGGACCATAATAACGAATCGAGTGACACCTCATTCATCAAAATCAGATGAGTACTTTAGGAGCTGTAGTGGAACATACGTAAATAGGAAGATACATAGACTGCCTATTATAAAACCCTTCCTTCGGCTTTTTGCCGTGTCGTCGGGTAAAAGTCGTCGTGTTAGGCAGTTAAAATCAGATAATGCTTTAGGGTTAATGAAGGATTTCCTTAGTTTTTTCTGCTGAAATTCGTAAATTTCCTTAATGGTGAACGAGAGATAAATAAATTCACACCAAGATGATAGAACTAAACTCATTTAAGTTCAGAATGCGTGCCGCAACTTGATGTTTGATCAATTAAGTAGTCTCCAATGAATACTCGGCGCTCAATGCTTCCCAGGGGGCGTTCAAGTGTATTGGAACCTGTAAAGAGCTTAGAACGAAGTAAATGGCGGCTGTTAGATGGTATTATTCTGGTATCAAATAGCAATGGGCTGGCTTCCTATTATACAATATATATACCGGCGAATAAACAGGACGACCACAATAAGACGTAAACATACCGGTGAACTGTGGGTGTACATAAGTACGCCTCTATCTAACCTTCGGAGAAAACAGGCGTGATTGATGTATCAATAATTATATAAGGTGAAAGGGACATCGACGCACATCCGAATACCATGAGTTCAGTACATGATTCTGGACCCCCCTGCGTTGAGTTTCCGTAACTTTTTTCATAATTTTTTCAATTTTTTCTGCAGATATTTTTACTTCAACGTATAAAAAAACATTATTTCTATGTACCTAAATTAGATTAACATTTACCACGGAGCGTTACAGTAGCGTTTTTCGCAATAGACTGCGCGTTTAAAAATGTCAATATCTGTAATTATCGATCATTTTCTACATGAATGACCATTATTATATTTTTGACCTTGAGTGAAACCTTGTCACGTGCGTCGATGTCCCTTCCACCTTGTATACGTAGCAGTGAGCGCCGCTATTTTTCTAATGGATTTGAATCAGTAAAGTCCTTGATGATAATTTAGGTCACAGATTGAAGAAACATAAAAACATTATCTGTGTTGTCATTAGAAAGAACAACAGACTTGTGCTATCCTGACATAACTTTTAGTATACTTTTATGATACGTAGCTAAAGAATATTATGTGCATAATATATTGATTTTACGATGTTAGTCTTATGTTCTTGAAAGACGAAACTCATCTTGTTTTGTTTGTCGTACGAATGCGAGAGTACCGAAAAAGGTTTTCTCGAAACCCATAAAGTTCATAACACGACAAAACAATCCCAAAGTACTGCGTAATTGGTTTTATATGCTCGTAGATCTGTATCTACAACATTTTGTGCTAAATCTATTAGGTCCATTAGCTCGGGTTTTTTAGTAAAGTAATATTATTGTTCAAAGGTTCTAATCATGCGATCGCGTGCCTGTCTGATGGGCGGCAAAGTAAAATGACCGCTCGCTCGCCGGCAATTAGCCAAGTTTGATTGAATGGAATAAGTGCCGGCCTCCGAAGTGTTTTTATGAGGCTTTGTCCTTAGTGCGTTGTTTATCTGCGATTCAGTTCAAGGATTGGGTGAAAATGTGCTAGTAGGTACGTGAAGTATAGCAGAAAAAGGAGAAGCGTGAAGTCTAGAGTCACTTATGTGCTTATGGCTATTTTATGTATCCAATTCAGGTGAACAATACTAGTAAATAGTAAATGCCCGCCAATTCTGTACAGTCGAAAATAAACTCTATTGCTGTTTACTAGTATCGATTGTTTTTTAAAAGTTATAAAAACGTAAAAATATATAAGATGAAGATACTAAGACGTAACGCCCGAATTGTTGGTAAGAACATTATGACAAGCGTATGTATATCACTGTATTCCTTTCTGACGAAAATCTCACATTTATGTATTAACATAGATAAGAAAACTGAGCAACAATATATTCAGATTTATGCTTACTATATATACAGACAGTACGTACTCGGGAGAAAAAATACACAATTTATAGTGAGTCTGAAGACATAGTAAGGAGATTTCCGTTAGTTGTGGGGGTGTTCGGCTGATTGAACCATCGATGTAATATCCTGAACTGGAGTTACGTTCATTTTTCGCAGCCGTCTTCGAGAAATGGTCAGCAGCGAATCGATAACACTTTCAACGTAGGGAAATAACCACTGGACTGCCAAGTCGTGAGTCTCTAGTTCGAATCTAAGGCATGCTTATCTGACTTTTCGTTCATGTGCGCATTGATAAATTAATTATCACTCGCTTACAACGGTGAAGGAAAACATCGTGAGGAAACTTGCATGCCTGAGAAATTTTCTCAACGGGGCGTGTAAAGTCTGCCAACCTGAGCTAGGCCTGCTTGGTGGACTATAGCCTCACTCCTCTAAGCTGAAAAGAGACCCATGCCCAGCAGTGGGATAGTAAATGGGTAGATGATGATGATTGTTTACCGGCTGCTGAATATTCTTAGATACCACAGCATATAAATGAGTACAGAATGTTTAACATACAGCGTCCCACGCGAAACATCACTAAGAGTCGATTCTATGCTGTGGTAGAACCTACAAGTAACCTAATGTTTTTTCTATCCATTATTAGAAATGATAGCAGCTACCTTCTGCGTTACGATCAGTCAAAAAAGACAATTTTTCGTCGAAGAGTAGGCCTTCTGAACTATCCTATATAGGTGTTTATAGTACATTGTATGTACTGTTACGCAACATCGATTTACTATTAATAAGGGCAAGTTTGATGTAACGTATTGTTAGTAACAACCAAAGTTTGCCGGTGATTTGTTTATAAGTATGAACATTATATAGAAATACTTATAGGTGACTTTAGTCTTTAAACAGAATTCGTTTTATATTTTTTATTACAATGTTGCATATTATATACCTGGGTGTAAAGATAACTATTATTTTTTATTACATTTACAAAGGGTCATTATTGCGTAGGCCAATTTATAAATATGTAAGCTTTGTCTGTAGATAGGATACCGCTGCTATTTAATAAGGATCCTTTCGAACCTTTCAAAACAAGCAACACTGAGATGGTTACATTAACAAAGCGTAAATGATTATGTGGGTTACGAAGATCCTTCTGGAAGCCTGACAACGTGTAGGAAGATATATTAGATTACTTAATCAATATACCAACTAATAATGCTATAGAAGCCTAAAAACAACATTCTCCTCTCTAGCCTTATACTTGGCTTTGTAGCGGGGTAAAATGACTACGCAATAGCTACGATCCGCATGACGTCACATGTCAGCTACGCGGCTACGTGGGTGTAACCGTTCTACGATTGGCTACGGGCACCCGTAGTTAGTGCAAAGTTTTAATGGCTGTAGTTACGATAGGCTACAAAAAAATTACCGTCATACATATAATTTTTTATTCGATATCAATGTGATCTTAAAGAAAAATCGTGTTATGTCCTAAGCAATTGAGGGCCAATATTATGGACACAATATTGGGTAATATTCAACTCATATACTGTTCCACTGCTGGGCACGGGTCTCCTCTCAATATGATAGTTCAACGTGCTATCAAAGGCAAGAAAGGGTGTCCAGTAATTAATTCAAATCCATCTACGGGATCCACGTATCTACTGTAGCATGCGACGCTGTGCAGTCTTTTAAATTCTGTTTGCGTGTCTGTTATTTAGCAAAGAGCTGAAGCGTGAAAATGGTTGATGAAATAAACAAACACGGGCCCGAAGTACCCGTCTCATCAGTGACCCAGCTAATCTGCACATTGCTGTCTAACTAAGAATTAAAGTCTTTAATGTCATTAACATTACCAACCGCCTTTAATGTAAACTCCAACACAGGAACTAACCCTTTTCGAGAAATTATTGTGTGAAACATTCTAATTTGCACCTTACCGTCGTAGTTTTACAGTCGTTATTTGGTATTTAACCAATCAATTTTATTTATAATATTTATGTTGGGAGCCAAGCGCAGACCCGATATCCTGTGAGTGGAGCTGGATCTAGTTAAGTATTCTATAATTTGGTACGATGTTTCACAGTTAATACAGACTAAACATACCTATATAAATACTAACACGAAACTACAAACCAAGGTTTAATTGGTTTCAATGGTTAATGTAAATATGTAAACTTTTTACATAATTATTTTCGTAACGCCATTTTTCAACAAGTGAACAAGCTTGTGTTGTTGTTGACGCGTGCAAAATTAGTTCTAGAATAAAAATGCTGATCATGATGTAACATTAATCCCGAATAACATTTTGCATGTGTAAAATTACATACTATAAAAGTGTTTTCTAGTTGTAGAAACATAAATACCGAACTTATTGGTGGAGTACTTCAAAAATGTCAGATGCGTAGTAGGTATTCGCCGCCTGCAGGTGTGTTTGACAAGACGTATGATGGAACACTAGAAGTATCTATGAAAGAATCGCACCAAGTGGCGTTCCGTAGTTTCACCCTAACCATAGGTATATGGGACAAAGCCATAACTGTTGTCATAGATGTTTATAAAACCATTTCACTATAAATTGGTTTGTGGTTTCTTTTTTCGGTTTGAACATCAATTTATTTGAATGTAGGTTAAGAAAGCGTTGGTATATAAAAACAGTACTATCGTAATAACACCTATTAATTAATTGCTACGGAAAACAACTGGGAAAACTTAAAGAATACAATACGCGGCAATACATACCTCTTTGTAAAATAACATACAATTAGTACCTATTCTCGTTTTACGGAAAAAGTCTTTTATGTCGCACCAATATTTTGTCGTCGCCGGCTACAAAGAACATTTTCTTGATCAAAGTACCACCAAATAATAAAAAATATGCCATGGTTTCTCCCTATCGATCTTTGGTAAAACATAATATTGTACAACTAAAGTGTATCTAGGTTGATATTAATTTAATGCCAAAATTTCACATTTAATGGTCGATATTATTATAAAAAAAAATTACGTAGCCAAGTTGTTTCAACATATTTATGTACATCTGTGCAAATTTTTTTTTTCAGATAGAAACCCGATTTAGACCGTTTCTTTCCACCCAGTCGTATCTTTTTTGTGTTAAAACTCTGCCGCTGAGGGCATTTGGGGTCCAATCCACCCATTAACTTACTATTGTTTACTATTACATAAATCATATTTAACACAGATCTATTCAGACCAGATAGAATAAGAATACGTTAATAAAATAAGTTATAAACCTTTTAAGAGTTCAGAAATCTCAGATATATTTCTTAAAATATATCTTACAAAAGTGCAGATCAATCCTGAGCATCCGTCTGGTTACCTTTTACGTATCTCATCAATCACACCGTTCGTACATAATACCAACAGAATATGCCCAAACAATATAAGCCTACATATCTAGGTTATAGAGAGAATGTGGTATTCGCCGTATATCCCCGATATCTGGGTGTCTTACGGCCTTTAATATTCTAACGGCTAAGTGATATTAACATGCATGGTTGTGTCTAGGTACAATAGTTCATTGTGTGAACTATCCTATCTTTGACACATATATTCTCAACAATTTAATGGCGGTTAAAATAATTTATTGGAAACAAAACAAGTTTATATTATATTTACTAGCTTTTTGCCCGCGACTTCATCCGCGTGGAATAGTTACTTTGTTCCATTATGAACTTTCATCCCCTATTTCACACCTACATAGGTCGAAACTTATTAATTATTTTGCCCGCGACTTCGCTCGCGTTAAGAAGTATTATTATTAATTAGGTATATTTTTTGCGGCTTTAGTTTTGTTTAGCGTGTGTAAAAAACTCAAACAAACCAATACATTTACATCCTCCATCATTCCTCATTTTGTCCCCATGGGGGTTGAATTTAGCAAAATCCTATTTAAGCGGACGTCTTCATCATAGTAGCTCCAATCATTAATTTCAGTTCAATCAGTCGAAAATCTAAGAAGATTTATACAAACTTTCATCCCCTATTTTATCCCCTTAGGGGTGGAATTTATCAAAATCCTTTCTTAGGGGATGCCTACGTCATAGTAGCTATATGCATGCAAAGTCTCAGCCCGATCGGTTGAAAATTGACAAAGTTTCATACAACGTTTCATCCCCTATTTTATCTGACAAAGTTTCATACAAACTTTCATCCCCTATTTTATCCCCTTGGGGGTAGAATTTATCAAAATCCTTTCTTAGCGGATGCCTACGTCATAATATCTATCTGCATGCCAAATTTCAGCCCGATCCGTCTAGTGGTTTGGGCTGTGCGTTGATAGATCACTATGTCAGTCAGTCAGTCACCTTTGAGTTTTATATATTTAGAAGATAGAAGAAGAAGATGTGTTCGAACAACTGTGTCGCAGCCGTTTTTCTACTATGTATTTTCCTATACATACGAGTTGGTTTCTTTTATATTATTTATAGCCTGTTGGGCAGTTTCTGACCAACAATTATTATTGTTGTTGCACTGACCTCAGTTACGCAATTACATAGAGATAAGTGTGCTTCGGAGATTTATTATGTTCATGATAAGTGTACGGGCGGGGCGTAGTACCTATTCAAATAGCATTTTAGCGAATAGCAGTTTAAACTACGTTAGTTTAACAAAAGATTAACTGTCAATACAATTACCCACTAATTATTGTTTGAATATTGAACTTAAAAACACAAAATTTAAACGCTATGTTACAAAATAATGTTGAATATTTAATTCTCACGAAAAATAGCAAGTTTTTCGTAAAATCTATATAGTTTGCAAGTATTTCGTTGTGTTGTGATGTCTTAATATTATGTGGCTTGTTGTTGTGATGGTCACACGGTGGGCTGCTGAGAGGAGAATACTGATGTTGTTTTTTAAACTCCTCCTTATAGCTCGCTATAAGGACTTAGACTATTTCATAGACTTATCTTTGGAGTGTCCGAGGTTAACTAATCCAAACAATCCGAGCTGCTCTTGAAAATTTCATACCAATACCTATAATATTTTCCTCCCCCTGGAATTCTTAACCTAGGACTTATCAGTAGTATTCGCGCTGACGACAACTACACTAACCGGCAGTTAATATCATGTTAAAACTTTATGATTGTAGGTATGTTAAAAAACACAATCCTAATTTTACTTCGAGCTCAATAGCTTTAATCTTGCTTTTGAACAAAGGTAAAAACATCAATATTCCATACACTTAACAGTTACCTTGTATCTTTGTATGCTTCTTAAAAAACCCTTTAGAATCACAAAGAAATATTAATGGTGCTTTTTTATTCGTAATAAAATAATGGAAGGTCGCGTCAATTTAAAACAGGCATAACCCTTAAATTGTGTGTTTTTTTTGTCTTATGAATCCTGTGTTAGGTACCGGGATCGCGGTTGATTACTGTGATCCTGGGTTTCAGTGATATATAAAACTACAAAACTACACATACAGGTTTAAAGATCTTTTTGAAACAATAGAATAAAATTGAAATTGGAACAATGTTTCACGGTAAAAGTATGGAAAGAATACGAGATTACAGAGCAGTCAGTAGGTAGGTTAATAAAATCTTAAAGGATATACATATAAAGAAGTATGCAAGAATCATAGCAAATGGCGGTCTCTAGTTTCTGCCTACTCCTGCGGGAAAAAGGCGTGAGTGTGTATGTATGTATGTAGGATAAGTTATACGAAACATTAAAAAAGAAACAAAAATAGAGTTAGACCACTTGAGTTTTTGGCGGCGTTACATTTTAATAGAGGTGGGGTCAGTAGACGTCCTTGAACGTAACATGAGTCGCGTTGTTAGCAAATTTGTAAATTCACATCAAAGCAAACGAGGGGAGTATTAGGATACAAAGCAGCTAACTCGGTAGATTAGAAAATGTTGGTTAGCTGTAATAATAATAATACTACAAAAGACGAAATATTAACGTAACAACACACACCAGTCGTATGACATTGTACTAATTTATTTAACAGTAATAATATCTAATGCATACACAATTATATTTGTACAATTATCTTTATGGCAAACCATAGCGCACTATGCATGTATTACTAATACTTAAGAACAATATTGTATCACCTATGTTTCACAAATAAATAATATTATTGATATGATTACGTGAACCAATGTACCTAGTCCTACACCCACAGTAACCGGTATGTTTGAGGTCCCATGTTATAGTATGCTTAAAGTAGCTTATGATTTAAGTAGTATACAATAATCTATACTAATATTATAAAGAGGAAAGATAAAGATTTGATTATTTGTTTGTTTGTTTTTGTTGAATAGGCTCCGATTTGAAAAATTCTGTCAGTGTTAGATAGCCCATTTATCGGGGAATGCTATCCCATATAGTAACAGGACCGGAGTAGCAATGAAAATATTGGAAAAACGGGAGGAAAATTTATAAGACCACGCGGGCGAAGCCGCTGGCGGAAAGCTTTTATGTATAATTTTATGTTTTGTTAATTTTGTCAAAATGTGCGTTTAATGCATCTGCCACGTTTTGTCTCTATATCACCCTATGGTTGACATGTAGAGAATGCTTATAGCATTAAATCCGCCTCTGTACAAACTTGTGCATAAAGTTTTAAATAAATCCATATAAGGGGCGAGCGTAATGCGAAATATTTGATATAAGCCTTTACATTGACTCTAGGTATTATCAACGCAGTATGTTTACATCGAGTTGTAGGTAACATACATAAATTTCTTCATATTCCGGATGATCCCATTGTAATTGGATTACAAGTCTATTTCAGTTTATCATTGTTACACTTAGTCTGTCGTGATAGATACTAAAAATCCCAATAGTAAATCCCTAATAACAAACACCAGATTTTAGATCACACGTTGTAACAAAATCTATTAACCGTTTTGTCTTCCTTAACTTTACTACCCAACAAATCAATAACCTAAGATTAAGGCAGTTGTTAAACTTTCGGGCTTTGGACTAGCTATCTTAAATATTCATATGACAACCGGGACCAATTGACGTTAAACGTGCTCTGAAGTACGGAGGGTTAACGCGTAAATAATGACTACCTACCTACTGGCTTTACAAATTCAGCCGATCTTTGTAGATCTACATAAAAAAATAATGGTTACTGGACCTGATATACCTAACCTACGCTGCAGTACCTTTTGGCAGTGTAAAAATATTCGTCTAATACAGGGTGGTAATTGGTAAAGGTTAAACCGATTTCCATCTGGCGAGCCGCCCGTTTATTTTCCAACTACAAATCTACGAGTATAAGATAAAAAAAATATAGTGAAGCACACGCGGCCTGCAAATGCCAATCAACACGACAGAATGAGTGAGAGCGGCTTGCGTTTGAAAGAGGCGTTTTGAAAATACTACAAAAGGAATTATGACGCATGATGGATTGTGTTAGCACATTTTTAAAGCGATGATGACGATAAAATAGACTTACTGCGTTAACTTCAAGTAAATTGAGATAAGGGCAAGAATGACAACGATACGTTGTCCAAGAAAATGATAATTAATTAGCGTGGCTAATAATACTCTTTACTGGCGTAAAAACAAATTGGGCACGATTAGAAAACTAATTCTGTTTTAAATTTTTAGATACTTAATTATTGACATAGATGAACACATGTAATATCTTACGACTCACGACGTCCATGGATATTTTTTCTGGACGAGAGATTGTATATTTTACCGGACATTTAATCAACGATAGAAATTCCAAATTCAAACAGGATTTATATTTCGTATACTACAAACGGCTATAACATAATTCTCAGTTTTACAAATATGGCTTCATTGAATTATAAATATAAATTGGATTAAGGCGAGGCATTGACAAACTATGAAGCTGAAATCGGACCCCCGCACCGCGCCATCCGCTTACACCCCGCAAATACTTCGTGGTTTGCGATCGTAGGCTCGCGCTGTGGAACAGAGACGTCATAGAGTCGCGCTTACTATGTTTATTTTTGTTGCAAGAACATTAATTTGAACAATTATTTTGTGTAATGTTAAATGGATATTTTAAGGGGTTGTTCCCATAGGTCAACGATTATATAATAATAATAATTAGCTCCAGGACCAGATGGACAGAACAATTTTTGGTTAAAATGGCTACGTACTTCACATGCTCGCTTGGCGTCTCAATTCCAGTCACCCTTAGAATCTGGGACGCTACCACCTTCCTATTCTTAACTATTGAAGTTACCCATCCGCTCCATAAGTATGGTAGTACTGCGGAACTAATATGAATGGAGTGCGACTAATGTAAGGCTGGTTTATTACTAACTCAAACATGGCCGCGATAAAGAAAGCGCTCGGCGGCGGCGCGGCGTCGCATAGGTATTCATCAGGAACCCAAGAATCACGCACCCATCACTTGTTTACCGACGGTCTATAGGCTTCTTACATATATTTTGAGAACAAAAAATATTGATAAAAATTCAATTAAGTATGTCTGCGTTT
This sequence comes from Acronicta psi, assembly GCA_946251955.1. Classification (NCBI taxonomy): domain Eukaryota; kingdom Metazoa; phylum Arthropoda; class Insecta; order Lepidoptera; family Noctuidae; genus Acronicta; species Acronicta psi. Next base: position 4,174,740 of record OX276475.1, on the reverse strand, counting down.
TAAAAATGGATGTAGAAACGTGGTACTAAGGAGCTACTATAGTACGGTAGTAGTTGTATGCTAGTCCCGGTAATGTCTACCCGTGTGACGTCGGGACGGACCGCTAGGAATTAAAAATTACATAATTAAATTATTATATACCTAATGTTAAATGTATATTTTAAGATTTCTAATTAAAGGTATCATGTCAAAATAGCATGCTAATAAATTTATAAGTCGATAATATAAAATGGTTTACAATTTTCATGGTTGTCATACTGCTGCTATCTACAAAAGATTCTTAAACAAAAATTATAAAATTTTTAATATGGCAACACATACAGTCGTTTCTGGAGCTCATAACTGAGTTATGAGCCGTTTTGTGTGATGATGTGCGTGTATAATTATACTGGTGACCATTTTTAACATACCGAGACCCCTCCGTGCCTCGGTGAGCACGTCGTAAAGCGCTATTTCCCTGTTGTCAAGGGCTAGATTCCTACAAGACACAAATATGTGTGATGAAAATAATGGTTTGTGTTGGTCTGGGTATTTCTTAAGTATTTATAAATATATAAAAAAAAACCATTGAAGTATTATTTCTACTGTCTAGTGCTCTACTAATTTTGGGACTGATGGTGCTGTATAAAATGTCCCCTAACGAACGAACGAATACAGGCAACTATGACAATCGTTAGTGGTAGTCGAAAGCCCAAGAAAGCCTGACAACTTCGAATATCCTTCGAATATTGGTACTGCCCAGAAGTTTAGAAGCATATATGTCTGACTGCAGTCACTTCGTGTTCGTGTAAAATATTGGTATTCGGCGGCATTGGTTACATTGGAATCCTATCCCTACATAATTGAGAAAAAGCTAAGACGATGATCATTTAGTCGTTTTATCTAATCAGTCACAACGCCAAGCTTAGGATGTACTAGGTACATCCTAAGGTTGGCTTTGTAGGTAGGTAATAATTTGATGGCAAATGGTTCACCACCTCTTACATGGGGCCTACACATACCAGCAAACTTTTAGTTACATTAGTATATCTCAGTTTATCGCCATAACCCTTGACGAATACAGGCGCGGACGTGATATTATGTTAAGTAATATATGAAAATTGGTGTCGGTATTCGGTATTTTTTCTTCCTATGTAAACCAGAATAAGACAAAATGGTCTACCGTTCCTATTAGGATCACACATTGTTATTAGAGATTTATATTACTTAATCGGCTTAGTTGTAGTGTGTAAAAGTGTATAGAAATAGTTTTTTATCAGAGTCTGGGAAGATGCCGTGTTATTTATGTAAATTTAATAAATGCGTGGAATTCGGGCTAACGTTTGGTCCGGTCTTAACCAACTTTCGTCCAGGCAGAGCTCGCAAGCCCAGGTACTTACTTGTACCTTCTAGTTTATATTATTATTTATTAGCGAGTAACGACCTGCCCAGCTTTGCACAGACAGCAGAGCATATAGGTATGCATTAATTTTTTTAACCGACGAAGAACCGGAGCAGGTTTTATATTCGTCTGTATATTCATAATTGTATATGTTTTTACTACCCTTGAAATGAACCCTTTCAAATTTTTACTTGAGAACCGATTGTGATGAAACTTAGCACAGTTATGTAGTCCTAATGACCTTACAACATAATGGACATCTAAAGGTGACCTGATGATGGAGACGGAAGACAGTCGAAGAAAACCCTTAATGGTTTACAGCAGCTACCTCGTGTTTGAGCTTATTGAATTCCATGTTACAACATAATAAACACCTAACGTTAACCTGATGATGGAGATGGAAGACTGTCAAAGAAAACCCTCAATGGTTTAAAGATAGACCACATTAAATAATGTAACCATTTTTTTAAACATTAGAATGGGTATAGTAAGCTATCTTTAAAAGATACACTTATGGTATCGGGAACTTTTTATAGGCCTATCAAAAAGGAACAATTCTACCATACATTATTTTTTTATATCTCAAAGGGATAAGGCAGCATTTTCCATGAAAGTTCCCAGTCGCTTAATTTTTTAGATTTAATTTTGATTTTTTTTACGTTATTGTATGTTGATTTATAGACCTGGTTACCTGAAATACGTTGAAAATATATTAAATGTGATAATATTTTTTTATAATCGCATAAATCCAAAGACGACTCCATTTAGCTTTGTTCTATTTTACCGATTGTCAATTTATTAAGTCCAGTCTAATAAGCATTTACATTGTATAGGCTTCCCGTACACTGAAAGGTCAGCTTATACTGGTCGTGGGAGCTCATCTGACACAGACCCGGCGCTGATAACAGTCCGTGGCGGACTGACAGGAGGCATTCTCCATACAAAAACAAGTGCAAACTAGCTTATAGTGGAAAGTCGTATGCGCCAAAACGGTTTTTCTCGTTTAAAATCTAATCTAAAATGTATTTTAAAAAATCCAATTACCATTTCAAAGAGTCTGTTGAAACTTATCTATACTGAAAATTTTTAGATTTAAATCCGTTCCGTTTCTTCATAAAATGCGAATCCATGTTTTTGAAGAGCTGTCTTCAAAATTTTTTTCTCTGCAGTAAAGTTTAACCGATCGTGTTTCTGTACTACAAATTTATAGCTAAAGACATGAATAATGACATATGTAAAAATCAGATCCGTATGTTTTGTAATGGCTGAGAAATATTAAGATCCATGACCCCCAAATCTTCAATGCGTCGTCTTAATAATATTCTGTTCAATCGGCGTCCTCCTGTGATTTGCAGTTAGTCAACAAGGATCTTAACGAACCATATTGTTTTTCTGAGCGTGCAATGATTACAAATTAGGCAACAGCCCTTTTGTGGAACTACTGGCAGGAATGGCAATTTGAATTTGGTCAACAATGTTTTGTTGAAGAGTTGTATAGTATGAATTTTAAACGTTACTTGTAGTTGTAATGATAAAGTGATTAATTTAGATAATAATATTGTAGCTGACTATTATATGTATATTAATTTGTCATAATTTGAAGATGTTATCCTCGAAGGGTCAGGCAGAGGTGTACTATACACTTACAGTTCGCCGCCCTATTGTCATGTTTCATATTTAACTCTGCACTAATCACGTCAAGAAAAATACTATATTTATAGTGACCCGGCTGCTATTTAGAATTTCTGAGAGAAACCCAATAACACTGCTTAAACTGGCGGTAGAAGCGAGGACTTAACCCTCAGCTACCACTGATTTGGTCATTTTCTAATTATGCTTAATTTCAAATTGAATATACAAGGTGGAAGGGACATCGACGGACAAACGTCGTGACAAGGATTCACTCAAGGTCAAAAATTAAATTACCTAGGTCATTCATGTAGGAAATGACCGGTTATTACAGATATTCTCATTTTTGAGCGCGGAGTGTATTGCTAAAAATGCGATTATAACGCTCCGCGGTTAATATTATCGTCCGCGCGATCCGAAATAATTGGGTAGATATAAATAATGATTTTTTACACGTTCTAGAAACTGCAGAAAAAATTGAAAAATCTATAAAAAAAGTTACGCAAAATTTCAACGCAGGGGGGTCCAGAATCCTGAACTCATGGTATTCGGATGTGCGTCGGTGTCCCTTCCACCTTGTATAATATACCAATTTAGTACGAGAGTAATATCTTAAATGTTTCACATTCTTAGCAACAAACTTAAAAGTTCATAGTTGAATGAACTTGGCTTTTATTTTACTAAGACGCACTTGAGTGAAAGCTCATCATTGACTTTAAACAATGTGGAGGTAGCTCAACTTACTATGCTTTATATACTTACCTAGGAGAATCCTTTGATCTTTCATCTATTTCGAGAATCTGACAGTCAGATGACGGTGAGGCGCAATCTTCTGTAGGTATATATATGAAAGGAAAAGGTGATTGACTTATGTATCAATGCACTGTTCAAACCACTAAATGGATTGGGCCGAAATTTGGCACACAGATAGATATCAAGACGTAGGCATCCACTAAGGAAGGATTTTGGGAATTTCCCACTGGATCGGGAAAAATAGATGAACGCGAGGAACACCTCGGGGAGCAGCCAGTGTATAATAAAAACATCATCAACACGAAAGTAACTCCGTCCGTTTATCTGTTTGTTTATTCACGTCTAAACCGCTCAACAGATTTCTATAACATTTGTATAGGGGATAGATTGCGTCCTAAGGAATAACACTACCTTTTTACCCGACTGCTGAAGGAGGGTTATGTGTTTGACGCGTATGGATGTATATATGTATGTCCGTTCCTATGTCCGGTCGTAACTACTCAACGGCTCAACCGATTTAGATAAATGACACCTCATTAGATTCGTCTTGATGGCACGAGTGTCACTGGGTACATGAAATTCGAAAAAAATGGCGAAACAAAACCCGACTGCGTAAAAAGTACTAACTAAAAATCTAAAATCAAGTTTTGTGATTTTGGAAAATGTATTCCAGGCGGGACAAACTGTTCGTTCAATCTAAATTATAAGAATTAATTATAACCAAAATCGTCTTTAACTCAAATCTTTGCTTGTCCCGCCTGTATTTTCCAACATCACAGAACTTGTTTTTAAATTTTTAGTTAGTACTTTTTACACAGTCGGGTATTTTGGTTCATTTAATAATGTACCAAAAAGTCATTGGTATGGATGTTTTTTGTTGGCATTGTAACGGCAAAATGGATATTTTTTAATAAAGTAAAAAATATGCTACGTTTATTATTTTATATACTTAATAACTTTTGTTTATAAAGTCTAGTCCTCAGTAAAAGTGATGTAGGTAATAGATAATCGTGGTCTAACCTTAATGATATCTTTGTTTCATTGATAGAGTCTGAACGGCCTTTATGCTAATGAATTTATTAAGATTAAAGATAGTTACAGATTGCTTTAGTTAGTTAAAAGATTAGGTCATTCAGTAGCTAGGTTTAATTAAGTGCAGGTAAGGTTAAACATGAAGGTAAAACTTAAATATGTCTGTGTGTAAGTAGGTATATCTTTATGAAGCCGGGTCTGGTTGATCTATATCTTACTTCAGACTGATCATCTCTGTCGATTTTGGAAAACTAGTTTTTTTTTTAGTTATTTTTATTATAGGGGCTGGTACAACCAGCAACACTTCGACCCAATGGGATCTTTTGTGTTGTCCCCATTACACTATATTCCTTACTCTTTGAAGACGCGGTTCACGAAGGCGGCTAACCCACTGAGAGGAAGGAACCTAAAATCTTCCGGCTTCAGGTACCCGTTGCCGAGAAGACTCATCCGTTTCGTCGCTAGGACGTCACAATCGCACAGGATGTGCTGCATAGTTTCCTTGAATTCAACACAGGCTCTGCAGTCGTTATTGAAAGCTAGTTTCATTTTATGGAGCATGTCATTTGTGGTGTAGTGCCCTGTAAGAGCTCCAATGACAGCTCGGGCTTTGTCCCTTCTGTTGCTCAGAACGAATTTTGAGACTCTTGTGGTGCCGCACTCCTCTATGCGTTTCATATCGGCATGATCCTGTAAGGCCTTTTTAATGGTGTATGTTGGTAGCCCCATGCTATGCCAAAACTAGCTTAATGTAAATTGAGTATATTGAATATTTTTCCAATTCGGTTCGCTTTCAGTGCTAGATTAGAATTAATGTAGTAATAGAATCATACAACATTTATAGTACTTCATCAGAGATTCAAGCTTAATTCAAAGAAACTGTTTATTTTGATACGATCGTACGAAAAGTTTATTTACAAAAATTCTGGTTATAAGTGATAAATTCTGGTGATTAAAAAATGTTCAAAATAAAATTCCACTCTAGTTGTAGTCTAGTAGTTTCGTACATGTCACACATGACTAAAAACTACGTCTAATAAAACCGAACCACGCTGCACACTGGAATTGCAGGCTGGCAGTCTGCACTGTGGTTCGGAATCCTAACTTTAGGTTGAATTGGGATAAAAAATTATGACACTGAAACTGGACCAAAATTATAAATTGAGCACCAGAGTAGTTTTCAGTACCAGAATTCCCGTTAAGGAGTTATTTCTTGCATATCACTATCGTTTCGCTTATCAAAACATATAACAAATTTAATACCTACAAATTTGACTCCTAACCCGTTGCTTGTGGGGAAGAAAATGCGATAATTATCAAAATTGTGTTTGTTCATTGTAAAACAACGGCGTGACAGATTAAAGCCTGCTGTCCGTGTTTATGAAGGCTCGCAAAGTTATTTACGACGGTGACTCCACAGTATTCTGTGATCGTGGACCGTCACGCTGTCGCAAGTGGGTCAAGGAATTTGTCGCAGATATGCTCCTTACAACTTCAAAGTATGCGACATGTCGTATAAATTTAAACTAACGTAGGTACAAGCGTAAATCTTGAACGTATAGGAACTTGAAATTTTGTTTCATACAATCTAAAGGAAAACTGCTAACAAAGATGTCTTATAAATTGATGTGAGATTAATACTTGTGCAAGCCATAGGTTATTTTAGGGTGCCCTAGAAGTTACTACAGTTATTGCTACATTGCGGTAAGCGATACGCTTCCGTAGACATGCCCTTTGGACTACTCTACGCCTGCGTGGTTGATACCATGTACTACGTTGTAGCAACATGGTCAGTCTACGGTGGGGTAGCTGGGTCGGAAGTAGCAACTACGCCGTTGCTACGTTGGTTGTTGTTGTTGTTGGTTGGCCTACGGCAGCGTAGCTGACTCGGCAGTTGTAACTACGCCGTAGCACCTACGCCGTAGTAACGGCGTAGTATAAGTTACTATGGTAGATCAAGTACATCATGGTTGGCCTATGGCAGCGTAGCTGGCTGGGCAGTTGTAACTACGGCGTAGCAACAACAGAATTATTGGTATATTATACGGCGTTACGATAACGATAAAATTCGGTTTTGATATTATTGGCGTCGATATCGATAAACGTGGCGCTAGTATCGATATTATTGGCGTCGGTATCAAAATTATTGGTGTCAAAATTGACGTTTTGACGTTGGTATCGAAATTATTGGCGTCGGTATTGGAATTATTGTCGTCGAATTCGATATTGTAGGCATCGATATCGATATTTTTGACAGCAACCCTGATAGGACAACGACTGGTTCTACCACTAGGTAGTAATTTACACATTTGATGAATTTCCAAGTGTAAATTATGCACGTGTAAATCTTCAAGTAACATTATATTTTACATTATTACCTACTACTTTTTTCAAAAAGCTGCGCTCGAAATTGAGTTCAAAAGTTACAATATTAAACTTCGGCCGTAAAAAGACGGAGACAGACGGAAACTAGGATATTTTTATAGAAGTAGAATTTCTATAATAATGTTCTCTTGTAACAACTTCTATAATATTATTGTAAGAGGATCTAGTTCTTTCCAAATGGCTAGATTGCTTTCCGCTTGTAGAGTTGTTAGTAGATGCAAAATTATTATGTTTTCAAATTTACATTTGTTTACTGACTTCTGACACTTACGCAAATACTAGACATTGAAATAAAACTTTTTACGGATTTCATCTCGTTATATTGATATTATTTTAATCCCGACATTTCGGACCCTTTACAGCGTCCATGGTCACGGGTGACTAAGGTGGTAGGCGTCTTGACGTTTCAATTACTAACAGCTACCCTACATTTTTGTTTATGATTGGCAATCCGATTCACTTAAATTAGTTATTCCTTTGTTATGGGTAAAAAATAATTGGGACAGCGTATTGCCATTACGGTGAACGTATTTGACAGATGGCGCTAGGTTTTCTTATGTCGACGCATCACTCCTTATTCTATAAATGTGGAAGTTATAGTCAAATATATGGCTTAATCAGTATAGTGGCCTCAAACGCGCAAAAGCACAAAGACCATATCGCCAAAGTTAAAGAACTAGCAATATATCCTTGAACCCTTGGGTCTGGTGTCCTTTTTCTATTACGAAACTTAAGTTTGGATTTAATTGTGAGTGTACATCAGAAAAATTTAGGGCCGCGTTCAATTATATTTAATTGGAATGAGGTAAATATTTATATTTAAATAAACATTTAACAATACGGGGTCATGCGAAAAAGAAATAAGGAGGCGAATAGGAATGGCCAAAAACGCAATGTCTCAACTTCAGAAGATATGGAAGGACCGTAGCATCACACGGAAAACCAAGGTGAAATTGGTTCATTCACTCGTGTTTGCCATATTTAACTATGGAGCAGAAACATGGACTCTGAAGAAGACTGATAGAGACCGAATTGATGCTTTTGAAATGTGGTGCTGGAGGAAAATGCTGCAAATTCCTTGGACTGCCTACTGCACCAATGCGTCCATTCTACAGGAACTAAATATTAAAATGCGACTGTCCACTATTTGCCTCCGTAAAATTCTCGAGTTTTTCGGTTACATTGCCAGGAAAGATGGGCACAACTTTGAACAGCTGATGGTTACTGGAAAAATCGACGGCAAGCGCTCTAGAGGTCGAAGTCCTACTAAATGGTCTGACCAGATTCGCACCTCTCTGGACACCAAACTTCACGAGGCACTTCACGTCGCCAAAGAGCGACACAGGTGGCGCAAAATTGTCAACCGCATGATCGAACCTAGGGGTTATCACGACCCTCAGCAATGAGGAAAGCGACTTGAGGAGGAGGAAGCAAACATATCATGGTAAAGTTTAATTGAGTTATAAATTAAGTAGCGTTTGAATTATGTACTTTTGGGTATTGTAAAAGTTTAAACATATAATACTTTTTATATGTAGATAATTACTTTGTAGCACATTTTCGTAATCAAAAGTTACCTAACCTCCTAAACGAACGTATTTGCAAACAAAATTTAATTACAGCATCATTTTAATTAGCATCCTAAAACTCGTTACAAAATCAGTGAAATGTATTTCGTTTAAAGGAAATCGGGGTTGGAATATGTAATGATAGCGTTTCAATATTAAATTAATAGCAGGAGAGAATTTCGTAGAGGGAGTGAGAGGAAACAGTAAGAAACGGAGTAAACGAAATGGAAGAGTTTGTTGATAATTCTGTTCTGCGGTGAAATACGCTGTAATTCTACATATATGCTGTAATTTCATGAATATAATATTTATTCTCAGAATATGTGTACGCATATATTAGTTATGTACCCGTATGTATAATAATCAATAATAATTATAATCAACCCATATACTTTCCCACTGCTGGGCACAGGTCTACTCTCTCAGTATGAGAGGGATAAGACTATAGTCCACCACGCTAGCCTAATGCGGGTTGGCAGACGTCACATGCTGTCGAGAAAATCTCTCAGGCATGCAGAATTCCTCACGATGTTTTCCTTCACCCTTAAAGCGAGTGATAATTACGCACATCACTTCGACAAGTCAGAGGTGAGAGCTTTGGATTCGAACTCGAGACCTTTGACTTGGCAGTCCAGCGGTCATACCCCTAGGCTATCACTGCTTTACCCGTATGTATAGTCAACAAAAATGATAATTATATAGGCAGATAATTACATCTGTGTTTTGACAAAGATTGTGTTATTACACAATCTTTGTCAAAAATGTATTACGCAAAATGTGTCAAATCCTTTGGTAGATAAACAAATATTTAGGTAGGTATATCACTATGGCGAAATACAGATTGGCTGTGTACTTTTATCTTTTGTTAACTGTATATACATAATAAATCTATCAAGAAATTAGTTTACCTATTAACATGTGCTAACTAAGGCTATATAAACATTAGGCTCGCAGTTTGTGGTTCACTTTGAGTCAACAATTAAACCTTAAAACTATTTTGAATGGAGCGTTAAATAAGCAGTTTACAGCGAAACACTTGCCAACTTGTTCAGGTTTGCTTGTCTATAGTTACGCGGCTCACTCGATGGTGTACCACGCTAATTAGCCGCAGGTTTGTGGCTAATTAGCCAAAAGAGTTGGCCAGTACATACTCATGCTTTACCTGTGAGCTTAGGTTATTTTGAATTTAAAAAATCACCTTATCATAGGCTCTACAAAGGTGCTATTTTTTATGCGACAACTGCAAAAAACCTAAAGGAAGGGTAAGTATTAGGCAGTCTATGTACGTTTGAATTTACGTATGTTCTACTGCAGCGCCTGACAACTTGAGTCGTTATTATGACCTGGTTACATCAGCTAACTACATTTTATTAATATAGTTTTTCTAAGTGACAGCGGATGTTATGTCTACACTAAAATAAGGAGAAACTAAGGAATAACATAAACAACGGATATTAGTATAGCGTGGGCGTTAATTTATCGTGCCTAACTAAGCATTACGTAATGTGCCCTCAGGCTTACTAATATTGTTATTTATACAATAGACGGAGTTATTATACATACAGAAGGTATCATTTTGGTGGTTCATGAAAATGTAGTGTTTCTATTGGTAATTGGCGGCGTGGTTTCTATTACTGGTCTCCTCACAGACTAAGCAAGCCAAAACAAATTCAGTTCAGAAAACAGTTTCCCGTTACGTTTATGTCTCATATAATAAGTAGCGGCTAGCTGGTAATTTTTCTAACAAAAACTCAATTTTATTACTTACGAGGAAATAGTACGCAGTACTATTTACGGATCAAGGAACATCCTGCCAAAATATCTGATAAATAACACTGCGAACAAATCTCATCAAAAGTAGTGTTCAGGGCTTCCGAATTTGCTAATCCTATTCCGTGATACTCCAATCATTGATTACTGGGAGAGGAAATACGGCCCAGTTGTGAAATGGAATAGCTTCTTTGTTTTGATCCACTAATAAAGTGAATACATAACTTAATAGTTTAAAGTAATGTATTCACAAATATTCAATAGTATACAAATTTAATAACACGCTACATGTTTGTGAACGTTTGAAAAATGTTACGGCATACTCATACCTTTTTCTAAGTTATTTTTAAGTTCTTAGTCTTACTTCCAAGTTAGACAAAAAAAATGTTTTGCAATAGTAAACACGAGTTTTACGAGTTCAGAAGCATATTCGCATAAACAATAGACATAGCGTAAATTTTTGATTTGAAAGGATATGTATTAAATTATTAATTTTGTCATTGTCCCAAACATTGTGTGATGTTTCGAAAACAGTTTCTATGAAACAAATGTTGTACAAATGTTGGCTAACCAACATTTGTACAACATTTGTTTATATACACATAGTAAACACATGGCTTAATACTCGCAACTAGGAGTAAACTATGTAATAAAGGAAAACTCGGACGCTGGTTGCAAACTTTTTGGAGTAACTCAAGTGTGATAAGTCTTAGGAAATGTTTCGAGTGTACGAATTTAACTTTCACTTCTTGTTAGTTGCTATTGTAATCGAAATGTTGAGATTTTGTTAACAAAGAAAACTTAAATGAATGAGCTTTATGTAGCTTATCTTAAAGATAATATTCATATAATTTCTACGTTAAATTGGTCAAACAAAACCTAACATCAGGTACATCAAAGTAAACGGTGAGATGGATAAGGTGGAGTTTGGCTTCGAATTTACTTTAAAAAAAACAACCACAAGCAGCTATAAGTACATACTATATTAATACTGAAGAAATGCGTCTGACATTTGCAAATATGTCATTTTACTGGGTATAGATCTTCTTTCAGTATATTAAAAAATGGTTATACACCACCAATGAAAATGTACGGAAAAGGAGCATTGTAGAACCTAGAACTTAATGGTACCTATACTTTTAAGCATGCAAGTTCAATTTTTTTTCTTTGCTATAAAATTGAGAGACGTTCAATTTAAACCGTACATGCTGCCGCTTCATGTTAAAGTCTTTGTTCGGGTCAATTTTGGGAACGACATTATAGATTTTCTTCTTTTCAACTATATGTAATGTCATTGGATTTTTTTATACTTTTAGCCATAGAATCAAGAATTATCTAGAAAGTTTTCCATTTTAAAAGCTAAAAATGTCTGAACCCGGGCGAAACTGAGGCAAATCGCTAGTATCAAAAATGTTTAGGTAGTAATGAATATGTACCGAAATTGATATGTTTCAAAGATTGTTCTATTTAGTATATAATGTGGAAATCGTAACATTACGTGAATAAAAGCGCTGCGGTATTCGGTTTTAGTGGAAACAATACTTACTGCTAATTACGAAACCAACGTTGTTTCGTTCATATTACTCAATAATATTATTCAAACTGAAATAAAATAATTTAATTAAGCGTTATTCTACTAAATCTGTTAAAATAATTAGCTATTTTTTATAACTGTGTACTTATTACTATAACGACGACCCGTAAAAGTTATACAGTTGCTATACAAAAATCATTGCTGGTGTATGTCGCACATATTTTTGGGAACAGTTATGTAGTATCGAGGATGTGTCTTTTGAATGGAATGTAATCTTAGAAAGTTTCAGCCAGTCACATTATATATATTTAAAACGAGTTTTAGTTAAAAAAATGATCAGTCCAGTAACTACATTTATCTCTTATGCATCAAAGAACTCGTTAAGCTGTCCATCCGAAGCTAAGACACAGTTGATCGATTGCGATCCAGTGGCCCAAAAACGAGGATTCTCACTGTAACCCGTCTTGCCAAATTTTTTGGACAAAAAACCTGCTGGCACATAGCCAGGTCGGCAAAGTGGAAACACTTTTACTGTTCATATTAACATCATTATAGCATAGCAATTACTGTTTCTCGTTTAGTGTTGGAGCTTAAGTATCATTGAATATGGTTCAGTGCTTTCGTAGTACGGACCTATAACTGTTTCGTTTATTCTTTTTAATTAAACGTGGGCAACGACTTTAAATAAAAAGATGATAGCTAAGAGTATTCTTTTAACGACTGTGGATACGACCACAGTAATAAAGTTCACATGCACCTGGGACTAGTGCGGCTAGGTCATATAAATGTTCGTGGTGTATACGGGTGGCGAACCTGCGACTCGTAGCGACACAAGCCAACCGCTCGGCTCCTAACATTTTGAGTAATAGTTCCACGGTGGCGATGAAATCGAAAGTAAACTTATGATCTTCAAATTGACAGTCCACGCTGAGTCTTATTATTCAAACATACCATTAGGTGTGTATACCTCGAAGGGTTAGGCAGAGGTGTACCAATGTATACCCACAGTTCGCCAGTATATTAAGGTCCCATGTAAAAGGGAACCAGTCTATTGCTATCTAAATAAATCTATATTTTATAATAATAATGTCATGTATATAATATAATGAAGCGACAGCGTGGTCGGCCCAGACGGAGATGGCGTGACGAACTTGACTCCCACGAGAGAGATTGGATTCTCAAGTCAACAGACAGAGCGGCTTAGAAGGAGGGAAGGGAGGCCTTTGCCCAGCAGGGGGACAAAGTGGGCTAGTAAAAAAAAAATGTAAGCTAAATAAATAATTGTTTACAATATAACATAGAGGATGTTACATTATTTATTGTTAGATTACATTTTTACAGGCCATAGAACTGAAATGGCAAATGTGTTAAACCATTTTTAATTTGTCAACTTACTGTTTATCATATTTTTGCAAATAAAGAATTTGAATATCAACCGAGCACAACTCCAAACTCCGATCTGCTACTGAGATTTTCTCTGCAAAACCCAAAAACACTTTTTTAGTCCCGGGAATCGAATCCAGGACTTCGAGCGACACATTTAAAACCTGTGTTTATTACTGTTATTTACTCTGATGTCAATAGAGTAATGTAGTACGTTATAGTAATATAGAGAGACAATATCTTGAGCGCTTTTGGAATTTGGAAAAGTCGTTAGCTATTAATTGTTACTACTACGCCATTAGACAATAGAGCTTCAGGTGCAGGGTATTCGTATTCGAGCAGCTTGTTCAAGTTACCAAAGCTAAGTCAAAGCTGTTTGCCTCCGGTTGTATTTCCGTAACCGGAACTACTCGATTGTAAATCAAATTCAATCTACACTTAAATAGATTTAGTACTTGACGATCGTGTACTTATCGGAAGTTGCGAGGTCACAGAGTCCGATGATAAAACAAAGGTTTCATAGGTTTCGATAATGTTTACCTCCTTTTTGCGTCACGATTAAAAAATGGAACAGATACTGACCATAAATTCGCTCAAGCAATTTCAACCGACCAAATCTTTAATTTCATAGCATTTTATGAAGTGCCTAGTCATTTAATTTAATTAAAAAGTGGTGCCAGTTATTATTCCACTATTATTCCCAAAGCTCGCAATAAATGAACCTCTTTTTGGTTGTTAAGTACAATGGAGGTAATTGACTTAATTGCTAGACCAACCTCATTGTGTCGATTTAGGAGTCGAATCATACTGAAATAAATTCACCTAATTTCTTTTTGGCCTGTATTGTGCGGTAAACCTTTTTTATATTTTGATATGGGTAATTTAGTAGTAAGGTTAATTGTTATGATATGGAATTCTTTTTATGCACAGAAATTGTTTTAAATGTATTTTCAGATAATATGTAGTCGTAATATATATTTTCTTCCTTTTTGTTGAAGCATAGATTCAATTTCATTACTTTTATTATGGTTGGGCCGTTAAATACAATAAAAAAGGTCACATCAAAATAGTGAATGGGTGGGATGCCAATATTCTTTCATTAATTTATAATAATTATTGTTTTAACGATCGTGGGTAAAAGAGTTATTATATTAATATAAAATTAGTTAGTAAGTAGTACCTATAGAAGGGTAACTGTATCCATAAAAAAATATGCAAATCAAATATCCTGATATTAAAGAAGACATCTCAATACGTCTATTCATTCTTGCTCGCAAATCTCTTGTGGAATCAGGTCGTATCGCAAGGAGTCGGTATTAAAAGCAGAGGCTAGCAGCTTATACACGAGCGACAAGTTTTGTAAGAACGTATATAAAATGAATATATTATAATACTTTATATTTATACTTATTTTTTGTAAATATATACTTATAATAATTAAAAAACACCCAGACAAACACTTATATCACCACCTAGTGATCACGGGTAGGTACTCGAACCACTAGACCACAGACGTCGTCAAAATAATATAAATTCTTTACTGGAATGCATTACATTCCAGCTTTATATAAATATACCTAGGTTTATTCTTACACAATGATAACGACCTAAATATACAGTTGTGGGGACTGCTGCATGTAGCTTACAAATCTGTATATAATTAATCTGTAGCTGTAACTTGTGTGGCTGGAATGATATTATCCAATCTGTCGTCAGCAGTTGCGCTACATATCAGATCTCTGCGGCCCAATTTCTAAAGGAAGTAAATCTTCTTTTCGGGCTTCTGACTATCACTAATTACTAATGACTGTCAGTACTCCGTATGGCAGCCGAGACAGATGGCGGAGTCTCCGAAGCATGGAGGGTTCTCGATGAGAACTTTGCTGTGAATATCACCCATCCGTATAGGTACTGCCATACAGTTTAACCCTAGAGATCAATTAATTAGTATTAATTACATAGCCACAAGGCTCAGTGATCGGATATTATAAAGTTACTAATTGCTTATCAGCTTCTATGCGGGGAATTTGAAGCTGTTTGTGTCCAAAGTTGAAACTAATCGCATGTTCTTATATTTGATACAACGTGGAGCTAATAATTAGGTAAAGCAAAGTTTATAACATCCTGGGTTAACTAATTTGGATCTTAAAGACTTTAATAACCTTAGGTGTGTTGATGCGCTGGTTACATAAATTAGTAATGAGATTGAGGAACTTCAGACACGATCATCTGTCCTATATGGAGTTGTGTTACATAAAATACTATGGCACTACTATGCATGTAGTAATTCGTTCAGTAATTATAAGCAATGCTGAAATAAAAAATAAATGATTCTTTGCTTGTCCCGCCGTACGTGAGGAGGACGAGCCTCCACAGTACCTACTCACACTTCATCACAGAGCTTGTTTTAGAGTTAGTACTTTTAACGCAATCGGTTTTTTTTATTTATTTATGCTTTATTGCACACCAGAAATACAAATAAACAATGACATGAATTGTTTCATCCAATAATTTATTTGATTAATAGATGAACGATGACGATGAACGAATGAATGAATGTACGCTCTCACAATAAGAGTATATCACTACTTCTCGACAATACGTATTTGAATGACTTAAGTATATCATTATATTTAAAATAGGCTCCTATTAATCAAAATTCCACAGTAATTTAGTCAACAGATTACAAAAATTTAAGCATTTTGTAGTTTTTCTTGTTCTTATTGTAGTTTATAAGGACAAATTTACTCCGTAATAGTCTATATTGTTAGGCCAAGTGCCGGTTAGCTTTGGTCTCGTTAAGGGTAAAAATCTAAAACATATAATACATAAAATAAAGGTCAAGTGTATAACGGGATCTTGACTTAATGGGACCTCTTTTCTTTACCTTTATTTTTATTGGGAACACAGGTTGGGGTCTAAAGTAAACTTATAGGTGTTTGACTACCCGTATGTTAGTTAGTACTTTTTTATTTATCTGAAGGAAAATCAGTAGGGACAAAAAGGATTAATAGACTTTATTCACTTCCGATAAAATTAAACTTTTTGTTACATAGCTTAAGTTACTACCTAAGTTACTTAAGATAACTGTAAGAAGTTTACTTTAATTTGTTTCAAATTTTCGAAAGGGTGCTGGGATTTGCTTCCAATTTTAAAAGATGTGAAAAAATCTAATACAAATTATACAAAAATTTAGGAATATCACGGTATTACATCTCGTACCCTGCAGACTGTCGGAATTTTCCTGGATTGAGCAGATCCAGCATTTAGAAAATTTCGTCGTTCGGTGAGTTTTTCCCTATCTGTACGACCGGGCTTAACATGCATGGCTGGTTTTCAATGAGCCTAAAACGTCAAATGCCACGGCGAATGCAGCTTAACCGCGCAAATATGTCAAATATGGTTGCTTGAATTTGTGTCCCTTGATAAATAAATAGAAATGGATGTACGATGGGATAAAACAGGTCCAAACTTATATTACGTATTGATTGTGAAGTCTTTAAAAAATCTAGCTACGTAACACAAGTAAATCTACTTTAAGGATTTGTATTATAACGTGTAAATAAAGAATTTAAAATATCCAATTTCTACGTAGCTGCAGAAAGCAGGAATACACAGGTAACGACGTGCGATTTGAAAATGTTTCTTTTTCACCCTCATTGAGCACTGGGCTGGGCTAAGGCTAATGTTCCCTATTTACGGCGTCATATTTAACCGACATCGGAATGAAGGAGGTTTCCAAGTTTGCGCATACGACACGTTACGAATTCTTTATGAACTGATTTTAATGTTTTTTTTGGTTTGTTATGGTACACGTTGGCACTAGCGTGGTGACTTATAGTCGAACTTATATGTATATACTTAAACGGGTTAGGGATCATTATGACGATGATGATGATAGCAGAAGATTGAGTATATTATAATTATATGAGTAAATTTAGTTCATCTCTGACTATTAATAATTCTGATAAATCATAACGTAGGTTATAATTTTTTTTAAGAATGGAAACGTAACGAGTTTGGCATAAAAGTTGGGGATCTACTATTATCAAATTGCTATAAACTACGCTACACTACTTGTTATAGAGCTTTTGGGTTCAGTCATCACTAGGGTTTAATGGGTCCTAAATAGTGTAAGCGTATAATAACTATTGGAAAAGCTCTATTGGAAAGCTTTGAAATTCGCAATTCCACATTTCTGTTCAATAGACATACCCTTTGACGAATTTGAAAGGAAGCTAAATCCAATACGTTAGGCACTTTTACACACAAAATATTAGGTCTTTACCTATGAAATTGCCGTTTTGTATGAAAAAATTTAAACGATTTTTTTTCATGCATTTTTTATTTGTATCAATCGAAGTAATCACCCATGCAATCAACGCATCTTTGCCAACGCAGTGGCAGTTTAATGATGCCCTTCTTAAAGAAACCAGCTGGACGGGAGGCAACAAATTCTTCAAAGGCATTTTGTACTGCCTCTCGGGTATTGAATTTTTTTCCCGCCAAGAAGTTATCCAAATTCTGGAAAAAGTAGTAGTCTGTAGGCGCAAGGTCTGGTGAGTAGGGCGGATGACGGAGAACTTCCAACCCCAGTTCTTGCAACTTGGAGACCGTCTGCTGTGCAGTATGAGGTCGCACGTTATCGTGCAGGAGCAGCGGAGACGAGCGATTGACCAATGCTGGTTGAAGATGTGCCAGCTTCTCCATCATTGTGTTCAGTTCTTCACAGTACACATCTGCAGTAATGCTCACCCCGTTTGGTAAGAAGCTGTGATGAATCACACCGGCGCTAGACTACCAAACAGTGACCATTACTTTTCTAGGGGAAAGTTTTCGTTTAGGGCATTGTTTAGTTGCTGAACCAGGATCCAACCAACTTGCTGAGCGCTTGCGGTTATCAAACAGAATCCATTTTTCATCGCAGGTAACAATGCGCTTCAAAATTCCTTCATTTGTGTGTCTGTTGAGTAGTGCAAGGCACGTTTCGACGCGTACTTCGCGCTAGCTATCATTGAGTTCGTGGGGTACCCATTTGTCAAGCTTTTTTACCTTGCCAATTTGACGCAAACGACCCAATATTGTTTTGATGCTAACGTCGAAAGCTGCTGCTAATTCAGCCGTCGATTGTATATATCATCAGCTTCCATAATCGCCTTTAATTCGTCATTGTCGACCAAAGTCTTCGGACGACCGCGAGGTTCATTTTTCAGGTCGAAATTCCCAGAACGGAAGCGAGCAAACCAATAACAGGTGGTGCGTTGGTTTGTAGTGTTAGCTCCGTAAATGATGACGTTGATGTTGCGTGCCGCTTGTGCCGCGTTGCTGCAACGACGGTACTCATATTCCATAATTACTCGAATTTTTAAAGTATCCATGATGACAAAAAATATTGAAATGCGATGAAAATGTAACACTAATCAATAAACAAATGACTAATTTTGGAAAAAGAATTCCATGTTTTTAAAATAAAATAAATTTAAAATTAGAATGAAAATTATTTTGATTTGGATTTGGATTTGGATTTGGATTTGGATTTGGATTTGGATTTTGGATTGGATTTTGGATTGAATGGCCAGTACTGCAGAACGGCAATTTCATAGGTAAAGACCTATTATAACATGAGAGCAGTGTCTATGTAATAAAAAAAAACAGTAATAAATGAAACATGGCTTATCATAACGTCTATATTCGTAAAAGGGTTAGGCGGAAGGGTACTTACGTATACCACAGGTCGCCGGTATGTGTAGGTTTCTTAATCACTATTATATTATTTTATTTTTATTGATAGGAACAGCAAACAGTTGTAAAGTAACCCACAACGCTGTCCACAAGTATGCGTAAAGTTAAGTAAAAAGAGAGCTAATTACTAGGAACATTGATAGCAGTACGTGTGCCTATTAAATAAAATCAAATGATAAAGTATCGTAAAGTATATATAGTAAAGTAAGACTATAAGAAAAAATAAATAAAAGAAACAATTTATTTAAACTTAAAGATGACAAAATTATACAATATACAATATTATTATAAAACATTACATATACATTGGCTAAAATATAAATGACTACGTCGGCGAAGCCTCTGGCGGAAAGGTCACCCAACTCCTCCTAAACGGCTGGACCGATTTGTTTGAAATAATGTATGTATATTTTAGTGGGTTCACAACACAATTAGACCCGGTAGGTGGCGCTGCTTTCGGTACGACCATTACATAAAATTTTGTTTTAATTCACCGTTAAGCAGGCGAAGCTGCACACGGGTCACTAGTTTATTTAATTTGATAATAATTACCAACAGATTAATCATCGAGCCATTAATTATGAGATCGGCTGATCACATCATAATCTCTCAAATACACTCTAGCGGCTGCTCTGTACTTCGCAGTATTAGGCCAGCTTTAGAATAGTCTCCCGTGTTAATCCCTTTACGTAGCCCCTAAGCCTCGGGATCGTCCCATATAACCTGTCCATATCTGAGGAAGTTTTGGAACCTTTACGACATACTCGTATAAATTCCGGTCAGTTTGTGTGACAATGGAAGGTTGAGATTGTTTTATGTGGTGAATTGTTGGGAAACCTTTCTTTGTTTTGTCATATTACCTTCATTGGTAGCTCGTGACCTATATGGAGAGTTAGATTTGTCTTAAATGTCAAATTATCTTTGTCAATGACTCCTGTGATCTCCAAATAGTTGGGCAGTAGTGTATGTGTAATGTACACCCAAAGTTTACCGGTATGTTCAGTTTCCATGGAATAGGAGGCATCCTAATAAAATAATCCAGCTGTCATTAATCGGGCACAAATCCAGACTCCTAGGTGCCATTGGGAATTTCATATTAATCAATTTCATTAATATCAATTTACTCGAACTCCGGACCAGCAATGACCTGACTCAGCAGTCACACCTGCGACCACTAGACTAAGGAGGTATTAAATATTCTTTATAACTTCGGAAAGCACGCACCCAACTTGTTAATAAAACGTTTAATTTATGTGCAAACAATCCTCTTCTATATTATCTGGAAGGTATTACGAAATTAAGTAACAGAGGTTTTAATTTGTAACATTACAAAGTACATAGCGATTAGTAGGTATCAAAGCAAACTCCGTTATTGTAAAGCAATCGTAATTACGATCTCTTGCTTCTTTAGAATTGGAAATAAAAAAAAATGAGAATATTATAACAGTTATTCCCAAAGAAATTTGGTTTCAAATTCTGTTGAGACTGGCCTTATTACAAAAAAAATATTATGTAATAAGTACTTCTATTGCGATATTAAGTTTTTCTGAAAACTAAGAGGATTTATAAAATAAATATATTGCAAGACAATGTTGCCTCTCTAAGGTACAAAGAAGGCCCGAAATAAGGGGCTTCTGTTCAGACCTTAATAATATTCTACAATTAGTAGCTACTCAGAACAATTGGTATAATTTGCAAATTAGCTCTCGACCTGTCGCTTGCGAAGTGGAAAATTGAATTAACCCTTTCATGGTATAACACCATTCTCTGAACAGTCAAAAACGTACCTACTTCATAGTTTAATATCCCAGGCATCATAATATTATTGTCATTTACTGAGAACAAATAACTTTAGTTTGGGTCCGATTCCCAGTCCAGGCAAAATGTTAGTAGGTTTTAGGTGAAATCCTTCTAAAAGGTCATGTGCGTAGTACTCACAACCACAACAAGATGTATGAACGATCTATGATGTACGGCGATCTGTAGTTGCTGTCTACCCCTGTGAGAAATCAGCGTGAATGTGTGTGTATGTGTTTTATGAAATTCTTAGTAACAGCTCGGAGTTTAGATTTGTGCCCGGTTAATAGCAATAGTTTCGCCCCTTTACATTGACATACGACCTAAACATACCGGTGAACTGTGTGTGTGTACATTAGTCCTACATCTCTGTCCAACCTTTCAGGGAATGTAAGTGTATAGGTACGTATGGTATTGCTATTTATTGGCCACAAATCAAATCGCTGTCAGTCTATGAATGATGGTGACTATTTTTATCTTAATGCTTCGACGAACATGGTTTTCCTTTGGGATTGTTTGTCTTATGAATGCATGACAAATTGACATCTGTAATGACACTAAGAAGGTTAGAAGCTCAAAGGTCTGACAGTTAATTAATTCTGAGAATATCGGTTTTGTCCAGTAATAGGATTGTCGCTTCTTATGAAACACAAATTTAAATCGTGTATTTAGACTAGAAGTAAACTCCAACTTTAGTTATTGTAGCGTTACAGCATGATAAAACATTTTTAAGACATATTAAAACCTTTGTGCCTGTTCAAACTTTTCTGCGTGAGAGCCAGCCCCTTTTGAACTCTTCGAGTTCCTTTGGAATCGGTAGGGGCTTTTAGGGATCGTTAACGCACCAGCAACGCCTCTGGTTGTCTGGCCTCTGGTGTTGCAGGTGTCTACTGTCTATGGGCGGCTACATGACTACTTACCACCTTGTTTGCTCATTTGCGGACATAAATATTAAATAAATATGCCCAATAAGATTTCCGGGATTTTAAGGAACACCCCGCACTTTTCCGGGACCTTATGTACTCTATATGCTAATGCTGGTCACAATATATAAATACAGCAAATTTCATGTAATTTGCACAGTTTTATCACAGAGTTGCTATGGTCACCTTCCCGCTCCATCATCAGACCAGCTCAATAGTATCATATTTTCAAAATGTGCCTTGGTTTACATATTATGTGTACCAAATTACTGATCTATTGGACACCGGGAAGTGGGTCAGAATAGGCTCTCAAATTTTGCTCTAAACATACACACATACTAACAAAGCCAGTTAAATAAAAGCTTGTAAAAAAGGTATATCTGTCAGCTAAAGATAAAATACGATCTTAATCTTCTTTCACTAGAGTAATTATTTTATATCTTTAACACCGACATTGTTGAGATTGGCAAAATGTTTGGATGATTGCAAAAAATGGCAGCGAACGGTAACAAAACGAAGTAAGTAATATACGCCAGTTATCTTTGTAGTATTATTTACCTATAATATTAACTATAATAACTACAATATAACTATAATATTAACTCTAGTATTGTCACATTTGAAATTTATTCTGACATATTTTTAAGTTTTTGGCAGCGATAGAAAACTAGACGGGGTGTACTGAAAATGCATGAGGATACCATTTGCATTGCCAGTATTAGTTGCGAATGCCCAAATTGTTTGCGAACTAACTTCAGCATTATGTCAGGATTGAGTTATCGAACGAAATAGTAGCACTACTGAACTGCTTAGTATCTACCGCATAAAACGTAATGTAGGTATAAATCTGTCGTTGCTTATGGATCAGAAACTTGGCTTTAACAAAATACTGTTTTAACATTATAGGCAAAAGTCAGTGACCGCTCAATTTCTTTAAGAAATAAAACATCCCACTGAATCCGAAACATTAAGTCAGCGTCGCTTTAAAATATAAACATAAAAGTAACTCAATTGAATAATTCGGATCCGAGTTCATAAACCGAACGACAGTCGTTATGTACATAGATTTACGATTTATATAAGGAAACGGGAAAGCTGCAAAGTAGTAAAAAAACGTTGGAAAAGAATCGTAAAAGCGGACAAATTGATTTTGTCTTCGTATTTATGTGTTTAATTTAAACCTGAACTCCTGAATACTAGCACAAATCATTACATTAGGCTGGGGTTTGCGCTGTTTGGGTAGTGTAAAGGGCATGTAATTACTACTGTTAATTAAGGCAGATTACCTAAGCCGACTGCGTAAACTATGTTACAACACCTGTGGCCGACACGGTAACCGTAGCTCGGCCCTTTAGATGACAGACTAGGGTAGCGAAGCCGAAACGACTCAAAGCCTGTGATTGACATTAGTACTTACTTAAGTGTTAAAGTGTTTTGCAGTAAAGAATGAGTGTCAACCAAAAATTGACCCCGCGGTCGACTGCACATGCAGCTGCAGCGGTGGTCGGAACTCGTCACTACATATCATAAAACAAAGTCCTCCGTCGCGTCTGTCTGTCCCTATGTATGCTTAGATCTTTAAAACTACGCAACGGATTTTGATGCGGTTTTTTTTAATAGATAGAGTGATTCTTAAGGAAGGTTTATATGTATATTAACATACCAAGCCGCTGGCGGGAAGCTAGTTTTATATAAAGAGATATCTGTGCACATGCAGTGTGCGTGCCTGCAGCTGCAATCGGCAAAGCCCGTTCGGAACAGTACCTTTATTGTCCTAAGGAACAACAGCCCCTTGAAAAATGTTGAAAATGGCATTAATGGTTGAAATTAAGGCAGTTGTCATTTGTGTATAATGCTGGTAGAACTAGATGGCGATGATATTTTATTGATACAATTGGAAAAAAAAGTTTACTTTAGTTAGAAAAAGCAGACAATCTTGATAATACAACACGCGCGGTAGTTGTTAATCAATAGTTATAACTACTTTCATCGCATAAAATTTTTTGCGACACTTTTTACTGCTTACCAAAAGAAACGTTTAAGTTCAAAGATGTCGTTATGAGCCCCTAAAGTCCACTTGTATTCAAGTTGGCAGTAAGTCGCACCTGGTGTTAGAATTTACTCAAAATGTTGGTTGGACCAAAGTTTTTTCGGAAACTCATATTAACGTTTACAAGGTACTTACTGGGTGTTATATTCCTAGGTGATGTTATTATGAAATGTTACGAGAGTAACAGAGTAATTAGAGTACGATCAGTATCGTAATATGAGTTTCTTGTAACAAAATTTCATAATACTGATCATACCATCAAACCACTGGAGTTCAGTTTTTCGGGTCCATTATTTTGGTGATTGAAAAAAGCCTGTCTACTGGAGTGCTGACGTATATCGACTGTTAAATTATCACGAATTGCATGTTCTTAACTTGTCACTTAACAGACATATTTTTTCCTACGATAGATAGATCAATTAACAGTTCTTTGATTAATTAAATTTATTTCATCGATGAAATATTCCACAAAAGCCCGTCTTATTTGTCATGCCAAGCTAACAGATATCATAAATCTTTCTGATGTATGTGTAGAGGAATATATTGTATCAGAATGTTGCATATATTCAAGATAGTAATTATATTCCATTGCATATAACTGTTAGCTTAGTGTAACTACACACAAACGTGCTATACCACCATATATATCATCAATCAGATGCGGTATCTATACTTCTATACTAATATTATAAAGAGGAAAGATTTGTATTTTTGTATGTAACGAATAAACTCAAAAAGTACTGGACCGATTTGAAAAATTCTTTCTATGTTAGATAGCCCATTTATCGGGGAAGGCTATAGATATCATCACGCTACGACTAATAGGAGCGGAGTAGTAATGAAAAATGTTGCAAAAACGGGGGAAAAAATTATGAGACCACGCGGGCGAAGCCGCTGGCGGGAAGCTAGTTTGCAATAATGCTCATGATTAATTTCAATGATAAACCATCACGCATGTATTCCCCAAAAGGTTATAAGAATAATAATAATTTATTAACAACAACTGTTGCAAATAATGATGGAACCCTGACTCCAGAGCTAGGTAAGGTTAGTCATTTATCACGATCCTTTTATTTTCCGGAGCCTTTCGAATAACATGAAAGATGAAATAAGAACAATTCTAACAATTTTAGTCACAGCATAATATAATTGCATTTCGAAAAGCCAATTCTGTTAGTTGATTTGATTTCAATACATAGAATTGAATGGACAAACATACAAACCATGAACAAACATCGATTCAAAATTTATCGATACAAAATATCCTACCAGTGATGTTAACCACATTGGTTATGCAAACTGTTGTTTAGTTAGTTTTGTCAATACACTATGATTAATTTGCCTTTCAACAGTTATGATTCAGCAGAATCGATGTTCGTATAATCGTCGAATACGCATCAGTGATATAACTATTTGCAAATGTTAGCTTTGTTTGATGCTTATCTACATAAATTCAAACAATGAGGTTACATATTAGAACCGTTTTGCTATCAGAGATCAGCATTAACTCAGTTTAACAAGTAAAAGTACGCCTTCTTTGAATTTCAGTTAGAATTTCATACTCCAGTTATCTTTCCAAAAGGCATATAAGTTTGATTTGGTGAAACTAAAAGCATCTTAGGCTTGCGCTTGACCACAACTCGCTTCAACATAAAAAGTGTCGTGTTCGGTACACTCAGGTTGGATATAAAGTAGTAGCCTAGGAGCCTATAGCCCGCGCGGAACTAGTTGGCTGCGCCTTCGGTACACAACAAAAACAAGCGCCCCCGCCCCTACGTCCCACCGCGCGCAGACGATCCCGCCCCCCGGTTCCGCCACTCACATACCTAAGGCGCGGCCAACTAGTTCCGTATAGATTATAGTAGCCTAGCCTAGCCTCAGCAACAGCCTGTTCCGCAAGGACCAGTTGACCCAACGTTTATAACTTCGATAAAAGGAGGCTGTCGCTACCCCTATATTACTGTTAACTATATACAACTGACTCACTATTCCTAAGAGACGCTTGCAGTATTTCTTCTTCCGAGAATTTATTTATTCTCTGAAGAAGAAACGCGAAGCCTTCGCGCTGAAATAAAAATGTAGAAATTCTATCTATTATAAAGCATGTCAAGCTGCTCACGGTTGCCACTATATTGTTGTTGGTATACATTGTGGGCACACACATTCCAAGCTGACAAATATCACGGGTACAAGGAAAAACTAAATAAAACGTAACACATACCTTTCGCAGTTTTACTCAAACCAAAAAATATTAGATCACGAAAATATCTGCTACCGTTGCCTTGTTCTACGATATAATCACAAAACAACATTACTGTGACATGGATGTTGCGTTCATCATATTACGCCTTACAAAAACGCGACAAAGTTCCTTAGGAAAGTCACATTATAGCATGTCACCGGAGAGTCGTAGTGATATCCAACTTTACCTGGAACCGTGGCAACTTTCGTATGATGTATGATCCCCTGGTACGCGACCGTCATATATTTTTGTCTGAAATACTCCAAGACTATTTATTCATTTTACTGACTTCATAAGGCAATAGTTATTGTTATGACACAAGTTTCCGGTTCGGTTCCTTTAGATAAGTTTTCTGTTCAACTAGGACGTCAATCTACCTAGATATATCTTGTGTAACTTAATTTTACATTTTGCATCCAAGATTTTTTAATAAACTACTGAGCAGCTTTGTTAACTATTTAATAGCAGACGATAAGATTCTTAAGAGTTCAAGATTATTTTACCGTGAAACGTTATGTTGCCTGCCCGGTGTGACACGAAAGTAATTTATGTTCAAGTTTTTATTACATACTATTTCTTGGCAAAACATTTACATCATACTCGGTTAGGCAGAGCTCTCAAGATTTTTTACCAGATAAATTTTTCATTAGAGCATAATTATAGTAATTCGATTTCAACACTTGAAAAAATGTGTTTGTACACGTTCATCGTATAGAAAAAACTGTGGTTGGCCTTCTCTTTATCATCACACAAGTTATAGGTAGGTACTTTTCGATGTTTCTAGTGTAATACTAATTTATTAAGAGGTACTGTCTACTATCTGGTCCTTTGGGACGCACAGACTGAACTCAGCTCTTTTGAAAGGTTTCGCTTAAAAAGTAATGAAACCCACACATGGGAATTTCTTTCTGCATAATAAATATAATGTTGAAATAAAGCTAAATAAATAAATGCTAAAATCCTTTACCCATTATGCTTCAATAACGTCACATACAAATAAATATAAAGAACTTTTTAGGAAAAATCTGTCTTCAATTATTTTGTAAATAGTCGTCGACCGTCGAAAAAGACAAACAGAAATAGTAACATCTTGTAATTACGAAGCTGAAGTAAATATGATATCATGATAATTTGGTTTTCATATTATTTGACAGGTTCTTAGTTGTGTTTGTTATATTACAATACTACAGATGGCAGACGAATATATTTACTATCTAAAACTTCTCTTTATTCTGATTGAATAATTTAATTTTCACCAAAACATAATTTACTTGCCAAGTATTTCAAACAAGTCGGTAGTGTGGAGGAAACTACGTGACCACAAGCTAGTGTTTCGGTCAGGCGGTGTGGTCGGCCATATTGTCAGTAGCTTATTCTGCATTACCGGATCAATGACCCGTAAATTCTGGCCTTAAATGAGAATGAAACAAGTATGAGTCTCATATTACTAGTGAGAACCGTTTTTTTGTTGTAACATAACATATAATACCATCACGCCGGTATATCCCGAAGGGTTAAGTAGAGGTATTAGTACACCTAACTTTGCGGGGAAACACCAGGGTCATCAAACATTGTCATTCTCTTGGGAGTCTGGGTCTGGTTGAAAACCAGCGCCAGGCAATCTGTCTGGCATAATTATGCTGAAAAAACCCTTTTCAGTGCAATCGTTTACTGTTATTTTTTTCCTAGAATATTTATATTTATTTCAAATCAAATCAAATCAAATCAAATCAAATCAAATCAAATCATTTATTTGCTTACTAAGTGTACAAACAGGTCTTATTACAACATTCACATTCATCATTTCATTCTCTCTTCTTGGTTTTTTCCCAACTATGCTATGTTGGGTTCGGTGCCTACGAGCAGTTTAACCAGACACAGTTAAAAATCTGTATTTTACAGGAAGTGTCCACCAAACTCCCATAATTTTGATGGCAGTCCATCGAACTGAGACAGCAGAGGATCAGATTAGGGGATCCGACCGGAATAGCTTATTTAAAAAAATACGGCAATGTTACGGTTAAACTGGTTGTAAAGGCTTTTTGGGCTTCTGACTTTTTGAGTACCACTGACGAGTATCACAGGTTTTCGTATAACAACCGGGCTCGATAACTATACGTGCTCTCCGAGGAACGAAAGGGTTTTTTTGTGTTAAGAGTAGTCACCCATGGAAAGGCTAACTGCGTCAAGCAGATCTGAACCTGCCAGATCTATTAATTTATGATCAGCGTAGTTTTTGCTTAACCACGAGCCCTTCGTAAACAAAAACAAAAAAAAAATTCTATACCATTCATTTACAGAAATGATTACCATGTCTTATAATAATAAAGCCGGTTCTTCATCCCACTATCATCCTGATAAATATTAATATCGTGAAAGTCCGTATATTGCGTATGTAGAGCCATAAAGACGCACATGACTCATTACGGCTCAAGAGATAAACCGTTTGTTTGCCGCAAACATTTATTTACGCAACGCTTATGTAGGCAGGCCCGCCGGTATTTAGCAAGCGATGAAAACCCTATAACAGGAAATTTCCCTGAAAATATTCTCATTTTGAACCGAGCACAAACAAAGTAGATATTTCTATGTTGTATTCTATCATTTACTAGCTATAAAACCCAGTAATGCTTTGCTGTCTCAGTCCATTTATTGGATGTAGTTTTTTTTATATAAACATACGCTTGTAATTACAGAAATGTAACGTTCTCTAAAAATATTGAGTCAATTTATCGACTGCTGTTCGAGTTTTGCGGATACAAACATACTGCACTGCCGAAGGGACCAGTTATTGTAAATGCAGGAAATCGATGAAAATATCTCGTTTAGGGTTAATAAACAAAAAAGGCCTTTCCTTTTAAAGGCTTTCCTTTTGAATGCTGTCTATTACATTTGTGTTAAACCCTAAAAACAATTAATAATAGAATGGTAATATCAATATATAAAAGCATGTGTGAACGTGCGCTCTTGTATGTGTGCATATATGTGCCTGTGAGTGTGTGGAGAGTGTGCGTATGTGCACACGGTAAGTACCAGTGCTTGGTGAACATAATATTAATGTGAAATCTCTACTGTGTTTTATATATTTGGTAAAAGAAAATGAACGTTCAAAATTAGTGTGATTGCCTACATCTATATTGGAAATAACGATGTATCCGGAAATCTACAGAACATGTTGTTGCTCATGAGATTGTGGCTAGATGAATTTTGATTTATCACGATTGATACGTTTGAAGAATGGTATTATTAATACCGTCACTAACCGTTGTGATAGGTTTGCGTTTCGTGATGGGTAGGGGTTTCAAATTTTCATTACAGGTTCGCCTGATTATCGACTATTGAATGAATTATTGACTGCCTCGTTGGTCTAGAGTGATCCCAAGCGCGACTGCTACGTTAGAGGTCCTGGGATCCCTGGGTTCAGCGAAGTGTAGTTTTTCTGTAAAATTCCAAGTAGGAGCTCGGAGTCTGGATTTGTGCCCGGTCGATGGCAATAGGCTCGCCTCTTATTAAGTGGGAACTAAACATACCAGCGAACGGTGGGTTTACATTGGTACACCTCTGCCTAACCCTTTGGGGAATAAAGGCATGATGATATCGTACGTATGATGGTATGCCTCATTATTCTAGTAGTTGCTATTTTTTATAAGCGACTCCATTGCTATAAATCTATAAATTCCAGTCAAAAGCTAAAGTTGTATAGTTCTAATGTACTGCTACATCTACCCATATGGTAAATGTCGGTCGTCAACATGAGCTGCACAGTTCATTGGCGATCGAAAGTCAACAAAACGCGCGCTGATCTGCGCATCAGCGCTTTCAGTAGCTGCTCTCTCACAGAAATGTGCTAATTGACAACCTAATGACCGAAAAACGCCGTTGTAGCACTCACCGTAGAGCATTCTGACTTTTCGAGTTTAATTGAATGTGCTTTATAAAGCGGTGAAGGAAGTGATGAAATCAGCATGTTTGGTACGCAGAATAGGCATGCAAGCATCTTAGAAAGTGGCGGTCTCTCGTTTCTATTTGCCTACCCCTGTGGGAAAAATGCATGATGATTATGAATGTTGTCTGATGGCTAATATTTTGAACCATAACTTTGATCGCCTTTTATTCTGAAAGAATAGCAGTGCAGTACCCAGCTTTAGGATTATGTGCTGATTTATTACAAGTAAAATGTATGCTCTTATTCGCCCGGCAGCGTGGCCAGGAGTGAAGATATAAAATCTAAATCAAACATAAGAACGTATAAAATATTAGACGTAACCTCACTTTACAAGTCAGCTCGAGCACTATAAATCTATTGAATTCAACGTGTGTTCAGAGAGTCACGTGTAGTATTTTTTGTGTGCAAACAGAGCCACACCATGTCTATAGCCTCATAAAGTATAATCACGCACTCACTAAATCGTCCCAGGCATTGTTTGATACACGATTTGCATATTTATATTACTGAAATTATTTTCTTATTTGAATTTACGTACATACTGGCAAAATTTGACGCGAGAACGAGCGAAAATAACATCTCGAGCAAATTTCAGTTGGCAAGCATTTCGATAGCAGTTAATATAAAATGCGTGATTGTATGAGGGAAAATACGTGCTCTGTGGAAGCGTGAAAACGAGGTTTGTACGCGAGATACCTTATTCAAAAACCTATATTAATTCAGAGCGGATCTCATTATACCTCTACGAAATTAAATTGGAGGCGTGTGATCACTCGTGCGACGGGCGCCGACCGTGTGTTAGCTCTACCAGTAATGAGATGGGGTTTGCTTTACACTTAGTCTGAAAAATTTTGTATTTATTTGTAGGACATGGTAAGGTAGCTACGCTCATTCGACCACACCAAAAGATATATTGTTTTCAAATGTATCTATCTTTCGATGTCTCGTGTGACTTTCTAGTTTTTCCAAATGGAATATACGGCGAACTTTGCCTGGCTTATGAAATATTCTGTATTTCGAAGATCGAATGCGGTCGGAGCGGAGTGAATAGTGATTTCTTTTCTTTTAAAAGACAATGACAAAGTATCGCTCGCCAGAGCGAACAAACATTAGCAACTATGTAGTTTCATTTTGAGTCGCATATTCTTAACTTTCTCTTCAATATTCTGATTTTACATGTTATATTTTTCTTGGAATCCTCTTATTTATTTTTGCAAGGGTACGTACTATTATACGTAGGTAATATAGGATGGGTGTGTTATTATTACTGTTCGTCTTAGGTATACTTTTTCTACCATCTCTTGGCTAACATTCAATCTTGCCTTTCCACTGCCTTCACCCTTTTCGCTAATCTCACATTATAGTTAAAAAAAGCCTTATGAGCCATATAACAGCGGTATTTTCCTTTGATGATCATAGCAACAATATGAGCATAATAATATATTTGAAACACTTTATTTCTTATATTACGTGTGTTCAAGGAAAAACGTCTGTCTACCTAATTCGTTTAGTTAATGATTGCAATAACCAGATTTGGGGCGCGGAAAATGAATGCTACAGTATTTCTTTTTCCCTAGCGACATGTTCATTACGTCTATGTTCAGATATATTACACAATATACGTTGAATGTATTCATTTTCTTTCCCTTCTAATGTTTTGATAGGTTCTCAGTATCACCATTTTCGTCGCAAATCGAAAAATAGGCTAAATTTTGTGCGGAATTTAAAAAAAAATTAAGTTTTGTACGTAATGTTAGCAAACAGTTCCACTGCGAAAAGCAGTGTGTACAGATGAAAGTCCAGAAGAATAAAACTTTGAATGTAAAAAAAAACATTTTCCTTTATATTATAAAGTAGGAAACCGACTGGGGCTAGACAGGTTGCATTTTGACATTCGAATCAACAAACAAAATGTATGGAAATGACACAAGCTTTCGACAAATCGGGCTGTCACTAATGTCATTTACATACATTTTGTTTGTCGATTCGAATGTCAAAATGCAACTTGTCTAGCCACCCTGATTGATTCATTGACATTGACAAATATCGATCAACGCACAGCTGGAACCGCTGAACGGATTGGGATGGACACAGATACTTGTTATGACGTGATACATAAGACACGATTTTGGGAAATTCCCACGGGATTGGGAAAAAATAAATACGAACGAACGCGAGTAACACCGCGGGGAACAGCCAGTTTTTAAATAAACTAGCCATTGCCCGTGACCTCGTTCTTGTAGAAGTTTAATTTTTTCCCCCATTTTGCAACATTTTTAATGAATACTCAGCTCTATTGGTTGTAGCATGGTGATATATAGCCTATAGCTTTCCTCGTTAAACAGGCTATCTAAAACTGAAAGAATTTTTCAAATTCAACCAACCAACCAAGCAAACAAACAAACTAACAAACAAACTCTTTTATAATAATATATGTATAGTGTAGGCAAATTTCATTGCGCATGTTGCGGTTTAAACGTTGTTTATAATTATAATTAATGCTCAGAACGTTAGTTAGACTGCGACGGAACTCACTGCGACAGATCTCAACTCGCACATGACCGGTTTTATAATTTGAGATAATGGTAATATACATAATGAAGTCGGTTCCGTATAAAATAATGTGAATATTATTTGATTGCCCCCAATTCGCACAATCAGTTCTGATGACGAGGAAAAAATACGAAATGAATTGCGAATATAGTACTTAATACCTAGGTACCAAAAAAGATTATTATCAGCACACGTCTTCTCTCAGAATGAGAGGAATTAGGCTATAGACCAACACCCTGGCCTAGTGCAGGTTGGGAGAGAAAATCACTCAGGCATGAAAGTTTCCTCACGATGTTTTACTTCACCGTCAAAGCGAGTGATAATTACGCACATGTTTTCGAAAAGTCAGAGGTGCGTGCCTTGATTTGGAGTCGTGACCTTTGACTTAGCAGTCCATTGGTTTTTTTTAGGCTGTTACTGCTTCTCAAAAGATTATTAATAGTTTTATGGTTAAACAAAAACAAACATGGCAATGCTATTTGTCAGTCATGAGCAAAAACATATACATTAACAAAAGTGCTAAATCTATTTTCTCCTAATATGAAGTACAAACAGAACTTTTGTGAAATTACGAACACAGTATTTACGAACTAATACTATAGTGACATTGGTATTATCTCAAAATTGCAATCATTCATTCATGAAAAAAACGCTTTACCCGGTTTAGCGCTTTTGTAAGTGTCTAAATGGCTGTGCTCGCGGCTATCTCTAGTTAGTGATAAACACAGCGTAAATAATGTTATAGTTATTATTTATTAGTAATGACGTCTGTTTGTCACTTCATTTGACCCAAAGGGATGGACTATCGTTTTTTTTTACAATAGGTTTATTGTGCGTGTACCTTCTCAACATCTGAATTGTTTTAATAGTACCTAATGTCCAAACAAGAAAACACCGATATAATTTAAACCGCGATGGCACATGGTCGCAAGAAGTAAGACAAATTGTTGACCCGGTGCCTATTAAGATCAAAGTGACGTTTCTCTCAGTCACCTTTTGCAATTTACGCGGGAAATTTCCGGGCAGGGACAACCTTTTTTGTCAGTAGAACTTTTTTGATTAGATTGTACTTATTTGATGGCAATTATTGGATTGTTGGTAAGGGTTTCATTTCCTATGAAGAAGTAGGGAATTCTTTTACGACGTGCTTTCCTACAGAACTTATAGCTAGGTAGTACAGTACAATAAAAAATTCTTATATATGATAAGAATTTTTTATTGTATGATGATCATGTTCTAGGGGTTTCCTCTATAAACGTTTGCTCTATAATTAAAGGACATCCTGAAGAAAATTAGGACTACTTTACACAGAAAGCTTGGGGGTTGACAACTTTTACTTAAGTGTCGCAGAAAGATCCTTTAGCCGGAACATAATTATAATCCCAGTGATATAGTCATATCGGGTGATAGTTATACGAGAACGTCTCGTAACTATTAAGATATAGCTATGACACGGTTTCAGTTTGGTGACATAATTAGATGACTACATAAAAGTGACGAGCTCTTTATAACTATCATCTGAAATACGATTATATCACTACGGATATAATTACATCCGTGCTTATAATTAGGTATATAATCGCAAAATAAGTCAGCTTTCCAGCGGTGCGATATAAACGAGCTATACATAAAACTACAATGTGCTGATGAAGCACTGTTGTGAAGTTTTTGGGGACGATTTTTTTCATATCAAGCAAAAATAAGCTATCTTGTACTCTTTACGTAGTGTAGTGCGAATACAGGCCTTCTCCCATGACGTTAGAGGGAGCTGTCATCGACTCATGGCGTGCGTTGGAGTGGCGGATTGATATATAATTACGAGTGTGCACTCCTGTAATACGTGTTTCCATATTGACGTCGCACGAAAGTAAAGAAGAGTTAGATGGAAATTGCAAAAGTAGAACAGCTGTTGCAAGCAGATTTTGATATATGAAGTTTATAATTTGAGAAAAGGTACATGTACCTTTTTTGTGGGTATTGTGATTTTCGGTTTGTTTTTTATAATAAACTATGGAAAACCCTTAGCTTATAACCGGTACCTAATTTTAGAAAATCCGTACAGCAGTTTTGAAGCTAAGCCCAAACAAAAACAAACTCAGCGTGGCGGGGAACACATAGAGATTCTTTCTGGTAAATTTATTTTAATGTTAATTGTGTTATATAGACAAAAATATAAGAACGTTTCCTCAATCAAGTCTTAACCCTGTACAACGGACGAATGAACTTTCTTGTCGAGGTCAGAACAGATTTACGCGTGTGTCTCCTTTTTCTTTATTTATGTCTTACTCACTCGTCCTTTTCCGGACTTTATCCAGGGGAAGGGACAAAATACACAACAGCTTTGAGTGAAAGAAAAATAAATAAACACTTAACACATAGGTTCAAATAAAATTTACTTAGGTATTTATTAAAAGGATATTTAAAATTAATAAATTAATAGAATCGATGCTTACAAAATTCTTTATTAAGCCATTGAAATTATATATTGAGACAGACAGACAGTTATTTTCGCATTTGTAATATTAGTAAGGATTCGAAATACATGCTTGTAATACAGCCGACACATCCAAACTTAAACACTGATGTTCATCACATGAATATTTGTGTACATTAGGTATTGAACCCAGTGAACAGCAGTCCGACACTAGTACTACTAGACCACAGACGTCGTCTTAATTAGTTTATTGTAAGATTATAAAATATTGTTTTGCAGTAATAATCATTCGAACGAATTTTTGACAGCAATAATGAATCAGAACGGTCCGGCATGACACAAGACACATATCACTTACATAAAACAAAGTCCTCTGCCGCGCCTGTCTGTCTGTCTGTTCGCGAACAAACTCAAAAACTATTGCACCGATTTTTATGCTGTTTTCCCCAATAAATACAGGGAGGAAGGTTTTTCGTATATAATTTGTCAAGTTTTTGTATATATTGGCTAAAATATAAATGGCCACGTGGGCAAAGCCGCTGGCGGAAAGCTAGTTTAATATATAATTATGTAATATAAAATTTACACAAGTTTCGTAAGATATTCTGTACCAACTGCCGAGTACATACTACCGAATAGCAAACCCGAAGCATGTTCAATACCCGAGGCAGACGAGGCATTTAATTAAAAGGAATAACTTTTAATGAATTGCGTGTTGAAGTTTCGTGCTCAATCTTATCTGTTTATGTTTTTCATTAGGCAAGATTTGAATGTGTTTGAAACTATAAAATGCCAAAAATTCAACGCCATTCTAGTTCAGATGGATAACTATTTTTTACAGTCTGCTGAAAAATAATGTGTTATTATTGATTAATTAGATTTCCTGAATTTATTAAACGGGATCTACGTCTACACTTTACACACTTTTCTCTTTCATAACCAAAATATTAATCAGAATACGTTTGAGACACGTCACACACGGGTGGCTGCCTGTATCAGAGGTACGTCGTACACGCGTCTTCATTAAGGTAGAAAGAACTAAAGGGTTTTGTGCAGAATACTGACGCACATGTTTTGAAACAATGATACTACTTTGCACGTGTGTTTGGCGGCTTTGTTTTGCATAGTTATCTAGCCTTTTAAGCGCAGCGTGGTATGGCCTGTAAAGAGATGTACCGACGACCTGGTAGAGGTCCTTGGGAGCAGGTGGTATACGACCGGTCCCTGTGGAAGTCTATTGGCCTTTTGTTTAGCAGTAGACCTCTTTTGGCTGATATGATGATGATTAGTTATTTATGTCGGTTACTGATTGTTCTATTCTTCGTCAATATCTTCAAAGTCATCGTAGATTTCGTCTAAAAACGTTGAGTTCGGTGGAAGCCACTCGCAGCTCGTGTACTCCGAAGAGCAAACCTATAAGAGAGAAAATAATGAACATTATTGTTAGCATTATTAGCTTGTTATTTATACATAGACTAGCTTCCCGCCAGCGGCTTCGCCTGCGTGGTCTTATAATTTTTTCCCCCGTTTTTGTATCATTTTTCATTGCTACTTTGCTACTATTAGTCGTATGGGTTATCTAACACTGAAAGAATTTATCAAATCGGTCCAGTAGTTTCGGAGCCTATGCAATACAAACAAACCATGAAATCTTTTCCCTTTATAATATTAGTATATAGTACGAGATCCCACCGCTCAAATCGGTATGTATCTGTTTTTTGGATAAGACTATTTTTTAATAAATCTTACGTGATAGTAGAATAGATTACACCAGGGTTGCCTGGCGAAATTTGGCCGCAACTACCTTTAATTATAAATATTCTACTCGAGTTTTGGAGAAAAAATGTAGTCACATGTTTTTTTAATGAATGCAACGTCATTTGAAAGAGAATAGTGTAGTGAGTGGAAAAAGCCATGGTTGCCAGCTCTCAGTCGGCCGCAACTTAAGGGTTGCCAGGTTTAAACAAGTACTCCACTGTTGATAATTTGCAGTCATCTGTTTTTTTAGTAAGTTATATATCAACTTAAAGGTTATTTTTTTCTCTACATTATAACATAGGGTTGCCTGGAAAATAATGGCCGCAAGTAGGGGGTTGCCATCATTTGAATTAATTTATTCCACTTGATGAGGGAGCGAAAAACAAGAATAAAAACGAACAACAAAACATACCATCACGCCTGTATGCCCCGAAGGGTTCGACAGAGGTGTACTAATGTACACCAACAGTTCGCTGGTACTATCCAAGAACACTTTGCTCGACCCGGGAATCGAACCCAGGAGCTCTAGCGTAGTAGTCGCGTTTGGGACTACTAGACCAACGAGGCAGTCTAAACAAACAAAAAATAATATACAGGGTGGCCGGAGAAGTGACGTTCAAAGAGAAAATTTAGATTCCTCTAATCAAGGGGTATCCAAAACACCCCCATGTATGTTTCGCGATTTTCAGTTGCTTAGAAGATACAATGATTTTGATTATTTTTTTAATAATTTCCACCTGACATTGGTTTTGTGTTTTTTCTTTTATTGTTGTATGATTATAAATGTTTTTTTTTATGGTAAGGGATAACTATAATGTCAACTACTTCCCCTAAAATATTGTACACCTAGGCCTAATGGATCATGAAAAAATTGAGGTTAAAGTTCAAATTTTCTGCTTAAGGGTTTCAGTCACAAAAGATTGACTCTTATTTTTTTGTTTGTTTGAATAGTGCAAGGGTTTTGGAGTATTTTTAAAAACTGCCACATATCTTGAAGATAAAAATACATTTAAAAAATCTAGAGATCAATCGGGATTTATTTCCTGTAAATTGCATTCAAAGTAACAAAAGAGTAACTTTTTTTATGAAAACTAGAATAATATTTTAACAAAAATTTTCCACCATCATACACCACTATTCTACAGAACACCCACAGTTCACTAGTATGTTTAGGTCACGTAATAGGCGAGCCTATTGCCATTAACCGGGTGTAAATGTTAATTTCGAGCTATTACTGCAAATTGCATGAAAAAACCTAATAAGACTGCCCGAACTGGGAATCATACTCCGAACCTTTAGCGTAAGAGTCGCGCTAACGACGACTTAACTAATTTAGTAATGTAGTATTTTTTAAAGAACGAAATAATTCGCTGTCCACCACGCTGTTTTGGCATCAAACCTATAGATTTTTTGTTTGGGGTATGAAAATTTAAAGAAATATTGTTCCAGTTTCCATAAAAAAGTTACTCCTCTGCCTTACTGAATGCAATTTACAGGAAATTAATCCTGACTACATTTTTTAAATATATTTTTATCTTCAAGATATGTGGCATTTTTTTAAAATACTCCGAAACCCTTGCACTATTCAAACAAACAAAAAAATAAGAGTCAATCTTTTGTGACTGAAACCCTTATTCAGAAAATTTGAACTTTAACCTCAATTTTTTCATGATCCATTAGGCCTAGGTGTACAATATTTTAGGGGAAGTAGTTGACATTATAGTTATCCCTTACCATAAAAAAAAACATTTATAATCATACAACAATAAAAGAAAAAACACAAAACCAATGTCAGGTGGAAATTATTAAAAAAATAATCAAAATCATTGTATCTTCTAAGCAACTGAAAATCGCGAAACATACATGGGGGTGTTTTGGATACCCCTTGATTAGAGGAATCTAAATTTTCTCTTTGAACGTCACTTCTCCGGCCACCCTGTATATTATTTTTTTATTTGTTTAGACTGCCTCGTTGGTCTAGTAGTCCCAAGCGCGACTACTACGCTAGAGCTCCTGGGTTCGATTCCCGGGTCGAGCAAAGTGTTCTTGGATAGTACCAGCGAACTGTTGGTGTACATTAGTACACCTCTGTCGAACCCTTCGGGGCATACAGGCGTGATGGTATGTTTTGTTGTTCGTTTTTATTCTTGTTTTTCGCTCCCTCATCAAGTGGAATAAATTAATTCAAATGATGGCAACCCCCTACTTGCGGCCATTATTTTTCAGGCAACCCTATGTTATAATGTAGAGAAAAAAATAACCTTTAAATTGATATATAACTTACTAAAAAAACAGATGACTGCAAATTATCAACAGTGGAGTACCTGTTTAAACCTGGCAACCCTTAAGTTGCGGCCGACTGAGAGCTGGCAACCATGGCTTTTTCCACTCACTACACTATTATCTTTCAAATGACGTTGGATTCATTAAAAAAACATGTGACTACATTTTTTCTCCAAAACTCGAGTAGAATATTTATAATTAAAGGTAGTTGCGGCCAAATTTGGCCAGGCAACCCTGGTGTAATCTATTCTACTA
This sequence comes from Acronicta psi, assembly GCA_946251955.1. NCBI lineage: Eukaryota > Metazoa > Arthropoda > Insecta > Lepidoptera > Noctuidae > Acronicta > Acronicta psi. The sequence continues at coordinate 4,135,322 of OX276475.1, read as the reverse complement.
TCACGTAAGATTTATTAAAAAATAGTCTTATCCAAAAAACAGATACATACCGATTTGAGCGGTGGGATCTTAGGCTAATAGTTAAAGGTATATTTTTCGTGATCTCATGTGGAAAAACGTACGAAAAATAGTATGTATACGAAAAACGAAAGTAATAAAATTATATTATAAAGCACCGTCAAGTGTGAGTCGGATCCGCACAGGAAGGGCTCCGTATCATTTTAATTAGTGTAAATAAAATTAGTATTTGTCGTTAGTGGCACTAGAAATAGAAACTCTGTAAAAATTTTAACTCTTTACCTATTACGGTTCATGAGATACAGCCGGCTGACAGACAGACGGACGGACGGACAGCGGAGGCTTAGGAATAGGGTGAGGGTGAGGGTCCCATTGGCACCCTTTGGAAACTGAACCCTAAAAAATAAACTCGTTCAGTAGGTACCTACACTCGTTTAGCAATTTCCATACGCTAGAACCGCTAAAACTCAATATCAGTTGGTTATCACAGCTTGTGGTATTAAGGTTAAATATTAGCTTAAATCATTCAGTGTGAGCAGTAACCGCAATCGACCATTCGGAAATTGTGCCCAGTCGTTCATTGACGTCGACTGATGATTTATAGCCAGCGGATTTATAGCCCGACGAGTGGGAATTTTTAATGTTGTCAGCAGACATTCATAATGATTCGCAAGGGTTCGCAACTTTGATAAAATGGTAGGAAATTACGGTATTTATGTTGAGTTTGATTAATCTGTGTAGCGCGCAGCGGTGCGAGCATAGAAACAAATCTTTAAAAATGTCGATATACAAGGTGGAAGGGACATTGACGCACAAAAGTCGTGATAAGGTTTCACTCAAGGTCAAAAATAACATGACTTAGGTCATTCATGTAGAAAATGATCGGTTATTACTAGGGTTTCTGGTTTCTCGACCTTTTTTATTTCCCGAGGCACGAGAATTCTCGACAAGAATTTCTCGAGATTTTTTTATAAAACACGATGTTACGAGTATTTTAAAATATTTACTTTAATACAAATTAGACTGACAGATGAGATCAATGAAATGAAATAGTAATTTTTTGATTATTATTACTTATTAATTAACAAGTAGGCACCTAACATAAATTATACAAATTATAACCATCTGGTCGATATTCTCGTAAAAAGTAAAGAGTAGGGTGTTACTTAACTTTTCCGTAATTATTAGGTCCCTACCAGTTCCCAAATGTGCAAATAGTCTTTAATCAACCATAAATAATTAGTAAAATTAATTAAACAAAATTACTGTTTCCTATTTAGATAACTAAGAATAAAAACACATAACGTTGCATAAAAGTTCTCCCTTGTCAGTTACTCTTTTTTCTTCGGTTTTCATTTCATGTCAAAAAGTTATTTATTTTCGATTTTTGTGGCTAATATCTAAGTTGTTGCTTAGTTCTCATAAAGTTAAATAAAATAAACCCAAACACGAGATAGTCGCTGTAAACAGTTGAGAGTTTCCTTCGACTGTCTTCCTAGGATCATCAGAGCTATATATAGGTATATGCCAAGTTTTAGTACAATCGATTCACACACAATCGATTCACAAATTCAGTAGATAAAAATCAATCATACCCTATTTTTCTACGATCAGGGATAACTTTAAATGGGACCACCACTTTGGAATTTTTTTCGGAATATCGGAGAACATAATTACGTAAAAAACTATATAAACCTCCGAAATGATAACCTCCGATTTTTCGTCGGATAATTAAACTAAACCTTTGGCTGCCAATGCCTCTAGATAAACCTTCGAAATGATAACATCTGATTTTTAGTCGGTTAATTAAACATAACATTTTCCTGCTACCGACTCGGGAATTCCCGAGGCGTTGAGATTTTTTTCCCGTCTCGACTAAAGTCAAATTTCTCGAGAATTCCCGACTCGAGAATTCTCGAGCAGAAATCCTAGTTATTACAGATATTGACATTATCTTTTTGTATTTTTTTTAAGCATTTTCCATGCTAAGATTACAAGTTATTTTTAATGAAGGAAAAAATCGGCTGGCGGGCAGGATTCGAAACCTGCGTCTTCTGATTCGGTACACCAGACGCTCTGCCAACTAAGCTACCGCGAGCCCCGCTCGCCAGTCGAAATCTTCTGACGACCAGAATAATGTACTGAACTCATGGTATTCGGATGTGCGTCGATGTCCCTTCCACCTTGTATATGTCATTTCATAAATGGCAGCATTTTACTTCGGAATTTATCGGTAAAGGTATGTTTAGGTCTCATGTAATAGGGGGCGAACCTATGACACAAATCCAAAACCCGAGCTGATGATGGAATTTCACAAAAAACCCACTTTTCTCGATCTAGGAATCGAACCCAGGACCTCTAGCAAAGCAGTCGCGCTTACTAGGTTTGTACAGTGAAATTTAATTTCCATGTCAAGCCATTATAAAATTTTTACGACTTACAACAAAATTGTCTCGATGATAACATGACAATAAGCTGTCAAATGCTTTATTGATAGATAAAGACTATAAAACTGTTTCGACGATAAGATGACAACATGCTTTATCCATCAGCTTTATCAAGGTATCAATTACTTAGTACAATAGTAAAATTCTTGGTCTAGGCTTCGGTGAGCCACTCACCGCTGAAGTATGGGATCGCAACTTTGAAGGAATATATCGAGATATTACAAGAAACAAATATCTGCCTAGCCTAGTGATCGTAACCACCTGCTATGCTTGAGGTCCTGGGTTCGAGTTCCTGGGTCGAGTAAACTGTTATTGGGTTATAAAATTCTCAGGAGCACCTCAGAGTTTCGAATTGTATCCGGCTAATGGCAATAGGCTCTATTACATGGCCCTATTGACCTTGTAAAACCGGCGATCTGTAAGTACATTAGTACCTGCACCCTTTGTTTCCGAGAATACATGGAGTGATGATATTAACTTATGTGTTAGCTATCGGTACACCATACAAGTCTTTGTGCAGTATGGATATAATAATTCCATACTAACTCGCTAAAAATCGTATTGTGCTAAGGGCAGTCCTTAGGTACTGCGCCAATTCGGTTGTCAAATCAATTGCTAATTAAAGCATTCAACTTCAATGTATCGATTCAGCTTTGCGTAGGTACTGCACGTGGGCGGGCCATGTTCATTGTTCAGACACAGCTGATCAATATTATTAACACACTAACGCCGCAAGCGATGCTCAACATGATGTACGCCAACACATCTTTCACGAAGAAGATAAATACAGTATAATAAGATTAAAAATTAATTAGCCCTTATTAGTTTGGACGTGAGAACTTTGGAATTCTACGTAGTTTATGTTTTTTTCACCCCCCGAATTGTGAATGAATGGTGAATAAAAAATAATTGAGATTTTTTCATGTTTCGGTTATTTAAAGTTCAAGAAATAAACATTAGTATGGCCCACATTATAATATAGTTACCAGATAGTTCAACAGTTTAAAGTTATAATAATAAATATATTTTATTTCGGACATATTTCAATAGTTATTATATTTCAATAGTTAAGTATTATTATACTTCAATTTGTGTTTGTCTGGTTGTTTCTTAAATATTATAAGTATGTATTTACAAAAAAAAGTATATAAGTATTATATCCATTGTCTAGTACCCATAGTACAAGTTCTGCTTAGTTTGGGACTAGATTGTGCTGTGTAAAAATGTCCCAAGATATTTATTTATTATTATTTATTATTTATTAATAGTGCATAAGTTGTCAACGAAATTAGTATCAGATTGTGTCCTGCTATATAAGTATTGTTAGTATTTTATTTAATTTGGTTTGCTATAACTAGCTCGCTCTACCGGGTATCAGGATGGAGCATTCCGGTCTATGAATCATTCAGCAATAAGTCCCAGTTCATTAATATTGTATGGGTTTCTATACCTACTTATAACTACTTTTCGTTCATAAAATGACTACAAAACTGCACAGAATAATAAATAGCACTTAGGTTTAACTTAAACTTTAAGCTAAACGGTTGAAGCCGTTCTTGATACATTATAACAAAGTCGGGAGTTGTAAGGTGGAAAAGTAAAATATTTTGATCATGTCTACTTTACTGCACTGCTGTTTACATGGAAGACTACGGCAAAAGATAAAATACTAAAGTTTTATATCCAGCACCGCGGCGGGGGTGTGAGTAGAATATCTATTTTTGTTCTTTGTAAAAAAATCTATTTTTGTAACAAGCTAAAGAAAATAACATTAACCCACACAGGTAGGAGTACGTACTTACATAATATATGCTGACTTCTAAAAATAAGAGGAACTTCTTGAAAATTTACTATGGGTTGACTTTTTTATTTGCTCATAATAATAATAGTTTCTATGTTATTTTCGGGGCTACATAATAGGTTCAGGAAAAATAAGACGAATAACCCGTCCATTTTTAAAGCCCTTGTAAAATGTAAGTAATGTTACAGAATTCTTAATACCTTTCAAGACAAGGCTTCGCTTTGACACAAAACGGCCATTTACAAAATTGATTGTAAGAGGATTTATTTTGTAAAACATCAAATTTTTATGTTGAAAATAATAAGCTGGGATGAAAAAGTATACCTACCTTTTGGTAAAAGGAAAATTAACAATTATATTGTCGAAAATAACATTTTTGGGAATTCGGCCGAGGCAACGGTCACAAGAAAATAAATGAGATTTGAGTGCAGTGATTACATAAATCATAGTTGAAATAATGAATATGATTGTTTTCAGTAAATATGCAACAGAAAAGATAAAAAAATAATTTTATGAGATTTCGCAAATATGTACAGTATCACTTTACAAAAACGGTAAGTACTATTATATTTAGATAATATACATACCCCTTTCAAACATTACAAAAAGGCTTTCTGTTTGGAGTAGGAGCGACATTTATTCTGTCCGGCGTTGCCAAACGAGGTACGGACGTACGGTATGTAGATTTTGTCGGAAACTGCAAGAATTACGAACAGGCGCCTGCATTCACTAATCACATACCCAACTTTTATAGCGCGATAAACCAGGTTCTAAGCATAGCCAAGTGCTTTTTAAATAACAGTCATTTTCTTTAAGTCTGACGACGTTTGGAGTAATGAAGAAGTTGGTATTTTAATTATAAAACGTTATTGTTCATTTATAGTTAGAATAGTTTATGGTAGAAGTTTATTTAAACTACGAGTGAAGAAAGATGAAATTAAATTATATTTACGGAATGTATTTTTTAAGACCCGAGAGTCGAGACTGCTATTAAAATTGTTAAATAAAACCAAGACTACTAATTTTTTAATTTTTTTTTACCATTTCAGATAATTTTTTTACATTGCGATGAAAACATGAGCAAAATTACTGTAAAAAAACATATTTAGTGATACTACATCCTTTAGCTGGACTATACCTATTTAGTAAATTGTTAACATCAAATTCGTCTAACATTCATAGGTAACCGTGAAACGCATTCACTTGAAATTCAATATAATGAATGTCATGTTTATGACTCGAAAGCCAACTTTGAATACCAGGCTAAGACAGGGTCAGTGAATTTGAATAAAGGAATATCCAGCCAAAGACCAAGGATATTAGGCATATAGGCAGTTGTATGGCGTAAAGCGGAGAATATTTTACTGGAGGCGGATAAAACCAAAATGGATGCTTTTTTTAAGTAGTAAGGTAAGGTGTGTTTGGTAATTTTAGAATTTTAATGGGAATTAAATATTTGTGAATGAAGGTACACTATACCAATAGTATATACACTAAAAGTTCGGTAGTATTAAAGTCAAAGAGTAAGAGAGAGAGTCTGAAAATGATTAAACATTTATTTTGTGCAGTATCGAAAAAAAACGGATGAAGTACCTACAAAAACGAAAAGGATAATTCATACCTAGCAGAATATCTGCAAAAGCATGCATATAATTTTTTAACATTTCAGAATACACTCGTGTATGGACAAAAATACACAGTATTATAAATTCATCTATAGGTAGTGGCGAACACAGAAATAGAAATTAGATCATTTGCTTTTAGTCTTAGGCATGTGGTGTCGCGGCCGCCCCGTACCGCAATGCGCTAATATGTAACTAGCTAATTTGTACTGACTGGAGAAAGGTCGAAAGTAAAACTAACTAATATCCCAAGTTCGACAAATCGCTTTTGTGTAACTAATTTAAATCTGTATCCAACGTTAACTTCTCCGTTTCACAAATAAAGATACAGATTACATTTTATTATACAATTTAGCGCCCAAAACCGTTTCCCGTTACTTTATATTCTTAAGTTAGTGTCGAGTAGCGTCATAAAGCTGCTGTCAGAAGATGATGGCAAAAGTTTTTAATTGCTACCCTGTTTATAACATGTTATAACACATTTATGTGCTTTAGCTTTATTATTTGCACACTTTCTTGAGTTAATATTTAATCTCTTGTAGTGAGCCAAGAAAATTAAGTAGCAAGAATGTAACAATGCGGTGGAATTGCTGAACATCATGCTTCTTTAATTAGGAAACTGATTACGTACTTATTCGCGATACTTAGTTTTTTGTAAGACACAGCAATTTTTTGTTTAATTTCCAGTTACATCTAAGTGATCTCGATGTTCGACGTTTAATAAGCGTTGCGTTTCAGCTTGTGTATTTTGGGTGCTAGGAAAAGTATTACGAGTCTTATCTGTGTTCCTTTCTCGAACGCTGAGCATCAGACTTTTGACTCTCGGCCTACATGGAGTTGCCTCTTCTTGCGAGCGCTTTGAGTATAAGTCCACCGTACTCGCTCAGAAAATTACTAATATTTGCTGCTAGGCACTTTGGGTATTAATTTTGTATATCCTACACACCATCAGAATTTTCACTTAACTTCTTTTGACATTTTTTTGGCAGTCTATAGCCGAGCTAGAAACTATTTATTTGAAACTCTAACTTTCTACCTTAGTTGGAAAAGGAATTCACTGTGATAGAAAACCATTTTAATTCCGTACTTGCTTCGTGGTAGGACGGGAACAGTTGACACAGCCTGACATAGTTCAATACAATAGTAAAACTAGACCGAATATCGGTAGTACGCAAGATTGTTCCAAGTTAAGATGCTTTTGTGACTTTGCCAAGTATTAACTCCGCAAATCCGGGTGTAATGTCCTACGTTAAATTAATTTGTCTCGGAGCCCGCAAATAATAGCTTGCTTTATATTTTGTTGTTCGAATAAACTGCGGTGTTTAAGGCTTTGTAGGGGAGACCTAAGGGATATTGATGACAGGGAAAGGGAGGTATAGAACCCTGATTTGTGTCGCGTTTTAGAATAAATGTGTCTGGGCTCAGGAACAGGCCCCTTTCAGGTCTTATCTTATATTCAGGTTCACTTTATTTATGGATACGTTTATCCTACATTCAATAAGCGATTTATAATACTGGTACAATATTAATATTCAGGTAATTTATAATGTTACTACATGATGTAACGTAGTAGAGTACCGACTCTACTACGTAACTCATAAGGTTAAAGACCGTTACCCTCTTGTAAAAAGTGAGACCACACAAACACAATTAATGCAAAATAAAAACTATAAGTATCTACATATTTCAGAAATATTCGGAAATCGACCGGTAGCGCTTGAAGCAATCACTGAAGTCGTGAACTCTCAAAGAGGAAGATACTAAAAACGTCTTTAATAAAATAGGTTTGTTTTAATTAATACCTACTAAGAATAATAAACTGGACTAGATACCGATATAATTAACGCGTCTTGAAGTCGTTTCTCTAGTACTAAAGTTCATGAATAATCGATACATTTCCGATGAATCGAGAACAGACGATAAATCCTGGATCGGGTTTCATTACACAGATACCTAGCGTTGATTTCATACTCGATTAATTGAAATATTGAACGGAACACGCCGCCGTTTCGGTATTATATAGGTATTATGACGTTTGTAGCTATTAATCGAAATAGAGCAATATTGTTGCTTTGTTAGTTATGGGCTGGCGTTAATATGGCGTGACAGCTGAGCATCAGATCCTTGGTTCGATTCCCAGGCTCAGCAAAGTGTTCATTGTTTCTTTTTTTGAAATTCTCAGCACCTTATATATATATTGGATTCATGCCCGGTTAATGGCAATAGGCTCGCCACCCAAAACATGGGACTATATACCGACGAACTGTGACTGTATATTAGTATACCATTACCTAACCCTACCTAATCATTAAACCGTTACAGGTTTAATGGTATGTTAAAATAGGAGAGCATTGTCATAGGAACACCTATGGGAATAACGATTCTCGATTCGATTTTGCCCTTAAGAAGTTTTTATTTTTGTTAAAGACAACTGCACTAGGGTCTGGCTCGTGGGAGACTCCAAACCATACAAATAACGGACACGAGTACACCCGACCCTAACAAAATTGAAAAAGATTCTCATGAATCCAGAGGCAAAGGCCATGTTGACGTTTCATTTCTCAGTTCACCTTCGCAACGTCTTTTGATCGCTGTGTTTGACAAGGCTTTAACACCTATATACTTTTCTAAAGATCTAAATCATAAGTCTTTTTGTTAACGTTTTTTTGCTAGAGAAATATTGGCAGCTTATTAGTAGTTTCAATAAGAGTCAATATATCCAGTGTGTGATATATTTTTATGTGGCTTGTAATCATCAGATTGAATGATATTAATTAAGATTATCTACTATATAAAAATAAGTCGGGTTTTTATTTATAATAATGTTTTGGGGTCATTTTACACAGCACCATCTAGTCCCAAACCTAGCAGAGGTTGTATAATATGTACTAGACCATGGGTACAATACTTATATACTTTTTTTGGTGTAAATACTGTATACTTATAATATATAGGAAATATTTTACAAATCATCATCATCATCATCAGCTCACCATTCCTTCATTGCATATTTACGTATTTACAAATACATTGAAAACACAACGCGACTATTGTTGCGTCAATTCGCGTGGGTTTGATTCCCACCAAATGCAAATATTTGCGAGTTCCACATATTTCTTTTGAATCTGTGTGTTTTGTGAAGTCACCCGTGACCCAGTTTGTTCCTTAGTGCAGGAGTTATCTTTATAAAAAAGAAAAATACATACCTATATAATATGTAGAAAGTGTTTTGTATACTATAAGAAATTCACAAATCTCAGTGGATTTTCCGTTCTTAATTTTTTTATATCATACCTAAATATTTTACAAGTACTTTCCGAAAGTGTTCAATAGAAGATCGGTAACAAATAAAACAGGTTTATATCGAAAAATTTCCTCAGCAGCCAATTTGTATGCAGTAAAAAGTGCGGCAACATACAAACATGGCCCATTCAAAGACAAAGTGAGGTTTTATTGGTAATTTACCGGTGTTTTTCCGTTTGAATTATACGGTCTTTGTTTTATTCGACAAATTCACGATTTATGTGCTAATTTCAGTACTTTTTTGCGCAATGTATCAAAGCCCAATAAAAAGCTGTTCCCGTTTATTTATTTTGCCGTGGAGTAGAATTTAGTTTTTCTTTTTTGTGTTAACATTTTTTTTGATGATCGAGTTTGGTGTAAGTTGTTATATTTAGGGGGCTAAAATTGCTTAAAAAAATGTAAGCAATACTTCTAAATTCAATATCTATTTAGAACCTATATACTTAGTAATTTTCTTAAGTGAATCATTTAAGTATCAAACGCGGCCATTATCACCTGTTAGTAGAAGTAGGTACACCTGAAGAAGGGAGCAAAAGTACTACTACTAGGTATAAAAACATTTCTGGCAGTAAATAATGGCCTGTAATACTCAAGTTTGCTAGTTTTATAGAGACCGCAAAGTTACCCCAACTTTGCAACGGCGCGGAGTTAGAGAATATGTTGGAACAAATAATACTTCCTATATAGCCTACGAAGAGGGCCGGAGTGAGCCATTTGTATGTTAATTTGAAAAGAAAAACCGTCGTCTCATTGCCCTAGTGATAATACGGCATATTAAAGCCTAACGATTTCCTAGGTCAAGTAAACGTGAGGGTCGCGGGCGATTAGAATAACTCGAGGCGTTCGTATACCGGCTACGGCTGCCATTTTTGTCGGCTAGATAAGTTGCAAATTAACATTCGAATCGACAAACGAATAGCAACAAAATGTATGGAAATGATACAATCTTTCGACAAATCGAACTGTCGCTAATGTTATTTCCGTACATTTTCTTTGTATAACGAATACTTACATTGCATTTCGAATACATTACATGCTATTCGTTTGTCGATTGGAATGGCAAATTTCAACTTGTCTACCGGCCGTTGTGCGTTCATTGGCGGTCCCTTAGCCCTGCAAAATGTGCTAGAGATGGACGCGTGTTTCAGTCGATAGGGGTACAACATAACTCTCTGCCTTTCCTTTAAAGGAGGGTATCCATGAGTCTCCACACGAAAAAAAAGGTTGAGCCAAATTGTACCTACTGTTTTAGATGTCCAGATCTTCTATCTTTTTGTATTTTTAAGCATTTTCGGTGCTAAGATACCAGTTATTTTAATGAAGGAAAAAAGTGAATGGCAACTAAATTTAGAATGTGAAGGAAAATTTCGACTTGGCGAGTAGGACTCGCAGTGGCTTACCGGTCATAGCGTCTGGTGTAGACGAAGAAGAAAACGCAGGTTCGCAGACGTCACACCAGACGTTTTCCTTCATTAAAAGATACTTACCTTACATCGACAATCTTCAGCAGCAACGAAGTGAAATACGTCAGTGCCGGTCGCGACGCCATGTTCGCAGTGACGCAGGCGCACCATTAGGGGACGACGGCCGCCGTACACACACACTGGGTGATGAGACTTCTTGAATGGGAATTCCCAGTCTGAAATCTATAAAGTAGATCTATTAAAAATTCATTATCAAAGACTGATCATTATTTTAGTGTAGGTACTTCTGTTGGCAAGGGTGTCTGTCTCTAAATGAGAGGGGTGATGCTAGCGCGCTGGTCATACGCGGGCTAGTCGAGTTGCATGCCGGATTCGGACTGGCTTCTTTATAATATTCGTTTTTTAGAATCCGCTTCTGCTCGAACTTCTCAATGTAAACCCAGTATGAACAAAGCCTTACATGGTTCAAGCACTAATGGATTATTTAATTTAAAAAAATACAAAATTACGGTTGCACTCTCAAATCAATTTCATTAGGTGTGAATGCTGAAAATAATACGAATTTACAATTTATCTTTTCTCTGAAATTAATTAATGTCGGTAGGTAGTTAATGGGTAAGTGATTATTGTATTTTAATTACGCCAAATAAACTGGCCACGCGAATTTTAATACGATATCATTATTAAGCATTTCAATAATTTACATTAAATAAAATTAACATATCATATGGAATAATTAATATGAGATTCATGCATTCACAAATGGCGAAAAACAAAACCAATTTGATGACAATATGTAAATTTGATATAATAATTTAATGCAAAATTAACCGCAGTGGTCCCTCTCCCAAGGCCCACACGGGTTTTTCAGTTCCCCAGTTCCCCTACCAGTCTAGAGTTGAATTTTGGCGGGTAATAAAAATTTCAAATCATCGACAAATCATGCAATACTTCATGTTCGTACCTAAAAAGTGAACAATCATAAATCGTTGATATAAAACTACTTTTTACGGATCGGACGTTTCGGACCCTTTACAGCGTCCATGGTCACGGGTGACTAAGGTGGTAGGCGTCCGTGGACGCTGTAAAGGGTCCGAAACGTCGGGATTAAAATAATATCAACATAACGCGACAAAATCCGTAAAAAGTAGTTTTGTTTCAATGAGTATTGAGTATTCGCGTAAGTGTCAGAAATCAGTAAATCATAATTTGTGTTACATAAATGTTTCTTTTTAATAAAACTATTACAGAATACCTACAGTCTATAAGTCAGTATCTAAGGAGATTAACTACTACTTTTTTGATATATATAATATAGATATATTGATTACTATAAAATGCTATGAGTCGTGGGTCTGAGTCCCGCAAAGAAAAAATACTTATTTGCATTGTATATCCAAGTCTGTTTTCAAATTCCAAGGAATTGCGAAGCGCTACATTTCTGACAAATACTGAACAATGAGCATACTTTATGAATAAAGTTTCCACAAACAAATACGTCAAGTAACTTGCTGAGTGATTACACAATACAAATGAAAATCCCAACGCTTCCTATACACTCGGAATAATATATCACAACCAGCATATCAATGTGCCCCCTTTGGCAACAGACACAATGATTTTAGCCAAAAACTTTTGGCGCAGGTTTATCCTGCAAAATAGTTCCAAAAATTGTATACAAAGTAATAATTGATGATAAGTTATTATATAAATAATAACTTTTGCTTACAATCGTTACAAATGAAAAAAAAAATATTGCTAAGACCACGTGGGCGAAGTCGCTGGCGGTAAGCTAGTTAGGTATAGACAGGAAAATAGCTCTGTCAGTATATCTGTTCACAATTATTATTAAACTTGCTTTCCGCCAGCGGCTTTTCCCGCTATCCCACGCGAACCATACATTTTACCGGGATAAAAAGTAGCCTATGTGCTATTCCAGACTATAATCTATCTTTGTGCCAAATTTCATCCAGATCCCTTCAGTAGTTTTTGCGTGAAAGAGTAACAAACATCCATCCATCCATCCTCACAAACTTTCACATTTATAATATTATATTAGTAGGACTTGAAAAGATACCTTAGGGTATAAGTAGGTAAGTACACCCTTCTCATCTTGTCCCCTTGACTTTAATCAAACCACAATTAAACTCCGGGGGTCCAAACTGAAGGGTGACTTAAAGTTCTACCAACCCGGAACTTGGAAGTTTAGTACCAACTGATTGATCAAAGTAGTTATTACATTAATTGGGAAGAAGTAATTCATATTGTACCTATAGTTGTATAGGTATCACAAACCAAACTCATAAACCGTGAAAAGGATTGTTGTTCTCTTTGCTAGTAAAATGATACAATATCTAGCTACAATTTCTTATTAGGTAAGTAGCAAATATTTGTTTACATTATTTATTTATATAATGCCTAATCATAAATTACCGGTTTTGGAATGTTCCTGTCTACAAGAAAATTGGTTTGAATGAATTTGTGAATCAAATTGGCTCTGAAACGGGTCAACAAATTTAGTGACAGGAATTTTTACTATCATTCTTGTGTGTTTCAGTTTGATATCTTGCAGGGCTCAGAATATAAGTAAACATTATTAGCAACAGCAACACGTGTCCGGGTACTGTTCATAATATTTTAACGCCGTAATAATATTCAGGAGAAAACAAAACAATATTAAATCATGTCAAACACGTATTTCTGTTTTTATTTTTTGAATGCAATCTCTTTGGTCGCAACAAACCGTATTATTAATCCGTTTCAAGTTCGAAGAGTATTTGCTTTGTTCGTTCGGCGCAAATCCAGGTAAATAAACAATGAGTTGGTATGAAATATCGTCCGCTATCAACTTGACTTAAAGGCATCGTGTGAGAAGTTTAATTTAAACCGGGAACAAATACTCTTGACTCGACTGAATTACTTAGTAGTAAATTGCTGTGTAATATTGTAAGTATATTCTGAAGACAGATTATTTTTAATATATAAATAATATTTAATATAAAAATAAAGTCTGTTTTAAAGACTTTTACTTTAGACTTTTTACAAAGTCTTTGGATGTAAATACCATTCAAGAATCCCTGCTTGAGTTGAGCTGAGAGACACTAAGGGCCTGTGCACACCACCTTTTTCAACGCGCCGTCGGTGCTCGCGTGTGTAGCGATACAAACGTGGTGTGCACAGGCCCTAAGATCATTATCATCAATCCGTTTACTGTTCCAGTGCAAGGCGAGGGACTTTTTTCAGTAATAACCTCGAATTTGGTGGCGTTTGTTCCCGGTTAATAGGCTTGCCCCCTCTTATATTGGGACGGTCTTTTATTCGTGATAGGCCTACACTTGGCCGCCAGCGAAACATATCAGCGGATTGTGGATGTATAGCGGAAAACCGCATTTTATTTGGTTTTGTCTAGCATAAACGATGATGATGTCTCATGAAGATATGAAAGCCTCAATAACACTTTGCTCGACCTAGTAATAGAACCTAGGACCCTAAGCGTAGCAGTCACGCTTACGACCAATAGGTGAATGAGGCAGTGATCTTGTTATTTATCCTCGGAAAACATTAAGTAAGTATCCAAATGGTTCATGTATGGAATACGTCACGCATATTCCATGACGTCATCCTCTCCGCACGCATTCCGTTTTCCATCGCACGCAACCAACCTTCTTTGTATTAAGAATTTTTCAATAAAGTTCCTATGAAGGGGCTTCCGGCTGATCTCGATTTCCTGTTCACTTCCACACGCTTCCGCGTTGTTATCGTTTTAATAATCTTTTGTTATTTATTGTTCTACGCATAAAACCTTATTCATTTGTGCCGTATTCTGACGAAATTGGATGAAAAGAGAAAGGCGGTCGTTAAATTATTAAAACGAGCTTATCGATTTTCTACGGTCTTGACTTTACAGTTAATATTATACCATTACACCTGTATTCTGAAAGGTTAGGCAGAGGGCCCAATCATACCGGCCTCCAAACATACCGGCGAAATTTGCCGTATTTTCATCAACCGGGCACAAACCCAGACTTCGTGCTGCTACTGGGAACTTCACAGAAAGACCCAACAACACTTTGCTCGACCCGGGAATCGAATCCAGGACCACTAGACCAAAGAGGCAATAAATAATTGATTGCTATTTTTTCCATATTAATTAAGGAATAGGTACATCATAGAAGTATTTGGTTTTAAATGCTCTTTCTATTTACACGTAGGTGAAATTATTTATCACTACATAGTATAAAACAAAGTCGCTTTCTCTGTCCCTATATCCCTATGTATGTTTAAATCTTTAAAACTACGCAACGGATTTTGATGTGGTTTTTTTAATAGATAGAGTGATTGAAGGTAGAGGTTTATAGCTACAATACATACATATTATAGTACAGAAAATACAGGAATTCAAACCCATGCGAAGCCGGGACGGGTCGCTAATTTTTATTATAACATACTAGTATTTTTCTGAATAATAAAATAAATATAATAAAAATGGGAGAAGGGTATGAGTGATGTATGTACGTATTCTATTTTATCTGGGTACAGCGCTACTTATCAAAGTGTTTTCATATCATAATTTAGCGTTAAAAGCGTATAATTTCTAGATGTAGATGAACATTTATTAAATAATAGTATCTAAGTACCAAATAAACGAAAGCTTATTTGCATTGCAAGGATAGTTCATGCTAATTTGTAGTTTTATTAAAGTATTCAAACCTAAATACGTATTCTTAATTTTCTGTAAACACACAAAATGAATGCTCGGTCATATTACAAATTTACAAATATTTGTTAGTTTGTCAATGTTTTTCGTTCTGAATGTAAACTTCACTGAAAGTATTAAATACATTTTTGGCAATTAAAATAACTGAAAAATGGTTTGAGTGCCAATTCATAGCGTGAGGATAATAAATTGGATTGTTATGTTTATTTTATTTCCAGTACTTAACTGCTCCTGAAAACAATAACCAATTACTAGGTCTGTTTATCATTGGATCTAAAGGGAAAGGTCACTTTAATCAACTAGATTGGATGACATATTTTACACTACGTTATGTACTCGTAAATATGGTCAAATTTTGGATGTTGGACAAAGTAATTTGGTTATAGGGAAAGTCAAAATATTTAACAGCTCAGTAGTCGTTGGCTAATTTACTAAACGATTTTGAACAATAATCCGATGGAGATAAAATTTGTTTTAAGGTTCACCGTATATTTAAAAAAAATATTGACGCTGGTCATTGAAAACATATATCGGTTTCGCAAAATTCACACATTTCTAGTTGTTTTTATAAAAAGAAAAATTACATGTCTGGTGAATTGAACCAGAAGACGCAAGTTCAAAAAAGAGGTCCGACAATCTCGCTGTCGAATTTTTCTTTTACAAAAAATATTGGAATGAGCCATAACCTCATTCTCCGAGGCTTAAAGTCATTATGCCAACGACGGGTAAAAAAATCTTCAATGATGGCTCCCCAGACTCAGGGGCAAGGTCTATCTGGAGTTTTATTTTAAAACTTTATACGTTTTATGTTTTTAACTTGAATAAGTTTATTTTATTTTTGAATAATTATTGTTCTGTTGCAACTTCAAATAGTACCTAATGTTTGTTTTTAGGCGGTAAAACAAGCTCATAATATTTTTAGTGGGTCAATCTTCAAGTACTTGTTCTATTACAAAAGCGATGTTTTCAACCAAACGGATCTTCAAAGAAGATATTCTGTAACAATTTATGTTAGCTATCGGTTTACTCGCTTTATCAAATTTTTTTAAACAAACAAAATTTCAAAAATAAATGTATCCTAAGTTACTCCTTATAATTTACCTAATTAGCTAACTGCGAGTGAAAATCCCGTCAAAATCGGTCCAGCCGTTTCAGAGATTATCCGGGAGAAACAGACAGAACGACAAATTTTAAAAATAGATTTTTGAGATGTACCGTATATACTTTCATAATGATATTATTTATTTATTTAATTAATTACTAGGGATCCACCAATTACAGTAACTAAAAAAAACTAAATTTATTAAAATCTACAAAACAAAGCAAAGTAAATGAAAGAAGATAAAATACACTTTCATACCTTCCTCTCACAGTACTTCTGACATACCAATATAATCTTCGTCCACTCATCCGCAAACAGATCGCCTGTTGGATTAGAATATGCATTTAGTGAGAAGCTGTGCATTTGACATTACAAACAGACAATTCAATTTTATTTATATGTACAGATCAATGTTGAGAGGATAGTGTGTTCATGAACAGGATTTTAACGGAGTCCACAATAAGCCAGCGTGTTAGACTAAAACCCGAACATATTCTCTGAGTGGACTTAATAAAAACCAACTGTTTAACGCACCTCTCTGGAGTCGCACCTGCCGCCGCAAGCGGGGACCTTCACGGTATCCCAGCACCGACGACCATTCTCATCGGTCTGCTCAGCCCTCGCCAAGTAGACCCGAAGCTTGCAAGACATCATGCTGTGCGATGACGTCACCATGTACAGCACCACGATTGGAAGTAGACGCCACGGTATTAATGGCGTCATCCTCTCTTGAAAAACAGATAGTGAATAAGTACCATTCATTTATATTAAATTTTGTGGTTCGACGGGTGAAGGCCGTTCGAATAACAACTTATTGAAGAAAATATAAACATGATTTGTATTTTCTTCTAGAGACCTGTTTATTCCGTTTGATGTGGAAAAGTGATGTGCCATGTATAATATATGAAAATCTGGTCTAATAAAATATGGAATACACGAATGAATAAGATGAAGAAAATCTGTGAAAAAGTAATAAAATAAATTGCTAAGTACCTACATCAATTTGACTCAACGTAACTGAAATAATAATATCATGTTTAAGTTAAGAAAATATCATTACGAGCAGTTCCATAAACTATTTAAAACGATAGTTAATCCTAGATTACACAATTTTAAAATGAAGGGACCACTTCATCTAGTTAGTTAAACACTTTCAAACGTGAGTTAAGATAAGCAAGAGGGTCTCCAGTTAAAAAGCTTAGTTAATTTCACTTCAATCTAGAGTTAAGAGTACTCACCAAGTAACAGTTTGTTTAACAAGAGACGTAGCCCCGCTGAAAGGTTATTTGAAACTGGCCTCATTTCACTGAAACTCTTTTGTACATGCAGCTTTTCCTCATCACTTAACATTATGATTTCTCATTACGGCTGTTTAACCATAAACGGTCAAGTCAGCCTGTAAAAAGCATATAAAATAACAATATAAAATACATCAACGGAATTTTAGTATTGCATGCAAATCGAGAGTTAACAGCGCGTTAAGAGTAGGGTGTTGTCAGCCCATAGGCCTGTGTAAGCTGTATACGTATGTATTTGTAACAAAGGAAAGCTTTCACTTTTTTTGTTTAAGAAAAATTATAAATCTAACCGCCGGATCACAAAAACGGTTTTACGTGTATATACTTGTATATATTTCGAGATGAAAGCTGGTTGATTGAGCAACCAACGAGGAGATTTTTTTCCTATGAAATTCTCAGTAGCAGCTCCGAGTGTAATGTTGTCCCGGTTAATGGCAACTAGAACATCTTTGTTATACATGTGACCTTAAAATAGACTGGCGGAATGTGGGTGTACACGAGTATACCTCATACACCTGTCTAACCCCTAGGTTATATAGAAAAAGTTTCCTAAATATACTAATGTATTCTATGTATACCTACCTACTAATATTATAAAGAGGAAAGATTTAGCTTTTAGTTTCTTTGCATTGAATAGGCTCCTAAACTACTGGACCTATTTGGAAAATTCCTTTTCTATTAGAAAGCTACATCTTTACCGAGTAACATAGGTTATAATTTATAAAAATACCTATTCCACGCGGGCGAAGTTTCTGGTGAAAATCTAGTAGTAATGATTACATATTATTAAATAAATATTTAAGTTTATATACGCCTTTAGTGATTGGCCAATAGTCTTCGCATCTTACTCACTTCTTTACTGTAAATGTTCATCTACCATGTTCGTCTGTGCATCACTCTTAGGGTGACCACCTTTGTAGACTGTACAAAATAGAGAATTTAAATAATCATTATAATTAGTTTCGGCCTTACAACAGCACCTCTTAAAAAAACTAAATAGAATATCCTACCTAGCTTTATATACAATTATTTTTTGTGTATTTAATTTTTATTTCATTGAAGCAGGTAACAAGTAATCTACTGCACAGTGCAATCAATATTTTAATAACATCATTTCCGATTACACAGATCCGAGATCCGAGAGTAAAAAGTAAAAAAAATAATAGCCCAATAGAAACTAATCATAATATTTGAAAATAATCATAAAGCTCAACGATATACGTGCGTTAATCCCTTGGCTATAATAAACACAGAGTCAAGTAAATATAAAAGTTTCATAACGATATCATCGTGAGATATCAAAGCGTATTTGCTTTGAGCTATGATCCTTAGAAACAGTGGGATACAGTTGCAAAAGCTAGATATTCCATTTAATTACTTATTTATTTATATTTTACTCTTATCTCTGTAATATTCCTAAAGGTGGTGCTACATTGCCAATATTTTTATCAATTTATGGATCATAATTTTTTCGTCAATTCTCCTCTTTGTTATTAGGGATTGAAAACATAGTTTCAGACTCTGCCTGGATGCTAGCCTTAGTAGAGCAAAGTGTAAGGTTTTTATGAAATCCGCTCGGAGTGTGGATTTGTGCTCAGTTAATGCCAATAGGCTCGCCTCATATAACATGGGACCTAAACATACCGAACTGTGGGTGTATATTAGCTCACCTTGCCTAACCCTATGGTGACTGCCAAATACAACTACAAATTAAGAACTATAAAGTGTAGATTATTATCAACTCACTTCCATTTTTGTTACAAATTTCTATTTTGAGCACCGCGGCTACAAGGCTTTCGTGACGGCCATGATTAAAAATAAATGGGTGTTTATAAAATTACTGGTGTCAGGATTTGGTAATTGAAACGCAACTTGTTATTATTGCTATAATATTTTGAGCGACGGAAATACTTGACGGCTACTTAATTTTGACAGTTAACACCGAAACATGCTATAAATTTGTGTTTAAGTTTTTTGTGTTGTAAAATCTTTTACTTGTCAACGTAACGTATTCCAATGACGTAAAATACTGTACGTATCCTATCCTATCTTATGACCTATATATACTACTAAGAAAAAATACCTGCTATAAAATATTTATTTGGAATCACGTTCTCGACGGCTCTTAAGATTTCAATGAAATTATTTAAAGATTACTGGAGCGAAAAAAATATTATAAATAATATAATGTTTGTAAGAACATACCTACCCCGTGGCTGCGGGAACTGTTGTCCAGAGGCGACTGGATGAAGTATTTCTTATTACCGTGTTGCCGCTAAATAGAATGACCTTCCTCGGACTGTTATACCGGAGTGAGTCAGTACTCCAGTTTCCGAAGGAGCTTAGTTTGAGAAACAATCTTAGTTGCAATCCACGATTGAAATAAGCTTCATGTAATACCGGGATTCAATACTGCAATCCGTTATTTACTGTCTGAAAATGTACAGTTACTCTGTTATTGCTGTTGTGGCATCGCTTACTGCGGTAAACGCTTATCGTGGTATGGATATGTGATGCGTAGAAGCAAAGAGCATATTACTAGAAAGGTTTTGAGTATGAATGGATCTATGGGAAGTGGGAGATCAAAGAAAAGATGGATGGACTGTCTGAGAAAGGTTAAGGTATTGAATGATAAGATGACGATGATCGAGGTCGAGGTCCTGGATTCGATTCCCAGGTTCAAGAGGAGAAGTTCTTCTATGAAATTCTCAGTTGCTCGATGATCGTCAATAGGCTCGCCCCCAACTACATAAGACCATATCGGCGAACCGTATGTGTATATTAGGTATAACATGCCTTACCCGTCGGGACATGCTGACGTCATTATATATTATATTTATAATGAAATAATGGTTCGTAAACAAAAGCAAAAATTTACGTAAAAGTAGAATGTTTTTATGCCAGCAACAATTTTCATCCATCATCCAAGATACTAAACCGTCAAACTCTTAACATGTTACTGGAAAAGCTATTTAGTAAGTTTCGTACATAACAGCTATCCGCGTTCAAGAGTTTACAAGTTCTTCATTTATTTTCTCAACCTTGATATTTCATGGCATCTGAAGTATACATAGAAGGAACATTGGACGACGTCTGTGGTCTATTGGTTCGAGTACCGGACTGCTGATCACGAGGTCATGGGTTCGATTCCCACAAGACACAAATATTTATGTGATGAACTTAAGTGTATGTGTTTGTCTGGGCGTTTCTTATATATTATAAGTATGTATTTACAAAAAAAAGTATATAAGTATTATATACATTGTCTAGTACCTATAGTACAAGCTCTGCTTAGTTTGGGACTAGATGGTGCTGTGTAAAATGTCCCAGAATATTTATTTATTTATTATTTACATACCTGAAGGGTACTTATTACCGCGTTACGTTACGTACTCATGTTTATGCTATTATGAAAGTCTGCAATTTGTGAACACACCCTTGAAAAGATTTGGTCAACCACAAGTCCTCGCAAAAGAAAACCGATTCCTACCCAGGATGATTCGTGAGGCCATTGAAATAAAAAAACATCCAAATTTCAATAGAGAAGATGGCTGGGTCTTACCACCTGCTTCGAACCCTATTATAGATTCAATTAAATCTAAATCCAAGCCTAAAACTGCAAGACCGAAGGATATGGTGAGGTCGTTCTGCGTGAATCGGATTGCCAATAATTAACAGAAATGTAGGGTAGCTGTTAGTAATTGAAACGTCAAGACGCCTACCACCTTAGTCACCCGTGACCATGGACGCTGTAAAGGGTCCGAAACGTCGGGATTAAAATAATATCAATATAACGCGATGAAATCCGTAAAAAGTAGTTTTATTTCAATGTCTAGTATTCGCGTAAGTGTCAGAAATCAGAATGTTAGCCAGTACCTACGGACTGCTTATTGCTATTATGAAAGTTAAATTTTAAGCAAGGAGTTTCAAAACCGGGACAACCAAATAAAAATTATGCTAAGTAGGTATTGTAGATTAACATCTTTAGTTTCATATTAAGAGACTGGCTGAAAAAAAAATGCTTTGAAAACATACAAATGGAATTTGGAAATGGAACAGGGAAAAGGGATCGCTGGTTTTGAATTAAAGCATTCAAAATATATTTTTTTATTAAGTTGTGTGAAGCCTTACATCTAGATAGGGCTAAACAATATACAGCATGCCTAGGTACACACTGCTTGTAATTCATATTTATACCCCTAAAAAGGCAATAATAAAAACAAATCGTCTCTAATTCATTAAGTGAACATAAAATTATGTAGTTTGTATAAGTAATTCTTGTTAAAACAAATACCTCATAACATAAAATTAACCCATAAAAACATAAGCCCTACTCCGAGTACCTATTTATCAGCAAAATATATAAAAAGTTTTAAATATTACTATTGTTACAAAAACCACCTTTATGTTTACTGTATTTGTGTTAATATTACGATTAATGAACGTATAATAATTATAATAATTTCAATGAAACTAGAATTAACCTTCGAGGACTTTTCATTCATTGTAAGCGACACGCCACAAGTGATTCTGAAACATATTTGGTCCCAAATCAATTAGTGAACACAATTCCCACATAATGAAAACATCGAATCATTAAAATCGCTTTCAGTACCAACAAATAATTACTTAGAATTCATTATTTGTAAACAGATTCTAATGTGGCAAATGGTCGTTTTGCAATTATTGAATTAACCAAATAGTGGTGTTTATTTTCGACTTCCCGATAAAACAAAAAACACATTTACTACGAGAAAATAAAGTTAATATGTGTCTTCATGTTTTACACAAATTAACATAGTAAAGGTTTTTCATGTTATGAAGGAAATTCGAAACCAAGCGTCGATTTTATATGCAGTACCTACTCAATAATTCAAAGACCAAAGGAAGAATGTACCTAACGAAAATACAAATCTGGGTAATACTTACAAAAAAGGTTGCCGAATAAAAAGTAGGAAACGTCGTAGAATAACCAACAACAAAAAAAGAACTTTATGCAAAACTGAAGACTGTTAAGGACTTAAAAAGGTTCAACGTACCCTGTGTTTGTAAGAACTGTTAGGGGAAATAATAGAATCAGAGTTTAAGGTCTCAAAAAGCGTGCTGGGAATAAGATTTCATCAAGATAATTTGAGATCATGAAGCAGATAGAATAGTACTCTATGTAGATAAAATCAATAGTAGGTTACTCGGCAAAAGCTCTTTAAATTGCATTACCGATAATTTTACGCAGTCGTTGATTAACCTTCATGTTTTTGCAGAGAAACTGTTTTTTAAACGATACTCACCTATTGTGATCAGATAGGATTATGAGAGCAATTCAATTGAATTTTACGATAAGATTATGAGAGCAATTCAATTGAATATTACGAGTTTAAAATGGAAAAGATTCTGCTTAATTAATGACTTGAAATATTTTTCTCTTTTCTTTCGCTTCTTGTAAGTAGTCATTATTATCCAAAACCTATATTTAGGGTCTTTGGGCATTTTCAAAGACCCTAATATGGGTTAGTATCCCATTCGATATTAAGATTTTAAAGGTTCGTTTAAGGATATTGTTTGAATAGTGGGCTTGATTGTTGTGTTGTGTCCGGGTCGTGTGCGGGAACGACGACCGCGTGCTCACGCAGCCGTGGATTCTGGTCGAATGGATAGGGGGCGCGGCGGGCAGCCACACGCAGCGCGCGGCGCGCGGTTGGCTCCTCTGTCGCCGTGCGCGTCGGTGTTGCCACAGACGCGAGGCGTTAACATACTGCCGCCCCAGGAATGAAGTCCTGGTCCACAGGCAGCGGACACAGTCGGTTGTAGGCCCGGCGCAGCGTGCCGGACGAAGTAAGCACGTCGGCGACGCGAGCTACGCCGTCGGTACCGGGGTGCAGGCGCGTCACGCGCCCAAGCAGCCATCGGTTTGGAGGCGCCTGGTCGTCCTTGACCAGCACCATCTCGCCCATCTGAAGCTGATCTCCTTCCTTGCGCCATTTTTGTCGCTTCTGGAGCTCTGCAATGTATTCATGATAAAATCGCTTCCAAAAATGGGCACGTAGTTGCTGCGTTCTCATATACCGTGACAGTGTATGCACGGCAACATCTTCTTTAAGCTGAGGTGACGGAAGCAGCGTTAAGGTTCGTCCAATTAAAAAATGTGACGGGGTGAGAGCTGTAAGATCCGAGGGATCTGAAGACATGGGAGTGAGAGGTCTAGAATTTAAGATAGCCTCAATCTGTACAAGGACTGTATTCATTTCCTCGTATGTTAAATTTGCTAATGAAACTACTCTTTTTAAGTGAAATTTTACTGACTTTACCGAACCCTCAGCTAGACCGTTAAAGTGGGGACTATAGGCTGGCGAAAACTTAAAATTAATGGACATGTCCGCCGCCCTTTCACTAATTAAATCATGATTTTGTTTTAAGAATTTTGACAACTCATTACATGCGCCTACGAAACATCTGCCGTTATCAGAAAAAATGTTTGCGGGTTTGCCTCTGCGCGCAATGAATCGGCTTAAAGCAGCTAAAAACGTCTCACTGCTCAAGTCGGTCACAAGTTCGATATGTACTGCCCTTACAGTCAAACAAACAAAGATACATAGGTAGGATTTGATTAATGTACTGCCTCTCCCTTTCCGGTTCAATATCACAACTGGTCCAGCATAATCAACGGCGGTGTGTGCAAATGGAAAGTCAGCATGTAAGCGTTGTTCTGGGAGATTTCCCATAATTGGTTGCCTGCTTTTTCCTGAAAAACGGCAACATTTTATGCATTTATGTACAACCTTTCTTGCTAAGTTTCTACCGCCAATAACCCAAAATTTATGTCTTAAAGTTGCTAACAGCAATTGTGGACCTGCATGCATGAGTGATAAGTGGTGTTGAGTAAATATGAGGACTGTGATATGATGTGATGAATGAAGAAGTATTGGGTGTTTTGTGTCATAATCATAAAATGAATTAGATAACCTACTCGCAGCAAGTTGTCATCTTTATTAAAAAATGGATTTAAATTCTTTAACTGATTTTTAATTGATAATTGTTTACCATTTTTAAGTAAGTTACATTCTATGGAGTAATTTTCCCGCTGTGCAAATCTACACAATGAATTAAGAGCTGCATTGAGTTCATGAATTTTTAAATAACCTGTACGTTTGTTACTTGGATGTAAATAATTATAGATAAAACGTTGAACATAAGCTATGACTCGTTGCAATTTACTAAAACTAGAAAAACGTTTAATAAAGTTTGAAAAGTAAACATCATGACTTGCTTGTTCTGTTGAAACATTACATTGTATTTTAAATTCTGGCAAGTCTGTAATGTTTGTATGTGTGGGTTGAATTGGCCACTCTGATTTGTCCTGCGAAAAAAATGATGGGCCTGACCACCATAAACTACAGCTATCTAAAGTTTTAGCATCTGTGCCCCGTGACCCTATATCAGCTGGATTCAAACTTGTAGGGATGTATCTCCACATGGAGGGTTGAGATCTATCAAGAATTTCTTGTATTCTGTTAAAAACAAATGGTTTAAGTAAATTATTTTTTGGTGATTTTATCCAGCCTAAAACAATTGTAGAATCACACCAGTATGTAATACTACTTATTTCTAATCTTAATGAAGAAATAACCTTTTCTGTTAGTCTTGCGGCAAGCAGAGCACCACAAAGTTCTAACCGGGGTACTGTCATTGGTTTTATGGGAGCCACACGACTCTTAGCTGTAACTAAATGAATTGACACATCATTATTAACAGATTTTGACTTAAGATAAACACATGCTGAATATGCTAATGTTGATGCATCACTGAATGCATGAATTTCTATATCTGAGGAACCCAGAGTTATACATCTATGGATTCTTATTTTATTTATGTATAGTAATGAATCTAAGAATTTTTGCCAAGTAACCTGAGTTTCATGTGGGACAATTTCATCCCATGTGATTTTAGAGGACCACAACCTTTGTAATATTAATTTTGCTATTAGTAGACATGGATTAATTAGACCTAACGGGTCAAAAATTTGTGACATAATGGATAATATAGTACGCTTTGTAATTTGTGAGGTTTCTTTAATGTTTACTGAAAACAGCAACTTATCTTCTCTACAGTTCCAAAGTAAACCTAAAGTCTTTGAATATTCATTAGAGCTAAGATTAAGTAAACCATCACTACTGTTACCTTTAATGATTTTATCAATAATTTTTGGATGATTAGAGTACCACTTTCTTAAATAAAATTGGCCTTTCTCTAACTGACTTATCACGCCCTTGCAGATTTCTACCAGCTCAGATTCTGTTGACCCTCCGGTAATCAAATCATCAACATAGAAATCATGCTGAATTGCTTCTGAAACAGATTTTTCATTACATTCTATACCTAACTGTTTCAGACATCTAGTTGCAATGTAAGGAGCGGATGCAGTACCGTATGTGACGGTATTAAGTTTGTATAGTTTGAGCTCTTCGTGAGGTTCAAACCGCCACAAGATTTGTTGTAATTGTCGCTGATCTGGGTTAACATTGATCATACGATACATTTTTTCAACGTCTGCGGTCACAACGAATTTATGCTGGCGCATTCTAATTAAAATACTAATCAGATCATCCTGTATAGTTGGACCAACCATCTGAATACTATTGAACGACTGACCTGATGTAGTCACCGCAGAGGCATCGAAAACGACTCGCAATTTTGTGGACAGGCTTGTTTCACGAAGAACACCATGATGTGGTAGTATGTAAGGATGTGTATCTTGTGTAGGATTTGTATTTTCGGTCATGTGACCTAAAGTGATATATTCCCTAATGAAGTCACAGTATTGTTTTTTGAATAATGGTTCTTTATGAAACCTACGCTCTAGAGACAAGAATCTGGACAAAGCTTGCTCATATGAATCACCCAATTTGCTTGGTGATTCTTTAAGTGGAATAGTGATTAAAAACCGTCCATTGGACTCACGTAATGTATGTTTTATAAAACTTTGTTCACAGTCTTGCTCTTCCTTCGATATTTGTTTACGGATAGGTATGTTTTCTAACTCAAAAAATTGTGTTAATTGATTTTGAAGTTGAGTATCACTATCTAATGTAATAATGTGATTGCAATGGACTGTATTATTAATTGTGTTATGTGGTATTTGTATGGAACCCGAAATCAACCAACCAAATTTGGTTTTACTTAACGTGGGTTTATTTTTACCTAAAGAAATATTCTTGGATTGGAGTACTCTCCAGAAAATATCCGCACCAAGTAGCACATCTACTTGAGAGGGAGTGCAAAATGATGGGTCAGCTAACTTAATGTCCTTTGGAATGTTTAATAATGTAGGGTTAATTTTTATAGTAGGTAATGATTGTGTAATGTTAGGGACAATAAAGCAATTAATGTTGTCTGTATATGGGTTAATGAGTGATGATATAATGACATCACAACTTTTCGTAATGCTTGATGACTGACCATTTAATCCTTCAACTAATGACGAGGTTGAAGCAACAGGTAAGTGTAACTTTGCACATAAGTTCTCAGTAATGAAACATGAAGTGCTTCCATTATCAAGTAATGCTCGTATGGTATGTTTTTTACCATTGGAATCCTCAACTTGAATTAAGGTTGTTGACAATAGAACACATGTTTTATGAATCACTGATAAGGTAATGTTATTATCATGATTATTATTAATACTATTAGAATTTTGTGTTACAGGTGTTTGCGACGGTGACATCAATGATGATGACTGCGACGCGGTACAAAGAACTACATTACTACTGGGAGCAGCTGCAGATGAAGGTGAAGTGTTAGGTGCGGATGAGTCATGAGAGCTATTGTGTAGTAAACTATTGTGTGGCTTATTGCAAATGCGGCAGGGTCCTAATCTACACACACTCACAGAATGACCTTGACGCAAGCAATTCATACACAAGTTTAAAGATTTGACCTTTTGTATTTTTGTCTGTAATGGAAGTGACCTAAACTTAGGACAACGATAAATGGCATGACCACCTTTACACATTGGGCAAACATATGACTGACCTGCAGATGGTGAGTGAGAACTGACTACCATGGATTTATGACGATTGTGTGTGACATCACTATGTCTACGTGTTGTGTGAGCCTCATCGATGGTTTCCAACAGATCAGCTCGGTTTTTTAAGAACTCATTAAAGTTATGTAATGTAGGCAATTCTTTGATTGTGCTGCGATGAGTCTCCCACTCACGATTAGTAACTGCATCTAATTTATTAGAAACAATGTGTATAATGAGCATGTCCCAGTGTTCAGTGTGTAATTTAAGTGTATTCAAAGCTCTTATGTTCTTGTTTACAGTGTCTATAATGTGACGTAAACCCTTCGCGGACTCCTTAGTTAAAGTTTCAATATTAAATATAGCCTGAATATGATTATTCACAAGAAGTCTTTTATTGTTAAAACGATCACAAAGCAGATTCCAAGCTACATCATAATTATCAGCTGTGAAATCAAGTGAACGTATAATTATAGCGGCACTGTCTTTTAAAGCTGCACGCAAGTAATGGAATTTGTTGATTTTAGGTATATTTTTGTCAGAGTGTATAAGAGAGGAAAATGTGTCATGAAACTCCAACCAGTTCTGATATTGACCCGAGAAAGTAGGTAAATGTATAGTAGGAAGTTTTAATTTTGGCCCACCTCCAAGCGCAGTACAAGAACCTGTGTCCGAGCTGGAGCAGGAGCCGGAGCCCGCAGCAGCGACATCCCTCGCCAACATCTCTCGAGCAATCGCGATCATGCTGAAGTACTGCGTTTCGAAGGTTTCCCGTTCATTGAACTGTTCATCTGGAATTTCACAAGCATTTTCTATTTCAGATTGAATGCTATCAAAGTCTGAATATAACTCTTCAATTCTAGTTAAACGTGCTGTAAGTTCGTTAATTTGAAGCTTGCTTAATTGTTTACAACTATTAGTTATATCTAAATAATTTTTAAATTGAGTTAATCTAGCTTTGAAGGAAGCTCGCTTCTTTATAAGTGTTTTAAGATCCATGATATTAAATAACAGAAAAGAGCCGAAACAAGACAATTAAAATAAACAAAGGCGGTAATGACTTTAGAAAATTTGAATAGAGAATGTTATGAGTAAATGTGCAATACTTAAATTAGCTGATGGTTCGATAAAGCGTGCGCAATGTGCAGTTATGACAATAGTGCGTGAGGTAGCAAGCGGCAGCACGTGCTAAGCCGGTCGCAGCGCGGCCGAAACCCGCTGCACCACGATGCAGCCCGGTCACCTCACCACGTGGCGGTCACTCCCGACTCGCTTAATTTATGATCTGAAATTTGCAATAATGCGGATTATAATAATTTACTATATAATATGCATACAGCACCTGCACAAAGGGGATATCCAAGCCTCCAGAACCTCTGAAGAAATTAGGAAGTAGGTACCTAAGTAGTACCTAGGTATCTAATTTAAAAGAAATGAACATAAATTCTCGTCACTATTATTATGAAATTACGGATATAATGCGAATTATAATGTTAATGTTAACGAATTAAGACCAATTAGCTGAGGATTTACGATAATTGGAATATTAGAAATGAATTACGATGTTACCACAAAATGGCGGAACAACTATGCAATTTTACTAAGGGATAAAATTGGAACGAACTCACAATAACGCTACTTCTCCGATTTGCAGGTTTTTACGACGTCCTTGCTTGAAATAGGTGTGATGTTCTCTTTGTTATAATATTGTTTCTTCCGAGCATTCACGTAATGTACCCATCCACATGGCGCCTTCTTTATTCTTGTATATTGTAATATTTTTTCAAAATCCGGTTCGTGGGACCAATGTTTGAATAGTGGGCTTGATTGTTGTGTTGTGTCCGGGTCGTGTGCGGGAACGACGACCGCGTGCTCACGCAGCCGTGGATTCTGGTCGAATGGATAGGGGGCGCGGCGGGCAGCCACACGCAGCGCGCGGCGCGCGGTTGGCTCCTCTGTCGCCGTGCGCGTCGGTGTTGCCACAGACGCGAGGCGTTAACAGATATTATTTAAGTGTTTTAGCCCAGAAGGGTAAGGAAATAAATCGGCGCGAATGGAAACCTATTACTTATTTATTGTTTTTATAACCTCTGATGCGCTGGAATTAAAGACTAAGGGCCGCACTCAGAGACGTCACTTAACCTTATGAATCATTAGCTAGTAACACCCAGTATATCTTAGTATACTGACAACAAACTCAAATATGGAAAAATGGGTCAAGATAAAGTAGCCACTGTTTGTTAACGATTCAGTAAGGTTAAGTGACGTCTCTGAGTCGGGGCCTAAGGGCCTGTTTCACTACCACTGGACAGAAGCTAACTGTTGGATAACTTAAAAATGCAATGCATTCTTATGAAATACTAGGATGAACTTAATAGGAAGTGGTGCAGTAGGCCCTGACTTATGTACATTAATTTAACATCACGGACGGCTAAACCTGGCATCCCGAATTTACGTTGCATTAGAAGGTGTACCATAAACCTAAATAATATTCAGTGAATCCGCGGTTCCTTTGAAAGGGAATTTAGCCCTTTGTTTGTTCACACAAGACTTTACACGGAAACAACCGGGAAGGACTTTGATGCAGGGTTTTGCAGTCAGGTCACGGGTAGGTACAACATCTTTAGATAAATATTTTTGAGTTAAACTTTCCTTATTTAGAGCTTTTAAACGGGTAGTAGAGAAATTGATTAATTTGTGAAGACGCTTGCTGCATTTGGTGCTTTACGGTGTAATATTATTTATAAAAAGGGACTAAATGCAAATCGCGTTGTTTTATAATAACTTTCCGTCTATAATGGTCTTGATTTCTAGTTTCTAAATATCCAGGTTCAGCGAAGTGCTGAATTTTGCATTGTACAGGTAAAACCGATAATCTATGCTTAGATTCTTCTTCTACCTTATTTAATTAAACTAAATGTTTAATTACAATAAGGTAGAAGAAGAATATCATAGATAAATATGAAAAGTTCTCATTGTGTATAAAATTGGTCTATCTTTGGATCGACTACAGTAAATGTTAGAGATGGGTCGTTGACAGTATTTCCCTTAACGAAACGTCAACGTTGATTTCCGTTCGTCAACTAGTTGATCAACTAGTTAAATTCGTCAACGAGTTAACGTACTTCTAATGTCAACTTTCAACGTAAACTGTTTATTGATATGAACGGTTTTTATTCAACGCTACGACGTTCAACAAGTCTCTACATTTACTGACCTGTTATAATGTTATTTTAGAAACAATTTGATTAAATATATGTATTGGATAAAGTTTGATTGATGGTTCTACATACTTAGATGACCTTCCCTTCATACTTTTTCTCCAGGCTTAGGACTGACTGAATACAACTAGCTTTAAGCCTTTAAAGCATATTCTAGTTCTACTCAGGCGTATTTAGAAGGTCATCTAATTCTATGTACACAAATCAATTATTATTTACAATAAGTTTTTTTGTAGTTTTGTTTTTTTTTTTGTTTTTTTTTTGTTTTTTATTAATAGTATGATTTGATAATAATTATGTACATTCGTCAATTATTTTTTTTCAATTCGTACCCATTGAAACGATCCGGTGGTGAATTAACGTTTAAAAACATTATTTGTTCTACTTTGCTGGTGGTCAGCCTTGTTCGTCTTTGGGATAGTATTAGTCCAGTTTTAGAGAACATCCGTTCACAAGGAACGGATGTGGCCACTATATTGCAATGTTTGATAAATATTTTCTTCAAATTCGGGTATACAAACTGATGTTTTTTCCACCATTCTAGTGGGCAATTCAAATTCCCTGATTGGTCCTTTCGAGGTAATAATTCATCAGATAGGTACATGTCTACCTCCTTGATTGCTTTTGAAACCGGTGTTCCTTGCGTTGTAGTACTCGCGATCATTTGGTCGAAAATATTCCAGGGGCTTAGCTCATCATTTGCATTTCTATTAACATCGTTAGTTTCTGACGAGACTGTAGACGCTGTGGTGTTCCCTATTGTTTGTGCAATCAACGCAGCAACCATTTTCCTTACTCTCTCTTTTGTTTTTTGTGCTTCATGTTGATCTGAAAATCCTTGTAATTTGAACCGGGGGTCCATAAAAGTACACAACGAAAAGGTACCACTTTGTTCAATTATTTCAAACCGGTCAACCAACCCAGATTTTAATAACCGAACGGTGTCTTTTGCGTCAGCTAACAGATCCGTTCTATCTATTAATTTTTCACACGCTTGTTTCAAGCATCGTGTGACAACTATTACGGAGCTTCCCGTTACATATTTTTGTCCACTCATTGAACAGGTTATTTCCTCAAAAGGTCTTAATATTTGAACCAATTGTGAGTAAAGCGTCCAGTTTTCGGCAGTGATTACAGGCAAACGGCCGTCTGTAAAAGCTAAAGTAGCTCGAATAGCTTCTTCAAGTTCAACAAATCTTGTCAACATAAAATACGTTGAGTTCCATCTCGTATCTACAGCTTGAATAAGCCTTTTTGGTTCCTTGCCTTGTTGTACTTGATATTTCTGCAATCTCTCTGATGAAAGCGTGCTTTTTTTCACATGAGCCACAATCCTTTTTACTTTCTCTATATCACTCTTAACAAGTTGGATGGCATTTTCAACTATTAAATTTAAAGTATGTGCGTAACAGCCAAAATTTTTCCATCCTAAAATGTCTTTGACTGATTTGATAATGTTTGCGGCATTATCAGTGACCATAAAGTTAATTTTTTCCCTTAACCCAAACTTGTCCACCAGCTTTGTAATTTCTGTGGCAATGTTTTCTGAAGTATGGTGGCCCAGAAACTGACAGCAGCCCAATAACACTGTCTTAAACTCTAGGTCGTCGGTTATGTAGTGACCTGTGAGGGCTATAAAACTTTCAGTTTTTAATGACGTCCACATATCCGCAGTTAAGCAAATAGAGTGGACGTCATTTCTCAATTGCTCTTGGATCATGTCAAAAGTTTTTGTATACACCTGTTGCATAATAGAG
The DNA here is from genome assembly GCA_946251955.1 of Acronicta psi. NCBI lineage: Eukaryota > Metazoa > Arthropoda > Insecta > Lepidoptera > Noctuidae > Acronicta > Acronicta psi. The sequence continues at coordinate 4,102,594 of OX276475.1, read as the reverse complement.
TTCGAAAGAGTTTTTCTTGTAGGGAGCTCATAACCTGGTATCCACCGACAAAATTTCCTAAATGCCCTTTCTTCTACGATGGAAAACGGTTGAAAACTATCGGTACACAAATCTAATAAATCTAAATCAATGATTTTCTTTTGTTCTGCACTAATTTTCTTACTCATAAAATCAACCATCATGCGCTGGCGTTTAGGTGCTGATGATGACTCTGCAGTATTATTGGTTTTTGCGGCTGGAACCTGAACAACTGAAATCGGCACATTCGTCACACTTTGACTGGTTGATGGCAAGGAATTGGAATAAAGTGACGAAAATAAAGAAATGTGCTTGCGTTTTAGGTGGCTCTTTAAATTTGCTGTTGTTGATTTATAAGCTATCTTCTCTTTGCAAACATTACAGACAGCTTTCCCAGTAGAGTCATCTTTTTCAAAATGCAGCCATAATTCACTATTATTACTTCTAGTGCGTCCCGACATTTTGTAGTTTGCAAACACAATTAAAACAAAAATAACACTATTACTATAAACTATAACTAAAAAAGTCAAAACCTTTATAAATATAAGGCTCAAAATAACTTTTGAGTTTCCGCGAGACTTTACACAAATCACAATCAAAAATGAAAGAAAGTAACCTTCAATATCGTTCGTAAACTTATTACAACAAACAAATTCTCTCGAGTGGCATGAGCGGCGCGCGGCGCGCGCATTCAAGTTGCGCGCGCAACTTTATTCCAATAATTCCACCAATATCGTCCTAATAGATCACGTCACGTAATTTGACCGCTGGGACACGGGAATTACGTCTTTACGCGCACCGCATAAGCACTATAACAGCGGTCATTTTATGTGGAGCCTGGCGCGTGCCAATTCCTAGAATAAATATTTCGCAAATCAACTCTTTTATGTACGCTACTTAAAGTTCAAATTGTATGAAATGACCGTCCCTCGCGACTTACGAAGTTATTATTAACGTAAGTTTTTTTAATTTGCTCAGTTCGTTTCATTTGCGTTCTCGATTATCGAACGAGAAGAACGAGTTAAATTCACAAACGTGAAACGTCGTTGACGAATTCAACGTCGTTGACGAATTCAACTAGTTGATTCATATACAGTTAACGTTAATACGTTGACATGAGATCAACGGTTGATTCAACTAGTTCGTTGATTCAACGCTCATCGCTAGTAAATGTGCCTTAAGTTTTTTTTTCCACAAGCTTCTCCCACAAGTTATATTATTTTTGTTAACTTTTCTGTGTTTACCGTCACTCTCAGATGCGGTTGATTAGGTATCAGTGCCGAGCTTTCCAGAGAACGTTATATTTATGTATAATTTAAAGTTTAAATCTCATTTTCGTGCGCACCTTACTTATATAATATTCAGGCTTTGTTCAAACACTCACGCTTTGGTTTAACGTTCCTATCATAATAAAAAACATATTTCCACCAACCCAGTATTTTTTTAAATTATGTATAGTTGATGTGCCACAATAACCGCGCCTTTATGTTTAATCTTTATTAAAAAAAAACAAAACTAATCTATACAAAATATTTTTTAAGGCTAGCTTTAAAGCTATGCGAATTAGCTATTGATATTTAAAAACCGAATTTATGATCATAATAGTTTGACCACCATTTTGAATATGAACGGCACCATTCTAGGGACCCATGTTCCAGATCGATTCCTGGGCAGTGATTACTAGTTACAGTTTAGCACAGTTTTGGGACTGTCATATTGTCGTCCAAATCAGAACATAACTGGAGTTTAGGTAGTACCTTATTATACTACATTAATTACTACTAATTTTGAATATAGGTCGTAATAATGATACCTAATCATACTTTCCACAAACTGCTTGGGCCATTTTGTATCGAAGGTACAACTGTAAAACACAAAATACTCCTTGGATAGACTTTAAAGCATAATATTTTTTATTGTCCCTTCAAAGTTTTCCGAGCAATAAATATCTGTCATCAGAGCCATAGCATAACTTTTTGTAAAACATAAAATCAGTTATACTTTCAACTTCCCGACAAGAGCGCTTGCTAACCGCGTTTCGTATTATAATACTTCTCCCGGGCCGTGAACTTAAGTATTCCCCTAAAACTTATCCCCTACCTCAATGCATGCAGGAGATAAAAATAAACAGAGGCAACCATTATAGCTAGAGCTGTCTTCGATTCATTCTCATGTATGCTTAAGTTACGTGGTAATAGTTTTCAGTATTAGTAGAGGTCTTGTTTGACTGGTTGGGGTGACGTCGAGGCATTCTTGCATCGGAGGCAGTCGACTAGACGGCGCCGCTGAGTGACTCATCGTACCATCCAGCTGCTTTATAGTGTTTCCGCTGACTCACCGTAATTCATCATAGATTTAATTTCACGTGCCACGGAGATTATAAGCGTCGGGTGTTTAAGATGAAGTAGTTGCAGCTTTGTTAGTCTTTTGTCTGTGAAATTTGGATATCCATTAATATTTTATATTGATTATCGAAATAAGTAAGTCTTTAAAATAGCTCTTTAAAGTAGCTTTAAAATAGCCAATACGAAAATGTTATCAATCTGATAACAATAAAATTGTTTCGTCAACATGAATACTTAATACAGCTTTATAATCGTGAAATTAGAGACAAAATAAAATGAAAATTGACAAAACTTATCATCTGTTAACAAAGGCAACGAGAATAATGCCGGTTATTTCGAGTATCTTATCTTTCCCATTAAATTCACCGTAATAGACACTTAAGAAAGGGATCACTATCTAGACCGACTAAAGCAACTCTCTAAATGACAATCAACATTTAAAAACGAAAAGAAGTTGTTGTTTTTTAAAAAAATTAATGAATCTTACCTATTTACAAATAATTACCTAGTGAAGTATACTGATTTCGATATACACCATTTCTACCAGAACTGGGCTAAAAAAGCTAAAGGAAATGGAAAAATAAAGACACGTCTAAAATTCACGCACTAAAAATTTTCCGAGCTAAAAGCGCTTCAAGCGATTGCACCCCAAATTGTATTTTGACATCCGACACTATAACATTTTAGTGTAATGCGCTAAGTTTTGTCCCCTAAACAGGGACACCCTACGCCGCACTGCGGGCACCATCGAGAGTAACACTTCTTATAAATTGCTTTAATTTAATACATTGCGCCTGTGACTGGGATCCCGCATTCGAATACATTTTTCTGGCCCGGACAAGTTTGGCAGTAAGTCATAAATAAAATATCTTGGAGAGAAATACATATTTCGATGTATTTTTGAGATTATAATGCCAAATTGCGTACTTCCTTGGGTTTCTTAATACATAATTAATCTTATAGCTTTATGAAATGTTAGATTTGCCGTGTTTAGTATATAGTACCTAATGTAGTTGACTACACTGGTTTAGTGTAGCTTGACACTTCATATTTTCAAGAACTTGGTCTTTAGATTATTACGATGGTTTTTAACCGATCATAAAGACAAACAAAATATAGTCTCAGAGTTTGATTGTATGAATTTCAACCTGTAGGTAGCGACATTTTTCGGAAGTCGGAAACAATTAGAATAAATTTCAGGAGCCAAAGCCATATAACACATAACAGTAAATAATTCTTATTCCGAAGCACGATAAAATACTTTAGTCTATAAAGTTCAAGCTTATCCTTATTGTTGACGAACACAGGTCATAAAAGTTGTTCTCGATGATACTTAGAAGTATTTTAATTCAGCTCCTGTACTACCTTTCCACCCGTTTGAAATTACGCAGTTCAGTAAGTGAATGTAGTGTTGAGAGTAGTATGTGCCTGTGTTTTCCAGAAACAACTAAGGTAGTTGTTACATCTAGCAAGATGTGAATAAATTTGTTTGTGTAATTGTTGGGTTGTTTTTTCAACTTACGTGATATTTGTTAATAGAATGTATCATCAGTACACAAAATCCATTATATACACATTTTAAGCACACTTTAATATGAATTTTAAAATTGTCATTCTTTTTAAATAGGTTCCCGAAACTTATCCTCATTTAAAATATGTCTTTTAGTTTGAAAAAATATTAACCTATTAAATATTACCTCTGAATAGCCGCTAATCATCGAATAAATTCAAAAATGGAACAATTTTTTTTAGAAATTATCTGCCAGGCAATTTAACGGAAACTTACTTACCTACTTGAATTATTAACGGTTTGTTTCACCACCTTAAGGCTTTATGTAACTTAACGTTTATATACATGATAAATTTATTTGAAGTTAAGTATATAGCTAAGCCCTGTGATGTAGATATAATTTGAAGGTTTTGTAAGTGTTCTGCACGTGAGAAAAAGTGCGAACCTTCAGGTGACGTATATCCCAAGCCTCTAAGCCTGCTTCACATCTTCCAATTTATCCGTCGGATATATTGACACAATTGACAGGTATGCTGGGCTTATGAAAATGGAGTGCCAAAGTGAAAGCCAATCTTGGTTTGACACAAAATATTTGTATGTACTAAGATTGTATTTTTTTTTGTGTACCGGTCTATAAAAAAGTTACAAACATCTACATTTTGATAGCGTTTGGAAAAACAACGGCATTATAAATTATAAATGTTCAATTACCTACTGTAAGATTTAATATTAGAGTGGAATATGATAAAAAAAACCTTTTTTTGAGGTATTACAATTTTGGTGAATACCTAAAGTAACGATAACGGTAAAATAAAATAAAAAAAATCAGAAACAGAATTTCTTATGATTTGTAAAAATAAAAAGAGTTCTATCCGGCTTCTTGTGTTTCTAATTCATTTCGAAATTACTGGATCTGGTAATAAATCTTTTTCAACAAAATTAAGGCAGCTTTTCTTAATTCCGTTCACTCCTAATGGCGACTGGTTTTTAATTTTATCAGTTGAAATAATTGTGTTTATACCAGTAATGGCGGTCGATGAGAGCGCGTTATTATCTGAATCACTTCTGATTTCCCATGGGAACTCTAAATCTACCTGAATTCAGAAATCTGGAAGAAATAAACTTGCAAACTGTCGAGAAAACTTTTGAATAGGTAGCCTACTTTTAAACATGGTTACAGGAGCTATCATTGTATTGCAATTTACTTTTGTCATGATGAATAAATTTATTATTTGTTTATTTATTTCACAATGTTAAAACGAAAAGTGTTTTAAACACACTTTTCATACACACATATAACATTATTTTATGTGGGGAAAGATTATTTTAATATTGTATCTTCTTATTAATCAAGGTGGATTTATATCTTACTAATATTCCATCAGAACTTATCGCAGTAAAAATAAAGTAAAATTTTAAGCGCACGACATAAGATTCAATATACTACGGTCCTTTATTGTATATTTCGTTAGTCACCCTCTTTATTTAGTAGAACGGGGATCTCTTCCCCCAATTGATCCCTCTTCCTTTAGACTAAGTTCCTTGCGGGCACAAGACAGTTTGCTTACCTCTGGGAAACGCAGGATGACCTTTTTGTTGACGATTGTCCTAAACTTTCTGAAACTTACAGAAGTTTTGTTGTACAAATATAGTCTGTATATAAAATCTGCCTGTACTTATTCTCTGGTGTATAAGACTTTTTATCGTAACAACTTATTAGGCCTCGCCCTCCGGCGGTAATGCACGTCGAAGGATTTATAGGGAACGAATGATCCTAACTTAATACTTGTACCCAGTCACAAAAACAATGTAGGCTAAAAGACGAAACGAAAGAACTATGGTCGCCGAGCCTAATTTATGTGTTGATTAATTTAATAACTTTAAGGCCCCAATTCAGAGACATCACTTAACCTTAAAGAATCGTTAACAAACAGTGGCTACTATATCTTGGCCCCTTTTTATATATTTGAGTTTGTTGTGTACTAAGATATACAGGGTCTCATTTAGCTAATGATTCATTTGGCTAAGTGACGTCTCTGAATGCGGCCCTAAGTTCACTATGCCTTAGAGCGGTTACGCACTACGTCCGATCCGAATCCGTGAAAATATGGTCCGGTGTAGTCGTAGAACTATTTGTATAGAGAAATCGGAAGACGCACATCGGATCTAGTGTGTAAGTTACCATACAAATTTAAATAGTTCTACGACTACACCGGATCGTATTTTTACGGATTCGGATCGGACGTAGAGCGGAACCGCTCTTACTGTCTTCACACTTATTGGAAGCACAGGAAGGATTTTGGGAAATTCTCACGGGATTGGAAAAAAAGGATGAATGTGAGTAAATGGTCATTAGGGTCTAACACTTTGGGTAGCTATTGTCGCTAATAGGTACCCTACTAATAGACTCATTTTTGTAGGACTGCATAAACCATAATTATTGAAAAGGTAACGTGGTAGAATAAATTGTGTATTGGAGCAGCTTTAATATATCGTTTGTCACTTCCATACATGTGTTTTGGTTGGTTCGTCGTTTCGAATGTGAGATAGCAATTTATCTATCACTGGGAGTCTTCTAGTCGAGTGAATAGGTTACTTCTAGGCAAGATATGAAATCTTGTCAAGCCCAAGAAAGAAATAATTTATACTGACAATATTCATACACGGATATTTAAATAAAAAAAAAGTAAGTACATCGACTGATGGTTATGTAAATGTCAATGTGGGTTACCGGCTAGTAAATTTGGTACACCTGTACAAACAGAACACTTAGAGAGCCAGTAAATGATTGATAATGGATAGTAATGGCCTCTTCCACCAAAAGAAAATACCAACACAATCATTCTCAAGAAAATTGTTTAACAAAAGCTGTTTGATTTGTTCTGTTATTTGCTTTAGCTAAGCGTTCTTGTCTTGTGACCTTAATTGACCAGGACCTTAATTCAGTATACATATTTTAGTGATTTTGCACTAAATTAGACACGATAAAGATAAGCCCGTTAGCCTATTGGTCCTAAGCGCGACTGCTAAGCTTGCTCGATTTCTAGGTAGCAGTCTGGTCGTGCCCGGTTGGTGATACTTAATAGACTCTCCCAATTACATGGGACCTAAACGTACCGGTGAACTGTGGGGGTACATTATTAGTATACCTCTGCTCAAACCCCATGTTGAACACGTTATGCATCAAACCTATATTTGATGCGTAATATGTGCCTACTTAAATTCTGTTACGAAATGTGTTATCGTATATTGAAATATAATATACGAGCAATATTGTTCTATTAATTATAGGCGCCGATAAATGTTATGAGCCATCCATAATTACCCATCGACCCAGAGTGGCGAATACCCATTAAGGGGTCATGGAGCCAAATGTGACCCCTAAAAGCTATTGTGGTGAATCCGACCTTATTTCAGGAATTTGGCTTCGTTGAAATGGTGATTGAAATTAACCGAGGTAAATGTTAAATGTAGTTAATGTATATGTTGTTCGATACCTTTTAAATTAATAAACACAGAGACAAGTACTTTGAACCTAAACTTAAAACTAAGAATTTACCAAAAAGATTTCATACATGATTATTACTTTTAATTATTGTTACTCGATTTATTACAAATATATTTAAAGAGACTAACATTTTAATTATTAAAACAGAAAAAGAAATGGACATAATTTATAGTTTAATATTAAACTTTGCCTAACAGCATAATATAACGATCCGAAACGACGAGATTTAAAAATATAAATACACTTTAATTTCAATTCCCACTGTCTTTTAAGAAGTGTTCAGTTCTGCAGATAAATTATGGAGCTTATTACATAAAAAGAAAAAAGGTCAAATATTCAAGATTGTTCAGCGTGTTGCACGGTACCATAAAATGATATATGGTACCTAATATGTCGCAGAGGTAGGGTAGAACTGACCTTTCCTATAAGGTAATATATCACTCCGTAGCGTAATGTGGCCTATGGGACTACTAACCGTTTTCAAATCGCTTCCCTACTGTTGACAGTAGCTTGCACTTGAGAGTATGAATCAGATAAGCTGAGAATTGAGCAGTGGTAGCTAGCCTAGAGGAATGACCCCTGACTTTTCAAAACCATGTGCGTAACTATGACTCGCTTTAACGGTGAAAACACCGTGAGGAAACCGGCATGCCTTACAGATTTTCTCGACGGCATGTGAAGTCTGCCAACACGCATCAGGCCAACGTGGTGGACTATGGCCTAATCCCTCTCATACTGAGAGGAGAACCGTGCCTAGCAGTGGGACAGTTAATGGGTTAATGATCACAATGATGAAGCTGGGAATGTCAATTTTACTTTGCATCTAAATTTACATACTTTATCATCATCTCAAATACTCTACAGCTTGACCTTTTCAGAGAATTGTGTATCTGTGTACGAAGCTGTTTGCTTTAAACTTTATTGCGTGAATACATCGTTTGTAGCTTTAGCCTTACAATGTAGTTTTATCTATTTTCCTCTGCTAGCTATGTCTAGTAACAAAATCCTGAACTGAATACTTTTTGAACACCTTACAACACCGTATTAAACGTAAAAGGTTTTGGTATAAATTGACGTTTTGGAATAACCTATTTTTCTTTATCAAAAGCATTAGGATAACATGATTTTGCAATGAGCCGGAAGATTGACCCAAAAGACATAATATTTTATGATACTAAAACGACATTGGAACAACGTTCACAATCCACTATGGAGAAACTCAATTCGGGGTATTGTTTGCATACAATATTATTGATTTTTTAAGTGGTATTGGCACCAATCCATCAGAATCATGATACTAGGTAAACATTTGGTATTGAGCATAGAAACTTACGAGATATGGGTGGATAGAAAACTTTGACGCATGAAATTCGCCCACTCTATAAGTATTATTTTTGTATATCGTATCAGCGTATCATAAGTTATAGGAGGTGATTATATTGCCTATATATATAGGCAATATAATCACCCCCTATAACTTATGGTACCTGCGAACACCTCTACCTAATCTGATATAGGCGTAAAGCGTCATGCTATGAAAATAGAATATACAGTAGGTGGATACGATATACAAAAATAATACTTATATAACCGCGCACAAATCCAAACTCCTAACTGTAATAGAGAATTCCATATGGAAACACTGCTATAATAGATTTATTGTTCAATATTGTTGCAAGGCCCTTAAATTATTATCATAATTATAAATTCTCAGGGAAAATTTTAAGATGACCATATTTCATTTGTATTTCACAACATGAAATAACATTGTCTTTGTTCTTCTGCATTATCGAAAAATACCACTTACAAAAGGAAACTTGTATTCCTAGTATGGAAATGATCAGAATTTGTTCGCAAATAGTACTGCACAGCAATGCTCACCAGATGAATTATTATGGCTCTTTCCGCATACGAAACACGTTGTATTAGAACGTGAACAGAACAGCGAATGTTTGCTGTTTTGCCGTGTACTCTAAGCTTTATGGACACAATAGAACACGGTGGCTTAAAAAACAAAGTGTGGCTTCTAACTAGGCAATCCTGACGGTAGTTCTACGATACGCTAGTTGTTTTTGGAAAGCATAGTCTGTTTGTTTTTGGAATATTGGTTAAATATTCAGATTTACAATATCCTTACATTTTCGATGCGATTGATGGAAATGTCGAATTATGTGTGAATTCAGTATCATCATCTTCATCAACACAATAATCGTCCCATTGTTGGGCACGGTTCTCCTTTTAGTATGAGAGGGTTTAGTCCATAGTCCACCACGTTGGCCTGATGCGTGTTGGCAGACTTCCCATGCCGTTGAGAAAATCTCTAAGGCATGCCGGTTTCCGCACGGTGTTTTCACCGTTAAAGCGAGTCATAGTTATGCACATGATTTTGAAAAGTCAGGGGTCATTCTCCTAGGCTAGCTATCACTGCTCAAGTCTCAGCTTATCTGATTTATACTCCGCACTCAGAGACATCACTTAGCCTTATGAATCATTAGCTAATGAGACCCAGTACCTATATCTTGGTACAGTTCTCGCCAAACTTATTGTCTGGGTCGTTTTAAATTATTCTAATTCAATATTTTTCTATCTCCGATTTTTACGGCCGGGTTAAAGTTAGCTCGTGCCAACTTCAAGCCGGACAATAAGTTTGGCGAGAACAAATTCAAATATGGAAAAATTGTCCAAGATATAGTAGCCACTGTTTGCTAACGATTCATTGACTTTAAATGACGTCTCTGGGTTCGACAATAAGTGTTGTAGACAATCATACGGTGACTTACTGATGGAGAAAAACAGTCAGACAAGAATTGAAACATGGTCACAAATGTAATACGATTTTAAATTGCGGGGCTGAAATATGGCGCGGTCGATTAGTATTGACCGCAGAGCAAAAACATTTACCGCAATTGGAATATTACATTGCATCCACGCTCCGCTTACTTTTACTCCGTATATAAGCTGAAACAGTCGAACTAATAGCTGTAAAATTGCATAGAAATGTTGTCACAGAAAGTGATTTAATTAATGAATGATTATCATAGAAATGCAGGTAGGCACAGTAACTACTAGTAGCGCAGCAATGTGCTGAGATGGGGGGTTTCTTTGTTTTGTGCAGGTATCTACTTTTATTATTCTTTTATTTTTATTCTTTATTATATTTCAATATTTATCCATTAATGCTTTCGGCATGAGAGCTTTTTGTATATACATTTTTAAATTTATCCAAGCAACATAGACTAAAAAAAATCGATTTTAACTTTTATTCTAAATATTAATAACATGCAAAATCCTTTACCTTTATTCCATTTCTTGTTCTTTCCATTCACTGCAGTGCATCCATGCCCCGTTTAGCTTCACAACTTGCATCAAACAAAATGCAGATACAGAAAGTTAGTTTTCCATTCCCCCGCTCTAACAGAAATGCTATAAGTTTCAAAACAAATACATAATACTCCAAAGTTTATTACGTAGAAAGATATGCTTTACTAAAAAAAAAAGGAAAAAGGCGTGAGTGTATGTATGTATGTATATGCATAACTAATAAGAAGCATGAACGTATTTAACTTTGAATAAAAAAAAAGTGAAACTATGTTAGATTTGTGGATTTGTGTTGCATAATGTATGCCAGTGTTGTGCATATCTTTATGAGACAAATTCAGCCTGTAAAAAATCTGTATATTATTTATTATTGTGTGTTAAGTAGGTCGTTGAAGTGCCAAAATAAAATAAAAGCTAAAAACCAATGGAGTCTTCAATCGTTTGAGTTTACCCTATGATGGCTTAAAAAATATATCGATGGATGAAATCAATTCTACTCACTTCACGACTGTTGAAATGTATACTTTAAGGTAACTTTCACATATTTAACAGGCATTCGTCTCATTTATTTGTTCCTTTTTCTGCATCAAATTAAAGCTTATTGTGAAACCCCAAAGCAACAATACCGAACAAAGCGAACGAGATTCCTGAAAGTGGATCCGGCAATAAATGCTTAGTACCGCCCACACCTTCCAATCTATCCCCACCAATATGCTGGAATGAATTCCAGGAAATCTGACGATCCGAATTGCACGCAGATTTTCCAGAATAACGTAAGCGGACATGCATACCGCGTACCAATCTATTCGACAATTTAGAGATGGGTTATGTTATCAAGTGAATGGTCATATACAGTCACATTACACTACAAAATGGCTCACACAGAACTTTATTAATAAAATTTAGAGCGAAAGTACCTCAATCAGACATATCTGATGAGTAAAAACGGCTCTAGAAATTAAAAGAATATACCTATTAAAATACTTTGAATGTAATAGACACATAAATTGAATCACGAAAATAACAACGAAATCCTACCAATAATATATTCTAAAAGTTTTATTGGATACTCGGATGTTTGTTACTCCTTCACGCTGCAACGGCTGGACCGAGGTGGCTGAAATTTGGAACAGGGATAGGTAGGTCCTGGATTAATGCATAAATTACTAATTGTATAGCAAGCTCTTACGCGAGAGTAACTACACAAACCGGAAGAATTACTAAAACAGTTTTATTTATGACCGAATTCTGAAGTCCACGTCGACGAAGTCGCTGGCAGAAGCTAGTATGACTACATTCCTAATATGTATGTATGGTCTAAAAGTATGCCATACTTCATCAAAGAAATAACTGACCTTGTTTTTATTTACGCCTAAAGAAGCAAGTGAAAACATTGCACTGTGCTTTTCCCTTCCTTATGACGTCACACGTCCTGTTTCCTTTATTATTTTGTTGCCAAAGTAACCCTCTCTTTCGTCGCAAAACTTTGCCTCTAAACAACACCTGCCTTTCATCGCGACGATTAATTATTGTTTAATTATTTGCAAAAGTTTGGAGTTAAACGGGCTGAGTTAATCGAAGGTAGATAAAGATCCTTATAATATTATGTTTAGAACAATTATGATATCAACGCCGATAATGTAAGTAGGTATATAATTTGTCTTTTAATAAAGAAGTTTGTTTTCAAGAAGTAGATGGAACAGAACAGGGTGTGGTGCTTTGTTATTAAATTAACCCGATTATTATGTTCATATGAATCGCATTTTGTGGACATATTTATGTAGATGTTATAGCGTAAACTCTTTTGCTTAATAATTAATTTGAACATTGCCAGAGAACCAAAATGGTTCCGCAGACATTGTATTATGTTTCAAATGGTTTACATCGATTTGCTTTTAAAGGTTTGTAGGAAATTTTCGAGAGCCATATAATTCAAAGAATTCAATTTTCTGAGTATAAGTCGTGTATTTCATGCACATTTTTCAGCACTTAGTCGCCACACCCGGCGTGTACGTGTAGCCATTACTTTCTTTACTATTTTTTTTTTAAAATAAGGAATGCATCATACTAACATAAAAATTTCATAAATTGTAATTGTAAAACGTTGTGCCTCTCTTCATTAATTGATTTTAAGACGAGAGGTTCCTCTTTTGTTTTGAATAAAAATTATAATAACAAATAATACGTGTTACTAATTGTCATTTGTGTTATGTTTATTACGTCTTTACGTTATATCTCTACTTTATACATAGTCGTTTTCGTGCCTTTTTACGACACGTACACGTGATCAACTTGGGGTTTATAAAAATATATAATATCTTATTACTTATTGGCAGAGATTATGGCCATAAGACTTGATCAGGCCGAGTAAACGTTCCTAAGTCAACAATTCGGTTCATCGAACTGATGCCAAGGTATTGGCAGGACAGATAAGACAATTTTATGGTCACAACATTGAGATACTAACAGCTGACGTGCGAATAGAGACAAAAACTTTCCAATGTTTCAAATTATATTCTTTTCCTTTCGTCTTTTAGTGTCTCTTACTAATTTTTAACTACAGTCCTCGCCAAACTTATTATTGTCCAGCTTCAAGTTGGCACGAGCTAACTTTAACCCAGCCGTAAAAATCTGAGTAAGAAAAATATTAATGGCGATAAGATGGCAATAAGTTTGGCGAGAAATGTAAGTTAAAATCCCATTTTGATGTGTTTATTTATTAAAATAAATGATTTTAACATCAACGTCTGCGGTACATTGTGGGGCTTGCTTTATAACTACAACATAATACAAGAACCATAGTTTGAGCTTTTGCCTATAAGATAAAATATAATAACTCAATGCTCCACCCATGGTTTTATTGTAGTGTACTCTTTACGTCCCGTATGATTTGCGATAGTGTGAGTGAGATAGGCGAATATTTTGCTAAGAAACACAGTGTTGTGACGTGCAATACAACATACAAGGAAAACCATAAGTATGAGGTATGTGTATTTATTATAGATTCATGTGTGTGAGGTATGAATTGAAGCAGTGATCGCCTAGGGGAATGACCAGTTGACCACTGGACTGCCAAGTCATATTAGTGTAGAGTTCACCACAAATTTATTAGGAATTCCTGTCCAGGTTTATAGGTGTGCTTAGAGGTTTCAGACTGTGATCTAACTTTCATCTACAGTATGATCGTCGAAAGCTTGGGTGGAATCACAGTATTAGGTACAACGAATACGTTGTATAGGCTTTCTGTACAGTGAGAGGTAAGCTAAAACTGGATGTTATACAGCTTCGTGCGTACGTAAGTTCATCATGTCAGCCAAAGAACGTTCAATGCTGAATAAAGGCCACCCCATAGATTTCCACATACGCTGGTTGCCGCCTGCGAGACGATCTGGTAAACTGGTAACCTGGTTACCAGGTAGTCTGTCACCTGTTGTCATCACATCTTACGCATCTTTTTTACGTCTGCTCTCAAGAACCTTTCTGCCCCAGTGGCTATCAGTTCTACGAGCAATGTACTATACATTTAAATAACCTACGTACTTTATTTATTTTGGGCTCTTATGGGTGCATCTGCCATCTCGGGAAACGGCAAGGTATGTCGGTATCGACTAATAGTCATGACCATGATATTTATGACATTTGCCACGATCACAGCTGTGGTCCAATATAATCACCAGATCGTAGTATAGAGCAAATAAAATAAAGTATTTTTCGACATTTTACACAGCAACATCTAGTCCCAAACTGAGCAGAGCTTGTACTATGGGTACTAGACAATGGATATAATACTTATATACTTTTTTTTTGTAAATACTTACTTTTAATACATAAGAAACACCCAGACAAACAGGTGGTGATAGCCTAGGGCTATGACTACTGGACTACCAAGTCCAAGGTCACGCATGGCGCATATATACGAGTATATCCGCGCGGCGCAGGTTACACTGACGAAAAATTATTTATCCAAACCGAGTAGTAATCCTAATAAGATTTGGTAATCTCTGAAGTTATTTGCTTAGAATTTACTCAAAGCTTCCTTATGGTACTCATTTAAATGTAATATTATCGTAGCGACAATGTTTTGGCAGACTGGTTGAAGAGATTGGAAATATTAATGATATACTATTACGCCTTTATTTTACAAAGGGTTAGGCAGAATGTTACGACGGCAATAATGATGAATGATGATGATGTAGGCCCGTGTTGAGGATGGCAGATAGTTTTTCCAGTTAGTTCATCACTTTTGCTTCATTCATGTGCATTAAACTATTCAAGTCTTCATACATAAAGCCTTATAAATCAGCAAGACTGTACATACATAGTAGGCTTGTCGTAATTCCGTTATAAAGGTAAGAGCATTGCGGCAATCCCTCTCCTTCGATCAACATTTATGAGTTGCGATGCGAGGGATAGAAAAACAAGTGGGAAGTACTGTATATATCTCTTTCTTTTACACAACGTGTACGGATACCCTTTAAGGGTAGTTTTTTAGGGTTCTGTATCTCATAATGGAAAAACTGGAATTTTTAAAGGTGCATTCTGTTGTCCGTCTATACTTGAGAATAGGCTAGATCGATCGCATCCATGTATTATAAAAAAAAACCGTACCGTACCGAAGTCGGGTAATCTATACTAATAGTATAAAACTTAAGAGTTTGTTTGTTTGGTTGAACGCGCTGCTAATCTCAGGAACTACTTGTTCGATTAGAAAAATTATTTCAGTGTTAGAAAGCTTGTTTAACGAGGCTGGCTATAGGTTATATATAATCACGCTACGACCAAAAGGAGCTGAGTATAAATGAATACTGTTGCAAAAACGGGGCAATAAATTCAACTTCTACGGGAACGAATTCGCGGGCAAAGGCTTTTTCAGGCTGTTTCATGAACTTGCTCCCATTTGGTACATGTTGGACCTAAAATGGACGGCACCATGTGGACTATTACTGAACAGCATAAATAAAACTAAATGCACACAGTTTAAGCACATTGACGTAAATCACCTAAATGGTGCATCGTTAACGGGCAATTCCGTCCAGTCTGTATATTGCCCGCTTCACGATAGTAATTGTGTTGGGCATAACTGGGAAAACTCTATGTTGATTTGAAATTATTGTGTTGTGAATGTTGTTACGACTTGAATCTTGTTAAAAAATTTTATTTAATAAAAAGTGAATTTTAATCTGCATGGTCAAGAATTGTAACATCTGTAATTTTTATAATTAAATATATTGAAATTTATACGTTTGCATTACTGGAATTTGTTTGGTTGTTTGTAATTTGATTACAATAAATTTCGATTACATTGAAAGGATTAATAGCCTTCCTAACCTATAAAATATCGCAGGAAAAATATAAATTTTTTGTCCTTTAAGGCAAACATTATTTAGGTCACAACTAGTACAAAAGCTTGAAGCTATTGAACTAAATAATTAAATCACCATTGCATTGAAAGAAATTCTTGTCTTCATCTTACAAACGCAAATTATACTTCTTGTTTGTTTCAAACCACACAATAGTTGTGAATGCGCGAAATGGTATTTTATAAATTTATTTTCAAGTATCAGGACTCATATAATTGTTAGTTACATAATGGCTTACAAACTATGTTAGATATTATGTCTCGCTGCTGCAAGACTACCCCCAGCGGAAACCTTGCAGCAGCGATTAACATACAGGCAATCTAGTCTGCTTGCTATCATGTTCAGGATGCTGTTGGTGCTGGCCCGCACCCTTCGCACCAGGGATGCGCACCTCTTGCGTATTACTGTATAAAAACAGTCAACGTGGGCTTCTGCAAACATCCCCGATGCGCTGCAGAAACGGGGCAACCCCATCAGCACCCTGAACGCATTATTGAACTGGACGCGGAGGGCGTCATATGATTTTAGAGTGAACTGAGCCCACAGACTGCACGTATAAAAAGAGTTGCAGTACGCTCTAAACAAAGTGATTTTTGCTTCATTAGAAGCACGTTTGAATCTGCGAGCAATCATGTTCGCTCTTACAGACAACGCCCTCCGCTCCCGTTCTATGTCATCCTCATCTCTGAGACTAGAGGTCAATACGTGGCCAAGATATTTAAATTGGTGCACTCGCGCTAGGGGCACATTATTAAGTTTGACTGGGGGCACAGTATCTGGGCATCTACCTTCAGTCCCAAAGACCATGATAACACTCTTCTTTACATTATACACCAGACCGTGATTTCTGGCATAGGTTTCACAAGTGGCCAGGAGCTCCCTAAGGCCACACACCGATGCGCTCAACAACACCATGTCATCTGCGTAGCTGATGTTATTGACGCAGACGCCATCCACGTGACATCCAACACGCATGCTGCTGAGCGCACCGATGAGCTCGTTAATATATAAGTTAAAGAGTGTGGGTGAGCACAACCCTCCCTGCCTCACTCCACACTCCAACCCATACGATCTAGAGAAAGCACCTGCCCACTTTACGTTATTGACCTGGTTTCCATACCAATATTTTAAAATGTTAATAGTTTCGAGAGGTACATTGGCCTCCTCCAACTTCTTCCATAAGATATCATAGGAAACCAGGTCAAACGCCCTACTTAGATCAAGAAAGCACGCGTAAATTGGTGTTTTACGATCACAGTAATATTTAACAGTGTGCTTAACACTCAATATGGCGCTCTCTGTTGAAAGTCCTGCTCTAAAACCAAATTGGTTGTCGTGAACATGTATAAAGTTACCAAGCTGAGAGTTAATCACGCTATCAAACACTTTCGATATGACCGTGGCAAGAGATATAGGCCTATAATTATCCTTGTCACCAATGTCGCCGGTTTTATTCTTGATAATAGGTACAACTGTTGTCTTTATCATATCTGTAGGCATATAGGAGTGACCCAAACAAAAAGAAAAAAGCATCGCTAGAACTCTTGGGAGATGGGGTCCGGCATATCGAAGATGCTCAATACTGAGACTATCATGACCGGGAGACTTGCCTTTAGACATATCCTTAATTATTCTGGCAATAGTTGGAGCAGTGATTCTGGTTCCCAGCTCCATGTGAGTCCCAATATTGAGCACCGATCTCGACGAACCCAGCGGCGATTTAACGCTAAAATGGTTGACAAAGAGATTGGCTATATCTTCTTTATTACTCACACCATTAACACTTGTAGGAAGGCCTGATTTATTTCTCATACTATTTGTTTCCCGCCAAAATGAGCTGAAGTGATTTTTTGCATGATGTGAAGCAAGAATATCTAATTTTATTTGAGCCTCGTTATCCTGGCACCATTTCAATCGGGACTTAAAGATTCTTCTTGCTTCACGCATTTCGTCATACACACGACCCCGATTGGGTTTATTGCTGTTTACCCATAACAAGAATTTATGCCTGGCCTCCCTATGCGCATCGCTAACATGCCTATTCCAGCCAATAACTGTGTTTGTTTTCCTAACCTTTCTACTTTTTCGTCCATCGAGTGCTGATTCCCGTAATACTGTTACAATTGTATTGTACATTTTATCAATAACAAGTCTATGTTTAGGGTCACTGCACGTATAGTCACTACATTTCCTTAAATCATCCGGAAAGTCAATACATCGTAATTTCTCATGACAGCTCTTAGTAAACTTCAGTATTTGACTAGGACTTCGTTTCCCCCATAAAACATTGTTTATTTCGTAAGTTAACATAACATTTGTTTTAACATAATCAAGTTTACATTTAACTACTAAAGGGAAATGGTCGGACCATAGTACATCATATATCACATAGGTTTCTACTACTGAGGGCACTGCAGCACTTGTAACTAAACAATGGTCTAGCCACCTCTTGGACCCATGAGCATCACTTATAAATGTGTGCGTATCTGATGTTGTTCCTAATAATTCAATATCTATACATGACCATTGTAGATCATTACAGAAATGTACTAGTTCATTATAAAAACGTTCATTCGGGTGCGCATTAAAGTCTCCTAAAACATAACAACATTCTGCACTACAATTGTCAATAATAGCACTCACCGCGCCGAGGCAGTCCGTGAACTCCACTAGGTTCGTTACGTCATCCGTAGGCATATAGACGCTCACTACTATTTCACACACTACTATTTGACTTATTGCTTACCACTAGTTTCACAGCGCACACACGCGGGTTATCACAATGCACAACGGACACATCACAAAAACTTGATTAACTTTGCCAACATTAGGTACAATATGAATAAAGTGGTTGTCTTTTGTGCAAGTAGCTATAATGCAACCAACTTCTTTGTGGTTAGGTTGCAATGACATTTAAATCAATCTCCTTGCAAGTTTACGACTAAAACGATTACGGAAATTTATTACGAGTGTTTATAAATCATTTTCTTCTACGATAAATTTTTTTGAACACAACAGGATTGTTAGAATTTTAACCGATTGTTTCATAAAAATATGATATGATTTCATATGATTCGTGTTTCAAAGCTCAGAACTTTAAATTTGTTACAAAAAATACTCAGGTTCTGAGAAATAATCTTATTATATCGTATCAAGTTACTAAGATTCAATAAGAAGAATTTTTCCGAGTAATCCACTTTAAAATATCGATTCTTCTTCTTGTTCTTAGTCGGGCACTGTTGTCAGAGTGGTCGTAGTAATAACGATGGTGTGCTCGCTGGGTTCTCGTCGGTATCGTTCTCTGTTCTGAGCGTCACGGCTTTTGAAATGCTTCGCCACTTTTGACGATTAGTGGCATTACAAGAGCACTGTACGATTGTAGTCTGGGTAGCTTTTATAATAAGGTCAGTCCAGCGAGTTAGAGATCGGCCACGAACCCGTCTTCCTTCAACTTGGCCCTGAACAACCAGCCTTTTCATGGAGCCCTAATAAACGCCAATGGAAATATCGATTGGCGTTTATTATTCAGTGCACTTACTACTTTATTATGCCTCTATTTAAATATAATTTAAAAAAAGTTTGTGTAGTTTTAAGCAGTTTTTTTCTAACAGGCATTTTAATACAAATTACTAAATGCGAAACGGGATATGCATTTGTTTATATTTTCAGCTACATGTTTAAGCAAAGTTTTGCATGTGGTGGGCGAAAACGTACTTTCAGCTGCTACAAATATAATTACTAAATTGCTTGTCTGATTTCGTCTACGCGTTTCAAAACAAACAGTTAAAATTCCCGTATAATATCACAGCAGATACATAAATGTGAAAAGCAAAAGACGCACATTATGTTGTACATTTTACTGCAGTTGCCCACGCAGTAATACCAAGGCTTTAAAATACTGACAAGCTCTCACAATTTCATTGAAAATAACATAGAAAAATTTCATAACTATTGCAATTTTCTAATGTTTTCTTGTCTACCATTATTGTATTCTGAGAGACATTATGTCATCATTTATTAAAATCTAATACCTATTTTACCTTCTCCGAGTTTTACGGCTGGGTTAAAGTTAGCTCGTGCCAACTTGTAATAAATAAAAACGAAAGCTCAAGTCGTAGGTCGTTTTAAATCATTCTAATCCAATATTTTTCTTTTTCCGATTTTTACGGCTGGGTTAAAGTTAGCTCGTGACAACTTCAACCCGGACAATAAGTTTGGCGAGAACTGAGCCTAAATTGAGTGTATTATTTTTGTTAGATACTGCAATGTTGGTGTTAGTGACTTAAAGAGTACACCAAGAAGGTTCCGAGTTTGAGTTTTGAACAAATAAAAAAAAAGTTGTATGATAAATTCTGCGCCATGGGTGTAAAAGCACGATGTTCTAAATTCAATTTTCTTTATCTCTCTAGAGTAGTCTAGAGGATAAAAACGGCTTTTGCACTCAGATATCGAAGAGCAAAAATACTCTTTCCGAGATGGGGGGATAAAAAATATATAATCGTGTAAACTTTCATTTAGTATCATCGCCTCATTATATTACAAACCCCACATTGGTGACCCGCCCCCAATCATAGGTATACTTAGTAGGTAATAATATGTATTTATAGTTTGTAACTGGCCAGGGGGTAAGATATAAGCTTTCCAGAAATCGGATTATCACTAATGAGTTATAACCCGATTTCTCGAATTTTTTTTTTGAAATGAAATGAAATTTATCATCTGAAATGAAATGAAATGAAATTTATTATCTGTAAAAATTGTAGTAGATAGCAGTTGGTTCAATTTAAGCAAGCACTATATCAATTCGCTAAATATAGCATACAAATTTTCATACATGTTTATGAAAGCTTGTGTCATTTCCATACATTTCTTTCTATTCGTTTGTCGATTCGAATGTCAAATTGCATCTTGTCTACAGGGCCTATAGTAAAATATAGTATCGAAATATGACCTACATTTAATTTAACACCTCGTCCATATTACAAACCCCACATTTTCAAAAAAAAAACATAACAGCTGTGAACTAAAATACACTTCAGTCGATTCCAATAAAAAAATGTGACCGTTTCAACGATAATTCCATTTATATTATCATATTTTATTTCTTTTCCTTCTCGTTCCTCGAAGCTATCAGCAACCCAGATCTCTTGCTATAAATAACCTTTATTAATTTTATTTAACAACGTTCGCTATTTACGTGATAAAAGATTGACCTATAATTTGTATTACTTATCATTTTAGATTAGATAAGATAATTTATTTGTCAAGCTTTGTGTATTACATTGCTTTGTATAAACTACGGGACTTGTGGGACATAAACACAGTAGAAGTATTGCATAAGGAGGAACGTAGTCGCATTCTATTGGAGATCTAGGAGTTTTATGGATCTCGGAGATTAGTACCTACGACTATGAGTGATATCCACACGGGATAAAAAAGTGTGTTACACAAGTAATAAGTAATTCTCAGTAGCAGCTCTATCCAGATTCTGGATTCGTGTTCGGTTAATGGCAATAGGCTCGCCTCCTATTAGATGCGACCTAAACATACGGCGAACTGTAGGTACCTATACCTCTACCTAACCATTCGGATACCATGCGTGATGGTATGCCTAATTTATTGTATTGGCTAAAACTACTTAAAATTGTAGTATATAGTACTCAATCACGTTCTACCTATCTTTTTGTATTTTTTTTAAGCATTTTCCATGCTAAGATTACAAGTTATTTTTAATGAAGGAAAAAATCCTGCCCGCCATCCGATTTTTTCCTTCATTAAAAATAACACGTTCTACTTCTTATCATGTCAATGCTTAATCAATTTTCGCGTAATACGAGCGTAGCCATGAAGATCGTAGATCGTCTCATGTGCAGCTGTTCAGACACAAAGGACACACTAGTGTGACATAAATTGCTCTGGATTGCCGCAGTCACATTGAAAAAGATTGGGATCTCTGAACCCTTCATTTACACGCACTAAGAGTGTTATCCGACTTAGGTCTTTCGTAGAGCCTCTGACCTAGTTGAAATTATAAGGGTATCTTTTTATTAGAACTAAGAATCATTATTTTATAATCAGGTTGTTTACGTCATCTGTTCTACTTTAGGTTTTTACAATGTAATGATATCACGATAATGCTATGACCTTGGAGTCACGAGTCAGATTTCGGGGTCAAACCTAAGGCACACACCTCTGACGTTTTCTAATCGAATCGTATTAATAATTAATAATCACTCGCTTAAAATGTGAAGAAAAACATCGTGAGAAAGGATTTCTCACGATGTTTTTCTTCATGTCATGTCATGTCTGAGAGGTTTTCTTGATGGCGTGAGAAATCTACTAACCTGCAGTAGGCTAACGTGATGGGTTATGACCTGACCCCTCTACTCCAGACAGGAGATACGTGCCCAGCATTGGAATAGTAAATAGTTGATGGATGACTTGTTCATATATTATATTTATTTTATTTCAATTGCACTTCTCAAATAACCTTCACTGCATAGTTTTTTGACCTACGCTCATACAGAATTAATATTGCAGAGATTCTCTTTGATAAAATGTAAACTATCTAGTCACAAACTTCTGAACATAGACAATATGACATAAAACTTTCTGCTGTGACGGTCCTTCAAGGAGTTTAAATTAAATTCCTGATATATAGAGCACCTAAAGAGTATTTAGTTTATGAAAACGTTGTCACAACCATTCCATAAAAACTCCAAATACCACATAAATACGGATAGAAATGTAGCGTAAATACATATTAGGAATTATCTATCGAATTTGGACTTTAGATGTTGGCAGTTACAGCCTATTTTCAAAATGATTTAGAGGACGCAACCATAAAATTTTACGAGGTGCATCCGAGTTAGAGTGATGAGCAAACTTTACTCCTCTCTGCCGCATGTTTTACGGTTTTATAACAGAAATAAATCAAGTTGTGTCGTATTGATATTGGGATTAGTGGGAAAATATGATGTACCTAATGCCTTTTCAGTGGCCTCATCGGCATTCATTTTGCAGAACCTAAAACTCTGCTGTTGTCAAGTGCAGTCAAGTGTTGCTATGTAGATGGATCTATTATTTATTCCAATTAACTTTTATGTCAAGAATGCTGATCTTTTTCTTCTTTTTAAGTTTCATAGACTAAGAAAAGGCGCGTCAGCTCCAAATCACTTGACACGCCCGAACAATAAAGATTTTAGGTATTGATAATAATT
This sequence comes from Acronicta psi, assembly GCA_946251955.1. Lineage (NCBI taxonomy): Eukaryota > Metazoa > Arthropoda > Insecta > Lepidoptera > Noctuidae > Acronicta > Acronicta psi. Next base: position 4,079,315 of record OX276475.1, on the reverse strand, counting down.
CCAACAATCGTAGTTTTTAATAGTCCATGTTGGAGGAATATTTGAAGAGTTGTTAGGACAATATTGTAGGCTAAGTTATAAAGTTAATATTGTGCTTGATTGATTATTATAAAGCTGAAGAGTTTGAAAAATTTTTTCAGTGTTAGAGAGCTCGTTAAACGTGGAAGGCTATAGGCTATATATCATCACAGTACGACTAATAGGAGCGGAGTATCGATTAAAAATGTTGAAAAACGGGGGGAAAATTCAACTTTTAGGGGAACGAAGTTACGGGCAAAGGCTAGTGTAGTAGCGTAATAATCCTTTATCGTTGTAAAATTTCAGAGAATTTTCGACGCTGCGCTCATCAATTTAGTTTTCATCGAGATTTATGCTTAAAAAGATTCTACGGATATATTTGCACAATTATTTTCTTAATCCTGAACCTTGACATAATGATTGGATTTTATGAAAGTCGATTCTGGGACTTCACTTCTTTTAAATTTTGAAATATTTGTCTATAACAAAAATTTTGAAAAATGAAGTTCCAGTTACGCAAATGTTTAAAACACATCTACCCTTTTCTACATACATACCATTACGCCTGTATTCCCCGAAGAGTAAGGACAACAACGAAGCCTTTTCTGATGTCATATAACAATAAGAAACCAGACTATTTAAAATACGGAGATTTTCTTAATCTACCCTTTTTAGTGAAGGTAGACGCTTATTCAGAAAAACAATGTCTATGCAAAAATGTGTTGTATTTCGAACTTAATTATGAAGTCATTGGGTTAGTATTTAAAAACTTTCATACACTAGTATTCTTCTTCTTCTCATTTTCGTAATATTTTTGAGATCTATGACAGTGTTGTTTTTTTTTTGATTGAGTTAGTCAGATGTTAACTCGCCTTTACGTATTACAAGACATGGTGCCGATCTGAATAGCAGTGAGGCATTGTATTTTAACCTGTCTCCACAGGGGAAAGGGTAGAAGGTGTTTATAATAGCAATAACATATAAGTAGTCTTTGGATGTAGTCGGGTGCTTTTGCATAACTTTGGTTAGCTGTCAAGAATACCTTCACACTTACCTAAGTAGTTGTTCCAGACATATAGTTATGTTGTGTAGACCCCCGCCTTCACTGTTACCGCTGCGTATAAATCTGCCTATAAAAGTTACCGCTAGGAGGAAAACCGCTCCATAATTTTCTCTTTGATAATAAAGGATTCACCCATATGATCTTCATAATAGAGTTCATAATAGAACGCTAGTAATTATCTGCTCTAGCAGACTTTGTCGCTTCTTTTCCACACACACACTATTTTAAACTCTGTTTTAATACATAAGGACGATATTTAAGTACTATTTGAAATATGAAGCAGTTCCCTGCTTTTTTTAAGTACTAGGTGGAAATTTATTTCATTTTACGTTTAGCTCTTCGCTGTTGTTCACATCAATGTGTTTGTCGTTTGTTTGCTGAAGAGTGATTAAAAACAACGAATTATTAAAATATTTCAAACGCACAATTGCCATAATTTATTTATAGTATTTGAGCACATACATATGTACATATATACACACCTAGGCAATATACATAACTATGCCTGGTCAATTTAATTCTTAAAATTACTATTTAATATACATAACGCTTATTAAAAATTAATTATTTCTCAAGATAACCAAAAAGTAATAATGTTTACTTTCTTACAACTTTGAATTATTTATTTTACGATCCGTTTGTGAGGCAGATTTAAGATTTCATCTAATTGCTTGGGGGAATTAAGTAAATTAGAATCATATTTCGTGTATTCCATTTAATGAAATACATAAATTCGGGTTGGCACAACTACAAAGTATCAACAGTGAAAATATAAAGAAGAATTTTATCAGTCGTAGAAACGTCAGGGTCTTTGGTTCTATACGTTCGTGAGAACACAGGCGATTATAAATTGTTACTAACTAATTGGGATACAAGAAATTATCTTAGGACGTTAGGAAGAAGGTATGTTAACAGAAGAATTATTTTCACTGTAGTTGATGCGCTTCCCGAAATGTTGCAGCCATCTGCGGAAGAAAAAACTAGTATTATTACATTATAAAAATATTATATTATTTGGCACTTAGAATGTTCGTAAATACAGTTCGTAAAAAGACTACTCTTTTGCTACGATATGCCACGCTTTCGCTACGAAACGCGTACTACGCTACGCCGTAGCAAATACGTAGCAGATAAAATATTGCAAATATTCAAATTGCCGTATCACTAAGCTTAGGTCAACCTGAAATTGCGACAGAAATGTAATCAGAGATTGAGCCAGTCTACGAAAGTTATTAAAGTTGGCTTGATTTAATTATTATAGTGTCAGGACTGACGTCCTCCAGAACTAAGGCTTTAATAGAGAAACTTAAGAAGTCGTTACTGTTTAAGTGTGACAAGACCTAAAATATACCGTTTCGGTGTAACAATACTGTTACTTCACTAGTGAGACCTGATTAAAAAAAACTGAAACAATTAATGAGTAATTCTAGTGTGTTACTCAACTCTTAACTTAGTTGTATGATAAAATGTTGTCTGTGATATAATCATAAATAAATTAATAAATATCTATTTCAACGTTTCTGATACTCTGGACGATAAGTAGTATCACCAAAAGGTCTTGTTATTAAAATTGTTTAATATTTTCTGTGACAATGTGACAGTATAAATTAAACTCGTAGTTTGATACATTTTATTCTCATATAATAGGTAAAACTAAGACATACGTATAAAAATAACAAATTTATTCTGGTTCGTTTTCACATGAATATTAAATTTTACGCACGTGTGCATCATTATATTATTATTATTATTCATGCAAATGAAGTTGTAAAATAAAAGTTTTACTGCCATAAATCATGGCTGTGATTTATGATAGTAAACTTGTATTTAGCAAAACAAAGTATCGCAAACAAAAGTAGCTATCTCAATAGATACTCATTCTAAAGAACAAACTAAACGTAATCAAAATTCTTGTTTTAGTACAAATCTAGTTGTAAAACAAAGATCTTTTACCGCAATTTAAGATGTATTTTTGAATAAAAACAAAACAGTCTTGTTTGAAAGACCACAATCAGATTAGGGAGATTTACAAGATAACCAAGTAAAGTAGACTTGCAAATTCTGTAGTATAATTAATTCAAGATCTATACAAATAGGCTGGAATACTAAGTTTATTTTATAGAATAAACTGAAGAAAATTGAGAAATTGGTCCTTATAATTAAGTGTAAACTAGGTGTTCTCGGACGTGGTCGCCTGCTCGCGGTGGAACGGAGGGGCGGAGGTGCTTGTTTTCTTATAGTTGTTTGACTATAGTAACTACGCTGAAATATATCCGACTCAGATTAAAAAAAAAACTACATACGTGAGCAGTTCACGCATTTCTTTCAGAATCGATAGACTGAGAGCTATTTGTTGTTGGTATAAACCACATAAACAGACCCGCTATAAACTTTGAACCAGCAGAATATACACACTAAAACCTTTCACCTAAAATGCGAGCTGAGTTTTAATCCCCGCTAACACTCAGGTTGTAAAAAGTAAGCTGAATTTTCCGAGGAAAAATATCTACTGGTTTATAATGTGTGTCGACTTCTAATGTTTGTTTATGTATGTATTCCCTAAGGGGCTGAGTAGAACTGTACTAATCTACACCCACAATTCGCTGGTGTGTTTAGTTCTCATGTAATAAGGGGTGAGCCTATTGTACTTTACCGGGCACAAATCAAAACGCTATGGTCCTACTGAGAGATAATACTAGAAAAATCCAATATCATTTTTGTCGACTCGGAAATCAAACGCAGAAAAGTGTAGTCGTGCTAACAGCAGTTTTTTTGTTTCAGTTCATAAAAGAGAGCTGTGGGTGAAATTGCGTCACGGATGATGATGGTGAATGCTGGTCTTCTAGGTAAGTACAATAATATGTTTGATGACCGTCGTTGGATTCGTGGCGAATGTTATCACACACTACTGACAAAAGTTACAATGTCCATGGCAAGCTGTTTGTACTTTAATTAGTCTACTACAAGATATAGGCTGGTTCTACGCCGGTAGGTAGGTAGTGGGCTGCATTGGTGGAAGGAACCGTCAAGGATAGAGTGAGTTTTTTTCGGCGGTAGGTGCGAAAAAGTGAATACGTGTCTCTGATTTGCGAATTTTATTTAATTTTTATTTATTTTATATTTATGGATTTTTATTGCAATTTATTAGTTAAAATAATACAGTACTTACATTAGCACCAAATTTAATGTAACTGAAGTATTACAATTAAACACCACCTGCCAGTTTACAAACACTTTGAACTTCAACAGTCAAGTAGTATATACAACTTTTATAAATTATTTAATTCACAATGGCACAAATTGCTGAAATATTGACAGTGCAGAAAACTCTTGAAGAAAGTTTTCACAGGAAGATGGAAGATCTTGAGGCTCAAATTCAGTGCGCTGGTCCAGCTAAGGATACTGTTGCTAAAGTAGCTGAAGAGTTCCGGACCTTCCGCGAGCTAATATTCTGCATGCTTGGCCTTCTCCGGAAGCAGATCAGTGAGTGCTCCAGGCAAATTGATGTCATCGAGACTAGGCACAGAAAGAAAGATGTTATCTTCTTGGGTGTTGCTGAAGCAGATAAGGAAGATAGCAAGGCAGTTGTCCTGGATGTTATCCGCAAGAAATTGGGCCTCAGCGATATATCAGTCTCATCCATCAAGGTCTGTCATAGACTTGGGTCACCAAATAAGGAACACCATCGGCCTATCCTCGTCAAGTTTTCCTGTGTGGACATCAAATCTTCGGTTTGGAGGGCTAAAACACGTTTGAAGGGGTCTTCCATTACTCTTAAGGAGTTCTTGACTAAGCCCAGGCAATTAGTGTTCGCCAAGTCGCGGATGCATTTTGGCATGAGGGCATGCTGGACACAGGACGGGGTTATCAATATAAAATGCCCTGATGCTAGCCGGCACAGAATCACTACGATCGACGAGTTGAGTCCCCTTCTGACGAAGTTCCCGAAGACCCAGGGCGTGTCATCAGCAGGTAACAAGAGTGGCGTCGAGCCTAGGGGAAACAAAGAGTAGATAGTGTCTGTTATTGTGCTGTTATAATTCTGTTTCTGTTTATTATTCCCACGAATTAGTTACCTACCACGATTATTTGGTTATAGTTCGCTTTTGTCCTCCAGCTCGGTATAATGCATGTATATCATTATGCAGTTCATGTAGTATATTAGTTTCGCCACTATAATACCCACAATTTTATTTTGTATATTTCAATCAGTTCTTGTTCACTCACTTTCTTTGTAAACCACAGATTATTCTACATACAGTATATTTATAGCTTTTTTCTCAAATTGTCAATAATTTATTTTCTCTTTGCTACAACTACAATTTCTTATTAGTTAAATCCATAGACCTATATAATTAAATCAGTTGTATCAATGTCACTTGTCAACTGTCACTTGGAAGTGTAAAGTCAGGCTGCGACTACTCTGTGGCGCAACTTTATTTATTTTACGGCCCTGATACATTGTCTTTTAAGTTTATTCGGCATTGCCATGTAATTAATTAATTGTTGATGTTGCCACATAAATAAAATAAAAAATAAAACTTGCTGTGGTCGGGTACGACCAAAAGTTTTCTTAAACATTGTACATTGTACCGTGGCTGGGTGTGTATCGCAATGTATGTTTTTATATTCTTTTAAGTAGGTATATCTTTTCAATACTGGGTTGTCTGTTAATTACTTTTGTTTAACTTTACTGTTTGATTTGTTAGCTGGCGGGTGGTGCAGAGGTGTGAACGGTGTATAATTTTAGTTGCACTTAGTGATTTGTATTTTATATACTTTTTAAACTCTTATCTATTAGTATTATATTATTATTATTATATTTATTTTTATGGTGTCGGATGATAATGAATCATTTTACTCAGCCAATGAATCTGCTAATTCTTCTCTTGATGATAGTTTTTGTTCCGTTACTAACACTCTTGGAGATAGTTTGCGTGAGACATTCAACCAACAAAATGGCCGCTTGTTGAATGTCTGCCATCTCAATGCACAAAGCGTTCCCAGTCACTACAGTGATCTGTATGAAGCATTTTCTAATACTAATGTTCACGCCATCCTGATTTCCGAGACGTGGCTCAAACCTCAATTACCTTCTACCTCTTATTCGCTGCCTGGTTTCATTCTTATCCGGAATGATCGGATTGGTAAAGGGGGAGGTGGTGTCGCGATTTATCTTCGCAGTGACCTCCCTTACAAACTTGTTACAGCTTCTTCTCCAAACTATTCTTCCTCTGCTGAGTTTCTTTTTATTGAGGTTTGTGTCAAAGGTGCTAAGGCAATTCTTGGGGCTGTTTATTGTCCTCCTAATGTAAATTATTTCACTGAATTCGAGTCAGTATTAGAATCTGTGGGTTCAGAGTATGCACATCATGTCATCATGGGTGATTTTAACACAAACCTTCTTGCTCAAAACTCAACCCGTTCCTTAAAACTCCTGCACCTAATCGAGTCAGCGAGCCTACATGTCCTTCCTCTCCATGCTACTCACCATAACAACGTGGGAGAAGATACCTGGCTCGATTTGATCCTTACTTCCAATACCTCCCGTGTTTCCTCTCATGGTCAACTCGTAGCACCTGGTTTTTCCCATCATGACCTGATCTTCATATCCTATATCCTGAAACCCCCAAAACCTAAGCCCAGAGTCCTGTATAGGCGTTGTTTTGGTCGGATGGACGTGGCCAAAGTAATGATTGACGCGTCCAATATTGATTGGACACCTCTACAGGAGGCCACTACGGTTGAGGACAAAGTGCGTATTTTTAACCGCGTTGTGACTGACATTTACGACGCTAACGCACCGGTTAAAAAAGTCAAGTTAAAGCGACCACCTGCACCGTGGATGACTAGAGGGGTCCTTATGGCGATGAGACGGAGGGATCGTGCTTTTCGTACCTATAAAAGGGACCGTGACGCAGAGAATTGGATTCTCTTCAAGACTGCAAGGAATCGGTGTAATCAGATGATACGCAACGCTAAACGCCGCCATATTCTTGATAATATTTCTTCTTCTTCTTCTGCTGATATTTGGAAGTTTCTAGGAACTTTAGGTATCGGCAAATCGCGTAATTTAGACCTTCCAAACTCAATTGGTCTAGACGTCCTCAACAACCATTTCACCACTGTTCCTGTACTGGATGGTCTCACCAAACAGCTAACACTCCATTTAATATCTGGTCTAACGCGTCCCAAAATTAATGCTTTTCACTTCGTTCCAGTTGCTGAAGAGGAGATCAAAAAGATAATCCTCTCCATTAAATCTAAGGCAGTGGGCTGTGACAACGTCAGTCGCAGAATGATCGTGACAATACTGGACCATCTCCTTCCAGCGATATCTCATATTATAAATGTTTCCTTAGAGACTGGTTTTTTTCCCTCAGTGTGGCGCAAAGCCTATGTTCGCCCCCTGCCTAAGATTTCAAACCCATCCCTTCCATGCCACTTCCGACCTATTTCCATCCTTCCCTTTTTATCCAAAGTGCTAGAAGCCTGTGTTCATAAACAGTTTTCCCAATTCATTCACCAGAACAATCTCTTAAGTCCTTTTCAGTCTGGGTTTAGGCCAGGACATAGCACAGTTTCCGCACTCCTTAAAGTGACTGGCGATATAAAAACTGGGATGGAGGAATCCAAAGTCTCGGTTTTAGTGTTGGTGGATTTTTCTAATGCCTTCAACACCGTCAGTCACGATATTCTCCTGTCTATTCTCTCCCATCTTATGGTTTCTGATAAAGCACTGGAATGGTTCTCATCTTATCTTCGGGGGCGTCAGCAGTCTATCCATCTTGAAGAATCATCCTCAAATTGGTGTGATATAGAATCTGGCGTCCCACAAGGCGGCATACTCTCTCCACTTCTATTTTCTGTATTCATAAATTTAATTACTCAAAAACTTCAGTGTTCTTACCATCTGTATGCCGATGACTTGCAGATATATTATCAAGCTAAATTGGAAAACATATCTGATGCGATTAATAAGATAAATAGAGACCTAATGCATATTAAAAATTGGTCTGATATGTTCGGGGTGGTGGTAAACCCAAATAAATGCCAAGCCATCATCATAGGTAGTCAGCGCAATATTCAGAAGTTGAGTGGTATTACCCTTCCTCCAGTTATGTTTGATGACTTGGCCATCCCCTTTAGTCCCTGTGTCAAAAATTTAGGACTGTGTATTGACACAACCCTTAGCTGGCGAAACCAAGTGGCTAATGTCAGCCAGAAAGTCACGGGATCTCTGCGGTGTTTATATCGCCTGAAAAATCTACTCCCTCCTAAGACCAAGACAATGCTTGTGCAGGCCTTAATTTTTCCTTTAATCGACTATGGTGACGTGTGCTATTTTGACCTGAATGCAGATCTGCTCAACAAACTTGACCGCCTTCTCAATAACTGCATTCGATTCGTCTTCAACCTTCGCAAGTATGATCATGTGTCTGAGTGTCGTTCATTGCTCAAATGGTTACCTATTCGTAAACGTAGACACATGCGGGCACTAACTACGCTTTTCTCTATTCTCTTTTCTCCTAATTCTCCTTCTTACTTAACTTCTCACTTTCAGTATCTATGCTCCAATCACACTAAATATTTGCGATCCACAAATAATCGTCTAATTCAATGTCCTTCCCACCACTCTGACTTCGTCCACTCCACGTTCTTCGTCCAGGCGATCTTATTATGGAATGCTCTCCCTTCGGCGATCAGGATGGCTAACACTAGGCTCTCTTTTAAATTTAAGTTACGGAAGCATCTCCAGGATACGAACTCGGCAGGTTCATCATCTCGACTTTGACCTTTCTAAGTATATATATATATATATATATCTATGTAATTATATATTATTTAAGTGTATGTAATATTTTGTATGGTATGTAGTTTAAGTACTTATAGTAAGTATTATAATATCATCTTTTAAATTTCTTTAAAAGCATCTACTGTGTTATCATCTCTGCATCGCCCTAAGGTAGTCTGGCAGAAAATGCCTAATGGCATTAAGACCACCTTTGTACCAACTGTGCATAAAGTTTTTAAATAAATAAATAAATAAATAAATATCCATTATTTGAGTTTTGCGTGCTACATCCTTGGCAGCATCGTCACTCACATCACCATCAGGTGAGGTGCTGCCAAACGCACTTAAATTTATTATAATAATAATTATCAACCCATATACTTTCACTGTGATACTCAGTGTGATAAATAGTTTATAATAAAAAAAATATAATTATTATTTTATCTTTTGTTTGGGTACACGTATAAAATACCCTTAAAATTTAAGAAAAGATTTTTTTAATTTCATCCCTGTTTTACTTTTTTGAGCGAATAGTTTATCTTGCAACAATAATAAAGTTCAAATTCAATCTAAAAACAATTGTGTCTCATTCGAAAATCAGCTCTGGTCAGACAATAGCAATCGAATAACTGCTACAATTGCCGAATAAAATTGCATGCGCAAATCGATTCAATCTCGCGCCTCTGTGGTATGAAATAAAAATCAACGACGCGACCGTTCTATTTGATAAGCGATGACGTTTCTTGATTGTTTTTAGTTTTAGTTGTTTTTATACGAAGCCAATTGAAATTGGAGATTACGATTGCGAGCCCGCAATCGCATTATGTACATAGATATTGGGTTGGTATCGAGTAGGCAGTATAATCGAATAACCACAGTGTTTACAATCGTAATCCCCAATAGTTCGATTATCCCGCATCGTATTGTAGGTACTTGTTTTACTAAAGACAGCAAATGTATGAACTAGTAGCAGGTAAATCGTTTCATCGAACACAATTATATGACTATTCTTTTACAACACGTGTAAGGTTATCATAACAGCCCCATAACACTATATCACATAAACTTGCTCGGATTTAAACCTAATTTCCCTAAGGGGTGGTAAAAAATTTACAAAGAACACTTCGACTTAAAAGCTTTTACTAACCCTTATAGAACAAAATATGGCGTGTATTTAATAGCTTATGTGCGTGTTTTAGCTTGTATATGTGAACAGCTTAGGTTTGACCTAGACTGTGAGACATTCGTGTGGTGTTCAATATTCATGTTCCTATATTCTGGGTGATTGACGTCACAGAGAAATGGGGTTTTATAGCTAAACTGGTGAACTTCAATTATTTTGATCTTGATTTTTAGAAATACATACATAACATACCATCTCGCTTGTTTTCCCCAATGGAGAGAGAGATGGAGACGGAGTTTTAGTTGTTTTAGTACGCCCACAGTTCGCCGGTTACATGTTTACCCCCTAAACATGTAATCGGCGAACTGTAGGTGTAGGTCGAACCTAGACAAGTTGTAATTTGACATTCGAATTGAAAAACGAATACAAACAAAATTTATGGAAATGACACAAGCTTTCAACAAATCGGGCTGTCCCAAAGTCCCCTGTGACCAATGGGCGAACGCGGTTATGAAAAAATATAGTTACCCCTTTCCAGTCTTTTGCGAATTAGGCGTGATGTCATGTGTAATGTAGATAAGGTAGTGACCAAAGAACCTAGTATTTTTTATATACTTAATATTCTGGGACATTTTACACAGAACTTGTACTGTTGAATAATAATAATACTTATACTTTTTACCCGACGACACGGCAAAAAGAAGCTGACATAGGAATTATGTTCTTGTTACATGTTTTTCAGTTGATATCTTTCGTAGTCGGCGGGTTGTAGTTTTTTAAACTTAAATTTTATTTTGTAAATGCATACATATAATACATAAGAAACACTCAGACTAACACAAACAATATGTTCATCACATAAATATTTGTCACGTGACCACTGATCACCAGTCGGGCACTCGAACCAGTAGACCACAGACGTCGTCTGTTTTACGTATAATGTGTAGTGTGGGAAAAGGCCGTGATTTTATGTAGGTATGTATTCTTTTAACAACTGCTAAGTTTTAATTAGTTTTATTCTGCATCCGTAGTCGGACTACAGCATTACGTGTGTACTAGCTCTCTTTGCGCCACATGTTTTTGCGCAACGTATCACAGTTTCAATTCTAAGCTTAACGTATTTTCTTTGTTCGTTTGTTTAATAAAATGGAAGGTGTAGTTTTTTTCTATTATTTTTGTAAATAGGAACGGGAGTTGGAAATTATGTGAAGTGGAGGAGTAAAAATGTATGTTACGTATTATATTAAGTTGGAAGTTAAATTTCACTTATGTCGATAATTGATTAATAGACTTAAGTAAATATTAGCTGTTCTTTGTGGTATTACCGCCTTCATATACCTACATTCCCAATCTCGTGAGAAGTTCCCAAAATCCTTTCTTAGCGGATGCCTCATCACAATAATAATTATTATTGTAATAAAACTACTTTTTACGGATTTTATCGCGTTATATTGATATTATTTTAATCCCGACGTTAATAACGTTAAAAATAATATCAATATAACGCGATAAAATCCGTAAAAAGTAGTTTTATTTCAATGTCTAGTATTCGCGTAAGTGTCAGAAATCAATAATTATTGTGTTAAAGTTCAGCCCAATCCGTCGGATTGACCTGTGCACTGATAGACTATTGCTTCATTATTTTAAATGTAAAATCGGCCTCAATTAGCACAGAACGATCATGATATTTCTTGATATAACTCGTGGATTTGATAACCATTAAAAAAGTATAACATGACGTGAATGAATATACTCAAAGGACCTTAAGTAAAAAAAAAAACATTTTCAGTGAGTTTTGAAACCATTTTAGATTAATTTCCGCTAATTTACAAGTCACAGTTCTGAGAGCTTTTTCTTTAACAGAATTATTTATTTTGCAAAGTAATTTATGAGCCCGCTGTAATTCTGATAGAAATATAAAGGGAAGGTGAGCAGGGTGCTATTATGTTACTTTCACTAACAAGGCTGTATATTTTATTCTCTTATAACAAGATAGAAAGGGGTAAATTATAAACAATCTACTTATGTTACAATGTTGAGATAAATAATTTTATTAATTATGTTGTAAGTATTACTAAGAAAAACTAGGTAATTATATAGTATACTCGTAGTTGTATCTTAGAATAGGTGAATAGAATAAGGTTCTGGGGCTTATTTACATTACATCGTTTGGTTTACTTGCCATATCTCTATCGCTTATAAAAATGAGTATGCCTCTCAATGTACGGTCGCGGTCATAAGTTCATTACCATTTTTACAAGTCTATCGCATGAAACAAGTTTCACTTACGACCTCTTTCTATAACAAACATTTTGCATACATAGTCGATCTCGTAAATCATACTCTTTCATAATTATCTAGTCGGAAAGAGAGCGATGTAATGATGTCGAGACGGCGTATTATTATGAGCAGTATTAAATTTCAAATCACTGAGTAGGTATGTGTTTATGTATACGCGCCGTAACCTGCAGGCAAATACGATCGTTGTCATGATAATAGACTTATGACCTCTTACTGTACAGTAGGGCCACTACTAAATTTCGGAGCTCGTCACCGCGTAAGTTTTAACCATTTCTTTTATTTTGTATCTTTTTCTTGCCTATCTAATCAAAATGAAGTTGACGTGTTTCGGCTTTAGTGTAAACAAAAACTAACGTTGTATAGGCACATCAAGATGCAGAAATAAACGAAACCCAGATTATGAAATATATTTTAACATAATACTCGTTACTCGTCATCATGCCTGTATTCCTCGAACTGTTAGGCAGAGGTGTACCTACCTACTACTAATGCACAATCACAGTTCGCCGGTACTGTTTAGATCTCATGTAGTCAGGGTGCACACCTAATGCCATTAATCGGGCACAAATCCAGACTCCGAGCTGCTTCTAATAATTATGCATAAAACTCCAACAACACTTTGCTTGACCTGGGAATTGAACTTAGAACCTCAAGCGTAGCAGTGTAGCGTACGATCACTATATTAATTAAGTTTTGACATTTTTCCATTAATTACTGAAGCACGACTATGATCGAATATCAATTTGATACCGATCAAAGGTCGTTAGGGTCCTGTCAGTAAAATATACTAGCTTAGAATAGTTTTATTGAAAATGTCTTAGTTCGTTTAATTGAGCTGTCCATCGGCGTGTCAGCCAGGGTCATAACAACTGTAATTATAAAAATTACAGCTCTGTTAATGACACATTGTCACGAGTCACCTTTGAGATGGCGGAGGTTATATTACAGGAACATTTTTATGTATTATATCACGAAAGGTTAATAGAAAATGATAACCACCTATCGTCACACGAATATTATAATATTGGAATACAATCATTTAGTGATTTTGGAATAAGGAATATGTTTTTCGTAGATTTAAAATATAGTCAGCCCTTTTACCGTTTCACCACGTTTAAATAGGCATGTGTATATTCTCGTATCGTCGAAGTCTCGTATCTCGTATGTGTGGTTATAAAATACGGATGCACTCGTAATTTCCCTGGCAACCTGAGGTTACATGACGTCCCTAAATGACTAACACGCATCTTCCACGGGTCAAATTCGACATCATTTAATTTTGTTGTAAAGTTTAGTCCGTACCTATCTCGATACCTATCTTGAAAAGTCTTTATGTAGCCTACTGTTATTTTAGAAGAGTGTCCATGGAGTTTCATGCTGGATTCTTCTCCATAAGAATTTTTTTTCGAAACCCTGCAACTTAGTCATTTAGATTTAAATTAATGCTTGTAAAAACTTTTTTTTAAAAAAGCTACTGAATTTTAAACTACTAGTCAAAAGACTATTAATTAATTTAATTTTGGTTTAAACTAAAATGATTTTGAAAAAGCCTACAAAATATCCACCAAAAAAAGATAAAACCTTGCTAAATGTCGCTTTAAAATAAAAACGTTTTGACACTTCAATTAGGAGCGGGAATGGCCGAAGTCCGGCCGGTTATAAAATCGTGCATATTTAATCGATATTAATTACGTTTTGACATCTCTACGTTAAACGATTGCAAATGCGATGAGCATAATGCAGGATGATATTTTTATCGAATCCTCCGTTTTAACAATAACAGAGTTTATTTTGTACTGACTATAAGTTTGTGATTTGCAATAATGATAAATTATCATGCACTACATCACGCTTTGTTGGCATAATATTTCGTAAAATACTTATCTACTTAGTATGAAAAAGAAAAAACAAGTATTGATTTTACTATTTGTGCTATGAGTATAATTATCTGACAATAATTATCATCGTTTAATAGTATCCCGAGCTGGTTAATAGATGAAAAGTATTTTATATCCAATTAAATATGCCATTAATTAAATATTTCATCCATTAACCAGCTCGGTGAAGGTTGTTGTATAGTGGGATTTTAGACTATTACCTGCTGATAGTCTGCTACAGTGGTCTTTTGCTGGTCAACAACCGTTGAGAACATCTGATTCTGATCTGTCTGAGAATCTAGCCAGAGCCAATAGGTATTCATTTAGTTTTAGAAGATAGTCCAAAGTACCACAGTTCTCCAACTTACACTCGCCTAACGAAACTTACTACTCTCCACATGTAACTCAACATTATACTAGACGAACAATATAATTTAATAAACGAAACATAAGTTTGAAGTTCTACGGTTATAGGTCAATGACCTGTATAGGTACTAAATTCTACTTCCAATTTAGACTTAATAATAATTAGGTATAGCATTGTGTTACTAGCAACCATAATTTTAAGATCGGTAAGCTTTATTGATAGTGTGAATAACTAATTAATTCTAAGTGAGTATTATTATACTCGTACGTATACCGTGTTCCCTACGCAAGTATTAAGGTAATGGAGACGATCTGTCGTCTGCGCGAGTTCACTCTAATTAATAAATATTTACTTAATATTGAATTCGATACCATTAATAAATCATAAAGCAATTTACCGAGTACCGCCGATAATGCTTTAATGGCGTGTCATATTAAGGTTAATAGAATATTCGACAATATTGAAACAATACAGCTAATTAATGCAAAGTGATGTAGGTATGTAAATGTATTAATGATTTATGTCCTAATACAAGGTTAGAAAGGTGTTCCAAATGTAGTGCTGCAGAAGAAAACGAAAAAGCAGTTGAACAGACAGGAAAACGAAAGATTTAAAAAGTTGTTAATCTTCTTTTCTTCTTTTTAATTTTTCTTTTCTTCTGTAATATAAAAGGAAAAGCTGATTGACTGATGTATCTACGCTCAGCACAAACCATTACACGGATTTAGCTAAAATTTGGCACACATAGATATTATGACGTAAGTATCCACTAAGAAAAGATTTATGTGTTTATATTATGTATTATTAGATGTATTATTATTATGTTATGTATTAGATGAACGCGAGTAAAAACACCGCGGGGAACAGCAAGTTCTATTATAAACGTGAAAAGTAGGGTTTCTGCTCGGGAATTCTCGAGAAATTTGTCTTTAGTCGAGACGGGAAAAAATCAACTGTATAATTTATTGTTAGGTACGTACTTGTTAAATAATAAGTAACCAAAAATTACCATTTCATTTAATTGATCTCATCTATCATTCTAATTTGTAATAAAGTAAATATTTTAAAATTACATCGTGTTTTATAAAAAAATACAAAATTTCTCGAGAGACTCGAGAAACTCAGGAAATCATTGTCGAGAATTCTCGTGGCTCGAGAAATAAAAATGGTCGAGAAACCAGAAGCCGTAGTAAAAAGACAGTTGTGGAAACGCAGGCCAGGAAATATAGTCTTGCCACTTGACAAATTCTTAGGAACAAAGGGAAAATTAACAGGAAAACATTGACGAAGCTTTATACAACACGTGCAGGAAAAAAAATTAGAATTAACTCATATCAATATGTCAAACCTAATCTAAAGCAATGAGCACAGAGCAGTAACCATTGCTCCAAGCGCTGAAAAAAGACGGTAGAAATTTCTATGGTACGCTATTAAAAGAGCTAGGTATTTTGGTAGAATGAAAGTTATTAGTGGTTAGAAAGTTTGCCCCAACGTTAAGTAGCATAGCGTTCAGCACAAATCTACGAAATTGCATACAAATTGTTTTAAAAGAAAAGTTGTTGTTGCGAGAGTCCGGATGGTTTATAGATAGGAACCCCATTTGTTAAAGTGATTTAGATACTATGTTAGAACGGGGCCCGCCCAATCGAATCGATGACGACACGACCCTTCCATTGCTCTTGATCTAGTTGAAAATACATGAATAACCCAGTTAATGTAGTTTGCACACCATGTGTGCAAAAAAGTTGGCGATTTTTTTTATCATGGAAATTCATAAAACTATATTTTTCCTGCTCTAATTTGCAAAAATTGTAGGGAAACGAAAAGGATGGCAATAATAGTCATATATGCACCCGCATACTGCACATTTTTGCATAGGTTGCATTCTAATCGTGGGAGAGGATAATTTTATTATGTGGGTAAATATGTTTTTCCCTGTGTGACCTCTACGATTGTGTGTTTGACGGATCATTTCACGTCGTGGTTGAGTGATTGGCTTTTATGCTACGTGGTGCCTGCGGTTCCCATTTAAATACATTTATTCGTACGTTAAATCGTTTTCATTCGGAGTATTTATGATGAACTTTTGTTTGTTAACAATTCACCAACATGAGTATGTAAATCCAGACATTTTGTTTTTTTTTATCAGGATATATTATATTTAAACTTGAAACCGCGAAACACTTCCTACACCCCTGACTTAATGTATGTATTTACTGTGGTGTTTATTTATTTGTTTATAAATGGTGTTCTAAATAGATAAGCGATGGGTCAGCTACCTGTCACGGCATGACGCCATTGTGTTGACCATTAACCTACAAATGTTTGTGTCAAACGTGTTTCTATTAGTGTTTTTGAACTGATTTTATTTTACTTGAAAAGAGGGGTCGTTGGATTCATAAATATATAGATGTACGAGTGTTCTAGATCGACATAAAATTGTGCCTAAAGCTGTATTTTTAGGAAGGAAACAAACAAACAGAATAACAAAACTAAACCTATATATTTTTGTAAAGACTATTTACCTAATTTCTTAATAATTATGGAAATTTGAAAATGGAAATTAGATGATTATGTTACAAGCTTGCAGGATGCAGTTTGGTTAAAGCGAAAGGGAAAATTAAACGGTGTACACTCACCAGAAAAAATATGTATACACTTACAAAAGTGCTAAAGCGATTTTCATGAATGAACGATTGCAACTTTGAGATAACACCAATGTCACTATAGTGTTGGTCCGTAAATACTGCGTTTGTAATATCACAAAAGTTCTATTAGTACATTAGGAGAAAATAGCTTTAGCACTTTTGTTAGTGTATACATGTTTTTGCTCGTGACTGAACATAGTAGCAGTACAATGGTCAAATCACTAGGCTATCACTGCGTAACATCAGTGAGTAATATAATACTTTTATTTAATTACTAGCAACCCGTGCTCAGCTTCACCTACGTAAATTTTTAAATTTCAGAATATTCTATTCACAACTTTCGTTATTTTATTTCCACGGTCACTACTCCCGCAATATCCAACACCAATATTTTGTATTCTATGCATACAATTTTCTAAAAATGTTTGCACTATCGTTCGAACTTTATTTGCATCTACCATAATTTCATATTTTGTCTTTTTATTCACCGTACAATATTCTTTTGTATTTTCTGTTCGTCGGTGTTTTCAGTTTTCTTCACTTTTTCCTTATTGACTTTATTTCCTCGAACAGTGTAGAATTTAACAAATGAATGGAATACTTGTGTTAATCTGTGTTTAACAACTCTTTCCCTAAAATGCGTAATTTTTATTCTGAACTTTTTATTTGCTCTCTATTGAACATTTTTTGGAGTTTTTACGTAAGATATCAGCTCCGCTCTACGATATTTACCTAATGCCAATTTTGTTGGTTATTGTGATTTTTGCTTTGTATCTAATGTTTATCTTGTTACTTTGTAAACACAAAACTATGGAAATGAATTCTTTAGACGTTTGTGAAGTACAACGTGTAATATGAAGCTGAATAGCAAATTACAGTTGTGTGCAGCTGCTCGCGGCTATATACAACTCAAACATGATTTCTTAGCATGTGCACATTACATACCTATGAATACATAGCATACATGTTTCTATCCAGGTTCTACTTTATATCCTCTTCTAATGTTTTAAGCATGTATGAATGCATTTAAACTTTATTTTCCATTAATATTATTAGTTTTTATAGGTTGTTTTTATAGTACATGTGATGTACAACCTACTGTTGTTTTTATAGTACATGTGATGTTAACCTTTGATTAATTGTTACACTTTAAGAGTACTACAGCCTAAGATTTGTAAATTATTATGTGTAAACAATTGTTGGTTAAACTTAAAAAAAACAAACAAATAAAAATAGCTTAGTTTTATTATACAGGTGATTTAAATTTAAAAAAAGATTTGCAAGAAAGGACCGCATTCGATATTATGATTCACATTAAGAAATTGCTGAAACTATGCTATGAATTTCACATTTTGGCCTTTTCATTCATTTGTTTTTACTCATCCTTTATTTTCCGCGTTGAAATTAATACAGCATTGGAATTGAGCTATGTATACATTTTGTAAGAGCTTTTTAAAGAGTTATAGTAAATTAAGTAAGTAAAATATATTGCTGCAGTTATTGCACAATATCGTTCAAATTACCCTTCGGTCCATTTTTTTGGAAATATTTAAGTATACAGACCACGTTGTTATAATCCTTTGATAAAATTTAATGACTAGCGAGCTACAAATGCCTGCTTTCCTAAAAAAAATTAACGCGTAGAGATAGAATGACATATTCCTCTAATTTATTTGTAACTATAACTGCAGGTATATTATTATATTACGTAGTATGGTAATGCTTTTCAGAATATTTTTACACAGTGTTCTTTCGTAGAAATTAGTTTTATCTATTTCACATTTATATCAAAAGAAATATCGAGAATAACGTCTATTAATATTTCAACAATATTTCTAGGGATTTAGAGAAAAAAAAAATGAAAAATATTTATTTAAACATACAAATCAGTCAATTAAAAAGCTTTAAAGTGAGATCAAGATAAGTATTAATCCCACTTAATATAGGTAAGTATAATGCTACACGGGTCTAATTTATTCTGAAAATAAGGCCGATGGAAGGCCACATTAGCATTCGTAGTTTGTACAAACGAACGTACACATGTCGTGAATCGCAAAGGAATATGCTGGGTTTTTGCCTTTACGAGATTTACGAACAGATGTCGTATAAAACAGATTTTCGTTCAATTTTCGCTCTCGTATTTGCTTTATGCAAAACGAATATTTAATGCTACCTATATACTCGTAGTCTTCATCATTAACCCATACTGTCCCACTGCTGGGCAAGGGTCTTCTCCCAGTATGAAGGGGATTAAGCTCTGGTCCACCACGCTGGCCCAATGAAAATAAATTTCTTATTGCACCGTTCCTGAGTGCTGTGGCGGATCAGAGCCTCCACAGTAACTAAAGATGAATGTAAAAAAAAAAGATTATTATTAATATTTAAATAAAGAGCATTTGGATTAAATCCAATTTGGTGACCTTTAATCCCGATTTAAGTTTAGAAGAGGTGAAGGGTGAGTGAGTTCAGGGTGTAATCCTAATCTATGTAGACGTTTGAAAAGTATTAAGTCAAGTCAGTCAGTCGTTGAACAACTATGAATATTTTTTATAAGCTCAAACATGGCCGCTCTCTGGCCGGTGTTTGGTCTAGAGATCAAACGTGGAGACTGAAGAGGTTGCATACAACTCTTCTACGACGCCTTTCCGAGCTCGTTTTCCAATGAGAACAGGACCTTATCCTGTCAGGAATTTCGTTGTGTGCAATAGATTGGAGCCCTTTATGTAATATTTAATAATAATAGTAAATAATAATAATAGGTCAGAGATGTTCAGTCACGAGCAAAAACATGTATGCACTAACAACAGTGCTAATTCGATTTTCTCCTAAAGTACTAATAAAACTTTTATGATATTACGAACACAGTATTTACGAACCAATACTATAGTGACATTGGTGTTATCTCAAAGTTGCAATCGTTCATTCATGAAAACATTGCTTTAACTCTTTTGTGTTTATAATGGGTGTGCTCGTGATTGTACCTTAGATCTTAGATGTACTTATAAAGTACATCTAAGATCTAAGTTCAGGATTAATTTCATTTCTCCATACAGGCGTAGTGGTATGTTATATTCGATGTACTTACCAGCTGTCTGAATTTATTATATATTTTTTTTCTGTATTTTTTGCAAATCTATACAAATCTTTTGACACCTCAAATAAAATAGTCTGTCTCACAAAAGTGAGACAGACTATTTTAAGCACATAAATATTATTATCGATCCCACACTGTTATTAAATTTATGTAAACGCTACTCGGTTAAATTATCTAATGCACCAATAGCACCAAATTTGTACTACATTATTTACATAAACTTTTAAACTCTCATGTGCCACTATTCATAGCTTTGAAATCCACGTCATCAGTTACTTTCACACGTTTCAATATCTTGAAATATTCGTGCATCCATTCTAAGGTAGTAATGCCACTTCACAATAACGTATAGCAACAAAAGACGTGAGAACATTCAGACGCCTTTGATATCGTTCCGGTGACCCGTCGGTCGTGTAAAAGCATTGTTGCAAGCAAACTGCATCGTGAAATATCAGATTCCATTACGACGTGGGAATCTTTCACTGACGTCACTGTTAGAGTTGTGCCAGTTTTATTCTAAATTGAAAGGTTAATATTTAATAGGGAAACTGGAAAACGAAGTACTTATCCTCATTTCAATTATAAGAGCTTGTGATCAAGAATGTAAAAATAATCCATAAAACTGAAACGCGCCTTGGACAGTCACTGAAAATATTTTTTACCTAATAATAACTACACCTGAATTAATACCCCACTTTGTGCCATAGAATATATTTTATCTAAGAACATTTATTATAATCGTAGAATTCCATTAAGTGCATTTTAAGGAAAAATCAACTCTGTGTTGACTAATTCATTTCTGTACAGCCTCATCATCATCCTCCTGCCCTTATCCCTATTCACTTGGGGTCGGCGCAGTATGTCTTTTTCTTCCATACATCTCTATTAGCCGTCATCTCATCATTCACTTCCTTTGTGGTCATATCCTTTCTCACACAGTCCATCCATCTTTTCTTAGGTCTTCCTCTTCCCTTATATCCTTCCCTTATCGTTAATTTCTGTACAGCCTAATCTCTAATATATTTTGATGTTGGTCCATTATAATAAATAAAAATAAATTCCCAATACTAATTTGTAATCACTGAACTTTCTAGAATACTAGGACAATAATAGAAATAGGTAACATAAACTCCGGATGGTGTGCCTCAAATAGGACTAAATTCAATAGAACTAAAACTGGTTTTACCACATTCGGCAACAGAATTTAGTCGCTACCTACTCCAAGCCATTACATGAGGCTATTAGACCTAATGCTATGCCGGCCGCATACTAATCAGCCAAAACCAATTTTTTTACCAATCGTAGAAAGTACTAGAATAAATCCGGATTAATACGTATTTTATGTTAAGGCAATTTGTTGCAAATAATATATTAGGGTGAAAATCATTTAAAATGACCATTTTGATAGCAACATTTGTCCATCCGCGATATTTTATTGTAAAATTATTTTGTAATATGTAAAAAGTACTTATTATAGTACTCTGATATATTGTCTAGCTACATTATACAGATTTACACATTCGTTGCCAGTAATAAGCAAATAATATTCCTTTTTTCTCATCCAACTTGGATATTCTCCATACAAAATAATTTGTCCACTTCCCGGGCTGCGTAACAAAAATCATCTTAATAAATTTACTAGCTGCAGTATTTAATTATTAATGAACTTTTTGCGAAGACTTTGTTAATTGCCATTGATATCGGTAAAATTTGTTTTATATTCGTTATTTAAAATATTAAAATTTTGGGTAGAAAAGGATGTCCATTGTTTTGATCATTTTTGTGATTCATTTTTGTAACAGTAAAATTTGGTATTAAATGGTAATTGTAAAATGTCAACACTCAGACTAATAACGAGCCAATCACATGCCAGAATCGAATATAAGTCGGCCAATTTGTCCTCGAGTGAAAAAAGTTAATGACGCGTGTTTCTTTGTTGGCGAGCAAATTTCCAACTTATTACAACACTTCTTGTTTTGTTTCAACCAACTCAGGTAAGTGAGACTTATATTATTTAATTAATTAATTAAATAGGTTATAGCAAAACCTTTATTGAAATGAAAGGAAATTTTTGCTTAGCCAGAATTTTTATTAGAAGCTTATGCTTATAATTATTTAATAAGAAATTTGAAAAAATCTACTGATACAGTTGATTTTAAAAAATACGCTCACATTCAACAAGAACAAGAAGAAACGCTCTGAATTGTCAGGAGGTTCCTCTCTCTGGAGCCCTGACCATCGGTAGTTTGGACCCTGTTCCCGATACTGGTGGGCTACTATATTTTATATTTTTAACTTTATAATCTGAGAATAACATTCTCAACATAACTATTCTCAGAACTGAAGATAATTTAAAGATAACTGATAATACGTTGATCTCTTTTGATTGTCCCAAAGAAAAAATATGTTTGTAAGAAAAACAATGTTCGTTTTGATTTTCTTTAATTAATAAAACAAATGGTAAAAGAAATATAACCTGTTTTATTGCAGAACCCCTTATAAAAAACAATAATAGTAAGATAATTGGTTTCTTTTTTAATTTCTTGTACGAATATATAACAAATTACCACAAGAAATTAAAAAAGAAACCAAATTCCATATATTCAACAAAAAACTAAAATGTTTTCTTATTAAAAAATGTTACTATTCCATTGAAGAATACATAAATACAAAAAAACAATAACAAAACAATATTAATGAATAAAATTACCTAATAATAAATATAAATTAATATGGCGACAGAATAGATATTTTCCTATGATATTTTCACTAACATTATTTTTCTCGCATTCACTCACTCTCATTCATTATCTCTCAAATTTGCAACGCCTGCAAAAGGCCGCTAAGTTCTAAGCACCACTATTGATGTAATAAGACCTGTTTGTACACTTAGTAAGCAAATAAATGATTTGATTTGATTTGATTTGATAATAATGTGCATTGTAAATAAGCCCTAATATTTCATTTTTGTTATTTTTTGTTACGCGTTTCATTTTTGTTACATTTTCATATTTGTTTTATTTTTGTCACAATGGTCATTTTAAATGATTTTCACCCATTATTACTAGCTTTACGCCAGAAGATTCACCCGCGTGGACTAGGTATTTGTTATAAATGAAAGCAATGTTACTCGGTAAAGATGTAACTAAAAAGAATTTTTCAAATCGGTCCAGTAGTTTCGGAGCCTATTCGATGCAAACAAATAATAAAACAGTAAAAAAAAGTTTTCGGTGTATTGTATCTATCTGAAGTAAAATTATTAGAATAATTTCAATAGACACTAATTTACATTATCATTTGAACACTAAATTCTTCGTTAGAATCAAACAAGATTTCCTTTACATACATTTAAATATTACGTAACCATTTAAATTTATTTGCCCTCATATAAGTACTATACAAACATACTAAAAGAGTTAACATTTTCACTTCATAAATAATCGAAAAAATACACTGCTATAAGCCTTAAAGTTCGGAGCAAAATATATCCAACATTTTCCACAAAAAACAGAAAATAGAATCAAATTTTTTATCGGAAAGTACATTGTACAAGTAGATTAAAATTTCCATTACCCTTCAAAGCTAAAAATTTCAGTGTACGTTATGAAATCGATTCGGTAAAAATAACAAGCTCAAACAAATTCTGGAATGAATACAATTCGGCATAACCGACTCTTAACGGAACGTTAACCCACTGTAGAGCTTGTTCCGTACCCACCCAATGTCGGTCTTTGTTGAAAAGCACAGCCATTTGTTAACTACCCCACCTAATAAAATATAGCATCAAAATTAATGGGATCATGTAAACCTAACTTGAAAACGCCGCGTTGAATTAAAATTTGGTTTTGTGTTTCAGCCGAATATTGTCTGAATATTAATCACGGTAAGATACTTGACACAATTCGAGTTAATTAGCTGTGTCACGTGTCAAGAACATGGGCGTGTGATTATGTAACTTTCCTATATAATAACAGTCACACATATTACATAACGCACGAATCGTGTATGTCATGAAATATCTCGCGGGGGACAGTTCTGTTTGTGTTAGGTTGACACGTAATCTGCCTTTAGGATTGATATGGAACCTCAGTCACATATTCTCGACGTAACCTGTAAGCGTCTGCTTTAGTCTAAAGTAGGTATGCTATACATAAATAAATTTAAATAAGTAATAATAAAAAAACGAAATACCTAGGTGTAAATGACGTTTCTCACGGTCGATATCATTAGGGGTTTATTTTTAGTTTGAAAGTAATGAGGGACGAGGTAATGAAGCTCAAACTTTGCTGCTAGTGAGAATTCAAATAAATAAATAAATAAATTCAATAGGATTACTCAAAATCTCTTTACAAATCCTAGGAATTAAACCCTGGGTCTGAGTGTTTGTGCGTGTGAGGATTTTTATTTGTAAGCGTTTCTACAGTACAAGAAAACATCGTTAGTTAAAAAATAAACCAGTTGCGCGATAACAAATAGTGGGTCTTGTGGAGAGAAGTTGTCAAGCCCGGAGAAAATCCGGTAAGGAACTAAGTATATTGTACTCCTTTAAATAGTAATAGTAATCATACATAAAAATATACGCTTCGACTTGTGAACCTCCTCCGTTTATTTCTTCGGTTAAAAAATGATTACAAACAGCTATTAGGTACCTACTAATTATGTATTATGGATTCTTTAAGTCTACGTTTTGCGTTGGTACCTTAGCTTTATTACCCAACCACAATTCACTGCAAAAACCTTTTTTTTTTCTTTTTTCTAACTAACTTCGTCCCACTGTTGGGCAAAGGCCTCACTCTTTCCAAGCCGCTCTGTCTGTTGACTTAAGGATCTAATCTCTCTCGGCTAGCTCGTCGCGCCACATACGTCTAGGCCGACCACGCAAAAAAACGTTAAACACCCTTGCCATCTTAAAAATAAACGTTGACGCAGAAACGTCAAAATGTACACAATAAATTGACGTAAACCCGCCCACTTATACAAGTATGAGTATAAAAGAGGCCGAAAGGATTGAGCAAGTAAATATTTGGTTGCACAATATTATATCATAGTAGTACTTGTCTTGGTCGATGCGGTCAATAGAGCGTGCAACTGGGTCATTTCTAGTTTAGCTTAGCTCAGCTATACTAACACTGCTTAATTTTCTCGTTACGTTGCACTAACCTTGTTGTTTAAGTATTATTCAACCTCACATGGGTTATGCAGAGGTGGAGGTATATGCAGCTTGTCATAACAGAGGGGGCGAGTCTATTGCCATCATTCAAATCCAAACATCGAGCTGTTGTATATTTATAGAAAAACTCGAGCGGGAATTGAACGCAGGACTTTCAGCGGAGTAATCGCGCTAGACTAAAATATCAAAATACTTGTTAAATATCTGCCTATAACTGGAATGGAATCTGGAAGCTTGTGTTGTTGACAATTTGAAGCTTTTGATATTTTGTCACCTACCCAATGTATTGTACAAATTCTGTCATATAAACTATGAATTTCCAGAAAGAATGAATAATTATACACTTTGTGTACAAGTCAAATTCTAATGACGTCATCAGTTTCAGGGCTTCATTTCAATAGAGAACGATTCGCAATACGATTTCCCACGCAAAGCGGAGGACAGCGGTGTATCAAACTGAATTGACGTTTGTTAGTCTCACAAAAACTCAAGAATGACTGTACAGATTAGCCTAATTTTGGTTTTGAAATATTTGCAGAAGTTAGAGTTAGAGTTAGAATAGTAAGAAAATATAAATAAATATATTTTGTGGACATTTTTATACAGCACCATCTAGGCCCAAACTAAGCAGAACTACTACTATTTTATTACACAAACAGACAAACACAAACTCTTATTCATCACATAAATATTTTTGTGTCCT
Organism: Acronicta psi; assembly: GCA_946251955.1. Taxonomy (NCBI): domain Eukaryota; kingdom Metazoa; phylum Arthropoda; class Insecta; order Lepidoptera; family Noctuidae; genus Acronicta; species Acronicta psi. The sequence goes on along the minus strand of OX276475.1, from coordinate 4,053,156 downwards.
GTGGGAATCGAATCCACGACCTCGTGTTCAGCAGTGTGGTATTCAAAGCACGAGAGCACAGACGTCGTCAAATAGCAAGACGACATGAAGATACAACTTTTATTGGCGGTACGAAGTTCGTCGGGTCAGATAGTACCTAAACTATAAACGTCACGTGCAATGAAGCGAAGAATAACCTTCATATTCTAAAACTTTCTTACAGTACAGGCAGACATAGGTAGAGCCTGTTTTACCACCCATAATCATACAATTTTTGTACAATTTTTTTATATAATCGGCGGATTAGAAAAAGGCCCTAGAGTACGTTTCACTATATTCAAAAATCTATATCAATTGAAAATGACGGGTACGAGTATCAAGTGGTTCGGGCTAATAAAGGTTTATTATGCGCGTTGGAATAACTCATAATTGCTAAAAATAGACCAGCGTCCGCTTAGAGCGTTCTTTAGCAATGAGTATCAATCGATACCGTTTTAATTAAAATACCTACTGAAGTTAGAAAATGATTCTAAAAGGCGACGGGTTTTATTTGGCTCTGATTTATTTTTAGCCAAGGTTTACAACCGGAATGACGTGAAACTTTACAATAGCTTTTGTTTTGAAGGGTGAATAAAGTGTTGCAATGTTTAAGATATCAACGAACTAATTTCAGGTAAAATTATGTTATAAATAATTTTTAGTTCAGGTCCGGTATGCCCATCGTAAGATCCTTATCGCAGATCGCGATAAGGCTGCCCAATGTATGTTTTTGAATTGCATTTATGTCATGTCTTGTCTTTTTTTTGGTGTAGGTACAATAAAGAATTAATAATAATATGCGTTTTTAAATAAAATGTTTATTATCTATCTAAAATATAAGGCTCCGTAGGTAAGACCGGTCGGTTACCTGTAATATGCCGCTGCAGCATCCGCTATGAAAGGATTTTGGGAAATTCTCACGGGATTGTGAATAATTATTTTAACGCGGGTAACACTATGGAATACAGATGTTTTACTTAATCTATTTTTGCTTGTCCTTAGTAGAGTAGGCTTCATTTAATTCAATAATATTGATGCATGCTATTAGGAACTGATAAATTTTTGCCCTGTTTTGCTTTCAAGGATTGAACAAAACAGTCTCATACTGCGAACTGGCGTTGAATTGAAGTGGTTTAATCAGTTACTCGCAACGTCAGTAACTATTACTCATTGTTACCGCTATTGGAATTGTACACTATCATGTGTGAGTGAGAATAAAGGTGGAAACATACTAATGTGTTGTGACGTGATAGAAGCAGTTCCACATTACCACACTATGCGATAATATGACTTCATTTTTTATGTAAAACTAGCCTTTGCCGCGCCTTCGTTCCCGCAACATTTTCAATTGATTCTCAGTTCCTTTTGGTTGTAGCTTGATTATATGTAACCTATAGCCTTCCTCGTTAATTATCTAACACTGAAATATTTTTTCAAATCGGACCAGTAGTTCCTGAGATTAGCGCGTACAACCAACTAAACAAACAACCTCTTCAGTTTTATAATATTAGTATAGATTTAGTTTTCTAAATGAGGGGCTCGTGGCCAAGTTGTAACTACGCTGATTAACCGATCTGCTAGGTTAAGCTACACTTGCCGCGGTCAGTCTGTGGATGGGATTCTTAACATTACCGAGACCCCTCCGTGCCTCGGAGAGCACGTAAAGACGTCGGTCCCGGTTGTCATACGAACACCTATGATAATCGTTAGTGGTAGTCAGTAGCCTAAAAAGCCCGACAACCAGTCTTTCTTTCGAATATCGGTATTACCTAGAAATTAAGTTGCGGAGGTCTGATGGCAGTCGCTCCGTGTAAAATACTAATATTCAGCCGCATCCGGGTTAGGCTGGAAGCCAACCCCAACATGGTTGGGAAAAGGCTAGGAGGAAGGAGATTTAGTTTTCTAGTTATACTACGGTGAAGGAAAACATTTTAGGAAACTTGCATACTTGAGAGACTTGCATTCTCTCAAGTAAGCATGTAAAGCGCCCTTTTGTTGCACACCACAACATGCTAGTGTATTCCTACCTATACTGTTGTTTCGCTATATGCATCTCGATTAAATAATTTATAGTTCAATGTGCACTCTAAGAGAAATCTCTAGGGACTTACTGGTTTCTGGCAGACGATGTATAGAATAAACTACTGCTTCATGCACTTCTGGGAGGCTGACGGGAGTGGTTCGTATCCTCTCCTCTTCAGCACTCTTCTCTAAGCTCTGCAGGTATATGGAGTATATGCTTGCTGTACACCGTATCTGGACAAAAAAAATATGTTAATCCTTAAGTCATTGGTAGCACAAAATACACTAATGAGCATATTTTTTGCTATGAAGTTTTCTGAAGTCTTTCTGAAGTCTTTATGCTCAATTATAGTAAAAATCATGATTAGTCTAAATTCGTCTACTTCTTAATGTAGGCCTGTCCCAATGAACCCAATTTTCGACTATACTCATGTGGTCATGGCATAAGACACAATTCATAGTGACATTTGTGAAGGATTTGATATGTTTGTTTCTAGTATTGTATTTATTAAAAACAAATTGAAATAGCCGTGATTTCAGGCAGGATTAAACCGCGCAGCTGTCGTGCAATATCTGGGCACGTACCTTCGGCCTTTCGAATTCTCATGGGGATTAAAATTGATTACGGGCACTTCGAAGAATGTATAAAACCTGCTGCCTCACACAAGGGAGAAGGGTTTCAGGTGTATTGAAAGGGCCGATGATGACAATATGTTAATGATCATCTGGAAAGATTGGCATATAAACTCCTAATTTAGCTTTGTGCCGGGATTCATGGAGAGAGGGAAGGGAGGCGTTTGCTCTGCAATTGGGCGACATTGGCTGAATAAAAATTAAAATGATATATAAATCTGGTACACCGTGTGGAGTCAGCCTCATTATCAAACTAATATTTTAACAGCGTAAAGGTAGCCACCATGACAGAAGAATTACTAGCACATAGACTAGGTCAGCGGTGGTGGACCTAGATATTGTGCCTAGACACGGATAGTACACACGACAACACTTCAAGCTGTAAAAGGGCAATTATTTATATGGCAACTATCCGAATGGTAATTTTCAATATTTTGGTCGATTGCCATTAGTGGACTATATTTTTACATTAAATTTTATTCCACAAATGGCAATTTCGTCATAGTAGCTACTAGTGACGTGGTTTTCGATTTTAAATGTTATTTGTTTTTTGTACACCAAACCGCATTGTACATAATTTAGTTCGGTGTATCGCCGTCTATACTCACCACTAATTTTATTTATAACGTCGTACAAAACTGCGGTAAAGTTGAATGCATGAACTTATTTAATAATAATTGTATTGTCACACGGGGTTTGTCGAATAAGCTAACAATATTTTGCGAATTGAAAGGGTAAAATGCAACATGTAATTTTAAGTTAGATGTTGTGTACATGAAAACAAAGGCTTGTTATTCGCCACGTAGTCTAGGCTATGCATCATTACTACCCCTTTATTGCACTAAAATAGTGGCCTGCTTGTAAAACTGGAGGAAATTTAGCTGATATAGTGGTTTTCGAACTTTAAGCTGAAATAGCTAGTTTTCTTAGAGCGAAGGTGAACTGCAAACATTTATGCCTTCGTAGTTTACTGTTACGCAAGCTTCACATATAATAAACTCGCAGAATCTAACATAAATAGAATTATGTCGAATCACTGAAAAAACTAAGCCTCTTGAAACAAAACAAAATTAACGAGTAAAAAATGTATAACAAATTATTATATTATTATTATTCATGATATTCATGAAAAATAGTACGACTAATGATAAAACCTACACCTAATTATTTATTTAATGTGAATAAATTATATTTTTGCACGATAATTTATAGCGGACTATCAAAATAAAAAAATAAAAAATAAAATAAGCTTATTAACGTTTTTTTATATATATTTATAAATTGTATAATTACATCACAAAATTATTATACACCTTTTCGGTATGTCATATAATTGAAATTAATTAAATGTTTTCTATTTTCTGTGAGAAACAATAAAATATAAATCCGCAAAAATAAAACGATTAAATAGTTACTCAAGCACTAATAATTACTTATCGAATATTAGAATATACCTATTTATTTTAACAACTATGTACAACTTACAACTCAAATATGCAATAGCAAAAAGTTATTTCCGCTTCGTAATAACGTATAATTGGGTCAAATAAGTGGCCATCAAGTCGATTCGTCGTCGCCGTGATTGAGACGTAGGTATACACAAATACAATCCGATTTCAACCACGAATTAATCAACTGAAATTATAGCTTTGACTGAACGTTATTATCGTCAGAAGTAATGCTTGCTCACGCTTTGTGTATTCAAATTTAAATGTAATCTAAGCAAGCCACAATAAACAAAATGTAAGGCTATTATTTCTTGGCGACGAAAAAAATAACCACGAAAAAGAAAAACGGAATCGCAGACCACGTAAACGAGTATTATTTTTTATTCTGTAGGTACTTAAATAAAACAAAAAAACATAAATTTGTACAAAATAAAACTGTAACTGTAACAAAGAAATCTATATAATATAAATCGTCACTATACTTTTTACTTATTTCTTTGTTAATTTCTTTCACTAAAAGATAAAATTTGGCAGGTCCCCTAGAAGTCCGGCCAGATATATTTGTTTGGCAGGGCAAGCAATATATTTACGTTATAACCCCAGGAAATAATTATCTGTTATAAGTAAAGATGGGAAAATAATCGTTTTGACTTTGCGTTACTCATGTGCGCACTTAGTTACTTAAATTAACTGTGTAAGTATTTCTTTAATTTATAAAATTGTACCTTTTATGAACGCTGTAAATAGTATGCAATTATATAATAAACTGGAAAGAAATTGTCACAGTTACACAGTTACATATGTAACTGTGTAATCACTTTGTTCTCAATGAAGCATTATTACTATTATTATAACACCTATATAACTAACATCCCTGACACCCACACCCCCCTGACCCCGTGGGTCTTTTCAAGCCCAGTTTAAATAGGCATCTTGTGGGTAAGCGCAGTCCGTTTCAGACCACATCTACACTTACCATCGGGTACCAAGCGCAGACCCATACCTAAGTACATGATCAAAAAAAAAAAAATAATAACTTATGCGAGATTTAAGACAAATCAGATTTACATTTTATTGGGTTATATTATCTCTTTTACATCTATAGCAACGGAAAATTAAATCATAAGACTTCTTTTGACGTCTTTTTTTATTGCTCTTTAGGTAATAAAAATGAGATTACAACTCACCTTAATTTTTCCTCTGACAAAATGGTGTTTTTGTACGACGAACTGTATGGTGCTGTACGCGGTCATTGGCCCCCCGACTGTTTCACCATCCACACGATGCAGGACGTGCTGACTCAGGGCCTACGAAGATAACATTACGAGGTGTTAACTCACGGGTTGCGTGACAGAATAGATAAGAAAAGCCGGCTCTACCGGGAAAACTTTTACTTTAACTCCTCAGGTAAAACCAATACGGGAACCGTTTCTATAAAGAACAGTAAAAATACGTTATATAATTTAAAGGAACGCTCGCTATCTTTTGGTTAATGTTACTGTAGTTTTAACGTCTTTGTCGCCGCGTTAGTAAGATTTAGACGGCGACACACCGACTTGAGAGTATGAAGTTTGAAGTCTCGTTTTATTCTTTTCAAAATTATCTGATGCGATTGAAAGTTCGCTGTACAAATCGCAACCGCATTTTTCTCATAAATTAATGGAGATACTGTATATTATTTATTTTTCATCTTATTTTAATTATTTCGATATCATGTTGATTTTAAACATCGAATTGCAGAATTTTAGAAATGAATACATAATTTAAATTAAAGGCAATTTAAATTATGTTTCATTTTCTTTTCAATTTTCTTTTATTCAAAATTTATTATCTTTAATCAATTTCGATTGAAAAAAATCATTCGAATGTAAGCTAACTATAACGAACTGTCCATAGAGAAAACAACCTTCAGTAAATAAGCAAGTGAATAATAAAACAACATGTTAGTCTCATTCAAACAACTAGCTAGTAATTTATTCATGAGGCATTATGGACTGCCTCAAAGTGATATTACTTGGAACAGTGACGTAGGTACCCAAGTACGTAAGTACTACTTTGAACGCTCTGTTCGTGTTTCCGTTGTATAACATCGGCGAAATTAAATTCTTGGTTTAATTACAATTTATTTTTATATTGTTATTCTCATTGCAAGCTGGCCTCCAAAACGTGCCTTTGTGTAGACCCAATTTATTCTACAGTATTTTTATTGTAGTAAACCAGCACTGCCGCCTAGACCTATATAGACAATGACATTCAAAGGAGGTCATCAAAAGCCTATACAACTCAGCCCAAATTTGTACCGGAGGTACACGACAGCTGTCAAGTTGATAGTTTTTACCATGACATCACTATGAAATTGATACTAATCTGCCGTAATGGCGTGCGTTTGACATTCCGGAACTGACACTGACAGTTTTTACAATGAAATTATTACGAAACAGATAATAGTGCGAAAATGGCGTGATTTATCTGAAATTAAAAGTTGTTTTTCTCATCCCCCAGTCAATATTAAAAAAAAGTACAACTAGATTTTTAACCAGCGTAATACAGGGTATTTTTTCCAATAAGTGTACCTTCGGTACTTCATTTGGGCCGATTTCGATGACCTCCTTTGAAGTCAAATTGCAACTTGTCTAGCCGGCAATCGCAACCTATAGACCTCACCACACACCTCATGAACACCAGTGGTGTCGCTCGGGCGTTGTCATCCTGATATCATCTCAGTTTTTATATGTGTTCAATTTCCCTAGCTGCATAGCCTTTTAAACCGAATGTATTTACAATGTTAGCTTATTACTGCTTACACGCAAAATATTTGGCAGCAATTACGGCGATACTAATGTTCCTGATCCCATGGTAATGACACAGTTAATCGGTATGTGTTGGACACCAGGGGAGGGGGATCTTTGAGGATTTTCCACACCCAAAAATAGGTACAGTGGTAGACGTACTCTAGTAGCGGACTCCGGTTCCTTTCAAAACTGTTCTTTCTCTATTTTGTTTCATTGTTTTTCTTTATAATCGTATTTCAAAGTACAAGAGATTATTAACAGCTTTAAACAAGGGTGCAACCTTATCTGAATTCGGTTTCAGTTCCTCGAAACCTTTGTTTGTTAATTAAGAGCTTTCAGATCGATTGCTACCCTTTTCACTTAATTCAAATTTGTTTAGACGTGTCTAATGGTAAACCTGTAATTGAATTTATACAATGAAAATGATTAAATATTTGAAATAATATAACAGACTGTTTTAGAACTAGGTCTCTTCATTTCGTAGGCGTGAATTATTAGTAAAACCTCTTATTTATATAATAAATATGATCTAAGTTATAAATATGTTATTTATTGGTGACGATTTGTAATTGGCTACTTTTATTATATGAATTTTCTTTTGAATTCAGGAGCTGTGAAATAACTATTATACCTAACTAGCTGTTCCCCGGGGTGTTAATTTATTCCCAAGATTTTTACAAATAAAATTTCTAAAATAAAAGTTGTTACTCTACTAAGTTACTCCTTATAATATTAGCTATCTGTGAGTGAGATTCCCATCAAAATCTGTCCAGCCGTTTCAGAGATTAGCCGAAACAAACACACATACAGACAGACAGACAGACGAGATACACAGACAGACGGACAGACAAAAAAATCGTGTTTTGATGCTGTAAATACTTTCTATGCATTTTGTGAAAAGCTGTTAATTTTTATAAAATGTTAATGTTAATAGTCTAATATACTTCCGAGTATTGAATATTGAAAAAACTCCAACGCTTATAGTGCTTCATAGACTTTACTGTTTCTTATCGGGCAATCCGGGAAAGAAATACTGAGACATTGAAAGGCTGCCAAAGAAAACATTCCACTCAAATTATCATACCGGAATTTGCATTAGTAAATTGTTTTAATTAATTAATCCACAGACCTTCAACCGACATCTAATGAACTTCTAACTTAATCAATTGATGAAACTTATCACTAATGAATACCCTGTTCACGGACATTGCTAGGCAGGCCAAACGAATACGATAAACACATAGAATATGTATGATCTCCGTTGTGGATTCACTCATGTAAAAATTACTCGTTAACACAATTTTCCATCACGCCTATTTTCCCCGAAGGGTTAGGTAGAGTTGTGCTAATTGGTGATAAACCCACTGACCCATTTCGCTTACTCCAAATTAGAGTGGTTAGTGCGCAATTCAAGGAAATTCTCAATAGCACTTTGCTCGACCTGGTAATCGTACCTCTAGCGTTACAGTCGTGTAGACCACTAAACTACTGCCACTACACAAGGAAGCTTAGTACTGATTATTTTTGTATGTTTATAATAATAATAATAATGCTTTATTTCAAACACAATATTCTTATTATGCTATTAAAGAAAAGAACATAAGACAAGCTCCTTATTCTCACAATTTGCAATACGTGTTCTGTGAACAGCTTCGAAGGAATTAACAATTTGTAATCTGTATGTAGGCAAGCAGGCAAATATATGTTTGTAATTGTAGAATATTTTCCGGATTTAGCTTGTAAAGTTTGAGTCATCAAGCAGCCAAACAAACATACACATTGCAAAAGAATCAAATAAAAAAAGTGCTAAGTTCTTTAGCGTCTTGTGTTGTAATAGTTAGAGTCCAGAACTGTATCACAATATTAGCCAGTATAATTTCTACAGGAATGTAAATAAATATTCTCGCCAAACTTATTGTCCTGGTTGAAGTTGGCACGAGCTAACTTTAACCCGGCCGTAAAAATCGGAGAAAGAAAAATATTGGGATGTAATAAAAAAAACGAAAGCTCAAGTCGTAGGCTATCGTTTTATATCATTTTAATCCAATATTTTTCTTTCCCCGAAGGACATGACACTTAAGTAAGCATGACGCTCTAACTCGGGCTGGTTATAATTATATTATACATTAATAGAATAACTAAAGCAACATCAAAAGCTGCAGAATATTCATACTATACAGTTAATAAAGTTCATTTCTCAATAAAAAAAATGTCACAATAAGTAATACATACAAATACAATAGACATACCTACGTAAAATCACGTAGCATAATTATTGCAATGTCAAGTTAGTAATGATATAAATTAAATGTAAGATAATTATATTTTTCTTTCTCCGATTTCTACGGCCGGGTTAAAGTTAGATCGTGCCAACTTCAACCCGAACAATAAGTTTGGCGAGAACTGTGCCTATATTCTATGAAAAGCACCATAGATATGGGTTTATATTTCCACAATCGTCGGTGGCCATGCGTATAAATGTGTGTTAAAGATAGGATGTCCATCTATCACGTTAGGACAATAAAAAAGCGGCTAAACTGCGTATTACGAATATCAAACGCTTATAGAACGGCGGGTGACGTTCCAAATCACCTCTTTTCAGGATAATGCCAAGAATTATAGGTATATTTATCGTTCGATTATGTTAAAGTCAACAGCGCAGTCCTATTTATCGTGGGGTGTATCGGTTTTAACGACACTGACGGGTAAATCGTCGTCGAATATAAAATATTACGAGTACAAGTGAAATAGCCGGGTAATTTGATTTCTAAACGCGTGCGGAACGTTTTCTATTTTAGTTCTTTGGTGTTGTACAAAATAAAAATCGTGGTCGACAGTTGTGTGGCGATTTCAATAACATGGGCTAGTTGTGTGAGCTACATACATAATGGCTATCGAAAATGTTGAAACATTAAAAAATCATGCAGTTATAACTTTAGGAAGACCACAACATTTCTGTCACAATGGATTTTTTAAATGTGGTAAAGCAATATATGTTATAATTGGACTTTGTATGTACTTATTATGTATTTCCAAGTACTCTTATCTCAAAGGGCCTTTGCCGAGCAGTGGGACAGTAACAGCTAACTAACAATAATTTATGTATATTATTTACACACCAGGTACATACCATACCAGTTTGGCTGTTTAGGTCAGGTTATTGCCATTAACAGAGCACAGCATTCATACTCTGAGCTGCTACTGAGAATTTCATTTAAAAACCATAATAGCACTTTATTTGACCTGGGAATCGAATCCTGGATGTCAAGCATAGCAATTACACTTATGACCATTACGGTTTTGAGGCAATAATAGATGTTGTATTTTTTAAAGTAAATAATAACAAAATTAAAAATGCTGCGTGATTAAAACTTCATTAAAGTCACTCACACACATCAGACAGAAAATGAATGGTACCAAAATGTCTAAAACATCTGTTGATTAAACGCTTCAACCGCACCCTGACCCTTTAAGCCTTTTCCTATCCTTTTGATAAGTTCCTATTAATTTCACGGCCTCATCAAAAATACTAAGAAGTCACACCATTAATTAATTATTTAACAAGCTCTTCAGCAAAGTAAGTAAAATATAATTCAACATTGAAATTTTAACTTTCCCATCTTGAGACTTCAAAAAGTTAAGTATAATTAAAATTTGAGAATCGATTCGACTTTGTACGACCACAAATTTTATCGAAGTTTTTGATATAGGTAATTAGTCAAAAGCGAATTCTGTAATTTTAGTTTCATACTTTTCTTAGTTTGAAGATGAGAAAATTCAAAACTGTTCACAGTGTTTACTGTGTTTCACTGATAGAATTTTCTCTTTCAATTCACGAAGAATCCTAATTATAAAACCTCTTATCGAATTGTACTAGCGAGATGGTTTTGTATCCAGTCATGTTCCATCATCTTATCCGTCTCCATATTATTTCTATACATAAATTACAACAAAGTCGCTCCCGCTGTTTATGCGCTCAGATCTTTTAAACTACGCAACGGATTTTAATACAGTTTTTAGCAAGAGATTTAAGAGGAAGGTTTATTATAGTAGAGAAGTTACCCGTGCGAAGTTGGTCGCTAGTATAAATGCGAAAATATCTCTCACTTTGTCAGTAAAATTTTCAAGCTTAAACCTCTGAACAGATTTCGTTAAAAAAATTACCAAGCAGACGTAGGATGAGATGAGACAAAAAGGTCTATCAAAAAAATTACAACAAACATATAATCGATTCGAGACGCGAGTGAAGCTGTTGGCAACAGTTAGTTTTATATAGAATCCTACTTTAGCTATCTCCTAATGTAAGTAATCTTTTATATGTATTGCACTTTAGTAATATTTACTGAGTCATAAAGTATTATAATAAAAATCAGATCTATTTCAGTTATTATTTTTCTTGACTTGCGAAATGTCAATATAATTTACCATCGTACCATAATACTGTATCTTTGTAGGGTTAAGCAAAGGTAGGTACTGACTGATTAACAACCTATATTCGCTAGTAGGTAGCTATAGTTTAAGCTTCCATGCTATACGAGGCAACCCTAGTCTTTTTATTACTCATACTATGAAAATATACTCAAATTATGCGTAAAGCACATAATTATAATGTTCTAGAGCTAAAACATGAAATATAAATACATTCATTATTAAAATTAATTCTTATGTATACAAGGTGGAAGGGACATCCACCCTGGGGGGAATACCATGTGTTCAGTACATGATTCTGGACCCCCTACGTTGAAATTTTCCGTAACAATTTTCATCAATTTTTCAATTTTTTCTGCAGTGTAAAACACATTATTTCTATCTACCCAATTTAGATTTATAATTAAAAAATAATTATTTCATTTATTTCGGATCGCGCGCGTGATAACATTACCGCAGAGCGTTATAATCGCGTTTTTAGCAATACTTACACTGCGTGCTCAAAAATATCAATATCTGTAATAACCGATCATTTTCTACATGAATGACCTAGGTCATTTTATTTTTGACCTTGAGTGAAATCTTGTTACGACGTTTGTGCGTCGATGTCCCTTCCACCTTGTATAGATACTGAAAGCTTTCACTAAAAGGACTTTTAAAATTAAAATTTGAAATGTTTCATTTATCTAGGTACCTAAGTATAATTTATCTTCCTGGTATTATTTCTGCGTAGTAGGTACCTACTCGCAATTGGCGTATGACAAGATGTATTAACGTGAAAGAAGCAATAAAAGTATGAAAGGATCGTACCAAGTCGCAGTCTCTAGTTTCTGTCCATCCCTGTTAGAAAAAGGCGTGGTTTGTACGTTCATATAGGTCTCAGCCTATACCGCGATATAAAAACAAACTGCAGCCAAATAACACACTTTATTTTGTGTTGTGTTCCTGCAGTGAGTAAGGTCGCCAGAGCTCCTTCTAAGGATGCGCTGCGCTGGCAGCAAGAGGAATATTCCCTCAAACTGTGGGCACAGCGGATCCTCCATAAAACTCTAAGAGGTTTTTCGGGTCGGCAACGCGCGAGTGATACCCCTGGTGTTGCAAGCGTCCATAGGCTATGGTAACCGCTTACCATCAGGCGGGCCGTATGCTTGTTTGCCACCTTAGTAGTATAAAAAAAATATCCTCTATTTCTATTAAACGTATTCGCCGATAAACGATGATGGTCAATTTAATTGTAAAATCCACCGTAATAACATCTGTAGGTGTGTCCAAATTTGCTCCGTCACGATTTTAATACCCACCATCAAAATTCAGCTTAACACTGATAAATATATTGACGGCTTAACAAGTTAAGGTTGAATTTTCCGAACTCGACCGCGCCTCATTTAAGTTCAACCGTTCTGGGCGCTGATGAATGACACAATCAATTGCCTTTGACTTTTATACGCAAAGATTAATTAATAACGAGAATTCAATCGTTTATCTTTATTAAGGGTAAAGATGGTTTTAATAGTGATTAGACTATTAAACTGAAAGGTTACTTTCTGTGGTTATTTTGGTTGGTTGTTTGCTACTGGCCGTAGCATAATGAAGAGACAAAAGACTTTTCTGCATTTAAAAACATTCAGACTAACTAAGTATGGATAGAAACCAAAGCTACAACCCGATGAAAACGTACCTATCTTATTTTTAACTGTTTATTGATGAATTATTTTTCCTAGCTAGATACCATGAAATAGAGGACCAAATAATAATTTTAACGATCAACCTACATGCTCTATACCGAGTTACCGACAAGGGGGGCTAGACAAGTTGCATTTTGACATTCGAATCGACCAACAAAATATATGTAAATGACATTAGTGACAGCCCGATTTGTCGAAAGCTTGTGTCATTTCCATACATTTTGTTTGTCGATTCGAATGTCAAAATGCAACTTGTCTAGCCCCCCCCCCCCACCGCTATGTTCATCAGTATGCAGTATCGAAAGGGTTTCTCCGAAAACATGCATGTAATATTCGACCTCCTTTTATTTCATTATCATAACTCATAAATAAGGAAATAGTTTCCTGAGCGTAACAAGTTCACGTTTCTTAAAATTTCATCTTGTTGATATTAGAATATGCCATGAATTATAACAGACATTTGTTTATTAATTGAAAAAAAAAACAATAAAACAATAGCTTTATATTTATAGCGACGTCTGTGACGACGACGACTGCTGATCACGAGGTCGTGGGTTCGACTCCCACAACCCAGAAACATTTATGTGATGAACTTAGGTGTTTGTGTTTGTCTGAGTGTTTCTTATATATTATAAGTATGTTTTTACAAAAAAAAGTATATAAGTATTATATCCATTGTCTAGTACCCATAGTACAAGTTCTGCTTAGTTTGGGACTAGATGGTGCTGTGTAAAAATGTCCCAAGCTTTATCAGACTTATTTATTAGACTTACAGAAACAATCTGACCAAAAGCAGTTGCCTGTAGCCATATAAATTTAAATCGAACCGACAAACCGTGATACAGAAGCTGATTGTGCAAAAATTGCACCAATCGTGTTTACATTGTAACTTTACATAGTTACAGTGAACGGTAATCATATACAATGTTTACTTCCGAGACTGAGACCAGCCAGTTACATCAATATCCGTTACTTGTTTACTGACCCGGGAATCAACATTACTAATTATAAAATAAAATGTTCGGATACATAAATTAAAAATTTAGAAAACACCCGACACGAAATGTAATTTGCCATTTTGTGGTGGCGGCCATCTTGGATTTGAAATATATCATAGTGTATAGTATTCTACTAGGTAAGCCCTTTCATTTGATACCTATATTGACGGAGTTGTGAAAAAATATGTAATCCGCTATTTTGTGGTGGCGGCCATCTTGGACTGATTTTCATCAAACATAGCTAAGAACACTCCCGACTAATTCACCTTTCAAAATAAAAAAAACAAAATCAAAATCGGTCCATCCGTTCGGGAGCTACGATGCCACAGACAGACACACACACACACACATACACACACATACATACACACACACACACACACACACACACAGACACGTCAAACTTATAACACCCTGTCGTTTTTGCGTCGGGGGTTAAGTTTAGCAATTACAGTAATTGATGTCACTGGAATGTTGTTTGCTAAGCAAACTTCCCAGCTGTTTGACAATTTGGGCCAATAAGACATTGATCATTAGTGACGATGTATATACGTCTTACAACATACCATCATACTATATTCCACGAAAGGTTAAGTAGAGATGTAAATACTGCTAACCTGTGTTTAAGTCCCATGTAGGTGGGAGCGAGTCTGACAAATAAAATATATTTATAGAAAATCTAGGAATCAAACCCAGGACATCCCGCTCAGCTCTCGCTCAGTCTGTCTGTTAGGCGAAAAATAATATTATGAAGAGAAAATTATAAAATTGTTTCCTTTTTTGTAATGAATAAACTCAAAACTACTGGATTGATTTAAAAAAACGCACACATTTGCACGTGTACAAACGTAATTTTGACAAGTTTGACATTTGGTATTTTAGTGTGCAGTGGTATCGAAAAGTTTGTATGGAGTGTCACAGGTGTGACATAGCTATAATTTTTTATAATAATGTCATCCCGTACGAAGGTAGGACGATGTTATAAAACTATAATTAGGTAGGTATATATATTTGATTTTATAAATGTTACATTATTAACTATTTTTCAACTGAAAGAATATCATTAAAACTCTTAATATTTTATATTTTAATACATTCGAAAGTTTAATTTAGTAGTAATTTACTATTACGCCCTTAATATCTCTGATGAGCATAGTTGGATCACTTTTTAAATTTAAAATATAAAAGTTATATATTTCTTATAGTTTAAATTTTATGGTTTAAGTTATAAAAGTTATAATTTCGAGTGGTCTATGTACCTAGTTTATTTCGCAGGCTCCACCTAGTCTAGAGTTGTTTTTTCATTGTATTTAGTGCTTTAGTTCAGAGTTTCAAAATGAATAACGAGGATCTAAGTTCTGTTCTGTGACCCACACTTCGCCGCTATGTCTAGGTCCCATGTAATAGCAGCGAGCATATTGCCATATAACCGAGCAAGCTGCTGACAGAAAATTTCAAAGAAAAAAAAAAACACTTTGGATTTGGACAAAAACCCAATAACACTTTGGATTTTTCTATAAAAAAATCTCAGTTGCAGCACGGACTTTGGATTTGTGCCCGGTTAGTGCCAATAGGTTTACCCTATTACATGGAACCAAAACATAAGCGAACTGTGAGTGTAGATACCTAAGTCAACTTCTGCTGAAGCTTTCGGCTTCGGGAGATACTGGCATGTAAAAAATAAATCAAATATATGTATACAAGGTGGGAGGGACATCGACGCACATCCGAATACCATGAGTCATGATTCTGGACCCCCCTGCGTTGAAATTTTCCGTAACTTTTTTTTATAAATTTATCAATGTTTTCTGCAGTTTTTTTTACTTGAACGTGTAAAATATCATTATTTCTATGTACCCAAATTAGATTTATAATAAAAAAATCATTATTTCACTTATTTCGGATCGCGCGCGCGTTAACATTCACCGCCGAGCGTTATAATCGCGTTTTTAGTAATACACTGCGCGCTAAAAAAATGTAAATATCTGTAATAACCGATTATTTTCTACATTAATGACATGGGTCATTTTATTTTTGACATTGAGTGAAACCTTGTCACGACGTTTGTTCGTCGATGTCCCTTCCACCTTGTATATCTAAAATGATAAGTCAAGATCACCTTTTATAAATGAACGTTTTACATATTTGATTGATAAATATATACTGATTATTTAAAACAAAACAAATGTTTTCTGTTAGAGATGGCATCAAAACGATTGTAATTTACGTGATAACATTATTTACGTTTTGATAACATATCACATTGTGTAACAAGCATCGTGTTTATAAATATGATTGATGCCTTAACTTTCCCGCGGTAAATGTTATGAATAATAAAGTACCTACCTAGAAACAACTATACACGGCTGGCCAAAATAATAGTTAAAAAAATTGAACAACTTATACTATATACCTATCACATATTTTCTTTAGGTTTATGTATATTTAACACATCAAATTGGTCACAAGCAAAACTCACATCAGTAAATGTATACATAAGTACGTCGCTGTAAACTATGTACTAGTATTAAGTGTGCGTAAACATTTCTTGCGGTAAGAATTCCTAAAATTCGAAAGAGGAGACACAATATATACAAATTTTTAATATTAGAGTCCAATCTATCAAGATATATGGATGAAACATTGTGGCCAAAGGGTGTCATATTTCGTCGTTTTATGAGCTTTAAATACAGAAATACCAGCGATGTGCGATGAGAAAATTTCTTTATAATTTTAAGTATCAGTTAATCATTTGTGTATATGGGTTTACTTTGCCTGAATTAAATTTTATAATTATTATTATTATTATTAAAATGTTGATGTTAACGTCATGCTGAATGTATTTAAAGCCCGCTCTACACTCGCCCGCGAATCGTGCCGCGAATTCACGTGCATGAACTCCACGTAGATACATAATTTAAATGTATTGTCTACACAAGTACTGTAAATAAGTTGTTGATGTGCCTTAAGAAATAAATAAGGCATCCGCTTGATTTTTGGAAATTCTCATAGGATTGGGAAAAACTAAAAGAACGCGGGACACAGCTAGTGAATACTTAAAGGAGTGTTTAAATTAAGTATTAACTTATACCTATCTCTAATCTTGTGTCAAATAAACTTTCTTTTCTGCAATTTATTTTATGCACAATATATAATATCTGAATGCATCATTACTTTGCACTCCAGTTTATTTTATGTTAGGGTTGTAAGGCTACATTTTTTTAATTTTTTAATTATTTATTATCAGGCAGACAGATGATAAATTATTGTCTGCATCTTGTTATTTTCCACTAGTTCTTAAATTTTAATGTACGAAATATTTGTTTTCTATAATATGACGACGTCTGTGGTCTAGTGGTTCGAGTACCAGATTTCTGATCACGAGGTCGTGGGTTCGATTCCCATAGGACACAAACATTTGTGTGTTTGTGTTTTTCTAGGTGTTTCTTATAATTATATTATAAGTATGTATTAAAAAAAAGTATTATATAAGTATTGTATCCATTATCCAGTACCCATAGTACAAGCTCTTCTTAGTTTTGGACTAGATGGTGCTGTGTAAAATGTCCCAGGATATTTATTTATTTAATAATAAATAAATAAATTAGTAGCCTTCCGCCAGCGCCTTCACCCGCGAGGTCTTATGAAGTTTTCCCCCGTTTTTGCAACATTTTTCACATTTTGCCACTCCGCTCCTATTAGTCGTAGCGTGATGGTATACAGCCTCTAACCTTCCCCGATAAATGGGTTATCTAACACTGAAAGAATTTTTCAAATCTGTCCAGTAGTTTTAGAGCCTATTCAATACAAACAAACAATCATATCTTTCCTCTTTATAATATTAGTATAGATATTTTACTATCAAGGCCTTCGAAGTGTTTTAATATTCAGTCGTATCTGATCTAGCCTGTTTAATACTTTGGAAGAATTTTCTTAATACTGTTCCATAGTTATAACAGAATATGATACCAAGACCTTATTAGTTAATAAATTTGAAAAATAAAGGTATGATTTTGATCAGCCCTGAATTTTACTTGCGCTATAAATATTCGTTTATCAGAGTACATAATTAGTGTTTGTTGGAGATGTTAAGTAAGTGTAAGGACAGTGTTTTGTTTTAGTAGCGATATTATTTAGTTCCGTGAATACATTTAGGTACTAATGACACAATGGCCGTTGAAAGTGGTTGTGACAGAAAAGGTAACGCTGGCATGCAATGGTTGGTCGCAATGCTGGGTAAGTACACATTTAAATATATATAATTTAATACATCATCATCAACCCACTGATAGGCACGGGTCTCCTCTCAGTATGAAAGGGATTAGGCTATACACCACGCTGGCCTAGTGCGAGTTAGCAGACTTCACATGCCCTCGAGAAAACCTCTCAGGCATGCAGGTTTCCTCACGAAGTGTTGCTTCACCGTCGAAGCGAATATGATAAGCACATGATTTAGAAGAATCAGAGGTGCGTGCCCTGGATTCGAGACCTTTGACTTGGCAGTGGTCATATCCTAGGCTATCTCTGCTTTTTTCAATAAATTTAACAATACTCCCAATTTATCCTCCAATTCACAGGAAAGGGTCCTGTGCCCACGATGTTCAATTTCTATTTCACACGGTCAAATAAACCTTTTGAAGCGTTTGACAGCTGTTTGTGAATTGGCTTGTGATCATGTCATGACGTGTGATGATTAGTCAGTTAAAAATAATTTTATGTCAATTTTCATTACTTGTAAAGTAAGAGTATCATATAATTATGATGTACCATGTACCACCACCACAACTTATTGTCCGGCTAGTAGTTAGCACGAGCTAACTTCAACCCGGTTGCAAAAATCGGAGAGAGAACAATATTAGATTTAAATTATTTAAAACGACTGCCTACGACTTGAGCTTTCGATTTTATTTATTAAAGTCCAATATTCTGTCAGTCTCTGATTTTTACGGCCGGGTTGAATTAAGCTCGTGCCAAATTTCAAGCCGGACAATAAGTTTGGCGAGAACTGTAACCAGGTATATTTGTTAGACTAAGCTAAGTTCTCATTAATTATCGTATCAGAGTTCAACCGCACAAGATCTAGATGACCAGTCTGATTAGGTATATTGTTGCTTGGCTATCAAAGGCTAACACAGTCACTTTACAGACCATACCAGTGAATAATAGAATATTGCAGCTATATAAGCAATTCTGCCATTTAGTGATAATTCTACCGTAGTTATTTCGAAATTGTAACTAAGTGGTTACCGGTTAACGAAACAAAATAAGTAATAGGTTACAGAAATGCCGCCTATTTTGGTAAAATAATCAGTTAGAATAATAGAAGGAAGAAAGATGTGTATACCGTTTTATTTGTTTCATATATATAGCTACCTAATGCTATATAATTTTGAGACTACAAGCAAAAAACAGTATGACAGTTTCTAATTTTTATGCAGGTTTTATGATAGTTTATGCAGGGGCTGGCGAAGCTGCTAAGCATTAACAAATTATCTTTTTATAGGAACACGTTTTAATAGTACAATAATATATTTTCAATTGTAAATCCCCGTCCATTTTACTCTAGGTATATTGCTGTCATTGGAACATGGAGTCATAGGAAGAAACGAATGTTAAAACAAGGCACAATGTCTTTTAGGATATATCCATACTATTTCATTTGCAGCTAACACTACACTCCTGACATACGGCTTCCAAGCGGGGTGGGTGTCACCAATGACAAAAGTTCTACAATCAAACACCTCGCCAGCTGGGTACCCATTGTCTGACTATGAAATATCATGGATAGCCAGCTCGCTTTGTATGGCAGCGACTTTCGGCGTATCTATATTTGCTTACATCGTTGACACCTACGGAAGGAAGGTTGCAGTTTTAATAATGGCTGCATTGCAAGCGGTAAGGACTTTTTGTTTCTTTTTTCGGACTATTCCTTTTTTGATTTCAACTCTTACCATTTAAAACTCTTTAGTATCCGAGAAATTCCGTTTTAAATTGGCACCTTTTAAGTTTGATTTGAAATAAGTTGCGTAAGATATTTTTTTTACCTAAACTTGGAGGTCGTAATCCAATACCTTTCTACCTTTTTTATTATTGCCAACAATATCAACGTTAACAAAGTGTCTAAGCGAAATTTTTAAAATTATCTAGTAATGTTGTAAATGACTTGCAACACACTCCCAACATAGGTTAACATAATCTAAGTATCTTAGAAAATATAGTTATCATTTCATGTATCTACAATTAAATGAAAAACGAATTCTAGGTAAAATTTAATTATCCTTGTACGCGTATCTGGGCTTAAACAAAACACAACACAGCATGTTAAGTAACAGATAACCTTGGGGGCTAGACAAGTGGCATTTCGACATTCGAATCGACAAACAAAATATATGGAAATGACACAAGCTTTCGACAAATCGGGCTGTCATTAATGTTATTAACATACATTTTGTTTGTCGATTCCAATGTCAAAATGCAACTTGTCTAGCCCCCCTTGGCCTAATGTTTACACCAATGTCTGTATTGTCTAGCATTTTAAATTACAACCAAAACTGTTTCTAGCTCCCAGCGTTAATTAAAAAACTATTTCAGTGTTCGTGTTTGAGCACATCTTTGTAGAATTATACATAAGTCGTTTGGCACGAACCACGCACGATAAAAGTCTTATTAGATTAAGCACGCACGATGCTTTTGGACGTTCAGTGATCCACTTGTTTTTTAGAAGCTTGACGCCTCGTTTGAGCTTAGTGATTTTGTAGCTGGTCGCTGCGATTCGGAAACTTATTTTTTTACAAAAGATTAAACAGGTAATGTATTATTGAATTGCGGTTGCTAAGCAACAGAATAAAAATGCAAGTAGGTTAAAACCCGAATGCAAAAAAATCAACTGAAAAGCAAAAAAGTAAATATGCCTATGTCACCTTTCTAATAGACAATTTAACAAACTACATCAACAAATTTTAGTAGAGTGGTGTCAAGTTCATAGACATGATCGCATGCCTTTGCAACTTTTGGGAGTTCCTGTATCATCGTATGTAGCTCGTAAAATAAAATTACGGCGCGCATCTTAAAAAATTAAGTCAAAACTTATAACTCAAAAGGCATTTCTAAAATGTATTTCAATTAGTAATTAAATTAAATATTGCTTAAACACGTGAAGATTTTTCAGTCACTTATCTTAATCTTTTCGAAATGTTTTACAATTTGTACAGAATCATAATGTAAGCTTCTACGATATCAATTTCAAGCAAAATACATTTGAGTTTCTTTGAAAAGTGCTTACGCGCTTAAAGAATTATATTCTTTTAAATTACTTTTAACAATGTACTGAAAAAAAGTTATTATACTCTTTAGCCTTAAAAATAATAATTTATTTCTAGAAAATATAAATATTATCATTACCTATCAGATTTTTTATATTTTTTGTGTACAAGAATCGAATTGAGTGTATGTACGATGGGCAGAGATATAGGTCCTATGTACACCTACAGTTCCCCATGTACGTAGTGGTCGTAAGTGTGATTGCTACGTTAGAGGACCTGGGTTCGATTTCCAGGTTTAGAAGAATATTTCGGGTTGTTCTATAAAATTCTCAGTAGCAGTTTTGTAAACATACACAGTTTATAATTAAACAGAATTATGTTGTTGTACTGACTCGTTGGTCTAGTATCTCAAGCATGACTACTACGCTAGAAGTCCTGGGTTCGAATCCCCGGTTCAGCAAAGTCTTGTTGGGGTTTTCTGTGATATTCTCAGTAGCAGCTCGGAGTCTGGATTTGTGTTCGGTTGATGGTAATAGGCTCGCCTATTACATGGGACCTAAAATCATAACAGTGAAATGTGGGTATACAATACACACTTCTGCTTAAGCCTTCTGGGAATATAGGCGTGATGTATGTCGTTATTAATTTTACATTATCCCATTTCAGTTATGTTGGGTGATTAAGCTGTCTTCTGCAAATATAGTCTGCTTAATAATCGCAAGGTTATGCTGTGGACTCTCAGCCGGAGGTTGCTACAATGTGGTACCAATGTACGTCAGAGAAATAAGCCAAGATGACATAAGAGGGGTCCTCGGATCCTTTATCATACTGTTCCAAAATATTGGTATACTGGCAATGTTTACGATGGGATCGTTCACAGAATATTATACTGTGTTGTGGGTTGTTTTATGGGTGCCTGTGCTGACTATTCTGCTGATGTTGAAGGCGCCAGAATCACCGGCGTACTCAGTGAAGATAGGGAAGATTGATGTAAGTTTGGTTGTGTATTAGTACATTCTATCTTAAGGAAGGCCTTAAATTATTGAGACTTGAACTTTACGTAAATGAGATAGAGGACTGCGTGATAAAGAATGACTAACTATGCTGTATCAATTATATCGACTTATGTAACTATCTTTTTGTATTTTCTAGCTTTTTCCATGCTAAGATAATACCAGATATTTTAATGAAGGAAAAAATCGACAGGCAGGCAGGATTCGAACCTGCGTCTTCTGGTTAAATACTTCAGACGGTATGATCTCCATAAGCCACCGCGACTCCCAGGTCGAAATTTTCCTTCACATTCTAAATTTACGCCTCAAGGTGACGTACAGTCCTGTTCACCAGTCGATTTAATCCTTCATTAAAATAATTGACTTAACTATTTTGAAAACTATTACAAAAGAAAGATTGGACCGGCATCGTTATTAGTAGTAGGTATAAGTGCGCTTAATCATAATAAGTTACCGCTATAATTGCCTAGTAACGAATTGTCTCCTACAGTCCTCAAAAATCTCTTCTACTGTATCCTATACTAATTTTATCGTTAGCCTAGTGGTTCTAAGCGGGACTGCTACGCTTCATGTCGTAGGTTCGATCCCGGGTCTAGTAAAGTGTAATTGTTTTTTTTTTATAAAATATTCGGAGTTTGGATTTGTGCCTGGTTAAGCAATAAACTCGTCGCCTAATGGGACCTAAAAATACCGGCAAAATATGGTTTTACATTAGTACGCCTCTGTCTAATCCTTCGGGGAATACAGGCGTGACAGTGTTTTCTGTTACTACCCTAGACATGTGTCCTACTTGTGGCCTAATTAATTTTTCCCAAAAATTACCTTTACTTTATTCATCTTTACGTTTTCACCGATATTTACACGTCCGATATTAAGTCACCGGTATATCTCTAGGAAAACCGAATTGGAAAACGTACCGGATCTTGCCCCCGGTGTCTATAAAAGAGAAATAACATATTTATGTAAGTGTTTACAGAACATTTCGAAGGAATTCTTTATCCACTTTGTTATTCACCCGTTAAACTACATGTCCAGTGTAATTTTCTTAGGAAACATTTAATTCGTAATGAGTTTAGTCATTTCACCAAAGTTTTTCATTCCACCCACACGTTCGTTTACTCTCATGACGTAAACTCGGCGCAAACAGTTCTCAGTCCATTATAACCAGTTCATTACCTCCCCAGTGATATATTCACCCAACAAAGCGCCGGCAATGAGGCAATTTACTAATCCATTAATAACAAGAAAGCATATCTCTACTGTATAGATAAATAGGAGCCCGAACCGAAATAGCACAGATAATTATAGACACAATATCAAAAGATATTAAATAAGATTTTTATGATACTTGACGTACTATGAATAAAATACGTCATGTATCCTCCGGGGGTAGAAACTCGAAGAGCCAATAGATATCTAATAGAAAATTGAAAGCAAAAGGGATCGCCCGTCCGTCCGCCCAGCGCTTAAGATCTGTAATGTATGAGTATGTACATAATTGATAGCAGGTGAACCAAAAGCCGTGTTCAGAAATGCTGCATTTTCCCCAGAGAGAATACTCTGTTAGAAAAGCAATGCTAACATATTTTCCTTTAGAAAATTACATGTAAAAAAAAATTTATGTGAAGTTGCGGTGAGTGAAAACGCGAATCTTACTATTCTATAATTTTTTTGGTTGCCTTATCACAATAAAACCTTTTTATTACCTTAGAAATTGCTAACAGCTGCGACCTGACCTACAGAAGACCTTAGGTATTCTCATTTATTTCACCAAGTTTCTTCAAAAAAAGAAAGTACTTACTAAGTTTCTTCTAAGACTTCAAAAAAGCGTTCTTTTATATACGCACTTAACGTTGTGTTGTTTTTTGTTTTTGTAACCTATTTAGTATGGAATAAAGTTTGCTCCTTAGATGTTCCCTAATACATTTAATTGGTGTCTAACAATCGTGTCTGTACAACTATGTTTGATCGCCTTCCAGTCTAAAAGAATGCAATACTGATATTTTTCACGGAGTAAAGGTGAAAATATCAGTATTTTATACAAAGTGACTGCTGTTAGACAATTGCTGCATCCCAATTACTATGTAATACTAGTATCTTATCCTATGACGACTATTTAAATAGGTGTTCTTTATGGCAATAGGGACCGAAGACAAAAAGTGGTCTCGATGTGTCAAAAATACACGACACCCATCCATAAACTGAACGTGGCAAAAGCTTAACCTTGAAAATGTATTAGTCAGCAGAGTACACATTTACATACCATAGAGGTGTACTAATGTACACCCACAGTTCGCTTATATGTTTAGGTCCCATGTAACAGTAGCAAGCCTTTTGCATGAACCGGGCACAAACCATACTCCGACTCCGAGCTGCTAGTGGGACTTTCACAGAAAACACCAACAACACTCGATTACCAGGGTAATCGGAACTAGCATCTCAAGCGTAGCAGACACGCTACTCAGCCCCAAGAAATAAGTTATTATAATGCATACCAACCTTGTGCGAAATCCTTAAAAGAAAACCGAATAAATAAAAGATTGAACTTGCTAAAATTTTTGTTGCTTACAGGAAGCGGCCTCAACGTTGGCATTTCTCAGAAGATTGGATGTCAACGACAAAGTAATACAGAACGAAATTGACTTCATGAAAAATGAAGAGCTCACTTATAAGTCACTGCCAAAGGTTTCTTTTAAAAGTATACGTGAGTAACAAAGTTTCTTTCATATCTACGAGACCTTTATTATATCATTTGGAGATTCAAGTATACAATATTGATCATGCCGGTCGGATGTTATTGTTATAAGGGGAATTATTGAAGTGAACTGTATATTTCAGTATATTATTGGGTAAGTGGACTATATAACATATTTCAGTGAAGAGCATGTTTCCAAAAAGGTTTTGAATGGTGTTCCTCCTTCCTTTCATCCACCTTTTCTTTAAAAGGTGGATGGACAGTGTGAGAAAGAATATGGCCACAAAGGAGTTGAAGACCTGTCGACGAGATGACGGCTAATAGAGATGTATGGAAGAAAAAGACACTGCGCCGACCCCAAGTAAATTAGGATAAAGGTAGGAGGATGACTGTATATTTCAGTATGTTATTGTTCCATTACTGGGCATGGGCTTCAGATTGAAATAGAGTATTTTATGAGGCATTTGAAAGTAATCTGTTTAGAATTTAAGTAAATTTTCCCTTCGAGGTATTTAAAGACAAAGAACGGAGAGACGAGGTAGGAGGGGCAAGACAGAAAGGGGAGAGGAGAGAAAGTGAGAGATGAGAGAGTAAGTTGAGAGAGGAGAAAGAGATATACAATTTTTACAGATTTTAATAATACTTTCAATTTATACTCAATATTTTTATTGCACTCCATAATCATGTTCGATGTTAAAATATCACAATAGGTTCGTTATGGACCCTAAAGAGCACGGCAACTTAGAAGATATCTCTGATAGGTAGCTGGTGTATTAGCCATATATAAATGTGGACTGAGTAACTCAATTATAGTAGAGAGGTGTTTGTATTTTCGCGTTTCGTTCACAATTTTTAAGAGGATATTATGCTATTTATAATGGAACTGCTTAGGTGGATGTGGATATTGTCTGCATTAAAAAAATAGCACTGTTGATTTATGGTTCCGCATTCGTCAGACATTTTTATACCCAAACAATACTTATAAACCACACTTCTTATGCCTATAGTCTGCACGGAACTAGTTGGCCGCACCTTAGGTATGTGAGCGGTGGGACGGAGGGGTGCGGGCGCTTGTTTTCGTTCATAGATCCCCCTGCCTCACCCCCGTCCCTACCTAAGGCACCACCAACTATTTCTGCGCATAATTCCTACAGCAATATTCATATCGGGCAGTATTAACATTATCATTGTGCCCCACAACCTGCAATCTAAGCGACCTCTGCGCTGCCACTGACGATGCTGTGGAAGTGGCGAAATTTTGGGCACACCATATCTAATCTAAAAAATAAAATCGTACCATCGACACGAAGAAGAAGAACATTATCATTAGTCCGATTCTGTCCATTGCTGGACAAAGGGCTTTTCATGCATCTTCCATTCGATTCTGTTCCAGAATACTTTGCCTCGTTGGTTTAGTCTAGTGGTCCCAAGAACGACTGCTACGCTAGAGGTCCTGGGTTCGATCCCCGGGTCGAGCATAGTGTTGTTGGGTTTTCTGTGACATTCCCAGTAGCAGCTTAGAGTCTCGATTTGTGCCCGGTTGATGACAATAGGCTCGCCCCCTATTAAGTACATGGGACCTAAAACATACCGGCGAAATGTACGCCTCTGCCTACTCCTTCGGGGAATACAGTTGTGATGGTATGAATTTATCTTCCGTCACCTTTACTATGTCATCGCACCATCTAGCCGAGGGTTGACCGATATTCTGGGGCCAGTTCTCGGTTGCCAATCTCGCGCTTTCCCGTCCTCTCTCCGACATACGTGACCTACCAATCTCCACTCGAGAGTAGCAATTCTAGTGATGTTGGTTACTACTTATATTTTACCAGTTGTACCAATTTTATCTCGAGTATTTCTACGCGTGGTAAAAGTATTATTATATTACACAGGTTTGAAATATCCGACCAACGCAAGAAATATTTCTTCTGTAACAAGCCACCTTAAAGGAGTTCTCTGAGTGCAATTTTAAGACGTTTTACGTTGGTGTAATGAAATCCATCAACTTGCTAAACGTATTTCAACTTTTTAAACACTGTTAAAGGCTTGGAGGATTTGTAAGCCTTCAAGGTTGTCAAGATTTGAAATTCAAAAACTCTAATGTCTTAAACGTACTATGTAGGTTGTTTAAACGTTGCTATGTAGATTGTGGTTGATAAGTGATATTTGTAACACTTTGTTAAATTTGTGAATATGTTTTTATGCTTATTCTAGTAAACACCAAACGTTATATTAACTTGAAATGTTGTAATAACAACCTTTATTTTAGGACTGTAACTGTTGTGCGACATCAAAAATGTGTAGGTATTCTAATATTTCCAAGCTACTACTGAGAATTTACTTATGGACTAAATAACATTGTGTGACCTGGGAATCGAACCAAGAAACTTACGCTTAGCAACCGCATTTGAGGCACTAGACCTAACTGATTATCATTTTTTTAAGTATTAATCGCTTTGTATTTATCATCATCAACCCATATACTGTCCCACTGCTGGGCACGGGTCTCCTCTCCGTATGAGAGGGATTAGGCTATAATCTACCACGCTGGCCTAATGTGGGTTGGCAGACTTCACAATCTTGCCGCCGAGAAAATCTCTCAGGCATGCAGGTTTCCCCCACAATGTTTTCCTTCACCGTAAAGCGAGTGATTATTACGCACGTAATTTCAAAAAGTCAGAGTAGCGTGCTTTTGATTCGAACTCGAGATCTTTGATTTGGCATTCCCGTGGTCATACCCCTAGGCTATCACTACTCACTCTATTGTATTTATGAAAAAAAAAGAATTAAAAGACAAAGAAAGCTCTCTTGATAAAAGCATACAAACCCATATCATAATAAAGTTTTACATGAATTTCAGTTAAAAACAAAGTGTGGCGGCGCGGGTGCCTCTTAAACATAGTCTTGGTTACACTTCAAGCGCATAGCGGGAACTTTGCCATTTTGACGTACTCGCCGGCCATTTTGAAATCAGCCGGCGTCACGTGGAACCCAGAGCTGCAGACTTTGAGCTTCCCCGCAGTTATGATCCTGGCCTCATTTATCTCAATGAGTTGTGTGGAAAAGTTCGGTCGGAAGGTAAAATGTTTTCCAAAGTAATTTTGATAAATGTGTTTGTTGGAGTCTAATCTTTATTACTGATCGGATTACACGGGAAATCTTTCCCTCGCTTTGCGTTTGAGCATTTTATTTGCACTTGTTTCTTGTTCTCTCGAGGGTTTTTGCTTGAGATGTTGACGGTTGTTCTTATAAGTAATTTTTATCATTATTGTTTTTTCAATTTTATACTGATCACATTAATTTGGCTTAGTAATTGAATTTCGGAATTGATATAGGTATAGTTATGAAATAGTCTAAATAATAATAATAATAATAATAAAATTTAATTCAGGCAAAGTAAACCCATATACACAAATTATTAACAGATACATAAAAAAGACAGAAAATTATACAGAATTTTTTTTAAATAAGGTCTGAAGAACATAAGCAGCTAAAAATGGTTTTTTTTTTACTACTTCTACTTTGGCGTTTAATTTTAAATTAAAACTTTCGCTGCGACAGTTGCACCATAGTATGTTTGTCGCAGTAATGCCTTATGATGTAGCAGTCAAGCCTGCTTGCAATCATCTTTAATCTAAAATCTACTATGCTGATTTTCCTAACCTAACAAAAAATATCTATTTAAAAAAAACGTTGCACAACAGTATTTTTCCTGTATCGTGGGTACGTTTGCAAACACAAATTCTCACATATACACAAACTGATAGACCCGGAACAATCATCTGTGACTATACAAATATTTGTTTTGCACGGGAATAAAACCCGTAGCGCATAAACCATTGTAGGGTACTGTGCTATTCTTACATTCATGAAGCAAATATTGAGGAAAATTATTTTAATTTAGCTTTATCAAAAAATTTTGGGATAGGAAAGAAAGAAGGAAAACCGTTCAGTCTGTAATACTATTTGTTACTATCTTTAAAATTAGAAAATAAGTGTTAGGCAAACATTAAATTACATTTCCTGTTTTAAAGTTTAGAGACAGACAAACATATGCACACTGACTCACAAGCAGTTCAACAATAATTTACCTTGAATGATAATAACCAACCCTCCACCCCCTCTTCACTGAAATGGATAGGTATACAACGATTCGTAATCGTTAATGCTACTTGAACTTTCGATATAGACCCCTCCAGAGTACTTACTGTTCAGAGTAGAATGGCACTTCACTTCGAAGCCAGCGATACTAATAATATTTTTTGAATATTGAAACGATTTTGATCGAATTGGATAGTGATTTTAGTAGTTCTTGGAACCAACAGTTTACGTTTAATTACTTAATAAACATTTATATAGATACTGTTAAAACCAAATGCAGTTAAACGTAAAACGTAAGACATATTAGTTTTGTACTTAAATTGTGCGGTGTAGATACCTACTAAACTGGGGGACATATACCTACTAAAAATCGCATTTATTTTCTCACGCCCTATGGAATTTGTGACGCAAAGACAGCCTTTGAAGACAAGATTGTCTAGTACAAATAACAAACCACATTAAAGAGTGAGACTGCTTGCCCAAGACTTGCTGCTGCTGGCATGAGTGAAGCCGCCTACTGAGGCCATTGTCTGGCAGTTCAGTTCAGTTCAGATCACTTAGAAATCATCATACATAAAATTGTCTATTGGTAAATAACACAAATTGATGAAAATTGCCGGGCGAAAGGTTTTGCGTGATCATTTCCTTTTTAACCCCCGACGCAAAAACGGCGGGGTGTTATAAGTTTAACGTGTCAGTGTGTGTGTGTTTGTCTGTGGCATTGTAGCTCCCGAACGGATGAACCGATTTTGATTCTGTTTTTTTATTTGAAAGGTGAATTAGTCGGGAGTGTTCTTAGCTATGTTTGTTGAAAATCGGTCCAAGATGGCCGCCGCAAAAAAATGGAGGATTACATATTTTTTCTCAATTTCCTCAATATGGGTATCAAACGAAAGGCCTTAACGAGGAGAATACTGTACACGATGATAAATCAAATTTAAAATCGAAGATGGCCGCCACCATAAAACAGCAAACTACATTTCGTGTCGGGGATTTTCTACATTTTTAATTTAGGTTAGGTTTTTACTATACATATTATTATATTAAGCACAGTAGGGGCAATTCGAACCTTAGAAAATTTTTATGATGTGACAGAATACATTAACTTGGCAGAGAAATATCCTCTTACTTACACAAAAAAACATTAGATAAATCAAGTTAAACCTGTCTCTCCAAACCAAAATCTCTTATATAGTTTGGAAACTAGTGCAAAAATAACACATCGGGTTTAATGTTTGTCCTTTGGCGTTTAACTGTGGCGAATGCTGGCCCAGTGCCAATAAGATCGACGGGCTTTTCTCAGTTGATACAACTTGAAAGGACATAAAGGCCGATAGCATTTTTCTAACCTTTTTTACTTTACTTTTTTCTAGGCAATTAATCTTACTGTAGAACTATTAGTCCAGGTTATTGACCTTCTATATTGAAATTTGAAAGAGAGGGAAAGCTTTTGAGAGAGCTTTAAAGTTGTTGAAAGTGACGATTGGCATACCAACCTATATTATATTCTTGATAAAAACTAACCCAGATAACATATTATACAAGCTTTAAAAGTCCGTAGCTGTAAAGGTAAGTAAAGATTAAGTAACATGATGTATAACTTATGCTAAATAACATGTCCACATACATTATGTAGCATTGTTGTTTAACATTGCAACATACCTATAACAATACTATTCACATTAGAATAACAAACAATGCAATATAACCACGTTATAACGTCAAGTTATATAACATTGTTGTAAATATGATTAACGTGTTAAATAACTTGTTATTATAGGTATAACATTAGTCTCCACAGAAACATGTTATATAAATATTATTATGTCTTAAAATGTATTGTTATACGCTATACATATAGTCTGTACTCACCCTAAGATTGAAAATCCACTATGCAAATCTTATCATTTCAACATTGATCTAGCTATTTTAGAGACGCAAACAGTACCCGTTAATAGATTCATGATATCTAAACAATCTCTAGGTACAGTGTAAATTAAATGTACACTACTTAATAAAGAAAGAACTAAAGGAGTAGCTGCTAGTCGGGACAAAATTAAGTCGCCTTTGAGTCTGCAATTAATTAAATGAAAAACGTTTCTGAAAAACAGGAAATACGGAATTAAGGAGACAACGCTTGATGCAGCAGTGAAAGACACAGTGCAAATGTAAATTGAATATACCTGATCGTGTTATTAATGAGGAAATTTTAAGTCAGGCAGATGAATTATAGGAACAATATAAACGAAAATCT
The DNA here is from genome assembly GCA_946251955.1 of Acronicta psi. Classification (NCBI taxonomy): domain Eukaryota; kingdom Metazoa; phylum Arthropoda; class Insecta; order Lepidoptera; family Noctuidae; genus Acronicta; species Acronicta psi. Next base: position 4,021,807 of record OX276475.1, on the reverse strand, counting down.
ACCTTTACATCGGTTTAAATGGGGTTTTTCGTGTAAATCTTTATTATCTAAAAATAGATTTTGATTATTTTTTATGATCGGCAAATTGTTTTTTTAACGTAGTATTTGATAAATTTGGAGGATACATCACTTACTACTTGATGTTGACGATTTTCTTTAAAATTAAACTGTATTTTACAGATTTTATCGCGTTATATTGAAATATATTATTTTAACACCGACGTTTATTTGATAAAAATAAAACCTTTAAAAGACCGTTTCATTGTTTTTTTAAAGACCACCTACACTGTTTTTTCTACACTTTATAAATATACCTAAGTACCAAAATAATTTAAGACGAGCACCGAGATTCTAGAAGTAGATAATGTGGTTTCGCTTTATTGGGATATAAATTGATGTGGGTGGCCTTTATTCAGAAATATTTACGACGCGATTAAGCAATATTTTATTTATAATCATTTTATAGTGCCATAGTTGACCATTAAATACACGATGATAATTAAATGATAACCCGAATGGATTTTTGTCTGGTTAATGGAAATTACACGGCACCTAAACATATCAGCGAACTGTGTACAATTGTACATTTCTACACCCCTGCCTAACCCTCGGGAAAGATGGAAGGCGTGATGTAAAATTATGTTTGTCAATAATTTTCACATGAGTGAATCCACAACAGAGATCATTCATTCATACATATTCTATGTATTTATCGTATTCGTTTGGCCTGCCTAGCAATGTCCGTGAACAGGTCATTAGTGATTAGTTTCATCAACCGATTAAGTTAGATGTTCAGTTCGTTTGGTTGAAGGTCACCCATCTAACCCCTCTGTTTATGGATATTGGTACTTATTTATTTAATTAAGGATCGCCAACAAAAAATCTAAAATCTACATACATATCAGTATCACGCCTATAGATATTTCCCTAAGAGATTTACACAGTGTAGTATACCCTCTGAGCCTATTGCCATTAACCGAACACAAATCCAACCTCCGAGCTCCAACTGGAAAGGAAGTCATCAAAAGCCCATACAACTCAGGCCAAATTTGTACCGGAGGTACATGACAGCTGTCAAGTTGCCAGTTTTTAGCATGAATGTGCCGTAATGGCGTGCGTTTGACATTCCAAAACTGACACTGACAGCAGATAGCTGTCAAGTTGACAGTTTGTACGATGAAATCATTCCAAAACAGATAATAGTGTGCCAAAATAGCGTGATTTTTCTCAAATTAAAAGTTTTTTTTCTCATCCCCACTCAAAATTAAAAAATAGTACGACTAGAGTTCTAACCAGCGTAATACAGGGTATTTTTTCCAATAAGTGTACCTTCGGTACATCATTTAATCCAACAACATTGCTAGAATCGATTACCGTTAGGCCAACAATGAGGCATTAGGTGAGACTATTAACGTTTTTTTAAATTAATTTTTCAGCCTCTCATAACAATAACATTCTCGGTAGCAGTTGTTTCACACGCAGTATTGGCCACTACCATGTTAATCTTGGATCAAGGAGGATCTACGCCAGGATGGGTGCCCGTGACTGCAATAGTGTTATATGTGTGCGTGTACGCAGGTGGTATATCCTCGATGCCGTATATAATTATGGCTGAGATGTTTAACTTTCAAGTGAGTACTTTATCTACTACCTATTCATATTTTTACCGAGCGCTATGGAAAAACATGTTATACATGCACACTAATGCAAACTGTGATGTTTAAAAATATGTTTATCAAAATATGCTTTTATTGGTAGGTAGAGATTTTTTTCTTGGTACCTATCTATTTGAGGTTTGATATAATAATAACATAAATTTATAAATTTTACGTAAAGACGTGGTGATTTATCCCTGAATAATATATTGAAAGGTAGTTGTGATCAGTGTGACCACTCTAAATACGACGAAAGTGATTGAGCTTGCGACCCGATGGCCAAGGGTTTCAAAATAAATCTTATTCGTACGTACAGTTGAATAGTAGCTTGCATGAAAGATCTTCGCATCCCTATTAAGCAAGCTTGGTAGAATATAGACAAAACAATTAATTAATCAATCATTTTCCCCTTTTAGTATTATAGAAGTTATCACAACTTAAAGTCCTAGGGTTTCAAGGAATCCGTATTGACACCAAACGACACCAAAATAGACAGGACAATGCTAAAATAAAAATTATGACTTAAAAGAGCCTCTTGCTTTCTAAAATCACACGAAATATTGAGAATAATGTTTTATGCCAACTTGGTACATTTAAGCCGTGTAAGGAGAAACTGTTAAACCCATAAGCTGGTTTGACTTCGAGAAAGGTGTTTAATATTATTCATGCAAGTACCTACCATGTCGTGAACCGCAATATACTAGAACACTAAGTAGATTCGTGTAGCGAAACATATTAATATTATACAAACACTTGGAACACTACCGCCTCAACACATCTTTATCGTGCCAATCTTTGAAATTAAGGAGTCAGTATATTATTATGTTGAACTTATAAGCAAAATCTAGATCTAGATAATAATTTTACCCGAAAACCTATCCATCCTGTTTCAAATACCTACTTAATTCTAGCCGTGTTTTGTGTACGGTTTGGATGAAACCCGCCCATTCCCCTTTGCTATTTATAGCGCCGCCGCCGATCCACACTTCTCAATAGTTAGGAATCTGTCTGTGATTTCGGCACCTTTTAGTAAACTAATGGAAGAAGGAATACTGGGTTTGCTACAATTGAGTGACTTCAAGTCTTATTAAACCGGCTTATGTAGCAAAATTATCACAGAAAATAGGAGAATAATTTAGGCCGCGATGCGGCGCCATAGTTAGGACGTTTGGAGAGGCCTCACCATGATGGCAGTAGTGGATGTTTTATACCATACCATGGCCAGAACATATTATAGGGCGAGGGCCTTCCCTTGCCGCCCTACCCTGCCGCCTCCCCAGGTGGCAGAAATCCATGACATTGGGAACTGGGAATCTGGGAAAACTATATTTTCATTAAAAATGTTCCCAAACTCCTTTTAAATCCCTTTGTTAGCTAATAACGACAAAATCTCAATTTCAGTCATTGTACTATAAATTCAAAAGGAAGAAATTATAATAGAGATAACCTTATTATATATGTATAACTGAGTAATTTGATTCATTGTGACTACACAGGAGAAATTGAAAAACCAGATTTTTCTGCGTTACTGAATCGTGATTTTTTTCTCGTTATTCTTGTTAAGTTATGGGCCTGTCAGTTGACGCATTGCGTGGTTTTAAAATTAAAAAAAAAAAAACATTCAGCCGCAATTTGTTTTTCGATTCAGTACGTCAATCTCGTAACATGGTTTAATTTAATTTATTTTTCTTGTGTTTCATTCAATATTCGAGACAGATCAAAGAGTTACTTTTGTATATGTTTTATTGTCAACTAAAAAACCTTTAAATTTAAGGCTGTGTGTGTTAGGTTCACGGAACACTTTGAACGAAATCTATGGCCCTATTGGCGATAATAATTTTATTAGTACATTGAGGAAAACAATGAAAGGTTTGTCGACATGGGTCTGCCTAAATCCCATTACCATTTGTATCCAACACTTAATAATTACTGTAACAACCTAACACAGTTGCGGTTGGACCTAGATAAATGGACGCAACTTCCTGAAACTCGAGCAAGTTACAACTAGGTCTCTGAAATTGTATTTTGCTAAATCACGGGATTTTCCTTCAATCCTGTTCTCTAATAATGAATTAATGAAATCCAACAGCATCAGATACCTACATAATAAATTTTCAAGTCAAGTCACTTTGTTAGAAAACACATTAATTCTAAGTAGATTTCCTTCTCCCAAGAGTTACGTCGATCCGCAGTAATGGCTAACTTCTACGGACACAGCATGAACACTAAATTAAAATGAGCGTTCTTGGTATTGTATCGTAGTGCACTTAACTTTGCATTTCTCGACGTTTGGAATATATTTTAGACTCACTGGGGACTAAGTGTGACCATCGCTGCGAAGCGTTGGTTATATTAAATGATAGCATACCATCATAGCTGTATCCCTTGGAGGGTTAGCCAGAGTAATTTTTGTTACATGTAATAGGGGGCGAGGCTATTGCAATTAACTGGGCATAAACCTGTCATGATGTTACTAAGAATTTTATGATTTATAGAAAACCCCAGTTACACTTAACTACGTAGTACGTAACAGTTGCGCTTATGACCTGAATGAATACAATAATGTACTAAAAGCAGCCTTTGTCTTTTCCCCAGAATGCAATCTATATCATTTACAACTTCGCATACAAATGTAACATAAATGTCGGGTTTAGATGTATTTCTTTAATATGTCATCGTGTATGCTTAGGGTTAATAATGTAGCAAAGCCTGTAATTCGCTGACAGGGAAAAGTAGAGCTGCGACTGCACACCCACGTAATGTGAAGTACACACTTTTAGTGTACATAATTGCACAGTTTGGTCTGAACAGATTTATAGTCTACCGTGTTTCTGTGCACTGCAGACATTTTTGGACATTGCAGTAATTAATTGGAATTTGCATCATGTCTTTTTAATGAAGGCTGCGCTCAATTAGGTGATTGAGACGCATTATTTTTAATCATCCCTCTACCATGATAAACGGGGTAAATGACAGAAAGATACTCGAATTATTTACTGTGAAGCTACTGTCTCTTGTAGCTTGATCGATATTAAGTTTAAGTTTGAGATGATCTCAGACGGGCTCCGATTTTATATTCTCACTTAGGCTGATATTCAGAGACGATGCTAAGCATAAACATAGGCTTCCGTATGTCAATTTGTAATATAAATTTGACATACGGAAGCAATACTTTACGCCTAGCATCGTCTCTGAATCTTAGCCTTAAAGTCAACGGAAATCTCTCTCTAATCTAAGCCTGTAGATTTAGTTGCAATTTGTCATTCGAATCGAAAAACTAATAGACACAAAATGTATGGAAATGACACAAGACAAATTGGGCTGTCATTACTGTCATTTCGTGATGCCATTTATTTTGTTTCTATTCGTTTGTCGATTCAAATGTCAAATTGTAACTTGTCTACGTCCGTGTAGACAAGTTTCTAATTGATGGACGAATTGAATCAGAATATATATGTACACGTCATTTAAGAACGCTTGATTTGTCTACAGCTCAATGTCATTTCCATAAATTTTAGCCATCCTTACTGACATTATAACTAAGCAACCCAAAAATGTAATTACTGCAATGCTAAAATAAATAAATTCGTTGCTATGGAAGCAGAATAATAACAATATTACAACTCCTAACCTAAACGCATTGTCATAATCGGGGAAAGCAAAGTTTGTACCTAATTAAGTTTCAAAACTACACCGGCTGAGTTCTGCTCAATTTACATGTCTGCTACCGGGAATTTGAATTTAGAACTGCGCTAGTTGGAAGCTTTTTCTATCTTACATAAAATGGCGGCTCGACGCGACGCCGAATTTCAAATTAGTGCTCGAAAATTTTTCGGTTTCACGCACGTGCTTACAGATTGGCGACTCGTGTGCTATGTGCTCGTTCATGTTATTTAAGCCTGAAATAGGGTCATGTTAATGTGCGAGTAAAATAGTTTTACGTAGCCAATCTAAACCTGGATGTATGTAAGTTATTTTGGTAGTCAATTAAATATCAACTGCGGCAGTAGGGGATTATTTTGGTCACTATTGTATATTTGAAATGGTAGACGATTTAGAATTATCAAAAGTCACGTGACCAGTCGTGCTATTACCATCTATCATCAGTTCTATATAATTATTAAAATTGTAGAACATAATGTCAGTAAAACTACAATGAAAACCAAACATCGATAAGAAAATTATTGATAAACGTAAAAAGGAGTTTTAAAAACTGTCTCGTTTTTATGCAAATATATGCAGCTGTTGACAATTTTTTTGACTACCTTTAAACGAGTCATCAATTGCCGTTAGTTTAATATTTTTGCTCACAAAGGGGCTTTGGTTACATAACACAATACCAATAGAACGCGATTTGTTTGTTGAAAAAATAAAATCTATTTTGACTTAGATTTTTGGTCATACTGGATTTTTTTACAGTCCGAATTCCATTTTTTTATTCACGTTAGTCCCTTTAATAATGTTTACTTCTGCTCGATCATATGTATCTTTAGAAGTCGTAACAGAATTGATGAGTTGAATGATGATTCAAATATGGACCACAGATTATGAAGCAGTTGTCTAGGTACTATATAGCACAATATCAATATACTGCAATTGTCTTTCCAATTTTCAAACATGACAATTAAAGGTTAATAATAAAAGAAACAGTGTAGCACATTTTGTGTAATTGTGACGTCTTGGCGACGAAACGGATGAGTCTGCTTGGCAACGGGTACCCGAAGCCAGAACTTAGGCTTCTTCCTCTTAGTGGGTTAGCCACCTTCATGAACCTTCAAAGAGTAAGGAATATACGGTAATGGAGAGAACACAAAAGATGCTACTGGGTCGGCGTGGTGCTGGCTATGCCAGCCCTCATAGCAAGATAAGCAGGGGTAATATCAGAATGGTGCAACAAGAATTGCTTATTAACAGTTATTAACCGATAACTGCTAGCAGTCTGAGCTTCTTCTTCTTTAAAAAGATCTCTCTTTCTTTCTTCTTTAGAAATCTTCATTTGAAAAGATGAATACTACAACTGCTACAAATTCTGCGTGAGATACCGGTTAATGGCAATATACTTGCCCCTTATTACATTTGGTGTACATTAGTACACTTCTGCGTGTCAGTCGTCAGGATTGTTTTGGTCATCAGACGCATAATATAACAAATATTATGCATCTGATGACTGATTAAAGTAGTGCATTAAACAGGAAAAACCCACTGATTTCTGACACTTACGCGAATACTAGACATTTAAATAAAACTACTTTTTACGGATTTTATCGCGTTATATTGATATTGATAATGGAAAAACCCATTTTTTTGTAATGCGGAATAATCCTAATCAATAATAATTGTTGTTTAGACGTTTGGACTCCTATCGACTAAATACCGCACTTTCGTTCCCTGCCCTATAGTCAACAAACCCTAAAACTCTACCTTAAAAACAAGCGTATGTCTAGTTTCATCCCTTTTGACCGTCTTTTTAGGCCAGAATGTCGATTAAGGTCAATCAACTTGAGGGCGTGGACATCAGAACTAATAAAACGACTAAGTGCCTAATATTTTATGAGCTAATTATATTACATTAGGCCGTTTTTGGAAAGGTTTGGCTATGCTTAATCTGCAAACTTTGTTCTAATAGGTTGATTTACTCTTACTTTTGGCAGTAATGTTATTATTAAATTGAATTTAGATATTTGTAAATTTATACCCTTTGAGCCTTTTCCTAAGTATGTTAGTGTAGGCTTCCAGTCTAACTATATTTAGCTGCTGTGTGTTAGTATTTTATTTGAAGTGATTGCCATCAGACCTTTGGAACCCTTAGTCACAGAACACTTAGTCTTGTAAATAGATTTATAAGAGAAGTTTTTATTAATGTTATATTAAAATATTAATTTCAGATACGAGCAAAGGTAATGGGATGTTTGGTGACACACGCATGGTGCATGTCGTTCATCCAGCTGGCCTGTTTCACAGCAGTGGCGAACTCACTAGGATCTCATACTGTATTCTATTGTTACGCCGGAATCAACCTCTGTGGCGCCGTTGTTAGCCTGGTATTTTTGCCGGAGACAAAAGGGAAAACGGTTGACCAAATCGAAATGGATTTAAAAGGAAAATAATTTCAAACAAATTGCTTTATTATTCTTGATTAAGGATTAAATTATATAGGTAGATTAAGAAATATTGTCCCAGCATGTAATTTATTACAAAAAATATTTAACAGAGTAGATAATTACATTTTTTGAGTGCCTGTCAATTTCAATTTAGCAGGAGGTTTGTGTTATTTCATAATCAAGGAAAACGAATTAACATTTTACCTAGATGGTCTCGCTTAAATTTAATAATTGTTTTTACTGTACTCTTCTTACTTTGAAACTACAAATAAGTCCCTAAACTCCACCCGTAAATGGGTTGACGAAATTGTACTCGTGATAATAATCATTTATTATGTGGAGGCGCGAGGAGTGTTGTCTCTCGCACCAAAGGGAGGATCCTCCGACCAGGCGGGTGTTATGCTTGGTGGGCCACTGCCCAACGGTTGATGTCGGGCGGTTGTATATATGCAAGTTGCACGGTAAACTTCACTTGCGCGATTCAGGATTTGTCGCTTCGTACAAAGTTCTTATGTAGCGTGATGGATGTCGCTACAATTATATTAATAATTTAAAATCATTTTATCCGTCTAGAATATTCTTATATGTGATTTTCTACAGCACACAGATAAAAGTGGTTTCGGTACATGACAAATACAATACTCGTCATCATATCAGTCTATTGACGTCCACTGCTGAACGTAGGCCTCTCCCAAAGAGCGCCAACCATCCCAGTCTAGGGCCGTTCGCATCCATCGGTTTCCAGCTACCTAGTTCAAATCGTCGGTCCATCGTGTTGCATCGTCCCATACTATGCCTGCACAAGCGCGGTTTCCACTTGTCTACTCCATGGATCGTCTGTGTCATAAGACAATTACAACACTGTACTTCAATAAATGAATTAACATGTCCCCAGCAAAAATAAACTCAAACGAACAAAAAAAAAACATAACTCTATAAAACGCAGTTTAATTTTTGGTAACTCATTTCAAAACGTATAATATTAGGTGCCCTAAAATTTCTACTGCAAACGGTTATCAAGTTGTACTTGCGAACTAGTTCCAAAAAGCTCGTTTAGGAAGCTCGTTAAAAAGTCAAACATTTTCATAACGATTCTGTTTGAGCTTTACTCACGAGTTCAAACACAGAATATTACGTAATACAACTTTTTTATTCTTGATAAATGCTTGAACTACATTTAATTACGTATACAATAATACATTTGTCTGTCATTTCAAGCTTAATGCGAATTTAAAACTGGTATTTATAAGTAGCCTAATCATAAATGCCAATTTTTAGAATGTTTATTCATCTAAGTAACTGAACTTTGTGCTGCATACACGCTAAAACGGCCCAACGGATTTCAATAAACGTTTTAAAGCTTTACAACAAAACCAATTTTTTTATCGCGGAGGATATTCTAATTTTTATGTAAATTAAGATCGCACACACAGGCATACATTACTCACATTTGTAATATGAATTTTGTTTGGATGTTTATCAATCCTTCACGCTGCAAAGCCTGGACAAATTTTGCTGAAATTAAAAAATAAAGACAGATAATCTAACCTAACAGATATTCTTCCCTTCATTAACACATAAAATATGATTTTTAGAGATCCTACTGAAAGAATTACTACAAAACTAACTATTACGCAGGCGGAGTTGCGGTGAAATATTAGTATCTTATCAATCTAAATTAATAATCTAATAAAAGTTTTATATTCGCCCAAATCTGTTATAATAGGCTAAGTTCGTCAGGCGTATAAAATATCCTAATAATGTGTTCAGCTTAAAAATATTAAGTAAATTGGGATTAAAACAATATTAGGATAACGCTTTTTGCTAAGCTTATTTGTTTAGGCTGTGTTTAGTTTCTGTAGTACTTAATTCGTTTAGGTACTAATTGAGGAGGGGCTCGTAGCTAAGCTATAACTACGCTAATCAACCAACCTTCAAGGTTAAGCTACACTTGCCGCGGTCAGTCTGTGGATGGGTGACCATTCTTAACACATCGAGACCCTTCCGTGCCTCGGAGAACACGTAAAGCCGTCGGTCCCGGTTGTCATACGAACACCTACCTATGACAAGCGTTAGTGGTAGTCAGAAGCCCAAAAAAGCCTGACCACGAGTCTATCCTTCGAATATCGGTATTGCCCAGAAATTGGGTTGCGGAGGTCTGATGGCAGTCGCTTCGTGTAAAATACTAATATTCAGCCGCATCTGGTTAGACTGGAAGTCGACCCCAACATGGTTGGGAAAAGGCTAAGATGAAGAAGAAGACTAATATTGAGGTAGAAATTTTGACAATTGATCTTTTGACGAAGGTTAGGGATATTTAAAATGTAAACACAGAAGAAACGATTATTACGAAGTGCAGTAGCAAGATTTAATCTTCGATTCAGCACGGTTATGGGAAAATTAAGTGACTTAGGTACTCGCCGTTTTGTTTGTGGTAAGGCGATAACATGTAATAGTTCTCGAAATATAAGTGGACATCAGTGTCAGTTTTAAGCTCATAATAATTTAAACATGAAATAAAATTATCATCATCATGATTAACCCATATTCATTCCTAGTGTCCCAAATATTCCCGTTTAGGCACCTGTTTTTAGAGCAGCAATGCATTGAGCACTTAATATATTCCCATTTGAGAATATATTAAGATGGGTGCTGCTAGTATACTCTTCTTTTCCGCCGAGCCCCATCTTCGGCTTTCTTTATCCAGCGATGGCCAGCGGCCTATCGCAAACAGTCAATCCACCTGGCCGGCAGGCGTCCTACATTAGCATTAACTTGCCTAGATATAAAATAATTGTAATTGTCCTAAAAACCTTGCCGGATTACCCGAAAATCGGAGGCTTAAATAATCTTAATAATATATCATAAAGATTTACTGCTGGTTATAATTACGTAAATTATAAAAAAATGCTGTTGACTGAAAGTACTCATAAAGGTAAACGCTTTTAAACCAAATTCAACAGGCAGACCTTTTTATATTCTATTTAGACCTTAGGCTGTTTCTTTTTTACTATTATTTACTACTCAGAAGATAAAATCAACTAAAACAATTTCATTTACATCAGTTAAAAAATGTTTAACCAACAAATATTCTGACAGTTTTATACCTACAACACAAACTGAAAAGGCCAGCTTAGGTACTCCTTCCTTTTCCTTTTCCACCTTAGGTAGGTTCTTATAGAATAAATTTATATTTAGAATTTGTAAGAGATCCATGGCAATTTATGTTATTATGATTCATTGAAAGTAACCTTTTTACGTCTTCAGGTGTTCAGAAAATCTTACGATATATTAATTAATTTATAATCGAATTCTGTATTGACCTTGTAAAATTAATCTTTCATGCTACAGTTATAAAGCTTCAATTAATGAAGCAAGCCTACACTAAATGGGATTGGTATTGAAACTAAGACAAGCTTGACAGTAACAAATGACTGACGAAAAAGGATTAACAGCTAAACTTGCGGTGATTAAAGTGTCTACATTACCCCCCCTTATTGCTCAGCTAATCTGCTGATCTATACTATTTGCTTTTACAAAATTATCACTACAATAATAGGGAAGATGGCTAGTGATTTAACGTAATTCGTATATAGAAACATTTTTTAAATCGACCCAAAATGTTCTAAGATATTTGAGCGATTACGGTTTTTGGTGGGGATTGAGATGCACTGTCCCTTTCCAGCAAAACGTGTGTGCGCGTGTTGTGTCTTGAATTCAGATTCTGCATTCCGTTAGCTAGCCGTAGTAGTGCGGTTTTCTCAATTCAGAATGCACGCGGCAAGATTCCAAAAATAACGCCAGGAATTATTACAAGACAGTGTTTGGCAATTTAATATGCGATGCGTGCAATCGGGTCTGATTCGGAAACCTGATCATCATCGTCATTGCGTATGCCATTCATCCTGCGTGGATCAAACCTCTACATCTAAGCTTTTTAGCCAGTTTGCGGCAGCGGGTTTGTCGGAAGTCCACAAGTACACGCTCGGAAATTTGATCAGGAAACTTATCGTCTGTAGCTAGGTAGCTTTAGTCAGTATACCTATAGAACTTTTAATGTACAGCTTCAAATATTCAATTCCCTACCACTTACCGCATCATTGTTAATGAAGAAGGACAGGTTAGCAGCCGGCAGCGAATGGCGACTGATGCACTCCACTTTTAGCTTCATGCCGGGCCGGTATCGGCGCTTTAGGCCATGCATTGACGGGCCAGACTCCGGGAGCACTGCGGACCAAAATAATGTTGTTAATACTAAACTCGCTAGAGAGGAGTTAACCCTTCGGATATTTCAGGCAGATTGTAATTAATAATTACAATCTGCCTCTGTTAACAATCAATTACTTAGCACTATATAGGTACAATAATATACCAGAGAGCTAACTCTATTATTTCAATTATTAGACCAATAACTCCATACCACATTACACAAGGACGGCAGATTTAGCAAAAATCTAAGACAAAGGTATTTTTTAAATGGCTTACATCATTTTTCTCCGATACCCGATCTACAGAGAGATAACACCATCAATATTTTTTGGTCCATCTCGAGGAGTGCAATCTGCGACCTACAGCTTCAAAAGTAATAATTGAAACATGCCAAAATGCCAATAAGGTATGTTTTACATATGGATTGGAATAACATATTATGGTTCTTTTTTAATTTCATGTTAAATTAATATAAAATTAATTGTAATGCTGGTTAGGTTGTATTACTATACAATATGTATTATGACAACAATTCTGTATGATAGACGATTAAAATATCTAGTATTTAGATGTTATAGTTCACTATATTAGGTACCTATTAAAGTGTATTATACTTAGTGATATTATCTATCATTCTAATGATAATTAGAGTGATAGATAACATCACTAAGTATAATGATAGCGCACAATAGTGCAGAAATTTCTCGAAAGCTACGCTCAGCTCTAAAAGCTACTAGCTATAGCTTATAATTGCAGCGCTTGAACTGGAAGCCGCAATTAACTATGCATTACTACAATAGCAACAGTATTAGAACCCCGATCTTTACTGAGAACGGTATACACCATTTGGATTCCGTTTCAGTACGTATAGTTTATAGTTGCTATTTTTATTATGTGCTTGAACAAACAAGCATATAAATTAAAAAAGAGCAACTTCATGCTGTTTGTGTTGTTTCGAAAATCAAAACTCGAAATGATTAGATACTTATAATTTTGTAAGAAAAAACTTAAATAGATACCTAACTACCTAAATGTACAGACAAACTGATAATGCACATCTTTTTTCAAGTTAACATGAAAAGCAATGAAAAAAATGTAGTAAAAATATTAATGTAATGGTTTTTTGAGTTTTGTAAAGTCGCTAAGCCGATTGATGTTCCCATTTCTGGGGAACCAGCCGCCTCTCTCTGAGTAACGGATTGGGACCAAAACCAACACGCGATCCTAGAGCGGATTAGTGAACGTCACGTTATTTGAAATTTTGGTTCTAGAATATTCCGATTTGTCGACAGCTATAGAAATAATTTTAAGTTGCATTAAATAAGCTCATGCCTGTATTTCTAGCTCGAATCAAAGTTGTCGAAGTGGCTTTTACACAGTAGAAACGTGTTCAATTTTGAAAAGGTCGATTTATACATGCTGTGATTTTTTGTGTATATGCATCTGCACCAATGAAATTATATTATATAATATTTAGTTAAATAGATGGGTACGCATTTACAAGTAGGTATGTCAAAACAGTCGTAACGAACTTCTCTAGCAAGTATCTGGGTAGGCAGGTTCATGATTGATTTCATTGTGTCATTATAAATTTCCTAGGAGGTACTTATTTGTTTAAGCGGCATATATTTCTAGTCTGCCATTAAACTGATATCAAAAGTAGAAAACAGCATACGAAAGCCTACCAAAAGCCGCCATTAATATAATTAAATTCAGCTTCAACGACGCAAAATGTTCAAAGTTAATAACATATGGCCAACAGCAAAAAGGATTTATCTCACTCATTTAAAAGCACAGAAGATAATTTCCGGATTATCGTGAACAGGGGTCGGATTTAAGCTTACACATAAAATGGATATTGTTCATCGCTGATAGGTGCCTATACTCTATCCCTTTATTATGCAAATAGGAGTGAGATGCTTTGCCGCGATACGGCAAGCGTAATACTAAACAAGGGCACTAGTTTGGATTTATTCGGAAAGTTAAACAAAAACACACACACATACGTTGGCATATTGGGTCATTCCATTCGATACAGTGTACGAAAACTACTGCGATATCAGATATCTAAGCTTGTGTGTTTGCTGTATAATTTTATAGATAAAATACAAGTTTTGTTTTACTTACACTGAAACCACAAAGGAGTAGTTTTATAGAGATGTTTTCAGATGTACATCTAACGACATCTGTGTTTTGACAATGATTACGTAATAATCCTACGCAATATTTTTCAAAACGCATGCGTTGTTAGCATAACATACCAAATACTTTAGCGGTTAATTAGGCAATCTATACAATCATTATGTTTTCAATAAAAGTATAGGTACCTAGATAATTTTGGTAAAAAGTTAATCGTCCGCTGTGATAGACAAATATTTTTTTATCGTCATATAAATCGAAGTAAATAGCTAATGGCTAAAAATTTAATAATGCAACAAAAACGATGTCGTGGCACGTGTTATGGTAAGAACCTTGCAACATGTTTCATGACCTCACCCAATGTTGCTATTCAAGTTTTCAAGGAAACCATAACAAAATACAACCAGTTGCTTCATAAACTTGAGTAAAATTGTATTGTATTTGTATATTTCTTTTAATTTTCTTCGAAGTTCTGAGGAAACATTATAAGACTTGAAAACAACTCTGTACTCGGGTACTCGTACTAAAAATAAGTTAAAACATTATTTTATTTATGACTTTTCCTTTCATTTGTAAGTTATATGGCTTTTCTTAGTTTACGCAATGACTTAAAATTTGTAATTTTCCCAGTAGTTGTGTTATTTTGACTTCTAAACATTAAAACCGTCAAGTAAACATAAATATTTATCTTCAACAAATGTGCTCCTTTCTACAGATCGCAAAAACGTAGACTTACAAACCCATTTCCCTCGATTTTCCAGGTAAAAATATATTGAGCTATAAATACGCAGGCCACACGTCCTCGGCGCATTGCTCGCGTAAACAGTGTCAACCTTACGGTTCTTTACTACGCTATAAGACCCTTATATTCTGTAGTCTATAAAGTGTCACTTTTGAAAGGGGTTGATTGGGAGATAGTTTTATCGACTTGTATCTAAAGGAGTTTTAAAAGGAAAGCAAACATTGAGCAACCCTTTGTGAAAGGATTCAAAGTGGTTTGATAAATTTTGTAAATAATTATACCTCCTCTTTCGAAGCTTTACACAATGCACCATTGATCCTGTAAGCTCAAAAAAAATAAGCTGTATTTGCAACCGGCACCCGTGTATGACAAGATGTAAGAACGTGGAAAAAACAAAAGATATATGCAAAAATCATAGCAAGTGGCGTTCTGTAATATCTCCCTCCCTCTGTGGGAAATAGAAGTAAGTATATTATGTATGAACCAATTTCCAATCTTGAACTTATCAAAAAGATAGTTCCGAATATGAACACGGTAAATAAGTTTACGGTAAACTTTGTAGGTACACTTGAAAACTTCATGTGCTATACAAACTATGAAGTACGCGTGTTAATGTGTTGGCGACAACTGAAACTCGGACCTGCTTCAGTAAACAATTCAACTGTCACATCTCACACAAAACTTTAGGGCTTCTGGGCATAATGCATTGACTTGCCGAAAACTGACATACTCTACCCAAAATAGTTTATAGTTAGTTCTGAGTACCACAACGTGTATTTGCGATCGTTTTGAGATGGAGAGGAATGCTGCTCTGCACGTCTCTCTCAAATTTCTCGTACGCACATTAAGACGGCAGGTCACTGGCGGATATATCGAATTGAATAGAAGAGTTCGGGAAAAAGGCCTCACAGAATAGGCGATCGGAACTATTCTAATAAACGTATTCTATAAACTATAACTAATTCATTATGTCTAATAATAAATGTAAATAATGTCATCGCTGAGGTCGGTTTCGTTGTTTAAAAAATACTTATCCACTGCCAAACTGAATGTACTGACATGAACAAGTGTGCACGTTTAAATTCTTTTCGATATTTCTTTCGATTTTGGTACAATTTTTTTTTATCCATACTTGGCATCGAAGATCGGCTAACAGACTTGTAATGGGATTTTGCCAAAGACCTCACTGGTACAGAAAATTTGTTATGGCATGTGTGTAAAAATTTATAACAAACAGATTTCGATGACCTCATCGAAATCTGCCCAAGTGATGTACTTACCGAAGGTACACTTATTGTAAAAATACCCTGTTTTATGCTGGTTAAAACTCTAGTCGTCCTTTTCTTTTAATGTTGACTGGGGGATGAGAAAAAAAAGTTTTAATTTGTGAAACATCACGCCATTTTGGCACACTATTAATTTTCGTAATGATTTCATAGTAAAAACCGTCAGTGTCAGTTTCGGAATATCAAACGCACGCCATTACGGCAGATTATTATCAGTTTCATAGTGATTTCATGGTAAAAACTATCAACTTGACAGCTGTCATGTACCTCCGGTACAAATTTGGGCTGAGTTGTATGATGATGCTTTTGATGACCGCCTTTCCACATAAATTCAAAAATGTCCTGTTTTGTTGATGTTAAAATAACTTAAAGAATGAATCATGAGTACCTAACTATTTTTACGATGTCAACTAATTTCGTGAATATTACATGTTATGTTAGCAAAATAGAGAGCATTGGTATGTAATATATTTATAATGAGATCTTGTACAACCTATTTTACGCGAATAAACGCTTTGACTTTGACTTAACCATTTTAAATAAGTACTACTAACATAGAAAAATATGAACTTACCGACGACATACATGTGTGTGTGAACTTGCGCGGTCTGGAAGGAGGGCGCGTCGGCCGATACTTCGCACGTGTAGCGACCGCTGGCAGTCTGCGTCGCCGCCTGGATCGTAAGCCGCTCAGCGTCACTTGTTTCTCTCTATCGGAACAAGATTCAGTTAAATGTAAAATCAATCTTCACTAACAGACAATGAAGTCTAAAAACATAATAATATTTTTTTTATACCGATACACCGTGGAAACAATAAAATTATCCACTATTGCAGGTATGTAAGTACTAATAGTTGAACTGGTATCCAAGGTAAGATTTAACTTGAGTTTTGAGTACCAGAGCCCTTGCAATTAAATGAAAGGTGTAGTTCGGTGTGAGTTTCTATAACTTGAAATGTATCTCCGGAATACTAAGATGGGATTTCGGGAAATTCCATTACAGAAATCCGGAAAAAATATCACACTGCATTATTAATATTTTCTCAAATATCAATAAAATCCGTTGAGCCGTTTTGAAACCTAATCAACACAAACTTTTAGACCAAAAACGTATGAATAGCAGTTTTTACATTACTAAGGCATTTGTTTTGATAATGAAAAGCATACAAATCAGTCAATTTAAAAGATTTGTTTAAATCACAAACAGCAATTTTATTTCATTATTAATAAAGATATAGTTTATAAATATTGGTAAAATATACTTTACACTATGCCGCAGTATAATATGTACTTAAATCAGTTTCAGGAAACATGCGCAACGAAACTGTTGGCCAATTAAAATCCTGCAGTGAACGAACGCACTCAACTGTTGCGCAAATTGAAAGGCGTTGAAGCAACCTGTCATTTCCTAGCGTAATTTTATCTCAAATTAAGCCTACCACTTATTCCGAACATAGTTTCGAGTGCCGAACACTAATTGTAATCTCTTAATCCACGAGGGATCATGGGTGTAGGAAAACATCTCGTTAAAGTACCTTTTAGTAACAGATTATACTGTTCGTATATACCGTTAGTATATCGTCTTAGTGGAAATCTACGAAGGCTTATAGTTGGACATTGGTTTGGCCATGAATACTGTGATGATATTTTTTTAAGTATATGTTATACTTTATGCCAGATAACATTACGCCAGTATTCCCCGAAGGGGTATGCAGAGGTGTACTAATGTACACCCACATTTCACCGGTAGGTTTAGGTCTCATGTAACAAGGGGCGATACTTAAAAATTCTTATACTTACTTAAAAATTATAAGAATATTTATTTGCGAGAAACATGGTAAATAATTGTTGTTGCCGATACGTTATGATTTTGTGGTTATTGTCTTGTATCAGACTTTACGAACAACCGTCACGAGCCACCGTTTTTAATATAAAAAACGGTGGCTCGTGAAAAATACTTACCGTTATGCTTTTTGTCTTTCTTTCTTTATGCTGAAAAACGCGAAAAACCTGTTTTTGTTACCTTTGACCCCGAGTAATTTTTTTTCCAGGTGTCGAATCGATGAGTACTTTTCATATTTTCAAGAAAATGTGGTTCAAAATTTTCAGCAGTGTGAATTTTTGTAACCTTGGATGTCTAAATTGACCGGACTATTTATTGTAATCCATTTTTGATTTATAAACGAATGTAATTCAGGAGAAGATCTACATTCAAGTGTCATTTAAATTCGTCCTTAACAGAAGGACAAAACAAGTTTGCAAATAGAAACTTGAATATGTATTTAGAACATCCATATTCAAGCTGGTACAATAGGCAATTAAGTAAATAGCTCGAGCCGAATAACTAGGCGACCAAGGTAGGCAACAGAACTGAATATTGCTAATTTCAAATAAGATACATAAAACATATCAAATTAATTTAAACTATTTCGTTAATCATTGGGTCTCGACCCTGTAATTATTGACATAGTAGCTTGACGAATTAATTAACATACCATCAGTGATCACGCTTGTATTTCCCGGAGTCCCCTCTCAGTTCGCCTAAACAATGGTAATAACGAATGAAACCACGTAACTATTTAACTTATGGAAAAATACGGATAGTACACTAATAAAAACTACGTACAAATGTTGTTCAGAAAGTGAACAAGTAACTATTATATACAAGTACTTATATTACAAGTATCCTAACCCCTCTATGTCAACCCCTGAGTCATCGTTATCACCAAAGTAAGGGCAGACGAACCATAATAGTAACAATATATAACCTCCCAACCTATCCCTATTGGAATTTACGGACTCCAAATCCTCTGCGAACACATAGAAACAAACGAAATTCAACTTGTCACATGATTATGTCAGTTGAGGAAAATGCTATTTGTGTCCGGGGAACGTGACTAATAGCTCGGACCCTGCAAGCATCAGATCCGGAACGGATTAAACCTTTCATCCGGGTGGAGATATGACCCCTTTCTATTGCAGATGCGGCCTTTTGTAATTGCATGGACTAATTTTTCGTACAGTGAGCGGTTATATGGGACGTGGGGTCTCGCGTGTCTTTTACTAGCAAAAAGAGATGATATTTTTAGATAAAGGTAGAGCTTTCAATGAATTAGTTGATATGCTTATGTCCCTCGAATGGTTTGGTAGAAGTAGGTCTCCCTAACCATATTATGCCTGGCTTCCAGTCAAGCGACATTTGTCTGAATATGAGTATTTTACACGAAGTGACTGCGATAAAGTTTTCGCAGCCTAATTTCTGGATAGGCTGGTTGTGAGGCTTTTTGGAGCATCTGGCTACTAAATTAACGATTGACCCGTCAAGTGTGAGTCGGTACACATTCCCACACATAAAGGGTTTCGTAGGTACCATTTTTATATTTGTACCATAATAAAATTTGTATTTATTGTTATAGTATATTGTTATATATAGAATTCAACTCTCTATCTATTACGGTTCATGGATGGCGAAGGTTTAGTAATAGGGTCCTGTTGGCACTCTCGGGTACGGTATCCTTAAAATGAAAGATCACCTTATTGTACCAAATAACTACAAACTATCCAGCCCAATCAAAAAGGCTACAATATCATGTGCACTAATGTGCGTGTAAAATGGGATGTAGGTATTCCTGATTGATATCCGGGTATGTGCAATATCGCCTAACCATATTACTGCCTAACCAAACAGCAATATTAACAGCGATTCGACGCCATTCAACCTCGTTAGATTTATGTTTCGCCATTATTGCGAGATTAATTACTTCACATTCGAACACATAAATGCTGATTTGGAGTTGGTAGAAATATATATACTTATATGTGCAATTACAAATATTTGATGATTCGATTGGTGACGAATTGTGTGAAAGAATAAATGGTCGATATGAGAAATTATTGGCTACGAGTTTGACTGTCGGTTGTTAAAAATAATATTGTGGCGTATCGGCACACCACTAAATCAATTTCTCGTGCAGTCTCTATTATTGTCTGCGGTTCAACCACAGACAAGGAAGGATATATCACGGGGACGAGTCGGGGTCACCACTTTGGAGTATCACATGGGGTGATCGAGTCGGCCTAATTCTAGCCACCTATCATCACTATACCTACTTATTTAAAAAAGTATATAAGTATTGTATCTAATATCTTGTACTCAAAGCTACAAGCTCTGCTTAGTTTGGGACTAGACGGTGCAGTGTAACTTGTGTACTTTGCGAACGCTGATAGATAATGTAAAGACAACTACGATTTTTAATACCGCCTTTAAGAGGACAATTCATGAAATTTTCGCATTATAAAAAGGTAGTAACAATATTAAGGACTCATTATAAGTATGACTTAATAAGAAGAAAGAAGAAAGAAAGAAAGCAAGTTTTATTGAAAATACACAATCCACACAAGACATTACTTTAATTACATAAAACAAGACAAATACAAACATATAAGAAATCAAATCGGAAGATTACACACACAGACACACTAAAATAATTTCGTTTCGCGAAAATCGCAGCTTGCTAGCACATCTCGCTCTTTATCTTAATGAGTAACCTAAGGACCATAGTCGGTAACTTTGCACTCATTAGATCAAAAGCTAGATCATTAAATACCTCGGTAATTCTAAGGTCTATTATTTGAATACTTGATATAACTTCAGATAAATAAAATGTTAGCATAAAGCCTTATTTAAGTAATTGCGTAAAGCCATAGATGTTCTTATAATTAAGTTAAACAAACAAACCGTTTCGCAGAACAAGCAATATTGAAAGCAGTTCGTTAATTTCAAGTCTGTTATTATTATTCGAACGAAGACAAATTCATACCATCACGCCTGTATCCCTGAAAGGGTTAAGCAGTGCTAATGCTAATGCTAATGTACAGCTACAGATTGCCGGTATGTTTTAGATCCAATATAATAGGATCGAGTATTACATATTGCTATTAACCTAGCATAAGTGGAAACTACGTGATGCTAAAGAAAATTCCATCGGAATACTTGTGGTTGGGAATTACTGGACTAGACAAATGACGCAGATTGAATGAATAGTTTTAACAAATAATAAGAATAATATAATAGGCATGATTGATTTTGAAAAAGTACTCCACGATGTTCTTACACATCTCCTTTATACAAAATAACTCATTAAAAAAAAAAAAATATGATTTTGAAGGTAAAATAGCCTTATAAAAAACACAATTTAAATTCCGCGCTAAAACGCTAGAATTGTAATGGTGTCGTCTATGACGTCGATCTTCTGTAAACACTTGACAAGTGACAATTTACAGTTGAGGTTAAAAGTTTGTTCCTAATGTGTATCGGCCAGACAACATTAGGGTGATGCAGACATAATAAAAGTAATAAAAGTGGATGCGCATTAGGCCCCAAAAAAAAAAATGTAAAGAAACCTCATAAAACTATGTAAAGTATCGCTACTTTACATAGTTTTATGAGTACGATAATTTTTATTTGACACTATTTATGAGTATAGTATCGATATTTTCGATTCGATATCGTGTCCCTATTTATACGACAGACAGAATACAAAATGAATTGCTCAAAGGCCAAGGAGCCATGACAAAGAATTTACAAAAAAAAACAAAAACAAAATGAAGATGATATTTGTTTTGAGAAGATTGACGTCACTCGCTTCTGGTTGGTGTTCGATCTATGATGGCGGATTGATATGTTTTGCATTTTTATTTTTGCTAAAATAAAATATATAATCTCACTTATAATATAAAAACAAGTGTTTATATAATATATGAATCAGTCAGTCATAAAAAATTACGTGAAATCGTAATTTCGGACATTCTTAGTTGGTGTCATCATGCCTATTCTTCTTATCGTATTTCTGCCCGCAGCTTCGTCCACGTGGACTTAGGAACTTTGATCGCGTTTCCCGTAGGAACTTTGAATTTTTCGGTATCAAATGTAGCCTAAGTCCCTATCTTTTGTTCTCAAGGTATTTTTTTTATCGTTGATGGTTTTGCGCTTGACCACAATCTCACCTGATGATAACTGTAGATGTGGTCTAAGATGGACCGCGCCTACCCAAAAGATGCCCATTCACTCTGGCCTTGAAAGACCCATGTTGTAGGTGTCAGAGAACACAGTCGCCGGAAGAGAATTTCACAATTTCAAAATCCAAAAGAGTAAAAACACAATTGGACCCGTTGGTGGCGCTGCTGGTGAAACGCAGGCGAAGCGAGTCGATAGTATACAAGGTGGAAGGGACATCAACGCACAAATTAACGTCGTGACAAGGTTTCACTCAAGGTCAAAAATAGAATGACCTAGGTCATTCATGTAGAAAGTGATCGGTTATTACAGATATTGACATTTATAACGCTTCGCAGTGAATGTAATCGTGCGCACGATCCGAAATAAATGAAATAATGTTTTTTTAATTATAACTTTAATTTGGGTAGATAGAAAAATTATTTTTGACACGTTCAAGTAAAAAAAAACTGCAGAAAAAATTGAAAAATTAAAAAAAAAGTTACGGAAAATTTCAAGGCAGGAGGGTCCAGAATCATGACTGAACTCATGGTATTCGGATGTGCGTCGATGTCCCTTCCACCTTGTATTCATATTATAATACTACTATTCTATAACTACATAATTATTATAAATTAAAGTCTACCATTACACTGATTTCGCGTTTGTTCGAGCCCAAAACCTACTGTACGGATTTTCACAAGGTTTTCATCAATAGAAAAAGGGGTTTACCTAGGAAGGTTATTTATGAATCCTGGGCGGGTTGCTAGTACAATATAAAATTCAGTCCGGCCCTGCATAATTCTGAAAATATATGTCAGAAAATATCTGACAAAAAGTATGGTCCTCCCCGGAAGGCACTTTGCCCATACATTTTGTACTAGGCACCGCAGACCGTCGGAATTTAGCCGCATCGGGTGTCAGTACCCATCCGATGGCAAATAATGTATGTACATTTTGCCGCCGGATTTTTTACGGCTGTTTGGGTTAGAGTGATCTTATGTAAATCTTTATCACAGTATGTTGGTTTTTTTTTTGATTTTGGGAAGACTGATATGATTCTATAATACTAACATCAATGTAATGGTATCCGAGATGATTTAATTGATTACATCTAAATACTACTACTACGAGTGTTAGGCTTGAGGACTTGGGTTCGATTCTCAGGTCCTGTAGTGATATTATTATGTTTTTTTTTATGAAATTCTCAGTAGCAGCTCAGTTTTGGATTTATATCCGGTTAATGGCAATAGGCTCGGCTCTATGAGCTGTGAGTGTATGGAAGTAGGTACCTACAGAGGAATACATAACAGGCGTATTGGTACGGTACTACAACTATGTAAATAAGATAATCCTTCATCTCTACTATATAAAACAAAGTCGGGTTTGTCACAACACTTATAACTTGAGAACTGCTGCACTGATTTTCATAATCTTTGATTTGTTGTATTTGTCTTAACTCCGAATAACAGAATAACTATTAAAACAACAGAAAATTTCACGAAGAAAACTAATGGGGAGTAACGGGGTCCAAACTTGACGCGAGCGAAGCTGGAGAAAAAAGCTAGTAGGTAATATTATAAATGCGGAAGTAACTCTGTCTGTCTGTCCGGTTTAATAGAAATTTGGTACACAGATAGTCCAGAGCCTGAAAAAGGCTACTTTTTAATGCGAAAAAAGAAAGGGGCTTGAAATAGTGGATGAAAGTTATAACAAATACCCAGACCATACGGGCGAAGCCGCAGGCAGAAAGCTAGTATTATTTAAATCTCTCAATTATCTTAGTAGGTAATCATTATTAATTTTCATTCGGTTCGTGAAAGAATATAAAAGAAAATATTGTCTTACAGTCTTATAAATAAATACAATAAAGTAACCTAAATTAATCTTCCTTTCTTAATTGGCCAAAATATAATAAAGCAATTGTATCTTTTAATTCAGCCCGCATGAAACTGAATTTCATATCTTAGTTCGTTATGCTGTTCGTGACTCTGACTTGACACATTTCGTTATAAATTCATCTTTCCGACTATAGTGGGGCACGAATAAAAAGCATTCTGTATACTTGTCACGTAAAATAAAGACTCTGCCGTCAAAAACAATGAAAATTAAAATAATTGAAAATTACAGCCGGTTGTTGAAATTTGTATTTTATGTAGCTTAGTTTAATGTCTGCTATTGAATGCGCGGTGTGGCTTAGTTTTTTTCTCGACCACTTCATCAGGCGGTGATGACACTGCTACTTTGGCCGGGAATATTTTCTCATTATATTTATATTTTCTTATTTTTATTTAAGGCATAGATTTTACTTGAGCTAACACAGTTAGAGTAGCTTGCCAGATGTACTAAACTTAGATGGGTTAAATTCGTTATATTTGATAAAATACATATAAGTTGATAAATAATTAAAGAGTCCCCTTATTGAAACAATACATTTTCAGTTAGAGGGAAACCGAGCGTATTATTTACTAGGAAGCGTGTTAGGAATAATGATATGAAAGAGCACCGCTTGTTTATTCAGACTTAGATTTTTACATTACCACATAGTTCAAGTAATTACCATTAGACATCAAATTAAGACGTTTGCCACCAGTTTAGTTGGATAATTATTTGAATACGGTTAAATACAGGAATATTTAGGAAACCAGAATCGAGAGGCAGATCTTTGCATTTAATTTCTAATTTTGGAGATTTTTTATGGCTTTCAGTCTTGATAATATTATATTTTTTTCTTTTTTAGTAACGATATAACCGTTTACCTACTTAAGCTTAAAATTTATCCTGTTACAAAATTTACACGTTACAAAACATTTAAACTTTTTTTTACATAAACAAACACCCAGAATTGCAAGTATTTGTAGAAAATCAGGAAATCCGCCCGGAAATCGCCCCGTAACTCCGAACGCAGAAGCGTGATTATTCGAACACTGCACCAAACCTACCATTGTTTTCTAACAAGTGCCTTCTGTCCCTTCCTTGTACCTTAATTGCCACTTACGACTCTCACGGGACCCAAACGGACCCGTTTCGTGTTCGACTACTATGCGGTTCCGCTGGATAATTATGATAAACTATGGCTTTTGATGCAACAATTTATTGTTATTTTTAACATAAATTGGACCTTTATTAGTGTATTTCTTTTCTTGTTCTTTTAATTGGTAAAATTAAGTAGGTACTAGCTTTTCGCCAGCGATTTCGCCTGCGTGATCTAGGCCTTTCTTATAACTTTCATCCCCTATTTCAACCCCTTACAGCTTTTTTTCGCATTAAAAAGTAGCCTATGCCTATGCCTTTCTCAGGCTCTAGACTATCTATGTACCAAATTTCATTTAAATCGGTTCAGTAGTTTTGGCGTGAAAGCGCAATAGACAGACAGACAGACTTACTTTCGCTTTTGTAATATTAGTATTTTGGTGACAATTTTGAGTTGGTTTTTGCGGTTTTTATTGGTATATCATCGCGTCTCATTCGCTATTTTAATTCAATTCAATTCAATTCTTTATTGCATTCCATAATGTATAAAGTTGTTGGTTAGTTACAGCAAGTGTCAATTATGGACCCTGTCGGGCACAGCAAAGTAGTAAAGTAGAAGAGAGGAGGAGCGTCTCTTTTTTTAAAATAAAATAAAATTATATTGTGTTATATTTATACATTTACTTTTATAATTTACTTAATTATTATTATTTATTATATTTTCTAGTGTATTTATTATTATTATTTATAGTATACATAGTTATTATTAAGTTATAATTGATTACTGTTTTAATACCATAATTTATTTAATTATGATGAAATTATTATATATTTTATAGAATACATATTTTTATTATTTATGAGTAGAATTATTTATTTATTGTTAGGTTATCATTTATTATTGTTATTGCAATATTATTCTTATTATTTAACCTTTTTTATATATAAATTTTGTATAATGTGTAATGTGTGTTTTATTTATTTAGTGTATAATCTAGCTATGTTTATATTATGTAGTTTTTTATTAATGTTATTATTTATAGTTATTATGTATTAGTTATTTAATTTTGAGTCTGCTGTATAGCATGCAGGAGTTAAAAGGATTTATCGTTTAGGTATTCATCGATCCCGTAATAGCATTTCTTTAGGAGGAACTGTTTTAGTTTGTATGTGAATATCTTAATCTTTTCTTCAGTTCTAATTGTTTTTGGTAGTTTATTATAAATTTTTATTGACATGACTAAAGGGCTAGTTGAGTGTATTTTTAAGTATGACTTCGGCAGATTTAATCGTGTTTTATGTCGTAGTGTGTATTTTGTTTGTATGTCTTCGCGTTTTGTGTAAAAGTCTTGGTGTTGGTGTGTAAATTTACATATTTCCAGAATGTATATGCAGGGTAAAGTTAATAAATTATATTTTATAAAATAAGGTTTGCAACTATCTGTTTGTTGTATATTTTCTAGGATACGCACTAGTTTTTTTTGAGCTGTAAAGAGTTTTGGTGCGTCTGTGCTATTACCCCACATGATTATGCCGTAGCTAAGCCATGCATAAGCGTATGCATAGTATGAAGTCAGGGCTGTTTGCAGATTTGTGGCTTTTTTTATCTCACAAAGAGCATAAGAGAACTTAGACATTTTAGATTTAGTTTTTTGTATGTGTGGTTTCCAATTAATATTGGTGTCTATTGTTAAGCCTAGTAAGGTGAATTCGTTAACTAATTCTATTTTGTGGTTATTGAAAGTATAGTTTACATTTAGAGGAGTCTTCTGGTAGGGATGGAAAGTAATTAATTTGGTTTTTGTGAAGTTAATTTCAAGGTTATGTTCGTTCATCCAGGTTAGTGTTTTCGAAAGTATGGCGTTAAGAGTGTTGTTTAGGTTTATGTTATCCTGACATGAGGTGATAATGGAAACATCATCTGCAAACAATACACATGGTCCCTCTATGGTTTTTGGAAGATCATTTATATATATTAGGAATAGCAGGCATCCTATGACGCTCCCTTGTGGTATTGAGGCGTTAATCATTTTGTTTTCAGATCGGAAGTTTTGTAGTTCGTTTGTTTTGTTGTTAGTGAATTCTATTTCTACTTGTTGTATTCTGTTTTTTAGGTATGATTTGAACCACTCATGTGTTTTACCCCGTATTCCTATACTATAGAGTTTATTTAATAATATTTCATATTGCACTTTATCGTAGGCCTTAGTCATATCAAGCAATATGCCCATTGCGTATTTCTTATTATTAATTATATTAATAGCTTCCTGTATATATTTATATACCGCTAAGGTTGTTGATCGGTTTTTACGGAAACCATTTTGACATTCATTAAATATTTTATATTTCTCGCAGAAGGCGTATACGCGATTACACATTGCTTTTTCAAAAATCTTCGATGCTGTAGGTAGTAGAGCTATTGGGCGGTAGTTATTAGGGTCTTTTTTACAATTTTTCTTATGGATAGGTTTCACTAATGCCTTTTTTAATTGATCGGGAAAAATACCTTCTTCAAAAGATTGGTTATTTAAATTACAGAATGGTAGAGTAAGTTGGTCTGCACATTGTCTAAGTAGGATCGGTGGGAATTCGTCTATGCCATGGCTTAGTTTGTTTTTTAGCCCCTTAATCAAATTATTTACTTCTCGAGGGTCTACAGGATTCAGGAACATTGTATTTTCGGTAGGAGAGAGCACTGAGGTTCTTTTACTGTGTGTTTGTTGAGAGCGTCTCTCTCCGATAAATGTGTATGTAATTGTAAATGAGATTGTATTGGTCGCGTATCTCGTTCTTCAAGATACAATTTATCTGCTTGGCAAATTGCTGCCTGATTAGTCTAGTGGTCCTGAGCGCGACTGCTACGCTTGTGGTCTTGGTTTCGATTCCCAGGTAGAGAAAATGTTGTTGGATTTATCTATGTTCTTCTTATGAAGGTAAGTCTGCCCGCCGTATTTTGCGATAACGTTATATTTTTACATAAGTATGCCTAAACGGTTAGATCCTCTAAATATCTATCTACTCTATTCTTTAATAATTGAGCATAGCCCACCACTTAAACGGTTAAAATATTAACGTAAAAATACTTACGTTAAGTACCCTTTTAGCGTGAATAGGTTATGAATGACGTGATGGGGCACTGAGACGGTTTACCAGCTCATATCTTGTCGTTAGAACGTTACCTTTAATGATTATTATGTAAACAGTAGTGATATATCACCATGGATTACCAAGTAGGTAGGTCTCGAGTTTAAATTTTGGGTACGAACCTCTAATATTTCCCAAGCAAGGAAAACATCGTAGAGAACCCTATAGATACACTTGGAGATTTTTGAGGTTTGATAAGTCTGTCAATCCTCCCGTCATGTTCGTGGTGAATGTTCCTGATCTGACCTTGACACAAAAGACAAGTGATTGCAAGTGTGGGTTTTAGCCGGTACGTGGCCATACGGGGTTCCATGAGGATTTTCCGCATAAAAAAGGACTGTCAAACCTAGTGTGGGTTGTGTTGGACAATATACTTAGCCGAGCGTACACCCGTACCCATCAGTAGCACAGTCTGTCGGCAATTTGGTAAATGTGATGATATATTTGGCCTTTTACTTGCTCAAGTCCTGTTTACTAGGTACTGAGCTTTACAATTAGATTTTAGTTGAAAATTATTTATCACAATTAGTATACCCACATATACACAGATTCATAAATCGTTGTTTTTTATTAATTACTAGCTTTCTGCCAGCGGCTTCGCCCGCTATCCCACGGGAACCATACATTTTAGCGGGATAAAAAGTAGCCTATGTGCTATTCCAGACTATAATCTATCTCTGTGCCTAATTTCATCCAGATCCGTCCAGTAGTTTTTGCGTGAAAGAGTAACAAACATCTATCCATCCATCCATCCTCACAAACTTTCACATTTATAATATTAGTAAGATAAGATAAGATTTAGTTGTATTTATTAAATTTCAAATTTCATAATACAGCACTCTAAATAATGTCTCTGGTTCGAGATCATTGTTATTGTGATTTAAACAAAGCTCAAACCACACAAACGCAAAGATAGATTTTGTTTTATAAGATCTGTTTCCCGAAATTGAAACGCGAAATGCACCTAAATTTTTAAATGAAACAAACAAAAAAGATCAGGTCGAGTTTTCCAGAAAAATCTTCACTGAGTTAAGGATTTATCTGAACTAAACGAGATTTAGGAACAATTTAAAACTGTTTGGAACAAAAACTTTGAACATTTCCACAGCCGTTGAACAATTCAACCTTATTTTGCGTCGGAAAGGCTTACTCTGAGAAATCAGGGAGCTACTTAATCCAGGACAATGAAAAATGAAGGAGTAACAAGAAGCTGGCAACCCTGTTTATTTTAAATACAGGCAATACTGTATACATAACCGGTGTTGCCTACTTTGGTAAAATGGCAACAGCTATGGGTGAAAAGCCTGTATTATGGTATCGCACACATAAAATTAGAATTTCCGAGTATGCATAATGATAATTATTATGGTATGTTATGATCGTAATAATATGTGAACACTTGAATTGTTAACGTCTGCCTTCTTTAAAACGCTTGATACGGTAGGTACGTGAATTTTCCAAATACTTTTTTTTTATTATGCAAAGGTACCTTGTTTGTTTCTTTATTTTTGTATTCATCATCATCATTATCATCGTATCAGCCAAAGGTGGTCCACTGCTGAACAAAGGCCTCCCCCGTAGATCTTTACAAGGCCCGACTTAGGCGACGATAGGCGACTATATGCCGCTTGTATCAGGTCATGTGTTCATTTTGTTAGAGGCCACCCTACGCTATTTTTGTGTTAGAAGTATAAATAGGTTTTAATTATTTCAATTATTTCATGTCATCTTACTTCTAGAGCAATAGGCACATTTTTTTTTTGACATTTTACACAACACCATCTGGTCCCAAACTAAGCAGAGCTTGTACTATGGGTACTAGACAATGGATATAATACTTATATACTTATATTAAATCAAAACTCAAATTTGCTACTCAGAATAATACGATACAACAATGAGTGTCTATTGCCACCATACTAGGGGTGAGCTAAGCTCATCTCTTATTAGACGGAATTTCAAAAACAAAGAGGAGCCATTAATGTAAGTAAGAATAATTCTAGTACCTCTAGTATTATATGGTTAGAATTATTTTATTTCTTAAAGATTACAAATCATAATCATTTATTGAAAAAAAAAAATAGAAATTATATGTATATCATCTCAAAGCAAAAGTAAAGCTGTAGTTTATTCAATGTTATTAACAATGCCTCCAACATTAGATTTAATCATAGACTTAATTGTATTTTCTCGTACTTTTAAAATAACGTGAAACAAAGCATTGGAACGAAGCCAGAGCGATAAAAACGAATGTTGTTATATCAAACTAGCAGTGGGTTGCAGTTTTACCCTCCTTCGTTTAGTTTCTTCCAATATCAAATTTCTATAAATACTATCGCCAAAGATGCCTACGGGCTACGTCGTATTTGAAAACCACTAGAGAAATTTCCTAAATGTGGAATCATAATAAAATTTAAGTTTAAAAAACTACAACCCGCCGACTACTAAAGATATCAACTGAAAATCATGTAACAAGAACATAATTCCTATGTCAGCTTTCTGATAAACCATTTACTGAATTGAAATCATGTAAAATTCGTCGTATTGATTTTATTTATGTTAAATGTAGCCATTGTTACCGGGACCATAATAACGAATCGTTTGACACCTCAGTTGCTAGTTAATTCAAGGTTGAAATAGGCCCTAAGTAAAGTTGTACATTTAACAATGTACAGATAAATTTAATAATTTGGGATCACATCATGACAATTCTTATACAGCAAAATATACCCATTCAAATGTACATACCAATTCCTTTCACAGGCTCTTATACCTCATATTTTCTACTCTCAGTCAATAGGCCCTTATCGAATAATTGAAATTCGTAGCTATCGCGAAAGTATAAATTACGCCCATTCAGCAATCCTATTCACAGTGTAGTACCAATTTTTCTCATGTACACCAAAAGAAGGAATTATTCAATTCTAACTATCGATTTATGGATAGCAAATAAGCCTTCGTCAATAGAAATTGGATCGGATGTAGACAATACACTGTCATACCGAAATAAACAAACAAAACTAATGGATATCGATGTTAGGATCGATGTGTTGGTAAAGACTCGGCCAGGCGGCTGTCAATGACAAAATATTGTTGATGAACTTACTAAGAACCGCTTGTTACTTGATTGACTTAGGTGGACTGTCCATAAGGTATATTAATTTATTTACATGATAATCTGTATATCGACGGTTAAAAGGAAATAGGGCATAAGCGACATTTTGGTCAAAAATGAGTTATATATGCCATTGGACTTGAAATTTTCTGCTCTTTCGAATGCGCTTACTCCCATGGCTCTACGATGACTTTTTTGGCGTTTATGCCCAAGCAAAAAAACAACATTTTATAGTGTTATTTTAGCTAACCGATGAAAATTCTGGTCATTTTTGTTATAAAGGTGATTGTACCCCTACAAAAATGATTTGTTTTGGGTTTGTTGTCGGTAATGCTTTTTTACTTCACAAGGGTGCCAAGCTTATGGTTGTTTATGCCTTTTAAGCATTTCAATTGAAAAGTACAAATGTTGCTTAAAGCTTACTTCCATTTCGTAATTTAACAGAGCTGTGGCGCTTGTGCCCTATATACAAAATGCATACTTATATTACTCTGGCGGTTATCCTCTATTTCCATTTAGTTCTTAATGACAGCCAAGTCGGTTATGCCCTATTACCTAAATTGATTTTAATATGACACTGGTGGTTATACCTTACTTCCGTTTACTAATATAAATACGATTGTCGCTAATTCCATATTATTTAATCTGCTCGTTAGTAAATATGAAATGACGAGCTGTATCTTTTAAATCTACCATTTAGTGTAAAATTATAGCATGTTATACTGTAATAGGCCTCTTAGTAAGATCTATCTTACTAAGAGGCCTTAAAACATATTAAGGATCTATCCTTAGTATGTTTTTGTGAAAATTTACTCCCAAGCAATTTCACCCTACTTTAGAAGTGAGAGACCCAATTACGGTGTCGTGTAATATCTGTTTTAGATATTTTCCTGATGAAGGATTGTGTTGGTTGCGCTACTTCATTATTTTTGGGGTGGCTTTTCATCCATATTTCTTTGCTTCGTAGCGACATTGTGTGTTACTAATGTCTTATATCCTTGTATTATTTTGAATGCCGACTGTTTCTTGTGCCCTATTATCTTTTATACAACCACTATGAAAAGTATCTTATCCTTCTTTTCCTATAATATTGATTGAACGGTCTAGTCGCTTATACCCTTTTACCTTGAGAAATGATAAATTGGAATGTCGCATATGCTTCTTATCCTTTAATATTTGATTTTGTCATTTGTATCTTATGCCATATTTCCTCATTCAAAAATTAAAAGCTGTGGTCATAAGCGACAAAAACTACTTTAAATAACGTCAAATCACTAAAACTAAGGATACCAGTAACTGTCCCATTTCTATCTGATTTTATAACTGTTTCACTTTTCACAATATCTTAATAAATGACAAAAATACGTCAGTTTTTCTAAAATTTTAAACTTTGAACGGCTCTCCTGAACATTTCATCTTTTGTCGCTTATCCCCTATTTCCTTTTAACCGTCGATATACAAGGTGGAAGGGCCATCGAGGCACATCCAAGTACCATGAAATTTGCCGTAACTTTTTTCATCAAATTTTAAATTTTTTCTGCATTTTTTTTACTTGGACTTGTAAAAAACATTATTTCTTACTACCCAAATTAGATTTATAATTAAAAATTATTATTTAATTTAATTCGGATTGCGCACGCGATAACATTCACCGCAGAGCGTTATAATAGCGTTTACACTGCGCGCTCAAAAATGTCAATATTTGTAATAACCGATCATTTTCTACATGAATGACCTAGGTCATTTTATTTTTGACCTTGAGTAAAACCTTGTCACGACGTTTGTGCGTCGATGTCCCTTCCACCTTGTATAAAAGGAACAAGTGGTGACTTATGTATCAACGCACAGCTCAAATCACTGAACGGATTGGGCTGAAATTTGGCACACTTCAAACTTTCTAATTCAAATATTTTTATTTCAATTAGACCATATAATAGGTACTTTTGAAACGTAAAACAAGTTGCACGGTTCCAAAATTGGGTCTTATGGAGAAGAGCCAGCAAGAAACTCCATAGATACTCTTTTTAAAAAATATGTGTGGGTAACAATTGATGTGAATAGTAATGAAGATGATGCAGCTTGATGTGTAGATGCAGAGATTAAAGAGTGTTAGAATTGAAAAAATAGCCATAGCAGTAAGAGCCGACCAGCCCCGTCAGACAGCACTTGTTCACGAGCATGACGTGTGTATCGTCGCAATTTGACTCTTGACTTTCTTATGTATTTTAAGAAATTGACTAGCTGACTGATCAATCAACTCACAGCTGGAACCGCTGGATCTAGAAGCATGAAAGTTTGCTCAAATGGGTCTAGAAGCATGAAATTTTGCTCAAATGGGTCTAGAAGCATGAAATTTTGCTCAAATGGGTCTAGAAGCGTGAAATTTTGCTCAAATGGGACTAAAAGCGTGAAATTTTGCTCAAATAAGACGTGGGTACTAAGGATATTGGGAAATTCCCACAGGATTGGGAAAAAAAAAATAATGAACGTGAGTAACACTTCTGGGAACAAGCTAATATTTAAATCTTAAAAAAGATGAAAAAATATCATTACTTGTTTTCCTGTGGTGTAATTGTTTGAATATGGGACTATTAATCACGTGTGTTCGATTTTACGAAACAATAAAACATAAATGTTTGTGTCTATTTCGGTTTTTCCTAATTAGTTTCAGAGTTCGTTAGCGGCTTGCATTGTCTAAGCAAGTTATTACTTACCTAGAATATTCACTTCGCTGGAAACAAACTGCAGAGTACTAAACAAGAACTTTATTGACAATCTGTCTCTTCACTGTAATTGTGAAGCTTGTAATTCCATATTATAATGTTGGTTCCACTAAGATTTTTACTATGAATCAAATGGCTTAAGTTCCACTTATTCCATTTGATTCTTGTTAATGGTATTGTCATTACGTCATAGAAATTGCCTTCTATAGTTTCGTGATGTCATAAGTACATACCTATTACATACAGTATTGGATGTTGTGAAAGAGATTTTTTTTCTGCCACGTTGTCCATAACATATTATGTCCAAACGCCCGTCAATTCTTTTCAAATATATATTCCGTGTAGTTTAAAAAGGGTATGAGGACGAAAGACTGTTTGTCGGATTTGTGATGAATGTTATCATTGCGTTGAATTGCTGCTGAAATATAGTAACATTTGCCCTGCCTCCGCCCACATAAATATTCGTCATTTTGTAAAAAATATTCCCGTGAAACCGCGATTGGGATAGAAGTAAAAAAACCCAAAAAGCTAAATCCGTCCTACAGTGGTAAGGAATATTCAAAGGAACGTTATGTAGTCTTCTACTGACATAAGAAACATAACTTCGTTATACATAAATTACCTACGCCTATTTTCAATTGGGTTTCGCCCATTAATCGCTTAAGCTGTTTGGGCGTTCTTAGACATACTTGGGTTTTCCATCAGCACCGCCCATCTCTCCTGAGCCCACGCAATGTACGCGTGTATTGCGTGCGTGTCTGTTTGCTGCCGAAGACTTTATAGGAGCTTAATGAAATGTAATTATAGTTGTATGGGAACCCGGAAAGACAACACACTCATACAAAAATACAAAAGCCTTTGATGAATGTAGGAAGGTTTACAATGGTACAATTAACGTAGACATCGAAAATAGAAACCGGGCTATTTTTAAACGGTCAACAAAAAATGGAGTAAGTTCACAATTCTTTAGTGTATGATTATGTCGTAGCCAGATCGTATAATTATGATCATCGACCATTTCGTAGTATTTGAAATTTTCTTCAAAAACGTCAATAAAATTATACTGTCACTGAGTAGATACTATTTCTATCAAGTTTTTTCTTGTTTCACGATTCATTATAATAACTTTACTATAAAAACCAACTGAAGTTAAATATAATGCAAATATCCCTGGAAAAAAGAAGCTCGCTCGTTATCCTCTTATTTAATCGGTAGTCGTCGAACCGATCCCTTGTCGAACGAAAGCCTTACACGATAAAAACTTTATTAATGCTCGTACAGAACATTCCTGTTATGGACATTAATGAGGATGCCAGACAGTTTTCAGTAATGAAGCCATGTTACGCCCCCCGATAAAATTTAAGTGGCCCTCGCGGACATAAAATGAGTTGATACTCGAATACATTTGGAATAACAATTTGTGATACGAAACGACACCACGAATAGTGTTGGCGGCAAATAAAGGTGATAATACTACATAGTTAGACACACTCTCGATAGGTCCCCAGATATAAAAATGATTGGGCCGTAATTATGGTAATATGAGAAATTTCTTGACATGAAAACGGGCGATAAATTATATAAATGTTTGCTCCGTTATCACACCGTGAACGCTACGTACACGCAATTATGCAGACATGATGTATTTAAATGCTGAATACGACCCCTGCGTAATGTTGAATTTGTGATAAGTTACGTTATCCAAATGAAATGGCTCCGGAAAAATGTATTTTTTCACTGAAATAAAATTATATATGAGGATTGGGGTTTTGCGGATCTTGAGAGTATTTTTTAATTTTTTCAAGCAATCAATATACCTAGGGTGTTTCAGATTAATAATTAACTATTTGGAAAAAGAAACTGTCCAAGCATTTTGTGTTTAGAACACAGACATCAAACAAATGTATATATAGAACTAACAAGGAAGTATATTCTATTAGATAAAACATCGAAATGAATTCACACTAAGCAAAGATATTGCACATAAACAAAATCAAAAAAGACATTTATATTTTTATATCCTACAGTCAAATTGAGAATTTTTCCTTTTTTGAAGTCGGTTTAAAAGCTTTTACATCAAACACAGTGTGCGGTAAAGAACCAGAGTAACGAAATTAAAAGCTCAAACGAAGTGCCCTTTAAGGCTTTAATTTAGAGGGAAATTTTTAATTTCCACAAAATGAAATGGTTATTATAATTTAATTTCCGACGTATATTTTTATTCATACCTCTATTACGGATCCCCAAATACGCGTGGGTGAAAAAAATTACATGTCTACCACTCAGAAAAGTAATGAATTACATTTACACGAAATATATGGCTTGGCTTGGCTTTACTTAAAATTATAATTTCATCCCGACGAGCATTTGTAAACTCAAGACGAAGACTTCCACAGTCACGGAAGAAACTTACAAAACTTAATTTCATACTTGTTATAATTTGTCGTGTCGGGGTACTGGAGAAACGACTGGGGAAATTTCATTTTCACGGCAAACAGAATTGTGTATGGCCATAGTCGTGTTTTGAATATAACCTGCTTCATTGCGGACTTGTCTCTAAATATACGTAGCTGACCTCTTATGAGATCCGTCTACTGAACGTAGTCGCTGCGGATTGCGGCATGGCAAAAAAGGGTTACCTACATTTTAATTTTACATGCTTATATGTACAAAAAATAAATTGTGAAGTAAAGTGAATCTCACTTGTTGGCTGTGGAATGCCAATGACAGCGTGATTATCTGGTCCGTAACATAAAATAAATGGGTTTTTAAAATTCTCTGAACTATAAAATCTATTAAATCAACTTTAAAGTTAGCATATTCATTAACTTTATTTATTTTGCCCTTTTGTTTAAATAAAATGGAATATTGAATTAAGGAACTATTTAGAAACATAATGTTGAAACACATGTTATTGTAATAAAAGTAAAAATTAGATTATTTTACTTTATTTTAAAGACAATTTTGTACGCCTTTTTTACTAATTATACAAGTTGTTGAATTGTGCCCCTGCCATATAAAAAAGACTAGGCAATGCCAATAGATTTGATTTGAAATTATTCTTAAAATAGTTTAGGGTATTTCGGGGTCTACACCAAAACACCTGCCTGCCTTTTTGGTCAACTGGTCCGTAGCGCGACTGCTACGCTAGAGGTCCTGGGTTCAATACCCGGGTCGAGCAGTGTTGGGTTTATTGTGAAATTCCCAGTAGCACCTCGGGGTCTAGATTTGTGCCCGATGGATGGTATGCTGGTATGTTACCAAAACACTCTTATATCTTATCTTACGGGGGCTGGTACAACCAGCAACACTTCGACCCAATGGGATCTTTTGTGTTGTCCCCATTACCGTATATTCCTTACTCTTTGAAGACGTGGTTTACGAAGGCGGCTAACCCACTGAGAGGAAGGAACCTAAAATCTTCCGGCTTCGGGTACCCGTTGCCGAGAAGACTCATCCGTTTCGTCGCCAGGACGTCACAATCGCACAGGATGTGCTGCATAGTTTCCTTGAATTCACCACAGGCTCTGCAGTCATTGTTCAAAGCTAGCTTCATTTTATGGAGCATGTCATTAGTGGTGTAGTGCCCTGTAAGAGCTCCAATGACAGCTCGGGCTTTGTCTCTTCTGTTGCTCAGAACGAATTTCGAGACTCTTGTGGTGCTGCAGCCGAGGAAACGTCGTGAGTGTTCTAACCCTAGGCTGTTGTTCCACTCCTCTATGCGTTTCATATCGGCATAGTCCTGTAAGGCCTTTTTAATGGTGCATGTTGGTAGCCCCATGCATGGTACTGGTCCAATCATTGCATTCGCTGATCCTGTTCTAGCTAACTCTTAAGCCTTCTCATTTCCTTCGATGCCCTGGTGCCCTGGTACCAAAACACTCACAATTTTTTTATGAAAGTAGCATTTTAGAACTCATCTAAGGCAAGGCCATAAGAGGAATGAGGAGGCACGGCTGTAGGTATACCTACGTACAAACCAACACACTGTATATACTGTAGATAAATTAATTTATTTGAAATACTAAAATAATATTGTATTAATATTTCAAATGAAACTGTTCAAATAAATATCACTATCAGCTCAATTTGAAGTCCAATGTATGAGTTCGAACTGCAACCAATGTTTTGTAGGCAATATTTTGAAATAATTTTACATGTATTGTCTGGTATTGTGCAGTACAATGGACCAGTAAAGCGGCACTATTTCAAATAAATGTGTTGCATTTAAATTAATATTTTGGCAACAGTAGAAAGGCCGCTACATATTACCAAAAAGGTTTTGAATATTAATATGGACATAAAGTAAGAGAAAGACCAAAGAAAAGGTGAATGGACTGTGTGAGAAAGGATATGACCACAAAGGAGTTGAATGACGGCTAATAGGAGAACAGGAATACGTACAAAATATTTTATTTAAAAATGTTGCTCGTATAGGTGCGGTGTGTGACGGGCTTAAAACATTATTGTGTGTACAAATATTTACGTATTGAAACTGTTGACAGGCTCTGGCGGATTTGAATGTGAAAGCAATTTATACCGTAGTGGCTTTGAACATTATTACGAGTATTTTGTTACAAATAATTTCAATGTAAAACATAATTTGTTTACACTACTGAAGTCTTATTTGAGTCTAAATGCTGACTGATATAAATTATCTATTCATCCATCTAAATACAAGGTTGCGGATCTCAAAGACCTGTCTTATTGGTCTAAGTTCAGGTATCAGACAATCGCCTTCCAAAAGTTTGATTGGGTTCCAACACTGTATAGTTAAAATAAAGTTTCCTAATTTGAAACACGAAAGCCTACGATAACACTGCAACTTAATTAACACTTAGCTAAAACTCCAAACCATCTATGCGTTGAACTTTAAGGTTACAAGTTGTTACTTTGTGAAGATATTACAAACTCCATCAGAGGCCAGTGAGGAATACAGCTTATCAGCACAAGTTAGATCCGTATCTAAACGCAAACTTTAATTGTCGAGAACTTTAAACTTTGAATCATAGCAAGCAGTGATAAGCTGTAGGAGAAATACGGATGATCTTGCTTAAACTTTGAATAATCTACCCAAAATTTACATACACGTAGAATGCATAGAAAATGTGTCCAGAAAGACAAAAAAGAAAAAATTTAAAAGCCATAACAAGATATTTATAACTACCGTTATCTTCGTATCTTGATGATCAACATCTTGGACTGTCTAGGCTTTCTCCCAACGATGTTGGGGTCGGCTACCAGTCTAATGAAATGCGGCTGAATATCAGAATTTTGCAATCGCATTTGTTATCATCAGACGTTCGCAATACGGTTTCTTGGCAGTTAAACTGGTTGTCAGGTTTTCAGGGTTCTGACTACCACTAACGACTGTGTTATGTGGCTGTATGACAACCGGGTGCAATAACTCAACGTGCTTTCCATAGCACGGGCAGTCTTAATGTGGTAAGAATGGTATACACAGTTCAATCTAGGTAAAATTCACACTATTCTAACCAAGTGTTTGAGTGTCTAGGTACTTTCGTTGATTTTTCTGTGGGCCTTAAACAAGAGAATTACGCGTACATTGAACCTACTTTGAACTCTAACATAAATTATATGACCGAACTTGCATTCAGTCTAGGGCGAAAACGAGTATAATAATGATGTGCGAATTCTTTTCGTTTGATCTATAACACGTACACCTAATAGAGGTGGTATAACAGCCCTCGATTTGAAAATAATGATATTATTTTTATATGGCATTAGTTAGGGTTCAAAACCAACTCAAAAGCTTTAGAAGTAAGAGTTGTCCACAGCTAAAATTAAGAAGTAGATTTGATTAGTTTATGAGCATATTCGGTTTCGGTTTAAATATACAGCACGCTCCTGTGACTTTTCGATATTATGAATGATCACTCGCTGAAGCGGCGTAGAAAAATATCCTAACTTCTTTTGTCTACAATAATTCTACATTAATTCCTTCATTCAATTCATATTTTTATGCAATTTTCGATTTCTTCATCCTACTTAAATGTACTAACACGAACTATGACGTCATCGCAATAAACTAGATGGTAAGGAAGCTTCAAGTTTTAAATATTGGACCTTCGAGATTTAAACTTACGTCAACTTCTATGCCAGGTATCCGGAATATCTTGAGTGGGGGCACGTCCCGGGGGGAGTAGCGACAGAACTCGCGGTCCCCGCGGTACCATTTGACGGAGTACAGGACCTCTTGCTCGAGGTCGTACAGGCACTTCATCTCCACTTTGGAGCCTCGTTCCACCGCTTCTGGTACCACCACGTGGACATTGCGGAGGCATAGTGATCCTGAGGAAAAATTATAAGAATAATTAGAATTTTGAATAGATAAATGTATGCTTTCCCGGTCATTATGATACCAAACCAAAACGAACTGATATTATGAGCTGATATTAATTACTGTATGTTTTTGTTTAGGTAATATAGCTTAACTTGAATAAATCACATTCAACTAACTACAAATTAATCATCAATTATAAATTTAATTTAAGACGAAAGGCAAAATTTAATTTATGCCTCATGATGCGGCGTTTTACTATATATGTATAAATGTACTTATTATATGTATAGATGAACAGTTTTGAATAAATATGAAGTATTTTTAAGGCAACGCCTTTGAACTTTAGTAATAATGTTCAAACTTGTTTGTCTAAATATTCCCAGAAACTATGCCATGGCGAAAACACAAGTCAAAATACTCGTAGGTGTATCGTAGTCTTATGAAATAAAGAACACTCACCCATCAAAAACGTAACGGTACGGTAAGCTTAGCTTAACCTCGGAGATTGACCGACCTACTTTTTATTTTATGTATGACTTGCTGTAGTTTCCTTAGTACAGGAAGATTCGCCTTGTATTTCATAATACTTGCGAAAAAAAAACATTTTCTGGTTTTATTATCATTTTTCCTACTCCAGGGTACAAGAAAATCATAAAACAAATCATTAAACCATAAACCATTATTTTTCTCCGGTTATACCTCAAGGTCTGGAGAAAAGAGTACCTGGAAAGACCTACGGAAGGCGTTTGCCCAATAGTGGGACAGCTAAAGATGAAAAGATGGAATTCATTAATTTATAATGCATAATTGATATAAACATTATTTTTAAATTGTTACACCGCATAACTACCTATTCGTCGCTCAGCTAACAGTAAAATAACGCCATCTATTGGATAATTTTATTACGCGCTTTTCGTTCTACTTATCAGGTTCAAACATTTCGAACCTAACCTACCCAAATTAAAAATTTAGAAAACCCCCGACACGAAATGTAATTTGCAATTTTGTGGTGGCGGCCATCTTGGATTTGAAATTTAATATAGTGTATAGTATTCTCTTAGTCAAGCCCTTTCATTTGATACCCATATTGAGGGAGTTGTGAAAAAATATGTAATCCGCTATTTTGTGGCGGCGGCCATCTTGGACGGATTTTCATCAAACATAGCTAAGAGCACTCCCGACTAATTCACCTTTCAAATAAAAAAACAAAATCAAAATCAGTTCATCCGTTCGGAAGCTACGATGCTACAGACAGACAGACACACAGACATGTCAAACTTATAACACCCCGTCGTTTTTGCGTCGGGGGTTAATTACAAGCAATTATTAAAAAAATAGTAACATTAATTTTGTCGTGACGACTTGAATTACTATTACCTTACCTGTTATAAAGCGGGTTACTAGTTATACGAGAAATACCAACACTGAGTCACCAAAGTGACTTTAGTTCTAATTATAGCCAGAAAGTACAGAGTTTGTCAATCTATAAATAATATGTGAAGTACCTTTACCTACTCGTAAAAGGAAAGTAAGTAAAACGCAAATAATATATTATCAAGTACTACATTGATGTACTGTTTGAATTAAAAACACTGTCTGTGTTTATTTTACTTTTACGATATGTAAATATGACGAGTATTCAGTTCGAAGGTACTGGGAGTATAATTAAAATTCTTTTGTCGTGATAAATGTTTTTTTAGAAGGAATCTAGCAGTTATTTAGTTTATTATTTCTTCGTTATAAGTTAACATTCTTTAATCTTTTTAATGTACATAATCCTATACCGTTGGGACCTTAAGTGGAATTGAAGTATGAATATCATTTAAAAAAGGTATTTTAAAGTACTTAGTAATAACTGACTTCTTAGAAGCGAAACTTAAGAGCTTCTGTTCTTGTGTAATAATCATTAATTATTTATTTTGATAGCCTTTCTTTTTATCAGTTGCATTTCAAGGAATGTGCATTGGAATATAATTTCGTCAAGCCATTTCCATCATCTGACAACCAGACGTTCGGCGTACGTCCATCCCTACATAGTTGACGCTTGGCGTACGTCCACCCCTACATGGTTGACCCTCGGTGTACGTCCATCCCTACATAGTTGACGCTTGGCGTACGTCCACCCCTACATGGTTGACCCTCGGTGTACGTCCATCCCTACATAGTTGACGCTTGGCGTACGTCCACCCCTACATGGTTGACGCTCGGTGTACGTCCACCCTTCAATAGTTGACACACTGACCTGACCTTCAATACGTTTTGCTAATACTTTTTATCATGCGTGCGGTCTAGACGGTACTGTATTCCAACACAATTATAATAGCAGTCTTGAAGAGTCTAAGCAGGTTTCTGCTGGATAAGCGTGCACCATCGTCAACCCTACTCTTACTTAAAACCATAGAAAATATTAATCTTTAAGAAAAATACAACAAACTTCAATTTATTCAACCACTTCAAAAACCAAACCGACAAGGACGTTTATTATAACAGATAAAAAAGAAACATTGAAATCGGTTCATGACCCGTGAAGATATTCTATATCATTACGATTAGCTTGGTGTATCCCACTGCTGGGGAACGGCCTCCCCCTCATTTTTCCATCTATCTTTATCTTGTGCTAACTGGAATCGTGAACCATACCTATATAAAACATACAGCCGATATGAGAAACTCTGCCATTTTTTAAGAAGGTTGAAAGACAAAAAGGGATTGCAATAACTTGCCGCTAAATTAAAATCACAAAACTTTTGGACTTTAAGTTAGTTTGGAATCGCAAAAGGCCTCATCAGTCTAGTGGTTATGAGCATGACTGATATGCCAGAGGCCGTGGGTTCGATTTCCAGGTCGAACAGTGTTTTTGAGATATTCTATGAAATTCTCAGTAGTAGTTTAATGGTTGGAGTTGTGTTCATTTAATTGCAATAGTCTCGCCCACTGTTACATGGTACCTAAACAAACTGGCACACTGTGGATGT
Source organism: Acronicta psi (assembly GCA_946251955.1). Classification (NCBI taxonomy): domain Eukaryota; kingdom Metazoa; phylum Arthropoda; class Insecta; order Lepidoptera; family Noctuidae; genus Acronicta; species Acronicta psi. Next base: position 3,978,445 of record OX276475.1, on the reverse strand, counting down.
ACATGATACCTCTGCCCAACCTTCGGGGAATACAGGCGTGAAGGTATGTTATGAACATAGACTCTTTAAGTTCCACGAATAGGTACTGACCTGTCATAAGCGGCCCCGCCACAAATCTAGTCGATATAGAATCAGTCTCGTTAACCTGAGAATTGACCCCCAAGCCTGAGATTGTCAACTGAATAAAAACAGCAATATTTTCATTATAAAACATTATTCATAATTGCCAAGTATAGACATAAACATGTGATAAAACAAGTCATTACTATTGAGGCCATCATTAAATTTGATAAACATGTTTTCATAACATAAATCAACCATATTTATTGAATCAACTAAAAGCAAAGCAGTGATAGCCTAGTTATATGATCACTGGACTACCTACCAACAAAACGCGACCTATGGACTTTTCGAAATCATGTGCGTATGAAATTTTATCACTTATTATTATTATTTCATATTTTATTTTTACTTTAAAGAGTCGAAAAATATCGTGTGGAATCCTAGGAGGCTAAACAAGTTGCATTTTGACATTCGAATCGACAAACAAAATGTATGGAAATGACACATGCTTTCGACGAATCGGGCTGCCACTAATGTCATTTCTATACATTTTCTTTCCATTCGTTTGTCGATTCGAATGTCAAATTGCAACTTGTCTAGCCCCCGAATTTCTTAACGACGTGTGATATCTGCCGACCTACACGAGGCCAGCCTGGTGGACTAAAGCCTAATCCTTCTCATTTTGAGAGGAAATTAGATAATTATTGAAACAACTGCTTTTATGACGTCACCGCCTGATCGTTAGCTTTTTGTTTGACCAGCTGCGTTTTGTACAAAGAGCTACTATGAAAGCTCACAGTTCAATATATGTAAATAGACCAACCCGCTCGATAATTATACTTAAATGCTTGATTAAATATGTATCTATTTGTCGATACTCTGCTGTAAATATTGGTTTTGGAGTACCAATGAGCGTCGGGGTGTTAAGTGGCCGACTTTTAATGGTGAGTTGGATCATCATGGTTTATATTTCTGTATTGGTTATTCGGCTCATTGGCGCTACTCATATGTTCAATTCCCAGGTCAAGCAAAGTGCTATTGGATTTTTCTATTAATTTCTCAGTAACAGCTTCGAGTTTGGATTTATGCCCGGCTAATATCAATACGCTCGCCTCTACTATGTACCTAAATAGTATCTACATAGTATCTACACATAGGTATCGGTGAACTGTTGTGTTCTGGGTGTACAGCATTACAACCCTGCCTAACCCTTCGGTAAAATATTTATGGGTTTAATGTTATGTTGTTTTTATTAAGATAGAACTTATCTTTTTTTTTTGTATTTTTTAATTATTTTCCATGCTAAGATTTCAAGTTATTTTTAATGAAGGAAAAAATCGGCTGGCGGGCAGGATTCGAACCTGCGTCTTCTGGTTGGTCTGGTGTACCAAACCAGAAGACGCAGGTTCGAATCCTGCCCGCCAGCCGATTTTTTCATTCATTAAAAATAACAAGATAGAACTTATCGTATCGTCGATTTTTGAATGTTGGTAAACGCATAACTCAAGAATGGCTGGACCAATTCGGCTAATTTCTTTTTTGTATGTTCCTTAAGGTCCACGGAAGGTTTTAATACTATTATAAAATGCGTGGACAATAGTAAAAACGGGGACCACGCGGGCGAAGCCGTTGGCGGAAAGCTAGTACGTAAATACAACGAAATAAAAAAATATAACGAAAATTGTATTCATATCTCGTTTGACGCGTTTTTAATGTTCAAGTATTGTTTGAGCTAAAGCCTGTTTGTAATTTTTTTTATTATTTAAACAGAAGGAAAAATATAAGAGGCACTAAGGAATTTAGCTTTCCACGAGGCGGAGGTGCCATCATTTTTTTAATTTAGGTAAGTAAAAAGTCTTTCTTGTTAGCGTTATGAGAATTTCTGTTAGCCGGTTTCATTTCATAACAAACTTATTTTCAGTTCATTTTTATACATTTTTCATAGCAGAATTCTATAAAAAAAGGTGAAAATTAGGTGGGTAATATGTTTTTCTACAAATAAGTATATATTTTTAAGGAATATATTAAGGTAACCCTAAAAAATTTGTGATTGCTGGTAAATCATGTAGTATAAATATGCACCAAGCTTCACTTGCATCTAAAACATTCTGTTGTATACCTACCAACCTAAGCTATAATACTGTATTTTTGTAAAAAAAAACGAATCCAAACTCTAAACTACTTGCTACTCCGAGCTACTCCGAGCTACTGAGAATGTCATAGAAAAACCCAATAAAACATCTTTTCTCGAACTGGGAATGGAACCTATGACCTCGAGCATAACAGTCCGCTTAGGACCACTATGCTAACCAGGCAGTTAACATACGTACCTACTCGTTATTTAAAACTTCTTGTTCTTCTCGTTATTTAATTATACTAAGGACTTATTTCACTACCTCTAGATAACCGGTAACCGTCGGTTAAAATAAAAAAATATGAAATTATCTGGCAAGTAATTTAACGGAACTTATCAGGAGGTGCTTATCATATGGGCCATTATTCTATATACAGATGCGAGACCTGCTAGGCTAACATGCGCGCCACGACAAAATTTTGTCTACTATTTTGACTCGCTCTTTCTTGCGCGAAAACGAAACAAAACAACGACATAAGCGTAGACAAAATGTTCTCGCGGCGTGCATGTTAGCCCGGCTGGACCATCAAAGAAGATCTCAGGAGACGTAGAGAATACGCTCACATTCAACAAGAACAAGAGAATCACGCTCTGAATTGTCAGGAGATTCCTCTCTCTGGAGCCCTGACCACCGGTAGCTTGGACCCTGTTCCCGATACTGGTAGGCTACTATATTTTATATTTTTAACTTTATAATCTGAGAATAACATTCTCAACATAACTATTCTCAGAACTGAAGATAATTTAAAGATAACTGATAATACGTTGATCTCTTTTGATTGTCCCCAAAGAAAAAATATGTTTGTAAGAAAAACAATGTTCGTTTTGATTTTCTTTAATTAATAAAACAAATGAAAAAAAAATATAACCTGTTTTATTGCAGAACCCCTTATAACATTTAATTAATTAATTTAAAACAATAATAGTAAGATAATAATGTGCATTGTAAATAAGCCCTAATATTTCATTTTTGTTATTTTTTGTTACGAGTTTCATTTTTGTTACATTTTCATATTTGTTTCATTTTTGTCACAATGGTCATTTTAAATGATTTTCACCCATAAGACAATTATTACAGTTTCTCGAGTGAGAAATTTCGTCCATTGAGTCGCCGAAATTGCGAAATGGAGAAGCCTAAGATATTATTATTACCTAGAAATATAATCGTATCCATATAAGTATAGTAATGTCGACGTATGTAATAAATTATTAGGCATTGCCTATTTATATTAACTGTGTCTAGAATAGGATGAAAGAAATAATAGACCAAGTAAATAATGAGAGAAGCTATTCAATGAAAGTAATTTCATTGACAAATCAGACGACTTTCATTTATTTTATTTACAATCAACCGTATTTGCGCCGATGTATAAGGTAAGTATTGGAGTTTAAAATACCTTGAAGTAAGCTACTTAGTAAAATATTCAATTGTAAGCAAATTTTTATAGAGTTTATACTATGAGGTTAGGTTAGGTTAGAGAGAGAGCGCGGAAGAATGTCAACACGTTCCCGCACCCATGGTTGCATCGCACCCGCATTGCACCCGCATGGTTTTAGTAGGTATACGTTCTTTTCAGGATGGAGTCCCACACACCGCGCCGCCTTGCCCAGGGCGGCGTGACGGTGCATAAAGCATTTCCAGACGCAAAAAAAAAATAAAAAAAAAAGGTTAGAGAGAGAGGAGAGGTTATTAGAGATAACAGTATCTCGGAACAATCTACTCTGTCAAACAAAAATATCACTGTCATACGGCCCTACTGGAGATTTAAATTTAACATAAGCTCCATAAAAGTAATGTCAAATTTCTATCTCCAGTAGGGAAAACAATCAACAGATACATTATTAATTTCGGCCGTAAGTTGGTTAAAAAAATAGGACAAGTACGAACATAAAAGCAAGACAAAACTGTAGATATATTTAATACTTTGTTAAATAAATAATTGGTAAGTATAATCTAATACCCAGATCCAGTCCCCCCAGCAACGCCCTAAGCCGAGGTCCGAGTTCCGTTAGGGGACGCCCTTAGCTGCTGTTGCTTAGTTTATAAGTGTCCATGGCTGGAGGCACAAAAGGTGCCTCGCCACCAAGCCCGGTTAAGATTCTAAAGCTCCTGAGCTAGAATCTACATCCGTTTATAAAAAAAATAAAAATATATATATAATCTAATAAAATAAGTACTTACTGAAGCATTTTGTCTGTTTCTCTGTATGGTTTTATGTATTTCCGGGTTTCCCGCAAAATATATAACATTGAACAGTTTTAGTTGACATTGGTTTGGTTATAAATCATCACGCTATTGACTTTAGGGGATAATCAATAAAGCATTGTTTTGTATTGAGATACCTAACCGATCAGTTGCATTTTCTGCTCAAATGAAATGCATCGTAAGTCTGTAAGCACGATACAATTCATTTACCTTCTATGACGCGAGTGAAACCACAGGCGTCAGGTAGACCACATTTACAGGCATCGATTTGATAGATTTGATTTGATAGCTTGTGTGATAATCTAAATCTAATTCATTTAAAAACACACTTAAAAATCTCCTATGTGAAATTTTCTTGGTTTAATGAAAAACTAATCGCTCCATAAAATCATGTTTCCGCAGCAGCCAAGAAAATGCGTTTCATCAACTCTGATAAAACGTCCTTATTATTATTGATTGTGGAAGTAGGTCATTCGTGAATGATTGGCTCGTTCATATTATGCGTGAAACGTCCATTACGGCGCATAGGAAATACGACCAACCCGATCGTTTAGAACTCATTCGCAGGGACTTTTATGCCCGCCAAATATGAAATGTTAGCTCATATGCTCGTACGTACATGTAGGAATGGAATCTGAGGAGTGAAAGTCAGAATGAATGAATGTTGAATGTATGATTAGATGACGCAAATGGTTTGGATATGGAATGGTAGATCATATTTTTGTTCTTACATTTTAGTTTTAGTTTTTGTTTTTGATTACTCCATCTTTGATTCCTGTACAAAGATCTTATCCATTGAGGCTTATAACTAAGTGACGTTGTCTTGGGAAGAGCGCTGATGTCCGAAATACAGATATTGTCTATCTAGTTCGGACACAGATGTTTCTTTTTTTTTTATTAAATATGGATATTGTTAAGTACCATTAGTTTTTAAGAGATCTGTATGTACTTACTTTTTGCACAAATAAATTATTATTATTATTATTATATTAATAGAGTCACTTAAATAATAAGTATTACTTTCTGCTACTGGAACAATTCAAAAAATATTTGCAATTTTTTCAATTTTTGAATTTTAATTTTCCTGATATATTTAATACACTGTTGTTTTAAAAAAAAAATATATCCCTATCCAATCTTCTTTTACATAAAACTTTCGTCGTAAACTTTTTTTTTGCTCAAAGAAAATTATATAATTTATTTGAAACGAATTTATCTTTTACTGAAACTGAAACTTATAAGTTACGAGTATTACTGCAAAGAAACGACCATACATTACAGCCAGAAGTATTCCATTCTCTCTTTATCTATCATGCGGGTCCTACATAGAATGTCTTTATCTATAACATAGACTAATGCCCAGTATAACCATGACCCTACATTTTAGTAGTCGTTTGGAAAACTCTAGAGGTTCACATTCATGATAACATACACTCGTTACAGGCAGGCATAGAGTTGGTTCATAAAATCTAACGTGGTATAACGTTGATGTAAATGAGCCAGATATTATCCTACCCAAGTGTCAAAAGCGAGAGTTTCTAATATCGTGCAATGACGTGAACAATATTCGCAGAGTAATATCCCGGATCGTAAAATTCTAGGCGAACACATATGTATTACTTGTTATGCATTAAGTACCGTCGAAGATATAAAGAAATTCCCCAAGTAACTTTAGCGATCTTGAAGTTATTATTGTTTAATGACTCCATAATCTTTATGTTTAAACAATTTTCGGAGTCCTTAATGAATTGAGATTTCCTCTATTTCGTAATTTAATAATGATCAAGTTTTTATTTAGATCTAGTTTCAATGTAGCAAAGGATAAATCAATCAAATAAAAAAACTCAATCCTTTAATATTGAATTGAGACCGAGAATCGGCCCAAAGGCCATTTGTGTCTAATACTATGTATTTTTGTCACTGACATTGAACCAAAATATATTTGGAAAAATGATTAGCATCAAAATGGCCCAAAAAGGTCAAGTGTCAAATTCCGTATAGGTTAATCTGTGTTGACATAATTGGATGAGTGTCTATTGTTTACATTATACCTAATAGTATTAAGCGTGTGTTTCTGGCCGCTATATGGTAATAGGTAATGGGCATTCCGAAACGCACTAGCCGAGAAACCTTAACAGCTTGATATAATCATGAATTCCATCTGAATTCAAATTAATATGACTTAATGTTTTCTGTGAGTGATAGAGATCAAAGAAGAGGCTTGGCTTGGTCAATAATGTAACGTAACATTATCATAACGCCTGTATTCACCGAAAGGCTAGGCAGAGATGTACTAATGTTTAACTACAGTTCACTGATATGTTAAGTTCCCATGTAATGGTACGAGCCTTTTCTCATGAACCGGGCACAATCGATGATAATAATGCAAAAAATTTAGGTATTCAGAACAGCTTATTCTTGAATTTATTCCAGTAAAGATACGCAGAAGCTTCAGTATTATAGCATACTTAGTTTACTTTTTCCACGATTTTGAATTTTACACCACTCAATAATAAAGTCTAGGTCGATAACGATGTCAACTTAATTTTTTTTTATAAAATGAATCAATAACTTGAATTAGTTAGAGTGCCGATGTGTTTTTTTTTTCAAATGAACATAAAAGATTGAAATAACCTAAAATTATTCTGTTTTCATAGTAATTTTAAACACGCTTTTTACTATTTCTAAACTGAACATAAAAATAAAACCTCTTTTGATATTCTTGAAAGATAAAATAACTTTTACAAAGTTCAAACACTTTTTTAAAGTCATGATCTTAAACACTTCTTAGATCACATATCTAAGCCATTATTATTCATGAGGCTACTTATCTCTAAAACAAAAAAACTTTTCTCTTTTGTTAATATTCGTTGCGTGTTTCTTTTCTAATCTTAATAAAATAACAACATCGTGTTTATAAGCCACTTGTATTAAGTCTTGTAAATTAATAAGCGTCGCGTGAGGGTTGACTCTTTAATTTAATGAAACTTCGCTATTTTATGGCATCGTAAGGATGGATTTTTTAAAAATTGTATATTGAAAAGTATACCTTGTATTAATTTGAAACGGGGTAACAAATTTAATAAGTCTTGTACAGTTCTTGCCAAACTTATTGTCCGGGTTGAAGTTGGTACGAGCTAATTTTAACCTGGCCGTAAAAATCGGAGAAAGACAAATATTGGGTTGTAATAAATAAAAACGAAAGCTCAAGTCGTAGGCTGTCGTTTTAAAAGTCGAACTTCGAATGGTCAAAATATTATCGTTTTATATTAGTAACGAAAAACTTACGATAATATTATTTATATCCCTAGCAATACTATAAATATAAAAATAAAAGCAAAATTGATTATTCAAAAATGCAACACTAAGTAATTCAATCGTGGGACGGCCATGATTCACGTCCTAAGCCTACATCATCCGGGTATCCATTTGTATTCTATATCCATTGCTCGCCCAACCAGTCCGGATAATGCCATTATGCTATTGCAATTGCGTATGGTGTGACCAATAAAGTTTAGCGATCGCTTGCGATACGTTACAGCTATTTCAAATGCACGGCAATGTTAATACTGATCACACGTTATTAATTTATGTGTTGTTAAAGTAGGAGAACAGGGTGGTATGATTTTGTTAAAATTAAAGTGCAATAGGTGACTTTAGGGAAAGCTGTGTTCTCTTCCTAGACAAATTCGTTCAGACAAAAAAAAACATAAACATAAAAGAAAAACCATAAACCTCTAAGACGTTTTTCGGGTCGGCAACGCGCGAGTGATACCCCTGGTGTTGCAAGCGTCCATAGGCTATGGTAACCGCTTACCATCAATCAGGCGGGCCGTATGCTTGTTTGCCACCTTAGTGGTATAAAAAAAAGACAATCTAAGAACTAATAAAGGAAGCCATAAAAGTTATGAGGAATTTTAAACCATATTTGTATCATTATTATAGCTGTTGCCTGCATATGCATCTAGCCTAATTAGCCTAAGTCCTTCCTCGAAATGCAGTCTATCTAGGTACTTGTCCAATTTTATCGAAACCTGTTCTAAAATTTAAACGAGACGATAACAGACATACATACTTTCGCATTAAAATTATTATTAGTTTGGATTGACATCGTCATATAGAAGAATTTCTAAAAATATTTTCCTCCAAAACTCAATTCGCTGACGAATATCATATTTTGGATCAATACAATTTCAATCTTCCATATCTAGCGCTTTCTGTGGCACAGTTATATAGCATACCATGTTTTCATTCAACTGCACAGTTTATTTGCCAACCACTTCTAATAATCTAATAATAATCAACCCATATACTGTCCTACTGCTGGGCACGGGTCTCCTCTCAGTATGACAGGGATTAGGCTATAATCCACCACACTAGCCCAATACGGGTTAGCAGACTTCACATGCCGTCGAGAAAATCTCTCAGGCATGCAGGTTTCCTCACGATGTTTTCCTTCACCGTTAAAGCGAGTGATAATTACGCACATGATTTCGAAAAGTCAGAGGTGCGTGCCTTGGATTCGATCTCGAGACCTTTGACTTCACAGTCCAGTGGTCATAACCCCAAGGCTATCACTGCTGAATTATATTCTTCATTAAATTTAGCAATTTTTTAGACTGTGGCCCAAACATTTCGATTACTGGGGTTGTTTCATTCGGCAATTGGAAAACTACTGGACCGATTAATCCTCCTCAATTGTATTTTCTAAAATCGGTATCCTCACAAAGAAGGTATATGTAATGTCTTAGAGACGTCTTTTATTCGGTTGTCTCCATGATAGTGTCACTTTCTACGAAGTTAATCGATTAAAAAAGAAACTGTTTATTTTTAAACAGAGAACAGTAGCTCAAGCACGAGTTACTGTAATAGCGCAGGTAGTTAACGAAAAATATGACTATTCGTTAACCAGCCTTCAAGTTTCACGATACTTTAACTTTACTATCCGTCAGAAATGAAGTCATGCTACTTGAATACTTAACTATAACTATTCGAATAATTACATCCGAAAACTTATGCTAGCAATTTTTTGGTTCCCTTGACATCCGCCGCAGCGCTTATCAGTAGGTATTCCATACAAAATAATTCGAACTCGATACGATTATGTTAACTACTCTATTACTACAATGGCTCGTGCTTGAGTTACAAATACTAATTCGACAAGCTTAACTATCACTTATCACTAACATTTGTGTGTATTTGATTTCACACAAATACTCACAATGATAAGTAATATAATGAGTAAATCCTAAGTTTGTATTTCTAGATAATAGGCAATAGATTCACCCGCAACTAAATGAGACCTAAAACATAGCAGCAAATTCTAGTTATACTAAACAATTAATGCTTAGGTATTTCAGCCTTTCCCCTGTAGGGATTCAGGCATGGTACTTTTTAGTGGTAGGAAAGAAATGTACAAAAAATTTCGTAATACAGCTTAGCTGGGCCACGCTCCGGTTAACAACAAAGGACCAAAAAGTGAAAAAAATATGAGTGCCGCGGTAAGGTACGAAATGTAAAAGCGTATTTTTTAAATAATAAAAATGTTATCCCAGAAACCGTATTATTACAGGTATGAAAAGTTCCAACTAGTTACAACATAACTATGGAAATAGTTATAGGTAGTATATAAAAATATTGCCAATCGCAGTAGGCCAGCGTGGTGCCTAGCTAAAGCCTTTTCCCTCTCATATGGAGAGGAGACCTGTGCTCAGCAGTGGGACAGTATAATGGGTTGATGATGATATTTATAAAAATATCCCATAGTTTTAAAATTTCGAACGGGAAACACTCCATAGGTTTTTATAAATTAAATATATTACATCCAAAATATTAAGCTAAAACAAATTATCAATCAATTATCATTAAACTCATCTTTTAAAATTAATCATCACCAACAGGTAATTTAATTGAAATACATACCTCTTACATCATAATTAAATAGATTATTAACTTCAATTTCGTTTTCATTACTGTAATGAAGTTTCGAAGAATAATTTAATGTTATTTACTGAGCCGGTCTAGAGAGAAAAATACCGAAAAGGGGTAAGTTTCCTAGTAGGTAACAAAAACGGTAACTACGTATATTTTTGTAACCAGGCACGTGCCTAGTGGGAGGTCCCCATTATTATAGAACAAGTTCTATAGTGAGACTTGTAGCTACAATACGAAACCTTTGAATGTTATGTAGTCATCAGAATTCAAAATTATCAAGGTGATAATGGCCTTTTTTTGGGTGCGGAAAATCCTTATAGATTCCCGCCACCTGGGAAGGCGGCAGGGTATGTCAGACTTATATCGACTAAAAACCGCATTTGCCATCACTTGACCTTTGCATCATGGCCATGGGGTCACGAACATTCATCACGAACATGGGCAAGGCGATAATGGCCTGGAGACTGGGGTCTAGGCAAGCATCGTTTAGTCCGTCGTGATGACTTGCGGAAGGCAGCTGACTGAGTGAAAAGAGCTGAAGATCGGGCTTTGTGGCGTTCACTGAAAGAGGCCATCACCCAGCATTGGAGGAAAACAGGCTCATTATTTTGACCATGCAGGTCATTGTCAAAATCATGAGCCCGTTGCCCATTTTCTAGATCAACAATTGTAGATAACGTCTATTTATAATTTTGTATTTCTCGGCACGTGCCCTTGGCCCCAGTCAATTAGAAGGTCCACCAAAAGTTTAATTGAGTTTTTCTGTTAGGATATTTTCTCCCCAAACCAGAGCAACCGTATTACAATAAAACTTCTTCATTTTATTATATTAGGGTCTAATTACTTTGTGAACATTGCTGTAATTACCGCGCTTAGTAAACGAATTAATGGTTAGAGTTTTAGTTTGCAACACAGATGGAAGCTGGGTTTGATAGCTTTTTGAGTGATTCTATGACCCTGAATGTAAACTTAGGAATTAATTTTAGGTAGCTTAGAACTTTAGAAGTGATCCGTAATAAACGTATTACTTTTTTGCGTCCGTGCGTGCGATCCGTGATAAACGTATTCCTTAAAATGAGCGTGTAATGTACTAAAAACTCACTCGGTTATAAGCAATAATGATTTAGCGGACATTAGACATTTTGCTGTAATTCGATGTCGTACGTACGAATACCTACTTAGTTGCTTCGTATAATTTTAATAAAAGGTTTTCTTTTTGAATATATCGGAAACATTAAAAACTTACTGGCCTTTTTGAATTAGGGTGATTCAAATCGATCATCGGACTCACCCGCACGCTAGAGTATCGTGTTGTCGAAATTTCAAATTTCAACTCTAAATTTCATCGAGCGGCGATCACAATAGACCCATCAGGGTCGATGTGATACGATAGCCGCGAACAAAATAATAAAAAAATAAATAATAATAGAGTATCGTGGGGTAGTGGAAAACCGCCCGCTGTACCATACTATATCAGATATACATCTATCTAGTATAAATCGAATCACGATCCTTCTTCTTAACCTTGTATGCGTCGAGGAAAATTTACACAATTTTCACGATACGCCACGAGAGGGACACGGTTACGTTTAACGTCATTTTAGTGGCACTGCGTTAGGGATGTCGCCGTTGTGTGGCGTGATATAGCGCAATTGACTGTAATTTAGTCATGTCGAATCAAGTTCGACGTATCATATAGATTGTGTTTTAGATAGACGGTGTTTCAAGGAAATTGATGTACCTAATTGTATATCTAGTTCAAACACAAATAGAGAAGTCCGATTATTGGACACGATATAATCATATTGATGAAACCTACCATCATGTAAGTAATGTGTTGTTATTGTAGAATATTACTAAGTAGGTATTTGATATACCTACTTTATGCTGCAAGACTACAAAAACCAGATTACTGCACCAACTTTTGAAGGTTGAAATGTAATTGTTTGTTGTGTCTTCTCTATTTATTTATTTATTCTTTTATGTGCCAAAGTAGCACATAAGGCGGGCTTAATGCCATATGGCATTCTCTGATAGTCAACCTTTGGGTTAAATTGAATACCTAAGTAAAAAAAATAGGTACAAAAAAATAAATATTTGAACAATAGTGGTAAACTAATGTAACAATATGCAATAACCATAATATGTTTAAATGTAAGATTCTATCTACCTAGATATATGTTACCAAATGTGGTGAAGCTGTAAAGAAAGCCCTTTTCATTTTACCTATAGGTACATAAAAAAATTAAAAACCAACATACCTAACAATATTATTTTATAGACAAACACGAAATACAAAACCACAATTCACATATTCGTTTAAAAATACTCAAAAATTTGCGTATACACCTATTTTCTCGGGCATAAAATTGCAGGGATCTTTTTTCGCGAGTGCTAACCGGCATAAAAATTGAAATTTCATGTTAAGTTGTGATTGCTGGATAAATGGAGTCGGTGCTGGCAGATTGCCAAGGTTGATGCAAACTGTTGGAAGCGCGCCTTGGAACAGATACCAGGCGACAAGCAGGCGCGACGCATTCTCTGCCATTTTGGGATAAAATCAGGCAAGACGAAAGCCTGCGTGTAAAATCTGACAAAGCACAATGAGTGACATGGCCTTAAATAGAGAACCGTGACTTTTGAATGGAACGAACCAACAATGTTAGAAAAAGCGCTTTCTCTTTAATAAATGGGTATCTACAACGCGATATTTTGTGTCTATTTATTAAAAAATAAGGAAATACATTATCATTCTGCAGCATTATTGTGTTCCTGTAGTATGAATCGTTGGCAGAGGCTCCTTCTAAGGATGCGCTGCGCTGGCAGCAAAAGGAATATTTCCTCAAACTGTCGGCGCAGTGAATCCTGCATAAATCTCTAAACGGTCTTTAGGGTCAACGCGCGAGTGATACTCCAGTGCCTCGACCATGACTTTTTCTCACTAGACTCGCTAGCACGCCGTAAAATATTTGTATGGAGAACCCTCGCAGCGCCTCTAGCGGTTACCTAAGGAACTGAAATCTGCTACGTGATTACAGAGTTTCGATGCGTAAAAAAAAAATACAGTCGAATTGAGAACCTCCTCCTTTTTTTGAAGTCGGTTGAAAAAACCCATCGAAGGTCATTCGATAGAACTCATGGTTGAGGTACTGGGTTCATAGGTTACGGTAACCGCTTACCATCAGGCGGGCTGTAGCTTGTTTGCCACATTAGTGGTATAAAAAAAATATATTTAACATTAAGAATTGTTTACATGTTTTTTTTTCGTTTAAAGGAGAATTTTTTGCATGTCCAAAGTAAGGAATAAGTTATCCCTGAAACTTTGTTTCCAAAGGCTAGATAGAGCAGACGTATACCATTTTAATGACCACTTTAAAGTCTGCGAGTACGAATAAATCTTTAATGTCGGATAACTCGCATAATATCCATGAAGATAATAGAGAGGGAAGTTCGTGACTCTATTTTATTGTAATAGCTATATAAATAATCTAAACTGAAGCTCAAATAAAATATGTAGGTACTGAGGCAATGTTATCATCATCACCGTTAACGTATTTACCTTTTGTTCCTCTGTTTGGCACGGCTGTTCTTTCCGAACTAGAGGGGTTGGGCTATAGTCCCATGTTAGGCTAAGGTACCTCCTCCCCAGGTGCCAGAGATACCATAAGGTGATGTCCGCACCTTTAAAAAAAGGAGTGCGGACATCACATACTACGCTCACTGTAATGATTGTGTTTATCGTTTAAGCAAATAATAATTATTGCATGAAGACCAGTAGTAGTACCTATAGAATCTCTTATTAGCTTTCACTTGAAGTAGGTAAGCTCCACAGAAGTAATATTAAATTGCGATATCCGAATTTAGGCCGTGACAATATACAAAAATAATAATGATAAAACGTTCAATCAATTGTAACTCTTATGATAAATTAATATCCCGCTCTTACAAGTATCATTATTTTTTTATGTGACTTGGACGAAGTACCTTAAGAGTCGGTTCTGGCAGTTAGGTATTGTCGGAAGCTGAGTGAATAGCTATCTCTTATACAAATCAACACAATAGAATGCTGACGTTTTTGCATCTTATTTGCATCTTTAGAATGTTAAAAGCATTTTTTCCAAAAATATGAAAGCAAAGAAGGATTACAATTTCTGCAATTCATGGTGAACAATATGAATATTTACTTTTTGTAAGAATACAATATTATGAAAGAAAAAAGATATCAGTCCCTTTTGACTTTTTTTTCTTTTAAGTATTTTCCCTTCACTAGTATTTTCTAGAATATCTGCGTTCAAAACCGTGGTAAATGGGGGTATTGGTAATGGAGAAATGCTTTATGATTTATGAATGCTTCATAAAGTTATTAATAGTGTATGCTGTTTCTCAACACTAAAGAAGCTGTCCCCATTTCCAAGGCCGTAGGTATACTGCTAGAGGGCGAGCCTATTGCTACTTAACCAGGCACAAATCCTAACCCCGCTACTGATAATTCATCATATCTACCAAAGGGGTTCACTGCTGAACAAAGGTAGATCCACAAGGACCGGTTATATGCCGCCTGCATCCAACGTCTCTCAGCGACCTTTATCAGGTTATCCGTCCATCTCTTTGGAGGCTGTCCTACGTTACGCTTTTCGGTGCGTAGTCTGCACTCGAGAACCTTTTTGCCCCAGTGGCCATCAGTTCTAAGAGCTATGTGCCGTTCCCACTGCAACTTCAGCTTGCTTATCCTTTGAGCTATGTTGGCAACTTTGGTTCTTTTACAGATCCCCTCATTTCTGATTCGATTGCGTAGAGAAATACCAAGCATAGCTCTTTCCGTAGCTCGCTGAGTGACCTTGAGCTTTCTTATGGGGCCCATAGTGAGCGACCACGTCTCTGCCTGCCATATGTCATCACCGGTAACACACACTAGCTTAAAACTTTTGTCTTTAGGCATGTGTGGTATAGTCGACAAAAAGACGTTGCGGAGTTTCTCGAACGCTGCCCAGCCGAGTCGGTTTCGACTAGTGACCTCTTTCTCAAAGTTGAACGTACTAAACTGGACTGAACACACATACATAAAGGGTTCTGTATCATTTTTAATTAGTATCAAAGAAATTATTATTATTTTATTTTATTGGATAAGGAACACCACTCGACCTGGAAATTCTTATTAGACCCCTTATTGAGCGATCGAATCAGTTTTGGCGACAGAGGGTACGGTAGATTGGGGTATTTCCAATTTGTAGAATTATATTGATGACATTTAGGGGCTGTTTCACCACCTCTTGATAGCCGCTAACTGTCGTAAATTAAAACATAGAATTATCTGCCAAGTAATTTAACGGGAACTTATCAGGAGGTGGTGGAACAGGCCCTTAACACCTCTAATCTCAGCCTGTTGCTAAAGTTTGATTAATTACTATCATGTCTCATCTGTTTGTCATTAATTTTGCATTTTAAATGGGTATGACATTTCGTTCGTGTCTTCTTTAGATCTGCTAAGGTACTATAAAATTTCAATGGCTTTAAATGACAATAAGTGGTGTTTCGTAAACCTTTTAACTTTGTGATTCAAACGCTTACTTGAAAATTGACATAATTTACACTACCAACTTCCTTTAAGAATTAGCAATTTTGCTTTTTTTTTAAATCATTCCTTAACTGCACTCAATCACGATACCTGTGATTTTACCTATAGACATTAAATTAAATTACATCTTAAATTAGCAAATAATAATAAACATTGTGTTCTGGCCAACCGCTCGTAACCCAAGTTGTTATAAACGAATAATTGAAAAAACCCGTCAATCTAACCGTCTGTTTACATTTTAAATATCTACACAGAAAATGTAAGAATATATATGTACATCAGTTTCACAGTAAAAGCGGGCTCCAATTCAAGTTTCATGCGGCGTTATTTATCTATTATGTATCGTTGGTGGCGAGCAGAGAGGTTGCTCCTTAAATCTGCTTTATGCTACCTGAGCGGTAATAATAATATGTTGGAAATATTTGACCAGAACGGTATTTCAGAACTTAAAAATGTTCTTAATATGATTTCGGTTCAATTTAAATTGTTCTTTGCTTCGCAATTCAATTAAGCTTTTTGGCGTTTGCCATAGTTTTTTCGTGTTGTTTATCTGCAGTGTTTAAATAACACTAAAATATGTTCAATGTTAGAATTTTTAGATAAAGTTCGCAGTCAACCAGTATAATATGTTTACGATGTATGTAAACGAGCATGATGATGGAAAAGGCAAGACTGTTACTTATCAGACACTCATACTGTACTCAAACACTGCTAAAGTACTACAGTCTACGTGATCAAAAAAAACCTCTTGACGAATACTACCATCAACATTTCCATTAATCCCAGCGAAATCATTAATTAACCGACACCGGCAGATACTACAGAATAGCACAATGCCGCTCGCGTACAATGAATCAATTCAGCCTTAAGACGACGCATTGAAGATTTGGGGGTCATGGATCTTAATATTTCTCAGCCATTACAAAACATACGGATCTGATTTTTACATATGTCATTGTTCATGTCTTTAGCTATAAATTTGTAGTACAGAAACACGATCGGTTAAACTTTACTGCAGAGAAAAAAATTTTGAAGACAGCTCTTCAAAAACATGGATTCGCATTTTATGAAGAAACGGAACGGATTTAAATCTTCAAATTTTCACTATAGATAAGTTTCAACAGATTCTTTGAAATGGTAATTGGATTTTTTAAAATACATTTTAGATTAGATTTTAAACGAGAAAAACCGTTTTGGCGCATACGACTTTCCACTATAAGCTAGTTTGCACTTGTTTTTGTATGGAGAATGCCTCCTGTCAGTCCGCCACGGACTGTTATCAGCGCCGGGTCTGTGTCAGATGAGCTCCCACGACCAGTATAAGCTGACCTTTCAGCGTACGGGAAGCCTATACAATGTAAATGCTTATTAGACTGGACTTTATAAATTGACAATCGGTAAAATAGAACAAAGCTAAATGGAGTCGTCTTTGGACTTATGCGAATATAAAAAAATATTATCACATTTAATACATTTTCAATGTATTTCAGGTAACCAGGTCTATAAATCAACATACAATAACGTAAAAAAAATCAAAATTAAATCTAAAAAATTAAGCGACTGGGAACTTTCATGGAAAATGCTGCCTTATCCCTTTGAGATATAAAAAAATAATGTATGGTAGAATTGTTCCTTTTTGATAGGCCTATAAAAAAGTTCCCGATACCATAAGTGTATCTTTTAAAAATAGCTTACTATACCCATTCTAATATTTTTTTAAATGGTTACATTATTTAATGTGGTCTATCTTTAAACCATTGCGGGTTTTCTTAGGCTGTCTTCCGTCTCCATCATCAGGTCACCTTTAGATGTCCATTATGTTGTAAGGTCATTAGGACTACATAACTGTGCTAAGTTTCATCACAATCGGTTCTCAAGTAAAAATTTGAAAGGGTTCATTTCAAGGGTAGTAAAAACATATACAATTATGAATATACAGACGAATATAAAACCTGCTCCGGTTCTTCGTCGGTTAAAAAAATTAATGCATACCTATATGCTCTGCTGTCTGTGCAAAGCTGGGCAGGTCGTTACTCGCTAATAAATAATAATATAAACTGGAAGGTACAAGTAAGTACCTGGGCTTGCGAGCTCTGCCTGGACGAAAGTTGGTTAAGACCGGACCAAACGTTAGCCCGAATTCCACGCATTTATTAAATTTACATAAATAACACGGCATCTTCCCAGACATTAAAAAAAATAACATAAGTTTAAGCTCTGGTAACTCTGATAAAAACTATTTCTATACACTTTTACAACAATGTGTGATCCTAATAGAAATGGTAGACCATTTTGTCTTATTCTGGTTTACATAGGAAGAAAAAATACCGAATACCGACACCAATTTTCATATATTACTTAACATAATATCACGTCCGCGCCTGTATTCGTCAAGGGCTATGGCGATAAACTGAGATATACTAATGTAACTAAAAGTTTGCTGGTATGTGTAGGCCCTATGTAAGAGGTGGTGAACCATTTGCCATCAAATTATTACCTACCTACAAACCCAACCTTAGGATGTACCTAGTGCATCCTAAGCTTGGCTTTGTGACTGATTATATAAAACGACTGAATGATCATCGTCTTAGCTTTTTCTCAATTATGTAGGTAAAGGCTTCCAATGTAACCAATGCCGCAGAATACCAATATTTTACACGAACACGAAGTGACTGCAGTCAGACATATATGCTTCTAAATTTCTGGGCAGTACCAATATTCGAAGGATATTCGAAGTTGTCAGGCTTTCTTGGGCTTTTGACCACCATTAACGATTGTCATAGTTGTCTGTATTCGTTCGTTCGTTGGGGACATTTTATACAGCACCATCAGTCCCAAAATTAGTAGAGCACTAGACAATAGAAATAATACTTAAATAGTTTTTTTTTATATATTTATAAATACTTAAGAAATACCCAGACCAACACAAACCATTATTTTCATCACACATATTTGTGTCTTGTAGGAATCTAGCCCTTGACAACAGGGAAAGAGCGCTTTACGACGTGCTCACCGGGGCACGAAGGGGTCTCGGTATGTTAAAAATGGTCACCAGTATAATTTTATTATACACGCACATCATCACACAAAACGGCTCATAACTCAGTTATGAGCTCCAGAAACGACTGTATGTGTTGCCATATTTAGAATTTTATAATTTTTGTTTAAGAATCTTTTGTAGATAGCAGCAGTATGACAACCATGAAAATTGTAAAACATTTTATATTATCGACTTATCAATTTATTAGCATGCTATTTTGACATGTTACCTTTAATAAGAAATCTTAAAATATACATTTAATATTAGGTACATAATAATTTAATTATGTAATTTTTAATTTCTAGCGGTCCGTCCCGACTTCACACGGGTAGACATTACCGGGACTAGCATACAACTACTACCGTACTATAGTAGCTCCTTAGTACCACGTTCCTACATCCATTTTTAAAACGCAGACATACGTAATGGAATTTTTATCAATATTTTTTGTTCTCAAAATATATGTAAGAAGCCTATAGACCGTCGGTAAACAAGTGATGGGTGCGTGATTCTTGGGTTCCTGATGAATACCTACGCGACGCCGCGCCACCGCCGAGCGCTTTCTTTATCGCGGCCATATTTGAGTTAGTAATAAACCAGCCTTACATTAGACGCACTCCATTCATATTAGTTCCGCAGTACTACCATACTTATGAAGCGGATGGGTAACTTCAATAGTTGAGAATAGGAAGGTGGTAGCGTCCCAGATTCTAAGGGTGACTGGAATTGAGACGCCAAGCGAGCATGTGAAGTACGTAGCCATTTTAACCAAAAATTGTTCTGTCCATCTGATCCTGGAGCTAATTATTATTATTATATAATCGTTGACCTCTGGGAACAACCCCTTAAAATATCCATTTAACATTACACAAAATAATTGTTCAAATTAATATTCTTGCAACAAAAATAAAGATAGTAAGCGCGACTCTATGACGTCTCTGTTCCACAGCGCGAGCCTACGATCGCAAACCACGAAGTATTTGCGGGGTGTAAGCGGATGGCGCGGTGCGGGGGTCCGATTTCAGATTCATAGTTTGTCAATGCCTCGCCTTAAGCCTGAAGCCCCGTCCCAAAGTTGGATGATATAATGCTAAACAGAAACAAATAAGGCAAAGAAGGCAATATTTCATGAACGTAGAGCGGCTTTATTGCTGTTTGTAATTTATGTGTTACACCTGATTATCTCAGAAATGACTATGTAGATATAATGAAAGAATAAAATAAATCTAAGCAAGTACTTTAAACAAAGCTTGAAAATTGCGTAGTAAATTATTGATTTAATTATACTTACTTAAGCGCGAAATCGTCCTGTCATGAGATTAGGTGAACCTACACGTAGTTACGAGTAATACTCTGGGTGGAAGTAATAGGTAAATGGAAACTTATACTCCTTTCTGCTAATCTATACTATATATAATATTACAAAGAAGGAAGATTTGATTGTTTGTTTCTTTGTATTGAATAGGCTCCGAAACGACTGGACCGTTTTGAAAAAAAATT
This sequence comes from Acronicta psi, assembly GCA_946251955.1. Taxonomy (NCBI): domain Eukaryota; kingdom Metazoa; phylum Arthropoda; class Insecta; order Lepidoptera; family Noctuidae; genus Acronicta; species Acronicta psi. The sequence continues at coordinate 3,957,993 of OX276475.1, read as the reverse complement.
TCAGTGTTAGGTAGACCATTTATCCGGAAAGGCTATAGGCTATATATCATCACGCTACGACTAATAGGAGCGGAGTAGCAATGAAAAATGTTGCAAAAACAGGGGAAAAAGTTATGAAGACAACGCGGACGAAGCCGCTGTCGGAAAGCTAGTTGAATATATTACGAATGTCTTTTTTGCCTTTCGCTTCTTCAAATGGAGTCCCACATTGGGCGCCAGTATTGGCGGAACATCAAATCGAGTCCTGCTTTGGGCGCCAATCATCGACCGCACTAAATTAAGTCCCACATTGGGCGCCAGTCATACCTTTAAATCGAGTCTCATGCTAGGCGCCACTGCAAGAAAAGTTTGATACGTTTAAGCCAGGAGCTTCGGCCCAAAATTGGATGGTATAATGCAATACAGAAAATAATAAGGTAATATTTCATGAGCAGGCTTTATCACTTCGTAATTTCAGTTACATTTGACTATCTCAGAAACGACTATGCTAGTAATATAGAAATAGATAGCCTCGGTTAAAAATTACAAATTGATCTATAAATTACGGCAACAATTGAATGCGACACGATGACTAAGCTGCTAACAGCTAGTTATAAAACCGCACCCACCTCAATCACAACAGAATCAAAGACAAAAATACCTGAACTATTTGTGTATGTCCTCTTCAATAGCAACAAAATTTCATTTCAGCTAACCGTGTACAGTATAAGCACGATTTACCATAACTTAACTATTCCATTACGAATATATCAGAGGCAGCGACGTTCGTTCGTGCGGCGAGCCTATCTTACGACTTTGATGTGCTCACATATTTTAACAAGAATCACACGGCTACAGCCTAAAGCATTGAATTGAGAATTAGGTACTTGGGATCGAGTGATTCCATACTAAAATTATGTTATACACACAAAAGTAGCTTTGTTTTGTATGTTACAGTGTCGAGACTAAGCTGCTGAACGATTTTCGATAAAATTTTAGTAAGAGAAATATTGCAACCTAAGAATGCACATAAGCCTTTTGTCTCTAAAATCCTACGGAATGCGAGTGAAGCTGTGGAACAGCTAGTCTAGTCTAGGTATAGGTCTAGTTACTACTAAACGTGAAGTCCTGGGTTAGATACCTTTTACGCGATTGACGACGGTGAACAGTGGGTGAAAATTCCTTGTCTAACCTCTTGGGGAATACAAGCATGATGGTATGTTTATTATATGGCATTTACATCAGATTTAAAGACAACCAGCGCAGTGGTGATTACTAGTAAATCTGTGTAACCTCAAAACGGTAGATTTATTAAATCTAAACAGTTGTGGGTTGTAAGCTTAGTTGCAAAAGAGACGTGCCATACTAGTACTGCGGTTATCATGTGTTTGTGGTATAGGCATGTACCCTATTACATTATAATGACATTCAGAGTTTAGGTAAATCTCCTCTGCCTAACACTTCAATCGTAATAATATCACTCATGTTTGCAACTTTGAGAAATGTTGGTAGTTCAAGAATTGTGTCTCTGAACATCCTCTACAATCACATTCTCTCCACCATGAAAAGTTCAAAGCTCTTGGCTTTGCCCCAAATTTAAATATTCCATTGTACGAAACTAGAACATTCGACGCATTCAGATTTAGAATAAAAACTTATCTGAGAATGTAGCTGTTTTATGCATATAAAATTAAATTAAATTTCCATTTAAGTACGAGCAAATAGAAAGGTATTCGTAAAGTCTATGGACATTTCTCTGAAACTCTTTATCCACGTTTTACTTTTACGTATGCAAATAATTTTATGATTACACCTTTTTGCTAAAGCCTGGGATTTATTAAGAATTTCGAGAATCCCGGGAAAGAGACTGCTGTTCACAGACGCTTTTATACGACTGCAAATGTTCCTAGGAATTAATGTTGCAGTACTTAATCATCAAGCTAGATTACTCCCATGGGATATGTTCACTTTGTTTTATACGGAACTACCTTTCATTCACAACTTCATTCGCGTGAATTTGATCCCAATAAAACAGAAAATTGCCTTTTTTATATTTTAAATCTTTATTGTTTTTTACTTGAAAGGTACTTACTCTTGCTTGGAATAATTACAATACCCTGGTGAAATATTGCCAATTGCTTTATGTAATATATTTTTTAGCTTCACGCTTTGTAAATGGAAAAACTCTTTAGACATATATTTCAAGCTGTAATTAATTTCTTTAAAAATTTATTCTGTATTAGATTTTGCAAATGTTTCTAGATTGTTTTCTCATACTTGTGTAAGTATCCTTAAACTATTGTATCAGATGTCACTGTAAAAAACCAAAATTTAAAAGAGTAACCATAAGTTTCTTACTGGTTCTTCTCCATAGGAAATGACTAATTTGGAACCGTGCACCTAGTTTCATAAGTTTCATAAGTGCCTGCATAAGGTCTATTAAACTATTTTGATTTTGATTTCTGATTATAAAACGTGGGGATAAAGTAACTATCTATCAGTTTATTAGTTCCACAGAGTTAAACAGGTATACGAAAAATGTATGCCTCGTCGTTCATAGGCCATTTTCCATCTTTGGCTTCCCATTCAAGGAAAATAGAACGAAGATTGTCAACTATTGAAATGCTATACTATGTAAACTAAGTAGGTATTCACTAAATAACTTTAGGTGAATTGGATCAGTTATATGGATATAAACATAGTAAAAGTAAGTACCTATCTAGTTATGTTATTACAATACTTGGAACTAGGTTTTATTTTTTAGATATGTTACGAAAGTGATACGTACAATGTTCCAATTACGTTCTAGTACTAAAAGGCAAATGTACTGCAAATACCTACCTCTTTGTACCGTACAATGCAATAAAAGTAAACGATTACAACTTCATACAATGATGCAAAGAATGAAACGAATATCATCGTTTGTACAAAGCGAAACTTAAGCCAAGGCATTTGTATGGCCCATCAAACCAAATTTTTAATTGTTTTGGCAATTTCTAGGGGTATAACATCAGTACACACACAACTGTATAATTCTAAATACTACCCACAATTCGCGAAAAAACAATTCAATATGAATTTAGCGGGCTTAGCTGATGATGTTGCGCTAGCATCAGCCTTAATTACTTTGGCGTAGTGACTAAGCGATCGGCTTCTGTAGCAAAGATGTATGGATTCGAATTCCGTATACTGACAAATATTTTTTATTTTATTTATTTAGTTCAGCCTACAAAGCCATAACATATAAAATACTTTAATACAATACCTACATTATAAGGATTTTTATAATTGATATTTGTATGACGTATAAGTAACTGTTTCAGGCCTGGGTGCATGTGAATATTTTTTTCCTAACATAAATTTTAGATACGATTTAAAATCCTAGAGGGCCAAATTAAAATGCGTCCAAAAATTTATAAATAAAATATGTAAATTTTTCATATTGTTAAGTATCTTTTTTGTTCCTCAATTCTATTTCAATTTGCGTAGAATTGATTAAAAGTGGCATATTACAGATTAAAGATAAGACCAAAGTTCTAGCCATAAAATTGTTCTTGCCATATTTTTAATCTCTAAATTGAATCGCATAAAACAATGTTTTAATGAAGTTTTCAGACAAATTGCAGAAGGATGTTAGAAAAACTTATTCACTTTCGAAGCTTGTGTTCGTGTATGGCTGTGAATGGTTATCGATCTAACCAATCAAATCACATACAAAAGTGTTGGACTTGCTTCAAAGAAATAATAACTATAATCATTATGATTCTATAAAAAACGGTATAATAACGCCGAGTTCAAGAAATCATAATTATAAGCCTATACCAAACACGTACACGTAGTGTTACCTTAATAGTCAGGCTAATAAAGGTACAGATACACCCCGTGTTCGTCCCATGTGATAGGTACAAGCCCATTGTCATGAACCGGCAGAAATCTAAACTTAGGGATGCTACAGAGAATTTCATCAATAACACTTTACTTGACTCGGGAATTGAATTCAGGACCTCAAGCGTGGCAATCGCGCTTCTGACCACTAGACCAATGAGGCTCTAAAAATATTTGGCAAATTGTTGGTTACAAATCGTAATAATTAGGTGACAGCCCAGTAACGACATAAAGTACGTTTATTAGCAATCAAAATGCAAGCCAAAAGTTCCGAATTACCAAGTATACTATGCGAGTTTCATATGAGCTCCAAAGAAAGAACCAAAAGAATAACAAGATTATTAGAATTCTATTGACATAGGGATCGTATTCGAATCCAATATCGAAATTTACTAGCCGCGAAATTGAACTTGTTGGCTATAAAAATTGGTAGCTTGTCAAAAACTGTACTACGTAGGGAGAGAGGCTGTTAAAGAATAAAATAATATTTTTATTTTCGATACATAGTTGTTGACAGTTAAATTCCTTATGACGTATTTTCATCACATGTCCACTATATTCCTCTGATGCACAAAATTACTGTAATATTAATCTAAAAAAAAATATTTGTATTTAGTAATATATATTATATAAATATTTAAAAATGTTTGCTGAATTTCTGGGCTTATTGTTTCTGGGAAAAACATCATTTTGAAAACATTCCTAATATTTAATGAAGAATAGTTATTTTTAACTCTAATGTACAGTTCTCGCCAAACTTATTGTCCGGGTTTTAGTTGGCACGAGCTAACTTTAACCTTCGGGTTAAACTTGATTGTAATAAATAAAAACGAAAGCTCAAGTCGTATATCGCTGTTTGTCGGATGTCGTGTGCCTGAATAAATGTGTTTTCTTTCTTTCTAGGCTGTCGTTTAACTCAATATTTTTCTTTCTCCGATTTTTACGGCCGGGTTAAAGTTAGCTCATGCCATCTTCAACCCGTACAATAAGTTTGGCGAGAACTGTATGTTCGATTACAATTTATCCAACTGCTTCCCAAACTGACGGAGGAATAATGTCCAAGGTAGGTAGGTACTTACATATTACTTCAGACATCCTCTGAGATATATTAACAAACTCAGCAACTTATAAAATACTCCATCATAGGTATAATTATTTGTATTGTTGTTTGTGCTTATAATCATAATTAATATGTTTTAAGCTGACCAATAAATATTATTTTGTCTATGACAATAGCCGAACGAAGAAATGAGAGCGATTATTGAATCTAGATATGAAATAGAAACAAACTTGTTATTTTAGCGAGTTTTGTAATGATATCTTATCTTTTATCTTAATTTAATATCTAAATTATTCTGCGTAAATCGAATCGCCAATAATAATTATCGAAAATGTAAGGTAGTTGTTAGAAATTTTGACAATTACTACTCACGGCTCAATGAGTACCTCAGTCTGCTTCTAAATCTATTATTATACAGCTATGACTGTGATGACGACCTCTGTAAAAGGGTTTTAAAAAAAAATCAGTGTGAATAATTTTATTTTAATAACTAATATTCGAAATTACTCAGGCAAGATACATTTACACACACTATTATTGTGTTTGTGTGACGTGAATTCCTGATGCAGTGTTAAAATAGTAAGGGTAAAATATCTAGTTTTCATGTGAGTGAAGTACAGAAATAGTAGGCTGTACCATTGTAAAGTGTTTGAAGTGTTTGTGGAAAGTGTTACGATCCGGTCAGCTAGCGTGATTTGTGCAATCTGCAGGTGAGTGATTTATTTATAGGTACTCCTGTTAGGTAGTGATTCTGTAGGATAATAACTATGAGTAAGCTTTTTCATTGTACTAGCATTCAGGCTGTCTGATGGTAAGCGGTAGCAACACCAGTAGTAGGTATCACCCGTATCAGTGGTATCGTATCACCCGTATCAGTGGTATCGTATCACCCGTATCAGTGGTATCGTATCACCCGTATCAGTGGTATCGTATCACTAGCGCGTTATCATCTTGAGGCCTTAGTCGTCAAGTCTCATTTGCCCAGTAATTTCACTTGCTACATTTTCCTTCAAATCGGAACACATTAAGGTTAGCAAATCGGCATTAGGGTATTAAAATAGGTATCGCAATCGCCAAATTTTAATGATTACCTACTTTATAAATATTTTATTATATAAAGTAGGTAACCAATTGGCAATTGCGATAATATACCATAGTACCCTTAAAAATAATTATGAAAAATATGTTTTGTGTGAACTGGTTAGAATTAGCGTTCAATAATATTGTAGGTAGTATATTTTTTTATTTTACTTACCTAAATTAATGATAAATACTAAAACACACACATTAACCGCACTCAGACGAGCGAAGTAAGCACATTACTGCTTCTTTCAATTGCTAAGAAAAATAAAATGAATGGCTCATAAAGATTTATGTTCGCTACATTTTTCTCTTAATTTCCAAAGAAATTAAGAAATGGAAAAAGGGAATTATCGGCGAGAGCTCCCGAAGTAATTTCTTCATTAGAAATTTAAGTTTCTTTCGTTGTCTCCCTCGATCCGTTTAATCCCAATTCTGTAATTCTAATTGGCCTGTCCCTTAATACTAGTCCAGGACCCAATCAATAAATAGTCCTCGAAGTAGCTTACCATCTGTGCGCACTAATAAATAATCTCTTTGACATGTAGACGCAATGTACGTATTTTTGGATTATATTATGTACAGTTTCTTTTACCCGACCTTCCTAAATGTTCTGTGAGCTGAAGGTCAAATGCGGGCTGTGGAATGTCTGTAGGTAGTATTTATTTAACAATTTCAACGTTTACTTTTGAATATATTTAAGATGAGATATATTGTACCTATGTTTTTATTTTTAATATTTGAGGACATTTTTACACAGCACCATCTAGTCCTAAACTAAGAAGAGCTTGTAATATGGGTACTAGACAATGGATATAATACTCATACACAATTTTTTGTAAATACATACTTATTACACATAGGAAACACCCAGACAAACACAAATACTTATTATTATTATTCATCACACCTCGTGATCAGCAGTCCGGTCCTCGAACCACTAGACCACAGACGTCGTCAAATTTACTTTTACTTCTACTTAAGATGTCTTACTACTCACAATGTAAGATGATATTGTACCTATAAATATTTTTTTTAAATTATTTATGTATAAAAAAAATACTATTCCCGCACTAGGCTACAAAACCTGGTGGGGTATAACAAACATGTAATTATCGGATACAAAGTACTACACCCAGACTTGAAACAAAATCTGTGGCATTATCACATTTCTCATCTTCCTAGTTATTTCCCAACCACGTTGAGGTCGGCTTTCAGTCGAACTGAATGCAGCAGAATTATAAGTATTTTAAACGGAGCGACTACCATCACCGTAACCGAATTTTTAAACAATACAAATATTCGAAGGAGTTTGGTTCTCAGGCTTTTTGCCCGACTGCGCCAGAAGGAGTGTTATATTTTTCGAGAGTATGTATGTATGTATTCATAATTGTTTGGCATGCTCTGCAGCCTGAACGGCCCGATGGATTTAAGCATCAAAAGTGTCGTTAGATTCGTACCTATTTACTGTGAGAGTGTTACCGTACGTATTTGATCTGAGTCGGGTAAACAGTAGGTAATAAAATCAATTATTAAACGAAACAAAAAAGAGAGGGGCTCGTGGCTAAGTTATAACTACGCTGATCAACCGATCTGCAAGGTTAAGCTGTGCTTGCCGCGGCCAGTCTGTGGATGGGTGAGCATTCTTAACACATCGAGGCCCCTCCGTGCCTCGGAGAGCACGTAAAGCTGTCGGTCCTGGTTGTCATACGAACACCTATGACAATCGTTAGTGGTAGTCAGAAGCTCAAAAAGCCTGACAACCAGTCTATCCTTTGAATATCGGTTTTGCACAGAAATGGGTTGCGGAGGTCTGATGGCAGTCGCTCCGTGTAAAATACTGATATTCAGCCGCATCTGGTAAGACTGGAAGCTGACCCAACATGGTTGCGGAAAGGCTAGGAGGATGATGAAACGAACCAAAAAACCCGACTGCGTTTTGTTTATGATTTTATTGGGCTTCTTTTTGGGCTGGACTAACGATTGGTAGGTAGGCCACGAAAACCGGGATCGACGTCCTTCCATGCTCTCCGAAGCATCGAGTTATCTTGATGTGTTAAGAATAGTCACCTATCTATAGACTGACTGCGGCAAGCGTAGTAAGCTACGCTTAAGCGACTTTGCAGATCGTTAGATCAGCGTAGTTATAACTTAGCCACGAGCCCCTCAGACAAATACAAATATTTGTTTTGGGTGGGAATCGAAACCACGACACAGCGTAAGGTATTCTGTTAGGTAGGCTGCGTAGGAGTAAAATTAACATTTTATTACATAGCAAACCACACACCTGTAATCCCAGAAGGATTTAGGACAGGTTTACCCACAGGTTTTAGGTACACCCACGGTTTGCCGTCATTTTCAAGGTATAATGTAATCGGGGGCAAGCTATAACTTAAGGCTTCGTCAAACAGAACGCGTATTTAGCGTGCGTCAGGGCGCTAGAGCGTACCGGACTAGCGTCGCCTTAGACGCTTAACCATATTTTTGATATAGGTACATATTTTTTTTTACGAGGAACAATGTATACTGACATTAATTTGAATACACTGTTCCTTATGTCATACAAACAAGGGTGTTTCCGGACCTGTTCAATCAACTATTCAGTAACCATTATTACCACATTTATACAAGAACGCCCGGCGTAAGATAAAATTCTCTGTACAAATATACAACGCAACGTCAAGACGCCGCGCTAGAACGCCGTGTATTCTAGCGCGCTCGGTGTGTTTGACAGGCCAAAGCATGTTCAGTACAACACAACGCGACGCTAGTCTGGTACGCACTAGCGCCCTGACGCGCGCTAAATACGCGGTCGAGGTTTTTACACATTACATAGAACATTAAAAACATTTCTGCGAACTGTGAGCGCACATCAGTATTCTTCTGCCTTACTCCTCGGGATAAATGAAGGTGTATGTTATTTGTTATCTTGTTATTTAAAAAATACAATGTGTTTTTTTACACACTAGTTTTTTTTTATATCGTGGGTGCATTTACAAATACAAATCAAATTATACAAACTAATCAATCAATCAATAATTATAAACGTCACCTTTTTATAAATTTTTGATTTTAATTGAATATAACTTGTTCGCGTTTGTCATTGTTATACTGGACATCAGATCACAATTTTATTTTTAACTTTTTTTAATTACAAGTCTAGCTGTCGTAAGCGTAGGGTGGGTTTTCTATGAAATTATTAGCCGTCAAAACTTATTTTTTTAAATAAATTATTATAGTTATTATATTTCTTTACATAGGTCTTTATATTAACCATAAAACTATGTACACCATACGATTCTCCCCATCGTACCGTGAGACACGCACGGTGTAACTTAGCTAACTGCAAAACTTGTCTTATAATGCCGACTGTAATTATTCTGAACCGTAATATTTAGTAGTACTTACACGTGACTTCGCCTGTGGACTCTTCCGCTGGTAGTCCCAAAGGAACCACATCGGGTCTCAATAAAGAGGTCGAAGTACTCCTAAAAGATTCAGTGAGGTCAAGGCTTTCATTATACCTCACGTTTACACTTGACGCTTAAGTGGCAATAAATAGGCCGGCCACATATCCCGAAGGACTGACATTTGACAACCGCTGCAGCAAACATGTTCTCCAAGGAGCCAGGTGATGTGACGACTTGCGGAAGGTAGCTTGAAGTGTGTGACAGAGTGAGTGGCGACAAGATGAGGAAAGGGGCCCAGAGGGTTTACTGTAACTAGAGCTTTTCGGTCGGGAGTCAGAGGGTCGAGTTGTGCTGTCCCTCTAACCAAAGGGAGGAGACGCTTGATGTTGGGCGGTTGTAAATTAAAATTCTGATTCAAAACGCGGAAGAGAAAAAAATCTCACAAAATAACTAATATATTTACATACCTACTATAATAATGGTCTATGGGTGGATTTAATTAAACCTAAAACACACCAGCGTACTGTGGACTTATCAGTAATCCTCAGCCTATTCTTTTAAGACACGTGATGATGGTTTATATCCCAAAAGGACTTTAATAAGCGTAAAAAGGTAGCAGACAGCCAGGCTTTCGCATCAATAGTAGAAGTACTTAAGGATTATTATAGTAAACGTTGTATTAGCTACTAGATGTATCCTGTATCCCACGATGATACTCGCCTTCTTAAATTTTTCCCAATACAAAACTTTCGTAGTCGACGGGTTGTTGTTTTTTAAACTTAAATTTTATTAGCGGATACCTTCGTCGTAATAACTAAATATCAATTTAACTTTGTACCAAATTTTAAATAATAACTATATTATTATGTCAAAGTAACTTTGTGCCAAATTTTAACAACAGATACAAAGGTAGGTACGTTGGTACGAGACGTTGGAGCTTGGAGAGATAGCCTTGATCGCTGTTTTCCAACGTGGTACAAGGAGGTCCAGGACAGGAGGTCCTGGACTAAGTTAGGGGAGGCCTTTGCCCAGCAGTGGGACACAAAAGAGGCTACATAAAAAAAGGTACATTATTGTGTTCCAAATCTAATACAATATTTTTAGAAAACAAAGCATGAACATACAATGCATTATGGTACAGGCTTAGAATGCTATTTATACTTTTCTGTATATATTTTTGCAAGTACAATATATTTGAACGACTTTTATTACGACGTTCTTGCAGTGAACACAATATGCAAAATGCTGACTTCATGTTAGCGACTGAAGAAAGTTCGCTCAGTCTGCGAAACTGTAATGGATGGCCGCGTACTCTAGCTGTTTGTAAAGTTTGTTGTAAACATACGAGTAGTTTTGTTTACTATAAGTAATAATGCAACTTATTTATAAAATAGCAAAATAATATAATATGTACCTATATAAAAATAATATAGCACCTATTTTCACCTATCACTTTTTAGGATGCTTAAAATTCTCATTATCCTTCACGGGGGAGACCTTCAAAAGACTGTTTTTGGGGGTCAGACGGTGGCGGAGTGGGGTACTGTTTCCTCTTAAAAGACCATACAGAGATCCCCTGTGCGACGCCAGGTAAGGCACATCTCTGGGTGGGTCCCCGCCACCTGGAGTCCCGCACTTGCCCTATATGTGATGGCCATAGGATCTGAAACATTCACCACGAGCTACGTTCCATGAGGGGGGTATTGGGTTCTGAAATAATAGATATGTGGTTAAAGTGTGTAAGAAGAATCCAACGCTCCGCGGTGAATCCCCTCAAAAATTGGGAGTCTTCTGAATGTTTCCCCCGTAACGAAAAAGGTAGTGTTATCGATTTCAAAGAAGGTACCTTCCCAAACCCTCTGTAGTTATAAACCAGACAGGTAATTGTCGTGGGAAGTAACTGATGCTACCTACGTAAGTATAATAAGATTATTTTCACTTGTTTTGTCTACGAACTTTTAATATACTATTATTATCTGTCAATGTCATAAAAAAACTTTGAAGGTGACATACCATCACGCCTGTATCCCCCGAAGGATTAGAGCAAAACTGTACTAATGTACAAACAGTTCGCCGCATTTAGGTTTACAAAAATCTTAATAGGTCGTCCCACAAAGGGAGGGGACGGGATATTATGTTGATCTAACTAACCTAAATTAAAAATTTAGAAAACCCCCGACACGAAATGTAATTTGCCATGTTGTGGTGGCGGCCATCTTGGATTTGCTATTTATCATAGTGTATAGTATTCTCCTAGCTAAGTAAGCCCTTTCATTTGATACCCATATTGAGGGAATTGTGATAAAATATGTTATTCGCTATTTTGTGGCGGCGGACCGGCCATCTTGGACCGATTTTCACCAAACATAGCTAAGAACACTCCCGACTAATTCACCTTTCAAATAAAAAAAACAAAATCAAAATCGGTTCATCCGTTCGGGAGCTACGATGCCACAGACAGACACACACACACACACACACACACACACACACACACTCACACACACACATGCACACACACACACACACACACAGACACGTCAAACTTATAACACCCCGTCGTTTTTGGGTCGGGGGTTAAAAACCACACTTGCCTTTACCAGGCTTTTATGGCCGGATCATGAGATTGGCAACATTCACTCTGATTTCGACAGACTGCTCGACCTGAGGGCCTTGATATCGTAGACATGTTGCAATTTGACATTCGAAACGACAAATGAATAGAAACAAAATCGATTCGTTTGCCGATTTGAATGTCAAAATGCTTGTCTACAGGCCCTGGAAATTGAACCCGGAACCCTACAGCCGCGCTGCAACCGCTAGGTAGACCACTGATTTAGAACCTACACTACGTAAATACAATTCAGGCTACATTCAAATGCAGCAATTATCTGCATTCAGTTTTCCGAAAATGCTGTTCCCATTATGCCTAGTAACACCAAACACAGCACAGTGCACAGTGGACACTAATACTAAACAAGCTAAATTCGTGCACTGCGTCTGAACGCATTCGAGTTGACTACATAACAAACAGCTGCACAGTGCGCCCACCACTGCGTACTTCTATGTGTATAACTAGTACTCATAGAAGAAATAATGAAGTTTGTTATCGACGGAAGTTCACTAATTAGAAATAGTAGTATTTGACAATTCATAAGTACTGTAATTATGGTTCAATTGTATTTTTTTTTAAATAATCTGGGACATTTTTACATAGCACCATCTAGTCCCAAACTAAGCAGAGCTTGTACTATACCCATAGTACAAGCTCTAGACAGACTAGACAATTGATATAATACTTATATACTTTTTTTTGTAAATACATACTTATAATACATAGAAAACACCCAGGCAAACACATCGCAATAAATGTTTGTGTCCTGTGGGAATCGAACCCACGACCTCGTGATCAGCAGTCCGGTACTTGAACCACTAGACCACAGACGTCGTCTTATTGTAATAAATATTAATAATAATTGTAAAAAAAAAAATACGAGCAAATTTTTTCTGGTCTAATGTTATGTAACCTTATTTTGTATATACGTATTAATTTTTTTGTGTATTGTTCCACGGTAAAAGCCTTACGTATCTAATTTTAAGAGCTAGTAATAGTTTCTAAAAAGTGCTAATCTATGGTCCACAACAATATAATCTTACTTTTCATTCCATAGCGCATACTTAAAGAATTACACTCTAAGGCTACATTATATTAATTCTAATGTAGCATAGCCTTATATATTAGAAGAAACCGACAAAATATCTTGGCTAACATCAATTTCCAACTTATTTGTCTGACATTGGAATGGCCGCGGGAACTGTGAATTAAAGGGGGTGACAAAGTGACCACTATGTTTAGCTTGTGGGGAGTTTTAGATTGGACGAGGGTAGTACCTACTCCCCTAACGGTTTTTATCTGACAGACGGGGACTGAGATAAGTGATTCATAGTCTATACGACAAAAAATATATACACATACATATATTTCACTAAACAAAAGTCGTATTTATTGTGTACTAGCTTTCCGCCAGCGGCTTCGCCCGCTATCCCACGGGAACCATACATTTTACCCGGATAGAAAGTAGCCTATGTGCTGTTCCAGACTATAATCTATCTCTGTGCCAAATTTCATCCAGATCCGTTCAGTAGTTTTTGCGTGAAAGAGTAACAAACATCCATCCATCCATCCATCCATCCTCACAAACTTTCACATTTTTAATATTAGTAGGATTAGTAGGATAGGATAGTAGGATAAGATATGCGTTTAGTGTACGTATACTTAAGGTAACAACTGTAACACTAACGTTGCGCAGTGTCGTGGGTTCAATTCCCTCCATCTTTTATATATTATCTTCTAACACACATACCATCACGCCTGTATTCACTGAAGGGGTAGCCAGAGGTGTACTAAATTAATGTACGCCCACAGTACATCGATATGTTTAGGTTCCATATAAGAGGACGAGCCTATTGCCATCAACATGGTGTCATCAAAATTTCACAGATGAACCCGTCAACACTTTGCTTGCAGGATTCGAACCCAGGACCTCTAGCCTAGCAGTCGCGTTTGGGACCACTGTACCAACGAGGAACTCTTCCTTCCAGTGAGTACCTTCAAAATAGTCAGGTGTGGAGTACTAGTAACCGGTGCGTTTTGTAGTTTCTGCCTACCCCTATGAGTAAATCGCGCATTTAATTAGGTTTCTGGATGTACTTTGAGTCCTTAAATATTATTTGTAAAATTCACAAACAAAACAGAGCGGACAGAGAGCAGTTCCTAGGTTTTTACATAAAATTGATATACAATATTAATGTACCAGACTCAATGTCTGGGATTCGCGTCTATTTACCTATCAAACATATTTTAGGTGATAACTCATCTACATCGATGATAACTCTTTTGAGGGGAATTAAATTATGTTTTTTAATTCTCTTTTAAGTAATTTATTCCTTCATACATATAATCATCTATCATCAAACATCTTCCAAGATAAAATTTTTACCTACTCCTAAATTTAAAACCACTTAAATGAAGTAACCAGTAGCGTATACATATATTCATATTGGTACGGTGTAAATGTATACAAAATACGTCGCTTAAGGATAAATCCTTTACCCTAAGAAAACATCGTCGAATCCTAACAACATATGCCTTAGGATCTCAGTTCACTGACCTGCCCTACATATAGAAAAGCTTGTTTCCAAGAATTGATAAATGGAATACCAGTATTCATTTAAAAATAAATCAGCTTATTAAATAATTTTAGTAACAAACCGAGGTTTTATTTTCCCGAACTGTAATTTGGTAGATTTTGTGGGAATTTGAGTAGGCACTAAAGCCAGTTAAATTATTTGCGTAAATGTTTAAGTAAGGTTATTAAAATTTATTTTATCAGAAGTCTGCTAGAGGTAATATACAGATAGCACCTCTTCCATCCGTTAATATTTGATAGAACTTAGACTTAGGCCGCCAGGAGTTCAGTAGGCTTCTTCTACAAGTTGTTGTTATCTACCTATCAAAATCTACGAACGAATAAAAATAATAACTGAAAATAATAGTAATAAATACCTTGGGACATTTTTACACAGCACCATCTAGTCCCAAACTACTACTACTACTATGGGTACTAGACAATGAATATAATACTTATATACATTTTTTTGTTGTAATATATAACAAACACCCAGACAAACACAAACACCTAAGTTCATCACTTAAATGTTTGTGTCTTGTGGAAATCGAACCCACGACCTCGTGATCAGCAGTCCGGTACTCGAACCACTAGACCACAGACGTCGTAAACTTGGAAATGACATTTATAAACGCTCGATTGGTCGAAAGCTTTGTCATTACATTGCATTTCGCTTTTTTCAACCGTCAATTCGAACGTCAAAATACAACTTATCCATAGGTCGTGTTTAAGCTACTATGTAGTTGAAAAGCAAGCTATACATTATTTGTAATTTACTGGCCTGTTACTGCCACTACCACTACCACCATATGCCTACGCAGGATTTTGGAGTACTTCGGTCACATCGCAAGAAAGCCTGGTGACAATTTAGAAAAACTTATTGTCACTGGCAAAGTGGAAGGGAAAAGACAACGAGGCCGCAGTCCCACGCGTTGGACAGACCAGATCCGCTCCACTCTTTCAACTACGGTTCACGATGCTGTCCAGGCAGCGGATGACCGAAACGGGTGGCCAAGTATCATCCGAGAAAAAGTGATTCCTAGGGAAGGTCACGACTGAGGAATGCGACTAAAGGAGGAGGAGGCCTGTTACTACACCTTTTAATAAATTCCCGTTAAATTACTTGGCAACTCATTTCATAAAAAAAAACTTCCATTCAGTAGTCAGCGGCTATTTAGATGTGGTGAAACAAACCCTTACTTAATTACAACTTAACAATCTTGCTTTTTGTTCTAAAACCGATGATTCACGAGAAAACTACTGTCTCACTAATATAACTAACTACATTTGAACTGGCACGCGTTCAAAACATATTCCTTGGCTTTTGTAGACAATGGCAAAAGTTTTCCACACTTTAGTGAACATTGACGGCGTACATTGATGGATCGCTAATAGTTATTTAAATGGAGCATAGAACATTTATGTATGTTATGTATGACTAGTATAACTAAATATGACTAGTATATAACATAACTTATTAATCGATCTATTCGTAATGGTGGGTACATACCATCACGTCTGTATTCCAGCCGGCTAACATGCGCACCACGACAAAATGTTGTCTACTCTTTTGTCTCGCTCTTTCTCGTGCGAAAACGAGACAAAAGCATGACATAAGCATCGACAAAATGTTCTCGCGCCGTGCATGTTAGCCCGGCTGGAAGGGTTAAACAGAGTAGTACAGATAATACACCCACAGTTTGCCGGTATGTTAGGTACCATGTAATAGAGGGCGAGTCTATTGCCATCAACCGGGCACAAATCCAGAATGACTACTGGGAATTTCACAGAAAAACTCAACAACACTTTGCTCGTCCCAGGAATCGAACTCGGGACTAACAGTTGCGCTTGGGACCACTAGACGAACGAAGTGGTCACTATCATCAATAATTTATGAAGCTAAAACCTTGAATTAAACGTAGGTTAACAGGTACTACATAATTCACATTCTCAAACAAAGCTGAAAGACTTTATATTTTGGATATACGCAGGGAATAACAGATAGATAATAATGAAGAATTAAAGATACTACTTTAGAATCATGTACTGAGAATCTGTACTAAGTATATTGTAATGTGTGGAAACGTCGTGGATTGTGCAATAATATACGAGTATATGACTTGTAAATCAAACTAGATATAATACTTATTATACAATTGTTGGTTTTCCCAAATTAAGAAAAAAAGTACGCCAAAGAGCTTCTCTTTCGCCTCTGACTCTTTCGCTCTCTCTCTCTCTCTGACCCTTGGTTAGTATTCATCGCTGCCCATGGACACTTACAACATCAGAGGCGTTGCTGATGTACCGGACCCTAAAAGCCCCTACCGACTACATGGCAGCTGAGAGAAGAAACTGACGCTCACTAAAACTCACGCTTAAACATCGGAACACACAAAGGCCCCCCAAGAGATCCTACCACCAAGCTAGTCAAATCTTATCTCACCTCTGCAATATGCCGAACTGAATGGCAATTTAGAATTGTATCCTTAACAATAAAGAAATATTTTTGAAATATTTTGTTCTATCCTTGATTTCAGAACCGGAACTTTGCATATCCCCATATATTGAAGCAGGTTGTCCCAAATTGAAACCTTCCAGTCTGTTTTAGATTAGTCATTTAAAAAAAGACTAATAACAAAAGTGTTAACAAAGTGTTGCGATATTTAAACAGTACCGATTTGGTACCGATGGAACCGCTTGTGTGATGATACGGGCCGCTATTGTATAGATAAATAGAAAAAAATCATAATATCATTAACCCATATACTGTCCCACTGCTGGGCACGGGTCTCCTCTCAGTATGAGAGGGATTAGGCACCACGCTAGCCTAATGCGGGTCGGCACACTTTACATGTCGTCGAGAAAATCTCTCAGGCACGCAGCTTTTCTCACGATGTTTTCTAATTACGCACATGATTTCGAAAAGTAAGAGGTGCGTGCCTTTGTTTCGAACTCGAGAGCTTTGAATTGGCAGTCCAGTGGTCATACCCCTAGGCTATAACTGCTTCTAAAATATATATTTGATAAATCGAAGAAATAAAATATTTATAAACCCCCAATCCTGTAGAAATTCCCGAAATCCATTCTTAACTGACGTCCATATTAACTTCCAATTTTCTAGGCCTTTAAAATTTCTGAGATATTGTAATAAAAAAATGAGTAAGTGAGTGGTATTCCGATTTTATAATAATTATATAAATCAATTATTCTGTCAAAAAGCCATCTAAACTAAAAAGAAAGTAGGGTTAAAGTCCTCAAAGCATACATGTACATTTTTACAATCTCAATCATAAATAATTTCTAAATCCCGGTAAGTATTACTTAACTGAAGTTCAGCCAAGCCTCTCGGTGACATCATCTTCAAAACTAATAATGGCATATGACATCTATTCAGACAATTCTCCTTATCATTCAAAATAGATTGCTCAAACCATCAAGAAATCCGACCAATCCTACCTAGGTTAGCTCAACGATCAAGATATTAAATCCTTACAACATAAAATATTAGTCCCGTAAACTCTCTGAGCATATTTTCCGAGAATTCGGGAATCTTACAAAAACCAAAAGATTTCTTTTACGAGTTCCTAAAATTGTTCAAACAACGTTCGTCGCAATATAAAGCAGAAACCACTCAAGTTATTAGTAAAGAATTTAATTTGGTGGTTTTGCGTAAATATTTTCTTTTCGCCTGTTTGAGCTATCTCTTGTTTACGCCTAGGTGGGGATACTTCATTATAATATCGTAAAAAAATATTTAACATTGTTCTCAATAGATGGTCAATAATTTGGTAATTCTTTGATATAAAGTAAAAAAAAAAACAAAATTCTTCAATAAAGACTATTGACATCCTCTGTGAAAATAGTCGAATTATTTTAATGCGTAATTGCGTAATCCATTCCCCGTAGACTATAGACCAAACAAATATAAATTGAGAAATAACTATGTATATTATTCACATTAAACGCTTATAAAAATAAAACTTACCTTGTGTTATTAATAGAAACATAAATATTCTAATCGCGATCCTTAAGTTGAACATTTTTACAAACTATTTTTGATTATAATAATTATAACTTCTTAAATATTATCCAACTATCACTTTATATACATTTATATTATAAGTAACACGTTTATTTAATGTATTATTATTATTTATGCAGCACTGCACTGTTCGTAGCGTATTTATTCATTGCGTACTGTCGTAGCGCGTAGCGTTCGTAGCGGGCGCGTAGCAGGCGTGCGCTAGCGGCCGGTCTGCGATGAGACTGGCTATTATACGGGGTGCGCTTAAGCGCTGGGAGCTCTCGCGGGTTGATGAACGAGGTTACTCATCTGTTTGTTCTTTTCAAATGGAATCTCTAACAGGGCTCTTTTCACAGTCACCCAAGAGGGTAGCATGTTCCATTTCGAAGGTACTCGTTAAGTATCCGGTCATTATACTCTTTCAGTACAATTTAACTGTATTAAACATGGCCGTTTTTGAGCTCGTTTTCATTTACAATACTCATTTTTATTTATTTAAATTTGTGCCTGTTAAAACGTCAAAGAAATACAAAATTTTGACTGCGTTGATTTGTGACTTACATGTGTGAGTTTAGTTATAGGTGTTGTTTAGTAGTTATCTCCAACATTAAGGCCAAAAGTATAGCAATGTATTTATGGTGTTGTTTTTTATTTCCTAAGTCATTGCTGCCCCACTGCTTTGCGAAAGGTAGGCTTTCGGTCGTTTAAGGTACTCTCTTCTCGATAGTAATGTTAGTTAAATAATATTAGATGCAAAATATTTAAATTACGTATGTCATCATCAGTTATAATTTATGGTCTTATATCTCTAATCATAGGTATTTGTCATAATGAAACGTATTTCATATTTATCGTAATATTTATTTGACGAAACAAATTAAACTGGGACTTTATCGTGAACTAGCAGAAAATGTATTTTTCAATATTCCCTTTCCATTTTCCATGCAACTTTTTGCTGATTTTCGAGTTTCGATTTCGATTTTTGACAATTTCATCGACATATACGAACTTATTTACAAACCTTTTTTTTCTGTTCGGTTTAAATAAAATCACAAAGTACACAGAACGTGGGCATTCATTTTATTTTCTGTTTGGTTATATCTGTATTGGTTAGTTTCTGTTTGTTAGGAGGTACCACTGGAGTCGTTTTATAAGATAGACGGCTCATAAAAGGATATTGGGTTCTTGTATTTATTTAGTAGAGTTCGTCTCCAAATACTGTTTGTGTTTGAGGTAAAATCTAAAATTTAACATAGAGACTCAAAAATGATATTTACTATATAAGTACTTTATATGTTTTTTAATATGTTAAATGCATGGAATAGACGTTGACCACTGACCTGGACCACTTTTTATGCTCTTTCTGACTATTACGTAATTTCTTAAGTTTTGTTAAAATTATTTTGACTGTAGACATAACTCAAACCTGCGTTCTTTGGTTCCGTACACCAGATGCTTTAGTGAAGTTAAGCCACGTAGTTCTTTGCCGGACATATGGATAAAGAAAATATCTTGTTTACGTTGAAGATAACTTTACAGTGACGTCAGTGACATCTAGTGACGTATTATAAACATTCCTTCAAACATACCAGAGGCAGAGGCGTACCCACTTAATGTACACCTACAGTCAGTTATAATAGGGGGCGAGCCTAAGCGATTAACCAGGCATAATCCCAATCTCTAAACCGCTACTGAGAATTTCATAGAAAACCCTAATAACACTGCTTGACCTGAGAATTGAGACCAGG
This sequence comes from Acronicta psi, assembly GCA_946251955.1. Classification (NCBI taxonomy): domain Eukaryota; kingdom Metazoa; phylum Arthropoda; class Insecta; order Lepidoptera; family Noctuidae; genus Acronicta; species Acronicta psi. The sequence goes on along the minus strand of OX276475.1, from coordinate 3,937,618 downwards.
ACCTCGAGCGGACGGGACATTCACGCGCAGGAGTACAAGGGTGAGGCAGTAACAATGTGATTTCAATGTACAATGTTAGCTGTGCAAGACCAAAACCCAGAAACGCATTATTTTGAATTTTTTTATATACTACTTAGGGTTTACTAATTTTTTGGGTCTCCTGAACATTTTTGTAATCCTGTAGTATCACTACTTATGTTTTGATTTTGAACTATGCGCCAATTTAGTTCTCCGGATACTTTAGCCCCAGGAAAATTTAGTCTCTGCATGTTAGGAACTTCCGAGATATCACAATGAAACAAAGAACAAGTTAGTTCGAGGGTTACTATCTACACTTTATGTAAATTTTATTGTACCAGCTACGTAGTTCGTTTGTGCATATAAAATTATAAATATGTTATATAATTATGTTACCGTAAAAGCTCGAGCTTTTACAGTATAAATAGTATACATAGGTACCTACATAAAATTCAGCCACCTCTTCATCATCCTCTTAGCCTTTTTCTCAATCATGTTGGGGTTGGCTTCCAGTCTTACCAGATGCGGCTGAATATCAGTATTTTACACGAAGGGACTGCCATCAGACCTCCGCAACCCAAGTTCTGGGCAATACCGATATCGAAGGATAGACTGGTTGTCAGACTTTTTGGGCTTCTGACTTCCACTAACGATTATCATAGGCGATCGTATGACAACCGGGACCGACGGCTTTACGTGCTCTCCGAGGCACGGAGGGGTCTCGATATGTTAAGAATGATCAGTAATCCACAGACTGACCTCGGCAAGCGCAGCTTAACCTTGCAAATCGGTTGATCAGCGTTGCTATAACTTAGCCACGAGCCCCTAATTCAAATTCAGCCACATTTCGTACATAAAATTTCGCTTCCGAAAGTTTGTGTCCGTAAAACTAGAAAATTAGTCAAAATTATTTTTGAATATAGGTATTTGTTTATAGGTATCGGTACTCGCGTTTTGATGTTCAAATACGCGAGTACCGATCTATTTATGTAGAAAAAATAAAGAAAATATATACAGACAAGAATTCTAAAAATCACATTTTTGGGTTCGCGTTCGTTTATATACCCTAACCCAATTGTTTTTTTTTTAATATCTTCAATGTACAGACACGACTTTTTTACAATTTTATAATAGTATAGATATACATAGCTTCACGCCTGTTTCCCTTAGTTTCACATGTTTCCTGCTTTCCATTAAAATAAATATTATGAAGATAACATTTTGACCATTTTGCAGTCAAAATGGTCAAAGCTTGCTCAACCCAGATACATTTTGCTATGGCTCAGTACTCACAGGGAAAAGTGGCTGGGTTGAGAAAGTATATTATGAAAAAGTATGAAAACAAAAAAATACAAGAGTGTAAGGTTCGAAGACAATATCTTAAACAGAGCGAAGTGGAGGAAAATATATTGAAGGCTGGCCTCACCATAATGTAGGACGCATAGAAAGAAAGAGAAAGAATGAGTCTGAATACTCATTCTTTCTCTACAATGTAGCTGAGATAGTTTCTGTATCAATACTATGTGTAACTTTCCTGTACTTTTCAATTTTCCTTTTACAAGTTATATTTCCATTTCAATCACCTTCAACGGTTGTTCAATCGAAATTTAATGGACTTTACGATTGGTATAAAAAAGTAACTATAGGGTATGCGTGTACGTCATATATTACGACGACTGCTGCTTGAAGGATTAGGCAGAGTTGTACACCTACAATTTGCCTGTACAGTTCTCAGTAAACTTATTGTCCGGCTTGAAGTTGGAACGGGCTAACTTCAACCCGGCCGTAAACATCGAAGAGAGAAAAATATTGGAATAAAAATATTCTAAACAACGCGACAGCCTACGACTTGAGATTTCGTTTTTATTCATTACAGCCTAATATTTTTCGTTTTCCGATTTTTACATCCGGGTTGAAGTTAGCTCGTTCCAACTTCGAACCGGACAATAAGTTTGCCGAGAACTGTACGTTTTACATTCCATGTAATAGAGGGTGAGCCTGTTGCTGTTGCTAACCGGGAACTAATCCAAACTTCGAGTCACTACTGAGAATTTTAGAACAATCCATAAAATTTTTTACTATAGGATTTTTATTTCATTTACACAAAACCGTAAAAAATAATAAAGCTAGTACGAATCACTTCCTACTTTCCTAGACACGAATTCAATATCCCACAGACTAAATTCAAATCCCACAGGCTAAAAAATAAAAAGTTAAAAATATCAAATCAAATATTGGACTGTGTGGGAAGATTGAAAACCTGCAGATTAAAATAAATCGCCTTAGGACTCCTATTTGCAGTAAGTTTCAAAAGAAAAGGACTGAACCTAGCTAGCAGACATCGATTGATTTTAGATAATTATTATTATTAGAAGACAATATTAAAGACGTTTTATAAAAGATAAAAGGTAAATAGGGACGAAAGCTTTAATGGGAAATATTTTACCTATGCTTTTAAAACCATAACATTTTATAAAGTTCTAGACCCATCTATATTATTTACATACATAGGTTTATAGCTATTGCCCGCGTCTCTGCTTACGTAGATCACTACTTACCCTTGTCACATTTCACCAAAAAAATAAGAGCATTTTAACGGCTTATTCCCGTTCGCTCCACGACAACGTGGAGCGAACGGGAATAAGCCGTTAAAATGCTTTTTTTGATCGCTTGGGAACAATCCCAAGCGCTCAAAAACTATTATTAAATAAGTATTATTATTCTGTATTTTTTTACATGAAATACAGGTCCATAGGGAAAAGACTTTACTGTTAAAATTAGTCCAGTAATTTAGGCGTTAAGGACTGAACAAGTATTAGATTGTGATTTTGGTCCTGATGTCCCTTTTATCGGTCGAACTCTATTTATAAATACCATCACGCCTGTATTCCCTGAAAAGTTAAGCAGAGTTCTAGTGTAAACTTACAGTTCGCCGGTATATTTAGGAACAGTGTAATAGGGAACAAATCCAAGCTCCAAAAAAAACTTTGCCCGATTTGAGAATCAAATCCTCGAGCGTAGTAGTCACGGTTGGGACCACTAGGCTACCGAGGCAGTTAATAATAATGCCGTTTATGATGATTCTCTACCTCCAATATTAATGTTGCATCTCAGGGTTCTTCAATTTCTAGAAACACTAAGTCAATTTGTAGCTACAAATAGCGAATAAAATTCATTAAAAAAAAATTGATACATTATAATGCTAATACTACTCGTAAGTAGGTAAGTACTTTAATATATTTATTTTATGAACAGAAAAGGGGTCAATGTCCGCTGTGACGAAATGGTCGGATGATCATGGCAACTGTGACGAAGGGAGCGGGATCAATACTTACAGGAAATTGGGGGGTTGAAGTGATTCTACACAATAACTCAATTCGTTTTTGTTACTCTCACATCGGCTGTTCGATATCAAAACAAATTAAAAATATTTATAAGACCCAAACAAATACGTAATGATAATTATGACTCAAGATTTAAAAAAAAAATTGCACACCAATCTATGTACACTTCGTAATCTTAATATTACAAAGTGTACATAAATTGGTATTACTGCGGCCTTTTACAAGAATTGCATGGACGGCTTCTTCTTCTTATCTTTATTAATTTTAATATTTATTTAATTAAAAAAAAAGACTAGCAAGTAAAATAATAAATCAAAATAACGATTTAAAAAAATTTCGTTGCATGGTTTTGATTTTGTACGGCGACGTTTGATATGTGAGTAAGAGATATGGTTGACGCTCTGAAATTCGATTGCGAAGCTAGATTTCCTGGGTTTGATTCTCAGGGAATTCTATTGTTTATCATCCTAATAAGTACCACAATAAAACCAATTATAACCTAACCTAAATTAAAAATTTAGAAAACCCCCGACACGAAATGTACTTTGCTATTTTGTGGTGGCGGCCATCTTGGATTTGTAATTTATCATAGTGTATAGTATTCTACTAGTCAAGCCCTTTCATTTGATACCCATATTGACGGAGTTGTGAAAAAATATGTAATTCGCTATTTTGTAGCGGCGGCCATCTTGGACCGATTTTCATCAAACATTGTTAAGAACACTCCCGACTAATTCACCTTTCAAATAAAGCTACGATGCCACAGACACACACACACACACACACACACACACACACACACACACACACACATACACACACACACACACACACACACACACAGACACGTCAAACTTATAACACCCCGTCGTTTTTGCGTCGGGGATTAAAAATGATCACCTACAGTTCGCCGGTACATTTAGGTCCCATGTTAAGGCCCCAGTCTAGCTGTGCATAACAAACGAATTCAGTATATTGACAGTTTGCGGGCACGAACCCCGCGAGGCACCCTCTATATCATCCTGTGATACGTAAATTACAAAGTGTAGAGCAGTGCTACGTAATGAAAGTTGCTCTACTTTACAAAATAAAATATTTCTATTTATTTTTAATAAAGGAAAAAATCGGCTGGTGGGCAGGATTCGAACCTGCGTCTTCTGGTGCGGTACATCAGACGCTTTGACCACTAAGCTACCGCGAGCACTAACCAACCGTAGTGTACCGAACCAGAAGACGCAGGTTCGAATCCTGCCCGCCAGCCGATTTTTTCCTTCATTAAAAATAACTTGTAATCTTAGTATGGAAAATGCTTAAAAAAATACAAAAAGATATTTCTATTTAATTATAATGAACAACACTACTGTGGCCTGTGGGATTATACCCTGAAAATCTGAAAAAAAAAATCTGTCGTTTGAAATAATTTAAGTACTTTATGATTTATGGAACCGTAGATATTTTTAGTCGAGGTTTTAATTTCGTTTTAACAGACATGAAAAAGAAGGAGGTTGATTCACTATAAGGTCAAGTTCCAGGAGATGGTTTGCTTTGGAGTAGACCTTTGTGTTTTATTTCTTGATCTAAACTGGTTAGACGAAGAGCAAAATTCAGAGCGAGAAGTAAGAATTTGACATAGAATACACTTCCACGACTGCTATAGCCGTCTGGCTATCATCAGAGGTGTTTATGTAAACTGAGCTTTCAATGAGCTAGATGAACCAGATCACACGGGTTTGAACCGTTGAGCTTAGCTCAGCAACAAAATGACTAGCCCACGGCTCAATCCAGCTCTTAGATTATTGTATTTGTAAATCCCTCCACAGATTAGTCTTGTAATTCTGTTACAAATTTCTTTTAAATGAAATGGGATTTTTGTTAGCCATATTTCATGTAAATCTATTCAGCCGTTTAAAAGCTACAGCTCATGTCCTAGTTGGGATTAGAAATGTTTAACACCAAAAAATCGATCAAAAGACTTTTCTTCTGGAAACATGAAATGGGGTAAATGAAAAACCGCGTGCAACGGTTATCTATACATATACTCATCTATCTATCTATCTATTCAGCCGGTAAAACCCACTGCTGAGTCAGGGCCTCTTCTCTATTACGCCACTGCCATATTAACCGACAATCGGGGGGTGATCTGCCCTGCAATCGTTTACATCCAGCCAGTATATCATATGTCCATCTAGCTCGTGTATGTACACCTATAGACACCACCTCACCTTCACTTGGGGTCGGCGCAGTGTTTTTTTCTTACGTACATCGTCGTCATTCTCACACTGTCTATTCATTTTGTTTGGTCTTCCTCTTCTACTATATCCATCCACATTTATGTTCAAAAACTGTATTGTAACTAGGCTCTCTACTTCTACGCATCATAATATGTCCATATATCGTAGATAAGCGGTCACTGCACAACTTTTCAGTACTTTTCACACTCACTTTCAAACTACGTATTTCTCACTTTCTAACTATGGTCTAATGACGCGATAAAGGTAGCTGGGACAATGGTCCACTGCAGGACTAAGTACGGAAACCGAACACACAGGACTTCATCATCATCGAGAACACAGGAGTGGGTTTTCAATGATGATGAAGGTCGCTGGGAGTCGTTGGAGGCAGGCGGCATATAACCAGTCCTTGTGAAAGTCTATGGGTGAGGCCTTTGTTCCACATGTACAGTGGACTTCTTTTGGCTGATAATTATAATTATATTAGGATAGTAATTATTCAATTTGTATCGTTCAAACCGGGGAGGGTCATAGGTAAATTTTTGGGTGTCGGACAAACTTGTTACCTAGTGGTAATAAGTTAACGGACCATAGTAACGAACTTGTTTCCTAGTGATAAAAAGTTAACGGACCATAGTAACAAACTTGTTACCTAGTGGTAACAAGTTCATGAACCATAGTAACAGACTTGTTACTATCGCACTTTACTGCTAACAAAACAATCTATGTCTGTTATTAATGTAAAAAATGGCGTTTCTGTACCCAGGTGTTAACTAGGGACAGAAGAATCGGGATCATAAAGTTAGACGGATATCCAAGCGTTTAGGTGTCCAATAAATGCCTAAACACACCGCATTTTTTAAAACAATCGATCGATTAAACTGCTTGTGGAATTAAAACGCGCGTGATCGGGAAACGCGCGTCGGAAATAATTTCTGATAAATTGACATAAAAATAATGAAGTAGAGCAAGTTTCAATGCCCGATAGTACGCCAGCGAGGTTAGAGAGAGAGCAAAATTTAGAGCGAGGGGTACAAATTTGAATTTGACATAGAATCCACGTCCAACCGCTACGACCGACTGGCCGCCTCTGAAGAAATTGGCTTGAGATTTTCGTTTATAAACCGTGCCTGTTGAAAACACTATAAAAAATATTTGTGAAGCAGGTACACATTTTTTTTAAATTGGTTGTGTCATTTAATACACATACTTTAAAATGATCAAATGATTACATCAAAATTTTTAGTTTTTATTATGAAAAAAACCGTTTGTTTTGGGACCAAAATCCGGAAAATTTGACGATGTTATGACACTCGGATTAAGAAAACTAAAGGTATAATTAAAAATCTACTCAGCGCATTTTGAAGACGACTATCTTAAGCTAATTTTGCGCTGAGTAGATTTTTGAATTTATTCTTGATCATCCCGATTAACGTGCACAAACATGACTCTAAATGACGTTGGGCGCGAGAGCGCCATCTTTGACGCCTGATTTATATAACATAAACTAACCAGAGGAACGTGAAAAAAATACGTAGATAAAGCTAATATAACATATATTCTATCGCGATAAAAATATATGACACTATATCCTTCCTTTCCTTAAAAAAACGTTGCGAAAATGAGCTAATAATTTGACAACTGCCAAATTTTGCTAGACTGGGGCCTTAAATGGGACGAACCTATTTTTAACACCAAGTGCAAGATAGCGCCACAAAATAGCGGCACCATATCGCCCCTGTGACCTCACATACCGCTTGAGAACAAAAACTAGAATTATTTACGTAGATTTAGTACACAGGGGTAGGCAGCAATTAAAGATCGCCATTGCCACGATTTTTGCATAATAATAATGCTTTATTGGTACATGAAAAATTGTTACATGGTTTGTAATGACACTGACCTCCACACTAGGATTCCCTGTGTCGTGGAGGACAGTCTCTTTCATCTTTTTGATAGTGCTGCATGTTAACATAATATTATCTACTTATGCATACTTCTTTGCGCTGGTTGTGCATCTGACCGCTGACCGCACCTGACCTTTTTGAAAGGCCCGATGCTTCAACTGACATTCGCCTTTTAAATCCATTGTATCAGTTGCCGTTCGTCCATTCTGTTGTTACTGCCTACCCCTGTGGGAAAATGGCGTGAGTGAGGAGATTTTAGGGGTTATTACCATTACAAGAGGCAAAAGCCAAGAAACTGTAGTAATAAATCAAAACTTGGCTCCAGAACTAGAACATTTCTTTGGCAGCCATGGTGAATGAATCCATTGTAGCGTCGGAATGAAAAACAATATTATGTAGAGTACAACGACTTGTAGGCAATGGGCCAGCCACCTACTTGTCGGTATTATGGTGTAAATGCGCTGGTTATTAATGTGGGTAGTTCTGCATTTGTTTGATGGGTTTTCCTTATTCGTCTAGAAGTTAAGGAGAAAGCAGTTTCATACTCCGATGAAAGTGTCATCGGTCAAATCGGTTAATATATGAAATTCTCAGTCGCGTAGAGTAGGACTTTAGATATTTACAACATGAAATAGCGTTCTTGGGTTTACTTATCATCTCACTTATTTTGATACTGACTGTTCGTTAGCCTGGTAGTCCTTAGCGCGACTGCTAAGCTTGAGGTCCTGGGTTCGATTGAAGCCTATAAATATAACATTTTGCCCGGTTAATGGCAAAAAGCTCACCCCCTATTACTTGGTACCTTAACATACCTGCAATACCCGCAAAACACCTCTGCCTAACCCTTCGGAGAATACAGGCGTGATGTACTTAATATTTTTTATATAAATAACAAAAAATATATGTGTAAATATAAAATGTCTCTTCTATTTATACAGTTTCTAGATATCTCGTGTTTGGCGGGAGATATCTAGAAACTGTACTCACAAACTAAAAGCAGTCTATGCTAAACCACTAGGGAATACCTATAAATACAATTAGGTGTTAATTGTCTTACCATAACCATTCTTGGTCTTGTTAGTATAATATCGGACGACCCTACACGGCTTAATGTCAAGTGATCTTTAATTATTAGTCAGCTTTAATAGTTAGGGGCGGGTCCCATTGTCAGAACTTACATGCATTTTGAATTGTTGGGTCGCAACGGTTACATCGCATGGTAATTAATCAAATTTACCCTTATCGTGTCCTTTGTTTAGGAATTTTGTGCAATTTGTGAAAACTAAGTGTGCTTTTTGTTTACAGATAGAACTTTGACTTGGAATATTTTGATGATAACGGGGGTAATTAATCTTAAATATAACTTATAAAACATAAAATGATAAAAAAAAATACAGGAACCCATGACTGGTTCATGTATTTTTGGTTTTGATTTTTCATAATTTACTAGTTTCTCTATTATATTTTAATAATAAAATGCTTTGTCCTGAATGACTCACTGACGGATCAACGCACAGCCCAAACCGCTGATCGTAGAGACCTGAAACTTGGACGGTGTGTTCTTTGTATGACGTAGGCGTCCGATAAGGAAGGATTTTCCGAAATTCTACCCCTAAGGGGGTGAAAAAGGGGGGCAAAGTTTGTATGGGACAACGTGATTCCTTGGTCCAATCTACTTCAAATTTTGCATAAACATTCTATAAAAGAATTGAAAGAAGATGTGTTTCATATTTTATTGAAATTCATCCCCTAACTGGGTTAAAAAGGGGTAAAAAGTTATTTTGCTTCGAAGTTGATATCAATACTCCTTAGTGTTTCTTATTTTAATTAGATTAAAATAATTTTTTTCCAGCAATCCAGCAATTCCAGCAATTCCTCAGCAGTAAACAATGTCAAGTAGTAAAGGCTCTTTATTCAATAAACAGATTTAATAAATTGCAGTATAATAATACGTAGTGATATCTTTTTTGAGTGCTCCTGGTGTAACAGGCAAGATTTTTATTAAGTTTAATATCGGTCGCATCGTCCCGAATTGCTGCCACGCTGATGGAAGGAGGTAAAACTGCACTGGTAAACTGTGTTCAAAGTTCTTCTCGATTTGATACAAACGAAAACCCCACTTGGCAATATACCCAAACAATGTACTATGGCAGAATTTTGGGATGTGAGTACTATGGCTCTTAATGGGGGTTACTGTATTGTCAGCAGGCGATTTCCGACAGACTACCAGTAGAGCTCAGAAATAATAGCGCGTGAAGCGGTCTCATTTGTGGACAGTTCTCAGACCCGTTCCATAAAATAGGAAATGGTGGAACACATTTAAATTGAGAGTTGGCGCCCCTATTATGTTGCTGTGGAATATAAATTCACCAAAATTATGCAATGGCACAAGATTTCAAGTGAAAACATGCATTGCAATGTAATCGAGTCAACTATACTGACCAGTTGTTCTTGACTAGAGTCTGTATTTATTCCTAGGATTCAACTAACACCATCAAATGACTTCAAGAGAGTGCAGTTTTTCAAAGTCTGCTTTACAATGACAATAAACAAAGCTGAAGGTCAAACAATTGGTAGCGGGAGTAGATTTGAGGGAAAGCTGCTTCTCCCGCGGGCAGAGTATGTAGCGTGCTCCAAAGTAAGCGCACAGAGTAGACTGTTGATTCCAGCAACCAAAGAAAAAAAATGTTACAAAGAAATACTGTGGCAGGTGTAGTATTTCTATTTCGTTCTAAAAAGATAATAGATAATAACCCCATGTATCAAAGACCGAGCTTAATGTTCATAAAATATATAATGTGTCAAATTTTTATTTTATTTTCATACTTTTTTAACCTTTAAATCACAACATAAAGATTGTTATATTTTATAAGTTTTCAAACATTTTCACATATTAATTTATGTTTTATCAAAATTAATAGCGTAAAACAACAATTAAAAATCCTATTAGAACCATTTTCGACTTCTACGCGAACGAAGTTGCGGTCATATGCTAGTATTTTAATATAATATTAATTACATCCATCCATCCAATCAAAACATTTTCAGTTAGTAAACCAATAAAATAAATAAGGTAGGTTAAGTATACATTTTTTTTTAATAAACAACAATTAAATTATTGTTATGAAACAAAATCATTATTATACATATACAACCGTAATTCAAATATTTTGAATATTGTTAGCAATGTACTTCTTTTGCTGACAACTAAGGGCTGCCTCTTAAAAAACTTACTAGTTCATAAATCAAAACCAAATCAATCCACTACGCCTACAAAAAATAATAATAATATCATAAAAATCACAAACCAAAGCGGGGAAAACAAATCGGTGGAATATTTTCGTCCCTCAGCATAATCGCGGGCCCCTCCAAATATTCAGTACATAATAAATTGAATTGTGTCTTTATCGTATTGTATGAAAGGCCAACGGCACGTGACTAACGAGGCTTTCCTACAAATAATTCCCTTCACAATAGTCGGCTTGAAGTGTACAGATTAATTGTACGTAGTTTCTCAGTATTGTCATTGAGTTAGTATAAACCAGCACTAGGGGCGGTCATGTCAAGCAAATTTTCTTCGCTTTCAGATGTTGGTTGGTTTAAATTTATCTGTTCATTCAATACTCGTGTATGTAATTTTATAACACATGGTTAAGTGCAGTGATAGTCCTTTTCTCAAATTAATGTGCTTACTAGCTTATACGGTGATAGTAAACATCAAGAGAAAACTCGCATGCCTGAGAGATTTTCTCGACGGTGTAGTGTGTGAAGTCTACCAACCCACATAAGGCCAGCATGGTGGACTATAGCATAACCCTTCTCGTGTGTTATTGTGGTAAGCCACATTGTCAAATTATGTTATTGTGCAATATCATGGTCCAAAATTCGATCTTTGTTTTACGAGTAGAGTGTTGTTTGATGAAGTCATCAAACGTAATTCAATCTCTGATCTAAGTGACAGTGGACCAATATATTATTTTGACGAATGGCATAAACTACTTACAAAATATACTTTTCTCTCGTCGGGAATCAAACCAAGTATCTACAAAATTTTATAAGTCGTGCTTGTGAACCCTAGACCAAAGAGAATGAGACCATCTATATTTCATTTAACAAAAAGAAAACCTGGTATTTATTTGGATATCAATAATATGTAAAATGGTTTATACTCAATAAATTCCGGGAATTTAATTGTGGCTTTACCTGATGTTTGAAAAGAGTTTTGGGCCCATCGATTCTGGATATTCTCATTTAGAATTTGGGTTCTGACCCTTAACAAAATTTATAGACCCTTACCAATATTTCTAATTTATAGAAATGTCTATCTCAATTCGGTTAACTAAATTAATTACGTACTCTAAAATTGCGCACGGATTTCATGTAACTTCTGATTAATTAAAGGCAATTTATTAAAGTAATAGAATATGAATAGATACCTCCTGTATCTGGTAATTTGTAGTGCTAATTAAATCCATACTGTCCGTGTCGATAGTGCGAACTTAACCTTTATCTCTCTGTTTGTTATGTTTTCAAGTCTAAGACGCATAACAGATTTCGTCATTCGCGAAGAGAAAGCATTCTATGGAGAAGAATCGGCCTGAAAACTCCAGGAGAAAATGTCTAAAATATTATGTAACGTGATTGGTACTACATTTTTCGCCAAACTTATTGTCCGGCTTGAAGTTGGCACGAGCTAACACGTAAAAAACTGAGAGAGAAAATATTGGAATAAAATAATTTAAAGCAACAGCCTACGACTTGAGCTTTCGTTTTTATTTATTACAGTCCAATATTTTCCTTCGTCCAAATTTTTACGGCCGGGTTGAAGTTAGCTCGTGCCAACTTCAAGCCGGACAATAAGTTTGGCAAGAACTGTACTTATACTTATCAAAGTCTCGACTGTTCTATAAATAAAATTGTTGTACCTAGTAGGAACCATGACATGACAGATTAACTCATTCTATTTTATTTGTTTCAGGTACGCAACGAGTTTATTTGTATGTATTTCATCCGATGGGTAAAGTATTTCGCTTAGTTTTTACGCCATTATCCGCTTCACAGAAAACTTTTTACTAGCACTAATTAAATTTTAATTATTGAGGCGATTAGGATTACTACTACAAGGATTACTGTTTACTTGTACTTTATAGGTATTGGTATAGGGATTTTACAAAAAGCAGACTAGATTTAAGAAAATGTACGTATAAGAATATCGGTTCATTGTTTCTTATCATGACAAATCTTAAAGTTGGTAGTTTTATTTAACAGCAATCGCTATGGAGTGGCGATTAGGTTATCACTTTAAATGTAAAACTGTTATTTCAAGCTGCTATGAGTGTTAAAATAAACATGAAATTTTCAAACAAAAAACATTAAAAAATATTAAACAACCCTTGATAATATTAGTTTACTGACGTAAAAAAACGTCAACGCCTGCGACGGATATACGGAAAACATACGGCGAGTATCTGTACCAAACGGTATCTACCTCCCAGATACATCAATAGTGTTGTTAAATGCTAAAACTGAAGACAAGTGTCTAGAATGTTAACTGTTATTAGTTATTTTAGTTGTGTAGGTTTAATTACGTGAGAATACGTGGTTTCAATTAATGTGATAACCAAATCACCACGCGGTATAATATTATTGTAGTCGGTCTTTTTAATTTAACATACACATATTTGTGTCATAAAATATATATAATTTGGAAAGTAAGCCATCCTAGACGATCGCTATACAAAATGATAAATCCTAGGACCTAGATTTTTTACCTGAATTGAAGATAAGCTGAAACGAGGTTAATCTGTTTGCCGACTGTCGTTTAGGCGATCATTTCAACGATAAATAGGTACCTTGGATGCTAATGATACAGCTAAATAGTTCGTCTTTAAAACGAATCTTCTTACGTAGCTAAAGTTATCGAAGTTTTTATGGACAATTATAAGATAAATTTATTAAGCTTAAGGGGCACATACGATTTATACAAGGGATCATCAAATGTTATACAAGGTGGAAGGGACATCGACGCACATCCGAATACCATGAGTTTAGTATATGATGCTGGACCCCCCTGCGTTGAAATTTTCTGTAACATTTTTCATATTTTTTCTTTTTTTTTGCAGAGTTTTTACTTGAACGTGTAAAAAACATTATTTCTATCTACCCAAATAAGATTTATAACTAAAAAATCATTACTTCATTTATTTCGGATCGCCCGCGCGATAAAATTCACCGCGGAGCGTTATAATCGCGTTTTTAGCAATACACTGACCGCTCAAAAATTTCAATATCTATAATATTTAGGTAATTTTATTTTTGACCTTGAGTGAAACCTTGTTACGACGTTTGTGCGTCGATGCCTCTTCTACCTTGTATACCTAAAACTAAAAAAAAAACGTAAAATTTAATATGTCAACGATAAATTAATGAAATATTTATCGTATTGGAATGGAACGCTTTTTGCGACAGACTCTGACGTAAGGAGTCTTACATTTACCAAACTTGACAACGCCCCCGGTGTTGCAGATGTCCATGGTTTAATGTAGTTACATGATAAGTAGACATTTCGACACAAATCAATCATCATTGTCAACTGTTTGATGATATTATGTATTATGCTCCGTGTAGCTAATTTGCACATGTGCAATTATGTATTGCACGCGACTAAAGTAAATACTTTAGGTGCCATTTACTATGAACATGACATAACTAATATTACTATTATATCATTGATTGGCGATATGACATTTTACTATCATCTGGCTCATTCGTCAAATAACGGTCGAAATTAATAACCTATCTGTAGATTGTTTTTAAATTTGACATACAAGCAATGTCAAATTACTATCTCCAGTACACAAGTAGAAAACAATCTACATCTACAGGTTTCGCTGTTAATTTCAGTCGATAAACGATAACAACAGCATTAGACAAGTCAGATCCTTAAGTAATTCTCGTACAACTTTTTACCCGAATGCTGAGCTCATGTTTTGTTTTTATTTGTTTGTTGATACAAATGTTGCAATGTTTTATGGTTTTTTACTGATCGCCCATGCGTATATTGTAATTAAACGTTCAACATCTCGCAATTAATTATAATGGTTGTATAAAAAAGACTCAACAAATTATTTTTGCGCCCTCTAGCTGTACTTGTTTACTTACTCTTCAACCCACCTGATTATTGACAAGTAGCCGTACCCAATAAGCTTTACAAAGCAATGATATGTAGCCCATAGAATTGTCCATGCCTTAATTAATTAATATACGTAAATAAGTCAAAAGTATTCAGTCAAAAACAAATTGCTTGTGTACTACGCAACCTTTTTGAAGTATCGTACAACAAGGTGGGTGTATATTTTTGTGGGGCTTTGGGAATAGAGATCATTGGATAGGAATCCTGCATTTCCACTGAAATTTTCTGTACTATAATTATTTATTTGACCTATATTAATCTACTCCTTAATAATATATTAATATAATACAATCCTTTTATTAATCACCTTATAATATTTAAAAAGTGACGTAAAGTATATATTTTGAAATGATAAATTAATGAAATATTAACATAGCCTAACCGAGCAAGAAAAATATACTCGAATATGATAACCCTAGACAAGGGTCAACAATATAACCCTCCCATCTTATTACAATGGAATAATCTTTCCACAATAATTTTTACTTTTTTTCACTGCTCATGCGTTGCCGGCCCTAAAAAGTCCCTGCCGACTGCAATGCAATCAACAGGAGGAACTGGAAAACTCAGGACACATTGACTGGCTTCTTCTTCATTGGCTTCTTTCTGACGTTGGTGGCGTTCCATTTTTATGATGACGTATAGTCATATTATGTTTCTTTAATATTTTTTTTGTTTACGAGGGTAACCTTCAAAAGACGACGTCCTCGGCGATTAGACCAATTACGGCAACCCTATAATTGGTACCTAGAAATTGAATTATAATTAATATTATAAATGATTTTTTTTTCTTATTCGCATAAATTTCGCCCATTGTTTTAACTGAAAACAAACATTAATTTACTTTTACACGTTACAAATTTCAAAATCACAACGTACGATACAAACGCTTTGTTTCTGGAATTGCACTTTCATGCATATTCAGTTGTTTTATTCATTATTCCGAATTTTATTGTAGTAGTGTAAATAATACTACCTGTATTGACTGTAGATGACTGGTGTCGAAAAGCGTTGAAAATGTTTGAAGGGTATTGAGAGGGTATGCTCATCTTATTTTTTTGTTGATTCTGCTCTGTGTATGGCCAACTTTCTCATGAGTCCTTCGGGGAATACTGACGTGATGGTATATTAAGCCATTAACTTCGATCGAAACTGAATTCACTCTATAGTTTCCCAATAAATGCACATTTTAAGACAATAGTGTTGCCTTTTAACTTCATAGACTAGACTGTTCTCTCAGTACACTATAAATCTTAGACAAAGCTGAGCTAAAACTTCTACTTCAGGAGGAAAGTATCTGTAGGTAACACGAAAGCCAGAATCACGAACTTTTGTAGTCCACCTAACTAGGTACATTGCTTTGTAGATACAGAAACGAAACAGCCATAACATCACGGGTCGTGAGGCTTTCGGGACCGGGACCGCGGTCCCAGATTTAACCTATAGATAAACTAATTATTTTTTACAAAAATAAACTAGTTTTACTTGTTTTTTTGGGATCCCAAAATACTACTCATGAATAATTATTGATTTAAAGTGGAATCCGGGACCGCGGTCCCGATCCCAAAAGCCCCATGATCCCAACATCACGTCTCATTTTCTAAAAGGTTAGCCAGAATTTGAACCAATTTGAATAAATGGACATACTTTTTTTTATATCAAGCATTGACATAAATAATAATATAACTGCATAATGACTGGCCGTCCGCATATTTCAATGACACCCCCGATGTTACGCCCAAAATGGTCTTCTATAAACCGAAGTGAACTTGTCCTCGATTGGCTAATAAAAAACAAATGCCACGCGACACCTACTAAAACAAAATGGTACTAGTGTTTCTGTGTATGGCGAACGCAGAGTTTCTATTTGTGCTCGGTTAATGTCAATAAAGCCCTTATTAGACTACAAACCCTCTCTTATAAGTAGAGTGCGCCGCCCAAGGCACGCACTCACTTACCCTGATGACCCGATTACCATTGCACAACAAGAAGCACTCAAACAGGCTCGACGCCATCCGATTTACCGTCCTCGCCGGCGAGGCCCGTCGCGAAGACCCCGAAACGGTACCCCTCCCCGTCCCTTGCTCGAGCCGGCCCGCACCGAGCCAGTAGTTTTAAATTCGTCCCTAAATAATTTTAACCCAGATCCAGCTGTCCCTAGCTGTCCCCCCAGCAACGCCCTAAGCCGAGGTCCGAGTCCCGTTAGGGGACGCCCTTAGCTGCTGTTGCTTAGTTTATAAGTGTCCATGGCTGGAGGCACAAAAGGTGCCTCGCCACCAAGCCCGGTTAAGATTCAAAAGCTCCTGAGCTAGAATCTACATCCGTCAAAAAAATAAAATAAAGCCCTTATGAACTATACATGATCATAAGTCTACTTCTTTCCTAAACCTTCGGAGAAAATAGGCGTGATGATATGGGTAGTTAATTATTATTTATTTAATTGTGTTCCTCAGTTATAATCTCCATAGATTATAAAAACACAAATAAATAAATAATATCCTATTTCGTTCGACTATACAAGGTGGAAGGGACATCGACGCACATCCGATTATCATGAGTTCAGTACATGATTCTGGACCCCCCTGCGTTGAAATTTTCCGCAACCTTTTTCATCAATTTTTAAATTTTTTCTGCAGTTGTTTTTACTTGAAGTGTAAAATTATTTTTATCGACTCAAATTAGATTTATAATTAAAAAATCATTATTTCATTTATTTCGGATCGCGCGCGTGATAACATTCTCCGCGGAGCGTTATAATCGCGTTTTTAGCAATACACTGCGCGCTCAAAAATGACAATATCTGTAATAACCGATCATTTTCTCCACGAATGGCCTAGGCATTTTATTTTTTTCCTTGAGTGAAACCTTGTCACGACGTTTGTGCGTCGATGTCCCTCCCAACTTGTATACTTATCTTGGATATAATAAATAGAACCCAGAATCCCAGATTCAATATCATTTATATCCTTGTTGCGACAGCGCACTTTTACATGCATCCGTAAAACACTTGCACAATCATAAATTGATATAGAGGCTGCGTATCTTTATGCGACGATGTTTGTGCTGCCTGCGAGAACGACTTTGCCAAATGCCCCAAATTTACAAAAAAAAAACTTTATTACGTACAAAATTTATGGTTATAAAGAGCTGAAAAATTGCGGCGAAATTCAATTGTTTTTGGTTGAATTCTCTTTATGAACAAAATCAAGATGTTATCAGTCCGAAAATCGGGGATTCATTGTACAAGCGACCTCTGTAACTTTTCAATCCGTATAATAACTTACTAATGAGCAGGGAAAAGGTAAGTCCAGAGCGAAATCTTTCATGGTTTCTAAAAATTATTGAGTAACTTTATACTTGAATATTGATTACTCGATAGAGTTACAATAATTATTGCGAATTTCTACTTAATGATTTTTTTTTTATGATAAAATCCTGATGTTATAGTAATTTAATAAAACATTTCATCACGCTTGTATTACCTAAAGGGTCAGGCAAATGTGTACTAATGTACACCTACAGTTTGCCGTTAAGTTTAGATTACACGTAGAGGCGGCGATCCTGTTGCCATTAATCGGACACAAATCCTAACTTCAGCTACCGAGAATTTCATTGAAAACCCAATATAAATGCTCTACCGGGAGTAATCAAATTCTGGACACTAAGCGTAGTAGTCGCTATAATTTACATAATAATGTTTTTTTTTCTTTATTATGATATAACTTATCTTTACCTGCCCTCTCCTCTCCTATCTTTCTCCTCCATAATCCCGTTCCTACTCTCTTCTTTTTACTTGTATGACCTACCACATTTACTCAAACTAGAGGTAGTTATTTTAGCATCAGACGGTGAACAGTTTACTTTCGTTCAGATTCAATTAAAATAACTATGTTAATTATTCCTCGGAAACCATGAGTAAAATGTTGAATAGAATCCCACGTCCTTTTCCGGCATTTGAGTTCTCTTTATTCCAAGTTACATAAATATTCGATGAATTAACTTTCCAGGAAAGAAAATTATTTTCTGGTGTATCTTTTAACCAAAAGGTCAATTACCAATCAAATTTATTGTGAGACCAATATACTTACATTCTAGGTAGGTATCTACATATAATATTCTATTCACAAAAAAAACTAAATCGGTTTTCCCCCGGGATATCGTGTAACATACAAAAACAACTCAAATTGAGAACTTCCTCCGTTTTAAAGTCGGTTAAAAAGTATTAAACGTACAGAAATCTTCGCTTCCTTTCACAATAGTAGGGTAGTTGGGGAAACTATTGTACTTAACCGTTTCCGAGTGATAAAAAGGATGAGCATGCTATGTAGATATGTGTATCTTCATAGTAGTGGATTATGATAATTGGCAGTGCTCCACGCGCATCGATCATTGGCTCTCCCCTCCTAACGAGATGGAGCCGACCCCCATTGTGCTCTCGCTGTAATCAATCATTTTGATTACCAAATACCAAACTACGTACACAACAAGTCATGTACATATTTGTTTTATACCAAATATTTCTCTTTACATAATCAACTGTTCGACATGTTATCCAATATTATTAATATCCATCGATCTTTTAAGTTTTGAAAGAAATTTACTCATCGGTGACGTCTTTCAAAAAGATCAGATGTGTGATATTCGCAACCGGCGCGTGTATATTTTTACCCGACTGCCGAAGGAGGAGGGTTATGTGTTTGACGCGTATGTATGTATGTATGTATGTATGTATGTATGTATGTATGTCCGTTCCTATGTCCGGTCGTAACTACTCAACGGCTCAACCGATTTAGATAAATGACACCTCATTAGATTCGTCTTGATGGCACGACTGTCATTGGGTCTTTGAAATTTAAAAAAAATCAATATGGCGGATTTTATACGCTTTAATGTGCGAACTGATTTTGAAAATGATCTTTAGTTGTATCAATTTATATTTTAAATCATCATTTAGGATCTATCTAGTGATTCTGTAATGATTTATAAACTAAAAAGAAGGAAATAAAATCAATTATTAAAAGAAACAAAAAAACCCGACTGCGTAAAAACTACTAACTAAAAATCTAAAAATAAAAACAAGCTCTGTGATGTTGGAAAATGTATTGCAGGCGGGACAAGCTGTTCGTTCATAAACAAAATTGTTTCTTTGCTTGTCCCGCCTGCAATACATTTTCCAACATCACAGAGCTTGTTTTTATTTTTAGATTTTTAGTTAGTAGTTTTTACGCAGTCGGGTTTTTTTGTTTTGTCTTCAACAAAATCCCTGTATGTAACTGCTGCGGTACTTAGTTCGTATGCTTCTAAAAATCAAAGAGAATTTCTAAATTCATAAATGTATTTTCAAAGTAAGTATTTTATATACCTCTTAAAACTGGAGTTTATAAATTCCAGTCACTTCATTTTATTCACTATCCTAATTACAATAGGTATATCAGGGTATAAAAAGCTTTCATAAAGTGATTATTTTAAGACTTTTCCGTCATTTATCACCAACCCATAGACTGTCCCACTGCTGGGCACGGGTCTCCTCTCAGAATAGACTTCGTATACTTATTTTTTACGACTATAGTTTAGAAACCCAATCTGACAAATAAACAAAATATTATTTGTTCTTCATTAACCCGCGCTCTTCAAAATAATAAATGGTTTATCTAATTGCAAAACTTTTAAATTAAACTTAGTTCCATGTTGAACAGAAAGCGGATATAGACTCAATTACAGCTGGGGCAAGTCCACTCAATAGCAAAACAAACTCCAAGTCGAATTGAGTAGGACTCTTTAACCGGAAGTGTCAAAATATTTCGCCGGTGGTACCGGAATCTTCGTCAAAGCCGCTCGAGCCTTTGAACCTTTCATTGACACTATGAAACGAATACTCAACGAGTTTCAACCGCTAGTCGGCTTGTCGGTCATTTAATAATGAATAAAACAGATTTCAGACGGGCTTCTCTAATCTCTTCTTTTGTCTAATAAATTTTAAAGTTCTAGTAAAATTTCCACAATTTTGTCTGTTGCTATAGCTGGAACTAGCGTCGTATAATACACGTCAATTTTGTATTATATAAGTAGAACACACAGACAATATTTTAATGACGATTGAAAATTACTTACAGATCGCTATGACAGTAAATATCAAAAAACTAGCGCTCCGCTTCGCTTCGGGTACTATTGTTATAATTTTATGTAAAAAGTAGTATAACAGGGATAGTGATAATGTAGATCCAGAGATTACCCTCTACAACCTCAAAAACTTTCCCTCTACATAGTATACTTATAAGTATAGATAAGAAAATAGGTGCAAGTATTTTATTTTTGTTTCAAAAGTTCAGTGTTCAATGGAGTTGGCGTATCCTCGTGTCCAAGTGCGTGAGTAAACAAAATTCTGTCAACAAAAAACCATAATATAAATATTTCTGCAATTTAATAAAACTTCTTCAAAAGATTTAAATTATACATCTAAGAAAAAATTGTAGTTGTAAAATTTTATGGCTTCTCCCCGTAATAAATTCTAAAGGCCGCGAATGTTTAAGGGTCTTAAACAAGAAGGGGGATGCAACAGGCCTCGGGGAGGCGGGGGAGATACGGATCATAAGGGCGAGAAGGAAAACGGAGCAATCGCGGACCTAGCTCCCTGCGGTTGACAGTTTTAAAGCGTAACATTATCTTGGGCTACAGCTAATACATATCTACGCATAAGCACAAAGCAGTTATGCTAATTATACTGCCTGCCATTATTCTAGAAGCCAATGACCCCGAATATTACGCAGCAGCGTTTCAACAAGATCATTTATTACAACGATGACTGCCAAGTTGCCCTTACAAATTTAGGATCCGCGAGGGTGCTTCCACGAATCTTCATGCCGCGTCATAACTCCACTCAATTTGTACAATCGCACTTAATGATACCATCTTAGAGATGATCATGTAAGCGACTCACGTCTCTATTGCGTTAGTGATATGGCATATAAATCCGTAATGTGTGCAGAATGGTTAGCGTGCTGGGAATGCTCGTGGAGAGGCTATCGTTTCAGGTGGAAAGGTGGTCCAATTGTACGTAGCCATTAGGACATACACGTGACTAAATGGGCAATGGTGGATCGAAGCGGTGGCACAGAACGCGAGCATGGGTGGTGGCGATTGGATCGAGTTTGAAATAATATTTAGATTAAAATATATTTTTATGGTAAATATGGTATTCTACAGAAACTAATGTAACTGTTAGAGCAATCTGTAATGATATGCGTATGGCAATATGCTTTACAGTGTTAAACGTGGAAATGCAAATATTTTTGAATTCTTATGAGAGTTAAAATAAAAGAATTTTTCAAATCGGTCCAATAGCTTCGGAGCCTATCTTCAAATTTTCCCCCTTTATTATATTAGTAGACTATGGCAAGCGGATAAGCGCATTATATATTGTGTAGGTACATACAGCCATATTATGTAGGTACACTCAATTGGAATAAGACTATAATCCTATTCTAGTATTGCAAAACGGTTAGTCTTAGGGCAATGTAGTAATATGCTGCTGCTTACATTTTGAATTTGCATGGAACATTTCTAATTCTACGTAGTTTATGGGCATGCCAACTATACGAGAATACATGTAGAGGTTGATGAGCATAGATGAAGCGAAAGTGGTGTGCTAGAATCGTAACCAATTGAAAATCTATAGTCTCTGCCTACTCCAATGGGAAACAGATGAAAAATAATGGCGACTTGCTATTGATTTACAATGTGACAGTAGGTATCGTGATTCAATAAATTCGGAATTGCTGATTTTTAACAGTCTATCAAATCTCCCACTACTTGCGACAGATATTTATCTCTATTACTTGAACCAATTGAATCGATTGCTTTATCTATTTAATGATCTGTAGATGTAGATTGTTTTCCCTACTGGAGATAGAAATTTGACATTACTTCTGTGGAGCTGATGTTTAGTTACAATCTCCAGTATATAAACAATCTGCAGATAGGTTATACATTTCGGCGGTTAGTGTGTGTACTATAATAATAGTACAGGTCTGCCTTACCCTTAGGGGATTACAGGCACGATGGCACGTTATATAAAAACGTTATTAATATCAAAAACTCATAAAATAATTTAATTAACGTGACCATTCCCTAAAAAGATAATAACAGAGTATAAAATTAGCATTTTCGTAATCTCAAAATCTATTGGACTTTCAAAGGTTTACAAGAGCCGGGCAAGTGGGAAATTGTCTCAAGGAGGGGAAGGATCGCGGATACATAATGAGGTTTACATTGAAGACAAATTGTCCGCTTGTGACACTCTTTTGTCTCCAACGATGTGATAAAGTAACGCGGAAAAACTTCTCGTGTTATAAATGAAGACATAATTTCGCTACTTAATATTTAATTAATGAAAGAATTTTAATAAACGTAGTAGAAGCAAGAGTTTGGATAAGAAATACGACCGTAAAGAGTTTATGTACGTATGTATGTACGTTTATGTACCTGTCCCTATTAATTTGATAAGACTATTGTAAATAGTGTAAACAATATCATTGAGAATTAAGTATCAGCAACAGAAACAAATTAGAAATAAATTGTAGTGATTATTTAAAGCAATAAAATCGTTAAGAAATCATACAATTATAAGTACACAATGTAATTGTGGTGACCTAACCACAATGTGTACATATTCGGTTATACTCACTAAAATGTTTTCTTCGATAAGAAAATCAGAACTAAGCGATCCCCTTGACAGGTGAAGGACGCCTAACACCTTAAGCACCCTTATTTCCCTTACTTAATGCTTAAAACTTGTACGGAACATTAGGCAGGTTAATGATGATGAGGGTTATTTTATGAACCTTGTATACCACGGCCAATACGGGTACAGTCTTATGTCCATTGGAAAATATAAATAAAAAATACATAATAAAATGTGCATCTTCTGTAACTATATTGTCTATAGAAAAGGTTAGGTACGGATTCACTAACTGATCTCGGTTTAAAGATATTTTTTTTTGTATTTTATATTGTTAGTATTATAATTTATAAGCTTAAAAAAATGCTACTATGTTTTAGTAGGCTAGTATATTTTAATTCATTAGAATTTTAGTATTTTTCCTGTCTTACTTTCTAGTTGCCCCAAATTACCCTGCACCATGTGTAGCAGATATTGAAAAACTGAACCAAAGAAGAGCTCACAGTGACAAAGCGTCCAAAAATACGAAACTTAATTAAATAACCAGCATTGTTGGACGATGTTTCTTTTGTTGGACCAAAGAGTATTCGACTGTAATTGTGTTTTGTGGACGCAGTGTGCTCTCAGTTCCATAATTTTAATGTAATAACGCATTAATGCACCGCGAACGCAGCTTAATTTTCACAAAGACTTTGGGACCACGCTGGTCTTGTGCGGGTTGGGTGATATCCTTTGTCAAGAATATTGTAATTTTTCCTGTTTGCCGCAGTGTTAGGTATCGCATTCATCTATTTTTTTCCAATTCATGAGAATTTCTCAAAATCCTATCCTAGCGGATTCCTATATCATCCTTACTATATAATATATAATACAATATACATGTAGGATGGATTATGTTCAAGTCTTAGGTTTCTGAACGGTAATAAAAATAAATTTCTAGACGAATGATAGATTGAGTGAAAGAGTGATAGAAAAGAGTAATAGAATGAATGAATGAAAGTGAAAAAAGTAAGATGGCGATTTTAGCAGAGGGAATTAGGAAGTCAAGATTGTTAAGAGTTGTGAAAAAAGGCGAAATAAAAATTTATACGAAGAAAGTGTTTTTTCTGGCAAACCCATTACTAAATACATATAATACCTATTATAAATGCGAAAGTAACTGTCTGTCTATCTGTCGCGCTTTCACGTCAAAACTACTGAACCGATTTAAATGAAATTTGGTACACAGATAGTCTAGAGCCTGAGAAGCTAAACCCCGAAAAAGGGCTGTAAGGAGTTGAAATAGGGGAATGAAATAACCCAGACCACGCGGATGACGCCGCTGGCGGAAAACTAGTAGTATATTTGGGTGTCTTCAAGACGAGAGTGAAGCGGTTTCTTCTAGGCAAGCGCGCTCCATCGTAGACCACATCGTTGCTTAACATCAGGCGAGTTGTGGTCAAGCGCAAGCCTCCGATCCATCAGGTGGGTTAAGCTGGTCGTGATAGATCAGTCAGTCAGTTTCTCCTTTTATATAAACAGATAAAGAGTAACCTGCACTTTATTTGCTTATACATATAAAAGGAGATTTACAGAAGGTATTTACATGTCGCTGAGTAGGAGTGTCGGTTGTCCGAGGAGACAATGGCCCCAGTATATATATAAAGCGGCGCGTGTTTGCTCCTCACGTGCTTTAGTTAGGAAGCGAGGAAAGGCTTCACACTCGACCAGTGTCTCAACCATGAGTTTATGAGTCGCTATCGAATTGCTCTCGATAGGTTTTTTACGCATGAAAACGCTGTGATTGCATTACAAATTTTAGTTCCTTCCGTAACCGTTACCGTTGGAGGCGATTTCCATTAAAATATTTTACGGCGGTGCTATCGAAGCAATTCGATACCGACTCATAAACTCATGGTTGAAGTACAGGTAGAGTCCAGTGGTTCTCCGGACTCTACTCCTGTGACTATTCAAACATAGTTCCAAATTCCATGGCCCGGACTATGGACAGGAAGGTTAGTGACGATTTTCATTCGATACGAGTCCGACATAACCTGCCGCCTCCCTAAGTGGCAAAATTTTCTTAGGTATAATAAATAAAATAGATATAACTTAATTTTAGTACCTAAGGAAATGTAATAGCAAATTGTTTAATGGAAATAAATGAGTATTATTATTATTATTAACGTATTCCGTTAAAGAAAGCGCTAATTATTTACTGGCCTAAAGAATAAGTCTTGGAAATTGGACCACTTTTTCATCATTTGTACCTGTTAAATTGAACCCGTGAATTTGTTATTCAAGGTTTCTGTAGGTACATGGCAACTAATTTGGATTGGGTTTTCACAAACTCCGAGTCGCAGCCCAAAGAAAGTTTCTTTTAATTAAAAATAACAAGCTGAAAATGTTGTTTCACGTCGACGCATGAATTAAGGCGTTATTTTTGTGTTCCTCAGGCGCCGTGTTAGTTAAATATAACGATTTTACTTTTACTTTAAAAGCCTGAAGCTTGAAAGAACTCTGAAGTTTTTGAATCGGTAAGTACTGCATATCTGAAAATCGCTTTACTAGTATATTAGTAGTATTTCATTTTGTGAGAAATTACTTAAAATTTTATTGGCATTTAGATACCTAACTAATAAGGACCTGTGGACAAGTTGCAATTTAGGAAAAATATCTAATATACATATTTATGAGGTTTGTGGAATACTTTTTCTCCTATAATATTCACTTCTAATCCTATTGTAACTTGGGGACTACAAAAGTTGCAATTTGACATTCGAATCGACAAACGAATGGAAACAAATTGTATGGAAATAACACAAGCTTTCGACAAATCGGGCTGTCACTAATGTCATAAATGTATATTAGGATAATTTTCCTAATTTCCCTTAACATAGGATGTACATTTATTTCAAACATTCTTCAGGAAACAATACTATTAAGTTGGTTACACACTGCGTTTTTTATTTACTAGATAAAATAAATTAAATTCACCGGTCCTCCACTCTTCCCCTTTTGTTGAACACAACTCGACCTGCTCATTTGTTTTTGTTCTACAAATCGGGTTAATTGTACCGAATTATAATTGGGACGAGTTATACTAGCACACTTTTTGCTCAAACATGATTTTGTTTTATTTTGAGTCATACCGAGTGTAGGTTTTTATAAATTTTTGACTGAGAGTACATCATGTTTCGCCGACAAAGCTGCATGCAAAATTTAAGTAATTTAAGTCCATTAATTAAAGTAATGTCAAATTACATTTGAGTTCATCTTCCTAGCCTTTTTCCCAACCGTGTTCGGATCGGCTTCCAGTCTAACCTAATGCGGCTGAATGAAAGTATTTTACACGAAGCGACTGCCATCAGACCTCCGCCGTAACCCAATTTCTGGGCTATACTGATATTCGAAGGATAGACTGGTTGTCAGGCTTTTTGGACTTCTGACTACCACTAACGATTGTCATAGGTGTTCGTATGACAACCGGGACTGCTCTCTGAGGCACGGAGGGCTCTCAATGTGTTAAGAATAGTCACCCATCCACGGACTGACTTCGGCAAGCGTAGCTTAACCTTGCAGATCGGTTGATCAGCGTTGCTATAACTTAGCCACGAGCCCCTACGTCAAATTACATTTAAGTTACATTAATTATGTACACAACACATGAATTATAATTATAAATTGAACACTTCAATTAAATAAATCTTTATCTTTTTATTCTGACAACTCTTTTACGCTATAGAAGCATCTGACAACCACAGTAGCAGTTTCTTTGTAAAGTGACAAATGGGTATGCGATAACGGTAGCCTATGAACATTAGTTCCAATGGTGCAATTTTGAGAAGATGATAATTCTCTCATTTTCCCATATATTAACAACTGAGTAGCCGCTACTCACCGATTAAATTTAAAATTGGAACACAATTAAGTAGTATTGAATTTATTAAAAAGTAAGTTATCGGGAACTTATTCGAACGTGATGTAATAGGCGCAAAGTGTGAACATAGCCATATTTTATATAGTATGTCCGCTTTATAAACGTATCAGGATTTCTATTCTGATTCTCTGATCAGCAGAAGATTGGCATCGCATGGTCTCAGAAACCTCAATACAAATCGACACTCAACCGAACGTGTCAACGGCAGTCACGTTAAATGGAATCTTATTTTGTTCAAACGAAATACAAATACTCGATTATTTATTCGGAATCGTTTATTATATTCGAGTGAGCGCTGAAAAACATCTGTCGACTTTGTTCTGGAACTCCAAATTAAAGAATGTCTTTATTGTGATCGCGTTCTTGCCGTTATGCTGAACCGATTTTTCAAAGTGCCGAATCATTTATTATTATTTTTTTCATATTTCCTTTATCAATGAATTAATGATAAATTTATTTCTGGAGAAATGTTTGCTGAAAAGGTAAAGTTACAATTCAATGTATAACTTTACCTAAATACTTACAAATAAAATTGATAAATGATATTAAAATATCTTTCAAGTCAATCGGGTACAATCTACTTCCGGATTGTATGAAGAAAGTCCAGCGTTAATTTTTTAGAAACAATAAGAAATAAACGCAATAAATAAAATATTACCAACCAATTAAAAGTAATAAAGACATAATATGACGCGGAAATACGGAATGTACCCACCTAAGCGCTGGCGAGGAATTCTTAAAGGGAATTTCATTAAATTCCCTGAGCTCTTATTGATATGGGCGCTTGCCGCTCGAGGCCGGGTCGCACTTTATTAAGAAATCATATGAATGTTGGCGGGAATGGGTGTACGTGACGATACGCCATATTGCCGATGCCATACCATTGTCAAAGTACAGACGAGTACAGATCCACTCCAATGAATTAGAAGTTTAATTCGTTAATTATTCAGAGATGTTATTTTTTCATTAGGCTGCCGACTCGAGTGATGATTCTTGTTAACTATGTTTGAACGGAGTGTAATTGGTATGGTGACTCAATTAGCTAAGATCACATTTAGATTCGTAGAAATAGATATCCGCTTCTTTACGCTGCGAACCCGGATATAATTTGGATACAGCAGTTCCTGTTGTTGATTCCAATTCAGTAAATTGTTTATTTCGAAATGTGACAGGGATTATGTTCTTGTATGATTTTCATTTGATTTCTTACGTATTCGGTGGGTTGTAGTTTTTTGAAAGAAAGAGTTTATGATCTTCGATTCTGAAGATTATAATTATAAAAAAAAATTAAAGAGGATACATTTTCAAAAAAAATATTTCTTTCTTTTTTCATTGTGTAAGTTGATACTTTAAAAAATATTATTATACCAGAAATGCTTAGTTATTAAAATACCCGCCTGATCGGAGGATTCTCCAATGAATAAATCTCCAAAAAATGGTAACCTGCTTTACCAGTAAACGTAGTGAGGAGTGTGGAGTTTAAGTGGACTTCATACACTGCAATTTCTAAAAGATGTGTGAAGTTCCATACTTCCGTGTGTCCCCACCCATACCGTGAAGTGGGTCAAGAATGAGTAGAATTATAATTTTTGTGTCATTTGGTACAGTCGAAAACAAAACCTATTTAAAAAAAATAAGTATATCAGACGAAAGTCTATGTGTACAGCTCAGCGATGAAATTCATATTATAATTAACCCTAGATCACTACTCATGTTGCGACGTACAAAGAAACTACTCATACGCCCGCGAGGCGCATCATATTTAATAATGATTTTATTCAAAACCGATAAGTGTGATTGATATGTTTTGACTGATTTTATAATTTTGTATATTACTAAAAATAGAAAAACACATTTTTTTAAAAATATTCATATATTTTTATTATAAAATCTTTAATCAAATAAATCTAACGAACAAATTTTTGGAACATAGGCAATGGCTTATGTTTTTTTTTATTTTCATAAAAATAATAAAAAACTACTTAAATTAATAATAATTAGTAAATTATGAAGTACATAATTAACTAAAAACACTATCAAACTAACAAAAAAAATATGATAAATATATACAATATTATATGATATGTATACAAGCTACTCATACGTCTTTGCAGCGCAAATCTAGTAATATCAAAAAAACTAGCACACTTACCGTAACGCAAATACCGTCCTGCGACACGTGCTGGCGATGACGGAGATGTCCTTGAACGTGAATGACATACGCGCGAAAGATAAAAAGATAGAGCAATATATCAAAAACGCCTCTGCGACGTAGAGTAGTAATCTAGGGTTAAACTAAAATTAAAAAATTGCCCTACAGAACGAATATGCCAGTGAGGCTACCAAGTCAAAGTAAATACAATCTTCAACTGAAAAGGTAGAGCTAGAGTTGAATAAATTACATTCACGACTGTTCATACATTCGTCGCCAGTGTAAAATTTACATATTTTGGTATTACGATAAGAATGGACATGGGCTTAAGCCGACAAATTAAACAAAGATTTAAAGTATTGGAAAAATATTCCAGCGCTTTTCGGGATGAAAATATTACCGACGTTACGACGTCAAGTACCGTGTTAATTTTCCCTAACAAAGCTTTAGAAGTATCCGAATGGAAGGGACGAAATTTTTTGTTAATTAAGCGAGTCAGTTATTGCGAAATTCCACGTGAATTTACCATCCTCGAGATGAGATACTAGGGGACTTAATTTATATAGTAAGAGGTTTTGTTTTTTCAAATTTGAAAAAAAAAATATTGGATACATTCATGCGATCACGCAAAGGTTTTGCTAGGTAGGTAGTTGAGTTCAAGCAAATCCACAGTCCGTTGGTATGTTTACATCCAATGTAAATGGGGGCGAGCCTATTCATTTATCTCGTTCTTATGTCAATAATAGACTCTATCTGCATTGTACGTATTAAGGTTATCCGCGGCGCAAACCGTGTCGACTTTGAAACTATACATATATACGGCAATTTAATAACTATTAAATTATGTACTTTTATCGATTACCCTCTTAACACCTGTGCTGAAACAACACTCAAAAGTTTTTCTAATCAAAAATTCGTTCAACTCTTGAATCAACAACCATTAAACTCGAACAATGAATAATTAAGACGAATAAATGTAATACGTGTGTGTGATGGTACTACCTCGTTAGTTTGGTGTGTCGACGTCCTAGGTTCGATTCCCAGGTCGATCCATGGCACCTAATCATACCGGCGAGCTGTAGGTGCATCTACAATGTGTACATCTCTGCCTAATCTTCTGTATATTTAAAAAGAAAAGGTGACTAACTAATCTATCAACTCACAGCTTATACCACTGAACAAATCGGGCTGGAATTTGGTACATGTACAGATAGTTATTGTGACATAGGCATCAGCTAATAAAAGATTTTAGGCAATTCCCACGGGATTGGGAAAAAAGAGGAACGCGGGTAACACCGGGGGAATCTTTCAAAAACAGTAAAATCATGATAATTCAACAACAATCTTGTTTCATAAGGGGTTAATTTAATACCTCTCCCAAAATCTTCAACACATTGAAACGGTTTTAATCAACATAATAACATTAAGCCAACAAAATAATAAGGCATGTTTCTTAATGATGAATTTTAATGAAGGAGGCTCCCTGTAACCGCGGCGCTAACTTCAACGAACTTCTTAACAATAGAAGCATGAACCGATGTTATTATCGACTCAAACTCTGCCTACAGTAATCGGGTTCTTTTTAATAATAAGACATGTTCTTTCAGGTAGAGTTGTTTGTAAGTTAACTAAGAGTTTTGTTTAATTACTAGCTGATCTTCTTAGCGTGTTGATGGCAAATAATTAAATTTCACATTGTGGACTCATACTTGTCTGGCCCAAAACCCAGCAACACGGACTGCTTTTGTCGACGCGACCATCAATTCTCGCGTGTGCAGTTAACAGGAAATTTGTCTGCGGAGGCCTTACATACCTGGATACTTGTCTTGTGATACTTGTCGCCGAGATCTGTCACTAGCTGATTCCCGCGGTGTTAACTGCGTTCGTCTTCTTCTTCGTCTCGAATTTCCTAAAGTCCTTTTTAACGGACGCCTAAGCTATAATAACTACCTGTACTTTGAGGTGTGGTGATAGATCAATCAGTCAGTAGCTTTTTCTTTTATATTTGAAGTTTAGGATTTTTTGAGAGAAAATGATAATTCTTGAATTATTAACCACCCCTGAGGTAAATGCTATTTCTTCCAATTATCTCTTTGTTGACATAATTATAAATATTAATCCCCACTAGAGCTTTCTCCTTATTTCTACCTATTTAGTGGTATCAAAAGCGTTTTAAGTAATTTGCGCATCATGAAAAATTTAGTAGCCGTTAAAACTATCAATTAAAGCGAACGCAAATCCTCCTTCAATTCGCTTTCCATTTACATAACACGTTCGAGTAATTCCCTGTGTAACGGTACCTCATTTTAGTAGTGTGTATATTGTTAGTAATAGGAATTCAATTTTACTCGTATTGCTACGTTAACCTAGAGGTTCTAGGCGCGAACGGTTAGTTAAAGGTCCTGGGTCCGATTCCCAGCTCCAGTAAAATGTTTATATTGGCTTTTTCTATGAAACTCTCAGTTGATGTTTTGCCCGGTGCCCGGAATAGGCTCGGCCCCTATTACATAAGACGTATACACACCAACTGTATACCTTAGCCTTACTATTTGGAGAATAAAAGTGTGGGATGGGGATATGAAATAATAGCTTGTTCGTGATGAATTTAACTATGTTTTCACTTAGAAAATACAATAAACTTGGAAAACTGGAACTTAAAAAATACAATAAATTCGGGTAATCAAAAACTAATCGTTTCAGTCATCTTTCTCTTTTCCTTATTTGTTTTATAGATGTCGCTACGTTACCTTAATACTTAATTTTAGAATATGAAGGAAGATTTCGAGTTTGCGAGCAGGACTCGCGATGGTTTAGCGGTCATATCGTCTGGTGTACCGAACCAGAATACGTAGATTCGAATGCTGCCCGCCAGTTGATTTTTTCCTACATTAAAATAACATTATATTATGTTGTTATTTTACGTGTACGGCGCGTGGGTCGAGCACGTGTACCGTTAACTGGGGCTACTGGGGGCTATTATAGTCGACCTTTAATGGGATTATTTTCTTATACTTCAGCACCGTCTGTCATGGTGGTGGTGAATGTTATGAATCTGGACGTGACTATAGGGTAACTCGCATCCTAAAAACGTTTTTACCCGACTGCCGAAGGAGAGTTATGTGTTTGACGTGTATATATGTATGTATGTCCCTTGCTTTGTTCGGTCGTAATTACTCAACGGCTCAACCAATTTAAATAAATGATACGTCATTGGATTCGTCTTGGTGGCCCGAGTGTTACTGGGTACATGAAATAAATCAAATTGGCAGTCTTAATGCGCTTTAATGTTGAATTTTTTTGAAAATCATCTTTAGGTGTATAATTTTTCTTTTCTAATGATCATTTAGGATATATTGAAGTATTGCGTGATACTTTGATAATTTATGTGAAGAAAATGAAACCTGCGGCGCGTTAACACAAATTGTTTATTTACTTTTTACTTATTTTACACATTTAACATCCGTCTTTTCAATCGTCCGTTACGCCATATTCCTTTTTTCCTTCCTTCCGCTCACACACTCCCTGTCTCTCTCGCACACATACTCTCTGTCTCCCTCGCACACATAATCCACGTTCCTTTTTACATCTGGTCATTCTCTCACTCCCACATTTATGTATATCTTATATTTTGTTATTTTGATGTAAGCTATAATATAACTGTAAAGTTTCCAAAAATCCATTCATTCTCCGTTATTTTTGCGTGAAAGAGTTAAAAAACCTCCATCCATCCATCTCACTCTTTCATAGCAGTAGCAGTCGCTCTTGGGACTACTAGACCAACGAGGTAGTCTAAACTACTAAAATATAAACAAAGGTTTTAAATCTTAAATAAGTTATTACAAGCCGCGGTCATGCCTACTGTCTCCCAAATAAACTTGCGTCTTGAAACAGCTAAATCTGACTTGTTGAGCACAGATTACGCACAAATCTCTTCCTGATACCCTTAAGTAGATGCTCGAGTGCCATTACTTGGAGAACTTTACTTACAGAATTATTCAAAGTACACCAAAGAACGCCATTTAAATTTTAAGCCATCAGAATAGGTTATAAGGGAGGATTACTTTGTATTGTTTGGTTGGCAGAAATAATACAGAATGACAGTAATCTGAGTTTGTGACAATGTTTGACATTTGCTTTTCCTTGTGAGATAAAAAAAAACGTACGTATGTAATTCTCGAAGAGTAGGTCGAATTTATACCTATGTACAGTCAACAAAAGAGATAAGTATACAGGCAATCTGTGTTTAGTATCAAAGGTAGGTATCGTATTCGTCCAACTCTGCCTAACCCTTCGGGAAATAGAGGTGTGATAGTACTTACTAAGTATCTATTTGTCCCATGATAACAAGAAATACTTTTCTATGTTTCTTAAAATGTAATTTTCGATATCTATACTAATATATAAAGAAGAAAGATTTGATTGTTTATATTGAATAGGCTCCGAAACTACTGGACCAATTTGAAAAATTATTCAGTGTTAGATAGCCCATTTATCGGGGAAGGCTATATAACATCACGCTACGACTAATAGAAGCGGAGTAGTAATGAAAAATGTTGCAACAACGGGGGGAAAATTATAAGACCACGCGGGCGATTCCGTTGGCGGGAAGCTAGTCTTGTATACATGAGCTAATTTCAAATCATTCTCTACTGAAGTCACGACATAGTAAAATAACTCTAATAAAAATAACAACAATGCGACACTAATCACAACCTATAATCAATGATAAAGAAAATTACAGAAACATTCATTATTATCGGAGAGAAAATCACCAGAATCGAGACGAACAATCGATTTAGAAACTAATCGATACTAATGAGTTGATTAAATCGCACCTGGTTTTCATCATCGAGCCATGTGGCGGCTGACTGAGGGCGACGACCTATTCAGCCAG
Organism: Acronicta psi; assembly: GCA_946251955.1. Classification (NCBI taxonomy): domain Eukaryota; kingdom Metazoa; phylum Arthropoda; class Insecta; order Lepidoptera; family Noctuidae; genus Acronicta; species Acronicta psi. Next base: position 3,903,284 of record OX276475.1, on the reverse strand, counting down.
AACAAACAAACTGAAGACAGACTGTCAGCGTTTACAGCGCTATATATTGTTTGGGCTCAGTGTGCAATTTTTCTTTCGTTGACAATCAATTTATCTTGAAGGTTGAGATATTAGGACATTTTTTAATTCAGATCAGTTTATTGAAACTTTGAAAGAAGGACTTTCTTGCGTTTCTTGCATTGTGCTACTTTAATGAGTTTTTAAAAAGTATTTTCTAGTAATAGTCATGTCATGAATTTCACAGATTAAATGTAAATATTAGAATGTAGACTTCATCCTTAGGAGTTAGCAGAATCGCAAACTTAAGTAGGACTTCGTCGGTGCATATGTATTAGGTTCCAACGGCCTAATAAGCCCATATGTCGCATCTTGTCTCCGTGCTACTAGTTCAAAACATAATAAGAAAAACCATTTTTTTTTCCCTAATTAAAATAACAAGAAAATCCACCTGGGTATCAAACAGTTGACAAGCTTGTAATCTTTAAACGAATGAAACGGGTCTAGAATTTGTATGTAGGTATAATTTGTAATTATTTGTACAATGGTACAAAACATTCAATGTAGTTGTATTATATTGTACTTAACCCAAAACAACAACAATAAATTTTGTTAAAGCGCTGTTTCCGCTGCAGCAGCGGCTAGAAGGTGACGTCATGAATGAAGGGTAGTTGGCGCCACTCAGTCGGCGCTGCACGATCTTGTCGCTGGCACAGATCTACGCCACGCGACACAGTTTATACCTAAACAGTAAAGCAACTGATATACATTGAAATAAAACTACAGAAATCAGTATAACTAATATACAATCAGTAATAGTTTCCTACTTAAAAATAGATGTCACTTCAATTAATTTGAATTTATCAAAGCATATTTTTTTAAATAGAATTGATCTTATGGTGCAGTATTCAATTGCGTGGCAGGATGGGCTGGCCAGGGTCCAAAGTAATTGGTTAATCTTGACCTTTGCCGAAGCCAGAGTAGTTGGCTTATAATCCGAGTTATCAGTACAACTAGGCATGTAAGTACGTATCTTGTTGTCAGTATCGACAGTTCATTGCATCTAATATCCGATCAACGTTGCAAAAAATGTACAAAAAAACCAAACACAAGAAAAACAATAAATAATGTAGGTACCTAATTTATCATTAAAACTTTTATCTCTTGATTTATACCCGCACTTACTGGTTCTCCGCATATATTTTCTGATAAAATTTTCACTCAACGTCAAAAACGGAAAATGATTGATATTCAAGATTAGGTTGATTGATCGCTCTAATTTTAATTATTTTTAACCAATATTTTGTAACATTTAATCATGAACCCGTATTGATTGAAAATTAACTTGATGATTATGAAAGAACGATTACTGTTTACATGTCATATCAGACAAGCACCAAGATTGTTAATATTGCTTCGAATAAAATCATTAGGTATTGTTTATTATACTTTAGACGTCCTGAGAGTTTCATAAACAAATATTGTTATGTGTTAAAAATTTTGCTGATTTTCGCCATCTAAATGAAAATCACAAATATCAAACATAATGTCATCGAAGACTATGGAAATAATAAAACATTTTTTTGATAAAATCAACTAAGACTATTGAAAAAATGAAACACTTCTCTACAAAGACAATGGAAAACAATAAAATTAAAGTATTTTATTGTTTCACGAACAATAAAAAAATATTGTAATACTGATAATGTTGCACTATGGTCTATGCGTGTGCTGGGGTTGCACCGAATATCGATTGAGGTTAATGCAAACAAGCCTACGTGTGTATAGAACAAATCATGCATCTATATCAAAGCGGGTCTTTCAGCTTCTTTACTTTAACGCATCCGAAGCTGTCTGAGTCAAAACAAATTCACTCAGGAACGATTGAATTTCTATCTGTTTATCTACAAACATTTTCTAGTAGTGCCTTTTGCATAGGTAAATACATTTTTAACTAAATTAATCTATATTTTATTCCGCTAGAGCTAGGTTTTTGTGGGGGTGGATTTTCAAACTTATCTGGGTGGATGTCAGTAACTCAGTATGAAGAAGTTGAGTAATATTATTATAATGTGGTTATAAAAACTTAATAGGCCGAATTACGACGGAGCAAGAAACAGTCTTCATAATCTAATTTACAGTCACAACTTAACTGTCTTATGGGTACAGTAAAAACGGATGCTATCCTCTTAAAAATCCAAAAATCGTACCTGTAACATGCATTTTCTGTCATCATCTTATCGTCATCAACTCTAGCGTCGAGGCTGACAATGTGTATGCCGCGACATAATTTGTTCGTCACATTTTTTGTGGTATATGTTGGCCTAGCTCAGTGTTTCTTAACTTTTTATATATTTTTTATCTAGCCAGAGACCATGGGTTTTTAGGCTAGTTTTTGACGCATTGGTCGTCATCGTTAACTTACCCTCAATTATTTAATTATTTTAGGAAGACTTCATGGAGCACTTCGAGTACTTTCACTAAAAAGGACCAGCAGTGAATCTCGGACTATAACTGGCCTAGTTGAAGAACTTATTTCCCAAACGGCAATGTATCACAAAGCTCTGGATGAAGTCTTTCTGCGAAAAAACGTCGGCCGGAATAATTATATTAATAGAATATTGTTTTGATATAAATATCCTGGGACATTTTTCACACAGCACCATCTAGCCCCACTGTGCTATGGGTACTAGACAATGGATATAATACTTTTTTTGTAAATACATACTTATAATACATAAGAAACACCCAGACAAACACAAACACTAAGACACACATTAAGTTTAACTAACTAACACACACATTAAGTTTTTTAACATTTAGTTTACTAACTAACACACACATTAAGTTCATCACAATAAATGTTTGTGTCAGTAGATCAGCAGTCCGGTACTCGAACAACTAGACCACAGACGTCGTCATAGATAATTAGTAGTATAGCATCTTTGCTTAAAATAAATAACGTTGCCAGGTATTTTTATTAAAGAAAACGTAACAGGTAAACACGTGTTCAAGTTAAACGTTTAGGAAATTAATTAAAATTTCGTAAAAATACATATTATTTTGTCTTCGGTCGAAAAAAAATATCTTTTTTAATTATATATAATTTTATGGGACGTAATATACACAATTTTGATCTTAAATCCACGAGATGTTGTCCTCTCCTATATCTGAAGCCGCTAAAGTGCTGTTTATGATATTTAGTCGTAAGCCATAACTTGTAAGTAGATGTAGTTGAATTTAAGTTAGGTAACGATGGAATTGACACATGTACTTAATGTATAAAAATTCCTTAAATAAATAGAAAAAAAAAACTGAAATGCGAACTCAAGTATGGTCAGTAAATAACCTTCACCAAAGCACAAAAGTGCCTCGAGGACACCGATTTTCCGATGACTTCCTTTATTTCTTTTTTCATTTATTCGGCAGCTAGTGGCTATTCAGTGGTGGCGAAACAGACCCTTCTTCCTCCTAGCCTTTTTCCCAGCCATGTTCGTGTCGGCTTCCAGTCTAACCAGGATGCGGCTGAATATCAGTATATATACGTATCAGTATCAGTCACGGACCGACTGCCATCAAACCTCCGCAAACCAATTTCGAGGCAATACCGATATTCGAAGGAAAGACTGGTTGTCAGGTTTTTTAGGCTTCTGACTACCACTTACGATTGTCATAGGTGTTCGTATGACAACCGGGACCGACGGCTTTACGTGCTCTCCGAGGCACGGAGGGGTCTCGATATGTTAAGAATGGTCACCCACCCACAGACAGACCGCGGCAAGTGTAGCTTAACCTTGCAGATCGGTTGATCAGCGTAGTTACAACTTGGCCACGAGCCCCTCTGGAGAAACAGACCCTAATTATTAAAAAAACAACTCTTCGTGCTGATTATTAAAAAGAGCTGAATTATTTTTTATTTACGATTTTCTAACGTATTTTATTAACAATAACAATGTATGCAGTACTTAATGCACCTATGTTTGCCTGAAACAAATAAGTTTTATTTATATATATGTTTTGACAATTCCAAATATTTATGTTTGTTTGTAAAGCAAAATGCACAAATTACGTAACTCTAAATGTGTTAGAATTATTTTGTTCACAATAATATCGCCATTATTTTAAGTACCGCAACATAAATAACATTGTGAGGCCTCCGCCGAGTCCTATTCGCGCTTCGTGGCGTGGTTGGAATCCAGTCTAAACTCTCATACAAAATGTATGCAAAAGACAAAGAATCCCAACACAAATGTACGAATTGTTACGTAGAAATAACAATAAACATATTATGAAAACCTTTATTGTTGTCGGGTTTTGTTTTGTAAAACACAGGCCATTTTCTGTATTATATTAAATGGTGGCCTGAAGCCTCGAGTTAGGCAACGCAACTGGGAAGTGTTTGCGTTTATAGAAATATAATGAGTTCCTATTTGAATACCACACATACTTGTGCTGGTGTTGTGCTGCTATTTTTCGTTTGTTGTCCAAATTGTGGCCATATGTGAGGCTGTGATTTTGTCAGGCTGGCTGGCTGTGTGTTTATATTTATTTATATTTCAATTTCAGTTACTCAGAAATGACTTGTGTATTGATTATGATTGAATTACTTATATTTATAGAAAACAGTTAAAATATTAATTATCTATACTTCTATACTAATATTATAAAGAGGAAAGATTTGTATTTTTGTAACGAATAAACTCAAAAAGTACTGTACCGATTTGAAAATTTTCCATGTTAGATAACCCATTTATCGGGGAAGGCTATAGGCTATATATCATCACGCTACGACTAATAGGAGCGGAGTAGTCATGAAAAATGTTGCAAAAACAGGGGAAAAAATTATAAGACCACGCGGGCTAGTTAGATATAAAATAATACGGGCGACACTCGATCGTCGTAAAATAAGATGGTTAGCGGGATGACACAGCGCAAAGCTCACCCTCCCACCGCAGCTGTCCGTGTCGTGAAGTTCGCCGCGTTGGACACTAGATGGCGTTAGTTGTTAACAAAACCAATGCGTGATAAGATTTAAGGTCGAATGGTATTTACTGTTATTTATTGGATTAAGTAAAGTCAATCAATATAATTTTATATTTTTGAGTCATGAGGGCGGCTACAAACCACGGAGCTGCATTATCAAATTAGTAACACACAACTGAGTAAATTAATAATTTGAGTAGAGTACTCATGCATGTGCGAGTCAAGCGTGAGAAACTACCATATTAAAACGATGCGTAAGCAAGAAAAATTACACAGTTCTAAATAAACAGCAAAGTGAGCATGTTGTTCAGTATCATAGTGACGTTGCTCATCGCTAGCAATGGTATTTCAAGTAAGTACTGACTATTGTTTTTTCCTCGTACTTTTTAGCTTTTTTGAAATCTAATTTATAGTTACTTTATTTAAGTGATTCAAGCAGAAGAAAATGAAGAAGGAAAAGAGCAATTGAATGGAACATCCGTAAATGGGGGTGATAGCGTAATTGAAGTCTTAGCGACGCAGGAAAACAACACTTTTAACACTGGCCCGAATGATAAAAGCAAATACGGTTCGATCGTAGAGGCGAAGACCGACATAATATGAATCACCCAATAGTCGCCAACCAAACAGTACACAAATTCGTACTTTTACTGCGTCGGGTGGTCTTGGGCATGATGGAGTGGAGATGATATGTAAGGTTAGAAGAACGCAATCACCAAGAACAACCCAATCAAAACCAGAAACTTGATAACGGTATGAGAATCATAGCGAAGGTAATCTAATAAGAGTGGCAACTATTTTGACAATAAGTCTGGTAGCGATAACTTTTATGGAGCACGCATCAACATGTATATAAATCGAAAGGCAATAATAACCTTACGCAACCAAATGAAAAACACATATCCTCTAATCGTGGTATCATCCAACTGAATGCCAAGGCTCTATTGACTAACAACCATTTTCAAAGCGATCCTGGTATTAAAGGCTCCGCAGGAATATCTATAACTCATCATTTTTACTCGAGCTCAGGAACAGATGAACAGACACAAGAAAACAAGGAGAGAGAATTACTCTTATATGCAGAAAAACACACCGAATCTAACAGAAAGACAAGTTTATCAGCTAATGCATTTTACTCATTTTCATACTTTTAGTAATACCTATTAAATATTCTATTCTATTTAATATTAAATATAGTAGAGTTCTCTTACAGTTTTTTTAATAAAGCGACTTCATCGCAGAACTAATTTAAAGGTTTTATTTATTCCCTATACATGTCCTTTGTATCATATATAATTGCAAAAAAAGTGTGTGATACCTATAAAGAGTTTTCTATAAGAATAAAATACTATGGCAACATTACCCAATGTGATGTTCAAATCTCATTCAATTTAAAAAAAAACTCAAAAAACTTTTAGAGATTATTTGATGAAATTAAATTATATATAGGTAGGTAAGTATCGAATAAATATCTCACAGCAGAAGTATTTTTTGGGAATGAACCCGAATTTCGTACATCTAAAAATTTCAGTAAATTCTATGAACACAGTTTTGAAGATAATAATTTTGAATATAATGAACGTGGACATCCAATAACTTTTACTTGTTCCGATATTCTCAATATCATATTATTAGTATTTAAACAGAACGATGAATAATTTTTAAGTTAGCTTAATAAACCAACATTACTGTAGCAACATCGTATTTTTTTCATATCTGAATATGTTTGGATTTGATGTTTTCATACCTACCATTAAACTTGCTTTACCTGTCCAATGGCACCAAATATTTTTTTTGACACTAAAATGGGTTTAGGCAATTATCAGTCTCAGAAACTGGAAAATTCCACTCAAAACTGTTTTTTTTTTCATTCTAAATATTAATTATTTAAGTACCACAGGAACCGAATAATGAAGTCCTTCGCTAATGAGCATGTTGCGTATCTATTTCACTAATTAACCCCTTCTATTATTATCATAAGTAAACGGATTGCTGTGACCGACTGTTTTATTTTTCAAATTTCTTTATTTATTTCTTCAGAGAACATGATCCGTTTTGGTGTTAGTACGTACAATATCTTATAAACTATGATAATATACTTAGGTATATGTTGGTAATGACAAGGTATTACTCACAAGGTGTCGCACAATCGGGCTTTAGTCGTGTTTCTACTGCAATGGCTTGCAGGAGACTGTTGCTACTGCCACGCAGTCTGCTAAGCCAGGACGCCATTGGCGCAGTAAGTGTTATTGATCTGGATACGCATCGCATTGAGTGCACGTTGGGTATAGCTGACCCACAGGGCGCTCGAGTACAGTTAGGTACAGAACGCCTTGAAAATTGTAATTTTAACAGCCTCTGTACATTTCGCAAACAACAACACCATATCGAACAATTCCTTGCAAACTATTCAGCACACGAGTGTTTTTCAAAAAGTAACAACAGCGTCATACATTAGGAATTGATAAGAGCCATTATGAGTCCTATGTTTTTTCCATGTTTGCTTATCAATCCGAGTCATTGAGGTTATCCCGTAACGGTTGTGGTTTTTTGGAAGTGGAACAAACAACATACTCATGGAACGCTTATCGGTAATACGAGTAAGTGGGAAACAAACTCATGATAAGAAATTTAGGTAAACATGAATAGCGGCAAGTATTTCAATTAGTAGCATAGAGGGTCTACGCTGCTAAAGGGGTTAATTTGATAAGGTTCAAATAAGGTTTTCGGTATTTCTCTTCTGGTTATCGGTTGACATTACAGGAAATATTAATTGGGGATTGATAAAGCCCCTTTGGCCTTTCAGTTTTTTTTAATATGGAATTCTTCAGGATTGATAAGACTTAAGGAATAATAATTTATTGTATATATTTTGCGGCAGGACTTTGCAGTCCCATAAGTAATCAAAGTCAAAGTCAAATGTTTTATTTCAATTAGACCATGTAATAGGTACTTTCGAAAAGTCAAACTAGTTGCACGGTTCCAAAAAGTGGATCTTATGGAGAAGAGTCCGCTAGAAACTCCATAGACACTCCTTTAAAATAATGTTGGTTACAATATAATAATAATCATTTTTATTACAGATCATACAATACATTATAATATATAATCCATATTGTTATTTATTTACAATCTTGTTTTGAATAGCTACTGAGAATAGTGCAGTTTGCATAAGATTTACCTATTCAATATTATAAAAAAACAGTAAAATATTGCAATAACAAGTAAGAGCTGCCTAGCCCCGACAGACAGCACCCGTTCACGAGCATGACGTGTGTATCGGCGTCGTTCTACTCAACCATGTTGCAGGGAATAAAATGAACTGACACACAACGCCATTATCAGCAGTACATTTAAGCGAGCATGACAAACTCAAACTGCTAGGCAATCGGCATGTACTCGTACGATACAATAACAACTAAAGTAAAGGCACTTACCGAATGCAATATCAAAACCTGCACAATGCTCAGACTTTACAGTTACTATTTTATCATTAGAAAAGCATAATTATGTGTAATATTATTAGATTCAATATTTCAATTAATTATAAAAGAAAAACAAATCATATACTACCTGTATAATTGTATGATGTCAAAAATTATAATATAATGCTAACAGCGAAAAAAAATATTATATCATCAAAACTAATAATAAGAGCGTCATAATTGATAATATCAAATTGTGTTGTATAGTAAAAATTATAGTCAAGGCTCCTCTGTGGAGCCGGGCCAGCAATTTGCCAAACCTTTTTATCTAAGAGATAGTCTTCCAATTTATAGTAAGGTTGCCTGGACAGGTAGATTTAATTACATATTTGAATTTATTTTCAGTAAGTTTTAAGATTACTTCCGGAATTTTATTATAAAATCCTATATACCCCATAAATGACATATGGACTTTAGCGAGACGGAGCTATATTATAATCATGCAGTTCACATTTTTTTGAAAAAAAGTGTTGATTTTTTCTTACGTACTTAGCATTCTCATATATGTACTGAAAAGGTACTGTCATTTTTTTTTATTTTATTTCTTTAAATAGTTGCCTGAGTCTCTCGACTACGAAGGTTGTAAATGGCCCTAAGAGCTCTTTTCTGCAATATGAAAACCGATTTTATGTCTGCAGCGTGGCCGCATAGCAATATACCGTAAGACAGTATGTCCGGAAGCTTTGAATCTAACTTGCTTCCCAGGAAAACAGTTTGATCTACAAATTCAAGTTTATCATTATTTATTTATTTATTTATTCTTTATATTATTATAACGTCACAATCTTTAGCCCTTTACATTGGGTAGAGCAAACTTTGCACATTTAGTTTTCTGCCCATATAATACTAAATTATTTGTTGTGAAACACTCACGGACCTTAAGAAGTGCGTTATTTACATCGTCAGTATTCGGTCTACGCCGATTTAGCTTAAAAATTAAAGAAGTATCATCTGCAAAAAAAACAATCTTTGCTTGATCCTCAAGCATGTACGGTAAATCATTGATATACACTTAGAATAAGAACGGACCTAGAATAGAACCCTGAGGTACACCTATTTTCACCCGAGTGCTGGGCGATTTATTTGAACCTAACTGATCCACAGTTAACAGAGCATTATCGCCGGGAAGACGTAAAGAACCAACAGCTGAAGAATGAAACATCAGTGCTAGCTCCTGAAAAAACACTATCGCCACCTACGAACGGAACACTATCGCCACTGACTAATATAACCTTAAGATCACCTGCGATCGTGTACGGACCAATCAATCAGCAATTGGGAAATAAATACCCGGCTGCTGGACCAGTTCAGATCTAAGATAAACCAGCTGCTCCAGGAGCTCCACTGGTCTTTGGATCTATAACCTCACAAAAAAAAAATGAAATACGTGACTATCGCACAACGTGGACAAGTCTATTTAATGGTACCTACGATCAATGAACCATTGCCTGTTTCTTTTCGTGGACTCTTTAAGCCACAGAATTTTAGCACAGATGGCTTGATTTTCTATATGGATGATCCAACGGGAAAATACATTGAGAAGTTAATAAGTGCATTCAATACCTTCCAACAATCATTTGATCGTACTGTGCGTTTATTGAGTCCGTTCCTCACTGACTATGAAATGACTTCATATCTACCGAAACGTGCCAAAGATTACTTCATCCGACAAACAAAAGAGATAAAATGGCGAACCGCGGTAAATTCACACAGAACTGAGTTTATAAAAGCTACTAGCTCCATAACTCCATTTATAACAAACTCAAATTGAAATAAAAAATAACTCCCGAGGAATCAAACGCCGTAGAAAAGACTAAAAAAAATGATTTGTTCACAAGCAAAATAAAAGCTTAAGGCTCAAGAATTTTTAACATTATTATGTTCTTTTAAATCAACTTTCACATAATGTCGCACAAAAGAACTTTATTAGTAGTGCTCGTAGCAATCAACGGGACTCAGTATCGAGGAATCAGAGCATTATCGCCTGCAGACAGACAGAACCAACAGCTAAAGAATAAAACATCAGTGCTAGCTCCTGAAGAAACACTATCGCCACCTACGAACGGAACACTATCGCCACTGACTAATATAACCTTAAGATCACCTGCGATCGTGTACGGACCAATCAATCAGCAATTGGGATGCTGGATCAGGTCAGATCTAAGATAAACAGCTGCTTCAGGAGCTCCAGTCGTCTATGGATCTACAACCTCACAAAAAAATATGAAGTACGTGACTATCGCACAACGTGGCAAGTCTATTTAATGGTATCTACGATCAATGAACCATTGTTTGTTTCTTTTCATGGACTCTTCAAGCCACAGAATTTTAGCACAGATGGCTTGATTTTCGATATAGATAATCCAATGGGAAAATACATTGAGAAGTTAATAAGTGCATTGAATACCTTCTAACAATCATTTGATCGTACTGTGCGTTTATCGAGTCCGTTCCTCACGGACAATGAAATGACTCCATTTTTACGGAAACGTGCCAAAGATGACTTCATTCGACAAACAAAAGAGATAAAATGGCTAACCGCGGTTAATTCACACAGAATGGAGTTAATAAAATCGTAAAGATAATTAGCTCCATTAATAACAAACTCCAAACTGAAATAAAAAATAACTCCCGAGGAAACATACGCCGTAGAAAAGAATGAAACAATATTGATTTGTTCAGAAGCAAAATTAAAGCTGAAAACTCAAGAATTTGTTAATAATTATGTTCTTTTAAATTAACGTCCAATTAACTTGAAATGTAACATGTGAAGTAGTAAATACAATATAGATTGTTGATTAACTTTTACATAATGTCGCACAAAAGAACTTTATTAGTAGTGCTCGTAGCAATCACCGACAGACTAGAGTTTATAAAATCGTATACGCTACTTAGCTTCATTTATAACAAACGCAAATTGAAATAAAAAATAACTCCCGAGGAATCAAACGCCGTGGAAAAGAATACAAAGAAATATTTGTTCACAAGCAAAATTAAAGTTGAAAACTCAAGAATTTGTTAATAATTATGTTCTTTTAAATCAACTTTCACATAATGTCGCACAAAAGAACTTTATTAGTAGTGCTCGTAGCAATCACCGGGACTCAGTATAGAGGAATCAGAGCATTATCGCCTGGAGACCGACAAAACAAACAGCTGAAGAATGAAACATCAGTACTAGCTGCTGAAGAAACACTGTCGCCACCTACGAACGGAACACTGTCGCCACTGACTAATATAACCATAAGATCACCTGTGATCGTGTACGGACCAATCAATCAGCAATTGGGAAATAAATACCCGTCTGCTGGACCAGGTCAGATCTAAGATAAACCAGCTACTCCAGGAGCTCCACTGGTCTATGGATCTACAACTACAACCTCACACAAAAATAGGAAGTACGTGACTATCGCACAACGTGGACAAGTCTATTTAATGGTATCTACGATCAATGAACCATTGTTTGTTTCTTTTCGTGGACTCTTTAAGCCACAGAATTTTAGCACAGATGGCTTGATTTTCGATATAGATGATCCAACGGGAAAATAAATTGAGAAGTTAATAAGTGCATTTAATACCTTTCAACAATCATTTGATCGTACTGTGCGTTTATCGAGTCCGTTCCTCACTGACTATGAAATAACTCCATTTCTATTGAAACGTGCCAAAGATTCATTTCGTTCACTTGACAAACAAAAGAGATAAAATGGCTAACCGCGGTAAATTCACACAGACTAGAGTTTATAAAATCGTATACGCTACTTAGCTTCATTTATAACAAACTCAAATTGAAATAAAAAATAACTCCCGAGGATTCAAACGCCGTGGAAAAGAATACAAAAAAATATTTGTTCACAAGCAAAATTAAAGTTGAAAACTCAAGAATTTGTTAATAATTATATTCTTTTAAATCAACTTTCACATAATGTCGCACAAAAGAACTTTATTAGTAGTGCTCGTAGCAATCACCGGGACTCAGTATCGAGGAATCAGAGCATTATTGCCTGGAGACCGACAAAACAAACAGCTGAAGAATGAAACATCAGTACTAGCTGCTGAAGAAACACTATCGCCACCTACGAACGGAACACTATCGCCACTGACTAATATAACCTTAAGATCACCTGTGATCGTGTACGGACCAATCAATCAGCAATTGGGAAATAAATACCCGGCTGCTGGACCAGTTCAGATCTAAGATAAACCAGCTGCTCCAGGAACTCCACTGGTCTATAGATCTATAACCTCACAAAAAAATATGAAGTACGTGACTATCGCACAACGCGGAGAAGTCTATTTAATGGTACCTACGATCAGTGAACCATTGCCTGTTTCTTTTCCTGAACTCTTGAAGCCACAGAAGTTTAGCACAGATGGCTTGATTTTCGATATAGATACATTGAGAAGTTAATAAGTGCATTGAATACCTTCCAACAATCATTTGATCGTACTGTGCGTTTATCGAGTCCGTTCCTCACTGACAATGAAATGACTCCATTTCTACGGAAACGTGGCAAAGATGACTTCATTCGACAAACAAAAGAGATAAAATGGCTAATCGCGGTTAATTCACACAGAATGGAGTTAATAAAATCGTAAAGGTACTTAGCTCTATTTATAACAAACTCAAATTGAAATAAAAATAACTCCCGAGGAATCAAACGCCGTGGAAAAGACAAAAAATATGATTCGTTCACAAGCAAAATAAAAGCTTAAGGCTCAAGAATTTGTTACATAATTATGTTCTTTTAAATTGACTTTCACATAATGTCGCACAAAAGGACTTTATTAGTATAGCTCGTAGCAATCAACGGGACTCTGTATCAAGGAATCAGAGTATTATCGCCTGGAGACCGACAGAACAAACAGCTGAAGAATGAAACATCAATGCTAGCTGCTGAAGAAATACTATCGCCACCTACGAACGGAACACTATCGCCACTGACTAATATAACCATAAGATCACCTGTGATCGTGTACGGACCAATCAACCAGCAATTGGGAAATAAATACCCGGCTACTGGACCAAATCAGATCTCAGATAAACCAGCTGCTCCAGGAGCTCCACTCGTCTATGGATCTACAACCTCACAAAAAAATAGGAAGTACGTGACTATCGCACAACGTGGACAAGTCTATTTAATGGTACCTACGATCAATGAACCATTGCCTGTTTCTTTTCGTGGACTCTTTAAGCCACAGAATTTTAGAAAATACATTGAGAAGTTAATAAGTGCATTCAATACCTTCCAACAATCATTTGATCGTACTGTGCGTTTATCGAGTCCGTTCCTCACTGACTATGAAATAACTCCATTTCTATCGAAACGTGCCAAAGATGACTTCATTCGACAAACAAAACAGATAAAATGGCTAACCGCGGTAAAATCACACAGAATGGAGTTTATAAAATCGTAAAGCTAATTAACTCCATTAATAACAAACTCAAACTGAAATAAAAAATAGCTCCCGAGGAATCAAACGCCGTGGAAAAGAATAAAAAAAAATGATTTGTTCAGAAGCAAAACTAAAGCTGAAAACTCAAGAATTTGTTACATAATTATGTTCTTTTAATTTAACCTTCACATAATGTCGCACAAAAGAACTTTATTAGTAGTGCTCGTAGCAATTAACGGGACTCTGTATCGAGGAATCAGAGTATTATCGCCTGGAGACCGACAGAACAAACAGCTGAAGAATGAAACATCAGTACTAGCTGCTGAAGAAACACTATCGCCACCTATGAACGGAACACTATCGCCACTGACTAATATAACCTTAAGATCACCTGCGATCGTGTAAGGACCAATCAATCAGCAATTGGGAAATAAATACCCGGCTGCTGGACCAGTTCAGATCTAAGATAAACCAGCTGCTCCAGGAGCCCCACTCGTCTATGGATCTACAACCTCACAAAAAAATATGAAGTACGTGACTATCGCACAACGTGGCAAGTCTATTTAATGGTCTATTTAAAGTCTATTTAATCTACGATCAATGAATGGTTCATTGTTTGTTTGTTTATTTTCGTGGACTCTTTAAGCCACAGAATTTTAGCACAGATGGCTTGATTTTCGATATAGATAATCCAATGGGAAAATACATTGACAAGTTAATAAGTGCATTGAATACCTTCTAACAATCATTTGATCGTACTGTGCGTTTATCGAGTCCGTTCCTCACTGACAATGAAATGACTCCATTTCTACGGAAACGTGCCAAAGATGACTTCATTCGACAAACAAAAGAGATAAAATGGCTAACCGCGGTTAATTCACACAGAATGGAGTTAATAAAATCGTAAAGCTAATTAGCTCCATTAATAACAAACTCCAAACTGAAATAAAAAATAACTCCCGAGGAAACATACGCCGTGGAAAAGAATGAAACAATATTGATTTGTTCAGAAGCAAAATTAAAGCTGAAAACTCAAGAATTTGTAACATAATTATGTTCTTTTAAATTAACGTCCAATTAACTTGAAATGTAACATGTGAAGTAATAAATACAATGTAGATTGTTGATTAACTTTCACATAGTGTCGCACAGAAGGACTTTATTAGTAGTGCTCGTAGTAATCACCGGGACTCTACATCAAGTAATCAGAGCATTATCGCCTGCAGACGGACAGAACCAACAGCTGAAGAATGAAACATCAGTGCTAGCTGCTGAAGAAACACTATCGCCACCTATGAACGGAACACTATCGCCACTGACTAATATAACCTTAAGATTACCTGCGATCACGTAGGGACCAATCAATCAGCAATTGGGAAATAAATACCCGGCTGCTGGACCAGGTCAGATCTAAGATAAACCAGCTGCTTCAGGAGCTCCAGTCGTCTATGGATCTACAACCTCACAAAAAATATGAAGTACGTGACTATCGCACAACGTGGACAAGTCTATTTAATGGTCTCTACGATCAATGAACCATTGCCTGTTTCTTTTCGTGGACTCTTTAAGCCACAGAATTTTAGAAAATACATTGAGAAGTTAATAAATGCATTCAATACCTTCCAATAATCATTTAATCGTACTGTGCGTTTATCGAGTCCGTTCCTCACTGACTATGAAATGACACCATTTCTATGGAAACGTGCCAAAGATGACTTCATTTGACAAACAAAAGAGATAAAATGGCTAACCGCGGTAAATCTGCACAGAACGGAGTTTATAAAATCGTATAGCTATTTAGCTCTATTAATAAAAAACTCAAATTGAAGTAAAAAATAACAACCGAGGAATCAAACGCCGTGGAAAAGAATAGAAAAAAATTGATTTGTTCACAAGTAAAATTTAAGCTGAAAACTCAAGAATTTGTTACATAAACATGTTCTTTTAAATTAACGTCCAATTAACTTGAAATGTAACATGTGAAGTAATATATGCAATGTAGGTTGTTACATTACAATAGTGATTTTCTTTTATTTTATTTCCGTACAAAACTATCCAGTACACGAGTACCGAGTAACTACGAACTTCTAATATATACGAACACGTCACTTATCTAGTAAAGGCTGGAGTGCGCGCTCACATGCTTAATGTGCGGTGAACATTGTAATGCATCTATGTATTTCTCTGCCTGTCGGTCGCTCGCATCCGCTGTTTGAAAATCTGGCCTTCTCTCCCTCTCATGTCTTGGGTCTGATCCTCGTTGTGTCGCATCGGCTTCATAGGAGACCTAAAAATGAATAATATCAATTATGACTTACTGCAATACTCTATAACATTACAATGTATTCAGAAAACTAAATTACATAATAAAACTATAGATAATACATACACACGTGGTGGGTTTTGTCTTCGGGTGATAAAACCGCTCGCTTCAGACCACGTAATAGGATCCCGAGACAAATATAATATCCGCTCATCAGTGTACCATATAAGGAAATCTAAAAAAAGGTTCGTATAATTATAAATTAAGACAGCTTAAAACAAAAATATACAAAACAAAAAGAAACTCGTTACATACCCATTTATATCCTCTATCAATCGCACATAATGTGTCAACCAAACATTATATGGTTAAATTGATTGAAAAATGTTTATTATGTTTCGTTATTACTACTAAACGACAACACAAAATAATTAAGTATTATCAACACTAAAGCGCACAGCGTGCGCTGTGGTCGCTGCCTCTCAGCGTATGCCTATGGGCATACGGCATTGATACCACCGTCGCCGTCGCGTCGCGCCGTCGCCATTATCTCAATTTCTGAGAACCCAATACAATAGCCACCACACGGCCACGCACACTAAGTGCACTCAAAAATTAACACACACACTGTATTTTTATATTTTATTTTGTTGTCACTAATAAAAGGTTATTATATTTATATAGGTAATGTATTATGTTTTTGTATTTTTTAAGCATTTTCCATGCTAAGATTACAAGTTATTTTAAAGTTATTTAAAAAAAATAACAGGTAATGTATTATTTTTATTATGTATTATCATAATATATTTTTTTTTATTTTTGTGAACTGGTTTATCATCCTTGGATTATAGGTCTGGTTGAAAACCAGCGCCAGGCAGTCCGTCTGGCTTATGCTGACCCAGCGCAAGCAGCGCAATTTATAATAGAGTATATAATATAGATACTAAGTAGTATTTAAGGTAAAATTGAACTGAATAAACCATTTTTCTTTCTTTCTTTCTTCTTCATCTAAAGCATAATTTCCAACTTAAAAACTGATGTAAAGCTTTTTTCAATTATTTGAATAGATCCTTAGATAGAGCTCGACCTCTCTGTTGTATGCAAACCCATAGAAAGAAGAGATCATCATTGTTGGTTTTTGATTGTTTATTTTCTATTTAAAAATCCATCGTTCAACTAAAAAAATTAGATATATCTCATTTCACTCGGTTGCGTAGATGCTGAGATAGAGCTTGACCTCTCCGTAGTAGGTA
Organism: Acronicta psi; assembly: GCA_946251955.1. Taxonomy (NCBI): domain Eukaryota; kingdom Metazoa; phylum Arthropoda; class Insecta; order Lepidoptera; family Noctuidae; genus Acronicta; species Acronicta psi. The sequence goes on along the minus strand of OX276475.1, from coordinate 3,885,906 downwards.
TGTATTCGGTTTTAAGTAATAGTAAAAGTATCGATCAATTTACTTATTTAGAAAGTAAGTTTTAACGATAAGATTGTGTTGAATTTGTGCCCTAAGCCTTAATTGAAGGTGTACTTACTTTAATCAAGCTTTTAAATCTTGAATGCGAAAATAACCTCTAAATTAATTAATCTTATTGGAAACTTATAAGCGACACGCCTTTAAATAAAGTTCAACAGACTACTAGAGGTCAAGGTACAATATTACGGATCTGTGAAATAAAAAACCACCACCACGTATTTCTTAATGGGTGGGGGAGGGCAGAGGAATAGCGATATAAATCCAACCTTCGTCTGTCTCCTGTACAGTCTATTGCTATTAACTAGGCACAACTTCAGACTAAGCTGTTACTGAGAATTTCATTGAAAACCCCAATAACCCTTTTCCAGCCTCATAAATATCGCTTTTGAAAATAACTGGAACCGCAAAGGACGGTAAACAGTAAAAGGAAACATCTATCTAACTTATTTTTATCAATTCTTAGATATGCATATTTTATTGCACACATAAAATGGCCATGTGTTGGTTTCCATGAAACAAGGGGACAGGCTCCTTACATTTTATAGCAATATAAAATATACTTTATCGGGAACCCTATTTTTTATCTGCCTCATGGGTCGAGTGATAGTGCTGCTGCTTCTTTAGAGGTTCCTGGGTACGATTCCTAGCTGCATTGATAGGGTTTTCTGTGAAATTCCTAGCAGCAACTCTTAGACTGGATTTGTGTCCAGCAACATAATATGGGACTTAAAAATACCAGTGAACTCTGGATGTACAGTTGTACACCACTGCTTAACTCCCCGAATGTCGAATTTTGCAAATATCGCTAGCACGTAATGCCCACTACATAAAATATATCGTAGCGATTAATCTGTGCAAACCAATTTGCACAGATCTATCGATCGTGTGATCTAACGAACGATTTGTGCTGTGATTTGAAGTAGGTTACGAATATTTAAATGACAAATAGACGAACTGCAAAAAGGGTTAAGTGAGGTGAGGCGTGAATAGAAGATATCCATTGATTTGAAAAAGTAGGTGAAGCTTTCAGACTGTTTATTTTGTGGTTTGATCAGATTTACAGAGTAAAGTATGAAATTGTGAATTTGGGCCTTGTTTATGTATGTAGAAAATAATTATCTATACAGTAAAGTATGAAATTGTGAATTTGGGCCTTGTTTATGTATGTAGAAAATAATTATCTATACATTAAAGTAGGAAATTGTGAATTTGGGCCTTGTTTATGTATGTAGAAAATAATTATCTATACAGTAAAGTATGATATTGTGAATTTGGGCCTTGTTTATGTATGTAGAAAATAATTATCTATACAATAAAGTATGAAATTGTGAATTTGGGCCTTGTTTATGTATGTAGCAAATAATTATCTATACAGTAAAGTATGAAATTGTGAATTTGGGCCTTGTTTATGTATGTAGAAAATAATTATCTATACAGTAAAGTATGAAATTGTGAATTTGGGCCTTGTTTATGTATGTAGAAAATAATTATCTATACAGTAAAGTATGATATTGTGAATTTGGGCCTTGTTTATGTATGTAGAAAATAATTATCTATACAATAAAGTATGAAATTGTGAATTTGGGCCTTCTTTATGTATGTAGCAAATAATTATCTATACAGTAAAGTATGAAATTGTGAATTTGGGCCTTGTTTATGTATGTAGAAAATAATTATCTATACAGTAAAGTATGAAATTGTGAATTTGGGCCTTGTTTATGTATGTAGCAAATAATTATCTATACAGTAAAGTATGAAATTGTGAATTTGGGCCTTGTTTATGTATGTAGAAAATAGTTATCTATACAGTAAAGTATGAAATTGTGAATTTGGGCCTTGTTTATGTATGTAGAAAATAATTATCTATACAGTAAAGTAGGAAATTGTGAATTGGGATTTCGTTTATCTATAGGTAGGTACTAACATTATAGAAAGGAAAGATTTGATTGTTTGTTTGTTAGCTTGTTTGTTTGTATTGAATAGGCTCCGAAATTTCTGAACCGATTTAAAAAAAAAAATGTGTTACATAGCTAGGAAATAGGAATTTGTTAATTATCTTAATTACTAATCAATTACTAATATAAGTTTTTTACTAACATTCACAAAATGAGTCATGGTTACTTGAAATAAATATATTTCTATTTGTATAGCCCATTTATCCGGGAAGGAGGTATCAAGACCACGCGGGCACGCTGGCGGGAACCTACTGTATGTAGCATCGTAAAACGATAATATTGTTTCTTTTAAAACTATTATCTGCCAAGTAATTTAACAGTAACTTACTTGGAGGTGGTGAAACAAGCGCTTAAGTTTTTATTTTGAAAAATTAGCATGCCATCACGCCTGTATTTCTCGAAGAGTAAGCAGAAATATGTGTACATGTACATTGTATTCCCACAGTTCGCCGGTATGTTTAGGTCCCATGTAATAGGGGGTGAGCCAGGAGCCTATTGCCATTAAAACTGGTTAATCGAACTGCTGCTGAAAATTTCCTAAAAAAAACTGCTCGACCTGGAATCAAAAGATAACCCATTTGTAACATTTTGCTGTTTACGCTCCGCATATTCTGCAATCATGCTTGCCTCCAATGACCCATCTAGTTTTCAATTATTTATTTTATATTTAGGCCTCTACGCATACACCTACTCAAAAAGTTTTACCCTACAATGTTGTTGTATGTTTAACATACATAACAAAAAACAGAACCCTTTATAAAACGATCAAAAAATGAAATGTAAACAAATGTCTAGACGTACCAAATCCTGGCAAACACGTCACCTATAAAAATCGAGGGCGCAATTCGTGCCTAAATCCAAGCCCGGTTAAGATTCAAAAGCTCCTGAGCTAGAATCTATATCCGTCCTATAAAAAAAAATCGTGCCGAAATAATTTAAATTCAGATCCAGCTGTCCCTAGCTGCCCACCGAGCAACGCCGACCTAAACCGAGGTCCAAGTCCCGTTAGGCGACGCCCTCAGCTGGTGTTGCTTAGTTTATAAGTGTCCCTGGCTGAAGGCTCACGGTGCCTCGCCACCAAGCCCGGTTAGCTTCTAAAGCTTCCTGAGGTAGAAACTACATTCGACAAAAAAATAAAAACGACCCCACGTTCGCATAAGATCACCCAAATCGCTTCAAAGTATTTCTCAAATACGTCCTAACAATACATGGGGGCCAAATCCGGCACTAATACCGCTCTTGTTATTAGCTGTCAACTTGTCTACCGTTTGGAGACTTTGCTTCTAATAAATCTTAGTTGATACACAATTTTCTCCTTTAGAAATTGTTGCGAAGTTTCGGTTATAATGAGGGGTTTTGTTTGATATATTGCTCTTTTAAATTTAATTGGAACAATTTTTACAGTCAGTAAACAGTAAAAGTTCCCAAAAACTTCTCAGAATGAGTAGGGATAACATAAGGCTAGTAGTAGGAATTGTAACAGGACACTGTGGCCTTAACAGACACCTGACAATCATGAAAGTAAAAGAAGACCCCATATGCCCTGCATGCGGGGAAGCAGAAGAAACAAGCTTCCATCTAGTAGCAGAATGCAAAATGTATGCACTACTCAGATGGGAAATATTAGGTACTGACGAAGCAAACGAAGAGCAACTTGCAGAAATATCCATCAGACAACTGGTGGGCTTCTGCAAAGCCACTAGGAGATTCGCGACGCCGAGCGCCAGTAACCCATGAAGGGATATACCAAAAATGGGGAACTGGGCAAAATAATCCCAACAAGAGGACTGATCGCCCGCCTGGTGCCTGCAGGCGTCCCCGAAGATAAATAGAATAGAATAGAAACAGTAAAAGTTAATAGGTACTTAACTTTTTTTCGGCTAGCTATAAGTTGACGTCTTGGTGCTCTTTGTGTTACTCCGCATCGGTGTCACTGCGGTGTAGCTGTCGATAGCCTCGGACACCATGGCTTGTCTTGCTGTAAGAGCGCAGGGCGCATAGCACGGCATGCCAATATTAATGACATTATTCGTCGTGCTCTTGCCACCGTCGGCGTGCCAGCTGTTTTAGAACCTAATGGCTTGGCACGTGACGATGGGAAGAGACCAGACGGTATGTCACTATTACCTTGGAAGTTGGGTAGGCCTTTGGTGTGGGATGCAACTTGCGTCGACACCCTTGCTCCATCTTATCTTCCAAGTTCGGCGGGCTGTGCTGGCGCTGCGGCCGCGGCGGCGGAGACCCTCAAGCGGCGCAAATATTTAATATAGTAACCTTAGTGGGAACTATAGTTTTGAGCTGTTTGGGGTCGAAACGCTCGGTCCGAGTGCTCGCCTCCTATTTAAAGACCTTGCAAAAAGACTTATCGACGCTACTCGTGACCAGAGGGCTGGATTATTTTTGGGCCAAAGAATCAGCATTGGCATTCAACGTGGCAATGCTGCCAGTCTTCTGAGCACGTTACCAGATGACAGCGATGAGGAGTACTTTGACGCCTAGGTGCGGAAATTTTGGTTTTTATTTTTATTTATTATTTTGTTAATATTAGTATGTCGGCATCGGACATGATCACGGACATTCAATTGACTCTTTTTAGACTACAGCGCCACCCGGTGACACTATTGAGATGACAGCGCCCCTGGTGACGTCGAATGGAACCAACGACTTCACATAAAAGGCGCAGCGGCGCAGTAGCGGACGCAGTTATCATCGTGCTTCACGCGGTTGCGGTCGTGGTCGTGCTTTACGCAGTTGTTATCGTGCTTCGCGCAGTTACGGTTGTGCCTCGCGCAGTTGCACATCCTCACTTTGTATTCGGTGGTAGACTCGTGTGGACGTCTGGTTTGATTGACAGACTGATTCACTTTTCTTTATAGTCTACCTACATTGTTATTGCTGAATCGTAATTCAAATGTAGCTTGGTAATCGTAAATTCGTAAACAGACAAATGTGCTTGAGGAGTTTCTTCCGCGGCTTCTTCTCCTCATAAGATAGCACTAGCGAAGCTGCGAAGGGCGGGCGTTTTGGGGGATGTCTGTATTGTAATATTGCGTACTCAGTCTAAACCAAATATAATGACTTTTGAGTACGAGTTCTGTGTTTTATTGTTTGAACCAGCATTACCCATCTGTTGCCCACAAGATAGTAATCACCATGCCATCTGACACCAATACAGGCTCGTGCCTGCTGCCCTGCCTTACCTGCCGTGCCCCATATGGCGCCGTCATCAGAAGTGGGATCAATGTTGGTTCAAACATGAAACTGTTCGAGTAAGCGTAAATTTTGACAATGGAATTGATCAATGTTGGTTCAAACATGAAACGGTTTGAGTAAGCGTAAATTTTTACAGTGGTATTGATCAGTGTTGGTTCAAAACATAGTGGTTCGGGTAAGCGTACATTTTGATCCATGTGTGTGGAAAACTTCAATATCCGGTGAGTTTTCTTAACTTCACAACAGTTCTAGTACCGAGTGCTCATTATTAAAGTTTGGTTGTTTAAGTGCCGTGATAAACATTTCATAATGTTGGTTAGTTATTGTAAAATAAAGTGCAGATTTTATGTGAGACTGGATTAATGAGTACTCATTGGTAGAAAAGTTGTTGCTTTTTATTGTTGTTGAATTTGAAATGAAGATTCTATTCCTATTTGGTATAGTGATAAAAATTATGTTCCACTGTACAATTTAGAGAATGAGGGTAGTCGCACATATCGCGGGAACATGGTCAAGTGTCCACCTATTGCTGGCCCAAATTTTAGTGAGATACTATGAATGTGTAGTGATTAAAGAGTATCGTCGTACCTACCCCGATGTTATTTGAAGTACTGAATGTTACCTTTCCTTTTCTAAGGTGTTAAATTATTCGAAATTTAGAAACTTACAAGTACGCTCATGATAGACAATGTCAGACCGTCTCTTTACTTTATGAATTTTGTGACAAGTTACTGTTGTGCTTTCGGATGCTGGATTGATGTCCATATCAATATCAGACAGACAACTGTACTCGCAGTTGTGTTAACTGCGATTTTGTCATCCATTTACATGTTGTCCAACACATGTTATCGCCAAATGAAGGTTGTCCATACGTTGTCTAAATTAACTGTTTCGATTATTTAAATCGATTTCTATTTGGTAAATAAGAAGTCAAATCGTAGACATGGGAATCTCTATTGTTACCTAGGTCTCTATCTAATAGTGGTTTGTGTTTACATAGCGTTCATAGTTACTACAGATTCGTATGTCCACTTCGAAGAAAAGCAAGTCTATTTTTCGTGTATCGAATAGTGGAATGATTCTCACTAGTTTTTATTACTTGCAATCCTTTATTGTTTTGTGAAATGACTTACATGCGCGGAATCGAAGGGATTCGAGCGCGCTGAAACCATTGGTACTGATCTTGTAAATATGAAGTAAATGACGTTTTATGTTACACTTGCGATATTATTGCATTTTAGAGATTTTAACATTGTGATTTCTTGTAACAAAACCTGGCAATGTAAAAAAAACTACCGCCATTGGCGGATCACTAATCAAAACCGTGAGATTAAGTTGCAGATTTCTAAGTGATTCCGTATGTAAGTGCATTGCTGAACGACAAGGGACATCGTAGATGACGTCTTGGAGCTGTTAAGTACTGCTTCACAACTGTCATCGTCACGTCAAGTCCTGATGATACTAAAGTGGTAAAGTGGTAGTGGAGGAGTGCTGGTATGATGCTGTATACCGGTGAGATCAAATTAAGTTGCTTTATCATTGATGATGTCTATTGCCGACACCATATATGGTGCATGGTACATATGTACGGTAGTGATTGTAACCTTATGAGATTTCTAATTGAATTAGGATGACCGAACCGCGGTGTTTGTTTTTATTGTGAAATTAATGCCGTGTCGTTTGGCAGTAATTTGTGTGCATCTCGGTTGTTTCTTTGTATCAAACTATACACCCTGTTTTAGTCTAATCATATGTCGATGGATTATGTACCGAACAATGACTTTCATTTGTTTTTATGAACACCATATTGTCAGCTCTGCCGTATGGTATGTAGAAGCCTCAGTTGTGTTTATGAGTACCAAGGGTGACTTACAAAAGACCGATTGTAAAACCTGTATGCGTGTTGTGACGAGAACGCAAACATTTGAAAGGCATTCGGATGTTGTTGATGAACAAGTTTAAGTTGAGACTTGAGGCCAAGTAAGGGGTTCTAGTGGCCGTATTGTGTTCAACCGTATCAGCGGTTATTACGTAGTCGTAGCCGGGTCGAAGTCGGTCTCTTGAGGCAGCTCGAGTAGTCCGTGGGTGTGCGGTACGCGTTTGGCCCTGGCGAAATTCGGGGTCTAGAGTGTGTGTAGTAACTGGGTGACACACGGGTGATCCACTCGATGGATGTGTGTACAAAGTTTCGATTCATAGGGTAGATGTGTGACTGCAACGAGATTGCTGGTCGGCTGAAGGGCCATGGCGCTAGAAGTTTTATTCGTAGGTTTTAGAGTTAAAGATTCTGAGTCGAATGACTGTGGTACATGGCTTTGTTAGTGATAATTGAAAATTCGATTCTTCTCTAGTAAAATTAAGCTAGGTATGTAACCGAATGAAAGTGATGCTACGTAAACATTTTTTTGTTTTAGATGAACACCCTATGGTGTATGTTTCTCATCTTGGCTGTGACCGGATGCTGATTAAAACAAGGCGTTAAGCTGAGGTGGTGTAAGGTGTAAAGCTGCGGACACACTAGTATGGTGGCTAGTGCAGAGCGAGAAATGCACCTGTGTTTGCTTTACATTCCTACCATAAGGCGCAGGAAAATAAAGGGTGAGCTGTATTGTTTTACTTACAACTCTGTTGTTTATTGCACGAAGTATAGCTACAGCTTACCAGTGACACTGTTTTTGGGCTTATCAGAGAGACTAACTGATACTGCCTACTTATGACTTAGGTACATGTACTGGAGGAAGGCCTGGTGCTGTACCTTGTTTACTGCTGTCACGGGCTTACTGGCAAGTGTGCTAGTAATGTCTGTTAATGTTTGGGGTTTATCAGAGAGACTCTGATACTGCCTACTTATGTTGGACTGGGGTACACGTACCAGAGAGTATCTTGTTTTCTCTATCTCGGGCTTACTGGCAAGTGTGTTAGTAATGTCTGTAGATGTTTGGAGCTTATCAGAAAGAAAGACTGTTACTTTAACCCATCTACTATCTCTGGCTTACCGGCAAGTTTGCTAGTAATGTCTGTTGCTGTTATTGCTTAACAAACTATACAGTCTGGTCGTACGATGCGCGGCTAGATGTATGGTGGCTGGGTCTCTGACCGCGTTAGGAACAAACTATACAGTCTGGTCGTGCGATGCGCGGCTGGATGTATGGTGGCTGGGTCTCTGACCGCGTTAGGAACAAACTATACAGTCTGGTTGTGCGATGCGCGGCTGGATGTATGGTGGCTGGGTCTCTGACCGCGTTAGGAACAAACTGTAGTCTGGTCATGCGATGCGTGGCCAGATGTATGGTGGCTGGGTCTCTGACCACTTTTGGAACAAACTGTACAGTCTAGTCGTAGTTGCAACTGCGATTCTACGAATCGTTCAGGGCGCAATGCGCGGCTAGATGTATGGTGGCTGGGTCTCTGACCACGTTTGGGCCTCTGGCCGCTTTTGGGTCTCGATGAGACTACGCTGCCGAGCAGCCATGTCTGTTGGTGATGTGTTTTGTTGTGTTAAGTTCACTGTACAATACTTAACTTTATTTGATTGTGTCTACTTATGAGATATCTTTTAACTTTTCATCTTTCAAGACTTGAAAGCGTGTTAACCTCGTGGTCAAGTTAGGCCGAGCGAAATGTTTGCTGCAAATGAGATTTATGTTACAGATACACACGAGGACGTGTGACTCGTCAGTATGGCCGTGTCGGCATCGGACATGATCACGGACATTCAATTGACTCTTTTTAGACTACAGCGCCACCCGGTGACACTATTGAGATGACAGCGCCCCTGGTGACGTCGAATGGAACCAACGACTTCACATAAAAGGCGCAGCGGCGCAGTAGCGGACGCAGTTATCATCGTGCTTCACGCGGTTGCGGTCGTGGTCGTGCTTTACGCAGTTGTTATCGTGCTTCGCGCAGTTACGGTTGTGCCTCGCGCAGTTGCACATCCTCACTTTGTATTCGGTGGTAGACTCGTGTGGACGTCTGGTTTGATTGACAGACTGACTCACTTTTCTTTATAGTCTACCTACATTGTTATTGCTGAATCGTAATTCAAATGTAGCTTGGTAATCGTAAATTCGTAAACAGACAAATGTGCTTGAGGAGTTTCTTCCGCGGCTTCTTCTCCTCATAAGATAGCACTAGCGAAGCTGCGAAGGGCGGGCGTTTTGGGGGATGTCTGTATTGTAATATTGCGTACTCAGTCTAAACCAAATATAATGACTTTTGAGTACGAGTTCTGTGTTTTATTGTTTGAACCAGCATTACCCATCTGTTGCCCACAAGATAGTAATCACCATGCCATCTGACACCAATACAGGCTCGTGCCTGCTGCCCTGCCTTACCTGCCGTGCCCCATATGGCGCCGTCAAGTATAATACTCGTATTAAAATAAATTGTATAAATAGGTACTTTATTAATGTATTTTTGTACTAGCCGACCTTGTAAACGTTGTTCTACCATTTATAAATAATTCTGGATGGGGCCATCCTTATCTATACTAATCTATACTTAATATTATAAAGCTGAAGAGGTTGTTTGTATGTTTGTTTGGTTGAACGCACTAATCTCAGTAATGAATGGTCCAATTTGAAAAATTCTTTCAGTGTTAGATAGTCTGTTTAACGAGGAAGGAAATAGGCTATATATCATCACGCTACGACCAATAAGAGCAGAGTATAAATTAAAAAAATTGCAAAAACGGGGGAATAAAATCAACTTTTGCGGGAACGCGGGTATACGGGGTATAAAAAATAGCCTACAACCTATTCTCAGACCTATCAATTATACATAATAAAGTTCATAACAATCGGTCAAGCCGGTTCGGAGAAGTTCGATAAAACACACTGAGACTGTCACTGTGCAAGATTTTATAAAAATACTAGCTTTTGCCCGCGGCTTCGCTCTCCGTGGATGAAAAAACAAAATTGAAAGAAATCGATCCCGAATAAGATAAAAAACAGCTCACTATAACAGTTTCATCATCCTCCTAGGCTCCTAGCCTATGCCGAAAATATGTTAAGCTCCGGAGCTTATCCTCGAAACAGATGTGGTTAAATATAAATATAAAAACAAAGCAATAGCGTTCAGACTGGTTAAAACCGATAGGTATCCTAACTTTAAATTGATCGTCTGGTTTTTTCGCCTTCTGACGATTAACGATTTTCATAGGTTTTCGTATGGGGTCTACTATGCCGAATCACTTGCCATTTCTTAACGTGCTATACATATAAGGTACAGATGGTCTCGACGTCTTAAGAACCACCCATCCATAGTTTAACCGCAGAAACCGCTGCTTAACCTATCGCTCAGCGTAGTTATTACTTCGCCAAAGTTTTTAGCTCGATTTCAGCAACTGTTACTGGTACTGGGTTACTCTATAAGGTACTGAAGTGATACTGTTTGTGAAACTGTGTTGTTCAAAATCACTCCAAAGGAAAATTGAAACTTCAGTTAGTCGTAATAACTAATAACTCGTAATTCTAACCAAACTTTAAAACTATTGTTTAATTTAAGTCTATACCACTTTAAACGTTTATAACTAATCAACAATCACGATTTCTGCGCATATGACAACTTAATTAATGAACCAACAACAATGATCCTTTATATCAATAGGAATGCATACTACAGAGAGGTCAAGCTCTATCTCAGCATCTACGCAACCAAGTGGAATGAGATATACCTCATTTTTTTATTTGAACGATGGACTCCTAAATAGAAAATAAAAAACCATCAATGATGATCTTTCTTTCTATGGGTTTGCATACAACAGAGTTGACCTCTCTGTTGTATGCAAACCCATAGAAAGAAGAGAAGGCTGTATCTAAGGATCTATTCAAATAATTGAAAAAAGCTTTACATCAGTTTTTAAGTTGGAAATTATGTATTACAACAGTTAATACAAAATTCAAATCTATTCAGTAGGTTTAGCGCCAACCCCTAACAAACAGACAAACAAACAAGAATTCTAAAAATCACTTTTTTGGGTTCGCGATCGTTTATATACTCTAACCCACTTGTTTTTTTTTTAAATATCTTCAATGTACAGACACGACTTTTTTACAATTTTATAATAGTATAGATATTTATGTTATATAAACAATAAGACAGTTTTTGTTTTACTCTAGATGTTTCTTATGTAGGGTTATCAGTATGTATTTACAAAAGTAAGTATATTAATATTGTACCTACCCATTGTCTAATACCCATAGTACAAAAAAAAAAATATCTTTGGACATTTTTACACAGCACCATCTAGTCCCAAACTAAACAGAGCTTGTACTATGAGTACTAGACAATGGATATAATACTTATATACTTTTTTTGTTTGTAAATACATACTTATTATATAGGAAACACCCAGACAAACACAAATACTTATATTCATCACATAAATATTTGTGTCTTGTGGGAATCGAACCCACGACCTCGTGATCAGCAGTCCAGTACTCGAACCACTAGACCACAGACGTCGTCGTACAGCAAAACCTGCCTAGTTTGAGACTAAATGTATGGTGCTGTGTAAAATGTCCCAAATATTTATTTACTAAGCGAACTATTTTTGTCTTCTCATATATGATTGCATTACCATTAAGAACTTTAGATTTTTTTTATTATCTAATACTAGCTTCCCGCCAGCGGCTTCGCCCGAGTGGTTTTGAAAACTTATTAGCCCCGTTTTTGAACATTTTTCATTGCTACTCCGCTCCTATTAGTCGCAGCGTGATGGTATCATATGGTATGGTATGGCATTCTCCGAATAATGGGCTATCTAACACTGAAATAATTTTTCAAATCGGTCCAGTAGTTTCGGAGCCTATTCAATACAACAAACAAACAATCAACCATTCTTCTTTATAATATTAGTATAGGTAGGTAGATGTAAATATGTTTCGGATCCTTTAAGGCCTGTGACCATGGGCGCATTCATCATGATGGACCATTTCAATGAACCAATAAGTTCATATACAAGAGCAATAGTTTACTTTATAGTGCGATCCTATATGAAAAAAGTTTTTCAATCAATACGGACGACCCACTTGATATTCCGATGGTTATTGAGTGCCGTGAAGTTTTCCGGGTAGTAGGATCTGCAGATATGTAGCCCACTAACTTCGGCTTAGAAAATTTTACTGAGGTTTTTATGTGTAAATACTTATGAGACGGCACACCAAATTTCCTTTGCAAAATGGTTGGCGTAACTTTTTATTAGTATACTTACCTTCATGGGTTGTGTTAAAGTTTACGAACCCTGAGATATAACAGAGATGGAATCGCAAGATTTAGCCTCCAATAAAGCCTCCGTATATTTATAAATCTTTGCAAAAAATACAATGTTACAGCATTAAACAATTGGTGGCTTTTTTAACTATGTTCACCACGGTGTTACCCAAATCCATCTAATTTTCCTAATCCTTTGGGAATTTCTAAAAATCCTTTCTTAACGAATGTCTACGTCATAACTATACCTATGTGTGCTAAAGAACAATGGCAGCCGCCCATACATTGTTTTAGTTGAGATAAAATTCCTACGTCTTTTAATGAAAAATATCTTGTTTGATTCAGCATCCAACTTCTAGCTAGTTTGTGTAAGATTTTTATTTAGAGAGAGCCGAGATTAATAGATATTCAGTCATGAACTTTTGTAGGTTATATCTTTACGTCATTTCATATTATTCATTTCGCGATTGTAAAACCGCAATGTCGTATTAGTATTTCTCTAACTTAGTTATTTCAGCATGCAATAACTTGTAAAAATATTTTTAAATGGTACTTATATACACAAATAAATAATCTTATAGAAAGTGACCCAGTATAGCAGCCAGTCTCCGTCAGAATTATTTATTATAACTGCTAGTCTATTATTAAAGGTCTGTGCAATGAGGCAATAGGATTGTTCTAAAATAATAGGATTTTATATATACTAAGGCGCAAGCATCTGAGTTGAGCAATACTACATAGTTGTCAACTGTCATCATCAACTTATTTTTCAACTTTGGATCTTAGTCTTTTTGTAATTTATAGACGCTCGAATTCATATCAACTAAGATTTTGCCATTGTTCTTTCAGCCCAATCCGTTCAGAGGTTTGAGCTGTGCGTTTGTAGATCAGTCAGTCAGCCAGGCCGCCAGACGGCCATTTTTGCTTTTCATTCAAATATAATAGGAAGCTTCAACCATTAGTCACCAAAAGGCTATCTTACCTCTTTTTACCGACCTTTTTGAACCTTTTAAACTTATCATCACAATTTTTGCAGCGCTCTGGCTCACTCTGCTGGTGAGTTTGTCTAGATCGGTACACAAGGCTACACATCATATTAATACCAGTATAAGCTGATCTCTCATTGAATATTGTAAATGTGTAACTATAATAATAATATACTTACATAATGCATACATTCTGCCGTTAAACAATAATTTTCTAACATTAAATGTTCCTTTCTTTATGAAATTTTGCCAGAATGTATTGGCAAACTCTTATCTTTTTTTATATTACTAGCGTCTCACCAGCGGTGAATATTTCCCCCGTTTTTCAACATTTTTCATTGCTACTCCGCTTCTATTAGTAGTAGCGTAATGGTATATAGCTTACTAGTTCCCGCCAGCGGCTTCGCCCGCGTGGTCTTATAATTTTTTCCCCCGTTTTTGCAACATTTTTCATTACTACTCCGCTCCTATTAGTCGTAGCGTGATGATATCTAGCCTAAGCCTTCCCCGATAAATGGGCTATCGAACATGGAAAGAATTTTTCAAATCGGTCCAGGACTTTTTGAGTTTATTCGTTACATACAAAAATACAAATCTTTCCTCTTTATAATATTAGTATAGAGTATAGAAATTGACTAGTATAGATAACCTTTCCCGATAAATGGGATATCATCCTCCTGCCCTTATCCCTATTTACTTGGGGTCGGCGCAGTATGTCTTTTTCTTCCATACATCTCTATTAGCCGTCATCTCATCATTCACTTCCTTTGTGGTCATATCCTTTCTCAGACAGTCCATCCATCTTTTCTTTGGTCTTCCTCTTCCCTTATATCCATCCACATTCATGCTTAAAACCTTTTTGGTAACATGCTCTTCCCTTCTACGCATCACATGTCCATAGCACGCTAAGCGGTTACTGCACAACTTTTCAGTAACCGGTACTACTTTCAAACTACCTCTTATATACTCATTCCTGACCCTGTCCATTCTTGTAACTCCACACATTCCGCGTAGCATTCTCATCTCAGCTGCATGCAATTACCTTTCATGCATCCCTTTTGTAGCCCAACATTCAGACCCATACAAGACGGCAGGTCTTATCATGCTTTTGTATATTTTCCCCTTTAGTTTAAGGGGAATTCGGGGGTCGCACACAGTTCCCGTAACCTGCCGCCATTTCATCCACCCTGCGTTAATTCTGTGCTTAACAGTTCTATCTATTTCCCCATTGTTTTGTACCACTGAACCAAGGTATCGAAAATCAGAGTCTGAAAGAATTTTTCTAATTGGTTCAGAAGTTTCAGAACCTATTCAGTACAAACAAACAAACAATCAAATCTTTCCTCTTTATAATATTAGTATAGATTTATTTGTAACACACTGAGTAATTATTTATGTATCACTTGCTTATACGGTGAAGGAAAACTATATGCCTGAGAGTTTTTTTTTCTGAGGCAAGTTTGCGAACCGGCACTGTGACAGCACATTTATGTTGACTACACCTTTAACTCTTCTCATTCCGAGAGGACATAAAATTAATTGTTAGTGATGTAAAAATGTATATATATCATTTGTAAATGTATATTATTTGTGGTATCTCTTAGTAACAAGTATCTACAAAAACCATGTATTACAGCTATACGTAGAATTTATTTGGCGGATAATTCCAATATTAAAAGGACTTTCCGGAAACTTCTGGTGGTGCGTAAATATTCAATTTTAAACATGAGTGATTTGGTAATGTGTTTGAAGATTTCGCGAAATATATATAAACAGATACCGATACCTTTTACGCTCCAATAGCCGTATCTAGTCGTGGGTAAATAAGCTATTCTTACAATAATCTATATCTACGAGTATCTATATAAATAACTAGCTTCCCGCCAGCGGCTTCGCCCGCGTGGTCTTGATAACTTTTTCCCCCGTTTTTGCAACATATTTCATTGCTACCCCGCTCCTATTAGTCGTAGCGTGATGGTATATAGCCTATAGCCTTCCTCGATAAATGGGCTATCTAACACTGAAAGATTTTTTCAAATCGGTCCAGTAGTTTCGGAGCCTATTCAATACAAACAAACAAACAAACAAATCTTTCCTCTTTATAATATTAGTATAGAAAATGAATCACTTAATGTGACGTCTTAATTTGACGTCTGTGGTGTGAGTTGAGTTGAGTTGAGTGGTTCGAGTACCTGACTGCTGATCACGAGGTCGTGGGTTCGATTCCCACATGACTCAAAAATTTGTGATGATGAATCTAAGTATTTGTGTTTCTGTTTCCTTAGTCTGGGTGTTTCCTATGTTATAATAAGAATGTATTTACAAAAAAAAATATAAGTATTATATACATTGTCTAGTACCCATAGTACAAGCTCAGCTTAGTTTGGGACTAGATGGTGCTGTGTAAAAATATCCTCAATTTTTTTATTTAATATTTATGTGTTTCTAAGCGCAAAACTCGGGATCGGCTGACCCGATTTGGCTAATTTCATATATTTTTGTGTTTGATGTGGTCTGAGGAAGGTTCTTATGGAGAGAAAAATCGTTAAAAATACGAGGAAAAGGGTAAAAACAGGGAAAAGCAGGCAAAGCTGCATACGGGTCGCTAGTTTATAATAGAAAGTAAAAAGTACTGATGAAAATCATCACGCTTTATTCCCCGAGGCTTTAGGCAGAGTACAGGCAGGCGTATGTACGCCACTGCGTACTAATGACTATTGCCATCAACCGGGCACACATCCAAAGTCCGAGCTGCTACTAGGAATTTCACAGAAAATCCCAATAATACTGCTCGACCCGGGAATCGAACGTTGTTTAAATAAATGTAGGCAAGTTCAAAAAATGTTGGTACAAGTAATATTATTATAATGTGTCTAGGCGATTGTGTTTGTACCTATGTAAGTATTCCTATTTCTACATGCAATTGTGATACCGGACATAATAAAAATATATCAAAATAGTTTTATTCTATAGCACTTATGAAATGTCGAATCTAGGTGCACGGTTCCAAATTAGTCGTTTCCTATGGACAATAACCGGCAAGAAACTCCATGGTTAGATACTCTTTAAATTTTTTGTATTTTTTTTCACAATATCTGATACCTACAGTAATATTATACTATGAATGCTTAGATAAATATGAGAACACAATCTAGAAACGACAAAAAACTGGTGATGTTGGTCACACTTAAAAAAAAGAACCAGGTTCGATACCCTAGAAACTTTTCGTCAAAAAACCTCGAGCCTACCACAATATTGTTGATGTTTATTTGTAAAAAAAAACATGTTGTATGTACAATCTATACTAATATTATAAAGAGGAAAGGTTTGTTTGTTTGTTTGTTTGTTTGTTTGTTTGTAATGAATAGGCTCCGAAACTACTGGACCGATTTAAAAAATTCTTTCACCTTTGGAAAGCTACATTATCCCCGAGTAACATAGGCTATATATCATCACGCTACGACTAATAGGAGCGGAGTAGTAATGAAAAATGTAGCAAAAACGGGGAAAAAATTATAAGACCACGCGGGCGGAGCCGCTGGCGGGAAGCTAGTTATTTATATAGTAAACGTTATGCCAAAACCAGGTCTAAAATGTAAATACGCACTGCTGCAAAAACGGTTTTTGTTGAAAGCGATATGAACATGAATAATTTTGTATTTTTGTTGAGCTTTTTTATTGCAAAAAAAGCAGTTCATTTAGCTGTATGTGAAGTATTTATTTTGAATGTATGAAATGAATTCATTTATGTTAGACATTGAATGTCAAATGTGTCAGAAATACTTTTAATACCTACATTTTATAAAGTATAGTAGCAAGTATAAAACTTCCCGAGAAGAGACTAACTCTCTTATTTATAAAAAAACTGTTATAACAATATAACTTTGTTGTATCCGTCCACCCGTCTGTCGTTCTCAAATAAATGAAATAATGATTTTTTTATTATAAATCTAATTTGGGTAGTAAGAAATAATGATTTTTTACACGTTACAAAAAAACTGCAGAAAAAATAGAAAAATTGATAAAAAAAGTTAACGCAGGGGGGTCTAAAATCATGTACTGAACTCATGGTATTCGGATGTGCGTCGATGTCCTTTCCACCTTGTGAAGAAAGTCATTTATATTTAAATTTGAGTGAGCGATACAATGGAACAGTTAATAAAAAACTATTATGAAGACAACCAATTGATTTTGATTAACTGTAATTTGCAAATACTCAGACAAACCATATTTCTGTAATAATTTTGTAAACTTATTTTGAGTTGGTAAAGTGTTGGCGGGTCTAAACGTTCACTGAACGAAAGATTTTCACCAAGTTAATTTAGTGCCTTCTCATTCCCTAATTAAGACTGAAAGTTATTAATTTCAGAAGAATAAATTGGGACTTTCGACTTCGAAGTCAGATCACTGAAAACTTTTCAAGTCTATAATTTAATTACATTAAGAATTCTTTGGTCAAGAATGCTGGTAATAATTTTTTTTTTAGATCATACGCTCGTCCCATTTTGACTTTGGGATCATCTTAATCACCCACATAGTTTCAGAATATTTGACACATAATTGAATTTTTAGCTCTAAGTATTTAGGTACTGCGTAAGAAATGTGTTTTATCAAAAACGAGATTATAATTTAAACATGCCACATAAATTACCTCAATGGCTTTGTGGTTGTAAGCGTGATTGCTACGCCAGAGTACCTGGGTTTGATCTCAGGTCAAGCAGTGTTATTGACTTTTTATTAAATTCTCAGTAATATAGCTGAGAGTTTGGATATGTGCCCTGTTAATGACGGTAAGCTAGCCCCCTATTGCATAATGACCAAAACGTACCGGCGAATTGAACCAGCGACGCGCGTTACTGACTGCGTGAAAACTTTTGAATTCAAACAAGCTTAAGCCACAAGTAACAAGCCTTATTAAATTTCCCTTAAAATACCTGTAGCAATTTAGTTATTAGATTTCTACTCAAAAACGTAAAACGCTTCTCATTTTATCTCGAAAAATACAAGTTTAACTCAACTTGCCACAAAACTTATTTTTCCGTAAAATAACAACGTTTCAGTATTTATTTATTACCTGTTTCGCTGATTTTTCTTCTAACAACGCTATTATAAAACTACAAAAACTTCGCCGCTGCAGCTGCCGATACTCTAAAAATAAATTTAAAAAACAATGATTGGTCGAAGCAGGCTAATGGCGCTGAAGCGATCTCCTTTTTTATTTTCTATAACTTTATTTTGGACTAGAATCGATTGGTTTGGTTTAAAAGTGGAAGTGGAGTTCTAGCTATACCGATTAGCAGTTAATTTACCGGTGAGCAATACTTTTCGTTCAATAAAATATAGATTATTGCATTTACACATGCAAACTATAATTTGACGCAGCAGGGTTCAAACTTGCGTCCTCTAGTTTGATGCACCTGATTATGTATAACAATTGTCATTAAATCAAAGGAATTGAAAAAGGCATAAAACGGTTCACCTTTTTGTAATATTTTTTATGCTAATTCATTTTATTATTATTATTTTAGCCCGAACTGTCTCAAAAAAAAACGTCCTGCCACCTACGACTTTAATAAACTAATTTTTAAACTCATTCATTTAGTTGATATTATTTAGGTACTCATTCCGTGGTATGCCCAATAAATAATAGCAAAAGTATTTGTTACATTTCGAAAGTAGCGCACAAACGGTAAAACAGGCGTATGTAAAATATAAAAGTGTGGTAAAGTTAAAAAATAAACCTTATGTTATGAGTAAAAAGCAAATTGCTAATGTACAATTACAGTAAAGTTTGACTATTGTCACAAAATGAATTCTGGTATATTAAACTTATTTATGATTAATATTTATTCATAGTAGGTAGGTACAGTACATATTGTGTATTTCTATTTAATCATAAAACTTAGCACTTAATAATATATCAATGAAGCTTAAAAATTAATAAAACATATAATTATCTATTATTTTTTTAACGTTACAGTACAAACGATACAAATAAAAATAGATTTTGTATTTTACTATATTTCACTTTATTAATGTCATCTAATCTAAATCTAAAATCTAATCTAATCATCATTTTGGGTACAAAGCTTATTCATCCACATAAACGCAAAAATAAGGCGGTTTGCAGCTTATTTTAAATAACGTAAAACATCGCTTAACATCTTTTCACAGCAGTGCTAATTATAAACTATGCAAGCCAAACCGCAGTTCCCTAATAAAACACAAAAAAACTCCAACTTTCACCCGGCTCGTTTACAGTCTAAACGCGCCGAACTATGATCATTTATTTTAAAAGTAGTTTCACCTACTGTTTTATAATATTTTGCTCGTAGACAGTTATATTATTATGTGTCATACAGTAAAATAAAAATATTTTTTAAATGTAGGCTACTTTTTGGAAATCTTCTTTCTTATGCAAACGCGTACGGTACGTGTTTATAAGCGACTGTATAAGCCTTTTCGTGAAAATGCTGCTACATACACAACGGAACCACTTAATCTAGCAGTCTTTGTTCTAAAGGGCAAGCAGACTCGTGTAACCCCACCTTAACGCACACAATGGGGTAATCCTGAATATTCATTTAACATAACTAATAAGTAAATTGTAACAACACATTGTTCACTAAAATAGAAACAATGTTACGTAAGTGAAGGTGGACAAAAGGGAGGAAGCTGTGTAAAATTTCGAGGTGTTTTGGTATCTAAGGATAATAGTGAGATTGATAAAACACTATTTTGTTACACACACTTAAATAAATAAATAAATATAAATAGATAAATATCCTGGGACATTTTACACAGCACCATCTAGTCCCAAACTAAGCAGAGCTTGTACTATCGGTATTAGACAATGGATATAATACTTATATACTTTTTTTTTTGTAAATACATACTTATAATACATAGGAAACACCCAGACAAACACAAACATTTATATTCATTACATAAATATTTGTGTCCTGTGGGAATCGAACCCACGACCTCGTGATCAGCAGTCCGGTACTCGAACCACTAAACCACAGACGTCGTCGATAAACCATTGAACAGATTTCAATAAAACTTGGCAGTAGTCCATGATTTGTGGGAATGTAGCATACCAACACGTCTATCTCAATAGGATCAACATTACTTAGTATAGTATGCAATGGCACTAGATAGTTAATAAATGAATATATAATAAGTTCCATAAATAATAAAGAAGTTTTGGAACCCAATTAGTCCATTTCTTCTACGGAATACAATTCCGTAGAAGAAATGGACTGATTAAAAAACTTAATGATTAAAAAACGAACCCAGAACCCCAATCTTTTTTAATAACCCAAAAACATGCAACAAAAGCATGCACTACCTACTAATCACATTTTCAAGACTACACAAAACATGCACGACTTGCAACAGACGGGGTTACATCAAACCTCATTAGTGAACTCCACAATGTTTGAAGATCAGTGCGCCACTACACACACGATACAGAATATACCGTGACTGAATCTCTTTTGGATCGCTTGTTTGAATTATGCTGTTTGACTATAAACTAGATATGTTCGTGGCTCTAGTTGAAGTGGGGCTAGAAATTTTGAATTGGGAAATCCTATGAATATTGTGCTGACAGTTAAATCATAATGTTTTCAAATTAATTTTATTCCCTAAATAATTTCAACCCAGATCCAGCTGTCCCTAGCTGTCCCCCCAGCAACGCCCTAAGCCGAGGTCCGAGTCCCGTTAGGGGACGCCCTTAGCTGCGGTTGCTTAGTTTATAAGTGTCCATGGCTGGAGGCACAAAAGGTGCCTCGCCACCAAGCCCGGTTAAGATTCTAAAGCTCCTGAGCTAGAATCTACATCCGCCATATAAAAAAAAAAAAAAAAATTTTATTTTTGTACACCATTGTATTGTATAATAAGTACACAACTATCTTGACTTACATAAATTATTGTAGAACTGTCTATAAGCATATTTAGTGCAACAAACTTCTGTTATCTTGATTATCATATCAGCCAAAAGTGGTTCACTGCTGACGAAAAGCCTCCCCCATTGACTTCCACAGGGTCCGGACGTAAGCTACCTGCATCCAACGACTCCCAACGACGTCAGTCGTCGGTCCATCTCGTTGGAGGCCGTCCCACGGTCATGTGATCTTATAAGTAACATAATTATAACAGACACTTACTAGACTATTTGGCTATCTTCACTATCACTACAATACTAACTACGCAACTACGCAACTACACTGACTACGCAATGACAAAATTTATACTAAAATAAAATCTAAGTTCACTGACGTAATAAATATCTGATTAGTTCAAACAGTAGTGACGCGTCGAAGGGACACATGGGGTACTTCTGTCTGCACTGTTCTGGGTACTTCACTCCATGTTCGTAAGCCTCCATGAACACGGCATGAGCAGAGCTATCATGTTCTGAAGGTTCTAACCTGTAACACAATGTATAATTAATCGCAGAATAGGGGTTAAAATGTTCACATAAAGCAATTTATTTAGCTTTCCGCCAGCGGCGTCGCCCTCATGGTCTGGTTATTTGTTATAAATTATAATTAGCCTATGTTACTCGGTAGGGAGAGGGACGCAGTTTTATAATGGTGAAACAATGTTTCAAATCAGTCCAGTAGTTTCGGAGCCTTTTCAATAAAAACAAACAATCACATCTTTCCTCGAATAAGGATATTTTAACACAGTTTCAGAGCAAATAGACTTTTATAGACGAATAGAACTGAAAAAACCAGCGAAAATATTCCAGAATAGGCTTCATAATATTGAGCCCGGAATACTAAAAACACCACCGTAACGTAACAAATACAGTCATTAATTTCCATGTAAATACGTTTACCGTACGTAAAATTTTATAAATTCCTTCATAAACCCACAAATAAAGATGTATATTATGTCAGGTTAAACGAGACGTAAAAGAGGTCATAACTAGGAATAACTCATAGAGAGTTAATGATTTTTTAACATCACCTTCGTCATACCATCAGCCTGGATTCCGCGAACGGTTAGACAGAAGAGTATCTAGCTACTAATATACCTACTCATACTTTTCTGATTTGTTTAGGTTAGTAGGGGCGAGACTACTGCCATTTAATTTAAAAAAAATCCTAAGTCGAGCTGCTGGGTACTGAGAATTTCATAGAAAAACCAATATTCCTTTACTTGACTTAGAAATCGAACCCGGTATCTGAAGTTGCGCTTACGACCACACTACGACTCACGAAGCATTCCCTGAATTTGTCTTAGTTATAAAATCACCACATGTGAAGATTATGCAGCTGCAAGAAATGTAAAGTTTCTAGGACAAGAGGTAACTTAGTTTAGCAAAGTTATAGACTAATGCATTGAGTAGATAGTTACCTACAGCAATTCGCAATAAAGCTGGTAATATTACGACATACATTGAATTTCAGTATTAAGACAAATAAATAATCATGTTATGTGTCTAACGGCCGGAAAATGTAGTATACATGCATTTATAGTGTGAAGTCGGGGCGGGTTGCTAGTATAATGACTATACTACCGACATCAAAATCAATTTTCGTATAAAACCAGAGTGATATCGATACCAACATCTCCTCTAATACCAAAACCACCTAAATACACAGTACAACAGTGAAACAGTAAGTTTAACCGGATTATACGTTGGTCG
Organism: Acronicta psi; assembly: GCA_946251955.1. Classification (NCBI taxonomy): domain Eukaryota; kingdom Metazoa; phylum Arthropoda; class Insecta; order Lepidoptera; family Noctuidae; genus Acronicta; species Acronicta psi. The sequence goes on along the minus strand of OX276475.1, from coordinate 3,862,816 downwards.
CGCTAAGTTGGATCGATGCACGTACTATCAATATTTGTTGCTTTGATTAAATTCCGATTCATAGGACTCGAATCGGTTCGCTTTGCACCAACACTGCGCTATTGGAATACTGTATAAATATTACTGTGAAGGTTATAATAGTGCGGAGATTGAAGAATAATATGAATGGGTTTTTTAATACTCAATCATTCGGCGTGGGTAAAGATTAACGTTTTGTTGTTGAGGGATTTGGTGACTGTTGAATCAACTCTGATAGTACGTAAATTTTATGGTATGATATTGTTCTTGAATAGTAATGAGTTGACCATTGCTATACGATTGAAGAAAAATGTACCAGTGTCTCGACCATGAGTTTTTGTCACTAGACTCGCTAGCGACGCCGTAAAATGTTTGTATGGAAAACCCTCGCAGCACCTCTAGCGGTTCCGTAAGGAACTAAAATCTGCTATGAGATTACAGCGTTTCGATGCGTAAAAAAGCTATCGAAAGTCGTACAGTTATACCGTGGTTAAGAGTTTAACCATTACCTTATCAGACATCGGGGTCGAAGTTTTTTCTATTGTTATTATGTTGGTATCATAAGCTGGCAATGTTGCCATTGAATTATAATGGGTGGTGGTTTTCTATAATTCTATGGTATTGTTTGTTGTGAGTCAGACAGACGAAAAATATATATTTTTCTATCTTTCTTCTTGTTCAGACATCGGGGTCAAAATTAAGAGGTTTAAAAAATAAAGAAACCAAAAAATGTTGTCTGCAAATATTGTACAGAGAATAAAAGCTGTATTAATTAAATACAGAGTAATGTGTAATTTCATACCAATCTAAGACAAAGCTACTCTTATATTCTAAAAAACTCGTACACAATTATGTTTTTTAATAATAAATTTGCTGGAAACCTTTAAGCAAAGGATCCGGTTTTAATATTACAATATTTTAATATCAAGGAAAAGAGGAAAAAGGTCGCGGGTTTTAATTACGAATAAATAAGATGCTTTCGTTACGATCGCAATGTAATCATTAAAAAAAAGAGGGATATGGATGTTTCAGTGGTATTAAGGTTAACAATTAATAGAAAGAAAGAAACATTTATTCAACAAGTACATAAAACTTAATTACTAAGAAAAGGTGTAAAAACAACAACAAATAAATAAAATAATAAAACAAAAAATAACAATAAAAAAGTTGTCTCATTTCCTATTCTAGGTTCTAGGTTTCTAGGTTCGTCCTAAGTCGACTAAAGTGGTATTGTTATTTTTTCTTTTAGGAATATTGCTTTATTTTTATCCGACAAGTAATATAACAGGAACTTATCAGGTGGTAGAATAAGCCCTAACTGTCTTAGTGCGTCATACACAAACGCCTGACATTAATTGTCGAGCCAGGGTCCACCAGCCAATAAATGCCTGGACCTTTGGATGGCGGGGCATCATCCTCGTATCACCACAATATTTAAGTTAAAAGATATTTTTGCTCTTTGACTAACGCATCTTGCAGAGAGCGAATGCGCAATCTGTTCTCCCCAAAGCCATTTGCTAATTAAAGGATGCATTCAATGCCCTTGGTTCGTGGCTTTCTCTCATTAAATTCCGTAATATACGGTTTACGGCATGCAAACTATGGCTGTAATATTTTGTTGTTTTTATTTTTTAGAAGTAGAACGTAGCGTCGTTTTTTTATTTGTTCTTTGCGAGAATTGGGTGGCTAAACTGCAAATGCAAATGATGAAGCAAATTTGATTCATAGTACAAAATTGTTTAGGAATTCTTAAGGTTTTAAATACGAATTAATTTAGAGAAATTAAAGAATTTATATTTAAAAAATATATTATGTAATCAATGAAAAACTTAGATGTAATTTTTTAATAGTGTCCACTTAGTTTTGGTCCACATAGGAAAAAGATAATTATAATAATTTTATGGAACACATTTACACATACCATCCATGTTCCTATCTAGCCTATCTATCTACAGCTATTATTGTACTACCCGGTAATCTCAAACTGCATTCAAAGACAAACAAAATTACTTTTAGAACAACGTAATATTTTTCTCTGTTCCCGACGCTGACGACACGCCTCTGCATACACAAGCCCATGATGAAACAAAAACACAATAAATAGTCAAGTTATATTAAATCGGAGATGACATCCACGTTTATGATAAACGAGGACCTATATTTTATATCACGTGACTTGTTGGAGTTTTATATTGGTAGTACTTACTTATAGTCTGCGCGGAACTAGTTGGCCGCGCCTTCGGTATGTGGGCGGCGGGACGGAGGGGCGAGGTCGCCTGCGCGTGGTGGGACGAAGGGACGGGTGCGCTTGTGTTCGTTCACAGTTATCCACCGCCTCACCCCCGTCCCTACCTAAGGCGCAGCCAACTAGTTCCGCGCGGACTATAAGTATTTGTGAGAAGCAGTGACACCGTCAGGGCGCTGATCTGCCGTGAGGTCCAATTCAGTACCTCAACCATGAGTTCTATCGAGTTTCTTTCAATGGGTTTTTTACGCATCAAAACGCTGTAATCTCATAGCCGATTTTAGTTCCTTATGTAACTGCTAGAGGCGTTGGACAGTTTTCCACGCAAATATTTTAAGGCATCGTTACTAGCGAGTTTAGTAGCAAAACTCATGGTTGACGTGCTGTACATTTATGATTTTGAAATAACAACATTTTTCTACGGATTCTCAAACATTTTTCTAAGGCTCAGCGGGGAATACAGGCGTAATGGTATGTTATCCCACTCAATTAAATACAAGATGCTCCCTTTCACGATCAGGAAACAAAAACTTCTTCATCTTCAACCTTAGTTAATTGATTTTCTAGCTTTCTTCTATGGTAACAAAGTCCGTTCTCCCCAGAACTTGTTATAGTTTGTTCAAAGGCCGATGTTGCCGGCAAAATGTTGTTTACAAAACCGGTTTGTGGTTGAGGAAACCGCACGTCAGTTGCCCGTTTCTTACTAAGATGCAGCCATAGACTTTTAATTGGTTTTCTGATAAGAAATTGCAGTAAACGATTCTTAAGAGTGAAAGTAAATATAAGATTAAAATAAATAAATAAATATCCTGGGACATTTTACACTGCACCATCTAGTCCCAAATGTAAAGTGTACTAGACAATGGATATAATACTTATATACTTTTTTTTTGTAAATACACCCAGACAAACACAAACAGTTAAGTTTATCACATAAATATTTGTGTCCTGTGGAAATCGAACCCACGACCTCGTGACCAGCAGTCCTTTAGTCGAACCACTAGACCACAGACGTCGTAGACGTCGAGATTATAACATGAAATATGAAGTGTGTCAAAAAATTCACAGAATAATAGTTCTTAACTTTCACTTGATTGGCGTAGTAGATGACGGTTAATTTAAATTATTTCAGAATCAGGTATCCACATAAGGCTGAATTTCGTGTGTAGAGTTTCGTGACATTTATTCTAGTCCCGATCATCTTCACAATACTAATAGATAGGTAATAATAGGTACTACATAATTATCATCACGCATATATTCCCCGGAGAGTTAGGAAGACGAGCTAGCTATTCGCCGCTACGTTTAGGCTCCATGTAGGTAATAGGGGGTGAGCCTATCGTCATTAACCCAGTACGAATCCTAACTCCGACCTCCTACTGATAATTTCATACAAAAAACTACTGTTCGACTTGGAACTCGAACACAAGACCTCGAGCTTAAAAGTCGTGTTTAGGACCTAGATTAACGAAGAAGTCAATTATGACCAAAATTAAGATTATAATTAAGAATGAAATATTTTTATTCAGCATGCATATATTCATACGAATATGACTTGCCTGCGTGTCACGATACCGTTAAAGCCACAATAACGTCATAATTTAGAAGATAATCTAATAGAAATTCACATGAATAGTGAAAATATTTTAAATTAATGTAAGAACCTATTTTCATTCATGGTTATAACGTATAAACATTATAACGAGGACAGTATAAAAAGGTTGATGTATGATACACATACATTTTTATTGTTTGTGATTCTTGGTAAACTGAAATTCTTGGGAAAACAGAATATTTTAGGCGAGCCTTGTAAAATTGAATACTAAACTAAAGCAGTGTTTTATTTAATTTATTCATTAGCACATTATGACGTAGGGGCCTGTTTCATCATCCCTGGATAGCCGTTAACTGCCGGATAAATAAAAAAAGGGAATAAAAATTTCATGAAATTATCTGCCAAGTAAATTAACGGGAACTTATCCAGAGGTGGTAAAGGCCGTAAAGTTATAAAGTTAACGTATAGTACTACACGTTAAAGTATAATAATCCATACTGTGTGATGACTGTGTTCACTCTATATTGATCAAAAAGTTTAAAGCGTAAAGCCCCAATTACAAGCTAGACCTATCGATCGAATTTTAAAAGCGGTGAGTCCCCAAAGCCAAACTTCGTACCACCAAATCCGGCACTAAAATGTACTTACTATCTGCAACCGGACAATGAAGGCAGTTTTATGAGCTCTCTCGAACGTTCTCATGAATTTACGTCCTGACGACTGATTTATTGGGCTTTAGCCAGAGACATTAATATACTGACTATGTACTAGACTCGTTTCATCAAAAAGTACTGTATAAACTCGTAGTCAGTTTATTATAACGCATTTGAATTCCGTGACAGTTTTAATACGTATTTCTTTAATGTTTCATTTTTGACAATTAATCATTCGATCGCGGATAAGACAAGTTGCAATTTGACATTCGAATCGATAAACGAATAGAAACAATATGTATAGAAGCTTTCGACAAATCGGGTAGTCACTAATGTCATTTCCATACATTTTGTTTCTATTCGTTTGTCGATTCTTATGTCAAAATGCAACTTGTCTAAGCACTCTGGGGGCCTAGCCAAGTTGCAATTTGACATTCCAATCGATACGCGAATAGAAGGAAAATCTATGGAATTGACACAAGCTTTCGACAAATCTGGCTGTCACTAATGTCTTTTCCATATTTTCTTTCTATTCGTTTCCGAGTCGAATGTTAAATTGCAAATTGTTTAGGCCCCTGTAATTGAAAAGGCAGGACGAGCTTACTGGTTTTGTACATCAGTCGCTTTAGACCAACAGTTTACAAATGTATCGAACTCTTATTAACGTAACGATTTGAAGTGCAGCTTCTTTTTAGTTACTTATTTAACAGCATGTTAAATAACCAAGAAAGGAAGTAAGGAATTTTTATTTATTTATTGAATGTGTCTTGAATTAACTTGTAATTTAGATGATAATATTTTCGACCAATATCGTTATACCTATAAACAAGAAACAAATAGGAACATCTCTATAGGTATTACGATATAAACATCGACCCAGATTTATAAAAAAACTCGCTCGTTAACTTCAGCGTTGTTTTGACACACACCGAAGTTCTCTTATTCGAAGAATAATAATGGAATACGTGATAAATCTTGGAGAATTTATTTCGCCGCCCATTACACCCGCAAATGTGAGGTGAATTCGCTGAACATTAGATGGATTCGCGGCGAGACCGTTGGTACCCCGATTCAGTATGTTGATAAAAGCTTTCGTGATCATTTTATTGATTTAAGCCGGCTTTCATCCATCGCCAGGGTAGGAGATGGATTTTTGGGAAAGGACTAAATGTAACATGTTGATAAAGAAAAAATATTTCGAAAAATATGAAATTATTTTAGATTGGCTTCAGGATTTCAATTTAAATATAACAATGCCAAAGGAAAGGTTTTCGAAGTTACTTCAAAGCTTCAAAGTGAATGTGGGACTTCGATTTCTATTCGTACTTCCTATTGAATTCCCTTCTTTTGATGACAATGTCAAATAATTTTGGTCTATTTTTTATATTCTTTGATTTCACTAATAATTATATTGGTTATTATTTAAGAGTTGCTCACCTCCCACAATACTAGTTCTTACTTAGTCTATATAACAACGCCGCTGGTGGCAAACTAGTTTGATAAAAGTATAGCCAAAAACATGACTACACAGCAATACATTTTCCTACAAATTATTCGTTAATATACAGCCTAACCTACCATCCGATTTCACACTTTTACATGAAGAGAATCTAAAAAAAAGTGGAAACTGATAAAAAGTAATTTGGGTCAAATGTTCTGTGGGTCAGATTGTAAAAACCCACTCGTGGAGAAGACGTTATTCGAGTGAATAATACGAAGCTGTTTTCTCTTTTCAAAGAAATTCATCTTTTCAACTTTTTGACGTGGTTTGAGTAAGTATTGAGTAGGTACTCGTAACGTAACAGCATACAATCATGCCTGTAGAGGGTTAAGTAGAGATAAATTAACGTCCAAGTACATCCAAGGATCGTAGCAAATGGAAATCTGTAGTCTCTGCCTACCCCTATGGAAAACAGGCGTGAAGCTATGTATGTATGTAAGTAACTATGTATGTTTGTACACCCAAGGATCGCCAGGTAATTTTATCTCAATTAATACGAAGACAACCTATTACTCTCAATAATTAAGTGAAAGCAGAAAAACATTAATATCGACGGTTAAAAGGTAATAGGGGATAAGCGACAAAAGATGAAATGTTCAGGAGAGCCGTTCAAAGTTTTAAATTTTAGAAAAACTGACGTATTTTTGTTATTTATTAAGATATTGCGAAAAGTGAAACAGTTATAAAATCAGATAGAAATGGAACAGTTACTGGTATCCTTAGTTTTAGTGATTTGACGTTATTTAAAGTAGTTTTTGTCGCTTATAACCACAGCTTTTAATTTTTGAATGAGGAAATATGGCATAAGATACAAATGACAAAATCAAATATTAAAGGATAAGAAGCATATGCGACATTCGAATTTATCATTTCTCAAGGTAAAAGGGTATAAGCGACTAGACCGTTCAATCAATATTATAGGAAAAGAAGGATAAGGTACTTTTCATAGTGGTTGTATAAAAGATAATAGGGCACAAGAAACAGTCGGCATTCAAAATAATACCAGGATATAAGACATTAGTAACACACAATGTCGCTACGAAGCAAAGAAATATGGATGAAACGCCACCCCAAAAATAATGAAGTAGCGCAACCAACACAATCCTTCATCAGGAAAATATCTAAAACAGATATTACACGACACCGTAACTGGGTCTCTAACTTCTAAAGTAGGGTGAAATTGCTTGGGAGTAAATTTTCACAAAAACATACTAAGGATAGATCCTTAATATGTTTTAAGGCCTCTTAGTAAGATAGATCTTACTAAGAGGCCTATTACAGTATACCATGCTATAATTTTACACTAAATGGTAGATTTAAAAGATATAGCTCGTCATTTCATATTTACTAACGAGCAGATTAAATAATATGGAATTAGCGACAATCGTATTTATATTAGTAAACGGAAGTAAGGTATAACCACCAGTGTCATATTAAAATCAATTTAGGTAATAGGGCATAACCGACTTGGCTGTCATTAAGAACTAAATGGAAATAGAGGATAACCGCCAGAGTTATATAAGTATGCATTTTGTATATAGGGCACAAGCGCCACAGCTCTGTTAAATTACGAAATGGAAGTAAGCTTTAAGCAACATTTGTACTTTTCAATTGAAATGCTTAAAAGGCATAAACAACCATAAGCTTGGCACCCTTGTGAAGTAAAAAAGCATTACCGACAACAAACCCAAAATAAATCATTTTTGTAGGGGTACAATCACCTTTATAGCAAAAATGACTAGAATTTTCATCGGTTAGCTAAAATAATACTATAAAATGTTGTTTTTTTGCTTGGGCATAAACGCCAAAAAAGTCATCGTAGAGCCATGGGAGTAAGCGCATTCGAAAGAGCAGAAAATTTCAAGTCCAATGGCATATATAACTCATTTTTGACCAAAATGTCGCTTATGCCCTATTTCCTTTTAACCGTCGATATGTTATATTTACATTTCTTAGTCTTTTTGTTTAAATAATCTGTCCGAGTTCAAAAATAAAAGTTTTTATTTCTTTCTATGTTCACAATTACCTGTTTGGAGGTGTGTTACTGTTTTACGCTGCAACGGGTGGACGATTTTTACTGCAGTCTTGAATAAACAAGTTGGATATTTACGTTATATAAAACACTAGCTTCCCGCCAGCGGCTTCGCCCGCGTGGTCTTATAATTTTTTCCCCGTTTTTGCTACATTTTTCATTACTATTCCGCTCCTATTAGTCGTAGCGTGATGATATATAGCCTATGTTACTCGGGGATAATGTAGCTTTCCAAAGGTGAAAGAATTTTTGAAATCGGTTCAGTAGTTTCGGAGCCTATTCATTACAAACAAACAAACAAACAAACAAACAAACAAACAAACAAACAAATCTTTCCTCTTTATAATATTAATATAGATAATAATAAAAAGTAACGTAAAGCGTAAAAGCAACTTTTTATCAAGACCGCGGGTTTCCATAGGAAGAATTGCTATAAAACTGTAGCCAATACTGAAGTTAATGCAGGCGAAATCGTAGGCGGAAGATGCTAGAAGGATAGTATTTAGGTATAAAAAATATCGAGTTGAGACAAACATCAAAATATGACACTTCATATTTTGGTGCGTAAAAGGGATGAAATGGCGTATAGAGGGGAAATGTCGATCAAAGTCGATGTGGATACGTTACGCGGACTATGCGGGTGTGTGTGGTAACGTGAATATTCTGTTTCATTATTACCGAACGAGTTTGCGTGATGCTCAACCTTACCAACTAACCTTACCAATAACCGTACACTTTTAAAAAAAGCATCCCCTCTTTATGTATAGGGGAAGTTCCCCCACAAAAAACATTTTCAAGATCTTACTACTTTATCTGCGTAATTAATAAATATATAATCCATTTTAAGTTGGAGCTTTATAGGAAACTTTGCCTATACTTACTATACTTATTATTATTATACATAATATACTTATTATTATAATTATATACACATCACCTGCTCTTATATAAGGCTAGGGTAAGAAAATTTGGCTCCCGATACTATTTTTAACAAGATAATGTTAGCTACTATGAGCTAAGCCTCGGTCAGTCGAATGCGAACTGGCGACTGTATCTATGGTAACCTTACCTCACACAACTCACCACAGTACCTCAAAAAAAATTCTTGTACAAGAATCGTAAGTTGTCCTACGCGAATCTAAAGTAAGAGAAACTATAGGTACTCGATTAAGAAGCAAATGGAGCACCCAGTTCGTATTTAAAAGGGAAGGAAACTACCTATATACCTAATTTTTTTAAGAAAATGTTGACTTACGTAAGCATAAAGACGAATCCTCTTCGCACGTTGTCGCTCGCGGGCTGCGCGCCGAGTTCACAATAGAAGTACCTCGCGCATTGTATCGGGTCACACAGCAATATTCTTTTCCATCTCACGGCAGGCTTCTGCGGAATTGTTCAAAACTTATTGTTGGACATTTAAAGTGAAATGAACATTCTGTTCGGCTAGGGTTGCCATGGTGCTGCGGTGGGAAGTCTGTTACCCGAATAAACAATGTTCCCAGTACCCGGTTATACGTAAAGCCCCGTCAATGTATATAATGATGTCAATTAGCTCAATAGTCAGCTATTCAGAGTTCAGTTTGTTTTCAAATCTAAAATCGGTCTACCCAAGGGTCTCAACCTTCATTGCCAAGCTGTCCTTATTTGTTCTACACTAAGGGCCCGTTTTACCATGTCTGGCCGCTACAGATCAGATAAACTATTTTTTACGAAATTATCTACCAAATTAAATATCCTTATCCAAATAATTTGTCTCTTTTCTAAAAAGCGAAATCAGTACACATGTACATAGTCACATGCGCTTATGTGAATAGTACGCGAGGAGGGGCCATAATTTTGAAGGATTCCTGCGAACGATAGACCACAGCTGACTGAGCTGACTATAAGGCAAAGGAAGATAAGTACAGATTTTAGTCGGTACTATTCCGATATACTCAGAATGTGGATGAATGTGGACGGATATAAGGGAAGAGAAAGAACAAAGAAAAGATGGATGGACTGTGTGGGAAAGGATATGACCACAAAGGAGTTAAACGACGAGATGACGGCTAGTAGAGATGTATGGAAAAAAAGACATACTGCGCCGACCCTAAATGAATTGAGATATGGGCAAGAGGATGATGATTCCGATATACTCTGCCACCTTCCCAATGGGGGACCATTCAAGATTTTGAATCGCGCATTCATGTGTATTCTTTGCGTTATTTGTTACATATTCTAAAAGTTCGTCTTAATAATTTGCAAGGACCCGAAAGAAATTATTCTGGTAGCAGCCCTGTACTCGCACAGTAATGGATACAGTTTAGTACTGTGTACATCGCCGTAAGGGTACACGTTTCGGGCAGTTAAACTGCATTCTGTAGCGTGTATGTAATGAGCTTTGTTCATGATCTCTTTCGTGTATGCTATGAAATCTACACGAGTGTTTTCGTCATTAGTAACCACTTTAGTCATTATAATCTAAAGTAGTTTAATTAATTTATTTTATCTATTACAAATTGAAAAGTTGTAGAAAATTGTTCGTTTGTTACCGTTTCATGCCTTAATCGCTAGACCAAATTCCGAAACAATTTGGCAAGGAGATAGATTGCATCCCGTGCAAGGATATTATAGGGCTAGCTTTTCTCTAAAATCCTAGGTGCGTGTATAACCACACATAGCAGCATAGATATAAGCTAGTTATTAATTAACTGCAGTTCACTATTATCACTTCAATTATTATAATTAAAAGTGAAGAAGCGCCTTAAGGTGCGTTTATCCTAAATGCCAGATGGTAAGTTTTAGTTTTGAAAGTGCCCGATAAATTTGTGCGTTAAATGTACAAAGTTTTGACACGACTTAAACTGTAAACCGATGTTAAACTCGGAGATCAAAATGAAGATAGTGATGATTTACAAGTATTCACACGAAAATCTTATCGTAATAGCTAATAATTGACACAAATAAGGTAATTAATAGCCATTATTATGATGCTATATTATGCAAGTGCTGCATGCATCTTTGTGATTAGTCATAAACAAACTCATAAATATTTCGAAATTTCGCATCAATAATTTTTATATCCTACTACGACTTAGATGTTATTATTTGCAATTACAGTAGGTACATTTTAATGCTACCTACTGTAATTGCAAATAATTACATCTAAAATCAATTTTCAAAAATCTTTTGGTATCCGTCCACCAATTTAAACTAAGTAATAAAATGTTTAATTGTGTTGTTGATAACTATAATGTCTACTAATAAAATATTTTCCATTAGGTACTCACCAAAATCTTTTACGTTCCCTAATTTAAAAGGTTTATAAACATTTCGTGAAAAGCAAAATTGTTGTAACACATTGATAATAAAGCTAACAAACTTCAAAAAACATCGTTATAGCCACAATAAAAACTGCAAAACGTGCACTTAACCAACATGAAATGCATTTATAATGTTCATTGTACGTTATGTACCGCAAACATACCAATTTAATGGTATTGTCGCGCCACCAGAACCGAGGTTTCAGCAATTATTACCATGGTCTAGTTAAGACTGGTTTTAAAATAAATAACCCGTGAAACTTCGTGAAAAGCCTCCACAAAATGAGTTCGTTTGCAATGGCTGATAATATATTTAAAGCGAATGAATAAAACAACAGCGTTTATTATTCGGACCTCTGTGAAATGGACGAATGCTTTTGTTTAAAAAAGCTCTTTGGAAGTACACAAAAGGACGTAACGAAATAAGGAAAGGTTCTCGTATATTAAACACAGCTTTGCAGGCAGACGGATTCACAGATATAATGAGTTGGCTGTGTCCTTAGTTTCATCCGATTGTGTTTGTATAATGTAATTTATAATGATGTAGTTTGTATCTGAGAGAATACAGTGCGTATATTTGTTAAACTATTGTTACTATACGAGCTTATCTGTATTTATAGAAGAAAAATGTGACTGTCTGACTGATCTCTCAACGCACAGCTCACTCCACTGAAAGGATTATACTGAAGTTCAGATAGTTATTATGACGGACGTAGGCATCCGCTAAGAAGGATTTCGGTAAATTCCCCCGACGATGTTGGGTACATAACATACGACATACGCGATTAACACCGCGCAGGGAACAGTTAGGTATATGTATCACCCTTTACCGGCCTAAAACTCAGAAACGCAAAATGCGTTTGACGTGTAACCATCAGATCCTTGCGTGAACAATTAATAGGGGGTATGATGGGAGATGGCCCATTGTCTGCGAAGAGACGCCGAATGAGCACTGAAGGGCAAAAGCATCCATGAACCCCTATTTGTAGAGGTTGCCTTTGCTGAAGCTGACCTGGGTTCGGAGCCTCTTAAGAATTTCCAAGGCTCCCAGGTTTTCCATTGGGACAGTAATATAAATACATAGATCTTCTGAGAGTATTGCCATATTGCATCAGGAACATACCTACCTGGACAGAGAAAATAGGGAGATACCATAGTTGGTATCTCCCTATTTTCTCTCTCTCTAACTACAGTCTAAAGTCGTTGTCCCTATTTATCAGACACAAAGTTTACCTAAGGACAAGAAAAGGAAAATGTTAACTATTCCTTTGATGGCTTGAATTACTCCGCTAGGTACGAATTATTAAATTCCTCTTCATATCAACAGGAATTTAATTCTAGGGATCACCGCTTTATTAATACAGTTATTATTTTACATGAATAAGCTAAGTTCTCGTTAATGTTTGTACATTGATGATTGTCTGAATATACAAGATGTCTCTGCAAGTATGGATCCAATCTAGTAACGGGTAAGGTCGTTTCTAAACTTTTTGACTCTGACGATGTTGGTGAAATTTCATAGGGTTCAAAAGTTATGACCAATTTTGTTTTTTTTTTTCAATCAATTCGTATTATGCTCATAAAGCACTAATAGCCTATTGATAAGAACGTTAGACTACCAAGTCAAAGGTACAAACAAAGTTAAGACGTAACCCCTCTCATTTTGAAGTGAGACCTGTGCCCAAAAGTAGACAGTATATGGGTTAATGATATCGATAACATTACGTATACTACAAAATGTTTCTTACTCTTTCAACATATGTTTATAAGTTATAATAATTATTTAAAGGAGGTCATCAAAAGCCCACAAAATTCAGCCCAAATTGTACCGGCGGTACATGTCACCATCAAGTTGGTAGTTTTTACCATGAAATCACTATGAAACTGATATTAATCTGCCGCAATGGCGTGCGTTTGACATTCCGAAACTGACACTGACAGTTTTTACTATAAAATCATTATGAAAAAGGCAACAGTGTGCCAAAATGGCATGATTTTTCCCAAACTAAAAGTTTTTTTCTCATCCCCCAGTCAACATTAAAAAAGTACGACTACAGTTTTAACCAGCGTAATATAGAGTATTTTTTCCAATAGGTGTACCTTCGGTGCCTCATTTAGGCCGATTTCGATGACCTCCTTTTATTATTAACTTTAAGGTTTTTGACTTGGGTTCATGGCTTGATGTCCGATATTAGTATGCTTTCAAATCTAAGAAATGGTCGCGAGTCAAAACTAGTTTACATTTAAAATAATTTTTACTATTGTGAAAGTTAATACTTTCGCAATTAAGCTTAATCCGTTAGGAATTCGGCAAAACAGTTTAATATTAAATACAGAGGCTTAGATCAATGTAAATTAAAATGTTTCTAAGAATGAAACTTTATTATGAACAACGTCGATGAGAATGTTTTGCTTTAATAAACTGAAGTTAAATAATTATATTAGCTCAATTATCTTTATTAACATCATACCATTACGCCTGTATACCTCGAAAGGTTAGGCAGAGGTGTAGTCAGTTTACTGGCCGGTAAAATCCTGGCACAATCCGAGCTGCTACTGAGAATTTAGGAGAAAGACCCAATAACACTTTGAATGGGAATCGAACCCAAGACCTCTACCGTAGCAGCCGCATATTATAATAATATATTTCACACCTTCGGTAGGACAAGAGCATAAAAAGCATAAATTCTTTAAATGAGTTAAGTACGAGTAAGCGCCTGTAAAAGGATACAATTCTGCCCTTGTCTCACTAAGGAAGCTGCGATTTTATAAATGAGTACCCTTCCGAAGCCGGGACAGGCCGCTAGTTAACAATAAAAGAAAATAAATAAATATAAGCAGCTATTTTTGCTGCAACTTACAACATAATCTTGCGAGGTTAGATCTCTCTTGAACAAAAATCGAAGTATCTTGGACGCTGCCGTGAGGGCCTGATAGTCTTTAACCAGCAGATGAAGGCTGTATAGGACTCCTACCAGCAACGCCAACAGGATAATCAACCTGAAACATTGAAAAAAAGTTCTTAGGTGTGTTTTACACTTGGTTTATAGTCTGTGCGGAACTAGTTAGCCGCGCCTTAGGGAGGGGCGGGGTCGCTTGCTTTTGTTCACAGTAACCCGCCGCCTCACCCTTGTCCCTACCTAAGGCGTGACCAACTAGTTCCACGTGGATTATTATCAGTATTTCTTGAACATGTATTTTTATGACAAAACTAATCCCCGTAACCAAGTCCGTAGCACTATTATCTATTCTGTGCCGTAACTATCACTACATAGATTCGAAATTCGTTCTAAGATTGATTGGTAATTACTTGAACTTTTTGGTTTACAGTGTATTTAAAAAGTTCGAGTAAGTCCAAATCGAAACTTAAATCATGCAAAAACACAAAATAAGTATAGGTAGTTAAGAATAAGCTGGATAAAAAAAAGTATAATATCAGTAGGTAGGTGTAATAAATACCAAGGGAATAAAATAAATATTACTTGGTTCTAATTTAATGTATCTAGAACACAGTAAGCCAACTCCAAAGCTAAACTTATTTGACGAATTGTTAAAAAAGTTTTCTTAAAACCACGTAACATAAACTTTTGGAAGCTCAAGAGGGCTGACGTAACATTTACCATTTTTTCTGGATTCTATTTATATTAAAGAATGTTGAATATGATTAAGTACGGCTTTTGTTCCTACGAGTCTGACATACACCAGCGGGCAGAAGATCCATGTGGACTTCTGCACCCTAAGAAAAGGCCTCACTTAAATACCTCCGTTATTATTTCTAATACCTGTCAAATTAATAAAAAAATTAACATGACTATAAAGAATACCATTTCGTAGCCTTTATTTACAGTTTTTTAACTGCTAATTACTTAAATTAAAAATAAATTAAATTAAACTAAAAATAAAATAACTTAAAAACTCAAGTATAAATATTTGTACGGGAAACGATGTAAGCATTGAGCTTATGGCTACCTCCAGATTCTAAGGAAAAAAATATTGGCGAAATGCCAGTGCAAAGGATTTCAATAAATATGTACTTCAACAAGTTACCAAAGGAAATTATATGAAAAATGAGCTTTTTGTTCTCAGAAAAGATTGCTTTTTTCTTACAAGGCCGCCCGTTTATATGAATTGTATTTTTATCTACATTGCGGCTTTAAATTTATTACCCATCGTATTTTTATAAGGTCGATAACTTTTAGCTTAACGACATCTCAACAGCAAAGATTTAAAGAATTTCACAGTAATTTGAAACGAAACAGGGAACTGTTGGTCCTATTCAAAATAGGTATGTTTTTTATAAAAAAAATGTACCGAGTCAATTTGAGCAATAAAGGACATTTAAATGAACTGAATTTGAATAATGTGACTGTGACTGTTCCATAAAAATGGCCCTATTCTGCTAAGGTATAACTTTGCTCACCCAAACTAAATAATACTCTGTGCATTACATTTTCCACTAAAGCGCAAGACAAATTCGAAAGTAAAATGCTCATCGCATTTTAGAACAAAATAACGGACTTTTTAGCTTATTTAATTAATTTAGGTGCCCATAATTCAGTGCAAGACCCGTTTCGACAGAACATTTGAATTTCGAAAAGAAACGCCCTGTATTTTCTACCGAGCTCTGTTTACTAAACCATTGGGAAAATTAATTGGCTTCCAGTTAAAGTTATTTACTGTTTAATTGTGTTATTAGCCGAAGGCCAGAACTTGGTTGTATTTCTCTCCGGGATCTTGTATCTGGTACTTTATCTTTAAAGTTTTCAAAGATCTGAATTGCAGGTCCGCCCGGTTTAAATATTTAAGCACTTTTTTGCAACACCTGGCTTCATGGCTAATGGCCAAGTACCAAAAGTTTTAAGCTTCATGATAGTGTTAGGAAATTCTCTTTTGTTTTTATCTTGAGTCCCCAAAGATTGATTGTTGCAAAAACTTTAGTAATGGAAGCTTAAGGTGCTTCTTCAAGAGTATAGATCTAAACATCAGATAAAAGTAGTGTTGTGAAATACTTGTAATATATTTAAAAGTTTGAGCTCGGAGCGTTGGAAATAAACTGAAGCGAAATTGCCTTACCAACGGTAACTTAACCTAACTTTACGAACAGTTTTTTTACTAACAGAAAGTTTTATTTTATGATTGTAATTCTGTACTTAGCAAAAATATTACAAAGATTAGATAAAATAACACAATAAGAAAACAAAAAGGAACACCTCAAATTGGAAATAATTTTGATGAAGATTTTGATTATTAAAAAAGTGAAGAAAGTAAAAATACACAAAATAGATAAGATAGAGTCATCTTACTTGATCCCCATGTTAAAACACACACACGACTAATAACAAACACAGAATTCAATGAAATACCTGGGCATTCCTTCCCGCGCTGATTAAATTCGAAAATGCCATTTCTCCGCATAGCCACCGTACTTACCGAGTCTTTGCTATAACACTACCATGTTTGGTTGGTTTCTGTGTCGTACGAAGTGTAGTTACAGATAGGACCTCCTAAATTGGAGCGTGCTATGTGAGCAGTTTGCGGCAGGAGGAAAGTGGTCGCGGTGCATTGCCTCAACGAGTTTTGTTGTTTGATTTCCTCTAAAGATTATGTATACGCAGAGGCGTTTAAAATTTGGACTACTGCTTTGGTGCCTAAGGCTTTTTATATTGTATTTTGTATTTCTGTTTTGAATTACTTTCGTAGCTTCGTTAAAATTTTGTTTAATTATTAAATGTATGAAAGTAAAAGACACTGCGCCGATCCCCATTGAATTAGGTTAAGGGCAGGAGAATGATTGTGATGATGAATAAAATATATAGCTTCTTATCCTTAGCAGTTTTAAAAGGTACATAAAGGCAACAGAGTTTTTATTTTATATAATTAATAGATTTAACAGTCGGTAAAAGTAGTGTTTTAGTATCACCATACTAATAGGCAATAGAGTCACTTATACTATATTGTATGAAAGCTAAACAACCGGCGAATTGTGGGTACCTTAGCCTTACACTCAGCCCTACCTTTCGGGGAATACAGGCACCCGTATCACTATAACACTAATTAAATTAGATGATAGTGCAGTAAAGGTGAAGTTGTTCAAGTGCTGTCTACTTCAAAGGAAAAAACAATTTTTCAAAAAGTATTCCTAGCATCTGCTAACTTACGGCTTACTGCTAAAGCCATACTCGACACACCAATTCCAACATTGCTGATCTCAACTTCGCCAACGCCAGTGTAATAGCAGTTTGTTTGAAAAATTCGGTCATTTTGCCTTCTACAATTCTTGTGAAAAGAAATATCAAAAACAAACAGAATGCAGAAGTAATAAAATTCAAAATTGCTCAGCTGAATATGCGCCGTAAAGTTTTTTAAAAACTAACTTACTCTTCGGTATCGGAAATAAAAAGTTTTTCAATCTGTTCGGCAAAGTTACTTGACCGAAGCGGTTCTCCCACAATTTGATATAACCAATAAATCAGCCACTAGAAGTAGGTAAATTGCTGTCTGAAAACAGTTTTATTATACGATTTCAAAGTTTTGAACCAGTAATAGCAGCTTAGGTCTTTTAAACCAACGAGCTATTGGCTAAATCTTTCTTGTAATTATATCAGAGTGCACAACAATTTGAATTATATGCAGAAAAGAAGAAACAGAACACAAAAGATTCTCGGTCCTCTGATACGCATAGCTCAAGCGACCTTTGTTGGATTTAAAAGTATTCACCGGTATTTGTAAAGAGGACTTTGTTTTGAAAGACAGGAAACAAATCTCTGGCCACAAATGTTTTAAAAATATACTGGATAAGAGTGGGCCTGTGAACAAGGATCGGATAGGCTTTTAAGGCCTTGTTTTGTTAAAAGTTACTGTAATGACTGCATCAGATCTCGGGTCATGAACTTCTGAATGGCGGTATTACACACGGGATCCCAAATAACCTTTTTCCCTTCAGTCGTTTACGACTGGCAAGTAAATAGAAGCTTGATTATTACTTTCACCCTTTTTATTCAGTGTATTTGATTAGGCACTTAATTTTGGATGTCAGTACAGATATTTTAGCAGACAAAGGCCAATTTTACCTTTATTATTGTCTGAGTCCCAAAAAATTTGTTAAGATTCTTCTAAAGGTAAAGGTTAATCTTAAAGGTCGGAAATCAACAGTGATACTGTTCACTAGCTAAGGAGTCAAATCTGTGCTTGAAATTTCTAGATTACAACCCCTGCGTAACAATCGTACGTACGTAATAATCCCTATTGGAAATAGGCTTGAAAATGAGAAAGAATATTGCCGTCGACAGTGTCACCACCAAATTTAACTCAACCTTATAAATAGTCAAGATGCCAGTAAAGAGCCGGAAACTTCCTATTCTTACTATTCCATTACAAATAACACACATTACTCACATATTCTTGGCTTTATGTATTGTTAACGTTTCACGTCTCCCTTTTGTCACTATTATAATTATGTGACGCAGGGTTGGAGTCTTCACGTAAATCTTCTTCAACGTCATGTGTGAAGACGAGATTTACACCAAAATATATCTTGTTGTTCTCCAGATTAGCATGGGCATGGAGGTAACCACAGATTTCATTTGTATATTATTAAAATTCTCTATGGTGGCGGTAAACCAGATTATAGCTTTACAGAAACAGAATTATTGTCGAATTCAGATACATCACTTATCGTAATGAATCATTAGCTAATAGAGACTGAGAATAATTTTAGTACATTTACAACAAACTTAAACATGGAAAAATAAGTCAAGATGTAGTAGCCACTGTTATTTAACGATTAATTAATGTTAATTGACGTTTCTGAGTGCTTTCTTCTAATTTTGTTCCTTTATAAAATTGTTTCATTTTTCTGATTCTTGTATATTGCAATATTCTAATCTTTTGATCGGACTTTGACAGAATCAGGAGCTCAAAATATTAAAATCTAGTATATACCAATAAAGCTACTTCATAATTACGAATTCAAATCTGCAATTCTACATAGACGTATCCATCTAAGATTTAATCCCTAAGGAGCTTCGCATGGTAAACAAGGAAGCGCTTTGCAGTATCGTGAAGGAGAATTTCATAGGCAACTGCGCTCTGAGTTCATGTACCATGTCTAATAGTATGTACGTAGGTAAACGCTTAATTTTGAACTGCATACGTAGCAGATCGAATCACGTTGAGTAAGTGAAGTTTATACGTCAAGCTTAATAATAAACTTTGTTAAGTTTGTGGTTTCAGGAAATAAGGAAGAAACTATGGTTTGAAAGGATTTATAATGCCTAATATTGTGATATAAAGATTAATTTGTAGATCTTTTTATAGCGGGGGACAAGTATTTGATAATAGTTTCAGTATCTGTTAACTCACTATTAGTACTATTTGTCTTTTCACGAATGGATAGAAAGACTTGAGGGTTCGAAAATAAATGATTTATTTATTCACCTATTCATAATTTACGCTTACTGAACAAAATTTTTACAAAATCAAGGATCTATATATATCTACATACTAACCTATCAAGGATCTCTATATCAAGGATCAGACACAATGGAAAAAGACAACTGGAAGAGACTGCCTCGTCGGTCTAGTGTCTGTCTCAAGTGTGGCTGCAACGCTAGAGGTCCTGGGTTCAAATCCCGGGTCGAGCACTGTTGTTCGGTTTTTCTGTGAAATTCCCAGTAGCAGCTCGTAGTCTGGATTTGTGTTCGGTTGATGGCAAGATGCTCAACCCCTATTACATGGGATCTAAACATACCGGCGAAATGTGGGTGTACTTTAATACACTTCTGCCTTACCCTTCGAGGAATTGAAATGATAATTATTTCGTTTGTCTCACTTACTGCCTATGCATCGCATAATCGCAAGTACAATTGCATAACGTTCCTTATCGCGTAAAGATGTATTTCATTCGGAATGTGACAACTTACCTACCAAACGGGTAAGCAAAGTTTAGCATAATTTGCTTACTGCGTGTCTCACTGTGTAAAGTATGGCATTAATACTAATAAGCACTTTACTTAACCTTATGATTAATAATGGAAATTAAAAAAATGGCGTAATCGAAAAATACTTACTGTAAATTAATTAGTAAAAAGTTGTGTACAGTTTCCTGTTCCCAAAACATTTTGATAATAAAATCTTTGTTTTGGGCAAATTCGTACCATCGACACGAAGTTTTTTTGTAAGAGAAATTATAGAACGCTATGCTAACGAGTTTATTCATAGGTTGTTAGAAAGAGATAGCGCTAATAAGCTTGTAGAGCGGTATCCCTCTCTGTGCAACCTAAAATAGAGCACGTCTGTATACTTGTAGTACAGCTACCTACCCTGTTTACCGTTACAAGTGTTGTAAAACGAGTTGTTCATTATCACGGACACTACATACCTTTTAGTTTAGTATAACACGGGGTTTTACTACTCTTGTGTAATAATAACAAAAACAATAATTATAATAATAGTTTATCGTGTTGGTAAATTCATCTTCAACCAATTAACTGTCCCATTGCTGGACCTGGGTGTCCTCTCAGTATGAGAGGGATTAGGTCATAGTCCACCACGCTGGCCTTGTGCTGATTGACAGACTTCAAATGCCTTCGAGAAAATCTCGCAGACATGCAGGTTTCTTCACGATGTTTTCTTTCACTGGTAAAGCGGGTGATAATTACGCACATGATTTCGGACAATCATAGGTGCGTAACTTGGATTCGAACTCGAGACCTTTGACTTGGCAGTTCAGTGGTCATTCCTCTAGGCTAACACTGATTCCTTGCTTGTTGGTAAATTTGTAATTAGTTGTTTAAAAACAAACCGAAAAATGTAATTGTAGATGTCTCTTATGATTTATCTACAGAAATAAAATATTTAATTTAATTTATCATAAGTGCTTGGTGGCGCCATTTCAAAGCATTTCCTCTCAGACTAAAGGAAAAGGCTACTAATATCAGTCTAGCATATTAACTAGATTTACTTGAGAAACCTGTTAATGGCCTATCTATAATCTCTAATTAGTGAGCTAAGTTTAAGTACCTACATAAGTTTTAGCATTTTTATTTACACATAGGTACTGACTTCACCTTGAGATGGGCAATGTGGTAAAAAAATCGACGTCACACCTTAGTTGGCTAAATATTTACGTACATTTTATTATAGTTTCCATAATATTTTTCTTCCAAGTATTAAGAAAGCTTCTACTTGTATTAGCCATAATTTCGTCTGTTACGCAAAACAGCCCTCATCGCATCTTCAATTTACATAAGAGGAAAATTATGTATCATAAACGTGATCTTGTTGCTTTATGTATGGAAAATTATGTTGATTTAGTTGCAAATAATTCTAATTTTATCAATGCTGGCTCTTTGAAAATCTTGTAAATGGATTTAATGAGGAAAAAAAGTCACCCATATTATTACAGTCATATTTTTTTCTATGCCAGAGAATATTATTTTTACTTGTATGTGCTTTTGTTAGAGTTATGATAAAAGAATGTATGGTAATAAACTAAACATTTCAATACTGCGCTATGTAAAAAAAATCTCAAATTAATTTTATCCTAAGCTATTAAATGATAAGATAAGATAATTTATTTTGCAAAAATGGGTACAGTATATGATGATATAAAAGAAGAAAATACAAGTTCAGCCATATTTTACCAGTAGGCATGCAAAATTTACAAAATCCAATGATAACAGAATAAACTAATCTAAAGGTATGGGCACAATAGTTACACAGCACAGTAAGTATACAAGTATCCCATCATTAAATCCATATAGTTTCCCACTGGGCACTGGTCTCCCCCATGAGAGCCGAGAGGGATTAACTACTCAGTAGGTTGACAGTACGCATGGCTCATGGCTACCCAAGCTACGTCACGAGTGGAAGTGATGCACCCATAGGTTATCATAAAATAGGTTCATAGGTTTATCATAAAATCCCGTAATATTACAAACTTTATCATAATATTGAGAACACAATGTAATATTTTATACGAACATAATATTTTAGAGTCCGTTATGATGTGGTTAGCCCGTACATGATGTTAAAACCAAAGGCTGGCTAGGAGCCATTTTTGATAACCTAAATATTCATAGTGCATAAATATCATAACATCATTCAAATTAATTGGTACCTAATGGTTAATGCAATAAGGTTTGAATTGATAATGTTTATATTGAAATGTAGTAATGTGCTGCTTAGTACTAATTTATAATTAGTGTTTCGTCCAAAGACACGTACAGTCACAGAGCAACGCCATTTAAGCACTTACAAAAGGGCTAATGTGTTTTTTAATGAATGTACGATTGCAACTTAATACATGTTTTTGCTTGTGACTGTCAATATATAAAATAATCGAACAATGTTCGTAGTTTTATCAATGAACTGAGCACCATTCTGAGCTCATGCATGGTAAAGGATGTTTTAATACCGGTTTACGTACAATCTACGACTGTTGTCTCTATGAGTAACTAGAAAGTCAACCAGTCTAACTTAGTATTGACAATTGTACCGCGATTGGATTGCGAAACTATAGACTAGCTTACCACCAGCGGCTTTGCCCACGTGGTCTGAGTATTTTTTTTTATACCACTAAGGTGGCAAACAAGCATACGCTTGCAACACCAGAGGTATCACTCGCGCGTTGCCGACCCGAAAAACCTCTTAGAGGTTATCTTTTTGTATTTTTTAAGCATTTTCCATGCTAAGATTACAAGTTATTTTTAATGAAGGAAAAAATCGGCGGGCGGGCAGGATTCGAACCTGCGTCTTCTGGTTCGGTACACCAGACGCTCTGACCACTAAGCCACCGCTCGCCCTGCTCGCCAGTCGAAATCTTCCCTCGCATTCTAATTTACGTCTAAAAGGTGACGTAGCGACATCTATTGTGAATGCTTCACAACCGACACGACTAACTTTACAGCTAGTTCGATGTCGTATGATATCACCTTACCTATTAACTATCTTTTTGTATTTTTTAAGCATTTTTCCATGCTAAGATAAGTTATTTTTAATGAAGGAAAAAATCGGCGGGCGGGCAGGATTCGAACCTGCGTCTTCTGGTTCGGTACACCAGACGCTCTGACCACTAAGCCACCGCTCGCCCTGCTCGCCAGTCGAAATCTTCCCTCGCATTCTAATTTACGTCTTAAAGGTGACGTAGCGACATCTATTGTGAATGCTTCACAACCGACACGACTAACTTTACAGCTAGTTCGATGTCGTATGATATCACCTTACCTATTAACTATCTTTTTGTATTTTTTAAGCATTTTCCATGCTAAGATTACAAGTTATTTTTAATGAAGGAAAAAATCTTAGAGGTTTATGGAGGATTCTTTCCTCCTTATAATATTATTAATATCACATAACACAGAATACCATCACGCCTGTATCTATGAGGGATTAGGCAGATTAATGTGTACTTACTGATGTAAACCCAGTTCCCATTACTATTTATTCTCTTCTAGGACGAATAAACCATTACTATAATTATATTTTTACTATTAAATTTAATACTAAACTAAACACAAAATTACAAAGTGTGAAACTTATGGGGTACTTATTCTTGAATCTGAGATACAGACTCGGCCTAGTTTAGATACTAGCAATAACATTGATATAATGTACACTTAAAACAATAATTTTGCTAAACATATTAAATAATAATAAGCTTAGAAATTGTTCGTAAAAAAATGTTCTTAGTTTTAGTGGTCGTACTTCACCATTCTGTTTGCTACGTACCTAGATGTAATTTCTTGTTCTACCCACAAGTGTTGTATTATTTATTTAGTGTAGCACCATAACGATGTGTTGTTTTGTGTATTTGGAGATCAATAAATAAATGCTAAAAATGTTATGTTACTATTATCTGGGCAACCAAACCAATATAGTCATGTCGTCAAAATTTCATTCAAATACCTAGGAATCAAACCCAACAACCGCCCAGAGAAGTTGCTAATTTTTTTTGTTATAAAAATATTTTGTTTGCTAAAAGGTAAAAATGATAATTTAATTTTTCCGCATTTCCCTACTGTAAGCAAATATGAATATTTTCCTCTAATAAAGAAGGAAGAATTTATAAAAATAGAACCTCACTCAACTTTATAATGAAGCGGTCGAGTTATGATAAAAATTCTGTACCGTTTAGATTTTTAAACAGGTTTATGGGTGCCATTAACCGCAATTTATTGTGCATTTTTAGGGCATTTTTCATAATTTTGGAAATTTGTATTTTGAACTATTTGATGCTTTATTTTTTAAATAGAATTAGCGTTGGATCGATGTGAACGGTCTTCGGTTTATATTTGAATTCACCGAAAGTTACTAGTTTAGTAATTTTTGTTATACTTTTTTTCTTTTAACTGGTCTCCACCTTGTTGGGTTCGAATCCCGGGTCGAGTAGTGTTGTTTGGTTTTTCTGTGAAATTCCCGGTAGCAGCTTGAAGTCTGGATTTGTGCCTAGGTGAGTTCAGTGTTGTTGGGACCTTAACGTACCGGTACATTAGTACATCTCTGCCTTATCCTTCGGGGAATGCAGGCGTGATGGTTTGTATGTCTGTCGTCAGCTTTCGTCTAACTAACCCAACGATTGTAAAACTATATTCAGTGCGTAGTACAAAATTTAATGATCAATAATATCTCGATAGCCTATGTAGTTAAGACTTGTCTAGACTACCTCTAATCTCTAACCTCTGTCTTCTTAAATGCGGGTACACAATAGGATTAAAGCATTTGTATATTATGAAAAAACTAAAAAAAAACATAAATACCTTAACATAAATGACGACGTCTGTGGTCTAGTGGTTCGAGTACCCGACTGCTGATCACGATGTCGTCGTGGGCTCGATTCCCACAAGACACATATATTTATGTGGTGAACTTAAGTGTTTGTTTGTCTGGGTGTTTCTTATATATTATAAGTATGCATTTAGAACAAAAAAAGTATATAAGTATTACATCCATTGTCTAGTACCCATAGTACAAGCTCTGCTTAGTTTGGGACTAGATCGTGCTGTGTAAAATGTCCCAGGATATTTATATTATATATATTTATAAATGTACTTACTTAGCCGTACACATTCCATCACCTCTTGCACCACCATCATCATCATCAGTCCTGTTCCTGTATCCTTCTTGTGGGGACAGGCACAGGACTACATGGTGCTATGTAAAATGTCCAAAAGTATTTATTTATTTCAGTATCATATACGTGCCTTGGATTGGAACTCGAGACCTTTGACTTGGCAGTCCAGCGGTCATCCCCCTAGACTGACTTTTCGAAATCATGGGCGTAATTAAATAAATAAATAAATGGTGTAGTAGTTAATTATCACTCGCTTTAACGGTGAAAGAAAACATCGTGAAGAAACCTGCATGTCTGAAAGATTTTCTTAATGGCATGTGAAGTCTGCCAACCCGCATTAGGCTAGCGTGGTGGACTATAGCCTAATCCCTCATATACTGAGAGGAGACCCGTGCCCAGCAGTGGGACAGTATATGGGTTGATTATTATTATTATGTTATTTATAGTATCATATAAAATTTGGAGAGGGTGTTGGGGACATTTTTTACACAACACCATATATATTTAATATTGACCACATATTTTCCTTTATTAAAAATAAACAGCAACATATAGTCCTAAGCTAAGCAGAGATTGGACTATAGGTACTAGACAATTGATATAATACTTCGGGTTCGAATCTCGCGTCCAACAAAGTGTTGTTGGGTTTTTCGGGTACCTAGTAGCTCGGAGTCTGGATTTGTGCCCGGCCCAATAGGCTCGCCCCCTATTACATGACCTATACATACCGGCGAAATGTGGGCTTACATTAGTACTTATCTGCCTACCCCTTCGGGGAATACAGGTGTAATGATATATTATATTTATATCGTAAGCGATCATTTCGGGAAATTCCGCCATGTTAGGGAAAACCAAGATTACTAGTAACTTAACACTACTGGTACACAGCAGTACATTATATAAAACGTTTCTCATTTTCAAATACGTACAGCTGTAACGATTTCCTTCAAACTTTTCACATTACAGTTTTTAACATTTGCTGGGATTCGGGAAAGGGTAATTCTAACACAAAAACGTACTGCGCAATGAAGTATTTGAACTTCTACCTTTACGTAATCACGGGAAAAAGTTTCTATGTATATTTATGACAAATAGTGTAAACTTAAAAATTGCAAACTGTAGGGTGTACAGCCACGAGCAAAGATATACATATAAACACTTACCAAAGTTCCTAAGCGATTGCAACTTTGAGATAACACCAATGTCAGTATAGTATTGGTTTGTAAATACTATATTAGTAATACTAAAAACGTTCTATTAGTTATTTAAGCGAAAATCGCTTTTGAATTTTGAGAAGTATGTACACGTTTTTGCTCGTGACTAAATCCTTTAGGGAATACTGGCTTCAATGTCAAATGTTTTATTTCAATTAGACCATATCGTAATATGTACTTTCGAAAAGTCAAACTGGTTGCAAAGTGGATCTTGTGGAGAAGAGCCGGCAAGAAACTCCATAGACACTCCTATAAAAAAAATATGGTTACAATATTATTATTTTATTTACAATCTTGATTTGGAAAGCCACAGAGAATAGTGCAGTTTGCATAAGATTTACCTATTCAATATTATAAAAAAACAGTAAATTATTGCAATACCAAGAGCTGACTAGCCCTGATAGATGATTTCATGTTATGTTATGTGGCACCAATAGGACCTCAGCTCTGCTCCACAAACAAATGAATCATGCCTAAAGCCAACATCAGTCGTAATCACCAAGTGTTGACTTGTCTGTTCGGCACAAGATTGTGTTTACATAATTTTATCTGATGCACGTTTTACGATTATGACCAGCCTTTGACACGATACTCATCTGACGGCCACGTTATGTTACACGTTCGTTTGGTCCTTACTTTTCCTGATTAATAAAACTGTATGAATCACTGACTTGTATGAAAGCTTGTTTTTGGTTTTCGTAATTTTATACAGGTTCTTTTGCATAAGGGAAAGCGAAGAGCTCATAAGGTACCAGTTACATCATCACGCTTTTGTAAAATACCCACTTACACTGTCGATGTATGATATTAATAACTTTTAAGGAAAGGAAAACCAATTGAAATGTATTTACGGTCGCCTAAGATATCACGCGCTTTATTGTAATGGCAACTCTCACGCTCAGAAACATTATGAATGAATGTATTTTGCCTATGCTACCTACGGTTCTCAGATTTGGGCTTTGACGAAACATTTCTGACTTCTAAGATACAGGTTATTACCTAGTTTAGAAGTCAGGGTCTTTTTACTGTTGATCACTTAGCTTAAGCCATATTTTAACTATGTTATGTTGTGTAAATATTGGTGAAATAAACGATTATTAATAGAAGCCCCTCATTCGGTGTTTACCAGCAAGTTATTTACCCTGGAAAACCTTGCATTTGGGCTGTACTCACTGTAAACAGTATATTGCGCCCCAAAATTCTGATCGGCAACGTTGCAGTTGGTCAGAAAGCCGCAAGCTGGGTGTGGAATCGTTTAATATGTACCGCAAGTTGGATAACTAAAATCCCTAGAGCCCACAAGATAACATGTCACGGTAAGGAGCACAGTAAGGGATAAGACGATTAAGAATTACTTGCCGAAAGAAGTAAAAGAAGAATAGGAAAACCTTCGGCCTGCAATGGGACGACAATGGATGAACAATAAAAAAGATGTCTGCATAACGTAGCATTGACACCGTACCCAAGAGCTATATCGACAAAAAAATTATTAAAATATAACTCATTATTTTGTTAAGAAAATTATTTTTTATACGACATAAATAATAATACATAAAGTTGTTACATTTAAGAGCCATCTATTGGTATATACGTATACTAAATCATTTTGAATTTTCTTCACCGCCAAGTGACATCTTTCGGAAGTTTGTTAGAAGCTATATTTTACAGGGTTCTTTCACTCCCACGTTTACGAGCTCATAACCTAGATGGCGCGTCTAAATAAAATGAAAATATAAGTTGCTAGAATATCAGTCTGTTGGTTGTAATGGTATTTCTAAGCCAAACGGGTGCTCAAGTGAATTTTATGAATTATTCCAAAAGTTTTTCCAAAAGCTATCTTTTTTCATACTAAACAGTTTAGGTACTAAGTTTCCTCATTCACCAATTTATAGGACTTATTTTTTTATATATACATAGATACAGTAGTACGTATATCTAATTACATATTTGCGAAGAATCTTATTTTGAATACTCATACTATCACGCCTATATTCCCCGAAGAGGTAGGCAGAGGCACAAATGTACACCCACATTTATTGTGATGAATTTAAGTGTTTGTGTTTGTCTGGGTGTTTCTTATATATTATAAGTATGTATTTACAAAAAAAAGTATTTATGTATTATATTATATCCATTGTCTAGTACCCATAGTACAAGCTCTGCTTAGTTTAGGACTAGATGGTGCTGTGTAAAAATGTCCCAGGATATACTTGCTTACTTACTTACATTTCGCCGGTATGTTTAGGTCCCATATAATAGGGAGGGGGCGAGCCTATTGCCAATTTATTTTGAATACTTGTTGATATTATTACCCTCAGTCATAAAGAAGCCAACCAAAACTTCTTTGTTTTTTTTTTATTATTATTACGTAACACTAAAATCACCCATTTCCATCCACAGCTTAAACTTTATACGATTAAGGTCTACATCAAACAGTAAACCACAACAATATAATTCTCCATGATAATAGACAGAAATTGCTTCATCAAGAAATACCAAAAGTCGGCGTGATTCTATTATGTTCGTCGTTATTAAAGGCTTAACCTGCAAATATTATTTCATGGTTCATTTCGACCGGCTATTCAGCGAGACGGAATTATGGGAATTTGTTGGCGAAACGTCCGCTCATTTTACCAAGGTCTGCTTTAATTCAGACATCACTCACAATCTCTTTGGCATTTAATTTATTTCGACAAAGAAGAATGCTTTATACTCTGCAGTGAAATACTTCTTCAGAATTATAATAGGTATATATATTTTTTAATTTAAAATTACGGTAATATCATTACTCTATTGGGTAATTATATTCCATTATCCTTGTAGCCAAATTTTAGACGATTGGTTGTAAATGACAGCAATGAAATGAAATGAAATGATATTTATTTCTGTAAGTAGATCCCTTAAAGCCACTTTTACAAGTCATTATATTTTTTTTAAATCGCCGGCATTTCCTACCTGACGACCTCTGAGAAGAAACGCCGAAACAAACTCAGAGAATCATCGTCTCTTTTAAAGTCCAGACAATCGTAGTATATATCGGATATTTGAGTTAAACAATGTAGGGCAAAATCTTAAACAGTTTTGAGTTGACCAGTCCTAACTGACGGCACGCATGCAACAGTCATCGTGTAGCTCAACCATTATTAGGGAGCTCAACGACCCGTCGCAAGACGATACCAGATCAGCAATACATTTGCGTAGGTCATAATGGGTAGCCATTGGTGTCATTCCATTCTTAATTTAAAGAGAGAAAAAAATACAAGTTCTAATTCAATGTTTTACATACAGCCATCTAGTGAGAAATACTGAAACTTTCAGATGTAGAGAAGAGCGCTAGTGGTAGAAATCCCGGCACTGCTTTGGATTCCATTTTAATACAATATACTCGCACAAGATGGCAGCACAGGTTTTTAATTCAAGTTGAGCTTGCATTCAATGATTTTAATTAGTGCAAAACCAAGTATATGCACATTAGATACAAAATTTACATTTTGTATGTAAAATTTCACAGTTCGCCAGTATGTTTAGATTCCTTGATATTAATCCAAACTACAAGCTATTGCTAAAAATCCATAGAAAAACCCAATACCACTTTGCTCGATCTGGGAATTGAACCCAAGACCTCCATTCTAACAGTCGTGCTTATGACAATTAGATTTATGAGATGCCTAGTTATTGATGATGTTGTATTCATTTAATCGCTAGCTCAACAACCTCTATGAGTCTACCCTGAGCAGTCGGGGAACCCGCAGCGCGGATAACTTCGCGTTCAACTTCGACTAACCCAGTTTAATATCATTGGCTTTGTGATAGTGTTTCTTCTTTTGGTAATAACCATTTCTTTTGGGGTTGCCAACATGTACGGTCTCATCGCCGTACATACTTTGCCGACGCAGCAACCTACTTTAAGGCTTACACGTCATACGATTACAAAAGCTAAATACAACTAAAATAAGTAAATTCGACAGAGTACGTGCGCGACTGTGGAACTATATAGTTGCCTAGAGAGAGAAACACTAACTTTTAACTTGTAACTTTAATTATTATTATAACTGTGAAACTAACTTTGTGGTGTTTTTCTGTGCTCTCCAATAACTTTAAACTGACATTATATCAAAGAACTGAAAGTGTAGGTAGTGCTAACTGGCCCCTACAGATCTAAACCATAAGTACCTACATTTAATATACGCCTCAATAATTAAGCAGTTTACTAAATTAGGGTTAGTATTGTTAACCCTCTGGTAGGTAATGAAATTTTGAACGAGCAGGTGTCGTTACGCCGGCTACGTCTCCGGAGATTAAAGTGGACGATGTCACCGGCTAACATGGGTTAAAAACATAGAGTAATAAAAATGGAGTGCTAAGATAGATATAAATGCGTCATCAGCCTAGTGGTCGCAAGCGCAAATACGATTCACTTGACTTTTGGGGTTATCTCTAGGCTAGGATTATTATTTATTTATTGCTTTTTTCTATGATTTCTTATTAGCAGCTCGGAGTAGGCTCGCCTTCTGTTACAAGAAATATAGGCGTAATGATATGTTGTTAAAATATATTTTATACTATACTGCAGAATTTATTATAAGTGTGCGAGTGACATATTATTTGTACATCTCAAACCGGGTCAAGGAGAAGTGGTTGTAGAGGCGCCACGGCTAAGGCGTCATCAGTTTTCTTTTGACGCACGTACGCAGGTGACGCAAGTGGCGGCAGCCAAAGCCCATTACCACCAATGCCACCGTGAGGGCTGCACAGAGAAAATGGCGTAGCACACGCTGGAATTATGTCCAGCTTGGGTAAAACAGTACCGTGATGATGACGGTTTCCCAGCACATTAGAACTCCATTTTTTTTGCTCCGTGGTTGGGACTCATTAACGGACGTCAGTTTCTGATATAAGCTGCCGCTGAGGAGCGTTTTATCTATTATAAAGCGACTGTTTTGTAGTACATAAACATTATTAAACATAACATACCAACACCCAAAACGTTAGTAGAGATGTATGCGATGAAGCGTACGAAATACACCCACAGATTGCAAGTATTTTTAGGCTCCGTAAAATTATAAACCAACAAAGTTTATTAGATAAAGTTCTGCTTTTTTGTAGTTTTATAGAATGTTAGATGCGCATGATAATTTTATTATTATTAATGCGAAATTTTACAGCGTCGTACAACAATTTATAATAAGCTAACTTTATACTGTAAACTAGCTAATGACTACAGTTAGATTTTAATCCTGTGAAACTTTTTGTGAGAAAAGGTAGATTCTTTCTGTGTCATTCCAAGATACAATCTATGTTCTCGCCAAATTCTGGCGAAATATGTACAGCGTGAAAAAGCAACCGTCAGACAAAATATACTGAAATTACTTTCGCATTTATAGTAATAACTTGTATAAAATCCACCAAAACACTTTCCTGTGAAGTACAAATTACATAAACAGTCAGTCATTAAACTATTTAAGGCAGGTTTAACACGCCACGGTGACGTCGACATTTTAAGACAGCCGAAATTTACATAAGCTCTTTTAGGTACTCAAACCGGAAGAGGGGTAGACATGAAGCTTGGTATAGTCAACAGCTATGTATGTATATCTCTTTCAATGCGGGTAGGGTTGGCGATACCAAGTTATGAGCAAGTTTTCAAGCGGGTTTCTTTTTTATTTTAAACTTAGGTAATCTAAGTCTAGTCCGATATACCCTGCTGCCTCCTAGACATGAGCATTTTATGTACTTACTTTAAAAATGTACGTTAGTTATTTTAGCTGTATTAAAATGAATAACCCGAGGTGAATATTTCAATCATTACGTACAAATCTTTAATTGTTGTTTGATAGGAATATTCAATTGTTTGGTGTAGTGGCTGGCTTGTGTTTATAAGCACACCCATAATACAGCTGGACACAATCACAGTGACCTAACGTCTTTATTAAAAAATAATTATTGTATGTGACTGAGAAAGGTGTGTGTGCAAGTATGTATGTGTGTGTATATATATAGACGTTTGTCTGTATCTTAGGAGTTAGGATATTTGTACACTTCTGCCTAACCCTACAAGGAATAGAGGTGTAATGGTGTGTATCTAATAAAATAAGGAAAATAATTAACTTGCTTGGTAAACCACTTGCGTAGGTAGAAAAGCAATTACAATAAACAAATTCGCCGTGTTACGTGAATAAAATAATAAATGGTACTTGAAACGCCGACTCTGAATAGGTATATACTTTATTAGGTACCATTATCAGGCTTTGTTGAATGAGCTGGGTACTAAGTTTTTATGGTAACGATAATTATTGTGTGATAATAATGCTGTTAATACAAAATACACAATTATCAGTACATTAAATTTTTTTATGTAGGTTTCTAACTGTAATGAATGTAATGAAGTTAGTAACTGTAAACACACAGTGCTTCCTCTCTCCTACATTGCTGTGCCCGGCAGGGTCCATGATGAACGAAATTATTGTACTGTTTACCACCACAACTTTTTACATTGTGGAATGCAATAAATATTGAGTAGGTATTGAGTAATTGTAGTTATGATGTGGATTGCTTAGTCGAGGACTTATTAAATACACCAAATAATTAATTAGTTAACTGGTTGGGAAGGATGTTATTCCAATTAATTACATCTTCTTCTACTTCTTCGAAGTGCCTCTCCAATTACTGGAGGTTAGCTGTCATTTTGGAAAACTCCAGTCTATTAATTACATATGGTAATAAATTGGAATAACATCCTTCCCAACCAGTTTAAACTATCATATCAGCTGCCAGTCAGTCTATTTATTATTAAGTTTTGATAACAACTTGCTGATTATAAAGGTCTGGTGCGACCCCCTAAAGAGCCCCAGCGACTGCAGCCTACCAGCTGTAAAAACCGAGAGGGGTATTGAGTCTTACATGCAAGAAAACACAGACTAAGGTGCTTTATGACTGACTGCAATGTGAAGTGGTCGCCAACCAGTAAGACCCCAAGACGATATTTTCTCGCCACGGATTGTAGTCTAACCCGACTAGTAATAATCATCAACCCATTAATGGTCCCATTGCTGGGCACGGGTCTCCTCTCAGTATGAGAGCGATTAGGCCATAGTCTACCACGCTGGCTTAATGCGGGTTGGCAAACTTCACATGCCGTTGAGAAAATCTCTCAGGTATGCAGGTTTGTTCACGATGTTTTCCTTCACCGTTAAAGCGAGTGATAATTACGCACATGATTTCGAAAAGTCAGAGGTGCGTGCCCTGGGTTTGAACTCGAGACCTTTGACTTGGCAGTCCAGTGGTCATTCCCCTAGGCTATCACTGCTGCTACCCCGACTAGTACTGGAAGTAGATTCATGCGTTAAAATGTATTAAAAACTCATAACCCTAACGCGACCCTCCGAACATGGCTGATAACATGAAGAAAATAGAGTGAGCTAAAGGGGAATCTGCTTCCAAACTGATGTGAAAACGATGTTTCTCAAACACATTCATTTTATTGCCACTCTCTTCGTAACATGCCGTATAATTTTATAGGTTAACCGTTATATTTGCAATTAGACACATTTTATTCTCTTACGCCAATAAACGGTGGCAAAGGGCTGGGGAGGAATAAAGGTCGAGATATTTTTGTCTGAACGTGTTTTTTTGCTAGTGATATCTGTTTGTGTCAGTCTCATTTTCAGTGTCTAGTAGTAGTAGTTTCAAGGTACACGTGTCTTCTGAATGATAGAAGTTAGCCTATAGTTTACATTAGCCTGCTGTGGTTTGGCAGACTTCACATGCCCGCGGGGCTAAGAAAGTCTCAGCTCTGCAGGTTTCGTCCCTGGGACCCTAGGTTCTCCTTCACTTTTAATGAGTGATAATTACCTAATTATTGCTACGAACACCGTTCCGAAGAGTTACAGGAGCATGTCTTGTATTTGAATATGATATCAATTATAGACACTTTTGCATGACACTATATTTTGTCTCTTTATGTCTAGTCTTTGAAATTTTTTATTTACCTATTTATTAGTACAATACCTATATATAATGATGCATTTTGTAGGTCATATTTTGTAAAGCTTTTCGAACAATGCATAAAATATGGAAGAGTACGTAAAAATCCGGGAGAATTATTATTATTTGCACTTTACGAGTCTACGAAACTTAATTGCAAGACTTTCTAATGTTTAAATAATGCGAGCATTTAAGTGAAGCACCCCTCTGTGAGTCGACCAAGGCCATCAAGCCGATTGTGAATATTCTAAAAAAATGTATTATTTATGTTACAACAGTACGGTACACAATATATGTTTACCCTACGCGAGAGTCGCGTGATGTTTCACAAAACACCGCGACATATTCACACATAAACGAAGTTGACTTAACCCATGCAAATTATTTGACCTCGTTTCTCCAGCTCAAAACTAGGTCTTTAACTCAGTCTGCATCCTCGATCATCCAATCAAGAATCCATTTATCGGAGAGCTGTACCAAATCCTCGCATTTGGAAGTCTCCTGAAAGTCGCTCCCGTCCGCAGATGGCTTTTAAAGCTTGAAAACAATCGTTAAGATGTTGGGATTAATGGGTCAGACCTCGAGTTTGGGCATTCGGCTCGAATCCTGACCCACTTGTTAACAGTTTCAAGCTTATTTTAGAAGTCAATAACGTTTCTAGTCTATTCGAGTTGCTCTACTAAACTAACGGAAAACTAATTTATGTCTAACTTTGGATGCAATTGCATCCAGTCGATCTACTTCGACCGATATGTTTTATTTGTTTTGTTCATAAAATGGACGGTACGCTTGCTTTTGAATTGAATACATATTGCAAGCGAAACGACCTAATTAGGAATTGAGAATAGAATGCTAAGTTGATAACTAAAAAACTAATGCTTGAGTTCTTGTTCGATTGGTTTCATTGTTTGGCTTTTACTCACTTTGTGCTACAACGCAAAAATAACAGCCATGTATGAAAATAAAGTTTTTGATGTTTTTATTTTACTCTATACCTATATGTATATAATTATTTTTTGCATTTCGAAAATAAGTTTAAAGCTACTTGCTAAGTTCAAATTTTGAGCCGAGATGTTTAGCCTATGCGTCAGTCACTTTTTCTAGTTTCTGTCAAATTTATTAGTAATAGGTACTTTTCCACTGATAATTAAAAAATATACCGTCGGTGACGCAAACAATCTTTATTTATAACCGAAAGTTGTCTAAAGATACGTACCCCATAAAAAAATTATATCACTCAATTTCTGGCCGCATTTTAGACGTTATATAGCAATTATTACAAGTACGTCCCGTAAAGTCCCGTTTGACCTCTACTGTTACACCTCATTATACAAATACGTAATCCAAACGGCGTAGTTAAATTGGGCCCTGCCAAAATTAGGTAACCGGAAAACAATAATCGCTTTAAGCCCTTTTCCGTAGTAAAACCCTCCTAAACCCACGTTGAATTAAAAATAACAATGACTTTGCATTTGTTTATCAGAATTGATTAGAATTATTTTGCATTTCAATAACGCAAAGTTAACTTTTGACTTAAACCACTTGCTTACTACTCTATAATTATTATCATCAACTTCAACAATTGAATTCTAAATACCAGCTAGAAGTTTGAATTTGTGCCCGGAAATTAGTGTGATAGTAAGTAACTACGTGATCTATTCCCGCCGACAAACTGTCACACAGTTTGGTGGGTCTATTTACTTTGTAAAATGTGTTCAATTTAATTAATACATTAATTATTTAATTAATAATATTAAATGATCTCGCATCAAATACTAATTATGTTTAAATCAGTCTTTATATTCGTTATCATCGTAAATGCTGTTTACCAAATCTATGTATTAATCTGCTTCAGTAGAGTACATAATACAGTATCGATCTCCTAATCGCCTTCCGATAATATCCCATTGTGTTGTATTCAACAGGGAATAATATGTACAAATCAGTACAACAGTTCCGTAACTACCTATTGTTGCGAACTCGAA
Organism: Acronicta psi; assembly: GCA_946251955.1. NCBI lineage: Eukaryota > Metazoa > Arthropoda > Insecta > Lepidoptera > Noctuidae > Acronicta > Acronicta psi. The sequence goes on along the minus strand of OX276475.1, from coordinate 3,826,257 downwards.
TGGAAATATTGTTTGAAAAAATACTTTAACCGTTGATTGTCTGTTTTGTTAACGGTAACGGGTTCTTTGTGGATCATCTAGATGATCTTATATGTTAACGCGATCTACCGTATAGAAAATAGCCGTCGATACATTTTATGGTGTAGCAAATAAATGTCAATTAAAATTTATTCGTGTTATGTGGGAAATAAATGTGGATACATTTATAAATGTCGATACATTTATTCATGTCGTGTGGCAATTAAATAATGATACATTTATTCAGATCGTGTGGCAAATGGATGTCGATACATTTATTCATGTCCTGTGTTAAATGAATGTTGATACATTTATTCATGTCGTGTAGCAAATAAATGTCGATACATTGTTCATGTCGTGTGGCAAATGAATGTCGATACATTTATTCATGTCATGTCGTGTGACAAATGACTGTCGATACATTTATTCATCACGCGTAGAAAATAAATATCTATATACGAGGAGTATTTTTTTCTGTTTACTTCAAAAGTTAGTACCAACATTATAAGTATAATATAATATGATTTATTTCTTCTTTCTTTGGAAGCAGTCAGTCTATAATAAAACTATATCTACTCAAGTAAAGAACTTGAAATTTACGTTTGTACTAAGGTACTTTTGTCTACAATTTTAACTTTACAGCGTAATAATAGCTTGCATCTCTCATTTGGCATTATCTCAGACAATTCATAACGGCGACACAAAACACACACGTACACACAAACACGTACACACGTGTACACAAAATGTGAAATGCAAATTGTTGGAATTTGTGAAATGCAAATTTCTTTGTGACAAGCTTGCGCTGCACTTTAAGATTCTATTTGATACTTTCAGAAATTATATAATTACTTTTTACTACTAAGTATATTTTTAATTGCTAACGTTAGGAAGGGGATATTTTTTTTTTGCCTAAAAGTCGTATGAACGTGGACAACGCAAAACGCAAGTGGCGTTCTGTAGTTTTTGCCTACCCCTATAAGCAAGCATATATGCATAGGTATATATTGGCCATAATTATTACGGCACAAATGATGACTTATTAAAAGTAGCAAAATGTCGGTCCTACATTTTGCTCTTAGCTTATTATATTAACCTCTCAGTTTTCTCTGTACAAAATATGAATTTAAATACAGTATGTAGTCACAAAGAGTATTAAACTCGGCACTGCTTTGTACTGTTCTCTGTCTAGTTTATTCAATTAATGTCACTGTTTTTAATATATTTATTTTTTTATTGTGACTGTAACCCGTCTAATAAAATGTTATTTGATACAAAGTTATTTAGTAAGCTTTTAAACATTAGTTATTCACGATAAATAATTATAAAGGAATGTAATCTATGTTGGTACTTGGGTCAATAATATAAAATCGAATCTATCAATGCAATGTAGTATCATATTAGTTTTTTTTTTATACGGCAACAAGGATAATTATTATAGCATACCATCGCGCCTGTATTCTTTATCGGGGTAGGCAGAGGCGTACTTATACACAGTACACAGTCAGCCTATCGTATCGGGCGGCGCGAATTCAAAATTCGAGCTGCTACTGTGAAACTGGAATTTTTACAGGAAAATCTAGCACTGCTCGACCCAGGAACGACCCGGAATAAAACCACTACTAACAAATCTTGTGAAACAATAATAGTAGGCAAATACAAAAGCGAACCTACGGATGCAATGAGGATCATAATACGTTCTTGTTTGAATATGGTAATTAGCATACAGATTATTTGCTAATGGTTTCCGATCATTCGATAACGCCAGCGGCGCGTGTAATACCGGTTATTACGGCTATTTCATTAATAACTCTTGATAATTGCGGTCTGACTATTGAAAACCGAAAAATGTTTATTTATTTATTTATTTGATGCACAAAACACATTACAATCAAAAATAAACACCATAAAAATTAAACATTTTGACCTAGATTGTAACGTAACACTATGTGCATACTACGAAATCACAATAATAAGATAGTAAAAAGCTCATAAAATTTAGAACGAATAAAAGGAAAACATTATGTGTCGAATGACAACACTAGTAATTTTTACAATAAGTATAGGTTCAGATCCATCAGGCGTAGATTCCCAGGCCAGAAGGATCCTCACTCAATTTCCAATGGAGAATGCCTATGTTTAATGTTTAAGTTAAGAGTTCTTTTTACCCGACGAAGCAGGGAAAGGAAAGGAATTGTTGTGTCCAGTTTGTGGCCGTGGTCGCATGCCACTATGACCTGGGCTTGCAAACTTAAGTATAATATGGGTGGCATGGGATCACGGCTATAATTAGGACACATCAGTTTCTTTTGTTGTTGATTTCAATTCAGTAAATTGTTTATCAGGAAGGTGACATAGGAATGACAGTGTGATTAAAATGATAGCTTGAGACCGGTAATGTAATGCCAATTAATCTTGCCGTGCCGACAAGGCCCACACATGTTCCTTATATTATACCATTGTAACATCTATTTAACTTGTGGAGTGCAATAAATGTAATGAGTATTAATTTAAAGGTCCAGCTTTCGACTCTTAAAAAGCTAGAATACCAACACAAAAGCAATTACAGCAGAATGATTGAAATTTTGATCACTCGCGTAACCAGGGGCGGGGGTGTTTTAAACTGGGCCGCTCGTAAACTACCCGTCTGCATACCATAGCGTATTACCCAGATGCCGTGGCTGCGGCCGGTCACTATCACTGGCGTTATTAAAATCGTGTTCTTTTATGCTGTATATGCTTCTATTTTCAACCGATTAAAAAAAAACATACAATCGAATTGAGAACCTCCTATGTTTTTTTATGTTTGTTACCTCAGAACTTTCGACTGGGTGAACCGATTTTGATAATTCTTTTTTTATTCGAAAGCTGGTGCTTACAGATTGGTTCCCTATACATTTTATAGAAATCCGGTTAACGGTTGTAAAAATATCGACGGAAATTTAAAAAATTGTATACATAGATGATGTTATGGTTTCCTCCGAAACCTCGCTGTCTGTGCCGAGCAGTGCATTTAGTTGGCCTCCCCATATAATATAATGGGTACAAAACAAAATACATCTATATTCCACTAAAACTTAAAAAAACAATATCTTTAAACAAAAAACAAACCGCCTCCAAAAAACACCTAGGAACTAAAAAGCAACAAAATAACAGGTAGGTACATAATTACATTATGATTTCTAACTAATTTGGAGGCGGTGCCAAACTACTAATATTGAATTTATGATTGGAAGAATTTTGGCCACATCATGGTCAAATCATAAAATAGTTACTTTATTATTGTACTGACCTTTTTTTGGGGATAATCATCTACATATTAGGTAATTAGGTTTTTTTTTTTCTTTTAAAAAATTATGTTTCCCATTTGCTTTCCTTAGCTCACTAAAGTTTAAAATATCGTGTGAATGATGTGTTTAGTTTTAATTGGACTTCAGGTTGAATACTGTGATGTTTGATTGAAAATTGTGTAAAACTTAATCTGTTGTCTGTTACTGTACCTATTATAAAAAAAATAAAAAATAAAATAAAAATATAGAAAATATAGTGCCGGGGTCGACCAAATAAGTTCTCTGGTTATATAGTGTGTATAGTGCACATTGCATCAACAGTGTTGATTCAACCGTAGAAGTGCAGCTTCTACGGTTGAATCAACACTGTTGATGCACAAGCATGATGACATCAAGCAACACATGTCTATACCAACTATATTCCGTAAACCAAGATGATTAAATTTAACCAAAGTAATCCATCTGCTGAAATTTACATAGATACATACTATCACGCCTTTATACCGTAGGAGCAAGTGGACGTGTAATTTTTTGTCATTTTACTCATCACCATCTAGTCCGGAACTAAGCAGAGCTTGTATTAGATATACCTTGTATTGGATACGACACAATAAATATAATACTTAGATACTTTCTTTGTAAATAAACACTTAAACACCCAGACAAATACAAATAATTATATTCATCACATAAATATTTGCGTCCTGTGAGAATCGAACCCACGACCTCTTGATGAGCAGTCCGGTACTCGTCGAAAGTAATTTACATCCACAGTTTACCTATAATGAGGTCCAATACAATAGTGGGAAAACTATTGCCATTAACCGGACGCGAGCTACTTCTGGGATTTTACAGAAAAGTCGGTATCGGACCCAGGTCCGCTAGCGTGGCAAAGAGGCTAATTTCAAATTGACTGAATTGGAACCTTAGAAGTAAATGAACCTTCACTGACAATAATAATTCATGAGAATTAACACATTAGGACTACAAGGATACCGATAACTATATCGTTGACCTAGTGTTCCTAAGCGTGACTACTACAATCGAAATCCTGGGTTTGATTCCCAGGTCCAGCAGTGTTATTGGGTTTTCCTTTGGAATTCTCAGTATTAGCTCGGAGGATTTGTGCCCAGTTGGCAATACGTGGCAATAGGCTCGCCCCCCGTTATATGGGACCTAAACATACCGGCAAAATACGAATGTACATAGTACACATCTGCCTAACATTTTACGTTAACACACAAAAATATTACCTAGCTATTAACCCTCAATCGACACAGGTCAACATTCAGAATAACCTCAAAAGGTATTATTAGCCGATCTATTAGCGAGTGACAGAATAAATTGGTATCGTTCGCACTGACACGTACAATTACGGGTGGGCTGTCTGTCTGATGGCCGGAAGTCGGACAACGCGGTATCGATTCCCTCGCCGCATGCGATGGACGCCGTCTGAATCGTGATCGCTGAACAGGTAAAATTTTTCAATACGTTTAAAGCTAAAGATAACAAAAACAGGGTATTTGATACGAATACACACACACAGCGTGTGAAGTCTGCCAACCCGCACTAGGCTACCGTGGTGGACTATAGCCTAACCCCTGAGAGAAGAACCGTGATTGTAAGTTACTGTTTTTTTTTTGTCATAAGGTAGGACCTAAGCTAACTTTTGGCTCAAAAACTTCTCTAGATGCAATCTTCCTTACCAGATTTTATCTAACACGATTCAGCAGTTTACGCCCCATATAATGGGAGACAACCAAATTAGATTTTATTTTTATTTACCAAAATATTAAAAAACGAACAACTTGCTACATAGTTCTACTATAATTATAAACATCGTCGGTGCAATTTAAATCAGAAATTCTCCTAAACAACTCCTAACAGTTACTTAGATCCAACTGTTATTGTTTTAGATTAACTATGAATAACTTGAAACTAAGATGACACACAAACAATTTCCTCTTCCAAACTAATAATGAAAATACGGGAAATACCAGATATTCTCCAACAAACTGATTCCAATCTATTCGATGTTATTAAACTGTTGGAATTCCCGTTTGCTGTGAACTTTTAACATACAGCTTGTGGGATAGAACTAGTAAATTGATTTCAGCTTCATTTGTAGCATTTTTAGAGTGGTTTTGGTAAATTTAAGTCTATGTTGCTATTACTATACAATAATATACTATAAAAGGACAACTGTTATGCTAGTTCTTCTTCAATTCCCAGGTAGAGCAAAATGTTGTGGGTTTTTCTATCAAATATTTCCTCAGTAGCCTCGGAGTTTGGATTTATGCCCGGTTAATGGCAAAAGGCTCACCCTTTATTACATAGGACCTTAAACATACCAGTAATTCGGTTTTTGATGTAATTTTTTCCAGGGAAAACGCGCGATATTTAGGGTATAATCAATTTATAGTCCAGAATTACAGCGTTAAAGCGTAAAAAAATATCCAAACACATAATTATCTTTCTAATATATGAAAATAAATTAACGTTTGTTAGTCTCACAAAAAGTCGAGAACAGCTAAACAGATTTTGCTAACTGTGGTTTTGAAATATTAGTATAAGTCCAAAGAAGGTATAAAAATTTATAATATTATTAGAATTAATGAACCGACATTCCATTGGAACTATAATTGTGAATTATTTAAAAACATAATCGGCTGGTCAATATACCATCCATTCGTCAATACGGTCAACTGAATTGCGCGCTTAATATTTGCATACAACATTGCTGTTTGCTGAAGCATGGCCTGGTGCACTAGTCCTATTATGATAGCTATGTTTACTTTCCAATAAAACCGTAAACATAGGACAGTGACACACTAACTTTTCATACAAAAACAAATTATGAAAAAATTGAAAACCAAAACTGCTTCGTTTGAATACACTCGTATATTATATCAGAAGGTTTTATCATCACACGTGTTATTTTATTTAAAAAGTTATGTAGGTACTCATAACTAGAGGCATAAAACAAAATTAAAATCTAACTCGATATGGAACTTAAAATAAGGTTTTATTTTTTTCGGTCTTTGTCGGTTTTTGCCTATTTTTTGCTAAAAGGGAGCGTTGTGACGTCATAATGCTAGTATGCCATGCAAATTCATGTTACATAATGCCAGTGTTGTTCAGGTTAAAGCCGCGGGCGCATACCGCAGAGCTTCTGTAGGTAATCAAAACTTACGTATCAACCCTACCGTGTTTTTTGAAATATCACCAAGCACGTTAGCTCAGTAGGCCATAACTAAGGCTCATACGAGCCAACGCGCCAAGAAAGGTCACTGATGTGTTTGAGTGTCACGTGACCTTTACACAACAGATCACCCCTATCATTATTACGACCATGGGAAACTTTTTTTTAGACGGATTCAAAATTCGATCAAGATGACGAATGTTCGAATCCTTACTTACTAATATTATAAATTCGAAAGTTGACTCCTGTCTGTTACGCTTTCACGCCAAAACCACTAAACCGATTTAAATGAAATTTGATAAACAGATACTCTAAGGCTTGAGAAAGGATATAGGCTAATCTTTAATGCGAAAAAGGGGCTATTAGGGGTTGAAATATGGGATGAAAGATATAGTAAATATCCAGACCACGCGGGCGAAGCCAATGGCGGAAAGCTAGTTATGAATATATTGTATCTAATTCTCGTTACAATGTCAGTTAAAATAGGGTCAATTATTATTTATCAATATAATTAGGTATACCTACTTACTTACTTGGGTTTCGAACAAGTTCTTTCGCTACAATCTGATACTTTTCCAGACCCATTATTCAGTATAACCAAATGTGTCTGAATAACAATATTTTTCGCTGTGTCTTTGTGATTGTAAATTAAATGTACTGTGAATATTGAGACGAAGTATTTTTTTTTCATATTTTCTACTATTTAGGTACCTATCTATACCTACAAGAAAACTAAATAAAAGACAGACAACATAATAATGTTATGAACGCAAGTTGAATATTTTATTACCTACAAGAAAAAAGAGTACAGGTTGCGTATTTATAAAGTCATGAATAATTATTGTTTTTCCATGAAATTCTAAGTAGAAGCTCGGAGATAATAGGCAATAGACTCGCCCCCTATTACATAGGACCTACCTAAAACATACCGATGAACAGTGGCTGTAAATTGGACCTCTGCCCAACCCTCCTCAGAAAACATGCGCGGTAGTATGTGATATAATTGTAACATAAAAGGAGGTCATCAAAAGCCCATACAACTCAGCCCAAATTTGTACCGGAGCGGAGGTACATGACAGCTGTCAAGTTGATAGTTTTTACCATGAAATCACTATGAAATTGGTAATAATCTGCCGTAATGGTGTGCGTTTGACATTCCGAAACTGAAACTGACAATTTTTACTATGAAATCATTACAAAACAGATAATTGTGCGCCAAATTGGCGTGATTTTTCTCAAACTAAAAGTTTTTTTTCTCATCCCCCAGTTAATATTAAAAAGAAGTACCACTAGAGTTTTAACCAGCTTAATACAGAGTATTTTTTCCAATAAGTGTACCTACCTTCGGTACCTCATTTGGGTGGATTCGATGACCTCCTTTATATCACTTTAGGTAAGTCAAGTTCAAACCTCTGCAAAATACCATTCATTAAAATAATCACGAAATCTTAGAAATTAATTGGCAGATATTGCCGAGATTTTAGGGAAACTCCCGCGATATTGAACAAGAACTCCAGTTCTACGCGAGTTACACTGCCACTGTTAACTAATTAAGCTAAACTAACGATTTTTTCCAACAATTCTGCTAATATTTCGCTTTCTTTGTGAAATTTAATATATTATAAATCAAATTTTATTACGAAAGTCGACTATTGCTAAAGCAAAAATTCTGCTAAATGGCCTCAAGGGTTTTTATTTCTGTCATAAATCATATTAATTGTTTTCGTGCACCGACCGCCCGAAAGGGTTTGGATTTTGTTCTCGCTTCCCTTCACTGTTTAATGTCACCGTCCGTCCATTGTTTGTACGCAACTCGATTAGCAAATTTTAATTAGCGGAATACACTCTCAACCATACTTCGAACGTATATCTGTACGATTGTGGAACAAAACAAAAAAAAAGATTTGAATTTTAACCTCTCCCACGCTTAGAATGCAACCTACGCGAAAATGTGCAGTATGCGGGTGCATATATGACTATTATTGCCATCCTTTTCGTTTCCCTACAATTTATGCAAATTAGAGCAGGAAAAATATAGTTTTACGAATTTCCATGATAAAAAAAATCGCCAATTTCTTTGCACATATGGTGTGCAAACTACATTTACTGGGTTAAATATGATATTCGAGGGACTGCGAATTAGATTTTTGTTATTCCAATTTTAAATTTGTTCGGGTCGCTACACGCGATGGCGTAACAGACAACCCTAGCGTAAAATACTTATACCTCTATTTTCATCCAGTCAGCGCTGCGTCAAATCCGGACAGATTTTATGTGAGGACCCCGGGGGCTTGCAAATAAAATTGAAACCCTTTGTAATGCAAGAAAATACTCTTTGAATATCAATATTAGAGTAAGCTCGTATCGCACCTATACTTGACGATCATTCTTGTTTTCGTACAGTTTTTATACGCGATGAAATTGAGGATGTTCATGGAATAAAATTGTGGTCAATAGGATTTTTGCGTTTTTACTTTTTCCGGGGTAAATAAATCGAGGTTGAATGTGTTACGAATCTGCTTTGACGTATTTGGAATAAAACCTTCTTGAAAAGAAGAAATATTGAAATAGAGAGTTATCCATGGAGTATCCTGCCATATTATTTTCCATACTTTTATAGAATAACTTTACGTTTCATAAACGCAAAGCTTATTTGAAAAAAATAAACACATTTGAATTTTATGTCTTATGGCCTTATCGTTCCCTAAACATAAACACTGGCCATAAAAAATCTTTCATCTGCCTTTATTAGTTTCTCTAATAACATTCCACATTTAAAAAATCATCGTGACAAATTAGAGACAGTGTTACGGGAGACCTTTAATTAAAGACGCCGTCGAGGGAAAAGGTCGGTATGCAATTATTATCCCCGTACGCCATGCCAGACATTCAAATTCAAATTGCAACTGGGAATTATTCAGTCTAGAATACTGTCAAGTCAATTTAACATGCAGCTGTATAGAATACCTTTTGTCTTTGAGTCTACGTTTAAATTACTCTGCGGTTATTGTTTTGTATTTAAAAACGGCCGATGAGTCTGAATTTGGAATTAAGTTCATTTGTTTTTTTTACTGTAGAAAGTTGAAAAACCATGTAGGTATGTATCTATTCAATCTATATTATTTGTTATTTATTTGATTAATTATTGAAATACAAGTTCTGTTTCATAACCAACTTAATAACAATGAATCTTCTGTTTTATAAAGAAAAGCACCGAATCTATGTGACTGTAATATTGAAAGCAATAAACTACTTAACTACTATTCTATTCTATTCTATTCTATTCTATTCTATTCTATTCTATTCTATTCTATTCTATTCTATTCTATTCTATTCTATTCTATTCTATTCTATTCTATTCTATTCTATTCTATTCTATTCTATTCTATTCTATTCTATTCTATTCTATTCTATTCTATTCTATTCTATTCTATTCTATTCTATTCTATTCTATTCTATTCTATTCTATTCTATTCTATTCTATTCTATTCTATTCTATTCTATTCTATTCTATTCTATTCTATTCTATTCTATTCTATTCTATTCTATTCTATTCTATTCTATTCTATTCTATTCTATTCTATTCTATTCTATTCTATTCTATTCTATTCTATTCTATTCTATTCTATTCTATTCTATTCTATTCTATTCTATTCTATTCTATTCTATTCTATTCTATTCTATTCTATTCTATTCTATTCTATTCTATTCTATTCTATTCTATTCTATTCTATTCTATTCTATTCTATTCTATTCTATTCTATTCTATTCTATTCTATTCTATTCTATTCTATTCTATTCTATTCTATTCTATTCTATTCTTCTATTCTTCTATTCTTCTATTCTTCTATTCTATCTATGTAAGTATTTATTTGTAAATCTATAAATGTTGTTTGTTGTTATTTAGAATCAATAACATATTATTGTAACTTTTGTATGGCTCTATAATGTGTTTGATTAAGGATTGTCTGTCTTCGGATATATTATTATCTTAAATCTCCTCAGAGTCAAGTAATTTTTTTACCGCCCTTAATATCACTATAGTTTGTGTAATGATAATACAACTTCATTCACTACCTACATATTATATCTATACCGTCCGAACTTTTTCTAAAGACGACCAAAAAGTATTCAGCAACGCAAAAGTTGAGCCCCTGAATATCTTTCATTCAAGTCGATGTATGCAAATAATGTCTCTTTAACAAGAATGATAGCGAATATATTTTACCTAGTTTTTACGAAACGTTGAAATGCCGACAATGTTGGGACGGCCATTACTTTATAAATAGCTATTACTTCTGCAACAAAAGAGGCTTATTTATTAATTTGTACAATTAAAAATAAATGACTGGAGAACAACAAAACTTTTTGATAATACCTATGTCGATTTTTTTAACTGTCTCGTTAGTCTAGTCGTCGACTCGATAGATCGTGGGTTCGAGCACAGTTATTAGTTTTTAATGAAATTCTCAGTAACAGCATGGAGCCTGGATTGGTGCCCTGTTGCTAGCAATAGGCTTGCCTTATATTACATGGGACCTAAACATACTGGTGAACTGTGGATGTATATTTGAACACTGCTGCCTATCCATCGGAGATAACAGCCGTGATAGTTTGGTATAAATTTTCTTGTTAACTACTGTTATTATACTGTAGGTAGGTACATAATCTTATTTTAAAATCGAGAAGAAAATCCTTTACATTTTATAATGGCTAAGTTGTACCAACGCTGATCAACCGATCTGCAAGGTTAAGCTACACTTGCCGCGGTCAGTCTGTGGATGGGTGACCATTCTTAACATATCGAGACCCCTCCGTGTCCCGGAGAGCACGTAAAGCCGCCGGTCCCGGTTGTCATACGAACACCTATGACAATCGTTAGTGGTAGTCAGAAACCTAAAAAGCATGACAACCAGTCTTTTCATCGAATATCGGTATTGCCCAGAAATTGGGTTGCAGTCGCTCCGTGTAAAATACTGATATTCAGCCGCATCCGATTAGACTGGATGCCGACCCCAACATGGTTGGAAAAAGGCTAGGAAGAAGATTTTAATGTCGATAACCTAATACTATTCTTTTAAACTCGTCAAGTTACTTTACTTTTTACGTTACTTGGACCAGTAATCTAAATTTATAAGTAAGCACAAAGTTAAATAGGATATCTATACTAGAATTTAAATCCCTACTTTACAGCCAAATACTTATCAACAGTTGATTAGAAAGGCAAACTAATTCAAGTTTAATTTAACTAAGCACGGTAACACAGCAAAAGAAACTAAGCTCAAACTCAATGGAAACATGCATCATGTCCCAGTGAGTTAACTTTTCCCAACTCGTCGGGCAGTACTGTGAGCTTTGTCGCTCGACAGTCGTTAGCGTTCATCGAATGGAAGTGGAGTGACTAATGAGATTTAGGACCTGTTTTACAGTTAACTGATAAGTTCCCGTTAAATTAACTGGTAGATAATTTTATACGAATTTTGTTCCATTTTTTAATTTATTTGGCGGTTAAAAGATGTAAAATCCATGTAATACCAAGTTGGTTATTTTATTCAGTCCCTACTTGAGGGACCTAAGTTATTACATAATTAGCTAACCTAACAATATCTTATAGTAACCATATTATCAATATTAAAAATATTTTATGATATAGATAAATAGAATGACTGTATCTCTTATCTTTATATGCTAGGAGTGCCTGAGAGTTTTGATGATCGGTCAGTCAGTGAGTGACAAAATTAAGAACTTTTGACTAGTTATATAGTTCTTAAACTACTGCTCCAAATTGAATGGAATTTGGAATATAATACACAGGCTTTTTCTAGATATAGTTTTATCTACAGAGAAAATGTTGGTACGGCCGTGCCGCTTTTTTGCTCGATTTGGCGGGGGCACTGCCGTGCCTTCAGATAATGTATTAAGTACTAGTAATAAATGTATTTATCAACACGACGCTAACGACCAAAGACTCGTGGTAGGGTTACAGTTTGCGAGTCCTTGCTCGTATAGAGCCGGTGCCAAGTTTGTGCCATTAGCATTAAGCTTCGCGCCGGTCCCACTCGCAACTTGTTGCAATTCAACCAACTTCCCCTTACGTACCCAATACTGTGCAATTTGCTACTTCGCTCAATGAAACTAGATCTTTGTTTTATAAGTAAGATCACGATTTAGGTACCTATCTTCTTTTTGTTCTGGTAAAATATTATAGCACGTACCATCGTGCCTGTATTTCCCGAAGGGTTAGGCAGAGATGTGCTAATGTACAGTCACAGTTCGCCGAAATGTTTAGGCCCCATGTAAGAGAAAGTGAGCCTATGTCCATTAAATTCATTTGTATTTACGTATGTTAGGATAATCGCTAGGGTTAACTGGTCTACACTTCCCCCAATTATTTTTGATGGGACTGTCATTCCACTGAGTGACAAGGTTAAGAACTTGGGGGTTCATATGGACAGGACTATGTCATGGACTGCACACCTGAAGGAGGTCAGTCGGAAATTGTTTGCTTCTGCATCTTCCTTAAGAAGACTACGAAATTTCCTACCAACAGCTACTAAAATTGCGCTTGCACAGTCTCTTCTACTCCCATTATTAGACTATGCCGATGTCAGCTATCTCGACATCACTGAAGAGCAACTAGACAGACTTGAGCGACTTCAAAACTTTTGTATTCGATTTATATTTGGATTGCGCAAATATGATCATGTCTCCGAATTTCGTACTAAGCTCAACTGGTTGCCTATTCGACTTCGCCGGAATTCTCATATCCTTTCTTTGCTCTATAATGTGCTTTTTAATCCAGCTACCCCTTTGTACCTCAAGGAACGTTTTGCTTTCCTCTGTGACACGCATTCTAGGCCTCTAAGGTCATCGGAAAACTTGGAGCTTAAAATCCCAACGCATTCTACAAAATTTACTGATAGATCCTTCTTTGTGCAAGCGGCTCGATTGTGGAATGCGTTACCACTAACAGTAAGACGAGCACAATCACTACATCTGTTTAAAAAAAATGTAAAAAATCACTACTTGGGACTATGAAGTGTTTTTTGAGTATTACTTTTGATATTGAATATTTATTTGTATATATATTTAAATTATATATGACTTATTATATTAATTATATATTATTATATGTATGTTTGTTTCATGTATATATGTATTATGTATGTATGTGTTTATAGTATAAAGAGTTAACTGTAGTTTTTCAGTTCCTTTTTAGTACTCTGATTGTACCTACACGATGCCCGTTATCTTTTTCTATGGTTCATATCACTTTGGTTGCCTGGAAGAAATCGCTTTAAGCGATAAGGCCGCCCATTGTACATACCTAAGTAACTTATTGTATTTCTTTTTATAAGTATTTATTGTGTAGTTTAAGTGTACAATAAAGAGTTAAATAAATAAATAAAATAAATAAATATGTTTGTAATGAGTATACTCAAAGACTACTGGACAAAGAAAAGTTCAAAAATTATTTTACCAGTAGAAAGCTACATCTTTCTCATAATTTACAAGAATACGCGGGCGAAGCCGCTGGCAGAAAGCTAGTCTATTATTAAGGTAATATAATAATATGAAATATGATTGCACAATACCAACCCAAAATAATACGAAAATGTAACAAAGCATCCCATTAAGACACAGCGTCTTTGTCTCGACACTACGGATCGCCCGCGCGAGGTAAAAACCAATATTTTGTTCTCGCCAAATAGCCAATATTGTGCTATATTTAGGAACCGCTGAGATATCTTTATCTTTTTGGAGTCTAACAAGGAACATACCTATTTTTATTCAATGGAATGGGACCGAAATGTAGGCACATTGTTTTGTTTTGTAGCAATGTCTTTATAATGTTTCGGGTTGCTTTGAATACATTAAAAGCAGACATTTTTGGAGTTGGTGGACGAAGTGTGTAAGGTTTTTATTTAGAAAAAAAAAACTGATGTGACAAGCATTTCAATAGATTCAATATAAGATGTGTGAATGACAAGATGTGTGAACGTGGAGGGAGCTAAAGAAGTATGCAAGAATAACAAGTAGCTGACTCTAGTTTCTGCTTACCCCTGTGGAAAAAATGCGTCAGTGTAAGTATGTATGTATGTCAATGAAAGATCTGGATCTACTGCTTATGGATGAAAGGAAAAGAAATCGAGTGTTAGACAACTTTGTTAACATACCACGTAACATAACTGCACGCCTATATTACCCAAAAGGGTGTACTAATGTAACCTACAGTGCGCACAATAGGTCCCTTGTCATAGGGGGCGAGCCTATTATACAATGTGTTACAAAAACCCTGTCCGATCCGAAAGGGGTATATAGGTATCCCAATCACAGTACCAAATAAAATAAAATAAATTAAATATTCATAAAAATAAGGCTGTTGCGAGTTTTGTACATAAATTACCAAAACTACCCAAAATCTATCACCTGCCGTGATTAAATTGGCAACTGTGACGATGGCCCCTGTAGCTATGAACTTAAGTTTCCTTGTTTTAAAAAAATATATTAAGTTTTTTATTCGAAATATGTTTTTACTTATAAACTGAAAAGGTTTACATAAATGTAGTCTAATATCGATACCTAATAATACCTTCACGGGTCGGACAGGGTTTTCTTAACATTTTGTATAAGCTCCGCAGTACTAATGACAATTCCCTAATGAAGAATCTATTACTATATCTCAATAAAACTTGCTTCAAAAATCGAACTCAAGACCTTGACACCAGGGTTGGATTCAGACCCTCAAAAAATTATGCTACATGGACAATAAAATAATACTATTTGTCCAAAATTATACTACGTTTGACTTTTCACGTTTTTTTATCGTAGGTATTTTTAATGTTTAATTTTTTGACGTTTTCCTTTTTCCCCACAAGGGTAAAACTGCATTCGTAAATCGTACATTTTTTTTTATTCAGTTGAGGCGTAAGGCATATTAGTTACATAAATGGAAGTACCAATAATTTTTATTTTATTTTATTAATTCCCAGAAATATTAGAGATTTGCATTTTTTTGTGTATTTGTAAACAAGATAACAGGATTTCTAATTAGCTAAAAGAAATTATAGTAACTAAAAATACTCCTATTAATTAGCACCTCTTTATATCGAAAATCTTTTGAAAAAACGAGCGCTTAAAGTATTTTGATGGTACTCCAAAAGTGACCAAATAAAGTGTAAAACAAATAATTTTTGGCGACAATTTTTTTTCTGACGCTAACACTCAGGCAAAAGCCGCCACTTCTAGCAACGAAGTCGCTAAATTGGCAGCACTACGTTTGTATTTGGTAATCCTGATTAGGTGTTGCCGTACATACAGAAATTCCTGACATTTTAGGGTAAATATTAATAAGTAAAAGGGCTCACTTAATACAAATTCGTTGACATCAAAATTATGCTATTTTCGCGTAGTATAGTGGCATTACGATACTACATACTACACACTATCAAATAATGGTACAAATAGTATTATAATACTACGGAATCCAACACTGCTTGACACAGTAACAAGAACCGATGATGACGATGCTGTGGAAGTGGCGAAATTTTGGGCACACCAAATCTAATTTAAAAAATAAAATCGTACCATCGACACGAAGAAGAAGAAGTAACAAGAACCTAACAGCTAGGGATAAGGTTTCGTTGAAACAAACATATAATGTATACGAGTATCGTCCATACTGTGGATTTAATAGCGTTGAAAGAAGCTATCAGAAACACATGATACAAACGTATTTTTTATAGGCATGTGTCTGGCTTTCTGATGAGGTCTACTTATGGATTTACTTCGATGACTCGGCAAAAAGTGTTATCGCTAAACTTATACATCCTGCAAATATTATAAACTAGCTATGCCCCGCGTTGTTACCCGCGTTCATGTTTTTTTTTTTTTTTTTTAATAAATATCTTGGGACATTTTTACACAGCACCATCTAGTCCCAAACTAAGCAGAGCTTGTACTATGGGTACTAGACAATGGATATAATACTTATATACTTTTTTTTTTGTAAATACATACTTATAATATATAAGAAACACCCAGACAAACACAAACACCTAACTTCATCACATAAATGTTTGTGTCTTGTGGGAATCGAACCCACAACCTCGTGATCAGCAGTCCGGTACTCGAACCACTAGACCACAGACGTCGTCAAATCTGTGGGAATTTCTCAAAATTCTTTCTTAACGGATGTCTGTGTTATAATAACAATCCGTTCAGTTTTTTGAGCTGTGCGTACATAGTCAATCAGTCAGTCACCAATTTTTCTTTTATATCCAGATGTGTTTTTTTTTATGTTTCGATGTTTGTTACTCTATTATATTGGAACAGCTGGACGGATTTAGTTTAAATTTCGTATAAAGATAGCTTATACCCTAGATCCTATTTTAATTCCGTCCGTGGCTTCCCACATACAAATAGCACTAACAAATAATAGTTATATAATTATATAGGTACATAATATGTACCTAGGTATATATTTTATTATTTAATGATCGCGTTAAAGAATAACGTTTATAACGTAACGTAAACGTTTATTTAACTGTGTGAAAGTATAATATACTTTCACACAGTTAAATAATTTATTTAATTTATTTATTTAATTAATTATTTATTTTATTTATTTAACTGTGTGAAAGTATAATATACTTTCACACAGTTAAATAAACGTAATGTCACAGAAAAATATTAATGCTAAGTAATTGGTGTCAACTTTATAGAGACCATGATCTTTAATTTTGTTTTTCTTATCAAATGTTAGATTAGATAGAAAATACCGGGTCCACATAAGTAGGTACTGAATAAATACCGATTTGTGTTCGAGGCTCTAAAATGCAAACAGAAGTAGGCTTCTACAATAAGAATTCTTGATCTCTATTAGATTAGAAGATGCTACAGCCTGTGAAAAGTAATAAGTTACATTTTATACATCAATCTAAAGTTATTGAGATTGGTATACTATATTTCTTATTCCAGACTACTCAAGAATGTATCTAAATTATTTATCAATTTATTTGCCCTCAGAAAAACAATTGTTCATAATATTGAGACAAATTAATTGCTATAAAATCTTTTTAAAGTGTGAACTTACTCATGCCATGTCATTTCTCATGATTCTTGATCGTCGTAAACAATAGGCAACTGAATATAACTTACCACTAAGTACCACTTATCATCGTCATCATCATCCAAAAGAGGTCCAATGCTATGCAGAGGCCTTCCCCGTAGGCTTCCACGAGGACCGTGTTTTATTCCAATACTAGCTTTCCGCCAGCGGCTTCGCCCGCGTGGGTATTTCTTATAACTTTCACCCCCTATTTTAACCCCTTACAGCACTTTTTTCGCATTAAAAAGTAGACTCTAGTCTATCTGTGTACCAAATTTCATTTAACTTGGTTCAGTAGTTTTGGCGTGAAAGCGTGACAGACTGACAGAGTTACTTTCGCATTTATATATATTATATTATTTATATGTATTAGTAAGGATTGATTAAACTGGTTATCAAATTTAGGTTTTCGACA
The DNA here is from genome assembly GCA_946251955.1 of Acronicta psi. NCBI lineage: Eukaryota > Metazoa > Arthropoda > Insecta > Lepidoptera > Noctuidae > Acronicta > Acronicta psi. The sequence continues at coordinate 3,808,222 of OX276475.1, read as the reverse complement.
AATAAATATAGCAATTATAACTTCAGCAAAAAATCATGAAAAACTTGTACATCTAATATTATTTATACCATAATTTTCAAGCACGAGCCATCACAGTTATTAAATAAATTGTTCAAATTTTCACGGAAAGTGGCTTTTCACAATCTCAAGGAATTTCGGGAAAAAATTTCATATCGGCTCATTAGATACATTTGAAAGAATAATATTTTCCGGTTACAGGGGAAGGTTTGTTAAGAATGTTCATTGATTAGATACTTGTATATAATTATTATTGCTTAGGGGGCCAATTAATTATTTAAATCTCTTTTATTAAACTATACCGACTAAGTAATTAGTAAGGGGGGGAAGGGGATGCCAGGGGATTCTCCCATTGAATCGATATTCAAAACCTTAGCCTAAACAAATTTAAGACGGTGGTCAAGCAGAAGCTGTATCATAAAGGTTACACGGTGAAAGATTATATAGATGACAAAAATGCTTGGGATTGAATTGTTCCAATGAACCAGGTTATTGATTTCATTATGTTTTTTTTTATCTGACATTTAATTTAAATCATTACTTGACATTGCAATAATCTGACATTTAATTTACATTGAAGTAATTATGCTTCGTGATTTTATGTGTCTTATTGTGACATTTTTATTGAGAATTGAACTTTATTAACTGTACAGTATGAGTATTCTGCAGCTTTTGATGTTGCTTTAGTTGTTCTATTAATATATAATATAATTATTACCAGCCTGAGGTAGAGCTTGTCATGCTCACTTAAATGTCCTGCTGATATTGGCGTTGTGTGTCGGGTCTTTTTATTCCCTACAACATGGTTGAGTCAAACGGCGCCGGTACACACGTCATGCTCGTGAACGGGTGCTGTCTGTCGGGACTGGTCAGCTCTTACTGTAATTAGTCATACACATCATACTCATACTATTCATCACAATTTTTTATTGTTACTTGCTATAAATACCTATATTTTTTTAAAGAGTGACTATGGAGTTTCTTGTCGGCTCTTCTCCATAAGTCCCACTTTTTGGAACTAGTTTAACGGTTCAAAAGTGCCTATTTATATGGTCTAATTGAAATAAAATATTTTGAATTTGAATTTAATGCCGTTACGGCTATCTATGCATGCAATTTAAGTTCTTAGACTAGTTTGTATACCCTTAAGCTTTTAATATGAAAACAGAAACTCTACGAACAACATCACAATACCTTAGAGTAAATTGATGCAATCAGTCGTCACAATGAAACTCCCTCTTAACAAAATGATAGGTATGTCTTCGCTCGAAATTATGGTACGCAGTAGCAAGATACTCCAAAATTATGTTCTAGTATGGCTTCTGCTCACGGATGCACAAATAAATGAAGGGCACACAATATTTCTAGTTCTTACATTTTAAAATGACAAATAAGCGTTGCACGGAGTACCTCTGAGCTTCTGATCCAAAAAACAATCACCATTTATTAATTTTTAACAAAAATATTAACCGACGATGAAAGTAACTGAAAAGCGAAAATTAAACTACTACTATTTAATTCTAAGTCGATGCCAAACAAATTCACTTTAAATATATGTTTTGTTCGAGCCTCGAGTTATTAGCTAGATCGACAGGAAACGCCGACGAAGTCGCAGTACTATGAGATAGTTCAATCCGGTATAGGGTATAGGTACTCTACTTTGAACTTTGACATCCTCGATAATTTCTGAAACAGATTATGTCTAGAGGGACTTCACGACACGACCCAACGAGGACATAATATAGAGAATCAACTAAATAAACAAAGGAAAAACTATAAAATAATATTTGTTTTAATTTTTTAGTTAAGATTTTTCGCATTTTAGACTCACTCAGAAAACTACGCTCTAAATGAGTACGCAAGCGGCAGCATCATAATTTATGTGAAGCGATACGCTAAAATACCTTGTAAAATACTTTGAGAACAGAAAAGTAAATTAAAAGACGTAGTTCTATTTACATACAAAATTAGACTGTGATATTTTTGACAAATCCTCACATTTAATGTTTCCAGAAAAACCGCGTCGGTACGCACCTTGCAGTCTTACTAATAAAACCCCGCCCTAAGTGTGCGTACAAGCGGCGTAATTTATGTGAAGCGGTACGCTCACACGCCAGATAAAACGAGTAAACGAGTAATGTTCCCGTTCACCTAATGTTATGAGAACACTTGATAATGACTCGGCGGCTTTCACAGACAGCACTTCATTAATTATACCTACTGTATTTCGTTGTTTAATTAATCATTAATTAATACACTGCTAGGTACGGGTTTCCTCTCAGTCTGAAATGGGTTTCTCATCGTCATATTAGCCAAAGTAGGTCGACTGTCCAGCTGAGGCTTCCCCTATAGACTTCCATAAGGACGGGTTATTATGCCTCCTACATCCAACGACTACCAGCGACGCTTACCAGGTAGTTATTCCATATCGTTGGAGGCCCTCTTATCTTGCATATTCCGGTGCGTTATCTCTACTCGAGAACCCAAAATGGCTTAGGCGATAAAAAATATTACATACATAGCTTCACGCATGTTTTCCATAGCGGTGAGGAGAGACTATAGATTTCCACTTGCTACAATCCTGGCACGCCACTTTTACTTCATCTGTGTTCATCCAACTCCCCATGCATCCTCGTCGGTTTAGGGTGCTCTTAAACCTTGCCTTTTTTGAACGGCTGCAATTTGGATGTGGTACGTTCGCCGAGATCGACCCCTTCCGACTATTCCATTCGTACTCGCCATGTATACACGTTTCGTCAATCTCCGTTTATTCATCCTCTCTAATTCTCTGTATACCCAAATCATCTTAATTACGTAACCTGTCTATATAAATAAAAATGAATCGCTTAAATGTTTGTACGCGCAGAACTTCCGAACAACTGCACGAAATAGAAATAGTGTTGAAGCCATTCCTGAACGATGCGGTGAACGTCACTAACGTCACCGCTAAATGTCATCTGTCATCGTTGACTGACAGATGAAGCGCGTTCGCGCTAAATTCATGGACGATCAACGAACACGGAACGAACAAGATTGCATCCATGGCCGTGCCGGCGTTAGGTATAGTTTTTTCTATAAGCTTCAATTCGCCAATTAAAGTACCTAGTACAACATAAGTAACAAGAATCCGGCATACAAGTAATCTAGCCTACTGGGAGCGCAATCATTTGGTGACCCCGACGTGATTCAATGAAAAGTGGAGAACGATTTCTTCAAAGTTCAAAATCACAAGGAACGGACTGAACCTCTAGGAACCCGCCAGCCACCAGCTGCAGCCATCATTTCCGAGGGAAGTGCGTCTATCCTTTCGTTTTCTTTATCCTTTCTGTGCTTTAATTTGTTCAGATATCGTTGTACAACTCCGATTTAAACTGACAAAAGTACGTTTAACGCAATTTATATACCTACCTACATACATTGCGAAAATATAATAATTCCGGAAACTTCCATGTAAAACTTAAAAATATATTGTTATTTTACTAGATTTCAAGGTTAATCCAACTTAGGACACGTAATCGTGATATTTTCCTAACATAATTCAACTTTTATAACGAGAATAGGTGGTTATTTCAAAATTGAAACTGTGTTTTACCGTGTTACCTTTGCCTCAATAATCTCGTCTTAGTTTATATGTATACGTAAATACATGTAAACCTATTCCTAATACACATTCTCATACAAGCTGCCGACCCCTTCCAGGTGTACTCCGGGAGTAATCTTGCGAGATTTCTGGTAAAACGCCGCCGAGAGTCGACCGGTGCATTCCAACAAACACTATATTAAACACCGTGCGCCGACTTCGGTTGTGGAACCGGTTTGTTGTCTGCGCGCAAGGATTATCGTAACGTACCTATTCATTGTTTATTATAACTTTTTGAAACTTTTAACTGTAACAGCTGTGTATACTTGTTTGCGCCGGCATCATGGCGGACTTAAAGGATTTAATCAAACAGAGAGGCAATATCAGAGCGCGATTAACTCTATTTGAAAAATATTTGACTCCTATAACAAATGTTAAGGAGATAGGTAAACTAGACATTAAAGAATTGCCTCTACGACTAAGTAAGCTGCGTGACCTGTCTTGCACATTTGATGATGTTCAAGCGCAGATTGAAATGTTGGACGAAGACTTAGATAAGCAAATTAAGGAGCGTGAAATAACAGAAAATATATGTTTTAATTTGATCGCTAAAGCTCAATCTTTATTAGATAATTTTGAGAAAGATAATAAATTAGAGTCTTCATCCAACTCGGCTTCCAAAGTATCTCACTGTTTAAAGTTGCCTCCAATTAAGATTTCTCCTTTTAATGGTGAAATATCTAAGTGGCTTTCCTTTAGGGATACTTATCTGTCTCTTATTCATACCAATGAAAACATTGATGATGTTAATAAATTTCACTATCTCAAATCTTACCTGGAGGGTGCTGCTTCTTTAGTTATTAGTTCTGTATCCATATCAACTCATAATTATTCAATTGCATGGGATTTGCTTTGTCAACGATATGACAACAAACGGCTTTTGATCAATGAACATATTAAGTGTTTATTTGGAATTGAACAGTTACACAAGGAGTCTGACATTGGTTTACATAACTTGATTGATACCATTTCTAAAAACCTAAGTGCATTGAATTTGTTGGGGGAACCCACTGACAAGTGGGATACTCTTATAATTTACTTGGCCTCATCTAAATTAGACAGCATAACTGCAAGGAAATGGGAGGAATTTAGGAGCAATAAGGACTCGCCTACATTAGAGCAATTTTATTCATTTCTTCGTCAAAGAGCAACAGTTATGGAAACCGTTAATACGGGTAGGTCATTTAAGAATGAAAAACGTCATAGTGTGCCTAAAACAAAATCATTTATTGCTTCCGCTGTAGATCCCACTCCGAGTAAACAGTGTGTTTTCTGCAAAAAAGATCATAAGTTGTATGAGTGTACTAAACTTAAGTCTCTTCCTGTTGAGGAACGAATCTCACAGATTGCCTTGTTAAAGGTATGCACTAATTGTTTGCAGGCTGGTCACAAGGCATTCCAGTGTCGGCTAAGTGGTTGTAGACTTTGCAGGAAAAGGCACAATACTATTTTACATAAACAATATTCTTCGCCAAATACTCAGCAAATTGCACAGTCAGTGCCCACTCCTGCATCTATTTCTACATCGATTGCTACATCTACGGTTGATCATAACAGTAGTGAAATAAAAAATAACTTACCTGTAGCTGGCTCCGCTGCAGCATCTGGTCCCTCCACATCTACTACTATGTCTGCTGTTTCCACCAATCAAGCTCTTTTATCTACGGCGTTGGTCAAGGTGACAGTCGATTACAAATCATTTATCTTGAGGGCTTTACTGGACTGTGGCAGCCAGACTTCTTTCATCAGCGAAAGGGCCCAAAATTTAATAGGTACCTGTAAGAGAAAAACTAGTTATCATCATGTTTCTGGCTTAGGGAACACAGTATTAAATGTAACAGAGCATTGCAATATTGAAATACATTCAATTTACAACTCATTTAGCATGCCTGTCAAGTGCTTTGTTCTACCTCACATTACTGATAATTTGCCTCATGCAGCAGTAAGTGTGCAAGGATTAAACATTCCCAGTAATATCCAGCTTGCTGATCCTAAGTTTTATTTACCTGCTGAAATAGATTTATTATTAGGTGCCGATGTATATGGGATCTGATTCAAACATCTAGAGTTAACTTGGGTTCTCGAAGGCCAATTTTACAGGAAACTCACCTAGGTTGGATAGTGGCTGGCCCCACGGGGGGAAGTTATGCTACTACAAATAATAAAAAAATATTTTGCCATTTTTCACAAGAAATTAAGGATCAACTGGCTAAGTTCTGGGAACTGGAAGACATTCCTTCCGGTCCTGCTAGTAATTACAATGAAAATTATTGTGAAACTTTGTTCAACACAACTACACACCGCCTCAATGATGGTAGGTTTTGTGTTAAAATTCCACTTAAGAAGTCTATAGACATGCTAGGTGATTCATACAACATAGCTGAGAAAAGATTAGTTCAGCTAGAGAAGAAATTTAGAAACAAACCAACTTTAAAACAAGCTTATAGTGATTTCATTCATGAATATGAGCGTTTAGGTCATATGACTCAATTACACATTAAACCTGAATTTGCATGTTATCTTCCACATCATGCGGTGATACGAGAAGCCAGCGAGACCACCAAGCTACGTGTTGTCTTTGACGCTTCGGCAAAAACATCTACTGGGGTATCATTCAACGACATCCAACATGTCGGACCAGTAGTGCAGGACGACCTATTTTCAATTCTTTTGAGATACAGACAACACAAGTACGTGGCCTGCGCAGATGTGGAGAAAATGTTCCGTCAATTAATAGTAGATCCGAATCAGCGAATGTTGCAACAAATATTATGGCGCGACGAACCATCGCAGCCGATTAAGATCTTCCAATTAAATACCGTGACATATGGAACGGCTTCAGCGCCATTTTTGAGTACTAGGTGTTTGGTACAGCTGGCGAAGGAATGCAAGGAGGATAATATATCAAGGATCATAAAGGAAGACTTTTATGTCGACGATTTCCTTTCAGGAGCTGAAACTGAAGAGGATTTGCGGGAAATTATAACATCTGTCACTTCGATTCTTAACTCAGCTTGTCTTCCTCTACGCAAATGGCGTACCAACTCTCCTTCCATAAATCATGATGGGTCAAGTCCTTCACCAGTCAAAAATTTGGATTTAAGCTCTCAAGCATCAAGCGTGTTAGGACTGAAGTGGGATCCTGCTCAAGACGTCTTGCGTTTTTCGGTCAACATACAATGTAATCAGGTTATTACTAAAAGAACGATTTTGTCTAATTCTGCAAAATTGTTTGACCCATTGGGTTTGCTTAGTTTGTGTACTATCATACCCAAAATTATATTGCAACGGTTATGGTTATCTAAATTAGATTGGGATGATCCTGTAGATAGCGCATTACAAAGGGAATGGAAAGCCTTTGTAAATAATTTAGAAATTCTTTCTCAGGTTGAAATTCCTCGGTGTGTCCTAATTAGTGAGTCAAGTGTTATCGAGCTTCACTCCTTCTCAGATGCTTCTCAAGTGGCATATGCTTCTGCGATTTATCTCCGATCTAGAAATAGTTCTGGGCATATTCTTGTCAGGCTTGTTTGTGCTAAAACTAAAGTTGCCCCGGTAAAGTCTGCAACCATTCCTAGACTCGAACTGTGTGGTGCATTGCTCTCCGCTCGCCTCAGCGCGAAGGTTTTAAAGGCACTCCGTTGTAAAATAGACTCTGTGTTTCACTGGACAGATTCAACAGTGGTACTAGGTTGGTTGTCAGCTCAAGCTTGTAATTTGAAACCTTTTGTCTCAAACCGTGTCAGTGAAATACAAGAGCTGACTAAGTCAGACACTTGGAGACATGTTCACCTGCAGATCTAGCATCTAGAGGTCTAAATCCCAAATCAATTCAGTCAGCCACACTTTGGTGGAATGGGCCATCATTTTTAGCTGAGGATCCAAGTAAATGGCCTAAGAATATTAATAGTAAAAGTATTCCAGAGTTGCCTGAAATTAAAACTAGTCAAAGGGCAACTACTATTACATTACAATCTACAACTCGTCCTAGGCTAGTAGATTGTGAAAGATTTTCTAGCTTCACTACTATGCAAAGATCTATAGCCTATGTCCTACGTTATGTAAACTACATAAAATATAAACTAGATAAGGTTTCTACTGGCTCATTAACAACTAGTGAATTGGATGCTGCTTTAAATGTTTTAATAAAACAACATCAAAATGAATGTTTTTCTAATGAAATTAGTATAATAAAAAATAAACGTAACTTACCTTCGAAATCCAACTTGTTGTCTCTAAGTCCATTTCTCAGTGATGATGGTATACTCTGTGTAGGCGGCCGCATCCAAAATTCTAATGAAACCTACAATAAAAAACATCCAATATTATTAAGCGCCAATCACAATTTTACTAAGCTATTGTTTCTACATCACCATAAAAAACTGTTGCACGGTGGACCTCAACTGTTGCTCAGTGACGTGAGGCACAAGTATTGGCCCCTGAAAGGTCGGATATTAGCAAGAAGTACAGTAAATAATTGTAAATTATGTAGAATCATAAAAGCTAAAAGCATTAATCCTGTAATGGGTAACTTACCTGCTCCGCGAGTCACTCCTAGTCTTCCATTCCAGGTAAGCGGTGTTGATTTCGCTGGGCCATTCTATATCACCGATCGCAAGGGTCGGGGATGTAAGATTACTAAATGTTACATGTGCCTGTTTGTCTGCTTTAGCACAAAGGCTGTGCATTTGGAGGTAGCAAGTGACCTCACTACCGATGTTTTCATATTATGTTTGAGGCGTTTCATGTCCCGTAGGGGAAAGCCCTTAGAATTATATTGCGATAATGGAACCAACTTTGTCGGCGCAAATAATGATATTAAACAGTTTTTAAAATCAAGCAATGAACGCGTGACCGGTTTCGCTGCCGACGAAGGCATTCAATTTAAGTTCTCGCCAGCTTGCTCCCCCCATTTTGGTGGGCTTTGGGAGGCAGGCGTTAAGTCTGCCAAGTATCATACGACTAGGATATTAGGTGATAAACATCTGACGTTTGAGGAGTTGTCGACGCTGTTTGTGCAAATTGAGGCAATCCTAAATTCCCGTCCGTTGACCCCTCTTTCATCTGATCCTAATGACCTAAATCCCCTGACTCCCGCGCACTTCCTGATCGGCAGGCCGTTAACTGCACTACCGTCAGAAGACCTTGTCAACGCCAATCCCAACAGGCTCGACAGGTATCGATGCCTCGACCAAATGCGGCAACACTTCTGGGAACGATGGCGGAATGAATATCTTGGTGAGCTTCAGCAGAAGACCAAGTGGCGGGTTAACCAGAAGGGATTTCAAGAAGGCGACTTAGTAATCATCAAGGAACTTAACTTGCCGCCATTGAAATGGCGCATGGCACGCATATCTAAATTATACTACGGACCTGATGGAGCTGCTCGGGTGGCAGACGTCAAGACTACCAAAGGCACTGTTCGCAGAGCGGTCCACAATCTTTGCCTCCTGCCGGAGCCTTCTTCAGCACCTCGAAACCCTGGAGATTTCGAGGGGGGGGAAGATGTTGAAGCCATTCCTGAACGATGCGGTGAACGTCACTAACGTCACCGCTAAATGTCATCTGTCATCGTTGACTGACAGATGAAGCGCGTTCGCGCTAAATTCATGGACGATCAACGAACACGGAACGAACAAGATTGCATCCATGGCCGTGCCGGCGTTAGGTATAGTTTTTTCTATAAGCTTCAATTCGCCAATTAAAGTACCTAGTACAACATAAGTAACAAGAATCCGGCATACAAGTAATCTAGCCTACTGGGAGCGCAATCAAATAGTTATTTGTTATACAAGAGTGCAAAGTTGCTTTTTAACCGCGTGCTCAATTTTGATGACCGAGCAAGCGAAGGATTCTAAAATTGAATCACGAGCGGAGCGAGTGATTCAAAAATTAGAATCCTGAGCGTCAGCGAGGGAATTAAAAGAGCACAAGGTGAAAAATCTTTGCACTCGAGTGCAACACGTAACTTTTCATCCCACCTAAGCGAGGAAATGACTAAAAAAAACATTTACAACCACAAGATACTTTTATTTCATTTTAGGTATAAAATACTATATGATAGGTAAGTTTTACAGAATACCTATTCTTTAAATTATAACAAATAATACTAGGTATAATGAAGAGAAATTGAAAGTAACGTTGCTACGATTACTTGAGTGTAATATTGTTGTTAGGTATTGTAATGTTGGTGTTAGTGACTTAAAAAAGTACACCAAGAAAGTTCCGGTAGGCTTGTTGAAAAAATATCGATACATCGATATATCGATATTATTTTTTTAATGTATAATTTTTGAGCGATATTTAATATTTCGATATAAAATTCAAAGTATCGAAAAAGTATAAAAATCTATATTTTTTACAGACCAATAAACATTTATAAGTTTTAAGATTATAAAATCCCAAAAAGGAATACTTTTATTATACTAACATCTTTTTAACAAATTATATATTTAATGTATTTTTTGTTTTTGGTCGACTTGATTTGCTGTTTTATAATTTGGTTTTTAAGATATATCGCCCATATATCGATATTTTTAAATAAAAATATCAGTATCGATACTGATATTTTCAAAAAATATCGATTCGACATATATCGATACTTTGTTGCGTTTAGACTCGGAACCTAGGGAAGGTTCCAAGTCTGAGTTTTTAACAAATTAAAAAAAAGATGTATGATAAATTTGGCGCCAAGGGGGTAAAAGCACGATGTTCTAAATTCAATTTACTTTGTCTCTCTAGAGGATAAAAACGACTTTTGCACTCAGATATCGAAGAGTAAAAATGGTCTTTCCGAGATGGTGGGATGAAAATTTCTTTTTTTGTTGTGTTCATTATTGTCGAAGTAAGGTTTGCATGTATTTTTTTTAATGCACGAGGATACGCAGGCGAAGCACGTGTCGCTAGTATATTACAATTACATAGGTAAGTAAATGTTATATATTTTTTTCTCTTTACTAACCCCCGACGCAAAAACGACGGGGTGTTATAAGTTTGACGTGTCTGTGTGTGTGTGTGTGTGTGTGTCTGTGTCTGTCTGTGGCATCGTAGCTCCCAAACGGATGAACCGATTTTGATTTTGTTTTTTTTATTTGAAAGGTGAATTAGTCGGGAGTGTTCTTAGCTATGTTTGATGAAAATCGGTCCAAGATGGCCGCCGCTACAAAATAGCGAATAACATATTTTTTCACAACTCCCTCAATATGGGTACCAAATGAAAGGGCTTAACTAGGAGAATACTATATACTACGATAAATTTCAAATCCAAGATGGCCGCCACCACAAAATGGCAAATTACATTTCGTGTCGGGGGTTGTCTAAATTTTTAATTTAGGTTAGTTTATTTTGTTTAAGTTTCTCTTTATTTTAGTTTGTTATAATTTTACTGCATAAAATGTACTAGTTTATCAAGAACTAAATTCTTATTTCGCAAGAGCAACATGAGTGATGCATACAAAGAACGTCATGCTCTTGCTAAAGCTCATTTATGTGATACAGCACCGTAATGAAAGAGACAGCTCGTGTCTCAAGTTTACGTAATAATATTTACGTCTTTGTCTACGTCACGTATATTTTACAACATATAATGTGTTAAGATAACAGATATGTTGACCTGTCCGACCCGTGAAGGTATTATTAGGTATCGATATTAGATTACATTTATGTAATCCTTTTCAGTTTTCAAGTAAAAAAAAAAATCCGTATAAAAGTAAATATTTTTTTATAAAACAGTAAAACTTAGATACATAGCTACAAGGGCAATACAGGCGCCTAACACGGCAGGTGATAGTGTTGTCACATTCAAGAAAATTGCTAGATTCTGGGTAATTTTGGTAATTTTTGTACAAAAATCATGAATTTAAAACTTCATTGACAGCCTTACTTTTATGAATATTATTTATTTTATTTGGTAATGTGATTGGGATACCTATATACCCCTTTCGGGTCAGACAAGGATTTTTTAACATATTGTATATTAGACTAGCTGTTCCCCGCGGCGTTGTTCTCGTTCGTCTATATTTTCCCAAACCCGTTACAATTTTCTAAAATCCTTTCTATCTACAATAACTATACGTATACCAAATTTCAACCCAATCTGTTCAGTGGTTTGAGCTTTGCTATGATAGATCAGTCAGTCAGTCAGTCCAGTTACTCACCTTTTCCTTAGTAAACTTGTATGCTTGTATTTTGGACAGACAACCTTCTCCCTACGGTTGCGTTCGTTTTGGATGTCGATTATTCTGCCGGTACCTATCTGTACTGTTTGTTAACGATTCATTAAGGTTAAGTGACGTCTCTAAGTTGGGGCCCTAGACAAGTTGCAATTTGACATTCGAATCTGCAAACGAATAGAAACATGGAAATGACACAAGCTTTCAACAAATCGGGCTGTCACTAATGTCATTTCTATAAATTTTCTTTTTATTCGTTTGTCGATTCGAATGTCAAATTGCAAGTTGACTAGGACTTGCTTGTTCTTTTAATTGATATCAGAGAAATAAATTCATAACTTATTTGCTTGGTGGTAGACACATACTACGCGTATTAGGTAATGCGTTGCTAATTCTTAAAAGCATCTACCGACTGCAAAGCAGCCGGAAGGGGACCTTTACGGCAGATCCGATGTAAAGGTCGCCAGGGAATTAAACCCCAAGAGGTCCTACTACCAAACTAATCAGGGGGCTAGACAAGTTGCATTTTGACATTCGAATCGACAAACAAAATGTATGTAAATGACATTAGTGACAGCCGGATTCCCCGAAAGCTTGTGTCATTTCCATACATTTTGTTAGTCGATTCGAATGTCAAAATGCAACTTGTCTAGCCCCCCTGAGCTTTTCTCTCCTTCCCTCTCATACTTATAGGTTATGTATTTACTAGCTGCTAATGGTAAAATGGGTTGACGGCTCAATTCAAAAAAAGGCCAGCTTATTTTTAAATTTGTAGGCTTAGTTTTGGAGCTTCCGTGCTAATTCAGTGAATATTATTTTAAAAAGATTGTAAAGCAGGCATCACACGGCAAATTGACGTTTTAAGCCAGTCATTTAAAACGTTATCCCTTAATTAATAATTCTGGTGAGGTCTAATCCTTTCGTTCGTGCGTGAGAAAATAATGAACTATATCACGTAAATTACTTAGTTTAGGCTACATGGAGTTGGGTTTAGTTAAATTATTCTTATATTAGCTATTCAGTAGCGCTGGCAGCTCTCAAATTTATGTACTTAGTTCAAAGTTAATTTTTATTCAAAGTAGCTGAGCATACTTATTTTAACATAGTGTAGGTTTTCACTTTACGTATTTTTTATAAAAGTAGATTTTTGTATCAGAGTACGGAGCGCCAAAAGTCGCGGAACAAAGAGAAATTTTAAAAACATCAGAGAATTAATATTTTTTATTCAATTCTAATAGGGGTTACGCGTAGAAAGAAGTGATTATTTTATATGTAGAGAATTTGTACTACCTTCTCGGGTCAGAAACCTGAATAAAGATGTAAATTCGTTTTGAAGATTGCATCGTGACGTTTCGTGGATTTTTAGCACTCGCTCTCCCAATACATACCTATTTAAACTCTGTGTACTTGTAGGTATATAAGGGTGCTATTTTTATGCCTACTTGCACTTAAGTGTTCAAAATTTTAGACGTAAGTTGACTTAAAATTTCGCCATAAAAGGATATCCACTAAGAAAAAAATATGAGAAATTCCCATAGGATTTTTTAATAAGCCACACCCAGTTTTTGTGTATAGGAAAACAATCAATATTATTTAGAAAAGATCTGTTGATTTTGAATGCTACAACCCTATTATGATTTAGGCCGGGAGTACGCGTCAGATTTTCATTCCGATAGTCGGATCGTATTCATTCGATAAACGTCCAATTCCTGTCCGAATCTTTGCTTTTAGAAATTATCAATTTTTAGATATTCAAACTTTACTTTGGCAACAAAATATTATACGGACATAAAACAACATCCAGGCGTAACGGCTCAGGTGCGCTACCGGAAGGCAAGCCCGCGTCACTGAAATTATGACGTCACTGATTTACTGCTCCCTTTTGTTTTGTTGTAGGTACCAATGTAGGTACCAATGTATCATCTGAGACATACAAAGCAACATTTGTTTGTAATTTGAAAAGGAATGTGAAAAATATTAGTGTTGTTAGTATTGTAGAAATCAAACTTATATCAATAGCTGAAATTTAATTTATATAGGTTTTAGATTAATTAACTAAGGGCCGCACTCAGACACGTCACCTCACCTCATAAATCACGAGCTAATGAGACTCGGTATTTCTTAGTACACTGACAACAAATTCAAATATGGAAAAATGGGTCAAGATATAGTAGCCACTGGTTGTTAACGATTCATTAAAGTTAACTGACGTCTCTGAGTTGGGGTTTAGTTTTTCATTTAACATTAAAATATGTCCTATTAGATATCTGAATTAGTATAATTAAAACAGTCCGTATCATCATCCTCAACCCATTTGCTGGGCACGGGTCTCCTCTCACAGTGGGAGAGGTCAGGTTATCACATTAGCCTATTGCGGGTTAGTAGACATCACACAGGGCCGAAATAATGATTGCAGGTTTATCTGTACTGTTTTCCTTAACCGTTGTATTATTAATTACTAGCTTCCCGCCAGCGGCTTCGCCCGCGTGGTCTTATAACTTTTTCTCCCGTTCTTGCAACATTTTTCATTACTTTTCCGCTCCGATCATCACGCTACGACTAATGAGTCGTAGCGTGATGATATATAGCCTATAGCCTTCCCCGATAAACGGGCTATCTAAGATGGAAAGAATTTTTCAAATCGGTCCAGTACTTTTTGAGTTTATTCGTTAAATAAAAAAAATACAAATCTTTCCTCTTTATAATATTATATTAGTGTAGATGTAGATTCATGTTCACATGTTTGAGAAAAATGAGTTGCCTGCCTTGGATTTTAACTCTAAGCCTAGATACGACTTCGTAGTCCAATGGTCATATCCTTGTCATATCACTAAGCTTCAATGGTGTTTGCAATATTAGAAAATAAAAACTACCAACAAAACAACATAAAAATGCGCAGGACTACATCAATTTCGAGTAATTTAAAAGTAAATTCAAAAAGGCCAACTAAGTTAAAAAAGGTTGTAACAAGCAAGGCACAATATAAAAAGTCGTCCACGAAAAAAAGCAACAGCGACTTCAGAGGTTCATAATTACGTAAATTGTGTTTCAAGAATTCCTTAAATAAGGTTTAGATCTTTGTACAAGGTAATTTAATATAAAGCTTTTGAAGGGTAAATTAGAGTTAATCAAAGGAGTATTAATTAAAGTCGGTAGATTATAATTAGGTACTACGGTGGTTTCATCAAATTGTTTATTATTGGCATCCATCAATTAGCTTTGTTACCTTGTTCAATGATATTACATTTCATCGACAGATAGATTATAGATTCCGTTTTAAGATTGTCCGTCAATTAACGTATGTATAAATGTTTAAGTTCGAAATTTATATTAGTCCGATCATTCGGTAGGTAAATTATAATCATAGTGGGCTTAAAATAAATCTCAACTATAATTTTCAGTTATTATAACTGTAAGCTTTCATGCTTACAGAAACACATCTTATACAACAAAACTGAATAATTTAATAATGAAATTCTAGTATTATCTCTTCAATAGTAACCTTCATAAAGCCACTTTTGAATTTAATACCAAAATGATCTCTGACATTGACATTATTTATTTTGGGAATTCGATGAACATAAATATACTGCGTTCGACACATAAAGTTCCGGATCGCTGTGACATGTGTCAAAAACTTCATTTACCGGCGTCGAATGAAAATCTGGTAACGATAACGTAGCATTTATATTTGAACCTAAGAAAAATTGAATGAAAATAAAAACTGCAGTGAATTTTAGAGCACAAAATTCGAGGAAATTATAGCGATATGTTTTCTGCAATAAAAAAAAACACGTAGGTAGTCTTGTTGCGTCGTTTTCTGCCACTTCGATACGCGGCAGGTATGTAGGATTAAAAACCACACGCCTACCCTTGTCCTATAGCCACATTCATGGGTTTTCTGACATCCACCATGACATGATCCGGTAAGATAGTACCTCAATATGACGCAACAAAGACATCAAAATTCTGAAAAATGAAATAAAGAATTCACACATCATAAATTGCACGGCGATAAAATTTTAAGAGGCCAATGTTTCAGGTTTATGTGGTGACCTGTTGAACTAGTGACGTGTCGGCTTTGCTCGCTGGCGTTCGGCCAACTTCGGCTCCTTTACATAATTCTCCGAATCCATGATAGCACACGTTCTAAAGCTATTACGCGATTGATGACCCTTTTCGCGTTCGCAATTAAGAGGAGATATGGCGGGACGAAGATCAATGTCGTATTACGTAATCACTAAATTGGAAAGGTTTGGAAACTCGTTAAGCTGTAAATCATTACGGGAAACGATACTCATTAGTGTTTTAAAAATGGAAGTATTCATTTTTGCACATTGTAACATTGATCCTGAAAAAAAACCGTGACAGCTTACTAACTATGGCCTGCCAAGTCGTAGGTCCTGTCCGACTGAACTTTCAGAATGATTGCGGAAGATAAAAATGTGTGTAAGGTTCAAGGTTCACCTCTGCCTACCCCTTCCGCGAATACAGTCGTGATGTAATGTTATATCTAAATACAAATTTCTATTTTAATAGTGCTTTTTTAGACCAGTACAGGCTTTGCCTTAATTTATTGTCGTATTGTCGCCTCCAACTTGTATAATAACATAGCAAATCTACAATAAATTACCTACTAGTTAGTTTTATTACAGGGAAAATTTAAAATTGTAGGTACATTTGCGTTGTAAACTATAATTTAAAAACTGTTTTCAGGAAATGACTGCAAATTATCAGGTTGTTTTAAACTAACTGCTGCCGGGGTGATTGTGGTTTTCTATATATTTAATGAATTTATGATGTGATA
The DNA here is from genome assembly GCA_946251955.1 of Acronicta psi. NCBI lineage: Eukaryota > Metazoa > Arthropoda > Insecta > Lepidoptera > Noctuidae > Acronicta > Acronicta psi. The sequence continues at coordinate 3,791,586 of OX276475.1, read as the reverse complement.
AAGTAATAGTAGGTACATTTTGTTGTAAATTTTTATTTTAAGTGTAACTTTATTCAGTTAACAAGTTCCTATCGAGACGGGGATTATTTTGATATACTTTTTTGTAGGTACAAATATGTCAGATATTTTTTTATGCAAAATACTATCTTGTTCCATTAGTCGTAAGAGTAACTCCTATTAGAGTTCTGACTTCAATTCCCGGATCTACATAATATAAGAATAATAAGAATAAGAATAAATTTATTTACTAAAAAGTTAACATTTCCATACATTGTTTACTTTTATATATTAACATTATAACATTAGTATTTAATAGTTAAATAATTATCAAAAGAAACATACTTAGTATGGAGACATCGTTTTTTCTGTGGCCTCCACACTAGGTCGAGCTTGTCTCGTGAAGGCCTAGCAGTATTGTTGCGTTTTTCTGTTTCCAGTAGGCGTTCGGAGTTTGATTTGGTGGCCGGTTGATGGCAATAGGCTTGCACCCTTAGTAAAGTATACATAGCGTAGTGGTTGTACTTATAACAGTTCACTTCTACCCAACCCTTTCGGGAAAACAGCCGTCATGTTATGTTATAAAATTATTAAGGCTGTTTTTTTTTGTAAATCAATACCTAAATTTAAAAATCGTATTCAAACTCCTCGCACCATGAACAAAGACAACAACTTTCAATTGAAAAATAATTAAAAAGTGGTTACCCAGTTCAGCCACGGTAGGGTTGTCAATAGTAAAAGTTCTGCCGGCTATTGCCCGCGTGCATTGTCGTTCAACGGACATGCGACATTCAATTTCCTTTTGTCAACTTGCAAGCTGCGGCCGTCAGTTGTTTCCTGTAGCTTTTAAAATATGAATATACCTACTGTTACTTGTATGATCGCGACGCTTTAAAATTCGGTGAACGTCAGAAAATCTGTATATTGATGAGTGCATGTAGGTATGGATACTATAGTTTTTAGTTGCAATGGCGGCCTGATTACGAGTGATGTGGCGAAAATAAGAGGAAAAATTTTGTCTATTAGTCTCTGAAAAATGCGAAATTATGCTGTAAAAACAAGAAATAAATTGAGAAGGATATATTTTATTTATATGCTCTAAATAAAATTCACATTTTATTTATGTGTAAGTACTATAAATAATCGTTAGGTTAGTGACCATGTGACCATTAATAACGACAGAACTGAACTTAATTTTTCTGACTATAAGTTTCTAACTACCTATATCATTTTGGCTAACCGAACAAATTTATCTCTAGATTATTAAAAAAACGGAATACATTGTTGAAAAAATTGCCAAATACAATCGTCATTCTTCTAAAATTGTCTAATAGGTAATACGTTCACACACATAGAGATTAAAAAATGTAGATGTTCAAGTTGACCTTAAAAAGTTTAAGGTCATTTCCAAATCAATTAACCTCGCAGGATGTTTAAATGAAACAGGGGCGAGCGTGATGAGGTCATCAGTGACGTAATTAAATTAGAACGAGTGGCACCCTTCGTGATAGAGATTTGGGGAAACCGTAACAGCCCTACGGCGTAATGATGGGCCGGGAGCCGATGGTAGGTAATTTGTTTTATTTTATTAATGAACTTTGTGTTACTCAGTGTCAGTCAATGGTTATACAATGTTTTACAGAAAGAGTAAATTACAAAAGGGTCAGCATGAAATCAAGTATCTACCTATCTAATTTATCAATACATGTAGCTTTGCGACAGCGGCTTTGGCCGCGTGGTCCAGAATATAAGTTAGGACTATAGCCCTCTCATACTGAGAGGAGACCCGTGCCCAGCAGTGGGAGAGTATATGGGTTGATTATTATTATATATTATTAAAAGTTACTCGGTAAAAATGTAGCTTTCTAATCTTGAAATCGGTTCAGTAGTTTTAAAGCCTATTTAATGCAATCAAACAATCAAATTCTTTATAATATTGCTTAGTATAGATTTAAGAACGGTGGTTCTGTGATGGTAGCTACAATTGTTTTTTTTTGTATCTTCTAAATTGTTCCTTGGTGGGTTCATTACATTTACAGAGAGGGAAGGGTTAGGCAGGAGCGTATTAATGTAACCAACTTCGCCATGATTAGGTCCCATGTAATTGGGGCGAGCCAATGTCTATTAATATATTAATAAATTATATGAACAGTATCTCTATTCTTCAGTTTAGTACTCACCTGCCTTAGTCATAATTTATAAGGTTTCCAACTTAACCAACACATCTCAAATTGATAGCGCCAAGTTTATCAACCCCAGTACGTATCTAGTTCTCAAGGGAAAAGAGGATTGACGTAAACAAGTACCTAAGTAAATATCCGAGCAACTACCCTCAAAATGTCAACTGGAAAAAACTGCTTTGGCATCACCAAACAACTCTAGCTCCCTTTGTATCTGTTGAGTGGGTAAAACTTCCTTATTCGTTACTTCCGTGATAGTTAAAGCTTATTTATCCTTCTTTGTAGCCTTTTTTGACCCACTAAATGTCGACTTTGTTGACAGATTTACATTTAGATTATTTATGTCGGAAACTAACATAATAGTTTAAAATACTATTGGCCAAGTGCCGTACCTATTTTTCAAGGCTTGATTTTTAAGCCCGCGTGGTGGACTTATAGTCTAACCCCTCTCATTCTGAGGGAAGACCTGTTCCCAGCAGTGGGACGATTATAATGATGATGATAATAATCTCATTGTCTTTGTATGTCAAAGTTTGAGTAAGTAGTGGTGTCAACTCGATCGATCTCCCATAATTCAAGAAACACATAGATTAAAGGAAATAACATGGGACGTAGGGATCTTTGTTGAAGATCCAAATAAAATATAATAACTGATTTTATCAGAGATTTCTCATGCGAACCGCTAGAGAGTGGATCTCCTTGCCAGAATCCGCGTTTCTGGTTTTATAACCTGGGAGGCTTTAAGTCGTGATCGCCCAAACGCAAGGCTATCAAAGTAATATAAAAATAGGCAAAAACAAGTTCTATTTATTTTGTGAGGTGCCCATCTACTTAGTTACATCATAATTCATTTATGTTTCTGAAATGTAATTAAACTTGACTTTTATGCTTCGGAAATTATGACCGTAAAAAAGTTCTCGAATGGCCAAGGATCGACTTTCTCCTTGTAATCAAAACTACAAACAATGTTGTTTTGAACACCCAGGCGCCAAGTAAACAAAACAATTCCGAAGGCTGTGAGCATTTTGTTTATTTAGATTGCTCCATGTATTCTACGGTTTTTACGTATATTACCTTCATTGATTTGTTTTCTATTAAATACTTATTGAAAATACATACATAAGATACCATGTACTAATGTATTACCCATAGTTCGCTGGTATGTGTAGGTCCCGTGTAATAGGGGGTGGGCCTTGCCATCAACCGGGCACAAATCCAGACGCCGAGCTGGTACTGGAAATTTCTCAAAAATACCCAACAACACTTTGCTCGGCCTGGGAACTTTTCCAGAGATTGTTTTTTTATTAACTTAATAATATTTTCTTCTACATAATATTATGTAATATTCTTCTTCTTTTTAAGAGCTCAGCGCTTATTGATGTAGCAATCGTTCTTTGGTTTCTGCCTTCTGTTCCACCTCTTGGTATGACTCGCTCTTCGGTTTATCTGAACTTGTTCTATATAACTTCGTGTAGGTCTTCTACATATTATAATACTTTTATTCTATAGATATAAAATTAGACGAAAGATCTTTATCATCAACTGCGGCCGTAGCTCTAGAAGACATTATTAATAAAGGACAGCTCGCTTACTGTTTATTTCATTGTACCGCAAATATGTTACTGAGTTGAAGCTATTACATTTTTATTATTTAAGCCTCTGTACATTGTTGTAGTTACTGTTGTCTCCACAAAGTTACTACATAAACCTTAATTACTAGAATGAAACTAGAAACGAAATATTGTTTATGGTTACATCGTAAAAAATGTTTGTTAGCCCACTTAAAATGTACCTATTATTATTTATCCTACCTATTATTATTTGAAAGTTTGTATTATTAATAATTAAATATACTTATGAAAATAAAATAAAATATAACGTAACAACTAGATGTTATTTTTGAATTCTTGTTAGTTATAATTTAAGACCTGTGTGTAGACTTAGTAAGCAAATAAATTATTTGAATTTGAATTAGGTACTCCTTCATGCTGCAACGGCTGGATAGATTTGAGTGGGCTCTGGAAAAGAGATATCATGTAGGTACTATATTATCTAGGTCATATATTATTTCGGAACCATTCCCGAGTATCGTGGAGGATTAGAACCTCCACAGTACCTACTCATATTATGGTTTGTACGCGGGAAAATTGATTTCTTGAAATAATGTGATCAACTGTATACAACATATTAGCCGGAAAAAGAAAGTTTCGAAAAGAGTGTCAATATTCAGAAGAAGCCTACGTCATTCCTTTAAAACTTATTACAAATACTTTTGGAATCCAAAGCCGCAAAGTAACCCTGAATTAACCCCTTTCAGAAAATTTCATCCGAGGGAAAGGCGGCAGACACTGTTACCGAGATCCAGATGATATTGAGTTGTAGGGACGCATTCCTAAGGCAGGGGAGGATGAGGCAGGCTAGGTTGCTAGGCAGACAAAATCTTTCTATATCCTGAAAAAAGTTTGCATGACACCTATATTTATGGTCTGTTTTATTTCATTTTTATGTCATCCACATTCGAAGTATTCTGCCATTCCATCAAAACTCTGTCTGTATAGGTAAGGTGGAACTAAATATACAGGGTGTTTGGTAGAACGTTGAACATACGAAAATGGTGGTTAGTTACTTTAAATTCGAATATCTTTGCTTGTGACGGGTAAATGTATTTTTTTACATCTTTTTGTACCTTTAAAGACTCATAACTTTTATTCCCACTAGAATCTGTACCAAACAATAATTTTATGAGAGTCTGCTACAATTAGACATTAATACAAAACAACATCCTGCCTGTTTTACCACTAACCACCATTTTCGTATGTTCAACGTTCTACCAAACACCCTGTATAAAAAAGAAACAAGAATGTGTGACAACTTTTTGTAATAAATTAATCAGTTGCATAACATACCATCACGCCTGTAGTCCCCGAAAGGTTAGGCAGAGTCGTACCAATGTACACTGTACACCCATAGTTTAATCAGCTTCATGCCTTAAAAATATAAACTTACTCGAATTTAGACCACCTTTTGTAATAAAAATAGACTAATTTCAGTTTCCTAGTACTTACACCCACCAGATACCAAAATAGTCCGCCTTATCTCTATCTAACGGTGTTTGTTTTCAATACAGAGCCCACAGATACAATTATAGGGGGGATTATCGAGCGCCCACGAATTGTATTAAGGCGAAGAGGCGTTCTGGCCGCCATAATACACAGATTACCTACATAAATCAGCCCTTCACTCCGAAACTTGGAATGGAACCGTCTGCTACTTAAAAGTTATTATCCGACCGCGTGACTTCGCCTGCCATTGTCCCTAATATTAGTAATTATTATCAGATTAAATACGATTAGGGAGAATGATAATTGTTTCTGCATGACAAGTCTAAGTTGGTAATTACGTTGACAACTTCATAGAACAGAATCTTCTTTTCGTTGAATATACTTACAGGAATATCCTAAGCACCAGTAGGTAGGTGGTGTGTTAAATTTGTGATTATCTTCTTCGGTGGTTTAATGGACCCAAGTTCGAGTGTGAGTGAATTGGTATAGAGTAATGATATGGTCTCAGTAGCAGCTTGGAGTTATAAATGACTATGAAATAAGCTCACTCCTATTTAATGGGATCTTTATCGTCGAACTGTAGCTCTTCCTAAACCTCCGGCTAATCCTACACAAGGACTGCGTAATGATTATATTGTCATCTTCCTAGCCTTTTCCCAACCATGTTGGGGTCGGCTTCCAGTCTAACCAGTTGCGGCTGAATATCAGTATTTTACACGAAGCGACTGCCATCAGACCTCCGCAACCTAATTTCTAGGCAATACCGATATTTGAAGGATAGACTGGTTGTCAGGCTTTTTGGACTTCTGACTACCACTAACGATTGTCATAGGTGTTCGTATGACAACCCGAACCGTCGGTTTTACGTGCTCTCCGAGGCACGAAGGGGTCTCGACGTGTTAAGAATGGTCACCCATCCACAGACTAACCTCGGCAAGCGTAGCTTAACCTTGCGGATAGGTTGATCAGCGTTGCTATAACTTAGCCACGAGCCCCTCCGCAATGATTTATATTGTAATAATTTAATTTCGTTTTTTTTTCTTTCAGATTACTGTGCAGTTAAAGCGAGAGCTTCATTCAGTAAGTGACTATATGTATATTATTTTATTTAGCTACTAGATATTTTTTCTTCACTTTCGCTTCATTTATTTTCGTCATTTTTATAAAAAGATTCAAACTTCACTAAAGATAAGTTTTTATCTTCGGGCAATATAAAACTGTTTCGATCTACTAGGCAGGGCTCGTATCACTGCGGCCGATCTTTTGTGAGCGACACATAGCTTCAAAAGAAGTGACAAGCTACTGAAATGAAAACAAAACTTCTGACGCTGTTTTGTTTTCTGCAAAATGAACGATAGAAAATATTGTTTTTTTTGTTTTTACCCAATACTTTTTACGAATGAAGTGTCAATTTATTCGTTATTTGGTAAGTTAAAGGCTTACTTTTATAAACATTGAAAAATGTTTGCTGGTGTATTATATGGACTAATTTAATAAAATGATAAAGATTATGTCTGTCATTTTGAGTTGGCATCTATGGGGTAATCTCGAAGAATAAATTTTGCAATATTTAGATATCACATTTTCATACAGATTTCATCAATAGACGGAGTGATTCATGAGGAAGATTTAGGTGTTCACTGAGGTTTTGTATAAATTGGCTGAAATATTTTTAATCATTCATTTTTTTTCTAAAACATTTAGATTTGACTTAAAATCAATGGACAAACACCAAGACAGGTTTTGTTATATTTAGTAGGAGATGAATTCCGGAAACGGGATTACCTTTAACTACTTTGATCAAACTCGTAGATCCAAGTAAAGGAAAAGTAGAGGAAATAAAATGTGTCTTCATTGACTATATTACTAGGTAGAGGGGCTCGTGGCCAAGTTGTAACTACGCTGATCAACCGATTTGCAAGGTTAAGCTACACTTACCGCGGTCAGTCTGTGGATGGGTGACCATTCTTAACATTAACATTATCGAAACCTCTCCGTGCCTCTGAGAGCACGTAAAGCCGTCGGTCCCGGTTGTCATACAAACACCTATGACAATCGTTAGAGGTAAGCAGAAGCCTAAAAAGCCTGACAACCAGTCTTTACTTTGAATATCGGTATTGCCTAGAAATTGGGTTGCGGAGGTCTGATGGCAGTCGCTCCGTGTAAAATACCATAGTATTCGCCCGTGTGTTGTCTGGGTAATTCTTATAATATAGCCTATGTTACTCGTTAAAGATGTAGCTTTGTTATGGTGAAGAAACAATCAAATCTTTCTTCTCTATAATATACCTAAGTAAAGATATTACATACATAGGTACACTCACTCCCTTTTTTCTATAGGGTTAGCAGAAAATACAGACGCGCATTTGCTACGATACTTGCATAGGTACTTCCTCAACAGTTACTTAGTAAAAAGAGTCCGATAATAAGGGTATTATTCTGTATCACTCTCTTGTTAGAATCGGAGAATGGATTTAGCTTTAGATGTCACTGAGCTGTTACGTTACACTGCACCGGCCGAGCGTTTTGTCAGCGTAAAAAAAAGCAATTCTGCGAAAAGAAAGCAATTCTGTTCAGTTTTGAAAAGACGAGCGCCTGAATGAGTCTGCTTATCGCGATATTTCTTTGAGCTGAGATACAAAGTACGCTATAACTTGTGCCGGGGGCTTTCAGTGTGCACTTGCAATGAAAAGTCTGTTTATGCCGTCAAGGTAAAGCATATGACAGTGTTTATCGCCGCATTGTGAAGGTTTCATAAAAGCGACTAAGATGGTTTCACATAGTGTTTAGTTACGATCAATATAATTATTATAATATCCTTTGTCTTTTAAGGGATATTTTAAACCTAAACCACAATGATTTTGGTAAGTATCAAAGATAAAATACCTAGAAGTTTTGGCGAAAGAAACGTTCGAATGCAGTGTTCAGTTTGTCCTACGTGATTTTATTTCAAATTGTCGAAGGTCGCATCAGTAACATCAACAATAACAACGTAAATAAATATTAGACACAAGTAATGTTTTGACTAGCGATCTTTAAATGATATAAACATTACTAGATGTTCCTCTTTCTATTGGTGAAAATTGTATGAAATCTGGCACAGTAATCACTAAGATTAGCTTGAACAGCCAGCGCAGTGTATTGGAGCAATGGCTAAAGTTACCTATTAATGTAGTCTACTGTAAGCCACTGTACAGACCAGTTTCAACTAAAGGCATGCATCAATGGTGTATTTCACCACCATTTTTTTTTTGTAATTACTTTACTTTTGTGAAAGAGAAAACAAAAAATATTTCAAGGTTCTATGATGAAATATAACTTGAATTGTCTACAGCAGCACGTTGATAACAGCAATTTCCTGAAGTAAATTCAGCACAATTCTTTACGATTTTAATAAAGCGAAAGGTGTAAAAACATTTTTTTTAAACATAATTTTATGTCGAAGCCTTTAATCAAGTTTCTTGGCTCGATTTTTCTTGGTATTATTGGAAAGTGACGAAGAGAATCTTTCTATACAATAATACGCAAATCTTCAAAATTTTGGCATGTCTGTCATATTTTTACAATTAAAATAAATATAGTAACTACAATAATTAGTTTTCATAAGTGAGCAAGCGCTATTTCAAATGTTAGTGTCTATATTTATACATGCATAAAGGTACAATTCCAAACCACGCTGCAGACTGTAGGCTGGAGGAAGAAAATGGAGTACCTGCACCCAGACACGTAACAAAATGTCTTTCGATCATGCCAATGTCTATCTCAGTAGGAATCAAATCGCTAAGTATAACAAACGTAAAGTCGAATATCTGATCCTAAAATCCATTGACTTTTACTAATTGCCCCTAATGTTCGCATCTTACATCTTCAAAGGGTTAAGTATGTATTAGATTTCAAAGGAGATAAGGAGTGTTAGGCCTATTCTACCCGGCTCCTTATTACCCGAGGGTCGGTTCTTCGGCCCACTCCGCCACAATTAGCCGCGGTACGGTTAACTTTTGGGCCTAATTTAATTACTCGGCCTATTACGGTTCATATCGCTAGGGGTAATGGAAGAAAAAAAATCGCTGCAAATACACGAACTAGGAAGAAAGGGAATTAAATTAAAAAAAACAACGTTTTGAATTAACATTCAATTAATTCTAACTAGTGAAATTCGACCATATCGTTAGGATATAAAAAATTAACTGTCTCCAATTTTATTTATGAAAAAATATTTTTCTGCACTCCATCTTTCTCCACATAAGCTTTAACTATGCCAAATTGCATACTCCTCCGTGCGTGAAATGTACCTTAAAAGGGTAGTAAAACCATAATTATACCGCAAATATGAATATTATGTACCAACGCAACAGACTGTTGCTGACATAAAGATAAAATATTGTTTTTTCGGCCGTCTGACGCACAACAAATCATAAGTACCACAGACATAAACTGATCTATATTCAGTCCTATAGCTTCCACAACCAATTGTTATAACCTAGTACGTTAACTACACGTCACAACTACCTCACGTATTTGCATGACAGCCGAGACTGATGATTTATCGTGCTCTCTGAGGCACGAGCGTGTATCGATGTGTTAAGAATGGACTCACAGACACGATCGGGTTGAATCGAGAGGAAACGATGATTCAACGGTGGTAAATTGAACAATTACCTATCAATTATACTGCTAAGCGTTGGTGTTTAGTTTACACCTGAATAAACCGCATGATACCGCTTGAGGCAACATTGTTGTACAATTTATATAACTGTAAGGGCCTGTTTCACAATCTCTGGATAGCCGCTAACTGCCAGATAAATAGAAAATGTAACAAAATTTGTATGAAATTATCTGCCAGTTACTTTAACGGGAACTTATCAGTAAACTGTGAATCAGGCCCTAAATCTCATAGCAGTTACCGTTTACACTATTAGTGAAAGTTGGTGTTAGTTCAGTTATTGAAGCGCAAAAAATAGCCACGAAGTTACTCTAAAAGTAATATTTAACAGGTAGTATTGTAACAAAAATAATATATAATGTACTATTTCGCTTTCATTCTTTAAAGAGTACTGTGAGGTGCAAGTCCATTAAATTACCATTACTCAACACGGATGTAAACTCCGAGCTGGTACTAAGATTTGTATATTGGAAAAGAGAGGAAAACCGCTACTATTTATCTCTCACCTTATTTCCTCTTTAGTTTAGGGGTAGTCAGCGTGGTTGGTAAGCGTGAGATACCGGTTTCGATACCCTGGTCCACCTTCATCGTCATATTTCACAAAACCTTAGAAAGAAAGAATAAAATTAGTTTATTTTTGTCAAAAAGTGTTCTACTCTTAGACTTTTTTTTAAACCACTAAGGTGGTAAACAAGCATACGGCCCGCCTGATGGTAAGCGGTAACCGTAGCCTATGGACGCTTGCAATACCAGAGGTATCACTCGCGGGTTGCCGACCCGAAAAACCTCTTAGAGGCTTATGAAGAATTCACTGCGCCGACAGTTTGAGGGAATATACCTCTTGCTGCCAGCGCAGCGCATCCTTAGAAGGATCCTACTAATATTATAAATGTGAAAGTTTGTGAGGATGGATGGATGTTTGTTACTCTTTCACGCAAATACTACTGAACGGATCTGGATGAAATTTGGCACAGAGATAGATTATAGTCTGGAATAGCACATAGGCTACTTTTCATCCCGGTAAAATGTATGGTTCCCGTGGGATAGCGGGCGAAGCCGCTGGCGGAAAGCTAGTCTCTCATAAATCTTTTTTTGCATTTGTGAAAACCGAATAAAAATCCGTTCAGTTGTTTTTCGTTTATCGTGTTCAGACGTTTTATAATATCTATGGATACTATACCTACAATCGACAGTACGAAAACTTTAAAAGTTCTCAAGATATATCACCGACGAAGCTGACAACTTAGTTCAGTAGAAGTGGGTAACAAAAACGATTATTATAGAATATAGAGTTATTGTTCCACTAACATGCGACTTCAGAACTTTCTCGAAGTTTAGAGAATGATTGCCCTATAGTAAAACTTTTATTGAAAAATGAAACTTCGCTGGCTTCTGCGCTTCTTTGAAGTGAGTAGACTGCAGTACTTGCATTTTAAGGCGAGTTCGACAACGTTTAGTCTCGAAGAGATATATAATTATGTATATATAGGTATGATTCTTATATGTACATTTTTATTCTTCTATTCTTGAGATCTTTGGGAAAAAATAAGATGACGTAGGTAAATAGAGAAGAGTCCTTTTTTGTACCTATATACATACCATCACGCCTGTATTTTCGAAAGGGTTAGGAAGATATGTAGTAATTATGTACTGATGCCTATATATTTAGGTCCCATGTAATAGTGTCTATCTTTGTACCTAAATAAAGTATATCGAAACTGTAAGCCTATTTCCATTAAACTGGCACACTCTTAGCTGCTACTGAGAATTTCATAAAAAAATCCAAGAGCTCTGCTCTGCCCGGGAATCGAATTCAGGACCTCTCACTCAGCGGTCACACTTACAACCACTAAGCTAACGGTTTTTTTAATGATTTGTTAATCAGAAAATTTCAGGGTTCCGTTTTTAACTGTAAATATAAAAAAATATTATTGGATTTAGGCTACCTGCATCGCTATCCTATTCGTCATAAGCGCAACTGTTAAGCTCAAGCTTCTGGGTTCGCTTTCCAGGTCGAGCATTATTGGATTTTTCTGCAGTTATGTACCACAGTGTTAGTAGTAATAGTAATAGTTGTTACTTGATATTCCTTGTTCATAGATACGCAACAGAAATAGGGGCCCATCCCCTTCATTTATCATTTAAACACGCTTAGGAATTATGATTAAGGGTCGCGGATATCCTCTTATCCCGTAATGTTTCCTTTGCGGTTCCAACTGATGATTAATTTACATTCTTCCCTTATGTCTAAAACAACGAGTTGAGTTTTTATATGCGTGTTAAGCGTTGTGTATCCTTTTATAAGCACCTTTTCAACCTCTCGCCAGGATGAACAGGATTAGGAAGATATAATATAAAATAAATATATGGAAGTTTTTACGTAGGTAATCCTTGGGATAGATAGAGACTATATATTTTCTACTTTGATCCTGGTACACCACTTTCGCTTTGTGTATGCTCATCAACCTCCCCATGCATGCTCGTCGGTTTAGGGTAAGTTCTTATCAATGTCATTGTTAAACGTAGGTAATATATTTAAATCTTGATAAATTCAATTCACTTTATACAATTAACCTCAATTCAATCTCAATTATATTATCAATGACAATGAAACAAAATATTGAAATGAAATATTGTTGACTAAAACAGGAATTAATTGCTCCCAAAACATTTCACACTCATAGATTAATACTAATGATGATATCAAACGTCATTACCACAAATGTAGGTACGCAAAATTCAATTTACTGTAGTCATTCGTTTGGGCGTCAACATCATGTATACATTGTCTGTCTGCCAGGGATTAAATGGAACTGAGGGCTTTCACAATGGCGTTTTAATAAAACCGCGGGATTGATTCCATGGTTCATGGTTCACAACGAAGTTATAGGGGGTCGAAAATGGCCTGAACTGTTTCGAGAAAAGGGTGGTGTCTACGGCCGTGCCACTTTTTTTCTTGACTAAGTGGGGGGCACTGTCGTGTCCCTAGATTAATTCCCGTTTCACAAAGGAGTTGATCCCATACCTAATCAATTATACAGAAGAACATAACTATCAATAAAAAAACGCAAGCATGACAAAACCACTAGCAATACTTGACGAGCCCCACTAAAATCAACACCAGACTATTTTAACTGGAGTATCGTTTAACCCTACACCTGCCGCGAATATTAAATTCATTTGCCGCTAGCCCTGCGGTACATCGTGCCATCCCGGACACATATCTGGGTCGGCGTCACGCTCACGTCCTCTCACACAATACATCGGAAAATGTGCGTCGTTTCATAGTCGCATCATATGTACATTAGTAAAGTGAAGCGTGTGTTCCTGCGTTGTATGTCATGGCCATGCTTTTGTAACAATTAAATGATAAATTATATTTATTTCTATAGCCCAGGGTTAAGGCCACTGAACTTCGAAGTCATGGGCATGGCATGCACCTTTGACTTTTAATAATCATGTACGTATTAATCACTCGCTTACAATGATGAAGGAAAACGTCAGAAAACCTGCAAAGCTGAGAGATTTTCTCGACGACGTGTGACGTCTCCCGACCAACACTCGACCAGCGTGGTGGATAAGGTATAGCCTAACCTCTTTCATTCTGAGAGGAGACCCGTGCCCAGTAGTGGAACAGCATTGTCAAAAAATTACGGACAATCTATACTTAAATCCTTCGAGACCGATAACAAAAAAAAAAAACTATGTCTGGACTTTAAAAGAGACCATGATTCTCTGAGTTTGTTTCGGCGTTTCTTCTCAGAGGTCGTCAGTTAGGAAATGCCGACGCCATCTAGCACAAAATCGCAAAACAAAACATTGACTTGTAAAAGTGTCTGAAAAGATCTATTTGCAGAATAAATAAATATCATTTCATTTCATTTCAACAAATAATCCGCGTGAAAATATCCGTAAAAACTGACCCTAATACCGAGCAACTTTTTTCACTTCACTGGTTATGAGGAAGCAACATGCACAACCCTATTATGGACATATTATTATAAAGAGGTGATCGTTTCATATTTAAATTAAAAATTATAAGCTAGAACGATCAAACGCCACGGTCCGTAATATGTTACCCATATCATCCCGGGGGCTTCACTAAATAGGACTCACATTTGCATTCCTACGTTTACATAGGACAGGCTCCGTCGGAGTTGGAACAAGTAGAGATGGGAATTAAGTAAGTTTACGAGAGTTGTGTTGTTGAGAATGTCGACGCAGAGAAGGTTAGGTGCTGTAAAAGTGGAATGCCAAGGTTAAAGCGTGGGAAGTCGTGTTAATGGAATTTATAATTATTTTGACATTTTAAATGTCATGACAACCCTAATACTGTTTTAGAGTAAAAGGATTTCAATATTCAGATAATTCTTCTTTCAGATTCTTGATGATCCTTACTAATATTATCAATGCGAAAGTAACTCTGTCTGTCTGTCTGTCTGTCGCGATTTCAACCGATTTAAATGAAATTTGGTGCACCCAATGGCCTGAGAAAGGACATAGGCTACTTTTTAATACGAAAAAGGGTTGTAAGGGGTTGAAAGTTAAGTTAATAAGCAATAACCAGACCACGCGGGCGAAGCCACTGACGGAAAGTTAGTTGTTCATAAACGAAGAGCCCAAAAATACACAATAATAAAAATAAACACAGGATTAAGAATAACCTAAATTAAAAATTTAGAAAACCCCCGACAGGAAATGTAATTTGCCATTTTGTGGTGGCGGCCATCTTGGATTTGAAATTTATCATAGTGTATAGTATTCTCCTAGTTAAACCCTTTCATTTGATACCTATATTGAGGGAGTTGTGAAAAAAATATGTAATTAGCTATTTTGTGGCGGCAGCAATCTTGGACCGATTTTCATCAAACATAGCTAAGAACACTCCCGACTAATTCACCTTTGAAATAAAAAAAACAAAATCAAAATCAGTTCATCCGTTTGGGAGCTACGAAACCACAGACAGACACACACACACAGACACGTCAAACTTATAACACCCCGTCGTTTTTGCGTCGGGGGTTAAAAAGGATCTATGCGCAGTTCAAAAACGGCCCGCAAAACGCACACAATTTATAGTTAACCAGTTTTTAAACTCTGAATAAAACCTACGCATGATTATAAATCGACTCTCAATTTGAGAGTCTCAAATCACGCATGTCGCAACACTAGAATCATAAAATGGCGGCAACGAGCCCGCTATCTCTTCACACTCGGAGCTTTCTTTGTAAGCGTAAAAAAAATATGAAACATTTATGTCTCATTGGTTTTTTATGGCTCACTCATGTCTTGCGAAAGAAGTGGAATAACTCTTTTTTACTAAGTCCGTGAGCGTGGAACGGTACTCGAATATTTCTGATTAATTTTTATATATATATTTTTATGTATTAAGCAGTAAGTATTTTTATTAGCCTGTAGGTGAAATTGACATTCCAAGTATTTAATATCTAGAACAGAATGATGAAAGTAGGTAGAGTACTGCGTGATATAATTTTTGCACGGGTTCATATATTACGACCTGCCTTCTAAGATATTTTTTTTTCTATTGGGGAACCGTATGAAAGTCTGTACAGTAGTTTCTGAGATTAGCTCTAGCAAACACAAACTCAATGCGGCGAGGGACTTTAAATTTTTATACTTAAGTAGATAGTTGTAGAATGAAAGAGAACATATTTTTTGAGTCGCAGAGATATTCCATACAAATATATTAATAAAGGGGCTGGTGGCCAAGTTGTAACTACGTTGATCAACTGATCTACAAGGTTAAGCTACCCTTGCCGCGGTCTGTGATTAGGTGACCATTCCTAACATATCGAGACCCCTTCGTGCCCACGTAAAGCCGTCGGTCCCGGTTGTCATACGAACACCGAAGACAATCGTTGGTGGTAGTCAGAAAGCAATGAAACAATTTTGTTTATGAACGAATAGCTTGTCCCGCCCGCAATACATTTTCCAACATCACAGAGCTTGTTTTTATTAGATTTTTATTAGTTAGTAATTTTTACGCAGTCGGGTTTTTTGTTTCATTTAATAATTGATTTTATTTCTTACTTTTTAGTTAATAAATCATCATAGAATCACTAGATACATCCTAAATGATAATTTAAAATGAAAATTGATACAACTCAAGATCATTAACAAAAGCAGTTCTCACATTAAAACGTATAACATCCGCCATTTTGATTTTTATTAAATTTCATGTACCCAGTGACACTCGTGCCATCAAGGCGAATCTAATGAGGTGTCATTTATCTAAATCGGTTGAGCCGTTAAGTAGTTGTGACCGGACATAGGAACGGACATACATACATACATACGCGTCAAACACATAACCCTCTTTCGGCCGTCGGGTAATGAGAAGCTTACCGCCATTTATCGGGAATAATTTTCTAGAAAAAAAAACCGAGAACGTTGCTCGACCTGGTTCGATCGATTTCTAATACTACTTTGTCTAAAATTGTCTTGAATAACCAGAAGACACCGGTTTGAATCCGGCCCGCGAGTCGATTTTTTCCTTCATTAGCCCTTCGGAAATTATACACCATTAAGGTATATTCTGTTCAATGTCTTGTAAGTGTTAGAAACCAGAATATAAACTGCTATTATAACCACGTAGATATAAAGAACATTACCCTCTTTCAGCAGTCGGGTAACAACGCATGCGTCACATTTGTCTATGTACATACGTTTTTCAACAAGCATGACGTCAAAGCAAGTTGGTCGCGGGTCGCCGTGCCTTCGCATAACAATTTCAGCTTATGCAAGTCCAGAGTATTGGTTTGACCTACATAGGGCAATAGGTTTTATGTGTCTCCAGATCTCCACCTTTGCTTTCAAGTAGAATATTCAATGAGAATATACGAGAGTATGTCTGGTGTATTAAAATCTAATATAAAATCAGATGCAGCTATAGAACTTTCGACTGTATTTATATTAACTGATGGTTGATATTCAATACAATTTCGCTTGTAGGTTCGCGAGGTGCTCTAGAGAGGTAAAGATTACGCTCTTTAAAGCCTACTGTACATCGCTTTACTCTTGCAGCCTGTGGGCTGATTACAGTAAAAGAAGTTACCATGCCCTCCGCGTCCAATACAATAATGCGTTTAGGGTGGTGTTGAGGCTCCCGCGTTTCTGTAACACCATCCTAAAGATGATTGCGAGCAGGCTTGACTGCTACATCATAAGGCATTGCTGCGACAAACATACAATGGTGCAACTGTCGCAGCGAAAGTTTTAATTTAAAATGAAACGCCAAAGTAGTAGTAGTAAAAAAAAAAAAAATTTTTTGCTGTTTATGTTCCTCAGACCTTATTTTAAAAATTTTCTGTCTTTTTTATGTATCTGTTAATAATTTGTGTATATGGGTTTACTTTGCCTGAATTAAATTTTAATATTATTATTATTATTATAATACACAATGCTTTCATATTGCAAACCCGCATTTTTTGTTAATACTACTTTTTTGGTGAAGAAATGCTCCTAGGCAGTATACATTCACAATGCTGATATGTACCACAAACATACAAAATCAAGGTCAAACAATCCATAGAAATGCCAGAAAATTTGTTAAACTTCAAGACATATTGGCAAAGTAATACTAACGAAGTAACAACTTGCCGTCGAAGTTATTCAAGTTACTGAGATATGATCAAATGTCGGTACGAACAAGTTTTGTGGATTAATTACATTATCCGATGTACTAGAGTTTATATGTCCTTCAACATTCAAACATTACACTACTAGCTTTGTTTTTTTGCAGCTACACACCCGCGCGTCTGGATATTTCTTATTTATTCTATTTTGATGACGTAATTGTCTACTCATCTTCTTAAAACAAATCTATCCCACGGTAACCATACATTTTACCGGGATAAAAAGTAAAAAGCCTATGTGCTATGCCAGACTATAATCTATCTCTGTGCCAAATTTCATCCAGATCCATTCTGTAATTTTTGCGTAAAAGGATAACAAACATCTATCCATCCAAACTTTCACATTTATAATATTACTAGCTTTCTACCAGTGGCTTTACCCGCGTGATCTGGGTAGTTATCTAATATATAAAATTCTCGTGTCACAGTTTTAGTTGCCATACTCCTCCGAAACGACTGGACTGATTTGTATGAAATTTTGTGTGCATATCGGGTAGGTCTGAGAATCGGCCAACATCTATTTTTCATACCCCTAAATGATAAGGGTGACCCACCCCTTTATGGCAAAACAACGTCTGCTGGGTCAGCTAGTTTCTTATAAAATTTTCTATGTTGACGACGTAATTGTCTTCTACTACCTACTCATCTTCTTAAAACAAATCTATCTCACGGGAACCATACATTTTACCGGGAATAAAGTATCCTATGTGCTCTTCCAGACTATAATCTCTCATCGATCTCCGTTTAGTAGTTTTTGCGTGAAAGAGTAACAAACATCCATCCATCTAATTTTCACATTTACAATATTAGTGGGATGTCCCTAAACTGCCAGAAAAGTTTGCCAGTGTGAACTAATTAATCACAATCCTCCGGTATATTTTCGCCGGTATTTGTTATGAGATCCCACGTAAAATAGGGAATGCCAATAGGGGACTGGTGTTGAATTTGTTAATAATCACACGCTTATTGAAAAATATAATTTCTTATGAAAATAAATATTAAATCGAGATAAATGCGTTAAAAGTTTTTGGTGGGGATTGAGTGGGAATGCTCTGTCGCTTTCCCGCAAAACGAGTGTTAGTATAGAAGCTACTTTTGACGTCATTTGTAAGTATAGTGCGCTCTCTGTCTAGCATAAAATTAAAATGCTTTTAACTTCGTTGTTTTTGAACCAATCAAATTTAAATGTTGTTTTTGATAAACGGTTCTATTTATGGTCAAAGTTTTCATGAGGCCATAAAAAATAATTAGTCGCATAGCTTATTGCCTTAAAACCCTACAAATTAAATCTGCGAACGGCTGGTGTGCAAAACTATATCATCCCCCATGGTTATATTATTATCATGTAACCATAATTGTATTATAATGTAACAGTGTCCTATAATCGAGCTTAGGACTCGCGCTCAGCAGTGGAGCTTGCAACCAGTAGTCTAATGGTTGCAAGCTCCACTGCTGAGCGCGAGTGAGTGAGGCAGTTAAAGATTATATTCGTTAACGTGTTCTATTCGTTCAAAAACATTTATCTATATTAATAATACTAATATTATAAAGAGGAAAGATTTGATTGTTTGTTTGTATTGAATAGGCTGCGAAACTGTTGGAGTGATTCGAAAAATTCTTCACACACTTCTGTTAGATAGCTCATTTATCGGGGAAGGATATATAGGCTATATATTATCACGCTGCTACTAATAGGAGCCGAGTATCAATGAAAAATATTGCAAAAACGGGGAAAAAAAATTATAAGGCCACGCGGGCGAAGCCGCTGGCGGTGACTTAAGTTGTATAATTTCAACAATTCATTTCCCTAGCTTTTTAGTAATTAATTGATGATCTGATCATGAAAAATCTAATAAGAAAGATACTTTTTTCATAATCCTCTCCAAATCTCCTGAAACCATTTATCAACGAAAAAAAAATGAGATTACGTTCTAAAGATATTTCAATTACATTTTAATGAAGATAGATCCCCTCATATTTATTAAAGGACAAACAAAACAATTTATTCAGATCTAAATAAATTGTATCTTCAATGAAACATTTGCACAAAGCCAATGAATATCGCAGTACCAGGGATTCATAACATCAAGCGGGCTATTTTTCTTCCAGCGTCCCGGCTTCTCAGATTTGTACCCTTCATTCCCAAAAAGGGCCTTTGTTTGATTTAACGACGGCAAGCACGCATTCGGCCCTTGTTCCGGACGTCCGAGGCAGGGCCGTGTTTTTTTTTCTTTATATTTAAAGTGTTTCCATCAAGCCCTCGTTCGTGGACACCTGTACCTCCGAAATCCTCACTTTATCCTGATGTAATGACACCTCCGTAATCCCAAGTTTACACAAGTCTGGCTTTGTTTAAAAAATATTCAACTTTAAGTTCTTTCGACAAAACTTATAACAGCGTTAATGTACTTATAGAACTTATAACATTAAATTAAACGTAAATATCACACCTTTATTCCTCGAAAGGTTAAGCAGAGGAATACTGCTGTACAACCACAGTTCTCCGGTATGTTTAGGTGCCATGTGGTGGGTGTGGATATCCAAACTTAGAGCTGCCAATGAGAGTTTCATAGAAACCCCAATTGAATCTCGACCTGGGAATCGAACACAGTCACCCGTAACAGTCCCACTTACGACCACATCTTAATAAAACGGTTATTTTATACGTAGAAATGTCTAATTAACACTATCTAGACATCCGACTATCTTGACGACGTCTGTGGTCTAGTGGTTCGAGTACCGGACTGCTGATCACGAGGTCGTGGTTTCGATTCCCACAAGACACAAACATTATATGTGATGAACTTAGGTGTTTGTGTTTGTCTGGGTGTTTCTTATATATTATAAGTACGTATTTACAAAAAGTATATAAGTATTATATCCATTGTCTAGTACCCATAGTACAAGCTCTGCTTAGTTTGGGACAAGATGGTGCTGTGTAAAAATGTCCCAAGATATTTATTTATTATCCAACAAATCAACCAAAACTATATTATTCCGAGGAGTATTAATTAAGTTACCACATATATACGAGTATCTGCTAACACCCCATAAGTATAGACAAGCAAAGGTCAGTTATCGTACAGCCTATTAGTTAATTCATTGAGTACGATTTAGACGTCAGAAGTGAATATTGACAGCCGCAAACTAATCAACCTAATCAAGTATTACAAGCCGCTGTGATGGGTGTCGATTTCAATGAACCGCTGATAAATTTTCAATCAATTGCGTATGATCGAATTCGTGGTCTGTGAAACGTATTATTATATAGTATGTTATAGGAGGCGCTCGTGGCTAAGTTATAACTACGCTGATCAATCGATCTGCAAGGTTAAGCTACGCTTGCCGCGGTCAGTCTGTCGATGGGTGACCATTATAACACATTGAGACCCCTCCGTGCCTCGGATGAAAAAAGTCTGACAACTAGTCTAGCCTTCGAATATCGGTATTGCCAAAAATTGCGTTGCGGAGGTCTGAATGCAGTTGTTTCGTGTAAAATACTGATAGTCAGCCGCATCTGGTTAGACTGGAAGACGACCCCAAAGAAAAAAGACTTAAAATTTTAACTCGTATTAAAAAAAAACAGATTCTTTCTGCTATTTTTCTTCTAAAATTATGTCAGAAGAAAATCTCATAGCACAAACACGAATACACGTTCCACAAAACGATTACCCCGTTTATTACTCACAGCAAAATCCAGTTGAAAAGTCGTTGGCACGAGTGTAAAAGGTAACAAACAGAACATTTCTCTTGTAACATGGCAAAGTGCTTTGACTAAACCGGCCCCAGCCGGTAGCCCCAGGGATTAAAGACGGTTCTTGAAAAATACGTCCCTGGTTTGAATTTTAGTCTTTTTTAAAATACGAAATGAAAAGTGCGAATGCGAATGTATCGGGAAATTAAAAAGTGATTGCATTTTGAAAAGGGAGTCCTTGTTTACCACGTCATTTTTCACGTTATTGAGCTTCGAGTTGTTGCTTTTGGCTCGAATGTTTATTTATTTCGTTTACTGTCTGATGGGGAATTGTATTAAAAAGTCAATCGTTATTTTAATGATTTCGTATTGGAATTAAAATAAAACAATAAGCCAGTTTAAATACTGATTCTGTTTGCATTTTCTCATTATTTGCAAAGTATTCACTTTAATTCGATAATTGGTTAAAATTAATTGATATTTAAATTAATTGGATTCACTTCATGATGCGCAGAGGAGCATATTCTATAATAGTTTTGTTTCAATTTAACAAAAGATGTATCTATCTATGATGTGTAAATATCTAATTAACAGATATCTGTTAATTGGATCTTTACGTACATCAGTAGTTCGAAAGATATCTTTTACACATATTGGTTGACAACCCAAAGGTTGACTGGCAGAAAATGCCATAAGGCATTAAGTCCGCCTTGTGTACTATTTTTTTGTACATAAAGTTTAAATAAATAAATAAATA
This sequence comes from Acronicta psi, assembly GCA_946251955.1. Classification (NCBI taxonomy): domain Eukaryota; kingdom Metazoa; phylum Arthropoda; class Insecta; order Lepidoptera; family Noctuidae; genus Acronicta; species Acronicta psi. The sequence continues at coordinate 3,769,578 of OX276475.1, read as the reverse complement.
AATAAATAAATATTTTATAATAAATCCGTCCTAGTGGAAATCAATAATATAGGTGAACAGTGGACTAGGTGACATGATGATTTGGCGCCATATATTGTGAATCTAGCCACATTTTGGGATTCTACGAATTAAGGCTGCAATTCCTCGAATATGTGCGAGAAATCTTAGCGGTGCGCAAAAAAAGAACGTTAGGTTCAGATGTCTCCAAAAACGAACGCAATCTATTGGTAAATTATTCCTCGCGTACCGTTCAGTTCCCTTGTACATATTTGATGAACAATCCTTATATCCAATAAAAAGATCAACTAACACGGATTATTTTATCATACTAATATTTTGTAGGTTAAATGGAAATGTGATTGACTGAGCTATCACCGCATAGTTCATACCACTGAACGGATTGTGCTGAAATTTGGCACACATACAGATATTATGACGTAGACATCACACATCTCACACGTGGGAAATTCCCACGGGATTGGGAAAAATAAATTAACGCGAGTATCAGCGCGGGGAACAGCTAGTTATAAATGAATAGACGTCTGTGGTCTAGTGGTTCGAGGACCGGACTGCTGATTCTTCACGAAGTCGTGGGTTTGATTCCCACAGGACACAAACATTTATGTAATGAACTGAAGTGTTTGTATTTGTCTGGGTGTTTCGTATATATAATAAGTATGCATTTACAAAAAAAAAAAGTATATAAGTATTATATCCATTGTCTAGTACCCATAGTACAAGCTCCGCTTAGTTTGGGACTAGATGGAGCGGTGTAAAATGTCCCACGAATTATTAAAAAAAAATATGTGAATGTTTGTTTGATTGTTTGTCACTCCCCCACGCTGCATCAGCTAGACGGATTAGGCTGAAATTTAAGGTAACGCTAACTTATACGCTGACAAACAATTAAGATACATAATTCATAATCCCGATTGTGAGTTTCACAGGAAGAAAAAAACTGGACCTAATTAGTCCACGCAGACAAAATCGCGGGCAGACGCTAGTTCGCATACTAGTAGCAATCTCTCGTGAAGATTGTGAGCTAACTCACAATTTTCACGAGAGGGCGTGCCTATACATACATTAGCAACTCCAGCTCGTGACGTCGCTAATTTCTTCCCGAACATGTCGTCCGTATTAATGATAAACGACTCTTCCTATAGTCAAAGAAAATTGATTTTACATTGAAGGCTTCGTTCGTATGTGTGCGTCGTACGATCGTTGCGAGCACGCGACGGAGATGAACTAGGACACGATAGATTTATGTACCTATTTACATAATGTGTCTGTGGAAGTGATATAGTGTAACAACTTTATCTAGCTGTTGTGTCTACATTGAATTTTGTAAACCAAGAAGTGACAGGTTTGTTGATAGTGAATGTATGAACAGTGAGATTGGTTCAACCGTGTTCATAGGTTCAAGATTACCATGATTCCATTATCATTTGTTGGATGAAAATCAAAGTATGTTCTAAAATTTCAGTTTATTTACTCACTATTATATTTATTCATTGTTTTCTATGTCCGTGTGTCACTGCTAGGTTGAACTAAAAATTACCGCTGGGTACCTATTAAATACACCCAGCACTAATGCTGAGCTGGCAACCCATTCGGGGCAAGACAGCACATTCTATAGTTACCTTTCTTGTAGTTAGTTTTCATAAATAATTATAAATGTGTCTTTTTTTCTTCCTTTCTTCGAAGGTCAGTCAACAGAGAGAATCTTAGTAGCTGCTTGTGGTCACACTCGCATCATAAATGAACTTTACTTAACAAAAGGTCTTGCTCAAGATGCGGTCTATCTCCTTGCCAAATATTATTGAAATCGGTTCATTCGGTTAGGCCTGAAAAAGGTAACAAGCAGAAAGACCTAGTTACATTTGCATTTATGGAATGAAATGATATTTTACTTTTAATGAAGGAAAAAATCGGCTGGCGGGCAGGATTCGAACCTGCGTGTTCTGGTTCGGTACACCAGACGCTTTGACCACTAAGCTACCGCGAGCCCCGCTCGCCAGTCGAAATCTTCCTTCACATTCTAATTTACGTCTTAAAGGTGACGAAATGATATTATTGAAATGAAATAATATTTATTTTTAGTATTAGATCTTTTAAGACACTTTTACAAGGATAAAAATGATACTTCCTGAATATTTAAATATTTTTTAGAGTGGTATTTCGTTATTTATTTATTCCGGCTATCTCTGGATAAAATAACTCCAAATTGCTTATTATTGCTCTGACCGCTTCGTCCCTTATCGATACAAAGTTCAATGAATACCTATTACATTGTTACACCTAATATTTTTACGGAGACTGCCAAAATGAGAGTAGGGTGACCACAAATAGATTAAAACTGTTTTGTTTATGTAAATTTAATGTAATCATGGGAATAAATAAACTGAAGTTGTTTCCATTATATTGTCATTATTTTATCAGCTATCGTATTTTTTAAACCAATAGAAGATTAACACACTACTTATTGCATGATAAAAATATACTAGGTATTTAGATTTACGTCACTATAAAATCAAAATATAAAAGTTATTATTTTCATAGCGATAATAACAAACAAAACGCTACGACAAAATCTTGTAAAATAATTACGGCAGTTCCGGGTACGCTACATAGATATTTTACCCCACAAAGCCATTACGAGGAATCGAAACTCATAATAACCATTAAATACCCATAAACGATTAATTCTAGATGTAACAGATGGTCTATTTATGTTCACAACTCTAATAACAACCCTGTGGGATACAGTTTACTAAATGTTATAGGTCAAACAGTGCATTAGTTGTTATTAATTTCACTCAGAGCAATCTAAATCCATATTGCTATGATATAAGCAATAAGCACTAATTGAATGGTCCTATTAGTAATTCGCTTGGCAGCGTACTAATTCGCTAATAAAAATTGGGAACGCAATAAAATTTATTAATTTACATCAAAAGCAAAGAAGAAAAAAAAAGTAGGTATGCAAGAAATTGTAGCAAATGGCGGTCTCAATTTTTTGTTTCCCCCGCGGGAAAGAGGTATGAATGTGTGTATGTAATATTATCAAATTAATTTAAGATTTATGGTCCAATTTTTAGTGTCCAGGATTTTTTATTGAGATGGATTTGGTTATTTGTATCGGTACTCTGAACATAAGTCTTATTTAAAGTGGGATGGCTCCCTTAAAAATTATGATGTCCTGAATTCTCGCGCAACATGGCGACCGTGTATCGGTGTTCCCTTTAACAACGTCATTGGGTGCCGTATCTTGCATACATTTGGGTCGTTCCAGTCGCCATTACACGTTCGAGCTCACGTAAACCAAATTCTCTTGTAGCATTTTATTATTTTTTGAAGAACTCGTTGTTTGGGAGTGATGACATTTTTATTTACATATCCACTGCTCAAGATCTAAATGAGATGATATTCAAATGGAGACAAAAAGTTTAAAATTTTAACCAAATCTATAATATCTTGTAAAATACTCCCAAGACCGCTGGTATCAAAAGTTTTACGGACTTTTATTTTATGATCATCAACCTACTATATACAGCAATGCGGTCTTTAGCTGCAAAATATGCCTCGTCCCATAATCCTTGACGAAAAATAAATATTTTTTGACATTTTACACAGCACTATCTAGTCTTAAACTTAGCAGAACTTGTACTATGGGTACTAGATAATGGATAATACTTCTATACTTTTTTTTTGTAAATACATACCTACAAACACAAATACTTATATTCATCACACTATAAAGATTTGTGTCCTGTGGGAATTGAACTCACGACCTCCTAATCAGCAGTCCGGTACTCGAACCACTAGACCACAGACGTCGTCAAACGATGTGATGATGGACCTGACTATCTACTGCCTTCATGTGAGTAACGTGAACATCGATGCAGTGAAGCAGTTTTACTATATTCCGTCGGATATCATCCTGTTTATGCTTTCCATCATGCAAGATTACAGTCAATCGCATTCAAGTCACCAATAAAAAGAGAAGTGCAAACGTGGAAATATGGAGGCGTATGGGTGACCTCACCCATCGATTTCACAATGCGAGTGTTACCCGCACTCGGGAAGTCGGAATGTCAGCAGATGCCTTTTATTGCGTCATCGGGCGTGAAACTCATAGTTGTCTGCAGATATACGAGAAAATGTAGAAGGTCTGTCGGTGAAACGATATCTTCAGACTTAAGGGCATCGTGTTTTGATATAGTAGCCCTAATATCTCGACGGCTATGTGAAGTCTGACAAACCACAATAGGCTATATTGGACTTCTTCTTCGTGTCGATGGTATGATTTTTTAAATTAAATTGATTGCGAGATGAAATGAGGGGTCATTTTGAGACGAAACTCGTGCCCTGCTGTGGAAACTGTATGATGTATGTATTCTAACCTACAAATCGAAATTTGAAAAATTTAACCAACCAACTTTAATATAATTTCTCCTTTTTGTATTGTGTACGTTGTTACGTTAGACATGTATTAGTTCATTATAAGACGTAATGTCAAAATCGAAGATAGCAAATTTGATCGAAGTAAAGACAGCAATCGAGAGATAGGTCCTGAAAGCTTTTCTTTGTATCGAGTATAATTAAAGTTATTAAAAATTCTCAGTAGCAGCTCGGAGTTTAAATTTGTGACCAGTTAATAGCAATAAGCCTCACCCCATAATACATAGGACCTAAACTTATCGCTAAACTACGGGTGTACAATACCTCGACTGCCAAACCCCTAATGCAATACAGTTGTGATAATCACGTTATTTATAATAAAGATTTGTTATCATCTTAATCCATATCTCTGTGCTTCGTTACAAAGCTTTCAATGCGAATGGCAATCCATTAGGCTGCACTGTATCGATACAAAGGGTTATGTGTCATATCTGTCAGAACCTGGTCAACATCGCGATGCATTTGATTGATACGCTTCTGAAAAAGGTTTACGTGTCATAAAAGGGCAGTATTATTATTCTGATTATTTATTTTTGTTAGGGTTGATAGTTGTGTTCGTGAGTTCCTGGGTCCTATTCCCGGGTCCAAAAAACGTTATTGAGTTTTCTAGATTCTCAGTAGCAGCTCAGACTTTGGATTTGTGCTGAGCTGCTGCCTCGCCGCCTATTATATGGCTGTTAAAATATACCAGAAAACTGTTGGTATACATGAGGTAGGCACACCTCTGCCGAACTCTCCAGGGAATACAGGCGTGATGGTTATATCCCGAAGAATACAGTTCTCATTCTTGATATTTTCTTAACCGCTTCCATAAAACTATTCATCTTAAAGTTATAGTCCAGATGTTATGGCAGCTTTTAAATAATTTTATGGAATATAATAGTTGCCAAGAAAACGGTGACCTACAATTACAGTAAAAAAAAAGTGTCCATATACTTCCTTTCCAGATTCTTCTCCATAATATCAAGTTTTTGAAAGTGTACTAACGTTTATGCAAAAGCTCAAAACTTGAGATCAGCTGGACCGGCTACTTTCAATTCGGTTCTTATGAAGACAATTTTTGAATTTAGGTACATAGGGTGCAGGCAAGCTAGATTGAAATCAAAACTTTTTTTTTAATTCAGCGTTTACGCAAGTGACAAATCCTTCTTCGTACAATAAATTCTTCTTTTAAGAATTATTTTAATTAATTAATTATTTTAATTAATACACACATGATTTTAGTGCGTGTATGTACTTGAGTTTGATCGTCCGCGGTCCATAACTAGGCTATATCACACTTAATATTTCCTTATTATATTCTCTTTTGCCATAATAAATTTTATCGACAAATGACGGTGGATATTGTAGGCGCTCGAATTATGAGCGATAACAAGTCAGTGCCAACCGAATGAATTATTCATCGATTCATCGATCGATATGTCGCGGGATTCTTACCTAATCCCGGCTTTTCATAACAATTCTAAGAACTGCTGAATACTTTGAGGACCCACATAATATTCGCCTAATAAAAACGTTCTTGTAAATAGAGACTTTTATGTAGAATAATATTATTTGTCAGTTTGTTTATATAAGCAAGTAGTCTTTTATTTATTGGATAGACTTTTTTAGCTGTAGGTAAACTATTTTTCTTTGTAAATAAGCAGTTATTTGTTACAATTTATATATATTACTATTACAATAAAATTGTCTGTGGTTTTCTTAGCACCCCAAAAGACTTTCTGAGACAAAAAATAGCCTCTGTCCTTCCTCAGTGTGCAATTTATCTTCGTACCAAATTTTATCAAAATCTGTTCAGTGGTTTATGCGTAAATAGATAACAGACTGACATTACTGGCATTTAGAATATTTGTAAAGATGAATTGTACCTAAGCCTTATAAATTTACTTAAGTAGTCTAGTCTTTTACCTACTTTGAACTTCAGAAAAGCTGTTACGGGAACATAATAACTTCAGAAAGTTCTATTAAAAGTAGCGAACATTTATAACGCGAACAACTGCATAAGACTTTGCTTGAAGACAAAGGAGAGTTGACATCTCCTATAAATGTTATTATGGCCTCAGTTCTTACTATTAAGATAAACGACTGGCATTTGCTTTGACTTCAAAGTTAAATTCATCAACATTATCTGGAAGAATGTCTGAATATTTAATGTATTTATATATATTGCTGTTTCTTTTTTAACGTAGCCCCCTCTCATGATAATTAGATAGGTTTTGTATAGCCATATGGAAAATCTTACCAGTCAGGTCACTGAGATGCGACAAGTTTTCCATCCAAATAAATAATATAAATGTATAAATAAGTAAGTTAGGTTTAAGTTATGATAAATCGATCTAAAAGTTCAGATTATATCTCTTAATAGCAGCTCGGCATTTACATTACCTTGGGCCTTAAATAATTTTCTTTCTATCGCCGCACCTCTCGCCATCCACGTGGAGTTTATCCACCTTACCTACAATATATACCTTAAAATCACTCTGGTCTCATACTGTGCGATTCCTGAGGAATTTCCTCGCACGCACGCTCAGGTTTTGGAATCAGCTTTCTAATAATGGAATAAATAAATATCCTGGGACATTTTTACACAGCACCATCTAGTCCCAAACTAAGCAGAGCTTGTACTATGGGAACTAGACAATGGATATAATACTTATATACTTTTTTTTTGTAAATACATACTTATAATACATAAGAAACACCCAGACAAACACAAACACTTAAGTTCATGACAATAAATGTGTGTGTCCTGTGGGAATCGAACCCACGACCTCATGATCAGCAGTCCGGTACTCGAACCACTAGACCACAGACGTCGTCAAAGAGACTAAATAAAGCATGCGATTATTAAAAAAGGGTGTGAAAATATTTTAACATGGTCGGCAAAGCGCGAGTGATACCCTTGGTGTTGTACCTTGCAAGCGTCCATAGCCTACCGTGATCGCTTACCATCAGGCGGGCCGTATACTTGTTCGGCACCTTAGTCTAAACTACTTTAGTAAACTAGTCAACTTACTGGGCTATCAAATGATAGCGAAGATCACTTCCCAGGTCTTGTGAAGATTTTATGTTAGCAAAATAGCGATTTTAGCTATAAGAAAAATAATAAGTATGGATACATAGTACTTTCTTAATAAAAAAATATTGCAAATAGTTTCTGTGTCAGTCTAATCCAAATTTCACATATTACCAGCTACATTCGCCACGTATGAAAAGTGACAACACAATCATAGACGCGTTTCGTCAAGTAGTAAATATATTTCCCCGAAAGGCGCTGCTGAACTCCCATATTCAGCTGTCCAATATACATAATAAATACAATATGATATACGAGGAAGGAAAAGCTACTTTGGACAAGAAAATCCAATACCTTTGCAATTTCCTTTTGATAGTCCGTCAGATTATTTCTCGTTTGTCGATGAGGTTTATTAGGTTCCGTACCTAACCTAACCTAGTTTGAAGGGTCCCGTGATTGCTGGACCATAGCCTGTCAAGTTTCTTGAAAATGTCATGAATTCCATAGCGTGATGAAAACGAGTGCGGTTTTTAGTTGGTACGAGTTCGATTTACCTTGCCGCCTTAGGGCTGTAGACAATCCAAAAAGGGTGTGAAAAGCTTTTTACAGGATCGGCAAAGCCTGGTGTTCCAGGTATCCATAAGCTACAGTAATCGCTTACCATCTGGTGGACCGTATCCTTGTTTGCCACCTTAGTAGTTTAACAAATCCATGAGGATTTTCAGCGGCCAAGAAAAGGCTACTAAACAAATGTTGTTGACACTTGTTGACGTCACCCACGTAGAATATCCTCTCGAATGATTAGAATGCAATTTATGCAAAAATGTGCAGTAAGCGGGTGCATATATGAGTATTATTGCCATCCTTTTTCGTTTCCCTACAATTTTTGCAAATTAGAGCAGGAAAAATATAGTTTTACGAATGTCCATGATAAAAAAATCGACAATTTTTTTGCACACATGGTGTGCAAACTGCATTTACTGGGATATGGAAGCAATATTCTACTTCACGGGCAGGGGTTTCGGTAACTTAGATGACTAAAGCGTTCGGTGTCGCAGGTTCGAACCCTAAGATCGTATTTTTGTTTTATTATTAAAATTTATATCTAATGATTTATGGCTAACTAACTTTCGGCCAGCGGCTTTTCCCGCGTGGTCTGGGTATTTGATATAAATTATATCATAATTGTTAGTCGGTAAAAATTTAGCTTTCTAATTGTGAAATATTTTTTCAGATCGGTCCATTAGTTTCGGAGCCCATTCAATTCAAACAAACAATCAAATCCTTCCTCTTCATAATATTAGTATAGATTACATAAATTATTAAGTTGTAAGGGTTAGGAAACAAACACCAAAGAGGCTTAAATTAAGCTTTTATTAATCATTCACATTGTACGACCATGTACATAAATATTTAAATTTTAAAATGGCCAGAGGACTAACGAAAATTATATATTTACACCAACAATCGCTTCTTAAAAAAACAATTACATTTTTTTATATTAAAGTTTATGTTTACATAATATAGGTACTTCAGAAGAGGTTTTAATTGAAAAAATGCAAATTAAACACGATGTCGTTAATTGGAATACATATTGTTAAAATTAATTATTTTGGATTACGATGAAATTTAAAAAGTTTTTTTTTAATAAAGATAAGAATTATTGTTATTAGTTCTCGCTCTTAATAATGAATAATTTACTGGTGACATGAATTATGTTGGGGGCGGACCGGTGCGTTAAAAAAAACGCAACTGCTTTGTTCAGATGTTTAATACCAACTGACTATCTGTTGTTTGATACATATAATTCTTACAACTAACTTATCTCTACGTGTACTGTTACCAGTTAGTGGTAACAGCCTTAATTTTAACATAAACTACGGACTTAACCTACATAACTCCTCCCTTCCCAGAGAGCTGCGTACAGTCGGGACTTGTGTGCAGGACCGGGAATGCTCGGGCGAAGCTCGACGTTGCAACGGGATTGCGGACAAGTCCGACTGGCGTGGCGTGTTGTCCATCTCAATTGCGACGACGACTGGTTGCGGCTGTTGCTCGGTGCACTTGCACTGGATAACTCCGAGTTTTCGGTATGCGAAGTATGCGGCGCCTGTTATTAGTGCGGCTAACACCAATATCGATGTCCAGCTAGGTTTCTTAGCGATGCCGTAATCGTAATCAGGCGTGAAATTAATGTTGTTTGACTGAGCGGCGAGTAGATGTAACTTATCTAGCTTGATGTTGTCTAGTTGAACGCTTTGTATTGAAACGTTCGTTTCCTTCATCTCGATCTTCGGTAGCGCTATTGTTTCATGAATAGCGATGGTGCGATGATGCGTTTGTAAAGTTTGACCATTTATTGTAAATGTACATTTTTCAGTAGTGGTCAACAGATATGTTCCTCGTACTCGTTGATATGTGTTGTCCTTCCCGCAGGTGGTTTTCAGGATGTCTTCCTTCGGGATGATGATCAGCCAAGTGTTTTCTTGAATATGTTCTATCTTGGTATCATTGATGGATACCTTTGCTAGCTTGCAGTTAGTTGCTGGTGAATGCTGAATTATCTGCACAATGCAGTCAGGATTGTTGTGTATATTTTTCAATTTCAGGTGATTGCAGATCTGGAGTCCTTCGGCGACGTGCAGACAGGGCTCGTGAAGGTAAGTAAACCTCTCATTACCTAGTGCTAAGGTAGGGGATTTAGGAATATGGGTAATATTTAGATTATTAGGAATCGAGTAAAGGTGTAATAAATCATAGGTAGTAGGGCTGATTATAGGAATATCTAGTATGAAGGTAAGTTAAAGTCTTTTCCAATTTTAATTAATTCTGATAGTAATTGTAAAGGCTTAATAATACTTGGGTGTAATGTTCCCATTGAAGCAAATGCTATCGCAGTTTCTAACGTACTAACTTTATCGTAGATTTGTTGGAAACTATTTTCTAACTGGATATTAATATGAAGCATGTCTATACGTGCTGCTAATGTAGTTAGATTGCTATTAATATTATTAATATTTACTACTAACATTTCTAAGTTCCTTTGTACCTTACTTAAATTCTCATTATATTCGTCTATGTAATTTTTCATTAAACTAATACTAGACTTCTGATTACCTACTAATATGTTGGTATTTTTCCTAAGTTTTTCTATTTCGCTTTCGAATCTTTGGGCGTCACTATCGTCTAAGTTTCCGCTAATAGATTTAATAACTGTTCCTAATCCGTTGAATAAACCTCTTTTAGATCTAACTATGGTTCTAGGTAATATATAAAAGAACTTACTTTCTATTAAATCTATCATATACTTAATTTGTTCGCGGTGTACATACCGTTCGGCGTAAGTATGTTGCGAATTTTCAATTAAAACTACTTTATAATAAACGCTAGTCGTTTTCCTAAATATATCGTATATAAGACTAACATTATAAGTACAAACTAAGTTATAGGTATCTATCCTATGTAAAATCGTAGCTTCCCGCAGAATTAACAGGCCATCTTCGTTCGAGACTGGCTGAACTAAGTTGTCTGAGGCTGCTCGGGTGCTGCCGATGGCGGCGAGCCACAAGAAGACTCTGTAATTTGAGAAGGTCTTCTAAGCATTTTACTATGTACTCTAATCGATTTGGAGTTAATATGTTTTCCGACTATTTCTAATATGTTATTCGGGTGCATATGTATGACTGTATAGGGGCCTATATATTTGGGTTCCGTTTTCTTGCTTCTAGCTGACTTTGCTACTTGTTTATAGACCTTATCTCCTATCTTAAAGGCTGGTATTTCGCTATTTTTATTAGCTTTCGATATAACGTTTTCTTTCTCCTTGGAAAGTTTAAGCGTTACTAGCTTTTGTGCATTTTCCATTAATGATTTATGTTTTTGTACATATTCTTGGTAAAATTCCTGAGTATAGAATAATTCTAAAGGGTTCCTACTATTAGTGTGTCCGTATAATAACTCGAATGGGGTAAAACTTGTAGCAGAATGAATAGTGTTGTTATATGCAATAATTGCGTTGCGCATAAGTGTGTTTATGTCGCTCTTATCAGTAAGTTTCTGTATTCTTATTAATTCACCAATGGTTGAATGAAACCTTTCAATTGGGGAATTTGAATTCGGGTTATATGGGGTTGTAAAATGTAGGGATATTCTATGCATTGAGCATATTTCCTTAATAATTTCGTTATCAAACTTATGATCAGAATCTGTTGTGATTTTATTTGGAATTCCGATTATTGATAATATATTTAATAATGCTTCCGCTATGTGGATACTAGTGGCTGCTTGTAATGGGATTGCTTGCGCGTATTTACTAAAATTGTCGATTATTGTTAAGAATGTCGAACCGTCTGAGCTATATAAATCCATGTACATTTGTTCCATTGGTTTAACAGGTGTTTCTGTTAACGCTAACGGGGGTCTTAACGGATTACGTTCGTATTTTGCTTTAAGACATATTTCGCACTCATTAATATATTTTTGGATGCTGATTAGCATATTGGTCCAATGGTAATTTTTCTTTATTTTATTATACGTTTCTTGGATTCCGCGATGGATGGTTTTACCTTCGTGGTACCGTTTAATAATTTCTATCTGTTCTGATTTTTCGTGAACTAATGTTAATCTTGTACGGCAACGTATTAATTTAGGTCCGCGTTGATCAAATACGTCATTGTAAACTTTACAGAATAATGGAAATAATTTTTCGTCATAGAAATATATGTGAAATTTCCTATCTGCAATAGTGTGATCGCGTAAGAATTTTATAATTTGTTCTTCCGTATTATTTATGGGTATAAACACGTGCTTGATGGTAAAGTTATTTTTAGATTTATCTTCTACTCGGTACTCGGTGCCTGGCGAGCTTCTGATAAGGAATTGTTTCAGCTGTTTATCAATTGCGTCAGGGCATTCCGGTATCTTGTTACTATCGCTATCTGCGCCGGTCTGTTCGGGCGTAGTGGGCATATCTAATAACGTTCTTATATCTATCGTATTAGGGTCTAAATTTGTGTCATCGGTTATTTGTTCCTGACTTATGATATTTTCTAATTCGTCATCAATAATTTGGCTAGGGCTAGGCTGTAAGGAATCGATTTCCTGAATTAAGTCTGTATGTGTATCCTTTGACGTACTAGGTTTGTCTAGGTCTAAGGTGTTTATTTTTACGCGAGACAACGCGTCTGCATTTGTATTATATTTACCTTTTTTATATACTATTTGATATTGGTATTCTTCTAAACGTAAGCGCCAACGTGTTAACTTTGAGTTTGGGTCTTTAAGAGACATCAGCCACGTAAGGGGTTTATGATCGGTGTATATAGTAAACTTTCTACCGTATAAATATGGACGGAAATATTTCGTAGCCCATATGATAGCTAAGAGTTCTCGTTCTATCGTAGAATATCGCGATTCCGTGTCTGACAAAGTACGAGACGCGTAAGCGACGGGTTTGTCTGAGCCTACTGTACCTTGTGAAAGTACCGCGCCTATCGATACATCGGATGCATCGGTCGTTAATATGAACGGTTCCTCGAAATTGGGGTACTGTAATATAGGGGCATTACATAAGATTTGTTTGGCTTTCTCAAATGACTCTATAAACTCTGAACTGTGTATAATTTTAGCATTTTTCTTAAGACATTTAGTCATTGGTTTCGTTAATTTAGCCAAATCGGGTATAAATTTGCGGTAATATCCTATTAGTCCTAGGAAAGATTTTATCTCTTTCTGTGTTTTTGGTATAGGAAATTTCTTAATAGCTCTAATTTTTTCTTCATTAGGTTTTACTCCGTTTTGTGTTAATGTATGTCCTAAATATCCGACCTCTTTCTTTAAGAATTCTGATTTATCTAACTGCACTTTGAAATTATGTTCCCTGAGTCTCTGAAACACACGTTTAACTTTTTCTAGGTGTTCCTGAAGACTAACTGAATAAATTAAAATATCGTCGAGGTACACAACGCACGTATCAGCGAGTAAGTCGCGTAATATGTTGTTCATGAGCCGTTGGAATGTGCTCGGCGCATTCTTTAGACCAAATGGCATGCGTAAGAACTCGTAATGCCGATCTGTACTAAATGCAGTTTTCTCTATATCTGCCGGGTCCATTTCAAGTTGATGGTAACCTGACGCTAAATCAATTGTACTAAAATATTGAGCTCTACCTAGCTTGTCTAGGATGTCATTGATATTTGGGATAGGATATTTATCATCTATTGTTTTTTCATTTATTTTCCTGTAGTCGACAACTAATCTCCACTTAACTTTTCCTGAGGCATCGGCCTTTTTCGGCACTAGGTGCACAGGGCTAGACCATGGTGAAATACTTTCTCTAACTATTCCCTTTTCTACTAAACTATCGACTTGTCGCTGTATCTCCTGTTGTTGACACGGGGGACGTCTATAGTTTTTTACGTATATGGGTGTCGAATCTGTCAGTCTAAGCGAATGCTTAACTGTATGCGTGAAACTTAAAGGTAAGTTTTCTGAATAAAATATGTCTCTATATTGGTAGCACAGTTTCCGAATTTCTCGCTTTTCCTCTGAGTTCAGATGGTCAAATCTGAGTCTATTTAAATTTTCTTTCAATTCGTTATCTATATCTATTGGATCTATATCGAATCGATTTAATTTGGGTTGATTTAATTTTCTTTTAATGGTGACATTATGGAAAATAAAGTCTATATGTGTACCATTTATATATAATTTCTTTGTACTGTAATCTATTGTACAACCTAATTTGTCTAAGATATCACTTCCGATTAAGCCGTTAAAGTTTTGATCAAAGTCTACGACTAAAAATTTATGGGTAACATTAAGACCAAATGTATCCGGTAACTTAATGTACGCTACTTTATCATGTTGCGATTTACCGTGAGCAGTTGTTATGGTGTACGGTTCGCTTTTAATAATGATGTTACGGATCTCTTTTATTACTGCTGAGCTAATTAATGAATGTGTGGCTCCTGTGTCGATAAGAAATTGGCCACCAAGTTCTGAGATATTTATGTGCGGTAGACTATGTATAATATAGTCGATTTCTGTATTTTCTATATCTGGTTTTCTGGGAATATCTCTATGGGAAAATCCTGAGGGGATTCGTCCTCAATATCTGGTGTGGGCTCTATTTCTGAGTTGTATTCGTATTCGTCACTAATATTTATATTATTAACTTTTTGTGTCGGAACTAACGCTTTGCTCTCCTGTTCCTGTTTAACAGGTGGGTAACGTTGGTTGGGGTAGCTCTGGTTGGGGAATGTACGTGGGTATTGAGCTTTATTTTGAGGCGGGCTCCATTTAATTTGGGGCTTTGGATGTGATGGGTTGCTGTTACTCATGGTTTTCCTATCACTACGCTTTACTCTTGTCTCCTCCTGCCTGGCTAACGCTATTGCTCTTACTAGGGTATCTGGTTTATTTATTCGTACGCCTAGGCCAATGTTGTAATCTAGGTTATCTATGTATGTATCTATCGCTATGGATTGGTAGTATCCGCTAGATTTGTTTACTGCCTGCCCTATTCCACATAATGCATCGAGTAAATCTCTGATTCGTTTTCCGAATTGTTCACACGACTCCGCGGCCTGTTTGGTGCAGCGCATCAGTTCCTGGAGTAGTTGAACTTCTGTGCGGTGTTCACCGAATCTGTTAACTAATGCTACTCTAATTGATTTCCAATCTTCTATATCTACTTCCAGTGATATAGCCTCCAACGCTTTACCTGTAATCTTATTCCGAATCATGCATATCGCAATGGGGTCATTACTTCCAATATTGTACATCATTAATACACTCTCTACACTTCTGACATAGAAATTCAATGATTTGCTATTACCATCGTATGTTGGGATTAATTTATTTAGCAATTCATAATTAATGGGTTTACTGGCCATGCATGCCGCAGCAGCAAGGTCTGCCAGTGGTTTGTTGTTTTGTGCCATTTTTTAAAAGATCTAGATAGACTTTAACACAATATAAATTAAACAGAAGTAGGTATCTGTTTCCCGATTTTTAGGGTTATCAGATCCTTTAGATAATAGTAGGTGTCTGTTTCCCGATTTTTAGGGTTATCAGAACCTATAGAATAAGGGTAGGTATCTGTTTCCCGATTTTTAGGGTTATCAGATCCTTCAGGCAAAAGTTCACGGTTAGTGGGACTTAGATGGGACACTGAGCAATGAGAGAGTTTTATCTCACCTCCAGTAGAGCTCCATCCGCCTGGTTGAGTTGGTCAGCCGATCCGCTTGTAGATTCTTCAGATTGCTGGTAAGCACAGGCACAAAGAGTTTTATTCGCGCACTGCACTTATTATAATCTTAGGTCGAGAGTTCTATCCACCTTTCGATTTTTCCAAACAATCCTACCGACTGCGCCAATTATGTTGGGGGCGGACCGGTGCGTTAAAAAAAACGCAACTGCTTTGTTCAGATGTTTAATACCAACTGACTATCTGTTGTTTGATACATATAATTCTTACAACTAACTTATCTCTACGTGTACTGTTACCAGTTAGTGGTAACAGCCTTAATTTTAACATAAACTACGGACTTAACCTACATAACTCATGACATAAATAAATAGTTTCTTTTGTTTTTTTTTTGAACGTGAATAATAATTATTTTTACACTCGAAGCGATTGTCAGTGTAATTTTACTGATGTTACCTAATACGACTAAATGTATCTATTTTACATTATTCATACATTTTCATCTATACAATAGCACATAAATAATTAATCTATTTTTAAAATATATTTCGCTTCAATATACACATTCTCTTAACTTATCACATCTTTTAGCCTAACAAATAAACTTTCTACAATAGTCAGTGTAAAGAGCTGCAGGAAGACTTTCAACACCAATTTGGAAGACGAAGTCTTGTCACGGAACTCCTAACTCGATTTGCCCCAAACAGGTTTTCTTATTGGCCTAACCAAATCATACAATAATATTGAGTTAATATCTCCCTGAAGTGTAATTCCATTTACCCCAAGTTTTCCCCAAAGGGGCTAATCGAATTGTTCCCCAAACAAGTCGTCCCCCGCTTGGCAATTACGATTAAATACCATAACCTCCGCTTTACAGCGTTACACTAATCATATCGAAAATATTTTGCTGAAATATATTAGACAATAATTTTAATTCTCAAAATACGTTCTCACTTTGAAAATCACCTACCAACATGAAATATTCTGATTACGAACGAGAAAAATCAAACGATCATTATAATCTCATACTATACAAAAACCTTATATCTAAGAATTATGAGAATAACAACAACAAATTAAAATTATAGAGGTAGAGGCGAAACAAGAACTCGTATAATATACACAGGTACTTAAGATCCCCGGGGAACTAAATTCTGAATATTTCATGGTGACCTTTAATCTAGTAGGGTAAGACAACACTGAAAGCAGCAGCGAGAAAGGATTTTATGCCATAAATTGTACATTAAAACTCTATTGTTTATTACACTGATGGTACAGTCACGAGCAAAAATATATAAACACTTAGGCACAAAACTGCTAAGCGTTTTTTTTCTATTGTGATACCACCAATGTCACTATAGTAGGTATTGGTTCGTAAATACTGTGTTCGTAATACCACTAGAACACACATAGAAATTTTGTTTATAATATAATATTTAAAATCGCTTTTGAATTTTGCCTAATGTATACATATTTATGCTTGTGACTGTACATATCAAATGGGACATGAGAGTAATTTCTCACAGTTATACATTGATTATTTTAAAGTACTGACGCGCAGTAAGTTCAATATCTATCTTATTTTAATTATTGTTTTTTTTTATCATTAACATGCCACCTATTCCAATGTAGTTAGATATCCAGAAATAGCCTTTATATGCGTTACAGTAATAAAAATAGCGATAGTTTGGTTAATCCTTGGAACCCTGTAGTAACTAGATCAGATAGGTATAATTGACATACAAAAGCTCAGGAAGAAAAGGACACATCCAAAGGTAGAGTTGATAGAAAAACGCAATAATAACATCATCTTAAAATTAACATACACTGTTACAATAAACTCTAGTTACTTTATAACATTAATGTTTGAACACAGTAAAATGATGTTTACATTTCAATGTATTTATCCTAATGTCAAACAAGATGCTTTTAAGGATCAGTGTTTGAAATAAGAATACATTTATAAATATAGGGGTGTAAAATTGTAAAATATATTTATGTAGCAAAACAAACTTTTTAGGACAACCTTATTCCTTGAAAGTGAGACGAGGAAGCTTAAAGGTACACAATATAAATAAATGGTACCTAAGAAATATTGAAACTACAATCTATAAGCCGCTTCGCAGGTAAAATATTTGATCGGGGATAGGCGAGATTCATAGCGTCATTCAATTTAATTGGAGTGTAAATTCGCGGAATATGAGACCGCAACCGAGGATCCACAGTGAGTACTTAGGTAGGCAGCTTGAGGTGGAGTTCGCGTGGCTTGTGTCGGAATGTGGCTTCTTCAAACTAAGTTCGTTGACCGCCACTGTAAACATTTATGGACATGAAACACAGCTAAATAAATCGCTGTGTGAATTGCGACAAGATACCAAAATTACCATTACTGAAACGTTTCGGGATGTGCCCAAAAATACACATACCTAGCTTATTTTCTCTAAAACAGAATATTCTTGTTCGTTTCAGCTTTTCTGAAACGAACAGGAATATTCTGTTTTAGACAGCTTATTTTAGTTATTTGTTAGTTATTTAGTTTATTGTTTTATCCACGAAGCAGCAGAGCAGATTATTTTTGTTTTTAATTAAAACTTTGATAGGTCAAGGCCAGCGTGATATTTTTTATAACATTGATCCATTTCTAGCAAACTGGATTTGATAAATCATTATGAAAAGGACAAATTCAAAAGTAGATTTGATTAGACTACGCAAATGTACATTATTACATAATCTAATAACATATTTATAACGTACTCTGCAACATTAAACTCTAGTTATTACTATTTATTACCTATGACATTAATGCATAAACACTATAAACACGGTTTTTTTTTAATTTCAATGTTGTTACCAAAATGTTGTCGAGCAAAATCGCTTCGACCAAAGTTATAGTTTAAGTACTCTTTCGTGTAATCAAAAATCCATTGAGCTACATTATCGAAGTTAGTATTTACTTATAGAAGTTTAACACTCTCGTAAATGAACACTGATTAAAAATAAATGGTATACGTCTTACTAGTTACAGTTCGTTAGTCTTAATTTTATAGACCACGCCGAGATCAGACTTTTGCTTATTTTGAGCTCAAACTTAACTCACTCGCTGAGTTTCTTGCGGGATTCGCATTAATGTAAATGAAAGTTTGTTTCGCATTTCGTTTTTAAGTTTTCGCAACTTCTTCCAACAGAATAAATGAGAGCATTTTAGTTTTTGACGAAGTTCCAAGATGAACGCTTAGTGAAATGTTAAAGTATTAAATAGCTCAGAATATTTAAGTTTGTTTATGAAAAATCTCTTTTGTAAAGCACCTGCATCTGTTTTTAAATTTCAAACGATTTATAAAGAGTATTAACTTTTTTTAATATGCTGGTAAAGGAACATTCTAATATAAATCACTGATACTGATATCGAGAACGATAAGGAAAGACTTACCAGTAACTGTTTGCTTTTTAATATCTGCAAACTTCTCCCCGGGACCGACTTCATCAGGAATGGTAGCTGTGCAAGTGAGCTGAAGTCTCCCATGAGCAGGAGCTTTGAGTTCTGCTATAGATACCCATAAAGATATGGGCACAGCAGGCGGTACTCGTGGTCTTTCTTGAATCTATAGGAAATAGTAAGATACCATTATGATCGCCTATTGGTATTTTCCTCGATAACTAGCATTAAGAAAGCTTAAAAGATAATATAAACATTTTAGGAGTAAATATAAATTTTGCTAATACGACAATAAAACGAATTAGGTATCATAAAATTTTGGTAAACAAGAACCCCATAAAATTATCATGGGAATACTTATCGAATTCGCAGCAAACTCTTAAGGTAGAGAATACTTAAATAAAGCATGTAACTTTGAAAACATTTCTGAAGAATGTTCTAAAACAATTAAATATTCCTCAACTGCCTTAACTTGGGGAAATTATAAACGTAATCCCGGCTCAGCTGCCAAACTTGACTAATTTTCCCTTCTTACAAGTACTTCACGAAATGTCCAAGAATAGGAAATGGGTAAAATGATATATGGACTTGGTAAAAAATCTATTATATTTTATGTAAATATCGTAGTAAACACAATTGAATCAAGTAGGTACATTTGTAAAAAATACCAATTGAAATTAATGTAATTTGTAATACCTAGGTTCCATCCAGGTCATAATAATACGAAACATACATTATCACTGGATTTCAAAAGGGTTTTGAAACCAGTTTCAATATTTACAACAAATGTTTTGAAGTGAAAGTTTGAGCAGACCATCTTCATTGCGATTGAAAATGTTTGCGAATTTAAACGGGAAGGAAGAAAAAGTAATATTGAGATACAAAATCACTTGTACCCAAGCCCAATCGACTTTGGATTGAGATTGTCTTTTGTCATTTATTGCAAGACGACTTTTGCTTTGATTTTTTCTTTCTACATTCAGAAAGATCTTTCAATTCATTCCCTTTAATTGCAAGATTAAAAGTCGTTCGTGTTTTTATAGTTAGAACAACTGTTTTATTTTGTTCCAGTTTGCTAGTTAGTAAATTGAAATTAGCATAACATCTTTGTACAGTTAATTTACTTTTACAGGAATACAACACTTAATTAAAAATGTTACGCCAGAATACTTTACACATCGCTAATTAATATTTTGAGTTTATATTACCCGACTGTTAATTAAGCGAAGAAATTGTTGAAACAAACATGAACACGAAATTGTTTTGCCTATAAGGCATCAACAATTTGATTAGTGTTATCTTGATTACTGAAATTAATATCAACATTTATTCACGGTCTCTGTGTAGAATAGCTTTGAAGCAATATTTGTGAAAAAAATTGAATTCTGCGAAATGGAGAAAGTTTTAGCGTCAAATGTAATTTAGGGATATTCGCTAGACGAAACAGATTTAATTAGCACAGTCTTGTCTATTTAGGTATGCATCAATCCTTAGGATAAGTACTTAAGAAATGACCACCGCGTAATTTTTGAATAGTTGAAAACTGACACAAAATAAGATTTGCATTGTTTCAATTCATTTTTTTTTCAATGTACCAACAACACTGTTCATCTCAAAACGAGAAATGAAAAAGTTCCCATTAAATGAAACACAAACTCCTTGATACAAAAATTTACATACCTTAGCCATTTCTTCGCTCTGCTGGTCCTTCAAAGTGCACTTATGATGCTTGGTAACATTCACTGGTGGGGCCACTGTGGTTTCGCTGACCAGCGCCCAGTATTTAGCCGTGTAGTTAAACTCTGGTGCTAGGTACCGATGCTGGTGCTTCCTGTGGCGGTACCCACCGCCTCCCTTCGTACGGGTGGAGCTTGAAACCCGGTAGGAGAAATACTTCACTGATTCTTCGTCAACCTACAGAAGGAAGACAATAGACAATATTAAGTACACTTACTGAGTTTTTATACAAATACTGACAATATTACGCTTTAACGATGAAGGAAAACATCGCGAGGAGCCTGACTGAGAAACCTACATGCACGCCTGAGAGCTTTTCTCGACGGCATGTGAAGTCTGCCAACCTACATTAGGCCAGCGTGGTGGACTATAGCCAAATCCAAATTAATCTACAAATTGATTGACTTTCGTTTATTGCTTACTTCTTACTATCATACGATGATACCACGACAAGAACCAATCACTACGAACTCCCTCTCTAGGCTACTAGACTAGACTACTGCCTAAAAGTATCACTGTATAATCATGATTAAAACATAACCAGTTACCTTTTCATTGTCGATGTACCACGTGAGTCGCGGCGCAGGAGCAGCAGGCGCGCTCGTGCAGTTCGCGCGTAAAAGTCCCCCAACCACCACATCAGGTTTTCCGAACGTTATGATAGGAGGATGTTTTTGTGAATCTGAAAATTTTGCAAGTTAGTAACGACAAAAAAAAAGTGATTCGCACTTTTGTGGTGGCGGCCACCTTGGATTTGAAATTAGTACTACTATTAGTCTTCCTAAGTCGTCTTGTATTACCTTTCATTTGATACACCTATTGAGGGAGTTGTGAATAATTATGTAATCCGTTAGTTTGTGGCGGCGGCCATCTTGGACCGATTTTTATCAAACATAGCTCAGAACACTTCCGACTATTAATTCACCTTTCAAACATAACATCAAAATTAAAATCAATTTATCTGTTCGGGAGCTACGATGCCACAAACACCACCACCACAACACCCCGCCGTTTTTGCGTCGGGGATTAAAAAGAGAAATGAATTGGATTGACATCAGACGTGTCAGGGTCACGTACATCGTGCATGCCAATAAATTAATCACTCTTTAAAACAGCCAAAGAGAGCGTCGTAAGAAAACATGCCCAAGAGATTTCCTCGAAGGCGTGTGGAGTCTGGTAATCCAAACTAGGTCAGTAAGGTTGATTATAACCTAACCCCTATCATTTTAGGAGAATATTCGTGCCTAAAGGCAATTGGTGATGGTTTTCAATGTTCAAACAAGTGCTGATTCTTCTTGCAGTACCTATTACTGTGTAAATCTTCCCTTGCAATATTCATGAATATTGTTTATTATTTTTAAAACGTAGTAAAACAAAGTAAACTACTCCAATATAATTGTAGACATCGTCATCAACACAACTGTTTATGTAATTTCACAATTATATTTACAACTTGAAACTAACGTAGCTGCGACGATTCATTTAATTAAATTGCTGTTATGTTTCCAAATTGTTTCCTTCGAGTCTTCTGAATAATTTAAACATTGTTATTTATTTACTAAGCACTAACGTTTTATGGACGGGAGACAAAAGTTAATAACGCATTTATTTTGGTATTTCTTGCTGCTGAGAGACCTGGGTTCGATTCTTAGGCCGAGAAAAGTATAGTTGGGTTGGGTTCTCTATGAAATTCTCAGTAGCACCTCGGAGTTTGGATTGGTGCCCGGTTAATAGCAATAGGCATTCTGTGTTTTTGTCCCTTTTTCAATGGTTATTATAAGTAGGGACTGATGACAACAATTGGACATTGTTTTTTTTATAACAGATATATATACAAATATATTGTACACACAACTGGAGGAAACAATAATATCTATAATTATTAATGAGGACAATAACAGAAATAATACATATGAAGACATCAATGTTCCTAAATCTCAAATGCCATTAATTCAAGTGGTTCCCGCGTAGGGCACAGGAACACCTTTGACGTCATCAACCATTATGTGAACATCAAATCTAATAATAGAGTTAACATTTTACCAAAGGGCTTTTATGATAATGGGGTTGGGTGCCGAAATGTGAACACGACAATGGAGAAAAAGTAACAAATATTTTTAAACATGGAACACAAATGGGTGAAAATATTAGACCAGCATCTATTGAATCTCCAAATAGATCTTCATTCAAAGAGGTCCAAGCTTTCAAAACGACTTGTATAGTATTTTTATTATTTTAGTAAAGTTGGCTTTGAATTATAACTGGAACTCGGCAACGGATACCTGAAGCCAGAACACTGCTGGTTCCTTCCTTTCAGTGGGTTAGTCGCTTTCATGAACAACATCTTGGAAGACTTAAGAATATACCATGTAGGGGACAACAGAAAAGGTCCATTGGGGTCAAAGTGTTGCTGGCTGATTGTAGCCCCCACAGAAAGATAAGATAAGAATAGGAAATTTTGTCTTAACAACTTTGATTAAGGTTTGGTAAAGTATTCTAATTCTCTTTCCTTTTATTTCATTTTTGATTGCTCTATGCATAATCATGGTTAGACGAATATTTCTGCAATCATGATGATTCGGTACTTTATTTCATACCAACGACCTACAGAAAACAATATTTTTATCCAGCTTTTATACGCAATACTCCACAGAGAATACAAATAGCGATTATTAATGTCATTTCGTTATCTCTAGCTCTTATTTCGTCCTCATATACGCCTCCATTATTCGCTGTCATTTTGTCTACCGGCAAAACGTAATCTTTCTAGAAGCTTCTTAGAATATAACTATTATAATAATATCTGAAGCGTTGAAGATTGGATAATTTATATTCATGACTACTATACAGGCTTTTATCAAAATGAAAGTGTCTTTACGGATAAGTATTGAAAAGCTGTATTATCTAACTAGATGTTAAGAAATAGTTCCACTCAAAACTGGGGGGCCAGACAAGTTGCATTTTGACATTCGAATCGACAAACAAAATGTATGTAAATGACATTAGTGACAGCCCGATTTCTCGAAAGCTTGTGTCATTTCCATAGATTTTGTTTGTCGATTCGAATGTCAAAACGCAACTTGTCTAGCCCCCCAGTTCATTTCTTAAAAACATTTTCTGAAGATATTGATTGAGATATTGTCAAAATGCAACTTGTCTAGCCCTTCTTTATAGCTGTCGTGGCTCTTAGCAATGTAGGGTAATTCTCGAATGGTATTTTGAAAATTCTAGAATTTACTCTTGTAGTCTCTACCATGATAATAGCACTTAAAAGAAACTATAGTCTAAGAGTTTTATTCAATACAAATAAAACTCGTAGATAACATTATTTAATGTATTTTATTTTTTAATAGGTGTGTATCTGGGATGATCCTGATTTTCCCAAAGTGGGAATTTCCCCAAAATTCCATCTAAATTGCACCGAGGTTATTTATGGAACTTTATTAATTACGTCGAAATAATTCGTACTATCCATCCCACATTATTCGTTTCGTATTTCATAAAATTAAACCACCGACTAGATATTATTGTTGAATTAAAATCAATACATCATAGGCGTGTACCCTCGTTCAAAATGTTCATTTATTTATGTATATAATATGCAACAGTTAATTAACATTTTGCACGCGTAATCAAAATCAGTGTAGAGGTGTTTCGGCGAATACAATTCAGTGATACAATTCCCATGAGAATTTAGATAATATAGCGCGTTATTTAGTGCAATGAGTTGAAATTATATATTATCAATTTACATTTAACATATTATCACGCCTGTATTCCCTGTTGGGTTAGGCAGAGATACCCCACAGTTCGCTGGTGTATTATATGTCCTATGTAATAGGACGCGGGATTATTGCTATGAAATGGACTCGTAGTCGTGTCGAGGTCCAGCAAAGTGTTGTTGGGTTTTTCTGTGAAATTCCCAGTAGTAACTTGAAGTCTGGATTTGTGCCCGGTTGATGGCAATAGGCTCGCCCCCTATTACATGGGATCTAAACATACTGGCGAAATGTGGGTGTACATTGGCACTCCTCTGTCTACCCCTTCGGGTGTGATGGTATGTCTTAATGACTGGCTGACTAGCTAACCACCTTAAGAATTCAAACAGGTTTACTCCAAGACCCTAAGGGGTAACTACTTCTTCTCTTGTCGCGTAGATACTGCTAAAACAATGAGGGAAGAGTAATTTCTCAAGGCTAAAATAATGCTAAATTTTCTAAGTAATCAGCTTTAATTTCATCCACATGGGGCTTTAGGTATCCAATCAACTGAGTACCTACTTACATTATATTTTTTTATGAATATACTCGTACATATAACCTACTATACTGTAAAAACGCAGAAGTCTAGTATAATTTTCTTTTAACCATTTAATAATGTATTTTAACAAACATTCTCTGTAAGTCTAGTACTGGTCAATGACAGTAAAGACAGATGTTTGCTTACAAAATTATTAGGGCTTTTTCACTTTTATTGAAATTCACAATAATGAATTTGGAATCGTCATTATACTTATTATAAATTATAACAGTCAATTAATTAAACGAATATAAAATACACGGAAACTAAGCTAAACTAGGAGTAATTTTAAGCGCTAATCCTGCGCAGTTTTATGGACATAAAAATAATCTTTTTGAGATGCTGGGCTCCATTATTATTTTGTCTGTGTATACATATTAGTATTTTCACCTTTTTGTTAGATCGAGTCCTCCAAATCTCGATTACAACAGGATTTAAACGATGAGTCCGACAAAACCCTTTCCCAAGCACGGTTGTAAAAGCTGCCAAAATTAAAGAGTGTAATAATCTCTACGTTTTTTCTTTGTCTGTGGGGGCTGGCATAGCCTGCAACATTTCGACCCAGTGGAATCTTTTGTGTTATCCTCAATACCATACATTCTTTACTCTTCAAAGACGTAGATCATAAAGGTGGTTGACCCACTAAGTGGAAGGAACATAGTCTTCTGACTTCAGGTACCCGTTGCCGAGATGACTCATCCATTTCGTCACCAGGACGTCACAATCACACAAGATTTTCTGCAATCTCTACTTACATACTACAGTCAGTTGGCGTGGATTGGAGGCCGCAGTGAATATGGGTGTCTCCAGCGACACCTCACACCAGTAAAGCCCTGAAGCCGATGGGTCCAAGTTATCGATCGTTATGGAGTTTTCTGTTGATAAAGTCATCTGCAACAAGAACACAGAAAGATATTGTATTACATACTAAAATGGACAATGGTTTCTTAGCCTTTCCTATACATTGACTGAATAAGAATTACATTAATGTTACAATTTTGTTCCCGGTTATTACAAAATTGTAATCTTAAACTTATCTGTACTATCTATCTATCTATCTATGTATCTACTTAGCCTATAACACCCACTGCCGAGTAAAGGCCTCTTCTCTATTACGCCACTGTTGCCGATCTTGTGCAAGTCGTACCCACAGATTCCCTACTGCCCTCACAATATCGTCCGACCATCGGGCTGGTGGTCTGCCCTGCGATCGTTTTGCATCTCTTGGCCATCATTCGGTAACTGGTTTGGTCCACCTAAGATCGTCTCGTCTTGCCAAGTGCCCTGCCCGTCTCCATTTAAGTATCGCAATGACAATATCTGTACTAGCCTCACACAAAATAACACACTTCTAACATAATTTACCTGCCACATTACACAAGAAACTTCATAAATCTCATCATACAATATACATTTTAAGTATCTCTCTCTACAAAATACTGTTAAGTTGCTACTGCGTATAAAACATAATGCTTATATACGTTTCAAATGAATAAAAAGGTCTTTCGAAACCTATTTCATCCAAAACTAGCTATTGTCATGGAAATTGCGTCCCTACGTAATCAGCAAGAGGGTCCGAACTGGGATGTTTGTCTTCAGTATGTGTAATTTGAGATCTATGTTTAAATATCCAAGGCGGATATTTTAATTTAATTGAATAGTACTAGCTATTCTCCGCGGTATTAGTCGTGTTCATCTACCTATTTTTTTTCCAAAATCCATTCTTAGCGGCCTACGTGATAGTAATTATGTGTACCAAATTTTAACCCAATCCGTTCAATGGTTTATTCAAATTCAAATTCAAAATATTTTATTTCAAATAGACCATATAAATAGGCACTTTTGAACAGTCAAACTAGTTGCTCGGTTCCAAAAAAGTAGGACTTATGGAGAAGAGCCGGCAAGAAACTCCATAGTCACTCTTTTAAAAAAAGATAGTGAGACAGTAACATTTTTTTGTTGTGAATAATATATGAGTCTATTGCAGTTTGATGTGTAAGGATTAATAAAATAGAAAAGAAAATGGCCATAGCAGTAAGAGCTGACCAGTCCCGACAGACAGCACCCGTTCACGAGCATGACGTGTGTATCGGCGCCGTTTGACTCAACCATGTTATAGGGAATAAAAAGACCCGACACACAACGCCACCATCAGCAGAACATTTAAGTGAGAATGACAAACTCAAACTGCAGGGCTAGGCTGGTTTATATTATACATCAATGGGTAACTATAAAAAAAAAAAAAACATCAAGGCCTGCAGAATACTCATACTTTACAGTTAATATTGTTCGTTTCTCAATAAAAAATAAAAAAATAATAATGACGGTAAAATTTCTCAAATAAATAATCATAGTAAAAATAATCAATAAACATAATTAATTAATTAATTATTTGTTTAGAGATGTGTATTGTGCTCTATTGATAACAGTAGGTATTATTTCGATTCTGATATTATTCCGTCTCCTTTTGATACAAAGTAGTCTCGTGTGTGGTGTAGGTTTAATAATATTTTTTATCTCAACTAAGTTCATACAAAAATATATAATTTTCCATTGGTATAGGTTTAAAAGACCAAATCTTGGCAGCAAATAGAGACTAAGGCTTCATAAGAGATTAAGGGCCATTCACCAAAAATACTCACATTAACCTTCCCTCCGGCGAAGGTGTAGCTGGTGAACGGAGGGACCCTCTCCCGCACGTACTGCAGCAGCTTGGTCCCGGTCCTCAGGAACTCCACCTTGTAGAGTAGCTGTGGTGGGACCTGATGAAGGCAGCGGAGCGTGGCTGACCCACCCGGCGCCACCCACGCAGGCGCTACCAACCGGACGTCCACGTCCGTCGCCTGACCGCTTCCTGGGACCAAAAAAATATTTTTATCATCACTTACCCAGGAAGTTTTGATTCAAATTTCGAACTAAAGAGATAGAACTCTGCTGCTGAGTTCCTCAAGTTAGTACAACAAAATTCCCTTTAAGGTCGTGTTGATTTTTTCTGGTCTTATGGCCACGACATGTCGGGCAAGAGAAAGCAAGTGCGGTATTTAATCGGCATGAGTCCGACATATCCTGCTCCTAACCTAGGTGGATCTTAAGGATCGCAGAAAAAAGTACCAATACTTTGCTAAATATAATTTTCCGTTAAGATTTGTGTGTTCCGGTGTTGGAGTAATTTATCCTGTCAAGATCTCAGAATGAAAATGCGTCAGTGATACAACTGGTGTCGCAAGAGTCTTAAATAAGAGTAAGAGTAAGAAGAGTCAAAAGGTTGTGGTTGCTGCTTAACATCAGGTGGATGCTGATGACCGAATGCTTGTTGGTCATCTTGTTAGAAGAAGAAAACTGAAAGTTGTAAAGAGGGTTGAAATATTTTTTTATGAAAAACTAAGAATTTCAAATGAAAACCTTTTCAAATTTTAGTATAGATCCCTACCTTACCGAAAAAAAAAGCTAGCTAAAATATGTACAAAAGGAATGGCTAAAACAATACTTTCAGGCTCTTCAGTAACGACACAAAAGGAAACATTTAAAGATAAAAAGAAACATCTCAAAGAAAGACAAAAACGACCCTTTCAAGTTAGTGCACAATGTCGCCAGGTTCATTACGTCACTATGCCTAAAGGTCAGACCTAAAAGCCTTATACCAAAACTTTAAGTAAAACTGTAAAGTGTTGTAATACTAGGATTTATTCCTGTAACGGAGGTGCAATACAAGTTCTCATTCAACAAAAATCCAGGTCTTGACAATCTCTCCCCAATCTCTCCTCTCTCCAAATGTTCCCCCATGGCCATGACACAAAGAGTAAGTGACGCATACGAAAAATGTATTAACACCTTTCTTTCTTTATTGATTTGGATACGTACCATTCACTCATTACATACCTACGCCCGCCCTACCCATTACTTACCTACCTACTGCCTACGCCCGAAGGGGTATGCAGAGGCGTGCTGATGTGGGTGTACGAAATGTGAGGGTACGAGCCTATTACCATCAACTGGGCACAAATCCAGACTTCGAGCTGCTCTGGGAAATTCACAGAAAACCCTGCTTGACCTGGGGATCGAACCCAGAACCTCTAGCGTAGCAGTCGTATTGATTTGGAATAGTGAATATATCCAAAATAAGTAATTGTTTGCACCAAAAACCAAGTTACGAGTAGTTGTTTGCTCGTTTAACTCAAGATCTTTTTCCTTATTTCTTGTAGATTTAGGTGGGAATTGAATTCCCTTTGAAAATATAAAGCCTGTGTACATAATAAGGTCCCCACTCCCCAAATGTTATTAACATACAACTCAAACGTGTTTGGGGCTGTTTGTTCGAACAAACTAAAGAATAAGGGATTCTTAAACAAAATTGATGAAAGTATATAGGAGATTTCTTAGCGAAAAATATGTGGGGATTTTTCTCCTGTTTTGATAATAGGGCGAATTTTCAGTTATTTGTTTAGCTCGATACTTTTATTATGTACTTTTTCTCTTGCAGAGAGAGAGACTTTTGGACTTTCGCGCTTACAACCTTTAGGCTGACGAGGCAGTTGACAGGTCAGACAGAGGACAGGATACAAAATAAAAAAAGAAAATGTATTTCGCCATTTTGGCGGCCATATTGGATTTGATATTTATCATAGTACTTAGGTAAAATATTCTACTTATCAAGCCCTTTAATTTAGAATATACCCATATTGAGGCAGTTGTGAAAAAATATGTAATTCGCCATTTTGTGGCGGCGGCGGTCATCTTGGACCGGTTTTCATTAAAGATATCTAAGAACATTCCCGACTAATTCACCTTTCAAACAAAACAAAACACAAAATCAAAATCGGTTCAACTTTTTGGGAGTTTGATGCCACACACACAGACACGTTAGACTTCTAACACCCCGTATTTTTTGCGTCGGTAGTTAAAATATAATTATAAAAATTTAGAATAACAGAATGTGAATAAAGTGTAAAAACTCTTCAAATAAAATTCTTATGAGAATTTTTATAAAAACAAGAACACAGATGAGTCTGCTAATAAGAATATTAACGTTGCTTTTTGAGGAATTTTTGCTTTTATATATTTTCAGGTGTTGATTTTTCGCAGCAGCAGATTAGGTCTTTGTATATTTTGTGTATATGAAAGAAAAAGGTGACTGGCCGACTTATATCAACGAATGCCATTTGTCAAGTATGATAGTTATATACCAACACATACCGTCACGCCTGAATTCCCCGAAGGGATAGGCAGAGGTGTACTAATGTACACCCACATTTCGCCGGTATGTTTTTTGTCCCATGTAATAGGGGCAAGCCTAGTTCCAATCGGGCACAAATTCAGACTCCGAGTTGCTAGTGGAAATTTCACAGAAAAACCCAACAACACTTTTGCTCGACCCGGGATTCGCACCCACGACCTCTAGCGTAGTAGTCGCGCTAGGGTCCACTAGACCACCGAGGCAGTCATATTAGTATGCTATTTTTTATGACGAAACTATCCGCTAAGTAATGATTTTGGGAGGTTCTCACAACGTTGGGAAAAGTTTGTTGAATGCGAGTAAGACCGAAGAACAGCTGGTTTTACGAATATGAGCTTATCATTATTTGCATAAAACTCAAAATGGTTTATAATCTTCTGCGTCCCATTTCCGAGGAAACATCCGAGACGTCACGACTTGTTACGATACTGCGATATCTGGGGTGAGATAGCGGCACATATCTTGGAAGCAAAGACGTATACAGCATGCAGCCCCCTATAGGGGGTGACATCCGGGGGCGTGCATCCGGTGTACGCATCACCGACACCGGACAATGGAGTGTCGCGTAGGGTTGCCAGATTGTGCAAATTTGATTAAGGGGTACATTTCGAAGTAGAACACTGGATCGGTGCGATCAAAACTAGTCTCATTGTTCTGATCTAACAATGGTAGTTAATTTGAATCTTTTGTTTGACGTGCAAACTCTTTATTGTCGAGCTAACTAAAATAATTTTACTTTTAATTATTATTCGTCTTCATTGATGTATTTACTCGTAAAAATAAATAAGTATATGAATAAAATTAAATACAGATTTCATCACGCCGGTGTTTCCCGAAGTGTTAGACAGAGGGGTACTTATGTACACCCAAATTTCTTCTAAAATTCATTCATTCTTTTAAAATTATGAAATTACTTTTTCTAATGGCAATAGGAATCTGATTGATACCAAATAAACATACCATTACGCCTATATTCCTCCAAGGGTTAGGCACAGGTGGCAAGGGGCATTGCCATTAACCGGGCACAAATCCAAAAACCAAGCTGCTATTAAGAAATTCTCAGAAAAACCCAATAACACTTTGCTTGACCTGGGAATCGAACCCAGGACCTCTAGCGTAACAGACGCACTTACGACCACTCGACTAATGAGACAGGTCCAACTAAACAAACCAACCCACAAATAAGAAAAACAAACAGCACACGACGGCAAAACCCGATCTGAATACCTGAACCTCTTACCGTACCTCTGAGCTCGAACTTTTTAAGGCAAGCGTCCATTCCATTCGAGAATCCGTAAATTAAATAAAAGAAGCGTCCAGTGGAGGGATGTAAACCCTCGGTCACACGTGCGTAAGGTCCGCGTGAGACCCGCACTCGAATGTAATGGATTTTTAAGTGTTTAAAGGATTTAACGTACCGCAGCTCGTTTTTACGTTATTCACCTGTTCAAGTGTTTATTCATGTTTAATGTGAAGGAATATTACTGGGAAAAACAGGGTAGTCAAAATTTATGGTAGCTATTTCTTACAATAACTTTAGTAAGCTTGAGAGGTTATATTCTGGACTTTTTATCTGTTGACGGTAAGGTCTACAATATTACCGGCCCTTGTGGAAGTCTATGATGCAGCAGCGAACCTCTTTTGGTTGATATTATAATTATGACAATGAAGTTCTACAATAAAAAAAACAAACTATCTAACTCATCACCATAATTCAAAATAGTTAACTAAATTTAAAAAAAAACGGATTTGTACTTCAATTATGCATTGTGCAACTAGTTTGACTGTTCAAAAGTGCCTATGGTCTATTTGAAATAAAATATTGAATTCCATAAAATAATCATTAGTAAAAATTCGGCATAATTACTAAAACAAAGAAAATATTTTAAAAACAATCAAGCTTTAACATTTTCTTCTAAACACAAATCTTTTTTTGGCAGCAGCGGCTACTAAAAATTTATGAAGGCCTTTTTTGGACTAGCTCAGATATTTTTTCAGGTATACCCTGAATGCGTAATCTCGGAAATGGTTGAAGGGGACGTTCCAGCATTCATATAAATATATTTTCAGAGCGGACATTGCAAAAAAAGTGTCGGCCGTTGTAGGACGCACATTATGACAATGACGACCGGATGGACGCGGTTGTAGGCTATGCATAATGTGAGACGGTGGACGTACCTATTGTGCTGAGGAAATCAAAGACATCGCACCTGTTCATGACTTTTGTAATATTTCATAGTTACGAGTATAATTTGTTATTTGTTTCTTTTATTATACAAATATTATTATTTTTTTGCGTTTGCCCTAAAAATATGGCATGGTTTGAATCAACACCTTGAATATATATCGACTGCTAGATTAAAAACACAATCATTATTAATAAACTGAACACATTGTCATACCCTTAGAGAATCAAAGTAAGATATAGCTATAGGGTACCATGGTACACTGAGTTAACAAGATTACTACATGATCATACGTCGACTACACACTGCGGTCCCGGAGGATCTCGCCACGCACGCTACATGCTCCATGCATCAGGTACTCTCTAGAGAGAAATAAAGTTACCTTGTGTGGATGTGGCTAGGAAAACGGCGGTTAAAGACACATTAAAACAGTCTTTTTGGTCTAGTGATTAAGGGTGTCCGCTAAACGTGACGTTCTTAGTTCGGTTTCCAGGTTAAGCAGTGTTGCTGAGTGCACCTGATTTTGGTGGCTTGTTGACTGGTTGAACATGCCTCTTATGATTTTGGTGATTTTTTTCTTGAGATTTTTTATGATTTTTTCAATAACAGCTGAATGTTTGGATTTGTGCCTCTCTCATAGCATTAGGTTTCTGTCTAACCCTATATGGAATACAGGCGTGATGGTATATTATTGTTGTTATAAGTGCACCACGAAGGTTCATAGTAGGTACAGTTCACGCCAAACTTATTGTCCGGGTTGAAGTTGGCGTTAGCTAACTTTAACCCGGCCGTAAAAATCGGAGAGAGAAAAATATTAGATTGTAATAAATAAAAACGAAAGCTCAAGTCGTAATCTGTCGTTATAAATATTATTCTAATCCAATATTTTTCTTTCTCCGATTTTTACGGCTGGGCTAAAGTCAGCTAGCGCCAACTTCAACCCGGACAATAATTTTGGCGCGAACTGTATAGTCTCAGAATTGCTCATGAATCGCTTATTTCGAAACCCCAACAGAAGATTTTACGATCTTAAAGAGTAATAAACGAAATAGTTCAGAACTTAATAAACGTAGTGTGTTCCAGAACAATAAATGCCAATAAGTTTTTATTTGAATTTATAGTCAGCCTTCGAAAGTTCCAAGTAGTTTTTATCCTAGAAAGAAAAAAGCCTTTCTAGTGTTCTAGAATTACAGTGTAGAACATATACTTAAGTTAAAACGACCTAGTTTTAACTGGCGTTCGCGTAACAATGCGGTCATTAAGATCTACGAGGCTAATTGGAATTATTATTTATGGTAGTAATAAAGATTAAAATGTTTAGGTGCGCCTTTGAACTTTAGAAGACTTTAAATAAACAAGCTGTTTTAATTTATATTCATACACTAGTTTTCCGCTAGCGGCTGCGCCCGCGTGGCCATTTATATTTTAGCTAAATTATATACTAAAACTTTCCTCGACCTCTATCTATTAGTGAAAACAGCATGAAAATCGGTGCAGTAGTATTTGAGTTTATCGCGAACAGACAGACAGATGCGGCGGAGGACTTTATTTTATAATATGTAATGATAAACAGACTCACGCTTTCCCCCCGTGGGGTAGACAGGAACTACATTTAATTTATAGTAGAAGATGGAGAAGCGATACTTTTTCATTTAAAATAGTGAAAAAAAAATGAGCTTATAAAAATCAAAATAATGAATTGCTTAAAAATTATAAAAATAGAAATTGTTTTTATTGATAGGTTATATTTAATCTCTACTTTTTCATGAGCCCATAAATAATCAGTCAACTAAACTATGTCGTTAAATGTCCAATAGTGATGGAAAGGTGGCCCAAATTCAATTTGTTTGAAAGCAAATCCGTGTTGCCATTTAAATAATTCATTACCTGTTGCCGTTCTATATTACTGGCAACATTGTTTTGGGCGAAGAAAGTAATGACATTAGGTTTAATCACAAATGTTTTTATACGATAGAATAAATCAATGAATTATTTATGGAGTAACTTGGAATATACCTTTATCCCCAAGCGGATAGATAGAGGTGTAGGTAATAAGATTCATACCACATATTTTTTTTATTTATAAATAAATAATTACAAAATAGTGATCCATTGATTTGCATAGTTAAACTGCGCTGCGCTGCCGTTGTTATTCAGTGGATGAATGTCCATTCTTAATACATCAAGAACTTTTCGTCGAAAAGCACGCTAGCCATTCGAAAGCCGCAGGCCCATTTATCATTCGAATATGACAAGTGAAAGGTTGTCGAAAGCCGAATATCCTGACAACCAAATTTATCCTAAGATTTTTTTTTCCAGAAATTCCAGAATCACCAAAGAGGCGACGATTGGATATAAATATGATGCTTAGCGTGAAATATTGATTCATAGACTGCCAACCCAAACATCCATAGTGAAAGTCGAGAGTTATTATGATGCTTATCGAAGAACATTCTAATCTAATAATAGCCTCACCATCCATTTGTAATCTATCCGACACTATAGCGGTAACCTATTTATTAGTCGAACCTTACTAATACATATAAGCCTGTTACCTCACAATCAATTGCCGGGATTAGACAGGGGTAACTCCCACAAACAAATCGCAGACATTTTGCCTCGGCGTTGTAAGTAGCAGTCGCGTATCGGGTAACTGGCAGTGTAATATATTTTTTCTGTCGGGAGCCGATCGGGGTCGGGCGATATGGTTTGCGGTTCAGTAGGCCTGCTGCATCTGACACGCAACCTACTATATTCGGTAGGCTAGATTTGCCGCTAACGGGACATTGGGCCCAGACTAATGTCTGGCATAAGTCATATAGGCTGTAAGCCTGTAATAAGATTGGAATATTTCGTTATTTCGGCGAACAATTTATTTTGTAAGTACCACTTAAGAAGTCAATAATGGTGAATACTTTGAGTCGCAATTGTTTTTTAAATTCGCCTTTAAAATATGGCAATTCGAACGAGAAAAATATATGAATATTATAGTAATTATTCCTTGAAGTCTAATCATATTTTTGTTAGAAACTGTATTGTCATACTGCGTTCTGACACACATTGTTCAATCTCATTCTAGTTGAGCCTAAATTGTAACCCTGAATATTTTACACACGCCAACCCTAAAGGTCAAACCCGAGCAAATTGGCGCACAAAAATAAAAACAATTTGCCGTCAATCTGATTTAGCGACCCTAAAATCAAAATCCGAATCTGTCGCCCAGCAAATAGACGTCACGAGTTTTATTTCTAGGTCTGTCAATTACTGAGAGTTGGGATACCGCAAGTTAATCGTTTAAGCCTTCACATTCCAACGGCATCAATCGAACTTGATTTACTCGTTGGGTTGGTCCTAAGTTCCATTTTAGTGTTGGGACAACCCTAATGTAAGTCGTATCCAAACATTTTAGATAAGCCCTCACTCTGGGGACATTGTATCTATGTCGTTAAACGTATCGAACTATTCTCTCGTGCCTTGGTGAGATCGGTTGAATTTTGAAATAAGAATTTTCACATTTTAAAATTAGATATTATGATTTCTTTTTTTTACGCCATGAACTTGATTAAAATTGTTTTTTTAACAACATACATTTTAGGATAAAATGAAAGGAGTATGAATATCTTACTTAGGTTAGAGTTTATAGGACTTGCAGCTAGGATGCAAATCAGCTGGATGATACGGAAGTTAATTTGAATTTATAATGAAACTCATGAATTCACTATCAACACAAAGCTGATAAATATACAATGTTAATGAGTAAACTGTATAAAGTACCTACCTCTTCAAGCTATTACTTCAGCCAGTAATTTATCTACTATGTTTTTAACTATACAATATTATGGAAACGATAATAACATGTTATGAGGAAAGTATTAATATTAACAGTTAATAAACATCGTCCACAATTTGGTCATAATTATTACCTACAACACTGATAGCAACTTATCTTAGGTACGTGTTCGGACCCCTAAAGATGTCTGTTTATTTATTTATATTAGGTACACCAACAGCATATACATCACACATTAAACATAATAAAGTGTATGTATATACTCGTATATAAATACGTCTAGGATAAGATTATTATTTGTGTGTGTATTTAAACTTTCTCATGTAAGTGAATTATTATAAATTCTTATGAGAAATAAAGATATCTCAAACCTTAAAGAACAGAGGTACAGGATCTAATGCGTATGCCAATTATAAGTATACACAACACTCAAAGTTACAACATCATATTTTGTTACTTAATCTAAAAACACGGTAAAATTTATAAAAGAAAGTGAAAACCGTCTATGGGCGATGACTCTTACTATTAGCTAGCTCGTCTGTTCATTTCCCTTCATAATCTATAAAAAATTCCTTTTTTTATTGCAACAATATGCAAATACAGTCTACGATGGTAAGCGACAACCTATAGACACCAGCAGTAACAACAGTGTCACTAGCGCATTGTCATCGAGACCTCTGTTCTTGAGTATCAATATATTTATTGTATAGTATAGTGTACAGTATAATACAAGGTGGAAGGGACATCGACGCACAAACGTCGTGACAAGGTTTCACTCAAGGCCAAAAGTAAAATGTCCTAGGTCATTTATATAGAAAATGATCGGATAATACAGATATTGTCATTTTTGAGCGCGCAGTGTATTGCTAAAAACGCGATTATAACGCTCCGCGGTGAATGTTATCCCACGCGCGATCCGAAGTAAATGGAATAATGATTTTTTTATTATAAATCTTATTTGGGTAGATAGATATAATGATTTTTTACACGTTCAAGTAAACAAGGCTGCAGAAAAAATTGAAAAATTGAGCAAAAATTTCAACGCAGGTCCAGAATCATGTACTGAACTCATGGTATTCGGATGTGCGTCGATGTCCCTTCCACCTTGTATAGTTACTGCCCAGTGATTTAATAATTTTATAAAGCTGTGACAGTCTAGGGGTATGACCACTGGACTGCCAAGTCAAAGGTCTCGAGTTCGAATCCAAGGCACGCACCTCTGACTTTTCTAAATCATGTGCGTAATTATCACTCGCTTTAACGGTGAAGGAAAACATCGTGAGGAAACCTGCATGCCTGAGAGATATTCTCGACGGCATGTGAAGTCTGCCAACCCGCATTCGGTCAGCGTGGTGGACTATGGCCTAATCCATCTCATACTGACAGGAGACCCGTGCTCAGCAGTGGGACAGTTAATGGGTTGATGATGAATTTTATAACACCATTAGTTAATAACCAATATTTTTAGCGCATTATTGCGTAGACGAACTTGGCAGCAGAGTTCTACCAACCCTAAACATTTTGTAATTTTATATTGAATCTACTTTACACACCTTAAAGATTATATTTGCATGAACACATCATGGACATTCCATTCATCCATGATAGTACACATGACTAACATTGGTGTAGGAGTAAAATAAATGAAATGTATAATAAAAAACCAACTCACCCAGTTTTAAACCGTAGAGCAGGAGGAGTATTGAAAGCCATGACGTCACCAAAGACTGCACCATCGCCCAAACGTCTCTTATCACATCACTCAAACCATCACTCGAGTTCTTTATCACTTATTAGCACAATATTATCACAATTTTATTCATTAAAAACATTATTTAAAGTACTTTCGCACTATCTAGTTTATTGTCATGGTGGGCACTGAAAGAAAAAGTGATAAAAAAAATAACTGATTTTAAGCCTAGTCAGTAGTTAGCCTAGTACTATTTTTTACACCTAGACTTGACCTTATTGATCTAAAGATTCCAAGCTCTTGGATTCGAATTCCGTATCGAAGAATATGATTACAAAGGCTGTTTTATAGTCCGTGCGGAACTAGTCGGCCGCGCCTTAGGTAGGGACGGGGGGTTACTGTGAATGAAAGCAAACGTCCCCGCCCCTCCACCCCACCGAGCGCAGGCGACCCCGCCCCGCCGTCCCACCGCTCACATACCTAAGGCGCGGCCAACTAGTTCCGCGCAGACTATAATAGACCTGCCTTCTATTAAAAAGGACCTAACTGTAGGGGATACAACCTTAAAAGAATGTTTTGTTAGATTATAAAAAAGATGATTTTTGCAAAACAAACTAAACGAAGATATAAACGGAATCTAATTAAGTTATATATTATTTAGCGTGCAAATAATTTCCAAG
This sequence comes from Acronicta psi, assembly GCA_946251955.1. Taxonomy (NCBI): domain Eukaryota; kingdom Metazoa; phylum Arthropoda; class Insecta; order Lepidoptera; family Noctuidae; genus Acronicta; species Acronicta psi. Next base: position 3,730,841 of record OX276475.1, on the reverse strand, counting down.
TTTATAATGTTTTAATTAGGTTTCAATATGCATAAAGAGCCAGTATCGCAGTTTACATCGCACAGAGGAGCTTGCCGCAAAGATACTAAAAAGCAGATTGTTTGTTCATTATTAAGTAATTTATATTAACAGAGGTTTTTGCCTGTCAGACAGATGGAAAATTAAAATCAATATAGTAGTAAATATTGACATCTTATGTAAGATTTGTACTAAGGAACCGGTAGGCGTTTAACTTGTTTATTTGCATTTTTGACATTATTCTTGCCAGATAAAAAGCACAAACGAAATTTCAGCCCCATAAAAACCACACCTAAATTAGTCAATTCATCAATACATATTTACATATTTTTTTTACTAGCCCTCTTTGTCCCACTGCTGGGCAAAGGCCTCCCTTCCCTCCTTCCAAGCTGTTCTGTCTGTTGACTTGAGAATCCAATCTCTCTCGTGGGAGTCGAGCTCGTCACGCCACCTCCGTCTGGGCCGTCCACGCTGTCGCTTCATTTCGTGTGGGATCCAATTTGTGGCAACTTTTGCCCACAGTTCGTCTGGCTTGCGACATACGTGCCCCGCCCGTTTGTTAGTTGTTGGTGAAATAATATTATCTATGCTAATCAATCAATGCTTATGGCGTTGACTCATTAATTTTTTTACTGCCAAAAAATGCAAATCAAGACTCCCCGATGCCTTGGAGACGTTACACCCGTTCCCGGTTGTCATAAAAACACCTATGACAATCGTTACTGATAAAACAAGGGCAACCTTGGACTCAGAAATTGGTTTGCCAAGTCTTTTGTGTAAAATGCTGATAATCAGCCGCATAAAGGTAGACTGGAAGCCGATCCTATCATATAGTTCAGAAAATTCTAGAATGATGATAAGGAGAGGGAGTTAAAATATACCAATAAAGTGTGGTTTTAATACATCTCTGCCTTATCCTTTGGAGATAAGCATGACAATAATGGTATCAACAGTGCAGAGTGACCCCTCCTGCGTCAAGGTCTTTCTAACACTATAAATTTGCGATACAATCTACCATCTGGACATAGTGTGCTTACTCTATGTTTGCTGCAAACTTGTCGAGGTGGCAACACCTTGGCATTTATTTGTCTAATGCTGCAAAGGTCTTATCGCCCCACATCACTCCGGACACGATATTAAAGGGTCCGCCCCCGGCCGGACAACGTTTTATTCAATGAACCTTCGATATATCTCCCGCGTTCTGTGGGCCGTCTTCCTACTAAAATATTTATTGTTCGCAGTCCGCCTGACTGATTTGATTCTCTTTGGGATGCGTGTCTGTTATCACAGATACAAATGCTTGTAAATCAAATGGATATTGTTACACTGATATCATGTACGTATGTTGTGATAGAAAGTTCTCTTTTGGCCAGTAAAAAAGTTATCTGATTTGTATGAATTTATAGGCGTTTTGGCAAGTGAAATGTTTTGTTTAAACTACACTAAATGTTTACCTACTTTGCAATAATAGAGTATAATATTATCTGTATTAATATTATAAAGAGGAAACATTTGATTGTTTGTTTGAAATGAATAGGTCATAAACTTTAACCATGAAAAAGCTACATATTTACTGAGTAACACAGGCGTATAGTTTACAAGAAATACCCAACCACGCGGGCGAAGCCGCTGGTGGAAAGCTAGTATTCTTTATTTTAGCAAAAATCGTTGAGGCATCTGCTGAAAATAGGCCTTTACTAGGCCTATTTTCAGCAGTGGACTAAATAGGCATAGGCAAATTTGCTCGTCGGAGCACGGTTAAGAAAACATCCTCTTTGCAAGCCGGGAAGAAAAATAATTCAGCCCGTTTGGCGATAGAACCACTTGACTAGCTATCACTCACAGGTGTAACACCGTTGCAAAACAGTTTTACTGTATGTATTTCGTCGGGTAAATGTGGAGCCAGAACGCAAAAGGATAATAATTAGAACTAGCATTTTTCCATTTTTTTATGCTTTTAATATTTCTGCACTTCTTTTCCATTCTGCTAATTATGTGCTTAAAAAAAGGCCATAGTTTTTCCTGACATAAATATAGAAGAAACAGCTATTGGAAAGCAGAAACAGAGTGATTTTCTGTTTGTTTTATATTGTTGGAAACCACAAATAGAATAAATAGTTTTCCAAAAATATTAAAAAACTATTAAATATTAATTTTAATATTTATTATATTTTTTTTATATACCTGGAGCAAAGCAAGGGTACTATCATGTATAGAGTCTATATTTTAAAATAAACCTCTAGCAATAGGTACATCACGATTGATGAAAACTGCATTCAATTCCATGCAGTAGTTTTTGCGTGTTGCCAGTACTTACAAACATACACAGAAAATTCTATAAACTGTTGTTTTGGCTTCTGTTGCTCCAATACAGACCCCATTTTTTTTTTCAATGTTTATAGACTTGTACAGATATCGGCTTGTTACAACAATTTTATTATTTGTTTAGATAAGCAACTCAAAGTTTCATATAAAAACATAGCACAGCTTAGTCCAAACATTCTTCTCTAAAGCCTGATATTCATAAGTGTCGAGACGTCTTGATCGCTGACTGGTCATCCATCAAGTAGTTGTAGTGGCGCATACAACAGTGATAAATGAGCCAAGTTGACCTAAACGCTGTCTTTGCGTCCGGTGCTGACAACCCTAGCCGGGGCTAGTATCTCCGGGGACTAAGTGAACTAATCAATCTAAGATTTTGTTAAAGCATATGTAAGACTCACATGCTAACTTTAAAATACGTGTAAAATAAAATCGAATACGGATAAAATTATTAATAATCTATGATACACAGATAAGAAAGCCGTCTTTAAACTCTCTCTCTCTCTCTCTCTCTCTCGCGCGCGCTCTCTCTCTCTCTCTCTCTCTCTCTCTCTCTCTAAACATGGGTGGGTGTACAACAGTACACCTTTCCTTAACCCTTTAGAAAATACAAGCGTAATGGTATGTTATTTTGTTGTATTTATTATCATCAACTTATTAACTGTCAGAATGAAATTAGTCCATCACGCTGGCCTAGTACGGGTTGACTCCACAAGCCGTGTCGCGGTCGTCTAAAAAATATCTAAGGCGTGCAGGTTTCGTCACGATGTTTTCCTTCACCGTTGTAAGCGAGTGATAATAAATAGTAGTATTTAAAATTAAACAATACACTGCGTACAGTCACGAGCAAATGTGTGTAAATACTTACAAAAGTGCTAAACCGATTTTTCATGAATGAACGATTGCAACATAAAGATAGCACCAATAATAGGTATTGGTTCGTAAATACTATGAACGTAATGCCACAGTTTCTTGTACTTCGGGAGAAAATCAATTTTGAATATTGCCTGGTGTATTCATATTTATGTTCGTGATTGTACACACTGTTGCGATATGTGACGTTACAATGTTTGATAAAATGATAACATAACATAGCGTCAAAATGTTATAATTAGAGTCTAGACGCACCCTAAGAAAAACAATTTCCAATTACTAACGGCAGTAAACAAAGCAAGATGATACACTACCAGCGTGAGCTCCGCCGCAGCTGTTACTCGAACTAATTAACTTCTGCTAAGCTAAATACTTAAGACTACCGCGTAATTATTTCTCGAGATAGACTCACTTACTCTTAAAACAAAAAGCAATAAGGTGGTTAATTGAACGGCAAGTACTTCGACTGTACCCGACACGTTTTAAAACGAGCATTGGATCTAATGAACTTAAAAATCCATTGTTAAAGAGGTTTTTCAGTTAGGTGGGAAATTCGGAAATGTTTTTCTTGATTTGGTTTCAATAGGTACTTATTAATCTTGACAACGTCTGTCTAGTGGTTTTACCGTCGGAATGCTTATCATGCAGTCTTGGGTTTTGTTCCCACTTGGACATAAGTAATTATAAAATATGTTGGTCTGAGTGTGTCTTATTTATTACAGACTTACAGACAAACAGACAGATTCTAGAAAACTGCTTTGGCTTTTGTTGTTTTAATAAAGACCTTCCCATTTTTTTCAATATCTATAATGTACAGACGGCCGTCAGCCTGTTAAAATATTTTTATACGCATGGATAAGTCTTCAAAAAAGGGTATATGTAAAAAAAGGGTATATGTATTAGAATTCTCCCATTGTCTAAAACTCCTACAAGCTCACTTACATACTGAGAATTTTATAGAAAATACTAATCATCAAACACCGTGCTCGATCTAGGAATTGAAGCATGGAATTGTATGTATGTTTCTTTTCACACTAATGTTTACATTTCTTGTTTTAAATTCTCCTCTCGCAGGCTCCTTTGTACTATGTTTCTAATTATTATTTATGCCTTTCTCTTTCCTTCAGTGTATGCATAAATAAATAAACCTAACCCCCAGCGTAGCAGTGGCCTAAGACCACTAGACTGCTAAAGCAGCTATCTAAAAATGCGTCAGCTGAAAAGGCCGTTGTGATAAGTTAACGAGGTAAAATACTGCACTTAAAGCACCTAAGTAATGGCTTTTGATGACACGTCCCATTACTCAACGAAAGAGCACTTAAAAGCGCATAAAACTGTGATTGAAAAATGTAAAAGCAAAAGTAATATCACCGACAGAGTGGATTTTTAACAGCATTTTTGTTTATACTTTTATTTAATGCATACGTGTTTATATGCTTATTTGTTTAAATATTGTTCTAGTGGACCTAAACGCGACTGCTATGCTTGAGATCTATGCTTGGGTTCAATTCCCGGGTTAGGCATTCGTGTATAGAGGCAGACTTACTGCTATCTGCCATTAGGAATTCTCTACGAGTCAACCTTAGGGTGATGCAGAGTTTTTATCTCTGTTCCACCAAAACCAGGTATACTCAGGTATACTCAGATACCCAGCAATGTTGCTACAGCAAAAAAATTGAACTTTAATGAGTTTTGTTTGACCTATATCTAACTATCTAGTTCGAATTAGATTGCGACCATTGCCGGGAAACTCTGTAGAACTCAATTAACGTTGCCAAGGAAGTTTACACAAAAATCTTAACATTACGTTAAAACTTGAAGTTAAATGTTAAAACGTGCGTAAAGTACCGTGTATGACCCCCAAGAGAGTCGTTACAATTGTTTTTCTGTTGTTTGCTAATTTTTCCTTAACTAATTCGTACCCACTATTATTATTCATTCTATACTAGCGTCCCGTGGGCGGCTTCATTGTGCGTGTTCCAGTGGATTTGAAAAAAATACACAAACCTTGCCGTCACAATAATGAACACAACAAAAACAGAATTATTCAATTTGGTGCAGTTGTTCGGAAGTTATGCGCGTACAAACATTTCAAAGATTCGTTTTTATTTATATAGATGACTGACGCGAAACAGTACAAAATAACAAGCAAAATCCACGCATTAAAAGGAAATTAACTCCAAAAAATATTACATGAATACAAAACATGCTAATAAAGTAAAACATACACTAAAAGAAGTTTTACAGTAAGTATAAAAGTAAATTTACACATTCATGGTTAGATTAAGCTATTACACTTAACAGCCATATAAACTTGCCTATCGCAATTTCGTTTTAGTGTGATGACTAAATTTTGACCCCGAGTGTACCGTGATACGTATCACGTGTTAGGGCGCGCCCACACTTGACGTTGATGGTGACGAGGACGGTGTTACCCTTTGAAGTGGCTTTTTTAATATGACGTGTTGAGTGTATAACTGGTTTTATGTTAATAGCCCTTTCAAAATAAGGTTTTCAACCCCATTTTTCTAAAGTTTGTTATCTAAGAGTATCTAGACTATCAAGCTTCGGTGTTCCTAAAAGTCACTATCTATAGTTCTGATAATTTACTCTATGTCATATCAAGTATATATTTGTGTCATAAATGAAGCTGTAAGTTTTCAGCAGTTCAAATAATGCAGTTCTAAATTTTACTACTTTAAAATAACGTTATTATGATCAATATTTTTGCAAAAGTCCAATTTCTAAGTTTTGAATAAATGTTCTTCTTTATGTAGTTGCAATTCATTCTTTATTTTCATTCATTTATTGTCTAAGTAAATTAAGCCGCTTTTGCAACCATATACCTTAGAAGTTCGATTCATTACCGGTTCTGTGAAAAATTAATTCGTCTCGTGATAACCAATCTACATCTCTAAGCAAAAACGCCTTTCATCCATCATCTACAAACAAAGAAAAACAAAACGGAAAACAAAAATATCGCTTCAGTTGGTTTCAACTTTAGACCCCAACCTTTGTGTCTGATATATCAATTGTAGCTAGCAATATTACCCATGTTTTACGCCCTGTGAGTACCTTGATGAGTTGTCAAAAGAATATCAGACAAAGACTATGTACTCTTGGATAAAAACAGCCAAAATATACAAAAGACGAGCTCACAATACGGGTCAATTATAGGTAGGTACAAAATGATGTATCAAAGCTAAGAGAGGCAATGATAACATGGCCGCACAAAGTGAGCTTTGTCTCGCAAAATTCTGCTGTAATGAAATGTAAATAGATCTATTTTTGTATATACAATATTACCTTCTAGAAATTTGGAGACTCGCTATATACTCATGCTTTTATTTCTATGGGGGATCCGCAGAAACAATTTTAAGCTGCAACGTTGCCCTTACAAATAAAGCCTTTCATTGCAATCAAATTAAAGTAGACTAACCAGTATTAAAATGGCAATATTAATAGGTATGGCTATAGGCTTTTTGCATCAATCTTTTCACCTCTACGTCACTAATGTAACTTTTTTCACATCAATCTCCATTACGTCAGTGGTCTATTGATGAACGACGTAACGAGTGCCATCTAATGTTACCTAAAAATATTTTTGGAATTACAGATAAAAGTAAAAAAATATCATAACATATTTAGAAGCAGTAGACTAGATAGAACTAAAATGGTTAGATTCTCAGGTCGAGCAAAGTTTTATTGGGTTTCTCTATGAAATCCTCAATAGTAGCTTGGAGTTTCGATTTGGGCCAGGCTATAGGCTCATCATCAAACATCTGCATGTTTTAGGTGTCACTGACAGCCCCGCCGGCAGAGTTTGCCTGGGAGAGGACGAAACAGCGGCTCACGTGCTTTTGCACTGCACTGAGGTCACCACATACAGGGCTAAGTACTTAGGAAACAAAAGTAACAACATCAGGAGTGTGCTGGCGTTTCTTGAGGAGTTAGGGTGGTTTGAGTAACTATTAAACATCCCCACCCATAGCGTACCCACAAAATACGCGCATTGACGTGGAGTTGCGGAAAACAGCCTGCTAGACCATACCATACCATAGGCTCATCATATCATCGTCATCATCATATCAACCAAAAGAGGTCCACTGCTGAACATAGGCCTCCCCCATCGACTTTCACAGGGACCGGTTGTATACCGCCTGCGTCCAACAATTCCCAGTGACCTTTACCAGGTCGTCAGTCCATCTCGTTGGAGGCCTTCCCACGTTGCGCTTTTCGGTGCGAAGTCTACACTCGAGAGCGTTTCTGCCCCAGCGTTCATCAGTTCTACGAGCTATGTGCCCCGTGCACTGCCATTAACCACAAACACATGCTCACCCCCTATTAAATGGGACCCAAGCATAGCGGCGAATTATGATTATTCATTATTTAACCCTCTGCCTAACCCTTAGAGGAATACAGGCGTGATGGTATATAAGCAAAGAAACAAGAAAGCAATGAGAGGAAATAATCTGGGGGCTCCATTTTGTTTTTCATTTCATCGTAATCACGGATTAAATGAGGAATGATTTTCAAAAGGAGTTTTTTAGCGTTTCGTTATTTCCCAGCTCGAAATAATTGTGAACTACTCATTCGAAAGGAAAATGTAAAGTGTTTGTATACAATTTAGATGTACCTTTCTGCTGAGTTGGACTGGATGGACAGTAATATACAGGGTGTTTGGCGCATAGACCGACACAATTTGTTTAGAGATAGGGGGAGTCATTTGCTAGGTTTCAGCCCAAGAAGTTAACTCCTAAGTGCCATGGACTTTGGGAGCTCGGAAGTCATTTTATAGAAATCAATGTTATGAAGTCATGATTCACATCGAATAAATACACATTTATGAGTAATATAACACTTCTTTGGTGTTGCTACACCTAAAAACAAAAAGTTATGATGACCTAGAGGTGAAATTTTGGGTGACTAACTTACTACCAAAGAAAACTTAAAAAATCATATCCCAATGACCCTGACACTTAGGACTTAGCTTCTAGGGCTGAAACCTAGCAAATGACCCGCCCTATCTCCCAAAAAATTGTGTCGGTCCATGCGCCAAACACCCTGTATATATGTATTTTATAGTACATCAATATTTTCTAATAAAGTATTATGTCGAACAATCGACTAGGTGCCTATAAAAAAATATAGTACATTTTCGTGCTCCTCTATTTTATCTGGAAAATTCTTATTTCTTATAAAATTGGTGGAGGCTTGTAATTAGCAAATTGTTTATTAGTCTGAAAGCCTTCTGTAAAATAAAATAAATAAATAAATAGATTATTTCGATTATTAGAGACTGACTTCGAGGCCTTTGCCTAACAATGGGACACAAAAGAGGTTACTAAAAAAAAATTGAAAGCAACATCCAGTTCAATGAAAATAGAAAATTAATTAATGCTTACCAGGGCTTATCTAGGCTCTTGATAATCATAATAATATCATAAAATATAACATACCGTCACGCGTGTGTTCCCAGAAAGTACTAAGTACACCGACAGTTCGCCGATTAAGTTAGGTACCATGTAATAGGGGCAAGCCTATTCTATTTATTAACTGGGCACAATTCCAAACACCTTGTTCGGTGTGAGAATCGAACCCAGGACCTCGTTTAGGACGACTAAGCTAACGAGTACAGTACCTACTACCCTTGATGCTTAAACAAATATCACTTCGAACATTCATTTCGTATAAATTATAGCTGTGGTATTTCTTCCTATATTGTCGGCTCTCAGACGCGCGTGCCCACTCACTCTCGCCGCTGACAGTTGACTGACTGTTTTACGGCCGCACGTGCGCTAGAGATGACATAATGCTTCCTTCTCTTTCACTCACATATACTACATCCCTTCCTTATTTTAATTTTTTCTTTATTATTTTAAGAAACAATTTTCAGTTTTTACTTCATTAATTTATTATCACCTCTAAATGTATAAATACTTCATTAGTTTATTATCACCTCTGAATTTATAAATACTTCATTAATTTATTATCACCTCTGAATTTATAATTACTTCATTAATTTATTATCACCATAACTTCTGATTTAATAATTGGAAATCAACTATAATTTTGTATTTCTTAATTCTGGTTATCTAAATCCTGATTATCTTCAATCCCCTCTTCTGAACTTCCTTCTACTGGCATTTCTAAATTTTGTTCATCGATTTCTTTGTTTACAGGTCTCCATTCTCCCTCTACTTTTTTTAAATGCAATATGTTGCGTCTTAACTGCTGTCCTGTTTCGTCGTTTTGTACTGCCACATCGCCTCCGTTTTTAGACTTAACCGTATGCATAGCTGTATCAAAATTAGGGCTAAGTTTATTTGTTTTATTAGCATTCTTCACATACACTTTATCTCCCACTTGTAGGTCGACATCACGTGCTCTTCGTCGTTTATCTGTATACTCTCTCCCTTTTTCTTTTTGTTCTTTGTCTTTATCTCTTACATTCATGTCTCCAAAACTTTGTTCTTCAATATCTATCATCGGAATCTTATCCCTAAATTTCCTTTGAAAGAATAGCTCTGCCGGTTTTCCCAGTGACACTATGTGGCGTACTATTGTACATTGTTAAATACTCCGTCAATGCTTCTTTCCAGCATTTCCTCTCTACTTGGCATATTTTGAGACGTTTAATGATATCCCTGTTCTGTCGCTCCACCTCTCCATTCTGTTGCGGCCAGTAAGGTATTGAATTAAACAGTTTAATATCATTTTCATGACAGTAAGTCTTGAACTCTGCACTGATGAATTGTTTGCCATTATCGGAAGTTATAGAAACCGGATGTCCTAAACGGCTAAAAACCTCCTTAAGTAAGCGGATCATTTCTTTACTGCTTATGTCTCGACATGCTTTGATCTCCTTGTACCTAGAGTAGTAATCAATCACAACCAAAAGGTAATCCCCACTTGGTAATGGACCTAAAAGATCTATGGCGATATCAACCCAGGATTGAGTAGGTAACTCTCTTCTCTTGAGTGGGTGTGGTGGATTCGGTGCCGATACCAGTGTGCATCCTTTACAGGACCGTACCAACTTTTCCACGTCCTTATCATAGTTAGGCCACCAAACCTTCGCTCTAAGTCTCAACTTCATCGCGACAATTCCAGGATGGCCCTCGTGGGCAGCATCCAAAACAAGTCGCCGTAATGGTGTCGGTATAACTATTCTGGTCCCTCTTAACACTATGTCCCCAAAGAAACAAAGCTCGTTCTCAAATAGCTTATAACCCTTTACTGTGTCCTCCCACTTTTTGTTAAATACGCCCTTTTTCACTTTTTGTATGTCAATGTCAGTCTTCGAATGTTCTTCAATATCTTTTAGCGATACGGCTATTGGTCTAACATGGTCAATAATATCCTGGACATAGTCTCTGTACTGAGTTTTATCGTGGCTAAACGTACATAATCTTGACAAGGGGTCGGCTATATTATTTTTTCCGGGACGATAAATGACATTATACTTATAAGATTGAAGTCTCAATATCCAACGTTCAATCCTTGCGCAAGGTTTGGACTTCGGACCAAATATGACCTCTAGCGGTTTATGGTCAGTAATTAAGTCGAATTCCTTGCCGTATAGGAACATGTGGAAGTGCTCCACAGCCCACACTAGTGCCAAAGCCTCCTTTTCAGTTTGGCAATACCGACGTTCACAATCACTGAGAGTTTTGTTTCCAAACCCAATAATGCGTGGACCACTTTCATTTGTCTGTACTAATATTGCTCCGACCGGGCTTGCATCTGCAAATACCATCGTTTTATCGTCCACGTTATAGTACCCCAAATTTGGTATGTCACTCAATGCAGCCTTTAAAGCACAAAAAGCTGTTTGTTGACTTTTCCCCCAAGAATCCCTAATATCAGCATTTCTGGCTGATTTTTGACGAAGCAATTGCTTCAATGGTTCTGTGAGAGTGGCCATATTAGGAATCCATTTCCCAATATAGTTAATAAGCCCTAAAAAGCTTTGTAGTTCCGAAATGTTGATCGGGGTCCTAAAATCTTTTATAGCCGATACATATTTTTCTAGTGGTCGAATTCCTTGATCTGACAACTCATGTCCTAGAAATTGAACTTTGGTTGTTCCATATATGCATTTATCTTCTCTTAACATTATGTCATTCGTCCTTAATGTTTCTATTACTTTTTGTAACCGTCTGTCATGTTCTTGTTTGTCCTTCCCATATATTAAAATGTCGTCAATAAAATTGACTACCCCTTCGCATTCAATTAACACCCTTTCGAGTGTTTTCTGGAACATTTCCGGTGCACAGGTGATTCCAAACATTAACCTCTTAAAACGATATAATCCTTTACCCGATATGAATGTCGTAATATGTCTTGAATCGGGTACGAGCTCTAATTGATGAAACGCATCCTTAATATCTAATTTACTAAACATTTTAGCATTTTGGATTCTTGGTAGTAACTGTTCCATCGTCGGTAGCGGGTGGTTTTCTCGCCTGATGGCCAAATTTGCCCGCCTCATATCAATACAGAGACGAACATCCCCATCTGATTTCAAAATCGGCACTACCGGTGATATCCATTCAGACGGTCCTTCTACTTTTTCTATTATATCTTTTTGAAGTAGTTCGTCTATTTTTGAATTGATTTTTTCTTCCAGTGGAATCGGTATTCGTCTGTAAGGTTGTGCGACCGGTTTTACTTCAGTATTTATTGGTATTTGTATTTGAATGTTTCTGAATTTAGGGAAAGGCATTGTCTCGACTTGATTTATATCTAATCCGAGTTTTAGTACACCTAATGCTATTGCCGTTGTTTTACCTAATAAATTACGGGTCCCTTTTTCTATTACATAAAAGGTGGCGTTTTGTGTTTTTGATCCTACACTGATATTTGTATTAAAAGACGTTAATAACTTGAGAGGGAATTCACTTCCGTAAGCAACAAATGTTTTTCCTGGATTTTTTACTTCTTTTCCTGTCTTCATAATTTTTTCCTTAATTTCTAACCATGTCTTATCTGTTATTAAATTGTGTTGACATCCTGAATCAATGAGCATCTCTACTTGAGTTCCGCCTACTATACAAGCGAGTGTATCATTATGTAGAACATTAAAAACATAATCAATTTTATCTTCTATCGCGTTCGTCTGCTTTATATTTTCGAATCTTTGGCTTGATGTCTTTGATCTTTTCGCGTCTCCGCTCTTCTCCGCTTTGTTATCTTCATTACTTCGTTTTAGACCTGTTCCTCTGCACTGAGCTTGAAAATGTCCCACCCTTTTGCATTTGTTACATATCTTTCCTTTAGCTGGGCACTTTTCATCATAGGCTAGATGGTTCCAGCTACCACATCGGAAACACGCCTTTTTGCTGCTGTTATTTATGAATTTGTTTTCCTTCACCTGTGTATTGATTTTATTAACAGTTTGCTCTTTTCCTTTCTGACTGAAATCACCTAGTTGACGTTCCACTACCTCTAGAGTATTTGCTTCGGTTATTACTTCAGTTAAAGTAATTTTTTCACCTGCACATAGTAATTTCTTCCTAAGTTCTTCCGACAAACACTTTTCAATTATCTGATCAATCAAACTGTCATCCACATCCGTGAATTGGCATTTTAAAGCTTGTTGTCTTAATCGAACTAAATATTTCTCGAACTTCTCATTTTCTTCTTGTTTCATCTGTCTGAACAGGTGTCTCTCATACCGTTTATTTTGCCTAGGCGCAAAATATTCGTCTAATTTCTTGATTGCTACTTCAAATACATCTATGTCATCTCCTTCAGTCGCCTTAACATAGCCTCCTGGTATATTAAACAATATTTCTTGAAGTTCTTGTCCTCCCCAATGCAACAAACTTGCGCGTTTTTTAAAACTAATAGTAACATCGGCAGCTTCCAGGTAGATATATAAACTCCTTTTCCAACGTTCCCATCTAGCTCCAACAGATCCCGCTTCACCATCACACTCAAATTTTTCTAAGGTAAGATTTGACATCATATTATTTTAATCTGTGGACAATGAAACAAATAAAGAATGTCTAATTTTAGGTCACTAAATGGGCATCATCCTTTAACAACCCGACACATTCATTATTTATTTCATACAGCATTCATTTGATACACTAGTCCAAATTTAAACTAACAATGTAGTATGAATTGTCTTTGAACTTATCACGGGCATCACCCATACAAAACTTCATATCACGGGCATCACCCATACAAAACTTCATATCACGGGCATCACCCATACAAAACTTCATATCACGGGCATCACCCATACAAAACTTCATATCACGGGCATCACCCATACAAAACTTCATATCACGGGCATCACCCATACAAAACTTCATATCACGGGCATCACCCATACAAAACTTCATATCACGGGCATCACCCATACAAAACTTCATATCACGGGCATCACCCATACAAAACTTCATATTACGGGCATCACCCATACAGAATTTCATATTACGGGCATCATCCGTACAAAACTTCTATGTATCACACTCTGACATACCTACATTGCATCGTATTATGTAATTACAGGCACCACCTGTACTAAATTACATTACCTTACAGGCGCCACCTGTTTCCGAACTACCAGGCATCATCTGGTAACATCACAGCTTATGACCAACGTCACTCGTTCGTGTTCAACTCATCAGGCTGATATCGTACATTTTTTTTTCTGATATCGTATATATATTTTTTTTTTTTACATTAAAACATATTGGGTATTACCACCTATGTAACAGGCGTCACCTGTGATATAGTACATAGCGGCGGAGACTCATGTTCTCCTTTGTACGAGCACAACTACTTGATACAATAATAAACAATATAATATCGGTCTGTCTAGATAACGAAATCATCATGCACCTCAACAGTATGTACCCATTTTTTTTTGTAAATATTTGTGGGTAAACTGAAAAACATATTCAATTCTGAGCCGACTGGGAATCGAACCCGGGCCCCCGTAGTTCAAAGGCAGGATTTTATAAAAATAATAACTAAATCATGCATAAACCATCCCATAAGTAGGTACTTCAAACAATGAAAATGTAAACAAACGTCCCGCTTGATAATAATAACCTATAACATCAGAAAAATATCACACGGTCGTCTCGCATCATAGGGTACCTGATAAATAGGATAGCTAAACGAATATAATGTTTACTTCACGGGACCTCACGGTGAATTTAATTATTTTGAAAATTCTTAGTCTCAAAATACCGCACACTATTTTTTTTTTCTTTCTTTTTATTTTTTACGTATTTAGAAATAATTACTCACAGTATTTTTATTAGTCCTCGTCGCTAAAATGTGGTATTTCTTCCTATATTGTCGGCTCTCAGACGCGCGTGCCCACTCACTCTCGCCGCTGACAGTTGACTGACTGTTTTACGGCCGCACGTGCGCTAGAGATGACATAATGCTTCCTTCTCTTTCACTCACATATACTACAATAGCAAATGCTTTAAACAATATTGTTGCTTTACTACCTTCAACATAGTAACATCCACAGTTACTACAGTCTAAGGTCGGTCGGTCGTCTCGTACAATATTCGGACGACATTATGCACAAGTAAATGAGATTTTAATATCTCCTGTCGCTGTTTAATATGATAGTGGAAAATGTTTCATAAAAATATTTTATATCCCTACGTGTTTTATCTTTTTCTGCTCGTTGTCGTTTCCATTAAAATGTAGAGTAGTTTTGTATACAGAATGATTTTGTTTTTTTTATTAAAGGTTCAGCATAAAGTATAATTATTTCCCAAAATCCTTTCTTATCGGATGCTTACGTCATAATATTACTACTCTATGTGAGCCAAATTTCAGCCCAATTCGATCAGTAGGTTGATAATTGTATACAATAACCAATAGGCATACGCATAATAACTAAGATAATCATAATATATACACACCAATATTTTTTCATTTATTTATCATCAAACTTTATTTTATTTGAAGTCGATAGATTTACACTTTTGTTAGACATAAAATTTTGATATAGCGGATATCAAAATATTAATAAATACCGGCCGTAAATTATCTATTTAAAGTGAAATCACGACAATATTATCGCATTTACATACGAATAAGCACAATTTTTTTATAGAAAAGGTCAACTGAATCCACGATTGGCCTCCTCCAAGAAACAATTGGTCCTTGTGTACGACAAAGTTGCAACGCATGGAGCACGTCGTGCTAACGAGCGGATGTCGGAGGAAAGGAAACAGGACCAAGTGAGAGCTCATTTGTGCTACGCCACACTTCTGCGCCAATTTGTTGCCGATTCATCTTTAGTTGCTTTTTATCTTTTCTTATGAGTTAATTCTATAAGATAGTTTTAACAGCGTAATTTTCGGGCATAGGTTAAAAGATACTGAATGGCTTACAGCTGTGTAGGCTATGGTAGCTACTAGGTTTAGCTTTATTTATTGAACTGATCTGTGTAAAAAGCGTCAGTGACGATGCATTTATGCTACTTGCCGCAATCAGACAGGGGAGGGGTGAACATTGTTTTAACTTACGTAACATACCATTAAGACTGTATTCGCCAAGGGTAAATCAAAGTTGAACTAGTATTCACCCACAGTTTGGATTTTATTTCCCGGGCCTCGGAGAGCACGTAAAGCCGTCGGTACCGGTTGTCATACGAACACCTATGACAGTCGTTAGTGGTAGTTAGAAGTCAAAAAGCCTGATAATCAGTCTGTCCTTCGAATATTGCCCAGAAATTGGGTTGCGGAGGTCTCATGGCAGTCTCTTCGTGTAAAATACTGATATTCAGCCGCATCTGGTTAGAATGGAAGCCGACCCGAACATGGTTGGGAAAAGGCTAGGAAGATGATGAGTTTGGATTTTGTTTATATACTTGTGTGTTCGTTGCGGACGCAATTAGAACTTGCACGCTTTCTAGTTCGCATAAGGCCACATAAACAAACAAATAATTTACATAAAGCACTAAATAGTATTGTCTAAACATAGGCACATACTTTGGAATGTAAATTACAGTGAAATATGTAAAACCACAACTTTGTAAACGCAGAATAGAGGTTATTAATGGATCGTTGTTATTGTTGGAGCTTTGTGTTGTTTTAATTGTTTTAAATTGTTACGTTGAAGTTAGGTTTAGCTTTCATATTTAAGACTAAAACTTCAGTATACTTAAACATAATAATCACGCTGGTGTTGCCCCAAAAGGTTAGTCAGTTGTGTACTAATGTAGTAAGCCAGTATTTAAGGTTCCATATTAGTGGGTGAGCACAAATTCAAATTTGAATTATTTGAATTTTATATAACACTGCTTGACCTGTGTATCGAACCAAAGAAGCTTAGCAACCACAATTGTCACTAATAACTTCATGATTCAGTCGTTTTAAAAATAATCATGGATCCCCCGTTACCGGGGTGTGTGGGAATCATACAAAATATAGCAAAAATCTCTTATAGTCAGAACTGTAGGCATCACATTTGTCATAATCCCGACTGGCTAATACGGTCCCTACCTATTTAAAAAAGTATCAATATCAAACTTGGCAATGCCATGGCTCAAAGTGGCGCCCTTGTTTGCTCCACGCGCGCTCTCTATTAGGATGCGAGGCAGTCTTGCCATTTAAAGAAGTCCAGCTGTTGCTGAATCACAGCCCATCATGGCAAAATATCTAGGTATGAGAATTTTCCGTAACCCAAAAAAATGTACAGCTAAATATGATACCAAGGGCCTATTTCACCACTTCTGGATGGATAGTCGCTTACCGATACATTCGAAAATAGAACATAATTTGACTGAATTTATCTGCCAAATAATTTAACGGGAACTTATCAGTAAGCTGGCAAACAGGCCCTAAACATTTTTAAACTTCTGATAAAATGGTTCCTATCATACGCTTATAAGGTTGAGAATGTGTAATTAAAATTGTACTTTTGATATTAAGTCATTAGGGTTGCACAACCCACCAGCATCCTTTTCTAATTTGCAACTCGTCTGATTAATAGCAACACCGGCGGCATTATATTTTTTCTTATCTGTGGAATAGTGAATATTCATGAAAAGGTACTTGAGTTCTACTTATATATTCAGAGAAAAATGCAGCATTCATAGCTGCTGGCATTAAATGAGGTGCTAATGATAATAATTACTACGGCAAGCCATTCTCGTTTGAGTAGCTTTTATGCAAACCTAAGTATAAGAAGGGTGGCATGCGATCACGGCTATATTTTGGACACAGCAGTTTATTTTCTTGTTGATTTCAATTCTGTAACTTGTTTATCAGGATGGTCACATAGGAATTATGTTCTTGTTACATAGTTTTCAGTTGATTTCTTCCGTAGTCGGCGGGTTGTAGTTTTTTAAACTTAAATTTTATTGAAATCGCTGTTGTCTAGTATGAATAGTATTTGAAAAGCTTTTTTTAAACGAAAATAATTACGTGCAAGAATGCAAGTCTGGGTAGCTACCCGTGTGGTAAAAAGATATGAGCGTATTTATGACTTCGTGAAGATGTGCTTTGGAGGGCTAAAAAAGCCAACCACTCAAAATCTAAAAGATTACTTTTGCTGTCACGGAATAAAATAAAGTTCAATTTTTTTTCAAGTAAATTTAGTTTGCCTGTCCATTTTTGTGCTCATACTCGTAGAAAGTCATCATCAGCCCATATACTGTACTCCTACGGGTCTCCTCTCGGTATGAGAGAGATTAGGCTATAGTCCACCACGATAGCCTTATGCTGGTCGTTCACATGCTGTCGAGAAAATCTCTCAGGCATGCAGGTTTCATTTTTCGTTTTCCTTCACCATTAATGCGAGTGATGAATGAGTGCGTGCCTTGGATTCGAACTCGAGACCTTTGACTTAGCAGTCCAGTGGTCATACCGCTAGGCTATCACTGAAGAGCAATAAAATGACAGTATTCCAGTTTATTTATAATTTTAACTCGTTGAAATAAATGTAATATATTTTTTTATTACATAATATATTTCTACTTACATAAGCTTGCACGTACGAGAATTTCATGTTTCAAAACTAAAAGGTAAAAGCACCGAGAGCAGGCAGTGCCGCCATACATCGCCTACCACAGAAAAATGTGAGGTTATCTAGATTCATCGCAGGCAACTACCGGCAGAGCGTCTAAAGACCTAAGCTGGCTCATTTCTCGCTCAGTTGCCCCCGTTTCCGTAATTTTTTAGTTGAAGTAGAGCATTAAAAAGAATGTGGTGTTAAGGGGATGCTTTCGTCTCACGTCTATAGGAGCAAGAATTCCTTTAAAACATGGTATCTTTTAGCACAAATTTTAATCAAGGTTTAATATGAATTCTATTGTGTTCTGGTGCTTGAAAATAATAGATTTACGATAAATATAGTCATGTCGTTACTTATTTATCATCATAGGTGCGCTTTGAGGAATAAAATTATAATATTTTTAATTTAATTTTCAAGCGCTTCGAGGAATATCTTAGGTGCGCTTCATGCTCTTCCACGAATACCCCGTAATTTGTTGCTGCATGGTTTGGTGTTTGGCAATTCATTCTTTAGGTACATAATTGCATTTTATTAATTCTGAGTATGTAAAACAAGCTATGAAATACGCTATTTTCGATGGAATTAAGCTTCGCGCATTTCTCGTTTGTCTTATTAAAAGCAGACACAATTTTTTCTATAGTTGACAATTAAATACGGTTAGGTAGATGTTAGCGAAACTGCACTACCGGATGACGGCTAAACTTTTTCGTTTGTTAATTTTTTTTTCGCTTTTGTTTGGCAGTTTTTGGATGAAATGTTTGAGTGAAGCGAATTTTTACTCTGTCAGTTGCATTGTCTAGTTGGATAGTTAAAACAAATATTTTTAGTGAGTTGATAGCGACATTACGTTGTCTACGTCATAATGCAGACACACCTTTGTTGACGTCAAATACAGCAATAGATGTTTTGGACAGCATACCATTACCACAAAGTAATTACCACCTTTGACGACGTCTGTGGTCTAGTGGTTCGAGTACCGGACTGCTGATCATGAGGTCGTGGGTTCGATTCCCACAAGACACAAACATTTATGTGATGAACTTAGGTGTTTGTGTTTGTCTGGGTGTTTCTTATATATTATAAGTATATATTTACAAAAAAAAAAAGTATATAAGTATTATATCCATTGTCTGTTACCCATAGTACAAGCTCTGCTTAGTTTGGGACTAGATGGTGCTGTGTAAAAATGTCCCAAGATATTTATTTATTATTATTATTTATTACCTTTCATTTTAGCCTGCTTTTTACCCCATGGTATAATAAATTAGTTAGACCTGCTGGGCTAACATGCACGCCGTGAGAACATTTTGTCTACGCTTATGTCGTGCTTTTGTTTCGTTTTCGCACAAGAAAGAGCGAGACAAGAGAGTAGACAAAATTTTGTCGCTGCGCGCATGTTAGCCTGGCAGGTATTGTCCTTCCCACGATGCCCGACGGCTACGTCACGAATGTGACGGTAAGTCAATCGTTAATTGGCCCTCAATACAATTTTTAAATCAATTATGATTACAATAAAATAAATTGCTTACTAGCCCAATTATTTTGATCTCGTATTCTTTATACTATTAACGGTATAATAAAATCGATTAATTTTTGAAGGAATTAAATGAAGAAAAATTATTTTGCTGCTTTGCTCCGGTATATTTATTAACTTATCAAGCGTCAAAATGTTGATATCGTCATCGCGGGGCAATCACGTGACCTTCCTAAATATCTGTCACGGGGAGAAAAAACCTGTAGGTATATGTCCCGCAAGTTGCTAATGGGTGGGAACCTTGTCTACGTGACGCTAGTGGTGCTAACGTATACTGAGAACGGTTACGTCATTTTTGCGTCACGAAGATGGCCGCCAGATACATTATCAATTTGCGGGGCTTGTAAGCTTAATACCATACGTTGACTCTGACGTTTTCGTATGACGTACTAAATTTAAAATGGCATTCTGACAACTTACTTTTGCCGTTACTAAATCCAAAAAAGGAATTGCGTACCGAAAGTACATTAAATATACACAGAGTACATTATCAACAGAGCGGGCAGAATAAATCATTCTCTGTCAGATGCATAAAACATAACTTATTTGCAGGGATTCCGGCAACTTTTTATTAAGACATTATACTTTATATTTATTAAATATTCAATATTTGTTTCTCTTGAGTCCTCTTTCATTCTTTTATGCCACCTGAGATTATGATCCCGGTTGTCAAATTATCTCGGTTTAAAAGTGCCTTTATTTATTCATGAGAAATTTTTACATTCCGCCTTACCTCAGAAAAAGAACGAAGGCACTGAATTTTGGAATACGTTTTGAAATTAACGTAGTTTTTGGAATAATGCTTTTTAATTGACATTAAACATCAATAGAGATCCATATAAGATTGCCTTTACTCAGTTTCATAGAGGTATAGAATACAGAGCGATATTGATGACTTAACCTACACTTATAAGAACGAAAATGCTGTAATCAACAGTTCCACTCCACATTGGAAAAAGGATAAAACCCATAAGTACAAAATCCCATCGTTAAAATACGTTGTTGTAAACTGACAATACACGCATCCATTCTACAGATTAAAGGATTAAACAATGCAAGTAGGTAGCACCAAATATTACAACAACAGAAGGTATATACAACATGGAACACTAAAACAGATTACCAAAATAATGTTGGGGGGCTGGACAAGTTGCAATTTGACATTCAAATCGACAAACGAATAAACAGAAAATGTATGGAGATGACACAAGCTTTCGGGACAACACAGCAAATCGGGCTGTCACAAATTTTAATGTCATTTTCCGTCTATTCGTTTGTCGATTCGAATGTCAAAATGCAACTTGGGACAGGATTCGCCGGCCAGATTGTAAAGCCTTTCACGTCACTATGGATCAGAATCATATTGCATCTCGTTGTCTCTTTAGTGTCTCAGATTTTGACAAGGAATTCAAATTTCATATTTAATTGTTTTACTTCATTTAGACAATGGTCTATTATAGGCACTTTTGAAAAGTCAAACTAGTTGCATGTTTCAAATTCAAATTCAAATTTCTGTATTTGCAAAATATGGGTAAAGAGGATGATACACATTAGGAGTACACCACATTAAGACTTGTTTCCAATGGAGAAGAAGACGGCAAGAATAAAATCGGTAAAACAGTAAAAAATTTGATGGGTGAGAATTGAGATTAAAGAGTACTTATTAGGATTAAAAAGAGCCAATTATGAGTAATAATGTTGTTATGATTTTGTTTATAAAAATCTACTCAGTCAATTTAAACCTATTTTAAATTGTAAGTGGTTTTTCTGCTATTTCTTTTCCAACATAAAATAGTGTGAATGGTTCTCCGCGCTCGTTGGTATGGCTGATATAATTTTACGTCGCTTGCGGAAGGGTCTTTTGTTTATAGCTTTAAAGGTTCTGTAGTTTCATGGCAGTTTTATGGGAATTGAAGGGGGAGTTATGGAGGCTTTTCGACATAGGCATATTAATACTTTGGTAAGTATTTATGTATGTATCTTTAATCTTGCGATTTCCTGATTATTATTTGTAATCTACCACTGTGGCTTAGCTTGGTGTCTACAAAGCTAAGCCACAGTGGTCGATTGAATTGGAATAGTTTTGATTGTCGAGTGAATTGGAATAGTTTTTTTGTGTACCTATAGATACTACAAGGAAAAAAAGCTTCCAAGTTTAATCTATAATTATACTAATTTTATAAAGAGGAAAGATTTGATTGTTCGTTTGTTTGTATTAGATAGGCTCCAAAACTACTTGACCGTTTTTAAAAATTCTTTAGTGTTAGATAGCCCATTTATCGGTGAAGGCTAAAGGCTATATATCATCACGCTACGACTAATAGAAGCGGAGTAGCAATGAAAAATGTTGCAAAAGCTGGAGAAAAAAGTTATCAAGACCACGCGGGCGAAGACCCTTGCGGAAAACTATATATTATATATTTCGTTTGAAAATTCTGCTAAAAGAAACCCTTTTACTATACAGAAAAACAACCCAAAAACGTAATACCCAAAAGCCCAGTACAAATTTATAGTAGCAGAACATTCTACTTCACCTACTTTACAAGTCGATGTGCGTGACTTGGATACGTGTTTGGACCTACGCTATCTATATTACTATCACTGTTTCTACCAAATCTATTCTATAATCATGTAACTACAAAACATTGACTTGATCAGATACACAGCTAGTCTCGAGAACCCACAAGCCCTTTGTTAAGATTAAGTCTCCTGTAATCTTAGGATATTACCACTGAAGCTCTTTCAACCCGGCTCGATATACGCTGTAAGCCTCATTGGATATTCCCTAAAGCCTTAGTAAATAAAGTACGGAGTAATCAGGACTATGAATGGGGCTGGTGAGTACAGACTCGGAGTTAAGCAAGATTCTTCTATAGGCTCCATGATTCGGGTGTGTTCAACCGTGTCAACATTAATGCTTTAATTAATTAAGTCCTTCAGCCCACGATTTATAGAATAATTAAAATTACATTTTAATTAGTTAAAGTGCTCTTTGCTGTAATCAAGTTTTTGAAATTAAATAGACTACAGTGAGTTAGAAAACTTTTGTGTGTTTACATTTGTTTATCGCATTTTTTTTACTCCATATGAGCTCGTGATACAGTGGCCTCTTCTCTATTACAGTGGCGTATTAAAGAAGAGATTCAGCAGTGGGGGTTACCGTCTGAATAAAAGATAGATAAACATGAGCTCAGCTTTGCTTATAAATTTCAAGAACCTAATTTACATAATTAAACATTGGTGATTTAATAAAATATGATTCTATATGTGTTATGAAAATTTAAAAAAATACCTTGTTGGTAACCAAAGCACAAAATATAGCATTGTATTAATTTTTAACTAAAATTAGAACACCTTTTGTTGAACTTTTCATTATAAACACTGAAAGCTTTAGTAAAAGACCAATGAAATGAAATAATCCAAAGAGGCTTTGCCAAATATTTTCCTTTTCCTTTAATATTTACAACCAACGGAACAATAATTAAATTATAGCCACGTTCCAACTAACCGTAAAGAAAAATATAACATAATATTAATAAAAAAAAAACAATTCATCTATAAAAGAAAGTAGGATTTGCTTATCTTTCCTCAAACAATGCCGTGTTAAAACTTTTAAAGGATCAAAAATTAAATGCTACGTCTAGATGTTACATATCGCACATCAAAACTAAGATGATTAAAAAAGCACAAATACTTAAAGAACATTTAGATTTTTTTAAAAGGGAACGGTTACGTTTTTTATTTGGTTATATAGCCCTATACGCGCTGTTAAAAGAACCCCATATCATAGCGTAATGGGATTCTTTTTCCATGAAATCAGTAGCAGCTGTGTTTACATTGCTCGATTAATGGAAATATGCTCACCTATTATTACATGGATCACAAACGTACCGAAGAAATGGGGATATGGTTTATTACACCTTTATCTAGCCCTTCGAAGAATACGTGATGGTATGATATTTTATTTAAGACCGCAAGCAATTTGTTTTGGAAATGTTTAATGTTGCGCAAACGAGGCCAAGGGTGAAAGATTACAGGCCGTTGAATTACAATCAAAACATCCAACAAACAAACACAAAGTTACTTTAAGTTATACAATAAATTGCCACCTTCCTATGTAAGATAAATAAACAAATTACTTACATCTTTATCACGTATTTTCACATTCGATTCGAAACTCAAGAGCAATTTGTTGGAAATAATAAATTTCTAATGATCTGATTAATTCCGCCTTTAATTATTTTAAAAGAAAACCTTATAGTTACTAACGGCAACCAACCCGACGCACGTATAAGTTTAAATTACAAAACATCGATCAAATTTAATTCACATTCCTGACTACAATTCCAATTAACCGATTAAATCGATACTTCCCCATAAATCATTTTAAAACTCGAAACTTACTTGCCAATAAAACGATACTGTGTATGATTCAAAAATGCAGATCAAAAGTGAGGTAAAACGTAGAATCTGAAACCTTTTAGTCGAATGTAAACGCCATCAACCGGTCGGGGCACTCGTCATCCGATTTTGCATCAGAGATTGGGTACGCAAAAATTCATGTCATGGAGAGCACTCGGTCCGAATCAAAAGGCGTTGAGAGTGAACAAACTGTATGAGCGCTTAGCACGCGTTTGTATAGCACTAGTGGAGTGCTCGTGGTTGGTCGGACGTAGTATAGTGCTTACTGGCGGGCACAAAGGTCTTGCCGCGTCGGTCGTGCGACGGGAATGATGACGTCAGCTTTTCGACTATTACGAGTGGAGGCTTACTATGAAACCCGTACGTACTTCCCGTCAGTGACAATAATGTTTTAATAATATTATGATTATTATTGTATGCCGTTATCCTAGGTAGTCGTAGTAGTAAGCGCGAATGCTCCGAAAGGTCAGCGGTTCGATTCTCAGGTCTACAAAATTGTTGTGTGTATATATCTTAGGTTAGTGCCCGGTCGATGGCATTAGGCACAGAGCACTATGACATTGGCAATAGGCTAATTGTCCCCAATAACATAGGTAGTACCTAAACATCGCGGACTGTGGGTGTACAACAGTACCCCTCTGCCTAACCTTTCTCTTCATTGTTATTATTGTTTTATTGTTAAAACGAATTACCAAATAAAATGTTGGATTAACTTCAACACAAGATATGAAGATAAATCGCGCTCATCAAATCAAGGGTCGTGAACACTTACTTGGTTGAAAAATACACGATTTGTGTGTATAAATTTCTTATTTCGATTTTCGTAGTAGGCCCCCTGAAACGAGCTTCCACGCCTACGCCTCCCGCCGACGGGCAACGTCACAATTTATTTTTACCTAGGGTTGCCATGCGTAAAATTGAACCTGGACACAGCGGACCGTAGCAGACTAAATTTTTTTAATCTAATGTTTCCAAAAGTTTTTGTACACCTATCTGTGTTTTAATGAGTTTTGGGAGAAAATTCAAGGAAATTGATGTGAATGCCAACCTTGTTATTACGCTAGATCTTGGCACTGAACACCTATGGCTCTTTTTAATGGTTCCTTTGAAATTTTTTACATGCCGTGTAGAAGTTGTAACTTTAATGGGTAATTTATGATTTGATTGGTAGGTACATCATAAAACGAGAAAGAATGTAGTCATCAGTAAGTTCTAAATTGTACGAATATATTATTGATAAATATGATTGTAAATTGAGAGGTGACGGTTTACAGGGATGTATAAAAAGATATGCTGCGCTGACCCAAAATGAATTGGATAAGGGTATGAAGACGATGGTGATATAAAAATAAATATATTTATTAATATACCTATTCCAGTTAGTATAGGTACATAGATTATGTCATAAACGTAGTTTTGATGCATAAAATGTAAGAGTATTTCATTTAATTTGCAGCATTCTTCTTGCTTATAAAGTTATCAAGCTGTATTCATGCCATTTTAAAAATATATTTTTAAATTTTTAACAAAGTATAGTTACTGCCTAATTAACAAACTCTTCTTCTTAGCGAAATTATAAAATTTCATTGCCAAACTTGTAGACGAATTATTACCAAAACATGTTAGTGTCTACTCTAATATCTATTCGCACATAAATCAACACGGAGCATCTAGCGCTAGAAACAAACCAGAAAACACAACGCGGCCGTAATTAGATATGTCACAGCGTAATAATTATGAGTTCCACCGCACCTGCGCTATCGACTGTATGTACAGTCACGAGCAAAAACATGTATACTCTAACAAAAGTGCTAAAGTGATTCTCATAAAGTACAAATAGAACTATTGTTATATTACAAACACAGTATTTCTGCTTCCTAGCCTTTTCCCAACCATGTTGGGGTCGGCTTCCAGTCTAACCAGGATGCGGCTGAATATCAGTATTTTACACGGAGCGACCGCCATCAGACCTCCGCAACCCAATTTCTGGGCAATACCGATATTCGATGGATACGAACCAATAATATAGTGACATTGGTGTTATCGACATTAAAGCAGCTTTAAAGCTCCAATCGTTCATTCATGAAAAAGCACCCTAGCGCTTTTTTTGTGTTTATATGGCTGTGCTCGCGACAATACCTATGTACTTATGTATCGTATTCGTTTGTATCGTGACTGTACCTAGACCAAACTTGTATGAAGAGTACCGCTGATTTGTGTAAATAAATGTAGGTTTGTTGGTGTATGGTAAACAAATAAATAGGCATGTGTAAACTTTGTTAACCAATTTACGTTTTTTTGGGTTGTGTTTTGTACAAAAAAACGTATTATTTGATTGAATAAATTAGCAAATAAATGTTAATCATAAACAAAATTAATGACGAAATTTCTTGAATTTCGACATAATACCTACACACATAGCTTCACGTCTGTTTCCTTTTGGGGTAGGCAGAGACTATAGATTACCACTGACTGCGAGCCTGATATACCACTTTCGCCTCATCTATGCTCATCAACCTCCTCATACTTACATGCTCGCCGATTTAGGGTGCTCTTAACATTGCCTTTATTGAGTAGTAACATTTTATACCACCTACATTATAAACAACTCCATCATGAAACAACATCAGCTGGACTCGGTCACAAATATTCTTGATCAAAAATATAATAAATTATAAATTGAACTCTAACTCTGAGCAAAAGAGCTTATTTTCAAGCGCTTCTCTTTACCTTCTGCTGCTGTAAGGTCACATTACAGCCGAAACTAGGGAAATATACTACAACAACATCAATCAAACTGAATAATAAAGCAGTTTGTACACTGAACTTAGCCGATAAAACTAGTCCTTTCGACGACAAAGTTAGCCTACATAACTGCCTAAACAAACAACATACTTATATGTATTTGTTGTTCAGTAGAACTCTAGTGTTAACACGACCTTATGAGGTTCATATAGAGAAAAATAATATTTATATTTCCTTGAAGTTTTGAATCGAATCCAAACTTACAACTAAAACTAACGATATGTTGTAAAGAAATACGAATTAGTAATATATCTAAGCTTCCCATTGGACCTTCATTTGACGTTACTTTTAGCTTGAATGGAGTATTTATTATAAAATAATCAATGCAATATAAGCAGTATCACTGCTGTGTATACCTTGTATACATTGAGATATTATACCCTGTATAAATTGAAATATACCTGCCATAACTGTACGTATTGCAAATATTTTAGGTCTCGAGTTAAAATCCAAGACACGCACCTGTGACGTATCTAACATAAAACTTGTGAGGAAATTATACCCGACAGATACAACGTCTCATATGTAGTCTGCCAATCCACACTTAGGACAGCTATACACCTAAATTATTAACCTTAGTCTTTAATATTCTGAGAGAAGACCTGTGCCCAGCGGTAGGACAATAAATAGGTTGATGATAATGATGGCAAAAAATCTAACTTACAATAAAAGACCCAAAGGCTGGCCTTTAATTTTGGACAGAGAATCAGCATTGCCTTACAACGTGGCAATGCAGCCAGCCTTCTGGGTACCCTTCCAGCTGATAGCGATGCGGAGGAGGTTTTTGATGCCTTATTGTAAATAGTTATTTTATTTTACTTATATTTAGGAGTAGATTTTTAATTTAGTAGATATCTTGTAATATAGTATATATATAGTTTTAATTAATAATAATTATATGATTTATATTAGTACTAATATATCACTATGACTTACAATATTAATAGAGATGTAGATTCAACTATCGCGATATAGTCGCACAAGCCCGATAATAGAGTAAGCTTTAAAATTGCATTAATATGTATGTAAATTTTTGCTTGCTTGCCAGCTTGCATAAAAAAGTTAAAAAATGAGTGGATATAAATTATGTACAGAACTGTTGGCAGTTCTCGGTTCGTTCCGCCCACATAAAAATCTGGTTTAATAACTAAATACTGCTTTCAGTGGTTTATTTTAATGTTTTATCATTTTCTTTAATCATACTCCATCTAACGCGCAGATGTTGAAATATTATCCTAGCTAGCCTATATTCAAGCTTATTGCCTTACATCATCGTTACAGTTCCTAGCGTATTGCCGAAGATCACCATCACAGTCTCTAGCTTAGTTTCTAAAATCACCATTACCGTCATTAGTTTACTGCCGAAGATCATCATCATAGTCCCTAGCGTATTGCCGAAGATCACCATCATAGTCCTTAGCGTATTGCCGAAGATCACCATCATAGTCTCTAGCTTATTTCCTAATATCACTACCACCGTCCCTAGTTTACTGCCGAAGATTACCATCATAGTAGGTATCTAGCTTATTGCCTAACATCAACGTCACAGTCCCTAGCTTATTTTATAACATCACCATCACCGTCCCTAGTTTACTGGCGAATGTCACCATTATAGGTTCTAGCTTATTATTGTCCAACCATGCTATCATAGTCCCTAGCTTATTGCCTAATATTTCAACTCAGCCCAAATTTGGAGGTACATGACAGCTGTCAAGTTGACAGTTTTTACCATGAAATCACTATGGCTCTGATACTATTGTGCCTTAATGGCGTTCGTTTGACATTCCAAAACTGACACTGACAGCAGACAGCTGTCAAGTTGACAGTTTTTACTATGAAATTATTTATAACATTAAGATAAAGAAACAGTTAATAGTGTGCAAAAATGGCACGATGTTTCTCAAATTAAAAATTATTTTTCTCATCCTCCAGTCGAAATAAAAAAAAGGACGACTAGAGTTTTAACCAGCGTAATACAGTGTACTTTTACCAATACGTCTACCTTCGGTACATCATATTTTGAGCCGATTTCGATGACCTCCTTTGCCTTAAATGTGTATAGGTACGACGAAATACGTTTAAAGGACTTAAATAAAATATTTTTCTATGGAATGTGTTTTGCTAGCAGGATACACACTAGTTTAAGTTATTACTCAGGTTTGAAACGCACAAGTGACAGCAGGTGTCTTCAAAATACTCAACATAAAGTGAAATGGACTGTGCTTCTGTGTGTGTACAATTCATAGCAAAGACAAGGCAGTAAAAAAACGGATCTTAAAAATTTAAGTTTAAAATACTACAACCCGCTGACTACGGCAGAAATCAACTGAAAATCATGTAACAAGAACATAATTCCTATGTCACCTTTCTGATAAATAATTTACTGAATTGAAAACAACAACCAAAGGAATTGTTGTGTCCAGTTTGTGGCCGAGGTCGCATGCTGCTATGCCCTTCGGGGATACATTTGGCTATAATTTGTTTTGGTTTATTTTTGGCTGTTTAGTTACTTTTTTCGTATTTTATTTTTATTTTTTATGAATACTACAGTAACATTGGCTAAAGAAGTTTAATAAGTGGCATACCTAACCCACCGAAATTCTACCTACGGCTATCTTCGAGTCGATTATCGAGTTTGGATATATTATCAGCGGATTGTGGGTATTATTATACTGCCTATCTTTTCAGAAAAAACAGGCGTGATGGTACGTTTTAAAAATATCTGAAAATTAGCATGCGATCATCAACCTTTTAGCCATTTGGACCAACTTGGGGTTGATATTAACTACAAAACCAAACTGGACTTTCTAAGAATAGTTAGACATAAATCATATTTTTAGTTTGCATCCTATTATGAACACTTGTTAGTCAAAAAGGAAATTTGGAACGAGTTATCTAGATAAGAGTTTTCAACTCCAATTTATATTAAAATTTTCCGCCTGCCTTCCAGATTCTGAAATCCAGAGCGCCTGGCTCGGCTCTTTTATTATTAATCCTAATAAATACCCACGTTTTCACGAAATAAAAATAATCCTTTCATAATATCTACGAATGCTATGCGAAATGCGAGAACAGCTCTGCTATCTGTTTGTTACATTTTCACTCCTAAACCACTAAACAGATTTCGATCTATTCCGAAAATTTTACAAGGTTCCTCCTTATGTTGTAAAAACTCTTTTATGAGACAAGTGGAACAGCGAGGAATAAAAAAAATTTTTTTTTTTTTATTATAATTGCAGATTCATTATAGCCTATAGTATAAAAAGTAATTGATAAAAGGGCTAGCCTTTTATCAATTACTTTTTGTGCCTTATACGTATAGTATCTCGTTTCTTTACTATGATTATAACCTTCTTGCACGAGAAATAAGTCGACAGAGTTTCATCGCAATCTGATGCACGGCATGCACGGCAGCGCATAACATACGAACAAATAAACATTATTTTTTTTAAACATAAGATATTGGAATCAGTTTCCACTCCACACACATATGGCTGACAACACAAAGTTAGTATCTTTAGAACTCTAGGAACTTTCTAGGCAGTATAAACCCGTAGTCAGGCTTTTCTAACTTGATTATTACCATGAACGATTGTCATAACTTTTCAGGGATTCAGGGTTAACATACTCTCTGTGATTGATTTATTATACTGATGGACTGAAAAGCTGACGTGATGTAATACCTCACCAAGATGTATATAAATAAATGTAGGTTGGTAATATGACAATCACGAAACCCTTCGAAGTTCTTATTTTTATTAATTATGAAGGGTTTCTTATAAAGAAAGTATCTAGAAAAGAGGTCTGCTAAACATAAAGATGCACATATTCTCTATGATTTATAACTTCCTTCGAGATCGTTTGCAACATTGTAAAATAAAATCTAGGTCAAAGGAAACTCTGCTTTAACCCTGCTACGTATATCAATACAGGTGATATAGTTTATAGATAGGCAGGTACTTTAGTACCTCCTGCGCAGGTCATGCGCAATGAGTAGATGCGCGAAAATCACCCTTAACGCCATTAAACTTTTAACTTAACTTTTTAATGAGAAACCTGTCAAACGTCAAAGTTACTTTCCGCAAATCAAGCGTATCGCGTTTTACGCAACACAGGTAGAATTTACTGAACAAAATTATGGACATGAATATTAAAGCATAAATTTATTCTGAAAACCACAATATGAAACGTATGCACAATAAAACTATCTACTTACGTAACGGTCAACAAAACACGCGAGCGAGGAAGCTTCAAAGAAAAGAGGAACAAATAACAAAAGTTGTTTATTTATACGTATCGCCTATTTCCTACCACTCAACACGTCGGGCGCGGCTGTCGGCTCGAAAAAACACTGTCATTTATCATGTGGCTTGCGATTAGGGCACCTGTAGCGTGTTGGGTGTTTTTTGCAACATGCCGCGTGTTGTGAGCCGCGGAACGGAGAGCGCGCGGTGCTTCAGTCGCGACTAGGGGCACACTGAACGGACTCCCCGCCCGCTCGCGATCGACCGTCGCGCCTCGGCCCCGCTTCAACTCACAAAAACCCTTGTTATTCGCGGGACAATTAATACGATTGAGCCTTTTTCGTGAATTGCCTCTCGACCATCAAGTTTGTCTTTGTAAGTTTTAAGCCGAATTACGAATAGTTGGTGTGACTTTAATGACGCTTTTAGTAAAGCCATTTTTCTGAAGCAACCAAAACAATAGTTGTTTTTAATAGAAAGCTTAAATTATAAAACAAAATAAAATATAAGAACGCTCGAAAACAGTTCAAACTTTCAGCGACCGTTTAAAATGGAAAACTTTAAACAATGCTCTAGGGATACACAGTATACGTCTAAAATAGGAAGCTTGTATCTATAAAATACAGCTTTGTTTCGTTATAAATGATTTTCAAAGTAAGCGCAGACTTCGGAATATAAATTACGAGGGCGGGCTGCCAACAGCTAGCCACGGATAAAATGTGAAATTAATTTTCACACTATCGCTTCGTACCTGTTGCGATTATTTTAACATTTCTAGGAAATAAGCGAAATGTCGAACTGGGTCTTAAGGCTGTTAATTAACATACCATTTCAATAAACTTTCTCCAAAGAGGTTAGGCAGAGGACTGCTTATATTGTATTTATTGTACATGCATATTTCGGGGATATGTTTAGGTTGTAATAGGCGAGCCTATTGTCATTGACCGGGCACTAATCCAAAATCCAAATAACACTGCTAGAACTGATAATTGAACCTAATTTTCTTTCAATCGTGTCATAATTCAGAATGATAAATGTCAGAAGATGTTGTTTTTCAAAATTGTTGTTTTTTTGCGAAATTTGTCAATACGTCTGTCATTATATGACTAATTTTGACAAAATGTAGTCTCAGGCTATTCTTTAATTGCAATACAACTAGATTCGAAGTTTAGTCGTAGAGGGGCTGATGTAATGCATACATAAGTAGTTATATTAGGTGCGTATGTTGTGAAACCATCTCCATGTAAATTTTAGCTTGAAGTCCTGACCGGGTATAATCTCGAAGTTCTCATTTGTATCTTGTATCACTTAAAGTAACTGTTAATCAAGATGATAGCCTTTATAACACTATTTTCTATTAATAATCAGATTTATTAGATGTTCACCCATACCTACTAAATATTATCCTCTTGAACTACATTCATTTAGATAACCTATTAGATTAGATAGTAGATTTTATATAATTATGATGAATATTTAAGAATTGCAACTGCTACCCTTGAAGTACTGGCTCGATTCTCAGGTTGAGCAGTATTATTGGGTTATTCTAAGAAACAGCAGCAGCTTGGAGTTAAGATCTGTGCCCGGTTAGTGGCAATAGGCTCGCCCTATTACACCTAATGGGACCTAAAAATACTGATGAACTGTGGCTGCACATAAGTAGACCTCTGCCTAAAACTTTGAGGGATGCAGGCGTGATAGTGTGTCAAACAGGACAATATTTTTACTTATTATTAAAAAAACACAATCGATTCCCTAAAGTAAAATAGTCTGTCGTATGAGTTAACATAGCTTTTGTCAGTTAGTTTTGCGCGAAATAGTCTCAACCCACACAAAAACCGTCCGTATCGACGGACGAAACAGTGGAAATAAATTTCAGTTATTGCTGAAACGGGACTTCAGGCTGAACTGTCCCGAGGCCAGCCTAGACAAGATTGATGATCGGAAGAGAGTGTCCTGAAACACGTAGGTAAAGTTAACCTTTGAACTTATTCGAAGATAAGAACCTTTTCTGTTGTATAAAATCACATCGCTTTGTTTTATCATTTGCCCATTAATCGTTCTGCTGGGCACGGGTCTCCTATTGCAGGTTGTCAGACTTTACACGCAATTGAGAAAATCTCTCAGGCATGCAGGTTTCTTCACGATATTTTAACCCCCGACACAAAAACGACGGGGTGTTATAAGTGTGACGTGTCTCTCTCTGTGTTTGTGTGTTTTCACAACTCCTCAACATGGGTATTAAATGAGAGGGCTTAACTAGTAGAATACTATAAATTATGATAAATTTCAAACCCAAGATGGCCGCCACCACAAATTAGCAGATTACATTTCGTGTCAAAGGTTTTCTAAATTTTTAATTTTTACCTTTTCCGTTAGAAGAGAGTCATAATTATGAGGTATGTGCCTTGGATTCGAATTTGACACCTACGACTTGGCAGTCCAGTGGTTTGCCAAGTTGGTATCCCGACGCTAGCACAGCTTCCTACACTTCTGCCTAACCCTTCGGGGAATACAAGCGTGATGGTGTGATTATAGTAAGAGGAACGGAGTGACGTGGCGTAGTTTAGTTACCATTTTGATTTTTCTGCCGTCTCTTTATTAGGATTTTATTCTATATTGAAAGAAAGAAAGAAGATATTGTTGATTTGTACACAAATAGAATTTTTGACATACACAAAATCCGTGACGAAGGACGTATTATAGTCAGGCATTGTACTTTTACTGTGCGGAGATTGAACCCACAACCCCTTGTCGCTGAAGTCGATTACTTAGCTACGACTCCAAATGTACCGTAAAAAATTATCTAAGTAAATAATCATACAGTTTTATTTTCAAAATGTTCATACAAGTCATTATTTTTCAAATAGTTAGGAACAAAGCAGTCGGTATGCAATTGCTTGTTAATACGTAGCGGCGTAGCAGACTCGTAGCAAGTAATGGCCATCTCGTAGCGAGTCGTAGCGAGTCGTAGCGGCGTAGCTATATTTACCAGAAAGTTGCATGTTTTCGGTAACCGCACGAATTAAACTAATCTTGCTAATGTTTGCACCAAATAATTGAGTTTCAACTACTCTTACTTAGTTAAAGCTTTGGAACAAGGTTAACACAGTTTACATTTGCGTTTCAGTAGTTTTGAATTATGTAACATGTCCGACAACCTGGTCAAGATTGCAGAGTATCGTTGAATGCAGGTGGCATATAACCGTATCTCATAGATATTTATGGGTAGCTCTTTCAGCTTCTGTTTAACTGGTGCGGAGCCCAATCCAGGTCCCGGTCAAAAATGCGGCAACTTGCGCGAAACCCGGGACCGGGACGATTCTCGACCTCGATTCTCGTGTCTGCGCGTGAGTACGTAAAAAATATTTTACACTATACACATATATAGCCTATACCCCCTTCGTTAAACAGGCTATCTAACACTGAACGATTTTTTCAAATCGGACCAGTAGTTCCTCAGATTAGCGCAGCCAACCAAACAAACAAACTTCAGTTTTATAATATTAAGTACCTATACAAGGTGGAAGGGACATCGACGCATATCCGAATACCATGAGTCAAGTATATGATTCTGGACCCGCCTGCGTTGAAATTTTCCGTAAGTTTTTTCATCAATTTTTCATTTTTTTTTTACTTGAACGTGTAAAAAAACATTATTTATACCTACCCAAATTAGATTTATAATTAAAACATCATTATTTCATTTATTTCGGATCGCGCGCGCGATAACCTTCACCGCGGAGCGTTATAATCGCATTTTTAGCAATATACTGCGCGCTCAAAAATGCCAAGATCTGTAATAACCGATCATTTTTTACATGAATGACCTAGGTCATTTTATTTTTGACTTTGAGTGATACCTTGTCACGACGTTTGTGCAACGATGTCCCTTCCACCTTGTATATTTATTATGTAGTTACATTTATAAAGTAAATTATAACGTAATGAAAACCGCACATACGTTACACAATTTTATGGGAAACCGCATGAATCGGCTCTTGCATACATTTGCTGTTTATATAAACGCAATAAATATTGTTGCATTCAATGCAGAGGTTAGACGGCTGACGCTCTATGTGAAATAATGATATTCAACCGCATCTGGTTGCAGTGGGACGAACCGCAATAAACTTGGGGAACTGCTACATGGAGTGATGGAATTATGGTGGAACGTTCTAGATAACGATGAAATATACCTACCTAGTTTAATTCTGTTACTGCACGGTGGGTTTCATTCGTTGGGTGAGATTGTGCAGAATTTAAATCTAATCTAATATATAAAATTCTCGTGTCACAGTTTTAGTTGCCATACTCCTCCGAAACGGCTGGACCGATTTGTATGAAATTTTGTGTGCTTATCCGGTATCTATGAGAATCAGCCAACATCTATTTTTCATCCCCCTAAAATGACCCACCCCTATATGGCAAAACAACGTTTGCCGGGACAGCTATTAATCAATAAAATTTAATATTTAAGGTACGCTATTTATTTCTCCTAAGCAACTAAGTGTTTTCTCACTGTTTTTATTGTGATGTCGGTGTGCAATAAAGCGTATATAAATAAATAATTGTCTTAACAAATGTGAAGGTCTCTTAAATTTAGTTTTTTGTGTTTTCATAAGAAACACCATTACTGACTGTGATATATTGTAATAGTGGATACTTAGAATTAAGCTATTGTATTTTGTCAAGCCGCGCGCCAGTCTCCGAATATACGTCTATTAGTAAGGTCGATGTTTAATTATGTTCCCGATACGAGTAGTTCAGGGGGGCTAGACAAGTTGCATTTTGATATTCGAATCGACAATCAAAATGTATGGAAATGACACAAGCTTTCGACAAATCGGGCTGTCACTAATGCCATTTACATACATTTTGTTTGTCGATTCGAATGTCAAAATGCAACTTGTCTGGCCCCTCAGTAGTTCCCATATCTTTCACTGAGTTATTTATATTTTACAAAAAATTTAAAACTGAAAAACGCAAAATATACATTCAAACCGCATATGCACGACTTTCTGATTGCAAGGGGTATAAGCAGTGGTATCATATTAACGCTTATTGCTTACCGGCTTTTTATTCAGCGGCCTTATTAACAATATTTACATAAGAAAAATGCCTACTGAGGTTTGTGCTGGGTGTCACAAAAAAATACCGAATAGGCAATTTATTAATTGCATGGAATGCAGTTCCCATTATGATCTCCTGTGTGCTAATATTCCGGAAAAGAAATTTAGTCTAATGAGTACTGAAAAGAGGGCTAGCTGGAAGTGTAAACCATGTTGTAGTAATGCTCTAAAGGGAAACACTAGCACGCGCTCCCGGTCCAAAAACTTAAGTGAATGTTGTAATAACACTACCCTGCAAGGCTTTTTGGAAGGCACGGCTTTGTCCGAAAACAAATCTTTTAATGATGATAATACCTTACGTAACATACTGGATACTTTTAAGCTAGAAATAAGAGAAACTATACGAAAAACTGTTAAGGAAGTAGTTGCTGAAAAATTTGATGAGGTTCTCGAACAGATCTCTGGCTTCCGTGATTCTTTGGACTTTATAAACGAAAAATTCGAAACGATTAAGAGTTCCATGGAGACTAACGTCGCTATTATTAAAAAACTAGAAGCCGAGAACGTAAATTTGTCATCTACAGTTAAAAACCTATCGGACAGACTCAACTTAGTAGAACAACACCATCGTGAAATCAACGTCGAAATAAATGGTATAACAGAACACCGTTCTGAAAATCTCGCAAATTGTATAATTCAGCTGGCAAAGTCCGTGAACGCTCCCATCGTAGACGAAGACATAATGCAAGTGACGCGAGTGGCCAAACTGGATAAGGAAAGCTCTAGACCTCGCACGGTTATTGCCAAGCTTCGCAGCCCGCGAGCAAGAGATTCTCTGTTAGCAGCTGTACACTATTTTAATAAGAACAATCCTGACAATAAGTTGAATTCTCATAATTTAGGTCTCGGTGGTACTAAAGTTCCTGTTTTCGTGTCAGAGCACCTAACTCCGGCAAATAAATCACTTCACGCTGCTACAAGAATCAAAGCACGGGAAGCAAAGTATAAATTTGTCTGGGTCAGAAATGGTCGAATCTATACTCGTAAAGATGAGACTGCTCAATCGTTGCTCATACGTAGTTCTGAAAGTTTAAAACTCATGATGTAATTGTAATTGTTGTTCTTTTTTATTATTATCAATGATAACCTGTTATTACTTAATAAAATTCACCATATACTACCAAAACATACGAGGTATGAGAACTAAAACTAACGAACTTTATAAAAACATTCTACTTTGTTCATATGACGTTATTGTTTTTACTGAAACTTGGCTCAACAACAACATATCCATTAACGAGTTCATAGACGAAAGATATATTGTATATCGCAGAGATCGTATAACAAGTAAGGGTGCAAGTCAAAATTCTAATAAACGCTTTAAATCTGACGGTGGAGGTGTAATGATTGCAGTTTTGCGAAGTATAGTCTCTCGCCGAGTTACCAACTGGGAATCTGAATGTGAAGATCTTTGGGTTGCAGTCAATATAATAACTGGCAATTGTTCTCAAAAACTGGCAATATGTGCCGCATATTTGCCTCCTCCCCCGAGACTTGACATTCAGACTAGATTTCTTGAAAGTGTAGGTGAAGTTATGCTTCAAACCGATAATGTTGTAGTTCTGGGTGATTTTAATTTGGGTGGGATAAAGTGGACTAGTCAGTCAATTTATAACTATTTAATACCTAGTGCTATGAGCAGTGCGATTGAGTACTCTTTTGTTGATTATTTGGGCATTAACAATCTATTCCAAATGAATAATATATACAACTGCTATGGCAGAATTCTCGATTTAATTATGAGCACCAATAAAAATGATAAAGTAGTTACACCATCACACCCCTTAAGTAAATTGGACTTGCACCATCCTCCAATATTGTATTGTGTAGAATCATCAGAGCCTGCTTGCTTGCTAAGTAAGAATATTGTAACGTTTAATTATTTTAAGGCCGATTATAGCGTAATTCTGAAGGAACTAAGAAACACGGACTGGCAATCTAACTTTTCTTCCTGTAACACTATTGATGATATGGTTAATATTTTTTACACTATTATTAGAAACACTATTAACAGTCACGTTCCTAAACGAACCCCAAAGCGATGTAAATATCCATGTTGGTTTTCTACTGCGCTGATTAAGCTGATTGCTGAAAAAGATAAAACCAGGAAAAGATATAAAAAATATGATAACCCTCGTGACAAAATAGAATTTGAAATATTACGGGAAAGATGTTCAAAACTTTTTGATTCATGTCTAAATAACTACAAGCGCACAATAGAACATGCTATTTCCAAGGATCCCAAAGTATTTTGGCAATACGTTAAACAAAAACGTAATAATAATACAACCTATCCTGCACGTATGTATCTTAATGATTCTGTTGCTGAAAATGGTATTAATATTGCCAACTTGTTCGCTACCCATTTTTCTTCAGTGTACCATTCTAATAACTCTCGAACATTTACAGACCCAATCAAAACTTATAACGATCCTATGTCTTGTAAATTACAACTCAGCCAAAAAGAAGTTTTTACTAAACTGAGACAGCTAGATGCAAGTAAAGGTGCTGGTCCAGACTTATTACACCCTGTCTTCCTCAAAAGATGTGCCACTGTCCTAGCGGCACCCCTTACTCATATTTTTAACCGTTCCCTCGCAGATGGCATTTTCCCTACTGAATGGAAAAAATCCAGGATTGTACCCATTTTTAAAAAAGGTGAACAAGATAATATAAAGAACTATAGGCCCATTTCAATTCTATCCGCCCTCGCAAAATTATTCGAATCCCTTATTTATCCCTTTATTTATAAACAAGTAAGTAGGTTAATCTCACCGCATCAACACGGATTCAGAACTGGTCGTTCCATCCAAACAAATTTAACCTGTTTCATATCTGATATATCAATGGATATTGATAATGGACACCAAGTTGATGCTATCTATACTGACTTCTCAAGTGCTTTTGATAAAGTCAGCCATCATCTCTTAATACGAAAGCTTGAATTCTATGGTATTCACGGCTCTTTGTTATGCTGGTTTAAATCGTATTTGGACTGTAGACTTCAGGTGGTTTCTATTGGTGGTTATGAATCTAATGTATTTTATGCTGGATCAGGTGTACCTCAAGGATCACACTTGGGGCCTCTTCTTTTCATTGCCTTTATAGATGATCTTACCCATCGACTTAATTGTAACTTTTCTCTATTTGCCGACGACCTCAAAATATACAAAAGAATAGAAACAGCAGCTGATTCTAACCTGGTCCAAGGCGATCTTGATGAAATAGATCTCTGGTGTCAGAGTAACGGGATGGTCTTAAATGCTAGTAAATGTTTTTACATTCGATATTCACGAAAATTGCAGCCATTGCTATTCCCTTATAAAATAAATAATGAAACCTTATGTGAAGTATCTGAGATCCGTGACTTAGGTGTTGTTATAGACTGTCGATTAAAATTTACCTCGCACATATCTGAAGTCGCTAAAAAGTCGGCACAGATGTTAGGGTTCATTAGAAGGAATACCAAATCTTTCAGTGTTAAGACCAAAATTATTCTTTTTAATTCTTTGGTTCGTTCTCATCTTGAATACGCTAGTATAGCATGGAATCCTATGTACGCAGTGCACTCACAACGGCTCGAGAATATCCAACGAGCTTTCACAAGGCATATTGCCTATTTATCCCAAGGTATATCCCATAGATGCCCATACACCCAGCGTTTGGCTTATTTTCGCATCCAGACACTTAAAGACCGGCGTACTATCCAGGACTTAGCGTTTCTATACAAAACTGTCAACGGCCTAATTGATTGCGAACAGCTTCTCGGACGCATAAATATAGCGGTTCCATATAATCTTCCAAGACAGCCAATAACCAGATTTTTTCAGCCTCCAGTCAGTAGAACCAATGTTGGAAGACACTCGCCAATTTCTAGAATGACCATACAGTACAATGAAATTTGCTCTAAAGTACCCGAGTTGGACGTGTTCTTTGGTTCTTACCCCAAATATAAAAAGATATTGCGTAGTCACCTCAGTTAAATTATTTTATTTTATTTTCTTTTGATTTTTTTATATAATATTTTACCTTGTTTTTAGATTAAGTAACAAAACATGATGTTGCAACTTTGAGTGCTGTGTATACCTATAATTGGCATACGCATTAGATCCTGTACCTCTGTTTTTATTATGTTAAATGTGTGATGTATATGCTGTTGGTGTACCTAATATAATATAATAATAATAATAATAAAAACTACTAAGCTTATGTAATTTGGAATGTAGGTTGCATATAAAAAAAAGAGTCTATGCTTTATACAACCTTCATGTCCTACATGCCAAATATGCGCCGTGACGTCTGTCTATAGTGTAAAACGCTAAATAGTTGTGAATGAGAATTCTAATGAATCCTGTAATTCTCCACCAATTCAAAATGATTCATTGTTATGTAACTGGCCAACCACAATGTTGTGCTGAACCGTTAATACCCACCAAACATCTTTTTACTACGCAGCTAATATTAATCTTAAGCATGATACAATCAGATTCAATCAGGTAATTACTTGAATCCATCATCTTACAACAGTAAATCGAGCATCGTAAAACTCGAGTCGAAACGTAAGCCGAGTACGCTATAATATCGAAAATTCAATTTAAACAAAACCGGGACAGGTGGTGTCTGATTGATCGGCCGACCCGACGATAAGGCGACTAGCAGCTAATGAGCTTATAACGATTTTCATATATACAATAAGGATTTGTCTGTCTGTATTTTCTTATTTTACTCTAGCTATTACAATCTTTCTAAGAACACCTCTAGAGTACACACTTATCAAAGTAATATCACAATTTGTCGAGCCGTTTTCGAGACTAAACGCACGACAATTTATTTTTCTAGGGCTATGTGGTGTAAGGATAATTTAAAGGATTTCATCAAAAGCCCATACAACTCAGCCCAAATTTGTACCGGAGGTATATGTCAGCTGTCAAGTTGATAGTTTTTACCATGAAATCACTATGAAACTGATAATAATCTGCCGTAATTGCGTGCGTTTGACATTGTGGAACTGACACTAACAGTTTTTACAATGAAATTATTACAAAACAGATCATAGAGTGCCAAAATGGCATGATTTAGGTAAATTTTCTTCTTGGTGACAGTTTATTTAACGTAGCAGAAATTAAATTTAATGAGCCGAACCGCGGGTGTTGGCTAACTTATATTAATAAGAAGAGATTGTATCTGTCGTGTCTGGCTCGTCTCAAGATTTTGGCACGATTCAGAGAATTTATTCGAATCATTAATTTCTACTTTGACTATATTTTTTTCTATTTCATACGGTATACAGGTAAATGTATATTGAAATAGGATATTTCAAATTTCAATTGAAATCGGTTTTATTAATAAAATAAAATAGTTAATCCAACTTTTGAGACTTAATGCGTAAGAAATAACATAAAACCTAGGTAAATTAGGTATTATACATTTGAAACAATTTCAGATTTTAAGAATAAATTATTAACTATTTGAAATAACAACAAAAACATTAGTCAATTATTAATAGACACTGATTACATTAAATTGACTGCTATTCAGTCTTGTTGAAATACCTAAATTTGCTTGCAAAAGGCTACTATTTAATTTACAAATTTAATTTTGTAAATTAAATAGTAGCCTATTTAGCCGTCGAGTATTCAAAAGAGACATTTTAATAAATTCTTTTCGTTTAATTTCTCCCAGTTGCGCAGTTACTTCGCGTACAACGTGGCAGACGAATCCATTGACCTGTCACCTTTATTTATTAGTCAAATAGAAGTCTAGCACACTAACCGTCAGCTAAACTTTAATAAATGAGTCTTAAATGTAACATATTGTATCTTTATTTATAAATAATATTAATTTTCAAAGAAAGTGTATGTTGACAATATTAAGGCCTAAATAAAAATCAGCAACTGTTTGTATTTTCTTAATTAAGCTATACAAGGTGGAATGGACATTGACGCACAAGCGTCGTGACAAGGTTTCACTCAAGGTCCAAAATAAAATGACCTAAATCATTCATGTACAAAATGATCGGTTATTACAGATATTGATATTTTTGACCGCGCAGTGTATTGCTAAAAACGCGATTATAACGCTCCACAGTGAATGTTACCGCGCGCGCGATCCGAAATAAATGAAATAATGTTTTTTTAATTACAAATCTAATTTGGGTAGATAGAAATAATGTTTTTTTACACGTTCAAGTAAAAAAAAATTGAAAAATTTATGAAAAAAGGTATGGAAATTTTCAACGCAGAGGGGTCTAGAATCATGTACTGAACTCATCATATTCGGATGTGCGTCGATCTTCCACCTTGCATACAGGTACAAATTAGTAGTGGTAATTGAGATTTTCTATGAAATTCATAATCCATAACCCATTAGCTGTCCCACTGCTGGGCACGGGTCTCATCTCAGAATGGGTTAGACTAAAGACCACCACGCTGATCTCGTGGGGGCATTATTGCATCGTTGGATTTGTGGCCGGTTAATAGCAATAGGTTCACGCCCTATTACATAAGCTCATGTGTCTGGCGAACTTTGAGTGTACATTAGTACGCCTCTGAGCAATACAGGGGGGCTAGACAAGTTGCATTTTGACATTCGAATCGACAAACAAAATGTATGTAAATGACATTAGTGACAGCCCGATTTGTCGAAAGCTTGTGTCATT
This sequence comes from Acronicta psi, assembly GCA_946251955.1. NCBI lineage: Eukaryota > Metazoa > Arthropoda > Insecta > Lepidoptera > Noctuidae > Acronicta > Acronicta psi. Next base: position 3,687,827 of record OX276475.1, on the reverse strand, counting down.
TCCAAACATTTTGTTAGTCGATTCGAATGTCAAAATGCAACTTGTCTAGCCCCCCTAGTGTAATGTAAAAAGTCTGACTAAAGTATGTAGCAAAATAATAATTCTGATTTCAGTTTCTATATTATACAGACAAACACTCAGAAAATGTAATATATAAGATACCCAAAAGCCCAGTACAGATTTATAGCAGCAGAACATTCTACTAGGCCTATTTTACAAGTCAACTTATGCAAAGTACCCCAACGCAGTTATTGTTTTATCTCGCTGTGTTTTGATATCTTTAGCGTCAATATCTCGGCCCAAAACTTTGTTTTACCTAATTCATGACTTTACGGCTCTACTTGAGTATATTCACTCAGTTTCATTGAATTATGTTTAGAGATATATTATACTCTGGTTTATTATTAGGTATGTGTTTATATAATTTTTTTTGAGTTTAGAGTTACGTACGGTGGGGTCTTTTTTATTTCTTCAACGTTTTCGCGACAGCATGCAGTATTATCAGTATGAAAAAAAACATACCATCACGCCTGTTTTCCCCGAAGGGTTAGGCAGAGTGTATTATTGTACTCCCACAGTTCACCGGTATGTTTAGGTCCCATGTAATAGGGTAATCGAGCACAAATCCATACTCCGAGCTGCCACTGGGAATTTCACAGAAAAACTCAACAAAACTTTGCTCGACCCTGGAATCTAGTTCCTCTAGTTTAACAGTCGCGCTTAGGACCGCTAGACCAACGAAGCAGCATAAGAAAATAATTATTTAAAATCTGCTAAACATTTTCGCACTTCCAACTGAATATAATTTATATTCTTAGTCCTTCTAAAGTTAGGCCTTCAAGTTTTCCCGGCAACACACTTTATTTCTGCGTAATACCGCATATATTTAAAGCTTGCGGCATTAATTCAACGCGTATATTATATACATACGTGTGTAGGAAGCTGTCGCCGTAAATCTCTTTAAGAATTCGATATGGCGCCCGTCTTCGCGACGAATGAAATATTTGTGACCTTTTGAGCATCGGGCTGGTTATTGTGGAAAAATGGCACTTTAATCCTGAGTATGCGTGAATTTGGTCAGATTTGTGCTTACGTCTGTGGAGGGTCTATACTTCTGACACTTTATTTTCAATAAAACTTCTGAAACCTTTACGTGATCATCGGGCAGTGGTCCACCACCAAATACCCGCCTAGTCGGAGGATCCTCCATTTAGTGCGAGGGACAACACACCTTTTTCCCCCACACTGGTGACTCCGACGTGATTGTTGAGTAGCGAGCCGCACCGGCAAACGGTGCTTTATTACATCTCTGCCTAACTCTTTCAGGGACTATACAGGCGTGATGGTATGACGATGCTAGGACAATGGTATAAGCAACTTTTTTAAGTCCCTACCTGGATCCGTTTTAAGACTTTCTAAGTCTTCTTAAAGTCCCTTTACAAAGCCACGTAATCTTAAAAGCTTTTCTGACTTTTTAACTACACACCACATACTTTGTCATATAGGTACAGAATTAGACGGTTACTAACAGAATCTTATAATCATCAACAACTAGATACGGTCCTACTGCTGGGAGGGGATCGAAGTGAATGGAGATTGAAGAAACAAGTATACATGGCAAGTACGAATGAAAGAGTTGGAAGGGTTGGCCGGCAAACGTACCACAACCAAATTGCAAACGTTCTCAAAATGCTCCCTAAATCGACGAGCATGTTTCGGGAGATTGTTGAGCATAGATGAAGCGAAAGTGGTGTGCCAGGTTTATAGCAAGGAGAAATCTATAGTCTCTGCTTAATAGACACACCATCAAGCCTGTGTTCTCCGAAGGGGTAGGCAGGGTGTATTATTGTGCTCCCACAGATCGCCGGGATGTTTAGGTCCTATGTAATAGGGTAGCCCCCTACTGCGCACAAATCCCAAATCTTTGCTTACTCCAATGGGAAACAGGCGTGAAGCTATGTAGGGTATGTATGTATGTACTAGGTTATAGTTCGATGTCATAGAACGAGTTAGTAGACTTGACAGTCGCACTACCACTACAACAATGATGCTTTTATATTTTGAACTTTAAATAGCTCTTTTAAATATGAACTTTAAATAACTCTTTTAAATATGAAATTTAAATAACTCTTTTAAAATTAAACTTTAATTAACATTGCTACCCGCTGTATTCAATTTAGCAAGGTACGGTTTCATAATTGTTCCTGAAATTGAAATGTGGTCTTTCAAAATTATTTGTTTTAATTACTTTGTTTATTTATATTTATCACACAAATTATTACATCATTATTTTGTGGGATAGAATACAGTCATTATAACTCACGAAGCCTGCATGATGACCGGGAATAGTTAGTGAATAACTAATAAAATAAGCTTCATCACTCATCACTTCAGCCTACTGATGTCCACTGCTGGACATAAGACTCCTTCATGGCGCGCCATTTCTCCCGGTCCTCTGCCTTCCGCATCCAGCTGCTACCGGCTATCCTTTTCAGGTCATCGGTCCAGCGAGCTGGAGGGCGTGCCAGTTCGTGGTCTCCACTCTTGGACTCGTCTTTTCCATCGGCTATCGGTCCTTCGACAGACATGACCGGCCCACTGCCACTTACAGATTCACAGTTTACAGATTCTGCGAGCTATGTCGGTTACTTTGGTTCTCTTCCGGATATCCTCATTTCGGATTCGATCCTTCAGAGAAACCCCAAGCATAGCTCGCTCCATCGCACGCTGAGCGACTTTAAACTTGTGGACCAGTCCTGCTGTGAGTGTCTCGGCAGCATAGGTCATAACGGGCAGGACGCACTGGTCGAGAATAAGCTTACGTTTAGGTATTTAGACGGAACTGATGAAGACTGCGCGTTTGCGAACCACTGCTCCAAGGTTTCAGCTGAACCTGTAACACTGCAGCGATGAATTTCATGATCAAAATTATATATAATCTATGTATAAATAATGTACTAACATAGACTGTAAGTAATTTGTAACTAACAATATATGAGTCTTTGGCATTTGAAATAAACGTATTATTATTTCCATTATTTCTCTGTATACATATTATTTGTATTTTTAAATATTTTTATAAAAAAACAGAACATATAAAAACATTTAAAAATATAAAAAATAGTAGCCCACCGGTATCGGGAACAGAGTCCAAGCTACCGGTGGTCAGGGCTCCAGGGAAAGGAACCTCCTAACAATACGTGCCGTATCTAGGAGTACCGCTTTCTGTATCAAGCCCTTGATCCAGCCACTCAAAGAGAGCCTCCTTAGATGTTGGTCGAGGCTCTTGGCTATTAAGCCATTGGCAGACACAACGATCGGTACAATGATCGCCGAATTCACCTCCCACATGTCGACAACCTCACGTGCCAAATCAAGATACTTTATTTCTTTATCTTTCTCGGCCTGCATGTATTATTATTTTTATTATATCAAGATACTGGCAAGATCTCAGAGTTCGTATAAACACGAACTTCTCTTAGTTTTAGTTAACATTTAGAACATTCGTATTAATAGGTGAGTTCCATGAAATATCGGTGTGGGCGTACTTAAAATTGATTTATTACGAAACTTTGGCACGTGTACCGTTTGGAAATTAATTTTACAACCACTTTTGGTATTACAATAGGCTGGGGAACAATTTTCTGTTAGTGCGTCCTTTTTTTTAATATTAATTTTAAATATTACTGAAAATGTTGCTATTTCAATGGATTGACAGATTTTGTAGACAAAACTGACAAAAATCATCAAAATTCTGAAGAAAAATATTGATTTTGTATTGATTTTTCCAAAGCAATATTTGTAACAAAGATAGGTAACATTGTAGCAACAGCTGTCACCATCGCTACGAGCGCTACGAGTTTGCTACGCGGTTCGTAGCAGATAACTTGTTTCGTAGCATTTACTATGTATCTTTTCCAAACATAATTTGCTGTGTAACTGTTTTTAATCAATATTATCACTGTTTCTTTTTTAGGCTCCTGATCACGAAAAAGGATTAAACATGGAGTGGTCTGTGAAACAGTTGCGTTTTTGTTGTCCCTTTACCTATAACATTGTCTCATTAAAGTATTATTATTATTAAGTAATATTCTATGATAGTTAAGTAAGATTTATTTCCAAATGAGCTTTATTATATAGGTATTGACTTTATAATTATTGTTTATCAAAATATAAAAATATTTATCTAAGTTCTTAACAGAAAATCCATTATGCAAAATCATCACCAACAATCGAAGGGTTAAGCAAAAGTATTGCTGTAATACACCTATGAACCAATAGACGATAGCTGATTAAAAATAATTCATGATGTAATAATTATTATTTTATCAACCCTACCACTGCTCTGCCATTAGGTATGTGCGCAACCCGTAACCCATGCGATATTGCACACACAACTCAATCGCGCCCGTAAGCAAGCACTACTAATAGATAGAGCACATTAACCAGTCCACGTAACACTAATAAAGCCGACCTATCATCATTAATACTTGATTGCTTCCAACAGATTTATGGTTGCATCCAGAAAATTGTTTCAACAAAGAAACGAAGATCGCGTGGGTCGTTTAATTGGCCTACAGTGTACACGGCGGACCGATAACTGCACGAGATTAACCTATTGATTTCTCTATACACATAGTGCAAAATAACTTGGTCAGTTTCTAGTCAATGTAATTTATATTTGTTGTAGTCTTTGGTTGATAAAAAATACGGCTATAGTGCTCTTACATAAATCTTTTATGATATTTTTTTATTATATTTTATGGAAAGATTATTAAAATAAATATAGATATATATATATTTTATTCTATATTTTGAGGGGAAACCGCGGTGCCCAGCAGTGAGATATTTTAATGGTTGATAATGATGAATTTTAGCGAAACACATACTGGCGAACTAAAGGTGTACATTGGGAAACGTTATATATACATAGATCGAGATATTCATTATTATTATACCTTTAACGGAATTGCTTAAGTGGTGATTATCCAATAGACTATAAAAATAATCTTAATGGATTTACGGAACTTTCGAAGTAGACTTATCGACGAATTCAATTAAAAAATCCATCATCGGATATCGTAAAGTTGGGGATCTATAAATTCTTTTACATCAATGCTCTGTTCTACGCATATTAAGCTGCTTTTATAATAACTACTTATAATTTTATTATTATTGGTATTAAATCTTACCATTTTGTTTTTGTTTATACTATTTTACTGTTGTTTGGTCTAGTATTCGCAAGCGTGGCTACTAAGTGTAAAGTCGTGAGTTCGATTTCAGCATCGAAAGTCAATAACTGTCTTCCTCGTAGACTTTTTTCGAACCATGCTAGGGTAGGCTTTCATTGAATATAACCAGATGCGGCTGAATTACAGTATTTTACAAAAATATTAACTACTAAATACCGTCAGCGGCTTCACCCGCGTGGTCTTATAAATTTTTACCCCGTTCTTGCATTTCCATTTTTAATGCTACTCCGCTCCTATCAGCCGTAGCATAATGGTATATAGCCTATAGTCTTCCCCGATAAATGGGCTATCTAATACTGAAAGAACTTTTCAAATCGGACCAGTAGTTTCGGAGCCTATTCAATACAAACAATCAAACAAACAATCAAATCTTTCCTCTTTATAATATTAAAATAGATAATAAAATATTAGTAATATCTATATCTATACTTTTACGTTTGTAGAAAGAAAAATTGATAAAAAAATTATGCTCAAGATGTATCTGGATTCTGTAAATAAATACAATAATTTGTAATATATTTATTTACTCCCCTACCTCCCTGCTAATTATAAATGTAAAAGATTGTGAGGATGCCTGGATGGATGTTTGTTACCTACTCTTTTACGAAATAACTACAGAACGGATTCTGACAAAACTACAGTATTATAGCTACATCAGAATAAAACGTAAGATATAAAAAAGTATTATAGAATGCGAGTAAAGCCACGGGCTACAGCTAGTAATTTATATAAAAACTACACGGGATGGCAGACCTTAGCCTATATTCTAGTGAATGTAACAGTAACCTTCCGTCGATCGACATTTACGGCGAGCGCGAGATGAAGAACACCTGGTGCTCCGTACACCTTCCATTCTAAACACATTACGGCAACACGGAAATTGTTAAAAAAACATAATATATCATGCCTGTACCCCCCATAGAGTTAGGCAGAGGTGTAGGTAATGAACACAGTTCACCGGTATGTTCAGGTCCCATGTAATAGAGAGGGAACCTATTGGCTGACGACGTCTGTGGTCTAGTGGTTCGAGTACCGGACTACTGATCACGAGGTCGTGGGTTCGTTTCCCACAGGACACAATTTATTGTCATGAACTTAAATGTTTGTGTTGTCTGGGTGTTTCCTATGTATTATAAGTATGTATTTACAAAAAAAAAAATATATAAGTATTATATCTATTGTCTAGTACCCATAGTACAAGCTCTGCTTAGTTTGGGACTAGATGTTGCTGTGTAAAAATGTCCCAAGATGTCCCAAGATATTTATTATTAACCAACCATAAATCCTTACTCCAAGCTGCTATTGAGAATTTCATAGAAAAACCCAATAGCAAGTTGACCCGGAATTCGGAACTCAGCAGTCGCACTTACGGTCACTAGACTAATGGGACTTAGATAGATAGAATAATATTTAAATTCAATTAGACCATATAAATAGGCACTTTTGAATTGTCAAACTAGTTGCACGGTTCCAAAAAGTGGGACTTATGGCGAAGAGCCGGCAAGAAACTCCATAGTAACTCTTTTAAAAAAATATAGGTATTTATGGCAAGTAACAATAAATCTTTATTGTACACCATATTAAAAAAAAAACATAAACATTTTTTAAACACTAAGGGTACAATGGCGGTCTTATCCCTAAAAACGATATCTATCAGACAACATTTGGATGGACAGGAAAGATATGAAAATTGAGAGGGGGGCAGTCAATGGTGTATGAAGATAAATTTAAGTAAACAAAAATAAGTAAAATACATAAATACGGTAAAAATACGTATATTTATATTTAGATAAACTAGACTTAAATATATAAATGAGACTTAGATAAACATCACAACTAATGTTATGGCTATGTTGTATAATCAAAAACACACAAGTATACCTATAAAACAAAATATAATTTTTTCCTTAACATAAGCACAACAAACGACAAAGCATCAAGAAAGGCACATTACTCCGCATCGGGCGGCACATAATGCCATTCAATAAGCGGTGAGCAATCAATCTCAATCAACTCCAGGCGAAGAAATTTCTTTACAAATTCAACCGTCAATAGTTGGCCTTTTCAGTTAACGCGACAACCCTAGCCGATTATTTCTATGGAAAACTTCCTCCATCCATGGCAGTGGCATTAAGAATATGATAGTTTTGTCACAATCATGTATCTTAATAGGTACTTACTTAATGCTGCGAAAAGTGAGTTTTATCGGACTTGCATACCGGCCGCATATTATCAGAAATTTTAGACTGTAGAGATTTTGTATTATAGTCCGCGCGGAACTAGTTGGCCGCGCCTTAGGTAAGGACGGGGATAAGGCGGCGAGTTACTGTGAATGAAAACAAGCGCCCGCACCCATCCCCGTCCCATCGCGCGCAGGCGACCCCGCCGCTCACATACCTAAGGCGCGGCCAACTAGTTCCGCACAGACTATAGAGACCCTTTTTTGTTAATTTATTTATTTTGTCAAGGTTCGCCGGTGTATTTAGGGTCCCATGTAGAAAGGGCGAGCCTATTGCCATCAACCGGGCACAAATACAAACTCCACAATGCTATTGGAAATTTCACAGAAAAACTCGAACAACACTACTTGTCCCGGGAATTGAACCTGAAAAGCATAGCAGTCGCGCTTCCACCGATAGGCCGATGAGAAAGTTTGTCAGATGGGTTTTATTGATAGATTTTTTTTGTTGTTCAATATATGTGGCCATTTATGTATTTATTAGCCCCTCATAATCTTCTTAACCTTCTTCTACGGAACTAACCATTGGAATTTGTCTTGCTCTTTCTCTTTTCACTTCAGTAATCATTATCAACCCATATACTGTCCCAATATTAGACACTGTTCTCCTATAACAAGAGTTGTCATTGCATGTTCATTTTCAGTATTACCAACCAAATGCATTGACGTAATTTTATCTAATACTTATTTATATAAGCTTTTTCTATTCCCAGAACAATCCTAAAGTTAAACCTTTCAGAGTAACCTCAAATAGCATTTACGGTTTCGTTCAAAACGTCTTATTGGAAATATTTCTGTGCTAAGGGAATTCTTGATCCATCTGTACGGGAAATTTAATAATACCCTTTGCACGATTGTAGGGTTAAATCCCAATAGAAATAATCGTCCAAGTTTTACAACTGCTTTATTAGTCTAGAGGTTGTCAGCGCGAGTGCTACTCTAGAACCAGGGTTCAGTCCCCAAGTCGAGCAAAGTGGTTTTTCTAATAGAATTCACAAATAGCCGCATTTATATGGGACCTAAACCTACCGGTAAAATTTGGGTGTACATTAGCACATCTCTGCCTAGTATGTGAAAGGAAAAACATAATATAGGTACCTATTATAATTATTCATTCATGTCAAGAAAGGTGTGGTTTAATCTTTACGATCAACTCATTAATCGTTCCACTGTCGGTCACAGGTATCTTCTATAAATGAGAGGGGTTTGGCTTAAGTCCACCATGTTGACCTAGTGTGTCACAAATGCAGGTTTCCTCACCACCATATTTTCCTTCACCATTGTGAGTGATACTTAATTATTATAGTCTTCGCGGACTATACCTAATACATAATACGCACATGATTGCGAAGTCAGAGATTTTATTTATTTATTTAGGTTGACCAACAATTGTTTACACTATATACATTTCTGATTTAATGACTAGAGTAACATTTACAAGTGCAACAATTAATTACAGGTCAACACCACATGCACAGAAAGCGGCTTTACATAACATAGATATTTATAAATTATTGAAATTAGAACTTTAAATACAATGAATAAGTAATTTAACACTATATGAGTAACACTATGAGTTCCTTGGAGATTACGTTGGATTTAAGCTCAAGGCATACGACTTGGCAGTTCAGTGGTCATAAATCATCTACCTAGGCTATTATTACTTAATATTATGCGAACATATAACAACAAAAATAAATAAAATGTCAAAGCTGCTGACTCAAGAAACGATTCAAAACTAATTTAACTTTAGATGCTAAAGCTTAAAAGCAATACAGTTAAAAGAGATAAAGTTGTTTGTATTTAGATTACCGTCTGCAAACGTAATTTAGTTTTGATAAAGACTTAATAATCTAAGTGTTATTGCTCAGTTTACACTTAACGAGTTTCACAGCTTAAATTTTAAACTGTCTGAATTTCATTTTCGTAAAGCGAGATTCATCAACTTCGTTTTCATCTAAGAGCTCAATAAAGAATACTTTCAGTTTTTCAAATTTTCGCGACCTAAAGATCAATCAAATATTAAAACTTAACGTTTATTAAATTACGAAAGCAAAATATATATCTTGTGAATCTTCAATGAACTCAGAAACTTAGATACACATCAGCGAGTTACTAGATACAAAATACGTTTGGCATTTAAGCGTGTGTGGGTAGATAATAAAACCCCACTCAACTTTAGCTTGCTGGTGTTTTGATACAAAATAGGTGTTTAAAAGGTTAACCATTTCCAGTACCCATATCGTCCTACGCAGATTGGTTAATTAACTTCGTGGGAATGTTATGATTGTTCAAACATAACCACTTCTGCAGCTGTTGTATTCTTGAAACTTTAAAGGCCAATGTTAACTGATCCGAATATATTTTCTAAGTATTTGAGCCTAAAACGATTCTTGTTTGATATTTTACTCTTTTGATTTCTTTTAGTTTTTAATACAACGTTGCCTCAAACTAAGTTAAATCAAACTCAGATATCTCTTGCGTTTAAAAACATAAATTTCCACACACGTCTGGTTAATTTTTAAAACCAGAACAACAGTACTCTGTAGCCAGAACCTACATGTATTTTTTGTCGTGTGTTAAGTAGGTAAGATCTTGCTAAACCTAATCTGCGCTAATGTATAGTCAAAATGTGCGTATGCTTCATATTTTATGATTAATAAGGTACATATCTCCAAACTGCGACGTTTAGGTTTTCGCTCATAAAACTCTTGGATATTACTAACAGAAAACATTTTAGTGTACCATCTGTCATAACAGCATTGTTACGAGTATCTTTATGGACTAATACTTGCTCTTTATGAAAAGACCGAGCTCGTCTCCGAAGTTTAAGGGCAGTGTTGAGTGTTATAGTCTCTAATCAAAACGTTCGGAGCATCCGGCTCGAAGGACCAAAAGATGGCGGCTGACACTTGTTTAAAAATAAACGTAAATGTCAGTGGTGAAGGTGAAGGGCAAACATATTATTACAACGTGCTATCCCTGGCTAAAAATAAATCTTTCAAATGATGGTAATTAAATATACCGGATTGATTAAAAGTTGTTTATTTCTATTTACCTAGACCTATTACCTATAACCCTACCCATTGAAATTATAAAGTAAGCCGATAAGCCCAATATTTTTTTAAGACGTTTAGTTTAGTCAGAATTATGAGATGTATTATCAAGAATAGGTAGGTACTAATATAACAATATATGTAAAAAAATGTGACAACACAGTAATAACGGATTTTTCTGAGTGAAACTGTATCAAGATTCAAGTAATTTATAAGAGACTCCTCCATATGTGGAGCGCATTTGATGTTTTTTGGTTTCATCAGATAGCGTCCGATAAAAATAATGGCTTGTCATGTTGAAGGAGGCTTCATTTTATGATAAACACAGGCAAGCATATATATTTTCTTTCTATAAAAACTTCAGAAATTTCACATATTCTTATTTTTAGGTACCTAGAATATACCATTATTATCTTTTTGTATTTTTTAAGCATTTTCCATGCTAATCTTCACAATAGATGTCGCTACGTCACCTTAAGACGTAAATTAGAATGTGGAGGAAGATTTCGACTGGCGAGCAGGGCGAGCGGTGGCTTAGTGGTCAGAGCGTCTGGTGTACCGAACCAGAGGGCGCAGGTTCGAATCCTGCCCGCCCGCCGATTTTTTCCTTCATTAAAAATAATATACCATTATGTTAAGCATTACCTACAGAATCTTGTAACAAGCAAATTGTAAGTACGAAGTTATAATAATTAAATATTTTATATTCTTGTAACTGATCAGACCACTTTTTGAAATGAATTCTTAATTTATTAAAAAGTAATCAGCATTTTATAAGTCAAGCGTGTAACATTTATCCTAACATCGTGATCTTCCTCCTAGCCTTTTTCCCAAGCATGTTGGGGTCGGCTTCCAGTCTAAGCAGATGCGGCTGAATATCAGTATTTTACACGGAGCGACTGCCATCAGACTTCCGGAACCCAATTTCTAGGCAATACCGATATTCGAAGGAAAGACTGGTTGTCAAGCTTTTTTTTAGGATTCTGACTACCACTAACAATTGTCATAGGTGTTCGTATGACAACCGGGACCGACGGCTTTACGTGCTCTCCGAGGCACGGAGAGGTCTCGATATGTTAAGAATGGTGACCCATCCACAGACTGACCGCGGCAAGTGTAGCTTAACCTTGTAGATCGGTTGATCAGCGGAGTTACAACTTGGCCACGAGCCCCTCCTATCCTAACATCGTGATAATAATTTATAATAAAATTAATTGGAAAAAAATAATGCAGCCACCTAATAAAACCTTCGAAGGTAATAATTATAGTGATTGAAAGATGTTTTTAATTTTGTAAATTAGTTTTTAATATTCCAATTCTTTTAGCTGGCTAGTTACTTGAAATAATCAAAGAAAAATAAAACAGCTTTCAGGCTTCTGAGCAAAAATATAATACAAAAAACAAAACCCGTATCTAAAATTGAAACTAAAATTAATATTTATAAGATTTTAAAAGGCAAACGCTGTACCTACCATTAAGATTGCAAAAATAGAAGGCATTTCTAAAATGTTATGAAATATACCTAGTTATAGAAAGGCGGCGTGGGTGTAATAAAGATGTTGCCATAACGCATTTCGGTAGGTATGGGCGGGCAAATCTATTCGTGAAAAGGGTTCGCCAACCTGTGCCGATACGCTGTGTTGCCACTGCAAATATCTACTCATAATTCCATAATATATTTAAAATAATTAGTTAAAAAAGAGGTACGAAATTCGAATTCGTGAGGTATTCATTAATTAGAAGAAAGGAATTTTAAATAATTTAGAGAGATAAATATTTCAATTAAAGTATTATTAAAAATGTACGGGTATTAATTTCAGAAATGTTTAAGTATGACAATAATTAGGCAAACACGTTATTACGAACAGCAGAATATTGCACTCACAATAGCTGATATAAAAATCCTTAGGTATACAAACCCACTTTGATTGAATGTAATATTTTTCCAATATTTATGGTTCATGGCAACCCAGCGGTGTGCCGGGCGTACTTTCATACGCCTAACACAAGTGCCAGTATTGCGTGAGCAATCTATTGGCTGTGAAATTTATATCTTAAGGGGAATTTTCATGCTGAGACATTATTGAGATAATGGTGAAGCTCGCGAAGTTCATAATATGATTATATACTTATTGTAAAAGCGAATCTATCCTGAACATGCAACCACTTAGACCGTAAGGACCAAAAAAGAGCTATGTTTTTGCTGGTCCTGTTACTTTTATTATTTTTCACACTGATTTCAAAAGTCGAACTTTATTCTTACTTTTAAATATTTTCTCTTAGTTTAGTTTAGTTTTGCTGGGCATTTTCCGCACTTAGCCTCATGGTTGGGCCTTTACTTTGTTGGGCATTACTTCTTCTCTTATCATTTTTTATAAATAAAAAACGGCTTCTACCAAGTAATCGAAAGTTGCTTTGAATATCTTTTAGGTCTCTAAATCTAGATAAAGAGACACGAAGACTTATAGTTCTTTACGAAGCCACATTTAAGTATCAAGGCCTGTTTAAATACTAAGATAAGGAGTATCTAAAAGACATTTACCCCAATTTGGAAACGAGATTTTCTTGTAGATTAGCTTAAATAAGTAGAACGCTAAGGAAATAAGTTATCTATGTTATTTTTCGTGTTTTAACGTCATTCTCAATCCATTTGTGGTGACACTGCTAGGTATACCTAAATGTGAAAATGTGAAAAATAGATATTAGGCTGTAAACAAATACGCTGATCCTAGTGTGGGTTGGCAGGCTTCACTCTCACACGTAGGTTCATAGTATTTTTGTAACGATGCCGTAAAATACACTAGGGAATATAGATCACACTATGGAATAGTGTGCAACAATATTGTCCGGAGTTTATTACAGCAATGCACCGATACTCCCAGTTCTGTTTCTAGTTGTAAAACTTTGTCTTTAGGTATATATATATATATAGTTGAATACGGTTTTAGAATTGTTCTAAAATCAGTTATAATATTTATTTCGAATTATAATAATAATAATAAAAAAAATACAGACCAAATGAGAGGATATTATAAAATTTACTAAACCTAATTTACTTACAATTAAATATATAGCCAAGTAAATAATATTTTTTTATATGAAAAGCCTCTACCTTAAAATAAATGTGATGTGTGTAAAAAAACATACTAAGAAATTGTTAGTAGAAATTGTTGTTATTGTTGTCCTTTGAGCCTTTATTAGACTCAAAGGACCAATAAGTGGAATCTATTTAGTGTTACATAAATTATCACCATCCAATAAACAGAAACCTATTTCCAAGTTAACCAATCAGTTTACATTATCGCGTTAGGTAACAAAATCCTTATCCATCTCCAGAACAAAAATCTATAAGCCAAAGTTACATCCGTGACTTAAAGGTCAGTTGGACCCTGGACGTCTGTTTGGTCCGCTTTAAGTAATTACATAGATTTAAATCTAGCTGGCGGCTTGTTCCGGTGCGGTTCAATTTCCTGAGGAGACAATTGAGAGTGTAACGGCTAAAGTTTCACTCGGCTGGACGCTGAGCATAGCCATAATAAGCGTTCTCATGTTACACAATTATTGGCTTTTGTCGCGCTGGGCGTATTCCGGATTTTGCTTTGTTTTTCAGATGAATGGCGAAGATTTGCAGCGCTGTCTTTTGTATGGGAATTGTCATTTGTTGTTCCAGATTTATGTTGCCAAGATAATTATGTTGTAACGTGTTGTTGTGTCGTAAACTTGTACGATAATGTTGTTATTGTTGATGTAATTAAATTTTGTTGTAGGCTACACCTGGGTACTCAGTTATTACTTATTAGTCATTGATGTTGTAACTTATTTTCTTTTGTGTACGTACACACAGTTTATTTTCTTAATCATATTTTGTGTTGAGAATTTGTGCAACGGGACGTATTTTAATCTCTTAAATTATAAAGCTTTTTGTGGAAGAAAAACATTATTATTAATTAAATTTTTATTGTATATTTTATTAATAAGTGCTAAATATCTTTGAAAAGTGATTAACTTGTAAAGTTTTTAGTGGAAGAAAAATACGTAGATGAGATTATATTTTTAAGTACCTTATTTAAGAACTTATTAAATACTGGATATTTCATTTTTTTGTTGAAAATCTTTGACTTAAAAGTGCGAGTTGGTTAGGCATTGTTTCATAGTTCTTGATAGGTAGGTACATAAAACTCCGTACTCTTAATGAAGTTATTCAAGTCTGCCAAAGTAATAGATAAGTTTGCCTTTCTTAGAAACAAGAAACCATTACACGAATACACGTGTATGTAGTAGATCGAACATATTGAAAGCTCTCTCAACCGTGTTGATTGCTTTTGGCGTAACACAAATATAGAGATAACTTCAGCAGTCAAATACACCCTGTTTCTGTATATTTAACGCTTGTTATACATCGGTACTGTGTACTTACATGATCAACAAGTACCTGATAAATCATCTTTAAATGTGTGTTAACGTCTCCACTAGGAACCTAAAACTCAGTCGTTATTATTGATTTATTACAGTGTTTCTTATCCATTTTTCTGCATAAAATTTTATTATTAATTCATTTATATATTTTTCTAGACTTTCTAACCTCACTGAATAAAGTAGTTTATGTACTTGTATTTGTTTAGAATCGTTCTGATAAAACAAAGATTTAATTTTATAATGTTCTCTATAATGTTTATAAGCTTCTCGCCAGCGGCTTTGCCCGCATGGTCTTATGAATTTTTCCCTCGTTTTTGCTTCTCCGCGTACTCCGCGCGTAGCGTGATGGTACTCGTATATAGCCTATAACCTTCTCCGATTAATGCGCTATCTAACACAGAGAGGACTCTGAAGGACTCTGTGTTAACTTTTTTACTAAACATTAATCAAACATTTTATGATAAATGATATTTATTATTTACACAAACAGATCTTTCAAAGACACTTTTAAAAGTCAATATTTTTAATTTTTCGCAACTAGATGGCGCTGGCATTTCCTAGCTGACGACCTCCGAGAAGAAACGCCGAAACAATCCCAAATAACCATAGTCTCTTCACTATGTTGAATGAATAGAAAGTAGAAAAAACACAACTTTTATAATTGTTGTAATTAGTCACCAAAAAATCAAAATCGAAATAGTTTTATTTTCACATAGACCTTATGCAGGCACTTATGAAATGTCGAAACTAGGTGCACGGTTCCAAATTAGTCGTTTCCTATGGAGAAGAACCGGCAAGAAACTCCATGGTTACTCTTTTAAATTTAATTTTTTTACAGTTACATCTGATACAATAGTTTAAGGATACTTACACATTTGCTAAATCCAATACAGAAAATAAGATGCGACCAAATTTTTTTCTTTACACACTATGGCCATACGTTTGACCACTACTTCGCCTGTTGGTAAGAACAGTGCGGTCGATGATGTTAAAAAGTTAAAGCATATCACAAGATCCAAGTCCGTACCTATAAAGAAAGAATCTGACGTCACTGCAGCAAACCGTTACTTTCTATCGAATAGATATTATTTTAGATGTCTTTCCCGTAAGCGATATCGCTTATGGTTCCAAAGAGGTTATGTGTAAGCTCGAAAACTTTTAGCCGATATTCCGTTAAGATTCGGGACACGATCTGCTCGACATAAAAACGCCTAATGCTTCCAAATGTGCTTATTTCGGCCTCAACTAAAGTTATAAATATATTATGTAAGTATGAATGCGGAATATTATGTTTGTCGTTGCTTTAGTGATAAAACGATTTTGCAAATGTAGGATGTTTGTTTGCTTATAGTTATTTTTTGTTGTTATGTTTTTTTTAAATAGCTATTTCGAAATCTAAGCAGATGGAGTGATCGGAATACATTTTTGTTTGAGAATTATAAGCAGAGCATTATCTATAGCGAGAACAAAAATAGCTTCTTACTATAAATAAATAAATATCTTTGGACATTTTACACAGCACCATCTAGTCCCAAACTAAGCAGAGCTTGTACTACGGGTACTAGACAATGGATATAATACTTATATACTTTTTTTTGTAAATACATACTTATTATACATAGTAAACACCCAGACAAACACAAATACTTATATTCATCACATAAATATTTGTGTCCTGTGGGAATCGAACCCGACCTCGTGATCAGCAGTCCGGTACTCGAACCACTAGACCACAGATGTCACTATAATATTCATTATCATTATAAATAAAGAATATGTACCCATTTTTTAGCAAATAAATAAATAACCGTCTTGTTAGCCTGGAGGTCCTAAGTGCGACTGCTACGCTAAAGGTCCTGGGTTCAATTCCCAGGTCAAGCAAAGTGTTATTGGTATTTTTTTGTGAAATTCTCAGTAACGTCTCTGAGTTTGGATTTGTGTCCGGTTAAAGGCAATAGGCTCGCCCCCCATTACATGGGACCTTAACATACCTGCAAACTGTGGTTGTACATCAGTATACTAGCCTTATCCTTCGGGAATACAAGCGTGATGGTATGCTAAATAAGTAACTGATTACTGTCAAGTCACGGGGCAGACGTATCGAATATTTGTAAGGCCGGTCGTTAAATTGATCTTTGTAAACGCACCTACGAACATGAGAAAATACTAGATGGATGCCTTAAAGGTGCTTTTTAAATAATCAATAAAGTATCTAATAATACCCATATTGAGGGACTTGTGAAAAAATATGTAATTCGCTATTTCGTGGCGGCGGCCATCTTGGACCGATTTTCATCAAACATAGCTAAGAACACTTCCGACTAATTCAGCTTTCAAATGAAAAAAAAAAACAAAATCAAAATCGGTTCATCCGTTCGCGACCTACGGTACAGACACACACACACACACACGTCAAACTTATAACACCCGTCGTTTTTGCGTCGGGGGTTAAAATATTAAAACTATGACTGCACAACCCTTTACTTATCTTTTTCACAAACTTTCTAATATCGACTCTATTGCCACAACAATGGTTAACAATCAGTGCTATAATAACCAGCTCGGGAGCTTGGCTTTCCAAACGGAAGCTATTTCGCTTTAATGCAGGATATATTCTACTTTATTATAGCCAAGGTAGCAGTTGCAAGTACTTGCAAACTTGCTACTTGCGAGTAGTTGCATCGATTTCCCAATAATGATTTTAGATGAAGATTTAATTTAAATTACTTACTTGTTATAAAACTATAGGCAAATGAGAAAATTTAATGAAAAAAGATGTTTTCTGAAGACGTTTTCTTTAAATATTATGCGGTACCTACTCTTAAACGTAAATAAAACCTGAATATCACGGGCAGTATTGTGACGTTTTTGGCACGTACCTATAAGAGGTAAGTACATATGTGTCCCTTGCTTGTACCTGAGAATTAGGCTTCATAAAAAAGTTAAGTATTACCTACAGTTACCCACCAACCCTAAACTAAAATATCAACCGTATCACAAACAAGTTCCTAAAACACAGATCAAAAGGTGTTCTATCACATCCAACTATCTGTTCAAAGCAAATGCTTTATTCATGATTCTATAAAAAGTACACCGAGGTAATTACGAAGAATCCTTGAGGTCTAAAAATACACCATTTCAATGTTATATGTACTTGCATATATGAAGATTTCATTCGTTTAGGGAGTGGTATGTGGGCGAATGGAGTTAGCAGTAAAGGTAATTTATTCGAAGCTCGCCATGCGTGTACATCGATAATGAACAGTCGTTTTCCGTTCCTCGGGATATTGTAATGGGAATAATAATCTGCGCGTGCACTTTGGAAAATGAATTACGATAAAGTAGATAGGTATCTATTGAATTTAATATATTTTTGGGGACATTTTTACACAGCACCATCTAGTCCCAAACTAAGCAGAGCTTTTACTATGGGTACTAGACAGTGGATATAATACTTATATACTTTATTTTTTTTGTAAATACATACAAACTTATTATACATAGGAAACACCCAGACAAACACAAATACTTTTATTCATCACATAAATATTTGTGTCCTGTGGGAATCGAACCCACGACCTCGTGATCAGCAGTCCGGTAATCGAACCACTAGACCACAGCCGTCATCAAAAACCGAAAAAGACTTCCCCGTACTTTTCCGAGAGGACTTTTTATACAACACGTAGCAAAATTTTGTCGAAATCTGTAGACTTCTTGAGGAATTTTATTGGCGATGATTTAAAAAAGAATTACGTCGAAAACGTAGGCAGTGTATGGTTTGAATATTGTTTTTTTCCAAGATCCTATACCCATAGGTATCCATGAAAGAAAAGTTTTAAAGTTACATTTGACGATAAAAGTAACGGTCCTCTATACACTGGGTAGTCACGTTAACTGGCTTACACATTTTGAATTAAACACAGCTAATTATTTATGTACTTCACAGGATTATTCCGGGGTACTACTTCGTATATGCCGAAGGTGCTGTTGCTCCACCGCTGCAGTTTATGTAAGTAGATAGACATGAATAAAACTACTTTAAAAAATATTGACAGCACCAGTTCTGCAACACTGGTCGCAGTTTTTCCAAAATTACCTTGCAGAAAAAATCTAGTTAATCGATCTACAAAATTAAAGTCTGTGTTGATGTAAGTAGTTACGGTCTAGTTTTAATTGTATGAGAATCTTGAGAGAATAAACCACAAACACGCCTGCTCTTAATGATGTTTTATTTGCGACTAAGTTCAAGTTATTACAATATGACTACTAATAAAAATCAACGTGAAGTACGTAACAGTCTGAAAAGCCTGACAATTTATTGACGGGTAGGGTAGACCAAAAATATATCCTAAGTTATCGGTATTGACTAAATATTGGTTAGAGAAGGCAGTGGCTTTGTGTTAATTACTGACCACAACTGCATCTAGTTAGACTAAAAGCCGAGCCCAACAAAGGTAGGAAAACGCTGGAATGATTATGAGTTTCTAAAGGACTTTCTTCTTAGCTTAGAAAATAAATGTCTTTATTTGGTCTATCTACCTAGGTATATTGACGAGGATCAAATAACAAGCTTCTTCTTATTTCATGATAACCAATAAATCCATAGACACAACCAATGTAAAAAGATCCGCCATTTTTATAATACGTAAAAAGTGTGAATGTGTAAACATATTCCAAATTCAATAAAGACTACCTACATATCTACGTATAAGTGTGAATAAATACGCAATATTAAGGATACCACAACGTCGTTCCGAAGCTGACCTTTGTATCGCAAAAGCTGAAAGCTTTATTCCCCACTAGGGGTTAGCTACCTTATTCTATTGAATTGTTATGCCCTGTGAGACGGTCCTGTTTTGTATCCCGGGCCATAACGCTTCCAAACTTTCCGCTGACTTGATATTTCACCAAGAACTTTTTAATATTTCGACTTTGTGGCTTGTATGTATCAAGGCATGGATATGACGAAGGTTTTATTAGACGTATAGCAATGTCAGTAACATGCTTTGGGAAATTTTGCAGAGATATTCAAATCAAAAGTTAATGTAGATTATAGAAGTGAGTTAGACAAGACTCGATACACTCGTAGTAGGGTTAGCAGCAATTGGTAGCTATCTAGGTGATACTGTGTTAGAGTTGTTCATTTGTTTCTTTCCTTTCTTTATTAAGACCTAAACTTACCTAAATCATGGTCAATTGGTCATGATAAACTGCGACTGCTACTGCTGACTGAAACTGCTATAACATTTTAACCCTTATTGATGTATACAACGATGGGTAAAGCCAACTACAATTCGCTGGGATGTAATCAATTGTCCACAAATGCCATAAAGTCCCGTTTTCCTTAATTGACTTGGACCGCAGGCTGCAAGCTGTGTAACGCCCCATTACACTGAACTTATCTTGGTTAATAAAACATTACGACAAAATAGGTACGGCCATGGGATCAAGCTTTTTCCGTGGGATTCTTATGGTATCCTTGATAGGATAGACAAAGTAATTGAAGAGGTTGAAATCAAAATAATTATACTATACTCGCTCATTCTGACCCTTGGGTAGTTTTCATTGCCCTTTTTCGTGGGTAGACCGGAGAAAAAAGTCGAGAGTCGACGTAACGTAACGTATAAGTTTGAGTCTAATGGCCTTTTACATAGCTTACTGATAAGTTCTCGATAAATTACTTGGCAGATAATTTCATACGACGACGTCTGTGGTCTAGTGGTTCGAGTACCGGATTGCTGATCACGAGGTCGTGGGTTCGATTCTCACAGGACACAAATATTTATGTGATGAACTTAGGTGTTTGTGTTTGTCTGGGTGTTTCTTATAAATTTTAAGTATGTAGGTATTTACAAAAAAAAAAGTATGCAAGTATTATATCCATTGTCTAGTACCCATAGTATAAGCTCTGCTTAGTTTGGGACTAGATGGTGCCGTGTAAAAAATGTCCCAAGATATTTATACAAAAACAATTACATCTTTGAACTTCTCCGGCGGAATGAATATTCAGTAGAATACATATTAACAGTTGCATGGATGAATGTAAGTAGTTCTTGCATCTATAATTAAAACGGTAAACGGTTTACGCATCAAGTAAATTTCTAGATTCATTCAGAGAAAAGTTACAAGTCGTCAAAAATACCTGTTTACTTTCGGCGTCTGACTGACGCCTGTATTAACGGCTCGGCGGCAGCACTGGTCTAGCCAACAGATAAATCAATAGTACCTACTTCTTCCAACCTTTTTCCCAACCATGTTGGGGCCGGCTTCCAGTCTAACCAAATGCAGCTGAAAATAGTATTTTACACGAAGCGACTGCCATCAGACCTCCGCCATCCAATTTCTGGGCAATACTTCGAAGAATAGACTGGTTGTCAGGATTTTGGGCTTCTGACTACCACCAACGATTGTCATTGGTCATCAATAGTCCCTAGATACACTGGTGTAAATATCCTAACAACATTTAAAATAGAAACGTATCGCATACAACCTAATGGGGAAAGCTATGACGTAGTTCGCACACAATCGTCCACCTCACGGTGACGTAAAACTCGTAAAAGGCGGAAGGGGATTATGTCACCGAGAAGGGTAGGTACCTACTGTATGAATAACATTAGACGTACTGCTTCTAAATTACTATCAACCAATCTGACCAAATGTAGAACGAAATTATAATGTGTTAACTAAATATTGTCCAAGAATAGGTACTTAAAAATGTAGGTAGTTATTGGTCTCTGCATTAAACAACTGCCATCTTCCTTGAGTCACCTTCCTTGCTTCGGCTTCCAGCATAGAGTAAAGTAATACATCAGCTTCCAGTCTAACAAGATGTGGCTGAAAATCTAAATTTTACACAACGTGAGCGACAGACATTTACAACCCAATTTCTAGGCAATATCCTAAGTATAGCTGTCAGGTTTTTTGAGTATCTGACTACCACTAATGATTGTCAAAGGGTCGTATTACAAACAAAATCACAATTTAGTTTCAACTAGTCACATATTAATAGGCATAAGACTGATTAATGAAGGTATAATGTTCACTGTAGGTAAAATCTCAATAACTGGGATTTTGCTCTCTAATGATGACTGGCGTGTGTGGGCCAGACCTCGTTTTTGTCGCTAGACATAATAAAATTGTTAGGGCCCGTTCAGCTTTTTGTTACGAGACCCGAAACTATTATTAAATCGTTGATAAGTAAGACATTGATGTTATACCTAGTTTCATCAGTAGTCGAGATTAGATGACGGGTATTAAATTCTCTTTAGATCTCACTTTACGGACTCATAATGCGATCTTTTCTCTTGGTTTCTAGACTAATAAATATGGTTGATATTCCGAAGGTATCCTTGTATAAATGTTAAAGATATGTGCCATAAAACTATGTCAATCAAAAATACGCAGTTACCTTGCGGTCGGATACCTACAAAATTATTAAATATATTTAATATTAATCTTTAAACCAAAATACAAAATTAATTACCAGATGACAGTGATGGGGAGTGCTTTGATGCCTAGGTGCGGAAATATAAGTTTTTTTATATTGTATTTTGTATAACTAAGTATCTAAATTGATATCATTTCTAACTAATTTTATACATTTCAAAGTAACTGTCTGTCTGTTATCTTGTCACTCCTAAACCGCTGAACAGATTTACATAACAATTGAGAAATGACATAAGTACTAGGTTTTTGTCTGAAAACCTTTTGGGACGCGAGTGAAACCCTTCATGCCTAACACTGTGCGAATGTCACTTACACGCCACAGTCTAAAAGTACGAGTTCAATTTTACCAGACGTCTAATAACGATTTGTACGCAGGTGTATTTGACAGATAATATCTAGAAATCAAATTGAAATCGATCTTGTAACGTTTTTACAGACATTTAATATCCTCAGACACAAAGACACATTAATGTGATAGACGAATATGACAAAATCACACAAACCTTTTCGAAATGAGAAAATATCTTATGATATAGAGTTCTAAGTTATTTTTAATGAAGGAAAAAATCGGCTGGCGGGCAGGATTCGAACTTGCGTCTTCTGGTTCGGTACACCAGACGCTCTGACAGAAGACGCAAGTTCGAATCCTGCCCGCCAGCCGATTTTTTCCTTCATTAAAAATAACTTGTAATCTTAGCATGGAAAATGCTTAAAAAAATACAAAAAGATATATAGAGTTATTTCATTGTTTATTGGATCAACAGGGGCCTCTCTCAGAATGAAAGGGTTTTAGGTGTACCAGGTTAACCTAGTGAAGAAAAGAGACCTCACACAACATTAAGAAAATCTCTCAGACAAATAAGTACCTAGGTTTACTCATAAAGTTTATTATTTAAACGAGTATTAATAATTGGAGACCAGGGGGGCTAGACAAGTTGCATTTTGACATTCGAATCGACAAACAAAATGTATGGAAATGACACAAGCTTTCGACAAATCGGGCTGTCACTAATGTCATTTACATACATTTTATTTGTCGCTTCGTTGCGAGTTGCGTTTTGACATTCAAAACGCAACTTGTCTGGCCCCCCAGGATCTTACGTAGCATGTGGACATCTCTAGTCTCTGCCTACCCTAATAGGATACAGGCGTGTAACTTAATAGTTTTTCGGCAGCGGCTTCGCCTGCGTGGTATTAGTATTTCATCCTTTATTTCAACCTTACAGGCCTTTCTTGGCATTAAAAAGTAGCCTATGTCCTTTCTCCGGCTCTAAACTATCTGTATACCAAATTTCATTTAAATCGGTTCAGTAGTTTTGGCGTGAAAACGCGACGCGCGATAATATTAGTAAGTATATTTCCTTTACCTATATCGTAATCACAGATGCGTGTGTTAAATACAAACTCGATACTTGGGAGCCCAGTCATATAACGACTTGAAAACTTTCAGTTTCAACTATTTGCAGCAACATTTAACCCAGAATTCGTAGCCCAAATAACCTACCTACATGAGATTTCCAGCTCCTAGGCACAATTAATTTAATATCCCACACATTTCGTTGTTAATTGGAACGAGGCCCGACACCCTACGTACACATAACTTTAAATTGAATACCTATCTAATATATGCCTAAATTTATGTACCTACATAACGAGATTGAAGCCCGAGTACATGAAACCAGTATTCAATTAGTATATACGTGGATATAAGGTAAATACAATTTCTATGAATATACTGAAATTATGTTTGAGGAAATTCGTTCCTGTTTCAGTGGAGAATTGTTTTCTTTTATGATTTGATAACTTTGGAGATTCTACGAATCGATAATTTATTAATAAATAACTAGCTTTCCGCCAGCGGCTTCACCCACGTGGTATGGTTATTTCTTATAACTTTCATCCCCTATTTCTACCCCTTACAGCTTGTTTTTCACAATAAAAAGTAGCCTATGTCCTTTCTCAGACTCTAGACAATCTCCATACCAAATTTAATTTAAATCGGTTCAGTAGTTTTGGCTTGAAAGCGCGACGGGCAGACAGACAGACAGAGTTACTTTCGCGTTTATATTATGAGTAAGGATCTTGGTAGATATTAAAGAAGTATTCTAAGATGGAAATCATTCTTATAATTTCGCAAAAAAAACGGGCTAATTGATATTCTTAGGTACAATCTAAAACTTCTGAAAATATTTAACAACTAATAAATACCCACTAAATAATAAGCAATTGTTTGAGGGCGTTGACAAACCTATTCAGAAAATGTATAAACTAAATTATGGTATTGGTAATCGTGCGTGATAAAGCGACGACTGTACCAAACCAACTGTAAATTCCAGACGCCTTGATATTAATGCCGTTTTTTTAAAGATCATCGTTTAACTCTGATAGTTTCTCTGAAGCTACTGCAAAAATGTAGGAATATTATTATTTATCCTTCAGCCCCCTCACATTATAGATTCACGACAAGTTACGACGGCGCGCGCCCCCGTGCGTGATATCATTTGTTAACAAATTGATAGGCACCAATACACCTACCCAATAAATAAGCTACATTCCATATTTTTGGTAAAGAAAAATACAGAGTAACGAAGGTAAAATATCGATATTAGTTCTGAGAATATAAACACCAAATTAGTAGGTAACCAACATTATATTACCTATTTTGTTAGACCTGCAACTGCGTGACTACCACGCTAGAGGTTTTGGGTTCGATTCCCAGTTTTTTATAACTTCTTGTTATTTTTTATAACTTCTCAGTAGCTAGCAGCTCCAGCAATAGGCTCCCGTATAGGAAACGACCCCTATACGGGACTTTAAACACACCGGCGATCTGTAAGTGTACACTGTACTTTTATAGAACACCTCTGTCTAACGTTTCGGGGAATACCGACTTACAGATTCTTTTCTCAAAACATTTATTTATTTAAACTTCTATGCACAAAAATGGTACATAAGGCGGACTTAATGCCATATGGCATTTTCTACCAGTCAACCTTTGTGTCAAAAAGAGTCATGTAACAAAAACAAGGTAGTTATTTGTACATGAAAAAAATATGTAAATACTAAAATAATTTGAGCAGTTAGATAAGATAACAAGAGAAACCAAAAAACTTTAAAAATGAATACAACAAATACAATTTCTACAGTAAACAATATTTAAATAAAAAAAAACATCTATCTAGATAATTAAATAACCACACTAGAGAAAACAGTACGTAACTAAAATAAATTGCAATTTGACTTAGGTACTTATTGTTGTTACTGTGTACCTACTGTTTTCATGTTACGCAACCGCAATCTTTTTGTCAATATTTTCAACAACACGAGTTATTTTTAGCTAAGCAACAACACTTTATATGAAAACGACACCTCGAAAAATAGCTTGAAAACATTTTGAGCTTCATAAAATGTTTGCACGGAGTAACAAATTGCATGTAGTATCTACTGGCGGTGTGCCACGGAGCCGGGGCTTTTGGCCCTTAGCGGGAACAAAACTGAGTGGTGGCAACCCTATCGTGACGACGTGAGCCGCTTATGTGAACTAGCTCTTATGTCTACTGCCAATTTCGACGGTCCATTGAATCAAACTATTTCGATGGCTATCAGAGTTAATTAAATTATTGGTGTTTAATTTGAGTGCCGCGTAATTAGCCTAGTTATATCATTGATTGGAACTGTTTGCAACTGTGGTCATTAAACCTGTAATTATTTCCGAAGGGTTAGGCAGAGGCGTACTAATATATACCCATAGTTCGCCGATATGTTTAGCTAAAATCCGAACTCCGAATTTTATATAATAACCCAATAAGACCGTTCGTATTGGGAATCGAACCCAGGACCGAGCGTAGCAGTCGTGTTTTGGACCCCTACCAGGGTTACACAGACTGGGTGTAGATATTTTTTTTACTTTTTCATGTTTTTTTCATTAGTACTATAAAATCATTTGACAGTACTTACATAATAAAACATAGAAAAGAAGCTTAAACCTTGTATATCAATAAAATAGAACCTAAAATCGCATGAAACTAATATCGAACAACGAACGGCAATCCTATCCGCCATCGAGATCCATTTATAACACTGAAAACAGATCACTGCAAGGTAACGCTGACTAACATACTTCATTTACCTACTCAGGCTGAAGCTCAGATATCAAATTACCGCCATAATCAGGCTAGACGTGATCGCAGACCCGTCGAACTGTCACGAGTATGAGCCACTAATTCATTATGCTAACGAGACACGCTGCCGCCGACGGTGATGGATTAGCCTTTCTCCCCTTCGCATAAACGCGACGGCGAGAGGAAATGCGTAAAAAATGGACCAATAACAGTGTATGCAAAAGTTGGGCACCCCCGTGACGTAAAATATTAGGTTATTGAAATTTTCCGGACCCGTAGAGCGGAGTAGACAAGACTGCTAACACGGCTTCTTACGTACCGAAAATAGCATTTCGCTGTAACTTTGCGACGTTTCCTAGGAAAAATAGAAGTCGTGAATTAAAAATGAACTGTTCTTGCTTTTCAGTTGGTGATTTTACTGTATTTGCATTGGGTTGGGGGTTTCTGTTGGCATTTGTGTTGAATCTGATTTAGTTTGTTTTTAAATGGTTACGATAGCCGCACTTTTATTACGTATATTCTATTATTATTATTTTTATTCTTTAAGCACATTATGTACAGAGGCGGATTTAATGCCTAAGCCATTTTCTACCAGTCGACCTTAGGGTGATGCATTTTTTATTATTTCTGAATAATGTATTTTCCTTCTTTCTTCCTCATTTATAGAAATTGTGTTTGTCTCAATAATTTTTCTCTAAGCTGTTTTTTTTGTCTTTTTTATCTGTTGATTTGTTTCTTAATCTTGTTTTTTAATGTCCGTCGCAAATTGTATAGCTATTAATGTTGCAGCATGTAGCAATTTAATGTTGTACCTGTTTATTTCCAAAATAAATAAATAAATAAAGACTAGAAATTTTGGCAATATAAAAATTAAGAGTCCACCAAAAAAAAACGTAACATTTCAGTCATCACATTTATTCCAAGTAATAAATTATTGTTATTTAATTTGTTATCGCGCTTTAAATCATCATCAATTAATCACTATTTTTAACGATTTCATTCTTGTGTTTTAACGCACAGTGGGTCAACAACAGCTTCTTATAATTGAAAGATCTTGTGCAGTACGTGCATTTAAGCCGTCGAACGCCCGTATGGACGGATGAATGTCTTCTTAATTGGCCAGGAGTCGCGAACTCCTTGGAACACGTCACACATTTAAACGGCAAATCGCCAGTGTGTTTCCTCATGTGCACCTTAAGGAAACACTTCGCTTTGTACCTGTTGAAAAGAGAATTATAATTAACTTGTACAAAAATCTTGAGCGATCTGCGTTATTGATTTAAGATACCAGATTCCCAAGTCGAATAATCTAATATTGGCGTTTTTATGAAGAAATACCTTAATAAAAGGCAAGGTGCTCCTAGCACCCCCGACCGACGAGCATACATGGGGAAGTTGATGCAAATAGATGAAGCGAAAGTGGTGTGCCAGGATCGTAGTAAGTGGAAAGCTATAAGTCTCTGCCTACCCCAATGGGAAACGGGCGTGAAGCTATGTATGTAAATCAGCCTAATCTTTTGAGGAATATAGTATGAGAGAAAACATTTGAGTCTTTTTACTAGAGACACGATAGCCAAAATATCAATCTATTTATCTTGACCTGTTAGATGTTTAGGTCAAATCTTGCAAGTTAAATTAAACTTTATATCGACTTATGACTTTGAAGCTGTCAGAGGAATTGAAGAAACCCCCAACCAATAAAGTTCGTAACCGTGCAAGAAATTATAAACTAGAGAAACGCGTCCCTATTTTGAACTTGGGAGTGCGTGGTAAGTGTCTTTGAGACCTAATAATTACCCAAGGATATGCCTAGTAGAGCTGCCGAGGTGCGACCAAAAAGAAGACAAGAACACTACACTTCCCCGGAGTTCTTTGAAGAGTCAGAACTCAGAGGCGACCGAAACAGTCACCTAAAAATTGGAGGTTCAAAACAAAAGAGGTTTAATATATTTACCTGGAACCACAAATATCACAGCAATAAGGTCGTTCGTCACTATGCGTTCTCATGTGCGTTTTCAAGTACATTGGTGTATGATACGCCTTGAAGCAAATTTCACATTTATAGGGTTTCTCTCTGGCCAAAATCTTCTGATGAACGCTGAGAGTGTGCTGGCTTTTGAACATTCTGTTGCAGTGTGTACATTTCAAAGGCGCCGTTGTGACATGTACCGATTTTATGTGTACCTAAAAATAATATGCAATGAAAACAAATAAATCGTAATATAAAACACCTTTAAAAGATTATATTGCAGCACTGAATCGTTTTTTTTTTAAATGAAAGCAACGTTGTCGTAAAATATATTGAGAGGTTAGGTTAGCAATGCGGTAGAATAATAGCATTCTTTTTTAGAATTTATAATTATTAGAATGACAACTATCACGAAGATACGTCTGTTTCATCTTAATTTAATAAAAAAAAAGGCTTTGTATCAATTGTAATCTTATTTAAATCAAAAAGTGGTTTCTCTATAGAAGCGTTGGACACCAATAAGGAAATAGAAAGAAAAAGCAAATTTTTTACACGTAAATTTGTGGACCGTGTGTAAGATTTGCCGCACACGTCACAAATATGCTTGGCTTGGTTTGTGTGACGCATCAGATGGTCCTTAATCAAATATTTGCACGCGAAACTGAAACAAAATAGAGTAACTTAGAAAAACATAACGTTTTGTTCCGCGCAGTGAATTAACCAAACATGTGGCGAAGAAAATTATTTAATTATAGTCTGCGCGGAACTAGTTGGCCGCGCCTTAGGTATGTGAGCGGCGGGACGGAGGGGCGGGGTCGCCTGCGCGGTGGGACGGAGGGGCGGGGGCGCCTGCTTTTGTTCACAGTAACCCGCCGCCTCACCCCCGTCCCTACTTGAGGCGCGGCGAACTAGTTCCGCGTGGACTATAATAGAAAAAGCTCATGAATCGTTTTTGGGTTTTTCTATAATATTCTCATAGCAACACGGGGTTTTACAGGATCGTAGCAAGTGGAAATCTATAGTCTCCGCCTACCCTTAAAGGAAATAGGCGTAAAACTATGTACGTAAATGTATGTAGATAAGTTTCGATCTGTGCCCAGTTAATGGCAATACGCTCGTCATCTATTTCATCA
Source organism: Acronicta psi (assembly GCA_946251955.1). Classification (NCBI taxonomy): domain Eukaryota; kingdom Metazoa; phylum Arthropoda; class Insecta; order Lepidoptera; family Noctuidae; genus Acronicta; species Acronicta psi. The sequence continues at coordinate 3,658,195 of OX276475.1, read as the reverse complement.
GACGCAAGGATACCGGTGTACAATAGTAGGAATTCTGCCTAGCCCTCCTGAGAAACCAAGGCGTGATGGTAAGTAGTTAAGTACTTATGTAATATATAGCTTTACTATCCCTGAATGAAAAACGGTGTGACAGAAGTTTGGAAAATAAGTTTTGAAAAACTTTTAATTAATATTTTTGTCTTGCTTACTTTTTCCCACAAATGTCACATATATACCCAGGAATGACATGAGATCTTTCATGTATCCTCCAAGATTTGAATCGTTTGAATTCTTTATTGCATCGCAAACAGAAACCTCCTGATTTCTTCAAATGTTCAAGTCGATAGTGAAAGTGCAGCGATAATTCCGAATTTTTCAGCTGTTTGCAAATGTGGCACATAAACCGCGATCGGAATTTCGTTGAACAATGGGATAACCTGAAAATATTATAGTTTATTATGGTTTTTACAAAATAGGGAATATGTGTCTGACTTAAAAAAAGCTCAAATATTTTTTTTTATGAACTTTATCGTTTTAGAATTATGTCTATGTAGATATTTTTTCATATTATTTCTTTTTTGATGAGAAAATAATTATTAAAAACTCCAAAAAAACTGTTGGGAATTCAAATCACTTGAAACGCAACACTATCGGTCAAATGGAATATGACGTCAAAGTCTACTAAAACAGTGTCTGTTGTACGTGGTTGTTTGGTTGAGAGAACGTAGACTTTGACGTCACGGCAAGCGCGCCAAAATCGCGGGTGTTTAAAATGCCAATATCTGTCTTATAATTTAATACATTTTTTTGTTACTTAATTTTAGTTTTAAGGCGTTGGATTTTTTTTTACGGCTACATAACGATATAAAGTATCGTTTAAAAATATAAAAAAAAAATGTGCATATTCCCTATTGAGGTATAACATTTTTTTTCTCTAAAAATACAAACAGTCACTTAGGTACATAATAACAATAGTCATTCTAAGTTCAATTAGTAGGTAATACCTACACTAAAACAACCTTACAACCAATAAGCACAATACTTTGTTTCAAAATTAGATAACATACTGCGGGCCCATTTTACCACCTCTTGAGAAGTTCCAGTTAAATTACTTAGCAAATAATTTCATACAAGTTTTGTTCCATTTTTGAATTATTCCAGCGGTTGGCTGCTATCCAGCCGTGGTGAAACAGGCCCGAAACGTCATAATATTTATTATGAATTTCAATAAAGAACAACTTTCAATTATTGAACTGTCTTTATCCCTCGTAAAGCTCACCGCGCACTGGGAGCTGAGCATAGCAGAGCATTATTTTATGACACTCTAAAATGAACTTTAAAACTATGAATATATTTCCATTTCCTCCTCATCCTTTCCTCTGCTCTCAGTCTGCGCTGATCCTAACTCGTTTCGTATATGATATTGTATTTTTTTAATGCACAATTCATTTTATATTATTGCATTGCATTTAATATTTTTGCTTTGTATGTGCCCGATATGTCTGATGCTGACTATACTGTTATATTTTACTGTAAAAGTTGTACAAATTTCTGCTATAAACCTTTTATTTTATTTTATTTTTCTTGTCAGGGAACTGGGAAGTGTATAAAAATATAAACGATACAAATAAAATAAGCAAGTTAACTTTAACTGTTATTGTCAATATGAAATGACTTTTTGTTCGTGTATCAAAAAATATTGGGTTACTTCAATAGCGTTCTTTACGCGGACTGCCCTTAAAATTACTTACCTATGAATAGTTATAGCGGCTAAGTCGTGACCAACAAATTCACATAACTTACACACCAAGTCATTGTTTGACCAATGCTCATCCAAATGTTTGCACAAATTATCATAATCAGTACAATTATATTTACACAAACCTATAACAAAGAAATGATAATAATAATTTTATTGCAAAAAAATATAATTGTGTATGCGAATAAGTAAGGAAAAACTATTTTTTTTTGATATTTTGATATTTTTTAAAGAGGTAAATAATAAAATTGTTTATATTTTATATTGTTTTATCTTTGTTAAGCTTATTAGGTACCTACCTACCTAGTAGATTCAAATTGGATTTATTTAAAATTACATTCAAATTCATTACATAAGTCATAATTCAAAACTTTACATCCAAAGTCAATGAATGATGTGGTCTCCTATATTAGAAGAGCACACTTGTTATCTGTCCTTAAGTTCGTATTTCATAGCTTGTAATATGTGTATATCTTCTATTAGATGGAAATAAATAAATTAAAATATAATAATATGTCCTTACCACAAAATAATAAGCGTTTATCTTGATTTTGTATTATTTTGCTATTTTCCTTGGTGCATTTATCACTCTGGAGTTCATTCTTAGCTTGAACACCATTTTTATTGGTATCAACCTCCAAAATTCTACCTAAAAGAACACAGGCATGAAGGCATCCATACTTCTTGTTACTTGAATAAAGAAATATTTAAAACTTACCATTTTCGACATTATTTCTATTACTTCTACGATTGCTAGATTTGCATACTTTTACATGTGACAGATACCATTTTTTCTTTGCTGAAAAAGCCATTTGGTTAATATTTTTTACCAAACTTAGATTTATCATAAAAAAATATAGAAAGTGTTGTTTTGGACATATGGGAAAATGTGAAGGTATGGGTTTATGTATTATGTAATGTAATTTATGTTGACAACCAAAAAATAATAAATATTTTTAAAAAGGTTTATGTTTTTTTATAAAAGGGAAAAGACTTTTATGACTCCAAACAAAAATAATTAATTAACTAATTAAAAAAAACTGTAAGCAGACACTAATAATTAAACAACAAATATCTCACACAGAAAGAACATTTTAGACTTTGTGCACAAATACATAAAAAAAACATCAAGTAAGTATTAAAAATATTAATAATAATAAATAATACTTACTATATTTTTTCTTACACTTTCTACATGTATAAACCTTCTTTGCAGCAGATTTTATACTGATTCTACAGAGCTGATTTTTTGTATCTTCTAAAGATTTTTGTTTTAAATCCCCTTTTTGTATATCAGAACTGTCAAATTCACACTCATTATCAATATCTATATCATTATTTTCAATATTTACTTCATTCTTTATTACTTCTAAGTGGTTTTGTTGTATAGAATAATTATCGTTCTCACTGACATTTCCAATATTTGTTTCATTATTTGTTTCTTCTTCATTTAATTGTATATCACTTTTAATTTTAATTTCAGTAAATAGATTTTCAACATTGCTATCTGTATGGAGCATATTAGAATCATTGTCATTATCATTATCACTGGTCATGTCAAATGATTCATTTTTATTTGTCAACTCAGTTTCCATATCAGTGGATTCCAAGTTTTGTTCTATACTGTTGAGAATATCATCTTCTGTTTCGAGGGTCAACTTTGGAATATTACATTTCTAAAAAGGAACAGCAGGTCAATAAAGTGTTTATTAACCATTTAAATAAGATTCCAGATAGTCTAAAATATTTTGTTTGTAGGAACGGAGACGATAATGAGACAAAGTGAAGTTACTTTGATAAAGAACAGATATTTAATAAAATAACAGAGCAATCAGATTAGATGACTAGCTACCAATAACACTACCAAGGACCTGTTTCACAACTTACTGATAAGTTCCCGTTAAGTTACTTAGCATAATACAACATTTGTTCCAGTTTTTAATTTATTCTGCTGTTAGCGGCTATCCAGAGTAAAACAGGTCCTAAATTCGCTAATAATTAATACACTTATTATCTGAAGGAATTAATAGGTATAAAAAATATCAACTTACCACATCAGTCATAGATTTCCAAAGGCTATCAGATTTATGACACAGATCTTTAAATTTAGCATATTTTTTGACATTATTGGCACAACTCTTACATATTGCCCGAGGTTTATCCTGCATTGTTAACTAAAAAGTATATAATTTTACTATATAGTAGTAAATTTGTAAAATATGTATCTACTCTGGTCACAACCAGAGTCAGTGTCACCCTTATTCTGTAAGAAAGCTGGGTAAGTGATGATGACAATAGGTAGGTATAGGTTATTGTAAATAAATAGGTTCTAACAAAATGACGAAAAAGGATAATATTATTTTGGTTGAATGATACGCTTCAATAGAATCAAAAACGAAAGATCACAATAAATAACAGAGCATACTCTCATACTACTTAGCTTTACTGTTGTGAATTTGTGCTAAGGGCAGGATGATTGGAGTTCCTAATGTAGGTCTCTGATCAATATTGCCAATTGCAACTACAATTAATAAAGAGCCAAAGAAAGATATATATGTTTTTGTAAACAGCGAAAACTTACCGGAATACCAAAACAATATTGATACAATGTCAACCAGCCGTTCAGCTCACTTAACATTACCATTTCGGTACACTGCGAAACAAGACATATTCGACAAACACAAATGTTAATTTCTTCGTCTATATTTTTATTAGCCATCATCATTAATGATAACAATTTAACAATAAAAATTCTACAAATACAACCAAAACATTGACCATTCGACCACACACGACTTTATGTTTGACGTTACGTCAAGCGTCAAAGTCAATGTCAGTTGTTACCAAGTGACAGTGTCAATTTTAACCAATCACGAGAATCTGCAAAATGCATGGAACTAATATGTCAAACTTCGTTACACTTCGTTATACTAAGTATACTTACTACTTCCATGGCAAAATGTCTTTCATTTCATTACGCGACGATTGCTTTGATTGTAAAAAAAATCAGAGCCGTCAAAATATTGCGTTTTAAACGGTTTGAGGAATTAGAGGTCTCCTTTGTTAGTTAATTATTGTTGTTATCTTCCTAGCATTTTCGCAACCATGTTGGGGTTGGCTTTTAACCAGACGCGGCTGAATATCAGTTTTTACACGAAGCGACCCAATTTCTGGGAAATATGGAAATACCATGGAACTAATATGACTGTGTGAAACTTCGTTATACTTCGTTTCTAAGTATACAAGCTTTACTACTTCCATGGGAAATACTGATATTCGAAAGATAGACTAGTTATCAGGGTTTTTGGGCATCTGACTACCACTAACAACTGTCATATAGGTAGTCGTATGACATCCAGGACCGACGGCTTTACGTGCTCTCCGAGGCACAGAGGGATCTCGACACGGTCTCGATATGTTACCCATCCACAGACTGACTACGGCAAGCGCAGCTTAACCTTGCAGATCGGTTGATCAGTTACATTCTGTGCTCAGGGTATTTTGGTAATTCCCTACCTAGGTACCTATTTTACCTTCTAAACCTTCGGTTTAGGTAGGTACCTATTTTACAAAAGCTATAATATTTCAAAATCAGTTTTAAATCACCCAGTTTTTGATCAATGACTGACTGCGAATAATTTACGGAGCATGAGGCAGAAGTGAGATAAAATTGCTCAATTTATCAAACTACTCAGGTTTTTTGTGCTCAATGGAGGGGAACATTAGATCACTTTAAGCGCTCGCATTATTCTACGAAGGGCAAAAACATACCTACCTATGTAACCCTTCCTTTGTCGAGTCGTCACGGTGAAATCACTTAGTTTTTTTTAATGTTGTTAACCTATATTCAGTTTTTTTTCACCTAGGTACCTACAGTTCTCGCCAAACTTATTGTCCGGGTTGAAGGTACTAGCTAACTTTAACCCGGCCGTAAAAATTGGAGAAAGAAAAATGATGGATTAAAATTATTCAAAACGAGAGCCTACGACTTGAGCTTTCGTTTTTATTTATTTACAATCCTATAATGTTGTTTCTCCGACTTTTACGGCCGGGTTAAAGTTAGCTTGTGCCAACTTCAACCCGGACAATAAGTTTGGTGAGAACTGTACCCTGCACATAATAATTTTGGTCCTTTAATCCTCGTTTAAAAATACTTTTGATGAAGATTAGCACTATTGTACTACTTCACGATCCTGGTTGGTGGACTTAGGTATTTTATGAACTACAAAATAGATAGGTTCTTTCATGACTTACCTACTATTTTTTTCCATGCAAATTAAAGAGCTGACAAACTTGTACCTATGAGAAGTTGATTCGTTGTTTTTTGTCATTTTTTATTTTATAGGTCCTACGTAGGTAGGTACGTAATGCTTTAGCTGTAAACTGTGTTATTTTCTATAAATACTGAAAGCAGTAAGTATTACAGAAAGTTATTACCTATTTATAATATTAGTAGGTATGCATATCCTAGCTGATTTAGGTATAAGCGCGAATCTGAAATAAACTTCGCTTTTTTTGAGGCATCCACTTACACAGAATTTAGCGAAATTCCCAAGGGAATAAATATCCATAATGTTTAACGCTGGTAACACCTAGTACCTATAGATAAACACCTAAACGTCTCTTGTTTTTAGGGTTCCGTATCCGAACAGTGCCAACGGGACACTATTACTAAGCCTCCGCTGCCCGTTCGTCCGTCCAGCCTGTCTGACAGAGGGCTGTATCATGAACCGTAATAAGTAAAGTTGAAATTATCACAGTTTCTATTTCTAGTGCCACTATCAACAAATACTAGAATTTAATTTTCTGATAACATGGTACCTACGGAACCCTTGTATGTGCGGGTCTGATTCGCACTTGACCGGTTTTTTTATTAATATTAAAGGACCAGCAACTAAAACCGCGAAATAAAAGGCGAATAATAATAATTTATATTGGCAAACTGGTATCTTCAGGGGCGTTGATAATCTTCAAATTCAAAGGGGAAGGTGAATATTCTGTTCACGTAGTACCCCCGTGCGTCTGCCCGTAAGCTACGTGCTCCTACTTGCCATAACTATTCCTACATTATAAGCAGATACTTTGGATATAAGAGTAATCGAACAGACGCGAATGTTCTTTGAATTGACAACGTAAAAGAATTTACCTATCGATGTATTTTTCTGTAGTGAACACAGACCAGCAAATGTACGTACTTGTTAGGGAAATGCTTTAAACCTATGCACTTTAACCTTTTTCATTTAAGAAAGGAGTTCAAAATTCTTGATTTCTCATACCTTATACCATATTATGTCGTCTAATCTATCTATATTAGGAAGTCTGTCCTATTTACAAGCTTTTATACAACTTGCTTTGTTAGTAAGTTTTTTCTTTAGTTGATTGTCACAGTTTTCTGAGACGAGCTACTGAAAATAACCTTGCTTATGCAGTTTTTTTTTAAATTCTGCCAATAGAAATGTCAGATCAAAATTAATACAACAATCGTGTGACAATTTTCGTAAAAACACAGCTGTTTATTTAATTCTTTTGTCAATTTTACATCAACAGTTCGCCGATATGTTTAGGTCCCATGTATTAGGGGGCGAGCCTATTGCCACCAACCGGGCACAAATCCAGACTCCGAGCTTCTACTGGGAATTTCACAGAAAATCTCAACAATACTTATATACATGTCATAGTAATGGTGGCTTTTCTGAAACAAAGACTTCGTGTGGTGGGAAACTAAAGCCTTACCTTCCTCTATCTTTAGGTGGATAAAAACTATTGAACACTATTTTCTACAGTTTATATTACATTAAAATAAATTTGCGTACATTATATATTCTGCAGCAGCTTTGAATATAAGGTAGCAATACAACTGTAGCAACATAAACATTTAATTAAGTCGTCGGTCTCTGTATTATGCTCGTAATCGAGACATTCTAAAGCCCGTAATGGAACGCAAAACGAAACCCGAAACTCTCTGTACCTACTTTAGCGATCCCCGAGGCACTCATTAACGAGTTTTTAGAAGCTTTCCTAATGGAATAAGTGTGGATGCATTAAAAACAAATTTTACACAAAGGCGTGTTGGGAGTTCCCCATAAATCTCATAGGTAATGCTTTTAAATTGGAGCTCCGGCAGGCCCCGGTGTCAACATAGTCCTCCAAAGCCTTCCGTGACGTTATAAATTCAGATACCAAATAAAATTACGAGGGTTCTATAATATCTCGTAAAATTGCAATCGTTTGGATGGCCCGTTTTGCTACGTAGGTGGAAAAACTGTGTTTTTGGCAGGGACCGATATTTTTCTGAAAACAAAAGTTTCGTTGAAATGTGATGATTTTGAGACTTTATAAATTTATAAAGGGTACTGCTAAACACAAACGTAGGTACTCAAGGTATAGGTATTATAAGTTAAGCAGTAATAAGTACTTCATGCAGCGGTAAAACGATTATAGTAAGTCAACTCATGCAAGTCAAACAATGGAGTCTGTATTAAGTAGTTTTATAAGGGTGGGTACAGATCAAGTAACATGTTGTATAACTTAATGTTATATAACATTGTTTTTCAACATTGCAACATACAAGAATACTGAAAAAATATAGAATAACAATGCAATATAACCTGTTATATGACATTGTCGTTTGTCGTTCTGCAGTGCAGTACAAAATCTCAAGTAACAATGTTATAAATATTAATAACACGTTAAATAACTAGTTATTATAAATATCACGTTTTATAACATTCGTCTTTTATTTACTGAAACATGTTATGTAACTATGTGTTGCGTACACATAGATATATTATATAACACTTAGGGCCTGCTTCACCACTTCTGGATAGCAGCTAACCTCTGAATAAATTAAAAAATAATAAAACCCATATACTGTCCCAGGATTAGGCTATAGTCCACCACGCTAGCCTAATGCGGGTTGGCAGACTTCACATGCCGTCGAGAAAATCTCTCAGGCATGCAGGTTTTCAGTTTCAGGTTGCAAATTAATGTATATGTTTCCGGAAAAATATAATCTGGCGGTCTTCAAAACTCGTGTGAGTGAATAGGTACTTACTGTGTAAGCGTTCACCATCGTCGACCGCACTATTGCTTACCAACAGGCAGAGTATTGGTCAAACGTAAGCCCATAGTGTGTAAAGAAAAATGGAACAAAATTTGTATGAAATTATCGGCCAGCTAATTTAACGGGAACTTATCAGTAAGCTGTGGAGGCCCTTAACAAATCTCAATATCATTATTCTCATTTTTATTTCATACAAATTCCAGAGACTTAGCAGAAGTATGTTCAAGTTTGGCGATTAATCGTTCGTTAACAACTTGTGACTATACGAATAGTTTTTTCGTCCCCTAGCATCGTTAAGTCCCAACTTGTCATCGTGGCCAATCCATCTTCTAATCCGACTTGTTGCTCCAACTTAACGGTCTTAGCAAAGAGGTTAAACTAATATTCGTTATAACAGAATCAGCGAAGAAAATATACTTAACTTCACGCGTATATTTATAAAGGTTAGGTAGAGGTACCTATACTTACTGCTGAATAGTTGTACGACCATAATTTTCCGGCATCTTTTATATAAACTCCGAGCTTTTCATAAACACTGAATAACACTTCGGTTTTCGAAGACAGGTAGCGTAGCGTAGCTTTTTGTAGCGGTATCGCAGTCAGTAGGCACACGAACCCTACTGCGATACCGCTTAGCATGCATTCCAAAATTACAGTAAGTACCTACAGTTGGGAACCTCTATTCTTAAAGTCGGTTAAAAACAGAAATAAGCAACAATATGTTTGAAATTATGGAGCTTCCATAGGTCCTCTTGTTTAACTATTAACTATAATGTCATTGCCCATAATATGTATAAAATTATTGTAAGCCGTAAATCGTAAACAGAAATCTGAATGTACACGAAGTGTTGTATAAAATACAACAATTAAAATTTAACATAAGCTTCAAGCGGTTAACGTATCGCGCTTTAATAATAAATTATTCTAAACGTGAATAATACCACTAAGTAAGAAAATGCAGAGACGCCACTCCTCACTATAACCCATACAAAAAAATACTTATCTAATCTAAGTCTAAACTAAGTACACTAAATTTCTGACACTTACGCGAATACTAGACATTGAATTAAAACTATTTTTTACGGATTACGTACACTAGGAATAAGTACACCAAAGTTAAAATAATTAAACACTGTACAAAAAAAACAATTAAAGAAAAATAGCAATAATAAAAAAGAAACCCCTAAATAGGCACCTATTTAGGGGTTTTTTTGCCTAGGCGTCAAAGTACTCCTCCCCATCGCTATCATCCGGTAGCGTTCCCAGAAGACTGGCAGCATTGCCACGTTAAATGGCAATGACCCAAGAACTAGCCAACCAAGGATGATAATTAGTTTTTATTTGAGTAGTCTTTTTATGGAAAGTACAAACTGGATTCAGGACCTTTCGGGATCTGTTTGCCCCACTTGGCAACTACACGCTCCACCTAGTTTTGGGAAAATATTGGGTATGTCATGTCCAGTTTTTTTTGCATAGTAATCCGAGGTCATAAATACCTACCTTGCTCAAGCGGCAAAGCTACAGAGACCATAGAGCAATCTGTCAATATCTTTTTAAGATTGATCATTGATCATAATTAGGCACAAAAACAGGCCAAATGAAAAGGAAAACTAATCCATTCTTAGACGTTCCATTTTTAAATTTCATAAAATTCTTTTTCTTTATTTTTATAAGAATTGAATCGACGAAAAAGGATCACTTTCAATCCATTGTCTAAAATTTCTAAAGAGCTATTAATAATTTTAGTTCTTACAAAAGTTTCATTATGAATGATTCAAAAGTTATTAGCGGCAGATGGACAGGCGGCTTAATTTAATCGCTTTAATTTGATGAATTTTAACATTGTAACATTTTAAAAGTTATTCAAATAAATATTTCAGTGAAACTGAAAGAAATCGAGCGGTTAGCAAGAATCCACACATCATCATTATCATAATCATCAGCCCGTATTTAAATTCATCATGTCATCATGTCAGCCAAAGGAGGTCCACCGCTCCGCCTCCCCCATTGACTTCCACAGGGACCGGGCGCATGCTACCTGCATCCAACGGCTTCCAGCGACCTTTACCAGATCATCGGTCCATCTCGTTGGAGGCCGTCCCACGCTGCGCTTTCCGGTGCGTGGTCTCCACTCGAGAACCTTTCTGCCCCAGCGGCCATCAGTTCTACGAGTTCGTATTTAAATTACATAAACAAAATGAAATCAATTTTATCATACACAAATTTAATTTAATTTCTTTTGGATTTTTTTTTTTACATTAATAATCGTTTTATAATTTATGATCTTACATTATACATTAATTATATTATTATTATTTTTTTCATGAAAGTTCCAACCCAACATGTAGGTTAAGTAAGCTTCTAGTACCTAGGTTTATAAAAAAATTCAAGCATCAAGTGACCGTTAGTAGAAGACGTGATATTATGGGCCTGTTTCACCAGGATAGCCGTTAATCGCCGGATAAATTAAAAAATGAATCAAAATTTGTAAGAATTTATCTGCCAAGTAATTTAACGGAAACTTATCAGAATGTTATTAAACAGGCCCTATGTCCTTCCGAGAAAATAGGTACTATCACAATTCCTTTACCCATCATAATCCTAAAGAAAAAAATTGGTAGGACTGCCCACGAAAATCGGAGTCCCGTTAGCATTAAAGCGAGGTGCATTCGACAGGATGAACTTTCAGCGTTAGATTGACCATCAAAGTCAGCACTCATAATGTGCGTACGTCATTATAGGGCAGGTGTCCGCTGCTGTTTACCGCCCTACTTATTCAAGTGTTCGCTGTGGGGGCGTAGTTCCACGCTTATGGATCGAGGGAACCCAACCAGTAAGTACCGGAGTGCCGGCCCGCGCGGACGCCTCGCACTCAGACCCTTGCACCGACGAAACGAGACACACATACGTAATCATCAACGCTAGAAAGAGACAACAAGCGGCTCCCTTTTCAACAGGTCGTTATTGTAACTTCCACTAAATGGTGATTCCGTGCAATAATTCTTACTTCTGTTGTACTTTTATTAAATCGTTCGCTTAAACTTTTATGAGTTTTGCAGTTATGCTTCCGAAGTTACTTTTGCAAACAAATTTAACGATTATTTGATAATCAAGTGAGGTTCTGTGTTTATAATTTGTTGTTCGAAGTTTGGCTTGATGTGATATTTTTATGATACTTACCAAAAAGTTTTGTACTAAATATTTTGTGATCAAAAGTTACTCAGTACCTACTTAAAGTAATATTTTTTAAGATGAAAAAAATAATTCAAACTCTTTACAAACACACGCCAATTACTAACAGTAGAATAATCTGGAACGTAGTCATAGTCATGTAAGCTTCTTGGACCGTATTAATAGTATTTGTTCTGACGCCACCCACCTGATGATATTTATGTGGCCACAGCCGACCATTTATATCAATGAAGAGCGAATTCTGACATTTATCCGTTTGTTCTCCCCACACACTTTTGCATTACCGCCGAATGAACTCTAAGAAGGTTTTATCACCGAAAATTCTTGATAAATGACGGTCCCCAACTCCCCATTTCCTCAGCTAGGATGTGTTTGTGGATTCTGCGGGTGTCCATGCCATTTTTTTCAGACTGTCAATTAAGTACGACGACCTATTTAAAAAGCAAAAAGTTTAGAAAATATCGATTGTTCATCCACAATGGTTTGAATGAAAATGAATCGAGTATTAGTTAATTGGTTGTGGGCAGTGGTGTGATAAGAAAACATAAATGAATGCAGATAGTTTTTCAGTTAAAGTGTACAGTCTGTACCTATAGATAACGTGGTTGCTTTTTTTACAAATGTGAATAAATTAAATATCATCAGAAATATTTTACCTTGGACTGTTAGTCATTATAAGGATTTTTTTTTTAAGATACAACTACCAGTGCCTGTTTGCGATAGATTTTATAACAGCAATAGCGTGGGTCTCGACTTCTCGATTTCAAACTGAAGACTCGCACCTCTGATTTCTCGTAATCATGTGCGTAATAGTAAATTAGTTATCTCTTGCTTATTAGAGTAAATAAAAACATCGTGAAACCTATGCAAGTTTCCTTAAGATATTTTCCTTCAGGCTTTCCTTCACTATGCCTGAGATAATTATTTTCTAGATGGCGTGTGATAATCTGCTAGGTAAGCAGACTTACAGACTTGTATGGCCAGCGCAGTGGACTACCCTGGAGACATGGGTCAGAATGAAGGGATATTAGGCCTAGTGTGACAGTAAATAGGTTGATGATTATGATGATGATTATTTATTTATTCATCTATATTTTAATTTCACTGAGCAAAAATAATTAGGTAAAAAGCAAATCTGTACCTAACCATCAAATATATTAATTTTAACATTCTTAAATAATGTGATTTATTAATGCTTTATTTAGTGTTAATTATTAATTTTAATAATAATTAAATTATGAATTATTACATAATTAAAAATACACAAATAGAAATTGATATAGAGAATAGAATCAGGTCTAACAATAAAGCATGTGTGTAAATAAAAGTGTACACAACCCTTAGTTCTTGATGGTAGTAATAACTTCAAATTGAGGATGCGGTGCTGCGCATCTTATAATTACACTAGACTTTAACACAAAAGAGAATTTTATTTTGAAGCTGCACTTTACTCTCATAAAAATGACCAAGATTTATTCTACTGCTCTTTAAAATACAAGCGGGCACAATTATTTGACGTTCTATTAAAAATTAACGTAGCATATTTTATAAGGAGTGGGATACTTAAATAACACCTACTTACATAAAGACCCAAATGGATTAAGTGAGCTTATAAAAGGACAAAATGCTACTAAAACTACCTCAGAATAATGTGTTTTTGGAGGCGGTTTGTTTTTTGTTTAAAAATAATTTATTTTTAAAGGTTTAATGGTATAAAGATGTATTTTGTATTCTACTTATTATATTATCATATAAGAATAATCAAAATCGGTTCACCCAGTCGAAAGTTCTGAGGTAACAAACATTAAAAAAAAATACAGTCGAATTGAGAACCTCCTCTTTTTTTTTAAGTCGATTGAAAACTATATATATATCCTCTATTCTCGTTGTGAAAGACATCAGAAAATCTGTACAGTAGTTTCTGAGTTTAGCGTAAACATACATAAACTAGGGGCCTCGGAGGACTTTATTATTTAAAAAAATAGTGTAAAAACTCTAGTTTTTTTTTACATAAATTTTGAGGCATTGTTAATATAGTATCAGACGTCGTCTACTTTTCAGGCACATTAGACAAAGTTGCTAATGAACTATTTCCCAAACTATTGTACTATGACTTGTAATTACAGTAATTAGTACGATTCGAGCTCAAAAACTCATTATCAAATCGATTTTCGGCGGTCACGCGACAATCGATTATTATCAAAACGAACCCGCTGCCGCTACCGCGAATGTATTCGATGTTAAAATACTGTTTCACCAACTTTGTACATTACGAGTGTTTGTTTGTGTTGCGAGGCCAGCAAACACAAACATTTGCCAAACCTTGGACGAGTAGAAACGTGGTCGCGAATTTGGTTTACATGCCTTTATACGTAATTATACATAAGTAGTTGCTGCCATTTCCTAGCTTAGATGTATTATGTGTTACCTTAGATGTTGAGCGTGAGGTTCTAAATTCGATTTTCAGGCGGAGTAAAGTTATTGGATTTTTCTGTACGCCGCGTGTCGGGGTTTTGATTCCCACCCTAGGGAAATATTTATGTGTTCTGTGGATATTTATATTTCAAGTATACTTTGTTTCGATCAATTGTATCTTTGTTTATGAAGTCACAACACACGCATACTGACGACAAATCTATTAACAAGCTATATAAAGAGTAACCATGGAGTTTCTTGCCGTTTCTTCTCCATAGGAAACGACTAATTTGGAACCGTGCACCTAGTTTCGACATTTCATAAGTGCCTGCATAAGGTCTATGTGAAAATAAAATTATTTTGATTTTGATTATATAATATCGGAAATTGAATGTTGGAAAAGTATTGTAGGCGGGACAGGCAAAGAAACAAAATATATTTGTTTATAATTAAGACTGAACGAAGCTTTGTCGAACATTGGTCGTACAGCAGTACATTTCTGTCTAACCCTCCTGAAATGCAGTCGTGACGTATATTATGTTTTGCTGACAGTTTAACAATGCTTTTTCTAAGCTTCGAGCAGTTTCAGCACATTGTTGCTAGTTGCTGCAATAACTCAAGTGTCGCGGGCATGTGTTCAAAGTAACAAAAAACAGTAACACTTTCGGTAACAGTAGAGAGACGTTTGGTAAATTAAGTTGCAACTATGTAACTGTATAATTATGGTGTTAAGAATTGATTAATGCATTGCATCGTAAGCCTTGGGGGCTAGTTGCAATTTGACATTCGAATCAACAAACGAATAGAAATAAAATATAATATGGAAATGACATTAGTGACAGCCCGATTTGTCGAAAGCTTGTGTCATATTAGGTACTATACATTTTGTTTCTATTCGCTATGTCGATTTGAATGTCAAATTGCAACTTGTCTCAGTCCCTTGTCGTCCTAAGCGTGACTGCTATGCTAGAGGTCCTGGGTTCGATTCTCAGGTTGATTATCTTATGGGATTTTTTTATGGAATTCTCAGTAGCTGCTCCTGCTCCTCTAAGAGGCTAATGGGAATTAGGGTCTCATGTAGCGCAAGCCTGTTCAGGCTTGCTGTTCAGTGATGGTATGTTCATGTGGAATTGGAATTTATTCCATAGCATTCTAACACACATTATAAACTCACATCACTCCTGTATTCCTCATAGATTTAGGCAGAGGTGTAGGTACTAGCTAATTAATTTTACAGGCACTATTTTATACCCACTTCGCCGTAATTTATTCATTTATCAATTTAATGAATTACTACGAATCCACCAATTACAGTAACTAAAAAAACTACATTAATAAAATCTACAAAACAAAACAAAGTAAATAAAAGAATGTAAAAAAACACTTTCATATAATTATCCATATATCCGTACCGACTAAAAACTGTTCTTGCTTTCCCTTTTACAATACCTATTCCGTATTATGTCAAGACCATGGGATCGTAACATGCACCACGATATAATTAAAATACACACAAAAAGTTCATTCACACAGCGAATAATAATTTCATGATTGGATAAAATACACAGCATAAAAATATTCATTGCCTTATCTTGTCCCCAAATATAAGCATAAAGAAGATCTTAAGATTAATTTTCCAATAAGCCCATAAGCCTGAGAGCCTACTGATTCCATTGATTAAAACCCTGATATTAGAACGGATTTATGATTTGCATTCGTAATATGCTGTACCTTATTTGATGGGGAAAATAAACTGGGATATTTTTGCGGTGCTAGAATTAGAACCGGGAAAAAAACCCGATTACTAATTAAAAATTTCAACACAGTAATGCTACGAAGCTCATATTCACTAACGTATAACTAAGGTGTAACCTATGAAATTTAAAAAAAAACATAAAAGGTAAACAATAACTTATTACTATTGTCTGGACTTTAAAAGAGACCATTATTCTCTGAGCTTGTTTTGGCGTTTCTTCTCAGAGATCGTCAATTAGACGGCCGGCTTCATCTAGTATTACAAAAAATCTACTGAATATTGACTTGTAAAAGTGTCTTTAATTGATATAATTGCAGAAACAAATATCAAATAAATTATTTCCTTTTGCTATGCCACAATATAATAAAAATAACAATTTCAAATATAATCCCGTTACGCTTAACTAATTCTCATATCAACAAACATTTATTCCGCGGCGTACGTTAGAAAAAATAACATTAACACACTTATTCGTACTTGTTGAATACGTTGGCACAGATAACGTATGCTAAGTATATTCATACTCTTACCCGCGTCTCTGGAACAGGGAACTTGCACGGTGCACAGATTAAAAAGAAGCTCCTATATATGTTATCTGGGCCGATGTGTACTTAGAGAACTTCCCGCGCGTTTGTTCTGTTAGAATTAATTTAGACTGACGCAAGTACCCACCTATAGCTAAAGCGAATTGGTTTCGTATCAGGTCTTCGCTTAAATTTTGTAAGATTTGTAGATTGTAGATTCATTTAAGTAATAACTGGAGGGATTGGCGGAGGTGCTACTAATAGACATAAAAGTAAAAAAGGCGGCGGTATGAGGTTTTTTAACCCCCGAACGGATGAACCGATTTTGATTTAGATTCATTTATTTGAAAGGTGAATTAGTCGGGAGTGTTCTTAGCTATGTTTGATGAAAATCGGTCCAAGATGGCTGCCGCTACAAAATAGCGAATTACATATTTTTTCACAACTCCCTCAATATGGGTATCAAATGAAGGGGCTTAACTAGAAGAATACTATACACTATGATAAATTTCAAATCTAAGATGGCCGCCACCACAAAATGACAAATTACATTCGTGTCGGGGGTTTTCTAAATTTTTAATTTAGGTTAGGTTATTAGTTGGATATATATTGTACATTCACAGTTCGTGGGTATATTTTGGAGCCCTTGCAGTAATAGGGGGCCAGCCTATTGCCATTACCGGGCACAACTGCAAACTACAAATACTGAATATATTACATACGCAGTAAAATCTAATAACAGCATTGTAGTAACCCTGGAGCCCTGGGCATCAAAGCCAAGACATCACGCTGAATAGCTGCGAGTGGTATTGTCTAATAGATTAGATTTACAGTCGTTTTGATTCTTTACAATATATAACCCTAATACCTCTCTGCAAAACATTTTCTCCAACACTCGACAAAAATATTTCCCTATCAACATAGGAAGATATTATGTTGAGTGTACCTTTTACTCATAAAAATACCTTTATAAAGGCTCATAAATCTTACCTGCCATTATCATATTCCATTTTTCTTTACATTAAACGTAAATCGATATAAGAAAGAAATAGCTATAAAACTTATAATATACCCACGTTAATAATTTGGTAAATAGATTCTTATAAACCAAAAATCTTCAAGACCTTTGTCAATATAAATTAGTATTTAGATACACGGTTATTTTTACATAAACTGAATACGAAATCAGGAAGGTAGCAAGATAGCTACTCAATATTGTACTTTATTTAATTGAGCTAAGATACTATTTCATAAAAGCAACTCATTACGATCCGCTATCCAATTACAGTTTCGCTACAGTGTATACAGTGCTTATAAAAGCAGTACTGGACAAAGATATTCAGTTGAAGCTTTGTAAAACCGCTTGTTTTAACTGAGCCTGATATTGCTG
Source organism: Acronicta psi (assembly GCA_946251955.1). NCBI lineage: Eukaryota > Metazoa > Arthropoda > Insecta > Lepidoptera > Noctuidae > Acronicta > Acronicta psi. The sequence continues at coordinate 3,640,117 of OX276475.1, read as the reverse complement.
TGGTAAAGTGATGTTCATTGCTTTATATGTTAAGATATGAATTTAGTAACGAATATAGTGAAATAATAAAAAAACTAAATACTCTTTTGTGATTTTTATGCACTAGCAGTAGACGAGTTTGTCGTGTAAAATCACGTCATTCTGTCACAGACTTATATTACTGCATAAGGACTAGGCGGACCGCATGTCAAAATTAAACTCCCAAATTGTTCGCAAAATTGTCTTCTCTAAACCGAAGAGAACTGTCCACGATCGGGTAAAAAACAAACGCCATACGATACAAAAATGGCGTTAGTGTTTATGTGTGTGGCGAACATGATTGTCAAATGTTCGAACGGCCCTATCTTTAGGAGGTATTTAAATCAATGCATTCTGTACACTAAATAGGTTTGTTGTATTGTATGCATTTGTATGTGTTACTATAACACCATACAGTAATTGAAATAAAACTGGGTGACTGCTCCCAGTCCAGGTCACCCGTGACCATGGACGCTGTAAAGGGTCCGAAACGTCGGGATTAAAATAATATCAATATAACGCGATAAAATCCGTAAAAAGTAGTTTTATTTCAATGTCTAGTATTCGCGTAAGTGTCAGAAATCAGTACCATACAGTAATGTTTCAAAAATATCAAATTAACTACTATTTCCTCCGGTCTTCTGTCAGTTAGTATAATTTCAGTTAATAAATCACTTATGTTATAAATTTTAAGTATGTTAAATATTGTTTAGACTTTCTATTTATAGGTATATATATATACCTACTGGTAGCACTTATGTCGCCTGTGACACAGGTTTGTTCTAGTACAGGCTCCATATATTGTTGTACTTTATAATTTCTAAGATTTCTATTGTATTTTTGTAATTTAGTGTTTTTCTGAATAAATATTATTATTATTATATAATGTTACGCAAAATAAAATGTGACATTTGCACAGTCCACAATTTAAAGGAAATGCATAGTACTGTGTGATTATTTGCATTCGCAAATGCGCATAATTTCACCGTACTATGTGTTGCTTCGTAATTTAAATTCTCGCGTGAAACGACCATATTTGCCATTCCTTGAAATATTCGGAGCGACTTGTTTCTGTGATGGCGGCATTCCCTGAGGAGCGAGTCGCTAACAATCTATAGATACAAATTCTACACGAAATATATCTAAATATCTTTATCTATTTGTTTTTCGAACTTACACAACATACATAACATATCGAACAGATATAACGACGTCTGTGGTCTAGTGGTTCGAGTACCGGACTGCTGATCACGACGTCGTGGTTCTGAGTCCCACAAGACACAAACATTTATGTGATGAACTTAGGTGTTTGTGTTTGTCTGGGTGTTTTTTATATATCATAAGTATATATTTACAACAAAAAAAAGTATATAAGTATTAGGTATATCCCAATGGATATACCTAATACTTATATACTTTTTTTTAACTAAGCAGAGCTTGTACTATGGGTACTAGACAATTCTAGTACCCATAGTACAAGCTCTGCTTAGTTTGGGACTAGATGGTGCTGTGTAAAAATGTCCCAAGATATTTATATTTATTTATTTTATATTATAATTTCAAGTGGGTAAATGAAAGCAATATTTCTGTTCAATTAGTTTATGGTAGTGCTGATGATAAAATATATTTACAGACTAATGCAATACCTTATCATCAACCCATATACTGTCCCACTGCTGGGCACGCGTCTCCTACTCTCCTACTAAGCTATTAGTTCATCACGCTGGCCTAATGCGGGTTGGCAAACTTCACACGCCATAAAAAAAAACTCCCAAGCATGCAGGTTTTCAGTGAAATTCCCAGTAACAGCTCAGTTTGGATTTATGCCGGCAAGTTCTGCCGCAGGCAGCGAGTTAATTGTCCCTTATTACATGGAATCTAAAAATACCGGTGAAATGTGGGTGTACATTAGTACCTCCACCTCTAACCTTTCGGGGAATACAAGCGTGTGTGGGTACCCACAAAAGATTAGAAGATATAAAACAAACGATAATACAGAGATCAAACAACAATTAACGCAATTGAGCAGAAGCGAATTGTTCAAATCGTTCGTTACGTATTCGCGTGCCAAACATGATTATATTAGGCACAAATATCTGCTCACATGATTGCGATTGACATTGATACGTACGTATCACGTTTACCTAGGAGATAACACTGACCTGTTTGACATACCTACCTCAAAGACTTGTTTCAGCATGAATTATTCAACAAAACAAATACGCGTATATTTTTGTATCCCAAAGGAACATGTGGTGAAATAAAGCTAACAAAGAGATATATTTTAGATTAAATACGTTGGAAACACGCACGATATGTCGTTAGGATATAGGATACTGATAGATGGGGTGCCCTATGATGGGACAATGTGCCGTTATAGCAAAGGGCACATGGCGTGTAGGGACTAATAAGCGTGTAAAACCTCCTTGGAGTTACTAACGGCATCAATATTACGTGACGCTTGTTACGTTACGGGTAGGTTTGGTTTTTATTCAACTTTTGAACATTTTTCAGCGTTTTATGACCTTATATAACCTAAAGATGTAATTTATAATAATATTATTATTATTAAAGTTTACCTCTCAAAAAACGCTTAAGAATAAATAATGAATTATCTTTGTATTTTTTTGGTCTACAACAGATTTTTTTTTTATATAGGTAAAAAAATAAGTAGGTAATTCTGTTTTCCTGGCGAAAAAAGCCTTTTGCTCTAAACTGCGCATAACAGGTTAATATTTTAAATATATTATTATGTGAATGAAACGTCAAATTACCAATATCATTTGTGTTGTTAAGGTGAAAAACGTATTTTAATACAAGTATAAAATATTATCGTAATTGGTTTGGAACCAGTGAAAAATACAGATCATTTACCGCTTTCAATTTCCTATCATTCAATATAATTCATGTTCAAAATAATCCCTTCACAACAAACATCACCTATTAATAACTCCTTTAATGATACGGACACCGCTATAACATAACCTAACCTAAATAATTTTTTTTATTAAAACCCCGACATGAAATGTAATTTGCTATTTTGTGGTGGCGGCTATCTTGGATTTGAAATTTATCATAGTGTATAGTATTCTCCTAGTTAAGCCCTTTCATTTGATACCCATATTGAGGGAGTTGTGAAAAAATATATAATTAGCTTTTTTGTAGAGGCGGCCATCTTGGACCTATTTTCATCAAACATAGCTAAGAACACTCCCGAATAATTTACTTTTCAAATAAAAAAATCAAAATCAAAATCGGTTCATCCGTTTGGGAGCTACGATGCCACACACACACACACACACACACAGACACGTCAAACTTATAACACCCCGTCGTTTTTGCGTCGGGGGTTAAAAATACAGATCATTTACCGCTTTCAATTTCTTATCATTCAATATAATTCAAGTTCAAAATGATCCCTATTATGGAACAACAAATATCACCTATCAAGAACGCCTTTAATGATACGGACAGTGATATAAAAAAGATCGAAGCACCGTCTATCCCTTAATATGTCTGTTGGTCGATTAACAAGTAAGGTTGTAACGACCTACATTTGAACACGCCCTTTCGATATAAAATGTCACCCCTACAGACCAAGTCAGTGCTATTTAACCTGTGCAAACGGGCGGACCAAGTAAACATCTTAGATAATTAAATGGGCGTCATTTGTTGTTGTTTGTACAGACACTTAAGTTAATTATTAAATTGTTGTTAATTGTTTATAAAACATACCATCACGCCTGTATTCTCCGAAGAGTTAGGCAGAGGTAAACTTGTATGGTTTGCTGGTGTGTTTGGTGCGAACATATTGTCACAAATTCAAACTGAGCTGCTACTGAGAATTTAATAGAATAACCTAATAATACTGCTCGACCTGGGAATCGAAGCCAGGACCTTGGGTGTAGCAGTCGCGTTTATTCTCCAAGGCTAACAAGGCAGTTACTCATTATGAGAAATAGAGTAAATAAATGATCATTTGAAAAATTATACACCTATATTATGGGCATTTTTTTAGAATTCCATGTACCCATGACACTCTTACCTTCAATACGAATCTAGAGGAATCATTTATCTAAATCAGTTGAGCCATTAAATAGTTACGAGCGGACATACATACCTACACGTCAAACACATAACCTTCCTTCGGCAGTCGGGTAAAAAGCAAGCTACCTACATAATGTCTAGTTATTATACACATTTTTATTTTGTAATGCAAACTTAACTAGGTAGTAGGAAGTTAATTAGCAAAGTTACTTATATCAGGCACAGGGTTGTTCACAGGTGAAGTCTCTACTTTATACCGCATCGAGTTGAAAACAAACTTTGCATTCATGTTTGGAAAATACATGAAATGTGCGTAAATTATGTACGGGTAAAAGAGAATTTAGATGTACTTTATTAGAAGCTTAGAATATAACTTTGTGAATGGTTATTTAAAAATTCGCTATACAAGGTGGAAGGGACATCGACTCAAATTCAAATTCAAAATATTTTTATTTCAATTAGACCATAAAAATAGGTACTTTTGAAACGTTAAACTAGTTGCACGGTTCCAAAAAAAGTGGGTCTTATGGAGAAGAGCCGGCAAGAAACTCCATAGATACTCTTTTTAAAAAAAATATGTGTGGTAACAGTAACAATTGTTGTGAATAGTCACATCCGAATACCATGAGTTCAGTAGGTGGTCACATGATTCTGTACCCCTCTCCGTTTTCCGTAACTTTTTTCATCAATTTTTAAAAAAATTCTGCAGACTTTTTGACTTGAATGTGTAAAAAACATTATTTCTATCTACCCAAATTAGATTTATAAATTTAATAAAAAAATCATTATTTCATTTATTTCGAATCGCGGACACGATAACATTCATCGCGGAGCATTATAGTCGCGTTTTTAGCAATACACTGCGCGCTCAAAAATCTGTTATAAACGATAATTTTATAAATAAAAGACCTAGGTTTTATTATATAAGAGTTTGACCTCCTCAATATATTTTGTAACCTACTGTAGGTTACCTAAGTTAAAATATAGGTACAACTTTGGGCACACGATCTAACGCTAACACGGTTCCCGATCCATGCAAAACTTTTCCCACGAATTATTATTAAAATTAAAGTTTCGAACACTTGTACTTTTGCAAAGGGCTCCATATTATTTTATTTTAAACTAGCTTTCCGCCAATGGCTTCGCCCGCGTGCCCATTTATATTTTAACTTGACAAATTATGTGCTAAAACCTTACTCGAGAACCACTCTATCCATTAGTGAAAACGGCATGAAAATTGGTGAAGTAGTTTTTGAGTTTATCACGAACGAACAGACAGACACGGCAGAGGACTTTGTTTTAGAATATGTAGTGACTTACAAGGTAAGGTTGTGAGGTAGAGAATACAATGCAACGATGGAATCGATGTTGGCAAAATGATTTTGACCACTTTTTCCCAACATGGTATGAAGAAGCCCAGGCTAGACTGACTTACTGACAGCATTATTGTATCCCAATACTGGGCAATGGGCTTCGCCCGCAGTAAAACACAAAGAGGCCTCGTAAGAAAAAACGTTGTAATAATTTTACTGTAAGTACCTAACTGTAAAACCATGAAAAATATCCTTAAAAATACAAGCCAAATAGACGTCAAAGGATAGATCAGCTATCGGACCGTCCAGAAAAAAAAAAGAAAACATTTTATTCGACGTAGCAAGGTTCAGGCAGGCCAATGTTTTTAATCTTGTTTGTGCCTCACCGCCAGCGCTCACATACCCAATGTTTACACCAGGTGAGTGGAATGTAGAAGATCAAAATCCCATAGCAAAGTTTTGCATTCACAATTTATCATGATGTTTTTCAGGTGGAATACTGCTACTGAATTTGTCTGGATTTACAGACATATTAACAAAACATATATTTATATATGTACATATATACCTTTCTCCGATCATCATCAACCCACATACTTACCCACTGCTGGGCACGGGTCTCCTCTCAGTATGAGAGGGATTAGGCTATAGTCGACCACGCTAGCCTAATGCGGGTTGGCAGACTTCTCATGCCGTCGTGAAAATCTCCCAACCTTTCTTCACCGTTAAAGCGAGTGATAATTACGCACATGATTGCGAAAAGTCAGTGGAGCGTGCCTTGGATTCCAACTTGAGACCAGACCAGATTATTAGCAAGACTTGGCAGTTCAGTGGTCATACCCCAAGGCTATCACAGCTTATTCTTGCCATAGGGGTGGGAAAAAATTCATAACGCCTTTTGCGATTCTTGTATACCTACTTTTTTTGCTTTTCCATATTCAAATATCGGTTTATACACGCGCCGGTTGCGAATACTACGCACCTGAACTTGTTGAAGGACTGATAAGGTCGGTGTATGTCTTTTTAGGGCCGTGCGTCCTTGGAACTTCCACTGACATTGGCCTTATAAATCTCTGCACCTGTTGATATTAATGTTGCTGAGTAATGCTGAGTAACCTACGAAAAGCCTTCGATTGACTGACAACAGACTAGACAATCGCTCGATGTCAATATACTGATTGGACTAGAAAAAGGTACATTACATGTAACTTCTGTTTATGCCCTGCTACTTAATAAGCTGACTAAACCTAGGTACCCTCCCTCAGTTCATTTACGAATCTCCTTATTTCTGATTCACCAGGCTTAGATCTCTGCTTGGCGCGCTGACATGACTTGATAAGGATGTCCCCAATCATATATCTATATAAAATTAATGTTTGTAACGCTATGTTATGTCGACGTTGACATTTATATTAGGACCACCTTCTGCCCGCGACATCGTTCCCATAGAAGTGAAATTTTTCCCCATTTTTGCAACATTTTTAATTGATACTCCGCTCCTATTGGTCGTAGCGTGATGATATTTAGCCTATAACCTTCCTCATTAAACAGGCTATCTAACAGTGAAAGATTTTTTCAATTCAAATCGGATTAGTAGTTCCTGAGATTAGCGCGTACAACCAAACAAACAAAAAAACTCTTCAGCTTTATAATATTAGTATAGATTAGGTAGAGGGGTACGCACACCCACATGTCGCCGGTATGTTTAGATCCCATGTAATAGGGGGCGAGCCTAACTCCAAACTCCGAGCTACTGAGAATATTATAGAAAATGCCAAAAACACTTACCCTGAATCGAACCCAGAACCTAGCAGTCATGTTTATGACCGCTTAGCTACCGAAGCAGTTAGAAAATTATATTAAAAAAAAATGCAAAATCAGAAACCCATAACATTGATTGATTGCAAAAAATACACATAACCTTAACCTTTGATTGGGGTGGAGATTTTTACGGCCCCCGTCCCGGGAAGGACATTCATGTTTATTCTGTAGCTCGGGACATTAAATATGTATTGCGGAGGTCAATTATAAACACGCGCGAAAATAGAAGGATGAAAAAGTACTGTATAAAAATACACGCATTTTTTTGTAAACTGCAAAATCAGCCGCTGAGCCAGATTATTAGCAATTTATGCAAGAGAATGTTTCCATTGTCTTCAATAAGAATACTCGTGGACGTGGACCACACGTATCAATAAATTTATAAATAATCATAACGTTAGTTTAGTTAGGCTCGTTAGCGAAATACCCTATTCGAAACCTATACCAAATAAAAACTGCCTTCCGTTGTCCTAATTTACAGCTATCTAATTCGCCATATTCGCCACGAGCCGAGCTGAACATGTCTACATCAAAAAACAATTAACAATATCATAATTTCTAGGCCAACATAAATTTTAAAGTGGTATCGCTTACACTTGCGCCACACCCTTTGCAAGTGTTTTACAATGAAAACGGTGCCTTATTTATATTTCAGCGTAAAACGGCATATTAAAATGTTTGTTTAATAGCGCCCTTGGTTCCGTTATTTCGTCATGTTTATATTTTTGCTGAAAAATATAAAATATTTGTATTCAACATTTCAATGGTAATAACTTAGATGTATTTGTTTTGCTTGAATCCGAGGGACTTTTAACAGTAAAAATATTTTACTAGTAAAACCAAACATTATATTGTTATTCTTTCCTAACAAGCGTATTTTAGAATTTTTTATGTACTGACTGATCTTTGTGTATTGCGCTTCTTTTCAGCAATTTTTTTTTTAGTTGGTAGACGTAGTAGTCTGCGTTCCAAAGTGTACTAATGTACACGTATGTGTAACCTATAATAGGTACGAATCTAAACTTTGTTGCTACACAACATTTTATATATAGAAAAAACCAATAATACTTTGCTTGACTTGTAAATCGAACTTAGCTATGAGACCTCACGCTTACCAAAGTTACTTGTGCGACCAATAAGGCCAGTAAATAGAATAATAGTTCCTAATTCAAAAGATACATCACGAGGGGAAAAGATAAACAGCACTATACTTAAATAGCAGTGTCGAACCAATAGCTCTTCAAATAAGAACTTTTCGATACTTTCAACGAGTTTGGAAGTAACGTGTTGATTTTAGCTCGCTCAAAGCTTTATTGCAGCTTAAACGTTCGACTACTTTGGATGCGGAACAATAAAACTTAGAAATAATTCAGGAATTTACGGCAGTGAATCCTGACTCTATGAGGTCAGACTTATAGCGGGCGAGGGAAGTATTGAAAAAATATTTGTGAAATATGTGAATAATATTATAGTAAATTAATGTATACAATCGTTTTTCTATGCACAATAGTAGCTTAGAGTTTGAAGTTATGCCCGATTTCCACAAAAGATTACTTTTCTTTTGAATTTAAAAAATAATCATGGGTCAAGGTAAAAAAAAATCTTTCTTTTTTATGTATCTGTTAATAATTTGTGTATAAGGGTTTACTTTGCCTGAATAAAATTTTATTATTATTATTATGGTCATCGAGTTGGTATTAATTATTCTTCTCCGTTGATTGCAGAGAGCATTCTAAATAAAAGCCAGACAACGTTAAAAATCATGAAGCTACTACATAAAATAAATAGCGTAAAAACCAATTTCATAACATCTTGGGATTAAAGAGATGTTTTTCTTGTTCGCTTGTAAGTAAAAAGCAGTTTATCTTTTGATCCAATACCGTTCAGTGTTCTCGATTTACTAATACTACAAGGCAAAAGTTCTTAACCGTAATCCACGTTTCATCGATCCAGTAAATATAACGCGGTAACAAGATTAGTTCTATACATTTTTGTTAGAGCCTAAGCATCAATCTCTTATCTATTAAATAGGTAGTTGCCCCACTGCCAGCGATAATATTACTTGTTTAATCGAAAAATAGTGAAGTCGCGCTCAGCTACTCGCTTTATGCGATAATACGATTGCGATTGCGATACGACTAGACTGAGAAATAAAAAAAAAAAAAAAAAAAAAGAGAAAACAGCATTTTTCGTAAATATAAAAATAAACTATGCGTACTATGCATACCAATCATGTGCATAATTATTATCAATTCACTTTTACGGTAAAGGAAAACAACTTGAGAAAACCTGCCATGCCTGAGAGATTTTCTCGACTGCCAACCCGTATTAGGCCAGCGTGGTGGACTAGGGCTAAATCCTTCTCATACTGAGAGAACACCCGTGCAGCCGTGGAACAGTTAATGGGTTGATGAATAAATATGTGATGAATAATAAAACCTACACCTAGCTACCTACTTTTTAATATTCCTTATCATGCGTGGTCAATCTATAAGATATTAGTACTTCTACTCTGTTCAAAAATTATTTTGTCGTATTTAATTTTATTATTAACAAAACACGCCCACTGATTTTTTATCGCTATTCGCTTGCAGTGGGGCAATACTATTATGTTGCAAACAGTACATCACTATGCTATCTAGCTAATAAACCGGGGTTCACTGGGTAAGATTGGATCGCACATAACGACTGGGTTCGCACGCTTATATAGCGAGTGGGCTTAGCCAGCTTGATCTCCGTCTGATTGGAGCATTCTAGACCGACAGTTACTTAGGACATCTAGGTGTAGAATACAGCTAGGTGTAAGTTATTGCTACTGAAAGTGCTTTATTTAATAAAATGGGCACCCTTTTTTATCTTCACGATTATGACCTGTAGGGTAACTATCAAAAGAAGACACGCTCGATTTTGAATTGGTACGAGTCCAAAAAACCCGCTAGGGCGTACACAAGTTCCAATCTGACATTTGAATCGACAAACGAATAGAAACAAAATGTATGGAAATGACACAAGCTTTCGACAAACCAGGTAGGCCCCCTGGCCCCCTAGACAAGTGCAACTTGTCTAGTGCCGCAGTGGAAAAATATTAGGCTCCTTTCACCTCAAAAACATTCTTACTAATACTATAAATGCGAAAGTAACTCTGTCAGTCTGTCACGCTTTTACGCTAAAACTACTGAACCGATTTAAATGAAATTTGGTACACAGATAGTCTAGAGTCTGAGAAAGGACATAGGCTACTTTTTAATGCTGTAAGGGGTTGATATAGGGGATGAAAGTTATAATAAAATACCCAGACCACGCGGGCGAAGCAGCTGGCGAAAAGCTATAAATCATAAATGGCTCTTTGGGACGCAAGTGAAACCGCGGAATACAGCTAGTATTATTATAAATCAATAAAATCAAACTTAGACCCTACTCGCCTCATTTAAAACCCAATTTACCTCGTATATCCAATTTATAGGTCGGGCTTGAAAAGGCTGAAGAGTTGGTTTAAGAAATAATGAGTACCCCTGATTTGTTTTGGTATTGTTGTTCTGTTACCTACCTGGTATTGAACAAGTGTGTGTCAGTGTATGTATGGTATAGATGTGTGTGTTTGTGTGGAACTAAATTTGTGATTTGTGAAGCAGAACACGAATTGGAGGGAATCCCAAAAGTTTGATTATGGGTCGTATTATTCTTTGTGACGTGCGTGCGTGATTGAAATTGTGAAATGTATGTAATTCTACATTGATACAAAGAAAAAGTATATTCATATATATGTAAACAGCGAGCAAGTGTGAATATTACTGAATAGTATGTAATCGCCTAATTGAGGTCCTGGATTTGATACCCGAGTCGACCAGTTTTATTGAGATTTTTCTGTAAAATTCTCAGTGGCAGCTCGGAGTTTGGATTTGTGGTCGGATCAAAACATAATAGCTAAGGCTGCCTGTCCACTGGTGCGGAGCGAGGTGGCGGGGCAGTGAGCGAGGTAAAAACCCACCAATCGATTTTCACAAAGTCTCCTTAATTTTTACCTCGCTCACCGTTCTGCACATCGCTCCGGTAAAATGGACAGGCAGCCTGTGGGCTGACCCTTATATTATCAATATAACTAATTAGGTATGATATTTACTTAATATTCAGTTTTTGTTTATGGAGTTACTCGCGCAAGTCAATCGTAATGTTTGTATACACAATAGTTTTAGTGCCATTTGCATAGAGATAACAAACTCGCACACCTGTGCAAGTACTAGAGATATATCACCTACAACATCTATCACAGTAATCTGCTAATATATCTCCTGTTGGAAGCTAGATCCTTATCAGTTGTAGCAGTGTATGTCTTGCTGCCTGAACTAATTAAGATTTTAAGCTTGTTCTGTGGTATTGAGAAATTAATTCCATTCTAAGCAAGGTTGAGACCTTAATACTCTTTGCTCCGTAGATGTCAGTTTATAACTTGTATATATGTATATAAGAATACCTTCTCAGTCATTTATTTTTTCAAGCAATAACACTTGGAGGCGTTGTAACAGGACGATGTAAAAATGACGTTCCAAAGTGACATAGGTATATCTTAAAAAACAAAAAAAAACTGTATTTTTTATGGAATTCATTCTCATTCTCAAGGCCCTCATTTCACCCTCTCATTAAATGAGTGTGAGTAATTTGTTGCACTCTATAAAACCATAGAGATGCAGAAACGTAATGTTTCAATGTTCGTTTAATTTTCGTTTTTATATAGGTATACTCTATTATTATAATTTAAACTCTTCAAAATATATGCCATTGAGTACTTTGAGTTTTACGAGCACAACCATGTTATATAGGCTGATTTTTTATACGTTTATAGGTTTCATCTAAAACATATACTTATTATATTACAGTACTGAAGTAGGTATATCAAATACCGTTCCCTTATCTTTTTCGTTTAACTTTTTTGTGTGCTCGTACCTCTAGGGATGTTCCTCAGACGAAAAAATACAAATCGGATTTCGCAGCTAAAAATAAAAATTCTAGCGCGTCTTTATATATGGATGACTTATTTTTCATTTAAATTGATGAATGAGTTAATTTTATTACTATAATGAATAAGAATAACTGTGTGTGTTATAGTCAGCCCCTCAACCATGAGTTCTATCGAATGACTTTCGTAAGATTATTACGCATCGAAACGCTGTAATCTCGTAGCAAATTTTAGTTCCTTACGTAACCGCTAGAGGCGCTGCGAGGGTTTTCCATACAAATATTTTACGGCATCGCTAGCGAGTCTAGTGAGAAAAAATCATGGTCGAGGCACTGTTCACCAAAAATATTTACATACCTACTAATATTATAAATGTGAATATTTGTGAGAATGGACGGGGTTTGTTACCCTTTCACGCAAAAACCACTGAACAGATTTTGATAATACTATATAATAATACAGTAATAATAAGATAATACAGTATTATAGCTAACCATCAAAATATTCACTATAAGAATTCATCACCAACACAGTCATATATTATTGTCCCACTGCTGGACACGGGTCTCCTCCCAGTATGAGAGGGATTAGGCTATTATAGTCTACCACGCTAGCCTAATGCGGGTTGGCAGACTTCACATGCCGTCAAGAAAATTGAGAAAAAGAAATAAGCGAGTGATAATAACGCACATGATTTCGCAAAGTTGACGTGGCAGGATATAAGAAGTCTTAAAAGTCATGAGTGAAACTAAGAACACCTAGTTATAAGCTGTATAGGGGGGCTAGACAAGTTGCATTTTGACATTCGAATCGACAAACAAAATGTATGGAAATGACACAAGCTTTCGACAAATCGGGCTGTCACTAATGTCATTTACATACATTTTGTTTGTCGAATCGAATGTCAAAATGCAACTTGTCTAGCCCCCTAGGTGTGTTGACTAACACTAACACCCAGACCCGGAACACTACCCGTAAATTATACAAAAACTCGTGACGTAGAAGCCGACTGCTTAGCCACATGTTTATGTATTTATACTTCAGATAAATTTATATAATATATAAAAATAATATCACAAAAGGCAGTTTTAATGCCATATAGCATTCTTTACCAGTTAGGCAGCGTACTCATGAAAACCGACAGTTTACTTTAATTGTTGTTGTTGCAGTTGTTTACTTGATTGTTACTTGGGGCACGCATGATATATCTGCGTTTGACATACTTTTCTCTTATCTCACAATTATAAACTTTCTAACTAGTTTCTACTGTATAACTAATTTAAAACAAATATCGCCAAGCCCCTTTGAACATAAAACGTAGAGAAATGAACTCGATGTACAAAATGTTATTAGTGTTTACTCTAGAGGCTATGCGTAGGAGTGGGTAATGGAATATTTTATGATGTATATCTATTTTCACACCGTGCGTTAAAAATATAAAGTGACAAGTTTAACATATATTATGCCCCGGTTTTCAGGGCAATGTTGCTAATAGCTAGGCAAACTGAGGTCTAAAGATGACATATGAACTAGTGATATTAATGTTGCTGACGCCTATAGGGTGCAGTTGCCGCCTTCTTACCACCTACTAGGGCATACGGGTGATTGACCGCCACGAAATGATGATATTATGGTATATATTTCAGCAAATGGATTTTTTCAGACACTTTTACAAGTCCATGTTTTGTGGTTTTGTGCTAGATGGCGTCGGTATTTCCTGACGACCTCTGAGAAGAAACGCCGAAACAAATGTAGAGAATCCAAAATTCAAATTCAAAATATTTTATTTCAATTAGACCATATAAATAGGCACTTTTGAATTGTCAAACTAGTTGCACGGTTCCAAAAAGTGGGACTTATGGAGAAGAGCCGGCAAGAAACTCCATAGTTACTCTTTTAAAAAAAATATAGGCGAGTAACAATAAAATTTTGTGATGAATAGTGTGAGTATAATGCAGTATAATATAAACTGTATGACTAAAAAAAATAAAAAAGGACAAAAAACAAACAAAAGAACATAGCCATGGCAGTAAGAGCTGACCAGTCCCGACAGACAGCACCCGTTCACGAGCATGACGTGTGTATCGGCGCCGTTTGACTCAACCATGTTGTAGGGAATAAAAAGACCCGACACACAACGCCACTATCAGCAGGACATTTAAGTGAGCATGACAAGCTCTACCTCGGGCTGGTTATAATTATATTATACATTACTAGAATAACTAAAGCAACATCAAAAGCTGCAGAATACTCATACTGTACAGTTAATAAAGTTCACTTCTGAATAAAAAATGTCACAATAAGACATACATAAAATCACGTAGCATAATTATTGCAATGTCAAATAGGTAATGATATTAATGATGCAAATTAAATCTGTTAAGGCCCCAGTCTGGCAAAATTTGGCAGTTGTCAAATTATTAGCTCATTTTCGCAACGTTTTTTTAAGGAAAGGAAGGATATAGTGTCGTATATTTTTATTGCGATAGAATATATGTTATATTAGCTTTATCTGCGTATTTTTTTCACGTTCCTCTGGTTAGTTTATGTTATATAAATCAGGCGTCAAAGATGGCGCTCTCGCGCCCAACGCCATTTAGAGTCATGTTTGTGCACGTTAATCGGGGTAATCAAGAAAAAATTCAAAAATCTACTCAGCGCAAAATTAGCTTAAGATAGTCGTCTTCAAAATGCGCTGAGTAGATTTTTAATTATACCTTTAGTTTTCTTAATCCGAGTGTCATAACATCGTCAAATTTTCCTGTTTTTGGTCCCAAAACAAACGGCTTTTTTCATAATAAAAACTAAAAATATTGATGAAATTATTTGATCAGTTTAAAGTACGTATATTAAATGACACAACCAATTTAAAAAAAATATGTACCTGCTTCACAAATATGTTTTATAGTGTTTTCAACAGGCACGGTTTATAAACAAAAATCTCAAGCCAATTTCTTCAGAGGCGGCCAGTCGGTCGTAGCGGTTGGACGTGGATTCTATGTCAAATTCAAATTTGTACCTCTCGCTCTAAATTTTGCTCTCTCTCTAACCTTACTGGCGTACTATCGGGCATTGAAACTTGCTCTACTTCATTATTTTTATGTCAATTTATCAGAAATTATTTCAGACGCGCGTTTCCCGATCACGCGCGTTTTTATTCCACAAGTAGTTTAATCGATCGATTATTTTAAAAAATGCGGTGTGTTTAGGCATTTATTGGACACCTAAACGCTTGGATGTCCGTCTAACTTTATGGTACCGATTCTTCTGTCCCTAGTTAACACCTGGGTACAGAAACAACTCGACGCCATTTTTTACATTAATAACAGACATAGACTGTTTTGTTAGCAGTAAAGTGTGATAGTAAAAAGTCTGTTACTATGGTTCAATAACTTGTTACCACTTGGTAACAAGTTTGTTACTATGGTCCGTTAACTTTTTATCATTAGGAAACAAGTTCGTTACTATGGTCCTTTAACTTATTACCACTAGGTAACAAGTTTGTCCGACACCCTTAAATTTACCTATGACCCTCCCCGGTTTGAATCACACAAATTGAATAATTACTATCCTAATATAATTATAATTATCAGCCAAAAGAATTCCACTGTGCATGTGGAACAAAGGCCTCACCCATAGACTTCCACAACGACTGGTTATATGCCGCCTGCCTCCAACGACTCCCAGCGACCTTCATCATCATTGAAAACCCACTCCTGTGTTCTCAATGATGATGAAGTCTTGTGTTCGGTTTCCGTACTTAGTCCTGCAGTGGACCATTGTCCCAGCTACCTTTATCGGGTCATTAGACCATAGTTAGAAAGTGAGAAAGACGTAGTTTGAAAGTGAGTGTAAAAAGTACTGAAAAGTTGTGCAGTGACCGCTTATCTACGACTTATTACATATTATGCTTATCTACATATTATGATGCGTAAAAGTAGAGATCCTAGTTACAAAACAGGTTTTGAACATAAATGTGGATGGATATAGAGGAAGAGGAAGACCAAAGAAAAGATAAATAGATAGTGTTAGAATGACGACGATGTACATAAGAAAAAAACAATGCGCCGACCCCAAGTGAAGGTGAGGTGGTGCCTATAGGTGTACATACACGAGCTAGATGGTCATATGATATACTGGCTGGATGTAAACGATTGCAGGGCAGATCACCCCCCGATTGTCGGTTAATATGGCAGTGGCGTAATAGAGAAGAGGCCCTGACTCAGCAGTGGGTTTTACCGGCTGAATAGATAAATAGATAGATGAGTATATTTATAGATAACCGTTGCACGCGGTTTTTCATTTACCCCACTTCATGTGCCCAGAAACATTTCTAATCCCAACTAGGACATGACCTATAGCTTTAGAACGTCTGAATAGATTTACATGAAATATGGCTAACAAAAATCCCATTTAATTTAAAAGAAATTTGTAACAGAATTACAAGACTAATCTGTGGAGGGATTTACAAAATTAAATACAATAAGAGCTGGATTGAGCCGTGGGTTCATCATTTTGTTTTTTTTTTTTATATATTTTCTGGAAAACTTACAGCTATTCAGATACAAAAAATAAATTTTAGATTTGATATGGCCAATTACAAGTTTTCACATATACTAACTTATTGAAAGCTGAGTTTACACACCTCTGATGATAGCCAGACGGCTATAGCAGTCGTGGAAGTGTATTCTATGTCAAATTCTTACTTCTCGCTCTGAATTTTGCTCTTCCTCTAACCAGTTTAGATCAAGAAATAAAACACAAAGGTCTACTCCAAAGCAAACCATCTCCTGGAACTTGATCTTATAGTGAATCAACCTCCTTCTTTTTCATGTCTGTTAAAACGAAATTAAAACCTCGACTAAAAATATCTACTGTTCCATAAATCACTGTTCAAAAAATATCTAACGTCAGGTTTTTTTTTTAGATTTTCAGGGTATAATCCCACAGGCCACAGCAGTGTTGTTCAGTATAATTAAATAGAAATATCTTTTTGTATTTTTTTAAGCATTTTCCATACTAAGATTACAAGTTATTTTTAATGCAGAAATAAATCGGCTGGCGGGCAGGATTCGAACCTGCGTCTTCTGGTTCGGTACACCACGGTACACTACGGTTGGTTGGGGCTCGCGGTAGCTTAGTGGTCAAAGCGTCTGATGTACCGGACCAGAAGACGCAGGTTCAAATCCTGCCCGCCAGCCGATTTTTTCCTTCATTAAAAATAAATACAAATATTTTATTTTGTAAAGTAGAGCAACTTTCATTTCGTGGCACTGCTCTACACTTTGTAATTTACGTATCACAGGATGATACAGAGGGTGCCTCGCGGGGTTCGTGCCCGCGAACTGTCAATATACTGAATTCGTTTGTTATGCACAGCTAGACTGGGGCCTTAAAGTCCAGACATAGTTTTTTTGGTATAAAATTATGTTTGATACTAAACAAACTATGATTGTGATCATCATAATTGTCATCACTCCAATACTTCTTCCCGAATTAATGGTGTGCCGGGGTGTGCCTACACTGTATAGACTATTCGTAATCATAATAATAGTAATCACTCCACACTGCCGACATTTATTTATTTATTTATTTATTAAGGTCAGTATCTACATTACTCCTGTGCGAAGCCGGGGTGGGTCGGCTAGTAATAAGTAGGTAGATTTCTATACCCACACCGGAAACCCCAAAATATAATAAAATAAAAGGAATTTTATGAATTAACCCTGTTTTTCTTTCTTTTCAGATAGTGTAACTTTAACGCCATGTGTTACTTCAGTATAATAGTGATAATATTTGAAAGTTTTGTGTTGTGAAGTGGCCGTGAGTTCCCCGAAATGCATTGGAGACGTGACGCTCAACTGCTTCTGCTGTTTACCCACTTATCTGGAATCATTTTGGGTGAGTATACATACGATTACTTACTAGAATACCATACATACTGAGAGACGTCGTCGTGTCGTGTCGTCATTGGACAAGTCTATCCAAAGTTGCTATGGCTCTTTCTTTCGCCAAAATGCCATTTAGACATTGGCCTGCCTTGTTAGTGTAACCATTGATTTAAATACTAAAGACCGAATATTTCACAGACGCGTTGGCCATACATAGAAATTCTAATGCCATCTTTGTTAGTATCGCATGGCGTTTGTTTTTTAGCCGATGACGGACTAGTTCATTCACTTGGGTTTAGAGAAGACCATTTTGGGACCAAGTTCAGGGGTGTCATTGTGACATGCGGTCCATCCAGTCTTTACGCATTAATATAGAAGTTAATTATTATAATTGTAAATTCTAGTGCCTACTTAATCATAAAAATGCGAAACATTGACTTTCGAAACATTGAATTTTTTTTTTTTAGGTATTGTGGAGGCTCTTGTCCTCCACGGTACCCGGGATTAAGGTATTGATAACTCAAAAGATTATTTATTGTTAACTTTGTTTATTGGGAGCACTGAATCAAGATCACATGTCATGGTGTCCGTGACACAACTACTTCTAGAACAATCTACGTCATTCTTATTTTTATATGAATGCTTGCTAACCAGCCAGTTGTATACCAAATATTGGGAGCGACTTCTGTGGTGTCTACAGTATAATATAGGATGGTATATGATGGTACACACTTTGCCCCACATTATGATGTTTTCTTTTATCGTGCATTTATAAACACAAATCCCCACAAACATAAACAACCAAATCCGAAAAAACTGGCTTAGTTATACAAATATTTGTTCTGTACGGGTATCGGTCAGCGGTCACTACGTCGTCAAAACTGTCATTTGAATAGGCAGTAGGCATCATAGCATACAAAATAAATGTTTTGCCACTGGATCACAAAATAAAAATCAAAATGTAATAGGCTACGCTATTATTTATATTTATACAATTTCGACTGTTTAAAATCCGAATATAGTAAACTTATGATTACAAAAAATTCCAGGAGACCCAAAAAATAGGTGAAGATTGCCTAATTAAAAAAACTAATATTTTTCAAAATTTTCGATTTAATGTATTTTGATCTGAACAGCCTATTTGTAGAAAGAAATAAAGAAAAAACTTCTTTGTACAGTCATGCACTATAACAATGCATACGATAACAACAAAAAGCAATAGTCCCGACATTGGAGAAGAATGGTTCAGTAGAGTTTTAATTTAAAAAATATTGCAGTATAATTTACTTAAATATTTTAAATGACATACGCGTTCTGGATGTTTAATTATAAAGCTGCATTTAACAGCATTATAATTGGTTATTAAAATTTGGCTTTAATATATAAGGCAACAAGAATAAAATAAATTAAACAGACTTTGTTACATTATTGTAATTCTTCTGTACGTGTATTTTTCACCTAACTCTTCTTATACGGCTGGATCGATTTGGATGATTCCAATGGGTTCCTGGATGATTTGAAAACACAATTGGACCCAGTAGGTGGCGCTGTCGTCGGTATTGAACATTACATAAGTCTTTTTTTAATCGCAGCGGGAAACGCAGGCGAATGCGGGGTTTTGCCATATGTGGAGTCGGGTCGCTAGTTTATCAATAAAACTGAGAATTATTAAAAGAAACAAAAAACCCGACTGTGTAAAAAATACTAACTAAAAATCTAAAAACACTTAACCCTCCTCCTTCGGCAGTCGGGTAAAAACAAGCTCTGTGATTTTGGAAAATGTATTGCAGGCGGGACAAGCAAAGAAACAATTTTGTTTATGAACGAGCAGCTTTTTTACGCAGTCGGGTTTTTTGTTTCTTTTAATAATTGATTTTATTTTCTTCTTTTTAGTTTATAAATCATCATAGAATCACTAGGTTCAATCCTAAATGATGATTTAAAATATAAATTAATACAACTAAAGATCATTTTCAAAATCAGTTCGCACATTAAAGCGTATAAAATCCGCCATATTTTTTTTTTAATTTCATGTACCCAGTGACAGTCGTGCTATCAAGACGAATCTAATGAGGTGTCATTTATCTAAATCGGTTGAGCTGTTGAGTAGTTACGACCGGACATAGGAACGGACATACATACATACGCGTCAAACACATAACCCTCCTCCTTCGGCAGTCGGGTAAAAATTAGATGGGTTGGAAAAAATAATATAAACAGATAATGTTACATAATTGTATTAAATGATATGTAATAAAAATAAATAATCAACCCATATACTGTCCCACTGCTGGGCACGGGTCTCCTCTCAGTATGAGGGGTTATTTAATATATATATAAAATATTATATGAAAGTTATATTATTGTTTTACAAGCGTGCGTGGTGCTTCTTCAGCTCAATTAAATAACCTCATCAAGGCTACCGTTCTATTAATAACAGATAACCTAAGTTCGATAACTCAATTAGGTGCAAGCTAACCGCACGTATGGGTCCTATTAAATACTACAACGCGATTAATCGCAGCTTAAGCCAGCACCACATCTTGGTACATGTTGGCCTATGACCACCAACGTTGTCGCTTAGCGGTTTGAACCAATCATACGCCAACCAGCCAAAAGGGACTGCCTCGTTGGAATTGTGGTCTTAAGCTCGACTGCTACGCCAGATTACTTTGATCTTGGTTTCAATTCCCGGGTAGAGCAGGTAGGTTGGGTTTTTCTGTAAAATTCCCAGTAGCAATTCGGTGTATGGATTTGTGGCAATAAGCTCGCCCTTACATGGGACCTAAATATACCGGCGAACTGTGGGTCTGCCGCAGTACACCTCTGTCCCTGTCTGTCTGTGAAGGTCTGTACACCTTCGAGGAATACAGGCGTGATGGTATGTGTATGTGTGAGCTAAAAGTTGTCGACGTCTATGGTCAAGTGGTTCGAGTACCGGACTGCTGATCACGAGGTCGTGGGCTCGATTCCCGCAAGACACAAACATTTATGTGATGAACTTAGGTGTTTGTGTTTGTCTGGGTGTTTCTTATATATTATAAGTATGTATTTACAAAAAAAAAGTATATAAGCATTATATCCATTATCTAATACCCATAGTACAAGCTCTGCTTAGTTTGGGACTAGATGGTGCTGTGTAAAAATGTCCTAAGAAATTTATTTAAAAGGGCGCTGGTACCATCACTATTTTTCTGATCTACATGTTGGCGGAATAGGGTTGGCGGCAACGTTTGACCCAACGTATGGAGCTGGCGTTATGCTAGACGTACGTAATAATTTATATGATCGTACTACACCGTGCAATCCCTGGAAATTGATTTATAATTATACGTCATTCAGCTAAAATGATGATACACGAGCTTTCAGATACGTTACTTTAAATCGGTTGCGTATGGTCCAATTTCTATTTGTAATTAAAATAATAATTAGCGTTGTATAAGGTAATGTTGTTTTAAAGATAAATGACGTCATTTTATTTAATATCTGAGAACCTGCTTTCAATTCTCAGGTCATTCAAAAAAATGTTACTGCGTTTTATTCTATGGAATTTTCAGTAGCAGCTCATTTTATACCCGTTTTTTTTTATTATAAATTTGAGTGAGTTTGGCAGCACCTCACCTGCTGGTAGGTGAATATGCTGCCGAGTATGGAGCACACAAACTCAGATAATGTCTATTCACACTCGCCTTGATTGATTTAATCGCAAATTGCTCCAATTACATGGAATCTAAACATAAGTACTGGCGAATTGTAGGTGGATATGAGAATGAGAACATCTTTGCCTAACCCATCAAGAAATACGAATCGAACCCAGGATCCCAAGCGTAGAAGTTGTGTTTCGGACCACTAGGCTCATCAGGTATATAAATGCATTCATTAAAATTTATTGATCCTATCTTACTAATATTATAAATGTGAATGTTTGTGTGGATTGATGAATGGTGTGATGTTTGTTACTGTTACACGCAAAACTACTAAATGGTTTTTGATGCGATATTACAGCTTAGGTATACATTAGAATAACACAGGATATAAAAGTCTTTAAGGATAAGAGTTGACCAGTAGACAATAAAATTGAAACATCTGACACAACCAATGACGTCAATATATAATTGGTGTCTGGTATCTATTCTGTGGTGTAGGCGCTAAACATCAATTTTACCTTTTTTTCGAAATAAGAACAATTCCAGACAAAACACGCCTACTTTATTCTCTTTTCCCAGAAAGAATAAGCACATTAGGTCGATAAACCGTTTTATTTCAGTACATTCTGGCTATAATGAGTACTTTCTCAATACTCTAGCGCTTTTAAAGTTCTATAGGTATATTTGTTGCGCTGGATACATAAAGGCGGTAAAGAAGATATTTTTTTAAAATTAAATGCCATCACGGCTGTTTTCCCCTAAGGATTAGGCAGAGGTATACTAATGTATACACACTGTTCGGCGGTATGGTCCAAGTTCCATGTAATAGGTTCACAGGAGCTTATTGTCCTTAACCAGCCACAGATCCAAATTCCGAGCTGGTACTGAAAATCTCAATAACACTGCTGCACTGAGAATCAAAACGCGCTGACGACCTTACTTAATAGCTTAGCCATTTATGTTTTAAGTAATGCAGTTTAGGGTATCACGAAATCTCAGAAACTATAAGGCCTAGAGACTTGAAATGTAGCAGATAAGATAATATACTTATTCAACTTAAAAAGTAACGTGAAGAAAAAAAAACAGTGTATAAATAAAGTGTTACATTTTATAATAGTGTACTTATGACTTAGCGGCCTTTTACAAGCATTACAGTTACATAAAACTATGTATTGGTAATATAATAATACTGTATTATAACCTTAAACGGTATTGAAAAGAAACATTAATTTGTCGATTGAGGATAAACAATTGTAATATTTCGGCGAAACTTTAATTTTTTCGCCCAAGTCCTTAGATAAACATACCTAGTACAAATAGGCGGAGACAAACAACATTGCCAATGTGTTCACGTTTGCCCGTCGACAAACTTGACACTCACGTACATTCGTCCATGCAAACTTTGTTGAGGTCTAATAAAATGTATTCGTAGGTATATCTAAAATGTTAGTGGGCTCGAACTATGTCTCAAATAAATTAATAATTAACTCAGAAATTTATTATTTTAGTTGAATTTACTGATATTCTGATTTTTTTTATATTATGTTCTAGACTAACGACCCGTGCGCGCTGTTTTTACTTTTTTCCTTGTATTTATTTACGTTTTTTCTCTCCTTATGAACCTTTCTCAGACTTCATCAAACATAAAAAAAAAGAAATCAGCCAAATCGGTTCAACCATTCTCGTCTTTTGCGCTTAGCAATAAATTTGGTGATTATTTTTTATTTATATAGATTTATTCATCAATTATCGGGATTACCCACGAATTGGGTAGTGGAGGCTGAATATCAGTATTCTACGCAAAGCGACTGCTGCTTCGTGTAGATTACTGATATTAAGCATCTGGTTAGACTGGAAGCCGACCCCAAAATAGATGGGGAAAAACCTAAGAGGACGAGGGGCATTCAAAACTCCGGACTAAAAAAGAATCGTGTTTTACATCTGCGCTTAGGATTACACTAATGAGGCAAATAAATTATGCAACAGTTTTCATCATTTAGCATTCAGACCCACGGTCTAGACTCTGACGTCGACGCGCAGGCGCGTCCGGTCTGACCGACGATACAATAAAATTTTGTTTATAATCAGAAATATTCACTCAAAAGGTCTTAGATATGATTCATTCTACGTATTACTGACTTTAAAACTGTAATAATAATAAGTACGTATGAATCAATTTTCAGTCATTTGTTTAACAACAAATAGCCTTTATTTTTTTAAATATTATTTTGTCAACAATCAATCTATTTTTAATGAAGGAAAAAATCGGCGGGCGGGCAGGATTCGAACCTGCGCCTTCTGGTTCGGTACACCAGACGAGCGAGCGGTGGCTTAGTGGTCAGAGCGTCTGGTGTACCGAACCAGAAGGCGCAGGTTCGAATCCTGCCTGCCCGCCGATTTTTTCCTTCATTAAAAATAACTTGAAATCTTAGCATGGAAAATGCTTAAAAAAAATACAAAAAGATAACAATCAATCTCTTAACCAACATCTACCTAATACATAAATATAATATTAAAGGCCTCTACTTACCAGCTCTGGATAGCCGCTAACCAACGGATAAATTCAAAACTGGAACAAAATATGGCGGTGATACAGGCCCTTAATCTTTCACAAGTAGCAAATGAAACAATTACAATTTATTATTATTAAATCCTATTGTGTGTATCTGTTCGTATTCTAATTACTAATTTATTACATAATATTCAAATGTATATTCTCTATTGGTCTCTGTATAATCTCTCATAATAGGATTCTTCATGAGTACAAGTCGCCGACACAAGAAAAAAAATAAAAACTCATTTTCTAAATCTGTGAAGAAGTGAACTTGATTTCGGGATTGTTTCAGTATAGAAGTAGAAAGAAATTAATTACTAAAGTTCTCTTCTAACCCCACGAATGCAATTTTTCTCTTTTACGGCCAAAGTTTGAGAAAATCGATGGAATTGTTGGAACTACTTGCGATATCACTACAGGACGACAAACTTCGGCCACAGTGTTGTAATAATTCAGTACCCACCTGCCTTGCAGTGACAAGTTGTCCCTAGCTACATTATGTAAGAATACTATGTTCACGCATCTAAACCCGCTTCCTGGTAACTCTTGAAACTTCCTAGAAAGTGTAATGAAGCAATCAAATATTGATTGGTTTTGGTAGTTCAACCCATAATACTGTCAGCGTATACGTTCATACAGCGCTGGGCACGGGTCTCCTCTCAGTATGAGAGAGATTAGGCTATAGTCCACCACGCTGGCCTAATGCGGGTTGACAAGGTTTAGTTTAGTTTAGTTTTGCTGGGCGTTTTCCGCACTTAGCCTCATAATTGGGCCATTGTACGTGTCTTTCAAGTGTTCCCTATTCTAACCAGCCCAGGCCCTCCCAAAAGGCCAGCAGTCCATTGAGATTGCTGCAGGCTTCCGCAAGCGATGCTGGGTGTTGACAAGGTAATAATATACTGATTTCTGACACTTACGCGAATACTAGACATCGAAATAAAACTACTTTTTATGAATTTTATCGGGTTATATTGATATTATTTTAATCCCGACATTTCGGACCCTTGACAGCGTCCATGGTCACGGGTGACTAAGGTGGTATTAAAATAATATCAATATAACGCGATAAAATCCGTAAAAAGTAGTTTTATTTTAAGATTTTATTTGTGTTAACTACTTACCTCGGTAGCGTAGCGATCGTAAGAGCGACTGCTACGCTCCATGTCCTGGGTTTGATTCCAGGTCGTGTAGTGTTGTTGGATTTTTCTATAAAATTCTCAGTAGCAGCTTAGAGCTTGAAGTTGTGTGTGCCAATGGCAATAGGCTAGCCTTCTATTACATAGAACCTTAAATACGCGCGAACTGTGGGTGTACATTGGTACATCTCTGCCTAACCGTCTGGGGAATACAGGCGTGATAGTATGTCTAATACGTACGAGAGTATCACAAACCAGTAAATTGCTATCTTCAGGGTACGGACAAGCAAGACTTCAAGAGCTAATTACGATAATGTAGGGAAACTTCCCCAGTTTCCCCACATTATCGAATTTTGAGTCCTTATGTGTTCACACTAGAACTTTGTCTGGGGGTGGGTGGCGATAAAATTACGCTCAATTTGTCCCCCGGGGACTGGCCATTTGCAACAGCCGCGCACAGCCTTCTAGGGAGTTTTCGGTGAATCTTTGTCACGAGAAATAAGACTGAAGCTTGTCTTTTAAAGTAGCTTGTTGAGTTTTTGAAGAGTTGCTTGTCTTGGAAAGAATATACTTGACGTCATAAAAATGTAATACCTTGCTGTCATTGTTGTATGTTTCTAAATGGATTTCTTTTTTCTAAAAACAAAGTAACTTAGGTACAAATTGTAGCGATTCTTTAATACTTTATTTATCACAGAAAAATGCTAAGTCATTGAAATTTTCTGTTGTTTCTTTTGATTTTTGTGATAATTTATTGTAATTAACTGATATCTGACTTACTATTATTACTTATATTTATAAAACTATTTTTTACGTATTGTATCAGGTCAAGATTGCAAAAAAGTCGTTTTATTTTAATGTAATGAAGGTACAAACATTTATACCGGATAGGAATATTATTGTGTCTTCATTTTTTGTGGGATTATCCTCGCAGGAATGATATTATTGTTATAATAAGAATATCATAGATATTCATTATTCTAATCTATACTTGTCTTATAAATGCGCGAGTAACTCGATCTTTTATGTCCCTTTCAATGACGTAAGCGCTGAAAAAAGTTTGATATAACTTGGCAAAGGCAGATTTCATACTGAGAAAGAATATAGGAGTCGTATTACATAAAAAGTCCTTTGAGATTATAATTTTCAAAATCTAGTTATTCATTTCTATAAAATACTACCTATAAATTTAATATAAAACGCTACCTGTTGCGAGCAAGCGAGGCGAAGTTAAACTAAGCTCGTTCTGCTCTTTGACGGTTCAGATTAAAATTTTGCACATTATACTTCAAAGTTAGTCCGAAGGTTTCAACTGCGATTAATTATTTTCACTCATCGATTAAATGTCCACCCTTTATTTGTAAAGTTTTAAAACTGAACCAATAAACTCCAGCAATTTCATCACGTCTGTCGAGCTGTCAGTCCCAGAAATATGTTCTGTGAACAATTTGTATCCATATTTTTGTGAAAGCCGATCGATGAAAGTTCTAAAAATGTAGTACCTATAGTAGGTACACGAAATTACTTATCGTTTTCACTTATCGACAATGTGAATATATCGAGTAGCGACAGCTTATAACATTAAATCGAACAGCGGTTATTTCAAGCTGCTACGAATCTGTTACAATAAAAAAAACATGAAATTCTCGAACAAACTAAAATTTAGATTAATGATACTTAATATATAAACAACTCTTGATAATATTAGTTTACTGAAGTAAAAACACGTCAACGCCCGCGACGCCTGTGTTGGAAACTAAAAAATCTTTTTTATATAAGTTAAAGAAAATGTACCTTATAACTTTTAATATGATGATATCACATCGCAAGTAAGTAATAGTAGGTATGTCCTACTATGTACTTATTTAAAGAGTTTTTTTATATATTTATTTATTTATATTTTATGGTCCTCCAACAAGAGACATACATAAATCTTTCATTGTCCATCACCACAGGTACAGAGAAATGTACCTGCACAACATCCAAATTAAAAAGGTATAAATTAAATTAATTAATCATTAATAAATTAAAAATGAAATTAAGTAAATTACAAATTAAATTATAAAAAAACACGTGATCACACTTTATTCATAAATGTATACTTAAGTCTTATATACAAGGAGATAATAAAAATTAATTTGTCTGAAAACAATCCAACAGGAAAATCATTGCAGGATTATTTTACGTACTTCGTTTATTATATTCAAATGCTAAACCAAGCAAGTCAAGTGTGAGTCAGACCCTTAAAAATTATATCTCGTAATATTTTATTATTAACGCATACCGCGAGGACTGGTTTGAGGCGGCACGAGATTAGAGTACATGGAAAGACCTGGGGGAGGCCTTTGCCCAGCAGTGGGACAGCAACGGCTAATAAAAAATAAAAAAACTTACTAGTCTCGCCCGTCTCCTGGATTCGCACCCTTCGCACGAAGTGACAACTGCATCTAACAACTTCATCTAACCCTTTCTCATGAATCACTATTATTCTATTGGTGAATCTTCTTCCTAGCCTTTCCCCAACCATGTTGGGGCCGGCTTCCAGTCTAACAATGCGGCTGAATAGCAGTATTTTACACGACGCGACTGCGTCTGCCATCAGATCTCGGCAAGCAAATTTCTAGGCAATACTGATATTCGAAGGATAGACTGGTTGTCAGGCTTTTTGGGTTTCGAACTACCACTAACGATTTCATTGTCAAAAGTACCGACCGACAGCTTTACGTGCTCTCCGAGACACGGTCTTGATGTGTTAAGAATGGTCACCCATCCACAGACTGACCACGGCAAGCGCTTGTTAACCTTGCAGATTGGTACATCACCATAGTTATAACTTATCCACTTTTCGGTCTACTAGCCCATTATAGAATATCAAAGATACATTTTGTGACACCTGAGAGCCAACACGTACACCCAAAAAGGCAGCAACAATTCAAACGACGTTGACGTACAGATCCAACTCTATCGAATCAAAAAGCAATTCACAAAAACCTTTGACATTTGACAAAAAACACTGAAGTTGACTACACTTTTATGTTCTTTCTGAAACAAAAATATTGTGAACCGGAGCATTCTAAATGATATAGGTTGTTTTTGTTTTTTTTTTAATTTGAAATAAAGCTGTGATGTGTGATGAAATGGATGATTGTCCCTCTTGTCTTGATGTTTTAATTACTAACAGTTACCCTAAATTTTATTGTTTTTTTTTATCTTGTGTTCAGTTTTTTTCCTGGCTGACCTGGGAATCTAACCCAGAACCGTTAGCGTAGCAGTCTTTACCCACTAGATTAATTAAGCACGTATATGTTTAAGGAATTAAGGTTTATTTTTGTCTGGTGGGTGAAATGATACTCTGGGAAAGGTCTTTACTCACTGATGGTTTATTTTGCACAGAGCACATTTAAGACCAGGATTAGGATTATAAAAAAAGTAATACGATTTAATTTTACTTGCAGAAATCTGTTTATATTTGTATACCTGTTTCTACGTAAAATTATATCCATTGGAAACAGGACGCAAGCCACAGTGGGACAACAACAATCCAATTTCCGTCACACTCTCTGTTTACAGAGTAAACAATGCATGGAATATATCAACTTAGTTACGTTTCATGTTTTAAAATTGTAAATGCATCGCTATAGAGAATATGGTAGAGTTTCCTTACTGATTCTAAGCTTCTTGTTATCATAACACAAATACTGAATGGGTTAGGTAGAGTTTTACCTATGTTTCAGATAAATAAATATCCTGGGTCATTTTACACAGCGCCGTCTAGTCCAAAACTAAGCAAAGCTGGTACTATGCGTATAAGATAATTGATATAATACATTTTAGGCAGTATTTTACACGGAGCGACTGCCATCAGACCTCCGCAACCCAATTTCTGGGCAATACCGATATTCGAAGTATAGACTGGTTGTCAGGCTTTTTGGGCTTCTGACTACCACTAACGATTATCATAGGGTGTTCGTAAGACAACCGAGACTAACGGCTTTACGTGCTGTCCGAGGCACGGAGGGGTCTCGATGTGTTAATAATGGTCACCCATCCACAGACTGACCTCGGCAATCGTAGCTTAACCTTACAGCGACCTTGATCAGCGTAGTTATAGCTTAGCTACGAGCCCCTCTATACTCTACACCGATATGGAGCTTAAATTCCAAATTTAGAACAGAACTAGTAAAGACTAGGGAATAAAGTGTCCATAATTCGAACAAAACTTCGTTAGGAATTTTTATTTCTATTTAATACCTTATTCTCTCCTATCCTCGTTTCAATTAAAGTGAAAAGATACTGTGACCGGGTTTTAATTGTGTGCCTCGGAGACGCAAGGAAATTGGGTACCTATTATAAAAGAAGGTACTGTGTGCAAATGGTTGACATTTGCTTAATTTATTTTTAATTAAGAAGGTGGTATTGTTTTTTAAACATGCATTTTATTTTTTTAAGATATCGCTGTATTGACGAATGTTAATATAAATAAAGTAGATATTATTGTTAGTACCTAATATATTCCAAGTCTAGCAAAGTGGTATCTGGTTTTTTCATAAAATTCTCAATGGTAGAACGGTGTTTGGATTTCTATTCGGATGATGACAATAGGCTCTCTCCCAATAGGGAGATTGACAAGATGTATGAATCTTGTGTGAATGAGTCCCACGTAATAACGTGGGACTTACATTTAACTTAGTAAACTCATCCTTTCCCCGAAGGGATAATTTTGGTTTACGGTTTAACGGTACACGCCCTTTTCCACAGGGGTAGGCAGATATTACAGAACGTCACTTAAGTGATGCTACTATTCTTGCATATTTCTTTAGCATCGTCCATATTCATACATCTTGTCATTCACACGCGCCGGGAATGAGTATAACGCACTTGACCTTTTTAAATGACTTTACTCATAAGGGGGTCTAGACAAAAAAACACCAACCAGGGGGCCTAGACAAGTTGCAATTTGACATTCGAATCGACAAACGAATAGAAACAAAATCTATAAAAATGACATAAGCTTTTGACAAATCGGGCTGTCACTAATGTCATTTAACAGATTTTGTTTTTATTCGTTTGTCGATTCGAATGTCAAATTGCAACTTGTCTATGCCCCCTGGTCGGTGTTTTTTTTTTCTTGAGCATCCCCTCACCCTTTCATTCTGAAAACAAATAGGTATCTCAGTTTCGAACTCCCGAACTATTACATAGTATAAACATTTAACAAGCACAACACTGAATCCGCTAGTCCTGATAACTACTAAGAGTTGCGAGCTCTTTCTCGGCTCTCCGACTATAATTAGATTTTCTGCATTACTTCGACAGAAGTCTAGAAGTTTCGAAGGCCGCAGGTGGATTCCTTTATAAGTTTATTTTCGTATTCCGTGTTACTAATGGAGAAAGGAATTTATCTAATACTTAATATGCTCAATATATTCAAAGTATTCAAACAATACGTTTTAGTATTGTATTTTTACACAACATAATAATAGTCCCGGTGGTCTTACAAACACCTATGGCATTTGTTAGTTCCAGTAGTCAGGAGCCCAAAAATGCCTGAAATCAGTCTATCCTTCGAATATCCTAAAATCCTTATGCATAATCGGTATGGCCCAATAATGGGCAAAATTGGGTTACGGAGGTCTGATGGCATGGTCTTCGTGTGGAATTGTGAAAATATCTCTATTTGTCTGTTTGTTGCATTTTTGCACCTAAACCGCAGAACAGATTTCAAAGCAAGGAGAATAGATGGTCAGGGCCTTTATACAAGTCAACAAAGAAAATGTATGGAAATGACACAAGCTTTCGACAATTCGGGCTATCACTGATGTCATTTTCATATTTTCTTTCTATTCGTTTGTCGATATGAATGTCAAATTGCAACTAGTCTAGCCCCCCTGGAAGGAAACTAGAAGAACTACATTTTGTCTAAAATGTTCTTTCTGACGCGAGTGAAACCACAGGCCTTAGCTAGTAGCTTCGTAATTCTAAATACGCACAAAAACCACATAATAGTGGTAATTTAAAACTTCCTCAGCTTTACGAGCAAGCTCAACAACTTGTTAAGATTTTAGCAAAACATGAAAACTTGTGTTTATGTAAATAATTCTGATACAACTTAATGATCGTTACACACGCGATATTATAAACGTGAGTAGAATATTCCTATACACTGGTTTGCCTCATTAGTTTAGTGGTCAGAAGTGCGACTGCTACGCTAGAGGTCCTGGGTTCGATTTTCAGGTCGAGCAAAATGTTAATGTAATGTTTTCTTTATCAATTCATAATTGAATTAATAAATAATACTTTTGACGCAGTCGGGTCTTTTATTTCATTTAATAATTGATTTTATTAAACGAAACAAAGGACCCGACCTTTTTTAGTTTGTAAACCATCATAGAATCACTCGACAGAACCTAAATGATAATTTCAATTGAAAAATGATACACCTAAAGATTATTATTTTCAAAATCAGCCCGCACATTAAATCCGCCATATTGATTATTTTAGAATTTCATGTACTCGTTCCATCAAGACAAATCTAATAATCTATCATTTATCTAAATCAGTTGAGCCGTTGAGTACGAGTTACAAGCTGACAGAAACGAACATACATACACACATACACGTGAAATATATAACCCCCCTCCGGCAGGGGAAAAAAAATCTGCAATCAGCTGAAAACACTATGTGAAATTTAAAAAAATATTCCAGCACTTAGTAGCTGCCATTACGAGTTTCAAAACTACGAGTAAACATACTAAAACCATCCTTGAACTCATAAAATTGGTACAAAGAAAAACTAAACATTATTTTCAACCCGTAACTACCTATATCCTTTTTCTCTACCCAGAAACTTTGCCGTGCTCTCAACGGAACAGGTCTTACTTGCCATAAACTTAGTTTTCTCGCAGGAAATTCAATATGCATCCCCTTAAAATAACGGAGAATTTTGCTGGGGTAATTCTAAAAGGTAAAATACCACAGGGCTACTAACAGAGACTTGGAAAGCCACAGATGAATAGATTTGTTGAAATAAATAAGTTTTATTACCTACTAATCTATAATTAATAATGTAGGGCGACGTCTGTGGTCTAGTGGTTCGAATACCGGACTGCTAATCACGAGGTTCCCACAGGACACAAATATTTATGGGATGAATATAAGTATTTGTGTTGGTCTGGGTGTTTCTTATGTATTATAAGTATCTATGTATTTACAAAAAAACATAGGCAAAAAAACATATAACTTAGTTTGGGACCAGATGGTGCTGTGTAAAAATGTCCCAAGATATATTTAAAATGTCTTTAAAGATATATTTATCATCACAAAAATGTAAGTACGAGTATAATTATTATCCAAACATACCATCACGCCTATATTCCCCGAAGGGTTAAGCAGAGGTACTAATGTACGTACACCCACAATTCGCCGATATGTTTAGGTCCCATATCATAGTTGTCGAGCTCATTGCCATCACCGTGCGCAAATCTAGACTCTGTGCGGCTACTGAGAATTCCACAGAAAAAACCAACAAGACTGCTCGATCCGGGAATCGAACTCAGGAACTTTAGCGCAGCAGTCGCGCTTAAGACCACTAGACCAACGAGGCAGTATTATCCAAAGGTGTAATACTCTTGCATTTTTTTTTATTATTATTAATTTGAGTGCGTTTGTGAACATGCTGCCGAGGATGGAGCACACAAACTCAGCCAACTCACACAACTCACTAATGTCTATTCACTCTCGCCTTATATTTATATTTTTTATGTCTCGATTTATGTTATGGAATGTCCAACCCTATTTATTGTAACTGTCACTGAACGATACAGGTATCGCTTACAAGCCTTGCCGTTAAATACGGTCACTGCTTTGAGCGGATTTTTAAAGCAGTTAGTCATATCAAGTAGGTCTAATACACTCGTGAAATAAACTATAACGAATAGTTTTGTTTGATTGGTTTGATTGAACCACTAAATCTTATACTTCTAGTGGTGGGGAGAATCATTCCTCCTTTGACTTACCAAACCATGCCAAATACCTAAAATAAAATTTCGTAAATGTATCTTAGTTAAGTTTTAATTTTAAATTATAAATGCACACACTAGTAGCCTCTTTTCCGAATTTGAATTGCCGAAATCCGATGCCAAAAACCATCGGGCGTAATTTACGCTTTACACTGTAATTCATTCGTAATTAGAACAGTGGATACTCTATTCGATACGCATTTGTTTTTCAAACAAAAGCTGCCCGCCGGTTTTCAAGGCTACGTACAAACATTTTAGTGTGCCACAAACGCAATTTGTATCTAAATTAGCAGATATAGGTTGTGTTGTGACCGGCAGGTATCGTGAAGAATAAATAATGGATGGATACACTAATTATTGCTTGTATAATTGTAGATTAAATTCAGTTATTTATGGACAGAAAATTGTGTTACGTTGTGGTTATAAAATAATGAAACAATATAATAGTTATGAAATACACGATTTTTTTGTTGGTAAAATAGGCTATTGGAGAATAACAAAATACCCAAATGCTTTTCGTCACTAACACTATTTTAATAATTACAATATTTTCGCTGGTACAATATAAATAATAATAACAAATAAATATGTAGGGACATTTTGCACAGTACTATTTAGTTCCAAACTAAGCAGAGCTTGTGCTATGGGTTCTAGCTAATGTAGGTATATAATTAACACAATTACCTACCTATGTTCATCACATAAATGTTTGTGTCCTGTACAGACCACAAAGGTCACCATAATATACGCCAGGTAATTAAAATGAATATCTATTGAAATAATGTTACAAATGAAGATAATAATTTGTAAACAAACCACTTTCAAGATTGAAAATCATCGGCGACCAAAACAAATGACAAACGAATAAAAAACCAATTAACATTCGCATCCCTAATTTTCACACATCCAACATGTGCAAAAAGACCCGTATCCACGTCAGAATGTGGTACAGGAATTATTAAAATCACGCGGGGCCTCGGACAAACACAAACAAGAAGTGAAGATGACATTTTTTGCGTGGACCGCACGGCGACCCGAATATGTAATGACTAGCGGAACGAGAAGTAATCCCGTCGAGTTTTTTATATAAATAATATTAGCTGTGTAACCACGATCATGTTGTTTTTCCCAATCCCTTGGGAATTACCCGTAATCCCTTCTCACTAACGTTGTTTAAGGAACTCGGAAAGACGGCCTCCAATGAGATGGACAAACAACCTCTGTAGAGGTTGATAAAGAGTCATTGGAAGCAGGCGGCATATAACCGGTCCTTGTCGAAGTCTACGGGGGAGATCTTTGTACAGCACATGTATAAACATAGTATTTTTTTATTATGAAATGTAATTACTATTTCTTATTGTAAATGAACATAAAGTTTTGTTAAGAAATACATTTCTCTAAACCGATAGCTATGGTTCATCCATAACCTTAATTTAAACCTTTCCCATATACATATACACACATATACGTATACACATTTCCCAGTCTGACAGTTATTGCTATTAGAATCAGACTTCTGCCACTGTAATTTGAGCTTTTGACTACCTGAAATAAATAAATAATTATAAATAGTTCAGAATCAGTAACAGAATCGATTGCAATAGTTTTTAACCTGTTAGCCTATATTAAAAAAATTCAAAAAAAATATTCAAGTAGGATACCCATTTTTATTACGAAAATCGGCGCAAAAACCGAACGGGGAAGCCTTTACTTACTTTGGGCCTTTCTTGGCATTTTGGTATTTCTTGAATTTTGTATCTTTTTCTTGCCTATCTAATCAAAATAAAGTTGACGTGTTTCGGCTTTAGTGTAAGCAAAAACTAAAGTTGTATAACTTTATGTATTTTATTATAATTTTTAAAATCATCGAGAATAACACAAACATATAATTATGTTCACATCACAAATATTTATGTTCTGTGGGAACCGAACCCACGACCTCGCGATACAATAGTGAATTCTGACACTAAGACCACAAACGCCATTGCAGTGACGAAAAATCTATTTATCTTATCAAGACATAGAAAAAACAAGCTATGGAATCTCATCCATTGAATGACATTAAAAAAACGTATTAAAACCAGAAACAGTTACATTTTCCTTTACGTAAAAACATTTGATATTCAGAGTACATTTATGGTGCTTCGGGCCTCGTTTTATTATCCCAACGTGATTGGTGTGGCTGAACACGTCGTGTGCCATAAAATTTTAATTACTTTTTGTCGTTTAATAGTTTTACAAGCCCGGTGATGCCACTGATGATCAAATTTAAATTCGATATTTTAATGAATTTAAATCATTTATAGTTTGAGCGTGCGGTTACAGTTAGAACACATAGGGTAATTTTATTTTCATATCCTTTTAAAGGTGGCAACAATAAAGAAACTATTGTTATGATAGAAGAAGGCAGAGCCGCTAGGCTAACGAGGCAGAGCAGAACAAAAAAGTATTTAAAAATTATGGCAATTAATTATAGTAATAAATAAATATCCTGGGACATTTTACACAGCATCATCGAGTCCCAAACTAAACAGAGCTTGTACTATGAGCACTAGACAATGGATATAATACTTACTTTTTTTGTGAATACATACTTATACTTATAATATATAAGAAACACCCAGACATACACAAACACTTAAGTTGATCTCATAAATGTTTGTGTTCTGTGGGAATCGAACCCACGACCTCATGATCAGCAGTTCGGTACTCGAACCACTAGACCACAGACGTCAAATGAATTATAATAATATTTTGTTTATTTTTATTCGGGCATCTAGACAAAAATCACATTTCATTACATTCATAATAATCAATCATTTAAATAATACAAAATTACAAATAAGTCATAACAATTACATACAATTAAATAATTAAAATAATTGAAAATAAAATGTCAATGTAATTTTTTTTTAATAGAATTATGTATGTACTATGATCCGAGTAGACATATTTTCTTTGAAGGCTAGACCATTTAATTAAGGTACATACAGAAAACAAATATTAACAGTACTAACATTGCGACGGGTAGCGATAAGACCAATTATCACTAATTGTAGCTTACGCGTTAGGCTTGAACCTAATCTGATACCTACATAACTATGATATACAGACATGCTAATTATTATACTTTCAATGAAGTATGTACTTTGAAGTATCCGTATTGTGATTATTTTATTTATACGTAACGTACATAAGAGAATGTGAAGGAAAATTTCGACTGGGCAAGTAGGACACGCGGTGGCTTAGTGATCGTAGCGTCTGATGTATTTAACATATATACATATATCTATTACCTACTATCTGTTACTATGCTAGTACAATAAGCCTATTATATTATCAACTAGCTGACCCGGCAAACGTTGTTTTGCCGTACAGGGGTGCGTCACCCTTATCACTAAGGGGTATGAAAAATAGATGTTGGCCGATTCTCAGACCTACTCAATATTCTCACAAAATTTCATGAGAATCGGTCAAGCTGTTTCGGAGGAGTATGGCAACTAAAACTGTGACACGAGAATTTTATATATAAGATAAAAGAAGTGTTTATTATTTTGGAATTGTTTATTTTTGGGAAGAGATTTTTATCTTGTTATATCGTGTGTGCGTCATAAATAAAAAATGTTGATTCTCAAATGGCAGGGACCGGCTGAAAACCAGTGCTGTGCCCTCCGCACAGCAATTACTGAGCTGGTTTCCTTGCTACACATAATATTATATATAATCTTAAGTTTTTTTTGTGTATATGTATTGTGTTATGTTTATTATTCGTGTTGTTAATATTATTATTAAAATAAAAGATATATTTGAGGCAATGGTGGTATTATTTAATTTCTTGTTACTCTACTTTTAATTTACATTATTTTATCTAGTGGTATGCTACGCTCTCTCCTGTGAAGTGGGAAGTGTCAAATCTAATCTCTCATGACGTTCAATTGGCGTTGTCAACTGACATTGACAACTGATATCAATCAAGTTGACATCTGTTACTACATTATGTATTATGAAAGTTATGTGTGGCAAAATAAATGGTTTAACCAGAAGACGCAGGCGACCAGTAGTCGATTTTTTCCTTCATTAAAATAACAGGTAATTTTATAACTTTCCAATAGATGTTGCCAACGTCAGCTTGAGACGTAAATTTAGAATGTGAAGGAAGATTTCGACTTATTGTGTAGGGCTCGAGGTGGCTTAGCGGTCAAAATATATATATATAATAATAATAATAACATTTTTGGGGACATTTTTACACAGCACCATCTAGTCCCAAACTAAGCAGAGCTTGTACTATGGGTACTAGACAATGGATATAATACTTATATACTTTTTTTTTTGTAAATACATACTTATTATACATAGGAAACACCCAGAAAAACACAAATACTTATATTCGTCATCACATAAATATTTGTGTCTTGTGGGAATCGATTGATCATAGCGTCTGGTGTATTGAACCATAGAAAACGTAGGTTCGAGTCCTGCCTGCGAGTCGATATTTTACGTAATTAAAAATAACTAATAATCTTAGAATGGAAAATGCTTAAGAAATACAAAAAGATATGTAATTTTATTTCAATGTCTAATATTCTTGAAATCATTAAATTGTTAAATTATTAAATACACACATAAGAAGGGTTTATTAGTGCTCCTACAGACGGCGACATTTGCACAAAGTGCGACGTTTTCTTGAGACGCATTTGTGCATCAGCGCGCGTAGCACGCTCGGCTACGCTCGTAGCTTACCGTAGCGTGCCGTAGACACCTGTCGTAGCTCGTAGCTTTGACTCGTTTATTACTCCGAAATTTATTTAGTTTCATATAATTTGCTTTATATTTTAGCTTTATTTTAGAATTTTATTTTTAAAAACTGTCTGTGGATAAGACAAGTTTTAGAAAATACCTACGAAAATTCTGTCAGTATATTTTATTTATTCTTTACTAGCTTTTCGCCAGTGGCTTCGCCCGCGTCGTCTGGGTAAGTTGGAAAGTTATAAGAAATTATAACTTTCAACCCCTTACAGCCATTTGTTTTGCATCAAAAAGTAGTCTATGTCCTTTCTCGGGCTCTAGACTATCTGTATACCAAATTTCATGTAAAGGGGTTCAGTAGTTTTGGCGTAAAAGCGCGACAGACAGACAGAGTTACTTTCTCATTTATAATATTAGTAAGGATTTTTAAGCCCCGAAGCGTTAAGTAAGGTAAGTTCACAGTTCGTTGATATGTATAGGTTCCATGTGAGAGGGGGCGACCCTATTACCATCAAATGGGCACAAATCGAAGCTACAAACTGCTGCTTGATAGTGGAATCGTATCAAGGACCACCAGACCAAAAAAGCAGTCAAATATTTTTTCTTAATGTGAAAAAAAAATATATATTGTATAGTGCTAAAGCTTTCAGAGATACAAAGTACAATGAAAAGTATTATGTAACTTGTTAAGTAACTTTAAAGTTTTTTTTTCTTTATATCTGCACTATATTCATCCATTTCTTATTGGTGATTCATTTTGGACGTGACGAAAACAAAAACTGGTAACGTAAAAACAGAAAACATTTCGAAAGATATTTTAAAAGTAACGAGAAATATTTTTATAACTAAATAAAAGAATTCAGAGCTTATTTCTCAAAGTATATCTTTTCAGAAACATTCTTGTAAATAGGTATATTCGTGCAGTATTTGCTTCATTGTTGTTAGTCCGTTGGGGATCGCAATCGTTCTTGGCAACAAAACTTAAGTTTATCGAGTTTGTCTTAATTTTACGACTCCGGTGACATTTGTAGGAGAAAATTGTACATTCAGAAACAGAATCAGATAATTTATTTAAGAATTTCTTGCATGATTTGTCTTTAATCACATAAATTTACGGTTTGTTAAATACCCGTTTGCCACTAACTATTGCACTGTTTTAATATTTATAGATACTAGCTATGTCCGCGGTTTCACCCGCCTTGCACGGCTCCTGGTTATCTTAACGTGATGTTGAATAGCTTCATACCTTTCCCAAGAATTTGGTTATCAAATGAAAAGACATTTTTCAAGGTTCATTATTATCAGAGATTAGCACGTTCAAACAAACAAACTCTCCAGCTTTATTATATAAAAAATATAAGTATACTTAGATAATTTTAAACATAATTAAAATCGTGTAATTTATAATATAATTACAGTACCTATATTTTTTTATTTTAAATAAAAAAAATATACACTTTTTAATATTTTTAGCTAGTTATTTTACTGTAATGAACTGAACTAAAAAAACATGAAAATTGTGAAATGGACACTTAAAAAAGCTTTTAACAAAACCTAATACGCTTCGACGTCGACGTGAATTTATCGATTGTGCAGCGGCTGGCGACTGAATGAAAGTGCTGTAATAATATGCCAGTTTTCCAACCGTTAGTGGAATGTCAAACCCAGTGTGACACGGACCTATGAAACATTTGGACGCGTGTACGAATTAAATTGTTCTTTCTATAAAGCCATCCGAAACACGCTACAACTGGAGGTGCACGTGCAGCTCTCTCGGCGCACGCGAACATATTTTAGACGACGCGACGACTGCCATGTGGTCTTGTGTTCGATTCCTACAGGATACAAATATTTATGTGATGAACATAGTAGTTATTTGTGTTTGTCTGGGAATTATATTACAAGTGTTTATTTACAAAAAAGTATCTAAGTATTATATCTATTGTTAAGTACCCACAGTACAAGCTCTTTTTAGTTTGGAACTAGATGATGCTGTTTAAGAATGTCCAAAATATTTAAAATTATCTGACACTACTATTGTCTTTAAAAGAGATTATGATTCTTTATTCTATATTAGCGACCCGTGCGAAGCTTCGCCTGCGTTTCCCTGCTTTTACTTTTTTTCAATTTTTTTTCTATTTTTCTCTCCATAAGGACCTTCCTCAGACTTCATAAAACACAACAAAAAAGAAATCAATCAAATCGGTTCAGCCGTTTTCGATTTATGCGCCTAGCAACACGTTTAGTGATTCATTTTTATTTATTTACGGGCAGCGTGACTAACTGGGCATTATTAATGCCCAAGAGCAATGGGCAAACTTTGACCGGCCATTATTTTTATAGATTACGTTCTCTGTTTCAAAAAAATTATAAATAGCATTAATGGCAATACGCTCGCCTATTGCATGGAATCTAAATATTTTCTGACAAACTGTGGGCTTATGTTATTACACCTTTGCCAAACACTTCATATACCTGTGGCATTTATTTTAACGTTTGCAGAAATATATAAGAGGCATTATATACCTAATAGATACAGTCAAGGTTGTCACGTTCCGTTTTGAACAACAAACAACAGTTCTGTTGACCAATCAGACTTGACTACGTCATGTTTGTTGACCGTTCATTAGGACGGCCTTGCTGCAAGGGTTTGTCTTTCATCAAATAAAATCATCAAATCTACACAGAGTTAAGATGATCACAGGTTGACTAGTAGAAATTGCTAGGTACCTACATTGTATTAAATCTGCTTCGTGGTGTTACTATTGTATGTACATAAAAATGTTATTAGGATCGGCTTCGTCATCCACACAGTCTTTCAAATTCGGCTACAATAACAGTCATCATGTCATCATCATGTCAACCAAAAGAGGTCCACTGCTGAACAATGGCCTCCCTATTGACTTCCACAGGCTAAAATAATGTAAAATTATAATAATAATACTGTTCCCTGTGGAACAATAACAGTATTTTACAGAAAAGACAAAAAGGAATAATCTTTTGACTCAGTCGCATATGTTAAACAAGACTTGATTATTATAAGCATAAGCATAGTGACATACTTTCATAATAAAAACAATAGTAGCTCAACAATAACTGCCTCGTTAGTTTAGTTGTTCTAAGCGTGATTGCTATGCTTGAGGTCCTAGTTTCTGTAGATGCCCAGTTTCTATAGAAAAAAGTGTTATTGGGTTGTTGTATGAAATTCTCAGCAACTCGGAGTTTGAATTTGTGCCCGGTTTGTGCAATTGACTCGCTACCTAACATGGGACCTTAACATGCAAAATGTCGATGTACATTAGTACACCCTTCGTGGAATACAGACGTGATGTTATTATACGCTATATATGTATATGGTAGAACATAATTACCTTTTTACGTTTGTACATTATTAAGTATTCAAAGCCAAAAAAGACAAAAGGTAATATAACAAAAATCCCTGTACGTATCTAGATACAAAACATATCCAGCATAATATTTCCCCATCGAAACTCACATAACCAATAATGAAACCAGAGCCGTACACCGGAATGAGAATAATAAAATGAAACCTGAATTCCAGTATCGTGAAATACAAATAAAAGTTTCGTGAAATAGAATTGTCCGTTCGATGCAATTCCTCGTTTCCGTAAGATGAATCGGAATCTCAAGCAGGAATAAAGGAAGCAGCAAAAGGAAGCTTGAATAAAATTTACATTCTGACGGTTTACGGACGTCCACTCCTTACAGCAAACAGCTCCAAACTAAGTCAACATTTTTATTAACAGTCGCACTCGACACTTTGGCGGTTGTTTTTTTACTTGGCAAGGCAACCCTCTTACATCTTTTGAGTATTTGTTTTATAATCTCACTTGAACAAAATTTGTAGGTTTTATGCTCATTTTCAGCAACGTCTTCTTAAATAAGGTGTAACATAAGAGATTTAAAAAACCAGAAAGAGTCTCATAGTATAAACGATTGAAATTAAACTACTTTCTACTAAATTTTTCTGAATTATTATATTCTCAGTCTTCGGTTAACAAAAATAAGTAAATAGTAGTCCAAAGTCCAAACATAATTTTCAGTCTTTTTAGTTTACAAAAGCAATCTTTATGTCTTCGTGGACTTCTTTTCAACTAGTCTTCAAGATTATCTCTCTTAAGCTAAATTATTTGTGAAAGAGATATTTCTAGGTGTAAGATTTTAATATAGTAAAAACATGACCCACGGTAAAGGAATAAAGTTTAGTGAAGGGCAACGTTTTAAAATAATAATATAGGGGGGCTAGAAAAGTTGCATTTTGACATTCGAATCGACAAACAAAATGTATGTAAATGACATTAGTGACAGCCCGATTTGTCGAAAGCTTGTGTCATTTACATACATTTTGTTTGTCGATTCGAATGTCAAAACGCAACTTGTCTAGCCCCCCAGTTCATTTCTTAAAAACATTTTCTGATATTAAAATCGGGTCGAAAGTCACGGTTGAAAGCAGTAACAAGTTTTTGTTACACTGTAATAACATAATACACTGCAAAACCACGTAAGTGCGGTATGCTTGCTGTAATTCTAACATGAAATGTGGTCGCTTTCCATTAATTCTGTCTGGCTGTTGCATCCGAGCATAGCTTCGAGATATTTCTTGGCATGGATATTAAATTTAACAGAAGACCACATGGATATTTAACAACAAATAGTTTTCGTTGGTTAGTTATAAATAGGTGTCGTATTCTCGTTGGTTAAAAATATACAAATTGCATATACTTTAATTTATGTACTTACACTAAAATCAAAGAAATGCAGTGATAACGTTTTTTAATAGATACTGTACCTATTTACTTAAATTTATTGATACAATTTTCTCTACATAATTATTCGCTATTTTAAATTTAACTTGTAAATAAACTAAAATTATAAGGATTTATTTATATAAGGACAACCAACAAAGCATACTCCAAGAGCTCATAGAATGAATACAATGAATGAATACATTTGTTTGGTGTAGCATCAATTATAGGCTGCCACGGCATACATTATGGCAGATTTAGACTGACATATTAACAATAACTTTGTGCGATTACACAGGATGTGTGAATAATACATCAACATAACATTACATTGTTGTTTCATCACGGAATTTATGTCAATTTCAATTTCCAACCCTTCAAAGTGCAATGTGTGACTAAACATACATCACTGACACAAAATTTACGGGTTGTCGTGTAACACAGTTAAATTCACAGGTGTAAACATTAAATTCAGTGTCACACATTCGCTAAAAGTCATCAACAAGAATTATGTACTACATAATTACTAGTTTATTACTTAATAACGCAACTATTCCGGGACTGGGTGACATTAAGTGACAGCCCTTTTAATGTTAACCCTCACGAGGTGACGAAGTGCCGGTGACGTTGTTGTAACTTTAGAACATTACAAGACGTGTAACAGCGAATACGGGTTAATTTAGCATGAAGCTGTTTTTGGTTGTCTTGTGTGTACGGAACATGTAACAATCGTGTCGCGGTTGAATAAGTTCTTTAACAAATTGTACTTTCTGTGTTGGGAGTTTTAAGAAGAATTTTAAATATACATACATACCATTACGCCTGTATTTCCCGAAGGGTTGGCAGATATGTACTAATTTACACCAACAGTTTGTCGATATATTTAGGTCCCATGTAATTGGTAAGTGTTATTAATTTTAAATATAAAATAAATACTGCCTTGTTGGTCTAGTGGTCCCAAGCACGACTGCTTGTCTGGTCTGGGCTGGTCTTGGGTTCGATCTCAAAGTGTTGTTGGGTTTTTCTGTGAAATTCCCAGTAGCAACTCGGAGTCTGGATTTGT
Source organism: Acronicta psi (assembly GCA_946251955.1). NCBI lineage: Eukaryota > Metazoa > Arthropoda > Insecta > Lepidoptera > Noctuidae > Acronicta > Acronicta psi. The sequence continues at coordinate 3,596,140 of OX276475.1, read as the reverse complement.
GCCCGGTTGATGACTATAAGCTCGCCCCGTATTACATGGGACCTAAACATACCGGCGATCTGTAGCTGTACATTAGTACATCTCTAGCTAACCCTTCGGGGAATACAGCCGTGATGTTATGATGGTACAAATTAAACAATGTTATTCCCCGAAGAGTTTAAATAATATTCGGAGTATCGTACTATTTTTCTAATAGAATACCTTCGCCAAGCTCAAATCCAAAAATAACATTTCGACTGAATATAAATCATAAAATTAATTAATATCAACTTATAAATCCCTATCAGATTAGGAGTTGGTTAAAAGAAATTGGGATTTAAAAATTCATTAAGTTAAAAGGCTTTACGAAATCTCTTAAACCAGATCCAATATTAAAAGAGATAAGATTATTTTTCTAAATTTTCTAAGAGCAACGTTTTTATAAAAAGTCTAAGTTTTGTTATTATGACTTGAAAGACAAGATTATATAAAGACAGAGTAGCATCAAATTCAAATTCAAAATATTTTATTTCAATTAGACCATATAAATAGGTACTTTTGAAACGTTAAATTAGTTGCACGGTTCCAAAAAAAGTGGGTCTTATGGAGAAGAGCCGGCAAGAAACTCCATAGATACTCTTTTTAAAAAATATGTGTGGTAACAGTAACATCGTGTGTTTAGAAGTATTTTTTATAAAACTTACATCAAATCTAAGGACACCTCACTTGTTTAATCGTTTCACTCTTTAAGCTTCTAGAGAAGAACATAGAAACAATAATTATGCTATAAATCCTGCAAGTTGTTATTGGGATGGAACCTTGTCTAATTACCCTCAACGTGACGTCATCAGCCATACTTGCCGGCTAATAGTGCTAACGCGCGCTGAGAGCGGTTACGTCATTTTTACGTCACCAACATGTCCGCCGAGCATATTATTAATTTGCGGGGCTTATACAACTAAATACATTGGGTTCCACCTCGGCATCACCGTTGGGTAAAAAAATTTAAATTTTGCATTGATAGTAGCTTTTTCCTTATGTAGTACTTTATGTTATCTGTGTTTTTTTTTAAGTAGTAGGTAGTACGTACGTCGTTCGTCTTTAAAAATTTCAAGCAACTCAAAAATTAATCTGGACTAATTGCTGACCTCCTCTTTGATGTTGGTTAAAAAGATGACATAATCTGTTTCCGTAAACAGCGAAGCAAATCTTGTCAATTTTCAAAAGGCTAATAAACGTAGGGTCGTTGGCACACAAAGCAATTACTTGGTATATAACATGGGTTTCTGAACTTTACCTCTCATTTTGTTTAAGCTAACAACGCTTGGGCCCTTTACAGCCCCAGGCACTTGGGACAGCCCACTAAGTAATTAGGGAATAAGTAGGTAGGTAATATTTTTTCAACGAAATATACCTATTCAAATAAAACAAAGGGAAACGTTTGTAGTTGACTAAAGTTTCTGTGAACCATTTTGGTTTATTCGTTAGACGATTTTATGATTGTCTTCTGATTATAACTGCCTGGTTAGTCTAGTGGTCCCAATCACGATTGCTAAGCTATAGGTCCCGGGTTCCAGTCCTGGGTCGAGCAAAGTGTTGTTGGTTTTTTTCTGTGAAATTCTCAATATCAGCTCGGAGCCCGGATGTGTGCCCGGGTGATGGCAATAGGCTCGTCTCCGAATACATGGGACCTAAACATATTTTATCCTTTCGTGGAATACCTACAGGGACGATAGTCTAAGTTTATAAAAAACCTAATAGATAAGTTTTTTCTGTGGTTCTTAGTAATGTAAAAATTCGTTTCTAAAAATTTTGAAGATCTCACCGCATTAATTATCAAAATCAACTTAATGGTAGTGCTAAAGGTAAACATATTAGTACTTAGGTGGGTAAGTACTTCAACTCTTGAGTAATTTGTGTTGTACTCAGAAACTACGGCCATCTTAAGAACTTGCTTGAAAACTCTGATGATACCGACCTGCTTTTCTTTATTTCATTTGTCCTGATAACATTAATCAAAAGCTACAAAACTTATAACTGCCTAATAAAACCACATCAATATCATAATCATTAACCCAGATACAGAACTACTTTGACGAATAATTCGAGTATAATATAGCAATCAAATATAATTATGTTTGTTCTGTATTACCTCTTGTACGACTAGCAACACTAAAATAAGTATGACGCGCAACAAAAATGAAATAATTGTGTCTCTCTTGTACAATACTGGACTGTGCCAAGTGCGAAAGAGATGGCTAAAGAGTGGCAGTTGTTTCACAACGACAATCGGTATTGGCAGGGATTATTTTATGATTAATAATAGGCACAATACGCGGGTAGACGAGCGAGTTTGCTGTGACATGTTATTGGGCAATTAACGCAAATTAGCGGTAATAACGTTATTACCGTCAACACTATATAATGGGTTGTTTTATAATTACAGACCACGAAAAAATGAGGTAAGGTTCCGATATAAAACTATAATAATATAATGATAATAATACTTAATATAATAATAATCAACCTATATACTGTCCCACTGCTGGGCACGGGTCTCCTCTCAGTATGAGAGGGATTAGGCTATAGTCCACCACGCTAGCCTAATGCGGGTTGGCAGACTGCACACGCCGTCGAGAAAATCTCTCAGGCATGCAGGTTTCCTCACGATGTTTTCATTTACCGTTAAAGCGAGTGATAATTACGCACATGATTTCGAAAAGTCAGAGGTCAAACTCGAGACCTTTGACTTGGCAGTCCAGTGGTCATACCCCTAGGCTATCACTGCTCTTCAAAACAGATGAATCTATCATAAAGTGTACATACCTACCTAATAATATTGATCTTGATCAAAATTACGATACCGACATGTGGTACCCGATCCGCGGGTCGACCAAAGTGCTGTTGGGATTTTCTGTGAAATTCCCAGTACCAGTTCAGAGTCTGGATTTGTGCCCGGTTGATGGCAACAGGCTGGTCCCCAATTACATGGGACCGAAACATACCGGCGAACTATGGATGTAGGTAGATTACTACACCTCTGCCTAACCCTTCGGAGAATACAGGCGTGATGGTATGTTCTGTTATGATTTATGGTACTCACAAGTTCATTAGACAACATACCTATTTACAGATTTCATCGCATTATACCAGCTAATTCATTTTTCCTGTGACTGCGGAAGCTGTAAAAGATTCAAATAACGAGAGTATACCATCACGCTTGCATTCCCCGAAGACTTAGGCAGAGTTCTACGAATTTACACAGTTCACCGGTATGTTTAGCAGAGATCCGCGAGGCGATGAAACTCGCAAGCGCGAAAGCACTGAGAAACGACTGTAGTGACCATTGTAGGCGTCATTTAGAGACTTAATAGGTGACTATATGCCATCCTTATTCCTTTCCCTACACTCTGTGCAAGTAAGAGCAGTAAAGATATAGTTTACGACATGCTACGGTCAAAAAAACCATCGCAATAAAAATCACGGTACACGGACGGGGTAATTTTGACATCGCGCTCCTGGAGATTGATCCACAGACAAGGGGGCGGGCGAGCGAGATAATATTGTGCAATGTGACCACCAAAACACGATAAATCCCTTTAAAATAATTATATTTCAAAATGACATTGTTACAATACCGATGAATGTATTGTATTTTTGTTTAGAGTTCGCACGAATTGGGTCAGTGCGCGACCTGACACAAATTACGCATTACCGTGGGCTCCAAGTTAAAGTTCTGTTCGCTAGCTGTCTGATGACCCGACTCGGTCGTAGCTAGCTGGGGGCCTAGACAAGTTGCATTTTGACATTCGAATCGACAAACGAATAGAAACAAAATGGAAATGACATTAGTGACAGCCCAATTTGTCGAAAGCTTGTGTCATTTCCATACATTTTGTTTGTCCAATGTCAAAATGCAACTTGTCTAGCCCCCAGATCGGAAAAGCGATTAATACTGGTATTAACAATTTCCGCATTAACCGATATTATGTGAGGAATATTTTTTTAATCGTACCTTATAAACTTTAATTTTAGAAAATACATACATACATTCATACATGCTCCCATAGGGGTAGGCAGGCTATACTTTTAAGAGAGTTATTATTATAGGTTAAGAGCACCCTAAACCGACGAGGGGAGATTGATGAACATAGATGCAAGTGGAAAGCTATAGTCTCTTTTACTTATTTGTATAAAATGTAGCATAAAAAGCAATATTTGTCATAACAAAATTGGTAAGACAAATACTTATGCATACAAACGGCTAAAATATATACATTTCATAAAAATAACTAAAGCTAAAACTGAAGATAAATCTTTTTTTGCACCTCTTCCAACAATACACTGCACAATTTTATAACTAAGTTTTATAAGTTATATAATATACTGTGGTCAGTTTATCAATGGATGGCTATTTTTAACACATCGGACCCCACCGTGCCTTGGAGAGCATTAGCTATTCTCTTATGAAAAAAAACATAAGTATTGCATGTTTTCCTTACATTTACAATTTAGTAAAGAAAACCGTGAACTTTACTGCGGAGTGTATACCTATAAATAACTATAATTACGGATATTTATAAGCATAATGAGTAACTGAAATTATTTTTGTGGCTGATTGATGATGAACGATGGCGGTGGTTGGCGTGGCACGCTCTGACCTGAACACGGTTCTTTCAATATTGTGCTTAGTTTGTCACGATCCATTAAGTTTCTCCTAATTATTACAATTTAAGGGCAAACTAATGAGAGGATTCGTCAAAAAATGCTTTATACACCATGGTGTTTTCGGTATTTACCTGTGTATCTCTTGTAGTACTGTGGAGGCTCTCGTCCTCCACAGTACTCGGGAAAAACAATAATTATATTGTTAATAACCTTTTATTATTGGGAGCACTAAATCAAGATAACATGACATGGTGTCCGTGACACAACTACTTCTAGAACAGTCTACGTCATTACTTTATTTTAATATGAATGCTTGCTAACGGCCAGTTATATATAACGACCTTTGTTGTCTCTACAGTACCTACACTTTACCTTAATCGTGAAATAAATCATAAAAGTCATCTAAATTAATCATATAAAAGAAGATATAGAGAATCGGAGAAAAACAAATACTTACATTGGTATATGAACTAGGAAGGAAACATGAGCAGAAATAAAAATATCTTCCGAGATATAACAAATGTATCAAATAAGTAATCTTTCGAGCATTATACTCGGACTCACCATCTGCTGCCCTGATTTTTGTATGAGATTTTGCTAGGGTCGCGTAAGGGTTGCGCCCATGACGTATTTATTAAGGCATATGTAATAATTTCGTTAAATATATTTATGTAAGGTAATGGTTTTGATGAAATCTTTCAAAGACACCTTTTGAAAGTATTTTTTTTTAATTTTTTAAACTAGATGGCGCCGGAATTTCTTTAAAATAACAATTTCAATTTTGTTTGTTTAATCGTCTCTATTTATGGTCAACTTTTTCATGAGCCCACAAAAAATAATTGGTAATCCAACCCATTCTGAGAATATGGAATCATCATCATCGTCCTGTCCTTATCCCAATTCACTTGGGGTCGGCGTAGTATGTCTTTTTCTTCCATGCATCTCTATTAGCCTATTATTATTAGAGTATTGAATGACAGCATTATAATATATTATATAACAGCAATTTCAGCACTTTTTAAATTATTTTCAGTTTCAAATAGGTATGTATAAGTTGATTTTTGGTTGAACATAATATTAAAGACTTCTGTGTTTAATAAGTTTTGGTAGCAATATAATACCAAACTTAATTACTATATCCGTAGGAACTACAATTGTAGAACCAATGAATTGAACTATACATAACATAATTGAATTAACGTAACCCAACCTAAAGCATATTTGTCAGCCACCAAACTCGTCCCAGATGCAGTGAGAAACAACCCTATTTGCGTCAACCTATTTCCGCATCGGAAGCACGAGTCGACGTATGTACCAGGCAACGCTAATCAATATATGTACAGCTCAACGAAATTACCTTCGGAATAATCTTCAATCCAACGAAAATCGAGATTAGCAGGGGTTGAAATTTAGATAGAGATTAAATTTACACCGGTTTTACGGCCCGCGATCTCTGGGGGCGAGGTGAAATATAGCGTCATTTAGCGACGGTAGGCTGGGGCGAGAAAGTGATCATCATAAAGTCGCTCCTGCTCGCTTAAAGGCTTGTATCACACGACACTTTAAGTCTCAGGTCTCTGAAACTGTATAAAAATAGGTACATAAATTACCCCTCGTACTAATACACTTTGTGTAATCTATGAACTGCCTCGTTAGCTTAGTAGTCTTTAATACGACTGTTACGCTCAAGGGTTTCGATTCCTAGGTCGAGCAGAGTAAATAAATGATAAATATCCTGGGGCATTTTTACACAGCACCATCCAGTCCCAAACTAAGCAGAGCTTGTACTACGGGTACTAGACAATGGATATAATACTTATATCCTTTTTTTTACATAGGTACATACAAGTGTAATTTTTAGTATTGTTATATTTTTTATTTACGCCGTCTATGGTCTAGTTGTTCGAGTACCGGACAGCTGATCACGAGGTCGTGGGTTCGATTCCCATAGGACACAAATACTTAAGTGATGAATATGAGTATTTTTGTTTGTCTGGGTAAGTATTATAAGCATGTATTTATATAAAAAAAAATTATAAGTATTATATACATTATTTACTACCCATAGTACAAGCTCTGCTTAGTTTGGGACTAGATGGTGCTGTGTAAAATGTCCTTAAAAAAATATTTGTATAAAAAAAATTTAAGGGAAGATTTTTTTTATTAAATTATTATGTTTCTATTATCTATTCTCTGTTTCAATGCCACTGGGTAAGGTAAATAAGGTTTTTGGTACCCGATCCTATTGTCGAAAACATTTTCACTAATGCTAAACCGGGCTTGTTACATAAAGCTAATTCGCTTAAGATAAGCCAGTAACAAATGGAAATGTTCGTCGATTATCTGTTTCCGAACGTAGTGTTCAATGCTTTAACAAACCATTTAGGTACTTGCAGATCCGATTGTGTTTACAGTGCAGTTACCTCATCAGCTACTGTAATTATTAGATGCAAAACATTTTATAGAAAGAATTCGACGACGTCTGTGGTCTAGTGGTTCGAGTAACGGACTGCTGAACACGAGGTCGTGGGTTCGATTCCCACAGGACACAAACATTTATGTGATGAACTTTAGTGTTTGTGTTTGTCTGGGTGTTTCTTATATATTATAAGTATTTATTTACAAAAAAAAGTACATAAGTATCATATGCATTGTCTAGTACCCATAGTAAAAGCTCTGCTTAGTTTGGGACTAGATGGTGCTGTGTAAAATGTCCCAAGATATTTATTATTAATTGTCGAACAAATAAAGATAAGCTAAAGCATTTACAAAATGCAAAATATTCAGGGCCTGTTTCAACACCTGATAAGTTTCCGTTTAATTATTTGGCAGATAATTTGCACACAGATTTTGTTCCTTTTTTTTGAAATTATTAAGTATGGTTAGCGGCTATCCAGTGGTGGTAAGACAGGTCTTCAATCTTTTACTCAAAAAAATAATATAATCAGCCCAAAAGGGGGTGGCGGGACGATCTAGATGTGTACCATGATGACTGGTTCGAGGCGACACGAGAAAAGAGTAAATGATATAAAGACTACCTATATCTAATATACAGTTTCATAAAAGTTAATTTAAAAAATATAATATAAAGTTTAATACCTACCTACAGTTTCTTGAAAGTAATATTATTATAGGAAAAATACATAAAAAACCTAAATGTAACAAAAAATCAGCAATCTAGCTCTTATAGTAAAAACTATAACTATAACTATATCTAGCTCTTATAGTAATAATCAAGATATTTTTTTTTTATAAAGTTTGTATTTTCTTAAAATAGCTTTTTGTCTTACGAAACTTTTTTGCCGAGAAGCGACATATTAAAGAGAATGACTTTTTTTTTGCAACGAATAAGTTCTGTGTCCATGAAATAAGTGATTATTAGTTGCCTTTTTGTGTGACCAATTCCAATGAATACTGAGATGCTTTTTTATGTTGTTCACAGTGGCGGGCATGTCCGATGTGTGGGTGGAGCTGCGCGCGCCACGCTTCGTGGTGCATCACCACAGCGCAGTGCTTCGCTGCGACCACAATGTAGACCCTGAATCTCTGTACAAGGTATGTGACGTCATTCAATATAATACCTGATTAATATAGCATAACGTAAAAACTATATTTTAATGACAACTGTTGCAAACTATACCTTTATACCTAGTTCGTTGAAAAAAAAATTGTAAGTAATGGTAAAAAGAAGGTCACCGAAAACGGCCCAAATGATGTACCGAAGGTACACTTATTGGAAAAAATACCCTGTATTACGCTGGTTACAACTCTAGGCGTACTTTTTTTTAATGTTGACTGGGAGATGAGAAAAAAAAATTTGAGAGAAATCACGCCATTTTGGTACACTATTATCTGTTTCGTAATGATTCATAGTAAAAACTGTCAGTGTCAGTTTCGGAATGGCAGAATTTACGGCAGAATATTATCAGTTTCATAGTGATTTCATGGTAAAAAATATCAACTTGACAGCTGTCATGTACCTCCGGTACCATTTGGGCTGAGTAGTGTGTAGTGTAAATTAGTACCTACACCTCTGCCTAACCCTTGGGGAAGTACAGGCGTGATGGTGTGTTAACACCAAAATTTACAACACCACAGAGTTAAATACATATTATCTTGAATACGGTATTCTGTTTTTTATTTTGTTATCCATTGATTTAGTATGTATTTTTCTATTTCTATTATTTATATAGCTTTTTTAGTTTCGTTTATTGTTTCTATTAATTTTATACTGTGATAAAATCATGTTTTTGTATACTTAGGTACATTTACAGAATGCTAATAGAGGAAACACCAAGTGCACTAAAGCTACACTAGATAAATCGGCCTAGACCGGATTGTTCAATACAGATTTGCGCATACGGCTGATCCGAATGGAAATTCCGAATCGCATTTGAAATTCGAATGTGAAGTTTCGGTGAACACCCATCGAACGCTGTTAGTAAATCCCTTCGAAGTAGTCTTAATAGAATATAAATTACAATATTGTGTCTATGCGTCTTTGGGCCTGTTTCTCCTGGCCCTCTAGACAAGTTGCATGTTGACATTAGAATCGACAAACAAAATGTATGTAAATGACATTAGTGACAGCCCGATTTGTCGAAAGCTTGTGTCATTTCCATACATTTTGTTTGTCGATTCGAATGTCAAAATGCAACTTGTCGAGCCCCCCTGATAAGCTCCCGTTAATTAAGTTAATTAGCCGATAATTTTATTCAAATTTTGTTCCATTTTTTAAATTATCCGTTTAGCGGCTATTCAGAGTCGGTGAAACTTGCCCTTAGTTTGTGGAATTTTATCACAAATAATGTATACTAACATTATAAAGAGAAAAGATTTGATTGTGTGTTTCTATGTTTGTTTGTATTGAATAGGCTGCGAAACTACTGGACCGATTTGAAAAGTTATTTCAGTGTTAGAAAGCCCAGTTATCAGGGAAGGCTGTACTCACGCTACGAATAATAGTCTAAGCAATGAAAAATGTTGCAAAAACGGAGAAAAAAGTTATATTATCACGAGGCGCGAAGCCGCTGGCGGAAAGCTTGTACTATATAATATTGTAGCCTATTGACTGATTATTATTAAAGCTTACCATAAACAAAGTCCGTACAACAAAAAATAATTAAAATCACTCTAAAAATAATATAAAATTATAAGCATTAAACCTCTATGCTTTGTAGGATAATATAATTATGTAGATGAATAATCGGAGCTACAAAACAAAAGCTGAAACAATTGTTACATTTGTAATTTCAACAATATTGTCATAGAATTAGAATATATTATCGTTATTCACCTAAAAAATTGCCATGCCTTAACGGCTAATAAGGCTGTTCGGATGTACTACGCACATCGAGACGTATCGAAATCGATTGCTATTAGCTGAGAGTCCGGAGTTCCTCGGATTAATACGATCAGGTTTACGAGGGTCGCTCCACTACGTATTCTCTTCGGGAAATTGATTAAAAACATATAAACTGGGACGTGAATTGTCGCGGTACCGTGTTTAGCCCCAAATTTAGACCTTTAGTGTAAATAAATAATGTTATGTTTGTTTTTGTTTGTACAGCCTCGTCTAATCTAATGGTCGCAAGCGCAACCAACCGCTAAGCTAGAGGTTTACCTACGAAATTCTTTTCACAAGCCGTTGTAACAAATCTCTCTGGCATGCAGGATTCCTCGATTTTTTTCTTCAGTCCCACTGTTCTAGTTTCTGTCTACGGCTATCGACTGTCATAGATACGGGGTCTAGACAAGTTGCAATTTGACATTCGAACCGACAAACGAATAAAAAAAATGGATGGAAATGACATTAGTGACAGCCCGATTTGTCGAAAGCTTGTGTCATTTCTTCTCATAGATCTTGTTTCTATTGGTTTGTCGATTCTAATGTCAAATTGCAACTTGTCTAGGCAGGACGGACCAACGATGTCCCGTTCTCGAGGCACAAGCAACGATGATTATTCTATCGAATAATAACCTAACATTGTTTGCAGGTAGTATTTTTCAAGAATGGCCAGCGGATCATGAAGTTTGTGCGTGGACGGGACCCGCCCTTCGAACTTTATAATGTCACCGGTGCTCAAATTAATGTAAGTAAATTATTAGAAGTCATTCCATATTTTAACCGAATTTAGTAATTAGTTATGGTTGCAGTTATTTTTAATAAAGGAAAGAAAAGACATACACCGATACACTAGACGCTATGACCTTCAAGCCATCGCCAGTCCTACCCGTCGGGTCTATGATTTGATTTCTTTTTCTCTTCCTATTTATTTATTTATTTATACTTTATTGTACACCAGAAATAGAAATAATATCTATACAATAAACTTACTAACTATTGACATGTACAATGGTTGGCTTGGGGGTTAGACAAGTTGCATTTTGACATTCGAATCGACAATCAAAATGTATGGAAATGACACAAGCTTTCGACAAATCGGTCTGTCACTAATGTCATTTACATACATTTTGTTTGTCGATTCGAATGTCAAAATGCAACTTGTCTATCTTGTCTATCTTTATCGCTTAAAGCGATTTCTTCCAGGCAACCATATTTATTTAATCTTTAATGCACATTGATGGTACATAAGGCGGATAATGCCTATTGTTAGTTTCAGCAAAATTCCCAACTCAATTGAATCATGCGAACGGAAATTTCTAAATTAATACACCTGTATTATGTAACTCTGCAGGCGATACAAATTGAATAACCAGTGTATTGCAGTATATCATTTATCTCGAAACACAATAGAACGTCCGCTACCCGAAGTCTGTTGCAAATGTAACCCAGCCGGACAGACGTAGCAATGTATTATTGTAACTCGACATGAAAATCATTTACACATTGGTGTTCGAATTGCTTGCATGGTGCACTATACAAAGTACTTGCATGGTACAAAAAAATTATATGGCACTACATTGGTGTTAAACAATTTACATGGTTTAATACATTGATGTTAAACAATTTACACGGTAGACTACATTGGTGTTGAACAATAATTTACATGTCACACTACATTGGTGTTAGAAAAATTACATGGTAAGCATTGGTGACCAGGGCATTATAATTGTTTGTCGTGGATGTAGTTTAGAGTCCCATGGTTCGGACCATAGGCCAGGGAAAGGAAAGCGCGGTTTTAATCGTTAAGAGTAAGAAATAACCTACCCTTCCCCTGGTGTTTCAATTCAAGTTGTCAATTTATAGTCTGTAAATTGGTCCCGATTCTATATCTCAGGTAACTACTTCGTCGAAGTCTGTATTGCAGTTTGCAAATGCTAGTCTTGTAGCTTATAAGAGTATTAGAATAAGGTTCAAATTGTAATGATCGAAACGTAGCCTTGTATTTGCAATTACAAGCAGTAATGTAATCAAGTAGCATAACTCCGTTGCTATGTCGGCACAGAATGCAGTCCGCATGCATAGAGCCAGAGTCCGGGGATTTCATCCGGAATCCACACAATAGCACTATTTTAAACTTGGAACAGTAAAATATAGTTTTTTGTTCCACGAGGTAAATAATGAATGGAACTCCTTTGTTGAAGTAGGATAACTTACTTTTTAAATTGAATCATGTGGAATTTGTAAATGTATAAGCAAGTTGCATAAAGTTGAAAGCTAAACTGACGAGCATGCATGGGTTAATGAACATAGACGAAGCGAAAGTGGTGTGCCAGGATCGTAGCAAGTGGAAATCTATAGTCTCTGCCTACCCTACCTATATGGGAAACAGGCGTGAAGCTATGTATGTATAAAGTTGAAAGGCATTAAAATACTTTTAAATAATAGCTCTACACCACAGAACATTAGCTATCCCTATCCGGTAGTTCTGTGCACAAGTATCTAAATGCAATTAAAAGTTACGAAGACAGCTAAAAGTTACGAAGACAAGTTAATTGTTATTTTTGCTTTTAATTGCTTCCATTTTCATCTAGAACGGCCGAGTATACTTTTAAAACAATGACTTTCTAAGAATCCTTTTAATATTACTTGCTTAACATTGTTATCGTGGAGTAACAACGTTGGTAAACTTCTATAACAGCAGAAAGGGATTGAACCCGCAACATAGAGTGTAAATTCGGTTCGTAAAGCCACTTCTTCTTATTTTTATTGTGCCGATGGTTCAACAATTTTCAAAATAGTATAGAGGCCACCATAATGTCGTTAGGCTCTCGCATAAAGATTGTCCTTTGTGCAGGTATTTGGGCACAATGGACAAATCAGCAAGTGTGACATAAATTGCTCTTTATCGCCATTGTCACGAGAGCTCTCGTGACAATGGCTGCGTTCTGCATGCAACTGCGTTTAAGCACTATGGCTAACCGTGCTATCAAAAACATTGCTAACCTTGACCTTTCCATGACGTCAATAAGTTACCACAACAAGTGATCGTATAGATTCAAAGTGTACCACTTCAAATAAACTTTGCCACTTACAACACCTACGTATTTTCCTCCGCCAAAAGTATCATTTTATACCCCTCCTCTTGTTACTTCATAAATAATAAAAGCATATCAAAAAACTTGCGAAAATGTTTTTCTTTATTGATACATCACAGAGTTATTGGTATTACTGGAGTGAAGCTGTAATAAAAAGGTACATCAATTTTGTAGATAGTACGTAGGTGTTCTATGATTATATTTCTGATAAAGTTTTTCTCTTAAAATTATTTGCTTCATTTTTTTTGGTCAACTCAAACTCTCACATTTATAACAACTAGCTGAGTTAGGTGTCTATTTTACCAGAAGTATCTTGAAGTTTTGCTGTGTTTTCAAGTTTCAACCTATTTTAAATATTATCTAGACAAAATAATTCTCCAAACTATAAGATTAAAAATAAATGTTTGTTCTAATTGATCTACCGATCATTTTGCCAAGTAACCTCATATTTATGTAGCGCTAAACAATACCGTATTCATTTATTAATATACATAAATATATGAAGCGTAGAACTCCAGGGGAACAACAGCATTTACACAACAATTATAAATATAAATAAATCATCGCAAACAAACAATTTTCCCTACACTCGTTGTTAGTTGAACTAACGTAAATATTATTTTCTCTGCGTTTGGGGACCTTTTAAGCATCCCGCACTTTAGGGTCAACCGCAAGTGCTCTGAAACGTTCCAAACGGGACAAACAAAATAGGAGAATAATGCTTTTAGTGTGTAATTTATTGTTGTTATAAGTGAATGTGCTCTTGTAAATTTTTAGGCAGCCGTATTTTGATAAAAAACACTATTTTTATTTACCGTAAAAAAATTAAGGGACTTTATAGTGAACTAATTTTACTATGGGACAAACCAATACAATTTTATATATGTTTTTGTATTTTTTAAGCATTTTCCATGCTAAGATTAATACAATTTATGTTCACTGAACTCGACGAAATGCGAAGAACAGTTGTATTTTTTCTGCTCAATAATTTCGTAATTACTGTCTCACAGTCCGTATCTCAGATTGAGAGTGGATAGTGGCTACTGGAGGCGAGAAATTTATTAGAGGAATCAATAACACTAACACTTCGCTCGACCCGGGAATCGAACCCAAGGCGTAGCAGTCGCGCTTACGACTACTAGGCCTACGAGGCAGTTATGTATACTATAAATAAAAGAATAACATTGAGTTTTGGTTCTCAGCTAATAAAACTGTCCCCGACGTCTATTACACTGGAGCATCTCGACTTCTCAGCATCGGGCCCCTATGCGTGTGAGATAGCGCTGGAAACACCTCTCTACTCCAAAGTATCTAAGATACATGAACTAAATGTCATCGGTAAGTACTTATGTTAAAGATAACAAAACTAGTTCGAATATAAAAGATATGACTTAAGTACTTTTAGATCTTTTCTCGATCAACCATCGATATATCTATCAATCTAATCATGTAAATTTGTGTATAAAACCCACTCTCAAATATAACTCACTCTTGCTTTTATCTTTTCATGGTATTGTTGCTCGGCTGTAATTCTGTACCTACTGTAAGATTAAATTAGAAAGATTACTATTTTTTTGAGTACCTAAGTTCAATTTTTTTTTATTTTCATAAACATATATGCTAACTGGCAGATGAAAAAAATATACATAATATATTGTAGTCAAACATTATAATATATAGTCATTTTAAATCCGGGTAATATCAATGGCAGAGTTTTCATAGTATAAAGAAATGTGTAACTTGAAAAATTTTTTTACAGTTCGCCAGAAATTCCGTCCAAGGATAAAAATTAAGCACAAAAAGTTGTCATCGCACGAGCAGCTGGAGGCGACGTGCCAGAGTGCGCCCGCGCACCCCGCGCCGCATCTCACCTGGTTTATAAACAATCACAAGGTAAATAACACATTTTATGCTATCGAAATACAGATTCTCAGACAGACATCTGTGTCGTATGTCTATCTGATAAATCATGATGATCTGAAAACTAATTTGTTTCAGGCAATTGTAATTTTTCTAATAAGGAAATGTGTTTTTTGTTGTGGCAACACAGTGGCTAACAATTTGATTGACAAAACAATGATTTAAACTGGTCCCAAACCTTTCACATCAATTTAATTTAAGTTAAGTTAGGAAGGAGGACTGAAGACCTAGTATTTAGATCAAATAGGTTAGGTGAAAAAAAACTTGAATTAGTAGTACGTTCTAAAAAGTATTAATCACTGACAAGGGCGTGTTGCTAAAAAAATATTGCAAATCTATAATTAAAATAAACTGGGATACCTACTTATTTCATGTCATAACGTAGTGCAGTAATATATTGTAGGCAAGTTATGAATACTTGAAACTGATGGCATCCGCCTGAAATGAAGCACGTTTTGTATTAGCTTTTATTGCGTGAATAAAAAAGAGCACAGAAAAATGGATTATACGACACTCAATTTCCAGATACCACATTGAATATCTTTCATCGAAATGATCTAATGGAATGGCCGAGATTCTGTATTTATGTTACAAAAATTATGTTTTCCATAATGTTATAAAAAGAAAATAGCTTTGAATAAGACATTTAATTCTGAAACGTAATATAGCTTGCATAAGTTTGTGCACTCAAAAATATAATGAAAAGGAAAATTGACTACTTGTTTTTGTAATTGTTACTTCTTCTTCTTAGTGTCGATGGTCGGACTTTTAAAAAAAACAATTTGGTATGCCCAAAACTTCGCCATTGCTACTAACTATCATGATGAAAATCGTCTGATGGATTAATTTGAATGATGAAAATGGGTTCACCCCCATTACATAGCATCTAAACATGACTGCGAACTATGGCTGTAGGTTAGTACATCTCTGCCTAACCTTTCAAGGAAAACAGGCGTGATGGTGTTATGAAAATTTAACCCAGTTCTCAGCGCATAACCATTAATATTCTCTTTCTGAATAGTTATCATTTCTCCTCCTAATTTAAATAATTTTCAAGCCAATGCTACGCAGTAAAATTTCTATCTATTAAAATGAAAATTGTTGATTAATATTAAAAAATGAGAGCCAGAACTTAACAGAGAATAAGGCGGTCAGATGAATATTTATGAAATTAACCTCTGAATACTGGTATCGCATTTTAAATTGAATTCTTAATGTCATAAGAATTAGATCGATTTCCGAATGTACATACTCCTGACTAGTCCAGTTTTCAACAGTTTTCAACCGACTTCAAAAAAGGAGGAGAAAAATTTGTTAGAAATCATAATGTAAATATATTTTTTTTGCTTTTTAGTTCTTTTTTTGGGGGGTGTGTTTTTTGTTTAAAAATAATTTATATGGAGTAAAATTATTTGTAAATTTTATTTATACACTATAATAATAAATTTAGTGTATACAACACTATAGTGAAACACTGTTAGAATCGATTGTACAACCTACATAATTATGTACTTTATTTATTAATATAATCATACTAGCATTTTTTTATCCTATATGTTATTCTGATGTATAAAGCTATAATACTAAGTAAAGTTGTAGCAAAGTCCGTTCAGTAAGATATGAAGTAGTTGTTACTGACAGTTAGCACTCTAGCCTAGAATTAGAACTCGGTAGGTACCTACCAACATACAAATTGAAATAGCAGGCAAAATTTGTACAATTACCTAGGTTATGACGTTCGGAAATTCACAAAACTTCTAACAATACAATACCAACATTTGGTAACGAGTTTCCAAATAGGATCTAGTTTCGGGTTGCAATGTACACACTGTGCTCTTATGCACGCTTGGGACTTGGCTCATCAGCTCGAACTGACGCAGCCATATATACAATATCCTGTTCTGAACTTAAATGCGATACTTATACACAATTATGTAAATACTCCTTTTTTGACCTGGCATAAACTATGGGAATTTCGTAATTATCAATAATCTATATATACCTATATATTATTATAATCTATACTTCTATATCGGTACTAATATCATAAAGCGAAAAGATTTGTGTTTTTGTGTTTGTTACGAGTAGGTAAACTCAAACACTACTGGACCGATTTAAAAAAAACTTTCACCATTAGAAAGTTACATCTGTCCCGAATAACCTAGGCTTTATTTATTTATTTATTAAGGCACGTCAACAACATAAACACAAACATTAAAGATAATAATAACATGAACAGTGATCTGGTCTAGTGGTTACATCAATTATAGACGAGCACAACATTCGTACAATAACTTTGAACCAAGTACATGTTATTTACCTGTGTTTAAATCATGTCACGTAATAATTATTATTAGATATTACAGAATTTAAATTTCAATAGAACAATACTTACTAATTTACTAATAACATATAATTTTTTTTTTATTACAATTACAAAACAAAACAATATAAGTTGAGCATGCTTATGTAGTTAGTCTTAGAATTAATATTTTATTATTATAGGAACGTGGCTATTTGGCATTTCAGTTTTTGGTTTTATTATTTTCTTTTTAAGGATTCTGGGGCTATCATGGAAAATATCTAAATCTTTATGGAATACCCAGACCACACGGGTGAAGCCGATGGCGGAAAGCTAGTTAATTACACTTAATTAATTATTATCACTGTACCTACCGGTATCTACACGACTGTGCTTTATAGTATCTGTTATTTAAATGTAAATAATCAATAAATATTTTTTCAAACACGATCACAGGATATTTTAGCCCACTTGATATATAATTCTAAGCTCAATTACTAGCTAAATGTTTCAGTGATACGTACAACTATCGTTACGTAGCGCTGTCAGTATCACCTCAAATGCCTCCATTAGCCTGTCAATAAGTGACCTCTAGTACTAAATTGAGCCGTCAACTGGACGTTGTAGCTCAATGTAAAAGCGATGTAGGTGCCATAAACTGACAAGTAGAGGTCAGTGTAAACGGAACTTATGGGCGTGAAGAGTTGAATAGGCTTTCAAACCTTGAACTCATGCATCTTTACTGATATTAGAAACGTGACAGTAACTCTGTATGTCTGTTATCTCCATCACGCCTATATTCTCTAAATGGTAAGCAGAGGTGTACTAATGTACCCTTTGCCTGAATGTTTGGGTCCACTTATACATTTTCAGGCATTTTCATGAATTTATATTTTAATAGATATAAACTTTTTTAAATTAAAATACGATCTCAGGCAGCATTCGAACAAAAATACCATAAAAACAAAATACTTACCATAAAAAATAACTATGAATTTTTATGTAAATAAGAATTTATAATTATGTTATTCAGAATGTGATTTCCGTGGTTGATAATAGCGTATGTTCGCAAAAAGTAATAATAATTTTAAATTATGATTATAATAATAATAAAATGTATTTCATTGTTTCTTTGTTGGTTTCTTTGTTCTTCTCTTTTCTATAGGCCGCATTTTTTCATTATTCATCAATAAGTAGTTCATTTACTATTCATTATTTTATTATATTTTATTATTAATTAATTTATTCATTACATACATACATACACCTCCAATAATCCAGAAATATTAGAACTCAGCTTATATTTCTATAAATAGTTGTAGTTCCATAACTACCGGCGCGTGGGTAGTTAATTTGTTCAAGTTTATTTATAGAAAATTGTGCTCTCATAAATCGTTTCAGTTGTTTTGTTAATTAAGACTAGCTCGACCTTGCTATTTCAGTGCTCCGATTATTCTAGATTAGGTTCAGGTCGTCCAGTTTATATATTTTTATGTTAAGAGATAGAGGGGCCGGTGGATTAGAGATTCTGTGTTCGGATCCTGGATGATTCGAACAGTGTTTTTTCTGTGAAATTCTCAGTTGCAGCAGCAGCTCTGAGTTTGTATTCGTCCCCGCCGAATGGTAATAGGCATTCTATTACATGGGACTTCATAATTCATAATTCATTTATTTATTGCTTGTCACATACATCTATACATCACTTAATCGTACATCTCTGTCTCGTCTTTCGGGGAATACAGGCGTGATGGTATGATAAAAATTAAACACACACACATAAAACAAAACACGCGAGTGTGTGATTGAATCCTCGTATGATATGCATTCATCCGTCATAACAATAGTTTCTCTAGTGCTTCCCTAATTTAATTTTAATACCTTTAAAAGAAACCTTTATAACATGTTATATTAAGATTAAATTAATTATACAAAGTTGGTTATTTACAACAAATGGTAAATAGCCAACTGGTTATTTATAACAACCTTGGTGTTTGTAAAACAATAAATCCCCTTGCTTGCCGCCAGCGGCTTCGCCCGCAAGGCCATATAAAATTTCCTCCGTTTTTGCAACATTTTTCATTGATAGGTACTCTGTTCCTACTAATCGTAGCGTGATGGTATAAAGCCTGTAGCCTTTCCCGATAAATGGGCTATCTAACAATAAAATATTTTCTCAAATTGTCCAGTAGTTTTGGAGCCTATTCAATACAAACAAACAATCAAATCTTTCCTCTTTATAATATTAGTATAGAAGTATAGATATAGATAATAAAGGAAATTTAGGTATAGATATAGATATAGATAATAAAGACAATGTAAAAGTATACGTTGATACGACAATGTGGAGTGACAATTTATAACCTGAACTTTATTTCAACAGGTAGACGAGAGTTTAACAGTGCCATACGGAACCATGAAAGTTCACCGCCATCACCACGGAATACCGTTGTCCATGACTAACACCTCGCTCCACTACCCGCTGACGAACCTGCAGCTGTACCCCAACCAGACGGTCGACATCACATGCCTCAGCACCATTCCCAGCTACGCTAGCATGGGGGAAGGTTTCGCTGATGTACAGAACAATACGGTCACAGGTATGGAAAGAACATCTAAGGCGTAGAATACATGTGATGGTCATTTGTTTGTTTTTTTATGCTGCTTTTGATCAAACAGCAAGCTTTTAAGGTTGACCCGAAGGGTGGTAACGGTACTTTATTACTGAGCCTCCGCTGTCCGTCCGTCTGTCAGCGGGCTGTATCTCATGAACCGTAATAGGTAGTGAGGCGAAATTTTCAGTTTCTGTTTCTAGTGCCACTATAAAGATAAATTTTAATACTAATTAAAAATGATACGGAACCCTTTATGTGCAGGTAATAAGCACGTTGTTTTAGGCAATTTTATTAGTTGGAGCTTTATATTTACCAAACATCTATTTTTTTTTATTATTTTGTTCGCGGCTATCGTATCACATCGACCCTAATGGGTCTATTGTGATCGCCGCTCGATGAAAAATTTAGAGTTACCAAACATCTAAGTACTCCATGAATATTAAAAAAACTTTAGTGCCCCTCAGGTCCTACGGTATGTAAGCAAAATCCAAGCCTTGCAAAATATTCCTCACTTTCAACCGCTGGATTTTTCGTCATAATTTCTGTCCTAACTTTTTTTTCTTTTACAGTTAACGTAGTTCGCATCGAACCAGCGCCCACTCAGCTGCCCGTCAAAATCGTTAGTTCTCATCTAAATGTATCAACTCGATGTCGTGTAGAATGTATGTTGGTTGTTTTAATCATATTTGTGTGCCATATAACTTAGATAATGATGTTCATTGAAACATTGTAAGAACAACATCTGTCAAATTTGTTCTCATCGGGTTAAAAGTGTACTAGTGTCTACTATGACACAGATTTTAACTTTTTTTTTAAGAGGATGACGTATGACACTTTAGATCGAACTTACCTATGGATGACGAGTGATATACATACTAACAGTAATGTCCCGTAATATTTAATTTTGTTGCGGTTAAGCATAATATAATTAACAGTACTTTTCGATGATCGATGATGAATTTCATAAAGGCAGATCCATATTATTACGCAGCAGGTTAGGGTAGCAGCAGTTGTTTCAAATAGCTCCAATTTGCCGCAGTTTCCATTGCATTAAAACCCACCCTAGCAATAATATGTACGTGACTTTACAACACATACACATTAACAACTCGAAATATTTGTTGTGAGAGCCCCATTCTTTATATAATTATATTCCTACCTAGTATGAGCTTACAAAACTGTATTTTATGGTTACCGGATAGAAGAGTTAAAATATAGCTGGTGTGCTAAATATAATA
This sequence comes from Acronicta psi, assembly GCA_946251955.1. Classification (NCBI taxonomy): domain Eukaryota; kingdom Metazoa; phylum Arthropoda; class Insecta; order Lepidoptera; family Noctuidae; genus Acronicta; species Acronicta psi. The sequence continues at coordinate 3,574,979 of OX276475.1, read as the reverse complement.
ATATACCGATTAGTAATTTCGGTTATTGAAAAAAATAGTCTTTTTTATATCAACAATTATAATTTACTTTGACAACAATTAAATAAAAGTTACTCGTGGTCCAAATTAAGTTCAATCATAGTAACAAGGTAATTTAATTTAATAATTCAACAGTCTTTTGTATTCATTTTTAAAAAATTCTCGTGTATTACAATTTGACAGGTGTTACAATATAATTATGAACGAAAATGTGAAAATAATGTATTTTAATTGGTGTAACAACATAACAACTCTGAGGGTATTTTTTAATTTTCTTCTTTTATTTCGGCCTTATTAGCTGCTACATTTTACAAGAAAAACAACTGTTTGTAACTTCCGCTAAAAACTTAATTGCCTTGTAATAAAGAAAATTGTTTTAAACCATTATTAAAATCTGTCCAAATAACTTTAAATAACGCAATTTCCGGCGGATAAATATTGAATTTAATTAACTGTGGTTATAATCTTACTATGGATGCTTAAGCAAATCCTTTCAAAATAAAGGGCTCGACGCTGGCAACATTCATAATTTTAGTCGCCAATATCAAAATTTCTCGTCTAATGAAGAATGACGACGAAATAATGTTGAAAGTTCGTGGAGGTAAATTTTGAATTCCGAAGCTCTAAAATTTAAATTAAGAAGGTATGAAGGTAAATGGCAGTTTCATAAAATAAATATGGCTAATATACTAGAAAATATCAGCAACTACGTGTTTTATGTGGATACGCTAAAACTATATGGCAAGTAATAAAAACTAGCGCTAAATAACGTTTCTAGACGCCAGCTAATGGCGCAATTTAACATTGAAAGTACAAGGCAAGCTGCACATGGAACAAACGACTATTTTATATCAAACTTTTTTATTACTTTATTCTGACTACACATAAAATTTTATTTTGAATTTGAAAAAGGAATCTTTGACCAAAACTTTTGTATTTTTTTAAGTTAGTTGACATTTTGTCTCTTTTTATACTTATTTTATCAATTGGCTCTATGGGCTTAGCCCTAGTCCAAGTGAGACAAATTGAAAAAAAAAACATTTTCTCTATCGACGAGCTTCTCAGCGCTTCTTCTACTTCAATATTTACCTTTTAACTTATGTATGCGCAATTATGAGACTGAATTAGAAAGTTAGATATGTAAATGACCCGGTTTGACACCCACCTATCAATTGCTAGAGAGCCCATGTCCATTTTGTAATGTGTAATGTTATAATAAGCTGGAGACAGTGAAAGCGTGTATCAGTCACATGTGAGTAATTTTGTGACATTTCTTATTCATCGGCTTTTACATATCAGTAGCGTAACTAGAGGGGCTAACATGCAGGCCGCGACAAAATTTTGACGACGTTTATATAGTGCATATGTCTCCTAAGAGCACGAGAAAGAGCGAGACAAAATGGTGGGCAAAATTTTGTCGTGTCACGCTTGTTGGCTTCACAGGAGTTTAGGGAGAAATAGTCGCGCCAGAGCGGCTATCGCCATTTAACAAAAGTTTACTCCTTGTTCCGATATAGTAGAAAGAAATATCTAAACACGATAGTTGAAAGCATTTTATTTAAAAAAATCTCAACTTCGAAATCTTGAACTTAAATGTAAATATGAAACTTTTATAGAATCCCAAAAATAGGTATATTAATTAAGATAAAAATCTTGTTTCCCAATGTCAGATGTATTTATAAATGTACTGCTTTAGTGTAGAGAAATACATTAGTCAAAATGATATCGTGAGATCCTCTTTCTAATGTGACATAAAAATATGTGAGCTTTTATAAAGTAAATAAATTAAAGCTACAATATGATAACATAACTTTAAATATTAAAATTATGGAGTTGATACTGCATTTACTCGTTTTACTGTGTTTATTTTAAACATTACAAAAATTTTAACTACGAATCTCCATCGTTATAAATAAAATCATGATTAACATACTCATTTAAATATATTATATAAAAAGTAAATAACCCTCCTCCTTCGGCAGTCGGGTAATAAAGCAACATGTTTGTATAATATGTGTCGTTTTTGCTACATATATTTTAAGCACATAAATGCGAAAAAGTCAATTGTTTTATATTAATCGAGAAAGCGAAATGAACATGAAGTGAGGTAATATAATATGGCCAGTGCTAAGAATATGATATAGTGCATTAGAGTTTCTTCGCACGAAGCGTTTGCAAAGTTAACCGCGTGATCGTGGAGGCCGCGTAGCTTTAGAGGCTGCGTATCTGAAGTCGCTGCATAGCCATAGTCGCTGCATAGCCGAAGTCGCGGCGTAGCCGTAGTCACGGCGTAGCTATAAACGCTGCGACGCTCTAGAGAGGCTCCGTAGCCGTAGACGCGACGTAGCCTTACACGTAGCAAGTATTTGCTACATGTAAGGCTATGCCGCGTCAACAAAACGCTACGCGAAATGTATAGACCTCCAGTAATTATTAAAATGTTAATCTATACGTTGCGTTAGCGTCGCGCAGACGGTGTGCGCACGCCCAATGCGAAGAAACCCTAAAACAAAAATCAATATGCCTCTCTTTGAAGGTAATGGTAGAAAACTAAGGTGTTTATTAAAAAGATATTAACCTGGATACTAGCTATTGATTTAACTTCTAACCATAGTGTTCTGCGGTGGTAATTGTTTCTCGATTGTTATTAAGCAGGGCTGCTTTGAAACCATAAAGGTTATAATTATTTACATTAATAATAAAAACTAATCGCTACTTTTCACGTCTATACTAGACTCATACACACAGGTCATATTCTTGGCCTTAATAAGCCTCAAAGTCTTTAATTTCACCTTTTTTACCATAACATATTGGAATGATGTTTATTTAGTCTCATATTTTAGTAAATATAGGTACTATGTTTATTGTTTTATAGGTACGCAATCACGTGAAAATTTATATTTAGGAACAGATCTCAAAAATAATGGTTTCAATGAGTAATAATTATTTATTTATTGCCCTAAGGATCTCTGAAAAACGATATACACGAAAAACTATTGGTAATAAGTCACAATGTATTATTATTGCATTATGAATGTATGTTAATATAAAGTATACATATATTCATGTATGTTCGCGCATAACATTTTTGTAAGAATCTATTTTGACTATATTTCTTTCCCCTAAGTTGGTTCCAAATATATCTGGTAACTGTCAAATTAAGCCATCAATCAATACACCCCAAATCCGGTTTTCTTGTATAAGCATCATTTCTATTAATAGCTCAGCGACAGCTTAATCGTTTTCCAGAATAGTCCGTTAAACGTTCATACCGAGTACTACTAGTATATTTGCACAGTGGTGCAATCTGCAGCAGCAAAGACAAAGCCACGCGAATGCTCTGTGGGACACATAGCTACTATTCACGCTAGCACACTTTGCAACACAACGTTTAATCATTGGAAAAGTCGTTGAGCTAAATACAAGATTTTTTTTTTTATTTCCTATCCTTATCCAATCTGTTAATTCTAAATACGCGATGAAAGTGTTCCTTTTATTTTGTTCATATCGGTTTCCCTTGCGTGATATGTGGCGTGGGGTTTATTATGGATATTTTATCCTTTTGATCGGATACTAGTCATTGAGATGTCTTCAGTCCAAATCGATATTATGATAACATTACATAAAAAATAATTGGTTTGCCTTATAAACAAACTTTACTTTTTTTGGGTAAATTTAAACCTTTTCCAGTAGATAAAATATAGTACAGAAGAGATCTAGTTTTATACTTGCACAGTAGTGAAATCCGTGTTAGCGTAGACAAAGCCATGCTTGATCTCTGTGGGACGTGCGGCGTTAGCTTGTGTCCATATATGAGTACCTACTGCGCACTGTGTGCAGTGACGACTAATGATCTAGCTACCATTGCACCCTCGATTGTAAGCGGCCAGTATTCAGAATGAATATGCAGAACCAAATTTGAAAATGTGTGCTCTATTTTTTTATAAAATTTTTGCCAATATCTTTTAATCATTTTGTAATACAATTTTGACAGTTTCTGTTGTAGCGCTTTTGATTACATGCAGCTAGTATTCGCAAAAAAAACTACGGCGAATGCTATGTTTGAAAACGAACTCATAATGTTCTGATTAAAAAACATATTTCATGCATACTGAAGGTAAAATTATATAATATATAAATTATTCGAGCCATAATTTGCAGTGGCATTTGCATAACACCATGTGAGAGGCATATTGCACTATGGCATGTTTTGTTATAGAGAAATGTTAAGGAGCAATTGTGTAACAAAAACATATCATGATTAGGAGTGAGTATTTATAAACAATTTATAAATGTTGTCAAAATGGAGAGGATAACATATCGTTCGGTTTGTATAGTAAATATCTAACAAAATTTTATTTTCGATGTTTTCTAAAACCAAGCTAAAACGTTTATAGAAAAAAAAATGTATTTTATAAATATAAACAACTTAATTTTTATCATAATCTCGTAATTAGCAAAGCTTAAAGCGTAAATTAAGTAAGTAGATAATATTATAATATGATGTGTGTAAAACTTATAAAATGTAAGTAAACGCTAATTTATGTAAGGTTAAAAAACTGTGAATATTCTTTAGTGTATTTTACTTTGGTCAATGTAAGTAATGTTAATTTTGTTAAAAATGCTCGATGTTATGTTAGAAGAATTTTTATTTTAAATGAAATAGAAAATGGCTTCATACGTTGTACAAGACCTTTTTATAAAATATTGAAACTGAAAAAATACATATAATTCTATCACTTTTATAAGATGTAACAGACCTAAGAAGCATTTTATTCAAATTGAATTATTCAACAAAATATGCAATATAAACTACACATAAATTAAAGTACATAATTATGTCAAAATAAAAGTAAATATTATTATTACCAAACGTATTCGCCAATACTCCAGTCATTATTGGGATCACGTCTATAAATGGAATCATAACAAATCATACTTTCAGATAATTCTACCAAAAATACTATTGAGATCAAATATTATCGAGACTAAAAGAAATTGAGTTAATTTAAATAAAGGGTTTACTTAACATTAAGGCTAGGTCACATTATCGGACTCGTGCCGAGATAACACCACAATGTCTTACTTATTTATGGTGATAGAAGTTACTCGCTCCTTCAAGATCAAAGTTTTCAGTTTTGAAACGTATATTTGTTATATATGAGTATGCTGCGAGCATTTTCCCTTAGTTAGAAAATGTAACTGTTAGAGAAATTTACCGCAGGAGTAAATATGAATAGACTTACATATTTATTACTAAACTTATTTAAGTTATATTAATAAAACTACTAATTACACTAGATAGTATTATTTTAAAAACTGCTACAATAAACTCGATTTGCCTGTCTAGTCATTTTCTAGTCTGTATTGTTTACTCCTGTGAATTCGTGTAAGTTAAAAACTGCATTGAAATCAATGATAATTTTACTCTATTTTCTATATTGACGATGTAAATCATGCAGGCTATCGATGTCTTCCTTATTGCTATACACTCTTTATATAAACTTTAAGACCTATTGTAAGTTAGATTTTATATTGTAATAGTTATTGAATTTAAAAATCGGTATTTATTTTTTCCTGAACCTAATCAATATACATTGCTTCCGTTGTTGCGACTAAGAAAACTATTAAGTATTGTCAATTACGCATTATTGTACACAATTAGAAATTGCGTAATTATACATTTTAATATTCATATCATTTACCCTCCCTGTATAGAATTAAATGTAAATAAATGTGAGATGTATTTCGAAATTAATTTATTTGTGAAGATGGTTTATTCAATTCACCGTATCTAGTAACTGATTTAATATCTTATATTATTTTATATAGGGGTAAGAAGATTACACTATGGAGCGGAATTTTTAATATTGTGCAACACTATAATAATGTTTGCATCTAGCAAAATAATAAAGCGAAACAAAATAGCCATACAAATCCAATTATGATCCACGCCACGTCATAACAGATCGTATAACAGTGATATATTATTTTGATATTAATTAAACCCGAGCATATTTTTGGCCGCTCCGTGTAATGTATCCGAACCCTTAAGTAGGTAACGCACTAGGCAGCGAAACTGTGGCAGATTTAAAATTTTGTAACAAAGTGGACTAATTGGTTAATATGAGATTGACTGTCGCGAATAAAATGCCTTGTGCGTTTACTATAGGTGTGTTTAAATTAAGTTGATGTCAGACACAATTGGAGTAAGCAGAGCCGATAGTAGGTAATGAATAAATGTTATTATATTGTGTGTTTCGTGTAACAGTCAGTTGCGCTGAATTTGTATGAAAAATTATGTCTAATATTTACAAGATGTGAAATTTTATCTCTTTATAATATAAATGTATTACACGTTGGTTTACACATAATGTTTTGTTTAATTTATTCTTTAATTATTTCTTTAAATTTTTTCTCACCACTATTTTATCCTTGTATTAATAATTCCTTCTGTTATTAAATGTATCCGGGTCCAAGCGCTCGAAAGTAATAAGAAAAGAAAGATACATTTATTCAACTCAAATTATTTGAAGGTAGGTTTATATTAATAGATTTATTACTATATTTTGTTGATGAAGGGTTAAGATTAAGAATATTTCGCCTTTTTTGGTCTCATAATAAATCTATAATAGCTCTGCCTAGTAGTGTTGCCTTCGTTTATATAGTTTTCCCAATCTTATAGGTTTTTTTTGGAAATAATTTTTAACAGAAATTGCCTATAGGTAATGATCCTGTTTGCCAAATTTCAAACGTGTAAATACCAACAACAGCATAATTATTATTTTCCTATTTGTTAGGAAAACTTGAAAACATGTTTGTTTTATACTTATTTTGGTAACAAAATTGCAAAGAATGTCATGAAAACCAACAGAATATTTACATAGCTAATTAATTCGGTTTAATGCATTAGTATTGTCCCAACACAATTATTTTTATCGTCCCTGGTTCATGCATTCGCGTACATTAATGCAAATATGTACACAAAACAGAGGTTTTGAATGCAAAGATAAAACAAATACCCGCCGTCTGTGTGGGGTGCAAGTAGTGCCGAGACAAACTTGGTAACAAAACCAACACCATTAAATATTTCTGTACTCTTCTCTTGGAGATAACAGTGTGGATACAGCTATTTTGTCTGTCGCCCGAAACTGTTGTACACTTTTGGCAATTTAAAAATAATTAAAACAAAATTTAGTTTTTTAATGACGAATGACTGGGTAGTAGGCATATAGTGATTTTGTCCTTCATTAAAATAACTGGTTATCTTAGCATGGAAAATGAAAACAAAAAGAAAAATCTAAAAGTTATACAAAATCTGTTGCAAATTTATTTTCTACGGCTATTATTTAACCCTTAATACTTTTTTGTTTGCAGAAAGAAGACGTCAATTGTAATTTTTATGTGCCTACAAAGGTGTTGAATTTGCTGATACGTCAGAAACCAGTTTTCATGTAACAAAAAAACAATATGGTTACCTTGACACGCGGTAAGTAGTAACGTAACATACTATCATACTTGTGTTTTTTTTTTCCTAGACTTTTCCCAACCATGTTGGGGTCGGCTTCCAGTCCAACCAGATGCGGCGGAATATCAGTATTTTACACGAAGCGACTGCCATCAAACCTCCGCGACCCAATTTCTGGGCAATACCGATATTCGAAGGAAAGATTTTTTTTTCTGACTACCACTAACGATTGTCGTAGGTGTTCGTATGACGACCGGGACCGACGGCTTTACGTGCTCTCCGAGGCATGAAATTATTGTTAATAATGAAAACATTTAAATATTAAACAATGAATCTTAGCTTAATCAAAGCTTTAAGTAAGAGTTACCAGGCACTAAAACAACTTTTACTGTCGGACTGTTAACTTCAAAATGAAGAAACAAAGGGGCGCCATGGTGTTTTAACTAAACAACTTTTTTAATGCAGACAGTAAAGAACGCAGCGGGGGAAAAGTTAATAAAATTAAATAGGTAAAAAGTTTCGCGACCTATTTGACGATAAACGTTTCGACCTACCGCCGTTTACAACACCCGAGGGGTAACTCATTACCCAACTTTTAAAACGAGAGTACCACTTGAACATCTATGTAGTAGCAGCCCTATTATTTCAGAAAAAGGTAGGCCCATTTCTAAGGAAAAGTTTGATGGCCTACATTAATAGTTTCCGAAATGGGGCCCGTTTAGAAACTCGAAGAAATAAATCCGAAACAATTGAGAATCGAACAGTGAAGTTTTGTTACATCGCGTCGTTAACTCGGCCGACCTTCATCGGAAACCGTCCCGGCAGATTTAAACTGATATAAACACTCGTATTTTGTGAGATTTGGTCTATAGGATAATGCGAGGATCAGTCAGGCGCGTTCGGAGGGCAAATTGCGCCTTTTGTTTTTATCCCTCGGCTCGTCTCGTCGAGAAATCTTGTTATATCCACTGTTATGGACTTTTTATATTCACTATCCATGTGATCAAGTAAAGGCGGCTTGGTTCGGTTGGAGAATGACTTCAGCGGCACTGCTAGCGAGATCGACTCTTATATAGAACAAATATTCGTATGGCTTACAGTTGTGTTTGTCTACGTGACAATTTGTATTTATATACGCACTACGTTAAAAGACGTTCGTTTTATTTAACAAATAATTTCATTTTTATTTAATTGAAAATTCCAAATTCAATGTGTACCCAAGTATTAAATCAAATTGTTTAATTGGTATTCAAATTATTAAGTATTTATTTAGATCATTAAAAACAGTAAAGTATTTTGAAAATGATTTTATTTGATTATCTCATAAGATAGACAAAATAATCATAACTTTTTGGAGCATCCCAAAAAATAATCAAAACACAAATTTAATAAAAGTTTACAAATTTTCACCTTAACGACTTCTAACTTTTGTACAACAAATACTCAACTTGCAACGAACTATCAAAAACAAGACCTTGTTTTAGAATATCTAAAATATTAAAAAGTAATCTAAACTCACAAATTCACAGTGAAAACAATCCCAAAAACTTTATATTAAAAGAAAAGTTCAATAAATTGAAACCACAAAATGTTTAGATACGATTTAATAGATTGCAGTTGAGTGGCTCGAATGTCGATAGCAAATAGCTTCTTCTCCAAGTGCCGTTCCAGTGATTACTTAGTGAGAAAACACGCGAGTCAATGCGCTTTAGTTTATTCGCCACCGAGTGCCAATAAGTGAGCTGAACTGTAAGATTGAAACGAATAGATCAAGTTTCACCGAACATTGATGAGATTTTTTTTTATATTTGCTTAAATGTAATATTTGACGGCTTCTGCACGACAGGGCACGGCTCACACGGCTTCACACGGCTAGACAAGTTGCATTTTGACATTCGAATCGAGAAACAAAATGTATGTAAATGACAATCATAAGCTTTCGACAAATCTGGCTGTCACTAATGTCATTCACATACATTTTGTTTCTCGATTCGAATGTCAAAATGCAACTTGTCTATCCCCCCAGGTCGTAAGTTCATTTCGCGCACGGAACAAATTTTTAATGGCCTAGTTGGGTGTAAGAGTCTGGCCTAGTTTTCTTTTCTAAAAAGGAAGGAATAATGTTTTGTATTTGTTCCGTTTCTTCAAATCGGTTCAGTAGTTTCGGAGCCTATTTAATTCAAACAATCAAATCTTTCCTCTTTATGATATTGGTATAGATTTTGTAGGAAGATGCGAACACAGATGGATGCATGCCAAATAGCTATTCTCAACAGTTAGCTAAAATTAAAATCTATGCTGATATAATGTGATCCGACCTCCTAGGGAAAATTGACATTTTTGACCAGTTGGACAGTTCAGCAACAAAAACAAAGATAAACTATTGATTGACGTTATTTTTTCCTTGTCCTTTGGACACGACTGTGTATTTTATTTTTCCTCCTGTCCATGGCTCGTACCCTCGAGATATCCTCAAACTAGTTGCAACCCTTTGTTAAGCTAAGTCACTTAGGCGCTCCCTTTCCGCAACTCTATAAATATAAGAGTACAATAAAATAATAGTTACATTAGTCTAACTTATATAGGTAATAATTTAATATTAGTTTAAATGTAGTATATGTATTATACCACATAATATTTATATTTTGACATATTTTGATTACTTTACGCGACAAATAAGCCATGCTCGAGAAGTAGTAGATTTTTAAAAATTCTCAGTACAGCTTGAAGTTCAAATTGTGCCCGGTTACATGGGACATGGGACCAAAACATACCGGCAAACTGTGTGTCTCCATTAGTACATTTCTGCCTAAACCTACAATTTTTTTTTTATAAAAATCAATAAAATGTGCCTACATCGTCCTAAAAATAGACTCAAGCCACGGACACGTTCAATTCTGTGTCGAAATTCCAGACGTTTACGTCTTCATTAAGCTAGTAGAGCTACATGTGACGTTTTACCGAATCCTCTCATTAGTCCTTATGACAACAACACTCTACGTAGGTAGGTACGTAGGCAGGACAATCAATATCCAACAATGTAGTGTAGACTGTAGGATTAGAACAACGGAATGTTGCAATTGCTAATTAGGAAAACAACTAGCAATGGTTCAGCCGAGATTTGTATTTAGCTCTAGTTTTTATAAATTGAATGATCAATAATACTAGTAGTGAATACATTGTAAGCCCCTCATGGTTTTATTTACGTATTCTTAATGTACAAAGAGTCAGTCACAAAGATAAATATGTATACACTAGGCAAAATCCAAAAGCGATTTTCTCTTGGACAGAAATTGTATGGCATTACGAACATAGTATATAGATTTACGAACCAATACTATAATGACATTGGCATTATCTCATAGTACCAACCGTTAATTCATGAAAAAAATCGCTTTAGCACTTTTGTAAGTGTTTATATATCTTTGAAATGAAAAAAACGGTTTTGGTTTATGTTTTGAGATGAAAAAAACGGTTTTAGTTTATTTTAGTGATCCCATGGCCATGACACATATGGCAAGGAAAGGCAAATGCAGTTTTTAGTTGGCATGATTCCGACATACCTTGCTACCTCTCTCTGGTTAATGGTAACATGGTCACATCCTATAATGTGGCACCTAACAACTGTGAGTAAACCTCTGCCTAACCCTTCGAGAAATACAGGCGTGATAGTATCTATCTTATACGTGCGTAATAGCTTTCGAAAATAAGTTTCTGTGAAATTAAAAGTCTTATATCCTAATTTTAGGCAGCCTTTGAACCTGGGTCCTTCGGTTTGTTAGACTGGAAGCTCTTAAAAGCTCTAGATAAAACTTAAATGAACACTTCTTCATTTAACTAAAACTACACTTACGTTGTTAAATGCAGTTTAAATTACTTAAACTGAACGACGCCGACGTTTCAAATCCTTATACATGGTTCACGGCCACGGACATACTGCGGTTTGAAATGTTGGCATCGGGTTTTAATTTTGTAAACAGCGTTAGATAATGCAAAATTTTCTGTTCTCTTAGGTATCACTCTGAGATTAAAGGTCCCTATAGCCTCCGGATGCAATCTTAAAATTGCCAAATTCTATCGAAATCTGTTCAGCGGTTCAGATGTAAAATGATACCAGAAAGAGTTATTTTGGCATTTATAATATTACTAGCTCTGCCCTTGGTTTTGCCTGCCTTGCTTGACTCCTAATTATCATAACGTGATGCTAAACCTTCCTTAAGTTAAAGAATATCATATGTAAAAATAATATTTCAAATGCGACCAGTTCCAGAGATTAACGCGTTCAAACAAACATTGTTGTTTGCATTCAGGTTTCCTCACGATGATTTCCTTCTCGGTTAAGCGAGTGATACTAAATTATTAGTTAATATAGGATGGACATTTTGAAATCAGGATTCAAAGTCAAGACCTTTGAATTTTCAGTCCAATGGTCGTGCAATGCTTGATTTGGTACATAATTTAAATGTTCAATAAATATTCGACTAATTATACCAATGTAGCACCACTGCACTTTTCAACAAAGAAGCATTCTCGATAAATTTTTACTAAATCACTGATAACACAGCTTCTAGACATGGGCCAATTTCCGTGTAGAGTCTAAAGTCTAATTGGATTTTCCATTGCAAAAATCGTCGGTCGTAACCCGGGATATTGGTCCAATCGATGCCTGTAGGCTTGCCCGCACATGGGACCAGTTGCGGATTAAGATTATTGAATGTCCGGCAAGCACAATCGGTTCCCTTGCTTTGTAAAGTTGCACTATATTGCGATTGTGTATTAAAGCTGATAATTTTTGTAAAGGTATGTTTATGGAACGATTTTTGTAAAGGACAAGCCGTTTTGGTAGTTGATGCCTAATATTCACGGTTTTTAGTTCTTTTGGTATACTAGCGAAAAGGAAAAATATTCTTCACCAAACTCTTTATTTTCTTTTTAAAACAAGAAAATACACCATTATTATTAAAAAAAAATATACAACTCAGGTGGCAAACAAGCATACGGCCCGCCTGATGGTAAGCGGTTACCATAGCCTATGGACGCTTGCAACACCAGGGGTATCACTCGCGCGTTGCCGACCCGAAAAACCTCTTAGAGGTTTATGGGGGATTCACTGCGCCGATAGTTTGAGGGAATATTCGTCTTACTGCCAGCGCAGTGCATCCTTAGAAGGAGCTCTGGCGACCTTACTCACTGCAGGAACACAACACACAATAAAGTGTGTTATTTGGCTGCAGTTTTCTGTAAGGTGGAGGTACCCTAGGTTCCCCAGATGGGCTGCTCCAGATTTGAGCCATAAATGACTGTGTCCTACCATTATGATCGATTCAAGATTTTCTGAATCCCAACAACAGCCACCGGGGGCCTAAATGAATGGAATGACACAAGCTTTCGACAAATCGGGCTGTCAGTAATGTCATTTTCATACATTTTGCTGCTATTCGTTTGTCGATTTGAATGTCAAATTGCAACTTGTCTCCAGCCCCTGGGCTTAGGAACTACCAGGCAAACCTATAAGTACAAAAATTCATCATAATCGGTCAAGTCGTATAGGAAGCGAAGTATTACGAAGATACACTTGAGTACCGAGAATTTTTATAAAGATATAACATGATAATAATAGGAGTTTGTATAGCTTGTTATCAAACAGAAGAATTACTGATTGATGATTCCATCTACCTTTTTAAAATTGTATTACCTTTAGCGCATACACGTACACATAGAATGATTTACGCGAATGAATTGAACTAGAGGGCCCAGAAACAAGCCTCACTTGAGCGCTCGTTGTTTTTATACAGTTTCAGTTCAAACGTTACAAACCTTGTTATGAACTTGTTTGCATCCAGGCGAGGGGACGGAATAATCTGCGAGGTACCGTAGCCCAACAGGTGAGGAGAAGGTATCTGCTCAAGATATTATGGTTTATAGAAGCACAAAGCTTCAAGTAGGTAGTTGTTTTATTTACGTAGGTAGGTAGCTACTACATTTTACTCAGGTGCTTGGTTTATAAATAAGTTTAAATGAGTCTTTACTTCTTTAGTATTTTGTAATCTTAACGAAAATTAGTTCAAATAAAAATTCTCTTTTTTTTTTCAAAATGACTAAATTATCTATTTAGTTGTGTGTTATTTTACTAGTTCAGGTAAAGTTTAAAGAAGACATTATTGTGTTATTCTGAACGATATTTTATAAAACACCTTTATCAAACAGTAAGCTAGGCTTAATAAGCCTAATTATAGTAAGGCCTATTAATACAAGAAATTCTCCTAGAATTTTAATTGAGACTTTATAAGCTAACCATAAGTTACTTACTCAAGTCAGAAATTGTGGTCGAATGTAGGTGTGGTCGTGTGTTCCTGGGTTCAAGAAATTCTACCTATAAGTTTTAGGAGTAAGTAAGTAATTAAAATATATACTATTCTTATCTAAAAGTTAAATGACTAAAATATATCACTTTCATTTATGGATAGATTCTTATTTTTTTATAACTAAAAAAACATAATGTTGCTTCGTCAATACGAAGAAATTTTCCTGTGTGTTTTACCCTGTGGGTGTTTTTACAAACACAACATTCACTTACACAAATACAAACGCGGAACAACTATGTAGTTATCTGTAAGTATACAAATGTTGACCGGGATGGTTGGCGCTATTTAGGGGAGGCCTACGTTCAGCGGTGGACGGCAATAGGCTGATATATATATATATATATACAAATGTTTGTTTTGTCCGGGAACCCGATCCGGTTGATACACCACTGCACCATAATTGGTGCAATTAAATTATTTGACGCATAATTTAATTTTCCGGCAATAAATAAATAGCAATTAGAAACTTATTGTAAATTTTATTAAAGGTGACTGAGTTTCTTCGTTCACCCGAAACTGTCTTGTGCCGGGGGCTATAATTATGTAAAAGTTTCCACTTTCCAACTTAGCGACGAACTTGTAAAGACAAAAGGTCAGAAGGAAAGAAATTTACGACTCCTCGAAATCCTTTCGAATGTTTATACAGTTGAACCTTGAGAAACGTTGTAATTAATTGTAGCCGCGTGCCGGGTAGCTTAACAATTATTCTTGTTATTCAATGGTTAATTAGTTAGTCCTTCATGAAAGATTTACAAGCAATACATACACAATTTGGTCATCAACTCAATACTGTGCACTGCTGTGTACGGGTCTACTTTAAGAACATAGGGGGTAGATATATCGCACACCCAGAACGACACTGTATTATGTCGAAAAATATCAAAATCGAGTTATCTATGTAGTTAAATAGTAAAAAAATTGCCGCGCATACCAGTAAGACAGCCGTATTTATATCTACAAAAATGTCCAAGAGATGGCATTCTCTCTCTCTATTGTTGAAGACGCGCCGCCAGTGTCATACCGCGAACACAAAACCATTTTGAGTTGTAACTTATCGGTCGTCGGTCACCACGCAGATCTTTTGCGCAACACTGAATCATTTCGTAATGTTACGGTGTTGTTGAATGCAGTATATGAATTCATCTGAATTATTTAGTTTTAATTCGGTGTTGGTGACTATGGTGGTGTGTGCATATACGACGTGTTTGATACTATTTCAAAATAGTATTCTGTTGTAGACGAAGGTATGTTATATTTTTTGTATTATTCCAAAATATTTCAGTATTGTTCGTAAAAGGTGAAAATCAGTGAAATAATACAGTATTGATGGTACATATAAATTATGCTCTAGTTTTATCAAAAATCACAATAAAATAATTTCGTATACACTAAATCATTATTTACATTATAAATTAAAAGAAATATATTTACAATTTATATTGTTGTTGTATTTACGAGTAGTTTGATAAATTTTTTTGAGATAGTGCATTATTGCTGAATTAATTGAATTTATGATTGTTATTTGGCAGACGATGAAGGGTCGTGGTCTCCTGTTAGTCCAAAAGGCCATAGAAGAAGTTACATAAGAAACCACACCTTCTGTTCAACAAATCAGCGTGGAAAAGAATGTCGAAATCATAAACGTTGCAGCATCAACCGAAGAGACGTCAGTGGTGTTATCATCAGCCGATGAAGCATCACATAGGGAGGTTCTGTTTTGGGTCCTGTTCCTATTTTATCTGATTATATAACATAGGCACAATCAAAGTATGCATCGTCTTCATCGCGAAGACGATTCATACTTTTATTGTGCCTGTTAAACAAATATATCGGCCTCTTGTAATCCCTAGAAGAGTATTCTTCTTCCACCTCGTCTGACTCCAGCTCATCTTCATCAAACTGTAGCAGCTCAAGCAGTTCATCTCATGATGAATCCAATATACCGGGTAATTCTACAGCAAATATTCAAGGAGACTACGATTCTACTCCGACAAACGTACCTACAACTTCTTCAGCCATTGACAGTGCTCAATCAGCGAACGAACCCAAGTTTAAATAAAAATAGAATAGAAGAGAAACCCAGCTGGATGGAAGTCTAAGGCTAATATTCAGAGACGATGCTCAGCGTAAAGTAAGGCTTCCGTATGTCAAATTTGTATTACAATTTGACATACGGAAGCGTAAGTTCATGCTGAGTCTCTTCTCTGAATCTCAGCCTTAGGCTAATATTCAGAGACGACACTAAGCGTAAACTTACGCTTCCGTATGTCAAATGTAATACAAATTTGACTTACAGAAGCGTTACTTTACGCTTAACGTCGTCTCTGAATATGAGCCTAAGATTGCTAAGACATTGCGGAATAGCGGAAAATCGTATGTTTCTTTAACAAACCCCACGAAACTGATATCTGAGCGTTAAATTCGTTGACCTTGTACCGACAAATGCAGGTTAAAGTGCAAAACTAAAATTGACGAAATGGTAACACAAGGCACACATTTTGGAGAGACAAAGAGAATACATAGGCATACACAAGAAATCAAACCGAAATGTAGGTACCTCACGACGTCATTCATAACAGTTGTTGGGTTATAACTGTGTTGTATCCAACCAATGTGCTCTTTTAGTTTTTTTGATTAACAGAAGTTTTTTGAAGGTTTTTTGTTTTTGTGATTTACAATAAGGTTTATATTCTAAATATAAATACCCACTGCTTCAAAAAGTTATGTTTTATTTCATTTTTTATAGGTATATTCTTGAAAACAAAACAAATACGTCGTTGTTGTATATTGAGTATCAATAAAAAAACAGTAGAATAATAGTGCATCATTTCAGAATCAATCAGTAAAAAGCAAGTATTTCGAAATAATTTTTTTTTATATCATTCAGTGTCATTACAACAGTGAATTAAATAAAAAAATGCATTATTCTGCTTTATCAACGCGTCTTGAATTTTTTCAACTATATAATACTAATGCGCATTGGATTCTTCATATGCAATGTTCATGATAATCGTAATAACTTTGACTGAACACGAGATAACGGTTTTTCGTCGATTCTGAAAAATGAACTATTTTGACTTAGTGCAGTCTCGATCTGGGTGTGCGATATAACATGTCGTCTACCACGCTGGCCTAGTACGGGCTGGCAGACTTCACATGCAGTCTAAAACAGCTCTCGCCTGAGGGTATTTCGATGTAAGTTTCTTCATGATGTTCCTTCCTGGATCCCACCATTCCTTCTGCCTGTCATTGGTCTCCATTCTGATATGGTGCGGCCCAACCATCACTACGTCTAACCATGTGTCCCACTCATCTCAACTTAACCTATATCGACATTACAATTAATCTATTCTGCACTTACCTCAAGAACAACCCTCAACAACCGAACTGAGGTATCACTCAATATTCAGAAGTAAATATTAAGATTTCTCTTATCGAGTGACAGCAGGATTTATGAAACCCTTACAACACGAAAACGCTATTACGGAAGCGTGACGTAAGTCGTAAGTGCGTCCGACACGATAGCGCTCCGTTCTCAGTTACCTTTTATTGGTGAAAATATTTTTATTTGGTTTCGTTTGATAAGATAAGATAGGGGCAGGATCAATCAGTTAAAAAAAATAAAACAGAAAATCGATTCTTGCTAAATACGAGTAGTTTAAATAGGCTTACGTAACATAAAGTAAATTAATACCTATCTCATCTATACTATTTTATAAACATGAAAGATTTGATTGTTTGTTTGTATTGAATAGGCTCCGAAACTAGACTAGGCTATATAACATTACGCTACGACTTATAGGAGCGGAGTAGCAATGAAACATATTGCGTAAACTGGAGAAAAAGTTATCAACACCACGCGGGTGAAGCCGCTGGCGGGACGCTAGTAAACGATATTTTCGTTAGTAGTATTTGACAAACATAATCAATGAAATTAAACATTTAATTAAACTGTGTGACATCCTGTTATGTTCACGACAGCGTTGTATTGAACAGCTTCTCTATCAAGTCGTCTTCAAAAAATCCTAGACTAAAACCCTGACAAGACAATCGTGCCCAACGGCATTACAAATTATTTCGTGAAAACTGCTTACATAAAATACGGCCAATATTCCTGAAATAGAAATATCAAAATACGAACAAACAGACCGCAATAATATGTGAGGAAACAATCCTACATTTATCCTACATTGACATTGTTAGATATTACTGTGGTATTTATTACGAACGTTCTATATTTCCACGTTTCAGTGAATTAATTACACATACATTGTAATACACGTAGTTATAGACTTTCTATAAAGTTCCATCTATTTCAGTAATTTTTGTTTTTAGATTACTTCGGGTCCCATTCAGACCTGCCACAACCACAGTGACAGAAAGTTGCTTGACACAAATTGTACGACAGTAACTCTATTTTTCTATTTGCACTAACTGTACGGCTGTCGCTAACGCAAAAAGTGGTCGATATAATTTGCAACACAATTACTACTGAATTTTGCAACCTCTTTGCCAACGATACCCCAAATACTTATATTTAATATCTGCCACAGGGTGCAACTATTTTATTCTAATAAGACAATTAACAAGCATGTGAGCCGTCTGATGGCAACCGCAACTAAAAAAACCAGTAATATCACCAGCATTTATCACAGCACGTTATCATTGATTGTCGTTGTTGTTGACTGCAGTAAGAACAACTTGATTTAAATTGCAATGAAAATATTTGGTTTTGTTAGTGCAACCAGCAACAACAGTTGCACTAACAACCAAGTTCTCCCTGCATATGCATAATTAGCGGGCGGGAGAGCGGTGCTCTTGCATCTCAATTTATTGTCATGGATTTCCGCAAAGTAACGCCTGATTCCATTAATTACAACTTCATTTACTCTTCAACTAGTCGCCAACAACATTTTTATGGCAGTGGTGTTGCTTAAAAGTTGCCCGTCTAAATCAGCACTTAGTTTTATTTATGAAGTGTCGAAACAGCTTTGCTAACTTTACATTATGTTTATATTGGAGTTTGGAACTTTGAACAATTTGAGTACGTAGGTAGAAGCATTTGCCTTCAGGCCATTCAGTTTTTAGTCTCGAGGTCAAACTTGGAAGTAAGAAATACATACTTTATTATTTTTCATTGAATTTTAAAAAGAAATTTTGAAACTCTTCAGTGTAATACTATGTATAATATTGTAATAAGTATTTCCATACGACTTTGTTGCTTTTAAGCCAATTTTAACCATAATTTTCATTTTATCTGACTATAATTACCTATATTCGAAAAAAAAAAAACGATTATTTGGGACTTAATTTGTGGCTGTTTTTCCCCAAAGTTTGTCCGGCAAATTAGATATTTGAATTAATAAAACATTCGCGCAAACCACATTAATTAGTTATCTCTTTGAATACCGAACAAAGTGCGATACTCGTGGACATTAAAAAAATGAATATTTAGTCATTAGAATTTTTCCTTTGCTCAGCTAATTGTACAATTAGTAGTTTAGCTCGCCCTTTCTTGTAAAAGAATAATTTTACTTTATGATAATTACATCTGGCTTCTTCAGGCCTTTCACCAGCAAAAAGAAAATAATTTATAATTTCTTTTCTGACCTTACCAGCTAAATATGCTAATGATAACCAGGCTATCATTAGCATATTCTACCATCTAGTAGAATCTAGTTCTGAAGCACATTCTACTACCATGTAGAACCTGCTTTAGAACAGATTATCATAGTAATGGAATAATCTCCTGTTTCCTGTGCTAGTTAAAACTAAAACAAGGTATTTTTTTGTCATTATTTATCATTAACATCGCATTTATTGTTCCTCTCCTATCAGAATGCGGAGGGTTAGCACGACACTGAACTGGTGAAGGTTGGCAGACTAGAAGCCATCGAAAAAATCTCACATCTCCTACGGTGGGCGAGCATACTTAGTAATAATTAGCACTACCAATTTGCAGTTTGCCAGTTTGCACTCGACCTGGGAATCGAACTCAGGACCTCGAGGGTAGCACGTGCGTATGACCAATAGGCAAACGAAGCAGTTATATATATACATACATAGCTTCACGCCTGCTTCCCATAGGGGTAGACAGAGACTATAGATTTCCACTTGCTACGATCCCTGCACACCAATTTATATAAAAAAAAATTGTTTAATGTAAAGTATAAAGACTACTTTCAAACCGTCTTCTTTTAGATTATATTTTATACAGAACACAAATTCTATCTCGGAACTGGCAACACACAACATCCGCACGTCGTCACGGCTCGTGTCATTTCCGCGCCACCGCGACGAACTCGCACGCAACCCTATTATGATGCAGTATCGGAAAATATTATAAAAACATAACAACACGCCTGTATTCAGGAAGTACGCAGTATGTATTGATTCAGCCTCACAACGTGCCAATTAGTGGAATAAACCGAATTCCTAAAATTTTACACAAAAAAAATAGTACACAACTAAACAGAACAATGAACTGGACTCTTACGGCATTTTCCATTGAATGACCGATCAAGGATAGTTACAACATAACATAACATTATGTAATCCCCGCTACACTTGCCGCGGTCAGTCTGTGGATGGGTGACCATTTTTAACATATCGAGACTCCTCCGAGCACGTAAAGCCCTCGGTCCCGGTTGTCATACGAACACCTATTGCAATCGTTAGTGGAAGTCAGAAACCTAAAAAGCCTGACAACCAGTCTTTCCTTCGAATATCGGTATTGCCCAGAAATTGGGTTGCGGAGGTCTGGTGGCAGTCGCTCCGTGTAAAATACTGATATTCAGCCGCATCTTGGTTAGACTGGAAACCGACCCCAACATGGTTGGGAAAAGGCTAGGAAGAAGACCCTCAAAAACCGTGAGTCCTAACGTTTACTGTCTACACGTGTCATTTTGACTCAGTGTTTAATCAATCAACAGTTGTACATATACTCGTAAATAATCGCATGTACACATGGCCTTAGTAACAAGTTCTGACGTCGTATTTCCCCGTAGAATTCTGCTTTAGGCTCGTCAAATAGCTTTAATATAATAATCAAACCTGGTGATAATTAAATAAATACATATTTTAAGCACCAATGCTACTAAAATTAATAAAAAAGTAATTTTATTAAACTAAAAACAATATGACCATCAATGCAAACTAATCCAATAAAATTTTAGAGCCAGAATGAGCTTAAAATGTGTAAAATGAAAAATTCAAATTAACCCGTATTGTTCTAAACAGTACCTATACAAAGTGAAAAATGTGAGTAATCTACACAATCTGTTAATTTGACTCAGCAGTAGGTACGCAATATGTACAATCTGAAAACAAATTACATAAAATCATATACGATGATAAAATTGAACAACCAACCTGTAGCATTTATTTTTTAATACGACTCCAATTTGAATATCTTACCCTAGTTTCACAAAACGTGTGTTTACTAAGACCGTGATAAACGACCTTTATCCTACTACTCTTCATTTGTTGTGATGAAAATAATGTCGTTTAAGTACCAGCAAATTGAATGCCAAGCCCCTCGAATTACTTACTGAATAAATTTCAATAAAATCTGTTTTTCTCGACGTCGTCGTCAAGCGAGTAATCTGGACAATCTGTAGAAACTGTCACCACCTTTAGATTAATGGTGCTGTTAATTATAATAAAATGAAGTCCAGGCGATGACTGGCAGCAGATAAATTGTTCCTCTCACTAACAATCTAATAAAGCGTGATATAATTAACAATGAGTTATGGAGAGTTTAAAACAGGTAGACCAGGAGAGTAACTGGTGAGTCAAAATGGCAAAAAAGGCAGGAAGACAAAGTAGTATAGAAAAAAAAAAATGGAAATCATATAAAACCTTTTCCATTTAACCCTACCTTAAAAGTAAGAAATACTTAAATATTAATATAATTAAAGAAAAAAAGATTAAAATGTTCTTCGTATTAAACAGGCCTTTAAGGAAAACATCGTGAGGAAACCTGATAGATTTTCTCGACGGCGTGTGAAGTCTGCCAACCCGCATTAGGCCCACGTGGTGTATATAAGCTTAACCCCTCTCATTTCAAGAGGAGACCCGTGCCCAGCAGTTATGAAGAAAAACGGCCTATAATTAAAAATGTAAGACCAACTTGACTAATGAAACATCTCTAATTTAAAGAACAACGTTTTATTAAATAAATAATTTCACGGAAGTCATAATTATAGCACCCCTCTTGTTTATTGTTATTTAATTTGAATGGAAACCGTTCTTGTTATTGTTTTCACTCGAGCGGAGAATTGAAACAGCGTGTTTACATTTTACTTTGACCTTTTTTTTATAAAACCATTTGTTTTTAGTACCTACAGTTGAGCGCAAATAAGCATCGATACTATCGATGATGACAATATTGACAATGATGATAATGATAATGACGATAGCAATTATGACTATGAATACGAAGATGATGAAAATGATTTATGAATGATAACAGAACAGTAAATGGAAAATGTTAATGACGTCAATAATATCAGCGACTAGAATGTTGACGATTATGATAATGATGAACATTATGATTATGACGACGAAAACAATAATAACGGTGCTGCTCTTTACCCTTAGTATTTATAAGCTGTAAGGTATTTATATATTTATAATCTTACGACATCGTATGCTGAAATTGAAATCCGACTGCCTCTCATCTAGTGCAATCAGTTATTACTCATAATTAAACAAAACTTATTAACAAGTCGAGCAAAATTACATTCCAAAAAACAAAGCTCAGAATAATTCGTACAAACAAAATTATCGAACGAGAAGACTTTGTTTACAACAATAACCATTTGGAAAATTTTAAGGGTAACATGAACGGTGTTTTATTAGGGTTCGCGTTTTATTTCACATACGGGGCAGCGTTTCACTAAATTAATTGGCGATTACAACCAGCCGATCACCGAATAGGCTCCAAACAGATGAGGTTACGAGAAAATTATATAATTGAATACCCTTCAATAGCTATTCGACATGCGGCGAATGGGGTATTAAATTGGTCTCGTAAATAACCTATTTATGGAGCTCAGTTATTTTCTGATGCCTAGATTTTCAATTATGTTTCGATAGCCATAAATTATACTTGAATTTCGATATCAGTATCAAAATAAATCTTACTCTTCTTATTCTTTTTTATATGGAGATCCGTAAACTTTAGATACCGTTAGAACCAAGTGATTGAACCTTATGTTTTCTTATGTTATAAACTGCCGAAGCTCTGATAAAACAGCAAGTCAAACAAGAGTGGGATGATGAAGGTTGTGGATGAGATGATGATGATGGCATGAGTCCAAAACGGTGCATCCAGACTTTATTTCTTTAAGTTCATAATTATTTATTTATTTACTACTGAGTTTGATCGGTGTCTAGCCTGTATAAAATTTCTATATCATAAGTATGGAATTCACAAGTTTATAATTTTCCTCTCAGTATGAGAGGGATTAGGCTATAGTCCACCACGCTGGCCTACTGCGTGTGCAGACTTCACATGCCGTTGAAAAAATCTCTCAGGCATGAGGTTTTCTCACGATATTTTCCTTCACCGTTAAAGCGAGTGATTTTGAAAAGTCAGAGGCCTTTGACTTTTCATATCACTGGGCTATCACTGCTTCTACCCACAAAGTTAGTAATCTTTAGTAATCAATTTGAACGAAGATTGTAACTATGTTACTTTTTTTCTTCATCAAAAACCTTTTAACTGCCTTTTTGGTCTAGTTGTCCTACA
This sequence comes from Acronicta psi, assembly GCA_946251955.1. Taxonomy (NCBI): domain Eukaryota; kingdom Metazoa; phylum Arthropoda; class Insecta; order Lepidoptera; family Noctuidae; genus Acronicta; species Acronicta psi. Next base: position 3,551,374 of record OX276475.1, on the reverse strand, counting down.
CCTCTGCCTATACTAACCCTTCGGAGAATACGTATGTTATGTAAAAACTATTTACTGTCGTTTTATAGCATAGCATAGCATTCTCAGGATGATTGCATCCCGCGCTGACTGTCCGATACAACATAAATGGATGTGTATATATCTACCGGACAAGACTGACATTTATTATTATTATCCTGCAATTTATGACGTATGGTTGATTTTTAATTTTATTTGATTATTTGACATAATAATACCAAATGTTGACATTGTAATTATTAATAATTTAATTTGTGCAAATATGTGTTTCTTATTAATTACTTCTGTGGACATCTTAAACTGAATTATTTTATTGTTTATTTTCTATGTGTATTCTTCTACTCTGTGTGTGCTGACTACTTTATTATTACTATACTTTATGGATTTTATCTGAAATAAACGTTTTATTATTATATTATTTATTATTTACGCAAATAGCACTTATTTTCACTACGACCCAGTGAGCGATTAAATTGAGTTCGGTATGAGCTAAATTTATCGCTTAGTTAACAAGTCTAGTTAATTAGGCTTTGTAGGTACAAACATCAATCACTAGAAGACACCCGCCCACATTTCACAAACTAACAATCATTACGCAGCACATACGTCAGACGACGGACAACATTCGCCTACCCTCCGTTCAACCCGATACATTTATATCCTAAGGTCCATCGTAAACTGTGCCCATCTTTATGGCCCGTCAAGCCAACAAAATTATTTTAGTTGTTCCCAGATAAGGTTGAAATGTTCCCGTGGTTCCGGGTTCAGTAATATTAGAAATGTTCTGAGAATCAAATGAAGGTTGGACTTCAATAAACTGCATTTGAAACTTTGGCTCTTAGGGTAAAAGGACGGTTTTATGTACACAAAACAGTCTCCAGCTTCTAGGCCCCTAAATAACCCACTCTTAGTCGGAAAAGACAACGCTGAAATATTGGAAAGAAAAGGACAAAATTCAGCTCTATTACCCGCAACCCTACGATAAGTTGAACAATAATAGTTAAAAAACATTCCCATAAGAAATATTGCTTCAAATTTGCGTCGCATTTGTATCAAGTTCTGTACAATAAAGTCACACAACTCACAATAACTCACTTGTTGCTGCTCATTGTAGCAAAATAACGATATAACATGCCCAAATACTTCATTTACTTAGTATAATTAACCCTAAAAATGAAGTACGCAGCTCCCTTTAGGCCCTGAAGTAATTATGTTGCTGTAAGGCCTAAGAAAATAGGTTCAAGACAAAGCTTTGTGAGTAACTCAGAAGACCCGCCACCAGTTTAAATATTGACGTAACATATTATATTTAGTATTTGTGTTATATGTCACCGTAAAATTGTAATCTATCTCGAGAGATTGTTAACTGTCGATCTAAAGCAGCATCAGTAGAAGCGTATTAGATACCTATCACTTAGAAATATACAATGTATTAGTTTAACCAGAAGCACACCTGTGACACTCCATACAAGGTTTCCGATACCGCTGCACACTACAATAATTTACCAAATGTCAAACTTGTCAAAATTACGTTTGTACACGTGCAAATTCAAATGTGTGCGTGAGAGTGAGTCCGTCCGGCAAGAACACCGGCAGAATGCGGGGGACCTGAGGTATCTGAAGATAGGGAGGGGCGGAGAGTGGCCATTATGTTATATTCTGTGCCAGAAGACGCAGGTTCGAATCCTGCCGGCCAGTAGATTTTTTCCTTAATTAAAAAAAAACTTAATCATACAGTGATATCAGGATACCAGACACAGTACGCTCAGATCAAGAATTCAACCGTATTAATTACTAATAGGTACCAAAACTGAATACAACTAAATATTGACTCATTACTCCTCCAAAATGTGTTACAACCAAGTGACATTCAACAACAGTCTAATTAAGATTCAACCATTACAGTCACTCGATTACATCAAGTACCATTTAGACATCTATTAAGTGGCCATGTAGTTATAATAACACTCACTTAGTGACTACGTAGACGGCTCCTATTATCATATTGAATAGCAAACCATTAACCTCGGCTCAGGCTTTAATTAATTAATTATTGTCTTGTCTACTCGGGGATGAATACCACATATCGGTACCACGAACTACTCATGCAAGCTAAAACGGTATAGAAAAATAATGTAGGTAAATATTAACCCACTACAATAATAGCCTAGTGGTCTCGAATTCGATTCCAAGGCACGGAACTCTGACTTTTCGGAAAACGGTACGAAATGAATTAATTCTAGTTACATCTTTCGACCTAATCAGGGCTATGAAATTTCGATCACATTTATTATAAAAAAAAAAAAAAAAAAAAAAAAAAAAAAAAAAAAAAAAAAAATGAATTTATTTCAGGCAATGTGTACCCATAATTTACATGTCCGATTCGTTAGTAACAAAGGTCTTAATAACTATGTTAGTACTTACATATTTAAAAATTAAATTAAATCAAAATTAAATCCTCTATTAATTAATCTTATAGAATTTATATGTCAGTCAAATCATTATAATTATTTAACTAACTTACCAATTCTAGAACACATGCAGCTTTACAAATCTCCCTAGCACGCTATTGAGTTCTGGCCTCTCTGCAATCATCTTCAGAATTCTGTTGTTGCCACCCCGAATTCGGCGTATTAGTGAGGACGACTTTTTACGCATGATTGCAAAAAAGTCGTCCACCCTCGCATCAGCAAACATGCCCGAGGCGCTACAAAACCGGGGCAGCCCCACCAGAATCCTGAAGGCGTTATTATATTGTACGCGAAGAGCATTGTAGGCCCGCTGCGCGCAGCGTTACCCATAAAGCGCTGGTATAAAAGCTTTGACAATAAGCTCTATAGAGGGTCACTTTAACTTCTGCTGTACACCTCGCAAACCTATGTACCAACATGTTAGCCCGGACCGACAATGCTCTTCGCTCCCTCTCAATATCCGCGTCATCACACAGGGTTTCGTCCACAATGTGACCCAGATACCTAAACTGGGAGACACGTTCCAAAGGTACACCATTGAGATATACCGGTGGTATATACTCCGGTTGTTTATTTTTACCTCTAATCAGCATATACTCACTTTTCTTCTCGTTATACCTCAGGCCGTGCACCCCAGCGTATGACTCGCAGATACTGAGAAGTTTTCTCAAGCCACCGACCGAGGGACTCAGCAGCACCATATCGTCCGCATAGCTAATGTTATTAACACATACATTGTCCATATGACACCCGACATGGGTACTACTGAGTTCCTCGATCAGCTGATTTACGTAGAGGTTAAAAAGTCTTGGAGAGGACAGGCCCCCTTGCCTCACTCCACACTCAAGTATATATTCGTCAGACTGTACATTTCCCCATTTCACATAATTTTTCTGATGTTTGTACCAGTGTGCAAAGATGTTAACTAGTTCAGCAGGTGCCCCAGTCTCTCCAAGTTTACCCCATAGCACACTGTAATCGACTAGATCGAAGGCCTTCGACAAATCTAGGAAACAGGCATATATGGGTGTTTTTCTATCAACATAGTACGATACAGTGTGCTTTAAGGTTAAAATAGCGCTCTCAGTAGACAGAGACTTACGAAAACCGAACTGAGCATCGTGTAGCGTTACATATTTACTTAATTGTGCATCCAATAGGCCGTCGAAGACCTTCGCGATTACATTCGCTAGGGAGATAGGCCTATAATTGTTTATATCTGACACATCCCCAGTGACATTCTTTGCAATTGGTACCACAATAGCTTTTGTCAACATAGACGGCAAGTAAGAGTGCCGTATACAAAAGGTAAATAGCATTGCCAGCACTCTAGAAAGATGTTTCCCAGCATTCTGCAAGTGTTCAATGCTGAGTCCGTCGCTGCCCGGCGATTTCCCTCTTTTCATGTTTTTAATAATTAGTTCAACATCTTTGCTCGTGAAACCTAAAGGATTTTTGCGGGCAGCGACGAAAACAGCATCAGGCTCTGTAGCATTAGCTACCAGTGGTGAAATGACTTTGAAATGGTCTTTAAATAAGTTAGCTATACCAACAGGCTCGCTGCATCCGCCTACACTCACTGGCAAGCTAACCCTACCATTCAACCTTTTAGTACCTTGCCAGAAAGCGCGAAAATTGTTATTGGCTATTTGTGACGCTAATAAGTCCATTTTAATTTGCTCTTGATGATTTTGACAAAACTTCAACCTGGATTTGAAAATTTTTCGCGTAGTTCGCATACTTTCACAGAATGGTCCATTATCAGGTTTTCCTTCCAAAAGGTAAGTTTGGTATGCTAACCTAGCCTTACTGTGTGCTTCTCTTATGTGCTTGTTCCATCCTATTACACTCCTACCGTTTTTTAACTTTTTTGCCTTTTTACTTTGCACCGAGGCCTCGCTTAATATATTTACAATGTCACTATACAATTTGTCAATAATAAATCTATGATTGATGTCAGTACACATTTTGTCCGCACAATTGTGTAACTCACTGGGAAAGTGCAGATGTTTTAAATTACTGTTACAAATGTCTAAATACTTCTTTATTTCTTCGTCCATTCTATCACCCCAAAAAATATTATTACATGTCAAATTTTTAATGGAACATTTATTTACAACCATGTCAAGACTACATTCAACTGAAATAGGCAAATGGTCCGACCAATACACGCCATAGTGAACTTTTACTGCAATTATTGTTTTCCACGCTGATTCTGTAACTAAACAATGGTCTAACCAACGTTTACTACCGTGGGCCTCACTATAAAATGTATAGGTATCAGACGACTTACCCAGTTTCATGATGTCAGCACATATCCATTTGTTGTCATCACAAAAACTCAATAATTCCGTAAAAAAGGTGCCAGAGGGATGAGCATTAAAATCCCCTAAGATAAACACAGATTCAATATTACATTGTTGTATAATAGCACTAATTTCTCCCAAACAATTGGTAAATATTGGAAAGTTTTGAGTCTGGTCCGTCGGCATGTATACACATATTACTAAAATTTCATTATTATTACTCGTAACTGCTCTAATAGCCGTGATACGATCACTTTCGCACTTCACTATTGACACGCTTTTAAACGCACTATTTCGCCACAGAATTGCTACTCCGCCGAAAGGCCTACCGCGCCTGACGCCTGTAGTCATATCCATTGCTGATTTTCCAGTAAAGCTGAAGTTTTGATCAATGCTACCGAGGAAAGGCAGGTCCTGCGGAACCAGCCACGTCTCCTGCAAAGCCACTATATCCGCACCTCTGCATAGCGACCTGATACACTCCACGCTTCTTTTCACATTTTTGCAGTTGAAACTGACCAGACTGCTGTTACGACTGTGATTTATTACGGAGCTCTTCATCAGGTTCACTTTTCTTGTACACAAAACGACGGAAAGTTATTCCGTCGGGCCATAGGTTATTGTCAAGATATAAATGCTGCTTATACTTTGACACAAATAGTTTGAAAGAGTTATATCCTTTGTTACGCTTCATGTTTATTTTTGTGAGGCTCACCCTATCTTGTGTCTTTGCCTGTATATACTCAATTATGTCATTGTCCGAGGTATCCATATGTACATTTGAAATAAACAAAGGGATTTTAGTGTCCGCCGCCTTAAATTTACTCATCGGTTCCGAGTTCGCTTTGCCTAACTGCCCGACAAAACGATTACGCAGTCGTCTTTTTTGTACAAGAATCCAGTTTTCACTCGGTTTTTCTTGTTGAAAATCACCATTTCGTGATACCACCTCCGCCATTGTTTGTCTTTTAGACATCGGTTCAACTGTCGGTGCACTTGGTGGAGTTTTATTGACAATATTGCGTACCTGTCTGTCAGCTGTTTGAAATAACGTTTTGTTAGATACCGACACACATTTATTTTCAACAGACGGCACACTGTCTGTCACCGTGTCGCGCAGTGCATTTCTTGTCTCGCGCTCACATCTCCTTGTCTCACTCGCACCTACATTAGGCGAGTGGCAGCTAGAAAGAGACAATCTACACGGTGTACTCTCTGTCTCACAGCTCTGTGTCGGCTCGGCAATCCTATTTATTACTGGAGATATGCCTACCGGCCCGCTATCCGTACAAAATGCTCCTCGACGTATTTAAAATAAAACAAAATTCCATAAAACCTCTTCGCAGGATATTTGAAGGCATCATGGGACGTGGGCCTATTTCCCCTACAGATTACCTGATAAAGAAATTTAAGTTGATATTAAAAAATTTACAAGTTTTTATATGACTGATATGGTATTAATGTACATTACGTTTGTTAAGAAAGAGTCTCAAATTGATGTTCGTTACCTTTTCACACCTAAACCGCTAAATAGATTTCGATAAAATTTGGCAAAGTGATGAATGGAATGATGGCAAAGTGATGAATGCACCTTAAGAAGAAGAAAAAGTCGAAAAAATCTCTCAGGCGTGCAGGTTTCCTCACGATGTTTTTCTTCACCGTTAAAGCGAGTGATAACTACGACTTGGCAGTCCATTGGGAGGCTAGACAAGTTGCAATTTGACATTCGAATCGACAAACGAATAGAATGAATGGAAATGACATTAGTGACAGCCCGATTTGTCGGAAGCTTGTGTCATTTCCATACATTTTGTTGTTATTCATTTATCGATTCGAATGTCAAATTGCAACTTGTCTACAGGCCCTTGTCATATCCCTGGCTATCACTGATTTTTTCATAAAAAATCTTATAAAAGCAGCATACTTACATAAATTCTGCAATAAAAATATAAATTCAATCACACGAAGACATCACTTTCAAACTCCCATACAATTTGATTCGTTTAAATAAACGAGTGACTTGCTTACAAGTTAATCTCCGTCGTAAGGTGCAATTTCCGATGAGTATAACAACCCCGAAACATGGAAATAAACATAATTGTCAAGGAAAAACATCGTGATAAAAGTTGAATATTAAAACTTAGTTCAAAAAAGTTTATTGTGCCTAGAGTACTCCAAATCTGAAGGAATTTCTGAGCTCACTGCGCCCAGCAGTGGAATAGTGATGCGCGGATGTGATTATTTTATGACTGCCTCGTCCCAAACGCGACTGCTACGCTAGAGGACCTGGGTTCGATTCCCGGGTCGAGCAAATCGTTGTTGGGTTGTTCTGTGTAGCAGCTCAGAGTCTGGATTTGTGCCCGGTTGCTGGCAATAGGCTAAGCTATACCGGCATCGGGTGTACACTGGTAAACATTCCAGTGAAAGCAAAGATCATAAAAGAAATGTGTCTGCATTGATATGGATATTTTATACTTTAAATTGTTTGTACGTGTTTTCTGTCTTACACTTCTAGTCTACTTACAATAAAGTAACATTACAAATAGTTGAAACAACACTTCGCACTCTTTGTTCACATTTACCTAATACGACACGTACGCAACGCACCTAAGTACTACTTTCTCACTTTAAAAAAAAACCTTTACTTTCTTACATTACAGTTTGACAATATCTATCAGACTCGAGGTTTCTAAATTTTTAATAATTTGAAGAAGTTTCACCTCACTCAAGAAACTTTTTCAAATTAGTCGTTCAAATTGCAAATTTCAAGGTTCATATTCACATTAAGGACTCCAAGAAAGGAGAAGGAGGTTAGTCATCACGCCCGTATTCACGGTTCGGCAGTTCCACGGTATGTTTAGGTCCTAATTAGGGCGAGCCTATTTCCATCAACAGAGCAAAAATCCAAACACCGAGCTGCTACTGAGAATTATAGAAAACCCCAATAACACCGAGTTGAACGCTGGACCTCAAGTGAAGCTGTCGCGTTAAGGACCAATAGGCTAATGAGGCAATTCAGATCAAGTAATTACATGATGCCACCTTAACAGCGAAGCAATATTTCCGGAATGAGCACCATTTCCGTCGCAAAATCAACATTTATTGCCGAATTAGTCCAAAAACGATTATAACATTAAGCATTAACTTTGGGTTAATGCTTTCAAGTGATAAGTGTTACATTAACTAGCAGGCGACCCACGGAATTGCCCACAATTTATTTAAACATCCGAAATTAAATTACAAGGGACAAATGGAACGCAGCCATTAAGTTAAAAGATTGTCAACAACGAAAGTCGATGAACACAAGTAATATTTAAAAACATCACAGTACCAATACCATTAGATTTTGACTAAGGTAAAGCATAGAATTATTGTCCTCTAATAAGAGAATTTGTATTACCTTTTAGGGTCAATAAATACTGTATATTAAAGATGTTAAAGCATTTTGAAGATAGTTCGACATTCATTGCTGACTGTAGGTACCTACTTTTGAAAATTCAAACTAATTGCATGGTTCCAAAAAGTGGGAATTATAGAGAAGAGCCGGCAAGAACTCCATAATCACTCTTAAAAAAAAATATGGTTACAGTTTGTGTGTGAGTTTTGAGGATAGTGTAGTCGTCGGTAGTGCATTGTGAAATATTAGACATTGGCCGAAGGAGGGTTATGTGTTTGACCTGATATCATCAATGATATGTCACTTTTTCTTCATCGTCGTCATCTCGTCGTGCAATTCCCCTTCTTATTTCCGTTCCTTTTTCCACTTTCTTTCCTTCCTTCCACCGAAGTAAAAAGACACGTAATAACTAGAAACTTAGTTTACGTAGGGACTCCTTTTTTTATGATTCTTCTGTGATTCATGTCACATATACTCCATAAAGTTATTATTATGAAGAAAATATAGAAATAAAATACAAAGTTAGTATATAAAGAAAATTATTTGAACTGAACACGATAATTGTATTACATTTTCTGCACATTATTTTATTTTATTTAAGTTATAAGTAATAGCAATAGCTTAATAACATTAACAAAGACTACAGACATTACTAATAAATAACAGAAAGAAAAACTTGTAAGTATCACATGAATGTTATAAGAAACATTCTTATCGGGAGCGCACTTGAACAACTTGTAGCACAAAGTTATCTCATTAAGAAAAGAGTTCCATTAATTCAGTAGAATGGGCCGGATTTAAGGGAGGTCAACAGGGGCTACTGCTCCGGGGCCTCCACAAAAGAAGGGCCCAATAATAGAGACTAGTAAACACTAGCAAACAACGTTTCCTTTGATATATTTTTTTCACTGTTCTACCTTTACCTCTACCTTTGTTCAAACATGATTATGATTACTTAAAAAAAAACTAGTCATTTTTTTTTCTTTTTTTTTGGATAATAATTTGGGGCCAAGGGGCCTCTACTCCTTTGTTGCCCCGATGCCTCTAAATCCGGCCCTGGTAGAATACCTACTAACGTCTACGGTTAAGTAATTGATGTTAGTTTTACTTTTCCGAATGCACTGGTTCAGTGTGAAGGTACTCTTGAGTGCCAGATAGACGCACGAACTTAAAGTACGCGGTTTTTAAGATAACGAGGTTCAAACCGTTTCGATCACTGACGAACGAACGCGTTACGTTTAGCGTCGACTCTGAACATTGGCCTCCAACCACTCTATTTCGTTTACCCAGAATCTGGTATAGCGATCATTAAGAAACAAATCACAGCCATATGACAATTTAAATTTCAAATAGGGTATAGGAAAATTTAATTATAAAACTACCTCGTTAGCCTATTTGTCATAAGCGCGGCTGTTAACCACGAGATCCTAACTTAGATTCCTAGGTCGAGTAAAGCATTATTGGGTTCTTCTATGAAATTGTCAGTACCTAGCAGTACGGAGTTTGGATTTGTGTTTGGTTAATGGAAATAAGCTCGCCCCTTATTACATGGGACCTAAACATGCCAGCTATATAAGAGTACAAAAGTACACTTCTGCCTAACCCTTCGGGGAATAGAGGCGTGATGGTATGTACATGTGTACCTACATCGGAAAAATTCCGAAAATCTTGGTAGAAAATCTTGATGAATCCTTTCCCAACTCAATGAAGTTTTACCATACAGTGAAACAATTAAACGCTGATAATTTCTACTGAGAAATAATATCTATTATTACTGATTTCTGACACTTCCGCGAATACTAGACATTGAATTGGTCCCGACGTTTCGGACCCTTTACAGCGTCCATGGTCACGGGTGACTAATAATATCAATTTCGAATTCGGGATTAAAATAATATCAATATAACGCGATAAAATCCTTAAAAAGTAGTCTTATTTCGATATCTATTATTATTGTAGATAGCAGCATAACTTGGTGATACAGCGGTCTCCGAAAATTTCCTTCAACGTTCACATTAAGAGCAAAACAAGGGAGCGTGTCACCCATACATTGTGTTACGAAAGTGGTAATTTTGCGAAATTGACGGAGCCCACATTACACACCCGCGTAGACTCCAATAAATTATGTGTAAATTGTATTGTAAACACCGCCCCCGGGACCGATTTAATAGAATAAAATTTACATTTCGTTATGTAAACTCGATTTGAGTGGCGCCTTTTTCGTCAGTCGCGTATTGGCGGTATGTCGATGAGATTGGGAAAACGGGTACATACATCAAATTTCTTCGAAAAAAAAGTTCATAGTCAAGTGGTTGTCGGTGCGACGGCTACGCTAAAGGTTCTGGGTTTGATTGCCGATCAGTGTTGTTGGTTTATTCTCTTAAAATTCCAGTATTAGCTCAGTCTGAGCAATATTGACAGAGGGGCAACCCATTATTATTCGGTAGACACAAAGTTTTTGATTCTCACTATCGACTATTGGACATCTCTATTAACTTTTTTTAAAGCATTAATATAGCAAAATGTCACTGAGTCGTGCAATTTATAAAATTTTAACTACTTTCCAACTTTTAGACTGACCTTCAATATTGAATTGAAAGACTCTTCATTTCATATTTCTTTTCAAATTATATTATTCATAAAAGTTGAATGAAAATCTTTTATATTTTTCACTTTTGTACTTTTATACTCTTTTTATTCTTTTATACTTTTGAATAATAAATGGCCACTTACTTAGATTGTTGATTTTATCTAGAGAACGAATTGACAATACCCGTAATTTAAAATTCTACCCAGTGATTTGAGAAGCAAGGTACCAACTCCTTCAATAATCACTTACGTCTCGAACCCTTAATGTAACTTAAAGTCGCTTTTAAAAAGTTAAGCGCAACTTTTAGAAAGTAATTCTGTAAAAAGTTTGAAGTACTTTAGCCGTAATGTTAAGTTTTATCCCAGGATTAATGGATTTTTCAGCATTCAGCTTTCAACCCTAAACTACACTGAAAACTAAGATGGCCTCCGTCGTAATATGTGTAAACTCTTGTTTAAAAATTTAACTTTAGAGTGTAAAAAAATTTGCTGTTTAATATTTTCGAAATTTATGAGTACCTAACTTTTAAGTGCTTGAAGAAAATTTATGTAAGTTATTAATCCGAAATATATAAACTTTTAGTCTTCGTAATCTTGCCTGTATATCTTTAGAGAGTGTTCCGCATAAGAAATTTTACACATATTGAAGCATGTCGAAATTTAGACCCACAAGATTTTTTCTACTACAATATTTACACTATAAAATCATAAAATAATCTTATCATAATTATATTCACGTCATTATTTCTCGAAGTATTGGGCAGAGGTGTACTAATAATACATATACATGCAAAGTTCAACGTTTTGTTTGGGTCCCATGTAATTGGGGGCAAAAAACCAACAACACTGCTTGACCCGGAGTTCGAACTCAAGACTGCGTAGTAGTCGCGCTTACAGTGATTAGACTAATGAGTCAGTTACATACTCGTACTATACAGCTATGTACTTATATACACCGCTTGATTTTTTTTTCATATAAAAATACCCACTAGGTACAGATTTTACTTTTTTTACAAGACATTCCATAAATCCCTATTCTCATAAGTAGATATATGTAGATAACGTTAGTGTTAAGTAGCTCTAGCTAAAAAGCCGCAAAACAAAACATAAACAAAGACTTCCATCGTCATGTCAAAATTAATACAATAATTTCAGTTGACGTCAAATCGTGGTGATCTTAATTACAAGGATTACAGTTATTTTTGAACATTATTAAATAGGCCACTGAACTTTCTCCCCACTCCACTTTAATAAATCCGTTTGCAAAACTTTTCTCGTAAATCAACAAGAGGCACAGATTATTTTTAAGTCGCCTTTAACTTTTTTGGACATTTTTTTTTAATAAAACAAAGTGCCAAATTTGTTAAAAAGCTTTTTGACTGTGTGTGATAAACTGAAGAATGTATTTACTCTAAGTTTTAAAATACACTGTTGCATTAACTCTATACATTATAAATGACAGTTTACTATTTAGATAATGGATTTATGGAATACGTACTTAACTTTAGCTACTTGATTTTGTAGACGTCATACAATTGTAAACACATTATAAACTAATTCTGTATACTTATGTTTACATTAGATAATGATGTATATGTATTAATTACATCAGATAATTATGTATATGTTTACATTAGATACATAAATAGACTGCCAAATTGGATATATTGCATTGATTGTCTATGGAGTTTCTTGTCGTCTCTTCTCCATAAGTCCCACTTTTTTTGGAACCGAGCAACTAGTTTGACTAGTTCAAAAGTGCCTATTTATATGGTCTATTTGAAATAAAATATTTTTAATTTGAATTTGAACTTGAAATTTTATTAACCCGTTTTTACTATTCTCTCTCTAATGAAGATTGATTCATCTCTTTTAAGCTTCAAATCAATTCAATTACCTGTACTCTATCAAAAACAAAATATCTTATACTTACTTGTGACTGAAAGGTACTACTATGATATCCACAATAAAATAAATAGACTTTAGTGAGTATCATTTCAACTGACAAGTGGTTACGTTGCCAGAGAAAAAAAATAAAAGAAAGCAGAATAAATTGAATTTACAACGTTGACAACGGCGCAATATTGTAACTTTATATGAATATTATTCAACAAAGAGAGGGTTTTGTGGGACTGCGTAATGTACTAGAATATTTAGACGGTAATGTAGTTGTTTCGGCGACAATGTATGTTGATGGTATACGTAAAGATTTATGTAAGTTGTCTGAGAATGTGTGTAAACGTTTTCAAAGCTTAGTTTTGTAAATATATCCTGGCTCGTCATTTTGGACTCTAAAATAAGCACGATGAAAATGAACAACTATTAGGTAACGATAAAATTATCTTCAATTATAAACTAAAACTACTAAATAAATAGACCGAAATTTTACTTAAAATACATTACAACTTTTACTGTTTAAACTAACCGTGGCTTGACTAATTACTTAGATTTATAAAATCGTGAATTTATCTAACTAACCGATAGGGTTGACCAGTTTCAATCTAATCTGTAAGAACTTAGAGTCGAAAATTATTCAATAAAAACATCATGATGTCTGTACATGTTGATCCCGATTTTATAAGTCTAATATAATCAAAACCACGTACATTATACCTATAGCTAACCAAATTTAAATGGGACCAACTGATGGGAAAGACTTCTATCAGTCTATATAATACGAAAGGGTGACTGACTGACTAACTAATTGATCTATCAATGTACTGCTCAAACTTGATAGTTATATAACAAATAGTTATTATGGCGTAATAATGCGCTAAGAAAGGATTAAGTAGGAGAAATTTTATGAATGCAAGTAACCCTATTATAGATAAGTACTTGTTGCAATTTGACATTCAACATGGAAATGGCATTAGTGACAGTCTTGCTGTCGAAAGCTTGTGTCATTTCCATACATTTTGTTTCTATTCGTTTGTCGATTCAAATATTAATTTATAACTTGTCTACAGGCCCAACTAGTCTATAGATTAAAAAGAAACATCGAAATCAATTAAGGGCTGAGTTTGCAATAATTATAGGAATAAAATTGACGTTTGACAGATTTTGTGTAGAAAAACTAAGTATTAAAAATTCGAATTTATTCTTCAAAAAACAATAAAATTCGACCCTTAAATCCCAATGAATCTCACTCCGTACCACTTCATACAAGCATCCTAAATATCGCCGAGGGCAAACGGCCTACTGTCAGAGGCAACAAAAACTGCTAGCCTATTATTTAGAATTAGGCGGGCTACACAAGGGACTGCTTACACGTAATTGGTGGGTGTAGGTAAATTTGTTAGGACAACTCGCGTGTCGCTAAGTGTGTCGAAAATTACGCAAATTACATTTCTATGTAGGTACAAGTTACGCGTCCTCGGAGTATGTTTGTTTTAAATGCTGTTTTCAGTACATTAATCGGTATTATTGTTTGACATAGAACAAGATTCCTTCCCCTTTATCTAAAACCACTTTGTTTTATTTACTTTCCGCCGGGAATCATCGTATTCGTACGAATACGAAAAACGAGTATGTACATAAGTACTCGTCGTTTACACGTGTATTTATAAACATTACAGACTCAAGATAAACGTCGCTAAAAGCCCACACGACTCGGCAAACAGCGAAACTCCCAAGTATGTATTGCTCGTTAAATATATGTACTTGACAAACTTTTATGGCATCCACGAAGGACGCGTCAAGTGGGGACGACACGATTTTGTGTGTATTGTAGTAACGGGTTGAGAGAAGGATCATAACGGTACTCCCTTTGACGTTTAAGGTTTGATAGTAGGGACTAACAGAGATTAAGGGACGGTTTGTAGCAGTGAGCAAACGTTATTTATATATTTATTCGCTAAATCGGCAAAGACAATCTATATTAATAACATTATCTGTACTTCTGAGGAATAACTTTAATATAATAGCAAAATCATATTTTTTTACCAATAAAATCACATTATACGATATTTTCCCGAAATATATTTATCTCATTCCATTGTTTTATATATCTATACAAATAAATAAAATTGAACTGTTTGTTTGTAATTTAAAATTAACAGCTTTCACTAAATGCATGAAAGTATATACGTTAATTATTTATATAATAAATATATTTGTCTGTTTGTTTCAGCTAATCTCTGAAACGGCTGCACCGATTTTAACGGTACTTTCACTCGCAGATAGCTAATGTTATAAGAAGTAACATAGGCTATTTAAAAAAATTAACACAGCGGGGAATAGCTAGTCTTAACTATAATTTGATAGGCATTATATATTTAGTTTAGTGTCTCTAAAACTTTCTGCTTCTATTAGTATATTCAACACATTTTTATTTTTAATCTCGTATTATTAGCGTCGGAGCTAACCAGTGTAAAATACTCCTGTAGCATAAAAAAAATAACTCAGTCGGATGCACTTCAGAAGCCACATCAAAGCGATAACTATTAAGCATTAGCTTACCAGTTATTTATGCGGGGATCGAGAGCCGATTACACAAATTAATTTCACAGTTGAAATCAATTTAGTTGAACTTATTCTGCCCTGACAAGAGGTTACATTGCCGTAGTTAATTTACTATTTATTAATCCGTAATAAGAAACCAAATCTTTTGATATTCGTAGATATTATATAAAAACATGATCGGAAATAAAATTAATCCCAAACAACTCTCTCGAATCTTGGTTTAACGCGTTTTTCAGCACAGCTTGGAAAGCCGCTTTCGGAATCTCTTTATATGATTAAATTTATAAATTTCAGGGTATCAGCCAGGAATTCCAGAAATGAGTTCTGTGGAATCCTGAAAACTTTAATTTAACTTCCCTTTCTGGTGAGGTATACAGCGTAGAGCTATGTTCGATTTCTGAATCCTTTGAGAACGACAGTATTTAAATATTAAGCCGACCAACCGTCACTTGATGGTAAATAAGTTGTATGGTAACCTGCAACACCAAAAGCGTTGCTGATGCGATGCCCTTACAAGCCCCTCTAGCGTAAGGGTGGTCGCAAACCAGTCAGAGCAAAAAGATCCTACTACCGAACAAGTCAATATCTTTTCTCGCTTTTTACGAGATGCTGATTAGAATGGGAATGAGGATTTTTGTTTTAACCCGTTCAGTCTCTACGCGGGGAAAATTTATATAATGCCTACTTGCCGAGGAGTTTCCATGGAGTTTCTTGCCGGATTTTTCTTCATGGGATCAACTTTTTGGAATCGAGCATCTAGAAACATTAAAAGTTTCATAAATGTTTGTAAAAGCTTATTTGAAATTATAACATTTTAACTTGAACGTGTTGTTTTATGTTCCACGTTGTTTCTGCCAGTCTTCTTGGCGTTTCTTGATGAGGACGGTCGAATCCAGAAATCCAATTTATCATAGTTTAAACAAGTTAGTAAGTATCTTTGATTATAATGAATTGGATCCGTACATTCTACAGTACACCTATTGAATACGGAATACCAATATCTCAGAATTACTAGAGGCATGAATACCAAAGACATGGATATTTTAACCGACGAAAAACCGGAGGAGGTTTTGGGTTCGACTGGTAGATGTTTCTTTTATTTATTTATTTTATTTATGTTCACCGATGTATGTGCAATCTGGATTGGAGAGACTGGAGATTTTCTCAACAAAAGTTTCTCAAAGTGGATAAACAGTTTCTAGATAAACTTTAATAAACGCAAACTATTTAATTTCACAGAAAAATATAACGTAAGTAGCAGTTATAACAAAATTGGAGCGAAGTCACGTCTGTTGCAGTATTTCTTTGAAATAAGCAATTTTCGCTGAGAGAATGTTGGGTAAGAAAACCGCAGAAGATTTTTTAATATTTTTTCTGTAAGATAAAACCATATTATCTAAATACATATATGTTGGTCTGTATAATTTTGTTATTTCACGTGCAGACAAAGAAAAAACCAAATAATTTTGTTTACAACTTTCAGAGGCCTTTGACAAGTAGTTGGTGTAACAATCAAGCTAATACCCAATACTCATCAATCATTTTAAACCCATTAATCTTCCCACTGCTGGGCACAGATCTCCTTTTAGAATGAGAGGGGTTAGGCTATAGTCCACCATTGTAACCTAGTGTGGGTTGGCAGACTTCACACGCCGTTCAGATAATCTCTGAAGCATGCACATTTCCTCACGATCCTCCTTCACGATTTTCCTTCAGCCTTGTAAGCAAGTGATAATTTATTATCAATACGCACATGATAACGAAAAGAAGGAGGAGCGTGCCTTGGATTCAAACTCGAGACCTACGACTTGGCAGTGCAGTGGTCACAACACATTTGGCTACCCCATTTTTTTTATACTACTACTAAGTTGGCGAGCATACGGCCCGCCTGATGGATGCTTGCAACACCAGGGGTATCACGCGCGTTGCTGACAGTAAAAACATCTTAGAGGATGCCGATAGTTTAAGGGAATATTCCTGTCACTGCCAGCGCAGCGTATCCTTAGAAGGAGCTCTAGCAACCTTAATCACTGCAAGAATACAACACATAGTTTTATAATTGGCTGCAGTTTCTGTAAGGTGGAGGTACTTCCCCAGATGGGCTGCTTCAGATTTGAGGCACAAATGGATGTGCCCTACCTCTCTTAAAAAACGATTTTGGCAAATCTAAACAAAGAGAAATCCCAGTGGCAAATGGCAATTGAAAATAATAACCCAGCTCACAAAAGGCAGAAGGTTTGATAAAGCGATAGAAATATAATCCAACTAACAAAATTTGATTACGTGCGTAATTTCGTTTGTGAGGGGAACGCAGAAATTGGGTGAAGGCTGTTAATGAGGTTATAAAGACAACCGTACTATGGCCCAGGTGCAACGTAAATTCAAAACAAGACGAATAACTATAGTTTTTGTGAACGAATCATGAAGCTTTTTCCCAACTATATTGAAGTTTGCTTTCAGTACAATCCGATTCGGGTGAATATCAGTATTTTACTCTAAGTAACTGCCATCAGACCGTAACCTAATTTCTGGACGATACCGATATTCTAAAGATTAACTGACTGTCGGTTTTCGGGAATATTTTTATAAGACTGTAGCGTCGTGTAAAGCATTATTTTCAAAGATATTACCCTACTTCGGCTGTCAAGTAAAAAACGATGAGCTTAAAGATAAAGACAAACACTACACATGGTGATAGAAGCATCAATTATTGCCTAAATGCTTGGCCATAAGCCAAGGTACCTACCAAAATTCTAATTAGTATTTTACTCACTTATTTATCTTACTTGGAATATTAGACATTGAAATAAAACTACTTTTTACGGATTTAACGGCGTTATATTGAAATAATAAAGAAATTATTTAAATCCGACGTTTTGGATTAACAGTTTCATTTCAAAATCTTACTTTGACCGTCAAATAATATTTTGTAAAGAACAGTAGACAGAAAATCGGTGTTGTAGTTTTAATCGTTCCTCGGTTCACCTTAATAATCCTTTTCCGTGTTCAAATTAATCGCTTTCAAGTCTTTGAGGAATCAGAACAAAAGGGCAAGACAAAGGATTCTATTGGCGCGAATTGAAACATAAATACTTATAAATCTTAGAAATGTAACCCTTTGACAACATTCTTAATAATAGCTCAGTGAACACTGTATTTTCTTGATGGTGTAAAATCATATTTTACTGATACCTATTATAAATGTGAGTTTGAGTATGGACGGATGTTTTTTACTCTTTCACGCAAAAACTACTGAACGGATTCTGATAAAACTTTTTGTATTATAGCTTATACATCAGAATAACAAAGGATAGGTGGCTTATCTACGGGCATTAGCTTGTATTTAGGCGCCGATACAATCGGAAATAATAATAATGCAGTAAGACACATATCCGTCATGACCGTGGTGAATGTATTTTCGATACTCAATAAACTTTTTAGCTTGATGGTATTACAATAACAGCATCATAAAAGACCACCACTAAGGGCCTGTTTCATTACCTCTGGATAGCCGCTATTCGCTAGATAAATTAAAAAATGGAACAACATTTCTATGTAATTATCTGCCAAATAATTTTACGGGAACTTATGAGTATCTAACCTGTGCAACAGGCCCTATGGTAAAACAAATGTACTATTTATTTTGAAAACGAACTAATTTATTTTCAAAATAAATTGTAGATTTTGTTCTCTGTCTCGATCACTTTGTGGAACAAAGTTCAAATAGTGTTTAATTAGAGCTCTTCAATTAAGCCGATTAGGTACCCAAACCATTGGGTCCACAGTCGTTAGTCCCTCTAGTAATTTACTACGACAAAATGTACCACTTTTTACCTTCAGTCAAACCCAACTAAGCATCGTAATCGCCTTATTTAGTTTCCTTTCCGATGGATAAATAAACCCTATCAGAATAAACAAATTCTACTCGTGACCTGAGGGCTGGATTATTTTTGGGCCAAAGAATCAGCATTGCCATTCAACGTGGCAATGCTGCCAGTCTTCTGGGCACGTTACCAGATGACAGCGATGAGGAGTACAATGACGCCTAGTTGCGGAAATTTTGGTTTTTATTTATATTTTATATTTTTCTATTGAATTATATATATATATATAGTATTAAGGATTTTAGAAATAATAAAAAAATAATAACATATTATACAAATGAAGATATACAAAGTGGAAGGGACATCGACGCACATCCGAATACCATGACTTCAGTACATGATTCTGGACCCCCCGGCGTTGAAATTTTCCTAAACTTTTTTCATCAATTTTAATTATATCTGCAGTTTTTTTTACTTAAACGTCTAAAAAAACATTATTTGTATCTACCCAAATAAAATTTATAATTAGAAAATAATTATCTCAACAATGTCAATATCTGTTGACATTTTTGAAAATGTCAACAGATATTGTAACCCATCATTTTCTACATGAATGACCTAGGTCATTTTATTTTAGACCTTGAGTGATATCTTGTCACGACGTTTGTGCGTCGATGTCCCTTCCAACTTGTATTTACAAGAAATGAGAAGAGCTGAAGGTATAAATCAACATTAATTAGATCATTAGGAGACGTATGCGACTGTCCCTTTAAATCAATTTTGAAGCGGTCCTTTAGAACGTTGACGAATTTTGCTTACGGTCGCAAGGCCCGCGGTCCTTTCGCTTTGGGCCGTTCAGACTAAATACCCTTCTTGCTCTCTATTATGGTAGTCAGTAGTCTTTGTCCGGCAGTGTGTGTTTGTATTCCCTGAAACAGAGGTGTACAAATGTACCTCAGAGTTCGTCGGTACGTTTAGGTCCCATGTAATAGAGGGTGATCCTATAATTATCATTAACCGGGCACAAATCCGACCTTCAAGGTGCTAGGTAGGTTACGGGCTTGAGATACTGGAAATATCATAAAAAAATAACAAATAAACCTTTACTAGAGCTGGGAATCGAACCCAGCACCTCCAGCGTAGTTTATTATTATTTATACGTAAGTAAAAAAAATTGGCAGCTCACTGAACTATTAATCGATCCTTAAACTACTACAAACCACTTCTTTCAGTTCAATTCCTGATATTAGTATGTAATTCATGGCTGTATTTCTGAACTTCGAAGTTCAAAATGTCGATGTACGGTATCCATAAAGTTCATAAGATCGAATTACGTGAGTTAGAAAGTACGTTATGCCGAATTACTGAATGACGAATGTTCACAATCTCGATGAACGCTACTTCGAAAGTTTACTACTCCGAATTACTTTATTGCGAATGTTCACAATCTCGATGTACGTTACTTCGAAAGTTCACTATTCCGAATTACCGAATGTCGAATGTTCACAATCTCGATGTACGTTACTTCGAAAGTTTACTATTGCGAATTACTGAATGTCTTTTGAAATAAGATTTAAATCTCCTGCACGGTATGTTGCATATTTGAAATAATCCGGTAGAGCTAAATGAGATACCTTGTTATTCCTGGAGTATTCATACTAACATGACGTACCTTCTATGTATATGTATAGTTTAAGATAGTCCGGGAATGTTTCCTCAGAAACTAGCAAGACATCCCTTCAATTAGAGAATCACGAGTTACTTGCCTATGGGTATGACCACTGGACTGCCAAATCAAAGGTGTCGACTTCGAATCTAAGGCACGCACCTCTGCGTTTTCGAAGTCATGTGCGTAGTTATCACTCGCTTTAACGGTGAAGGAAAACATCGTGAGAAAACTTGTACATCTGATAGATTTTCTCGACGGCATGTGAAGTCTGCCAACCCGCATTAGGCTAGCCCTCTGATACTGAGAGGAGACCCGTGCCCAGCAGTGGGACAGTGTGTGTTGATAATGATAATAATGATGATGAGTTACTTGCAGAATATCGCAATTTTCAATAAATATATCAGGCCATTTTACACAGTACCATAACTTAGAAATCGAACCTAGAATTTCGCCTCGAAGTCGTGATTAGGACCAGGTCCTACGAGGCGAAATTCTGGGTGAAAACTTAGCTTAGTAGCTAATGAGGTAGTTAGTAGTATTCCTAGTAACTTTATAAAAAGGCGTTTTCAAACTTACTAATTCTTGCCTTAACCACATATATAATACGAGTATAACGACAAAAGCTACAGTACTCAACCCGAAGCGAGCCATGTTGATATTATTCACAAAGTAAACAAAAACATTGGGTTTCATTTGATTCCGGTCAAGGCAAATGGAAATATAGGCAAACAAATGTCCCAAAAAGTATGTTTTAATGAATAACATAGGTGTTTGGTACACGTGTATGCCCAGTGGACGCCGCCTCACTCCGAAACCCATCATAACTGCTCCACTGACTCAACAAAGTAACTTCATTTAACTTTCGCCACAGGCGCCGCAGCCCCTTCCGTGTCGAAAGTCAACATAAAATAGAAAGAAAATATCCTCGCTGACTGATTGCCTCATCAACTCCCAAAAAGCTAAGAACACGAAATCCACGAATTATTTTCTTATTTTAAACCGAAAAAGTTTCTATGTGGCCGGGGAAAATAGGCCGCGATTTAGTTCCGCGACGCCATTTAAAACGGATGATTCTATATAACATTGAATACATACCATCACGCCTGTGTTCCCCGAAAGCTTAGGCAAAGGTGTACGAATGTACACCCACAGTTCACCGGTATGTTTAAGTCCAATGTAATGAGGCGAGCTTAATGCCATTAACCGGGAAAAAATCCAAACATCAAGCTGCTAGTCTAGTGAGAATTTCATATAAAATTCCAATTACACTGCTCCTCGACTTGGGAATTGAACCTAGGTCCTCAAACGTAACATTTACGCTACCGGCGAGGTAATTATTCCAAGTGTCCATGGAGTTTCTTGCCGGATTCTTCTTCAATAGGATAAACTTTTTGGAACCGTGTAACTACACTAACTACTCGTAGAATCACTTAATGTTTCACAAATGCTTGTAAAAGCTTATTTTAAACTAGCTGATTCCCGCAACTTCGCTCGCGTTACCACCCCATTACACCAATTTTTTTTAGTTAGGTATTCTTTTATTCGCGGTGGTGACAAATCCAACAAATCAAAAACCGTGAAAATCGGTCCAGCAGTTCTCGAGTTATAAGTGTTGTAACAAACCCGACTTTGTTTTATATATTAGATAGCAACATTTTGTACTTGATCTTGAATTTAAATTCCAGTTATTTATACGAAGCTAATCTACAAATTCACTATAGAGAAACAAAACAATATAAGGCGTTTTGTATTCGTGTACAAACTAAAGTATAATAGAATCATAATATAAACTTAGTAAAGGGTTAAAATAACGTCATTAGCATAACGGAGGGCTGATTCCGTCTGTGGACGAGACCACAGTATAAACTGAACAGTAAGTTAACTAACGCGGTCAAACGCAGCTTATACGGACGCAATACGCTTAGCATCCACGCAAAGGATGTCATCAAAAGCCCATACAACTCAGCCCAAAGTACAGTACCCAAGTAAGTTTGTACCGGAGGTACATGACAGCTGTCAAGTTTATAGTTTTAAGCTATTGCATAGCTTTTATCGCGGGCCTTGAGCGTGGGGACCGAATCCAGAAATTCCGCAACGAAAAAAACCCCCCACTCCGACCGGTACAGCGGTGTTTTTTTTGTGTAAATTAATAAAATTAATAAATAATTATAATTGCATAAGTTGATAAAAAATGCTATGCAATAGCTTTTTACCATGAAATCATTACAAAACAGATAATAGTGCGCCAAAATATTGTGATTTTTCTCAAATTATGTTAGCTACTGGCTGCGCAGTACCTCACCTCACGCCCCCGCTGACATATAAATTCGTTACTGCGCAGCAACTTGCCTCATGTTCCGGGCCGCTATTAAGTTTGAAACGAACTGTACCCACTGTTCCGTTTATACTTTGGCGAGAGATAACTTTTGATAGGTACGGCTGGGGAGCCAGTGATCCGTGCCACTCAGAATAGGCCGGGAGCCGGTCGAGTGTGACTTGTGCCGTAAGCGTGATCCTCCATAAGTACTTCTTACAAAGGGACGTTTTCGCATTAGTAGTTTTGTGTTCCAGTACTCTTAATCAAGTTTGGTTTCTGTTCATTATTCAACTTTTGGGGTAAATGATTCACGCCGAATAATGTTCTTGACGTCGACTCAATGAGTCGGGGTTACCGCCGAGGGGAAACCAATGTCCGCCTTATAATACACATATAATTAAAGAATACATATCTATACTAATGTTATATAAAGGGGGAAAGATTTGATAGCATTGAATAGGCTCCGAAACTACTGGACCAATTTGAAATATTCTTTCACCTTTAGGAAAGTTTCATCTTTACCGAGAAAGAGTAAGCTATATTTTATAAGAAATACCCAGACATCGTAGGCGAAGCCGCTGGCGGAAAACTAGTTTGTAATAATTTAAGTTCTATCAACGAGACCAAAAAATCTAAACATTAATCTCATGTTACTAACATTTGTCACGTTAAGCTATTGTACTGCAATTGAAAGTAGCAGCTTATTATATAAACCGAATCTGTACCTACGTTTCAAAGCAAGTCTACGCCAAAATATAGTATCAACGCTAAACTCCGAAATAAAAAGGTGTAATTCTGAAACCCAAAATTCACTGGCCGAAAATATAAATAAAAGAGAAGAAAAGCCTGTTTCATCAGCTAACATCACAAAGGAATCGTGAATGATGTCAGCACTCGCCTCACAGAATTCTCCAAACGAAGTTTCAAACTCAATTTGCATTTGGAATAGAAATAAAAAAATGACAATTGTGCTGAGGAAAAAACGTGGAAATCGACTGAAGAGCGAAAATATAAGATAGCATATTTATTAATCGCATTTTACAATTTATTACGACATCTCTTTCAATGCCATCAGGGCGGGAAATCAAAAAATTACGGAACATAAGGGATGAAATTCACGTAGAACACGTGGAACACAGTCCTTTTAGCTCCGTATTTTTGTATTTATTATTTTCAGACATTTCTACAAATTAAATAACACATGCAGAAGTATTCGTCTGCTTACATGTTTTTTACAACCTCCTCCGTTTTTCGTCAGTAAAAAACCAACTTAGGCTTATAAGGCTTAAGTTTATTTGCTCTGTTATGCTCTTACTACGAAGTTATTTTTTAGCAATATATAATAAACTAGCTTCCCGCCAGCGGCTTCGCCCGCGTGGTCATGTATTATACATATAAACCTTCCTCTTGAATCACTCTATCTATTAAAAAAACCGCATCAAAATCCGTTGTGTAGTTTTAAAGATCTAAGCATATATAGGGACAGACAGACGCGACGGAGGACTTTGTTTTATAATATGTAAGGATATCTTTTTTTAGCAATCATAGGTTTGGCCGCAAATAATCCGGATTGTCAAAAAAAATTCTGATTCTGATCCTACAACAACCCCGCCAACAGTAAGGATTTTGCAGATCGAGAATTTGACGGGTATCAACAAGATGTTTTGTTAGAGTGTTGCCAAGCTAAACTTTCACTTAAGTCAAACACTTCGTTCGATGAATGGACATTGTTTTAGCTTAAACTATAGTTAATCAGACTTGTTACTCTTGTCCTATTCGTAAACGAATAGTTAGGTAGTCACAATACAGTGCTTCACTCGCAAATGAAAAACACGCTTGCAAAGTGAAAGGCAGTCTTTGTACGTATGGTAGACTAGTACTAGGTCCCGTAGATAGCGATACAAAACTCCTTTAATTAATAATTCAGTTTGTTATCTTTTTGTATTTTTTAAGCATTTTCCATGCTAAGATTACAAGTAATTTTTAATGAAGGAAAAAATCGGCTGGTGTACCGAACCAGACGACGCAGGTTCGAATCCGACCCGGCGATTTTTTCCTTAATTAAAAAAAAAATCAGCTTGTGTTTTATTATGTAAAACAATATTTAGGTTATGAAACAAATTGTAAGTTATTTATTTGCAATGATATCAATATTTGATTGCTTATTTCTAAATATACTTTTTTACTGATTATAAAAACATAAAAAATAACGAGTAGGTACCTAGTCTAACACTGCACTGAATAAATATAATTATGTAATTTCTACTAAGTATTGTAAAATCGTGAAAAAGTCGTGTCTGTATATTGAAGATAGTTATTTAAAAAAAACAACTCGGTCAGAATATATATAAACGATCACGAATCCAAAAAGACAGTTTAAGTATATACATTTTCTGTTATTCTATGCTCCAATTTAAAAACTGATGTAAACCTTTTTTCAATTATTTGAATAGATCCAGGGATAGAGCTTGATCTCTGTCGTATGCGTTCCAATATAAAGAGGGGATCGTTATGTTTTTGTTTTTGTGTTTCTCTTCTTTTGGATCAATTTCTAATCCTAATATTGCTTCTAGATCAACGTAAGCGAAGTCACGGGCAAAAGCTAGTTCATAAGTTCTTAAATTCGTTAAATGTTACTGTTTGACGTATTCTCCTCATCCTAAGTTTTAAATAGCATTCTACCTTTACCCGCTTACAGTGTGACCGCAACTCCTGTCAGCACATAGGATAACTCTTGCTGCTTTGTACCAAATGACAATACGAGCACTTACAATAACTACGCACTTCGTTTATGCACGCGTTTGCGGAAATGACGTATTCAAAATTCTGTCGAGACGCGAAGAATTTACATGACGAGACTTCCATAGTTATTTTGTGGAGGAAGTGTTTGTCTTTATCGTAGCTCGGCAAGCAATTTTTAGAAATACTTTTAAGTAGTTTGTTAAGTTCTATCTGTTGCCAATTCACTTCTTGTCACATCGTATCCTACAATGTCTTAGAGAATCGTAATATATACCGTCTATCAGATATACAAGTAGGTGTCAAAGTCAAATGTCAAGTCTGTCTGTCTGTTCTGTCTGTACGAAAAAAAAAAGCCCCCAATTGTAATCTAATGTCTTGTAATAGTCAAGTAAAGTCTCGAATAAACAAGTTTACGGGGAAATCCGTCTTTAATTTCCAAAAATTGTTGTACATACTATATCAGCCCCTTCACAAGTGCCCAACGTCTATAGTAACTATTATGTAATCTGTGACTATACTATTATGGCATTCCAATGTCCATACCGAATACCAAAATCTGGAAAGGTGTATATCCTAAGGCAATCTGTACTATTTTATTTGAGATGAGACGATTGTTTTTTTTTATTGGTAATCTAATATATAAAACAAATTCGGGTTTGTTACAACACTTATAACTCGAGAACTGCTAGACCGATTTCCACGGTTTTTGATTTGTTGGATTTGTCACCACCTCGAATAATAGAATAACTAAGAAAAGTTGGTGTAACGGGGTTCAAACGCGAGTGAAGTTGCGGGAATCAGCTAGTATTTAACTATGTGCTAATAATAACAAACTAGTTAAGGGAAACAGTATTTGCAAAAGTCGTAGCAATTACAAAAGCCATAGAAGGTAGTCCTTGGTTTTCCCCATGACGCGTTTAAACTTCTTTTTTAAATATTCAGCAGCGGTACACAGTTAACGATGCTAAGCATTATCTCTGTTTTATGCTAACAAAAGGTCGGGTCAAGCGTAATGCCATCACAACATTGGTATTTACACCAAAAGTGTCTCATAAAGTACGGTTCTCGCCAATCTTATTGTCCGGCTTGAAGTTGGCACGAGTTAACTTCAACACGGCCGTAAAAATCGGAGAAAGAAAAGTAGGAATAAAAATAATTTAAAACGACAGCCTACACACCTTGAGCTTTCGTTTTTATTTAATACAGTACAATATTTTTCTCTCTCCGAATTTTACGCCCGGGTTGAAGTTAGCTCGTGCCAACTTCAAGTCGGACAATAAGATTGGCCAGAACTGTTACGAAGAAAGTTGGACAATATCACTTAAGGGCACCTCGCGGTGGAGATCAGCGTTATTGGTCGAACTTCGACAGTAAAACGGGAACGGATTAGCATTTTATTTATTTTGAATCCGGCGGCGGCGGTGCCGGGGAGGGAGGAAGACTTTACGACCTCATTTTACATTCAAGTCAGCGGACCCGCGGACGAGTTACAACATTCGTGAACTTTGTAGTAATCAAGACGGTCTATCTATCTTTCTCCTTTCGCGACAGTTTTCTAGAAGAATCTATTAGACTCAAGCTTTGGAATAGAAATTTCGCTAGTAACAAAAAATCTGCTGGAAGAGATTTCTTTAGAAATAAGCAGTACCTTTGTACTATAGTCCTATTTTCTTTTATACATTTCTGTTTAGTTCAATGTGTAAGTACATAAAAAAAAATTACATTGATATTGTTTAATAACAAAAAAGACTGCCTCGTTGGTCGAGTCTTGGGTGAGAGCAAAAGCGTTGTTGGGTTTTTTGTGAAATTTCCAGTAACAGTTTGGAGACTGGATTTGTGCCCGGTTGATGGCAATAGGCTCGCCCCCTATTACATGGGACCTAAACATACCGGCGAAATGTGAAATGTGAAATGGGTGTAGTACGCCTCTGCCTACCTCTTCGGAGAATATAGGCGTGATGGGACCTATGTAATAACAAAAAAAACAAAACATATGTCGTCTCCATAAGCGTAATCGTAATTTACGAATACGTATAGTTGTTTGTGCTAATTACATAAATGTTACACTGAGAAGATGTTCTATAAATTCTGCTACTTTTACTTTCGAGTGCTCATGGTCACAAGACAACCCTGTGATTCAAGGCAATGTAGTAGATTCATGGCCGAAGATATGGCCGATCTAAATCTATTAATTATACGGAGTCTAGGGGATTGTTGTGAATAGATTAAATTAATGTTTGCAGTAATAATTCAGATAGATTCTACACCAATATTCATGGACGCATAAATTGTGTCTATATTAAGCATAGGTTATGATTAAATTAACTTACTATTTAGTTAAACGATAGACTTGAACGTTCAGATGATCTTCACCCCATAATTATGTCAATAGGTACAAGTCAACGAATGGCAATCGACTAAAATATTGATAATTGCTCTTCGCGGAATAGGTCAATTGCCATTCGGATCATTGCTATTCAAATAATTGCTATTCCTGGATTCGATAACATCATTCTGAATATTCGTATTCATATTTGTATTTCTACGAAAATAATAGCTCTTATGAGGTATATGTATAATAATTCTAAATCTGAAGCTTGTTATTCGAACAATGTGGCTGTAATAACAGATACCGTACATTATTACTAATCTCTGTCGTTATCCTGAAAATTAGTGTAATGGAGGGTCGGTGTCGTTCCATTCCATTAATTACTAATTATCGGTATCCCCGTTTTTGGCCTGAGCAATGTCTTCGTTCCTTCTGAGGCGTGGCGTGAGTTATCGGGAGAAATAATGTAATTAAAGAAATCAAGAGATTGCGGTGCTTCTTATACAATAATTTAATTAAATGTTTTTAGACACCTAAAGGAAATAAACATACACCGCGATAGTATTCCACTATCGCGGTCTTTTCTATTTAAAAGTTGTTGCGTAAAATAAATTTTGAATTAATGTTTATTGTTGTGCATATTGTTGTTTTATATTTCTTGTCATCATTAACAACAACGAGAAGGGTTACAATCCTCTATGCTGGCCTAGTGTAGGCTGGCAGAGTGGCAATTACATGCTCGTCGACAAAAAAATTCAAGTATACTTGTCTATTTGATGAGAGCAGTACGGCTATACTTGCATGGTTTACGGTTATTGATTTTAGTGAACCAGGGGCGTAACTACCGCCGTATCTGCCATATCAATTATACGGGGCCCCCGATGTGCGTAAGCAAAAATTAATAAAAACTTCCCAAAGGAGCTCATCAAAAGCCTATATAGTCCAAATTGTACCGGCGGTACATGTCAGCTCTCAAGTTGATAGTTTTTACCATGAAATCACTATAAAATTGATAATAATCTGCTGTAATGGCGTGCGTTTGACATTACGAAACTGACACTGACAGTTTTTACAATGAAATCATTACAGAAAAAGATAATAGTGTGCCAAAATGTCATGATTTTTCTCAAATTAAGTTTTTTTTTCTCATCCCCAGTCAACATTAAAAAAGTACGACTACAGTTTTAACCATCGTAATACAGAGTATTTTTTCCAATAGGTGTACCTTCGGTACCTCATTTGGGCCGATTTCGATGACCTCCTTTTATTTTATTTCGAAAATGACTAGTCAAAAAGCAATTTCTATTTTTCCCGCGTAAAGCGTGCGATCAAAAGTTGGCAACACCCTACATCGGCAATCGCGGATGGCAGGATTTCCCCGTTTAAGTCATTTACTTCAACGGGGGAATATTTCATTTAATTTTATGCAAAATAAAAATTATTTTTGTAAGAAATCTTTACCCTTCTTAAGGGCCCCAAAACATTTTTTATACATTTTTTTATATTTTATATATATATATTTACGGGCCAAGGCACTCTACGCCTGCAGTGAACCTATCTATCAACATACTGTTTTTCATACACGACATATCTCATTCCTTCCGTAGACTTTTATGACTCAAGCGAGATGAATTCAACAGTTTATGTTCTTAGACGAAGAAAACACGAGATAGGAAACTGATTATTAGCAATACTGAAGTCGTAAATGAAAATAGATGGTTTATTCGAAACATAATCAAAATAAATGGATAATCGTAGGTGTAATATCTATTCAAGATTTTGCCTACGTAGGTACCCCATATGTCTATAAATATATATATTTTTAATTCTCGTTTAAAGTTCATCCTATGGGATCGAATGTTATCCGTTCTAAACTTTGGATCGACGTTGCATACAATCGAAATTTATAAGATCGAATTTATAAAACTATCTCATTAGTGCGGATCCTGAGTTTGATTTCCAAGTCGACCAAAGTATCATTGGGTTTTTCTGTGAAATTCTCAGTAGCAGTTCGGAGATTGGATTTGCACTCACTCAGGCGCGAGCCTATTGCCATTGACTGATTGCAAATCCAATATGGGCGACCATAAGGGACTTAAATATATCGTTATACTACGGATGTACATTAATAATTATGTCTCTGTCTAACCTTCGAAGAATACAGGTGTGATGATATGTGACTAACATCGAATAAGAAAAACACTTATATTCTGTTTAAGCCGACAACCCTAATCATTCTCTCAAGCAACAGTTGTACAAACTTAGACAATAGGAAGCTAGCAAAGGAAACCAACTAACTCAGACAGTTGTTAGAGTCAGATGTATCTAATATTATTAACATTTCTGTGCCAGATCAGGGCTTTGACAAGATACATACTAACACCCAAGTAGCTAGGACCTTAACGAAGTGACCCTAAACTTGATTTTGTACTAGCGAGCGACGTGTATATAAATGCCGAGATAGACGAGCAACTTGTAAACCACACCACAGCCGAAAAAAGTTGCTGTTCACTGGCTACATTTTGGAAATGTTTTTGTAACTGATGTGTGTTTTCAATATGTATTATATTATGAAAGGTTTGCTATGTGATGCTAATGGTCTTCAAATTGTAATTTGTTAAGGTTTACTTATAACGGCAAACGAGCTGTCGCGTCACCTGGTGGAACCTAAGTGGCCATCGCCCGCTTTGGACATCTTTATCATCAGAGGAATGCTGATGCTTGCCATCAGGAGTATTACATAATTATATTTACATGTTTAAACAATGCATTGTGATACACAAATATACGATCTCATTTTTATCACTGACAGCAACTATTGGACTTGAACGGCAACTATTGGATGTCTTTAAGTACCATAAGACAAAAAAGCGAACTGCCACTTTCTTTAGTCAACACTTGAGTTAAAATGAAGTTGACAATAATAGAATTTATAACTTAGACTCAGAGAGGCTTTAAGTTGACAAGACAATTTAGAGCTTACTTTAGCGAAGTTGATGTATTTAGGTACCTACTTGACAATCTCAATGAAAGTGTTTTAAACTTACTTTAAAATCCTTCATTGAGATTGTCAAGTAGGTACCCAAAAGTAAGTTTAAAACCCTTTCATTAAGATTGTCAAGGGTTTAAAGTAAGTTTTTCTATAAAATATTTCCTTGAACAATCTATCCCTGGTGTCTATGGGATCAAAGTTTATCTCCAGGTTTTCTATACTGACAACTGTTGTAGTCAATGAGACTACGAGACCTAGCCTCTACTCCTAATGAAGGGCAAACAAAGACAAGTACCAGACGATTCGAAAGGACACCGCACTATGAATAAAAAGTGCCGAAAATCTAAATATATTTTTATTTTATTCCGACCTAGATGCCGCGAGGACGGGTTCGAGACTGCACGAGAAAAGAGTACCTGGAAGGACCTAGACCTGCCCTGCAGTGGCTATGAAAAAACAAATTCCCTATAAAAAATCAATTAAACATAAATGAATGATATAATAAACATCACACATGAGTGAAGTGCTCGTTTTCCTGCTCAATATAGGAGAATATAAGACCTCGGCGTGGAACGTACCAATAAAGAAGCTATTAAGTAGCGCCCACCTACATTCAACGTTCATTGAAGCGAATGGACGCGTCTCAATACTCGTATCGTTGCGTGTAGAAAGTTCAGTATCGAACAAAGAATGAAATAAATCAATCATGTACACACATGTACATATTGGTAACGTAATGGCTTAATTTTATGGATGGGGAAAATTATTCCCTTCCAATTATTTGTACTCAAATTATGTCAATATTTACATTACGTTATATTAATTATACTATATCATACTTGTTTATATATTAATTCAATTAAATTACATTAATGTTTGGTCTATACCTTACACTCTGGGTATTAAGTTTTTTTTTATTAATTAAAATTCTTAAACTAACATTACAGGTTTAGGAACCTAATGCGATAGCTAAGCCTACTCTAAGATACTAATATTGATAGGGGTTATACCAAGTGCGAGTTGGTTTAAGTATCCACACATCGAGAAAAACTGTAATTATTTATTTATTGAAAGTGTTTACGGCAGTTTGGTAGGTAACCAAGTATATTCCTGAAATTGGGCAAGAAATCTGCTAAGAATCTGTGGGTTCAAAATTTTCAGAGGAATTGCCTAATGTGGCCTCTCCAGAGGACGTACACGTTACAACGTCTATTTTGCCTGCATGACACGTTTACTCTTCATATATGCCCTGAAATTGGGCAAGAGATTTGCTAAGCATCTATGGGTTCTAAATTAGAGGAATTGCCTAATGTGGCCTCTCCAGAGGACGTTCAAATTACAACGCCTAGTTTTTGCCTGCATGACTCGTTGATTCATTCATAATTATATGTCCATTCCTGAAATTGGGCAAGAATGCAAATTTGCCGATTGTTGAGAATGTATCGCGTTCTGCGCGGTCCACATTCACCTCGGCCGATATCGATTGCTCTACACAATAAAGTGATTATTTACCAATCGTTGCTCAACGCAACAATGTCCGCGCCGACATGCGGACACAAAGGTGCCGGCTATCGTCATTTATCATCTGTATTGATACCCGACATGCCTATGCCCGGGCAGAGCATGAATTTGCCTGTTTATTGAATTCACAACTTTGTTACTTAAATGAACGTCGGCGCGAATAAATGGGTTCAGATTGATGGAGATTTCTGTTAAGTGTGAAGTTGTAATGTTTTGGTTTTGATAATAATTGATGGCTATGGCGCTGACTATGACTCTTTCTTCAAAAGGCCTTTTCAGACATTACCCTGCATTGTGACAATCACATAACATGATATAATTTTATGTCTAGACAAAGGGACCATGATTCTCTGAGTTTATTTTGACATTTCTTCTCAGAGGTCGTCAGTTAGGAAATGACGGTGCAAAAGTGGCATTGAAAGATCTATTGGCAGAAATTAATTTAATTTGCTCGACCGGGGACTCGAACCCGGGACCTCTACCCTAACTATCGCGCTTACGACCATAAGACCAATGAGGCAGTCAGAATGTTATAAACTGTAAAATCATAGCCATAGCACGGTATAAAACTTTCAAACTTGAAAACTTATACATAACATATCACGCCTGTAAACTCTGAACGGTAAGGCAGTATTGGAGGAGTTCTAGCTTTAATTTCATTCATATTCCTTAGATCGACGCCACCTGTGATATAGCACTGAAAACTAATTTCAGATCTAGCGGACTAAAAGTAGAATAGCCTGAAAATGTTAAAATCAACCAGGTTCCAACCAACTAGCGCCATCTGCACAATTTAATAGACACTGCGTAAGTAGAGCAAGTTGTATCATAAAATAAAGTGCAGGAAAATTTACACAGATGTCGCTTTAAGCTATTAAATTTGTACGTAATGGTCGCAACATACAGTCTATTAATAAAATAATAATCAATAATGTTATGTTAACGAAACGTCAAGCTTAAGTAAATCACCCCATTACCAACTTATATATTTTTTAAAGCTTTACCCGAAGTTCAAAGGGATAGTTTCTTAAAAAAGGTTAAGCAATGCCCATTTTGACCTAAGTCCCCTAACTTTAAGAGAAATCCAAAGCGAATGTAAGGGCCTGTTTCACAACCTTTGGATAGCCGCAAAACTCCAGATAAATTCCAAAATTTTATGAATTTTTTGCCAGTTAATTTATTTATTGACAATAGCTTAAAACTTAATTATGTAAATATTTAGCATTTACTAATTTATGTAGAAACTTAACAGTGCAAACCAAAGATGTATTTAAAATACTATTATGGAATGTTTTGCAACACCCTTACAGGGTCTATATATGTTAAAGTTAACTCTGTATTTCCTGAAAACTACATATTGCAATAAATAAATATATAAATAAATAAATAAAATTACGGCCATATTACATGGGGCATGGGTGTCTATCAGTACACCTCCGACTAAGCCTTCGGGAACACATACAATGGCCCAATCATGACGCTAAGTGCGGAAAACGCCCTGTTAAACTAAACTAAAACTAAACCTTTCGGGAATACAGGTCGTTATGGTATGTTATAATATTTACTGACCCTACGGCGAAAAATACTGCTAAAACGTCACTCCCTTTGACTAATACAGTTCTCGCCAAACTTATTGTCCGGGTTGAAGTTGGCGCTAGCTAACTTTGACCCGGCCGTACAAATCGGAGAAAGAAAAATATTAGATTGTAATAAATAAAAACGAAAGCTTAAGTCGTAATCTGTCGTTTTTCATTATTCTAATCCAATATTTTTTAGCTCGTGCCAACTGCAACCCGGCCAATAAGTTTGGCGAGAACTGTACTTCGTATAATAAATAATACCAACTTAGGGCCTATTACACCACCTCTAGTCGCCAACCGCCGGTTAAATTCAAAAATCGGACAAAATGACATAATATAATCTACTTATACTAATATTATAAAGAAGAGAGATTGATTGTTGTTGTTTGTATTAAATAGACTGCGAAACTACTGGACCAATTTGAAAAATTATTTCAGTGTTGGATAGCCCATTTATCGGGGAAGGCTATAGGCTATATACCATCATGCTGCGACTAATAAGAGCGGAGTAGCAATGAAAAATGTTGCAAAAACGAGGAAAAAAAGTTATCAAGCACACATGGGCGAAGCCGCTGGCGGGAAGCTAGTGTTGAATAAAATTATCAGCCATGTAATCGGGAACTTACTGAGAAGTGGCCAAAACAGGCCATATTCAGTCTACAATATTATCATCTAAGTGCATTATGTAGCAGAAAGAAGTATTCCTTCATTATTCAGACCCGCAGGATAGTCACATTAATTCGCAGAGATATACAAGGTATGCTGATGAGGGGCTCGTGGCTAAGTTATAACTGCGATGGGCAACCGATCTGCAAGGTTAAGCTACGCTTGCCGAGTTCAGTCTGTAGATGGGTGACCATTCTTAACACATCGACACCCCTCTGTGCCTCGGAGAGCACGTAAAGCCGTCGGCCCTGGTTGTCATACGAACACGTTAGTGGTAGTCAGAAGCCCAAAAAGCCTGACAACCAGTCTATCCTTCGAATATCGGTATTGCCCAGAAATTAGGTTGCGGAGGTCTGTGGCAGTCGCTTCGTGCAAAATACTGATATTCAGCCGCATCTGGTTAGACTGGAAGCCGACCCCAACATGGGAAAAGGCTAGGAGAATGATGATGCAAGGTATGCTGACGTGATGGATTTCCACAAAATCTCCACTTATTCTCATCTCCGACAGCAACAGGGTTAATAAAGTTTTAACACGTGAGTGTTGCGTTACCGGTCACGTTTTTATCCGATAGGGGTCCAAGTTACAACCCCTGCTATTGACGTCAGTATTAGGGCACGTGTTGAAAAAACGTGTCTCGATCTCTAAATTTAGTTTTTTACGGCTTTATGGGGAAATTTTATCCACGATGGGGCTTCTTAAAGTTGTGAAACTTTTCTTTTGTTCGATAAAATCCTTTCAACATCCCCTCGATATTTCAAATATTTAAATGTCAGGAGGTTTTAGTAATTTCGAAATCTGTTTCTTTTTGTAATGCTGCTTACCTAATTACCCCAAGTTTTAGATTGAAAAAACATAATATGAAAAAGCATATTATTCAAAAGCTTGTCTTATAGGAACTGTCAAAAACGTTTGTTACAATACACATTTTTGTGTATTTTTAAGCATTTTCCATGCTAAGATTTACTATATATTTTAATAAATGAGAAAACCGACTCGCGTGCAGGAGTTGAATCTGCGTCTTCTGGTTACTAGAATTCGTTGTAATCGAGATTTTTTCGTTTATTACGTTCACTTGAAACTAAAGTAATCCGAGGAACTACTAAGTCTAATTTAAATTCGTACAGCATCGAGGTACTGGTCGTACTCACGCCTTATTTCCATATGGGTCTTGTTAGCGCGTCGTTGGCAAATGAAAATATAGATATCATGGGCTCACACCTCTCCAGCCCAAAACTCTGTAACGCGAACTGCGTTTATGGACGCGACCATCAGATCCTAGCGTGAACAGTTAACAGGACATGTGGGGCATGATGGAAGATGGGCCATTGTCTGCGGAGAGACGCCATGCATACAGAAGCAAGGCAGAAGCGTCTAAGAACCACCATTTGAGATTGTCTTTACTACGGCCGACCTGGGTTCGGAGCCTGTTAATGCTTTTCCAAGTCGAC
The DNA here is from genome assembly GCA_946251955.1 of Acronicta psi. NCBI lineage: Eukaryota > Metazoa > Arthropoda > Insecta > Lepidoptera > Noctuidae > Acronicta > Acronicta psi. The sequence continues at coordinate 3,515,041 of OX276475.1, read as the reverse complement.
CATGGCAGTGTGTATCTACATTGGGGCAGTAAAGAATTCAGGTGGCATCAGTGTCTCTACATGTGGCGTCTTTTATTATTAGCAGCTGGACCCACGCGCCCAAAAAAGCTTTTACGGCTTTTCAGCCTCTGAGGCACTGAGCTATAATAGTTATTCAATGGGTTACATGAACGTGGTGGTAACGTGATTGTTGTGGTAGTGGTGGTGACGTTACCCATAGGGGTAGGCAAAAACTACAGAACGCCATATGCTACAATTCTCCGATTATTGGGAAACGCCGACATAAAAATGCGGTATTGAAACTTTAAAGGTACTAGTCTCCTTGTATTAAATTCAACACAGTACCATATTCGTATATAGGCACTACAATGGCAGCTTACCCCGAGAAAAAAACGTGTATTTTCCCTAACCACCCTTATCATATACTTAGTACAGTCAAGTTCAAGAATACCTGCGTAGTTAGGCGCAGGGCGCGTGCGCGGTATTATCGACCGGCGGCTCTGTTGTCGAGGGCTCATTCGCCCGGTATCTACCAAATCGGTGAGTACGCAACAAATTTACCCGTGTACGGAGTATGTGATCGAATTTCATTAAAAAGTCGCTTCAAAACGAGTGCATGTATCTTGCGGTGGCGCTAATCATTATAATAGCAAGTTTGGTCAGACTACATGTAAGTCGTTTTTTAATTTTAAGCTGAGGTTCTATGCTCTTTGCTTATACTGTCTATTTCTGAAGTCCCTCCCACTCAAGTTTGGCACGCAATCTTCTCATTTCCAATGGTTCTTTAAGTAACTATTGATTTCTGCTTAAAATAATGCCACACACCAGTTGCAAAATGTTTTGCCACGTCATTGAACGCTAATGTAATACATATATGTAACATTCGTCATGTTATGTGATATTGATAAGGTTAGATAATATTACTATATTGATTTCTTGATACTTAAAAAAATTAACTAAAGGTATCAGGACATAAAATATATAGTAGCAAACATAGCGTTCTAGATACATGAAATAATTATGTGGCAAAAATATAAAAAAAATTGCCGTCAAGTAAAAACCGCAAAAGTAAATTTTTTGAGCTTTGTAACCTATTAAATGAGTATAATTATATAGTGTTACTTGAGTTTGCAGTGTTTATAAATTCATTTATTTACCTATTTATTACCACAATCCACGTCACTTTGGAGAAACCACATGTTGCACGCGATGCCACGTAAATACACGCAAGTTACTTGTGCAACGTCTGAATGTCTAAGATATATTTTCGTTGACTGTACGTAATTGAGAAGAAAATCCTTCTAATTGTGCTAAATAGAACTCTATTTCTTTGGTACCTAGGTGCATTATAGTTCGAAATAAATAAATTTTCCGCAATAATTAACGCAAATGTTTTTCAAGCAACGTCATAGCTTTCCGACATGATGATAAACTCGTAACTTCGTAACCCAGTAATAACTGAGAACAATATTAATTATTAAATTATTTTTTATAGCCCCAGTTAAGGACCGTAATGCTTTCTATGTTTATTTTTTAATTAAAAAAAACTTAAAAAAAACAACATTCGAAATATCAGCATCTCCAGACTTAATACAGGGTACCATATTTTATGACCTCTCATACCACACAAATAACTATTTTATAAACCATACGGACCATATATTGGAAAAATTGGTTCTAAAAATAGACATGTTAGGTACCTTTTCTTGTTTGTAAGAAGGTTCTTTTCTTCAGGAAAATTCCAATTCGCGCATGCGTGTTGCGCAGCGGCTTCTTACATATTGGAGCTTAGAAACTAGTTATTAATAAACAACATAAGTCAAGTTTCAACATTAAAATTACGATTATGATTATGATTGTAATTATTAAAAAATAAATAATAAAGTGAAATGTACAATACGCGATTGGTTGGTCGAAACGTTTTCAGGCCTGAAAGAAGCCTGTACACCAAAAGCCACGTCAAGCAAGCAACAGTTTCGCGTCAGCCTTCAGTTAGTAAAGTCGTAAACAACAAACAACTTTACGCTCTCAGCAATAAACTTCAATTTTGTGTTCTCTCAATAAATTTAACACCGCGAGTCACATTCAATAACCGTGATAGTTTTCGTTTCACAAATTCGATAGTTTTATTATTTTACTTTGAATAATTTAATAGTTTTGTTAAACACGGATTCATGTATTTTGCGCTTTGCTTGATTATTATAATAGCGAGTTTGATCAGGATCCATGTAAGTCCATACTTCATTTAAGTGTTTTTGCTTATACGTAACCCATAGAAAACTGAAATGATATTTAATCCTTTTAAACTTTAAAGGCCTATTTCACCAAATAAGTTCCCGTTAAATTATTTGGCAGATAATTCTGTTCCATTTTTAAATTTATGCAGCGGTTAGTTACCGGCTATTCGGAGTTAGTGAAACAAGTCTTTATCGTCTTTGTGTAGGTACATGTTTTTACAGTGATAGCCTAGGGGAATGACCACTGGACTGCCAAGTCAAAGGTCTCGAGTTTGAATCCAAGGCACGCAACTCTGACTTTCCGAAATCATGTGCGTAAATGAAGGAAAACATCGTGAGGAAACCTGCATGCCCGAGAGATTTTCTCGCATGTGAAATCTGCCAACCCGCATTAGGCCACCGTGGTGAGACCCGTGCCCAGCAGTGGGACAGTTAATGGGTTGATTATGACGTTTCATTGGCATAAATATGCCAATATGCCATCGATAGGTTAAAAATTTATTTGTCAAGTAACGCAAGTTGTCACTCTGCTTGCCACGAGTGTGCAATAGGTTAGGTCGTTTCGTTTGGTTTCTATATCATCTGTCATCTTCAGGCATCATCTTCCTAACCTTACCCCAAGCATTTTGGGGTCGGCATCCAGTGTAACCAGATGTGGCTGAATAATAGGTAGTAATTTTACACGAAGCGACTGCCATCAGACCACCGCAACCCAATTTCTGGGCAATAACGATATTGGAAGGATAGACTAGTTGTTAGACATTTCGAACTTCCGACTACCATTAAGGATTATCATAGGGGATCGTATGTGGATGAATTAAAAATGGTAGCGCATCCGCATACTGACCGTGGCAAGCGTAGCTTAATCTTGCAGATCTATCGTTTGAACGGTAACGTAGTTATGTTCACCACGAACCGTTTACAAAATTTACTGAATTACTAAAATAGATTATAAAGCTAAAATTGCGTCCAAACAATTTTAATTTTTAATATTAAAAGTATTTAAAAAAGTTACTTTGTTCTCACTCTTGGTACTTCATAATAAATATTTGTACATACCTGATTATAACGCCAGGCAAAATACAGCACTATTGCCTGAAAATTAAATCACATATTTAAATAACCTTTCTGTGAGTGGCAATCAAACATGTACATAAAATCAATATTTTCTTCAAGGACTTCTATAGATATCTTGACAAAGGTACATAATTTATTAGGTGTCCATCAAGTGCAGGAGCTTGCGCCTGCGTATTGCACACACGCCTCTAACAAGACGCCATACAACATTCAACCCTACGCAATGTTATTAAAGTTCAATATAGGGCAGAATCGATAAATGCGTTTCAGACTCTGAAATAAGCTTGCACTGAGCGCCACGTCAGTTTAGACCTCGTCGACGTGACATTGGCGCATCAGTTTTCAATTTGTTAAGACGTTACATACGATTAAGGACTTCACTTGAACAGTAATTAAGTTCAAAATAATATTATACAATTGTTAATAAGGACTAATCCCGCTCGTGATATGCGTGTCACGTCAATGATCAATTGCGCGACATAATTTAAAAAAATCATCATTTGTTATAAAGATCTGCGTTTTTAAGTGAAAAAATATCAGTTTCATGTATTTCGTACTTTGCCTAATTATTATAATAGCAAGTTTGATCAGGCTACATGTAAGTATTATGTTTACGTCTTCAGAAGCCCAATTGTTGTTTTGTTTAAATATTTTTTTATTGTTTGCCTAGAGCTTTTCAACACAAGTGTGACGTTTCCGGTTCGATTCCTAAAAATTATCGGTTATTCTAATTTCCGATACTGAAATCTAATAACTATAATTTACAACACCTTATTATATCATTTTAATGGTAATTAATAACCCGAAATAGCAAGAATCATAAACTAAATTTAAAACATTTACCTATTTCCGAGTCGTTGGTACCTCACTGTTTTTAATTTAAAGAATGTATATTTATATATAATAACTCATAAAAAACCTTACTTAGGTGCAAAAATCCTCATTGATAGGGTATGTCGAACTCATGCCGACTTAAACCGCACTTTCTTTTCCTTGCCCTTGTCCTTGGCTATGAGATCCGAAACATTCAAAACCTCATGAAAAAAAAATGTCCGCCAGTCCTCGGACAATAAAAATAAAGCTCACAATTGTAAGAAACATTTTCACGCTTGTTTAACCCTGTTGCATCTTAGTATCCTATGCCAATTTTTCAAGCCTCGCGAACATTTAACTTGCATTGCTCAATGTTATAAAATTGTATGTGTAATTCATTTTTTCAAGCCAAAAATCTAAAAAACCATGTACTTATGTGACATTGAAAAAAAACTGTGAAGTTTAAGCATGATTAGTGCGATAATCATATTATTTTTTAAAGAAATATAAACGTATTTGCAATTCAATCTAAAGTGCAATTGGACAAAACGCGATTATTCATTATTACATTATGAAACACCAATTTGTTCGCATAATTTGCATCTACGCATTTATCATAAAGCATTCAATCAATATTTCCCCACCTAAAAGGTCAGTATAAAGAACTATAATATCAGTTATAGAGCAAGTGCAGCGATTCACGCTTGCGCGGTGCACACAGGCCTCTAACGTAGTGGCATACCGAACTGAACTTTATATCTATGCTCTAGAGATCAGTATAGCACACATTCACTATAATGCGTTTCCGAGCTCATCAGTCACGGTGTCACGTCACACCACGGCAGTCACGCTGACGCGCAAAAGTTTCACGTCGGAAAACTGTTGCATATAATATTAATTTCCCGCAGAACGTGTTTACAAAGTACTGATACACCATTTTCATTAAAGGTCTCGCGTTTTTTTGTTACATTAAATTATAACGAGTAGTTTTAAAGAACATGTAAGTAATTTCAAAGACCAACAAAATAATTATTTTATTAAAATCTGTTTACCTAAAATGTTGCCCTTATATAATTTTCTAATTTTGCCGTGCATTTTAATCCCTTTGCTCAACCTGAATCTGTAATCCAATTCTGTATGACTCAAAATACTTCAACACGTTTTCACGCTTCTTTAATAAGCCTGTTGCTTCACCCCGAAGTAGAAGTTTGAAGAAGAAGAAGTAGTTGTAAAAAAGTTACAGGTAAACTATTTTAAACAAAATAAATTTACTTGAAGGCATTTAGCGAAAACGTGAATAAATTTAGTAAGTTTAATACAGACTTCATATAAAAATGCTGTATGATTTTTTTTTAATAATTAGATACGTATTAAGTATGTATTACGTACCTATCCTACCTCTTTGGGCGTAGGAAGCCACCTACGCCCCAAAGATATCAATCAATATTTCTCTATGACTCCTGGACAGAGCTATAAATAAGCTACCTATCAATCTAGTGCAGCGTCCCGCGACTGCGCGTTGCACACAGGCCTCTAACAAAATGTCACGCAACACTATGCTCTATGCAACACCATTAAAGTTGAATATAGCTCGCAATCAATAAATGCGCTTCCAGGCTCCCTGAAATAAGGCGTTGCACGGGGTATCACATACAGTGCAACAGTACCGTGTCGACCTCCGTATTGTAAAGTTGTTGCATTTGATTAAGGACTCTACTTAACAGTAACAAAGATTAATATAGACTCACGTTTATAAAATAAGCCGGTACACTGCGTGTCGCGGCGCGCTGTAGAAAAAAATAACAATCTCGTATCTATCATCCTCCACCGATCGGCCATTTTGAATTTTACCGTCTTCTATCCTATTTTTTTAAGTCTGGCTGCAGTTTATTTATTTTATGCAAACCTAAGTACTTAAAATAAATTAATGTATTTTGCACTTTGCCTGATCGTGATCATAGCAAGTTTGCTTAGGATACATGTGAGTAATATTTTTAGCTATTTCCAGTCGTAAGATTTTTTAGCTTATACATAATATAGATATATATCAATTTTTTTTGAACAACACTGTAATATCTAGTTGTTTATTTCCTATTATTTAACGTCGTATTCAGCGTGATATCCATTTTACCTACTTACTTACAATCTTACCCTATGACCTTTGAAAAGTCCTAGACAAAGCTATAAATCAGGCATCAATTCGATGCAGCGTTTCGCGCCTGCGCAGTGCCCATAAGCCTCTAACACGGAAATAAGCAACTCGGAACTCTATGGAACAATAATAAAGCTCAACATACATTGTGATCGATAGATGCGCTTCTGCGTTCTCGAATAAGCCTTGCACTGAGCGCGACGATCGGGCGTGCAGCAGTCCCGGTCCTGCCGCCGCCCTAGAAAGTCGTTCACAACAAAGAACCTTATCTTACAGTAATAAGGTATATATTGTCAACAAAGCTCAACTCTTATAATGGTTGAAGCTTCTGTGAACGCGAACACGTCAGCGTGACACGGTCAGCAAGAAGCATAAAAGTTCGGTTTTAAAAAAGTGTTGTTTTTAATTTAATTCTAAAATAAAGTGTTTCTGTATTTTGCGAATTTAATCAAAAACGTAAGTTATAAAATATTTTTAATTTAAATTTCATGTAATTTTTTTTTTTCAGTTCAATATATTATCATAAAGTTAATTTCCAAATTTTTTTTTTACTGCTAAATAATAAAACATAAATATCATTTAATATCGTGTACCATAATTATTTAAAACGATCTGGAATCATCTCGAACTATCACGCGCCTGCGCGTTGCCCAGAGGCTTCTAACACGGGAGCGCGCAACATAGGACTCTACCCAAAATTAATAAAGGTCAATATAGCTGGCAGTAGTCGGGAAAGCTTCGGCACACGAGGAAGCAGCCTCTGAAGCAACAAGTTCTACCGGGAAAACCTTTGTTATAAAAATATGATTAATAGTACCAGTGTCTTATAAAATAATATCTTAATAACAGAAAAGTGTACAGCTACAGTTTAAACCACAAATAATTACCGAAGGTATGTTAATTCACTTTAACTATTCACCTAATTGAGCCATTATCAATTCAATATTTGATTTATATAAGCCGTCACGTCAAAAACAACATAAAATAGGCATTATTCTTGAATAATAAATAATATAGGCGGTTAACAATGTTTATAAAGTGCTTTTTATCAGGAATTAATCAAACAGAATTGCTTAATTGTAGTAATTCTGTAATACCAACAAAGTATGTTGGGAAAATGCTAGGCTTAATTGCTTTATCGTCAGGGGAGCAATGTCAATTTATGTGCCAATTATGTAGCGCCAACATTATAATTATCTTTGTATACCTAGTATGATTATAGAACCTATCTGTTAGGTATTAGATCGATACATGTGTGGTGCCTAGATTTTATTGATTGAGTCTAGACTTGCGCAGTTACGGCGTCGGTATTGATGTGCGCAGATCAAAATTAGAGCTTCCACAAAGTTCCTAGGAACTACCTACGTGGACTAACCCCCACCGCACCGCCCACACCCCGGTTCCCGATGCTTTCTCCCCGCACCCCGCTCTCCCTACTCTCTCCTCTCACCCCGCACCCCGCTCTCCGCCACCCACTCTCCGCTACCCCTCGCACCGTTCCTCAGCTACCCTTCCAACTACGCCCACTAGACAACCATCAAAAGTCGATAAATATGTCTAATTATAGTACCTACCTATACATTTTTAATTGTTCGGGTTTCCACGCGCTCTTCGCTTCTCAGTGGAATATTTTGAAGATATTTAATGAGCTTTTTGCTTTGATATTAGGTCTGCCAATTTAATAACATCCCACTCTCATATGAAAGTGACCTAATTAAATGTTTTTCAATTTTAACATCACGCCTACATACTCTAAAAGTTATAGGGTGGGTTAGAGGCGTAAACCTAATATAATAACATAATGTATCCAAAGTTCGCCGTATTGTTTGGGTCCATTTGACAAGGGTCAACCCTTTTGCCATTGACCGTGGCCGAGCACAAATCCAAACTCCGAACTTTTAAATTACGCCTGAACTGAGAATCAAATTCTGGAACTTACAGTAGCCGCGCTTGTGACCACTAAACCATTGAAGCAGTAACATTAATACTATATTATTTAGTTGTTATTATTTTAGTAATCAAATTATAAGTATCTGGTTTTTATAAACATTACTGGCTCATTGGTTTAGAGGTCTTAACCGTGACTGCTACCTTAGAGGCCTTGGGTTCGACTCCCAGGTTTGGTCAAGCGTAATTGGGTTCAGCTCGGATTTGTGCCCGGTTAATAACTTAATAGCAATAGGCTCACCCCTTATTATATGGGACTTAAGCATACGAGGCCTGAAGTCAAGCTATTTTACTAACACTTCAAGAGTGTGTCACTAGTGTGTCGATAGAATAGTTTTACACATTTGGTAGTCTGCTCTTTATTTAGGACCAGTGGCGTTCCAGTGACTTTTCATTGAACTACCATTCAACTTTCACAGACAGACAGATTTTGTCAGCGCGGTCGTCAATAGTTTACGTCTGTAATAAATAATTAATTAAATAAGAATACAGAAGCCATTTAGCGCCACTCCTATTGGTAGCATAATGAATATTTAGCAGAATACCCAATCTGTCAAAATCTACATTGCCGTGCCCAACAGGGTCCATGATTGATACCTTATTAATTTATTATGATAACAACTGTTAAAATAACATTGTGGAGTGCATAAATATATTGAGTATTGAGTATCTCAATACAATCTCAGTAGTGTGTCAGTGGCATGGTAATCTTCACTAAAATAGCAGAATTGGGGCCCTGGTGAACTGTGGGTGTACATTTGTACACCTCTACCTAACCCTTCGAGGAATACAGGCGTGATGGTATCTTATTTATATTTTTATGATCATTGGTGCAAACTTATCTGTCATAATACGACATCTGTGGTCTAGTGGTTCGAGTACCGGACTGCTGATACACAAACATTTATTGTGATGAACTTACGTGTTTGTGTTTGTCTGGGTGTTTCTTATGTATTATAAGTATGTATTTACAAAAAAAAAAGTATATAAGTATTATATCCATTGTCTAGTACCCATAGTACAAGCTCTGCTTAGTTTGGGACTAGATGGTGCTGTGTAAAAAATGTCCCAGGATATTTATAATGTACCAAATGTTTCTTATCTTCTTGTATCTGTTGTTGAGCACCCTCAAAGCTACATTTTACGGCAGCTTTATGACGTCATAGCGTGTCGCAGTGTACTGTGAAGTATTCAAAGCGAGTCGTTTATTTGTTTATCGCACGCAATAAACCCATACCCGTTATCCTAAATTCTATTCAAAACGTGTAAGAACAATGACGTAATAATGACAACCTGTACTTAACAGATTAAAAAAGATGTTCTCAATTCTGTTTTTTTTTTGTTTAGCTCGTATTTCGCAGACGTTTAGTAAACAATTTGTATGTACATATATGACTAGCTTTCCGCCAGCGGCTTCGCCCGCTATCCCACGGGAACCATACATTTTACCCGGATAAAAAGTAGCCTATGTGCTATTCCAGACTATAATCTATCTCTGTGCCAAATTTCATCCAGATCCGTTCAGTAGTTTTTGCGTGAAAGAGTAACAAACATCCATCCATCCATCCATCCATCCTCACAAACTTTCACATTTATAATATTAGTTGGATAGGATAGGATTGCCTTGTTACTCGGTAAAGATGTAGCTTTCTAATGGTGAAAGAATTTTTCAAATCGGTCCAGTAGTTTCGGAGCCTATTCAATGCAAACAAACAATCAAATCTTTCCTCTTTACAATATTAATTCAGATTAAATTTTCATTTCGAAAATTTCACTTCAGTGGTTGGTAGTTTTATAGCTTAGCTTTTTGCAGTTTCAATATATTACAATTTTGAAGCTTTCAAACATTAGGTACTTAAATCAATTTAAATCATATTATTTGCTCTGGGTATTTCTTATAACTTTCATCCCCTATTTCAACCCCTTGCAGCCCTTTTCCGCAATAAAAATTAGCCTATGTCCTTTCTCAGGCTCTGAAAAAAAAAACAAGAATAAATTAAGTACCTACTTAGCTTCACGGAGTCCCGGCTAGTCATAGGGTCGATCCATCTAGTCCCCCTCAGCTACCTTCTTCGGGGTGTTCTGACATTTTCTTCTTCTACTTAAATAATACCCAAATAATCGTACTAGAATTACAACAATTTTTTTCATAGGTCCATATATACTTAATATTATAAAGAGGTACTTACTGTAAGAGGGGATAATGTACCTTACACTATCCCTCCTGAGTGCATTATACATTAATTTATAATAATAGTACCCATATCGAAGTGTGGGCAGATCGCTAGGATATTATAACCATAAAAACTTTGAAACTCCTTCGTCAATAAGATCTATTTCTAGTTCACATTCTTTGTCTGTGATCTGACTTTGATGACACTAATTAATGGCGAGAAGAAATAGTACAATGGACTGTAAAATGTTTATAAATCTTAATTAACCAGCTCGAGATTGTCCCTCCCTTTAATTTTCATGCAACGGTTACAAAAGCATTTATGTCACAACTAATTAACGTGATGGTTATAAATATTCTTGTTGTGTTAATTAATAATAAAAAAACTAAATTGAAAAAAATCGTGAACATACTTAGATAAAATTACTTACCAGATACTTTGAAAACTATACTGTGATTATTGAAGAAACAGCTAAATGTTTGAAAACTATAAAACATTACTTACATTTAAAAAAAAAATCATATACAATCCACCTCCTTACGTCTAAAGATTTTATGACAAAATATAGATAGGTACCTAATTATTATTATTTGCTTTTTGGTTTTAGATCGAATTAAAAAAATACACATCCAACCAGTATACATTATTTCAAGACCTAATAAACTTTTAAAACATGCAATAATTTAATTAGGTCTTTCACAATACTCCATCTAGGGGCTCGTGGCTAAGCTATAACTACGCTCATCAACCGATCTGCAAGGTTAAGCTACGCTTGCCGAGGTCAGTCTGTGGATGGGTGACCATTATTAATACATCGAGACCCCTCCGTGCCTCGGAGAGCACCTAAAGCCGTCGTTCCCGGTTGTCATACGAACACCCACAACGATTATCATATCGCTAGTGGTAATCAGAAACCCAAAAAAGCCTGACAACCAGTCTATCCTTCGAATGTCGGTATTGCCCAGAAATTGTGTTGCGGAGGTCTGATGGCAGTCGCTTCGTGTAAAATACTGATATTCAGCTGCATCTGGTTAGACTGGAAGCCGACCCCAACATGGTTGGGAAAAGGCTAGGAGGATGATGTCTTTCATTAGTACTCCATATAAAACCTTTTCTTTAATTTAAAACAGTTGACTGGTTAATCCATTCAAAATTGGAATGACATTCTTCTACGTAAGTTTTTTTTTTAAATCCTACTATGATATTCATTGCATTGATTTGTTCGTGTAGTTTTGCGGATAGCGTTTCGTTACGTGACAGAGTCAACGCAAGCGGACATTGTTTATAATCGATGTGTATCTGTGGACGGATCTCATCATCATTCAGACCTCGTAGGCTACGTTTAGGCATGTTCAACTCCGGGATCCGCGATCAATATCCGCGTAATTTGTCATTTCTATTTTTACTTGTATGATGCATGGGATAGCTGTCTTTATGCTTAAACTTACGTAACAACTTTTTTTTAATTTTAGTCTTTATCTGTCATGCTGGTTGGTAAATTGAAAACATACCATAATTTTTTCCTTCACTAAGCATGGCAAATGTTAAAAAAATACAAAAAGGTACATACCATCACGCCTGTATTCCCCTGAGGGTTAAGCAGAGATGTAGTAATGTACGTATACCTTTAGTTCGTCGATATGTCATTAATCGGGCCCAATTCCAAACACCGAGCTGCTACTGAGAATTTCATCGAGGACCCCACTCACTTTGCAACACTTTGCTCGACCTGAGAATAGAATACAGGGTCTTGAGCATAGCAGTCGCGTTTAGGACCTCTAGGATAGCGAGGCAGTTATTGACTTAGGTACTGTACTTCCAAATATATAAGTAGGTATTATATGCATTGTCTAGTACCAACTTCTAGTAACAAGCTACACGCTTAGTTTGAGATGGTTCTATGTAAAATGTCCCAAAATATTATTATTTTTATTACAAATGTAAATTTAAAAAAATATCGTTTTTAATACCAATATCAATTTACATATGATATACTTTACGCGTATATATTGCTATCACGCTACTTATCTCTAAATCGGGCTTGCAATCGAAGCTTTAATCGATTAATCGATGTCATTGTTTGTCGAGTTTATCGACCGCTCAAGTGAAATTCACGTATACACACACACGTACGAGTATTTATGAAGCCTACTATCTAGAATCGGCCACATTTAGGTAAACTGGAATTAAAAATAAACAAACCATAAAGGTTAATATTGTCTGATAAACAAAGTTCAAATTTTATTATAATATTTGCATATTTTTATTGGTTTTGCAGTTATTTAGAAAAGCATAAAAGCTATAATGAGATTCACCCACGTGATAGTTCAGGAGCTAATTTCGAAAGGTACGATAGTAAAACATACCTACCTTTATAATATGGTAATCAAAAATGATATCATTCGGAGCAACATTCGATTTTATGTACACTTAATAGCTCATTGAATTTTCTAAATCTCTGAAATATTATCTATAACTTCCAGGGAATTCTTTTTTTTTTATTGTTTAAACAGATTCCATAGTCTCAACATCGGACTGGCCGGTAATTATTTTAATAAAGAATAAATACCTACATACGAATTCGAAATCCAAAATCATAGAGAATCCAAGGGTGTTTACAGATTAATTAAGTTTGTTCTTGATGTCCTATATCTACGTAACAGAGTCTACAGAAAATAGAACACATTTATAGACCACAAATCTAAGCTTACACTACATTATATTCCAAATTGAACAATGCCCAACGCAGGAATCGATCATAGAACCTCATGCTTCGCAACCGCCAGCTAGTAAAATTTCTGCATTCATCGAAACCACTATTCACAATGACATACAACTTTAAACCTAAAGCTCTAAGTTTCAGCTCTCCTTTTTTTAAATATAGGTATGAGTCTTATAACCTAGAACTATTGAATATGACCATCGCAGGAGTATCATTCTACCCTTCGTGTTAGTCAATGTAAAACAAAATGCAAGTTGTTGACAATGACAGAGGTTTAAATACATCATAGATATATACAGAAGGTTCACTTCCAGTAGAGCTAAAGAATAGGTGCCTACAGTATCACGCTATATTGCATGTTACTTTATAGTATACTATCTCAATTTATTGATAAACTCATCATTCTCCTAGCCTTTTCCACAACCATGTTGGGGTCGGCTTCCAGTCTAACCAGATGCGGCTGAGTCCGCAACCCTATTTCTGGGCAATACATTATATATTCGAAGGATAGACTGGTTGTCAGGGTTTTTGGGCTTCTGACTAACACTAACGATTGTCATAGGTGTTCGTATGACAACCGGGATCGACAGCTTTACGTGCTCTCCGAGGCACGGAGCGGTCTCGGTGTGTTAAGTCACCCATCCATAGACTGACCTCGGCAAGCGAAGCTTCACCCTGCCGATCGGTTGATCAGCATTGCTAAACCTAAGCCACAATTTAAAATTATTACTGATGATTTTTTTTTACATTTTGATTGATTTATTGACACGTTAAAAGTGGAATAAGGACTTGAACGCCTGGCCTGCGGATGTTACAACCTGTGCCAACTAGGTATAAATAATTGTAATGCCAACGTGACATCAGCGTCTAATCATCAACTCAAGTAAATTGATAAATTAGATAGTTGGCTAACCACCTATCAGTAATGCAAACTTCTTTGTCAGGCTGAAAGACCGGTTGAGCGAGGTCTGTTTGAACTTGAAGTATCAATGTTTCTTCAAAAATGATCTGCATTGTAAATAAAAATAAACCAGTCAGAGAATCATGTTTTATTAGGTTTAAGGCTACAGCATAATACAGCACAATTTTACAATTGAAATAAAACTACTTTTTACGGATTTTATCGCGTTATATTGATATTATTTTAATCCCGACGTTTCGGACCCTTTACAGCGTCCATGGTCACGGGTGACTAAGGTGGTAGGCGTCTTGAAGTTTTAATTACTAACAGCTACCCTACATTTCTGTTAATTATTGGCAATCCGATTCACGCAGAACGAGCTCACCGTATCCTTCGGTCTTGCAATTTTAGGCTTGGATTTAGATTTAATTGAATCTATAATCGGGTTCCAAGCAGGTGGTAAGACCCAGCCATCTTCTCTATTGAAATTTGGATGTTTTTGAATTTCAATGGCCTCACGAATCATCCTGGGTAGGAATCGGTTTTCTTTTGCGAGGACTTGTGGTTGATCAAATCTGATGTAATGCCGGTCAATATAACGCGATAAAATCCGTAAAAAGTAGTTTTATTTCAATGTCTAGTATTCGCGTAAGTGTCAGAAATCAATACAATTTTACAAATTAAAATTTTACATACATTTTTATTTTATGCACACATAGTTTTACAAATCGAACGGCACTATCCTCAAAAGTAAATTATAGGTAACTGTTACCATATATATATATATATTTAATAGAGTGCACTAATTAGCCTTCTGCACCTATTTATTAGTGTGATGCGATCGTTGTCCGGGCGGGGGACGCGTGGACACGCCGACAGATCGTCCGCCCACGAGCGGCGCCCGCGCAGGTGCGCCCCGCCCCCCTACACCCGCATACACATAGATTAAACGATGAAGAGATTTATTATTTTCAGAGATGATGTAAATAAGTATAAATTTTAATAAAACTGTAAAATTTCGACAACATTTTGTAACTTCGGCTTAATAGATAGTATCGTTGGGTCCTGAAACAATTTCATATCCATATCCACCAAAGCCACTGGCCTAAAACCGGGATTGTTGGCGCTCTTTGGGGGAACCTACGTTCAGCAATGAATAGCATTCAGCTGATATATATATATATATATATATATATATCCACCGAAGTACATCACCAAGTAAACCGAATGGGTAAAAGCTTAGGCAACATGAACCAAAGCGAATACGGTCCAAGCTCGACCCATAGAGTATCTACTCTATCGTAAACTCTCGCGTCTACTCTAATCCTCTTAGCTACTCTTTGCCAGTAGAAAGCTTGAATGAACGTTAGTGAATGGACATCGTGTAAAGCCCTGATTCAAACCTAGGCCATGTCTGTCTGGGCCATGTTCGGCCGGCTCGGGACCGGTATTTTATCTACACTTAGGCCATATGCATTGAAATGATATTACCAAGCTTTCTTGCACTTTGACGCAATTCTACAAACCATTTGTGTGTTTATGTTTTGATATTAATGTTGTTTGTATTTCCGGCGCTTCGTTTAAATATAGCAAAAGAAAGTTAGTCTTCTTAAGTCGTAATATTAAAGTGGGCGATTCTCCACTACATTTAGAATGTACAGATAAACACATCTACATAACCCTTTCTAAGCATTTAACTAGGTGGTAATTATTTCCACTGACTGTGCAAATCCTGTACAAATCCATTCTCCAAGCTGTTACTTTGAATTTCCTTTGCTCGATTTTTTAACACTGTTCTTCCTCTTGTAGCAATCTTCGTAGTAGTTGTAGAACAGATTTAGAATTTAGTAAACTCACTCTCATGATCCAACAAAAATTCTTATTAGCTGTGGGTGTAACAAAACCTCTGCTAAACCCTTCGGGGAAATCCAGCCGTGACATTCTATGTTAAATTTAATTAAAACCTAATCAAATCAATTATGTACTTGACGCTAAGGCATCAAAGGACGCCGGCATAAATGTTTTGATAGCATCTTAATCTCTACGCCCACGGCACCTCGCACAATGGGGCCGAGAGATTTTTTATTAACTTTTTTTATTTACAAAAACGTCAAACAATAATGTTATGTCATGTATTGTTTGATTGATATGAATTGTACGGATGAGGATTAATAAAAACCTTCCTAATTTGCATTATTCGATGACTAATTACAACATTGATCGATTTATGAATGACTTTATAAGATTCTGAAGTCATCACAAAACATATGAGGAGATAATTAATTATGTTTCTGGGTTTTTGCTTTTTTATGGTTTATGTCGGCAAATGAGTAGACGTGCCATCTGATGGTAGGTAGTTGACGCCACCCAAGGACACTTGCATCGCAAGAAGCGTTGCTGATACGTTACCCATCCTAATGTACTGTGGAGGGTCTCGTCCTCCACATTCCTCGGGAAAAATAAGATATTTATTTGTATTAGACTTTTATTATTGGGTGCACTAAAGAATCGTACACGTCATTGTGTCCGTGACACATCTACTTCTAGAACAGTCTACGTCAGTTATTTTATGAATGCTTGATCTGCCAGCAACATGCCAAATATTGTTAGCGACCTTCTTGGTCTCTACAGTACCGTCTGCAAAGCAACCGAGATATGGAACTGGCTCTAAAGCGAAAAAGTCGGAACACACACAAAGGTACTTTACAACAGACACCGACGTAAGGGTGTACGCCAGCCAGTTAAACCCAAAGAGTTCCTACCACCGAGCAAACCAGCGGGTCCAGCCAAGTTGAAAGAAAATGTATGGAAATGACATTAGTGACAGCCGACAGAGAGACCGATTTGTCGAAAGCTTATGTCCATACATTTTCTTTCTATTCGTTTGTCGATCCGAACTTTATGTCGCAACTTGGTTAAGCCCGCAGATCTTTTCTCGCCTCTTACGAGATGCCGGTCTGAATTGAAGTGAGGTATTGTATCTTAACCCGTCGATATACGCTTGATACGTTTTTCTTTCTTCCAGATCCGCAATGGGCCTTCAAGAAGTGTTTCTTATGGCGATAAGCATCGTCGGGGCCATGGCCTTTATCCCCCATGGTTCTATTGGGGAAAAGGTTTGTAGTAAACTGATACTAGCTAGCCCATATTTGCCGTAAACAATATCTATATACTTAATCTATATAAATAAAAATGAATCGCCGAAATGTTTGTACGCCCATAACTTCCAAACAACTGCACCAATTTGAATAATTCTTTTTTTGTTGTATTCATTATTATCAGGACAATGTTTGTGTGTATTTATTTTTTTAATCCACCGCGATACGCAGGCGATATTGTGTACGGGTCGCTAGTAAAATTTTTATAACAGTTATTTCTGTCAAGATATTATTTTATACATCATCGCGATACATCTTAAAAGCCATATTAAAATGACAGATTTTAATATAAACTGCTGCTTAAGCATTTGAAAATCTAACATCGTGTTAAAAATCCGTGCGTAAAATTCAAATTCATTTAACTTTTGTTTAAAATCCACATACGTATAATTCGCCAGTACCTTTGGATCCCAAGAAATGCCTATTGGAAATCCTAATTTTGCTGTTAGAGCTTTTACTGTATAAAAACCCAATTGCACTTTGCTCGAACCAAGTATTAGCTGATGCGCGTACAACCACCGAACTAATAAAGCTTACCATTCAACAGGATCATATGCTAACGGAGGCTTTACTTCGTGAAGTTGTCGAGCGTATGGGAAAGGAGTTCAACGACGCTGCGTCCAACTACCTCGAGTACCCAGCGAGCGAGCGCCATCTAGTGCTGATGGCGCGCGCCAACAAGGACCCGGAAATCGAGCAGCTGGACTACGACTCGCTCATCGACGGCAACCACAACCCCAGCCTGCGCGACCAAGAGTACCTGCAGCACAGGTGCGTGTCTCTCTACGATCATCCTCCTAGCCTTTCTTCCAATGTGGGGGTCGGCTTCCAGTCTAACCAGATGAGAGGCTTCTGACTACCACTAACGATTGTCAGTGGCGTCTCTCTCTACGTCACACGTTCTTTTTGGGCGAATTCTAAAAATTTATTTACTCAATATGTATTTATTTATTAATATCATAAATGCCAGAAAGTTTATTCTATTAAACTAAACACTACGTCAAACGTAAACAAAATGGGGACGAAACAGATGACCCATCTCGGCTAGGGATACCTGAAACCAGAAGATGTCAGGTTCATTCCTCTTGGGTTAGCCGCCTTCATGAACCAAGTCTTTGAAGAGTAAGGAATGTATGATGCTGGGGACACCACAAAAGGTTTCACTGGGTCGAAGTTGTAATAGGTTTGAGTGTTACTGGTTCTGCCAGCCCCCACAGTTAGACTCTTGACATAAAGAGGTAAGTCGTTAGAAGACACGATCAAATAAGACAATGCCTTATAATTTAGTCAAATAACGTGCTGTACCAGCAAGCATTTGAAGAACTAAAAAGTACGTAAGTACGTGAAATTGGGCCATTCTGAATTACTTTGAAGCCATTTTTCCGGTACAATAATTTTGAATTCGGAACCGTCTTGAACAATTGAAAGCTAAAACAATTAATGTGCAAACATTCAATAACAATAGAAGTGGTCCATTGTGTACAGTTGGTCTAAATTCTAAATTCAAAAAGACAAATCAAGTCTAGACGAGAAATTAGAACGAATTAACAACATTAAGATTGACGGATTACACGATAAGACAATACGGCTGAGGTGCGGCTCTGGCACAAGCTAAGCTATTTATAGCTTACGAGTATCTCCATTGGCAGCGGGTTCACCATACACATTAGACTTTATCTCGCTTATAGCAAAGCGAGATAAAGTAGTGAGAAAGAACTAGAAATGAAGTAGTCGACATTTATTGCAATTAGATTTCCGCCAGTGGCTTCGCCCGCGTGGTCTTGGTCTTATAACTTTAATCCCCCATTTCAACCCCTTACAGCCCTTTTTTCGCATTAAAAAGTAGCCTATGTCCTTTCTCAGATTCTAGACTATCTGTGTACCAAATTTCATTCAAATCTGTTCAGTAGTTTTGCCATGAAAGCGCGACAGACAGACAGGCAGACAGAGTTACTTTTGGATTGATAATATTAGTAAGGTAGTAAGTAAAGTAATTTACTCGAGATAACCTTAGAATAATATAGCCTACCATCATGCTAATATATCTCGAAGGATTAGACAGAGGTGTTCTGATATACACCCGCAATTCACCGTTATATTTTAGGTTCCATATTATGGGGGCGAACCTATTAGGTACAATTACCGGGCCCAAATCCGAACTCTAAGAGCCTGAGCTGCTACCGAAAATTTCATAATGGAAAATATAATAAGACAACTCGATCTAAGACTCGAACTGGGGCTTAAAGAGAAGTTGCAATTTGACATTCGAACCGACAAACGAATAGAAACAAAATATATGGAAATGACACAAGCTTTCGACCAATCGGACTGTCACTAATGTCATTTCCATACATTTTGTTTTGCAAATTGCAACTTGTCAAAGCCCCTGAAAATCTCACGCTCAGAAGCCGCGCTTGCTACTACTACTACTAGACCGACGATTGGAGGCACTCATAACAATAATGACATAGTTTTATACACTATAGTTAGCTCTTTACTGGAATGGTGCCTTTAGGTTCTAGTTTGACCTAATCGTGCCAGAACGTATTAAATAAACCTGGTTCTTTAAACGTTTATTGAATCGTAAATTTGTGACCAAGCCAGGTCAATTCATTTAAAGGCAGAATAATAAATGTAAACTAATAAAAAATATAACTGATCAGAATAACAATGCGGACGCCTACTAAAAGTTTTGATTGTATCTAAAGTCTAATTGAATTCGTTTATCAAAATATAATTTGTAGATTAAAGTGGCACTATGTGGATTTTTTCAAGGAAATTCTCAATAGTCTCGAAGTTTGGATACCCAGATAATTAAAATACTATCATTACCTATATATTGACCCGTGGAGTAGGTAAAATACATACCTTTTTACCCCTATGGGAAAAAGGTACAACAGTTTTTTAATATCAAGTAATAGAGAGAGAGAGTAAGAGCCCATCACAGACATACTTTATTATGTCTGTCTTTAAAGCGTCTGGCGGAAATAATGTCCAACGAAAAGTGTTTGGCAAAGTGTAACATGTGATAATAAGTCTTCGACATTAGGTATATAAATATCAACCTTTACAATTTAAAATAAGTTAGTCCTATTTTTAATTACCTTCCACCTGATTCCTGTTAATTGGTTACTCTACCAACTTAACAAATATGCTGGCGTTTAAGGTCCCTATGAGGAGTACCCAAAGCCCCCACTTTTGTTCCTTCAGAAAATAAAGTATGTCTGGTCCTGGGTTCTTGGTCCTTATACCTAGTCTTGTTATCCCTGGTAGTTCGCTGTGGGGTCATCAGTACGTAACCGGTGGTGCCGGCGAGGGTGAACAACAGCTACAGCCCTCCGGACTGGTGCCGAATCAACAGATGGTGAAGAGCGACGCTGTACTGCCGGCCTACTGCAACCCACCAAACCCTTGCCCCGTCGGATACACAGGTACTGTACCTAATGCATTTTGATGGAAAGTCAATTGAAAAGTTACAAACTTCTCATGCCTTGTCTTATAAAGACATACTGCAACAAACTACACTCCTTTAAAAACATGATTACAGTACTCGCCTATCTTTTTGTCTGCCCTGAAGTTGTCATGAGCCAAATTCAACCCGGCCGTAAAAAACTGTAAGAGAAAAACATTGACTGAGATTGATTGAGAAAAAGAAAGAGGAAGACAACATCTTCAATATAAATTACAACTTCATCTTCATATCTAATGTTAATCTATTAATAATAAATCCAAATGGTATATGACTGACTGACTGACTGACTGACTGCTCTATCAACAGACAGCTCAAACTACTCAACGGATTGGGCTGAAAGGCACACAGATTATTATGACGTAGAAATCTGCTAGGAAAGAATTTTTGGAATCGAGATTAACCAATAGGTCAGTCGATCAGTAGCTAGTCAGTCGGTCAGCCTTTTTATGTCATACAGATGAAGTATAAAAAAAACAAATAGTATAATATCGAGTCCTTTGCCAGAGGACCAAGGCTGCATCAGCGAGTTCGAGAACACGGCAGCCTTCAGTCGGGAGTACCAGCTGGCGCAGCGCTGCATGTGTGACGGAGAGCACATGTTCAGCTGCCCCTCCGACTCCTCCTCCGACCTCAACCTCCGCTTCCCCGAGCACCACAAGAAACTCGTCGCGAAGAAGTATAAACCTGCTGTTAGTATGCACGGTTTGATTTTGTAATTGTGTCATTATAACTTCAGCACATCAATAAAGAGCTGCCGCGGAATGATTGCGTTTTGACAGTTCATAATCGGTTGACCGATGTAAGCTTGAAGTGGCGAATAATTATTTACAATAAAAATATTTTTATCGTTTAACTACTACCTAGGTATATAAATTAAAATATATTCTGGTGTCAGGAACGCATTCTTTCGGCGGCCACACTCTAATAGTCCTACAATACAAAATATTTTTAGAATTTTTATGGGTCTTAAACTCTTGATACAAAACTTTTGGACACCCGTTAAAACTACGTCTAACGTGCAAAAAAATCAGTTAAAAAATGTCTATTAGTAAACTGTTATTCACGATTTTGTGGTTAAAACAGTATAAATTGAGAAACTTTTCCGCCTTCTATCTTTGGGAAACGATTTATCAATATATTTATGACCTTTTTAAGGCCTAAAGCGCACGGTTTGCTCGCCAAATTCTAATCGTGTTGGGATCTCGCAAATTGCATGTCTATAGCACATTGTGAAGAAAGAAATATATTTATTTGGACAATGCTCAGACAAACACAAAGTAGGTTCTGGCTCAATTACCAGAGAAGCTAATGGATATCAACTAGTAACATGTGTCTCCCAGGCAACCACAAAAAGGCACCCAGAATCAGTTTATTGTCAAGCACATCTAAGTACTAGACGCTGTCTTATTATTTATTATTTATATGTATAAATATCACCTATATCAAGCTGCATTATCCTCAATACTATTCACAGCAAATGTTTCTGTTACCGTCCTTTTTATAGAGAGAGTGTCTACATGGAGTTTCTTGCCGGCTCTTTCCATAACTCGCCATAAATTTCTTTTTGAGAAAAATAAATAATTTTAACCGTAAGGCGCACTTTCTGGAAACCTAGAACCAGTTTGATCTTTTAAAAGCATCTATCTTTATGTTCTAATTTAAATAATATAAAAATATTTGAATTTGACACATCTTGGGTCAATTTCAAATTCACTGTGTACTTACAAAGTCAAAATTCTGTGTAACGAGGATGAATCAATAATAAAGATAATGAAGTATGAAGTAGATATATACACAGTATTAAAGCCAGAGATTATGATCTAACCTAAGATTCACCTTACAAAAAATATATAGCACAGGGGATGGTAGGCACATTTATTGTGGCAGTTACTATTATCACTCACAATATGTCTTAGATCTGCAATTTTCGAAATACCAAACAAAAAAAACCGAGATGGCAGGTTACCCGAGCGCATTAGTCTTAATATTAAGTACAATACACATGGACCGAGAGCTTTGTCTAATTTTGGTGATACTAAAACAAAATTTCCGTTTCCAGGTAGAAAATCCTTATTTGACGGGCGAACGCTTACCGATCGCAGCTAAAAAAGGTTTTGATGTTAATATGTACTAAGTCACTAGTATTAAATAGATGTATACTATATTAGTTAGTGTCTTTGTCGTATGTGGGTATAACATCAAACTTTTCGCCCACTATTTTGCGGCGTAATTATTCTCTTTGTATAATTCTGTTACAACCTCATTAGGCAAGAACTGCGACGTACGGTCACCTGAAATTTAACTTAGTTTCAGGCAAAATAACAGCTTTACCTCGACTATAACTGACATTAATGTGACACGATGGGTGTGTTTGGCCGATAAAAGCGCTTTGCGGTAAGCGCTGTCAACAGTGCCAACTGCTACCTAAATCAATGAAAGTTAGCAAACTTGTCCTGACCGAAAACTGTCTAATTAGTTTGTTAGCGCTTATAAACGCTGAACACACCCAATGTTAGATTTGAAATTAGAAAAGAAACGATTGGGGTAATTATAATAGATGGAAAACAATATTATATTTTTGTAATCACAGTAAAATACTGTCGCGTAAATTAGCATTTTACCTACATCTAAATTTCAAAGTTAGCTAAGGGGTGTCTATGTACAACAGTAGCTTAAAGCGCAAAAATATTAACGATTTGTGATTTTCCCTCAATCAGTGATTTTTATAGATGTACATACTACATATATATGTATATGATATATATAAAATTTACTTCATAACAATTTTCTTTAAATATTAGCTTTAGCTCTACTCTAATTTTATTTTATTTAAAAGCATATTATATATATTAATTAAGATACGAAATAACCATAGAATATTTGAAATCAGAGAACGGTTCCATACTGCATGGTATTTAGGTATTATTATACATATATGATATAGATATAAGTAAATAACTATGAATTGTAAATATAGTTTTCAAATAAAAGAAGTGCAGGAAGGAAAGGTATTAAAATATGTAGCGTAACATACGGACGTACTTAGGTATTAAGGAAAATAATAATAAATAAAATAATAATAAATATATGATTCAGACTTTATTCCGATATATGTACAATTAGATTGCATATAATATAAATTAAAATAACTAATTAGAAATAAGTTTGTCACGACAAAAACTTCATACATACATTAAGATTTTTTCATTCTCATTTAGCTCATTGCTATTTTTATATAGATGTTTGTTTTCCTAAATATCAGCAGGTATAAAATAGAATTCGTTTTCTCCAAAAACATAACACAATAAAAAAACTTTTAATGTTTCGTATTAATCGAACAAATATTGTTTTTATTATTTTAAAAACCAACGCTCGTGCGTATCCCAAGTTTGGGTGCGTCATAATAGCGTGCGTCTGGCGACAGTCCCAACTAGTTAACTCATAAAAAATATTTAAAAAATAACTTTCGCTCCATAACAAAAACAAGTGACCATACAAATACAAATACAAAATACAAAATACAAAATAGTTTATTTCTTTATCCAAGGTTACAAACCATATTATAGGTATCAGTCTTACTCGGACCTATTTCAATATGTAGTTAAGAGAAAGAGTAAGCTAGCAGAGTGGTTGCCAAAGTTGCCTGGACGACCCACGACCCACTTAGATGGTTACTTGCAAATCCAGGACACACCTCATGAAGGTAAACGAGGCAGTATCACCATATGAATGAAGGGCTTTTTTAACACTATATACACTTTGAGAAACGCTGGGATACTAACAAGCAAATAATATGGGCTTACGAGGAAGTATTTTTAATGCTTTGTAAAAAAATATAAGTATAAAGTAAAGCTGTGTTATACGAAGCCAATTCAAGCTGATCGTGTCGTATTTTACGTTTAAACCTTATAGGTAATGAATATTTACGTTTTAAAATAATTATAAAAAATATATTCTAAAGGGTTATTTTCGACATAACTGTAAAAAATATAAATAAATAACTGTAGGTATTCTTCCAATAAATGTCTTCCTTAGTATTTACATTGTAAAAAAAAATATTTGAATCAGAATAACAAATTGAATATAAATAATAGTTTACGTTATTTTAAATTTATCTTTAAAAAAACAACTGCAAAATTAAAATTGTTCAATATGAATTATATTTATGAAACGTTTATGGTAGCTCAAGAGTGTGTAAAGAACTCAATAAACTTAACGCTAGCCATACAAAACACTGTTCATATTTTTTAAGACAGTTTGTCTCTATCAACATCTTACAACCGTCTCATTGGTCGCATGAGCCAGTGATGAGCATGACATGCTGGGTTGATTCCAGGCCGTTTCTTGCCAGATTCATCTCTATAAGATCAACTTTTTGAAACCATGCAATTTAATTCTTAATGTTTCATAAATGCTTGTAAAAGCTAATAAAAAAGCTATCTATATCAATAAAAATGAATCACTAAATGTATTGCTAAGCTCAAAACACGAGAACGGCTGAACCGATTTGGCAGAGTTATTTTTTGTTGTGTAAAAAATACAAGGAAAAAAGTAAAAACAGGGAAACGCAGGCGAAGCTGCGCATAGATCGCAAATTATGAAATAAAAACATTTAAATTTGCCCTCTAAAACCTAAGGGTTTTACAACATACTGACAAACTGTGTTCATATAATAGATATAAAACCTCTGGCTACCATAGATTGTGTATTTTAATTATAAATCATTCAAAATTCGGGATCCCTGTTTAGCGATGGCTCTCATTCTATTTTGGATGAAGTGTGACAACGCAATAAGAAGTAGGAGCCATCGTGAAAAAACATGAATTATAAAACGGAAACAACATAAATTATAAAACGACAGAATTGTAAATAATATATTATGCGCGTAACGTGTAAATTACTGCAAACGGTAGGTTTAACCAAGTGCACCAGGCGCCTTTCATTCCGAGTATTGCAATTTATTTACAAATTCGTAAATAGTAAATTCGGGAAACCCTCTCATGGAACCCAATATAATTATTTTGGTACTATAATAAACTTAATTATTCAAATAATAACATATTATTTATTTGATTCTCAAATGTAAATTTTATATTCATAATTAAATTGAAATAAATCTCAATACAAACAATTATATCATAATATTTCTAGGATTTTATTCAGTTAAAAATTTTACTACAATTGACAAGTTAATATTTTTACCCATAAATTTCTACAACTTTAAAAATAATAGTCAAATCAAATTTCAAAGTAATGCAAAAATAAATAAAATAGATATGAGTAAATATAGTATGTATTTATTATAGTGCTGTCAAACTAGTACAATATTATTTATACAAAAATAAATTGGACGTCTTCAACTAACTTCTAATTTGAATAGCGTTTGGTAGTTCAACACCACTCTCGCGACGCACACAATATGGTATAATATAAATATAAAACCAGTGTCAGTGAATATATATATATATATATTATGTATATACGGGAGAAAATAATGCAAAACAATAACGACATCAATAAATAAATAGTGTTAATTTTAAGTAGGTGTAATCGGCAATGAGCCAATGGAGTTACTCTAGTCAATCCAGTAGTTTGTATATAATTATTTATTAAGACGAGAACTATAAGCTTAAATAAATTATTTAGATAAATTTCAATGAGAATAATAGAGTTCCACGAAGATTTTATAACGATAAAGTTTATCAGGCACTCTGTGGCTTTCAGTTCTCTCTAAGACAAATTTCTTAGCAACAGTGAACGAAATATACCTATTTCCTGAAAACTTTATCGTCGTAAATATTTAATATGCTCTACATATTCTCAAAGAAACAAATTAGTGATTAACAAACATATATTTTTGTATTAAATAATGAAAAAAAACAAACAAAAAAATGAATATTTTTTTATAAATAGATATATTTTTCCATGTGGTCGTATTTAAATAAAAACGTATGCGTGTACTTAATCTAAGTAGTTGTAAAATGTAATGTAAATAATGAAAAAAAAGGATATAGTCTTAATCTAAAATTACTCAGAGTCACCTAGTTCCTAGTTGTATAACTCAACGAGCGAAACTAAAAAGCATAGCGTTAAAAATAATCTCTTAATTAATTAATAATTAGGTTAGGTTTATGTAAATTTTGATTCGGGAATTTATAAAAATTATAATTTTACCTCATATAATTTTACTTCAAATTTAAAGTTAACAATGAAAAGGACGTTCTGTTAAGATATATTATAAAATTTAGAATTATTAAGATAAATTTAAGGGCTCAGTGTACCCAATTCATAGTTGTAAATAAAATCGCGATTAAGTGAAAAAAATAATTCTGTAATACAACAAGCAAGCTATGGAGTACTTCCTCCGAAGAACTTATTGCCACTTGGGTAAAGTAGAGGCAACGAGTAATGGCACCCTTAAAATTTACATAAATAAGGTACATAATCAGTCATATATATTTATAAATGCAGTATACATATAGCAAAATCCTCTGGGTCCTTTCGGCAGGAACATAAGAATCTAAATTTGATTTTGAATAGCCCTAAAAACACGTTTCTCGGGGAATAGAGACATAATGGTATATAAATCTTGAAATATATATTACATATATTCAAATTGCCATACTCGTTGCCAACACAGTACGATTTGTCGTGGTCCTAATATAAAAAAAAACTCAAATACTACCTCAAAGTTCTATAATATAACACGTACTTACGTAGTTAAGACATTTCCTGACTCAGTAGCTTAAGCATAAGACACTGTACCTAATAATAGAGTAGTTAACGAAAAATCTTACTATTCGTTAAAGATATCCAGCCTTCGAGTTTCAAGATACTTTAACTTAACTATCCGTCAGAAACGAACTCATGCTATCGTTTTTCATACAAGTCCATAGCTAACTACTTGAATACTTAACTATAACTATTCGAATACTCAACTTCAAAAACTTATGCTAGCAATTTTTTTCGTTGACAACGTCTGTGGTCTAGTGGTTCGAGTACCGGACTGCTGATCACGAGGTCGTGGGTTCGATTCACACAGGACACAAGCATTTATTGTGATGAACTTAAGTGTTTGTGTTTGTCTGGGTGTTTCCTATGTATTATAAGTATGTATTTACAACAAAAAAAACGTATATAAGTATTATATCCATTGTCTAGTACCCATAGTACAAGCTCTGCTTAGTTTGGGACTAGATGGTGCTGTGTAAAAAATGTCCAAAGATATATAAAATGTCCCAAGAGATATATATATAGTTCCCTTGACATCCGTCGCAGCGCTTATCGGTATTCCATACAAAATAATTCGAACTCGATACAATTACGTTAACTATTACTACAGTGACTGGTGCTTGAGCTACAGACCAACTTACAGTTCTCGCCAAACTTATTGTCCGGGTTGAAGTTGGCACGTGCTAACTTCAACACGGCCGTAAAAATCGGAGAAAGAAAAATATTAGATTTTAATAAATATAAACGAAAGCTCATGTCGTAGGCTGTCGTTTTAAATCATTCTAATCCAATACTTTTCTATCTCCGATTTTTACGGCCGGGTTAAAGTTAGCTTGTGCCAACTTCAACCCGGACAATAAGTTTGGCGATAACTGTAATGTAACGACACCCACACATTATCATCGTGTTATTTGCCATCACAAGTTTTCAGGAGTTATATGAGACAATAGTAACTATCCGAACGGGTATAGCAGTATCCTAACTATATAAATCACGTATAGAACCACGATACCTCTCAAACAGTTTATAATAATAATAAGGTTATAATTAATCTAATAATACCTCTTTACTGCAATATTATTTCATAATTACTTTGTTATATCAGATCTCTCTTATATAATTATAAAATGTATCTACATCTTGATATAGAATATTATATATTTAGGATATTTATTTTATAATTTTATAAAAATCTACTTTATTTATACACACTTGCGTTTGACGGTTACTTTGCCTATGGGTAAGGTGCAATATAAAGTGTGTTAATAAAATCATTTTATTATATATATTTTAAATTATATAAAGTATAATATTATAGTTTTATATTTACTAAGATCGTAAATAAGAAGGTTAACGTTAATATAAAAAGGGCTTTTACTAAATTAATTAACGAATATTTCAATTAGTTCTATGTTTCCATTAATACCTATAATAGATAGAATATAAGAACGTACTATAAGCCAATACAAAAAAAATACAAAAAAAGTAAAAAAAAAAAAAAAATTACGAAAAAATTGGTTAGTCTAGTCTCATCTAGTCATTAGCTCTATAATGTAATCTAAAAGGTATATATTTTTTAATTTATCTGTTAAATTACGAAATAAGTTAGCACACATAGGAAGGTGTGAGTTTATGCTGGAAGTAGATCTTACATAGGTTATTTAAAATTAGTTTTTTAATAGGTTAAATGTCGATAACTATGATATCGGTGCATTAAAAGCTAAATAGGCTAAATTAGATAAAACTAGTTATTAAGATAGGTATTAATTAACAGTTGTTACATTCGTGTAAATTGGTTATATTAGTACTTATTTTTACATAACTCTCGCTGGCCAAGGCAGAATATTAGAAACACACAAAGTACTCAAAAAGTCTATCGCCATCTACCGACTGCTATAACAAAAGTATATTATAATAATTATATAGCTAAACTGTTACAACAAAAAGGAAAAATCCAATCCCATTTAATACATAAAAAAAAACTAAATTAAAAATTTTGAAAACCCATATAAAACAAAGTCAGGTTTGTAACAACACTAATAACTCGAGAACTGCTGGACTGATTTCCATGATCTTTAATTTGTTGGACTTGTCTCCACCCCTAATATCACAATAAAAATTAAAACGGGGTTCTAGCTTAGCGCGAGCGAATCTGCGGGAAAAGGCTAATATATAATATTAAAGAATTATTATAATGCGTTTACTGACAAAGCAAAGAAAGCAATCACTCTTATCCATGTTAATTTTACACATAACATCGTTCACCAGCATTACTTATATGTACAAAAATATAATTATATATATTACCATTGAAAAGTCTCCAATCCCTAGGTTTCCATACGAAGTACCTAAACGAGATATCTAATAATACACAAAACAACAGTTCTTCGAATAAGTATCGTAAATAAATGTCCGGACTGGGTTAAAAGGACACTATATTGAAGGAGAAGTAAAATTATACTGGTGATATTATTATAACACACGCTATACATATATAATAATATAATGATAACACACAGTTTTGTTATCAACATGTCTTTATGAAATAATCTCAAAACTCAAGGAAATTGAAGAAATCTCCCACAAACTATTCGGGTAATACGACAATATTCTGCTCTGCCTTTGCGTGTCAAGTAAGGAAATTTAAAAACAAAGCAATGTTTGAACCCTAAATTGGACCCTATTTTGGCATTCTACTAACGGATTAGTAAATAGTTACAACAGAACCAGATACAACACAGCTATAGTCCATTAGTTGGTCTAGGTCTTTAAAACACTATGGTTTACGAATTTTATATTAAAAACTATTTAGTTGACTGTCCCATAGGTTTGTGACGATACAATATATTTGGTTCAAACAATAAGTACCTAAGTCGACACTTGCTATGACATGATTTGCATAGGAGACATAATAATATATATATATAATAGTATCGCAAAATCGTACCTTACCCTGCAAAGGATTTTAAGCGTGAAGGTACTCAATACTCAATCATTTATTGCACTCCACAAGTACTCAAGGTACTTACAATATCTATTGAAATTCCCTACCAACATAGTCTGGCTTTCCAAAACTGACTGCAATCTTTTAAGGGGGAGCAGAATGGCTTCATCGTGTAAAGGACGTTTGAATTGACGGGTACAATAAAACTTACCAAAATTAACTAGAACAACTAATGAAGTATCTTGTTTATTTCTAAACTGACACCACACAAAACAACACAATTTTAATTTATATACATATACAAAGAAATTCTTTTATATACCTACAGAGAATTCACACGAATGTAACATACTGTTAAGGAATCCTACTATGAAACAAACTAATAGGAAACAAACTAATGATTGTATCTAAATAGGTATTTTGAGGCGAATAAGCAACTGTATATATGTCGCCAGAAAAGAGAGTTAGAAATATTTCCCATTACAGATGTAGTTTTGTTAATAATATGCACCCTTCAGAGGGCTAGGAATACTGTGGCATTAATGCTTAATTACTTTTTAGGGTGCAATAAGACCTTTATTGTTAATGATAAAGCGCTACAGCGCCATCTACAATGACTATAAACATTGTTAATATTAGCCTACAGTCTCAAAGACATTAGTGTAATTTAGATGGTAAGCAAGGCCAAAAGGCGTATGAAGCAGTAAACCAAAGATACATTATTATTTGCGAGGGTTGAACGAACGAAAGTATGACTCTTATGATGTTACAGCCGAAAATCATTCCGACTTGCGTTAAATATTTACACACAAGATATATTGACAACCCTATCGAGTATCCAATATTCGTAATTTGAAATTCGGAAGCACATCAACTTAAATTGTTGACAGAAATACCTAATAATAAATAAGAACTACAAATTACAAGAGGTTTTATATCAATTTGAGTTGCGTTTAGTTGATCTGATAGTTACCAGTTGGCGGACTAGTGGGCGCTAATTGTCAGGATTTTTCCTCAACAAGTGGTGTAAAACAATTGATTATACTCCCATTCCTCGACATTGCAATGTATGGTGACAATTGACCGATCAGTCACTTGATTACAAACACTTGTGTTACTTGTGCTAATGGATTGAGAAACAAGAACGATGGAATCAATTCTTTGATAGGATATTTAATTTTTTAATCGAGCACATACAAAATCAAATAATTTACAGCTTGGTCTGATCACTTTTAAGCATTTATCTTTCTTATCATAACTCCTATCTAGAACCTCATACTTTCATCACATTATATCGAACATATTTTAAATCGTTTTGTATCCTAGGTACTGAGATCAAGATCACGTCTGTCATTGAGAAAGAGCAAATGAATAAACATAAATCGCATCGCCTCTTCATTCAGTCACCTTGAGCAATATGTAATAGGTATTCTAAATTCGCAGAAACTTTTGGGATTGCACCGTTTACTAGACAGAATACTCGTTCTGCAAGCTTAGAATAATATACCGATGGAAAATTCGAAACAGCACTCTTCTTTAAAAATATTTCTTGGCTTTTAGACTGTCAGTAAGTGTAAATCTTTGCATCACTTACCTTTGCGAGACAGTGTACCAGAATATACATATATATTTGTTCTTAATAAACACGTTTCACATCCAGAGATGCCTATAATACTAGAATACCCAATATTTTCTTTGTAATTACATACGAAGACATTTGAACAACAGCTACGTAACCGACATTTTCATAATTGGGAGGATTAACACCCTAAACTTACATTTAAAGAAATTATAACTAGTACCGATTGAATTTTAAGGGCACGTCCCTACAAAAAAGAAAAATGTCCGTGGCAAAAATGTAGGTTTGAAATAAATTCAAAAACAAGATAATTATGAAACGAACTGTTCACTACCAGAACAGTTATATATTATTTAATAAACATGCTTTTTGTTCCATTAGGATCCAAAAAGAAATAAAATATCCCATATTCAAAATGTTCTCTACAACCAATGGAATAGCAGAGTTTACTAAACATCATAATTGTGCCGAATTATTTGGAACATAAGAGTTTAAAAAACCAGAATGTAGAGTGTGCGCTCCATTATTGTTTTCTTAGATAATTAAAACTTTTTAAAGAAGCTATAGAAATAAGGCTTTCGATCTCAGTACCGTATAATTATTGAAGTAAGTATATTATTATTCTGATATATAGAAATAACAATTTAACAAAAAACCGATATCATAAAAGTGATTACTATGTTTAATTGCTATTTTTGATCCATTTACGTACAAGTATTCCTGAAAACATTTAACCCTTCACTGACTTAGTTTTTCTACCCCTAAAGAAATAACTAAAATGGCGGTAAAAATGTATTTCGACAAATCTATCTTAGTACTCATTTTTTTTTTCAGTTCTTTATAATGAAGAACTTAATTAATTAAAGGTATTAAGAGTTTGTGAATACGTATATAAAATTGCGTAGTCGAAACGTATATAACATTAGTAGTTATATGAAAGGCTTTTACGCTTTATAATTACATCCTGTAACTAATTTTATTTATGTAACCTAATTAT
This sequence comes from Acronicta psi, assembly GCA_946251955.1. Classification (NCBI taxonomy): domain Eukaryota; kingdom Metazoa; phylum Arthropoda; class Insecta; order Lepidoptera; family Noctuidae; genus Acronicta; species Acronicta psi. Next base: position 3,482,136 of record OX276475.1, on the reverse strand, counting down.
TTATGTACCTATTTAATAATCCCTAATCATAATTTTAGAGGTTTCGCAAAAACGAAAGGAGGTTATGTGAGGGTGCCAAAGGCATGAAGTAATTACGTTGTTGTTATTTATTCGTTGTTTTTTTTTTATATATATATGTGTTTGAGCAGTATGTAAATGTGTGTCCGTTGTACGTATAATTTGTATTAAAAAAATTAAATAAGAGCTGTACTTTTTGTAAAGGATATCTTTCATCCCTCGTTGTTATTAAATTAATTTTATGTAAAGTAGTATTAAAATTAGATATAATAAAGTGTAATCACCACTATGTTTATCGTTATCTATTATATAAAAAATCATAAGAAATTAATTTCAAGTCAAATAGAAAAGATATTACTGCATCATATATTACCTACAGTACGAGATCTCAAAATAAGTGAGTCATAAGCACTCATTGGTGTTACTGGGTGTATATGCCGTGCTGCGGCTTACGCTGACCAACTGAAGCTTCTTTGTCATTATATAACAATAAATACATTCCGATTGGTAAAAATAGTGGTGTATATACTAATACATAAGTGTGTAAATATAAAATCTTGAAAGGGGGTATTTCGAACCAATACTTGAAATAAGTAGTATTTAAAAATTGTGTGTTAAGCAACTGTGAACCTTGTGTCATAGTTAAGTTGTAATGTAAATTTCAAAGGCAAAAGAAACATGAACATAAGATTAGACTCTTGAAGTAATATTACATAATGTAATATTACAGAGACATATTATGTTATAGGTATATCGTAAGTAATTAAATAAGGATAGGTAGGTAAGAGTAGTATAGTAGGTAATACTGATTCTAAATTATGCTCTAAATGGCTCGTGGTATATCCATATTATCCTAACCTCTTGTCGTCGTTTCTCCAATGTTCAGTGACACAGTTCCATACCTGTCTAAACAGATACAGAACGATAAAATAGTATGCAAATGCAAACATCACAACAGTAGATTATAAACGTATTATCAAAGCAGAGCAAGAACATCAAAAAACAGAAATTATATTTTAAAAGTATGAGTGACCTGAAACTTATTAACTAATTAGCAGTGAAGCAAGTCAGCTTAGTGTTAGTAAGTCAACTTAACGAAGCTAAAAGATTAGCGGAGTCTGAATGAACCAAATAAACTCATACATGCGACTCAACTACATGAATGAAATACATATACATAATGACTGAAGCAAGTCAACTTTGCCTTTAAAAATAACACATAGGTAATCGAAACAGGTTACTGGAACTCAGCGAATAAAGATCATCTCTTGTAGTTAATAATGCGAGTCATCTTGGCCAATGAATCCAGTCTCAAGCTTTCTTCATTGACTAGTTAAACTAGTCAATGAAGAAAGTTAACTTGGCAATTTAACGTGACATCTCAAAAACGCAGCAGATCAACTCATTGAGTGAAGCAGATCAACAACATCGGATCAATCTAGCCAACGACGCTTTTCAAAGCTATTATAATAAGGTCTCAGCTTAGTTAATGAAACAAAATTACAACTCAGTCATGCTTATTACTATTCAACTCATTGGGTGAAACCGATCAAATGTTTCGGATCAATCGTGGCAACAATACAAATCAACTAAGAAACAGTAGCAGCTCAACTGAGTGAATGAAAAAGTCAACACAGTAATAAAGCTGATCAACTCATTGAGTAGACTGATCCGATATAGTTGCTCTGCGCAACTATATCGGATCAGTCTAGTCAATGACACTAGTCAACGAAATAATTGTAATGGCTAAACCTAGTTACATCTCTGAAAAAGTTATATACAACTTATTAGAAAATATCAGGCAGACCCATTTCTGTAATTATGTATTTTCTACGGCGAAAACATCTAAAAATTTTGTAATAATAAATGTAATTTCTATACTTTATTGTCCAATCGCGTGCTGCATATTTCTAAGCTGTACTTCTAAACTATTCATAATCATAGGAACTTGTAAGTAATTATAATATTGAAGGGTCTGGCTTGTCATGTATAGTGTACACTGTGGGCATTATTGCGTTAAACGTAGACTTTAGATTAAGTATAAAAATTAGGAAAAATGTAAATATGATGAACTCAATGACGCGATGATCTCACAGCAAATAAAGTAGTTGTAAATATTTATCATAAAAATAGTTCATACGAAGAAAATCGCAGTAGTATTGTTAATATTTAGGATTTGTACATTTTATAATAAAAGTATAATAAAAAATCTGACGATCTTAATTCAAATAATGTACTATCATTGTATTGAAATGCCGATTTTACAAATAGAGAGAGTTACAATTAAAATTAATGTTAAGGACGTTAAAATTGCGATCCTAAATTAACAATGTTACTGCAATAAAGTATTATGATAAAACTTAGTTTAATTAGGATATAAAATAGCTAATAATTAGTTGTAACATAGCACCCCTTGGCTAGCTATCTTTTTAACACCTAAACATACTAACTAGTCAGAAAACATGATAAAAGTTATAGTCCATGAAATCCTCTTGCTACAAAAAAAGTTGATCCATAAATCCTATCAGCCATTGCTGATCCATGACCATTGTAAATGGGGCTTCAAAATATTCATTATAATTTGAAGATGGAAAGCAGTAAAGAGAAAAGTTCGGTTAAAATAAGGTTGTAACAGAATATTTTATTGGTGTCCTTTAAACTAGCGATGCACGGTTATGAATTAAGTAATAGTTTAAAAAGATTATGAGGTAAGAGATAAAATCTTTTTTATGATTTTAATGTGTTCCATTGAACATTGTGTAACAGTTACTACGGGTGAAAACAACTTAAAAAATGCTCAGGTCGATTTCTTTAAAAGAAGTGGCGAAGACTATATCAAAATCAATGTAGTAACACTTAAGCGAAGCGCAGCACTGCAACAGCACAGATTCGGAAAACGTTTCATGGATCTATCTACATGACGTCAAAAATCTTATGACAACAAGGACGAGTAATGTCCTTGCTTCTAAAACGTTATGCCTGTGTAAAATATTTTCTGTATGTGTGGGTGTTTATGCGTGTGTGTGTATTTAATAACAATTGTCACTATCGAAAGATTACAAGACAAGACAAATTCAAATTCACTATCAATTTTAATACTATTCACATTTTGTTAAATGAGGCTGTGTTGCTTAACGTCGCTTCTGCTACTTTATTTAAATCTTCTTCTTTTCTTCTTTCTAGCCTTTTCCCAACTTGCTTGGGCATATCATTATTTTATTTATATATCTTAAGAAAATGTCATACTTTATAGAGATCTCTGAAATGTTTTCTTTTTTTAATTATGAATGGAAGGTCTAAGGTTATTCTTAATTGGCCATGGTCATCTAATGAAAATTCTCATATTGACTGCAAGTAAAACTAAAACTAAAAAAATGTATCTGCTGAACAAAAGCTGAGCTGTAAGTGCTGAAAGACACTAAGGATACCTTGACCAAAGGAGTAGAAATCCAAGGCTGCGCACAAACAAATCGGAGATAGGCTGATAGCCATATTCTAGTGCTTATTCTGCATTTAAATTGACACAAAACTCACACACTCGTTTGGGTCAGTTCATTACTAATCTTTCTAAAGAAAATACTCCTCTCTAGGACTTTCAAAATATAGTAAGCCTCTCCTATACCTATAAAAGCTTGGTCCAAAACGATTAAATTACAAGATAACTTGCCAATACCCTAGAGAATCTATCAGATCTATGGCTTTGACTTGTCTTTACCGGCCGGCTGGGGTAGACACCACTCGTCACAATCCATTACTGGTTTATCTAAATGCTTCAAGGTCAAATCTAAATGAATAATATTTATATGTAAAAGACGTCATACCCTATAAACTTGGCCGTGTGGTACCCGGCAAAGAATAGACCACCCCCTCTCATCCCGTGGGTGTCGTAAAAGGCGACTAAGGGATCATAAAAGAAAGAGAAAATGTGTGTATTCCAGTAGGTCAATAACTCGGGAACATGACGTGTCCAACGATTTGTGATGATAACAATTGCCAGCAACTTACTGCGAAGCCCTTCGAAAGCAAATGATAGGTTGGTTTAACAATTCTGAAGGCTCCGTTATGTCACGAACTAAGAAACAACATCAAGAGATTTGCGTATTGTCCTTGTGATGCCCGGCAAAGAATAGACCACCCCCTCTCATCCCGTGGGTACCGTAAAAGGCGACTAAGGGATTATGGATGATGAGGAGAAAAACTGAGTTCTTGTGGGTCAATTACAATTTGGATAACATATTTCAACAGAGGAGACGATAGCCCATTTGATGATAATGACGATTAAGAGCAATGTACGATACATCCGTTTGCCAAGCTTGTTATTTTAAGACACAAGCATTCGTAGTTTAAAGAAATTCATTGATACAATAGGTTGGACTACCGGTTTTCAACTCTATTATTTGACAAACCAAGGAACAAGAACAAGAGATTTGGGTATTGACCGTGTGGTACCCGGCAAAGAATAGACCACCCCCTCTCATCCCGTAGGTGTCGTTAAAAGCGACTAAGGGATCATGGAAGATGAGGAGAAAAACTGTGTTCTTGTGGATCAATAGCAACTTGAGGAACATATACTTATTATGATTAACAGCGGAAACTTTATAGCCCATTTGATGATAATGACAGACTGCCAGCAATTTACTACGATATATCCGTTTGCCAAAGTTGTTATTTTAAGACACTCAAAGTATTCTGACTTTGAGGAAATTCATCGATGTAATAGGTTGGACTACCGGTTTTGAACGTTCTATTGTTTGGCAAACCAAGGAACAAGGACAAGGATTTGTGTATTGACCGTGTGGTACCCGGCAAAGAATAGACCACCCCCTTTCATCCCGTGGGTGTCGTAAAAGGCGACTAAGGGATCATGGAAGATGAGGAGAATAACTGTGTTCTTGTGGGTCAATAACAACTTGAGGAATATATTATGTTCAACAGTGGAGACTTTATAGCCCATTTTATGATAATGAAGATTATGAGCAACTTACTACGATACTTACATCCGTTTGCCAAGCTTGTTATTTTTAAGACACTTACAAGCATTCTAACTTTGAGAAAATTTATCGATGCAATAGGTTTGACCATCGGTTTTTAACGCTCTGTTGTTTAGCAAACCAAGGAACAAGAACAAGAGATTTTGTAAATGTGTATTGACCGTGTGGTACCCGGCAAAGAATAGACCACCCCATCTCATCCCGTGGGTGTCGTTAAAGGTGACTAAGGGATCATGGAAGATGAGGAGAATAACTGTGTTTTTGTGGGTCAATAACAACTTGAGGAATATTATTATGTTCAACAATGGAGACTGTAGAGCCCATTTCATGATAATGACGATTTTGAGCAACTTAGTACGAAACATCCGTTTGCCAAGCTTGTTATTTTTAAGACACTTACAAGCATTCTAACTTTGAGAAAATTTATCGATGCAATAGGTTTGACCATCGGTTTTTAACGCTCTGTTGTTTAGCAAACCAAGGAACAAGAACAAGAGATTTTGTAAATGTGTATTGACCGTGTGGTACCCGGCAAAGAATAGACCACCCCATCTCATCCCGTGGGTGACGTAAAAGGTGACTAAGGGATCATGGAAGATGAGGAGAAAAACTGTGTTTTCATCGAATTTGGGAATGAATAATAGAACTCTGGATAGTAGCCACAAAAACCAATTGAGTGACCTTCACATAGTCTGCTTGATAGACAAAGGTGATGTGATCTAACAGCAGCTTCAAGCTAACTTATACTGAATACATTAAATTGAGGGTGAAGGCGTTTAAATGGAAAAAGTGCAAAACTCGAAAATTACGATTGTTTAAGCTAGATTGCCTACTATGCGTAGAAAAGATCAGACAAGCCACCTGCTGGTCGGTAGCCATCGCCACCTATAGACGTCTGTAATACCAGAGCAATTCGTGATACGTCTCCGTTCCTTAAGGAACTGCAGACCGCCGGAGCCGGAGCAACCGAGGAGTTAGAACTACATGAAAGTGCTTTACGACCGACTTCAATGTAAGAATGGTCGCCACCCTGTCAAACCCCAAGAGGACCAGCGCGCAAGCCACATAATATCTTCTCGCCTCTTACGATATATAGATCCGATCTGAATGGCAGTGAGGAATTGTATTCCCCGTCCCCACACGCAGAAACATTCTGGAGAGTTAATAGTACTGTGGAGCTATCGTCCTTACACCAGTTTGACAGTTTGACATCATCGTTCTAGCCTTTGCCAACTATATATTAAGAATTTGGCTTCTAGTCTAAACAATTTGCGGCTGTGTATTTGATATAAAGTGACTGCCATCCTACCTCTCACCACTGCCACCCCCGCAACCCAATATACTGGCAATTCCGATATTCGAATGATCGACTAGCTGTCAGGCTTTTTGGGATTCGTACTTTTCTAACGATCGTCAAAGGTGTTCACATAACAACTGGGGCTGATAGCTTTACGTGCTCCTGAAGCACGGAGGGGTGATAAAAATTGTGACTCATCCACAGACTGAATGCGCTAAGTGAAGCTTAACCTGGCAAATCCTCAGGGGATTTTAACTCAGCCATGCTCTCCTCAAGCCCTTTGAACACATCATCTTTTGGATAATGGACATTATTGTAATGCCATTAGTATAATAAATGCATCATATCAGCCAAATGGAAAATAAAGATACTTAAAAACGGAAAGAAACACCAATAGCTACTGCACACTGCAAATAGAATGTTATCTATGAGCGTCCTTAACCTGTTGTTTTATCGTCAGTCGATTTAAAGAACCAGTCTTGAACGTTGTTCGGAAAGACACCACCTCATTAGACAACATGATACCTGATGTGTACTGATACTTCTAGGTGTTATTCCGGTACTTTGACTGTTATGACTGATTTTGTACTCTCAGTCTAATACAAAAACATTACCCTCAATATCAATGTCGCTGTTACTGATCTTCATCTTTAAAGATTAAAAAATAACGACTAAGGGAATACTTGTGGTAGTGCTGCTCTCCAATATAATCCAGGGAATCTATTAGAACTTGCCTTTTCCAGCCAACTGGAGTGGACACAACTATTGGTCAATTTTCCCAGGTCCTAAGTAATGGTCAATTTTCTTCTTATTACAATACTGAATGCTTCACGTGATAAAACTTCATGACTGATACTAGCGTGCAAGGTACTTAGTTACCCATAAAAAACTCAACTAGAAATGATATATTGGCCGTGTGGTACCCGGCAAAGAATAGACCACCCCCTCTCATCCCGTGGGTGTCGTAAAAGGCGACTAAGGGATCATGGAAGATAAGGAGAATAACTATGTTCTTGTGGGTCAATAACAACTTGAGGAATTTATATTATGTTCAACAGTGGAGACTGTAGAGCCCACTTCATGATAAAGACGATTTTGAGCAACTTAGTACGAAACATCCGTTTGCCAAGCTTGTTATTTTTAAGACACTTAACTACAAGCATTCTAACTTTGAGAAAATTTATCGATGCAATAGGTTTGACCACCGGTTTTCAACGCTCGGTTGTTTAGCAAATCATCTAACAAGAACAAGAGATTTTTGTAAATGTGTATTGACCGTGTGGTACCCGGCAAAGAATAGACCACCCCCTCTCATCCCGTGGGTGTCGTAAAAGGCGACTAAGGGATCATAGAAGATGAGGAGAAAAACTGTGTTTTCATCGAATTTGGGAATGAATAATAGAACTCTGGATAGTAGCCAAAAAAACCAATTGAGTGACCTTCACATAGTCTGCTTGATAGACAAAGGTGATGTGATCTAACAGCAGCTTCAAGCTAACTTATACTGAATATATCAAATTCGAGGTTTAAATGGAAAAAGTGCAAAACTCGAAAATTACGATTGTTTGAGCTAGATTGCCTACTATGCGTAGAAAAGACCAGACAAGCCACACGCTGGTAGGTAGCCATCGCCACCTATAGACGTCTGTAATACCAGAGCAATTCGTGATACGTCTCCGTTCCTTAAGGAACTGCAGACCGCCGGAGCCGGAGCAACCGAGGAGTTAGAACTACACGAAGGTGCTTTACGACCGACTTCAATGTAAGAATGGTCGCCACCCTGTCAAACCCCAAGAGGACCAGCGCGCAAGCCACATAATATCTTCTCGCCTCTTACGATATATAGATCCGATCTGAATGGCAGTGAGGAATTGTATACCCCGTCCCCACACGCAGAAACATTCTGGAGAGTTAATAGTACTGTGGAGCTATCGTCCTTACACCAGTTTGACATCATCGTTCTAGCCTTTGCCAACTATGTATTAAGAATTTGGCTTCTAGTCTAAACAATTTGCGGCTGTGTATTTGATATAAAGTGACTGCCATCCTACCTCTCACCACTGCCACCCCCGCAACCCAATATACGGGCAATTCCGATATTCGAATGATCGACTAGCTGTCAGGCTTTTTGGGATTCGTACTTTTCTAACGATCGTCAAAGGTGTTCACATAACAACTGGGGCTGATAGCTTTACGTGCTCCTGAGGCACGGAGGGGTGATAAAAATTGTGACTCATCCACAGACTGAATGCGCTAAGTGAAGCTTAACCTGGCAAATCCTCAGGGGATTTTAACTCAGCCATGCTCTCCTCAAGCCCTTTGAACACATCATCTTTTGGATAATGGACATTATTGTAATGCCATTAGTATAATAAATGCATCATATCAGCCAAATGGAAAATAAAGATACTTAAAAACGGAAAGAAACACCAATAGCTACTGCACACTGCAAATAGAATGTTATCTATGAGCGTCCTTAACCTGTTGTTTTATCGTCAGTCGATTTAAAGAACCACTCTTGAACGTTGTTCGGAAAGACACCACCTCATTAGACAGCATGATACCTGCTGTGTACTGATACTTCTAGCTGTTATTCCGGTACTTTGACTGTTATGACTGATTTTGTACTCTAAGTCTAATACAAAAACATTACCCTCAATATCAATGTCGCTGTTACTGATCTTCATCTTTAAAGATTCAAAAATAACGACTAAGGGAATACTTGTGGTAGTGCTGCTCTCCAATATAATCCAGGGAATCTATTAGAACTTGCCTATTCCAGCCAACTGGAGTGGACACAACTATTGGTCAATTTTCCCAGGTCCTAAGTAATAGTCAATTTTCTTCTTATTACAATACTGAATGCTTCACGTGATAAAACTTCATGACTAATACTAGCGTGCAAGGTACTTAGTTACCCATAAAAAACTCAACTGGAAATGATATATTGGCCGTGTGGTACCCGGCAAAGAATAGACCACCCCCTCTCATCCCGTGGGTGTCGTAAAAGGCGACTAAGGGATCATAGAAGATGAGGAGAAAAACTGTGTTTTCATCGAATTTGGGAATGAATAATAGAACTCTGGATAGTACCCACAAAAACCAATTGAGTGACCTTCACATAGTCTGCTTGATAGACAAAGGTGATGTGATCTAACAGCAGCTTCAAGCTAACTTATACTGAATATATCAATTTCGAGGGTGAAGGCGTTTAAATGGAAAAAGTACAAAACTCGAAAATTACGATTGTTTGAGCTAGATTGCCTATTATGCGTAGAAAACACCAGACAAGCCACCTGCTGGTAGGTAGCCATCGCCACCTATAGATATCTGTAATACCAGAGCAATTCGTGATACGTCGCCGTTCCTTAAGGGAATGCAGACCACTGGAGCCGGAGCAACCGAGGAGTTAGAACTACACGAAGGTGCTTTACGACCGACTTCAATGTAAGAATGGTCGCCAGCCTATCAAACCCCAAGAGGACCAACACACAAGTCACATAATATCTTCTCGCCTCTTACGATATGTAGATCCGATCTGAATGGCAGTGAGGAATTGTATTCCCCGTCCCCACACGAAGAAACATTCTAGAGAGTTAATAGTACTGTGGAGCTATCATCCTTACACCAGTTTGACATCATCCTTCTAGCCTTTGCCAGCTATGTATTAAGAATTTGGCTTCTAGTCTAAACAATTTGCGGCTGTGTATTTGATATAAAGTGACTGCCATCCTACCTCTCACCACTGCCACCCCCGCAACCTAATATACGGGAAATTCCGATATTCGAATGATCGACTAGCTGTCAGGCTTTTTGGGATTCTTACTTTTCTAATGATCGTCAAAGGTGTTCACATAACAACTGGGGCTGATAGCTTTACGTGCTCCTGAGGCACGGAGGGGTGATAAAAATTGTAATATCATCCACAGACTGCGTTAATTGAAGCTTAACCTGGCAAATTGGTTTACAGCCTAGTTTTAACTCAGCCACGCGCTCCTCAAGCCCTTTGAATACATCATCTATTAGACAATGGAAATTGGTTTAATAAATAAGTCGTAATATATATCAGTCAAATAGAAAATATACTTAATTAAAATCGGAAAGAAACACCAATAGCTACTGCACACTGCAAGCAGAATGTTATCTATGAGCGTCCATAGCCTGTCGTTTTATCGTCAGTCGATTTAAAGAACCAGTCTTGAACGTTGCTCGGAAAGACACCACCTCATTAGATAACATGATACCTGCTGTGTACTGATACTTCTAGCTGTTACTCCGGTACTTTGACTGTTATGACCGATTTTGCATTATCAGTCTAAAACAAAATCATTCCCTGAACATCAATGTCTATAAGATTCTGATCTTTGTCTATAAAGATTCCATAATGACCACTAAAGGAATAGGTACTTGTAGTAGTGCTGTTCTCCAATAAAATCCAGGAAATCTATTAGAGCTTTTACCGGCCAACTGGAGTGGACACCGCTATTGGAAATTTTCCCCGGTCCTAACTAATGATAAATTTTCTTCTAATTACAATCCTAAATGCTCCATAATGACAGTACTTCATTACTAATATTATTGTAGAAGGTTAGCCAAGAAAATTAAAAAACTTAATTAGAAATGATATATTGGCCGTGTGGTACCCGGCAAAGAATAGACCACCCCCTCTCATCCCGTGGGTATCGTAAAAGGCGACTAAGGGATCATGGAAGAAGAGGAGAAAAACTAGGAAAACATAAACAGCGGAGACTTTTAAAACAATTCGATGAAGATTGCCAGCAACTTACTGTGATACATCCGTTTGCGAAGCTGTGATATATTCGTTTTTTGTAATGGAGGTTAAGTTTGGAATCTGAGTGAGTTTTTTACCACATAATACGACAGTTTAATCAAAACAGCATTCAGTAGCCTCATTGGAGTATAGATTGGAAGTAAATTAGGAAGATAGAAGGATAATGGCATTCATAAGAACCAATTGAAAAGAGATTCATATGACTTTGATATAAAATAAGCTTGATAGACAAAAGTTATGTCATCTCACAGTAGCTTCAAGCTTTACCAGCTTGAACCTACCGTTAGACGGCATCACTTCCTCCACATAAAAGATATCAAGTAAAGAATAAGGCGGTCAAAAGGGCACAACCCAGAAAAATAGTGAAAAAGATATAGCAATGTTTTTTTATGAAAGAACCCGATACTAACTGTAGCAGGAACACCTCAAATACTCATTTGCATCTGACCGGGATGCTACGAGAGAAAATCCAGACCTGGAAAGCGTTTTTCAAAGAAATGATTTTTACGAAGGAAGATTCGGGCCTGCGTCCCAGTACACCGGGCACTTAAACCATTAAGATACCGAAACCACTGCTCTTTCACATGAATCGTTTTAAGGTGACGTAAGACTTTTTTGTTGTGTTATGTTGTGTTGTGTGAAGGAAAAAGTGAGGAGCGAGTCGTATCAAGAGGTAAAACGAAAGGCAGAAGATCGAGAACAGTGGCGATTGCTCCACCGACAAGAGCTGAGCTCTTAAATTTATGATTTATGATGATGATGATGTCGGCAAGCGAACAGACGAGTCACCTGATGGTAATTAATAATAATAATTTATTTGTGCAAAATTACGCATGGAACTTTTAACAGCTGAGGAATTCTTGACTTGATTGGGCACTTACGGACTGCAGACTGCCGGAGCCTACTTAATACACAGAAGTCGGAACAAACACAAAGATGCTTGACGACAGACTACGACGTAAGGTTGGTCGCAAGCCAGTCAGTCCCCAAGAGGTCTTACCACCAAGCAATGCAGATACAGATACATAGATCACCGCTTACGAGATGCCGATCAGTATGGCAGCAATAGTATTCCCCGTCCCCACACGGATAAACTTTCGATATGTGGTTGCTTTTGCATTCAAGTAATTAAAGATAAATGGACAATATTACCAGATTTCTAAATAAAATTTAGCATTGATCAGCCTATGGGGGAAATAATCTACATGAAAAACCGGAGAGAAAGACCATTAGCTACTGCACACTGCGAGCAGAATGTTATCTGGGAGCGTCCTTAATCTGTCGTTTAATCGTCAGTCGATTAAAAGAACCTATTTGGTTCTTTTGCTACGTCACCAGTCTTGAACGTTGCTCGGAAAGACACCACCTCATTAAATAACATGCTACCTGCTGTGTACTGATACTTCTGGCTGAAGTTCCGGTACTTTTGCTGATATGAAACGACATCATTACTCTAAAGATCGATCTCGGTTTTCTGAATTTTGTCCAAGAGTTTGAAGATTCAATAATGACCAGTACGGGACTGCTTGTGGTATTCTGAAGAAAGTTGATTAGAGCTTTGTCTTCAGCTTGCCTTTACTGGCCGGCTGAAGTGGTCACCACTATTTATTGGCTCCTCACAATCCGTTGCGAAAACCTAGCTATCGATCAATATTGCCGATTATGACTATTCAGTTAGTTTACTATGCCATAAAGTGTCTAATCTGTTAATACCACAGTAAGTATGTAGTTACACACAAAAAGAAAAAACTCAACTAGAAATAATATTTTGGCCGTGTGGTACCCGGCAAAGAATAGACCACCCCCTCTCATCCCGTGGGTGTCGTAAAAGGCGACTAAGGGATCATAAAAGGTAAGGAGAAAAATGTATAGTAAAACACAAAATCTACAAACAAGAACTAGTTACGTATTCCGCACGTAAAAGGCTCTCAAAAGCTATATAACCATTCATCCAAATGGTCAGATGTGTAACTAATAAAAGACGGCAAAGACACGAAGGAAGTTAGAAATCGTATTTTTGGGCATCAAACAACCCACCTGAGGATCGCCGTACCATCGCCGCTCATGGACACCAACACCAGAGGTGCCGCTAATGTATCGCTAAGCCTCAAGGGCTTCTACGAAATGCAGAATGCCAGAACCTCAGCAACTGAGAAGGGGAACTGGCAGTCACGCGCGAAAGTTGAAGATGGTAATCGCCAGCTCTAGTTGGATCCCAGGAAATCCTACCACCGAGCAAGTCAGATATTATGTCACCTCTTACGAGAAATGGCAGCGAGAACTGAGTATTTCCCGTCCCCACTCGGGAAAACTTTCTTCATAGTGTTATTCCCACGTATATTCGTTTTTACGAAATAATGATTGATTTACCGACAGTGAAAAGCTTTCAAGCATTTACATCAATAGTAATAAAAAGCAATTCAGAGAAATAATATCAACTTACTGAAACTTTAAATGTGATGTTAATTTCGATTTTGATAAAACTACTATTGTACCTGGGTCGTAAGCAGCTGTTGTTTGGGAAAATGAATCGTTTTTGGATATTTTCTCTAACTTGGATCTTTGGGAGTAATTTTAAAATGACATGACGATTCGTAAGCCTAAACTGCAGTTGTTAACGAGCCGGCTTGCGCCAGCAATGTTTGAAGCCATATCTATATTTTGGCGGCTATATTTACAAAATCAAAACCTTTTAACGTCACACATATCTATGAAGTTATTCAGCTATTCCATATTAGGCACAAATTTCCACTTAACAATTTATATAGGACCCTTCTACAAGTGCCGCCAAATAAAATGAAGAGACTTGCAGTCAATCTTCCAGCCAATTTTTGCTTCCATTTCGAAGTTTATTCTTCAGTAACTTCTGCGCAACGTTCTGCCCTGTCGGTAATATACTCAATTGACAAGTCAAACACACGTTTAATAAACTACCAAAGAGAAGGCATGAGGAGGTTGTACAATCGATTAACATTACCAAACTAAAAAACTACTATTTTAGGCTTACAAAGCGAAGTATTGACATGGGAACAGCAAACAACAGACACAAAATAAACTATTCACCAAGTATTCAACAATCTCTGATTCTATGTCCTGTTGAAGGTGGTCACAAGCAGTTAATCCAAAGCGGCACCACAAAAGTTGGCAGCCTTGTGTGACTACTAGAGCTGGTCAAGTTACTTAACCGCTAAATACAACATCAGTCATGTTTTAGCTCAAAACGACAACTACCAAAGTGATTTCTAAGGATCTACTTACTACCCACAAAAAAACTTCCTAGCGTTATTTTGGCCTGTTGTGATGTTAATTGCGATTTTGGTAAAACTATTATTGTACCTGGGTCGTAAGCAGCTGTTGTTTGGGAAAATAAATCGTTTTTGGATATTTTCTCTAACTTGGATCTTTGGGAGTAATTTTAAAATGGCATGACGATTCGTAAGCCTAAACTTCAGTTATTAACGAGCCGGCTTGCGCTAGCAATGTTTGAAACCATATCTGTATTTTGGCTTCAAAATCAAAACCTTTTAACGTCATACAGATCTGTAAAGTAATTCAGCGGTTTTTATTAGGCACAAGTTTCGACTTACCAATTTGCATAGAACCATCTGCAAGTGCCGCCAAACGAAATGAAGAGACTCGCAGCCAATCTTCCAGCCAATATGTGCTTGCATCACAAAGTTTATTCCACCACATAGCACCACAAAAGTTGGCAGTCTTGTTGACTACTATAGCTGGTCAAATTACTTAAACGTTAAATACAACATCAGTCATGTTTGAGCTCAAAACGACAAATACCAAAGTGATTACCAAAAATCAACTACCAACAAAAATTTTCTTCCTAGCGTTATTTTGGCCTGTTGCTAGAAACAATCTTAATTCATCTACACTTACCGTATATGTCAGAGAATCTCAAACTACGAGTATATAGACAGTAATAAAAAAACATTTCAGAGATTAATATTGTTAAAAACATAAAAAGGATTTTTGTATAACTAACATTATTCTTATAACAACTTATTGAAAGTGCAATTGTGATGATTTTGATAGAACTACTATTGTACCTGGGTCGTAAGCAGCTTTTGTTTAGGAAAATAAATCGTTTTTGAATATCAACTCTTACGACGGTGATTTGGGATTGACATTTGACATGGAGTTTCTTGCCGGATTTTATCCATAGGATCAACTTTCATTAATGCAACTAATCATTTAACGATTCGTAAATTCTTGTAAAAGCTTATTAAAAATAAAAGTTAAACTTGAACTTGATCTTTGGGAGTAATTTAAAAACGATAATATAACGATTAATTAGCCTGAACTCCAGTTGCTAACGACCCAGCTCGCACAATGTTTGAAGCCATATTTATCGATCCAAAACCCTTTAATCACACAGACCTTGGAAGAAAGGATATGAAATTTAAAAACAACATTTGATCAACAAGTAAAGGTTATCATTGGCGATCGTGCATCGCTTAAAGTATTATATAAGCTTCTGTTTTAATAAATAACAATATTATCTGTGTACTTGTGTTTTTTTTATTTATCAATTTCCCTAAATAAGGGCTCATTGTCCCGGCGTAGTTTTGTCGTATGTTCAATCTATTAATATGAATTCTATATTATCTATACTCTTGATGAAAGGTGACTCAAAGGTTGTACAGATTATATGGATATTTATTAATATCCGTACTTCTTCTAGTCCCATATTAATACTGTCAATGCAAAAGTAATATTTTTACGCTAAAACCGTTGAACAAACGATATTTTGCAAGGAGACACCTATAGACTACAAGACTGAGCAACCTCGATATACTATGGTCAAAAATATACTACAAGAACTACAAATGATGATGTGATGTGAGAATTGCTATGACGTACAGTCACGACCAAAAACATGTATACACAAACAAAAGTGCTAAATCAAAGTTCTCCTAAAATACTAATAGAACTTTTGTGATATTACAAACACAGTAATTACGAACCAATACTATAGTGACATTGGTGTAATCAAAAACTTGCAATCGTTCATTTATGAAAAAATTGTTTTGGCCCTTTTGTAAATATATACATGTTTTTGCTCGTGATGTACCCTACATTTCTACACAATACGTCGAGATCGAACTGTATGTACGGTATTGCATGTGAACTCGGTACACCTATGCTAACACAAAGTTCTGGAACGAGTCGAGAGAAAGTGTTAAAATCCACTTATTTCATGTACAGTCGTGGATTAGCTGGCACTAAGGTGATAAGCGCTTTTTTAATATGCATGAAATGTAGTAGACCTTTCTCTCTCGCGACGAATTGTCAAAATCCATGACATATTTCTATATTACCTATCTCAACCAATCTTAGTACTAATCAATTATCTTAGGCGGCATGCAAATTATGCTACGCTTACTAGTTGACCCAAAATTATCACATACGTCATTTTTGACGCATATTCAGGGGTCCTTGCAAATATTACCAGAATTAAGTAGAGTATTTACCAGATTACAGGCCTAAATTGTTACGTCTGGATAGCTGCTATCCGCCAGATAAATTTAAAGTTGGAACAATATGTGTATAAAATTATCTGTCAAGTAACTTTAACACGAACATATCAGGAGGTCCTGAAACAGACTCTTAAGAAATATATTCTAGGGCAGGCCATAGTATTTGTTACCGCCAGTGATTGAGCAGTGATAGCCTAGGGGTATGACCACTGGACTGCCAAGTCAAAGGTCTCGAGTTCCAATCCAATCCAACCTCTGACTTTTCGAAATCATGTGCGTAGTTATCACTCGCTTTAACGGTGAAGGAAAACATCGTGAGGAAACCTGCATGCCTGAGAGATTTTCTCAACGGCGTGTGAAGTTTGCCAACACGCATTAGGCTAGCGTGGTGGACTATAGCCTAATCCCTCTCATACTGAGAGGAGACCTGTGCCCAGCAGTGGGACAATATATGGGTTGATTATTATTATTATTATAATGTTTGAACAGCACTAACACAATATACCACCAGGGTTATAATCGTAGAAGAGGTTAGGCAGAGGTCAACTGAATTACAGCCTTAATTCAGCAATACATTGTAGGTTCTATTATGATTAGAGGAGCAGTTTAACACAAAACAAACAAATCAAACGAACTATTGTTTATTTGAGAAAAATGTGTTAATTTTGACAGTTTTGTGACAATATGCATTTATTTTGTGAGATGACGACATTACATTCAAATTATGTATTAAATAATAAAAATAAGTCGACTTAGTTAACAGATAATGAATTTACAGCCCCATATAACAATTTCAAACATGTACATCATGACAATAAAATAATATTAATGCAATTATGGTCTCTACTTACATGTCATAGTGTCGATAATTGTCTGCGCTATTTCGAAAATACTCACAACTGTTGCCTGTACTTTATCAAATGGAAAAACAGGTTTTATTTAATCAAGACATGGAATCAGACAGTGTCGTGATTAAAAGTGAACGACATTACAAAAAAAAACTTTTAAATATTATTGACGATATAGAAAAAAAAATGTTTTCATTACTTACTTAAGTAGTTTTCTGTCAAAAACCGCAAATATCAAGGTTCGCTTTACTTTTATTTTTAATTTAAGCTGGAAGAAAATTCACCGTAGATATAATAGATTTAGAAATAGGTAGATAGAATCTATGATTCTTAAACAATTGAATTTTTATTTAATTTGTGATAGAAGTTCTATCAGCAGTTCTATCATAGAACTGCAATTAATCACGTCATTGGAAAATAAAATCCCATTCCCATTAATAAATTAATTTACAGTAAATAATTTCGAAAACGGAAATCTGAAAATTTCACACAAAATTAACACTGTCGTAAAAATTTAGCACTTGATAATTCTTGGGAAATAAAGAAATTAATCGCGTGTTAACGGCACTTGCGACCAACTACGGTACATAACTGACACTAAATTGCTGTTGACATTATTTTTTTTATGTTTTATTGGCAACGGGTAATACCAATTAATTATCTGTAAATCCTTGTTAGGTGTAGGTAAGTGCTTAAATAGGTTTTATTACAAAACGTATCTAGCAACAAAATGCAATGGCAAGAATCTCTGCATCCTACTTCATTATTAACTTCTACTTCTATACAATACTACAGTTACCAATATTTTAATTTCCTGCGATTTCAACAACACTAATTTCTACTAAAGGTAGGTGCAAGTTTATCAATAAACATTCGACTAATTTGGAGTGTTACATAACGTGTTACAACATCTAAGATAAAAAGTACATATATTATAATAACCTGCATTATAGTACGTGGGTACAGTTCCCTATGTCAGATCATGTAAATGGATATATTATGTTAACAGTTATACATATAAACAAATGCATACTTCTTGAGAGCAAACAGAGATCATAATTTTGTTTCGAATTATCATAAAACCTAACGTTACTTTATACTGCTTTGAAATATATTTAAATACATATCGTATACTACTACCTACTCATATTTTATCGCGAGATAACAAGATGAAACTACGATCAACATTAAATTACCAACTTAGTTATAAGCGTATTCTGTTTTAGCTACAATATCTTTATTAAGATACAAAATAAATAAATAACACACGTGTAGACGCGACGTGAATTATATTGCTACTTCTAAATCTCGTTTCTCGTGACTCACCGATATGCGTAAAGAAACAAAATTAACTGTCAAACTATAAACTAGTATCACACATTATTCTGCAGACATTAAGAACACAACTTATACTCTCAGAATAATCACTTTTCGATAAACGGACATAATTCACAAGTTTTGTACCAAAACAAAGCCTTAATCGATTGGAAGGCCACCGCTATTTCTAACACACTAGCTAATTAGTTTCGCTACGAACAATTAAAGCTTTTGCTCGACGACTTGCAGTCGAAGCCGCTCTATTACAATGTAACTCTAAATAGGCATCTAATCTATGCATCACATTACGTCATCCGCATTGACGTATGAGAGCACGGCATCTCAATTTATTTGACCAGTTCATACACAATCTATACACTGGAACGTGATCGAAAACATACTACGGTAACGAAGTTGAACTTCCGAGCATCTCACCGCTCACCCCCGATCGTGCGTGCGTTACCCTGGAGTAGTTACCCGGGTACCGTCACTGCGCACGAGCACGCAAGCCTCGGCGGTCTCACCGCCTCTGTTACTGCAGGGTCCGTCACACAATCAGCGTCAATTCACTCCCACCGGTAAACACTTGCACTGTTTAACCTTCTGTAACCGCTTGCGTCGAAACGGCGGGTTCTGGCCAGGACAACGCAGAGTCACTGTCACCCAGCTGAACTTCTTGGGCCTACAAAACGAACAAGACTTGAAGGCCGGTTGCGGCCGGTCGGCGTTGTTGTCGCGGCGACGCGGGCCCTTCGGTATGTAAAACGAGTTGCACTGACCGTAGCAGAATTTGTTTATCACTGTTGTTGGCAAACAACCCGGTTCTCGGATTTTCTGAACCAAAGGCTCAGTTTTACACCAATCTTCCTTGAGATAATCCTTTTTAGTGACAACCAGAGCATTTTTCGAGGATTTCAATATTTTTCTGAATTCGACCCCCGAGGGTAATTCCGTGGTGTCTTCTTGCTCCGGCAAGGAGACCACCATGCCAGTTTCAGAACTGCCATCGCCGAGTTCGTTTCTTTGTACAAATGACGTAGATGATGATGCGGTAGCCTGTTCAGCGCGTTGTCTCTCTGCGATGTATCTCTGCACTTGTTCGGTGTCTATGATGTCCAGGATAGAATCGGTCGGCGTAAACGGCTTCCTGTTGCCGACACCAGCGCCGGCGCACACTCCACAGGTTGCCAGTAGGGCTGCAGCTGCGAGCCAAATATGCGATTTCGATAAGTTCTCCATCTGCAACAATAAATTTGGTCATTAATAAAAATATATTAATTCGCGGCAATTAAATTGCTGCCGTTCAAATAAGGCTTCGCGTTAATTTAAGAGTCCGTAGGCTTCGCCGGAGCGGATGGCGTAGGCTAAACTCACGTTGTATCTAGAGATGGGAGCCAACATGTCGTAGGCAGTGCGTCGGTGTAGACGGTCCGCGAGCGACGCGCTGTTTGCGTGTGCGCAGGGCCGGCCGGCGGAGCGGTAATGAGCGCAAGCGCGGCTCAATGGACCACCGCTCAATGAACGAGAGATGAGTCACGCACCGCGCCTCCGCCATAGAACCGTTACTACCAGTCGCCGCACGCAGACGCGACACCTCTTGCACATGTGTTTCGGATTAGTGCCGCCGGAATAGAAAATATTTACAATTCTTTCACAATGCCCTTTATTTGCATTAGCATCGCCATCTGTTTGCAAACAATTGTAAAACCTCCCCTTCTTAGTAATCACTAAAGCTGAGAATAAATGTGGGCTGCACCTATAAGCCGCTTAGTGACAACTAGCAGCTGGATTAAAATAAAAATATTTTAAACTTTAACATTTTTAGAATTTTATATTGTGATCAAAAGATAAGAAGAACTATGTACTGAAATATTTAATGGATAACTTTAAAAAACATAATCCTCAGAGAGGCAAGTGATATTTAGGCAGAATATCTAAGAGCGTCGCAAGTCAGTCAGGCATGATCGGAGAGATTTCCTCACCTAGCGCGATGTTGTGCGGCGCCAGGCAGAGGTGCGCAGGCGCCGGCGCACATGGTGCCCATCTCGAATCAACGCGCTTCCGCCCATTTGTGCGGCCCACAATACCCATACAAACTTGAACGTTCTATAGCATCCGCAGCCTTCTGCGAACCGTAGGCGAACTACGTGTGGGTGCCAATGTTCAATTACATTTTTAACAATATATTTTTGAAAACCTCTTTACAGTACCGACACAGCATTCTTTATTTAAATGACAGGAAGTCCGTTTAACAGCATAACGCCGCTTTTTTTTTACTTTATAGAAGAAATTTAACCGTCACGTTTTGGTAATGGTAGACCTACTTAATTTTTAAATAAACGTACCTAGAGTAAATAGTGAAAATACGAAACCACTAAGGTGTTATTAAAATAGATAATTTAATAACACCTTCATTAAAGTAATTGAAAGAAAATATATAAGTATTAGCTACCTACACTTTATTGGTTTCTGTGAAGGTTTAATTAGAGGTTTGATTTATAATCAAGGCAATCAATTCATTATATTAAAATATAACTTGTGCAAATTGTTCAAGCCATTTTAGCATGAATATACATGCTAAACACTGTGTATGTGAGATGTTGGTTGATATAAAATTTAATACATACGTCTAATAAAATATACATACACTACCATGTACCAATATTTCAAAAAACGATATCAATATTATATATAACAGTAGAGCTCTTAATTCTAAGGAATCTCACATTCTTTAGCGTAAAAGAAAAATTTTACGACAATAGGAAGTCCTTTTTAAATGCTCGGTTTATTTTTTCTATTACTACAGGGGCGCTTAGCATACCTCAGCAAAGGAATTTCATTCATTCATTCATTCAAGTAATCGTTTTGTTCGCGTAGGACTGTCAAAAAAATGAGGCCATAATAGGCGTTAAAGACGACCCTTAGCGACAGGCCGTCTACATCGCCCACGCTAATACAGGCTGATGTTTTTCGTCTGCAGGTGCTAATATAGACAGTAAAGAAATAATAATATTACGCTTTTTAGGAAAAAAACCTTTTTTTTATAAAAACAAACAATAACATTATTTATTGTATTTCTTAATACAATAAATATTTTTTATTAATATTGTATACTGTTTATGGGTATAATTTTCTTTTAAAAACTAATACTTAAGTGCAAACATTAATATTGTTCAATATAATTATTTTATTGTTTTTTTTTTAATTTGAAATAACTAATTAAAATACCTAAAGGTACGTCAAGTACAGACATTATATACAATACCTAAATTTACACGTAGTAACATAGGTACTTAAACTCTATCGCAAAATAGTCAATTGAAAGTTTACAATGGGAACCACTTAGAATGTAATGAAAATGACCATAAACAATATGACATGTTAGAAATATTTTTATTATTTATCAGTGCGCAGTTTTACGACAGATGATTATAGGCTTTTATGTATATGAACACTATTATAATAAATAACTACAGTAATAAATAAAGTCTACACTATTATTGACAAATGATAAACACAATTACTCAACTGATTGAGTATTCATAACAATTGTTTGTTTTACCATACATTTTAACAGTGAGACGCAAAATCCATGTGTTTCTATAAAATTCTGTTACGTCGATATTGAAATATTAACAAAAAATCTACGATACATTAAGGACGCATAAATAAAACATTCTATTCTTAAAATCGTTTTAGATTATGTGATTCTTGAAAAACAATAAACGATAGAAAATGGATAAACATTTTAGCATCAATGCAGTGACGTAACAACCTGTATATATTTCGGGGTCCTGTGATGTATGGACGATACACCTTAAGGTGTTTGTGAGACCGACTTCTGAGAAGAATCTCAGGAATTACACCATTTTAGTGTTCCAAGTGATGTCATAGATCAATATTGTTCAATCGTAATATTTTATATGTAACGTCCCGGATGTTATTGTAAGTAAACACTACATGTCAGCTAATTATTTTATAAATAAGTGTGACTGTAGGTAAACCCAGGAGAGGTAATATTATTTTAGAATTATTCATTTGAATGTGTAAGCTTTGAACACATTTCTCAATTTAGACAAAACTATAAATACTCTCGAGTTTACTTATCTAATAAAATATAGTATTATTATATAGGTATGATTTCGATTTAGCATATATTTACTTCTTTGCCTATTATTATTTTTACAGCGGTTTTGGATATGAGAGACTAAAGACGCATGCGCAATTTGGCGTTCTTTGTCACAGACAAATTACAAGTTAAATTGTCTGAAGTTTTTAACTGCACTCATTAATTAACTTCATCCAGTCATCGGTTACATCATCTCGTCTCGTTTCGTTCGTATTTCGACAAAAATATACGGACCCCGCGTCAAATAAATAAATGATTGCTGCGTTTGGTTCGATGCACAACAAGAATGCATTACAAGAAAACCATTTAATCAGAGTAGCAGTATTATTCGTCATTTGAAATGTGTACCGCGACTGGGAGGCGCCTCTGCGTATTGTTGACCATCTATATATCAACTAAGTTTAATCGTCTCCAATCGCTTTGATCAGCGGTTGTATCGCGGCGCCGGCGCACCGCCCGCATTATGCCGCGCTCACACAAAAAACGGGAACAGAAAAAGGTAAAGTTCCTCAAACGCCAGGTACAGGCGTTTAATGCGAGCAGACGTATAAATCAAACCGAGGGCTCTAACAACTTATGACATAAAATCCTTTATTATTCACACGGATTCGAATAAAAAAGCATCGACGGTGAATAGCCGAGCGGCTGGCGCAGGCGCAGCGGAGGCCGACGCGCCACGCATCGAATAACATTACAGGATTAAGAACACTTTTAGTTTCTTTTTTGAATGGAACAATTAGAAACGGACGTGATAGGTGTGACAAAAAATATCTTAAACTTTTTGCTCTTATAAGGGATCAGCTTTACATGCCAGTGGGCTGCCTAAAATACGATTCTGGGAAATTGGATTAGGTGATGCGCGAAAAAGCTTTTTGTACGTTTTGTGAATATGTTAGGGAATCGATTCATAATTATAATTAATTGAAAGTTATGTTACCTGTGTATGGATAAAGTAATAAATACGATAATATATTTACATCAAACGATGTTATTAGGCGCGAAAATTGGCCCCGAGATCCCACATTTGGGTAAGTGGGGCTAAAACGAACACACCGCATTTTTATTTGAAAATCTTATATGCTATCTAGAATCATGTTTCGAAGTAAATTATCTATGCTCAGTAACGCTATATTAAAAACTCTATAAAAACGATTATGCACACTTATATTTCCTGGGAAATTTGATATGGAGTTACGGACAGACGCGGGTCTAGACTCGTCGTCATCTAGACAATAAAGACGATACCAAATGGCTATATGTATACATAAAGAACATTTATTTTTAGTTACGTGTGAACGTACCACCAATTAGTACATAACCTATAAAAACGTATTGACTAGTAAGTCCACTCTGTTTTGTTTAGAAAAACTAAGTTTTTTTTTTAACTAACAATTTAATAACCCTGTTATTTAGATAGAAATAGAACCTATTTAGATTTCCCTTTACGATAACACGATCTTAGGTACCCTTCGCGTAACAACACCAAAGTCTGAATTCCAGTTCCAAAGTTTGAGTGTCGTTGCGTTTCTTTATGGTTTCGGTTATATTTAATGATTATTATAATATTATCTACTTCAACCATCTCTTCAATGCCAACCATCATCAACTTGTTCTAAATTTATTTCAAGAAGTCAAAAGGGGCAATCGCGCCTACTGTAGGGTAACTTTTAAAATTTCAACAGAATAATGATTTTTAATAAACTCAATTCTTTCTCATATAGTAAACGATAACTTGCATTGACATTTAATACTTCAATACGAGAACATGATTTAGAGTTGTTTTGTGCGTAAAGATAGAAAGCGCCACAGACTTTTGAATCACTGCACATCCCCCGCAAACTATTCTCGATGTAGGAAACAGGTTATTATGGTGATTCTACGCCAATAATAGTATCGCAACACTTAAGCAGTATTATGCTCTTCAAATGCAACACTTTATTGCTATTCGCGGCTTCCGCGCTAAACCATGCATTTACGCACGAAATACGATTCAATAAGGAACTGTATTATGAGCTGGTGATCTCAATAAGGTGGATTTAATTATCATTAAACATGCTGAAACTACTTCAATCAAAGAAAATAAATTATATCTGTTTAAGAAAGACATAGGTTAAAACGCAAAACTACAAAACAGACACACAAAAATGTCATACAGTTACATTTCAGTATCTCTTTTATTTGTTGTATAATCTTCATCAAACTTCACCTAGGTCTTTCCATTATTCAGTTTAGTTTATCTCTTTGATGAATTCGACGCTTATTCATGCAAAAGAATTACTAAAGACACCACGCCACATTACTAAAATTCTGATAGAGTCGAATTTATATTGTGTACCTAAGTTTTTCACTCCATTTACGATATGAGGGATAAATCAATATACAACGTATCCCGTTACATTGCACATGGGATATTTTTATCGAAATTGTAATAAACAAACGTACTTATCCTGTTTGTATAGTTATACGTACACGCAAGTGTGACGACTTGCACAATAATTGACGTACTGTGCAAGACCAATGGTTGATTGTGTATTTGGTAGTGCGCGAACAACGGTACATGATCACTTTGACCGTGCAAAACGACCAGTGTGTAGAAATTAATTAAATAATCTGTTAACTTGCAGCCATGACCTAGACTAGAGAATTGAGGTATCAAGTAACTGTTTTTGTTTTTTTTTTTTTACTGAAAAGTTTGTGGTGTATCTACGCAGTACACCTTTTTTGGGGTGCAGAAAAATTTCATGCTTTGTCTGCCACTTCGTGGGTATATCAGTGTCGTACCGTCACGGCCATGGGATTCGCGACATTAATCACGACCACGATAGCCTGTGTCACAGTGTTCGCAATGCCCCTTTAATAGGGCGAGACCTCTCCCCACAGGCATACATACAACTAGCAAATTTATAGAGAATCATCATCATCATGCCAGCCTATTTAGTGCTTAGCCACGAGCCACTCACTCATTGTGTTTTCCCTTAATAACAATGCAAGGAACATACGTGTTTGTCGGGTATTTCTTATTATTAGATGTATTTACAAAAAAAAAAAGTATATAACTAATAAATCTATGGCGGCCTAGTTTAAAAAAAAGTTTTTTTTTTTTGTATATCTACCCCAGGATCTGGCTACAGAAACGAATACACTATAAAATAAGGAAGGAAAACCTTAATAATAGGATATTTTTAAGTCCAATAGTAATGGTATGTGTATGACTACTACCGGATCTTCCTATTCTACGTTAGGTCAGCTACCTCAAGTAGACCACCAGGCGTATCAATTAGAATTGACGCAAACACAACGTACGCTAATACCGAATATAGGCCCGTGACGTCACTCGCTGTTGATTAACAATAATCAATGAAGCCATGTTCATCACTTGACGGTAATTAATTGATTGATGCAAATTTCAATCAATTTGAAAAAGCATTTGATAAATAAAAACTTACTTACTTTCCGAACAGGTGGGTACTAAATACATGTTCAAAATAGAAACCCAAAAATATAAAATCTACATATAAATAAAACTCAGTTTGCAATAAATCTTTTAAATTTTGATGTAATATTTTCTTTTAAAAAATGTTTCAGTTCGTAATAATTTTCTTTGTTTACCATTTTTTAAAATAAATAACTATTTATAAATAAATAACTTATATTGTAAATACATCTATCCCATAAAAATATTAACTAAGTATGTATCACGTTAATTAACGTTATGCTGGAACTAATAATAATTCAAAAATTTAATATTTAGTTGTAGTTCCAAACCACCCCAATCCACTCTTAAGTATGACCCTGTTTAAAAAATAATTTAAATTAAAAAAACGTCCTGTCTTTCTCGGTATATATTATTAGTGACTATATTACTAATCAAAGCCTACTACTATAAAAGGCACACAAGCCAAATTCTAGCGCTAATGCGCAGAAACAACTTGGGCATTGTGATAAGAAATTTGACAGGACACTGTTGTTCAAGCTAAGGCTCAGCCTTAGGTTGAATAACAGCGTACGCAAAACGCCTAGGTACCTGTCGACGCTGTGAGGAGGCTGATGAAACGCCACTCCACCTTCTAGGGGAAAGTGGATCGCTATATAATACACAAGCGCAGTGCTCATCTAGGGAAACAAATTCTAAGCTAGTTTTTTCTGCCTACCCCTGAAAAGGCTAAACTTATTATTTAATAATATTATTATAAAATTATTTATTTATTATTTTTAATTTTATTTATATCATCTTATTAGCAATAATCCCTTACATTGAATTCTTCGAAAAAGACATAAGGTCATATATTATAGTCATTTTTGTTCTTCATCGACCATTCATGTATATATACATATATACTCATATGTCTGTATTAATCACTTCTTGCTTCTTGTGCAAAATGAATATTGGTAGATTTTTGCAAAATTCTTGTCTAAAAGTGACACACGTACCTCATATACAGGAACCAGTGTGAACTACTCTTACGGAAAAAAAAATTGAGATAATTTAACACGTAATCTAATAATACTTCGGAAATGCCGACACGAATACTCAAATATATTGAAGTGGGTCTGACCGTATGAATGGACTAGCTAATGAACGGATATAATATAATCAAAGTATTCAGATCGACAAATTCACGGAAAACTAATGTTAAACCTAAATGATGAAGTATTGTCTGGGATCAATTGTACATATTAGGTACGTTGGGAATTCCTTATTGCATTTATAGCAATTTATAACCAACTTCAGAAAAGAGAAGTTTCGTATTTATATATTTTTATGACCCCGACACCGAATATATACCTCTTACTGCTTGAACTCGATTTGTCTATTTTAAATGACGATAGCGCAAAAAGCCGGTAGGGTTTAAATTAGGCAGCCTATGTATCTTCCTATTTACGTACAAATGTTCCACTACAGCGCCTAAAGTAGGTACCCATCTGATCTGATTCGTTATTATGATCCCGGTAACAATGGCTACATTTTACATAAACAAAATCAATACGATGGATACATGCAAAAAAGATTGAATTTAAGAAACATTTTTGGAATTCGGCAAACGGTCAGACAAGAGATAAGTGCTCTTCGTCGCTTATGAACACCTGCAACACCTGAGGAGTTGCTGATGCAGTGCATCCCTAAAAGTTCGTCTTACCAAAAAAAACTTTTTTTTTTGTTACCGCCAAGGTGGCGAACAAGCATACGGCCCGCCTGATGGTAAGCGGTCACCATAGCCTATGGACGCTTGCAACATCACTCGCGCGTTGCAGACCCGAAAAACCTCTTAGAGATTTTTGGAGGATTCACTGCGCCGACAGTTTGAGGGAATATTCCTCTTGCTGCCAACGCAGCGATCCTTAGAAGGAGCTCTGGCGACCTTACTCACTGCAGGAACACAACACACAATAAAGTGTGTTATTTGGCTGCAGTTTTCTGTAAGGTACTTCCCCAGATGGGCTGCTCACATAATATTTAAAAAATTGGTACCGATACACGATATAAACGTCGACATAAATTTGTTACAGATGATAGCCATACTTAGGATACAATAGTTAGTCATAAAAATACTTTAATATCCAAGGCAAAATTACGCATTTTACCGGATTTTACCATAAAAAAGCAGTGACAATAGAACTTATGTCATTACTGCCTACAACTATGACTACATTGCACGACTAACTTATCTCATTTGATGTCACCGACTTATTTCATTACATCTCTATATACAACTGTGCTACAGGAAAGTTCAGGCCGAAATTATAAACTGATAGACGTCCAAATGACATAATTCATTCATACTATCACGCCTGTATTCCCCGAAGGGATAGACAGAGGCGTACTACACCCATATTTCGCTGGTATGTTTAGGTCCCATGTAATAGGGGGTCAGCCTATTGCCATCAACCGGGTACAAATCCAGACTCCGAGTTGCTATTGGAAATTCCACAAAAAACCCAACACCACTACTCGACCCAGGGATCGAACCTACGTAGCATAGCAGTCGCTCTTAGGACCACTACACCAACGAGGCAGTCAGTCAAATGATATAAATAAATAAATATCCTGGGACATTTTACTCATCACCATCTAGTCACAAACTAAGTAGAGCTTGTACTATGGGTACTAGACAGTGGATATAATACTTATATACGTTTTTTTTTAATTCATACTTATTGTATGAATTTATTATATTTATTTATTTATTGTATGAATAAGAATATCCAGACAAACACAAACATATTTTTATATTCATCCATAAAGACATAATGAACCCATTTTAGTATCTACGTCACATATTAGGCCCTCGTTGACTAATTCTGAGATAGTAAAACATTGGGAATTTCACACCGAACCTTGTGGTCTGGTGGCATGATATATTACTACCATTAAAATAAAAATAGAAGATGTAACTAATTGTAGAATTAGTCATAAACATGTTCTTTGAGAACTTACAAGTTGTTTAATATAAATTGTAGGTGTCAAATTACCTTGTGCCGGATTTAAAATAATAAATACATACAAACACGCCTTAAGTGCTTATGCAGAAATTATAGATCTCTACTACTATTCTTGCATAAGTATGTCTTTTGCTTCATCCACTTCGTTACATACTACGTAATTTTAATTTGACGACGTCTGTGGTCTAGTGGTTTGAGTACCGGACTGCTCACGAGGTCGTGGGTTCGATTCCCACAGGACACAAATATTTATGTGATGAATATAAGTATCTGTGTTTGTCTGGGTGTTTCTTCTGTATTATAAGTATGTATTTATAACAAAAAAAAGTATATAAGTATTATATCCACTGTCTAGTACCCATAGTACAAGTTCTGCTTAATTTGGGACTAGATGGCGCTGTGTAAAAATGTCCCAAGATATTTATTTATTATTTATAATTAAGGAACAATAAGGTCAAGTACACCATGTCGCTTTTATAATTCTAAAAAAGATGTGGTTTCTGTCAATAAAACCAGCAGACGAACCACATGATTGTAACTAGTTATTGCCGCCCATAAACACCTGCAATTGTAGAGGCGTTGCTGATGCGTTGACAAACTTACCGACCCTAAAAGCCGGTACCAACTGCTAAGCAACCGACAGAAGAAATCTGGAGTTACAATTCCAACCAATTAGACAAGAACTAACAGTATAAATAATAAATACACTCACTAGTAATCAGAATTATTGCATAAATCACATCACATCACATCAGTTTCAAGTAACTTTTTGAGGCAAAGGTTATGGGTGGCTGTGTTTTGCTGCATTAGTATGTCAAAATATGATACACATAACATACAGAAGAGAAAAGCATATTATACTGAGTAGGCTTAGTTTACTATAACCATCCGCTGCATCTGTCTGTCTGTCTGTTCGCGATAAATTCAAAGACTACGGCACCGATTTTCATGCTGTTTTCACCAATGGATACAGTAGCTCTCGAGGAAAGTTTTAGTATATAATTGGCAAAGTTTTTTTATACGTTGGCTCAAATATAAATGGCCACGCGGACGAAGCCGCTAGCGGAAAGCTAGTAGTAAACTAAACTAAGTACCTATACTAAATATATAAGACTCAAAGGTTTCGTATTTACATTTATCAGCGAAGCGCCACGTCTCGTGATGATCTGCCAACAATAAAAGCTTACTAGGTCTAGTGATGCGACACCGCTGTTTACACGGGCGTCATAATATCTGCATAATTAGCGCCTGCCGTCGCCCCATACCCATTTATTCATTATAAACAATTCTCGGTTAAATTGCACCTGTAATTTGTACTGTTCAGTCGTGCGTTAACACGACCGGGTGTCATTAAGTCATGACATTTAATGCGCCAACTCACGATTTAGCATAACAAATAATAGACATGTAACATTTTGTTGTAACGAATGCATGGAATGTTTCCGCATGAATGTAAACACCAATGGACATCTCTAACATAATCTTCATAATTACTTGTTTGAATTCTTTAAATATGTTAGTGTATGCATTTATTGTATTTACATAAGAATTGACATGACAATGTAGTCGATTGACACATGTCTGCACAATGAAGACTCAGTTGTTTGTTTGTAATAAGTTACTTTATCCGACAGTTTGTTGATTTACCTATATTGCTATATTGTTACTATTAATTTACCGATATTGAGGGAGTTTTGATAAAATATGTAATCCGCTATTTTGTGGCGGCGGCCATCTTGGACCGATTTCATCAAACATAGCTAAGAACACTCCCGACTAAAACACCTTTCAAACAGAAAAAAGAAAATCTAAATCGGTCCATCCGTTCGGGAGCTACGATGCCACAGACAGACACACACACAGACACGTCAAACTTATAACACCCCGTCGTTTTTGCGTCGGAGGTTAAAAATGGATGATTAATACAATCATCCAAGTCTGGTATAGTTAAACAAATCTATCGCATACATTTTACAGTCTTTGTGCTCCAAGCTGTGGACTATCCGGCAAACAATTTACTATCCATCGGTCCATTGAAGATCGCACTAAAACGATGTCTGATAACCGAATAAACACAACTGAGTCATCGATCTATTCGATGTCGATGTTACTAGTGAAACACACTGGTTCCACTACACTTGAGATCTGTGTTGTTGTAATATAAATAAGTACAGACACAAGCATCAATACGTATACATTTAATTCTGACGACGACGTCTGTGGTTTGAGTGCCGGACTGCAGTTCACGGTGGATTCGATTCCCACATGACAGATGACAGATGATTATTATTTATTTTATTTTATTTTCAAATTCAATTATTACAAAAAAAAATATTATTAAAAAAAATATTTACAAAAAATGTATTAGGTTATATCCATTTTCTTCGGGACTGTGTATAATGTTCCATATTTATAAAAATATATTATAGACTGTATTGTCCCCAATCCTGAGCAAAGGCCTCCCTCCATTTCTTCAACCTATAACAATATCTATTATTTATTTGCTTAGTTTCGAAAGCGGTTTTCTCGTGTAATGATAATTGCAACTTTGAGACGACACCAAAAATTACTATGTTCGTAAAGTCATAAAATTGCTATCAATACTTTAAAAAAAATCGATATTTTCCAAGGGTACCTACTACTCAAATGGGAAATACTAGGCAATGATGAAGTAAACGAAGAGCAACTTGCAGAAAATATATCAATCAAGCAACTGTTGGACTTCTGCAAAGCAATCAGAAGATTCGCGACGCCGAGCGCCAGTAACCCATGAAGGGATCCACCAAAAATGGGGAACTGGGCGAAATAATCCCAACAAGAGCACTGATCGCCCGCCTGGTGCCTGCAGGCTTCCCCAAAGATAAATAGAAATAGAAGGGTACCTACATACCTATACCTACATATATTTATGCTCGTGACTGTACAGTGCACTCGATATCGATGGAATAGAAAGAAATATGAGCTAATAGAGTAGATTTATTAAAATCCGGATTACGTAAGGGATTGTGTAATACCTAATTCAGGAATCAAACTAAATTTATTATGACAAATCTTTTAAGAAAAGTAAAACATGCAATACACAGCCAACACGTTTTAGATATTTCATGGGTTTCATTCATCATAAACTCTTGCCTGCAACTGGCCACAGGCACAGAATAAATAATAACAGAATGGCCACTCTCCGCCCCTCCCAAACGTCAGATATCTCAGGTCCCCCGCATCCTGCCGGTGTTCTTGCCGGACTACCAACAAACCCTACGCACCGTCACGCATACATTTGCACGTATACAAACGTAATTTTGACAAGTTTGACATTTGGTATTGTAGTGTGCAGCGGTATCGGAAAGTTTGTATGGAGTGTCACAGGTGTGGCACAGGTCTCCTCTCATTATGAGAGGGGTAAGGCTATAGTCCACCACGCTAGCCTAGTGCGAGGGAAAAATTCTCGGGGTAGCAGGTTTCTTAACGATGTAAGTACCTATTCCTTCTCCGTTTAAGCGAATGATAATTAAATAATAATAAATGAGTTTAATTCTTTTACAAAATCTTTTGAAGAATAATAAAGCATTCCCATTTCTCAAGTCTTATCAGTCAAGTCCCTCAAAGCCTTATTTATCTAACTTATTTATTTATTTATTATTATTACAGAAAAAACAAAGCTCACAATTAAACATTGCCCCACAAAACTGTATAGTAGTCAGTTTGACTGTGGGATCTCGAGTCTCTATACAATGTTAAACATAGACTAATCTCTATCATATTTATATATTGTACTATTCGTATTTCGAATCCTGTTAGGTAGTTACTCAACAAACCTTCTATGACTTGTTGCTTCGAAAGAAGTTTAAATGATATAACTTTATTTTTAATCAAACCTTTTTAAAAAAAGAGCGTGGTAGTTTTGTGCAATGGAGACATACGGCAGACGCCGCAGACGGACGGCATACTGCGCACACTGAAATTTGGCAGAAATGACGCTTTTATCAGACCACGCATATGCGTCATAGTACCTAGCTCAAACTCTATAAATAATACGATTTACCATTGACACGAAAAGAAGAAGAAGAAGTAGTAGCCTAGTGTACCTACCTACCCACTTAGACGAGCTTATGCCTCCGATTACACTTTCTAAGACAAATAAGCTTTTGTCTTTTGTCCTTCCGAAATAATATGGATAAGAACGAGACACGGACATACTTAACTGTAACAAAATAACCTAACCTAACCTAAATTAAAAATTTTGAAAACCCCCGACACGAAATGTAATTTGCCATTTTGTAGTGGCGGTCATCTTGGATTTGAAATTTATCATAGTGTATAGTATTCTTCTAGTTAAGCCCTTTCATTTAATACCCATATTGAGGGAGTTGTGAAAAAATATGTAATTCGCTATTTTGTGGCGGCGGCCATCTTGGACCGACACACAGACACGTCAAACTTATAACACCCCGTCGTTTTGGTTAAAAAGAATACAGGTGTATATTTTATTAAGTCCGATGATACCAGTCCATCAAAATCGTAAGCTTGAAATTTGAAAAACACCATGTATGTACCAATGATTTGTTTCCATATACAAATACAACCCATTAGCGAGATATACAATAGTTTAGTAGATAGCATAATAGTGCCATCACCGAAGATTATGGATATGATTCACTAAATTGTACAACACACTGTATTGCATAAATGGCCTTGGATCAGCTAATGTTTTAAAAAGAGCAGAGATGGTATACCTAACATACCATCACGCCTGTATTCCCTAAAAGGTTAAGTAGACAGTATAATGTACACAATTTGCCTGTACGTTTTATGTCCCATGTAATAGGGACCGGCCTATTGCTATTTCATCATCCTCCTCCTGTGCATCGAGATCTCAATTCACTTGGTGTCGGCGCAGTCTTTTTAACCCCCGACGAAAAAACGACGCGGCGTTATAAGTTTGACGTGTCTGTGTGTGTGTGTGTGTGTGTGTCTGTCTGTCTGTGGCATCGTAGCTCCCGAGCGGATGGACCGATTTTGATTTTGTTTTTTTTTGAAAGGTGAATTAGTTGGGAGTGTTCTTAGCTATGTTAGATGAAAATCGGTCCAAGATGGCCGCCGCTACAAAATAGCGGATTAAATATTTTTTCACAACTCCTTCAATATGGGTATCAAATGAAAGGGTTAACTAAAGAAACAGACACTATGATAAATTTCAAATCCAAGATGGCCGCCACCACAAAATGGCAAATTACGTTTCGTGTCGGGGGTTTTCTAAATTTTTAATTTATTCTTCCATACATCTATACTTAGCCATCATCTCGTCATTCAACTCCTTTGTGGTCATATTCTTTCTCACACAGTCCATTCATCTTTTATTTGTCTTCCTCTTCCCTTATATCCATCCACATGGCCTATAGCCATTTACCAGGCATTTTTGAAATTGTCAGTAGCAGAATCCGTGCCTCGTAGAGCACGTAAAGCCGTCGGTCCCGGTTGTTATACGAACACCATGACAATCGTTAGTGGTAGTCAGAAGCCCAAAAAGCCTGACAACCAGTCTATCCCTCGAATATCGATATTGCTCAGAAATTGGATTGCGGAGGTCTGCCCAGAAATTGGGTTGCTTCGTGTAAAATACTAATGTTCAGCGGCATCTGGTTAGACTGGAAGCCGACCCTAACATGGTTGGAAAAAGGCTAAGAGAGTGATGCCAGTAGCAGAATTTCATTAGAAATTTTACCAATTTTCTCGATCTGGGGATCAATGCTACGAATTGACGCTCTACAGCGAAGTCTGTGAAGATAAATCTGTGTAAACTTATTTAGTTTTTTAAGTGAGCTGGGGTCACATTGCCCTTGTATACAAATCTAGACAGAATATTCTCACGGCAAAATTATTACATTGTAAAACTGCAACAAAATTCCACACAGGAAATCCCAATACATCTAAGTCATTATAGTTTAGCGGTTAGGAATATTTTATATATATCAAAGTGCAATTGATAGCAGTTCTGTTGAAGTTTATGCACAATTTATAAATTACCTACTTACTAACTGAGCCCCGCGGTTTCACCCGCTGTGTGAAAACAGAGAAAACCATATTTCTCAGATGTATTGTATTCTGTATGTATTTGTAATGTATTCCGTTTGTATGTATTGTCTTACGTGGAAATACGAAAATTTTATTTTGTAATTGTAAGTTTTAGTTTGTAAATAGTTAATCGTTTCGAGAACGTGATTATATATTGCTAACTTAATAGTGTATGTAGTGTATGATAAATCGGTGTCTTTTTCTGATTTTTTACTTTATTTTATTTTATATATTTTTGCCTTGCAACGTGATTTTAAATAACGTATAACTTTACTTAAAAATATATAAAAATCAATTCCTACTGGTAGTTCCACAAACAAAAATCAAACTACAGTTTTATTATATAAGTATAGATAATTTACAGAGCTACAACTAAGGCCGTATTATTTATAAATAATGTATTTAATTACCGCCTTTGATTACAAACAAACGTCTTGTTCATCAAACATGTATGTATGTATTTATTCAACTTACAGATTCCACGACAAATTGATGTATGTCATTTGATTTTTATGGCCTATTAATTGCAAATAAGTTTCGAGGAAAATACGAAGGCTTACTATTTTTATTATAAGATATATCGCTCGCGATATTCTCCAGTACGAGTTTAAACAATCATTAGATTATTAAATAAATAAAAAATGAATTTCTTAGAAATATTGGAAGAACAGAGGACGACATGATAATTTTTAAGTTGAGAGAATGGGTTGGGGCTATTTAATGTATAAAGAAACATCCCTGTCTTTCAATCGTAAAAAGATTGCAATTCCACGTTGTAGTACGACCGACCGATAGCAACTCTATACGTGCATTACTCAACATGTTCCAATCAATGAAGTCATAACAATTAATATTCATCCGAATAATAAATGACCAAAATTCGATTCCCAAACTCGGTGGTCAACAAAGGTATCATTAGAATGATTAGTCGATTATTCAATCGGATCAGATAAATCGATTGCGACATATCTGTCCCTCAAAGTGGATTGTTGAACGGTTCGGCACGTTTGTGGATGGCGAGTTTTTGTGCAGTGAAGTCATAACCCATAATATCGTCCTTGTTAAGGCGGAGTTACCTCGTCTATCATAAGTACTATTACACCTAATATATTTTACCTAGACTTGCTATTATAGTTTTATGCGGACGGAAAAAAATTGTGTAGGTATCACTTTCAATAAAATCTAAGGTGAAGTTTAATGTTGATGTTGATTACTTGTTTCTTTAGGTACCTACGTACTTAGTTATGATGTATGGTGTAGGTACATAAAACTAAGACACCCGTAAAAAAGAACTATTCAAAAATTACATTATAAGATTCACATTTTTCCTGAGCTGTTAGGGCCGGTTCACATAGACCGAATCGGCAAAGCAACATTTAAAAGTAATTTAGAAAAATAAAGTTGTAAGACATTTACATTTACCTACGCCTTATTTTTCGTTTGTAAAATCGTTTACGATTTATTTTTACATTTCACATAATTTGAACATAATAGGAGGACTCTCCCAATGTGCGCAGTTTGAAATATTAAAAAAGCATCCGACTATCATAATCATAATCATTTACTGGCTAAAAGTGTTGTACAATGAAGGTCTTAATATAGTAATTTAGTATCCTAGCACTTAGTCACAGATAAGACATGCAAATACAGTCATACATATTATATTAATCACAAAATCAGAACCCTCACAGCTTCGTTGTAATTAGTCAAACCGTCGCATCGTATCACTAACTAGGCCTTAAGTAAAAACTAGTTTATTTCCTAACACTACAGTTAACCGATAGCAGTCAATAATAATTACCAGTTGATGGGAGATAACGTGCGCGTGAGTGGCGGGCTTCAAGCCTAGCACGCAGTGCGACAAGACGTTATTACGTCACGGAATTACTTGAACCTTTCATAGATAACCTTTTTTATAAATCCTCGCGGATCATCCTCCACCTGGCGAGCTAGGCTGGGGCCTAGCTGTCCCTAGCTTTCCCTCCATTACCTAAGCCGAGGTCCGTGTCTATTATACCTAAGTCTGGTCCCGAATGGAGGCCCTTTCAGACATTCAATGCCACGCCATCTTTTCTGGTTAAGTAGTCAAGTTATCCTCAAACGAACAACTAAAATCCATAATAATATGAATGCCAAAGTAACCCTGTCTGTTTATTACCTTTTCACACCTAAACCACTGGACAGAATTCGAGAAAATTTCGCAAGGAGATAGACTGCATTCTGATGAAGGACATACTGTAGGTACATTTTGTATCGAAAAATCCTATTATTTTTACATCTGGTTCTCTGTAAAAAAACTGTTTTAATGCACCCAACATTTCGACTGAGATTAACGTTCACCTATCAAGATATTTAGGTATGTTATATATTTTGACGTAACATTTTTCTTGCTGATATTTATACGCAATTTTTTGTCCGAGTTTGTCTTGGATAGTTTGGGACCGGATTGGAAATGTGATTGTTAATCAAGCGAAATATATTTTTAACATGGGAAATCTCCAGATATTGTGTCTACTTGTTATTAAAGTAACTAGTACATATATAAGTCTATATAATTATATTATGTATGTATATGAGTAAGATATATAATTGTAATGATGGTCTAGTCATACTTACAGGTACTGTATTCAATTCCTATTGCCCTAGGCTATAAAATTTCCGATTAAGCAACCTACTTATATGAACATTTTCCTTAGGAAAACTTTGTACAGAAACAAAAATTCCAAACAAATGATGTTATAAACACTTTTCACAAGATTATTTTGTTGTTATAACTCTTAACATATAATACGTCATATTTAGTGAGACTCTAATAAGCAGTTAGGAATGATCATGAACACGAAAACGAGAAAAGTAAATATTATAAATGTAAACAGCGAAACACAACTTGATTAACACATTTCCAAAGAAATCATTAACACAATTGAGAATAAACTTGGCAACAGTTGCACGAGGACTCTAAATGTTCATTATAAATCACGATTAAAACGAGATTCTATAGTAAACCCTACCCTCAGACATAAAATAAGACCGCATTACAGAAAAATAATGCAATTCCGTGCCAAAACTACGCCCTCGCGTAACCTAGACATAAGTACAAAGTTAACATGCTGCAGAATACATGATAAATTAAAATTATCAACCCACTATACCAACCATGCTGTTACAAATCCGCCTACTACCTCCGCTGGAATCGAAACCACAACTCTACCTACTGAATGTTGATATGAAACAAACAGGAAAACTTATAAGATAAGAAACTGAACGAACAGACACCTAGACGCTTCGCGTGATTCTTATCCAAACATTTAAAATCTTGGATCTGACTGACCGACCATTTTAGGTAGTGACATCATTACATTGTTTTTCACTATAAATGACGACATATTAAATTAACACGTGTACACAATCTAAAAGAGAGCACTTTGACGTTTTTGTCGAAGTTTTTACGATAAAATAATTTGAGAGGCACAAAAAATAATCGAATGTGGTTCTATCAGATATGAGTCAACACCGGGAAAACTACTGGGCTTGGTTTAAAGCAGGCGAAATATATTATTTTAACGGAATTTTATTACCTAATCATGATGGCATAACGGTGAGTTATTTATTATTTTATTTATTTTATTTTATTATTTTAGGAAAACTTACAGCTAACAATTGGATTTGTGGTCGTTTTATCGCAAAAGGCTCGCCTCTTATTACATTGAACCTAAACGTAGTTCAGCTATGGGTGCTCAGCTCACCTCTGCTTAACTGATATAAAGGACTTTTTTTTAACATAAAACTGTATTCCCATAGGGATAGCCAGCCATATAATGTAAGTATATCCACTATTCACTGGTATGTGTAGAACCCATATTCTAATAGAGAGCAAGCCTATTGCCATAATTTATTAAAAAAGTTTAAAATGGCAAGGTCTATCTTTGAGTAAACCAAGTAAGTAGGTACTAGTCATCATAACTCAACAAATTAAACGTTTATCTTAATTATTGATTTATGTTTATTATTATTGAATATTACTGGGTAGACAAGTCTATCGATTGCATAATTAATGAGCTCAAAATCCAGATAAATTAGTAGCACGTATACAACTTAACTATAATTCGTTCTTCTTGAGACCGCTAGTAATAGTAAGTAATAATATGCCATCCGTTACTTTTTACCCCCAACGCAAAAAGAGGGGTGTTATAAGTTAGACGTGTGTTTGTGTACAGGTAAGTATATGTCTGTGGAATCGTAGGAACGAATAGACCGAATTTGATGCAGTATATTTTTAACCCCCAACGCAAAAACGGCGGGGTGTTATAAGTTTGACGTGTCTGTGTGTGTGTGTGTGTGTGTGGCATCGTAGCTCCAAAACTGATGAACCGATTTTGATTTTTTTTTTTTTATTTGAAAGGTGAGTCGGTTGGGAGTGTTCTTAGCTATGTTTGATGAAAATCGGTCCAAGATGGCTGCCGCCACAAAATAGTGAATTACATATTTTTTCACAACTCCCTCAATATGGGTATCAAATGAATGGTCTTAACTAGGAGAATACTATACACTATAATAAATTTCAAATCCAAAATGGCCACCACCACAAAATGACAAATTAGATTTCGTGTCGGGGGTTTTCTAAAGTTTTAATTATAACAGATTTTGGAGAAGCTTCTCTGGTGATCCTGCTCATCACAGAAGCTAAATCAACAGATAGTTATCTATATAGCCTGGGCAACTTACAAGTAGGTCGTTCACAACTTGTGTGGGGTTACAAACAGTGAGAACTATAGTAAGTTTAGTGCAGTTCTAGACAAAACTATAAATCTCAATAATTTGACTTTAAACGGTGATAATTGATAGTTTGACCCAATTCCCTGAGTGCTGCTGCATGTTATTGTGATGGTAATAGGTCTCCAGTCTTATTACATACACTAAACATGTTGAATTATCATCGTAACTTAGCATATACAATAGCGCCATGTACTGTAAATCTAAACAGCTTTACACTCCACAAAAGAGAACAAGCTTTGATATTATTTATACATCATATCTCTATCTAGTGTATATTATGTATATACTTTATTGGAAATGTAGAGACGAACTTGGAAGATTATTTTAATTTAGACATGTACTTTTCGCTCACATATTTTCTTTTACTCTCACTTTGAAACGCCGAGAAATCAACGATTGTCTGAATTAATTCTAACCGTTTTAATCCCGATGGTGTTATTAGGGACAGTGCATTATGTACCTATACTGAGAATAAGGAAGGTAGCTTGGGTCACTTCCAGGGCCATAATATAGGTATAGGGGGAATGAGAGAGCAGACCAACTAGCGAAGGACGCAGCACAAAAGTCTAAAACCAGACCGGACTACGATTCGTGTCCGATCTCATTCGCCAAACGACAAATCCGTAAGGATACGATTGGCGAATGGAACAGGAGATACGGAACCGGAGACACGGCTGGAGTAACGAAACTCTTCTTCCCGGACGCAACCGCCGCGCACACGATAGTTAGAGACCTAAGACCCACAGGTATTATTACCCAAATTTTGACCGGGCACGGTGGGTTCTCACCGTGGGGAAGAAGGTAAGTGCACATTTTATTATTACTTATGTATGTGATATAAATCCGACATACCCACATAAAAAAAATCCGAACCGCAAAAATAAACTTCTTACTGTCTCACTTCTCTTAACTCTCAGAAATTAAAAACACTACAATTTACTTTAACAGAAAAATATATATTAAACCTATAACTGCTGCGTTTGCCCAGTCAGTAAGGTCTAGGA
This sequence comes from Acronicta psi, assembly GCA_946251955.1. Lineage (NCBI taxonomy): Eukaryota > Metazoa > Arthropoda > Insecta > Lepidoptera > Noctuidae > Acronicta > Acronicta psi. The sequence continues at coordinate 3,440,959 of OX276475.1, read as the reverse complement.
TCGAATGGTGTTAAAATAGACATTACGATAACAATGACTAGAACACAAGCCTAATAAATACCAGAGCGACACGTGACAAGCACCTGACGTGGAAATTATTTTAATGGCAACACTGTTACGGACGTAGAAAACTTAATAAGTGAACAGAGGTGGACGTCGACGACAACGACACAGGGGGGCTAGACAAGTTGCATTTTGACATTCGAATCGACAAACAAAATGTATGTAAATGACATTAGTGACAGCCCGATTTGTCGAAAGCTTTTGTCATTTCCATACATTTTGTTTGTCGATTCGAATGTCAAAATGCAACTTGTCTAGCCCCCCTGGTACACCAATCTTCAGGTGACAATCACTACATATCATCACTGTGTGTATAAAACAAAGTCGCTTTCTCTGTCCCTATATCCCTATGTATGCTTAAATCTTTAAAACTACGCAACGGATTTTGATATTTTTTTTAATAGAGAGAGTGATTGAAGAGGAAGGTTTATATGTATAATACATACATATTATAGTGCAGAAAATACAAGAAATTCAAACCCATGCGAAGCCAAGGCGGGTCGCTAGTTACCTATAAAACAAAGTCTGTCTGTCTGTTTGTTCGCGATAAACTCAAAAACTACTGCGCCGATTTTCATACTGTTTTCACCAATCGATGGAGTGGTTCTCTAGAAAGGTTTTAGTATATCATTTATCAAGTTTTTGTATACATTGGCTAAAATATAAATAGCCACGCGGGCGAAGCCGCTGGCGGTAAGCTAGTAATTTCTACCAATCTTCCGATAAAAAATGGTTACAATTTTTTTTTTTTTTTTTTTTTTTTTTAATCCTGGGACATTTTTACACAGCACCATCTAGTCCCAAACTAAGCAGAGCTTGTACTATGGGTACTAGACAATGGATATAATACTTATATACTTTTTTTTTTGTAAATACATACTTATAATACATAAGAAACACCCAGACAAACACAAACACTTAAGTTCATCACAATAAATGTTTAATGTTTGTCTTGTGGGAATCGAACCCACGACATCGTAATCAGCAGTCCGGTACTTGAACCACTAGACCACAGACGTCGTCGAAATTAAACAAATAGATCCAAACTCCGTTACTTTTTTACTTTAATAAAACTGTTCAACCTTAGAATCGAACCCAGGACCTCAAACGTTTGCAGTCGCGATATCACCACTATACTAAAGTAGTAAGTAAGTATTACATATTACTCAAAACTAATATGTTTAATCATACTTATAATGTTCGAGACAAAGTTGCGAATTTTAAACATCAATATTCGCACCAATTATCTAAAATCCATTTCTATGATCTTATATAGAATTCTGTGGTGGCGGCAAACAGTTAATTTTATTCGTTATTAATTGAAGTGCGACGTACATAAATACGCCAGATTTATGCGTTCTAATACAACAGATACACAGTGAGATACGAACGAACACACCCACTTAGCTGTGCGCGTGTAATTGGCTATTTACTTAACATACATAATAGAATTATTAGCGGGAAAATGTAAAAGAGATTGCAAATGCTAAATTAAAGATATTTAACAAAAGGAACTGACAAAAGGGCATCAAAAAACTCATCCGCATCGCTATCAGTTGGCAGGGTACCGAAAAGGCTGGCTGTATTAATTAAGAAAATTATATCCAACCTCTTTTGAATCACAAGACGTTATAAAAACCCTAGGGGATGTTGAAGCCAAAGGGTTAAGACAGTAGGGTTCAAAACCGCCAAAGTAGTTCATGTTCATGCCCCATTTTACAGTTCTTTGGGTCCATCATAGTCATCACAGGTCATCCTATACCTCTTTGGGAATACAGAATCAAAGGTAGGCACTAGTTCATGAATTTTTTTATAGTCATCCAAATCGACCATGCTAAAAGTACTTTAAAGGAAGCCAAAAGTAGTCTTTCGCACCACCCCACGGTGCGAATTGCCGAAGAACAAAAAAAAATTGGTCAATGGTCTTGTGTGCTCACTGCACGTGAGTTTTACACTGTGAAAACCTCCTGTGAAGCGACGAAACACGATACATTTAAAGGCTTTAGGAGTAAGTTGTAAGTGTGGTGTTCGCTTACAGACAAAGTTCTTGAAAAATGACACTTACGCGAATTTAAAGACAAATTATATTTCAATAAACTTCTGTAGGTACAACACGTAGTGAAAATGACGACAGATACCAAAATCAGTTTTTAACAAAATCCTCTACTCACACACACACACACTATCCTTAATACACACATACTTACACCATCGAAAAGCGATCAAAAGATACGTGTTATGATCTCATTGTCGTTATCTCATTCGGTTATCTATTCACGACAATGACTAGGTGACTGGGGCCCGACTGTCAGATAATCATTAAAAGCCAATCACCATCAGTCATGGTACATGGGCGGGCTGGTGACGTCACAGCGTGGATAAAGGACATGGGACAATGGGTTGCGGTTTGGTGAATCGGGGTGAATCTGAGGACGCGTGAATGCGCTTGCGCCGGGTTTGGTGCGACCGTGTTTGTATTGGAACGGGCTATAGCTTGCTACATTATGTGGCTATGTGATTCATTATGTGGAAAGTCACCTTCAAATTTAACATGTTATAACTTATTTTTTTTTCTTAAATTAGTTATCAGTAGCCTGTATAAGCAGTAGATCTTTGTAGGCAACATTGTCTAGAATAGGTATCATCATATCAGCACTCATCAAAACATTAGCTGAAAAAGAGAGTTTTTTTATTATATTTCTTAATTTTATTATAAATAAATATCCTGGGACATTTTTACACAGCACCATCCAGTCCCAAACTAAGCAGAGCTTGTACTATGGGTACTAGACAATGGATATAATACTTATATACTTTTTTTTTGTAAATACATACTTATAATACATAAGAAACACCCAGACAAACACAAACACTCATCACAATAAATGTTTGTGTCATGTGGGAATCGAACCCACGACCTTGTGATGAGCAGTCCGGTACTCGAACCACTAGACCACAGAGGTCCTCGAATTAAGTCTTCCCACACTGCATACAATATAAATATTATAATATGAGTTATGAGAATTAGAAATTACTTAACCTAAAATCATTGAACCGATTCCCTTTTATTCTTTCTGAAACTGTGCAATTAGTCAGTCTGTGTGAATGATATTTAGTTTTAGTGATAAATCGTCAATCGTTAGTACCTACACCGGACACTTTATTTAGCCATTAAGCTATCGAGACCGCAGCCGCAGGTTAGAACTCTGTCTGCAACGAATTATTATTTCGCTAAAACTTAAATCTGCGCTAATGTAAAACACAAACAAACAATTTTTAAATTAGTTTAAAAATAGTTAAGAGAGTTAGGGCACAGCTACTATATGGCTCAAATCTGGAGCAACCCTTCTGGGGAAGTACCTCTATCTTGCAGAAAAACTGCAGTCAAATAATACACTTTTTTATGTGTTGTGTTCCTGCAGTGAGTAAGGTTGCCAGAGCTCCTTTTAAGGATGCGCTACGCTGGCAGCAAGAAGAATATTCCCTCAAACTGCCGGCGCAGTGAATCCTCCATAAACCTCTAAGAGGTTTTTAGGGACGGCAACGCGCGGGTGATACCCTTGGTGTTGCAAGCGTCCATAGGCTACGGTAACCGCTTACCATCCTTAGTGGTATAAAAAAAACAATCACATGATACCGCCAGTGTATAATAATTATCAAGTAACTACATAATTACTGACTAAAAAACGGAAATGCGTAACGAGTCCAATCTGTCAGAGCAGTCACGAAACGCCACAGAGCTATAATAGAAACATCAGGTGACAAATAATTCAAGCAATTACCTAGCCTGTTCGATTTTATTATTTATTACCACTTGTAATATTTACATATATCGCATTAGCTAATTAATATTTAAGAGAACTTAAATCAATATTGATGCAATTATATTATTAAAGTTACTACTGCGAGTTTGAAAGCAAATTTTTGGGGTGACATACATACATAATCTAATTTTTTGGGGGGAAAAGCCCAAGGGGTAAGAAGCCAGAAAACAGAGACCGCCACTTGCTACGATATTCTAGTATATTTCGTTTGCTTCTTCTTCTTTTTTTTTGACGGAATTAGTTTCTAGCTCAGAAGCTTTAGAAACTTAACCGGGCTTGGTGGCGAGGCACCGTGTGCCTCCAGCCAGAATTTTTCTTCTTCTACGGCCATACGTCTTTTCAAAGTGATTTACGAGTAGGTACTATACGCACCTCCCCCTCATTTTTCTCAGTTCGAAACACTACAATGTCTTTTAAATCATAAAGCACTATTTCTGTTCGGAGTTCTCAAGTTAAATATTAAGGTTTTTAAAAGTGAATAATTTTTGTTTGATAGAGCATAGAGTTTAGTTTACTTTACTAAAAAGTTTTAATAAGTCTAAAATTTTATCTATCAAGGTTTAAAGTTAACTATTATTATATAGAATAAAATACAAAAAAGTTACCTAATTATACAAATACGTAAAGCTGGCAGCTAAAAGCTGTATCACTCCTTATCTTTAGACAAATAAGTGACGCGGCCTACTAGGATCCTGGCATAAATATAAATAAATAACTAATTGAATTAATTTACACCCAGGCTAATACCGGCTCCATTTGGTTAATTCTAACCAACAAATTGTTGAGTGGTTAGCGGTGACGGCATGTCGTCGACGAAGTTATATTTTGCATAGAACTTGACAATAATTTACCACTTGAATGGATTTCGTATTCAGTTTTAATAGGTTTATATTTTACTAGTATTTCACCAGCGTCTTCGCCCGCGTGATAACTTCCATTCCCTGTTTCAGCCCCTTACAGCCCTTTTTTCGCATTAAGTAAAAAAAGTAGTCTATGTCCTTTATCAGGCTTTAGACTATATGTATACCAAATTTTATTTAAATTGGTTAAGTAGTTTTGGCGTGAAAGCGCGACAGACAGACAGACAGAGTTACTTTCGCATTTATTATATTAATAAGGAAGAAAGGATAAAGACTAGCAGTTGTCCGCGGTCTCACTCGCGTCCACACGTAAACATACAGGGTTCTCACGCTGCGTTTTCACCAGGGATGTACGAGGTAGCTAAACGGTGAACAAGGAAATAATCTACCAATCGGCTGTGTTTAAAACAGAAGCAAACGCAGCTTATTGGTGGAATTTCTCCTCGCGCACCGCTCAGCTTCCTCGCTCATCTCTGGTGAAAAGCAGCCTTAAGGGTCGCTAACGCGACTCCTCCGGAGGAGTCCGTTGGCGGTTATGACCACCTACCATCAGTTGGCACGTCTGCTTGTTTGCCAACTTTAAAACATTTGTTTGATTCATGATTTTTTTGCTGACAAATATCCAAAGCGGTTAAGACGTATAGAGGTACTTAATAGATAAACGGACAACCTTACTCTCGCATATTATACCTAAAACTAGCTTTCTGCCAACGGTTTCGCCCGCCTGGTCTAAGCATCACTACATAGTATAAAACAAAGTCGCTTGCTCTGTCCCTATATCCCTATGTATGCTTAAATCATTAAAACAACGCAACGGATTTTGATGCGGTTTTTTAGTAGATAGAGTGATTCAAGTGGAAGGTTTACATGTATAATACATAACCACGCGGGCGAAGCCGCTGGCGGAAAGCTAGTTTCTTATAAATTATAGGCTACTACTCAGTAAATATGTAGCTCTCTATCGTTAAAAGAATTTTTGAAATCGGTCCTTAGGTTTCGAAGCCTTTTCAATGCATACAAACAAATCTTTCCTCTTTATAATATTAGTATAGATACCTATAGGTAGAGCTTATAGTATCAACTACCCAAAGATCCAAACTTCGAGCTGGTTCTGGGAATTTCACAGAAAACCCGACAACAGTGGTTGACCCGGGAATCGAGCTCAGGACTTCTCGCGCTTATAACCAATGGCTAATAACGCAGCTCATTTTGTTAACCCCCGACGCAAAAACGACGGGGTGTTATAAGTTTGACGTGTCTGTCTGTGTGTGTGTGTGTGTCTGTCTGTGGCATCGTAGCTCCCGAACGGATGAACCGATTTTGATTTTGTTTTTTTTATTTGAAAGGTGAATTAGTCGGGAGTGTTCTTAGCTATGTTTGATGAAAATCGGTCCAAGATGGCGGCCGCCGCCACAAAATAGCGAATTACATATTTTTTCACAACTCCCTCAATATGGGTATCAAATGAAAGGGCTTAACTAGTAGAATACTATAACTATGATAAATTTCAAATCCAAGATGGCCGCCACCACAAAATGGCAAATTGCATGTCGGGGGTTTTCTAAATTTTTAATTTATGTAATATGTTAAATATTTAATCATATTACTACAAAGTCTATGTAAACATGGTTTTACGCAATGGCGTCATTTTATTCGTGATCGCTTACGGCAAATTGCAATAAAATAGTACAGCAATTAATGTGATAGGTATTTAGCGATAAAACTGGAAAATACCATTGTGAAATATACCAATAGACAATTGGATCATCAATAGAAATAAATACGAAAGGAAAATCTGAAATCAGAAAGCCAATTATGAAATTGTGATAATTAAAAATAAACGGCATGAGTCTAGTAAGGTCCCGTTAAAATTACTTAGCAGAAATAATTTCATACAATTTTTGATCAATTTTTTTACTTATACCAGGCCCTGAATATTCTATGCATTTGCATGGCTAATACAGGCAGAATATAAATAGAACTATCCAGCATTATCTTTTGTATTTTTTTAAGCATTTTCCATGCAAAGATTACAAGTTATTTTGAATGAAGGAAAAAATCGGCTGGCGGGCAGAAATCTTCCTTCACATTCTAATTTACGTCTTAAAGGTGACGTAGCGACATCTATTGTGAAGGTATGAAGGTGGTGTACCGAACCAGAAGACGCAGGTTCGAATCCTGCCCGCCAGCCGATTTTTTCCTTCATTAAAAATAACTATCCAGTATTGTTATATCTTGTACCATCTGAATTCCGTGCAAATAAATCTTTCTCTCTTTGTATATTTTTCATTAATCTAATGGTCTTAAGCGCGACTGCTACGTTAGAGGTCCTGAGTTCGATTCCAAGGTCGAGCAAAGTATTATTGGATTTTCCTAGAAAATTTGCAGTACCAGTTTGGATTTGTGCCCGGTTAGTGGCAATAGATTCCGACGGTCGGCCAATCTCTTTTCACTTACATAATTATGATGATGATGATGAAAACCCATGAAATAATATATTATATGAAAGTAGCATTCTTAAGCCTTGAAAATAGCGAATAAAAAACTACGAAAAACACCGCAAATCCGTTTTCAACATGATGTCACTGTGTGTCACATAAGTATTATTTCCATTACCTAGAGCAACAAGCAAAACCAATAATCACAGCGTAATTAATGACCGCATACGTTTTATTAGACATAGTAATTATGTCACGCGGCGGCGGCACCTTTTGATGGCGGGCGCTTCCGATACACATCACACTACGTCACCTTACTCTCATTACCGGTCACAATAAAGTAAGAGAGTACCAAAAGTATAACTCGGTTTTACGTATCTAGCACCTGCGCGGTGCGGGGGTTGTTTAAAATGTTTTTAGTGTAACAGCAAAAAACAAAGCTTGAGCACGTAAAGCCGTCGGTCCCGGTTGTCATACAAACACCTATGATAAAATCGTTAGTGGTATTCAAAAGCCAAAAAAAAGCCTGACAACCAGTCTATCCTTCGAATATCGGTATTGCCCAGAAATTGGGTTGTGGAGGTCTAATGGCAGTCGCTCCGTGTAAAATACTAATATTCAGTCGCAACTGGTTAGACTGGAAGCCGACCCCAAAATGGTTAGGAAGGAGGTTAGGAGGATGAATGTAACAGCAAAACACAACTCATGACTCAATTGTTTACAGAAAACCACATACCATTGCGCCTGTATTTTCCGGGGGGGTTATAAGAGGTGTACTCATCTACGCCCACAGTTCGCCGGTATGTTTAGGACCCAATAAGGGAGAGCCAATTACCTTTAACCGGTTGTGCCCGGTTAAAGGTAATAGGCTCTCCCTGCTCGACAAGCTGCGAATTGCTAATGCTTGCATTGCAAAAGTTGACAATTTCATACAAATACCCAATAATACTTTACTGAATGATCATTACGTTGTAGCATATTAAGCTTTAAATAGGTACTATATACTCTACTAAGTATAAATTTTGAAATATACTGTATACTTCTTAAATCTATACTTGTATTATAAAGTTCAGGGTATGAACAGATTACAGAATGTTCAGTGTACACTACGGTACTACTGATTCGATTTTGAAAATTCTTTCACAGTTAGAAAGGTATATCACTGAGTGCTATAGAGTACTTATCTATATACAAGTATATACTAGTATCCTGCTAAAGAAAGAAATACAAAAGGTTTATTTATTTTATTTATTTATATATTTTTATTTATTTAATTTTCTATGGAAGACTTACAGCTAAATAAAATAAAATAGAAACAGTTGGTTAATCTGGCAGCCAATTACAAGTCTCCACGTATAAAAGATTGACTAATACAAAAAGTGTCTGCTAACAACATACGAGTACCTAACTACCTACTGCTAACCAAAAATACACAACAAGTTACAAACCTATGCACTATCTACATGTAGTACAAGTATAGATTATATTAAGACAAAATAGTGTATAAAATAAATAAATACTCATGCTTACAAAGTAGTTTGTAAATGGTTTCCCCTATTTATTTAGAAAGGATAATGTGTGTTCTTTGTTAGTTTCTATTTTGTAAATAATTTCACTCAATCACGCATCCAAAGTTAGAAAGGGTAAGAAAGTGGGGGTTCTGCACGTATTCTGTACACTGTACCTATGCGGTGTACTATATACCTTGTGAGACGAATTCGTAAGACTAGAACATTGCTTCTGTACCTCAACTATGAGTTCTATCGAATGTCTCTCGATAGGTTTTTTACGCATCGAAACGCTGTAATCTCATAGTAAATTTTAGTTCCTTACGTAACCGCTAGAGGCGCTGCGAGGGTTATCCATACAAATATTTTACGGCGTCGCTAGCGAGTCTAGTGAGAAAAACTCATGGTCGAGGCACTGTTCTCTCTATATTTCGCGCAGTGACGTACTTACCGTGATAAAAAACGCACGTAGATAACAATATTAACAATACCAATCGTGGTACAGAGTGACAAACGAAAAGCACTTTAAATCAAGCGTGAAATTCGTTCAGAAAACTTACAGGATAAAAAGCTGGGTGACATCACAAGTATTTTAATGCGATGACGTTATTATAGTTTAATTACTGGTTTAGCAGCTTATGTTAGTAAAGATAATTAGTGTGCAGTTTTTTCAAGTCTGGTAAAAAAATGAACCGCTCATGTAACGAGCTTTCGACGACTATGGTAATAATATTTAGTAGGTAGGTACTATTTATTTGATAAAATATGTACTGGTTTCTGACACTTGCGCGAATATTAGACATTTTGAAATATAACCAGGTTTTACGGATTTGATCGCGATTAAAAAAATATATAATAAACGCGATAGAATCCGCTAAAAGTGGTTTTATTTCGAAATGATAAAATATGTGTTATGTGTCTAAATGTGAGGGAGAATAAATGTAATAATCCTTACTAATATTATAAATGCGGAAGTAACCATGTCTGTGTTTCTGTCTCATTTTGTGGCAAAACCACTGTATTTATTTTTATACCACTAAGGTGGCAAAGAAGCATACGGCTCGCCTGATGGTAAGCGGATACCATAGCCTACGGACGCTTGCAACACCAGGGGTATCACTCGCGCGTTGCCGACCCGAAAAACCTCTTAGATGTTTATGGAGGATTGACTGCGCCGACAGTTTGAGGGAATATTCCTCTTGCTGCCAGCGCAGCGCATCCTTAGAAGGAGCTCTGGTGACCTTACTCACTGCAGGAACACAACACACCATTAAGTGTGTTATTTGGCTGCAGTTTTCTGTAAGGTGAAGGTAAGTACCTTCACCCCAGATGAGCTACTCCAGATTTGAGCCATAAATACCTCCTCTTAATTCAAATGAAATTTGTTCCATAGATAGTCTAGAACCTGAGAAAGTACATAGGCTACTTTTTAATGCGAAAAAAGGGCTGTCGGGGGTTAAACTAGGGGATAAAAGTTCGCGGAAGAATGTCAACACGTTCCCGCACCCCGGCTGAATGGTGATGAGACGAACACCCGTCTGGTTTTAGTGGGTATACGTCCTTTTCAGGATGGAGTCCCACACACCGCGCCGCCTTCCCCAGGGCGACGTGACGGTGCATAAAGCATTGCCAGACGCAAAAAAAAAAAAAAGGGGGATGAAAGTTATAAGAAATATCCACACCACGCAGGCGAAGCAGCTGGCGGAAAGCTAGTATGTAATAATTTTCTAAATGTGTACTTTGCAGATTTTAACACATATGTAAATATAACGCATGTTTTCTCGAACGTTTAGGCAAAGTTATACTGTTTTATATCCACGTTAGGCGATATGTTTAGGTCCCAAGCAATAGGGGGCGAAACTTTTGCTAGATTTGAATTAAGTTTTTATAATAATAAAAAGTTTGGTTAGCTTTAAGAAAAAAAAAAACTTGTCGAAGCGGGATATCATTTATGATATTTTTAATTTTCAAAAAAGATTATCACTTAATCATTAGTTTTAATAGTAATTTACTATACCTAGCAACTGTGAAAACACCTACTTTCTTTCTAGAAAACCACAATACGGTACGAAGCATAACGTAAAACGTTCAACAGAATTGCTGTTCACAGGTAACGACACTATAAACTCATAGTTTATAGAGCTCTACTATAACATTTTAAATCGTTTATAGTTAATATCTGCTAGCTGGTGACTGATAACACCACGGGTATTGATTTGTCGAAATGAAATAAAACTGAAATTATGTATTATAAAGTATAGTACAAAAGAAAAGTATGTAATGTAAGTATTATATCCATTGTCTATTACCTATAGTCACATCTGTGACTATACAAACTTTCCGATACTGCTGCACACTACAATACCAAATGTCAAACTTGTCAAAATTACGTTTGTACTTACAAATGTGTGCGTGAAGGTGCGTAGGGTTTGTTGGCAGTCCGACAAGAACACCGACAGGATGCGGGGGACCTGAGGTATCTGACGTTAGGGAGGGGCGGAGAGTGGCCATTCTATTATTATTTATTCTGTGCCTTAGTAGTTTGGGACTAGATGGTGTTGTGTAAAAATGTCCTAAAATATTTTTTTATATTTATCTCTGCAAATAGGTCTTTCAAGGAAACTTTAATAAGTCAATGTATTACCTATTTTTTAAACTAGATGGCGCCGGTGTTTTCTTTCTAACCTTTGAGAAGAAACGCCGAAACAAACTCGAGAATCGTGGTCTCTTTTAAAGTCCAGACACAGTATAGGATTTGTAATTATTTTTATTTTTTTTATTTGAACTCACTCGGTAGCCTAGTGGTCCTAAGCGCTACTGCTACGTTCGATTCCCAGGTCGAGCAGTGCTATCGGGTTTTTTTATTAAATTTTCAGTAGCAGCTCGTAGTTTGGATTTGTGCCCGGTTTATGGCAATAGGGGGCCACCCTATTACATGGGACTTAAACATACCGGTGAACAGTGGGTATACAATTTGTACAGTCGTGAGCAATAAACATGTATGATACACTAACAAAAGTGCTAATGCGACTTTTTCATGAATGCACAATTGCAACTTTGAGATAACACCAATGTCACTATAGTATTAGTCCTTTTTTATTCAAAATTCAAAATATTTTTATTTCAATTAGACCATATAAACAGGTACTTTTGAAACGTTAAACTAGTTGCACGGTTCCAAAAAAAGTGGGTCTTATGGGGAAGAGCCGGCAAGAAACTCCATAGATACTCTTTTTAAAAAAAATATGTGTGGTAACAGTAACAATTGTTGTGAATAGTAATGAGGATGATTTAAATTCTGTGTTCGTAATATCACAAAATTTCTATTAGGTAGTACTTTAGTAGTAAAACGCTTTAGCACTTTTGTTTGTGTGTAGATGTTTTTGCTCGTGACTGTACAAATTGTATACCCACAGTTGGTCAATCTGATTACATTTCATTCCATCAGTCCAGTTTTTGTGCCCGATTAATGGCAATAGGCTCGCCCCCTATTACAGAGAACCAGCGCACTGTGTTTGAGGTTAATACAGCTCTGCCTAACCTTTCGGGTTATACAGGCGTTATGGTAGCTATGTTGTTGTTTGAATACCCTGAAATCACACCAGTAATTATACCTTATATATTTTTATAGGTAGGTAGAATACCACGCCGTTTTACCCCCTATGAGAAAAAGGCACAACACAACAGATATTTTAATGAAGGAAAAAATCGACTAGCCGTCGGGCCTTGACGTCTTCTGGTTAAATACACCAGACCCTATGACCTCTAAACCACCGTGAGTTCTACTCGCCAAGTCGAAATCTTCCTTCACATTATAAATCTACTTCTCAAGGTGACGATAGCGACATCTATTGGAGAACATGCTTTACAACCTAATGTCTTGAAGCATGTCGGAGGGGTCTGTAGAAACAATGATGAACCATCTCTACAGACTCACCGCAGCAAGCTTAAGTTAAGCACAGCTTAACCTTGAATCGATCGATCCTCTCAAGTATTAGGTACATAGCTAGCACATTGTGTATAGTCATGTTATGTTATTTCCTTCCCGTACTTATCCGAGGGAAATAACTACTAGTGTTGTGCCGCGTCATCGGATTTATGTCAACCGTCAACTGATTGATTGATTGATGGCATACGGACAAATAAACATACATTATACATCGCGTTTTTCCCTACTGAAATCATGCTTCTATATATAATTTATCCTTAATATTATGTAATAGCAAATCCCTGTGACTCAGTATTGACTTTTGTAGGTCTTTGATTGATTTCTCAAAGAAAATGTGAGCAAATTTGTACATATTGAATGACAGAATGTCTCAAGCATATTTCGTTCACGTAGTTCTGTGTTTAAATATATTATCTGTAGCGGTAGTAATGTAATATCTGGCGGGTAAGTGATCCGGCAGCGAGTTTTGGGAGCGAAGCCAAATGTGCTTCAATTGACACTAAAATCGCAGATATTGAATGACAAAACGTCTGGAATCTTTCACTGCGCAGTCTGTTTACACTAATAATTAAATCCCTAATAACTAAATATGCGCAAATCTCCTCTAAAGGATCTTCTCTAAAGAATCGGAAAAAGAAAATAATGCTAAGAGAAAGTGAAAGGCCTTTTTTGAAGGTTCGGAATATCCTCATGGATCCAACTTACGTGGACGTCTATAGATGTCGGATGAGAGCCGTTTAAAAGCCGCACTTTCTTTCTTTTGCCCTGTAGTCACAGACATGGGATCTAAACTTTCTCTATGACAGACTATGGTTCGTCACAACAACCAAACACCATCTAATGGCGAGGCCTCTCCTAGTCTCCTCGTATAACGCGTAATTTTAACGCGCACCGGCTACAGAAGCAGCATAGGCCTGGTAGAACCAGATGGATACGAGAGCGAATCAGGTTCCTTTTCTTTCAGAAACACTGTGTCTACAAGACACAACTCTCATTCGCTTTAACGACACCAATCAAAAAAATTTGGTAGAGGCAATGATCTTCTTACTACATACCGACTTCTTCTTTATGGAGATACAGAATTGGATTCGCGAAACTAAGAACATGCTATCATCGATTAAGATCAGAGAATCTAAGAACAACAAAAAGAAGAAGAAAATAGGTACTCGATCAACAATTTAATTTACAATCTCTCAGCGATCTTAAATGGAAAAGAGTTTGTAAACAACCATATTTCACAGAGAACAGTTTTAATTCCCATTGTAATAAAGAAAGACTCTAGCCCCATTTACCTGTAAAATAAATCTTGATAAAAGCAATTAATTTTTACCTGACCGAAGATCGAATTTCAGACCGCCGCCCGCGTCGTGGCGTCGAGGACTGTGTTGGCACAAATCCAATTTATGATAAATAGCCGTCGAGCACATATAAGCTTTACGCTAAAAAACTTTGAGTACGACTAGCCGTATAAGGGGGAAGTACCTTGACATTGATTTGTGGGTAGGTACTTGAAACTGCAAAGTCACCTTTGTACATCTTTATATGCAAATCATCCGGTACCTAGCAACGTGAGTACATGAGTTTATAGGTTACTAGAGCCCCATAGTAACAGTGGTATATAAATTTTTAGATATGTATTGTTTCCTATTCAGTATTCATAAATGTCACAACTGATTATAGGTACCTAGATGTATCTTTTTTTATTTTTCATGTTAAGTTTACAAGTTATTTTAATGAAGGAAAAATTCGGCTGGCGGGCAGGATAAGAAGTCACCTAGAATTTGAAGAAAGTTTTCGATTGGCCAGCGGGGCTCACGGTAGTTTAGGTAGGTGTACTGTTTCGGCTTTTTTTATGGTTCCCGTGATCAGGAACTGGTCGGGAAAACATTCGAAGGAAGTCAATTGCACATTTTTGTAGTAGGTAATAAGAAATAATGCATGTAACGTACCTACAGCATGGAAGTTTTGAGTATTTCCTATTTTTTACATTGGAGCATTTGGTATCGCAAATTGTATGCGATTTCTCGTGCTGTTAAAATATGAAAAAGGTTATATATTTTATAATAGGAAACCATGCGTTTCTCTTTATATGCATTCTTGATTCCCGAGGTCTTGGTCCGCAGCAAATAAAACTTCAAATGGTCAGTCCTACGTCCTTCCTACTATTTTATATCTAACTTGTAGCTTTACGGTTCAGTTTATGTGGTCCACTATTGAAAAAGCCTATATTCGCTGCTGAATACAGAAATTCAGTAGGCATATTTAGCTATAGCGGTTATGTCGGGTATTTACTGACGTTTAAAACTGACATTAAAATGACATCACAAAACAATTTATCAAACCCAAATACATACCTCACTTTTTCAGGTTTATTTCAATAGAATTGTTATGTAAATTCATCAACTATTTACTATAAGTGATTCACAGGGATTACCATTTAGTTCATAGTCAATCACAGTTACCACAAAATTATGCGTCCTTGCAACAAAAAACAGACTGAACTAATATTGACTCAGTGCAATCCGAAATTGAAGTGTTCCGTGTGGGCGAATAATTCCCGAAGTACGTAATCAGTGTCATTACCGCTAAAGAGATTACCTCGTCTGAAGATTAGAGAGATAGACAGACAGACGCAGTAAATCAACATTGAGAAATTTCTCGTATGTCCACCGGATTATAGGATATTTTTCAGTATGATGCGATTCGATTTTTTAATTTTCTTAAAGACTGAAAATAATTCCAAATGTTTGTTATGAATGTATACAGCATCTAACTGTAGAGGACATTAATCAAATTAGAAAACACCTACTAAATATTTTCACTCACATCACAACTCACTCATATTTTGACTCATTTGATAAGGTTGTAACACTTGTAACTTGTAAACCCACTCTGTTTTAATTATAATGATTATGAGTATTTTTATATTTACAGGGTTACAGTTACCATGAAGAATGCAATCCAAAGGTTATCAACCCAAAAGGTATCATATCGAACCCATAGAGTCAGTGAAGCTGGAAATGGATGGCACAAACTTAAGGATACCTAAGATAAGATACCTATACGGTTATACCCAGTAACCAGTGTGAAAAGTCAAGGTTTAGATAAAAAAGATGCAGGAGGGAGGAGGATAACTTACACATACATGTCTATCCTCTTTTTTACTTTGGTTATAGATACGTAATGTCATTAATATCTGATCTATGAGAAAGAGTTAAAATCACAGCAATTTTGTTAAGAACACACTGACAAACAAACGACCGTTAAACGCGTTGATTTCAAAAATAGAAAGGATGGAAGATTAAAGGTTAATTAATCTGTTAAAACGATCCATAAAATCCATTCCGATGCGACCGTTTGCAAACGCTTACTGACAGATAATGTGTGGCAACAATAAAGAAAACATAAATAACGTGTTTGTTATAATTATCAAGGCGAAATCGTTTAGTAACGTGCTGTGATTTTATGACTAGAACGCGAGATATAACTTGTTCAACTAATTATTATGTTTATTGAAATGAGACAATAATAGTTGAAAGTTGATTGGGCTGGCGCCGGCCATGATGTGAGTACTACGTATGAATATAGACAGCACGCAGAAATAGAACGATCGTCAAATTCCTGTACGCAATCCTGGCCATTAATCATAACACAATAAGGATGTTAGTTACTTGAGAATACTAGAAACGATTTTGACAATATGAACCAATTCACGAGTGAAATACGAACAAAATATTTATTGTAAACATTACCTACTGTTGTGTAGACATAAACAATATCCGAAAGCGAAGGATCACACATCACACCTTCAGTCAGGCAGCGGTATCGTGGCTTGTTTTACGTAATAAGATCAAACATGATAAAAGTAGGTATATTTCCCAAAAATTATCCCATCTGTAACTGCTTAAATCTCCTTCAAGGTAGTGCTAAATAGCTAAAGTGCTATTTGATAAAATCGTTTGATTTGACAGATTTCACGAATGGCGCCATTTACTTCAATCGTTTTTGGCGGGAAATAACTCTTTTATAGCACCTGTCAAATTCAGAGCGCCACTATTGATGGCTTTCGATTGAAAATAGAATTTATTATTTGTAATGGCGGTTATGATTTTGGCGGATAAATTAAAACTGTTGAAATCTATGGCACCCCGCGACAAGTTACGTCATAACTACATTTCTTTAATTTTCTTGATTAGATTTGCTTTGTTTACTTTATCTGCACTCAAAACTCAAGAGATACCTACTATACAACTTTAAAAAGTATCCTAAATTTAACTAAGTAGGTTACATTAATTACCACCTTCTTTTTAGAATTTTTTCTGTAATCTATCAATGATTTTATAATCACTGGGTTTACTTGAATTTTAATTCTTAATACGTCCTACCTACCTAGGTGTAAAAAAAACATTATTATAGAATTTCAGTACGCATCTATTGGTATTGTATTTATTTACAAGATAAACATATTTAATACGATAATTTGCATACAGCAAATATTTGGATTTGTTTGAGTTTATTTTACAAATTTTCTGCAATAGCTACATAAAGTCGACGTTGCCCCCTACAATTCATATTTGGCTATGTTCGAGGTAATATCACAAGAAACTTATAGACTTATCACATTAACTTTAACACGCGAATTAGTTTAGAAATATTGCCATTTCCATTTACGGATTGCCAAAAATATGCAAATCTATAATATTGACACCAGCGACACTGAGTAATCGGCGGTTATTCCCTAAAATAACGTAAATATTTGAATGTGACATAATGTATAGGCGTCAAGTGGATTAACTAAGAAAGCCGATAAGTTTCAAAACAAATTCACTAGATTATATACTTGTTCATCTAACTTATGTTTGCAAGTTAAATATACGTCAACCAATAACAACAATCAATTTAAAATAAACAAAAACGTACCTCCAAAAACCATTACAAATCAGCACAACTTCTAACACATCTTCACGCTTAAAATCTTTTTACAGCAACCTTCGAATCGTTTTTGGTCCTAAGTTCCGAGCGTCACCAATTTTTGGGAGCGACGCGTTCGCTCCGCGGGAGAGACCGGCTCCTTTGACGGCCGACTCGCATTTCCTGGACGTGAAAGTTTCAGTAAGTACACACTACACACGTATAGATTACCCTAGTTGGATAACGATAAGTAGAGATGCTGTGTAAGTAAACAATGCTCTCTGTTGTTATTTAGACCCGTGTTCAACGTAAGATAGGTTTTGCAGACACTATTATAGTAAACTTTAATTTTATCGTATGAAATTTTGGTTACTTATCGTATCTAGTGGTTGGAAGCACCACTGTTGCGCTATTGGTCCTGAATTCCATTCTTGAGTAAATTGTTGTTAGGTTTTATTCTGTGAAATTCCCAGTCAGCTCGGAGTTTGGTTTTACGCCTGGTTTGGTGGCAATAGGCTCGCCCCCAATTACGAACTGTGTTTGGGTTTACAGCAGTATATCCCTCCCTAAAACTTCGGGTTAAAAGGGTGATAGTATGTTGCAATAAAATTACTTCAGTGTTACGTTTGTACCAAATGTATTCTCAACACTGCTTGCTTATGCCTGTTAAACTTTTTAAATGCGAATATTATTTATTTATTGGTTACCTTTTCACGCCTTAACCGCTGAACTGATCCCAATAAAATTTGGCAAAGGAATAGATTACATCCTGAAGAAGTACATTCACATAGGCTACCTTTTGGCTCAAAAATTTAGGTGAGTGAGGAAGCGATTGAAAGCACAGGACATAGTTAGTTCTAGTATGTAACCAAATATATAATAGTTTAGTTCACTGGAATCTCTCTAATACATACACAAACATAGTGCATACGCAAGTCGACTGAACATCATCAAATGGTATGTACATCACTACGAAATACGTCTGAAAGCATGTGTCAAATTATCATAAAACATGGCGGGTGCATTTAAGACGTTTGATCTGTCCTCATACACTTTGTTTATGCAATCAGTTATCTATTTTAAAGCGCAAGCACGGAGCGATCCGCGACTGGCGGTAGTTAACTCAAGTTTATCGAGCTAACTGTGATATTTCACCGCCTATTAGCTACATCTCGTGGTTAGTATTGCCAGTACTGTAAAACTTTACCTTATTCTACGACAAAAGCCGTACCATAACATCTAAAGCTTGTGAGAATAAGATGGTTTAGTTTAGTTTAGCAGGGTGTTTTCCGCACTTAGCCTCATGATTGGGCGGTGAGCAAGAGATGGTGCTCTGTAACCTGTAGAACGTTGTCTTTCTCTAATAACTTGAGTTCGCATAGGCTGAGGTCAGGTACCTATTTAGGTTTATGTGGAAAAATAGACCAATGGCACAGAATAACTAACAATAACACTATTTTATCTATTTGTTAACTAAAACATAATAAATAGTTGGTACCTGTGCCCAAGGTAAAAGTTTCCTAGACTTTCAGAGTTTTGATTTCAGTGGGTAATACTACCCACTGAAATCAAAACTACGTATACGGCATACGTTTTTTCGATCACAGAGCACTATCTTAAAGTACTCTGTACCTGAAGAACTGGCTTGCAACCATCAGGTACGGTGTAGTTATAGAAGATACTATCACCAAAGAACTTACATTTTGAAAACATACTCAATACAGATTCTTCCTAGCACGCGTTAAGAATTAATTTCACATAACTGTGCCTATAGAACACCGTCCTTTATACAAAACTTTTTAGCATGTCTGTCAGTAGACTGACAGCTTAAGATAGACAGGTCGTCATAGTGTAAACGGCATTTAAAGCTCAACGAAAATCTATTGTAAGGAGTCGACTTTTACGACCCGATACTTGATAAACTAAGTAAATCATAAACAGTCGGCATAGCTGGCAACCCGACGCTTGTCTATTGGCGCCGTCTGCGCACGCCGCCGCCATCCCCACGTGCGCCGGCGCCTAACACCAAATTATGTAATAGTACGCTACGCGTAGAATTAATTCTGCTGGCGTTGGCGCCATTACTTTGCCTTATCAGCATTATAATTAGCCGACGGATTCTTCGCTCGTTTACTTTTTGGTATTCAAAGACCTAAAATATTTTAGACCAGTACAATTAAATGTCTTGAGTTCACTAGGCATTTGGCAGCAGATTTATTACAAAGGCGCTAACATTCCTGGTACAAGTTAGTTTGTTTTTTAAGTCTTCTGAATTATCTACTGGTAAAAAAGGAAGTCGTCTTTAGAGCCTCTGCCATTATGACTGACTTTGAAATATAACCTCTACCAATAAGGGTTGCTTAAGAATACAATCAAATTACACACAAGTATTATCAAGTCGTCCAAATATTTATATTCACATGGGAATCAGACTAGGGATCCCCCTGCAACTATGTGCCACTTTGTATATTAGTTATACCTATCATAACTGACACTGGTGAGTGTCAAGTTCAAGTTCTTTATTGCGTTCATGTGTTACACACGATGTTAGGATTACTTAGGATCAACATGAAGCCCGGTAAGGGCACAGCAATATAATAATGAGACAGATGATATGCATAAAATACTGAAAGACTAAAATACTGTATTATGCGCATTTGTTACCATTTGACTGTTATGAGTTGTCTTGTTAGTCTATGGTCGTAAGTACGACTGCTACCCTAGATTCCTGGGTTCGGTTCTCAGGTGGAGCAATATATTGTAGAGTATTTCTGAAATTCTGAGTAGCAGCAATCCCCCCCCCCCCCCCCCTATGTCATACACACTGGCAAACACCTTACACCTTTCTTACAAATATAATAAATAATAAATAAACTGTGGGTATCCTTCCATTAGCACACTTCTGCCAGCCCTTCGGGCATTTTAGGCGTTATTTATGTTTATCTTATTAACGCACTGCATCTGTCAATGTCATGTCAATGTTAATGTCAATGGTACTGATACTGTAGTGAGATTCAATTTCCAAACCTGTGAATTCGCACTACGGGGGCGAACCTTTCTATAGACGTTAACCGGGCACATACACTCGACTGGTCAATCGAACCTGTGATCACACCGAGACTAGGCAGAGCTGTACTAATGTATACACCCACAATTTGCTGGTATGTTTAGGTCCCATGTAATAGGGGGCGAGCCTATTGCCCTTGTCGTCAACCGGGCACAACTCCAGACTCCGTGCTGCTACTGGGAATTTCACAGAAAAACTCAATATATTGTCAGTTTTTTAAACCTACTGGTCCTTAACCGGGCACATTGTCGCCCAAACCTTTACTTACCCCTAGCGACACAGTTTATTTGGGCAAAGGAAGTTGTAATAACATCCCAATTCTGACGTCATCACGCAGTACATCCGCGCACCTGCGTACATATCTAATGGCAATCAACACTTCGATTCCGTATCGCGATTGTTAGTCGAGTTGAACGTTCGCACGGTGCTTTCTCTATTTTTACCCTGACCGCAAAATATCATCTCCAACCGACTAGCGTCTCGCCATACCGACCATGTTTAAACCACAAGGGACCAAAGGACCAATAAAATCGATATTATATTATACAACGTTAGTTTTTGTCTATACGAAAGCTGAAAGTAGTTTGTTCAGAATCAGTAACAGAATAGTTTGCAATGGTTTTTAACCTGTTATATTTTTTAATTAAAATTTTTTAAAAATTAATTCAAGTAGGACACCCAATTTTATTACCCAAATCGGCGCAAAAACCGAACAGGGAAGTCACTCACGCGCCCTTAGATACTTTGGGCCCGGGGTTACTAACTTTCGGAGCTCGTCACCGCGTAAATTTTAACCATTTTCTTTTATTTTGTATCTTTTTCTTCCCTATCTAATCAAAATGAAGTGGACGTGTTACGGCTTTAGTGTAAACAAAAACTAACGTTATTTTCTCAGAAGAATATGCACAGATATGTTAACTCATTTTAAATCCTTATAAACTTTTATTTTAACTGCCTCATTAGCCCAGTAGTTGTAAGCGCGACTGCTATGCTTTAGGACCTGCGTTCGATTATCAAATCGAGTAAAGTATTAGGTAGGATATTTAATTCTCAGTAGCAGCTCCGAGTTTGAATTCATGTGGCTGTATATAAACAAACATTAGTTAACCTCTACCTAATCCTTCGGAGGATATAGGCGTAATGGTATGTATATTTTTCCTATAACGTCGACTCCGGACGTGTGAGATGCTAGAATTGAGACTCAGGCTAATATTCAGAGACGATGCTAAGCGTAAAGTAATGCTCCCGAATGTCAAATTTGTATGACAATTTGACATACGGAAGCCTAAGTTTATGCTTAGCATCGTCTCTGAATATTAGCCTCAGAGACTAGCTTCCCGCCAGCGGCTCCGCCCGCGTGGTCTTATGTACTTTTCCCCGGTTTTTGCAAAAAAATTCATTGCTACTCCGTTCCTATTAGTAGTAGCGTGATGGTATATAGCCTATAACCTTCCCCGATAAATGGGCTATCTAACACTGAAAGATTTTTTCAAATCGGCCCAGTAGTTTCGGAGCCTATTCAATACAAACAAACAATCAAATCTTTCCTCTTTATAATATTAGTATAGACTAGCTTCCCGCCAGCGGCTTCGCCCGCGTGGTCTTATAATTTTTCCCCCGTTTTTGCATCATTTTTCATTACTACTCCGCTCCTATTAGTCGTAGCGTGATGATATATAGCCTATGTTACTCGGGGATAATGTAGCTTTCCAAAGGTGAAAGAATTTTTGAAATCGGTCCAGTAGTTTCGGAGCCTATTCATTACAAACAAACAAACAAACAAACAAATCTTTCCTCTTTATAATATTAGTATAGATATAGATAATATTATTATAGTATATATAAGTATAGATAAATATGCTATTTTAACAAATGGCTTATTTCGTGGTTGGGAAAAATTGGTAACACATACGCAGATAACCAACTTTAGTCGTCTTGCCGTTTGTATGTGGTCGGCGCAGCATGTTCTTGTCTCCCATTCACCCCGTTTAGCCTTAACCTCATTATTCATCCGCATCGACCTAATAATAATAATATTTGTATTTATTTAGGCAACAAAGGCCCACAGGTTAGTAAACAAAGATACTTAAAAATATGTTAGTCATTATAAAAAAAATATTTAATGGATTCACACACTTACATACTTAATAATATAAGTAAGGACCTAACTAAGGGCCAAAAATAAAATTACTATTTAATTGAGCTAGTTTGACATAGTTTTCCTTTTTTAAGGTGGCGCCAATTAAATTCCAAATGCTGGCCATAAGTGTCTAACCACCATTTAGGGTTGTGTGTTGCATAGAATTATGCAGTTTTTAAGTTAAGGAACGCAACGTTGGTGGCCCATCGCCTAAAATACTATATTAAGTACTTTGGCACCATTTATTTTAATCCATTGAAATCTACAAAAAAATATAATGATCGTCTTAAAAATTTAATATTAAGCGGCATACTTTTATCTTTTCCATTTAAGACTGAACATTTTACTAATAATTATTATTACGCAATCATTAACTTTACTCAAAAAAGGAAGGTACGCCATGAGATCTAAAATTATGTAGTTATTTCATCATTTGTAACCTTGCTTTTATTGTGTTTATATAAATAAGTATAGGTAGACCAAGTGAAGGATTGATAAATTTTGTGAAATACATTATCAGGAAGAGTTAAAATGTAAATAAGTAAGGTTAATATCTATAGGTTAATATTTTAGAGGCATTTTGCACAGTACCAACTAGTCCCAAACTAAGGAGAGCTTGTAGATACTATGGTTACTAGACAATGGATATAACACATATTTTTGTTTTTGTAAATATAATTATAGAAAAACCCAGACAAACAAAAACATTTGTTATCACATAAATTTTTGTGTCTAGTGGAAAACCCTCGTCATCAGCAGTCTGATATTCGAACTACTACACCAAAGACATCGTCACTGTGAAGTCGTCGTGTCCACAGATGACGTCTGCTATGTCAAATAACCTAAATTAAAAATGTAGAAAACCCCCGACACGAAATGTAAGTTGCCATTTTATGATGGCGGCCATTTTGCATTTGAAATTTATCATAGTGTATAGTATTCTCCTAGTTAAGCCCTTTCATTTGGTACCCATATTGAGGGAGTTGTGAAAAAATATGTAATTCGCTATTTTGTGGCGGCGGCCATCTTGGACCGATTTTAATCGAATATAGCTAAGAACACTCCCCGACTAATTCACCTTTCAAATAAAAAAAACATAATCAAAATCGGTCCATCCGTTCGGGATCTACGATGCCTCAGACAGACAAGACACACACACACACAGACACGTCAAATTATAACACCTCATTCATCGTCGTTTTTGCGTCGGGGGTTAAAAAAATAAGGGATAAGGAAGAAGTTGAGCATGACTATCGTTTCTACCGATATCTTCAACCAACATTCAGAAATTGGGGTCTCAAAATTACTGTGACAATATAGAAAGAAAGAAGAAAGAAACATTTTTAATTGTAATGTTTCATCTGATATTATTTGTGGAAGAGAAAATAAACAATTTTTATTTATTAAAAAAAAAGACAAGAAAAAAAAATTGCACAGACGACACACTACACTGACAGTGAACTGGTTGCCCAGATCAGCCTAATGTCAAGCAGGAGGACCTACCTGACGTTGCAATAAACTGAATAAAGAAGTTGACCGCATGAAATATAGCAAAAACTGTATTTTATTACTTTGCTAATTTAATATATACAATACTATGGTCAATTCCACACCTGTTAGCGAACGCATAATATGTATAAAAAGCATAGACTAAGCAGTCGTTTTAAAGGCAATATGACATAAAAAACTGCATTTAATGGCATTATAGTGCATAACAGCGTCACGGAACGCGTCTGTCTGAGGGAACTGTATTAAATGGTTTGTGGTATGACGCACGGCCGTCAATGCGCGAGGCAATACGAAATTTCAGTGCCTATAAACTCCCTATAGGTACAATGTACACGCATACATAGATAGAAGTACAGACACATCACTCAAGCGCCCCACATCGCGCGAGTAAACACTTTAACTGCCGCGAAATAAAACGCTTACAAAACTTCAACAAAGCAATCGTAATAGAACAGGGTGGCATCAATAAAATACGGAAAACTAGTAAAAACTAGTAAATACTAGTTTACGGGAAAATTACCGCGGCGTCGCCCGAGCCTGAGTAAAATATGCGTAGAAGTTTTTATAGTCATTCTTTCTGTGGGAACACACAATCAGGATAAAAAGCCTTTGTGTTAATGTTATGGTTAAAGAATCTTTATTATCAATAAAACATACATATAACATGTCACTTACTTGAGAACAATACTAAAATAAGAAGATTATGTTTGTTTATAATGTAGGTCTGTAAAAGCTGTCTCTATTATTAATGAAGGAAAAGATCGGCTGGCGGGCAGGATTTTCCTTCATTAAAAATTACTTGTAATCTAAGCATGGAAAATGCTTAAAAAATACAAAAAGATAGCTATCTGTATGCCAACATTTCAGCCAGGTTCGTCTAGAAGTTACAACGTGAGAGTAACAAACATCTAAATAAACTTTCATATATTTATAGTGTTAGTATGATAGGTATCTACATATTTCTAAAACGTATTTGTTTATGTTAACTATGATATATATGCCAGATAACCTTTGCAACGAATCAAAACAGATAAATAGGAAATATTTCACCTGCAAGAAGAAAAATGTTGTCTTTTCAATTTTGGCGCCGCTTGGAATTTTTGAAAATAACATAATAGCTAGCACTTACGTGGGTGTTACTATGATGTAAAAATATTTGAAATAACAAACAGAAATTCTTGAAAGAATTCTATAAATTCCACCTGATTTTGATGGAGGTGATGAAGGATTATGATTGAAAGGAGAACGTGGCCTTGGGTTTGTTTAGGCATTTCTTCTCTAACCGTCAGGAAGGCATCAAGAATTATTTATTTGAAGCAACCGTGCGCAACTCAAATGGCAAATCTGGAAACCATTTTAGCATGACATAGGTATTTGAATAAACCAATTTTCAGTGTACTCTGTAAAGTTTTACAGAGTACACTGTGATAGAAATTCTTATTCCACTATCTCATTTTCTTGTTATCTTACTGCATCAGAGCAACGTAGAGTCGTAGACACAACAGTAATAAATCAAAGACGAAACATAAACATATATGTCCAAAACGAGCAGCAATTCTAAACCTTCAACAAATGTAACATCTCAAATCTAAAATCCAATTCCTTAAGTCGGCGCCGACTCGTCAGCAGAAATTGAGACGAGACTTCGCGACAGTTAAGTTGGCAAAGCGTAGGGTTGCCAACTTAACAAAGTCATTCAACCTGGGAGCCTTGAAAACCACGAACTTTATTTAAACTTAGGGCCTGTTTCATAGCCGTTGGATAGTCGCTAATCGCTGGATAAATTAAAAAATTGAACAAAATTTGTATGAAATTATCTGCTAGGTAATTTAACAGGAACTTACTAGGAGGTAATGAAACAAGCCTTTAATATAACCATCAGGTCTATAGGTTATCCCGAAGATTTAGGCGGCGAGGTGAGAAGGTTTAGTTCCTATCTTATGCTTTGTTTAGCTCAAAAACTCTCAGCTACAAACATTAAAAAACCCAATAACCGTATGCTTGAAGCGGAAATCGAATACGGATAAGTCACACGTACGATCACTAAGGCTTATATTCAGAGATGATGCTAAGCATAAACTTATGCTTCCGTATCATCATATCATATCAGCCTATTGCCGTCCACTGCTGAACGTAGGCCTCCCCCAAAGAGCGCCAACCACCAACCATTCCGTATGTCAAATTGTAATACAAAGACATACGGAAGCGTTGCTTTACGCTAAGCGTCGTCTGTGAATATTAGCGTAAGCTGTCAAACGTTAAGTATGCGTTTGTATTTTTTTAATAAAATTTAGGTCACACAGCTCATTGGAGCCACCCGGCACCTGACCCGCACCGCACGGCCTCGCCTCGTGTGGTTACTATTCTTTATATTGACTTCTATGGATATGCGCTCATTACATCAACTCTGTATCGGCACCGGATAATGAGCTGTGACCTTTAAATACCCCGCCCAAAGTTTAAAAAGCTAGGACAAAGTCGAGCTAGGCGTCTAGGTATGGCAGCTTTTTTTGTGGCTGGAGCGGGAATTATGCAGGCCGCCCCGGTTATGCCCGGTTCTCCGGCCAGGTGGCCAGCATACCGACTAAAACCACCCCCAACCACCTTCTGCATAGCGGAATCGCTCTCGCATGATCGACGATATGTTTAGCAGCCCTGACATATCCTGGTTGTATTATATAAGCCATTGTGTACACGATGGCCGATTCGGTGCACATCTGTACGTCAAACAATGAGCTCATCCGTCTCTGTCGACGGCCGGGCCACTCAAAAAGTGACACCCACCGACTGGGAAATCATACTGCACCATGAGACGACAGATTCAGTAAGACAAAGATTACATTAATTATTGCATATGTTCGCATTTAATTTTATCTTCAAGTCTATACAATATGTTAAAAAAAAACCTTGTCCGACCCGAAAGGGGTAGGTATATAGGTATCCCAATCACATTACCAAATAAAATAAAATAAATAAAATATTCCTAAAAGTAAGGCTGTTAATGAAGTTTTAAATTCACGATTTTTGTACAAAAATTACCCAAAATCTAGCAATTTTCTTTAATGTAACAACACTATCACCTGCCGTGGTATAATAAGGCACCTGTGAAGATTGCCCTAGTAGCTATTTATTTAAGTTATGTCGGACTAAAGACACACTTACCAACTAAAGACACACGGCCGTCTCTAGCACACTATGTAGAGGGCTCCGGGATCTCTAATGAACGCACCGGTGCGGTGCTTCTTAAGCGCGACTGCTACGCTCAAGGTCCTGGCTTCCTGAAATTCTCAGTAGCAGTCTGGATTTGTGCCCAGTTGATAACAATAAATATCCCCCCCCCCCCCCCCCCCCGATTACATGGGACCCAAACATACCGGCGAAATGTGGGTGGGGTACATTAGTACAGCTCTGCCTAGGCCTTCGGAGAATATAGGCGTGATGGTATGTATTCTCAGTAGATAAATTCAACTATCTTTTTGTATTTTTTAGGCATTTTCCATGCTAAGATTACAAGTTATTTTTAATAATGCTTAGTGGTCAAAGCGTCTAGTGTACCGAACCAGAAGATGCAGGTTTGAATCCTGCCCGCCAGCCGATATTTTCCTTCATTAAAGATAAATTCAATTCGTAAATTAGATGGTCTTTCCGAATTGGGGTTGCATGCATTACTTTGAATATTATACTCGTATATACAAAATAGACGTGATTTATATATATAACCTAATTCAAGTCCTCTAATAAAGCTAAGCTTGGCACGATCACAACAAGTTAACTAGATGAAAATTCAAATATATACCTCTTATGTAGAAAATACTGAAATGTTTGCCAATATGTTTATAAATATATTATACTTAGATTTATTTCACCGCCCGCGCTACTCAGAATAATATGTAAAATTTTATGTTTAAGAAATATATACTTAGTAATATTATAAAGCTCCTTAAACATCTTAAACATAAAATGCTTATCTCAGAAACTACAGCAGGACCGATTTCAAAAATTCTTTCAGTATTTAGATAGCCCGTTTATAGAGGAAGGCTATAGGTATAGGCTATATATCATCACGCTACGACCAATAGGAGCGGCGTATCAATTAAAAATGTAGCAAAAACGGGGAAAAATTCAACTACTACGGGAAGGGAAGTTGCGGGCAAAAGCTATATCGTATATAAATATCGTAATATTATAAATACGAAATAATTCAATTTCTTTGTCGCTGAACGGATTTTGGTAAAATTTGGCAATGACATAGATTAGATGCTAGTCTGTATAATATAAAAATAATAATAATAAATCAACCCATATACTGTCCCACTGCTGAGCACGGGTCTCCTCGTAGTATGAGAGGGATTAGGCTAATAATATGTAAAAGGAAAATGTGCTGACCGACTTGCTGTCTGATCTATCAACGTGCAACTGAAACCAGATATGATTATGACGTAGGCAATCGCTAAGAAAGGATTTTAGGAAATTCCCATGAATCGGAAAAAAAAATATGATCGCAGGTAGCACCGCGGGGAATACCTAGTACTAAAATGTAAGCACAGTATAATTGCCAAAGTTTTGTCAGCGAACATAAACACAGAAGTGTTTTGCCATTGAAACCCACCTCTTATGTATTCCAATAACTACGCCACATAAGAAAACTCGACGCAAGGTAAAAACTTCTAGGATAAGTGTCAGCGTTATCTATCGATAAAATTATATCACGTAGTTTGAAAAGAAAATGTAACGACCGAATCCAGAAAAAAACATGTTTTCCGTTATTTTTACTTAATCTAGAAACAGATTTTTTTTAATGGTTATGCGAGTGCGATCAAATCCAGAAAAAAACATGTTTTCCGTTATTTTTACTGAAACTACTGATGATTGATTACTGAATCATTAGATTTTTTAAAGGTTTTATTTTATTTTAATACTTTATGCACATTACAATGATGATGTAGGCGGACTTAATGCCATTAGGCATTCTCTGCCAGCCGAAAGGTTGTGCGAGTGCTAGAGGCTGTGAAATAACTGCTAAATTCATCGTCGATCGATCGACCACGAGAATAATTGCTACTTTTGAATTTATTCCGCTATTCAGAGATGGTGAAATATCCCTAAATCTTTTTTTCTATTTACCATACCATCACACCTGTATTCTCCAAGGGGTTGGGCAGAGGTCTACTCATGTACAATTCTCGCCAAACTTATTGTCCGGGCTGAAGTTGGCACGAGCTAACTTTAACCCAGCCGTAAAAATCAGGGAAAGAAAAATATTGGATTAGAATTATTTAAAACGACAGCCTATGACTTGAGCTTTCGTTTTTATTTATTACAATCTAATATTTTTCTTTCCCCGATTTTTACGGCTGGGTTAAAGTTTGGCAAGAAATGTATACCTAGTTTACCGGTATGCTTAAGTCCCATGTAGTCCACAAGAGTCTCAAAATTCGTTCCGAGCAACAGAAGGGACAAAGCCCGAGCTGTCATTGAAGCTCTTACAGGGCACTACACCACAAATGACATGCTCCATAAAATGAAGCTAGCTTTGAATAACGACTGCAGAGCCTGTGGTGAATTCAAGGAAACTATGCAGCACATCCTGTGCGATTGTGACGTCCTGGCGTCGAAACGGATGAGTCTTCTCGGGAACGGGTACCCGAAGCCGGAAGATTTTAGGTTCCTTTCTCTCAGTGGGTTAGCCGCCTTCGTGAACCACGTCTTCAAAGAATAAGGAATATACGGTAATGGTGTCCCCATTACCGTATACACAAAAGATCCCATTGGGTGGTGGTGGAAGTGTTGCTGGTTGTACCAGCCCCCATAATAAGATAAGTCCCATGTAGGTAGGTAATGGGAGCCTATTGCCAGTAACCTAGCACAAATCCAATTATTGCCAGTAACCTAGCACAAATCCAATTATTTTTATTTTGTACTAGCTTTCCGCCAACGGTTTCGCCCGCGTGGTCTGTATATTTCTTCTAACTTTCGTCCCCTATTTCAACCCCTTACAGGCCGTTTTTCGCATTAAAAAGTAGCCTATGTCCTTTCTCTTCCCTAAACTATTTCTGTACCAAATTTCTTTTAAATTCGTTCAGTAGTTTTCGCGTGAAAGCGTGACAGACAGACAGACAGAGTTACTAACGTTTACTTTACTTTTTATAATAGTAGTAAGGATAAAAGTCATAGGTTTAGCCTTAGATTCAATTTCCAGGTAGTGAACCAAGTATTAACTCCAGAAAACATTAATTAATTTAAATCAGACACAAATCAAAGTTGTCTCGCGCACAGCCCACAGTGCAGCAGTGCTGATTTGCTATTTTTTAAATACAATAACCTTTTCTTCATATTTTATGTTCATAAATATTCAGTGACTTAAGCATCATAATGTGACATGACGGCAGGCCCCTGTGATGTATGTATCACAGTGACGTAAGGGTTACGTGGGTGAGTACTTGTGGTATGGATGAGCTCGCGATGATGACATTGAGTATACGAATTTTTAACCGACTTCAAAAAAGGAGGTTCTCAATTTGATCTGTATGAATGTATGTATGTTTTTTCGCGATTATCTCGCGTTTGGTTAAACCAATTTTGATGTTGTTTTCAGAGTATTTGTTACACTTAGGAGAAGGTTTTGGTATTTTAACCGACTTCAAAAAAAGCACTAAACATTTTTTAATAATTTATTTTTAAATAAAAAAGAACCGCCTTCCAAAAACACCCAGAAACTAAAAAGCAAAACCAAAAAATTACTAGTGTTATTTGCTTTTTAGTTCCTGGGTGTTATTTTACGTTTAATTTTGCCCTCTTTAACTGCAAAAAGGATGGAAATCCGCAATCTACCTATCTATTGTCCATAAAATCGATGTTTACAATTCATCTGCCATTACATAACCATACAAACGCATTAAACGCAAAAATCTCAAAATAAACAATGACTGCGTTTTGCAACCTGGAAGTGCCTGGAAGAAATCTGTCTACATTGTATTTACAATCATACAAACATCGAGAGCGCGCATGATTTATTTATATGTTTATCGTTGCACTTCAAAAATAAAGTCTTAAAACCTCTTAGAGAATACTTTCGGATAACGAATACTTATTCGCCGTAATGCTTTTTTAAATATATTTATGGACGACGGACTAAATGGACAAATGAAAGTACCTACTCGTCCTCTTACATCAAGCAAACGTAGGCAATGTTCCAAAAATTTTATAGACACCAAAGTTAGTAAGTACGGACATAGTAACAAAAGTATCGGCCGCTATTCACACCGAACCATGTGACAAATTATTATAATTGTCGAATTTTGATCCACCATACAAATATATTATAAGCAACCGTTAGTGAAAATGACAAGGCAGTCAATAGAGAAGGTAGTCTATTACAGAATCTTGAAAGCTGTTTCATCTTTCCACTCTATACGCATTATCCACAGGGAGTAGTAATTTATCATGTAATTTTTAGAGTAGCTTTTAATTTGTGATTTTTATTTATTTATAATTTGAATTTAAGAAATGTATACGTCCCCTTTACCGCTATTTAAAAAAAGAAACGATTCGGAGGACTCAGACGACTGTTGAATCATTGAATACATTTTTTTAAATACAATTTTAATATGATAAGTGTAGTACAAATCCATAAGCTGTTTTTCTGTGTTTTTCTTTACGTATTTCTTTAGTATGCAAATAAATCTTAAAGTAGGTCTCAACCCAAAGCAACACATTAAACAGTCGTTTGTATGCGCTGCTGCCTCTAAAATTGCGTACGTTCGGTAGCGGCCAATAAATAAGACAAGCGACTCGTGCCGCGATGAACCGATGAACCCGTGCAATACTAAACACGAAATACTATAAACACGATATGTACTTACATTATTTTCGCAAAAAAAACAAGGTCAAGTTTTTTGATTAATTTAACAAGATGATGTTGGTTTGCAAAGTATACTCGATAATAATAATAAAAAATTACATACCTTAATAATATTTATTCAGCCCATCTCATTTACGTTGCGCGCAGCCCTTAGATCACACTAGTGTTGTGCATTTTATCATCCAACCCCAACAGTTAACAACTGTAAGGAACAAACATTTTGTAATACAGGTACTTAGTTATGAATCCGGTTCAAACCGAATATTCTACCTTTCTATGTTCTACCATTTCTTCCCGTCCAATCCCTTCCTAATTTATCCATAAAATTCAAACCGAATATTCTACCTTTCTATGTTCTACCATTTCTTCCCGTCCAATCCCTTCCTAATTTATCCATAAAATTTATATTTTTTTATGAAAATGAAATTCCAACACTCCTGAGATTATTGTCAACCAACAGGTTCCGCATTAAGTGTGGTTTTTAATTCTAAACAAAGAGAAATTTCCATAAAGAAGCGACCCCGAGAACTGGACTGAAATAGTAGAACCGAATTAAGACTAGGCCATGATGCCAATGACATTATTTTTAAAGTAAGTAGGTACGAGCAAGCGTCGCGTACGCATAAATTGGTTTCACGATTTTACGCGTACACCGTTAGAATCAAGGCGCCAGCTATAAATATATTATACTAACAAAAAGTTTCCACGAATATATTTTCAACGATACTAAATAAGGTTCCAATTTACGTCTTCAGAATACCAAGTATTTATAATGAATCCCGTTCGTTAACTTGTATGTTTAGCGCTTCTAAGTTCGACAAACCAATGCATAACAATATTATAATAAGAAGAAAAGACGCATGAATGCGCGGGGAAGATAATTATGAACGAAATGAATGATTACTGAATATACGGCTGACGGAAATGTAAGAAAACGATGCTGTCTGTAGGGACAACTACCCACAGTAAAGAAAACAAAATGTTTAATTCAGTCTCTATTATAGGTTACTATACCTATTTTTGTTTTTTCTGTTAACATTCATGCTTTTATTCCTTAAAGGGCTGGCAGAGGTGTACTAAGGTAAGGTTTTGATTTCTGCCCAGTTAATGGCACTATGCTCGCCCCTTATAGTGCCATTAACTGGGCAGAAATCAAAAACTCCGAGAGTCCGAGCTATTACACTGCTCGACCTGGGAATCGAACCCTCGCGATTAGTACCAAGCTAACGAGGCAGTTAATTTAACGCAGTCTTTAACTTGGTGACATTTTCTTTGCAACTACGATAATCTTGAATGCAATACGTGGCTTGAGCAGAGGTCGTACAGGCTATTGGAAATAAATCAATGAACAACAAAATAAATTATCGAAAAAAATAATATTATTGATGCATTACGCGTCGGTGTGAGGCGGTGCCGGGCGCGTCCCGCCGTCGCCGCGCAGGTGAAATACGACGGGCGCCGACAGCGACGCGCGTCGCCAAGCTCTTGTAAACATCCGCACTCGAAATTCGAATCGCTCACGGCTCCATACACGCGTACACTATCTAAATTGGAAGACAACTGATACTGTCCTAGAGAACTTCTCTAACATTGCCATAATTTTCTCTTGACAGTTTGTGTAAGCCTATCGATGAAAATTTTAAGTCAGTACACCTGAGAGTAACATGAAAATGGGTAGGTATGGGTAATATCTCCCACAGATTAAAACATACCTTATCAAATACAAAAAGGTAAGTAACAGAGAAAAATATTAGAGGAAACTGCCAACATAGACTGAGTTGTATACCTAATGAAAAGCTGCTTTAAAAAACTTAAACTTAACGCTACTATCACGCCTGTATTCCTCGAAGAAGATATATTATATAAAAACCCAGTGACTCTTTGCTCGACCTGGAAATTGAAACTAGGACTTCAATCGCAGCAGTCGCCATGCAGCCGCTTCAAACATTAAATTTAATAAATAATTATGTGGGTAGGTAGGTATGCTTTTATTTGCCGCCCTACAGCCGTACCTTTCTTTTATATTTTTTTTTAGTAAGAAAGTTTTATGTAAGTAACTTGTCTCGCTGCAATACTTTTTTTTCTCTTTGTTTCTTTATCTGACACTCCCGTCCAATATGATTATGTGTTTAAGATATACCAATGTAACGATACCTACCAACAAACAACGTTGAAATGGCCAAACTCCTACACAATATAATCCTATCAATTGTAAACCCATGGCGGGTAACAATTGATTGAATCGCATTGTGTCTTATGCCAAACATAGTTTTAACTTTGAAGTAGTTTTGGCACCAACAGAAACAGTGTGTCTATGTACATTGTAGTACTTTCTGATTACCCAAACAAAGACCACAGGATATAAAAGAAAATATTTACATTTCTATAGATACTTTACACAACAATGTGTACTTACCACAATACGGAACATGAACTAGGGTTGCCAAATTCTCTTCCAGACTTGGTGCTACCGGTCTGTAGGTAGACCTATTTACCAAAGTGGCAGCGTTAGATTTATACTCAGTTGCATGGATGGGACTCTGAAACCCTCAAACATAATTATAAAATATAACATCAGCAACCCACCTCTACATCCCTTCGGGGAATACTATGGTGTGATAAAAACGAAAGGTCATCAAAAGCCCATACAACTCAGCCCAAATTGTACCGGCGGTACATGTCAGCTGTCAAGTTGTTAGTTTTTACCATGTTTTTACATGGTTTTTACCATTAAATCACTATGAAACTGATAATTATTTGCCGTAATGGTGTGCATTTGAAATTCCGAAACTGACAGTTTTTACTATGAAATCATTACGATAAAGATAATAAATAGTGCATAATTTTTCTCAAATTAAGTTTGTTTTCTCATCCCCCAGTCAACATTTTAAAAAAGTACGACTACAGTTTTAACCAGCTTCGATACCTCATTTGGGCCGATTTCGGTGACCTCCTTTAGAAGAAGAAGAATACTTACACCCATTTTATAACTAAGGACCTAATTCTTGAAAAAAAAATAATGACAACCATAATTATCCTTATCAAATCAGCGTTGTGGCTCAGCACCGAGACATTAGGCCTGTAATTAGTCTAACGCTTAGGCTTTTTTTTCGTGTGAAAATCCTCATGGGTCCTCCGACTCTTCAGAAAGAACAGTCATAGAACTATGTCAGACTCTTACCGACTAAAAACACAAGGCCGTGTCTAGTACACTGTAAAGGGGGCTCCGGGATCTCTGGTGAACGCACCGGTGCCCCTTCTGTGCTTTGCCTTTGGCACGACACTAAATTGCAGCTTGCTGCCCTCGTCCCGGGATACGGATGTCTTAAATTATACAAGGCACCCGCGACCCTAAATGTATTAAGTACCTACCTTCAAATAAAATGTTTCTTTCTTTCTATAAATAAGTAAGTTCTAAATTACATTTTTAAAAGTTCCTTTGCATCTTTGAATTAACATAATCGTTGCATGTGCATTGTGCGGCGCGGTGCGTCTCTGAAGAATAAAGTTATCGTTGCAACCGTTGTGGCTGATATAAAATGCGGAACACATAAAAGGGGTATGACGCCAAAAGCTTTTAGGGGACCGAGGACGATGTGCAATTAGAATATTGTATGACAAATGCAACAATGTATACTTATTACAATGTTTTACATTACTACTTCTTACTGATTTCTGAATCTTCGGCTGTTATTTATAGGGAACTACTCATTTTTTTACTCAAAAATATGCACAATCAATGCAAATATGCGCAAACCGAAAAGTATAAAGAGATTTACCTAATGTTCTGATAGATTGGTATCGTAGGCTTGCTTGGCATTAAGCAAGCCTAGGTTGGTACTAGGTAGGTACCGATAGCAAGACCATCCCATAAGTACCATCAAATTGAATCTAGAAATTTTAGTTAGTGAGTAGGTACTAGGTAGTGGTACTAATATATATTATAAAAGGAAAGGTAGGTACCTACTGACTGACTGACTGATCTATCAACGCACAGCTCAAACCACTGAACGGTTTGGACTGTTTGGCACACATAGTATTACTAAGAAAGGAATTTTGGAAGGAGGAGGAAGGATTGGGAAAAAATCGATGAACACGACTAACGCCGCGGAGAACAGATCTCTAATAACCTAATAGGCTATTTGATAACTAGTTTCAGACAATCAACCATCTCAATGGCTCACCTGTTTTAGCATATTTATTTACTAATGCATCTCATTTGTCAGTGCCACGGCGTACAGCGATTATACTAGAACTCAGCCCTCAAAATAGCTTCTTGCTTCTTGACCGATATTTGTACTCAAATACGAAAACGAGGTATGTCAAGGCTTCGACAGGCGACGGAGGTAACCATTGTATTGTATTTTACATTTCAATCGGACGGATCAGAACCAGAGTAGTTCTCGCCAAACTTATTGTCCGGGTTGAAGTTGGCACGAGCTAACTTTAACCCGGCCGTAAAAATCGGAGAAAGAAAGCTAAAGCTCAAGTCGTAGGCTGTCGTTTTAAATCATTTTAATCCAATATTTTACTTTCTCCGATTTTTACGGCCGGGTTAAAGTAAGCTCGTGCCAACTCCAACCGGACAATAAGTTTGGCGTGAACTGTAACTAGGTACACTACCTACATACTAAAATATTAAAAACTAGTGCCCATCAACGTCCCCCAACTTTACGGGGAATCCTAAGCGATTTTAAATCGTTGATTAAATTATTATAATAGATTCAGTCAACTTTGAGTGTATGTTTTCACACTTACAGGCTGACTACAATAAGACACGTGAGCATTGAAGTTGTTAACAGTACAGTTATCGCCAAACTTATTGTCCGGCTTGAAGTTGGCACGAGCTAACATAACTTCAACCTGGCCGTAGAAGTCGGAGCATGAAAAATATTAGATTAAAATTATTTAAAACGAGACTTGAGCTTTCGTTTTTATTTATTACAGTCCAATATTGCCGTAGAAATCGGAGTCGGGTTGAAGGTAGCTCGTGCCAACTTCAAGCCGGACAATAAGTTTGGCGAGAACTGTACCTACTTACTTACTTAGTGTTTTAGAACTCTAACCCAAAAAACTAATTCCTGTCTACGTCCTCGGCTGTAGGTACCTACTTAGTCACATTCGGCAAATGTGTTCACGGTTACGATTATAATCCCATAGACGTTGCTGGCGATTTTCCTAATATAAACCCTTAGTCATGACACTCATCTCAAAGTGATGAGGTGATCTAATTTGTTACTCAGGGACTCTAATAATACTGCACTTACACAGACTTGCATAACAGATATCCATCTGGATGAAGTCAAATGCTGATCTCAACACTTTGGAAAATGCCTGAATAATGTAGGTATTATGTTTATTTTCCCAGACACGCAACAAATTAGCGGGGTTTCTCTTCGAAATTTGAAGAGTATGGTAGTAATTTTCGTCATTATTATTAAGCGTGTAAGGTCGAAAAGGGCTCAACCCCGCCACCTTTTATTCTAGTTTAAAGCCTAATGTGGCGACATCTATCGAGCTACATCAGAACTTGTACGAAGCTACAAATCCTGAATCGCGCAAGTAAAGTTTACCGTGCAACTTGCATATAATATATTATACAACTGCCCGACGGTTGATGTCGGGCGGTTGGCCCACCAGGCATAACACCCGCCTGGTCGGAGGATCCTCCCTTTGGATGGAGGGACATCACATCAGCATGAAATGTTTTTTTTGCAAAAAGTATTTATTGGGTTCAGCGCTGACTGGCAGGTCACAACCAAACAAAATATTTAAAAAAATGAAACAATATAATCAAAAAGTAATAATTTATGTATATTAGAGTAAAGCTTACAACATAACTGCTCCAAATATTGGAAATGGATCACTAGACTTGTTCAATTTATACCTAAACCTATTGAGCAGTCCGCTAGCGACCACGACCCCGCGCGACGGCGGCACATAACTACACACTGGAGTCCTCACTGGCAGTCTCACTTGTGTCCGACGACTATTGATCTTTATTCTAATACACTTATCACTTTTAAACTTGGTGGGTTCGAAAACAGTCTCTCGGTGAACACCGTTTCTTAGGGCGCTAGGGGTTGGGATGAGTCGCAACTTCGGCCGCTTCATGACCGGCCGCAGCGGTATGTACGTGAACTCCTCGTCGGCATTCCTTTCAGGAGATGTGTTCCCATTTGTGACTGTATCTGAAAGAAAGGTATGTAAGTATTTTTTGATAAATTTTAGTCCAGTGGCGTAGCGTGCCTTGGCGGGGCCCCGTATAAAAATTTGTGTAGGTCCCCTCAAGAAGGGTAAAGATTTCTCACTGCTGGGCTGAGCACGGGTCTCCTCTCTGTATGAGAGGGATTAGGCTATAGTCCACCACGCTAACCTAATGCGGGTAGCAAAAGAAAAAAAAAGTTTGCATAAAATTAAAAGTAATATTCCTCCATTGAAATACATGACTTAAACGGGGAAATCCCACCGCCCGCGATAACCGATGTAGGGTGTTGCCAACTTTTGAACGCACGCTTTACACGGGAGAAAAAGAAATTGCTTCTTTTTACCCGACTGCCGAAGGAGGATGGTTATGTGTTTGACGCGTATGTATGTATGTATGTATGTATGTCCGTTCCTATGTCCGGTCGTAACTACTCAACGGCTCAACCGAATTAGATAAATGACACCTCATTAGATTCGTCTTGATGGCACGACTGTCACTGGGTACATGAAATTTAAAAAAAAACAATATGGCGGATTTTATACGCTTTAATGTGCGAACTGATTTTGAAAATGATTTTTAGTTATATCAATTTATATTTTAAATCATCATTTAGGATCTATCTTGTGATTCTATGATGATTTATAAACTAAAAAGAAGGAAATAAAATCAATTATTAAAAGAAACAAAAAACCCGACTGCGTAAAAACTACTAACTAAAAATCTAAAAACAAGCTCTGTGATGTTGGAAAATGTATTGCAGGCGGGACAAGCAAAGAACCAATTTTGTTTAAGAACGAACAGCTTGTCCCGCCTGCAATACATTTTCCAACATCACAGAGCTTGTTTTTAGATTTTTAGTTAGTAGTTTTTACGCAGTCGGGTTTTTTGTTTCTTTTAATTACTTTTGTCATTTTCTGAAATAAAAAATGTTTGGGAAGTTTTTATAAATTTTTGCTTACGCACGTCGGGGGCCCGTATAATTGATACGGCAGATACGGCGGTAACTACTATATTTTTTTATATGCTATTTTACTTAATATACCGTGCTAATGTAGGTACAGTCACGAGCAAAAACATGTATGCACTTGTCAAAATTCAAAAGCGATTTTCTTAGTAATGATAGAAATTTTGTGGTATTACTACTATTGCCATTAACCAGGCAAAAATCCAAACTCCAAGCTGCTACTAAGAATTTCATAGAAACTCCAAATAACACTGCTCGAGAATCGAACTCGAGTCTGTGGTCTAGTGGTTCGAGTAGGGGACTACTGATCGCGAGGGTTCGATTCCCACAGGACACAAATTATGTATGTGATAAGTGTTTGTTATATAAAAAAGGATATGTAATATTCATAGTACAAACTGCTTTGTTTGGAACTAGTTAGTGCTGTGTAAAATGTCCCCAAAGTATTTATTTATTATTAATATGTTACCTGTGATAGGAAACAGCATCCGCCTGGGTAGTACGGAGTCGCCGAGCATCTCGTACAGCGTGTAGTCAGTGGTCACGTAGTCCTCCAGGTATGTGGTGGGTTCAGATCTGAGGAGGCACGTCGACACGTCCTGACAACGTCAAATATGTTCAAATAAATATATCGTTATCATAATAATATGCAGTTCTACGTGGTATGTGTATTAATTGATTGTTATTAGTGGTAGATATATCAAGTACATAATTTTACCATTAATTCTATTTATATTATTATTATTATTGCCTTCGGGACCCATAAAATAATCGATTTAGCAATGAGTCTGTATTTTGTTATTTGAAGGTTAAAATAGTTTTTGAGAACCTCATTCTTTAAAATGCTATAATATACCACTTCCCTGCTATTCTAGATATTGACATATTCATGCCATTCAGTTTAAAGGCTGAAGTTGGGTTTCAGGGACTTGAAAAGTTACAATAACCTTTTGAAGGCTGATGAAGCCAGCCAGATGAAGTAATATTAATTACCGTAACTCATTGATCTAAACAAGCTCAATCTTGACAAAATTCATAAAATTTAACGTGAAATATTTTCTGCACTGAATATAAATGCTAGTGTTAACCGTTATTAAAATATTTTGTCTAATACTCATTACTATAAAGATTACAGGTACTCACAAGTATAGTTTCCCTGAGGTCTGTCTGCAGATGGTTTCTCCTGGGCGCGTGGATGCAGTCGTCCAGGTGGTCCAGGTGGTCGGCCAGGCACTCCACCAGCGCGCTCCTGCCCAGGGCCATGACACACTTGATCATGGGCGCCGTCAGACGCTCCTTCGTACCTTGCGCTAGGTAGTCGAAGAGGATGCCTTTGCCTAAAAAATGGGAATATAGAAAAAAAATAGACCACTGTTTTTGAAATAATAATATACATAACTGCCGACTACTACCACTTTATATGATATCCCTAATTTAGGATCCCAGCATTATACATTTAATTGTAAATATTGTGACATATCATATCACGTTACTAAAATAAAATATCTAATACTAGCGGCCCGGCCCGGCTTCGCACGGGTGGCATATTTTATAAAAAAAAGTCCCCCGTTTTTGCAAAATTTTTAATTGATACTTCACTCCTATTGGCTTCGTAGCGGAGAGTAATCTAATCGGCCACCCTGGGTATGAGGTATCTAACAATTTCAATGTTACATAACTGATGAAACCAACATCGAATTTTGCAGTTTAATTCATAAATGAATCCTGAAATGGTGACCCGCTGGACGTACGAAACTAATTTTATATCTTGTCTTCTCTCTCTTGGTTATTGAATTAAATCCAGAAAACTAATATATTATGTTCTGATTCTGAATGTGTGTTTATAAAAGTTTGTAGAGAGTACAGTAATATTAGCCGCTGGTAAGTCAAACAAAACCTCATATAATTATATTTCAATTATAATGCTTAAATCATACTGACCTATAGTTATAAATGAGGGCCAGGTACGTGTAATTTTTGTAAGTATGGCAACCATTTTCTCCGCGAGCGAGCCATTGCCGAGTATATTTGATACCATCACTGGAAATAACCTCTGGAACTGAAAACAAACATTTTGATGATTAATAATAGAGCATAGGTTCTCAACGTCGACGATAACGACCTCTTGTGAGACTTATAGGGGGGCAGTAAAAGACCCCCAGAAAATTAGGGGGCTTTGAGATATTATTACACGTTTATAATAGTGGCAATAGCTGTTTCAGATTTCCGTTTCCTCTGACGGAAAACATCGTGAGGAAACCTGCCTGAGGTTATGCAGAGATGTGCACTTACAGTTCGTCGGTATGTTAAGGTCCCATTAAATAGGAGGAGAGCCTATTACCAATAACCGGGCACAACTCTGAGCTGCTAGTGCTGCTCGACCTGGGAACCTAACCCAGGACCTCAAGCGTAGCAGTCGCGCGTAGGACCACCAGGCTAACGTCACCGTATTGGAGGCTTCTCACCTGTTGTTGTATATTGGTGTCCAAGCTACAGGGGTTAGAACAGAGTGCATCGACCATATCCAGCACGTTGGACTGCAGAGGTTTCTTGGCGGGCACGTTCAGCGCATTCAGATTGTCGTCATTTAGCACCAGCACGGCCAGGTTGAACAGGTTCGGGAATATCGGGCCGATGCGCGTGTTCGTCGTCAAGTCTTCCACTGCTATCTCTTTTGGTTTCTTTCGGAGGTTTAATATTGCTGGAAAGATTTTGATGACAACCATATTAAATATATTTCAGGCCCTTTAACCAAGTAAGTTACTGAAAACAATGCCTGTATCGAATTTCCTTGAATACAATACAAAATAACATATACATATACATACTGTACACCTTTAGTCCTCGAAGGGATTGGACAGAGGTTTACTCCTGTAAACCCACATTTCGCCGATTTATTTCCAACAACGATCCCACGTACTGCTACATGGGATCTGTGTTGCCATGCCATGAAAAACATTGATTTGAAAAGTGTCTTTGAAAGATCTATTTATATAAATAAATAGAATTAATTCATTTACCAGGTATAAATCCTGTATGAAAAAGGAGATGTCCAAAAAGGAATTGAAAGACGAGATGATGGCTAATAGAGATATATGGAAGAAAAAGACATCCTGCGCCGACCCCAAATGAATTGGGATATGGGCAGGAGGACGATGATGAGGTATAAATCCAGACTCCAAGCTGCTGCTGAGAATTTCATAGAAAACCCAACAACACTGCTCAAACCCAGGACCTCGATCGTAGTATCGTAGCGCGCTTATGCAGATTATGCTGATATCAACAAAATAACAGAATTAAATCGTTAATAAACCATACCTCTGGCAACTTTGGTATAATAATTCTGTAGGTTAACACTAATGTTACTGTTGTTGTTGAGACTCTTGTCGTCCGTGATCCACTCGACCGAGACTGTGGGCACTGTACTGTACATATAGCTTTGTGGCGTCAGCGCAAACTCGGTTACATTGAGTAAGTTATCCTGCAAGTAGAAGTGAAATCGTCAGTACCTAGTTATTCATCACTAGCTTTCAGCTGGCTTAGCCCGCGTGGAGTCAGAAACTTTGAACCCGTTTCCAGTCAGAGGTCGAATGTTTCGGGATTAAAATGTAGCCTATGTCATAATCCAAGGTATATGTGGCCCATTGACATCAATGTCAATTCAAATTTCAGACTTCAATTCGTGTCAATTTAGACCAATCCACCAACTGTCCCAGTGCCAGTTAGTTTTAGTCTTAGTCCTAGTTTTTTGAAATACCACAATGCTGACACACAATGGCCCAATCAAGAGGGTAAGTGTGGAAAACCCTAGCAAAACTATACTAATCCCACAAAGCTGACACACAAGCATGCGGCCTGCTTGATGGTAGGCAGTAACCGAAACCTGTGGACATTTACAACACCGAGGCATCATCCACGCAAGAACCTCTTAACTCCCTTCTTGAAGTTTGCACACCTTCGAAAATATATCTTAGAATTGAATTACATGTTCAACAACACTTACTAGTGGCACACAGAGTTTCTCTTCTCCGAATGCAGCATATTGTGTGATGCACGCTCCTACCACAGGACTGGTGTCGGATAGCATGAGAGCTGTGTTCACATCCCAACTGTCCACTGTAGACTTCTTCATCATCTCACTGTGCAGAGCTAGAGTCTACAACAATCACAGATTACTACTTAGTTACAAGCGCCTAATCTTGCTATTGTAATTGTCAGAATGATCATCAAAAATACAAAAAGATATAATAGGTAAGGTGGCATCATACAACATCAAACTAACATAAAGTTAGTAGTGTCGGTTGTGAAGCATTCATTGCTTTTCAATAGATGTTGCTATGTCACCTTAAGACATAGGTTTAGAATGTAAAGGAAGCTTTCGAAGGTAGCTTAGCAGTCATAGCGTCTGATGTACCGAAACCAGAAGACGCAGGTCCGAATTCTGCCCATCAGTTGATTTTTCCTTAATTAAAAATAACAATTAAAAAAGTCTAGAAATAAAACTAACAGTGTAACATATTAATGTTTGAGTAATAGACCCAGTTATCAGCCAGACAGCCACTAATGATTGTAAAAGGTATGAGAACTTTGAACTTGTTGAGTGGGAGAGAGCTTTAAGAGATCTTTAGGTTAGTGCATGTTTCACTTGTCTATGATTATAATAATATTAAAATCTAGCATCCCACCAGCGGCTTCGCCCGCATGGTCTTGATAACTTTTTTCCCTGTTTTTGCAACATTTTTATTGCTGCTCCGCTCCTGT
This sequence comes from Acronicta psi, assembly GCA_946251955.1. NCBI lineage: Eukaryota > Metazoa > Arthropoda > Insecta > Lepidoptera > Noctuidae > Acronicta > Acronicta psi. Next base: position 3,396,896 of record OX276475.1, on the reverse strand, counting down.
TAGTCATAGAGTGATGGTATATAGCCTATAGTCTTCCCCGATAAATGGGCTATCTAACACTGAAAGATTTTTTCAAATCGGTCCACTAGTTTCGGAGCCTATTCAATACAAACAATCAAATCTTTTCTCTTTATAATATTATAGTATAGACTAAACACATACACTTATAGTTTGTCTGAGTTTATAGCTGACATCTTCTGCTAGGTTGGTGATGGCCTCTGTGTTGACCTCATAGCCCGCCTGCTCAGTCATGCACACAACCGAGTCAGGACTGATACCAGCAAACCTGCCTTGTGATGAGGAAGCATCCTAAAAATAAGACAGAATTAGTTTCCTAAACTCATTTAATAAAAGGAAGAAATGTAAGACAAGGGGGAGGTCAGGAAGGTATAATATGAAACCACCTTCTAATTATAATTATTAGAGAATTCTATTCTACCATAACCATAACTAGATGTTTCTTTTTAATACAATAAGGCAAATGTTTTGTGACAAAAGACAGCTTATGGCCTACCTCAGGATTCAATCTATCTCCTTGCCAAATTTTATTAATAAGCTTACAAACAGACAGACAAATGGTTACTTTTGCAGTTATATTTTTAGGTATTTTATTCATTTTAATAATATGAGTGAGATATACTTAGGGAGGGATCATGAAAATCAACATGAACCCAGCGAACAATAGTTCCAGGATAGTCAACATATTAGTTTTGGTATTACTAACTATTGTTTGTCTTCTATTGAACTCAAAAATTATTTATTAGATAGAATTGTTATTAATTTATTTGAAATCTAAATATTTATAATATTAACACAATCTAATAACGGACAAACTGTGGAGGGATCACTAATTAGTACACAAAATATAGCTAAAACTACGAAGTTATTATTTTGATAACCTCAATATGTTAATGTTTTTACCTTCTCGTTGAGTGGAGGAGTGTCGCACTGGCTGGAGCCTCCGGATTCTGAAGCTACAGATTTATTTCTGTCGCGCTCTCTGCTACTATTAGCCTTTTTCGTGTGACTTTTATTACTTGAAAGTGAGTTAGACATTTTCATTTGTAACAAACAGTCGGAGGCAGTCACAACATGATAATATATATTTGGCTTATGATTTCAAAATGATTTAGCTAAATTATGCCTTTTACAAAACAAGTAGTCACGTAAACAATTCTTCAAACAAATTGATAAAGAACGGTAACAAGAAATGTGAAGCGCTAACTTTATTCCCCGTAATTGACGTTTGGATGGTGACACTGATGACAGTATGGTGACAGTGACATGACAGCAAGTGCGCCTGACAGAGATCATGGTTTCAATTTCATAGACTAAAGAAGTAAAGATTGACACACTGGCATAGCTTTCAATTTTTATGGCACTCATCATGGCCCCGTCCGGCCTTTCCAATTTATTTCCATAGAACAACTAATATGACACTTCAGCTTTTCTAACTTTATACTAAAGTCACATCTACCTGGGTAGGCATACTAGAGACCGCCACTTACAACGATTCCGATTCTTGCTTCTTATGCTTCTTCCTCGTCCACACATATTGCCATACACACGAAAAACTGTTTTGGTCTATTTGATTAGTATTGGAGGTGAAATTAATCGAAGTGAATGGCCTCAATGAACAAGGATGGTTATTAGTCACAACATGATCACGAAGAACCATGATGAATAATATGGTACACTGATGGGGCTTTGAATTTAAATAAAAAAACCGTTTAAATTTCATATTTGTTTATATTCTCATAAGTAAAAAGAGCATGTGGACATAATTAGGTAGGTAATGTCTATCAATATTAGACAACGTAATGATCCAAAATAATTTAGCAATGTAGTTTGCTGAAGGCACACAATTACAGGTTATGCGAGTTAACAACCACAACAACCGTATTATTAATATAATTAAGTTCTCTCTTCTCTATGTACATACAAAACGATTTATACTCTCGACAAACTATCATGTTCATCACTTTTTATTACAATATTTTTACTCTAGTAATCTTCCTGTACAAAGGATTATTGCAATTTTTAGATATTAACTAAATTTAAATAAATGAACATTGCGATAAAATATTATTACCAATCATTACGTACTCACTTAAACCTATGTTTTACAAATATTGGCATAAAATAAAAAAAATATCTATGTTCACATGAGGCACGTTACGATTATTTTTAATTATGTCAACAATACATAACAATTAAGTTCATTTTACTTAAAAATTATGAATAAAATAAATCTGACATAAAAAATATTATACTTTAATGTACCATCTCTTACATTACAAAAATATTTCAAAACATGGCAAGTCAACATGTAACACTAGAGCTAGCGCCGGAGTGTCGACGACGGGACGTGTACGGTACGCATCTGCACGATTCGAGCACTTACACTACCTACATTATATTTTACAAGAGTTCTAGAAGAACCAACATAGTGATTTATATCCCCCTTGCGAACACCGTACACTCCCTGAACAAAGTAATGAGAGCAGTGTGCGCACGGAGTAGCGCGTAAATGGAGCAAAAGATAAAGTACGAGTAAATTGCGCGAACCACGTCCAATTAGATAGGTACTATAAAGTATTAATAGTCCCCTGACGAATCTCAAAGATTGAGTAAGTTTTTTATTAAACTAAAAATATTAGTTTTAGTGCTCCATTTACTTATTGCTCCGTGCGTCCGAGTAGAAAGGGGAAGTCATGATAGGTGACGTACACTTGCCAAGTTTGACGAGTAATCTGTGTTGTGAGGGCGAGTAGAATAATGATTAAAAAGTAAGACACCCAAACCCGATGAAATAAACGTTTGTCGTGAGGTCAGTCGGAGTCGCTGCCGGATTCGGACAGGCAGAGATCATCGTTGAGCACGTCGGCGGGTAGCGCCGGGTTGGGGGCCGCAGTACCTAAAATTATATTAAATATTGATTTAAATTAATAATCAGAAATGTAAACAACATACCATCACGCCTGTATTCCCCGAAGGGCTAGGCAGAGCGGTACTAATGTATGTATACCCACAGTCCGCCGGTAATTTTAGGCACGCGCCCTATTGGCGTGGGCCTATTGTCATCGACCGAGCACAAATTCAGACTCCAAGCTGCTACTGGGATTTTTACAAAAAAAACCCAACAACACATCTTGACCCGAGGATCGAACCCAGGACCTCTAGCAGTCGCGCTTGGAACCACTAGACCAACGAGGCAGTAAATGTAAACTAATCAGTGCTATCTTTATGATTTTCTCAAGACTAAACAAATTCTTCTACAGTTAGAACTGATCCAAAATACATACAAGATAAAATGAATTGTGTATTTTAATTGTTTGTACAAAAAATAACAAATACACTCTTTGGCTATTAATCTGTGGGACTAGTAGACTTGCCAAATAGATCGCTTTAATGACGTAAAAATGACGTAACCGCTCTCAGTACGCGTTACCACTACTAGCCGGATGACGTCACTTGCGGGGCTTATAGTTAATTTGTAGTTTTTTGCATTGTGCAACAACAGGCCTCTCTAGGTATTCTATACTGACCATTAGGAAGAGAGTGGTGTGCGCTGGAATCGTTGTCGTCGCTATCGCTGCCGCTGTCAGAGTCGCTGCCACTTTCACTAGACGAACTCGAGGAGCTGTCTTCTTGCTGCGGTGGCTAAACGTGATAAAATTGTGAGTATATCTACTATATAAAAATAAGTCGGGTTTTCCTTCTTGACGCTATAACTCCAGAACGCACGAACCGATTTCCACGGTTTTGCATTCGTTGGAAAGGTCTCGGGCTCTGTGAGGTTTATAGCAAAGAAAATTCAGGAAAAATTTCAACAGAAAAGCGGGTTAAAATGGTTATCAAGACCACGCGGGCGAAGCCGCTGGCGGAAAGCTAGTGGAGTATGAATAGCAGAGTGAACTATATAATATTATCTTTTTGCTGAGTTTTCAACATTCGACGTTGACGGAGGTAAGATTTTTTTTATACCACTAAGTTGGCAAACAAGCATACGGCCCGCCTGATGGTAAGCGGTTACCGTAACCTATGGACGCTTGCAACACCAGGGGTATCACTCGCGCGTTGCCGACCCTAAAAACCTCTTACGAGGTTTATGGAGGACTCACTGCGTCGACAGTTTGAGGGCATATTCCTCTTGCTGCCAGTGCAGCGCATCCTTAAAGGAAATAATACGATTTTATAAAGAGTTCAGCCCTAGGCGAAAATGGTGCCGATATAATGTTTTTTATCTTAGATAGGCTTGAGTTTGACCACAACTCGCCTAATGTTAAGCAACGATGTACTGTTTACTTTTTATCTTTCACGGGGACTACCATGTCATTTACTATAACATACCTGGTGATGCGGCACGGGTGGCTGGTATGCGGTAGTGTTGTGGTGCGGGCGGTCGGGGGCGGGGGGCGGCGGCGCGGGGGCGGGGGGCGCGCGCTCGTAGGGCCGCGCGTACCCGTTATGCGCGGGCGGCGCGGGGGCGGGGGCGGCCGGGGCGGGCGCGGGCGCCGGGGCGGGGGCGGGCGCGGGGCCGCCCAGCGCATCGTCCAGACCGATCATTGGCAGCGACGCCAGCGTGCTGTTGCCGCCGCCTGACCAACTGTACATAAAGATTTCAATTTATTTCTATTGGTGTCGATCCTATTGGTCAACTTTCAATTTACTGCACACAATATCATGGGCACAAAATCAGGAGCATTACATCGCCTATAGAAGGGGATTAACTAAAGTAAAATAAATATAAATAACTAGCTTTCCGCCAGCGGCTTCGCCTGTGCGTTTTGGGTATTTGTTATAAATTATAGCCAACGTTATTCGGGAAAGACGTAGCTTTATAATGGTCAAATAATTTTTGAAATCGGTCCAGTAGTTTTTCAGTTTACTCATTACAAACATAATGTAAAAAAATACAAATCTTTTCTCTGTACAATATTAGTAGAGATGATAACGATTATATTTGTATACTTACGGCGCAGCCTGGGGCGGCGAGGTCTTCTGTCGCGGCGGTGACCTGACGAGCATGGGCTTGGACATGCTGGCCGAGCCGTTAAACCGAACCGGGTTGTTCGGCTGAGCACTGCCAGGTACTGCTATTTATAAATTCCTGTTAGTTACTTGACACAAGTGACGTAATTTCTTCATAAATGACAAACATATTTATTTATGTGCCGCCTATTCCACATTGTTGTACCAACAGGTATACAGTATGGTCACTCCAAGATCGTCAGCAATATCAGAAATGTGCTGGCGTTTGAGGAGTTAGGGTGGTTTGAGTAAACATTAAATATCCCCACCCGTACGCAAAATACGCGCATTGACGTGGAGTTGCGGAAAACAGCCCGCTATACCATATACCATGGTCACTCCAAACGACATAATTCATATTTTTATGGAACACAAACACGTATGTTCATCACGCAAATATTTGTGTCTTGTGGGAATCGAACCCGGCTAGATCAGCAGTCCGGTCGAACCACGACCTCAGACGTCTTCACATACATCAACATAAAATACTTTTTAGAAGGTAGTATAAAAGTCCGTTATGACCCGTCATCTTCCCCGATTATCTGTATGCCCGTCTCCGTATGACACTAAATATCTCATCCCGCGTAAAGTGCATAGAGTAAAGTAATAGTAACGTTCATGTAGTTGGTTACCAGTGTTAGTGTTGCTGCGGCGGTTGGTGGCGACCCTGGTGCGCGAGGTGGAGCGCTGCGTGGTGTTGGTGAAGTCTGTCGTCACGGGCGTCAGCGGCCGCGGCTTCTGTGTCGTTTCTTGTCTGTACACCAACAAATATCTCTTAGGCTATGACTTCACCTACGTCTTAACGCATTAAATAACACGTTAAAGGCGGAAACCCACTGCGGCCCACGCTGTCACGCGGCGCACGTTTGCAGCGTGGGTTCATTTGTTTGACAACGTGGGTCTACGTTTCCACCGCAGCACACGCTATACATGAATTTACAAAGCGTGCATGGCGACGAGCTACGTGGGCGCAGTATCCGAGCAAGTCACGCGTGTGTCATGGCGCCAATACGTGCCTAGCGTGTCCGTGGGTTGCAGTGGATACTTACAGCTCCATACATTTTCTAGCAAAGCAAAGTTGACGCGCCTGCGTAGCCTCTCCGTCCGTGGCGGTGGGTTTCCGCCTTAATAAGGGCATTACGCAGATGTGGCCAACATTTTAATTAGGCCAGTATTCATTAGATGAAGTTACGTACGTATCGTAATTTACATTATACATATAACGCGTAGTTGAATATTAAAACTAACGCTAACGCAGGTGGAGCCGTTGCGTTATAATAACAATCATAATAGCCAAAAAATAGTAAAGAAATACAAAAAGGATTATAACCACCGTTTACTAGAGACCAGCGGGTTTAATAGCTTAGCTTGTTCCGATGGGAACTAATAAAAATTGCCATCAATATGGCAATGCTGCCAGTCCTTCTTCGGGTACCTACAAGCCTCAGTTACGCCCTAGGGCTTATGTAAATATTACTTAGTACCAAACATTTTAATTACAAAATTTAGAATCCAATACGTTGGAATTTATCCAAAATGTTTGTGGGAAAAATTAGGAATAAAAATTATCGCGTAGAAAAGCTCGACGATTTACGTTAAAATTATCTAAACAAAATCACATTGACAAGCTGTCAATAATGCATTTGACAAATAAAAACTATAAAATTCGATATTGTAACGATATCGGCGGCTACTTGCACGCACAGCTGTTATTACTGGCCGTAATAAATTCCGGGTTTTAAAACTACCTGATTGTTACACAATGTTGTTATCATTTCTTTTTACTCCGTCGAAAAGAATGACTCATGGAATTCTTATTTGCTGTGTACTTTCTAAACAGATCATTCATAACGTAACCATCGCGCCTTTCTATAACGGGCTTGGCAGAGAACTAATAGGTGCTAAATACGTTTCTGAATGGGAAAACAGTGAAACAGTTTTGAGGAAAATACAAACTTATATTTAGTATTTGAACTTATTGCTTTTAAAAAAAAGATTTGAAATTGAAAAAACTTATTTTCTAAACCCGACCAAAAACGAAAACGTTTTTTGTAGTTGTTAACTTTTCACCTTGATGAATCGAATGTATTTTCGATCTTTTTAAATTATAACTTTATCAAAGGTCGGTTTGAAAGAATCATCCCACTTTGAGAACGTATTAAAAAAAATGACATTATTTGTTTTCCGGCGTAAATATCATCCATGCATGCTTGTTTAGACGTAAAAGACCAAAAACAGACACTAGTTTCTGCAACAGTGTTTGTAGCAGTTTTGTAGGCACATTTACAATGGTTTTTGTTGGTCGGCGTAGGAATCACAATAACTTAAAATGTAATTATCAAAGGTAATAAAATAAACGTGGAAGTGGAGTGATGACCTGCGGAAGGGAGCTGGTAAGAACTGCATGAAGAGAGCTGATGATTGGGCTCAGGGGACAAATACGGGGTGATAATAATATAAGCAATTAACATAGCAGGATACTGACCTTGTCTTTTTAACTTGAATATTACTAGAGAGTTTCTCCAGTGTAATCTCGCCGGTAACCCTATCTATAATGAGCACACACTCCTTAGTGTAAGGCCTCTGATTGCCTTTGAAAACGGTTTGAGGAACTCCAGCGCCATCTGTCGAAAGAAACGTTGAAAAATATAAGTTCCAATTCCAAACCTGTACTTGAAAAAGTCGAGCATTGTATTCTTATCTATTGCCCATTATTTGAGTTTCAAGTTGTTAAAATAACTCAAGTAAATAATTCTAAAATATAACTTTTCGTATTGAAAAATGTGACCTTAAATAGTTGTGATGCTATATTCTGTTTAAATTTTCCTGCTAAGTGCAATTAGGACCAACCCAGAACAGTGTATAACTTGTAAAAAAAACCTAAAATACCTCTGGCAAAATCCTTATTATTATGATGTCAAAAGAATCGAAATTAAAGACTAAAGAGTAAACTAGTTTAAATTTTCTATGCGTAAAGTATTTAGAAAAAATATATTCCTCTTGTATTTTTTGGCTGAATACAAATATACACCACATCTTCCTCCCATTAGGGTATAGTGACTATACATAGATTTTCTCTGGCACACATTTCGAGAACGTCCGCGATTTTTTAATCTATAAAACCGCCTTTTGTAGTTGTATTGTCAATCTCCTTTCGTACAGCCTCTTTTTAAACATGTATAAACCTTTTTGGCTGGCTTAAAACAGGTTAGGTTATGCAAATTGTATATCTCAAACGACTAAAAAGTAAAGTAAAACTATATCCAATAGATACACTGAATCCTGCCCTGAGAAAAACGTTAGAAAAATGAGTAATTCTTACAGATGATTTCGTATATAAAATGCAGATAGGTAGGTACTTACTTCTTTTTGGGAAAGTATTTAAAATTGAAATTCTAAAAATGAATAAAAATAACTATACTGCAAACAGCAGACAGATGTTTCTAAAGGATTTATTACGTAATTTCAGAAAAGCAGTCGAATCAACTATAAATGCTGATTTGTTTATTTAGCTGTGTGTGCCCACGCGCACTCTTGGATAAATCATGTATTAAGAATAATCATGAACAGATTCGGCGATTGATTGTCAGCTTCTTATCTTGAGAGCTATTAAAATATTCTCAGATATAATTTTGACGAGTTTAAGTCAAAATGTGGAATGGAATGATAATCATGATTTAATTTTCAGAAACTTTACAGTTCTCGCCAAACTTATTGTCCGGGTTGAAGTTGGCACGAGCTAACTTTAACCCGGCCGTAAAAATCAGAGAAACAAAATTATAGGATTGTAACAAATAAAAACGTAAGCTCAAGTCGTAGGCTGTCGCTTCTTATAATTTTTATCCAATATTTTTCTATCTCCGATGTTTACGTACGGCCGGGTTAAAGTTAGCTCGTGCCAACTTCAACCCGGACAATAAGTTTGGCGTGAACTGTACTGAATTGATTAGGTACTTCCGATGTTTGGGCGTTAAACTTTGATTTACTTTTAATATTGGTGAATTACGTGAGGGGCGTTAAAGTTTTAATGCTACTAATTCTTAATCTCTTCTGAATCGTGATTTTTATAATAATAGTATAATTATTACAAAAGTTAATAAATTAACAGTATAATTATCATTAAGGGCCTGTTTTACCACAATCTTTGGATAGCTGTTAATCGCCGAATAAATTAAAAACTGGAACTTTGTATAATGTTATATGACAAGTTTTCCATATTATCTTTTCAGCCAATCAATGCCAGCTGCCAGTCGTGGACTGACGACTTGCGAAAGGAAGCTGGATGAAAAGAGCTGAAGATCTGGCTCTGTGGCGTTCACTAAAAAAGGCCTATGTCCAGCAGTGGACGAATAAGGGCTGATGATGATGACCTACCAAGTATTTAAGGGGAACTTATTGCGAGGTTAAACAGGACCCAAGTCTCTAATACAAACCTAAATGTGGCACAGTGACAGTCACTTGATTATTTGTTCCAACATCCACCGTTGCCATTTTGTTAACGTCCACTGACGCCGGCTTGAAGTCATCTGGAAAAAGTAAAAAAGATCAATATCAGTACTTATTATAAAACAAAGTCCTCAGCCACGTCTGTCTGTCTGTCTGTTCAAAACTCAAAAACTACTGCACCGATTTTCATGCTGCTTTCACCAATGGATAGAGTGGTTCTCGAGGAAGGTTTTAGTATATAATTTGTCAAGTTTTTGTATACATTGGTTAAAAAATAAATGGCCACGCGGGCGAAGCCGCTAGCGGAATGCTAATAATTTATAAAGTAATATTCAAACAGCGCTTTGCAGTTACCCTATCGAAAACAGTGTTTGTCATAGAGTGAGCAATTGTGGTGAGTTATGTAGAACTCAATTTAATAAATCGATTTAAATCCAATTGGCCCATCCCAGATCCAATTATTTGTTTGCCAGTGGTCAGCCGAAACAGGCGAGATTGAACTAGATGGTACAATTGAATAATTTAACTAGCAACCTGTTTTTGAAGTGTCTGATTTATTAAACAAACTATAGAAAAGGACGGAAGTATTACGTCTATCATGACTTGTATGAAATAGATAACTGTTTAAGCTATAGCACAGATGTAAAAAGAATTTAATATTTTCATGATAAAAGTCATGCTTTTTGTTGACATAATATGAAAATAAGAAAGCTGTCACTTTATGAAGATTTCAGTTAGGTGACTGAAAGCTAAATAATTTTTTAAACATCCTTGCGAGCAAACAAGGGCCATAAATTAGTACTTTTATGGCTTGTCTGAATGCCAGCTGGGGTGCTGGCATGAGGTACTGAATCAGTATTCAGGTCCTCACATATATTCTGATTTGCATTTGAAACAGGCCCACTTCAGGCTTCATATTATTCACAGGGTTTCCTTGACATTTTTAAGCATTTCGAAATTGTGTTGCATAGAATATTCACTATCCAGTATCCAGCCCTCGTAAGTTGATTTGATCTACAAAATGTGTAGATCGTTTTATAAAACGATTGTAGCCTCTTCACTCAAGTTGTAATGGGCCCTAAATCAATTCTGTTTACTAAATTTTTACATTATCTACACAAGTAACGAAACTTTACAACTCATTCAAACTTTACAATGATGGTCCTAAAATTAGGACTAGTTTAGAAACTACACATTCATTGCAACTCATTTAATTATTTTTTTCCACCAACCCAACCCAATGGGTTCAATTTATATGTATATAATACATATATCTTGTTTAAAATATGAATTTCGCTACTCTGACTTGAGGTTTCACTATCAAAATCTTGGAGAGCAGAGTAAATACCTAACTGGTTTTAATCTTGTAATAGCTGAAAGAAGGATTGGATTAACAGCTTGATTAAAAACATTACTTCATAGACATTGTCGTAAAAAGAATTGTATGAACCTGATTGAATTATGTTGACATGTTTCAATTAACTTTAGTAGTGTAAGGCAAATCATAACACTTATTACTTACCTACATTAAGTCTGCAGGTTTACTACTGAGAAATACTCTTCACTATCAATCCCCTATTTTATTTCTGTTTTAGCAAAATTTTAAATAAATTTTATGATTTTGTAAACACCTCAATTACCCAAGTGACGCTTTACAGTAAAAAAAAAACAACTTGTTACAATTTACAAAATGAAGTATCATTTACATGATACTCCTACACTAACTGTGAACATAATACATTTACAGAATAAAATAAAATAGTACTTACATTTGATTGTATGGTATTGGGACGCCTTATTGTTAGTGAAACTAGCTCCCAACTTTAGCTCTCTAACATCATAATTCAGGCTGTGTTTGTCGGCCATGATGACCCACTGTTTATGCCATATATATATTTGTTATCTAGAAAATAAAAAGTAGGTACATCAATTAAATATTATAGATATTGAAATATGGAAATTAATAAAAAAAATGCAATAGTAACATTGATTTTATTAGGAACCTACCATAATCTTGTTCAAGGATCAAAAGATAAAATGTTACTCAAATGATTTATGTGAAAAATTATTATGAACTTGAATTTACAATTATTTGAAAAATACATTTGATAACATCTTTTCAAATACCTAACTGTAATAAAAGTTTGTTATTGCTATTTTATGTACATAAAGTAGTCCTAAAAGTATTTTTTAGTATGTACTATGAAGTATAACTCATAGTTTGAATTTCAAAAAATCAAACCTTTGATATTTATTGAAAATCATGAGAAATATAAACTTTACTGTAGATCAGCCTTATAGATTAGCTAACAGACATTAAATTCCTCAATTATTGCTGATTTTTATGTAAGAGTGGTTTCAGGCATCTCACTGAGGTAATCTTATGCATTTATTAATAAAATTACATTTCAAACCTTGAAGATTTTTGGAACAGATAAACCTTTCTCTTTTCAGGCTTCAACTAAAGTTCAAGTTTAAAGAAGTTCTTGTTGGAGGCTGAGGTAGAAGTCAGGTGGAAATCATGTTGAAATTAAAACAGTCCTTTTTTATCTTGGGGTGTGGTTGAGAGCAGTCTCAATTGTTTAGGAAAAGATTTTTAGTGCATTTTTACTCAACTATAGGCATGTAGTCATTGTTCAGCCAGTTGCTTCTAGAATAATAAGAATGTTGTGACTTGAATCTACAACCTGCTGCCTTGAAATTTCTTTAGTTACTGTATGGCCTTATAGGCTTATATTTTTATATTGATGAATGATAAAATTAGTTTGACTGTTAGTTTAAGGCTATATCTGAAATAAACTGACATTGAGCCTGATGACTACAGTAGTTTAATTTGATCATGATTCAATTTTCTTTTATAAATGCAAAAATGTACATAATCTTTGTAACATTTTTTTAATAAAGTTGGTAAAATAAAACAGTGTTGTATTGGAACCCTAACTGATAGAAATCAATGCCTTGTAAATTTTATATTTTATTTAATTTTACTATTTCAATGTGAACAGATAGCCAATTTTGGTTAGAAGACATATTCACCAATAACACATAAATTATAAATACCTGTAATACTAGTAAATACACCGACATAGGTACCTATTATGCATACGTATCTCTACATTCACTAACACAGCTGACAAACTAGGTCTAAAATTTTTTTTCGCCACAACACAGTTTATATCACTTAGTGAAATATATGAGAAATTGATCTCATATACAGTAATATACTGCCCGTTTATCAAAAATATAAAGTTAATTGCAACATATACTCATAAAAGAAAGTTCAAATAGATAAAATATGGCAAACAATTATAAAGACTGAACGATAGCCTTACCTTTGATTGATTCTCCTCCGATGTTTTATCAAACCCAACTATGTCTCAGAAATAAATGTCATCGTCAGTACGATTTTTAAGCGCACGAATTAGATAATAATTTCATGGAGAAGGGCTCGCTAAAGTAATAAAATAGTCCAATAAGTTAGACATGGACTATTCCTTCGACCTAGTTCCCATGACGTTTAATTTAGAGATGGCGTGTTATCACTAATACTAATCAAATAGAGTAGCGCCAAGTTACTATTTAGGCGTAATTAATAATTTGTTACCGTAGGAAAACTAATTATTCAAAAAGAATTTAGATGAACAAATTAGAACTTTTTTCCTTTCCAAAAAGCCAACCAATCAAAGTAAAAATCTGCTTTGTGGTCAACTCACTGCAGGTACCAAGTAAGTTAGTGACATTGGCAAAATCATCGAATGTTCGTCGATAAAAAAGTTAGATGACAGCTCTAATTTACAATTTATTAATATTATTCAGAACTAATATACCTAATTATATTTTAAATTAGCTTCAATCCCTACATAGTATAAAACAAAGTCGCTTTCCTGTCCCAATATCCCTATGTATGGTATGCTTAAATCTTTAAAACTACGCAACGGATTTTGATGCGGTTTTTTTTAATAGATAGAGTGATTGAAGAGGAAGGTTTATATGATTGTGTAATTACATACCACGCGGGCGAAGCCGCTGGTGGGAAGCTAGTTAGCAATATAATCAAACCAGCACCAGTAACCAGCTGTTTGATGTGACGGCTCAAGCCATTTGTTTTCGGAAGACTTCATTAAGTTTATCTTAAATTCCATTGTACATTTGAGGAAGATTGTAGCGGACTGGCGGATATTTTAAAATTGGCTATGTCTAACATAGCCAATTTTAAAATATCCAGGAGCATACAGGGACTAGAGGATTAGGAGGACAAGGATTAAATACGAAATCGAAGGTGTGCTACCAAATGTTTATTTATTAGCATACCAATAGCATACATATATCAAAATTTATACGAATTCGATACGCTAAAATAAATCTTAAATATCGATTTCTTGCGATTAAAAAAGATCGCGTTTTTTGACGGTGGCTTGTACAATTCGCGCCAAACTTATTGTCCGGGTTGAAATTGGCGCTAGCTAGCTAACATTAACCCGGCCGTAAAAATCGGAGAAAGAAAAATATTTCTCCGATTTTTACGGCCGGGTTAAAGTTAGTTAGGGCCAACTTCAACCCGGACAATAAGTTTAGCGCCAACTGTATATTTTTTATCGTTTCTTATCAACTAAATCTATATTTTGCCAAACTCTCTGTGCATTTGCTGTCAATTACTGTCAAAGTCATGTCAAATGCATTCTATTCTATTTTTCACTATGGCAATTGTGCCGATGTCGACAATTCTGCCAATGTCAGAGTGGTTAAGAAGACGCGTAGATATATGGTCAAATGCTAGTGTCAGTCAGGGTCAGCGCAATCGTTGTAGGGATGTCGGAAATGCAAAAAGTATCGATATATATCGTATCGATATATATCGTATCGATATTTAAAAAAATATATCAATATCGATATATCGGCCAACTTAAAAACCAAATTATAAAACAGCCAAAAAAAAAGTTAATATGTAATCTTTTAACTTAAAAATGTTTAATAATGGTCTGAAAAAAATAACGATTTTGATACCTTTTCGATATTTGGAATTTGATATCGATACATCGATTTATCGAAACATTAAATATCGCTCAAAAATATCGATATATTGAAAAAATAATGTCGATATATCGATATTTTTCAACATCCCTAAATCGTTGCGTATTGTCAGTTGTCTGCCATGCCAGTGTATTTTTGTTTACAAAAAGTGATGTTTAATTTTTGATGCGATTTTATTTTTTGTTGGTTGCTAAGAGCCGAGTCTTCCTAAAAACTAAACAATATGACAAAAAAATCAATAAGTTTGGATGTTGATCCAACAATCATGGAAAAGAATATGAGGATTATTAGAGTAAGATTTTACTAACTTTTGAAGAATAAAATCGATATTTTTCATAAATGTGACGATTCTAATTACAATATCATGTCTATTTTTAATTCAGGAGAATCCAGTTGAAGAAGAATTTAACAAGCTTTTGGCTTCAGTGGATACTGTACCATCGAAACTTGTAAAACCAACACCAGGTAAGACAACATTTTTAACAGTATTTGGCACTTATAATCCACAAAAAATAGTAACAATCACACATAATTTCTTGAAACTAAAATTAATTTGTTTGTTTTTAGGATTTTGTGTTAAAACCTTCACAAAGCCAGAGGGCAAGAAAGTATTTGTGAATATATGTTTGACTGATGCTATAATTTGTCCAAGAGACATCAGTAATGAAGAACTTATGCAAATCCTCAGTTCTGAAGATCCTTCTACATACCGAGTGCCCATGAGCATTGGTGAGGCTAGAACTGAATGTGATAAGTCTGGAGCACCAGCTACTGTCTTTGATGTGGCTATTAACCCTGAGTTCTTCAAGAAAATTGAAAAAGATGACTTATTTCAAACATTCTTTCTCACTGTTGTCTTTGAGGGGCTACAGGACAAGTATCAATTTGAAATAGATATGCAAAAGTACACTATTTTGAAAAATAGAAAGTCTATTGGTACATTGCAATCTCACAGAGTACAGATAAGAGGAGTAAAGACACCTGAGAGTCAGGTGAAGCCGCCGTTAATTGAGGAGTTGGATGATAAGGGGGTGGTCCAAAAGTCAACCATTCCGCCAGCAAAGAGAGAGCTGGAGTATAGATTGAGACGTGAACCACCCACTGGAGAGATTGAATACTTGCTGGCTGAATTTAAAATACCTGCTTCTGTAAGATTACATTATATTGTAAATGTCTTAGTGTTTAGCTAAAAACACCTAATTTTAAAGAGTGGTCTGGATTTCTTTCAATGATACAATCAAACATTAATTTTCAATTCTTTATTAATTAATATCTTGCATCATTGATAACATTTGCTATAAGAGATTATAAATCAATTTACTTACAGGTAGATCAGAAGGATCTTTACTTAGAAGTAGGTGAAGACCGCTTGGTTTTGGATTCCAAGGGAAAGTTTGAATTGGTGGATTTCTTCTTGCCGTGCAGTGTTGATCAGGATATCATAGATGCCCAGTTGAACAGGAATAATGATGTAAGTTATTTGATGGCATTACAGGTATACAGTGATTAAAATTGTTTACGCTGCAGTTGAGCTTTACTTTTATCTACACTATGGGTTTGACAACCTCCTAGTAAGTTCTGATTAAATAACTTGGCAGATAATTTTATATAAATTCGGTACTATTTTTTAATTTATCTGGTGGTTATCGGCTATCTAGAGGTGGTGTAACATGCCCTTAGATTTTCTTGATTTATTGTTTATCAAAATCAGTAATGTCTCTTTCATCAATATTGGTGATGAGACTACTGCACATTGCATTGACTACTTACACACAAATATGACTTAAACTAGGATCTTTTAGGTCAATTATTTAAATGTGGTATTCATAGCATCTGTTTACTTCTTAAATATGAAATTTTGTTTTCAGATACTGTTTGTGAAGATGCCTGCAATACATTAAATGATAATTATTGGCAATTAAATTGTAAAAGCTTGAAATAAAATGAAGACTGCAGTTGAGTTTGTTTATTGTAATTGTAATATAAGCCAATTAGTCCAAAGTAACAAAGTTCAAAATTAATGAGATTATATTTTTTCTGACTAGTTCTGGGTATGTTCAATTGTTTGAAGATGTTATAGTTTACAGAAGTATCACTAAACATTATGAACACTGGACCACTGAAGTAAGATGAGTGGTATTGTTATGTAGAATAAGGTATATTTTGCTGTGACAAATCTTGATCATGTGGTAATACTATTTGTAATATTATAATAATTTGAAGTTGATGAAATTACAAAATGTGCAATTGTGCATTTGTTAGGCTGCTGAATAACTAATAATAAAATGTCTACAATAAAGTATAAAATAATATCACATAATATATTATTGTCTAATAATAATAAGTAATTGCAATGTTTGCAATAAACAAACGAAATTGTAACAGATTATACAAAACATACAGTATGATGATAAGAGATTACTAAATTTCATTAAAAATCTTATTGCAAGTACAAAATGAAGACAGAATTAATAATAATCAACATTTTCGTTAGTTTGTTATTCATAAATGCAATCAAATATCGAGATAAACGATTTAAACTTACTTAGCAGTGCTAAACTGACTTTTTCTTATAAATATAGTAAGGCCCAAATTAGTGCTATAAAGTGTAGAAAAAATGTGTGCAAGTTAGTATTTTAACTCAAGCCTCAATATTATAACCTAATTAATAATTTATTGTACCTACTTAACGCTAATATTTGTCTCCACTCTTTATTTAAAAAATGAACATTGAAGCTGAGTAGAGTGCCTAGAGATTCAACTAAAACTCATCATGTTTTATATCAAAACTTTTTCTTATACTAGGATCGAGTCCTGCTAAAAGATTCTCATCATATCTCTTGAGAAGAGGTTTGATTTCTTGCAGCATACTCTCGTAATCCCTAATTTGTATATTGATAACGCTGCTAAATCTTTGTTGCTGGTTCCTGTTTAAGTAGAGTTTGAGCGAGGGATAACTCATGATTTGTTCGTGTTGGCAAAGACTGCGCTCGTTGACGCAGTTCACCTTGCCGAGTTGGACAGCGTTTCTGAGTAACTGGAACAAATACGAATATTATTTTGGCGTATGAAACATGACTACCCACACTAGGTTTAGCGTGGTGGACTTTAATCTTACCCCTGTTATTCTGGAAGAAACCCGTGCTCAGTAGTGCATCCAATTGCATTTGAATAGATAGTTTATTTTTCAAATCGGAGAGCAATATCGAAGATGGAAATGGCTTATTTTTGTCAAATATCAATACGATTTTTAACCGAAATAATATGTTTAGTAACGAAATTGTCTTTAAAGTTGTTAAAATTGCGTGAAAAATGCGCATGAAGTGTTAGTTTAGTCCCGGACTCCATGATTACATTGCAATGACAAGTGAACAGTTCCAAACGCCCACATCTCGTGAAAATAAAGGTAGCTACTTACAATGCCGGCCACCGCGAAGTCTGAATACTTCTCGTAACAGCTATAACATTTCGGAGAATGGAAGTACACCAACCATGGTTTCTTGGTTCTGAAAAAAAATAACCATTAAGTAAAGTAAGCTTCCAGTCTAATCAGATGCGACTGAATAGTCAGTATTATGTAGGAAGCGACTGCAGGCAGAACACCACATCCCAATAACTGGACAGTACCAATAATATCCTAAGGATAAACTGGTTGTCATGCTCTTTGGGATTCTGACTTCCACTTAAGATTGTATGACAACCGGGTCGAAGGCACGAAGAGCCTCGATATGCTAAGAATCGCCACCCATAAACTGACCGCGGCAAGTGCATCATAATCTTGAGATTTATTGATCACCGTACTTTTAACTTGATTTTATTACCCTGTTGGATTCAACTCTTCAGCAATGACTTTCTTGGAGAATGTTTGCCAGCTGAGTTTTTGCACGGAGTCGTCAATGTATCCAAGTGCCCACTCCAACATGTACGGCGCTTGCGACAAGTGTTGTAGACTTACACTGAAAACAAAATAACGCTTGAATTAAAAGTAGTAGTAGCTATCCTTTACAATGGGGATATCGTTGAAAAAACAAAGTGAAGTTTTGGAATCTGAGAACATTGCTAATAATATAAGTCTTCGATCAATAATAGGATACTGTAAAAGAAGTATACTACAGGCATTTTTTTAAATTATTCTAATCTATCCTATAATCTATACTAATATTATAAAGGGGTATATGTAGGGAGTGATTTGTGGATATACTGAGCCGATTATGGATTCACCGTCGACTTATTTTTTCGAGTCGATTTACTGTTAGAAAGGTACATTATCCCTGGGTGCAACTTTTTACATAAAATTATAATAATAGTACCCGAAGCGAAGCCAGGGCAGATCGCTAGTTTTATTATACTTTCTTGGTGTGACTCAATTATTTGACTAGCGAATAGGTATATTCAAATTATAGTACTTTACATTATGCAGACCTACCTGTAGTGTTGTCCAGATGCAATGGGATAAAGACGCGCGGTTGGCGATCGTATATTGGTACAAAACCCGGCTGCGTTGCCCGCGCAGTTCAGTATGCCCACGCGCACAAAATCTAGCGGGCGAAGCTGAAATATTAAATCAAGTTAAGTCGTTTAAAGGACTTTCTTATTCTAAATAAAAGGAAAAACAAAGAGACCAGTTTGTTAGCAACAAAAAAGCTAGATGACTAATTATTTTATAGTCTTAGGTAAAAGTTGACCATCAATAGAGTTGATCAACAAAAACAAATTTGGTTTAAAAATAAGGAAATTATAAGAATTTTAATAATTTTAATTTTATTCTATTCAGAGAGCGTACATATACTGCGTTGTGACATCATATCTCAGTATGCTACACAAAGATCAATATCTACTTTCAATACCCCCAAAACTTTTTCACTAAGCGTGTTATTTTTTTAACAAATTCAACACCAGTCATTAACCCTAATGTCACTGATAGTTATTGATATCACCCGGTAGATCCTAACCTTCTTAGCGACGATCATCCACTCGTAAGCCAGATCGTCGCACAGAGAGCCGCAGCGCGCCGGCAAGTAGGCGACCAGCCAACTCTGTTCCCGAGACGACGCGTCCAATATCTCTAGCACTTGCTTCTCGTCCAACTCCAAGTCTGTCCAAATTATACGTAGCTTTAGATGTACGGTGAAATATTGATACACTTTTAGACGCTTATTTACCTATTTGACTTATTGTAACACAAGACAGGGAGATGTGGGAGAAAAGAAAGAAATAAGACAGAAAACTATTATTTTAGTAAGGTAGGAAGGCCTTTGCATTGCAATAGAACTGATAAAAATATTGAAATAAAACTACTTTTTACGGATTTTATCGTAGTTTTATTTCAATGTCTAGTATTCGCGTAAATGTCAGAAATCAGTATGATAAAAATATTGTTTTGTGCCTTACCTCCGCTATCTACGACCATGTCTATGAAATTCAGCAGCTGGTCTTCATAGCTACGTCCGTTGTACACGTTGCGCTTGGCACCGTTCTGTACCAACACCGTCGGGTGCTTGTGGGCCACTTGACGACAGTACTTGTCTGTGTTCTCTGTGCACGCCATTATGCCGAACTGTGGAAATTTTCGTTAAATAATCTATGCGACTAATTATTTTTATAGCCTCATGAAAATGTTGACCATAAATAGAGCCGATTATCAAAAACAAAATTTAAATTGGTTAAAAAATTACGAATTTAAAAGCATTTTAATTTTATGCTAGATAGAGAGCGCACTATACTTACAAATGACGTCAAAAGTAGCGTGCGCCATACTAATTCTATGTTAACACTCGTTTTGCAGGAAAGTGACAGAGCATCCCCTCTCAATGCTCACCAAAAACTTTTAACGCATTTATCTCAGAAATTTCTTGGTCGAATTAATATTTATTTTCAATATACGAAGTATGCTAATGATATTTTTCAATAAGCGTGTGATTATTAACAAATTCAACACTAGTCTTCTCCCCTATCGATATGTCTTGACATTTTGAAATAAAACTACTTGATATTTTAATGAAGGAAAAAATCGACTCGCGGGCAGGACTCGAACCTGCGTCTTCTGGTTCAATACACCAGACGCTATGACCGCTGTCGGAAAGGAACTATATTTGATGAAAATCGGTCCAAGATGGCCGCCGCCACATAATGGCGGATTGACGGGATATAATTTTTTTCACAACTCCGACAATATGGGTATCAAGTGAAACGGCTTGACTAGTAGAATACTATACACTGAATATAAATTTCAAATCTAAGTTGGCCGCCACCACAAATGTAATGAAAATGTAAGTATTACATACATTGACATGTTCACTGTCAGCGTACTCTAAGCTCGCTGTAGTGAATGGCTCAGCGATGTGGTCCCACGCTGACCCGTGCGGCGCCACTAGCAGCACCCACACACCCAAGTCCCCTGAAAATAACATTGATATTTTAAAAATGAGCTTTATAAGCAACTGTTCGGTTTTGGTGCTGTGTAAAAAATTACCAAACATATTTATTTATTACTCGCTGTCCCGGCTGTCCTAGTTCTGTCCTATTTCTCTAAATCAGAATCGAAAAAAATGTTTTTTTTACTTTTCTCGTATTTTGACGTTTTTTCTCTCCATAAGAACTTTCCTCAGACTTCATCAAACACAACAAAAAAGAAATCAGCCAAATCGGTTTAGCCGTTATTATTACTCTTTTATTTTTTTATTTTATTCATCTGATTGACTGACTATAAAAGACTGATGATAAACTGATTATTGAATCAATCGCCCTAACTCTTGACCGGTTACCGGTACTAGTAATTACATTCACCACAACCCCAATGAAATTAAGTTTTAACCTACCATCCAAACCTCGAAAGCAACTTACCACCATTAAGAATCCTGAGCAGATCCGACGCAGATAGCGTTTGGAGTTTCAACGCTTCTGGGGCAGTTAGTATGAAGTGTTTGAGGTCGGCGTGTGGCGGGGCGCGCTGGTACCCGCCGCCTCGCTTGAGCGCGGCCCACGCGGGGGGAGACTCCACGTGCAAGGATACGCATAACTCCCCCCATTTATCACAATCAATTTCACCTAAAAGGGAGTTTTTTTAAATAAGAATAAATATCCTGGGACATTTTTATATAACACTATCTAGTCCGAAACTAAGCAGAGCTTGTACTATGGATACTAGACAATGGCTATAATACTTATATACTTTTTTTTTGTATTATCATATCAGCCTACAGAGGTCCACTGCTGAACAAAGGCTTCCCCTATAGACTTCCACAAAGACCGGTTATGTGCCACCTGGTATTGTAAATACATAATATAATTATTAGTTTAGACTGAAATATAATGGTTTTACATTAGAATGCAACCTATGCGGAAATGTGCAGTATGCGGGTGCATATATGACTATTATTGCCATCCTTTTCGTTTCCCTACAATTTTTGCAAATTAGAGCAGGAAAAATATAGTTATACGAATTTCCATGACAAAAAAAATCGCCAATTTTTTTGTACACTTGGCGTGCAAACGACGCTTACTGGGTTAAATGCTTCATTACTCTATTGGTCGTAACACAACTGGTACGCTAGAGGTCCTGGGTTCAAACCCTAGGTTGAGCAGTGGGATTAGTTTTTTATAAAATTCACAGTATAAGCTCAAAGTCTATCAGCATTTTTTTTGTTACTGGTGACAATTAACCATTATTTTAATTTTTTTACATGCATGATACTTACCAAAGTTCATGTTAGGGAAGGCATTTACCATCTGATGTAATTGTAATCTACTATCCTGCTTGGATGAGAAAAACAAAACCCATGTCTTCTTAGAGCCTGTTCTTAAACCGTTTCTTATTTCCTGTAAATAAAAGTTAAAATAATTTATTTAAAAAAACTCTAATCCACAAGATAATAAGTACTTGGGGGTTTTACTACTTCTTGATAAGTTCTTGTTAAATTACTTGACAGATAATGTCATTAAAATTTTGTAAAAAAAATATTTAAGTAGCCCGTATTCCTCCCCCCATTTCTTCCATTTATCTCTTTGTTGGGCTATTTGTGTCCAGTTGTCCAGGAAGGCATCCAAGTCGACTCCTCCGTGATCTGCCGCGTTTCATTATCTATTTATCCAGCTTTTATTCAGAGGTGGTGAAATAGGCCCTTATGCTATAATATATACTTTTAATAATATATACTTTTAATAATCTGTAAGATATCTACGCTACGTTTTAAACTCTATTCTCTGTTCTCGCTACATATAACACCCGGTTGTTCCCACTGCCCGGTGGGCAAAGGCCTTCCTACCCATTTTCCACAAAACATATAATGTTTAAAAAAAAATATTAATTACCTTCAATTTCTCTGGTCCAATATGTTCGACTTTGGGCAGAGCGTCAACAATTTCCTGCAGTATTTCCTTCTCGTCTGTACTCTCGATTTCTTTTTTAATATTCTTGTATTTGAACACGACAGTTGTGTAGTCGTTGCTGGATAGTTTGCCGCGGAGTTCATCGTCTTCGACTAAGGCTACTGTCGCTAGACCATTCTGAAAGATAGGTAGTTAATCTTATTGTTACTTATTGTTGAACTTAGAGACTTAGCTTACTTAATCCTTAGCTAAAAGAGACCTAGTATATCTGAAAATATGTCTTCGTCTCATACCTCTTACATCCATCCTTCCTTTCAGTACATCTACCGTGTTTCGGCTCTCCACCACCCTAAGGTTGCCTGGTAGAGAATGTCTAAGGCATCGAGAACGCCTTTGTAAGTTATTAATGTATCTACATAAAGAATAAATAAAAAAAAATATATAGTACACTGATAAACTCAAATATGGAAAAATAAACCAAGATATACATAGTAGCCACTGTTTGTTAACGATTCATTAACATTAATTGAAGTTTCTGGGTGCAGTAGCTTAGGCGTTTATCGAATTTATATTACGAATGGTCATCACCTCCTCCAAGTTACTATAACTAAGAAATGTGTTTAAATTAGACCTAGTTATGAGAACTTCATAACTAGTTTTACACTTGTAAATCTGGGTAAAACTGAAATGGACTTTTCAAAATGTAACCGTTTGGAAAATATTCACGAGTTAAACTCAGGCATTCAAGTTATTAGAAATCCTTGTCTTGATTTTTCCCTGCCCTATTTCTAATCAAAAAAATTTAAACATCAAGCATCAAATACAAACCAAATGATATGCTATCCTGGTAAGCGCATTTTTGCCAACCCTGTTGGCGCCTAGCACGTACGCCATGGGTTTGTCCGTGCCTCTGAGCTGTGTGATAGTGGGAACATGGATCTGGGTGCGGAGGAACATCATCACAAATTCATCGAGGGCATCCAGAGTGCGTTCGCCGCTGTGGTATACAAAGTTACCACTTTTACCCTGTCAAAAAGTAATCAATTATGGTTAAAATTAATTTAAATTATGGCCTAAGGCTACAGAATAAGGTATATTAAAATTAATTTAAATTATGGCCTAAGGCTACAGAATCACTACACAAACAACACAACACTAAAACAAAGTCGCTATCCGCCGTCTGTCTGTCCCTATGTATGCTTAGATCTTTAAAACTACGCAACGGATTTTGATGCGGTTTTTTTTAATAGATAGAGTGATTCTTAAGGAAGGTTTATATGTATAATAACATACCACGCGGGCGAAGCCGCTGGCGGGAAGCTAGTAAGGTATATTTAACAGTGGCCATGAGTATTCAGATTAGTCATTATATAATAATATAGTACACAAATTCTTGATTATATTATTACTTTGATTTGTTTTATTACTAATTCTAATAAAATACTAATAAATAAATTAACCAGGTAGGTCTAGAGTATTAGAAAGCAATTATTAATTAGTTACACAGTAACTGTGAAAATAAATTATTTAAAAAAAGTGAGAAAAGAATTCAGTACAAACAGTATTATTGGTAAAAGACTTCATGGTTGTAACTAAACGTGACTAATGGTCGCATTAGCTATAAAGCATGCATAATTTGTTTAATTGCCTAGAAACAAAAACACTTTCCTTATTAAGTACTAAGGTATTCACCGTAAATATAAATATGCACTTGTTCTCTAACAAACAAAGACATGTGTGACACCCATAAGACGTGCAAGCTGTGAGACCTTAAAATGTTGTGCATTCACACAGTATTGTTATAAATGATGATAAATGATGTCCAATATATAAATAAATAAGACTCACCCACTCGAAAGTCAATAGGCCAGACTAATTTTTACAGATAATTTCTAATATGAAATTACTTACATTAGGATAAAACAATAGTGTAGGGTAGCTGCTTATCCTCATATTATTGTAACAAAATGAATTATGATATTTACAGTTCACAGCACCAACTTTAACCTGAAACCATCAAAAGGATTAATGTGAGTAGGTACTTAATAACATTTCCGGGTTTTTGAACAAACAAGGCATCTTATCGTATTTTCAAAGGATTTTACTTACAATTCCTTTGTACATTTCAGCCAATTTCTTCCAATGTTCTGCCACATTCTGGCAAGGTGGACAGAATGGTGAATAGAAATTAATGAAATAAAAGCCATCCTTCATGTAATTTTCTGAAAAAATAATAAGGATTCTAATAAGGATTCTAATAACTCTGGTGTTTTAAAAAAATATGATGGCATTCTAAGGCCATAATAATATTTGTTTACATATAAACTTAAAAAATAAGAACAATCAAAGAATTTTAATTACTATGATTAAGAATTAACACTTGGAATTAGGTACAGTCATGACCAAAAACATGTATACACTATACACTAAAAAAAGTGCTAAATCGAATTTCTCTTAAAGTACTAATAGAACCATTGTGATATTACTAATTAATAACACAGTTTACAAAGTTGCAATAGTTCATTCACAAAAAAATCGCTTTAGCCCTTTTGTAAGTGTTTATATGGCTGTGCTTATGACTGTACAGTTCACGCCAAGCTTATTGTCCGGGTTGAAGTTGGCACGAGCTAACTTTAACCCGGCCTTAAAAATCAGAGAACAAAAAATATCGGCTGTAAATGATATGAAGTGATAGCCTACGACTTGAGCTTTCGTTTTTATTTATTACAGTCCTATAATTTTGTTTCTCCAATTTTTACGGCCGGGTTAAAGTTAGCTCATGCCAACTTCAACCCGGACAATAAGTTTGGCGAGAACTGTACATGATTACAATTTATGTTTTAATAACCAAAAAATAACAATTTAGTTTTTGGGGTCGTTATTTATATGATCTCAGGCCACACATTGTGACATCACCTTTAAGATGTCTCAGGAGCTTAATTGGCTATGGGGATGCAAGTTCGAATCCTGCCTGACATAATATTTTTCTTTCACTAAAAAAAACATAACTTGAGTCTACTCACTAAAGCTTGCCCCAGACAGTGTATCCACAAATGGATCATTGTGGTACAATCCATTGTAGAACAGATTATCATACTCTGATTGAGAACGGTAGTCATATTTCCTTGAGTATGAGAATGACCCGTACACATCATAGTTCTTTCTCTTGTCAGGGTCCTTCAAGGTCTCGTAGGCTTCTGTTATTTTTAAAAACTTCTCCTGTTCATCTACACCCTGGAAGTTACAATAATTACAAAACTTTTTGTTATAAAAAAATGTGGAAGTTAAAAAACATTTTTTTTCAGTAACATGTCTATCAGAGCAAGTGCTCAAAAGAGTTTTTATTTTGATTAATCTATCTTAAGTCCCATTTGCATACCTTTATGGAAGACAGAAGAATATTCTGGGTAGTATTATAAACTTGTTAGATAATTCTGACTACTCTTGCCAGTGAGTTGCTGCCACTATAGATATAAGTACCTACCTATTTACAAACCACATAGAAAACTAATAATCTAAATTAATTATTTGTATCAACTTCTTAATGTTTTTTTATAAATTAACAGAACTTACAGGATTCTTGTCTGGATGTAATTTTACTGCTAATTTCTTGTAAGCTTGCCTTATTTCTTGGGCGGAGGATTTTTTTGACACCCCTAGTATCTCATAGTAGCTCACATCTGTTAGGTTAACTGCACCAAATAGGAAACAAGTGATAACTATGAGCTTTAACCTAAAACATTAGAATAGGTTAATTATAATTAATTGTACCTATAAAATAATAGAACAAAATAAATTAAAAAGCTATTTAATACACTCACATTTTTATAATTGTTTAAAAAGTTAAAATTAGAAGCGAGCAACGCCACTTTACTGATAAGAATGGAGCGCTTAATAAACTACTCATTTGATAATGTAGGTAACGTAAGATAACATAATTAACACGAGAAAAAAGATAAAACTTTAATGTTTACTTTTTGTGTAGGTGTCGGCAAAGTATGTTGAACTTTTATTGAGTGAGTAGTAGGGATGAGCGTTGAATCAACGAACTAGTTGAATCAACCGTTGATCTCATGTCAACGTATTAACGTTAACTGTATATGAATCAACTAGTTGAATTCGTCAACGACGTTTATGAATTTAACTCGTTCTTCTCGTTCAATAATCGAGAACGCAAATGAAACGAACTGAGCAAATTTAAAAAACTTACGTTAATGATAACGTAAGTCGCGATTGACGGTCATTTCATACAATTTGAACTCTAAGTAGCGTACATAAAAGTAGCGTTGAATAAAAACCGTTCATATCAATAAACAGTTTACGTTGTAAGTTGACATTAGAAGTACGTTAACTCGTTGACGAATTTAACTAGTTGATCAACTAGTTCACGAACGGAAATCAACGTTGACGTTTCGTTAAGGGAAATACTGTCAACGACCCATCTCTAGTGAGTAGTAGTAGTGACAGTAACAGTACTGACAGAAGTGACAGACAGTGTGAACTCTGTGAGTGGTCTGTGTTGTGCATGGAAGTAGTAAGTATACTTAGTATACAATAGGAATGTGCACTTATGAAGAAAAACGGTCTAAGCGAGATAGTTAGGGTGGAGCAACTCATCTCGCTCTATTAGAGTGACCATGATTTTTGTCGTCAAGAGAGACCATGTCAGTTTTATGTTATATGACAGGATTTGTGAAATTAGTTTATTTTTCTTTCTACTAAAGAAAAATATTTGCAGTAAGCATAGGCACTGTTGTTGTAATTGCATCTTGCCGTCTGTCGCATAAAAATTGGTAAAAGCGTTGAACTGTTGATCATGAGATAAATATATTTATGTGATAAGCACAAGTGTTTGTGTTGTTCTGGGAGTATGTTATAATAATAATATAAGCCTTTATCCAGACAACTATTGCATTAATTTAACATTGACGACTCTGGTGAGTCGATGACACCGACAACTTGGTCTGTTTGCCCAGCTTTGGCAAAGGCCTCCTCCAATTCTTTCCACTCTCTCCGGTTTACCGCTTTTCTAGTCCATGTTTTCCCGGCTATTGCCTTTATTTCGCCTTCCCACCTTCGAAACTATCTACCTCGTTTCCTCTTTCTATTTCTAGGATACCAAAATACAATATTTTTGTTCCATTTTTCAGTGCCTCTTAATATGTGACCTGTCTTTTCTGTGTTTTCTTATTCTAGTTGTGACGTTTTCTATTTTTGTCCGTTTCCTAATGGTTTTATTGTTGATTTTGTCCAATTTCTTTATATTCAACATGCTTCTCTCCATTGCTGTCTGGCATGTTTCTAGTTTCTTGATTGCGCTTTAGTAAGTGCCCAAGTTTGGGAGTTTCTTATGTATGTACCAAAAAAATATGCATTATACCATGTCTAATGCGCTAAAGAGGGCACCACCGAAGTGTAGTGCGCGATGGCGCCCAGACGTCCACTGTCGTCTCAAAAAGTCAACTGGTCGTTCGTAATCATCAATAAATAATTATAGTCGACATAACTAATATTTTTGATTGTCGTCAAAACATACATGTCCTTTTAAAGTCTGACATAATTTGAAAACATTGTCACCCGAAAGGCCCCTCAACCCACCATTTGTGACGTAAATTTAAATTATATTATTGGTAGACTCGGTCCCGTGTACCGGGATTTTCAGTCTTAGATTTTGCAATAATTAACTTTAAACATAAATACTACCAACATTTTCAGCAAAATGAATAATCATGATTATTTAAAGTATAAGTAGGTTGATAGTTTGGTTATTAAAATACATTGATAATAAAACAAAGGCATCTTATAAATAACAAAGCTCGTTTATTAGTGTTTATACGATTTCACTTAAATAATAAAAAAAACAAAATAATAAAAAACAACAGTTAAACAGTGAAATAGTTGGAATTTTTCGATACGTCCGGTCTCGTAGACATTTACGTTACCATTGGTGGGTTAAGTTTGTAACCTGTGAGTGGATTTGTTAGAGCCAGTATATGATTAATTTCCACATCCTTTATACGCAACACCTTTTCACTATTTTATACATTCTTCACAAATAAAATAACAACAAAAAATCACGGAACGAAAATGACGCGATGTCATTGCCATTGTTTTAAAGTTGTCATATCAAAATTTCAAAACTAACCATAAACCTAAAAAGTTCTATTATATTTCGAGAATTTACTCAAAAAAAATACTTTTGACTTTTCTTATCTTTATTTCATAAAAAGATATTTTACGCAGTAGTTTATCTAGCAATGTATAACTCTATAATATTTTTTGGATCAGATACCCTAGCCTCGTGGCAAATCTACTAGACGATTTGAAAATTCTTGTATGGCAATTTATTAAAACGAGACACAATCCCCTACCCTAACCTCTCTATCTGACCGTAACGTATTTCGGTTTAAATATAAAGTTTAATCGATTGCAATAAGGTCGGTTTTACGTTGAGTTGTTGAGCCGAGTACGCATTCCGGATGTAAACGAAGTGTAACGAAGTTTGACATATTAGTTCCATGGTGTTGTGTATGTGCACTAGGGATGTGAAAAAATAATCAATTATGAAAAAAAAACGATTTTTAATAGATTTTAATTTTGGCGGAAAAAACTATTAAAATTAAATGATTAAAAATCAATTAATAAAAAATCGATTTATTTTTATTTGTGATTTTTAACAGCAATATCTGTTGATGAAGTTATTTGTTTCATGGAAGTATTCTTACAAGTTTTAAAAAGCAATGCTAATATTTTATTAGGTTTTTATATCGAACATCGTTCTAATATTAATTATTGGAGAATATTAACTCTCATATTTCAATGATTCACCAATTAAACTTTACATATTGTCACTGTAACTGAACTGCTTTACTTACGGCAAGCACTGTTTTACCGACTTGAATAACGGATTGCATCCGTTTTCTTCGTCAAATTTGAAAGTTTTCATTTTACATTTTTTTTTAATTTATAAATATTATTTATTTATTTATTTATTCATATTTATTAATATAATTACAACTAATATTACTACTATTACATTACTCTGGCCGATTATTACTGGCATTACTTTTGATTATTTAATAAGTAACGTCATAATTACGGATATTTCATACGTTTAATTTGATATCTTAATAAAATAAGGAAAAAACGATTATTTTTATTATAAAAATCAATTATATAGTAATCGATTTTATTACAAACAAAAATAATCGATTTTTTTTTGTTGGCTGTCACATTATTGTGTACTTTACTTGTGTGGCCTGCCATCTGTTTTGTTTGACAATAAATAGACATTGACAATTGACGACAATAATTCATATTTTGACTAGTGATGCGAACTGAGTTGCTATTAACTCTATCGAGTGATTTAAAAAAAAAGATTCATGTGAGTCGAATAGCGCACAGTATCGCATACGTTCAATGTCCACTTTAAGACAAAGTGCGATAACCGAACCCACACAGAAGTCGGTTCTCCATGATGATGATGAGTCGAATATGGGCTTGAGTCACAAGTGCGTTCTGGCCAGAGTCAAAATTGCAGTCCCCAAACTTTCTAACATTCATACTACTTATTCAGGAATTATTAATTGATGTGAGGAGATGAGCTTTATTTATAAATAATCTTCATGATGAATGTGAACCTAAAAACCACCCGAGAGACTCGTTCACTAACGAACTCAATCGAGTGTCTCTTCTACTTTATATTTATACACTGTGACTTGATTATTGGGTAATCGAAGAAATTGTTAAATGACTCAAGTGCCAACTTGAGCCGTTTACTAATTTAAACACTAGTTAAATAGTTTAGTTGAAGTATATATATTGACTATCGATATCGCATCTAATACATATTGAGCAATAGGTACTGTACTGAGCATCGTTAATCGATGATTGGTTCATGAAAAAAACTAATTACGCGAAACAAGTAAAACCTTGTTAATTTAGACTTTGCTTTGATTAATCAAAAATATTAATAAATGATGTTAAAGTTTTTAATACTGTATCATTGATGATGTATTCTGTTTTTTTGCACTTAGCATCATCAGTATGCTAAGTGCAAATTATCCGAATATTCACAAATATTCAGAGACGATGCTAAGCATAATAGAAACACGATATACTGTGTCATTAGGGGGCGTCCATAAATTACGTGAGGTGTTTTTTTAAATTTTCTATCCCTTCCTCCCCCCCTGGTGAGATGTCGTCAGATTTTATTCAACCCCCTCCCCCATCCCCAAATCTCACGTGAGATTTTTCAAAATGTGGGTTTCTTACGTAAACCCGTTGGATTGTTATTGTAAAAAGAAAAGAAAAATGCTTCGTGCTTTTATTTACGACTAGTTAAGACTAATAATCAATATTGCTGAAAGTTTAATTATAAGTGTAATAAAAGTTGTTTTTTTTTGTTTCAATCAGAAAAAAATATTGCGTGATATTTGCCGAGACCCCCCCTCTCTCCAATGTAAGATTAGATGAGATTTGACTCGACCCCCTCCCCCCTTAAACATCTCACGTATTTTATGAACGCCCCCTTATCCGTCAAGTCTGAAATGATTAGGTATACATGGCATAGCTAGGTATCAGTTTAGTAAATTCCAGGGAATATCTTGAACTACTCTTTATTAAAAAAAAACAATGTCATTATTCTTTTATTTTTTATTACAAACTTAGGTCAAGGAAAACAATTGTTCTGCGGGGCTAACATGCACGCCGCGAGAACATTTTGTCGACGCTTATGTCGTGCTTGTCTCGTTTTCGTACGAGGAAGAGCGAGACAAAGGAGTAGACAAATTTTTGTCGTGGCGCGCATGTTAGCCGGGCAGGTGTTTTCATTTAGTCGCAATAGGTCCTTTAAAAAAAATTATAATAGCTATGCAAATACTCGTCATGATTATCCGATAGACATAGTCATAGGTACTATCTAGTCTAGAAATAAATCACAAGCAACAATAAAACTAAGGTACTTGTAGGTATGTTTTTATGTCGCAAACAACAGCTGTTCAAATAACAATAATAAGATTCACTTGGAGAACATTTTGTTTAAGTACTTATACCTACATAGTAGAGACTTATCACAGTGGTAACTACTTGAACATCAACGTATAAAATGTTGGTCGATGGTAACTAGGATAGTGCTTGTGGGAAAAGGGTATAAATCTGAATACCTTAAAATTTTGACGATGCCAACATAACCATTTTCTTTAACTTAAAAGTATATTTTCAAAAATGTTTAGCATGTTTTAATAAAATAGGTGAGGCAATCGTACTTATATCCTTTTTCATTAGAGGCACACTCACAAAGTTAGGTGAATCCGCACTTTACAATAAGTTATTATTACTTTGTAATATGTGACACGTCCACATTACAGTTCTCGCCAAACTTATTGTCCGGCCTTAAAAATCGGAGAATCAAAAATATTGGATTAAAATGATTTCAAACGACAGCCTTCGACTCAAACTTTCGTTATATTTATGTAATAAATAAATCCTATAATTTTGTTTCTCCGATTTTTACGGCTGGGTTAAAGTTAGCTCGTACCAACTTCAACCCGGACAATAAGTTTGGCGAGAACTGTACATGGTATAAAAGACGCAAGCCGAAGGCTTATATTCAGAAACGACGCTAAGCATAAAGTATTTGTATCAAAATTTGACATTCAGAAGCGTTACTCTACGCTTAGCGTCGTCTCTGAATATTAGCCTAAGCCCACACTACTGCTACACCAAAAATGATTTTTACGTAATCTGGACTCACCCTAAAAGTAATACTTACTTAAATCAACCAAATATCTGATCACAATATTACTACTAGGAAAACTTGAGGCATTTGGGAGGCTATAAAATCCGTTTTAAATAATGCACAATATTTTTATGTTAAACTGTTGAATACTCTTGCGCATTGAAAATAATTTAAATATTATATATTTCATTATGTAGGTACCTACACAAGCTAGTAAGTTATAGGTATTGGTAAGAAATACCGAGTCTTAAAAATATTGTGTACTCTTAAAAACAACCATTAGGCCATAACACTACTTAACTGTACTTAAAATAGGTAACCTAACCGTAACGTATTGTATTTTTTATATAATTACAATGCGATCATACATTATCTTTGGTTCAAAATATAATTTCGAACGCAATTACCTTTTCCCTGACTACAATCCAATTTTCTTTAATTAATCTTACAGAATAATAAACATTATTATTAAGAATAAGAAAACCTACATACCGTATTATCAAAATTCGCAAAAGGACCAAAAAATTCATTCTTTGGAGTACCGAAGGACCTTTGCTTTTTGGTCCTTTTGACAAACATGGATTATTTATATAAATTATGCGAGCGTTCACCTTTATAAATATGAATAAATTAAATGCATTATTTTATAAAAAATGGGGATTCAATTACTCAATAAAAAATAAACCCATTATCGCCATAAGCCAAAAGTTTCTTAAAATTAGGTTGTCTAACTTGTCTATCATAAGAATTAGAAGCGTAAAAAAATAAAACTGTTTAGTTAAAGTAATAATTATTGATCAATTTTGAATCTACTATGTTTGTTAACTGGGAAGATTTTGGAACTTTTCTGTACTATCAAATTTAATAAACTATACACGCTGGTTGCTAGTAATTAGTAGTAATAATTTATAAGTAGTTGTATGCATCGTTTCAGTAGAAAAGCGACAGTAGGTTAGGACATAACTTGTGTACAATTACAAAATACAAGTAGTGGCCGTACCTGCTTAGTTTACCATGTTGTTTACATAAATTGATAAAACATTGTTTTGTGTTAACTTTCAAGTCGATTAGTGCCATTTACAATATTTCCAATTTCAGAATAATTTAGTGAATTACATAAAGGTAGCTACTTAAAAATTGGTCTAAATATTGTTTGCTAGCTAAAGCTAAATGTCAATTTATCCGGATCGCTTGATACTTCTCTTTAAAGTGAAATAAGCTATTATTCTGACGACGACCAACTCCACTGTGAGGATAATGATGTCTGTCCAAAAGTTGTCGGGTGTTAGGCTGAACTCTCGTATCACTGATTGTGGATGCCTGGAAACGAGAAATTATAGGTTGAATTTATTACGTACTAGCTTTCCGCCAGCGGCCTCGCCCGCGTGGTCTGTGTTCATTCTTTTAACTTTCAACCCTTTACAGCACTTTTTTCGCATTAAAAAGTATGTCTATGTAGTAGGCCTATGTCCTTTCTCAGGCTCTAGACTATCTGTGTACCAAATTTCATTTAAATCGGTTCCGTAGTTTTGGCTTGATAGCGCGGCAGGCAGACAGACAGAGTTACTTTCGCATTTATAATATTAGTTAGGAGTAAGGATTCTTCACCATTCGTGGAGTGCTAGATTTTGACTCGTTAGGTACCCAAGTAAAATAGGCGAAGGTACATATCTAACTTTAAAAGTAAGAATTTAAAGCGCGAATTTTGTTCAAAAAGGAAACTACGATTAGCTGAAAATTAGAAAAGTAGACTTTCTTAAGCTTAGAAAAAAAACTGAGTCTCAATAATATGGATACGTAACAATATGTTAACTCATAAGTCATAACTCGTTAGTAAGGGCCTGTTCCACCACCTCCCGTTAAGTTTCCGTTAAATTACTTGTTACATAATTTCGTATAAATTTTGTTTTAGTTTTTTATTTATCCAGCAGTTAGCGGTTATCTAGAGGGTGGTGAAACAGGCCCGAAGTCTCTTATCCATTAATTTCAGCGGAATTTGTCAAAGCGGTGGAGCCTCCACAGATGAACTCTGAACACCTAACCACCTACCTATCTTAAATCTTAATGTTTTACCTACCTCAAATGGCAGTATTCCATGGATTCCGGGCAGAGCAGCGGTTGTCGTCCCTCCGAGTACATGGCGAGCACGAGCGCCTCGAAGGCGTACTTGAGGAAGGAGCCGTACGACACGACACGCATCACCGGGCTCATGTGCGCCAGCAGCACCAGGTACCCCGCGTACACGATCATCGCGCAGGTCCACACCGCGCCCAGGAACGTGCCGTTCTGGATCATCACACACATTTTATTAAAAGTTGATGTAGTATACGCTGATGCACACGGCACAAACTATGCTGTGCAAACTATTGCACACTTGCACAGGCAAAAGTTTGGACCAGTTGACCACAAGTACCAGTTGATTTATTAAACGCTGATCTACACGGCACAAACTATGCTGTGCAAACTATTGCACACTTGCACAGGCAAAAGTTTGAACCAGTTGACGACAAGTACCAGTTGATTTATTAAACGCTGATCCACACGGCACAAACTATGCTGTGCAAATCATTGCACACTTGCACAGGCAAAAGTTTGGACCAGTTAACGACAAGTACCAGTTGATTTATTAAACGCTGATCCACACGGCACAAACTATGCTGTGCAAACTATTGCACACTTGCATAGGCAAAAGTTTGGACCAGTTGACGATAAGTACCAGTTGATTTATTAAACGCTGATCCACACGGCACAAACTATGCTGTGCAAACTATTGCACACTTGCACAGGCAAAAGTTTGGACCAGTTGACGACAAGTACCAGTTGATTTATTAAACGCTGATCCACACGGTACAAACTATGCTGTGCAAACTGTTGCACAAGCAAAAGTTTGGACCAGATGACGTTCATGCGAATGCCTTGTGCCGTGTGGACGATGGGACTCGTGCTTACTATAATAATCTCGGGCATTTAAGATAGGGTTTGACCTGCGCCCTTCCGGTTAAATAGACTAGAAATTATACCGAATGCGGTGGTGTATTGTAGTTTGGTGAAGCGTCTGCTGTATTTAATCGGAAAGACGCAGGTTTACAGGGACTTAACAGTACACTACGGTTGTTTTCACGTGCTCCAGTGCAAGAGAGCCAAAGACTATATACTATGAAGAGAGCAAACTACAACACTACATAGTCACATGCTACTAAATAGATAAGGTGATGATTCAAATAGGTCTACTCAGTTTAACCTTTGTTGCGTAATGCGATGCTTAGACACTAATAAGTAATTTGTTATGACAGTGCAGTGTTTAATTAATAATCGTATAAAGACGGATGTTTCTAAGTAGTTAATAGGTAGGTAAAGTATCTACACGTGGCTACGACGTATAGACAAACAAACTGATTGCAATAGTTGTTTGAACAAAATATATTCTATGAAAGCAAATCGCATGAAACATTTTACCGTACATACTTTAATATAATTATTATAACGAAACATATTATGATAAATAAATAATATGTTCCGTCAAAGAACAGAACCTGCCTAATTGTAAGTGGTTGTTGCAACAAGGGTTGCCAACCTTGCCAAGTAATTTACTAAATTTAAAGTAAGTAAACTGGTTAAAATCTAAAATGAATGTAATGTATGTATGTAAAATAAATTACATACTTATATAAAAAACAAAAAACCCAACTGCGTTAAAAGTACTAATAAAAACAAGCTCTGTGATGTTGGAAAATGTATTGCAGGCGGGACAAGCAAAGAAACAATTTTGTTTATAATTATAATTTAGCTAACGAACAACTTCTCCCCACTTTTTACGCAGTCGGGTTTTTTTTGTTTCATTTAATAATTGATTTTATTTCCTACTTTTTAGTTTATAAATCATCATAGAATCACTAAAATATCCTAAATTAAAAATTACATTTGGTACAACTACAGATCATTTTCAAAATCAGTTCGCACATTAAACCGTATAAAATCCGCCATTTTGAATTTTGAATTTCATGTACCCAGTGACAGTCGTGCCATCAAGACGATTCCAATGAGGTGTTATTTATCTAAATTGGTTGAGCCGTTAAGTACGAGCGGACATAGGAACGGACATACATACATACATACGCGTCAAACACAAAACCCTCCAGCGGCAGTCGGGTAAAAATAGACTGGCTCTGGCTAAGGTGACCCCGCCATTACGGGTTTTAAAAATGGCAAAAGTTAATTATCGCACTAAAAGAGAATTAGAACCTACGTGTAAAGGACATGGCTAAATACGATCAGTGCGACTCCCTTGGTATGTATAAACATTGTACCTAATAATATATATTGTTGACTAGTTGAATATTAGTATTTCTTATAAAAAAGTTTCGGGCACTTTTCAGATAGTTACAACCCTGAAAATAAGTCTGAAAATGAACCCGAAGCAGACAACGTGTTCAGTGTCTCACCCACCTTTACCCCAAATACCAGATCACTGTCCGAGCGCGACACCAGCTGCCAATATTCTGTTTCCCACAATACAGCTGTAATAATATTCAATTACGTTCTTTAAAGGTTTTTTTAATTTTGTTTTCATAGTAATAAAACAATAAACAAACGTCAGACCGAGCAAAGATGACAGCTCTGATCTTACGTTTGTTTTTTTTTATTTAGGGTAAATGCTCATAATGAGGGCTACCCTTATTTCTCTTACTAGGTGGCACCACTGTTGAATGAGGTTTTGAAGTGTGGCTGTGAATTTATTATTAAAATCACAGACATGCATTGACCCGTAACTCATATTTTTGCCATAATCAATCTGATTCATAGCCAAATATTCACAACATTACTTTAATAAGAAGGCTATAATTTATAAGAAATACCCAGACCAATCGGGCGGAGCCGTTGGCGGAAAGCTTGTGATTAATAAATTGACACCACAATATAATAATTTAGATAGATAGACTTGCAGTTAAGTATTTAATCTTGCTTACGGACATACTTTTAGTTTTATTTCTACAAAATATTATAGCAAATAGATATAATATACCTACGAATAGATAAATTATTAATGAATTAAGATATCTTGCAGAAAGGAACAGCTTACGAAACTCAATTTTTCTAAATACCTCAGAATATGGGGGCAATTTTAGAACCCCTCAACTGGTTGCCCTTACCTTATTTCAACTTACGCAAATATCTTTGAAAGTAGGTTTTAATGTGTAAATTCTCCTTGTTAAACAAAAAACGTACAAATCAAATTCAAATCTTTTAATTTATTTGATTATTTCTGGAAAGTTGTATTACAATAATAAACATACAATAATTAATAAAAGAATATTTCAATATTACGAGCTAGTAAGACTTTCATATACATCTCCTAGGCAGTCATTAGCCATGTCATTTTAGAACATAGAACCGAGCAACAAAACACTAGACTTGACTTATTGATTAGCGGCAAAATCTAGCTGCCCAGACGAATTGGAACCGGTTATACCAAAGATATGAAATCCGTAGGTATATTTTTCCAAGGTTGAAATGACATGTAATTACATCTGTATTTGCCGAAGGGATAAGCAGAAGTGAACTAATTTACACCTACAGTTACAGTATGTAGAGGTCCCACATGTAATAGGGGGCGAGCGTATTGCCGGCACTGGAAATTTCACAAAAAAACTCAACAGCACTTTGTGACCAACGCGGCAGTCTTTACGGTAGCATTGAGGAAAGATACTCACCACAGGGTTGACACAAGTCCCGATGACGTTTCCCACGGCATCCGCTAGCAAGGCGACGTTAGCGAGCGTGATGACGAACATGAGAAACCGATGTGACTCCACCGGCTGACCCGATAAGAAGTACGACGGAACCGAGTATACGAAGCTGTAGAGCACCTGAAACATGGAGAAGGTAATGTATAGCAGTTTGTCTAGTTATATGATAACAGACTGCAAAGTTGGAGTCCCTGATTTTTCGAATTGGAAGCCGTATTACGTACGAATGAGTAACTGACACAAACAAACAATGAGTTAATTTTTTTAGTTTATATTGACTTTATCAACCGCGCTTCATATAATGGTTCGAGTTAGCAAAATTAAAAGGAAATAAAAATTTCTTCGTGAAAATGTGTGTTTGATTCTGGTAATGAAAGTAGCACACTTTACAAGTATTTATGGTACAATTTGTATCTAACATTGACGCATAGTTTTTGCCGTTTTCAAACCGTGTTTCAGATAACCTCCACGCATATGTTGCTCACGGTGACAATTTCATTACCATGCACGTGTTACGTTAATTTACGAGCTCGTTATCTCCTTAATTATGGCACTGTTTGATGTAATTACACAGGTTTACCAGTATGGTTTAACGATGACAAGCAACTCACGACGATTAACATAAACGAGGTATGTTATTATAAATGAAGAATATGGTAAGCCAAGAAGGTTTGAGAATACCTACTTAAGAGCGTCCATAAGTATCAATTACAAAATGATCATCAGGTGCAAACCTCCAGATAACCTCGCCATAAGCCTGGCTGGCTTATCTTTTAAACAAAAAACTAAGGAGGTTCATCAAACTCAATTTATAAATAGTTATAACTAGAGACCCGACTGTATAAAAAGGTAGTCTGTAGCGCTCAGACATAATTTACCATCTAACAGTAAAAGAATTTTTAAAATTGGATCATCCGAACATTCAAACTTACAAACTTTACCTCTTTATATTAGCAGTAGGTATGATCTTCGTTGATTGTTTGTTTGGTCTTTTGATTGGTTATTATGACAAAAAAACTTTATATAATTTATCGCTTTTCAGATAGTTTTTTAACTTCGCATCGTGATGATAAGGGAAAACGCTAATAACAAATAATAATAATAGAGAAACAAAGTAAACTGTAGGAACAGCGGCAGGAATACATGGTAGGTTAATGGTAGGTAAGCACACGCTTACCTGCAAGGGCATCCCGGTGACTAACTGCGCCGCGTAGAACGTCTTCAGATTGTACCAGTTGTTGAAATTCTCTTTTTTCAATACTGACATTTCGGTGGGTACTGGAAATAAGAAAATTAAAATTCCAAATATTTAATTTCAATTAGACCATATCAACAGGCAGTTATGAGAAGTCAAACTAAGTAGTTGCACGGTTCTATAAAGTTGGACTTGATGTAGAAGAGTAAGAAACTCCATAGACACTATTAAAATATCATAATAAGGTAACAGTAGCAATACGGTGAAGAAGAACGTCGTGAGGAAATCCGCATGTCTGAGAGATTTTCTCGACGGCATGTCAGCCAACCCGCGTTATGCTGGCGTGGTAGACTATAACCTAATTCCACTCATACTAAGAGGAGACCCGTGCCCACAGTGGGACAGAATATGGGTTAATGATGAACAGTAACAATAAAATTTTGTTGTGAACAGTATTGAGGATAATGCAGTTTGATGTTTGATATTGAAAAACAACTGTAATATCCACAATACGAGTACAGTACTTACCTAGTTTAGTTAGTTATCTGCTATCGCTAATAGAATTATCCTGCGATGTGCTTACCATCTTTGCTCCTACTTCAGTAAAATAAGCCAAATTTCATTTAAATCGCTTCAGTAGTTTTGGCGTGAAAGTGAGACAGACAGACAGACAAGTTACTTTCGCATTTATAATATTTGTAAGGAAGTAAGGATTATTCATTGTGTAATGACTAATGTCATATCTTTGAACAATCTTTGTAGTGATGGTTGAAGAATATTCTTATCTAGAGACAATTTATTCATCTCTCAATCAGGGCTAATAAATCAGTCACTATACTGCTCGAACACTGCTTACGTCCGTGGACAGTACCTCAACCATGAGTTCTATCGAATTGTTTCGATAGGTTTTTTACGCATCGAAACGCTGTAATCTCATAGCCGATTTTAGTTCCTTACGTAACCACTAGAGGCGCTGCGAGGGTTTTCTATAGAAATATTTTACGGCGTCGCGTCGCTAGCGAGTCTAGTGAGAAAAACTCATGGTCGAGGCACAGGTTTGAGTAACTATAAACTTGTTCATTTATCAAGCCAATTATATCAAGTAGACTTCCATAATAGTAATCTTGTAAAAAATATATTTAATTTCATAACAACATCGAGTTATTTACAAAAACATGAGAATAATCGCTCGTTGTGAAATAATAATAACAATTAGGTAGCACTTTAATTAACACGAAATCAACTTAATTATCGTAATTAGTTGGGAAACCATACTTAGCAAGCACTAATTGAGTTGTATGGAATTTCGTCAAGAATAATAGTTATATTAAAAAAAATTAACAATATTAATGTAATAAATAAAATTATTTGTTTACAGGAGGGCAAAGCGGCCCTTTCCATTTCAAAGTCCTTCAGTAGGTAAAAAAAGTTACAAATGGCTTTTGATTACAAAAATCAATGAAAGAATCAAATGAAACAAATCGCGGCGCAAAAAAAAAGATATTTTCCAGCCATTTAGTTACTCTCATAAATAATACAGGAACTTTTTACGCGTTTTTTGTGTAAAAGCGGCTACAATAAAAAAAAACTAATTACACTATTATAATCATGTATTAAAAGGCAAAAGGAGACCCGTGCCCAGCAGTGGGACAGTATATGGGTTGATTATTATTATTATAAAAGGCAAAAACTAGGTATTAGTAGTTAATTAAATCAATCTAGTTTTTTGAAGCAACTAGTTTAATATTCAGAATGTTCATTTGAATAAAGGAAGATACGGCAAATAATATTGTATTTCCTATAAAGAAAGAGGTGGTAATTTTTAAAGAGTAGTAGTGGAAGGATTTCTGAGTAATCGATGAATAAAACCCTTCCTGTGGCCGTAGTCGGGTAAAAAGTAACAATAATTAATGAAGGTCGCGTCCGCGCAAGACCTCGAAAACAATTGACGGATCAATCCTCGGGTCCGAACCACCTTCCAACGATGCTAATCAAGCAGTACCTACTTACTTTTAAGTATAGCAGGCATGAGCGAAGTGTAGCACAGGTAGACCGTACTGACGAGCAGGAAGCTCAGATTGCTGAGCGTCTTGGAGCCATCGTTGCCAGCGTGCTCGTACAAGAGGCCCAGGAGCACGCCAATCACTATGTGCATGATCACTTTCAGATGGGACACTGTCTGCGGAAGAATAATACCTAATAATAAATACTGTTATAGATCTCAGTTGGGTCATAACATCTCCTGGTTTATAGGGCGGAAGATACCGCCGCCAGATGAGATGACGAGGTATTTTAGTTTTATACCAACTTAAAATCGCAACTGCCTTCCTTGTGCTATGGTCATGGACTTGTGATCACTGGTCCAAAGGTCAAAAGTGGTCATTTAAAAATGATACGCCGCCGTTGACCTTGCTCGAGTTGCGTTGCTTGCTTGCTTGTTGGCACCCCTGACAGTGACTTTGCGGTGCACTCACACATTGATTAATTATGAGGCTACTTTGCACATTTATTTTAAAAAAAAATCTGGCCCGAGATGCACTTTGTTTGCACAAAGAGCTACTGCACTTGATTTTTCCGATAAAGATTAGGGAGAAAAATTGTTTTAATGTACCCCCAAAACGCACAATCCACGTATATCCACGCCTTAACATACCACTCTGCTTCAAATTCTTTCCAAAAGCCCGGGGCCCGAGATGGAATACTATCGGAAAATAGTGTATTTTTACCCCTCAAATCCCATGTACGTAAACAGGAGTCGGCTGATTCGTTGAAAAGATATAGCGGCCTTTCAGAAACGGCAAGCCAGGGGAAAAAAGTAAGTCATAAAGTAAGTCGTGTCGGTTGTGAAGCATACATTGCTTTCGAATAGATGTCGCTACGTCACCTTGAGACGTAAATTTAGAATGTGAAGGAAGATTTCGACTTGGCGTATAGGACTCGCGGTGGCTTAATTAGCGGTCATAGCGTCTGGTGTATTGAACCAAAAGACGCAGGCACGAGTCCTGCCCGCGAGTCGATTTTTTCCTTCATTAA
This sequence comes from Acronicta psi, assembly GCA_946251955.1. Lineage (NCBI taxonomy): Eukaryota > Metazoa > Arthropoda > Insecta > Lepidoptera > Noctuidae > Acronicta > Acronicta psi. The sequence goes on along the minus strand of OX276475.1, from coordinate 3,354,343 downwards.
AAATATTCCATTGGTAGCGCGTCGTTCAAACAAACTCCTTAACTGTATTATATTGAATGTTTAATTAATTTTATGTTACTATAAAAAATTTGATATAAGTAACCTGATGTTAATTAAAATATTTTTTACTGTCGTAATTACTCTACACTTTTATTAACTAATCTATTCATATTCATATATTATTATCTCAATAAAACTATGATAACATCCAATTTTGAATTTGTTTAATTCATGAAGGTCCCAATTATGAACTGAGCGCCCGCGGGTGTGCGAATTTTTTTTTTTAGATAAGACATATTTACATTTACCTTCACGTGTATCTGTTCAAAGTCATGATATACCAATATTCCCATCATGAACATGGTGATCGTGAATGTTTTGAACCCATGGCCATGAATAGGACAAGGGAAGGTAAGTGCGGTTTTTTTCGACATAGGTACTTGCCGCCTCCCCAGGTGGCGGGGGATCCATGAAGATATTCATATTCCGCATTCCACGAAAAGGATCTACTTACTGTTATTTTAATTGGTCAGTTTCTTCTTTTATATGAGCATGTGAAGATTAATATGAGTGTGTAAAGTTACTGCAACACTGTTACACATACTGTGTTCTTAGCACTTGCAAGTGAAAACTTCTTCCTCCTACCTACTGCCATCAGACCTCCGCAACCCAATTTCTAGGCAATACCGATATTCGAAGGAAAGACTGGTTGTCAGGCTTTTTAGGCTTCTGACTACCACTAAGACATGACTTGCTATGACAATCGTTAGTGGTAGTCAGAAGCCTAAAAAGCCTGACAACCAGTCTTTCCTTCGAATATCGGTATTGCCTAGAAATTGGGTTGCGGAGGTCTGATGGCAGTCGCTCCGTGTACGTGTACTGATATTCAGCCGCATCCTGGTTAGACTGCAAGCCGACCCCAGCATGGTTGGGAAAAGACTAGGAGGAAGAATGACCAATAAAAATAAGTGGCAAATATATACTTACCCAGTCTCTGTACTGCTGTGTCATGCATCTTTTGAAGAGTTTTCCGAATTTGTACAACTCATCGGGTGGGTTGACGATGATGGAGGTTTGCCCCACGGGTATCGTTTCGCTTTTGGTGTCATGAGCCGGTAAAAGTGCTGGTTTCGCCGTCCATTCGCAGGTCAAACATTTCTCTGCTAGGAACTCGTTAAATTTTCCGTATTCGCCTGTCGCTATTTCTAAAACTGGACAATGGAATTGGAATTAGTTTGATTCGTAATTTGCAATGGTCAAGTCAACATGGATGGCAAATCCCGGACTATATAGAATGGCGAAAAATGCTCACAGGAGTTTCGCGCCCGATTGTTTTGAACTCTAAAACTGCATACTTATTGGATTCTTTTAAAATCAATGTTCTTAGCTTGTTTAACCCGTTGATTTTGTAAATAAAATTTAAGTTTAAAAAACTACAACCCGCCGACTACGGAAGAAATCAACTGAAAATCATGTAACAAGAACAAAATACCTAAGTCAGCTTTCTGATAAACAATTTACTGAATTGAAATTAACAACAAAAGATACTGCTGTGTCCAAATTATAGCCATGACTGCCTAATATAAATTTTACCGTGTCGTCGGGTAAAAAAACACACACTGCATAATTATAGGTTTTTTTAAATTTATAAATACAAGACGGATTTTTGGGATTACCCATAAGATTGTCAAAAACGAATTCAATGCGAGTAGCATCGCCGGGTATAGCAAGTTTATTATTATTTAAAAGCTCTGCTCAAGACTTCGTCTGCGTGGATATGATAAAAGTATTCTATATCTTTAGGCGACGAGAATAGTTTTCCCTGCCTGTGAAAATCGCAAGAAAATCAGTTCAGTAGTTTCAGAAATAAGTGAATAGATAAAAAATGAGACGGGCATTTGTTTAAATTATAATTGTACGTATGTGTTCTGATACTTTTTTTATCACTCACAATATTCTTAATATCTTTTTCCATTGTTCATATCACTGGTTGCCTAAAAGAAATTGCTTTAATAAGCGATAAGGTCGCCCATTGTACATAAGTAACTTATTGTATTTCTTTTTATATTTATTGTATAGTTTAAGTGTACAATAAATTGTTAAATAAATAAATATTATTTTAATAAATAGTTGTATTCAATGTACAGACACACGGTATTACTGATTTTATTATATTGTTGTTACTTTGTATCGTAGGTACATAATAAATAGTTTGTGTCGATGTTGATAATGTATGTGTACTAGATTATATGCATTTTGTAATGGTGTTTAATATGCAAAATGCAGTTGAATGATAGGTACTTAATCGTATCAAGCAAACGAATGCTATATAATGTGTGATATCAAGTTTTGAATATCGTAGCCATGGCGCAATCAGATTAACACATTATATGCACTACTATTCATTTATGTAACATACCATCACGCCCATATTCCCTGAAGGGGTAGGCAGAGGCATACTAATAATGTACACCCACATTGCGCCGGTATGTTTTAGGTTCCATATAATAGGGGGATAGCCTATTGCCATCAACCGGGCACAAATCCAGACTCCGTGCGGCTATTGGGAATTTCACAGAAAACCCAACAACACATTTGCCCGACCCGGGGATCGAACCCAGGACCTCTAGCGTAGCAGTCGCGCTTGGGACCACTGGCCCAACGAGGCAGTCTTAATTAATTTATGTAGGTATATTATATTTGTAATAAACTTTTTTTTAAAACATTTATTGTGTGTCACTCCACATTCCGTACGGGTCAGTTGATTAGGTATTAAATAAAATATGCATGCAAAACCAAACGCATTAGCAGACTAAGGCTAATTCCCTTAGGGCCTCTGCACACCACGTTTGATAAACGGGCGTCGAAGCGACGGCATTTATCCTACAGAGCAGTTTGTGGCAGTTGTATTGAATTATCGATACATATGCGTGTTAGCATCGCGTCTTGTATATACACGCGCGCGATATACTTCTGTACGTCAACCATGAGTTCTATCGAATGGCTTTCGATAGGTTTTTTACGCATCGAAACGCTGTAATCTCATAGCAGATTTTAGTTCCTTACGTAACCGCTAGAGGCGCTGCGAGTGTTTTCCATACAAATATTTTACGGCGTCGCTAGCGAGTCTAGTGGGAAAAACTCATGGTCGAGGCACTGTAGAGTTCTTACGACTCGTAGATATGCTTCTCGGTTTAAATGAAATAGTCAACACCGAAAGAAATAAAAATATGTAATACTAGCAGTCCCGGCAGACCTTGTCCTGGCCTATTTCTGTAAAGCAAAGTTTTTACGTTTTTTCTCTCCTCATGAACCTTCCTCATACTTCATCAAACAGAATTAAAAAAAATCGGTTCATCTATAAAGTAATTTTTTTGTCTGACTTCGTGTGCGTTTATTTCCGTATTCATTTTATTGTTGTTTTTTTAATATCTCCATAAAAATGATGAATCGAAATATTTAAGCGACAGCCACGCAAGTTAAATAATAATTAAAATTATTATGGCTTAGGTATAATTGTTTCTTAATATGGATCGTCGGGTAATAATTGAGAGCGCTTTATTTTTTAATGCAAATTCCCAACAAAGTTACCTTATATTACTAAATATTATAAAGGAGAAATGTAAATATATATACTTTGGATTAAGACATAGGCTATGGGAACGGGTTTAAAGTTCGGGTCAAAACTCCACGCGGGCGAAGCCGCGGGCAAAAGCAAGTCGTAAAACAAATTACATAGCTTGTATGAAACAAAGACTGCAGAGGATTGTATAGTTACTTATTATCATATCCTTTTGGTTCAGCACCCTTGCTTACAGAAATAAACCGGGCACAAATAAAGACTCCGAGCTGCTACTAGGAATTTCACAGAAAACCCAACAACACATCTCGACTTGGGAATCGGACCCAGGACCTTTAGCGTAGCAGTCGCGCTTAGGACCACTAGACCAACGAGGCAGTCTATTAGGTATAAGGTACTTATATTCTTAAAAAAAATACAGTCGAATCCTCCTCCTTTTTTTGAAGTCGGTTGACAAATCACAGGACCCGCACTCGATTACAACAGGAATACAAGTTCAAAATATAAATAAGTTAATGATATACGTACTGTAATCAGCTGGGTTGTGGTACATGGGGCATTGGAGTCCAATGGACGCAAGGTAGGGCACCGTGTTCTCGCTCGAGCCATGGTATATGCACATACCATCTGCGAGCATATACACCTATACATAAAATAACAAGATATAATAGTAAGCAGGTAAGTTTTAACGTGAAACATAACATCAGTAGCTTAAGCATGACTCATGAGTCGCTGAACTAATAGAGTAGTTAACGGAAAATCTTAAACTATTCGTTAACGTTAACCAGCCTTCAAGTTTCACGTTACTTTAACTTTACAATCTGTCAAAAACAAACTCTTTAATCAATAACAATTTACTATGTACTATATGCTATATATGCTATATACTATTAGCGATAAGACCGCCAATTGTACTCTTAAGTTACGTCTGAAATGTTTATTTTAATTTCTCCTCTGGTGTACAATAAAGAATATTCTATCTATCTATCTATATGAAGAGTCTCCCGCATTATGCAAGGAACAGCTTATCAACTATCCTTTTTAACCCCTGACGAAAAAACGACGGGGTGTTATAAGTAGCTTGCTACAATATAGTAATCTGTGGTTATAAGTTTGACGTGGCATCGTAGCTCCCGAACGGATGAACCGATATTAATTATGTTTTTTTTTGTTTGAAAGGTTAATTAGTCGGGAATGTTCTTAGCTATATTTGATGAAAATCCAATGAGGTTCAAGATGACTGCCGCCACAAAATAGCGGATTGTATATTTTTTCACAACTCTTTCAATATGGGTATCAAATGAAAGAGCTTTAGCATGTTTTCAAAATTTTTAATTTAGTCTTGTTAGTTGTTCCGCGCTGTTACTCTATCGCACTTTCTCTATTTTTCCAATCCCGTAGGAACCTCTGTCAAAGGAGGTCATCGAAATTGGCCCAAATGATGTACCGAAGGTACACGTATTGGAAAAAATACCCTGTATAACGCTGGTTAAAACTGTAGTCGTACTTTTTTTTATGTTGACAGGGGAATGAGAAAATTTTTCGTAATGATTTCATAGTAAAAACTGTCATGTCATTGAAATAAAACTACTTTTTACGGATTTTATCGCGTTATATTGATATTATTTTAATCCCGACGCTTGTCGACGACTGTCATGTCATTTACGGAATTCTCAAAGGCACGCCATTACGGCAGATTATTATCAGTTTCATAGTAATTTCATGGTAAAAACTGTCAACTTGACAGCTGTCCTCCGGTACAAATTTGGGCTGAGTTGTATGTGCTTTTGATGACCTCCTTTGAGTCCAATCCGTTCGTTTGAGCTGTGCGTTGAAAGATCCATCAGTCAGATAGTCTGTCATTGTCACCTTTCTTTTTTTTTAAAACGAATATTTTCTACAGGAAAGATTTGATTGTTTGTTTGTATTGAATAGACTCCATAACTAGTGGACCGATTTGAAAAAATCTTTCAGCGTTAGAAAGCTACATCTTTACTGAGTAAGGCAGTGCATAGGCTATAATTTATTAGAAATACGTACACCATGCGGATGAATCCTCTGGCCGAAAACTAGTAGGTACACAGATTAAGAGATACGAGCAACTTCCACGAGTCTGATCGATTCGAAATTTGAATACCTTGATGTTAATAAAAATATATTCAAGAATAGTAAGTAGTTCCGACTATGTTTCTATTAAAATATTTTAAGGTTCGTACCCTCTAGATGTTGTAACTTAATTAATTATACCAATTTAATGACTGAGGGCGGCCGTAACACTAAGGTCACATTAATTTTAGGGTCATTTACTAACCAACCAAGTATTATAATAACCAACCTTGAAATTAATTTTGCATTTTACTTGGTAAGATGAATTCTTATTTAATAGTGACTGCTATTACGAGTTTTAATTTCCTGGTGATGGTAAAACATCACGCACTATAAGATACAGGTAACCCAACCCAAGAAATAAAGATGTGAGCAGTCGGACTCCTAACAAACTGTGCCCTTTATAGAAATATTTGCTATTTATTGCTTTCGTCTGAACGGCCTAAAGGACCGCGGGCCTTTCGAACGGCAGCAAAATTCGTCTACGTTCCAAAGGACCGGTTTTTAGACAAAAGGATACAATACCTATTTACCCTATTTCGTTCCGAAAAATGCAATCTATTTCCTTACCAAAATTTGACAAAATGTGTTCGGTTTAGGCGTGAAAAGGTAAAAGGCAACCAGACAGAGTTATTTACGCGTTTGGATATCTTTGTCAGTTTGTAGCCCGCAAGGCTATGTTTATAGTGCCTAAGTACGAATTTATATGTAGAAAATATCACTATATAAAGTAACATAGTTGTGGCCTTTCCTAGATAAGTAAAATGTAAACCGTTTATTCATAACCATATTGCTTAAATTGAATAGTTAATGATAGCCTTAAGTTATGTTACTCGCCTTGTACTTAACGTATACAACCTTTTACGTTAAAGTGACCTACCATTGATAATCGGGCACCTACTTAGATGAAGTGTGCGGGCAAGTTCGAATAGAATATTGCAACTTGTAGTTGTAAACCAAAGTTTTTAAAGAAAGGACTCTACTGCTGGATTTCATATAGGGTTGTACCTACTACGGCATTGCCAAATAATCTGCCGCTAAGCAATAATGTGGTAACATTATTGAGATACGATTTGAAGGGCAATGTAGCCAGTTAAATTATTGGGTAGATGAGACTCAATTGAGGTCAGAGATCTTAAGATGACAATGCGCTAGTGATCCTTAGTTACTACTGGTGTTGCTGGCTATAGGTTGGGGTACAACAGTTTACTTATAAAAACCGAGATTATTACTACTTAGAGGTATTAATTGGATGATATATGCTTCTACATCCATGGGGTACGGAACAGAAATAGGGCTTATATATTTTTTCCCACGCCTTAATTGCGCATATTATAAGGCTTCTGTTGATAAAAGAGATGTGACTCAGTTTTGAATCAATGAGGAAACCTGCAAGACAGTGAGTTTCTGGAACGAATGAGGAGTTTGTCAAACCCACATGAAGACAGCTTAGTGGTGGACTATAAACCCCTATCAGTCTGAGAGGAAAGGAGGAAAAGAGCTGAAGATCGAGCTCTGTTGCGTTCACTAAAAGAGGCGTACTTTCAGCTGTGGACGAATACGGATTGATGATGAGATGATGGTATTCAAATTCAAATATTTTTATTTCAATTAGAACATATAGACAGGTATTTAAGACCATATAAAGGTCACACTAGTTGCACGGTTCCAAAAAAGTAGGACCTATGGAGAAGAGCCGGCAAGAAACTTCAGAGTCACTATTTAAAAAATAGGTGGATATTAAGATTGATAAGATAGCCACAGCAGTAAGAGCTGACCTGAGCTGAGTAAGAGAGGAGACCCATGCGCATTTTGGGACAGTAAGCAGGTTCATAATGATGTATAGTCACTAAAAAAGATAAGTATATAGGCAGATAATTACACCCGTGTTTTGACAGAGACTGCAATATGTAATAGTGTCAAAATGTGTCAAAAGTGTGTGCGGTAGCTGCCAACATAGCATAACTCTTTGGTAATAAAAAAATATTTACGTATATCGCACACCTTTGCCGAAACACAAATTGCTTGTATAAGTATTTATCTCCTTTCTTGACTGTACATTACCCAAGATTCTGTCATGTTCTGACTGAGCTATCTCGTGCTAAAACTAGGTCCGTTTATCACAGACATGTGTTAAAAGTAACAATATTTTGTGTGACTATTCGATTTGTAGTTACGGTATCCTTATGTCCATGACCGATTTTTTGTGTTTAACCGTTAAATTAACATTAGACAAAGTGTGAACTTTCCGTTAAAAAATAACACTGTTATTTTCGGTATTCGGTATAAGTATGATGTATTAGTTTTGCTATGAATAGCCGGCGTATTTTTAAGTATGATCATTAATATTATGAACAGCTGTGTTTATAGGTGGGTTCGGTCATTATTAATGGTGTTTTTTTTTATCGTATACTCATGCCAATGTCCCTTAACCTTAGAGTTCGAGAAAAATACGCAGAGGTGAACATAATATGTAAACCCACAGTTCGCAGGTATTTTTAGGTCTAATGTAATAGGGGGTGAGGCTGTTGAACCGGGTGCAAATCCAAAGCTGCTACTGGAAACCCATTAACACTGTGCTCGAACTGGGAATCAAAGTCGTCGCGCTTAGTAACACTAGACTATCGAGACAGTTTAATTAAATAGTAATGGAATCATTTTATCGACTACTACTAGGTCTGGTGATGGTATTTTGTTGTAATAAAAACTGGGGGGCTAGACAAGTTGAATTTTGACATTCGGATCGACTAACAAAATGTATGGAAATAACACAAGCTTTCGGCAAATCGGGCTGTCACTAATGTCATTTACATACATTTTTTTGGTCGATTCGAATATCAAAATGCAACTTGTCTAGCCCCCCTGTGCAGTTTGCGTTTACTTCGGTTCAATATTGATTGATCAGTAATACTTCTTACCTGGTCGAACATGGAGTAGACAGAGGCAGTGGGCTGGTGAATAGTGCACACGATAGTTCGTCCATTTCGCGCCAATTTCTTCAGCATATTCATGCACTGAACTGATGTTCTGCTGTCCAGACCACTGTATAACAAGCATTATTTTATTTGATTATACCAATCTATCTAGAGACAATAAGTATACACAATAGGAAAACAATTGTTAGGGTTAGGGACCTCTAAAGAGTCGCTGGCCTGTAAGTAGACAAGTTGCAATTTGACATTCGAATCGACAAACGAATAGAAAGATAACTTAACCTATATTAAAAATTTAGAAAACCCCCGACACGAATATAATTTGCCATTTTGTGGTGGTGGCCATCTTGGATTTGAAATGTATCATACTGCATAGTATTCTACTAGTCAAGCCCTTTCATTTGATACCCATATTGAGGTAGTTGTGAAAAAATATGTAATTCGCTATTTTGTGGCGGCGGCCATCTTAGACTGATTTTCATCAAACACTAGCTTTCCGCCAGCGGCTTCGCCCGCGTGGTCTTGATAACCTTTTCAACCCGCTTTTCTGTTGAATTTTTTCCTGAATTTTCTTTGCTATAAACCTCACGGAGCCCGAGACCTTTCCAACGAATGCAAAACCGTGGAAATCGGTTCGTGCGTTCTGGAGTTATAGCGAAAGGAAGGAAAACTCGACTTATTTTTATATTATAGTAGATAGAACACTCCCGACTAATTCACCTTTCAAATAAAAAAATCAAAATTATAATCGGTTCATCCGTTTGGGGGCTACGAGGCCACAGATACACACACACACACACAGCCACGTCAAACTTATAACACCCCGTCGTTTTTGCGTCGGGGGTTAAAAATGTATAGAAATGACACAAGCTTTCGACAAATCGGACTGCCACTAATGTCATTTCCATACATTTTCTTTCTATTCGTTTGTCGATTCGAATGTCAAATGTCAACTTATCTAGCTCCTATGTCATCAGAACGCCTGTATTGTAAGTGATAGGCAGATATTGTGTACTATGCACATTTCACGCCCACAGTTCGCCCCGATATTTTTAGGTCCCATGTAATAGGGGGTGAACCTATTGCCATTAACCGGGCACGAATTAAAACTCTGAGCTGCTACTTAGAATTTCATAGAAATACCCATCAACACTGCTTGTTCCAATTGGGGTTGGCGCTGTATTAGGGTTTCTGCTCGAGAATTCTCGAGTCGGGAATTCTCGAGAAATTTGTCTTTAGTCGAGACGGGAAAAAAATCTCAACAACTCGGGAATTCCCGAGTCGTTGGCAGGAAAATGTTTTGTTTAATTAACCGACTAAAAATCGGATGTTATCATTTCGAAGGTTTATCTAGAGGCATTGGCAGCAAAAGGTTTAGTTTATTTAACCGACGAAAAATCGGAGGTTAAAATTTCGGAGGTTTTTATATCGTTTTTTACGTAATTATGTTCCCCTATATTTCCGCCAAATGTTAATAAAATTCCGATTTCAAAAATTATACCAAAAAATTCCAAAGTGGTGGTCCCATTTATCATATATATTTATCTCTGATGGTAGAAAAACAGGGTATTATTGATTTTTATCTATTGAATTTTCACATGTTACTCGATTGTACTGAAACTTGGCACATCCCTATATACAGCGTGGGCAGAAAATCTTAGATCAAACGAAACAGGGCGATAGTTGGGGTTATTTGAAGTAAAAAATATCTCTGGGGCAGAGCTCTAACTTGATTTCCTTAAAATTTATGACTATTTCAGTGTTTTCTGAAGAAAAACCAAAATTAGTAGTAAATAGGCAATTAGACTAAAATGGATACCTATTTTACAACAATAAATGGTGTCTAGTTGCTTCTAGATAATGTATCATCACTACAAAAGTGCTTTTATGAGAGGAGGTGCCAAGATTTATGAGTATTGGAACTTTTTTCAATACCTTTTAAGTCTTACGAAAAATTATTTGTAACTTTAGAACGTTACTGTAAAAAATATGTACTACGAAAAACTGACCCTGTGGTAGAAAAACTTGCTTATTTAATGAGGATTAAAATGAGGTATAACACATAGCTGTTGGTTGCTACATTATTATTTTATGTTAATTTTTTCATAGCAAGGTCTAAATAAAGTAAATCGGAGAATAATCAAACATCAGTTAAATCTGACTGTGGTATTTATTTCATGAGTCCTTTATTTTACGAAACTTGGCTATGTTTGGCAGTGTTTGTAAATCGGAGGTTAGTCAAAAACAGCTATTACATACCAGCATACCATCACGCCTGTATTCCTCGAATTTTCCACAGTTCTCCGGTATGATTAGGTCCCATGTAATAGGGAGCGAGCCTATTATAGTAACCAAAAAATTACCATTTCATTTAATTGATCTCATCTATCAGTCTAATTTGTATTAAAGTAAATATTTTAAAATAACATCATGTTTTATAAAAAAATAAAAAAATTCTCGAGAGACTCGAGAAACTCGGGAAATCCTTGTCGAGAATTCTCGTGCCTCGGGAAATGAAAAAGGTCGAGAAACCAGAAACCCTACGCTGTATGTATTTTTCTTCCTGGATACAATTAACTATATATATGTAATTATTCATTAAATCTATCTATACTATAATTATATTATAAAGCGGAAATATTTGATTGTTTGTTTTTTTGCTATTAATAGGCTCCGAAACTACTGTCCGGTTTGAAAAATTATTTCACCGTTAGAAATCTACATCTTTAACAGAGTAACATAGCTTACCTATATCATTTTTAAGAAATACCCAAACCAAGTGGGCGAAGCCGCGCCGGAAAGCTAGGAAGTATCTTATAAAATAAAATATTTTGGCAAATATATAACAGAGCTGCAGAGACGAGAAACACAGCGACCGAGTGACAAGTGTGCAGTAAGTCATTAGTGTTATCTGAATAAAATATAGTAATAGTATTTACATTCTCGTCCTTTGTTTAACAAAAGTTCATTGAACGCCTAGAAGATTCCACGTGAGATTGAACTTGTAAAATAACATTATTTCTATCTACCCAAATTAGATGTTATAATAAAAATCATTATTTCATTTATTTCGGATCGCGCGCGCGATAACATTCACCGTGGAGCGTTAAGATCGCGTTTTTAGCAATACACTGCGCGCTGAAAAATGTCAATATCTGAAATAACCGCTCATTTTCTACATGAATGATCTAGGTCATTTTATTTTTGACCTTGTCCCGACATCTGTGCACATCCTTCCTAATATTATAAATGCGAATGCAACAGTCTGTCTAACTGCTATTGTAACCTTTTTACGCCTAAGCTCTTAAATCGTTTTCTATAAAAAAATCCATAGAGTTATATTTTATCCAGAGAAAAGAAAATACTTGCTTTTGTTTTGAACATTATTTTGGGATTCGAGTGAAGCCGGGTTTAGCAGCTAGTACCTACTCACTAGGTGTAATTTTATACTAAGTCGCGTTGTAAAAAGTAGCTTTTATAATAATCAAAGACAATAAAAAATAATTATGTTAATTACCAACTGTCAGTATAATTGAATTAAATGAAGAAATATTGCAATAAAAAGTTGTCGTTACCGAGAAAAAAAACCTTTATCAAGTCATTATATGATATTATGCTAAACTGGCTAAGGAATTAAGTGTTTTATTTTAATGAGAGGTTATTTATTGCTAGTAAGGTAATTTTTTATTGCGTTTTGGTTCGAAATACCTATTTGATACTAGCTTTCCGCCAGTAGCTTCGCCCGCGTTGTCTAGGTTTTCTTATAACTTACACCCCCTTATTTCAACCCCTTACAGACCTTTTACGCAATAAAAAGCCTATGTCCTTTCCCAGGCTCTAAACAATCTGTGTACCAAATTTCATTTAAATCAGTTTAGTAGTTTTAGCTTGAAAGCGCGACAGACAGACAGAGTTACTTTTGTATTTATAATATTAGTAAGAATCCACCACCATCTCGTCGATCCCTCAATGCTGAGGATCGTGACCACTATGTCTTCTAGGACGACAGCACGCTCTCCAACCGGCCCGGTCACCCGCAGACTGGATTGCCTTTTGGAGTGTTAAATTGGTGGCCTTGAGTATTTGATCACTCCACTTAGCAGGTGGTCTACCTCGAGCTTTTGTGCCCTCCATTTTTCCCGTCATTACCAGATATTCGAGGCTATCAGGACGACGGGCGATATGTCCAAAAAACGAAAGAAAGCGTTGTTGGCATGTCATTGAGAGTCGTGTGTGGATATTAAGTTCTTCGCGTATGGAGTCGTTGGTTCTCATAGCCGTTCAAGGTATCCTCAGCAGACGTCGCCAGCACAGCACCACATTTCGAAGGCATCAATTCTTTGTAGATTATTAGCCTTCATGGTCCACGCCTCCGAGGCGTAAAGAAAGATTGAGAACACCAGTGCTCGCACCAATCTCAGTTTGGTTTTTTTACGGATCGATCGTCTTTTCCATACTTTGTCAAGCTTTGACATAGCGCTTTTGGCGATCTGAATCCTGCGAGTGATCGCCTTATCGCAATTGCCGTCATTAGATATGAGTAAGGATAGTAACGATATATTAGTAAGGATATTATTATATTTTATGTACCTATTTCCAAAGCGTTATTCAAATGTGACTTAGCAACTTGTTTGACAGTGGATGGCATTCGAAGTGATTACGACACTCTTATCGAGTACTACCGTGGCGAACTAGGTAATCGATTGACATTTTACTGCATCTGATATCGATTAACGTCGACTGCATTAGATGTAATACAATAGCTGGTTAATGGAGTTGAGTTCTAATATACCTACATACTTTGTATAGAGAACAGGGGGCCAAGACAAGTTGGAATTTGACATTTGAATCGACAAACGAATAGAAAAAAAAACTATGGAAATGACACAATAATAATCAACCCATATACTGACCCATTGCTGGGTCTCCTCTCGGTGAGAGGAGATTAGGCTATAGTCCACCACATGCCGTCAAGAAAATCTCTCAGGCATGCAGGTTTCCCCACGATGTTTTCCTTCACCGTTAAAGCGAGTGATAATTACGCACATGATTTCGAAATCAGAGGTGCGTGCCTTGGATTCGAACTCGAGACCTTTGACTTGGCAGTCCAGTGGTCATACCCCTAGGCTATCACTGCTTCAAGGAAATGACACAGACTTTCGACAAATCGGGCTGTCACTAATGTCATTTCCATACATTTTGTTTAATTTTCATTTATTTTCATTACACAGGTTTCAATCTAGGATTTTTAAACAAATATTTTTTATTATGCGACTTTTAAAAATTTCAAATATACATCTATACTAATATTATAAAGAGGAAAGATTTGTTTGTTTGTTTGTTTGTAATGAATAGGCTCCGAAACTACTGGACCGATTTCAAAAATTCTTTCACCTTTGGAAAGCTACATTATCCCCGAGTAACATAGGCTATATATCATCACGCTACGACTAATAGGAGCGGAGTAGTAATGAAAAATGATGCAAAAACGGGGGAAAAAATTATAAGACCACGCGGGCGAAGCCGCTGGCGGGAAGCTAGTATAATATATAGCCCTTTTGAAATTGCATAATAAAATACTTAATAATATATTCTAACATTCCGTAATAACGACATGCTTATAATATGACACTGTCACACTATGACACTGTCACACTATGACACTCTCACACTAAGCTCATATTATTTATTTTGTGTCACTCAATGATATAATATTTAAACTATATATAATGTCATTGGTGTCACTTGTAATTAAGTAGGTACAGGTTTGCATTTGTTGATAAAAAACGGTTGTTTTGATATTTATTATCATATTTATTCACTCGCATTTTAAATCTGTCTTTTTATTTTATAATTACATAAAGAGTTAGACATAAAAAAAGTTAGCTATAATCAGCTTGACATGCACGACATGCACGTATTCACGTGATACACATGCATAGGAAATACACTGATGGAATTACATACATAGATTAATTATCGGAATCTGTCAACACACCAGTTCTCTAGATTAATATTCGAAAACCTGTTCCAGTGGTACGACCACGCGTTTTTAAAATTTTCCATTAAAGATTTAATAAAAACTAAAAAAGATAAGGACAAAAAATACAACAACAACATCACAATTAATTAGCCTAGTGGTCTTCAACGACAGCTGCTGTGCTTGCGGTCCAATATTCTATTCCCAGGTCGAGCAAAGTGTTATTGGGATTATCTATGAAATTAGCAGTACTTAGCTGTTCAGAGTTTCTGTTTGTGCCCGATTGATGGCAATAGACTCGCTCCCTATTACATGGGTACTGAATATACCAGAACATACGGAACTGAGGGTGTATACAACATAATAGGAGGCTAAACACATCCTGAGGAATGACATATAAGGTTTCGTTCTTCGGCCTTCGTCTCAAAAAGCTGGGATGCGAAACCTTATTATTTTGCACTCAATAATGCAAAAATACAGTAAAAACAAAAATGAAACTGGGTCTTTTAATTATTCCTACTTCTCATGCCTTTTTACCCGACGACGCGGCGACGACAAATACCAGTGTTTTAAAGTTTGTTCTATTCCTAATGTCAATGTCAAATGAATTTTGAGTTTTATAACTAATGCTAATCTAATGACATTTGTGGTTTTATCGTTTGCCATTAAGTTTCTGAACTAAATACGTTTTATCATAATCAGACACAAAAATAACATAGGTACATAATTAATCTAATTTGATAAAATAAAAATAATTTCGGAGCTTTAGCTAGTTCTGTCTCGCTTAATTAATAATGTATCTCAGTTACAATGACCACATCTATATCTATACTTATATTATATAGAGGAAAGATTGTTTGTTTGTTCGTATTGAATACCTAGGCTCCGAAACTACTGGACCGATTTGAAAAATTACTTCAGTGTTAGATAGCCCATTTATCGGGGAAGGCTATAGGCTATAAACCATCACGCTACGACTAATAGGAGCGGAGTAGCAATGAAAAATGTTGCAAAAACGGGGAGTTAATTTATAAGACCACGCGAGCGAAGCCGCTGCCGGAAAGCTAGTCATTAATACTCACGTTGTAGGTTCGTCAAGGAATAATACTGGTGGATTGTCAATCAGCTCCACTGCTATGGATAGACGTTTCTTTTGTCCCCCGGATAGATTCATACACCTCGTGCTTTCTGATCCTGACAGCCCTAGCGTGCTGAGAATTTCACTTGTCTGAAACATAAAACAATACAACCAACTTGAGACTTCTTTGTCGGTTTAAAAAAACTACAGTTTGGTATTCATTATCATCACATTATCAGCTAAAAGAGGTCCACTGCTGAACAAAGACCTCTCCTATAGACTTCTACATGGATGGGTCGTATGCGGCCTGCATTAAAGGTCTCCGTTTACCAGGTTGTTGATTCAACTCGTCGGAGGCCGTGCAACGCTGAGCTTTCTGGTAAATATTTTGTAGCAGGTAGAGTATTTGGGGTAATATTTTAGCAACTGTTAGAGGCCAAGCTATATTTGCATCTGTACCTACCCTTTTTTCTGTAAACCCGAAAACCCAGAGCTCAATTAAAATTATTTTGTTGTTTGTAGGTAATGAATACTTTATGATGTACCTAAGTACATACAAAAACCGAGTTTATAATGCATTGTATGAATTACTTTTTTATTTCTTTTATACCAAAGGTGGTACCTAAGGTGGCAAACAAGCATACGGCCCGCCTGATGGTAAGCGGTTACCGTAACCTATGGACGCTTGCAACACCACTAAGGTGGTATCACTCGCGCGTTGCCGACCCTAAAAACCTCGAGAGATATATGTAGGATTCACTACCCCGATAGTATAAGGGAATTTTTCCTCTTTCTGCCAGCGCAGCGAAACATTAGAAGGAGCTCTGGCAACCTTACTCACTGCAGGAACACAACACACAATAAAGTGTGTTATTTGGCTGCAGTTTTGGCTGCTCTAGATTAGATCTTATGTTAAATAATTATACTTTATATGAATAAACCTTTTTCAATAAAATAAAAATGGTATTTGGTATAATGGGTATAATTGGTATAATGGGTTTCAATATATTATTCTATGTGACCTAAAACTTATACCGTCGAACCCTTAGCATATCTATAGGCACAAGACGTGTATTATTTATTCACTAAACGTGCGTGGGCTCAATTACAGTATTTAATAGGTTAATAGGAAATATCCACGACTGAGAGGGCTGGGTTATTAAAAATGCAGAAAGCCCATCGGCTTTGTCGCCTACTGTAAACATACTTACCACGCTTAGCTTTAGCTTGTCAGTGAGTGTGTCGCCTAGTTTCATGTCAGCCGCAAACTTCATGAGCTCAGAGACAGTGAACAGTCCATTGAGCCTGTCGTCTTGTAAAATATAACACGACTTCTTTCTGTACGCCTTCAGTGAGCTAATCGAACTTTTCGGATTCAGTTCGCAGACGCTGTCCCCTGCTCGAATGGTGCCCGTAACACCACGTGTACTAAATACAACAAAAATATTAAATATTATACAAAAAGAACAACAAATTAAATTAAATGTGGCATCAAATGGCATTGAACTCAAACTTGTATGGCAAGTTGGTTTGGTTCTCCACACTGTTTATTATACGATGCGATGGTGCGACGCAAACCGGATACTTAGTAATCAATTTAGCTGATATACCAGTAGAAGTAGAGAAAAGAACCAATTTACTTTGAACTGACCAATCAATTCAAAACTGTCCAACAAATGAATGGATGATCTGTGACTGTGTGTCAAACAAATGAAGAGCAGATTCGCCGTCATAGGTTAGTAGCTACAGTACGTGTCATGTAAAAAGAACGCTGAAAGAATGTGGAGGTGGTGTGTTTGCGCGAGTGTACACTATGCACAAACCACCCTCTACTTTCTTCCAGCGTTCTGTAAAAATAATACTGTACTGTTGTTCTACTACTTTTGACATTTTAGATGTTAATTGTCAGGATAAAATAAGTCCACTTACGAGAAACCGGTTAGTGCGTTCATGAGGGAAGACTTTCCGGCGCCGGAGGGTCCCATGATGGCAGTGAGCTCGCCGGATTTGAACAGCCCAGAAACATTCTTTAGGATGGTTTTCGTCTCTAGAACAAGGTATAGATTTTTTTAGAACGCTTTTTATTGGATAATACGCCACTATAATTAAAACTGATGTTATGACGGCTTTACATTGACATCAAAATTAAATATTCCATAAAACATAGGTATCTATTATTAATTCCAGATTATATTTTTTTATTACAGTTCTTTTTTACTTTTTTCGACCTATGTTTATTGGGAAAACTTATGATTATCCATTGGCATATAAAATATTGTATCTAATAAAAAATGTTGTGACTAGGTACTTAGTGATCCGATAAATTATACTTAGAATAAATCAATTTAAAAAGGATATTTATAATAGTCACTTTAAAATGATTGTTGTTGAAATGGTCATACATTATTCAAAAAACTAAAGATCAAATCAAAGACCAAAGGCCAATGAAATGTTAATAAAAAAGGCATGTTAATTAGGTACATGCATCACGCCTTTCTCAGGTTGACAGATATTACAAAACGTCGCGTGCAGTGATTCTTGCTTTTGTTTAGGTACTTCTCTTGCTGCATTCACTTGTAAACTTCCATACATCTAGTCATACAGTGTTTCCATACATCTAGTCATACAAGTTTATGTATCAGTTGGGAGTAGTAACAGTAACTAAGTAGCTGATATTATGAGAATTAAGGCCTGTTTCACCATTTCTGGATAGCCGCTACTCGCTGGATTAAACATTTGTATGAAATTATCTTCCAAGTAATTTAACGGGAACTTATCAGTAAGCTGTGAAACAGGCTCGAAATGATTTTTTGCAAAACGGTTCTATTGTCATCCTTGGACATCCATGGAAACTACATATCTAAGAGACTGAATTAATTAAATTATAATGATCTTATTAACATATTTATTATTAGGAAGATGTAGGTAACATTCTTAATTTTTTTTGTACAATACCTACATTTTACATTGGTGATAATTTCCTGTATGATGGGTGATATTTTCAAAACACCCAGCCGCAAAATATCAACATTTAGGGTATATCTGTTCCATGAGGGCATCGAGCTCATGACTTGTGTTGAAACTTGAGCTTTCTAGGGCTAAAAGCCCGCAATAATACATAACATAGTAAGATTCACATAAGACAATTGCTAAGGAGTTGCTATGGATTTTAAATAAGATTTGCTGCTAGAGGAATTGCTAAATGTGGCTTTTTAGTTGCTAATTTCAAACTTCGTTGGCGGCTAAGCTGCTGTGCTAGGGTTACCACGGGTTCGGTTGTTGTAAAAATGTCTATGGCCTGCAGATACCTAGAATTGTTCACTGTCAGTGTTTGTGCATGTCAGAATTATATTTGTACAACCCAGGATAAATCATTGAGTGGGATGCTTAAAAAATGTAATTACATATAGGTAGGTACTCATTCTAATAGGTATGCGTGGTCAAAACACCATGACGATTAGGTATAATAACTTCAGCATATGGTGGACTACATGTATACCTACTATCAATCATCATTTATCATTGGAGAATAATAGAAGTGCGGTTTTCCTGTAATTAGATAATAAGATAATTTGCGGAAACGGCAGGATGATATTTTTTGTGATACGTAGTTGTTGTCATTTTGAGCTTAATGCAATAGTTATTACCGCGGAAGTCGCCGATTGCGATACCTATTAAGTAGGTACATTCAGCATCAGATATATCTGGATGTGTACAAATAAATAAATAAAATCATTTATTTGCATACAAAGGTACAGGTCTCGCCAAACTTATTGTCCGGGTTGAAGTTGGCACGAGCTTACTCCGTACAAATCGGAGAAATTTAAATATTGGGTTAAAATGATTTATAACGTCAGCCTACGACTTGAGCTTTCGTTTTTATTTATTACAATCTAATATTTTTCTTTATCCGATTTTTACGGCTGGGTTTAAAGTTAGCTCGTGCCAACTTCAACCCGGACAATAAGTTTGGCGTGAACTGTACAGAAAGTTCATTAAAATAATTGGTAGGTAGGTATCTTTTATTCTGCCTTTAAATTCGGCGTGCAAACTCAATATACTTAAATGAATGAAAAATTTTGATGTTGAGCTTGCTTGCTTGCTTGGCAAGCTTGGAATTTAAAGGAATGCCTAGAAACACAGTAGGTACAGAGTCTACCTACTATTGTACTTGTAGTTACGTTATGTAACAAGTTACTACAGCGATAACATTGAGTAGATACTTGATAATGACTTACTGACAGTGACTTGCTTATAAGTACCTACTAACTTCTATTGAGTTCAAGTTTGTGATAAACAAGTGAATACCGAACTTAAATGTTATTAATTAGATGATCTTAGTTTGTCAAATAAATACCTACGTATAAAAATTACATACAGTTCGGACGTGTCCAAAGTTGTACGCAAATAATTGTGCATCGGTAATTTTTTCTGTAAATATGATGTATATCGCTGTGAGCACCGAACCGAACAGCA
Source organism: Acronicta psi (assembly GCA_946251955.1). Classification (NCBI taxonomy): domain Eukaryota; kingdom Metazoa; phylum Arthropoda; class Insecta; order Lepidoptera; family Noctuidae; genus Acronicta; species Acronicta psi. The sequence continues at coordinate 3,334,190 of OX276475.1, read as the reverse complement.
CCCGAGGTGTTCCACAAAAAGCAACTTTTAATTGTTTTGACGGTTGCTCTTCACAAATAAATTATATTATAATCTATACTAATATTATAAAGAGGAAAGATTTGTTTGTTTGTTTGTTTGTTTGTTTGTAATGAATAGGCTCCGAAACTACTGGACCGATTTCAAAAATTCTTTCACCTTTGGAAAGCTACATTATCCCCGAGTAACATAGGCTATATATCATCACGCTACGACTAATAGGAGCGGAGTAGTAATGAAAAATGTAGCAAAAACGGGGAAAAAATTATAAGACCACGCGGGCGAAGCCGCTGGCGGGAAGCTAGTTGTTGATATAGGTACGTGGACACTGACTTTGTACCCATAGAACCATTATTTAAGGATGGAAAATAATGATATGCTTTAATAAGCATTATTTATTATGTAATAATAATGGAAGTTCTTAGTTGAGCACTTCAAAACAATGCTGAAACTCACGGAAACTGTCAGCAATGTGATACATGGTAGGTAGGTACAATACATCCCAGGGCTTGACAGTAATCCGTCGTACTTCTTTTCTTTTTTTTTCTTTTGTGTATCTTTTAGTACTTCGGACCGCAAGGACGTACGAAATGTAAGGACTACGGTCCCAGCCCCTGCGGCACTGCCTCGCTTCACAAGTCAGTTAATAAAAAACGGACTTTAAGTTGTGTCGCACACACTATAATTTTGATTCAGTGAAAATAGACGAGTCCTGCTGTCAGATCAACAGGTGTGATAATTTTGTTACCTACAGACATTTCAAAAAGTTGTAGAAATATGTTGTTCATTTTCATGGCCACTACAACCTTTTGGAATGGTATTTTTTTCCGAATAACTCTCAGATTCCGTATTTACTTGATAATTATAAGTAAGTACTCGTATCTGGGATTGGGTCTAGCTGTGCGAAAGAGACAGTAGGTGGGAATTATTTATTTTTATTTTTAACCGACTTCAAAAAAGGAGGAGGTTCTCAATTCGACTGTATATGTACTTATATATTTTTTCCTTTTTTATGTTTGTTACCTCAGAACTTTCGACTGGGTGAACCGATTTTGATGATTCTTTTTTTATTCGAAAGCTGGTCCCATAAAAATGTTATCGAAATCCGGTGAGCGGTTGTAAAAATATCAACGAAAATTTAAAAATTTGTATACATAGATGATATTATTGTTTACTCCGAAACCTCGCTGTCTTTGGCGGTCAGTGCGTTTAGTTGCCCCCTCCCCCCCATATAATATATTACATATTCCAATCAAACTTTAAAATAATTTAAAAAAAAAACACATAGGAACTAAAAAGCAAAAAATAACATATATACATTTTGATTTTTAACTAATTTGGAGTCAGTGCCAAACAGACAATCAACGAAAGTCATATTTGAATTAAATTAGTAGTTTGGCACCGCTTTTGGAGGCGGTTTGTTTTTGGTTTTTAAGGAATTTAATAGTACCTATAGATGTCCCGGGGGCAGGTATAGGTGCCCGATTGTTATCACCCTAGTTTTGGGGCTGAATCGTATGCTATTTTAATCATCTATCGAAAGACTCTTTAACTATACCACTAAGTTGACTATGTCGCATATCTCTGTGCGATTTCATGGCAAGGCAAGGTGCGATCAAAGTCTTTGCGGTATAGATATCCTGTTTCTTGGCTTTTCTTTACCCCAAACGTTAATTATAAGGATTCGGCAGCTATCCCCTATAGGTATACCTAGGATAGATGTCCCAAAATGTAGATCAGATGTCTGCAAAATGGCCAACTCTCTGGAAATATTGACTAAGTCTTTACTACCTGCCTTCGTCCTCTGATACGCTCTAATGTCTCATATTTTTATCATAAGCCATCTTACTTTAAAACAACCTGTTAGAGGAAATTAACCGAGCTATTCTGTCCCATATTAAGTATACTTAGTTTGCCTTTTATCCGCTATTGCTAGCAAATTACATAAGTGAGTAAACGTATTCAATAACAACAAACTAGAAACCCATTTAAGTGCTGAGCTCACAAACGCTGTGGTATCAAGTGACATGAGAAAACTAGTTAAACCACTTGTTAGGTTCTTTAAGTAATAAAGTATATTATAATATTTTTCTTAGTCATAAAATTTAATAGGTAAATAAACAGGGGTTTTTCTTTACTACATAAGAGAAATTAACCAGTATATAATAAGCTAAGCTATTATATGCATAGGGTACATCAGCTAGGGTACATCTGGAATCAAGAAGTAAAGGTAGTTTAGTTTTCTAAAAGGTTAAAGAACATTCATACTTATATCGTACAGAAATTGTAGTAAGTATTTTGCAGATGAGTAAAAGCAGGTAGGGAAAATTATAGTAAGAAATGTGGTAAATTTGGTAGGTAGCTAATAGGCAGAACCTTACATATAATTATGTACCAAAGGTTGTACCTAAATGTTGTTGTAAATGTACATAAGTAGGTGCATGTTAATTGCAATCACTGAGTGTTCTGGTTCTGTTATCCCCACTTAAATCATTAACGTAATCAATCAAGCGTTGATACTCTGGAAAAATACGTAAAGAAAATTACGGTTTTTTTATAATTCCATGAGCTTCGATAAAAAAATAATAGACAATTGATGACATACTTAAGTATATAAAGAATATAATAGAAGTAGTAATTTTACATTGAATTGCATATTATCGTAACAATGTAAAAAAGTACCTAGTCTTAGTATTATTACTTACTACTCTAGTATCTTTTAATTGTGTGACCAAGTAATAAATATAAATGAACAGTGATAACCTAGTGTTAAGTGTGGCCTTACACAGTGTGGGCTCTAAGTCCAAATCTACGCCGCGTGCGCACCTCTAACTTGTAAATAGAAATCATGTGCGCATCGGCAATTGATAATACTCGCTTGCTTTAGCGTTTAAGGAAAATATAGTAAAGGGAGAAAACTGCCTCGTTTGTGTAGTAGTTCTACGCAGAAGAAGTCTTGGGTTTAATCGAACAGTTGATGGGTGAAATTGTCAGTAGCAGCTCGGAGTTTGGATTTGTGCGCCCGCGCCGCTGTTACACGGGACCTATAAACATACCGGCGAACTGTGGGTATACTTTATTAGGTACTCACACCCTTCGAGGACATGCGTGATGCCCGTGATGGTATGTGGAATCGGGAAAAATCTCAAATCTCTAAAGGTCTGCATGATGTGATAAAATTCGTCCAAGTTGTCTGAAAACTTCTGCGTTCTGGTTTGAAGAGTAAATTAAATATAATTGGCACTGACCAATGACATTAGTAGGCAAAGTGGGCATTAGTGGTCACCACGGAACACAGTGGTCACATTTGTCCAATGACATTAGAGAGTAAAGAGACTATAAAATTGGGCCCGTGCGAAGCAGTTAAACCTCAACAGTAGAAACCGTGTGTGGGACCCTTCGAGGAGGCAAATTAGGTAGTTTTCTCTTAGTCTGCGAAATGCCATTACCTAGGAGAAAGCTACTGCTATTTTCTTAGTCCCTGCAGTCTGCAACAAGATGTCATAAGAGCAAGTCGTGAAAGTAAAATAAATAAACACATCATCTACGCAACGCGACCGACCCATAAGAGAAAACTTACAAACCGACGAGATAAACATTTTTAAATGACGTCAGTGTTTCTTTATTCGAAACATTGAACCATTGAAACCTTCTGCCCGCGACATCGTCTGCGTGGTTTTGAGAAGAAGTATCCTAATATTTTTAAATGATAACATTTTTTTTACCGATTTTAATGTAACAAAGCCTAAGGACCTGTTTCACCACCTCCAAGCCACTAGGCTAAAGAAGCAGATGATAACACATTGTGGTAGGTTGCAGCCTTTTTTTATTTGATCAAATAAGGTCAAGTATCAGTTTTTTTTGTATAATTTATCTTTATCTGCAAAGCGTAGGTACCAATAATTAAAATTAATGTGTTAGTCTGTGATTTCAAAATAAATTCCGAAATTGAAGTAATTGCAATTTGTAGTATAAATTGCATTTAACTATACTACAAATTTTCATAAGTCTACATCTTATTTACATTTTTATTTATACAATGCCAATCATAAATTACCGTTTTAAGAAGTTTTGCCTGCCTGAAAATTCGACTTCGATTACGCTGCGAAACAGCTTTCGATTAAACTTAATTTTAACATAACTAGATGTATAGTTTTATACCTTAATAGTATTATAAATGCGAAAGTAACTCTGTCTGTCTGTCTGTCTCGCTTTCACGCCAAAACTACTGAACCGATTTAAATTAAACCGATTTAAATTTGGTACACAGATAGTCTAGAGCCTGAAAAAGGACATAGGCAGACATTTTTAATGCGAAAAAGTGCTGTAGGGTGTTGAAATAGGGGATGAAGGTTAGAAGAAATAAATCACGCGGGCGAAGCCGCTGGCGGAAAGCTAGAACACATAATTATGTTAGATAACTATCTTGTGGGATTGGGAAAAACTATGTAGATATAAGCGAGTCAAGCCGAATGACACTGCTAGTCAGTAAGTAAAATCACTGATAGTTCCTTAAAGATGAGCCGCGCCTTCACAGCGTTTCAAGTAATTGCATTGTGTTGTCAATGCAAGTGTAAATATTGACACGTCTTGTCTGTTCAATCACGATGATGGAGGAAGTCATTCTGAAGTGGACACAGAAACAACGTCACACCTTATTATGATGGTAAATCAATATTTATACATAACTACATAAGCGTCCACGTACAGTTCAATGTATGGTATTTATTTTTGTAAAGAAACTTAGGGCCTATTATACCTCTGGATAGAGGCTAAACGGGCTGATAAATAAACAAATTGAAAAAAAAATTATGAATATATCTGCCAACTAATTTAACGAGAGTTTATCTGGAGGTGGTAATACAGGCTTTTAGTTAAAATTCCCTAATTTATTTTTTAATTCTTATCAATATCAAATACCGCGCACGCTGTCAGGCAGCCAAGTCAGGTAAAAAAAAATCAATAAAGTGTTGAATAATTAATGTAAAAGTATTCTTTAAACCAATATAAAAATAAAATGCGCACTATATAAAAAAATATTCTGTATTTCTATTTAGGTAGGTAGATAGATAGATAGAATATTCTTTATTGCACACCAAAACCAATTTAAAGAACAATTTTATAAACAATAAATGGTACAATGGGCGGTCTTATCGCTAATAGCGATCTCTTACAGACAACCTTTGGATGGACTAATAGGAAAAACGATACTTAAATAGAAATACAGAATATTTTTTCCGCCGCCGTATCGCGCAGTAGGTACTGCGCAATACGGCTGGTAAGTATCCTAAAACTCTTCCATTCCATGTGTCAAACTTTTACTGAATTCATGGTCATGGGCACTAAGGTGTATGTATGATAATCACAGCCGTAGATCTACGTCTGTGTAAATAGCCTACAATTTATTCCCGTTATGATCTGCGATAAAGTGCGTTAATGGATGTGTGACTATTCCAGGAATAAGTACTATATGTATATACTAGTGTAGCTACTATGATGAAATTGCCATTCGTGGAATAAAATTTAATTTAAAAATATATCCACCAATCGCAATTGACCAAAATATTGATAATTGCCATTCGTGGATTACATCAATTGCTATTCGGATCATTGCTATTGAAATCGTTGCTATTCCTGGAATACATCCGTAAAAGTTATTGTATTGTTTTAATAGCGGAAAATTGAGTGTTATCAACTTATAAATATGTTTATTTAATTATTTATGTTTAAATTATGATAATATAGTAATATGAGATATTGCATTGTCATAATTTATAATAATCAGGTCGTGAATTCGAGTAAATGCATTCATTCACTGCACACCAAAGTATTTGTCACGATCCTTTAAAGTGCACTTCTTAAAAATGTTTAGAAAACTTTTAAATATCTTTACTGCCGTATTAACCTAGTGGCCGTCAGCGTAACTGCTACGCTTGCGGTTCTGGGTTCGTTTCTCAGATCGGGCAGTGTTATTGGGTTTATCAATAAAATTCTCATTAGCGGTAGCAGCTCGGATTTTGGCATTAGGCTTACCTGGGAATTTAACCTTAGATAGGAGAATAATGGCGTGATGGTATGTTTTGTTTTTAACCCCGACTATGATTTTTTTTTAAATTAGTCGGGGTAAATCATTTCGTGTCAGGGGTGCTCATGTTACGAGTAAGTTTTTAAGACATAGAATATCGACTTGAAACATAAATGTGGTGGATCTTCAGCAATGAACGATACAAACCAAAACATTTATGGGAATTACTTCGGGAGTTCACTGGCTCAAACATAAAATTTTCGGATACAGGTTCTCTTCAACCTTTTTTTAATAAGAAAGAAATTAAAAAAGAACTTAGAATAATTTAATAAAAAAATTACAGAAATAACAAGGAAACACAGAACCACAGAATTTAGACTTATTATTCATTATTAATAATAATCTGCGAAGAAGCTGTTTAACAAAAAAAAAAACAATCTGCAGATAATTGAATTTCGTAAAAAAAACAAACGTCGTATCCAAAATATTCCGCATGTATTTGTTAAAATTACATATTTCCTCAGCACGTACATTATTAACTTAATAGCTTCATATGTATATCCATAGATTTCAAGATTGTATGATTGTGCATGCCTGTGACCTTCACCTCCGTTTGTTTTTTTGAGTGTTGGTTCAAACTGGATTTTTATCCTTTATACAAGGCCACGTTTCAAACACAAATCTTAGATGCAGAGAGAGCTTTAAATAAATTTACAAATAAATAATTTTTAAATAAAACCATATCGTCTTCAAAAACACCTAATATATAGTTCTATCTTCTATATCTATAGTATACTATCTTCGTACAGCTTATTTATGCTATCCTAGTACTTTCTGTCGGATTGCCGAAGTTTATAACATTTAAAATTGAAAACTACATCAACTGGCTACTATGATGAAATTGCCATTTAGAATAAAAAAAAAATTCGTGTCGCGGTGTTTATTACCAAACTCCTCCGAAAAGGCTGGACCAATTTGTATGAAATTTTGTGTGCATATCTGGTAAGTGTGAGAATCGGCCAAAATCTATCTTTCATACTCCTAAATGATAAGAGTGACCCATCCTTGTATGGCAAAAAAACGTTTGCCGGGTCAGCTAGTTTCATATAAAAATAGTGTCCACGAATGGCAATTGACCAAAATAGACCCAAAATATTGATAATTGCCATTCGGGGAATACGTCAATTGCTATTCGGATCATTGCTATTCCTGGAATACATCCACGTGTGCATAAACATATGATCAAAATAGTTTGTTGACTTATAGTTCTAACAATGTTGTAGCAATTCAATTTGAACCACTACTTGGACTCTTCATCGAAACCCTCCGATTTCTATGCCTATTAAAAATACATACATATATACGAGATGACTTCTATATTCTTCGAAGGGTTAGGCAGAGGTTTACGTACTGCAGTACACTCACAGTCCACCTGGTATGCTTAGGTCCCGTATAGCAGAGCGCTCCCTGTTTTATGGGACCTAAACGATACCGACCCTATTACTATAAACCGGGCACAAATTCAAACTCCGAGCAGCTACTGAGAATTTATCCATGTGTTACTTGGATGCAATTGCTTTTTCCGAAGTCAATAATTAACCAATTCAACTTTATTACACAGCTGTAGATTAAGAAACTTACTCATGACTATTTATAGTAGGTACCTACTCAGACTAAAATATTACACAAATTATGAGGTACTTAAACCTTAATTAAGTTGTCGCCACGACATTGCGCCACCAGAAGCACGTAGGTATGTGATAAAAAGCCATTTGCACACAGGGCTATTAATTGACAGAACCATTGAGCTAGTCAAATTTGCCGCCAGAAATTGTGAACTACTCCATAACTACTAACATAATATTATATCTATAAAACTGTACAAAATTACCAAACAGTGAATAGAACCAAATATGTATGTTGCACTTCAAAATATTTCGTCAATTGACAGTCTCGCGATAAATATTATAATCTAACGGTTTTTACAATTTTACGGTGACATACCTACACGTGGTGAAATGTACCCGCTTATGTCAAATTTCACACGCAACTGGCCGACTAGTCAACTAATTGTGATATGGCATTTGAACTTCCCTGTAAGTATAATGTTTTGTCTTTGGAACGCCCGTTCACACAAGGCAATGCAAGAGGCTGAGCTACTGGCACGAAAAAGAGAAAAACAATATTTTTTTTGTGTTTATATCCTATCTTTACAAAATTTCAACCAATGGTCAGGCAACCATTTGACATGGAACCAACTTGGAATTGCCTACTTAAAAATGAATTGCCGAAATGTATGTACACGTACCTCCTAACAACTGCGCCAAATTGGATAATACTTTTTTTTGTTGTGTTTGGTATTGTCAACGGGTCGCTAGTATTAGTTTATTAAGTCGAATTCGGTTCACAATCGACGAAGATATCGTGTAACCTAAGTGGTACATAAAAATAAAAACCAATCGAATCTCGGTCCAAGAATCCAATGGTTAAAATGGGAAAAAAACACCGATCAGGATTATCACCATACCCGGCGCCAAAAACGACTGGCCCCAATAGCCCCGTGTGCAAGCGGCATTAACATGATGTTAGGGACTTGCTCGACCGGTTGAGAAGAATGCACGACTTTATAAAGGCATAAAAAATTTATACAGTCGAATTTAATTTATTGGAACAGTTGAATTTTTACGCACTAAAAAACTAAAGACAAGCGACCTTGCAAGGATGGGTGAAGTACAGATAAAAAGCTTGAAACTCCAAAACTTCTGAGTAGGCTCTTAGCAAATATGATCATGATCATCCCAAATAAATTCCAAATAAACTTCACGACACCTTTCAATGCCTCAATTTATTTATTTTATTCATATGAAAGCTCATCACTGTAACAATGTTGAAAAAGGGCCCAAGGCTTCTTTAATTATTTTTTTGTTTTATCTTTTCTTTAAGGCTCATAAGGACAATCAAACATTCCCACTGTAGTAGATACTGGAGATAAAGAAGCTCCTTTATCCAATGGACGATATTTGGGAAATCTTATACAACACATATCTCTGCCCTCGTTCCAACTTCTTGGAGTCGGCGCAGTATGTGTTTTTCTATTGATAGTGATGTATGCTCATTGCTCATCTCTGTCAGCTGTTATCCCAACATTTACTTCCTTTGTAGCTATAATATATCATCACATACAGCCCTTTTATCTTTTCTTTGGTCACATTATTTTTTAAAAGGTCACATGGGTACACGGTCTCATTACAGTAAAACGTGTTTCGATTCTAAACGGTAATTGACATTGTAGCAACTAGCTGCTTGGTTTAACTGTTATTAAACCGGATTCATCCGAAAGTAGTGGTTAAAATATTAAAACAACAATCATAATGTGTTAATAGACTGTGTGTGTGTTTGACGATGTCTGTGGTCTAGAGGTTCGAGTACCGGACTGCTGATCACGAGGTCGTGGGTTCGATTCCCACAAGACACAAACATTTATGGGTACCTTAGGTGTTTGTGTTTGTCTGGGTGTTTCTTATGTATTTTAAGTATGTATTTACGAAATAAAAAGTATATAAGTATTATATCCATTGTCTAGTACCCATAGTACAAGCTCTGCTTAGTATGGGACTAGATGGTGCTGTGTAAAAATGTTCCAGAATATTTATTTAAATAACAGTATTTAAAACCACTAGCTCTCGCCTGCAGCTTCTCTCGTGCTGAGTTTGAACCCAGATTACACACTAAATTAGTAATAGTCATGATTTACCGCTATACGAGGTTCTTGACTTCAAACGCAGAAAATGAAATAAAAAACTTTGGCATCGTGGATGCATGATTGTGTTTGTCTTGCTAAAACAATACTAGGAATGTAACACCAAAACCTTTTTGTCTGTATGAAAGCCGACTCATTCGCCTTCGTGCGATTTCTAATACCATACCATCATTCTTACATTGTATTCCCTTAAGGGTTGGGCAGAGGTGTACTAATCTACACCTACAGTTCGGAGGTGTGTTTAGATCCCAAGTAATCTAAGGTACAAATCTAAACTCCGAACAGATACTGAGAATTTCATAGAAAAACCCAATAAGCTCGGTCTGAGAATCGAACCCTGGACCCTCGAGCGTAGCTGTCGCACTTAGGCCTACTAGACTAACGAGACCAGTTAATTCTATGGAAATATATTCTAATTATGATACTAATTGCTCATTGTAATTATTTATGAAGATACTTTTAGACACTATTCGGAATGTTATTTTTGGAATATTTTTTTTACCTTACTTAATTTAGTTTTTTGTACATTATATAAACATAATTTATGAGTTATTTTTAATGAAGAAAAAATCTTAGATTTAAGAGGTTTTTTTCCTTCATTAAAAATAATTTGTAATATTAGCATGGCAATTGCTTAAAAAATATAAAAAAGATTGCATAATTTATGTTCGAAAAGGTGAAAAATATTTTATTATATTAAGTACATAGTTGTGAAATGAAAAAATCGTGTGAACCGTACATAATTATTATCTAAGCTTAATTATATTATACCATGATGACCATGATTATGTCAGATGCCCGTGAACTACCTCGTTAGCCTAGTGGTCCTATGTGCAACGCTCGAAGTCCTGGGTTCGATTCCCAAGTCAAGCAAAATATTATCGAGTTTTTCTTTGAAATTCTCAGTAGCAGCTCGAAAGTGCCCGGTTAATACAATGGGACCTAAACATACCGGCGAATCGTGGGTGTACATACATTACTCCACCTCTGCTTTACCCTTCGTGGAATATAGGCGTGATGGATGTATTTCAGAACTTCGAAGTTCAAAATTCGATATACGGTATTCATAAAGTTCATAAGTGCGAATTACGTGAGTTAGAAAGTACGTTATGCCGAATTACTTTATTGCGAATGTTTACAATTTCGATCTCGATGTACGGAACTTCGAAAGTTTACTATTCCGAATTACTGATTGCCGAATGTTCACAATCTCGATGTACAGAACTTCGAAAGTTTACTATTCCGAATTACTGATTGCCGAATGTTCACAATCTCGATGTACGGAACTTCGAAAGTTTACTATTCCGAAGTACTGATTGTCGAAAGTTCACAATCTCGATGTACGAAACTTCGATGTGTCGGATGAAGTGTCAGGTACTCAAGTTATGCTGATGACTCGTAATGACTGCAGGTTATTGACATAATCATTTGTAGGTACATAGTTGCAAAACGCAATGAAATTAAAATGTCGTTAACTCTGTTCACGGCTTTTGTCACGTATTACGTGTAATTTTATGGTTGGCAATGTGACAAATATTTGATAAAGGAAAAGAAAAGGAATCTTGTATTCATAAATATTTATGATGCATAATTGAATAGAGAATTAAAGCTATAGACACCCATTTTATTAAAATGTAGGTACTTCCACGTTTTTATGTCCGAGTCACCGGAGTTTTGTATTTGGAGATTCCTATGCGTGTTTATGTTCAGGATGTGTGTAGGTACAGAATGGTGGTGGAAACTTCGAAGGCTTAGTTATAGATGAAATATCGTTATTTTAATAATAAAGTTAATAATTATAAGTAGTTGTTTTTAATGTTTTTTTACCATAAAATAGGTTACTTTTTAAAACTCGCTAGTTGCGTTGTTCCAAAAAGTGGGTCATAAGAAGAGCTGGCAAAAATCTCACACTCCTATAAAAAAACATGGTTAAACACAACTACTTATTCAAAACAATTGTTTTTTCGAATAAGCAGTTGTTGAGAATACTTATTGCTGTTTGAGTTGCATAAGATATATATTCAATATAAGAACATATAAATATTGCCAGGAGTTGACGGCCCGACAAACAGCACCCGTTCACGAGCATGTTTCTAAATAACTTCGTAAATCCCTATACAAAAACAAAACATGTGAATCTGTACCTATATTGGCACTACGGCTTATTTATTGCATATAATTTACATGATTATTGTAACTTATTGTATTGAATACAATACAATCAACCTAAATTTTGTTTTTATCGGTGTATATTCACTGTTTGCCCTTGACATTTAAAAGTACAGTTGAATGTTTGCATTAATGCGTAATGACAGTAAATCCTCTACAAATATTGGCACAAAACAGAGTCAGTAAACAGCGTGTCGGCTTTCTGCAGGTCACTTATCACGCGTATCATGTGCAAGTGTCATCGTTATCGACTTGCAAGCGGCATCGAGACGTTGATACAGACTTGTTTAATAATATGATATTTATTTATGATAACAGATATTTTACAGACATTATTTTGGAATTTAAGTTTTATTTAACTTTTAACGATCTTTGAGAAGGAATTACGAATGAAATGGAGAGAACAGACATTTTTAATTGTATTTAGGTTAGGTCGCGGAAGAATGTCAACACGTTCCCGCACCCCGGCTGAATGGGGATGAGGCGAACACCGGTCTGGTTTTAGTGGGTAGGGTATACTTCCACGGACGACGGAGACCCACATACCGCGGGGTGGCGTGACGGTGCATAAAGCATTTCCAGACTCAAAAAAAAGGTAAGGTACCTACCTAATTTATCCTTACAAATATTACAAAAGCGAAAATAACGCTGTCTGTCTGTCTATCTGTCCACACAGTAGTTACACAGATAGTTTAGAGCCTGAGAAGGATAGGTTTTTTAATGCGAAAAATGGTCTGTAAGGTGTTGAAATAGGGGATGTAAGTTATAAGAAACACCCAGACCACACCGGCAAAGCTGCTGGCGGAAAGCTACCGGTTATATAAATTTCGACTAAAGACAAAGTACGTAAGTGCCTGGGTACCTAGTGTTAAATATATATTTGAGTGTCAAAGTCAACTAGAGTGACTGTCTCGGTAAGCGCGACTGCTATATGCTCGAGGTCCTGGGTTCGATTTTCAGGTCGAGCAAAGAACACTCGCTGTCTGTGGAGATCGAACCCAAGCATTCGACAAATCTTTCACGACGTGCGTCCGTCTTTTGACGACGTCTGTGGTCTAGTGGTTCGAGTACCGGACTGCTGATCACGACGTCGTGGGTTCGATTCCCACAAGACTGATGAATATAAGTATTTGTGTTTGTCTGGGTGTTTAAAATTTATAATAAGTATGTATTTACAAAAGAAAGTATATAAGTATTATATCCATTGTCTAGTACCTATAGTAAAAGCTCTGCTTAGTTTGGGACTAGATGGTGCTGTGTAAAAATATCCCCAAAAATATTTAAAAATCTGGCTGTCACTAATGTCATTTCCATACATTTTCCTTGTATTCGTTTGTCAATTCGAATGCCCAATAGGAGCTTGTCTAGCCCCCCAGGTACCAACTTAAATTCAATTTTTCTGTTCCTTGGATAAGTCAGAGGCCATTTGCGTAAGTTACATGAAATATTCATAATAGTCTGAAGCTTGTGTAATAAAAAATAAACATGTTTACTAGCCTGCTTGCACTGAGACTGACATTTACATTTAAGGGGGGAACATAGGTAGAATACCGAAAACATCATGGTGTTTAAAGCATTTTATTGACGAATCCTCTCATTACTTTGCACTGAAAATTACACCCAATATACTTAAGATTCTTGTGATTAATCCGTATTGTTTAGAATTTTTTTTAGATGTCTCAAATTTTGTAAAAGAATGTTTGAAAATGCGCAATTTTCAATCTAAATTGTATTTTTCCTCCATTACCACGCATTACTTGGAGATGAATTTTACACCAAAATAACCGCCTTGGTCTGTTTAACAATCCGTATTGTTTTAATTTTTAATTTTGAACTTATTTTTCTAAATAAATAAGAAAAACATTTTAATCACAATCCCCCCACTACAAGCACCCCCTCGTGCACCCGTCGCATGACACAAATCATGTCACTTCAGTGCCTTGACGGCACCTGAGACGGGAGGACTGCACGTCAAATATTTTTAGGGAAAATTTACAAAATGAAGACAATTCTAACTATTTCTGAATTCAATAATATAGTAAATAGTATGGTTATAATATTAAGCTAAATAAAAACAGAAAATCATATTGTAAATACGAATAAAGAACATTTTTAGTAAATGTCAGGTTTGTGAGTGGAACATAGAGTAAACCGCAGACATGACAATAGATTAAAATATCTGTCAAAGTGTCAACCTAGTGACTGACCGATCTTCTTATACATAATAATAAGTGGATACCTAATTACGTATTAAAAGATGTCCTTTTACTAGTTTTAAATCACTCATGTGTTACTGCTACGCACAACCATCATGCTAAGTCACATATTTTAAAAAGGCACACCGATACCGACATGATCTTACGTACTCCAAAGCGTTAGCTCCAAAGGGGTACACATAGGTATTGCATTGTTATTCTTCTTTGTTGCAACCGCGAGACACAATTTTATGTTAAGTGTTAAGTATTTTGAGGCTTGTAAACTAATTATGTAATTGTGCAAACTGCGTCAAATAAATTGTACATTGTACATCACCCACATTCGATGGTTTGCTGGTATGCTTATGACGCATGTGTAAATAGGGGGCGACAGAATTTTACAATACATCTACAGAAGTCGCTGCAAAAAGTAGTCAATAATTAGGTAAGTAAAGTAAAGTAACACCTAATACAAATAACCTGCTCACTCGGTGCAGAGAAGAGTCGGGGTCGTAGATGTTTCACAGTTGTGTCTATTTTCCTAACGGCTAAATAATAACGGATAAATTAGGCTTTTGGCATATTAACAGAACCAACATCTGGTATTACCAGGTCTAAATAATGATAATTATGATGAAATCATTAACTTAAAAAATATATTTGAAACCCAGTGGAATTGGACAAAGAAATTTGACTAGTAGCATAGGTATCACCCTAGTTTAATACCTCTGTATCAATAATGAAAAAATATTATCAAGTAAAAGATCAACAATTTTACTTTATTTTAATTACTAGCTTTTTGCCCGCGACTTCGTCCGCGTGGAATAGTTACTTTGTTCCATATGAACTTTCATCCCCTTATTTCACCCCTACATAGGTCGAAATTTATTAATTATTTTGCCCGCGGCTTCGCTCGCGTTAAGAAGTATTATTATTAATTAGGTATATTTTTTGCGGCATTAATTTTGTTTAGCGTGTGTAAAAAATTAGGGCCTACAAAACTTCTTTGTACACAATACTCTTAACTAATCTGTCATTAGGCGGTAAAACTATCAAGCTATTGGGTGAACTTACTCGTGAGCAAGCAACATAAAACTAATACATTTACATCCTCCATCATTCCTTATTTTATCCCCATGGGGGTTGAATTTATCAAAATCCTATTTAAGCGGACGTCTTCATCATAGTAGCTCCAATCTTTAATTTCAGTTCAATCAGTCGAAAATCTAAGAAGATTTATACAAACTTTCATCCCCTGTTTTATCCCCTTGGGGGTAGAATTTATCAAAATCATTTCTTAGGGGATGCCTACGTCATAGTAGCTATATGCATGTAAAGTCTCAGCCCGATTGGTTTAAAATTGACAAAGTTTCATACAAACTTTCATCCCCTATTTTAGCCCCTTGGGGGTAGAATTTATCAAAATCCTTTCTTAGCGGATGCCTACGTCATAGTAGCTATATGCATGTAAAGTCTCAGCCCGATTGGTTCAAAATTAACAAAGTTTCATACAAACTTTCATCTCCTATTTTATCCCCTTGGGGGTAGAATTTATCAAAATCCTTTCTTAGCGCATGCCTTCGTCATAACATCTACCTGCATGCCAAATTTCAGCCCGATCCCTCCAGTGGTTTGGGCTGTGCGTTGATAGATCACTATGTCAGTCAGTCAGTCAGTCACCTTTGAGTTTTATATATATAGATTAACTTATTCTAGACTAATGTGAACCCAAATTAAAATATTTTTTGTTATCCCCGACACGCTAAATTTCTATAGTTTGCTGCTTAATACCTCTTATAAGAGAGGTTCTTAAACAGTATTATAATGTGAAATTTCAAGCACAAAGCTACACAGATGACTTCAAAAACTATTTCACAATTTAAAACTGATAAAGAATTTGTACCTAACCGATTATGATTTTGCCAATTCGGAGTTCTTTAAGTACTGTGCTGAATGTTCAAAAATATACTGAAAGTACTAAGACTATGAAACGTACATTACAATACAATTAAGATATACTTGATGATTTCTTTTCCCAAAATCTTGCGTATTTTTGCTAGTAAGTAGCAGCTCTTATGAAGTAGGACGTAGGTAACTATACTCTTATTTAGCAAGCACCACTAAGATTCATTCATCATACATACAGACTGATGTTTAATTGCCTTAAATATACTCTTGAACTGGGTTTATTTCAACTATTATCTAAACACTATTCGAGCACTTATTGTCTATATTTTCGCACGAAATTAAAAAAATGTTGTATTTTGCGATGCACTTTGTTAGCCACAGTAGAGTGCAACTCCTGATCCATTTCTTACATTGTATAGCGCGATGCATAGGTATTTATTTTCTATCAATTATTAATTGCAGGTTTTACATAAATATTAATACATGGATTATGGTAGATACCATACACATTTTTAACAAAATCGAACTTAAATTGATTACTCTCATATAATAAAATAGGCAAAATAGGAAATGTTACGACATATCTGTATTTTTGCATAATCATATTTTAGTTCAACTTTTCTGTATGTAGGGGGCGATTGGGTTGCAAATACTCGTACAGAGGTCAAACGCTCAAAGTCATTGACGTGGGTAATAGCCTTAAAAACTTACCTAAATATTTGATTGAAAAGTCATGAATGTATTTATTTGGTGATTGGACTCGTTCTAATTGAAATAAAACTACTTTTTACGGATTTTATCGCGTTATATTGATATATATATGTAATTTTTTTTTAAATATATCAACCCGACGTTTCGGAGCCTTTACGCCTACCACCTTAGTCACCCGTGAGGCCGTGACCATGGACGCTGTAAAGGGTCCGAAACGTCAGGATAAAAAATAATAATATAACGCGATAAAATCCGTAAAAAGTAGTTTTATTACAATGTCTAGTATTCGCGTAAGTGTCAGAAATCAGTATACCTATACGGTTAGTTGACTGGTGGATCTAAATACACAGAATAGAATAGAATAGAATAGAATAATCTTTATTGTACACCATACAAAGAAGCAGCATTCATCGGGCTTCATCGTTTATTCCTCAACGAAAATTAAACAAAATTTACACTTAAGCTCATCACATAAGTATCTGTGTGCTGTGGCATTTAAGACCTCATTTTATTGATACTTGATTCGAATAGTACAACATTTAACATTAACATTTAATAAACGACTTTCGTCTTTAAATGTAGATATTTCAAACACATAGGTACATATAAGCACTTTTTATGTCGACCGTATAATTTGAAAACAATAGAAAATTATAATTATACTTCTCTAATAATATAATTTTATCGTTTTCGGGGTCTTCCAGGATCGGTGCCTCGGAATCAGGGTACTGAGTGAGTATACCTGATCAGCAGACCCGGTACTCGAACCATTAGACCACAGACGTCAAATTTGATTTAATTAAGGACAAGTAGGTACCTACAGCTTTAGTAAAATTTTTCGGTACAAGAAAAAATAATTTAAAACGTTGCCCGAACAGGTTTACAGAACTGGCGACACTAACGGGACGCTCCACATTCACACTCCATATTATTTTTTGGTATGTGTTTCCATAAAGTTAAGCGCTGTTGCTTTTTAAAACTTGTTACCTTACCTATCATATTGGCGACGTCTGTGGTCTAGTGGTTCGAGTACCGGACTGCTGATCACGAGGTCGTGGTTTCGATTCCCACAGGACACAAACATTTATTGTGATGAACTTAAGTGTTTGTGTTTGTCTGGGTGTTTCTTATATATTATAAGTATGTATTTACAAAAAAAAAGGATATAAGTATTATATCCATTGTCTAGTACCCAATAGTACCCATAGGACAAGCTCTGCTTAGTTTGGGACTAGATGGTGCTGTGTAAAAATGTCCCAGGATATTTATTTATTTATTTATAAGGTACCTACTTTCGGAATACCTCTATATACAGAAGCAATTATGAATAAATTCAATTAAATAAAAACGATGATGATATTTATAATTCTGCTATGATTCTGTGACATATTAATCATCACACAAGTGTAGTTCCGAAGAGTTACACGTGATGATTAGAGGAATAAGAACCGATTATCGGACTTAATCGTCAACTGGCGAGCGCGAATCTCGCGAGCGCGCGCGAGTTGGCACTTTTCGATTTTGCCTACTTTTTTTGTCGTCAACTCGCGCGTCTATATAATTTGATGTTTTAATGTATAGTCAGCTACAAAAACGTTATAACAAATTTAATTTAGTACTTTTGGGTTTGCTATTAATTTTTTTATTTACCGTAGAATGCCAGCTCTCAACCATGTTCGTAGTGCGGTGTTGGCTAAAATTACAAGACCATTTGTCTGCAAAAATGGAAGTCTCATTCAACCAAGTTCTTACAAAATAATCATTAAATTTTACAATATTTTTATCATTCGGACATTGAGACATAATATACAACCAACCATTCTCAACAGCTTCTTTGGGCAAATGTGCCAAAACAACGCACCTCTTTATATGTTTTCTAAATAGTACAGATTTTGTTATGCCTATTTCGTCAGCTTTCCGCCACAAACTTCGCGAAAAATGAAAGAAACACCCTCTAACGCTTGTTTCAGGGAATATGTCTTTGACTGCTAACATTGCAGCCTTCTCGAAGTCTAGTAGAATGGTTTTGGGATTAAACTGAGGAATTTGGCTCTTGATAAGGCGAAACAAAATTTTGTAAGTTGCTCTTGTTTTGTTACCCAACAACGCATAAATAACGGGTATAATATTATTATGGGTTTTACTACTTCCTAAATCAACATGTAAAGTGTACAACTGCTGGAAAGGTTTTAAACAAAATTTAAAAGTACCATCGCATAAAATGGTCAAATTTGGTTTTGCTAAAATTGTTTTACAATTTTCACTAGCGAATATTAAAATTCTATTGATTGTTTGGTAGTCGGCTAGTAAAAAGTTTGCAAATATTTCGGGCACAGTAACATTCTTAATCGACTTAAAACATACCTTTCTTACCCCCAATGACTTATTCCGTTTTCGGTAAAATGTGTTTTTAATATTTTTATATGTAGGTATTTTTTTTATGAGGTCAATTACTTTATCTTTAAGGGTTGAGACCGTATGTCGAAATGCATTTGGTATGGGTATAGTACAGTCACTTTTTACTTTTTCCATGCACTTGTCGAAGTTAAGCTCCAGTTCATTTGATACAAAATCAGGCTCACAGTCGTGCTTGTCATCTCGTTTGATGCAGTTATTGCTATCAATAATTAATCTTGCCTTGCAAACAGTCCTCTTCGAACACCTCCAGATACAGGAACCATCTTTATTTTCTCGGTCTTTATTATATTTGTGTCCTGCACGAAGTAGTATCGAACTTCCTCGCTGAGATGTAATGATGTCGTGTCCAGTTACATTTCTGGACGAACCTGCCTGTGGTCCACTTCCTAAAAATATTGTTTTTAATGACAAACATTTTCTAAAAAGCTAAATCACAAAAAAATATAAATTATCTATATAAAAAATGGAAAATCAACGTATATTTTTTACTATGGAATAAATATACTGTGTAAAATTGCCACGTGGTATTTATTTTAAAGTGCAATCGCACTATAAGAAAGTAAACGACAATCAAGTTAAAGTGAACAAAACAATTAAGTAACCGATAAACTGCTTAACCTCTCCCGCGATTAGAATGCTACCTATGCAAAAATGTGCAGTATGCGGGTGCATATATGACTATTATTGCCATCCTTTTCGTTTCCCTACAATTTTTGCAAATTAGAGCAGGAAAAATATAGTTTTACGAATTTCCATGATAAAAAAAATCGTCAATTTTTTTGCACATATGGTGTGCAAACTACATTTACTGGGTTAAGGAAACAATTTTTTCCAAAATTGAACACCCTTGACTGCTTCTGGCAACAATCGTTTCCAACAACCAATTTTTACTAATCGACTTTAAACTTTATGTTGTAGTTCATAAAGTCCTCGTGAAACGTTTCTAAACCATAGACTGATATATCATCCGACCTTCAAATACAAGTTGACAACATTATAAATCTAATTCTTAGTACACGATACGAAATAAAGTTGACGTCGCCATTTTTTTTTTTTCAAGTTGTAGTTCCCTTAATGTTTTAAATATTTTATTCCACATGAAATATATCCATGTGTTATTAAATGTATCTAGTAATTAATCTAGTTTATAAATAAAATAAGAAACAATACTCTTGTCGATCTTAGTTTTTAGTAAAACGCATTTTTCCATACAAGTAGCTAATATTTGGGTAGTTAAAGTTTCAAGGTACATAGGAAAATACGGAAACAAGATCTATTAAAAAACAGACACAATGTTTAGGCTTATTTTAATGGCTATTCAGAGCAGTTAAAACATTTGAAGTGCGCTTCTGGAGCGAGTCACAGTCAAATTTTTATTACGGCGCGTCGTACGCTCAGATGCGGTCAAAAATCACTGGCAAGCGACCCTCTTTGCATTTTTTTGCGAAGCAACCGAGCGGGTAAAGCCATATGTTAATTCAAAAAAGTAAAATAGTAAGAACAACGAGTTAATCTAAGGTTTAACTAATCAAGATGCCTGATAAAAGTAACAGAACACTTTGAGAGTATTACCCGAAAAGTTTAATTGTTATAAACTTACCCCCACAGTACATCAAAATCACTAAAAACTTCCACATTTTCACACCAAATGGCATTCTTATTGACTTAATAAAAACATTTATACTCTGTAAGTATGTTTACTCCGTAAGTGCACTGTAAACGTCAGCTTAGCTTACGTAACACTAACGTCACTAAAATAATAACTAGGGTGCTTACTCCTGATGAACTTCGAACGGCTAAACGATGTACCCGTCCCTGTCACACACACACATCACTTCCGCCATGTTAGACGTGACAGGTACATCGTTTGTAACTAAGTGCATAAGGAGTAGGCACTCAGTTTGCAAAATGAATTAGAAAGAGATAGCGCTATGACAGCTATACTGTTGTGCGCATGCGCGTTAGACGAGATAGTATGTGTCATTGGATGCGTTCCCCAGGCCTTCTCATTTCGGCCCTCTAAATCGTAATCTAAGTCAGTACTTCACAGAATCAGCTAACGCGGTCAATAAATAATTATTAATAGTTTTTGTTTTCAATCTCTTTTTATTTGACTGTACTTTACATAGACGCGCGAGTTGACGACAAAAAAAGTAGGTAAAATCGAAAAGTGCCAACTCGCGCGCGCTCGCGAGATTCGCGCTCGCCAGTTGACGATTAAGTCGATTATCGTTATAAAATTAATAGGGCTTAATTTATTGGCCTTAATAAATACAACCGGAGAAGTCCGAGTCTGACTCGCGCACCGAAGTCTCCGTACCTACAAACTTGTAAGTAGATAGTGGCTGATAGTTCGTTCATTCAACAATCACCAAGGGAATCAAGTCTGATAGACCTATAGGTTTTCTACAGTAACCTACAAGTTGGTAGCACGTACTTACAGACAAGCAATTGATAATAAGTAGACCTTTTAATCTAAGGATACTTACCATATTTGAGAGCACAATATTATATTCTAGATTAGTTCTCACATTGTGCATAACGAATTTTGGTGTCAGGGCTTTTCAAATTAAGTGAACTCGGATAAGGAAACTTAATATTTTTGTGACCTTATTGATAACACTATCGATTGCATTGAAATGTAGGTAACGAAAGAAACCGCGAGTCTACAGTGGGATCACACAATTTGCTGCTGAGTCTACTAATAACGCTATCACGTTATCAGTAGAAATTTGTTAGAAGTTTAACATAGGTACATATTATTATCAACTACCGTATTTCCCTTAATATACCTAGTTGAAGTAGATAGGTACTCATTCAATTACAAAAAAGAAAAATCGGTAAGTAGGTACGCACGGGTCATAAGTAGTTTGAAAAAATCAGTACAAAGACATACATACTTAGGTACATTTTATATTATAAACAATTTTGTTTAATATCACAGACAAAAAGAATGCACTTCGATGTCCGTATAACATTTACATAATCATGCAGATTGTGACTTGTAAGCAAAAACAAAATTGAATAACGCTGTATATTTTTTCCGATCTAAATAGTTTTGTGGCCGATCTTTTGAGTTTTAGGTAATATTCAATAACAATAATAGTACCTACATAATATTATATAGCCAAAATGCCATGCCCAAATTATCGAGGAAAACGAGCCTACCTACCTTCTTGGTACCTTTTATCAATGATAATTATCATTATCATTGGTAAAGGGTACCAATGATACCTAAATACCTATCCACATCATTCCTTACTAATAAATCTAATAATATTATAAATGTGGACTGACATGTACCATAGGTATAAAAGTCCCTAAATAAAATAAAGAGAAAAAAAAAAGTGAAATGACAATATCAAAGAAATAATTTAATTTCTTATATTTAAACAAGTAAGAAATTAAATTATTTCTTTATTTGACAAGCGTGCTCACTGCTCAGGGTAAGCGTGCTCTTGCTAAGAGAAATACTCGGAACAGCTAGACCAATTCGGCTAATTCTTTTTTCAATTATCTTTTGACGTCCAAGGAAGATTCTTAGGTTCGGGGGGCGTAATAGGGGTCCAAAATTGACGCGACTGAAGCTGCGGTCGTAAGCTACTTAGTTAAAACGCAAAGAGATTGCCGTGCCGTTGCCCGTGAAGAGATTTTGATAAAAATTTGCAGCTTTTGGTAGCCATTTTGAAATGCGAACAGTTTTAAAACAACGGGAAATAACCAGTTACAAATAGGGTTGTCGCTACATTCGTACTACTACATATTGAATTATTTTGTGTCTGTATTTAACACTATCATATCTGTATTCCTCGAAGGGTTGGGCGGCGGTGTATACCTACCTAAATAGTTTGTCGGACACAAAATCTCAACTGCTAAAAGTGTCATCAGCACATTGACTTTTTTTGAGATGCGGAAAATCCTTACGGTACCCTACCCCTCGGGAAGCCGACAGGGTATCATGGCCATGGAATTTAAAACATTCACCACGAGTCCACGACCACAACAGGAACACATAAGTGGCTTGACTTGAAAATTGGATCCACTTCCTGCTCAGCAGCCCGCTTACTACAACAAGTATATAGCCCACTACACTGTTTTATTGTAGCACATGCTTATGATATATTTGTTGTTTTACGCATTATCGAATGCGACACGAACTCCAGTTTGTTCAATACGTAAACAACTTTTGTTTACACGAAACTAATAAAAACTATAAACAAACACACAGAATGAAATAAATTATATCTGTACGCCACAAAAATATTGGTCCGAGCAAAAATCAAACCTGAGATATACATACGGGGAAAACGTTTATATAAACGTAATGTCTTACGCGTTCTAAAAGACAGTCGTTTAAGCAAAAGATTGTTTTTTATTGCGTTATAATTTCTTACAAGAAGGTAGGCCTCGCGAATAAAGACTATTTACCAACTATAACTAACGACATTATGTTGTCAGTAACACTTACTTCGCGACATCACTCCTTCTGAAACTTTCAGTGTAACGTTCTTGAACTCGATATCGACGGGACGGGGAGGAGGCATGTTCACCTGAAGGGTCCTGACATCATTGTGCTCTTTCCCGCTCACTTTCTGGCCTAAGCCCTGCAGCATAGCAATAGCTTTCGCCATTTTTGTCGATTACACGTACACTTATTTAGCAATTCAGAAGTCCTTAACAAACACCAGTCTAATATTTTCTCACCACAAAACGAAAGTAAGTTTCATTTGAAAAAAAAAACAATCTAAAAGTTTTAAAATTCGAACAGTTTAAGGCGCCGGATTGTTTTTATTTTTAAATAATTAATGTCATTTTTATTTTCGTGCTTTTTAATTTAAAAATTCGAACTGTCAGTTATCTGCGGATATTGTTTGTTCGCTCGTCCGTCGTTGAGTGCGAAACAACGCGGTGTCGTTACCAGACTGCGGGCAGCAGCGCGGGTGTTTTCGTACTTGTGTATAATTTCTAACATTTGTCGGTTACTGCGACCGTGTCATAATTGATTAGTAAATCGTGTAACTAATGAGCTGCTGAAGTAATTGCAAAATTAAGTGCTGACAGCATATAATTTATATTCGTACCGAATAAATAAAATTAATTTAGCCTATTACTGACCACTGCAGTTAAGAGCCTAATAAATGAGAGGCTATACCAAATCGTTTAATAATAATTTTAATTGCCAAGGTTTCAAGCATATTTTAAAATTTGTATTTAGTTGACTACGAACAAAGGAACTACGACGAAGTACCTACTCGCCATGATGTTTTGCTTTAGCGTAACTACCCCCAATCCTGGGAATGTAATGGGATTTTTTTAATTAAATTCTTAGTAACAGCTCGGAGTTACGATTTGTATTCGATGGCAATAGCGTCGCCCTCTATAACGTTGTAACTAAAAACATACTGGTGTACTTCAGTAGGTACTACTGGTAAGGGCGTGATACATATTTTTAATTTTATGTTATTATGCCCGCGCAAGAGTCAGAGGTCGGAGTCGGATACCCCAGATTTTATTTAGACGACTCAACGTCGACCCTACGAAGGCTATCACTTTTTGTTATATAATTTAATAATAAACCGCGACGTAGTAACTAAGTAATCTGTGCCGAGACTCGAAACAAAAACAAATATCTATGGGTCACGAGTGGGAATCGAACCCACGACATTTCCCCAGTACCTACACCAAAATGTGCTGTCAAAATTATATAAAGAAACTAGCTTTCCGCCAGCGGCTTCGACCGCATGGTCTTGGTATTTGTTATAATTTTCATCCCATATTTCAACCCCTTACAGCCTTTTTTTCGCATTAAAAACCAGTCAGCTGCAGCAGCCAGTAGCCAATATCCTTTGTCAGGCTCTAGACTATCTCTGTACCAAATTTCATTTAAATCGGTTCAGTAGTGAAAGCGCGACAGACAGACAGAGTTATTTTCGCATTTATAATATTAAGTAAGGATTAGCTGTGCCCCGCGGTGTTAGTGGAGTACATAATATCGTTGTTCCGATGAGGATACTTACGTCATAAAATAAACCCGTTCCCAGTTTTCAAGACTTGAAAAGTTTTGGCTGTGCGTAGGTATATAGATATCAGTCAGTCAAGTTTTCCTTTTACTTATAAGTACAGATTTCAAATTGGTTCACATGAATTTTATTACACTGAAATTCAATCGCGTCTGCCGCAAACTGCTTATTTGAATATCGTGTGAACCGAACAAACGTTACTATGACCTGTATGAAGGCCAGTTTAAGCAGCGATCAATAATATCGGCCTCCAGCTACCAGCGAGTAGATAAGTGGATGTTTATCTACATTAGATCGGACATAATGTCATAATGTCGACAGACCGTACAGATGTTATTGTTGTTCGCATCTAACCTCTGTGACGCGAACCTTATTTATATCGGTAATGTCGAGGGTGGACTGTATTTTTCTTCAAATAAAACAACTTTCTTGTTCCAACTCTTGTCTTTATTCTTCACCCTTCGATTGTTGGAATTACACTGACTGTGTCCCACACAAAACTACGCTACTTATATTTAAATTTAAGTGGGTGCAAGTTGTGGCGAGCGTTACATAACAATCATTCAATGCGAGCCAATCAGATTACAGAATTTTAATGCGTGACCTTGATTTTGGGACAAGTTTAAACCTGTTCCTGCTTCGTTATTGCATCATGCAAACAGGTTTGGACTTGTTCTTACTACAAAAATGAACTACTAATCTTATTGCTAAACATAAAAATTACAATGTTATCTATCTTAAAGCATAATAATCAACAATTAGCGCACTTATTTAATATTTACTTAATATAACATACTTAATTATTACCTAATACTTAACATTAATTCTTAACACAATCACAAAGTTATTATAGCACATTATTAGGTACTTAATGTCTCACAATTATAGCACAATCACTGTGAAAAAGGTGTTCGTCAGTCACTTATCACACTTCGTCGCTAACACTCTCCCCCTCGGTGTCTTGCACCTCCTTATGCAGGAGCGACGAGGCTGGCACGATGATCACCAGGCGGGACGCCGGGCGCTTTAGCACACCAGCTGATGTGCGCACGTCGACGATCCGGGTTCTTCCATCGGGGCCTGGGTAAGTGGCCACGATCTCTCCTCGGGGCCAGGAACATCGTGGTAATGTGTGGTCCACGATTAAGACAATGTCGCCGATGGTGGGGTCTGTGTAGTGTGGACCCGTGTTGTAGCGGGGTGTAAGTGTGGGCAGATATTCCCGCACCCACCTGGACCAAAAGTGGTCGGCCAGGCGTTGTGACTTTTTCCAGTCCGGTGAACCATAGTCGGCGGTGTCATCGAATGCGCCAAATATGGAGGCGCCGCTCGATCTCCCGATCAAAAAGTGGTTGGGAGTTAAGGCTTCTTCTTGATTCGGTTGCAGGTCGACAGTGAAGAGCGGGCGTGAATTTATCATGTGTTCTGCTTCTAACAGTACGGTGTGCAGAACTTCTTCTCGTGGTTGACGCTCTTTGAGGGTGGCTGTGAGAGCGACTTTCACAGAGCGGACTAGTCGTTCCCATGATCCGCCCATATTCGGAGCTCCTGGGGGAATGAATTTCCAGACTATTCCCATGTTTGTAGTCTTTTCCTCTATTTTGCCGAGTTCTGCTGTGATCTCTTTGTTGGCGGCGATAAAATTGGTCCCATTGTCGCTGTAAAGCACGCGAGGTGTGCCTCTTCGTGCGATCATTCTTCGTAAGGCCATTATCATGGAATCTGCGCTTAGAGAGCAAGCGAGTTCCAAGTGTACTGCTCGCGTTGTCAAGCAGGTAAATAATGCGCCCCATCTTTTCTCTGTTCTTCGGCCTACTGTAACGTGCATAGGGCCGAAGTAGTCCACTGCGGCGCACGTAAACGGTGCACTTCCTTTTCTGAGCCTCTCTGGTGGTAGATCTCCTTGAGGGACGGCTGGTGGAAGGCTCTTGCGCAGCTTGCACCATCCGCATTTGCGTGCTACTGAGCGCACTAAGTCGCGTAGTGAGGTGACCCAGTACTTTTGGCGGATTTCATTTAGCACTGTCTGGTGATTGGCGTGCCCATAGGCTGAGTGCAGATGTTCTACCAGCATCCTTGTTATCTGGTGCTTGCCGTCTAGGATGATAGGTGACTTGTACGACTTCGGTACATAGGTAGCAGCTTGTATCCTAGTGGATAGCCGCAATAAGTCGTCTTCTACTTCTAACTTTAAGTTTCTCAGTTTTGATGATCTTCTGACTTCTTGTTTGTTCTTGATTGCGTGGAGTTCTTCTTTGAAGCTGTCTTCTTGTATTTTCAGGATCAGAAGGCGTTCTGCTTTTTCAATATAGTACATGGTCAGCGGGATGTAGGGGTTTTCTGTGCTGGCCTTCGGTGTTGGTAAGATCTTCTGCGTGGTCTTCTTCTGAACTCTCTTCCAGGCGGGGTCTTCTTTTCTCCTGGTGATTCTTCTGGTGGAGTTGACCTCCTTCAGAGTTAGTTTGAAGACGTCTACTGCTTGGAGGAATCTTGCTGTAGATCTCAGCAGTCTTGTCCATTTCGAGAAGCGATTCGGATCTGGTATCGCTGTTTGAGGCTTTGAGGTTGCCAAAGTTACGTTGGGTCTTTCTTCTCCGATGTCTTCTACAGGCGCGTTACTAGTGTCTGTTGGCCAATGTGTAGGGTCTTTATACAGAAACTCAGGTCCTCTGTACCATCGGTGGTTGATGTCGAAGTTGGCTGGAGTGTTCCTCGTCGCGTCGTCGGCCACATTGTGTTTTGTGGGCACCCAGCGCCACTCCTTTTGTCTGGTGGTGTCTTCAATTTCGGCCAGTCTATGAGCCACGAATGATTTGTATCTGCGTGGGTCAGATTTTATCCATGCTAACGCCGTTCTTGAGTCAGTCCAGAAGTATCGGCTCGTGACTGTGAATTCGAGTTCTTTCGCGATGGAGGTTGCTAGTCTGCTTCCAAGTAGGCAGGCTTGGAGTTCCAGTCGAGGAATGGAAGTTGGCTTGAGAGGTGACACTTCGCTATCCGTCTTCCAGAGTAACCCCGTACTAAATCTTCCATCTTCTACCTTTTTTGTTGTTCGCTCCAGTATCTCAAGAGCCCGTTGGTCGATGTCGTTGCGGGGCTTCTTGGGTTCGACTCCTAGGGCTTCGATGCTGAAGTGCTCTTTGATCATTCTTTCTAGATGGTCGTCCTTTTGCGGCGGCTGAGTCACTAGATGGTTCACGACTCTAACCACGTTACAACTGCTCAGACGAGTCCCGTGCAGCACCCAACCTAGCTGGGTTCTAGACGCAACTGGTTTGTTCTTGCTTCCTGCTTTGACTTCTTGCGTCACTATTAACCGCCAGTTGTCTTGTCCCAATAAAATCGATGGTCTGGCGCATGGGTATTGCAGTTGATCCTTAATTTCTTCCAGGTGATCACATCCCACAAGGTCTTCCTTACTGATTTCTTGCGGCATCAAGTGCAGGTCTTTCACTGTGTACCCATCCAGCTGTTCGTATGTCCTTGCGAACAGTCCCTTGATCTTGATTTCAATCTTCTGCGATGGCTGGTCTAGTCTATGTCCGCCCACGCCCTCGATTCTAAGCGTTTCTTCTGGGCCATGCGCTCCAATCTTCTTGGCAACCTTCTCTTCTATTAAGGTCACTGTAGATCCTTCATCTAGAAGTGCATGAGCCTCCGTTTTGCCTTCAGGGCCGACTAGTTCCACCGGTATGATCTTCAGGTACACCTTGTTGATATTGCCAACTGCATTCACTGTCGATGTGACCACTTGGGCATGTTCTTTAGGCTTCTGCTTGTCATCTTCTTCATAGTGCAGGAGCTGATGGTGTCCTTTGTGGCACTTCGGGCATGGCTTGGCGCGACAGTTGTAGCCTCGGTGCCGTCTTCTTAGGCACCTGAAACATGTGCCACTCCTTCTCGCTACGTCCCATCTGTCCTGAATTGAAGCCTCTTCAAACTTCTTGCATTGCATCAGGAGATGCTCTTCTTTGCACAGCGGACATGCGAACTTTTCTACTTCTCTAGTAGTCTTCTGTTTCTCGCAGGTGCACACAACTGCTGTGCTTCTTTTATCTTCTTGGATATCATCCTCAGATACATCTTCATAATCAGAGCTACCCTCTTCTTCATCACGGCGTGATGCTTGGGTTGCGTGCACTCGAGCACCGGGGTTCCGAAGTCTGTTCTTGAAGCCTTCCTTTTTGATGAAGGGCTTCGATGATTCGTGGATCTCGAATCTATCCACCAGTTGGTTGAAGAACTGCATCAGGCTTAGCAGAATCGGCTCGTCTTGGTCTTCTTTTGCCGCCCGGTACTCATACCACTTGAACTTTACTAGTGTGCACATCTTCTCTATCACGCGGTTTGATATATCACTTGAGTGAAGGTAACTGCTCTTCTTCATCTGCTGTATCACGCTCACTGTGTTCGCGATGGCTCCGGCATATCTCACTATTTCCTTTGCATCTTCTGACATAGGAGGCAATTTCTCTATGTTTTCAATTTCTCCTCGGATGAGGTATGTGGGCCTTCCGAATCTTCGCTCGAGAGCTGCGATAACTATCTCAGGATCGGTTTGAGTGTACAGCATTGACTTCACTGCTTCTTTAGCTTTGCCTCTTATGGCTCTTCTTAGCCTTCCCATATTCTCGATGGCACCAAACAGCTCTTTCGTATCGGTGTATGTTGCCTTGAACGCGATCCAGTCCCTTGCGTCGCCTTCGAAAGGGTGCAACTCGCTCACATATTTGGGCGCGCGCTGGAGGGCAGGCATCGTCTTGCTGTTTGAAGCCGACTTGCATGCTTCTAATATGGCTTCGGCTAGCTGGTTGGCGCGGTTTGAGGTGGAGACACCTCCAGGTGCAAGAGACGCGCGGGGTGCTTCTTGAGTACGGGCGCGCTCCCCCTCGTCGCGATCCAACCTCTTCGTATTCTTCACCCAGTCGGCGGTGGCGCGCGCAGTCGTATCTTCCGCCTCTGGGTCTTCATCCACATCACTAATGTCGGTATCTTCTGCGGCTCGAGCTAACTCCAACTTCGTAGCAGCCATCTTAGCCTTCATCTTTATCTCTTCCAACTGCAGCTTCTCTAATTCCAATCTGGCTTCTAGTTCTCTTCTCTTGCTGGCAGCTTTGGAGGATTTCTTCGACTTGGCCTTTCCCACAATGGTTTTGTCTGCTTCTTCCATATTGGTTTCTTCTGTTGGAGCGCTGGTCTCAGTTGACACTAGTGTGCTGCCTGTGTTCGTAGAACTTGTAGCACCGGTGGCGTCGTCTTCTGTCGTTGAACGCGAACTATCTCCTTTGCGGCTTCTCGTCAACATATCTTATGACGATGCAGCGACGGCGTTCTTCACAGACTATCTTCCTCGAAGATAACTAGCACCGCAGCACTAAGTTCACTTGGTACTAAGTTCACTAAGCACGATCTTCATTGACACTATCTTCGGTGTCGGCGGCCGTTACCCGCATATAAACCTTTATTGACACTGTCTTCGGTGTCGGCGGCCGTTACCCGCATATAAACCTTCACAGCAATTCTTCACGTTCTTCCTCGGCTTCGGTTGATTGAGCGCTTCCCAACTCCGTGTAGACACTATGCACAATCTTCAGAGGTCGGCGGCCGTTACCCGCATATAAATCTTCTTGAAGATTGGGCGCTTCAGTATTCCGCATCCACTCGGTGCTCAAATCTTCCTAGGCACTGACGATGACTCTGCTATACACTTCGCTTGCTTCAAAATCCTCTTCAAAAAACTCGAACTGTGTCCCTGAGGTACAAAATTTGGGTAGTAGAAGTAGTGCCCTGTTGCACCACCGCCCAAATCCACACAAAACTTCCTCGATGACGCAGTTCTGTCTTCCTTAATGCAGGCGAGCGTACCCCGGCAGCAGCCACGTCTTCAATCCACGTGAAGTCTTCCTGGTCTTCACAGTTCACACATCACGATCCGGCTCGAAGGACCATTTGTCGAGGGTGGACTGTATTTTTCTTCAAATAAAACAACTTTCTTGTTCCAACTCTTGTCTTTATTCTTCACCCTTCGATTGTTGGAATTACACTGACTGTGTCCCACACAAAACTACGCTACTTATATTTAAATTTAAGTGGGTGCAAGTTGTGGCGAGCGTTACATAACAATCATTCAATGCGAGCCAATCAGATTACAGAATTTTAATGCGTGACCTTGATTTTGGGACAAGTTTAAACCTGTTCCTGCTTCGTTATTGCATCATGCAAACAGGTTTGGACTTGTTCTTACTACAAAAATGAACTACTAATCTTATTGCTAAACATAAAAATTACAATGTTATCTATCTTAAAGCATAATAATCAACAATTAGCGCACTTATTTAATATTTACTTAATATAACATACTTAATTATTACCTAATACTTAACATTAATTCTTAACACAATCACAAAGTTATTATAGCACATTATTAGGTACTTAATGTCTCACAATTATAGCACAATCACTGTGAAAAAGGTGTTCGTCAGTCACTTATCACACTTCGTCGCTAACAGGTAAGTATGCGAAAAAAGGTTCTTATCGCAACAAGGCACCAATCTGTCACACTTGGGAACGAGGTCTTGCTGGGTTTTAGGAATATTGAATCGGCAGTTAGCCTATGAACATTTTACTGCCAAGTCGTACGTCTCGAGACCGAATAAAAGGGACGCTCCTATTAGGGTTAAATAATTTCTTTTCTCAAATGAATACAATTCACTTTTAGATTAATAACATAAATTTACTTACAAAGAAAATATAATCTAAATTCACAGGGTTAGCCATTTCAACAAACATTAAACATTTTATACAATATCACAAAGTGAAGAAAGTGAAGAAAGTGTAGTTGCATGGATTACTGCACTTTGGAGAACTTCAGCTCAGCACTCCGTATGTGCTTATAGAAAGAGATAGAAGAAAAATACATACTGTTCCGACCCCAACTAAATTGGAATTAGGGTTTTTCCGCACTTAGCCTGACTGAGACTGGATCCTAAGGCAACAGACAGAGCGCCTTGGAAGGTGGGAAGGGAGGCATTTGCCCAGTAGTGGGACAAAGTGGGCTAGTAAAAAATAAAAATAAATGGTTTACCAAATACATACACACACAGCATTAAAATTTTGTTAAAAATACAATTTTGATCTCGAGTGCATGACTGAATGACATGACATGACATGACTATGAATTCCTCACTTGTGAATTTGTGATGAATTCCATACAAGTCGATAAAGTACAGGCACAGGGCAAATTACTTTGTGTCTAAGTAACCGGCAGTTGATGTGTCACGAAATGGCAAACCGCGGTACAGATCGGGACCGCCGCCGACGTTTAGTGTGGGTACAATTTAATAACCTAAATAAAACATTTCCCCCGACCGGAAATGTAAACTCCCATTTTGTGTTGGCGGCCATCTTGGATTTGAAATTTATCATAGCGTATAGTATTCTCCTAGTTAAGCCCTTTCATTTGATACCCATATTGAGGGACTTATGAAAAAATATGTAATTCGCTATTTTCTGGCGGCGGCCATCTTGGACCGATTTTCATCAAACATAGCTAAGAACACTCCCGACTAATTCACCTTTCAAATAAAAAAAACAAAATCAAAATCGGTTCATCCGTTCGGAAGCTACGATGCCACAGACAGATGTGTGTGTGTGTGTGTGTGTGTGTGTATGCGTGCGAGCGTGCGTGCGTGCGTGCGTGCGTGCGTGCGTGCGTGAGTGCGTGCGTGCGTGCGTGCGTGCGTGCGTGCGTGCGTGCGTGCCTGCGTGTGTGCGTGTGTGCGTGCGTGTGTGTGTGTGTGTGTGTGTGTGTGTGTGTGTGTGTCTGTGGCATCGTAGCTCCCGAACGGATGATCCGTAATGAAAAATAGCGAATTACATATTTTTTCACATCTCCCTCAATATGGGTATCAAATGAAAGGGCTTGACTAGGAAAATACACTATGATAAATTTCAAATCCAAGATGGCCGCCACCACAAAATGTCGTGTCGGGGGTTTTCTAAATTTTTAATTTAGGTTATTACGCTACAAGACGATGAACACAAATTTTACACAAACTCACAGACAAACTATAATGTAGTAGGTAAGTATAATTATTTATTTGTTCCTTGTCGTCTATCAATCTTTCAATTGACCTTTCTTGATAATAATAAGTAGGTAAAAGTATTCCTCGAATGATTAGGCAGAGAGACTAGATCCTGAGAATTACATAAAAATGGAATCAAAAAATGGAAAAATGGACCATGGAATCGAATTCTGGGCCTGGGTCCTGACGCCTGCACTTGGTCGGTTCAGTCGCTCCGATATAGCGCTGCACGTTGCAGCAGCCGCCTCTGGTGCTCCAGCTCCCTCGAGATGTCCCCACCCCTGCGCTTCAGCGCGTCCGACCGCAGCAACCTTAGCTTAACCTTGCGGATCGGTTCATTGATGATGATGATCGGTTGATTAGCATAGTTATAACTTAGCCACGAGCCCCTCCAAGAAGTTATTTCTACAGTGCCAAATTCCAATGGTAATGTTACGTAATAACAAAATAAATGATATCTATCTAATGACAATAATGAAACACATTAGTTAACTGCTATTTACAATGTGATTTGTAAACATAATATTATGTACTTGACGACATATTTTTTCCGACATATTCTATTCTGTAAATAAATTAAATAAGTAATGTATTTTAAATTTATAGCTTTACTAAATAAATATATATATGTAACATTTAATTTTATGCAAATAGGGAATTTAATTAAGTCTTTTATACATACATTCATTACTAATAAATAGGTAGAACTGGCTCATGAACACGGTAGTCGTAAACTGGACTGATATGCTTGCGATCTTGGGTTCGATTGCCAGGTCAACCAAAGTGTAGGTAATGCTGCTCGCTGAGCATAACTATTGTTCTAGGGAAATGCAGACGTGATGGTATGTTAATTTTCTTTCCTTTTTTCTTTTTTTTCTTATACTGATAAACATTTTCATGAATACATCAGCGAGCGGCATATCGCTCCAACTACTTACTCAAACCGTTTTGATTCGGCTTTTGATAGGGCAAGGGCCAAGGCAGGTTATACACACGAACACAGCATATATTTTTTGATATTGATGCGTGAATTGCATCATTTAATAATGAACTTGAAGCGTACGTTGACTCTCTCGACTATAAATATAAATCTTACAGAATAACATTGTAAAAGTTGTACAAGTTTCTGCAATAAACCTTTTTTTTTTTTTTTTTTTTTTTTTTTTTAACATTTTAGTTAGCTACCTGCGCCGACCTCAACATAAAAACTCAGAATAATATTTTTTATCAGCTTTCCGTCAGCGGCTTCGCCTGCCTGGTCTGGAAATTTCTAATAAATTATTAAAACAAATCTCTCCCACGGGAACCCTACATTTTACCGGGATAAAAAGTAGCCTATTTGCTATTCCAGACTATAATCTATCTCTGTGTCAAATTACATCCAGATTCGTTCAACCGTTCTAGCGTGTTTTTGTTTATTTTAAATAGCTTGGGACAATTTTTACACAGCACCATCTAGTCCCAAACTAAGCAGAACTTGTACTATGGGTATTCGACAATGGATATAATACTTATATACTTATTTTTTTTGAAAAAGGTACATACTTATAATATATAAGAAACACCCAGACCAACACACACACCTAAGTTCATCACATAAATGTTTGTGTCCTGTGGGAATCGAACCCACGACCTCGTGATCAGCAGTACGGTACTCGAACCACTAGACCACAAACGTCGTCAATCGTAGTAAATTGAGTACCTAACAAACATCCATCAATCCAGCCAAACTTTCACATTCACAATATTAGTAGGATATCAATGTAAACCTTGAATATATCCTAGATCGCCGAAAGGTTAGGTAAAAGTGTAGGCATAGACGTGATATTTTGTACATGGAGCCTACATTTTAAATAAGACCACTAGCAATACATTATCATCATCTTCCTGCCCTTATCCCAATTCACTTGGGATCGGCGCAGTATGTCTCATACATCACTGTTAGAGCGGTTTCGCACTACGTCCGATCCGAATCCCTGAAAATACGGTCCGGAGTAGTCATAGAACTATTTGCATTGCGAAATCCGATAACGGAAATCGGATTTAGTGCGTAAACTACCATATAAATAGTTCTACGACTACTCCGAACGGTATTTTCACGGATTCGGATCGGACGTAGTGCGGAACCGCTCTTAGCCGTCCACAACTTTAAGCATTTAATTCTATAGGTTGCATGATGCGAGTGCAAATATACGGACAGACAGAAGACAAAAAGTTCTAAAATACAAATAAATTTATTTTCTTTCTTTAAACAGTCGTTTTGGCTTCTGTTGTTCTCCCATCCTATCAAAAACATAAAATTGTCATGTGAAAAAGGAAGCAAAGATCTTTATAAATATTATACCTACCTAAGTTGTCTTCGACGAATAATATTATTGTGATCTTCATCGTTGCCAAGTTATGTAGATTATTCAGAAAATTTTGGTTGGTAGGTATATGCGAATTATTTATACTTACGCTGACCAATTGCTAGGATATATTAACTTGGCTAGATTTTCGTGTTCTCCGAGCTACGGATCGACCTTTAAACAACGAGATTTTAACAGGTTTGACTTTTTATAATTCCATATTATAAGCTTAATTATAAAATTTTCCACATTATATTTTTTTCTTTAATTACTTACTAATAATGTAATGTTTGAATTTTTTTAATCCGTCGTATAGACCTCAGTGTCGCGTTTATGTCACGGTCACAAAAACCATTCCCACGGACACAGCCTTTGTAACCATGAACCAACAAAGTTATAATAATATGAAATATACATGTATAATTATGTCTTTGGAATTAGATGCCGTCTCATTGGTCCATGTTTTCGGTCCTGGATTTTTTTGTGTGGTAATGGTAGTGGTTGTAGGTACAGCAGTAGACGTCTATAACCTAACCTAACCTAACCTGAGAATGGCGTGATGGTTCGGCTTACCTTTATAATTTCCAGTCTACAAATCCTGCAGGGTGCAATATAAATATATCTTACTAGCTTCCCGCCAGCGGCTTCTCCCGCGTGGTCTTATGAATTTTCCCCCGTTACTGCAACATTTTTTATTACTACTCCTCTCCTATTAGTCGTAGCGTGATGGTATATAGCCTATAACCTTCCCCGATAAATTGGTTATCTAACAATGAAGGAATTTTTCAAATCGGTCCAGTAGTTTCGGAGCCTATTCAATCAAATCTTTCCTCTTTATAATATTAGTCTATGGTATGGTAGTTTCGCACTAGATCCGATGTCCGTCATCCGATTTCTCTATAAAATGGTTCTAGGACTACACCGGACCGTATTTTCACGGATACGGATGGGATTCGGATCGGGCGTACTTAGTGCGTAACCGCTCTTAGGCTAATATTCAGAGACGATGCTAAGCATAAAGCAAGTAATGCTTCCGTATGTCAAACTTGTATTACAATTTGACATACGGAAGCCTAAGTTTATGCTTAGCATCGTCTCTGAATATAAGCCTTACTCTCTACAAAACTCTTAGGCTAACATTCAGAGACGATGCTCAGCGTAAAGTAAGGCTTCCGTATGTCAAATTTGTATTACAATTTGACATACGGAAGCGTAAGTTCATGCTGAGTCTCTTCTCTGAATCTCAGTAAGTTCAGTATAAAGTTTTATGAATATCCAAGGAATTTGCACGAAGAACGAATAGGTACTAATATTTGTGTCAATTTTTTTTTTGAATTATTTTAAAACCGTGACAGATTCAACAATACTACAAAAACTATGAAAATTGTATTTCCCCACTATTGTCATATTATCCAAATTAAGAAAAAAACACAATAGGTACGAAAAAAAATCACATGTTCAGTGTCACGTAAATTTAGAAAAAATATGCCTAATATTTATTTCGGAAAGACGTCGTAGGAGCTTACATAGCCCATTTGACCCGTCGATTGCCTCCGTGACTTGAAATAAATAATAACAGGTAGTTTAAATAAAACCAGAAAAACTACTGGTAGAAGTAGTCATTTTGAAAATATCTTAAAAGCACCCCACGCCTGTTTTCCTTCCAATCCTTAATCACTACATAGTATTTTTAATGAAGGAAAAAATCGGCGAACCTGCGCCTTCTGGTAGAAGTAGTGATTTTGAAAATATCTTAAAAGCACCCCGAGCCTGTTTTCCTTCCAATCCATAATCACTACATAGTATTTTTAATGAAGGAAAAAATCGGCGAACCTGCGCCTTCTGGTTCGGTACACCAGACGCTGGTGTACCAAACCAGAAGGCGCAGGTTCGAATCTTGCTCGCCAGCCGATTTTTTCCTTCTTAAAAATAACTTGTAATCTTAGCATGGAAAATGCTTAAAAAATACAAAAAGATACACTACATAGTATAAAACAAAGTCGCTTCCGCCGTCTGTAAATCGAAATTTTTTATAATGTAACAACGAATTATATTACACTGTGGTTTTTTTTAAGTGTGTTTTTTTAGTTCATGTGTGCCAAACATACGACTTACGAGTAGTAGCTGTGATTATTCTCAGCAGTAGTACTTACCTACTTATATTTTCAAGGAGTACAAATGGAAATTAAAAATAAGACTAATTTCTTCGTATTTTTACCAAGAAATACTTCTCGGGTTTGATTCTTGAACGGAACAAATATTTGTAGGTATAGCCTACCGGTAGTGGTTTCGGGTTGACAAATCATCATCAGTGAGGGTCAGCAAAAAAACTTTAAGACGTTTTGTTTATGTTGGCCCTCACGCTCAAAAAGATGGCGAAACCAGTCGTATCCTAAATTTAGAAACAAGCTGCTATAAAATACGGTTCTTATGTACCTACATAAAAAAATAAGATACAGACAAAAACTTCACAATATTCATTACGGGGAATTAAATTTGCTAATTGCTATATCTATGGTTTTATTAGTTTCGATTCTAAGGTTCTTTTCTTTTTTCTTGTCTTTAAATTGTACTAGGCGTTCCCCCTGTTGTTATTCGCGTTCATCTAATATTTCCAAATCTCGTGCACAACTACGTCACTTAAGGAAAATTTGTGCAAAATTTGATGGTTCTACACTCAGTGGTTTCAGCTGTGCATTGATCGATCAGTCAATGAACCAGTCTGTCAATTTCTTCTATTTATAACTAAAAGACTAGCGTTTGTGTCACATTTTGTTTCGAGGTTTACTGGCATCTCAAAGGATATTTTAAAAAGAAATTATGTAGTCTATGTCCTACCCAATAGACTTCCACCAAGACCGGGTATATGCCACCTGCATCCAACGACTTCCAGTGACCTTTATCAGGTCATCCGTCCATCTCGTTGGAGGCCGTCCTACGCTGCACTTTCCGGTTCGTGGTCTGGGGGAGGCCTTTGTTCAGGAGTGGACTTCTGTAGGCTGATATGATGATGATGATGATGATGTCCTTCCCCAGGATGCAATCTGTCTTCTGAAAAAATCATCGGTTTAGCTTAAAGGTGAAAAGGTAACGTAAAGGTATTTTTATGGTCGGCTAGAAGGTCAAAATTCTCGCATAAATAAGACTGAGCCGAACGTTTCGCCATGACCTCAGTGGATATAAATTAGTTTAATACCTATTAATAGGTAGTAGGTACTTGTTTGTGATACATAATAATATTAATAAGACTAATACATCTAAAAGAAACTTTAGTTACAAAAATTATAACATTTGAACCAAAAAAATTGACACGTGACCAACAATTGATTTGACATAAAAGTATTACAATGCAATTTTATTTTTCTTTTTATTAAATTAGTAAAAACACTAACGTAAGACGTAAAGGAATCAGTTTCTGTACCTGACTGCTGATCACACAGTCACTGGGTTCAATGCCCACAAGACACATTTTTATGTGATGAATATAAAATGTTTGTGTTTGACTGGGTGTTTCATAAATCATAAGTATTACCTATGTTAGTTAGTTTGGGACTAGATGGTGTTGTGTATAATGTCCCCAAATATTTATTTAGTTAATTAACTAATTATTGCAATGTTTTGAGTGTTCAAACTGTACATTGATAAATGTTAGAATTGTGCAGTAGATTAGTATCAATAGGTAATTGCCTTCCTAAAAGAAAAAAAAAGAAAATGGGTAACCATGATAGAGTTCACTGGTCCCGAAAAACGTCACCCGTTACCCGGAACAACCTATATCCTCAAGTAGATACCAAAAAATTTATAGCAAATCACCAGAAAGTCTATTGCTATAAAACTATATGGTGGCGCCATCTACACTTGATGCGTCAAAATCATATCTATATAAGTATGTATGCCATCTACCGCTGTACATAAGAACTACATAGTACACCATGTATGTAAACATTTTCATGGTTCTTCTAGTCGTTTAGAGATGCCACTTTGCTTGTTATTGCCATTTAATATTTATCTTTGCAACATTAATAAAAATACAACACTGAACCCGTTGTGTGCGCTTAAAAATTGAATTAAAAATATTGTAATTTTATTTCTACTTGTGTAAAAACACAAAAGCAAGTGGGAAGGTAGACTCAACAGAAATAATACCTGGTTAAAATAAACAGGATTTCCCAACCAGACATAACAAGATGATACGGCAGGCTTTTCTTATTCGATACACAAATTATTTGCGTTATTATTTTGTCTTGAAAAAAGAAAATTATTATTAAAAAGGAGGCTGTATGCGGAAAAGATTGAGAAACCTTGAGTCTTTTACCAACCATGTTGCGATCGACTTCCAGTTTGTATATCAATATTTTAAAGTAAGATTATTGATACAAACAAAAATACTGTCAATCAAATTATAATTTTACCATGGAAGAAAAGTGTCGTTGCCATTAATTAAATTGAATGAAATTGATAAATTTGAGTTTACTTACTGGCATCAACAATTAAATTTACCTATTTATTTTTTATTTATGTAGATATTATATGAACTAAAATCTATGTAATTATTTTTTAATTTTATAAATAATTAATTGAATAAACTATTTTTCAATATAACGTATTTCATTTTGCTGACCGTACTTTTAACTTCCTAACAATCGGGGGTGATGGGGCGAGCTGAGCCTACGTGACGACGATATTATTTGAATTAATTAATTTGTCTACTTATGCTATAGAATACAGTATTCATAAATCATTTTTTGTTTTCTGATTTAAAAGTTATTTTTCGCCAAAATAAAAACTAAATTTTATGTAAAGGTATTTATTTTGGTAAATTTAGGACGCAATTTAAGGAAGAAATACATATCTTTGTCTTCGCATTCATAACAAAATACGCATAACATTTACAATAAAGGGTATTGTTCACCGCCCTACGCACACAAGCGCGCGCGCCCAACAAACACGCTAGTAGAGTTAAGAGTCGTCCAACACTCATTTACAAATTAACGTGCAATGAAACAAATGCGTGTGCAATTATTTACCGGCTACGGACAAAGGGTTTCAATAGTCCACTT
The DNA here is from genome assembly GCA_946251955.1 of Acronicta psi. NCBI lineage: Eukaryota > Metazoa > Arthropoda > Insecta > Lepidoptera > Noctuidae > Acronicta > Acronicta psi. The sequence goes on along the minus strand of OX276475.1, from coordinate 3,293,474 downwards.
CGCGTTTGAGCGAAGCGCGGGCGCACTTGAACGCGCGACACAACGTAGCGCGCACGCGCGTAAGATAAATCGGAGGAACAGTGAAGTTCGCGAACAATATGATGCTCGCGGGGGCACAGATTGTTGACGAAACTAGTGTGGCGTATACGTCGGGGAATACCGCGACTAGTGTCGCCATGGCCCCCGTGCAGGGCTCCTCCCGGGAGGCCCAGCCGGCGGCGCCAGCGCCACCAGCGGCAGCTTCGCAGGGACTCCACATGATCCCCAAAGTTGATCCAGTGGACATACATTTCAGCAACATCACATGCACAGTTAAACTGGGAATTACGAAAGGTAAATTTCAACATAATTAAGTAAAATTCTGACTAGATATAGGAAGGAATTTCAATTTCTAAGAAATTTGATTGATAAAGAAAGACAATAACAGAAAAACAAAGTAGGTATCTCATGGTCTAATGATCCCTGAACTGTCCTAGATAGGGTCACTAGACAATACTTTTAAAACTGATGCAAACGTAAATATATTTAATTTATGTTTGTGTGCTATATAGATCGTGATCATGTTATTCGATATGCCACGACGAATATATATATAAGACTATGTTGTGAACTTATGATTATATCATCAGTAACATGATAATAAATATCAATAATAACTTAGCGTCTTTGTGCGCGGTTTGTAGCGGAGCTAACATGACTATTAACATTTTATAATATAACACGGTCGTGTATTATAAATGACGGATAAGTAAAAATTTATGCTATTTATGTAAATAGGTGTAATAATTTGTTTGTAATCTCGTACTCGGAAACGGCCGTAACGGTTTTAAATAGATTTACAACAAGATAGTTTTGGTGTTGGATTTTCTATTGCGTTTGCTAATTGATTTTTGATAGTTTTATAAAGAAACTAGCTGTCCCGGCAAACGTTGTTTTGCCATATAGGGGTGGGTCATTTTAGGGGGATGAAAAATAGATGTTGGCCGATTCTCATAGATACCGGATAAGCACACAAAATTTCATACAAATCGGTCCAGCCGTTTCGGAGGAGTATGGCAACTAAAACTGTGACACGAGAATTTTATATATTAGAAGATAATATAGAATTAACAATGACGTAAGATAATGACGAAACAACTACCTACCTGTAGGTCATACGAATATTTGTTCCGTGTGGGGATCGAACCCATACCTGTAGCGCAAAAGATCTTTCCTAACCATCCCAACAACCATCAGGATAAACATGCCATGCCATCTTTACTTTACTTATCCATTGTTCATTACCAAGGTTACGTTAATAGCAGTCATCAATGAGACAATTAATCAGAAAGCTGGAACCAAAGGTCATGTTTGAATGCAGCCTATTATGAAATACATTGACATCCATTTTTACGAGACCATTGAAGAGTGAAGTATATGATCCTATTGTGACTGCTAGAGTCTGAGTACTGTTATCACTGGCATAGGACCATGCCTCATTAGTCCTAGTGGTTGGTCCTGCTCGGCTGATGGCCTCGGTTCAATTCTTAGTTCAAGCAGTGTTATTAGGTTTTGCTATTATTTCTTGAGATTTTTTCGGAGTTTCCATTTTGGCCCGGTTAGTAGTACCAATAGACTGGTTCCTAGTTAAACATAGAAACATACTATACCATAAAAATATACCCTACCGGCAAAATGAGGTTAACCAGGGTAATTCAAGACAGTAAATGCAGATTGTTCGACGCAGCTAGGTACTGTTTACCTCTCAGGCTTATCTACTGTTTACAGTTACCCTTGTATTATGAATCTGCAGTCAAAGTGACCTGCGCCAGACCACGCTGTGGAAGTGGCGAAATTTTGGGCAAACAACATTTAAAACTTGACGAAGGAGTTACCCTGATTGACCCTATGTGTACATGCATCAGTTCATCCCTAGATACAGACGAGATGTGTGTTATAAAACAAAGTGTGTGAAGGACCCAGTTAATATGAATAACAATTGTTACCGATTACTGAAACCTCTTTTGTGTTCGGAGAAGAAAGAGATGTAGTATGTTTTGGTGCTAGTTACGCATGACATGTGTTACCAATCGTGACATGACTCGTCTCAGGCTGTATTGTTTACATTCATGTCATTGTCTCTGGAGTCAATATTCCTATCATCTCACCTGTAACCTCATAGATAAAAGGTACTTCTTATAAAGAAAACACGTGCTTAATTGCATTGTATTTTAACCTCAAGGATCAATTTTTTAAATACAGTAGAAAAATAATTGTTTTGACCCTTACGTCACGGTCTCTTTAATGAATGAATTCCACAAAAAACATCACTATGTTTACAACAAGTATACTGCCTATTCTGTTATGAGCAGCTGTTATAAGAGAGTGACAGAAATCTAGATTAAAGTGGCAAGTTGGTACTAAGATCACGGTAATTAAAACTTTGCCTGACATGAGAATCAGCATCATTGCTGAATGATGCTGATTTGACTGATTGAGTCCAGTTTACGACCGCTAATGAGGCAGCTAATATAACTTATATGGGTAGTTACTTCATTTAATGGCTTTAGTACTCTGTACGGGCAATTTTACACGTGCTAATTGTCTAGTATCAAATACCTAGCATTATTATCCAGAAATGTTCCAATGTGTGTGTTTTTTTTTCTATGATTCTCTATCGTAGAAAGAAACTCGTTTCATAATAAAATCTACCCATTTTAGCTCAGTATTTATATGTGTGCTTAGAATTATTATACGTACGAAGATAAAATTTTGGCACTATGTGCAAATTCACAATTTATAACGTAGACGACATCTGTGGTCTAGTGGTTCGAGTACCGGACTGCTGATCACGATGTCGTGGGTTCGATTCCCACAGGACACAAATATTGATATGTTAAATGTAAATGTTTGTGTTTGTCTGGGTGTTTCCATCTATAGTACAAGCTCTGCTTAGTTTGGGACTAGATGGTGTTGTGTAAAATGTCCCAGGATATTAAAAAATAATAATAATAATAAATACACAAATTCGTATGCGCGTGATTTCAAATCAGTTATAAAATTCATGAAATTTTTATTTTTGACCTGCTGTGATTGGTCGACGGTCTAAGAAAATGAACTTGACGTTTATAACCGTTATGATGAAGCAATCGAGTCAAGGCGACGCATTGTGGTCATTAGCTACGTCTCAATCGATATCATATTGATGCAACAAGCACTTTGATATCGATAAGTGTTGATCGATTTCAACGGCTGACCTTTAAGTTGGATTTTACTTGACCCACAAAAAACAATCAGAATTTTTTGTATTTCCTAGATAAAGAAGGAAGGGGATAACTCATACCTCAGTCCAGTATTTTTATAAGCTGCATTTTAAAACTGTAATAAACAACTGTTTAGCGGCACAATTATCGAATTGCAGTAGAGTCGACCCGAATTTGGCAGCAGAATTGTACCACCTGTAAATTATGATGCTTTTTAAGCCGCTAATCTCCGGATAAAAAATGGAACAAATTAAATACACATCTGTCAAGTAATTGAACGGGAACTTACCCGGTGGGGAAATAGGCTAAGTCTAAATCTTATATTTTTTATAGAATACATTTCCATTTTTAGATTGACCTTAGGTATAACCCAAATGGTTTGGTGGAGTATTCCCGTTTGAGCACCTGTTTTTAGAGCACCCAATGCATTGAGCACTAAATAAATTCTCAAATGGTGTTCAAACGGGAACACTCAAATTTGGTCGCGACTGTCTATTATTCCATTTGTGGCCCATTTACTGTACAACGGGTTAATTAAAATCATACAAACGTTGAACTGACGACGGATTGCGTGCTAAAGTCATAAATGTTTGAATATTTGCCTAATTTATCGTTATCCGTGGATTAACAAAATTATCAACATTTTTATCATGATAATATGGCCTACAAGGGGTTTAACAAAGTGTGTAACATACTTACTTACATACTTAACTATCAGTATACATACATCATAAATTAAAATTATTATAATTTTCACTAATAGCTTTATGAAGACTTGATTCCGCACATGGAACAAGTAATATTTTCAGTAGGCACAGTCAAGAGCAAAAACATGTACTTAAACACTAACAAAAGTGCTAAATCAAATTTGTCCTCAAGTACTATTAGAACTTTTGTGGTATTACGAACCAATACTATAGACACATGACATTGGTGTTATCACAAAGGTGCAATCGTTCATTCATGAAAAAATCGCTTTAGCCCTTTTGTAAGTGTTTGTATGACTACTGTTAACGAGAAATATAATTGAGAGATTATAAATTAGTGCCGTTAATCTGTGGTTTATCGAATTGTGAATTGACATTGTGTTAGTCTTTATGTCCTCTACTATTCCCGGATATGTGATAGATTGATAGCGGCAGAGTGAGGCCGGATTACTTATCATTATCTAGATATGCCGCCAAATCGTCGATAAGAACACTCTCAAGACATGCTAGCAGCGAATATTATAAGTATTGTTCAATCGACCTAAGTACTAAAGTTCATTCAACCCAATTGAGTCCAGTTTTTATGTTGTCCCCTTCAAAATAATAGGATGTCAGCATTTTGAGTGTGTCCGGTCGTGTGGTACAGTGGATGGATAGAAATAAAGAGATGCTTCCTAGGTCAAAGTGAAAGGATTTATTTCACTTTTGGCTAGTCAATAATATGTATAATCGTTAGGCTCACCCCCTATCTTAAGAAACTTAAAACATATGTACCATCAATCTGTGGGTGTAATTGTTTGTTTATTCCGTTAGTCAGACACGGACCACGGTTACTTTTATATATATACAGATTTATTACTTTAATAGTCAACAGAGCAATTTGTAGGTACTGTTATTAATATGTTTATAAGTGTACGTAGGTACCTATATTTGTTTTTACAACGACGGTTTAAATGCAACATGAACTTTACACTTGTCGTAAATATTATAATCAAAGCAAATAGAAAAATAAACCAAATAGCCTTTGTGCGTAGTGCTACCTACCTATATTTAATAAATGACGTGTTTGTTATGTTATATGATACTAGCTATTTCTCGGGGTGTTGCTCACATTCTTCTATTTTTTCCAAAACCCGGGTACTTCCCTAGACCCTTTCTTAGAGGATGCCTACGTCGTAATAACTATCTGTGGCATTAGATGCAAGTCGATCGCTCTACTAAAGTCATAGGGCCGCACTCAGAGACGTTAATTAACCTAATGAATCATTAGCTAATAGGGGACTCAGTATATTATCTTAGTACACTGACAACAAACTCAAATATGGAAAAATAGGCCAAGATATAGTCGATTCACTAACGTTAAGTGACGACCCTAAGTTGGGGCTATAGGCTAGATGCTAGCAGCTAGAAGCACAACATAGGCACTATTCCAGGTTAATTTTACAGCCTGGGCATCCAACAGGCGGCAGGTATGTTTGCCCCATAGCTGGGTGCCTTTGCGCGGGAGGCGAACTATGCCTCGCCCGTTGATAGAGTGTTGATTATATCGTCCGTCGTCTGTAGTCTAGGTTCGAGTACCGGACTGCTGATCACGAGGTCGTGCGTTCGATTCCCACAGGACACAAACATTTATTGTGATGAACTTAAGTGTTGGTGATTGTCTAAGTGTTTCTTATGTATTTTAAGTAAAAAGTATATAAGTATTATATCAATTATCTAGTACCCATAGTACAAGCTCTGCTTAGTTTGGGACTAGATAGTGCTATGTAAAAATATCCCAGAATATTTATTTATTATTTATTTCGTGGTGAATGTAGATTTCGAAGAAGTTTTTTTGAAGATTGCCACGGCCTTGACATTTCGTGCACAGTGTGGGTTATATACGTTTTTAAATGACATGTAAGATCTTTAAATTGTTGTGTATATACATATATTGGTTATTGTTTTTTGTCCCAAATAAATAAAACAAAGTACAAAATTAGAGCTTATTTTTAGATTTTTAGTTACCTAGTAACAATTCTTAACGCAGTCGGCTTTTGTGTTTCGTTGAATAATTTATTATATTTCGCTCTTTTTAGTTTTTAAATCCTATTAAAATCAATGAATAGATTCTTAATGATCTTTCGAAATGAAAAATGATAAGAGACACGTTAAGATAATTTTCAAAAACTTGTTCCCATAGGAAAAATCGCATAGAATCCTCCATTTTTTATGTTTTTTTTTCAAGAATTTTTCAAGAAGTGACAAATGAGCAGTTATGCGCGCACCAAGAAACGGACAAACAGGTCAAACACATAACCCGCCTTCGGCAGTCGGGTGAAAAGGGTGGCTCAGAGTTTTTTTCTATCCGACGAGAGGCGCCACACAGGGTTAAAGTTGGAATATGAATAATGATAACGTATACGGCTCAAGTAAATAACTAATTAGAATTACGTACAGTTGTTTGTTATTGAACTTAGAACTATTTCTGATAAAATGGCTAACGTTAGTTAATAGGACTCTTATCGCTGCAAATAGAAATGTTTTTATAACCTACACAATATCTAGGAAATAATTAGCGTGACTTGATAATTAGCTAGCCATTGTAAAAATTAAATACAGATTATAAATGTACACTTTTATTTAAATAACATTAATTAATTCTTTCTTTAGGATACCTACTTTATAGTAAAATACAATGAACCTTAAGTTTAACATGCTCAAGTGCCCATCTGTTCGTTCAACTAGGTACCTAATGTACTAAGTCTACGGAACACTATAATACACAATCTGACAATTACCTACCCTACTTTACCAGATTATTATTTTCGTGTGATATTCGTATTTTAAAGATAAGTATATGGGGGTAAGTTATTAGTTACAGTAGTAGAAAGTAGTTAAATAAAAACGAAAATATTCGTTTTGAAATAAGTATACGATTGCTCGCGCCAACTTCAGCCCGGTCAAGAAAATTGGAGACTATTGTACGTAGGTAAACCTGTATATAATCTGAGATCAAAGACATCCAATTATGAGAATCAAACACTAATATATAAGGACGGTCTACACACATCAAGAAATATCTAATCAGTTAAAATCAACACTTTAAAGAAGGAATGTCAATGTAGCCCTAGTGATGATAAAAATCTTGTGTGATGGTAGTGTTCCCAGATTACTATTACCGTATCTACTTACTTTGTTTGATTTTATGATCTTGTTTAAAAAAAACTAACGTCCAAATAAAACAAATAAAATCATATAAAAGTAAAATTTAACACAATATTATACAAATATATAAGACTATATTGAATTGTACCTACTTTTAATTTTTTACATATCTGACACAGTTTTAAAAATAATGTTATTTATGTTATTGTTATCTCAAAGACTGTCGTTCCGATGTAAATAAGACTAGTAACATTTTTATCGAACTCCAGAAATAGATTTATTTATTTAATACTTTTGCGAATTACGTAAGAATAATCTCAACTTGAAAAATTTCGCTGGTTTTCATAAGTTAACTAAATCTTGGGAATATCTTGGGAAATTTTTACACAGCACCATCTAGTCCCAAACTAAGCAGCGCGATAGATTGTTTTATTTCAGAGACCATCTCAAGCTTAAATTGGAATTTTCAATTGAATATAAGGAAATATAAGTTTATGTTTAGAATCGCAATATTACATTATTAACAGCATTATTATTAGTGTGACTAATAAAGTTTGTACTGTGTAAAGTCCATGTTTAGTTTGATATCTTGAAAACAAAGAGATAGGTACCGCTTATCTAACCGCAGAAACATTCAACTTTAGTCTACTAAATGTAATGCAAGTAACAAAGGCATGCCCGTGATTCATGCGTTAACATCTTAGCGTGTTCTATATATTTTCAGTCTGACAGCAGCTGTCATATAAACTACAAACTACTAATGTTATTTACATAGACCCATACATACAAAAATACATGCTTACTAGATACACTACACTATAAACACTACTTCTACTAACTACTGTATTATATAGACTTAAATATTATAAAATTTATAAAATTAGCTATAATTAGATGTAAGCAAATACTTATACTCGTATTGCTGTGCCCTAACAGGGTTCATGTTTTGAAACTAAGCCTAATGTATACCAACATTGTAAACAAACATGAGTGCAATAAATTTATGATTTTTTTAAACAATCCCTCACAATACACCACAATGTTCCTTGGCCTGTAGACAATTATGTACATTTAACATTTTGTTTTGATTCGTTTGTTGATTTTGTATTTTTGGTCCAGAAAAGTGTTATCCCACCAATAACATTTTCATGTAAAATGTTGCCAAGATGACACTATATTTTTCTAATTCTTTATGCACATTAATAACGTTCAAAGGCGGTCTTAATGCCTTAGGCATTCTCTACCAGACAAGCTTAGGGTGGTGGAGAGACTATCAGCCGAAATTAATAACGTACCTATCTGTAGATTGTTTTCCCTACTGGAGATAGAAATTTGACATTACTTCTATGGAGCTTATGTCAAATTTCGACCTCCAGTAGGGAAAACAAGTTCAAGTTTAAATTTTTTTATTTCAAATAAGTAAGCTTTTACAAGCACTTATGAAACGTTAAATAATTCTAGATGCACGGTTCCAAAAAGTTGATCCTATGGAGAAGAGTCCGGCAAGAAACTCCATGGACACTCTTTTAAAATAAGAGTTGTTACATTTTTTCTACAGATACATTCATAATTTCGGCCGTATATGGCTCGCATTGTCAAAATGTTATCTAAGTAGAGCCAAGGTTCTAACTACAAGCCCTAATTTACAGTAGCATTTATATACATTTCTCAATAAGTGAATTTGTTTGTAATTCTTGTAAGAAATAAAGTTCTTCTTAAACCGTAATTCTCTCAAAATTCTCTCAAACTCTACCTACACCTTAGTCAAAATATATGTCTTGGCCGTTTCGTTCTGCAAGAATTATTTTATAACAGAAAAAATATATATAAACATCCGAATTGAGAACCTCCTCCGGTTTTTCGATCGTTGATTAAAAAGTAATGAACAGTGAAATAAATTTTCGCGTTACGCCCATGCTACGGACTGACAGTTTATGTCCACGACCACTCTATGACAAAAAATTAAAAACATAATAAAAAATATTTAAAAAGGAAGGATCTCTTTGGGTATCATCATGCAGGTAATTTATTCCCCATGCACCAACATTTTGACACTTCCTTTTGTTATGGTCTTAGTAAAAACGTTTCCTATTTATGATAAGTATGTTATTATGTTACCTACTTAAATCGTCCTAGGTAACGAGTAATGAAGCCACGTTTATAATAAATTTCCACTACACTATCTTAATTAGCTCTTCTAGTTCATAAATGTCTTTAAATAGCAACTATCTGTTTGTTGTGATTTATATAGTTACTGAAGTTCGCATGGGTTTGAATTTCTTGTATTTTATGTACTATCACTATAGTACATAAAATGCGTAGCCGGGGTGGGTCGTAGTATCTATATAACAGTAACTTCCTATATAAATCACAACGAACAGATAGTTGCTATTTAAAGACATTTATGTATGTATTATACATATAAACCTTCCTCTTCAATCACTCTATCTATTAAAAAAAACCGCATCAAAATCCGTTGCGTAGTTTTAAAGATTTAAGCATACATAGGGATATAGGGACAGAGAAAACGACTTTGTTTTATACTATGTAGTGATTTATTAGCAATCACATCACGCAGTCGGTTAAAAAAATGGAGTGACCTCTACACAGCCCCATTGGTTAAATTAAAATGATTACATTTAACCCTTCCTTATTATGTAAATTTACATAAGAGGAATTATTTTGCATAAAAGTAGAATTGGTCTTTGTTGCAGAAAAATTCAAGGTTTCTGTAGTGACAGTGTTATATAACACTAGCTTCCCGCCAGCGGCTTCGCCCGCGTGGTCTTATAATTTTTTCCCCCGTTTTTGCAACATTTTTCATTACTACTCCGCTCCTATTACTCGTAGCGTGATGATATATAGCCTATAGCCTTCCCCGATAAATGGGCTATCTAACATGGAAATAATTTTTCAAATCGGTCCAGTACTTTTTGAGTTTATTCGTTACATACAAAAATACAAATCTTTCCTCTTTATAATATTAGTGTAGATAACATAATTATGTCATCACGCCTGTATTTCCCTAAGGGGTTAGGCAGAGATGTACTAATTTATACTTACTCATATTCTGTCAGTATGTTTAGGTCCCATGTAATATGCTGGTGGCAAGCCTATTGTCACACATCCAAACTAGGCTGGTACTGAAAATTTCATAGAAAAGCTCAACTCAACCACACTGGTTATTTTAATAAACGAAAAAATCGACTGGCAGGCAAAATTCAAACCTGCGTCTTCTGGGAGGCTAGACAAGTTGCGTTTTGACATTCGAATCGACAAACAAAATGTATGCAAATGACACAAGCTTTCGACAAATCGGGCTGTCACTAATGTCATGTACATACATTTTGTTTGTCGATTCGAATATCAAAATGCAACTTGTCTACCCCTACCAGACGCTATGAACGCTAAGCCACGGCGAGTCCCGTTTGCCAACTCGAAATCTTCCTTCACATTCTAAACTTACCTACGCCTGAAGGTGACGTAACCACACTGTTTGACCTTGGAATCGAATCTAGGACCAGAGAGGCAGTCGCGGTAAGGATTGTAGTAGTCCCACTTATGGAATTTCCCACGCAGCTCTATTAATGGGACCTTGTTAGATCAGCTACTGATATTTGATATCGTGCACGTGCGATTTAGATTGGCGCGTGAACCACCAGTCAAGGATCGCTTAGTACTCGGAATAATTGTGTTAACATTAAGAGCGAAGTCCAAAGCAATTATGATTCAGTTACAATGCACACGTGACGGGGTTTACATAAGATGCACGTGACGGAAGAACTTGCATTCTATCCACGTCTTGTTTTTTGCTTATCTGACTTCCGTCTGCGAGTTTGTCAGTTGCTTTGAACTTTGACTTTGACTCCATAGTTACCTACCGTTATTCTTCCAACGCTAAGCAAAAACATAGAATAGAATAGAACATTCCTTCTTGTACACCAATAACCTAAGAAAAATATTTGATTAAAATGATTTAAAACGACAGCCTACGACTTGAGCTTTAGTTTTTATTTATTAAAATCCAATATTTTTCTATCTCCGATTTTTACGCCCGGGTTATACTTACCTTGTGCCAACTTCAACCCGGACAATAAGTTTGGCGAGAACTGTAAATCAGCATCATACATGCGAAAGATTCACAAAAAAACAATGACTTGTTTTTCTTTTTTTACTGAATCGTGTTCAGTATTAGTTAGCAACCTCCTTGAGTGTGACACGGATACAAATTAATCAACATATGCAAGAATATGGTGGGAAAACACATCCGTAAAGTTGATATAAATCTGGAAAACTACTAGATGTGATAAAACTTTTTCTCAGAAGGCATAATATTAAAATATCATTGAGTTTCATGTTGTTGTCGGAATCGTAACAACTAAAATCGCATTTTGTCTTTCTTGGCCTTATAGTCAGGGCCAGATCTTGATTACACAGCCACAAATGTGACAAATCGTGGCCCGGTACAGTCAACGAAAGTAGCTGAACAAAATAAAATCTTCAAAATGCTGTAACATCTTTAATATTCATAATTTACTGACTCTAGAAGGTAGTATAAGTTCTCTTATTAGAAGACAATTATATGCTTTACCTTAGTCAGAATCTAATGAATAGTTTTGTACATTGATGTTTTTATATATTGCTTGTGTTTATCGACTTTCGTTGTTGACTGTACTATCACGAATATTATTTGAAAAATGCAAACTGCGATTGCTTAATAGGTACCCAACCTACTTATTCAAGCAACCTCTTTTGTGCAGTGCCTTAAAAAGCTAAAAAAGTAAACAGACATGGCGGGAAATTCAGTAATAGCCATAGATATAGAAGGTGGAAGGGCCATCGACGCACATAAAGTTCAAGTTCAAGTTCAAATGTTTTTATTTCAAATAAGCTTTTACAAGCATTTATGAAACGTTACATGATTCTAGTTGCACGGTTCCAAAAAGTTGATCCTATGGAGAAGAATCCGGCAAGAAACTCCATGGACACTGTTGGTCATCCGAATAGTAGTACCATAGTAATAGCATAAATAGTTGGTTCATATTACGAAGATGCGTGAATTAATAGAATTTGAACCCTATGATAGTGGCATAAGAAGTACAGAGCGCGTCATAATGAAATAAACATCCTACTTCCTACTAATATTATAAATGTGAAGTTTGTGAGGATGGATGGATGGATGGATGTTTGTTACTCTTTCACACAAAAACTACTGAACGGATCTGGATAAAATTTGGCACAGAGATGGATTATAGTTTGGAATAGCACATAGGCTACTTTTTATCCCGGTAAAATGTATGGTTCCCGCGGGATAGCGGGCGAAGCCGCTGGCGGAAGGCTAGCTAAGGCTACTTTATACACGAGAAAAAAATTGACAAAATGTATGTATTGTTAAATATAAACAGCATGCCTACTTACGAAACTTACAACAAGAATCCGTTCTCCGAAACACTAACACAGTTTCAGTTTCCATAATCACCATCTGTGAGAAAGGATATTTCGAAAGTCTACACGTAAGATCATAATAAAGCGCTATATATATAAAGTATATTATATAAACAACAACTGCCTTGTTGGTCTAATGGTCCCAAGCGCGACTGCTTTGCTAGAGTTCCAGGGATCGATCCCCGAGGTTTTTCTGTGAAATTCACAGTAGCAACTCGGAATCTGGATATAGGCCTGGTTGATGGCAATAGGCTCGCCACTTATTACATGGGACATAAACATACCGGCGAACTGTCGGTGTACATTGGTACACCTCTGCCTAACCTTTCGAGGAATACAGGCGTGATGGTATGTTATGTTATAAAGACCAACTCGGAAAGACTTCACCATATCCTTAGCCATATCTAATATAACACACACATAAAAAACGAACCAGTCCGTAAGTAACATGTTTGTGGTAATTCCTCTGACGTCAGTTAGTAAAAACTTGAACGAAGTCCACCAACGGAGTGATTAAATATTAATTACGAGTCATAATAAATAATCGTTACTTTATAATATCGCCATTGCATACCTACCTAGAGACTAGTTATAAATGACATTAATTCGCCTGATCCATGTTTGTCGATATTTTCCGAATTCTTTAAGTTCCTACTTAAAGAATCCTGTCCAGCTTATCTCTCCGCATCCAATCAAGTCCACCTTATAAGTGGGAGTCAATCACAGACACAGATCGCATCTGTCAGTCCACGGCTGGGAGTTCAGCAGCTTCAGCTCATCCCTCTTTGTTAAGTTCACCGTTTAAGTAGCATTCCAGCTTAGCCCGCTACGTCCAATGAATTCCACCGTTTAAGTAGAACTCCAGTTCATCTCGTCCACTTATTAAGCCGTTTAGTTCATGCCCAGCGTTCACTCAAGTCCACCAAGTTAACTTTCGGGTTCAATCTGTGCTAATTTTACCTAAGGCCAGAGCAAGACCAGAGCAAAATGGAAATGTTAAAAGCCTAATCAGCAACCGTGTGGCTATTGAAGGACTCTGCCATACGGGATTCTGAACGCAGTAAGTTCCGCACAATTTCAGTGAGATCAATGACCCTATAAAAACTACTTTTCATGTAAATACTTAAATTTATTTTTGTATCTGAAGGTTTACAACCGAATTCCGGCTAACAAACAAAAGTACTATAAAATAAACATTAATTACCTACTTCACAACACAACCTGTTTATTTTCATTCTCGCCAAATGAACAAGGATAGCTACATTAGTTTTGCATAATTTATTGACACTTATGGCGTATTTTTAAACATTTCTTGATCCAGGTAAAAGGGCAGTGTGTAAAATCAGCCAAGTATTAACCTGAGCTGATTTACCGGAAAGTTGCCGGAAGTTTTGCCAATATCAAGTACCTACCGTTATAACGTTGACAATATCATTTTAATTTCTTTTATTTCCATTTTTTTTTATTGCCTACGAGCAGACGAGCATCTTTAAAACGTTGTCCCACATTTGGTATCGTTGGGTTGACAATCACATTTTTTACATACCTTCACTAACACCCAGGTCATACAAATACTTAGTTATTCATATTTTTTTTATGTAAAATGAAGTAGATAAAACTCAAAAAATATTCATATTTTTTATGGCTACGTGTTATCATAATTATATTAATTGATGACACACACAAGATCACGGACTAGAATCTATCGAATCGAGTCGTAATCGATTTATTGTAAAAAGAATAGGTATAAGTATTTTTATTTTAGCAAGTTCAAACAATTTAATATTTGTCATTTTTACCCGACTGTCGAAGGATGGGTATTTTATCATAGTCATACTCAGTTTTTAGTTCCTAATGATCTATTGCGTGTTTCCTATTAATAACCAATCAATGAATTACATAATATTGTTGTTATTTAGCAAGTTTGGACATCTCTGACGCACGTTCCTACTAAAAAGATCTAAAAATTATACAAATATTTATACAATCAATACTATTTATCATAGAAACAACCTTTAAGGGCAAGGTTGATCACGAATTAGTCGAATTATAGTGGTAGTACCATCGATGAATAAATTATTCATACATGGTACAAAGTACTTGTGGTTTGGTTGTGTCCAAAGTCCATTCAACCGCGGGCTTAAAGTTCGAAGCGGATGAAAACGCGGATGTGTGGCAATCAGCCTGTCAATATGTCCCGCGATTGTATTTGCAAGTACTCTGGATAATCAGGCCAATGGGGACATCCTGTGAAGCTGGTACTTCACAGTTCACACTATAGTGTCCATAGTTTGCTACTGCCGAGTTATCGAATACTGAGAACGTTTTTTAATAAGCTCGTCTTTCATTACCTACTTAGACATTAACCTGCAATGTCCACACATCCTGCTATCTGAATATGTTAGTATACCAGTGAAAAATGTAACAGCTCTTATTTTAAAAGAGTGTCCATGGAGTTTCTTGCCGGATTCTTCTCCATAGGATCAACTTTTTGGAACCGCATCTAGAATCATTTAACGTTTCATAAATGCTTGTAAAAGCTTATCTATACTCTATACTAATATTATAAAGAGGAAAGATTTGTTTCTTTGTTTGTTTGTTTGTTTGTTTGTAATGAATAGGCTCCGAAACTACTGGACCGATTTCAAAAATTCTTTCACCTTTGGAAAGCTACATTATCCCCGAGTAACATAGGCTATATATCATCACGCTACGACTAATAGGAACGGAGTAGTAATGAAAAATGTAGCAAAAACGGGGAAAAAATTATAAGACCACGCGGGCGAAGCCGCTGGCGGGAAGCTAGTTTGAAATAAAAACATTTGAACATTGAACACATATTCACTGAGTTGGAACTTATACTGAGTAATAAATACAAAAGGTTTACTTGGGGCTAAACCTGCTGGTTAGGTAGGTACTACTTATTCTGTTATACGATATTACTATATGTATACGTATAGGTATGTTATCCCATTCGAAGGCCGTTCAATAGTTGACCCGCAGTAGTCGCACATTCTTACTTAAGTCAAACAAATTAATACAAATATAGCCTTAACCGTACTAGTTTGTTTAACTTAAGTTCAATGTACTTACCTACAAGTACGTTCAAACAAGAACTTGGAAGCAATGTAGAAAGGTAGTCAACAGCGTGTAGGTAGTTATATGCACAATACAACACTTGTGCAATTTTAAAAGATTGTATCAACAAGCGTTCTTAAATTCCATTTTTGAATTGCTTCCCGCCATGTCTTTTTAGTTTTTTAGTTTTTAAGGCGCTGCACAAATGAGGTTGCTGGAATAAGTAGATACCCAATTAAGCAATCGCAATTTGTATAAAAAAATACAACTTCATGCATGAGTTTTGTGTAATCCTGCCGTGCCATTGCTGGATGCTTTGGCTTATAAACTGTGAGCTTTTATTGTCAGCATGGAAACATATTTCCACAAACGTTATAAAGGCCAAGATGACAGTTAGGCTGCATGTTTGACGTAGGTCGATCCTCGCACAAATCATAGAAGTAGTAGAACTCTTCAGTTCTTTAAGTTGCGATGCGAAAGTAATCACAGGGTTACTTTCGCGCTTTCACGCCAAAACTACTGAACCGATTTAAATGAAATTGATATTGCCTGAGAAAGGACATAGGACATACTTTTTAATGCGAAAAAAGGGCTGTAAGGGGTTGAAATAGTTTATAAAACAAACAATATACGGAAAATAACAACAATAAACCGATAACAAGTACCTAATGAATTATCTCATGTGGACAGATTCAGGACGTGTATTGCTAACACTAAGTACAAATTATAAATAGCTGTGACTAAACGCAGGAAATGTTCAAATTGATTACAACTGTAAACTTAGGCAATGATGTTGTTAATAACATCAGCATGCTGCATAAAAAACTACATTAGATTTTGTCTGTCTTTTGATCCGACAGTAGATATAATTACTGCCTCGTTAATGTGGTCCCAAGCACGACTGCTTCGCTTTAGGTCCTGGTCCTTCGATTCCCGGATCGAGCAGTGTTGTTGAGTTTTTCGGTGAAATTCCAGCAATAGCATCTCGGAGCATGGATTTGTGGCCGATTGATGACAATAGAGCCCCCGAAATTACATTACTAATCTAAATATACCGGCTTAGAGCGGATACGGTCCGGTGTAGTAGTAGAACTATTTGTATAGAGAAATCGGATGACGGACATCGGATCTAGTGTGTAAGTTACCATACAAATAGTTCTAGGACTACACCGGACCGTATTTTCACGGATTCGGATCGGACGTAGTGCGGAACCGCTCTTACTGTGCGTGTACAATAGTACACCTAACCCATCGGGGATTCATTTTCCTTCTCACTCCCTCCCACTCTCAAATCTCTTCCTATCACCTTCTACCTTTCCCACCATCCACTCCCAAATGAAAGAGGGGGAGACGTATCACAAGCGTTACCCCCTCATTCTTCCTTATACCATATACCAAAAAAAACCCGTCGGGGAATACAGGCGTGATGGTATGTTATGTTAGTAGATATTATGTTAGGGTGAATTGCGCAAGCAAAAAAAATACACGGCAAACCTGAGAACGGTAGTGCAATGTGCAGATTTTTAATTTTATAAATTTTTCCTCAATAGTTTAAGGCGGCGACATACGTGGATTGCGCGTTTTGGGGGTACATTAAAACGTTTTTTCTCCCCAATCTTTATCGGAAAAAATCCAAAAAAAATATATGTTAATCTACACGATACAGAGCAAGTGCGTCTCGGGCCAGATTTTTAAAAAAAACATTTGAAGTATTAAACATAAATGACCAAAGTAGCCTCCGTTTTCTTCGTTACAACCTTTTTTCTTTTAAACTATGAACTGTAGGATTTTTTTTAATCCATCAGAATATTAAATAGTACTATGCCGAGAGTACTCTCGGCTCACTTTTTTGAAAAACTTTTTTAATTATTTTATATGATTTTTTTACGTAATCGATACTCGCAAGTTCCCTGAGCAGCCCCTCTGTCGCCCAATACTTTAGTGCGGGACGAGGCGCCGTGCTGAACGGACCTGTGCCACTTTTTTCCGCAAAATGGAGCTACACACTCGATACTTTTGTGTATTAGTAGTAGTATAAAGGGTTTATCAGTGTGTGTAAATCTTACAATGTTTTGATAGGGTGAGCACGGTGCTAGCTACAAAACAAAATTTTAGCAGCTCGGGATACTATTTTAATTTTTAACTAAGTTCAAGTACAATGTTACCTTGCGTGTTAATATGCAATTATTTTTTAAATTATAGGTACCTATTGATTTTAACTTTATAATGTAAAATAATTTTTAAATTAAATTCAAGATGGCGAACCTACTTATTTTTTTAATTAAATGATATGGGTATCAATTTCGAGGTTTTTTGGGGTGTTGATTACGAAATTGCCATTTTTTTTTAAATCCAAGATGGTGGACATCATTTTTTTTGTCATAATTGACATGGGTATCAATTTCGAGGTTTCTTGAGGTGTTGATTACGAAATTGACATTTATTTTGAAATCCAAGATGGCGGACATTTTTTTTCCAAAACTGTGACATGGGTATCAATTTCGAGGTTTCTTGGTATGTTGATTACGAAATTGCCATTTATTTTGAAATCCAAGATGGCGGACATTATTATTTTTCATTAATATGACATGGGTATCAATTTCGAGGTTTCTTGGGGTGTTGATTATGAAATTGCCATTTATTTTGAAATTCAAGATGGCGGACATCATAATTTTTTCATTAATATTACATGGGTATCAATTTCGAGGTTTCTTGGGGTTTTGATTATGAAATTGCCATTTATTTTGAAATTCAAGATGGCGGACATTATTATTTTTCTATTAATATGACATGGGTATCAATTTCGAGGTTTCTTGGGGTGTTGATTATGAAATTGCCATTTATTTTGAAATCCAAGATGGCGGACATTTTTTTTCATAAATGTGACATGGGTATCAATTTCGAGGTTTCTTGGTGTGCTAATTACAAAATTGCCCTTTATTTTGAAATCCAAGATGGCGAACATTATTTTTTCATAACTGTGACATGGGTATCAATTTCGAGGTTTCTTGGCGTGTTGATTACAAAATTGCCATTTATTTTGAAATCCAATATGGCGGATATTATTATTTTTTCATTAATATGACATGGGTATCAATTTCGAGGTTTCTAGGGGTGTTGATTATGAAATTGACATTTATTTTGAAAAAAATTGCGCATTGTATAAAAAATATCCTTTATACATTATAATATACCTCCACGGGGCACGCGATGCCAGCGGTACCTACGGCCTCCGGCAATATTGACAGATAGCTAGGTAAATTAGATTTACTGTAACTATAGGCAAGTGTATAAATATAAGAAGTATGGTCTACGCACACTATATGAGTTAGCCATTTGGGTTATGCCTATTGTTATCAAATCTTAAAAATATATAGATTAGAAACGTACGCATTTACCATTTTACCCTTTGTATTGTCCTCTTGAGTCTTTAATTTCGAATTATGTTTTTTACATTTTCTTTTGTCATCCATTTTGATAATATAAATAAACATAATTATAACGCACAGAATTACTTTATTACAATTACAATAACGACTAAGTATATTTAAATAATTTATGTACACCAATACACGCTAATATTAAATATTATTATGTACTAGAGGTGTGCGCCGATTTTATTTCCGTCGGCGGCGGCGTGATGGCAAAATTTTGCCGGCGGCGGCGGCGTAACCGGCGTGAAATCGGCGTCAGTACTTTTGATTTAGACTTCAAAGAGAAGAAAGAGAATTCAGGTTTTATTACCTTTTAGTTTTAGAAAAAACAACATATTACAACATCATCATCATCATATCAGCCAAAAGAGGTCCACTGCTGAACAAAGAGCTCCCCCATTGACTTTCACAGGGACCGGTCGTATGTTGTCTGCATCCAACGACTCCCAGCGACCTTTACCAGGTCTCTGGTCTATCTCGTTGGAGGCCGTCCCATGTTGTGCTTTCCGGAGCGTGGTCTCCATTCCAGAACCATTCTGCCCCAGCAGCCATCACGTTCCGAAGTTTCGCGAACACTGCCCAGCCGAGTCGGATTCGAAGTGACCTCTTCCTCGAAATTGGACCTGCCTAGCTGGACGTTTGTCCTAGATAGACATACTCGTCAACAACTTCGAGAGCAGAGTCTCCAACGGAAATTGGGATGGGCACGACATGAGCGTTTGACATAACTTTCGTCTTGCCCATGTTCTTTTAAGACCCACCTGCTTGAAAACTGTCGAGGTCATTGAGCATTGTGCTGAGCTCATGAAGCGATTTTGCGATATCCATATCGTCGGTAAATTGAACTTGAAGACATCTTCCATTGCGGTGGTGAATAGTTTCGGGGATATAACATCTTCCTGGCTAACACCCTTTTGCAATGGAATTGCCCCCGTACACTGTTCGTGTACTCGGACCGACATTATGGCGTTTTTGTATAAGCACTTAACGCTTCAAACTGTGGTTGGAGATATCTCCCCCGCCTACTTATTACCTACCACCAAGCGAGCACCTCTCCCCAGGATGTAACCTTGCTTGGCACATTTGGAAGTCACTAATCCGACTCCGAACCCAAGTCGGGAGGTGTAATTCAAATCTGGTGAAGTGGGGACGTGACGATGACGTCTTTTCGTCAACTATGTATACCACAATGTCTCTAGATAAAAGTCTTAGTGTGTATTACCAGTGATGACATATGGCACAGAGACGTGGTCGCTTACTATGGGCCTCATAAGAAAGCTCAAGGTTACTCAGCGAGCTATGGAAAGAGCTATGCTTGGTATTTCTCTACGCGATCCAATCAGAAATGAGGAAATCCGTAGAAAAACCAAAGTTTCCGACATAGCTCAAAGGATAAGCAAACTGAAGTGGCAGTGGGCGGGGCACATAGCTTGTAGAACTGATGGCCGCTGGGGCAGAAAGATTCTCGAGTAGAGACCACGCACCGGAAAGCGCAGCGTAGGATGGCCTCCAACGAGATGGACGGATGACCTGATAAAGGTCGCTGGAATCGTTAAACGTAGGTGGCATAAACCTAGTCCTTGTGGAAGTCTATGGGGGAGGCCTTTGTTCAGCAGTGGACCTCTGTAGGCTGATATGATGATGATGAAATGGGGGTATTTCGATGAAACGGCTGCAGGGTGTGGTTGTGGAACTGTGCAGCAAACAATGGTGAACCTCCTATCCTGTCCTTTGTGCCCCACAACATGCAATCAAAGGTACCGCTGCGTAGCAACTGACGATTGTGTTACCAAATTTAATTTTGAAACGTCGTACCTTCGACACGAAGAATAAGAACGCTTCGATATACTATTCTCATAGTCCACAAACGCTAAGCAAAGTGGCTGATTACACTCCTCGGTCTTTTGTAAATATGCCGCCGAAGCGTATGGAAGTGGTCTATGGTAGTAAAACCTTTTCGGAAACCGGCTTGTTCCGAAGGCTCGAAGTCATTAAACCTGCGCTCGAGACGGATCGTGATGACCCTTGAAAACAACTTGTAGACATGACTCAGAAGCGAGATAGGTTGCTCAATAAGGTGATATCGCCTTTTTTGAAGAAAAGCACCACCACGCTTCTGTTCTATGCGTCCGGCGTTGTGCCCTCGAGTATGACAGAGTTAAATAGCTTCTGAAAGACTTGATTAGGCGTTTATATGTCAATGAAATAAACTTAAAAAGACACGCCGATTTCACGCCGGTCTAACGACCGGCGGCGGCGGCGTACTTCAGGTCCACCGGCGGCGGCGGCGTGGCGGCGCGGCGCACACCTCTATTATGTACACAGACACACAAAAATAACCCCATTATATGATTACTAAAAATCGATGCAAGTATTACGAAGCTACGAGTATGTAAGTACTTCGATTTACAAAGAAAAGTGTCGCAGGTCCATTCAGCTTAGTGTCTCGTCCCGCACTGAACTGAAGTTTTAGGCAAGACTCGACAAGAGGGGTAGGTCTCGCGATTTGCGAGTTAAACGTAAAAAAATAATTTTAAGTAAATAATTAAGAATTTTATTATTACAAAATCTGTTAATAGTAGGTACTTGCTTGTTTTTTGCCTACACATTTTGTTTTTTATAATTAGAAAAAACAAAATATATCTATAAGCAAAAACTTGTTATCGGCTATCAGCTGACCAAGTTGCTGCTACTTAGCTTTTAATTAGCTGTAAGTTTTCCGTGCAATAAATAAATAATAAGCAAAAGGTTCCTTCAGTATCATATCTAAATTTCTTATAGAAAAAATATTATTCAACGAAAACATTTCTATCAGTAGAGGTATTATAAATTCAATACAAGTGTTTTTTTAAAGAACTCCAAAACATTTTATGCCATGCCTTTAAACTGTCAATTGATATCATATATTATCTGAAAGTCTAACACTGATAATAATAACAAGCAAACAAACCTTTTTATCATTCCGTATAAAAAACTATAATATTTAAAATTATTTATTTAATCGGCCGAAAAATGTAGACAACCCTAGTCTAAACGACAGTCGGGCGCCCAGTCAATGTGTGAATGCAACGCGTAGTCAGTGCCAGGGGGTGCGGCAGCGCGCGCGGTGCTTTCATCGGGAACGCCCACTCGAGCAAGGTCAACGGCGTATATCGCAGTCTTAAGTACTCCTCTACCATGACAAAAAAAATCATTGATTTCTACCCTTTAATATACCAAAAAAAATGATTATAAAGTGTTATTTTATCATCACGGTGGCCTGTCCTGAACCCAATTCCGTTCATAAAATACCTTCCCCTGCAAATACATTCGTAATATGGGTTTAAATCGATTTTGATATCATTAAATTATTACATATTCGATCAAATAAAACTATTTTTGTTTCTTTATCTTCTTTCTAATGGATTTGACAGGCAAAGTTATCATTTCAGAGGACAGTAAGTTTTAGTAGAATAGCCACGTCAACATTGCGTTGTTACGCCCCTCTCACCTTTCCTCACTTCGGATCAATCCGGCTCAAGCTCTCGGCGCAAACGCACTGGTCCCAACGTCTTGCCGTTTCCCGCCAAAAAAGTAATTTTATCATTTCAGTAATAAGGGGACAAAAATAGTTTCATTTCGGTGGCTGTAATAACTCGTGCTAGATTCGTGTAATTTAGTATATATATAAAGTTTTAGAGATACTTATGTCAGATACAAAGTCATAGTTTTGTAATGTAGGTACTTTTACCTAGAGTGTAGATTAGATTATTCGGGTGTATTTGTATTTAAATATATAAAATATATACATATATCTATCTAGTTAGTACATGTATATATTTTAGATACACATTTGTTCGGCTCAACGATGATGTGATGAGTGTGTAAGTCACCACAGTGTAGATTATTATTTCTAGATACTAATTGTCAACAAAATAATTACTTCGAGGGTGTACCTTCATTATAAGTGCCTTACCTTTATTTTTATATCATTTATTATGAGTACTAAATTACCAAAGATTATATAGGTAAGTAAAGAAACAATTCATTCATATCATAATAAACATTACATAATATCATTCTTTGAGGTTATTAAGTATAACCTAAAAGAATGGTATATGTAATACTAACCGTAATTTTCTGTATATTAATTATGATATTAAAATAACTGTCTCAGTGTTTATCTAAAATTTGTGAAAATCAAACCTAACAAAGTACGGAACCCGGGCTGCCCGGCACGGTTGTTCTTAACTGTATCATTTCGGTGGATTTATTTCATTCCGGTGCACAGTCTATCATTTCGGTGGTAATTTTTATCACTACGGTAGACACTTTTCATTTCAGTGGACTCTTAAAAATTCATCCTTAAATATTTATGTAAGTTTTGATGATATTTAATGTCCACTCACGCACAATGTTACAAAATAGGCTAAAGTTTTATTTGTCACTAAAAATATGTCGATAACATTGAAATAAAAAAATCCCACCGAAATGACACATAAAAATCTCTTGTTGAAATTCACCCGTTATTATGTTAGTTTTAGACGAAAATAAACTCATTTTCTTTCTTTCTTTCTATATCGTTACTACAACATTTTAGTTTTTAGTAGTAAAAGTCCTACGTATTCTGTTGTCATCCACAGTTGTCACACTCACTAACTTATACCTATATCGCGACGAATATGATCCAAAGTTCCATGATCCCGACCAAAGGGCAAGGTTAGCCGGTTACGGTGCGAGTACAAGACATACCAAGCCGCGCCTCAACCAACAGAAGATACTATTTAATTTAAATATTTTTAATTAAAAAATCTATGACTTGGACAGTGGCATGTCGGTGAACCGTACCGAACGAAGTCCGCGACCCTGATCGTCTGGACTGGACTCGAGTGGTTTTAGTCGATAAAAGACCCCATATAGAGGCGACCGGTTTCAATGAGGATAATTATGAACCGATGAGGATAGTTATGTAAATGTCAAAGAAAGAAAAATATTGGACTATAATAAAGCTATTAGAGAGGTACGGCACAGCCATTAATGGCTCAAATCTGGAGCAGCCCACCTGGGGAAGTACCTCCACCTTACAGAAAACTGCAGCCAAATAACACTTTATTGTGTGCTGTGTTCCTGCAGTGAGTAAGGTCGCCAGAGCTCCTTCTTAGGATGCGCTGCCGCTTCGCTGGCAGCAAAAGGTATATTCCCTCAAACTGTCGGCGCAGAGAATTCTCCATAAACCTCTTAGAGGTTTTTCGGGCCAGCAACGCGCGAGGGATACCCCTGTGCCTCGACCATGAGTTTTTCTCACTAGACTCGCTAGCGACGCTGTAAAATATTTGTATGGAAATCCCTCGCAGCGCCTCTAGCGGTTACGTACGGAACTAAAATGTGCTATGAGATTACAGCGTTTCGATGCGTAAAAAACCTATCGAAGCCATTCTATAGAACTCATGGTTGACGTACTGGTGTTGCAAACGTCCATAGGCTACGGTAACCGCTTACCATCAGGCGTGCCGTATGCTTGTTTGCCACGTTAGTGGCATAAAAAAAAACTCGTCGTAGGCTGTCGTTTTAAATCATTTAAAATCCAATATTTCTCTCTCTCCGATTTTAAGGCCGGGTTTGAAGTTACCTCGTGCCAACTTTAAGTCGGCCAATAAGATTGGCGCGAACTGTATAACGTGTACCTATGTTCTCTCCCAAATCTTATATCTCCGTGATAAAACGATACTTGGAAGACGGGATTTTTGGTAAATACAGGATGGTATTAACTAAATTAATGCAGATAATATCGCCACTACTCAGCTAGTATACCTACTGATAGTCTAGTAATGTTATCATTACAACAATATTTCTAATACGCAAGAATAATGTTGACATTTTCGAAATCCTTATTTATTGGCAGGCGCGGGTGTCGTCACGTTCGACCCACATTGTTATCAAACCATTGTTCACTGTAACCAAGTGCCTATCAGTCTACACTACATCAATGTCGCATCGTGTCTGTAAAAAACTGAAAATGAAATTGCAATTGTGACCAAGACTGGCTAAAAACATGCTGAACGATAACTTAACGTAAATAAAAAATTATTTTGAAAACCTCCGACAAGAAATGTAATTTTCCATTTTGTGGTGGCGACCATCTTGGACCGTCTTCATCCGTTCGGGACCTACGATGCCACAGACACACACACACACACAAACAGACACGTCAAACTTATAACACCCTGTCGTTTTTGTGTCGGGGGTTAAAAAATGAATCATCTTTTGTAGTAGTCTAGGATTCACCCGCATAATATACCTCGAAGTCTGAGTTAGTCTAGCGCTACTGCACCTAAACTGAAACTGCACAAATGTTATTCGACGTTAAATCAAGTTAAATCGAATATCTTACTAATAATATAAAGGCGAAACTTAAGTTTGGATGTTGGTTGCTCTTTTACAGCGAAACGGCTGAACCGATTTGACTGAAAGTTGAAATGGTGTTGGCTTACCTATACCTTTTATTATGACATTTAATAAGCTACATTCGAATCTCGAATAATTCCAAGTTCCTTCGCAAGTTCAAAGTCGCGGGCAAATAACTTTTATTATTTTCTTCTATAAACTTTGATTTAGTAGTTATGGAGACTCCACTACTATAAGTACCTTACCTACTTGAGTTAAGACCATTTGGATTGGGTCTATTCTACGAATTTCCTAATGTCCCTTAAAAACCGATCCAAGTTCGTGTAGACTGTAGATTTGATTATTGTAATATTATCTTTATTAATTAAGTCTTTATAAAAACTGGTTTTGAATTATTTTATTGTTATGTCAATATTTTTCAAATTAATATACGTAGATGGAATTATAATTGATTTATCCATAACCTGCTTCACAAAGTCGTTAAACTATTAAGTGAAGTATACTTACTTATGTGCTAGTAATATTTATCGTGCCAGTTATTCTTTATTATAACATTTTTTAAATATCTTCTAACTAAGTATCTAAGATAGGGTACTAACCTGGACCCCTCCGATGTACGCACATAAAAAATTATGAAACCAGTAGTAGATACTGAATGACTTTGAGCGATCGGAAAATACTTCATGCAACCCGGATGAGAAAGGCCGTGCTGATAAGTGATAATAAATAATCTTTTAATTTCCTCGTGCAAACTTTATGACTATTGCACAGTCTGCTTATCCTAGATTAGAGCTATTTACTATATCTTATATTATTTACATTAATTGGTATCTAGCTAGGAGATTTGTCGGTCTGTTTTGTTCATTGAGTTTCTCCATAAGTCCATAATTTTAAACAGTGCAACTTTTTGTAGTTTCAAATGCTTGTAAAAGCTAAGATTTGAAATCACATTTGAACTGTGGTTGATCCATTAAATATTAAAATGTTCTTGCTATCTCAAAGTTCTGGGGTGGGCACGAATATGGACCGTACTCATACCATACCAATCATAAATTCTTCTTAATTTAGGCTATTATATTCAGACACGAAGCTAAGGCTAAAGTAACGCTTCCGTATGTCAAATTTGTATTACAATTTGACATACGGAAGTGTAAGTTCATGCTAAGTCTCGTCTCTGAATATCAGCCTTAGAGTTTTACTGGTCAAAATATTCAACACCTTGATATAACCCACCATACTGCCCTTATGTTCTGCAAGTCACAATAGTCTTGCATAGTGGTGGATTCGCTGGACCTGGAGTTCTGGAGCATCTGTTTCTGGAAAACTCGTGACCAACAATGCGGAGAACAACGTTCTGCGCGTACTTGATGAACACAGTCTTTAATTAAATATAGAATTAGCCTTCCTTGCGGTTCGGATATTTAATCAGGAAACTTGCCCCGAAAAAAATGGATTAGATGAACATTAAGCAAAAGAAAACCTTTCACAATACTTAGTACATATTTAGTAAATAAGACATAATAAAATAATTTTTAAACAAAATACAAACCGCGTCCAAAAAACACCTAGGAACTAAAAAGCAAAAAATAACATGTACATATTTACATTATGAACTAATTTGGAGTCGGTGCCAAACAAACAATCAACGAAAGTAATATTTAAATTAAATTAGTAGTATGGCACCGCCTCCAAATTATATAAAGCCGCGAATTGGTCCATCTAGGAAATCATTTACGTTTTCTTTCCATCCACCTTGGCTGTGACCATCAGGCCTTCTGCTCACCGAGGTACCTTGTACACCATAAACACAATATGGCTTGTGCTTAAAAACTACGCAAGTTTTAATATCTTCTCTACATTACAGAGGAAAATTGATATAAAATTTCGGCAACCGACATGAGTGGCATATTATCGGAGCGGTGTCGCGGTGTCACCGACCTCGTGACGTCACGCACAGCTGATACCTGCTATATGGGTCATTGTATCGCATTGTACCGCCACACACACACACACACACATAACGACCAGTGACGTAACACGGCATGCGAAATTCTCGCCTTTGTCATGTTCTTAAACATTCATATTTACTCGACAATCGATAAAAACACTGTAATGTTTTTGTCTACCTGTGTATTTTGATGGATGGAAGTGATTTTTTTATTTCGTTTTTGATAATTGCTACACAGGTAACAATGGCTTTTTATGAAAAACCTATGTATCTATCGGTCGATACCCTTGCCTTTGTGTTATTTTAGAAAAGTCGTGCTTTTAGGGGACTTCGTTCAATCAATTTTTTGTTCTGACTACAACAAAAAATGTCTCTATAAACAGTTTTTTTTCCACAAGTTTTTATGTTTTAGAGCAAATCGATTTATATAAATATCTACTATTCAATGGAATGTATTATTATTGACTTCACTGAGGCGATGAAACCAATTGCAATTTGTTTTGCATAACTGTACGTGTATTGAGGTTAACAAAATTAAAAATGTAAATAAATAAACAATCGCCCGATTTTGTCATTAAATTATAAACATCGAAAATCAGACAAAGAGCGATCGTCCTCTAATTGCTCCCAGATAATCTATTCAAGTCTAAATCCAATCAGCATCGTGATTTGATTTGATTTGAAACAGTTACCGATATTTTTAAGTCCCGTGTAATAGGGGTAAGCCCATTTACTCGACCTTTTTAGAGAACAATAGATTTGGAGTTCCATCATCATACCATCACGCCCATATTCCCCGAAGGGGTAGGCAGAGGCGTACTAATGTACACCCACATTTCGTCAGTATGTTTAGGTCCCATGTAATAGGGGGCGAGCCTATTGCCATAAACCGGGCACAAATCCAGACTCTGAGCTGCTATTGGGAATTTCTCAGAAAACCCAACAACACTTTGCTCGACCCGGGGATCGAACCCAGGACCTCTAGCGTAGCAGTCGCTTTTGGGACCACTAGACCAACGAGGCAGTCTGCAGTCTTCAGTCAGAGACTTGGAGTTAACTGAAATATGCTTGTAAAACGAACCTACGACCTCGACCAAAGACATCAGTGGAAATTGACGAGTTCAAATTGTCGATTCTCTATTATCCTCAACAACATTTCAGTAGTACAGTCAACGTCTCCGATGTATTCAATTACTCAGAAAGCTATGTTGTGTTTTGTTTCCGTGAATCAGCTGTTAGCACTTAGCACGTAAAACAATAGTGTTCAACAAAGGTGTTATGTTGTCGTCTGTATGTCAGTCTCTTTGTCTGTGACACGTGTTCTGTTTATTATTAACTTATGTGTCAAGTACCGTGTGTCTTGATCTTCAAAGTCAATTCAAGACCGACTCTTTTCAAGGTACTATCAGACAAGTGGAATTGGTCTAGATCGATGATAAGGCTCCCTGAGTGCCATAGTAAGTTAAAAAAAGTGTCTTTGTTATTGTAAAGGCCTATGAGAGTGATAAATTGTTACGTTGTAATGTTGAATATTGGATAATCCGTAGAATGAATGATGTCCTTTTCCTGTTTTCCTCTGATATGTCTACAGGATAGAATCTAGCTATATTGGTTGTTGAGCTTAAAGATATCGATATCCTCCAAAATGTTAATAAACTAGAGGTCAGTCGATATACGAGTCACTACGAGTCGTTTTTAAATCATTCAGGTTTCGGCTTCCATATTTTTTGCCAATTACATATTCGCAAATTGTAGTTTGAAGGTGACCATGATTTTTCGCGGATAGAGATAGATTAGTTGCCAAATTATGCTCATTATACCTACCCGAATCACGAAATGCTGAGATATAATTGCACTGATCCGATTTAAAAGGAGCTCTTTTTAAATCTGATAACTTAAATAATGGTGGCCCTACAAGTATGTGGTGATCTGCGAACTCTTCCAGGCTTAACTTTTTTATTAATTACTTGAACAGCTTGCGCAATTAAATTCTGCTGTACTGCACATCAGGCTGCAGTTTTTTTTATGAAATATACTTAGGTATATCTTATTTATTTATGCAAAAATAAATAAGATATACCTAAGTAGATAAAATACACCAGGGTTGTCCAAAAATTCAAATTTTTTTCTAGTCATTAAAACAAAATTAGGTACCGTTAGATATCACAAACGTTTTTTGTCTTGCATGTTATGTTGCACACAATCGGTATCATCATCATCAGCCTGTATTCGTCCACTGCTGGACGTAGGCCTCTCCTAGTGAACGCCACAGAGCTCGATCTTCAGCTTCCTACATCCAGTCGCTGCCAGCTGCCTTCCGCAAGTCGTCACTCCACCTGGCCTGGCCTAGACGTGGTCTCCACTCGAGAACTCGTTCGCTCCAACGCTTGTCGTTTCTCCGAGAGATGTGACCGACCAATTGCCACTTCGGCTTGCTGGTCCTTTGAGCAATGTACAGTCACGAGCAAAAAAATGTATACCTATGTTAACAAAAGTGCTAAAGCATTTTTTCATGAATGAACGATTGCAACTTTGAAATAACACCAATGTCACTATAGTATCGGTTCATAAATACTGTGTTTGCAATATCACAAATGTTCTATTAGTAATTTAGGAGAAAATCGCTTGACCACTTTTGTTAGTGTATACATATTTTTGCTCGTGATTTCATATCGATATACAGCTGATGATGATCGGTATACAGCTGAAAAATGTTATCATCTATTGAGACACGCTTATGTATGAGTATTATTACCCGACTGCCGAAGGAGGAGGGTTATGTGTTTGATTTAATATCTTTTTTATATCCTCTCAAATCAAAATTGAATTAGTCGACACAATAAAATTATCGTTACCAACCGTTCCGATAGTAACCGTTCATCTCATTTGTACGTCTATCTTAATCGAAACTTGTTATACTCGTTTAAGTTATAAACAATGTTATCGAGGCAGCGCGCGCGCATGCCGTTGTATCATTGGTCGTTGTATAATGTGCAGGCGTGTTTGCTTTGTCAATTAATTTAAAACTTTTGCGCAGTAACGATGGAATAATGTTTGTTTTTCTTTCAAGAATATTTTTGTCGAAACAATACTACCTCCGTGTTATATTTAAAACTTGACGGGTTTTGTTGTATGACCTCAGTTTGCCAGTCATAATTATGTCCTTATTTCTTAGGTAAAATATTATACTTAGTAGAGAAGTATTTAAGATATAAATATTCACCAAACCTCTTAAAAACTTCTTAGTACAAATTGTATGTCCATTTTTGGATTATACTTCTCTTACTAAAATTTAATAAATGCAAAAAAAAACGTAAGTACAGCAAACCGAAAATTGTTCCAGAACATTTTCTAATAAGCTTGGGTATCTTCGGCTTTTGCGGTACACTGTATGAAAATTTTAAAAATATCGGCATGCAGCATTACTTCTCGAATTTCGAATAAATACATCTCATTATTATAAACCATGATAAAAGTACTTGCATATTTTCTTAACCTATTGAATACAAGGCTAATTATCTGTAAACAAGCAATTATTTATCGTAAATAATTATTTGTATCTTGCAAATTACAAACATTTATAACAGTATCATTAAGTTATTATTTATTGTATTTTATCCTGGCATGTCACTATTGAATCCTGTCTTTATGATATCCTTAAATTTTTGAACATATCAGCAATTAGAAGGTACTTAGCTAAGTTTTAATTTTAATTTCACTTTAAATCTGCCTGATTAGCCAAGTGGTAGTCAGTAGAAGTGCTGGGTTTGATTCCCAGAGTAAGCACTGTTTTTAGTTTTGCATATTATGAAATTAAAAGTAGCTCGAAGTTAGCATTTGTGCCCTGATTGGCAATAGGCTCGCCCCCTATTACAAGGGGCCTAAACATACCGGCGAACAGTGGGTTACATTAACCTTTCGGAGAATACGTCGTATGCTACGAATCATTGAAATATTTAATGAAAATATGTTTTTCACAGTATCCGCGCAAGACATTCCTGTGATTTTAATTATTTCTAAATATTGCTTTACTAATCTTAAATGATTATAAGAAAATTGTGCAACTAACGTGTTTTGATAAGATTAAATTGCTTGCTTCAATGATATCGTCTTCAAGGCCGGTCAAAGGTTGGACAAAAGACATTGATTAACCGAACAAAAAGCAGCTACAATAAAAAGATACCATTTTCCGATAATTAAGAATACATAATATTTATCAAACGCTTACGTTATGGGTAGGAATATCTATTAACTTAGAGATAAAGTTTAAATACTTATTTGGTAAATAATAAAAATCTGCGTCGGTAGCCTAGTGGTCTTAAGCGTCCTGGGTTCTACTCCCAAACCGAGCAATTTGTTATTGGGTTTTTCTATTGAATTCTCAGTGGCAGCTCGGAGTATGGATTTCTGCCCAGTTAATGAGCAATAGGCTCACCCCCTATTACATGGGACCTAAACATACCGGCAAACTATCGGTCTACATTGTTGGTACACCTCTGCTATCCCTTCGGGTACCTAATACAGTCGTGATGGTATGTTTTGTATGTATTTTGAACGATTACCTACGTTTAATAGCTACGAAAGTTGTTCATTCTACTGTTACTATCAATTTATTTTATCTGCTTGCAAGAGTTGCAAACATATTATACCTACTGATAACAAAACGGCTTTCTCCACACACCGGTTGCTTGAGAATATTGCCACTCCCACGAAGGATAAAACAAATGAATCAATATAAATGATCATGTCCAAGTAATTGGACAGAAAAACAAAAGATAAACACATAACCAGAAAAGACATTGCTCAAGAGGAGTTCTGGGGTGGTATTTTAAGAGGAAACAATTGACCCTTCATGTGCTGATGGTTACCACAAAATACTTTTGATCTGGACATTAAAAGAAACCATGATTCTCTGAGTTTGTTTCGGCGTTTCTTTTCAGAGGTCATCGGTTAGGAAATGCCGACGCCATCTAGCACAAAACCGCAAAACATTGACTTGTAAAAGTGTTGCAGAATAAATATCATTTCATTTCATTTCAAAGAGGTTTTAGTGTTGAGGAATCCAACACTCTAGTACCCGAAAACCGGTTTCGTTTTGCAGGTTTACCCTTGTAAACAAAAACAATAAGAAGTTTTGCGGTTTTAGTTCGGTAGTGATACGGTCACTACTAGCTAAAACTAGTTTAGTCAAGGAGTTTTACACCCAATTACAATTATTATCATTTGACCTTAAATGCTCAATGACAGGGTATAAGGATATTGCCAAGTCTCAATGAAGTACTAAGTACCTACCTACCATACACGAGTACGTTCGTTCCCTCAAGTGCATTGGAACGCCTCGGTCTTAATCTCTGACGTCAGCAGGGGTTATCGGGGTTGAAACGAACCGCGGAAACAGCGAACGACCATATGGGTCAAACTTACAAGTAAATAGGTGGCTGTTGTGCTAACCAGGGGTGGTTGGGTCAACCATCTTTTGAGGAATATGGGTTTTACGAGTGTTTTATCAAAATACCTTTTATTTCTGTTTGGAACGGTATATGATAATACCATTCATAACTGTTTGCCTTTGATTGTACAACTTTTCTTTTGTTGTTTATTGTGGCCAGCAGTACTTTAATGTAACCTTGTGAGTGGGTCATAATATTGGCAAATTACTGTTTTTTTGTACTAGTTATACTTAAGTTTTTATTACTTTTACGTGGAACATTATATTTGTCCTACCTAAAGATTGTTCCGGGGCTGGGTATTTGTGATCCATGTTACTGATGAAAATCCTCTCCATTGTTTATTTTTAAAGCATATAAGCATTTGAGATTGAGACGCGAGATAAAAAAGGATTTCTTTTTCTAAATTCCAATGTTCTAAATTCAAATCGATTTTATATTTCTAAATTCAAATTTTATAAATTCAAATCGATTTGTTACAGGCAGTAAACAAATCCTCCATGGAGTCCACGGGCGGCTGCGGCCACGACAGCTGGTCGCCATCATGGGGCCTTCAGGAGCCGGCAAGTCCACACTCCTCGACGTGCTGTCAGGGTACCGGATCACGGGCGTGGGCGGGGCTGTGTTCATCAACGGGAGAGGAAGGATAATGAGTAAGTTTCAAATAGATTACATACAGGGTTGTGCCACCAAAGCCCAATTCAGTTACATAGTGTTTGCGATCTTATTTGCAAGCAGATAAGGTAGCAAATACAATGTCATCGAGTTGTACCAGCTTTGGTGTGTAGTCCTAAACACCACCTGAAACCTATCGGCATTTACAAAACTAAAAAAATAATTAAAACTTCAAACCCCTTTGCCATGACTAATCCAGCTAAAGCTTAGCTGATAAAGCAAAGAATGTATCAAAAGAAAAAACACTTGATGAGCGTGTTATGTATGAATAAATACTAAATCTATAATATAAAAATGAATCACTAAATGTGTTGCTAAGCTCAAAACTCGAGAACGACTAAACCGATTTGGCTGATTTCTTTTTTGTTGTGTTTAATGAAGTCTGAGAAGGTTCTTATGGAGAGAAAAATACCTAAAAATACGAGGAAAAAATAAAAACAACAATTTTCTTTTCCCATACAAACCACTTTGGTTGTCAAACATTTGACGTTCAATCAAAACAATAGAAGAAATAGAAATGCTAAGCAACCTCTAATCAACTTGAAGGCATTCCAAACATAATTCTAACGGGGCAGAACAAGGTCTGCCGGGACGCAGCTAGTTATAGATATAATATAGATATAGTTTACTAGTAAGTAAGCAATTACGAACTACAGTCATTTATTTGTGTAGTTAAGCACAAACATCATCAATAGGCGATCAGATTGCGCACACGCAGCTGTTATCGGCGGAAAATAATTAGCTATGAACCAAGGACCCGGATTCTAGGCGTTAGATAAAGCGGGTTAGGCTAGAACTGCATTCATGTAGCCGTGATACAACGTGCACGTGTATGACCATAGAGACCATGGATATAGAGAAGTGTGAATGATGTTTGAAGACATTTTTAAAACAAACCTAGTTGCGGGAGCTATGCTTGTAAAGCGCAACTGGACACAAATTCAAACTCCTGCTACTGAGAATTTCATAAAAAAAACCCATTACTTTACTCCAATTGCGAATCGTAGTGGCTAAGCCGGTTCAATCCAGCCCCGAATTAATATTTGTAAAGGGCCATTAACCGGGCACAACTCCTGCTACTGATAATTTCATAAAAAAACCCATTACTTCGCTCCAATTGGGAATCGTAGTGGCTGAGCCGGTTCAATCCGGCCCCGGATTTATATTTGTAAAAGGCCATTAACCGGGCACAACTCCTGCTACTGAGAATTTCATAGAAAAACAATTTGATCTGACCCAGGACCTCAACTTTAGCAGTTGCCATTACGACCTTTTCGCTAAATGATGCAGTTTATGTTTATGAAGTCAGAATAGTCACTTTATTTACGTAATCCTTGTTGCAGTTGGTACAAATTGTTTGGAAAAACGATTCACTATTCGCTGCCACTATAACTGTTTCAGTTTCGATTCTTCCAGTAATAATATTGTGAACTGGCTGCATCTAGTGATCTGTATATCTGTGGAAAGTGATATCTGGTTTCACTAGTGGTTCACTCCTATCCATGACCTAAGGTGACTTTTTGAATCGAGTTGCTACGAAACAAGGGCAAACGATTCACTCGATAATGTTACGTGTCAATCACGAATGCTTGATTTGATATCGAAATGACCGAATCGATGTTAATTTATTTACCTACTATACGATAAGCTTATCGATTAATCACAATTTGATGGACATCGCCGCACCGTGACTGACGGATTTAAAGAATTTTGTGGATATTAAGCGTTAGGTATACGTACGAACATGAAGTATCGTACTTTTAACGATATCAGTGATATCTCTCGTACATTTTGAAGGTCTATGACGTAGGCAGTACATAAATATACTATTTTTGATTGTAGTTTAAATCCGGGTTGCTAAGAAGTGGTTTTTCAAGAAAGGAGTAAAAAGGTTTTGCCACGTCGTCAACGCGTAAATGATGCTTCGGTGTTGTAAAGATGCATAGACGACCCCTAGATAAAAGGAAGACCAAAAAAGAGTACCTACGTGGGGTGAATAAATATATCAAGAAATTATGTGGTTAATTAAAAGTTGAGATGGTGGTTGATACGAGTTCTCTAACTACATAAATAGTAACAACGCGGGATAGGATGAACACGAAGTAGGTATTTAGAAAATCCTCTTCAAATTCTTTGAAATGACGTAAATCTGTTTACAGAGCGTTTCAAGAGGATGTCCTGCTACATCCAGCAAGACGACCGCCTGCAAGGCCTGCTCACGGTGGGGGAGAACATGTCCGTGGCCGCCGACCTCAAACTACCCACCAAACTAGACAAATACGAGAAGGGAGAAGTTGTAAGTTGATTGAACATGTTTTTCTAATCACTTTTAGACTATCACACTTGGGGCGTAAAATGGCAACCCGGCTACAACCACAACAGGTTCACTCAATCATTTTTAGGTTGTAATAAAGATGACGCAATAGCGGCATCCCTCACGCTCAACATTACATCGTTATACGGCCTCTAAAATACCTTTTTAGTTTTCCGGGAACGGTAATGTAATGCCAATCTGAAAGCAAGCTAGAGCGATTCCAGCCTACGATTCAGGGGCGAGGATCCAAAAGTAGACATCAAATAAATGTATTAAGCAAAAATACTTATCAATGGAAGTCGGGCCTCCCCTCTGAATTCGCCGAAAAAGGGCAAACGAAGAAACACAGTAGTTAATTGACTATCTCTCTGTATTAGATAGTGAATATTAACTTCCGTGGTTAAAAATAATGTTTAGGATTATAAGTAGGCTTAGTCACGTGCATTTTATCGTTGTTCATGCATTTCACCCCGATAAAATACATGTGAGGAGTCCGAACGTTACTTATTTGTATCTGAATGAAACCATAGTGTGCATTGCCCATTGAACGATTCCAACCTTCTATATGCTATTCTATACTAATTGTAATGTATTCTAAACGCAGCTTGACAATCGCACTTATAACCACGAGACTAATTAGATTACTATTCAATAGGATCATATTTCATAAACAAAGCTATTTAAATTATGCATACCACACACTGTACCGCTAATAATACTAAGATAGTACTCATTACCATCGCGTGTTATTCGCACAAATAAGACTTGAAATGCAGAAGGTAATGACACCAAGTCTGTAACCTAATTCCACCAAATTGCAAGTTTTGCGTAATTGGCAAATAAAATTGTGTTACGCGGCTATTCGTCATGTATACCTATGCAATTTGCGGTATTTATATATGTATTTAGGTAATGTATTTCTAAGAAATATATTGAGGAAAGATGTGTAGACTTCGCCTAGAAATATACATTTTTTAAACACGAAATCCTATCGCAAGTTTCATAACCTAGCACTAGGTAATAGACAAAAGAGAAAACAGTTTCAAAGAGTTCAATAACCCCTTAAATAGTTGATCATCAGGCTAAAATTTTCTATAAATACACTTGAGTGTTGATACAGAACTATGTAAGTATGCTAATTAAATTTGGAAAGGCTTATTTTATTTGTTTGTAGATATAATGCTACTGTTGTGTTATTCTTTGTCTCATACTCCAAAAAAGGACTGTTATAATTTTTTGAAATTAAGTAAACCTCCATACCTGAAAATTCTCAAAGATTTTTGTTGCAAAACGGAAAATCTTTGACCAGCTCTAGGCCATTAAGATGGCCTATATTTTAGACCACAGAACATAAAATTTCTTTTCCGTGTTCAAAACGCCGCTCTTTTTAATCACTAATCGGTTCTTATACTGCAAGCAAGTACTCATTAGGCCCATGAAATGCCTGTGCTTTAAAATAATGGGAGCCGATGTTTCGTACGTTTGGATTTTCTTCTATATCTTTGGTGGTCAAAGAAATGTCACAACCAACACTCATAGGGACCCGGAACAATAATTTTTAGGACATACAAATATTTGGACGACGATTTGAAATATTTGGATGGACGACGTCTGTGGTCTAGTGGTTCGAGTACCGGACTGCTGATTACGATGTCATGGGTTCGATTCCCACAAGTCACAAACATTTATTGTGATGAACTTAAGAGTTCGTGTTTGTCTGGGTGTTTCTTATGTATTATAAGTATGCATTTACAAAAAAATAGTATATAAGTATTATATCCATTGTCTAGTACCCATAGTACAAGCTCTGCTTAGTTTGGGACTAGATGGTGCTGTGTAAAAATGTCCCAGGATATTTATTATTTACTATTATTATTTATTATTATCATATCAGTCAAAAGAGGTCCACTGCTGAACAAAAGCCTCCCCCATAGCCTTTACAGGGACCGGTCGTACCCCTGCTTCAGAACTCCGCCAATCAAGCTATCATTTGTATTTCTTCAGATCGAAGATATCCTCACAAACCTGGGTCTGTACGAGCACATGAACACTCGCGGCTCCCAACTGTCGGGAGGCCAGAGGAAGAGGCTCTCCATCGCGCTGGAGCTCATCAACAACCCTCTTGTCATGTTCCTCGATGAACCTACCACGTAAGTCGACTCATAAACTAACACACCTACGGTTGAAATAAAACTACTTTTTACGGATTTTATCGCGTTATACAATTTATATTATTTTAATCCCGACGTTTCGGACCCTTTACAGCGTCCATGGTCACGGGTGACTAAGGTGGTAGTGGACTAACCTAAGGTTCTTCAGAATGTTTAGGTACTATGGGGCGGACTGATAATTGCATACAACATTACGCAATTGCGAAGTTATCGCAATGACCTACAAATCACACGGATATAATTTCCCAATTACTTTTTAATCCCACTCACGCTTATCAGGCGATGGTAACACATTGTGACGATTTGCTTTCTTTATCATTTACGGTAGTAGATACTTTGGTATTTTTATGTTGTACTTTTTCATAACGTTTCATCTTATCTTGTGCCTTAAGTGTAAATATGCTGCTTAGATAGTTATTACTAGGGAAAAGTCAATTAATTATTCTAATCAAGGTCAATATTAGTGCAATTTTCTACTCTAATGTAACCCAATCAATCGATCTGCAAAGTTAAGCTGCAAAGTTAACCGCAGTCATACAATGGGTGACCATTCTTTTTATCAAGCCACCAACGTGCCTCAAAGAGCCGGTTTTTATACAAATACTAAGAAGCCCACATCTATCTGGTCGGGCTAGTAGCTACCCAAATGTAGCGGGGAAAAGGCTGGCCTTTTCGTCCTAGCACGATGATTTATTTAAAAATGA
This sequence comes from Acronicta psi, assembly GCA_946251955.1. NCBI lineage: Eukaryota > Metazoa > Arthropoda > Insecta > Lepidoptera > Noctuidae > Acronicta > Acronicta psi. The sequence continues at coordinate 3,254,778 of OX276475.1, read as the reverse complement.
GAAAGGAAAGCTTTAGCCAACATAACTTAATATAAACGCGGAATGCTCGCTTGCTGCCTTGCAATTTACTCATTACTGCGGTTAGTAGAGAAATCTTTAGCTTTAGAAATCGGTTGATCTCCCAAAAGGTCATGTCTTCGGCGATTAAATTGTTGGATAAAGTTCCAAGAAATACATCAGCACGTCGTGCTTGGTTCTTTTTGGATGAGGCCAAGGCAAGGTAAAAGGCACCCTAAACCGACAAGCATGTATAAGGAGATTAATGAGTATAAATGATGCGAAAGGGGTGTGCTAAGATCGTAGTAAAATGTATAGTGATTGACTGATGAAATGTTTAAGGACACCTCGTTAACGTCGATCGTCCCTCATGTAGGTTTTCGGGCACACAGGAAATACCAGAAAATGTAATAAGATTAGGATCTCTTATTAGTTCTGCATCTGTCAATCTGGATACGTAGATAATTCACCACTATAGATTATGTCGAGGCCGTAATTGCTCCTGTTGTCCAGTCCAACGAAGTCAGGAGGTGGTTCGATCCAAACTTTTGACAACATCTGTGGATCACGAGGTTCGATAAGTGTATATAAGTATTATATCCATTTCTAGTACACATGGTACAAGCTCTCCTTTGTTTGGGACTAGATGGTGCTGTGTAAAATGTCCAAAAGAACCTTGTTAACCTTATCTTCTCTTTCCCAGGGGTTTGGACAGTTCATCGTGCACGCAAGTGGTACAGCTTTGTCGGAGCCTGGCACATCAGGGCCGCACCATCGTGTGCACGGTGCACCAGCCATCAGCCTCGCTGTTCGCTCTGTTCGACCACGTGTATGTGCTGGCGGCCGGCCGCTGCATGTACCAGGGTACCACGAAGAACCTGGTGCCTTACCTCGACCAGGCGGGGATACCCTGTCCCATATATCACAACCCTGCTGATTACAGTAAGTGCATCTTGTTTGTTCTTATTGATATCGACTTGAACTTTACTACATTAAAATTAAAAGACTTTACTATAGAAAAAAATACTTTATTATTAATACGTTTTTTTTATTGTATTTGACATCAACAAATTTGAATATATATATTTTAATAATATATTATTTAACCTTAATTAGATTCAAGAATTGAGTTCTAAAAACAATATTGACATATGGATACATAATTTCCGGATGATTATAATTCAATCGGACGATTTTAGTATGTAAAACACTTTTTTAAAACGTTATTATGCATGTACTAAAGGTTATATTTATTTTCGTACTCCTAGACTTAAAATTTGGAAAAAAGAAAGTTCGTAAGTGTTAAAAATATCCAGCTAAATATATAATATATGCATGATGTACCTATATTTTTTAGTTTTTTTGTCATTTTTACTCAGCATCATCTAGTTCCCAACTAAGCAGTGCTTGTACTATGGGTTCTAGACAATGGGTATATAACTTATATACTTTTTGTAATTGCATACGTATAATACATATATACAGGCAACACCCACAAATATATATAGTCATCACAAAAAATCTTATTTCAATACCTCAATTGTCCACAGTCATAGAGCTGTCTTGTGGGGAGTACGGGCAGGACAAAATTGACCTGATGAGCAACAAATCTGAAAACGGGCGGGCTTTGGACTGGTTTGACGACCACCAGAGCATCCCCACGATGGAGGGGCTCCGCAAGCAGCTGCCTCTCAGCGTCCTGCGAGAGACTGAGCCTACAGGCGGAGACGAAGAGACAAGCCAGTCCAACCAGCTCAATGTCCTCATCAAAAGAGGCTTTATGAAGGCCAAGAGAGATGCGGTAAGAATGATTTATGATGATCGTCTTTTAGATACGAAGTTATCTGGGTCTGGGGTTGCGCATTGCTAAATATTCTGCCGTTAAGCAATAAAGTACTAAGAGTATTGCGCTAGTTTGAAGGGTGTACACAGAATACGTTATTGATATTACTGGTGTTGCTGGCGTCTATGGGTTGCGGCTGCTTACCGTCAGGTGGTCCGTATGTTTGTTTGTCATCTTAAAAAACTATACCATCTAAGAAGGATTAGGCAAAGGTGTACTAATTTACACACACAGTTCGGTATGTTTGGGTTGTATAGGGGGCGAGCCAAAACTTCGAACTGCTTGTGAGAATTTCATAGAAAGACTCAATAAGACTGCTCGACCTGGAAATGGAACCCAGGACCTGTCAGGACTGACAACTCAGGACGACTAAGGGTGACTGCCATAGGACCACTAGAGTTCAACCCGTCATCGTCGTGGTCCTGATCCCATGATAATGACGCAAAGGGCCAGTCATGGCAAGTTCGGTTTAAGTATGAGTCCGACATACCATACATACCATCCATGGGGATCCATGAGGATTTTACGCACATAAAACAAAGGATCATACAGTAAAGTAGCAGTTTGTCAACTAATTACGATAAAAAATCCTCTTCAAAAATAACTAAGAACATGTTCGTTTCTGCAGACGATGACTCACTTACGCCTGATCGTGAACGTCGTGGTTGGCATAATGTTAGGCAGCCTGTTCATCAACGCTGGCAACGAGGGTTCCCGAGTGCTGGAGAACTACAACTTGCTGTTCGCAATCCTCATGCACCACATGATGTCTCCTATGATGCTCACCATTCTTACCTGTAAGTATACTTCTCTTTTACCAACGCAGGGACTGCGTTCATAAGAAAAGATCTTATCAAAATTCAAAGAACATCATTGCTAGTACTTTTGACAAGAATAGTTGCACGGTTTCGAAAGGTTCCTTGTAGAAAAGAGAAGCAAACAACTTTATAGACAGCACTCTCAAAGGTTGACTTGTATGGCGTGTCTGAAGATATTGAAAAAAGGCTTATTGAATTTTTTTCAAACAATAAGTACCGTAAAATTCTGCTAAAATGAAATTAAGTGTTAGTTTGAACGCAAGCATTTGACACTCACCGAGATTAAAGTCTTTAAAAGTAGATAATTAGTTCATAAAGCAGGATTTCCTCATATTCATATGAAAAACTTCTTAAGACTGCAAAAAATATTCTAATTATAACGTATATGGATTTATAAAAACTTGTAAGGTCATATGATTGATAAGTTTCAATTACATTACATACTGTTTCCTCATTTTTTACAGTTCCCAATGAAATGTCAATATTGTCCAAGGAGCACTTTAACAGATGGTACTCACTGGGATCTTACTACATATCGATTACTCTAGTCGATCTCCCCGTATCGGTAAGTAAACTCCAACATTTGTTTTGGATAATTACATTGTTGGACTTTTTTATGTTTTCTGAAAAATAACGTCATGATACCTCGTTTAAAATGCTACTCCACAAGAATGAAAGGGACTGCATATTACCATCCAATTAAAAGATGTCAGAAAAATATTTGTGGCAGTTCCGTACACCTGAATCACATTGAGTTTCTGGAATCTAACTTCTACAACACAGTGGAGATCAGAAGACTCCAATAAAGACCCCTAATACTCCCGTGTTGGAAACTCATAAGGATTCGGCATAAGGATTTGGATAAGAGTCAGCACAGTATGTCCTTTTCTTCCTTTGACTCCTGGAAATCCTCAATAGGAAGGCTCAACATATTCATAAAATATCAAAGCGCAATTCATAAACTCACGAATTTAAGACCTACCTATTTCAATTATTTCAATAAAGGAAAAAATCGACTCGAAGCTGCGTCTTCTGGTTAAATACACCAGACGCTATGACCACAAAGCCACCGGGAGTCCTACTCGCCAAGTGGAAATCCTCTTGACATTCTAAATTTACGTCCCTGACGTTAGCATGGAAAATTCTTAAAAAAATATATACTTACCTATTTCAATGTCGATTTTCTTGCATTCCAGATAGTGGGGTGTGCAGTGTTCAGCGTGATAGTGTACACGATGTCGTCGCAGCCGCTGGACATAGTGCGGTTCAGCATGTTCTTCGCCATCTCTCTGTACACCGTTTTGGTGGCGCAGAGCTTCGGACTCATGATCGGAGCCGTTTTCAGCGTTGTTGTAAGTACTTCTTTGAACTGCTTCTTCGGGGTCAGTCGGGTTAAAGGCATTTGTATATAACCAGCGTTGGGGGTTGGGTATTTATTTATTTATTTATTTATTTAACTCAAAAGAAAACTTACAGCTAGGTACAAATAAGTAATTACTAGGAAACACAAAATAAGGCCAATTACAAGTTTTCACAATTAGCTTATAAACAAATTAGGTAAAAAAGATATTGCCAGTAGATAAGCTAAAGCTAAATAACACGTAACAAAATCTCCATTATTTAAAATAGTTGTTGCACATGATTTTTTTTAGGTTGGTGATACTAGTGTTGAAAAGATCGATATCAATATTTTGAGACAGTTCGTTGAAACATCTACCCACTCTTACTAGGTATGAGTTCTGCCTATAAGTACAGTTGGCTGCTGGCGTGCTTAAGAGATTAGGTTTTCTCAGCAATGCAGAAGGTATGCGAAGGCCAATTTTTTGCATCAATTCAGGACAATCAGAAATGCCATTCATGACTTTAAATAAAAAGGTTAAGTCAGCAATTCTTCTACGTAGTATGGGACAACACGAGTCTATATGTTATGGTAAGAAGTCGTTCTGTTTAGTGCATGGAAGTAATATAGAGAGTAGGTACTTCGCGTCTTGTGTCAGAGAGAGAAATGCCATAAAGAGACGCTTTGGTCAGCTTGAGACTATAATTTCTACAAATTCAATATGTATATCAAAATATAAAATAAAATAAAGGCTTTTCATTACTATTAATTAAAGTTTAAAGTTTATTTATTTGTGCAAAAAGTAAGTACATACAGATCTCTTAAAAACTAATGGTACTTAACAATATCCATATTTAATAAAAAAGAAACATCTTTTGAAATTATAATAATCTGCAGTCCTCTCTACATATAATTAAGTGGGAGGTCGTACCCTAAGTAACGATGCAAGCGGGTTGTTGACCGCAATACCGGCAATACCAGCTCTTTAACACCGATTACGCTACTACCGGTTATAAGCCTCAAGTATTCGGACTTCCAAGGTGAGCTATGTATTAAGTCACGAGACAGAAACAAAACTCTTTCATCCTTTCACGTGTTTTGAATTTCTACAAATATGTAAGCTTTTGTAGTAGCGACTATTTTGAAAAACTGTTTAAAGACTTGTTTCTCCATAAGTTCTCGTTAAATTACTTGGCACATAATTTTATACAAATTCTGTTCCAATTTTATATTTATCCGACGAATAGCGGCTATCCAGAGGTGGTGAAACAGGCCCTTAGTTTGCTATGAGAGATAAGAAAATGCATGCATTGTTGGCGACTGGCTGGCAACAGTTCTGTTTTTGATCGTTTTTATTTTTGATATTTGATTTAATTGTTTTTTGTTCTGTCAGTGTGTGTGTCATGTCCATGATTGTGAAATAAACTACTTCCAGTGTTACTAAATTTATCTTAAAAAACCACCATAGTTTGATTTTCTTCATCAGTCCACTTTTCTATGATGTATTAAATGTCGGTTTATGATAGTTTTTTTTTGCATGTGGATATACGACACGATGGCATTTGATTTTTCATTTTCATTAACTGATTTTTATTTTTTACAGAACGGCACATTCTTGGGGCCAACGCTGTCAGTACCTATGATGATGTTCGCCGGCTTCGGAGTGACTCTACGGGACCTGCCCTCCTACTTGTACTGGGGCTCCTACGTATCGTACCTGAGGTATGGACTGGAGGGCTTCATCGGAGCCATCTATGGATTGGACAGACCCATCCTGGACTGCAATGAGGCACTATACTGCCATTATAAGTGAGTATCTCCATTTTTGTGCATTGAAACTGCATACAGTTCTCCCCAATCTTATTGTCCGGCTTGAAGTTGGCACGAGCTAATTTCAACCCGGCTGTAAAAATCAGAAAGAGAATATTAAATTAAAATGCCTTTTCTTTTGTATTTATTATATCTAGTCCAATATTTTTCTTTCTACGTTTTTTGAGATTGGCGAGAACTGTGCCTATCTTATGTCTAAACAAAATGGGTTATTTTTATTAGAAATTTTATTTTAGTTCTCTCCCGATAGATGTCGCTACTAGTATATTTTAACAAAACGGTGCTAATGAGTTGTATGGATGGTCATATTGGACAGCAATTTTTTTTCGGCAACCCATTTGCTGTCCCACTGTTTGGCACAGTTGTCCCCTGTCAGTAAAAATGCATCACCTTTCTTCGTTTTTAGATATTTCTGTCAACCTAAAATAAATAAAAATCTCTACAGGTATACTTATAATCGTCTCGTTTACAGGCACCCCCGTACATTCCTGAACGAGGTGGCGATGTCTCCGGATCAGTTCTGGTGGGACGTGCTCGCGCTTTCCATATTCGTGGTGACCCTCAGGATAGCCGCCTTCGTTCTGCTCAAGTGGAAACTAAACGCAGTGCGATAAACATAATGTACTGAGAGTTATTAGAGTGTTAGTCGTCATCGTCATCATTAATCTTCGGTTAGCAGGCGGATAGTTAATCATAGTTTTGCGGATTTTCTAGAGCCGTATTCTATAATGGTCTTAATAAAAGTGTAATCGTCAGCTCATCATTTCATTTCAAATTGTTTATGAAACATTAACCTCTCGAAATTAGGTGGCGTATTGAGTAAAACACTAATATGCTATGCGACGTCATTTTACGACGGAGTAAATATGCTACAGCAGTTGGACTTTTATAGAATGTTTGCTACGGGCCTATGTCTGCGCCTACGAATTAAGCCTACGAGGTTTTTTTCGTAGCATTCGTAGACAACGCTACGAATAATTGTTTTGGCATTACTTCGATTAGAACGTTGTACTTTATAAATAGTTGAGTATCATTTAATTACATTTTGCATTTTAAAATTTTGAGGCATCTATGATTGCGAATATCAATGAGTACAAAACTATTATGCGCAGAAATCTATTGTTCTAAGGAGAAAGAAAATGTTTCAAAAATAAGTAAAAAATATTATAATTTTCAGCCCAAGCAGTTTACTGTATGAATTCCAATGATATTTAAAGTACACACTACGTACTGCTTTTCTTTGAATTGTAACATCTTCATAAATGAGTGTTTCATGATAATTTACGTTTAAGCTTGAAATATTTCTAAGGGTCAGGTAACAAAACTGTGATAAGTTTCCAAAATATTTTATTTGGTTCTAAATATTTCAATTATTAGACGATTTTTTTTTCATTTATTTTCGTATGATCGTTGTAGGTATACTCGGTATAAAAAGCATTTTAAGATAGATCGCTTTTATTTTTTACTGATTATACTTACATGTCACTGAAATTCAAGGCTGTGAGGTCTGGCCAATTGTCTAATGGAACTATAGATTGACGTAAGAAGATATCCTTCAACGTACATATAAGGGGAAATACTGTTTAAATTAAAATAACATTTGAATACAGGCACTGGCCAGTAAAGCATTAACAGGTTTTGCGATTGGATTAGTAGTTTCAAACTTAGAATAATGCCATATTTTAACAGCAAAACGAATTGTGCCTGTAATCAATATTCGCCAAATTAGCCGAAATAATATAGATAGGGTAATTCAAGTAATTTTAAATTGTTGTATGACATGACTTTGTACCTACCAGTTTGTAGGAGACATTAATGTACACAAATGTTTTTGTGTTAGTTTTTACTTGCCTATGTTAGTTGCTCAATTAGGTATTTATTTGTAACTAGGCATAGATCTACAGGCTTCTTTTTAAAAACAATGGACCCATAGACAAATGACCGCCGTAGCGTATTAAATAAATATGTCAATGTCATTTGAGTCTTCATAAAATTTATCTATGAGGACAGCATCGTGTGATTTTCAGTTTTACAAACATAATTAAAATAAGGCCTGTTTAAATCTATAGCCTGTACTGATTTATTACATTAGGTAGGTAGATAGAACCTTAATATTATACGGTGATAATTTTGTAAATATGTTTTTGTAACAATAAAATAAATTTTTGGTAAATAAGTACGCTTTTCGTTTTTCCTTCGTATGCAACGACCATTTATTTTTCTACTAACATCGTAAGGACCAATTACGTAATTTACTGCAGTGCTATTCTAATGGCCTTAATCTATTATAACGATGCTTAAACTCTTTGTACACGCTACCTAAACGTTGTATGAGATCATTTAATATTATTATTACTCTGCCGAAGGCTAAAATGACCTGACTTATCACCTCGTTTGACATGCGCATCATGAAATAATTATGTCGTCACTATCTTGTACCAACCAACACTATAGCTTGAGACGAGATGAAGAATGTCACGTCAAAGTTATAAAGCGATTAGCCCCGCTGAACGTTTTACCAAAATTCCACCTCCCAATTCTCAAATCCTAAATAACGCATTCATATCTTATTTGATTGAGTTACCGAAGTGACCCGTTACTAAAACGAAACAGAACGAATTAAAAAGTTGGGGAGTGTTTTCATTTCGCGCACGTTCTGTAACAACATCAATTCTGCGATCAAGAATTTTTGAGTTTTCATCGATATGATATTATTGCCTATTATTTTATTGTATGATTTATGATGTAATATTAATAAATGCTGATTCTTTCTTTATACACTCTATCATAAATTTTTAAACTTATCATTTAAGTACCATATAAAGTTAAAGATAGATTCGACTGCGGGCGACGTGCATTATTATTATAATTTCGATTTGTTGAAGTTTTCTGCAATAATACTATTTTATCATAATAGCCACCGATTTTCTACAGTTTTTAAATGTTTATATTATATATAAACATATTATATTATATTATAACTTATGCTACGTTCGAGGTACTTAATCAAAGGACTAGTATGTAAAATTTTATGAACTTAACTTTACGAACCTTTGTGGAAAAGAAATAAATTATAGTTCCTATTATCAACTATTATAATAGTAACTAATATGTAGTGGTACTACTAACACAATGGTAAGATAATTGAGATAATCGGATTAGGGAAGTCTGAAACTATGTAGACAAAAAATATCTAAAAAATATGACAACTAAATAGTGTTAGAATAAAACTAAATAATTCTAAATAGGCTGGAAACGGCAGTATTTTTACAAATTAAAATATTTGAAACAACAGTAGGTAAATCGTATTCTACGCGATTGTGGTGTTTTATGGATTCTTTTTACTTAATTTTATCTTTTTGTGTCCCCAAACGTAGTCGATAAGCTGCCACTGTGCGTAATATAAGATGGTCAACATTGCTAGCGTGGAGAAGTATGTTGTAAGCAACATAGTGCTGGCAGCATCTGTCAAGAACGCGTACACTGATTCACCTTTTAATAGCTCCACGTACAACCTGAAAAAATAATAAGAGGATAAGTTTATATTTAACTTAAGAAATAAATAGGATCCAGTATTGATCCCTTAGAAGAAAAAAAAATACATTGATGTAGTGCAAATAACTACGCCAGCTAGACAGACGCGAGAAACTTGCGCATGTGAATACTTTTTATCAAGGTACTAATTACGCCGACAAGAGAAAATAAGACAACCTGCATGCCGCAAAACAACGCAAATGTAAAGATGGTCTGTCATCTGACCTGTTTTTTTGCACGCAAGTGTACATAACATTGTGCACTTTAAAACTTGATGATGCACCGCTGTGTACCCAGATAACATACCCACGACCCTGTCATGGTCGTGGTAAATATTACTGACCCCGCATGGCTATGACATTTTAGTCGTTATGAGGCATACCTTACTGCCACCTCTCCAGATGGCAGGAATCAATTTTTAACCCCCGACGCAAAAACGACGGGGTGTTATAAGTTTGACGTCTCTGTATATGTGTGTGTGTGTGAATGTGTGTGTGTGTGTGTGTGTGTGTGTGTGTGAGAGAGAGTGTGTGTGTGTGTGTGTTTGTGTGTGTGTGTGTGTGTGTGTGTGTGTGTCTGTGGCATCGTAGCTCCCGAACGGATGCACCGATTTTGATTTTGTTTTTTTTTTTTATTTGAAAGGTGAATTAGTCGGGAGTGTTCTTAGCTATGTTTGATGAAAATCGGTCCAAGATGGCCGCCGCCACAAAATAGCGGATTACATATTTTTTCACAACTCCCTCAATATGGGTATCAAATGAAAGGATTTATCTAAGAGAATACTATGTAAAATTTCAAATCCAAGATGGCCGCCACCACAAAGTGGCAAATTACATTTCGTGTCGGGGGTTTTCATTTAGTTTAGGTTATATTAATATAGTACGATCCCACTATAAGATCTCGGCTCAGTCACCTAACAATTTATCGTAATTATACATACTCGAAGTGCAGTTACAAAGAATTATCTCGATACAATACAATTAGATATGAACGTCATTGAACTTAATTGCCGGCTTTTATAAATGATTACTAGATTTTGTTTACAAGTTGGCATGCATTTTTTAATCGTACGGGATTAAAAACCAACAACGGCAGCCTACTGCCCCTAGCGACGTCATCGAGAGTTTTCACTTGCGCGTTGTCATTTTGAGACCTCATTTGTTAAGCCTCATTTCATCATCAAACCTATATACTGTACCACTGCTGGGTTCGGATCTTCACAGTATGAGAGAGATCAGGTTATAGTCCACCACGCTGGCCTAATGCGGGTTGACAGACTTCCCATGCCGCCGAGAAAATCTCTCAGATACATTTTCCTCGTGATGTTTTCCGTCACCGTTAAATTGTTAAGTGTTAATATTACGAAAACTGCCGGTGCATGCCTTGGATTCGAACTCGAGACCTTTGACTTGGCGGTCCAGCGGCCATATAACTAGGCTATCACTGCTAAGTTACCTAACCAATATAAGTATTTCACTAGGTACCCTTCAAACCGGGACACTATAGTCACACCTGTGACACTCCATACAAACTATCCGATCCTTACCGCTACACACTACAATACCAAATGTCAAACTTGTCAAAATTACGTTTTTACGTGACGGTGCGTAGGGTTTGTTGGCAGTCCGGCAAGAACACCGGCAGAATGCGGGGGACTTGAGGTATCTGACGTTATGGAGGGGCGGAGAGTGGCCATTCTGTTATTCATTATTCTGTACTATAGCACAGAATAATGAATAACAGAATGGCCACTCCCCATTATTGTTTAACGGCTTAAATTAGTCAAAAAGAGGACCATAGCAGCATTTATGTACCTCCTCAATCTTATTAGAAACGCATTAGACTACTTATAACCTATTGGGAAAATAAAGTTGCGAAAAAATATTATACGTACATAATTCCATAAGCAGTCACCAGCCCCACGAGTACCGTTAATCTGGGCTTCATAGTGTCCGGCCGATTTCGGGGAGTAAGGACCAGGTCCATGATGACTGTGACCATGGAAATGGAGTGTAATGAGTGTTGTGTCCAATAGGGAAGGCACTTAAACACACGCGGTGGAGCTATTAGGGCTGGCTGCGCCTTGAATAGCGTCCAGAATACTACGTCTGATAGCTGAAAAATATATAATGTTACAAAACCCTGTCCTACCCGAAAGGGGTATATAGGTATCCCAATCACATTACCAGATAAAATAAAATAAATAAAATATTCATAAAAGTAAGGCAGGTAAGTAATGAAGTTTTAAATTCACGATTTTTGTACAAAAAATACCCAAAATGTAGCAATTTTCTTAAATGTGACAGCACTATCACCTGCCGTGGTATATTAGGGACCTGTGACGATTGCCCTTGTAGCTATGCATCTAAGTTTCATTGTTTAATAAAAAATATTTACTTTTATTCGGAATATTTTTTTTAGGATTAGATAAAGGCAATCTAATATAGATACCTAATAATACCTTCACGGGTCGGACAGGGTTTTCTTAACACATTGTATGTACATATCACACCTATACCTCCAGAGGAGTACTACTATACACTTTTAAAGAAAGGTAAAGGGTAAGGTAAAGGTAAGGTAAAAGGTAAGGTAAAAGGTAAGGTAAAAGGTAAGGTAAAAGGTTCGAAGGTGCCTTAAAAAAACAATAGTACAGTAGTCCCAGTAAAAGTTGTGCCCAACTGAATCCATGCTTCTAAACTTCGACCTTTGGATTCAGTTGGGCACAACTTTTACTGGGACTACTTTACAATTATTTTTTTCTGATGTACTTAAATCATATCAAGATTAATCAAAAGTCTACTTTGTAGTCGATGTTTTGCATATGAATTTGGAATGTTAATGGTGAGTATCGTGGATTTGAACGCAGACGTATTTTTTCCACGACAGAATCCAAACTGGAGAACCGTGGGAGTTCGGATTCTGTAGTCGAAGTAAATATAAGACTTACAATCGTGATGGGCCCCAAGGCAGCAGTCATGGTTACATCCAACAGTACTCTCAATTTATGCAAGTGAGCTGGCTCTTCACCTCGCTTCTCACGCCAATCGCAGTATAAGCAGAGAGGCAGATATATTAGCGACACCACCTGAAAGTAGGGTTGGTTTTAATGATACACCATTGACGTTAGTATTACCAAGTAAGAAGGCCCTTCAGCAAGATTAGAAGCATTGACATTTGCAAAAGGCCTCTCGACCTTAATCTAAATTTTCATAAAATGCTATCACTACTGTACACGTGCTTTTTATGTATTCGCTATCTCTGTACAGATAAATACCTAGTAGTATAGAGTATAGCTACAATAAGTTCAATGTCCGGGCTATGTCTTTGCATACGAAATTAAAGGGATTGTGAAAATTAAAACTGTGTTTCACCTGATATAGGTAATTAATTCGCCACCCTGTATAGGTAAGACATTATATTTAAAATCCGAATATAATATTTTTTACTTTAAACATAAGCAGACAGATGTGAAGTATTCACAATAGATGTCGCTACGTCACCTTTAAGACGTAAATTAAAATGTGAAGGAAGATTTCGACTGGCGAGCGGGGCTCTCGGTAGCTTAGTGGTCAAAGCGTCTGGTGTACCGAACCAGAAGACGCAGGTTCGAATCCTGCCTGCCAGCCGATTTTTTCCGATGGAAAATGCTTAAAAAATACAAAAAGATAGCAGACAGATTGCAGATGCGCATGATTAGTATTTATACATAAAGCAATCAAACATATTTACATTGAACCAGAATGTGATTAGCCTCCATCGGATGTGGCTGTATGCCCTAACGTCAGGGTCTTCATCACCAGTCAGATCTATCGTCAGGGTTACCACCGCTGTCACTAAAAGATGAACAAATGCAAAACTATAGCACCACAGTCTCAAATTCAACAATGAGTATCCATTCATTGTTATATATTTAACTTTTACGGAATGTTTCGCCATTTTCACTGGCATTTATATATAGTTTTTTTTATATATATTTTATAGTAAAGGCAATTTAAGGACGTCGCATCGGTATCGCTTTGACTCGCGTTTTATTACTGTGCAACTTTTCAAAACACTGGCTTATTATATGGTAGTTATTATACTTATTATCTGCAATTGATAATTTAGAATTTAATAGCGAATTTGCTTCTAGCAAACTATTCTAATTTACTTTGGCAATTTATTACATAATAAATAGGCTGGTAGTAATACACGTAGCTATAAACATGTGAAAAAATATATATTTTGCTCATAATCATTTCTATAATATTTGTTATAGACCATAATTACGCTATGTAGGTAATGAAAACCAGAACGATTAATAACGTATAATTGCTGGGAGTGTTACCTCTCTGTAAGTATAATATTCTGTGGGAGTTTAATAGTGTTGGGATGGGAAAAATTGAAAATGGGGTTTTAAAGTTCTTAATTATAAAGTAAAGTAAAGTAATTACAAATGTTTGTAAATAAATTATAAAGTAGTAATTTAAATGGAACACAGATAAGCATAAGCATAAGACAGTCATAGTCAATACATAAGCTTTAAAATGTTCCATAATTTTTCAGCTGAGACCCAATAACACTTACACTCAAAAGTTTCCACACTGTCCTTACTTTTTCCACTATCAAACACACAATTTCCACACTATGTCCTTATTTTTTCCACTATCGAACACACAATTTCCACGCTGTGTCGTTACTTTTTCCAATATCAAACGCACAATTATTTGTCACAGATAGAAATCTACGATAACCACGAAACGTGCAAACTAATTTATATTATAGTATAGCTACGTGTGCCGCTTGACTTTCTAACATTCTAACACTTTATGTTATCAAGCTTTACCTTTTACGATGTTACCAATGTTACACTTTTAAAACTCTTTGATTAGACAGCGAGGTAACATTAGGTCCATATCTTATGTATCGACGGTGGACCACGCTAAACCCGCAATAAGCTAGTATGCCATTATTTTTAAAGAGTTATTTGGTCACATAGTTCGATAACATCAGGATAGTAAAATTGCTACCCGTGACCTAGATCGAATTTTAGTAAGCAAAATACACAACTACTGAGCCTTCTCCAAAACTACCCTACGTGGTAGTTGTCTCCTCTCTTGTTGTTTAACTAGGTAGCTAACTAGGTTAAAACTATCATCTATAGATATTAATATTATAAAAAAGAAAGATTTGATTGTTTGTTTGTTTGTATTGAATAGGCTCCGAAACTACTGGACCGGTCACTTATCATAGCTCATTTATCGTTTCGCTATATACCATCACACTACGACTAATAGAAGCGGAGTAGCAATGCAAAATGTTGCAAAAATGGGGGAAAAAAGTTATCAAGCTAGTGTGAAATAAGAATTCTAATGAAAATATTTGAAATCGGATCAGTTGGTCGACTGATTGTTGTCCTAAGATACGACACTCCCCCTTGCCGTCTGCTTTAATCGGACTATATCAAAGACGATTAACTTTTACAGTAATTTTATAACTTTACATTACTTTTTTTTACTCTTCGGATAATTATTGCGTCATGCAGCGCCATCTCCTAAGAGTAGGACAGAACTTCATGCCCTGTAGAAATGTATTTTAGCAAAGTTTTGTCACACAGTTTTATTGTGTTGCTGCCTTAAAACGCTCAAATTACTTTAGGCGTAAGCCGGTAGATGGCATTCGTGTTAACATTACTTTTGCCGTATTAAATTTAATCTAACACCTTCGATTATAGACAAAGATTAAAAGTACTAAGGCTAATATTCAGAGACGAAACTAAGCGTAAACTTACGCTTCTGTATGTCAAATTGTAATACAAATTTGAAGCAGAACGGTACTTAACGCGAGTCGTATCCGAATTTTAGCCGAAGTAAGTACCTACTTAGAGTACATTGAAATGAAAACCGGTTCATAAAGTAATATAGTAGGTATAGGATCATAAAGCTATATAGGATTATAAAGTTGTTGAACTGGAAGATTCTACTGGAAATTGTTGGGTTACAGGCTTAAATGAAGAGATCTTTTCGTTTTTAAAGCAACATTAGACTCCTAAAATTGATCCTTTATCCTTAGGTATCGACTTCAGCAGATAAGTTCTAGCACCCTCTACTGTACAAACTTTTTATTGATTTCCATTTTACAAAACAACATACAAAAAACATAGTAATTAACAGACAATAGAAAAATATTTGGTTTGACCCCCCCGGTGGGTCAAATTTTCAGTTCAGGTTTTTGAATATAATAATTTATTAGATACCACTATGCTACGGCTACGCCGTAGTAGCTCGTAGCTTGGATGGTTTGCAATTTAATTAGTGCTAGAGGCTTAGGCTTATATTCAGAGACGATGCTAAGCGTAAAGTAATGCTTCCGTATGTCAAATTTGTATGACAATTTCTCTGTCTGTCTGTCTCTGAATGCCTTAGAGTGCTTACGCTCTTTCACAGGCCGAGCTTTATTGTTTTCAACCGACTTCAAAAAAAGGAGGAGGTTCGCACCGACTCCAAGTTAGTTAAAAATCATAATGTAAATATGTACCTGTTATTTTTTGCTTTTCTAGTTCCCAGGTGTTTTTTGTTTATAGATAAAACATTCTATTTTAAGAATTCATTGACACTTAATACAATCTGATCCACATTTACAAATAATTTGAGTGCTACGCCAAAGTGATCGTTTCGTAGCCCGTTGCTACGAATTCTTTATTTTATATAATAATCTAACTTATTTAATTTTTTGATACATTTTTTCATTACTAAGATTATCATGAGTTTAATTTTCTGCCTTTGCCTTTTTTATGAAAATTCTGAGATACTATTTGTTACGGGAAATATTGAAAACTACATAGCAATCTACTAAGTATTTACGCGCATTTGCAACAAGGGCGTAAGTATTCAATAATTGAATCGAAGTGCCATTGAGTTACAAAACAATTATGACAAGAATACGAAACGAGTTTTCTGTTACAGTTAGGGAAGAAATTCTAGAAGTAATCCCTAGGCCTAGGATACACAACATTCACCTTTACTTTAAAAGCGACCCGTATATCAGAAGATTAATTTTTAAAAGCAAAAGCAGAGCAGAGCCCTACTTAAATAACTTTAAATTATTTATTTCATAGTTCGCTTATGTAGCTAGGTACCTACCTAAAATACAGCTATATTTACGTTAAATTGTGAAATTGCGTGAGCAGATCATACAAAATATCCTATGTCGATCGCTCGCTTAAGAGTATTGTAACCTAAAGACTTAGTTTTCTCAATCCTCATAATTTTTTTTAAGCATACAAACCATTATGGCCCATAACATGTACAAAAATACAATTCTTCTGAAACATGAAATCTAGCGCTTAATTAAAATGGTGGTACCAGCAGACTTTATTCTTCTTCTTAGTCGCTACACTTTTGACAGAGGTCGTGGTCGTCGCATCAGGGGCACGGTGGCACGCTTTAAAGACTTTATACCTCAATGGTTACTATCAAACTATAAATCAATAAAGCACAACGTGACGTTGTTTTCACGAGTCCGGGTGCCACGCGTCCTACTGAGCGATAGCACCGCGGTAGTTATCTGCCTCGCACCGACCATAACGAGTTTAATCCTAACCGATATTGATTTGATCACTACTCTTATAATGCCGCGTTCAAGAGGGGGCAATTCCTCCTGAATCTATTCATTATTACACATTGCAGCTCCTCAGCATTTCGTCCCATGTACACTTCCCTGTGGAGGTATTCCCTGGGGACTAAAGCGTGGGGTTCTTCAAGTTTTTGCAGGTTTGGCAACCCGTGAGTCATGCTTCGGTTTTGTAAACATCAGTAGGCTGCAGTTACTGCCCACTATCAAGCGGACCACATGCTTGTTTGCCACCCATGCGGCATAAAAAAACTACGATTCTTCTAGTCGGCTTTTTCTGGTTGAGCATAGAATCGGAAGACATTAGTTTTCATATAACATATACTATTTATAGGCGATATATCTTCATTTAATGATGATGATTATGATAGATCAATTCTATTACGTTGATGAAATAAAACCTTTCACTTTGATTGTTAGATTAACACTGATTTATTGGAAATATACTGAACATATTTGCAATATTACATGAAATGCCGACGTGTGCTGAATACGAAGCGCGTGTTTGCTAAATTAATGTACGGATCCGTACACTATTAAAAAAAGATTTGCAGTCAATGAAGACATTATCTACAAAAGTATTACCTAAGTGTCGTTTTTATTATTATTCGTATTCGTATGATATTCGTTATGATAACAATTCACACAGAGTTCCTCTGAGCTACTTCAAAACTCTCTTTTCTCATAATTTTGCCAACCATCACCCTGTTGATAAACACCCCTCACTACATAGGACCATGGCTGATCAAACTTAACAGTCTTGAGAAATCTCTAATCTGCTTTTAGATGAACTTCGCATTTATCTTTGTTTAGTATTAGACTTAGAATCCACATAAACGCGCCTTAATCCGACATAAATAACCGGGACATCATTAAGTTGAACAGATACGATTGTTTATATTAGGTTATTATCGCCTTTTAATGGCCTACTATCATGCAGCGGACGATATTTGTGCTCGTGATACGAGCGTCAATCATTATCAGCCGTTATAATTAGATGAACATCAAGGACTAGATTATCTCTGGTACTATACACGAGTCATGCTCTGCTATAGGTACTACAAATTAATTAAAAACAAATCGTGCGGCTGTAAGGTTTAAATCTATTTTATTTAATCATCGTCATCATTATCAACAGCCTTCATTATCTCGCTGCTCGGCAGTGCCATTTGCCTCAGTCCTGTACCAACCGCATTCAGTTTGGACCCGCGACTCTTATTATGACGTCTGTTGTCTAGTGGTTCGGGTACCGGACTGCTGATCACGAGGTCGTAGGTTCGATTCCCACAGGACACAAATATTTATGTGATGTACTTAAGTGTTTGTGTTTGTCTGGGTGTTCCTTATGTATTATAAGTATGTATTTACAAAAAAATAGTATATAAGTATTATATCCATTGTACAAGCTCTGCTTAGTTTGGGACTAGATGGTGCTGTGTAAAATGTCCCAGGATATTTATTATTTATTATATCGCTTCACTTGCGTCCTTTTTGGCTACAGTTATCGTCTGACCCCATAACACATAACCTTGTAATAACTATTGTATGCCTACAACTTATTTACCCGTTAGAGGGTGGGTTGCATTCAAATGTGGCTCGTCTGCTAATTTAACGACATACCTAAACCATAAAAAACTTAGATACATACTTTCTCAAATTTCTCCCTACAAGTATATGATACTATTTTTGATTCATTTAAGCTGCTTTAAGTACTGTAATTTCAGTACTACTTATGTAATCTAAACTCTTAGGATGACATTCTGAATATAAAAATTTAACATATAACATTTCAAGATAAGACTACATGGAAAGACCTGGGGTAGGCCTTTGCCCAGCAGTGGGACAGGAACGGCTAACTAAAAAAAAAATATTTTAACATTTTGGACGACCGTCTATACATGTAAAATACTCGTTTAACTATCTATACGAGTAGGTAAGCACCTACAAAGTCATGGACGTCAATCGTATCGGTTCTACCAGTTAATTATTATCTTATATTTTGCTTATGTGCACGAGACCGTATGGTGACACATTATCGCTACATTTTACCAGGAAATTAGATCCAAGTTATAAATCAATAGACAAAACAAACGAATAAAACGTGTGACTAAAGTACTTTTGAGAGCAGATTAAATATTAAAAGGAGATTTGATGTTGAATGGTTACTGCACTACAATTTGTTACTAAAAACTCATGATTAAAAAAAATGGAATATTATTTTATCAATTGAACTGTTTTTATGATAATTTGTCCCATTTTTGCGTTTCACTAGCTATGTCCTTGAATCTATTCTATACTATTAGAGCATGAGACAGACATGACAGCGCCCAACTGTCTGCCCTCTGTCTAACCGACGATTATGTTATGTATACACGATTTAAGTAAACTGAAGGAGGTTCTTCTATGAGGTTGGCCTCGCGGAAGCACTGGTGGAAATTAAATGGAAGAGCTGTCACATTTTTTAAATTCAAAAATGGATTCCACCAGAATCTTTAATTTAGAACGTCACAAAAAATATGGGCATGTCATTCAATTGGTAAGTAGCTGTTTCAAAAATAAACAGCTAAAACTGTGTCTCAATAAAATCAATATTTTCTTTCGTGAAAACTATGGATAGTTTATCAGGAAAGAAAAGACTGATTTTATTTTTGCTGTATCCTTTGCTTTTATAATAAAAGGCTTATTAAATTCTGAGGTGATATTATACATAAACATGTCCAAAATAAACCACTCTGGTTTTCAAGCTGTTTGGAATTCCGACAACCTCAGTGTAAGTACCTATAATCTAAATCTTCAGAATGGCTACCGGAGTCGACGGCTTTGTGTAGGCTATTGTAAAAATATTATTCAAATACTGACACTAAACACTTAATTTTGTTAATTATTATATCTACCTTTTAGATCTTAACATTAACAAACCGTAATGCTAAGATTCTAGGTAAATGTCGTCATTATCGCAATAAAATCGCAATCATATATGCAAAGCACATACCTATCACACGGAACACAATATTGTTAGCAGGCGCATTGTGTGACGATGTAAAAACCACTTAAGTGTCGACTCTAACGAAGTAGACTTAATAAAATCAATATAATTCCTTCCCCTACTAACTATAATTGCGATTATAAGGTAGGTTTAAGTAAGATCAATTAATAACATTGTGTTCGAGTTACAATCGAACACTCAGCAAATATGCATCATTGCATTTCACGCAATTATGTACATTTCGCTCAATTTGGCTAAATAATTATTAGTCAGTACGCGTTCACCTCTCTTTCGAGACACCGCGCGCTCGTTACCATTACCATAACCATTTTACCATTAATTTACCATTTTTTACCAGTTTAAGTGTTTAGTTAGTTATTGTAATTTTATACTAATTTATGCGAGTGTTTTTAGTGCGTTAATATACTTATACTTTTTATCATATTTGATGTCTTTGACTTTAACCTTCTCATAAATTTATCAATCGAGAAAAGTGTTTGTTAGAACCATATTAAAACAGACCTTTTCTACACATTGTTTATTGATAAGAAGATTATTATTCTCCTGAAAAACTTCTGACCCTGTGAGATTTCATTTAAGAAAATTATCGTCAAACTTTATTACAAATTATAAATATATAGATATAAATCAATTTACAAGTTAATATTTTAGATTTTTAATACCTATAGCGTCGGCTTTCATTACTAGTTAGGCGGAGGTGTGCTAACGTACACCCGCCGGTGTGTTTAGGCCATTAACTGGACACAACTCCAAACTTCGAACTACTATTTAAAAGAAAAACACAATAACACTATGCTCGACCTGGGAATCGGATCCGGGTCTTAGAGCTTAGCAGTTGCGCTTAAGACCATTAGGCTAACGGGGCAGATTTTTTATTACAAATATTATGTAAAACATAGAAAGTAGTCTGGAGTCTAGACATGATTAGCGGGTACATCTCCGATCAATACCGACGTGTCTGGAATAAACGCCGCCCAGTCTGACATTCACAATCGCCTGCATAGGTATACATAGAAAAGTAGATAGGTTTACGTAAATAAAATCTTTTTTTTTCAATTTTTTCTGTGTTTTTGTCAAAATCAAAGTCAAAGATATTTATTGCGTAAAACTGTGTACATAATGGTGTTTTATAGTTTTTGGTAGGTTTCAACAGTCTACCCAATCGGGTGTAGCAATAATATAACAATGTTAAAATCTAAACAATAATGTCTATGCTAACAATCATAAAAACAATTTTGTAAACATTATTGTATGTAATATAATCATTATTTTTTGGCGAAATATTCATGCATATTGTAAAATACATTTTTAGTTAACCATTTAGTTGGGACACGTCTACTCAAAAATAGCTCTTTGTTCAAAAGGTCATTTAAGATCTTGTATGTTTGAAACATTCACTAACTGCTACTATATCTAGACTTTAAAAAAAATACGATTCTCTAAGCTTGTTTCGGCATTTCTTCTCAAAGAATATAAAAAAAAAGATGAAATTTAATAAGAAATTATTTCGTTTGAAACCTTTGAACCTATTAGTGTAAATCACATTGACTGCTATGAGTGTCTTTAAAATATCAATTCACCTAAATAAGTGTAATATGATGTACTTATCCAGTATTTAGTTGAAAAATCAACCGTCTACCTACTTACCTATTTATAAATTGGCTTATAACCGAAGATTTTGATTGCTCCAACGGTTGTCAGAATCTTAAACATTATCAAGTTTGTCAGAAAGACAAAACCAAATCGGCAGAAAGAAAGGAAAGACTCATTTCTTAAACTTTTCATAATTAGATTTAATGATATCCATTATTATTAATTAGCAACACAAGATTAGTTACGCATGTGCTGAGCTGGACACGTGAAGCCGTAGCTTGACCCGGTGCATCTCACCCCACGGTCATTCAGGAACGTCCTACTGATTATCAAAACAAAACACTACGCGAGTGTGACCACGACTTTACGTAATACATACACCTGAACTACTCCATTCATGTGTTGTTTATAATAGTCTCCCGCACTGCATCATAAATCTATATAGTGGCCTTGCGACTGCTACGCTAGATGCTAGAAGGTCTGGCTTCGATTTTCTGGTCGAGAGGTCTGATAAAACCATTTTACGTGGGACCAAAATCCCGGGGTCTACATTGCTACGCCTTTGCCCTTCGAGAACCCTTCGAGAAACGTGTCCGTTTCGATTGCTCGGCCACAATGTCGTAGAAGAAAAACGACTACGTCAACATTACGAAGGAATTTGTAAAACACTAACAATGAAAGTCGCAAATTCGTAGATCCATTATTCAGAAAGTTCTATAGGTTTAACCATGGCCGCGCCGTCGAAACATGGAGAACCGCGCGGCCACGCAGTTCTCTTAAACGGGGCTTAGTAGAGGTCCCATTGCTTTTGCTAATCACTGATACGATTTCGAAGAAAATGTAGATAGCATAAATAAGGCCCTAGTGTTTGGACTTTACGACCTACAGACCCATAAATCCATGGCCGCGCGGTCGAAACACGGAGAACCGCGCGGCCACGCAGTTCTCTTAAACGGGGCTTCGTAGAGGTCCCATTGTTTTTGCTAATCACTAATGCGATTTCGAAGAAAATGTAGACAGCATAAATAAAGCCCTAGTCTTTGCACTTTACGACCTACAGACCTTAAATGCTATGGCCGCGCGGTCGAAACACGGAGAACCGCGCGGTCACACATTTCTCATAAGCGGGGCTTAGTAGAGGTCCCATTGTTTTTGCTAATGACTAATACGATTTCGAAGAAAATGTATTCAGCATTAATAAAGCCCTAGTGTTTGGACTTTACTTACTACAGATCATATAACCTATAATACAAGTTAGAAGAAGGGTGACCAAGATTTATAGTAGGTCAAAAGACATTTTCAGTTTTCTTAAGACAGGTAAGTACCCTTTATTAGACTTATTTTAAAAATATTATCATAAGTTCTGCTATTTTTAATTAAGGAAAAAATCTAATGGCAGGCAGGATTCGAACCTGCGTCTTCTTTAATTATTAAGTAAGTATGCTAAGTATTTTTTTAGCATTTTCCATGCGCGTACTCGCGATAGAAAATGCTAAAAAAATACAAAAAGAGAGGTAAGTAATTCTGCTGGTCATAATCAAAGAAGGAAACAAACCAAACTGTAAGTATTATTTTCTTCGTCGATGGAGCCATTACACTAAAAAAAAGTTTCATTTTTAAGTAATTTCTAACTATGTAGGTAACTTGGAGTCGGTGACAAACAAATTAAATTTAAGTATGTAGATGCCTATATTACCTATACATGATCTTCGTTGATTGTTTGTTTGGCACCGACTCCAAATGATATAGTTAAAAATAATAATAATAATAATATAAATACCAATCATTTTTTGCTTTTTAGTTCCTGGGTGTTTTTGGCAGCGGTACGTTTTTTATTTAAAAGTATTTTTTTTTTGTTTTTTTAAGAACCGCTGACTGATTTTGAAGAAATTTCCAAATGGGTCCCCAATTGATGGAGATATCGCGTATATAATAGTACAATATATATTAGCGTTCTAAAAACGCTAATATAACAATACATACATACGGGTCAAACTGAAAACCTCCTTTTTTAAGTTGGTTAATATGCCAAAACCTTCTCCTAACTGTAACAAATACTTTTCTGAAAACCGCATCAACATCGATTTAGCCAAACGTGAGATAATTGTGGACAAACATACTTATACATACAGTTAAACTGAGAACCTCCTTTTTTTGAAGTCGGTTAAAAATCAATTCCTTATCTCACAATAAGCTCAATATAGGTTCAAAATGTCATATCAATAAAGTATTACATATTTTCAAACATAATGTTTTTATTTAAATAGTAAATAGTATTAGATCCTCTTTCTATGAACCTCTTTTTTTTCGTTTATTTCAAATATGAAAAAAAAAAACTGTCATTCTTCGCGATCGCCCGCGCGACCATATTAAAAAGTAATTTGCAAGCAATTTTTAATTGCATTTCATAAGTTACAATATAAATCAATAACGTGTGAGGTGATTGTTATTTAAATAGCACTTACAGAATTATTTTAAGGCAGACGGGTAAGTACTTTTTATTAGACATATTCGTCGACCGAATCTAATTTGAAGTAAAGGGACATTTTGCTCAAAATTAACTATGAATACAGTCCGATACAGCTTTTTGAGCTCTTTCGAATGGGTTAAGTATGACGTATCGGACAAAAGTAATGATATACAAAATGAATCCAATAAATTATTAATTTGTGGCCCTTACATCAATATAAAAATAATTTGTTTTAGTATAAACTACACAATAACATAATTATTTACATCTTATCTAAGTAAGGGTATCATCTTTATTCGGTTTTTGAAAAATTATAGTCAAATAAGCGTGACGTATGGTTTTTATCGTATTTTTAAGTATTACTAGTAACTGATTATACAATTTAGGCCTACAAAAGGTGCATAAAGAAAAATAAATATAAACCAAATTGTTTTTATTATTGTAATATTTGAAATCACAAAATCAACTTTTTGAATTAATCACAAAAGAAATTCGAAATTAGAAATGTTTTTTTAAATTCAGGTATACCATAAATAATAATAATACTTTTTAGAAACTATAAGGATTGCATTTTTATTTATGTTTATCAGAGTTTTTATTTTAGCTATGATGAAGATTTTTTTTTAATATTGAATCTCTAAAGCCTTGTCGATGCATGGTATTAGTTTTGTTAAAATTATGGAAGTGTTATAAGGAAGTGTTGTAAGCAGTTATTGTGATTGATTCCAAAAGCTCATTTTGTGGTTTTTAAATAATATAAACAATTTGAGTTTATTTCTTTTCAGTTTTTCACTCTTTGTTTTATTTTATTTGGGAAAACAAATGGTAAAAAACTGAAAATAATATATGATTGTGTTGTCCACAACGTTATCCACATTTTCAGTAAATATATTTTAATTGCGAGTGGAATAAAAAAGGGAGTGATATATAAAACAAAATCAAATTTAAAACTAATACGTGTTCGTGCTTACTTCAAAATTTACCAGATACTTACATACATAATAATGATATAACTTTTATATTAAGCTTATATTTTTTATTTCGTTTTTGGTCTGTAATTTAGCAAGTTAGGTACTAAGTAGTTATACATAGAACTGTTAAAATACGATAAAATACTGTAAAAATACTTACGCTAATGACTCTATTTAATAGCCTTACGCCACTTTAAAATAGCAACAATAGCAACAAATAAATAAAAAAAATCAGGAAGGTACTTCGTGGTCGTAAATAGATCGTAGGTAGATCATTTTCACTTGAAATGTTGAATTCTTTTTTCCAGAATGATGAAAAGGAAAGGGCGAAAACTAAGAATTGAAGAGGCTCAGCTGAAATTTTTTTTTATAAAATATTCTGCGACATGTTACAACAGAAAGATAAAATATAATGATCCAATTTTCCGTACTATCTCAGAAGAAATAAATCACGTCATGTCGCCTCTTGCGTTATACTCGTGGCTAAAAAGAAATTACTGCAACATTTTTGATTTTTCATCTAGCTGTAATAATGATGACAATACGATAGCCGAAATTTCTTTGTCTTCTCCATCGTGTCATAGTTCATCTTCATCGACAAAATGTGAAACCCAGTAAATGTAGTTTGCACACCATATGTGCAAAAAAATTTGCGATTTTTTTTATCATGGAAATTCGTAAAACTATATTTTTCCTGCTCTAATTTGCAAAAATTGTAAGGATACGAAAAGGATGGCAATAATAGTCATATATGCACCCGCATACTGCACATTTTCGCATAGGTTGCGTTCTAAGCGTGGGAGAGGTTAAATGAAAATCAAATAAAACAATTTTCTTTCTTACTCGATGATCACGAGTGGAAAAAAGTAGAACCAATATCTGTTCGATATGTAAGACGAGATCTCAACACCACATCGACATACAAGAAGTACAAAACATTGCCGAAATTCAAATGGTCTAGTCTGCTTAAAGAAAAATTATTTTATTACTCGAGGCGCTATTGCACGTGGACATTCAAAAATAAAGCAATCGATTCAGATAATAATGTAAAAATAAAAGGAAAATGCACACAATGCATCTGTACTGTAGAATTATCCAGTGAAAGGGCAACAGACAAAACAGCAACTATAAAATGTACCATTTTCAATGCAGATAATACAACTCCACATAATCCAAAACTCAAATCAAAGATGACGCCATACAAAAGAAATCAATTAGCAAAGAAATTGCAATATAAGCCTGCCACGGTTATCCATAAAGAAATTGCTTCAAAATTTATTAAAGATGAAGATAAATTAATCCCTTCGGTAGTTCCTACATTGGAAGCTCTTCGAAAAATAAAATATGAGAAGAGACAAAGTATTCGCTTGCATTCAAATTCAATTATAAGCGTACTTATGATGTCAATGTCGCCAATTTATCAAAATTTTATTCGCCAGATTACATTTGTCCCGGCTTTTTACGTCTATTATTGGTCTGAACAACAAATTCAATATTATAAACGGTATTTAGAAAAATTTCCACAAGATGTAACGATCACTATTGACGCCACGGGATCCTTTTTCCGACCAATAAAACTCCCTGACGGATCAATCATAACAAAACGACTTTTTCTGTACGTTGGTATGCTTACATCAAGAACCACAAAAGCGCAAGCTATTTTTCAAATGATAGCGGATACTCATACTGCAGATTCCATATCGTCATGGTTAAAAAGATGTTTTAGAGATATAAATGTCGCTCCTAAAGAAATTATAACTTTTTGATTGCTGCGAACGTAGAAACTTTTACACAACAATTTTTTACAGACAATCATTCTTAGTACTGAGAAAGCTTAATTCAAATTTACCGGAAGTATTTCTTAGATTAGACACCAGCCATTTTATTAAAAATGTTCATAATTTACCCTGTTTTCAAAATGTGGAGATTCCAATCAAAATGTTTTTTATTCGCTGTATTTTATTTATAAAAAGATCTGAAAATTTTGATGAAATCATAAATATGATTTCGGACTTGGTGAAAATATGCACTTACAAATACGATTACATGACTAATAATGCTTGTGAGTCGGCAATGAAAAATATTAAAAAAAGATTGTTCGAAACGGAAGATACGGTTTTAGAAAATGACGATGAAAAAGAATCTTTTGATCATGATACCTTAATCATTGACGAAGATAATATACTTGATTGGTTTGATGAGATTGTGGAGCAACAAAAAGACTTATGTCAGACACCAACTGAAAATCTCAACAAATATTATCGCCCTAACTTGATATCAATATTGAGAAGGTTGCTAATCAAGCTTCCTTTATGGAGCAATGTAATGTGTCCTTTGTATGGTACACAAAATAAGTCACCTTCATCTTCGTCTGTAGAGAGTTACTTCAAAACTTTGAAGCATTTGTTATTTGAAACCCGTATACACAAATACAACATTGATGAGTTTTTGCATATTCATTACAATTTTCTACAAGGAGAAATAAAAGTTAATTTCCATAGTTTTGATGATATTGTACATAACATTTATTATAAAGGGCGAAAACGAAGATCAAAGCGAGTCAAAACAAGTAGCATAAAAAAAAAAAAAATGCTGAGGTTGCCTTTACTTCCGACTCGATATTTGCAGAGGAGCCCTCGTATACTGAAAATTGGAAGGGTGAAGGATATGAAGCTCAAAATATAACATCATCTTCAGTCTTATTTTTGAAAAATGGAAATATAGTCGATACAAAAAAAAAGGTTTTAAATACTTGTGCGTTTGACTCCGTATTTTATATGTTGGGGTATGGCTACCAAACAAACATATATATTCGCGAAGTTTTCAACACTAGCAAAAATAATTTAATCCAAAATTTTATAAATATTTTAGCCAACAATCTAAATGAAAACGAAGCATATAAACTAAGAGAAGAAATAATTTCGCACTTTTACGAGAAAACAAACAATTATTATGAATGCAACAGCAATATGGCTTTTGTCTTTGAACATATTCTTTCTGACTTTTTGTATAGTGTTAAACGAAGTAAAGTATGTTTATCGTCCCTATGTAGCAATTATGAAAAAATAATATGTAGATTCATTGTGTTTTTATCACTCAATTTAGATATAATTAATATGTTTGGAATCAAAAGCCTCGAAGATGCCATCGTTGTCGATAATTCCGAATTAATACATTGTTCTGAATGCAAAAACAGAAGCGTTCAATATAATTATGAAGTAGGTAATATTGTGTTATTCGATCTTAATGGAACACAAGATATATTACTAAATGAAATACCACGATACATAAAAACGGGACGTAAAACATTTAAGTTAATAGGCGCGATAGAATTTGTTCCTCCGTGTGTAGGTAATATTGGTCACTACAAAAGTCACTGCCTTATCGGTGATAATTGGGTTTGTTATGATGACAATAAAAACAAAGTTTATGAAAGCTCAATGCAACCTATAACACTTCACAACGTAACTTATGGTCTTATTCAGAACTAGGTTTTGAATAACAGTTGGTTCTAATGTAGAACCAGAAGTACATTTTGATTACATAGACACTGCCTAGTAATAAATATCCAATATTATATTAATAAGGATATATTATTATTATTGTAACAATTATTTATTTTTTACTTTTTAGTTTAGATAGTTCGTTAGATAGATACATAGATTCATAGAAGACTGTACGGTTCTGTTCTTGCGTTCAGAACATGGTCTTAATTCGGAATTATTGACACCGATGGGATCTTCCAGGTTTTCATTCCAAACATATTAATTATGTCTAAATTGAGGGATAAAACAAATGAATCTGCATTTTTTTTATAATTGCTGCATAATGACAGGAACATATTTTACTTCGTTTTTAAGTACCTATACAAAGAGTCGTTATTTTAGTAAAACTTTCTGTATATTATTAATACATTTTCATGTTTAAAGAATGTTTTTGTTTTGTATTTAATTTTTTGTTTAAAAGAAGCAAAATAACAGGCTATTAAAGTGATTTAGTCTTATAACACGTTGTCTATTAATATACATTTAACTAAATAAAAACATTGTATTGTCGTTGTTTAATTTTGTTTTGATATGTTGTAGCTTTGAAGTTAACTATAAAAAACAAACGAATTTTATAAAAATATTATGACTTACGTTGCACGTAAGTACCTCCTTAATTCGCAAAAATATAAAAGAGTGTAAGTTTTAATAGGTGTTTTCTTTAACATTATTTTAAAATTAGTATCTATACGAATATGGTGTTAATATTTTCGTATATGTATTTCTCCATCCAATCAACCATACTTACTGCCTCATCGTCGTCGTCATACAGCGTCATTTGTATACCACATAGGTATATATTATAGTATAGGTATATATTATTACATAGGTATATGTACATATGTGATATAGAAAATAACAAAAAATTTTGGACATGTCCTTTGACGTATCATAAATCTTGGTCACCCTTCTTCTAACTTGCAATATAGCATTTAAGGTCTGTAGGTCGTAAAGTGCAAACACTAGGGCTTTATTTATGATGTCTACATTTTCTTCGAAATCGCATTAGTGATTAGCAAAAACAATGGGACCTCTACTAAGCCCCGTTTAAGAGAACTCCGTGGCCGCGCGGTTCTCCGTGTTTCGACCGCGCGGCCATGGATTTATGGGTCTGTAGGTCGTAAAGTCCAAACACTAGGGCCTTATTCATGCTATCTACATTTTCTTCGAAATCGTATCAGTGATTAGCAAAAGCAATGGGACCTCTACTAAGCCCCGTTTAAGAGAACTGCGTGGCCGCGCGGTTCTCCATGTTTCGACGGCGCGGCCATGGTTAAACCTATAGAACTTTCTGAATAATGGATCTACGAATTTGCGACTTTCATTGTTAGTGTTTTACAAATTCCTTCGTAATGTTGACGTAGTCGTTTTTCTTCTACGACATTGTGGCCGAGCAATCGAAACGGACACCGAGAAACAGGTGTGATTGTATATTATATCCAGCGTGTGCTGTATATACATAATACGGAAAATCCATATAAATCCGCCGTCGCCTTTCCGTTTATCTGGATCTGTATAACGTACAAATATCTGAATCTGTATAATGTTCAAATTGCCTTTTTTATATTATTTTTTTTTATTTTTTTTTACTTGATACTTACTCTTGCTTGGAATAATTACACTACCCTGGGGAAATATTGCCAGATGCTTTATATAATTTTTTTTTAGCTTCACGCTTTGTAATTCGGAAAACTCTTTAGACATATATTTCTAGCCTAGCTGTATTTTATTTCCCTAAAAATGTATTCTGTATTAGATTTTGCAAATGTTTCTAGATTGTTTTCTCATACTTGTGTATATTGTATCAGATGTCACTGTAAAAAACCAAAATTTAAAAGAGTAACCATGGAGTTTCTTGCCGGTTCTTCTCCATAGGAAACGACTAATTTGGAACTGTGCACAGTTTCGACATTTCATAAGTGCCTGCATAAGGTCTATGTGAAAATAAAACTATTTTGATTGATTTTGATTACAGAATTAAAAAGGTTAAGCTTTAGTTCAGCTCGCTAGCCTAGTGCGGGTTGACAGACGTCACACGCTGGGGACATCGAACAGGTTTGGAGGTTTCCCCACGATATTTTCCTTTACCGCTTAAACGAGTGATAATGTCGCAATGATTATTTAATAAAGTCAGAGGTGCCTGCCTTGTACTCGAACCCGAGACCTACGACTCGGGCGTCCATGGTCAATCAATATCAACTTACTATATACATATTATATAGTTGTATCATGCCCATACATTAAGAGATAACAATTGACTCGTTTAAATACCCCAAGTGACGCATATATACCGATATAAACAATACTATAAATAAGATTTTTTGATTTATTTTACATCTATATTAATGAGTCGTACTTGCGCGATAAGGCAGGCCCTTTCTCCCGCGGATGGGTACCACGTGACTTGACGTAAGTAATAAATACCAATATATGACACGTTTTGTTTACTATAGCCCGTTGACTTGTTATTAAACTCTCTGTCTCTGTATGACTTTCTTTTACCTTCTTTGTTTTTAGGTTACAGCCAATTATGGCTCAAATCTAGAGTAGCCCAATCTGGGGAAATACCTTCACTAACAGAAAAATACACTCCATATAACACACTTTATTGGGTGCTGTGTTCCTGCAGTAAGGTTGCCAGAGCTCCTAAGGATGCGCTGCGCTGGCAGTAAGAGGAATATTACCTTAAACTGTCGGCGCAGTGAATCTTCCATAAACTTCTAAGAGGTTTTTAGGTTCGGTAACGCGCGAGTGATACCCCTGGTGTTGCAAGCGTCCATAGGCTACGATTACCGCTTACCATCAGGCGGGCCGTATGCTTGTTTGCCACCTTAGTTGTATATAAAAAATCTATAAAACGAGAAGAGGTCTCGCCCTCGACGTATTCCGGTGGCGGAATCATCCGACATTGGTATAGAATAAAAGACAGAAGGCAAGTGCAAATTTAAGTCGGCCAGAGTCCGAGATATTTCGCCGCCTCACCAGATGGATTCATCAGGGTTTTCTGCACCCAAAAAAAAACAACTTTCGAAACATGTTTTTAACTGTCGCTCGACGCTGATGCTTTTAAATAGCATACTGCGAATTGGCTAGGATCTAGGTAGCTAGGAGCTAGATATTTCCCTACAAAATATAACCTAAGATGACAAATAGCTTTCGACAAATCAAAAGCTGCAGATAGCTTAGCCCGTGAAACCACCTACCACTATGGGAAAACTGTGAGTGTCGAGTGTATTTCATATTTTATGTATGAAAAACTAAAACTTCTTTATCTAATAAATACATTGGCATTACATTGGCAGTCATGTGAATACTTATCTACATATTTTATATAGTTCATCTGCGTACATGCCAAGCATCGAGTAATTTCTTTCTCAATCGTTATCATGTTTCTAGATTTCTCCGCTGACAAAGAATCTTCTTCATTCAGCCTCAGACGGTCCTGTCTCTATGACGTATATACCTAACCTATCTATGAGTACAAATAGTCTCATAACTTAGGCACGATAATCATCTAGCATTATGTACTAGTTTATGTAGCAATAAATGTTATCGTAATAAAATGAACAGCGATTCTAGAACATTCTCATAACATACCATGACGCCTGTATTGCCCGAAGGGTTGCCCACACTGTGGACTATAGTATAGCCCACCCCTCTCATTCTGAGTGGAGGTCCGTGCCCAGCTGTGGGACGATTAATGGGTCGATGATTGATTGATGTTATGCTGGTTAATCTAGAATAACGTTGAATGCGACTAAACCCACTAACAATTAAGTACCTATATTAACTTACCGTAGATAAAATTGGTTTAATGATTCTGTTTTGACGAAAGATTACATAAAGTATATATAGCAATGAAGAAATTAAAAACAAGTTAAATTTCTAGTAAACATGTTCGATGCACGTGCGAAGAAAATATAAATAATTTAAGTCATTGATCATAGTACTATTATTATAGCATACCTAAGGAGCCTTCTTTCCCCATTACTAGAAAAGTTTTTATTTGGATAAATCTGTGTACTGTGCGAGTCTAAAATAAAAGTGTTGCTTTCTTTCTTTTACCTCTACCAATAAGTAGTATAAGCAGATTTTACGATTATGTTTTAACATTTAACGGGAAAATCCTGGTGCAAAATATTCCTTACCAGTAAACATTCTGGTATTTCAACACAAGTACTTTACAAACCAATTAGCAATAGCAAGTAATAAAACTGCAGTAACTACTGTAAAGTAATTATTTTCAAACTTGACGACGATGGTCAGAGGGAACGGTTTTGTTAGTGTCTTTAAAAAAGCTAAATAAAAAAACCTTTTAAATAACTTCACTCTTACTTTAGATCCTTCGATTAACACTCAGGCTTCCTTTTTAGTACTTTTGTTCAAACAAGCATGCGACCTACTTGATTATATGCGGTTACATAGCATCGATCATTCACGCGATGCCAATCCTGCAAAAACTTCCTTATTAGGGAGCAAAAACTTCCTTACTAGAGAGCAAAAACTTCGCTACTAGGGAGCTAAACCTTCTTTACTCGGGGGCAAAAACTTCCTTACTAGAGAGCAAAAACTTCGTTACTAGGGAGCAACAACTTCCTTACTAGGGAGCAAAAACTTCCTCACTAGAGAGCAGAAACTTCGTCACTTGGGAGCAACAACTTCCTTACTAGGGAGCAAAAACGTCCTTACTATAGAGCAAAAACTTCGTTACTAAGTAACAAAAATTTCCTTACTAGGGGTAGTACTAGTAAGGAAGTTTTTGCAGGGTTGGCAACTACTACTACTAACTTTTGGAAAACCCCATGCTTTAGTCTCCAGGGAACACCTCAGGGAGTTCATTGTACAACCTAGGCGTACGTGGGAGACGTGACATCGATTCTAGGTATAATAATAGAATGTGCGCTGTGTGACCATTGTTTACTTACACAAAGGACCCCCAGATTAACTCAAAATAAGGACACAGTCACTGTAAAAACCGGGACAAGTCAACATGTGAGTGTATCAACTTTAATGACGCCCAGAACTATCCGCACAAACTTTATCAGTCACGTTTTGTTCCACGCACTAAACTTGACCAGTAGAACGTACAGATACCGCGAAGCTTAGTTTATTTAATAATAAAATTACATACGTATATAAAGGAAGCATGTGTAATTAAATAATAACTTCTATGTATTCACTTCTTTAGCATATAACTGCCTCATAATGTAACGATGTCTCGGTTTCGATTCCCAGGTCAAGCAATAGCATAAAACAATATAATTATAACGTACCTAGTAAACATATCGCCCACGAACCCGTCTGCCTACCACTGTAGAAATACGCGATAAATTTTGTCATATTTTGCAATGAAATAAAATGATATTTATTTCTGTAAGTAGATCCTTTAAAGACAGTTTTACAAGTCATTTTTTTTTAATGTTAGATGTCGCCGGCATTTCCTAACTGACGACCTTTGAGAAGGAACGCCGAAACAAACTCAGAGAATCATGGTCTCTTTTTATGTTATGTTGACGCTTTTCGGCTCTTAGCTGCTGCAAAGCTGCCACGGCCCACGCCCCCGAGGCTAACACGTGTCCCGTCAGTCCCGTGACATAATTACGTCGTCGCATTATCTCGTTCTTACTTTTGGTAAGAGACATAGATACCATCACGCTTCTATTTCCCGGGTTCGATACAGGTGTGTCGGTATGTTTAAGGTCCCATATACCTAATAATACCTAAGGGTAATCCCCTACCCTATTGCCATTATTCGGGCACTTTATCCTAAGGTTCGATTCCCAGATCGAGCAAAGGGTTTTTCTTAAACTGTATTCTAGCTACTAAGTTTTTAAAGCAGCTCGGAGTTTGGATATTGTGCCCAGTTAATGGCAAATAGACGTAACAACAACGAGGCATAATATGCACGAGACATGGGACGACATAACTATTTTGTGCCGCGCATGACTATGCTTATGGATTATACACCTAATTCAGTTTCAGAGATCAAATGGCGAGCTCTTGATTATTACTGCCTATTCAGCGGTTCAAGACCAACTTAGGTACATGGCTTACACCTAACTCCGTTCATGAATGTTTCTACTCCATCATTCATCCTACTTTCTATCCTACCCTACTTAATATTATAAATGTGAAAGTTTGTGAGGATGGATGGATGGATGGATGGATTTGTTACTCTTTCACGCAAAAACTACTGAACGGATCTGGATGAAATTTGGCACAGAGATAGATTATAGTCTGGAATAGCACATAGGCTACTTTTTATCCGGGTAAAATGTATGGTTCCCGTGGGATAGCGGGCGAAGCCGCTGGCGGAAAGCTAGTAGTTCATAAACTGAAAAAAAAAATATCGTAAGAGTTAATCAAAATAACTTATATAACTAACTATTCAGAGGTCAGATAAAAGGTTCTTAGTAAACATATAAATATTATGATTACGTATTGTGTGGCCGTTAATAAAAATATTATTACGTTAATTAGTTCAATTAGTTCTGATATTTAAGAAAACCGGTTTTACACCCATATTATAAATTGCCTCATTGGTCGCGCAAGCGCAATCCCACCTTCTGAGCTCGACGTCCTAGGTTCGATTCCCAAGTCAGGTTAGAGTTTTTCCATAAGGAAATTTTCAGTAGCAACTCGAAGTTGGGCCGAGTTTATGGCAATGGGCTCACTCCCTATTATTGGAGACATTCATTACACCAGGCCTAATTGTGGGTTTACACCACTGCTGTTTTTTTACATTCTTCAATAATATCGATAAGCAAGTTTTACAGTCGCTTGAACTATTTTTATCTACTTGGTAATGATTTTCAATGAAACTACTTATAAAAAGATTTATGAATTATGAATGCAGTTGTCAGTAGAGTGTTAAACGGTTCTGACTAATACAATTAAGAGGAAAATCTTTTAGACTCTCGAGTCGAGGTCTTCGGAAATTTACACAATCATTATGTTATTGTATTATGAAACAGGGTATTATGTATTAGGAAAAGGTCGTGTATATAGTTTATTGTTAACTACTTATCTAAGTATTTATAAACAAAATAAAATATACAAAAAGATAAAATAAAATATGTTATTATTTTTTAATTTAGGATGTTACAACAAAGAATAAAATACACAACTACACAAAAAACGTTTGGTAAGCATCCAAAGTTCATCCATTTTTTATATAGTCATCTATAGTATTTTTACAACTATCAAAAAACTTTGTGGATGACCCTTACTCATGATGAGTTAGGGTCATCCACAAAGTTTAGATAAATTAGTCAAGAAAACCCTGTGACAAAATTCTTCAAGACTTGCAGAAAGAAAACAGAGTAGGAGAAGTTTGAATGGATCGAGGCAAGGATCATAGCTGTACCACAGGCTGGGCACGGGTCCGGCCCTCTCAGAATGAGAGGGGTTTATAGTCCACCACGCTAGCTCAGGTATGCGGAATTTCTCTCACGATCTCTCTTTTCTCGCTCTCTCTTCTTTTAAGTGCGTGATAAATAATTATTATCTCGCACCTCTTAAGGATCACTAGGCTATCACTCGACTTCCATAAGCAGGTAAATTACTTTATAAAAACCGGTCAAGTGCGAGACAGACCCGCATATAAAGGGTTTTATATGCATTCATTATAGGGTTCATTTATAGTTTTCAGGGTTCATTTATAGTTTTCAGTTACATACAGAAACACACAGTTTATAGTTACAGTGGTTATCGTGGTGATATTGGCACAAGAAATAGAAACTGAAAATTTCAACTCTGTACTTATTACGGTTCATAAGGTACAGCCCGCTGAGACTCAGGCGGACGGACAGACAGCGGAGGCTTAGTAACAGATTCCCGTTGGCACCCTTGATCCTTCGAGTACGGAACCCTAAACACATTACCTTTCCTTTGGGGGTTGGGTAATAGTTACAGCGCGTGTTTACCGCGTGAGATGGTCTGTTATCGCGTAATGTAATGAGTGTACCTAAACGATGGTATCTAGGTCGCCACTACCTGCATTGAACTCGGCTTCAATTTGCTAACTAGGTACTAGGCTATCATTCTTTTGAATCTTACCGACAGACCATAGATAGAGAAGAGCCTGTTACACGATAATTTCATACAAATTTTGTTCCATTTTTCTAATTTATCCAAAGGTAAACGGCGGTGGTGAAACGTTCTTTAAGCCTAATGCCTAATTGGTCAAGCGGTATACCTACAACCGTAGTATAAACCCTTGGACCAATTAGGCAAGTTTTTTTATTATTAAGATAATTTTTATTGAGTTATTGGTTAATACGCTCAATTATAAAACATTTTACAAGAAATTAATAGATATCGTCATATCGCATACTTACATAGAAATTGTGTGAGGATTATCTGTGGAGTTACGATGTTTTGTAATATAATGTGCGTGCGCATCAGAGTGTTATAGACAAAGATATTTTTATTAACCAAAAGGTTCATCAGACTTCAACGTTAAAAATATTTATCAACCGATTTAAATTCATTGGTACACTAAAACTTTGCATTGGTCCCTAGCTAGACAAGTTATCTTGGTTATGTACCAAATTAATAATTAATAATATAATAACAGTAAACATCAAACTTATATGTGTGTGTATTGTGTTTATCAAAACTTTTGATTAAGTAAAAAAAAACAAGTATGAAGTTTGATTTTCAGTGCTATTTGGTTGTTTTTGTCTGGTTTTGGATTACTACCTATGTGTCAAACACGATTATGATACCCCAGTAAATATTTAGGCAATTTGGGGTTATTATCAACAATTTTTTTTTGTATAATTCTGATAACTTAATAATGTAGGACCGCTTGAATAAACCAGCTTACCAAGTAATTTTATGAACTGCATTTACTTACTTTATTTATCAAAGACGTAAATATTCTTATGACGTTATATATTCTTGGATTGATGTTCTTTGTTTAGTCCATTTATTGGTTACCATTGGTTGGTAATGTCGTTCGTAATTTATAAGGCTCACAAAAGTTTAGATTGAACTTAGACACTAAGTTAAACTACCTCTTTAAGTGTATCGCAAAAAGATAAATATAATATGTATATTAAAAACTGCCCTATAGTAAGTTCGATTTTAAGTACTTACTTAATTTAAAATATTAGTCACAAGCGTCATTAAAAAAGTTAAAACATTGTCATAAAAATTGAGCTTCAAAACATGTGAAAACGGGGGTTGTTAAGAATCCCACAAACATCGGGTTTTATCCCCGAATTCCGTTTTGAAGATTCCCTCGAAAACAGAAAACGATAGACGATGATGAATAAATTCCTGCCTCCCAAAAAACCTGAGAATAAATAATATAATAATATAAAATAATAGTAGCTTCGTACATAGAGCTAGCTACTGTTTTTATAATGCCTATTAGCACCATGGTATATACATATTACATATACATCACCATAATGTACAGACGCCTTCATTTATTCCAAGGTTGTGTATCTAATTCACACCGGTGCGCGCGCACCTTCTGTAGGTATAATAAACAAATACACTGTGACATAAATGTACACACGTGGTTATGGCGAAACATTACATCGTCTGGCCATTGAGCTATTAAAGAAACGCCACCCTATTATTGATCCATGATTTCGTAGTAAGCGTGGTGCCATATTTCAGGGCGTCACATGTCCCTGACTAAGTACCTAACTAAATAAAATGATTAGGTACCCTAGTAGTCAAGTAAAAAGTACGAGAAACCTTAAACCTATCAGAAAAACTAAACATTTTCTTCTCCTTTTGGGGGCAGTCGTCAAAAACACAAAATTCATGCGAAGTAACCGCTTCCATAGTGCCTATCGGAAGTGAATTAAATTTTATTTGAAGTGCGTTTTTCCACAAATCCCCCATTGTTTTGTGAAATCCCCATTAACTACCTATTTATTGAGGTCTATATGGGAACTTTATGGAGACAAAATAAGACTTTCTTAACTGCTCTAACCCTAGTACGATAAACTTAATATCTCAAAGCTACGTTTTAAATCTACAAACACACCTACTATACCATCATAATCAACTCATTGATAACACGCTACCTAATTCATTCATGTCGACCATCTAAAACAATTACTTATGTTCTGTTGGTATATTTCTTATAAGTACAGTCTGTAGAGGTTATTTGACCAAAGTTTATTTGTTTACATCCAATATTTATTCTTCTATGCGTTATGATGGTAGGATTAATAGCAAATTACTGCTGAAAAAAATTACTTCAGAGCTATACAATTATCACTCGGCTATAACGGTGAAGGAAAACACCATGAGGAAACCTGGATGTCTGAGAGATTTTCTCGATGGCATCTGTGAAGTCAGCCAAGCCGCAGTAGGCCAGCCAGCGTGGTGGGCCTACATAACAGCCTACCCCTCTCATTCTGAGAGGAGACCCGTGCCCAGCAGTGGGACACTTAATGGGTTTATGCTGATGAAGATAATAAATATTTTATTGGTTTCAATACGTTATGAATTTATGATGCTAGCTAATACCTAATAGCGCCAATTTTTAAAGCTGAAAAAATCCTTTGTATATAATAATGAAAGGAAGGACATCAGGAAATTAAAATTACGTAAAAACAGGAAATTTTACCATCCTAGTCACAAAAATTTCCTGATTTCAGCGTAAAACAAGACTAAAAAATACAACAACTATTTTGCAAATATATTAAGGTAGCTGATTTCGTAGTCTTTGGCATTGTAGATAACCAGTGTTGTTATTATAATTGCTATATAGCAAACAGTAACTATTTTCCACTGGCAACTGATAATTGTTATATTTGTGAATATTTCCATTGTGGAAGCGTAAATTTTACTGTGTGTCGCTTACGTCACAATTCTTAATGTTAACTGTTGTTGACGATGATTCACTTAACCGGCCCTTTCCGATTCGTCTGCTACTGGCCATAAAAATACTGTCGCTTCAGTGCCAACATTGTAGGTGTAGGTGGCTACATTAGTATGCATATACCTCTGCCTAAGCCTTCAGGGAGTGTAGGCGTGATGGTATGATATGACTTGAGTTCCTCAGGTGAGGTAAAAGGTTTAAGACTAATGTTCAGAGACGATGCTAAGCGTAAGTAATGCTTTCGTTAAATTTGTATGACAGTTTGACATACGGAAGCATAAGTTCATGCTGAGAAGCCTCGTCTCTGAATTAGATAGGTAGATAATTATATGATACGGAAACGTTAGCGCCTGTTTCAGTTGTGTCAGAATATGATTCCCGTTAGAGGATTAAATGAACCATCAACAAACATCACCATCACCGTCTATAACTAAGCAGAGCATAAACTATAAAAATAATAATTAGGTAAATACAGTTTTTTGTACTTCTTCTT
Organism: Acronicta psi; assembly: GCA_946251955.1. NCBI lineage: Eukaryota > Metazoa > Arthropoda > Insecta > Lepidoptera > Noctuidae > Acronicta > Acronicta psi. Next base: position 3,214,875 of record OX276475.1, on the reverse strand, counting down.
AAAATACGAGAAACACCCACATCACATATATGTTTGGAATCGAACCTCTTCATCAACAGTCTGACACTCAAACCTGATTACAGATGTCATCGAAATCGAATTACTACGGATTTGCTACGAATTAAAAGAAAAAAAGAAAATAAATTTATTTCTCCACACAAAATTAAAAGGAACAAAATAAAGTTAAATAAATAATTATGATAAAATAAGAACTACATAAGTACATAATTATGATATTATAATTGATTTCGGAAAGAGATAAATTACTCATCAGTGTGGTCTATTAGCCCCCCTCAATGCTGTAAACAAATGTAATCATGTAAATGGTACTCGGACAACACTCGTCCGAAGCGGGGCGCGGTGAGTGATCGACCGACCACCGACGCTGATAGCCACAGAACAATAAACTTAAACCCTTAGTTTATTGTTCCGAGCTGATAGCCCTACAGTTATTTACGCACACATCCAAACGTGTGTGGATAGGCTGCCTCTTCTCAGTAGTGTAGGTAATTCTGACTCGTAGTCTCGTACTTACCGAAACACAGAGAAGAGAGGGGCTCGTGGTTAGTCTGCAAGGTTAAGCTACGCTTGTCGCGGTCAGTCTGTGCGTGGGAAACCCCTCCATGCCTCGGAGAGCACGTGAAGCCGTCGCTCGAGGTTGTCATACGAAAACCTATGACAATAGTTAGTGGTAGTCAGAATCTCAAAAAAACTGACAATCAGTCTATCCTTACAATATCGGTATTTCCCAGAAATTGGGTTGCGGAGGTCTGATGGCAGTCGCTTCGTGTAAAATACTAATATTCGCATCAGGCTAGACTGGAAGCCGACCCCAACATGGTTGGGAAAAGACTAGAAAGGAGAAGACTTACTGAAACACACCTTTTACTCGTACTTCCCTTGGGGCCAGGGGACTCGCACCAACCTGGACTCATCACATCACAAGTCCTAACACATTACCCCTAATAGGAATGAAAAACCAGCCACGTCGAAAATTATTTAGATGAAAACCTCTTTGAGGTTCCGTGAGCGTACTCTCGTGGCTCCAGCACTATCATGACAACTGTGAGAGTTATGTCGACTCTTTTATTACAGTTGTTACTGACCCGATGACGACATAACGCGTCTCTGCAATGTCATGTTCCGCCATTGTTGTTTACTATTGTAGGATTTTGGGCCTATTTGAAAATCCCGCCAATAAGCCTCGCGTGCGGTCAGCACGTAACGTCCAATCACCGCTTCGCATGAGCGAGACAGTTCGCAAAGCCGCCGTACCGACGCGATGGCGTGGTAGTCGCATTCAACAACCGCGGGCAGACGCCATGTGCTCCGCGTTAAAAAACCCCTAAAATTCTAATTAACCGGTGCCGAAACCCCTTTCGAGTGTGACGGGCCCGTCCGAAGATTCGGAGTCAACCTTCGGCGCAGAGCTGGTCCAGGAGGCGGGTAAGTGAGGCCCAGAATCTGTTTTAGGGGGTTCTTTTTAATAGTAATTCATAATTTTAGCTATCAGTCACGACATTTTGGTCCTTCGAGCCGGATTACCCAGTTTTGAAACCTAAACGTATTTATCTAAATAAATTACTACACTTTACAAAGTAGGTACATTATTGGTACACTCGTAAATTTGTACTAGTTTCTCAAAAATACTACTTGATATTCCATTTTCCTATGATTATCTAGCTAGTTCACCTATATTGCAATAGTCTATGCGAGTTTATAGTGTTATTTTTGAGAAAATTATATTACGTAAAATTTCGTAATACATTCTTATACCTAACTACCTACTAAATGGATTATTATTAGAATTTATGATAAATGCAAGTTGTTAAACTGTGTGTTACATAAATAAGTGTTTAATTCAGTGTATTTAGGGTTTAATTCAGTGTATTTAGTGTTGAATAAGTTCTGTGTGTAAAGTTTGTAAAATTGTACTGTTGTTGATGCGAACGCGCCGGCCGGCCGCCATTACGTAACGTACTCAAAGTCACAAACTTTACCGCCACGAGTTCGCAACTCGACGCCACTACGGGCTGGAGCTTACTTTGTGTGTCCTACTCGTACCAGCGTAGTGCGAACTTTCTGTGCCTAATTCATCGGATATTACACGTTTAAAAAATAAATAGTACTATAGTAAGGTACCTAGGTACTTCCATCATTACTTATATTTTTTTTGTTTAGTAACGTTCTAGGTAGTTCCTATTTCAAATTCAAAATGATTGACGAAACGGAACTCGACAGTTTACTGCAACCACTTATGACGTCAAAAGAAATGTGTTTTCTTCGCGTCCAGCGTTTGTACGAAATGTCGAAAACGGTAAAAAAAAACCCCTTACTAGAAACGGAATTTTCGGTTAGAGTTCAAGACCTGACTAGTCTCCGTGTAGAATTTGATCGATGTGCAGCCGAGATGAATTCTCTAAATCGTAAACATAATCCTAAGTTCGTACCGTCGTACGGCGAGATCGAATCGTTTGATGAACTTTATTACGCCATTCGTAGTGTTGCGCACGAACTTATGCCGGAACAGGTTACGCCGAAAGCCGAACAAGCTGTACCCGACTGTAATGACCGTCATAGTAAGCGGCGTATTAAATTACCCGAATTACAAATATTTAAATTTGATGGTAAGCTTGAGAATTGGACTACGTTTCGTGATACATTCACAAGTCTCATACATACCAATTCGGGTATTAGTAATATAGAAAAATATTATTATTTGCTGTCGTCTGTCAGTGGGCCAGCACTATCAATTGTCAAGTCTATGCCGGTCAATGCGGATAATTACGCGATAGTTTGGGACGCGCTAAGAAAGCGATTCGAAAATAAGCGCGCGCTTGCTACCACGTATTTAGACAAGTTATTTAGTTTCAAACCAATTAACAATGAATCCGCATCAAACCTTAATATTTTTTTACAAACTTATCAAGAAAATATTAAAGCGTTAGAAAGCTTGAACATTCCTGACATGTCAAGTTTTATGTTGTTTTACATTTCGTTGCGCAACCTTGACCCCGTGACCAGACGGGAGTTTGAACAAACTGTATCGCCGGGTGAAATACCTACAATTACGGAATTATTGACGTTTGTTGAGAGACAGGCGCGCGTTCTTGAGATGTCGGAATGTAAGTCGGTATACGCCAAGTCGGCGGGACCCGCCAAGCATAACACATCCAAAACGACCCCTCCCACTTCGTCAAAAAATTCGGATATAATTAAATCTTATTCTCAAAAGCCTACGTTGGCTACGGGGGTGGTCAATACAGATAAAAGTGACGCGAAAAAATTGCCTACTTGTGTGTATTGTCAAAAACCACATTCTATCTATCGATGCACCGACTACAGCGCACTAACACCAGAGCTCCGCACTGTCAAAGTCAGAGAGCTTAAGTTGTGTGAAAACTGTTTGCGTGACAATCACACCGTGAATGATTGCACGTCCAAGTATTGTTGTACGGTCTGCAAACAAAGGCACCACGTAACACTCCACGTTGACACCAAGGAAACCAAGGAGAATGTGGTAGCCCTTACGTGTTCCAACAATCAAACGGTATTGCTTGGTACCGCTGTCATCCACGTCGCAGATGCTTGGGGTCAGTACCACACCGTACGTGCCTTGATTGACAGCGGAGCAATGTCAAGTTACTTAACGGATGATTGTGCAAAAAAGTTAGGCTTGTCTCGTCGCAAATGTAACTTTCAACCTATAGGTCTAGGTGGAAACCGTGTACAACACTTCGGGTTAACGACCTGCACTTTAAAACCACGCGGCAGTAATACGCCGGTACTGTCCACTGACGCTGTGGTAGTATCAAATATAACAGGTAGTTTGCCGACTATGTGTTTACCAAGCAAGGTATTGCAACGGTATCAAAATCTTGCCTTGGCTGATCCCACATTTCACAAACCATCGCGTGTTGACATGCTGATAGCAGGCGATTTATTTCCCTATATTTATAGCGGAGAAAAGATCATGCCAGATCAAAGTGGGATGCCAGCAGCGTTAAAATCTATATTCGGATATGTTATCACCGGCCAGGTTGTGTTACATCAGCCGATCGCGAACACCGTTGCCATGGCAACTGCTAAAGCTGATCGTGCCAATAGTGCCTTTTGCGGCTTCACATGTACCACGAATCTTGAACAGGTCATAAATGCTTTCTGGGAGGTCGAAAATATACCGTCAGAGAAGCCCCAAAAACCGGATGATATATTAGCCGAGGAGCTGTTTGCAAAAGAACACAGCCGCGACGAGCAGGGTAGATTTGTTGTTAGGTATCCACTGCGGCCAGACCACAGTCTAGGTGAGTCCCGACAGATGGCGGTACGTAGACTTATTAATTTAGAAGCTAAACTCAATCGGGACCCTCCACTTAAAATCGAATACCACAAGTTCATGTCTGAATATGAGGCGTTGGGTCACATGGCACGCGTAGGTGATATGCAAGAGGTCGACTCCAAATATTTGATCCCTCATTTCTGCATTATAAAACCTTCCAGCACCACAACTAAGCTGAGAACCGTGTTTGACGCATCATGCAAGACTACCAATCAAAGGTCTCTTAACGATGTAGTTCTGCCAGGTCCAAAGCTTCAAGCGGACATAAATCAAATATTAATTAATTTTCGGCTATATGAGATTTGTTTGTCAGCTGACATCTGTAAAATGTACAGACAGATTCTCATTCATAACGATCAACGGTCGTATCAACATGTTTTGTGGAGAGACTCAACAGATCAACCTATACAGGTTTACGAGCTCAACACAGTCACGTATGGCGTGGCAAGCAGTCCATACTTAGCCATTAAGGTGCTGCACACATTGGCGGAGTCTGAGGCAAAGAAATATCCAGCGGCTGCGCGGATCCTGAAGTCTGGTTTCTTCATGGACGACCTGCTGTGGTCAGAACCCAGAGTTGAAGACGCTCTACAACTGCAGGCAGACCTTCGCAGTCTGCTGGAAGGTGCTGGCTTCACACTTCGCAAGTGGTCAAGCAATTGTCCTCAAATTCTAGCAGCGGTACCAGAGGATCACCGTGAGACACCAATCGAATTCGAAGATGAGAAAAATCTATCTCTGAAAGTCTTGGGTCTACAGTGGCATCCAGTTAACGACTGCTTCTCGTTCCGGACTGCTCCATTAGACCTTGAGGTCACAAAGCGAACCATCTTATCGCAGATAGGTCGCTTGTTCGACCCACTTGGATTTGTTGCTCCTTGTGTGTTCTACGCCAAATGTTTCATGCAGAAACTTTGGGCCCAACAGTTAGAATGGGATCAACGTTTGCCTGCGCATATGGAGACAGAGTGGCTTGCGTTCGTAAAGGAATTACCTCTTCTTACCGAACTTAAACATGAAAGACATGTCATGGTTAAACAAAAATCCTATTGTCGGATCTTAGGATTTTGCGACGCATCAACTCTCGGGTATGCTGCCGTAGTCTACTTACATACCACAAATAAAGACCAAGATCAGAAGGTCAGCTTACTCATGGCAAAATCTAAGGTGGCGCCCTTAAAAACTCTCTCTGTACCTCGCTTAGAGCTTATGGCAGCTCATTTACTGGCTAAGCTTGTCAAATACGTCAAGACCATCTTGCAGGAGCGTAGTCTAACGGTTAACGAGACTTTGCTGTTCACGGATTCTTCTGTCGTATTGGCATGGCTGAACACACCCAGTTACAAACTAAAGATGTTTGTAGCAACTCGAGTGACCAAGATACTGGACACAGTTTCCAGTAGCGGTTGGTTCCACGTAAGTGGCGAGTGTAACCCAGCTGATGTTTGCTCTCGGGGTGCATTACCCTCCATATTATTAACAATGCCAGAATGGCTTCACGGTCCTAATTGGCTCTTTAATGAAAAATGGCCAGTTCGTTCTATGGATGAATTCAGAGACGAGAATCCACCAGAACTCAAGACCTCCGTCGAATCTAAGACCTTGGTATCCGCGGAGGAGGTCTCTTCAAATGTTATTTTGGACCTTACAAAGAGATTATCAGAATTTAACAAATTAATTAACGTCGTAGCTCGAATTCATCAATTCATACGGAACTGTCAGTTACCTTCACATGAGCGTGCGGGGCCTACCATGGGTGACCTACGCAAAGCACATGATAGCGTGGTAAAATCAATACAACAACATCACTTTGCTGAGGATTTTAAAGCGTTATCTAAAGACCTAAAACCTCACCAGAGTTTGCGAAAATTAAACCCCTTCATCGATTCGAATGGTTTCCTCAGGGTGGGGGGCCGCCTTTCGCAATCTCAGCTAAATTACAATAAAAGACATCCCGTGTTACTGCCTAAAAAATGTAACTTCACAAATTGCCTTATTGATTATTACCACAGGTTATACTTACATGTCGGTCCACGTACACTTCAAGGTATATTGACTCAAAAGTATTGGATTATCTCGGCACGCAGTGTAATTAGATCACGGACTATTAAATGTATTTCGTGCTTTAAGGTTAGCCCTTCTGTTAGGCAGCCTATTATGGGTCCGCTCCCCAAATTCAGAATTCAAGATGTACACACGTTCCATACCGTTGGCATCGACATAGGTGGTCCCTTTCACACAAAAGAATCCACTCGCAGAAATGCTCGTATTTCAAAATCATACCTTTGCGTGTTTGTCTGCTGTGCGACGCGCGCTGTCCATCTAGAAACACTTTCGTCTTTAAGTACAGAATGTTTTCTGGCAGCTTTCGATCGTTTCACCGCTCGTCGCGGGTTGTGCCTTGCTGTTATATCAGATAACGGCACCAACTTTGTGGCAGCCGGTAAACAGTTGGCCGAAGTGTCACGGTTTCTAGAGTCTAACACCGATGAGATTTCAAGGAGCCTGCATTCGCGTAAAATTGAATGGAAACACAATCCTCCAACAGGGAGTCATTTTGGGGGTATTTATGAAGCCGCTATTAAGTCTGCAAAATTGCATCTAAAGCGGACGGTCGGTGATAAAGCATTGACGTTTGAAGAACTAACAACGCTGTTCGCACGTATTGAAGCAGTGTTGAATTCTCGACCGTTGGGCCCACTGTCATCTGATCCAAACGAGTTTGAATTTCTAACACCGGCACACTTCTTAGTAGGTCGAGACTTATTAGAAGCACCGGAATATGACCTAACTAGTTTTCCTGCGAACAAGCTAAGTCGCTGGCAAGCAGTACAACAGATTTCTCAACAATTCTGGCGGCTATGGCGCAAGGATTATTTACACACACTCCAACAACGTCAAAAGTGGTTTCAGAACTGTCGAGACATTCAGATTGGAGACTTGGTACTTATCAACTCGGAGGCTCCTCCCCTTCAATGGGCGTTAGGCAGGGTCACCAAGCTTCATCCTGGTCCCGATGGCGTTACACGGGTGGTCAGTGTTCGCACCAGGAACAGTGAGTTTACTCGACCTGTAGTAAAACTAAGTCCGCTGCCTCTGGAGCAGGACTCTTAACATTAAAATTTTCAAAATAAGTTTCATATCCTAGTTTTAGAATATAGCATAAGCATATAAAATTTCATTACATATCTTATACAGTCCACTACTCACACACATGTATAAATACATTTATTTTTTCAACATTTATTATTGTTATTCAAAATACTAATTTTATTACGTTACACTTTGTCAAACATTTTCCTGGTTTTGAAACTGGGAAATCCTGGCGGATTTCGGTGGGGGGAATGTAGGATTTTGGGCCTATTTGAAAATCCCGCCAATAAGCCTCGCGTGCGGTCAGCACGTAACGTCCAATCACCGCTTCGCATGAGCGAGACAGTTCGCAAAGCCGCCGTACCGACGCGATGGCGTGGTAGTCGCATTCAACAACCGCGGGCAGACGCCATGTGCTCCGCGTTAAAAAACCCCTAAAATTCTAATTAACCGGTGCCGAAACCCCTTTCGAGTGTGACGGGCCCGTCCGAAGATTCGGAGTCAACCTTCGGCGCAGAGCTGGTCCAGGAGGCGGGTAAGTGAGGCCCAGAATCTGTTTTAGGGGGTTCTTTTTAATAGTAATTCATAATTTTAGCTATCAGTCACGACAACTATGTTGTGGTTCGGAAAACCATCTTGCTTCGCCAAGGGGAGGCGGAAGCGGTATTGATACTCTTACTGACTAAAAAGCGCACTTTCCTTCCCCTGCCCTACGATCAGGGTTACAGGCTTGCTACGCCAACTGCATTGAACATTTGGTTACGCGCTTTAATACCACACTTTATTGTGTGTTGTGTTTCTGCAGTGAGTAAGGTTGCCAAAGCTCCTTCTAAGAATGCGCTGCGCTGGCAGCAAGAGGAATATTCCCTTAAACTGTCGGCGCAGTAAATCCTCCATAAACCTCTAAGAGGTTTTTAGGGTCGGTAAAGCGCGAGCGATACCCCTGGCGTTACAAGCGTCCCATCCATAGACTACAATAACCGCTTACCATCAGGCGGGCCGTATGCTTATTTGCCACCTTAGTGGTATAAAAAAAATACATCAAATGGAAAATTGGTGGAAGAATTGCGCTCGCGCAACCTATGGCCTTTACCTAGGTGTAACACAGTATAATCGTAAAATTTTAGTCATGTTAGAATACTATAACATGTTATGTTATAAGTAATAGGTACCTACCTTAAAGCTTAAACGATTCTAGTGGTTGCGTAGGGTCGCGTACTCATTTAGTGGTTAAACACAACACGTGTTTAATGATCATTACAAAACCTATTACCGAGATGATTCATTGAATTTCCTTAGTTTCGGTTTTTGTGCATAACATCCGTTTCCACTTTCCGCCCATCTAAGAGATCGGATTATTAGATTCTCTTACTTATGAAGACTCTTTTCACCTTTTAGTTAATTTGTTTTCTTATTATATTGCTACATTATATTCTCATTAGAACTACTAGTCTACCCTAATAGGTATACTGATTACCAAAAAAATATCACGGTTAAACTTTCTCAAACAGTTACAAGAAAAAAAAACAATACAATATTTCCATCTTCTTCGTCAGAGGTCATGGTTACTATTGTGGTCATAACAAAAACGGAATTAGTGGAATACGCCACACGTAAACACAGACGCATGTCTTTATTACGTCACAATGACAGCATGCTACATGCATACCTCAAACACCCCGGCGAGGAGTCATTCATTCAGCTGTTTTATCCGTGTTTTGGTCATGCGCGGGAGTCATTGCAGCACGCGACCTACTCGTGTGCGCCACGCACGCGACACGCACACATCACACCGCACCGTCGCGTCCCCACCATGGGCCATGAAAAAGCGGAAAACTATTCCTGTCTGCGCTAAAACCAAATTTTACCAAAAGGATTTATAGTTATAAACCCGTGCCGCGATAGTAGGCGTACCTATTGCCAATAAGATAAAAAAAAACGTTCGTTCGACAGATGTTTGTGTGATTAAAATTAAGATATTTTTTTTAATTATTACCGTTGGAAAATTGATTGTTTTTAAAAGTATCTTGTTTTTGGTTTTAAGAGGCTTCTGCGACAATAACTTGCTTGATCGTTAACGTAAGTCGTTGTTCATGAACCTTTGAGTCATTTCTCTGCTGTGTTCATTCATTATCTTTATTAAATTTTTGTTAATTACTGCATTTAAATCACGGTGCTGTGTGGAGTAACGACTCCATTTATTATTTCTTGAAAGTAATCTTGATTGAAGTTCTCTTCAAATTTATCCTCCTTCTGAAATAGTGTAAATTACAATGTTATATGTTACTTAATTGTAATTTTTAATCTTATTGAGTCGATGCTAACTGGTAATTGAATACTAATCTGAACATTACTCTTAGTTTAAATACGTTACTTATATCTACGTTGATGCTATGTACACACAGTAAAACACTCTTGATGGAAACTTCACATTCCAACATAATACTTGTACGGTTTTTTTATTAATTAATATCGGTCAATATAATTGTGCGATGAGCACCAATTCCATCATAATCATTTCAAGCACCGAATTCGCAATTTCAGTTGGATGATGCGAGACAATTCTTGAGGGGTCAGTACAGTGATAACCCCTTTTCAACGGCACAGCGGACCTCCGACGCACAGACGCAAGCGAGAACTTCGCCCTTCTGCGACGCGTCTCTCATAGTCTATAAAGGCACCCGACGCACACAAAAGAAACAGTACGCCTTCGATCTCCGCCGATGATGTCAATTTAGACAAACTAAACTGAACAGCGCGAGAATCTCTGTATTTCGAGTTACTTGCAATGTCAAAAACAATACAAACACAGTGCTGATTAAATATTTTCATTAAAAATCCCTCCGTTTGGTTGCGCATGCGTGCAGTCGGCGTTGTGACTGGCCGTGAATAGGAACGTTCGCAAAAAAAGCTAAAACATGAGTGGAACGGACAGCAGTGCCAGTCGATCTGCGTGCAACAGCAAGGGCAGCATGATCGTTGTATCGAACCGATTGCCGTTTATACTGAAGAGAAATGAGAAAACCGGAGAATTGGAGAGAAAAGCCAGGTACTGTGAATATATTTTACCTTGATACGTGAAAATCTGACGTGAAAATCATTTCTTAGGGCGAAATAAGTTATAACAACACCAATTTTCGCATTTAACTGTATATTTTAGTGCTCTTGATACCAAAATTTTAGTGGAAAAAACTTAATTTAATCTTATCTAAAATGGCATTACATCAATCAATACTAGTGATGTTATTTATAACAATTCCCAGCTTTATAGAAAAGCCGGGACGTTTTGGTGTGTGCGAAGGTGCGATTCGGGAAGCTTCTACGAAATATTCGATTTTTATATGAAGTACTTTTCCTTAACGTTGCCTTGAGTAAAAAAATAAACAAACTGCATATCCCGCGTGTCATTATCCGTGCGTGGATACCGTTAGGAATTTTATTATACACTGTGCGAACTCATTTTATAAACTCGAAGTCGAAAGCCGGCATTTTATGCGCAACGTTATCGTCAGCTGTTGCTAGTTCGTTTCCAAAACATAATATAACACGACCAAATTGAAGCGTAACATCAGTTCTATATTGTTTTACTCATTGTTGAAGGTTTAATGATGCGGTGAATCTTTTGTTAGACAATATTGTAGTTGGTCGTGTTATCATGGGTTATTATGATAAAAATGCATCCATGTCGCGATTATGTTATAAAATGTAAAACAATTTGACCTTGGACTTGAATGTTTAGCTTCAAGGTCGTGCAACACCGCTAATTGATTCAGCACGACGGTGTCATTGTGGTGTATTTATTATTTGCCTTGATGTATATTTTGAAACATAAACAAATGATGACGACATAATTATATGGACCAAACTAAACACTGATAAAGTTAATCTATCTTGTGTCATAAATATTGTTTATTCGACAACATTATCTACGAAAATACCAAGTAGGTTTGACGATTTGGTGCGAGGGCATTTGACTGAAAAAACCGAGTAAGATTGCAAATTTCTAGTTCAATCGAGACTAAAATTAGTCAAATTACTATGAAAGTCAAATGCGTCATTCGTATATTTTCACGTCATTGAGATGCCTCGTAAATCCAAGCTTAAACGCCATCTTATAAATATCGATATTGTATAAGAGAATTGACCTAATTTGAATATACTGACCAGACTTGCTAATAATGTGGTAGTTTATTGTGCAGTTAAATAAACAGATACCATATTTGTATACTTAAGTATATCAATAAGGAAAAATGATTAGTTAATTTATAAATGAATTAACTACCGATAAATTATTAAGTACTTATAGCAAACAATCGTCGAATTACTTAATAGTTAATCAATCATAGTTATTACTTATTATAAACAGTTTTTGTTACATTAACACAATTTGATTAGGGGCTAGGGGCTACGTAATCTAAAATGTTTCGAAGGAACTAAGCAAGACTAGCACAGATTCAAAAATATCTGGGTAATTAGGACCAATATAATATAAACACCATATATCTAACAAAATATAAGAAATACCTGAACAATCAAATCAATTTCTAGGACTGCCTTTTCTTTTCGGCGAATAAGACGCGCAATAATTTTAATAATAAGTTTAATGCCTATATTATTTATTAAATCTGAGTAGATAGTTTAAATAGGTCTCCAGATAGTGGCAATATCCTGCTTCAAGTCAAAACTAAAATTAAACTAAGACATATGAACAAGATAACCTACATATCGCGACTCGTCGCTGATACTATTCAATTAAATCAATAACAATTTAATACCTAATGTGTATAATTAAAAAAAGTTTCGTTTTAAATAATATTGATTAGTTTACAAATGAAGTTTATCATTATGCCAAGTTTTCGAGTCGTGGAAATATGGAAAACATAAATGAAAGATTTGTATTTTCCTATTTTCAGAGCCATTAAACAAACATACCATAACTCACACCTGGTCTGTATTCCACGAAGGGTTAAGCAGTCCTATGTATCGGGTATCAAAATACCAAAGCATAATAAAAATAAAATGACTTAATTTATTTTCTCCAAATTGGGGAAATACCTACCTGTTTATGTTAACGCATAGCCTAGCTAGTATTTTGTTTTCTGATCTTTGATATTTGTAGAATTCGAATGATTAATTTTCACAAAATAGGAATCACTGAACGATAATTGTAAGGACTATATAGGTAGTAGACAAAAATATCACGCCCTTTATTGGTTGCGTGATACACAGCGATTCATAAGTTTATCTATAAAGGTGGCTAATAAATATTTGGCTAATAATGTCTAATATTGGTAAATCGATAAATAAATATCATGTAAGTACCTATTTAATCGAATTATTTTCTTTGTCATATCGGAAAATTCAGCTAATATCAGTCCTTAATGTTTGTTACAATGAAATCCGAGGAAAATAATTCAGACTTAAAAGAAAAATGCTGCTGAAAATCCAACTCTACCGTAGGTATAAAAAAATTACGATAACGCAGAAACATTAACTCGAATTTATTTCCTGAATAATGATTTCCTTTTGGCATTTTGGTAATGATTTAAAGTCATTTGCGTAGAAAGAAAAATAATCTGCACACAAAAACCGTACCAAAACATTATGTATTTTTAGGACAAAAAAAAACATCCGCGTACCAGGCTATCAGCCTATACCTGCCTATACACACATATTGGTTGGCACACAAATTCATAGAAAAAGGCTAGGTAGAGGACATACTTAATAGGTATAGGATTTTAAAGCCCGTTTTCGAGATAACTATACTTATCTTGATCCTCTGAATGTAATCTATCTCCTGGCCAAATTTTATCGAAATATGTTTAGAAACAAATAAACAAACATGCACTCAAGCGCAATTACGACTAAGAGAGGGTATTGTTCACGTGCATCGTAATGTCAAGGGATATAGGTGATTTTCTTCATTGGCCCTCTAGAGGGGGCTAGTTTGATGTCTCCCCTGCAATTCAGGGTTGACAGGATAACTGGGTCATTTGCTTTTAATAGTTGTGGTTACATTTTACATGGTTCAGAACATTTCGACCTTTCGGCAAGAAACATTATTTATAAGCGTTCACACTAGATCTCTGAAACAATTCACTGTCTTCAAATAATTTGCATACTTACTTACACAAAAAACTGCTTAAACATGACGCAATTGAAAAAGAAACGATGAATACTTAGTTATTAGTTAGTTGAGTTACGACCAAGTTTTGAGAGCTGTCTGGAGCTGTCTAGATCTGCGCACACGATTGCAATAATGGTCGTTTATCCACAGCGCCGGAGGGCTGGTGACTGCCGTGGCACCAGTGGTGATCCGCGGCGGTGGCATCTGGGTGGGCTGGCCGGGCATGCACTTGGAGGACCCCAACGAGAAGATCCCCGAGTCCGACCCTAATGACAAGACCCCCACGGCTGGCTTGCTTTCAGAGAAGGTAAGAATTATTGGTTCATCATTTATTGCAGTTACTTAGTGACCTATGTTTTTGTTTTGGTTCAGGGCTTATCGAGAGCTACACCTGTAAATTATGAGTTTATCAAATTTGAGTATGGCACACTCATTAGGTTCTCGTAAATAACCTAATTGTCACCTCAGATTCAGCAAAAAATTTAAGATATAAATCCTACTAACATTATAAATGATAGGATGTATAGATGTTTGTTACTCTTTCCCGCAATAACTACAGAACGGATCTGGGTGAAACACAGAGATAGGCTACTTTTAATCCCGTAAAATGTATGGTTCCCGCGGGCGGGCGAAGCCGCTGGCGGAAAGCTAGTTAGACATAAATGGAAGCGTAAGTTTAATCAAACACGTGACAGCACTCTGCCTTACCTCCAAAGTGGTGGTGCAAGTAAGGTGTAAGTTTTTTCTTTAAGCTTTTCACCAATATTAGTGCAGTCTCCACCGACTAGCTAGACTGTCACCTATTTTAGTGAAAACTGTGATAATTCAGTGTAAGCACCATTTAACCGGCCATCGTAAGGAAACGGTACACAAAGAAAGAAATCCTCGTTATATTAAATTTATAGAATAATGAATTATTCAATACATAATGAATTCGTTTGCGTGCATAAATCGAATTTGCGTGCATAGACGCCGATGAAAATGTATTAAAGTCTTTGTCTATACTTAGTATTGGCTGAACATTTACACAATACTGATAATAAGCGGGTTAAATAACGAATTAGGTACGTATAAAGGAATTGAAAGATCTGAAAAAAATACAGCACAAAGATAAACTGTTTTCAAGGGCAATTGTGAAATTTAAGTGACACAAAATGTACAAGTTACTTAACATAACATATATCTTTAGCAGTAATTTTGGCAATCTAGCCTAACAATTATCTGTTTCAGTTTCAAACAGAAACAAAGGCAATGTAAATCCGTGTCGTTGAATCTTTATGCACCATAAAGTATTTAGGTATTCATTATTCTGTGCAAATCGCCATCCAAATTCACAAGTAAGTCAGTAACATAACGATCGCCTGCTTCCGACGATGGCGACATTATGCTTGAAACAATTTGTCCAATAAACGGTAGTTACTTTGTATTGTGAACGAAACGTATTGTGTATTTAATGAGCATTTCAGGCACTTTCATTAAAAGTTCCGTCAACAATATTACTGAATCAATCAATCAATGATGTCATACATCTTCAATTAATCTGACAGCAAAAATCGAGTTTGGTCCTGAATCTAATAAAAAAACTATTGACAAACACAAGTGAATCACTTCGACCTTGCTTCACGTGTGACTGCCGTGCTCGACTGTACAAATAGTTGCTAATAATGCTTACTCAGTAGTCGGCGGTATAATGAAGTCCACAAGTTTGCCTCCTAACTTTAGATCCTTTGCTGCAATATAAACATTGAACCATTTACGGGTGCCGTAGGTACAGACTCGTGTAGGTACAAACAAACTACACCCACCTGACTAAAATAACAATACCTAATGTTGGCTGGTTAGCCTTAAATGTATAGTAAACATAATTATTTTATATACTCAAACTTCAAACATTAATTCAATCGCAAAAATATGAAAGAAGACTATTTGAATAGCTAATAATATAACTCATAAATGTAACAATTATCTTAATACTTTTATTGATTTTCATAATAAAGATGTCAACAGTTTGCTGTAACCAAAGGAAATTTTCAGGAAATACAAGCTTCTCGTTATTTTCCAATCAAATATCTGATGATAATAATTCACTATCAGATAACAGATGAATGCAAGTACAACTCTAGTTCTGGCAAATAAAACCTTGATACTGAAACAAACAATACTTACCTACCTTCAACAAGATATCTAATTTATTTCATCAAAGAGGAAAAACACTGACATCTCTTGTACATTAACATAATATCCTCGTTACAGATCGTCCCGATCCACGTTGACCCGAAGCTTTTCGACAGCTACTACAATGGCTGCTGTAATGGAACCTTCTGGCCTCTGTTCCATTCCATGCCTGACCGAGCAACTTTCATCGCGGACCATTGGAAGGCGTACATCAAGTGCAATGAGGAATTCGCTGAGAAGACGGTGCATGCTCTGCATCTGCTCAAACAACAGAAGGGAAAGAATAACAGTTCACCGCCCATCGTGTGGGTCCATGACTACCAGCTTATGTTAGCTGCTAACTGGATTAGACAGGTATGTAAATACACTCTTTTCTCATAATTTATAGCGATAACAGACTTATTATAAGATAAAACAATATTTATATGTTTTCAGCGAGTGGAGGAGGATAACATAAAATGCAAGTTAGCATTCTTCTTGCATATTCCGTTCCCTCCATGGGACATTTTCAGGCTGTTCCCATGGTCAGATGAAGTCTTACAGGGAATTCTTGGTGAGTTTCACTTCCCAAACATTATTTAGTTTTGATTTTAAGATAAGCTTTGGAACTTTAATCAATATTGTGTTCTTTCTCTGCAGGTTGCGATATGGTCGGATTCCACATAACAGATTACTGCTTGAACTTCATAGATTGTTGCCAAAGAAACTTAGGTTGTCGTGTGGATAGAAAGAACCTTTTAGTAGAATTGGGAGGTCGCACCATCTGTGTACGACCATTGCCGATTGGAGTGCCCTTCGACAGATTCGTGCAGTTGGCTCAAAACGCTAAACCAGTGCTCTCTACTAGCCAAAAAGTGATATTAGGAGTTGATAGACTGGACTATACCAAAGGATTAGTGCATAGACTGAAAGCCTTTGAAAGGTTACTGATGAAACATCCCGAACACATAGAAAAAGTGGTACTACTGCAAATCTCAGTGCCGTCAAGGACGGACGTCAAGGAGTACCAGGACTTGAAGGAAGAGATGGATCAGTTGGTTGGAAGGATAAATGGAAGATTTACCACGCCTAACTGGTCACCAATTAGGTAAATTTCTCGTCATTGCGAATTTCACCGAGTTCAAAACTATTCTAGGCCCATTTCTAGCCAAATACTGCATAAATGATCACGACCTAATTGCAATATTTTCCAGATATATTTACGGGTGTGTCGGTCAGGACGAGCTGGCAGCTTTCTACCGCGATGCAGCTGTTGCTTTGGTCACACCCCTGCGTGACGGCATGAACCTAGTCGCTAAGGAGTTCGTGGCTTGCCAGATCAAGAAGTCACCGGGAGTTCTGATCGTATCACCGTTCGCTGGCGCTGGAGAGATGATGCACGAAGCTCTTATTTGCAATCCCTACGAGCTCGATGATGCTGCTGAAGTTATTCACAGGTAACACTGACTGCCACCCACCTTGAACTTAATGAAGTATATTTTTTAATCTGAATCAGAATTCACGAACGTAACATGAATGTGAATTCATGAACATTGAACAATCTGAAAATATGATGTTATGCTTCACTAAGCAGAACATCATATTGAAATTCTGAAGTTTATGAAGTATTTCAACGCCAATAGTTGCATGAACCTGGATCGAGAAAGATAAAAACAACAGTCATAAACCAAAAGAAATCATTAGTTACATCAGATCAGCTCTTTTGAAGTTAGAGCTTTCCAATGATCAAAAGGGGCACTGCAGTAATCAAAACACTTAGCAAACTCATTAATTTTAACAGTTCATTGTTATTAACGAGCTTTATGACGTCAATCATAACGACAATAATAATTGCGTTGCGATATTTGATATGACACTCGAACTATAACTCTTATTATTTTATTAAGAAACATTTATTATACTCGGTCATTGGTTATCGTTGCTGTTGACACAGAGGTTTACGAACCTATCATGTAAACGTTATAACAACTGACTTTATTTTGGTAGGCATTTGAGGCAGATACTGAATCTTTAAAGGAGTGTCTAACAAAGTTTTGTTAAAATACTTCTATAACAGAGCTTTCCTTCTATTTCAGAGCTTTAATAATGCCAGAAGATGAGCGTATAGTCCGTATGAACCATTTGAGGAGACGTGAGCAGCTCAATGACGTCGACAGCTGGATGAAGGCATTCCTCAAAGCTATGGACTCGCTGGAAGAGGAGGCTGACGATATTGGAGCCACATCCATGCAGCCAGTTACCATCGATGATTTCGATGAATACCTGTCCAAGTGAGTTCTTAAGCTTGCTATCGTTCATGCAAGAGTTTTACAAAGAAAACTTTCTAAGCCTTTAGATCATTAGTAAAACTTATCAGCCAAGAAGTGTGTTTCTGCCTAGCACTTCTTTTTCCTAATTAGTCACATTACATACCTGAAAGATTCCTTTCTTAACCGTATATTTACGACCTCGTTGCTTGATATTACGACTGAATGACTAATTCTTTCATCAGGTACATTGGCTACACGCAGAAGCTGGCTCTTCTGCTGGATTACGATGGTACCCTGGCACCTATCGCGCCACACCCTGACCTGGCCACCTTGCCGCTGGAGACCAAGCACACACTGCAGCGCCTCTCCAACATGTCCGACGTCTACATTGCCATCATCTCCGGCAGAAATGTCGACAATGTAAAGAATATGGTGAGTCATTTGTCATCATTAAGATCAGCTGTAGGACATGTGCATTCAACAGGTTGCATTGAGCAATTGGCTAAAATTTCAGCCCTAGCGTAGGAGATTTTGGTCCTACAGCTCCCGATAAAGCTTATCAGGAGATAGAATCTATGTTTTAAGATCTTGAACCTTCCCCTATTGATTGCAAGGTAACCGATCCCGTTACGTCATAGTTGCATAAGAACCTTCATAGAATATTCAAGTATTCCTTCGGCTATATTCGTGTTGGTAAATTTTTGCATCAGCTGGATTAAGTTGAGAGGTCTTATTAGAGGATTGAGGAACAGTCTTCACCAACTATGGGGAGTAAATCAGCAACAACCATAGAGAAAATAAATCGTGTCTCCCTATCACAAAGCAAAAATCTTCAAATAATTTCAAGTTTTTTCTTACAAAAGAATGATGACTGATCTAGCTGCGTCATTGCGTTGCGTAGATTGCGTTGGGACAGCTATGTTTGCTTTGATGTAATAGCTACTACAGGGTCGCGTAAGGGCGATGTTTATTTGAGAAACTAGAGTAACGTAGATAAAACATCGGTTTACGTGTAAACTGAGTTCATTATGATGAAAAATTATATAAATTAAATTCTGCCACACAAAGTTATCTAAAGGTTATCGATTTCTAAGAAAGAATATATAATACCGACTTTAGATAAGTTAAATTAGTATTTATATAAACTTTTGATCTAAAGACCCGCCCGACGTCTGTGATAAATTGATCTGAGTAGATAGGTATACAGTCAGAAGTTACCAGCTATCTAAACTTTTTTATTGAATTCATCCAAGGAACTTTTTGAATCCGGAATCTTTTGAATTCAATATTTAGATACTGAAAAAAAATCTTCGATCATCAAGAGAGTATTCCTTCAAGAGGAAGGGTATCACCAGTAAATTATAAAAGTGATAGGGCCTCTTTCACCACCTCCTAGAGTAAGTTCCCGTTTAATAAGATAATATCGAACTTTTGCTCCATTATTGAATTTATCCGGAGGTTAGCGGCTATCCAGAGAAATTTTAACAGGTCTGTGGTAACTTGAGAGTCAAGTAACACAGCGAACTTTAGTAAAAAAAAGAAATAACGTGTGTATGTTTCTCACATCTTTTTCTTCTCAGTGTACCTAATCAATACGCATCTATCGTACAATCAGCTGTGTCAATGAGAATGGTCATTGAAACAATCTAGCTAATACTAAACGCCGTGCAAATAGCAAATAACAAGGTCCCGATACCACGGTGAACTTTGACCGTTATTATCAGTTTAAAACAAAAATATTTATATTGTCCGACGTGGCACGTACCTAGCATCCTTGATAGTGTTATTACAACCGGGTTATGAACACACGAGGTGCCATTTGTGCTAGTATTACGTAATATTAGTTTAGCAGCCAGCCGCCATGTTTTTCGTTTATGTTTGCTAGTATCATTTCTATTACAAATAATATGCATAATGTTCTAAATACCCAAGCATTGACAATCAACTAAGTACCCAAGTACTTAGTCTGCTCTGTCATGAACGATGCGTATTCAAACTCTCTTTAAATATTTCTTGTGTCCTCGTAGATCTTGGCTACGAATTTCTCTATCCGTATTTATCCCAAACCTAACACATAAGTACCTCATTTATTGCACACTGTGACCTGTGACCACGCAGAGCAGAAAAGGGACGTAAACATCTAGGTTCCACTGTTTCACACTGTTCCACAGGTACCTACCTAAATCTTTACGGTATATAAAGAGTTGTAGGTACCTACATTTTCGATTTACATACAATAATATTGAATGAAACGTGTTCCTCATTCATAAGTACCCACCGAGATGGAAAAGGTCGGATTAAGGATAAACATAGGTACTTACCTACATGCTAAAATTACTGGTAGATGGCTAGTTACTAAGGAAAGGAACTAGGTAGTTCATTAGTCTAGTGGTCCTAAGCGAGACTGCTACGCTAGAGGTCCTGGGTTCGATTCCCAAGTCGAGAAAAATGATATTAGGTTTTCCTATGAAATTCTCAGCTGCTCGGAGTTTGCATTTGTGCCCGGTTAATTGCAATAGGCTCTATGATAAACGATACCTAATTAGTCTTTTACAAAAAATGCGGTTTGCAGGTGGGCATCGAAGGCATCACGTACGCCGGTAACCATGGTCTCGAGATCCTGCACCCTGACGGCAGCAAGTTCGTGCACCCCATGCCTATGGAACTGCAAGACAAAGTCGTCGAACTGCTCAAGGCGCTACAGGAACAGGTAAGGACTTAATAGGCCACCATGTTTACGACCTCAAGAAAATATTCGTCCACCGCTGGAAGTAATAATACAAAATATATCTGATAATTTATAGATAAAAGCAGGTAAAGTTTGCAGGTAAACTAGCTTGTTACACTTTTTATTGGCATCTGCGATAAAAAGAATGTTAATACATCAAGAAAGAAATAACATTTATTTGGATTGACAAAAAAGCACACAATAGTTTACAATTTTAAAATACCTATACCTACTTACGGCCAGTAGGTAAGCCCAAATAGGACTAATCTATACTATCTATACTATATAATATAATCTATACTAATATTATAAAGAGAAAAGATTTGTTTGTTTGTTTGTTTGTTTGTAATGAATAGGCTCCGAAACTACTGGACCGATTTCAAAAATTCTTTCACCTTTGGAAAGCTACATTATCCCCGAGTAACATAGGCTATTTATCATCACGCTACGACTAATAGGAGCGGAGTAGTAATGAAAAATGTAGCAAAAACGGGGAAAAAATTATAAGACCACGCGGGCGAAGCCGCTGGTAATATTATAAAGAGGAAAGATTTGTTTGTTTGTTTGTTTGTAATGAATAGGCTCCGAAACTACTGGACCGATTTCAAAAATTCTTTCACTTTTGGAAAGCTACATTATCCCCGAGTAACATAGGCTATATATCATCACGCTACGACTAATAGGAGCGGAGTAGTAATGAAAAATGTAGCAAAAACGGGGAAAAAATTATAAGACCACGCGGGCAAAGCCGCTGGCGGGAAGCTAGTAGGTTATAACATAGGTAGGTTACTACCTTAACCATTTCAATAGTTCAAGCACGTTCAAGTGTTCAACTTATCAATTGAAACAACCAAAATAAGGTCAATGTTTTGCAACATTACGGTACCAAAGTAGGTACTTACGTAGGAACATATCTTTACCTACTTAAAGGACTGGTTTTGCCAAAACACAACGTAAATAACCCCGCTTCGAGAATAACAAGTTTTTACAGATACCAATACGTTTGTAGGTAAAGTACTTAGATATCTACGGTTTATTTTTGGTTAAGTAGGGTGCCTACCGGTTTACGCATACTTATGTAGGCCTACATACTTGAGAAAGTTGTGTGAAGTCTGCCAACCCACAGTAGGCCAGTGTGTTGAACTATATGTATAGCCTTACGCCTCTCGATAACTGTCGGTTTCGCAGGAGACGTAGGTATACAGTTCTCGTTTCTCGCCAATCTTTTTGCCAGGGTTCAAGTTGGCGCAAGCGAACTTCAACTCGGCCGTAGAAATTGGAAAGAAATTCGTCGCATCGCAGTTTTGTGTGAAAGCGTTCTTATTGTTAATAACTGATTTCTTCAGGTGTGCAAGGACGGAGCATGGGTGGAGAACAAGGGAGCATTGCTCACGTTCCACTACCGCGAGACGCCGATGGGCAAGCGAGCGGCCCTGGCCGAGCAGGCGCGCCGCCTCATCACAGCCGCCGGCTTCACGCCCGCGCCTGCGCACTGCGCACTCGAGGCGCGCCCGCCAGTGCAGTGGGACAAGGGTACGTTCACACAATACGTATTGGCGTTAGCTCATATTGACTTGAGCAAAAAAACAACATTTATCAATTCTTCCAGTATCAACTCATATTTAGAACGCATTGCAGCCCCTTAACAATTTAAGAGGGTGAGGTTGATTTTCAGTTTTCATTAGATGCAGTCTTTCTAGCACGGCTGTTAATGTCATGCCACATTGACTAATTTGGCTAAATGTTCTGACAATACTTCTTATTTTTTTTGTTCATGTATGTTACAGGTCGTGCATCTATTTACATTCTGAGAACAGCTTTCGGTTTGGACTGGAGCGAAAGGATCAGGATTATCTATGCTGGTGACGACGTCACTGATGAAGACGCCATGTTGGTAAGTAAATGACCACCAAAACAAGCCTTGCTGAAGGAAGTCTCATATATCATGATAATTTGAAAGTACCTAAACAACTCGCGTGATGAATAAAATAATTTTCCAGGCCCTAAAAGGTATGGCAGCTACATTCCGTATCGCATCGTCGCACATCACGAAGACGTCGGCCGAGCGGCGGCTGTCGTCCACGGACTCGGTGCTGGCGATGCTGAAGTGGGTGGAGCGGCACTTCTCGCGCCGCAAGCCGCGCGCCAACTCGCTGACGTACAAGAGCGCGCGCAAGGCCCGGGACACGATCCAGATGCACATGTCGTACCAGCTGCCCGCGCGCACGTCGCCGCGCCCCACGCCGCCGCGCACGCCCGAGAAGACCTCCAGCGGCTCCGAGTCCAGTTAAACCCTACTCGCTCCACTCGCCACCTATGTACTGACGTTTTATGTTCCGACAGACAGACTGTCCTTCAGGTCAGATTATTCTATAAGACTGGTTGTTCTCTTGGATAGTTTGTCAGGTTAACGAACAGTTATACACCTATGAATGTAATACTTAAGTGTCGTGTTATTTAATTCCATAGATTTTAATTTTTCACAATCATTCAATGATAAATTCCAATATTGTTTTTATTATTATTTAAAAAGATCAAAATAATATTGTTTATTTAGTTTTGTATAGTTTGCTTTGAGATTTGAGACACACAAAAAACAATTTATAAGACCTTAATCTTGCCAAAATTATCAATTTGTTTTTATTTTTTCATACTCTAACAGATTTTATTGAAGTGAATGTATTAATCACACTTCTCTATCTACAAACAATGCAACAACATAGTAGTCAGTATTTAAAACTAAATCGTTCCTGCTACTTTAATGTTTAGGAAATAAAATCATCACACTTTTTTCATAATTTATAAAATACATAAAATCATTCCTAATTCAGATTTATATACAGAAATCATAATTTAGTGAAACTGACTGAATAGTATTTATAAATTATTTGGCTAAATTATACTCGTACGCACATAAATTTACATGGAAAATTTGGGATATTATTCAAGTTTCACAAAAAATTGGCGCCCAATCTGGGACTTTACAATGTTACTTTTGAAGTTTTTACCTAGTAGAGACTGCTTCACTTCTTACGGATAGCGTAAAGTTGCATGCCATTTAGTGTTTACACGTTATTTATGTGATAGATTAGTGATAATTTTTGTTTGTAAGGCTATGTAATGATTATATTTAGAAGCACGTAAAAGAAAACGTAACGAGATTGCTTGCTATACAACTTTGGAGTGCTCACACGATCTTTAGTGATGTCTTGTATTTTTGAGCTTTGATTCTAGATCTGGGTCAAAGACTTATATACGCGATTAGATATCATTATACGTATATTCGAACTACGAGCATTTTATGGATTTTTATATAATTGTATTTTAATATTATGATAAAGATACTGTGAAAATAAGTTTATTCCATTTACAATAATAACCATGTAACTTTAAATGTCAATGTTAACGTATCATATTGGTCGTATCAAAAACGTAATTTATTATAAACTGACACAAAATAATCTCTTGGATGTTGTAAATAATGTGATCTATACATAGTGTACTAGTCTAGATGGTGTCCATGCCAGCAAGCTGTAGTGGCAAAACACGCACTGATATCTCTCGAATTTGTATCATCCGTGTATATTTTGATATAATATTGATGTTTATAAGAATTTCAATAAAAATCACATGAGACGGAAAATAGTTTTTTAATTGATAATATATACAAAAAACTGTCATCTACAACGTAGGTAAGAAGTATTGACTCAATTCAATGTTTCTAAAACTGGAATGTTAACATTGTGCCATAAATAAGTGTAAGTGTATCCAAAACAGAACATTGATCATTGAAATATTAAATACTATCGTACTAGATCAGCCACATCAAACAATTTCTGTGCTTAAAAAACATTTTACTTACAGGTGACACAGCTTGACCCTTGTTTTTATCTAAATTCGTTAATACACTAAGTACATAGTAATACATTTTTTCTCGTATTTAATAAATAGGATGAATGAATTAAACAATCAATTTATTAATTCGCAAAAATGGGTAGGTATGTTATGAATAGGTACTTCATGGTCACAGAGGAACAGTGAGTTGTGCAGCCAACTCCACTATTTATGGAGTATCAACTCGCTTCGCGGTGTCGCCTCAAGTACATAATAACTCAATGACATTGATGACAATTTATTACAAATTTGAATAAATACATCCCGTAAAATTAGTGACAGTCAAGAGTGATCCACTTAATTTAACATATATTCACAAATTACACTAAACAGTCTATATCACAATAATAAATGCGCAGTGGTCTAGACGTTACTGTGCGAGACGACCAGCCACGACAGTATGAAGTAGAATAGGCAGATGGGATACACTGCCAGCGCCTTTTTACCTTCTGGTTGACTGTCACCGAGGAACTTGGTGGCGGCTGAAAAATAAACCAATACAGAAGTATTTAAAAATAATAATTATGATGAAATAACAAGATACAATTGCTTAACACATTGAGTAACAAACAGACAATAAAGGTTTCTACCTTAATCACTATATACGAACACTAGGCTGAGCTGGCTGGTTGTGAGTGTGACGTTGCAGTGTTTTTTTTTTAAATATGACATTGACAGTAATGATTTTTGTTTTCGCGGCAAAGGACTTCAACTATTAGATATTTAAGTCCATACAACCCCTACTTTAGGCCAAAATGTGGGTATTACTCCTAAGAGAAAAAGCTAGGTAGACCCATTGTCAATGATTACTTTTTCAACTTACCAAACGTGGCCCACATGAAGCCGACCAAAGATATGACCAGCCTGAGGAAGAAGAGGAAGGTAGTTTGTGTGCTGAAGAGTATGATGCGGCACAGCACCAGCGACAGCGCGACCGGGAACATGCAGTAGCCCAGCACACACACTGACTGGAAAAATGAGCTGAAATACGGAAAATCTTAATTTATACTGACCTGTATTATTATCAAAGCTTTATAATAAACCGACAATGATCCACACCCGACCACCAGTCCTCAGATAAATGGATATTTCACTAAACTAAAATTATGTAATTGTTCTGCTTCCAGGATAGTTTATGTAAGAAGTTTCGCTTCACGCACAGGACAATACAGGAGAAAATCCTAGTTTGCGCCTATGGCAACATATTAAAAAAAAAATTAAAGAAAGTAGGTATTGTTTTCTTTTAAATAGTTTTAAAGGAAAATATTTGGTACACATGCAAGCATAATCTCACGTTTGTATTAATTGATAAGGGAGGTGTGTTTCTGTGGTGGGTGATAAGTGAGGCGTTGTTATGTTTGATACGGTTTTAACTAAGAACAAGACTCACATGTTGCCGCCAAGCAGTTTGGAGTTTATTGTGACAACAGCAGCTCCTATCCAGACTAGTACAAACACTTCAGCAAACTCTGGGCCTCCGTCATTGGTATTGTCTGCCGCCTCTGTGCCTTGAAGGATTGTGGCCATCAGAGTGCAGAGCAACAGTGGGCCCCAAAGATCCCCTGGAATCATTAAAAATGTTTTGTTAAACTACCTACTACTTTAAATATTAGTGACGTAATTTTTGTCAGACCATACGCGAAAGATAAGCGGAAAGGTAAGAGGTGTCACCTAGATTGACTAGCTCCCTTTGGACGGGAGTCTATTATGTACTAGGCCCACATATAACTCATGGTTGCTGCTGCGAATTTCCTAAAGTTGAGAAACACTTGGTTCTGTAGATATATCACACTCCATAGCTACAGCTGCAGAACTAAAATTCATATTATTTCATTTCCCGATGGAGATAAATGAAAGATTATAAATGGGGCATAAATGGAACTGGATCAATTAATGATGAGGAGTGACTAAAAGTAATATTTGTTTTTAATCTAATGGGAAACTCATTACTCATATCTGATAAAAACTGATAACCACTAACACAAATCAATTAAAATAACACAATTGCTTTCATTTTCTACTTGTACATTTACGAATTCTAAGTATAGTACTGATAAACAATACTACTAATAAAAAATAATAATAAAATAATAACTCACATTCTTTTAACAAACTAGTCTTCTCTCTAGGAATTAGTACATGGTAAAATTTATTCCCAACTGCTCTCAGATCTCGAAGCTAAAAATTATAAACAATAAACATGAATAAATGGTAAAATCACTATGTACATAATACTAAAAAAAACACCTGTAAATTAATATTGATGTTTACTAAACAAGCTCTAATATAATGTAGCACATGTTGATAATAAATACATCATCACTATTATCATTAACCCATTTACTGGTACACATTTAGACAGGGACAGGTTCGGACTGGCCATATAGCCAGGGTGGCGATTGCCAGCCGGGCTCCAGCCTGCGCAGGAGCCCCCACGGGCCTGGCTTGCGGACCATTTCTGAACAGCATGAAACTTTAGAATGAATCAACCGAGTTTGATGTACTTACACAATCGTAGACATTAAGAGAAAAAAAAATTCTGATAGTATTCCATCTACCAGTATTCTATCCCGGGCCCCAGGCATTTTGGTAGGGGGAGCCACCCAGGGCCTTTTGGCTCAGTCCCCTGGACGGGGAGAATCCTCTCAAAATGAGATGATCTATGATGTTGGTAGAAAGACTGTCCAGAAAATCTTCGCAGCATGCAGGCCCACACAATGATAAGAACACATGCTTAGCCTAGCTAAATATTTTTCTGTGTATTTTCATGTTTAATATATCAATGCCATCATCACATTTTTCATGGATGGGACATTGGTTGATTAAATCTTACAAGTCACTATCACTTGTCATAATAATAGCAATGCATCCATAAAACTACTAATAGCATATTTATATGCCACTACATTACAGCAATCTTCTATTTAGTATTCGCTAGTAATCACTAGTTCAAGCAAATTGTAACGTGTTTTTTTATACTCGTTACATGGTAGTCGATTATTTAAATAAATTTAATATTTTTTGTGATGGCAAGTACGCAGTGCTTGGTTTTGACAGGTGTCAACGAGTTGTCAATTTTTACGTCTTCCAACACTCTACGACCCGTAACGATCATGGCGTGATCATTTTTTAAACTTTTCGAAATTATTTTTTAATCCTGTTACATTTCGTAACAATTTTTATATAATGTATTAATTTTTTTATTATTAAAGCCTATTGGCATTGTTCTCATGTGAGTGATACATATTTTATTGGTGAGTAAAGTTTTCTTTGATACACATTGTTGAACTTCGTTTTCCAAATTGTTCTGGTTTGTTTATTCGGCTTATGATTTTTTTACAGGCAATGGCCTAGCTGTGTTCTCACTCAATGTGGTGACGAATCCTTGTTTGTTATAAAAACGGTAAGATTACGTTGATCATGACCACGTTGTCGACTAGTACTTTGTCATCGTATTTTTGTCTAATCCAGGCTTATTTTGTTACAGCCTCGGCGTTTTTTTTTATACCCTTAGTTTTTCTTTAATTCATTCTTAATTGAAATCCAACATTTCATGGGTTTTGGAATCCCCACGTAACGACGGGAGTTCTGACCACCTCATCGCGCTCTGCTGGGATGGTGATATAGTAATATTATTCTAAATTAAGTGCCTCCCAGGTACGTTATTTTATACATATAATCAGGATGCAATAGTGACCAATAATGACCAATAATTATTAATTTAAATGTAAAACCTTATTTCACAACCTTTAGTTTAATTGTGACAATATAAGCTCTAAATTTTAATATTATAATCTACTATATTATAACCTACAGTGCATTAAAGACAGACAAAAGATCTAAAGCCTTTTATTTGTCTACTCCCACCGGCAGATTAAAAGCCCAAGCGAACCGAAGGTAAGCATCCGGTAGCATTTTTGGAGTGTGAGCTTCTGGCGCCCGAGTTTCTTTTATATTTCATTATTTTGAAGCACACACATGTTTGGTTCTCGTGTTGTGTAACATACCACACACAAAAATATATATTTTTTTAAATTTTTTATTACATTTGGCGCTTGCGTTCAGGGACATGAAGTAGGTTTGCCTTATATTGTCACTTGTTTTACATTATTGCATCTAATACTTTGTTATTATATTGTTTACCATATTGTTTGTTTGAAACTTTTATAGTAAATAACTTTTATTTACAACTTTAATTATTATCTTGTAAACAATATAGCTATTGAACTTTGTTGTACTTTGTTTATAACTGTGTGCTATTACAGCATATGTTTTTGTTTTTCTCTTTAGCAACAACATAAATGTATAGTATAGACCGTGTTTGTTATCAATCTTTGAACATATAAGTATAATTTTGAGGTGTAACTTTATTTAATACAATTTGAATACAATAAGTCTACATTGTTATATTATCTTTTAAGCTTCAATCTTGTGAGTTATTATTGCATCTTTACAATTTAAAATCAACTTTTAATTTTTCTTTTGAATAATTTAACTTCAACATAACTTATTTTTATAACCTTAAATATTAATTAACTTTTGAGTTGTGAGATTTTCTGCTTTGCTTATTTGAAACTTTTAGCTTTTCATCATGGATAAGGAAGTACAGTGTCCTCCCCTTTCTGTGGCTGAGGATAAACAGGTTTCTATTGATACTAGCATGGTTGCTAATGCTAATGCTGTTCAGGACATGATAAATTTGACTGAGGTGCACAATCCATTTCATAATGACCGCATTGCACATTCTTCTTCAGCTTTTGCTACGAATGCCTTGCCTTCATTTAATTCTATGAACGCATTTGTGAATGAACATGTAAAGAAAAATTTGCCTTCTTTTACAAAATTACCAGATTTGAAGAAAAGTAAGATTAATTTTAATGGAAAGTCTTGTGTTAGAGAATTTATAACTCAAGTAGAGGAGTATTTTTTATATAAGAATTTTAATGAACTTTTGTTAGTAGGATCTTTTTCGGACTTGCTTAGTGATATTGCACTGAAATGGTTTCGCACTGTTCGAATTCGTATTGCTTCTTGGCACGAGCTTAAGCTTGCATTGTTAAAGCGTTTTGATAAACCACATTTTGATTACTTTTTGGAATATGACCTTCGCACCAGGAAACAGAAACTTTCTGAATCTCTTCCAGATTTTATCACAGAGATTATGGATATGGCTAGTCGTCTTTCTTCTCCATTATTTGATGCAGTTTTAGTTAGTATAATTAAACATAATATGCTTCCGTTATATACACCTTTTATTTTTGGAAAACATATTGATTCTGTTGAACAGTTTCTTGATCTTTCTAAAGAACTTGAAGTTGTTGTTAATAGAAAACCTAAAGATTATATTAAACCTGAGAAACCTTTCTTTTTACATTGTGATGCTAGTTCTGTTGGCATTGGTAGTGTATTGAGTCAAGAGGATGAAAACAATGAACAACATCCTATTGCATTTTATTCAAGATCCCTTAATAAATGTGAACGAAATTATAGTACCACAGAACGTGAATTATTAGCAATTTTAGATTCTATAGAACATTTTAGACCTTATATTGAAGGAATGAAGTTTACTGTTATCACTGATCACGCTAGTTTAAAATGGCTTTTGGGTCTTAGTAATCCTAGTGGACGTTTAGCACGTTGGGCAGCTAGAATTTCTCAATTTACTTTTGATATTATTCATAAAAAGGGTTCCTTACATTTAGTTCCAGACGCTTTATCTAGAATAGAAGTTGCTGAAATTGTTTCACAGAATAATTTAGTTTCACCTGATGATGATATTCATGATCCATGGTATAGAAAGATATTTGTTAATTGTCAGAAATCTCCTTGTAGATATAAAAACTTTAGAGTTGAAAATAATACTTTGTATAAATTTTGTAAAAATAAATTTGATCCTAACAGTCGTTTGAACTGGAAAATTGTTATTCCTAAAGAACATATTTTAGAAACAATTAAGTCAAATCATGATGATATTAATTCTGGTCACCTTGGTATCCATAAAACTTTAAGGAAATTAAAACAACATTATTTTTGGAAAGGAATGTTTAATGATGTTCAAAAACATATTTTATCTTGTGATGTTTGTAAAGCTTATAAACATACTAATTCCCCTCCTTTTGGTATCATGATTAATCCTAAAAAAGTTGATCGCCCTATGTTAATGCTTTCAGTAGATATTATAGGAATTTTACCTAAAACTTATTCTGGACATAAATATATACTCTCAGTAGTTGATGTTTTTACAAAATTTTGCTGGTTATTTCCCATGATTAATGCTACTACTAAAATAATTTGTAAACATTTTGAAAAAGAAATATTTCTTAAGTTTGGTTGTCCCAAAATAATAGTTTGTGATAATGGAACACAATTTACTTCAAAACATTTTGTAGATTTTATGAAAGGTTTTAATATCACTAAAATATTTTATAATACATTATACACGCCTCAAAACAATCCTGTGGAACGTTATAATAAAACGGTTGAAACTTGCATTTCTTGTTTTGTGAAAGATGATCATAGAACCTGGTCAACATTTTTACCCCATGTTCAACTAGCTTTAAATAATAGTGTGAATCTTGCTACAGATTTTACACCTAATTTTCTCATGTTTGGTAGAGAACTTGTTTTTGATGCTTCATTACATCATTTTAGTAATTCTATTGACAACTTAAATCAACTTGAAGTTGGCGATAGAAGTATTTTTGCTACTTCTCTTAATTCACTTAGTGACATTTTCGTGAAAATACAAGCTTCTTTATTAAAAGCTTATAAGCGTAATGCCACTTATTATAATAAAGGTCGTAGGGTCATTTCTTTTGATGTGGGTGATGTAGTGTGGAGGAGAAGTTTTGTACAATCTAGTGCTCCTGCTTATTTTTCGGCAAAACTTGCTCCTAAGTTTATTAAATGTGAAATTATAGAGAAAGTTTCTAATAATGTTTATGTATTGAAAGATTTGAATAAAGGTTCTGTAGGACGTTATCATGTTAAAGATATCATTAAATTTTAATATTTGTTTGGTTCTCAAGTTTAAGTTTTGTTTTTGATAACATTGTTGAAGCTGGCTTTTGTTTGTGTGATGAATGAGTAATGAATGAAAGATTTATAGCCATATGAGTGATGATAGTATGTGAGGAAACTTCATATCAATTTATTGAATACAAGCCTGAACTTTCTAAAGTTTAACTTAGGAAATTTTGGTTGATAATTTAAAGTGCTTCTCCCAGCCACAATACCTATTTGTATCTTCTACATCAAAAGATCTTATTTTCTTTTTTGTTTGTTTAATAAGATAGATAATGCTATTTTTTTATATTATCGTCTTATTGTTTTTAATCTATTTTATCTATACTTTTTAGTATGTATAGATTTTTAATTAATTAAAATATATTTGTTATTGGTACAATTTATCCTTCTTAGAACTTAAGTTTAAGTTTACTTATAGTTCCTCGGATGTGACTTTTGTATAGGAATAATTCCACTCGGACTTAGACTTTTTTCTGAGATGTTCTTATCTCTTTGTTATTATTTCAGGATGTTCTGCCGCCTTGTTGTGGAGATCCTTGAACCTATAAACGGATCTTGGTATTATTTTACCTCGATTTCGTCCTTTTTCTATTGTGTCCGGGAGTTCGGTGGTGTTGTGCCGATCACAATATGAATATTTTGTTTATTACTTTTGATGTTGTGTTCGGAAGTTCGGTGGAGTTGTGCCGATCACAATATGCAAGTATTTTGTTTGTTGTTCTTTTCTATTGTGTTCGGGAGTTCGGTGGTGTTGTGCCGATCACAATACGAATATTTTGTTTATTACTTTTGATGTTGTGTTCGGAAGTTCGGTGGAGTTGTGCCGATCACAATATGCAAGTATTTTGTTTGTTGTTCTTTTCTATTGTGTTCGGGAGTTCGGTGGTGTTGTGCCGATCACAATATGAATATTCTTTTACAGTTACTTTACTGTAGCTGCTTTGTTTGTTCGAATGCTTTTTAGATTGTTTGTGCTTGGAAAGTTGGTGGTGTTGAGCCAATCACAACATTCTCTTTTTTTCAGTTTTCACTTCGCAATTAGAAGTTTTGAAGGCTTACGAATTGTATTGCGTTTGTCTGCAATTCGATTCGCGTTGTAGGTGTAATGATAATCAGCGGCGATGGTGCCTAACTGAATTCATAGTGAAGTTGTTGTTAGTCAGTGGCGATGGTGCCTAACTGTACTCATAGGACTTGGTGATGTTAGTCAGTGGCGATGGTGCCTAACTGTACTCATAGGAGATGATGTTCGTTGTTAGTCAGTGGCGATGGTGCCTAACTGTACTCAAAGGAGATGATGTTCGTTGTTAGTCAGTGGCGATGGTGCCTAACTGTACTCAAAGGAGATGATGTTCGTTGTTAGTCAGTGGCGATGGTGCCTAACTGTACTCATAGGAGATGATGTTCGTTGTTAGTCAGTGGCGATGGTGCCTAACTGTACTCAAAGGAGATGATGTTCGTTGTTAGTCAGTGGCGATGGTGCCTAACTGTACTCAATGGAGATTTTGTGTAGTTATTTCGGAGATTTTGTTTGTTTGTAGTCAGTTGCGTTAGTGCTTAACTGAACTATTTGATGTTGGTTTAGGAGTTTAATTTTTGTTTTGATATTTAAATCTTATATTTAACTTTTTAAAAGAGATTTTGTCCTCTTTTGTCTTTTGTTTGTCGTTGCCTTAGTGCATAAAAGAAAGTTCCTTTCTTTTATTTTTCGGGGAGGGATGTAATGTAACGTGTTTTTTTATACTCGTTACATGGTAGTCGATTATTTAAATAAATTTAATATTTTTTGTGATGGCAAGTACGCAGTGCTTGGTTTTGACAGGTGTCAACGAGTTGTCAATTTTTACGTCTTCCAACACTCTACGACCCGTAACGATCATGGCGTGATCATTTTTTAAACTTTTCGAAATTATTTTTTAATCCTGTTACATTTCGTAACAATTTTTATATAATGTATTAATTTTTTTATTATTAAAGCCTATTGGCATTGTTCTCATGTGAGTGATACATATTTTATTGGTGAGTAAAGTTTTCTTTGATACACATTGTTGAACTTCGTTTTCCAAATTGTTCTGGTTTGTTTATTCGGCTTATGATTTTTTTACAGGCAATGGCCTAGCTGTGTTCTCACTCAATGTGGTGACGAATCCTTGTTTGTTATAAAAACGGTAAGATTACGTTGATCATGACCACGTTGTCGACTAGTACTTTGTCATCGTATTTTTGTCTAATCCAGGCTTATTTTGTTACAGCCTCGGCGTTTTTTTTTATACCCTTAGTTTTTCTTTAATTCATTCTTAATTGAAATCCAACATTTCATGGGTTTTGGAATCCCCACGTAACGACGGGAGTTCTGACCACCTCATCGCGCTCTGCTGGGATGGTGATATAGTAATATTATTCTAAATTAAGTGCCTCCCAGGTACGTTATTTTATACATATAATCAGGATGCAATAGTGACCAATAATGACCAATAATTATTAATTTAAATGTAAAACCTTATTTCACAACCTTTAGTTTAATTGTGACAATATAAGCTCTAAATTTTAATATTATAATCTACTATATTATAACCTACAGTGCATTAAAGACAGACAAAAGATCTAAAGCCTTTTATTTGTCTACTCCCACCGGCAGATTAAAAGCCCAAGCGAACCGAAGGTAAGCATCCGGTAGCATTTTTGGAGTGTGAGCTTCTGGCGCCCGAGTTTCTTTTATATTTCATTATTTTGAAGCACACACATGTTTGGTTCTCGTGTTGTGTAACATACCACACACAAAAATATATATTTTTTTAAATTTTTTATTACAAAATATAAACTCAATTTTGGATGACTCTAAGATTACAATTGTGCGGCTTTGATATGAATCTCAGTTTACACATTAACTGGTTTATTTACATGCACATAGAAGATTGAAACTGTTCATATTTCTTCATTTTAAAGTAGAATTATTTGTGTGTTATCCATGTTTTTTTTTTATTGTGATGAAAATGTTATTTTATTGAAGAGTATGCATAACTTTGATATATTTGATGATCACTCGCTGTAGGCACCTACTTAGTTATTATAATTTACATTTTGATAGATGATTTTGGCTAATAAACTATCTTGGCTAAGATTATTAACAAATCACAATAAGTTTATATACTTAGAGATTTCACTTACAAATGTTTCTTTGATAGGTTCATCAAGTGTGTTGAATTCCATACTGTCTCCAGAAGGCACACCCCTGGTTGGTATGTTCATCTCCCCCTCAACAACTCCCACATCCCCCGCAGGGTACATCTACATAACAAATACAGAAAAAAGATTAAATAATGTCCTATTTAAATTGAAAATGACCGGAATCACCCAAAATGTAGAGATAATATACGACAAAACGCATACAAAATATCAGAAGGTATGAATTTAGATACTGATGAAAAGGAAGTTGTAATGCTAATGTGTGAACACCGTAAACAGATGTGTTTTGCGAAGAACTTAATTACAAAGGCCCTACATATTCCCTAGTATAAATTAGTCAATGAATACAGGCGTATTGATGAAATTAAAAAAAATGGGGTGTAACTATTACAATCTGAAAAAGATTAAAAAGTGGATTGTTTAGACACATTTGGTTGATTTTACTAACTTACATCGTATTTAGTGTCGAACGATGTCATCGGAAATATTAAATCTGCACTATTTTACCACGATAAAATATGGATAAAATAAATAAACTCCAACACATCAAACGATCATTGAATTTTCTGACAATTCTGTCATCTCATAGTGTCATTTCTTGATAATTCTTTCTTTAATTATCTGTGCTCTGTTTTTTAATTATTTTACAGTCTTGGATACGTGTCTTTTTTCATTCTGAGTTCCGGTCAGCATTATCATTGGTAGTTTAACAAAAATTAAGACAAAGACAGCAAATAACGCCGCTATAATGGTTACTAAGTATTGTCTGTTCTACTAATAATTTGCAGCATTTAAAGGTACCGGGAGCATTGGCCTGTAATGTAGCGTTACAGAGTCATGCATTCATCAATAAGTGAGGCGAACCGAACATTGCAGTGCGCAATACAGTGCGAGCATTACATTAGCAAATAGCATCAGAGAGTCAGAGGGAGGAGTACCTGTAGAACCGAACATTACCTACAGGTGCGCAAGTTCTGTAATATTTTTATACAACTTGTAACATTATGCTCAAAATTGAATCTGAAATATTACATTACAAGCGAATGCTCGTCAGGGAGGCAGTATTGTGTTAGGGTAGAAATGCTGAAAATCTGTAGTTCTGTACCGTTACATTACAGGCGCATCCCAGTGAGGAATCACCTTATGCATTTTTATTTCATGTTATAATACCTGTCTGCATGGGCGTACCCAGCTTTTGGCCCAGGGGGGGGCAGTCGAGGGATTTCTTAATCCCCCCCCCCCCCCCCCGGCTCCCTCATCTCCATAAAAGAAGCAGTGGAATTTCAGCAAAATTAAAAAAAAATGCTCGAACCCATCGAAAATCGACAACAACTATCATCAGAGTAAATAATATGATAAACCGAATTATTTTTTCAATTTGTTGCTACCTATTATATTATGACCCTACGTGGAACAAGCTTAGAACCAGCAACTAATTTTAGAACTGGAAATCGGATGAATTTTAACCGGTGCGCTTATAGCCGATCATGTTAGCCTTACGCTCGATTTTACCAAAATAAATAAATAATAAATTATTTGCAGATCTACTTAATTATTGGCTAGCATAACCAGCATATAGGGATATCGGTCAGAAATTTACCCGATCACCGGTTCTACATTTTGATGAAGACTCTGATGCATTATAAACCGGTCATGCTGGATCAACACTCGATTCTTCCGAAATTCATAAAAATTGATGCATAGAGAGTCAACAACAACATATAGAATCGGAGCTTTTCTTAGAGTTTCTGACTATACGGTATCCTTTTATAAACCGGTCATGCTACTCTAAATTTTGCTGGAGTCAAATAAAATAGTTTTCTTCTTCTACGCTGCAATGGTTATTGACGCATGGAGAGTCAGCATAAAAAAATAGAACCGGACGTCGGATGATGATGGATAATGACATTTATTATTGTTGCCCGGAAAGTCTGGGAAGTACCTCCACCTTACAGAAAACTGCAGCCAAATAACACACTTAATTATGTGTTGTGTTCCTGCAGTGAGTAATGTCGCCAGAGCTCCTTCTAAGGATGCGCTGCGCTGGCAGTAAGAGGAATATTCCCTCAAACTGTCGGCGCAGTGAATCCTCCATGAACCTCTAAGAGGTTTTTCGTGTCGGCAACGCTCGAGTGATACCCCTGGTATTGTAAGCGTCCATAAGCTATGGTAACCGCTTACCATCAGGCGGGCCGTGTGATTGTTTGCCACCTTAGTGGTATAAAAAAAAGTCATCAACAAAACTCAGAACCGTAAATCAGATTAATTCCTGACCGGTATTCTTATAAGCCAGTCATGCTAACTCAACGCTTGATTTATCCGGGATTTATAAATAGAAAAAAAATATTGCTTAACGTAGCAATGAAAACTGATGACTAAGAGCAAACGAGAAGTCGAAAACTTGGGCCACCCACCTTGGACAGGTTAGGTTAGAAGGATACTTTGTAAGTATCCTTGTTTGTTACTAGACCTCCCACAGTAAGAGCGAGCGAAGCGAGCTCGAAAATTTGGCCATCTACCTCGGACAGGCTTGGTTAGAAGAGTAACTACAATTAGTTTGTTTACTATTTCCAGGTGTCTCATATAAAAGCGAGCGTAGCGAGCTCGAAAATATAGGCCACCCTCCTCGGACAGGCTGGGTTAGAAGAGTAACTACAATTATTTTGTCTACTACATCCAGGTGTCTCATATAGGAGTGAGCGTAGCGAGCTCGAAAATTTGAGCCACCTACCTTGGACAGGTTAGGTTAGTTAGAGAGGTAATTACAATTAGTTTGTGACTACCTCCAGTTGTCTCATGTAAAAGTGAGCTCGTAAATTGAGGAAACCCACTTAGGACAGGCGACGTTAGTGAAGGGGGTTTCTTACTACCTCCATGCGGGTAGCGCTGCCCCTTGGAGTCTGGCGCTCCGGGCTATGGCTCTTTTGACCGTAGTGTAAATACGCCACTGTAAAGGTTGGATGAGTATCCGAACCGGTATCCTTATAAATCGATCATGCTAGCTTAGCGCTCGATTTTTAGGGAATCAAAAAAATACAATAATAATAATTGTGTTACTCAACTTGGTTAATGACGCCTTGAAAATCGGCAATAGGACATCTTCCCGGGATCGCACGAGTTTATGACCGGTTTTTTATAAGCTCGTCACTCTCGATTTTTCCAAAACAAATAAACAATATAAATTATTTGCGCAGCATAATCGGTTTATAAGAATACTGGTCAGATTTTCATCCATTCTCTGGTTTTTTTTTTCATTTTTTTTCCATCAATTTCAGGCATCAATATTGTCAGTTTGTCACGTCGAGCAAGAAAAATCAAAACTTAAGTTAGCTTAACCGGTTTATACGCATAGCGATTGTAAACTCATCTGATCTTTGAAGATGTGTTTCTCAATAATAATTGCTACCTCAAACAACTGAATTACATTTTACTGGTTATTTTTTTAATTGTTGTTTTAATGAGGTCTTCAGCAACAAATATTTGTTTCCCTGATTATATAGTATTTAGCTATTTTTATGCTATATTTAAGTAAAGCTAGCATTGTTGTCAATTTTGTAAGATCGGTTTGAGCAACAAAATCGTTTTTGTAGCAACTAATTCTGGACAAAAAGCAACAAATAGTGAATATTTTTCTATTTTGACAATTTGTCACTGCCAGTGTTATTGTAACTTGTGGGGGCAAGTTTGTTCTGTCCTACACACAACACGAAAAAGGTTTTTTTTTATCTTACTATAACTTTTATCTACGGGGCATCAAAGTTCCAGGGGGGGGCAGCTGCCCCCCCTGCCCCCCCCCCCCTGGGTACGCCAATGCCTGTCTGTCTTTCTTTTATTTCAATGTCGTCGCCATCATCTTCTGATTAAAAGGTAACATTGACACCTTGGCTAAACGACATGTTAAAGTTTAAAAATAGAAGCTTGTAAAAAAAATAACTGAACCCGACCGAGCGCGATCGATTGAGTTTTGTTTGACTTTCACAGTTTGGAATTTTGGATTTTGGTATATATTGGAAGGAAATGAACTGACTGACAGTGACAGTGACTGTCAACAATCAACATTTCAACAATAACGTTGACGTTTATATTTATAAGCACTTTGTTGTTGTAATTGTGAAAATTGTAATTTAATTTCAAATTTGAATTCCAGCAAGCATTACGAACTTTAATTCTGCAACGGCATGCTAGTTTTGTGACATGAAAGTTACCGTTAAAAGTAAGTGCTTAACCTGTAAAATTATCCGATTCATTTCTTTATTTATTTATGTTTGCCTTCAATTTTAAACATGTAAACGTCAAATGCGTAGGTTGGACGGGTGTAGCGACTTGGCGGTGGGTG
Source organism: Acronicta psi (assembly GCA_946251955.1). Classification (NCBI taxonomy): domain Eukaryota; kingdom Metazoa; phylum Arthropoda; class Insecta; order Lepidoptera; family Noctuidae; genus Acronicta; species Acronicta psi. The sequence goes on along the minus strand of OX276475.1, from coordinate 3,175,722 downwards.
GCGAACGACGACAATTGCGGTATTTGCCGCATGCCCTTCGACAGCTGTTGCCCAGATTGTAAGCTTCCCGGGGACGACTGCCCGCTCGTGTGGGGCGCGTGCTCCCACTGCTTCCATATCCACTGCATTGTCAAGTGGCTGCACTCTCAACCGCAGCAGCAGTGCCCTATGTGTAGACAAGACTGGAAGTTCAATAACAAGTAGATTGATACATGTAAGTAAATTGTATATGTATTTATAACCAAACCCATTTTGGAATAATATGTTACACTATTTGTTAATCTTTCGGTCAGAGAGTCGCCTTAGTTTTATTAATCCAAGTTCTTGATGAATGCCTAATCACACTATTAACTTCACACATTTTTAGTGACATACTTATGGTCACATTTTAGTTTAATTGAACTAAAATTAAAAATGGTTTGTATAACTTATCTAATCCTTCATTATGATGTCTATCTATCATATTAGTTCTATTTGAGTCTTTTACTAAGCCTTGAAAGATTGAAATATATCTACAGTGAGTTGGTAATTGAACCCAAGACACAGTATTGCATCTCAACTAGCATAACTTGCATCATGTCTATTCCTAAAAGGTTAGACAGAGATGTTCTAAATTTCTAATGTACACCACACAGATTGTCTTATTGATTTAATCATCATACCATTAACAATCATGCCTGTTGTTGAAAGCGCCCATAGTTACCATCAGGCGGGCTGTATAATTGTTTTCCAACTAAGTGGTATAAAAAAATGCTTGGTAAAAAAATATCATAACATAAATAATTATACCACACTAGCTGACCCAGCGAATTTCGTACCGCCAATAAAAGTTTTCTTACCATTTAAACCTTTTCTGGACTTCCACGAATATTTCAAGACTAAAATTTGCCAAATCGGTTCAGCCGGTTCTTGAGTTTTAGCGAGACTAACAGAATTGCAATTTATTTTTATTTATGTAGAAGAAGACCTGTATTCCCAAAAGCTTAACCCTTTGCAGAGGTGTACTAATAAATACCCATATGTCGCCAGCATGTTTGGGTCCCATAGGGGAGCCCAATGCCATAGAATAAAAATATTTAAAAAAATCTATGTAAAGCTAGATATAAATATTTTACCACTTAGATATGGTCAATGGTACTAAAAATTTCTTAATGCCAAATAATTAAATTAATATCCAACCCATTTGATGACAAGGATTTCAACATCATTTACCTTTTCATACATCAATACAAATCTCTTCTTTTTTATTTCTCTTTCTTCTTTTCTATTTTTAATTATTATAAACTGTACAAACCAATAATACAAATGGTTTACAATTTGGTAATTTGTACATATTATATACATGTTTAGTGTTTGCATTATGACAACAGTTCTTCCAACCTAAATACTTATAAACAACAACTGTACTGTAACATTTTGATTGCCGTGAAACAATAGGTCAGAGAGTGCTTTCGAAATCACCAACAATAGCCATGTCGTGTGCGCCGCCGACCGGTGGCCACTGTTGCATTCATTCTCATAGTAAACAATCACTTTTACATTATTAAAAGTGTGGGTCAACTCATTGTTAGGCCGTATGGTGCATACTACACAACACGCTAAACTACGGACAAAGTATTTTTCGAATCGGGAGGTAATTATTACGAAGTTGTGCCTTGTCAACGTAGTGCCGGCATGCCGTACGGCCGGAGGTTTGCGGGCAGTAAGCACAGGCAGTGAGTGCCGCGCGCTCGCGGGGACGGACGTGTCGCCCTGCGTACCGAGCGCTCTCGTGTGTGTGACTTACGCGGTGCTGTTGTTGACGCGCTCCTTCTACTATAGTACGCATATTATAGTATTGTTTGAGTGACGCTTCGTTCAAGCATGCTGATGGTACAGACTAACACACAACCGATGAAGAACAACAAGATCAAAGGACCACCTCCAGTGCCTCCGCGGCCTAACCAGAGCGTGGTGGCGGAGGCGCTGGCAAAAACGAGGAAGGCCGTGGCGGACTCTAAGGCTAGCTTCACGAAATCTCGTGCCTTTTCTAAGCAGGAAAACTACTACACATCGAGATCTAAAACTTTGGACCGAGCTAATACTGTTAGTGAATCAACAGTGTCACCTAAACAAAATGGGTTAGCGCGGGTAAAATCATTCATCAGAGACGTAATCAGTGATCGAAGTTCTTCGTCCGATGAAAGGAAATCCAGTGGTCAAAACTCCAGGAGAAGCTCTAGCGACAGCAGTTCTATTCCTACTCCGACATCGAATAAAAAGTCAAATGAATCTCTCAACTCTAAAGCAGTCAAAACATGCAGACAGATATTAGTAAGATCACTCTCAACATCGAACAAGTTGGATCAAGATTCAAAATGTAAGGTTTCAAAATCCTCTAGTTTTGCAGAGAAGACTCTACCTTTGCGAAAAGCACCTCCGCCACCGTTGTCTCCGAAACCTAAGCTAAAACCAATGAAGCCCTTGCCTGTAAATAAAAGCCCTGTAAATAGCAATAAATCTAAGGCGTCACCGGATATCAGTCCGTATTCATCCCCTATCGACGCCAAGCCTCCGAAGAGTCCAGTATCTGAAGCACCATACGCGTCCGTGGAAGAAGTGCAAGAGTTTGATGATAGGCTACGGAATAGTCCATCGAAGCAAGTCAATACCCCACCGGTTACACAAAGCGAGCCTGGAAGTCCAAAAGTGGACGAAACTGTAAATATAAATAACAACTCATTGGAACGAAAAACGTCGCGGGTCACAGAAATGTTGATTTCCGAGATTCTTGCTAGCAGAAATAATAATAAAGATGAAGCGAACACAGTTATAGATAAAGGGAAAGATTCTGGGAATATGACTAACGGCAACGAAACCTCGGAGATGGAAATGATGAAAGACATGAACAACCACGAGATGTTGATATATGAGCTGCAGACAATGCGATCCCAGTCCAACGTGCCGGAAACATTGGACACCCCTGAGTATGCAGAAACAAATGGACAATGCGATTCTGAGGACTCTGAACAGAACTATGCGATGTCCTCAGTGACGAGTGGGAACACAGACGACGATCAGGCTTACGCATACATACTCGACGACGACCTTAAGTCTAGGTTGGTACCGAAAAAAATAATAAATTGTATACCATAAGGAGTTGATAAATATGTAGTTACAATGCACTTCTCTTCCGTGATTTTGGTATGTTGCGGTCACGTTGTGTTAAAAGGTCATACAACTTTATTAAACCCGGTTATGAACTATAGACTCGTCAATACTGCGTAGAATTTCTAGGTCATTGAATGACGTGTAAAACTGAAAATAATTGATGTGAATATTTAATTACAATGGTAGTGAATTACTTTAGAATCACTTGTACAAATTATTTTTAGATTGGATTAACTGTAAAGTTGATGAATCAGACTGTATTATAGAATGAAAACCCCCTGGGGCTACATTTTAATCATTTTCTTAAAGGACAATACAGCTATAGAAGTCCATTACTTGACACAATCATTCAGTCTTACATACTTAATTAATACAAACCTAAAAAGTACACTTTTGTGGACAGACTTCGTAAGCAGTTCCGCGCGATCAGCACCATGTCTCTGCAAGGCCTGCCGCCTCTCCCGAAGAGTCTCAGTGGCTTCGCAGACGGCGAGCCGGACCTGCAGGAGACACCCTCCCCGCCCTCAGACAAACCTCCCACAGATCTCGACTCACAACTTGCGTATCTCAAGAAAGAAATGGTAAGTTTTACATATCATTATTTTGACCTGAAATTTTAGATAAAATTTAAATCGGTCGTCCGTTAAATTCAACCAATGAAATGTTCACCAGTGGTTTTTTAGTGGTCATTTTTATAATCATTTATAACTGCAACATGTTTCTTCAAATCGTCCATTTTATTCGTTAACCAAGACAGAATCCATCTTTTACTTTTCTTTTCTTATTTTACTCCACTTGTGTAATTATTTCTTAATTACTGAATCGATATCGATTAGTTCGACCTTTATATATTTACTAATATGTCTCTCGCCACCTGTTAAATGATATATTCCACGGTAGTAGCGTATGACGTTAAAATAAATATTTATTTAACACAATATATTTATAACTTTTTAACTTTTTCCGTTAAAACACCCATAATTTTGATGGTTCCATAAATGATGAGTTTAATATACCATAAAGTTTATTAACGGAATACCTGATGCTGTTACAAAACTCCAGTTTTATCGGCATTTTTAACAGCATTATAAAATTACCTTTTCTGCTCGTTGAACGGCTTTAAACCATGATGAAAGGAAAAATGTTGGCTTTAAATTCCATGACTAAATAAGGATACCCGTTTCGATCATACCGGAATTACGAAACCTTACTTATCGGGAGTTGGGTTACATTTATTAATGACAGCAGTTTTATTCAAGCTAGAAGTAGTGACACCGAAAATAGATTAGCTCCCCAGTGTTCAATACAAACATGGCAACATGAAATAAATAATGTATACACAGCCGACACGCGCGCAGTTTAAAAAACAGATGTTGTTCATACATTTGGGCTTATCGCCCTTTCGCCGAACGCTATGTAGGGAGAGCATGCTCCGTTTACTTGGTCTTACGATCGTGTTTAGCAATACGGGAAATTAAAAATCAGGACGTTTATCGATACTTTTTATTACCCAATAACAAACAAGACGGATAATCCATATCAAACTGGGGTAGATACAAACTAATGGGTCTATTTAGATAATATAATTGCTTATCTCTGTCGTGTGTACTTTTTCTACTACTTCATAATGGAAACAATTGGTTCCATGTATGCCATTCAGTCGCCCGATATTGTATTCATGAGTGTTTGTTTGAGATCTACTAATTAGGAATGTTTTGACACCGCGCACATCATACAAAGATACTTTTTTAAAGACTGAATGCCATTATCAAGTGTTTTTGCCTTTTCGCTATTAATTCTATTTCTTGAAGCACGTCTTAAAATATCTATAATACACATCTATCTGCCCATGCTAGTCTAGTAAACGGAAATTCCATACCTGTGATACACTTTGTTTATTTTACGAAACCCAGCATAAGTCTTGATAAAATGGCATGAGTTAACAGTGATTTCGTCTAACTGTAATTTAAAAAAAAACGTCTACTAAATTCGGAAATCACATCTGCTTTTATATGTCTGCAATAGAGAAATTAGGTTCTGTCTAAATTAAACCTAAATAAAACAGTTTCTTCAGTGTTTCAAGTAAGGCTTTTTTATACAAAAGCATTCGTTTTAACAACTCTTAGTCGACAAACAACGGAAAACTACTAGTCACATTTATACCTCAATCTAGACTCAAACTCGCTTGGCCTGCAATTTCGTCGAAATCTAACAAAAACATACAAGAAACACCTGGTATGGTACTCATAGTTAATAACGTATCATTATCGCATAGCACAGCGCTCGGTGTATGACGCAAAAACTCGTAACATACAGTTTTACTATCACGTACAATACTTACCCGATACTCTATAAAGTGTCATAAACTACAAGCTTGACAATGAGAGAGGTCTCAGCGAGACAGTCCTCTCTGTGACGTAAAACAGTTGATTGCGTCTGCGTGATAGTGTTATTGTTGAGTCCATATAAGTCTTCCTAATCGTCAGTCTATCCGATTTTTTCCTTCTTCATGACACGTATATCTGTTACGTGCGTAATCCTTTCTTCAACGTCAAAGGTTTCACCTGTTTTATTGGACAGTGTATTTCATTGTTAATGTATTATTACGAGATTAATGTATCAAAATGTAAGTTGAAGTAAAACGTTCCTGAACTGAAGGTTATTAATGAAATCTGCAATCAAACAACGTACAGTTTTCTGCATAAAAAATGCTTTGGTAACGAAAAAAAAAAACAATTAAACATATTGCAAAATTTTGCAGTACCAGATAGTTTTATACTAAGTTATATTTCACTAACTAGACAGTTCATATTCCACGCATAATAGTCTTGTAGCCGGTGTATAATAACCGCTCTAATGGCAATTATCACCCGCTCTAACCTTGAAGAGCTCGTAATCATTTACATCCCACACTCCGCGTTCACAACATAATATTATTATTGTTTCTATCACGTTCTGCCAAACATTATTTGAAATTGCGAATAAAAACAAAAGTTTAATGACTTTCTACAAAGGCAAAGATGTAACTTTCTCCAATAAAAGTATCGTAAAGTGCCGAGGACTCTTCAGGTTTCCCTTCACGATTCCTTTCGTTTCTTTCATAATGATCCTTATTTTTATATCGGTATTAAAAGTATAATTTATAAAAGCATCATTGTAAGATGTTTTTTTTTATTATTTCCGTGTTATTCTGAGTACCTTACATTATAAGGTGCACGTGGAATGTTTGGTTATACTTACATACGCCTGTTGTGTTTCTATTTAGTAAGCATGCTCTACAGCTATCATTCGTTGTAAGAGAAGCGTGTCCAAGTCAACACAGCAATATATTGGACAGAAAAGAAAATGATTGATTTGGCTCAATTCATCACGAGGCTAGGTATAAGTAGGTACTTGCAGTGCGAGGAATGAATTGAATGAAATGAATTCAGCACTTTGTTTAAATTCTGTCTTTTTAGTCTATTAATGTATTTATGCTGGTACTCAGGACTCCTCTTAAAGTGAAACTGGGCCATAATCCAACACGCGGGCGAAGTGCAAATTGGTTCATATAGAGTTAGCGGTATTCAGCATTTACGAAGTCGTGTCACGATCTCTAAAGCGACTAACGCCTTCTTGGTGGGTCAAAGATTTTCCGTTGGAGTATTATGGCTGCAGGTGTACGTAAGCTCTTGGTTAACAATCTGGCGCTGCTTATGCACGTTGCAGTTATAATCTTGGCACCCAACAAGCATACATTTTAATAATCTACATTGCAGATTTGTTAAGGGCCGTTAGTTTTGTAACAATCAAGCTGCACCTGAGCTAGCTGACCTATTTTATTAACAACTAGCTGTGTAACCGCGGTATTCCCCGATAATGTAGTTTTTCCCAATCTTTTAGGAATTAAATTTCTGTTCAAGATGTTATTTCAGGTCAGTCAGTCTAAGTAGCAAGCTTGTTCTTCTAAGTACTCTAACGTCTGTCTATCTATGCAATCCAAAACCAATAAAAATTTGAGAGAAGCTCGCAAGAATATCTAGACAAATTTTTACTGTTAATACCGATTTCAATTCGTTAGTTGGTAATCAAAATGACCATCGATTAATAGAGAAGCCTACAAATTGACGTACAGTCAACAAAAAATGAAATGAAAAAATTACATCTTTGTTTTGACCAAGACTGTGTAATAATATATAACGCAAAATGTGTCAAAATGCAGGTGCCTACATGCTTAACCCTTTGGTAGATAAAAAAATATTTAGGTAGCCACTATCTTTGCCGAAACAAAGATAGCCTGTATATACTTATCTCTTTTGTTAACTGTACTTAATAATGATGCATACTTATTTAAAAGAAATATGTGCTACTTCATATGTAACAAACTGCATGTTTGATAGATCCGGTTTAGCACCATACAAGTTAAGTGTACGTGAGTGTCGTAATCTCGTTTGCATTTATATGAATCTTCGTTAACATTTGCGTAGGTGAGAAGCACATGGTATCTGTCTGTCATTGTATTGTGTTTATTCAACAGTTTTTTTCATGTAACTCACGTAGCCGATTGTTCATTATCGTCAGTAAATTAGTACTAAAATGTAATCGTTGTTGTAAATAATGCACTGTACATATTAATAATGCTGTAGGTAATATATTTTAGAGGGAAAATACCCGCAATGACCTCATTTTTACCAATCCCGAAATGGTAGGGCAATTTCCAACAACTCGATTTAAAATCTATAGATCCACCGGTTCAGGCCGTGCGTCGTTGTGTGTCACTTAGTCAGGCAGCTTTAGGTATAGGTTTAAATGATATAACTAAATTTTGATCACTCTGCAGAAGACTCACACAAAAGCGACCAATCTGCCGCGGTTACTGTATTGTCAATGAAAAATCGCACATCAAAATCAATAAGTGTTAGAAGCCATTAAAACGTACCTTACGCGACCGAGCAACCTGATATTAAACCTAACCGGTTTCTAAATCACGTTGCGATTCTTTAACGTGTGATTAAACACGCGCCTGCGCCGGTGTAAGCTGTCATGCGTTATGCCATATCCTTGTATGTACGAATCGACCACTAGATTGCCTGCAAAAACCGCAAAAACATTTTACTTAAGGATTTATAACCAGCCTTCTCACCTACGCAAATGAGGGGCTCGTGGCTAAGTTATAGCAATTCTGATCAACCGATCTGCAAGTTTAAGCTACGCTTGCCGAGGTCATTCTGTGGATGGGTGACCATTCTTAACACATCGAGACCCCTCCGTGCCTCGGAGAGCACGTAAAGCCGTCGGTCCCGGTTGTCATATGAACATCTATGACAATCGTTAGTGTTAGTCAGAAGCCCAAAAAGCCTGAGAACCAGTCTATCCTTCGAATATCGGTATTGCCCAGAAATTGGGTTGCGGAGGTCTGATAGCAGTCGCTTCGTGTAGAATACTGATATTCAGCCGCATCTGGTTAAACTGGAAGCCGACCCCAACATGGTTCGGAAAAGGCTAGGAGAATGATGATTTATAATCAGCCTAACAAAAAGTATTTTATTTTAATGAAGGAAAAAAATGATTTTATCAAATAATCGCGACAAGTAAGTACTTAAAATTTGAAACCATAATATTCTTTTAGGTATGTGTATTGGCAAAGTAAAGCTGAATAGGGTTCCAAATGGCCAGTCAGAAACAATGATGTGAAAAAGGTTACCCTTTTTATGTATAAAGGTCCTAGTTGACAACGGACCTCGTTGAACGCTCTTCGTTCATTCGTTTTGTTTCTCCTTGACCAAGCCAGATATCACAAATCATTTAGAATATCAGACCACCTTAATATTACAATGGACCAAAAACGTGACGTTCACATGTTATTATTACGTTGGTCTGCTTTTCATAATACAACAAAACTGGAAACAAAATATTAATTTTTAGGTTGTAAATAGGGTGATAAAACTTTTTGTCCTGTTTCCGCTAGTAAACGAGCAACCAAAGAAAGTCTTCCTAGATGTCAGTAGGCACAGTAATTTGCAAAATATTCTCAATCCATCGAAGTTCGGTGGACTCATTAATATTCTTTTAGAAACGTGTTAACGTTGACTATTTTAGATGTTACGAAAGCTTATCTGGACATCCGAGAGAGACAGCGGCTTTCTACGTCTTTGTACGACATTGTCTTCCCACGCAATTCTTTTAACGTGCCCATAAACAACTTGATGGGCTTTTACTTTACAAGTTACAAGTAAAACCATGTAATTCACAGATTAACTATGCTTGTTAGGTTCATTGCTTGTCTGATTAGAAAAATAGAGTTGATTTTCGTTTTTTAAGACACGTGTCACGTTTCACGGTCGGACGAAAAAACTTTCAGGAAATCTGGATCGCTACCTCACATTAAAGGAGATCAGGTGATGTCTGACATATCACATACATTCCTGACTAAAAAACTTGATTTGGACCCGTAACAATTTTCAAACATAATATATGTAAAATCTTATTTTCACAAATCAAAAAAAAAAATTGTAGAGCATATCTATCTTTCCACGCTATACGATACTGACATTTACAACCTAAAACCACGACATGTAGAGAACTACTTAAAATGCCAATAAATCGTTTAACTAATAATGCCACGCCAATGAAATGTAAGAGCAACGTCTGGGCGACCCTCTAAACGCCTGTAGAATGTAGCTGGTGAGGATTGATGACTGTCCGGCGTAACGATTAACCCTCTACCCGCATTGCCTGTCGTAGCTCCACATCCGCGTTGGCAACCACAGCGCCAGGATGTTAACCCCTACTACGAGAATAACTCGCCTAAATGACACGGGTTCATAATATTTAAAGTTTTCGTCGCTGTTTATTTCGATCTTTGATCCAAGAAAACCTGACTGTCGTATTCGTATGAATAATTTGATGGTGGTAAAATCAATTCTACTATGTATTCTTCTTTTCTGCTTCGATCTATTATAACGATTGCCAGAGTCTTCTTTGATAACCACCTAGAAAACATATCACCATTTCGATACGGACTACTCGTCGCTATCCAACAAGATTTATTTTTAGATATTTCTGTTGGTGATAATATGCATAAACACAATGCAGATTCAGTAAATATTTCGTAATTTACCCAAAAATTTTCCTTGTTACAAATTAAACATTCGTAAATTCGAATATAAGAACATGCTTCGCTGCGCTCGCTGGAGGAAAACTAAATAAATAAAGGAGACAAATCTAGAACAAATAAATAATCAACTTTAGTACTTAATTTAGCAAACAAGAATACCTGTTATGCGCATATGCATTAGGAACAAGTTATAAGATTAGAGGAAATGTCTCTTGTGGTAGACTAAACTAGACTAAACCAAATCTAAGCGTAAATATGAGTTCCCATTGTCAAATTTGTACTGAAATTTTACATCAAATCGAAATTATCAAAACTTCACCTCATCAGACTCGTCTCTGAAACGTATGCTTAGATCGAAAGTTTAACCTGAATCCGAAGAGAGTAAGGTTGCAAGTAGTTGCAACTAGGTATAATTAATCATGTGTGATGTGATGTAGTAGGAGACATCGTATATCGAGAGTATGTCGTGGCTGGAGGGAGCACGTGCCACTATTTTTAGCACGAGCGACACCCGGGGGCGGGTTACGTCACAGCTGTAACTGGATTAGACGAAAAGTTATCAAATCTTACTTTGGACAGCGCAGCGTCTGTGCTCTAATGACAACGGTAATGAGAAATTGAATAGGGTATTTTAGAATCGGAAAAAGACGACAGTTTTTCAACAAATCCGTTACATTGCTAATTCTATCCTAGTGTTGAAAGGTTTTTGATGTTGATTCGCTTGTATGCATCTATGGAGCATTCTGCTTTGATGTTTGGGAATCGATTTCAATAACTCATTTTTGGTCTTCACGTTTCTTTCCCCATAGAAATCAAAGATCTAGTAAAACAAATTATTTAAGTACATGTTTTTAAATAATAATCAGTGTTAAAATATTTTTCCCAGCTTTGGAACAAAGGACTGTACTTTAACGAGGTTTTTAATAGGTATACTTAGTGTTACATTGTTCTTAAAAGTTTCCGTCCATTACTGAGATTAGACACCAGGGTACAAGTGTACGAGTTCTCGCTACTCGTGATGCGAAAGACGTGCGTTATGACTAAACCCAAATACGTAACGTTTGGAATACGATGGATGTAGTTTTACTTTTTGCTTGCACACATTTTGCTAAGCCAGAATAAATTGCAATGTTCAAACCCACTCATCCTATAAAAGTAATAGAATTGCTTTGCGCTGTTAAAGGTTACGATATAAAGGAAAATTTGTTGTTCGCAAAGCATTTAACCCCTAGTGGATTCGAGGTCTTAATAGATGTAATAAACCCCAATGACGCCGTAGAAAGATGTGGTAAAATGCGAGTCGCCATGTTTATTAAGCTATCAAATTATCTACTGGTGGACGCATGAAGGCATTTAGGACAAGCCGAAAATTTACTGTTCATCTATATTTATAACGGAGTCAACGGGGCATTAAGCAAAATAAACTGAACTTATGTTTAATATAGACGACACGGCTCGTTTACTCATACAAGCTCTTTCATCCCACGTTTTTGTCGACGTTTTCTGACGATGATTTGACATCTACTGTTGTTTTGATAGTCTTCACAGTTTTAAAATACATAGTAAAGTTTATTCAAATGCTCAAGGCATTTTTTAGACTTATCACATGATCTTCGTCTTTGGTATCATAAACAAAACTATATACTACAGTAGTGAAATCAAAACAAATCTCAGTTATAGCCACTAATTGAAATAAATTGGCTAACGGGAGCATTACATGATAGACTGCATCATAAAAATTTATGTCAACCATTGACCACGGGGCAGTTGAATGTAAGTCCGTCGACCCCACAGCAACACTGACATAATGCGCCATGATTGGATTACTGACAACTTAACAACTCATCAATTACTTAGCTGAGTCTGCCGACTATCGCCGACAAAACTAATATCCTACGTAATTGGATTCAACAATTCTCAACACACAGCTAATTTTAAACGAATATATAGTCTATCTGTATTATTGTTACGCGGTTTTAAGTATTTTAGGATTCTGAACGACGACAAAAATAAATGTTCTGTGTTAGGCAACACTAAAGTAGCGTTGTTATTCAATTTGATTCTTGTCTATTTCGTAATCTCAGATGAAATATTTTCAGCTCTTGCTTCTGCTGAAATATATAATCCAGACTAGAAATTATTAACTGCTTCTGTTTAAATCGCTTCATAATCGTAAACTACTTCTAGCGAACTTTTGCAACCATTTCTTTGAACTAAATGATCTGGGCGAACGGTTTTGTGGGCCCAGAAGTGGGCTATTTTTTCCTTCATTTCGTCAGTAGTGTTGGACAGAATATTTGTCGGTGTTATTTAGCACGTGGTAATCCACGTACTAACTATCGAGCTACTGGTTTTGTTACACTTGGCTAATGGGGGCTTGTTTCAGTTACATCACTTTAACACCTTGGGTCGCGGTACCTTGCACATGCATCGTTTTCACCTGCTCTCAGACCCTGCATACTGCACGTGTTTATCTGTTCCATTAGCGATCCTCCGCTGTGCTCACGTGTCATAATGGATCCTTATTCTTGTTTACTCTAGTATGATTTCTTATCTTTACACTCCTGTCAGCTCTTCTCAGAATCAGCGTCCTGTCTTGCTCATTTCTAGTTTTAAGAATATTATCGTAATTATTTTATGATGCCCAGAACGGATGGTAATTAAATTTTTATTCATATAAGATGTTATTTAATAACAAACTGCCTCCTCTGTCATAGAAACAAGCTTGATTGGTGTCAGAAAAAGTGAAATCCAGACAAATTTCGATAAATGGAAACATTAAGTTTTATAGCAATTTAGCATGATTGCTCTCGTAACTAAATTGTACCACTGACGTTAAAAACCATTGACCAGTTGGAAATAAATTTTATTAAAAACAGTTTTACTATTACTGTCACTTTCCTTTTGCAAACGTCGATACTATAATAATTTATGTCTATTAAGTTACTCAACTTCATATAACGAATTGTTATTACATACATACTATCAATGTGTATATTTCGGTTAATAGGAAAAAAATATATATTTTTATCAGATTAAGTGTTACCTCACAGCATCTGCAATGATGATTGTTAAGTTTATGGTATGGTCTCGGAGACTAATCAAACTTATGGTGTTGCTATAAAACCAGCTGATTGAATCAACGTGGTGCATCTGCGCGTGCGCAATGGTGCGTGGCGGTTGCGCATCATGAACGCCGGACGTACACGCACACTCCCCAACTACTTTCACATGTCATCTTCGTACACAATTTCACCTACATTTGGATTAATCCTCTTCGGCCAGTGCCAGATTATGCCAGATTTAAAAGTGTTTTTTCGATATTTAAAAAAAGATGAAAATATTCGTAGGTACTCGTCGTCCATTACTTTTAAATTCCATGTTTGCGTTTTTTTGTATTGAGACATTACCAATACAATGTAATGTAGTAACATTGAAGCTCGTAAGAAGATTGTTGAAGCCTATAATGACGTTATTAACCTTACAAATGTTGATCAAAAATACATTACTGTTTCAAGACATCATCTTAGTGGGCTAATGATATGCACGGATCACTTGACTTGTGATACTTATGGGTCGCTTGCATAATGTGCCGCAAAACTGAGGAGCCACGGTCGTACTCCGTTTCGTTCTGTTTTCTATAATTTTGTAACGGTTATGTAATGGCCTGAATGAGACATGGCACACTGTTTATCTATGGTGAGGCTGGTCCTTAACTTAAGTAAAGCTTTGTACTGCTGGTAAGGGAGCGAACTATGTCAGTCTTTCTGAAGACCAGAATGGCCAACGTGATCCATCAAAAAACTTTGAAATGTCTATGCAATTTGAACATTAAGGAGAAACCCATGATGAAGATCGCGCAGTAGAACTGTCGTCGACTTGATGCCAGGTGGAGAAGGCCTGCGACCGTGAACAAGTAATTATAATTGCTAATGATGACACTGTTTGTGAGTTCATTGGGGGAAGTTTTATTGCTAGGGTACACCAAGCATCTATTAAAATGATAAGTACCTACCTGTGAAATTATAGGCACACAAGTCAAGAAGTGTCATCCTTTGACACATCGAACAGATGTGTGACCACCGATTACTGATTTAAAACAGGCGGTTCCTAAGGACAAGTTTCCATGAATCCAGGAAATCAGGAGCACCAAGAATTACAATTCTTCACAGAATGCCTCAATGCAGATGTGAAAAGTAGTTTTATTTGAATTATACAATAGAATTTGGTGTTCCGCAATGGTAATGTTCCGTTAAAATTTAACAATAGGTAGTTAAGACCTCGGATATTAAATTGCTTCAATCATTACTTTGTGAATGTTAACGTTTTTGCTGTTTATGGTGATTATAGACAACAAGCTATTGCCCGCGGTTTCATTCGTGTCCCAGAAAGAATATTTACTTATTTTCGGATGTTCTACGCCCTTCTCGAAAACTGGGTGCAGTCCTTATTTTTCTTAATCTGTTAAACTGGTTTAGTCATGAAACAGATGAATACTTTCAAATTTATAATATAAGTACTTATAGATGGGCAAGAGAGAGGAGTTTTAATAAAATGTTGTAAGGAAATAAACTCGAGCGTGATTGTGAACAGTTTTGTCAGACGTTGAGTTGGTAAAGTAATTAACTCATTAGATTTCTTAATTGCCCTTCCAGCGCGTGAAGATATACATGAAAATGTTGTAATGTTAGATCATTAGACTGTTGTACCATTAAGTAACAATGATAATATTAATAATGTTTATTGTTATTTTAATTATCAGTTATTGCCAAAGTTACGAAATACAAATACAAAGTTATTTTGTTGGCCTCGGTGCCAAAATAGCTAGCCATAACTATTCCGAAGTTAATCTTAAAAATTATATGTAAGATGAATTGCGGCCTTGATCAATTGGAGTTTTAGCCAGACTAGACAAAAATATGAGCGTATTTCCTGTTCTCAGTACTGAATATAATAAGGCAACTTTTTGTTAGAAAATAGTTTAATCAGATTGGGAAGATAAGATCTCCGACCTCTTTTGGTCTGGATATAAAAACACTGAGCGTTTTATCTATAAAAATAGGTTTAAATCCAAGATAAAAATACCCTGGAAATACTTGTAATGTGTTAGACCATACATTGGACCATTCTGATCGATTCTGTAGTCAACTGTACCTTCATGTAGTATAAACATTTATCTTATTAAGATACGATTGTCATCAAGGTGAAAGTCAACTGTAAACTGGTGCACGACAGGTCATGAAATGTTTTGTCAATACATTGTTTCGTTTCATTTTCTTTTCTCTCTGTTTAATAAACAATAAATCTCTTGTTACAACAAGCTGTTCGTTTAGAAACACTTTTACTGTAGTGTCCACTGTATCTCGTCACGCTTTCTTCTGTTATTTGAGAAAATGTACTTACAAACTACCAAAATCTACCATTCAAAGTTGTAGTATTAATTCAACTAAATCGGCTGTTCAAAATCAAGACATATCACACACAATCACAACAAAAAACCTTTAGAAATATCGATTAAAAAAATTGAGTTGCTGGGTTTTGATTTTGAATTACCGAATTGTATAAATTGTATTGTATGTATTGTATAACATTCTTGTTCAATGTTATTTGTTTCGTCTAAATTTTACCATCAATCAAATAACAAACTGTTCTATTATTGGTATGGTAGATAACGTAAAATCGACTTTTACGTAAACTATAATTGCCAAATCATGGTATGCTCAATGGGTATGCATGAAATCGTGATGCTTTTTCATTTCCTGCTCTAGATTGTATGAATATTTTGTAACGTAAGTTGTCATACATCAACATCGTAGTAGGAAGCGTTTAGGCGGGCTTCCCTAATGACCCATTCATGTGCTCTCTTTCATACAGGGCGGGCCTCGTGGCGTGACTCACGACGCCCTCAGACACCAACACAGCAATACTCCCTTTTATTATCCACCACAGCTCGTGGAACACCCATTGAGTATCTATCTAGTTACTTAACATAGGTGTGGTAGATATCTACCCATTATTTTTTCATAACAGATATATATTTTGTTATCTAGAAGTACCAGCCACGCATGATAATAACGATTTAAAACTTATAAATAATTTGATTTAAAAATCAAATCAAATTAAGGAATTTGATTGTCTTATCACTAAAAGTTCTTTTTTATAAACGTTAAGTACCAACGAAGTTTTGTACACAGCCAGGTCATGAGAAAGTAAAGTTTATGTCAGCAGTTGACGGTGCGCACAAAATTCGTTCACTTGCCATTCAGAGAGTCACTCAGCTGCCAGTGTACATTAACGAAACCAGGTCGAGAAGACGAAGCCTACTTGTCTCCGATTCTCACGACGCGATACTATTGAACAACTGCTGCTGAAACTGGGGAAGTACCTGTGTACTTGTATCAAAGGGCATAATTACGCGATGTTAGCAATTTAGCCGTCGTTGTTATCACCTCCTAATTGAATTTAGGAAATTATACCGCTTTCGGATCTCAGGGGAATTATTTGTCAAAGTGCTAAACGATTATATTAGTCATTCGAAAATGCCAAATGGGGTCATTAATAAAATCGTAGCTACCTACCTTAAAACGTCAATATTTTAAGCATGCGCTGCATGTTCGCCGCAAAACAAAACACACGTGATCAATATACTGACCAAGGAAACGTAATTACGGCATCCGAATATGCAAGTATATCCGTTACCAATATAATGTGGAACAAGCGTATTTGTTTACGTTCAGCGTTCCGAATAACGACCATGAGATGTTATTTTATAAGCAGTTCCTATACTTTGTTCTTCTTATAACGCAACATTACTAGTAACAATAAGCCATTACATTGTTAGGATAATGTTGGACTATGAGAAACTATTGAAATCATACTTGTGCAACAGCAGGAGCAGCATGCTCAGGGCAGTTTTCGCGAGCGTAGCTCCAAGCTATCACTGTAACTTTTAATGTTAATATAGGAAATATTATTTATTGTAACATTCAACGTACAGTCCTCGGTAAGATGGTGAAATATAATGTGCTCCGTGTGAAGGCTATTGTTTCTATTCCGTCATAGTGCTCACCGGAGCGCGACTAAAGTCCTCGGGGCCTAAGGCGTCTGTGACTCAGTGCCGGCGTTTATATGGCTGTACTACACAACTTGCCACTTTTTATAACAGGTTTTTTGTTTACTGTTATCATGGGAACCTTCCGTGACTCATTGATAAATCTTTTGAATTGAGAAGCCTATAGAAGTTTGTATTTTCCTGTCATTGAAACGCAATTCTTGAAACCCCACCACACCTGTGACACTTCATACAAACTTTCCGATACCGCTGCACACTACAACACCAAATGTCAAACTTGTCAAAGTTACGTATGTACACGTGCAAATGTGTGCGTGAAGGTACGTAGGGTTTGCTGGCAGTCCGGCAAGAACACTGGCAGGATGCGGGGAACCTGAGGTTTCTGACGTTAGGGAGGGGCGGAGAGTGGCCATCCTGTGACCCCACCGTTTTCAGTAACAGTAGGTACTTATCGACCTCAGTTTCAATATTTATACTGTGGTGATCTAGGTAACGATAAACCTGGATTACTGCATAATGTTACGTCATATTAGACTGAAATATATATTGAAATATAAAAAGTTCACAATGAAATTTTATGAAGCATTGTTCGGAACCAACAAGGCACCACAAACTCGTTCTCGTGGATCGAATTTCGTCCGCGGATCTAAACCGCGACATGAGTACTGTAAAGATTATACATATAGGTAGGTAGAACTTGATTGTACTTGAAATATTAGGAACGAATAGGCCGGAAACCTTTAGTGAGGAAATACATTTCCTGGTTGTAAATCTCACAAAAAAAATATAAAGGCGAAAGTTTTTTTTTTTGATGACCGTTTATTTCTTAATCAGGATGTCTCAATAGATTCGGGTGAAATTAAAAAGAGAGATATAATACATCCTGGATTAGCCGGATTTTAATCATCAAGATCACGATTTTCGATTTTTATCTCAGTCAATTTGATCCAACAACTTATTTTATTCTATTTCTGTGAAAACGCTTTCAGAAGCTTAGGCGTGGCTTTACGGCTGTAAAGTAATCTCCGCAAAATCTTATCACAACAAATCTGCGGCCGTTCAATTTCATTTCCACAGCAATATTGGAGTGTAACGATATTACGGGTCAATTGATTACACGTTTAGATTGAGAATGTTTTACGCATTTCGTAAGGCTAAACGTAAGTTAAGTGTCTATTCGATTTATTACACAAATTGGCACTATTTAATAGGATACTAGGTGTCATCAGTGTTGTTAACTATAGATTGGATTTTTATACATTTAAAGAGCGTATAGGCTCGAACCCTTTTGCTATCTATCAATTCATTTACAAAACCGTAATTCTGAACTTCAGTCACTTCAGCATTTACTATTGAACTCCTTTTGTAACTTGCTCTCTGTTTAAAGCCAAATAATTTGGCGCCGCCTTCACTAACATGGTCGTAAAATGGAAAATGGTGAAAAAGGGTATGTATTTTGGTTTTACGATCAGAGTAGTTGAGTATATAGTTTACCAGTCATAAATACCTACCTGTTTTATGTTTGCCTTTTACAACTCCTGCGGGAACATACTGATGAAAATTTGTTTTTACTTTACCCAACGCTACTGGCTTCAGTATGTAATATCGCACTGAAGAATTGTTATGCTTGAGCTACAAAATAATAGTGCATCACATCACACATTGTGCAAAGGATTCGACATTCAGCAGGTTGATACTGATAGAGAGGTTAACTGCCTAGGCTGTACCAGAGGATTTATTATGGTGTATCATGGTCACTGTCTTATAATGAAAACTATACATATACAAAACACAATGACATGATGGAAGAACAGAACATGGTGTGACACAAACTGATTCTGCAGCTTACATTTGAAACTGAATTGCAGAGAGGAAAAGAAACTTACTTAGTTAACTAAAATAATGACGCTAGAAAACCGAAATAATGACGAGATTGTGTAATAGTTATCTAAATTGTAGGTAACGACGTTGTACGTTACGGTCCGACTGTTGGCATATACGAATCATAACGTGAGTCATTGACGACCTTTCCTGCGTCTAAATTCGCGCTGCCAACGACCGATGCGGCGCAAGCGCAAGGATCCATGCCGCTCCCTAATTGATCATTAAGATCGCATTAATTTAGCTTGATTATGTTACCACATTTAAATTTCGTTTTCTCTTTTAAGTGTGTCTTTAAATTAATTACAAAATATTTTTGTTTCTACTAAAATTCATAAATGGTTTACGTTTAGAAGCATTCGGTTTGTATAATGTTTTATTCAGAAATACGTTTTGTAATCAATTGTTATGTACAGAAGCATTTTAATTTTAAATATTTTCTAATTCCAGATTTCGTTATGACCTTGTGAAAAGGTCGTAGTGTTTGCCCTAAATGCTAATCGGTTTGCCTTAACTGTCAAGGTAGTTTCGTAAGCACCTGTTATAATACCAGCGTGATCTTAAATTATTTTTACTAAAAAAGTTAGAAATGGTTAATTAATTTCCAATAAAATTTGTCCATCATGTTTGATTAGGTGTAATCATAGTGTGAATCTTCGTGGTGCGTCGGCACGCCTTGTGCCACTTAGTTTAAGGTCGGCTCTCAACAGCGGTTGGCCGTCCAAATCGGAGATGTGCGTGTGCAGAATTCTAAATCTTCGGGATTGTTTATTTATGCCGCTCTTGTACACCATTCACTCACGGCTTTCATATGATGCGGCCAAAAGTTGAAAAGCACGTGACTCGAAAATTTCTAAAAATGTTATTGTTGTCCGCTGCACCGGTGGGACTGATATGTACAAACATGTAAACGCGGTTCTGATATTTCAACAGAAAAGTATTGCGTTTTCAATCACCTCGAGTAACTTTTGATGCTGTAACTTTTTATATTTTTAGGTAGTATGTAATTATTTTTTTTGACACGGCTGCCTATTGTGTGACGCCCCTGGCACCGACGTGTCTGACGCGTTCTATTAAATACTTACTCCACTGTCTGTCCTTCATCCATGGTGTCATTGTCTTCATTCGTAGACTGTGTGGCTCTTTATACTCCGTAAAGGCAACACAATGCTTTGTTTTACTATTTACTTGGGTGCACGGATGTCCCATGCACTCTGCTCCTAAATATAACAAACAAAAGAACGGACTGCATCACATAACTTCAAAGAATGGTTGTGTTCGTACAACATGTTTATATTTACGTGTTAGCAAATGTATGTAGTCTAGTTTTAGGGATGAGCGATATTCCATATTTCGATTTGACTGTTCTGATAAATTCAACGCTTCGTGTTGAATCACCCCGCGGATTGATCGATGGTCTGTGTAAACACACACCTTAGCGCGACCGCGGCCGTTGACTTGCATGCTTTGGGGTCTGATTTCCTATATCATTGGTGTGGCGTGGGTGGGTGAAGTTTTTACACGAGCCTACGCAATGTCCGACGAGTGTTTATGTAAATTTTTCCGTTTACATGCTGGTAGACTTTCGGTTCTCTCCATTTATTGACGATAAATAATCCTAACATTTCCAAAATACATTTTCTGATAAAAATTAAGTGTTTGTTTACGTTGCCCATGTTTAGTATTTCATTCAGTATTTAATGTGGTAATAGGTTAATGATATTAACAATGGAAAAGAGTAAATTCCATTGAGTCACTGCACCAGGTAGGTTACAATTATGTGATTACCGAACTGTTACTGAAATAGCCACCTGATTCATATTCCAGATTGTATCATTTACTAAACGCGAACCGGAACAAAATGTTCAGTGATTTGCTTCAATAACAAAGACGTGTGAGTGATGGGATAATGTGCTTTGTACACTGCCCACGCGCATTATCTGTTAGATACGAGAACGTCCTTTGATGGTTCATTTAGCTCTTTGTTTATATCAAACCTCGTTTTATGAAGTACCTCTTTGAAAGAACATGAACTAAAACAATGATTATTTGATTACCTGCCAGGCCTGCCATTGCAAGTGATATGTATGTTTCGACATTGATCAATGCAGTTTAGTTCAACTTTCAGGTCATACCCTTGGCTCTTTAGACAATTAGGCTTGCCAAAAATATCGATTGAACCACACCTGGTTGAACTCCAATTTCAACACAACCTCATTGACGAATGAAGTAGGTTAACTAAGAAATCCCCCAAATACTAGAATTTTCTCCTTGGAAAGGAACTCGAAACAATTGTAGGTCATACTAATAATTGTTCCGTGCACCCGAGCAAATATCGAACCACAGCCCGTAACACAAAAGCAAAACGAACAGCCGCTACGTCAAACGTGCTGTCAATGTCAGCTGTGCAACTTTTATTTTTGTTGTGTATTTAAACTTACTAGCTGTTTCTCGCTGTTTTCCGCACATTCCAAAGACTTTTTGAGACGAAAGGTAGCGTATATCCTTTCCCAGGATACAGTCTTTATCCATTCCAAACTTTATCAAATTCCGTTCAGTGGTTTAGGAGTGATAACTTGATAAGTTTACAGACAGAGTTACTTTCGCATGTATAATATTATCACTACATAGTGTAAAACAAAGTCGCTTTCTCCTTCCCTATATCCCTATGTATGCTTAAATCTTTAAAACTACGCAACGGATTTTGATGCGGGTTTTTTTAATAGATAGAGTGATTCAAGAGGAAGGTTTATATGTATAATACATGACCACGCGGGCGAAGCCGCTGGCGGAAAGCTAGTTATGGATATTTTTAATGGAGGAAAAAATCGGAGGCCTGCCCGCCCGCCGATTTTTTCCTTCATTAAAAATAACTTGTAATCTTAGCATGGAAAATGCTTAAAAAATACAAAAAGATAGTTATGGATAATTATGACTTGTACAGTTTTTTCCTTCACATTCCGTTGTCCAGTAGATAAGCATTTTGGCGAGGAATAGCAAACAGTGTCTGATGATTCATTTTGTGCCATGTTTGTTTACTAATAGCCCCGCCGACCGCGGCCAGAGATGTGATTCAGCAATAATGGATGACTTGTTATTTCAAGTGTACAATTGCATACAAAGTGCGCTGGAGTCATCTTTCGTACTAAATCTGTTTAGGGTACTTAACATGCTAGAAGTATCTTTTTGTATTTTTTTTTAAGCATTTTCCATGCTAAGATTCAGGTTATTTTTAATGAAGGAAAAAATCGGCGGGCGGGCAGGATTCGAACCTGCTTCACAATAGATGTCGCTACGTCATCTTAAGACGTAAATTAGAATGTGGAGGAAGATTTCGACTGGCGAGCAGGGCGAGCGGTGGCTTAGTGGTCAGAGCGTCTGGTGTACCGAACCAGAAGGCGCAGGTTTCCTTCAATAAAAAAAAATGCTAGAAGTCTTAACATAGCATACCATCATGCCTGTATTCATCGAAGGGTTATAATAAAAAAAAACTTTTTGGGCAATCATTGGCTCATCCCAAAGTTTGTATGTTTTTAAGGACCTAGTTTCCATGGATTGTATTGTAATCTCTACTTCGCATCAAGTAATAACAACACAATAGTCGTGAATTAAAAGTAATGTAGGTTGTGGTCGCAAGATAATCGACATTATCTACTGCTATCATTCTTTATCGTGCATTGTAAAAGTAAACACCAAGTTACTACATAGGTACACAACCAATAAAATACTTTATGCATGTGTCTGCACTAAAAACACTACTGAACAATGTATGCACTACTCAGATGGGAAATATTAGGTACTGATGAAGCAAACGAAGAGCAACTTGCAGAAATATCCATCAGACAACTGGTGGGATTCTGCAAAGCAACCAGGAGATTCGCGACGCCGAGCGCCAGTAACCCATGAAGGGATCCACCAAAATAGGGAACTGGGCGAAATAATCCCAACAAGAGGACTGATCGCCCGCCTGGTGCCTGCAGGCACGAAGATAAATAGAATAGAATGTATTTAATTAAAAAACTATCTATTAACATTCTTTATCGTACAAACAAAATTACATTACAAAAATAAACAGCAAATAGTATCTCCATGCAATAAATCTATTCTGTTTAATGTTCCTAATATTTGCAGACTGACTCTGACCTTCGCGATACTATCTATTCTAGTCGGACCAGCACCTGACTGGTCTAACCACTATTGTTTGTCATTGATATCCTAGAACGTAGACTAACTAGCATTCATATTCAACCTGTCGCTTTGTGTGCTGTACCTCAAAATCACTCGTTCGTAATACCCCTGTTACGTATTAATATGAACAGGTGATTGTGCTACCTATTATATATGAACATACATGGTACAGACGTTTTAATAAATATTCAGCAAGGTCATGATGAGGAACAGGAAAAATAGACTAAACAGGTTACTGTCTGGTATCCAAGAGATGGGTATAGGAGGAGCCGAGGTCGCAAAGTGTGAAGATGGGAGGACGAATTAAAAATGACCTTAGGTCCCTTTTGGCTACGAGTGGCGGCAGACAAGAAAGAGTGGAAAGAGTTTATGCCGTAAGGCACACCGAACAAAGGGACATATTGTAAAAAGTAACTTTTGTAGTATATAAAAACCAAATAATGTAAAAGTTCGGAATAAAAGGCTTTATTATTATTATAAGATCATGATGGGATCATCAAGACCTTATAATAATAATAACTTTGTTTGACTTAAACATCTGTTTTGAATGAAAGCAGAGAGTCTACTAGAATGCAGAGAAGACTTTTTAAACAAAAAGCGTATTTGATATAGTGTCGTTTAATTTGAGAGTTTAAATTAATTATTAAAGCAATTTTCAGATCAGATTTTTGATAATAAATAAACTTACATGGTTTAGCATGTGGTAAGGGTTCTTAGATATTGTTTATAAAATTAACATAATATAACCAAATTTAGTTATGTTATGTAAATTTACCACAGGTGTCGTTATACACCTGTTGTAAAATTATTAACACAAAAGTAGATATACGAGTACTTAAGTACTAGAGGATTAACATCTGTATTTTATCAAAAATACAAGCAACTTAATAGCATTAAAAATACAAGTGTGCAAGTGAAAAATGCGTCATTATGGTTATCAACTCCGCTTTCAGTGTATAAAATGCACGCCGCTACGATATTTATCTTAATTGTTGAGTCATTTTGCTTATCAAACAAGAAAAAAACTCATTTCACATCATTATCTTTATTTTAACTGAAGTTTTTGGCCTAACAAGCTGCTTTAAGAATCTTATTTACTTGCTCCGGCTCTGTTGTGTAGGTCCAAATAAGAATGTTGGCTGCAATTCCTGTATAATGCATAAACCGTAAGGCAGGCACCTTTATTGATAGGTACTATTATGTTAACGGTGGTCAGTAGACTTCCGCTGCATCGAATAGAACAACCTGCTGCTTGACGACCTTGTAAGGAGACTGGGATTACAAAACCCCACATAAAGCAAGACGACTATTAAAGGAGTATTGATACTACATTCACCACGAAACACCTTGAAGTCCTCTAAATATCCTACAAAGAACACACCTGTCGGCGCAGTCGTGGTGGCTGAAACTGGTTAAACTGCATTGCAAAAAGGGGGCGTGTGCCAAACTGCCGATTGTTTAGGGAGCATTCGATGGATTATGATGTCATCGACGTTCAAGAGCACATCAGCAATTCTTGTCAAAACAGCTACATTAAATCAGCAGCTGCTCTGCTTATAACATTTCAAAATAACTTGTAAAGACGGCTCTTTGGAAATGATTGGTAGTGTTGTAAAAAATAGAGACGTGCAGCTGCGAACATGACTGTTGTTAACTGTCGGCACGCGCCCAACCTGGAACCACACTCGAGATACTAAGAGCAAAAATGAATCTTATTGCAGGCTAAAATATTTTTTGCTGTTGAACTTTTTGTTACTTCAATGAAAAGATTTGTGCGCATCCTATTTTTTTTTTTCATAGGTAGCCCTTTTGGATGCGACTATAAACATGTGCGGTAAAATGCAAGACGTTTCATCTTGTACTATCTGCGCCTAATATCTATTCTTTACGTAGTAAGGGTTCTCCAAAACCGGATCCTGTATATCCTTTGCAAAAACTTATACATCTGTATTAAGGTGAGCAATTTCCGTGTCCAATCCAAAAGATGTTTGTCAAAAACTTAATATATGTAGTTTTAACGGGAGTCATCTAAGTACTGTTCATTGAAATGTTCACGTCCAATGATTGCAACAAGTGTACAAACATGGGGAAAAACACGAGGACTGGATTGTAGGGCCGTGGGTGGACTGGTCCCACGAGGCCATCCGTTTTTCTAACGCCTTCTTACACTAACTGTACTCAATACTTGAACAAACAGTTGGCAAGTTGACAAAGCTCAGTAGGTACTAGGTACATGGTAGCATCGTAGTCACTCACAATTCATTGACCAAATGGTGATGTAAATATTTTACCTAATACATAGTAAAATATGATACCTTTAGATTGTTGATATCGATAAAAGGTCAGAAAACCAAAACACTTTCTAGTATTTTGTAACTTTAAAATTAACTGCAGATGACATGTAAAATTTAACATACAAGGCCAGAAATGTTATAGATATTAATAAATTACATAATGAATCCACTTCTAGTGGGCTGTTGCTCATATTTTAGTTTGGACATCCGAAAGTTTGTAATGTCTAAAATTCAACTTCAACCAACACCATAACGGGAGTCACGACGTATGATAATAATACTTTCTTCCGGTTCTACAAACATTATCATGTAGGCATCTTTACTGGTATTGAATTCAAATTATATGAGAGACACGTGGGTGCTACGGCGGCGCCGGCGCCGGCATCCGAAGTACAAGCTTAGAGAAATAGGAACCTTATAACGGTAATTGTCCAATTTATGCCCTATCATGTTTAGCTTATGGATTCTTGATGGTATATTTATTCCACCTGACGAAGCATCCTACAGTAGTAAATATCTAATATCATATTTAGATAAGGAATTACCGCTAATGGTGGTTGATTTACCAGAAGATATCGAATAAACTGATGATACGTTCATGAATCGTGATTTGCATGTTTTTACCCAGTTTACGCTCGTCTGTGCTATTTTCGTTTCGTATGAAATATTAATGTCGAATGTGTGCATGTCGAAATTGAAACCAAGCCAATTAAGGATCATCTGGCATCATCCGTGCACCAATACACCGTATGTACATCAGGCGGTCTGTTGAAAATTGCTGATATTTCCTTTAGTCCGTATTAATTTACGTTTAATGAATTGCTTTATGCTGTTCATTGAGTATAAAACCGCAAGTTTTGCTCATTGACGATCAAATAACATGTTGTGAAGAAAGTTTGCGTGAATGAAACTACTGTTGAACGTGATGCTTGAATGTTGGACACTACAGGAACCGGTGCTAGATATGAGGTTACACTTGATCTCCACAAGATCTGCGTGGGATAATTTAACTTCACTGCGTTGTTCTCAATTGATCTATTCAATAGAATGATTGAATGAGACAAATCTGTGACACAATACATCCCTAGTTCAAGACTCGCTATTAGGCTATTCGCTAGTTTGAAGAACGCCACGAAATAATTTCGGGGTGGCTTATCTCGTACCGAAATTATGGCAGATGAGATAATACGAGAACAAAATTATGTCGCATGCATGTTAGCCCCCAGGTTAATGTTACTATTGATAATACATGAGATTAAAAGTAAAATGATTCGTACAATCGATAATGACTTCTGCAACCAGCTTGTCTACCACGAAAGTGCCTAAAAGGAATCTACGCTAGTTGGAAAAGTCTCTTAGGGCATCTCACCTTAATGCTTGCCACTTACCTTACCTAAGAAACAAAACAGTACAGTACCTTCAATAAATAAAGTCCAACTATAGACGCATTGGTACACAATAGACCGGACGCAGTGCTGCACAAATAGGTGTTTCCTTTGAACTAGTTGTTGTAACAACAACAGCTCGCCACAATTGTTAATGTAACCGCTTGCTTTCCTTCCTAGAAACTATTAAGCTTCTTTTACGGTTCTCTGCGTGCTTAACACCAAACTCTTTGATGAATTTTATTTCTAAAAAATCCTTTTAAGTATCAATTAGGTGATGAGAACTTAAGTGGCAATGTTTGTCAATATTTTGAACGTATCAAAGAGTTTTTTTAAACAGCAGCTATTTGGGAAATTAACGTTTCCTTTTCGAAAGCTTTTTCAATGTCCGGCAATGTGAAGGGGTGCGAGAAAGCTAATTCAATTAGCTTACCTTTCGCCACCCCTCCGCTATATTGTTATTACGATCCATTGGAAGTGCCATCATGATATTCCATTATACCAGTAGAAAGATTACATTTTGTAACTATGATTTGTCACGAACATATTTTAACATTTATGTTCAGCGCGTATTCGTTAACGACGAAAATATTTATCGGTTGGAAGACATAAATTACAAACGTATTTTATTCGCCACATAAAATCAATTATTTTCTTTGAACTGCCGTAATTATTTAACCTTGTGTCTGTTTATTTGATCTACAAACATGAAAACCATTTGGCATAGCTGGCACATGCAAATGTTTACAGTACATTTCAGCTTATGTCTCCATCCCAAACACATTTATAATTTCTTTAGAATGAGCGTTATTTTTTTACTCCACCTTTCGACATATTACACTAACATGAGTAAAGTATTTTTCACATCCCAATAATTTTCGGGAAAACGATTCTGTGAAGATTTCTTTTCTAAACCAAATTACATTCCATTGTGCCACTTGTCGAGTACTTTACAATCTGAATACAAAGTGGTTGAAATTGGTTCCATGCATTCATACACTTGTTGAGGACAAATATCAATTTATTTCAACGTCTATAAATCGGTCATCGTGTAAAAGTGTATGAATCTAACAGTTTTATAACTCAATCACTTCATCGTAAAATTCCTTCAATCATACCTTGTAAGGGTAACAATCTTCTGATGTTAAATTAAACACCAATCAAATTTCTCCTCATGCCTTTCATCTCGTCAGCGTATGATTTGAGTTGACGAGTGCATGCTAATTAGTCGGACGAGATAGGTTTCTTGGTTGTTGCTTGTGACTATCGGAGCGTGGAACTTGATAGGCAGTTTCCCTCTTTTCCGAAACATTCTATACAGGAATGCGAGCCACGTTAATTTTCTCTCGTGCTGCATTGAATTTCACGCAATGTTTCATTGCATTTCTCTCTCTAATCCCCTTGAATGCTTCGATTTAATCAGTGACTTAATTGTCCATTGAATAATAGCCGTAACATCTTTGTATTATGCGAGTTACGCTGAATTTTATAATGTAAACTAAATAATTACACTTACTTCTTTCGCTGATTTGAATCGTTATCTAACTACTGTTAGATAACATAATTGAAAATAATCAATTGAGCCCGAGTCTGATGACAATTTCTTACGATATGCTTTCAAATTAACTGTTATAGGTAGGTATGTAAATTTTGTACCTACAGGCTACAGGTACAATACTTTAAAATAGCAAAACCTTAAAAATATAAAAAGAAAATGTGACGGTTCATCATAACTGTTTCGTATGACCTAAATATTTTTTTAGATCTTTACGTTGTACGTGATCTGGTGCCTATTTACCTAGTTCGGAGCTAGATAGACCTGTCGTCTAGATCCGCGTGCGTCGCGAATGTGACGGCGTTGTGTAGGTAATATCAATAAGTTGTTCGGTTATTTCTGCGTCCCACATACAGTCGTGATCGTGCTGCATTCCTATCTAACGCAATCGACTAGAACGCTCGCGGAAGGTCGCTGCGAACACTGTTGTCGTTCATTTGTTATGGAAATTGAACCTTACAATATTTCATTGAAGAATATAAAACTACGAAACTGTGTTTCTACCCATATTTGAGAAAATTCGTTCCAAAAATGAAAACCAATAAAATCCTTGAATAATCATCCGATGAATGAATAAACCGGCCCACGTGTTAAAATATAGGTTGATCAGCGGTTCAATAATTAACTAATGTTTACATTAACTGGATTCTTTAGTATATTTAAATAACACCTGTTTATCAGGTCATGGTAATAAACTGTTAAATTGAATGCAGAGTTTTCGATAAAATTCAACTGCAGACTTGCGTTCAATTTTTTTTGTTTTATTTGATTTATATGTTCATGTACACGGGGCACGCCCCTTCGTATGTAAACTAGGATCCTTATAATTTCTTTACTTTCTCCTCTGACCCACTCTCGGTATACTTGAGATGTTAACTGTTGATACTGGAATCCCCATATTTATGTCGTTGGCGAAATTTCTTTTGCTGCACAGAACATTATTTAAAATCTTGTTTAAATACTTAAGATTTTGGATAAAAAAATGGGGTGACATCTTAATACTCGGTTTGTCGGGTTTGACTTCACCGACTTGTCTAATGTTCTCTTTCTCATTTTTCAGGCGAGCCTAAGGCAGTTGGACCTTTCACTCCTATCCGAGCTCTGGACACTGAGCGAAGCCATGGCGTCATGGCGACGGCAGCTAGAACGAGGGCCGCGCCTCCGCCCCGCACCGCCGCCTCCCCCGCCGCCGCACTACCTTCGGACGTAACCACCCCGATACAGATCTAGATTACGTAGTATACAAGACACTTGATTTCCCAGCCGTCGCCGGCACACATACATACGCAGGCCTCGGCTACATAGCCTAATCCTACGGGGATTAGTGGGGACCCTTTATGATGTTCCCCTTAAAGTTCCGCGTGTGTGTGCGTTAACTGGACGTACGTACGAAGTCATGTACTTATCTGCAGAGTAAAATGCAAGAATGGGCTTGTGATGAAAATATTCAGTGTCATACTGTTTGAGCCAAGGACTGATAAGGTTTGAACTAAAAACCTGGGCTGCTATAGTTGTCAGAAAGAACTGGGCTTTTGATCCATACTTCGACAGACGCAAATTTCAATGCAACAATATTATTATTATTAGTTATTGTTCGGACGAAATAAATGTGCGTGTCTGATTTGGCGACTGGCTGCGCAGGTAAACAAGTGATTTTGAGCCATAATATCAAATTTCTTAAAGACAATAATCAGAAATGCGAAAGATTGACGACCTAACTCATACTGTCCCTAAGCTGAAATTTAACATTGCGGAACCACTTGCCTACAACATCAGACCGAACAGTTATTTCATCGGAGCTATATTCTATATGGATCCGAAAAAAGCAAACGGCTCTTAGGCAACGAATTCTACATAATATTTTTTAGTTATTTTATTTGGCAGTCCAGCTTAGGTATGTTTAACGAGTTGTATCACCAATTTTGATTGTAAGGATGTCGATTGAGTTGTATTTATTAAGTTATAATAAAAGTCTTGTACATAAACAGTTGTAGTTGATTTATTTATTACCTCGGCAATGGCGACTAAATAAGATTCTTATTGATTGAAAAATCTTCAGTGTTAAATAACCCGTTTATCTAGGAAGGCAGTAGGCCATATATCATCGCGCAACAACCAATAGGAGCGGAGTATCAATTAAAATTTTATTTATGTTGCAAAAATGGGGGGAAAAATTTATGTGGGAACGAAATCGCGGGCAAATGTTAGTGTGCCTTACATGAAACTAGAATGTCAAGTGTCAAACTTCGTTTACTTCTCGAGGTAGCATTTAATTCCCTGCCTGTACGCCTGTAAGCTACCTACATCAATGGTAGTAAACACGGTACACAGCTTTAAATACCAGATAAAACTAACCTCGCATTGCCTAGCTTTCCGTGTAAAGAGCGGTGAGTTTATACTGGAAACTAGCCATGCGAACAAAAGAGGCGTTGGCAACACTACAGCTGAGCACTAATTAGCAAACTGTATTTTTCAACTTCTCGGCCTTTCCGGAGTGAAATACAGATAACATTACGTCAAATTCATGCATACGTTGAATCTTTATATAGTACTTCTATTTAATGATAGAATTAAATACTTTGTGAGCATTAAACTGATTCAATGGGACCTAGATAGATTTAATTTGATTTGTTTCACTCAGGTTGAAACCTTTCCAGTTTTATTTATAAGGCAATTAATAATAATAATTAGCAGCACTGGCGTGATGGTGGCAGATGTGGCGTGTTCATACACGACACATCAAATCCTTGTCCCGTGTGGTGTCCCAAATCCTAAACGCAAAATACGTTGAGAAAATTCAAACTACTTGTTTCCTTTTTCAATAGTAACCTACAAGGGGTACCTATTCATCTATTTCATAATATAATTTCTAAATGCATCAATGAATCCTCTATCATCGCGTATGAATCCGCCGCTAGAGGCGATTGTGTAGAGCAAGGTATCCGAAATGTCAAATGTCATTGCTTGGGGGTTGACCACGCGGGTTTATTTCTAATTAATGTTGTGAATATTAGCAATAACTCAGATTAATCACGGCAATTAAGAGTTAGCTAAGAAAAAGAGATGGCACTTTTTTTCCGAACCAAACGGAACAGCACAATACTGTGGCACAGTCGATATGTTAACGCTACGGTTATATTGTATTAAAGATTTAAATGTAAACTTTATTTTCACACGCGTAGACAGCCACACTGAACCTCACTCAATAGTGGCGCCATCTGGTGAGACAAACACGGTAGCCCCTTATTCAGTTGACAACTTGACAACTTTGACTGCACTGAATTGATCATTTGACATTTCAAGAAAAGTGAAGTTAGTGAAGAAGTAAACAACAGACAGCTATACATTTTAATTCCCAACGCAATCCACACAAATTCATTATTTATGTGATTTTGGGAATTTGGGTGTTCATAATTGAGCGTTTTATAATAACTCACAATTAAAAAGGATTGTACATAGTAATTGTATGGTTAATTAATAACTGCAACCGATGTCAGAAACCTCATTGCAAGCCACACAGCAAGCCCCCAAGGAAGAGCAACCCCCGTCCAAAATACCTGAATCCGTAAGGGTTAGTATGATTGCTCCGTTACTAAACAAGTACTTCTTATTACAACACGATAAACATGTTATTTATCTTAATTTTATTATATCTCATTTCGATAAGAATTATTTGTAACTGCACGGACTATATCTATTTAATAAACATTTTAAATTTTAGAAAATAATATCGATGGAAAAAGAAAATGAGTCGAACGCCAATCGAAAATCCAGAATTGACCTGAATGCGCTCCCTACGCGTCAATACCTTGATCAAACTGTGGTGCCGATACTGCTGCAGGGCCTCTCTGCCCTAGCCAAGGAGAGACCTCCAGATCCTATCAACTACTTGGCTGCATACCTATTGAAGAACAAGAGTACCTTTGAGAGCAATACCTCTTCTAATAACAACCCACCTCCCAATCCTCAACCATAATGTAGCATGTGGTAACAACAAATGCAGTAATAATATGCATATTGTAATAGGTTCAACTTATTGTTTTATTAATTTGTGACAAAGATTTATCCATTTGAAATCTAAGAATAGAAGTATGTGTTGTTATTAAGTATGTATAGTAATACTTCCTTCAATTCTTCTTTCCAAATTCAAATATGCAGACATGACAATGGATCTTCCTTTGTATTATGCATAATGTTCATATAAATTTTGATAGTAAATCTTTGTGTTACAATTAGATCTCAGTGAATATGTAAAACCTAGTTATAGATCCTTTTGATAGCATTTTTGCTAATCAATTACCTACTTGCTCAAGTTATGTGACTGCAGACTATACATGTACCTTTTTAAACCTTTCATCGTTAAACACATTTGATGAAGTTCATAAGTTTTTTTTTACACTATAACTATGCATGTTATTACATAGTATTAACTTAATCTTATGAAACAGCAATGTATGTACATACAAGGGCCTTGATATACCTATTTCTAAATGATAATCATTTAATGTTTTCTATGATGGCACAAGATGAATAAGTTGAATGAAGAAGTCATGTTATTTTGCTATTTAAAATAAATAATTTAAGCTTAAACTCTCTGTTCATATTTTATTTCAATGATTATGTAAAATATTCCATTGATTCAATAATTCAAACAACAACACCAGGAACAAATTCTAATAGAACTAGAACTGACAAAAGAAATTCCCTATGCTAACACAACTGGTAGAAAAATTGTTTGAACCAAAATATAACACTTTTTATCAAATCACATACACATAGCTACTCAGTAAATTGACAAACATCATCATTATTACAAAAGTGTATTTTTCATTCACTCTTTTTGCTCTGCTTCTTCAAGGAACTGTTGTCTGTGCAGCAGCCAAGAGTCATTATCATCTCCACCCTCTTCTTCAGGAGCAATAGAAAGTGGGTCAAATTGTATTACATCTGTCACAACGCAGCTCTCATCCGTAAGTGATGGCACAGAGTCGTGGACAGGCAGTGGGACCGGCTCAGGAGGTAAGAACTCTGCCATATAAGCTGTGACATTACGGGCTCTCCAAGTTGCAATCTTGCCTAAAATTAAGAAGTTATAGTTAAATATAAGAGACATGAGTACATGACGGTCCCCCCAAGATAAAGGTGTATTCATACTACATACACTGCACATTGGTGTTGTGTCACATCACATTTATTTTGTAAGGTGAGCTCACTATTTTTTTAATAAAAATATATATATATATACTTAAACTATTAAAATTTTTTCACACCAAATGCAAAAAAAAGTTTTGGTTTAGTTTAAGCTAACATCTAGAGTAACAGTCACTTTCAAATTTTATATTACAGCCAGGAATAAATGATGAACTGAAACTCACTCTGGGTATTACACTCTGTGATCTGTTGAGACAAATATTGTATAATTTTTTCAGTTTTAAGAATGTTTTCTTCTAATTTTTTTGCCCGAGCATTTCTAACTCGTCTAGCTGCTCTAGTTTTTTTAGATAAATTAGTCTTTGTGACCATATTCAGTAACAAATAAATGAATAATATTTGAAATAGGTATCTAATGAAAGTAAATTGTTGTAGGCCTGTGCCAATATTCTTTAGAATAAGTTTTATGTAATGTTGAAAATCAGTTATTTACATATGTGTACCTTTTTTCTTGGTCTGAGATGTACACATTGAAAAATACATGAGCGATTAAAGTTTAATCGCTAAACTGACCCTAAAGTAAGATAAATGAAGATGATATTTTTATGAAATGATATTAGCACTTGTAGTGTCTAGTGTACAGGCAGACTCAGACGAGCACTCCAAGGAACGGAGGTAGTGAGGAATTATTGCAGATATCCCGCAACTAAATGTGGTTAAACGATAACCAAAAGTGATCTATGGAAAAACATTATCAACTCTATTATCCAGCTTGATAATTAATTAGGTATATTTTTACTGCTCTACCCACCGCTCCCCTTGAAAATAAAAAATCAATGTGACATGACATGACAGATGACACTTGTCATTGTCGGAAATATGACATGACATTGACATTTTTTTTAAACTTGCATGCCAGTGACAGTAAGACAAGTATTGCAAAACCAAGAATCTATTTTTCGGTAGGTAGGTATGCCAGTTTAAAATCAGTAGAATTTGGTAGTGTAGTAGTTTTTCAGAAATAGTAACAGAATCGATTGCAATGGTTTTTAATCAATGTTATATATATTTTTTTTAAGGCCAAAATGATTTCAAGTAGGACATGTAGGACAAGGACACCCATTTTATTACGAAAATCGGAACAAAAACCGAACAGGGAAGTCACTCACTCGCCCTTTTAGATACTTTGGGCACAACCGCGCGCGCACAGATCGCACCACTATAAATATTTATCCGGGAAGGGCCGTAAAAATAAATAATTAGAAAACCCAGGGAAATTTATAGGAGATTTATGTAAGGCCGTAAATAAACAAGGAAAAAAGTACAGTTCTCGGCAACTCGGCCTACGACTTTAGGTTTCGTTTTTATTTATTATACCCATTATACCTAGTTCAAAAGTTTTCTTTCTCCGATTTTTATGGCCAGGTTGAAGTTAACTCATGCCATCTTCAAGCCGGACAATAAGATTGCAAGAACTTTATGTGATTGCTATGAAATTATGAATTTAAATAAGAAATTGATACATTTACATGATTACAGCCACATTACTTTTTTAGAGCTCTCGTCCATAGATAAAGATGATGTCTTTCAGTTATGGAAAGATATGATTGTTTGTTTGTTTGCATTAAATAGGCTTCGAAACTACTGGGCCGATTTGAAAAGAAAGGTATATCTTTACAAAGTAACACAGGCTAATCTACAAGAAATACCCGTACCACGTGGGCGAAGCCGCTAGCGGAAAACTAATAGGTATAACCCAAAACAAAAGTTACGTTCTTCTATCTTACCTGCCGTCTCATCAAATTCTTGAATCTCCTCCTCCTCCATTCTGTCATCCTTTATTTCTTTTTCTTCTTTCTCTTCCTCACCTTCACCATATTCCATTAAAGCTGGATCTTTGATCAGTAAGTAGAAGCCATGTTGCATACAATTTGTGTCAAACACAAAGCACCCTGGACCTTTTGGCTTCCCTCTTAACCAGGAGCCATGGTAGCGGTAACGGGGGTATATAATTTGTCCTGGACCTTGTATAATGCCTTCAACCCATGTTCCCATGAATTTAATTTGATGTTCAGCAAAGAAATACGTCCCGAGACCGTGTCTCTTGCCTTTGAACCAAGCGCCCTCGTATATGTCGCCGTTGGGATAGTAGTAAGCACCAAACCCTTGCTTAACGTCGTGTCTCCAGTCTCCTTCGTATCGAGAACCATCTGGGTATACCATTCGGCCGACTCCATATTTCATAGCCCTTCGCCATTCGCCTAGAATTAAGTAGGTATATTGCTAAGCTGCAACTACGTTCGAAATCTTATCGTTGCGATTCCTATAAATTCGTTTGTGTTTATATTAAGGTAATGACTAATGGTACTATTAAGTAGATATATTTTTTTATATTTTATTGGCAGACTTCATATGCCGTCGCGAAAATCTTTCAGGCATACAGGTTTCCTCACAATGTTTTCCTCCACCGTTAAAGCGAGTGAACCTTGGACTCGAAGTACCCGCATTAGGCTAGCGTGATGGACTATAGGCCTAATCCCTCGCATACCGAGAGGAGACCCGTACTCAGAAGTGGGACAGTATATTTGTTGATGATGATGATGATATTTTATAAAGCATCGATATCGTTGTAGTTGCTAGCACCTACGCATCTTTCACTAACTCTCGAGTTTAGGTACCTTCGTATCGAGCGGCGTTTTTAAACAGGTACAAGCCTTTCCCATTCCTTTGGCCTCGGCAGTAGCATCCCGAGTAGTAGTCTCCGTTCGGGAGGACTGCCCAGCCCTCCCCGTGCCTGTCGCCCTCAGCATTTCGCTTCCCTACGTAGACCTATATGTATGTACTTAGGTAATTATATAAATAGGTTAACGAAATCAAATTTGGATCAAGATATTACTAAAACTCTAATTTCGATCTTACTTTATACATATACTTAGGTCAATTCAGTAGGTACCTGCTGCCTGTAGGAATAAATAAAAACCACAGACTTCAGACGTGACGCAGGAAAATGCAATTGATACCATAGGCCATAGGTACAAAGGTAAGGTAAGCGCGTACAGGTGCTACATGAATCTCATTGAATGTGCATTGAATTACATACATTATGATAGAACCGATACCTTCGGGAGTTCTTCATTTACTAAAACGTAACGTAAATAATTATGTACCTACCTCCCTTAAATATACTTACTCAAGCCTTTGCCCACATGAGTCGGTAGAAACCACAGATCTACCACTGCTACAATTCTTCCAAATCCTTGCTTCACCTACCAAGAAATTATAAAGTTAGGTTACCCCAATGGTATCGACATCCTCTCCTGCCTCTCCTTTTGCTTCCCCTGCCGCCGCCATTATCTAATTTTATGAATATTAATGTAAAACAATAATAATGTTGACTTGAAATTGACAGATTTGTTAATCGTTATTCTTTAGGCGTTTACGTCCATTGACTTTTATGAATAACCGGTTGCAAAATTGTAGCAAAGAGTTTGAAGTCAGCAGTTAAATAGTGCCCTGTATTAAAATAAATAACATTAAATTAATAAACATTAATAGCTTTATTTCTCATACCCATGTCTGAATAAATTAATAACACATTAAACTTAGTCAAAATATAAGAAAGCTATGCAAATTGAACGAGTTAAGTGAGCTGGGACAACTTACATCTAGGTACAACATAAAAACGTGAGAATGGCTGACTAGACTCTAGGCAATAACTCAACAAGGTCAGTTTTAAAACGGAATCAAATGACGAATACAAATTCAAGCTATGGTAACTACATTATGTAGATACTGAATTTGCTGAATTCGAAAATTATTCATGGATGGATGGATTAGCATTATTCCAGCTCACGGGAAAATCACAGACAAATATATTTTTGAATAGCCTCATAATTAACCAATAATTTCTAATATATTTAAATTTTTATTTATATCATAAAATTGTATTAAGCACTAAACGCAAGAGGAAATAAATTTCAAACATGTGTGGACGAAAGGACAGTTTCGAAAATTACCCCTAAATCTAATGAACTAAAGTTACATTACATCTCATATAAGTAATTTTGTACTTTTCGGTTCCTCGCTACATTGTTTTGTTGTGGCAAGTAATACATCACATAACTAAGGGCCTTAACGCTAAATAAATTCAGTTACTTTTATAAGGTCGACACAGTTTTGCTCTTTAGGTCACGAGACGGCGGACTGACGACCTCAATCAAGTCGGATTCCATCTGCATTATTTTGAACAACTTTTTATTTACTCGTTCGCCTTCTTCGATCGAACCCACTTTGACACTAAACTAGGAAAATAACTGTTCATTGTTTATATTATAATGCTTTAGCGCGGTGGGGCCTGCGGTGGCGCGTCTTCCAGCTTGCCCCACACCACGTTGCACATTTCCCGCACAAGCGCCTGTTCGCCAGAATCAAGGTCTGGCGCTGGTCTTCTTCGCTCACGTTCTACACGCTCTCTTACTTCTAAAACTTGTAGTGCACGTACTACCGCTTCAGGGCGTTCGTTTCCACCATTTCCAAGACCTTTCTCAGCCTCTAGTCGCCGCACTTTTTGCTCCAAGTCTCTTACATACTGTACAGTTCGCTCTGCAAGCTGAGGGTGTGTAATCGGTATCGCCGGCACATTACGTGGGGCTTCCTCAGCATTCGTACCGCTGCTGCTGCCGTCACCGTCATCCCTCTCCCTTCCTGCTGCTCGGCCACAATTAACACATGTACTTCTTTCACGTTCCTCGTCTAAGTATAAACACAATTCTTTCAACTCCAAATTATCTCGAATTAATTCCTGCTGCTTATCGTCCAACTGCCTTAATTTATTCTGATAAGCAGAAACTTCCTGTCTCATTACAGATGCTGTGTATCTCCCGAAGCGTTGCCACTCTCGAGCTAATTTTCTACCCTTTTGCCGATCATCGTCTAAAAAGCAACACAAATCTCGAAGTTCCTGATTGTCTTCGCTCAATCGTCGATTTGCTTCTTTCAGTGCTTTTATTTGTGCTAAAAGCGCTTGAATCTGTCGCTTTTGGTCAGTCGATGCCCGAGGTCCCTCAGGTTCCACGCGTTTAGTAAATTTCAGCATATCGGCTGACCTTCTATGAATCTGCTCCTCTTCAATATTACGCTGCGCTCGCTGTATATCGTCTGCACTTCTGGCACGTGTTGCAGGCTCCACTGGTTCATGCACAACAGCTTTAGTCACCACCTCAGCTGGGGGCCGTGACATACGCAGTGCTCCAGATGCTTGAGGATATCCAGGCGGGTAGCCGTGAGGGTATTTTATAAACTGAATAGACCCTCCACTATAAGAACCTGGAACGGCACCATGGGGCACCCCAGGGTACTGGGATTTACTAGGATCGATTGATTTACCTGCGTATGGTTGTTTGTACTCCTTGGCAGATGGATCGATAGTGGCTAGTTTAGGTCCGCTCGCGGCAAGTGGCGGCGGATGATAACGCGGTGGAAAGTTGACCGGTTCCGAGCCCTGTTTACCTAGTTGCTGCTTCTGTTTATTAAATTGGGCTGCGCTCTGATTGATTGACATTGTCGTTGAAACCGATGAGATTTCGGCTCAGTCAAAACATCGCTTTGTGTTTATTGATATCATTTCAAAATCTGCAGATCACTTAGATGCTTAAGACGACACTGCATGAGTTCAACGATTGGTCCTTGAATGAACAGAGGCGGGGAACGCCGCCGGCTGCGTAGGCTGTAGAGCGTGGCATTCGCGCAATTAACTCAACTGCGGTTCTTTGTATGAATGAGAAGCACTTGTCAGACACTATTTGGTATCACTACAAACTTTATTGTCAAAGTTTTGATAACATGGAGGCTAACATGCCTTTATGTGATGTTGTTTTCAAAAATCAGGTTATGCGTGACCGTATGTACGACGGCACAACGCGGGCGCGCGCGGGGCGCGTGTCTCGGACTGGCTCAGGCAGCTCTACCTGCGCAGTGCGCGGAGGCTCTCGCGCGCGGCGTCCCGCTCTACTGACGCCATCTCACCTGCGTGCACGCACACAAATGTAATAACAAGCAATTATTGAATCCAAGTTGGACTTTATACGCACACTTACAACGTATCTGCGTTTTACAATCGGCGGTGAAGCGCAGGCGCAACCTCTGTGATTGCTCTCATCTATTCATACTTTTGGTAAATTGTATTCCTCTCTACAAAACCAAAGGGCTGCGTATAAATAAAAGCAATAGTGAAACTTATTTACTCACTAACTTTAAGTACGTACTTAGGTATAGTTACGTTTGTAAGGTACTAAGGTTCTCGTCGCTTTCAGCGATTACTCATAATCTAATGTTTTTACAAGAAATAAAAGGCATACAGCGAAATCTGGATACAACATAACAATTACATCTAGTGAAAAGTGGTATAATATTAGGACATCGTGACCTGAAAGAGTTAAATAGCAAAGCGCTTAGGAGCGACAGAAAGTTAGTGTTAAAGGAAACGTATTTTAGTAGGCGCAGCTATTAGACTTAGATGCTAAGTTGTATTACACTGGACAGCCAATAAACCGGGCCACCCGCTACCTTGGAACTCTGATTAGATTTTCTGAAAAAGTATTAAACTTACAACTTTCAGACTTATACCTACAGAGAGTGCGTTTCATGATGATTATAACAAGGATTAAACAATTTAATCAGTGTTTATAAAGGATTTTGTAAAGAAGAGTCGTTTTCCAGTCGATAAAGCCAGAAACAAATAAGATTTTAAAAATGTTTTTGGTCAGTATTTTGTATTTCCACCTCTTGCTCGGACAACTGCCAGCATCCTCGTATTCTGTTTTCGTAATCTATTTCTGGGCTTCTGCAAAGCAATCAGAAGATTCGCGACGCCCGCCGAGCGCCAGTAACCCATTAAGGGATCCACCAAAAAAATGGGGAACTAGGTGAAATAATTCCAACAAGAGGACTGATCGCCCGTCTGGTGCCTGCAGGCGTTCCCGAAGATAAATAGAAATAGAATGGCAGTAGTAACTATTTAGTGTTTCTTTATTTACACACATACGCCCAAAACTATCTACATACAACGCTAGTTTAGACATTTCACTCGCTCATCGCTATTCAATCCATGTAATTTGGCAAGTATATGCAAAGAGTGCTCGCACTCGGGGGTCGGCAGCGCCCCCACTGCTGCCGAGCTCACAG
Source organism: Acronicta psi (assembly GCA_946251955.1). Lineage (NCBI taxonomy): Eukaryota > Metazoa > Arthropoda > Insecta > Lepidoptera > Noctuidae > Acronicta > Acronicta psi. Next base: position 3,134,768 of record OX276475.1, on the reverse strand, counting down.
TAGGACGTCGCTCAGTGTTCGGTAAGGATGGCGCGCGTTCGAGCGCCTGCGCAACTCGCCTGCCTCGCGATCACACTCCTCGTGCAAGGTACGTAAACATGTGCACATCTTGCAAAATCATTTATTCAGTTCTTCGTTAAGTCATATTTAGAAATTATGTTGGCCCAGTTTTCAAGTAGCAATCGGTAAAAAATTTATGAAATGAAATAAAATAATGATGACGCTTGGACGGTACTTAGAGAAAAATCTATATTTTTTTGTAAAAGACTACCCTACTTACATATTCGACAATTTTATTTTAAGTGGTGTTTGGTTGTACTTTGTAGTGAGGATATTCAAAAATGTTGCAATACCCGCTTATTGCTCAGATGCAGTTCAAGTTCATACCGTTTCCTTTCGTCTGTGTTCAAATAGCGTATATAATTACATAATTTTTATATATCACCAAAATCACTCGCTTTGCATAATACCAAACGTCTACGCAATCAGTGACAGCGTCCCAATCAGTGCATAGAAAAATTAGACAGCAATTAAATGACAATGCCGTAAAACTTCCTTCTCGCTACTTGTAATAGCATAATTGTTGAGGTGGTGACTTTCTGTGGTGTAACTGTAGGCACTTAGGCAGGTAGGTAAGTAATCCGTTCCCTTTCGTTGATTCTAAGTGTCAATAGGTACGTACTTAGGGTATTTACCTACTCTAACGTTGGTGATAATATCGACAGTTCCTTATTTTCCACGAGGCTACAAAGGACACAACATGAGGTTTGTTTAAACATGTAACTTTTGAAAGTTTAATAACGATACATACATACATAATTACAGGACCAGGGCCCCCGCTTTGAGGGCCTACTTTAGTTATATACATACATAGCTGCACGCCCACTTCACGCCTGTTTTCATAGGGGTAGGCAGAGACTATAGATTTCCACTTGCTACGATCCTGGCACACCACTTTCGCTTCATTAGTTGGTTATCATTTATTTTTTTATGTCCAATCTATCTATAGCCTCTTAGGGTATCTTTGGCCTCCCCTGGATGACCTTAGACGGCCCTGGGTTAGGATGGGCTTAGGATGGTTTTAAATAAAGAGTATGGATATCAGAAAGGTGAGAATAAAGTACTTAGGAAAAGGGATATCTTGGAGACTGATTTTGTGATAGATGAAGATAGCTAATAGGACGCCGAAGAAAAGACGAAAGGCGATACGGAGATTGTTTATTTATCGCGGAATTATTTGTAAAAGAAAGAAGTAGGTACTTATGTTATTTGTATGTAGGTACACTGCGCCTAACGAACCCTAGAAATATAAGAATAATAAGGAAGATTACGATATGAGAATGATGAAGGTCACCATCCCCAATATTGTGATTCTATGTATGTTAGTGTAGTCATTACATAAACTCTTATTACCATTAATTGTTAATTGTTATTTACACCATCAAATCTTTAAGTACTTAGTTATGCAAATATTTATTGAGGCTAATGTCCGAGATAATGCCAATGGCCACCATTATGTTATTGTTGTAAGTGCTGTTTCTTATTTTTCGACAGTTATTATAATTTTACTTCAATTAGGTAGACTATGAACCTAAATGATACATATGAAAAGTCAAACCAGTTGCACGGTTCCGAAAAATGGGTTTTATGGGGAAGAGCCGGTAGGAAGCTCTATTTAATGTGGGTGTGTTTATAAATAACTAGCTTCCCGCCAGCGGCTTCGCCCGCGTGGTCTTATAATTTTTTCCCCGTTTTTGCTACATTTTTCATTACTACTCCGCTCCTATTAGTCGTAGCGTGATGATATATAGCCTATGTTACTCGGGGATAATGTAGCTTTCCAAAGGTGAAATAATTTTTGAAATCGGTCCAGTAGTTTCGGAGCCTATTCATTACAAACAAATCTTTCCTCTTTATAATATTAGTATAGATTAGTATAGATTAAACGCTGCGAGAATCGAACCCCCAACATGTAGCACAGAAGCTGCTTGTTACGCTACTGCGCAATTCGGGCCATCAGAACCTCTAACTTCACCATGCAGCTCTAACTTTCCCGTATTTTCCATGCAGGTTCATTATCACAGCGGCATCCAATCAAGGAGGCGTTGCTTCTGCACTCTGATGCGTACGGGAACGCTACTTTTGAGGACTGTGTGTGGAGAAAAGAAAAGGAGGTTTGCCCCGACCCAGACGTGAACCTACACCTGTACACCGAGGCAGACCCCGTCAAGAATGTTGTAAGTAGAGCCACGTATTTTATTCATACACAAGCTTTCTGCCAGCGGCTTCGCCCGCGTGTCTGGGTGTTTCTAATAAAATTCTAAGTACAGGTTATATCATTTTTTGGAGCCTATTCAACGCAAAAAAACAATCAAATCTTTCCTCTTTATGGAACATATTTACCTGTATTTCACGAAAGGTAACACATAAATGTACTGCGATACACCCATGTGGTATCTCACCGTTAGGTTTAGATCCTTAGGAAACACACAAACATAGAGACGCGGATTTCAGAACGACGTTTGATTAGAGATAAAAGATTTGAACTAAGGTATTGTATTATAGGTACCGACAACCTATATCGTTCCAAATCTGTCTACGCTATCCCTGGTAATAGAAGTTGGACCAGGTTCATTCGCTGTCTCGCGGAAGAATGTCCACACGTACCCGTGAACCCGGGCGAACGGTGATGAGGTGAACAAGAACTCCCGTCTGGTTTTAGTGGGTATACGTCCTTTTCAGGGCGGAGTCCCAACACACACCGCGCCGCCTTCCCCAGGGCGACGTGACGGTGCATAAAGCATTTCCAGACGCAAAATAACGTAACCTAAATTAAAAAATTTAGTAAACCCCCGACACGAAATGTAATTTGCCATTTTGTGGTGGCGGCCATCTTGGATTTGAAATTTATCATAGTGTATAGTATTCTCCTAGTGAAGCCCTTTCATTTGATACCCATATTGAGGGAGTTGTGAAAAAATATGTAATCTGCTATTTTGTAGCGGCGGCCATCTTGGACCGATTTTCATCAAAAATAGCTAAGAACACTCCCGACTAATTCACCTTTCAAATAAAAAAAACAAAATCAGAATCAGTTCATCCGTTCGGCAGCTACGATGCCACAGACAGACACACACACACACACAGACACGTCAAACTTATAACACCCCTTCGTTTTTGCGTCGGGGGTTAAAAAAGGTTCGTTCGCTGTGTTGATTACCTCCCGTCATGTACCCATAAACTTTAATTCCGTGATCCGCTCCCCCAAATCAGGACTACTTCAATCAGTCAATCAATCAGGTCTTCAAACCTCAGGTTGAAATCTCGTAGTGTGTATTTATGTAGAGTGTATCACAATAAATTCAATCTTTTAGGATAACTGACCATCATTTAAATCCGGTCTAAACCTCAAAAACGCCCAATCCACGTATATCGATAACCAGCCTTCGAGTTACACGATCTTCCCCTACTGCCGGCGATCCTGCATTGCGTAATAATTTACATGCAAACCGAGGTTTTACAATAATAGCATTGTCATGTTTACCTACATTGCAAAGGAAGCTTGTCCGTGTCATCGAAGTTCCCACGAGCCTGAGTTTTTATACGCAATCAGTTTTTGCAGTAGTGTGTTAGGAATCCTATTTTGCATCATAAAATGTTTATTTAAACCTTATTTTTATTTACCGCAAAAAATTTAGGAGCCTTTCTACTCATCATAAACACCTAGACCAACCCTGAAATCGCGAAAAAAAAAACATCTGTCAAAAAATATTATGCCGACTTGATTGAAATATGTACCTAAGATTAAGACCCTAGTTTAGAGATGGGATTCTACCCGGTATTTTCCCGGGTAGATTGAAATTTGGGTAAAAATCGGGTATTTACCCGGGAAAATACCCAAAAGGTGGGTATTTATTTTTCTGAGAACGAAATAATTTTAACATATTTGTAATAACTTCTACGGGTGATAAGTGTAGCAAAGCTAGCTTTTTCAAAATACTTGCTATTATTACGTTTCACGGGGATGACATATTGTTAATTAATTGCACCAAATCGAAAATCACACTTGTAATAAGTTATTTAAGTGTTCCATAAATTATTATGTATCAATTTACTAAGCAATGTGCTAATATTATTTTAATCTAATATTGCGTTTCGATTTGAAGGCAATGTTGTCACTGAAAGAACTGGGGAAATAAGACTCAAGATACCACCAATAGAGTTGCTGACGTTAATATTATTTTTATAAAACATATTTACCCGATTTTTACCCAAAATAATATTTACCCGGGAGCGAACGACCGACCGAAACGACCTTGGATCCAACATAACATTATAGGTGAATACAACAAATCTATATCTAATATATAAAACAAAGTCGGGTTTGTTACAACACTTATAACTCGAGAACTGCTGGGCCGATTTTCATGATTTTTGATTTGTTGGATTTGTCTTCGCCCCAAATAACAGAATAAAAAAAAACGGGGTTCAAACTTAGCGCGAGCGAAGCTGCGGCAAAAAGCTAGACTAGTATGTATATAAAAGAAAGTCGTGTTAGTTACACTATTTATAAATGAAGAACAGCTCAGCCGATTAGGCTGAAAATTGGTTCGGAGGTAGCTTAGAACCAGAAGACGAACATAGAATACTTTTTACTACTACTACTACTTTACCATGACAGCTGATGACAAACTTAAGCAATCCGATGGAAAGTACTAGGGTAGCATAAGCTGTACCAAGATAGTAGGTACTGGTTTTCGTCACGGGGGGCGCTGTGTATGACCGATGACGTTGATGTTCTGAGAGACTTCGGAATACTAGGGTTGCATAAAACATGAATCGTGGCGTTGTGTGCTGATTCCGGTAGTATGTACCCGTGTAAAACCGGGGCCGGTTGGTTAGTTAAATATAAAGTGAAACGTCAGTAGTATATTTACTACATTTAAACTTAAATTCTGTGAAACCAAGAACCTATATTCCAAATGACATGCCTGATTTGTGAATTGATACAATTTACAAACAATACGTTATCCCAGTGCAGTTTAGTAATAACTAGCATTTTGAAAACTGCTAACTATGCAACCATTTTTGCACCAATAACATTTTAAGAAGTAATTACGAATATATTTATATACTTCGTTCTTAGAAAAATAAATACCCACCTTTTGGGTATATACCCGGGAAAATACCCGATATTTACCCAAATGGGTATTTACCTGGGTATTTTCCCAACGGGTATTTACCCATCGCCCATCTCTACCCTAGTTATAAAGTCCAATGGTGCCCTTAATTTATTTACCTAATTAAAAAAATAAGGGTAATAATTAACCTGAGTATAGGTATTTGTGAAGTATTATTTTAACCAAACCCAAGGTTTATTTTTAAAGTAAATTTTTAGTTCTATGCCTTAGTAGCCATCACGCCATAATTTTATAACTTAGTGTGAACAGAGATATAGTAGGTAATTATGTGTTATAATATAGGTACTCATTTGTAACGATTAGGTAACATAATTAGGTGTAGATAGTTTTGGCGCCGTACATTTGCATCACAGCAAGCTAAAAGTAAAAGTTAATTAATGAATTTTGCGAGATATTGTACGTACCTACGTATTCAGAAAGCAAGTTTGATCTTATTTTTTATAATTTTTTTTAATCATTTAAATCGATCGATGATGTAATTATAAAGAAGGGGTCACAAACGCGGCTGCCAGCCGTGAATTCCTGAGTTCGATTCCCAGGATATCATGATCAGCCGTCTCGAGCAGGGGCCTATTGTTATATAGGTGTTCCATTAGATTCACAGTAGGAGCTTGGATTTGTGACCCGTTATGCCACTCAATTCTCGTGAACTTGTCGCTTAACTCAGCAGGTCACGAGGTCACGAGCAATCAATCCTCGATCAATTCTCGCGTACTTACCTGTTACTCCCCTATGAAGTCACTACCACTCAATTCTCGTGAACTTCATGCTCAACTCATCAAGTCACGACCTTTTGGGAGTCCATTATATTGGGTTTGATAAATAATCGGCAAACTGTGTACATCGCTACCTAACCTAAATATTATATTAACTTCATCAAATTGATCTTCGAAACATACCCAGCTGACCAGCTCATTCTCTTCCTAGCCTCACGCCTAACCTACCTAGTAGGAAACCAGCTAAACCCATCATATCTCTCTACAGTTCCCAGTAACCTGTATAGTACTCTCATAAATACTGATAGGCCGCGATAGGTAGACACCTTTTGTAATAATTGCGATTTAAAATATCTATCATATTTGTTACCTAAGCTAAATATAGTTCACAGTAAACGATCCATTGTTAGTAGTACTCCCATTACTAGGTCACAGTACAAAGAGACTTATATATCTATACTAATATTATAAAGAGGAAAGATTTGTTTGTTTGTATCGAATTGGCTCCGAAACTACGGGACCGATTTGAAAAATTCTTTCAGTGTGAGATAGGCCATTTATCGGGGAAGGTGATAGACTATATACCATCACGCTATGACTAATAGGAGCGGAGTAGCAATGAAAAATGTTGCAAAAACGGGGGAAAAAGTTATCAAGACCACGCGGGCGAAGCCGCTGGCGGGAAGCTATAGTACCTATTTCATATATTGACGGTGACTTAGGTACGGGTAGACCGCAACCGGTAGATATTTTGTAATATTTGCGATATCATATAACTTATGTACTTACCTACATTTTGAATGAAAGCAGCCAACCTTCACGTTTCATCAGCTGTGATCAAGTTTACAATGCTGTTTGTTTGTATGTCCATTGAGAAATAACATTATAAGTCATGCAAGAACCGTTTAGGTACTACGTAAGTATATTACAGAATACCTAGATTTTCTGTTTATGACTATTTATGGCTAAACTAGGCATTATGATAAGCGTCTATAAATAGTATAATATATTTTATTTAACATACTATACCATCACGCATTCATTCTGCGAAGGGATAGGCAGATCGGTACTTATTACACCCACAGTTCACGGGCATAGGTCCCATGAAACAGAGAGTGAGTTCACAAATAAACTCCGAACCATAGTGTAATACTGTGCTGCTACTAAGAATTTTATAGAAAATCCCAATGGCACCTTGCTGTGCTCGACATGGGAATCGAACTCGGAACCTTGAGCGTAGCAGTCGCGTTTACGACCAGTAGGACTAGGCTAAGGAGGCATTTTATTTACCTTTTATATAGCTACATACTTATGGGTTATATACCTACCTCATCATAAATTCATACATTTCATAATGCATTGAAATAAAACTACTTTTTACGGATTTTATCGCGTTATATTGATATTATTAAAGGGTCCCGTCGGGATTAAAATAATATCAATATAACGCGATAACATCCGTAAAAAGTAGTTTTATTTTAATGTCTAGTCTTTCGCGTAAGTGTCAGAAATCAGTATTTCATAATGCATTCAATATCAGTTGGTATAATACATAATTATTATTACTATAAATTATTATTATCTTATCTGTAAGATAAACCAATAAGCTACCGATGCTAATGTTTATTTGATTATGTAAATATACAATCAATATCTTATTCCAATGATTTCTACAACTTGAATTTTGAGTGTATAAATATTAACATAACATATCTTCACGCCTGTCCCCGAAGGGTTAGACAGAGTTACTATTTATGTACCCCACATTTCGCCGGTACGTTAGACCCCATGTGATAGGGGGCTGCCTATAAATATTATGGCTCGATAACTTGATAAGCATTCACCCGCATATACCCACGACCTACGTAGTTGGTTTGCAAGCTGAAGTCCAAACATTACTTATTTGCACACAAATGTGGGGCATTTTTTCAATTTTTACATTATCAGCACAGAATAACTAAAGTATGTAATCGGTAGTATTTTAAAACCTTCTTCCTCCTAGCCTTTTTCCCAACCATTGGAGTCGGCTTCCAGTCTAACCAGGATGCGGCTGAGTATCAGTATTTTACACGGAGCGACTGCGATCAGACCTCCGGAACCCAATTTCTAGGCAATACCGATATATATGTATTCGAAGAAAAGACTGGTTGTCAGGCTTTTCGGGCTTACTGATTACCACTAACGATTGTCATAGGTGTTCGTATCAAAACCAGGACCGACGGCTTTACGTGTCCTCCGAGGCACGAAGGGGTCTCGATATGTTAAGAATGGTCACCCATCCCTAGACTGACCTCGGCAAGTGTAGCTTAACCTTACAGATCGGTTGATCAGCGTAGTTACAACTTGGCCACAACCAATGTGCGCAAATACTTTCTGGACCAGACTGCTAGATTGATAGATTCGTGTCTGCACTATTTTTTTTTATAAAAGTAATAATTTAATGGTATTGTAAGGTAACCTATATTTGTGTATTGTTTATTATTATGGGTAGGGAAATACTAGTTTACCACTTAAATACGAAATATACAATTAATTTAATACTAAAGCTATTCAATAAAATATTTACACACACACAAAAAAATAACAAATAAAGAAAAATAATTATAATAGAAAAGAAACCCCTAAAATATATGCGCACCTAGGCGTCAAAGTAGGTAGGAGTACCTACTTTGACGCCTAGGCCTTATGGCTGTCATCCGGTATTGTCCCCAGAACGAATGGCAACGTTATTATGTAAGTTTATACGGCTATATTCATTGATATAAATACTAGTCAATGGCTATATTACATATTTAGATAACAGTCTTCGCCCCACTTAGATACCATGGTCGTGATCTCTCCACCACCCTGGTTGGTTAAAATGCCTTAAAGACATCAAGACCGCCTTTGTACGCTATTGTACAAAACGCATAAATTAATACTACGGTTATCAGTCAGTCAGTAGTCAGTCGAGCCCATAACTTGTGACAGTTTGGAAGTTTCACTTTTTCTAGCTAGTGTGACAGTATGCAGGAATGCGACCAAAATACCGCTACTCGTCCTCGTGGGGCGACATCCTTCGCGGGACTCATAAAATATTGCGTCCACATACTGCCCATTCATAGCACCACCGCTAAAATAACCACAGGCAGGAACTGTGTTAGAAGCCTACTTTATATTTGGAGCGTCCTTGAATCGAATAACCGGCGCCCATAGGTAGATGTTTTGCTTGACAAAATCAAAGCAATATTTTATTCGACTGTTTCGGATAGATATTCGGTGGTACCTGATAGCCAGTAAATCCTTAGGGTAATGAATCCAGAATTGTTGACTTGTTCAGCTTGTTCTATTCTCCCCAATTCTTTTCTTCTTCTCTCTTGTCTCCAATTTTTATAAATGCGATGGTCCAAATTTTAGTCCAGACCAACCTGAAAATCGAAAAGGGGCTGTAAGATCTCAAGAATTTTTATTCGCGAAATCTATTGTCTGACTGCTAATTAGTGGATAGATAGGTAGGTATATTACATTTATTAAACCTTATGTAATTAAGTAGGTATGTAAATTGCTATTATGTAACATTATAATATAATTCACAAAATCTTTGGAAGCGTGAAATACTGACAATCATTAGGTACGGTGTGAGCGCGACGCCGACGCTACGCTTGAGGTAGGTAGGTAGGTCTCGATTCGATTCCCAGGTCGAGCAGTGTTATTGGGTTTTTTTATGAGATTCTCAGTAGCAGCTCGGAGTTTAGAATCGTGCCCGGTTAATGCCCGACCCGGCTATTACATAGCTATGTATGTACCGGCGAACATGACTGTCTATTAGGTATGTATTATATATCTAGCTATATAGCTACTTCTTTTGCAATATACAAGCAAGACAGAAATCTTGCAAAACCATTCACGCAACTGCACATGATCATAGGGCGTTTCGTATGATGCCAATAAGTATCCTGGGATTTCCTTGCATGGACGATATTATAATGTTTTTAATGACTGCCTTGCTTATTATCGACCCATTCTTTACACACATAAATACACAATTAATATTCATATTATTATTATTTAATAATAGTCCAATACATACAGATAAGTAATACCTAGTCCTATTTTGTTAGTTTGGCTAATAACAAATTCTTTTTTTATGTATAGTACCTATAGGCTTTCGTTTGATCAAAACCACACCATGTTAATTTGAGTATGAGATCATCAATCTCATCATTATATTTCGAGTTAGATTTGAAAGCTACACAAAGTAAATAATTGGATAATTTGAATTTGAAGAATAACGAATTATGTTTCTTTCTAGGTGGACTTAACCAGTCAGGACTGGCTGCGTCAGAGTGGCTGGGACCCGACGCACGAGACCGTCCTGCTGGTACACGGGTACGCAGGTGGAGACGATACTCTGCCTATCATCGTGCTCAGAGATGGTAAGAGACTTTTCTAGCCTCTTTTGTTCCACGCCTCACGGCTAAGCAAAAGCAACCTCTATCAGTCACCTTTTAGTTTCAGGTATCATAATATTATGATGCACATTACCTATACGTTTTTAAGGATCTACCTACTTTGGGTTCTAAATAGAACTTGGCTGTAAATGGCTTTTTTATCCCCCAGCATTTTCTAACAATCAGGCCATTGTAGCCACGATAGGGTTAGGTTAGGTGGGTAGGTATAAACATTCTTTGTAGGTACTGGCAGTCAGGAAACGGCAGCCGGAAGGTAGCCTTTCAATACTCATGCGGAGAGAAAATTCTATACAGATGTCTTGACAGATAAATACAGTTGTTTGTAAGCTAACGGCGTCGTCAGTGGCTCAACTAAGCAGTAACAATTACCATCGATCAGGTTCCCTTGGCTTGTCACCAAAGAAAGGTGAAAGTGTAAATGTTCACCGTGCAATACTGTCAAGTCGGCAGGAACAAAGTGAGTTGCGCACGCGCCGCATTACAATGCGCGGAGCACGCCGGCTCCCACGGCTTTCTCCACATGTTGAACTGCAACAGTTCAACGAACCGTAGGGATATCAACGTTGACATGGCGAAAATTGTAACAGGTATTTTAAAGCTGCCAAATACGTAATATTTGAAAATAATTAATTGGTGCAGAAATTCTTTTTCGACGCGACCAATCTCAAGCAAAATCTTGTTCATACTAACCTAAATATGGTTCAGTAGGTAATTTAAATAACAATTCACGCTCACTTATTCATAATATTCGTGTAAATAATGATTATTGCGACATCGACGACAGATATCGTGAGTCTCGACCCCCAAACACCTATCTTGCGCAGTGCGCTCAAAGTTCAAACTGCTTGACGTGGGTGACGCGCACCATTGCATATCCCACTTAGGGGGCGTTCATAAAATACGTGAGATGTTTAAGGGGGGGAGGGGGTCGAATCAAATCTCATCTAATCTTACGTTGGAGAGAGGGGGGGTCTCGGCAAATATCACTCAATTTTTTTTTCTGATTGAAACAAAAAAAAACTATTTTTATTACACTTATAATTAAACTTTCAGCAATATTGATTACTAGTCTTAACTAGTCGTAAATAAAAGCACGAAGCATTTTTTTCCTTTTTCAATAACAATCCAACGGGTTTACGTAAGAAACCCACAATTCTCACGTGAGATTGGGGGATGGGGGAGGGGGTTGAATAAAATCTGACGACATCTTACCAGGGGGGAGGGAGGGATAGAAACTTTAAAAAAACAACTCACGTAATTTATGGACGCCCCCTTACTAGGAACCACTACTGCCTATACCAAATCTTCATATTTTTGCTATATTGTTTACTAACTGACATCTGGCGGTGTTGTCAGCGTACCTGCGCCGCGGCGGCTACAATGTGTTCATGCTGGATTGGGGCGCGCTGTGCCAGCCGCCTTGCTACGTCGCCGCCGTCCACAACCTGCGGCCAGTCGCCCGCTGCGTGGCCGAAACGCTCGCAGAGCTTCGTCGCTCCGGACTGCGTACCGACAATCTCACCTGTGTCGGCCATTCCCTGGGCGCGCACCTTTGCGGCATCATTGCCAACTACCTGACATTCAGGCTCAATAGAATTATTGGTATGTACTTCTTTCCACTTTTTTTCTTCTGTCAGAAACTCTAAATCAAAGATAAGTTCTCGCATTGGAGCAGCAAGGCAAATCTTCTTTTATCTATGACATCGTTGTTGTTTCAGGATTGGATCCGGCACGTCCGCTGATCCGTTCAGCGCCGGCGCTCCGGCTGGACCCGGGCGACGCGCGCGCAGTGCACGTGCTGCACACGAACGCGGGCCGCTACGGGGAGGCCGCACGCCTCGGACACGCTGATTTCTGCCTCAATGGCGGCAGAAGTCAGCCCTACTGCGAGGATACACCGAGTGAGTACCTACAAGGAACGAAGAGAAAAACACGAGACTACGTTTCTAATTTTCTGTTCTAAATTCTAAAGCTGGTTAGATCAGGCATGGATAGAAGATATCTACAAGATGTGGGACTTTAGTTGTAAGCAGTCTACTACTATAACATTCTTATTGTAACCTTGATAAAACCGATTGATGTAATCTATGTAGTTAGGTAGTACTGATGACTGTACCTACCCCGTAAATGTAGTGATGTCCAAGCAATTTCAAAATAGTAAACTGATCCAAGTGAAGTTGGGTCGTCAACCCGCGCCTGATGCGGGACACCTTTATCCGGCAGTAGAGTGGAAGTTTTACAGATTGTAGGTACAATGATGGCGTGGCTTGTAATGACCTAGTTTTGATTTGGTTCGTGCAGACGAGGCGCTGTGCAGCCACATCTGGTCGATCTGCTACCAGGCGGAGAGCCTGTTCCGGCGGCGCGAGGCGGCGCCGTGCGGGCGGCGCTGCTCCGTGCGCGTGCCGCCCGCGCGCGCCTCCGCGCTGCCCGTGCCCATCGGACACCCCGCGCCCATGACGTTAGTACCTATTAGACATGTTTACCAACAACATCCTCAAGAACATTCCGTTTGAGACATGATTGATACAGCTGTATTAGGTAAGGTTTTACTGATTCGAAGCCAGCAGTAGCAGTTTTCTTCAAACCCATGACACGAACAACACAACTACCGCCCGTGCACCATTTCAGCCACGATTGTAAAAAATGTCTTATGTTCTTTCAATATTGTTTAACGAATTATGAATGTCACTGCTCTAGCGTCATACGCCAGCCCATACGTGCCACCCCGGTCATAAAAACCTTATCTGTTCAATAATAATTGCAGTGCATCAGGCGCATACTGCCTGGAGGACTTCTCGACGCCGTTCTGTCCGTACACGTCGGGGCTGCGCGAGGGCGACTCGCGCTGCTGCCTCGACGAGCTGTACGCGGCCGCGACGGCGCAGGCGCAGCCGCCGCGCAAGCGACCGCGGCCCGTGCGCCTGCGGGGACCTCGGCATACGGCCCCGCACAGCGAATATACACCCTAGAGACTAAGCTACAGGGATTATTTTCCCAAAGGTGTTGACAAATGGAGTGCTAATAAATATAAATAAAAATGAAATGCTGCAGGGTTGGTTATCTTGAGAACGGCTGGATCACATACGTAGACGTCTGTGGGCTGGACCGACGTATTTTTTTTAATTCGTACCTAGGTAGTTCAATACGATTTTTAGTGATAGAAAAAATTTAAAATTCAAAAACTGAAGCTAAGTGCACAGTATTTCCTGTGGGATTTTTGTCCGACTTATTGTAATTGGGACAGGACCACATCGTAAATAAGAAACATGCAAACGTCGGACCTCGGTCTACCTGTTCGGAAGGTCGTTTCTCGGTAAGAGGGATAACACACCTGGTCCCTCCACCTCACACTAATGTCCCCGACGTGCTTTCCACAGTTAAGTGGACCTTTGAAATTAGAGCTCTATTTGTTCACTTCTCTATAACAGAATCCATCTCGCTTCTACATACCAAACATTGTTGAGGAGACCAGTGTATGTTACAGTGAAGAAATTTTGTTGGCAATTAACTTTAACCATTTTTGGAGCTTATGTTCATAATAATAAGAGTAAAAATTTAACCATCGCCAAGATTTTCGATTAAAAGATAAGATTATTTGTAGCGAATAGGTGTCAGCTTTAAACTATTGTACAAATATAAAATATATTGCAGACTTGACCAATTTCCGGAATTGGTTAGATACTTTTTATTTATGAAAATAATATTTTATTGGTAACGAGAAAAAAAATAACCCGATATTTAAGTAAAATCTTCTCGAAAATTGTCGTATCTTACTAAAATGTATATTATGATAAATTAATAGTTATAATAAGTGTAAATGTGTATAGATTGGAGAAGTTTGGCCAAAGAAAATCTTACCATTTAGTAATATTAAATAAATTATTACTTTTTACATTTTTATTTGTATTTTACATTAATAAATGTTAAATATCTTTGAAAACATTATAAACTTTTTTGTGGAAGAAAATTACGATCTCAGGGGCAGGGCTCGTATGCCTAATTGCCTATTATATACATTATTATATATACAGGTACATGCATGTAAATTATGACTTTTATATACATGTATACGTCTACGTACTATATTACATTATCCGCGGTTTCTTTTGCATCTCCCATAATTTATTTCGGACCAACCCTTCTTGATTCATTTCTATCTTCTTGTAAAATCTATACTAATATTATAAAGAGGAAAGATTTGTTTGTTTGTTTGTTTGTAATGAATAGGCTCTGAAACTACTGGACCGATTTCAAAAATTCTTTCACCTTTGGAAAGCTACATTATCCCCGAGTAACATAGGCTATATATCATCACGCTACGACTAATAGGAGCGGAGTAGTAATGAAAAATGTAGCAAAAACGGGGAAAAAATTATAAGACCACGCGGGCGAAGCCGCTGGCGGGAAGCTAGTATTATCTAAATCCGTTCAGCGGTTTCGTCTTAAATAGATAACAGACAAGCATTTACTCTCGCTTTTATAGTGTTAGTATGGATAGAGAGAAAAACACGTAACACAATTAAACCTATTTATTAAAATTATTAATCTAAGACCTAACATCACAAACGGACTTACAAGTAGTAGTAGTAGTAGTAGTAGTTATGCTAAAACTTGTAATTATTAATATCAGCACAATACAGTACAGTTTTATATAAATGAAAATAGACCTTATTGTTTTATCCATAAAACACTTTTTGACATGTTGGATGTATTAAATTATGTCATTCAATAAAGTCTATTTTCATTTGCACGATTATTAATCTTTCAAGAATTTACTTACTCGTATTTATTTCATTTCCATACGTTAGCATACAACCTTAGCGTTAATTCATTATTCTTGATCAAACACGGAATTCATCTATCTATTGTTGTTTATATTATGCGCTACTATTTCCAATATATTGTGACAAAAACATGAGTAAAGATTTCTCTACAATTAGACGGAGTAAGCGTATTGTAGAAGATTCAATAGATAAAAATACATAGGATTTATATATTTTTTATTTGTATTCTTTGTTGGTATAGTATTATGAGTCGTCCACATGAGATCTCACGCAAAATTTTTACTTTTTGGACCATTATCATTCTGATTCCGATCTCATAACACGGTACCGTCATGTTTGGTCTGGTCTGGTATGACCCCAGACCAGATATTTTTTTATATTTGCCATATTTTCGGTACAAAGTAATGAATCGACTGAAATATTAAAAATAAAACATACATATTCCCTATGGTCGACTATTTTACAATCAAACTAACTACAAGTGGGTTTAATAACGTGTGAAAAAAAAAATCCTACATTTATGTATTGCAGTCCATTGTCACAGATATTAGGAAATGCATGTGCTAAAATAGGGTTGCCCACTGGCTAACCAATAGCCGGACGTCACACGAGTTCCATTGTTTTTTTATTGACAAAGCAAAATCTACCCAATCTCATGAAGCACAAAAATTTATAATGCTTTGCTCATAATAGCAGTAAGTGCAGAAATGCTTAGATACCGCAATTTTAACTAAGTAGTTACAGTGTAACTACTTAGTTATATAAGCCAACATAGCTAATAAAGCCAACTGGCTATATTAGCTATGTTGGCTTATGCCAAAATGCTCGACGTTATACTAAAAATAATTCGTCTGACTTTATCGACTACAAAATGACAATGACGAAATAATGTTCTACGTTTTGGAATAACGGAGAAAAATTGTCCAAGCATTTCAAAGCGATATAAGTCCCGCAAGTTGCGAATGGGCTGGAACCTTATCTAATTAACCTCAAAGTGACGTCATCCGCTGTACGTTCCGGCTAGTGGTGCTAACGCGTACTGGGAGCGGTTACGTCATTTTTACGTCACTAAGATGGCCGCTAGGCACAATATCTATTTGCGGGGCTTATAACATCCGGTTTTTTCGCCATGGCAACCCTATAACTTGTCAGATGCATTGTCCGATTAGTATTGTTGTCAGCTCTTGTTGCCGGACATGAGTAGAGAGAGCAGAGCGGCCTTCTCTTTCTCCTTCTTCCTCACGACGTCGAGGGAGCGCGCGCGCCACGTACTCTTCCTCAATTTGATCGGTCGGCTGCCGACATAACGACCTGGAATTGTTCTTTTGTTTGAAGGAATCAAAGGTATAAGCTTTCATACATATTTATATTAAGAAATCATGCAAAGGATGGTAGATTAAATTTCTATACCATGGTGTTAAATAATATTTAATGTAGAGGCTGAGCGATCAGCTTATTCACTGAGAGTCGTTGGTTCAATTCCTTGGCGGAATAAATATTTGTACGACCTACATATAGCTGTTCTTATGCGTAAAAAATATATTTATAAGCACTAGCACCTCACAGGAGATAGTCTATGTAAAATGTACTATCTATATTATAAAAAAATATATATCAATTGCTGCATTTATGAGAGAAGAAATTTTTCCTCGTGTCTAAATTTCACCGGAAAAGTTCGCACGTGAAGTGACGAAGTCGTAAGTAATAAATAAATCTCACCATCCATTTCCTTCATAGCCTTGATAAAGTCTCCGGGGTCCTTGAAGCTGACAAAGCCGAATCCTTTGCTCTTGTTGGTTCGTTTGTCTCGTATCACTTTAGCTCTTTGGAACGAGCTGTATTTACTGAACGTCCTCGTCTAGAAACCACACAAAAATAAATAAATAATAATAATAAGCATCCTGGGACATTTTTACACAGCACCATCTAGTCCCAAATTAAGCAGAGCTTGTACTATAGGTAGGTACTAGGCAATGAATATATCATACATCCAGACAAACACAACACTTAAGTTCATCACAATAAATGTTTGTGTCCTGTGGGAATCGAACCCACGACCTCGTGATCAGCAGTCTGGTACTCGAACTGCTAGACCACAGACGTCGTCTTGTTAAGCAAGCAGTTTTTTTCTAATTCTTTTGGCCCATGGCCCTTCGGCTCATAATAAAAGAGATTTTGCATTGCTTCTGTACTTTGTAACTTGGAAGGGTGGGGCTTCTGTAACTTGTACCGCGAACATATCATTAGTTTCTTCATAAAGAAAATGAGTTAGAAAACAACTGTGTATACCTATTAGGTTACTCAGTAAAGATGTAGCTTTCTAATGGTGAAAAAATTTTTCAAATTGGTCCAGTGGTTTCGGAGGCTATTCAATTCAAACAAACAAACAATCGAATCTTTCGTCTTTATAACATTAGTATTGACAATCAGGCTTTCAAGAGAACAGCAGCACATAAATAGAACTGAATTGGGAATACTCACAAGTAGTTCATCCGTGACGTCATTGCCGAGGTCTCCGCAGAACATCCGGAAGTCATCGTCGGGCCAGTCCAGCAATGTCACATCCTCCCACACCTGACCACCAGCCGTCCTCACCACCTTATAAAATTGATGATAACAAAAACTTAAGTCTCTTACTAAGGTGTATCCATGACTGAGTAGTATCTTTATTAGACACTAGCTTTCCTCCTATTAGTCATAGCGTGATAGTAAATAGCCTATAGCATTCCCCGATAAATGACCCACCTAACACTGAAAGAATTTTTCAAATTGGTCCAGTAGTTTCGGAGCCTCTTCAATACAAACAAACAATCAAATCTTTTCTCTTCATAATATTAGTATAGGTATAGATAAGTAGAAGTATAGATTTAGGGCGTTTCATCGCCTCTGGATAGCGGCTAACTGCCGGATAAAATCAAAAATAGAACAAAATTTGTATGAAATTATCTACCAGGTAATTTAACGGAACTTACTAGGAGGTAGAGAAACAGGACCTTAATGTTTTGAAATGTGAAAGGAAACGAATGCCTTAATATGATCTCTAATAATATTGAGCTGTGAGTTTCATGATATGAAGGAGGTACCTATTACTGATAATATAAAACAAAGTCGGGTTTGTAACACCACTTATAACTCGAGAACTGCTGGACCGATTTTCACGGTTTTTGATTTGTTGGATTTGTCACCACCTCGAATAACAGAATAACTAAAAAAAATTGCTGTAACGGGGTTCGGCGAGCGAAGTTGCGGGAATCAGCTAGTTACTGATAGTATGCTTATGGCAGTCACGTGTAGGACAACATTTGAAAATAATTACCTATGTAAAGTTTTCGCGGCATTCGGCGTTTTCCAAGCCGTGTTGGTTTTTAACGAACATCAAAGCGCCAACTTCGATCCTTCGCTAAGTTTGCGAATGAATGTCTAACGGCCCATATGCGTGCAAACATTCGTACAACGTACGAATATTTGCGCGCATGCGAGAGACCGGGGTTAGGATAACCAAATGTCAGAATTTGCAATACTTAATCATCATATTATTATTTATTTATTTATGAGCTAATACTATGAACAATAACTAATATAAGATAGACATACCTTTCTGTTCTTCTTTTCCTTCTTTGGCTTGGCGATAGGGTCGGGCACGGAGATAACAGGTGGGGGCGGCGCCACCGGCGGGGCTTCCGGCGCCGGCTCCGGCCGCGGCGGCGGCGGTGGAGGACTGCGCTTCTGTAACATGATTATTTCTGAAATTTTAAGTATGATAATGGCCTGGCGGCAGTACGCAAAATACGCGCATTGACGTGGAGTTGCGGAAAACAGCCCGCTATACCATGGCCTGGCGGCCATCTTGGTGACGTAAAAATGACGTAACCGCTCTTAGTACGCGTTATCACCACTAGCAGGCAAGTACGGCGGATGACGTCACTTTGAGGTTAATTAGACAAGGTTTTAGCCCATTAGCAACTTGCGGGACTTATACCGGTAATTACCATATACCACCTTCTACAGGCATGTCCACATCTAGCTACATAAAAAAACCGTCATCTGCCATAATTTCAGACTCACAGGCAGAATATAAAATTGTAAAATAAAACTTATTGTAGATATTTACGTATAATAAAAATACAAAATCAGTCTTACTCTCTTCCGACTTTCTTTTTCCTTCTTTTCGTCGTCTTCTTTAGGCTGTTTGTACAGTTTTGGTGCTGCTGAGAGTACTACAGGCTGCGGCTTGGGTGGCGGGGGAGGAATCAGTTGTGGACCCGGGAGGCCCGGCCGGAGGAACGGCAGCGTAGGGGGAAACGCGTCGCCGGCACCGCTGGGACGCATGCGGACCTGGTGAGGCATCATTACGAATCATATAATAGTGTGCCAAAATGGCGTGATTTTTCTCAAATTAAAAGTTTGTTTTCTCATCCCCCAGTCAACATTAAAAAAAAGTACGACTAGAGTTTTAACCAGCGTAATACAGGGTATTTTTTCCAATAAGTGTACCTTTGGTACATCATTCGGGCCGATTTCGATGACCTCCTTTTGTTTTGAATCAATGTGACCACAGGAACTACACTTTAGTGACAATTCAATGTTAAATTGGTCAAAACAAGTAAATGAAAACACCAAGTGATCACTGCAATATCCACCTGCAAAGAAAAAACCTAAATGATATTCAGGATTATAAGCCTATTTCAGTGGCAGACGCTATAAAGTTGACACAATTATAAGCTGAAATGTAATTGAATGAGTAAATCAAATCAATATTTGAAAAAGACACTAAAGTATAGTATTATATTATACCCAGCTGAATAATTATAAGCTAATTTTGAACTTAATTTATAGATTAGAATTTGATTGTGAATTTATAGTAGTATACTTGATTAGTAAGTACAGAGGTGTACTTACTAACCATGTATACCCACAGTTCACCAGTACGGTAATAAGAGGCGATCTTTTTTATTAAAACAAAAAATCCTCTAGTATCCATAACACCGACTACCAGATACCCGAAAGAATGTTAAAGATTCAATTTCCCCATATAATAATATTACTATATTCCTAGAATATATCTTTACCTGTGAGGGCACCATAATAGAAGGTGGTGGTGGTGGGGGGGGCACCGTGGGGAACATCATGGTCAACTCATAGGGCGGCATGAGGGGCGCGGCGGCGCGCTCCAACTGTTGCTGCACGGCGCCGAATGTGGCGGCACCGATCACCGCGCGTGACGCCATTCCCAGTGCGCCATCACCGCCCGAGATTTCCGCCTCGAACCTGAATGTTTTCATATGATATAGTTATTTTAACTCACAAAGTATGTCAATATCATTGCATAAAATATCCCTATAAAATATTATAAATTTATAGGATTGAACTGTATAATATTATAAAATGTGAAAGTTTGGATGAATGAATGGAACTGGATTTGGCACAGAGATTGATTATCCTCTCCCACAACGACTGCAACCTATGCAAAAATGTGCAGTAATCGGGTGCATATATGACTATTGTAGCCATCCTTTTCATTTCCCAAAAATTTTTGCAAATTAGAGCAGGAAAAATATAGTTTTACGAATTTCCATGATAAAAAAATCGTAATTTTTTTTGCACACATGGTGTGCAAACTACATTTACTGGGTTATAGTCTGGAATAGCACATAGGCTACTTTTTATCCTGGTAAAATGTATGGTTTCCGAGGGATAGATGTTTTTATAATTTATAAGAACTAAATAGACAATCTGGACGAAGCTGCGGGCGGGAAGCTAGTTTTCAATACATATTTTACAGACTTTGTGAAAAACAGGAAGTATCACAGCAGCTCCAATTATCAGCACTCACATTGGGCATGCAAAAGGAAGATACCATCAACAAAATCACTGAGAAACATGCAATAATTCAGGATAGGTATTAAATCAGTAAGTAAATACATCAAAATTACAGTGTTTAAAAAATATATTATATGCACAAGAATAGAAAATATTTTTCATCTTATTGATGTGAGTGGTATTTCGGGCAGTGGATACAAAATGGGACACTGAAATAAAATGTATATCATCATATTTATAATTTTTTTGCTTCATAATATATTCTGTCTTCCTCAGTGCCTCGTTATGTACACTCCAACTGACAAGTTTTAAAACTTAAAACTTCTGTCCTGAGTTCTTGTTTGTTCAAGCAGATCTCAGAAACTACTAAACAGATTTTCATACAGTTTTCACTAATAGAAAAATTATGAAAGTTTTTAATTACTACAAAGCCGGGACGGGTCGCTACATTATACCATACAAATCCTAGACACTCACCAACTCTCTAGAAATAATAGGAATTTTGAAGTAAATTACAAAAACAAGTTCCTTCTAAAGGCTACTGACATATAGACTAATGACAATGAATAACTGCTAACCTGGACATTTCATCTTGCATTTGCTGGTATTTAGTGGAGTCTTCCATGTTGGCGCTCGCTCTTTAACCTTAAAGCAGTCCAAAACGTTACGTAGTAAAACAAATAAAATGTACGCCACTAATTACAACCACTCTTGATACATACAGATCCACACATTTTCAGGATTTATAATATGTTTATTCTAATTTATTTTGGAAGATGAAAAATTCTGCAAACAAGATGCGACGCACCAAGTCCAACCAAACAAAATTGATAATGAATGACATGACAATGACATCTGACAAGTTGTCATCGACAATCGACATTGTCAATGGGTTTTTTTTTTATTATTTATTTTACGGCTCTGGATACAATGTCCTTTAAGCCTTTGTCAATGGGTGTGTTCCCAGGGTTCCCAGTATATTACTTTTCTCTATGGTGTGTGCGGTGTGTCTGAATAATAAAACTGCTAAGGGTAGGAACATACTCCTAAAACTCGACGCCACGCGACGCCATCCGACGCATTTCAGTACTTATCAATCCCATTATATTTAATATGGTCAGCAACACATAGACAACACGCCATGGGATCAAACGCACTCCCACGCGGTAACAGATTGATAAGTACTGAAATGCGTCGGATGGCGTCGCGATTTTAGTAGTATGTTTCCATCTTGAAAGCCGCGGCCGTAAAAATCGTAGACATAGGCACATTAGGCACCAATTGCCATAAAGAAAAAAAAAATTTTTGCTGTCACTAGCTACTAGTGTCAAGGTGTCAATGAATGTGTCATGCACAAGTCATGAGTCATGCATAGGTGTCATGTCAATTATTGTCAATATTGTCAGCGATTTGAAAGTAAATTAAAAATACTAATATTTTCAACTTTCTGATACAAAATCCTATTAGGATTTTCCAAACAACATGATAGAAGAAGATAATAAAACAATTTGGTGCGGTAATTTACCTGAACAGGTTACAGAAGAAATTTTATACGAATTGTTCTTGCAGGTTATTGTAGTTTCAATTTTCTGTAAACTAAGCAGTTTGTAGTTCTTATTGCTCATAATTTATTATTATAAAAATTGCAGGCCGGGCCGCTAGAGAAAGTGAGGATACCGAGGGACAGGGATGGACGCCAGAAAAACTTCGCTTTTGTTACCTACTGTCACGAAGTTTCAGTTCCGTATGCGTTAAATTTATTTCGCGGCACTTCTCTCTTTCATAGGACACTGTCTCTACAAAGTCGGGGCCGAATGATAACTTTACCACCACCGATCAGATGCTACGGATTAGAGCCGCCTATAGAATTTTCCCAACAATCAAACCTTGCTCAACAATTTGTGGATATGACAGAGCATTTGAAGGAAGATGAGTTTAAGTCAGCCAATTTGATCCGCCAATTACATGACCCTAATGACAGGCTAGTCATGGCCAGCTTACAGGGTAACTGGTCACATCGGCATCACCCATACAGGCCCAAAGATAATACCCATAGAGATGAATACAGGTCCAGAGATTCTCACAATGACAATTATAATAGAAATAAGGATAACAGAAGCAAACAATCAGGGCACTGGCGAGACAGAAGAAACCATAAAAAGGGGAACTACCACAGGTAGTCAAATTCATTCATACACACTACAAACATTAAACTTTTTACCAGTTGTACCACTTGTGCCACCAAATTCCGGAATAGTGCAAAGGCTAAGATTACTAAATAAACCTCATTATCATCCATACTCTTACATCTTATTTAATAAACAATCTTGGCAATCTAATTAAATGTTAAACTTTCAAACTCATCAAATTATTTTTGGAAACCACATAACAAAAAAGTTGTTTTGTTAAAGAAATGCATTCTAAATATGCCAGAATTTGCTTGCATGATGCAGCTAATACTCAAAATAGCTTCCATAAAAAATAGAAGTGTGTGTATTACCAAAAATACAAGTTATAACAATAGTGGTTATTGTATGATAAGATTTCTTCTGAAATTGTATGAAATGAAAGAGTTTATCTTTTAAATAAATATTTTATTTGTTATTTAAAAGGTATTGAATACATGATGTTTCTTATATGACAATGTAAATTTAGTCTAACAGATCTGCATTGTAATTATGGGCCTACTGGATAATTTGAAACATGTTTAATATTGAAGTTGACAAGTTTAATTAAAATGGTTTAAAGTTTATCATATTTCACTTTTGCACATAATAATTATAACTTTGTAGCTATGCCCTTTTGGTACATTGCAGGTTTAAGTGACAAACAAATCTATGGTTTTGTTAAACAAATATGTTTAGACATAAGTTCATAAGTATAGTAGTTTTATATGTATAATAAAACTAAATTTAATTCTGCACTGCGTTTATTGCTAGAACGCCTGAATTTATGTCTGTCTGTACAAATACGTCCTTGTGTTCCAATTCAGGGAAACAGGTAGCATAATAAAATTCTCTGAAGTCGCTCTGTGAAATGAGAAAGCAAATTTTAAAATAATATACACAGTGATTTTTAATTCAGTGTTAACTTTTCAGGAGATGAAAGTATTAATGATTATAAACAACTTTCACTTTCACCCCTGAAAGGCTATCACTGAATTAAAAATCACCATGTATAGTGGGGAAGGAAGCACCAAGGGTAAACTTCATTTGAAGCTCTTGCAGGTTTTTGTTCGTTTTGGTATGGGGTTGGGCCCCATTTCCAAAACTATCAAACAACTACAATATTTTCCTTTTGACCCCTAAAACTTCAAAACTTTTTTTATTATTTAGAAAATCCTGAAGAATCCTTGCAACGCAAAAAGGCGACACTTTTGTTTTTAAACTGCACTTTCCTTCCCTTGCCCTATGGTCGGGGTCTTCTTGATCCCATTTTAACACGACGACCCCGACAGAGAGAGGACAAAGTCTGACTTGCCTCTTACTCAAGTAATAAAATATAAACTTACGATTTCATTTTTGTATTTGTAACGTATGTAGCCAGCTATGTCGTAGACAAAACACATTGACACGACGTAGAAAATTAGCGATAGTAGTTTTTCTTCCCAATCAAAGAAATCCGTTTTGAAAATATAGTACATGAGGTAGGTGCCCAGTACTCCGCGAAGAGTGAGAAACATCGTGAGATATAGCACCTCTACCATAAAATATATCGTTGTGTTTCCGTAACCTTCGTGTTTTAGAAACCTATAAACAGAAAAAATAATAAGTAGGTAATTATGTAGTTAGTACTATTTATAGTTACCATAGGAATGACAAATTCATCGACCTAGACCCGGCGCAGTTACCTGCCCACATGTAGGAATCAGTTGGTTAGTTGGGCCAGTTTTGCCACCTCTGGTTAGACAGCATGTTTAGGTCCTATGTAGTAAGGGGCGCGCCTATTACCATTACCAAACTGAGAATTTCATACAAAACTTTCTGTGTAGGTAGGTATGTGTTTTTACCCGACTGCCGAAGGAGAGTCATATTAAATGTATGGGTACCTATTGACTATAGGTACCTATACATTTACTATTTTTAGACATGCACCAACTACCAATGAAACTCCAGCGGTGTTTTATAACTAAAAATCAATATTTTTTTCTATTCACACTATTGTTTTATTTGCGCAATATTTTTCACAAGGTCATGCATGTAAAGGCAAAGGATGCTTTTATTTACCCGTAAATAAACCTAGCCTTTGTAGGGTAGGTAGGTAAGTTCAAGGGCTTACAACGGTGAGTCGGTGATTAACAAATGTCGTTTCCGTTTGGCCTTTATTGGTCATACCTAAGTACATCAACTAACATTTAAATTCGAAGGACAGTGATGGTACGTTTGGTAAAACACCTATTCTATTCACCTAAACGGTAAACCTATTAATTTCTGAGAAAAAACCGAATAATTGGTAGTGTTTCTTCGTATTTCTAGGAAATATATCTATCGACATTATAAGTTTTAAGAAACTATACGTAGGTACAGTTTTCGCCGATCTTTTTGTCCATAAAAACGACCGCCTACGACTTTAGCTTTTGTTTGTATTTATTTTAATCGAATAGGTACCTAAGTATTTTCTTCTCCGTTTTTTACGGCTAGAACTGTAAACTGTAAGTAACTAATCTTATTCATCAACCCTAGCCGTTTAGTCACTAAGGATTTATAACTAGGTACCAGCAACTGTTTTCAAAACTGATTCTATAATAAAGATGACGAACGAGTTTAATAGAAGATATGGTACGCACCATCTCGTTTGCAGTAGAGGATTGGTGATTTCCAAGAGAACCAGCGTACACGCAAATGTGCACCCGGTGTGGTCCTTTTGCATATACCTAGTGATGGCGAAGAGTGCGCTGGTGTGGTGGCACATCATCACCACACTGTCGGTCCAGTACACCAGGCACCACAGCAGGTCGAACGCAAAGTATCCCCATGACCATATCATCAACAAGTACTGGCATGGCAGTATTCTCCCTGAAATGGAAAACCTGTAAGCCCTTCGAGTTGGTTCGTAGCTTCTTGCTATAGCAGTGGAGAAGTTAAAAGCGTAAGGAGGTATATCAATCAGGGAATTTAGTCCCACAACCCAATATTTTTCTTTCTCAGATTTTTACGGACGGGTTAAAGTTAGCTCGAGCCAACTTCAACCCGGACAATAAGTTTGGCGCGAACTGTATATTTCTGACTCTCAACTAAATTCAGGTGCGCATATCCCTTTTCGATAATCATTTTGTCGGAATCTTACTAAAAGCCGCAGTTGCCTTCGCTTGTCGTATACTTAGTCCGTGCTATGACCCTGGCAAGAAGAGTAGTTTATTTCCCACAAGGATTTTCAGTCTTAGTTGAGACTTGGATTCTCTTTCCCATTCCGAGAAATTTGTAACCAAGACTTTCAAGAATTGAAGTTGTTTGAAGATATTTTGGATCCTAACTATACCTAACAATAAAATTAGCTGAAAGGGTACTAACTGGTAAGATGCCACGGCGTCAAAGATTGCCATTTGCACTGCGTGAGGCCACCGAGGGTAGCGATGGTCCCGTGCAGTAATGTCACAAGCCTTGAGCACCATTCGGGACTCTTGCCCGGCGCGTTCTCCACTGCCAGGAAATATAGCCAGTTCCAGAACAAAAATGATATCAGCTTTACCAGGGATGCAGCTGAGAGCTCGTGTCTTGTAGCCATTCAGAACCTAAACATTGTGGGGTTGTTCCGGAATCATTCGGCATCAGGATTCATTGTGGCGGTTATGTTGTATTGCATTTTGTAGAGTGCATCTCATATATTCACATCAAAGATTATTCATAGGTAATTTTGATTGAAGTTGTCAGTGCAAATTGAAGTTATTTTATTTGTTTATGAAGGTAATTCGTTTAAGGACTTAATCTATTATTTTAAAATAAAATCTATGTTAGACTCGTATTTCAGTTACTTACTCGTATTTCAGTTAGAATGTTGTAAGAACTAGTGGGACTGAAGTATCTAGGACCTAGGTACTTGATAATTAGATAGGTAACTTAAATAAGTAGTTAACACTAAGTACATAACTAATAGTATCTACACTGTATTTATACATTTAGGATGATGCTTTTAGTACCTACCTAGGCAAAAGGCAAACACCTTTGTATAAAATGTACCTACGAAATTACAGCTAAAGTAAGTACGAAATTAAAATAGTTATAAGTACTTTGATCAGAATATTTATTTTCTAGTAAGTAAATGTCTATAAATTAATTGCCATACCTATAATAAATTTCGCTCCATTGGAGGATAACAATTCAACTTGGTTTACATAATATATATATACACACGTCGATGAAGTACCTACCTACGTATAGATAATTGATTTATTTCTACAAAAATACCTTTCGCTTATTTCAGTCATGAATTCACAGTTTAAATAATGTCAAGTGGCCAAGTCCAGGACACCACCACCATCTGAACAGAATCTGATTCTTCTCGTGCCGGTGCTCCTATCGGTAGCGCAACTTGTCAACATACTTTTCGATTGCGCGGTATCGTGACGGTGGCATAGCTTCCTTTAGCATCTGATGAAAGCGGACATCTTCGCCGAGCGCGAGGCATAGCTGGCGTGCGTGCTGGCGTGTGTCCGCGTTAGCATCCGCCAGCAAGTCCCCTGCCGCACGCAGCAGCGACGTGCGCGCGTCCGGCGGCAGCGCCAGCACGTGCGGCGCGCCGCGCTCCCGCACCAGCCGCGCCAGCGCCGCCGCGGCCGCCGCGCGCACCGGGCCCGCACGGTGAGCCGCGCCGCGCCGGGACAACGCGACCACTGCACGCACCTCACTGCCACCACACGCCAGCTTTACCAGCGCATTGGCCGCATCCGCACGCAGAAACCGGTTGACATCAGCACAGCGCTCGAGTAGTGCACTAGCTGCTTCCTCCAGCTCAGGATCGAGCGCGCGCCCGCGGTGTTCGAACAACGCGCCCAGCGTGCAGCACGCGGCGCGCGCTACGCGGGATCTCAGGGAGCGCACGTGCGTGGCGGCAGAGCGCGCGACGCTGCGCCAGCTGGCCGCAGGCGCGCGCGCTGCGATGTCTGCAGCAAGGCGTTCGGTCTCCACGAGTCCGCTAACGATCACCTCCCAGTCCTCGTGTCGCGCTGGCACGATGCATTCGGCAAGTGCGGTGCGTACGTCCCGTTCACAGGGTTGCGGCGGCTCATCATATACATTACTGACAGGCTCCGGGGTAGGGATTCCGCTTCGCATAGGCGAGGGCGCTTCACTCCGTGGTGGTGTAGGCGAAGGTCGCGCACTCGGTATCTTTCGCACCGGCGATACCTCAATAACAGTACTTGCACGTGATTCGAGAGACTCATGGCCGGTGGATGCGCCTGCACTTCCCGGTGCCGGCGGTGGTGAAGGGTCGGAAGAAATTTGCAATTGTAGTCGTTCACTAATCGGTGAGGAGTTAGATTTCTCAGAGTAGTCTTCAACACGGATAGAGGGTGAACGGGGCGGAGTGGCCAGTAAATCCTGCTCCTCGTTCGTTGCAACGTTTAATTCATTTGTAGCATCGATTTTCACCCTATCATCAGTGTCCTCCTTGGATGCGGATTTCTTTTTATCGACTTCCACGTCCTCGTAGCTGGTGAGCGCACTCGAGTCCCTGTGAACACAATAAATATAATAGCGTCACGGAAACTGTTTGTTTATGTGCAGGGCGACGTATCCGGGTTGGGAATTACCGCGTGTGCGGGGGTAGGTCGGCAACGAGGTCTAGTGCGAGGGCGGCGGGCGCGGGCTGCACGGCAGTGGCGGGGCGGGGGCAGCAGCAGCGCAACATAGCGCTCGCGTGCCGCCGCGGCGCCTCCGCGACTGACGCCTGCCGCCGACACAACACGCCGCACCACCGCCTACGTGTAGGTGCACACCCTGCCACCCGCGATCAATTGGCTCTATGTTGATGAACCCACTCTACCTGCATATTATGCAGATTAGCCCGCCTTCACGGAATTCCATGCGGCCGGTGAAAGAGTCATTTAGTTTACGATCGATCTTCCTTACGGTTTCAATTCGGACCTAATTATAGAGCTTCTTTCAAGAATCTTTTGACGTTAAGTATCTTAACTCCCAAAAAATCACCTCCAAGACTTGTGCTCTTAAATACAAAACCTTTATAATGCAGCAGAGTTGTTTCGTTACCAGATTGCAACCAAAATGCCAATAACTAGGTACTTTCTTTTGATTTTCTGAATTATAGAGACGATTGTGGAGTAGGTTACATTACCCAGTTATTTATTAAGCATTAATTGCCATCTAAGGATTATTATGTGGTGTTTGCTGAACACGAAAGTAGAGCGATCCAGCGATAAGGTAAATGGGTCGTCTCGTCAGTGGTTCATAAACGCTCTGAATGGAAGTGGGCCAATAATTTAACTTTCAAAATGTAGGTTAGTGGTGGCACGCTATTACATCCATTACTCTTGCTCTTGCTTGGTGTGCGTTCTAAGGGCTGTTAGCTCAAAAGTCACACGTCGCTCCCCTTTTAATACCTAATGAAACGTCACCTTTGATAAGTGCCAGACAGCTTTTAGTGTTTAGGAATTAAATATTAATCGAATCGATAAAGTTAAGGTTAAGGTAATCATTAACTCGGTTCGACAAATTGAGGATAGAATATTTAAAAGACGGTTACTAAACCATTTCCATTTGTCTTGCAACGATTGTCGATCAATAGCCAAAAATCTTTTTGCAACGAAACAACACGTTCCTTAGCTTGAAAGTCTCAGTTGCAAATTCAAATTTCAAGTTTTATGAAGCGACTCAAGCGACCGTCTTCAAGGGTGCCACAATATTGTGTCGCGTCATGATGCCCCGTTGCCACGCGACACCATTATTCACACCCCAAACTTTACCAGAATTACTTTGTTCTTGGAAATTTGGAATACAATGCCTACATATACCTATCATAAGTTTAAATGTTTGACGGTTGACATTTTCGTCGAGGTCGAATGATTTGTTTTCTTGAAACGTTACAAGTGTTTCGCCCTATTATGGGGTATCGATTGTTAGTCATACTGTAATAGGGGTGACTGACTTCACCATGTAATTGGCGGGCAGGTTGATTTCCATAGATAACATCGCACGGCGCTCGGTCAGCTCAGCTAGTAGGACCTATTCGGATAATATAAAATCAAAATTGGAACGCTAATTAACCTCGTATTTCTGAAGATTAGACCCCAAACATTTGCTTTCAAGGTTTAGGTACGCAAATAAACCTTGTTTTTGTAAAAGCAATACCTAAAAAGAGTTTGAAATTGGGACAAATCTTGGAGAATTCAAGTATGAATACAGGGTCCTATACGATCCTACATTCCTACCTAAACTCTCCAAGATTGATTGAAAGGATGCTCTAAAGAAGAATAAAGTGACGCAATAACCCTCCTCCTTCGGCAGTCGGGTAAAAACAACAAATAGGAAGTAACTACATCTATTTGGAAAAAAATAATATGAAAGAAGTAAGGTGGGTATTATACATGCCAGAACTCCGTCAGGTGGTAGTTCTCATGATCTGAAGGTCGAACTATTACAACTAGCACTTGAGATTCAGGGACTTCATAATTGCCTACCTGTTATATTATGTACAACGTTATTTCAATTTTTTATTAAGGCTTTCAAGGTCTCGAGGAAGCTATTACGCAAGTAAGGGAACGGATATTAAATTAGTAGGTTTGCGTCATTATAAGCTCTAAAGGGTAGAAAATTCGTTTTGTATAAATTGTATTTCGGGATATACAGTTAGAAAAGCCTCTA
This sequence comes from Acronicta psi, assembly GCA_946251955.1. NCBI lineage: Eukaryota > Metazoa > Arthropoda > Insecta > Lepidoptera > Noctuidae > Acronicta > Acronicta psi. The sequence continues at coordinate 3,103,975 of OX276475.1, read as the reverse complement.
GCAGTCCCCTCAGGAACTCATATCAGCATACCCGAAGACTCTTACACAGCTAGAAGCTAGAAGTTAGTTAGTTAGAAAACTGACTCCTGCAGGCAAGCTTAATAGTGAATGTATAACAACACAGTTCTAAACTATGTAGGTAATACTGACCTGTCGCTCAGCGGGATGGGTGATAGAGGCTTGAGTATGTAGTCTCTACCAGGCTGCAACACACCTGTGGAATAAATAAAATTTAGACAACTACAACATTTGAAGATTGACCATGATTCACCCTTATTGTTAAGAGCATAAGGTCGAAAAGTGGTGCACCACCAATACACAACATCGATGTAGTCTCGTGGCCCCACTGCCCACACTCACGGGAATTAAATACCACACGGTTTATTCCACAAAGTATTAATTACTACAACAGCAGTCTCTATACGAGAAGGACAAATTTCACCACGACGGGAATAACTACTTTTTTAATCATTTTTACCAACTTCGTCAAAGGCGTACCTAATTATGCTTCTCTCTGGAAGTTCATTTCTTCTTACGGTACTCTAAATAAACAAAGCTCGGTTATTTTATAAAATTGAGATTGATGATGCTATAATCATCAATTATCTATCTCTCATGCATGCAGATTTCCATATGATGTTTTTATTTACCGTTTTCGAGTGATAAGAGATGCGTGCATGGCCTGCATGGGTATGTATTTATGTGGTATAATTTTCTTTCTAATCCTACCAGGTAAAGGTGCGGAGTCTGGTAGCGGTCGTAGTCTTCTAGGCGGGGGTGGTGCAGCCGGGGGAGGGGTGGACCTGGCACGACGTCGCACTGGCACTGGCAGCTGAGAGCTTCTGGACCAAAGAGACGAATCACGCTATCAGTTATTACCTACCTATCGAAGAATCAGATATGGAAGCGATTGCATTTTTTTTTATAACAGAGGGGACAAACTAACATGCGGTTCCCCTGATGGTAAGTGACTCCCGCCGTCCATGGACATCAGCGACATTGTAGTTGTCACCAATGCGTTGCCAAACTTTTAAATGTTGAAAAACTCTTTTCTTAATAAATTTAGCTGCAATTCAGCTTTTGCTAAATTAGATTATGAAGCGGTGTGAAGGCTTTTCAGACATCAGATGCAGTCGTAGACTATACATTCGAAAAGAGCTCTCGGATCTCTACAAAATGAACCTAAGTCTACAAATTGTCACGATAGCTGATTCATACTAACTAAAATCTTTTTTCTCAAAGGCTTATCATCAACCAGCTTAAAGGATTTACCTGTTCATGTAACTAGGCCTGATGTTCTCTACAGGACGACTCAGTCGTTCCCGCAACTGCAACAAAAGGTTGATTTAGAAAATGGAATGAAAACTCGTGTTTTCAAGTTCGTTCTCGATTGATCTTTCTAATCGTCACATTTCCAATTTTGAACTAGTTATACTAATGTAGTGTATACCTTGTTACAGAACACATCAGCTCTCGCGGTGCCAGCCAGCCTCCTCCTGACCGCTGACAGGACGGCAGCAGGGCCCGCAGCCCTGGCAAGGCACAGAGTTGCTCGAAGCTGAGCGCTTTGGACCAACTCCTTGTCACCACTCACCTAGGAACAACGAGAATGTAAGTTTGAGTTTAATAAGAGAAACTGGTACCTCGGAATATTTTACATAAAGTATTATTATAATCATAATTTAAAGCGTGTTGAGACTAAAGGGCGTTTAAAGACCTTTGAATAGTCGTTGCAATGTTGCAATAACGCTTTTCCAGAAAATTTGGTACTGCAATTGTCTGTTGCTCTTTTTTTTACCCAGAGATGCAATGAGTATTGCGGGTCTCGTACCGACTAAAACAATACGACACCGTTACAGAATTTTCTACACATTTAATTATTCCTACCATAATAGTGCAGCATAATATTCTCCCTCTATTACAGTCTACCTCCAGATTTCCAACTATTTCGAAATGTTTCTAAAATCTACCTTAAAAGTACTTACACCAATCATATAAGGGTCAAAAATAAGGTCGACGAGGTGATGCATTGCGAGTCGTTGCAGCAACGCGTGTGGCAAGGCTGCAGGGAGCGGTTCCCTTGCCATGCGGGATATCAACGCGGGCAGCAGTTGCCGTGCGCAGTCGCTGCTCGCGCCCCGCACTAGCGCACACACAGCACCCTCTGCCGGAGCTCTTGCTGCTGGCACCTGCATGACAATTTAAAAAAGTATGTTCAGTTGCAAAATTGATCTGCCAAATCTCCAGGACTTCTCTAGGACCTACAAATAAATATTTAAAAAATCTCTGCCCCGTCTTCTTTAGTGTCATATCATAAAGGGACATTTCTTAGGAAAGGGAAAACTACTAAACAGCTCTATGTTAGGACTCTAGGAAGGTTCTTGAGCGGAGTCCACGCACCGGAAAGCGCAGTGTGGGGTCCAACGAGATGGACCGACGACCTGGTAAAGGTCACTGGGAGTCGTTAGAATGCTGGCAGCGTGCGACCGGTCCTGGTGGAAGTCTATGGGGGAGGCCTTTGTTCAACAGCGGACCTCTTTTGGATGAGATGACGATGACTCTTGCTATTCCTTTTTCTTACTTTGATTAACTTTCAACAGTTCACTTGCCTGCAGAATTAGCATAACGTACCTACCTCCTTTTTTGCAATAGATTCCTAAGTAGGTTGCTAACTTTCCCAACTATTTATGAAAGTATAAAAGTCTAGACGTTACTTAAATGTGGTGCCGGTGTATTCATAATGACTGTCTACATTTATATGCAGACAGTTATTTATGTATCTATCGTAATATTTTGTGCTATACAGGCAAGTGAAACAGTATTTTATCATTCACTTTGACATGTTACAAACGCGAATAGGGTTCATTCCCAATAGATAAATAAATATCCAATGTGACAATGGTGGTAGATAAATCGTCAAACCACCATATTTCTTTGAATCGGCATAGTGAATTATTTATTGTTTCTGTTACCATACAGACTGATGTTCTTTCGAAAATACCTACTTAGTAGGCAAAGACTTCAGCGAAACCCAATTCTTAAAATTTTAGGTTAAATATAATTACATAACATACCATCACGCCTGTATTCTCCGAAGGGCTAGGCAGAGGTGAACTAATGTACATTGTACACTCACAGTTCACCGGTATGTTTAGGTCCCATGTAACAGGGGGCGAACCTATTGCCATCAACCGGGCAGAAATCCAGGTTCTGCTATTGGGAATTTCACAGAAAAGCCTAACAACACTGATTTTCCCGGAAATCGAATCCAGGACCTCTAGTCGCTCTTGGGACCACTAGACCGACGAGGCAGTCTAGGTACTACAGGCCATCACGCCATCAGGCCATTGATTTATTTTATATGTCATGGCAATGGTAAAAATGGTAAAGTAATATTTCTGCAAAATGTTTTATTTCTTTTTTTTGCGACTTAGCACAACCCTTTACTTTCCCCTATGTTTGTGTACTTATGAATTATCATAACTATTTGTTTAAGTTTATCGCGTGAGTGATACACTGCTGGAGTGGGTAGCTAACAAACGGATCGCATGCGGGTGAGCGGGTGAGCCCTACCGTTTACCCAAGTAAAACTTTAGCACATATAAGTAGGTACCTATGTAATTACGAATCTACATTTAATTTACCGTAATGATCCTTATTTTATCCAAAAGAATTCAAGCTTACACAAGGTTATGATAGTAAGGTCTAGGTACTTTTCTTTTAAGTTACTACGATAATAAAAGTATCGCAAACCTTGTCTAGTCACACCTTAGGCCATCAACGCACCACGGCTTGATTAAGAACCAATTTCAATTTCCTTCCCATTTTGTAAGAGGGTATAGTAATGAATCGTGCGTGACCTTTCGAAAGGCCAAATTGATTCTTAACTGACGATAAATAGAAGGGGGTTCAAGTCAACGACTTAACGCGTAAAATACATATATTTTTCCAATCAAACAATGACAGCTCATTCCATGTCATCATCCATTAGACTTCATTAGAGCTTGTTTTATCCCACTGCTGGGTACCTATATCTCTTTTCTTTGATGCAACTATCTTTGCCTTACTCATCCAATTTGTTTCCACTCATATTTTTCCACTAAACCACCTGGTCGCCCCGGACCAATTAAATATGACCAATTAATGATCATTTATGTCCAACTAATGTTACTAACTGCATTTATGTCGTACTATGTTAAACGTACTTCATCGCTAAGATCCCACATGTGCTGCACGAGGGACAGCGCGGCAGGCTCCACCTTCCTCACACTGCTAGCTTCCAGCAGCGTGCTGTGGAGCTGGTCTGCTGCACGCACTGCCGCTATCCAGTTCTCCTATACATAATATTGATAAACTTTAAACAACTAGGGTTACTTTTACTTCTATTTTTTTAATTTCCTCTGCCTTATTCGATGTTACGTGGGTAGAGATGGCAACAGGTTAAGCTATTTACTACCTATTACAAAAATCACCGCTATTGCGTTGTGGATCCAAAGAAATATGAAACCAAGAAAAGAGATATGGAATATTAAGTAAGTACAATAACGATTCAATAGAAACCAATACTAAGAATAGCCGTTTTTTCCACAAGTGAAATGGGCATGATTACTTCGAAGAAAAGCTCATACCGTGTTATGCAGTTGATCGGCCACGTGTCGTGGAACAACACCAAGTTCTTCCCAGTCGTAATGAGCGCGCAGTGGAGTTGGAGTCCGTGGAGTTAAGATATCAGTCTCCTTGGGAGGTGATGACGCCAGAAGACTTAATACGAACCTAAATATCCGAGAAAAGGGTTAATAAATATTCAGAAGTCTCCAAATCGACACAAAACAACAAATGCTTACCCATCTCGTTCCAACTCAACCCTGGTTTGATGTCTCCGCGGTGACACCGAAGGACTTCGCTGCAAGTTATGTAGAACCTCTACTTCTTTATGAGGCTCTACAGGAGAACGAGAACTACGCCCGGACCTCTCTGGAGATCGAACTTCTGCCATCGATAACGCGAGCCCTGAGATTTCTGGCATACTACCGTCGTCTTCATCGTTCTTCGATTTAAAGTAGTCATACAATTCACTCAATGATTTCGATTTTAATTTCACTCCATTGTATTTAGCTACATATGTTGGTTTCTGTAGTTTATTTTGGATGACTGGCAGTGGTATGCCACTTTTTTTACTCTGTTTCATTTGTGATTCTCTTTCAAATGCTTCTCGTTTTATTTCGTTCATTCTACTAACTATAACAGGTGTTATAGGTGCCGTTATTTCTCGAAAATTTTCTTTTCTCAACCGTTGGCCATGTACATTGTTGTCTTCTTCGCTTGTTATTAAATTATCGCTGTCGGGAGTCCTTATTTTAACACTCTCACCACCAAAACGCACTCTTTTAACCACAACATCCGTATCCTCGGAATCACCATCACTGTATCTTAACATATTTCGATCTGAACTGTCATAATCGTCTTCACTACCTGTATTTTTATCGGATTCAGTCTCATTCTCTTCTAAAACTGTCATAGTAATTGCAGTATCAGAATCAAATTTTATTTCAGTTTCAATAATAACTTTTGCAAAGTTGTTGTTATAAAAAGGAATTGGACCAAAAGAATCTTCTGAAGATGAGTCAGTTGACACGCGAATAGGCCCTGCATGAGTATTATTAAAAACGTGATTAATTTTTACTAAAGGTTGATTGTTATTGTTTCTGTAGGCAGTTTTTCTGGGAGCATAGAAAACATCCATAGAATCTTCATCATAAGTTTCACATAAATGTCTAAATTTATCTTGAACTTTGGTATCTAATCTAGAAAGATATATCATATAATCACCGGGTCCACAAGCTCTTCTAAGTTTTAATAGCGATCTCTGCGCTACATCTCTGTGTACCGTGTCGTAGAGCTTTTCACCCAACACTTGAAATATCGGAAATAGGTCCAGGTTTGTATGCCTTCTCTTCAATATACCCATGACGGATGGTATTGATAATATTAGACCGGTAATAACGTTCACTTTTGTGTCAATATTTGCGGAATGGGGCCTGATATTCCGATAGGAACATTTGTCTAAAATTGCTCGAGCTGCACATTCAACATCTTCACAGTGAGTACAGAACACTTTCAAGGCATCGAGCGCTGCTTTCCGGACGTTGGGCGAGTTGTGTCCAAGATTGTCGACAACTTGATCGAACGGAAACGAGAGTGCATTCCCAGAAAGAGGCAGAAGATCTGCTAAGACACGTAGCGCGTGGAGACGTACTTCCCACTCGGGGTGTGTGAGGCGATCTCTTATCGCAACGTAGAGAAGTTCCACATCCAGATCAGGTGGCAGAGCCCGGGCCCTGAGCACGCGGTCCCATAGCGGAGCGAGAGGCGGCGGCGGTGTTTCGGGGAGTTGCATGGTGTTGGACTGACGGCGAGGGCTCGCGTGCCCAGCCGGGCCGCGTCGCGCCACACAACTGGGTTAATGGTCGGACGGTAAGCCACGCCGCCCCTGACCAATCGATGGAAACACATACCTACGCAAACTTCTACGGGCACACGTACACATTCGCGTAAACGCGCAGGTGCTATAAACATAATAACTTGCCGATTTGTAAGTAAGTATTAGGTATGCCTTACTACTTAATTTACCTAATTTGCATGTGTCTGTGTGTGGGTGTAAGAAGAACGGTTTTATTTTTACCTACCTAGTCACGAGTATTACCTACTTCAAAGTTCAAAAATATGAAGCCCATAGCGACAAACTATTTACATCAAATCAGAAACTTGAAAGTTAGCGATAAAATGTTATGTAAAAGCTAATATAAAATACGTAGGCATGTAATCAAATTATTAGTACAAACATATACACGAAATAATTTGAGTGCCGTAACACTAAATTCAGTTTACCTACTTAGTGTCACCTAAATACCTACCAATCCAATTATTTGAATTGCTAAAGTTACGCAAAGCTTTTATTAAGTTCAAGTAAATAATTACTGACTAGCTTTAAAAAAGAATAGCTTTGTATCAATTCTTGTGATAAGACTTCGTTGTGACACCAAGGCCAAAGCCTTAAAATACAAAATATGTATAACGTACTTATTAAAAAATTTACAAAAAAGTCTTAGCCTACACTTTTTTGGCATAAAAAAATGGCACATGGCCATATTTTTCCCGGCTTTAACTTTGCTTTGAAAAGTATTTACCTGCTGATAGCGATCTACCAATTACATAAGTCACAGGCGCGGATCCAGCCCCAAATTTAGGTGATGGGTACGACCACCAGAAAATCGGTCAAGTGCGAGTCGCTCACAATCGATATACATAAGCAGGTATTTTGAGGGAAAGGAGACCTGTATAATGTTAGTCCATTTGCTTCACGAAACTTAAAAAGTATATTTGTTGTAAAAAGTTATTAAGGGCCCAGGATTTTGGTCATGATAATTTTTAAATGATAACAAGTTTGTAAGCTTCCTTCCTGAAAAGTATCAGTTCAGTGTACAGTGTACAGACGCGTAGTTTTTTTTTTAATTATTGTTTTTTTTCTTTCGGCTTCGATTTAGGTGATGGGCATGCCCATCATGTCCATAACGGTGGATCCGCGCTTGATAAGTCAGTAGGTACGTACAGCCTTCAAATCAATAAAGATCTAGCAAAAGATGTGAGAAGTATACTGCCCACCTCATCATGTCGACTGGCGTGATGATTGTGCGTGGCGCGGTGGCGCCCTTCTATTTATTTATGTATTTATTTTTTAAGGTAACTTAATAAGTGAGTTTTAACTTCATTCTTGTGATCTGTAAGTAGAAAAAAATCTAATATTAAAAATATGAAATTCTGATAATAAGTGATTTATTATGATAAGTTAACAAAACCAAAATCAATCTCGGAGTGCAATTAGTCTAAGGCAATAACGAAACGTATTCGCTGCACGAGCGCCATGTTTATTTTGTAAAGTGACATTTCACTTCACGTTCACGGGTTGTGTGGTGGAGAAAGATATCGCGCTTGCTGTTTTTCTAATATAAACAATTAATTTCATTGTTCATCGATGAAGTCTATCAAAGTTAACAATATAAATATTTCAGTGCATAAATTACAAAGGACGTGTTACTTCAGAAATGTGCTACCGTGATGACAATAATAAACTGATTGTGGATCAAAGATAATGCCGACAAGATGAAGCTTTTATCGTTGTTATTTATGATTACGGCGAGTTTCGGCGTCTGTGTGATCCTAGCTCAAAGCGATAACTGTACTAGAACTAACAGTCGCGGTGATTACAAACTGTGTGTTCGCAAGCTATCAGATACTTTGGCGAGTAAATTTAGTGAAATAGTGGTCAAAGAACTGGGAAGCGAGTATACGGCGCACTTCGAAATCCGAACCGCCTATAAAGTGAGCCGTTACCAAACCTCCGACAACGATGTCTTAACCAGTATTTCCGAAAAACTGAGCTACAAACTATCTTCAGCTACCAATATACTGCGCGACATGAACAATGTCATTAGCGACAACAGTACTCCGTCCTTCACCCACCCCTGTCCATTCAACTCTATTCGTAAGTCTGTATTTATAAAAAGTTCCAATGTATACGACAGTCTGTCCACACATGATCCTAAAAATAAAATGTTGGGCCGTGTGAAGGATTTAAAAGTTAAGAGACAATATTTCCTATCTCACATGGACTATGCCACTGACAGGGATTGTGCAACAATGCCTCACTCTAATTTGAGGTACCTTTATCACAAAGTAGTGCACCCTGAGCCTAAATTGGTGGTGTTTATAATTGATAATAATATGAAAGAAGATTCATTACAACATGCTGTGCATGTTGCTAAAGAAACTGTTTATGCTCTGCAGGATTCTGATATGATAGCTCTAAAGATGACAAACATGACAGAATTTCTGAAATTTGAGGATACCTGCAGTCCAGATGGAATGTCTGACATTGGAAATGCTACAGAGAACAACAAACTACTCCTGAGAGAATACTTGTCCTCTCTAGATGTTGCACCCACAAATGTGTCTCCTCTAGCAATTAACAAAGAGCTTAAAAACTTGCTTTTTCAAAGGGATTTGCCAAAACACAAGCTGTTTATTTTCCTAACGGATACAAAGGTTTTAAAAAATGAAACATGGCTCAAAATATTTCCATACTCTTCCAACAAGAATGAGAGCTTAAAGTTTGCAATTGGATTAATTTATGAGAATCAAGCAGATAAAAACAGTTCACTAGGAATTTTGCACATTGACAAGTGGCACACACATACAAACAATCATTCTGTCATGAGGCTGCATATTAATGACAGTGGAGTTGTGGGACAAGTTGCTTCTGCATTTATATCCCTGTTGCCCGGTCACTATGGTAGTAAACGAATTAAGATTGAAGGCCCAATTTGGGAGGCAACCGAGAGAGACTTCATGATATCTCTTGTACTTCCCATATCAAGTGGAGTGCTAGGTCTGGATTTGTATTGGTCAGATCTTGCTGAAGATATTGTGTATTTCAAAGGTACAAATGAAAGAAAAAGGGCTTTTGTCATGGACTTTTCAGGCATAGTTTTGATGCATACTTTTTTCCCAAGGCCTGAATCTGCTTCAGACAAAATAAAGTTCACAAAATTAGAAAGTGTGGAGACATACTCATTTATCGCATCTGTAAAAGAAGAAATGTTAGCTAATAATTCAGGTAATTTGACTATGTCAGAACAGAACTCAACAAAATCTATAATTTACTCTTGGAAATGGATAGGGAACTTGTATATAGTTTGTATTGTATCTGAAATAATGGAACCGATTGTATTTAACAAAACTAACATATTTTTTACTAGAAGTAATAAGGAGATATTGTTCCATAGGTTGGATTTATTTCCTCCTAAAATGGGTAAAATGTGCCGGCATTTCAAACAAATAGCCACTATTGATCAGGGCACTGTGTACTTAAGTCCATCTAGCTTCCAGTCACCTTTTACCTATTTATATGATATGGGTGATGGTCAAGAGGCTGTCACATACATGCAAAATTATTTAGCTTATTTGAAAAGTGTGGCCCATGGCCTACTCTCTAATCCTGGTCTTAAGAATGAAATCCAGCAAGATGTTGGCTTTTTGAACTCAATTTTGTCATATTACAAGAGGCAACATCTGCATGGACCATACTCAAAATATATAGTCAGGAGATATGCTGTGACAGAAAGTGGAGTCTTGGTGATGTTCCCTGGAACTGTATTAGAGTATGACTATGAACCAGTGAGGAGGCCATGGTATACATACGCTTTAGAGAACCCTGACAAAATAATTCTCACACCTCCTAATTTAGATGTTGGTGGGGCTGGGTATGTTGTTTCTATATCTTATGCTGTAAAAAGTTCCTTTTATCCTACTATGGTTGTGTCAATGGATGTTACTATGGGCTTTCTATATAAACTTCTCATTGATAGTATGCCTCTTTGTGCCATGTCATATGTTAAGTGTTTTATCATGAATAATAAGGGGTATTTAGTGTCACATCCTGGTCTTATGGACCCAAATAGTTCTGGTCCAATTGAGCAACAGCATATTACTCATAAGGAATCCATGATTGCTATTGATATGTTGAACCATAAGGGATTTGTTACAAAAAGGCTGTGTAATAATTTTTATGACAAGACGATACAGCGATTTTACGAATTTAATACTTCTCTTCCTAATGTGCTCTCTAATGTAGTATCAGGCGACCATTGTGTTCATTATTATATTGCTGCTATTCCAGGCACTAATGCTTTCATAGGCCTGGTGAACGCGTCGTGCAGCGTAGGCGCTTTTTGTCCTTGCAGTATGGTTGATCGTCTATGTCTAAATTGCAATCGCATGGAACAAACTGAGTGTGAGTGTCCATGTGAATGTAGCTCTGAACTTTACGAGTGTCCCAACTCAAATGTATCACGTTTCAGCCAAGACATCCCTCTTTGTGGCATGATGCTAGAAAATAATAATCACAAGTCACACTACTTTCATAACTTTGCAGAGAATTTAAAATCGTGTTTTGATTTTCAATGCGAAACTTATTTGTCACACTCGTCCTGCCTAGGCGTTCTTGGTTGTGAGTGGTGTCAGATAGACGCCGACGGTAGGACCCCACTGTCGGCGCCTTTTTGCACCTCACAATCAACATGCTTCAACGGCGTGTTAGGCGCCGTTACTCCGTACGGGGAGGGCACTCTAGGTCACGTCAACAGGGACGCTTTCAGCAACTACTCTGCAATAGGGCCGATTGTGGGTTGTATAGTCACTGCAAGCTTAGTCATTGCCGTAGCCATATACTGTTACAGACAAAACGTCACCACTGCCAGTTGCCATAATTTATATGTCGATGGTCCAGCAGAGACCTGGCATGATGCAGATGTACAAATGAGCCACTTGCAATCTGATGATATGCATGACCAGTCTGGCCAAGATAAATTGTTGCCAGCCATGGAGATTGAAGCTCCCATATCTCCTTACAGGGTTGTCACAGGCTATAGGAGACCACATACAGCCAATGGTTCTGATCATGGTTACTCAACCATGACTCCCCATGAAGATTCTGAGGCTACTGGGTTCTCAGTTAATGAGCCAATTGTGTTATCAGATGATACTAAGTCTGATATTAGTTGTCCTTTGCCAGCAAAGATAAAACCGAGATTAAAAGCAAATGATTTTAATATAACTGTTCTCCCTTGTGGCAAGAACAGCATAATAGCACCTGTCACTGTGCACAGACATATGGAAGCTCCATAATAATTTAAGTCTATTTAAATAAATCTACCTCTGTGTAAATAATATTGTAATTTTATGATTATTAATATTGTTCACTTTTTTATGTGATGAATTTTTTGCTTAATATTCTAATTTCAGTTTTTGGATTACTTTATGTATTTTTAATATCATAATAAGTAATTTGACTTAAAATATTTGGTGCTCTTTACATACTTTGTTATTAATAAGATATTTTTTTAATTAATATGGTATTGACCATGTTCCACAATAAATTCATTGTAAACTGTAAGAAATGTTATAGGTACATATAGATAATTAATTGTTAACACTTGGTACTTAATCTAATCTTTATCAAGATAATCTTTTTATCAGCATGATTGTAATGGCCTCATTTAGATCAAACAAGAACAGTGTTTGTTGAATAATGTATCACAATTTATCCTAATACTAGTAGCTCATTGATAAACATATGCATAGGTTTACAGAATTCAGGTTGTATGATACAGGTCTAATAGCGATACGTAAGTTTTATATGTTGTATTTTCTGTGTTAGCTAGTAAGACGATATAAATTAATTTTTGATAAAATTAAAGTGCCAGTGCCTCCTGTATTATTAAGATATAATTAAACTTATTTTTAAGACTGAATTTGATGTTGGCATTTACTTGATGTAATACATTTTCTTTTATAACAATCAATTGTTTTATTAGAAGTTTCTAAATATGGCGAATGCGAGAGGACACTACATACTAGACAAATAAAAAACAAATATAGTTTGAACCTTATAATATACTTTATTTTTATATTTCTATTAATAAAAATGTGCTGGTCGTAATCAAGCCCAACAAATCCCTGCTGTGATTAGATTCTCAAATCACACTTTTTCGGCCCCAAACAAAGGATAATCATATTTCATAGAACGTTATTACTCGTCTTCAAAGCGTATGTGGGTATGCGTGGGTTGCGGCGAGGCGGGCGCGAGCGCGGGCGGCGCGGGCTGCGTCTCGCGCTGGTCGCGCTGGCTCAGCAGGCGGCAGCGGCCGCGCGGCCGCCGCTGGCCCAGCGCGCTCTCCGCCCGCGCCCACTGCTCCTGCTCCTCGCCGCTCGACAGCACGTGCGCGTGGTTAGCTGCGTTAGCACAGTACTGAAATACAAAAATAGACTAATATGTAAATAACCATTTACTTCTTGTAACACAAATGTGGACTCAACAAAACATTAATATAACAGAATTATTAACTTGCTTCGAGCTATAGAAGTTTCAGAAACTGGGAATATCGGCACTACTACAATGATGCTCTTTATAGTTATATTGTGGGAATCGAACTCACGACTTTGTGATCAGCAGTCCGATACTCGAACCACTAGACAGACATCGTCATTTTACGATTATTTTTTTAAGAACATCAATTAAAATTACCTGTTCAGCAGCTTCTGGAGTATCAAATCTGATAATTACTTCGGACTGTCCCTCTTTTACATCAACATGTAATGCATGGATATTGCTTCGTATCTGTAAATACCAAATAATTATTATAAAACAGGTATAAAGAAAACTGACTGTGGTCTCCAAGCGCGACTATTACGCTACGAATCCTGGTTGGAGCAGTGTTTGGAGACTGGATTTGCCCGGTTGATGGCAATAAGCTCGCCCCCTAACCTAAATATCGGCGAACTGTAGGTGTACATAAGTACGCCTCCGAAGATAAATGTAAAGAGTCACTGCCAGATTTTTTTGAATCTTCAAGGCACAATTTCAAGGTCGCATTAAATTCAAGCATATTTTTTTACTTACTGTTCTTTTAGTTAGCCTGACATCCAAGCAAGGTTCTGGTAGAATCTCTTTTACAAATAAACCTGGCACTCTCTCTATAGAGGCTATGCCTTTAGAGGCGTTTCCTTGTCCTGAAGGGATAACTGCAATAAAATTAAAAGAAAGTTTGTATGATTCAAGATTCTGCAAGACTTGACATCTGTAGTCTATTGGTTCGAGTGTTGGATTACTGGTGATGAGGATGTGCTTTCAGATCTCACTGAACACAAATATGTAATGAACTAAGAACTGAGCAAAAAAAACTATAAATAAGTATTATAACCATTGTCTAGTACCTACACATGATCAAGAAATAAGTTTAATGTTGCAATATGCCCGTCAAGTTATTTTTCAGTTATTTAATCTGTATATATAAAAGGAAAAGGTGATTGACTGTCTATGATGATACATCAGTCAATCACCTTCAGTACAGCTGAAACCACTGAACAGATTGGGCTGAAATTGGGCACACATATCAATATTATGACGTATGCATCCACTAAGAAAGGGTTTGGAGGTTTGAATTGGGAAAAAATGGAAACACGCGAGTAACACCGCGGGTTCAAGCTAGTATGATATACAATTAATAATATACCTGATGCTACTTCAACAGATGGCGCCGCCATGGCAGGTATACTAGAATATTGATGTTTATTACTGTGTAAGTTAGCTTTCATCTCCTTCATGTACTTCCTTTGCAGATTCAAGTACTTATTCCTTAGGGCCTTCCATTCTGACTTAGATAGTACTTGCAAGCCCCACAGTGCACCTCTGGGAGCTTCGTTTTTACTCAAGTTATTTTTTGCTTTACTCCGCTCTTTTGCGGTACGCTTTCTAGTTTTTTTCTTAATTGAGGTGTCACTGTGTTCTCTGCCTTCATCATGGCTGGTTGCTTCTTCTTTTGATTCCAAGTCTAACAGCTTATTTTCCTGAAAGAATGTTATAAAAATCTTTACATTTAGGGCTTGTTTCACCACCTCTGGATAGCCACTACCCTCTGGATAAATTAAAAAGCAGAACAAAATTTCTATGAAATTATCTGCCAAGTTATTTAACGGGAACTTATCAGGAGGCAGTGTAACATGGCCTTAGCGTGCCGTTCTTTTTAGAAAATTATAATGTATTGAGCGTTTTTACCTCTGTTGGTGTTGTCACACTTGTTATGCTTTTGGTTTCTTCCTGAAATGTAAAAACAAAGAATACAATGTTTAAAGCTTTGAATACCACCTATAATTAAATCATAGAAGTCACCACATTAAGTACAAATGTTACTTAAGTGTTTGTGGTTGTTCTTATTTATTATATGGTGTTTCTTATGTATTAGTGTATGTATTTACAAAAACATGAAATAGAGGTATTACATGAAGTGTCTAGAAACCTAAGCTCTGCTTAGTTTGAACTAGGTGGTGGTGTGTAAAATTAAATGCTGCATGTTATATTCATTTGTTTATTTACTTACAGTAGGTGTTTCAACCCTTTTCTCACTGTCAGACTCACTTCCCAACTTCAACTCTAAACCTTTGGAAGCCTTTTTCTCTTTCTTTTTCTTCTTTTTTGGTGGTTCATTATCCTCTTTGGTATCTTTAGTGTCAGCCACATCATCTGTTGGTTCATCTACTGAGAACATCTTTATGGAAGATAACTCTTCTGGTGGCATGGCAGTGGGAAGCTTGCAACCCATTTTCGTAAATGTGTTTATGCATTTCTGGGCATCCTCAGGCTTATTGAATTCTATGAATGCAAAGCCCTGTAATTGAGTTCAATATTTATTTTAAATTTGTGAACAGTAAAACTGGGTTAAGCATTTTGAAGCAATATGTTAAGGGATACATTAAATTGTGTTTTTTAACATAAATGAACTCAGTGTCATTTAGATATGAAGCAAAATGTAAAACATTCAACTACAATTATTGGTCACTCAGTTGTTTACCTTAATTTTCTGTGAGTTTTTAAATTTGGGCAGAGAGATGTAAGCCACATGACCATAATCTGAGAATACTCTCTCCAGCCACTCCCTGCTAGCGGTCACTGGTATGGACTCTACATACACAGTCCTTGAGTCTGCATCATAAGGCAGAACAGCTGTTTTTCTCTTCACCTATAAATAGTACAAATAATTTATAAGAAGTATTGTGGACTGTGGATGAAATAATTATAGTAGAATAAGTAATTTTATAATCTCAAAATTGTCTTTCATAAAAATAATTTCAAATAGGTATACCTTTAATCTGTCTTCTGATAAATCTAGAAGTGTAGAATTCTTCATTGCTTTTGCTATGTCGTTAACATCCTGCGTCAACGAGCGAACTTTATTAAATTTGAGAAATAGTTCTAGAGGCACGTAGGGATCCCTTTTGACGAGGTCTCCTAAAAACCTGTCCTTTGTTAAATTGGCATCGCTAAAGTAGAACTCCATTTGTTTTAGTATATTCTCGTAGAGTTGTTTCTTGCGATGTCGTATTCGCTTTCTAGGACTGTGTTCATGCTTGATTTCTTGATCAACAACCTCGACGGTTTCCGATACAGACATACTTTTGATTTATAACAGACGGTATTAGAGCTGTAACAACATAATAACGAAGTTTGATAAATTTTGTTAATAACATTAAAATTATATTGTAGTCAAAATTTTGATTACAATACAATAAAATCAAGGAAGGAAACTCACCGTTGTGTTCGCTATCGTTTTCGGCTTTTCGCGTTTACGTTTGGATTGGATTTGATTGACAATTTGATTGACATTGACAGTGGTCCGTCACAGTTGACACTTGACAGTTAAACTAGTAATGTGTAGCACATTTTAACAACATCTTTATTTACTAAATAGTCGACTAAATAAACTAGCGACATCTAATGCACTACATGGGCCTCCTATGCTTAGAGGCCTCATTTAACATTTATATCAGCATAACAAAATTAAAATTTTGGGAGGGTTTGTGGTTGGGCATGGTATAGTATAACGGGCTATTTTCCGCAACTCCACGTCAGTGCGCGTATTTTGTGGGAATGTTTATTCGAACCACTCAACCAATGCTTCAACTCTTCAAGAAAGGCCAGCACACTCCTGATGTTGCTGATGATCCTTCGAAGGGTACTTAGGTTTCCGTAGTAGTTAAGTATACCATAATATCCAATCAAGTCGTCTGACTGTAATTGACGACTGATTGTAATTTTAATCTCATATTTGTCTGGCTCCAAGCTTATCTGTTTTGTCTTGAAACTCCTTCAATAATAATCTAGCGCCTGATGCTGAAAGATGTCTGAATCCATTACCTGTATAATACAAGCTGTCCGCCAGCGGCTTCACCCGCGCGGTCTTATGAAATTTTCCCTCGTTTTTCGAAATAATTTTTCAAATCCGTCTAGTAGTTGCGGAGCCTATTCAATACAAACAAACAATCAAATCTTTCATTTTTAGCTCCATCATGTCACTTGTAGTTACTTCATAATGTTAAGTAATTATGAAGTGACTACAATTGACATGATGGAGCTATACTGTATGCATAAGTAAGTTCTGTCTGTCTCTTACTTTTTCACACCCCTGAACCGATTTTAATCAAGTTCAAGTTTGACAAGGAAATATATTGCATTAGGATACAATCAAATGCAATTGAATGGCCTGCAAGCAGGCCGTTCCTTCTTGCCGTTTTGAGTGTTGGTTTGTCGGCTACATTTTTATTTGATCTCTGTTCTTCAATAACTGAAAAGAAACGTTGGGTCTGTGGCCGCCTTTGGACAATAGGGTCACTTGCACGTAGCCTTTTTCTTGTTAACTTCTTGATCGAATTCAATATTTGAATACCAATTAAACTTTTTTTTTGGTTGTATTGTCAGGATTGGTTCGTTAGTCGATTTTATAAAACTTCACTATTAGTTTTTTAAACGGCAAAGGCATACTTTTCTACAGCCACACAATTTCTAGTGATGTAAATTCTAAACAAACATCGATATGTGTGACATATTTTAACCTTTTTAAAATAATTATAATATTATGCATATTTAACCACCTCACCTCAAATTATTTATTTTGAACTGTGTATTTTTATTATCAAACCAATAGTTGACAAATAGATTCAAAGGAACTCTTTCAACACAAATCTACAGTGCTAAAAGTATGTATATTTTCTTTAAGATCGTAAATTTTTCATAAATCATCTTTTCTTCGTACGTACGTGAGTTATAAAATTTCCTTCTGTGACAAATCTATTAGAATCTTGTATTTTAAAAATTGAGTATAAAATTGCAAAAAAAAAACAACTGCAATCCTGCTACAAATGACTAAATTTCTATCGATACAATTTGACCGCATCACTATGGTGCTTAGTACATTTTGACATTCTGGAATTTTGGTGGTCCCGTTGAGATAGACTATGTGGGAAAAATCATTGTTTGTTAGTAATTAGGCAGGTGTTATTTATCGCGGACAATGTTCTAATATGTTAGTCGTTATTGATTTGATATCAAACAGTAGTTCGTCTGCATTCACTCGGTGTTCGTCTGTTGAGCGTGCCATTCATAGATATCTCAGATAGATCTGTGCACAGAGAGGAAGATGACGGTTTTGATCTACAATAGTGATAATATTTCCGCATAATTGTGTTTGTTATTCATGATGACTACAATTACGAGATCTGCTAAAGTCACTTTCAAGCCGATTGAAGTGCCGAAGGCTTTACAGGAGGGAGAGAAGTTCATCAAGTGGGATGAGGTATTATTTTTTTTGAGTTTTAGACCTTTTGGTTTTGGCTTTGATTTGGCTTTTGATTACAGCTGTTTTTGAAAAATACTTGTAAAGACAATAAAAGTTCAGAGAGTCACCTTAGGTTTCTGTATTATAATATTATTTTGTCTAATAATTTACTGTTGCTATTGCTATATTTAATATGAGTAAAAATATAAATGGGTAAAAAATTACGTTATATTTAGACACAACTTATCTTATCTATATATATCTATATCTATAACTTTTTTCATCAATATTATCAAAAAAATATGTTTTATCTTTCAATCTAAGTATATAGATTTCCTGTAATTTAATGTTGATAGCAGAAAAATAAATAGATACAAAATTATCCTATTATGTTGCAAGCTGTAATGTTAATGATTTCATATGATTTATTAAAGAGAGCATTCAGTTTTATTACTGGTGGAGAAGTTAATCATTTTTTAATGAAGTGGAATATTTGTATGGAAAATTAACAATTTTAATTTTCTTATCAGTTTAATTACTAAGTTACTTCTATACTCAGATAAAACTATCTGCAATACTAGTCACAAGAGGAATTATAGTTATGTATAAACAAATCCACTAAAATAGTTTGGCATGAAATTATGTTGATTTTGTAAGTTTAAAATACTACTAAGTTAATGCAAAATATTGGTTTCCAATTTACCATTATAGTTATCAAAAATATAAGGTAAGGTACTAATTTAACTAACACAATAGCTAAAATTAATGGTGTGGGCTGCCAGTGAGTGATCCTCCAGGGGGTCAGAACAATTATTTTTCTTTTGTGCCTGCTAATTGATGCTTGATAGTTTAATATTCATTCCAAAGATAATTTACATATTTTTGATATTTAATGCTAAAATTGACAAAATATTAAATACCTATGGAATCACTCAATAAAAGAAGGAAAAAAAGAAAAACAATTAGTAATTTTATGAAAAATATGCAATATTATTTAATTAAATAGGAAAAAACTAATTTAATATGTGATTTATAAGTATTGGTTTTAGTAAAACAATTTTTTTCTGGTAGGACTCTGGCACTGGTCTGCCAGTCACCCTGCGGGTGGACCCCAAGGGGTACTTCCTGTACTGGACTGACCAGAACATGGAGGTGGAGATGCTTGATATTGCTACCATCAGGGATGTCCGCACTGGAGGACATGCAAAAGTGCCAAAAGTAAGTAAAATTGTTATTGTATTGTTAACATTTTTTGAGTAACCACAGTGAGTTCATACAAATATTTATTGTTATTCTTAGAGACCATTTCACTGCTGATGTGTTTCAGTTAAATTATGTGCTAGATGAGATCTTAATCCGAAATCATGTTCTGTTTTTACATTCATAGCCATGTTCTTACTTTATTAAAAAGATAATGGCAAAGCAAACAATATTAAAGCAAAAAAAAAAATTATGTTATAAGCAAAATTTCCATAAAGTAGGTATATAAAATTTTGATTCATATAGCCAGTTTTGGTTGATAATATTTCTAAACATTTCATTTACATTTTTAATGCCTTTGTATTATGAAACTATGATGAAAATATAAAATTGTGATTGTAATAATATGACAGTAAGTTCTAGAAATATTGATAACTTTGGTTAGCTAATATCCAAGATATGTGTGATTGAATAGAATAGTCCTTTGTCCAGTAGTAATAACAGTATAATAACATAATTATTTCAACATGCATCACTACTGTAATAGGCAGTAGGTATGGGTTCAATTCAGAATATGTATGAGGTTTATGGTTGAACTTACCTTCATGGTTTTTAGATTGTAATATGATCAATTGTAATTGTAAGATGTATTATTATAATTAAAAAATACTAGACGGCCCGCGGTTTCACTCGACTTGCGCAGCTGCTAATGATCATAGCGTCATATATAACCTTCCTCAAGATATGGGCTATCAAATCCAATAAGATTCTTTTTAAATTTCGAATGGCAGCTCCAGAGATTAGCGTGTTTAAACACAAACAAACTCTTTAGCTTTATTTTAAATGAATAGTAATATAGACTATACTATAAAAAATAAATAAGTGAAGCCAAAAGTACATCTTGAAAGCGTGTATTCGTTGAAAGGGGTGTTAACTTAAGTCCGTCGTCCATAGCAGCAGACTATTAGGAACATGTTTGTGTAGGAATTCTCTTAGTTTTTAAACAGGGACCCTCAAAATTATACAGTACTAGTTTTCCGCCAGGGGCTTCGCCCGCGTGGTCTGGGTATTTCTCATAACTTTCAACCCCTTACAGCCCCTTTTTCGCATTAAAAAGTAGCCTTTGTCCTTTCTTAGGCTTTAGACTATCTGTGCACCAAATTTAATTTAAATCCGTTTAGCAGTTTTGGCGTGAAAGCGCGGCAGGCAGACAGACAGACAGACTAAAGTTACTTTCGCATTTATAGTATTAGCAAGGATAATAAATTATACTAAAAGAGATAGAATTGAACTCTTATTTCCAATCTCACCAGTTTACGTCAGTATTCCGCTGCCGCACCAGTATGGATCGGATAACGCGTCACTTCCCATATTGTGATTCAAGTTTATTAATTTTTTTGTACTTTGGGAACATTAAAATATTCAAGTCATCTGTTGTTGGCAGGGCATTATAGCAAAACCAGATTGTGACTGTAAACAGAACGATTGTGTTTTGTAGCACAACTTAAGTCTTTTGCCCAGCTGTGGACCGCGACGCTATACCTAGACAATTAATTAAAAACTACTTAGTTTTCGAGATTAACTATTTATGATTATTACTGTTTGGATAATGTAACACATAATTATAGGTATTTATTATGCAATGATCAATTTCCAACTCGTTGTGATCTTCCATAAGGTATATTATTTAATAGCTAGGTAATAATCCTTATCTGAGTATGAGTAATCGTGTTTTAAAAGGGAAAAACGAAAGTAAATCCAACAAAAGCTTCTTACAGACCCTCAAAATGCGTAAATTATTCGTTTTCCTCGTATTTATGCTACCGCTAAAGTTCTGACATCAATCGTGTTAGAAATATTGCTTCCTGATCCTTCCTAATAAGTGCCAACGAAATAATAATATCGGCGCCACGCGCCACTATATTCTCGTGACGAAAATATATCTATCCAGACGAGATAATGCCACGACAAAAATATGTCACAGCAGCAGATGTGTCACTTGGCTTATCGTCTTCATCATTCGACAATTCGATTTGATCGACAGATGTTTCTCGCTTTTTCAAATGACGTGGATGTCATATACCTTTGAGAGGGATGCTTAGGTGTCTTTGTTATGGTGACTTTATCCTCATATCAGCTTGGCAGTGTATGATAGGCATTATATCTTAAAGAACATTCAACTCTTGATTAAGGAAATGTTCATGTTCCTACGCCTAAATAAGGAAAAAAGCGTTTTCTGTCTTCGAGGTTAAAGATTATTTGGTTGAAGGAATCTGTATGAGAATCGATATAATGTTGTGTACAGTAGGTACGCGCGGCATAACTTGGCCGGGCTGAAGTTAGCCGTGGTTGCGCAATATACAATTTATAACCTACACAATCCATTGCGCATTCAAACGGCTAACTTCGGTTCGGCCAAGTTCCGCAATCGACTCTTAGAAGTCATTACGTAAATACTGGAGTACGCAGAGATGTAATATCTCGTCACTAGTCTATCGCCATTAACCGCGCAAAATCCAAACTCCGAGCTGGTACTGAAAATTTCATAGAAAGACAAGATAACACCTGGGAATCGAACCAAGGACTACAAGCGAAACCGGCGCTTATGACCAGAAGGCTAATAAGGCAACTATATAATAACGAGATAAGTATAAGGAATCACCAACACTAACAATAAATTACACAGAGCAAAAATTAAACGTTTAAGCATCCAATTAGAGCACTTCTGTCATCTTGCTTTGCTGAAAGCCTGTAAAAAGCTGTTTTTAAACCGAAAAACGTAAAGAACGAAACTTGACAAAGTTTGAAGTCTACAATTATGTTTGTTAATTGCTCGGAGCCCGCGGGCCGGCTGGACTCGACTTTATCGTACAGATCGAGCACAACTCGAAATCTACTTGTGTGAGCATTGTCAAGTTTGGCGGTCGCCTGGAAACGTCGAAAGATACATACAAACTTCGCTTAAAATATAACTTCGTTTATTATTTTGTATTATGAAAGTTGTCGGTCCTAGCAGAGGTTGGGCATTTGCCGGCTGTGTTTTAATGGTGATGGGTCACCGACAGGTTTTACCTTGGGTGGGTTTCCTGGGTGATCGTACATAAAAACTTGTAAACGTAAGAAGATCAAAGGGTTAGGGTAAAGTTTTTAGAGAGTTCTTTAGTTCAAAATTATCAGCATATACAAAGGAAACAGAACAGAACAGTACCTACTTGGAAACACTGGGATGACGCCTTTGCCGACCAGTGGGACATCAATGGCATCAATAAAAAAAGAATAAGAGTATGTAAAGCCAGGTTTTAATATGCAACAAGTTGAATCAATGTTTGTGTATGCAATATGACATGAGATGATACGAGATGTTACTCAGAAACTAACAGCTAACTAAATAAACAAGCACGCAAGACTCACAAACGTTAACTTTTAATCACTGACTGGCACTACTCCAGCACTACGTTAACGTGAGAAACGAGAACTGCTTAGCCTTCTTCATCTTCAGGCATATTGCCAATCTGCTTGAATCTTGCTAGAGCCAGCCATACGACTAATAAGGGAAAGTTAATTTAATTTTACAAAAGCCTAAACTTGATCCGTTATCTTGGCTTCTTGTTATCTCGTAGTTCGTAGTTCGTACCCTTCGGGGAATACAGGCATGATCGTATGTTATGTTATTAGTATACTTACCGAAGAGTATTTGCCATGTTCAGTGTGCACTGCTAGCTCAAGGTATGTAAACACACGAAATCTGTTATGAATTTCATTTTAATGCTTTTAAGATTTCTAGAGAACTTTTAAATTTTCATATACGTACCAGTATTATTCTTGGTGAAAACACCAGCCAATATAGCCATTGCATTAGTCCGTATGGCCAACTTTTCACATATTTTCAACATTTATATTAAAACTAACTGAAACTTCTGCAAGTTTTGATTTATTAAAGTTACAAAGCATGGATGAAGTTGTGTCTAAAAGTATCGCTAGTGAAGATTTAACGTGGTCATCAATATCCGTTTAATACCGTAGTCGGCGAAGTAATCTCTTTTTAGTATCACCTCGGCTGGCCCGCGTAAACTTTGACCTAATTGGATCAGCCAGAAACACTCCGCAAAAGTGTGTTCCAGAACTTGACATGACATTAGAACTACCATTCACATTGACACATACAAAATTTTAAAATATAAATGTCTATTTTGTTTTTTATTCTGGACTTGCGAAATACAATTAAAAAAAGATGTTATACTTATTTCCGTTAATTCAAGTGCGCAAGTACGTACACCTACTTTTAAACAAATCTAGAAAGTTTGGGAAACTTGGTAGAACCCCTTTGTTTGTGGTCCCCCTTCGACTCACGTTGTGTCGAACAAGTTAGATTGAAAAACGTTTGTCAATAAGTATCGCGTTCATCTGTTAAATATGTAGCAGCTACTTAAAAAGATGCCACCGTCTGGCCTGGCCTGCCACTCCTGCCAGTCGTCATGACGACAAAATAAAATATGATTACAAAAGATAAATACGGCCATTTTCACCACCTCTGGATAACCTAAAGTAGATAGGATTTAAAAAAAGGAACTATAAAATTATCTGGCAAGTAATTTATCGGAAACCTATCATGAGGTGGTGAAACAGGCCCTAAGGCTAATATTCAGAGACGCCCCTAAGCGTAAATAATCGTCTCTGAATATAAGCCTTAGGCTATATTAAATCCTGGTTTTTTGCTTGACAATCTTTTCTAATAAAGGAAGAGCGGTTAAGTATGCCAAACTGAATATTTACACATAATATACTACATTATTAGCTAATAAAGTAGATATTTATATTAGGCATATTTATATTGTCAGTCAGATATTCATTAAGACGTTTCATTATATATGAAACCATAAAGTGTCAATATTGTGTCGGTACACAGTGTCTGTGATGCCATGACGGGACATAAAATTATAGGGCGCGGTAACTTGTAATTTCACTAGCACTAATGCTGCCCGCTGTCGCTTGTCCCGCCAAATAACTACCCAGGCGTATGAGTGTCAGTTGACTAATGAAAGACTACCGAAAGACTACCGACGCTTTAATGGACTTCATTTAGTTTAAGTTACATGAAGTACATAAGTTAAATAAAGGAAGGTAGAGCTACTTCCGAAATTGACCGATAGTATAACCTGAGTTTCAATATATTTTTCTGTGTTGTCTAGGTTTGGGTACATTCTGCCTTTCAGTTCCACCTTTGGTGTTTAGGAAAAGGTGCGTTATTAAGCTTCTTCTTGCTTAAAATCCAAATATAGGCATTGCTCTCCGTCGCTGAGCAACGGGCCTCTGAC
This sequence comes from Acronicta psi, assembly GCA_946251955.1. NCBI lineage: Eukaryota > Metazoa > Arthropoda > Insecta > Lepidoptera > Noctuidae > Acronicta > Acronicta psi. Next base: position 3,079,236 of record OX276475.1, on the reverse strand, counting down.
GAGCGACAGGCGGTAGGATATTTCTGGAAATTACAATAAACTTACGTCGGGTGCAAGGATGAGGAAAATTATTTTGCGATGATCCACCCGCCAGTCCAGGGTGGTGACTAAGCTACGTACAGTTCTGACAAGCCAGCCTGTCCTGCTAATCGTTGCAAATGTCACGAATCCCATGGCTGTGACTGGGCAATGGTAGGCAAGTGCGGTTTTTTAGTTAGACACAGTCTAATATACCCGTCGCAGGCGCAGACCATCTATGAGCATGTTCAGAACTCCAAATTAAAAGGTTTATCTTGGTTAGGCAAGTGACAGCCTTTCTTAAAATTGCTTTTTTTAAATTTCGGGGTGGCATGCTCACTTTGTGACCAAACCCTTTTCTATAATAAAGAGAAAAAAAAAATTGCTTCCTTGTTTCAGCACTTCCCTGTAAGTTACATTGCAATTTTCCAGATATTTAGCAATATGTTTGGTATTTACTATTGGGTTTGTACGGAAGCTGTCCAGTGACTGCTCCGTTTATTCTTACAGCCTCTTTAATGAGGTCTTTAGGATTTTTTCTTTTAAGTCCAAGATACTTGGCGTAATCCTCCATACTAAAGTTACCGTTAAATTACATGGCAGATAATTTCATAAAATTATTGTTCCATTTTTGAATTAATCTGGCGGTTAACGGCTATCCACTATTTGACAGCGGCGACAGACCATAAATATTAAAATAAAATGTTTCGTCTGTTTTTTATCAAAACTTGGTGACAGAATTAGACCATTAATATCATTCGCTTATCGCCTGTAATTAATTACATAAAAGGTAGGTAGCACTGTGGCGGTACGTATTTTGTGTAATAGCTTGTGCGGTTTGTAAGCCATTTTTCAAAGTTAATTAATGTTTATTAACGTGTGCAGAAGGTGTATACGTGCTGGCTTATTAATTAAGTATGGGGTGTTGTGTTTAATTCATGTTTGACGTCCAATTCTAACGATTAAAATTGTTGTTCGTTGTATGGATAAAGGTCGTAATTTATACTTATTTCAAGAGTAAACAATAAAGTTGTAAAATGTTGTTGCATGGCTCGTGTCTCTTGGCTACGGATAGGATCTCTTCGGACGTAAATTAGCGTCTCTGTTTTAGATCTAAACTAAGTTCACCATTCATTTTAACTACTGTGTTAGATCTAAAATGGTCTCTGATTAATGGAAAAACTCCAACTCATTAAACCGTTTTTGAATGTACATGTGTGCAAAAGAAAAGTTGGAAATGAGCTTTCGCTTTTTCACTAGAATACTGCTTCCTCAAGTTTATGCAACGAAATAACAACTTTAGAATGAGTAAGTTAAGGGAGACGATCAGGAACAAAGTTCTTATGTTTTCATACTAATCACGACACAACGTTAATAGTAGTCAGGCGTTGGCTACGTAGGTATGCTGGTTTCTATGAAAGAAATTCCCTGTTCGTTATTGGGAATGTACGTGCTGGATAAAATTGATCTTTGTAGTGGGATCGCCTACGGTCGCAATTATTAATAGCTGCAAAACCAAGTATGATCATCATGATACCATGGAACATTTTTACAGAGGGTAGGTATTTAGGTAAGCGACGTGTCTAATTCCTTCGAAGGAACATAATGGTTTACTGGAAACAAACTTGTCAAGTCAACCCACGCGTAGGTAGCCCTCTCGTTAACTACATTACGGGAACCGAACCGTAGGTGTGCAATGTAGACATTGCTTAGTGTAAACATCATACATATATGAGGTGAGCCAAAGCAAACACTGATGGAGTGTTGTGGCCCGATATTTCACCTGTAACAGTCTCCCCGCTTATATCCTTCAGGTTTTACTTGATACTGAGACATAACTCGTGGATATTTTGAAAGTATTGAAATTAAACGAAATGAAATGATATTTATTTCTGCAAATAGGTATTTCAAGGACAGTTTTACAAGTGATGTTTTAAAGAGATGTAGGGCATAGCCATTTATGGCTCAAATCTGGAGCAGCCCATCTGGAGAAGTACCTCCACCTTACAGTCAACTGCAGCCAAATAACACACTTTATTGTGTATTGTGTTCCTGCAGTGAGTAAGGTCGCCAGAGCTCCTTCTAAGGATGCGCTGCGCTGGCAGTAAGAGGAATATTCCCTCAAACTGTTGGCGCAGTGAATCCTCCATAAACCTCTAAGAGGTTTTTCGGGTCGGCAACGCGCGAGTGATACCCCTGGTGTTGCAAGCGTCCATAGGCTATGGTAACCGCTTACGGCGGGCCGTATGCTTGTTTGCCACCTTATTGGTAAAAAAAAAGTTTTTTTTAAACTAGATGGCGCCGGCATTTCTTACCAGACGACCTCTGAGAAGAAACGCCGAAACAAACTCAAAGAATCATAGTCTCTTTGAATGTCCAGACAAAATACCAATAGGTATGTGAGTTTCACAATGCAGGCAATATGTCTGAGAAAGGCCTTTTAGCCTTTGCGGTTTTGGGGAGACCAGTCCCTCAGACCAATCCGGCGATGATACCAGATCGGTAGGACATTGGCGTAGCCACCAGACAGAGCTGTGTGTTTTTGTATAGGTGTTACGAATGAGGTACGCTTTATGCTTTCACTGTAGGCTGACGTTGACATTTTAATGAGTAAGTTCGTAATGTCGCGACGAGAAACGTGCTTTACGACTTGACTAAGACGACATAAGTGGTCTCTATGCTGGCAGTTCATATATTTAAATTATATACGATGGTTCCCACTTATTCTGAATGTTGTTAACATAATTTTGTTACGATTACATTAGTATATTTTAAAATATTAATATCATCGGCCCATAAAATCCTTAACTTTGATACCGTGAACTACTTTAGATGTTTGCTACTTACTGCTGAAATACTGAGTAAAATTGGGAAAGTTTATGTTGATTCCTAGTTTATACAATCTGGTGGTGCTGATAATGCTACGATTGCGATTAGCTACCTTCGTTTTCAAGAGATTTGACTCCATGTTTGGTGTAGTGTAGCGGGTAAAGTCACTGTTGTGGGTTCTATCTGAAAAAAAAAACAGTTTTTTTTGAGTTGAGTCGTAATCGTAGGTATTTGACGTAATTAAGCTTCAAGCTAGAGATTTCTTTCAGATCAGTTCAAATCCAACCCAGCATAATAATTAGTGTCTCTTTGTTTTCTTCACAAATACATATACTTTCTTCTTCTTCTTGATGTTTTTCAAGAGTCGAGTTTAGTGATCTTCTTTAACGTATTTTCTTCTTTAGGAGAAGCTTTTCTGTTAAGCTTTTTGCCATCGCAAGCAATTTCAAGTAAGGGTTCTGCTGTACTGCTATCGACGTGAATAATGTGTGACTTTGTAAAGATGTTTCAGGAATTTTAATAGGTACAAAATATATACAAGGTGATATATTGATATACGCCATTCAAACTTTTGACGACGTCTGTGGTCTAGTGGTTCGAGTACCGGACTGCTGATCACGATGTCGTGGGTTCGATTCCCACAAGACACAAATATTTATGTGATGATGAATATAAGTATTTGTGTTTGTCTGGGTGTTTCCTATGTATAATAAGTATGTATTTACAAAAAAAAAGTATATAAGTATTATATCCATTGTCTAGTACCCATAGTACAAGCTCTGCTTAGTTTGGGACTAGATGGTGCTGTGTAAAAATGTCCCCAAAATATTTATAATTTATAAAAATTTATTTATAAACTGTTGCATTCCTAGATGCTGGGTATATCCTTTACATGTTTGAATTTCTAGTGGTTTTTTATAGCATCCTCTAAATGATATGGGATGACCCATTTTCATTGGGAGGTCACAGTCGCATTACGAATGCATTATGCAGTAGAATAGAAATAACTTACGTTCTCATTTAAAAAGTTATGTCTAGGATCTTTCAAATGCTTCATGTGCCATTTTGACATTCAAATGGGGAATGCAGATGCAAATGGCGCTATGTGATCCAGATCATGAAGTAATTTAATATTTCTCTTCATAATATTTGTTGGTGTACATTCGTGATATGAAAATTTTTGATTTTAATAATTCTTTTATCAACCTAAACATTGTAGGTAGTTTTCTCTTACAATATATACAATATTATGCAATGTGCCTGTAGTTAAATAATTTTTGTGGCTAGGTAGGTATATTGTTTCAAATATTCGTCGAAGTCCGAGAAATTTTCCTATGTGGAAACAAATTGGAAATAGGAGGTTGGAGGTTTGTTATAGGGGTTGAAACTGAGCGCAAGTGAAGCTGCAGTTAAAAGCTAGTATTAAATATAATCGTGACATCTTTTTAATATCTAGGTCTGTTTACACTTCAGGACAGCTAAAAATATGTTTTTGCTACATTAGTCTTCACTATACCATTATCTTGTCCCGTTCATAATAAGATAATAGTACCTACATATTTGGTTTAAACTCGGGTCATTGGCGCAATCTGCTGTTTTACGCCGTTTATGTCCAAGCGGAATGGCATTTTTGCTCCTTTTTTATAGGCATTTCTCAGCTTCAGCATGAAAAATAAACGTAGTCCTCTTTATAAGAGATTTATGAAGGACTGATGTTGTATCAGGATATAGTAGGCTGTAGCCTTAAGCTGTCTTGGTTCGGACGTGCGCTGTCGTAGTACGCGCCCCACGTACGAGTTAATCCTTACACGATCTACATTCATCTCAGTATATCATGAATTTCGGTAGAAGAGATTAACCTGTACCGTTTCCATTAATAATTCCACCGTCGGAAATCAGTTTCGTATGAATTCTGCTTAATAAGTTTGCGTTGCCCAAACATGGAATAAAAATGTAAATGATAGTTCGTCTATTATTCAGGTGGAGAGGTATAGCTTTTGTACATAATTAACGATATTTACTATATATATGTAGATGTCCACGGATTGTTATATGCACAGTCCGTGTGGCGGTGTGCTGACAGTGCCGCCAGACTGGTCGCTATCGATTTCGTGTCATGCACTAATTTTAGAAAAATCTATGTTATAAATTATAGCTTCGACACCGCCACCGCCGGGACCAGTTCTAATGCTTTGTATTTATAGACAGATTTTATTATTTAGGACAGTTGAAGTATCAAAAACGTTTACTTTGAATATACATTGAACGCAAATCTCACTTCTCGTTTATCTTTTGAATTCCATTCGCGCTTCTTCCTGCATATTTTTAGGAGCCGTCAATTTGCGCGAGAATTTCTGGAATTGCCAACGCATTTCGAAAAAGTTAATTGTGGATGGGTTTACTAAGAATCAAAGACTTCTAGTACAATCAGCGGGGAACATACTTTGTTTTTTAAAGTTCTTATGATTGATGTGTTCAAAACAAATGGGATTGAGATCTATTTGCCCTTGTCTAAGTTTTAACAAGACATGTTTGTGTCTTTACTCTAAAGTGTTTGTTTCCCTATTTCCGCACAGATTTAACTTTTTACTAATGGAAAATGTTGACACTTATAATGTAGGTGTGAACTTATGTTACTACGACCTTTAAAAGCAAACATAACGTACGAGGTACTACGAAAATTAGGGTCCCCGTGGTATGATACTAATTATAATGCCGTGTAACAGTTGTCATTTACCTGAAAGTAATAATCGTCTTTTGAAATAGTTTCAAGCAAAGAGTCGCCATACCATGGAAAATGAGTGCTCAGTTGTGGTTCTACTGATAGTGATCGTCGTCTTTTTATAACTAGTATTGTTTCAAGCAAGGAATGGCTCAATCATATAAAATTGGCGCTCAGATCGTTATACACCTGAAAGTTATAGACGTCTTTTACGATATCTTCGGGAAGAGGGTATTTTCGACTACAAACGAGTGAAGAGGACAGGTACTTGAAGAACGAAAGCTATTAACTACTTGTGTTAGTGCGAGATCTTCAGTAGTAATAATAAATAATGAGCCTTATTTATATTCGCGTAGGTTTCAACGCGATCTGCATTATAGCGACATGTCTACTTGTGGTTTATTGTATGATTATGAGTTTCCGTTGTTCCCACGCGTGGTGTAAAGTTTAGACTGATTCGTCCCAGATCAGTGGCTAGATTTTTAAACTGACTTCCTTTGGTTTTGGTTTGCAAAAAAATCAGACGTCAATGTTTAAGTCATTAACATCGTCCTCCGCACCTGTGACGTTTGGGAGGATAGAAAAGTGACCAATATGGCAGAAAGTATAGGGTCAAATGTTCTTGAGTTATATCAATCTTCTGAAGTAATTTAATGCTTTCTATTTAAAAATGTATTTTAGACGGCAGTTGGCAAAGCCGAGATGCTTTAAGAATTTGATTCTGGTCTATATTCTAAATGCAAGAATAAATCGTGTCGCTATTGAAAGTGCAGAATGTATAATTCAAGAATACTTGGGTATTTTCTGTGCTAATGGCGTGAGTTTGCAGAACTCATCGAAGACATATTTTAGCTGGAATCTTTCACCGTTTCAAAAGGTTTTCATTCGTTTCGACTAACAAAATTGCAACATTTCCACTGACAACTTTAACTGACCTGAATTTTGTAGTAAATGTTATCTAGTCCTATTGATAAAGTCCTCTGAATATCTTTAAAAAGATATTATAAACTTATTCCTGGAAGGAAAATACGATCTTAGGCTCCCCTGAACATGTTACAAATAACATGGCACATCCCTAGGATGATATTTACTTGTATCGCATTATATTAACGCACATTCCCTCACAATTTATTTATTAAAGCTGCTGTACATATATTTGACATTGGCAACCGGTCTCGCTCGTAGTAACGAGCGTCTCATTTCGTATGCCTCAAGCCATCAGATAATCAGTGCATAAATATAACAAAATTGAAAATCTCCCCGATCCTAACTCGTGACCTATTTTACCGGGCACGCTGTACCGTTACTGTCATGTCATTTTAATTGACGTCTATAACGGGCGGGGACCAATGGGGCGCCCGCCTATCAATACGTCCAGTCCATAGAATTTTAAGATACGTTCAGTAATGCTTTCCGATTTTAATTGGTATTGAATTTAAATTGTTATCGTAAAATATGTGCAGTTAACCTTAGGGTTCAGGCATTCTTTTTATCTTACATCGTTTTAGATTTTTTTTTAATTCGGCGTGGCTGTCGTATCGCAGAGAGAGTTCATCGTAAGTTCGTAACGAAAATAAAGTAGGTAAGAACCTATTTTAACTGGGTTATTGATTTGATGATGATACTTATCTCCTTCCAGCCAAGAATTTACCTAATATTTTTTTATGTCAAGTTGCTTCAGGTTCTTGTAAAGCTTCGTCAGATTTTAATTAAATTTCCCAGTTTCAAACTTCGAACATCGAAGTAACCTGTTCGGTGCTTTTTCCTATTGATAAACTCGCTCTCGCTTCATCTTGATAACACGAAAACACGGCTAACGCTCCGGGGCATGTTGCGAATAAAAATAAACAACTATGAACGAGACGTGGGAATTAAAAAATAAATGTTTTACACACAAACATACATCACGCAAGCAGCCATAAAATCTCATTATGTTAACTACCATCATCATCAGCATACTGCTGTGTACGGTTCAATAAAAGGTGTGGTTAGGCTAGAGTCTAGCAGGTAGCCTTGTGTAGGTTATTAGACTCCACACGCCAAATGGAAAAATCTCTGAGAAAAACATTGTGAGGAAACCTGCATGCCTGAGTAAGAGTGTCCGGTGGAAGAGAGTGATAATTAATCATTAAAACGCACATCATTACGAAGTCAGAGGTGCGTGCCCTGGATTTTATCTCGAGACCTATGATTTGGAAGTTCAGTGGTTAAATCCCTAGGCCAATACTCCTTTATTTGAACAATACAACCCTTAAATAAGTATGTTTTCCCTAACATTTGTACGTTTTTTGTGACGCCAATTTGTCGGTGGAATCGTTAGACTTATCCGATAAATTGTGCTCTGTTCGAGGTCGGTCGGTGTTCAACAAAATGATCGTTATAGTGGTGTTTCATCACGCGAGCCCCGATTTGTCGATATGGTGGCGAGGAAAAGTGCGAACACATCTAATAAGCTCGATTTAGCAACCCATCGTATTTGAGCTGGTCTGAAATCGATAAATTGTACTCTGTGTGTAGTTAGTGTGATTATTTGACGGTTAAAGCTCAATCGATAGTTTATTTTACATTCACCAAAGATATGATCATTCTTTTTATCTAGATTTTTTAGGTAAAAATCTGGATATCGTGCCAAAAAGCACGTGACTTTTTTGTGTTCTTCTAATTGGATATCCCTTTTTTGTAAATTTATCTTCCATTGCTGTAACAGTAACTTTGTTTGCAGGATCCCAAAATACGTAACGTAGTGCTGATCGGGTCTCAAGGATCTCTAGAGGAAAAGACTGTCACCGTGTGTCATGGCGCTGATTTCGTAAACGTAACGTTCATCAATTTCTGCTGCACTAGAAAGGAAATTGCACAGGTAAGTCGCTAACATAGTACCTCCATTAGTACCTAAATATATAAGAACCCCAGGTGGGCTATTAACACTTCAATCAGCTAATTGGTTTAAATGTGCATAATGTTTCTACTTGATACTAGGATAAATCGATAATAGCCGCGTTGAAATCGCTAGACCATTTTTCTGAAAGTATACGCAAACATGTGTAAAAAAACTTCAACATTTCGTTTTCCAATTTAATTAAAGCAGTAGGTAACCAGCGTTTGGTTAGCGCAATATGATGGAAAGTCGTGATCAGTGCTGTTAACACAATATGGGACAGTGCATTTGGAATAACAAATGATGGCACGTAGACTATTCCGCGTAAAGGTATCCACACAATAGCGCGGATTTCACCTAGTCTGATATGTGCTCAGCGGAGCGTGCCGAATCCGTGTCGTAGGCGTAGCGCTCCTGAACCGGATGAAAACTTTTCTCTGTTGCTTTGTGTTCATTGACGCTGCCATTCCGAATGCTCGCCGTGGTGAGCTCACATATTGGCATACTTTGCAGTTTGCACCAATTCCGTGATTGAATTCAATTTCATTAGTTGCGGAAAGCTACATACAGATTCATGTGCGACCTTTTTGTTCGGATTAAGTGGATTGACTGCGGCTTCGGTCCAATTTATAAGCTCCATATTATGTTAGGGACTTTACCAAGTCAGGAACTCAGGACCAACAGAATAACATTAACCTAAACTAGAATCTGTTTCCCAATAAGTTTGGATAACGTAATTGCACCGTCAACAAATTGATTACACGGGGTCGACGAAAGAGCGCTCAGGTGTAAAAAAGAATATTGGGAAGGACGGCAGAATCTTCGATCGTCTCCAATCCACAAAAACGGTGAACCGGTCTCTAACTAATAGAGGGAGAATTTATGGAAAAATTCAACGAATTCTCAACTCCATGGAAAATAATACATTGAATGCGGTAGGAAATGCTGAATAATGGGAATTCGGGATATATTATACAGGGTGTTTGGCGCATGGACCGACACAATTTTTTCAGGGATTTGGGAGGTCATTAGCTAAGTTCTACCCATACACCCTTTGTCCCAAGTGTCACGGTTGGTTACATATGATTTTTTTTTAAATGAAAAAAAAAATGCCCAAAATGCTTCCTTTAATTCGAAATAACTTTTTTGTTTGTGGGTGTAGTGACACAAAACAAATTTTGTTGCATTCTCCAAAGTCTTTTAAATCTAAAAACATCTTTGTTTTATTACAACTGTTTTCAAGAAAATTCCTTACAAGCTTCCAAAGTTATTTTTTTTATTTAATGAATGAAATTTTACAACTTCTAAATTAATTCTAAAAAAAACTAAAAGCCATATTGAACTTATCTTTATTTTAAAAAGTTCTTTAGTTGATACCCTTTCTAACGGTATGCTACATGTCATAGAAATTATTCATTATGTAGTCAAAATACTAGTTAGGAGAGTCAGGGTTAAGAAAAGACTTTTTAAGGTTATTTTGTTTTATTAAACTAAAGTTATAAAAAAGGAGGCAAAACACCGAGAGAGGTGGAAAGTAATGGGGGAGGCCTTTGCCCAGCAGTGGGACAGAATAGGCTAGTTAAAAAAAAGTTATAAATCTTGTTCAAATTGACCTCTTCCATTTCGTATGCATGCACGACATCTGTTTCTTATTTCAACTGTCGTTGTACGTAGTCGCATTTCTTCTTTCATAGTTTGGAACGCGCCGGTTATTCGTTCAATCAGAACTTCCCTAGTGGGCACTTCTGTCTGGTAAACCAATTCTTTTGCACGTCCCCAGACGTAAAAATCCATAGGCGTCAGGTCTGGGGACCGTGCGGGCCACGGAATAGGGCCGCCTCTACCAATCCATGCGTTTGGAAAGGCATTATTTAAATGCTCTCGCACGTTCAGTTGGTAGTGTGCTGGACAGCCTTCATTTTGGAAAACTATCGGCACACCTTCTTCCAAAACTGGCACAACAAGTTCGGGTAGATCATTGATTAAAAAATTTAAATAAATGTCTCCATTCAACCTTTCTGGCAAAAAATATGGGCCGATGAGATTGCGTCCAATAACACCAGCCCAAACGTTGACACTGAACTTTCTTTGAAAAGAACTCTGCCTTCTAACGCGAGGATTTTGGTCTTTGTGACTCCAGTGGTGAAGATTGTGGAGATTCACTATTCCCTCACGGCTAAAATTTGATTCATCGGTCCACAAAATTCTTTTCAAGAAGTCGCCATCTTCGACGTCTGTATGCAGTATAAATCTGCAGAAATCCAGCCGTGTACCTGTCACATCCCGAACGTCCAACCCAATGTTAGACAAAGACAAAAATCATTTTACATGTGCAAGAAAGAGACGAACTTTTTAACTGCGCTTACATTGACGGTATCATTCAAACTGGTTCCATTGTTGTGTGCGGTTCGGCCGTGGCATAGTAGTATCCCTTATTTTTACAACATAATGAATAATTTCTATGACATGTAGCATACCGTTAGAAAGGGTATCAACTAAAGAACTTTTTAAAATAAAGCTAAGTTCAAAATGGCTTTTAGTTTTTTTTATAATTAATTTAGAAGTTGTAAAATTTCATTCATTAAATAAAAAAAATAACTTTGGAAGCTTGTAAGGAATTTTCTTGAAACCAGTTGTATAAAACAAAGATGTTTTTAGATTTAAAAGACTTTTGAGAATGCAACAAAATTTGTTTTGTGTCACTACACCCACAAACAAAAAAGTTATATCGAATTAAAGGAAACATTTTGGGCATTTTTTTCATTTAAAAAAAAAAAATCATATGTAACCAACCGTGACATTTGGGACAAAGGGTGTATGGGTAGAACCTAGCTAATGACCTCCCAAATCCCTGAAAAAATTATGTCGGTCCATGCGCCAAACACCCTGTATAGGGAGCGCTGGTAACACGATCTCTACTAATAAATAATAACGATGTACGTCATACGTATGACATCATACTCAACTTACCTTAGAAGACGACAATAATAATGGGTAAGGCACGGTTAAATACATCCAGCATGAGAAGAGAGACGGGAAAAGCTTCGAGCGCTGTAACAACAATAAACGACTGCCTGTAAAGATTTGCCCGATCTTTTTGTCGCAACCATGATTAAAGTAGATGTTTATTTTAGCCAAGTGCGAGTTTTTCATCATTATTGTAGGTATGAGCAGTTATTCACGGAAATCGTTTGAAAAAAACAGTCTCTGCTTTAGCATTTCGGAGTGTCAGTGATAAATTGTGCACAGCCGTATATTTAGTGATGGGATAGTCGAAGTGAATACTCGTAGTGATGCTACGGTATGGCACAGATCCGCCGGGGTCAAGGTTCCCGCGTATAATAAGCACGTACTGTTCTTAATTTTATATTTTGTTTTTTTGACAACCATTGTAGCTATTTTGAAATGTAGAGTCATCGTGACGAGTGTATAAATTTAGTTAATTATACGTTTCGTGTAAGCTTTTGAACAGTTAATTAATAAGACACGAAATTGGTATTTTTTTACTTCATTAGATAATCGCTGTTGATATATTTTTGTATACATAATTATGTTAGTATATGTACAGCAACTTCTATGATTCTAATATCATCAATGATAAACTATTACATTCTATAAGGAAACTTTGTTTGATACAAGACTACTGTTTAACATAATACAGTTGATCGATTGTCTACCCTTTCGTGTATAAATACGACATGTTGAATGTTTTGACAATGTAATTAGAATTGTCCCTTACTTTAAAAGCACTTAGTTGACAAAGTCACGTTTGATGTCATGTTTATTTGCTGTCATACTTACATATAATCAGAAGGCGCGTTCTGTACCCTACGACACATAACAGCTTTTAAATTTATGACTACTTACTTAATGTAGCACTCTGAGTAAATGTAACGTTCTCTTTTACCAATAGATGATATTTTATTCTGTTATACGGTATCTAATGTTCTTGAATTAAACAGTAATGGTTTCTTTATCTGACGATTTCGGTTGCTTTTATTTACGGTGCGGATTTGATATTTTGACCCAAGATTTAAATTTTAGCCGACTTTCTTTAATTCTGCTTTAGTTATAGGATAGGTATATTACCGGAAAAAAGTTCGGGATATTGTTGGAACAGTCATTTCGCTTTGTTCGTTTTTTATACAGAAAATTTCTTATTCATAACATTACAATATAATCTCCTTACTCGTACCGTTTTCTGGACGTTAAAAAGTATAAGTTAGAATAGAATATGAAGCGAAAGTGTATTTTAATTTTATTTTTATTAACATTCGTATGTATTGTTGGCAGTTATGGACCGAAGGCTTGTTCGCGTTGGCGTACAACCTAAACCAACTGAACAATCCCACCATCAAGTTCCTTGAGAAGCTACACACCAAGATCGCACTCAAAGCTGACAAGTCAGGGAAAATTCTCGTCAAAAAGTAAGTTGCTACGTCTTTTTACTTCATCCGTCGTATTTATAGTTTTACGATCCGTGATAAGGACTGTTTTATTTTATAACTTGGTATCTCCTCTTGAACCATTTCTCTAGCGTTTAATGGCTTGTAACGGGTCAATAAATACCATTAAAACTTTCAGAGCTTTAAAGGATTTGAGAACAATAGAAAGTTTTATGAAATTGAGATGTACTGAGCGCTTGTGCTATTTGTTGGCCTCATTCTGGTGGCGATGGCGTCCGTGCGCGTGAATCACATTTAGCAAAAGTATCTTGAGTTTTAATGATAACGATGCATTAATAGACCTAGTTGATCAGTTTAGTAATATAGTAACCCTTTGACTTTTACGACTGGCGCGAGAAGATAAACAGCTGATTTAATGTATCTCAAGCCTGACTAGCTATAAATCGTGCCTAGTTGTTACTATTAAATAATCGCTTCATAGAATGCAGTGTTATAAATCATTACAGAAGTTAATGGACATTGTGATGAATATGATTAGCTATTTGCTTCGCGTAAACTTCAATGTTGAGATTGTTCAGCGGTTACTGTTTTCCTCGATGAGTCTTATCACACATTTCGCCTCAGGTTCCTTATAAAAATCTTTGCCTCACACTGTCCTGTACAACGATTGAAATATGTAACAGTATTCTCTATTTGTTTGTTTGATTTTATTGTTTTTACTTATCAGGTAATGTTAGCGATACTTGCGTTATCTGTCATTGTCATCTTACTTACATGTTAAGTTCGTTGGACCGCGTTGAGTACAAACCTTCGTCAAACCACTGTTGACACATATGTGACAAACTTATCGGATGTTAATATATTTACCCGAAACTTAGTTACGTATTTATGAGGTCGAAATTTCCGTAGCAGTGTTTACATTCAGAAATTAGGAAAAAGGCTAGCGAACAAAGTAATCAACAATTTGTTTATTACATAAAGCTCCCTTATTTACGCATTTCTCGTCCGACTAAATCTAATTTCTGCGACACCTACCTATCTCAGAGTACGACAAAACAAGATTATGTCGTTGTCGTTTCATGTGACACGGCCAAGATTCAATGCATTTTTAATCAAGTAAACAACAGTTGCTCTGCGCCGTGCTTTTACATTTTTTATCCGGGACCCTATAATGGTAGTTGTCTGTTGATACATAACAAACGCATGAAGGTTGTCACTACTCTGTTGTCCGCGTGTAATGTTGAACAAGTATTGTTTGTTTACGCGGCTGACTGAGCGACGTGTTTACTTGTATTCTTTTACCGCACGTGTCTTACTAAAGTACACAGGTCGTACGGCTCCGAGTACATCACCAATGCTATGTTAGATATTCAGCAAACAGCAACACACATTCTTGAGTGGATATTTTTGTTAATGCCAGCGCTCTGCCGGTTATGATAATTTTACACAAATGTAACTCTAAAATCTATTAAGGCGTTTGCCTTGAAATATGTAAAAACTTATTTTAATATTTTCGATAACTATTTTTTGTTTCTTTTTTCGATACGTTTAATGTTGTTAGGTTATGTTCATACTATGGCTGAACTATTCGGTACACTATTTGCTATCCGAATTTGAAACTGCGCTTTTCTTGCGTGTGGAATTATAAATCCCATAATGTTCCACTGTTTGGGTAAAACGGGGCGTGTCGGACTCTACCTAAGTATACCCGGTAACCTATCAACTAAGAGAGTCCCCAAAAACTTATCGACGCGAAATCGGCTTAGGCTTTTGACCTACCTAAGCCGATTCCGCGTCGATAAGTTTCGCTGTCGTCCTTCGTCGGAAACCACAGTGATGATCCGCGACACAATTGGTGCTAGGAGAACGGGGCGATTTGTCATACATCTGGGTGAACAGGAATTTGGTCCCATAATTTTTCTGCAAATCTGTAGCTGACTGAGCGAGAGGGGGTCGTTATCCGCAAACTGCTTTATTTAAGATTATATTGGATGCTATCTCATGGCTTTTAGTTAGCCATAAACTGTACGCCTTATGTGAAAATAGCCTTAAAAATCAAATTAATTAGGTAAAAAGTTGTTTGCTGCAACATTGCGGTACCAGATTATCTTTAGCAACGGAATGTTATTTATTTTGTTCGTAGAAGAGATGCGTTCATGTTGCCTTGGGAATTTATGAAAGCTGGGTAAGACCAGCTGATTGTTTTCTCGCTAAAACAATAGCTGCATAATACTAGCATCTCATAATAGTCTAACAGCCGACAATTTGTTGAATGTGGGATATTTTGTATCATTTAACTAATCTATTCATTATAACTGAAAACACGCTATGTTTTGTGAAAAAAATGTTAGGTACATCGCTAAGTGATAAAGACCGTGAGAATCCAGTATCAAAGACGTAAGTAACTTACAGGACCCTTGAGATAAAAAATAAAGTTTCTAGTGTAATATGATGATGTACTCGACTCGTTACTTTGCTACGAACGACCAAAGTTTTTATCATGTCAAGGGGCAACTGTCATTTGTAGTCAGAACGAGTTTGCGGTCGAGTATAGCACATACTTGACATTTGACATTTAAGCCCCATCCAAACATTGCCGTATTCCAAAACGCTAATTAGACAGATCTTTAAAAATTATTTAATAACGTCTATAAACGACCAGTATTTGGTCGGTTTGACCAAATAAATGAATGGAGCAAAGTGAATGTTCTTAAAATTAAATTACTTTTTAACGGATTTTATCGCGTTACAGTAATTAGAAACTTAAACAAACTAAGACTTAGACAAAAAGGTTTGATCCACGCAGGATGAATGCCATACGTAATGACAGCTGTTGATAGAAATAAGTCCCAATTCCCATCCCCATCCTATTTTGGCGTTTGTGTTCTTGGATATGACTTTTAGGGACTGTTTCACCACCTACTAGTACATTCCCATACTTGGTAGTTAATATTATAATATTTTTCATTTAAGACATGGCGAAATAGGGCTAGGCCAGGCTAGACAAGTTGCAATTTTAGATTTGAATCGACAAACGAATAGAAAGGAATTGTATGGAAATGATGTGACAGCCCGATTTGTCGAAAAAGCTTGTCATTTCCATAGGTTTTGTTTCTATTCGTTTTTTGATTCGAATGTCAAATAATTTTACAACTTGTCTGCAGGCCCTGGTTATTAGTCGTATTTCAAAATTGACCAGCATTATAGCCAGTGTGTGTTTGTTTGATGCAGCATAGTAAAGCTGTTCGCACAGAACAAAGAGGACAAGAAACGGGTGGAGAAGGCGCTGAGCGAGTCGGGCCTGCCCACCGGCAAGAACGACACCATCAGCCAGTCCAAGTTCCAGTTCGAAGACTTCTTCGCCTTCTACAAGAACCTCACGCAGAGGACCGAGGTGCAGAAGATATTCAATAACCTGTAAGTCAATTACTTATTTTTAATATTTTTTACAAAACTGCTTTAATTGGCTAGTTGTTTTGGCTATTGAGTGACCTCTTGCTAGTAAAATTGTTTTTGGGTTTTTCTATGATATTCTGAGTAGTAAGTACCTCAAATTGGATTTATGCCAACTGTTGGCAAGAGGCTCCTTATACATAACAGTGTCCTGATGTACATTATACATTGTAATTTGTGTGTGTGTTGTCATTTAGTGTCAGAGTTTTATTAGGTTGGTACATTTTCGGCCATTAGCAAAGAATTCGCCAACTTTTGCGTCCATTTTGTTAGTGTAGTTTTTATGATTTTACAAGTTTTAGCAAAACACTTACTACACAAGTACTTAGATGATTACATAAGTTATTTCCCTTTGACAATACAGTGGCACGTATGAGTTAACACTTACGTATTAAATGTATCAACTGGTCTCTTATTAGTACTTATTACCTGTTCTTGTATGTAAATCTACCATTTGCATGCTAATTAAATGATTGGTGATATATTTGGAAAATCACGATTATTTGGCATTCAGTCCTGATTGACGACTTACTAAGTTGTGGTTCTAAATATAACATAGAGCACGAAATCTTAGCTTAACATACGACA
This sequence comes from Acronicta psi, assembly GCA_946251955.1. Classification (NCBI taxonomy): domain Eukaryota; kingdom Metazoa; phylum Arthropoda; class Insecta; order Lepidoptera; family Noctuidae; genus Acronicta; species Acronicta psi. The sequence goes on along the minus strand of OX276475.1, from coordinate 3,062,342 downwards.
AAAAAACTTCATAGTCAAGAGAAAGAGAGGTTCTAAACAATAGTTTTCTCTTGGGTCTGCTATTTGATCCATGATAGGTTTAGGTAAGAAGTAATTACACTGAAAACGACAACATACTGTTCGAAGCCCATAGTTATAACTGACCCGACATGTATTAGTTCGATTAACTCAATTAAAAATTCCCAACCCTTAAACAGCTCTATTGAACTGGATGTTTCGAGAAGTTAATCACAAACTTTGGACCGGATTGAGACTTGCTCATGACCTTTAGATCAATACGCGCAGTTAGCCGGTTGCCGATTCGGTTAATATTGTCTGGAAAATCCATTTCGGGAGCGATCCAATATTTTCAGGCAATTTATGTTTGCCGACGAGCCGTGGATCGCCTGTTATTTTCATAGATTACCGTAAACCTGAGAGGGTTTCATATAATTTGTAGTTTATGAGTTATTTCTTAATATTACTTGTTATTATATCATAAAGTGTTGGCTACTTTTAGGATGTTAATATATCGACCAATATCATCCTGATATTATGGAATGTGCGGATATAGTGTGTTATTATTGTTAAGAGCATTATGATCCTTCGGGCCAGTTCGGGCTTGTGATTTTGGGTATATTTAATTTTCCTTATTCGAGATCAGGTTGATCCAGTTATAATCTGTCTAAATTCGACACAAGTTCACATTTGACATTAAAATACCTAGTCGGGTGACATTGCAATGTATGTATAGTGACCCATCACCTATATTTCTTTAGGTACTTACTCGATATTTACAATTTATTTAAATCTGATAAATAGAAAATAAGTGTTATACTTTTTATTTTTTTCGTCTCCCAGATTAGCTGCGCAGGTAAATATATCTAATATAGAGCAGGTAAATATATCGTGTACTATAAATAGAGCGAATCACCTCCTGTGAGTGGCGTTTTAAAAAGGTCGCGGGTCGGAGCGGGCGACAATTAGTTATAATTGTTCGGGTTGTCGGGCCACGTTAACCTCATCAACCAGTTGACTCGGACATAAATCACAATTGAACCGCAACCACATCGCCTTATCTACCTACATAGATTACATAAACCGCGATTTTGTTTTGTGGTCCACCGTGTTTTAATGTGTACATAAATCACTTGATTAATGTGATGTGCTATTAGAGTTTTCCTTTATAACAAATACGATAAAGATTGTCTTATAATGTCGATGTTATTACCGATAATACCTTACCTAGTAAAATCAACATTATGACTCAAAATCTTTACCAATATCTGTTAGAAGAGTTGAGAAGTTGTCTCGTTTGCATAACGTTAAAAGTAATTATCTTTTCTATATCTCATGATTGTCATAGGCTCACCCGCTATTAAATGGGAACCAAACATAGCCAACTGTGGATGTACATTAGTACACCATTGCCTACTCGTTCGGGGAATACAGGCGTAATGTTATGTATGATAATCATCATCATATCAGCCGTTAGACGCTCATAGCCGAACTAAAGCGTCCCCCAATAGATTTCCACAACGACCGGTTACACGCCACCTATTTCCTACGACATTCACTAGGTCGTCTGCCTATCTAGTTGGAAGCCGTCCCACGCTCGTTTTCCGGGACGTGGTTTCCAATCCAGAAGCTATCTGTTCCAACGGCCATCAGCCCACCCACTGCCACTTCTGATGTCAGTATCGTCTTTCACTTTATATGAGTCTATGTACCCGTGATTGTCGTATGATAAGCATTTTCTAAGAATTTTCTAGATAAACCCAATAGCACTGCTTGATTTGGGAATCGGATCCACGACTTTAACCGTAGAAATCGCGCCTCGCAATGCTAGGCTAGTGACACAGTAGGTATGTTATTCTAGTAAATAAAAGTTTAAAAGGTTTAAGTGTCCATTTGAAATCATGACACGTACATAAAGACATGTAAAGGGTAAAGTACCCACAGGAAATTTGTACAATAGCGGATAACATCAGTCGGTCAAGGCTAGTGAGATAACAGTAGATTTGTTTACAGTACGGATGGCAAGCCGCATCTCTCAGCCAATCAGCTGGTGGACTTTCTAAACGTGGTGCAGAGGGACCCCAGACTCAACGAGATCCTGCACCCCTACGCCGACCTCCAACGCGCCAAGGACCTCATCAAAGCAAACGAACACAATAAATATCATCAACAAAGATCACAACTCACATTTGATGGATTTCTTAGGTTTGTACCAAAATAATATTTTCCTGGAACCCGTCTAACACTTTCTATAAACATGTTTTTATCATATTATTCACATGTTATGGTGCACTAAAGGTTTTTGTTATTTTTTTATTACCGCGCATTCATAAAACAAAAAGTGTTTAATTAACTCTCCATCAGACAAGTAACATAATAAAAACGTAGGTACTCTTTCTACTTGTATTTAAACAAGTTTTAAACGGTGATTAATCTCTGTAATAAACGCTAACATCACTAAACGTTGTAACATCATAAAAATATCTACATTCCATTAGATCGCGTCGTTTTCGTTGCTTTAAAAGTCTCATCTATTGCAGGTTTCTGATGTCTGAGGACAATCCGATAGTAGCGCCAAGTAAACTGGACCTCTGCGATGACATGGAGCAGCCTCTTGCACATTACTTCATCAACAGCTCGCACAATACGTACCTGACCGGACATCAGATCACCGGCAAGTCTAGCGTGGAAATATACCGACAGAGTCTACTAGCTGGATGCAGGTTTGTAAACTTATCATAGTTCATGTCTTATCTTTTTAGTTTTAAACACCTACTTATTTGTGGCTGGTTTTGTTATCTAAAAATTTCGCTGACATTTCCTTGTTGACTCATTATCATTAAGTTGACTCATTTTTTTGGGAGGCGCAGATAGGGCTCTTCAGTCGTAAATTTTCATGGATATAAAATACCTTTTTCGGCAATATAGCTTTTATCTACAGTAATTATGCTGCGTGTGTGGATAGAGACACTCACAATCGGTGATAGTATTGGTGCATATTTCAAGAATATAAGAGCAAGGCCCCTAAACCTGACCTTGTCGTGTTTGGGAGGTGTGGAGAGGGTTCCGACACTCTGCGATGACTCAAAACACGTAGCCTTGAGCGGACACAGTCGTACTTTTTATTGACAATCCTAGACTAAACTTCTGTTGCGCTAAAAGTATTCCAGTGAGATCTAAGAATCGGTAATTGAATGCGCTTCGCTAATAGCTTCCTCTCATAATACCATGCTATTATATCAGGATGATAAACTATCAAAGAAACAATACAGGCGCGCGACTGAAACACGCATTCTTTCCAACTTTCAATTCAAGTTATTTCTACGAGTTAACCAAAATATCCGCATTTTCTGCGTTGTTTAACAAAGTTTTATTGCACAATCTGCGAACATACCAATGGCATTTAAAACTAGGAAATCCCATTTGCCGGATCTGTAGTATTCTAAGAACGTCGGCACTTGTCTAGCTTTACCAATTCAAAACCTGTTAGTAAAAAAAAACTAATCAACTAATTTGGTCGAATGATGTTGTGTTGGTGTATAATATAATCTACCGCGTATCACCCGAACTCGTTGTAGCACTAATTATCTACTTCACTATCGATACTAATTTGTTTATGAAAATCTATAATATTTCTGATGCATTTTTAATAATAAATCCAATTAGTGCGGTATCGAACGTTCTGTTATCGATGTTATCGGTGTGAATCGACCTTAATAATGCCGTTAGCGTATGAAAATAAACGTAAATATTTGGGAAGCGTATTTTATTGCGCGCTTAACATGTGTGCCTTATTTTGGCTAGATATAAATTAACGTTGCATGCCTGTTTATTTGTTTTATCTATTACATAAATTGTATATCGGAATTTAAATTTTTATGACATAATGTCTGCGCACTCAAATGAGTAAGCGATTTATTTTTGAAGAGGCAACTAATAAATAAATATCCTATGCTCTAGAATAAAACTATTTCGTTTACGTTGTATGTTTATAACACTTTAGAAGTTTAAAACGCTTTTTCCTATATTGTTAAACTATAAAGGAATTTGTATTGGGGCACTAAAAATACTTAGAATTCTTCTGACTTGTATAATAGTCGAATCAAAACAAGAAAAACTTAAGGACATTCCAAGAACATACACACATTTTATTTTAGATTGCATATAGTCAACAATCTAATATATAAAATTCTCGTGTCACAGTTTTAGTTGCCATACTCCTCCGAAACGGCTGGACCGATTTGTATGAAATTTTGTGTGCATATCGGGTAGGTCTGAGAATCGGCCAACGTCTATTTTTCATACCCCTAAATGATAAGGGTGACCCACCCCTATATGGCAAAACAACGATTGCCGGGACAGCTAGTATACATATAATAATATAAATATTGCACACAGATGTGTGGAGTTGGACTTTTGGAACGGGCGCACCGACGAGCCGGTGATCGTGCACGGCTACACCTTCGTGCCTGAGATCAGCGCCAAGGAGGTGCTGGAGGCAATAGCAGAGAGCGCCTTCAAGACATCTGACTACCCAGTTATACTGAGCTTTGAGAACCACTGCAATCCGCGGCAGCAAGCCAAGATCGCCAACTACTGCAGAGAAATATTTGGAGATATGCTGCTCGATAAACCGCTTGATTCCCATCAACTTGAACCAGGTAGGTTTTATTGCGTTGAAATTTTCTTTTGTCACTTTTTGGATAGCTTTGGCTGCCTTTATAGAAAGCTAGCTGTTGTCCGCGATTTCGCTCGCGTTCCAGACCAACTATTTACTTTTGTCCTTGCCCAGGATACAATATATCATGCAATTCATCCAGTAGGAGGTGGTATAATGATACAATTGGGACATTACCTACATTAGTGAGGGGAAGAACCGAGCATTACAGTGCATAATGTCTGTAAATCTATATCGATACTAATATTAATACCTATTATAAAGAGGAAAGATTTGATTGATTGTTTGTATTGAATGGGCTCCGAAACTAAAAAGAAATATTCTTTCCATGTTAGATAGCCCATTTATCGGGGAGGGCTATAGGCTATATATCATCACGCTACGACTAATAGGAGCGGAGTAGTAATGAAAAATGTTGCAAAAACGGGGGAAAAAATTATAAGCTAGGAAGCTAGTATCTTATAAGTATGTATTTACAAAAAAAAAGTATATAAGTATTATATCCATTGTCTAGTACCCATAGTACAAGCTCTGCTTAGTTTGGGACTAGATGGTGCTGTGTAAAAATGTCCCAAGATATTTATTTATTATTATTTAAATGATCAAATACAACTTATAACGTCAGTCAAAGCAGTAGTATAACGTAATGCTCAAAATCGAATCTGTAACGTTACATTTCAGGAAAATACTCCTGAGCACCTTTATAGCTACTCATGGTGACTTAAGAATATGAGATGGAAAATAACAGCCGGATACTCGTTTCCGTTTCTCCATTATTGAGAAAATTATGTTTAATTGAAATAATGTGGGCAAGAGACAATAATATTATACTAGTTATGAGGCGGTCATGTACCTACCTTTTGTAAGACGATGCTATCAAGGACCGCGCGAGAGATGACTAGGCAATGTTCTAGAAGTTTTGTCATTATTATTTATATTTAAAAAAAACTTTTTATGGAGGAAGTAATCTTGTCTCTCCCTATTTCTGCGATGGAAATGGAAAAACCAAGGCCACTTAGAGATAAGGAGTACGTAGGGATACTTGGCAGAAAATTATTGTGTGCACTACAAACTGATGTTGATGATAATCAGTCCTTCCTGACGTTATAACTCCAGAACGCACGAACTGATTTCCACGGTTTTGCATTCGTTGGAAAGGTCTCGGGCTCCGTGAGGTTTATAGCAAAGAAAATTCAGGAAAAATTTCAACAGAAAAGCGGGAAAATCGGTTCGTGCGTCTGGTGGCGAAACGGAGTTCGCCGGGTTTGCTAGTTACCTATATTTAAACAAATATACTTTAACATACATAACATCACGCCTGCATTCCCTTTAGGGTTAGGCAGATGTAGAGTGTATACTGCTTCCCACAGTTCACCGGTATGTTTAGGTGAGGTCTCATGTAATATGGGTTTTAAGTGTAGAACTGCTGATCACGAGGTCGGGGTTCGATTCCCATATGAGACAAATAATTATATGATGAACACAAGTGTTTGTGTAGCTAGGTGTTTCTTATGTATTATAAGTATGTATACATCTCATTTACTCGAGTGCCCGAAGTGTCCATGCACCTGTACATTCGAGGACTTGATAAACGCAACGGATGCCGCAATTAAGGTGGCTTCTCTCTCAAACTCTATAAATAATTTTATTTATTGACACGAAATTGACTCGACACGTTGATTTACCATTGACACGAAAAGAAGAAGAAGTAAAGTATGTATTTACAAAATTATATAGTATTGTAACCATTGAGCTCTGCTTAGTTTGGTGCTGTGTAAAATGTGTAGTAATTATATTCATAGCTTCATAGCGCCATTTTATGTTACAAAAGTTGCAAAATTATTATGAATGAACTACACGGTATTGAGGTAGGTCATAAGGTAAACGGACGGCACACCATTTACCTCCTATATTAAAGATGGTGTTTAAGATTGGAAAGCTTGTTTGTGTTCTGTGCCCATTAATCTTTCAACCGTGCCGTCCAAACATTATTAGGAGTGCATCAAAATTTATTGAAAGCTTATAAAGTCCAGATGATTTTGATTTGATTTTATTAAAGGAAATGACGTATTGCGTATCTCGACAGGCTTTCTTGTCAAAGCTTACGTAATGCGGGACTGTAATAACAAACATAACAAACCATCACGCCTATATTACCCGAGGGTTAGGCAGAAGTTTTTGGCTTAATAACCAAATAAAATGTGCTTGTAATGGGTCGTTGTAAGTAGTTATTTGTTTCTATGTCTATGTACACATTAGTAGCCGATATATATGTTTGAGTTCTGTGTAAAAAGGGGCGACCCTATGGCCGTTCACCAGACACAAATCCAAAGTCTGAGACCCAATAAAACTATGCTTGACTTGGCAATCAAAACCAGGATTGCTTAGAGCAGCGTAGTAATCGCGCTGAGGATTACTAAACTAAGTTTGATAGGATCAGATCAAATTCGAAATATATTTGACGACGTCTGTGGTCTAGTGGTTCGAGCACCGGACTGCTGATCACGAGGTCGTGGGTTCGATTCCCACAGGACACAAATATTTATGTGATGAATATAAGTGTTTGTGTTTGTCTGGGTGTTTCTTATATATAATAAGTATGTATTAACAAAAAAAAGTATATAAGCATTATATCCATTGTCTAGTACCCATAGTACAAGCTCTGCTTAGTTTGGGACTACATGGTGCTGTGTAAAATGTTCCAGGATATTTATTATTTATTTTATTTATTATTTATTGGAACTTTTATCTACCGTATCAATGACGCATTCGATCAATTGTCAGGTTTATTTTGGTGCTTCCTAATAATCCTCATTACTCTTACAAATATTGTGATAATCTATTTGGTTCCATTGACGCAATTTGATCGGAGCCCGACACTTTGATGTTGGTACACCTGCAGTATTTACGTTGGCCTACAACCAAGCATCTGCCGCGCTATGACATGTAAACATTATATGAGACTAGTTTGTTTGCACTAGGAAATGTACTACAAGTACGGGTCCAAACGCTGTTGTATGTTGTTTTACTTGATCCTTAATTTATTAGGAATCATCATCTATCATCTATGTATCTTGGTTCATTCGTTTCTGGTCTGGCCTACCCTTGACTTTTGATCGATTGCAAATTTGACCATACGCAACGAAACGCAAATCTATACTTCGAGCTTCTAGAGAATTTCATAGAAAAACCCAATAAAATATTGCTCGGCATGAGAATCGAAGCCAGAGCCTCGAGCGTAGCAGTCGTGATTACGAACACTAGGCTAATGAACGCGGTTCGAGTTCTGTCGAATGATATCCGTATTTTTTGGCATCACAGTTCAATGTATATACCGTTTCAGTTTGAAAAGATATAAATCTTCGGTCAATAAATCTGTCTATAATTTAAACGTGTCCCACCTAAATGGAGATACGGAATTCAGACTAGTTTTTTGACCTATTAGTTGTATTTGTTTCAAAAAGAATATTCCTATTGTGAGTTTAACACCGATATGTGCCAAAAACCTGCTGTGTAACAACAAAAGTAATCTGCTGCTGATCTACTTCTAAAATAATGTATTTGAAAAGATAACACACTGCATGAATTTTATGACCTACCGTAGTCGCATCTGAATATATAAAATGAAGAGGTGACTGACTGATTTATCAACGCACAACTCAAATCATTGAACGGATTGAGCTGTAATTTGGCACACAGTAATTACGCAAGCATCCGCTAAGAAAGGATTTAGTGACATTCCCACGGGATTGGAAAAATCTGATGTATGCATATACATATATTATTACGAGAAAATACCCCTATTAAAGACATTACGCTTCCGGTGGAGTATGAGATTTGGCATAACTAAAGTTCCTATGGAGGAGCGCATGAAAATAAAAATTGTATATAGATATATTGTTATATTATAAAGATACTTTCATGTTTGAATTTCGATCACCGGCCGAAAACAGGTGCTGACTAATATTCTCTTCTTGGACATTATAAATAAGATAATTTTGCTAATGGATGGATGAAAGAGACGAACTAAAACTTCGGTCTTCTAAGATCGAATAAATATGAGATTTCTTGAAAACATAGGCAGACCCTACAATTTTATCAAGTGGCTGAGCTTTTTTTCGCAAGCCTGCTCGCTCAGTACGCGGCTTTTGGCCTACGACTAATGTGAAAATATTTGTGTTAACAAGGAGGGGAATTGCCGCCACCTTCAATGTTGCGTAACAAGATCATAATCAAGAACAAGAAGAAGCATCATCACCATCACAAGAAAGAGGACTCGGTGGCGTCCGAGGAGAGCGAGCCTCTACCAGAAGTGCCGCAGGGGAACGGAGATGTTACCTCGGCCACGGTAAGTGCCCATCGTCATAATTAGAGTGGTTACGCACTACGTCCGATCCGAATACGATCCGAATCCGGGAAAATACGGCCCGGTGTAGTCGTAGAACGATTTGTATGGTAGTTTACGCGCTAGATCCGTTTTCCGTCATCAGATTTCTCCATACGGACTACACCGGACCCAATTTTTACAGATTCGGATCGGACCGCTCTTACACAGTATAAAATCGTTATCTGCGCCTGTCTGTTTAGTAGGGCAGCCTGTTAACAACAGTATACCTTTTTTAGGCACTTTGATCGGACTAACTAACATATCCCTTGTAATAGGGAGCGAGCTTATTGCCATTAATAAATTACCTTTTCATATGAAAATATCATGAGAGATTGTAGTTATTGGCAACTGGCCCGCAGTGTACAAAAGAGCGGCATTGTTCGGGGAAAATCAGCAGAAAATACTATTGCTTAAATATTCGGACTTCCCTGTATTTCTACACATTGTTACAGTACTGGTTGCTAGAATCATCTTCTGTAACTCCATAATCGGTACTCAGTTTTATTAGTAAAACAAGTAGGTAAAAAATTTTTGTTCAGTCATTCGACGGCAAAATTTGCTTTTATTAGGTGACAAATGTATGTTTTCATATTAAAATAAAAAATCCCGTTAGTGATTTAGCGAAATGCCAGATTTTGGCCGCAGATCTAACATAATATGGATGTGAAAATCGTATGCGTTCCTCAAGATTAGAAAAGTAGGTAGATAGTAAGCAGTATTTAGGTGTTTGATCGAAGCAATTTACTCGTATTTTACTCGTTCGATATATTTACCGTACAAGAATAGATTACTTCCGGACGTTCTATTTAGACGTTTATTTTATGAATTTGGCACTTACTTAATCTATTAACGAAAACAGTTTCAATTATTTTGCTCCGATCTATTCTCTGAACAGAAATATGCATGTATATATTTTTAAGTGTCGTTGAAATACAAGAAACTAAAATTATTACCTGTCTTTTTTCTTTTGGCGTGATAGTAATGGGGTCATCTGTTGACATATTTAACGTTCCACGATTATAATTAAATAGATCTTCGCTCTTCTTCCAAAACGGTCACGAGACCTAGATCTTAGCTAAAATGAGTATAATCTATCCGTAGCACTTACCTCTCAATTTATTGACATCAAAATGAGAAAGATAGACTTAATAAGCTTTAGAATGAGACCATTAGACCAAGAGCCGAAGCTCTAAATAAAATCATAGCCTTCTACTTTTATTTTGGAATAGTTGACGCGTCAGGGTTCTTCTGAGTCTTCTGACTCGGAGAGTTCGTCGGGTGAAGAAGAGGCCGGCGGCGTAGAGATCGCGGTGGGCGAGGACGCGCGCGAGACCCACGCCGGCGCTGAGATCTCCGCGCTCGTCAACTACGTGCAGCCCGTGCACTTCAGCTCCTTCGAGAACTCTGAGAGTGAGTTTATCGACAGCCTGCCTTAGCTATGGCCATAGGCCTGTCCCCAATACACTTACCCCTTTGTAACCGCAGAGCCAGCCAGCGAGTTGTTGTGTGCCCTTTAGAACCAGTGACGCTGTTGCCCATCATTAGTTTTCAGTCTGACAGGTTGGGTGTATACCCCGCCACCTGTTGTTCAGTTAGGTTGACGTTTGGGGAAGCTACATGAGGTGGGCTTCCCCCTTACGCCCCGTGAGTGCAGCTTCTTCTTATTGCTATAAGTGTAGGTCGGGGAGGACGCCCGCGGACGCACGCGGCCGCAGAAATCTCTGCCATAGTCAACTACGTGCAACCTGTACACTTCAGCTCCTTCGAGAATGCTGACAGTTAGTATTGTTTTGTTTTTATTTGCATTGCATTTTTTTTTTGCATTTTTTAATTATTGTGCAGTGTACAAGCGCAACAACGGCCCCAAACATTGGTTTGTTAACATACCTTTAATGTACTTTAATGGGTTTGTCCTCTTATGTATTAATTTCGTGACTAAATGGAGAGTTGGTGTACAGAAAAGAACCGTTTCTACGAGATGTCATCGTTCGACGAGAAGCAAGCGACGACGTTGCTAAAGGAGCGGCCGATCGAGTTCGTAAACTACAACAAGCACCAGTTGTCGCGCGTGTACCCGGCGGGGACCAGGTTCGACTCCTCTAACTTTATGCCACAGGTGAGAGCAATACATTATATACTTTGATAATCAATAAAAGACTAACCATTTAAACTTCTAATGATAATAAAATTAGCTCTCAACGCCAAATTATTTTTTTGTTATATATTTTATATTGTATGTCCTTTATGATGTCTCATAAAAACACTAAGTACTTACAAGTTGAGTTGGACCGAACCAAACATAATTGTGTGTCTATACATAAGTACATACACGTTAATAGTCTTTTAGTTCGATTAGTTTCTCTAACGTTCATAGAAAAGAAACTAATATTAGTTCGGAGAATCAATATTCTTTTTGTAACTGTAATGTGTTTTGCAGGTTTTCTGGAACGCCGGCTGCCAGTTAGTGGCGCTTAACTATCAGACGTTAGACTTAGCCATGCAGCTAAACTTGGGCACTTATGAATACAACCGACGATGCGGATATCTACTCAAACCAGAGTTTATGCGGAGAAAGGTAAGCTATGCATTATTTCTGCCCGTCAAATTTCAGTCGTATGACTTTTCAATAAAGTATAACATTGACTACCAATGTATCAGAAACTGAATTTAAATGTTTGGTTTTCGTCCGGCAAAGTTATTCCTACTACTTCAATTTTATTCAGCGTATTAAGTACCTTTTTGTATCCGTTATTGCCTCCCAACTAGTAAATAAATAGGACGCAACAGGCGCCATTATAATGGGACATAAACATCCGAACATTATTACCATGTTAATCATAATATATCAATTTATGCAGTAAGTCGACAGTTAAGCACCTCTGTAATCTTCGTATTTAGGTATTCATAAAACAATGTATTTCCCAACCAGTTCTTACGTTCTAACTAAATATCTTATCGTCATTAGACATAAGGATAATAATTCAATAAATTAAAAACATAACATTGAATGTCCCCTCAATTTCAATTTGTTGCATCTAACAAATGTGTGTGGCATCTGGCATTGGCACTGACTTCTTAGGATCGGTCGTAAAGTTTAAATTTACCTTGTTATTTTTTCAGTTATGTTACTACAGTACATTATATATAACACATTTTTTTTTATTCACGTTTATTTAAGTAGGTATTTGTTCCGTGCTGGTTTTGGGTATCCCAACCCCAAAACTTGTGGTGCTGAAGCCGGTCTTTCAGCCACGACACCAAACAGTACCGTCGCGTCAGGGAATTTTTGTACAAAGCTGACATATTAGTCTAGGGGAAGGACCACTAGAGTGCCAAGTCAAAGGTCTCGAGGTTGAATTTAAGGCACGCACCAATTATCTCTCTCTTTAACGGTGAAGGGAAACATCGTGAGGAGACCTGCATGGCTGAGAGATTTTTTCGACGGCATGTGAAGTCTACCAACCCGCATTAGGCCAGTGTGGTGGACTATGACCTAATCCGAGACCCGTGCCCAGCAATGGGACAATAATAAATTGACATATTATTTTTGTATTCGTATTCCAGGATCGGCGGTTGGATCCGTTCGCGGAGAGTACAGTGGACGGCATAATAGCCGGCACGTTGTCCGTGACGGTGCTGTCGGGGCAGCTGCTGACGGACAAGCGCTGCGGCACGTACGTGGAGGTGGACATGTTCGGGCTGCCCGCCGACACCGTGCGGAAGAAGTTCCGCACCCGCGTGGCGCCCAACAACGGCATCAACCCCGTCTACGGAGAGGAGCCGTTTGTTTTCAAAAAGGTATGTTCGTTGGACGCTGACAATTTTAGGTTGCACTTGCCGCGGTCTATGGATGGGTGTTTCGTTTCGTGTTCCTAACACAGAAATCCCCTTCGTGTCTTGGAGAGCATGTAAAGCCGTCGTTCCTGGTTCTCATATAAAAACCTGTTGTTAGTGACAGTAAATATAGCTGGGAAAAGGCTAGGAAGATGTTGTTTATGGTTATAGGCTAACATTACTAAGTACCGTCAACTCTTATTGACGGTTTTAGTAGCGCAGGACCTGTTGAGTTCGCGGTGAATGCTACCACGATTCTTGTAGCCTCTACTATTAGGGCAAGGGAAGGCAAGTGAGGTTTGTATTTAGAATTGTATGTTTTATTGATTATGACCTAATATCAGATTCTTTTTCCTTACTTAAGGACTTTGTTGCTATGCGAAAGTGTCGACCTTCAGCTTTTTTTTATTAATCGACATAGGCTGAATTTATATTCTTTTTACCCATTCTGTTTGCGAAATTGTGACGTGTTAACACATTTTTTATTTCCAATTTTGTCAGTATTGACAAAAGGAAAAAATTAAACATTTTAATTTTATGAAATAATTGAGAGTATGGTAGAGTATTCCTTTCGGAGTATAATCCCAAAGAATACAATTCTTTCATATTCATAGTTACGTCTGCATATTAAATTGCAAAAATAAAACCTATGCGCGCTAATGTTATTATGACGTCAGGACGAATTATGTAAAACAACACGTCATATCAGTTCCTTGCGTTCATTGTAACACGTTGATGTTGCGGTTGGGTTTAACTGACATAATTTACACATAAGGAAAACTATACTCATGATAAGAAATAAGACTTTCCGAAGAAAACAGGAAATTATTAAAGCTGTAATTTGACATTTAGATATGGAATACAAAGGTCGGAAGATTTTTATGTATCACTACATAGTATAAAACAAAGTCGCTTTCTCTGTCCCTATATCCCTATGTATGCTTAAATCTTTAAAACTACGCAACGGATTTAGATGCGGTTTTTTTTAATAGATAGAGTGATTGAAGAGGAAAATTTATATGTATAATACATACATATTATAGTACAGAAAATACAAAAAAAACAAACCCGCTCGCTAGTTTTAAATAAGTCGAGAAGGTTATAATATAACAAAATTATCTTTACAGTATAAAACGAAGTCGCTCCCGCTGTTTGTTCGCTTAGATCTTTTAAATTACGCAACTGATTTTAATGCAGTTTTCAGAAATAAAGTGATTCAAGAGGAATGTTTATATGTAGGAACATATCTATCTATAAATAAATAAATAAATATCTTGGGACATTTTTACACAGCACCATCTAGTCCCAAAATAAGCAAAGCTTATACTACTTTTTTTTTTGTAAATACATACTTATAATATATAAGAAACACCCAGACAAACACAAACACCTAAGGTCATCACATAAATGTTTGTGTCTTGTGGGAATCGAACCCACGACCTCGTGATCAGCAGTCCGGTACTCGAACTACTAGACCACAGACATCGTCTGTCATCGTTATCTATAGTAGAGAAAAGCCGAGAAATTCAAACCTGTGCGAAGCTGGGCGGGTCGCTAGTGTGTATGTAAAAGTGAAATACTTACTAGTTTACTGATTAATCATGAAATCTCATAAACTATCATCTCATGACCTTCATTTCAAATTTGCCATGTAGGTTGCATAAAACGTGTAGACCTACTAAGACGGGGAAGTCTGGAAATTGCCACGGGACCAGCCGGCTAACATGCACACTGCGAGAACATTTTGTCGACGCTTATATCGTGCTTTTGTTTCGTTTTCGCACGAGAAAGAGTGAGAGAAAAGAGTAGACAAAAATTTGTCGTGGCGCGCATGTTAGCCTGGCAGGTCAATGCGGGTACTACCACGGCACAGCTAGTACTCTGTATAGCCCTTTATATCTGAACTTTAATTCCATAAGAGAAGAAATAGAACGTATTATCTCTTTGAAGTAACTCGATTGGTCGTTACTTGAAACATTGACATATAAAACTACATCAATATATGTGTAGTATTCGCGCATCTCTTTGAATCCCGCCATATGGGCCGTGTCACTACGGGAGGATTGTTTACATGTCACTCGTGCCTGCGCCGGCGCCTACACAATGGTATTCGTAGTTAGCTACTATAAATGCTCTACTGATTGACTTAACGAGACAGTGCAATTAAGAAGTGTTTGAAATGTTCCCGCTAATGACATATAGGGATAATAAATTAAATTAAGCGTATTATGCTTGTAACTGTATTTTAACTGATTTGATACTTTATTACTGGACATAGTATAGATAGAGCATATTTTTTCTGAATGATATTTATCGTATTACATAGGGTTTATACCTTTAATTATAAGCACTTACTGTAGTGCTTTAGAACTTTTAAGATTTGTTCTTGTCTTGTTATATGTACATTGATAAATTAGAATTGGTATTAATCACATGTCTAATTGATTAATATTGAAAGTTACAGACCGTTCTAAAAAGTAAGAAAAAACGTTTGGAAATGTTGTCGATTCGTTTGAACTCTAAGAACATTGTCATTGTCGAAACCTATGGTGATGGCGATTCCATAAACGACAGAAAAAACAAGCTAGTAATCTAATTCATCTGACCTATTACTACTTTCTCAGGTTTAAAAAAAAATAGTTATGCGGAACTTATGGATTTTTGAAACAAAAGCATCAGCACCAATCATCATGCTGTCCTTATCCCAATCCAATTTTCTTTCACACATCTCTTTTAGAATCAGCAACAGTATTCAACAATAAAAGATAACGGTTGTAAAATTTTCAACGCCAATTAAAGTGGAAAAATCTATCAATGACAGCGTTTTTTCTAAAAGCGAGTAATTGTACATTTCACAGATGTTTACACAGTGGTTTGGTTTTTATCCACAATGACCATTAACCTTGATTCGGTTTGTTGTTCCGCTGTTGATTCTAAATACAATAGAAAACCTTTTAAACGCAGGCCGAGAGGTAACGGATCGCGTATGTTTTCTATTGAAAAGGTCATGTGCAAAAATAAAGATCTTTATTTGCTTTAGGTGACTATTAATATGAGAAGCTGTTTAATTTGCAAGGTCTTATATTATTATGTTTATTATAATGATCTCACATTTTTCGTAGAAGAAAATTAAACACGCCATAAATGTGAATGTTTTAAAAAGGAGGAAAAAAAAGAAGAAAATTAAACACGACATAAATGAGAATTATAAGTTACATAGAATATGAATAAGTACAACAAGATGACGATCACAGAACATAGGAAGGAAACGGAAGTTCTATTATTTGATTAACAATCATATATAGTCTGTGGTACTAGGGTTGCGTTCCAACATTAACATTAAAGTAGCCTGATGTACGTTACACAATTAATTATTCATCTGTACTATAATATTACAAAGATGAAATATTTGATTGTTTGAATTGAATAGGCTCCGAAACTACTGGACCGATTTGAAAAATTCTTTCACCATTAAAAAGCTATATCTCTATCGAGTAACGTAGGCTATAATTTATAAGAAATACCTATTGCAAGCGGGCGAAGCTATAGCTATATTACATAGTATCAGCCCCAGAAACAAACAACGAGGATGAGGAGGTAGAGGCCTGGTGACCTGTAATACAGGTTTTATTACCTACCACGGGCACCAGCGATTCACGACCAAAATTGTATTTTTAAATAGTTTTAGATTTTTGTATTGTACCTGGTTTGTGGTGAGAAAATAAATAAATAATTATTATTATTATTAACGCTTACTTGCAAATTTCACGAGTTTGGGCAAAGTAGTATGATAATGAGTGAAGCGTGGTTACGCAGGTGGTGTTGCCCGAGCTGGCCATGCTGCGCATCGCGGCCCACGAGGAGAGCGGGCGCCTGCTGGGGCATCGCGTGCTGCCCGTGCTGGGGCTGTGCCCCGGCTACCGCTCCGTCAACCTGCGCACCGAGCTGGGCCTGCCGCTGCCCGCCAGCCTGCTGCTTCTCGTCGTCGTCAAGGTACCACATCCACCCCTCCGACAACCGAACTGTTCTGTACCGAAGTGCTCAGCTCTGGTCGATGAAGCAATCAGCCTCTTATTGGCTTGTGTTAGACTCTGATAGCTATATATTCCCACGTGTTCTTTAACTTGTTGTGTATAAAGCTTTTTCTAGGTTTCCTCTTACTTGTTTTTTTAATTTGGTCTATTTATCGTGTCCTTTACACTCTATACACTCTTACCTCCATGTAATTCTCACCTCCCAAACAATCCTCTAAATATCTTGCATCATTTCCTAAAATCTATTTATGTTTCTATCAGGATTACGTGCCAGATCGGCTGTCGGAACTGGCAGAAGCTTTAGCGAATCCAATCAAGTACCAGAGTGAGTTGGACAAAAGGGAACACCAGCTCGCTAAGCTTACGGAAGACACCGACGTGCCGAGCGAGGCGCGGCCCGAAAGGCCTGAGCGAGCCGATAAGGCTGAACGACTTGAGGACCCCAGGCGATCTATCGCGGTACCTGTAAGTAAAAACTGGATGTTTTCGAAAATGTCAAAAGAGCAGCTTATGATATTATTGCGTTCGTTTCTCAGGTAAGATTAGAGGACGCGCCGGAGGGCAGTCCCCTAAAAGAGACAGCGGTTGAAACCAAGAAACTAATTGAGAACGAGATTATTGCATCACCACTGCCCGCCAATGATAAGAATTCGGATGGTATGTGTGTCACTTAAAAATAAAACATAACATTTTAAGGCCTTAAAAGGGTACGGTAGGCTCTTAAACTGACTTTGTCCACCACCAGCACTGTGAGGTATTTATTCTAGAGCCTGTAATCCATTTTTTTTAGAAACAGAAAGTAAAACGAACGGTACGTCGGATGAGTCATTAGCAGAAACGCTGGAGGCTCTGCTACAGTTGAAAGTGGTTCGCGAGAAGCAGGCTGAGCTAGCGCGGAAGCTGGACGCGCTGCGGCGCAAGTTCGACAAGGAGAAGAAACCCGCCACCTCTAAGTTCTACGTCAGCAATAAACTAGTGAAGAGACTGTCCTCCAAAAACATGTAAGTTGTTACTCGATATTTTATATTTCGGTTTTTTCTCAATGTTTTAGGCTCAGAACTCGCGACGCGAGTCTCGTTCGGAGAAATGGTTTGAATCGCAGAACTTGCGACCCGCTTCAACTAGTTTCGGTGATTTTATACGATAGTTTTACTTGTTATAAAGCTCTCACTGCGAAGTTTTTGGACTTAAAAATAGGCACATTTTCCACCATCCTTAGAAGTAGAAATCTTCATACAAAAAAAGTAACAGGGCACGGTGTTGCAGGAGCAGTGAGAATGCCCTGAGCAGCGAGGAGGCGGGCGCGGCGGGCGGGGCGTCGTTCCTGTCGCTGGAGCGCGAGCTGCGGCTCAAGTGCCACCACGCCGTGTACGCGGCGCTGGAGAAGCACGTGCGGAACGACCAGCAACAACAGATGAAGGCGCTCACGGTCAGTACGCAAACACATCGCCACTAGCGGAATTACTCACTATTCAGCGATTGAACCCTACAATTCTACGCTTTACCCTATTTCTATTTCTATTTATCTTCGGGGACGCCTGCAGGCACCAGGCGGGCGATCAGTCCTCTTGTTGCGATTATTTCGCTCAGTTCCCCATTTTTGGTGGATCCCTTCATGGGTTACTGGCGCTCGGCATCGCGAATCGTCTGATTGCTTTGCAGAAGTCCAACAGTTGTTTAATTGATATTTCCGCAAGTTGCTCTTCGTTAACTTCATCAGTGCCTAGTATTTACCATCTAAGCAGTGCATACATTTTGCATTCTGCTACTAGATGGAAGCTTGTTTCTTCTGCTTCCCCGCATGCAGAGCATATGGGGTCTTCTTTTACTTTCATGATTGTCAGGTGTCTGTTGAGGCCACAGTGTCCTGTTGCGATTCCTACTGCTAGCCTTGCCCTACAATATCAAATTATAGATCCGCTCGCTTTAACCCTACAATCTCAAATTGTAGACAATACAAAATCATTTTTTTTGTGCCGAGGTCGTAACGCGCTTTGCGGAATTAAATAGGTGAATAGTCAGTACTTTATAAATATTTATAAAGTAGGGTCCAGTCCAATATTTTACGGACTGAAAAAGTTGCTTATTCTGTCATTAAATTACTTACTTGATTATAATAATAGATTAGCAACTCCGTCATATAGAAAAAAAAACGATGTGAAAATCTCTACCTATATCTAACGACATATGCATGGTCCAACAGATTACCTGTTATTTTTTCTTCATTAAAATAACAACTATTATTGTCAAAAAATTGACAAATTACCTTGTAATTGATTTCAGGATTTATTAGAAGCTGAAAAGAAAGAAATATTGAATAGACTGGCGAACTCGCGGAAGGAAGGTGTTAAGGCGCTAGCAAAGAAGACCAACAGGGATAAAGATGAAATCAACAGAATAAAGCGAGAGATACATTCGCAGGTAATGTACTATGATATTATTTACTGCCTTGTTAGAACACTTGAAACTCTCACGTCACTTCTCCGGTCATCGTATAAGATCCACAAATTGATAATGTGTCTGGCGCCTATCTTGGTGACGTAAAAATGACGTAACCGCACTCGGTCCGCGTTGGCACCACTAGCCGGCAAGTACGGCGGATGACGTCATGTGGAGTTTAATTAGACAAGGTTCCAGCCCATTAGCAACTTGCGGGACTAACTAAGCAGTAGAGTTTTATCAAGAACCTTAGAAAACAGTGGTTATATAATGGTGGTCCTGGTTGTGTGCAGTCAGTGGAGCGCGGCGTGGCGGAGTGCTGCCGGCTGGAGCACAAGTACGCGGCGCGGCGCGAGCAGCTGGCGCGCGCCCACGAGCGCCTGCTGCAGCTGCTGCTCAAGCACCGCGACCAGGTACCTCCCCCGCCCCCGCCCCCGCCCCCGCCCCCGCCCCCGCGCCGCCCGCCGCCGCGTGCCCACAGGTGCTACATGCCGGTTGTCGCTTGCAGGAGCTGCTGGAGCTGGAGCGCATGTGCGGCGGCGCTCCGGAGGGCTAGGCGCGGGCGCCGCTAGCCGCGCCGAGGCTCCGGGCGACCCTCTCTCGTCGTCGAGTGTTCATTTTTATTTAGGAATCTGTGATATTATCGCCTAAGGAGCAAACCGTAGAAGCGGCCGGCCGCCCGCCGCGCTCGTATCGTCTCCGGAACGTGAGTCTCGACAGTATTGTTCTCTACGTTTGCAATCTCATAGTTTTAGTTACCCCGCGCAAGCGTTGGCGGCTCGCGGTCGCGGCCGTCGCCCGTCGCATTTCTAGCTCCCGTTTAGCGCGAATATTTTGGTTTAACTTTAAGATTGTCCTCGTATTGTACCTATTTTATCATAAGAAGTGTGTCTTGGGAATCTTTGTATTACTGCATTTAATTGAATTAGTCAATAGTGGTTTGCATGATAAACTAACGCTTTTACGACGTCCTAGTCATCGCGCATTGTTGTCGACGCGAGTGCGCGGGCGCCGCTCGGCTCTCGTCGTCGATATTACCTTGTTAACTCTATACATATCTAATGCACAACATACTGATATATCAGTGGGTAACTTATCTCGTACCTAATTATTTCTTACAATTTCACTAATAAATCTTCCTTTATATACATGTTTATAGATGTAACTAATAATATTATCTATTAATTCCATTTTTATAAAATAAATTATTATGAATTTGATTCTTATGATGGTTATTCCAATATTTTCTGGTTAGTGAACACGTTTCGAATGGTGGACGTTTAAAATTTATTATTTGTAATATTCCAAATAGTTGAGGATTTGTAATTGATTTATTAGGATTGAAATCAATTTTAGTAATGCACTCGTTACAAATTAGGTACGAATATACACAAGACGTTCGATGTCACAACATAATTATATAATAATGTGGGATAATGATTAAAGCAGCCGTGAAGTATTCATGAGTATCGTATATTAGTGTATTATGTATAGGCTTTTTTTGCATTGTTTAATCTTACTAACAGATGTCAGTAACAGTAGGTTGTAGATTAACATTCCATTTTTGCTTAGTCATTAAACGCCGATAATGTTTAGGTATTAGTATTAATGGGCCATTGCACTGATTTTCGGATCTAGTGGTGAAACTCCAAATATATTTAGTCAGTCACGAAAGACATGCTTCAAACACAACTACTGATAGACAATACGACATTAGACTATAGTTAATAGTATTACAGTAGATAACAAGTGAAGTCAATAGAATCTCTTGGACATTTACGTGATGAATATAATGTACAAGATAGGTATCTTTCAATACAAAACTTCCATGCGAATATTTATTGAAACTCTTGGCACCTAATCCATTAAATACACAACTTAAGGACATGATTAATAAGTTCTTGGCCACCGATATCATCGCGATCTTTATAAGAGTAATTAAAAGCCAATTTCATTCCGTAATTAATTTAGAAAATTGTGCCAATAGCCACCTACGATATTTACGTTACAATTCACTGCCAATAGTATTATGAAGGGCTTATGTGTCTTGTAGAATAATTGCAGCCTTAGACAAGCGCCTCCAGTATATATTATTAGCTATGAGCGATATTTTTTAACAATGATCTGATATTTCCAATATTATTAACTAACCTAAATCATTTGGTAAATTTGAAACCATCGTTTATTGTCTTCCCTTAATTTTACACAATATTCGCAGATGTTTTTTCGATAGTTGGCAGTTGGCTGTAGTGGAACAACACGTGTATTACGGGTTTTATTTATAATATAGGGTGATCTATATTTCAATGGTGCTTTCTCATAGGCTCAAAGTACTTAATATTACTGTTTATTAATACCACTTAAACATTGGTAGCGAGTAAGATTTTTAATCGTCACAATTTCCTTTCGCATCGACATAAAAATTGTTCTCATTACAATATTAGGATCAGCTACTAGAAAAATTAAGATACACAATACAAATTTTTAATAATATTGTCCTCCATCAGTAGCGGTTTATAATAAATAATTTTTCATAGTTCATTTGGCGAGTCGAATTGATAAATAAGTATCAGCAATAATATAGTAGAAAATAGTATTACATCCGTCTCCTCTAAACGAAACTTGCAATAAATAAATAATATTTAATGATATTCACTACTTTACATAGATTTAAGGCATGAGTTCACTTGCATACATTTTCTTTAAAAAAAGTTTTTGAATGCATCTCTTGAAAATTGGGTACATCAAGGGTCGTTCAATAAAATAAAAGTGTGCAAGTGAGCGCGGTGTGTAACTAAATAGTGCAATATTAACTTATGACTCGGCTGTCGCTAACAAATACTGACTTATGCACACTCCGTACCGTTTAAGGAATATAGTAGTTGCCAAAATTTGGATAAATTCAATTAGGTGTATTAAAGTTACGGCAATACGGCGTTGTCTTGTTTGACTCTCGATTTTAGGCGATTAATAGATAGTAAGATTTCCAGTCTTAACCCGTACTTGCCTTGTCACCTTCTTACTAAAGTGCATCTTGCCATGGGCGTATTTCTAAGCTTTAAAACAAGAACACAGGCCATATTTTCAAATTACATAATTTATTAATAGTGTTTTAGAGTTATCTTTATTTAAAAGAAGTTAAATTAAAATGTAGCGTCTATGGCATGATGCTGTGAACATATATTTTCACTCGTTGGTAGTCAGCGAGATCAAGAGTGGCCATTATTTCTATTGTATTTATCAAATACTTTCTTGTACAAATCCTAGTTATCTATAAGTGCCATGAATATAACAAAGTTTTGGTCCCATGTATTTATTAACTTTTGAATCTACTTTATAATACATATAAAAATATTATCGTTAAAATTAAATTTGAGACTGTTGAGATTATTTGTGGCGCATAATTCGTAATGAATTCTTCGGCAATAAACGATTTAAAAGTATTTAAACATTCATCCCCTAATTCGTGATCAAAATGTCCCTAATAGTACTTATGTTTTTAGACGGCGTCACAAATAATCTTAATTTAAAACAAGAAAGTAAAACATGGAAACAGGGAACCTCCTTCTATCTCTCGACTTATTTATCGATCGGTCTTTGCTACGAAGTATGTATTTGAAACAATAGTTGGTAAATTTAACATAGCGGAGTGTGACGTAATATCAATGTGTTTAGATAAATTTAATATAGATTTCCATTGGGAACTTGTGATTATTAGGTTTGTAATGTTTAGACACTTCCCTGGTAGCATTGAGAAGAATAGCTGAGGTAGCTCATAGTATTCGTTTAGATTGACACGACCTGATGAGCTTAATATGCGGTATTCTGAAGCCCTGTAAGAGTAATGTCACGTTGAAAATGCACCCATTAATAATTCTAGTGGAATCTGCAGGTTAGATTCGAATCTAAAATATATGTATTGGTTTTAGATACGTCAGTAGGCACTATGGAAGGTTAGTAAACACAGAATTACCACGTGTTATCCACGTCCTAAGTCTATAGTTTTTCTCGGTGTGACAATTATCATAAAAATCTTGTACGTGTATGTAAGGTGCGGTGAGATTGACATTGTTGCGGCTTTAGTAAGTGGCCTTTCTTGTTCGCGGTGTTGAGGTCTGTCTCCACTGTTCTTTCGACCAGTCTTCACCGCGACTTCACATCACCAATAAGCATAGTGGGGATGGCGCGAATAATCTGATGAATGGTTGAAGTTATGTCGGAAATTTGAATTTATCAACTCGATTTTATCGTTCTCCCGACGTCCACGACAATTTTTTTAGTAAATATATCTCTTCTAACGACCCATTTTTGGCATTGTTATTCCCATTCGTTAATACAAAATGATTGAATTAGATAGTAGATAATTATGAAGTGAAACACGACTTGTTCTTGCCTTGTGTAATTAAATTATTGTCTTTAGGTAAGGTGTAGGTCACGTCTTTCTGTATTAGAACCACAGCATCTTCGCACTTGTAATGTTTTTAATTTCATAAAAGGCCTAAGCTTTACGTCTTACTTTTGATGTCTCCAGTTATTCCCAATTGTTGTTACATGTATTTTTAGATTTGCCTTGTATTAACTCGGCGAAGTTTAACACTTTAAAGTCAGGTGGAATGATACGCCCCAGAATTGCCCCAATATTTTTATATAAAATATTAATTGGTTACTTAAGAAAATATTAATATTTATATATTTTATTCTAACTTATACTATCAACCCTGCTTCAAATATTTATTTGTATAGTCTTTCGCTGTGGTCTCCGTGTTTGGCTACATTATATTGATAATAAATATTAAAGTTCGTGTGGTTCTGCCAACTAGGTGTTAAGGGTTATCTTATAGTGTTTAATTGTAATCCGACTGCAGCTTCGATAGCGTGATGTATGGACAGAAATGATTCTTCGCAGCGTGTTCCGGAGTACTAGGTTACACTATAATAGACGCTAAGTGAAACTCGTATACTTGTTACATTTTATAATGACTATTTATTTTTAAAGTGTTATCTGATTGTGTATATTCTAATATTTATATTTCTAAACTATCCTACTACTTTACTATGAGTGAAATCAGATCGCGAGCTAAGCTGCGATGTGTACATAGTTTTCTTTAGATAATTTACATATAGACTTGCTTTTGCGGTTTGTGCGTTTAGCGAGCTATCTGTTTGAGTCGTGATGTGTTAGGGTTCGCAGTGTGCAGGCTCGGAGAGACAATTCAGTATCATAGTCCCCTTTGTGTTGCGAGATTAGTGTAAGTCATGTTGCTTGTGTGTGCGCGTTTGTGATGATTCGTTCATAGGGCGCTGTCTCTCTGATGCACTCTACACTGCGCTAATCACGACTTATTTTCGGCGTATTGTATACTTCAATTGCTTGGAATATCTTATCTGAGTGTGCCACGATCATGTTTTTATGGTTACGCTCTTAAACTTGTTTGCTCATACTTTCTACTGAATCTACTCTCATTGAACCTTCCTGCTTACGGCTTTTTATATGATTTATAGTGTTTGGATGATATACATAGTCAATTTTTAGAAAAGTTTACATAGTCCTTGTATACAGTTGCTATATCTATTTATATCTATTACTGTCTGTACACGACTCAATAGTTTTATTTATTGTATTTTGATTTCGGCTTGTTCTTCCATATTTGTACGCAGATATCAGACTAACCTGTATTTTCAAACCAATTTTTGAATCTATATTTTTGATGTCGTTTCCTACATATTTACAAATTTTAATTATATCTACTATACAATCTAGATTATGTAATATCTCATCGACCGTGTAAGGAGCCATGCCGTTGAACATGTAATATACCTAGTTATTAAGGATAGGTATATACTATGACTCCGCTTGAAATGTTTTGTACTACATACAACAAATACGATTTGGCGATTGTCATCATTTTGGCCGATGTTCCAAATAATTTATATACCTAAAAGTAACTAAATATTATTGTGTAGTTTCTAGACACTGTCCCAGGCCCAGATCTCGAAACGACTCGAGGACCCCAAAAACAAAATGACCGCGCTGTATTTTTTTTCTTAAAGATTTTGACCGATGGAATGCTAGCCTACACACAAATACCAAGTTCAAGTGCATAATCTTCAGGTCAACGTTTTTGACCGGCTTTAATAGCTTTGTTTTAAAATCTCTCTTGTGTAAGCTGCTCCTAGTTTCAAACAGGTTGGTGTAAATTATAAAAAAAAAGCTAAATATTAGATGCTTTTGCAGCCCGTACAATGTGTAAATTTGTTCGTCATTCTGTCATGACAGAGTATTATTGGGATTGCTAAATTAGTTACAAGAAAAACACAACGTAAGTGGTAATGCAAACATTATCAAGCGGAGTAAAATCAAGTGATCGGCACATTTCTTATGATCTACCTACTAAGCGTCGTTAGTGACGGGTTGTGAATATTATGAGAGGTAGTTGTAAATGTTCGACGTTCGGAGCTGCAGTGGATGTCTGTGTTAGGCCCTGTCTCACTTCCGATAGAGAGCCGTCAGGCACTGCTGCCTAGGTAAATGACGCTGAGTTATTGATCGGAAATATAGCATTACAGAATATTCAAAGCTAAACACTTCGTCGGTCGCACCATTGTTCGCACTAGATCGAGTTATAATGTCTATGTCGCAGCTAACTCGTTGAAATAGCCGTTTAATTAAACGGCTAGGCTTTTCATTGAATGGACGCCATGACGTGTATATTTATTGTATCAATTACAGGCTAAATGTGTTATGTACACTGTTTTAAATTGCAATTACTGATTAACGGCCGGTTAATATATCAACCCAGTCCAGATTTGCTAACTAGAGATAGAAAGAACTTTGAAATTACGTGTATGGAAGTTATGTCTAAATTACATTCCTAGTAAGCGAATCTATCGACTGATTTGATATAGTAACCGGCCATAAGTGTGAAGTGTAAAAATCTTAAACGATTTACTTTAGAATGTTTGTAGTATTTTGTAATGCAATGTTTCAATTACATAACGTGTCGCGGCGATTTCATAGAATTATGAAACATTGGTATTTGTGTAGATGTCTGTATATAAACTATTGCTTGATTGGAATCAAACTGTACATCGCATGGTTTTTAGAGTTATCTTAACATGTACGTAATATTTGTATAAAAATTATAAAAAATTTGGAAATGGTAAAATCTGTAAGCGGTCCAAGCTACCAGGACTAGAGCTCACTCTTAAAATGTCACATCACAATGCGTGCCGTATAACGAGCCACTTGATATCGACAGAGGCTCTTGGCATTAAAACATTGGCTGTTAAATCCATTATTATTATTAAACTATTTTAAGTATAACTTGGTGTTGCTATTTTATTAAATAGTTGCTATGTTTTAAATTACGAAGACATGTTTTTGTCTTAACTGTTAATATTTTGTGATAAATTTAAAGGGACTAAAGCCATCAGTACTTAGTTTATCAGAAGCCAGTTGACTGAAAAGAATTCGTTTTTTTTTTCAGACTACTACAAAAAAGGATTTGTTGATGCATAAAAATGTGATTTTAAAAATGTATAAAATAATATTAGCTTAAAATTCGGTGGCAGTCTTTATTTTCTCGTGTCTTCATTGCGGCACAAGTATTGTTCTGCTGTTAGGTTTTTAAGACAACTGTAAATTTGTTCATGTGTGTGCGTGAACTATATTGCGTTAATTATATTGTTTGATAATAATAATAGTAAAAACTACAGTGTGTTAGTTCTCAAATGTTTAATTTTAATATAACCGACTGAAAGGTGTCGCGGGCATTTTAAAGGAACCATAGATAATGTTTTGAACATGAATTATTTGAATATATTAAGAGAGTATTTAATGGTTTTGGTCCATGAATCTAGGTACCGTGTAAAGCAATGAAATGTTGCGAGAATGTTGTTATTTGTTGTTGAGTTTATAACTTTTATAGATTATAGTCGCACCTATTGAATCTTAGCAAAGATCTGCTTATTGTAGGTTTTTTGTAAATTGTGTGCCAGAGAATGATATCAATATATTTTTAAGGGTGTGTGTACAACCGAGTATCTCGTTTGTGACGTTGTCGACTACTTTGTTGTACGCAGACTTGTTTAGTTTTCATAGTTATTTAAGTAGATTTTATATGAAAGGTTGTCGACATGTTTGTAATGAAGCAATAGGTTATATCACACATTTTATGTGAATTGTAAAAACTATGTTACTTTCAAAGGCAAAAAATAGCGATGGTCATGATTGTTGATGAATATTAATGTAATTAAACTCGCGCACCTTCCCGCCAAAAGTTTTGAAAACAATGTTCCGCCATATTAGAAAATAAATCTGCGAGATGTATCAAGTACCAGTAGTAGTTTGAATTCTGGAATTCAACTTTATTTATTATAGTTTTGCCTTAAAAGTAACATCGTTGTGTGTTAGCTATACGTCGTGATCACTGAGCCATGTACTTAGTAATGTGCCACAAAACTGTTGATACGTAGTTGTCTGGGCGGCTTTCACTCTCTATAGTTCTAGTCATTTTTAATTCCTCCGTGTTGTATCTATACATAAACAAGTATGCCTGTAAGGGTAGACAATATAATAATAATCAATATGAATGTTAAACATAATATATAGGTGAAACTTATATCTATTAAATTGATGTCTGTTCTATTTTTTGTTGTTTTTCTTAATCATACCACCCCACACCTAAAATACCAAAACACCACGACTAACATTCATTAAGCATATCAGCCTATTGCCGTCCACTGCTGAACGTAAACCTCCCCCAAACAAACCAAACAAACATGACTAACATGCACTCAACTAAATAATTTTGTCGCATTTCTCGATTCTTCAAAGGAAATAATGTGATTACATGTAACATGCATGTTGGCCCCGCTGGGAAACTGTAAGCCATACAAAAACATGCATACGGCCATAATCTTTTCTGCGAATTTTCGAGACCAAGTGAGGGCACATGACAGATTTTGTCAATGGCTTGTGAAGTTTGCCGACCACTAGGTGTGGTCGACTAAAGAACTTAAAAGCAAACCCGTGCCCAACAGCTGGACACCGATGATGATCTCTGGATTATAAGGGAGGCCAATAGGCTGCAGTTTCTCTTGCCATAGACGTTCACGAATATGTTTCTAAACCAATTTCCGTGACTACACAAGTGCGGCTTTTAGTTGGTGTTAGTCCGACACCCTACCGCCTCCCCAGGTGGCAGACAACCCGTGAAGAATCTCCGCACCACCAATAGTCTCCTAATCTACATTCAATTTGGTCACAATCCGCTTTAAGGCATGTGCATCGTGCAATGGTTCTTTACGGCTTAGCTATATTAAACAAGCAAACCGTCACTGAAACTAAACCTAAAAGGTTCATTTTCAGTTGACATCAGCATGAAGTCGCCCCGAGGAGTTACATGTACTACAATTCAAAGCTGTAGACAATTAATATTTCAGCAGAAAACTCTTTCTCCAAGAAAGCAGAAATGAGACAGACTTCACAATTCATTTCTGACATTTGATAATAAATGTCAGTGGTATACCAAACAATGTTAAAATAATTAAAAAACATTTTCCAAATTATAGTTAAATGTAAAAAATTATATATAAAAAGGTGGGGAAGTCGCGTGCATCGTTACTGCAGTGCAGTTTTCAGAGATTCAAAATCGTGATGTTCCGCCATACCTATTATAACTTCGGGCGGCTCTTGATGCCAGCGGTGGCGCCGAGGCAGCCTACGCGCGGGTACAAGAACTTCGTCCTTTCAGATACTCTGGCGCAGATAGAACGGGAATGCGAAAAGTTCTGTCCTGTTCCACGTTTCCCGCCGCAGAAGGTCTGTGGTTGATACATTGTAACTAGCTTAATGTGATTTTGCGGTGGTAGGTATCCATTTCTGATATTCTATAACCTAAGCGAGGTACTGCTCACTCACTCAAGTACCTCTACTTGTAATATGGACAGGATTTTTTTTATATTTTGTGAGGTTATTTTTATGTAGGATGCTTGCTGGAATGAATTATGGTAGGTACCAAGTTACCAATATAAGTTATGACCAAGATTCAGGCAGTCACGTTGTAGAACAACGGTAAATAAAGCACAACTAGACGGCTTGCCACTTAAAAGTGTGGTTAACATGATTGCGTACCTACATCTACTAAGTCACGGCCAGTAGGTAGTGGCCTGGACCATTTTAAAATCAAATCACAAAATCGGGACCAGTTTTGTCTTCTAAGGTGGCAGTGGTAGGTGCTGGGAGTGATGTCGGCCGCATCGCCTGTCTGTTCCTGAAACAACAGACCGTCATCAGGACCTTGGCTATGTACGATGATATCCCGGAACGAGGTGTCCTAGGTGTAGCCAACGACATCGCACATATTGACACCAGCACTGAAGTCGAAGCTTACCAGGGTCGCATGTTCCTCAAGGATGCCTTGCATGTAAGATATCTCAGATCAATCAATTTATCATTTTTATTTTGAGCACTACGACTGTACTTTATAAACTTACAAATAGGTAATAGTTCTGGTTTATCTATAGAGGATCGTCATTTTAAAGCATTTACTGTCCGCACTACTACCAGTATTCTTTCATTATAAGAAGGGGTAGTTAGCCGTGCTAAGCAAGTGTGGTTTCCTGCCGGGCTAACATGCACGCCGCGAGAAAATTTTGTCGACGCTTATGTCGTGCCTTTGTCTCGTTTTCGCACGAGGAAGAGCGAGACAAAAGAGTAGACAACATTTTGTCGTGGCGCGCATGTTAGCCTGGCAGGTGTACACCCGCCGACTGACATGAAAATATCTGAAAGTTTCCTCACGGTGGTTTCCTTCACCAGTTAAGCGAGTCTAATTATCTCGAAAAGTTTCTCGTAAAGAGGGTTTTTGGGCAAAATAATCCTAATAAGAGGGCTGGTACCTGCCGGTGTCTCCGAAATAAATAGAGTGTTTGGATACGAACTCGAGATTTATGACTACCTATATTCCTATTTTTACGGGACAATTTATTTATTATTTCAACAGAACTCAGACGTGGTCCTAATCTGCGGGGGTGCGTACCTGCTGCCGCCGTGCTGCAACACGCTGGACCGCGACCTATTCTTCCAGAACATGCAGCACGTGCGCACGGTGACGCTGGCTATCGCGCAGTTCTGCCCGCAAGCTATCGTCGCGGTGCAAACGCCGCCCGTAGACTGCAACTTTGCGCTTTGTCTACATGTTAGTTTATGAGGGATTCTGATTTAAATAGTCCTACTGCAGGGCAAAGACCTCCCTACCCTCCTTCCACGCTGTTTTGATTGTAGGATCCTAATTGTAGAATCATGTTGTAGGTATGTAATTCACTTAGAGAGCCTAGCAGCAGTTAAGTAAGTTGGACAAGAAATCAAGGATGCGCGCCTGGCCATCTTCGGTCATGAAGGCTCGTATCACTAAGAAAAAGACAACTTTACAAAGTAATCTTCCACCTTATGCTGAATTCTTCTCTGCCAATCCTAGACGTTGCGGCTGGCGCATGTGTACGACAAGCGGCGAGTGTTAGGGGTGAATGCTATCAACGCGATGCGCGCCAATCAGCTGTTCTGCGCTATCACCGGCGCCGACCCCAGCAAGAGCAACCTGCCCGTCGTTGGCGGAACTGGGCGCTGTACGAGAGTCCCCGTGTTCTCTGCTGGCAAAGCCGGGAACTTCCCACAAGTGAGTAAGAGTAGAATTGTAGATCGAGAATATTCGAGGAGTACCTCGGAGGTGTTTTGTGCCATCATCTGCGTGGATCCTAGCAAGAGAAACTTGGCGGTCGAACATAAGACAAGCCGTAGGTAAATAAGATAACTGTGCTGCATTTTCTCCAACCTTCTTTTTTTAGTAAGGAATAGAATTAATAAACAGTTATAAAGGCTATCGTTTAAACGGTTAGCAAAGAATTCATAGTTATTAATTGAGCTCTACAGAAAAAATATTCCGTCAGCTAAAATGGTTAGCAACTTTATGGCCAACAAAATTAAATTCGGTTCTGGCTGGCGGTTTAGTTTTAACGTATAGGCTGTGTAAGATCATTTAAAATGTACCTAATCAGTGTTTATATCTATTTTGATGTAAACAGACGCAAACGGACTGCTTGACCCGGCTGGTGCGCGAGGCAGACGAGATTATTTGCAAGGTGAAGTGCAACAACGAGCAGGGTCACCTCTCCATCGGCTTCTCTACAGCAAGATTTGTAGTGAACATCATGAAAGGTATAATTAATTGTTCCATACGTTTTCCCGATACTTTTTGTAGTAAGTAAGTATTTGTGATGCGTGTTTGTTATTTTCTTTTTTTTATTTTCCGATGTTCTAGACTATCGTTTTCATATCCTCGATGTCGGGTTATAGTATATTATTTAGATTCTTTACTTCGTTTGATCTTTTAATAATCTCGATGGTCGGTGTACCTCGGTGTACCTTCCTGTTCAGATGTAGAGTCACGTGCATAAATAATATATATATTACCTACATATCATACTAAAATTCGAAAGTACTTTTTCGAGAAATGTCGATTGCAACTTTGAGATATCATCAACATTATTAGTATTGGTCCAGTTTTAGAACCCTCAGGGTCAGAAAATCTTGTACCTAAATAGTTTTAATTTTGATACCTACACAGTATTTGCCAGTTTCATGGATATACAGAAATATTAATAAGATTTTTCTCATACCATCATCATCATTAACTTAATCACCGACCCACTGCTGGTTCCTCCAAGATTGAATATTTTTTGGGAAATATAAAGTTCCCTTCTTAAGTTGTTATTGGTATTGCAGGTCTATTCGAGAAGCCAACGTTCATCGACAGTGCGCTGGTAGAGCAGGGTGACCCGAAGAAGTGCTACGACATGAAGTACTGCGCCACGCCCGTCACGGTCGGCAAGGGCGGCATCGTCGAGTACGCCGTGCCGACCCTCAATGAGTCCGAGAAGCGGCTGCTCGAGGAGAGCAAGTTAGTATACCAGTACAGAAAGCACGAGTGTCCGAGAAACCACACAATTCGCAACATAACCTCAACTGTGACACTCCGTACAAACTTTCCGATACCGCTGCACACTACAATACCAAATGTCAAACTTGTCAAAATTACGTTTGTACACGTGCAAATGCAAATGTGTGCGTGAGAGTGCGTAGGGTTTGTTGGCTGAGGTATCTGACGTTAGGGAGGGGCGGAGAGTAGGCATTCTGTATTATTTATTCTGGTGACATAACCTCCAGGCTGTTGGCTGTAGGCCCAAGTCTGCATTTTCAGTAGCAGATGACAAATGACAAAAAAAATGTCAGATTTAGTAGACAAAACCCAACACATGATGTGCAGTATACCTACGCAATCCATACAATAGTGGCCATTAATTTTTCGATGTTCGTGACGTAACGCTGCAAGAAATTATGACAAATATTTGGTGGTTAAGGTCTACAGATTTATATTCCAGATCTACGGGGCAATGACCTAGTGTATCACCATTACACCACTCATTTATATCACACGTCGTGAAATTTTTGCTTTAATATGATTTTCCAATATTCTATAATAAAACGCGGTTTTTACCAATACTGTTTTAATGGTTGCTATGTGTCAAATTTTAAAATCTAGTTGTTTACACCTAGTATAAGACAAATATCAAAAAACGGTAATGAACATGCAATTGTTTTTCATCAGATGTGACTTGGAGGATATGCTGAACATGGGTCGTTGCTACGCGTGCGGCGATGAGTACTTCGTGAACCCCTGTAAGTTCAAATACCCCTGCCCGTGTCCGCCGCACTGTGACGTGTGCAAGCCGCGCGAGAAAAAGTGCGAGAGTCAGAATAAGTAGCGCTGCCGTGGACGATGGACGATGGATGATGGACATACATCGTCGACAGCCAAACATACATCGTAGTGTTTGTCCATTAACCCCCCAGTGCAACCCAAAGGTAGTTTCCCAAGATGCTAACCATACATATGCAAAGAAATTTATTTCAAAACATGCAGATTAAAAAAATCGCATCATTTGTCAAAGTTTGCTTTGGAAGATTTTAGGCAAGAGGCATTGCAACATCGTTGCAGTGCTGTGTTGTTCGACGCGATCTTTTTGAACGTGTGTCAACGGAAATCTTGTAAAAGTGTGATTTGCAGTTTATTCTTGTCTGTAAACAAAATCATATTTTTTATGGTTTTGATGAGACAAATAAAAACAAAAAACAGAAAAGTCGAAACTGTAAAAAATATTGAGATTCAAGATTTTTGACTAAATTTGGAAAATATAGAAATTAACGGAACCATAAATTATGTTATAGAAACTGAATCATATAAATTATGTCATAAATCAAATAAAATATGTAAACGTTACGTTTATTATATTTAGAAGCAATAAATAATTGTTATACTTTAATCGAGTTACCTATTATTTTCATGTTATTTCAAATTTGAACGAACAAGGATGTTTGGTTTTTTTATAAAACTAATCAAGGTTTAAACTATTTACCTATTGATTTGTACGTCACATATATTGTAAACGAACAAATAAGTATCATTACAGCATCACTATGTTTGAGGGCAAATGCCATGCCCTCAAACATAGTGATGCATACTCGTTTGCATGCTCGTTTTGTTTATGTTGTCATCCTTTTTCCCAAAAGTTACGAAACACGCATATCGTATTGAGTCCACACCGATTAACAAAAGTAAGTATTTAAAACAACAGTAGATGGTTCCGGCCATTGAGTTATTATATTATATTCTTATTTGTTTGCTACTCGAAATGCGAAGTAAGCGCCACAACTAGGGGGTCGTAAGCGGTAACCATGGTAACACATTCAGTCTGTTATTTAAATAGTATAATAATCCAATTTTAATAGATACCCCGCGATAACCCCG
This sequence comes from Acronicta psi, assembly GCA_946251955.1. Classification (NCBI taxonomy): domain Eukaryota; kingdom Metazoa; phylum Arthropoda; class Insecta; order Lepidoptera; family Noctuidae; genus Acronicta; species Acronicta psi. Next base: position 3,028,106 of record OX276475.1, on the reverse strand, counting down.
GTTGTTCGGTTATAGAAACATCCTCCTAGCCTTTTTCCCAACCATGTTGGGGTCGGCTTCCAGTCTAACCAGATGCGGCTGAATATCAGTATTTTACACGGAGCGACTGACATCAGGCAACCCAATTTCTAGGCAATACCGTTATTCGAAAGATAGACTGGTTGTCAGGCTTTTTGGGCTTCTGACTACCACTAACGATAATCATAGGTGTTCGTATGATAACCGGGACCGTTTACGAGCTCTCCGAGGTACGGACGGGTTTCGATGTGTTAATAATGGTCACCCATCCACAAACTGACCTCGGCAAGCGTAGCTTAACCTTGCAGATCGGTTGATCAGCGTAGTTATAGTTTAGCCATGAGAAACAATGGGTGCAAATTTGCACACTAGCTAACCGGCTGGCTTTATTGTTCATGGGTGATGCAGTACGACAGTTTTTAGTACATCAATGTTCTTAGGCACGTTTTGGACAACATGGTTCTATTTAAAGGACATTGTCGAGGCACGTGAAATACAACGCAACTCGCACAAGTTTTTCTGCAGGAGTTTCTGTGTAGACGTATTTTTTCACGTGATTCGCGCTAGTGTATGGCTTCTTTGCAGAAATACTCAGGTTTGGCGACTGGAAGTACTATGAGCGCAGTTTGCAGGAAATCATAAAGATCAGTTTTCACAACTTGATTGTGTTCTCTCTGACCATGAGTAGGTACTTTAATGACTAAAAATATTTTATATAACAATAATAATAATCAACCCATATACTGTCCCACTGCTTTAGGCTATAGTCCACCACGCTAGCGTAATGCGGGTTGGCAGACTTCACATGCCGTCGAGAAAATCTCTCAGGCATGCAGGTTTCCTCACGATGTTTTCCTTCACCATTAAATTAAAGCGAGTGATAATAATTACGCACATGATTTCGAAATGTCTGAGGTACGTGCCTTGGATTCGAACTCGAGACCTTTGACTTGGCAGTCTAGTGGTCATACCCTTAGGCTATCACTGCTCACTTATAAAAATATTTTATGTATTTTAAATTAATTAATGTATCTCTATCCTCTCTATCGGTCGTTAGTGCGTAAGAGAAACAAAATATAGGTACAGTACTAATAATTTTAATTTTACTAAATAACTATATACCACGACTGTATTCCCTGAAGGGTTAAGCAGAGGTGTACTAAATGTAGGTAGGGTAGGTACACCCACAATTCGCTATTCAGGTGTTTCAGGTCAGTATGTTTAGGTCCCATGTTATTTGGGAGCGATCATATTGCCATTTACTGGGTGCAAATCGAAAATCCGGGCTGATAAGCCTGCTACTGGGAATTTTATAGAACAGAACATCCCAATAATACTGCTCGACCATCGAATCGAATCGCTTCACGTGTATGTTAGTAAAAAAAACAGAATCCATTGAAGCTAGTACTTATAGCAACCAAAAAATATTAAAATAATTTAAAATGAATACTGTTATATTCATGGCGACTGTTGAAGGGTAAGAACCACAAGGGAAAACATCGAGAATTTCATCATACTTCGCTAGTGAAGCCTTCGATCACGTTGTTCGTCGCGTGTTCACTAAATTACAGAATTGGACTACAAATAAAACCTTAACAAATATTTTAAATTCTCAAGTTTTTTGGTTTATACGGGAAAACAATAATACGACATTAGGTTCCTCAATTTAACCGTTACAAAGGTATTAAGTGCTTCTTTAGGCGATAAATAGACTGTCTATAGTAGCTTATAGACCTCTTAAAATATAACTTTAATTATAACTTTAAAACGATAATTTCTTAAAAATAATTATCTTGTTTAAGTGTTGTAAGCAGTGATAGCCTAAGGGTATGACCACTGGACTGCCAAGTCAAAGGTCTCGAGTTCGAATCCAAGGCACGCACCTCTGACTTTTCGAAATCATGTGCGTAATTATCACTCGCTTTAACGGTGAAAGAAAACATCGTGAGGAAACCTGCATGCCTGAGAGATTTTCTCGACGGCATGTGAAGTCTGCCAACCCGCATTGGGCTAGCGTGGTGAACTATAGCCTAATCCCTCTCATACTGAGAGGAGACCCGTGTCCAGCAGTGGGACAGTATATAGGTTGATTATTAGATTATTATTAAGTGTTGTGTTGGACTAAGAAACGTGAACTCGAAAAGAAACGCTTCACAGAAAATGCAGTTGTCACAATTATCATAATCACAATCTTTTATGCGTGCCACATAAGCCTAGTAGTCCTGAACGCGCGCGATTGCTACGCTTGAGGTCTTGGGTTCGATTCCCAGGTCAAGCAGGTGATAATGGGTTTTTCTATAAAATTCGTAGTAAGTATTAATATTGAGATGTACTGATTTCTGGCACTTACCCGAATATGTACTAGACATTGAAATAAACTATGTATTAATTAAACTATGAAATATTTATATTTTACTTAATTAAATGTAGGGTAAGTAGCTGTTGGTAATTATATCTAATCTCAAGACAACCTTGAAGAGCTAGTCACCCGTGACCATGGACTCTGTAAAGGGTTCACAACATCGGGAACAATAAAATAATATCAATATAACGCGATAAAATATATAAATATAAATAGTAGTTTTATTTTAATACATTTCCTCGCGGTGTTATACGTGTTCATAATTTTTCCCAAACCCGCGGGAATTTCTCAAAGTCCTTTCTCATAAACTTTATCTTTATACCACAACAAAAAATGGTCATCAGGTTAACAACTTTGCTAAGGCGTCTTTTTTACCCGACTGCCGAAGGAGGGTTATGTGTTTGACGCGTATGTATGTATGTATGTATGTCCGTTCCTATGTCCGGTCGTAACTACTCAACGGCTCAACCGAATTAGATAAATGACACCTCATTAGATTCGTCTTGATGGCACGACTGTCACTGGGTACATGAAATTTTAAAAAAATCAGTATGGCGGATTTTATACGCTTTAATGTGCGAACTGTTTTTTAAAATGATCTTTAGTTGTATCAATTTATATTTTAAATCATCATTTATTATTTTTCTTAAAGTTTAGCTGGACCATTATGGTTATGAATCAGGTGTTCCAGGTCTTCGATTTTAAAACCCCAACAGCAAATGCCCATCAGGCTGAACAACTTTCGTTAAGGCGTCTTTTATATATTTCTTAAAGTTTAGCTGGACCACTATGGTCTTGCATCTGGTGCTCCAGTTTCAAAAATCAATTATGTCCTATACGTTGCCCAGGCATAACAGCTATATATTAAAAGTTCAATATTTCCGGAGATTAGCGTGTACAAACAGATAGACAAACGGACAGTCATTTTTTAAATTCTAACTGTATTACTATGTCGCCATCGAACAAAACTAGTTTTTTTTTAATATTTAATGTACAGACACATATTTTTTTTACTGTTTTATTATAGGTATTTTTATATCGATTTAGATTTAGATACATAGATGCAGATATAAGGAGAACCTTCGCTCAGCTGTTGCCACGGAAATTATAATTTTATCTTGTTTTAATCAAACGATGGTCAATGGTCATATCATTGAACTCGAGCGAGTGCACTGTATTAACATACACTGATAACGTTACATTATAAAGTAAAATAGATAAACCTTATTCTGACGATGTTGTGATCCTTCTGGGGACATTCAACTATAACCTCATTTGTGAGATACTAATAATGCTGGAGAATTAAGATAGCAAAGCTTATAAGGTCGTATTCAATTATCATCATTGTAACAGTTTATAAACAGAGGGGCTCGTGGCTAAGTTATAGCAACGCTGATCAACCGATCTGCAAGGTTAAGATACGCTTTCCAAGGTCAGTCTGTGGATGGGTGACCATTATTAACACATCGGGACCCCTCCGTGCCTCGAAGAGCACGTACAGCCGTTGGTTCTGGTTGTCATACGAAAACCTATGACAATCGTTAGTGGTAGTCAGAAGCCCAAAACGCGTGACAACCAGTCTATCCTTCGAATATCGGTATTGCCCAGAAATTGGGTTGCGGTGGTCTGATGGCAGTCGCTTTGTGTAAAATACTGATATTCAGCCGCATCTGGTTAGACTAGCACCCGACCCCAACATGGTTGGTGAAAAGGCTAGGAAGATGATGTAACAGTTTATAAACAAATATAAAGTACCTGATTCTCTGGCATAGTGGTGGGCAAGGTTGGCAGTTAATTATCATAATCATAGCATACTCATTCCTGTCTAGCGAGGTGAAAAAGTTCGTCGGCACTGGTTATCCCCGTCAACTCCCTGATGTTTCGAAGACATACATGACTTCTTCCTCCGACCGACACGTCTTTTGTCTGCGATTTTTCCATCATAAGTTGCAGAGACTCGTATCAATATTATAAAGAGGAAATATTTGATTGTTTGTTTGAATTTAATAGGCTCCGAAACTACTGGACTAATTTTAAAAATTCTTGGTCTCCGTTGGGAAGTTAACCCCGGGAGACATAGGCACTTTTAAGAAACACTCAGACCACGCGGCAAACCCAGGAAACTATGCAGCACATCCTGTGCGATTGTGACGTCCTGGCGACGAAACGGATGAGTCTTCTCGGCAACGGGTACCCGAAGCCGGAAGATTTTAGGTTCCTTCCTCTCAGTGGGTTAGCCGCCTTCGTAAACCACGTCTTCAAAGAGTAAGGAATATACGGTAATGGGGACAACACAACAGATCCCACTGTGGCTATATTCTATACGATTAGAATTATGCAAATATGTTTTATCGTAGATAGTGTCAAATCCCATTTCGGCATCAGCAACCCTAACTGCATTGAGGTGGCCTCATATTACCCGAAAATTGTATAACAACTGGAATGATAAGAAGCAGAACAAGTCACTCAGATAGCTGGTTGACTTTTCTTTACGTGGCAGAAATCAAACGCAAATATTATGACTGTATTTGTCGAAGGATAACACAGGGGCGTACATAATATACACCCACAGTTCGTCGACATGTTTCGGTCCCATGTAAAACCCAGCCTATAGCCATTAACCGGGCACAAAAAACTCCGAGCTGCTATAAGAATAACAGTTTTCGTCCCGGGAATCGAAACTAGGAACTCTAGCGTAAACGTACTAAGTACGCTTACGACCAAGTTGCGTTTACATACACACACACACACTTTGTTATATACTCCTTTTTACCCTCAATTACATCAAACGTTAGTAAAATAAGGACGCCCACGATTCAATCGAGTTAAAACAATTGCGTACGCCTACGTCATAATTCGCGGGGTGTAGGGACGGGAGGGCTAAATCGATTGCCAATTTATACTAGACCAACAGAATGGTCAAGTATACACTTATAGTCACGAGCAAAAACATGGAAGTATACACTAACAAAAGTGCTAAAGCGATTTTTTCATGAATGAACGAAGCGAGCGAATCTGCGGGAAAATAGTTTAATTTAAAAGTCAGTATATTTAACGTCTAAATCCCGGAAGCTGAAATTTCTTGGTTATCCGAACTTATAGCGAAGTATAGCGAACTCGTTGGCCTTGCCTCGGGGAAGGTCGCAGGGGCAAGGTTGCCCCTCTCAGGGGGATTATCCCTACACGTGAATCCGCTGTGAGTAGCCCAAGTTATATGCTACCAACTACATTGTAATAATTTACCGAGTTAAGAAAACGATAATTTTACTACGATTATGTACTAATAGTCGCAGTTCTTGCAAAATAATAACACAGAATATCTGAAGCCAACACAAATAAATGTTTCGGGGGGAGGGAATCGAATTTACGTTGGTTTGCGAGGGGAAGTCAGTAAACCAAACTACTAGTACACTACAATATATATAACTACGTAAGTACGTACAGTTCTTACCAAACTTATTGTCCGGCTTAAAGTTGGCACTGGCACAAGTAAAAATCGAAAAGAGAAAAATATTGGATTATAATGATTTAAAACTTGAGCTTTCGTTTTATTTATACCAAACCAATATTTTTCTTTCTCCGATTATTACGGCGGTGTTAAAGTTAGCTCGTGCCAACTTCAACCCGGACAATAAGTTTGGCGAGGTCTGTACACTACATTATAAATAAATACACTGAATTATAATAAATCGGAGAAAGGCGTAGCTCCTACGCGGTACTACGAATATTCGTAGGCAAACTAGAATTGTGCTACGATGATTGCGAGCCACGTAGTCTTGCTACGCGGCTACAGACAGACATACCATGGTGCATTGTAGAGGATATTGACGATATTGGGACCAACGTCACCAGTTTTGTACGTACTACTTTAAAAAAAATATAAAATTACTTATTTTAATTTTTTATATGAGAGATAAAAAGTTTATTTTTAATTTTATTTATTTTTTAAAACTGCCAGAGCCAATGCTGTGAAATCTAGTGGCAGTTGCTTTGTGTCATAATTATCTATACTGTACTTCCGTTAAGACAACATAATTATATAGCCAACGTTTTTTGATAATACAAATATGTGTTTTACATTCCTTCCATATAAAAGTGATAAGAATTATTCTAAATGTATTAAACAATATTGGGTTTGTAACAACACTTATAACTCGTTTTACTCCAATCGAAAATTATAAAAGCAGACGTACCGAATATGAAAACACCAGGTTGAAGTGCAACTTGGGGTTGGTGAACTTTTGATATCCTGGAAGTGGACAAACACTTGTAGTTACAAAGCTACAAACAGTGTATGAGAACAACTATTCTAGTGTTCCCAAGTGGAGCTGTTGAGTGTGAGGCTCTAGGTTCAAATAACTTCTTAGTACCAGAATTTAGTACTTAGTACAATAATCGATTTCTCGACCACTCCGCAATCGAGGAATTATCGTCGCCAATAACTAGAAATAAGGTTAGTGATACCTATTTACAACAAATATTGTAATGCAATAATTATCGGTGTTGCTTGTGACTTGTGACCACACCCTAGGATGGTAGTTACGATGCCCTTTAGAACTGAAGTTTCAATGTCACAGTCAGGATCGATCTCAATGTCAACGGGTCGGATTATTCCAATTAATGTGTTTTGTTTTGACAGTAGTAGAAAGGAATAAATAATAAGATTGAATGTTCCATGAATGAATATTAAATACGTCTATGAGTGCATCCAGGGAAGTACCTACGTATGTAAATATATATTGTATATCTACCCCCAAACCCCCATTTTTTATAATTAATATAATCTGCTGTTCAGTGTCACTGAAAATCTATAACCTTACCCTACTAATAATGCGAAAGTAACTCTGTCTGTCTGTCTGTCGCATTTTCACGCCAAAACTACTGAACCGATTTAAATGAAATTTGGTACACAGATAGTCTAGAGCCTGAGAAAGGACAAAGGGAAAATACTCACTACTACTACTTACTACTACTTTTTAATGCGAAAAAAAGGGTGTAATGAAATAGGGGATGAAATTTATAAGAAATAGTCCACGCAGGCGAAGCCGCTGGCGGAAAGCTAGTAATATATAAGATAGCTTTGAATTGCAACACTACCTTAGGACTACATTGAAATTGTGCACTTTATGTATAGTACGAATTACAATTACACAGTAGGTACCTACGACTTTCGCACTCAATGGTCGTAGCCTCAAAACCAAAAAGAAACAAAGCTACCATTGTACTTCAAATTTTAACTGTAATACCACAACATTAAGTTATTTTATCGTTCGTCACCTAAATATGTAAGTGCCGCCCAGTGTTAGTGTGCATAATAATAACAGACACGTCCGTTTTATCTATGTTTATTTAATTACTTTATAACAAGGACATTATTATCTTATTTATTGCATATTATGCATGATTTATTTACTACTTTACTAGCGATCCGTACGCAGCTTCGCCTACGTTTCCCTTTTTTACTTTTCCCGAGTAAGTAAGTAAGTTCAGTGCATCGACCATGAGTTTTTCTCCCTAGACTCGCTAGCGACGCCGTAAAATATTTGTATGAAAAACACTCGCAGCGCCTCTAGCGGTTACGTAAGGAACTAAAATCGGCTATGAGATTACAGCGTTTCGATGCGTAATAAACCTATCGAAAGCCATTCGATAGAACTCATGGTTGACGTACTGCTTTTTCTCTCCATAGGATCACATCAAACACGACAAAAAAGAAATCAGCCAAATCGGTTCAGCCGTTCTCGAGTTTTGCGCTTAGCAACACATTTAGTGATTCATTTTTATTTATAAAATGTGACATCTAAGCTTGAGGGTTCCATCCCCAAGTCTAACAGTGTTATTAAGTTTGTCTGTGAAATTCTTATTAGCAGCTCGGAGTTTGGATTTGGGCAATAAGCTCGCCCTATATCTGGGAGCTAAACATGCAAACTATGAGTGTACATAAGTTCACCGCTGTATGTCCCTACACGGAAAAAGGGGTGATGGTAGTATACAATGTATGATTTTAACAATTTGAACGGTTAGTTTACAGTCTTCGTTTTTAATATGATATTAAATTATTCGCCAGTAAATACTGGTAGAGAAGTGGGTTTGGGTATTTGATTGACGCCGAGTTATTATTGTCCCTATCTCTGTACTCAATACGTACTTTACAAGGCTTCTGTAACATAATTATATTGTGTTATTATTGTGCTAAGTCATGTATGAATATAGCATGTGATAACGCTTAAAACGCTTTTATGTTCCTGCAGAGAAACTGCGAAAACTGTTCTGTGGGGCTTTGTTTTATACATAATAGCTTTCTGCCAGCGGCTTCGCCCGCGTGGCGTTTTATTTTTTAGCCAAAGTATGCAAAAACTTGACAAATTATGTACTAAAACCTTCCTCGAGAACCACTCTATCCATTTTAATGCGTATTGGTACGCATTAAAATGGATAGAGTGTAGCCGAGGCGGGTCACTATAGTTATTAAATAAAGTCAAAGCAAGCAGCAGACGTGTCGTAAGATTTATTCATTAATTAATATTCTCCCAGCTTTACATTCATTGAATACTATCTCTGGTGAGCAAGTTCCCAAGAGAGTACTGAGTGTATACTCACAATCATAATATGGTAATGAATTAAATGAATTATAAAGACCTCACTCGGCTAGGTCAGTTGTATTTTATTAAAAAAAACCCTTCCTTCGGCTTAATGCCGTGTCGTCGGGTAAAAAGCAGCGCTCAAATAGGCGTTTATAGGTATGCAGCTATTAGTATAAATTCTCAGCATTTCCAATCTATTTGTGGTAATTTTGAACTTCGATCGTATTTTTTGTTGGACCATACATTTTTTTGTTATCAGTTTACATGATCATGGTTGCGAACTCGCGGCTCCACAACATGCTGAGGCGCTGACCAGCTTGTCCTGCAAATGTATGGCACGGCCATTTTCGGACCTCCAATATCAACTTACGATGACTACTTACTTACGATAAAATAATTATGTATTTTTATGATGTGATTCACAATTATTTGTTTGGAGTCTGAGTGTAGGTACTTTGTGTCTGTAAATTTTTTGTGTCTGTTAATTGCGTTTGTAAAATTCCCCGCGACACGAAATTGTCAGCGGGAGCTCTTTTAGAAAATAGAAAGAAAAATGAAATTCGATTGCGTTTGATAGAGGATAGGTTACTTGATAAGTACAATTTTTGCGATAAAATAGTACCAAAACTAGATAAAATATTTTGCAAATCAAATTACCGAGTAAATAATCTCTATAGGCATAATACCTGGCGAGACGTCTGTGTAGTGTACTATAGGCCCACGTAAGTATCGGCGTCGTCGCTTCGTACCGCGCAGCTCACGGTGAAGGTCGCCCACGTGACGGGGAGCCAGTCCACCCCTACAGGCTACAGTTCGCACAGCACCTCTAGCGGCATCACCCGCGTCTTACATTTAAAAATACTTGTAAAAATACTCGATTCTATAATATCGAATGTCATTTGATTGCAAAAATTAATCGATTTACAATAGTAATAAGTGTTTGTAAATAAATGGCTTTGTAAATCTCTCTCTGGCTTGTGATATTGAGATTTGTGCGGTTCAAGTAAGTACCATCGTAGTTCGAGTCGGGTTCGTTCGTTCAAGGTCATGTTTGTTGTTGTGCAAAAGCATAAAATTATTTGTTCACAGAGAAAAGTTGATAATGCAATTGTCACAGCAATTTTGATTCGAGTAAAATAAATATTTTTTACTCAAAATAATTTTCATCACACAAACATAGTGTTAAACGAATAATGAAACTGGTTGAATTTTTATGCATTGAAAGATTTCCACGGAAAAATATATATGTAGGGTTTTTTTGCCAAAATTAGGTCTGCAATTTACAGTGTTTAATATTTCCAGCCTGAATTTTTAGCGTCAAATTACCTGAAAAGTACCTATTAATAACAAATGACTATTATTTTCTTAATCATTTTATTACACTCAACAAAATCAAATATTTTTCTGTGCACAGAAACTCCTAAATATGTATTTATTATTGTGGAACTAAAGTAAAAATTATTGCGAATTTTATTTATCCGTACACGGTCGCGTCGGGTTTTATATTTGCTTGAGTTCTGTGCCTCTCTACATATTCGCATGCAAATTAAGGAAAACATCAACTAATTAATCGCTCAACCAGCGGATTTGAAATAAATGACATATTTTGATAGCATAACTATTTCGAGTACGCTCATATTAAACTGTAGTTGTAGAGTTGTAGCAATATGGCAGCCACGCAGGAGAAGCTATACCCTAACTGTGACGCGACCGTGTGGCTCCGGTCTTGTGAGGAAGAAATCTCGGAACCATTAGAGGGGGAAATCACAGGTATGTACCACACTATTTTAAGAATAGCATCACTCTTGGAAATAGTAAGGACTATTTCGAATAGCGTCACTCTTGGAAATAGTAAGGACTATTTCGAATAGCGTCACTCTTGGAAATAGTAAGGACTATTTCGAATAGCGTCACTCTTGGAAATAGTAAGGACTATTTCGAATAGCGTCACTCTTGGAAATAGTAAGGACTATTTCGAATAGCGTCACTCTTGGAAATAGTAAGGACTATTTCGAATAGCGTCACTCTTGGAAATAGTAAGGACTATTTCGAATAGCGTCACTCTTGGAAATAGTAAGGACTATTTCGAATAGCGCCACTCTTGGAAATAGTAAGGACTATTTCGAATAGCGTCACTCTTGGAAATAGTAAGGACTATTTCGAATAGCGTCACTCTTGGAAATAGAAAGGACTATTTCGAATAGCGTCACTCTTGGAAATAGTAAGGACTATTTCGAATAGCGTCACTCTTGGAAATAGTAAGGACTATTTCGCTAGGTCATTATATTAAATCAAGTCAGCATGAAAAGTAAATATTGAACACGCCTGTAATTCCGCTGAGGGTTAATCAGAGGTTTCACCGGTATGTATAGGTCCCATATTAGAGGGCGAGCCTATTGCCCAACTCCAAACAACCCCGAGCTGCTAGAGAATTTCATAGAAAAAGCTAATAACACAAGCAGTCGCGCTTAGGACCATTAGGTTATGTATGTATGTATGTATCTTTATTAAAACTTTCATAAATTACAAAGTTATGCAAAGCCCCACAAAACCGTCTTTACGGTTTGTCTGTGGGTACAGAAAACAACTTACGCACTAATAATATAAACTTATTTAGCTTATTGCACTAAACATAAAAACTTAGTAGTAATTCTACAATTACACAATTTCTGCAAAGGTAACAACAATGTATCAGAGAGTATGATGGTAGGTGGGTAGTAGGTATAAAGTAAGTGTACTGTTAAAGGCATTTTAATAGGAATATATAGGAATAACGAACTATAGGTACTAGGATTAATACCTAGGTCTTTAATTGTATCAGGTTTCCACAAAACCACGTAACGCTAAGTACGTTGCGGTAGGAGCTGCATTGATCAGTTTACAAATATATTGTGTTGTTTACTACAAGGACAAACAACGCGTCAACACGGGAGTTAGCGATTCTATCTAGCTAAAAATTTATCAATGATAACGTAGACGAGAAGTTACCAATGTTACCATTTCTCGCCACCTAGTACAAGGCACCTAACCTCAGGGTATACTAGCGTGCGTGGTGATATCTACATCTAATATTATAAAGAGGAAAAGAAAATAATATGACTGTTTGTTTGCGTTGAATAGGAAATGAACACTATTTTCTATATCGTCAATAATTTTCGCAGCGTACGCAAACAATGACTTTTTATGCAATATTTTGATACCTTGGGTTACTTTGTTCGATTTTGATACTTTGGGTTACTTAATACTTTGTTCGATTTTAGGTAGGGATCTGATGATCAGTAAAGTACTACTGGACTGATTTGAAAAATTCTTTTACTTATAGAAAGCTATATTTTTACCGAGTAAAATTTATAAAAAATACCCAGAACACGGGGGCGCCGCCGGTGGAAAGCTAGTTTTTATATATTTACTTACAGACTACAACTTCGATATTTTAGTAAAATAGGTATTATATGTATAAATATTGTTTCACTAGGTGAGCTGCCTCCGTGGCTTCGCGGCACACTCCTGCGCAACGGGCCCGGATCGCTCAAAGTGGGTGACATGCGATTTGAGCATCTATTCGACAGTTCCGCACTTTTACATAGGTAAGTAATAAGTTGATATACATACATAAATACAAACTAACATCCCATTATATCCCTGAAAGGTTAGGCAGAATTGTACTAGTGTTCACCTTCTTCCGAGCCTTTTCGCAACCATGTTGGGGCCGGCTTCCAGTCTAACCAGATGCGGCTGAATATCTGTATTTTACACGAACCGACTGGGCAGTACTGATCGAAGGATAGACTGGTTGACAGGCTTTTTGGGCTTTTGACTTCCACTATCGATTATCATAGGTATTCGTATGATAACTGGAACTGACGGCTTTACGTGCTCTTCGAGGAACGGAGGAGTATCGATGTGTTAAGAATGGTCACCCATCCCCAGACTGACTGCGGCAAGCGCAGGTAAACCTTGCAGATCGGTTGATCAGCGTAGTTATAACTTGGCCATGAGCCCCTCGTACTAATGTTCACCGAGCCAAGGAGCCGTTGGATGCAGATGCAAAGAGAGAGAGATGCATAATTAACGGGTCCTTGTTGAAACTCTGAGGGGGAGGCCATGGTCGTAGGAATGTTGATCCCATGCCCATGACATGTTGGGCAAGTTCGGTTTTAGTCCAACATACCCTGCCACTTCTTCTGGCATCCATGAGGATTTTCCGCACCCAAAAAGGCCATAGAATGAGTTGGCTTGTACTACACAATATTATAATTAATAAACATCCTACATATTAGGATGTCAGTGCCTACATTGTCATTTTTAATCGGGAGACCAGCTACATTATAGTATATCTACGGTCATGTCGCAAAACAACAGCAACAGCGGTTTTGCAAAGCAAAACGCTTATCGTTGTGTTTTTTAACTTTTTGGTACTTTTTAAAATCTTAACTTGGACATTAAAAAATACACAACACTTATAGCTATAAAAACTGGTAAAAAAACCTATAAAAATATAGTATCAATCATTAGATATTAAAACTCAATAAAAATTGACAGACAGCCGGACGGACAGACAGACAGCGAAGGCTTAGTAATAGAATCCCGTTCGCACCCTTTGGCTACGGAACCCTAAAAACAACACGTGTATTCAAAAGAGATAAAATAATTTTATCACTGTAATCTCGGTGATTTACATATGTAATTATCTTGTTTTAGTTATTATGTTGTTATTTTATTATAGTTTTAGGGCAAATCTGTAAAATAATCTTTTTGCTCATATCATAGCAATAGGAAATAATAAGATCAATGTATTCATCAATAAGAACAACTTAACATTACATACATCTTCACTCGAGAAGGATTGTAAATTGACTGCTACGCTTGAAGAAAACCTTTCGATTCTCAGATCATGCAGTATTGATTGTGTTGTTTGAAGTAGTTCTTAGTATGAATTTGTGCCCGGTTAATGGCAATAAGCTGGTCCCCTATTTGTAACATAGCATTTAAACAAAGCGCAAACCGCGAGCATACCTGTGACACTCCATACAAACTTTCCGATACCGCTGCACGCTACAATACAAAATGTCAATCTTGTCAAAATTACGTTTGTACACGTGCAAATGTATATGCGTGTGTGAGAGTGCGTTGGGTTTGTTGGCAGTACGTCCGGCAAGAACACCGCTCTCAGCCCTTCCCTAACGTCAGAACGTTAGGGAGGGGCTGAGAGCGGCCATTCTGTATTATTAATTATTCTGTGCCGCGAGTGTAGACCTTTGCCAAACCTTCCGTTAAGTACTGGCATGATGTTATGGTAAGCATAACATAAACTTTTGTATAACAAATATATATTTATATCTATTGCTAGCTTACCTACATGGTGAAATACTTTTGTAACTGAACAATCCAATCATGATTATTCTTTCGCGCAACCTTACTACTACATGTTGGTGAATTGCATTCCACCGGTTTCTAGATTTGCGATAGACGATGGCCGCGTGACGTATCAGTGCCGGTTCCTCCGCACCAATACCCTGAAGAGAAACCGTGCCGCCAACCGCATCGTGGTCACCGAGTTCGGCACTAAAGCCGTGCCAGACCCATGCCACACGATATTCGACAGGTAAGTCATTCATTGTTTCAAAACTTATAAAACTGTCTCTTGGTGCTGTGCTCGTTACGGCAAACTGTGTCGAACCATGCCTCCCCCTAACGCTTGATAGTATGTTTCTTATGAAACATAAAGTATTATTTATATAATATGTAGTTACACACTGAACAAAACAGAAATGTATAAAAAGAGGACTACAGTACAAAGGTAGTTCTTATTTCTAAAGAAATCTCTTCCAGCAAACCTACTAGAGGAGAATTTAAAACAGCTAATGTAGCCAGTGAAGTTACTGGCCAAAGACTCAAGTGAGTGAACGGCTCTATTGTGGAACTCGCTGCCGGATCTTTGTTCCCCGAGACTTACAATTTGAGTGCCTTCAAGACGAGAGTGAATCAGTTTTTTTAGGCAAACGCGCTAAATCTTAATTCACAATCGTTGCCGAGTTGAGGTGAAGCGCAGTGCCGGTTGCCGTGTACCATCGCTGCATCGGTGCCAAAGACGCTATCGTTCACTAAATTTCTCATGAGCCACTGCAAGCGTGTCTGTATGCCTCGAAGGGTCTGGCTGAGGTGTACTATGGTATATTTCTCGCCAAACTTATTGTCCGGGTTGAAGTTGGAACGAGATAACTTTAACCCGGCCGGAAAAATTGGAGAAAGAAAAATATTGGATTAGAATGATTTTAAAGGGCAGCCTACGACTTGAGCTTTCGTTTTTTCGACAACCCGGACCATAAGTTTGGCGACTATTGTACACACCCACAGCTATATTTAGGTCCTATGTAATAGGATGCGAGTACTACTCTCAATAAATAAAACCGTGTTTACAGGGTAGCAGCGATTTTCAACCCCGGGGAACACCTGTCAGACAATGCAATGATATCATTGTACCCGTTTGGGGACGAAATATACGCGTTCACAGAAGGGCCCATCATTCACAGGTAATACACGAAGATTTAATGTCTTACTAGCTGTTGTAATACACAAAAACTTTTTTTTATTTTTGGCAATTTAGGTATTTCCTATTTTATTTTTTTGACAAACCTAGCCTAGCCTAGGCCACGCTTGCCTATGGCATTTGTGAAAGAAAAAAATCTAGCTCCTTGCCAAATTTTATCGTAATCTGTTCAATGGTTTCAAACGTGAAGATGTGACAATTAATAATTAGTAGGTACCTATAGGTACTAAAATTTAAACCACTTTTAAGTGCTTTATATACTTAAAAGTACAAAATAAGTATAAAAAGTATACACTTGTAAAAAATATCGTATGTGTAATTTTTAAACAACAGGTTATCAATGCTTTATTTTGTTGATATCCATGATGCTAAGTGGTAGGTATTTTTTTTTTATTTCGATATGATAGGTACCGAGATGGTCACACATAATTTTAATGTCTGGTGCTTATTGTCAGACACTAGAAACCGGATCGGACCGTAATAAATAAATAAATATAAAAAATAAATAAAGCACTTATGCGAAGATGGTAAAAACGGCGTAAAATTAATAACGTGTTTAAACGATTTACTTATTTTTTTAAGCATGGCGATTCTTATCTCGTTTTAAAAAGAATAGGGTGGTGATGTTCCAATTGAACATAAATTGTTCTATAGAAATGTCATCATTGCAAGACAAAGAGAGAAAAAAAACAGTTTTTGTATGAAAAGGCTCCCAATAATCCGTTTGAACCCGTTTGAACCCTTTTATTTCGAATCAACTTTACCAAAATAAGCGCTTTCTTGTAGTTGCGGAAAACAGCTACCAATACTTAATGAGTACAGTGACCCCTTTTCGACACAAAACTAAGGTCGTAATTGGAAGATAAGAGCAAAATAAAAGCAAAGATACACCTTTCGTATAATATAAATAAGGGTCAACATTCGGTGAAACATACGTATACGTACCAGGTTTTGGAATCTTTGAGATGCACCTTTTTATTATTAAGTTATTGGTAGGTATATCATGGTGTCTTCACAACATAAGAAGCTAGCTTTGATAATTTAATATAATTAATAGCTTTTATAAAAAAAAAACATTTAAACCGCCTCCACGCAAGGAAAATCATGATTTCGTCATAACCCTTCTACCCGAAACACAATATAAATCATGTTAGAAATAGATAGAATCGGTCGGTAAACCCAACGCAGTGGATCCACGTCAAAAATAATTGCAAACTGTCAATCAATCAATTAGATAAAAATAATACACTTACACGCGTAAAAGATTATACTGAAAAAAAGCCTGCCGAAAATGACTAATGATTTTCAGTATCACTCGTTTATTTGAACTACAGATAACAAAATACAATTTTGCTATATTATGTAATCTTATTAACAATTGTTTTTGTCCTATCTTACACGTATAGATTACTTTATTGTGCCTTAAAATTTATCAAAATAAGTCATTTAAGGGTAGGTATATAAATAAACAATTAAATACGCTCACGCCTTTTTCCCATAGCGGTAGACAGAACGCCTATTGGTACGTTTCTCGCAAGCTTATTTTTTACTTTGGCCACGCTTGTTATACACACTCGCCGATTGCGAGTAATATGCACCTAACCTAAGGATATAGGTATACATATACATATATATAGATAATTTTCGATGGCGATGCTAGAAATTGGTTGCAGCTGTTGCAGGTATCCATTTTTGCCAAGTACAGTCACGAGCAAAAACATGTATAGGTACACTAACAACTTTGTGATAACACCAATTTCACTTTATTATTAGTTCGTAAATACTTTGTTATATCACAAAAGTTCTGTTAGTACTTTCGGAGAAAATCGATTTAGCACTTTTGTTAGTGTTTACATGTTTTTTCTTGTGACTGTACACCTTTGCCTGACGTAATGTTACGTAGGTTTATGATAGTTATGCGTCAGTAAAAACATTGGAGGACAATGTTTTAATGACAAAGTCGACCGTTTAACAGCGGGTCATGGATGTGAGTCAGACGTGACTAAAATAACCAATCCTAAAGTCCATTCACCGATAATGCAAAACATATTATCTTTTGTTGTCGATGTTGCGTTCTGGTATGAAATTTGCGCCATGTTTTAATTTGTTTATTAATTGCTTGCTGTACGCGGTGTAACTAGCGTTCATAATTTTATAAAGAAATAAATTGTCTGAAATAAAAGTAGCCTAAGTTACTCCTTATAACATTAGCTATTTGCGAGTGAAAGTCCTGTCAGAATCGGTCCAGCCGTTTCAGAGATTAACCGGAACAAATAGACAGACAAACAAAATTTTAAAACAATATTTTTTCACATGTATTACCCTAGATAGTGTAATCAGTTCCAGAGGAATAATCGTATTTTGATTTTTTATTTTTTTTTATACCACTGAGGTGGCAAACAAGCATACGGCCTGCCTGATGGTAAGCGGTTACCATAGCCTATGAACGCTTGCAACACCAGGGGTATCGCTCGCGCGTTGCCGACCCGAAAAACCTCTTAGAGGTTTATGGAGGATTCACTACGCCGACAGTTTGAGGGAATATTCCTCTTACTGCCAGCGCAGCGCATCCTTAGAAGGAGCTCTGGCGACACAATTGTCGGGCACAAATCTAAACTAGCTACTTTTGAGAATTTCATCTAACACTTTGCTTGACACTTATAGAAACTAGGACCTCAAGGCATAGCAGTCGCGCTTTTGACCACTAGGAAGGATAACATGGCCTAGTCGATGTATTCCCCGAAGACCTACCTTCGATAGGCGGGAGTTGTACAAATTTCACTCCACGGTACGCCGGTATTATGTAATAGGGGGCGAGCCTATTGCTAGTGATGAAATTAATACGCTGTTTAAATTATCGTGCTTACTGGTCTGGAAAGCTGTCAGGTTAGAAATATATCAGCTGTTCAATGACTAAGATCGAAGTACATAACCATATAAGTAATTAGATCGCAGATAATAAAGAAACTTTTTTGTCCTTATATATTTACTAGCTTTTTGCCCACGACTTCGTCCGCGTGGAATAGTTAATTTGTTCCATATGAACTTTGATCCCCTATTTCACACCTACATAGGTTAAAAAATTTATAAATTATTTTGCCCGTGGCTTCGCTCGCGTTAAGATGTATTATTTTATTAATTAGGTATATTTTTTGCGGCTTTAGTTTTGTTTAGCGTGTGTATAAAACTCAAACAAACTAATACATTTACATCCTCCATCATCCCTTATTTTTTATTCCCATGGAGACGTCATAGCATCTACCTGCATGCCAAATTTCAGCCCGATCCCTCCAGTGGTCTGGGCTGTGCGTTGATAGATCACTATGTCAGTCAGTTAGTCACCTTTCGGATTAGAGAATTTATTTTCTTATAAAAACTATACAGTTTGTTTAAAACAAGATTACACAATTTTTGTTATTAAAAACATTTCGGTACCTCTGGCTTATTGTTGTGATACTAAAATAAATTAATATATTAGATTAGATTAAGATATATTTAGATGTGAAAAACGTTCACGTTTCATTGGCAGTTTTTTTATTTAAAATGTGCGCAGTCATGTTTTTTTATTAACACACACACACACACACACATCGTCGTTTTTGCGTCGGGGGTTAAAAATTAGATCTAGCTAGATAATAATCCGCCCCTGTAAAATCTTATATTGCGAACGTGATTTCAAATAATATTGCTCAGTAGAAAAGGAATAGTCTATTACGTTTTCACGCCTAAACGGATTTCGATGAAATTTGGCAAGAATATTGAATCCAGAGGCAGGACACTGGCTTCTGTTTACCCGACTGCCGAAGGAGGGTTATGTGTTTGACCCGTATGTATGTATGTATAATTGTATATACGAGTATGTATGTCCGTTCCTATGTCCGCCCGTGACTACTCAACGGCTCAACCGATTTAAATAAATTATACCTCCTTAGATTCGTCTTTATGTCACGAGTGTCACTGGATATATGAAATAAAATAAAAATCAAAATTGCGGATTTTATACGCTTTAATGTACGAGCTGATTTTGAAAATGATCCTTAGTTGTATCAATTTTCATTTTAAAATATAATTTAGGATCTATTTATATTCTCAAGAATTCTTTTGGCATGCGAGTGAAACGACGACAATAGCTAGTATTTATCTTCTTTACATAGCCTACATAGTATAACAAAATGTCGCTCCCGCTGTTTGTACTTAGGTTGAGATATTTTAAACCACGCAACGGATTTTAATGCAGTTTCAGCAATAGATAGTGATTCAAGAAGAAGGTTTATATGTAGTATGCTTATTATAGAAGAGAATGCATCGATGCCAAGCCGGAGGGGATCGCTAGTAATATATAATTACTATACCTAACTAATTAGTTCGAACCGCTTTGTTGCTATTGTACGTCAGAATGATTGCAGTTTCAAAGAGTTATGTAATGGTGGATACATCGACTTCAAGCAGAAACATAATTATATTTTTAACATTAGTGTAATGTGGTGTTTAGGGTAGATACCGTGACGCTGGATACCCTGGAGCGGAAGAGCATGACGGACTGCGTGGCGCTCGTCAACCACACCTCACACCCTCACGTCATGCCCAATGGTGAGACTGACCTATTTACACCAGTAGGTACCTCAACTATGAGTTCTATCGAATTGCTTTAAAAAGGTTTTACGCATCAAAACGCTGTAATCTCATAGCCGATTTTAGTACTCACGTAACCACTAGAGTTACAATTACTTTTCCACACAAATATTTTATTTCGTAGCTAGCGAGTTGAGTGAGAAAAACTCATGGTCGACGTACAGGAGTTTTGAGTGCAATAAGCGGATGAGAGCATTTATGAGATAATATAATAAACTGCACATCAAAAATATTGATTTCACATCAAAACTAGTTAAGTTAGGATAGAACTGTGACCACACATCGCACGAGCCAAGCGAGCGAAGCGGTTACTATTTTGGTGCTCAAACAGTATTTTCGTTTAAATACTACCCTTTATGTATTTTTATAATTTTTTTCAGGGGACGTTTACAACGTTGGCATGTCTGTCGTGAAAGGCAGAATACGACATGTCGTTGCCAAATTTCCATACACAGAGAAAGGTATTTTTAAAGGCTTTTTTAAAATATTTATTTATTAAAAGGCTTGGGCCATTATTCAGCCTCACGTAAAAATGTTAACCTATGTAAGATAAGGAATCTTCTTATAACGCTCTTTTCCAATCTGTTTCTCAGGCGACATGTTCAAAAGCGCACGCATCGTGGCTTCCATGCAGCCGCGGTGGACGCTCCATCCCGCTTACATGCACACCTTCGGTTAGTACTCATACAAGCTATTTTCCCGTAAAATTATATACAATTCAATTCGGCGAATTGAGGTCATGTAACCAAGTGCCATTACTTAGGTATGTATTTAAATGCTTAGTCTCTTGCGCGTGTGTATGACAATATGTATAAACGTGGAGGGAGCTAAAGAAGTATGCAATAATCGTAGGAAGTGGCGGTCCCTAGTATCTGCCTACCCCTGTGAGAAAAAGGCGTGAATGTCTGTATGTTAACTGCGTAGTCTAGTGGTCTTAAGCGCGACAGCTACGCTAGGTCCCAGGATTCCCAGGTCGAACAAAATGTTATTCGGTTTTTCTATGAAACAGTGTTTGCCATTTGCCAATGGTTAATGGCAAGACTCGCCCCCTTTTTCGTGGGACTTAAACATACTGACAAACTGTGGATGTACCTCTGCCGCCTATCCGCCTAAGAATACAGGCGTGATGGTATGTTAAGTTTTTGTATGATGTCTGAATATAAATGCTGTCTTAACTAAACACTACAGGAATAACGGAGAACTACTTCGTGATAGTGGAGCAGCCGTTGTCGGTTTCGGTGGCTAGTCTCATGCGCAGCCTCATGAACAGCGACAAGTTCGCTACCAGCCTGCGCTGGTACCCGGAGTATGAGGTACGTATGGTATAATTATATACCTGCAGAAGTATTCTTAACCGCCCAAGTTGACTTCATACTAAAGGATCGCGCACACTAGGATGGGCCGCATCGCACCGCATCGCATAACAAAAATCCTCCTACATCACTTTAGTACATTTTATATGAACTATCGCACACTACATGCGGGCCACATCGCAACGCACTGGCGGATCGCTGGCTAGGCGTATTTATGCGTTGCGATACGGCCCGCCTCAGTGTGTGTTGAACTGTTCATCAGAACTATCCACCACTTTGGTCTTCCAACGGCAAACTGATACAATTATTGCGTTGCGGCGCGGCCCGTTGTGACTGTATTATGCACGAGCCTTAAAGCCGTGACCGCCTGCAGCGCATCACATTGTAAAATTGCGACAAAAAATACATAGGAGTTGCGTCGGGCCGCGCCACAACGTAATAATTGAATAATTCAACCGTTGGAAGTCCAAAGTGACGGGCCGCCAGGGCGCAGTTCATATAAAATGTAGAGGATTTTTGTTATGCGTACCGGTGCGGAGCGGTCCGCCCCAATGTGCGCGAGCCTTTAAGCTGCGTTTCCACTAGATATGTGCGAGGAAGCTGAGTGGTACACGAGGAAAAAATCTACCATAGGGTGCGTTTCAAACAGAAGCATACGCAGCCTATTGGTATATATTTTTTAAACCAGCCTAATTCGACTTGGGCGGTTAAAGGGTATCAC
The DNA here is from genome assembly GCA_946251955.1 of Acronicta psi. Lineage (NCBI taxonomy): Eukaryota > Metazoa > Arthropoda > Insecta > Lepidoptera > Noctuidae > Acronicta > Acronicta psi. Next base: position 3,005,926 of record OX276475.1, on the reverse strand, counting down.
ACTACTTAAGTGGTTGATTCTGTCATTTTTACAACTGGGTTCCAAGGTATATTTTAATTCAGACCAGAAATGGGCAGACTTTTACAAAGCATAGATTTTTCCGCAATACCTTTATACGTATTTTGTATTACATGTATCCTGAAGGGATGTGTAGAGATAGAATATATTGACGGCTCTCTTTCTATTTTTTTCCTTTGTACGTTAATAAATAATCTCGGAAAACTTAGGTTTTCCTCGATATGTACATAATTATGTAGATATACACCAGTACAAGCTGACTCTCATCGTAAGAAAAGCCATCCTAGCCATTGAAATGTCATTGAAAAAAAAATTATTATTATTACTTGCAGACACACATCGTCCTCTTAAGTCGTACCACTGGAAAGGAGGTGAAGCGGTTCCGTACGGACACCCTGTTCTTCTTACACATCATCAACAGTTACGAACACGAGGGCAAGCTGGTCGTGGACTTGTGCGCCTACAAGGACGCCAAAGTCATGGACGCTATGTACGTGCACGCCATTGAGGTAAGAGTGTTCTATTTCTTTTTATTATTGATGGATCTGTAAGGTAGCCAAGCTCCCTCCTCCATAAGACGGAGGAATACCAACTTTATAATAGCTCCTTGCATGTGCTCAATTGGCTTGCAGCCTTGTCGGAAACATCATCTATACTATATGATCAAATTCAACCCATTTTTCTATAACATTTACACGTAGGACAATTCTTAAGAATTCATCAACATATTTTAAAAGTGACGAAACAAATAACCAACAAATGAATGACGGAAACAAGTCACAACAATGTATTATCTACTAGCAGCCCGTCCCGGCTTCACACGGGTAGACATTACCGAAACCAGGACATACAACGCCACATTTCATGTTTTATGCAACCCTAGTATTCCGAAGTCTCCCAGAACGTCAACGTCATATACAGCGCCCCCCCATGACGAAAAGCAGAACCTACTATCTTCGTACAGCTTATGCTACCCTAGTACTTTCCATTGGATTTCTAAAGTTCTGTCACGTCCACGGGAACAGGATAAAAAGTATCCTATATCCGTATCCTGGTTCTAAGCTACCTTCCCACTAAATTTCAGCCAAATCGCTTCATCCGTTTTTGAGATATAAATAGTGTAACTAACACGACTTTCTTTTATTTATATAGATTTACTTAGTAGATATCTTGGGTCTATCCCTGACGGTTTGGCAGCAGTATTCTCCTGTAGGTACTCATATCATAAAGAGCAAGCCTATGGCTCCCAGGAGGGGTTAGGAATCTTCTGTTCCCAGAAGATTCCTAAGTCTCGACCTTGTTTATCTTATGATTAGCTGCTGAGTTTAAGGTTTCCACCTTAAACTCAGTAGCAGTGCTGGAACTAACCTGGAACAATGAGTCACTGAGGCAAATATAAATTCTATGGTATCTAAACACTTGAAGATTGTTTTTATAGACTCTCGTTCTCAATGTGTTCTTCATTTTGCAGACAATGCAAAGCAACGCAGACTACGCAGAATGGTTCCGCGCTCGACCTAAGAGGTTGGAAATATCTCTAGATGCTCCCAACTTGACCCATGTGGAACCGAAGACTCTGGCAGACATCGGCTGCGAGACACCCAGGATACACTACGATCTACTCAATGGTACATCTCTTTATATATTTCCTTGTAGGAGACAAAGGAGGGGGCAATTGTTGAGTCACGTTAGTAATGTTTAAAAAATGTCGTCGACAGGTAAACCCTACAGATACTTCTACGGCATCAGCTCAGATGTGGACGTCGAGAATCCTGGAGCGGTAAGATTTGTTCAAACATATCATCATAATATATAAATCTCTAAAAATACCATTGATTTTTTTAACATCGCTACCAAAGTCATCAGATTATCGTCGCGCGTGCAAGTTACACAAGCAAAGGATACCTACGAGTACCTATGCAATTTTTTCCTCAAAAAATACCTAAAGTATTCAAAGAATAAAAAACCGAAGAAACTGAATAACACAGCGAATTGTGCACGTGCAGTGACGTTATGTACAGTTATGTCAAGTAGACTTCACCATTTTTTTGTTAGTTACATGATTGTGCATAGTAAGTATAATTTCGTAAACTTACGTAGTATTTATTTTATGGACCTATAAATAAATACTGGTTGGTAATGGCGATAATGCCGTCGATAAGAAAATAGATATATGAATAAAACTGTCTGTTAATCAGGTGGTAAAGGTGGACACATGGACGGGTGAGACCAAGAAGTGGTGCGACGGCAACTGCTACCCCAGTGAGCCTATATTCGTGCCCGCGCCTAATGCTAAGGTATACATACGAGCTAAATTTTATACGCGTACCTGTCGACGCTGTGAAGAGGCTGATGAAACGCCACTCCACCTTCTAGGGGAATGTGGATCGCTAATATACAAGCGTAGTACTCATCTAGGGAGACATATTCTAAGCCTAGATGAAAGGAGTTCACACCTAAGCAAATCTTGCAGTTTGTGTCAGCCGCAGGATTTAGCGGTGAACTCCAAATTTAAACCATCAAGCGGCGATCACAATAGACCCACCAGGGTCGATGTAATACGATAGACAACAACAAAAAAATAGAGGTATACTTCCCCGATGTTTTCATTCATTAACATAACTGGTATTATCTTAGCGTGGAAAATGCTAAAAACTACAAAAAGATATTATTGAATTAATTACGTTGTCAGTGGTGTAGAAAAAAAAAAGATGAAGTCTCTGTTGTTTTAGACTTTTTAAAGTATTTCGCTGTTATAGGAGGAGGACGAGGGCGTGTTGGTGAGCGCGCTGGTGTGGGCGGGCGAGGAGCACGCGCGCCGCACCGGCGTGCTCGTGCTGGACGCCGCCACGCTGCGGGAGCGCGCTCGCGCCACCTTCCACACCCCCTCGCCCGCGCCCAAGTGCTTGCACGGCTGGTACCTGCCTGCCAACAGCTAATTTGCAGCTATAGATCTTATGATCCCGCAAAGGAGCTCAACGGTGTTTAATTATTGCGATTTATTTGCCATATACAATCTATGTTCGCTATCTAAGAAGAATTGGCCCACAGCGGGTAAAGCTCAGTACGACAACTGTTTGTTTATTCTTAAAAAATGCACAAAATCTGTTAGTATTCGGGAAATATGCTGTCACTTTTGCCAAATATTAGACAATGGCAAAGTATACATTATATTACACAATCATAATTACTTTACTAGAATCTAATCATAAAAAATACAATTACAATAAAATTTAACTAATGTGAGTACTAAGTTTATGTTTTATGTGTTTAGCGCTAACGCGGAAACTAATTATTTAATCAATTATTACTTGTTTATACACATGCCTGTGATGTCTTTTACAACGTTATAAATCAGTTTCTGTATAATATGAATACAAGAACCTAATTCTCTCTAGATCCAGATATAATTACATACATTATATACATACATATAAACATACATTCCTTCATTAAAATAACTGATACTAAAAAACTGCAAAATTAGGTCCCATGTAATGCCCTCTGAATATACCGGTGAACTGTGTTTGTTCAATGTGCATTGATACGTCTGCCTAACCGTTTGGGAAATGTAACAGGAAAGTAGATAGGGCTGGTCTTCTACTCCCTAATCCAAAAAAGAAAATATTGTCTGAATAAAACCAACGAAAAACTCAAGTTATTTGTTATTCAAGTTACTTTAACTCAACTAAACTAAACTATTTAGGTACTGCAAAAATGTAAAGACTGTTTACTTATATATAATTAACAAGAAAAAATATAGGTAGGTACCTAAGTAAATATTTTTGTTAAGATATTTATTTAGAAGAGGATTCCTAATCTGTGTACATGTAAATTCTTTAATAATGGTGTGGAAGATTTTTATATGTTTATTAAATAAGTTAAAGATAAATTACGTAATTTTATTTGTAGACTGAGAATATTTCTGGCTCTGAATTTTTCCTCCGACATTTAACAAGACCCGTTCGAAATTTTCCTTTCAAAACTGACCTGTTTTAGTGAGAAGTCCCACAGCTTTCTTGCCATATCTGTGTCTAGTGCCCTCCTCGACATGTACCTTGGTGTACAGTCGACAAAATATTTTCCAGTCGTCTTTTCGCATTCATTGGACACTGCCAGATGTATCACAGTCTGGGCACCCTGCTCAGGTGTTCTTCCAAATATTGCAATGGACAGAAGACAAATCAATTTCCTTACATGGGTTCCCTCAAATAAGTTTGTGGAAATGATTCCTGGATGAACTGCATTCACCACAACGCCACTACCTTCCAGACGTTTAGCCAACTCTACAGTGAAAATGAGAATGGCCAATTTACTGTTACAGTAAGATTTTCCCGGGAGATAGTACTCTTCAACGTTCATGTTATTTAAATCAATTTCTCCACAAAAGTGAAGCATGGATGAAAGGTTAATGATTCTGCTAGGTTGAGATTTCAACGAGAGAGCAGCGGTAGGAGAAGTAGAGTCAAAAGGAACGGAGCAAAATAATTGACTTGCATAGTTTCGACGATTTGGTCCTGTGTGTATCTGTCTTTAACGCCAATAATACCAGCATTGTTAATCAACACGTGCAACTGTTCTTCTGTTTCCATGATGTTCTTTGCAAATTCCCTCACTGAAGCCAAGGATGATAAATCCAGTTCTTTGAAAACGACGTTGTGGTTACCTGTTTCTTCTATGATTTTGTTGCACGCACGAGATGCTTTCTTGTTGTTTCTGCATGCTAGGATCACTCGTGCGCCTCTCCTTGCTAATTCTTTTGCTTCGTGGAAACCAATACCTGTATTAGCCCCCGTCACTATTACCACTTTTCCTGCCATCGTAGCGTTGGACACGCAACGCTTGATAGTAAATTTAAAATATAGTCGAATAAGGGTATAGATACACGCCAAGTATAACAGAGTAACTTTTCTCTGTTGGAGTACTTTAGAATTCAAAAACTTAGTTACAAGTTGTATCATTATGAACTGCCGTTTGAATGGTCTTCATTCCGAGTATGACTTCTTTGGTTGAATGCCTTCTATATATAAATATTTCAAGCATAATATATACAATTTAGATTAAGCTGTGCTTGTATATGTCTGTTCATTGAAAATATTCACGAAATAACATGATGATTAACAATTGTTTTTTAAGCTTTGTCTATCCCTACTTAAGTACGTTTGGTATTCTATGCGCTTCATGTGACAACTATTGCATTGTGCTGTAACTTTTTTTGTTGAAATTTCTGTTACATTAGTTGAATGGCTTAATCAGGAAGTTCAATGTTTAAAGCAGCCAGATATATTTGATTTCCTGTGTTGGTTATTACACAAAAAAAAAACTGTGCGCAAATTTTGGCAGATTATAAAACTTAAACGAGTTTTATTAAACCCATGTTTTTTATTTTGATGTCTTGGTACTAAAAAATAAAGTTATCGTCTACGAAAGATGTTGGCTTTGAAATTGATTTTATTGACTTTTCTTGGTACGGCGATGATGTGGTGCCGCCTGGCGGCACGCTTGCTTCGCGCTCATTGGCGTTAAGTCTTACAAAATTAACAAGAAGTGTTGAACAATTAATGTAAATTGTGTTCTATGACTGATATTGAACCACCAAAAAATATGCTCATTGTATAAAAAAATATCCTGTAAAACAATGATTGTTTTACGGAAGTAAATGTTTGTGTTAGGTTGTGTTATATAAAGCGAAACAAAAAAAAATGCGATTTAAATGCAGCTAAAGCCGGGGGAACAGGCTAGCTGAGCCCCCGGCGTATTGCAGAAATTATAAATGCATCATATAATTAATGTATGTACCTAATCTTTATTGTTTGCATCTTAGGTTGTTACAAGAATTCCCATGAAGGAGTTTTTGCGAAACTGTAGGTAAATAAAAACGCATATAAGGTATTAATATTTTTATAAATTATGTAAGCGCCACTGGCCTTGGGTTTAGTTTTGGTAAAAAGGAAGACGGAGCAAAAAATGCTGACGTTAACGCGCGCTTTTTAAAATATTAAGAGAAAACAATCCATTGTCATAATTGTCATATCATGGTAAGAAAGTCCTCAATAACATGTTTTTTATTTATCTATGTTTAAAACTTCATTAATAAAGGATCAGCGCAGACCGAGAGCAGCGCAGCGGAAAGCGTTTTTGATGACACTCTAAAATAAACTTTACTGCTATTACTATAAAGTGCATTTAAAATGTTTGAACATAACAAAAATGCTCGGTCTCGCTCCGCTTACGCTCCGCTCTGCTCTCGGTGTGCGCTGACCCTTATTGTGTACGTTCTAATGCGAAAATATGGAAAAAGCCTCAACAGAAAATATATTGTTGTCGTTTGGGTTATATCATCATGTTAGCATCCAATGATTCGAATGGCATTTAATGAGATTAAAATATTAGGAAGTGATGTTATTACACTGACGAACGGGTCCTTTCATCCAGGTAAAAACAATTTATTACCAACGCCCATGCATTAAGGCAATTAATCCAGTTAATCGTTTATGTACTTTGTTGAGCAAACTACTTCGTTGATAAGTACTATCACCAATGTATTAGTTAAACACTGACCATTACGGAAAACGGTAGCACACGGAGCCGGGGTCATAATACCGCGATAGATAGTCGTAAAATCTAAGATTAAGAGTGGTGTGTAGAAAAAATATATAGGTACAAACAACAAATAAACATTTAAAATGGTTAATGAAACTAGTGCGAATATGACAGAAGAATGGCAAATTTTCACAAACATGACATACAGCGTGCCTTACTCTACTCAAGTGATTTATTCAATTGCACTGTTCATTATTTTTATTGCAAGCTGTGTCGGCAACATCCTCACTTGTGTCGTGATCTATTACGACAAGACCATGCACACAGCCACCAACTGCTATCTCTTTAACCTGGCGGTGTCAGACCTACTAGCCACATTTCCTATTCTTATAGTCATCTATCAACTTCTAACTCACGACACTGAACTAGTTCAATTTAAGCAAGGCATATGGTCCTGCAATTTTATCATCTGTGTCCACTTTTTAGTAATTACTATTCTTCTGAACAACGGCATTTTGGTGATGACGGCTTTGTCGATAGAGAGGTATATAGCAATATGTTACCCAATGATTTTGAAAGACACCCCAGTGTGGCAACGAGTTGGAAAAATACTGGCAATAATTTGGACGATTGCTGTTATTGAAACTGTGCCGGACTTTTTGATGGTGGACATAGTTGGCACAGGAAAGAGTTCCGTCTGCCTTTCACTGCCAACCAAGTTTCTAAGAATTGCAAGTGGAGTGCTTGCAATTGTAACATTTATTATACCGCTAGGTATTATGACTTACGTTTATACTAAGATTGCATTTCGAGTAAACGATAGTAACAAAAAATACAATCTGAAAGACTCAGTGCTTAACAATAAGCTTAAAAGGAAGAAAGTAAAGAAACTTATAGGTAAGTTGGCTTGTCCAGGAGAGTGTGTATCCGCTGAAGATTGTGTACTTATTTCTCTGTATCATACTGTTGATGTTCAGTAGCTCTGACGGTCTCGTTCGTGGTGTGCTGGTTTCCATTCTTTCTGATCAGAGCGGTGATATTTGCAATCGACTTGGAGGATATCGCTGATTTACACAGGGTACCTACGTTGAATTATTATAATTATAACTTACTAGGGATCCGCCCTTACTTCCCTTCGACTATTAAGTATAATAATTTTATGTAAAAAGTAGTCTATAGCACTCGGGGATAGTGTACCTTTGTAACAGTGAAAGAATAATTTCAATGAAGGAAAAAGTCGACTGTTGGGCAGGAGTCTAACCTGCGTCTTCTGGAAAATGCTAAAAAAATACAAAAAGATATTGGAAGACTTCAAAATCGGTTCAGTATGTCCAAGATCCCTAGAACCTCACAAACTTTACCTCTTTATATTATAGATATAGTTGATTACCCATACTTACTTTAATGATCTGATTAGTGTCATTTTATTAAGTAGTAGAATGATTAATTTGTCATTGCAGTGGTGGGTACCGGCGCATAAGGTAGCGATGTTCAATAGCTGGTTCAGCACGGTGGTTAATCCACTAGTATTCAGCATGATGTCCACCAAGTTCAGGAAATCACTCAAGGTAATTACTAAGTAAGAGAAAACGATAGGAACGAAAAGATAACGACTCTTTCTCTTCATCTTTAAATATTTCCATTCTGAGGAGGACATTGTTTTCTTTGTTTTTTGAAACCAACCAACCAACAAAATAAATCTTTATAGGTTTTCTTGTACCGCTAATCAACATTATGGATTTATTACATTTGCAGAAGCTCTGGATTGGAAAACTAAGAAAACGGAAACAACACACTCTTGACGTCGAAAGTCAACATCATGATAAAATTATCAAGAATAAACATTTACCAAATTTGGAACTTTAAACAACGAACATTGTGCGTCATATTTTGCATGCCTGAATGTTACAGGTGGTACTTTGGTGTATTGTGTGTCCGTTATTGTCATCATCATCTTTCTGCCCATGTCCCAATTTATTTGGGGTCGGCGCGGCCTATCCTTTTTCTCCATTCATCCCTATTAGCCGTCACCTGCTCATTCACTCCCTTTTCCATCATATCGACCTGAACACAATCTATCCATTTTTTCTTTGGCTTTCCTCTATCCCTCCGTCCGTCTACATTCAATGTCATCACTCTTTTAGTCACATGCGTTTCATCCCTCCTCATTACCTGCCCATACCAAGACAAACGATTATCCGTTATTGTATGTTTTTAAAATCCTCTACGGCACAGGTCGTGAGCATAGAGTGCCTTTGTTTTTTTAGAAGCCAAGTTCGTGTCTTAATTCAGGAATCCAACATGGCAAACTAACATATAAAAAACTAAAATAACATGGCAAACTAGGTGCTTACTATAAACCGACAAAAAACAAAGTTCTCAAGTCGGTTGAATTTTTTAGCAGCAACCGCAGCAGTTGTTTCTGATCCGAATACACTTTCGGAACAAACTCTATAGTTAGTTTTCATTTGAACCACCTAGTGTGCTAGTGTAGACTTAGTACGATGGATAACATCCTCTACCTATACCTTTAAGTAGCTTTAAAAATGATTGCAATTAACTCGTATACTAGCTATTTATGGTCAAATTCAAATGAAACATCCTTGATACTTGCTGGCTATAATTTAATATTTGCTTATTATAAAAAGTTACATCTTAGATAATACTTTAAATATTTATTTCTACAGCACTTATGTTGATGTTTCAAATCTTATATTAATAGTACTAATCATATAGTAATCTACGATGAAGTTAGGTATTTCTATTACAAAATCGCACATATATAGGTTTTGTCGTCCTTAGAACTAAATCTGACGTCAGAATGAGGTCGTCTGGTCTCGTGACGGGCTCCAGTCGGAACCTGCGCAGGAGACTTGACATCACAGTCTTCATTTCCATCAGTGCAAATTTTTGACCTGAAATAGCCAATATAATAATTTTATTGTATGAAATGGCAAATTGGAATAAATAAACTTTAATAATAATTAAAAAATTTGAAAACCTCCGACATAAAATGTAATTTGTCATTTTATTTTAGACCCGTGGAAATTGCTTCTACTGAAACGACTAATTAGAAACGAACTGATGATCTTGAAACGGCTGAACACTGGTAAAAGAAGAGCAATCTCGATTAAGTCATATTTCAGACTACAAAAACTATATTAAAATCGGTTCATCCGGTTGGGAGCTACAATGAAAATGCTATCGACAGATACACAGATATAACAAACCTACTTTTTTCACAACCAACACATTTGTCGCTCCTTTTTTTATTAACTCTTTTTAGATTGTTATTAAATAATAACAAGGCATTGCACTGTAAGTGCAAAAGTTGGAAAAAATACCCAAAATTTCGTTCAACAGCGTTTCATTCTCTATTCTGCCAATGACGATGCTATGATTGAATTTTAAAAAGTCGTACCATCGACACGAAGAAGAACATTCTCTATAGAACCGAAATGGATTCTATACAATGTGAGAAAACAGTTTAATGTCAAACTCAATGACAAATATTGAGTACGTAATTCAATGTACTCACCTATACAGTTTCTGGGTCCAGCACTAAACGGGATGTAGGCATACGGATGCCTGGTAACACATTTCTCTGGCAGAAACCTCTCTGGCACGAACTTCTCTGGCTCCGGAAACACATCCGGGTTGCGATGGATGTCGAACACGTTGATATTAACCATTGTATTGTAAGGGATTGTGTAGTCACCTGTAAAATATGGATGTTTATATGTAAACAAAAGCCACAGAATGTTTTAAAAATTTTTGACTTTCGCGGCAGCGAACGCACGCTTTTTATGTACTCGCTATCTCTGGATAGATAAACCTAGTATAGCTTCAATTAGTGCAACGCCGGGGCTATAACTTGGCGTACAAAATTAATTAAATCATCACCCTGTGTAATGTCATTGTGTAAAACACAGATTTAATTTTAAATTTCACGCTTATTTTAAAATTGGCAATACTGCAACGATATTGGATTAGTATGATATTTATTTCCGTAAAATTATTTTATGCTCGAAAAATTGTTCAAAAACTTTTTACCAATTATGACATCTTCCTTGAAATATCGGGCTATGAAATGCACACTGGGGTACAGACGAAGCGACTCCTTGATACAACACTCCAGATACTTCATTTGATTAATTTCTTCGACAGTTGGTGGTCTATTGCTTTCACCAAATATACTCTTCATCTCTTCATATATAGCAGCCTGAAATTCGTAAGTAAGTTTTGTGAATTAATTGTATTTATAATCAAGATTTAAGATGACACGTTTTTGCTCAAGACGACGCAACGGATACGGTGTAGGCGTTTAGGGTGAGAAGTTGTTTGTTTGTGAAAATTTATGTTTCATTGTTCCGATTTATTTATTTATTTATTTGAACCAGAAACTTCACAGCTTACAGTTCTTATAAAAAACAGTAAAATAAACTTAACACGCCTTAATGCCAATAACGAAGTTTACAATTAATTAGATCAATTAATGACAAAGAGATGGACTTTACATTACATCTTTACAGATTTTATCTATATTTATGAATTAACTATACCTACCTGAGTGTATGTGTGTGTGATTGTATAGAAGGATGGTGTGTGTGGGGTGAGTGTATGTGGGAAACTGGCAAAAAAAGGTTAGCTGTTCGATAATAATCTTAATATATTTGTTTTGAAAGTGTTGCGTGAAGTATTAAATAAATCTATAGAAGCGAATTTATCGTTGTAAAGAGTTGGTAACCGATAAAATGGCGAGTATCTAATATAATTATTTGATGCATGGGGAATCGAAAGCAATGGGGTATTTCTGGTTCTTTTTAGGGGGACATTGAAGTGAATTTATCTTGGAGTTTCCTGGAAAAGATTTGTGATTGATTCATCGGGAATAATTCTTATGTAGTGTTAAGACGCACGCTGCAATAAACATTTTGTGCCCGTTCAAATAAGGTTTCCACATTCTAAAGGAAATTGATTACAAAGATATATTGCAGCCCAGATAGATATTATACTGGTAAATATGATCCTACTACTTTATAGATCTTTATAAATATTACGTATAATAAACGTAAAAAGCAAATACATTATATTATTACCTGTATCTCCGGCTCGTTGGCGATTCTCATGATCATGAAACACAGAGCTGCTGCAGTTGTGTCGTGACCCTAAAAAATATTAACAAAACTACGTTGTAACTATTTTTACTGTTCGAAATTACTCAATAAAAAAGTTTGTAAAATCATCAATCATAGTAATTCCTGGGAAAAAATAAGTACCACGAATGGTTCCTCCTTTTAAAATAGTTAACCTAACCCTGAATTCATTTGACTTTATAACTTACTTCAAACATAAACGTGTCGACTTCCTCTTTGATTCCTTCTTCATCGATTCTTCCCTTCTTTTCTTCATCGAGCAACAAGTCTAGCATGGCTAGCTTAGTTTTTTTTCCATAAACATTTTCATCATCATCTTCATAGTATTCAGTAATATTATTACTATTCCTATATTCTCGTCTATCCTGGATTATTTGAGTTGTGAATTTGTGTAAAGTTTTTAATGCAGCTTTTTGTATCTTGGCAACATGAGTAAATTGGAACATAAAATCTGAGTATAACCAAAGTCTAGAAATTCGGTACAATACGGTATTTGCCAATGTATGTAAGGGTTTGAAATATTTATTTGTTAATGTGTCTAAATCTTCTCCAGTCGTGGTACCCATTGAAGTTTCTTAAACAAACATAGAAACAAAATACAAAATAATTATACAACTATATTAATCCAATGTTATTGTGAATTTGTGAGATATTGTAGAAAATTCTGACAGTGTTTCAATTTCATCAGACTGTATTTGGAAGTCTAGTACCATACACAACATAACATTTAGGTATAGAGTAAGGCTGCGGTTCCACCAGAATCGTTCCACCAAACTAGCGCCCCGTGCTTAGCATCGCCTGCATATCCCGGATGATTTAAAAAATACACAGAAACCTTGCCCTGAAATAATAAAAAAATATTTAAGTATAATAGATAGATGTTTTTGATCATACCACATATAACGCTGAGAGTCGCTCTGCTTATCAGTGGGATCAAATCGGATTTATTTTTGTGAACCTCCTTCTCTATAGTTTTCATTAAATCCTGGGTGCGTTCACAGAAAGTGATAAAAAACTTTTTCAAGATCAGAAAGTGAAACGCGGGTGTCAACATTTTACGGCGTTGGTGCCACTTTTCACCTGGAACAAATGATATTTTTTCAATAGGTTGATTTTGAAATAGTTTTATATGGGAACGTTGGCCGAATAAAAAAAGAAAGGACTTTGGGTATCTAGTTCTATTGTGCCACTAATACCAATGCGAACTGTAAAATACGCAGGCACTGCATCATTTCCAGATTATTTTCTTTCGTTTATTTACCTAATAATTCATTACCTCAATTATAACACTTGGCTTATAATGCTTACTCATAGTTAGTAGTCATAATTTAATTCATTAAAGTACCACAGCGATCTTTGGATCTTTAACAATATTTTACTCCTTGATTAATTACGTTAATCGTTTTTTACCTGTACTGGTCAATAGCCCTTCACGTAGCCATGGTTGCAAAAATGTGTACGGCATACTCTTGTCGATATATTGCGTTGATGACAATACTACCTGAAAAAAAAACATACTGAGACAAGGCCAGTTTTTCAGCTGCTTACTAGGTCAATTATATGGAAAACTTGTGTACTTAGGTACCTGAGATATTTGCTATTTACCGTTTTTATCTTTCTTAATATTTACTAAGTATTACCTTTTATTACCTTTCCTACTACCTACCTATTTATACTTAGTATTATTTTCTTTTTTTTTTAAGGCGGTTCAAAAAAATACTATTTTCATTTCCAGATAAAATAGCACAATAGATTTCTATTAGTATTTTCAGTATTTCTCATTTTATCCGTCTCATACGAATCGGGCCTATTATACAACCTTGTGGCACTCCGACGCCGCAGTTATTATTTTATAGACTCTAATAACATGTTAATAAAGTTCATAATGTTTACCTCGATATCCTCTGGTTTGTACAAATATACTGCACGGTAGTTGAATCCACACAACTTCCAAATACTACCGTAGGTTTTGCGCCATTGTATTTGGCTTCTAAGCATCTGTTCTGTAAAACCATAAGCAGTAAGTCTCCGGAGCAGGTTGATGCAGAAGTTGAAGGTGGAACTTGACATTGGTACAAGATTTTATTAATTATATTACTACCTCGTTGACTTAGTGGTCCTGATTTGATTCCAGGTCAAGCATAGTGATATTGGGATTTGCTCTCTACAAAATTCTCAGTGGCAACTTGGAATTTGATCAGGAAATCTGCCTAACTCTTCGGGGAGAATACATATTACTTAGAAGGTACCTACTTTATGTGTTATGGTTTTGAGTCAAAAGATAGCCTATATATAGCCTTCCCCAGGATGCAATCTCCTTGACAAATGTTATCTAAACCCGTTCAGAGGTTTAGGCGTGTAATGGTTACAAACAGACAGGCATTGACAGAGGTCTTGTAAAGTCCCCAAAGTGCAGGGGATCGGAGTCATACATGAATTGCTATTCATACATACAACAATATCACTTTTGTTCTTATTAAATAAACTGTTTATGCTATTAACGTAATTATACTGTCTACAGCGTAGGATAGTCGGTAAGAGATATGATCGCACAAGGAACACACTTGATATATTCATAAGTTGATCTATGATCGGGTCAAATGCCATCCTTAACCATCGTTTATAATTATTATTTATACACGCAAGTTTCTTTTTCACTACATTTGCCTAATCACATAGATTGTTTACTTGTTACATTGTTTCCTACAACTGATGTCAGAATATTATCATCATCATCGATCCGCTTACTGTCCCACTGCTGGGCATGGGTCTCCTTTCAGAATGGCTTAGCTATAGTCCACCACGCTGGCCTAGTGCGGGTCAGTGGACGCCATCAAGAAAATCTTTCGGGCATTTTGGTTTCCTCACAATATTTTCCTTTACCGTTTAAGCGAGTGATGGTATTTATACACACATGGATGCGAAAAATCGGTGGTTCTTTGGATTCGAATACGAAATTGAGACTTGGCAGTCCGTAGTCTCAATAAAAAATATATTTTTTTTATTGAGACTACGGACTGCGGAAAAAATATATTTTTTATTGAAGTACCTTAATAGTACTCAATATTACAGTTCCTGTTTCACCACTCCCGTTAAATTACTTAGCAAATAACTTTAGTGTTTATTTTGTAATTTAGTTCGATTTTTTTATTTATCTGGGAGATAGCGACTATCCAGAGGTGTTGAAACAGGCCCTTAGTTTTTAGTAGAACAGTAAAACAGTGTGCCTCCTTTACATATACATTAAATTGTAGCTCTTCAAACGAAACATAACATGTAAAATACATACCTGGCGTAAGTAATATGTCAAACAAATTTCCAAATAAAAACGTTTCCTTCGGTCCTTTAATTTTGTATATCAATCTTCCCCCGTGGCTGTATCGAAAGTATAAATGTAAACAAGTGATTAATGTGCCGAACAATAACATTATTAGTATCAACATTGTGAGAGTAAGGTGATTGGTCGCTGCGCGGCGACGGTCGCGAATTCACTGATTAGGTACTCGTAGAAGCTATAGTGTAGTGTATGATTGACATCCGCAGAATATCGATATGCACAATTTCCAGATTGGTCACGTCTACGGTGCATACGAGATGCGCATGTCACGTATCAATACTACTTGCTAAAGTGTGTCCATGTATTTTCTTGCAACCTCAGCACTTTTGTTTTTTTATTTGATGTCAAGGTAAGATGTTTGTAAACATATAATTTATTATTATGTTGGATAAAATGTTGTGAATGAAAATAAATAGAGGTAATACAGGAATGTTTAGTCCTTTATCTATTGTTTATAATATTATTATAACCTACTGACCCACAGTTCGCCGACATCTTCAAAGTCCCAATGTAATAGGGGTGGAACTATTACTCTTAAATGGGTACAAATTGAAATTCTGAGCTGTTCATCATCATCATCATCCTGTGTGGGTTCGGTTTCCGCACTTAGTCCTTCAGTGGACCATTGTACGTGATTCTGAGCTGTTACAGAGTATTTCTTCAAAAAGACCAAGTAACATTGCTCGATCTTTGGTCAAACCTGGAGGAGCACATGCCCAGCAGCCACGTTTACGACTGCTGACGCAGCAGAACTGCGTTAATACACTAACACTTTTTTTCGCGGGAGGAGGCAGAAACCACAGAAAAAACTTAGTATTATTTGTGTTATCTGTATTAAATATAGTAATCGTAGTTGATGAAATAAGACCTTCCTCTATACTGGATATATTATATATCGGCTGGTCGGTCGGTGGATGCGATACTAAAGTCTTAAATTTTTGGATAAATACTTCATGTAGGGGATAATGTCAGGCTCTAAAAGAAAGAGAATTCTGCTGTGTTTAGTACCTTAGGGGCAATTACCTATATCTACCACCACCTTCGTCTTTACGATTAAGATAGGATAGGGGATAAATCGGCCATTAATTTAGATACAGTTCTTCGCCAAACTTATTGTCCGGGACACGCGCTAACTTTAAAAAAAAATATTGAATTGTAATAAATAAAAACGAAAGCTCAAGTAGGCTGTCGTTATAAATCATTTTAATACAATATTTTTCTTTCTCCGATTTTTACGGCCGGGTTAAAGTTAGCTCGTGCCGACTTCAACCCGGACAATAAGTTTGGCGAGAACTGTAATTTACCATCCGCTTTCTAGGAAACCTATAGTCGTGACCAAAAAATTGAAACAAAATATTTACAAAAGTATATAAAATTTATTTACTTATCTACAAACTTCCTGACGCTATCAGTTCTTTAATACGATATTTTTGTATCTTTCCTGATGCAGTCTTCGGAAACTCTTCAATCGTCTTCAGTATCCTGGGGATCTTAAACCGTGCGATTTGGCCGTCGCAAAGACGTCGAACTTCATCCAACGTCACAGAGGCACCTTCACGGACCCGAAGAACTGCACATAGCTCTTCGCCTAATCTCTCATCGGGCACTCCTACCACCTAAATAAGATAATAACTATTAATAGGCAGGATAATAATAATTACTAACGGAAACAATGTGTGTTGCAATACAAAAAAAAACATAACATTTTATTATAACAAAGAATTCATCATCAACCCATTAATTGTCCCACTGCTGGGCACAGGTCTCATCTCAGCATAAGAGGGATTAGGCCACTGCGGGTTGGCAGACTTCATATGCCGTCGAGAATATCGCTCAGGCATGCAGGTTTCCTCACGAAGTTTTACTTCACTGTTTAAGCGAGTGATAGATATCAGAGGCCTTGGATTCGAACTCGAGACCTTTGACTTGGCAGTTCAGTGGTCATACCCTTTTTTTTGCCTGGAAATGGTTTATGCACCGTCACCGTCATCGTCGTCATCACGGGTGTGTGGGAATCCACACATGCTGAATTGGGACCCTGTTTTATGCAGTGGTGACAATTATGAAAAGATTTTATCTTTAATGTTATTGTACTGTATCAAATAAAATTTTCTTTCACACACTGGGAATCGAACCAAGGACCGCTAGCGCAAACGCGCTTACGAGCATCGAACCAATTAGGCAGGTTACTTATATAAAAAGTTTTTACTTGACAATCTATAATATCGGGATGTGTGATCAGCAAGTCTTCGATTTCTTTGGGTGCGATATTTTCTCCTCCTCTCACAATGATGTCTTTTAGTCTGCCTACTACCCGGCCGTATCCATCGTTGCTTATTGTAAACTTGTCTCTAGAAAAAGTAATTTTATTATAAATAAGTCCGATATAGAACAGGAACTTTATCGATCTGAAGAAGGCAAGCAAGTAAATCCAGCAGAAAGGGGTATTTACAATACCCCTTTCTTTTTTCGTTAGTTGAAAAATGGCGCATGCGCGGTCTGCATAGCGCGGTTGGTCGCATGTTATCGCATTTTCCTTCGTATCGTAAAAACAACATAACCTACGATATGATTAGACGAAAGTACAATTTTTCTAACAAAATATTTTAGTATTAGTTAGTTAAGTACAACAGTTTTTTTGTTGTGGCTGTACTCATGCTTGAAATGAAATGCGATAGATATGAAAGAAAAAAAATACATATTCAACGATCTCCCAAAGAGTATTGTCGTTATTAATGACATTATGTATGATGATCATACATTATCTTTAACATTAATCGATACCTATCTCATTTAGTTAATGATAGCTACACCATAAAAGGTCAATATAATCATTAATATTGTCAAGTTAATCATGATAGTATATCTATACCTACCATTGTGAGATAACAACAGTATGTTCACACGTAAATTGCGTTTTCGCGGAAAAAAAGGTACCTATCTACATTCTACAAGCGGCAGCATCAACGCAGCTTGTTTGTCTGAACAGTCTTTAATCATTCTTCAAGTAATTACAGATATTACGATGAATAAATAATTGTTGATGGTCGTTGGTATCCTTATAAATTTTAAAGCTTGAGTGACATAAAAGGGACATAGTATAAGTTTGTAAAAAACAATATCCTTTTTAATGGAAATCCCAATTGATCCTTGGTGCCCCGGAAAGCTAGAGTGCTAAGTCTCTTATAGGCTAATTTGAACATGTGGGAGCATGTTCAAATTAGCCTGTCCTGCCCCATGTCTAATAAGCATTTACAAAGCTAGTTTGCTAGCTAATTTTCTTTGTCAATAGATTTTTGGGAGTACCTATACAGCCCCAACGATATAGTCATAAAGGCAGAAATAAAAGAGATGGCATGATGTTTTTAACATTTACAATGCTTTGCTCTAATAGATTTGGTCTAAAAGATCGAGACTGATAGGGAGATGGGAGAAAGGTCTTTCAGGATTGTAAATCGTAATAGTAAAGCAGCCAAAGGAGGTGAAAGTCTAACCCAGTCCGCAACCAGCCGTCCTCACTGAGCGTCTGCCTGGTCTTCTCAGGTTCCTCCCAGTAGCAGATCATGTTGTTATACCCGCGCACCACCAGCTCGCCGGGACTACCAAACGGCACTATATTATCGTTTTTATCAACAACCTGAGAAAATAACAACATTTTACTTAGTTGTAGAATTCGTTGTCTCTAAATCATGGTTCAGCAGACAAACAAAAGTACAGCAATGTCCATCGTGAATGGGCATGACGGCAGTACGGACGGCATGTACAAACGTCAGCTTGCTTCTGTACATAGTTGAAGTATTGGAGCTTTGAAGCCTCTTTTTAACCCCCGACGAAAAAACGACGAGGTGTTCGTCATCGTAGCTCCCGAACGGATGGACCGATTTTGATTTCGTTTTTTTTATTTGAAAGGTGAATTAGTCGGGAGTGTTCTTAGCTATGTTTGATGAAAATCGGTCCAAGATGGCCGCCGCTACAAAATAGCGGATTAAATCTTTTTTCACAACTCCTTCAATATGGGTATCAAATGAAAGGGCTTAACTAGGAGAATACTCTACACTATGATACATTTCAAATTCAAGATGGCCGCCACCACAAAATGACAAATTACATTTCGTGTCGGGGGTTTTCTGAATTTTTAATTTAGGTTATTACATACAAGGCCGACTAAAACCATGATTTTTGGAGTTAATCCCTATCATAAACAGAGCTGTACTTTTGGTAGTTCTTGAAAGGCAATTAGGTACTAAAGGGTAAGGTAATTTAGGTACTAGTAAATACTGTTTTCTGACCTTAACCTCCACGTGGTCTTGAATGTAGCCAACGGTTTCTGCAACCACATCAATACTGTCTCCTGGAATGCTCTGAAAGATGCACGCCGTCGTCTCCGTCATGCCGTACAAGCCCTGAAAGGACAGGGATTTTTAATATTTCTTGCTCTAATCAATATCCTTAAGCAGTTTAGAATGTCCCAAGTCTTTCTTAATCTTTATTTATAGAGAGTTAAAATTTAGAGTTGCTAGTTAACGGTCCTGCTGGGTTACAAAAAACTTTATCTGAGTAATCAGTGTATACGGATGAAAAATTGACAGTATTAAGAAGTACTAACATACGAAATAAGGATGTATAAGAAGACTACCTATTATCTATCTCATACCAACCCATTTATTAAGTACCTTTTTTGAAAGCGAGTATTTTATTATTCTCCTTTAACTCTATTTATAGTTCTACAGCGACTACCACTATGTTATCTACCTTCACAGCTTCAGTTTTGAGGTACTTCTCCATGTCCCTGATGAGTTGCGGACTGCAGGGCGCGCCGGCCGCCAGCGCCACGCGCAACTTGGACGGCACATCACCCATCGTCTTTATCTTCGAGAGCATATCCACGAACATAGTTGGCGTTCCAGTTATTACAGAACATCTGGGAAAATGTTGGAAACATTTAGTCTGTAGTCGGAGCTACCATTATGCGTGCGTGGAAGTAGCCACCATACTCTAAAACTCCGATTAAAAAGATAAATCCCACAAACCCTGGATCCAACCAAGAAGCCGTTTTGAAGGTTCCCCTAAGTTTTTCGAGAAATGGAACCATGCCAATCTATTTGTGCTCAACAAGCATTTTTGAGGATGACTGACGATATGACGAACCGTTATAATAATGGAGCTTATCAAACCCAACTTACTTCTCAGAAAACAGAGCGTTAATGTTATCATCAACATTGTAGGTGGGACCAGCCAACACCAAGGAACAGCCATGCCTTATGCCGCCTAATATTGTTACTACGGACCCGAGGGCGTGGAATAACGGCACCTATAATAGAATATAGAGAAAATCATACTGTAGAAAAAATAAAATAAAAAATGTGATCATAAGAGATATTACTGAGAGACTACTGATATAATTCTTTCAAAAGACCATGATTCTCTGACTTTGTTTCGGCGTTTCTTCTCAGAGGTCGTCAGTTAGGAAATGCCGGCGCCATCTAGTATTTAAAAAAACTATTTTTTTTATCATGGAAATTCATAAAACTATATTTTTCCTGCTCTAATTTGCAAAAATTGTAGGGAAACGAAAAGGATGGCAATAATAGTCATATATGCACCCGCATACTGCACATTTTTGCATAGGTTGCATTCAAATCGTGGGAGAGGTAGGATCTACTCACAGAAATAAATATCATTTCATCATTTCAAAGGAGGGTGTACCTGTACGCATATATTGTGAGGTCCTTCATGAAATGTGTTTCTCTTTCCTGTGAAGTATGTGTTGTTTACAACACCCAGATGAGAGTCGAGAGCTGCTTTTGGATCGCCTGTTAAATGAAATAATAGTATGATATTACATTATGTTTATATTATCACGCTGTCTCCCATCGGGGTAGGCAGAGACTATAGATTTTCAATTGTAATCCTGGAACAACATTTTTATCTCATTCATCTACGCTCATCAACTTTCCAATGTATGCGCATCAATTTAGGTAATATCTTTAAAATGCGATTTAACAAGGCACAACGAAGGCCATAGGCCGACTATTTCGTTCTCGTCACTCCATTTTCTTTTACACTCTGGGTATTTGACCACTGCTTTGCCTGTTGCCAAGCAACAGTGCGGTCGACGATGGTGCACGCTTACCCAGTAAGTCCCACTCACTCGAGTTTTGAAGACTCGAGAGAGATCTCTACTAATATGAATGGTTAAGATTTCTCACTTCGGAGCTAGATATTGTGCCCAGTTAATGGCAATAGGCTCACCCCTTACACATGGGATCTAAACATACCGGCAAGCTGTGGGTATACAGCAATACTCCTCTGCCTAACCCTTCAGGCAATACAGGCGTGATGGTTTACTCGTTATTCATAATTGGCACTCGTACTGTCGACGTAAGTACCTCTCAAATCTCACCAGTGGTGCCCGACGTGAAGTGGATGATGGATCCATCGCTGGACTTGATTTCACTGCCATATGGAGAAATCTGGCTTCCTGTTCCAGTCGTGAGGGTATCAAATTGTGATGTACCGCTGGAAAAGAGACGTGTTATTGTTGTACTGAATGATAAACAAGACTGGGTGTATGTTTTTGGTGCTAAAAGATTGGTAACTATAGAATCTTCATAAACACCATTCTAATTGTAGTCAGTCATTCCTCATTCGCAATGTCAACGTCAGTTTGGATGGACATAAGCATTCCCCAATTTACGCCACAATCTCTTAATTAATATCCTGTAATTTATACTATTGCTTGTAGTTTCACTTCTATCCCAAACGGACTATTTACTCGATGTCCTACCCGGATGAAATATATCGTAAAGTTTATCAAAATTGCTCGTAATATCTTCGATCTTAATAGCTTTTTAAACAGACAAATACTTTCGCAATTGTAACTTTATTGTAGTATGAATTAGGTACTTACTCCAATTTGTCTTTTCCAGCAGTAAGAATAGAAGTTAGCTTAGGAAATTCTTTAGATTTCCAGGAGCCTGGCTTGCTGTTCTTCAGTTCTGGTATTAGTTGCGACAGTGCATTGTAATAATTCCTTTTTGGTAATTTGTCACCTATTAGCAATCCCTTCATATTTGTCTTTCTTATGCAAAAACTTAGCTCATTCTTTTCGTAAACCGGATTTATAAGTACCTGAAACGGAGATTAGAATTAAGATTATTTATTTTTATTTATTTACAGTTAATTAAAACGGCAAAAAGACTAATTACATGAATTAAATATACAAATGGAAATATTAGACATATAATAACAAGTTAAGATCTAACATGGAACAGTAGACACCCTTGCGTACATTTCCTCACAGAACACTAAACATACACGCATTATTGTTTTCCATTCACCTGCAAACACATCATACTCAGGATTGGCAGCGAGAAGGGTTAATGAGATCAGCCCGCAGACAAACATGACGACAAGGACTTTATATTTTATGTTAGTTATAATAATTACTAGTTAATAATTAAATTATTTTTGTTACATTCTCCGATTGTCAAACTTTGTATACATGCAAAAGCTTTGTAGAAGATTTTAATTACATAGGTTTTATTTTCTTCATCACTAAAGAAGAATTCGTCTGAATTTAACATTAAATCTGCCTTCTGGGATCTGCCTTCAGATAATTATATTATTGTGATAATATAATAGAAACTTGGAATACTGAAGATAGCCCTTACTACCCATATCGGCCGTCACCGAGTCTGTTAGGATCTTGGTAATTATGCACAGGTAACTCTATCTCATATTACCTAAGTATCGTATTGCTGCTCTTCTTCTCAATTTTTAACACTTTATTTCATCTACCATATTATTATTCGTCAACAGATTGTTTGCAACGTATTCATCATCAAACCATTTCACTGTCTTACTGTCCGTTCACAAACCTGGCTTTGTGTGAGTTAGCAGACTTCACACAATAATTTAATAGGTAACTATCTAAAAACTTACAGATATGAGGCCGGCTCTAGCAGCAGCTACTACGGCAACTATCCAGCTGACACTGTTATGTGACCATATCCCCAGCCTGTCACCTTTCTCCAGACCCTGAGCACGGAGAGCGCATCCTAGAGAGTCTGCCTGAAACGAAATATCGGCATAATTACTATGGGGAGCTAAAATAAATAGCCATTCCTGACTAATCATACCTACTCATGATTTATATTAGGAAATGCTACAGAATTACTTCTAAATTCTACTTAATTGATATTGAAAAATGACAAAATGCTGAGATTCAACAAGTAAGGTTTCATTATGTCGTATTGGATTGTGCTGGCAGTCTGCAACATACCTTTACTCGGGTCGTTGTTAATGTGTTCACGAAACGTTCGAGCCTTATAGCTCTGATGACATAAGGATAGTATTGAACAGGTTTGATACGATTGGCATTTAGTCGTTACAAGTCCACCTGCCCGAGAGAGGGACGTTCCTTATAGATTTTCCACAATAAAGGTCAAGGTTTGGATAGATGGGATGGGTGTTTGATACTCTTTCACGCAAAAACTACTGAACGGATCTGAATGAAATTTGGCACAGAGATAAATTATAGTCTGGAATAGTACATAGGCTACTTTTTATCCCGGTAAAATGTATGGTTCCCATGGGATTTGTTTTAAGAAGATGAGTATAGACAACTACGTCGTCAGCATAGAATAATTTAAAAGACCAGACCACGCGAGCGAAACCGCTGGCGGAACGCTAGTTAGCTATGTAGGAGACATAACAGGTACCTTGTGGTATTGTGTAGGTATATGTGGTATATAATGCTGATCAACCGATCTGCAAAGTTAAGCTACGCTTGCCGAGGTCAGTCTGTGGATGGGTGACCATTCTTAACACATCGAGACCCCTCCGTGCTTCGGAGAACACGTAAAGCCGTCGGTCCCGGTTGTCATACGAATACCAATGACAATCGTGTTAGTGCTAATCAGAAGCCCAAAAAGCCTGACAACCAGTCTATCTATCGAATATCGATATTGCCCAGAAATCGGGTCGTGGAGGTCTGATGGCAGTCGCTTCGTGTAAAATACTGATATTCAGCCGCCAGTCTCACCAGATGGTTAGACTGGAAGCCGACCCCAACATGGTTGGGAAAAAGGCTAGGAGGATGATGATGTGGTATATAACGGTCTGTCGGTACCTGTCTTAATAGCTCTGCATAAGTGATGGTGATGTTTTCATGCAAAGACTTGACAGCAATTCTATCTGGGTACTTGTCAACTGTCTGCGCTATGACCTCGCCCAGGGTGTCGTACACCAGGGGTTCTGACCCGGGGTTGTGCAGGTAACTTTGGTCGGCCGCTGCCTGGAGTTGACGAGTCCATCTGAAACCAATACAGTCCAAGATTTAGAGCCAGTGGTGATCTAAGAATCTTTGTATGAAACTATGTATGTATTTTAAACTCGCTCGCTTACTCTCTCGACAATACTACGGCTTGCAACAACCCAACAAGTAAGTAATCATTTTTGTGATATTGACAGAATATAATGAACTCTCACTGATAGGTACTTCTTATCTATTCATTAGTATACTGAGGGCCTCCGATTACATTTATATTTTGTTAGTTAATGATAAATACTTAATACGAAAAAACGCCAATGTACAAATAATTATACGATCTTTAAAGTCATGTCCCTAAATTATTCAAATTCAAATTCAAAATATTTTATTTCAATTAGATCATATAAATAAATAGGCACTTTTGAATTGTCAAACTAGTTGTACGGTTCCAAAAAGTGGGACTTATGGAGAAGAGCCGGCAAGAAACTCCATATATATCCATATAAAATTATTAGTGTTATCTATACTAATATTATAAAGCTAAAGAGAGAGTGAGAGAGAGTTTGTTTGTTTGTTTGGTTGAACGCGCGAAAAAATATTTCAGTGATAGATAGCCCGTTTATCGAAGCAGGCTATAGGCTATATATCATCACGCTACGACCAATAGGAACGGAGTATCAATAAAAAGTGTTGCAAAAAACAGGGGGAAAATTCAATTTCTATGGGACGAAGTCGGACAAAGGCTAGTAGATGAATAAAAGACTAAGATAATATCAAAAGAAAATAGAGGAAAAACAACAATAACTAGATCTAGTCTCAACACATTTTACATTCTGTATTTTACCTTTTATTTAATAAAGACCTTAAGAATACTGTATTATGAGGAAAATAATTTAGATTTTTCTCTGTCTCGGAAATTTCGTTTTCCTTACGTTATAACAAGTTTTTTTATTAGCCACATTGTGTCCATAGTATTTGAGAAAAAAAATGCTATACCTACCTATTAGTGGTTATAATTATTATTTCATAACTTTGTTGTTCAAACACTTAACATCTAGGTAGATCCCATAGCTATGAATTAGGGCATTGGCCATATGGAGGCAAGTGTTGTTTTTAGTCGGTAGGTGTCCGATGTACCCTGCCGCCTCCCCAAGTAGCAGGGATCCGCGAGGATGTACCGCATCCTAAAAAAACGGTACCTAAAGTTAAGATCGGTTGCCAGTCGAAGCCAGATACCTACGGTTGAATATCAGTATTTTAGATGTTATCGAATCGACTGCTATCAGTCTCAAGACCCAAACATGCCAGCAAACAAATAGGTACCTACACCTCTGCCTAACCATTCGGGGAATACAGGCGTGATGGTGCGATTGTATAGGTACAGTAAAATGCAGAATAATTATTGTGTTGTTTGCGCTTGACTTAATGCAAAAATTCTAATTAAATCCATATTTAAATTCGATTAATTTAAATGGCAGTCAGGTAACCATATGTAGGTGATCTGTGGTTACCTAAGTGACAAGATACTCGTACATATCAATATAAATAAAAATGAATCGCCGATATGTATTTTGGCGCAAACTTTCGTACAACGTAATTTCGTAATTTTTTGTTGTGTTCGTTATTGTCAGGACAAGGTCTGTATGTATTTTCAACCGACTTCAAAAAAGGAGGAGGTTCTCAATTCGACTGTATTTTGATGATTCTTTTTTTATTCGAAAGCTGGTACTTACAGATTGGTCCCATACGATTGATTGATGATTTCTAACTAATTTTGAGTCGGTGCCAAACAGACAATCAACGAAAGTCATATTTAAATTAAATTAGTAGTTTGGCACCGTCTCCAAATTTTAATTCACCAGGCGAAGCTACGCACGAGTCGCTAGTTTTCAATAAACACTTCACATTAGCAAGCAATTAGCACTTTTTTCTATTTTTTACGTCAAATTTATTACGTTAATTGCTGCACCCAAACAATGCACTAAATGAGTATTTTAATGTAAAAGTAAAAGGACCGAAAATAATTAATTCTACGCGAGTGCAGGCGCCGGCACTAATTCGTATTATTATTACGCTATCCGATGTTACATTTATTTTGACTTTGTAATTACGTTCTTGAAAATGGATGTAACGATTTCAATAAAGTTGTTTCGTAAGTTAGACTCACTGTCTAGCGATCTGTACCTACTAAACCTTTATAACTACCTAAGTATGTTATACAAATTAATAAATTGATTTGATTTAAATAAAAGTTGCAATATAATACGACGAATATAATTTGACGACGTCTGTGGTCTAGTGGTTCGAGTACCGGACTGCTGATCACGAGGAGAGATGAATATAAATGTTTGTGTTTTTCTGGGTGTTTCCTATGTATTATAAGTATGTATTTACAAAAAAAAGTATATAAGTATTATATCCATTGTCTAGTACTAGATGGTGCTGTGTAAAATGTCCCAGGATATTTATTTATTAATTTATTTAATTTATTTTTTCATTGTACCTACCTCTGTATTTAAACGCTATTAGGGAATGCGCACACATGTGACTGTTCTATATAGAGTGCATACAATATGAAGTTTATTCTTATAAGTTAGTAAGTTATAGCTATAAGTGAAAACCTGTAATTGGCTTACTGTTTCTATTTTATTGTTTTACTTGTTTGTTTCGCTGTAGGTTTTTCATGTAAAGAAATAAAAAAATAAAAATAAAATATATAGAAAGGAATATAGAAAGGGGACGAAAAACAAATCTAGCTGGGTGTCATATGATTTAGGAGAATTCGTTTTCTCTATTTCCACCAGTACAGAACTCAGTCGCCCAGATAGGTACTATAATTTTGAAGTAATATATTACAAATATATTATCACGATACTATATTAATAAAAAGATTACCGAGTATCCAGCTCATTTGTCTGCGTAGATATAGGTAATATTCAGTAATTACATTAAATTATACAATTTGATAAGACAATGTACCTAAACCTTGTAGGGATTATTTAGACTATAAACGTGAAGGTCACGTTATTAACCATCACGCCTGTATTCCCCGAAGGGTCTGGCAGAGGTGTACAAATGTATAACTACCCATAGTTCGCCGGTATCTTTAGGTTCCATGTAATAGAGAGCGAGTAAATCCAAACTCCGAGGTGCTACAGAGAATTTCATGGAAAAATCCAATAACACTTTATAATACATGGGAACCCAGGGCCTATAGCGTAGCAGTCACGCTTACGACCACTAGGCTAACGAGACAGTTAAATACACTGTCGTTTGTCATTAATTTTGCTAAACATATGCTCCTTTTAAACGTAAGAAATTAATGAAGTGCCATGACCCGTCTAATTCCAGGAAAAGTAATTTACTTTTGTTAAACAAAGTGAAATTGACCTTGAATCCGACCAAGTCATTCTAAAAAAATAATTACTGCACCATCAGGAATAGTCCAAGACGATGAGGGCCTTAACAGAAAGAAAACTCAGAAATATTTTGGCATTTCACTGTTGTTAAGGCTCTGCTGAATTCTGATTTCTATAGAAATACAATGCTTGACCAATACTTGGTGTGATGTATTGCGAATAGAATTCCTATTACAATAAACTAGTTACGCGTGCTGTGGTAGAGGACGCGGTAGAGAAACGTGCGACACTGACATTGACAGTTGACAATTGACAACATGCTATATGATAATGCACTCTCTCTCTCGGAGTCTGAGACCCCAACCCCGACACCACGTATAACAAAATTCTAACAATGTTTATTATTTAATCCCAACACCATTCCAGGATATATTGTGTTTAACACAGGACACAACACTTGAAACAATCCATACTTGGGAATCAACTTCAGGACATAATGGGAATGACATTTGTAAACGTCACATTTGTCAAACGCATGTGTCATACCCATACATTTTGTTTCTATTCGTTTGTCAATTCGAACGTTATAAATAAATAATTTGGGGACATTTTTACACAGCACCATCTAGTCCCAAACTAAGCAGAGCTTGTACTATGGGTACTAGACAATGGATATAATACTTATATACTTTTTTTTTGTAAATACTTACTTATAATATATAAGAAACACCCAGACAAACACAAACAGCTAAGTTCATCACATAAATGTTTGTGTCTTGTGGGAATCGAACCCACGACCTCGTGATCAGCAATCCGGTACACAAACCACTAGACCACAGACGTCGTTAGACGTTAGATTGCAACTTGGCTATGCTTGCTGTTGTCCTGAAGTTGATTCCCAAGTAGGCCCCCAGGGCCCCGGGACGGGACAACCAGACAAAACACAAATAGGCAGGGTTAAAATACTTTTTTACTTTTTATATGTATGTATGTTCATCACATAAATATTTGGGTTTCGTGGTAATCGAACCCACGACCTCGGGATCAGCAGGACTGCTGATTATGATTTTAAGACAACGTCTGTGATCTAGTGGTTCACAGACGTCATCAATAACCACTAAGACCTTGAAAGTGCAACGATTATCAACATCGGGAATAGAGGCATGAATTCAATATTATGCATTATACATAAATTACAATATTATACGGGCCAATATGGCGGACAAAGTCAATAATTATGATTCGCTAACCGGTTTAACTTGACACAGCAATATTTCTTCTACGTTCGTAAACAGAAACAAGTATACCGACCTCTTATTGATGACACTGATGTATCTCGCGGCGTTGCTCGCGCTCTTGCTCCACATCGTACCACAGAACACGACCTCACTGATGTAAACTCACTGATCAACTGACAAAAACAATCGCAGTAACACTGCCGCACACGCAACACGCCTTATCAATATCTGTTTTGTTTTGTAACTATTATCATATAATAAAGTATGATAGTCCCGTTTTAATAATTTCTTAGATGATGTAACGGTATTACTTGATCGGCAATGTAACGACTGCGCGGGAGTTGGATCTGGGGGAGTACTCCCTGCCGGGGTCGCGGAAGAATGTTCACACGTATTTGTGACCCCGGCCGAACGATGATGAGGCGAACACCCGTCTGGTTTTAGTGGGTAGACGTCCTTTTCAGGGCGGAGTCCCACACACCGCACCACCTTCCACAGGACGGCGAGCCGGTGCATAAAGCATTTCCAGACGCAAAAAAAATATGGGGGAGTACTTCCTCAGCTCTAAGTCCGTAGTTTCGGATTCACGGATCTTCGTTACGGATGTTTCCTACTCCGTAACACCTACGGACGCATGATACGTCCGGAGCCCGGACTAAGAACGACAACACAATTTAACAATTGCAGGCCCGAAATATTTTTACCCATCCGAAAAATTTAACCTGACACTTGTTTTAACGGATCGTTGTGTCTGGGCTACTTTGGGACGGGCCCGCTATTTCGTTGACGGTACAGGGGGTCGCCCTGTGCCGAAGGCGTTGCCCGACGATTGCAAGCTTAGGGCCGACTTTCTTTTACGTACTAGATATGTAACAGTGACGAAGAGAAGGGGAACTGGAGCAACCTTAAAATTGAATTGTTATTTGACAATACCTAATAGGCAATAGTTAATAGTGACTGTTCAAAAGGAAAACTCCCGGGCATAAATTATACTTGTTACATACAAGTATAATTTCTTCCTTCGCCTTCCTTGCCTTCGCCACTGCTGTATCGTCTTTGTCAATCTTTTGGCGTAAATTTTATACCTTTTTTATCATTGAGATACAGTTTTTCTGTGGGCAGAAATTAACTCGTACAATAATGTAATAAATTATGTGGAGTTATTGGCTCTTAATCAAGTTACTTTACCGGGCAATTTCTTGCAAATCTACTTTATTGTTTCTTGCATAAAAAGACAATATTAGATGTGTTCCTTGTACATGGGTTCTGTCGAAAAATTTGTACTGAACTATATTTTAGGTGCATCTGTTTTACTTATGTTCGCCTGTATTCCGCAATGGGTTCATGTTAGCACACTGCTGTAAGGGTATACCCACAGTTCAACTGTACCCAATGACATTAAATCTAGTTAAAAAGAGACCTGTACCTATATTTTATGTTCCACGTAATCGAATTGCTGCTGAGAATTTAATTGAAGTACCAATAATACTTCGAACGACCTGAAACTCGAACTCAGGTCCTCAACAGTTAGTCAGCTACTAAGTGTAGACACTAATACCGTGTAGGTATTAAAATTTTTTTCATAATTGATGAGATAATTCGTACTTAGCAGACTCGGATAAAGCAGATTAATTTGATAAGAGTACTCAACGTTAACATATCGCGTTTCTTTGTCAAAATACGGAATTATAGTTCAGAAGCAATAAATGACTATCTGGCCGTAAGTACCTACCCTTGGAGAGATATATTTTCTTTCTTCTTGCTGAAGAAAAAGACGATCGTAAGACCAGTAACGAAGGAGCACGTATCAGAATAAAAACCATTCTAATAAAAACGTAAATCCAAATACGTACCTTGTAAATAGTACAGTGTAATGGAGCCCTATATGTTGCACTTCCAGGACCACGCGAGCTTGGCTAAATTACACACAAATACATACAATATACGTAACGGACCACGGTCAAGTCTTTGTATTCTTTTTGGTATCTGATCTTGGCGGTGGCTGAATCGAGGCCGAGCGCCGCCCCGCGCCCCGGCCGCGCCACCCCCGCACCGGAAGTGGCGCGTGGGGCGCACGCGACGCAGCCCCCGCCCCGCACGGCCTCCCCGCATCCCTCTGTGACGAAACATGCAAATTTGCCCGACCTCCTAAGGCCACGATACAGATCTAGGTAGGTGAAAATGCGTTACAAATGTATTTTCCGCCTTCCTGTTCTCTGTAACAAGGTCGCGAGGTGAAAGATCTAGGTGATCCTTTTGAATATACATATATGTATTTCTATATATATTTCTATATCTATTTATCTATTTGAATATATATTAAAATTCGTCAGAACTATATTTAAAGAAATAAATTAAATTGTTTATCTTTTTACTATTGTATTTGATCACATATATAATTAATATAATTATAACTATTGTATTCATAACATAAATTAAATTATCACAGTACATTACAAAAATATTTAATTTCTTATTCAATGTTTTTACGAAATAAAAGGTGAAAGAAATTGTTTTATCATCGAGCTCTGACTTTGCTATTTAATTTCATTACTAAATTGCACCACGTCGGGTGTATCATATCACATCACACTCAACAATTCACCAATACTGAATATTGAACTCGCATTTCGCTAATAGATTAAAACTTTAATAAATCAGACTATTAGCGATATTAAAAATTATGTGAAATGCGATTTTTTTTATGAAAGTGTATTACTTTGTTGATGGTGATTAACGGTATCGATGATAATGAATGATTAACTCGTTGCCGGTACCAAAATTCAAAAAGATTTAAGACGCAGTCACTTTGTTAAAAATGGATCTTCTTTGTTTTAAAATGCTGATTTCATTTTGGAATCAAATTTTGTCCATCAGTCAAGATTTGTCAGTATTTCCGATACTGTTGAATTAGACATTCCAAACAAGGTATATAAAAAAATATATAATTTATTGCAAAGGCAGAAAAATACGACAGCAACAAGCAGGGGTCCCGCGACAGCAAATAAATGGGTCAATGCATGGGACGTTCTGAGACATCGCTCGCGGGAGTTTGTTTGTAAATCCAGCCGGGCGCACCGTCGCCTTTATTTACTCGAATCATGCAAGAAATCGGCTGGCGCTACGCAATCGTGCCGCAGTCATGCTCCGCCCGCCCAACGAATAACATACTCGGAAAGCTCGAGCCATGGACGACCGTGATACCTTGTGCAGTGCTTCGTAAATGTGATACTGTTATGTGACGATGTCTCAGGCCGCCGGCGGCAAAAAGGGAGGCAAAGGCCCCCCTAAGAAAAATGCAGACGAGGACAAGAATCCGCCGGTTAAGGCCGCAGATGACGTTAAAGATGAGACTTCTTCTAATAATGGTGACAAAAAGGAAGTTAAGGAGAGTAATGGGACGGAAAACGTGGCCAAGCCTCCGAGTGCGGGGATTAACATCCGGGAGGTGGCGGCTAAGATCCTCATGCTGGCACAGAAAGGAGAATGGCCAGCAGTGGAGCAGACGCTCAAGGTGCTGGAGAAGCTGGTGGCGTCTGGTGGCGAGGATGCCGTCTCCGTGCCCATGGCAGGCATCCTGGATCCGGTAATACTATACCTTCTATCCACTCTAGATTATTATGATATTATGATAGTCTCTTTCACATTGGTAAATTGAATCGTGGATCATTTCGGAGGTTCCACATTCGTAGAAACTTTTTTATATGTAAAACAGTATGATTCATAGGTACTTAAAATGTGTCGGTTTCTATGGTATCTGATTGCGTGTTGTAACTTCAAGACAAGGAGTTATGAATACACCAGATCAAGAACCCCCTTTGTTCCCTATCTAGATTGTAGTTCAAAGGAAACTCCTTATGCGGCCTATAGATATATAAAGTGATTTAACTTTATGGTACACTGCTTGATTACTTCTAAAGCCCAGTTCACTCAAGCCAGACTGTATATTTATGTTAGTTTAATTTTCGTTTCGGTAACAGCGCTGTCTAAATATCGTGCCAGGAATTCAAGGGGCATACTCGACACCTCCGCGTAAAAATTCGGTGAACGATATAATATATTTTCCTTATTATGTAGCTAATTTATAGCAACTTTAATAAAGTTTTTAATCTATCTGAAAGTCTAAACAGGTATTACTTTCACATTTAAACTCCGTAAGCTTTTCTAACCATTGGATATTTAAGCATCAATCACCGTTTTGGCTTACCGCGTATAAGTAAGGTAACTTATTTTGCTTGGCTTGTGTTTTATTACATATTATAACAGTGGCCTTGCTTTCAGTCCAAATTAATTCCAGGTACACCTATTACAGATGTCCTTCATATTTTCGTTAGCCGCGTGGTCGCCAATGGTCTCGCTTCGTAGCTAAACCTTCGACCTGCTTGGTTCATAATAATAATGGCCGCTTCATAATCATTACTTATATTACTCAGCATCCATAGCTATAAAAAAGTTAGTATTTTCTTTTGTTTTCTAATGGTGCATACGAATCGGCCAATTTCAATGTATTTTTCTTTCGTACCACAGTGGTAATAAAAATGAAATGGTCAATAAAAATGTTATACATAAACAGTGGAGTGAAATGCTTGTTCTTCTGCTTATAAAATTATTACAACTAGTATTTATTTTCTTGTAAAACTTGTAACTTAGTACTATTCTTGTCGTTTCATGGTTCCCGCCAAAAAACATATATAGGCCCCATTGTCCAAGGGAATAATTTATGATTATTGTAACGAAATCTGCTTTAAAGATCTCCCTACAGGCTTAGTCATTTTCATTTCTACCTAGAAATATAAACTAGTCACTGCTATTAAGTGTAGCGGTTCATATTCTCTACCGTAGCACCAAGTGTCGTGGGATTGATTGAATGTGATGTGTGAATCAATCAATGTGAAATGAGTGGGAATCAATCTGTTTGTGTTCAACTTGATTTTGTGACGAGCGAGACGAATGTTATATTTTGCTGACCAAGACCCACAAGGAATATATTTCATTGTATATACGCAATTTTAGACTTTACATAAAAATTTACGTACAATGGCCCAATCATGAGGCTAAGTGCAGGAAATGTCCAGCAAAACTAATAAAAAAACATACCATCACACCTGTATACCCTAAAGGGTTA
Organism: Acronicta psi; assembly: GCA_946251955.1. Classification (NCBI taxonomy): domain Eukaryota; kingdom Metazoa; phylum Arthropoda; class Insecta; order Lepidoptera; family Noctuidae; genus Acronicta; species Acronicta psi. The sequence goes on along the minus strand of OX276475.1, from coordinate 2,971,876 downwards.
GGCAGAGATGTATTTATTGTCCATCCACAGTTTTTTAATAATAATAATAATAAATATCTTGGGGACATTTTTTACACAGCACCATCTAGTCCCAAACTAAGCAGAGCTTGTACTATGGATACTAGACAATGGATATAATACTTATATACTTTTTTTTTTGTAAATCCATGCTTATAATACATAAGACATAAGAAACACCCAGACAAACACAAAGTTTGCCGCTATGGTTTATCCACAGTACCTAATATTGAGCGTCTATTGGAGTAGTGGACCCTATTAATATGGAAAACTTAAATATTATAGCAGGTAGGCAATATATTATGTTTACCACAAGAAACTTCGCTGTTAACCCACATTGTAACACGTAAATATACATTTAAAGGTACTCACATCTCAGGCTTAGTGAGTACGTCTAGTAATTTAGGTATCCGTATAATTTTTTAGGAAATACTTTTGTGGTTTAGTAAAAACAACGCAGATCAATCGATTTCATCTTGCCGCGTTTTCATCCAGGCCTCAAAGAACACGTTAAGGTATTTTGGTTTCTCGTTACAGTCCTAGAAGCCACCTGTAGGTAATTATCAATAATTGTCCAGAGCTTCGATTGTGGAGGCTAGCTAGCTAGACAGATTGTTGTCGTTATGTGAAAAATTGCGTTCTTTGTGTTCGTAAAAAGAAAGGCCTTCTTGATACAGATATTTTTTCTAAGTGCGGGAGACGTGTCAAAAAAAGAATTACCTACTTTTATTCAGCCGCAATTGGCCAGACTGGAAGCCGACTCTTGGATAGCAGGGAATAGATTTATAAGACTAAAATGCTGATGATGAAATACCTAGCTTATTTCAATGGATAGGTAATTTATACATCTATATCTATTCTTCTATTCTAATATTATAAAGAAGAAAGATTTGATTGTTTGTTTGTTTGTATTGCATAGGCTCCGAAACTACTGGACCGATTTGAAAATTTCTTTCAGTGTTAGATAGCTCATTTATCGGGGAATGCTATAGGCTATATACCATCACGCTACGACTAATAGTAAGCGGAGTAGCAATGAAAAATGTTGCAAAAACGGGGGAAAAATCATAAGACCCCATGGGCAAAGCCGCTGGCGGAAAGCTAGTTATTTATAATATGGTAAAGAATGCCTCGATAGTCTAGTGGTTCTAAGCGTGACTTATATGCGCGAGAACCTTGGTTCGATTCCCAGGCCGAGCAAAGTGTTATTGGGTATTTCCATGAAATTCCCAATAGCAGAACGGAGTTTGGATTTATGCCCGATTATATAGGGCAATAGGCTCGCCCCTATTACATGGAAACTAATCATAGCAGCGAAGTACTAATCATAGTACGCCTGTGTCTAACCGTTTGGAGAATAGTGGAGTTATGGTGGAGAACAATCCCTAAAATTGCGTGTTTATTTACACGTTCTAAATCAGCTTCGAGTTGTTAATACAGTTATTAAACATTTATTTATGTTGATTTACTTTAATGCAAGCATTACCAATACCCGTGCAAGTAGAATGTATAAATTACAGTCAAGGTTTTTTTAATTATTCATTATCCTATTAATTAATATTATAAATGTGAAAGTTTGTATGGATGGATGTTTGTTACTCTTTCACGCAAAAACTACTAAACGGATCTGGATGAAATTTGGTACAGAGATAGATTATAGTCTGGAATAGCACATAGGCTACTTGATATCCCGGTAAAATGTATGGTTCCTGTGGGATAGCCGGCGAAAGGCGGAAAGCTAGTTTGGTTAAAAATTAATCTGTCACTACCCTAACTAACAGTTTCCTTCGAGAACACAGTTAACCTGTTATTTGTAACTACTCAAATCTTAGGACATGATTACTTAGCAGAAGAAAACTGAAGTGTTGAACTCAGCAACTGTGGACCACCTCCAAACACAGGGTTCTCTACAGGTTTAGCCAGAGGTGTATTTATGTAAACCCAGAGATCGCTAGTATGTTTAGGTCCTATTTAATAGGGAGCGAGGGCCACTGACCGGGCACAAATCTAGTCCGAGCTGCTACTGGGAATTTGATAGACCAGACGTGCTCTTTGTTCGGGCTAGGAATCGCACCTCATCCGTAACAATCGCGCTTGACCACTACGGTAATAAGAAATATAATTCAAGTTTTCAAAACATAGATAAAGTGTATAGTTAGCTTACTGATTAACAGACCTAATTATATCATTATGTGTATATTTTCGGCTTGAAGTAGATAACGTTAAAAGCCATGATAAAGAGTAACTGGTTCAGTTTGTTTGTTGTATATTACAAACGTTGCATATGTTGTCGTTTCCAAAATAATCTCAGTTTTAACATTATTTTGGAAACAACATTTCATTGTCTAATGTGATTAACATATAGTTTGCATTTACTCATTATGATTCAAATCATTTTGGCTTTTTCCGTTATTTGACTGAATTAACCGATTTTAAATTTAAAATAACTGCACGCATTGTTTATGTGACACTACGCCACTGCCGTTTCGACGAGTGTCGAGGGTTTCATTCACATTGATACACAGATATCTACTGTACTAGAACCTACTTAAGATTCATAATATCTGCGTGCTACTCAGCAATTTGTTTCAAGTGTGGGTGTTCTTTCTGTGTTTGTGAAGGCCCCCACCACACATGGATTGGTCCCTAGTCAAAAAAATTCAAAATAAATCATTATCATTATCAACCCCTTTTAATGTCTCACTACTGGGACTTAAACGGACTTCAAGAAGAAGTCGGCTGGACTTGCAAAGATGTAGTTTTCCGTGAACTTATGTAATTAACTAGCTTTTTGCCCGCGACTTCGTACGCGTGGAATAGTTACTTTGTTCCATATGAACTTTCAACCCCTACTTTATCCCCTTGGGGGTAGAATTTATTAAAATACTTTCTTAGTGGATGCCTACGTCATAACATCTACCTGCATGCCAAATTTCAGCCCGATCATGTCAGTCAGTCAGTCAGTCACCTTTGAGTTTTATATATTTAGATAGATAGTCGACATACTCATAGTCTATTGTATTCATGCTTTCTGCCTAAAACGCCTGTAATTATAGATATAGCACTTCAATAATTTTCACCTTGCTCATATTTTGTTGTTGCTAAATATCTGTCTCGTTGGTCTAGTGGTCCAAAACGTGACAGCTATGCTAGAGGTCCTGGGTTCGATCCCCGGGTCGAGCAAAGTGTTGTTGGGTTTTTTGTGAAATTCCCAGTAGCAGCTCGGAGTCTGGATTTGTGCCCGGTTGATGGCAATAGGCTCGCCCCCTATTATATGGGACCTAAATATACCGGTAAAATGTGGGATATATTAGTACGCCTTTTGCCTACCCCTTCGGGGAATATAGGCGTGATGGTATGTAAATAATCTACTCAATTTATTGCTAACACGATGATTAGAAGTTTTGAAGACAGTATATTATATAACATTGGACGAATAACGTTAGGTATATCGCAGTAATTTGAAATAAACTTCATTATTTTATAGGAATGCTATCCGTTTAAATTAATTGCATATTATCATCTTCATCACTACTTATCTTATTTTTTATTTCGAATAATAAGCAATAAAATAAAAAAGCCTAGGTAAATATTTCTTGAAAAGAATATTTTTCTTCGTATAAAGTTGATATCTTTTCAAAGATATTTAGCATTTATTAACAAAAATATAATAAAAAAGAAATAAAGAATATGACATTTGTATCTTTAGTTTACCTAACTCACTGAACAGCATTTGAATAATTAGCACAACATAAAATTATTTAATTTATTACTTATATTACTCTCCCGTTCGTAATTCCTCGTTAGTCAAGTGACACAAAACCCAATAAATAACACTTTGTTCGACTTGGGTATCGAACCCAGGACTTGAGGCGTAGCAGTCGTACTTACGACCACCGAGCTGATGAGGCATTTCATAATTATCTTTAGAAATCATTTAGGATGTATAGGTAGGTAAGTATGTGAAAAATGTTCTCAATGTTTTACGGTAGGTATTTTGCCTCTTCACATAAAAATTAAACCATAATTTAAATTTTCCTCGTTTCAGACCATAAAATCTCCAATAAAAGTTGACACTGAAAGAATTGATGATTGTCATTATGAAAGTTGTTACTCAAATCAGTTTTTTTTTGTTACTTTGTCGTGGGTATCATGTTGTGGCACGTAATCACTTTGGTAACTTTCTAAGAGTTACCGATAACTCTTTTAACAGTTTACAAATACAGTACCTAGAAACCTACGTAGGTATCTAATGATACGTTCATAGGTACTATAGTCTGTATTTGTAAACTGTATGCGTATATCAATAGGTCTACCATTCGGTTTAAAGATTATTTAATGTCTTAAAAATTTTACCGCTTTCAGTTTTGAGATCTCTGTTTCAAGTTGAGTAATTTTTTGTTGATATGTATTGTTCATTATCTTCATGTCCGTCAGTTCTTGTTTTAAAACATTTTGTTGTGTGATTATTGATTGCGAATTTGAGTTTTTAGTTCATTTTTTATTTCTGTTATTTCTTTTTGCAAATTTGAATAGGTTTCTTGTTGAGTTTTAGCAAATTCATTGAAAAACGTCATTATTTCTGTACGAAAATCTTCAAGTACATTTAAGTATTCATTATCGGGTTGTTTTCGCTTTCGTTGTGTAATATTAATATTGGGCATTTCATTTAGTGTACGAAGGTCAGGGGCTGACCCACACCCGCTAGCGCCTATGGACTTGGACCCATCCGGGGATCGCAGTGTACTCATGTTTACTTACTGTTGACGCTCAGCGCGCAGGACAGGTATTGGAGTGAGCTTTACAAGACAGTATGTACATATGAAATCACAAGTGTAAATTATTTAGGCATGCGTTGCCTATACCATCCAAGGATAAAGGGATGTGTGTGATTGGAACTTGATAATTATACAATAAGAAAATGTTGGTAATGAGCTAAGCTATACTATACTCAATATGCTATACTCATTCAGAAATCTTTTGCCGTTCAGCGAGAATTCCAGGTTCGTAATCGGTACTTTAAAAAAAATATTGAATACCCTCCAAACTTCCTTATTTCGGCCAGTTCAGAACAAGCCCAGCGTTAGGTACCGCTCGTTTATTTGAAACACGGCAGATCCTCCCCATTAGGGTTGAATTTTTATTGGATAGCTTTCAATCACGTCATACGCTCATCCATAGCTGCTGGTTCAAAAACCTAAGCGGGTATCGCATTCTTATTTTTATGAATTTTATCGACTAAGTATATTGAGATTTTTTCTTTTCATTTTATTTAGAAATTCAGTTTTGCAGAAATTGCAGGTTATTGAACTTATTGGCATGGATAATATTACATACTTTTTTTTAATGGATAACGCTACTTATAGCCTTGGGAAATACCACTGGACTGCCAAGTTCGTCTTGAGTTTGAATCCAAAGCAACCTCTGACGTTTCGTTATCACGTTTTTACGCATATTTTTTTTAAATTAAGTATTACCCGCTTACAACGGTAAAGGAAAACAAAATGAGAAAAACTGCATGCTTGATACGGTTTCAATACGGAAGCGTGTGAAGTCTACAAACCCGCACTAGGTAGTAGTGGTCTATTAGCCTAATTCCTCTTATTCTGAGAGCAGTCCCGTAACAAGCAGTAGGATTGGGTTGACGATGATTACTTTTTCATAATATGGATAAATCATTAGGTTGATTTGTATAAACATGATACCCTGCATGTGTGCTTATGTATATTTCCATAAAGGAGATGATTTAAACCCTTAAAAACTGTAATAAATAAAAAGAAAAACATTACTAGAACACTGACAGCTCTAAACAGACCGACGAATGATCAACACATTCTGTAGAGGAATTGTAAAAAAACTGGAAATATCTTAGTCTCTAAGTAAATAAACAAAGGTTAAATCAAAGCAATCATTTGATTTCCATATCCTAGCAATGATCTCTCATAGATCGCAGTAAAATATCGACACAATTTTCTAGGAAATATGGAAACATTATCGATAGGTTCCTGTCCCAATTTTCAAAAATTATGGTGTTCCAAAACCAATATAAATAGTATCGTGTGTTTAGCCATTCAAGGGGAATTTCACGTTGTATTTTTGTGTGGTTGGTGCCTGTGGAGGGCAGGCTGTCTGTTCGATACGTTGGCAACGGATCGCGTGCTTGTCTGTCGCTCAGCGAGACATCTTTCCACGTTTTTACTGCCTCTACTGGGGATGCCTTACAGCCGGATCGATCAGAACTATCGCCATATATGATTTGTTTTGCTATTCGCGTGAGATAGTCCGCTTTCCATTTTGAATTCGATTCTTTGTAAGCATAAATCAATATTCGGTTTGTTGTACTTTATGTGACAGTGACTTCCTAGAGAATGTGCATGTTTAGGCAATTTGAAGGTCTTTTCGCTTCATATAATATTTGTATGCATGTGTTTTTAACTACTGAATAGCATAGTAATAATCATTCGTCTGCCAAATCATGATCTCTAGTTCGAATCCAAGAAACGCACCCCTATCTTTTCGAAACATATAGTAAAGGATAATAACGTCCTCCGTCCTATGAAAGAAGAAGGCCTGTATAGGGGGACTTTACAAACTTTTAAGTATAATAATTACCAGAGACATAGTACACCAGACTCTGACTAAAGTAATTATTTGCTTCCAGTGAGAATGTGTTTTAGGAATTGAGCAATATTTTAAATGATTTCCGCGAAATATTATAGTAATCTGTAACGGTACTAAATAATTTATAACAGTTTGTGCAATGATCATTAAAATAACGCTAACGCTCATAAATTAATCAGTTCAGCGCCATAAAATATTTTCGTTCCTTCAAGCAGGGTTTTCCTATTTTTTCTAGTAGCAGCAGTAGTACTTGGAGTTCAGATTTGTGCCCGGTTAATGGCAATAGGCTCTCCCCTTGTGACAAAGAATCAAACATACCGGTAATCTTGGCCGGTAGCCTGTGATTTTGGCTCCCATGTGATAGGAGACCAGCCTTGCCTTTTACCAGGCAAGCAAACCCAAATTGATACTAAGAAATATCTTTAAGGTGCTCCCTCACTTTGAGCATTCACCTGGCCTGTAATGTAACGTTTCAGATTGGATATTGAGCATTACATTACAGTATTGCCTCCCTGATATAACGAACATTCGCCTGTAATGTTACATAATTCTGTGCATGATGTTACAAGTTGTATCAAAATATTACAGCCATTCTGCACTGTGATGCTCAGTTCTCCACCCTCACTAACGTAATGCTCGAATCAGTCATACAGTTTCCGCAATGCAATGCTCGGTTCTTCTCCCTCACTGATGTAATGCCCGACTCTGTAACGTTACATTACAGACGAATGCTCCAAGTGAGGGAGCACCTTTACAGAAAAATCTAATACCTAACAATACCTGACTTTGGTATCATGAAACAAGACTAATTAGGCGAATACCTTCTATTATCCAACAGGTTGCTTAACTCATACCTATTTATCATCTCCTTTGACCCAATAGAACGGCAAGTTGACGGTCTTTAGCTTCTGCCTACCCATAAGGGAAAAGGCGTGTATATATGTCGGAGTAATATGTAGTCTAGTTAAAATCAAGCATCGATTACAGACCATTCAAGTGTGTAAATCAAAAGATATTCTATTTCTGGCGCTGTATTTACGATGTGGCCGCGTGCTAGAGAAATGGTGGTCAATTAAAGGCTAAATCTTAATAGTGCGGTGGCGTAGCGTGTGCTAAGTGTGTCAGACGGCGGGCCACGCCACTTGCTTTGGTGGCTTCAACGTAAAATCGTTACAGGACTTTAAAACTGTTGATAGAAAGTCTGTTTTCCCACATGAGAAAGTGTGGGTAACTGTCACAGTCAAAACTAATTTTGATTGAGAAAATAAGTTGGTAATCAGGTTTAATTAATTCTTGACCGGTTTTGAGTTTACACTGTAACATAGCCATTGTTATAACTGAAATGCTAGAGTATAGTGGGCCTACGCTCGATTGCTATGGGTGAGGTCCCAGGTTGAATGCCCAGGTCAGGGAGCACTTTGAGCAGTAGGTAGTATTGGGTTTTTTATGCAATTCTCAGCAACAGCGTTTGGATTTGTGTCTGGTTAATAGCAATAGGCTTGCCCCTTGCTACAGGGCGACCTGTGGGTGTACACTTGTACACCTCTGCCTAACCAATCGAGAAATACTTGGACGTGATAGTAATATAACATTAATTCAGTTTAGTAAATATTTTGTCTAAAAATTTTAATGAATTCATACACCCTTTTATTATTTTAGAAAATTGTTGTTACGGAACAAAATAATTGTTACAGTTGACATTATTTTTAGCTAGCATTCGATTATTCGTTAAGTTTTAGTTCAACAACACTATTAAGTATCAAACATAAACTGGCACTACGATAAAAAACGGGGACTGCTTCGAGAAACACAATAAAGAAAACCGACGCGTGACGAAATACCTTAAATGTTGTTCTGGAATTCGGCTATTTCCTGCCACTTAAACATTTAACACAAAACTTATATTATCGAGTCTCCAACTTCCATCACATAAATATCGAGACTCGTCAAGTCTTAGTTTATAGGTACTGAAATGAAATGATGAAATAAAATGATATTTATTTCTGCAAATACTAAGATCTTTTCAGGCACTTTTACAAGTCAATACTTGGCAGTTTTGTGCTAGATGGCGTCGGCTACTACTTGTACGTCTTCTACGTTTCTACTTGTACGAAAGCACCCAAAAACGGCCGTATTTCCGCCTTTAGGCGATATTTTCAGACCCGGCCTACATTCACGGTGTAAATCGAATATAAGCAGCGAACTGACCATTTCTGTGTCAAGGGTAAGAGCTGGGAGTTTTGCGTGCTCGCCAAGCCATTACTCGGTAATCGATGGGAGATTTCCGACCTTGGGCCCACCACATCCTTGGCTACCGCTGACCTGTCTAATATTTAAGGCCAGTGTTATTCGAATACAGTTTGGAATGAGGAAAGTTGACTCGTAAAACACTTAAATTCTTGTGTGTTTTACCACATTACTTCGCTGTTTGGGCCACGTCGAGTCCCTCGATTTTTATTAGGCTCTGTTACTAATTAGGAAGTATGTAGCACCAATGTTGTATACGTGTGAAAATATTTATTTACCAGTCATGTATCACGAAATACAGCACCCTGGTAAATACTCCAGACTACTACTTACTATTACTTTCAATTTCTGTTTAATCAACTGTTCAATTTATCAACACTTCTAAGGCTTTGTTACAATTAAATGAATAGTATTTATTCAGGTAACTATTGTTTTTATACAATACCAGGTCTTGTCCCTTGACTGTGCTGGGCCACAGCCTGAAGAGATTGTGATGAATCTGCTCGCAAGTCCCATGGGCCCATGGGTAAGGGAAGGCTGGTGCGATTTTAGTCACTTAAAAAATTTGCTAGCCCCAAGCGCCCCTAGGTAAATCTCTGCTGTATAGTCAGTACCTAAGTAAAAAAAGAAAGATAAAAGTTGTATTAGTATTAGTACAGTATACTTATACATTTTAATATACACATGTTCTTCTACCAAGGAAAGAAACGGTTACAATACTTAATACTTTTTTGCGTCCCCCTTGATATTTCTACTTCACTTTAATAGCAGCTTTTGTACTTGAATCATGAATTATTTACGTCGACCGACTCAATAAAGTTACGGTACATAAGGGTGAATATCCACTGTTTGAATTTAAAACCTATAGATTTACATTTTTTTAATATTTTGTAGAATTTAAACATGTTTCAGGTAGAAGTAATGGTCTTGTCGAAACAGTAGCTCACGACTTCGTTCCCATAGAAGTGGAATTATTACTCCGTTTTTGCAACATTTTTGATTGATACTCCACTCTTATTGGTCGTAGCGTGATGATATATTGCCTATAGCCTTCCTCGATAAACGGGCTATTTAACACTAAAATATTTTTTCAAATCGGACTAGTAGTTCCTGAGATTACCGTGTTCAACCAAACAATAGATAGATATTAGTATATATTTCTATTTTTGTGTAAAATATATTACGTTATGTTATACTTAAAAATTAAAAAAAAAAATATACATATGAATTCATTCCTATATAGATCAGTCGCTTCGTATAGAAAAATCATATTCAACCAAATCTGGTTAGACTGGAAGCCTAATGATGGGCCCAACATAATAAACAGGCGCTTAGTTTACAATAATAATTTTATTGGCGTCCCTACATAGTTTTCTCCTATATCGTAAATCAGTGATGTTTATATAGGTTTACATAAAATGTAGATCTATCGACTATATGGCATTGAAAAAGTGACATTGCTATATTGAATTCGATCTGGTATTTAGGAAGTAAATTCTTGAGCCAAGGGCCATGGGCAAACAAAGTTTTACTGAACTAAAATCATACGACCATGACCTAAAGAGACAGAAATATCTGAAATACGGCATATTTTCTTCATAACTCATAATTAATCATTCAAAGTTTCCAACTTTTTCGTGTTCAGACCAGCGTGCAATGCACAACAATGATCGTACCGTACAATTTTATGTAACCGAAGCCTTTTCTTGTCTCACTAAACTGATCTAATGGAAAACTGCCAAGACCAGGCTTAGATAACATTTATTTAGATATTAATGGGGTTTGCGGCTACCTAATAACTATCTACGGGGTTATGCTTGCTTTTTACAAGCGAAATACTTATTAGATAAGACTACAACTATGTGTAGGACATTATTAGATAATAACTATCACACTAATTAATGTACTTCTTTTTTTGTAAAACTCTTGTTACAAACAAAAGAAACTGTACCAAATACTAGTTTCAACAAGTTTTAAGGATGGCACTGACCCCTGGCTAAACAGGTTACATCCTAGTTCAGGAGTCAAAGCACTTATTTTTGAATATATTTTAGTTGGAAATAAAGGTGTATAGGTATATTACTACATGGAGTATGTGTCCAGAGAGGGAACTCTGTTCGCCAATCGTGTGACCCCGGAGACAGCACAGTGATCACATGCTGTGCATAGTGCATGAGTGAGGTTCAGGGGAGACCTCTTTACAGTCTCCCTAGGGATGTCTAAGTAGAAGTCGCACAGAGACTGCGGCGGTCGCTTAAGAGGAAATAGTACCTATATCTATATCTGCTGATCACGAATTCCATTCCCACAGAACACAAACTATTTACTAAAAAGTATATAAGTATTAAATCCATTGTCCCTTAGTACAAGTTCTGCTTAGTTTTGGACTAGATGCTGTTGTGTAAGATGTCCAAAAATAATTAATTATTTACAAATAAAACGTAAATTATACCTACGCACACTTACTCACATTTATATAGGTACTAATTATCTAATGTACAAAATATAAGGACTTGATATAAAACAATTTATTTATTTGTAAAACCCGTAAAATCCAACGTGCACTGTATTGAACCTGTTTTTACGTATTCCTCAATTTCCAGCCGTGAAATGTAAATGCATGTGGAACACATTCCGTACTTTTTCGACTGCTCATTATAACATTACGTTCCTCGCAATTATTAAATGCATGCATTACATGAGTGCTACGAAGATTAATGAATGAAATTAATTCAAACACCTACATAAAATATTACTAAAATTCATAACGTAGGTACATCACGCCTTACCTTGAAAGATAAGACAGAGCTGTTTTATTGTATACCCAGAGTATGCCGGTAATAATGTGTCATTGGCCGGACATAAATCCTAACTCCGAGCAGCTACTGAGCATTTAAAGAGAAGAGAAGGCTATCGGTTCAGTTTTAGCTTTGTACTTATCTGGTTAATTGCAATAGGGTCGGCCACTGTTATAGGAGGCATGTACACATAATAAAACTAACGACACACGCATATACGAAATATACTAAGTTATACCTATGCCAATTAAACCTTTAAGTAAATGTAGGCATAATGGTATGTTTAATCTATTTAGAAGAAAAACTTTTTCATTTACATTTTCCTCGCCCCAATTTTCGCAAAATAGCAACTTTTTCTATAGTTGAAAAACTGCCAAGGTCTTAGTGTCGAGGACCCGAAGTAATTTACAAAGCTACAATCAAAAGTTAGGGGTGTTTCAAAGAAAACAATCATAATCAAAAGTCATGCGTAATCATTTTAATGCATGTGTAATCGGAGCAAGAAATTTCCATACAATCATATCATCACGCCAGTATTCTCCGAAGGGAAGGCAGAGTTGGCCTGCTGTACACAGCGGCTTAAAGTCTGGTATTTTTAGGTCCCATTATCAACCCATATACTGTCCCACTGCACGGGTCTCCTCTCAGTATGAGAGGGATTAGGCTATAGTCCACCACGCTGGCCCAATGCGGGTTGGTAGACTTCACATGCCGACGAGAAAATCTCTCAGGCATGCAGGTTTCCTCACGATGTTTTCCTTTACCGTTAAAGCGAGTGATAATTACGCACGTGATTTCGAAAAGTCAGAGGTGCGTGCCTTGGATTCGAACTCGAGACCTCTGACTTGGCAGTCCAGTGGTCACACACCTAGGCTACCACTTTAGGTCCCATGTCTCAGTTATAAAACTTTAATACTTGCCTATCTACAAACATCTAAAATACATCACGCTAAACGTTGTTTTTCTTCTATTAAACTACAAACACATTATATCAGCAGACAAATAAATGATTGCTCATCCAAGAATAATATAATCTTTTAAAAAGAAAAATATTAAAAGTTAATGAAACTAGATTCATGTAGACAGTCACGGAATGCAACAATATCAATTCGATATTATCTTTACACTGACTTTTCTATTTCTTAGTAAACGTTGTCAATAATTTCTTGAATACCTGAACCGGTATTCTCTACGCTACAGTTGGCTTGGTACCCTCATGGTTACCTTCCGTTGGAAGTCCGAATTACTTGGCTGATAATTAGATACAACTAGCTTTCCACCAGCGGCTTCGCCCGCTATCCCACGGGAACCATACATTTTACCCGGATAAAAAGTAGCCTATGTGCTATTCCAGACTATAATCTATCTCTGTGCCAAATTTCATCCAGATCCGTTCAGTAGTTTTTGCGTGAAAGAGTAACAAACATCCATCCATCCATCCTCACAAACTTTCACATTTATAATATTAGTAGGATAGTAGGCAATTTATTTACCACTAGCTTTCCGCCAGCGGCTTAGCCTGCGTGGTCTGGTTATTTCTTATAACTTTCATCCCCTATTTCAACCCCTTACACCGCTTTTTTCGGATAAAAAGTTAGTCTATGTCCTTTCTCAGGCTCTAGACTATCACTGTACCAAATTTCATTTAAATCAGTTCTGTCGTTTTGGCGTGAAAGTGAGACAGACAGATAGACAGAGATACTTTCGCATTTATAGTGTGAGTAAGGATTTTTTCATTTATCCAGCGGTTACTGTCTATCTAGAAGTGGTGATACAGGTCCGCAACATAGCATATCGTACACATAACCTCTATGCAATGAGACCGGCGTATTTTTCAATTATTTAAAAGTTATGGAACTGACTAAGCAAGTCAAGGACTAAGCAAGGGCGGTCGAGACAGCGGGCGACGGCACTGGCTTCTAACTTGTTGGAAATCATAGCAAACTAGCTTGTAAGCCCGACTTCATCTACAATTATATCTATGACTGTGACGTAATATAAAATATTTTCAGAAAATCGTATAACTGATTATTGTTAACATTAATATTTACATGAATGTACTTATCAACAGAAGGCATAAATTAAAGATACACCTAAGTTGAAAGAGTTCAATTTCCTTATATTTAAAATTGATTTTATTATATTTTATACTGAGTTTTGTAATTATTCGTGATAAACATAATGTGCTCAAAATAATAAAATTGGATTGCGTTACATTAAATCTAAATTTGTTAAAAGGAGAAAGATGTGACGTAATATAAATAAAAAAGATTATAGTTGTTGTCACCGGATGCACAAGGTGCGAATGACATTCTAGCTGTCAGTCGGACCAAGCGGCCGTGCGACTGGAACTATAGTAAAATACTAATTTGTTGTTTAATTTATCTACCCTATGTGACTATTGGACGTCACAATGACCAACAAGTGATGGCAAAATAAAAATGTAATATAATCTAAGAACATCCTGAGACATCTTACACAGCACCATCTAGTCCCAAACTAAGCAGAGCTTGTACTATATACGAAACACCCAGACAAACACAAACACTTCAGTTCATCACATAAATGTTTGTGTCCTGTGGGAATCGAACCCACGACATCGTGATCAGCAGTCCGGTCCTCGAACCACTAGACCACAGACGTCGTCAAGAATAATAAGAATAATTTCTAATTACGTACCATCACGCCTGTATTCCCCGAAGGGGTAGGCAGAGGTGTACTAATGTACACCCACAGTTCTCCGGTAAGTTTAAGTAGGTCCCATGTAATAGGGGGTAAGCCCTATTGCCATCAACCAGGCTCAAATCTAGACCCTGGGCTGCTACTGGTAATTTCACAGAAAAACTCAACAACACTTTGCTCGACCCCGGGAAGGAACCCAGAACTACTAGCGTAGCAGTCGCGCTTAGGACCACTAGACCAAATAAATCTATACTAATATTATAAAGAGGAAAGATTTGTTTGTTTGTTTGTATTGAATAGGCTCCGAAACTACTGGACCGATTTGAAAAAATCTTTCAGTGTTCGATAGCCCATTTATCGAGGAAGGCTATAGGCTATATACCATCACGCTACGACTAATAGGAGCGGGGTAGCAATGAAATATGTTGCAAAAACGGGGGAAAAAAGTTATCAAGACCACGCGGGCGAAGCCGCTGGCGGGAAGCTAGTATTATATATAATTGTTCATTTATTTATTTATTTATTTACTACGGATCCACCAATTACAGTAACTAAAATTTTTTTTTTATTAAAATGTACAAAACAAAGCAAAGTTAATAAAAGAAGGTAAAAAATCTTTTATACCTTCCTCTCACACAGTACTTCTGACATACCAATATATTCTTCTTTCTTCATATATCTATTCTTTCTATTCTATTCATTCACAAAAAAAAACTTTTAAAATACGAGTAACTATAAGAATATAAGAGTAATTATATTATTTAGTATGCCTTAAGCTTCCTTAGAGCGAGCCTATAAGAAACTAAACATAAATAACCTAACCTAAATTAAAAATTTAAAAAACCCCCGACACGAAATGTGTTGGGAATCATAACCAACAACGCGCGGGAAGGCAGAGACGCGCGGAGACGCGCGGGGCGGCGCGGTAACCGTGAGTCATCGCGGTGAGCGGCGGACACGCGGGCGGCGCGCGGCGACGAAACTGCACTTGCTCAGCTAGACTCGCGCTGAGACCAACCGATACTTTATAATTATCAGTCTTTCTGTTATTTTCATCTAAGTTAATTTTTGTAATTGTGGAGGAGAGTAAACCAGTAAATACCGAATACAGTCCACTCATTTAACACCCGTTCTCAACATGGTCCTTAAAGCAGGATCGCCTGTATAATTTCAAAAATTAACGGAAGAAACCTCGAAGCTCTTCAGCTGCGGACTTCTACGGCGAGTTCCTGCAGGATTCATCTATTATCCTGACAAAGAAATTTCGCCTCCGCGCAAGCCCAGAGTACAGAAGATTGACCGTACGGCGGACTTTGGACCTCTTCAAAAGTGCGAGTCATTGTCTACGAAAAAGAAGAACGAAAATTGCAGATCATCGTTCCTGTGGATGGTTAAGGCATTCTGTGAGTTCGTTCCAATTTTTCCCTTATCTTTTACTGTCCTTGTGTTTAAAAGAAGCAACATTTTAGTGAATGCTTTCCAGTAACTTCGATTTAAA
Organism: Acronicta psi; assembly: GCA_946251955.1. Lineage (NCBI taxonomy): Eukaryota > Metazoa > Arthropoda > Insecta > Lepidoptera > Noctuidae > Acronicta > Acronicta psi. The sequence continues at coordinate 2,956,012 of OX276475.1, read as the reverse complement.
TCATACTTATCTTTACTATTCATAGCCATATATTTCCGTAAACTCACTGCTTCTGCTTATACAAGTTAAAATACTTAGCATCTTTAATTTCAAAGTGTTAATAGTGCAGCATATGTACGTAAATCCTTTATCTTGTTTAACGGTATATCGCTAGCGCCCGGCCGACCGGCTGCGGCTACCTGCATATCAGCTGATCTTTTGTTCGCACCGCTGATTCATTAGCGTGTCACACCTTTTTTTTTATTGCATATAACTGGTTTGTTATTTCTATTCATTTTAACTTAAGTTGCTACCGGTGTTCTAATCGCTATGGCAGACGAAAGGATCGAGAAATTAGTTAAAAGACGCAGTTGTATGAAATCTAAATTGACTTTATTTAGTAACTACCTTAATATGTTAAAAAGTTGCAAAGAACTTAGTGACTTACAGCTTTTAGACTTGGAAACAAGGTTTAATAAATTTGATGGCTTATACGTGTGTTTCGACAAATTACAGTGTGACATCGAGATGTTGTCGGAGGACCCCGACGACGAGAGTGAGGAACGTGAACAGTTTGAAAACCAGTATTATAAGCTGGTGGCGGCGGCGCGGAGTCAGCTCGGTGCCCGCCCTCCCCAGTCTTCAAGCCTTCGAAATGGTTCCGTGACGGGTTGCGAGGATGTACAGGCAGGTGGTTTTAAATCCAATTGCGTCAGATTGCCAAAAATTAATTTACCTGTTTTTCACGGTCACTATCAACACTGGCTCGAGTTTAGGGACACCTATATATCTTTAATACATTCCAGGTCAGACATAGACGACATTAACAAATTACATTACCTTCGAGCTTCTCTTAAAGGTAGTGCTTTATTGGTTATCGACAATTTAGATTTTAAAGCCGACAATTATGAGTCTGCTTGGCATTTATTATGCAATAGGTTCGATAACAAACGGTTACTCGTAAATAATCATGTCCAGGCTTTATTTAACATTGAACACATGAAACAAGAATCATGCTCAGGTATTCGTCACCTTATTGACGTCACGAATAAAAACCTTCGTGCGTTATCCACTTTAGATCAGCCAACGGAACATTGGGATACACTTATTATCCATATGATGGCAGAAAGGCTTGATTCTGTTACACATAGGGAATGGGAAGAACATCGTAACACGTTTAATAACCCTCCATCTTTAGATATTTTTATTACCTTTCTTAGTAACAAGACAGACTTATTGGCCCTTGGGAGGCAGACAGCTTTCTAAAGCCACTGTCTACAAATGCGTTAGATGTTGCAGGTATAAGGCAGAATCCGCTCAACCCATCATGGGGCAATTACCACTTTCTAGAACTGATTTAGAGCATCCATTTTTACATTGCAGCGTTGATTATGCAGGACCAGTGCTGATAGCAGACAGGAAAGGCAGAGGTTGCAAACTTATTAAATCATATTTGGCAATTTTTGTCTGCAATGCGACCAAGGCCTGCCATATCGAGCTCGTTACGGCTCTATCTAGTGAGGCTTATATAGCCGCTCTTAACCGGTTTGTGTCACGTCGGGGGAAACCTCAAAGCATTACGTCCGACAATGGGACGAACTTTGTCGGAACTTGTAATGAGCTTTCAAAGGTTCTTGCAAAATTAAACCCTCAGGGTCATTTAGCTCTTGAGGGAATTGAATTTAGATTTATACCTGCGTACAGTCCTCATTTCAACGGCTTAGCTGAGGCAGCCGTTCGTTCAGTTAAACATTATTTACAGAGGTTGTTGCATACCACTCATTTCACTTACGAGGAAATGGCTACTTGCCTCACACAAATAGAAGCTGTTTTAAACTCCCGTCCTCTCACTCCTTTGTCCTCAGATCCTCTTGATTACTCCGCTTTAACACCTTCTCATTTCTTAATTGGACGGTCACTGAGTGCTTTACCTCATTCACAGGTTTCTGATGCTAACATCGACCACATCAACCGCTTAGAACGCTTCAAGAGAATTGAGCTCATAAAGCAACATTTCTGGGACCGCTTCTCACTTGAGTATGTAACTCTCCTGCAACAGAAGGTCAAGTGGCGTTCTTCAAAAACAGAGCTGAAGCTAGGCTCTCTAGTCATCATAAAGGATAAGGCTCTTCCTCCGTTGCTCTGGCATCTAGGAAGAATCATCCAAGTGTATCCCGGCAGCGATGGGATTTGCAGAGTTGCCGAGATAAAAACAAAGAAGGGCACAATTAGGAGGGCGTTCAATAATATTTGCCCCCTTCCAGATTTTTGAAGTCTTCCCTTCAACCCGGGCAGCATGTTGGGAATCATAACCAACAACGCGCGGGAAGGCAGAGACGCGCGGAGACGCGCGGGGCGGCGCGGTAACCGTGAGTCATCGCGGTGAGCGGCGGACACGCGGGCGGCGCGCGGCGACGAAACTGCACTTGCTCAGCTAGACTCGCGCTGAGACCAACCGATACTTTATAATTATCAGTCTTTCTGTTATTTTCATCTAAGTTAATTTTTGTAATTGTGGAGGAGAGTAAACCAGTAAATACCGAATACAGTCCACTCATTTAACACCCGTTCTCAACAAAATGTAATTTGCCATTTTGTGGTGGCGGCCATCTTGGATTTGAAATTTATCTTAGTGTATAGTATTCTCCTAGTTAAGCCCTTTCATTTGATACCCATACTGAAGGAGTTGTGAAAAAATATGTAGATCGCTATTTTGTGGCGGCGGCCATCTTGGACCGATTTTCATCAAACATAGCTACGAACACTCCCGACTAAATCCCATTTAAAAAAAAAAAAAAAAAATTTGGTTTATCCATTCGGAAGCTACGATGCCACAGGCAGACACACACACAGACACGTAAAATTAACCCCGTCGTTTTTGCTTCGGGGGTTAAAAAGATATAGCAGCAAGTCCAAAACTAATATTGTACGTAGAGTGTGGCATCGGATGCGGAGTCGTCACTGTCGTTGATGTCTTTTTGACGTGCGATGTGAAGTTGCTAGTACTGTTTTTAATGTTGTTCTAACAACACATTGGCACAATATAGGAACATTGCTGCATTAGTGGTACTCGGGTCTCAGTGTGGGTTAATAAACATGCTTTTGTGTTTATCAGTAGCAGTGTATGTAACGAATAAATCAAATTCATTAAAGAGGTATTGTATTAAATTGGAATAATTTTAATCTTCTATGAAAATATTTTTAGGCACACTTCAGAAAATTAATAGTCTAGGTGTCTAGTTAAGAGTCACACCTTTTTCCCACGGGGATAGGCAGACCCCGTGGTTAAAAGGCGTGAGTCTTATGAGAGTCAGTATGTGATAAAATTAATAGGTTTATATTTTTAATTACTAAAACTTAATTACCCAAAAATAATGAAAAAGTATGAATTGTTTTTTGTATTTTTTTAAGCATTTTCCATGCTAAGATTACAAGTTATTTTTAATGTAGGAAAAAATCGGCTGGCGGGCAGGATTCGAACCTGCGTCTTCTTACACCAGACGCTTTGACCGCTAAGTATTAATTGTTTTATTATTTAAGATCAAAGACATGTTTTGCATTATAGGTGATGAGTGGGACTCTATTGTGAATCTATACTAATATTATAAAGAGGAAAGATTGTTTGTGTGTTTGTATTGAATAGGCTCCGAAACTACTGGACCGATTTGAAAAAGTCTTTAGGCGTTAGATAGCCCATTTATCGGGGAAGGCTATAGGCTATATACGCTATGACTAATAGGAGCGAAGTAGCAATGAAAAATGTTGCAAAACGGGGGAAAAAGTTATCAAGATCACGCGGGCGAAGCCTGGTGGGAAGTTATTAATAAATATTTGTTTGTTTGAACTCGGGTGTTTTTTTTTTTGTTGGAAGAGACGGTTAGGTGATATAACTTCGATGACAGTATCGGTTAGAAATCATAATATTGTCTTAGATGTGGAATCTGCAATGTAAAGCTAGCCTAGGTAGCAACCTAGACAGGTTGACTAGTAAAGAATGACACATTTTATGACATTAAGTCCACCTTATGTTGTGCTACAGTTGATAAATATCTAAGAATGATTATGAGAATAATCACGTTTCTTAATTATCAGATTATTGAAATAAAACTACTTTTTACGGATTTTATCGCGTTATATTGATATTATTTTAATCCCGACGTTTCGGATCATTTACACCGTGACTAAGGTGGTAGGTGTCTTGACAGGTCCGTAACGTCGGGATCCGTAAAAAGTAGTTTTATTTCAATGTCTAGTATTCGCGTAAGTGTCAAAAATCAGTATATCAGATTATTGTTTCAATTAGCAGATGTGATTGACCCCTAAACCATCACGAATATACCCAGGGACTGCCGCGTCATTGTCGTGACAAATTTTACGGTCAAAGTGACCCTTATACCAATTACACAATGTTTAGTCATCGTGTAGGTACGTGGCTCCCTCTATCGGGCCAAATGAATCACCACCGGATGTGAGTAAACCGGAAGTGAGCAAGCAACTTAGAATGATGAGTATTAATCCACTGAAAGCCTTTGAACACCGGATATTGCGAACTACAGGAAGTTCATATGTAAAGCGAATCGACCTGAATTTCAGGATATCAGGAAATTAGATTCTGATTAATGTTTATTGTATATTGTATTTTTTGCGACCTGATATTTTGATTGGCAATCCAATTTTATTCGGAATAGGACCGAGATTTGTTATTTTGTGGATTAGTAGTTCATTATTTTGTTTTCACAAGTAGCCCTATTCAGTTTTTGTTTTGCTGCATTCTTCTATATGTATAAGGTGTCGAATCACCAATTAGTTTTCCTCGGGGTCCGTTTTAAGACATAAAATGACCATCGCGATCCGCACAACATTTTATAGAAAAAATGTTATTAAACAAATGTAATTATGGAAATAACACAGGTATTTTTTTTCTCTCTCTCTCTCTCTCTCTATGAACTTTTTCTCGCTTGTTAAGCTCGTTACGTTTTCGTCATTTGAAAATTGACATTTCAATGATGTAGATAATTAGTATGCGCAAGCTCCTGATCCTCCAAATTTGATCCTGATCTCCAAATTGCCCAATGGCAGCTTGGGTTAAATTTGTGCCTCTTATAGTTTTTGAGATATTTGAAAAAAACATTTTCTGCTGGGGTAATGTTACCGCAGCCAGACATTTTCTTATTCATGCGTATATTGAAATAAATGTTAGCTATATAAATAGTACCGTAGGTATACGAGGTAAATGTGCCAACGTATTTTGAATTTGTGCTTTCCTCGGCTGCAGTGTTATTCGAGATGACGTCGACAAAGATCATGCGGGGGATAGTGCAAGGGCTCTGTAGTGCAAGTTTCTGTGTTCTTGCGGTCCGCACACAATGAGTCGGCCTGTCGGCCCTGTTCTATATATATATATATAGGTAAATTCTCACACGGTAGACGGTGTTACTCTTTTCGGTAAAGCACTACTTCTGGATCTTCGCATAGCTATTAAGCTATATTAACAATCGTCTCATTCGTCTCGACAGCGTAAAATTGTACTCGCAATCGGTCAAGTCGTTTAGAAGTTACGCGATTACAGATGCATACAAGATTTATATGCTTTATTTATTTAAAGGGATAACTACGTAAGATATAATGTACCTCTATGTCGATATTTTATACGACCTTAAGCATAAGACTACTAAGCTAACGAGACAGTATATGGATAAAATCCAGAAAAAATGTGTTTTCTACACCTTATGAGGTTTAAAAAGGATTCTATACAATATATGCACAATTGCACAGGTAGCTTAAAATGGAAATGAGGCTTCGTAATAGAAGCAAATTGTTCTTGACCGACCATATTTTGGTTTTATAGAGGAACGAGTTTTCCATACTTTATGGCACAGGGTGTGACTAACTACCGGCTAGTCATATAACGAATTCAATTCCTAGTATTTGGCACACCTTAATTTTTGCATACAGTTGGCTATTTGAAAGCGGGGGTTTCCTAATGGTGAATGCAATTAAGAGTGTATTCTATGGAATCTATCAATATTCAAAACACATTTTCTTTCATTAATATAATTGCAGTATTCTGTTGTTTTGTTTATTTGTTGTGTTTTATTTTGATGCATAGCTCTAATAAGTTACGATGATCAATTTATCTATTTAGATTTAGATAGGAATATTTACAGACAAATGAAACCTGTAACGCAAGAACTATAGGTAAGTTAAATCTTAATGATCGACGCGCGATGTTTTTATGGATGGGTGGGGATTCTCAACATGTATAAGACCTTGGAGAGCATGTTAAGCCGAAGGTCTTGATTTGAATACAAAACTAGGTACGTTTTTCTTGACCTATACTTGTAAGTTCTATATCTTTGCATTGGGATATATTTAGGGCTTGTTTCACCATCTTAGTAAAATAAATCTGGATAGCTGCTAACCGCTGAAAAAATAAAAATTTGTTTGAAATAAAATTAGTTAAGTAGCAGATCCAATTTAAGGACTTACTAGAAGGTGCTGAAACAGGCCCGAAATAAATTGGAAAGTCAAGTAGGCGATGCAGCGCGACGACCATACCCTTGTATTACACAAATTAATAAAGCAGAGGTATACCTGATACCGGAGCTAGACACTGTAACCATTAACTATTCCGAAATCAAAGTTCTTCCACAACAAAAAGGATTATTTTCTTGGATAATTTTACTACTATTACTATCTAAAAAAACTTTAGTTAGTAGGTTTTGGGTTCGATTTCTAGGTCGAGCAAAATGCTTTCAGGATGCTGTAGTCGCTGTCGCGTTTCTGTAGCGCGTCAGAGATGTTTGCAGCAGCGCGTACGGACGACTTTTTTGCAATAATGCGTAAAAGATCTGCATCGCTGCTACGACGAGTGTGCGACAGCGACAACAGTCTCCTAAGTATTATTGCTAGCAAGACTGAGGGCCATATTAATCTATGCTGAGGGCCATTTGATGGGGCACCTGAGCGCTATACATGTGTTGTTGCCTAGTAGATAATTTAGATGGTGGCCTGTATATTGTCCGTACTATGTCTGTGTTTATGTGTAATTGTTTGTATTACGTCCGTGTTATGTGTCATTGTCTATGTATTTCAATGTATTATACTAACATAGTTTAAGTAAATACTAACAAACTGTATGGGATGTTTGTCCTGAAATAAATATAAATAAAAATAAATAATAAAAGTGTGGATTTGTGCAGTTTAGTCTCGTCTCGCCTCCTATTAAATGGGACCTGAACATGACGGCGAATAATGAAATCGACTTTTTTGGACTGTGCAGCTAGTTTGACTTTTCAAAAGTACCTATTGAGATGGTCTAATTGAAATAAAACATTTGACTTTGACTTTGAATGGGTATATGCATTTAGATACTTCTCCCTAAAGCTTCGAGAAACACATGTGTGATTGTAAAACTCTTAACTTTCTGAAATAAAAGAAAAGATATATGAAGAACTCTTTAAAAGATAAATTAAAAAAACAGCCGTCTATAAAACAATGCAGTATCCACTTAGGCCACTAAACAAAGCTCGTTGCAGACAGCGAATGAATTTATGTGGTGCCTACTTGTAGTAAATTACTATAATTTAATCTAATTTACATAAACTATTTCACCTTAGTGTAACCCCAATTTTCGCGAACATTTATCAAGAACATTTGTTTTAGCATAGCGCAGGCAAATTACTTAAACTAAGGTAGAATAAATTAACGTAAGCATTAAATATATAGGAACTAGCTTTCCGCCAGCGGCTTCGCCCGCTATCCCACGGGAACCATAGATTTTACCGGGATAAAAAGTAGCCTATGTGTTATTCCAGACTATAATCTATCTCTGTGCCAAATTTTATCCAGATCCGTTCAGTAGTTTTTGCGTGAAAGAGTAACAAACATCCATCCATCCATCCATCCTCACAAACTTTCACATTTATAATATTAGTAAGATAAGATAAGATAAGATTTTTAAGTTACTCAGCAAAAATGAATTATAATAGGTGCTCATATAATCCGGACCAACGGATTTAAGTATTCTCCAAGGCACGGAAGGGTCTTAATTTGTTAAGAATGGTCTTGGTCACCCATCCTTACATTGACCGCGAAAATCGGTAAATCAGTATCAGTATAAGTATCCTGGGACATTTTTTACACAACACCATCTATAGACAATGAAAATAATACTATATACTTTTTTTGTAAATACATACTTATACATACTTATGCATACATAAGAAACACCCAGAAAAATACAAACACTCACACTTTTTTTGTGTCCTGTGGGAATCGAACTCACGACCTCTATCTACTACCATGGAGCTTCAAGAGTAACCATGGATAAATTCTCCTTGGTATTTTAAGTAAGGGTAATGGCCTATTTCATCACCTCCGAGCAAGTTGCCGTTAAATTACTTGGTAGATAACTTCATACAAATTTTGTTCCATTTCTTAATTTATCCCGCGATTAACAGCTATCTAGGGATGTTCGAATAGGCCCTTAGAGTGGTACTATGCCATGCATCAAATTTTTTGTCCAATGTCACTTGATCAAAGTGATCGGATGACATTGATGACATCATAAAACAAATCAAATCAATTCATACTGATTTCTGACACTTACGCGAATACTAGACATTGAAATAAAACTACTTTTTACGCATTTTATCGTCCGGTCCGAAACGTCGGGATTAAAATAATATCAATATAACGCGATAAAATCCGTTAAAAGTAGTTTTATTTCAATGTCTAGTATTCGCAAATCAAATCATTTTTATTTGCCAGCAACCAGCAACAGTTTTCGTAAGAATTTTTTATCAAATGTTGGACATAGTTATTGGACAAATACATAGACCAAAGACCACCCTAACAAATACACTCACTGCGGCGATAGAGCCATCTAGCAAAAAAGTATTATTTCAAGAAAAACCTCCTGAGCGCCATCTACGAAAACTTGTGGTTGTTTTTTTTTCATACATTTAAGTCAACGACAGATAGATGCCGCCCATAGAATGTAGTAACAAATTAAAAAAGGTTTAGTAAAGAAAGTATTATTCCGAGTACAGTTTCTCAATTAGTCTAGTGTTCGTAACCGTGGCTGCTACACTAGCAGTCCTGGGATTGATTCCCAGATCGACGAAAGTGTTATTAAGGTTGATGGCATCAGGCTCGCCGCCTATTTATATGCGACCTAAACAAACCGGGGCGTACTGTGAGTGAACATTAATACACATCTGTGTTATCCTTCTGGAAATAGCGTAGAGTACACTTTTTGGAAATAATTCCATTATTTATTTGAATAATGGTTGTACTACTAGACTTGACTACTACTTTTCTTTACTTTTACTACTAGAGGTTAGACTGCCTCGTAGGTCTAGTGGTCCCAAGCGCGACTGCTACGCTAGAGGTCCTGGGTTCGAATCCCGGGTCGAGCAGTGCTGTTGGGTTTTTCTGTGAAATTCTCAGTAGCAGCTCGGAGTTTGGATTTGTGCCCGGTTGATGGCAATAGGCTCGCCCCCTATAACATGGGACCTAGAACATACCGGCGAAATGTGGGTGTACATTAGTACACCTCTGCCTACCCCTTCGGGAATACAGGCGTGATGGTATGATTGTTTTACAACTAGAATGATATATGTGTGGTTAGTGGAATGGTAAGCAAGGTTTGTAGATATAAGGACAAGCTGTGTAACAAATGACATTATTTATTTATTTATTTATATAAACTTCTATGCACAAAAATGGTACATAAGGCGGACTTAATGCCATATGGCATTTTCTACCAGTCAACCTTTGGGTCAAAAAGAGAATCATGTAACAAAAAACAATCATTATCAGAAAGATCAAGTAAAAAGTATAGGAAAACAAACGCTCACCTGATAGCTAATAGATCTATGTAGAACACGTATTGCAAATATCAATTAACGGCAATTTAGTGAAAAATCGTTAACTTAATTATAACTAGTCACGCTTGAAAGTAGTAATCATTTCTTAAAGGGTTTTGCAACCCCTTTGACTGCCAATCCAGCAAGAACAAAGGTTAAGTTATAAGCGACTAGCGATCAACCTTTACGTACCAAGAAATATATCTCTATTGTTTTTTTTTAATTAAATGTTTATGTGCAGAGTAAGTAAACCAATTGAAGCTGTTTTACTTTTTAAATTGAAAGAGTTTAAATGCTGCATTAAAAAGTTTTTGATAAAGAACAAAAGATTCTAATTAAATAAAACAGTTCCATAATCAAAAGTAATTTTCGTTTTATTTATAAAACAAAATCTGTCATCATTTGTACGGTTTTTGTTTTGGTATTTTATATGATGTATCCACTTTTTTTAATTATTAAAGAACCGTTTTTTTTTATTTTTAGCTATATCTAATCCAAGGAAATTAATTAACAATCACTTTTGTGAATTAACTTAACGATTCTGATAAAAATGCTCTTTTGCTAAATTTTAGTACTTATCTGTTTCATTTTAATACTTGACTTTTATATGCTAAAAATTATTAGGCTTTTGTTCACAGTTAAATCATAAAAGTCATTCTGATCAACATATAACTGTACTTGGTGATTAAACTATGCTCATTGTGGTAAGTTTTTGAACCTTTGGTTCTTTTCAACTATTAAAAGGATAGGTGGATAAAGCTACACATAAAAACTGATGTACCACTAAATCCATTACAATGATTAAACTGATATTATGGTATTTATATATAGTGCAGAATGGGGCTCACCCATTAAAAGATTAATAGCCTGTCTAAATTACGACCATTAATTTCTATAGCAATCTCCTGTAAATTGGACCACACCCAAAGGCTTTGCTATTTATCAGCACGAAGCTAAACTTCAAGAGACGTTAACGGACAATTATTACTTGAAGTCTTTTCACAGTAATCGTGATTTATAATGACTTTAATATTTATGTTGTTTTAGAGCTATTACTTTGTTGTTGTTATAAATGGGTGGTTAATTTGTTTTTGCCACAAAGTTCAAGGGTGTTGCCTAACACGGTAATTTCAATTTGGTAATTACGATAATAGGCACATTATTATATAGAAATGCATTTTTCATGCACGAATGCCGAAAACTTCTTCTGCAACATACACTGTCTCGTTTGTGTTAGCACCAGGTATGTTGCAGTTTCGCTGTCTTTCTTGCTTTTGCAACTGGTTATAAGTTACTGTAGTTTATACAAAAGATGGACGATTTAGATTTCAGGATTTGTTTATTCTTTAAATATGACTGGAGATTGATGAATTTAATGGACTAATAGGTATATTTAAAGTGACGTTTCTAACGTTTCCAATATTGATAGGGCTATATATTTGTTTTCCAAATAAATTCACAAACTGGTTTCTAAATATAACGCGATAAGTGACTAACTAAGTGAAAGTGACTCTGTTCATCTGTCTGTTACGCCTAAACCGCTTAACAGGTTACGATCAAATTGGGCATAGAGCCTCGTAGAGATTTTATGCCATAAAAAACTTCTAGGATTCATATTGACGTGTTTCAACAAAAATTTAAATAATTTGTTTCAGACGACGGGCATGACACCGCTGATGTACGCAGTGAAAGACAACCGAACATCATTCGTGGAGCGACTTATCGAACTCGGCTCAGATGTCGGCGCCAGAAATAATGTGAGTCATTTTCCATTGATTTAAATAAATAAATAAATATCCTGGGACATTTTTACACAGCACCATCTAGTCCCAAACTAAGCAGAGCTTGTACTATGGGTACTAGACAATGGATATAATACTTATATACTGTTTTTTTGTAAATATATACTTATAATATATAAGTAAAGTAATTTTGTAAACATATACTTATAATATATTTCTTCATGCTAGTAGAAAAAAATGCGAATTGCAGAAGAATCTTCTCATTCAAAGTTGCCGACGCTGTATTCAGAAATTAGCTTTGTCGACGTCTGGACCTCAAGATTAGATTCGACTTTAAACCTTTTTTGTTTGAAATGAAATCTTCCTGTTCTCAGTTTTTAATATCAACTGACGAAGATGATTTAAAAAATGACATCTGGGGACCAAAATTAGATTCAATTATTTGATCGACTCCCAAAATCTAAACATTCATAATACCTCAATACTATCCAAAATAATATTTAAGTTACTGCAATAGCTTGACGAAAGTGTGAGTGCAATAATAATAAACAGCATGTAAGTAGGTTTGCGTCTTGAAACAAAGCAAACTGGAACGAGGGGGTAATTTCCTATAAGGCGTGCCAAGCTGCCGCCGACAGGGCATGTGTCCACACACAGCGATAATATCCCATGTTTTTTGCAACCAATAATATAGTTATAGTACCCCACTGTTCAGCACTGGTCAAGATGAGAGGGTATTAGGTTATTCCATCATCCTGGTGCTGGTTAGCATACTTCACACGCCGTTGAGAAAATCTCTCAGGCACACAGGTTTCGTTACAATATTTTCCTTTATCGTTAGAGCGAGTGGTAATTTACTCATACATGATTTGTTGATGTTGACAAATCAGAAGTGCATGCCGTGGAGAACATTCTGGAACACAGCTCGAGAACATTCTCGAGAACTTCGACCTCCCAGTCCAATAGTCTCACTGCTTTTATACTTTCATACAATATTATAGTGCGAAGGCATATTATCTATTGAGCGTATAAGTACTTAAACTATGTTTGTTTGTTTGTCTATAAAGTAACCTCCAAAAAGTTAAACAGATTTCAAAGAAAATAACGATGAAAGTAAAATTTCGTGCAACAGCCATTATCTAAATAATATCGTCACAAATACGACGACGACGACGTCTGTGATCTAGTGGTTCGAGTACCGGACTGCTGATCACGAGGTCGTGGGTTCGATTCCCACAGGACACAAATATTTATGTGATGAATAATAAGTATTTGTGTTTGTCTGGGTGTTTCCTATGTATAATAAGTATATATTTACAAAAAAAAAAGTATATAAGTATTATATCCATTGTCTAGTACCCATAATACAAGCTCTGCTTAGTTTGGGACTAGATGGTGCTGTGTAAAAAATGTCCCCAAATAAATGCTCGCTTGCAGTGGGACCCACCACAAATATTGCTAACTTATGGCGCAGGTTTCATGCCTACCGTCACAGATCGCCTGATAGCACCCTCACGGGCAATTTATGCCCATAACCTGTAATAGGTCAACACTCAAGCTCAGCCCGGTTATAAGAAAATGCATTATGGACTTGCGATTCTAATATTAACAGAATATGAAGAGAAAATGTCTGTGGCCAGTACAATTTAATACTTTGCGACATTTTTGCATACATTTAAATAACTTTTTAACATAAGTCAGGGCCGTTATGCCGTTTTTATTGTACTTAGTTTTGTTTAGCTAGATGTTTAACTATTATAATGATTACAAGGAAATTGTTTTTGTTTCGTCGAGTTTCTTCGGTTACCATATCAGCCAAAAGAGGTCCACTGCTGAACAAAGGCGACATCGGTCCTTTTGGAAGTCTTTGGGGAAGCCCAAAGACTTCCAAAAGGACCGATGTCGCCTGCACTGTATCCAAAGACATCCAGCGACCTTATCAGGTCATCCGTCCATAGTTGGAGACCGTCCTACGCTGCGCTTTTCAGTCATCAACAATACAAATAAATACAAATGAAATGTTTTTCTTCTGACACAAATAAGATAATAGTTACTACCTACGTAACCTCTGATTACCACTCTAATTGTCTTAAGTGTTTGTATGACAACCAGGACCGACGGCTTAACGTGCTCTCCAAAGCACGAGAGGTCTCGTTCGGTTCAGTATCAACCATCTGTAGACTGACCTAGGCAGGCGCAGCTTAACCTTCCACATCTTTTCACCAGCATACTTATTTACTTAGCCAAGAGAACCACTTGTTGTATACTTTTTTTTAACTAATAAACTTACCCAAGCCTACCCCTTTGTGAAACAAGCGTCAGTGTATGTATGTCTGTAAGTAATTTTAAATTGATCAAACTAAATAATACAAAGACAAAAATCCATTTAATGTGCACTAAATCTTAGGTGACCTAGAAACTCTACAAGGCCTGCAATTGCTATCTTTTAATTAAGTATACAATTTACGTTTTTACTTTTCTTTAGATTTTTATCTTCTAAGTCAAGTTGATTTTAGGTTCCGCATTCATTGCTGCATATTCTGATAAGCGAAAAGTAATTACTTCTTGTAATAAGTTTTATTTTTGCTCGGTAAGACGATAAGCTTCGGGGACATGATGATAATACAATAAAATACAAACAATGTACCTATTTTATTCTCTGTGAAAGACTTCGGCAATTCGTCTTTTGTATCGTCACAGAGTTGTATTACAAAATACTCGTACCTACATATTATAAATAAAAGACTAACCATAATTTGCTGCCGCTCAGTTTTTTTTAAAAACACTAAAAAAAGTTCTTGCCTTGATTTCGCTGCTTTGCATAGCGTAGAACTAGCTAGAGCAGAAAGGTTATTTAGTGGAGACCACGCACCGAAAAGGGCAGCGTAAGACGGCATCCAACGAGATGGTCAGATGACCTAATAAAAGTCGCTGGGAGTGGTTGGATGCAGGCGCATATTAGTGGCCTTTGTGAAGGTCCAAGAGTCCATTTGTTCAGCAGTGGACCTCTTATGGCTGATATTGGACGGGTGTTTCCTATGTATAATAAGTATGTATTTACAAAAAAAAGTATATAAGTATTATATCCATTGTCTAGTACCCATAGTACAAGCTCTGCTTAGTTTGGGACTAGATGGTGCTGTGTAAAATGTCCAAAAATATTTATTATATTTATTTATTATTATTGATGATAATATGAATTTTATCATTTCGTCGATTAATTCCGGTATATTTGATACTAAGTGTACAATAAAATCACCAAACTCGAAAGCTCCTATCAATATTTTGTGTTTTTACGTTATACTAGTTTTTTATGCTTAGCAATAAATCTCTTGTAGAAGTCGTTAATACAACGCTAGCCAAGTAAGAAAACTTTAAGTGGAACACAAGTTATTTGTAACGATATAAAATATCTGATTAACATTTATCGTTATACGTATTGCTATCGAAATAACAACAGTTTAAAAAAAACACGTGAAATATATTTACTCATAGCATATACACAACACAACATACCTTCACTCTTGTATTCTCCAAAGATAGCATAGGTGTACTTATGGATACCCACAAATTGGCCCCTGTGTTTGGGTCCCATGTAATAGAGGATAAACCTAAGTAGGTACAAGCTCAAACGCCTATTTTTCTATGAAATGTTTCCGGTCAGTAATTTTATTTTTTTATAATAAATAAGTGTTAATTGTTTTCACACCCCTAGTTTCGGCATCGACAGCCATGTATTTGTGACATGAGAGTTGAAACGACAGTTTTTATACAGTTCTCTACTGTGATTTCTACCCCAGAAAAATCTTATTCCAAGCTACAAAGGTGCTTTGTTCTTTAGTCCATTCAACTTATGAATCAATTTAATTATACGTACTCAAAGTAAATAGATTCATCAGCTTATGAGTCAGTGGACCGCAACATTAGCACCAAGAAATGGCACGAGGTGACCACAACAGCACGCAACATACGAATTACACATGCCTACAACCCTACGCAGTTCACACAAACTTTTTTTCTAATTTCGCATAAAGAAATACGGGGATATTCCTCGAAGCGCACCTAAAATATACCTTGAGGCGCACCCATTAGCTGCGCAAAAAAATCAAATTAATAAAAAAAAAAAAAAAAAAAATTAATAATATTATAATTTTATTCCCCAAAGCGCACCTATGATGAAACATAGGGAAGAGCATAAGGAGTAATAAACGATAGACCTTTTAAAATTCAACTGTCCTAATTGTTCATTTATTAAAACTACCAGGAAAGATGCAATGTCGAAAATACCCTGAATTATTTTTTGTATTATTTAACGACAATACATTAAGATGTAGGTACAGTTGCAGTACAAAAATCACCGTTATTGCTGCGAAATACGTGCGGTCCAAAGGGCAAATCGTATAGGTCTATGTGTTGCAAACTTTTGCTATAAAACCTGTAAATTTACAGCGAAATAAAAACATGCAGAATAAATGTAAGCAATAATTAAAGTGCTATATGTGGAGCACGTGGGCCGGTCTGCATACATATTGATTAAGTACGCTAATGTCTTAGGACCCGTTACCTGCACGCGATCCATCAGCCGAACACACATTATTATGTATGGACATATTTACTACGCATAGGAATGTTGTGGGTAAATTATACATACATAAGTGAAGGAATTTGGCGACTATGCTACTGTTCCAAATGTAAAATTCGGTTTCACTCAAGGTTATGCCACTAATCCTTACATTAAATACATTAAAATCTACATACGTTTCGCATCACATTGTCTAAGTATTAGCAAAAAACTAATTTTTTTTTCCTCGTAACTAAAACATAACATACCATCACCCCTGAATTCCCCGAAAGATTAGGCAGAAGTGTACCAATGTAACCCACAGTTCGCCGGTATGTTTAGGTCCCATGTAATGTGGGTGAGCCAATTGCCATCAACTGGACACAAATCCAAACTCCGAGCTGCTGCTACCGAGAATTTCACAAAAAAACCCACCACTTTACTCGACCCGGGAATCGAACCCAGGACCTCTTTCGTAGCAGTCGCGCTTGGAACCACTAGACCAACGAATTGTTCTCTGTATTGAAAAAGTGTCATTTTAGAATGCTTGAACTGTCGAACTGGCGTAGCCTCTTCGTAGCGCTTATCGTAGCAGTGTAGCAAAAGGTGTAAGATCTTGTCTATGCTACGCCGTAGGCGCAATACAACATTATTTTGTTTAAGTGATCAAAGGAGGTCATCGAAAGCCCAATAACTCAGCCCAAATTGTACCGGAGGTACATGACAGCTGTCAAGTTGATAGTTTTTACTGGTTATTACCATGAAATCAATATGGAACTGATAAATCTGCCGTAATGGCGTGCGTTTGACATTCCGAAACTGACACTGACAGATTTTACTATGGAATCATTACGAAACAGATAATAGTGTGCCAAAATGGAAATCACGCCATTTTGGCACAAATTAGAAGTATTTTTCCTCATCGCCTAGTCAACATTAAAAAAAATACGACTACAGTTTTAACCAGTGTAACACAGAGTATTTTTTCCAATAGGTGTATCTTCGGTACCTCATGTGGGCCGATTTCGATGACCTCCTTTGGAATAATATTGTGACGTCAGTTAGCTACTATAACTTTCGCAAATTGAGCAATACTAAGAAAACTCTTTGGTTTTCCACACAAATGGCATTTATGGTCGCAATAATACCACGCCGAGAAACTAACCCTGAAATTTAAAGCATACTTTTATGGCGTCTACATTTCTATTTTCTTTTTGTGCCCGTAAAAACTATTTGTGGCTAATTTTGTTGCTATCTAGATTCGTACCAGGCGATTTGTCCGTGTTACTAAGAGAGGGTAGTTACTAAAGTTTTGGGTTTTGGGTCCTTCAAAGAAAATAATAAAAAAGCCGCCATACTTATACGTGATTTTCATGGGAAGAATAAGTCGTCAATATTAGCTATCAATTATTGCTTGCGTGATGCAGGATTCAGTGGTGACATCTATAGAATTTTCGCAGTAACTTTCGCTATGATTCGGTACTAAGTAATACCATTAATGGCAACATAGAGGTCGCTTCTTTGGCAACTCCTTCCCTGAGCACGGGTCTCAACACAGAATGAAAAGGGTTTAAAATAGTCTTAAATAATTTAAAATAATAAGACACCTACCATCCTGCGAACCCTTCGGAGGGGGTTCGCCAATACGTTTAGGTCCCATATTATAGGGGATGAGCCTATTGCCATTAACCGGGCACAAACTCCGAGCTGCTATTATAGCCAAAGATACTTTGTTCAACCTGCGAATCGAACCTAGGACCTCGAGAAGTCGCGTTTAGGTCCACTAGGCAGTTTAATATTAATAAATTTCTCGTATTTGCTAAAATTCATCCAGCTCAACGTAGTTAGCGGTATGTGTGCTGACAGAAATAACCAACTTTGATAAAAACGAGTATTGATATTCTAATATTCTTTGTTTTAACAGGATAACTACAATGTGCTCCACATATCAGCCATGTACTCCAGGGAGGATATCGTCAAACTGCTGCTATCCAAGAGGGGGGTCGATCCATTTGCCACTGGAGGGGTAAGATACATAGAAATTAGACCTAGTAGTAGTGTTAGAGTGGACTATAAGAAGTTACTTATCAGTCATTATAATTAGTCTACTTAAATGATTATTCCTAAGTCAAAATGTTTATTTATTATTGTAAGTATACTCTTTATTGTACGTATACCTAAACAAATACAGTACAAAATATTTTAAATACATAACTAAACGGCTATTAGGCATTATTGCATCTAGCGGTGTTTCTTATTCCTTGAAACTTTTTGGTTTCGGAATGTCGTTTCTATATTCGTAAGTTCATCATCAAGCATCAACCCACAGCTGGGTACGGGTGTCCACTCAAAATCAGATGGATTAGGCTGTAGTCCACCGAACTTGCACAATTCGGGTTGGAGTAAGATAACTCAATATCTATAAAAAACTAATATTCATGCTTGCATTAAAATTTCCTTATTATTACAGAGTCATTTAAACGCATTTATGCAGGCACTAGCTTTTCGCCAGCGGCTTTGCCCGCTATTTCACGGGAACCATACATTTTACCGGGATAAAAAGTAGCCTATGTGCTATTTCTGACTATGTTCTATCTCTGTGCCAAATTTCATCCAGATCCGTTCAGTAGTTTTTGCGTGAAAGAGTAACAAACATCCATCCATCCATCCTCACAAACTTTCACATTTATAATATTAGTAGAATTTACATGTTCTTAGCTTGGTTTTAATTGCTGTTGTAAATAGCGTGTTACTTGCAGAGTCGACAACAGACGGCCGTACATCTGGTGGCCAGCAGGCAGACAGGCACTGCCACGAGCATACTTAGAGCCCTGCTCGCTGCTGCCGGGAAGGATATCAGACTACGAGTCGATGGGGTAAGCAGTAGTTTAAGAACTGCAGATGACATACAAAAACTTTGATCCCGATTTGATTTGATTTTGCAGACAGTGTACTATGGGAACTAGACAAATACAATAATACTTCCTTACTACTATATATATATGTATACTATGTATACTTTTTTGTAAATACATACTTATAAATGTACTCGTATAAGTATTTGTACCAGATGCAACTTAGAGGTAAACTTCCATTTGCAAGTAAAAAAATACAAATTTTATCTTATTCAAACAAAGGTCATTTACTGTGTGTCGTTAGTACGTCGACCGATGTCTTCGTCTATCTATACCTCTACTTACCTATAAATGTATGCAAATTGGAAATAGTAAAACTAAACGACCGATGCGAATTGGATACAATAAATCTTAAGCTTTATGGCGCAGTTATTAGAGTTATGATTTGTAAATACAATAGTAGTGAACGGGCGTGGATGCAGCGTCGTCGCAGCGATCGCGTGCAGCCGCGCCGCCTGGCACCGCCATCCGCCTGATTCAGGAACTACCCCCGAAAACACCCTAAAACACAACCTGTAAACAAAACCCTACGCTAGAACTACGAGCTGAATCAACCCTATGCGCACAAACTAATAAAACTTTGAAACTTATCGTGCCATCACTTGACGCAACACGCATTAGCTGACAAAAATAATCCAACAATCACTAATTATGACTAAATTCCGCCAAAACGCGAGCGTCGCGCGGCCCGTCTCCCCAAGGCTGACGTGTTAAGGACATTCCGCAGCAGGAACGAGCCACCCTGTACGAATAGAAACTAGCTAATTATCCGTCGAGCTTTAGCCGCCGAGTAAACGTCACAGCGCAAATTTACAATGCAAATCACCCGCTGAATATTAGTTACAACGTCAGCGCTGAAATTCAAAATTACTAATTTTAATACAATACGTCTCAGTCGGTCCTTTGTCACGAGTAGAGGAAGGCAGCTTTGCCATGGCCTCCGACAGTCGGTCGTGTAGCTAGTACCTAGTACTCATGGAGGATCAAGTACGTATCACTGGCTCTGAGCGTGACGGACGAAACTTAGTAAGTCGGAAATCGTGTCAATTTTGAATGCATCGGTATTCGGTGAAAAGCACGATAGACGATCGATTATACGTTATTGTCTAGTCGCCTGCGAAGACGGCGATGCACATAAATCTAGTATTATTGTCTGTGGTGTGGCGGCTTGGAAGCGATTCGTGCAGTTGCACCCCGCAATGCACGGCGTGAGTTGTTTGTGGTAGCGGCGGCTCATGGAGTGCAGTGCGGCCGCTGAGCGCGCGCCATGAACGAGGGCCGGGACGCGGCCAGCGCCAGCCGCGGCGGCCGCGCGCGCAGCCCGCCCGCCAACCTGCAGGCGAAGGACCTGCAGAAACTCGAGCTCAGTTTCATAGAGCTAAACAAAGAACGCGCCAAGCAGAAGGAATGGAAAAAGTTAATTCGCGACATGGTGTTCCAGAGGGGGAAGATCCCGCTGCTGCTGGCGGTGGAGGCCGGCAACCAGAGCATGGTGCGCGAGCTGCTCAGCGCACAGACAGCCGAGCAACTGAAGGTATGTGACGCGCCGCTTGTTTGTGTACGATCGCGACCGCGCGACACACGTAATCAGATCTGTTATGCAACTGCACACTTGTTCATGCATGAATTATTCAATAGCTGCAACAATTCAAAGATTTCTAAAGTATTTTCTTAAAGTTTACTCACTGCCTTTGTAAATAAGTAAAACTACGCTACCGTTTTAAATATCCGTACGTAACCAAAGAAAGTGAATTAACGTTTTCCGCACGTAGGTACTTTTTCTCTTGTGCAATTCTTTTATACGTTTTTTCTCAATCTTTTTTGCTACAACTTTTACTTCCGTACGAAATACATATTCTTTCAATAAAATCATGCATTTCATCTTCTTTACTGAAAAACATACATAAAATCAGTTATTATTGTTATCATCAGCATATTAAACTATTCCACTGCGAGCGAAGGCCTCCGTCTCTTTTTTCCATTCACAATGAAATTCGTTCCAGTTAAAAATAATTAAATTATTTGGGAATTTATCATTTTTTAAATAATAGTTTTTTTTTGCATATTCCATTATGTACGATAGAATGCAGCTTTTGCAGAATGAGAATGCAGAATGCAGCACTTTAAAGCCATTTGATCCATCCCGCTTCTGCCAATGTCCTGAGCTTTCGCCACTCATTACCCTGAGAGACCCGGTTACTAATGTCAGTAGTTTAACAACCCGTGTGCCACCCAGGCGTGTACCCCTGCGGGGGACACAGCCCTGCACCTGGCGGCCCGCCGGCGGGACGTCGACATGGCGCGCATCCTGGTGGACTACGGCGCCGTGGTGGACGCCGTCAACGGCGCCGGTCAGACACCCCTACACATCGCGGCTGCAGAGGGGGACGAGCCTCTCGTGAAGTACTTCTATGGAGTCAGGGCGAACGCTGCTATAGCTGATAATGAAGGTGAGATAGCAACAAGGATTCTCTCCCATAAAGACTTAAGTCTACATTTTTTCCATATTTAACTGCTGGACTTTTCTGCCTGTATATGCCACAATTTAAAAAAGCTACAAAAGGCGGGGCAATGTTTCCTCTTATTAGGTCCCGAAAGTGGTCTCCTTAGAAACTTGCTGTACATAGCAGAATGTGACCACTGTGCCGCAGACTTCCCTGGAATCATATGATGGACGGACATGACGTGACCACAAAGGCCCGCCTGCCTTAAATAATGCTGGCAGAATTTCCGATAAATCAAAATACTAAGGACCTGTTTCACCGCCTTCTTCTAATAAGCTCCCGTTAAATTACTAAAGCAGATAGTTTCATACAAATTTTGTTCCATTTTTTAATTTATCCAGCGGTTAGCGTTTATCCAGAGAAATAAACAATTTTATTATTATTTTTATTATTATCCAGAGATGGCGAAACACAGGGGTACCTACAGCTAATCTTTACAGGAAAAAAGCAGTACTAAAGTTTACAATGATAATTTAATGATATTTTTCAGACCGAACTCCGATGCACTTGGCAGCAGAGAACGGGCACGCAGCGATCATCGAGCTTCTAGCAGATAAGTTCAAAGCGTCCATCTTTGAGAGGACTAAGGACGGCAGCACATTGATGCACATAGCGTCGCTAAATGGACATGCTGACTGCGCTATGATGCTGTTCAAGAAAGGAGTCTATCTACACATGCCGAACAAGGTAAAGATATATTGCCTTTTACGACTTTTACGAGGGTTTCGCTTGAAGTCCTGGATACAGTCCCGAACAGCGTTATTGGGTTTTTATATAAATTTCTCAATAGCAGTTTGGAGGTCGGGTTTTTGGACGTGTTACATGAGACCTAAAACATACCGTCGATCATGACACAGATCATGGTGATACTATTTTATACTTCCTTTTAGCTTAAATGGACGACTCTCGTACTAGTAAACACGCCCTGTGTCGTTGGCAGCACAAACGTTCAAACGTTCGGACTCAATACGCCCAGAATCGAAACAAATATCCATGTAACACACAAATATTTGTCTCGGGTCTGAAAAGAACCTACAACACAGGGCAACGGTAGTAGCGAGGTGATCTTTTTTACAAGCTACACCAATTATGGCTATCAAGATGGTACTGAAAACACCAGAATAGGTATGAATAGGTTGTAATAAGTTTAACAAAACAAATAGATTCGATACTTGCACTGTAGAAGCCTGTAGAACCCTCTTCTTGGACTGGATGGACAAGGTCCATAATGATCTAAGTTATCTATAGTCCACCTTTATAAAACATTCTGGAATACAATAAAGTATTGAGAATTGAACCCCCCGAAATGAAGCATTTTATCACCATCGAATTTATTTCCCAAAGAACATTACATAGTTAAACTTAACTAATTTACACATACTAATACTAAGTACACATTTTTGCTCGACCTACTATAGCATCTTGATTTGTTAGAGCTATTTCATAATCATATCATTTAGACTTACAAAAACTAAAGTTAAAGACATACATTACTTAAAATTTAAGCATACATGAATCATTTTAGAAATTACCATAATCCAACAGTTAACTGTACTATTATTGGCCTAACTTTCCTTTGTTTTACTCAACATTGAACTTTACAGCTACGTGAACAATACTCATAGAATTCATGGATTTTACAATTAAATTTTATTATCAAATATAGGTTTTATGAATATCTAAAGCATTTCTAGCAAGCATTGGTAGCAAAGGATAAACTTAATCGCTTATATCTTAAGATTTATACCATTCAGAATTTTACGCAATATGAATTTTTGCTAGTTCTTATCTACCTTATTTATTACTTATTAATTTGTAAAAAAAATTGTTTAGGATACCTTTGTTTGTGGGTAAATCATGTGAGTACAGGTTTATTATATCACTTGCTTAAACGTCGAAGGATATCTCAGCGGTGTGAAGTCTGGTTTTATTAGACCACGTTGACCGTCTTATCTCATACCGAGAGGGTGATTTAAGAGGAAGATTTATATGTAACAGAAATCATTTGAGGAAACCCACAATACCTGAGAGACTTCTCCGCGCTGTGAAATCAGGTTTCATCAGACCACGTTGACCATCTCATCTCATATCGAGAGGCGACCAGTGAATCATTTGATGATCAAATTTAATGTCAACATAAAAGAATGAATCAAATTATGATGGAAAACTGTTTTCTTTCCTAGTATAAAACAAAGTCGCTCCCGCTGTTTGTTCGCTTAGAACTTTTAACTACACAACGGATTTTAATACAGTTTTCAACAATAGATAGAGTGATTCGAGAGGAAGGTTTATAATATTAGATCGCATACAATACTACACAGCCAAGAAATTGAAAACCCGTGCGAAGCCGGGGCGGGCCGCTAGTAAATTAATAAAACAATGATAGAAAACCAATTAACATAATCTAATTTGTTGTATTTTCGTGCGACGTTCTTATAGTACGGGTCCGCACAACGACACTACTTGCGCACGGAACCGCTTTATGTACGTTGCGTGTTTCATTCCATCGCGAGTGCAGTTATTAATTAAATATATTTCACTGTGTAGCCTTAGCCTTATTTCATTGTTAGGACTACTTTTTAACATACTTGTACATACAGGGTGTACAATATTTTCTTCAAGTCTATAACAAGGTAATCTGTAATAATTTAGGATGATATGGTAGATGTTTTTTTTTGTTTGAATTTCTTTAGTTCGCATATCTAACTTCCATGACCAGAAAACATAATTATGTGTATTCGATTGTAGTTTGGGCAATTTATTATAGTATTTAAAGATAACAAAGCCACGTGTTACTAGGGAGAAAGCTCTATACCGCGGGGTACTTATCAAATACTGAAACAAAATGTTTTTGTCTCGGATGAGAACCGAACCCCCGAACTCACGACCCTAGATATGAAACACGGTACCTACCGCAAACACTTTAAACAAATTAATCGTTCTTTCAATTGATAAACCCTGTATTTTTTTAATTTAAACTACTGCAGTACATTTATTTAGTCATACATAGGACATGGTATCCTCTGCGGGTTCCGTACCTACAAAGGTCACCATTATATTACGCATGTCGGATGAAAACTACACTTAACGCTGACCTTTGAACGCAGTGAAAAGAGTAATGTTACGAATAGGTAGATAATTATAAAGACAATTTTCCCTTCAATTTGCTCATATTTCTAAACAATACCTATCAGTTTCAATCATCACACTTTTTGTAAAATACTGATATTTCCAATCGACCTCAAGAGAATAAGAGGTTTAGGAGGATGATGAAACTTAGTGAGTTCTTGTTTTTCACTTCTTCGGGATTCATTTCTAATCTAAATAAATAATGGCGAATGATACATTCATTTTAAACGAGTATAATTCATTTAAAGTGAAGCTGTGATGAATCATAAAATCATCATTGAAGCTTTGATAAAACTTTTCGACTGACAAAACTTTGTTTTAAATCCTGCTGCCACTTGCCACGTTTTTTTTTCAACTATCCGGTACAATTCAATATAGATAAACGATAGAACTAGAGCGTACATATAAAGCGAATATTGATTGTAAAAGAACCAAGGATTGTACGATGCTGGGGACAACACAAGAGATACCACTGGGTCAAAGTGTTGTTAGATATTTCAGCAACTTTATGATGATTCCTATGATTTCAGGATGGCGCTCGCAGTATCCACACGGCGGCGCGGTACGGACACGTCGGTATCATCAACACCTTATTGCAGAAGGGCGAAAGCGTCGACGTCACTACCAACGTATGGCTCAGATATTACTTTTTCTTGATTTATTCTCCAAAAAAAAATGTATTCACTTCCATCATTTTGTATGACTATTAGCCGAGAAAATTCAAACAATTTGTTGGGCTTTTTTAAATTTCGTTAGAGACAAGATAGGTACTCAATTAAATTGTTTTTAACTGGAATGAAATTCTAGCTGGTATTCTAGAGCCACATTGGATTCTATGTCTATTATGGCCTTTTTATCGCCCGGTATGAAATTAGGGAACTTAGCAAGATATTGCATTGATTTGCATTGTGGTGGAAAATAAATATATTTATTATTTATTTATATTTATTGCATCAAAGACATTGCTTTCACTCGTGTCTTTCGTCGATTCCCTTCACAGGACAATTACACAGCTCTGCACATAGCTGTGGAGTCCTGTAAGCCTGCCGTTGTTGAGACCTTGCTGGGGTACGGAGCTGATGTGCACGTGAGAGGCGGCAAGCAGAGGGAGACAGCGCTACATATCGCTGCAAGAATACCGGATGGTAAGCACAATACGGGACTACTTGTGTAAACTGAATCTGGTATGGGAGATTTAGAAATATTACGTAGAAAGTATAAAAAGATTAAAATCATACAGGGGTAACTTTAATGTATATTGGTAGGGATACAATATAGAAATCTGTTGGCAGACTACCAGGTAATGACATTAAATCGATTAGAGGTCTGTAGGGATGTTATGGACGCAGAATGCAGAAAGAGAGCCATCTACAATTTCACTGCATCATAAAATTGATTATAGCTGATCGCATCTCTAATCACTAGAAAAAGAAGAAAAGTAGATGACTAATTTTCTTTACTAATATTATTTTATACCTTTTCCCTACTAGGATTTTCACAGACACAAACAGCGGCGTAAAAACAATAAAGATATTCAATATTTTCTAGGCGACAAATGTGCGCTAATGCTGTTGAAGTCCGGTGCGGGTCCCAACAAAGCAACAGAGGACGGTCAGACACCGGTGCACGTGGCAGCCAAGTACGGCAACCTCGCCACACTGGTTCTCTTGCTCGAAGATGGAGGAGACCCACTTAGGAAAACAAAGGTACGATTGGTATATTTATCATCTACGTACAATACGTCCAACGAGATTGATAAATTACCTTCGATCATACTTTCACGTGATGACATTGCAGTGACAACCTGGAAACTCCCTCCAAAAGCTTATAGGTCTAAGGATGCGATAAATCAACAAAAATAATATTTATTTACAGTAATGTCTGCACTTTTCTAATTATGAAAATTTATAATAATAACAATATTTACATATATTTTTATAGTCTGGTGAAACACCTCTTCATATGGCGTGTCGGAGTTGTAAACCAGATGTCGTCCGACACCTGATAGAGTTTGTCAAAGATCACAAGGGAGAAAATGTTGCCACAGCATACATTGACGCCGCCGACGAAGATGGTGCAAGCGCACTTCACTTTGCCTGCAAAATTACCAAAGAAGAAGTAAAAATACCCACAGCCGACCGACAAGTTGTCAAGTGCCTCATTGAGAATGGTGCCGATGTTACACTTATAACCAAACACAATTACGAAACAGCATTCCACTTCTGTGCCATCGCCGGCAACAATGACGTCATGACTGAGATGATTGCGCACATATCAGCTGCCGACGTCAGTAGAGCACTGAACAAACAAAACTCAATAGGCTGGACGCCTTTACTAATAGCGTGTAATAGAGGACACATGGAACTTGTCAACACACTGTTATCCAATCATGCAAGAGTGGACGTATTTGATACTGAAGGCAGGTCAGCCCTACATCTCGCTGCTGAACATGGCTACTTGCAAGTTTGTGATGCACTCCTAACAAACAAAGCTTTTATAAATTCTAAAGCGAGAAACGGTAGAACAGCTCTTCACTTAGCAGCAATGAATGGCTACGCACATCTCGTAAAATTTTTAATACGAGACCATAACGCTATGATAGATGTCCTTACATTGAAGAAACAGACTCCTCTACACTTGGCAGCAGCAAGTGGACAAATCGAAGTCTGTAAACTGCTACTAGAGCTAGGAGCTAATATTGACGCGACAGATGAATTAGGACAAAAACCTATTCATGCAGCCGCGCAAAATAATCACAACGAAGTAGTTCAACTTTTTTTACAACAACATCCAAACTTGGTGATGGCGACAACGAAAGATGGAAACACTTGTGCACATATAGCAGCAATTCAGGGTTCAGTGAAAGTGATTGAAGAACTCATGAAATTCGATCGGACTGGTGTTATTTCGGCTAGGAATAAGTTAAATGATTCAACGCCACTGCAGTTAGCAGCCGAAGGTGGTCATGCAGATGTCGTAAGGGTGCTGGTTAGAGCAGGCGCGTCCTGCACAGATGAGAACAGGGCAGGACTTACTGCAGTACATTTAGCAGCACAGTACGGACATACGAATGTACTAGATGTAATGCGATCGACGAATACGTTACGGATATCAAGCAAAAAGTTAGGGCTTACGCCTCTTCATATAGCCGCGTATTATGGACAAGCCGGTAAGATTACTGCTCCTTTTTTAACTTAACACCTTCCATATTAGACATTCTATATTCTATAACGATGTTTGTCCAAATTACAGAAACTGTTCGGGAGCTGCTATCACATGTGCCAGGAACAGTGAAGTCTGAAGCTCCTACTGGAGTTTCGCTAGTTCCTGAGCTAGGTGCCGAGTCTGGCCTAACACCATTACATCTTGCTGCTTACAATGGTAATGAAAATGTTGTGCGACTACTTCTCAACTCTCCTGGAGTGCAAGTGGACGCCGCGAGTAATGAAAACGTAAGTCCTCATAACTTTTATAAAAACTTCTTGACGTAATGTTACAACTATATTTTTCTATTTCAGGGCTTCAATCCACTACATCTGGCGTGCTTCGGAGGTCATATGTCCATCGTGGGTCTCTTACTAAGTAGATCAGCAGAACTATTACAAAGTACAGACCGGCACGGCAAAACTGGGCTACACATAGCCTCGACCCATGGCCACTACCAAATGGTCGAAGTTTTGCTCGGTCAAGGTGCTGAAATCAACGCGACCGACAAAAATGGATGGACGCCACTACATTGTGCAGCAAAAGCTGGTCATCTAAACGTGGTGAAGCTTTTGTGTGAATCAGGAGCTTCACCGAAAAGCGAAACAAACCTAAATTGTGCTCCAATTTGGTTCGCCGCTTCGGAAAACCACAACGATGTCCTAGAATATCTGTTGCACAAAGAACACGACACGCAATCTCTAATGGACGACAAGAGGTTCGTGTATAACCTCATGGTGTGTTCAAAAAACCACAACAACATACCCATCGAGGAGTTCGTGTTGGTGTCGCCGGCACCCGTCGACACCGCAGCTAAATTATCAAATATTTACATTAACCTATCCACTAAGGTATGCGTCACTAATTTATTAATTCGTGATTAATCAAACACTTTAAATTCAACGCGCGTTGCTTGCCATAACAGGAAAAGGAGCGTGCCAAAGACCTTATAGCGGCAGGAAAACAATGTGAAGCGATGGCCACCGAACTGCTGGCATTAGCGGCCGGCGCGGAGTCCGCCGGACATATCCTCACCGCCACAGACAACAGGAACATCGAGTTCCTCGATGTCTTAATAGAAAACGAACAAAAGGAGGTCATAGCCCACACAGTAGTCCAAAGATATCTTCAGGTAAAAAATAGGTAACTTCCCTACTTCACAGAAAGTTGACGTCACAAACCTATTATGATGTTAATTGTTTTGCTTTTTTACAGGAACTCTGGAGAGGGAGCCTCAAATGGACCGGCATCAAAATTATGTTCCTTTTTTTCGCGTTTATAGTATGTCCACCCGTCTGGGTGGTGTTCTCTCTTCCATTAGGCCATAAATACAATAAGATTCCAATAATTAAGTTCATGTCGTATTTAACTTCACACATTTACCTCATGGTATTGTTAGCCTTAGTAGCGATAACGCCTATTTATAATTCGATATTTAGGGATAGTTTAATTCCAAGGTGGTACGAATGGATGCTGCTCATTTGTTTGAGCGGTCTCCTACTGTTTGAGCTCACCAATCCCAGTGACAAATCTGGTTTAGGGTGGATCAAAATAGCTGTATTGTTACTCGGCATGATCGGCGTGGCTACACACGTCGTCGGCTGGATATTCGTACTACCTAAGTATTGGCCAACGCTTATGTATTGTAGGAACCAGTGTTTTGCATTATCATTTCTATTAGCGTGCGTACAAATATTAGATTTCTTATCGTTCCACCACCTCTTCGGTCCGTGGGCCATCATCATCGGAGATCTCATGAAAGATCTCGGGAGGTTTCTCGCTGTGTTAGCGATATTTGTGTTCGGCTTCTCGATGCACATAGTTGCATTAAATCAGCCGTTTAGGAATATTAACAAGGCAGAAGACAATAAATATGCAAGACAACAAAGAAAGAAACTGTTCTCCGACGGTGAGTGTGAATCCATTACATATACAACATTGCCTACCCATACAAAAACATCTAACATTGAAATACTTACTTTATTTTTGTTCATTCATACATTTAATGTTGTACTTGTTGCGGCAATAGAAACTCTCCGATTGAAACGACAAGCGTATGATACACAATGGCAAAATACACTTTCTGGGGAATCATACAGGAGGAAACAGGGGCCAACAGGACGTAAGTCCGCATAGACGAACAAGACTATCGTTTACTTTTGTACGCATTATGTATGTCATTTTCCTTACGATGATCGCATTACAACTCGATGTGCTTGTTTTTCTTGTTCTTTTTTGTTACAAACAATAATTATGTGCATCCGCTTGCAAGCTTCAGTGTTCGTCACATCGAGAATGTTATCATCGTTAGTGTTTTATTACATTCCATTAGATAACTGTTGCTATCACAAGAATGTGGAATGTTAGGTCTCTGTAATATACAATATACACTTCGCCTCGCCATAATTTCTGATTTTTATTTTCATATATTATGGCACGTGTAAGTGGATCGGTGGTTAGATATTTGATGTCTATTATGTACACAATGCATTTTCTGCATCGCATCACAGCTTTATGAGAGTCGTGGTTTCCAGATGTGGACACAGAACATGCATTGCGCGTCACAATACTAGTTTTAGTGGAATGAGTGGCCGACCTCACCGCATTCGATGGAGCAAGTTTGATTTGCGCATGCCGCGGCTGGCTTATGTCCTGCGTTTGTTACACCATTCCGAGGTACCACTTTATGTTTCGGATATGTTTGGCTGTTTGTCGTCATTGTGGCGTCTGTCACGCCCGTGCTCTCGATGTTATAGACGTAGCGTGACGGGGTGGATTGATGCACTGGTATAATAAGTGAACCTTTCAGTTTTAATAATCATTCTATATACACTCACACAAAATTATCATTAATTTCAACACACACACTTTTTTATACCAATGTACTGTATACTAACACCGTATCAATCTGTCTCATCCGAACAAATACGTGTCAATTTAGCCGTCTTAGTTCTTTAGAATTACGGGGAGATTGATGCAGGAGTAGATCAATGAAACACAAATTTAATGTTATAGTTGAAATCCATCGAAGTGTTTTCATAAATTCCCAGGCATACTTTACCATGCATCAACCTGCCCCGTTCGCCTTTTGTCGGCGTGTGACTGAAACAAGAGCGTGGTCCATGTTGAGTGTTGTCTTCTAGCGACGTTGTCACCGGTCGAGGCGTTGGAGAAACTGTTCTTCGCACTTTTCGGACAGATAACATTGTCGGACCTTAACTACGTGTCCAGCGAGCGGCCGCTGTGGACTCAGAACCTATTCAAGTTCGTGTTCGGGGCGTACTTACTGATGTCGGTCGTGGTGCTCATAACGCTCCTCATTGCGATGATGTCGGACACTTACCAACGTATACAGGTAACTACGTGTCGCCCAGAACTCTGATCTTTTGTTCGCAGTTACTATGAACCCACTGTACTCGTTCGAGTTGCTGTTCTTCGCGGTGTTCGGGCAGACGACGACGGATCAGACGCGGGTGCACCGTAACGATAGTAACATCCAGCCGGCCTGGACGAATTACCTGTTTAAAATTGTGTTCGGGATCTACATGCTGGTGTCGGTGGTGGTACTGATCAATCTGCTCATCGCTATGATGTCAGACACGTACCAAAGGATCCAGGTAACACGTGAACAGATTTAAACATGATGTTGTACGTTGTTCGCATAACGACACCGATAAACAAAGAATTTTAAAGCAACGATAAAACAACTAATTAAATAAATGACGCTCTAATGTTTGTTGGAATTATTAAATTATTTAAATGAATAATGTATTGATTTAAAATGAAAATTATTATTGTAGAAACACCTGCTACCACGTCACAAAATTTTGCATGTTTGATCTTATGACTAATACCTACTGTGAAATATTTTAACAATAATTACGTTTCTAAAAGAATAAAATTTAAATTCATTTTAAAGTTAAAGTCTCGTTAAAATTACTAAATAAATCGAATTTGATAATTTTTCTTTTCATAGATTTAAAGATATGTAAATATGACTGTCAAAGCATCTTTAATATTATAACAGGTTTTAACTGTTATTTTAATAAGAGCACAAAATTTATAGAAATGTTATCACTGTAAAGCATCTTATAGCGCACTAATTTAGACACCAAGAATAAACCTATTAAGAAACTTTTGAACCTCATACAATGTAGGTATATTAATTAAATTTGAGTCGTCTGTAACATGACGGAAAACTAACTTTGAATAAACTAGCGATTTAAATGCAAGTTTTTTTAACGACATAATTAAATGTGTAGACGACTACAAATCAAGCTATACATATCCATTATAAGCTAATCTTTGCCTACAGACAATTTAACATTCAATTCGACAAACAAAAAGAAACAAAATGTATGGAAATGACATAAGGCTTCGATAAATCGGGATTTTAAAATATAATCTATTCGTTCGTCGATTCCAATGTGCTGTAACTTAGATTGAAACTTGTCTAGGATCCCTATACAGAAAGCTTCACTGCATCAAACCAGTTGCAAGACTTAAAATATTTTAACTGCCTTCACTGCCAGCAGTACAAGTTCCCAACGTATTACGAAATCAGTGGCAAAAACCAGACACCACATCAGCTACTTTAATGACTGAAACTTTTCAGGCGCAATCGGACATTGAGTGGAAATACGGACTGTCCAAGTTGATCCGCAACATGCACCGCACCAACACCGCCCCGTCTCCGCTCAACCTGGTCACGACGTGGCTCATGTGGCTCATACACAGGTGTAAGGTGAGCCATCAATTCTATCAACTGATCTTATAACAATAATTATTTAGATACTGGGCAACTAATTGAGAGATGTTGTTGTACGTAAGTTGTACCAAACATAAAGTATACAAAAAGTAGTCGCAATTTTTGTTTTATTATTTAAGCCTAGTCTTAGAAGACTCCACTGCTACACTTAGAGATGGTTTTATGTTAGAGTATATTGGGCAAAAAAGTTTCTCAATAAAACCATCTCTAGCTACACTTAGTTCCTTCCAACACTACCCAAACAATACCGGCCAATATTTTTATGAGGATTATAAATGTTTAACACACGCTACCTATGTGTCGTTGATATATATTTACTGAAGGTAGGTTTAAAAGAAGATCTTGGATAACATCACCACAAAAATTTGGCCAGACTGAAAATGACATTGCAGCATATCCATACATCATTGGTATTATATCCTTAGAAGAATTTCAATTTAGTTTAAAAAATAGCACTTGCTTTTCTTTGCATAACCAGATACATAAGTAATGCAATTTAGACAGGGCAAGTGGCCTTGTAAGTCAGTCTCAGTCAGTCAGTTTAGTCTAGTCAGTCTAGGTCAGTACAATTCTAATGAAAAAGAAATATACGAAACCTAAGATAAAGAACAACAACATTTCATTCGTAACTATAACGAACGCAAAAGTTTTAAATGAGATCTTGGAGAATGGATGGGAATGGATCTTTGATTCTCCCAACAAAGGAGGCTAATAGACCAACTTTTAGAAGATTATAAAGGCATTGGCGCTGTATTGAAGTATCACATACAAGGTGTATTCGACGTGGCACCGCTGCTAGTCTAAAGAAGCAAATCCAAATTAGATAATCGTCATTATAACAATGGATACAGTACAGGTTGCGTCGTAATCCACCTAGTTCATAAGCTTACAAGTTTTAAGACACAAATCTGTTATTTTCATCTCTGGTAAGATTACTTCAACACCTCATCATCTACATGACACAAACGACAGAAGGCGAATTCTACATTGGAACTAAACTATATTTTGCCATTAAATTAGCAGAATTGGCCTTCAGATCACAACCACAAGGTATATTGGTCTACTATACAACATTCCACCTCATTTCTAACCCTACTACTTTCGCACCAGGACCGATTAAGCAAAAAGAAGCGACCAAGCTTGGTGCATATGATCGGTTTGCAGAGACAGGACCAGATGAGCGCGCGGTCCAAGGCGGGCGCCAAGTGGCTGTCCAAGGTGAAGAGGGGACAAGTCGTGCCGAAGGGTAAGTTTTTCACAAGATATAAGTAGGTATATAAACACAATGATTTAGTCATCGCGGCTGATTAGCGTAAGGCTTTCGATTCCCACGTAGAGCAGTGGTGTTGGGGTTTTCCATAATATTTTCAAGAGTATCCTAATTGTTTGTTTGGATTTGTGTGTTTTTAGTGACAATATAAGCTTGCCCCCTATTGCGTATACCTTCGGTGAATATAGGCGTGATGCGCATACTGAGATTTACGATTATTGGAACAAGATTAACGACATCACTCTTGTCTTAATAGTCAGTTGGCTCATCTTCAATTCTACTATAAATATTTAAATATTATGATATTAATATTTCTTGATATTTATAGTCTCATCGACTTTTTTAAGACAATTCCTTAGATTATTTCCTTGTTATCTAATTTATTTATTTTATTTATAGATTCAACGCGTCTTTCCGTGGTCCACCTCAGTCCCCTTGGCTCCCAGCTAAGCTTCAGCAACACCACGAAGATCGAGAACGTGGTTGACTGGGAGGTCATCGCTAAGAAGTACCGCGCGCTCATGAGGGACGAGCCAGACGAGCCAGCGAACAAAGACAATGAAGAGGATACGGCAGATGACGTATCTGAGGTCGTGCCTAACAACATATCCGCCGCTCCCCCTTGAGCGTACAGGTCCAAGGTTTAGGGATCCACTGTATAAATGTAACATATTAGACGGAAGTCTTCTCCCGTCAAACTTCGGTGGGAAATGGCCGGCTAAAAACCATATAAGAGCTTGTGGTTGGCCCCCAGGTCCTAGTTCATAATGACTCGGTTTCAACGAGAGAGTTTGTAAATATATTTAAATTTTGGAAAAAAAAATTAACAATAAATAGTTTTTTTCTTGAAAAGACAATGAATGAGTTGTATTGATCCTTTCCGAGGACCAAAGTTCACAATAAGGCAGATCAGATACAGCATTTTTTACATAAACATCGTTGCTTTAATTTTTAAATAGTTTAACGTATCCGTATTAAATCAATATTCATTTAGAGCAGTACCTATTATTATAAAGTCAAGAATTTGGTGTTGAATTTTGGGAATGAAGAAAGTTATTACTATTATGTTTAATGATTTTAGGTACCGACTTTACCGAACCGCAGTACAAAATCACTGTGACAGTTACCATAGTTAAGTAAGCCTATGGTTTCGGGTATTTACCTTACCTACATGATTTAGTCATGAATCGCCATTTGTAAAGACAGGCTTCACTGCAAGCGGGCGTCAATAAGTATTTAGACCAAATCCTTGATATTATTTTGTACGGTAGAAATATTTGTTTGGCAAATTGAATCATTGCCTAAGTACGCCGATTTTGTCGCTTGTGTAAAACTCTTGTGAAAAGGGCAGCAGTGTTCTCGACCAGTCTATGCTGTAACTGTTATTAATTTACTCATAATCTTAAAACGAGTGATTTCAGTAACGAGAAATAGAATTAAAATATAGTCTATCGTATTATAAACGTGCCTTGTGAAAACATATCATATGCAATCGCAACATAAATTATTACTGTAACTGAAAAACGTAGGAACTCCGCCTCGCTTGCAGTAGAACCTCGACCTTATAAGCCATTGTATAGTAAAATTTAGTTTTTTATAGTAACGGACATAACTTAAGATAATAATAGGTACCTAATATATAATATAGTTTGTAGAAATAACGAATTAGCGCTAGTACATAAGGACAGCGATGTTATTTTTCCAGTTTAGTGTTGTTTAGTATTAAGACTAATTTATTACTACTAATATTTTTATAAATAAACGTGTTGTGTATTTGTGTAACTGTATTGTTTTAAAATAAAATCAGTGCAATTTTTAATTTATGTTTTTTTTTATTGTAATATGATGACCAGAAAATGGTAAGTGGCAACCGAAGCCTATAGACGCCAATACCCTATGTTTAAAAAATCCCTGTCTGATTCTGTCTGTCCGTCTGATAAAAGGGTATATGGTGTGGATATATAGGTATTCCAAGCACATAACCGAATAAAATAAAAAAAATATAAAAATAGGGCTGATAATGAAATTTTAAATGCATCATTTTTGTATAAAATTTACCAAAATTACCAAAAGACTACCAATTTTTTTTGTGCTGCCAGTACCTAAATTAGTACGTAGGATTGTAGAGTTTATTTAATAAATTATAGTATGTATATATAGTGTAGCTATAGCTAGTTCTAGCTGTGGAGACTTTCTAGCAACAGTGCATCTAACTCTTTTAATTACAAAGTGATATTAGTCTGTAAGCCTTATAAGTAAATAAATAAATGAACTAATCTATACGAACTGTAGGTAGGTTACATTAGGTACCTGACTACACCTCTGCCTAAACCTTCGGGTTGTACAGGCTTGATGGCATAGTTTGTATTCAAGTAAGTCTGTTACCATAATAATCTATTAATAACAAATACAGTTGTAGGCGCCTAATGCTGCTAGTAAATTAAGATAATGACCGGAACTAAATTAAACTAGGCACAAGTTTAAAATAACAAATGCAAGGTCAGGTAAGAATATTATAACAATTTCCGTCGTCATTATTGTTATACAGATTAAGAACAATATTAGAACAAATATCTACTCTACATTCAAGGCCCCCATCTCACTTCCGCGGCAATTAATTTCGGACTGACGTAGTACAAGTCATCATTTCCATTATCAGTACTATAGTAATATTTAACCGCTGCGCGCGCATCCATAAACAAACGCATGCGGACGATCGCCGAACGTGGCGGGAAAAGATTTTTTTTAACTTCGCTATGGCTTGAAATGAAATTTAAGAAAAGAATAAATTAAATATAACATTGTGTCAAAATAAAATAAATTATTACACTAGTGTGATGTGAAAATCGTTAAAAAAATATCCGTACGTAGTGAAAAACTAGACTATTTTGTTTATTGATTTTTAGCCATTAATAAAATTAAAATGTCTAGTGTAAAGAAGTGTTTGAAAACCGCATTAGTGTTGATGGGTTAGTATTGTCGTTGATTATACACTTTATTGTTTTATATTTATAATTACATCTACTCTTTTATTTATAAGCAACTATTATATGCAAGAATCGTAACAACTGCTTACCCCCGTGGGCGTGAGTATATGTATGTATTATGTATTTATATAAAATTCATATGTTTGTGTCCGTAATTAATGAAACGTCGATAGGTTAAATTTGAATTTGAAATTAACTAAAAAACTGAGCCTCCGCAAAGCATAGCCGCGTTTATATTATGTAGGTACCTAATAAAAAACTTGTAAACACATAAAAAGCACATTACTCTTTATTTATTTCTTTTTTTATAATGTCAGTAGCTATCAAAATTAAATATGCATATTAACTAATTATACAATGGCCCTTTCGCTCGTTCCCTACCTATTGCATCGAAACTAAACGTACCGGCGAACTGTGGGGGTTAATTCGTTAGTTTACTTCTGCCTCACCCTTCGGGGAATATAGGCGTGATGGTATGTATTATATACTATGTATGTATGTATCTATAATTAATAATTATACTATTTAAATGGACCGACTCACTGGTATTTCTACTTTTATTTTTTCCTTTATTAGTCACACCAACTACTAACAGCATGATTAATAATATAAATTAAAGTGAGGATGAAAATATTTGTAGCAGGATAAAATAAAAGTAGAAATACCAGTGAGTCGGTCCATTTAAATAGTATATTTATCTCAAACTGTTTTGTTTAACTCAAAGACAATTAATAATTCTACCAGCGATAAACAGGCTAACACGAAAAATAAATCATAATACTTACACCCATATGTAACAAATTGCTGTGTAGAAATAATGTTTTAAGTATTTTTTTACGTATTCCAGGTTTGCTCCAGTTCACACAAGCAGCATTTTTACGTTGTTACAACGGGTAAGAAAATAATTATATATATAATATATATAACTAGCTTTCCGTCTGTGGCTTCAAGTTCTCGCATAACTTATAATAAAATTATACCCTATGTTACTCGGGAGAGATGCAGCTTTATAAAGTGAAATAATTTTTGAAATCGGTACAGTACTTTTTGAGTTTACTCATTACAAAAATACATATCTTTTCTCTATAAAATATTAGTATCGACTAAAAAAGGCAAAGATAATGTCTGTAGAAAAATAATTATTCAACCATTCGTGACAAGTGTTTAATTTTATAGTTACATTTTATTTTTATTACTCTTATATTAATTAATAACACGTTTTCTTGACTGCCCACTAGTCTAGTGATCGCAAATCCGACTGCTGTGTGTAAGTCCCGAGTTCAATTTTGCATAAGCCTTCCCTTGTCGTACAGTCTCTCTACAGTGTGGCCTACTGGCACACATACCTCCTAGGTTGATTACCTGCGAAACTCACCAAACAGGAGAAATTAACGGTCATAATCGAAGGTTATAAAAAGTGGATTAATAGGGCGCAACGTAACATGATGTCATAATTAGGCGACGCGTAGATAACAAACACTTTTCTACGCAACGCTGCATCACAAACCAGTATATGTTTACTAAGCAGTAGGCTAGTTACACAAGAACTTTTTTTAAGTGGCAAAACTGATTCTTAGGCCGTGTAGGGTGGAACCACCGTATTGCAAAATATTAAACCATTTAGCATAATATTTGGCAATGCGATGATAACATTCTTGTATCCCGTTTTGAAAACAATGTAGCCAGTGGAATGACTAGGCCTATAAGACTCTCAAGATGATAACGACTTAGTGAAATCACTGATGTTGGCTGAGGCTGACTTTTTAAATTTGGTATAGATAAACGTTTTATTTTTTGGAATATCAGTACCTAAGTATTCAAAATTCAGCTCCGTAGGACGAGAGAAAGTGGTTCTAATTTAGATTTTTAGATTTAGGTCCTTTAAATAGCGGTTGACTGCCGATTTTTTTATATTTTTTTATTAGCCGTTGCTGTCCCACTGCTGGGCAAAGGCCACCCCCAGGTCTTTCCATGTACCTACTCTTATCTCGTGCCGCCTCGAACCACTCCTCGTGGTATCCGTCTAGATCGTCCCGCCACCGAATAAATAAAAAAAATGGAAATCAATTATCTGCCAGCTAATGTAACGGGAACTTATCAGTAAAATGCCCTTAATTATATTAAAGTCTAAAGCAACAAATTGCCAAATATTCTTAGTACCAGCTCCGCACAATATCAATGCACCTCTAGCTAACTCTTCCACATATAGGCGTCATGAAATTTGAATCACGACGAAGCCCCTAGCAGTCGTGACAGGAAATCCAAAACTCATAGATCTAAGACAATAGCAACACCCTATAACGCAATAGCGAATACAGCGATGTTGTTACAAGTACAATATGGAATACCAATCAAGTTCACAGCTCCGTCCAAAATACATGGCATATCTAATTGTGATTTCAATTGTAAAAATATTTCTGTCTGTTCTTTAACATAAATCCAAGACCAAATCTTTATTCATGCGTTACGGTATGAATAATTGAGTTTTGACGAATGTGGACAAATGAATGGCTATTGCGAACCATTTAGAACAATTGTATTACGCAGTAAGAAGGTTGGCAATATTTTATTTAATTAACTCGCTCGTGTCGCAATGGGCCAATACCGTGGGAATTCTCTTAAATACCCTCTCCCTCCCGCAGGAACCCGAGAGAACTTCAGGTCAGTAGGTCAATGTTAGAATTTCATACAAGGCACGCACCTCCTGACTTTTTAAAAATAATGTGGGTATTATTAATGGTATTATCACGGTGAAGGTAAACATTTGCATACCTGACAAATTGACTTAATGTGACGTCTGCAAACCATTATTGGGACAGCGCGGCCGTGGTGGAGAAATGATTAGATAAATGGATGAATATATTGTATTAAAGCCAATATCAATGAAGAGAGTGAACAATGTGATGACGGAGGTATAAAGGGAATTACATATAATGCGCCATCCCCAAATATATTGGGACAAGGGCAGAAGGATGACGCTTACGCAGCGGTTGTTTAACTTCAAATAAAAAAAAACAAGGATCAATTAGCAGATCCAATACACTACTTAATTGCTGCGGCTTTCTATAGGGTCACTGATTCTTTAATTAATTCCCATTAGCCTGATGTGCCCAAAAGAGGTCCACCCCTTTCATCAAATATTGCCCATGGCGGAAGCTCAGTAGATTTAGCTATTTTCTCCCTCCACTTAGCTGGTATTTCCTCTATTTTAGGGGCAATTAATTTTATTACAACAATCATTAATATACGCCTAAATAACCTATCATTAGATCAAATACCTCTTTTTATTTGAGCAGTTGGAATTACCGCATTTTTATTATTATTATCACTACCCGTTTTAGCAGGTGCTATTACAATACTTTTAACAGACCGTAATTTAAATACATCCTTTTTTGACCCCGCAGGGGGAGGAGATCCTATCCTTTATCAACACTTATTCTGATTTTTTGGGCATCCAGAAGTTTATATTTTAATTTTACCTGGATTTGGAATAATATCCTATATTATTTCCCAAGAAAGAGGGATTTACGCAGGATTTACCCCTAACTATAGCCCTATATATATTCATCTAATGTATGTATCATTATTTTTATTTAGTTTAATATCTGTTACATATTTTACAGATACATATTTTAATACAAATTTCGTTCCATTTTTTTATGTATTCGGCAGTTAGCGACTATCCAGGTGTTGTTAAACAGGCCCTAAGACTACTAGGTGTTCCAGAGGGCAGAGGCCACAATACACCCAGTCAAATCCTCAGGGTTAGTTTAACTAATGAGGAATAAAATATTCAAGGTAACTGGAGACAAAAACATATATACCTAACCTTGGAGCCTTATCTACCATGAACAAGGTATTTTGTTTTCAGATAGGTTTTTGCAAGATTTTCAGCGAGAACTGTCTGACCTTAAGGCCCAGGCTCTCCATCAAAGATTAGAACAAGTTATGTGATCATCAGACTGATGAGAAATCATCATTCATTATTTACACCAATCAATTGAACTATTAGACCTCGACAATGATAGGTTTAAGTAATTCAAGCTAGTCGTGCATAAATAAGCCAAACAACAATATATCTTACAGTAACCTCGATGTCAACAACACATCGATGAAATGCGCGTGCGATAAGTACTTAGCAGTGTATTCACAAAGTGACAACTTAATCTATTTTAAAGGACTGACAATTATAAGATAGGTACAAGGTTTTGCGTCACCGCAGTAGAAAAATGCCAATTAACGAACACCGTTAAAATACATTTTTATCGTATTTAGAAGTGTTAATTTCTTTAAATATCTATTATTATGTTGTAAGCACTTCGAAAAAATAGTAATAGTTGTTTATTTGAACTCTTTTCTATAATTTATTATTCTGTTGCAAAGCTCAAGTTTACCAACCAAACTGAGGATTAGTTGATATACTTAGGTACGTACCAGTAGTACATATTTAGTTATTCTGTAGGTACATAATATATATTTAGTTATTCTGTAAAACAGAACAGTGGATCGGGTCAGTTCCATTCAATTTGACGTAAATGGAAACAGTTTGCTATTGCATTACAATTTTAATTGTTCACCGGAAATCAGCAATGTTAGGCTTTCCTAAGACGGTCTGCTGTACTTGCAACAATACTAGTACCTACCTAGATACTACAACACATTTAAACGAAATATACTAAAAGTATTTAAACGATACGTAAGAAGTAGCAAATTAATAGAAAACATGCTGCATTGCCGAGGTATCATAAAGAAACATACCTACTTACCTAAATATTGGAGAGTATGTATTAGCAAAAGATTGCTATTAGAGGACCATCTCGATAGTTCTCAGTTGCATACTGATCTCGGGATTACTTAGTTATTTTTTTGGCGTATAGAAATCCTCATTATACGCCCGTAGAAGGCGACATGTGGTGTCCGATAATCGGACCCACTCTAATTTGTCTCACCATTTGGTAGAAGGGGTCACTGGAGCGCTTTCACATTCCTCCGCAACAATAGTATACCTAGTCATCTGGGATATAGAGTCAAAAGTACAAATAGACCATTTCGCCTTTCCTTTGTACATTCTGCGGTCAAAATACAAAAAGAAATACTTATATATTATATATAGTATATATTTTTTATTCGTAGGTTCCCATTTTATTATTGTAAATGCATAGTTTTATAATTAGGTAATAAGTTTTAGGTCTTAACTGTCGCATTAGGGTAAAACCTGTAATAAATAAATAAATAAATATCTTTGGACAATTTACACAGCACCATCTAGTCCCTAACTAAGCAGAGCTTGTACTATGGGTACCTACTAGACAATGGATATAATACTTATATACTTTTTTTTGTAAATACATACTTATTATACATAGGAAACACCCAGACAAACACAAATACTTATATTCATGACATAAATATTTGTGTCTTGTGGGAATCGAACCCACGACTTCGTGATCAGCAGTCCGGTACTCGAACCACTAGACCACAGGCGTCAATGTAATGATAGTTTAAGTTGTTGCAATAAATAAATAAATATCCATCACAATTAATTCTCAAACATATTTTGATGTAAGCAACGTTTGTATCTAATGGCGAAGGCTATATTTTTATAGAGTGGAAAATATCCAACTACCTATAACACAAAAATTCCAGTTTTAATGCCTAAAATTGACATTATCCGTTGAGCCATTTCGGAGACCAACGTTCAGACAAATAGACAAAAACTCTTAAGACGGTCGTTAATTATGACTGGCGCGCGTTGGCGTCGATAAAATAGCAATTTATATTTAAACTAGCTTCCCGCCAGCGGCTTCGCCCGCGTGGTATGTTATTATACATATAAACCTTCCTTAAGAATCACTCTATCTATTAAAAAAACCGCATCAAAATCCATTGCGTAGTTTTAAAGATCTAAGCATACATAGGGACAGACAGACGGCGGATAGCGGCTTTGTTTTATACTATGTAGTGATTTTGGTATTTAATTTGAAATCGACAGACCCTACAATTTTATTTTTGTTATAGATATACCTAAATTACTTTATTATCAAGAAGTTTTTTTGTGCAAAAGCGTCCTCGCTGTCATTGCCACTGTGAGGATTCTGATAAAATCAATAGGTAAATATACAATTAAACACGAAAAGCCTACATCGGCCGTGAGATAGACCTTAAGTAGGTTTATATAATTAAGACAAAATAGAATACATTCGCGATACGTAATCGTCGATCGGTGGGGACGCATTCTTATCCCAATCCACATATTACATTCGAGGTTGCATTAACCTCACTTAACAATATAACAATTCAACTGTAATATTTTTGTGTATTCGACTTTTCTCTATTTAACTGATACAATATTATACTTTTAGTTACTTCAAAGGTGGTCTTATGGCTTGATCATCTTTTCTGAAGACACACACACACACAATGCTTGTAGTCGGTTTAATAATCCTAATAAATTTACTTTTTTACAGATCATTAGACAGCTATATATTGACGCCATTGAGCGACCCACTGGCTATATCGCCATGCATCAACAATGGGTTGCCAGTTGTGTTCTACACGTTCGGCTACCGGGGCAAGGTGGCCGGGCCCGCGACCACGGCCGTCCTCACCGCGTACATAGCGAAGAACAAGAAGAACGTCGTACTCTTGGACTGGGAACAGGAGGCCCAGAGTGGACCACTTGGCATGTCGTTGAGTTACGCGCTATTTGCTGCACCTAATGCTAAAAAGGTAATGTGCTGTCGACAATTTTATTGAACCTCAAAACCCCAAGTCATGCCTTAGAACTCTGGTCCCATACTGTGCGATTCCAGAGGAATTTCCTTCCACGCACGCTCATTTTGTGTAATCAGCTTCCTGCCGAGGTTTTCCCAAGATACTCCAGCATGGGGTTCTTCAAAAAGGGTGTAAAAGGTTTTTACAGGGTCGGCAACGCGCGAGTGATAAGTACCACTGGTGTTGCGAGCGTCAATAGGCTACGGTAACCGCT
This sequence comes from Acronicta psi, assembly GCA_946251955.1. Lineage (NCBI taxonomy): Eukaryota > Metazoa > Arthropoda > Insecta > Lepidoptera > Noctuidae > Acronicta > Acronicta psi. The sequence continues at coordinate 2,912,093 of OX276475.1, read as the reverse complement.
TGCCTTTAGCCGGGCTGTATACTTGTTTGCCACCTTAGTTTAGTGATACTAAAAAAACCTTATTGTTTATTTCATAAGGCTGAAAAGAATCCAAATCATCAAACCATAATATTGTGTAGCTTAAAGCCCTCTATTCAATTATAGGTACCTAATAGGTACCATTGTTTGAAGATAACATGCGTCAAATCAAGTCTTACCAGAAAAAAGTATATGACACATTTCTTAGCGATTCGTAACTAATAATATTTCACACAAATTCATTATACAAATTCGAAAAACATGTTTTAATAAACTAATGAGATCGTTTATTTGTTGGAATATTTAAAAAGGTGCTTGAACTTTACAAATTTAAATTCAATTACTTAAAATTAAATGACTGTATCCAAATATTGTAAACAATGGTTGATAGAGACGAAGCAGATGTTCGGACTATAGTGTATTCAATGTTATTTTCCTTTATATGCTAATGGATTATGCAACATTATAGTACCTACCTAAGGTACCTAATTCTATTTTACAAAAAATCTGTAAGAGGCCAGTGTCACGTTTCGTTTTCACCAGAGATGTACAAATCACATAGCCTGTTTAAACACCTCTGGATAGCCACTAACCGCCGGACTAAAAAACGGAACAAAGTTTGTATTTACATTATCTGCCAAGTAATTTAACGGGAACTTATAAGGAGGTGGTGAAACAGGGCCTAAGTATCTTTGAAAAGATATAAACTTTTTAGTGGTCTAGGTAGCTTAGTAGCTTAAGAGCCTGTCCAGATGACGCGTTTTACGCGTGAGTCGGCTCGCGCGCTGACACTCGCGCGTATTCGAGATACTAGAGCTACATATATCCCGTCCAGATATACGCGCGTTTCCTCATTGTAGAAATTGAAACGCGCGAGTGGACTTCGTAATACGCCTTATCTGGACAGGCTCTAAGTGTCCGGTGTAATAAACCGGAGAGACGCAGGTTCGACCCCTTCCCGAGATCGTATTTTTTTCCATTAACAATATTTAAGTACTTATTATCTTTTCAAAATTAATGCAGGTCAATAAATTTTAAACAAATAACCTTCCCTACAGATCGGCGAAGAACTGGGTGAGGCGATAATTAAATTCACTAAAGCTGGTGTGGATATGAGAGATCTCCACCTGGTGGGGCACTCCCTGGGTGCCCACGTCATGGGGTACGCGGGCAAGAAGACCAGGGACCACGGTGTACCCGTCGGAAGGTCCGTATATTTTTATTTTAACTGTAACTAGCGACCTACACGCGTGCAATATATTCAAAGTAACTCTATTATTTGTCTGTTACCTTTTTACATGGAGGCACAAGCTGTTGATTTGAATCCGACAGTGGGTTGCCCGTGGGTTGCAGCTGAAAATCAGCGTCAGGTGGTCAGTCCTTATCACTGCTGACATTATGCTGAGCTGTGGGCTGTGGCCCTTTTGGCACAACGACTAGGGTATCTGGGTAGTTATTGTTAGTCTTATTAAATTTACCTATGTTATTTTAAATGACCTTCTCGTTTTTGTGCCAATAAATACATTTCCTTTATTTCTTTCTTCTTTGTTAATGACCCTGATAACCAATAAAAACAAAAAAATCTAATGATGAAAAACTGCTAAACATGTTACCGAATACATATTAGGTACTGCTACCGAATGTTGAGTGACATTTCGGGATTCATACTTGGGGTAATATAAGCCCTAAGCATTATCAAATGCCGAGAGGCCATTAAAATAAGAAAAATATAAAAAATATCAATATTGTTGTATACGTAAATTCTCCAAATATTCATATTTTCAGAATCACTGGCTTGGATCCAGCTCGTGCGCTGTTTGAAGGCACGTTAGCGATCAAGAAAGGTCTGGACCGTACGTGTGCGAAGTTCGTGGACATAATTCACACAGATCCCGGTGGTTACGGCACCAGGACCTCTGCGGGCACGGTGGACATCTGGCCCAATTACACCGGCAGGAGCAGCTCGCAGCCCGGATGCCCAACGGGCAACAGTGAAGCGTTCAGCACTGAAGGTAAGCCAATCATTTATTTAAAAATGACGAGAGGACGTTGTCCTGCCCAAATTCGTTCGCAGCGCCACCTAACGGCAAAACAAACCATCCATGGACCCAAAAAAAAACAAATATTGGTCCTACCTTTTAGAAGTGCAATACACTTCTACAGAAGAATTAAAAAGATAACGAAAAAAAATGATCAAAGATAGCGATACTTTTTACCTTAAAAAATGACATTGGATACCGATCAAAAGATAACCGAGGAACTGGGTTCAATTCCAAGTTCGAGTAGTGTTACTGATTTTTTTAAGGAAAGGAAATATATAAATGTAATATGTTATCATGCATAATTAAATACAGTGGCGTGCGGTCCATACATGCAAATAAGCACTGCATACCCTGTCATTTTAGAGTCTAAAGTTCTAAATGATAAATAACAAACATTATTAAAAATCAATCCATAATAATCAAAATCAATAATCTTATTTGGTTTCCGCGCCATCTATTAATTTTTCTTAGAATTACTTGGAATATTAGCTCGCCGTCGCGAATTCATCTGCGATGAATTCGCGGCTCGCACAAGTGGCTCCCTGAGAACCCGTGAGCATAAGCAGTACTGAGGCCTGCTTACGGGACCATACGATTTGATACAATGTAGCTCGCGAATTCACGCACACAGTCACACTTTTTCGGTGTACTACACAACAAAACTATTAGCTGTGTGCGGGTTTTGGAAGCATAGCTTATTTGCAACCCGACCAAATTGAAAAGTCGTAAAGGCACCGCGTAATTGTTCATTGTAAAGGGTAGACTCAAATTGTAGGTATAGTATGGTATTATTTCGTAACAATAGCAGTTTTTTAACGCCATATTGTTTGTTATTGTTTTTGTTTTGAACTTTTAATTGATTTTATTTGCGCAAGTGATTGTGTAAATAATTATTTCGTGAGTTTATTGTAGAAAATTGAAAATTAACCTGTGAGACCCTGTGTTAGTGAAGAGTGTGTTTATTTATGTATATTTAGGGGAAAAGTTTTATTGATTGAATGTACTAAAATAAGGTAATACCTACTACTCGTTATTTTCATACATTTTATGATACCTTATTTATACCTGGCTAGTAGGTTGTGTACACAAATACATCTTACAGTTTCCCTTGCATTTAGTTTACAAATCAAGATAAAAAGATCTCATGGCCCTTCCAAACACCACTTTGGATATCATCTATGCATTTTTAGTATATATCTCTTGTTTAACAATTCTTAGTGGTCGCAACAAACATCATGCGAAATTGCGAAGCCAATGGCACCGCGGTGGCGCGGTCCGCCTCGCGCGTAGCAGTAGGTATGGTGGCCTATGATCGAAACAGGCTGAAACTAAGTAGTTACATACTTATAAGGTTTTTTATTTTAGTTGTGCATACCCTGTCTCAAATTTCTGTGCACGCCCCTGATTAAATACCTACCTAAGTCATTTACTTTTTATTTGGCAGATTTATGCAGCCACGATCGCTCATGGAGATATTACGTAGAAGCTCTCGCGTCACCGACGGAGTTCCCCGCAACAGCTGCCTCCAACTACGATGAATGGGTCGCCAATGGCGGAGAAAGCAATCAGACTATCTATTTGGGCGACCTTACTAGCACAAAGTATGTAATTAACATTGTTTCTTTGATATCTGCCTTGCAACCTTGATCCTGCATAACCAAGGTACAGTACTCGCCAAACTTATTGTCCGGGTTGAAGTTGGCACGAGCTAACTTTAACCCGGCTTTAAAAATCGGGGAAAGAAAAATATTGGGTTGTAACAAAAAAATAAGAATGCTCAAGTCGTAGGCTATCGTTTTAAATCATTTTAATCCAATATTTTTCTTAAAGGTAACGTTAGCTCGAGCCAACTTCAACCCGGACAATAAGTTTGGCGCGAACTGTATGCACGATCGCTCATGAACGGTTAAAAGACTTCACATAGGCTTTACGTACAGAGATTTTTCTGGAAATTATTTTATTACCATCAAATTCCCGGTTAGACAGTTACTTTTATACGAGCAGGTTTACTTTTATTTAAAAACCTCCGACAAAATAAAAATAAAATGTAATTCGCCATTTTGCGGTGACGGCCATCTTGGACTCTCTTATACTATACATAGTATTCTACTAGTCAAGCCTTTTCATTCGATACCCATATTTTTTCACACTCCAAAATGGCCATCTTGGACCGATTTTCATCAAACATAGCATACTCCCGACTAATTCACCTTTCAAACAAAATAAAATCAAAATCGATTAATCCTTTCGGGAATTACGATGCCATAGACACACACACACACAACACCCCGTCGTTATGGCGATGCGTTGGAGGTTAAAAATGAATAAAAACGACAGCCTTACGACTCGAGTTTTCGCTTTTATTAATTTTAATCCAATCTTTTTTTTTTATCTTCCAACTAAGTACCAAGAGATTTGGTACAGTAGCTTAGCTTATATTTGCTACAATAACAAGTTTATTCGTATTAAACTTTAACGCTTTTTATTGCAAGTAAGTATCTACTACGTTAATGGTCAATGATCATTCTTTGTTTTTCTTTAGACATGAGTGACCTCAACCTATTCAATCAGTAATGACGATAATAATTTCGGTCACAAAAAGTGAAGCGTTTCAGAAGAATAAATAGTTTTTACCTATAAGCACTTTTTATTAACCAAATAAAAATCTCGTAGTTTTTAACCAGGATATTACATCATTTTGTTGTCAAGTACAACAAGTCAAGTGGCCTGTTTCACCACCTGATAACTTTCCGTTAAATTACTTGACAGAAAAATTTATACAAATTTTGTTCCATTTTTATATTTTTTCAGCGGTTAGCGCTTATCCAGGGGTGGGCCCTATAAAGAAAATTTTAGTATCAATTCACGTTTTACTTATTGCTTAAATAACATCTTACCTATGATTTAAAATCCAGGCTGACCAAAATAAATATTTGACTAAAATGCTTTGATGTTTCACACCCCGGCGACAAAGGTCGTCACTTAGTAAATGCCGAGACGCCAACTAGTTCAAAACAGTATAAAACACGACTTGTAGAAGTGTTTATAAAAGATCTGCTTTGGGGTTGAATTGGGGTGTTTTGGCAATTGAAGTATTGATAATAAATAATAATAATCAACCCATATACTGTCCCACTGCTGGGCACGGGTCTCCTCTCAGTATGAGAGAGATTAAGTTATAGTCCACCACGCTAGCCTAATGCGGGTTTGCAGCTTCACATGCCGTCGAGAAAATCTCTCAGGCATGCAGGTTTCCTCACGATGTTTTTCTTCACCGTTAAAGCGACTGATAATTATGCACATGATTTCGAAAAGTCAGAGGTGCGTGCCTTGGATTAGAACTCGAGACCTTTGACTTGACAGTGCTGTGGTCATACCCCTAGGCTATCACTGCACTTAGTAGTATTGATAGTTTTACATAATCTTTTTGTCCACAGAGCCAAAGGAAACTTCTACCTGAAGACAAACCCGGAGTCCCCCTTTGGCATGGGCGTGGAGGGGACTAAGCCAGACAAAAACCAGACTAGGGCGCGAAGAAATCCCATACTGACAAGGATCTTGTATTACCTATGAAGATAGCTGTGCTAGACTGATTTAAAAAGACTAAGTAGGCAAGTACCTACTTCGATATTCCTTAGCGGTCAGTGCAGATAAAAAGTATGAGGTATTGTCTACTAACAATTAAAAATTATCCTAAAAGCTATTCAAAAAAATAGAATGCTAGCAGACTGGTGTTGTCAGTGGACTCGGTGTTGCCAGCTTCTATTTATGTTAGCGATAAATAGAAGCTGGAAACACCAAGAGGGTGCCAGCATCTACTCGGTTGATGCCTGTGTCAATATGATAATAAGATTTATGTTGGTATAGCTATATCAATATCTACACAATAATAATGTTTGTTGAATAGAAAACTATTTTAACCCTTTGACCAAAGCCATTTTCTGTGCTCACCCTCTACCAACCACTAGTAATTAGTTATTTTATAAGTGCGCGTGATTTAATTAGAATTTGTACCTCATAATATATAGCAGTCGCCACTGCCCATGTAAATAAATAGGTAGATAGTCTTAAATCGTAAGAATTGTCTATGATAAAAGGTGTTAATTAATAGATGCAAACCCATTGAGCTACCGAAGCTCTCCTGAAGGGCTCCAGAGTAGTCGGGCAGCCATGGTAGGAAAACGATTTTTTCTGTATTTTATATGCACTTATATATATATAAGTAACTACCCGAAATATTTATTGTATTTTAAAATATCTTATACTAAAAGTTATAAATACAAATAATTCACATTGGCAAAAAGAAAGAAAATCATATCGCCAACATTTTCTCTCGAGTTTTTTTTTCATTAAAATTTTACATAAATAATTATTATTATACACCCGCCCCACCGTTCAGTGTTAACAGTGATATTTAAGAGCTTAGCGTGTCTAATTATCTGTTTTATTGTCGACGGTCTTCAAGAGACAAGAACGTGTATTAGTAGAGTTAAAAAGATAAAAATGGCAGTATTGAGTACTTATACTGGAAATTTCTATCTTGATGTGTACAATAAAACGATAAATTTATAGTAAATGCTTTAATTGTTTTCTTAAAATACTATGTAAGACTACATGTACATTATTTACAGTGACTATGTATAAAGTAATACAATGTTATGTACCAAAGTTGCCCTATTAAAATCCTTACATTATGAATATCGCAGCTAAAACGCAACGATTTAAGATCAATTTTGTGTATCTTGCCGGCAAATAACTTGAACTAAAATAGCTGATGCGCAGTAGTTGCCGTAGTAGTACATTTTGCCGCCAACCGCATTGTTTAGTTTTGAGTATATTATAGTCCAACAAATAAAATCAATAGGCATGATGACACCAACTAAGAATGACCGAAATTACGATTTCACGTAATTTTATATGACAGACTGATTCATATATAAATACTTGTTTTTACATTATAAGTGAGATTATATTTATTTTAGCAAAAATTAAAATGCAAAATATATCAATCCGCCATGATAGATCGAACACCAATCAGAAGCGAGTGACGTCAATCTTCTCAAAACAAATATCATCTTCATATTGTTTTTGTTTTTTTTAGGGCCTAATGCGCACCTACTTTTATTACTTTTATTATGTCTGCATCACCCTAAGGTTGTCTGGCAGATAAACATTAGGATTCATGATTATTGCACAAAATATTATCAAAATATGATCAGAACAAACTTTTAAACAACAAACTTTTAATATTGATATGATCAGAACAAACTTTTAATATTAAATTGTCACTTGTCAAGTGTTTACAGAAGATCGACGTCATAGACGACGCCATTGCTATTCTAGCGTTTTAGCGCGGAATTTAAATTGTGTTTTTTATAAGGCTATTTTACCTTCAAAATCATATATTTTTCAAAAAATATGAGTTATTTTGTATAAAGTAGATGTGTAAGAACATCGTGGAGTACTTTTTCAAAATCAGTCATCATGCCTATTGTTGTTAAAAATCCAACATGATAACAATAAAAATACTTAGGCCCAAAAATGGTCCTAAGGATTTCCTTACATACATTTATTCATTCCAAATAATAATATAGATTAGAGAGCGAGAGAGAGTAATGGGACAGATAATCAAACTTACAGTAATTTAGCGTTCATTTCAACTCGTCCTTACCTAAGAATATTATTTCTTTCATCTATTATCTTTTCAATAGTAAAAAAAAATAACTACAAGTCAATTTTAAACAACAATACCACAGAATGGATACTAGTTAACAATACCAATGGTAGACTAGAATGTACTTAAATAAAGAATAATTTTAGTAGATTTTAAATTTCATTTTTGTGACTCGTTTAGCGTGTAAAGCTTTAACATTTAATGTAATTAACTAATAAAAAAATAGTTATGTTCTAATCTAGTATGATTTAATGTAAATAAAAAATAAAATATACAATAAATATTGTTTCAATATATTTTATACGATAACAATTATATCTTCAAACAATGAGGTCCTGTCTCACCATCTCTGATAGTTGCTACCCGCCGGATAAATTCAAAAATAGAATATATTGATATCTGCCAACTAATTTAACGGAAACTTTCCAGGAGGTGGTGAAACGGGCCCATAATGTATAAAACTATACAGGGTGGCTGGGTACAGCTCAATCGGGATTTATTTCCTGTAAATTGCATTCAAATTGACAAAGGAGAAACTTTGTTATGTTTTCTATTACTAAATAGAAAAACACAGAAAATGTCAGGTGGAAATTATTAAAAAATCATTGTATCTCCTAAACAACTGAAAATCGCGGAATATACATGGGGGTGTTTCGGATACCCCTTGATTAGAGGTATCTAAATTTTGTCTTTGGACGTCACTTCTCCGGCCACCCTATATAGATAAGACAAGGCAGCACAGCTGCTAAATGCAATTAATTAGGAAATTTTCTGCAAGATTTTTAGAGGAAAATAAATCTTATTGCCACCCGCATAACTTTAAAAAATATAAGGCCCGTGTAAGCAATAAAAATGAGGTCGAATTACTGATAGGCGTCTTATCAATAATTAATTGGCCACCGCAAACCTCATTTCAATACTTATCTTACATTAATTTATTATGGTCTCACTATAATGTCAGAGATACAAACCTAATGGTGTATTCATCAATAATAATAACATACCATCACGCCTATATTCCCCGAAGGGGTAGGCAGAGGCATACTAATGTACACCCACATGTCGCCGGTATGTTTAGGTCCCATGTTATAGGGGGCGAGCCTATTGCCATCAACCGGGCACAAATCCAGACACCGAGCTGATACTAGGAATTTCACAGAGAACCCAACAACACGAGTAGCGTAGAGTCGCGCTTGGGACCACTAGACCAACGAAGCAATAACCTAATTTTGTATATTTATTTTGTGTCCAATCTCACAAAAGAACGGATCTTGGAAATTTGATCAAATAGTATTAAAATGCATAATACTATGTTCATTTAAAATATTAACATAGACCATTTACATATTTCTCACTATATTCCGCGACGTAATATCAAATATCGAAGAGCTAATTGTAATTTTCGCGTCCACCAATATTTTTTTAACATAGCAACACCAAATAAAGTCACTTACACACGAACATCACCGAAGCTGGTGTGGTTGGCACTTCGGCAGTTCAGAGATAGCTGTGCTAAGTGGGGGACGTCGAGTAGAAGCGCTTCATGGTGACGTCGATGTCGACGATCGCGTTGCGAACGTCGTGCGTCGCCGCACCTATCGTCTCGAACGTATTCGCTAGGCGGTCAATCGCTCGCGCCTGCGACACAATAAACAAAATTCTAGAAATAAAAACATATCTCCTTTGCTAAACAAGACAAAGACGACACGATTAGTACAGTTTGTTTTGGCTCAGCATCTGCTCTACAGGTCGCGGGTACGATTCTTACACAGTACAATGTTGTAGTCAAAATGTAGTTGTTCTGTGTCGGACGTTCTATAAACGCGAATCACAGACTCGGCTCTCTGCCTGAGGCCCTAACCGGTTAAGCATGTGAAAATTTGTGTTTGTAAATACAATACAACAAAAAAGTGAGGTGCCTCTTACTTTTTCTGAAGACAACCGTAGTTCAGGATTATTTTATCTTTGTAACCAGTTTTGCTTTGACAGATTTGGTAAAGTAAGTTAAGTACATATGAAAAGACATTATCAGAGCACAGAACAGCTCCCGAAAGCTAGACAATATACAATAAAATGGTTTTCAGTAATATTACCTGTATTTGCGAGGCCTCAGCTAGTCTCTCCATCGCCTGCGCATTTACGTGGGACGCGTGAGCTAGCTGCGACATGGCCGCCGCCTGATCACTCATCACTTTTACCTGTAGATTAAATAAAAGTGAGAATGAACTGTAGGCTTCCTTTGGGCACCACTGTGTGGCCAAATATATCTCAATGTACTTAGTAGTGTGCAAACATTATTGTGCCTTTTTGGCCATTGTAACCCGTGAATATGCTGGCCCAAAGAGACTTTGCAACTGACAGAATAATAAGCACAATTAGCCCAAGAGCTTATGACGAATTTACAGGTATTTTAGGCAAGTTGATGTAATAATTGTAAACTATATTATTATGTTAGTGATACTGGAATCAAAAGCACACCTGTGACACTCCATACAAACTTTCCAATACCGCTGCACACTACAATACCAAATGTCAGACGTCAAAATTACGTTTGTACACATGCAAATGTGTGCGTGAAGATGCGTAGGGTTTGTTGGCAGTCCGGCAAGAACACCGCAGGATGCGGGGGAGCTGAGGTATCTGACGTTAGGGAGGGGCGGAGAGTGGCCATTCTGTTATTATTTATTATGTCGAAAGACGGGCAGGAAGTGTTCTGTAATTTTCCTAATCCACTATGTTTTTAATAACGTCATTCAAAGACTGTAAATGATGCAGACCAGTGAAGAGCCACCTATACAGGTGAATGATCGACGGATCAACTAAGCGAGGACTGCCCTTATCTCCACATCTCATTCGACGCCCTAGAGCCTCCGCTTGACCTTACAACTTGCCCCCAACTAATTGCTAAAAGCATTATTCGCATTTACCAATTTCTCCATGATAGCAATATGCCTGTCTTCAACATCAGCCACAGGGTCCTCAAATGCTAGCACAGGATCTGACTCCACATGGTTCTGGTCCATACTGTCCTCATAGAAACTCTCTACTATGAAGTTGGACTCCTGCTTCACGGTGCCACGCGGTTCTGAAAAACAAAATTATTTATGGAACATTTCTTTTTTTATTTATGTTCAATTAGCTTTCCGCCAGGGGCTTCGCCCACGTGGTTAGTTGGTCTAGTTAAAGTTATAAGAAATATTATAACTTTCACCCCCTATTTCAACCCCTTACAGACCTTTTCCGCATTAAAAAGTAGCCTATGTTTTTTCTCACCAAATTTCATTTGAATCGGTTCAGTAGTTTTGGCGCGGCAGACAGACAGAGTAACTTTCGCATTTATAATATTAGTAAGGAATACGATTATTACAATATTAGAGACACCCTTTTGCTGATATGTTTAGGTCCCATGTAATAAGGGGTAAGCCTATTACCATTAACCGGGCACACATCCTGAGGTTCATGTAATAAACATTGTTAATAAAACATAAAACCAACATATAAGATGATAATCTCAATACTTACTACCTTTATCATTAGCAAGAAACAGGTCCCATATCTTTTTCTCAATGTTAGAACACAAGTTATTAGGGTCCCCCCCACCACCCTGTACCTTAGCTCTCACCGTTGACTTTTTATCAGCCCAGTACTGTAAAATAAAAATATTTTTTTAAACCCAATACAGCTGCACCTAATCAAATAGTCACAAACTTTTTAAGTTGATTTGTACACAGATGCTTTGACAACTATTCTAATATAATATTCAAAAAACTTTAAAAACAAAGGAAGTTATTGCTTTGTTTATGTTGTTAAACTAATTTTGACCATTCTTTTATTAATCTGTTACATTTAGAGACTTCTGCATTGGCCCCATATAAATTTGATTATTGTTTGACCATCAGTTCTTTAGATTTACCATATGATGCTAGACCTATGACTCAGCAGTTTCCAACAAGTAGCCTTACATTGCAAATACCAGAAAAAGCTAGAACAATAATGATGAATAAGTTTCATATTCTGCATAGTTCAATTTCAATTTCAAAGCCTTTATAACCAACTTGTTTTTTTTTTATTATTGTTACTCAAATTCACACATTTTAAACAGTTTATAAAATAAGAATAGTAAATGATGGTTGCACATTGGATGCTTTTGTGAGTTACTTTTAGTTTGTTGGTGTGTCCTGTGACACATAAGCCTTCTCCAGCTGTCTCTATCTCTAGCTAGACACATCCATAATGGGCCAGTCCATTTTTTTCATATCATCAGACCATCTTTTCTGATGTCAGCCTCTTTACTCTGCCTAATAAATGTAATTAATTATTCTATAGGATTTTATCAAACTTACTTTAATCCAAGACTTCATAGGCCTAGTGGGGCCAGTAATATTATTAACTATTCTGGTCAGCTTGAGCCACAGTTTTTTACTTTCATCCCTGCCCTCCAAACCTCTCAACTGACCTAGTGCTAGAGCCGTATGCTTCTCCATAAAGTCCACTATGGCCGTCACCTGCTCCAAGCTGGGGCGGGACTAGAAAAATGAAATACATAAGTGAGTAGTGTGTGTGAACCCTAGTTAATTTATTGGTACACTATCTGCATTTATTATAGAAACCATCAAATCAGCAAGTTCAGAAGAACTATAAAAGGTCAGAATCATTGTAATTAAGAAACTAAGCACCTTTACCCGATTGTAATAAAATGGATAAGTACTTATTTATTATAATGTGTTTTTGATTATTATGTTGTTGTGTATGATTAAATATTTATTACTCTAGGTCAGACTGTATTATATCTAAATGTTAGTGCCTGTAAAACAAAAATAAATTTGGAAGTGTGAAATAGCCTTGCTGGGTAGTTTAAGTATAAAGTCAATGCAGGATTGCAGGCTAATCATGCTAGAATTGCAGATATATTCTACTAAGACTTAGTACTATTTATAGATGTGTTGATGTCATATCTAAGAAAGTTGATTTCAGTGAGTTACAGTTGTGGGCCTGAGTAAGTAAGTCTTAGCATAAATACTTATAATATTAGCGTCTATAAAAGGCATTATACCTCAATATAAATGATCAAACTTTTTGTAATGCGAGCATTACGAACTTGCAGAACTCAAGATAAACTTTAAACTCACTCTAAAATTCGAACATCTCTCGCCTCATCACCAGCGAAGCGACAATGATATGAGTAACAGTGTAACACGCGCAATGCGCCAAGCCAAGATCCCATCGAGTTGTAAGTGTAGTGAGAATGTGATGAAAATTATAAAATGTTTGTGTTCCACTTACCGCTATAACTCGATCGGTCATATTGAATAATACTTTTGATTCAATGTACACTTGGATGTGGTATTATTTCAACATAAATCAATATTTCAACACCAAACTAGACCTGAGCTTCCATTTCGAACCCAATTCATCTTCAGTACAATAAAATAACTTGGTATCTTCGTACAAAACGTAGATTCGTTATCAAAATATACATGACATGATAACCATTAGTTGGGGTTGGGGGCGTCGAATCGAATCGGAATCAGAATTCAGGATCTGGTCGAATCGTCGATTTTCGACCACCGCTCCACTTCTAAATTCTCAACATAACTTCAAGCTATAGGCAGGCATAGGTAGTTGATTTGGTTTTTCTTTAAAAAATTTTGTGTATAATAAAAATCGCAAAAATGTAGACCACTTTCTCGTATCATACCGGTTTTATGAAATGAAATGGTTCACACGAATAAACAACTGCGTAGGTACCGTAATATTCGATAGTAGAGTACAGTTCTCGCCAAACTTATTGTCCGGGTTGAAGTTGGCACGAGCTAACTTTAACCCGGCCGTAAAAATCGGAGAAACCAAAAAATATTAGATTGTAATAAATAAAAACGAAAGCTCAAGTCGTAGGCTGTTATTTTATATCATTTTAATCCAATATTTTTCTTTCTCTGATTTTTACGGCCGGATTAAAGTTAGCTAGTGCCAACTTCAACCCGGACAATAAGTTTTACGTTAACTGTACTTCTCTAAACTAGAGGTGGGTAACTCACCAAAAATACGCGAGCTACAGGACTCAGGTGAATGAGCTGACTCAATGACTCAGCTCGCAGATCAGCTCAATTTGAACCGGTACAGTAATCTAAACCGATTTACCGATTACCGAGGTGGCAAGGTCTGAGATCCAATCTTCTAAATAAAATATTTCAAAAAAAAAAGTCGATAAGTTTATTGACAAAACTGCCAATGTTTGAATCTTGAATATGTTTCATGAAAAAACCTAAAATGTCAAACTCAACTTCATTATCTTGAAATGTCAAAATTGACAAAAAAAAACCTTTACCGATTTTTGTTGTACCTACTAGAGATGGGTCGTTGACAGTATTTCCCTTAACGAAACGTCAACGTTGATTTACGTTCGTCAACTAGTTGATCAACTAGTTAAATTCGTCAACGAGTTAACGTACTTCTAATGTCAACTTGCAACGTAAACTGTTTATTGATATGAACGGCTTTTATTCAACGCTACTTTTATGTACGCTACTTAGAGTTCAAATTGTATGAAATGACCGTCCCTCGCGACTTACGTTATTATTAACGTAAGTTCTTTAAATTTGCTCAGTTCGTTTCATTTGCGTTCTCGATTATTGAACGACAAGAACGAGTTAAATTCATAAACGTCGTTGACGAATTCAACTACGAACGAGAAGAACGAGTTAAATTCATAAACGTCGTTGACGAATTCAACTAGTTGATTCATATACAGTTAACGTTAATACGTTGACATGAGATCAACGGTTGATTCAACTAGTTCGTTGATTCAACGCTCATCCCTAGTACCTACTTCTGTTTGTATTGTTTAGCTACAAAAATTAAATAATATTGAGTTGTGGCGCGATCAGTGGTTTCTTTCTTGCTCTGCTACTATTTTTCAGTGAATGTTTATATTATTATATTTTCCAAGAATTCAATAATATAAATACTAAGTGCTGTAGCCGTAAGAGCTGACTTTAATTTCTCCCTCAATACATTTTACCGAATTAAAAACAATGTTTTGGTAAATAGTGTGCTTTAAAAAGGAGAATAACAGTACTAAGAATAGAAAATGGCAAACTCCGTAAATATATCGATAGAAGCACCAATAGAAAACCAAATTCAAGAGATTACTTATGATGGCCAGGAGATATATCAAGCGTAAGTATTTGTTCTTAGATACTCAAGATACCTAGTACAAACCGAAGAGAAACATTTTTATTTTTTTATTTATAACTTATAATCTGTTTACAGGCCTCTGTCCATGTCAGAAAACCTGGCCAGGCTAGCGCAGAAGATTGATTTCTCAAAGACTGAAGATGAGTTCTGTAACATCAAGAAGGAAGCGGAGAGTAGCTCCGACTCCAAGTCCGAGGATGAGAACAAGGAGCCTGGGTATCAGTCAAGTTTGTGGCCTTGGGACTCAGTCCGCAATAAACTCAGAAATGCACTGACTGAGGTCTGTGTACTGGCTGATGTACTCAGTATTGCCAAGGAGAAGAGATACATGGTAAGGAACATGAAACTACTAACTTTAATTATTATTATAAGCCTTATAATGCTAAGCCAGTCAGTGTTCCTGTAACTGTTATTACATTAGTTATTATTATGTTAATTTGTTACCTATTTGTAGAATCATCTAATTGGCAAGTGTTGTTTTTATCTGTACTCTGAAAGATTTTGTCCACAGTTTGTGCTATAATTTGCACATAAATACAAAAAATATTGCTCTCAAACTTTTATAACACCTATATTATATATTTTTTTCTTTTGAGAAGACTATACTTCTTGCTTCGGTTGATTTGGTAGACTTATATTAAAAACAGTTGCATGTTTCCAGGTTTTGGACCCAGTTCAGCCTGAGCAAGTTGAAGGCAGACCCATGGTTCAAGTTTATGGCAGGAAGAAAGCTCTGGGGGCAGCAGCGGCAGTGCTTCTGGCTGGTGTGGAGCGTCTTCGTGCCAGTGAGACCATGAGAATGACCCGCAACATGCCAGACTTTCATATAGATCTGTTGAGACTGCGCCAGAACTGGAGGCTCAAGAAGGTGTCCAACACTATTGTTGGTGATCTTAGCTACCGTACTGCTGGCTCTAAGTTTAGTCAAACTGGGGTTTTTGAGGTCAGTGTACTAATTAAATACATTTTAGCATATATTTTAGATTAAGCAATGCTTCTGTGTTCATAAATCTTGTCTTTATTTAGGTTCAAATAAAGACAAGATATATGAACATAAAAGAAGTATGCAAGAAATGTAGCAAGGGACAAAAGTAAGTGGGAGTAGTTTCTGCTTACCCCCATGCAGCTGTGGAGAAAAGGTGTGTGTATAAATAAATAGCTTCTGAATTCTCTCAGTATATATGTATTAATGTCTTCAAAATCTTTATTTGTAAAAATGTGGTATACATTACATAATGTTGTCAATGTAGAAGTGAGAGGAGGACAAGCTAGATGATCTTTTTCTATCATCTCTGTTAAGATTGAAGAAGATATTGTTTATTGGCCCGGCTACATGGTACTGTCATGCCTGTCATGCGCGCGCAGGCCTGTGCAGTCATGACTGTACAAAAAGTTGGAACATTGGGGACTGTGCGAGCACAAACCAGTTTGCACAGGTATGCTCTTATGTAAAATGGAGCATGTTAGACGGGCCATTAAACATCATTTCACATAACAGGTAACCAAAGCTCCTGAAGATCAAATAGCACAAGCAATGAATGCAGCAGGACCTGTGCCATCTGCATTGCGCGTCACTGTACCACCTGAACTCCAAGGCGTTGCATTCATATCTGTGCTGTGTCAAAAAGGTACAGTATACTTCTTATTTTTATAACACTGGGTTTCTTCTCAAAACTATTATTATATTATTATTTTATACTACTAATTATTGTCCACAATATTCAGAGATGAATCTGAATTTCTGAACATTGTCTCAATACAAATTTGAAATTGGAAGCATAAGTTTATGTTTAGATTTGTCCCTGAATCTCAGCCTTGTATAGCTCACACATTTGGTATAACATCAGGGTATCTAAACGAAATCCAAACTCACATCTAGCCTAGACACTACTACAGCACTAAACACACAATTTTTTTTCTAAACGCTGTGTGAATATACACTTCACAGAAATATATACATAGGTATGTTTCATGTCTGATTGGATCCAATGTTACTTAACTTGGCAAACTTTATTTTCTCTAGAACAAGAAGATGTAGTGACAGCTACCCTAAGTTCGGCTGCTATCAACTGCCCTGGTACTCTGCCAGGAGACGGGGCAGAACTCCACTGGCAGCAAAAACTAGAGGCTGCACAGAATGTGCTCTTCTGTAAAGAGTTGTTCGCGCGACTGGCAGCAGAAGCTGTGCAGCTTGACGCATCTATACCTCACATGGTAGTCGGCAATCAGATTATGGCCACTGTAAGTAGAAAGGATGAAATAATTATTATAGCTATGGTATTTTTTCTAGCCCAATTTGTCCCACAGCTGGGCAATCTTCTCTTCCTTTGTTCCAAGCTGAGCATGAGCATCTATTGATTTGAATATCCAATCTCTCTTGTGAGAGTCCAAGTCGTTGTGCCACTTCCACCTGGGCTGACCATGCTGTTGTTTCACTCCGCGTCCCGCACGGGCGAGGTCGGCCCAGACCATATAAATTGATTTCGCAATTTGTGCCAACTTTTGCAATTAATTCATTTGCTATACTTGCAAAAGCCAATTAAATTAATTTTAGTGAATAGACAATTTTTTTATTTTTTTATATTTTGTCAGAGGTTACACCTTTGATTATTTAGTCAAACATAAAAAAGTGGTTTAATACTTTTTTACTTTTAGGTTCTACCTGGGATTCAATTGTTGATTGGACTTTGTCACAACAATGGTCAGAGTAATAACAATGCTAATCCAGAAGGAGTCAAGGTTTGCTACAAAATAAATCTTTTTTTTTTAAGATGTGTATTGCGACCTTGCCCACTTATACTTTTTTATTCCTCTAGCCGGAAAGTGCAACAGGCAAGTCTGATCACGACCATGTTCTGGAACATTCATTACATCAGCTACTCAGAGCGGTGCATCATGCTAACACGCATCATCCCTTCCCTCACCCAGCTACAGGACCACTTGGACCTTCTAAACGCCGTTGTCTGGCTGGTAAGTTATATAAATTGACGGTCTTGGTCTGATAGGCCTTACTTTATAAAAGGTATTTTTATTGCATAATCATGTAAAACCATGATCACATTCTCCACTAAGGAAATTAATTTTATGTTGCATGTACTGTTTGTTTTAGGTCCCATGGCAGCAGATCGTTATGAATTGCTAGATATGAGTAAAGAGCAATCTTTGTTGGAGCAAATTATTCAACAAGCACAACATTTCTTTATGCGGAGGCGCAGTGAATATGTACTTGATACTATAGCTAAAGAGGTTGGTAATATTATTTTTTTATAGGTATTACATAATGAATGAATTATTTGAACGTAATCTATCTGGTCAATATTCAGATATAGAACAAATTTGAGCCATTCAGTCCTTTTAATTTGCTCTTGTCTCTCAAAGAGACTTGAATTAAGGAATGAAGGAATTAGAAATTAAGATTAAATTATCAAAATCAATTTAGCAGTTTTTGAGATGACCACAAAACAAACCCACATAATCACAACCTATGGTTTTCTATAAAAAAAATCAGTCTTAGGTAGGGTAGGGCATAGGTAGTTAATTTATTCAAATTTAAATTGTGAACATTTCTGTAAATGGAGTTTCTAATGTATTCTATTCACACTTTGTCCTTCTACACAGGTCAAAGACCCCCTAATCGTGTCACACTGGAATGCTCTAAACAGCCCTACGCAATCATGTGTCAAGATCAATATAATGGCCTATGGGTAAGAAAACTAAACAGAAAATGTTTTTTTATATTGATTAAATCTAAATCCATCAACAGTTGAATGTTTTAGTTCATGGTTATATA
This sequence comes from Acronicta psi, assembly GCA_946251955.1. Lineage (NCBI taxonomy): Eukaryota > Metazoa > Arthropoda > Insecta > Lepidoptera > Noctuidae > Acronicta > Acronicta psi. Next base: position 2,893,372 of record OX276475.1, on the reverse strand, counting down.
TGCTTATGTGGCAAGATAGGCCTGTTTTTGTAGCCAAAACCAGTACTTATACAAGCTAATTTGGAGGTTAAATAACATGTTGCAATCTCATAGAACTATTTTGCACAATATGGTTCTATATTGAGCAATAATGTTTTTGGTACAGTCCTATGTCTGGCTATGAAGGCAGTGTAATAATTGTGCCCAGTGTTTATTTGACCAGACCCATTAGCAATATCTTAGGTAATAGGTAACATACTAGGTGATCAACTAGTTTGTTTATCTGATGACTGAGGCAGGAGGCCAAGACTAAAACACACATGACTCAAGTTATATACATTTCTAGTATAAGCGGACCTCGCATTGCGTACAAGGAGAGGTCTTTTTATACTGGTAACTTATAGCTTGATGTGTAGCCTGTGTGATATAGGTATAGTACCTACTGTTTACAAGATTATAAATAAAGACAGACGGAGATGATAAAATCCATTTTAACTGACACCAAAATAATGATAGCTGTTATTATTGTGTATTATGTATTGTAATTATCTGAATAGAAATATTTTGGACTTTGCGCTCATGCATATCAGAGTATGTTCACCTTCAGACTATGTATATTTCATTGGTGTACTCTTGTCATATAGGTACGATGCAGTATGCAGAACGTCACTAGTGGTACATGTCGGTGAGAAGACCCTCAAGTGCATTTGCCGTGACGGCAAAGTGAGACATTTGTCTTATGAGCTGCAGGAGCTAAGGGATCTCATATACTGTCAGGTAATCTATGATGGTTCTCAAATAAAGTATTTACAACTACAATAACCTTGTTTGAATGGGGTCTACAAATCGCCTCTGTTGGTTGGTTTCGAATAAAAATTAAAACATTTTTTAGGTTGGTTGACATGTGGTGGAAACTGGCAAGTACCTATTAGCAAGAGGCATTAACGTACAGTACGATTCAAACTTAATGGCGGCTCGGAAGTTAGCTTCTCGCTGGTCGTTGCGCAGTACCCCACCTGACCCCACCTCTCACCCCCGCCGCTGTCACATAAATTCTGTACTGCGCAGCGACACGCCTCAAGTGCCAAGCCGCCATTAAGTTTGAATCTCATACTATAATTAGGCCATTCTCGGGGACCTATCCAATGGCTGCCCCAAAAAAAATACAATTCTGTGGTGCCCGGCCTCTCGAATCGAAGTTTGGCCACGCCCCAAGCTTTACCAACTACGCCAAAAGTTAGGTTATGTGTTAATTGGTTAGGTATTAGTCGTCAAGCTCAAAAAATATAAGTTTAAAAAAATGTGTGATTTATTTTAACACATTCAACATTCCCATACAAGATTAGACTGATATTAAAGTGTTTATTCAAATTTTATACTGATAAGAAAAACACCAAAGATAACCAGTTAGGAATTTTACAGATATACCAACATCAGATGACTGCAGTGCAGGCTGTGGGCCGGTGCATGGGCTGGCAACTGCTGGCCAGTAGTTCGCACCTGGGCTCAGGTCCTGTGGAACCACTTGGCAATGCATCTTCATGTCTTCTTGCTTCCCCTAATGGTTGGTTTATGTTGAGATTTTGTATTTTGCCAATATTAAACTTTAGATTATTACAGCAAATTGCTTCTGGGTCCAGGTGCCCAACAGACTTAGCATTGTATCTTCACTTTGTTACTTGATGAGTTAAACGTATTGCTTTTCATTATAGGTGACAGGATGATTGCAATAAGATGTGAGCCATCGGTTGGTATTCAAGTATTCATAGCTCAATCTCCTAGAAAAGACTTCTTCACTAGTGAACTTGTTCAAGACAAAAAATGGGAGCACCTCGGCGGAGCCTTCAAAGAAATTAAATTGGAAAAAATGGAAGGCAAAAACTTTTTGAACAAGATGGAGCTTCTAATGGCGTGTCTAAGCAGCCCTTCGTAATATTTATTAGAAACTAGCAATAAGAATAATTTTGTGATGTCATTTTGTATGAACATATAAAATAATAAAAATCAAATTGAATTGTAATCATATATTTTTTTAAAGAAACTTAGCAATTAGGGTGCTTAGGCAGAATGTTAAGTAATCACTGAAGGATTGTTCTTGCATTTCTCGAAAAATCAAATGACCCGAGATCAGAATTCCAAGGAACTGAAACAAAAATATCTTCGTTACAATCATTATAGGCACACAGTGAATATAGGGTTTTGAAAAGACTTGAACTTACATACAGTTGATGACTTTATCCGTTGAAGTGTAACAGTAACATAGGTTATAGATTACACACATTTATCAGTATTTTAACAAAACAGTTTCATGGACAGTAAGTGAATAAACAACAGGAGTTGTTTTCACACAAATTTATTGAATCAAACAGATACGAGTTACACACATTTTAAATGCTAATTGTTAGACAAGTGTTTTAGTAAAATGACATTGAGTACACTAGGTATAATAGATAGTTAAAATCAAATGCTATTACCTCTAATTCCTTGAGACATCAATGGAACACCTCCTAGTATTATATTAAACCCCCAGTTTTTACCAGACATTGAATTTAACACTTAGAAGGCTTCAGATTACGATAACACTAACACCTAACATAAAACTAATACTAAATTAATATCGAGACAATGGCGACCTAGATCTGAAGTTGCCGCCGCCGGAGCCATACTCATCGCGTTGGTTGTTGCGATTGTAGGGCCGGCCGCCGCCATACGAGTTGAAGGATCTGTTGCCACCTCCAGGTGGTCCTCCAAATCCGCGACCTCTGAAGCCGCCGCCGCCACCGCGTCCTCCTCGGAAACCACCACCCCTGCGGGGCCCGTCTCGCTTCCTGGAGATCTCTACTTTTAGGGTCGCGCCTAACATCTCAAATCCATTCATCGCGCTACACGCATCCTCAGCCTCCTGCAAGTTCTCAAATTCTATGAAGGCAAAACCCGGTGGGTTGAGTGCCACCCAAACGGAGTTTAGTTTTCCGTATTTATCGAATTCTCTCTCGAGGTCTTCTTTCTTGATGCCTTCCACTAATCCGCCGACATACACGCGAGTACCACCAGAACTCATGATTGTGTTGAAATCTAAAAATAAAAGATTTTAAACTTAATTACACGTAAATAGATCACAATTGCAGGTTTGAAATTATTGATCATAAAAGTTACTACGACGCGACCGTACTTCGCACGGAAATAAATATATAAATACAATGAAGAAAACAAAATGTCGACACTGCACAAGCATTGCCACGCCACGCCAACAATTATAATAAAACGTATATTACTTGGTTATTAATGAAAACTTACATGTAACGTTGATATAAAAATGATAAGGAATTAAAATTGACCCAAAATTACCTAAATTATAACTTTATTCCAACTATTTTAAATATAAATTATGAAGACATAAAAGAGTCGACGAAATTTATGAGTGAGTGAACGATACGATCGTTAAAGAGAAACGCAAAAGAACGCAACGGAATAAAATGGAATTGAATGAATGATACCCAAGATAGCGTACTTGTCAGTGTTGCAACTTAATAATATTTACTAAGCCTAAAAAATGATTAAATAATTATGGATATTCTTAAATTTTATGATAATAACAACATCAAGTTACACAAATATTTCACTAATTTATTTTCATGTCAATATTTATTAAGAATTATTGATAAAAACAATAAATTATAAAAGATGTTAGGAAAGAACGAATGAGTGAACTATTAGTAAAAGCGTCTCACTAGCGCCGCTACGTGACGTCACAATCAGGAAGTTGCCCGAAGTAAACTACTACAATGTTGATGGTGGGGAGGAGGCTTTTGATTTGATAGAGTGAGTGAGTGAGGTTGATATGCGAGGAGGGTAGGGAGGAGGAAAATACACATACACGAAACCGGACAAACGACTCTGTTCAACGGTCGCGCCGTAGCGCGCAATCGCGCATTTTTGCTTGTTTTATTTTTACTAGCCCCACCTTTGTTTCGTTATGAATTGTTTTGATTCAAATTGTATACCAATTCATGTGAGGATTAATGTAGAACTTTGTTTACCTCTGAAAATGTGTTGTATCGTATAGTGACGAGTTACCTGTGTGATGTTTGGATAGGTGTTGAAATAGGTTGCTGCAGGTGAGGAGCCGTAGTAAAAGTGAAATGAATATTTTTGTGTTCAGTTAGTGAATAATGGAGTGCTGTAAAGATATGGGTGTGCAGAAAAGGCACAGTCAGTTCAGCGACACGAAGTACAAGTGGAGGACAGTGTTAGTGTACGTCATAACGGTTCTGTATTGCTCTAGTGGTTGTAAAGGACAGGAGTTAGTTGGAACGGCGGACCCTTATCTTCTAAACAAGTCGTTAGGTCTAACGGAGTTGCCGGGCGGTGAGTTGACCGGCGGACGGACGGTGTGGAAATCTGATGGTAGCCCATACCTGCTGCGTGATGATCTGCTCATAGAAAGAGATGCGGAACTGTTGGTGGAGCCAGGAGTTGAGGTGCGGTTTGCACCGATGATCGGCATCACGGTGCGTGGGAAGCTAGACGCTGTGGTAAGTAAAAAAGACAAATCATTTCCCAAAATTGATACCTTCCTCCTTCGATCAACCTTCCTCGAATAACAAGTACCTATAAAAATAATTAAAAAATCCTTTCTCAGGACCCCGTAGATAGCAACTTTTGCTAATATTGCTTCTTTGAGACTGGTTTCAGAACTAGACGCCTACAAGCTTACTTTGTAATTTCTAAGTTTGCTGCCGCTAGGCAGGTTTTATTATTGTAATTCTAACTGAAGTAATAAGTATTTTTAGAACGTAGAACAAGTAACTGCTTATCGTGGTATGAACATGTGATGCGTAGAAGTGAAGAGCATGTTACCAAAAAGGTTTTTAGCATGAATGTGGATGGATATAAGGGAGGAGGAAGACCAAAGGAAAGATGGATAGACTGTGTGAGAAAGGATATTAAAAGACAGAAAGGAATTGAAAGACGAGATGACGGCTAATAGAGATCTATGGAAGAAAAAGACATAGCTACAAAGCTGACCCCAAGCTAATTGGGATAAGGACAGGAGGATGAGAACGTAGAACAAGTTGCTTACTATAATAGTGTTGAATGCAAAATAAACATCGTATTAGATTCTAATTAAAGCAAATACCAATACCTACCCATATCCCAATAAGACGCTTTTCCAAACATTTAAACCTTACTTACTTTTTGAAGTAAATTGTAACGCAAATGAAGAATCAAACCAGGCAGAAACATCAGCACAGTGTATTTGCCATTTGAAATAAAGTTTTGTTTTTCCGCTAATCACTATTTTATTCCTGAAAATACCTCAATACCAGAATACCTCCGATTAATCCCCAAAATTGTGAGTTAAAATTACTGTCTAACAATTATTGATCACGCTTCCATCGATAAACAAGCAGTTGATAAGTTTGTGATAACGGCACGTACCTGCGTACCCTGATAAGGGCTGGATATTGAGCCCATTCAACTGATATTGACTTACTCACCTGTTTGTGTGCCGAGCAAATATTTGATACTTACATTGCGAAATATATATTATGCACAATCACCAAGCTCTACAACCTAATTTACTGCAAATTTGTAACTTTAGTGATCTTTGTGCTAATTTTCGAATAACAAAATGCAACCTTTAGAGTTTAGAAATCATCGTAGGTGTCCCTTCCTATACTATCTCCTTAGCAGGTACCTATAAAATGCTTGACACACATCTGTATAGGTTGCCTGTTATTTCTGTTCCCTTATTGTAGTTCCCCGCGAACACAATCACCATAAAAGTAAAAAGAACTACTTGTTAAAGACTTCAGTTACAGAAGATTTACAAAAGAACTGCCACAAAAAAGCGCACCATTTGGGATGAAAATATAAAATTGAAATACTTATGTATAACCCCAAAGGTAACATGCGTTCTTTCATATATGTAGGGAAGTAATATTTATGTTTGAACTCATAGTTCTACTTGTACTTGAACGGACGTACAGAATTCACAACACACAAGAAACAGTGAATGAATCATGTACCTAACTAATTAATAATGATGAGGAACACGTGTTAATGAAGGCAGCTGATACTATAAAGGCGCCGGCTGTACCTGACCCATGCCGACCTCGGGTTTGGAGCGACATCCTTTCGCTAATTCAATCAGCTTGGAGAAATCACTTCGGTGCTGACCCCTCCGCATGTTTTACGATAGACAACTTCCTTTAGAAGTTTAGATAATCCTGGAGACGTTGTTCCAAAGATTTTTTTATTGGGCAGAAATTTTGTGATCCTAGCGATAAATTTATTACTTGTTGATGCAGACCAGGGTTTAAAAAATCTTTCGGATCGTTCGATGTCGATGTCATTATTGCAGAGAACATTCAAGGCATCTCGCTAAAAATAATTAGTAATAAAAGTCATTCATTTAAATACCTGTATACCTTGATTTAAGATTTTTCTACGGGAAAGGAGCGGTGTAGACAATACACATAATAAAGCAAAAATAGTCGACAAAATTAACTTCTGTCGAATCCATGATGCGCGTTTGATTGCCGGCGCAATTTAGATTTCACTTCACATTTGATTTCATACAACATTACATTTCTTTGCAGTACATTACAGAATACAGAATTGAATTACGCATGTCTAATTCGTTTGACTGTAAGCCGGGATTCCACGTACCTAATAGGAGAAAAGTATCTCACGCTAGTTCATTGTGTTTATGAGTCAGTTATCTAGTCGTACTAAAAAGTTTACTCAATTAATGTCCAATACAGCTAATTTTATTTTACCTAACTTTTCAGCTATTTACTTATTTTAAGCTCAAATGCTAGGCCAATTACCGTTCTTGTCTTTCTTTAACTTTTGCTTACCTTTGTTAATATCTAATGTTAAGGCAATTAAATTAATCGTTAGCAATTAACTGAATGACATTGTCTGCTTTCCATATAAATACTTTCTTTGCTGTAGGCCCTGTACTGGGAATTTACATAGCTTTAGAATTTAACGGAGTTCCTTGTCCTAAATCTACCTACCGTAACGTACCTATGTGTAAGAATTATTATTATTGGTATCTGATAAATGTAAGAATAGTCACAGTTTGCACATAAAGACCTAAATCTCCATTGGATTTCATCTTCTATTATTTTGAACAAATTATTTTATATCTGGGGAAATCTCATTTGTAGAGAGTTGCATTAGGAAAATTAGTTTCGTTTGTAGGCACCTACACAAATGACCACGATTTTTCTGAATACCTAATACAGTAAAACGCTAAAGTAACTTTCACTAGTTACTTCAGACATTGTTTGAAAAACGAAAATATGTAAGTATTTTGATGGTCTTGCGGCTAGCGATGCCCCCTTAATGAGCTCAATAATTGGATCAATTTTTTTTATGTCTACTAGGTATGTATTGCTGGATTGAGTAATACTTTCACTGACTGAAACCAATTCTCTTATCTGACCAACCGAAAAACCTGAACGCGTGGCGTTTGTAGGGCTGTTCATATCAAAATTGTGTCAAGATCTGTAAACAAGATAAACTTAGTGGTTTCAATGGTACTCTCGTATTACTATATCCGTGTATTTAGGTGAACAAAGGCGTTACCAAAGAATTATTTTCTAACGTTATCGCATTTCAAGCACTTGGAAAGGTGCACGTTGCACCTGGCGCCTGCTAATGACCTCTTATCGCTCACCGTAATCCATCTGTTTTGAACTACAGTTAATAGAAGACACTCAATGTTCGCGGTTGACTGGCTAACATAACCTATTTGTTCCAAGACCGTACCGTAGCAACCTTGGAGATATTTATCTAACGGCGCCTACTCTGAATCATAGGGAATTCGATTTGCATTTAATGACCCTTCGGCCTTCGCCTGAATACGTAGATCTATTGTTTTTATACTTGCCGTTAAAATTATCATGTAAATTTTCAATGAATTCATTGTATCTAACTTATTGACGTCGAAATTAACTTAATTTTAATACGTTTATTTTCTGTTTTACTTAGATATGTAATACCAAACTAAACCCTGGGTTTACTTGTTACTCATTCCGATTAATGGTATCTTTTGCCTCCTATTGTTTGTTTTACGTGACAGTCATGTAGTATGTACTTGTTTGTTTTCTCATTGTAACTTGTATGTAAGTACCTACGTAAACTAAGTAGGTGATTCATAGGTACCTACTCAATCACTACTTACTCCCTCATGAATCGCAAATGACAACATGAAAACTTCCCATACGGTACTTTCTTGATATTAAAATAACCTCCGAAACGTCAATACTTAACAACAACTTTACAAATTTTTTAATGCAAGTAATTTCAAAATACTCCAAAAAATCTAATAGGAACAACAGGCAGGCGTTGCTGGCATAAGTAACTCAATCACTCAATAACTTCCACACAAATAATTATGGTTGTTGATCATTTAGCAAAAAGTTATGGGTTCAATGCCACATCAAGGACTTGAATCGCGTGATCATTATTGTAAGACAATTGACAGCAACCACTCTCTCGTTTATCATATTTTATTATCAGCGTCATAGTCATAAGTAAATGATTGAATGCGATCAATATTTTATATTGTTCAGATTCCGCAGTAGTAAATAATTCTTGTCTATTATTTATTTGGCCCTTTGAGAACTCCATTTTCTGTTAGGTGCCACAAGTAAAAAAGTGCCACAATAACTTCTGAATTAAACACAGCTGTTATTTTTGCGGAGCCATGTTATTTAATTTTACGACGAATCAAGTAAATTTCTTCCTTGACACGAATTAAAAACACGTCCGAACACGGTGCTACAAGGTTATCAATAACTTAAACGTTGGAAATAAATTTTGGTACCTACCTACACAGTCACATATATGCAAAGTTTTCTCTGAATCAGTTGGTCAATACTTTTTAATCTTTGCCGTCATCAATTGCATGAGTCACATCCTGTTATCTTAAAGGTGGACACAAGACCTGTTAATTAATTTTAATCTGCACTGGTTAGTAGCATTAAGTTGAGGAATGCATTAGAGAATCGCTGTAGGTATAATGGAAGTCTGTTTCGAAATTCGATCAATCGGGAATGGAAACTCTAAGGCTGGGATTCAGAGAAGAGACTCAGCATGAACTTACGCTTCCGTATGTCAAATTGTAATACAAATTAGACATACGGAAGCATTACTTTACGTTTAGCATCGTCTCTGAATATTACCCTAATTATTATCTACTGAATAGTACCAGTTGCCTACCTAGGCAAAGTTTTATACCTAAGTAGTCCTACAGTGAAAGAGATTTTGAGAACCAGGTTTGATTTGTTGGCTGTGGCCGTTAGTTACTCCGAGTTAATAATAAAAAAAATAACGATTAAAAATTACTATCTAGTCATTTATACATTTGAGAAAAAGGTAAGTACTTATATACATTTTTCCAAAGATTAACGAGATACCATCGAGAAACTGATACCTTCACTGTGTCAATTTTAATTGATTAAATTATCTTGCTTTTTTTGCAAAAAAATTTAAAGTAAATTATGCAAATTGTTATAAAACCAACTGGCTCAATTGAAGAGAATTTCAGTGAAAGTTTCGTTTGTTAAAAATATCTGAACCAATCGCGTTATGTCTTGTCTTTCATAATACGAGACGGGTAAATGGCCTAAATGAGTCATCTAGCCATATTTATTTACTAGCACTTCCTATCACCTCGTAAATTAAACATAAAATAGGTACGTAGTATCATGTTACTTCCGTTATGGCATTGTTCATAACTCCTTATCATCTACCGTTTGACTACATAGGTACATTCTTTGATAGTGATATATCGGATGTCATTACTCATACATAATATATCGTCTTTCCTTACTACTTCTGCGAAATAATATCTCATTCGACTCTCATAATAAAACGAACACGATGCATTTCCAAACGATTAAATTCGGCACCAAAAAATAATGATAAATTCAAAAAATAATGACAAGAAAGTGCCACCAGGATGTGATGAAAAACGAGTAGCTAAAACTAATTTATCTGCAAATTCACCGTGTCTAACAGATCCACTGACAAATATTGCAGCTAATCGAACGCGGAGTGAATCTTTTGTTTGGTGTAGGTATGTAACAATCTTCTACATCATCTTGTTTCGGATATTTTCGAGGTCACGTTCAGATAACAGTACAGAGTGAAGCATTGATTTCGCAGCAAAACTGGGTTGCGGTTAGGACTGGTATGGTCTGTATGCAACTGAGGGTGGCACCGGTGGCACGTGATATTTGATAATGGACTATGACGTTCCTTCTCATAAAATACCTGATAAAACTATTGAAAAACCTAGAATTATAATTATTAAAATAGATCGATGAATTAAGCGCAAATTTACTGCATGGTTTACTGGATCCTTAAAAGTATTTTTAATTTAAAAGATCATTAATCAAGATTACGAGAACCAGAAAGACCGAAAAACCTTTTCAAAACAGTTATGAAATGGGAAGTAGTCCAACAACAAAAGAATTTTAATCACTCGTGAGAACTCGAAAAGAGGATTAAAGATGTAACGATATAATAAATTTTATGTTTTAGATTTAATAGAGTTAAACCTTCGCTTTATGTGCAAGACCTTGTGAACCAATGAATCCTTTGCAAATTCCGCTTCTAATTGCTAGACACTCGCCCACTTTGAAGAGATGTCTATCAAGCGGCTTCACACGTTTGTTCAATTCTACACCACATGCCAAAATTATTTTATTCATTTAGTCGTTGTGTGATATAGTCGCAAATCTATTTATATAGTTTAATAACTTTGTTTCCCAGATCATTAGAAGTAGTTAACAAGAACACTTGTTAATTGCCGTTATTGCCACATATTTCACGCACCAATGTGGTTTGCATTTAAAAATACAATGAAGAGTTAAGTTTAACAAAACATCTGAAAGTTTTCTTTATATAATGCCATCCAACCAACGCTACTCATCTAACCTCCCAACAAGTCAAGATTGGCGATAAGAAATGTAACATGCATTATAATAGAGATCGGTGTTTTTGGTCCAAGTTATTCAAGTCGCTCTAAATAAAGCTACACTGGAAGCCTTCGTTGGGTGTGAGTTCAATGTCTTGCGATATCACAGCGATCTCGTTACGGAGCCTGCAGTTATGTTTCGCTTCACGGTCGTGTATCATGGTGTCTATGATTTTCTGTATAAGTGACAATTTGTTGTTTGATTGTACATTTGTTTATTGCCCCAGTTAGTGAACTTATCCACCGGAACAATAACATGGTGGTATAGGCTGCTGTAATCTAGAATATTGATATTTAAATCGATTGTATAAATATTGGCTGAAAACTTGAAAGTAACAAAACTTGCAGCAACTATTCCTGCGAGTTGTAATAAAAGAATATCAAATTAAATTAAAATTAAAATTAAAAATTAAAAAAGGTTTATTGCAGAAACTTCCACAACTTTAACAGTAAATCTTACATAGAGACCTCGTTTTAAGCAAATATATACCTGTGATAGGAGGCCTCGCTCTTCAATGACAATATAAAATGGTAAAAGTAGTGTACAAAGAGAAAGATAGAAAAATGTGAACAAAAATTACAATTAAAATCTAAAATTCAAAAATTAATATTACCTATGAAGCATTATTTTACTACCTTGGATAATGAATTTCATGACCTAATAATAAATACCTGATATTCAATGCCTAGGTATTTGTTTCAAGATTTAAAACAATGGAATCCATTTAATATTGTGTTATTTACATGCATTAATATTTAAAAAGAAATACCTACATAAGAACTAAAACCTACTTTGCTAGAAGGTTGTTTTTTATAGGTACGGTACACCTATTTAGTAATTTTTCAGTGAGAATTAAAAATTACAAAAGTTGAACAGACTTATACATTTTGAAATGGATGACCGGATTACTGAAAAGATTTTGCTCTAATACGATTTGTTTCGTTTTATGCAACGAATCAGTTTCGCACGATTCGAAAGTCCGGTTAAACCAAAAAAAATATTCGGTTGTGAAACATTTCGGGGCCTATCAATGGGTCTGCCAACTAGACGCAGTTGTTCTCAAAAAAAGAAATAAGTGACCGAAATAATTTATAGGATTGGGTATTATGAATGAGAAATCCATCTTTAAAATATAGTTAACGTTCCATTCGACAATGTCGGTTGCGCAAGATGCATGCATGGCGCAGCAGTGTGCACTCATACGCACACTCTGTGTGCCTTGTGTAATATTTCAGGGCGAGTGTATGACTCAAATGAATGAAACTTGTAGCAACTCTTTCTTATTCATGCGCGTCAGAAATAACTGTCCTTAGGTATAAATCACATTATTTTGTGATAAATAAATAATAAATAAATAAATATCCTGGGACATTTTACACAGCACCATCTAGTTCCAAACTAAGCAGAGCTTGTGCTATGGGTACTGACAATACTTATATACTTTTTTTTTGTAAATACATACTTATGATACATAAGAAACACCCAGACAAACACAAACACTTAAGTTCATCACAAAAAATGTTTGTGTCCTGTGGGAATCGAACCCACGACCTCATGATCAGCAGTCCGGTACTCGAACCACTAGACCACAGACGGCGTCGATAATGAGTATAACTGCAGTGACATACCTTCGTCTACGGTCAAGCATGTGTACTGTATCTTCTAATTATTGAGAAACAGACGCAGTGTGGGAAAAAATACTAGAATAAAATATATCAAATGTTTGCGCAAATTTCTTCAACGAGTTCTTTACTCTCCTATAGTAAGAAATTAATAAGCAGGTTTAATTTGTAACACAAATTACTAAATTTCCCTTAGCTTACACCGGTTTGTATATTTTAGTCGAGGTTACGTCGCCGACGCCGCCGGTAAAATACAGCCACTGGTTCAGTTAATGGTTTGCGTAAATCCTTCATTCATTCACGAGCTTAGTTTTGAGATCTATTAGGACTTACCAGCAATCCGTATTTTTTGGAATCCTGCAGACATAATTAGGCATATACTTTAATAGCATATTAACGTTTAAGATTAGTCTATCACCCGCGCGTAATGAGGATAAAGCATTTCTCATTAGTCAATTATGTAAAATGATCAACAGTCATTGCTCATGAAGTTATGTAGCCATATTTAAATAACTAGAGAATTAGACTAGACTACATTATACCTACATAAACCCATTAGTTGTACCTATCTATGCTTCATGCAGCAATAAAAAGGTTCGTGACCCGAATACTCTAGCCCATTGGGGAGTAGACTAAAGATATAACACCAATACCTTGGGATTTGAATTGCTGATGGCATGTGCGTGTATACCGTACCACGGATAAACAGTCAGGACAAAGGCCATTGTGTAATCTCAGGTGGACACAATAAGAACTGTCGTCAATGTGTTTAACAGAACCATAGGTGACAAATGATGGTCAGGAATTTATAAAACAGTAACGAAGTGTTTATCAAAACCACACCTAGCTTTCCTATCGTAATTTATAATCAGTTACCATCACTGTTTATTCTATCGATTTGAAATCTATTAAGGAAGGCTATTACAGCCATGAGTTGTGAAATTGCAGTGAAAATGTTAGAATTAATGTTCACAGTTTATATTGGTACTGGACAAGACAGTGCAATGTTTTATTATATGTAGTGTCGCTCAACATTTGGCAGATACTATCGTCCCGCTCTGTTTGCGATTGTGAAAAGCGTGACAAATGCACTCGCTTTACTCTGATCTATGAAAAATGCTGTGACTGGTAAAAGCACCAATTATGGTGACATTTTCTTTTGATTTTTATCTTTCTTTCTGCAGTTTCTAACGTCAACCTAGTGTTAAACTTTTAGGAAAATAAAACTGCTATGTTGTTTTCTATTGTGTAAAAAAAGTATTCCAGAATAAAAAAGAACCGTTAAATTGCCACTTTATATTAAACTTCAGTTTAAGTAATCGAAGTGGTTAAAAGGTGAATAGCCTAGAAATATTTGCAGCAGCACGATTATTTACAGTCAGGATCGTGATGTCGTGATCCGTAATACAAAGGGCTTTTATAATTATAACGTCACCTGAGTTCGTTACAAAATACCATGGTAAAATTATTTGTTAGTCACCATATTATTGTAGATAGACATTAGGGAAGACACATTACAAAATAATAGTAAGTACTATGCACAAGTACCTGCATTTACTTGAGCAGTTGTTCCTTACCGACCATTATAACTAGTTATCACCTTCTGTAAAGAGTGTAAGTAGTAATTTATTAAGGTAAAAACAGATAAGATGACCCCACATGGGTTGGGTCATCAACCGGCCAAAATATTTAGTAGACATGTAGTAACTAGACATTCCTTGCTTTTCGAGGTCAGTCGGCCTACATTCGCCACAACGTGGTCTAGATTTATCATTGCCTAATAAACCCCGTCCTGTCTTACAAACATAAAAACAGGCCACAGTTTAGAATCAGCTTCCTGGAAATTGTAACAGTTCATTGTTCTGAGTGATAATACTTGCGAAATAATTGGCACGATATTGCACTACATCGATTGTTATAATTTGGCAAGTCTGGGTTCAGAGAACAATGAACTTTTAACGGTAGAAGTGCGAAGGTCATAATAGTAATGACAACCTGTATGGCTGTATGTAGCACAGCGTTCAGCGATAAAAAAAGTAACATTAATCAGGTAGATACTAGAGATAAAATAGAAAATCTGTAAGGGTCCCCTTACAGATTTTCTATTATTCTATGGATTTTTCTTGTATCGTGGGCGCATTTTACAAATAATCAGCAGTGGACTGAAGTTACTTTTTCAGGAATTGATCCTTTTCGCTCTAAATCAGTCCACATTGTCCGATCTTTGTGTCAGATCCATAAACAAGAATACCATCTTCGACATTATCATCATAGGAAATGTGCACTAAAAGCTTTTCCATGATAATGGTGAGTTACAGTTATTTATTATGATGCCAGGATCATGAAATCCTGTGAACTGGTCCAGATGCCGTTTAGTGCCGGTTTGGTTGGCAACTCGAACGATAGTCTCGTTCTACATTTTATGTATTGTTTTGGTGGTTTCCTATGCTCGATTCTAAATAAAAATGAAACGAGATTAACATCAGGATTTTATAACAAAAGCCTGCTGACTGACGGGTACCTACTGACACAGTAGATACTTGACACCTTGTGTAGGTATTTTACGCCATTTAGCCTCGAAGTCTTTTGTATAGATTTTGCAGATAAATAAAGCATTTTGGGGCCAGTTTCCGTTTGTTTTGGATATGTAGAAGTACGTCCCTATTTATAGTATCTAGTTCGTTTTAAACCAACCAGCGTGACCGAGCCATGGGAATCCAGACAACCATAAATAGCAGTTGTATAAATTACTTGGCGGATAACGAGCACGATCCATGGTGAGTTGAGGCTTGGTGTACGGAGAAATCGGCGGAAGCACGGACCGCTAGTCCAGGCACTTTGTTAAAAGAATTTCTCCTGTAATCAGCGACATAGTGATCAGGCCCTTGTAATTAGTACACAAGAAATGTAGGTAATTAATGTTTTGATCATGGCTCACTATCGTGATATAGGATAGGAAGTTAGGTCTGGTTGACCTGATCAGATTTTAATTACCAATGTCGTTTAATTTCGCGACTTCTACACACAGTTCCTTTATCCTTAGACACAAAATCCATTTATCCATTAGAATGCAACCTATGCACTTTTGCATAGGTTGCATTCTAATCGTGGGAGAGGTTAAGTAATTGACTAAAGAGACGCAACTATTCATTATTTTGAACACCTGTCTACTCTTTTGGTATAACTTTAACTTGGAATTGCACCAAACCCTCATTTGTAATTCCAAGCGACGCGTTCTCTACAGGAAGTCGTTGCCATAAGGCTTGGAATTCGCCTTGAACGGTCAATACCGTGGTGTATTCTAGTACCTAAGTAAAAACCATACAAACAAAACATTGATGGGCATTATATAGACATACATCTGTCGACATTGAAAGATCGACTCTATTCGACATAACCCGTTTTTGTGGATAATAAATGTCATTGTTTAAAAAGTCTTTGTTCAAATAGCCCATATTATTGTCTAACATAAAGTATGTTATTTTATATTTATATAAGTATAGGAATCTTGACGTACATAAAGGTAAGTTATAGTTCCCGTAGTACCTAACAGACAACACTTGCTAAAGGCTAAAGGTAGGTAGACACTGCGTTTTAAGTCAGATACTTAGCCTTCAACTAAAAACTGTACACGTACCTACATAATGTAACAAAGTGGGTATTTACAAAGTGGTAAAAGACCGAAACTTTTTAAAGTTTAACTTCAATACTACTTTCCTAGATTCTGTCTATAAGATTTCCAAAACTTTATCGCCTCCTAGCAAAAAGAAAAGCGCAACAAACGCCCCAACACCCCCAAAGGCCCCACCCGTACAAACAGACCTTATATCGATAACGGGTAAATTCAAATTAAGGTTGCTGGTATCCAGCATAAGGGAAGAAAGGTTAAAGAAAGAAACTTTAAAGGAACATCTGAAAAACTACGTTACGTCGTTATGTCACAGTACATAGAATATATTGACTGTGATTACGTACTACAAACTATGAACAAATAGTACCTAGTAATAAAATAATGCGTGACTAAAAACAGTACTTATCTTATTATTTATGGTTATATTTAGGGTTATTATGTCGATCGATCTGTCATTGTGTCAATGATACATAATTATTGTATCATCGTCAAAGGCCCGCAGGCTTGCGCAATGCTTTCATATCTAATACTTTTTGACTTTGACCTTCACGTTTGATTACTTCTAGAATTATACGCGAATTAGGTTACATATCAGTGCAAAATTTAATTATAAAAAAAACTATACTCATGCCATGCATGAATAATTGAATATATATAATATTTATTATTCTCACATGCTCATGTCAATAAGCTTCTGATTTGGATTATTTGTAAGTATTCGATAATCCAGAAAATATTTATGAATTCTTAATATAACCTTGTTGCCGCATGTCGGACGACTTGTGGGCTAGACTTAGCACAGAGTGGAGTCCACAAGGCGTTAGACGACGCGGCAGGCCCAGACGAAGATGGCGGGATGAACTGGACAGCTATTCAGTAGATTGGGCTCATAAAGCATTAAGCCGTGAGGAGTGGAAGGAAGGTAGGGAGGCCTTTGCCCTGCAGTGGGACCAACCAGGCTGATAATAATAATATATAACCTTGATTAATCTGGTCTCACCTTTCAAGTCTCAGACGAAATGGGCCAACACTGCCAAATTCACAACCTACAACGGCTATTAACATATTAGTCAATGACATCGAGTTACGTAATGTTAAAGTTTTATTTTTAGATTATTTAAAATAATTATAATCTAAGTTGTTATCGTTAAGTTGGCAATTTGGCATTATTTCAGTTACTGTACCTAATGAAGATGAAAGCTTAATGTACGCTATACCTCTTTACTTTGTAGACCTGTTTTTTAATTGCTGTTGCATTCATTTCATCTAGACTATATACTGGTATACATAAATTTTAATATTTGTCCGTTTATCAATCAAAAACATTGACTGTAAGTACTTACAGTTGTGTACGAATATAAAGTATTTATTTTTAGTGTCGAACTTTCTTCTCTATCGTTCATGAAAACAACGCGGCTGGACAGAAAAGAAACAACAAAATTGTTGCTCATGCTTTATTGGTGACTCACAGTTCAAACCGGTGTCCTTGCGTCGTCCTTTAGTTTCTTTACCGGTATTTGATCTTATGAGGGGTTTTTTATGAGTCGCTGACTCGCTGGAGATAGTTAACCGCGCGTAACGATTTAACGGACGTCTGGCGACCTGCCTTAAAATATTCAGTGTGACGTGTACGGAATCATAAAAAAGCCTAGAGTATCGGCATGTCGCGCACGCAACACCGTTTTGGTAAAATAAAGTGTTACTTGTACCTTTGCCAACCTACTTATTTGTTTGCAATCGATATTTAAAGTTTTAACGGACGGCATTACATCTCAGACAGTCTATTGCAAAACATCTAGACTTAACGCCTACCTACGTGTTACACCGACGACGTCTAGGCTATTCACACTTTAGGAGTTTAGCATAACTACCTATTTGACAGGAATACATCAATATGCAAAACTTTCTACTCGCTACCTACCTCATTGAACATGTAAATAAGTGGAACTTTGGTGGATTGGATTCTGCAGACACAATTCTATCAACTGACGTTTATGTGTCAATTAAATTGCTATGGGAACTATTGTCAGCGAGTCCCCTAATCGAAATTACATCATGCACATTCCAATTTAGCGACGGTTAGGTAACAGTTGGGCAGTAGATCGTGACTGTATGAATGGGGTGGCGTGAAAAGGCAGGAAACCATATCGACAAAGTGCAAGGGCGCATCGTGCGTGCGCGTACGACGATATGCGCTCGCAGTGTATGATGTCATTTGACTGCTTTGGTGTCGATGACCATTGTTCGATAAGTTTGTTTAAATAGTCATTATAATGATGAAGTCTCTACTACCACATACATACTAAGTCAAATATGAGCAATATTTACGAACATTTTCAGTACAAATAGAAGTAACAAATAGAAAAAGTTTTTTTCAAATTTAGAGCAGCAGAGGCGTTTTGTTTTATGCGAATACCCTCGTATATATATAATAGAGATTTTTTTAACTAAATAACGATTTAAAAATCGGAGTAGATAAGTACGAGAATACTTTACATGCTGAAGTTCAACCAAAAGTTAGTAGAATAATGTGAGTTCATAACTTTACTAAAAGTAAAACCTTTATATATTTATCACTATCACCCACGCACTGGTGGCTGCCATCCGTTTGCCAGAGATAACAGATTTTTTCTCTATTTAATTGACGGCAACATTTACACAGGATATTATGAGTG
The DNA here is from genome assembly GCA_946251955.1 of Acronicta psi. Lineage (NCBI taxonomy): Eukaryota > Metazoa > Arthropoda > Insecta > Lepidoptera > Noctuidae > Acronicta > Acronicta psi. The sequence continues at coordinate 2,874,462 of OX276475.1, read as the reverse complement.
TTACAGAAATGTTTGTTTCACAACCTAGTCACGCTCAGGTGAATTAGCCGTGAACCTAAAGAATGCATTTAGCTAATAAAAATATATAGTAATATTGCTAAACGCATTGTACATACATCCGCCTATTCTTCTTGGTACACCCCTTGTGCGCTTAGCCAACTCTCTAATCGATGTCTTGTGAAATACACAACAATACAACCATTAGTTATACTTATTTGCACATTTCTAAACACCTTACCTTTCACTTGTCCACCTAATCAGAAAGAATTTGATTTCAGTGGAAAACTAATGTTTTATTTTAATTTCAGGGTGAACATCAAAAGGGCATAACGTTCACGAGTACAGAAGAGCCGGAAAGATCTTCAAAGTCCATACCAGATATACGACTAGTCGATGGACCATCCATCTTAGTGGGAAGAGTCCAGCTGTTTCATCAAGGACAATGGAGATCAGTTTGCACTAACTCAAGAAAGTGAGTTGAACTACAAACAAGTACTACTTATTAAAATACAATTTTTATGATGTGATTAATTATTAATTAAAATTAATACATTTCATTATGCTTCCAGTTGGACCGTCAACGACATGGAGACGGCCTGCAGACAACTAGGCTTTATGGGAGGATCGTTCTACAATTGGATAGATCGTCAGCCCGGCAGACGGGCAAGACTATTATTCGAAGAGCCCAAATGCAAAGGCACGGAATACGATCTATTCCAATGTGACTGGAATTCTAGACAACTTGGCTCAGGTGTCTGCGACTACCACCCAGATCTCGCTATACAATGCTTACCCTACCATGACGTCAATGACCTAGCAAACTCTAGAAAACATTGGAGAGGCATACGTTTTGAAAATGCTGTCTTCGAAAGAATTCTTACCGCTGCAAACACTCTATATGTTCCTACATCAATGTCCAGGCTCGTGCACGTAACTATAAAAAATGCAGGTCTAGGAAGAGACAACATAGCTACAAGTGCTTTAGACGTAATAGGAGTTCCACCTGTCTTGGAAGACATCGAAATAACTAACTCCGCTTTTAACGCAATAAATGTGACGTCACCTAACGCTCCCATAGTCATAAACAATTGCACGATACAAAACAATAGAGGATATGGGGTCTATGTGAATTCTACGTATGGCATGGCCAAGATTGAGAATTGCTTGATCCACGATAACGGCGGCGATGGGGTCAAATACGTGATGCACGAAATGAACATCGATGAAAGGCTTGACAGGAGCGAAATATTTGATTTATGCACATTAGCATCCACACCAAGCCAGACGTTTCCAATTCAAATGTCAATTGAACAATCGAGATATTCTAATATGGAAAGAGACTGCCATCAGAAGTTTTATACTAGACCGGACCACGTTTTAACTTTGAGTTTTATAAAACTTTTAACCAATCAAAATAATACGGGTGAATTATTTATATACGACGGATTAACGTCAGAGGACAAATTATTATTGGCATTTAATATTAGAAATCATACGCGACCGCAAAGTGTTACGTCATCGAGGAACCGTATGTACGTACGATTTCATGCCAACACGCGGACAGATATTACAGGCTTTTTAAGGTTAACTTCAGGCATTAGCAAAACATATGACTTAAATGTTACTGACACGATTATATCCGATAACAATGGCAGAGGCGTGGTGATTGAAAACTTAAGATCACAAATTCACATCCATCGCACTTCTATATCTAATAATAATCATATTGCTGGTCTTCAAGTTGTGAGTGGGGCGGGAGATGTAAATGTTACTGAGAGTAGAATATCATTCAATCAAGGCGACGGAATTAACATAACCGTAACAGGAGGAAACAGGAACATTTCAAGAAGTATATTAAGTTCTAATCAAGGATATGGTATAGCTGTATGGATAAATAATACTCAAGAAACTGAATACATTCCAATAAATCAAACAACTGCTGTTGAATACTCAGAAATATTTAAAAATCTGGATGTAGGAATACTACACGGAAACTTTTGCGGGGACAGTTGGCTTAATATTACCGGAAACTGGTTTAATACTAGCGCTGAAAGCACAATAGAAATATTAACTTGTTGGAAGCTTAACAATCCTGTTAAATTGCTCAATTTACAAGTAGGTCATAATAGATTTTATGAAAACCAAAGAGTACCTCTTAAAATTCAACCGGCTCTCAATGTAAACGGGAGGATAGAATATAATTATTTTGAACATGGTAATTATGGTGCAATCGTTATACTTAATCGAATAGAAGGGAAATATTTGGAAGAATTCGAAATTTTGCCAGCTCGATTCAATATACAACACAATTACTTCTTTGGCAATAAGGGTCCTTTCGTAGTGAATCTTGGTTTATCTCCTTACAGTGACCTTCAGTATATACTATTTTCTAGAAACTTCCTTCGAGATAATAAAATAAGAGAACCTTATGAACCCCTAGAAGGCATATCATCACGGCTGACTCCTAGAAGTAGAGTAGCCGCTACGATTGTTTTAGCATCGAGTAATATCGACGTCTTTAGAAATATTATAAATAATCCAGAAGCGCAATACGAAATCGGTTCTCATGTTGAAGACCAAAGTAAAATATTAAATTGTACCTACAACTGGCTTGGCTTCGGGGAAGAGGAAAGGGTTTATAACAGATTATTCCACAGAAAAGATAGGTACAATTTAGCTAAAATAGTTTACATGCCATATTTATTACATAGTAGTAACCCTGGAGCTACACAAATAAATTATAATTCACTTTATGTGCCTCAATTTAATATACCTGGTACCTTCGTAGTTGGTGGTGAAGTCGAAGGCATAGAAATTCTTCGGCCAGGAGAGTATGACGTCAGCAAAGATATTAACATTCGTCCAGGAGGAAAATTAGTTCTTCAATCTGGTGTCACATTAAAGTTCCCTCCAGCTATAGGGATAATGGTTGCAGGAAAACTAGACGCAAGAGGAAAACGTCCAAATGATATAACATTTACTCTAAAAGAAGAAGTGGTTATGACTAATGAAAGTGTTTATGAAACTGACTTCGAACCAACAACACCAGGATATACTGAGCCTATTGTGCCTATAAGGCTTTTAGGTGGAAGAACACAACACGAAGGAAGACTACAGGTTAGAATTGACGAAAAATGGGGTACTGTGTGCAATTACAGGTGGAATATAATAAATGCTGCATTAGTTTGCAATCAACTTGGCCTCGCTTTAAATCCTGATGATTGGTTTTTAGAACCTAATGAAATACCCTCTGCTGGTATGACAGAAGATATTATTTTATCCAATGTAGAATGTTCAGAATTTGACAACGATATTACCAAATGTAAAGCCGAAACTAAGAATCAGTTTGAGAACTCTTGTACACATGAAAATGATGTCGGAATCAGATGTTACGAAACAAGTTGGGCGGGGGTTAGATTCAGCGTTATATCTGAGAGAGCTGATTTACAATATGTAACAATAGAAAAAGCAGGTCTTTTAGATTATTCTTCAAATATATTCAAACCAGCTCTTCAGATAGACTTTGCCCGGCATAGTTTGGAAAGTATCAGAATAACCAATAATTATCACGATGGTTTGGGAATATTATACTCAGATTTATATGGAGCTGATGCCGTTAATACCGTCCGTAATTCGGAATTTAGTAATAATAGAGGAAGTGGCATTAGCTTTAAACAGCTTGGTCTTAAAGTGTACGGATCTGTTATAGAAAATAACAATTTAGCTGGTATTTCACATAACCCGCACATTACTGGCCCACAACAAAGAGAAATTGCAGGGTGGTTTAATCTAGATCCTGGATTTAACATGGATGAATCTAACTATCACCCAATTATGATACCTGAATATGAAACGGATATAAGTCTGGTGAATGGTGAAACAAGACACATCGTTTTCACCAAGCGTTATGGAGAGAACGTAGCTAAATCTTACAATATTAAATGCAATCCAGGTTATGTGCTTGGACTACAGCTTCTTAATCCTATTCACAATTTTTCCACTGAAAATATTTGCATATATGACTCGCAGAACATAAATGAAGCGAGTGTTAAGTGGTGTCTCGACCGTGATCTGTCGACATTTCCGACCACGAGTAGCAGTTTCGGTGTTGTGGTTACTTATGAAAGTGGAACACATGCCCTAGGAGGGGTCGTGCTAGTAGTAAGTACAATTGTAGCTCCAGTACAAAACCTAAAAAATAGGATAGTAAGAGGTCCTGTACCGACTCTCCAGGTAGTCAATTCAAAGATAAAAGGAAACACAAAAGGTATCAAAGCTCTGTACTACAATCGCTATCTAAATGAATTAGGGGATCACTTTTTACGAAAAGCGAACGAAAGTATAAAAGTATTTAACTGTGAAATTGCACATAACAAAGAAGAAGCTATCTATGTCAACACTCCGTTTTGGGATATTCATGACAGTAACATAACTGAAATAACTATAATGGTCAACAGCAGTTTGATCACAGATAACGGTAAAGGAATCTATCATTTTGCCAGAGATTTAAGAAGTTCAAATAATTTGTATCATTACGTTCTTCAAGATAATACCATAGAGAGGAATAAACAAGGTGGCTTTGATGTAGGTTTACCATACGTTTGGCAATACAATGAAAATTTTACCCATTCAGTCTTCATGCACAATAATACCTGGCGTAGCAATCAAAACTTTGCGTTAATCGTTGATGGCCATTTCGCCGAAGTTAATATAACGAAAAATATATTCACTGATAACAATTGCAAAACTGGGTTAATATCCATACAAGGAATGGAAAAGAAGATGATGATTGATGGAAACTTTATTGAAAGGAATAATGGACAGTTTATGGTTAAATTTAATATGGACAGTCAGAGCGAAATTATGGGATTAGTTTATGCCCTGTTTATTTATAATCAAGTGAAGAATAATAAACACATATTGGCTCAAGCGAGCAGAAGTGCTTTAATTAGAAGCATTGAGCCTACATACGTCATTGGCTTCAAAGGAATACAAAAAGTGAAAGTTAGCAGAAACTTGTTCGGGAATAATGCATTGGAGTACACTTTACTAGCTGGCATCAAGACAGCAAAGATCAATAATTTATTGGATGTGACTGAAAACTGGTGGGGAAGCACTGTCGAAAAAGAAATTAGAAACCAAATATTTGATTTTGATGATTGGAATAACCACGCTATTGCTACATATCTGCCTTACTTACTTGAAGATAGTATGGATTCCAGTGTATCTGCTACATTCAGCCCTGATATTGTAATGGATACAAATGAGTTAGGTGGCCGTTTACTATCAAACTTTACTATAGAGTCTAGAATTGCTCCATATATAGTAAAAGCTGATATAACTGTAATGCCCGACGCTATATTAACGATTAGTCCAGGTGTTATATTGGAATTTGCACCGAATGTCGGTATTCTTGTCATGGGTAACCTTCAAGCTGTAGGTCATAGTCAGTTACCTATAGTAATGCGGCCCATTACGCCAGCAAGTAATGTGGAAATTAGCAGAATAGAAAAGAGAGATGTTGGACAATATTCGTCAAGCCACCATAAGCATAGACGACAATTAGAATCCTTGATCATACAAAACTCAATAAGGCTATGTACTGGAAGAAATTGCTCTATTACTGATAATACAGCGGAAAGAACAAATGAGGGATTTCTAGAATATTACAACAAAACAACTCTCCAGTGGGTGCCAATGTGTGATAGTCGGTTTACCGAAAGGAATGCTCAAGTAGTATGCAGGGAGTTGGGTTTTGATCCCATAAATGTATTTTTTGCTCATGACCGACGAGTAGAATACCACAGTAATTCCTTGTCACGGATTTGGTCTTGGCCAGAGCCGTTACAGTGCGTCGGAACTGAAGATCGTTACGATGACTGCCCAATTAGATTAAATGGACAACTTTATGGTCACCGACATGAATGTAAGTGGGATTCGGAATATGTTTTTATTCATTGTGGAACAAGAAATCTAGAAGAAAATCTTGATTATTGGGGTGGCATAAGGTTCGCTAATCCGGAATTTGAATATTCTCTTTACGAACACCGGATTCACGATCACCACACGCACGAAACAATGAAGAAATCTGAAAGTGAATTAGTTCACGTACAAATCATTGGTGCTGGTATACTGCATAATGAGAAATCACCTGCTATACAAAGTATAATAAAGAACCCTAGAATACAAAATGTAAATATAACAAAATGCGCTCATCACGGTATTAATTTAATATCACCCACCGATTCAATTAATATGATGTTTAATTCCGTGAATGACATATTAGGAGAAGGTGTCAGTGCCATATCTTTAAACGGAGAAGGTAGAGAATCCGATGAATCCAGTTTTACACCGCTTAAGGATCTGAATCTCCCATATCATCTGTTTTCGCTAATCGACATTTGTGACAGTACCAAAATGATCACTGTTGAAGAGCGAGTTTTACTGTACTACAAATATGATAACAATCCAGTAAACTGTGTGAAAATATTTAAGAGCATGTTCAGAGTCAAGCCATTTGGATTTAGATTGCTCCAATTCAATCTTTTCAATCATACTCAGAATTATGGCAAACGTGATTCTTTGACGTTATACGATGGCGATATTTATAATATCACGGCACCTATGATTGGATACTTGGAGAATGGGTCCCCTGATGAGAAGAAGCTATTTAAATCACAAGGTGCCAGTTTAAGCGTTTCGCTGTTTGCAAATGGCGCGTCTGCTGTACATGGATTTATTGCGGAGATTGTAACATTGCCGATATCTGCTATAGGTTTCAGTAAGTGTACTTGTATATTGATTATATCAAAGTTCATAGTGAGTCAAGCAAGTTTCTGATGTTCACTTTCATTACAGATCGTGATGTTCAACATAACATATCAAGTAGCGAATTCACAAAGAACAGAGATGGGGCTATTACATATCAGTCTGTCGGTGAAGTGAATCCACTAGTGGCTATTACTAGGAACGAGTTCAGGGACAACTGTCTTAAATTGTACGGGAATTTCACCACCTGCCAAGCGGCTGTTAGAGTGGACGTACAAAACACACAATCACTGGTATTTAGAGTAAGTAATCAGTCATATGTTTCGATCATGCCATTATTTAGTTAATTTCATTATAAACAACATGTCATGTATTTGTTTTTTTATAGTACAATTTAATTTCTTTCAGAATAACTTGGTACGGAATAATGTGGGAGGATTGTTAGTCAGGGCTGACTCTCGAGGATCAGCTACTTCGCTTCGGGGATGGATTCATAACAATTTATTCTTTGCTAATCACGACCTACCATGCCTTAAAATCGAAGGTACAGACTATTTAGATTTAGTAATTCGACATGCTTTCATTTTAATTTTCTTCTATTCGAGTTTAGGAAAAAAAGATTTTTTGTGTAAAGTAAATGCACCCTAAATTAATTACAGAAAGCTTTAGATACCTCCGCATTTTAATGATGTAGGTACGTTTGATTAAATTGTTTGATTTTTTCAGGTCGCCAGTCTTCTCCATATCAAGAAGTTACGATATATCGTAATTACTTCACCCGCAATAGAGTGCCTTTTAGTGACGTAATCATCCTACGTCAGGTTGTCTCCAACTTTACATATAACTACGTTCACGATAACACTGGAATGAGAATCCTTGAAGTGTCTGGCTTCGATAAAGTTAGGCTGCCCATTTATCAGACCACTTCGCACAATGGATTTTATAAGTACGTAGTTTGAAGCTTTTAGATCAAGGAAAATAATTGTGTATATCAGGATTATTTGAATAGCAATATAAGTTAAGTTTTTTCGTACCTTAGGGTCTTTTTTGTTTCTTAACGTTCGGAACTATTTGCAGGAACTATGCTACAGATCGTGAAGGTCGGGCCACAGTTGTTGCTGGAACGGCTGGCCAAAATTACGTAGACAACATCTTCTTTAACCCTGACAATGATTACGAAATGATCACAGTGAATAGATCCATGTGAGTAATATCTTCAGTTAACAATATTCGACAAGCGTCGGTTGATATTGAGTTACTAGTTACTAATATTTGCTTGTTTATGTTCAAAGACTATCGTTATTAAAATCAAATATCTGAATAGGTATATTAAACGATTTTTAAATAGTAAACTTATCGATGATTTTCTTATTTTCTGGCATATCTTGGACTTCCAAAAGCGTTTAAAGAAAAAGCAAGTTTATTTTGACTTTTGCGTTTTATTATAACGTTTGCATGTTAATTAAGTATAATTGTAAGAAAATATATCTTATTTGCATGTTTTTGTTGCATGGCTCCCTGGACCATAGCTTTGTTGACTATAATCCAACTGCCATGAGGTAAGTCTTAATTAATATTTGTTATTATAATTATATCATTGCCTAACCCACTGCATGATAAACTAAACGTGGATAAAAGATTATTTAGTTTTGCTTTTGCTTTAAAAATACCGCACGCTTATACATCAGCATAACAACTATGGTTTTAACTGCTTAGGTGAAAAAGTATTCTTATTAGTCATTAATAGTTAAATTAGTAGTACAATGTTTTTTGTATCGGTGCTCTTGGTAACTTGTAAATAACTAAATTAATTCTGTATTTTAATGTTTGGGCTACTGACATACTTAATAATAATAGAGTTTTAAATAACACATCTATTTGCACTAATAGCATCGTTAAATCGTTAACGACTAATACATAATAGCACTACAGCTTTACTCATTTTCTTTAGTGATCACACAGAACTCTATCTGTTACCACATACTTTCATCACAGTCTAAACATTTTAGTGAAATCATCGAGATATACATTGTTCATTTGTTTCTACATCATTTCAGTTCTCTCGACCTCTGGCGTACACGAATCGATGCAAAACATAACTTTTGGAGCTACAACGAAACGTTAGCCGTTGCTGGTCGCATAAGAGACCAGAGCGATAACCCTCTGCTGCTCGAGGTGGACTACAGGCCGTTCTACATGAACAACCAGACGGTCCTCGGTGGAGGGAAGTGCCCTCCCGGTTGGGATGCGGTTGCTGGCACTTGTTACATGTATGTCGGAGCGCCGATGACGTATGAAGAAGCACGGCTGTTTTGTTTGGTAAGGATTTTTTTTTTCATAACATAACATACCATTACGCCTGTATATCCCAAATGTTTAGGCAGAAGTGTATTTATTGTACACATACCTACTCATATAATTAAAATTTGTTTCATGTAAATTTCATACAAAATGTTGTATACATATTATATACAAAGTTTTTGATGAAAGTAAGTAATTTCAAAAATGTTGTCTGCATTTTCTTACAATTTAAAATAATCGTTTTACAATTATTTTAAATAACAGGTATACAAACAATAAATATCTTTTTCACGCATTAATATGCTCATAAATCAAACCTACTCTGAATGGATGAATGAATTTGGGATGCGATATTTTTTATGGGTAAAAGAAACTGGTACAACCACTTTTTGACCACCCCATAGGATGCACGATTACGATCCCTTGACTTTTTTATACATTTTTTATCAACCCTTTTCTCTACAGTCGGACAACGCATCGATGCCTTACGTAACTGGCAATTACGAGGTCCTATACGAGTTCATCAATCGCCAGAACCAATGGTTCCAGTATGGGGATAGAGTATGGGTCAACCATATTGACTACGTCACGCAGTGTACTTCGTTCGCTTTCTCGAATGTTGAGATCACAGACTGTAATCAGAAGAACGCTTTCATTTGCGAGATTGGTAAGTTTTAATGGAGCTTTTTCTTCTATATCTTCACCGAGAGATTTCTAGCATAACAGAGATGAACATAAGACCCTTTATAATGTTCATAGTTACATACACGTCCTACAGGTCCTCGCGAGCTTTTATGTAGAATGCGAGTGTCTTCCTTCGCCTAATGATCCTATACAACCACACCCTATCATGATCACGACAAATGTCATGAATTACCAACATGGCTGTGCCTTTTAGATCAAGGGCAAGAGAAGACAGAGCCGTGTCGTATGTGACGCAACAGGTCTATGAAGATTTTCACAGTCCTACAGCTCTAATTCCTTTATCATCTTCATATCACTTCCAATAGTCAGTAATCTAATATATTTTTAATTCGCAGATCCGAAGATTATGATCGATCCGATGTCGTGGCAAGGTGATACTCTGGCAGTGGCGTTCATTGGTGTGCTGATCGCTGCCGTGGTGTTAGTTGGTGCCGCTCTTATCTGCTGGTACTCCAAGTCTAAGCACAGGTACGCGATTATATCACACATTTTGGGAATGTTGTTTTCCAGTAGCTGTAATGTTCTTTATCGATCAAACTACTTAATTGTATGTGTGTCATGTGATAGCTACATCGATTAGATACATAAACTTTGGACGCTTCAATGGTGGGTTTCCGTTGTTTTCTCTCTCTATACCTACACCTTTTTTTTGCCAGACATGTCCAAAGATTAGAGCGGCGCAACTCGATTCGACAGTCTTTACACTCGGTCCGGTCAATCGGCAGTATCAACGGCGGCTTCCCAGATACACCTTATAGAAGAAAATTAGCTCAGATGGTAAGATAACACACCTAACATAGGTATTTTTAATGTACTTACCTACAGACTATGCTTAGGGAGATTTTTTTGTATTTTTCATCGGAATTATTTATGCTTTATAGCATAGAGTACTAGTGTAAGTATTTGTACAGTACCTACGCGCGACATACCCTGGCCGGACTGAAGTTAGCTGTTTGTCAGTGTTTTGTTGCGCAGTACACAATTTACAAGCTAAACAATTCGTTGCGCATTCAAACGTCGAACTTCACTCCGGCCAAGTTATGCCGCGCGTACTTTATGTTAGTTAATTGCCGGAGACCCGGAGTTCATAGTATTTGTATATCCTGCAGAGCACCCGTTCCACTGACACGTTAACGAAAGGCTCAGACTACAGAAAAATGCTGGCGTCTACGACCTCCATGGAATCTATGGAGAAGAGTCAATTTAATTCCTCGCTCGACGACAACCAGAGCTTCGATATATACGAAGCTCACAACCCTAACCCAAACGTCATGCCGCTCACTCATACCACATTTGTAAAGAAACCTATCACTCCAGAATATTCAGTACCACAGAATAACAATAGGCCGTACGGAAACTTAGCGTTCAGAAACGAAGGTTACAGAGACAATTCTGGAACAGCTAGCGGGGCACCGTCTATAAATACTGTAGCCACAGAAGAAATGCCCATATTACATCACCCTGAAGGGTTAAGATCGCCTCCCGATGAGTATACCATGTCACCTAGTAGTGATTCACAGTACTTCACATCGGATACGTTGCCGCTAAGAGATAACTCTGACGATGCTGACACTTTGAAGAGACAGTTAGAACGAGCAGGAAAGATTTACGGGTACGGTGCACCGCCAGGAGCATATGGTGCGCAACCTAAGTTGTCTTTCTTGATGGAACTGAGATCCAAGATGCCGGAGCAACCCCAAGCGGGTGCAGCACCTACTACGACGTTTGGACAAAGGAATAATGTTGCAGGTAATGTAGATGTCACTGTAATACTATTGTTAGTTATAAAAAAGATATTTAACTTATAATAATTTCGTAAGACCGAACGTTATAACGTAGGTACATAAGGTAAAAAAGTTTAATCGTACTTACCCTTAGATTAATCTAAGTACTTACCTACATAAAATTTGACTTTTATTCTTTTGCCAAGGCGAGCTTCAATTCAAACAATTTTTCTCCGTACAAAACATTACAACAACACAACCACAAAATAATTTCCCGCCGCTTTAAACAGTTGTCAGCATGTCAGTCAGTTTCAGTTTCATTCATTCCCTTCTTCCTTCTTTTAGACATTGACTTTGACAGATAATTATCTTGTCAATAACATGACAGTTTCGAAATAATAGTGCATCCAAACATCTATATCTAAGAATATCTAGTACCTAATTAATGGAACACGTTCTATTTGTAAATAGACAGAAGTGAAAGGTTAATTTCAAGGATCAACAAAGATTCTGCAAAATGTGAAATAAAACATTTCCCTGATAAAAACAACTAATTAAGTTTTATGTCTTTATACAGATCAGCAGCAGTATTATGAAGATAACCTACCGAGTCCACCTCACCCACCGGTATACTCTAGTGCCTACGACACAACTCCATCAGACAACATACCAAGCTACGACTCCAGTCCCCATGATCTTTCCAGAGAGTTCGAAGACTCACCATTACCTGAACTACATCATAGATCTAAGTCTGAGGCGTTACTGGAAACAAATTTTGACTTCGAAGACTCCGAAAATAGCCCGATACCTATGTCGGAAGCAAGTCGATCGCATAGTCAACCACTAGAAACTGCTATGTAGTAGCGCCTAGTGGGCATAACATATTTAAAGAAGGTTCGATATTAAATATATTATCAAGTGTTACTTAACAGTCCAAATGTGGCCTTAATGTAAATAAATTATAACTATGTAAGTAATCATAATTAAAGGAGATGATCATCACTATCCTATTATAGAAGTAAAAAAGCAATGAAAAGACTGAGTTATGATGTCTTGATCGAGATATGTTATTTTTCTTGAAATTAGTTTTCATACATTATCTGAAAACACAACAGTGCCTTTAAAACTTTTGACATTCCAACTTCCTCTTATTATCCTGTCCCTGTAGGTATTTTTAGTTAATATTTGTATGTATAAAGTATTTTAAGTCTTAATGACTATACAAATTACCAGAGGTGATCGATCTCATAATGAAGTATACAAATTAAGTTCTAATGCTACGCCTTGTGGGCAAAACGGAAGCCATTCTAATAAGTTTTTGTTAAGTAAATACGTGCATGTATCACAAAAAGAGTAAGTACGTAAATGGCGTATTAATTATAATTAATAATATGATGCAATATTAGATACGTATTTTTGCACGTCCGTCCTTTTAAGTTTTAAACGTTTTACGAATGTTTATTTGACAAAATTATGTTAATTTATAACTTAAATAATTTTAAGAGACAGTCTTTCCATATACAATGGTTATAATTATGTCATTTTAAGATCGTAGTATTTTTAAGCTTATTTTCAATATTTTTTAGGAATTTACTTATACGCTTTCCACAGGCATGTTGCTTTTTCTGTCTTCGATTTTGTCGTTTATTTCTCCTTTTTAATATTAATGTATTGTTACCTCCTACTTCAAAAAAATTGTTATATGTAATCTGTATCGCCATTCCTATAGGAGACGCGCCAATTTGAAATAGTTAAATATTATTTTACCTTACATCGCTTTAGAAACTTGTGTGTTCACATAATTTTCATGTATCGTAACAATAATTTGTATTTTCTCTCTTATTATTTTACATGTTAAGATGTATAAAAAATTTAATGACCTAATGTTCATGCTTTAAATGTAAATTGTACAAGAATATAGGTAGATTATAATTTAGATTATTAGATAATAATTATGACAAATATATAGGCATTAATCAACTGATAAAATATTAATAAAATTTGACAGTATTTTCATAGTAAATTGTATTTTTTGTTTTTTAATGTGTGTCACCTGGTCCTAGCGTCCTGGAAATCTGATTGCATAATAATTATGTATATACTTACAGTTCGGGCCAAACTTATTGTCCGACTTGAAGTTGGCACGAGCTAGGTTTAAGCCGGCCGTAAAAATCGAAGAAAGAAAAATATTGGATTAAAATTAAAACGACAGCCTACGACTTGAGCTTCCGTTTTTATTTATTACAATCTAATAATATTCTTTCTCCGATTTTTACGGCTGAGTTAAAGTTAGCTAGTGCCAACTTCAACCCGGACAATAAGTTTGGCGCGAACTGTACCTACACTTACATGTAGCGAGCTTTAATCCCTTTTCACTACCATTTAACTGATATAACAATCGCTAGCGTTTTTTTGGTGGTGGAGAGCCAAGGGCATGGGCAGTAAAGATGTTGATCGTTTCTGAATTGGAAGAAGGTTAAATACAGTTAAATCCCTTAAATCCCCCTTAAATCATCAGCAAAAGTCACTTCAGTCGTAACACACTAATAAAATGCTTATGAAGAAACCTATGCACCTATGTAGCAGGTTATTAAAATCTCTTTAGGAAGACGGTGAATAAGAACATCATTCCATGACTCCTTTGTGCCTTGGAGAGCGTGTAAAGCCATCAATGGTGATCGTTATGATAATATTGAACGAAGGCATTTACTAGGTACACTGGATGCGTCCTCAGGGCCGCGGCATCTGGTGCAGCGACTTTACGCGGCGATGCGATGGCGATCAGACTGGCAACTGACCGTAGCTGCCACTGCAGGCTGCGCCTGTCTGGAAGACGCTTTATATGGTTTATGATCTTTAATTTAATAATATACAATTATGATGTTCAATTCAAATTATAATATCTTATTTTAATTATACCATAATCAGATCAGGTACTTTTGAAGAGTCAAACTAGTTGCATAGCACTAGTTGTAATGAAGTTATATGTCAGAGTCTGAAACCTTGATATATTATTTTCGACAAAGAAATTGTTAAACCGGAAGGTGGAATGGGAATTAGATATTGATTATTTTTTTTAAATCAACGTGTAAGGAGTTATAAATTTCGTTATAAATCTGTCATCCGTAATTCTGTATTGTACAGTTCTCGCTAATATTTTTCTCCTGTCTGAAGTTGGCGCGAACCAATTTCAACCCGGCCGTAAAAATCGAAGAAAGAAAAATATTGGATTAAAATAAATAAAAACGAAAACTCAAAACGAGAACTAAGTACAACCACAGCAAGATTGAATCACTCAATCTTTAATCATTTGGAACCGTTTGGAACAGTTATAACACAGCATACGAACATTCACAACACTACGTGAACTGAATGACCGGCCATAAAAAAATGTGAAACTGACAAAGACAACTCCAGTCATACTCCAGTGCAGCAAGTCAGTTGTCCCACTTGACACTTTGACAGCTGTAGTTTTCAATAATTCGATCGGAAATAAACACGATTGGATTTGAAATGATTTTTTTATAATAATAATTTTCTAAGATGGAAAGTGACTCCAAATGGTAATAAAAATAAAAGTTAGTGGAATGTGGGAATAGTTCATAAATCGACAATCGACCATATCGTAGATAGACCTTCTGATTCGGTCAACCATTACAGAAAATATTCAAAATTTAATTTCCTTTTTCCTTGAAATAATTGAATTGTGCTATGGTGACAATGGATGCGACGGGGTCTATTAATTCTGAAGCCTTAGACAGTATTGAAAATGAGGAGGAGGTTATTGACGACTCGGAGGAGAGGGAGTTAGTGACTGACTCATGTTCGACAAAGGTGTTGGACACGGGCGAACAGCCCCGAGACAAATACTGCATTGTTTACATTCTCTTCTATCTGTTTGGAGTGACTTCCTTGGTGCCCTGGAATTTTTTGATCACCGCCAATGATGTAAGTACTATTTTATTTTATTTATGACTAATTTAACATTGAATCATATTGTTGTTTGTTTTTGAATGACCTTGATTATTATCTAATAGAGTACCTACTAATAAATTTGAGGTAATGAATGGCTAATAATAATTAAGAATATTGTTTTATTAAATTCTCATAATATTTGACAAACTACTGATATAATTTCTTTTTAATTTATTAAATTACATTTTTTACGAAATGTTAATTTTCTTACAATGGTGAATCAATTAAATAGCTCAATGGGCAAAATTTCTTATTAAATAAGTAATAATTTTGATGTGTTACTTCTAGTATTGGATGTATAAATTTCGGGATGTCAAACCAAATAATCTTACAATGGTGGTGCGCAAGACACAGTTCCAAGCGGAGTTCACTTCATATCTCAATGTGGCCACTGCTATTCCCAATTTACTATTCCTTATCTTGAACTCGTTGTATGGACACTTGTAAGTATGATGAGTTTCTATGCTTTATTTATTTATTTAAAAAAATATGAAGACATTAAGTATTCACCACAGATTACACCGTGGACAGTGGACTAGTAAAGTTAGTCTATAAAGGGCCCTGTATAAAAATGGCCAATTTTTTTTTTTCGACTCAGGTGAAGGCCAAAAGGAGGGTAATTCTGGGGCTCCATATCATTAATAATTGTAGATAAGTGGGTAACTATTCCCCTGACAGTAGACTAACAGTAATTGAAAATTGGTTCTTATTTCTGTCAGGACTAAGATATCTATACAATTTTAGAACTGCTTATTTTGATCATGCCAATTTGAGAAGATGTGTCAGTGTGTTAGTCATTTTCTGGTAGAATTTAGAATGAATCTTATTAAGGAAAATACTGGCAATATGCTGGATAAAAGTAGTTTGTGGCACTAGGTTCCCTCTTATTCATATCTATAAAGAAAAATTAACTGCTTCATATGCTTAGTAGCAGTGAAGAGTGACTGCAACATTTGAGGTCCTGAGTTTGATTCCCAGGTTGAGTAAAGTGTTATTGAGTTTTCCTATAAAATTCTCATGTCATATCTGATACTTATTATTATTTTCAGGGTGCCCCTAAAGGCTCGTCTACAGGGATCCCTTGTAATAGTGACCATATGTTTTTTGGTGACAACTTCAATGGTGCAGGTGAACACTGATGAATGGCAGAACACATTCTTCATCATCACTATCATATCTGTTGTTATCATGACAGGTGAGTCAATCTATTACATAACGACAATGCATACCTCAGAAAGTATAAAAAAGGTAAAAGTATAAAGTATGAAAGTATAAAACATAGTACATAAAAAAACGTAGGATGCGAGTGAAACTGCGAGCTACAGCTAGTTAAGAATTAAAACTTGTTTTTTTTTTTGGGTGAAATAGTCTGCAACTCTGCATTATCTTTAATTATTCTTGCTACATCGACGAGATCAAATAAAGGTGTTTGGATCCAAAGCCAGTTTTTAAAAATCGTCTGCTATTCCTGTTCACGTGAAGAGAAACAAGCCTTGAGTAGGTCATACAATGATAGCCCAATACGCTGTCAGTTTTAATTGACCAAAACAACCAGTTTGTCACGGCGTCTGACTTAATGTCTGTACCTATTATTTAATGGATGTGTCATATACCTACAGTCAACTTAATCAAACTTATTTCGCCCACCACACAGAACATCATTTCTGTATTCCTTTGTTGGCTTTGGGGGAGGTGTATACATGTATGTACTATACCCACAGTTCGTTATGTTTAGATCCCATTTAATAAGGCGCAAGCATGGTGCCATTAACCAGGCACAAATCCAAACTCAGAGCTGCTACTGAAAATCTCAACGTAACTGTTCGATCTGAGAATCGAACCCAGGACCTCTAGCGTAGCAGTCGCGCTTACGACCACTAGTTGACTAAAAAATCTAAAGCTTCATATTAAAAACACCTATTAATTATTATCACGAATTGAATAGATACTATTCCTCTGAAAGCCTCCAGCGAGGAAGCTTATCGCACACACGTAAGATAAAACAATAAAGTGCTAACGTTAAATATTAAAGTCATCGAGCAGAAAATATTTACTGAGGTACATAAAGGTTTTGGTTTCGTCTGTTGCATGAAAAAAATATTATCTGAATGCCTAAAGCTATTTCTAATATAATCGTGCTTTATAAACTGTTGTTTTTTTTTTTATTAAAACGCGACCGATTTTAATGTCTCTAGCATTCGATCCACGAGCCCAACTTTTAGAGATTTAAACATTATTTTTGTTAGTTTTCTGGGTTTTAGTTTAGATAATCATTTGATATAACTCGCCTACCGCATATTATAAGGAGGATATTATGAAGGAGTTCTCTAGGGAACCGGTCTGCATTTTCTAAAAGAAACGACAAAACATGACGAATTGAACTCTTTTCATTCACCAAGGCTAGATTTCTTTTGTCTCGTTATTTTGTAGAACGATACCATTTATGTATTTAAAGCAAATTATTGTTATCATTACACTGCATACAAATTACTGCTTATCATAAAGTAAATAGTACATTAGATGCAGATGTGCATTTGACCTGAGTACCTCTGAGCCCTGAGTTACTGATGCACTCGATAATGTTTATTATTTGATAATATAATCTAGGTCACGTTTATATTTCCTAGTTGCTTTAAATGATTTAAATAAAACTTAAGTAAATATATTTTTAATGAAGGAACAAATGTTGTAATCTAAAGTATGGAAAATGCTTAAAAATATACAAAAAGATAGTTGAGTAAAAATATTTTGAAATAGTACACTAGGTATCATTCTGCTAGTTTATAAGGGGAAATCAACAAGCGATAACTATAAGGTCCATATTGTATCTTCGCATATGATCATAAGGTTTCTTTTTGGGTGCGGAAAGTAACATTTTGAATTTAACACGTCACATCATAAGTAGGTACCTACGTTGTTTTTCGCTCTAATTGAATAACTATCTACACAAAATAAGACATAGGTAGTCTTGTTGAACTAAACAGAGCATAAAACTATAAAAGATAAGGTTTTTCCATATTTACTTTGCTAAGGTGGTAAATTCCTTTGTTTCGTTAAAATAACTACTAAAAGAGGCGCTATTACTCTCTGCTATAAAGCCGAATTTATCCAAGCTGCATAAAAAATAATGATTCACTGTCTCAACTCGGACTTATCAGGTCCTAAATATACAAGGGACGCATTTACAACCTCACAATCAGACACACAAGCCTGCATCTCGGCATGTATTGGATTTCGAGTCATTGACTGGTTTCACGGTCACAAAAAATAATAAGTTATACCTATATAAAAATACCATTCGCCTCGTGGTACCAGAAACGTTTTATGAATGTGGATGTATATAAGGAAAGAATAGAGATATATGTAAGAAAAAGACATACTGCGCCCAAGTCAATTGATATATGTGTAAGAGATACGATTCGCCGCAGAAATATATATTTAGATTTACCTATGCATACATTGCTAGCAAATAAAATTGACTGTAAGCTCTATAATATTTATATAAATAGATGCATACGAACCAAGAATTTTAATATTGATATCGACTCAATAGCTTAGGTCACGCGAGTGACATTAAAATGGTTTCAAGGTAGATTTTCAATATTTAGTCACTCGTGCGAAAATGAATCATATTGACTTGTAAATGAGAATAGGTATCTTGTTATCTTATTGATAACTACATTACCTAACTACTATATTCTAGCTTATAGCCTGATACGTAATATGCTTATTAGATATATGCATATAGATACATATTAAGTATTTTAGATGTGTACAAATGTGTATTATAATATACGTTCTCCGAAGTTCTGCCACTGCCAATACCATATATTTTATTAGGTCTTCTCTTTCAGCTGCCAGCGCCGTCTTCATAGGAGGCCTAGTTGGCATCGCGAGCAGATTCTCCAAGGAGTACATGGCGGCTGTCGTGAGCGGGCAATCGCTTGGCGGGATCATAGCTGCCGTCGCCCAAATCATATCACTCGCCTTCAAAATATCGCCGCTCCACAGCGCCCTCATATACTTCGTGATTGCCGACATCATGGTGATCACGTCGCTGATATCATACGTGTTGTTGTACAAGATAGATTTCTTCACATATCATATCTTGCGGGGGTGCGGCGGCATAGCCAGCAACAGGCACAGGGAGGTGTACATGACGGTCATCATCAAGAAGGTCTGGGTGTACGCGTTCAGCATATTCGCTGTGTTCGCCATTAGTATGGCCGTGTACCCAGCTGTGACGGTGCTGGTAGAATCTCACCCAGATACGGCGGGAACTGATTGGAATAGTGAGTATGATTTGTTTATTTAGTAATAACTGTAAATAAATATCGACTAATGACTTAATTAGGTACTATTACCAAACTAATTAGCGCTTCTACATTCTTCGTATTATTGTTTATATTTTGTAAAAAAAGGTTTGTCTATCCTACGATATTTGCGCATACAATTCATTGTCAAACTAGCAACAATATCTTATTTCCTTGGCGAACTGTGTACCCTAATCTAACCTTGTCTGTGAGGACAGATGATGACCGCTAATTAGACCCTTAATTATTACTGATAAAGTGATAACCCTAATGATCTACGGCTTGTCTGTGTTGATCAGGCGATAGTAAATGATAGCAACATAAAACTATGATGACAAAATTTGCAAACAGCGTTATATCTATCATCAGGCAATGGTGTCAAATTTTAGATTATCTATTTGATTTAAGAGTCCATTTATTTATTTTTCCATGTACACCAAAATCGATACCGGTAACGTCATCTATTGAGATTTATTTGAACTAAATTTTCCTTGAAAACAATTCGTAATGATAATGTATTTCTCGCATGGGAATTAAATTTCTAACATCCTGTGGTTTATTCAATGTGATCGTAAAATCCTGTATCACTTTCGTTGCACATTGCATTATGTCACATTGTTATTATGAGGTTTGCAGGAAAATTACATTCATTGACTCTGGGGTTTTCCTTCTATAATGAATTGTTATTTCTAAAACTTGATTTGATAGTTTTCCCGCTTTATAGTAAAGGATGTAAGCAGTAGTTTCCGGCTCTAATATAGATTCAGGGATAAACCAAACACATCAAATAATATCCCGGTTTGGTTTATAGAATACAAATATTTGATAGGTATCCTGCAGCACTACATTAGAAAAGCCAGTCAGGTCTTCAGCTTCCCGTCAGCGGCTTCGCCCGCGTGGTGTTGATATTTTGTTCTCCCGTTTTTGCAAAATTTTTCATTGCTACTCCGCTCCTATTAGTCGTAGCGTGATAGTATATAGCCTATAGCCTTCCTCGATGAATGGGCTATCTATCACTGAAAGAATTTTTCAAATCGGTACACTAGTTTCGGAGCCTATTCAATACAAACAAAGAAATCTTTCCTCTTTATAATATTAGTATAGATAAAAATCAATTCACCCTAAAACGTAGTGGTGCGAACGGGTCCCTAGTCAAAGATGATCTTTGATACTTATTACATGCGAGTAGTTATGTTTATTCCATTATTAGCCTTATAAACGAATGTTAAGATATAATTTCAGATATGTTTTATACGAATGTTTTTTAATTTCAGATATATTCTTCGTGCCCGTTGTGAATTATTTGATATTCAACTGCGGTGATTACGCGGGTCGATTAGTGGCTGGATTTTTATTGCGGGTGAGTAGAAAAATAATTAATATGACCCTACCTGCAAGAAAATACGGGGTTTGATTGTATGTGTATTTATTTCAGCCAAACAACCAATGGGTGATCGCCGGTGCGAGCATTCTCCGTGTGATTGGTGTGCCCATGCTGATGCTGTGCAACGCTCAGCCGCGCAAGCACCTGCCCGTCGTGTTCCTGTGGGACTGGGAGTACATTATCATCATGATCGTGTTCGCCTTCACCAACGGGTACCTCACCAACATCGTGATGATCAACTCTACTAGGTAAGGATGAAGGAAGGCAGAATCGTGTCTAGGCATGCGCAGTGTCGGACGCCCATCGATCAGATGCGAGCTATGACTTGCAGAATGAAGGTGACTGGTTATGGGAAGTCGCAGATCGGACTCTGTGGCGTTGATTGGAGACGCTTAGAGAATATACGCTGATGATGTTGACGATGAATCATCTATCAGTTTTCAATTTTTGAAAGAATATAAGAGTAGATTCATTATGGTTATCGTTAAGCTGATCGGTCGTAAAATATGCAAGCACATTCCTCATTCTAAATTATGTATTTATTGAACACGTGGCTAGCAAGCTATCTCGGTGACCCCGCCCGATGACGACGGGAGCTTAGTAATAAAGTTACTCATTAGGTTCCCCTTATCGCTACTTTCTATTATATGTACACTTATGTGATTATTGACATGATTTTTAAGAAAAATAATAAATGGAAATTAATATTTAGGGCCAGTCATTTAATGACATACATCGTAGAGATCTTTTAATCATTTTCCATGCTAAGAATAAGATTACCAGTTATTTTAATTAAGGAAAAAATCGACAGAAGACGCAGGTTCGAGTCCTGTCTGCCAGTCGATTTTTTCCCTCATTAAAAAAATGACCAGTAATGGTTGATTTTTGGCTGACCATAATCCAATTGAAATATCAGGTTTAAGCTCCGGTACTAATGGATACAACAATTCCTGATATGATTTATTGTGTATGTATTTTATAGACAAAATATCCTCTATCGTTCGAGCTGAAGGAAAACCTAAAGAAAATGAAAATAATGAGGAATTTACTTTAGTCAAACCATTCCACGTCACATACTGTAAATAGTATACTTTCACACTTTTTTAGTAATGAACATTTCGCCCCGTCATTTATTAAAAAAGGTGTTATGTCATGACCATGAGTATTCACATTCTATAACCTCTTTTTCCAGGGTAGTAGATCTGCACGAGCGTGAGAAAGCATCGGGTCTAATCGCCACCATGCTCAGCGTGGGATTATGCGTGGGCGCAGCTGTCGGCATGCTACTTGTGCATCTCCTGTAAGTACCTTACGAGGTATGGGAGGGTGACAATATCTAGTCACAAGAAATATGTTTTTCTTAAACATGACACTAGTAATGAATTTCAAAGTATCAGATACGATTGCTGAGAAATAGTTAATTGATCTGTGCTTAACGACAAATTAAGCACGCAATACAGTGATAAAACTGGTCATTTCACTTCCAATCTGCGTTTTCAATATTCTATCGATGAGATAATGATGATATCTCGTGCCGAGATAATTAGTGATGACAGTTTTTTCGTTGCAAACGAACACAAAGCGAATTTAGTATTCCATTTTGCCTACTATTCGCCAAAGTTCATTGCTGAATTATTGAATATTTTTAACACTTTGTTTATGGAATTTTATTGTTTTTACAAACTTTTAATTTTGAATAGGTACTCTGAATTGATCTATTAAATATGTACTTGATATAAACTAAATACCAAGAGATAGCAGTAAAAACCGCGGGCGGTACGCTTGAAACAATGGTTTTTGTTACGTGTGAAGGAAGACAGAAACGATATAGATAATGTACATTTAGACAGATTGTAACTGCACAAATCAATAATACATAATATGAAAACATTACGTGATCGTAGCACATTCTTATCATATAAATATAATATATGTAGTTCCATACTAATGTATGTACGCCTTAAAACAAAATATCATTCATTTACTAAATGATAATGGGATTATTCCATCAGATATAAATAATCTTTGAGATTGACTTCCGATAATTATACTTAAGAGTAAATGCGAAGGCTGGAGTGCACCATGATTACATTAACCTCATGTCTAATTAAAAAGTATACCAAATGTATATGTAGCTTAAAAATATGTAGATATAATATGTGTATAACTTCATTACTCTTGTTGTTTTATGTTTTATTGATTATGAAATGAAGGTGACTTATGAATCACTCGAAGACAAACGAGATGTCTAACACAACCCGGTATTGAACAAATCAAAATCATAACATCAATGTTTGAATGTTTTAGATTTAAACTATAACTTTTTACTCTTATATATTTTTCTCTATATATTTCACAATAAGTAATACTCGAAATAAATTCAAAATGGCCAATACACATTAAGCAACTGAAGGAGGCATTTTTCGGATAAGATCTTCGATCTTTATTAAACGAAATTAATGCTGTATTACTGTTCGTTTTAGGAATTGAATTCAATGCACATTTACTTAAAACATTCCCATGATATTATATAATAGTATAATTTTAAGTATAATTTTAAGTGACATTATAATACTTTAATTATGTCTTACCTATAAACCTAATTTTTAAAGTACATTTTTTATAATTCGAGCTTATTGTTTTGTGTACTGTGACAACACAAGTGTATAAAAAATATACACATCGTAGTTTACATAATTATAATATATTTTTAAGTACCTACCTACCTATTATATTTCTAGGAATATTATGAAGGATACTTTTATTACTTTAAACTTGTAACAGAAAAAGATTTCCTTAAAACAAAAAAGTGTTAAAGTGATTCTAAGTGAAAAAATGTGTGTGAAGTTATTTTACTAATAAGTTTTAATTAGATTCAATTCAATAGAGAATCTCGAACCTAGCGTTCCCTTGGCATATTTTCACAAAAATATTTACATTATTTGGTCAAAACAAAATAAGCTTTGTGGTTTATACACACAGTTGTTTATGTTTTGATCAAATAACAAAGATGCGAGAGATATTTTGTTTTTGTCTATTTTCTTCTATAAATAATTAGATCCTTTGAGAGACATCTTCCAGTTGACATATTTTAGTGTGATAACGTTAGTTTTCACGGTTTTTTTTAAGTTTAGGCAATGTGCTAATGATCTCAAATAGATTATAATTAACATATTGCATTCAGGGAAGCATAGGTAATTGAAATACTACACTTTTGACTCCTAGCAGAGGTTTTTATTTTTCAAAAGTGGATAATGCCTAGTTTTTCTTTTGCTGCCTGAATAAGATACGTAGATTTAGTATATACTCATGTACAATGTTATGTATTTATTATTATTATTTAGTGTTCATTTTACAGTTTTGTACCTCATTTTAATTTTAAGGATGTGCAAAAATAAAGTCTATCTCTTAAGAACTTTTTTAAACGACAAGCTTCTAGATAAATATACGTGTTTACTGTTACGCTATGCCGTCAAAATGGTTTGATAGGCTCTATGATCAACTTTGTAGATATGTAATGTGTTTTTATGTTATCTGTGGAGAACATTGTCAACCTGTTGCTATCTATCTGTTCTCAACTTAGCAAAGAATTGTTAATTTTGTAGCACCTAAGCATGAGTTACCATAATAATATTTATATGTTACTATGCATAAATGTAATGTAATTATTTATATAAATAGACGCATGATTAGTGATGCTTAGCTTTTATGTTAGGAATAAGTACTATGTATATGCGATTATATTATGTCGAAATTGAATTTAAATAACTACGTTCTTTTCGTTATTTATTATGATAATTATATGAAAACGGGGAGTTTTATGTTACAGGGAATATTATAGTACTTATAGTGTACAAGAGTAATCAATAATCATGTTGATATCGGTCAATTTCATGAATTGCATTATTATAAGTATACTCTATTATCAAACATTTATATAATGAATAATAACTAATACCTACACCTCTAGTTTTTAGTCCGATACACATACAAACGCTGTTCGTAGTTTCGTCATCTCTAGAAGCTGTACCTTAGTACATCGGAGAGTAACAGGAATAATTTTGACGCCATTATTTGTTAGGGTGCTTCCTAACTTGGAGCATCCGCCTGTAATGTAACGTTACAGAGGCGAGCATTGAGGAAGAAGAACCGATCTGCATTGAGCTGCATTCGGGCATTACAGTTTGCGCACTGTAATGCCCGAATGCAGCTCAATGCAGTGCGGAATGTCTGTAATATTTTGATACAACTTGTAACATCATGCTCAGAGTGAGGTTACATCACATGTGAATGTTCGTCATGTCAGGAAGGCAATACTGTAATGTTATGCAAAATCGAATTTGAAACTGAATGCTCCAAGTGAGGGAGGACCTAAAGCTACATAATATATGATAACTTCACTGTCGTCGCGTCGCAGTCGAATGTAATTATGCACTAATGCACAGATATAGACAGATGTGAACTCAATTAGAAAGTTCTTGTGATAATTTGTTGACGAATGAATGAATTTAATTAAAATACATTATTTATGTGACATCAACTATTTTGTTTTATTCCTATTCTCTCCAGATCCAGAAATTATATTTGGATAGCGCTGCGGGCTGGTGGTTTGGAGCTTTCAAAAAACCAAAACAATACAAACATCAGCTTAGAAGGATATTGGGAATTGCCCATGGGATTAGGAAATATATAAGTAGAACCTATTACCTATTACCTGATCTATTTATTCGACCTATGTATCGAAAATGTCTATTTAGCCGGTAAGACCTTGTCCAAAAGAAGCGTACCAACACCCCAGCATTTGGACGCAATTTTGGCGCTCCATTTACCTTGATACGTGCATTCGTTTACTACGCGCGATACTTGTGGACGCGATATATTGACGCCTTAGTATCTTGCAACAACAACTTGTGAAACGTTTCGCTTCTGGATAAGGTCTAACACCTACTGTTGAATAAAAGCGTCTTCTCCATTCCCGTAGACTAGATGCGACTTACACAAGCTTTTAATCTTATTTTATATTAAAATATAATGTAGAATAACATATTACTACTAAAGGTTATTGCAGATATAAACAACAATAGATCAGTCAGTCCGTTTAATAAATAATGTCATGTAAAAAAATCAATCACAATTTCAGATATTTCTAAATGAGAATGATTGTAATCATATTATATTATTTGTAATATAAACTATAATTACACCTTATACGAAGCGATTACTCATTACAAGTTAAAATTGTGAATAAATCCAGGCACCATTTGATATAATTATAAAAACTTAACTTTTGAATGACTATCCAACATAGTTGAAAACGTATAATGACTAATTTTATAATACGAAGCTGCCATTTTATGCAACTATTATAATATATATCTACACGTAGCATGCATATTATGTATAATTTTATATGTAGGTACATATGCAAGACTTGGAAGTACACTATAGGGTTGATTTTCACCATTCTACTTGGTATTAAAGTATAACGTTTCTCTGACCACGATATATTATTGCAACGGTGGCCACAGGTGTGCCTGTATTGTGCAGTGACTGATCGTCTTCTGCCCTACGCTAAGGATGGATTCTCTCATGGAACAAAAATTTGTATAGCTAGTAGGCAGTTGTTTCGGAGGTATGTGTATCTATCTGGTAATTTGTGTCGGAAAACACACCCACGATGGAAAAGAAACCTTTGAGTGGACCAACGTTTTATCTTAAATAAATGTTATATATACACAAAATATAAATACTATCGCGATTTTTACGCTTAATAAATCTAAAATGAATAGTTGTCATTTCAGCTACTTATGACTTCATAAAAAAAGCCGTGCCGTGTTGGATAGTCACTCAACTCCTTCCCTCACCGTTTTGACAACAATAACATGAGCAACGCGAACATTTATGAGCACAATATACATAAATATATTCTGGACAACACAATTCCTTTAACCGACTCATTTACAGGGTTGTGCAAATAATTATATTTAAGACCTATCACCATTTTCACCCTTATATTGTACTAGTTGTGTATTATAGGTAGCTGCGACACAGTGCAGGGGCCCAAATCTGCTATTTGAATGAGGAGTATAACGCAAGGCTAAAACAGGGCCCGATCTAAGGGGGACGAGTAATTGCCTATTGAGGTAAATTTGAGAGTGCCGGGTGTTTGCAAGGAGAGAAATATAGTTTCTCAAAATGGACATTTATGAGTTTGACTAGTACAGACAGCGTATCTGATATCGGGACATAAGTGTTCAAAATCATCGGAACAACTAAGAAAATTAAACTTTATCTCAATGTGAACATGAAAGTAAGAAAGAAATAGTCCTTGTGCCATTGAGATATAGTTTAATTTTCTTAGTTGTTACGATCATTTTGAACACTTTGTATGTCCCGATATATCTGACGCCCACTGTACATTTAAACAATGTCATTGGCCGCACACATTATTTTTGCCCAAAGCGACTAAATTGCTAGATCTGGCCCTGAATTTTGACTTCGAGCTTAGGACCAAATTGAATAAGTGTGCGTCATCTAATGACACATGGACTGCCAGATTTGGTAGATAAAACTGTCAAAACTTACTTTGAATTTTTGAAGGTTGTTGTGTAACATAATTTTACTAGGATTTTGACACAAACTTGTGCTATAGCCTCTGTAGCTATCTATTGAGGGGTGGTGAAAAGATCTAGAATATTAATTAGTGGATTATTTTTGCTTATTAATACCTAATTTCATATATCAATACAACAGCGTGAGAGCCCATTGGCAGGCGAACTTTGTCGATATGTAAAAATTGATAATATTCCTAGGGAAATATAAGATAATAATTTATTTCCTTTCAATATAAAATATGTATGCTGTTGGTGTAAGTACCTAATTAAATAAATAAATAATTACTATTTTTCACAATATAAAATTTCGCATCCTGCTACTTTTCGTTCACTATGATTTAATGTCACACTCGTTATTTACAATGAGAGATGAATTATAATAATCAATAGTACCTACTACTTTACGCATTCTACAGTTCTCGCCAAACTTATTGTCTGGGTTGAAGTTGGCACGAGATAACTTTAACCCAGCCGTAAAAATCACGGAAAGAAAAATATTGGATTAAAATAATTCATAACGACAGCCTAGGACTTGAGCTTTCGTTTTTATTTATTACAATCAAATATTTTTCTTTTTCCGATTTTCAAGGCTGGGTTAAAGTTATCTCGTGCCAACTTCAACTTGATTTAAGTACTGTTTTAATTATTATGACCAGTGCACTGATTTTTTATATTATTATTATCAGCCCATCCCACTTTCACTATCCATAAACAAAATGTGATATTAATGGCCCGTTTCATCACCTCTGTATAGCCGTACAACTGCCGAATAAATACAAAAATGGAACAAAATTTGTATGAAATTATCTGCCAGCTAATTTAACGGGGACTTATCTGTAAGCTATGAAACAAGCCCTAATTGTGATTTGTAGCAGGCTGCGGTGAAAAAAAGTAGCAGATAACAAAACAAAAAAAACTATATGGTATGATTTTCACATGCTATCTGTAAAATATGCCATGTGTATAGAATTAACACTAGTACCGCCATAAAACAACTTCCGATACATTGTTAATTGATTAATATCATTTTGTCATTGAGAAATATTTATTAAAACTAAATAATGAGTTTGCGAACTGACTAGTGACTTTGAAAGTGATGAGATGTTTCTACATAAGGTTTTAAAACAATATAGTATACGGGAAAATGGTGCTATATTTTACTTTTACAATTCCCAACTTTTTAATTAAAGTAAATTGGACCTCAATTACAAAAATGCTTAAGAACTTTATATTACTTTTATTTGTACTGTTTAGCAAAATTTTCCAGATACTATAACGTTGCCAACCCAACCCCAAAATTCTTAAAAACATTCGTATTCGGGTTGGAAATTTGGTATTAAAATAAAATATAAATATATACCTATGATGACTATCACAAGACTAAGTTTGCACAACCCTGCACCATATAGGCTACTATAATAAGTTATGTGTTGGTTGGCAGTCACCTATTCCGCTGCGTCACTACTTCAGCCCCTTGTCGGACGCATCGGAACATGCCGTTGGATATCGCCACCACAGGCGAAAATAGGCGAAGAGGGTACTCGCTGAAAAAGAGAAAAAAGTTATAGTGAAAAGAAAAAAAAGTGAAGACGGTCTTTTTTTGAAACCTATTTTGAGGACGTCACATTATTATATACAAAGACTTTAATCATTTAAAGAAAGCTCCCGATATCCGCACTGGAGGAAGCGGTGTTGCGGGGGATTTAACAAACATGCAATTAGGACACAAATATCATTTATCCTCAGCTGGAAATCGAATCCAAGACCGATACAGCTACGATAAGCTACTGGATTAACCAGCCTGGTTAATCCAGTAGCTTATCATACTAATATTATTAATGTTAATGAAATCATACACACACAGAATTAACGATTAGAAACAGTAAATTTGTAAATTCGAAGGATTATTTAAAGATACTCTTATCACTTTAATCTGTGTTCTCATTATTGAGCGCTAAAGTCCACAGCGATTCAATGTCAACTTGTTATTCAATATTAGTTATATATGGGACTATTTTCGGACTAATGCCACGTTTATATTAGTTTCATGTTACAATAAATATTATAGAGAGGAAAGATTTTTGACAATTAGCCACAAAATAAACCTTAATCCTTTACAGCAATGGACTACCATTTTTACCAGATTGCCGAAGTAGGGTTATGTTTAAGTTTATAGATAATTTTAAGTCTTTGAGAGTGAGGCAGAAGAATTTTACCTTCCTATAACGGGAGTAGCTTCGTTTCCACTCAATATGAACACAGGAAAGAATATTGAGAACACGCAACCACTGTAACAAAACACGTTAAATTTTCTTATCAACATTAGAGACACATAAAATATGTTACATCACTCATAATATAAGTACCTATTGATTTGCATATTACTATTCATGTTTTAAGTGCAAATAAAACGATATAATTATATACATTATAAATGGAACATTTGTAAAATTGGTTGGTTTTGGTCAAAAATGGTTTAAAAGTATT
This sequence comes from Acronicta psi, assembly GCA_946251955.1. Lineage (NCBI taxonomy): Eukaryota > Metazoa > Arthropoda > Insecta > Lepidoptera > Noctuidae > Acronicta > Acronicta psi. Next base: position 2,844,191 of record OX276475.1, on the reverse strand, counting down.
GTGATATGATGCTGCATTTAAGTTTAGTCCACGCGGAACTAGTTGGCCGCGGCTTTGGTAGGGAGGGGGGTGAGGCGGCGGGTTACTGTGAACAAGAGCAAGCACCTCCGCCCCTCCGCGCGCAGGCGACCCCACCCCTCCATCCCACCGCTCACATACCTGAGGCGCGGCCAACTAGTCCCGCGCAGTCTATAAATACTCAAATAAATGCTCACCTAATAATATAAGATTGTGGTATTTGCGTAAGGACGGCTAGCGGCAGTCCGAAGCCGAGGAAGTAAGGCCAGTTGGTCTCGATGAAGGTCAGCCGCTTATGCAGCTCCCAGCCCATGTTGAACCACTTGTACTCGAACGAGTACAGCGAGTATAGTAGGCACATGTGAACGAGGCACAACAACTCGCCTATGTACGTTATCGGTAGCATACTTACTAACATACTCTGGAATAGATAATATTTGTGTCAGTATTAATGAATTTCCAAGATCCGTAGAAGAACTAAAGTTGCCGACATAGCTCAAAGGATTAGTTAGCTAAAGTGGCAGTGGACGGGGCACATGGCTTGTAGAACTTATGGCCGCCTGGCAGAAATATACGCGAGTGGAGACCACGTACCGGAAAGCGTACCGTAGACCCTCAAAAGATATCAAGAGACGACTTGATAAAGGTAGCTGGAAAGCGTTGGATAAAGGCGGCATATAACCGAGCCTTGTGTAATTCTATAGGTCAGACCTGTTGTATTAAGAAACCGCTGCATTGATTGAACATTCGCGAAAAACCCGTGAAAGCCTTATTACCCGACTGCCGAAGGAGGAGGGTTATGTGTTTGACGCGTATGTATGTATGTATGTATGTCCGGTCGTAACTACTTAACGGCTCAACCGATTTAGATAAATGACACCTCATTAAATTCGTCTTGATGGCATGAGTGTCACTGGGTACATGAAATTCAAAAAAATTAAAAAGGCGGATTTTATACGCTTTAATGTGCGAACTGATTTTAAAAATTATCTTTAGTTGTATCAATTTTCATTTTAAATTGATTCTATGATGATTCATAAACTAAAAAGTAGGAAATAAAATCAATTATTAAATGAAACAAAAAACCCGACTGCGTAAAAAGTACTAACTAAAAACCAAAAAACAAGCTCTGTGATATTGGAAAATGTAGTGCAGGCGGGACAAGCTGTTCGTTCATAAACAAAATTGTTTCTTTGCTTGTCCCGCCTGCAATACATTTTCCAATATCACACAGCTTGTTTTTTGGTTTTTAGTTAGTACTTTTTATTTTATGTTAACATTTAACACTTGCTTATACCAAGACAAACTGTCGGTGTAGGTGTAGGTAACACCTACAGTTTGTTTTATTAGCTAATAAGGTTATACGGTTATTACAGCTCGGCCTAACCTTCTGGAGTATACAGATTGATGAAATGTATGTGGGTTAGGTTGAATAATGAACATACCTGTACTAAAAACAATGCTTGCACCAGCAAACTGAACAGCGAGTCTGCAATGATCTTGCTGACGCTCGACATAAACTGTGGCCGCCCGCGTCGGTGACGGTACGCACTGTCCGCTATGTCCTGAGAAACAACATGCATTAATTAATCATCTTACTAATATTATAAATGTGAAAGTTTGTGAGAATGGATGTACCAATTTCTTTTCTATATTATGTATGCTGTGCTACACCAGTAACCCATGAAAGCATCCACCAAGTGGGGAACTGGGGGAAATAAACCCAGCAAGAGAACTGATCGCCCGGCTGGTGCCTGCCAGCTTCCCTGAATATAAATAGAATAGATGCTATGCTACAATTAATGGCAATAAGCTGACCCTCTATTACATGGGAACTAAACAACTGAAAACCAGCGCTGGGCACCTGATACCCAGCACATGCTGAGTTGGTAACCCATTCGGTACGAACAAAACGACAATGTTCTTTCTTTTGTTTTTCCCTTGTTACATGTACTATCTACCTATTTTAATTTAAATGTATTGGAATTTGTTGTATATATATTTGTGTCTGTCTGTCTGTCTGAATAAATGCTTTCTTATTCTTAAACATACGCGAAATGTGGGTGTATTGTAAAATCCAGTTACTGCAGGCAGCACCGTGTTTGTATAATCGTTTATATCTAGACTAGCTAGGTCCTCCTTGAATTAAAATGTGTATTGTCTAGTAGTAGGTAAACACTATCAAGCTGACTAGGCCGCCATTGCCTAGGTTAGTTTAGATGTTGCTGTGAGGCTGCGTGACTGTCCCATTTTACAAAACACATGGGGTGGAAAGAACATTTTATCTGCTTGCAGAAAAATGTGCATAGATAATGCAAAATGTACTCTGGGTTACACAACTGAGGGTTATATTTAGAAAGATTTTTAAGAATAAACCCCGGAAGGTGCATATATGAAATTTTGTAATTTAACCTTTTTGGTTTTGGCCAACAAAAAACAAATAAGAGGCAAGACTGCCGATGATTCGTGTTTCTACAGTTTATTAACACATACAATAGAAACCTTGGGATTATGTATATGACACAGCACAAATATGTACATTGTAAGTGTATTTAACATTATCGCCATTTTAAACTGTTTGAAAACAATGGGTTTAATATGCGATAAAATCAATGGGTGTTATTTTAGTCAGATTGACACTTTTTCTTTAATAAAACATTTCACAAAATAGACGTTTTATATGCAAAAAGATCTAGGCTAAGAATGGGTTGGCTGATTTCCATTGTTTTTGTCAGGATAGAAAATTCTAGAATGAAATAAATAAGTGCTTGTAATAGCAATAGGTTGTTTATAATAATAATAAATGAAAAATAAATGCTGTTGGTACAAATAAAGTTTTTATGGAAAGATAAATTGGAAAACAATGCACAGTAAAATAGAAAATTCAGGCAGTACTGGTTTTTTTTATTAATTTTATATGATTAAGTGTGTTCGGTCTGTATATATTTTGAAAATTATATATTTTTTAATAAGTGTTAAGTAAAGACTAAGGGTCTGTTGCTTTGGATAGCTAGTAAACACCAGATAAATGAAAAAATTTTTTTTATGAAATCATCTGCCAAGGAATGTAATGCTAACTTAATAGGAAGTGGTGAAACTGGCATTTTATGTAAGTTTGAATGTGGCTTTGTCTGATATAAAAAATATTTTCAGCTAAATATTCTTATAAGGCAAGAGAAAAGTTGGAAGGTCAAAAGAATGTTGGACAGACGAGATCATAAAAGTTGCTGTCAAGAACTGGTGGTCTCAGTACAGAAATAATGGGGGAGGCTTTTACCCAAAAGAGATCCATTTCAAAGATAACTGTAAATACCTACTGACATTAGGATTAAGAAAACACTAACATTTATCATGTAAAAATAGATTAGAAATGGAATAAGCTTTATTATTATTAAAAATACTTACTTGAAACCATAGGCTGTTGACTAGTTTACTTAACAGGAACAATGGGAGCACCCATATCATCCTGAAGGTCATGGACAGGAATGGCTGCATCCATGCCCACACATTGTGTGCAACCCCGGGGTTGTGTCCAAAAACCACTGTCACTAAGTACTTGACCGCAGGCAACAAAACATATTCGAAGATTAATATGCTAAGCAAAAATATAAAGCCGTTCAGGATGCATGATTGTAACACCCTTGTAAGTACTTTTGATTCCCTGGAACAAAAAGAAACCATTTTTTTTTATATTTTTGGGGACATTATAACACAGCACCATCTAGTCCCAAACCAAGCAGAGCTTGTTCATGGGAAACACCCAGACAAACACAAATACTTATATTTATAATCATATAAATATTTGTGTCATGTGGGAATTGAACCCACAACCTTGTGATCAGCAGTCCGGTACTCGAAACCACTAGACCACAGACGTCGTGAAGTTTGAAAGGTTCTCTATATAAAAATAAACAGCAGTCATTTGAATTATGTACGTTAAGATATCAGAACAAAGATGAGATCGATAAAATTACATAAGACAATAGTATTTTTCTATTGTCTGCGATTTTGACTGCCTTGTTGGTATAGTGGTCCCAAGCGCAACTGCTACTAGAGGTCTTGGTTTTAATTCCCAAGTCAAGTAAATTGTTTTGGATCCTTTACAGTCAGTCAAACACAACCAATAATATAGTTGAAAAGATATACTATATTATTGGTTGTGTTTATTCTTTATCTAAGTGATTGGTCAGAGTTCTTAAGGGTAGATACTCGAGGATTAAAATAATTGTTTGGGCAAAATATAAAGTAAATAGGAAAGTTCCAGTAACAATAATGGTTTCTAGGTTAAGGTGTGTTAAAATAATGTTTGTAACTATGTTAAATGAATAGTATTTGGTAAACTTACTGTTTTACTTTTGGTTGCTTTTGTTTATTTTTTGTGTTTTCAAAGTCTGTCGGTGGCGAGCGACTGAGGGCACGCTCATTAATCTCTTTATCTAAATATAGAAGTACAGTTACACCTCGTAAGCTGTCTATGAAACCTTTGATAAGCGATACAGAAAAATTCTGGAACAATAAAATCATAGAACAATGAACAATTTAATAAAAACAAAGTACAACAAACAAAGAGTTAAAATAATAAAAACTCACAGTAACGCTCTCCATTTTGAGTTAGATCAAATTTTTTCACAGTTTCATTATTCAATCTTTTATTCAATTAGCTATTCACATTATTTTGTTCAATTTTGTTTGACGTAAATTTACGTAAAAATACGGTGACATCTGTGACAAAATGACATTTCCATTGCTCATAGTAGTTTTAATTTTGGGACGACAATGCCAACTGTTTATATTCTACCATAGTATTACTTAATTTTTCCGGTTAAGATTCTAAAGCTCCTGAGCTAGAATCTACATCCGTCATAAAAAAAAACTTAATTTTTGTGTAATAGGTTATAATTGAATAAAGTTATGTGATTATGTTAAATGATTTTATTTCATTTCCGCTTAGCAACAGGATTTATAAACAAAGGTTGAGGCTTAATAATATTTACACTGTTTATATGTGTTGCTTCAAATAAAAAGACAGTAGTCTAATTTACCAGGCTTTTTTTTTTTTTTTTTATTATGTTGTTCGCGGCTATTGTATCGCATCGACCCTGATGGGTCTATTGTGATCGCCGCTTGATGAAACTTAGAGTTCACCGCTAAATCCTGCGGCTGACACAAACTGCAGGATTTGCTTAGGGGTAAGCTCCTTTATTTCATCAGGGCTTAGAGTATGTTTCCCTAGATGAGTACTGCGCTTGTGTATTAGCGATCCACATTCCCCTAGCAGGTGAAGTGGCGTTTCATCAGCCTCCTCACAGCGTCGACAGGTAGCCGTGTCGCTTAGCCTTAGATTGAACATGTGCTTGTTAAGGCAGCAGTGTCCTGTTAGGGCTCTCGTCACAATGCGCAAATTGTTTCTGCTAAGCGCTAGAATTTGGTTTGTATGCCTTTTATTGTAGGCTTTGATTAGTGCTTTGGAGTGGACCATGCCTGGCGATTCCGTCCAGAGCTTGATGGCGGTCTCAAAGCATATATTCGTGAGGGTTCTTTGAGCTAGGCTTTTTGGTATCCCACAGAAGGGTTCAGGTCCCTGTTGCGTTCCACTAGCTCCGGCTCTTGCGAGTTCATCGGCACGTTCGTTGCCAACAATACCCGCGTGACCCGGCACCCATCTTAGAACTACTTTGTTCCTCATTCCTAGACAATTTAACCGGACTGTACAGTCTTCCACTAGTTTCGACGACATGACGTTCGAATCTAGCGCTAATAGAGCTGCTTGGCTATCCGAGTTTATGTAAATAGTGTGGTTGACGTAGTGCTTTTGCAGATTCGCCTCCGCGCATTCTATAATGGCGTAAACTTCAGCTTGAAAGATAGAGGCGTACTGTCCCAGGTTTACACTCTTGTTAAACTTGGGCCGCTCTCCATGTATTCCACAGCCTACATCCTGTCCCATTTTGGACCCATCGGTATACCATATTAGGCATCCGGCATCATAAGGTAGCTGGCTCTTTAACCAGTCTTCCCTTGAGGTCATTTCTACGGTATAGTGTTTTTTATAAACATGCCGCAAAAGCATGGCATCAGTTGCCATGCTAAGTATCGGTGTTTCCACTATTGATTCCTGGAGTGTCCTAATAATTACCAGGCTTACTTCGTCCTTCTGTGTACAGATAGCCATTAATTTACACATTTGTAGATACTACAGGTAAAGCCATTGATATAAATACTAAAAGCAATGAACATTTTGGGATTTTACAAAAAAAAACTAAAATATTCCTTGTTTCCAACCGTAAGTCCATAATTATTATCATGAACACTTGCAAGTTATGAAAATCACAAATTAAGATTATTGCATTGGTCACCGTAAAAATGCAAAATACCTATTTATGCAAACTTAGACACTAAATAACCTAAGACTTACATGCTATAAACGATGTGGGGAACAATCAAACTAAGATTCAGCTGTAAGCGAATTAATGTAAGCCCTTATTTTTGGCTGTTTAGTAGAATTATCTAAAAAAGGCAACATTTTGCCATAACAAAAATGTTGCCTTTTCATGTAATTCTACATTTATTAATTTATAAGTAACACTTAAAAATGTCAAAACATCACACGGTTTCGGGTTTACCCATGGAACTAATATGTCAAACTTCGTTACACTTCGAAGTATACTTACTACTTCCATGGGTTTACCTACTTAGAATATAGATATGTATCTCACAAATACAATGATCAATGAATAAAGCACTTTTTTACATTATTCCTTCGTACATTCAGTAAAAAAGGATTTCAATTTTCGAGGGGCACGAGGCCGTTGTATTGTACAGTTCGTGCCAAACTTATTGTCCGGGTTCAAGTTGGCACGAGCTAACTTTAACCCGGCCGTAAAAACCGGAGAAAGAAAAATATTGGATTGTAATAGATAAAAACTAAAGTATTTGTACATAAGTAGTACACACATACAATGAATACTACAAAGTAACAAATTAGATAGTAACAATATCAAACAAGGACCAAGTTGAATGCAGTAACGAAATGCAATTGTCAGCATGTCAGCATGTCAGCTGTCAACTTCAACAAAACATTTATTTTTGTTCTTTTTCACACCTTACAAAATTGCTATATTCTTTCTCTCTTGTAATTCAGTGTCTTCTGGAGAAAGTACATAATTAAATTACAAACAAACAAGTGTCAAATGAGGTGTGTCAGTGTGTTTAATTTGTGTACGAACGGAATAGGCAATCTTTTGTTTTGGAAAACGTTTCACTTTTGTTTCACTTTTACTAATTTTAATTTTATAGTTTCTCTAAGTGCCCCTGTATGAAGTGATCAAGATGGATAATGTTTATATTCTCAACAATTTGAGGTAAGTTTCTTGCGAAATAAAGTGCGTATGTCGCAACTTCGTTTCTTGCAACGTATTATCATATACGTACATAGTATAAAGTTTTTATCTGTTAATTTAGCGCATAGATCAAATTTTGCGTATACAATACGCCTTTTACTTGTGTCGGTAACATAATTTCTATTGGTAACCGTTAAGTGTAAACTAGGAGAAAGCTGATGTTTTTACTCTTTCCATTACTCCTTTGGTTATGAAATGATGTAGAAAGTTAGTACTTACTACATGAGAGGACTGGTTTATTACGAACTAACTTTGATGTATGTAATATAGTAATAAAAGGTATAATGGCAAAGTTTACAATAATTTTATTATTGTGCTTTGTTTTTGCTTTGCGGGAAGCTGAATCATTATTGGTTTCCAATAAGCAATTAAAAAATTAAAACTTACTTACTTAATACTTACTTAACTTGGTTGTTCTATTGTACTACTATAAACTTCTTTAGAAGAAGACTATATTAAGTGTTGGTAACTCTACTTATTGCACTGTATCATACTCACCTAAATAAACTGGTCTAAGTCACAATCATTGTGAATAGAATTATTCAATGCTATACTTATTTTGTCATTATGTTTGTCATTACTAGGAATAAGTATGTTATCCTATATTACTACTAGTACTAATATAATTACTGTACTAATAAATATAATAAATAAATAACCAAGTTAGATACAGTTCTCCACAAAGTTACACTCTGAACACAATTTGCCATTGCAAAATGTACTTTATTCCATTACAATACGTCACATTTATGCAACAAAGGATTATCAATAAAATGTTTGAGAAGAGCTTGATACACTATTGTACTTCTTCCTTATTCTTAATCCTTAATCCTTATTACCACCAATACATGTACCTAACATAATACTTAGTTACAACTTTTTTCATATTTTTTTTATTTATTGGTATCTGTCATCATCAACATCTTCTGCCCTCATCCCAATTTACATTTTTTTTATATTTTTGGATATTTTTACGCAGCACCATCTAGTCCCAAACTAAGCAGAGCTTGTACTATGGGTACTAGACAATTGATATAATACTTATATATATACTTTTTTTTGTAAATACATACATAAGAAACACCCAGACAAACACAAATACTTATATTCGTCACATAAATATTTGTGTCCTGTGGGAATCGAACCCACGACCTTGTGATCAGAAATCCGGTACTCAAACCACTAGACCACAGATGTCGTCAAACTTGGGTGCAGTATGTAATTTTATTCCATTTATTCCTTTCAGGTGTCATCCCATTATTCACTCCGTTTTCAATCATATTGGCCTTAACATCCATATTTTCTTTGGACTTTCTGACTTTCTGCCTCCAACCCTCATAGATAGAGGGAATAGGTCTATTAATCTGTCTGCTGTAATACCCATAATATTTAAAATCTGTATATTATATGGAGTTTACCAAAAATAGTAACAAAATGTTATATGGTTAAGTTTTGTTACATATTGCTAACTTGGCATTTTATGGTGAATGCAACTTAAATAATATTATTGTCATGGATTTCCGCAAAGTAACGCCTAATTCCATTAATTTTAATTTTATTGTGTTAATCAGTTTCTATGTCTGCCAAGTAAATATCTGTATGGGAAAGTGTTTTTCATTTCAAAGATGGAAAGATCGTTAAAAAAGTTACAAGTAAAATGGGATTTATTGCTGGCCAATAAAAACTATTCTAGGTTAGCACTGGATTATCTAAATCCCAACTTCATGCTATACATAAATTCCTATGCCTGTTGCAGTATTTGCCCCACCAACAAGGGATACTAGTGACCCTTAATCACTTCATACTCTTCTATCACAACATTATCGGCATTAAGTTGTGCCAACTTAAGAACATTCGCCCATATGAAGCGGTGTGGACATTACAAGCCAAAGTTCAAAACTAGTATAGCTAATCAGTCGACGTCACCACTGCGATCGTCCCTGACTGGAGCCATTCAGTTGAGCACTCGGTAGCGAGCAGTGCGCGCGCGGTCTCTGCGCGAAACGCGCGTATCTTCAAACGCATTTATACATTTACCGACTTCTTTGTGACGTACGGATGACCGACTGAGTTTCTTTTAGTTAAATAAAACCCATTGTGTTTTGTTCAAAATGAAAGTGGATAAGGAATCGTGCCTTCCGGGGCCAGTGGACACTAAACCCATTATCTCCGACAGGAAAGGGAGTTTAAAAGTGACGATCACCCCTGCACAGCACAAGACCCTCACACATCTACCGAAGAGGCCGCCAGTGGACTTGGCGTTTACTGATCTGACATACAAGGTGCAAGAGGGACGAAAAAGCAGTAAGTAGAGCGAAAAAGCAGTTTTACATTTCATTTTGCCACAGCAAATTATTTCGAAATAATGGCAAAAGTATCTATAATTTAAAACAACATTTAAACGTTCGGACTATAGGTTTCCACGATTGATTCTATTTACGTAAATAACTGTCTTCAATTATTAGAATAACAAAGAAAATGAGTTATTTTAACGATGTCTAAATCGTTAATTATGTCCGCGTTAATGAGATGCTATATACCTATGACCTCAATGATTATATTTCCTCAAAGTCCAAGATTACGCTTGATGTATAAATTTATTGATACAGGAATTAAATCCAATGCGTCGTTTACATAATCTATAGTTTTTGCCGTTTGTTTTTTGTGGACATGCTTTTTTCTAATAAGCTTTAAAACTATTGCCGTTCAACAAGTTTGAAATAAAAATTATTAAAAAAATACAGCTCAAGGCAACTTTATAAGTAGATGATGAATTGACCAGGAAATATATCAGGGAAAATACACAAACCTGGACCAAGATCAGACATGAGGATGCAATAATTTCTGTAATGGCAACTTTGTTTTTATATGCAACAAGTCGGTCATCGCAAACAAACAGAAATACCAATGATTTGCCGAATTGTATCCATACAAATATGTAAACGGTAAGGAGCAAAGATGGGAAGGGTCTTACGTATTCTTTGTCAATCATCACCATAAGGATCAAGTAGTCTAACCTCTGTAATAAGGTGACCCTGCACTTATTGATCTGATATTGGCAAAATGTATACCAACTACAAAATGATTCAGTATTTGGACGGACGCTTGCGTACATCACATTAATCTCAATGATGATAATAATATCATTGACATTTGCAATCTTTGCATCGCAGACTTTGCTATCTTTTTTTCTGCAATGTTACCATGATCTCTTTGACTGTATATTTTTAAGCAAGTACATTGACCTGCTTTTATGGATTAAAAAAAAAAAGTAAAACGATACTGATTTATCGATTACCTTTAATCTTTTCTACTCTTTGCTTTTTATTTACTTTGCGGCCAGCAAGCAAAAAAACTCCAATTTCATTAAGGTTTCATATTTACTCGTAGGTAGTCGTATAACTAGAAGGCACATAAATTTAAATATTAATGTAGGTAATTGTACAAAGTCACATGTCGCGACTTCATTAGTTTAGTCAACAAAATGTTTAAAATCTAAATAATATCAACAACACAATTAATGTCAAGTCAATACCTTTAGGTTTTGTCATTGTACGTAGGTCCAAATCGTTTTATGTCGAAGTATAATTATGTACTACACACATAATGAAACACCTATCTTATTGATCATATCCTGTTGTTGGTAATTTTGTCATTTTCATATTTAGTTTCCAGTTCATATATCGAAGGAATCCATTGTTATATTTCTTTGTTTCCCTCTTTCCTGTAGTGTTAACGGTTGTTGCTTCATTGAGGAATCCACGCAATAGTTACTCAGTAATATCAACACTAAGTACCCAGCGAAGCAATGTTACAAAATCGTTTATATGATGGGTAGGATATGTCTTTTACTGGCATTTGCATATTCCGCAAGTGCCTGAGGTCATGATAACAAGAAAACTGCATTTACCTTGAAGAAATAATTGCTACCGTGCTTTTGTTCAGCGTCTACACTATACGAAATCTACTTATTTGGGACACCACAAACCTATTTCAACATAAACCTCACATAAAATCCCTCCGCAATGCTCTTAGTTTCGCATTATTTTGGGAAGGTAGCCAAGTCTGTGCGTTAACACTGCGTCTCCTCGTTCCGTTCCAACTTTTTCCATAATTATTGCAACTTTTGTAACTAAATGACTATAATAATTGTCGTTGCCACAAGCAGGTCAGGTGTGTTTATCCTTGCCTCTGAAGGTCATTTGTCATCAATTGTCTGTCTTGACGCGTTTTGATGACTTTGCTCCTTGGTCGGCAGATAATTATGCATATTTTTTTAATCGGAGCCTCTTTACACGTGATTTGTGATTTTATGATGTATTTAGATACGTAGAACTATTGTTACGGTTACTGGGACCGACTGGGACCTGTTTCGATGTGTGAGAAAATAGAATAACATTCGAACCTACTTTGTTGCTATGATGTTTCTTCTACATATTTCAAAAGTTTAATCTTTTCCAATATTTTCTCGGTTTCTCCGTAAATCTAACGGTGCTATTGTATTCTTGCTAGGCTCTATTGAAATGTTTCTTTTAGTGAAGTGAAAGTACGTTTAGAGCTTGATGTACTGAACATAATTTTGTATGAAAATTGTTTGGGTCAACGCAAATTTTGAAACACAATTACAAGCTCGCTATTCGCTAAAGTTATGCCTTACCTGACAATTTATTATTGCTCTTTTAGATGCATATTTACAACGGTACCAAATTGAATTCAAATCTGTTTTTTAATCGACTGTACCTGATGCAGCTGAGAATCATTCTTGTGTATATGCATTCCACTATATTCCTAAGCCAACGTGTAATCTATTAATGAAACGGCTAAGGAAACAGTCATTCGTACGTATAGGTAGGCGTCCACCAAGCAATTTACCTCTTCCGGCGTAATTGGTAATGACCGGTCACATACCTCTATCATTCATTATGTACGGTAACATCGCTTTGTGGTTTAGAAATCTTATTCTTATAACCGCACATAGCACAACAACATTGTGTAGTGCTTGTGTGTTGCAATAAATATGATTAAGTAGGTACATCAATATTCGTGTCTTCTTTAAATGCGGGTTTGTACTGTTTCATGCAGGATTCGTACCTGCCTTGATGTTTTGAAATTTTCTCTTTGCGTTCAACACAAAATACTGTTGTAGTATTGGTAGATTTGGTGGTCACAACTGTTACAGGAAATGGTTGGAGATTCCTTTAAATTTTCTCGTCCGGTTGTAATAAAGCCAAAGTTTTTTTTGACATCAATTTGCAACAATTGTTAGCCAGTTGTTGACTCACTTCCATATTCTGATTCATGATTGATTCTGCATATATTAACTACTAGCTTCCCGCCAGCGGCTTCGCCCGCGTGGTCTTATAATTTTTTCCCCGTTTTTGCTACATTTTTTATTACTACTCCGCTCCTATTAGTCGTAGCGTGATGATATATAGCCTATGTTACTCGGGGATAATGTAGCTTTCCAAAGGTGAAAGAATTTTTGAAATCGGTCCAGTAGTTTCGGAGCCTATTCATTACAAACAAACAAACAAACAAATCTTTCCTCTTTATAATATTAGTATAGATTACTATTACTATTAGTATAGACAATCAGGGACATATTTAGAGGAAGTTTATAAAAGTGGAATAATATTTAGCGTTGCCTACTTACTCGTATTCCAGCAGAGATTAACCCTTAAAAAGCTTCTGTAACTGCATTATACAGGGTGTTTGGCGCATAGACCGACACAATTTGTTTAGAGATAGGGGGAGTCATTTGCTAGGTTTCAGCCCAAGAAGTTAACTCCTAAGTGCCATGGACTTTGGGAGCTCGGAAGTCATTTTATAGAAATCAATGTTATGAAGTCATGATTCACATCGAATAAATACACATTTATGAGTAATATAACACTTCTTTGGTGTTGCTACACCTAAAAACAAAAAGTTATGATGACCTAGAGGTGAAATTTTGGGTGACTAACTGACTACCAAAGAAAACTTAAAAAATCATATCCCAATGACCCTGACACTTAGGACTTAGCTTCTAGGGCTGAAACCTAGCAAATGACCCGCCCTATCTCCCAAAAAATTGTGTCGGTCCATGCGCCAAACACCCTGTATACAAATACGCACATATTCAATTAAAAATTTGCTACTTTAGATACTAAACTATACATTGACATTGATACTGTTTTATCAATTCTGAAAATACGTGAACCGCAAATACAAATGTAGGTACATGTTAGGCCCACAACTGCTAATAAGTACAGTTCTCGCCAAACTTATTGTCCGGGTTGAAGTTGGCACGAGCTAACTTTAACCGGCTGTAAAAATCGGAGAAAGAAAATAATTGGATTGTAATAAATAAAAACGAAAACCCAAGCCGTAGGCTGTCGTATTAAATCATTTTAATCCAATATTTTTGTGTCACCTATTTTTACGCCGGGTTGAAGTTAGCCCGTGCCAACTTCAAGCCGGACAATAAGTTTGGCGAGAACTGTAGGTACTTTATGATTGATGGTCAAATGGGAGCTGAAGTGTAAGGTATTCACGAATCACAAAGGTATTTTTATCCCGGAAGCACAGATTCGGTATCAATATTGAGCAAGTAATCCAAGTCATTACATCTGATAACATAACATTTATTATCAAAATCACCGAGTAACAAATATCTGCCGTTCCTTTGATAAAATTATTTTTATTTGTGCCTATTTATCATGTTATTTAGCTTTGCATCATAGTAAAAAAAATATTATTATTTGTTCAAACAATATTTAAATTAGTTACAATTAATTATTAATAAATTTTAATTATTAATTGACATTAGAATAATATTGAATGTCTTTGCATTTATTAAGTAAGTACATTATTAGAATATCAAATTAATGTAGGTAAATGTAAATTGAGGATAATGAAAGTGTTGGATTTATTTGCGTAGTAGAATAGGAATAAGTATGTTTATTGCTGTCGCGTCTATTAAGAATTTATTTGGCAGATAACACAGTACCCCAGTACCCCAAGATCGTGTGATTTACACAAACAAAACAATGTAGTTGGTAATTTTGAAATATAATAATATGTGTAATTGTGTATGAACATGTAAGTACTCATTTTGAAGTTCTTTATATGAAATCGCAGTTTTCTAATGCACCAATCTAGCCGACTCTTCGGTAAAATAAGTAAATTTGTAACGTTTAACGTTTTTTAAAGCTGTATTCCTATTTAGGATTGGTTTCTTTAATTATATATCTATCTCCATAACAATTACCTTGTTCTCTTGTTTGTCGTGAAATCATTTTACTAATTGCGAGTACTTAAAAAATGAACTAAAGATTAGGCACCCAAATATAATCAGTACCCTCTATGGCATTTGTCTATCTACAAACGTATCACATTTTAAAAGGCAAATAGTCATGATTTACGATATAATTTACACTAATACATTAATCTTGTGATAAGAACAGGTATTCCTTATCGTTATATACAAGGCAAGAATTGAGAAATGGACAATTATTAATTACATTAGCCAAGTTTGTTGGCATATTTACGATACTACTCCTATGAATTTAATCAATATGAAGATTTGAGTTAGAGCATAAACAATAAACTTACCTAAAACATAAAAATGACAAATATTGTTATTTGCGTTATCGAAATGATCAATTTTTACATATTTATTTAGAATTGTACGTAATTGTTTATGCAACCTTGTTGTTAAATGTGCTTCACAGTATTCCATTTTCACAATAAGGTAGGTATAGGGGAAACCACATATTTATGGAGGAAAACATTTTAAATGCCTATGGAATTAAAAATATTTAAATATACATATATACGCAAGGACCTCTCATCACAGCTTTATTAAAGTGGTACATTAGTTTTTTTTGTTCCTGTTTATGGGTATAAGTTAGGGTTTTCTAATAATATGAAATATGATTGTATTCGTGTTTGAATAAAGGCAAAAGGCCAAATGGACTGCAATTCTTTTACCCTAGGAAATTACGTAGTTATTATAAAGCTATTTTCATTTGTATGCGCCATTCCATTTCATTTTGTCCTTTACTCATCGATCCTCTATATCCATCGGGCATAGGCATCTTACTAGCTTTTACTAAACTATGTTGAGGTCATCACCCAGCCCTAACGAATGCCACTAAGTATGATTATTCCCCGCGGGTAAATTACTTCACTACCGACTAGTTATCAATATGAACTAAGAAGTTTGATCGTTATTGTAGCGATAAATGAAATGCGTTTCTAGACCAAGGTTACTTCTTGTTGCCGACGTACCTAGCTCTGTGAGGTTACCACACTTTCTGGCCTGCCTTATTTCTTGTAAGAAACACCTTTTTGCATTGCAAGGAACCTCTTTTACTATGCAAACGCAGTCCATAACGCCTGCGACCAGGGGGGCTAGAAAAGTTGCATTTTTACATTCGAATCGACAAACAAAATGTATGGAAATGACACAAGCTTTCGACAAATCGGGCTGTCACTAATGTCATTTTCATACATTTTGTTTGTCGAATCGAATGTCAAAATGCAACTTGTCTAGCCCCTCTGTCTGTCGACCCTAGCTTATGTCTAGGTCCTATGTATAAGGGAGCGAGAAGAACGAATCCCAAACTTCGAGTTGCTCATAAGAATATCGTTGAAAAACCCAAGAACACTGCTTGACCTGGGAATCGAACTATGGAAATCTATCGTAGCCAGCGCGCTAACGACCTCTAGGTCCCCGAGGCAGTTATTAGAACCTTCATAATCTTACTATTTTATGTTCGTATAATGGTTTAAGAAGGACTAAAATAGCGATGACTTAAAGCAGGAAAATTAATTCTTCAATAACCCGGGTGAGTGACCGACTGTGGCCAATAAAAGGAAGGTGAACAGGCAGGCTATATTGAGTTGAAACACTGTTCTGATATTTTACTTTTATCGTACCTCGACCTTTGAAGTCATCAGGAAGAGGAAAAATTACAACGGTGTAATGTCAAAAACGTTGACCAAAAATTAGGTAAATCATTATTATTTTTGAGAAGAAAAGTACAATTAATTTCGTATCATTATACAAATATACACACAGTCCACTTTGCAACTAATTATTTTTTCGATTTGCGTTATTTTTGCATTTATAAAAAAAATATTTACTTATATTGCCCAATACAATCATTTTGTTTTTATAACTGCTCGTTTTTGTTAAATTGTTATTTGCTAATTTGGAATGCATAATGTGGATGTCTTTAAATCGAAAATCACACATAGTTATACACATACATACACCTATTTATACTTTAAAAAAAAAGTTCATGATACTAGCAAGAACTAGGTGCTTAACGTTTACAAGAATGGTGTATACAACAATTTTCTCGCGGTCGTTAATTACAATTAATGGATTGCATGCAACTAATGATGAATGATAACGTGTTATAAGTGTATGCGTTTGATCTTTGCACCTACTGCAAATGCAATGTACAATGTATTATGATACGGGGACAATAATTAGCGTTGAAATAATATACCATTTGTAGCTTCTTGAAGTTTTTGAAATTACTATTCTTTATTTATAGTATTATAGCGACCCGCCCCGGCTTCGCATGGGTTTGAATTTCTTGTATTTTCTGTACTATAATATGTATGTATTATACATATAAACCTTCCTCTTCAATCACTCTATCTATTAAAAAAACCGCATCAAAATCCGTTGCGTAGTTTTAAAGATTTAAGCATAGGTACATAGGGATATAGGGACAGAGAAAGCGACTTTGTTTTATACTATGTAGTGATGGCCAATTTAGTTGTACGCAAAGTTAGTATCTCATTGATGTCCTCCAACTGCCAGAAAAAAAAGTCAGAAGGTTATTATCTTTTTGTATTTTTTAAGCATTTTCCATGCTAAGATTACAAGTTATTTTTAATGAAGGAAAAACCGTCACCTTTAAGACGTAAATTAGAATGTGAAGGAGGATTTCGACTGGCGAGCAGGGCGAGCGGTGGCTTAGTGGTCAGAGCGTCTGGTGTACCGAACCAGAAGGCGCAGGTTCGAATCCTGCCCGCCCGCCGATTTTTTCCTTCATTAAAGAATTACCAGAACAATCAGAAGGTTATGTCAGACTTCTATGGACTAAAAACTGTGGGGCTCTCCTGACCTGCCTGTGCTTTGCAGCTTTGGTATCCTATAGTATTCTATAGTCCCTAGTTTTTTTATACCACAAGGGTGGCAAACAAGCATGTTTTCGTTTACAACACCAAAGCACCACTCACGCGGTGCCGACCCTGCAAAAACCTCCTTTTTTGAAGAACACCATGCTTTAATAAAAAAAAAAGTATTTTGCGATTTCAAAAATCGTTTTAGGGCCTGTTTCACAGTATACTGATAAGTTTCCGTTAAAGCTGGCAGATAATTTCATAAAAAAATTATTCCATTTTTGAATTTATTCGGCAGTTAGCGGCTATCCAGAGGTCCCTCAGGCCCTCAAACATTTTTCCGGGAGTCTTGGGACACGCCAATTTCACTGTTTCGCCGATTTTAAGAATTACTATAAATGAATGATTGTTAATTCTGGTAGTACTATTAGTTGTTCGTGACCTGGTTTAAAGGTGAGTTTGCTCAAAAAGAAAGTACCCTTCACCTTTTTCAATATATTAATGTATGCGGTAGAAATCGTTAAGTTTCAATGTAAACAAGCGTCTCGCGTAAAATTACCTAATTACTTTTAAGTGAAAATGTTTCCTTAACTTACATTTCTTCCGTTACTTCTGAAAACTGTTTCTTTGCAAACATTATTTAGATATATACGAATGAAATTTCTTTTTAAATTTTCATTGTCTTGATTCTGAAAGTCTTTATGGACCTCTCAAGGAAGAATTAGCATACACAAAACTTCACAAATATATAACTATTTACGGCACTTGGAGGGTCACCGTTCTTTAACGAATTTAGCATTTTATCAGCAACAGGCTGTTTGATTTTGTCAGCCCTAATATCTTTCTCTCTCTCTCGTCTTTCTTTTACACAAGTACTTTTACATTTGAATAACAAATAGTCTGGAATGTAACAATACAATCGATCGCGTATAATCTAAAGCCCTTATGGGCAGTGGACTTTGCCAAAGCAATGACTAATGTTTGCTGTGACGAACAAAGGATCTTGATACTTGGTACTTGTGGCGTATTTAAAACGTCAATCAGTATTCACGATTCATATGCTTTTAAAGTTTTCCGGCGAACGACAGAATTCAATTTGAATTGACAGTTTTAAGCACGGAAGAGCTCGGCGATCTAAGTATTGATTATATTCTTAAAGAAGTTTATTAAATTACAGCACTAATAAATACTTCTTAGACTGTCTCATTGGTTGCAAGTGCAGCTTCTTAGACTGTCTCATTGGTTGCAAGTGCAGCTGATAGGCGAGGATTTCAAGGGGTCCATTTTCTCTTTTTCCATGACCAAATTCCATTCCAGCTCGGAGTTTGGATTTGTCGGGACGATAGTTAAATATACCGGTAGTCTCTAAAAGCAAAGACAACTCTGAACTCTCTAACGCCTGTATTCCCCATACTATGATACAGTACAATATTAAAAAACAAATTTATTTCTATGAAACCGGTATCTTTTACTTCGAGTCGGAAAACCGGTCTCTCTTATAGTGTTAGTGTTTACTGCAATACTTATTATAAACAAATACAAAAGTATATGTATGGGGTAACCAAATTTTTTAGTAGATAAACGATGACAAAAACCAAACTTCGTGAGGATAA
The DNA here is from genome assembly GCA_946251955.1 of Acronicta psi. Lineage (NCBI taxonomy): Eukaryota > Metazoa > Arthropoda > Insecta > Lepidoptera > Noctuidae > Acronicta > Acronicta psi. The sequence goes on along the minus strand of OX276475.1, from coordinate 2,825,035 downwards.
TGAATTGAAAGAGTACGATCGACTCTTCTCAGGATAGCTGGTTTATTAGAGTAGAGCGTAAGAAGATGCATAATTATGTCCGTACTTATTTTATAATTTATCCTTAGACTATCCTTAAGGTAGGTATCACCATTTTGTATGCTTGTCATCCAAGAAGTAGATTGACTATCTACTAATAAACTAATATGCAGACTCCGAGGCCTCTTTAATTAATTCTTAGTAAGCATTTCCTCAGTGAAATGCCTTTGTCGAAAAATATTTTTTTTACGATAAATTTAATTTAAGAGGATGCAAAGCTTAATAATTGTGGTATTAAGTTAGACCTTCAAAGGAGCGCCATCATTATATATTCTCACATATAATTAAATACGTATATATGGCCTTTTTTGCACAGGTTTGTGAACTGTAGACACAAAAAAGACCTCTAAGCAACAGCATGTTTATCAACTTAATACTCTGTAATAACTTAAATTTTGAAGGCGGTTTATTTTTTGCTTTGGATTTAATGACAAATTGACTTATTGCTTTGTACATTAATTATTATCCCCGGGTCCCTAAAAAACTGACGAACTGATAAACGGCCGACATTGATTGTCGTTATTATCTTGTTCTGATTGTATTCCGTACTAGAGCTTGACATTTGATATTATTTCTTTGGAGCTTATGTAAAATTAGATCTCCAGTAGGAAAACACCCTAGATAGATAGACCTATATGATAGGTTAATTTTAGCGTTAAAAGCACACTGTTGTCTTACGGTTACACATATCTCAATGGCTATGGAAATCGTTTGCGCGTGCTTTGCAACACGAAAACGATGCTATTTTGGAGGCTTTGGAAGTTTTTATCCCTAGCACATGGTGACACATACATACTTTGTGTTAGGGGTGATTAGGATGTTTTGGTTTAGTTTTAGAAATATTATGACTTACCTATTTAATTGTAAATCTTGAGATTCTGGTGATTTTGTAGATTGTATGCGTCAATGGGTCTCGAAATAAATATTTTTTGTTCTATAAATGTATAATTTTTTTTGTAGATACTTTTCATTTTTAAATTCATTAACATTATTTTTTTCTCATAGATGTGAAGACAATCCTCAAGTCGGTTTCCGGCCGGCTCCGGTCCGGCGAACTGACGGCCATCATGGGGCCGTCCGGCGCTGGAAAATCCACACTGCTCAACATTCTCACAGGATACAAGTAAGTCAGGCATTCTATTGTTTGATAGTAGTGATCCACGTGCCAAGTTTATGGCTAAATGGTGAGGGCTAACTTGGCACGGTGCACTACCGTGCCACCCGTGCCGTGTCGCCGCGTTGTCGGTAGTCTTGATTTCGAAGTGTAGTTCGGTAGGTTGAAGTTTAAATTAAATACGCGAGTAGACTGATGTTGTCTTATGCAAATCTTTATTACTAGTAACTTTATTCTAGTCGTCAATAGTTTGAACGTTTGTTGTTTGTGTTTAGTAATAGTTATATGACACAATTTAAAACGATTAGAGTTCGAACGACACCTTTTAAAATTAACGGTAAAATATGTTTTGTTTATATACGCTTACCTTATTTTGTACGCTTATTTTGTATCTACGTAAGATACAAAATGAAGATTCTATTCATGACATATTGACATTATTTCAAAAACACTATGAAGAATCGTTGTGTCAAATTGATTAACGCAAATTCTTGATGTTTCAAATTGATTGCGGCGCTCATTTTACGACAGGATCCGATTACAAAATGGTGGAAGCTCAAGTAGTTAATATTTCAATCGACTTGTAATGAACAATTCATCCTTTTATGCGAAACACGTTTTAGTTTTACATCTACATTATGTATCCAAAAGGTTTCTTTAGGTGCAAGGATAGTTTGAAGACAAGCTTTCGACAAATCGGGCTGTCACTAATGTCGATTCGAAAGTCAAAATGCAACTTGTCTGGCCCCCTGTACAGAATGATTAGGCTAGTACTTTACTTATTACCAAAGACATTCAATAAGTATTACACTAGCAACTTATGGCTTATGTACACACACACAGGTCGCCGGTATGTTTAAGCCTTATTAAAGAATAATAGCCCAAGCCAACCAACCTCTGACTTTTACACTCGCTTTAAGGAAAACATCGTGAGGAAAATGTCTGAGAGATTTTTTCAACTACATGTGAAGTCTGCCAACCCGCACTAGGCCAGCGGGTAGACTATAGCTTCCTTCCTAATCTCTCTCATACTGAGAGGAGACTCGTGCCCAGTAGTGGAACAGTATATGGGTTGATGATGATGAAAGAAGCGGGCAAGCCTATTGCCATTAACCGAGTGCAAATCCAAAACCCGAGCTGCTGCTAACAATTTCATGGAAAACCGCAATAAAATTTGCTCGATCTAGGAATTGGACCTCTAGCGTATAGTCGCGCAAACCACTGGAATTCACTGGATTAAGGAAGCAGTTTGCTTGCTGTCTTTGATTCGAGTTTGTTTTATAATGTAGAAATTTGTATCTCCGTCCTTAAATGACCGCCTTGGAGTATACATACATACACAATTTTTAATAGGGTTACATTACAGAATGACACTTAATTCACTACCATTCTCGCATATTACTACTTCTTGTGTTTCGTGCACATTAACACATCCACACAATCTTGGATCAATTATAAGCAATAATATCAGGTATCACAATTTTAAACACTTCATATGTTTTTTACGTAATATTCCGACTTGCGTCATACGTACTAAATAATACTGATGTACTTGTTCGTATGTACATTTGTGATCTCCAAGTGTCATCGTCTCTTGCATAGTTGGCGACTTGCGACAGCGCAGTTATGCAATTCCAACGTATAAACTATGTCATACTGTGACTTATGCGCTTAAGTGTGATAACTTTACGTTCTCTAAGGATTATTTTATAGTAATAATAACTAGCCGGTCCCAGCGGTGTTACTCGCGTTCTTCTATTTTTTCCTGTTCCTATGGCTACGTCTTAATCTGTGTGCCTTTCAGTCCAATATGTTCAGTGGTTAAGAGACCAGTCCGTTATACGTTAAAAAAGTTTCAGTATCTTGCACTTGTTCCTGAAAATACGTTAACCACATAATAATTATTCCGTGTGGCATCCGAATCCGTCTTAAACCCCGTGCCAGTACGCTTCAGCCACTAAGCTGCTGACATCGAAATTTTCTGTGTCTTCATTCTTATGGGTTATGCCTAAAACTAATTTGTAGACAGCTTATCTATTATTTTTTGTGTATTATGTTATTTTTTGTCCTTTAAAGCCTCTATGATTTCACAAATATATTTTTTACCTTGATCAGTTAGAAGTAACCGGTTTAAATAACATAATTATGTAGTGCTGTAGTATCGTATAAATCAGCACGTTTTGTATCTTGTGACATTGCGTCGCGTGTTCAATGTCACTGAAGTGCTGGTCAAAGGGCTGGTAAACAAACAGTTTTGATACGGAAATCATTCTACCATTATGGTAGAAACTTTTAATACACAGTATTAAAAATTATTTCACTAACACGTAGTTTCTACCATTAGGTTTGGTCTGGCAAAGAATCTTTTCTTAGTTTCTATCGAGTGGAGAGTATGCGACGGGTAAATGAAACCACAGCCTCCTTAATTTGAATGGAAAGTTGTCAGTATCTAATACCCACTTCATAACTGTCTTTTAGCTTATAAAACTTTCCAAATTTTCACAAAAGTAAAACGCAGTATTTATGATTGCCTTTTGTGTTTATCGTTATAGTCTCATCTCATGCAATGACATTATATACTGTATAATGTGATTGGTCTTATGTCTAAGGTCAGTGACTGAGCAAGATCAAAATGTTTTTTAAACAGCTCCGGTATTAGGTTATAAACCCTGTGTCGCGGGTAATATAAAAACAAAAAACGGAAAAAAAAAAATTGTCTGTTGTGGGAATCTAACCAACGAACCTCAGCGCAACGGTAGGCTCCAAGTGACCTTAATATAGTAGGTATATTAGGTACTAGCTTTCGGCCAGCGGTTTCGCCCGCTTAGTCTGGGTGATTTCTTCTGTTATTTGATCAAGATGTAGCTTGCTAATACTGGAAGAATTTTTCAAATCGGTCCAGTAGTCTCGGAGCCTATTCAATACAAACAATAAAATTTTTCTTCTTTATAATATTAGTATAGAATAGATAGCAAACAACTGCTATGGGTACCAAACTTGAAGTTAAATGTGGACAAAATGGAGTTTAACTAAACCCATACATTGAAAACTTAGTGAATGCCATGTGTTTAAAATGAGATTATTACTTTAATGTTTCTTATAATTGACATCGTTAAGTAATTACTTAAAGGACCCATTTACTATTAACTGTCAATCACAATTTAATCTATAAATAATCGTTTTATTATTATTATTCAGAGAGGTGGATAAGAAAAATATGATCGGTATTTCCTGTAAAAGTGTAGTGTTGATGTGTGATTTTATGATTGTCTTTGATACAGTGTACAGATAGATCTATATACCTCTAATGTGTAACCAATAGTGCCTTTCCTTTTTATTTATATTTTCTGGATTTTGTCTGTCTTTGAATTTTAAAGCATTAAGGGCCTGTTTCACCACCTCCTGATAAGTTCCCGTTAAATTACTTGGCAGATAATTTCATACAAATATTGTTCCATTTTTGAATTTATCCGGCGGTTAGCGGTTAGCCAGAGGTGGTAAAAAGGCCCTTAATTTTTCCGATTTTTCTTTTACAAAAGCAAGACATTGGACAATGTTTATCATGCCTTAATGCGAAATATGATAAAAACAGTAACAAGCATTACTTCGCTCATTTATAAACAAATTCATGGACTTCACGGCCACGCACAGAATATCTTTTATAATGTTCTGTGAATGCAACAAATAATATTGTTTTGATCGTCCAAACTTCAAACCAAACTCGGTTATCACGTCTAGTGTGGTAAGTGGGTCGAGCGTCCGACCGGCATTTACGCAGTTTGTGTGTACTATTGCGAACATTTTTATGTAGCCATTAGAGAGGGAGAATATAGTGCTACTGTCTCTATCACTGACAGCTTATCAGCAGCATCTGAATGTAGAAACAACTGTAAACGAACAAACCGCAAGTGCGTTGAAGAGGGAAAAATAATTTACTGTTGCCATATTTACAACAAAAAACAAAAAGATTTGTTACCAGTCAGAGTAGAGTTAACATTTAATGTAGTTTATGAAAAAAACAGTCAACAGTTTTAATTATGTACTTTGGGATTTTTGCCTACTTAATTATATTGTCACACATGCAATTTATCACGTATGAGAAAATATTTGGGAGCATGGCAGTGTCCCAGCCAAGACAAGCCTTTCCGTCGTCAGCTAGCCTTTTGCTTCTACTCTGGTCGAAATATGACATGCTATACATAGTTTCTGGTTTTTCGGTTTGAAATAAAACATGTTGTTAATAAGATGGAATATTTTATTTTCAATCGATTGACGTCACACATATTAATGTTTTGGAATGCATAAGAGTATTTAGAACACAAGTTTTATCAAGGACAAGGACTTTGAGTAGATCAAGTTTGGCCATATGAAATAACTTACGGATCGATTTATAGGCTGCTGAGGTGGGGGTCGCAGGTTCGATTGTCGCACGTAACAAAAAGTTAGGTGTTCAGGGTCTCGATGTTTGTGCACTTGTTTTTGCAGCGTTTAAAAAAAGTAAAAAAAATAATAATATTGCAAATCTTAGTACCCGTCCTGTTAACTATACGTAACCGATTGTAAATCTACTTTATGATAATACTTATTATATCTTACTTTTTGGTTCCTAACGAAAAACGGGTTCTGGTCTGGTATGAACTTTATACCGTTTACAGACATGATTTTGAAGCTGGTTGATATTAATTTTAGACTGAAACTCAGTATTGCATAAATTATTTTTATAGGAGATTTTTATTGATGTACTTAGGTAATTTCATTTTTCATTAGGTATATTGCAAAACAAAAAAGTGCTATGTACATTTCACTTCCGCAGGTTTCAATTTCACTTGTATTTATAAACTAAACTCAGGATGTTACGATTAAATAAAACTATTTATTTACACCTTAGCGAATTATACAGTGTAAATTGTTATTGTCTTTTTCACTCTCGTAGTTTTTAAATCCAGTTATTATTGGGAGTTTGTTTTAATAAAAAAAGTTTATGTTCAAACATATGCGTTTTGGACTTTGAAACTGATATTTGTCAACCAATTTTAATACGTTTAATAAGCTTCTTTAAAGGGGACAGTGCCTGCGTGGTCATAAGAAATGAATGCATCAGGATTGAAAGACGAATTTCGTGTGTATTAAATTTCTAGAACTAAATAATTTGATCATTATCAGAGGAGCTTTAATTGTTGCACGGCTAATTGACATACTTATGGCAGTGCAGCAAAGAAAGTAGCTTGCACGGTAGCCACATGATAGCCTGCTGCCTGCAATCATATAAGTAGAACAGATTGTATTGCAATAACAACATACAACATGCCGTGCAATCATTGGAACTTTTATCTACCTGTATCGCCTTAGAGAACCGTGCGAATATTTGCCGGTGGTAATTTAAAACTCATAAAATCTTGTCCTGACAATTACAAATATATAAAAAATACAGCTAAATCTGTGGAGCCGTTCATTTTTCATACATATGCGACAATGTTTATACACCCATATTTTTTATTATACCTTAAGTTAGGGATGTTTTCATTGTTATGAACAACTTTTACTAATTAAGGGACCAACCCTGAAACCGTGAACAAGTGAACCTAAATGTATGGATTATAGAAAAGCAAATTTTTTATGTTACCTTTTGTCTGAAAATCTTATAAATTGCGGACAGCATCTAGGTTTGACCATAATTCGAGAACGATTCGACGCTTCTGGCCGTACGCAACAATGAAGTATTGCATTATCTCGTTTGTACAAATTGTACATTTATTGGTCTTGGTTGCAACTTGCAAGCTTATTATTACTCAAACTTGTAAGTAGGTACCAGCATTCGTTGCTTCAACTGTTTATTAGGTGCTTATGTGTAGGTAGGTGGTATAAATAAACTTGTTTTAAGGTTTTAATATTAAGAAAAGGACTTTATACCTTATGCGATAAAGCGTATTCTAAATTATTAAGTGTATGTTTTTATTGCTACGTTTTTAATCAGATCTCGATATATAGCAATGTAGATATTTTGTATAGGTACCTACAACACATATTTTTACCCAATGTTATGTATAAATAAATAATTAGTAATTATTTAAGTTTGTGTTAAATAGAGTCAAATAAAAGGGTGCAGTGAATCTGGAATCTTTTCCTTCAACGGCGGACATTCTCGAGTAACTTTCCTTAATTGATTGTTGGAGATACTGGGCTGTGTATCGGAGGCTAGGTATTTTTCCGACCATACATAAGATATTGGTGGCGATTGGCGATTAATGAGATCGATCGATAGAGAATACAATTAATTGAGCGTTCAGTAATATAGTATTGAAATACCTGCTAAGTATAAGAAATATATAAAAAAAAACCTAACTAATAAAATAAATAAATAAAATAAATGTTATTTTATAATTTAACAATTAATTTTCAATGATCTTCATCAATCAATAAAGATATTCGTAGTCAGATATTCAAATAATAAAAATCTTCATGTTTTTATTGTTTATTTACCTTATATTACTAAAAAATAAGTGAAGTAAATTGGGTTTAAAATATTTTATACCCATTTTTGTTGAATAAGCTTAGATGACGAAAATAAACCAGTACGCGAATTGAGTAAATGTACTTTATAGACGTATAAAATTTAATTAAAAAGTGACTAATGGTCGTTAGTGCGATTAGAGGTCCGATTCCTAGGTCGAGACTTGTTATATTGTTTTTCTATGATATTCTGAGTTCGAGAGTCCGTTTAATAGCGGAAGATACGCCCTAAACCTACCGTCCAATTGTGCCTAACCTTTGAGGGTATACATGCGTGATGGTATGTATACACGTATACACGTGGGATGTCACCAAAACCGAAGACAATGGTTGTTTTTATATGACACAGAGAATGAACGTAAAAATAATATTGAATCATCTTCCTGCATAACGTTTTTAAAAACCTTGCACCAGCACGTAGTGTATAAACTCTTTATAAATCCATGAAACGGAGGAAACAACTAAAGTAATAAATACTATACATTCTATCACTGCTGTGCCTGTCCGTAACTACGGAGCGAGCTTATCACCATGAACCAGGCACAAATATTAACTCGGAGGTGCTACTGAAAATAACACTTTGTTCGCCCTGGGAATTAAACCCTTCTATCGTAGTATCGTGTCTACTCCGGCACTAATGGAGCATGTATTTAATAAAAGGAACAAAAAGTATATATAATGTTAATAAATACCGACAAAGATCATGCCAACCAAAAGTATTTCATTAGTTATTCAAACCTAAATCCTATCTAGATGTACTAAAACATGTTAGTGAATATCGATTAGATAATAAATTGCTAGTATAGATACTGGTCACTAGGTGACGATGGACTTGCAATCCATGATGATTGATGATCCAAGGCTGAAATAATATTGTTACTACAGTATAGTATGTAACGTAATGCAATTACATCTGTTTGTTGGTAACTGGGGGATTGAGGAATACTGTAGTAGAATGTATTCAAATCACCCTGAAATAATACACCCCCTCTTTCTCATCTCAAGATCCACAGAATAATGAATTAAATTTTTTGACATATCAACAGTACATTTTCTATTTTACCTAACTTTAGATCTTATTAGATTAAAATTAAATTATTAATTTTTAAATTAAATTATAAATTATTAATTAATTAAAAACTAACATAAACTCTGTTCTACAGAACCTCAGGAATGGAAGGTAGCATCACAGTCAACGGCATGGAGCGAAACCTGTCAAGCTTCCGCAAGCTGTCCTGCTACATAATGCAAGACAATCAGCTGCATGGAAACCTGACTGTTGAAGAAGCCATGGCGGTGGCCACTGCTCTTAAACTACCTAGTGCTACCACAAGCGCTGATAAAGAAGAAGTGGTATGTTGATACAGTCAATTTGAAAAATATCATCGCCTTACTGAGGCTAAATACGGTACTCCTATGGTGAAGAAGTATAGCTGACGCTGGACTAGATCGGGTTGGCAGATTACACGCGCCACCGAGATAATTATGCAGCTGTTCTGACGATGTTTTCTTTTACCATTCAAATTAATTACCTCTTTTTAATACGTATCAGTATTCAGAGGCATATAATATTGTGGTAGTGGTAGTATTATAACATCAACTACTTTTCGGTATTTAATAAGGGTTCTCTTCCAGATCCAAGAAATCCTCGAAACACTTGGCCTATCGGAACACCACAAGACAATGACATCGAACCTCTCTGGTGGCCAAAAGAAGCGTCTTTCCATCGCCTTGGAGCTGGTCAACAACCCGCCTATCATGTTCTTCGACGAGCCTACGTCGGGGCTGGACAGTTCATCTTGCTTCCAATGTATATCGCTGCTGAAAACCTTGGCGAGAGGCGGCAGGACCATCATCTGTACGATCCACCAGCCTTCTGCGAGACTGTTTGAGATGTTCGACCATTTGTACACGTTGGCTGACGGACAATGCGTGTATCAAGGCAGCACTGGAAGACTTGGTATGTTGTTTTTTTACTACTTTTTCCCTCCCTGTAATCTTTGATAACATCACTGTTAGCGATAAGACCGCCCATTATTCTATTATTTATACAATTGTTATTAATTTTTGGTATTAAGACGAAAATGGGGAGATTTGTAGTAGTTCTAGGAAGTTTAAAGCGCAGAATATATACGAGCGGCGTAAGGCGACCTTATATATAAAGTATACTGGCTGACCCGGCAAACGTTATTTTGCCTTATCATTAAGGGGTATGAAAAATAGACGTTAGCCGGTTCTCATACCTTCCCGATATGCACACAACATTTCATACAAATCGGTCAGCCGTTTTGGAGGAGTTTGGTAACAAACACCGCGACACGAGAATTTTATATATTAGATGGATGCATTGATAAAATGCGCAGGGCGGGTTGTGCAACCGTCTTCTGTGTATTTTGCGCTTAAGGCAAATTAAAATATACACAGAAGCCGGTCTGGAACGATGACCTGTTTGTATATACAATTAGTTCCGAGCGGTGATAGAGCCCACGACGGCCACGACCCAAGATGACCTCAACAGGTTTACATACAATAACAGCATCTTGTCTCTTTGTTTTTTATTTAGAGATTCCTATCAATGTGAGTCATAGTACAATGCTATACAAGCAACAACTACAATAATGACTTACTCACCATCCTCATGCGTTGTTAGGCAAGGGGTTCCTTAAAGATTAGAAGGAAACAGGCCATCTTTCAGTACACCGCAAATTTTATTGAAGTTGGTTGATGATGTTTTTTTTTGTGAATTTTCCCGATGTTATAATAGTTATTCTGCTCGGGTCGAAGACTAAGTCTACAAATTATTCTAGTTTATATAATTATATTATATTCATAAGATCATAAAAATCAGTCCAGCCGTTCTTTAGTTATAAATGGTGTTAACTTTGGTTTTATATATTGAGATTTATTGCCTGTTGCAAACATTATAAATGAAGTAAATAATGACTTGCATCGTCCAAACACATTTTAAACGGTACACATTTTATTACTGCTTCATATTATTGCAGTTAAATTAGCCTTAAAACTACTAGTCGTGCAGATTTAATATAAAGTTTACAAGTTGCAAATAAAATCCTACTATCCTACTCCTACTATATAAATATAAATATATAAATAAATTTTATATTATAAATGTAAAAGTTTGTGAGGATGGATGGATGGATGGATGGATGTTTGTTACTCTTTCACGCAAAAACTACTGAACGGATCTGGATGAAATTTGGCATAGAGATAGATTATAGTCTGGAATAGCACATAGGCTACTTTTTGTCCCGGTAAAATGTATGGTTCCCGTGGGATAGCGGGCGAAGCGGCTGGCGGAAAGCTAGTATTTCATAATCTACTCGGGAAAAACTCAGTTTTAAAATTGTAGATGGTCGTACAACCGTACTACGTCATAGCAATGTATCTAAAATCGAGATGTTATTTTATGGCATGTTTATCTACAATGTTTTTTTTCTCTCCTGGCAACAGTGGAATGGCTAGGCAGCCTCAGTTTGCAGTGCCCCTCGTACCACAACCCGGCTTCGTTCATCATTGAAGTATCATGCGGCGAGTACGGGGACAACACTGGCAAGCTGGTGCGCGCCATCGACAACGGCAAGAATGATATCAGGTGAGACTGAGTAACATACTGGTGAGGCATATCAGTAATAATAGTTATGGCACCAAACATTTTGGCTTGTTAGCACTGACTAGCTTAAAATCCAGAGGCCTTAAATGTAAGTTTCTTTTCACTAATTCGATTTTATGCATTGACCGCATACGGCGTTACGATTAGTAAAGAGCTTGGAGCAGGCCGTAAAATAGAGATGGGTATGTCGTGGCGGCCGAGGCTGACTCCGTATTTCAAAGTTCCCCGGTATGTTTATGGTCCATATAAATAAGGGCGAGCCTATTAAGTAGTTGGGCAACAATTGAAACTCCGAGTAGTAACTCAGAATTCTGCTCACTGCTCACTCAATATCCTAAAAAACATTTCTCTTACAGAAACGGCATGCCATTCCCAGACAGCAAAGTACCAGAGTACAATAACAAGAAGGCCATGGAGGAGTCTCTAAACAAGGAGTGGAACAAGAACGACCTGTCGCAAGTCCAGGAGAAGTTCAGAGACACCAACGGCACCAATAATGGAAACGGAAACCTGCAGAATGGAATACTGCAGTATGCGGCTGGCGAAATTGCTAAAGGTAAGGCTTGATTGCTTAGTAATGATATAAATAAATGCTTGTCTAATACAATAGACAGTCCGGCTCTGACATTCAGACCTCCGCAACCCACTGGCTGGGCAAAACTGATAACGTAATGGCTGATCCCTACATGCGAACACATTCGATGTTTTTTCAGTTAAACTTAAAACGTGTATTTTATTCGTTTTAATGCTCAAACATTTAAGAAATGACGAAAACCTTTGTTGCGAAGCGATGGAATTTGCTCGTTTTGTTTGTCTGTGTAGAGAACCTCTGTAAGCATAAATTGGTTATCAGGCTTTTTGGGTTTTGACTAAAAAACGTATCCTATTTAGCGTAATGCTTACGACAATAGATAATTAGAGAATTAGACACTGGGTATTACGTTTTTTGTGGTTGTTAAAGATAAAATTACATCATTAAATATGATTAAATTATTCTCGCAGCCAGTTGCTATGTTAGAGTGGATTACGTTGAATCTTTGAATGATGAATTAAAAAAATAATCAGTTTTTTTTTGTTTAGCAATCTAAAATACTGTTGGATACAAACTAAGATTACACATTAACATATAAAAATTATAAGTAGTGTTTTTTTTAGAAATAAATGGTTGAGTGTTTAGTTTTTAGAAACATAATTGCTTGTAAATTGATCTAAGTAGACAAGACATATGAAGAAGTTGATTAGTTCACTAGTAGCGAGGGTATAATATAAATCGACAACAAATTATAACAACAGCATAGGTAAATCCCTCGACATAGATAATGACGTCATAACAATATTATAAATATTCAACACTTCCGGATACCGATAGATTGTAAATGAATAATTTCGCGTGTGATTTTTGAAACTTAATCGGAAAAGTTAATAAAATTACTAGGCTAAAGTTAAATTTAGCCGGAACAACTGATGTCTTAAGATGACAATGCGCCAGTGATACTTCTTCCGCTTAGCCGCAAGCGGCTCGTATTCTTGTTGGTCATCTTTTATTTTATTAGTTAACTAGCTTCCCAGCAGCGGCTTCGCCCGCGTGGTCTTGATAATTTTTTTCCCCCGTTTTTGCAACATTTTTCATTGCTACTTCCCCGATAAATGGGCTATCTAACACTAAAAGAATCTTTCAAATAGGTCCAGTAGTTTCGGAGCGTATTCAATACAAACAAACAATCAAATCTTTCCTCTTTATGATATATTAGTATAGATATAGAGCTAACTACTGTCGATCTTTTTACTACAGCTGAACTATTTCTGTTGAATAGCTGATATCTACATGATTGGAGTAGAAGCTGGTTATTTTTTCAATAACCTTCTTAAATAATCTGATTAGCATTGATTACTTATAACTAAGTAGTATTTTATCATCTGATAACCCGTTTTGGTGTCTCCAACATTCATAAAACCTTGCAACGTTAATGTTAACATGATTAAAAGGTTATGCGCTTGCGTCTGAGTGATAGAGAGTGCAGAGATCAGAGGTAGCGATGCATCCTGTTTATGTCTCGGGTACTGATCATGTTTGTCGTAATATTTATAAATATGACTGGCTGTCATCTTCGGGTTTACTCGCGTAAATACATTTTTCATAATCCGTCAGATTAATCAGCTTCGCAATTGATTAATCAGTCAAGATAAAGTGATGGTTTTGAATTGCAATTTATAAAAATGTTAATTATGTCTATTTTTGTAGGTTGATACTTATACACTTTACATAATAGGAAGTAGGAACTCAAATAGATAGGTATTTATAAAAAAAGTTTCTATTATTCTTATAGTCACTAATTTAAATTTACAAATTTAACTAGTATTTATTATTACTATATTTCTTTATCTGTTTTTTTTGTACAGTGTGTAAATATTTCATGAAATTGTTTTAGTATTAACTTAAATTAGATTAGTTTTTTAATCACTGTATATCTACTAGTATTCATAATAATGTATATTTATACATATAATTGTTGTGTTAGTAGCTTCATTATTAAATTTAAATATTTTGATGAATGAATAAAAATTTAGTGTTCAATTCATTCAAGTGTTGTATTTATACTTATGAATACGGCTTTTGTGCTGACAATAGTTAGAAGAATGTATTGTTTTAAAAAGTCTCGTTACTCATCTTATATGTATTTAGTACTGAACTATATGAAATGAAATGACTTCATCATAAAAAACGATTACTTTGGTCTTTGACAAGGAAATTTTGAGGATTCGTCCAACATGTTTTCTGTTGTATTTTACAAAATAACTTATAATCACACTGGGTCTGTATTTCCCGAAGAGTTGGTAAGAGGTGTACTGATGTACTTCCAAAGTTCAGTTTGTTTTAGGTACCATGTCATGGCGCGCCATATATTAAACAAAAACACATTATTTGAAAAGATATAGATAGAATTGATGATATTTAGTTACTGTATATAATAAGTAGCCATTTCTGTTATGCGAACATTTTATATTCAGATGATTATTGTAAAACAATATTTAGGAAACTTATAAGTTTCAAAAAGTTTTCCAATTTTCCGTATTCGGAGAACATAGAAACAATTATATTTTTTGTATCTAAAGCAGACTGAGCCATTTAGTTTTTACACAAAGTTGAAATAGCGTTGGGCAAAGTCCATTCTACCCAGTACCCATAACAATCATGGTCTCAGGGCTGGGTTGCACAACCACGGAGCACAGTACACTGATAACGAGCGACAATACTCGTTACATGAACTTTGACCGCAGATAACTAATGCGTGTATAATTTGTTTTCATTAACATATCGGCTCAGTGGATTTCCTGCCAACTTAGAAAATATATCTAGGAGGAACCCATGAGTGCGATACGTTAAAACAGGGACAGATATTAAATATATAATACATGTAGAAAATGATCGGTTATTAGAGATATTGTCATTTTTGAGCGCGCAGTGTATTGCTAAAAACGCGATCATAACGCTCCGCGGTGAATGTTATCGCGCGCGCGATCCTAAATAAATGAAATAATGATTTTTTAATTATAAATCTAGTTTGGTAGATAGAAATCATGATTTTTTACACGTTCAACAGAAATTTTTAAAAAATTGATGAAAAAAGTTCGGAAAATTTCAACGCAGGGTGGTCCAGAATCATGTACTGAACTGGTATTGGTGATGGTATTTGGATGTGCGACGATGTCCTTTCCACCTTATATATTGAACAAAAGTATTGTAAATAAAGCATGAAATTAAATTTCCTGATTCTATAGAACGTTTCATAATTACCAGATGTACCTAATGTAAATGTCTTAATGTATATTAAAATTAGCCCTAGATTTTCCTCAAAGAGTTTTCCTTTTCTGTTACCTAGTCAGTCTAAAGTACATTTATGATGACGCTGTAAAAGTTACAGAGACCACAAATTAAAATCTACGTCGACATTATTCCATTTTAATAATTTATTTTTATAATAAGCATTATTTTATAAGTTATTTAAGGATCTCTTTTGTGACCATTGTAAATATTTATTGTAAAAGTTTAATTAATTATTATTATTATAAAAAAATAATGATTTTCGCATAATAGGAGATCAGTATAATCTGCGTTCTGTAAATCTGTAGGTATTAAAGTTGACGGAAATATAATGTACTGCTATTTTAGGCTAATTATACATAATGTCAGTGGACGTACCACAAAATTTGTGTTCACGTCTGCGTGACTAATAAGTCTGTCCCGTAGAAGGAAAATATATAAAATTATCTAAATAAATCTTAAACAAGCTGTGCCCAGCGGTGCTACCCGCATTGAAATCCCATGGGAAATTTCATAATTATTTCCTAATTGATGGACCATATACCTACATGCCTCTATTTTATATAGTTTTGAGATTTCGTGACTAGTAAGTAGTATTGAGCTTTTGGAATATATGTTTTAATAGATTGATTTATTGTTAAAATTATATATAGATAGGTACTTACGAATATGGTATAAATATGAGGAATACAAACACAAAAATGTAGGCTGAAGAAGAATTCAGAACCGACGTAACCCCTCGTCTTTAATTGTCTTGATAACCCTCCGGAGGTAGATAATCCTTGTGTCCATTAACCAAATAAATCAGTCGTATAAATCGTACCTTTACATGAATTTAAACTGAGAATAAACTTGTTTTTTTTTTGCTACATAATTTTTCGCCTTGCCTTGCGAAAAAACTTTGGCTCGAACCGTATTTATGGACTTTGATCTTCTACATTAATTAAAAACTGGTACTTGCCAACATCAAGGCAAAGAAGTGTAAATAGTGTAATGTCGCAAATTATTATGTGGTTTGGACATATCAAGATGTAAATGTCTTTCGTTCCGTTTAATTAATAGACTGCTTCATCGGTATACTAGCAGTAAGCGCGACTGCTGTGCTAGAAGTAGGGGTTTGATTCTCAGATCGAACAGTTATTTTATTTTTCTGTAATTTCTAGTAGCGGCTGTAGAGTTGCGCCTTTGGCGGGTGTACAGCCTATATTGTATTACACTTCTGCTTAACTCTTCGGGGAATATAGTCGTGATGGTATGATGGTAAACGGTAGATTATGACTACCAAAACAATTGGTTCAAAAAGAAGATTGGGAAGGTCTGATAGTAGGACTCCCTTAGACCCCAACACAGGTATAGGCTAGGATGAAGATACCCATATAACGTCAATGTGCCCTTACATCACTAGAACTTAAATTATGTTCCGAAATCCATAGGGGCAAAGCCGCAGCCGGTCGTTAGTGGGTACTTTAATAAATTACCCTCGGCTTAATGCCGTACATATATACTATGTATAATAATATTATATGCACGTGATAACATC
Source organism: Acronicta psi (assembly GCA_946251955.1). NCBI lineage: Eukaryota > Metazoa > Arthropoda > Insecta > Lepidoptera > Noctuidae > Acronicta > Acronicta psi. Next base: position 2,808,339 of record OX276475.1, on the reverse strand, counting down.
ATGGTAGTTATGCCTTGACATTTGATCCTATCGTGTCTCCGTATGTGAACGAAGGTTGCTTAAAATTTCCTTGTTCTTTTGGTTAAATGACGTACGCACGGATTGACACCAATTATATAACATCATTCGAAAACCAGAGAACTCGAGAATTTGGACTTGGAAGCCCAGTGGTATTACCCAGTGGTACTGCTCAATTATATTTAGATAATATGAATATATTTAACACCTATTGTTAACACTCGCATTAATATCAATCTTAGTAGGTACTAATTACACGATATTAAAGTTTGTTTAAAAATTACAAAACGTACAATTGAGTTAAATGCTCTTGTAGCACCGAAAAATGCATTCAGGAGTGCAGTTATTACAGATATTCGACGTATATAAGATTAAGATGTATAGTTGACGATATAATCCGTGTACCTTCTGAACGTCCGTGTAGATAAACTCGCATAAAAGTGTTACTGCAAAAATAGTTAAATAAACAAAGGAACATTTGCGGCCCTAACTGTCATTTGACCAAGTAGTTATCGTAAGAAACCTCAAACCGGTCAAGTCTGAGTCGGACCCCCACATAAAGGGTTCCGTACAATTTTTAATAAAATAAGTATCATTAAAATTAGTATTTGTCGTTATAGTGGCACTAGAAATAAGAACTCTGTGAAAATTTCAACTCTCTATCTATTACGGTTCATGAAATACAGCCCGCTGACAGACAAACGGACGGACGTACGTTAGTAATAGGTCCTGTTGCACCCTTCGGTTACGGAATCCTAGAAATTTACCACTGCTCAGCTAATTGCTTACAACTTCGCAGAAGCACAGTTATTTCGTTGAAACTGTAAATCTATGAAATAATGCATCACTATAATAAATTCATAAATTGTGACTTTTGTCTTGCCACCAGGTGATCCACTGGTAGTCCAAATGGATACAGAGAAGCAGGATAACGTGGAGGTCGCCCTACTAGGGGGCGAGGGTTCCCCCAAGCGGTATGCCACGTCAGAACTCACACAGTTTTGGGTGGTACTCAAGAGAACATTGTTGTTCAGCAGGAGAGATTGGGTAAGTCAATTTGAAACCTTGCGCCATCTTGTTTCTTGTGCGTTTACAACTAAAAATCATACACATACCCCATACAACTGTACACAACCTGTAAACAATTCAAATTTGTTTCTAGAGGCAAGGCATCAAACGGGCCACCGCCTACAAAAAATCGGTCGCTGAAACACTGAGCCATTATGCCAATTACCAAAATATTGCGTAGCAGATAGTGGCTGAAAGATTCAACACGGCTTTTGACCGAGACTAATATTAAACATGATTTATGTATTGTATTAATATTATTCATATTTCATGGTCATTAAGATATATTGTTTCTTGATATATTGTCACTTAATAATACCTTATAAATTATTATTAATTGAACGGTTTTATTTTTTGTAGGTATCAAACCTTTTGAATATTTCAAAATAATATTTGAAACAAAAACATCCCAGGCCAACGACCGTAGTCGTATGAACATAAAAGTAACGGGTTTATAATCCACGAGTTTTGCTATTTGTAGACGAAAGAGTTAATATATTTATATTGCTTTGTGTTAATTGGCACATTTGCGTTATAAGTGGGTCAGATGGTTAGAAGTATAAGTAGGTCACGTTGATTGCAGCTACAATCTCTAACACACTTATCCCATTCCATTACTCACACTTAGTCATAATTTTTATCACATACAATGTGCTAATAGTGTTAAAATTCGTGAGTATGTGTCAATTTTGAAATTTAGGTGTACACAAAAATAATTCTATGGCGAATTTTTATAATGCTTAGTTTTAAATCAATTTTATTCTGAGATGATTGATTGAAGAATCATTAAACGATTTAAAAAAAATTACAATCTCTACGGCTGACCATTTGTAACCTAGCATATAACGGCTTGTAAAATATTATTCATACGACTCAAAAATATATCAAGTTTGCGATGCCAATAATTACCTACAGTTCTCACCAATCTTTTTGTCCGGCCTGAAGTTGGCACGAGCTAACTTCAACCCGGCCGCAAAAATCAAAGAGTAAAAAAATATTGAATTAAAATAAATAAAAACGAAAGCTCAAGTCGTAGGCTGTCGTTTTAAATAATTTTATAACCCAATATTTTCTCTATGAGGTTTGAATCATCAATTACGAGCAGCATTTAATACGCAAGAGAAATTTGATTAACATTGGATCAATAGTTTATCGTGTTTGCCGTAATTATTTTCCTAGTATTATATAGTACACCCCTTCCCACAGACTCTGATGTATCTCCGTCTGTTCGCGCACATCTTGGTCGGCTTCCTGATCGGCGCGCTGTACTACGACATCGGCGATGACGGCTCCAAAGTACTGTCTAACCTCGGCTTCTTGTTCTTCAATATGCTGTTCCTCATGTACACCTCGATGACCATCACTATACTTAGTTGTGAGTATACAATCTTTTACTGATCATAAAATACAACTGGTTTGGTCACAATATCGGCGAAAACTTGATACTATACAACATCATCAACTCAATAATTGTCCCACTGCTGGGCACGGGTCTCCTCTCAGTGTGATAGGGATAAGGCTATAGTTCACCACGCTGGCCTAATGCGGGTTGGTAGACTTCACATGCCGTCGAGAATATCTTTCAGGTATGCAGGTCTCCTCACGATGTTTTCCTTCACCGTTAAAGCGACGCACATGAATTCGAAAAGACAGTGGTCCGCGCCTTGAATTCGAACTCGGGACCTTTGACTTGGCAGTCCAGTGGTCATACCCCTAGGCTATCACTGTTCTTCAAACCATTGTTTTATATAAAAAAATATAAAGAAGCCTTTTACATTATAGCGCAAATAAAAAATCTTACCTGTTGATGTCTGGTAAAAATATCGTGCTGAACATTCGCTTTTAGGTAAAGGCCAACCGGGTTTCCTTTTTTCAAAATTAAATTTTATGAATATTATATTTCCTTCAACACTTTAACCTCTATTCAAAGTACCTCAATGACAGCTAGTTGATTTACACCGTACACGTGCTGTTAAAATACGAGCTTATCTAATTTATTCTTAAAAAAAAAATAGTTTAAAAAACTACAACCCGCGCCGACTACGGAAGAAATCAACTGAAAATCATGTAACAAGAACAAAATTCCTATGTCACCTTCCTGATAAACAATTTACTGAATTTAAATCAACAATAAAAGGAATTGTTGTGTCCAGTTTTTGGCCGTGGTCGCATGCCACTATGCCCTGGGCTTGCAAACTTAAGTATATGGGTGGCATGCGATCACGGCTATAATTTGGACACAAATCAGTTTCTTCTATGGGTCTTTCATGGTTTCTTCTATGGTCATTCTATGGGTCCGGGACCATAATAATGAATCGATTGACACCCCATTCATCAAAATCAGATGAGTAATTTAGGCGCTGCAGTGGAACATACGTAAATAGGAAGATACATAGACTCCCTAATATAAAACCCTTCCTTCGGCTTTTTGCCGCGTCGTCGGGTAAAAAGTACTAACATTTAAAACGAAATATCAAGTACCAGTTGATAATTATTATGTTGATCGATGTCAAATAATATAAATTGTTCTGAATTTAGTCTTAAATCATTCTTTATCTGAGTAATAAACTGGATCTGCAAGGTTAAGCTATGCTTGCCGCGGTTAGTTTGTAGATAGGTGATCATTCTTAGGATATTGAAACTTGCCTTGGAGAACACATCAACTTTATGTTTTAGAGAAACTATGACAATCGTTAGTGTTATTAGTGAAGTAACTATTAACAAATTGTTTAACCATTTCAGTCCCTCTTGAGATGCCTGTGCTGGTGAAAGAACACTTCAACCGGTGGTACTCGCTACGGTCTTACTACTTAGCGATCACCGTGTCTGATATACCGTTTCAGGTAACTAAAGTTTATTCTAGTGGTATTGAATTTGAACCGAACGGACAATTACGTTCATAATACAAAAGATGGTCGAAGTTAAACCCAGGCAAACTATATCCATCACTTTCTAACGTAGTATGTCAAAAAGGGATGGGCTATTTTAAAACCGGGGTTTTTCTTAAAATATCTTTTTGTAATAATGGGGTTAAGGTTCAACAAAACTTTATTGTTTGTATTTATCAAAATTTAAGATGAATAGGCTATGCGACTAATTATTTTTTATGGTCTCATGAAATAGTTGACCATAAATAGAGCCGATTATCAAAACCAAAATTTAAATTGCTTTAAAAATAACGAAGTTAAAAGCATTTTAATTTTATGCTAGACAGAGAGCGCACTATACTTACAAATGACGTCAAAAGTACTGTGCGCCATACTAATTCTATACTGACACTCTTTTTGCGGGAAAGGGACTGAGCATCCCCCTCTCAATCCCCTCCAAAAACTTTTAACGCATATATCTCAGAAATTTCTTGGTCGATTTAATATTTATTTTCAATATACGAAATATGCTAATTATATTTTTCAATAAGCTTGTGATTATTAACAAATTGAACACCAGTCTTCTCCCCTATTGTTTAAAAAAATAATGTCAACTGCCTCCTTGGTCGCCTGTGGCTACCAATTGTTATGTCGTGAGTTGGATAGACAAATCCAGCAGTGTTATTGGGCTTTTCCCTCAGGAAGATGCACTGAGCTTAGATTGGTGTCCGATAAAATAATAATAGTAGGCTGAAGGCTCGCTCCCCTACATGGAATCTTAAATATACTGGCCCTTCCCTCTCCTCCTTCTCTTCAGGAAATAATAGGAGTGATGTGACTTTTATTGAAGGTATTGTTGATTAAAACAAATGTTTGACCAACTGTGCTCTTCTGTTTGCAGGCGATATTCTGCATAATCTACGTGGTTATAGTGTACTTGTTGACGTCACAACCGCCTGTGTGGTTCCGGTTCGCGATGTTCCTGTCGTCATGTCTGCTTATCTCGTTCGTGGCACAGAGCGTCGGGCTTGTTGTGGGCGCTGCTATGAATGTGCAGGTAAATAAATACATTTTAAACTATGCATTGATAAAAATATCGTAAATTCTTGAGCTTATGACAGTTTTGTCTATCAGTTTTCTGTCCTGTTGGTCGTGGTGTTGGACTGCCATATCTGATACTTTGAAATAGCAGAGCTAAGCCCCTATCAAAACTGAAATTTATAATAGCAGACTTAAAACCCCAGGGGTCTAGACAAGTTGCAAATTGACATTCGAATCGACAAACGAATAGAAACAAAATGTATGGAAAATACACAAGCTTTCGACAAATCGGGCTGTCTTTAATGTCATTTCCATACATCTTGTTTATATTCGTTTGTCGATTTGAATGGCAAATTGCAAGTTGTCTAGGCTGCCGGAATATGTCAAGAAATGTGAAATATATGTCATTTACTTTCGTAAAAATTTGTGCATAATGATGAGTACAACCTTAATTTTTTATTACTATATTTATAAAACAAGTTCCCCACCGCGTCTGCGGGGCGGGGGCGCTTGCTCTTGTTAACAGTAACCTGCCGCCTCACCCCCGTCCCTACCCAAGACGTGGCCAACTAGTTCCGCGCGGACTATAGTATAATTATATAAGAAATGTTGTATTATCCCTCATTTGGCTGAGTTGTTTTATTTATTAATGTTATTTTACCCAGAACGGCGTGTTCCTGGCGCCGGTGATGTCGGTGCCGTTCCTGTTGTTCAGCGGCTTCTTCGTGTCGTTCAACGCCATCCCGGTGTACCTGCGCTGGATCACCTACCTGTCGTACATCCGCTACGGGTTCGAGGGCACGGCGCTCGCCACATACTCCTTCGACAGGCCCAAGTTGAAATGCCATCAGGTATTTTACCGTAACCTAATATTTTATCGACGGCTTGTGAAGGCTGCCAAACCACTGCATACACTGATACGTAGATACAAAAATATTTCCTTTTAGTACTGGTATCCACAAAATAATGTATAGGGATTGATAAAGGTATCAGAAAATCACCAAAGATTACAAGGTAACTTTGAATGATGAGGTGGGATAATATAATATGTCTGTTTTCTGCATATTTCGTTTGATATATCTTAGACAATGTAATCCCAGTCTTATTATATAGGACCAAGTATATTTTACGTGAATAGAGAACAACTAATGGTATCTGTACATTTGTGCGTCTACAAATATCATCTCGCTTAAATATGTAGTTGGATGCATGAGAACGTTTATATGAAGTATTCGAAGTGTTCTAGGAGTATCCGTATCTCTAGGTAACTATGAAAGATTAGAACCTAATGCTATTATGAAATTTACAGACCTACTGCCATTTCAAGAACCCAGAGACCACTTTGGAGGAATTAGACATGTTAGACGCAGACTTCACGCTGGATATCGCAGCCCTGTGCCTTATCTTCCTCGTGCTGCGTATATCCGCGTTCCTCTTCCTACGCTGGAAACTCAAATCCACCAGATAAGCGAATTTAATCCTTATGCTATGTGTATTTAGTGTAGAAAAACAAACGACAAGCTATTTTAAGTTAGGGTTGTCTCTTTGTCCAACAAGTTTTATGAAATAAGTGGATTGACTTATTATGACGGTTGAGCACGAGTTTTATAAAGAAAAGATTTTTATGACTTAATCAAAATTCTACAAAAGGTATTCCTTATTTAGGAATTTGTGTGACGAAACTTCTTCAGCTGTTTTCTTAATATTTCTAATAGATGACTTGAAATCAAGACAAAGTTGCGATCGCTATAGATAATTGTCTAGTTTACGCAGTTATTGTGATAAAGAGATGTTATATTTCGAATATGTTATAAAATTGGGATCCTTCATATCTGTTTCCATCTGAGGCCTAACATGAAAGCAATGTGCTCTGTTACCATATATCGGTATTATTAAAAAACCTAATATTTTGTACCTGTGAAAACTGTGTCGGTAATACATGAATGAAGTAAAGTTCTTTGAGAAAAACATTTACTAAATAAAATACTCTTACTATAAAAAAAAAACATGACATTTTTTTAATTGACGAAGGTGATAGTACCAAACTTCAAATATTGGAATTAATAAAGGTTTTAATCATTTGAACAAACTTTTTTACGGTGCACAAATTTACAATAAGCTTAACATGTGATACGCGTTTGTGATATAGTGAAAAATTTTCACAAAATTAAATTAATTCCAGCCATTTAGTATGTGATGGGTATCGACTATTATTGAAAAAATATTATTAATTGAAATAAAATACTGACCGTAGACTGGATTTTATGTTTTATGAATACAATGCATAATATCACAAATGTTCATTCATACATAACAATAATAAGATCTGAAGCCACCTGACGATACCGCAATGGTAACATTGTGAGATAAATATTGTACTAAAATGTAATGACTAATACTTTAAAATTAATTGACTTTGTTGCTCATAAATTATTAATATTTCTTGCCTTACGGGCTTGCCGTTAAGTTTATATCAAAGATAATTGTAATTTTTGCCTCTTGGTAATGGTGATTAAAATATTTATACTTTGCGAAGACTGCTGTATTACTTAGATAAATAAATATTTCAGACTATTTTCAACTTTTCAAACTTATTGTATAGTTCTTGCATTTTACGAATGCGCGTTGTGAACCTTAGGGACATTGAATTAAAGTCCAAATTCAAATAATACACGCGCCCTTGTATAATGCAAGAATTATTTTGTAACATTTCTCTAGCATTTGAATCACCATTACCGTGGGTAAAGTTAGATGTACGCATTCAGGGATCATGGTAATATTCATTGTACTTAGTGATGTAATTATTTAGATGTATTGTGGTCCAATTAATTATTTGATACGGTTAGATAATAATGGTTATAGAATGTATGATGTTTTGTACCTATATATATTTTTTAAATAAATGGTTTATGAAATATAATATTTATTTCATTTGACAATACCTACATTGACTGTGGTACGAATTCAATTGACCTTTTCGTATTGGAGAGTGGGGACAGTCACAATGGCCAGTATTGATGAGTTATAAATATGATTCGCGTAATGCCTACAAATCATTTCAATCATTTCAGTTCAGAGAACTCATTGTATATTTTTCATTTGGTAAAGAAAGGTCGTTTGTAGTATTAATAGTCATCCCCGCCCGTGGACATGCAAAGCAACCGACAGGGGAACTTGCTCCAACGCCCAAAAGCCGAAACATACGCAAATGTGCCATACGACAGAAACCGACATAAGCTTGTCGCCTCTCAGCAAACCCCAAGAGAGAGATCATACCACCGATCAAGTCAAATCATTACTTGCCTTTCGAATCTGATTGGCAGAGAGGAATAGTATTCTAAAAGGTCCCCACACGGGGTTATTTTTAGATGCTACCTAGGCAATAAGACCCGACTTCCGAAGGAAGGATACTATTTGTGATTTATATTTTGCTGTGCCCTACAGGGTCCATGATTGTTACAAGCTTTAAAGCATTGTATCTACCACCTAAGTCTACATTGTGGAATGCAAATAAATAATATGAATATGAATACTAGTAATTCAATAGGAAATAAAAGCGTTTTATTACCTAAGCACACAAGAAACGGTCATTGAACTGTATACAAAGTAATAGCTATCTGTTGCCAGGCAAGCTTCAATCAGATACGCATGCGTTCGCATCCGGGATGTTATGCTATCGCGGGAGGCGCTCAGCCGAAAAATTATTGGCACATGGCGTAATAGCCGCTGTCCACCCGTGTATGACCCATTCCATCATGACTGTGTGCAATGCATGCAGTTAGGACAGATCTCAAGGTTGCCGTTCACATGGCCGTCTTCCATCCAGGGGCTCTTGGGCATAAGAGAGATTCGGCTTGAACTTTGCGAAAAATTGCGACTAATTAGCGATGCGCGAAAATATGAATGATAAACGTAGGCCCATACAAACCGGAGGTCCTGTACCCGAAAAGACAGAACTGGCTGCGGACGAAGAGTACACCGATATGTCAATGTCGATGTAACCGATACGGGTATGTTCCACATCCTATCTTGTCCTGTGTGCCCCAAACTTGCCATCAAAGCGACCTCTGCAGTGCCACTGATGACACTGTGAAGGTGGCGAAGTTTAGGACCAATAAAATGACACAAGGAAGAAGCACTAAGCGTCGAGGCGAAATACCGAGTAGTTTTAGCAGTCAGAGCCACCTGAGGTAAAATCAAACACGCCTTCCATAGGCTCCGTTCGCTCTGTGCGCAGAAACTCCTGCTCAGGAATCTTCAGGAAATTAAAGAAAAATGTATAATGTGTTGACAGATTTTTGAAGAATAATGAGTGAGGCTCTTAAGTCCATGATCGGATCAAAAAATATTTTTTCAAAATTGCTTTACCTTGGCTAGAGAAAGGTTAGCTGGTGGCATTTAGGTTTAGTAAAAAAGTAGAAACGGGTCGGACATGAAGTTAGGGAAATGTCTAACTAGGTTGATGACCCTGGAAGCGTTATTTACAAAATGTAGTATTTACCTACCTAAGGTGACCTCAGTATGCTAATAAGTACTTACAAGTACTTTGGCTGCAAAACAAAAAAAAACTAACGTTTTAATTTAATTTGGACGCAGATAGTAAATTAATTATTTCGTTTTTAAATGATTCACGTTACATGGGCTCATAGGGTCATATTAGAGCGCACCTATCGCGTTATTGTAACTTTTAGGTGCTGCTATTTCGTTCATTGTCCACTCGAAATCGAGGTACTGCAAATCTAATAATTATGTTCGTTCATAATTGTTATGTTTTTGTAAATCCTCAATAAGCGATAGCCATCGCTATACATTTTATAGAAAACAAAAAAGAACAAGAATTGTTATAACACTCGAGAGGATTACAGTTCTAATGAGTGAAATAGGTTTTCCTTCGAAAAGGCAAACTTAGGAAATCAGTAGGTAATCTAAACGAGTGAAGGATTTTTTTTAAATGGTTGAACGATCGTTATTTTGAAATCACGTTGTCTACCAAAATGTCGAAGCGATTGATCAAACCCTATAACGATTAGACAGATAACGATGACATCTTGTCTAGACCCCCTGAACACGTAGGTTCAAATCCTGCCCGCCAGCCGATTTTTTCCTTCATTAAAAAAAGAGTGAAGGGAAAGTTTGCAATCGTACTTCTCAGAAGAAAAGAATGTATGTCAAACATTTTATAAATCTTATCACGTTGTTTGACCGACCGGTGTAATCTCCTCCGTTATTAGAATATTTATATCCTAATTAAAGAAATGGAAGCATTTTTGTGGGAAGTGAGTGGTCGTGGAAACTAGAGCAGCCTTGAAGCCTCAACGCAGTCAGAAACAACTTGGGCATGGCCTTCCCTTAATAAGAAACGTATTCAGTAGAAGATACCTACCTACCTACACCTACAGCCATTTACCTACCATGATGCACGCTACACAGTTCATCACAATTTATTAAAATATAGCTATATTGGTAATCATTTAACCAACAATCGTTCAAGCAGACAATGAAGATGCATCTATATATCTCATCGTATATGGAATTTATGGTGATTGAATACTTACCATTCGAGCAAAGCATAAAATGAATATAAAATTATAGGACCAACAATGTTTTATAGATATAGAACTTAGGCAAACACGTTATTTTAATACACACATTATATCTAAGTAGGTAGGTATATGGTGATTAGGATGAGGTCCTTTTTTGGGGGTGCGGGAAATTATCACGAATCCTCTACCACCATGGGATTCGTGACACTCACTACTATGAAACCAACTATTTCTAAAGGAATCACCACTTTAGGCGATGTTTAAGTAAAATTTCCACCACAAAGCTAATTGTTGAAATAGTACACCCTACTACGAACACATACCACGGAAGAGTAAATCGAACTTCAAATTCTTTTTTGGAAAATCTCTGTTTTAGTTTCCGAGCAAAGTATTGGTCGTTGAGGCTCTTGTCCGCCAACCCGTTCTCCCTCATCCGCATTGCATTCAGTTGGAGCCGAGTCGGAATCGGAAAACCTTTGTAAAAGTAGAAACCAAACAAAAACTTTGTGTATGGCTTGTCGAAATAGTAAATTGTGGACTTGCCCCAATGATCGTTGAAGCTTTGCTTGTTATATAAATAAACGTAATTCGGTACTAGTGTGTATAAATTCTCAGTTTTGCTAACACTGTTCATTGCTTCAAGAGTGGTGCTGCAACCTTTACTTACGACTCTGTTCCGCCTAGTACCTTCGCGTACCTTCATTTTAATTTCGGAGGTTATGTACTTCCGTAGAGCAGGACTGAAGCAAGGTTTGTACTTGAATTTCAAAATCCCTGCTTCATCTGAAACTTGGTACTCCTTGCTTGGGTTAGTTGTAAGACTAACAAGGCTGGACTGGTAGAAGGTATTGATTAAGTACGCGAACCACACCCATATTATGAGAATACACTTCAGCGTCATAGGCCAGCGAAAATGACGACCGTGTAACAGCAAGTTATCTAGCAGTTCTAATGGCACGTGGCTCTTATCCTTCTCACGAAGAAGGAGTATCATCAATATTGAATACACGATTAACGATAAAAGCAATAACATCCACACCGTAGAGTCAAATTCTATGTACACAGTTTTCCAAATAGGAACTAGCGATGCTGATTTCACTGCAAACCGTAACTCGTCATTGTAGTCATGATAGCCACAAAGATATGTAAAAGCTTCTGCTCTCGATGCCACCATCATCATCCCACCAAATATGATATCAGTTTCATTATTCTGAAGCATGGTCATCGGACCGATCGCTGTCATATTAGGAGCAACTGTAGAAAATAGTTCACCATTGTAACTGTAGTCAGAAATTATTTGAAACTGTTCTTTTTCACTTAATATTTTGAATATGTATTCTTCTGTTCCTAATAAGGTTTTATTACCACCGCTTCTTAATGGATCAATAGCAAAAGGTGGTCGATGTGCGAGTGATGCTCTGAAGGTACAGTTTTTTAGTCCATTGATAAATTTGTTTGGGTACAAGTTGTGTGTTGCTTGAGAACACAGCCCGTACGATATGACATCATTGTAGTATCTACCGCATGCGTAATCATTAAAGGGATTGTATGTGTAGAGATGTGCCTCCATAGTACCGTTCATAAGTAGCACGTTAATCACATGCATTCTTAATAGCACATCAAACACTATCCTTAGTTCTTTCTCTTGCAGCGATTTGATAACAATTACGAATCGTGCCAATGGATTCCATGTTGGGTCTCTGATGAGGTTCTCGAAATATTCCGTAAATAAGCTCACATTTTTCGCAGTAACCAAATATCCTTGATTAGGAAATAACGCCTGTTGAGTCAAATTTCGGGTAAACATTGATAGGTTCCTTACCAAATGGATCGTTTTTAGGAGCTCTTCATCATCGCTGTCCATGCTAACGTAGGTGAGCTCTCTGTGTTCAGAATAGTATTTATCAAGTATACCAATTATACACTGAATCAGTTGTTGATCATTTTCAAGTCGCGGTTGTAAATTTTGGCATTGTCCTGCTACGTACAACGTGAATATTATAAAACCAGCGATCAACATTTTGTATGATGAAAATGATTCTGATTACTTCGCTTTTCATTCATTAATAACTGTTATGTGCTTTAAAATAGATTAAATAGTTTCCGTGATCGCATCGATTATTGGCACTGACGAACTTTTTTTACGCTATTTATTCGAAAACGACATTAAAGGAACAGCAATAGTCATGTTTAAATCAGTAAGAAGTTCTTCTGACAATGTTACACAGTCATCATGATTACCTCTATTTATGTAATAAAACCTGGTCATGATGTTTTAATAAAAGACGCTGTAATTTTAGGGTTAGTTTTATTATATAGGTAATGACACCACACATCTAATAAACACATTAAATTCCAATCACGAAAAGCTAGTTGTGTTATTATCTACCTCAATGTTTTCTTACAACATTAATGTATGATTGATGAAGAGTTCAAGCTTCTCATATAAAATTTTATATGAGAAGCTTGAAAAATTATTCTGCTGCTGTTATAGAATAATTATTCTGTAGAATATTTTTGTCTTTTTACGAAGCTTACAAATAAAGTATTTTGTATTTGTACCATGTCAATACATATAATAAAGAAAAAAAACAATTTATTTATTTGATTTTAAATTTTATTACATTGGTGTAATCATTATTATTTAAGTTAATACGTGAAATCTTCCAAATATTTTAAAGATAAAGAATAACAAATATTCTGAAAAAGTCAGCCTTGACTTTTTCTCTATTGACGGAACAAGTGTGTATGATACTGTCATACTTAGTTGTAAATTTTCGACTTACATATAGCTATGATGTCATTATTTAGGTAGGTAATAAACAAAATGTATGGAAATGACATAAGCTTTCGACAACTCGGGCTGTCACTAATGTCATATACATACATTTTGTTTGTCGATTCGAATGTCAAAATGCAACTTGTCTAGCCCCCATGGTATTATTAACGTCCCAAATATAAACTATTGCCGTGAACGCATAATATGGTAGTCATGGTAGACAGTTAACTACGAAAAATGCAAAACAAAACTAAGTAAACCTTTTCAATACTTTCCGAGTTTTTTGTGGTGCTATTATAATGATAAGAAAGCCACATTCGGTGTCATAACAACATCAATAAAAAAGTTGAAGTAACATTAACATTGATTTATTCCAAAATTATATGCTTATGTACATGTACATGGATAGCCATCAATCAACCAATAGAATATTTTGAGTGTTACTTAGACTAATAATATTTTTCATAAAAGCTTTAGAAGTGCAAATACCTACTATACCATTTAAACCTATAGTTTTGGAAAAACATTTAACGCGTAGAGACCTATTGGGGAGATTATTACTGTAATATGAAATGAGGTAGATATCTATCGAAGACAGTCTGTCTTAAATTTCATTGCTTTTATTTAACCTCTCCCACGATTAGAGTGCAACCTATGCAAAATTGTGCAGTATGCGGGTGCATATATGACTATTATTTATTGCCATCCTTCTCGTTTCCCTACAATTTTTGCAAATTAGAGCAGGAAAAATATAGTTTTACGAATTTCCATGATAAAAAAATGCCATTTTTTTGCACACTTGATGTGCAAACTATATGGGTTAAAAAGGTTCAGAGCACCTTAAACCGACGAGCATGCATGGAGAGGTTAAAGAGCATAGAGGAAGCGAAAGTGGTGTGCCAGTATCGTAGCAAGTGGAAATATATAGTTTCTGCGTACCCCAATAGGAAACAGGTGTAACGACAACGAAGTATGTATCGAATTAATAATTATTTAGACATAACTTCTATAATAAATGTAATAATGGACAGCACGCATCCAAAAACGTAAACTGCCCATGGAATAGAAAAGCGCCCCCGAAATTCTTTCTTGTGAAATTGATGTTTTATCTGCTGAAGATAATTAATGTCGCTCATAACTTTGTCCACCAAACCGTTCTCTCTTAATTGAATGGATGTTCTACGAATCTTGTTAATCAAAGGAAACCCTTTGTATAGGTATATTGAGTATATCACTTTAGAATATGGCCTTGATAACGTCTTAACCAAAGAATTACCATATTCATCGAAAAACTCCTGCTCATTAAACTGGTATAGTCCATAAAGAAGGATCGTATATGTATCCTTGGATTTCATAACCGTTTTGACGCTTTCCATCCAACCATGACATCCGTCGGTTCGATGGTATTCGTTATCTGATTGTGTAGATTCTACATAATATAGCCCCATTATAAAGCTAAAACAGGGCTTCAGCTGGTACCTAGCTATGTCTTCTTCTTTTGATATTTGATACTCTTGAGCAGGGTTGGTGTAGAGACTCACAAGACTAGACTGGTAGAAAGTGTTGATTAAATAAGCAAACCACGCCCAGGATACGAGGACGCACTTGACTACCCATCGACACCGGAAATGTCGGCCATGTAGTACCAAATTGTCTAATAACATCAGCACTATGCTGCTTTTATCTTCACTACGAATTAAAACTACTATAAACATTGAGTATAACATGAGAGAAAGAATTAACAATACCCACACAGTTGAATCAAATTCTAGATAAATGTTTTTCCAGGAAGGCACATTTGACGCTCGTTTCACAACAAACCGAATTTCGTCAGTGTAAGCCAGGTGTCCAAATATATAGCTAAACGCCACTGCGCGGGACGGTGTCAGTAACATGCCACCTAGTACAACATCCACTTGATTGTCTTGCAACAGTTTCAATGACCCAACTGCTTCCATATCATTGGACACCGTCGGAAATTGTTCGCCTTCGCCTACATCTAGAATGTAGTCAACTTTGAATCCCACCATTTCTCCGATTAGTCGAAGTAAGTATGGCTCTGCACCATACTGAAGTACAGAGGATTTTTCAGAATCGTTTGTAGGAAGTATTGTATAAGGAGGCCAATTGTTAACCAGGACGCTTAATGTGCAGTTATCTAATCCAGTGATGATTTTTTCCGGAAACAGATTAACTGAACGAGCGTCTAAACACTTTCCGTAGCTGATAACAGTGTCATAGCTTTTTCCGCAACCGTAGTTATCGAACGGGTTGTAAGTGTACAGGTGTGCCTCCGCTGTTGCGTTTACAATTACCACATTATTTGCGTGCAAGTTCAGGAAAGTGTCAAAGACAATCCTGAGGTGGCTTTCTTCTAAAGCTCTAACAATGATCACAAACCGGGCCATTGGATTCCATGTAGATTCTTTGGTAACATTAGGGAATCGATCGGCGAAGTGAGTAGCGTTTTTCGCAGAAATAAGGTACGACTCATGTGGAACAAGCAACTTTTTCGAGGATCGTTTTGATAACACCGTCACATAACTGTCGGTATTGATGGCCTGCAGGAGTTCCTCATCTTCAGCTTTATTGCCAACATAAGTTACTACTTTTCTTTCAGATAGATATTCTCTGACTATACCTGTTACACATTGAAGAAGTTTGGCGTTGTACGATGGACGGTTGACTGGTATTATGAAACAGTTACCACTGTAGTATAATAGTGGGATTAACAAGTATACGACCAACATTTTGGAAGGTGATTTTTTTTATGATAGTGCGACAAAAAGTGGAGGATCTATTTTACGTTATTTTTCATGATTTAGGTACTTATCTCCAGTTATAAATCTGACGCTAATTATAAGTTGGCGCACATTATGTCCAATTAGGCTCAAGGCGTGTCTACTACCATAATTATTATGGGTACTTACGTATGTTGAGTGACATGTGATTATTATTAGTAATGTAGTATTAAAACAAACGCATACAATAAGAATAATAAAACTACAAAATTACTGGTTTGAACGTTTTGACCGTAATTCATAAATGAAAACAATAGAAGCTATAATGCAACCCGCAACTAGAATGCACCAAGGCATTACAACTTTTGATTCAAACTCCTTTTCATGAAAATGATACTTAATTTTTGTTGAGTAATAATGATCGTTTAATTTTTTTTCAATCAATCCATTTTCTCTCAAACGTAAAGCGGTTTTCCGTATTCTCTCTGAAAGTGGGAATCCTTTGTAGAAAAAAGTAGCAAAAATAAATTTGGAGTATGGTTTCGCGAAGTAATAGACGGGTGTGGAACCAAATTCATCGTAAAAGGCTTTTTTGTTATAATTAAAAAGGGCCCATTGTACAAGCGTATACAATTCTTTGGATTCTGCAACTATCTTCACATTGCGAAACGGATCTAGACAATTTTCTTTTATGGGAGCGGAATTACTAGTTTCAGTATATATAAAAGCAAGTAATCCAGGGCTGATACAAGGTTTTAGGTTATATTTGACTAAATCCGCTTCATCCATAACTTGGTATTCTTTCGACGGGTTTCCAGTCAGACTAACCAAGCTTGACTGGTAAAAACTATTGACTAGGTATGCAAACCATACCCATATTATAAAAACGCATTTCACATTCATCTTTTCCGGTATATTACAACCATGGGACAGCAAATTCTTTAACAACTTCAGCATGATATCTGATTTATCTTTAGAACGGAGTAATATGATCATTATTGTTGAATATAACAGAAAGGTTATGAACAATAGCACCCACACTAGAGGCTGGAAAACCAAATAAATATTCTTCCAATTAGCTACATAGGATGCCCTTTTTACCAGAAATCGCAAGTCGTCAACATAGTCTAGATAACCATGCAGACACGTGAAAGCATCCATGCGACTTGAGGCCAGCAATAAACTACCAAACACTGCATCTGTTTCATTATTCTGTAGTTTTGCCATAGGTCCGATGACTTCCATATCTTCGCTTATAGTAGTATAAACGTAATTATCATAATCAAAGCTGAAGTTTACTTTGAACTGTTCTTGTTCGCCCAACAATTGAAATACGTATTGTTCTACTCCTATTTTCATACGGTTTTCTATTGGGTTCATTGATGGATCTATGGAATACGGTAGTCGATGCGGCATAGTGGCGAGTAAGGTGCAGTTTCGAAGCTCAGTCACAAGTTTGTTCGGGAATAGATCATTGGTCGTTTGCGTGCACAAACCGTAGCTTATGATGTTGTTGTAATATTTCCCGCATGCGTAGTTGTCGAACGGGTTGTAGGTATACAGGTAAGGGTAATTAGTGCCGTTCATCACTACTGCATTAATCACATGTCTTTTTAATAACACGTCGAAAATCGTCTTCAATTCTCCTTCTTCCAGTGACCTGATTATGATCAAAAATCTTCCGTTTGGATTCCACGCTGGTTCCTTGAGGAGATTCTCAAAATTTTCTTTGAATTTAGTGGCAGTCTCTGCTTGTATTATATATGCTATATGTTTTAAAGATGATCTTTCTGTAGACTGTCTTAGGATCATTGACGCGTTGGCTGTTGAATGTACTGCTTTAATAAGCTCGTCATCTTCAGACATTGTATCAACGTATGTAAGAACTTTTGCTTCAGAAAAGTATTTTCTTACTGTATCGGTTATACATGATATCAAATTTGGGTGCTTCGGCTGATTTTCTAAAGCAAATTCAGTTTCACTTTTACATTTAAAATATAACAGACAAAAGAAAATATACACAACCAGCATTTTTGGACGCATAACAGTCTATGTCTTTTGTTAACTTGTAAAGGTAGAAATCATTATTTTTTTCCATGATTTATTAATTTAAGTAACATGTCATTACAAATAGAGCAATTAAAGCATCTACCTACTATAATGGCTACGGAATATTGTCCATAATTATGCTGAATTACATATAGATAGGAATCGTCTTTGATGGACAGGTGACAATTACGTACAGTTTGTCTATAACATACATACGACAACTATGTATTCTTCTACATTTAAAATGTGTGCATATGTGCATATTTTAAATTTACCTAGTCATTTGAAATAATGAAGCATGCAGTTGGTGTAGCGGGTAAAGTGCATTTCAATTTAACTTTGTAATAGCTGAAGCTCAAGTTCAAGTTCTCTATTGCGTGTTACAAAGGTTTTGTCACAAAATTACTTTTGGATTGGGAGTGATATTGCGGTCAATAGGTAATACCATAAATCGGCTGAAATTATTTAAAATGCCAAATGCATGACGGAAAGCCTGAACTAAGAACCTTATAATGTTTATCGTTTTTTCCACATTGTGTTGTTTTTTACTTTAGGTAAATAATTATGCGCATCACATTACCTACAAGGACGTTTTTAACACAAGAATGTGTTAATTAAATTAATTTGCATTCAAGAGCTAAGTTTGATCGGGAAAATGTTCTGCACCATGGAATTATTTTGTTAATAAATTTGTGTCTGCTGCGGTATAGGAAATGTTCATCTTTAACCTTTAAAAATCCCGAATTGAAGTACTTGGTAGCTAATGGTCAAACATGAGTCCATCCAAAATAAAAAAACATGGTGATATTGTAGTACTTGGTGTTTTTATGATATAATTACCAATCCTCTCTAGTAGATTCCTATTACTGCTGGTAAAAAAACGCTCACGTTGCAAAATTATAATTTAATTGATTTATATCTCTCCTAGGTACCTACATACTTATTGTTGCGTATCGTTTTAAAAAAAATGCAATATAAACTATAAATTCACTTAAAAGGAAAAAAGTCTTTAAATCCTTTGCAGTTATATAAAAAAAACTAAATTCGTATTTGGAACAAAAATAAACTAAGGACTTGTTTAATTTAAATAAAAAATAGACATGCATGACCTTTGTGGTAATGAATTTCAAAAAAGGAATTTTGTTGTTACGAGCGCTTTATAGAATTTGCTCCCGGCCGCGCACAATTAATTTATGAAATGTTCTTGCAGATTCGTTTTTCTAAGTTTTGAGTTTTGTGTGTGTCTATTTACGGCCGAAATTAATAACGTATCTATAGATTGTTTTCCCTCCAGTAGGGAATTATCGAAATTTGACATAAGTTCCATAGAAGTACCTAATGTCAAATTTCTCTCTGAAGAGAAATCTGTCTGAGAGAGAAATTTGACATGACTTCTCAGATAGAAGACTTCATCTACAGAAACGTTATTAATTTCGGTTAGTAACTAATGCGTTGTGTGGATACAATTATGTCGAATATTGCACCCTGAAGTGGTGCCATGGGCGGTGTTAAAGTATATAATTATATAAAGCAGTGCACCTTTTTATTAAAGTAATACAAATTACAAGAGTGTAGTGACGGTCTCTCTTCGCAAAGTGGAGCGACGCGACAGGAGTTAAGTACTGGTAAGTTTCGGTTATTTTTTTATATGGAATACAATGATTTCGTACGCAAGTAATAGATATATATGTCAATGATAGAAAACCTACAGTAGACAGTGTTTATATCCATTTAAAATAAACACACCTTTATCTAACCCTTTGGGAATTCATGCATCTCCCATATTTTTATGTTAGGATTCACTTCCTGTACAATACGCAGTCGCATTACTAATATGGCGAACTTCCTGTTTTAAGTACTGTAATTACTCTTTAATTATAGCCAAACAATAGTTTTTCCATGCCGCCATGTTGTATGCAAGCCATAAATAGAAAAAAAAGCGACGCATTGCCCATTCATTATTAATGATTATGGGTGAGCACGTAATTCAAAATAAACCCAATTACTTCATAGATAAGGTTGAATTTTAAGTTAAGTTTAAATGGGAACACGGCAGTGCATCGAACTATTGTAGGTGTGTGATTACCGTACTTAGTGTTTGTAATGATACCTAAGATTTATGCCTAGGTCGTTATGTTAACTACTAATTTTATTTAGCGGTAGAATGAATGTTTTTTATTTTAGTGGCGTCTTGTTTTTTCTATCATAAATATGTACTGTTACGTATAGTCCACGCGGAACTAGTTGGCCGCGTCTCAGGTAAGGACGGGGGAGACGGCGGGTTACTGTGAATAAAAGCAAGCGCCCCAGTCCCTCCGTCCCACCGCGGGCAGGTAACCCCGCCCCTCCGTCCCGCCGCTCACATACCTAAGGCGTGGTTAACTAGTTCCGCGAAGACTATAACAAGGCCTTTGTCTAGAAATATTTTGAAAGTTCGGGAAACAAGGAAGAAGCCTTAAGAAGTTACCCTTTTAACCCATCGTACCTATACCTAACAATGTTGTTAATCACTTATTATATTACTAGATTACTTGTTTATCTTCTTTTATAAGATAATCGACGATGATTACCTAGCAAAGAGTGACCTGTATGACCATTTGCTTGCTGTAATAAGAAGAAAAAATAGTAAACAATTGTTATTTACTATAATAGCAGTGTTATTTATTGATATTTACTATTTTTGTTTTGTTTTAAGTCTTGTAAGTACACACCCTAAAATTTTCTATAGGATAGGGGACCTTATTATCCGTTTAAAGGTCGAAATAATCTATTGTTTTATGAGATAAAGGCTTACTAGCAGCTATCGTTTGCGGTTTCACAACATGAGTACTTGAGTAAGGAATTTATTAAAAATTTGTTTTTAGATTAATAGTCAATGTACCCCACCCCAGGGTGCAATCTAAGTATCTCCTTGCGAAATTTAATCGAAATCTGTTCTGACGACCCACCTGTAGCCTAGCCTGTAGGAGGCGACTAACATCAGGGGGGGCTAGACAAGTTGCGTTTTGACTTTCGAATCGACTAACAAAATGTATGGAAATGACACAAGCTTTCGGCAAATCGGGCTGTCACTAATGTCATTTACATACATTTTGATTGTCGATTCGAATGTCAAAATGCAACTTGTCTTTTTACGGCATTACTCGCTCGTTGTCATCTTGGGACATCGACTAACTCAGTTACAAAATACACATACCATCACGCCTGCCTCGAAGGGTTAGGCAGAGGTGTACTAATGTACACCCACAGTTCACCGGTATGTTTAGGTCCCATGTAATAAGGGGCGAGCCTTTTGCCACCAACCCGGCACAAATCCAGACTCCGAGCTGCTCCTGGCCTAGCTGACTGACTGGGAATTTGCAGAAAAACCAACCAACACTGCCCGACCCGGGAATCGGGGCACGAATAAAGTTAAAACAATAATAAATACTACATAATACCAATACAGTAATGTAGTACAGTTAAATCTCGTAAGACGCTGGTATGATCTTCGTAAAAAGTATCACAATTAACTTGTTTAGTAACGGTATTGTAGGTCATTGTCAGAGAACATTTTGACCGCTTGATACGAATACTTCGTGGGTTCCGTATTTTGATCGCGAAGTTAAAAGTTGCTACACTGCGTAGAATATCATAATTACTTACATGTCGCTGTAAAATTGAATTCCTTTTAAAAAGTTAGGAAATAACATAATTTATTGTGCAGCTAGTGAAGTTTTTCTTTTTATTAATTAGAGGACAATAATGGAGATTATTTGGATTTCGTCGTGGGAAGAAAAATACTGCTTCGAGTTTTCAGTGCAGTAAGATATTTCAATTCTGCGATATCTAAAACATGGAAATTGATAATCCAGTTAAATCGGAATAACGGTAGGTACTTACTAGTCATTTGTAGTACTTAGTATTTTTTTCCGTTTTTCTTTCTTCGCTTCGCCCGCGTGGTGTTGATAACTTTTTTCCCCCGTTTTTGCAACATATTTCATTGCTTCTCCGCTCCTATTAGTCGTAGCGTGATGGTATATAGCCTAAAGCCGTCCCCGATAAATGGGCTATCTAACTCTGAAATAATGTTTCAAATCTATCTAGTAGTTTCAGAGCCTATTCAATACAAACAAACAATCAAATTTTTTCTCTTTATAATATTAGTATAGATTTATAGATTTATATGAATGTGTGTAAATGAATACTTACACAGATATATAACAAATCCTTATTTTTATGCACACGGAACCATAAAACGTAACTGACTTGCATAATGTAGATTTTATGATAAATCTTGAGCTAGCTAAGGTCATTGCATAGATAAAGTTATGCAAACTATAATAATATGATTTGAGACATATATTTTTTTTATTAGGTACTATACCTAATATGATTTGTTTTTTTTTGAAACTACCTATAAACACCATTAGATATAATGATTATAAATTGACCTGCTAAGCAACAGGAACTTTACTGTGATATAAATCATTGTCAATTGCCTATTGATTCGGCATAAATTAAATAAAAAAAACATAAACTCTACCTATTTCCGCATTTAACTACCTTGGCGGCCATAAAAATATTCGTTAGATATTTATACTCACCTACAAGGACCTCTTTTTCAAAATGTCATGTGGATGTTAATGTCAAATCAGAGAGATGGTGAAAAGCTTTTTCAATGTCGGTGACTGGTGAACCCCAGGCGTTGATAGAGTCGATGGACTGCGGTAATCGCTTACCATTAGGTGCACAGCACCTCGACCATGAGTTTTTCTCACTAGACTCGCTAGCGACGCGGTAAAATATTTGTATGTAAAACCCTCGCAGCGCCTCTAGCGGTTACGTAAGGAATTAAAATCTGCTATGAGATTACAGCGTTTCGATGCGTAAAAAACCTATCGAAAGCCATTCGATAGAACTCACAGATCAAGCGGGTTTGTTTTGGCCACCTCAGTAGTAACGTAACATGCATTTACGACTACATTCATGCCCCGAAGTGTTAGGCAGAATAGAGTAGAGTATCATTTATTTTCAAGAATACGGTGATATTCAGGTGGTACAGTGTATTTTTACAGCATATTCTTCCAAGTGTGGCGTGGGAATATGAGCTGGTGGGAATATGAGAGGTGTAGGTAGGTACCAATGTATACCACACAGGTCGCCGGTTCGTTTGGGTCCTATGTCCCGTGCACAAATCCCGTGTATGACCTGCTAAGAATTTCATAACCCAATAGCACTTTTTTCGACTTGGGAATCGAACCCAGGACCTCTTGGGTGGCAGTCGGGCAGACGCGTATGCCGCGCATAGTTTAGTATTTAGGCCGAGTAAACCCATTGCTAGGCAAATGCCTCCGTAAGGTATAGTAAAAGACATAAAAATATATTTATTAATTTTGATTTATTTAATTATGACTTACGTCATTCTAAGATTTTTATCTCACAATTTGTTAGTCAGTTCAATCAGTTTTATTCCGTTATTCATTGGAGAGAGTGTACTGAGCAGTAAGTGACGTGTTCCTGTTTGGAACCACTTACTATTTGCCATTGTTGCCGCAACTGTGCCACTATACCTACGTGAAACAGTAGTATTTATTTATTAAACTTTATGCACGGATGGTACAAAGGCGGTCTTAATGCCATTAGGCATTTTCTGCCAGACAACCTTAGGGTGATGCAGAGATAATAAAACACAGTAGATGCACTAGTAAAATTAGTTAGGAAAAATTACCTAAAAGAATTATACATATAATACAAATTAGGGACTAACTACATACATACTATACACAATATAATATATACAATACATATTTATATAAATATATACATAAATATGAGGAGAAAGTAGATAGGTCAATATCGAGATAATGAATCTGCCTTCGTCTTCGTAGATTATATTTAAACGAGAGCCGAGTGTTAGCCATCCTGATCTCAGGTGGGAGAGCATTCCATAATAGGATGGATTGGACGAAGAAAGTAGAGTGGACAAAGTCAGAGCGGTGAGAGGGACATTGAAGCAGGCGATTATTTGTAGTATTATTAATTTATTTAACTTAATTAGAAAGGCCGCAGGTAACTTAGACTAATTAAGGACACATTTCACACGCTGACTTCTCACAATACTTCAGGCATTTTACCACAGCAGGTTTACTGATACTGAAATTATGAGTCGACGCGAGTTTTGACTTTTAAGGTTTCTGACACTTACTTACGCCTATGTTAAAACATCGAAATAAAGCTTTATTTTATTTTATCGGATTTAAATATAAATTTAATTAGCAACATAATATTATGTATTTTTACCTATTTTTTATTGTTGGTTTTAGTGGTTCTATAATTCTATATC
Source organism: Acronicta psi (assembly GCA_946251955.1). Classification (NCBI taxonomy): domain Eukaryota; kingdom Metazoa; phylum Arthropoda; class Insecta; order Lepidoptera; family Noctuidae; genus Acronicta; species Acronicta psi. Next base: position 2,783,908 of record OX276475.1, on the reverse strand, counting down.
CTTAGATAATGCCAGGGTTTATTTCGACTTGATCGATGATCTAACGACCAAGACTGTCTGAATAAAAATTGGTAGGTAACATCAATGCAATTTTTACAGAGATGTGATAGCAAGTCAGCCATCTTTCGGCCAACGTGTTGAGGTTTCAGTATGGTTCTCAACCTCTTTTTGAAAATGTATATTTTCCTAAAATAAATAAACTTTCGATCTGTTATTACTAACTTAGCCAAAAGTTACACTACTGTATGTTTTCTATGCTGTGTTAGTATTATGAATGTAAGATCTTACTACTTATTACTCAACCAACCGTGTGTTGAAGAATACACGCAGAGATTTGCATGCAGGGCGCGTAGGTCACGCAAAGTCATTATAAGAAAGAAATAAAGTGTTTTGGAGTACGAAATATTGAAGTTTATGTTGTATATGTATGTTTATGTTTATTCATTACTAGCTTTGCGCCAGCGGCTTCGCTTGCGTGGCCTACGTATTTTTATAAATTATTCTATGTCGACGACGTAATTGTTTTTATTCATTGTTTTTTTAAACAGGTCTATCCAACGGTAACCTTACATTTTACCGGGATAGAAAGCCTGTGCTATTCCAGACTACAATCGACCTCTATGCCAAATTTCATCTACATCCGTTTAGTACTTTTTGCATGAAAGAGTAACAAACATCCATCCATCCATCCATCCATCCATCCAAACTTTCACATTTACATAATATTATATATTAGTAGGAATTAATATTAATAAGAATTAAGATACAAGCGTGCTAGATACTCGTGTCCACTGTTGTTATTTTTTCTGGCAATAAACAATTTGTATTTGTATATAATAAGGAGGTATCGATATTATGCCATGTTATTGATTAGCCACATTAGCCCATAATTCTGTACATTGATCTCAGCTGTTGCAGCACAAACGGGTTTCACCATCTGCTGCAGTTCAAGCATACCTGTTTTCGCATTCATTATTAACAGTAAATTTTATGACATGAAGACATAATATTGTGAAACCTTTTTCCTCGAAGCGGGTTATTCTTTTATTTTATCTTTTTCTTGATTTTGGAGAGTTTCCACGAGTAAGATTTGATGTAATGTTGTAATTGAATCAAAACATCATTAACTTTCGATCGTGGAATCTCTCCATTTTCACTTTACGATATCTAAAGTGACTATAATAATATTAGGTACATTGATATTAAACCGTTACTCGTCTAAAGGTCCTTGGGCAAGTTAGCCTCGCTGTTGAGGTTTTCTATACATTTATTAAGTCTGGACTAGTGTCCGCCTCGCTCTACATTGGACATAAACGTACTGTCGAAAGCAGAATTTTTTTTTAAACATAATACTTATAGTGGTCGATAAAAGCTATGTACGATGATGATGGCCCGTCAACCAGACATCGGTATAAATATACTAATACCTACTTAAATAATAAATTTTATTTGGCCGCCATATTAATCAGTCATGATAAACAACAAGTCGGATTTCCGGTTATAAACGTTATTTAGCTTACAGCAGATCCTCAAGCTTGACTATATTCAAATAAGTACATGACCTTTGTAGTGACTAATATTAAAACATGCATACTCCATTTTTTACAACATTAGACAAATTATTAACGTTGTTGCGCTATCGTTATTTCGTTATAAACGTCTATTAAGCTCCGTTATTTCTTCACAAATATAATGCGTAATATCAATTTGTTTTTTAGGAAATAGATATAACATTGTAAAATCATTTAAAATAATTATATTAAGCATTTAAGTACTTCATAAATAAAACCTTTTTACCATCTCTGGACAGCCGCTTACCGCAAGAGAAATAAAAAAATAGAACTAAATTTGTATGAAATTATCTGATAAGTAATTTAATGGAAACTTATCAATAAGCTGTGAGACAGGCCCTTAATCTCCAAAATTAAGTATAATGTTAACTATAATAGGTATGTACACAAAACTCAGGTCTTTTCTTTGTTCTAAAGCGAAATGGATTGTATTGAGACTTAATTCAAATTTTTTATTGCCACATAGGCCTTGAATTGCTGCAAATCAAGCCATAGGTACATTTCCAGAATATACGGAATACGAGGTTCGCTTACACAGTACACTGGACAATTTTTATAGCTTGATGTGTAAAGAACGCGCGGCTTAACTTGGCCAGAATGAAGTTAGGCCCTTTGGATGCGCAATAGATTGTTTCGTTTATAAATTATATAAGTAGGTACTGATAACTTCAGTGCGGCTAAGTTATGTTTTGCGTGCAGTATAACAACAACAAAATTGACTGTCAAACGCAATAAACCGTTATGTGTATTTGGACCGTTTGTTGCGCCATTCCTTCATTTCTCCTTCCGAAGGCTAGGCGTTTTGAGAGCTGTCAAAAATTAATAAAATACGTTCCAAAAAGTACTACTTACCTCGTAGCAGTAAGTAAGTCACCTTGGACAAAAGTTTTGGACTTTGACGTGCATTGTAAAGAACTTTGATTCACAAGCAGTATCGGTGAACGGATGCGTTACATATATAGAATTTGTTATAGGACGTCACTTTAAAGATTTATTTTTACTTTCTATTTTTAGATAATGATTACTTTCATAATCTAAATATAGAAAATCTACGATAAACCCACACACCAAATGCCGGCTAACACAATTTGTGTATCAAAACAACTCCAGTTGCGACTGTCTGCAGGTTCGTCCTTCCTATAGTTAGTTCTGTTTCGTAGCTTGCGGCCACTCGACGCATGCGCAATATCGGTGAACTAAATACGCGAGTTGTTACTAAATAATAACGGACTTTAAAAATCAGATAAAAACGTGCAATATCTACAGTTTCTCTTCAAAATATTTTTTTTTGTTCATCGGACTATGTGCCCTTTTGACTGTTCCAAATTCCAAGTTTAAATTACGCTTGAAAGATTAAAGGTACGTTTCGCTATTGGATAATGGTTTTGTGAATACTTGAAAATAGAACAGAATGCAATTTCAATACGTAACAATTGGATATTAATTTAATTAGTTTTAATTATAATACAAATATTAAAAAGTTTGGATATTTGGGTGATAAAATGTATAGACTGCAATTATTTATGTTTTTAAAAATGTATTTATATTTGTATGCCTACAATGGTAAAACATAGTGATACTTTTGTAAGAACTTTTAATATTCCACCGAGTTTGTAACTTTTTACCTATGTTTAACAAATCAAATATTTGAATTTGAATAAATGTAAGTAATTTATGGTAACCTGAATAAGAAAATTAATCGTATGTATATTCGTCGAAAATTTGTTAATTTTGGCAATTGTTATGGATACAAATATTTCATTAAATTTGATTAAACATACATGAGTACATTCCAGTTACTACCATTATTATAAGTATTAAAATTCGATCTAAAGAATATCTAAGTCTGATCATTTCACTTCCTCAATGGTCTGTCTCTGGGTTCGATTCCCTGTCTTATTGTTTTTTTATGAAGTTCTTAATAGCAGGTCGGGGTTTGAATATAGCACGACAATAAATAGGCTTGCCCCCATTGACACAAAAACATACCGGTAAACTGTGAAATACATTGATAAGTACATTTCTGCCTAACGTATCGGAGAATACATGCGTTATGGTATTTTGTGTTGCGTTACGCTTATGTAGGTATATTTTCTAATAATTTCCCGTTAACGTCAGTGTAACTGCGGTTAGGCCGTATAAATTATGTTTTACATATTAAATTAAATAAACGGGTACTTACATACATTTATAAGGATAATAATTAATTTATATTATTTTCTGCTACGTTACTCCAGTGGTCGTGCAGTGCTATTTTTAAATAATAATAAATAAATAAATATCTTGGGACATTTTTACACAGCACCATGAGCACCATCTAGTCCCAAACTAAGCAGAGCTTGTATAGCTATGGGTACTAGACAATGGATATAACATATACACTTTTTTTGTTGTAAATACATACTTATAATATATAAGAAACACCCAGACAAACACAAATACTTATATTCATCACATAAATATTTGTGTCCTGTGGGAATCGAACCGACGAACTCGTGATCAGCAGTCCGGTACTCGAACCACTAGACCACAGACGTCGTCGGGGTATTGGGTTTTTATATGAAAATTTTCAGTAGCCGTTGAGAGTTTATTGTGCCCAGTTAATAGTAATAGGCTCGCCTCCTATTACATGGGACTTCATACTGGCAAACTCTGGGTGTACAAAGTACATTAGTAAAACTCTGCAGGCGTGACGCCGAATTAAAAATTCTGCCGATGTCCTTTCTCAGGCTCTAGACTATCTGTGTACCAAATTTCATTTAAATCAATTCAGTGGTTTTGGCGTGAAAGCGAGACAGACAGACAGACAGACAGAGTTACTTTCGCATTTATAATATTAGTAGGGAGTAAGGATTTTCTTTCACCAAAATGTTTTCTTTCGTAACATAATTATCATCAATCATCCAGGTTTTATAATAACACGATCTCTTTTTATAATAAACTAGCTTCCCGCCAGCGGCTTCGCCCGCATGGTCTTATAATTTTTTCCCCGTTTTTGCTAAATTTTTCATTACTACTCCGCTCCTATTAGTCGTAGCGTGATGATATATAGTCTATGTTACTCGGGGATAATGTAGCTTTCCAAAGGTGAAAGAATTTTTGAAATCGGTCCAGTAGTTTCGGAGCCTATTCATTACAAACAAACAAACAAACAAACAAATCTTTTCTCTTTATAATATTAGTATAGACTAGCTTCCCGCCAGCGGCTTCGCCCGCGTGGTCTTATAATTTTTTCCCCCGTTTTTGCAACATTTTCATTACTACTCCGCTCCGCCTCCGCGCCTTCCCCGAATGGGCTATCTAACATGGAAAGAATTTTTCAAATCGGTCCAGTACTTTTTGAGTTTATTCGTTACATACAAAAATACAAATCTTTCCTCTTTATAATATTAGTATAAGTAGATAGGACACAGTAAATCGATGAATATCAGTCTGAAATATTCATCATCATGAATCAACCCATTAATTAGTTATCTCACTGCTGGGCATGGGTTTCCTCTCAGAATGGGAGGGGTTAGGCTATGGTCAACCACACTGGTTTGTTGCGGGTTGGCGGACTTTACATCGCCGCGCGTCATCGAGAAAATAATCTCAGGCATACTTACACGTTTCCGCATTCATGACAAAATTTCTCAAGAAAGTTATTTTTAATAAAAAAAAAATCGTATATTTTCTTTAATATCTCGGATGTACAGACATCGGCCTATTACAATTTTATTTGTGTATCAACCCATACACTGTCCCACTCCGTCACGGGTCTCCTCTCAGGGATTAACAAACGACAACGAAAAGTGGTTCTAGTTAAACCAAAATTCAGGTCTCCGTAAAGCATCTATGTTTCTTTTTTAAGTTTTAAAAACATTTATAATATAGGTACCGACCGCCAATCAAATATTGTTATTATGAAAGGTGTAGGTAATCGAGTGTGAACTTGCGCGGCGTCCAGAAGTTACGTCGATGTTGCTACGCACAAAAAATATTGAGCATCGTTGCTTCAAATCCTGTTCGTAGTAATATTACTGGTACTAAAATAATTGCAGTGATAGGGGTACCTACGTATGACTACAGGACTGCCAAGTCGTGGGTCTCGAGTTCGAACCCAAGGCCTCGTACCTCTACCTTTTCGTAATCATGTGCGTATTAATAAATAATGATCACTCGCTTACAAGTACAACAGTGAAAGAAAACATCGTCGCATCGCAGAGAGAGATTTTCTCGACGGCACCGGCGTGTGAACCCGTACTAGGCCAGCGTGGTCGACTATAACCTAACCCCCTCTCATTCTGACCCGTTCCCAGCAGTGGGACAATTACTGGGTAGATGATGAAGATGAATTGCAGTCAATGTACAGTCTAGAAAATAGTTAGGTATCCTACATGCACCGTCACTGTCATCACCTTTACTAGACCTACGTACCAAAAAGCAGTGCCTCTAATATAGGTACTCTATATTTGCGGGGGATTAAAATGTGCATCTGGATTCTATTTCTAGAAGTACTTATCGCAAAGGATTTTCTCCTTGTTAAAACTAGGTTTAGTTCGTAATCTGGTTGTAGGTTAGAACTGTGACCTAACAATACCGAAAAATTACCGGTTCACAATTTCGACAGTTTATAAATTGTGTTTACAGTTTTACGGTGACACATTGATGCCATTGAAGATTGCAGAGGAAGGCGTTTTATTAATTGATTTGAAAAAAAAAGACATTCCAACATTCGATATAAATGATAGTATTTGTTAAATGTCCCTCGATAAAGGTAAATGTTGTTCTATAACAACTCAAAAAAAAAAATATCAGAACAACGAACCCTTGAGTTCAACAAACGGGATTCTACGTTTCTTTTATGATGCAAGCACTAACAGCCACAACCGGTACAAGGAAATACCTGGAACGCATTAAACTTATTATATGCAAGTTGCTTTCTTTTCTTACGGAGTGCATTTTATTTTCTGTATTATGCAACGTGTAAAAGAAAGGGTACCTATATCAATATATCTACCAAGTGTGAGGTTTCTTTTTATGACAGCTAATTAGACTGCGGCAGTGTTTTCCCTGTCGTGTTATGGACTCATGAGATATATAGTTATACATATCATATCATTATCATTACAACATTAGGCGGCACGGTGCTAACTTGTTTATTCAGGCCAATGTCAAAAACTACAGTACGAATTTACATAAAAAAAGTTTTCAATAAAAAAAGGATTATCTTGAGAGTTTATTCATAATATTATTATGTAATGCTAATGTAACATTGTCCGTCTGTTTGCTTGTTACCTTTTCATGACTATACCGATGACCAGATTTAAATAAAATTTGGCAAGAATATATTTCCGTATAAGATATCAGATACCTTTTGTTTAAAAAAATCCTTGAGTATGCGGTAACACCGCGGACTTACAGGTAGTAGGATATAAAAATACCACGTAATTTTAGCCACTGAAACTGCTTATATTCTATAACCGATAGATATAATATACTCCTTATTTGTATGTATACATATTATCTTTTCCCCCTACATGCTGTGTTAATAAAGAAAATATATAAATGCAGAAAAGAAATACATAGATAAAACGCCGGTAACGCCGGTAATTCACGATCGTTTGCGGTGATAGGCAGCAAAATTGCGCAAGCGACGCTGAAGCAATGTTGTCAAACGCATGCTGTTTCATATCCGAGTGAGCTGTGAAAGTAGCAATCGCTTGTGTGTACTTAAAGCCTGGGTTTATAGACATTAGACATGTTGCAGTTTACAATCGAATCGACAAACAAAATGTATGGAAATGACATTAGTGACAGCCCGATTTGTCGAAAGCTTGTGTCATTTCCATACATTTTGTTTGTCGATTCGAACGTCAAAATGCAATTTGTATAGTCCCCCTGGGGGGCTAGAGAAGTTGCATTCGACATTCGAATAGACAAACAAAATCTATGTGAATTAGTGTCAGCCCGATTTGTCGAATGCTTGTGTCATTTCCATACATTTCGTTTGACGATTCGAATATCAAAATGCAACTTGGCTAGCCCCCAAGGCTTGTAGACATATTGCAGTTGACAATCGAATCGACAAACGAATAGAAAGAAAATGTATGGAAATGACACAAATGCGGGCTGTCACTAATGTCATTTCCTTACAATTTCTTTCTAGTCTATTGTCGATGTCGAATGTCAACTGCAACTTGTCTAGCCCCGCTGTTTCGTTATGGTAACTAAGGAAAAATATTAACAGTACCTACCTAATGTAGAGTTTTTGTACATGAACCCTCATGCTTACAAGGCTGGACTTAGAAAGGCAGTACCGTTAGGACCCTCCCATATCACGAAGTCACTTTGGAAATACAGCCCATAGGATTCTATAAAATTTGTAGAATCATCATCATCAAAATATTACGAGTGAAATTATCACGAAATTCACGAACAATCGTAATCTATTACTTAAATCGCTTCATCGTGTCATATAACTTACTTACTGACTTGCTATTACTTATAGCCACAGAGATCTACTTCTGTGGTAAAAGCGGGCCTTACGAACATTGTCAAACAAAAAAATGTAGCCAGAATGTTGTATTAAATGTCTTTGTATCAAAACAATAATCTGAATTATTTTATGATAATGCTACCAATTTTTCCCAACCCTTTTAAATCTCTTTTTTCGTAGCTAATGTTGAGTACTTCTGGTCTTTGTGTCCCTGACATAATGCAATTCTCTAAACGAAGCCTACACTTTGGTACGTTTTCGTAGTCATTACTTGGAACGCTGCCAAGTAATTGGGTAACAAACAAACTCTTGCATTCGTATTGGTAAGGATTATGGGTCGTAAGCCTTCTATGTGCTAAAATGTTTATATACCTAGGTAAATGTAGATAATTTATATTACGTAAAATGTAGTTTAAATAGGCTTAATAATGCTGCAATCTGCAAGTAACTCGTCGTCACTCGTCTTACGGACTGGTCAGTATGTAGATGAATAACCATAGACACCTTATGTCTTGAAGATAAGGAAAATTGGGAAGAAGCTAGGAGAATAGAGGATGATGATACTAAACTAGAACAAAACATTAATATCAGTAAGTGAAGTAAATTGCAGAAGTATTTTACGGAATATGTTATAAATTTCTCTCACTATCGAGTTTGACACATATACGTCGTGATAACACCAAATTGCCTGTTAGTGTCGCAACTACATGAATCATGACGGCACACTGAGGTCGACCGCATTCCCCCGATGTATTTGATACACCTAAAAACGTAACCGCACGATTTCAAATACCAACAGCCACCTAATCCCTTGACCTGGGGCTGAATTACGCGTGGCAGAGCTATAATTCATCCGTTGTGGATGCGGGATGGCGCTACACGGAGTAAATAGCGTGTTCTCTGTCACACAATTATGGCTCTCTAAATTTAGTATACGGTCTCTTCATAAAGCACAGACAAACTTATAGTCTAGTACTACAGTTCACGACAAACTTATTGTCCGGGTTGAAGTTGGCACGAGCTAACTTTAACCCGGCCGTAAAAATCGAAGAAAGTCTCGGAAAGATCTCCGATTTTTACAGCCGCGTTAAAGTTAGCTCGTGCCAACTTCAACCCGGACAATAAGTTTGGCGAGAACTGTACCTAAGTACAGAACGACCACTCTCCGCCCCTATTTACGTACAATATGTCGATGGGCTCCGTACTTCTTAGTAGTATTTTTAAGAACGTTATCTCGCTTATTAAATGTAGTAGTTGTATCAGTTGCATCCATTCATCCATTCGGGGTGTTTCTGTGCCGTGCTTGAGGAGATCGTTAAACCTATTTTTAACCCCCGACGCAAAAACGACGGGGTGTTATAAGTTTGACGTGTCCGTGTGTGTGTGTGTGTGTGTGTGTGTGTGTGTATGTGTGTGTGTGTGTCTGTCTGTGGCATCGTAGCTCCCGTAAGGATGGACCGATTATGATTTTGTTTTTTTTATTTGAAAGGTGAATTAGTCGGGAGTGTTCTTAGCTATGTTTGATGAAAATCGGTCCAAGATGGCCGCCGCTACAAAATAGCAAATTACATATTTTTCACAACCCCCTTAATATGGGTATCAAATGAAAGGGCTTAACTAGGAGAATACTATAAACTATGATAAATTTCAAATCCAAGATGGCCGCCACCACAAACTGGCATATTACATTTCATGTCGGGGGTCTTCTAAATTTTTAATTTAGGTTAGGATAGTCCTCCATCAATTTTAAACTAAAAGCATCTTAGATCCTCTCTTACCTAGATGAACATAATATAGGCTAAATGAGAATGGAACAAATAACTAACACAGCAATCGCGCTACCGATCTCTAAACTAGTAAGGCTGTTTAATTTTTTGTGTGGCGCACTGACATTTCCTCCGATCAATATTAAATGACCTTGATTGTCCCACGGCTTTTAGTTATCAGTCTAACGATTAATTAATAAATATTAATCCAACTAATAATTGGTGTTTTTAACATTCTTTTAGTGCCTTAGGCGCACCTGTTAAGCGCGATAGCTGGGTTTCTTGTTTAAACTGTGTTATTTAGTTTCATAAGAATATTACTCGTATGAATATTTCATATCAAATTTAAAGTAGATACTTATGCGCATTCAAACCTAAGTTTGACCTATCCGTGCCATTAGCAATAGTTGAAATTTTACGGTCGCATCTTAGAATAGACATTGCATTCTGTAAGTCATCGATTGCAACACGCAGTCGAGGGTTACTTAACTTTGAACAAATATCCTGAGTATGGAGTAGTAAATCAATAAAGTGATAAGTACTGTTTCTCTTTCTTATTTCTATAAGATGGAAGAAACAGTTTGAAGCCCTATCATGAGAAGCGTTCGTCAGTCGTTAGTATACATTTGTATAGTCGAAATACACATTTTTATGAAAAATCATAATGCCTCGAGCTGAACAAACTTACAGTACAGTTGTCTCCAATCTTTTTGTCCGGCTTGAAGTTGGGGCGAATTAACTTCAACCTGGCCGTAAAAATAATTGGAAAAAGAAAACGATTGGATTAAAATCCATGTTTAGACTTGAACTTTCGTTTTTATTTATTTTAATCCAATAGGTATTTATCTCTCTCCGATTTTCACTTTTTTGGATCAGGTTTTTGGATCACTTTAGTTTGATATTGAGCATGGCACGATCCATGGCTCTGTGTGCTCTATGTTTTTTTCCTATAAGTTTTAGTGGGCAAAACACATTGGATAAATAATATTTTTTATTTATTTATATGTTTATTTTAAGCATTTATAAGATTGTTCCTTATATTGGATTTTGGTGTGCAATAAAGAATATTCCATTCTATTCCATTAATACGTACCTATTAGGAAACGTATAATTTGATGTCATTTCCAAATAGCAGACACTAAGATATTGGATCGGTAAACCACAGCAAATACAATTTCAATTGTAAATCGTACTTTGATCGCGACACTACCGAACGAGGACGGTCAAAAGTTAACCTTTTGGCTTTATGATACGTTATTTAAAATTTTAATTATTATGCTATCTTTTCAAACGGTATAAAGTACAAACTCTTTGTTAAAACTATTTATTTAGGTTCGCTGTATAACAGAAAAAAGGTGCCTGCCCCTCAACCATGAGTTCTATCGAATGACTTTCGATAGGTTTTTTACGCATCGGAACGCTTAATCATAGCAGATTTTAGTTCCTTACGTAACCGCTAGAGGCGCTGTGAGGGATTTCCATAAAAATATTTTACGGTGTCGCTAGCGAGTCTAGTGAGAAAAACTTATGATCGAGGCACTGTTTTAAAAGTGTTTTTCATTTTGCTTCTATCATCATTTTTCTGTCGTTATCCCAATTTACTTGGTGTCATATACTATAGTCAATACATATTTTCTTTAGTCTACTTACCTCTTCCTATCACATCACATTCCCAAAACCTTTCTAGTAACATACCTACTTTCTAAGAACTTTCCAGTAACTGGTGGCACTTTCCAAAATTCCTCTTATTTATACTCAATCTTTACCCTGTCCAGTTTTATCCGTACCTAGTGTTTTATTAGTTACTATAGTGAGTCTTGTCTGTGGCAAATAAACGTTTTTTTTCTTTCTGTCCCTTGTAACACAAACAAGACGTTTATTATCGGACGATAAAAATTATAACGCAAATGCTTTGTAGGTAAATGTTTGGTAGTTACATTTATTAAAATACTTATTGTACCTAAATATATTATTTCCGTAAACACTGTTAGTAGTACGTTTGTCATTAAACCTGGTTTTATATTAAACTTAATTCTTTTATGTGTTTCCTCATTATAAAGTTTCAGAAAACATAGCGTTTAAGCTCATTGGCAGTTTAAGTAAAACTACTTAACTAAATATTTGCAGTTAACTAATTAAAACTTTGCTCCTTACTATGGTTTTGTGCTTTTTCAGGGATTTAAAATTTTAAGCCGAACCTTCGGCCACATGGTCTATCTAATCTTACTCTTCAATTATGTTAGCGATGGAGTTGGCTCCAGATCGGCAGAATATTATTTTACACGTAGCGATTGCTATCATACATTCAAAACCTAATTTCTGGGCAATACCTTGTGCTACGAGTATGTGGCAATACTTAACAACTTCCTAACCATAAACTGGTTGTCATATTTTTCAGGGTTCTGACTTACATAAATAAATGTTTATATGATAAATGGGACTTACGTGCCCTCGAGGCTTCGAGGGAACCTATTCCTAGATTGCCTCCGGAAAGTGCAATAGACGTAGTTTTCACAATAATAAATAAACCCTACCAGTGACTCAGATGGCTTAGTAGGCGTTTCGGAGGTCTCCTGCCTGGCTGTCTTTTGTCGGTTCTATTGTAATATTTGAATTGTTTAACTCTTATACTATTATTGATATTTCTGAAGAGTAAGACTAAGCAAGTATGTGTTCATAGCAAATATCTAGGTGTTAATTGTATAATTGATGTGGACTTACAGATTTTCTTAATAATTATATTAAATAACGGAAATGAAAAAATTAAGATAATCATACCTATAGAAATATAAAAACCTTTTTTTATAAAACTTACAAGTAGCACAACTACTTAAATAATAAATAAAAATATGGCGTATAATGGTTGACACACTTAAAGTGATTAAGAGTAAAGTATATCTCATTAGTTTTGTTGTTGTTTCATTGGTGTAGTGCAAGCGGCCGAGCGTGATATCGTAAGTACGTCGGATTCCGTGAATGATAGTGTTATTGGATCCATCGATTTCGGTCGTCATAAGATATAGGTACTTCACGCCTTTGTCCTACAGGGGTAGGCAGAAGCTAGAGACTACCACTTGCTATGAGTGACAGTATCAGCTGACGTCAAGCAGTATAATTTTTTGGAAATTGTTATGAGGTAATTTCCAAGAAATTGAGGTACGAAGGTCTGATGGAAGTAGCTTTGTGTAAAATACTGATCACGCAAGCAAGCTGACGACGTCTGTGGTCTAGTGGTTGGAGTACCGGATTGCTGATCACGAGGTCGTGGGTTCGATTCCCACAAGACACAAACATTTATGTGATGAACTTAGCTGTTTGTGTTTGTCTGGGTGTTTCTTATATAAAATAAGTATGTATTTACAAAAAAAAAGTATACTAGTATTATATCCATTGTCTAGTACACATAGTACAAGCTCTGCTTTTTGTTTGGGACTAGATGGTGCTGTGTAAAAATGTCCCAAGATATTTATTTTATTTATTCAATCAGCCACATCTGCGGGCCAAGCCATGTTGCAACCTAACGATTAAAACCAAAATGTATGGCAATGACATAAGCTTTCGATAAATCAGACGTTTACAAATGTCATTCCCATTCATTTTGTTTCTATTCGTTGTCGATCCGGACGTAAGGTTGCAACTTGGCTAGGTTAGACTGGTAGCTGACTCTTAGGCTGAGATTCAGAAAAGAGACTCAGCATGAACTTACGCTTCCGTATGGCAAATTGTAATACAAATTTGACATACGGAAGCCTTACTTTACGCTGAGCGTCGTCTGTGAATGTTAGCCCAAGCCTTCGAAGTTGAAGTTGAGTTACATTTATTATATTATACAATATTTAAAAAAAACTCTATTCGACCCGAAAGGGGTATATAGGTATTCCAATCACATTACCAAATAATATAAAATAAAATACCCCTAAAAGTAAGGTTGTTAATGAAGTTTTAAATTCACGATTTCAGTACAAAATATATCAAAATTACCCAAAATATAGCAATTTTCTTGAATGTGACAACACCTGCCGTGGTATATTAGGCACCTGTGAAGATAGCCCTTGTAGCTATGTATCTAAGTTTCATTGTTTTATAAAAATATATTTACTTTTATTCGAAATATTTTTTTTACTTGAAAACTGAAAAGGATTACATAAATGTAATCTAATATCGATACCTAATAATACCTTCACGGGTCGGACAGGATTTTCTTAACACACTGTATCTATATACAAATAAAAATGAATTGCAATTCTGTTAGTCTCGCTAAAACTCGAGAACGGCTGAACCGATTTGTCTAACTTAAGTCTTGAAATATTCGTGGAAGTCCAGGGAAGGTTTAAACGGTAAGGAAATGTTTATTCGCGGTACGAAATTCGCTGGGTCAGCTAGTACCTATAATATAGTTATTTACAAAGTTTTTTTTTACTTCTAAGTTTTAAAGTCAATGACAGTGAGAAAATAGTACAATGTGCTACAAATTGCGTTCACGGCCGCTGTTTTGTACATTATATTAGTTGTGCGACCTACTCAGACATGAATTAGTTATGCATTGCTGTATTAATTAGCAGCCTAGCGCTCTCGGGTACTTGCCTTTGAAATGTGGTACGCGCGAGATTGCATTTAGAATTTGAGTGTATTTCGTAATACAGACTGTAATAAGCATCTTAACGGCCTTGTTTGCCTAGTCGTCCTAAACGTGACTGCTACGCTCGAGGTCCTTGATTCGATTTTCAGGTCGAGCAAAGTGTTATTCGGTTTTTCTATGAAATTCTTAGCAGCTCGGAGTATATATGTAAGCACGGTTAAAGCTCGCTGTACGCTGACACCCCTGTCTAACCCTACTCGAAAAACAGGCGCGATGGTATATTGTGTAAAAAATATAAAAACTTTTCAAACAAATTAAAGTGATCACAAACAAAGGAAGGCAAACGAGTTTTTCCAGAAATTGGGTTGCGGTCATGTAAAGTACTGATAGGTGCTTAACCGTACCTGCATAGACTGGAAGCCGACCCCAACATAGTTGGGAAAAAGGCTAGAAAGAAGAAGACAAACTTGCATACAGTTGTTTTTTTCTCGTTATATAATATATCATATTTCCATGTTTTATTTATTGTCGTACTGTTTCCTCCAGTCTATATAATATATATTACCAATAATTTTTATATTTTACTAGCTTCCCGCGAGCGGCTTCGCTAATAATTTTTCCCCCGTTTTTGCGACATTTTTCATTACTATTCCGCTCCTATTAGTCGTAGCGTGATGGTATATAGCCCATAGCCTTCCCCGATAAATGTGCTATCTAACACTGAAAGAATTTTTCAAATCGGTCCAGTCGTTTCGGAGCTTATTCAATACAAACAAACAAACAAATCTTTCCTCTTTATAATATTAGTGTAGATTTTCACGCGTGAAGGCGCTTTAAATGCTACCTTCTGCTGTTTATTCCTCTTAGTTATTTGATCTATCTGATGACAGCTACATAACAAATTATATATCTTAAATCTTAGGTTGAATTGATGAACGGGTTTCTGTTATACATAAGTATATAAGCAACTATACAAATGGTATAGTGAAAGGAACACTCCGTTCTATTGGAACTGCACGCAGGTCGCGGGCCTTAGTCGCATAAACTTGTTCTGTAAATGATACTCGATAAATGCGATTGTATAAAAAGAAAGTTTTTATGGTAAATCCATATAATGAAGTGTATGAATAATTAGTAGAGATAAAGACCAGTATTTGTTTTGTTATTAAAATGTGTCATTTGGGCAAGATTCAAATGCGCATGAGCTTCGTATATAAAAGATGTGTGACGAAGAATTGTATTGGTGCACCCAAAATCGCTATCATGATTTTAGATTCAAAGTAACAAAGGGTAACGAGCTTATTACCATCAATTGAGCCCAGACATACCACTCGCCCTGCTGCTGAGAACAAACTTACCTTGTGAACTTAAAAACTTCACTTTTGTTGGTCTTAAAATCAATATGGTCGCCATCCACTATAGTCCGGAGAAAAAAACGTATGAATATTATTATTAATAGTACAATTTAATCCGAATGAATTAAATAAATAAAAATTTACACGGCACCATCTAGTCCAAAATAGAGCTTGTACTATGGGTACTAGACAATGGATATAATACTTATATACTTTTTTTTTGTAAATAGACACTTATAATATATAAGAACCACAAAAATAGAATGGGCTACTAAATGTTAACTTATAAACTCATCCTTTTTTTAACAAATACGAGGAAGAAAAAAGGTTAAGGACGCGAGCTAGTAGTTTGGCAGGATGTTAAGACGTCAAGACACTAGTCGGCCCTGTGTTTTACCTGTTTTAGCTTTTACGAGTTAGATTTAATGCAAAATACTAAGTAAGTAACCCTGAATATTTAATGCGAATATTTTGCTGTTCATAGATTTTGGGTAGGGCGGTGTTATTTATTATATATTTGTTTTGGTGGAAAATAGAGATGTGTGGAAAAATGGGAGGGAGGCCTTTGCTCTGCAGTGGGATAATATAGGCTAGATATATAGATGTTATTGTATCATCTTTATGTGTACTGGAGGTTAAACGATAGCTGGATAGATGATTCGAAAAATCTGCTAAGGTTCAACATTTCGTCTTAGTTTTTTACGATCCAAATAGTAGAAGTAGTAGTAGTTAAATAATTACACTGAGACTTTTTTAGTAGTTATTTTTGTATGTATGTATGTATTTGGTATTAACTGACTCACTAAATGCTAAATATTATTAAAGATATAAAATAACTAGCTTTCCGCCAGCGGCTTCGCTCGCGTGGTCTTATAATTTTTTCCATTTTTTATTAGCTTCTATTAACCGTAGCGTGATGGTATATAGCCCCGATAAACGGGCTATCTAACACTGAAAGAATTTTTCAAATCGGTCTAGTAGTTTCGGAGCCTATTCAATACAAAAAAGCAAACAAACAATCAAAATTTTCCTCTTTAAAATATATAATATATATTTTGTGTATTTACAAAAAAATATTATAAGTATTATATCCACTACCTAGTACCCATAGGCTTTGCTTATAGTTTGGGAATAGAAAATGCTGTGTAAAATGTCCCCAGAATATTTATAACTCTTAGTACTTAATTTGTAAAAGGTAGAGATAAAAACACTGACATTGCTGAAAATTGCGCTGTTTACATAATATATGCACATTTATTATGTAGGTAAGTACTTTTTATATGTGTAGTTATAATCGAGATAATGTAACAGTTTTGAGGTAAAAAAATATTGTGCTGTTTTTCTGTAAAATCAGATACTTACTGAAACATAAACTGAATGAAACGGAAGTAAACAAAAAAAAATTATTAATATAAAGTGTACATTTTAGTTTGAATGTATGTATCTGAATCTATCTCTCTTTCTGAGATGAGACACGTCTCCTCTGAGAATGAAAGGGGGTAAGGCTATAGTTCACACGCCTGCCAGAAAATCTCTATCAAGCAGGTTTCCTCACGATGTTTTCCTTCAACGTTAAGCGATCGATCATTAATTTTATTATGCGCACATAATTACAAAAAGTCAGGCCTTTTTTTTCGTGTGAAAATCCTCATGGATATCCTCCGGCTCCCCAGAAAAGAGAGTCAGAGAGTTATGTCAGAGTCTTACCGACTAAAAACACACGGCCGTCTCTGTGGAGGGGACTCCGGGATCTCTGGTGAACGCACCGGGGCCTCTTCTGTGCTTTGCTTTTGGCACGTCACAAATATACTGCCCTCATCCCGGGATACGGATGTCTTGAATTATGCAAAGCACCCGCGACCCTAAAAATATCATTGGCAGGGATTCGGCATCTAACCCTAGTTGTGCTAAGCACCAAGGCGATTACCTCGCCAGCGCCTTCGTCTTCGAGCGGGATCGGCCCTCTCCCGAGCCAGCTCTGCTGCCCCCTTCTGGAGCATAACGCTTTCGTCGAAAGAGACCATGGCCCTCCATGAGATCTCGAGTTCGAATCCCAGGCACGTACATGACACAACTTGGCAGTCCATTGGTCATATTAAAAGGCTATCACTGCTTCTTGAGGCATACAGTAAAGTTTTAACAAATTACCGAAAACCATGAGGTGAGTCCCTAATTTGTAAGTTTCTATTAGGTGAGACGCGGTCCAGAAAACTTTGGGCACCACTGATCGAGACGGATGACTTGCATATAATAAGTATTACATAAAATGCACAGACAGACAAACTTGACCCGCTTCTGTGTCAATGTCGCGTGTGTTGCCTACTCATGGAATATTATTTTAAACTGGCAAAGTTTTTGATAAGTATGCATTTCTGTGGCGGTAATTGATATTCTTGTTTGGGTGACCGTGAGTTAAGTATTTCTGTATTCTTGCAGATAAAGTATTAAACATTTAGAAATATAATTGTAGTTAAGTACATACAATATGTTTTCAAAAAGATTTTAGAAATATGGAAGTCTGTGAGGATAGAGGTACCTATAAGGATGTTTTATTACTCTTTCACGCAAAAACTTCTGAACAAATTTTGATGAAACTTTACGTTATTATAGTTTACACATCAGAATAACCCATAGGATATAAAAAAGTCATTTATGATACGAGTGAAGCAGCGGGCTTGTAATTTAATAATTCACCCGTAAGGATCGAAATTTATACCTATCATAAAAAGTTTATCACACAAAAAAAACAAAACAGTATATAAAATCAATCAATCTGTGTACCTTCCTAAGCGAAGGGCACACTGTCATGACATTAGGACACAGGATACTAGCGCCCGCTGGAGGTGAATGTGACTTACAATGTATCATAAATTACGGTCTTACAAATGACTAGTCAATTATAAGTGTAAAATAACAAATTAAAATATATGCACGATAGAACATAAACATAATAAAATACTATTGTACTTAATAAAACTATCGAATGTTATTATGTATACAAAAAAGCATGTAATTTAATTAGGTATCTTTTTATAATGCATAAAAACTAACTATTTATGTACTCTTTATGAGTTGTTATTGTAAATACACCGATGAAATCAACTTGTATCATACCGTTACGACTGTGGGAGGTTTGTTAAACGAGCAACATTATTCGTAAAAGCTGGTTAAGGGCTCGTTTCACATCTCCTAGTAAGTTCACGTTAAATTAACTTGCAAATAAGTTCCATTTTTTTATTTATCCGGCGGTTAGGGCCTACCCAGAGGCGGTGAAACAAATCCTAATCTAGGACCAAGGTATTCAACAAGTTTGAATATCTTTCAAGATCATAAGAGGGCTTCATTTCGTTTCATTTCAAGTTTTGTGAAATAAAACTACTTTTTACGAATTTTATCGCGTTATATAATAATATGTATTTCTTATAGGGGATGAACGTTTCATCCCCTATTTCAACCCCGTCCAGCTCCCTTTTCGCATTAAAAAGTAGCCTATGTTCTTTCTTAGGCTATAGACTACGAGTAACGGGTGACTGAGGAGGTCTTGACGTTTTAATTACGAATACCCTACATTTTTGTTATTTTTATTTCCAGAACTATCTGTCAGAGGATGTGCATGTGATCAACAATGTCGACCATGGTAGAGGTGAACTCCCGTGCCCTGGGGCACGCGCACCTGTCGCACCTGCCGCAGCGCCCCCCCGTCAACCTCACTTTCCAGGACCTCTCCTACACTGTGCAGAATGGAAAGAGTAAGTGCATATAGCTTTAACGAGATTAGCGGTGTCGATCGCGGTAGAGATCAACTCGCGTGCCTTAAGGTGGGCACATTTCTCCCAACAACCAATTCTGAGCAAATATTTGTATGGCCTACAGATAGTTATAGTTCTGGTTTGATTGTTTCTGTCTCTGGTTAGATTTGTTTCGGATTTTTCATGATACGGGAGAATATCTTATCGTGGCGATAGATTTAGGCCTTTTTTATATTTTTTAAGAAGCATTGTCTTATAGCCCAGTAAATGTAGTTTGCATTTGCAAAAAAATTGGCGATTTTTTTTTATAATGGAAATTCGTAAAACTATATTTTTCCTGCTCTAATTTGCAAAAATTGTAGGGAAACGAAAAGGATGGCAATAATAGTCATATATGCACCTGCATACTGCACATTTTCGCATAGGTTGCATTCTAAGCGTGGGAGAGGATAGAAAAAAGACAAGATCTGGTTGTGTGACTTTGGTTTTTGGAGATGGAAAGCCAGTAGGTAATTCTGTTCCTACTTGTTTTATTAGATGACAATTGGATGACAAGCAAACTGATCGGTAAACGGAAACCTCAGCGCGCTTTGTCATTTTGACACATCTTCACCCATTAGGTACTTATTCTATCCGGATTCTTTTTGGCCCAATTTGTCCCACTGCTGGCCATGTGGCTGGGCCTCCATTCCTTCTTTCCAAGCCAATCTCTCTCGTGAAAGTTGAGTTCGTCGCGACACTTACGAAAACAAAATAAGTAATCTTAGCAATTTATGGCTTATCGCCAGAATATGGGCAATGTGGTAGTATGTACCACCCAGGCAAACTTAGCAGCAGCTTTCCAATAAGTAATTTATGTGTAGTTTTTGTCCAGGTATGGCAATGGTAATGGTAAATAAAACTTTTCATGTAAAGTAGTTGGCGCACAAAGCTCTGATATTTTTGGTCATACTGGGACAAAATACGAAGCCCACACATACCTAATAAAAGTATGAATCAACTGGAGTGATTATATAAGTATCTAGAAAAACAATGACGAATTATTTTGTATTAACCCAACATACAATTATCACAAATGCTATTGTGTCATTGCGCTATTTTGTACTTATTTAAAAATAAAATAAGGTTCTTTTATTCATCCTGTTAATTGTGTCAAGATTCTGATTTTATTTATATTAATCTACAGTGTACTTACAGTACCTACCCGCGGTAAAAGACTGAAGTTAGCCGCTTCAATGCGCAATGGATTATTTAGGTTAAAAATTTTATACTGCGCAGCTAAACGGTTAACTTCAGTCTGGCCAGCCACGGTATGGCGTACGTACTATAGGTATACCGACTTCTGATATGTATGCAAGTGATTGGTGTTTATCAGTTGTGAAGAAATGCTTGATCTCATTTTTCCTTATCAAAAAGAGTTAACCTAAAAAATGTATTGTGCCAAATAGTAAAAAGTTAATATAGCGATAACTAAACAAATGTAGCATTATCGAGACGCAACAGGGTCGGATTGCTTCCGTTTCAATGTCCGCCAGTGTAACAACTGTCACTACACTGTAATTAGGTTAGGAAGTTATTTCCGTTGGCTTCCAGTGTATTTGTAATACAAAAGTACTTGACGTTGAGTTTAAAAAACTGTCGGTACAGTACTAAGTACAATTTTAGTGTGCCATACATATTTTGTTAATTAAAACATGTGATATTTTCTTGAATAAATAAGTGGACACATGAGAGTTATTTTTCCAATATAACACATTTTTTTGATAAAAGTAAATATTTTCTCTTTAAAGAAAATTAAAGGCGAGACAAATAAATAAATTATTAAATTTTTATGGGAAATTAATGCAATTGAGTGAAAGAAAAGTATTATTATTATTCAGCCATTATCGTCTCATTGTAGGGCAAAGGCCTCTCTACTCTCTTTCCACTCATCTCATTTTAGAGCTTTCTGCGGCCAATCGTTCCAATATAGATCTAGCTCATACCGCCATCTCCTTTTGGGTTGTATAAAAATGTATAGCTTTCTGTTTGACGAATTATATCTATATTCTATGTTATGAAGAGCAATTGTAACGAATTAATTCAAAACTAAGTACTGGACCTGGATTTCAACATTCTACTGTTAGAACGCTACATAATCCTGGATAAACAGTTCCAGACCGGGTCGTTAGTTGACTGTACAATCTTCAATCATGGCAATAGTCTTAAATTCTTGATACTTTGGGGCAGCTTGCGAAACTGGGTTGTTTGTTCATGTACATGACGGACGCAGACCTGTTGATAAATGAATCGTGCCGTGACGGTAATTAATATTAATTAATATTCCCATCTCCTAAGGTCCTCTATAAAAAGGATCATACTTTATAATTATGTTTTTATGTTTTAAGTGGGCTCGTGGCCAAGTTGATCGACTGATATGCAAGGTTAAGGTACACTTGCCGCGGTCAGTCTGTGGATGGGTGACCATTCTTAACATATCGAGACCCCTCCGTGCCTCGGAGAGCACGTAAAGCCGGCGGTCCCGGTTGTCATACGAACACCTATGACAATTGTTAATGGTGGTCAGAAACCTAAAAAGCCTGACAACCAGTCTTTCCTTCGAATATCGGTATTGCCCAGAAATTGGGTTGCGGAGGTCTGATGCCAGTCGCTTCGTGTAAAATACTGATATTCAGCCGTATACTGGTTAGACTGGAAGCCGACCCCAACATGATGTTTTAACCAACGTTTTATAGTAGTTGTAAGCGCGACTGCAACGTTACAGGTCCTGTCAGCTCAAAGTTATGATTTGTGCCCGGTTAATGGCAATAGGGCTGTTACATGGGACAAGATGCCGATGGCAAACTGTGGAGTGTGGGTTTACCTACAGCACTACGCCTTTGTTCTTCTTATATATTATAAGTATAAGTATGTATTTACAAAAAAAAAAGTATATAAGTATTATATCCATTGTCTAGTACCCATAGTACAAGCTCTGCTTAGTTTGGGACTAGATGGTGCTGTGTAAAAATGTCCCAGGGTATTTATTTATTTATTTATTTATTTTACCCTTGGGGAATATAATAATAATAATTTCTTTATTACAAGTATCAAAGATGTCAGGCACATACAAATAATTAAAATCTAGTCACATTACATATTAAAATAAATTATACATAAAAAGTAAAGTAAATAAAAATGACATATTTGTACATTAAATTCCATTATCTTTATCATTATAATACTAAACATACATTTGTGAGAGGGTCACACTTCGCCCACAGCCATATAGCGTGATGTTTTCATAAATAAGTTGTACAGTCAACGACAAATGATTTTGTAAAACGATAATTTATTCAGATTCGTTGCATATTTGCGGTTGATCGATAACATTGCGGCTATAGGTCGATGACCCTGATACCAAATGTGCATAAAAATATAGAAAATCCTTCAGCATATTACGATTTACGACATGAATGATTTTTTTTTTCATTTAGTAAAAAGATTCGCTCGTTTCTAAAAATCACGCAATGAAGTTATCAGTGTAGAAATTAAAAAAGTTATGGTACTGTCAAAAAGGTTATATAAAAATATATAGATCTGCAGCTTTTTATCTAAAAAGCTTATGGGCCTGTTCACTACCCATGGATAGCCGCAAAATTAAAATTAAACTGCCGGGTAAATTTAAAAGATAAAACAAAATTTGTATGTAATTATCTGCCAGGCAATTTAACGGGAACTTACTGGGAGGTGGTGAAACAAGCCCTAAAAACATTTTAAAAGTTTTTTAAAATTTTCTAGTAACACGGTTTTAAATCAAATAATTTGTAAAAAACACATTGAAATTGTATTCATTCTGTGATGTAAATTTTACCTATTTTGGTGTGTCTTTCACATATTTTTAGCAAACAAGATAATTAATTCGTAAGAACATAAAATAAATGTGTTTACACTAATAGAAATAAGTGCTTATCTGATTATAAATGTTAATTTAAATCAACGTAAACTAACATTAAAACTTTTTATATCTAACACCTATGCCTTCTCGGTAGAAAAACATTTTAATGAAATTATTTTATTCATAATAGTAGCTACTACGATGAAATTGCCATTCGTGGAATAAATATAAATTGAATATGAAAATACCTATAGTCCACGAATGGCAATCGACCAAAATATTGAAAATTGCCCTTCGTGAAATACGTCAATTGCCATTCAAATAATTGCCCTTCCTGGAATACCATCAATATTTTTTATTACTGCTTATTATTGGTCCAGTGGTCTTCAGCATGACGATTGAGCGTGAGGTCGTCGGTTCAATTCCCACAGTCTTATCTAATTTTTCTATGAAATTCTTAGTATAGCTCGGAGTTTGGTTATGTTTCTGATTTGCCCAAACAAGTTTTCCCTGACCTTCAGTTAATGGCAATAATGGCCATAATGGTTTGTTATGTAACGTTAAAAGAGCTGTATCTACCTTGAGAACGGCTCGACCGATTTGGCAATATTTTTGTTGTATTCGTAACAGGACAAGAAATAAATAATAACTATTCTGGGATATTTTACACAGCACCATCTAGTCTTAAACTGAGCAGAGCTTGTACAGTTCGCGCCAAACTTATTGTCTGGGTTGAAGTTGGCACGAGCTAACTTTAACACAGCCGTAAAAATCGAAGAAAGAAAAGTAGTGGATATAAATTTATAACGACAGCCTACGACTTGAGCTTTCGTTTTTATTTATTACAATCTAATATTTTTCTTTCTTCGATTTTTACGGCCGGATTAAAGTTCGCTCTTGCCAACTTCAACCCGGACAAGAAGTTTGGCGCGAACTGTACTACATGTACTAGATAATGGATATAATACTGATATATACTTTTTTATGAATATATAATTATGTATTATAATTATATATTTATAAAAAAGTCACACATCACATCAGAAACATTATATCGCACCTTTAGAATTATAGAGACCTAACTAAAAAAAGTAGTTTTTTTGGAAAACAGCGATTAAAGTTTCATACATTGGTGTATTATTGGTGTATTGTTGTTTTCCAAAAAAACTACTTTTTTTAGTTAGGTCTCTAACGACCTAACTAACTTGACAGCGATTAAAGTTTCATACACCAATGTATGAAACTTTAATCGCTGTTTTCCAAAAAAACTACTTTTTTTAGTTAGGTCTCTATAATTCTAAAGGTGCGATATGTTTGTTTATAGATATGAAAGTATTTTTTTAAATTATCCAACAATATGCACGCGAAACTGCTCGCGGATCGCTACTCGCTAAGAGTTATTTATTTACTAGTGGAAATATCACGTCACGTGAATGCAAGCTTAACTTCTCCACTAATTGTATAAAGATATGCGACAAGCGTGGTGCAGTTGCAGCAGCGTGTGTAATTACCGTTGCCCAGAGAACATTGGCCAATCTTTAGAAAGCTGCACGTGGTCGGAGAATAGTGAAGCGCCCACGCTTTATCGATAACATATTAACTTTTTATCGATAAAAAAATCAACTGCCTTATTAGTTTATTAGCCTACTGCTCCTAAGCTCGAGGTACTTACTGGTTTAGATTTCCAGGTCCAATAGTGTTTTTGTTTTTTTTTATAAAGTTTTAAGTAGCAGCTCTTTGTTTGGATTTGTGCCCGCTAAATGGCATTAAACATATCGGCGAACTGTTAGTACCTACGTCTGACTCCTCGGGGAATACCGCCCTGATGGATTCTAAACTTTAAAACAAGTATACTATGTTTTATTTACCTATATCATAAACAGGTAGGTATAATAGGTATAATATTATTACGTACCATCATCAAGGCGCCTATAATCCCCGAAGGGGTAGGCAGATGCGTACTAATGTACACACACAATTCGTCGGTATGTATTAGGACCGTGCCCGGTTGATGGCAATAAACCATAAACAATAAATTAATAAACCATTTTTATCGATAATATTACATCACTTATCCTTTACACGTGACTGTCCTGTAACCCGAATGAGAGCAGACGGTATGCGCCGGCGCACGTGTTTACGGACCGGTGCAGCGAGAAAAGCCGATAGAATTCGCGTATGTCTTCACGCTGGTTTTACCTTACGAGGTCAGTAGTACAAACATTTGATGCAATGTATTGGCAATATTATTACACTAGACAAGTATTGGGATAGAACTCTGGAAATCTGTACTTACCTATAATCAAGACTGCCGCGTTAGCTTAGTGGTCGCGACTGCTACTCGAGCGGGGTCATGGGTTCGATTCTCAGGTCGAGCAGTGTTTTTGGGTTTTTCTATGAAATTCTCAATCGGAAGTCTGAGTAAAGATTTGTTCTCGCTTAATTGCAATGGGCTCGCCATCTAATCTAAATATTTTTAGGTATATCGCACCCCCGGTGCAACACTGTCACTTATGCAAAAATATAGTTTTTCAGGAGAAGCATTTAAAACTTTCACACCTCACAAATAAGATGAACAGCTTATACTACAACGTCAACGTGAACTTTTTTTTCGTCACGCCCTCATACGGAAACTATGCATACTACAAAAGTAACGTTATGGCACCAAGTAAAGGGGTGCTTTAGGATCATTTTTAGATATTTAACTCATTTTTGCATTTTTTTGCAAAAGTGACAATGTTGCACCGGGGGTGCGATATATTTGTATTATATATTTTTATATGGGCCTTGTTGCCTGAAAAAAAAATGGAAAATATCCGGACTATACGAGCTCTATATATTTGTAAATTTTTGCTTATTTTAGTTTTACATAATGGGAACTTTCACCGTTTTTTAAAGTTTAATATTTATTCATCACTACATGTTATGTTAAAACAATGTTCCCTGCCGCGTCTGTCAGTCTGTCTGTTCGAGATAAACTTCAAAAGTACTGAACGGATTTTCATGCGATTTTCACAAATAGACAGTGATTAATAGAAAAGGAGGTAGAAGATGACACTCCGCGCAACGCCGGGGGCCAACGAGCCACTAGTTTCAAAATAAACTAAACGAGGTAAAATTATTTCAAAACAAGCTAATTTAATGATGGGGCCACCTGTGTATATCTGATATCTAGTGAATGAGAACAAAGCAATGAGATGACGACATATATTTTGAAACATCATTACTTATAAGTGTGGACGTAAGGAAACCTGGTGGAAACTGCGACCGATAACGGTGTTAGTGCATTTTGTTTGCGAAATACTTATGCGTTGCGAAAGATAGTGGGATGTAATTTTATTGTGGGTTTTCAAGTAGGCTTAGAGGTGCGGAGTGACGTACGTAAGGTTTTGTTTTGCGTCTCAAAGAAGGATAAGTTCTGCTTTTTGTGGCTATGGTTATTTAAATTATGTTCCTTATTCCAAAGGAGGCAAACTTATTTGGGCACAATAAATAATTCTTAAATTGTAATATATAATTATATACTATTCCAAATTACCTATATTAAAAAAAATATCGCTCCCCGGTGTTGTTTAGTGAATTGAAGAGACTTTTACAAGTTAAAAAGATAATTCACTGGCTCCTGCAATACAGTACATACTGGTGTAGGGGCCAGGGATTTCATGTAATTGTGAACAAAGTTTATTTATGTCAATAAAGAATTAATTTAATTTAATTATAGCGGCAGGTAGGATTTAAGTCTTAAGTCCCTCCCGCAGCTTAAGTATACACGTACCTACGTCATCCAGTATGTACCTACAGTTACTTCCATTCCGATGTGGTTGAGTGAATTGAGATACCTATGCAAATGAAATTGATTAGCTGTTTAATAATTCAATGCACGTTGTTAAAAATAAAGGAAGCAAAACAGTATTTTTAATGAATGTGGACCGACGGCCCATGACCTTTTACAAAATATTAATCATATAGCTAAATCTTTTCTTTACTATATTATATATCCTATTATTGTTTTTTACTATACAAGGTGGAAGGGAGATCGACGCAAATTTTCCGTAACTTTTTTCATCAATTTTCAATTTTTTCTGCAGCTTTTTTTACTTCAATGTGTAAAAAATCATTATTTCTATCTGACCAAATTAGATTTCTTATTAAAAAAACATTATTTCAGTTATTTCGGATCGTGCGGGTGATAAATTTCACCCGCGGAGCGTTATAATTAAATAGTCAAACGAACTTACCTGTAAGTGAAGTTCGACGGTAATTATACGAAGTTGTTGTCTCGTCCGAAGATGTTAGAAAACAAGTGTAGTCCCGGTATTGTCAGTCACTGGCGCCACATAATTGTGAAGAAAAGAAATAAAGAGAACGCACTTCCACTCTCGCTCCCAGTCCCAGCCTCTGCAACTCTATGGCTTCATTAAGTTTATAGTGATTTATTGGTTTTACAACATAGGGCTCATACTCGTGTCTCTACATGGTATGAGATAATTGGGTAGGGTGGGACTCCTCATCTTCGGACGAGACAACAACTTCGTATAATTACCGTCGAACTTCACTTACAGGTAAGTTCGTTTGACTATTTAATTATACTCGTTGTTGTCTCGTCCGAAGATGTTAGAAAACAAGTGTAGATGTTTAAAGACTTGTTGTAAAATCAATAAACATTAATTTATTAAAAAGGAACAAAAATCACTATCAGTAATATTTACTTTTTATCATAACTAAATAGTTTTTCACCTCTTACCATTGGTCTCAACTTATCATGAATTCAATAACAAATTTTAATCCTGTGTGTGAACTTCACAATCGGCGATCATAATCGTCTGTAATCGCCACGATCATCGTGCAAGTATCTACACATTCGGCTGCGGTAGTTTTTCGAACGGCACTGCGTAAGACGGACGCGGAGTGCGTTGCTACTGCAACCATTTTCAGAATAGCGGTATACAACCACTATGTCAATGTAATTCCACGAAAAGTTGTGGATACAAAGTATATAAGTTTGGCTATTCATTTTTATCTTTGTAATATTTGTGTTACAATTTCAAATTCAAATTCAATTCAATTTCAATTTCTGGAAACAGGTCTGATAACGTTCTATGAACTTGAATGTATTCATTTGACCATCCACTAGTCATATTAAGTGCATACTGCACCGATTTGTAGTTACACGCAAACGTGTGAAAGGCTTCACTGCCTGACGGCGAATGAATGATCGGCGATCATTTGGGCACCTCGACTTAACACTCAGTGATCGTTTGAACCTTGAAACTCCTTTGATGTGTGCCTTGAAACCTTAAAACAATTGACGAAGACGATCATCGGCGACAGCAGCAGAGTATGTCCTCTATACGATCGTGCTCGCATATAATCGCCGACGACGCCGACTATGTAGAGGAGCCATTATAATAGACATTAACAACGCTTATTATCTTAATCTGTAGCACAAGATTTTGTAAACGTTTATTTATAATAATAATAAAACCTATTCATCGCTAAATAAGATTCTGAACTATTAATTTCAATGTTACTGTAATCATTTTACTTAAAACAATTATGAATAATGAAATAACATAACAATCCTGAAATAATATTATTTTGGCTTATTGTCAGTCATTGTTTTGTATCAACTTATTAATACAAAAAAAAATATATTTAAGAAGCATTGTTAGTAGTAGGTATGACTCTTATCATAATACATGGATTCGAAGGGCCTGTTTCACCACCTCTGGATATCAGGAAACTGCTGAACAAATTCCAAAGGGAACCAAATTTGTATGAAATTATTTATCCAATCTAATAGAGACTGATCAGTAACTGTGAAACAGGGCCCTATTGTTCAGAGTCAGTGATAGTTGCAGAATGCAGTCTGATCAATAGTTTATTTAATTATGTTGTAAATGAAATAATTAAACTTAAGCACAAAGACAAAATTAAATTACACAACTTGATGTAGTTTCTGATTCATTTATATTAAAGATTGCTTGAGAGGAGCATCTATTATTAATGATGGTACTATTGTAAAACATAGCATAGGTTGTATGACTCTCCGGTCTAACAACCTATCCTGATATCCTCATTTAAATATTGTAGCTAAATCTTCTGCAAAAGTTGTCAGATTCCTAAATGTTACCCCAAAACTAGCTAGACGTTTATAAACAACCTAAACTAATAATTAAAGTCATTGTTCAATGCAAAAGGAAACTACCTTACGTTAGCTCCCTTTTTTTTTAATTTTTTTGTAGCTGACTGTTGTGCGAAGAAATAGCTAGATCTAGCTATAAAATAGCTAAGTTGTTAAAGCTCATCTAGATAGAGATGGAATCTTCTTTGATTGTTATATTGTTAGGTGCCCAATATTGATGTGTTATGGTTTTAGCTCTTTAGCCGGAAGCTACATCAATACCTAGTCTTTATTGTAATATAACTAATTTATTATATTGGTTATAATCATGTTTAGTATGATTAAAACAAACAGACACATCCCAAGTATTATTATATTTTGGTTTGGGGGTCCTAATCTATAGAAATCTAAACAGCTGATCTGTGGGATTTTAAACTATAGGAAATATACCTATAGGTGATCCCTCCTGGAACCTATAAGTAATGGTGTGTTTATCCATGCCACTGCAGGAAAAAAATTGTAATCTTGGATAGTAAACTGATCATAATTTCACTTTCAGCGGTTTCACTATTGATTTAAAAAACTTCAGAAATTCAAGTAAACACCTGAAAGTACCTACTGAGTACCAAGGCAGATAACTCAATATTGGGGTTGATATCTGGAGCCTTTCTTGTTTTTTCTTTTTTTTTTTTTAATATAAACTTTTGTATTTATGTAACTAGCAAGGATCTAGAAATGTCTTAGCTCACACCATTGTCAATGCTGTTTGTACTTTTATGTTAATGACTGTGCTGGATTCCTCCCAGCCTATGTTACTACTGTCTTATTGCCTATCCTTAATAACATTTCATAATCTCATAAGTCCCATATTCCAAGGAAGAAGCAATTCCAGTGAATTGATATGAAGGAGAGCTTCATCAGAAGTGGCACTTTGAGAGTCAGTAGATATCAGTCATATTATGTAATAAAATATCATTATCATAATATAGTACATATAAATATAAGTATTTGGATGTTTCTAACTCATGAGTACTTTTTCAGGTAAGAGAATTCTCTTATTGTGAATGTAAGATCATAATTATTATTGTTAGCATTCAATTATTCATATTCATATTTTTGTCTAAGAATTTTACTTGAATTTGTCTCTCTTATTAAAATTCAAAACTTAAGAATCTATGGATTTCTGTTCAGGTACAAATTCATATTTTCCTTTATTAAGTATGAGACTATGAAACCTAGTTTTCCAATATGTTTATTTTGGAATGCATAATGTAATGTAATGTTTAATCATTGATTGTAGGTAACTATTTTCTTTACATAGAGAATTATCTAAGGAAATTAGAGATGAAAATCTCTTTCTCCTGTGTAGTTATGACTGGTTTCATAGTATTAGTGAATGCATGCTGTGCAGAGACTGAATGGTAGAGTATTAAACTGTTAATACTTTCATTAAAATTTTAACCTTAGGTTTTACTACCGTCATGTATCTTTATCATGTAATATGCATCATATATCGTTATCTAGGAATACTGATAGATATTCTAGATAGTTTGTTACTGTAACAATTTTCAACTGTTCTGTAATCTACTAACTTAAAAAGTTCAGTAGGTATTAATAAAAAAGTATAGACTATTGTAATACTGCAATTATTTATGTTTTTTTTTTTTTTTTTTTTTAAATGTACCTATATTTGTATACCCTTAATGGTAAAACATAGTGATACTCTTGTAAGAACTTTTAATATTCCACTGAGTTTGTAACTTTTTACCTATATTTAACAAATGAAATATTTGAATTTGAATTTGAAAAGTGTTTAACTATTTTGATTTTGAATAAAACAAAATAGGCCATTGGATCTTATGGTAAGAATAAGTATGTGACCACAACTAACTGTCTATAGGTTCACAAATGTTTTTAATTAAGTTGTATAAATCAGATAAGATATCTGAAAAGACTCAGTCAGAAGAAAGAATCATATCTCTGACTAACCTGACCGACCAAGTCAATTATGACGGGGTCCGTGGTGGTTATTTTCCAATTACAGATGTGAAATGGAAGTTGACCCACCTGCAGGTTTACTTTTTCTCTGCTCTGCTCCGCTGGAACTTATCCTCTCCCTTCTTGTCTGCTACTGGTCTGCATGATGGCACCTCTGCTGATGACCTGTTCTTCACTTCACTGCACGGAGGTCCCCACCAGTTTACAGCCTCGTTTTTATTGAGGTTTGTTCTGGACAGTGTGGAACGAACTCTTTGCAGGTTCTGCCACTATTAAGTCTGTCAAGTTTCTGCACTGAATTGGCTGCTTTTATTTCATCGGTAAGATTTTCACCGATCTGGTTCAGATTGAAGCAAGAATTCCTTCATGTCTTTGTTTATAGCAGCTAGAAGAATTGACCTATGCCCTTTTGTATTTGAGTGTAATGCATCACACAACAGACAGGCTGTATCATTAAGCTTTCATCATTTTACTTTTTTGACTTCGTATATAACACACATTTGAAGTCAGGCATGACAATGCTGTGGAAATCTGTTGTCTATTCTGTCTCCTTTTCATGATTTCCCACCTTTGGGCTAGGTACCTGTACATTAGGTTGGACTCATTGAAGCATTCCTGTGGGAATGTTCTCATAATCTTCCAGTCTCGCTGGTGAGTCCTTCACTGGGATTTACAATATCATCTGGAAATTGTTATAGGTAGTGCATGCCAGCCATTATACAAAATAACCATGTAAGTTCCTGCCGAACTTCCCTAGGTCATGTAATGTCAACCACGTACGCCCCCGCAGGACGTCCCATTAAGGTTGCATGATAAAGCCACGTGCACTCCCGCAGAGTACCCCTAGGCCTAGGTTGTATTGCTATTTGCAACATACATATTGTGTGCTTTTGTTAGTCACCACTTGCACCCACCATCTTGCATTTGCATTGCAGGCTTTGCGGCATGCGTTTGGACACGAATTATTGTTAATAATCACATTAGGTACACGCTTTTTTGTTAGTAGGTAAGCATCTTACCTTTTTCAGTATTATTGGATTGAATTCCGTAATTTTCGTTGTCACTTGAACAACACTTGAAAGTTTTGATTCAACTTTTTTACGTTTTCCAAGTTTTCGTAACTTTTTAATAAATGATTCTTTTCTTGTTCACCTGGTCGCTTATTTCCCATTTTTGTTGATTTCTAACACTTATAAGAAATGCATAACAAGAAAAAATAAAGATATGGGAGAAATACGTGACGCCGTTTTCGGACATAAACACCGAATGAAGCCATAGAGTTGCAGAGGCTGGGACTGGGAGCGAGAGTGGAAGTGCGTTCTCTTTATTTCTTTTCTTCAAAATTATGTGGCGCCAGTGACTGACAATACCGGGACTACACTTGTTTTCTAACATCTTCGGACGAGACAACAACGAGTATAATCGTGTTTTTAGCAATTCAATGCGCGCTCAGAAATGTGAATATCTATAATAAATAACCGATCATTTTCTACATGAATGATCTAGGTCATTTTATTTTTGACCTTGAGTAAAATCTTGTCACGACGTTTGTACGTCGATGTCCCTTCCACCTTCTATTATAACAAAAAAAAAACTATTTTGTTTACATAGCTCAACAAATTGTAATAAAGTTTTACAGTTAAAGCTATCTTATAGTAATAAATTATCCAAGAGTTATTTTAGTTAGTTATAGGTACACTTGAGCCAGGGAGGCTGAATAGTGAACTCCACCTTTATCCCCGTCAAGTATTATCGAAGTAAACAATACAATGAATGTACTTTGCACATGATTACATATTTACCTACCTATAAAGGATAGGATACACAGAATGCATGTGCAGAACGTGTATAACGTTGTAGTATCAAGCGTACATGAAGTGTCACTGTGTCGTTGAAAGAAAATACACAGAAATGTTCATTTTTGTTTTGGATTTTGAGCTTGTCTCAGGCTGCTGTTATAGAGTAAGTTTATGCTTCCATGGCTAATATTTGTATTGAAATTTAATATATACGCTTAAAATGGTCCCTGAATATTATATTAAATGTAACATGATATAACAGTATTTCATATAATACTAGCTTCCCGCTAGCGGCTTCGCCCGCGTGGTATGTTATTATACATATAAACCTTCTTTAAGAATCACTCTATCTATAAAAAAAAACGCATCAAAATCCGTTGCGTAGTTTTAAAGATCTAAGCATACATAGGGACAGACAGACGGCGGATAGCGACTTTGTTTTAAACTATGTAAGGATGATGTAGCTAAAAGAACAAATCTAAATTACATACATTCCTTATATTGTAATGGGATTGAAAATTATCCGAAGGGGACATTTAAAGCACTGAAAATAGACATTGGAAACAAGGCCATATATTTTTTTAAAGCTTTATTTTTTTAAGTTAGAGTAGGGACGAAAAAAGTTTTTGGCAAAATTTTAAAACCTTTTCTACGTTAATCACTGATGTCTAAGGACTCTATAGAAAATATATATTTTACGTTCCATTACATATACCTACTTAGTGCAAGAAAAAACGAAAACAAAAAAAAATATTTTAATAATCCGCAAAAACGCTTTACTTGACAATATGGCGCCTCATGTCATCGTGACGTCACCGGCTTGTATTTACGTCCGACAGTTTCACTCTTTACACACAACTGTTTCCAAGTAGTTGACGTCATCAACCATTCAGCCAATCACAGCGGTTTCTGATCACGTGAGTTAAGTAGACAAAAAATCATTTTCTTTGTCGATCTTCTTATAAAAATATCTCGTAAATATTTTTATTAACTGACTAAATAGTTGGTTTTCAAAATTAATATTCTATATTTTACATGCTATCAAATACCCTTTATTGTAGTAGAATTCCACTCTTAAATACAAAGAGTCATAACGACATTATGCACACTGCACATTACGTTCTTGTGTGCCAGTCTTTAATAAAATAATGTTTTTAAAGTGTTGTTAATGTATGCAATCGTTTATTCTTGACCCTACATGACCCTTTATACATAAGACCCATTGTTTTAATGCCAAATGACAGATGAAGTAAATTTTAAATAAAGAAAACAGTTTTTTGTTTCATTTTTTGCCGTACGATAAGTATCCACTTGACAGTCTACGTTTTTGTAGTAGAGTAGTAGATATTTAAGTACTTAGTAGCTTTTTACAGCAAATAAGTATAAGCTTTTTACAGCAAAATTGCAACCATGATAGCCAGACAAAAAAGATAATTTATCAGCAGTTGTTTTCATACTAAATTGTCGTTCTTAAATGAAAAGCTATTCGTACTTAGTAAGGAGAAGGAGACCACAAAACCACGTACATTTTTATAAGAAAGTCGATGCTTCAAATAGAGTAGATAGGACATACTCTGAACTCATTCCCAAACACTTTAGGCTTTTTAGCCCAGAAGTGTAGTTACTGTGTTATGTACAAGTTAATAGGAAAATACATATACAATCTGGTACTACTGTACATTCACAGTATGTTTAGTTCAAATACCTGGCACATATCTAAATTCCGAGTTGCTCAAACAGGTAATCGGACCTCTAACGTACTCACTATAATATAAATGCTAAGTCTGACCTAAGTTTAAGTCTACGAATGACCTAAATCTATGAGACACGATCGTCAATGGTGCGGCTCAAATATCCTTGAGCCCCATACCATAATAAGTACACATACTATCGTTGAAACCGACAATCTCTCCACTAAGCCTTGAATTTTAAGATTTCGCAACGTAATATTAACCTCTTGGCTCAACGGATGCACTTTGATTGATGTCCTAGAGTCTAGGCTAGATTTATAAGGTTTTTAGTCTTTAATTTAAAGTTCATGATTGTGCAAGAGCCGTCCGTCTTGTAATCAAAATAATACTGATTTAACTAGAATCCGCCATTTATTTATTTATTAATTTATTTATTTAATTAACTACAACGGATCCACCAATTACAGTATGAAACCATGGTTTCCTTTTACAGGTTTATACAGATAATTAACAGAAATAATTACTAGAATTGAAGAAATTATTTGTTTTTGAAGTGTGGAAACTCTTACCGACTAAAACTACTGGAAATTATAAATCTAACAAATAAACAAATAATAAAACAAAAAAATATATAAGACATGAAATCTCTTGGTTGGATCAAAGGGGTATTATAATATTAAACAATATGTAGTTCATTATTTAGTATTTGTTTGATCATTTCCTATAATAGAAACAAACAGGTTTATTTTAAAAACGAATTTATGATATTTTAACTGCCGGGTGGCCGGGTAATAAACATGTTCACCTGGTAATAAATAAAAAATTGCTTACTTATACATATTGTGTACATCCTGGAATATATAAGTAATAAGTTATGATGTATGGTTACTTTTTATTAATATTACAAGACATTTTACTATATTCGTTTATCAGCTTTTCACCTGAATTACTGTCTTACTGGTGTGGACGTGTGACATAAGTACACCAAGCTGTACCTCAACCATGAGTTCTATCGATTGGCTTTCGATAGGTTTTTTTACGCATCGAAACGCTGTAACGCTCATAGCAGATTTTAGTTCCCTATGTAACCGTTAGAGGCGCTGCGAAGGTTTTCCATACAAATATTTTACGGCGTCGCTAGCGAGTCTAGTGAGACCGCATGGTTGAGGCACTGTATTGTGTCTTTAGCCGAGTTAAATTACTCAGCGACTATTTCGACACTCCCAGCTAGACACATTTTAAATTCTGGCCATAGTCTTCTTTTTCATTTCTAAGTCAAAAGCCAAGTTGGAAATCGTCTTGATTTTATACAAAGTATTATTTGCAAATAGTATTTACTATGTAAGTTAAATATAAAACATATGTACTATTAAAGAATGATTCTATGCTATGCTATATTCATTATGAATTTCGACAAAATAAATAGCACCCAATGATAGAAACTTCATACTTGGTCACGACTCAGTCGTTTTCCTTGAAATAGTTTTAGTTATTTATTGCGGCTACCGAAAGTTTGATAGCTTAGGCTAATTACAGTAGACATAAACCTAGATACCTAATACATAAGTCATAGTACCTATCGTAGAATTTTTCATAAAAAATACGTATCTATTTTCATATATCAACTGATGAAAATCGCATGCTCGCATGACTTATAAAAACTCCACTTAACCTTTTCCCTGGATTGTGATACACATAGTATTTAATGATAGTTTGTCTGGACTTTAAAAGAGACCATGATTCTCTGAGGTTTATCAGTGTTTCTTCTCAGAGGTGACGATCGCTGAGAGATTGCCTCCAACCTCACTGACGGCGTACGAGGCTTAAGGATATTCCGCACTATAAAAACCAGAGCTCCTTTTTTATTGGCAACTATATAGCAAGCATTATTGCCAGAATCACGAAATACTCCATAAACGATGTAGGCATAAAATATGATAGGTACAATGCAAACAAAGCCACCAGCGGAGGTTAGTCTATTACAAAAATATCCAAATCACTGTTGGACAGTCGACAACGCGTATGATTGAGCAGATCCTTGACGTCATTGCGTGGTTTATTTCCTTGTATATTATAAGAGTACAATTAGCGGAATAGGTGATGTTTGTTTTTTATTTATGCACACACAAAAACTTAAGGACAAAAGTATGTCGTTAGATTTTTTATCTGAAAGCAATTGCAAGCATTGTGGGGGAAGATCAACTAAGAAAATTGCTGCTTATCTAAAGATTTTTGTGTGTAAAGTAAAATAATGTTTTCGCAACATTCCTAAGGTGTCTCAAGTCATTTATTAAATTGTCTAACTTAATTTTACTTGTATTTAGATAGTTGTGGAAACTGCATCGCTGATTTACATCAGGGCTTGTAGACAAGAGAAGGCAGTGTACAGCCGACAAAAAAGTTAGGTATACAGGCACTTGACAACGTCTGTGTTTTGATAAAGATTGTGTAATGATTCGTGTCAAAACGTATTGTTGTTGCTTGTCCACGTACTAAATCCTTTGGCGAATATTATTTTTACCGCAATCTATATCAAGACGCAGATGTATGTCGCTATCTGTATATCTAACTAAGTACTTTGGCGTCTGTACATAATGTTCAACCGACAGACGGGAAAAAACTCGTACTATGGAAAAAATTGAATTACTTATAAACTTTCAACAAAATATCATAATTTATACTAACCCATTTCCATGTTTTTCAATTTAAATGCTGATTTGAAATTGTCTGCCCCTTGTAAGTATTTGTAAGAATGAGTAAAGATAAGCCTAAATATAAATGAGGAACTACTATTAATTGATTCTGATTATTCTTATAAGTATTACAAACAATAAAATGTAATTCTTAGATATTTTTATTCGGTAATTAAGTAGCTTATCTGCTGGTCAACGAAATACGACCTTCCGCTTTAAAAAACTGTAAAGTATTGTACTGACTCGGACACGAGGCGACCTACATTAAATTATCGTTCAGGGTTATATTTTGGAAACATTCTTAAAATTTTTTTTTCTTTGTTTTAATAATACATGCCCTGTGATGCGGGGACTTTACAATGGTAGCAAAGTACTTACAAAAATTATCAGTCACACAAATATTTGTCTCGGGTGTCATCGAAATTATCGATATACGAATCGTCGTGATTTAATAATACTATGGTTGTCAATCTACTCGGGGCTATGGGTGCCGTGGAGTATCCGAAACGTCGCAATTTTTTATAATTTTTTGTTTGCAATTTTTTATAGACATAACCTACATATCTTTTTCTCAGGTTCTAAGATAATCCTGCGCAGCATCAATGGTGATTTTCGTTCGGGTCAACTGACGGCCATCTTGGGTCCCTCCGGAGCTGGCAAGAGTACACTCCTCAACATATTAGCGGGCTACAGGTATGTTTTTTATTCATAAAATGAGTAACAACTACATAATTTTTAACCGACATAAAAAAGGAGGAGTTTCTCTTGTGTACGTATTACGTGATATCTTCGTTGTTTCTTTTATTATCTGATAGAATAAAATACTTCGTTATTTGTAATTATTATTCTAAATGTTTCGATATTCTTTAGTTAATAATGAAATACCGATATGATGTATTGAGATATGATAAAAAAATCAGTCGACCAGTGTTACTGTGTTTGTCTTTGTGTTCGCTATATTGGCAGGAGAGTGTGTATAAAGTAGTAGACTTGCAGCTTTCGGGGTATACCGACGTGATGTTATTTTATAAATCATCGAGACACTTTCTCAAACTTATTTCGATCACCGGAGACTGAAGGAATCATTATTTTCTAGAGCCCACAAATTAAATAATAAGAACTGGCTACTGCCAATGTGATTTTACTAGTTGTCTCCGTGTCTTCTACTGTCTGAAAACCCCCAACGCTCACAAAGTTTAAGAAACACTGACCTAGGTCGCTTACAGAATGACTTGCCAAATATTACGAGTGTGTAACTCAAGTCTGAATCACTGTGCAAATTTTGTTTGACAATAAGGGAAAAAATAGCCTTGGGCCTTGTATAATATTTAATGAGGAAAATATTGTGTATTGTGTTATTGGATAATAGACATTTTACAAACGACATGTCACAGCATGAATAATATAACAATTTTATCGTAGACTTTAATGAATATCTTAACAATAGCAATAAAATTAGAAATCCATTTACGTAATACGTATTATCTGATACTTTCAGAAGTTTCAGACAATATTAAAAATATCATAATGATTGTTAGCATCGTTTTTTTAAGGACAGTAGGTACCGTGACCGAGGCTAAACAAAATATTATTCGAAGCAATCCTTACTAGTTCTTACTTCCTCACTAATCTTATCTTATCTTATCTTATCTTATCTTCTTACTTCTTTCTTACTAATATTATAAATGTGAAAGTTTGTGAGGATGGATGGATGTTTGTTACTCTTTCACGCAAAAACTACTGAACGGATCTGGATGAAATTTGGCACAGAGATAGATTATCGTCTGGAATAGCACATAGACTACTTTTTATCCCGGTAAAGTGTATGGTTCCCGTGGGATAGCGGGCGAAGCGGCTGGCGGAAAGCTAGTATTATAAATGCACTCTGTCTGTCTGTCGCGCTTTCACGCCAAAACTACTGAACCAATTTAAATAAAATTTGGTACACAGATATTCTAGAGCCCGAGAAAGGTCATATACTACTTTTTAATGCGAAAAAAGGGCTGTAAGGGGTTGAAATAGCGGATGAAAGTTATAACAAATACCCACACCACGCGGGCGACGCCGCTGGCGGATAGCTAGTATTTTATAAATAAGGTTGTATGGTGTAAAATGTTCATGGAATCATGCTTGACCTAAAATCCACCACTATATGTACCTCAGTTCAACCCAATTTGTGCAAGAGACGGTGTAGTAGACCCCAAGATATTGAGATAATATAGCGCACATTTTTTTCCTCACGTAGGTAGTCATAAAGTAACAATTATGCAAAAACAACACAACTGAATTTGAACGTCATCGTCCATAAATAGTAGGTCTAGTATATTTCCGAGGCTGGGTTAATTGCTAGTGATATTTGTATAGCCTATTTGAATCGCGTGACTGAAGATAAACGTTAGTTTAACAGCAGTTTTAAATAAACCTTCAATTGATAATTATTATGTTTATGAACATATGATCATGCCTGTATTCCCTGAAGGGAACTAATGTACATACACCCACATTTCGGTTGGGAGATTAGTTCCCATGGAATAGGGGGGTGAGTTTATTGCCATTACCCGGGAACAAATCTAAACTCCGAGCTGCTAGTGGGAATTTCACAGAAAAACTATAACATTTTGCTTACAATTGATAATATAATTCTCAACATGCCCAGACGGATAGAAACGTTAATCAGAGCATGAGGGGGAATCACTTGTTATTGGTCCTTCCATTTATTTAATGTCAAAATATCATTATTCTGACATTTTTAACAGGGTTTGTGTTATCACAAAATGAAGAAACAGTACATTTTAAACTGCAAAGTTGTTTTTTTTTCTGGTGTACCGAACCAGAAGGCGCAGGTTCGAATCCTGCCCGCCCGCCGATTTTTTCCTTCATTAAAAATAACTTGTAATCTTAGCATGGAAAATGCTTAAAAAATACAAAAAGATTGCAAAGTCGATGTTAAAAGACGTCAGCTGGTGTCAGCATACTTCATCTGATTATGCTGTTTTTTCAATTTAAAACTCGGCCTTTTTTCTGTTCCGCCAATTGTACCAGTTAAGTGTGTGGTACTTAGATAAATATATAATTGAACCAGGCGAGCGAGATGTACGAGCTCCTACTGATCATTTAAAATAAAAAATGTAAATAACAACACTTGGTCGATCAGGAAATTGATTAAAAAAATGATTGATTTATATTTGGTAATGACTAATCAGTTCAAAGTAGGTCTTAATTTTTTTTATTCTGTTTGACATTAATTAATGTTAAACATTTTTAAAGATACAGGTTTTAAAATGCCAAGATCCTTGCCACCTTACATAATTAGCATAAAAAATGGAAATAAAATTGTATCTTAAATGTTTGATGTCTTATATAATACTACAGGTTTATAATTAGATATCCTGTTAGAGGTATAATTAATTTTAAGTACGTACGCAGCTTTAACAGCCTTTAAAAAAGGGACTATTAGTAAATAAAATCATTAAAAAAGTAATTCCGTTATACAAAGAAAAAATGTCGTGTGATTTTTTAAAGGCATTCAAAGATTTTTTCTTTGTTTTGCGGGTTTACTATTTTGTTGCTCTGTGTTTACATCTGAGGGCAAAGGTAATGATTTTGGTTGTCTAGTCGTGTATTCCATCTATGTGAGATAAAACAATCCTACATCTGTTCTATGCCATCAACGTCATTGTACACAAAAATGTCTTGAGGGTCAGAAATTGTTAAAAAACTACAAAAGATCAAAGAGCATACATCTCTGGGTTTTACCTTTACACGACTTTTTTTGGGTTCCAGCTGTTAAAAGGAAAAAAGTGACTAAGTAATTGATCTTTCAAACCACTGGGATGAAATTTGTCACACAGATAGAATAATTGTTATGACGTAGGCATTGTTCAAAAAGCTATACGTTAAATTCATTTTAGTAGGTAAGTATCCCACACTCCCCGGTCTAATCCCGAAAGACCTTCAAAAACCTTTTAAAGGTTTCCCTTCATCAACAAAAAAAGTGACTAACGAGAGTAACACGGCAGGAAAACCTAGTTAATCATACTTTACTTCAGGGTAACGGGTGCATCAGGCGTGATCTCCACAAATGGCGAGCCTCGAGACCTCCGGCAGTTCAGGAAGCTGTCCCGGTACATCATGCAGGAGGACCTGCTGCAGCCGTACATCACGGTGGAGGAGGCCATGCTGATCGCCGCAGACCTGAAGCTTGGCACCAACATCTCTAAGGCGAAGAAGGGTATCATTGTACGTACGTCTTTGACAATTCGTGGTGATGGAAAATATTCTTAAGAAATAGACTCTATTCTGATGATTTAATAGCGATTTATTAGGCAGCTTTGGGACAGGTACAGTGGGT
Organism: Acronicta psi; assembly: GCA_946251955.1. Lineage (NCBI taxonomy): Eukaryota > Metazoa > Arthropoda > Insecta > Lepidoptera > Noctuidae > Acronicta > Acronicta psi. The sequence goes on along the minus strand of OX276475.1, from coordinate 2,741,877 downwards.
GATTATTCTCAAGTTCAGTCTCTTATTCTTTCATATATTTATTGATAAAACATGGGTAGATTTTTAAAGCGTCATTACCAACGGAACAATAAAAATATTATTAAGATGCCAAAGTCAAATATTGAGTCTGAATAAGAATAAAACAAAATCTACGCTGGCCTAGAATAGAGGAGGCCTAGGTTATATCTGTTTTTACTAATGTCGCAAAATCTAATAAATTCAATGACTTTTCCTTAATTGAAGAGCGACTGTTGAATATTTACTAATTCTACCAAACTAATATAATAAAATGTGAAGGTTTGTGAGGATAGCTGGATGGATCTTTGCATTTTTACGCGAAAATGCACTTAAACGGATTTTGATCATCAGAATAAGTATTTTAGGACGCGTGTAAAGCCGCGGACAACATCTAGTTAATAAATAACGGTAATCTAATATTTGACAGGTAGAAGAAATCATTCAACTGTTAAGGCTACAGAAAGCAAGGAACACAGCAACAGAACGGTTGTCAGGCGGTGAAAGAAAACGAATATCAATCGCGTTGGAGCTGCTTAACAATCCGCCAGTTATATTCTTGGATGAACCGACTACGTAAGTGTTTTACGTAAAACAAACGTAACATTCTAGACTCATACAGTGGCAAAAACTTGGCTGGCAAGGGCATTACGTTATAGGTGAAGTTCTTCATTCATTCGCGAACTAATAAATCTTTTTTTTGTTATGTTTATTCTACCGTCATACCATCACGCCTGTATTCGCCAAAGGGATAGGCAGAGTGATGATGTTGAGATGTTTTGGTCACATGTTAAATAGCGAGCATATTGCCATTAACCAGCCAGAAGTCCAAACTCCAAGCTGAATAACTTCATATAAGCAAAATACGAATGTCATTTATATACGAACGTCATTTAATTAGACGTCTGTGGTCTAGTGGCTCGAGTACCCGACTGCTGATCACGAGGTCGTGGGTTCGATTCCCACAGGACACAAATATTTATGTGTTGAATATTAATGTCTGGGTGTTTCCTATGTATTATAAGTATGTATTTACAAAAAAAAAGTATATAAGTATTATATCCATTATCTAGTACCCATAGTACGAGCTATGCTTAGTTTGGGAATAGAATATGGTGCTGTGTAAAATGTCCCGGAATATTTATTTATTTGTCTTACAAAATCATTCACCAATTAAGCGGATTTCTAAGGTAGATACTTTCATTAAATTTTCACCGTTATTCGTCTCTCCACGATCTACCACCTCTTAAAATCTAAGGCCTTCATCTATTTGGATATTTGGTCGATCACTTTTTGTGTTCCTTTCCAGGTTTATGCTAAAAAAATTGTATGAGTAGTTGGTAATCCTTTAAAATTAAATTTATGTTTCAAATGATGAAATAATAATTATTTATTTCTGTAAGAATGTCAATTGTTTTTGTAATTTTATGAGTAGGTACGGCATTTCTTAACTTAAAAAACAACGAAACCAACTCATAGTATCATGGTCTCTTTTAAAGTCCAGACATAGTCTACTATGTATTCTTATAATAAGCGAGTGTCACAATGTAAGTCTTTACAGCTTGATCAATATTGACTGTAAAGAAACAGTGTTTCCACCATCTCTAACTCCACCATCAACATTCCAGAGGTCTTGACGACGTTGCCTCCTCTACATGCGTGTCACTCCTCAAGCGGGTGGCTCGCGGTGGTCGCACTGTCATCTGCTCCCTCCACACGCCCTCCGCGCGGCTTTTTGCCGAGTTCGACCATGTATACGTGGTGGCAGAAGGCCGTTGTGCCTACCAGGGCACGTCAGCAGGCGTCGTGCCTTTCCTGAATGAGCTACAGTTGCCGTGCCCCAAGACTTACAATCCAGCAGATTTCAGTGAGTATATATTTTTCGTTATTTGTGTTATGTTGTGTTTTATTCTTTATCATTTTGCCTTTAGAAATCGTCTAGATTCAGGAAAATAAAAAGGAAAGGAAAAAAAGAGAAAGGAGCCGTTAAAATTATGAAAGAATAGTATGAAAGAGCAGAATAGTTATTTGTTATACAAGAGTGCAAAGTTGCTTTTTAACCGCGTGCTCAATTTTGATGACCGAGCAAGCGAAGGATTCTAAAATTGAATCACGAGCGGAGCGAGTGATTCAAAAATTAGAATCCTGAGCGTCAGCGAGGGAATTAAAAGAGCACAAGGTGAAAAATCTTTGCACTCGAGTGCAACACGTAACTTTTCATCCCACCTCAGCGAGGAAATGACTAAAAAAAACATTTACAACCACAAGATACTTTTATTTCATTTTAGGTATTAAATACTATATGATAGGTGTTTTACAGAATAGAACTCAATACTCAATACTCAATACTCAATACACAATACACAATACACAATACTCAATACTCAATACTCAATACTCAATACTCAATACTCAATACTCAATACTCAATACTCAATACTCAATACTCAATACTCAATACTCAATACTCAATACTCAATACTCAATACTCAATACTCAATACTCAATACTCAATACTCAATACTCAATACTCAATACTCAAAACTCAATACTCAATACTCAATACTCAATACTCAATACTCAATACTCAATACTCAATACTCAATACTCAATACTCAATACTCAATACTCAATACTCAATACTCAATACTCAATACTCAATACTCAATACTCAATACTCAATACTCAATACTCAATACTCAATACTCAATACTCAATACTCAATACTCAATATTCAATACTTTATTGCATTCCATAATGTGTACATTAGTTGGTAGGTATGTAATACTAGAGAAATTGAAAGTAACGTTGCTACAATTACTTGAGTGTAATATTTTTGTTAGGTATTGTAATGTTGGTGTTAGTGACTTAAAAAAGTACACCAAGAAAGTTCCGGTAGGCTTGTTGAAAAAATATCGATACATCGATATATCGATATTATTTTTTTAATTTATCGTTATTTTTGAGCGATATTTAATATTTCGATATAAAATTCAAAGTATCGAAAAGGTATAAAAATCTATATTTTTTACAGACCAATAAACATTTATAAGTTTTAAGAATATAAAATCCCAAAAAGGAATACTTTTTTTATACTAACATCTTTTTAACAAATTATATTTAATGTATTTTTTGTTTTTGGTCGACTTGATTTGTTGTTTTATAATTTGGTTTTTAATATATATCGCCCATATATCGATATTTTTAAATAAAAATATCAGTATCGATGCTGATATTTAAAAAAAATATCGATTCGACATATCGATACTTTGTTGCGTTTAGACTCGGAACCCAGGGAAGGTTCCAAGTCTGAGTTTTTAACAAATTAAAAAAAAGTTGTATGATAAATTCGGCGCCAGGGGGGTAAAAGCACGATGTTCTAAATTCAATTTACTTTGTCTCTCTAGAGGATAAAAACGACTTTTGCACTCAGATATCGAAGAGTAAAAATAGTCTTTCCGAGATGGTGGGATGAAAAATATATTATACTTTTATGTGGTTCTGTGGTGTACAGAGGGTGGAAGGCAGGTCCTGATAATGAATTTATGCTGTACTGACTGATGATGGCTTTAAATCAAGCTATATATTTCCAATATAAGCTGACCTCTCATTGTACAGAAAACTTATACAACACGAAGTTCGCTTATACTGCAGCTTCATGCATAGCCGTGTGTATTTTATATGTATAAAAGTGAAAACTGATTCCAACACGAAGAAACGGCTCTAAAAATGATGGTATATTGGTATTCCATGGAATATTGCTATGGTTGACGACAACACAAACTATCGCAGATAACAATTATCGCCATAAACACCACAACACTTCCATTATACCTCATGACAACAGAAAAGACAAACAGGAACGGAAAGCAAGTCAAAGTCATAGTTTAATTGCACCACAATGTATGAATAATAATTGTCATAATGATCCAACAATGATAGAAAAATTGCTCAATTATACACATATTATACAGTTCGCGTCGCAAGGGTTACGGCCATGGGTCAACAAAATGTGTATAATTTATTATAATACTTCTGTTATAATGCCTAGTATTATGTATCGCGTTTATTCAGAAACTTATATAATCTTTGTAAATTATGTTTGCAACTAAGATGTATGTTTTATCATTATTTATGATGATATATAAAGAAAACTATCTAAAAATTATTGTATTCATTTCCACTGAATTACTGAAAGGATTTCGATAAAATTTTGAAAGAGATATCCTTTTCTCTCAAAAAGTTCCTTGAGATGGAATTAAAACTGCGGGCAAAGGTTTAGAACTGAATATATATGCTCATATTTAATATAAAGGCTTGGAAATTCGGTGTAATAATGTTTTAAGCATAGCCTTGATGTCATGTACGATTGTACGCTATTTTATCCTCGTTGTTTCTTTTATACTAGGTCAAACAAGCATCATATTGTAGTTGTAGGTAAAACAACATCATCATCAGCATCATGTCAGCCAAAAGAGGTCCACTGCTGAACAAAGGTCTCCCCATTGACTTCCACAGGGACCGGACGCATGCTACCTGCATCCAACGATGATATACGACATCCATAAAACAATGTACCTACGACATCACAATAACAGCCTATCGCTTTTCTCAGCGCTTAAAGAGAATTTCAACACAATAAAAGCACATTCCCAGATATTTAACATAAAGAGTTAATTGCACTGTACAGTCACGAGAAAAAACATGTATACACTAACAAAAGTGTTAAAGCGCTTTTTTAATGAATGAACGATTCCAACTTTGAGATAACACCAATGTCACTATAGTATTGGTTCGTAAATACTGTGTTCGTAATATCATAAAAGTCCTATTAGTACTTTAGGAGAAAATCGCTTTAGCCCTTTTGTTAGTGTATATAATTATATTTTCATCCCACCATCTCGGAAAGACTATTTTTACTCTTCGATATCTGAGTGCAAAAGTCGTTTTTATCCTCTAGAGAGACAAAGTAAATTGAATTTAGAACATCGTGCTTTTACCCCCCTGGCGCCGAATTTATCATACAACTTTTTTTTAATTTGTTAAAAACTCAGACTTGGAACCTTCCCTAGGTTCCGAGTCTAAACGCAACAAAGTATCGATAATGTCGAATCGATATTTTTTGAAAATATCAGCATCGATACTGATATTTTTATTTAAAAATATTGATATATGGGCGATATAATATTAAAAACCAAATTATAAAACAACAAATCAAATCGACCAAAAACAAAAAATACATTAAATATAATTTGTTAAAAAGATGTTAGTATAAAAAAAAAGTATTCCTTTTTCGGATTTTATAATCTTAAAACTTACATACATACATACATAGCTTCACGCCTGCTTCCCATAGGGGTAGGCAGAGACTATAGATTTCCACTTGCTACGATCCTGGCACACCACTTTCGCTTCGTCTTTGTTCATTAACCTCTCCATGCATGCTCGTCGGTTTAGGGTGCTCTTAACCTTGCCTTTTTTGAGAACGTCCGCAATCTGGTTGTGATACGTTCGCCGAGGTCGGCCCCTTCCAGCTCTTCCATTCGTACTCGCCATGTATACTTGTTTAGTCAACCTCCGTTCATCCATCCTCTCTATATGCCCAAACCATCTTAACATACCTTTCTCAATCCGAGTTACTATATCATCTTTCATGCCACAACGCTCCCTTATCACGCTATTCCTCACTTTATCTTTCAAAGTTAAAAATATATAAAAATAATCTTAAAACTTATAAATGTTTATTGGTCTGTAAAAAATACAGATTTTTATACCTTTTCGATACTTTGAATTTTATATCGAAATATTAAATATCGCTCAAAAATATTGATACATTAAAAAAATAATATTGATATATCGATGTTGTCAACAAGCCTACCGAAACTTTCTTGGTGTACTTTTTTAAGTCACTAACACCAACATTACAATACCTAACAAAAATATTACACTCAAGTAAGTATTACACTCAGAAAGTAACGTTGCTAACGTTACTTTCTGAGTATTGAGTATTGCGTATTGAGTATTGAGTATTAAGTATTATTTGTTATAATTTAAATAATAGGTATTCTGTAAAACTTACCTATCATAAAGTATTTAATACCTAAAATGAAATAAAAGTATCTTGTGGTTGCAAAAGTTTTTTTTTGTCATTTCCTCGCTGAGGTGGGATGAAAAGTTACGTGTTGCACTCGAGTGCAAAGATTTTTCACCTTGTGCTCTTTTAATTCCCTCGCTGACGCTCAGGATTCTAATTTTTGAATCACTCGCTCCGCTCGTGATTCAATTTTAGAATCCTTCGCTTGCTCGGTCATCAAAATTGAGCACGCGGTTAAAAAGCAACTTTGCTCTCTTGTATAACAAATAACTATTAAGCTCGTGACTGTATGCATTCTGAAGGTTTTAATACTTCGGTATAAAATATATAGGTAGGTATAGTCACCACCTACTTGCTTTATTCGTTTTACGAGCTGTGTAAAATTGTGTTAATTGTGTAACTTGAGCAAGAATTATTAGTACTCAAAGGCAATAAAGCGCTATTTTGCAGTAACGAAGATTTAAATTAAACTTATGTTCTCTGACTTTTAGAACCAGTTTTAACCTTCTGTTTCATCACCTCCCAGTAAGTTCCCGTTAAATTTCTTGGCAGATAATTTCATACAAAGGTCATCATAAGCCCATACAACTCAGCCCAAATTTGTACCAGAGGTACATGACAGCTGTCAAGTTGATAGTTTTTACATGGTTTTTACCATGAAATCACTATGAAACTGATAATAATCTGCCGTAATGGCGTGCGCTTGACATTCCGAAACTGACACTGACAGTTTTTACTATGAAATCATTACGAAACAGATAATAGTGTGCCAAAATGGCGTGATTATTCTCAAATTAAAAGTTTTTTTTTCTCGTCCCCCAGTCAACAGTAAAAAAGTACGACTAGTTTTAACCCTGGTATTTTTTTTCAATAAGTGTTTTTAAGACCTTCGGTACATCATTTTGGCCGATTTCGATGACCTCCTTTTGTTCAGTTTTTTAATTTATCGGGCGGTTAGCGGCTATCCAGAGGTGTTGGAACAGGCCCTAAGACTAGTATCGTATATTTTTAACACGTGACTCATCGTACTTAATAGGTCGATAGAATGCCAATCCTAGGTTTGAGGGTTGAGCTGTGGTATGTATCCATTTTAGGTAAGATCTATGTTATAAAACTAGATGTCATTTGTTTAAGAGTAGTAGAAATAAAAGGTAATCAATCGAGTACAGTCGTTTCATTAACATATTTCCCCTCATGGCGACCCTTGCCATATTTGGGGCTCGTGACGCGATTTCGTTGTACGTGTAGTGTTGCGGCTCCAAAACATGTACTTAATAATAAAAACAGATAATAATAACAAAATCAGTGGACAGTAATAAAAAATGTGTCGGTCAAAGGTAGAAACCGAGACGGTTTTCTTGAACCAGAATGCTGCGGGTTCTAACAATGCCCATATCGAAGAAATGAAGATCCAAATGTCGACTATCAGTATTGTACTGCTGATAATTTGCACACTTTTGGGTCTAGGCGCTATGTATTTTTGTTACAAGCAATACAAAAGATGTCACCATTCGTGGATCAGCGAGCAGATTGTGCAGAATAACTTTCGACGGTCCTTCAACCGTTCCAGAGGCAATCGCGGAGATGATCGAGAAGTACAGGCCCAATGAAGTGATAAAACGAGTGTTTATTTTGTGAGAAAAGTGCAAGTGTCAATAATTGTGCGATGGTGGTAAATAAAAATAAATAGGAAGTGAAAAAAAAGTACAGTAACTTTCTGAAATAATGGATTTTACTAATAACTTTAAAGTTTAGTATCTAAAGAAAAATGTTTATATAATTATGTAAACGAGATAATTGTTTTAGTTTAACCTTCTGATTTGTGTGTTGTAATGTGACATGCGATAGTATTCGAATGTATCAACTTACGCTCCGTGGCCCCTACTACGGTAACACTATGAGAATTTGGTATGTACTTTAATATTAATTTATAATTTCGTGTAAGGTTATGGAAGATGAATTACTTAAATATCTAGAAGAACTTACGTTAATAAGGAAATATTTAATTAAGAAAGGAAAATCGAGATTTAAGGGTAATGTTATAAAAAATAAATTATTAGAGGCTGAAACTATATTTGAAAAGAGTAAAAAATTAATTCATTTGTTAAGTACTAAGCAAGGATTAAAATCTGAAATTTTGTCAAGGTTAACTTTATTAAAGGACGAATTAAAGTCGTGTTACCTACAAATTAACGAATTATGTACTGAAACTAGGGAAGATAGTAGTAGTGAAAGTGAATTTTGTGACACTAGCCCAAATACACAAATAATCATGGAGTTTGACTTAAAAACCGCGTGTGGTTTGATTCCTGTTATGAACAGTAATGAGAATAACATCAAAAGTATCATTGACTCTGTAGAAATGTATGCAGACATGTTATCAGACACTGGGAAAAAACTACTTATAACTTTTGTCTTAAAGAGTAGACTGTCTGAAAGTGCGAAGTTACGAATGTCTAATAGTTATACATCTGCAAAGGATCTTGTCAGAGATTTACGTTCCAATCTTTTGCCTAAAAAATCTTTTACGGCTATACAATCACGGTTGCAAAACACAACACAAGGCTGGCGTACGATCGATCAATATGGTACAGAATTAGAAAAATTATTTACGAATCTGACAATATCACAAGCAGATGGTAACTCTGAGAATTATGCTATATTAAAACCTTTGAACGAAAAGATGGCGATAAAACGTTTTGCAGATGGATTGAGTGATTCCCGACTTAGTACAATTATTGCTGCGCGTAATTACGACAGTTTGAAAGATGCTATACAGGCGGCGAAGGATGAGGAGCTAACAGCGGCATCAACTTCAGGTGAAAATGTAATGCAGTTTTCACGTCGTGCTAGAGGTAAGTCCCTAGCTAATAACTCGCGCCGAGGGAATTTCCATAATCATACCGGACGACAGCGAGGATATTACCATCATAACTCGAATAATTTTAACTATTCAAATAATTTTTACAAAAGAAATTTTGAAGGTTCGCGTGGAAGATCATTTTATCGCTCTCCTGGTAAGGCTCGAGGCACATTTAACATACATCGTGGACGAGGTTACCAAATGTCGAACGATAATCGACCGAGTTTCGAAGCTCGTAGTAGTGGTAATAATCGTCGTGTGTTTTATGCGGATCAATCTAACAACACCGAATCTGTAAGTTCTGCGTCTGAGGAAATGCAGTTTTTTCGATCAAAAACATAACATTTTGGCGTTAGCAGGTAAAGCAAAATTCTTAGTTTTATATTTTGGTAATAGAAAATATTTTTGGTTAGTTGATACGGGAGCATCTATATCTATCATAAAGAGAGTCGCGTTACCGAGTAACGTTCCCATAATTAGCGATGATACTATCATAAATGGTATCGGAGGACAAACTCAAGCAACTGGGTTTATTAATCTTAATCTGATTCATCGTGATGAGCAACAATGTGTTGATTTTAATATCAAGCTTCATGTTTTCGATAACGTACCATTAAAGGCTGACGGTATTTTAGGTTTAGATTTTCTGTGTCGTTATGCGTCTAATATCAACTTGCAGAATAACATCATCATCTTATCTAAATATGGAACGGAATATTCTTTAGTACTTCGTGACACAATAAATTATTCAAGTGAAGTGTTACATATTCCAGCTAGAAGTGAATCAATTCAATATTTACTTTTGAATAACAGCTTAAATGACGACTGTGTCATTCATAGTAAGCAATTGGCGGAAAATGTTTTTCTTGCAGGATGTATAGGAAAAATTAAAAATAATAGATTAGCTGTAAAAATATTAAACACCAATGAACATGATGTTATTTTACCAATGTTTCAACCTGAAATTTATGCGTTGCAAGATTATGATTTATGCGATTTTAAATCGAAATGTAACAGTTTAGAGAGAGCAAAAATTATATTAGATATTTTAAAATTAAATAATCTTAACTCGGAAGAACGAAAATCAATTCAAGAGTTATGTGCTAAGTACTCCGATGTATTCTTTCTACCAGGTGACAAATTAACAACTACAAACGTTTATGAACCATCAATAACATTAAAACCAAATACTAGTCCAGTTTATGTTAAGCAGTATCGACTGCCACATTCCTTGAAAAATGAAGTCAATAAACAAATACAAAACATGATTGACAATGATATAATAGAGGAAGCCAAGAGTGAGTGGTCAAGCCCTATTTTATTGGTACCAAAGAAAAGCGGAAACGATAAAAAATGGCGGCTAGTAGTTGATTATCGTAGACTTAATGATTGCATTGTTGATGATAAATTCCCGTTACCAAATATTTCTGAAATTTTGGACTCACTCTCTGGTTCAGTCTATTTCACACATTTAGATTTAAATCAGGGTTATTATCAGGTAGCTTTAGATAAAACCAGTAGAGAGTATACTGCATTTACGACCAACACAGGACAGTATCAAATGAAGAGGTTACCAATGGGACTTAAAACTAGTCCAAGTGCTTTCAGTAGAGTAATGTCAGTAGCCATGTCTGGACTGACGTTTGATAAATGTTTTATATATTTAGACGATTTGGTAGTTTTTGGTAGAAATTTAGATATCCATAACAAGAACTTGATAGATGTTTTAGAAAGACTGAGAAAAATTAATCTTAAATTAAATCCCGAAAAATGTAACTTTTTACAGAAAGAAATTCTTTATTTAGGCCATTTAGTATCACAAAATGGAGTATTACCCGATCCAGCAAAAATAGAAGTTTTACATAAATACCCCAAACCCACAAACACAGATGAAGTTAAAAGATTTGTAGCATTTTGTAACTATTATAGAAAATTTATTAGAAATTTTGCAGAAATAACCTACCCATTAAATAAGTTAACCAGAAAATATGAATCATTTAAGTGGACTTCAGAGTGTCAAAATGCATTCGAAACGTTAAAACAAGCTTTAACAACCCCACCAGTCTTAGAATTTCCAGATTTTACTGAGGATAATGAATTTATCATACAAACAGACGCTTCAGGTACAGCTGTTGGAGCAGTTTTGTGCAATAAAAATATGAAACCAGTAGCCTATGCTAGCAGACCCCTCAATAAAGCTGAATTAAACTACCCAACTATTCAGAAAGAGTTAGTTGCTATTGTGTGGGCTGTGAAATATTTTAGACCTTACGTATATGGTAAAACATTTACTATTATGACTGACCATAGGCCTTTAATATATTTATTTTCATTAAAAGATCCATCAAGCAGGCTAATGAAATTTAGGTTAGCGTTAGAAGAATACAATTTTAAAATATTATATGTAAAAGGAAAAGATAACAGTGTTGCCGACGCGTTGTCGAGAATAAATATAACATCAGAAAGTTTAAAACAAATGAATGAAGACATTATGTTAGTTATGACTAGAGCGCAGAAAAGGCGTTTAGATTTAGATAAACAAGTAGATGATACACCAGTTCTTAGAAGACCCGACGATTCGTGGCCTGATCAACCACGTGTAGTTGAGGTGCTAAGAATACCAAGTGATTCCATGGAAATGACTTTTATAGGAATTGACGAATTGAATAAATTAAGAAAGCAAAATAACGTAGACGTAGAAGAGGAATGTTTTATTTACAGTCTTAATAGAAAAACATTGTTTATTAATCTTAACTATAAGGCACAATTTACGCGAGACGAATTTGTGACTAAGTTAGGAGAATTTTGTAAGAATATAAATATAAAAGAGCTATGCATAGTAAAAAGAAGAGAATATGAAAGTTTTATAAAAGATTTACTGAAAGGAATAAAAGATACAAAGTATTGGACCGGTCCACGAATTTTTGTATTAAGAGGAGTTAAAAAGATAGATGATGAGGAAGAGAAAAACTATATTTTACATGATTTTCATCTACTACCCACTGCCGGTCATGCAGGTGTGCGTAGGATGACGAACAACATCAAGAGAAAATTTTACTGGCCAGGTTTAGATAAAGATGTCAAAGAATTTGTAAGTAAATGCATAAAGTGCCAAAAAATGAAGCATTGTAGATATGTCAAGGCGCCCATGGAGATAACTACAACAGCTTCACATGCTTTTGAAAAGATTTTTCTCGATATTGTAGGTCCTTTAGAAAGAGATATTGAAGGAAATTGTTATATCTTAAGCCTACAGTGTGAGCTTACTAAATTTGTAGAGGCATATCCTCTTAAAACCAAGGATACGGTAAGTGTTGCAAAAACATTAGTTGATAATTTTATTCTAAGATTCGGTATACCAAATGCCATTGCGACAGATCGTGGAACAGAGTTCGTCTCTTCAGTAATGGAACAGGTATGTAAATTTTTAGGCATAAACAAATTGACTTCAACTGCATATCACCATCAATCGATCGGTGCCCTTGAAAATTCACATAAAAATCTTGGTGCGTTTCTGCGAATGCTATGTGATGGTAAAAAAGAGACTTGGAGTCAGTGGTTACCATTTTGGTGTTACAGTTTCAATAATACCGTTCATACGGAAACAAAGTACACACCTTTCGAATTGGTATTTGGTAGAGCTAGTGTAATACCATGTAGAGTAAGTCAATGCATAGAACCATTGTATAACCCAGAAAGTTATCCTTTAGATCTTAAGTATAGGTTACAGGTAGCACACCAAGATGCTCGTAAAAATTTAATTATAAGTAAACAAAATCGAAAATGTTCCTACGATAAAAGCGTAAATAACGTAACGTATAATAATGGACAATTAATACTTGTTAAAAATGAGACAGCTTCTAAATTAGATCCTCAATGGAATGGACCATTTGTAATTTTAGAAGATTTAGGTGTTAATGTTAAAATTTTAAAGAATAATAAACCTCATGTTATCCATAAAAATAGGACTAAGCCTTTTAAAACTTAGATTGATTTAGTAGTAGTTACATTAATTAATTTAAAAAAAAAATGCTTTTGTAATGTCATTTTTTTTTTCTCTCGCCCCCGAGGTGAGCTGTGGTATGTATCCATTTTAGGTAAGATCTATGTTATAAAACTAGATGTCATTTGTTTAAGAGTAGTAGAAATAAAAGGTAATCAATCGAGTACAGTCGTTTCATTAACATATTTCCCCTCAGGGTCTTTCCTCTTAATGAAATCTTCAAAAATTGTTTTATGTGCTCTTCGTCACGGCTGTTTACAAGTAATCTACTTCTTAACAGGTCTCTTATGTTAATTATTAACCTGGAAATTGAGATTTTTATTAACAAGGTGATAATTTCGACCCAACTTTCAGTTTAAATTCGGTAAACTAATGAGAAAGTGACTTTGTATATCAGCATCTCCTCTCTCGGGAATGCAAAATGTCATAACGTCGTATTTTCCTTTCCAGTAATCGAAGTTTCAAGTGGTGAATATGGATCTCATGTAGACAGAATGGTGTCAGCAGTTGAAAATGGTAAAAATCATCGATGGAGGACCTATGCCATCGAGGATACCGTTGGCGAGCATATTGAAGAGATGGAGATAGAACAGCTGAATACTGGAGGAGTGGAGAAACTCAGCTACAAGCATGGGTGTTCTGCCTGCCACCAATTTACGGTATTGCTAAAGAGGATGTTACTGCAGACGGTCAGAAATAAGGTAGGTAACGTTTTTATTAAAATCACGAAATTCCAAAATAAAGTTCTGAGTTAAGTTCCAAGTTCGTTCGTCGATCTGCCGTTGACACTGACTTTGACAAATCGACACTGGGCATTATTTGACACCTTTGACTGTTGACAGATTGAATAGTATTGACACATGACATAACAGCATTGACCATAGACACAGAAATAACAACTTTTTAACTTTCTAAAATATAATTACTACGGTAAATATAAAAACATTCACTAAAACAATGTATACAATGTATTTAAGTACTAAATAAATAAATAAACCACGATAGTTTTTATATACAAGAAGTACTTACTTACTCATTTGTATTTTTTGCATTGTTGTGTAAATTAGCTAGGTATTTCTAAGTGGAGACATCTTATCAAAATCTTAAACTTCCTTGTTTAATATGCTCAATGTTAAATCACAAAAAGATTTGTTTGTTAATGAGAATATTTGTTACTCGTACATCGATACTAATGCATTTGTGAAGGAACATGATGAAAGAGACCAAATAATAGAAGCTTTACATATTATACAAGGTTTAAAAGACATCGACGCACATCCAAATACCATGAGTTCAATACATGATTCTGGACCCCCCTGCGTTGAAATTTTCCGTAACTTTTTTCAACAATTTTTAATATTTTTTCTGCAGTAGTTTTTACTTGAACGTGTAAAAAAACATTATTTCTATGTACCCAAATTAGATTTACAATAAAAAAATTATAATAGTGATTTTAGCAATACACTGCGCGCTCAAAAATGTCAACATCTGTAATAACCGATCATTTTCTACATGAATGACCTAGGTCATTTTATTTTTGACCTTGAGTGAAACCTTGTCACGACGTTAGGGCGTCGATGTCCGTTCCACCTTGTATAACCTTAAGGGCCTGTTGCACCACCTCTGGATAGCTGCTAAGTGCCGGATAAATTAAAAAATGGAACAAAATTTGTATGAAATTATCAGCCAAGTAATTTAACGGGAGCTTATCAGAAGGTGGAGAAACAGTCCCTTAGTCTTGTAGATGGTAAAGTCAGGTAGACGATGACGATTCTTCATAAAATTATGCTACCGTGGTACTACTTAGTAGTTTCAATTATCAGCTTCGAGTAATAGTCTAATATAGACAATGTAATGATGAATTTTATTTGGTTCCAGAGCTACCTTTGGCTTCGGGTTGGGATGCATCTGTTCATCGCATTGATCGTGGGCACTTTGTTCAACCAGATGGGCTATGACGCATCCAAGACTATATTCAACTTTGGGTTCTGCTACGCCTGTATTATTGCCATGCTCTACGTTCCTATGATGCCTGTGTTACTTGCCTGTAAGTATATTTCTTTTTTACCAGATTAAGGCCAAGCTAACATGATAATACCTCTTTAACAGTACCTACAAAAGAAATCTGCACTTCGTAGAGGTGGACGTAACGTACGCGATATAAGACCATGGCGCGAAATATTAAATAATACATCGCAATCTCTGCACTTCCATACCGTGTACGACCCTACAGTTCTGCCGACAGAAAGATTGAAGATGTGCGTCGTGTACCTACTTTGAGTCTGTGAAAAATCCGCGACGGACTGTTAATACTCAATACTCTATTGCATTCCATAATGTTTTATAAAGGTGGACTATAGATAACTTAGATAATTATGGACCCTGTCGGGCACAGCTAAATTAGGAGAGAGGAAGAGGGTTTAGCATCATTTGCAAATTGATTGCCCATTAAAAAAGTATACATTAAAATACTTTTTACGCGCCATGCAGACTTTTTGTGCATCGCAGACTCGTTCGTATTAAAAGTGCGTTGTATGCGCTGCCCCTAAATGCATGTACATAAATATAATCTAGGCTTTCAATTCTCATTTCAGTTCCAACAGAAGTTCAGCTGGTCAAAAGAGAGTACTTCAACAGGTGGTACGGCTTGAAACCGTATTATGCCGCGCTGGTTATTTCTCGGACCCCCGCCACCATATTCTTCAGCCTGGTCTACCTGGTTATCACGTACCCCATCACCTCGCAGCCGATGGAGCTGGATAGGATAGCCATGTTCAGTGTCACGTGCATTCTGACAGCACTTATATCGGAATCCATGGGGACTGTCATTTCCTCTATGTTGAGTGTTGTTGTGAGTATTGAAATTTGGTTGATTTAAGTTTGCCACATACCATCATTCCCTGACGGCAGAGGTGTATACTAAAGTGCACCCACATTTCGCCAGTACCTGAGTACTTAAGTGTAAATGTAATAGGGGGCGAGCCTATTGGAATTAACCGGGCACAGTATCCAGACTCCGAGCTGCTACTGGGATATTCACAGAATAACTCAACATTTTGCTCGATCAAAATCGAACCTCGACCTTTAGTGTAGCGTTTGCGTTTGCGTGATCTGGAAATCGATCTGAGATCCTCAAGCGCTTAGGAAAACTAGGCTAATAAGCAAGCAATAAATATGACTTAATTTATTCTTACTTATTTCAATTTTGTTTCAGAATTCAGTATTTATGGGTCCAGCACTGAGTGTTCCGCTGATGCTGCTGGCGGTGTACGGCATCGGCAGCGGGGACGAGCCGCCGCCGCTGGTGTGGCGCCTGGCGCGCGCCTGCTCGTTCCTGCGCTACGGGCTCGAGGGGCTCGTGGCCGCGATATACGGCCCTCCCAGAAACGACCTGTTATGCCCTGAACACGTCGACTACTGTGAATACAAGAATGTTGCGTAAGTCATTATTAATTGCATTTTGTATGTCTATTTAGTTGGTATATGTATCATCATCTTCATCTTCATCTGTTCCGTTGGTCTATATACGTCTCCTCCCAGAATTAGTTGAGCCACCAGGTCCACCAGGTCCACCATCATCATCATCAAGCCATTAACTCGTCTCCTCTTAAGGGGTAAGGCCATAGTCTACCACGCTGAGCTAGTGTAGGTTGGCAGATCTCTCATGCTGTCGAAAAAATCACTCAGGGACATGTATTGTACTTAAACCCTGAAACTGATTAAAAAATGTTCAGATGTTTTTGGTCAGGTAAAATGTCTCCCTTCAATAGATTTAGAAAAATCTAATCAATAAAAATTAATAAATATCTCTAGTTATAGCATGTGTTAGTTAGTATGTTACGTAGTTCTTTTAATGGCTAATATTTTTTTTCCAATATAGCCGACCAGAGTGATACAGATTCGAACCATGCCTTAGATCGTATTTTTCTTTTGCAAAATTTTTTATGTTTAACAAATCGCTCTATTTTAAATATCGTTTCTATATTACAAGTTTTATTTCTAGGTACTTCGTCAAACTGATGGGTATGTCCGGAGTATCTTTTTGGATGGATTTCAGCGTCTTAGTCTGTATCCTGTTTGCCATGAACCTCACTGGGTACTACCTTCTCCGTCAGCGTCTCTCACCCAATTACGCATTCAGAGCCATCAAAGTGATAGGCAACTTTATTAAGACCAAAATGAGCTCGTATTCATAGAAGACTCATCCAGTGGGTTTTTCTATTAAAAATATATTTTGTAAATAAGATACCTATGACCTGTTTTACCACTTCTGGATAGCCAATATCTGCCGGATAAATTAAAAATGGAACAAAAATGTTTATTCAGTCATCTGCAGTCATCATTAATTTAACGGAAAATTACTAGGAGGTAGTGAAACAGGGTGAATTATGGTAAAATCATTATACATATAGTTTTTTTTACTTTAGACAGTATAAAATTTTTACATTAAGTACAGCAATTAGCTTTCTTGAAGAAACTTCTTGCTATATTGTTTATGCTAGTTACATTCAAAGAATGTGAAAATTAAACCACTGTGATAGCATAAAGTAGTTTTAAAGTGGTTCCTATTTCTTCTTCCGCATTTTCAAATATTCTATTGGTTAAGGTTTAAAACTTGATTGTATGTTAAATCCATTGTGATGGATGTGATCTTGGAAAACCAGTTACTAAGTAACTTAGGTGCCAATTGTATGTGTAATTTGAACCAAAGGAAGTAAAAGTTATACCAGTGTAATCGAATTTAAGTACGTGCTACTGATAAGTACTTTATTTTAATGTAAGAAGTAGCTTTAAGAGGTCCGATATAGTAATAATATTACTATTGATAAAGGCGTGTTTAATTAATAAGTTAATATTTTCAAGGATGAGGATAATTTTAAGACTGACTGTACACCGTCTTCTGTTCTTGAAAAAAAAAACTACACAATAATGTTCTTTGTATTCCTTTGCTACTCTGTGACCATGATAATTAGAAAATTTAATTACACAAGTAAATTAATTGAGAAATATCCAAATAGGTACCTACTTTATTATGTTTAAGGAAAATCCTTGTAAGGAACATCGGCAGTCAGATAACAATACCTTTGACGTCAATTTATATTTGGAGTTTTGTTTGTCTGAAGTTTTATTTTTAATGTTGCTGAGAGTAGAGGGCATCGTTGCGTGATTAAGTACACTGCACATTTTCGTCTGAATTTAATTTTAAAAAAATATCTAATAACTAATCTGGTTTGTTTAGCAATCATTATTATATGAACTTATAATAATATAGTTTATCATGTTAAATATTCAAAGTAGGTAACGGAAAGTAAATTATGTATATAAATAAATACTTGGCGGGCGGAAGTATAGTAAGATATAAGTATATATCTTATTTAAATTAAGAAAAGGATTTGGTTATACCATCAAAGTAAATAAATAAAACCAATTTTGTTCTTCAAACGTATTTTATTTACCAAATGGATTTCTCACTAAAATAAAATCCCGCATATGTTTATTAGTGAACAAAAATCCTCTCAACAAAATCTGACTAGGGCAGTCAATTTGCCTCTTAACAAAAATAATAATTTCAATAAAGTTTATAACTTCCGTATTATCTCCTACTTATTGTGCTCTAGGTGCTATCGTGCACTGAATGCAGTATATAAATCGTATAGTTTTGATTCTAGTATTGTAAGTATTTTGTCATAAGTACGAAGTAATGCTATCGATATTCAATTATTTACATTAATTATGTTTGAACTATGCAAGTAGATGGGAATGTTCAAATTCGTAATATACGCGATTTATTTGTTGACGTGCAATTACTTATGTTATTTATTTAAATAAAATATAGGTAATGAAAGCTGCCTTTAATTCTTTAAATGTTATCTTAATATTTCCTTCAATATTATCATGAGAAAGTGTCTTATTAAAATACCAGAAATGTTCAAATTTCGTACAGTAAACATTAGATATAAACTAAGGTTATCATCAGGTAGCATTAACAAGAAAAAATTTGATAAAAGATTTAAAATGAAAGAGATTCTTAAGAATTATTGAAATGAATGAATTTAATTAATAGAAGCCATTTATTTTTCTAAATTTAGCAATATTTTTTATTTATATCGATTGCTAATAGTTTATCTAGCTAGACGACATAATTCGTCTATACGAACTTTATTATCCGTGGGTTTTTTGTAGCTTTAGTAAATATGATATTGTCTTTTAATATAAAATTCGTTTATTTAGTTTCAGTATCTGATTAATATTGAGCATTCTATAATTATACGTAATATTGTATTTGGAATAATTATGTTGGTGGCTGTTATCCAATATACAATATTATGGCAGTTTTATGATAATCTATTGAAGACGAATCGTCACGTAGTTGGTAACCATTCTAAAAAACATTCATTCGATTCTTACACTTTGGTTGATCATACACCGATGTCGTGTTACAATATAAAAGAACAAATAGAAAAATACAAAAGTCAGTATTTACAATAAATTAATACTTCTTTGAGAAATTATAGTAACAATTGTAAATAAACATATCTAACTTAATATAACGAGTATTAACCAATTAATTTACTTTACAGATTCGAGATTATACATGAAAATATTTAGGCCTTGACTTGTGAATTTATATTTTTCTTCAAACTTTATCAGAAATAATTATAAAAGACAAAATTGTTTGTTAAGTGTCTTTTAGAATCAATTCGATAATGTTTAATGAATATGTATTACATCAAACTTATAATAAAACTTAACATTAACCATTTGTGATCATAGCTTGTACTGTAAGGCGTGAACATAACTAAATTAATCTTCTAATTTGTTAAAATATTGTGAAGTTCAATAACATTGATGATTAAATTTGAAAATAACATCAACGTTGGATAAGATATCGTTAAAACTTACCATAGGATGATGAAAAATACAAGATACCAATTTCAGAATCGACGAACGAAATCGAAAACGATCTCAGCTGCAGAAAAATTCTAATTTACTATACTAGAAAGTTATTGCGAGAAACACATTTTGTCTTAGTTAAAATAACACCTAAAAGTATAAATTGAGCACTAAACTTTGTTCTTAGAAAATCAAGAAAATCTAAACTCCACTAAGAATCATCAATCAAAGTTTAATATTATAAAGTCTACTTACGCAGAACAATTTGATCGCCTCCAGTAATTAGGAAACACTCCGTAAAACCTCAATGATTCAGTTGATCGCATTTAACTGGCAATAGGGTTGTTTCGCGTAAGTAGGACTTACTAATTGATTATAATATAGAGAAGTTCGCCCATCATTCTGTACCATAGCATAGCCGAAATCAAATTGCTCCATTTCAAGCTAGTACATTAAGAATATACCTCATGAAACTATTCTGAGCAAATGTTGATGTGTGACGTTACTAGGCTAAAAAGTTGTTGTTTTTGCTACGGTATATTAGACGACTTCCACAAAAGAGACATAAACGGCGTTCCGACATCAGTCAATTTCGTTTTGTAATATCTAAATTGTAATTCTTTACAAATATATCCACATTCCACATTCCCGGCACTTATAGTGAATTATAACTATAATTATGGTAACTACGTTATACTAAGGATTTTGTTACTGAATATAACATTAGTATAATATATATGATAATATACTTAATAAATAACTAATTTACAAATTATAACTATGAATTATCTTGAAAATCAAAATAAAAAAATAATTACAGAAAGTAAAAGATGGAAGTGTCTTTTATACATAAAAAAATGGAATGTTATAAGTGTGAAACTTAAAATAATATTTACAAATTGTAACATAATTTGGCACCTACACGTGATAGAGAGATTACGGTGCCTTAATACTAAAGGTACTAGTGATAAGTACCGAAGCTAATACGTGATGTAAAGCGAAGTGTTTCAAGTCTTATTTGTGACTATATCCCTGATAATGTTTAGATCACTATCATAATTCCTAAATGGACAATACCCGCCGTCCAAATGTCTAACGTATTATTTTACGTAAAATTTAAAAATATTAGGGAGTATAATTTTTATTTATGTATTTATATTTTGATAAATTTTAAAGTAAAGTCATACGTGTGCTTAACTATAGCATAACGTTTCTGTGTAATATACCGCAATTTTAATTCTGATTGAGTATTGTGATTAAAATTTTACGTAAAATAATAAGCGGCAAAAATGATCAGTAACAATTGCAAATGGCGCCACTCTAACCCTTCCTTAATTAGAGGCTATTGACGATCGTTCGTCTTTTCTTAATTTATTCCCGGTTACAATCTCGTAGAAAATAAATTCAATAAGGATGTATGAAACTTAAATTATTAATAACTTTTATTATTTACGGAATGTTTTTATTTTTGAAACCGGGAATAAACTACCTAACAATGCTCATTTCATTATCAAGTATGATGTCACTAGATATTTCAAAGAAGCTTACGATTTCTTTATAATTGCGTCCACTTTTCTTTTGTCTGAAAGCATCACCTTTCCCATGGGGAAGTTTTATGCAAGTTTTGCGTTTCCCAAGCTTCTATTCTGAAGATTTTGCCTTAAAAAGTGAACTGCTGGCTTGACTTGTCCTCATCACATTGCTCCAAGTAAAGGGCCGGTCGCTCTGTATCGAGGCATGCGTCAAGTTTGGCATGTCTGATCAAGAGACCTTGACGTCGCCAAATCTGGGCCTCGTCTGCTGGGTCACAGGCAGCCAGGACTGCAGTCACCCGGTCTTCTGATGAAAGGGAGACGCAGAGACGATGGTGGCGGATTTGACCTTTTTCGAAACGCCACTCTTGGTTGCCACCGGTGTAGTGGCAGGGGTACATGCCTGGAAGTTACAATAAGGAAACTTCGTTACAAGAGTTATTCGCACTGCATTAAATAGAAGAGTTTACTTTGAAATACTTACATTTTTTATTTGGTTTTAATATAATACTGGGTTCAAATGTTGTAAGTACCATGATAACTAATGTTTCCCAAATAAATTTCAATTTCAACGTCATTTAGTGCCATTTTGTTTGTCGAAACTTACCTAAGGTCCCATCAACGAGGTGTCCCATGGTATCAAGACACCGTACTCCTTGCTTGATGACGTGCGAAGTTTCGGTGAGTGCTGGAACTTGAAGTTCAGGATATACATGCTCCAAATACCAGCGGAATGGCTTACAGTGCAGCTTCTGACGAAGGGTGACGCGTTCTGATATGCTGTGGAAGAAACGGAGAAATTTTCGAAATAAATTCTGAGAAATAAAATCTTATTTAAATGAAAGATAAACATAATATTACCAAAAGAATAACTGTAAATAAGGAGAAAAGACAAGAAAAAGATGAACGGCTGATAAAACAAAATTGAAAGAAAAAGGCATTAATTATCACTTACTCTCCAAAGTCAACTTGTTTGGCTAATGGCTGCGACCGGTAGTATAGTTCCTTGTAATCATCCATCCAGACTTCAGCAGCTCTCCTGGTGTTTCTCGCGAATACAGCTCCGGATCCTCCAGGGAAGGTGTAGGGATGGCGCTTACGGAAGACGTGCCCAACTCTGGAGCAGGGAACTATTTCGAGAGATCCACCGCATTGCCAAACCCTGAAAAGCCAACGTAGAATGAAGCGTTTTATTTCGTATTTAATTTCAAGACTATTTGTTTTTGGAAGTTTTTGGCAGTTCGAAGACGCAAAAAGTCAATATCTCAAAAATCATAATCTTAATTGAATTGTTTGTTGAAAGTATGACAAGTGTAATAACTAAAGCAGCAAATAAAGTCACATCATATTTCTTATACATAACTTTATCAAAATCATCAAATGCTCACCTAAACGAAATCTCCAGATTTTCTCCTCCCCAGACGTCCATCCTCATGTCGTACTTGCCTAGCTTGGTGAAGTACTTTCGGTCCATGCTGAACAGCCCCCCAGCTATCATAGGGGTTCTGATAACCTGTGTGGGGTCGCTTAGCCGGGCACTGCGCTCCGCGTGAGAGAGGTACTCCCACTGAAAAATGGTAGTTAAAGAAAACGTTAATTACCTTATTAGTAAACCAACAAATAGACTAATTATTATAAATTTGATTGCTCTTGAAATCATCATTATAAGGTAGTTATAATGCTGATTATAAACAGTAGGATACGTTAGGGTAAATCAAAACAGATTTAAAAGGGTTTATAGAACGAACACTAGAAACTTTATTTTTACACAATGTTGATGCCGATTTGATTTGATTTATTTTTTTGTTAGCCTGACATAATGACACGTACACAGCGATTTATTTACTCGTATTTACAATTGGAAACGAGTAATACTTGTAGATTACGATTTGTTCGTGATGTCCGTTTATTGCTAGTAATATTTACATGTCTTTGTATAAATCATTGTAAATAAATCTTATAGCCCTTTTATCATAGAATAAAAAAGATAAAATCAATGCATAGGTAGTCCATGTTATAGCGCGTGCGTTATCAGTAACTATAAATGCGATTCATACGTCTCCCTATAGCATAGCAATTGCGCACCCAAAAAGCCTTCAACTCTACATATCCGGCACTTCACCTACAGACAGCAATCGTAGGTACATTCTAGCGACAGTTGGCCAGTGAGCGGGTTACCTTGAACACCAGGTTCCAGTCGAACCCACCGCGCAGGTCCGCCGACGCACCAATGTACTGGAATGTGTCCATGCTGATCACATCTATCACCGGGCAGACGACACGAGTTGGGTCCTGTGGACAAAATACATAAAGGGTATTAATTGGAAGAAAAACAATTGAAGTTTTTTGTATAATTTCGGTTGTCATAAGTCAAATTAATTAAAAACTAGCTGATTCCCGAAACTTCGCTCGTGTTTGAACCCCGTTACACCATTTTTTTTAGTTATTCTGTTATTCGGGGCGGAGACAAATCCAACAAAGCAAACACCATGCAAATCGGTCCAGCAGTTTCGAGTTTATAAGTTGTAACAAACCCGACTTTATTTTATATATTAGATAAATTAATCTAGTAAAAGTAAAAGCCCACATAAAGGTGGCAATTGAACTGATAACACTATAAAACTAAGTACCTACTTATTATTATTTAGCAACACTACTCCATTCCAAACAACTCATCGTAAGTTTGGGCTAATCTTTTCAGAAGGAGATATCCCATCATTTCATCCCGCAATCTCTACCTAGGCCTCCCGCCATTGAAAGACGAATACCTTCAAGGTACGGTATAAAGCTGTGCAATTGGTAACAGAGGGAAAGGATCAGTAGGGGCAAAATGCCGATTTACCGAGAATGTGTACCCTTAGACAAATGGTCCTTTTGTCTCAAGAGGTCCTTTGGGATGAGAGTGAAACCAACCAAGCAAGAGCTAGTTGGTATTAATCATGTACTCTACAATCATTGCTAAAGGTCAAAGGTGTGCCTACAGGTACTGCACAGAGAACCACGTCTACAAAAGATTAAATTCAGTAAATTTATTCTTCTGGTTCTACCATTAAAGGTTCAGTCGTATTGCCGCAATTGGTTTTACCAGTGATGCCAGGAAATCATAAATTATAGCTAAAATAATGTCATGCTCAATTTAACTTTGTCGTTATTTCGGAACGTGGATTGGTTAGGTGCAAAACATATTTATGATACAGTACAGTTCACAAAATCGTAATATTACTACTTACTAACTTATTTACGCGTATTGCAGTGAATAGAAATAACACTGGATTTACCTCTGCTCAAATTATCTCATTTCCTTTTCGTTTTTTTTTAAGAAATAGTTTTATTTCAAAATAAAATTAAGAATTTCAATTTTAATCCTAAAATGGGTCCGAAACGTCGGGATTTAAATTATAATAAACGCGATAGAATCCGTAAGAAATAGTTTTATTTCAAAATGTCTAATAATAGCGTAAGTATCAGAAATCAGTATCTTTGATTTATTATTAGTTTGAATATTTATTTGGCATTCCTAGGGATTTAATTCCCTAGGAATTAATTTTTTGAAAGTGGTACCAGTTGTCATCGCTCTACGCTCCCCTAGGACGCCTAAGACACTAGAGAACCATTCTAATACCGCAGACTATTTCCCCTGTTACTATGAAGTATAAAATATCGCCTTGACCGATATTCGTGAAGTTATCACGTTTATACTTTCAGGCCGCTGATTGATTGCAAGCTATAAGGTTAAACTGATGAAATAATCTTCACTTTAACACTGAAGATAACATTAATGATTCTGTTTTTAAAGCTAGATGTTTTTTTAGATACTAACAAGGTACTTATTAGAATTAAAAAAATACACGAGGTATAATACTTTTTAAACCTTTAAACCGTTTAAAGGTCATCTTCAATAAAGTTAAAAGGTGCAACTGAATGTTGACAGTCACAAAAGATGGGCCCGTTCACCTCTGAATCACTGCTAACCGCTAGATAAGTTCAAAAATGGAACAAAATTTGTATGAAATTATCTGCCAAGTAATTTAACGGGAACTAACTAGGAGGTGGTATACAGGCCCCTAAAACTGATAGATGTCTGGTCACATTGAAGAAAGAGAATTTACACCTCATTATGCAAACTTTTTGTATATTTTTTGTTATTTTCAAAGATACTAAAGTGTATGTTTCAGTCCTTAAGTACTGGATGGTGCCAACACGGAGAAGAATTGTCCAAAAAAACTGAAACAAAAGATCAAGACACTTCTAATGTCACAGAAAATAAAAAATTATTTGAGCACGACTTTGAAGATGAAAAATATATTTTAGGATAAAAACAAAAAGAAATATTGTGATCCTTTTACAGTATGGGTCACTTTTGTAGAGCAAGACCATTTTTGAAAGACTTGGGATTACTAAGGTTTTTTTAACCATACTTACGCTAAATTGACACTTGCGTAGGTAGGTGTACACGATCAGCTGAATAAACTTTCGTTTCGCCTTCAAATAAGGTTGTTGTCAAAATTATTTCTGATACACCGCGGAGACCAATCTCCGATACTCAACGCCTACTACGTCAACAACTATGCCTAAACCTTTACGGAACAGTCTGTTGTATATGTATTCTGTGGTCTGTGTGTTGTGATAGTTTGTAAACGTAAAGAATACTGTCAACTTTACTGTGTTGAAAATATATCAGAAAACATGAATATTCAATTCTTTCTACATTATTTGCAATCAATATGTAACTGTATTAAAAAGTAATCAATATAAATAAATGGATGCAGTTTGTATTTTATTAATAATCTGTGCACCATTCAGCGTTGACCAATGAGCTATTCACGCAAGACGCCTTTCTTTGCGCAGGATTCGAATTTCGAATGTCATTTCAAAACTGTCAAAACCTTTACAAAATTAGAAAACATGGAAATGGATATCGGATATTTTAATCTATTTTGTTAGTGTTACATTCTTGTTTTACGTAATTTGGTTTCACAAGTACCTAGGTATCATTCTCAAAAAGAAATTATAGGCAGGTATACATCAAAATTTAACTTTATCGTAGTGGGTAAATTTTTACCCGACTACGGCAAAAAGCCACAGGAAGGGTTTTATATTAGGCAGTCTATGTATCTTCCTATTTACGTATGTTCCACTACAGCTCCTAAAGTACTCATCTGATTTTGATGAATGAGGTGTCAATCGATTCGTTATTATGGTCCCGATAACAATGGCTACATATTACATAAACAAAATCAATACGACGAATGTGACATG
The DNA here is from genome assembly GCA_946251955.1 of Acronicta psi. NCBI lineage: Eukaryota > Metazoa > Arthropoda > Insecta > Lepidoptera > Noctuidae > Acronicta > Acronicta psi. The sequence continues at coordinate 2,715,217 of OX276475.1, read as the reverse complement.
CAAAAAAAAGAGCGAATTTTTAAATACTTACCCTATCGAGTGATATATCTTACGAAAGAGGAAAAAAATCTCAGCTTAGAAATACCTATACTAGTATAATAAAATGGTAAAATTTGTGAGAATGTTAGTTTGTAATTATTCGAGGTTTTGAGTGGATATATAGGGGGCAATCTCCGAAATTAATGATGTGATTCTAAAAAAATTGCATTAATAGATAGCTACAGTATCCGAATATTCTCAAGTAATTTCGCAAGATTTAACATGAAAATTAATTACTATTTGTAATAAGATGTTACTTGAAATATTTACGAACAAGTGGGTCGTAAAATTTTGCGTAATTTCCGCGCAAGCACGTTTAGAAGTAGCTATATTGGGTGAATGAATTGCCAATCAACTTGATATGTGCGGCAATAGAAACTATATTCTAAAATTTTATACTTTATGGCAGTAAACGAAATATTAATGACTCAAGAATAAAAAACATCTCATCTTGCCACATTTAAGACAAGCACATAGGTAGCGAAACGAAAGCATTGCAAAAGCGAGAAAATACATGTGTCAACAATAGACTAAATAAGCGATAGGTTCCAGTTTATTAAAAGAAACTTACAGAAGTAAACCCTGAAGTCAGAAACACCGGTGTTTCGGAAGTGCATTTGAAACCATAATAATATGTTCTTACATAGTTGCACAAAACAATTAGATACTTGTAGGTCATACATTTGCATGTTCCACGCATAAATCGACTAGTGGGGTAAAAGATCGCCTCGTCTCGACGAAACAAAATGACAAAACATAAAACAAAAGAATTCCTACACAGTTCACAACTGTCACTATTGTGTTTTGTTTATTTCCTTTACTTTATGACAAATTACTTGTAAGTCGTAATGGTCGTAAGCGCGAATGCTACACTCGACGTATTGGGTTCGATTGCCAGGTCAACCATTGTTCTGGGGTTTTCTATTAAACTCCAGCTCGGAATTTGGATTTGTGCCCGGTTCGGCTCGCCCTCTATTATATTGGACTTAAACATTCCAGCGAACTGTATTCGACCAAGAAACCTATCTTGAGAGGAATAGAAGGTGAAATAACTCATCTAATAAGATATGGCTGTGCATTACTAATGCGGTGTAAGTGTTGCGAGACGCAAGGTGCTAGGTAGCGCCGCGCGCCGGGAGCAGGGTGAAGGGATCCCGATGATCCGCATTGCACAACGCCGTATACTATCTTCCGTTCACCACGCTTGAGCAACTGGGGCGGCTCAAGGTGTAGGAGACAGCGTTTATCCATTAATTTTCCGCTTTTGGTAGGTTGTGAGGTCAGGGGGACTAAAAATAAGGACTAAAGGACTGCGGGTAGTCCGGTATTGCACCGGACCACAGCCCGTCAGTGGTGGTGAAAGTTTTAAAACCGATGGCGGTGACATAGAGGGTAATGAAAGGTAGACTTGCAGACATGTATCTCTAAGGATTTTCCGCAACCCTGCCTCTTAAAAGGGGACAAAACGGACGGGAGACTAAAATGGCGACTTTTCCTCTTCTAAACTTGCTAAACATTGTATGCATGAAACGACTGACAGTCTTTGAGCACCACTTATTTCAGTCTCCGAAACCAGTTATTTTTTTATTGAAGTACCTACCTACGTAGTATATAATATTATTATTAGTTTACTGCGTATTTAGTTATAAAATATAACATCGAAAACGATAATTTATCGTGTTTGCTAATGAATTGAAAATGTCCAGTAATATTGCCGTATTCGATTTGGTTTTAGTGTGATTCTTTAAATCGGACTTGCTTATTATCTAGCCCGCTCGTCTCCTAACCGTTGTGCCGCACAAGCACTGCATCGGTATCTGTAAAATTACGTGAAGCAACTTACTTTCCAACGTTACACATTTTGCAACGGCCGCCATGTTTGTTTTATCTTATTACCAACTTTTCGATAGACCACCGTGATTAATGAACGCAGGTAGCTATTTGTTTTGAATTCTTTAGCAAAGATTAATGATAGTCTAAAGTCAATGTTTCAGGGAAAGTTTTACTAAGAAAGAAAAATGGCTTTTTCAAAATTCTAGTCTCTCAAATCTTTTTTCGAAATTAATTGAGTATTTTCGTAATATATAGTACAAAATTTCAAAACTGTCATAATAGGTCTGGAACTTCTATTATTCTAAGCAACCGCGTCCGTATTAGAAAGCTCCTATAGATGTGAGGGTCTGGGGGAGGAAGGGAGGGAGGGAACTACTAGCCTATACAGTTGTGCTGGCTTAATAACAACAGACAGTTTTTTCAAGATTTCCTAACACATTTGAAATAAATAGCACACATACGTCCTCTTAGGAGATCCTTGCCCAGCAGGGACGTGAGTCAGAGAAAGTAAATGGGTTGGTTGGTGATGATGATTGGAAATCATCGGTGGAATGTCTGAAGTTCACAAATTTACACCTGCGTCCGCAATCTGGCTGAAAAACTTAGAGGTTCGATCCACGCAGGATTACTGCCTTATGCAATGATGATGATGATTTTAAATCATAAGACCCACTAGTTTTGCAAGTTACATTATCTATAAACTACATGAGATACACTGTAATCGTTAAGTAACCGCGAAGCACCATTGATGTCCATTAAAGAACATTATTGGCGCTTAGCAATACCACTGGGGCATTACGACATCAATACACATTCACTTGAGATGTCCAATGCGCTACGTAGCCTCATTGCTATCTAATCGCTCCGCTATAGCCTAGTTTAGCTTAGCTCAGCTTTACGTAATACTGGTTAGAACTTAGAAGCTGTTTGCGGTAATACGGACATTTGATTAAATTATTAGTTGAGGTGTTTAGTGTTAATGATGTATCATTAGTTTTAGTTGTAACCACTTAGTTAATGTAGTGACTTACATACACACTTTCCGCCTGTTTTTCATTGTGGTAGGCAGAGACTATATTTTCACTTGCTACGATCCTGGCACACCACGTTCGCTTTATCTATCTAACCATGCATGTTCTTCTGCAACTCTTCCGTTCGTGTTCGCCATGTATACTTCTTTATTTACAAGGTGGAAGGGACATCGACGCACATCCGAATACCATGAATTCAGTACATGATTCTGGACCCCCCTGCGTTAAAATTTTCCGTAACTTTTTTCATCAATTTTTAATTGCCTTCGGCCTCTTTTTAACAAAATACATTAGTTCAAAGTTATCCTGTAATTATTATTTTATCTTAACATGTCATCACGCCTGTATTTCGCGAATGGTTAAAACCTATTTTTTATTTAGTTCTATTTTCGGGCATCTAAGGCACATTATACTAGTAATGTTATGCTTCCACGCACTTAATATAATATGTATATCCTTATAACTTCCGCTTAATTAACAAAGGTCGTAATAACACAAGGTCATTCTGTTATTTTTGCTCACTGCCAGCAGACTGACCGCCGCGTTTATATTATACTCAATGAAAATATTGACTGTAGGTGGTAGGTGCACGCACCTATACTAATACTTGAAAAACACTCGACAGTCGAGTATATCACTGACCTTTGTAAATATGAGTCGACTTAATAAAATAGTATTTTATCGGCCCTGCAATTTGTTCAGAAGTGGACCTCATTTGATACGATGTTGATGATTTATTGATTAGTGCCAGAATTTTTCCAATTCCACTAACCCAAGATTCCTAAAAGACATGGTTCCGGATTGCCAGGAAGCAAAGATTTTTTCGATCGCACGTGTAATTGGTGGAACGACAACACGGAATAAGGAAGTCGAGTCATAAGAATAAATAAGCTTTCGCGTGTATTTGAGAAATAAAAATTAAGGAGATTCAAACTCGTTTTTTTTTCTATATTACCAAATACAACTTCTGGTTTCATTTTCTTCAGTCAAAAAACTTTTTTAATTTAAAAATGAGTTTTGGTGAAACCAAATGGTAATTTTTGTTTGTCATTTGTACCGAAATTATTCTTTGAGTCAAATATTATTAGTTTTACTATATCTTCTACTGTATGTAGGTTGGCAATATGACTTTATTCCATACGTCTGCAGCAACTGTTATCTTGCCTTTATTCCATGTCATTCTGGCAATCAATCCATCTTCTTTCTTTCGTCTCCCTCTCACCATATTTCCATTGATTTGAATTCAGTGAATGGTCTAGTCACAAGCTTTTCACAATTTTTTTCGTCATCGGGATTTAGTTTTTAAAATTTCTTTTTCATTAATAAATAAATAATAAATATCCTGGGACATTTTTACACAGCACCATCTAGTCCCAAACTAAGCAGAGCTTGTACAAGTATATAAGTATTATATCCATTGTCTAGTACCCATAACTAGACAATGGATATAATACTTATATACTTTTTTTTGTAAATACATACTTATAATACATAAGAAACACCCAGACAAACACAAACACTTAAGTTCATTACAATACATGTTTGTGTCTTGTGGGAATCGAACCCACGACATTAAAACCAGAATGTACTTTTACTCTGATAATTTATGTTTTTGTTTAACTTTTAGCATCAGTTTCTTTATAAAGTAGGTATTCAAAGTTAATTACAGATAAAGTTACGGCGGGCAGTGGTATTCCCAATAAAATGCTTTACAATTAAAAATTTAAAGTGCAAAAATTATAATTGCGTTCTACTGGCTATTATTATTTTACTTTTTGAACTTTAAAATTAAACTAGCTTTGAAATTTTGCGGTTTAAAGTTTCCGGCATTTTCAGCGCTCAAAATGGACGCTCAAAATTAGGTCAGAGGCAATTTTAAGCTGAAATAATTTTATCACGATATGAAAGCTTTGCCTTCCGCAATTATCATTTCATGTCAGATTGCTCTGACAGTACCTATGTAAGTATACAAAAATACATTTTTTTTATAACCTTGTGGGTAAGTACCGAGGTACTATAATAAGATAAGCTTGATATTAAAACAGTTTCGTCATTTCATGAGTTCCATAACCTTACGGAATTGTTTTCCTATTTATTAGTGATTCCCTTATTAGATCGAGCCATCTCGAAATAAGAACTACACCAAATTATTTACTGAATCTAAAATAGTTTCTCTTTATGCCCCAATCTGATCCTTTCCACATCACATTCAGGTTATACTTTACCAGAGACATTATTCTAAAAGAAACAAACTAAACAATAGTCCATAACAACAATTGATGGCTTCCAAATAATAATTAAATTGTTACGTTGTACATTAAACATGTTTGCATAAGTATTTTTATACATTGCATGCAGTTAGGTATACATTTTTTACATTTGTATGGAGACCACCCAAGAATTTAATTTTGTTTGAAAAGTTCAAGTGTTACGATATTTTAGCAACAATCGTGGTCTGTTTATTGGAATTTCAATACATTCCATTATTATTATTCGTGTTATTGATAATTTATTTAATTGGACATTTTGCATTGTGTAAAGCATTTAGAACCATTAAATACCACGACGTTTAAATATTATTATTGAGGTATAGGAGAAGTTTTATTGAATTATTTCTAGTGTATAACTTTCTAGGTAAAGTAAGTAAAAAACTTAAGTGCAAAACCCGCAGTGATACCAATAAATCTTAAGTTCTAAACTCAATTTTAAGACCCGCATTACCATAACTCATCCCCAAAGCCCCGTTCCCACTTTAAGCACGTTTCGGCATTAAATCTAGACACAATTTAAAGCGTCATATTTTTCCCGGTGCCTGCAGCACCACAAATGCCGTCACGTTCGCTTCGCGAGCCTTGCCTTGACATTACCTTACCAGTCGCTCGCTATTCGCGATATTTTAAACTTGGAACTGACTTGTATTTACTGTCAGTTTTGAACCTACAAGAATATTAAATTCTTTTCAAAATGCGACATAGACTCATCTCCTATTACTACAAGGGATCCAAACATACCGGCGAACTGTGGGTGTACATTAGTACACCTCTGCCTAATCCTTCGCGGAATACAGGCGTGATGGTATGTGGTGTTGTGAGAATGTATAAAGCGCGCTTAATTCCGTTATTCCATTATAATGCAACGGTTGCTTTGCTTACAAATGAACGCATACCTACGTATCGATGTCACTCTTCGCACTCAATAAAAGGAAGTATCTAAAAGAAAGAAAGAAAAGAAGCCCAGACATAACGATCCGTTAAAACAAATGTCAGGTTCAATTTTTCGGATGGGTAAAAAAACATCCATCGGGAGTAGGTGACAGTCGGGCCCCGAACGAATCATCTATCCATGGGTGAGGAGTAGGCAACGTCCGTAACGAAGGCCGAAACTATTGACTTGTACTTCAAGAGTATCCCCCCTGATGCGGTTGATTAATAGTATTTCAACGAAGCGACTGCCATCAGACTTCCGCAACCTAATTTCTGGGCAGTACCGATATTCGAGGGATACACTGATTACCTATCAGGCTTTAAGGACCTCTAACTATCACTAACAATTAAGTCACAGGTATTGGATAAAACAAAAAAGCTCCAAAAAGTGGGTCCAACGTGGGTTGCAGCTGAAAATCAGCATCAGGTGGTATTCCCTATCACTGCTGACATTATGCTGAGCTGTGGCCCTTTTGGCACAATGACTAGGTAGTTATATTGTTAATTTTATTAATTTGATGTTATTTTAAGTGAGTTACGTTTTTGTGCCAATATATACATTTTCTTTCTTTCAAAATAATACATTAATAAGTTAGTTGCCAAAAATTTACTGTTTATGGGTTGATTGCACGACCACACAGCCTGTGTGGTCGTGCAATCAACCCATAAACAGCCCTGAAACCTCTGTAACTGAACTCTCAAAGCTATCTCTCCTCTTGTAAACCTTGAGAGACGTCACTGTGATGTCCCATCACCCATTCCGTTACCATACAGTAACATACCATCAAAATTGCATTTCCTATACCCCGAACACAGTTACATTGTTGCAACGATGCATCAAAATAATAAAGATTGCAATTCAGGCAATTACAATATCGTTTGGTTGTGCATTGCATAAAGTGGATTACAGTAATTTCAACACATCTTGACATTTATCTCCATTCGCTACACCGAAGCGAACATAATGTAAAAGCAATAAGCAATTTGTGATTCAAAGTTATAGTAATATAAATTTGTTAGACTGTAAATGTGACATTTGAATGCGAATTACTGGAAGTGATTGTGGAATGTCATCCCAGTGCCAATGCGCCAAAATTTTAATTGCTTTTTCAACCGACTTCATAAAAAAGGAGGTTATCAATTCGACTGTATTTTTTTTTTATGTTTGTTACCTCAGAACTTTCGACTGGGTCAGATTCTTTTTTATTCACATGGTCCCATATAAATTTTATAGAAATCCGGTGAGCGGTTTAAAAAAAATCGTCGAAAATTTAAAACATTGTATACATAGATGATATTTTGGTTTTCTCAGAAACCTCGCTGTTTGTGCCGGGGCAGCGCGTTAGTTGGCCTCCCCATATAATATAATAGGTACAAAACAAAATACATCTATATTCCACTAAAACTCATATATAATAATTATATATATAAATCTAAATTATTTTTAAACAAAAAACAAACCGCCTCTAAAAACACCTAGGAAGCAAAAAATAACAGATACATATTTACATTATGATTTCTAACTAATTTGGTGCCAAACTACTAATTTCATTTAAATATGACTTTCGTTGATGTCTGTTTGGCACCGCCAATTTATTGCTTTTTAGTTCCTAGGCGTTTTTTGGAGGGGGTTGGTTTTTTCGAAATTTGTATCCAGGTCGAACTGCCTCTATAAGCTAGTGGTACTAAGCGCGTCTGCTACGCTTGAGATACTGGGTGCGATTCCAGGTTAGAGCAGCGTTACCCTTCGGGGAATATGGCGTCATGGTATCTTTATGATATTGGTATCTATGTCGATAGCAAATTGTGGGCTCTTGGGAACGCTTCTACCAAATTTACAAAATATTATACATTTGCTTAACAATCATCGTCATAACTACAGCTAGAATTAGCATAATTATGACATTAAATATTTGGAGTAGTGTTACAAACTTCTTTAATTTGTAACCATGAGCTAAGAATACATTTTTATCTACACTATTTTAAACAGGTTTTCAAAGGTCACGGAGACATAGGTTATTAATTTGCAAGAAAAATGAAATTCAATCACAATATACCAATTGATTTTAAGGTTTTGAAATATCTTAACATTAGGTAGAATACAGTAGAAATGGGAGTAAAGGGAAAGGTGATGGCTAACGGGGATGAATAGCAGATGAAGATATGCTGCGCCCACTCCAAATAAATGATAAGTTTAGATAGAACGTATATATGTACGTACCTCCTTAACCCTCTGCAGAAGAGGCTCCAGCCAGTGTGCGTTGCACTCCACGTGTGAGTCTAAGAAGGTAAGTACAGGCGCCACCGCGGCGTCGGCTCCTCGCACTCGGGACCTCATCAGCCCCTCGCGCCTGGAGTTCCTTATCACCTTCACCTTCCGAATCGCTCGCAGAGCAGCGCCGTCATCAGCTGTAGAAAGAAGCACCATTATTAATTATAATCATTATATCAGTCAAAAGAGATCCACTGCTAAACAAAGGCATTCCCCATAGACTTTCACAGGAACCGGCCTGCATTTGTGCCTGGTTGATATCAATAGGCTCGCTCCCTTTTACATGGGACCTACACATACCGGTGAACTGTAGGTGTAACTGCATTGGTACACTTGCCTGCCCCTTGGGTGAATGCAGGCGTGATGATATGGGATGTTATATTGCGATGAGATCTTGACCATGACCAAACAGTTTCATTCGACTTTAGTGACATTTATCACAGTGAGAATAGAACCGGAACTATCTTTTGAACATTTAATTACCTGAATTGGCGTTCTGATTTATGTGAATTGATGTTATGTAATATTATAACTGCAATAAAATAAATTTGATACAATGACTGACCGTATCTCGGTCACGTTATCTAACCAATCGATCTAGAAACATTTAGACTAGACTAACAGACAATGTTTCAAACAGTTTGCTGTTTCAACAGTAATATTAACGAGTTCCTAATAGGTAAGTAGGTACTTGATGTTCGTCGTAAGTTACCTACCTTATTGCGTGGGAGTTTGAAATAAGGTCATATTTTTTATCTCTGAAATCTATAGTCTCTGCCTACCCCTTTGGAAACAGGCGTGAAGTTAAGTATGTATGTATGTCATTTTTAAAGACTCTATATTTTTTTTTCCTGGGACATTTTACACAGCACCATCTAGTTCCAAACGTAACCAGAGCTTGTTCTATGGGTACTAAACAATTGATATAATACTTATATTCTTTTTTTTTGTAATTGTATACTTATAATATATGTATAAGAAACACCCAGACAAACACAAACACTTAAGTTCATCACATAAATGTTTGTGTCCTGTGGGAATCGAACCCACGACTTCGTTATCAGCAGTCCGGTACTCGAACCACTAGACTACAGACGTCGTCATTAGCGACTTGCAAACGCTACTGCTCGATTCCTAGGTCGAACGATGGTTAGGTAGTCGAAGTTTGGATTGGTGCCTTCTCAAAAACATAGAGAAAACTGTAAATTGTATTAGCCATTACTAACAAGACAAAAAATCGAAGATCAAAACCAAAATCTAAAAATCTATACGAAGCAGTTATTTGAAGCAAAATTCAGAGGTTGTTCTCAACTATATACATAATAGAGTAGAAGAAAGTCTCATAGGATATATAATAAGTCTATGCCACTTCCGTCTTGTCTGATGTCCTTGGCCTAATGTTCTATGAATATTTTATTGATTTACTTCACACAGACGAACTGCATGGCAGTGAATGGACAGCTCTTTAGTTTCTAAACATTTTTATTGTAATAGATTATCTGATAGTGTATAACACTTCCATATAAATTTGCTCGATGGCTTTCCATCGGTTCTTTAGATCCGTTTCAGTATATGTTGTGGGACCAACTCGTCAGTTTTTTTTACAAAATAAAAATATCGTTTCTAATATCATCGCTTATTTTATCAAATGTTTATTTAAGTGTATATCACATACATTTAATAAATACACATTGAACTAAGATCTCCTTTGTTTAAGTTGATTCAAAATAGGTTGTGTAATTCTTACTAATCCTTACTAATATTATAAATGGGAAAGTAACTCTGTCTGTCTGTCTGTGGTGCTTTCACGCCGAAACTACTGAACCGATTTAAATGAAATTTGGTACACAGATAGTCTAGAGCTTGAGAATGGATATTTTAATGCGAAAAAGGGCTGTAAGGGGTTGAAATAGGGGATGAAAGTTATAAGAAATACCGAGACCACGCGGACGCGGACGCTGGCGAAAAGCTAGTAAATTATAATAGACAGTACAATGATGTACATCTTGTACATGTTACATTACATGCTGTAGTACATAATACAATTGTTTTAACAGATAATTAACTACAAATAATAATATATAATTCAATTGTACGAATTTCACAATTTTGTTATGAGAAACAAAAATGAATTGGCAACACAACTATTGTTCTTCTTAATTACGTGAATCAAGTGTTTTGTTGAATTTAATACATAGTAAAATTCACAACAATGATTTCCTATTGTTGCTGAGAAAAATGTTGATTTTATGAGAGCGGAATTTTAGTTTCATTCTTATGCTTGGCAGTGCGCCAGCCAAGTTGGCACATTTATTCCATGTTCGCATGACAATATACTTGGACTTGTATTTCTGTCAGTCTTCAAGAATATTAATATTTTGTTATTTATACAACTGTCACTTTTGTTGGCAATTCATAGTTAAGAGAAATTCACTACCATGGTTGTAACGTGTATTAAATGATTCTGACGAAAATGAGAAAAGTTAATTCTTAAATAATTTATTTACTTAAGTTAACATAATATTAGTGACATTATTATTAAAATTATCATGAAGCAATTGTGTCATTTGTAAAGTAACATATAATTATGTACTTTCTAAGATGACCATTAACAACAGACAAACTGTTTTAAAAGTAAAGTAAATAATAAAATGATAATATTACGTACACGTTAAACATTGTAAGTATTCAAAATTATAAAAAGAAAAATCACATCTGCGGTACAACACTTTAAAATAATAAAACGTAGGTATATATCGGCCCGTAGGCGAAGACTCCTGAGTACGAGAACAAAGATGACAGACTTAATATTTCAACTACAAAGAACTTGGCAACAGATCTATATTCATGTTTCTGGTACAGTACCTTTCACTAGAATAGTTTCATTTTATTTTCGTGTTAGTACAATATTGTATAATAAATATACTATCTAAAGTACGTCACAGATTATGAGATGACAGTGCGGTTTTGACTTTAGTAATTACATAGATTACGTAGATCAAACCCGCGACCCCTAGCGCAGACCCCTTCACCAATTGAACCGTCTTGATACAGAAGGAGGTACTATGATTGTAACTCGTATTTATTGTTTTTTGAAGGATTATTATAAGTCATCTGATTAGTCAGAACAGGACTAAAGCAAGACTTACATTTAATATATTTGTGCAAATGTGGGTAATGCCCCCTATTATTTATTACATAGGAGAAAATACAGTGTACGAACATTCGCCGGTATGGTTAGGTCTGCCTCTCCTGTCATGTATATAATATTTGTCAAAATTCAAAATGATAATACCTATTTTATTTCAATTAAAAAAGTCAAACTAGTTGCATTATTTAAATTACAGTTCTCGCCAAACTTATTGTCCGAGTTGAAGTTAGCATGAGCTAACCTTAACCCGGCCGTAAAAATCGTAGAAAGAAAAATTAGAATGATTTAAAACGACAGCCTACGACCCCGATAATAAGTATGGCGAGAACTGTACTCTACTAATGGCAATAAGCTCGACTGTATTGGGGCCTAACCAGACAGCTGTAGAACACCACTGCCTCACTCTTTGGGGAATATATGCGTAATTTTATAAATTCTGTATCTGTACTTACGATTGTCACTGAAGTCGTCGACTAGAATAATTTCTTTAATGAGGTGCTCTGGGCTTCTATTTAGAACACTGCAACAAAAACAATAGTTAAGTATGAGTATAATTTACAAGAACTGATGCGATTAATAAAAAACAGTAGTGATTTACGAAGCGTCGAAAAGTTCAAGAAAAAAACTACAAATACAAATATAATTATCATAAAAAGACTTAAACTATTACAGAATTCAGTATAAAGAATATCATAAAAAAGTGGATCTTTCGAATGTTGAATATAATTGCGTTTGACCCATGTTTTGCCAGTCAGGCTAACATCCGTGCTACGACAAAAAATATCAACTCTTTAATCTCACTTTCTCGTGCGAATATGAGACAAATGGACGATGTAAGCGTCGACAAAAGCGTCGGCTGTTTTGTCCCGGCTGGTCGAAAGCTTAAACTGGGCCTAAGATATTTCCCAATACCATTTAAATCCCAACTGACCTGTGTTTTTGATCTGGAAAGTTATGATTTCTTAGCTGTTGTCCATCTAAATAAAGAAAAATCTAGACATGTAAATATGTTGTTCTTACCTGACGATAGTCCTCAGGAGGGTAGACCTGGCTTCGTTGTGGAATGTGATGATGATACTGGTCTGTGGCAAGTCATCATCATACTTTTTTAATCGACACCTGGAAGCAAGTCAATTGGTTGATAAAGGGTTCCATAAATAGAAAACGGTAGACCAATAAAGAAGTCTTCAAAAGACTGACTGTTTGTACTTCTTGGTCTTTCTTAATTCTAGCTGTTCGCAGTGTTACACACATTTATGATGTTTTCCCCAATCTCCAAAAATCCTTGCTTAGCGGATGCTTACGTCATAATAATTATCTGTACGCCAAATTTCAGCCCAATCCGTTTAGTGGTTTGAGTTGTGCGTTGAGTATTACTACGATACGAATATACCAGTTTTTTTTTCAATATATTTAGTGGATTCAACTGATCTTTAGGAATAACTACTTATATGTATCTATGAAACTACATTAATTGGCATGACAGTATCTTGTAACTTTCAAGTGGATTATGTAAGTGAGTTGGTCTACTAACATTTTAGTTTGTGTCATTAAATAAAAAATAAAACATGATTATATTTGACCAGTTACTTTAAGTCGACTTGGCCTTAATAACATTTCATAAAAGAATTTAAAGCAAGCACTTTCACAACCACGAACATCATAAGTTGGGGTTAGCTCCCAGTCTAACTAGATGCAGCTGAATATCAATACCGACATCCTAAGATAGAATGGTCATGAGATTTTTTAGGCTTTTGACGATCACTTTTGATTGTCATAGATGAACACCTGTGACAAATTATTGACAATCGATAGTACGATAATCGAGAAACACTAAGGTGTCCAAATATTTTAATAATGGTCCGGTTCGGACCATTATTAAACCGGGGCAAGGGTTGCTTAACCTTGCAGATTGTTCGGTCAGCGTAGTTATTACTTAGCCGTGAGCCCTTACATAACCACAAGGTGTATTAAATTTCTGATAATTATCAACGTCATTAAACAACATTGCAGAATCCGCCTCATCTCAGGCATTGACCCGAAGACGCCGCAAGGTCACTGCGATGTAAGGGAGGTCGTAAAGACTTAATTATGTATGATGTTGCGTAAAATTGAAGTCACACATTGACACTGCACTTCTTTGACGTAAGATTATGGATAAGAATTTGGGTTAAGAACGGCTAATATTGAATTTGTTTTGTTTGGTATTTCTATTACCAAGATTTGTTAGATAAGTATTGATATATTGAAAAGTGAAACTACTGCTTTTCCTGCCTTGAAGAAATTATTAACATCTCGTTTATTATCTTTAAAAAAATAAGTTTTGTGTCCGCAAAGGATTTTTTTTCTTTTATTCCATTGATGATTCTGTTATGGAAACGTAAGACCTTTGACTTAGCAATCTAATTGATCATAAATGAGTCAAAGGTCTCGATATCGAATCTAAGGTACACACACACCTCTCGTTTTTCGAAATCTTGCGCTAATTATTAACACTCGAAAACATCGTGAGGAAACCTGCATGCTTTTTTACCTTAGTTATTATAATTGAGTATACTATTTCACAATAGTTATCAGAGAATTGATGGGGAAAGTGATGAACTACCTATAGCCTAATCTCTTATTCTGAGAGGAGACCCGAACCCAGCAGTGGGACGGTAAATTGATGATTATGAATGGTTAAACTCACATAGCATTCCTAGTATCTGGCACCGGTCTATTGCTGGGCAGGTTGTCGGACGCGGCCTGGTTGAACCGGTTCCTCACGTAAGGGTCGGAGTCTTTGGAGCCCCCCGCCACGTAGCCAGCCTCGTCGAAGTACGCGCGGCCCGTGGTCCCGGTGTTGCCGGTGTTGAACACTTCCTCAGGTGATGCTGGACTGCTCTCTGGCTCCTCTACGTCTGAATGCTGCTTGATCAGACGAAGAGCTATGTTCTCTTCCTGTAACAAGGTGGAGACAATGTTTAATAAAGACATTAGGAATGAAGTTTTTAGTCTATTTAAATTTTTTAAGGCAACTCTATGACTAAGCTGGTTGTCAACAATCTACAATACTGCTTCTGCGTTATCTAAACAATTCCAGTATAAGGTGACCTCTAATTGTATAGAAAACTTATTAATAAGCCAGATAACTTTAATGTTATAATATCTTTATAATTATGAAGCCGATGTGTACTTTATTTTGTTACCTGGGTAATGTTAAAAAAAAACCGTATTCGACTGTAGAGGTTTGGGCCTCTAGAGAAATCACATAAGTACGTAGGTTACTTTTCAGAAGTAATCCAGACCCAATTTGGACGTCCTTAAGTATCTAGTACTTCAAAGTCTAGTTGGTACATACCGTCCTTATAGTTAATTCACAGTCATCTCGCTTTACGCATTCTTAATTAAAAGACATCTAAAAGCTTCATTAATAGTGATCGGCAACAGTCTTCGTGTATCTTTGAAGAAAAATCTAGTAACTAGATTTTTCTCCGAAGTGCCACAATCACATAGATTCTAGTTGATGATCAATCTAGGTACCTGGGTGACCGAACTTTGCTACGACTAGATGGAATTACTACTTCAACAAAATTGACCTAGTTTTTTCACACATGTTTTGGGTGCATTTCCTTGTCTTGTACATCTCTCTGATAAGCACAGTAAGCATAGATTAGTTTGGACTTCAGTTATATATATTTCATCGTAAGGTAGATACAAGAAATTTTCGAACTAGGGGTGATGCCAACCATTACCTATGGATTCATACTCCAGCCCACTCCTGGAAGTTTATGGAACGGGTGACAACCTACTCTTGGATACATTGCTGAAAATCAGCAAGTCTCCACCACCAGTATATTTATTTATGTTATCAGATAATATTGATATATTGCGTAAAACCCGATTACCAGCTGACCTTGGCAGTTCCACTGGCCATCCGTTTCACTGACCCTGACATATCGTCTTTCTAACCTACTTCATTAGTATACGATCTGTATGCTAATCTTCCAACTGGTTTTAGGTATAATGTCATCATCTATTTTGTAACAGAAATACCTGTTACATTTTTGAGGCCTTCCATTCAAAGTAAAATGAAGAGTATGGAGTAAATTTTAGGTAAAATTCTGTATAATAATAAAATCTTTGTAATCCAAGATACGTATTTACTGTATTTATTTATTTACTTTGTACCTATACACAATCGTTACTTTGTAACACACCTTCAGGTATCCTCCAAAAGGTTAGACAGTGATATACACCCATAATTCACCGGTATGTTTAGGTGTTGGATGAATGTCATAGAAGAACACTGCTTAACCTGGGTATTGAATCGAAGAATCGAAGCGTACTGCTTCACTGCTGCTTTACAGGACCACTAGGCTGACGAGGTTAGTGATTTTTTCAATCAGCTAAATTGATGCTGTAGGGTTCAATCTTGTGGTTAGAGGGATGGATGAGCATAGACTCATGATGTACCTAATTATTTTATTGCCATGGTCATTAATGTCAGAACTGTTTAAAGCTTTATCTAGAAAGTTTATTGATTACGTATGTACCTGCAATTTAAGATTCCATATTGAGATACTAGTAAATTATATTATTATGGAGAGTTTAGCACTAATCGTTCTTTAACAAGCAACATGATTACACCGTTTAGAAAAATAGCAGGCATCGTTAGGTCAAAGAGAAATCTCGGAATCATAGGCATTTTTCAAGTCATCAACCGTGTGAAATGATACATTCGTTTCTTGTAAAATCTTAAATCACGTATCACAACGAAAGCCTATGGAGAGAATGTCTAAATATCAAACATAAGATACATATTATTCTCATTAAATAATGGTGATTAAGATGTATCTTTGATAAGAAACGAGAGATGTCTCTGTCTTAAAGAAAAAAAAATGGGATGACGTTTTAACCATTTTCTGGGGCAACCAAATTTATTATGAATGAAATTCGTACCATCATCGACACGCAGAAGAACAATTTTTCGGATTATTATGGACTTGAAACCGTGTTTAGAACTGCGGCCCACGAAACTAAAGAACAGATAAGTACACTACGACCACGACAGGATATCTCTTTGACCTGAAAGTAGGTAGCTGCCATTTTAAAGAGGAGATTATGCCCAGTAGTCGAACTGTAGAAATGGATTGTCAAAATGCCCGTCATAGCCCGAAAAACCTGATAACTACTTTATAATGATTATTGGTATTGCCCAGAAATTGGATTACTAGATTGATAGATAGGCAATATTGATATTATTTAGTTGCATCTGGTCAGTAGAATAACATCTGGTACTTGGAAGATGGCTAGAATCATAATTGTCAATCTCATTTTCGGCATAATTATCATTATCATTAAGTATACAGTCACTATGACATAATAAAATGATAAATGAGTATTAGAAAATTTGATTGTCCTATCTTTATAGAACCTTCATCAACTATTTAGCAACATAAATAGATAAATTACAATTGTTAGTTGGGAGGAACAGTTCATCACTTAGCTATATGTTGTTCTCCATTTATCAGTCATTTGATTTACACAAATTAAATTCAGAAATAATTTGATTTATGACTGTGCGCCTAATTGATCTGTCAAGATAGTTGTAATGATGATTTATGGATTTACTTTGGTGAATATGGCCGTATGTATTTGTCTGAACTTATGTAATTATTGTGAATGGTTTGTACCGTGTTTATTCAAGTAAAAAAAGTTGGGAGAACTATAGAACTGTCTACAGATGGATTTTACGTACACCAGTGAGTTCTTCCGACCTATCTAATAAGTAATAACACAGGGCGAAATTAACCCTTGTACAATGAAAAATCCAGTATATAAAATAGTTTTCTAAATGGAAGAAAAGTATAATGTGCTGCGCCGCCGATATATTGGAAAAGAGGGAAAGATCCGCTTGGCAAAAATAGTTGACTATTTGTCTTTATTCACTTAGTTATGAATTACATCACTATTACATGCTAAAATATTGTCTCGCGTTTGTCACGGACTGTTTACTAAAGCTAACGACTGTGTTGCCTCTAAAGGTCAAAGATGGCGGTTATTTGACGTATATTGACGGGTCAAAACATTGTAATTTGACAGATTATAAAATCTATCAGATGCTGTCAATGTCGTTTATATCTTGTCTACGGATAGGGCAAGGGTCTCTCTATGCTTTCAGGAAAATATAAAAATGACGAAATGGGAACATTTATTTAAAATAAATGTATAGGTACGGTGTTAATGTGTTTATTTTCTTTAGTAATAAAACATGTACAATAATCACGTGAGTTAATTTATCGCAAGTCAAGTCCACCATTTGACACCATTTTGACAGTGACGCTCTAATAATTTACGTCATTGTGACGCGGTCTGTCAAAGTTAAGTAAAAAAGACGGCTCGTTTTTTTGTTTTATTAGTAGGTATTTACGGTCCGTTAATTTTGTGGCTTAAAGTCATCTTTATTTTATTTGTCATTAACTTTGATGCGTAAATTTTCTTCACTGTAATAATTATAATTTAAGAAATGCAAATATAGGTACCTAATTGGGTATTTATTTTAATGGGGTTATTTAATAGTACATGTTTACCTTCGCGAAGATCTTTAATTGTTTTTTTTTGTTATAATTGCATTTTTGTGGAAAGCTTCGGTGGTGTCTGTCTGAGGATAGTCGAATCTACTTTGTTGTATCGCCAAAATATAATGGAGAGGTATCGTCTGGCCGTTGCAAGTGCTGCTCAAAATTTCAGATTAACCAATAACTTAGATACGAGTCATAATATGCATCACCACTCACTGTTTACTATCCCACTGCTGGGCATGGGATAAGAGGAGTTCCCGAGTTAGGCGATAGTGAGATAGGTTTGGTAGACTTCACACACCGCAGCCACCCGTCAAGTTTCCTCACGATGCTTTGATTAATCGAGTGATTAATTTACGCACAAGACGGTCCAATGGTCATATTACTAAGCTATCTTGGATCTTAATATACATGTCCCCATAACTATATATACCGACAATCTTAATATCCAAATCCGCCCAACATCCTGCACTTGAAAGCTATCAAGCAATCAATATTCACAGTTTTCCCTCCGATAAAGTTCTCTCAAGTTTCCAACCGACGCAATTAAATGAGGAATGCAATTGATTTTGCATAGCCTTCCAGTCCTGTTCGCTAATAAACGCAGCGATAAAGTAAGCTCGTGTCTTAGGTATGCAGAGCTTTCTACGAGCCTACTGGAGTAGCAAGCAAAACTTGTAAACAGTGAAAGTGTTTGGCCGGTATAGAATTATCGGATTTTAAGACATAAAATGCAATACTTAGTATCCTTTATTGCTTGGATTAAAGGTCGTATACGTTCTCACAATCTCTTACCGGATTCATAGAGATAGCCCGGTTGCCTATAAGGCAATATTTGGCTTGGGTAAGCACAATCATAATTATTTCGTATTTAGAAGTAATTATATATATCTTATCTTGCTATGGGGGCTCGTACAACCAGCAACACTTCGACCCAATGGGATCTTTTGTGTTGTCCCCATTACCGTATATTCCTTACTCTAGGAAGAAGTGGTTTATGAATGCGGCTAACCCACTGAGAGGAAGGAACCTAAAATCTTCCGGCTTCGGGTGCCCGTTGCCGAGAAGACTCATCCGTTTCGTCGCCAGGACGTCACAATCGCACAGGATATGCTGCACAGTAAAAGTAATTAAATTGAGTAGGGTCTTTTTACCACCAGCTTCAGTATACCGACGACCTTTAAGTATGTCGGTACCGGTTCTAAATAGGGTTTTTTGGGTAATGTCTCGTAATTTTACCAAAATACTAGAATTAACTTAATTTATAAAAAGTTAATCAAGTACACAAAATGCTTTGTATAACTTCCCAACGGTGAAAGAAATATTCAAATCGGTCCAGTAGTATCGGAGCCTATTCAATTCAAACAAACAATCAAAGTATTAGTATCGAAGTATAGATAACATAGAACTGTATGGATCCATGATATTGAGGCTAGGTCGACGAAAGCATAAATAATATATTAAAGAGATTTTTTAAATCTTTATTTAAATGAAAAGGAGATTTGATCAAATAAGATCATGCCATCTCCATAAGTTACATACTTACATATATAATTAATATTATAGCATATATAGTAATAACAAGAACTATCTTCTTTTTAATATTAAAGAGATGAGAGAGATAGAAAAGCACATGAAAATATTATAAATAATATATTTTTTCAGGTGCTCAGGGCAAGTTAGTTTGTGAAACTTTAACATATGGGGCTCTTGGGGCTCATTTATCTATAAAGGACCAATGCTACCAACGTATTTTACTATATTCTGGGGTTTTAACAAAACGCTACTTCGGTAGTTCGTTAGCGCGACCGTTACTAGGCTTTTCTGTAAAGCCTAGTCGCTCAGAGTTTCGGTCTGCGCCCGGACTAACATGGGACCTAAACAATAAACATACCAGCGTACTGTGGGTGTGCATCTGTACACCTCTGCTTAACCATTTGGGGTATATATACGTGATGGTATGTTATTTTTATCTGAGAAAGGTATATCTGAGGTGGTTACATGCGTGGGACGGCCACCAACGAGATGGACTGATTTATTTTATTTATTTATTTTACTTTAAATACAACGGTCTAGGACCAATTACAGTAATTAAAGACACTACTTTTTAACCCCCGACGCAAAAACGACGGGGTGTTATAAGTTTGACGTGTCTGTATGTGTGTGTGTCTGTGGCATCGTAGCTCCCTAACGGATGAACCGATTTTGATTTTGATTTTTTATTTGAAAGGTGAATTAGTCGGGAGTGTTCTTAGCTATGTTTGATAAAAATCGGTCCAAGATGGTCGCCGCCACAAAATAGAGAATTACATATTTTTTCACAACTCCCTCAATATGGGTATCAAATGAAAGGGCTTAACTAGGAAAACACTATACACTATGATAAATTTCAAATCCAAGATGGCCGCCACCACAAAATCGCAAATTATATTTCGTGTCGGGGGATTTCTAAATTTTTAATTTAGGTTATTATATTAATCTTTCTCACAAAACTTCTGGCATACCGACAATATCTTCGACCATTCATCAGCAAACAGATCACAGCTTGGATTAAAATCCAAGTGAGAGTTCAGCGCAGCGAGAGTGCTGATGACCTGGTAAAGGTCGCTGGAAGTCGTTGGATGCAGGTAGCATGCGTCCGGTCTCTGTGGAAGTTAATGGGGGAGGCCTTTGTTCAGCAGTGGACCTCTTTTGGCTGACATGATGATGATGATCATGATGATATGACCCCATCGGCTTAAATTGTTTTCCGTTTTGTTTTTTTCTTATAGGTAAAACCAGGCGATTGTTCAGTGTTGCTATCTCTCATATAGTACCACTATATTCCCAAAGCAAATAGGAATTACAATAATATTATGAATAACTCACTGTATATCGACAACTAGTCGTAAATTACCGTACAATAGTGTACATGCACTGCCGTGCAATTTAAATACAATTACGTATCAAGAAGGCGGGACGCTCTCACAGAAAACCCTGTATTTTCCAACAATAAGCGGTAGTTAGGAAGCGGTACAGTGCAGTGCATTGAAAGTACAAGTGTGTAGCACTACAGTGTAATGCGTGTGTAGTGTCGCGCTCCGTAAGGCGTGACCGACGCGGTTTGAGCTTGACAAGCTTGGCGGGATGTTAGGGCTGCCGTTATGTCATTGTCACCTGAGAACCATTTTGCATTTGTTTACCGCACAAATTATACTTTAAAAAAAATTAAGAATTTTATCATGTTTTAAAGAAAATTTTCCTCGCTCTAGTAAATATGTTTCTCCTCTACGCTAAGCACGCAGACCAGGAATACAGACGCCGTGCAACGTTATAACCATCACTTAATTTTATTATTATTATTAAAGCCAACACTTTTAAGTTACATAAATTACGTTTCTTTAGTGTTTAACGATCTGTGGGCAATTAAATTTCTAAGTGACCTTACATCGTGCGGCTATATCGAACATTAGTGGCCTTTGACTCAGCTTGTTACTTAACAATTTTCTAATTATATTAGCAAAGATTGAGACAGAGGTTATAAAAACATATCATATTTTTTTATCTATCTATATCTTTACTATTATTGTGTTGACCGACATACCAAGAAAACATTTACAAAATCATAACAATCATCTATTAAGTTAATAGTGTAATAGCCCGATTAAATTATACAAATTTGGGCCATTAAAAACTTCTATAATGTTACCTAACACAAAAATTACGAAATTTTGTCAGCCCTATAGAATAGATACCGACCGCTGAGCAAACTGTGAAATGTTTACCATTAATATGGCAGCGAGTGTACGGAACGTGTGATTCTATAATTGTGGTACAGTTATTATGTCCGCCAGTATTCCGGTTCTTAGTTATAATAATCTTCGTGACATCAAAACAAACGCTTTGTTAATTAAATGTTTTCCTCGCAGATTTAAATCGGGAATCCTAATGTTAAGGCTGCGGTTACGGAGCGATGGCGATATTATGACTAGTTTTTTTAAGAAAACATAATTTATTTATTTATTAAATCAAATAAGGCACACCAATGACATATTTACTGTTTACTGTTACTCGTTACATAAGTCTTCATACTGTATAAATACGTCACTTAGAGGTAATAATAAATAATAAATAAATATCTTGGGACATTTTTACACAGCACCATCTAGTCCCAAACTAAGCAGAGAACTTGTACTAAACAATGGATACAATACTTATATACTTTTTTTTTTATAAATACATACTTATAATATATAAGAAACACCCAGACAAATACAAACATCTAAGTTCATCACATAAATGTTTGTGTCTTGTGGGAATCGAACCGACGACCTCGTGATCAGCAGTCCGGTACTCGAAATACTAGACCACAGACGTCGTCAAAAAGGTATGCACACTACTTTTAGAAATAAATGAGAAACTACCTATGGGAAACAGGCGTGAAGATATATATGTATGTATTAAATACTTTATAGTAATACCGTCTGCCATCGCAGCAAATGCCATCACCGTCTGCCGTGTCCTGTGGCCGTGGCGTGACCTTTAGAAAAATATCTAAATCTTTGATTGCTTATAGAACTGAGGTAGAAGAAAGAGATTTTTTCAATCTTCCTTTCTATATTTTAAACTAATACAGATTCGTGGTCGTCAATTACCTAGTCACGAATTCGCACAGAGTGTCGTGTTGCAAAAAAATATACCTATACTTACACAAAACACAATTTTAATTTATAAATTTCACACCCAAAAATCGTTTCTGTGTTGCAATATTTCGAAGATATAAATTAGATTCGATTTCGATAACAATCGCAGGATATTACAAAATTAATATTACTTTTAAGGATCTGATATTAAGATGTGGATTATTTAAATGACATAACATTTTATTTCGCAGATATCGTATCGATATCGTAAACTGAAACATTATGGTGAAGTTAGCCCAGTATTTTAGGGTAATAATTATGGGCCTAGGTTATCACCATAATCCTAACATGCTATTGACGTTAAGCTTGACTACTACGCGGTCTACAGTCCTCGGATCGGTTCCCGGATTGAGCGAAGTTTTGTTAGTTTTTTCTATGACTTCTCAGTAGCAGCCCGGCTGATAGCAATAGGCTCGACCATACACGTTGATGAACTGTGGGTCATCATCAACAGCCTGTATTCGTCCACTGCTGGACGTAGGACTCTCCTAATGAACGTCACAGAGCCCGATCTCCGGCTTTCCTCGTCCAGTTGCTGCCAGCTGCCATCCGCAAGTCGTCACTCCACGAACTATGGGTGTGCATGTAAATATCTTGAGACATTTTTACACAACACTATCTCGTCTCAAACTAAGCAGAGCTTGTACTATGGGTACTAGACAATGGATATAATACGAATATACTTTTTTTTTGTAAATACATACTTATAATACATAGGAAACACCCAAACAAACAAAAACACTTAAGTTCACCACAATAAATGTTTGTGTCCTGTGGGAATCGAACCCACGACCTCGTGATCAGCAGTCCGGTACTCGAATCACTAGCCCACAGACGTCGTCAAACATCATCAAATGTACAACAGTATATCGCCTAGCCTAACCCCATATGTAATGCAATGTAAATTGCAGTGGCAACTAGCTAGGTCTGAGCCAGGCTTTACGTCTATAACCGGATCTCGGTAATGCGGTGTCGCAACCGCAGTCAAGGACGCTCGCTGACCGCCGCGCGCGCAGCCCGCCGCCGCCCGCGCACCGCTTTCACTATCACGCACCCAGTAATTGGATTAGTATTGACTAATCTCGTGTGGGCACGCACAATGCAGATGACATTTATTTAAAACTAGTGTTTGATGTAATACACGAACACGTTTTTGCTGATCTAGCTAATCAATAAGACAACGTTGAGTGCGCGCCGTCAGTGCATATTTGACGACGTCTGTGGTCTAGTGGTACCAGAGGTACCAGAGGTCGTCCAGAGTAGTTTTTACCAGCACAGAATCGGTTATAAGGATACATCATTTAAACTTTCACTATTACGTACAAACTATACATAATTGGATTTTTATGGATTAACAAGCTTGTGATGAGAGTCGCGTACGCACATCATTAATAATAATATAATAATACGCTTGTCCCTCTGAAGGCTTAGGCAGAGGACAGTATACGCTGTAAAGTCACGAGCAAAAACATATAAGTAATCACTAACAAAAGTGCTTCTTCTTCTTTAGGTGCCTCTCCACTACTGAAGGTCGCCAGTCATCCTTTTAAATTCTTCCTTGTTTAGTGCCAGTCTGAACAGATCTTCTACCTTCTTTATCCCAGTCCATTGTCGGATGTTGCGGAGCCAGGATAATTTTCTTCTTCCAACACTTCTGTTGCCCGGAACTTTTCCCATCATTATTGTTTGCAGCAGTTGGTAGCGCTCATGTCTTAAAACATGTCTAAGGTACGCAACTTTTCTCTGTTTGATAGTACGTACAAGTTCGGGCTTCTCTCTTCTTATTCGTTTAAGGACTTCAATATTCGAGACCTTATCTGTCCAGCTTATGCGGAGCATACGGCGATACGCCCACATCTCCAATGCTTCCAGTCTCTTACGGAGGTCTTCTTTGATGGTCCAAGACTCGCAACCATACATTAGGACTGGCCAAATATAGCACTTCAGGAGTCTATAGCGGACCGTTATGGATAGTCTTTTTGTGGTTAGAACTTTGTTCATCTTCAGAATGAGGTTCTTGCAGTCTCTATCCGAATGCGTATCTCTGTGTCACTCTCCCAAAAGTGCTAAATAGATTTTTTCATGAATGAACGATTGCAACTTTGTGATAACACAAATTTCACTATAGTATTAGTTCGTAAATACTGTTCGTTATATCACACAAGTTCTGTTAGTACTTTAGGAGAAAATCGATTTAGCACTTTTATTAGTGTATACATGTTTTTGCTTGTGACTGTACACTCTATAATCTTATTACATAATTATCAGAACTCGAAAATACCACCTCTGGATAGCCGCCGATAATTTCAAAAACGGAGCATTTGTATGAAATTATCTGCCAATTAATTTAACGAGAACTTACAGGAGGTGATTAAACAGGCCCTAAGTATTTCAAAATCGAAATACTCTGCAATACTTTGCTTTACCCGTGCCCCGGAGAGCACGTAAACCCGTCGGTCCCGGTTGTCCTACGACCATCTATGACAATCGTTAGTGGTAGTTAGAAACCTAAAAAGCCTGACAACCAGTCTTGCCTTCGAATATCAGTATTGCCCAGACATTGGGTTGCGGAGGTCTGATGGCAGTCGCTCCGTGTAAAATGCTGATATTCGGCTGCATCCTGGTTGGACTGGAAGCCGACCCGAACATGGTTGGGAAAAGGCTAGGAGGAAGACTGTTCGACCCGGGAATCGACCCCCAGGACAGCAGCAGTCTCGCTTACAACTATAACACTGATGAGGCGTGCACATTGTATAAACAATAAACTCCTATAATCATTTCCGCGATTATTTCCCACAGCCCGGGCTCGAATAACATAATTTCCTACTATAATCAATAGAATGTTGTCTTTTGCAATTCCCATGGGTCTCATGGCCAAGGGAATTGCCCGTGACATCGGTTATATCCGCCAAATTGTCTTGTATTGAAAACAAATACTCGTTTTATAACTAGTTTAAGACATACATACAGTTCTCGCGAATCTTATTGTCCGGCTTGAAGTTGGCGCGAATAACTTCAACACCAAAAACCGGAGATGAAAAAATATTGGACTAATCTAATAATCAACCCATATACTGTCCCACTGCTGGGCAAGGGTCTCCTCTCAGTATGAGAGGCATTAGGCTATAGTCCACCACGCTAGCCCAATGCGGGTTGGCAGACTTCACATGCCGTCGAGAAAATCTCTCAGGCATGCAGGATTTCTCACGATGTTTTCCTTCACCGTTAAAGATATAACTACGCACATGATTTCGAAAAGTGAGAGGTGCGTGCCTTGGATTCGAACTCGAGACCTTTGACTTGGCAGTCCAGTGGTCATACCCCTAGGCTATCACTGCTTGTAACTATGTAAATTGGACTATAATAAATATTAAAAATTTAGAAAACCCCTGACACGAAATGTAATTTGCCATTCTGTGGTGGCGGCCAACTTGGATTTGAAATTTATCATAGTGTATAGTATTTTCCTAGTTAAGCCCTTACAATATGGAGTTGTGAAAAAATATGCAATCCGCTATTTGTAACGGCGGCCATCTTGGACCGATTTTCATCAAACATAGCTAAGAACACTCCCGACTAATTCACCTATCAAATAAAAAAAACAAAATCGGTCCATCCGTTCGGGAGCCACAGACAGACACACACACACACAGATACGTCAAACTTATAACACCCCGTCTTTTTTGCGTCGGGGGTTAAAATCGAAAGCTCAAGTCGTAAGCTGTCGTTTTAAATAATTTTATCGGGTTGAAGTTAGCTCGTGCCAACTTCAAGCCGGACAATATAATTGGCGAGAATTTTACACTCACTTTGACAGGGGTAGGCAGGAGCTAGAGTCCGACAGTTGCTACGATTCCTGCATAGGTACTTCATTTGTTTTTTTTTTTTGAAGTTTCTATATAAAACTCAGTAACACATACAGTTCACGCCAAACTTATTGTCCGCGTTGACGTTGGCACGAGCTAACTTTAACCCGGCCGTAAAAATCGGAGAAAGATAAATATTGACGACTACGACTTGAGCTTTCGTTTATATTTATTGAAATCTAATATTTTTCTTTCTCCGATTTTTGCGGCTGGGTTAAAGATAGCACGTGCCAACTTAAACCCGGACAATAAGTTTGGCGAGAACTGTACATACCGACAAATTGGGGGTGTTCATTAGTACACGTCTGCCGAACCTTTCGAGAAATACACGCGTGAATGTATGTTATGTGTTGTTTTATGATATGCACGTCTAGAAAGTATTACTAATAAGTATCCGGTATCATAAAAATTAAAAGCAATAAGGAGTTATGGTAATGTTCAGTTTTATTTATTACCTATTTACTTTGACTAAGTACTTATAAAACTCTTATGATTTCCTGTGCGTGTCAGTTTGTATTTTATTAGTTTTTTTTTATGTTTAGGCATACATAGGCAAAGTTTGTTTATTTTTTTGGTAGAGTGCTGATTAATTGATCGCTTACTGCGGTTAGTCTGTGGATGGGTGACCATTCTTAGTTCGAGTATCGAGTCTTCTACGTACATATCTCGAAAAGCGTTACGGCGTCGTTCCCCAGTGTTTTTTACCTGGCGTATGATAGTAACTATTGTTAGCTTTGTAGTTATAAGCCCGAAAAGTTTCATCCATTATTCCTAAGGATATCGGTCATCGCATAAATATTTGTTCTGTGGGAATCGAACTGTCGACTTCTTGATCAGTTGATACTAGAACCACTAGACCACGTCGACAATGAACTGATTAAAAACAAACACATAAAAAACAAATTTTATTGAATCCAAATATAGCAGTCACGCAATTCTGCATTGAGATTAGCTAGATACCAATCAATCACGGATAGATTAAAACGCAAATAATTTTTATTTAACACTTTCTAAATTGTAAATACTGCCTATAAACATGGCTTGAGAATCTTTAGATTGTAATGATCAGTGGTTTTCAAAACGTGATGTACAAAATTTTAATTTATTTATTTAGATGGCTGATTTAAGAAGATTTACATACAAAAGAAACAATAACCCATCGGACATGGTAATTCTATGCCATTTACAAATATTGACTCACTCAGTTGTCACCAGTCCTAACTGATTTCTGGGGCCTACACAATTTGTAATTCGAATCGACAGACAAAAACAAAATGTATGGAAATGTCACAAGCTTTCTACAAATCGGGCTGTCACTAATGTCATATCCATACATTTTGTTTATATTCGTTTGTTGATTCGAATGTCAAATTACAAATACTCTAGGCGTGTACCGTTTATTGCTAAGTATAGGTAAAAGAAGAAACGACTAATAATATTTGCAATGTGTGCTGGAATTAGCACATTAACACAATTCTAAATCCTTTTTGTGCAAAATGTCTATGTATTTTCAGTTTAGAAACATTTCTCAAAAAAAAACCTAGGTTCAGTTACGTTGAGAAAATACAACAAAAAATATGTTTACATCACGCAATTTTGTTTACAAAAAGTTTACAGTTTTTTTGTAAACATGATTTCTTTACCGCGGGCTGGAAGTAACTTAGCATTCAGGACGCAGCCTTCTGAATCTTCTGATTACATCACCAACTACATAGAACACATCAATCATATTTCACAATAGTTCCTGAGATGCGCCCGTCTCCGTGTTGCAATTTATACCGATTTTGTAGAAATTACGAGTAGGTTGTTACGAGTGACGTCATCACATTGGTACAATTCCGGATATTGTAAGTGTTACAAGGGCAGAAGTTATTACTTTTCTACACTTAATTTTATAACATGTGAGAGTTCGCCGGGCTCATATCGGGCCAATCATGCACAAATCTAAGCTCTGAACTGCTACTGGGAAATTATCAAAAAACCCGACAATAATGCTCTACCCGGGAATCGAAGGCAGGACCTCTAGCGTAGCAATCGCTTTTACGTCAACGTAATACGTAATGGGGCAGTACTTTATATTCCTTAGATTTTATATTTGATTAAACTTACCTATCCTATAAAACAACTATTTTTTGGTAATTATTGAACCGTTTGAACTAATAAATAATAATTAAGGCAGTGTCGCATACATAATTAACTATTTAAACTTTGCCCCGAAGCGATTGCAACTGTCATGAATTACTTTTGACACGTCAAAAGTCAAATGCACTGACCTTGTAACGGCGGCATACATACCTCGAGTCCAGTTCCTGCGTTTGGCACCCTTTCACAGCGACACAAACATTAATTATCGAAAAAGTACAAAAAACTTTCCTAAGGTTTCTGTTCAAAAGGTTATATAATTTCTTTCCTTATATGTACCCCACTAACTATCTTTTAGGGATGTTAGGCTATAACTCGTTAGAGGTGAGGAGAGGCTTTGATCAGCTCGCGGTAGCCTGCAAAACCCTTAGAGGACGTATCGACAGTCCTGAGCTTCATGGCCTCTTCTGTCGACTATATGTACCCGACAAGTACATCGCACATCGTCAGAGCCGCCGGCACAATTTATTCGCACCGCCGTCATCCAAAACTGTCGCCAGAGCAGAGTCTCCGGTGTGTCGTACCCTAAAGATGCTCAATGCCCTTCTCGCTGCCAATCCTAAATGTGATATGTTTGCGGGTAAATGGGAAATAATAATGCGTGTATGTTTAGTGTTCTGTGAGGAAATGTACGCAAGGGTGTCTACTGTTCCATGTTAGATTTTAACTTGTATATGTCTATTTTTAAATTTTTATGTTAATTAATGTAATTGGTCTTTTGCCGTTTTAATTAACTTTAAATAAATAAAATAAATAAATAAATAAAAATAAATATGATTAATTAAAATTTATTTACAGTATCGTTTGACGCAGATATCAAATTAAAAAATATGCTATAGGTAGGTCTTGGAATCAGTTTCCAAAGTTTTATTAAGTACTATGAAATTCAGAGTTAGGATTTTTGAAAAAAAAATTGAGTGTTCGACATAGCTACTTGTTCCGGGTTTGAAAAAAATAAGCGAATTTTTTTATTGCATGGATGACGAGAAAAATTAAACTCCTACTAAGTGGCAACATTAAAAAAAGTTACCTATTAGCAAATTACGGTAGACGGTGTTTAGGTAATAATAAGGATATGATTTATGTCCATGTTATGTAACAAAAATGTATGTAACATATAATTTCGTTTTAGCCTTTCATGAATTCTGGTCAAAGCGCATTTAGAACAAGCTAGAAAAAAGCGTTACGATGTCTAGACCAATTTGATTATCTGTATATTATTATTAATCGGAGATTTATGTAAGATTTATCATCGTGTCGTAAGAAACTGCAATATGCTATTCAAGTTTACAAATTAGAATCATAAATCATATTTAATTACTTACTATTTATATATATTTTACACTGTGTTTCGCAGTTTTACCCGCGTTTATATTTATAAATATCTTCTAAACTCTGTAAGATATTGAAACGGGACATACGAAAAATTATGTTTTATATAAAAATGTGTAAATACTGCCTCAAAGTTTTAGCACACTGTGTGTCCCGTCCGCCCGTTTGCCGCAAAGACAGACAGGCAGACACTAGACACTTATGTTTTATTCATTGGTATAAATCACCACCATTTCTGGGACATTAGGTACATTAAGCTCCCGGAACAATCTCTTCAGAAAATCATTTAAGTATGTACCCTTCTAGCAAAGTTTTACTGTCGCCTCAATCTTTTGGAGGCGGGTGCTCGTAGCTGCGGTACAGTTTTTAACTAATAAATAAATAAAATAATAATAAATAAATATCCTGGGACATTTTACACAGCACCATCTAGTCCCAAACTAAGCAGAGCTTGTACTATGGGTACAAGACAATGGATATAATACTTATATACTTTTTTTTTGTAAATACATACTTATAATATATAAGAAACACCCAGACAAACACAAACACTTAAGTTCATCACATAAATATTTGTGTCTTGTGGGAATCGAACCCACGACCTCGTGATCAGCAGTCCGGTACTCGAACCACTAGACCACAGAGGTCGTCAATACTACTAATACGTGTAAAATTATGTTTATCTTACAAAAATCTATCTCGTCCCCTATTAGATGGGACCTAAAAAACACCGAATTGTAGGTGTACGTTAGTATAGATACATCTGCCTAACCCTACAGGAACAAGGGAGGTGGTGGTACTTATGTTATTTTAAAAAAAGTTGTCAATTTATTAACACTTCACATGCTCGTTTAACTTTATTGGGTACTTTCTCAAAAATCTCTTCGTCCAATTAAGGCCGCGAAGCATAAAATTGAACAAAACTTGTACAAAACACGCGCAGGTAATTTAAAACTCGTTTACCAGGCTAATATGTTTGCCGACTAAAATTTTCGTGTGAGAGGATGTTGTGAATTTGCGATGTGCACGCGTGGAACAGAGGTCATAAGGACACGGAGTAGAGAGAAAATGGAGTTGTCAATGTCAGTATCGTGTTGACATGTGCAATCTGTCAGCTGGTACTAGCTACTAAAATAGTACCCGGCGCAAAGCGAAGGCGGTTCGCTTAGATTAATAACATATTAATCTAAGGCGGTTCGCTAGTTAAAATAACATTGATTCCTGCTTTTTACAAAAATAGCCCTACATAGCTGCAGTAGCTTTACTAGTCAAGTGAAATGTAAAGTAATCACTGTCAGATAAATAACAAATTACGATGTTTTTTACGTAAAAACGTTCCCAAAGTCCGTCTTTTAAATTCCTGGTTGCTACCCACTACATTAACCAAAGGTCAATGTTATTATATGAGTGAAAACGCTACCATCGAGGGGAATTCACTAGGGGGTTATAGTTTATAAGACGACATCTAAAAATGGACACTACTCATAAATTTGAGCCTCACTTCCCGAGAGACGCGACCGTTTCTATTTATAGCAAAGGGTACTCAATATTTTTAGCATGATATCAAGTACAAGGTCGTTTACACCATATATTCTTGACCTGACTTGCTAATTTGAGGATACATGAGACGATTGGCGTATCTTAGTGGCTTGTTAGACTGCGGAAGTCGTAAGTCCACTTAGGAATGATGAATTGCTGCTAGATAGTTTGCTTTGAGGCGTGGTGTGAATTGTGCGGTCTTTCTCATAGACTGTGACGTAAAATCTGAAGTATTTCTTAATTACATAGGTAGATATGTTAAAGATTCGATTGTCTTCGTAAATACAATTCAATCCACTGTCTGTCTGTAAATTTTCTTGATAGAGAGGTACATTTCACTCTGAGGAAAGACATGAAACTTTTGTCTAAAAAAAGAAATAGTAATTAGTTCTTTCGGTATCCGAGTGAAACAGTGGGCAGTTGGTGGATAATGCGTATTAGTTCGAGATTAGTTGCTAATGGGATTCTTTTAAAAGGTGAAATGATTTTTAGAGGGTCGGCGACGCGCAAGTGATACCCCAAGTGTTGCAAGCGTTCATAGGCTACGGTAACCGCTTACCATCAGGCGGGCCGTATGCTTGATTGCCACATTATTAGTTTAGTTAAGTTTAGCAGGGCGTTTTCCGCACTTAGCCTCATGATTGGGCCATTGTACCACCTTAATGATATGTAGAAAAAAAATATTGCACATGAAGAATATGAATTTGAACTTTATTGTTTCCTTTCTAAGTAACACAATGCGCATTCATAAATGCAGCAACTTAACAATATTCTACGATACTCAATACGATACTACAATATTCTAAGTAAAGGAGACTGATAACTTTACTTTTCCCAATCTATCGCAGTAAAACTATTACCAACCTAATAAATTGGTTTATGAAATGTACTAACGGTCGCGTGCTATTTTATGATACTCTGTAATTTACGTTGCTCTGGGGACTATACCTTTTTAGTACTCTATACCTACATAAAAAAGCTTACGGCAGGTTTTAGAACATACGTACTTTCAAGGTACCTTCGACGGTGGCACGTGACATTTCCAGAGCAGTTAGTACTAGCTAAAAGTTGGTTAGTACTTGGCAGTATAGGTACTTGTAGGGTTTTAAAGAAGTACATGAACTTCCCTTGATTTGAACGGGTAATTCTCCAATCACGTGGGTGTTGCCTTCGTTATAAGCCTAGTAGTCGTAAGTGCTATTGCTACACTTAAAGTTTTGGGTTCGATTCCCATATTGAGCAAAGTATTTTTGTGTTTTTCTGTGAAATTCTCAGCAGCAGCTCAGAGTTGGATTTGTGCCCGGATACTAAGGGACCTAAAGATAGGCGGACTGTCGGTGTACATTGGTACACCTCTGCCCCAACCTTCTGGATGTATGCGTGATGGTATAATATGTTGAGACCTGTCGGAACAAATACGGAGGATTAATGCCAGGACCTATTATGAATTTGCAAGTACCTACCTAGCATGAGAAAGATATTGCTTGTGCGATGCAGGATTCGCTTTGTGATTGGTAATAACTAGTTGTCAGTTGTTTGACAGCGTCATCGTGTACTTTTCCAAGTGGCGCGATAGATGGCGTTACATACATATTCAAACTTCAAATTGGTTATGCCTGCTATCTGAACCGCTAAGTCTTTCAATTTTTGCGACACAAATGTCGTAGATGATCACCATTATCGGAATGATACGGATTGATGATCATAATATCATCATAATTAACCCCACCCATTAATCGACTTACTGTTGGGCACGGGTTTCCTCTCAGAATGAAAGGGGTTAAGCTATAGTCCACCAAGCTAGCCTAGTGCGGGTTGGCC
This sequence comes from Acronicta psi, assembly GCA_946251955.1. Classification (NCBI taxonomy): domain Eukaryota; kingdom Metazoa; phylum Arthropoda; class Insecta; order Lepidoptera; family Noctuidae; genus Acronicta; species Acronicta psi. The sequence continues at coordinate 2,681,743 of OX276475.1, read as the reverse complement.
TGGGATGATAATCTGGACGAATGATATAGATATGGAAAAATACTTGCAGAACACTGCACAGGAACCAGGAATTAATTGCTTACCTGTAAAGAGAATTGTTGAAATTAGTACTTATTTTCACCAATAGATGGCACTGTCCAAATGACGTCATTTTCTGAATGGCGGTGTTAAGATTCTCCGCCATTCAATGACCCGGGCAGTGTTATGTATTGTCAGTCAGTCTAAAACCAAAAGCCAAGAAGAAAAGTATAGTTCACAAGAAGAAGAACAAAAAAGTGTGTAGTGAAAGTTAAAGTTCAAAATAAAATTAGTTCAACGGTCAGTTTGGTTTCCTTCCTATAGTGTGACTATGACTAGAGGGTTATTTATGACATAATAGGTACTTGCTATATTTCTATACTAATATTATAAATAGAAAAGATTTGTATTTTTGTATTGTTGTAATAAGTAAACTCCAAAACTACTGGACCAATTTCAAAAATTCTCTCGCCATTAGAAAGCTACGTCTTTTCCGAGTAACATAGGCTATAATTTATTGGCCATGCGGGCGAAGCCTCTTAAGGAAAGCATATATATTTATGTATATAAAAGAAAACATCGACTGAGTGCAATACCCGAACAACGACGTGTGTCATGTACAAAGAAAAGGGTTTCAGTTTGTAAAGACCTCCCAATTTCATCGTCCCTTCTAAAGAAGTTTGGTAGGTTTTAGTTTCCTCTATAAAACAAAAAGGTCACACAACGACATAATTATTTCCTGAAAAAAAAAAACTCGGCTGCCGTCAAAGTAGAGGTTTTCGTGTTTACTTTAACTTTAATTAAGTTAAAGTGCTTTGCCCTGACCCACCTTAATAACCGAGTGTTAAACAAACTATTTATAGTGAATTTTTAAAAGCAATTACTAACTATAGGTAGAATAGCAGTAGATACAAATATATAACCTTTATTTTTTCGGTCTGTGGCCTCGGCTATTAATAGCCTTTACTTCTTGCGAGGGTCTTTAGGGACGGCTAATGGTTGGAAGCAGAATGGTTTGGGTATGTACCTGTGCCACGTAACATTTTGCGAGAGATTTATTTTTATTCGACTGTGTTAAACGGGCACAAATCCTTAATTACAGACAGTCTAGCCCAGGGATGGCGAACCTTTACTCATCTGTGTTCTAATTTTTATTAAAAAGAAATTGAAGAGACCGTGACGTGCCGATATACAATCTTAATTCAGTAATTAATGGGGGAAAGAATATCGATGAGGCACCTAAAGCCCAAAGTTTAGTGCCCAAAATATTTTGACACGTGCCAGCAATGGCACGCGTGCTATTGGTTCGCCATCATTGGTCTAGTCTGAGGAAGGACATAGGCCACTTTTTAATGTGAAAAAAGGCTGTAAGGGGTTGAAATAGGGGATGAAAGTTATAATAAATATCAAGAACTCGGGCAAAGCCGCTGGCGGAAAGCTGGTCTTCTATATTATATAAGTAAGAAACTGACTAGCTGACTTAGTGATCCATCAACGTACAGCTGAAACCACTAGGTCTAAAACATACATTTTTGCTTTTGGGCTAGCAATACCCAGCAGCCAGCCAGCATCCTCCAGCCCATAAGGTTGTTGCTTAGCTTGACCCCAACATGGATGGTTCAATATGCTTGAAAAAAGGCTAGGAAGAAAAAGAAGTTTAGCCGTTCCGCCGTTCTAGATAGGACCAACGAGGCAGTAAATTAGCAAGTCGGAAGTTATTTATTGATGATGTTCACACACTAAAATAGTAGAATTGGTGTCTTGTTTATGGGATCATGATGGTATGATCCCATAAACAAGACACCAAGTCTACTATTTTCATCTCAATGCATATCTCCTTTACATGTGGGGTCTTGGGATCCCACATTTAAAGGAGATACATTGTGTTTAGTAAGCCACACGTTCTTTAAGTATTGGCAATTTGATCAACGCACACTAGTCCAGCGTAGTTGACTTATGCATCCTTTTCAATTAGAGAAGAGGCTAGTCCTTTGCAGTAGTAATGGGTTCAATTACCACATGTCCCTACGAGTATCTATACAAATATTATAAAGAGGAAAGATTTGATTGTTTGTTTGTATTGAATAGGCTCCGAAACTACTGGACCGATTTGAAAAATTCTTTCAGTATTAGATAGCCCATTTATCGGGGAAGGCTATAGGCTACAAACCATCACGCTACGACTAATAGGAGCGGAGTAGCAATGAAAAATATTGCAAAAACGGGGGAAATTCATAGGACCATGCTGGCGAAGCTAGTATCATATCAAAATTGCCAGTGCATTGCCAATACCAGTGCATAGTACAGGATACTTCCACGTAGATATCTATTTCCTTGTAAGCCGACGGTTTCTCTAGAAATGGTTCGGATTTGCTAAACGTGTTTGGAAAGTGACTTGTTTAGCCGTGCTAGTCACGATCCAGCTTCGGCAAGCTGCACACTTTAAGGGCTGTCACTGTAGCTAAATAAACAATGTAACTAACTCTAGGGGCTGCACTTAGAAACGTCAATTAATGTTAATGAATCGTTAACAAACAGTAGCTACTATATCTTAGCGTATTTTTCCATATTTGAGTTTGTTGTCATTGTAATAATATAATAAATCATTTTTTTTATACCACTAAGGTGGCATTCAAGCATACGGCCCGCCTGATGGTAAGCGGTTACCATAGCCTATGGACGCTTGCAACACCAGGGGTATCACTCGCGGGTTGCCGACCCGAAAAACCTCATAGAGGTTTATGGAGGATTCACTGCGCCGACAGTTTGAGGGAATATTCCTCTCACTGCCAGCGCAGCGCATCCTTAGAAGGAGCTCTGGCGACCTTACTCACTGCAGGAACACAACACATAATAAAGTGTGTTATTTGGCTCATTTAATTCAGAATTAATATTCCATCTACAATTTGTTAGTAACAATATAACTTATAAAACTATGTTAATATTAATAGGCACATGCAGCAGACACAAGTTATGTATAATTGGACAATCTAGTTTACTTGCAATGACATTCAGGGGACTGTTGGTGCTGCCACAAACTGTGTGAAGACTTCTGAAAAACGCGTTAAAAACGCTGTTAAAAATTTAAATAATCCTCATTATTGATAACTAGCTTCCCGCCAGCGGCTTCGCCCGCGTGGTCTTATAATTTTTTCCCCGTTTTTGCTACATTTTTCATTACTACTCCGCTCCTATTAGTCGTAGCGTGATGATATATAGCCTATGTTACTCGGAGATAATGTAGCTTTCCAAAGGTGAAAGAATTTTTTAAATCGGTCCAGTAGTTTCGGAGCCTATTCATTACAAACAAACAAACAAATCTTTCCTCTTTATAATATTAGTATAGATGAAGTGGCATTTAAATGTGATGACTGTTATTATTGTTGAAAATATTCCTTGTTTGCCGTAGTATGGAATTGGGATTCTGGGATATTTTTGCGGAGTTAACAACTATTTTGCTATATCAACGACTGGCTCGTTGGTCTAGTGGTCCCAAACGCGACTGCTACGCTAGAGGTCCTAGATTCGATCCCCGGGTTGAGCAAAGTGTTGTTGGGTTTTCCGTGAAGTCATCTAGTATTAGCTCGGAATCTGGATTTGTGCCCGGTTGATGCTAATGGGGTCGCCCCCTATCACATGGGACCTATACATACCGGCGAAATGTGGGTGTACATTAGTACGCCTTTGCCTACCCCTTCGGGTAATACCGGCGTGATGGTATGGTATGCTATATCAACACAGCCTATGACCAAAAATAGAAAACAATGATATATATATACATATATATATATATACATCTTTAAATACACTTTTACAAATCAATTATAGAAGATAGGCACACACACAGCCCTAAATTCCACTTAATTTATTGCAATACAAATTAAACTTTATTGCGCAACCAATTACGACTACAATAGCATAGCTCTATCAAAGCCAATTTATTAGAATAGATGTGCCTGGTGCATTGTCCTTAAATGCAAATATGTTCGATCGGACATTACTGAGTGGGTGGTTCGCTAAAGATACTTTGATGGGTATTATATTAACATTGAGCTATTATAAACTAGAGAGGACGCCACAAAGCAGTTTCTACTCCACTCAGTTGTTGAGTACCTACTCAAGAACCTATTTAACACTACTCATTTTGATTCTCACAAAAATACTGATACGAGTAGACTACAATGTGGGGTTCATAAAGAGAGTTAAGAGGTTTTTGCAGGGTTGGCAACGCATGAGTGACGGTTCGATGGTGAAAACATCCATAGTCACCTATAACCTACCATCAAGTGGGCTGCATGCCTGTTTGCCACCATAGTGGTACTTATATATATTTTTTAAAGCAAGGTATAACTCAAATGGTTTTAATTGGGTTAATCTTACGGTTATCTCGCTTCAATGTATCTCTATATTTTTTATAAGTTATTAGCAGAGGTTTAATGTCCTTGACAAATTTTATCGAAATCTGTTCAGCGGTTTAGACATGAAAAGGTAACAAACATAGAGTCGCATAAAGTCGCATTTATTTTTATTATTATTATGGATGTTTAACATGGTTTTCATCTAAGAAATGTTTCATTGTATAATCAGAATTACAATTATCGTGAGCTAAGAGAACATGAATATATTACACGCAACATATATAATTGTGTTTATGTAACAATTGTACTTTTAGACCAAAATACGTAATGTAAGGAGGTAGAGGCCACGCGTGTTAAGGTAGGCCGCACGCTATATGCATGAACGGTTTTGATAACTGATAAACGTCTCAAAAATAAAAAAAATATCAAGAAATAGCAATAGGCTCGCCTACAAACGTAGGGCTCGCCCTTTGGGTGTAGATTCGACCATTAACTTGCTTTACCAGTTTTGACAAAAACCTCCGTCCAAATTAAAGGAGGTCATCAAAAGCCCATAACAACTCAGCCCAAATTTGTACCTGAGGTACATGACAGTTGTCAAGTTGACACTTTTTACCATGAAATCACTATAAAAATGTTAATAATGTGGCTGAATGGCGTGCGTTTGACATTTCAAAACTGACACTGAAAACCGATAGCTGTCAAATTGACAGGTTTTATTATAAAAACACTATGAAAATGGTAATAGTGTGTCAAAATGGCGTACGTTTATGCCTATTATAATCTACATAAATAATCCACGAGTAACAAAATATTCGCTCATAAATTCTTCAACGTGCGCCTTATCTAAGTACAAAAAGTAAAAGCTCAGTGCGGCGTCAAGCCGTGGGACCGGTACAGATAAGTATCTGGTTCGCAACGGATACAACGGAGAGATCATCTCTATGCGGACACGCACTATATGGGACAGTTTTTTCTATAGATTTCTAAGCATGGTTTATAGATTGACATTATTAACACAACTTAACTTATTTTAAAAGTGTCCATGGATTTTCTTGCCTGATTCTTCTTCATAGAATCAAGTTTTTGGAACCGTGCATCTAGAATTCATTTAACGTTTGAACATTGAAAGCTCTAGGCTCTTCAATCTCTCTAGGCTCTTCTCAATGATTCTTCTCGTAATTTGACTAAACACAAATTTTTTAGATGTTTTATCTGAAAAATAGATACTTTCTACTTACCACTTATTTAATTTAAGGTAGTAGAAAGTATAGACTATTTATACTTTTATCACGTATTTGAGGACTCTCTTGCTAGAGTTCGTCTGGGGTCGCATTACCAAATGTTATGCCACGCAATATGTTCTAATCTAACATATAATACCTATAGTATATATTGTTGTGTCCTGCGTTTAACACAATATATACTGGAATGGTGTTGGGATTAAATAATAAACATTTGTTAGAGTTTTGTTATACGTGGTGTCACTTGGGGTCTCAGACTCAGAGAGGGAGTGCATTATCTGTCATATATCATGTTGTCAATTGTCAACTGTCAATGTCAGTGTCGCACCTCTCTCTACCGCGCCCTCTACCACAGCACGCGTAACTAGTTTATTGTAATAGTAATTCTATTTGCAATACATCACATAATATTGTAACCAGACACTTAAAAGCCGAGGTGTCAAGATGACGAGCTAGTTACATTAACTGGTAACTGGTATTTCTGTTGTTGGTTGCCGCTTACAATCAAACGGCCCGTATTCTTGATAGTCATATATATTATAACAATAAAAAAACCCAGGTACCTATATAATTATATATATAACTAAATTTGGAAAGTTAGATAAAAGTAGCAAAACTTGGTAGATATATCGAATGGCATTAAATGTCATAATAAAACGCCTTTGTTTAGCAGTAACGGGATAATTGATTGATGACATAACGCTTGTCAAAACTGAAGGATTACGCAAAGGAAATTTATCATACAGCGTCAATATTGCAGTTAGATAGGACTTTTTAGAAAAAACATACCCGTACATACATATTTACATAAAGGTACTGTACCCATTTCGGTAGTTGGGTAAAAGGAAAATCGACTTAATTGTAATAAGTATAAAGTACTTAATAACTAATAAGTATATACCACCAGGTAAAACTAATGGTCCTAATATATATAAATAGAATAATTGAGAACTCATTCAAACACAATTAACAATAAATAATTTTATTAAAGTGCAAAGGCAACATTCCACTCGGAATTCAAAACAATAAATAAAAGATGGCTTCCCACTTGGCAATACGGGTCCGACAAAATCGTAATTACGTTTTTCTTGGCTTTAACCCAGAATTGGAATTAGGAATTGGGTTCGATATATCGAAAGGAGCGTCCTCTAGTACGCTGAGAGACCAATAAAGTCTCTAAAGCCCAATAAGCCGAGACTGAATGGGTAGATATAGAAGTAGAATTCGCACTGGGGACTAAAAAGGACACTTTGGACAATTCTCAAGCCTGAATATAAGTATATATATATAAAAGGAAACTGATTGACTGATCTATCAATACATAGCTCAAACTACTGAACGGATTGGGCTGAAATTTGGCACAGAGTTAAATGTGCGGGCTGAAAAAATCTTTGAAAATCATCTTTTTTTTTTAAATATTTTGGGACATTTTTACACAGCACCATCTAGTCCCAAACTAAGAGAACCGAGCTTGTACTATGGGTACTATGCAATGGATATAATACTTATATACTTTTTTTTTGAAAATATATTTATAATATATAAGAAACACCCAGACAAACACAAACACCTAAGTTCATCACATAAATGTTTGTGTCTTGTGGGAATCGAACCCACAACCTCGTGATCAGCAGTCCGTTACTCGAACCACTAGACCACAGACGTCGTCATAAGTATAGTTTTATCATTTTTCATTTCGAATGATTATAATCATTCGAAATGAAAAATCCATCTAGTCCCAAACTAAGAGAACAGAGCTTGTACTATGGGTACTAGGCAATGGATATAATACTTATATACTTTTTTTTTGAAAATACTATATTTATAATATATAAGAAACACCCAGACAAACACAAACACCTAAGTTCATCACATAAATGTTTGTGTCTTGTGGGAATCGAACCCACAACCTCGTGATCAGCAGTCCGTTACTCGAACCACTAGACCACAGACGTCGTCATAAGTATAGTTTTATCATTTTTCATTTCGAATGATTATAATCATTCGAAATGAAAAATAATTATTTAAGATCTATTGAGTGATTCTTTGATGATTTAAAAACTAAAAAGTATGAAATAAAATAAATTATTCAATTAAACAAAAAACCCGACTGCGTTAAAAGTACCAACTAAATCCAAAAACAAGCTTTGAAAGTATTAGACTGAACGAATAGTTATATGATAAATGATGTAGAATGTAATGTTGTAAAAAGAAGGTTTGAACATTATCAAGTTAGGTTCTGGTTTGTAGAAAATTAAATATGTACCAAATCACTACAGAAAATGTTAAACAAAAAACGTTTAATTACAAAATGATGATTCCATTAACAATAAAAACAAATATCAATAAATTTAATTTATTGATAGTAAAATAATTAATAACTTTATAGGTGTAAATATAATAATGACTTAATTATTTTAGTAATAATTATCTCATTTATAACTAAACACTAAATTACTTTTTCTCAAATCCAAATGATAAAATCTTTATAGTATAATCGATATAATAATTATAACATCAACAAACATTCCAACCAGATTGTGTAACAAAAATGTAAAAATTTATTCATGGCATTCGCTGGAATATAATTTGCGTATATTGTCGGGGCCGGTCACGCATAGAATGGAGGCTGACTCAGTGATTGTTTACAAATGCCGAACAATAGAAATATTATTGATTCCCATTGCACGTTGTCTTATAAGTCGTAAACATGACACTTAATGTATTTTTCTAACCCTACATACCAGGTGGAAGGGAAGCACAAACGTCGTGACAAGGTTTCTCTCAAGGTCAAAAATAAAATGACCTAGGTCATTCATGTAGAAAATGATCGGTTACTACAGGTATTGGCATTTTTGAGCGCGCAGTGTATTGCTAAAAATGCAATTATAACGCTTCGCGATGAATTTTATCGCGCGCGCGATCCGAAATAAATGAAATAATGTTTTTTTTTAATTATAAATCTAATTTGAATAGATAGAAATAAAGCTTTTTTACACGTTTAAGTAAAATAAATTGCAGAAAAAATTTAAAAAATTGATGAAAAAAGTTATGGAAAATTTCAACGTAGGGGGGTCCAGAATCATGCACTGAACTCATGACATTCGGATGTACGTCGATGTCCCTTCCACCTTGTATATAACAAGCCTTTGCCCGCTATTTAGTTCCCGTAGAAGTTGAAATTTTCCCGTTTTTGCAACATTTCTAATTGATACTCCGCTCCTATTGGTCGTAGCGTGATGATATATAGCCTATAGCCTTTCTCGATAAACGGGCTATCTAACACAGAAATAATTTTTGAAATCGGATTAGTAGTTCCTGAGCTTAGCACGTTCAACCAAATAAACAAACTCTTCAGCTATATAAGTATAGATTATATAGTTTTTTTACGTCCCTAAAGCATGTGAGCCTATTACCATTAATCGGGCACAAATCTAAACTCCGGGATCGAGATGCTACTAAAGAGTTTTATAGATAAACTCAATAACACTGCTCGACCTAGTAATCAAACCCAGGACCTATTACCCTGTGACCTATGACTTGATACTCCATGGCCACTAGGTTATCAGGGTTATCTTAAAACGGATAGCTAATTAAAATGATACAGATATAGATAGGTACATATTTAGTTATTAGGTTTAACAACTACACATATATATTAACTACACAAATTATATTCTATTTTTCCTTGTAAGATAACAGTGGAATAATACTATTATCTTATGCTATCAGCATATGCATCAATGCATCTATGCTATGCTATGCATCAATCATATTTGATTAACAAAAGAAACTAAGTATATTATTCTGTAACGTATTGGGTGTAAAGATTTATACAAAAGTTTAAAAACATCTACACACAGGATTTTTCAAAACATTTTAATTTATGAAATAATGAAAACAATATTATCTCTCTCTCTCTCTCTCTTATCTCTACTTAAATGTCTGATTGAAAATCACTGTGCGATTTAATTTTAGTACCTAGAGCTTATCTTATTAGTGTCTAGACGAAGCAAGGAACATATTTAGGTACCAAACATATACCTACTAACTGAACTAACCCTTCGAAACGACGATGTGAAATGAACTTTCCAGGAATCTTTATCAACCTAGATGAGTTTCGGTGTAACGTACAGTTTGCGCCAAACTTATTGTCCGGGTTGATATTGGCGCCAGCTAACTTTAACCCGGCCGTAAAAATCGGAGAAAGAAAAATATTGGATATAAGAGTAAGTATCAAAACAAAATCACAAAAAAATTAAAATATAAAAAATGCAATTTAAAAAGCAATCAAAAATCTAAACTCGTTGCGACTGAGATTTTTTTTAGAAAAATCCAATAACACTTTGTTCGACCTGAGAATCGAGCTCGACCTTCGAGCAGTTGCACTTGGGACCACTTGGTTCACAAGGCAGTTCCAATAGATATCCCGTTTTCAATAGAAACTAAAATACCTCCGGAGTCAAAACCGCACGTCACATACCTTCACATCAGCACACGACGTCGAATAGAACGAGGTCATTTGTTCAGTGGAAGACCGCAGCATCGAAGTGGCGTGGACCAATCAAATGAAATCATTCGTGAACTCGTGACGGTGCTAGCCACAGATAGAGTGACGTAACGTTGCATCGATATTGTGCCAGTTATTAATTTGGCTGTGTAATTTTCGGTCATCTGGGAAGCCCGTTGTTTAGTAACAACTACACTGATATTATGATCCTGCGCTTGCTGTGGTTCAGCCATTGTTACATATTGAGACCTCTTTCATTGCTCGGAGAGCACGTTATATCGACGTACCGCTTGTCATACGAACAGTTTTGCAAATAGTGTTAAACTCATTTGTGACACTTATGCGAATACTAAACACTGAAATAAAACTACTTTTTATAATTAACAATAGGTTTGGGTGGCTATTAGTAATTTAAACGTCGTCACCCGTGATCATGGACGCAGTGAAGGGTCCGAAACGTCGGGATTAAAATAATTTCAATTTATCAAAATCCGTAAAAAGTAGTTTTGTTTCAATAGTTAGTGGTAGTCAGAAGCCCGAAAATCGTGACCACAAGTATAGCAACATACCATCACGCCTGTTTTCCCTGAAGGGGTAGTCAGAAGAGTAAAGAAAGAATAGTTATTTGTTATACAAGAGTGCAAAGTTGCTTTTTAACCGCGTGCTCAATTTTGATGACCGAGCAAGCGAAGGATTCTAAAATTGAATCACGAGCGGAGCGAGTGATTCAAAAATTAGAATCCTGAGCGTCAGCGAGGGAATTAAAAGAGCAAAAGGTGAAAAATCTTTGCACTCGAGTGCAACACGTAACTTTTCATTCCACCTCAGCGAGGAATGACTAAAAACATAAAAACATTTACAACCACAAGATACTTTTCAGTTTAGGTATTAAATACTATATGATAGGTAAGTTTTACAGAATACCTATTCTTTAAATTATAACAAATAATACTAGGTATAATTAAGAGAAATTGAAAGTAACGTTGCTACAATTACTTGAGTGTAATATTTTTGTTAGGTATTGTAATGTTGGTGTTAGTGACTTAAAAAAGTACAGTTAGATATCATTTTTTTAATGTATCGATATTTTTGAGTGATATTTAATAATTCGATATATCGATGCATCGATATAAAATTCAAAGTATCGAAAAGGTATAAAAATCTATATTTTTTACAGACCAATAAACATTTATAAGTTTTAAGATTATAAATAAGGGAAAATTGAAGGAAAAAGAGGAAGGGGAAGACCCAGACGAAGTTTTATAGAGCAAGTAAAGGAAAAAGTGAGGAGCGAGTCGTATCAAGAGGTAAAACAAAAGGCAGAAGATCGAGAACAGTGGCTATTGCTCCACCGACAAGAGCTTAGCTCTTAAATTTAAGAGAAGAGAAGATTATAAAATCCAAAAAAGGAATACTTTTTTTATACTAACATCTTTTTAACAAATGTATTTTTTGTTTTTGGTCGACTTGATTTGTTGTTTTATAATTTGGTTTTTAAGATATATCGCCTACATATATCGATATTTTTAAATAAAAATATCAGTATCGATACTGATATTTTCAAAAAATATCGATTCGACATTATATCGATACTTTGTTGCGTTTAGACTCGGAACCTAGGGAAGGTTCCAAGTCTAAGTTCTTAACAAATTAAAAAAAAGTTGTATGATAAATTCGGCGCCAGGGGGGTAAAAGCACGATGTTCTAAATTCAATTTACTTTGTCTCTCTAGAGGATAAAAAAGACTTTTGCACTCAGATATCGAAGAGTAAAAATACACTTTCCGAGATGGTGGGATGAAAAAAATATTAATTGGATATATTCCAAGACGCAATACTGACAATGACCGACTTAACATAATTATAACTAAGATTAACTAAGGTGTACTGGGGTCGTATTATGAAGCTTTAGAGCGATCGTAGTTTCAGTGCGAGAGAGAGATGGAGGTATCTAGGATTGATAGCTCTATCTCTCTCTCGCACTAGAACAATGATGGCTTTAGCTTTATAATACGGCTCCTTAGGATGCAGGATGCCAGCATGTTTAAGTACAAATCGAAAATCAGAACTGTTATAAATTAGAGGTCTATAAAATATTGATGTTCAGCTGTATCTGGTTTAACAAGAAGCCGATCTTAACATAGATGTTTGGTAACAAGGTTTCGTAATTCTTCAATGTCACAAAAAAAGTCTTGCTTGAGGCTAGGAGCACGATATATGCCCATTCAACTACGAACCACATTCCTACAATTAGAGAGCAAATCCAAATAACAGGTGCTAGTGAAAGTGATTGACGACAGAAAGCCAATTACATTGAGCTCGATCCGTTTAATGGTTGGCTGATATTTAAATGTACGCTTCAATACAGCTCAATGGTATCTTCAATGGTAGGTGTACAAAGGACCAAGATTTGTATTGTAAAAGGGTTGATAGATTTTATAAGATCGTGAGCTTCAACCGGTTGGATCGGTGATGAACTGGCGCGGCTGTCTTTGACCTAATAGTACGACGTTTTTGACGACGTCCGCGTTTGTGGTTCGTAGTCGATTCCCACAGGACACAAATATTCATGTGATAAGTGTTTGTGTTTGTCTGAATGTTCCTTGTTTTAAGTGGGTAAGTATGTATTTACACAAAAATATATGAGTATTATATCACCTATAGTATCTACTTATTTATAAGACAGAATGTTTGGCATGCGGTCCCATCATCCCCGAAGAGTTTTACCAGCTCAAAAATGAGAAATTCGTCGCATCGTGTTTGGACTTTTTACAGTCTAAGTATGTCTGTCTGTCAGTATCACTATGTGTAAACAGCGAATACAGGTGTTATCGTTACATAGAATAATACTGCTATTGTTTCTTTATTGCTAGTAAATATTATAATGCTTAAAATATTAATTGTAGAACTTCAGTTTATGGATATTTAAATATTTACTCTTTTGAAGCAAACAATTGTCTATACAAGTGTATGTTTTATAATGCTGAGAGAAACTAAACCCTTTTACGTACCTACCGCATCGTATTCTGCATTGCGTTGGTGAAGATGAATGACTTCACGATTTCAAAGAGTAAAAATCAGAACTGAAGTGCACGGATAGAATGCAGTATTTGTCGCAAACTCGCGACCTACTACGGTCAAAGACTATATAAGAGTGTAAAGTTAGGACAAGACAATAGGCACGAAAGAAGAAAGAGTGAATATAAATCTCTCTCGTCACATCAAGACATCAAGGACTTTGTAAAGATTTATTTCTTAATACAATCAATAATAACCAGCGGTCGTTGACATTACATAAAGCAGCCTCATTTTCATGGCTTCCATTACACTTGTATTTACGACAAATTTATTCATAAAATTATACTTGTAACTAATGATGTTTGATTTCAGTTGCTATTTTTGTAGTATCAGCTGTTTCCTGAACCAATGCCATCTGATGAGTCACTGAAAAGCCCAGAACTTAGTTTTTAAATTAAACCTGACTCATGTCTAAATTAATAATTAATTATATCTCCAAAACACATTATTATACATAGGGAACTGCAATCATTTATTCCGTCAATATATTATTCTGAGATGTAATTACAAAGCAGTAATATGACAGCAAACTGATTATTAATCCACTGATCTGTCATGACGTAGCTGCATAATGACAAACGGTAATTACAGCTAATTTCCCTGAGCTACTCGATGTTGTAAGACAAATTAATGTCGACGTTCCACCGTACATGCTGATGGAGTTCCTAATGGTATATAGTACTGTAGAAATCAGGAAGAGAATGTCTTTTGTATTTCATATCCTAGATGGGAGTCAGCTTTTAGAAACGCAACTATTTACGCATAGTAATAAGGTTTATTATTAGTTCGTTCGTGATGAATGAACGTCAATCATTGCTGCCCTATTGGAATTTGTAAGTTTTCACATTGTGTTTGGATGGGTGTCATTTCATTGTTTTACCATGGGGTATTGGAATCGAAGAATTATAAGTAGCTGATGGAACTCTTGTGTTTCCATTAAGGATGGGTATACGACTTGCTAAACATCTAGGGTAGAAGATGTATACACGTTACTCAAGACCGTGAAAATTTCGTCGTATGCTGATACTATGTGGATAAAGATAATTCCTATTCATCTGCTAGGTTTATAATACTTTAAGGGCCTGTTGATAAGTTTCCGTTAAATTATTTGGCAGATAATTTCATACAAATGTTGATCAATTTTTTAATTTATCCGATGGGTAGCGGCTATCCAGGGCTGGTGAAAAAGGCACTTATAATTACTTCTCAGAAGTGATAATGATATTGACGCCAAAGACGTACGTCTGACACATTCTACTGGCTAATAAGAAGTTACTAAACAAATAGATAGCAAATCAATTCCCTTATAAATTACTTCTCAGAAGTGATAATGATATTGACGCCAAAGACGTAGTCAGGTACATTCTAATAAGAAGTTACTAAACAAATATATAGCAAAACAAATCCCATCAGACACTTTCTGAAGCTCCCATTCAATGAAATTGCAGAACAAAAATCTGCTAGATAAGTTACCATAATTGCTCTAAGCATTATTCGAAACGACGTTTGGCAAAAATCGAATTTGCTTTAATATCTACTTCGGCGTGTTTACGCCGATGTCGACGTCTAGAACTCTAGACGGCTTACCTTTGAAGCCAGCCACATCTGAGTTATCCGATTTATCGGATCGACATCAGAATCGATTCGAAGGCTGAGGCCACGTGAAAATTTAATATCGCTGCCGCGGGTACGGTTCGAAGTCGTTGCTTCAAGCGCTAAATGTATTTAAGTTATACTATTTATTCCTTTTTTTACATAGGTAGTTTTGTTATTGAAGATAAATCATAGTATTTATCTTCAAACTTTATTTTAGGAATAACAAGAATATTATGTCCGTTAATTATAACCATCTCAGCATAATTCAATTGTTAAAGTATAATAATTATATTTAATTGCTACAATTTGAAATGAATTAATTTGCGTTAATTATTATAATGTTAAAAAATAATAATATCTAGCTTTATATATTATTTACGTAGGTATGTGTTGATAAGTAACAAAATAATATAAATGTAAATATTATCTGGATTATTTCTCGAAACTAAAAACTCGCTACCTATTTAATTATGCATTCCACATTTGAAACAGTTCCAGCAACACTCGCATCTATTTTCCAGCCAGACGTAAGACTGGCAGCTACAAGCCAGAGATAAGCTGTGGCAACTAGTGATGTGAATCACGATACACTTGAGATAGAGATGTGGCGAAATACTGCATTGTCTGCACAACAATGAAGTTGCGACATTCGGCGCCGCTCCAAAACGGGCTTAATACCGTATCCTTATAGATCCGATACGCAATAGGTAATTAGAGGCGTGATGTAGATAGCCTGAGAGAATTGAGCGTTTAGCCGTATGGAGTGTTATTAGTGCATTGTCTTGTCTAAGTCGTGATTGCGTTGATGTTTTTTTTTATGTGTTGTTTCGTGTTCGAGAACTTTGCTACTAGGATTTAGAATTTATTTATCAACACCTAATGTTCAGTTAATCTAACTTTTTAAATAATGTAATTTAATGCATTGGATTTTTTTTGTGTGATCATAAGATTGAATTCAATTCAAGTACCTACACGGTTTTACAAACTCCCCAGTAACTTAGACTAATATTCAGAGACGACGCTAAGCGTAAAGTAACGCTTCCGTATGTCAAATTAGTATTAGGTACAATTTGACATACGAAAGCGTAAGTTTGCTATAAACAAAAAGCATAAACTTAGGCTCCCGTATGTCAAATTGTCATACAAATTTGACATACGGAAGCATAAGTTCATGTTGAGTCTCGTTTCTGAATATCAGCCTTAGGCTAACATTCAGAGACGATGCGCAGCGTAAAGTAAGGCTTCCGTATGTCAAATTAGTATTAAGTACAATTTGACATACGAAAGCGTAAGTTTACGCTTAGCGTCGTCTCTGAACATTAGCCTTAGACTTATATTCAGAGTCAGAGACGACGCTAAGCGTCAAGTAATGTTTCCGTATGTCAGTATTACAATTTGACATATGTAAGCGTAAGTTTACGCTTAGTTTGGTCTCTGAATATAAGCCTTAGACTACCTACTTGTACTTTAGAAACTTTAATTTTATTTATTTTAAAAAAATGGATGAACGCGAACCGCCCGGAACAGCTAGTTTAATAGTAGATATAGTTAAATATAGTAGAGTATGGCGATACGTATAACTGCTTAAGGTTTTACGTAATTTACTAGGCACAGCATCGAGTAAGAGCGCATGCGTCGAGGTTCACTGATTTTAACCTTGATTCGTTCAGAGTTCGCGTCACGTAATGCGCAGGAGATCGTGAAGATGCAGTGTGTATGTTAATACATAGTTGTGCAGCCAAGAGAGGAAATAATTGTATGCTATTGTGTTTTATGGTTTTTTTTTAACCGAAATATTCTGTAAACGCGACTGTTGTGTTTGTTAGTTCAATTCTCGGGTCGAGTAAAGTGTGGTTGAGTTTTTCTGTTAGATTCTTAGGATAATATTCAGAGACGATGGTAAGCGTAAAGTAATGCTTCCATATGTCAAATTTGTATGACAATTTGACATACGGAAGCATTAGTTCATGCTTAGCCTCGTCTCTGAATATTAGCCTGAGTAGGCACCCTATTATAGGGGTTGTACTAATGTAATAGAGTGCCTACTAAGTGTTTATGTAGGACTCATGGTATGAAATCGATATACGGTCTACGTATTCATGTTTTGAGATTGAAAATGAATGAAAAGCAAAGTTACTTAAGGTATCTACATTTTGGACATACCATCACGCCTGTATTCCCCGAAAGGTTAGGCAGAGTTGTACTAATCTACACCGACAGTTCACCGGTAAGTTTAGGTCCCATGTAATAGGGAGCGAGCCTATTATTAATCAGACTCCGAGCTGCTAGTTCTATTGAGAATTTAACAGAAAAACCTAAAAACACTTTGCCTTTGCCTAACCTTCGACCCGGGAATCGAACAAAGTGCAGCAGCAGTTGCGCTTGGGACCACTAGACCAACAAGGCAGTCTAGGGCTAATATTCAGAAATGGCGCTAAGCGTAAACTTACGCTTCCGTATGTCATAGTCATATTGTAATATAAATTTGACATATGGAAGAGTTACTTTGCGGTTAGCCACGTCTCTGAATGCCTTAGTTCATCATCATCATCATCATCCTCCTGCCCTTATCCCTTATTTAAAACAGCAGTGAAGTCTAACAGCCCGCACTGGGCCAGCGTGGTGGACTATAACCTAATTACCTAATCCCTCTCATACTGAGAGGAGACCCGTGCCCAGCAGTGGGACAGTTAAAGCGTAGATGATGACGATGCTGATGATTTTGATTGTACCTCTTTTTATGCATGAGATGTATTTGTTTGTAACAGTAAAGTAACTTTACGAGACAATTTACGATTTGTATGCAATTGACTTGCGACCCATCTCTACATAGGTACATATATTATGTATTATTATGCTCCACTCGCATTCAAATACATGCGCTCTTATGTAATCTTAATCCGCTTCTGTGAAGAACTTTTCTATTGCGTGATAAACTGAAATACGGTGGCCGGCGCCATCTAGTATTAAAAAATAGGATCATCATTTCATTTCAATTAAGACTACATAGGTACATATCATCACGCTTGTATTCCCCAAAGGATTCGGCAGAGGTGTACTAGTGTACAGTCACGGAATGAAAAGGTTCGTCGATTCTCAATTTGATTCGTTCAACGTATCGTGAGCACATATTACCTTTTGAAACTATGTTACAGAATCGACTCGAGTTAGAGAAAACAATGTTTAAATGTTCGTTAGTAAAGTTCAAAATTATTCAGATCAAATTTGTTTGACTATTTATCAAACGTCAAATTATTTAAGTGTTAGCTGCATTGTTTCTTGCACTGGGGGGCTAGACAAGTTGCATTTTGACATTCGAATCGACAAACAAAATGTATGTAAATGACATTAGTGACAGCCCGATTTGTCGAAAGCTTGTATCACTTCCATACATTTTGTTGGTCGATTCGAATGTCAAAATGCTACTTGTCAAGCCCCCCTGTTATGTTGGCATATTCGAATCTTGCAGTAGTGCAAGCGAAAACCGACACTAAGGTGACGAACCTTTCCATTCTGTGACTGTACTTCCACAGTTTGCTCGTATGTTTAGGTAAGCTGGTTTAGGTTTGCTGGTAGGTCTGTTTGTTCCGGCTAATCTCTGGAACGGCTGAACCGATTTTGATGGGACTCTCACTCGCAGATAGCTAATGTTATAACGAGTTAGGCTACGTTTATTTTAGAAATTTTATTTACTTTAAAACACCACGGGGAACAGCTGCATGCTAGTTTTATGTTATGCCCAATATCACTACTCGACACGGGAATCGAAACCAAGACTTCGCACTAACACATCATTACATTACCTACCACATTATAATCTTTTTCTAACAATCTCGGTTTTGATTTAACTGTTTTTATGGCATCACACATCAGAACTTTGACGTACAAATTTAGACTCTACACGAAAACTCTTTGAAGTCAGAATTGGATGTCCAAACAAATTTTATGGAAGTGTTTCAGATCTCACTTTACTTGTAGCAATTACTTGTTAGGTTTTGTAATCCTCTTTACATCATAGGCCGGCTAATTTCTTAATTCATACACACTTCCACACATGTTTACAATATTCATGAAGCATTAATACTATTTGATGGGCCGGTGTACGTAACCAAAGAAGGTACTTTTTATTAACGTTTATACATTTTAAGAGAGGTAGATAGAGGAAACAGTGGTAGCCTAGGGGTATGACCACTGGACTGCCATGTCCAAAGGTGTCGAGTTCGAATCCAAGGCACGCACCTCTGACTTTTCGAAATCATGTGCGTAATTAACGGTGAAGGAAAACATCGTGAGGAAACCTGCATGCCTGAGAGATTTTCTCGACGGTATGCCGAGGAGACCCATGCCCAGCAGTGGAATAGTATATGGGTTGATTATAAGAGAGATAGGACACAGCCCGCCTTACAGAAAACTGCAGCCAAATAACACACTTCATTGTGTGTTGTGTTCCTAAAGTGAGTAAGGTTGCCAAAGCACTTCTTCTTCGTCTTTTGCTTGTCAACAAAAGCATACTTCTTTGATAACCAAAGCAAGCTTAAGTAGCAACTTTTGAAGTCGCTGAGTGTTGAAACTCAGCTCTCAACTTGAGCACACTTGTGAAGAAAAGAGACCTTTGAACTATTTCGGGCGCCCAAACAAATGAATTAAGCAGATTCTACTAGACCTAGTTACTGGCTGCTGGAAAATATTTTTTATATTCATTTTTAAGCGCTGACCAACCTTCTTTTCATGTTCCTATTTTGAAAAAAAAAAAAAATTTTTTTTTTCTTAATATGTATAGAGTATCTTGTTTAAGTATAATATATTATCCACATGTAGTGTGGATAATATATTATACTTAAACAAGATACTCTATATTAAGTTACTCTATATTACTCTATATTAGTTGTTTCATAACGCTAAACGCTTGCCTTTGACGCATCAAACTTGACGTTTTGATTAATGTTAACAGATATAAAATGACTACATATGGCTTGCTATTCATATATAAAAGTAGACCGTCGTAATTTGTGACCATCCTGTAAAAAAATGATCTTAAGCGTTTAAATTAATTCAACGTAAATGTAGTATGTGTAGGTATGTACCGGACGTACCTATTTAATTGTGTTATATTTATAACTGTTACATTGTCATTATTATTACGTAAAAAAAAAATTACAACAGAGGAGTAGGTGGACTGTGCGGTTAGTTCAAGTATAATTGCTTTTTTTAAAGCTTCGAAAGCCGTCAAATTCCTGCATTACTCCCTAAACTCAGAACGGTGACATTCCGAAGGGAGCAAATCTTTTTCTATTATCTGCTAATTATTCCCTAGGCTGATTAATCGGCCTAAATTTCTTACCTTTGTAGGTGTATCTTATCATACAGTATACACGTATGTACCCAGCACATCTTTGTTTTTGTAAAAGATACAGTGATAACTCAAGAGATTTTTTTTGTGGACGACTATAATAAGTTGTTAGCTAAGAATTTTCAAAACCTAAATAAGTTTTCATAATGTGCGCGCGCAGTACCTACTCATACTTCAATATTATCATGAATAGGTATGTGAATATACTTGGAAAAGAATTCTCTTTGAATCAAGTCACTGAAGCGAATGGCTGGCTCGATTGTAGATTACGTCTCAAGTGACAAGTGCTGCTTTCCGTCCCAAAAAGCTTTTCCATTATATTCCTCCAGTTCATACCTGTAACAAAAAAAAGGTATCGTCAATAAGGTGTACTATAAAAGACTGGTGGCATTCTTTCGATGAACCTTAGCTACAACATAAGTAGGGTGTTTTTCCATTATTGGGATTGAACCATCTAGTTTGAATCGTAAAACACGCTGAATCTTATCCCACTTATATTATAAAGGCGAAAGTTTGTAAGTTTGGATGTTTGTTACTCTTTCACGGCAAAACGGTTGAACCGATTTCGCTGAAAGTTGAAATCAGGCTTATACCTTGGATTAGGACAAAGGCTACATTATCATGCCGAAAAATTCGAAGTTCCTACGGGAAACGGTTTGAAAATTCCGAACTCCACGCGGGCGAAGCCGCGGTCAAAAGCTCATAATCATTTCGAAGTCAAAGTAAAGTGATTACTTTTGAAATCTATAATAAATATGACGGTATTATGTTATGACTGCCTTTTTTGTAACAACTTATAGATAATCCGCAGGAAGTACTATTAGCCTGTGTAATTATGTGTAAGTAATTCATCTGTCTAAAGTTTAAGCATAACAGCCACTTCCAGTGTCTCTATGTCCGTAATCATAGTTGTATCAACGCGAATAATTTCGATTTCAACGTAGGTCAGTGTTGTTTCCCCGTAACTTTTACTATCTTATGTAAATGCACGGGTTTCTAAGTAATTGGCCCGATTAAGTGTTAATTAATTCGTAATCGCCGCATTTGAATTGTTATGGACTCGAAATCGATCGGATCGAATGAGTTTGTTCTTTTTGTCGAAAGCGATGATAATGGTTTTAATTCTGATATCAATTTCGTTGTTCTAGCTTTCGCCATTGATTCCGTTAAGCTAGTAACCCCATAACGTTCTTCTTAGAGTTGAGTTCAATATAATAATATTATAATTTTATAGTATTTTCGCCTGCCTGACAATTCTCATATTTCCAAAGAAACTGGCAAAAAAATAAAAATGTTATTAATTAAAAAAAATATTGTCTCTCCGTAAATTACCTATTAATTATTGTAGTTATTATTAACTGTTAGTAATTTAAGTAAATGTAATAAAAAATTTATAAAACTTAAAAATGTCTGACGCGTGGAACGAAGCTCCAGTCAATATGGATTGACACTATTGAATTAAAAGAATAGATAAATCGGAGCGGCGGTTAATAAAATCGGTGATACCTACCGATTCCATATTCTTAATCAACTGATTCGAATTTTTAAATCAATCGATTAAATTTCGTTGGGTTACATCACTATAATTATCAGTTATGAACTGTCAGGCATATCATCTTACGGCGAAAATTCTATAGTTACTATTTACCAAAGAAAACTATAGTCCCAGATATTATTTATGCGTCAGTCGCGTAGTCGGTCGGTGTCAAATTTAATTTTCAAAATGGAGGTGTACATTAGTAAGCCTCTGTCTATTATGCAACTACGTCTCTGATTTCGTTTTTGGAAGCCTTATAAGTTACTGTTACACGCTGATCAATCACGCCAAACAAATCTAAATCAACCATACGGAATCCCGACTCACGCGCAACCAATTACCGCTAGTGATGCGTAGGTCAGTAATTTGAAACCGTTCATTCTGTTACATGCCACTTTTACTATTACGTCACAGTTACATTAGACACTCTTATTCATTGTGTTTTGTTTTAATGTAGCATTGTTTTTTGTTTTATTCAGACATTACATACTGACATATTTATTATATCACTTTATTATAATGTTAGTTTGAGTAGGTTACATAAAAGGACATGGTTAAATGACTGCCCAGACATGTATATGAAAGTCTCACTAACCCGTAACAATGAAATATTAATTCATTAATTATTGTGTGTTTATAATTTTCATAGAACTTTCGACAACGAATTGAGTAATTAAAAGATTTTTAACTAGATTTTTTTGAATTGTTTGACAAGAACAATAAACCTAATTTAATATTTTTGTAGATATCGTCAAACGTCAGAAATGTGACATCTGACTCGTTCCTGATCTGACGTTCGTTTATTATTGTCTTTGAATTAGTGAAGTTTGCACCTATTCATTGACGTAGGAGTTTACGATATTTTTCTGAGGATTGTAACATTTAATTGTAACGATCTAAAAAGTTCCCGAAACTTTTTTCATGCGTAAAACTATTATTTAGATATTCAGCATTATTTATTACTAGGTTGAATGTTTATACATTGCTGGGGCAGTAACTCTTACTCAATTTAGCCATGTCTTTTGTCTGACTGGTTTAGTCAAAATCGTGGCAGCTGTACAGTCACGAGCAAAGATATATTTAACACTTACAAAAGTGCTACAAAAGTGCAATTTTTTCATGAATGAACGATTGAAACTTTGAGATAACACCAATGTCAGTAAAGTATGGGTTCGTAAATACTATATCCGCAATACCACAAAATTTCTATCAGTACTTTACGGGAAAGTTGTTTTTGAATTTCGATAAGTGTGTGTACATGTTTTTGCTCGTGACTGTACTTGTGGGTTCGATTATGTCGAGCCCAGGTTTTCTATGGAATTATCAGTAGCAAATAATCTGTTCTAGAGATTTTTCGCACCGTTTAGGAGGAATCACTTTATTTATGTATCAGTCTACGTAGATTAAGATGGATATCGATGGAATGTAAAAGAAATCTTGAGAGATGAGTAGTAATTAATATGAAAGTTCGCTCGTGCGATCTTTCAGTTAAATCAAAGCACGTTTCGCCGTCAGTATTATTACCTACTCGTATGTGTAGTAGCTGTTGTACTGGCTCGTTGGGCTAGGGGTCCCAATCACGACTGCTACGCTAGAGACCCTGAGTTCGATTCTCGAGCAAAGGGTTGTTGGGTTTTTCGGAGTGTCGGAGTCTGGATTTGTGCCCGGTTGATGGCAATAGGCCCTATTACATGGGATCTAAATATATCGGCGAAATGTGGATGTACGCCCACATTTTCCCGTAGTACGTAGTAGTAGATACAGTCACGAGCAAAAAAATGTACAGGTTCACAGGTCACAGTTCACAGGTCAAAATTCAAAAGCGATTTTCTCCGAAGGTAGTGATAGAAATTTTGTGGTATTACGAACATAGTATTTACAAACCCATACTTTACTGACATTGGTGTTATCTCAAAGTTGCAATCGTTCATTCTTGAAAAAAACACTTTAGCACTTTTGTAAGTGTTTGTATGTATATCTTTGCTTATGACTGTACACCTCTGCCTTATCCTTCGGGAATACAGGCGTGATGGTATGGTGACGAGCTGCTTCTGAGAACTTCACAGAAAGATCCAATTCAACTTTTAGTTAAGCAGTGGATCTTTATCAGAATGAAATCCCGTTCACAGCGGACAGTCTATTATTGTTTAATGCGGTCAATCCTTGGCATAAATACCCAGGTTATTTAGCTCACACAAAGCCACTGACTATTCAACTATTAGTTATTACTGTACCTACATAATTAAATAATCATATTCATTTCCTGTCATATCAGATAATAGGATCTGCCGCTTATTTGTACCTTTTATAATGTGTTGATCTGTTTTAGATAGCATTGTTATAAAAGTTCTGCTTATTTTTTTTATTTTTTTTTCATACTACTAAGGTGGCAAACAAGCATACGGCCCGCCTATGGTAAGCGGTTACCATAGCCTATGGACGCTTGCAACCCCAGGGGTATCACTCGCGCGTTGCCGACCCGAAAAACCTCTTAGAGGTTTATGGAGAATTCACTGCGCCGACAGTTTGGGGGAATATTCCTATTACTGCCAGCGCAGCGCATCCTTAGAAGGAGTTCTGGCGACCTTACTCACTGCAGGAACACAACACACAATAAAGTGTGTTATTTGGCTGCAGTTTTCTGTAAGGTGGAGTTACTTCCCCAGATGGGGTACTCCAGATTTGAGCCATAAAAGGCTGTGTCCTACCTCTCTTAAAATCTTATATTTATTTTATTTGTTTAGTTATTTTATTTACATAACCTGAAACTGCCTACTAGCTTCTTCTTTTTCTGCCTAGTGGTCTTAAGCGCGACTACTATGCTTGAAGTCCGCTAGAGGTCCTGGGTTCGATCCCCGGGTCGAGCAAAGTGTAGTTGGGTTTTTTGTGAAATTCCCAGTAGCAGCTCGGAGTCTGGATTTGTGCCCGGTTTATGGCAATAGGCTCGCCACCTATTACATGGGACCTAAACATACCGGCGTAATGCGGGTGTACATGTACGCTTCTGCCTACCCCTTCGGGGTATACAAGCGTGATGGTATGGTATGTTACTGCAGAGCTAAAGTCTCTTCTCATATTCAGAAACCACGAACACCACATTTACTCATTGCGTGTTGTAGAGAAATCTGTTCACGAAATTCAAAACAATAACGGAAATTATGTCATTTAATTTTAATTCCCACGCTCACTTTCGTCAGCGCAATAAAAAAAGAAAACATAATTGTCTCTGAGTTATGTGGTGTTATGATTCCCTTATTAGTTGTTCGATGCAACTCGAAAAGACATGAAGTGCGGTCCATTTAAAGGCTTGCATACACCTGTATTCTGAATTTTGATCCGTGATGTGAGAGCGTCAATTTTTTTTGAGAGGTGTACTAATGTACACCCACATTTCGCCGCCGCAAGTCTATTGACATTGACATTAACTGGGCACATAGACAATCCAATAACACTTTTATCGACCTAAAAATTGAACCCAGGACCGTAATCAAGCGTAGCAGTCGCGGTTAGGACCTCTGAGCTAAGGAAGCAGTTTCTCATAAATTAAATATCTAATAATCAATAAAGCATTATATAAGATTAATTCCATATTACTCATAAGTTATAATTAATCATTATTATTATTGTATTACATTCTAATATGGATCGCTTAAGGATCATTAAGACTAATTCGATCCGATCCAGGAAGCCAATCCAGTGGATCAGATAAAGCGGAGTGAGTAGAGGCCTTAATAGTGATTCGTAGCACGTAACTTACGCATTTAGCGTAAATGTCGTAATACTTCAGTGTCATACGAAAGTGATCCTAATGTCCTTGCTTTCTCTGTTTAGAGCCCAACGCCTGTAGACTCACAGATACTTTCTATACCTACTGAAATGTGTAGTTACCCTGATTCTACGATGGCCTTTTTGGTATGATTGATAATGTTACTATGTTACCTATTTCTTTTCGCATTAGGTTTTGTGGAGAATAGTAAAAAAAATAATTTAAAGATTGTAAGTAGATAAAAGCGAAAGAAAAATAATAGGCGGCAGGCGTTCGAAACTTCGTCGCTCAGTTTAAGTATGACAATAAATTTCTTCATACTTAGTAAAAAAAAAAAAACTTTCTTTCTTGCCCTTATAAAATATTTTACAAGGGATTTCTTGCTTGCTACACCGACAATGTGAGATCAATAAAAACAAAATATTACAAAATTCCATGCCCAATTAAATTAGATACATGCGTCCTTATTTTCAGCTTAGTTAGATTTTAATGACTACAAAAGGTTATCAACGAGGTTTGATACCTAAAACAACATTATTTTGCCGATAAATCCCAACTATTACGCAACTTGTTTAAGCATACATACATGATGCATTTTACCTTGTATGCGTCATTATTTACTTCAACACTCATACATACATTCTAAAAATAATACAATTCCACTTATAATGACCTTAGAAAGGAAACCAGTGTTACATAAACACATATTTTATAACAAGCACCGGATATCCGAGCAGGGCCGCGGTTTTAGCTAGTTAAATAAATATACGCGTTGGGGAAGCGTGTGCGTGGTACACACGGAATGTACAATCGACAAAAGAGTAAGGTATACAGGCAGATAACAACATCAATGTTTTGACAAAGATTGTGGATCACGCGAATTATGCGTCTGATGCATGAACTCGCACAATTTCTTCAAAAGACCATTTTAAACATTGCCCACTTAAATATTTTTTTATTATATTTTTTATTATATTTACCAGTAAACTATGTCTGGACATAAAAAGATACAATTTTATTCTCTGAATTTGTTTCGGTGTTTCTTCTTAAGGTTCGTAAGTTGCGAAATGTTGGCGCAATGTAGTTAAAATTTTAATGTTGTCTTGTAAAAATGTCTATTGCCAAAAATAAATTCTTATCATTTATTTTACGAGATATCAAAACGCAAGTGTTGTTAGCTACGTACAATCGTACATACTACAAACCATTTTGTGGATAATTAAATAATGTAATGTAGGTTAAGACGGAAATATCCTTCGCTGCCTGATTACGTACTTCTTTTGCTGACTGTACTTGTGGTGCGGTATCTCACGGTCGATTTCTCTAAGCATTCAACACGTCAGCTAGTAAGTGAGTACTTTGATACGATTTATGAGAAATCTACTAGATGAAAAGGGTAGAATGGGCATAGCCATTTAAGGGCGAATCTCTATCGTGTCAAGATTGGAATATCGTTCTCTATATGGGGTAGGCAGAGGCGTACTAATGTACATCCACATTTCACCGGTCAGGTCAGTTTTAGGTCCCATGTAATAGGGGGCGAGCCGATTGCCATCAACCGGGCACAAATCCAGACTCCGAGCTGTTGTTGGGCACTTCACAGAAATCTAACAACACTTTGCCCGACCCGGGAATCGAACTCAGGACCTCTAGCGTAGCAGTCGCGCTTGAGATCACTAGATCAACGAGGCAATTCAATATATTATTATTACCTGCCCGCCAGCCGAATTTTTTCCTTCATTAAAAATAACTTGTAATCTTAGCATGGAAAATGCTTAAAAAAACAACAAGATAGTACCTATATTATTATTGTTAAAAGGATTCCGTATTCGTAGGTATTGTTCATATTTCAACACAATTCAAGTGTTATTGAACATTTTTCTATGAATTTTTTCTAAGGAATTCCGATTGGGCATATTGGTACAAGGGACCTAAAACAACCGACGCAAACATGCCTAGCTTCGCGGGAAACAGCCGCGATCATATGTTTAACCTACATACAGCACTGGTTAATCCATATGCGAGGACGTGTGAGGGCAGGGAGCCTCCTGTTTTAAATATTCACGTAATTCGGTGCTGTTAAGCCGCGGCTGACGGCAGTAGGTCAGCAAGACCACGCCACCCGAATTTATATTAATGTTAGCCTTTTTTGGTTGGCATTTTAGGCAAGTTTCGTGTGGCATGTTAAGCGAATTTCGGTTGGTAATGAAGATTATATTTAGAAGGATTTCGTTTAGAAACTTTAAATGTAAAGCTTTTAGTATGGAACCTTTTTGGATAAAGTAATATAAATTAAAAGAAAATATTTAAGTACCATTGACACGAAAAGAAAAATAATAATATTTATAACAAAATTATTTACAAAATGAAACTTTACATTATTTAGCAATGTCCAATGGTCCCAAACTAGGTTAGGCCTGTATCTTGGGCACCACATAAGTTGACATCAAAATAATACAAAATAAACAAATGCCATTAGTTAGTAGGGAAAACATTCTATTAGCCTGTTTTACCACCTCTAAATAGCAGCTAACTGCCGGATAAATTCATAACGGGAACAAAATTTGTAAATTATCTGCCAAATAATTTAACGGGAGCTTATCAGGAGGTGGTGAAACAGGGGCTGTGCAGTGCAGTGCCTAGACAAGTTGCAATTTGACAAACGAATAGAAACAAAATGTATGGAAATGACATTAGTGACAGCCCGATTTGTCGAAACTCTAAAGCTTTTGTCATTTCCATACATTTTGTTTGTCGATTCGAATGTCAAAATGCACCTTGTGTAACCCCCCCTGGCCCTTAGTCTCCCAATTTCCTTAGAAGTGTCTGGGTCAGATTTTTATTCAGTATAAAACAAGGCAGAATAAAGAATCTGTTCTAAAATTCATCAACTCATTTCTGCAGAACTATATTACCTAATCTGTGGCAGTTTAGCATGACATACTGACAACTTCCTATACTATTATTTACAGCTATAACGACGTGTTTCACTTCACCGAGTCTCAGTAGAGAAGTGCTAGTGTAATGATTACTGTGATTAGTAACCGATACACGCACGCTACTAAGTGTACGGTATCAATGATTTTCTTACTTGAAAGCAATTATATCGATTAGGATAATTCAAGTGTCTAGTTGTTTCATTCCAAAATTACACTTTAATTATTTGAAAGACAGTGCCAGACTGTACTTTATACCAAAATAACTAAAGTTTAATTTGCATAACCCTAATAGAGAAATAGAACTATATTCAAATTTGACCTATTTACAAAAGTTCATACAAGTCCCCACTCTATGCAAATATTACATAATGATGATTTGAGCGATCATGCGTTGGTGGTTGCTACTTTTCCTGTCGTTATTAGCAATCCCAGACCTCGCATAGTAACTTATAGACCTTTAAAGGATTGCGCAGATGTAATTAATAACGCTTCACAGTATACAGCATGGGAATTTGTGTCTCAGTATGAACATATCAATGATATGGTCGCTATGTTTAATTTTTTGATTTTGGATCTTTTTGATACATTCGCACCGACACGCACTCGTGTCTTCAAGGAAGCACCATCACCCTGGATGACCGATACACTGCACACTTTGCGTGCCCTGCGAGATGACGCATGCGCGAAGGCAAAGCAAAGCAAGTCTGAAGGTGCGATTAGTTATTACCGACAATTGCGAAATACTGTTAACTATACCATCAAACATGAGAAAACTAACTATTTTAATCGTTTCGTTAATACAAATAATAAAAACCCTACCGCTATGTGGCGACATATCAACGGTATCTTAAGACCGTCTACTACCCAGAATTTGCCAGACCACTTGGCTGATCCTCATGCTTTAAACGATTTTTTTGTCAACAGTATCCCACCCATTACTCCCATAGTTGGAAACTATAACCCCATTGATGAACATTTCTCTGATAATATTTTTAATTTTAAAAATGTATCTAGCGAAGATATAGTCCGTATAATAAAGTCCAATACTTCGAACTCTCTGGGTTGTGATGATATTTCTATGCATATGATAATGTTAACACTGCCATATTCCCTGTCAGCACTGTCAGCTATAGTGAACAAGTCATTGTCCGATGGGGTATTCTCCGATAGCTGGAAGTGTGCACTTGTCACGCCGATTCCCAAAAAAACAAAAATTGAAAGTCTGAGTGATCTCAGACCTATTAGTATATTACCTGCCTTAGCCAAAATAATTGAAAAATCTGTCCAAACTCAAATCTCGCACTACCTTGAAATAAACAACATTTTACCAACTTTACAGTCTGGCTTCCGCAAGAACCACAGTACAGCTTCCGCGTTATCACATATAGTAGATGATATGCTGGCAGCTTCTGACCAGGGAAATGGAACACTCCTTGTGTTGCTGGACTATACCCGTGCTTTCGACTGTGTACATGTCCCACTTCTAATAGACAAACTAAAGTTCTATGGTTTTTCAGAAACTGCCTGCGCTTGGTTTTTATCATATTTTTCTAATCGTACACAGGTAGTCAAACTCACTAACTCTAACGGTTTAGTTGTGAAATCCGCTCCCATATCTGTAGCGCGAGGTGTGATCCAAGGCTCGGTACTTGGGCCGACCCTATTTGCTATCTATTCATCTGATGTAACTAAAGTCATCCAACACTCTCGCTATCATTTGTACGCAGATGATACTCAGTTGTACATTGATATGCCGTCAACGGTTGAGGGCGTTAAGGTGGCAGTGACTAAGTTAAACGAAGACTTGCATGCTGTGGCTGAGTGGTCTGGTAGGAATGGACTTGTCCTTAACCCCACCAAGAGTCTGCACATCATTTGTGGGACCGAGTCTCAAGTCAGTTCTATAAAGTCCTTTGGGCCTGATGTAAAAATAGATAATGCAGTTATTCCACGAAGTGAATGTGTCCGTAATTTGGGGTTGCAAATAGATGAAGGCTTAAGGTTTGAAACACACGTTCAACAAAAAATCGCCAAATGCTTTGCGTCACTTAACACCCTGTATAAGCTGCGTTCATTCCTTAATACTAAAGTTCGACAACAGTTATGTAACAGTCTAGTCTTATCTCACCTGCAGTATTGCGATATAATATACGGTCCTTGCCTCTTTAAAAAAACCGCAAATTCAATTCAAAGGGTGCAGAACGCGTGCATGCGTTATAT
Organism: Acronicta psi; assembly: GCA_946251955.1. Classification (NCBI taxonomy): domain Eukaryota; kingdom Metazoa; phylum Arthropoda; class Insecta; order Lepidoptera; family Noctuidae; genus Acronicta; species Acronicta psi. Next base: position 2,651,128 of record OX276475.1, on the reverse strand, counting down.
TTATGAAATACCTAAAAGGCATCACATCTCGCCTTATCTAATTAAAAAGGGGGTTCTGGACATGACTGGTCAGCGTACATTAAAACTTGCGTGTTTTGTTCACTCCTTATGCAGAAATAAAATTCCAAGTTATTTATTTGATAAATTAGAATGGACGTCCGACGCGCATACCTACGAAACAAGGTCGCGTAATCGCCGACTAGTGATGCCCGGGCACTCCCTGGTCAGGACCAGGGGTCGCTTCAAGATTGCCGCCTCGAAGTGCTGGAACGTATTACCCCCACCCATATTACACTTATCACATTCTGTCTTCAAAGCTCACTGTCGTAAATGGTTAATGTTGAAGCAATCACTGGTCCTGGGACTTAGCTGAGACCTAATATAATTGTGCGTTATTATGATTAAGTGTTTGAGTAATCCATCCCTGGATTGTGAAAAGATTTTCATTCAGTTGTCATTTGGTTTGGATAAGGATAAATAAAATTATTAGTACTTATATAATGAATTACTGATTGCAAGCGAGAGGGTGTATGTATGTATATATTTAGTAACTGCATGGCCGGCTTGGACAGAATACCAGCGGTTGACACGCTGCGTGCTGTTGACCATCATGCTGAGTCCAAGACCTTTTTGCCCTTTTTTTTTTTCAGAGTTAGCTATAAGCCACTATTGTTAATTTTAAAATTATTATAAGTGATAGGTACATAATTATTAATTTTGGCTAAGTTTGTACACAAAAGGCAAATAAAATTCATTTTCTTTCTTTCTTTCTTTCTTTCTTTCTATTTCTAGAAAATCTTAATATTCCTGAAGCAGAAATCTATCTAGGTACTTCAAATGTGATAACTACTAAAACATACGAATTGACAATAACCAAAAAGAATTAGACCAAACTGTTTTCATTTAGCTTCCACCCTTAGATTGTCTTACATAAGGTTCATGATCGCGTGTAAGTATCTATAATATGTTACTATGTACTTTATATTTGTTTGTGTGGGAAACACTTGGCACTCCTAAACGATACAAATAAGAACGTGACACTTTGTAACTGCCAGTTAGATCTACGCGACTTCAGGCAACAGTGAGAGTGACCTGAATTCTAGAGCATTTATATCAAATGCACAGCTAAAGATAGTACTATTATAGTACCTACTATAATAAATCCATATGTATAAGAGCTAAAAGAATAACATTTAAAATGGAAGTTGTTCATTCTGAAGGGCTTTTATTGAAATTTCTATTTACAAGAAAACAAATGTTCATTAACAATATGATTGAGGATCCTTTTTTAATCTTTGCCAAACGAAATGAGATTTTTATGTGATTAGTTTGATTTCTGAACTTCTGACGGGTAATTCTGGTACTAAACAATTTTTCATAATATAATTTCGATATAAGTACTCCCAGTTTTTGTTTTAGATTAAATTGAGAAACATTTATTATCTTCTGACCGCAGAACATGAAATACATTTTCTGATTGTTATTGCCAATTTTTGTTATATCATTGATGTTTTAATTGTGAATTTCTTTAAATATATCACATACTTATTTCTATTTGTTATCATGAAATCCTTTTAAAATATACTTTATAAGAATGAAAATGGTATTTTGATGGCTATATGTTGGCTATACTAATAAAAAATGGTAATTACAATTAATAAGTTTTTTATTTTCAAAATATTTTCACTAACATGATGAAATTATTGAATATCAATCGGTAAAAATTCTGTAATATAGGAAGACAAACTGAATTGTTATTGATAATGTCGTCATTATCTTGTATGTATTGTTTAATTATCAAGAAACTATTTTGAAAGCAAGGTGATTTTTGTAAAAATTATTGTTGGCAATAATCCGACAATTATTAATAATGTTCAAGTTATTATGGTAGAAGTTAAATCAGTATTTTATAGCGATAATGAAATATTGATTACTGTTTAATAATTGACAAAAAGAGAAACTTACTATGTCGTAATTACCAAATTTTAATCATACTGGTTTTAAGGCGAATACAAGCCATGAATGTTTACTTTGCACCACGGAGATTTGATATACAAAAAGGACTCGCAATTGACTTCTGAAAAATATACTGAAGGGAACAGTAAGTGATTTAAAAAAGAGGTTCCTGTGTTTACTTTAGTCCTCACTTCATGGTTTTAGCAACTTATTTTGTATATCTTTTTGTATTTTTTAGGCATTTTCCATGCAAAGATTACAAGTTATTTTTAATGAAGGAAAAAATCGGCTGGCGGGCAGGATTCGAACCTGCAACTTCTGGTTCGGTACACCAGACGCTCTGACCACTAAGCCACCGCGAGCCCCCTTGAGGTGGCTTAGTGGTCAGAGCGTCTGGTGTACCGAATCAGAAGATGCAGGTTCGAATCCGGCCCGCCAGCCGATTTTTTCCTTCATTAAAAATAACTTATTTTGTTTTAGTATCAATTCGCTAGTCTATACTAGAATTCCACCAAGTTTGCGGGTGTCATAAACAAAAGTTCTTGCTAAATTTCGCTGACGCTGTTTGCTTATGTAAACAAAAATGTTGCCGTAATACAAAACTTGAAATTAGATGAGTGATTTAACTCAAAATTATTTTATTCCTAAAACTTTTAAGTATGGTTGGGTTGCTGGTAGACCCTCTGATTTGTGATGTTTAAAAAAGGCGGCAACTGGTGCGAAGCCAGTATCGGGACGATTCTCGACCGTTATTTACGCGCTTGCTAGACGCGCCCCTACTCGTCTGCGCCGGCTTCGCGTGCAGTGACGATAATAGCCATATGTCTAGGCAAACCTTGATATAATTCTTTCGGAATAGATGAGAAAAAGCTATAAAACAGACGTAAACACGTGTGAGAATATTGATTCATATCGACATTAAATCTTTCAACACCATTCAATGGTGAAACACAAAACAGTAAAAGTGTACAAGTATAGTTAATCAAGAAAATGTACCAAGATCATCTATACCAATGTCACAGCCAAACAAAAACATGGTTACACCAGTTCTCTATATCGCAACGGAACAATGGAATAGTTCAGCTTTTTTCTAGTCTGTGCATTGGCCCGTTTCCCACGACTTTGCGACATTTTCACCAATTAGTCGGTAGCGTGCGTTTAGTGTATTGCGATTTGCGATTTCATTGTCGGACTTGCGATTGTTGAAAAAATCTTTGAAGGTGTGTTCTCACAATGTTTATTACAGTGTATGGTAATAACATAATCTATTACATGTAAGTTAAAATAGTACAAAAGGGAAAGACTTACGACTGCTAAGACACTGGGTTTAATTCCCGGACTGGATAAAGTGTTATTGGGTTTTCATGAAATTCTCAATAGCAGCTCAGTTTGAATTTATGCCTGGTTTATTTGCAATAGGCTCACCCCTATTACACGGGACCTTAACATGCTGGCGAAATTTGGAGTATTCTCGTTTGAACACCTTTTTTGAGAGCACCAATTCTCAAATGGAAATATTTTAAGTGCTCCAATGCATTGGTTCCCTCAAAATAGGTCCTCAAACGGGAATACGCCCTAAATGTGGGTGAACATTAGTGTGTCTATGTCTAACCCTTCGGGAATTACATACGTGATGTTATCTTATACACGTGATAGATGGAACATCACAAACAAAAACGTAATTTATAGAAAGAAACACGCTAAGCATGATGTTAGAGCTTAGCAAAGAAAGAAATCAAATTAAAACACAGACGACGTCTGTGGTCTAGTGGTTCGAGTACCGGACTGCTGATCACGAGGTCGTGGGTTCGATTCCCACAGGACACCAACATTTATGTGATGAACTTAAGTGTTTGTGTTTGTCTGGGTGTTTCTTATAAATTATAAGTATGTATTTACAACAACAAAAAGTATATAAGTATTATATCCATTGTCTAGTACCCATAGTACAAGCTATGCTTAGTTTGGGACTAGATGGTGCTGTGTAAAATGTCCCAGAATATTTATTATTATTATTTATTTCAAATCGGTATCAAAGTTTTTGTATAAAAATGTTCCTTATCCGCTCTATGCATTTTTGAATCAATTTGGTATGGGTATGTTTGTCTCGGTACTTATTACATTAACAGTTTTTTCTTTTTTTCTTTCCCCAGATCGCGGAATCGTGATGAAGGTGAGTGAGATGATCGACAGTCCCATCGACTGACAAGGGAAGGCAAATGCAGTTTTCATTCCGTACAGGTCTCGCCACGCTCTCCTTTCTCTGATTTTTACGGCCCCGGGTTAAAGTTAGCTCGTGTCAACTTCAACCCGAACAATAAGTTTGGCGAGAATTGTACGATTCAGCATACCTACCATTGGCAAATCAGAAACCATGAGGATTAACCTTGCCTTATTAAAAGGTATGTGACGTTGTGTTTCTTTCGCATTTGTTTAGCTACCAGAAACGTTATTTCTCAGACAATACGCTATGAATCGTCTGGAATGTCAAAACATACGTAGTCAAGGTTTCATGGCAGATTGTTCTCTATCCTCACTCAGTCTATTCAGTGACGAGACTAAGCGTACACTTACACTTCCGTATATCAAATTTGTATTGCAATTTGACATACGGAATTTTTAATGAAGAAAAAAAAAACGGCTAGCATGGAGAATGCTTAAAAAAAGATACAAAAAGATTGACATACGGAAGTTTAAATTTACGCTAGCGCCGTTTTAGATTATAATTAGTCTTATTATCTATCTTTTATCACCAACTCTCAAGTTCTGAAAAAGAAAAAAACACAAAGATTTGAAAATGACTCTTAATATAAGTCTGAGTGTCAAATGTCTTTACAAAAAAATACACACTAAAGTTGATATTTCCGTATTGTTATAAATGGTAATTCTAGCTTATCCGTCATCGCTGTCTATAACATATTCCAATTTAAAAAATATACATTTTGATGACGTATGCCTACAATCTAGTTTTTAGACCTATTAAGTTAATTTCCTCATTTAACAGTCTCGTTAATCTAGTGGTCCTCAACGTGGTGGTCTTGCATTCAGTTCCTGGGTCGAGCAAAGTATTATTAGGATTTTTAATTAAATTCTCAGTAACAGCTCGAAGTTTGAATATTTTTCCGGCTATATTATAGGCTCGCCCCCTATTACATAGGACCTAAAAGGCCGGTGATATATTTGTGTATGTAAATACGCCTCTGGTCTGTTATTTATTTAGTAGTTCTAATGATAACAATAATAATCATACTTGAATGTCAAAAATGTTATTGACAAATAAAAACTATTACATTTCATGGTCTTATTGGCGTACGCGTGACCTTCAGGTCATACTGTACAAGTAAATATTTACGAGTTATAGTAGAGTAATAATAGTACTACAACATGAAACTACTTTTTATCGTGCCTACTTTTGACATTTGTGTACCAATAAGTTCTGTAGGCTTTTGTGCGCAAATTCTAAGCCAGTGGATGTGAGCGAGAGTTGCGAGAGAGGGTTCGGTTTCCGAGTCGAGCAGTGTTGTTGATTATAGATAAGCTTTTTATATGAAATTGTCAGTAATATCTCGGAGCTTGTATAATATTGTAAGTCCATACATTTAAAACATACTTTTACATACATAATAGTTTGTATATGGATATAAAAGTATATTTTCATACATATAAGGTATAAATGTATCAGGCAACCCATATCTTTTATGTGTACGACTATTCTACTACGCGCATCAACGTAATGTGAACTTTTTCATCTATCTATAGCTATTGAGACACCCGACCAGCCAGGCTAACATGCATGCCACGACAAAATTTTGTCTACTCTTTTGTCTCGAACAAAAGCGCGACATAAGCGTAGACAAAATGTTCTCGCGGCGTGCATGTTAGCCCGGCTGGTGGAGGGACTAACGGAAAACTTGCGCAAGGTGGTTGGCACCCACAGATGCGGGCAGCGGAAGACAGGACCGTAATAAAAGGTGTAGGGCCGTAAAGGCTTGCAAAGGTTCACTAGTAGGTGGCCTACTATACGGTAATGAAATAAGACATAAGTATCCTCACACCTGAATTCTCCGAAGGTTTACGCAGACGTGTGCTCATGTATTCCCAACGTTTGGTATGGTTAGTGCCCATATAATAAGGGCCAATTTCCTTCCTTCCAATTAACTGGGCATAAATCTAGGCACGCGGCAACGTGTCAAGCCAAGTTCAGTCATAAGGGGCTGGCGACGCAGCAGCCGTGTGTTAGTTTTACACGAATCATTCTGAGCCACCCATCATGTCAGCCAAAAGAGGTCCACTTCTGAGCCACTAAGGGGTCAAAATTGTATTCAAATTACGAGCTGCATCTGAGAATTTTACTCGACCTGGGAATCAAAACCCAGTCTTAACGGGGTAGTAGTCTGTTGAGGCAATCAGAGCGAGGCAAAGTTGTTACTAGGCAAGACATATTTTTCTAGTAACAACCTTGCCAGCACACATAATATTACCAATTCACCACGTCACGTTAAGTGTCAACAGAGAACAAAAAATGACGTAATACTTTGACAATTAAAAAACACGGCAATCATTAACAAAAACACTTCTAATAAAGACGTGATTGTCTACAATATTTTTTCCAGTCAGTTTCGGTCCAAAAACTCATTTAACGCGTGACGGGCTCAAACTAAAAACAAACGGATTACGTCGACAACGTTTACGCCGTAAATTGAGATATAAAGCGGATCAAGTTTCATGTTTGTTAAAATATATACTTCGGTGTTTATGTTAATAATAATCTGTTATAAACAGGTTGCGCAAAGCTTTGATATTACAAGATTTGCGCTTAAATACGTAGATATATCGATATATCGGCAATACCAGAGGCATTGCTGATGCATAGTTGACCCTTAAGAAGCTTTACAGACTGCAAAGCAACTGGCTTTCACGCTTAAAATCGTAACACACACACATCATCATAATTATCATTACAATATAAGCCCAAAGAGGTCCACTGCTGAACAAAGGCCACCTCCTGAAAGGCCTGAAACCAGATTTGGTGTGTAGACATAACGCAAACTTAATGGATCAGCGTAATTAATAGTTAACTAAGTTTTAAAATAAAAAAAAACAGAAAGCTACTTTTGTACGTGACGAAACCTGCTCGAGAGATTTGTCAAAGGGCGTATGAAGTCTGCCAACCCAGGCCAGCGTGGTGGACTGGGTGTGCCAGCAGTGAGACAGCAAAAATGGGTTGATGATAATTATTAAAATAACTAGTAACTTACAGATGACTCTTAGTTCGCAGAAACCAGCTGAATATGAAATTTTATTTACCTGAAATGGAAAGAAAAATGTAATTTTACAACATGTTAATTAGTAAGGAAAACACGTCAAGTCCCACTATTGTACAAAACTACTACAAAAGTCAACCGTATTGCGATGGAAAAAAAGGGCAAACTGCACAGTTTGCGGTGCTATCGTGTGTACAAGATGCATTTTGTTAAAAGCATTACAAAACATGTATTTCACAAAGAAAACACGGAACGCATAATATTTTGAAATGCAGAATGCAACATCTTACAACATTACTTAACAAAAACAGATGTGGTTCGCTGAATTAAAGAGGTGTGAAATTCATGTTATCCTAACATTTATGTTAATAGGAAAAGTGCTTTGCATAATGTGCAAAGGATATATATATAAGGATACATTATTAGAAATGTATGTTCAGTTTACAGTTTCGAATAATTGTGAAAATGTTTCAATAATGAAGATTGCATTGCAAAGGTTTTATTTGGAAAACTTATTTAATAATTTATATTAAATAAGTTCTATGCCAATTATAGGTATACACAACACTCAAACTTGCAACATTATATTTTGTTACTTAATATAAAAACATGGTAAAATTAATAAAAAAAAAACAAAAGAAAATAATTTAACTGAGGTGACTACGCAATCTTTTTATATTTGGGGTACGAACTGAAGAACACGTCCAAATCAAAATAACTAAAAACATTTTTTTTTATAAACAGAAGCCTTCCAGCCGCGCTAAGGGCGTTTGTGTTTGCTCCAGCTAATTTTAGAAATTATTGTACGGACTTTTTATACGGTTTTCACAAACATAATGAGGGATTATCTAAGAAGGTTATAGGCTATTATTTATAAACATACAGAGCCAGGGCTAATCGCTACCTCCTGTACAAAAATATAGAAATATACCTTATTTACTATTTAAGTAAAATAATAGTGTGGTTAGATACTTGTGGTAGTAGTAAAACAAGGGGATAGGATTAAAAAAAACTGGCTCGTTATGGAATTTCTGAGAACTCAAAAAACAACTATTTGTACACCATATTAACAATTGCTTAACGTGGGAATCGAACCTGTATCTCACAGAGCAGAATGTGATACCAATACGCCAATTGGACTCGATTCGGGTCAAGATGACCCACTTGATGCATACACGTCACGCGAAATAGAATGTTTCAACTGCACATAAGTTGGACAAGAATTGAACTAAATACAATTGTTATAAAGTAGTGTTACAACACAATATAATAAAAAGTAACAAATAATGCTTTGATGGGCGTTGTTGAAATAATTTAATTAAAATGTGCAGATTTAATGCAGCTGTTGAAACCAAAGATTGTTACTTTGGACGAACTATAATAGCATTATTTTTAACAAGACGCTAGGCATTTCAGATCGGTACACATATAACTCATCTTAATTTTATAAGTTGTTGCAGGTAGCTACTTAGAAAAATGGGTTGATGATGAAGTTGCAACACTTACAACAACTGTTGGTAATTTTTTTTCGCATAAATAATCTACTTCTACTTATTTGAATTTTTGTTAGTTTAATAGTGTTTAGTTTTTAATGAAGGAAAAAATCGGCGGGCGGGCAGGGTTCGAACCTGCGCCTTCTGGTTCGGTACACCAGACGCTCTGACCACTAAGCCACCGCTCGCCCTGCTCGCCATTAAAAATAACTTCATTAAAAATAACTTGTAATCTTAGCATGGAAAATGCTTCAAAAATACAAAAAGATAGTGTTTAGTTTGTTAGTTATTTGTACATTTAATTAGTTAGCATTAAGTAAAAAAATACGTTCGGAAACAGTAAAAATATTTAGTTATATGATATTTCTCGGCCCGACAAAATGTGAATGATGATAAGGATTGTATAAAAACGTTTGCAAAAGGATTTTTACAGAAAGGCATAGAATAGAGAGTAGAAGAATGGGTGTCAGTAAAGAAAATAGGTTGGTGTCAATTCTGTATTTTTTTTAATAAGTCCAACTGCCAATCGGGATGTCAACAAAAGTCAGATTCATCTATACATATCAAACGTTTTTCTATACCTATGTCTCTAGCCATCATTTTAAATATTTTATATCCTAAAATTCTTTGCAAGTGACCTAGGTACTGACTGCTACGTCCATTGTTCTGAGTCGATTGCATTCCACAAGACTGTTGCATTGTCGTCACTGCACATTGTGCAAGTTGATTGGAGATCGACCTTTCGCTTACAATCATAGCCATTCGTTTCCTTAACCCCACTTGCCTACATCTTACATTTTCTACATTCCCTTGCTACATACCCACACCTTTGCTCGACTTAGGAATCGAAACCGATACTTGCAACGTGACCAATAAGGTGATCAGAAAAAAAGCAAAATAAAATGACAGAAAAGCACTGTTTATAAAAAGTTACTGAATTACATACATGTTGCCGATTGGTAGGTAATTATTATCACCAAATAATTACAGTCGGCAACTGGTAATTATTACCACCCAACTGGTAATTATTACCACCCAACTGGTAATTATTACCACCCAACTGGTAATTATTACCAGTCAATAATTGCCAGTCTGCAACATGACATTTGTCATTTTTCGTTCTGAATTAAGTTAGATTTTTTTCACTTCATCACTACGATCCTAGATTAGGTATCATCAATCGCAGATATCAAAAAGATTATCTGCGTAATAATTATAGGTACTATAAGAGTAATTAATCATGAAAGTACAAATCACAAACTAATACGTGCGGTACATAATCTCACAGATTTTGTTTTGTTACCTACATCATGTATGTATCTGCTTGCAGCGCGACCAATAGAGACAGTGATAGCAATAAGTATTTTCTTTTTCTTGGCAGAATTGACAACATTGACATCGTTGCCATAAAAAAAATATCTAAAGCGGTGGTGGCGCGGTCTCATAGTACACTAGAGGACGAAAGGACATTATATTCAAGAGATCAATTTTACATAATATAACTAGATTAATAACGTTTGTTTTGATAACCTTTGTCTGTTTATAAACAGTAATAAACTGTGTAATTATTGGAGTTTTCCACAATATGTTATGATGCCATTTAATTGTTTTAGATATTTACGGTTTTCCTCTGAATTTGATATATTAAAATACCTATGCATACACTATCTTGAAGTAAAGGGGATATACTGAAATGTATTTAATCATAAAAACAACTAAAGGCAATTCAAAGAGTTAATCTCAAAGAGTCGTTGTCAGCCTGTGGGTGGGTTGAACATCGTGCCTCGGAGAGCACGTAAAGCCGTCGATCCGGGTTGTCATATGAACACATAATATGACAAACGTTAGTGGTAGTCAGAAACCCAAATAGCCTGACAACCAACCAGTCTATCCTTCGAATATCGGTTGCCCAGAAATTGGGTTGCGGAGGTCTGATGGCAGTCGCTTCGTGTAAAATACTGAATCTGATACACTGGGAGCCGACGTCCATGGTTGGAAAAAGGCTAAGAAGAGGAAGATGAAGACAATAGTAGAAGAAATAGGTTCCAAGTAAATACTAGGCCTTGCCCATGTCCGCTTAAAGGTCCCCCATTTAATTCGTTTGGCGAGGTATGAGTGGTGTGCCGATTTCACTCTCGCAACTTGTTAGAGGCAATTGAACAATATAATACTAGTGCGATGCTTCCTTCGACCTCTCGTTACAGTGCAATGTATCTATAACATACTATCACCCCTTTATTCGAAGGTTAGGCAGAGGTGTACATAGTACAAGTTCACCAGTGTTAGGTCACAGCTGTGCCCCAACATCGGCGTAGCTGCAAACTCCAAACTACTCCTGAGAATTCTCAGGAGTAGTTTGGAGTTTATATAGGCACAATAACACTTTGCTATCTTTGTAAACAACATCACACAGTCCAATTGCTGGGTTACTGTATGAGAGATAATTTCTCCACTCCACCATTCAGATCTTCTAAGAGGCGAAAATATACACTTGCGTGCAAAAAAATCGGCCCACCCCTTATTTTCTATTTGAGACTATATTATGTCTATCGGATCTTAAATAAAGTGAGTGTAAAGTAAAGGGGTGGGCCGACTTTTTTGCATGCAAGTATATTTGACTTGCTCGGTCATAAGATCGCTTGGGGTCTGACCTGGTTCTTCTATATCTGGTCTATCTTGTCATACACACTGCGCACTACACGATTACAAAAAGTCAGAGGTTCGTTTCTTGGATAGGAACACCAGCACTTGCAGTCCAATGATCATATGAATAGATTATGACTACCAATATATTTTATTTAAAAAAAAAAACTGAATTATTTTGGTCTTGACCTCAATAAAGGCCAACAAGAACTCCAAAAACTTTGAACTTAAGCACATTGTCTAACTTTTCTTTTCAACAACCAAAACTCAATGATGCGTACAAATCCAGTTCAGAATTTACCGCCTAAAATTTTAATTAAGTGAGTATAAAGACATTAATTACAGCGGGACCGTTGTTCACGACGTGGGGTGGAGTAGATTCCACGGTGACAATGACTATTCACCATACTTTCCCCATGGATCGCTTTCGATTGCGGTGAAAATGGAAGGTCGAGCCATCATGGTTTTTTATGAAAGACTTATGTTACTAAGCAGAAGATGAAATGAATTTTCTTGAATTACGACTGTTGTTCTGGAACTTATGTTGTGTATGAAAGATAACGTATTGTGCTACATAAAAGTATAAATAAATAAATAACATACTATAACGCCATGATGAATGGCGGGATGAGCTTAATACCTTCTGGAAGGATTGATCCCAAATAGACTTACACCATGAGGAATGGAAAGAGGGTAGGGAGGCCTCTGTCCTGCGCAAAGGCCTCACGGTTTGGGCGTGTATCGTCCCACGGCATCCCACGGAGTGGGACAATAATGGCTAAATAATAATAATAATATTACGCCAGTATTCCTAAAATGTTTAGGCATACTTATGTACAAGTAGTTACAGTTCGCCGGTATGATTAGGTCCCATGTACCTAACAGAAAGCGAGCGATAATAATCGGGCGCAAATTGTACAAATCTAAATTCTGTGCTGCCTCTGAGCATTTCAAGATGGAATGTGCGATAGAATTTGATGACAACGCCATCTATCGAGCCAGAAAGCTCAGTAATAGTTATCCCTGAGCCCTACATTTCTTTTGAAGTAGGAATCTGGGTTAGTACGATCACATATGCGCAAGATCTTCTGGCGCTTAGCAATAATATGCTAAAATGGTGTTACAGTTTGAATCGTACCTTGTAACCAGTAAAATTAATGGATCCTTATATGAGACGTAACAAACTCATGTGGTCGCAAGATGACAACTTGATGACCTGGTGTCACTGGTGTCTAAAAGTTGCGCTTGCCAATTTGTATCCTTATTCGTAAAAATATTTTTTTTAACCTCTAACACTTCTTTATTGGATAAAACAAAATATGTGTGCCAATAGCCCACTAAATACTATGGAATTGTTGAATCGCACACTAATAAATTAAATTCGTGCGAAAGAAAAAAATTAGGTCGATTCGCACATTTTGTGTGAGTTCAGTACAATTTCAATAACCCACCGCATACCATCGGGGATATTCTTATTATTTAACTCATTAAAATAGGGTACTCTACGCAATCTATTGTTCTCACTTTATCAACACTTAAATAGCCGGATAATAGTAAAAACAGTGGATCAACCAAGCATGTTATTATGAATTGACAAACGGATTGATTGGTTCAAGCCGTTGCATCTCGTGATCTCGTCGGATCGTATCGGATCTATTGATTATTCAAAGTGGATTGTATAACATTTCATCTTTTACTTTTTATTTGATACGCTCTGTTTCCTTTGTAGAACTTCCTTGTGTTTTGAAGATATTGTCTGATGAAAATGGTTCATGTGAAGATGGGACAAAACATTATGACAATAATTTTTGCATGGTTAATTTTTCTACGTCATGCGTATTATAAATTGAAGATCAGTAATCGGTTATAAGGTGAAGGGCAATATCTAATACTTTTGTACCATGTTTTGTAGTCTGCAGTTGTGCACACTCACTACTACTCTACAGAGACAGGACCATCCTGGCTCTACCTCGTCCTTAGTGTTAAAGATGAATAAAAAATGATGTCACTGCATAATGTGTCGAGCGCTAAATTATGTCAAGAGGGTGGACTTGGACCAAATTATGAAGCTCCGAAAAAAATTGGTAGAAAAATTAAGGTCAAGTGTTTTCTCCAGGAAAGCGGTCCTTTAATTTGAGCCTCGCTTAAGAAGATTCAACCTTCATAAGATATAACCTTTTGAGATTATGGAATAATTCGGTATCGCTGTTGTTCCAATTAGAAGATAAAACCAATTTAACAGAATATAAATTGTTCCTGAACAGTGCGTTTTTGCTTCAAACATATTACAGAAGTCCCAGGTAGTAGAGTTTTTAGTCTAAAACATACATACGTGTACATGCTTAGTCTAAAGCAGCACATAAAAACGACATTAAAAACTTTTCGCAGACACGCGACTCTACGTATTTCGGTAACATTTCGTTAACTTTAACTAGGAGTGAGATCAAAGCCATAGCACACTTAACACGATAACTATATTTTTAGCAAATGCACATTTGCCAAAAATGCAAATTTTAGGGGCCTACATCATTTCGGACCATGAGCTGTTCGCTCCACGGCCACGGTGCGAATCGCATGATGCCACGACCTCTACAACATTTAAAATAAATAACTCGGGTATGTAAATAAGTCTAGGCCGTTTAGTAAAACGTTTAGATTCATTCAATTTGTTCTTATAGCCGAGTGTAATTCCAAATTGTCGAATTTGCGGTGCTCTAGTGTCTAAACACTATCCGGTTATGTAAGAACGCTGGCATTCACGACAACGTAAATAACAAACAAAGACGTTCTTGTTGATTTTATCTTCAGTATTAGGTAACTATTAAAGGTTGATCGAGAATTTGTTAAATGAACTGATAACTGCGTTTATTTTTTATGCCCCATCTCAAACAAATTGTCTAATACTAATCATTAATGCCTCATAGATTTCTATACGGATCGGCGATGACGCAGTGTTTTTCTGTCCATTTCGTTAGAGAATCTTTTAATACTAGTGGCCATAATCAGATCTTATGAAGTTACTCCAGTTTATGTTCTTTAAAGAGCTGCAACAAGGAACCAAAGTTACTAGCGCAGAAGTCCTGTACTTACTGAGTTATTGAACTATAATATAAATGTTGCAAGTACCTAAGTCTATCTTTTATAGGCCATACTTCCTTCCTTTAGTTGCACGTGGTATACAATTAGTGACGTTATAATGAGGCCGTGTCCATATTAGACTTTCTTTGTGCTGAGTCATACAGTAGTGTTAGAGGATATTAATGTCAGTTGTGATAGGCTGTTTATTATTGTTCCTTTGCATAATATTGGTTAGTTATTAAATAATACGATATTGAGTCTTTTGTCCTTGTTTATTGCCATATTATTATGGAATGTTGCCTCAAATTTCCTCATGTGTTGTGGGTGCGCCAAAATATCCTGTTTCTTTAGGCCATAGAAATTTTGTGTTCTGTGTGATGTGTGTGTGCAAGGATCCTAAAGATAAAATTACTTGCATCCTGAGAAAGGACATAGAAGAAAAGTTCTCTGGGATTCGTGAGTGACACCGCCAGCACCGGAAAATTATATTACAAACTAAATTCCATGCTTCTAGACCCAGCGCGTCAGCTTCAGTCTGCGTTGTTCGATCTGTCGGTGAATCAGTCAGTTTCTTTACTTTATATAATATGTAGACTTATATTATCTACTAGGCTTATACTTATCTTCGTTTACACATATCCTGTGCTCTTCAAACTTTAACGTATTAAACTAGGTTACCGCACTTGCGACTTAATTACTTGTACGTAGATCAATGATAATTATACCAGATACGCTCTCAAAATAGATCGACTCTGTTAATTCGGCCTTGTTGCTAAATTGAGACGTATTTTTTAACTATTATAGAGCGGTTTATGAAGTTTTTTAATCCGTCCGTTTAGTAACAAATTAGAGACACGGTAGGAAATATTAAGCCCGATCTCTATCCAATCTATCGATCGTGTGTATGGCAAATCGTTCGATAGATCTGCAACGATTTGTCATACATACAATCGATAGATCTGCCCAAATCTAACTCTCTCTGCGCAAGCGTAACTACACCCAAAGGTCTCCGGTATATTTGGTCCTTTTTGTGTACGGGGAAGAGTGGGATTCTTAAGTACCCACTAAAAACAACCCGGTGGCCACCATCAGAACATGAAGTCTTCACCACTATCTAACCACTCGATAAGGCGTGCATACGTTCATGTAGAAAATAATTATGATTTGGAGCGCGTGACAGCACCCGATTGCATCGGTTAGTTTAGTAATATAGTAGGTACCTACGCGCGGAGTAACCTACAGACCAAGCCAAGTTTCAATAACGTTCGAATCGACGATCGAATAGAAACAAAATGTATGGCAATGACATAAGCTTTCGACAAATCTGACGTTTACAAATATCATTCCCATATTTTTTTTTCTATTCGTTCGTCGATTCGAACATATTACATTGCAACTTATCTAGGCCCGCTGGCCGAACTGAAGTTAGCCGTTTAGCTGAGCAGTATACAAATTTTAGCTTAAATAATCCATTGCGAATTCAAAATGCCACAAATAATAATAAATGTTTATTTATTTCTGCACAATACTTCTTCTTCGTGTCGATGGTACGGTTTTTTAAATTAAATTTGGTGTGCCCAAAACTTCGCCACTTCCACAGCATCGTCAGTGGCAGCGCAGAGGTCGCTTTGATTGCAAGTAGCGGGGCACAAAGGACAGGATAGGAGGTGCACCAATGTTTGCAGCACAGTTCCACAACCACAACCTGCACAATACTGATATCTCAATACTCATAATCACTACAATTTACAAAAATATATTGTGGAGTCTGGTGCCCGAGATGTTATGGCTAAATGGCTAACTTCAGTCCAGTCAGGTTTGCGTATACTGTAATATAAACGAAAAATGTATTCGGCCAGTCAAAATGACTACTCGATTAGTAAATTCGATTCAGTCATGTTGTTTAGTCACAGTTCTAACCTATACCGATATTTATATATTGCTTTCATTTGTTTTTGCTGCATAACTGCAGTGCCTAGTGTTTGTAACGCGAAGTCCATGGTTCGATTCCGAGGTCGAGTGAAGTGTTATAAGGTCATTCTATGAAGTTCTCAGTAGCAGCTCTGAGTTTGGGTTTGGGCTAGGTTAACGGCAACAGGCTTGCCCCCTAAAATATACCGGCAAACTTCTGGGAATCGCCTTTCTGGGAATGCAGGCGTGATGGTATGTTTTTGTTGTTTTTGATGCTGAACAAAATTAACGGCTGATTTAATTTATATCTTTTACTAATAACTATTTAATCCTAATTGAGTAACTAGAAACCTAGCGGTCATCGGTTGGACCCAACATCGCCAATATTCGTACAAATATGCCTACATTCGTACAAATACGCCAACATTCGTACAAATACGCCAACATTCGCACAAATACGCCAACATTCTACAATATTATTAGGAGCGTAATAACAGGGCCTATATTATTAATTCAGCACGCGTACTCGTTATAATATCATGGTAGCGGCGCCTTAATATCCTTAATAGGAATGCTGTAATTACGCTTAAGTATTGTATATTTGATAATAATAAGTTATGACACAAAAGAAATAAATGATAATTCTCCTTTATTTAAACTTTGTAATTAGGGTACGGTAATTTTAGCTTTTGGCATTAATAATGAAAAATATAACTGCAAAATATGTTATGGTATAATTAATTATACAAGAAGCAAGGGCATTGTATAAACTTGTATCGGTAGACGATAATCTTATATATTTATATTGTTTATTACTTTAGTTATGCCTGTATTGGAAGAGTAAGAAAGCCTTACGGAGCGACATAGTCTTATTGACCAAGCTCCTTAAATAAAGATAAAAAAAAACATAACATAAAAATTATATTAAATACGTACAATAAAGTATACCTATTGCGGTATATAAGTAATAGGTACATCACTCAATTAATTATATAATAATTGTGTAGCTTGTAGTTACAGTCAAAGTTCATGGAATACAATATTTCTATACATACCTATAGATTTGACTCAGCGGGGTCCGGAAAATGTAAACAGTTATCTTTAATGCTAATTACCCATTCTGCTCAAATATTTTAAAGGAGACTCATCGCTATTATGCGATATTAACAAAAAAGTCCATACAGATTATCAGACTAATTACTCGCCTAATCGTAAGTTGTAACTGATAAAAACAAAGGCAAAATATGTCATCAAAATCCCATTATGCCTTCTTTTACGTTTCCTTTGCCTTTTATTCTAAAAAAAACATACAAATGACGATGCGATGACGTGACTTCTCTCGACATTTTCTCACGAAGTTTTCCGAACGGACACAGATTAGGTTAGTGGGTACGGTCCACTGGGTAAAGTCCAGTCCACGTGCTTTGTTTTTTAATTACCACCCAATTTTAAAGGCACGGTCGCCTATTGTTTTTCGAGTTCCGTTCATTTAAAAATGTGGCCGAAAATATTTGATTTTATTACTTTGATGTTAGAGCAAGTTGCATTTTTTTAAAGCCTCCTTGTCTTTAGATGATAAGATGTATTTTTGGCTGATTGGCTTCTTAGTACTACCCTTTATTTATTTCAATTTTATGTGATTATTATTTCTTTAGTTAAACTTCAAAATGGAGAAATTCGAGGAGATTTGATTGGTGTTTTTTCAGTCATTATCGTCCCAAGTACTGGATAAAAAATAAATCAAAAGAAAGCCCTATGGTTTTTTTTTATTTGACTAGACAATTATTATTCATTTTAGACTGACAGCAAAGCCTCGTTGGTATTAAACTTATTAAATATCTTCCACTTACCATAGATCATGTCAGCTTTTTTTATACAAACACGGAACTTTAACTATACTAGGTTAAAGTGTTTGACGTAGTTTTATATTATGTTATATAGAAAGTGCGTATTACGTGACTAGTAACAAAATTGGAAGAGCATTGCGCCTCACATAAGAAATTTGGTGACCACACTTTATTAGAAAGGAATGTTGCTAACAAAAAGTGAAGGTTGAGTTTTTAGTTCATTCTTTTGTTATTTTATATTCTGTGCTCTACATTTGATTGCAAGTCTGAACGCAAATTAATGTTTGGTATTGCTTTTAACTAAAGTACCTAATTATTATTAGTAGTAGTAGATAGATGGTCACTAAAAATAAAATATAACGCCTTTTTAAATTACTAATTTGGTATGTTGCGTGTGACAAGACCTGGCACAAGGTAGTACAGTCAAGTTTTGCAGCATTTTAAATTGATACACTGCACTTATTGGTCGTAGCGTGATGATGTAAAGCCTTATAACCTTCCTCGATAAACTGGCTATCTGACTCTGAAAGAATTTTTCAAATCGGACCAGTAGTTCCTGATTAGCACGTTCAACCAAACAATAATAATAAATATCTTGGGACATTTTTACACAGCACCATCTAGTCCCAAACTAAGCAGAGCTTGTACTATGGGTACTAGACAATGGATATAATACTTATATACTTTTTTTTCTGTAAAAACATACTTATCACAATAAATGTTAGTGTCCTGTGGGAATCGAGCCCACGACCTCGTCGTGATCAGCAGTCCGGTACTCGAACCACTAGACCACAGACGTCGTCAGTCAAAACAAACTCTTCAGCTTTTTAATATTACCCATTTTACCCATTAGTATAGATTATCCATTGTATGATTCATACCCCTCCGTCATGAAGTAGCGGCGAAGAAAAATACCTACGTATGCATAGCGAACTCTAAAACGAACTAAACCAAACAACATAAATAAATGTAACACATTACACCATTGCATCATGTCGTTTTCATAGATATTAGATACACGTTTTGGACACCATTTTTGTACCGCTATTCACTTTTAGGTATACTTTTTGTGCCCAAAAGTAAACGGTCATTGGCCTCATTTGTGATAACAGTTTAGTTCAAATAAAATGAAGTAAGTACTAAGAAATGGTTTAACTACTGATTTATTTAATAAAGGATAACTGTCATGTTATAGAATCTTATTTTTTATTTACTACTAGCTTCCCGCCAGCGGCTTCGCCCGCGTGGTATGTTATTATACATATAAACCTTCTTTAAGAATCACTCTATCTATTAAAAAAAACCGCATCAAAATCCGTTGCGTAGTTTTAAAGATCTAAGCATACATAGGGACAGACAGACGCGGCGGAGGACTTTGTTTTATAATATGTAGTGATGAAAATCTTTTAAAACGGGATTAATCCAGAAAAACACTGCTGTAGGTAGATATACCGTTTGGTCGAGTTTAGCGACCCTAAATATATGGATCATTGTATTTTTGGATGAAATTCTCAGTAGCAGCTGTGCCCGGTTAAGGGCAATAGGCTCGTCCCCTAGGGAGCCCCCTTACATAGGGAACTAATGTATTAGTAGATACACCTCTGCCCAACCGTTCGGGGAAATAAGCCGCATGTTATTTGGACGCGTGTTTCCCATAGGGGTAGGCAGGGACTATAGATTTCCACTTGTTACGATCCTGGCACACCACTATCCATAAATAAATATAAATATTATAATACCAATACAAATGTGACATGTCAATATTATTGCAAAATGGCGACAGATTAGAAGTTCACAGGTTAACTACCATAGTGTTAGTTATGTAAGTAAAATCTGAATCAATATTGACGTAGAACATTGTCATAAACATAATTATATGCATAAAGTAAAAATAAAAATACAGTTTTAAAGTAAAAATAAAGATTTCAATTTTCTAGTAATAGTAATTATTTTACGTTTGCGAAATAATAAAAAATCGTTTAAAAAAATTACGAGATATTCCCGATAAGCACCTAGTGATGGGCACGCGCCGATTAGCGATCGATTCAGGATACAATCATGTTTTAAGTGTAAACACCGCGGCCACTTAATAACAAGTGCCACTCGACCTAGCGATTCAGTTACAATCGCTTCTGACGTGTGTGCGATAAAAAGTATCAGACACCATGAAATCTCGTCATATTTACATGTAAAGTGGTTTACCCTTTTTTTTCTTTTCAAGGGTCCGAAAAAAGGTTACCTGTTAAGTGCGCTCATACTGTTTAGAGTTTTTATTAAGTATATTTACCAAAGAGCTCTTTTGAAAAAGTATTCTGTAATATTTTTGCGGGAAAATCTAATGATCCATCTGGTTCTACCCGTACAAAAACAAAGTATGTGAGGTTCTGTAGCTCGTGCCTACCTTTTCACGAAAGAACCCGTCTAAAAATGCTGAAAACTAAAAACAGAGAAACCGCTGGAAAATATATGGATGTAAAAACCCCTAGGTCGACAAAAAATCCTCTCTACCCGATTTTATTTTATTAAAAACATCCTTCAAATTCAACACCACCTTTTATTAGGTTCCTGTTAAATTACTTGACAGATAACTTTATAGAAATTTTGTTCCATTTTTGAATTCATCTGGCGGTTAGCGTTAAAATAGAACCTATACATTCTCTCACTTCCTTCATTTAGATTGTGGCAGAAACCGTTTGCTCTCTGTATTTATAGAGCTCTGTACAGTTCATTCATAGCAGAAGGAAATCTCGTTAAATGCGACATTTTTAAAGCTGACGACATCTGGCTTCACGGTCTGACAGTTTCAGTTTATATTATTATTGCAGGCAGCATTTTCAGCTTACAGTGACGAGAAATCGTAACTTGAAAAAAAAACGTTTCTTATATTTGAACATAAAAAGAAATACAGTCGAATTGAGAACCTCCTCCTTTTTTTCAAGTGGTTTGAATAGACAGAATACTTTTTAACTAGTACTTAACTTAGCCTAGTCAAGTCGTACCTATTTGTCAAATATTTTGTATGGAAAATCTAGTTCCTCTGGTGACCGTGCTATCAAAGTTTTCCATATCAGTAGCGACTATCATTCAAGAAGCTCCAGCCGGGCTAACACGCGCTACGACAAAATTGTGTCGATGTTTCTCGTGCGAATTTAGAAGAAGGGACACCACGTTTGATTTTCCCCATAATTATATTTTGATATCTTCATATACCTAGTCTGCAAAGGGTTATCACAATTTCAACTTTTTCTTTTCTTTGTCAAAAGGCTGTTATAATAACAGCATAACAAGTGTGTCCATAAATAACTACAAAGTATAAACGTTTAAAGGAGGAAAAATCAAATGTTACTTAATAACTCTTAAGATTAACTTAGACAGGATATTCCCAAAAGAGGATAAAACAAAAATGAAGTTTTTATTAATAGTTATTTACGATAAGTCGTGACTCGGATTAAAATGGTCGCTTTCTTAATCGTGTTCAGAATACTGAGCCGTTTGGAGATCCGGAATTGCTGCAGTAAACAGTTTAATACTTGAATTTGTAAAACTTGTTGATAGTACCTAGGTACATACCTAACTTAGATTACGACATCCATAATATGTATAAGTATTTATATTAAATAGAAGTCTTTCTTGAGAATTCTTTGGTTGGCAGGAAAATTTCATTTACTGTAGAGAAAATATTAGATGGAAATAAATCATTTCTCTGTAAGAAAACTAGACACAAAACACATTACTAATCACATTTTGTTTTAAATTGCTGAATTGCTGCAATAACTTTGAAAACAGTACTGAAAAGTCATCAATACATACTACACAATCTATTACAAGAAAATCAACACAAACTCTCTTAAATGATAAGATTTTTGTTAAGGATATTATGGAAGGGTTCAAGGGAACTGCTATAAAGGAAATTACAAAGCAAGAAACAAACGATCCGTATCCACGATAATATGTCAAATGTACGAGAGCCCATGTCTCGGAAAATGTTCAATTTCTCACGGAAAAAGGCAGAATCCTTACAACAAAAAATAAACAAGAAACGTCAGAGATTTAGGTGCTTTGATTTATCCGTAAATAGGAAAGCGTTGACTTTTTAAAAATAGTCATTTGTTTAGAAAATGAATGGTCAGAAAATAGTTACTACAAATGTTTTTATTTGTAGCGTCTAGAATGCATTAAACACAGGTCAAAGGTTTCGGTAAAATTCAAAGAGAGTAGCTTAAAATTAGTCTTTTAGACATAGAATAAAAAGACTTTTTGAAACTAAATCAAACAACTTAAAAAAAGTTTCTGGTTCAGCATTAAAAAGCTTTTTGTTTAGAGGTTAGACAACCTTAATGTTTGCTAGGGTTATTAATACGTCAAAATTTTAAACGTAAAAATTGTAAACGTCAAAACAGAATATTTTCAATTGGCATAATTGAAAATATTCTGTTTTGACGTTTACAATATTATAAAACCAAAAACGTTATGTGTGTAACAGTTACAATGAAACAATAATGGTTGTTGTTTTTAATCTATAGCCTGGATAATAAAATGTTAATGATCGGTATTAAACATAAATGGTCACGATTATTTTATAGTCATTCAAACGGAAACAATATGCGATACACTGATAAGTGAATAAAGCGCGTGAAATTCAAAGATTTTTATATAGAAAACTATTGTTCATTTACTTTATGTGGTAGTATGAGGTATCTTTTATTTAAATCATCATCCATAAACTGTAATTTATTGTAGTGTATTAGAAACCATTTTCCATACATTAGATGTGGTTATAGGTAATGATGGCAATCTGATCTGCTACAACTTTTCAAACATTGTAATACCATTTGTAACTACTTGAAATGTTAAACTTTCATTCTGTAATTTAGAATTAGTTTCATTCAAAGTTGTTTTGAAAGTTGATAAAATCAGAGAAATGTCTGAAGTAGGATTTTCGCACCATATTAAACACACTATGTATATAGCACGAACTAACATAATATATATATACCTATTAGAATAACTATTTATGAACGTATTATTCTTCTTTTATTGTAAAAAGCAAAGATCGATTCAATTAAATTTATTAACACCGCCGTTAGTACAAAATTGTTCCACATGATATTACGAACTTAGCTATTTAAATCCACGTTATTTAAAAAATAGGTTACATAATTATTTTATTTACCTTATCACCTCATTTATGACTGTATTTCTGAACTTCGAAGTTCAAAATGTCGATGTACGGTATTCATAAAGTTCATAAGTGCGAATTAATTACGTGAGTTAGAAATCTATAAACAGCAAAATCCTTAATTTAAAAATATTATACTAAATTAAAAACCCCAACACATGAGAAAGACATTTTCACGGCGGACAAAAATGAATAGGGGGCGAATCGTAGGGGTTACTACCAGACACGGAACACAGAACAGAAAAAAGGTAAAGGATAAATACGGTAGGAACATTACAGAAAGCATATTTAGCATTTATTTATTTCTCTTTACAAGTTCCTTAATACTAGGCTTTAACTTTAGGGGACGAACCAGGAGTTAACTATGTGAGAGACTGGCGCCTGAAGTAGGTTTCTATAGGAACCTGTATTACAGGTCACCAGTGTTTAGTAATATTAGTAGTGGGATAAAGGTTTTGCAATATTGTAGTGGCTATTCGCGATTACGATACCAGATTAATCCAGAAAATGCATATCCCAAATTTCGTTTAGGGTGTGATCTCTAGTAAAAAGATATAATTATTATTATTAGTATAGTCTCACTATGTCAGAAGTTTTGTTTTTATTTCTCGTCTCGTAATTAAGTGTAGACCTCCATAGCATATGACATCACCAATAATTATTCTAATTAGTTAAGTATACGTACGTACTCCATTTTATTTTATTTTATACTACTTATCATTATTTTTGTATATTCGTCATAATATCTTTGGAGAATGTTTGTTATCCCGTAATTGGCTAGTGTGTAAGAACAATGATTGTAATAATTTTAACTTAAGATAAATTGTATGCACAAGCTGTGGGTAAACCCTAATTTAATAAATAAATAAATAAATACGTTAATTTCGTTGAAACTTACAGCGATGACTCCAATTACTTAAATATAACTATAAAAAGCTAAGATAACCGAAAAATGTGCGTGTTTACATAAGCTACTGTAATATACTCAGCGTTATCGCTGTGTACACTGATATCAGGTGCTTGACCTGGTCCAATGTAAATAGACCTACCTACATTAGTCAGTATGCATCCTCGCCAGATGATGTAAGATTATAAATTTAGATGCGGTAAATTTTCATAATGATGATAGTGACGATGACGATAAACGAATAGAA
Source organism: Acronicta psi (assembly GCA_946251955.1). Lineage (NCBI taxonomy): Eukaryota > Metazoa > Arthropoda > Insecta > Lepidoptera > Noctuidae > Acronicta > Acronicta psi. Next base: position 2,626,603 of record OX276475.1, on the reverse strand, counting down.
ATAAGATTACATTTATGAACGCCTGATTTTTCGAATGCTTTTGTCATTTCCATTAATTTGTTTCACATCGTTTTCAAGTAAACGGTACATTGAAACTGGTCTACAACTCCTGGTGCTGATATGGTAGATTACGTCTAAGTAGACAGAATGTTTGCAGCTCCTAAACTAATAACGTCAGAGCCTCAGTGGCCAACTCAGAAGCATACATTAAATGCAAACCACAGTGTGAAAGCAAGGTTGCTTGTTAGATTACACACAACCATTTTGGATTACCCATAGATAATCTTTATAATGGCTCTTGTAAACAATAGGCCATTTTGAACATAATATTAATCATGTTACATGCGTATTCTTGCAGTTTTTAGCCCTGACATACCTATTTGACTAAAATTTTATTGTCTGAAAATAGTAATTAATAGTTACTAAGAGAGTGCTACTGAATACTGGCTAGACTACGTTTCTGATCCAGACATATTTTGATTATTAGGTTACACAGATTTAAATAAATTGAGACATTATTTTGCACTTGCAGTCAAGAATAAAATGTATATTCCTTTCCTTCTATACAATTCCTACAATTGTAGAAAGAATAAAAATCAGATCAAAATTTAAAACAAATCACTTAAATCTTGCAAAGTATTGTAATATATCTCTTACATCAATCACGTCTTTAAGAAATCCAAGAGTTTCACCATCAAAAATTATAACAGGAATCAGTAAAAAAATATAAACCATAGATGGATTTTCCTGCCAATTTGTTATCTTGATAGCAATCCTTTAATCCCTACATTTATGGTACCCATGGGAAATTATTATGGAGTGGTCGACGCGAGCACTGTAGGATGATGACAATATTGATTGTACAAATATTCTTGATAATTTGTCGATTGGACTTAATGATACAGAACAAATTATATTTATCATTATTTTAGTTTCAGGTAAAGGTCCTCTATCTCAGTTTTACAACTTTTAAACTTATTAATTCTGCTATTAATCGTTTACTTACTCTACGAGATTTTATCTAGGGGTCTTTGAACTTGCCAAAGTGTGTGTATTTATAGAAATTTCAGTATAAGTATTCGCATATTTTGTATAAAATGGCGAGTTACGAAAGCGTATACGGCCATCTGTTTCAGCAACACTACAATCTCCAACAATATTAGGTAAGTGCTATTTTCCATCTTAGAATGTATGTTAACTATATTCCTCTTAATGTGAATGAACTGCTGCCTTTCCTATCATAACTTACACCAAAACCCCCCTAGCCAGCCATATTGATCCGATCGCCCTACGGTTCCTTTAACTTAGGGTAGTCAGCAACTATATCCGTCTCCCTCTTTGCGATAGTTCTGTCTTATTTTGCTCTGCACTTGTTGTTGGAATATTTAAGAGACCGTTCAAAGTTTCTAGGTTCAGTTTTTGATACGTTAGAAGTTAGTTTTAATGTTGTTTTATGAAGTTAAAGGTTTTTTTGTAGTTGGGAATTTTGTTCAAAATGCAACATCGTGTTTTTTGGTAGCTCTTTTATAGCACCTTGTTGAAGTCAAAGAAAGTGATGAATTGTGTGTTCTTAGGATATACTAGACTGTTTGTATTCTATCTGTGTCCAGCAGTGACTATTATAATCTGACTTATTGTATATTATTATAATTTACCTTCAAATTAATTTAACATTACATTACATTACTAACATCTTTTAATATTTATATTATCACAAGCCAGACGTAATTTAATTAACCTTGCAAATTAAGAGCACACACCTAATGAACTAATTCATCTTTTAAACCAATTACTACAAAGCAAGTGGCTTGAATTTCAAAATGAATGGATTGTCTGTAGAACTGTAGCGAAATATGGATCTTCGCACAACGCAATTAGGGAAGATAAAACAAAATAATTTACTTTAAGAAATGAAAACATTTATAAGCGCGACTAATACTACTTGCTTATTTGGAAATTTAAACTAAATCCTTACTTGTGCCATATACTTAGTAATACTTCGAAAAGGAAGACAGAGGTCAAAACTTTTCGAAGCTCTCTTTATAAGTAAATTGTGATAAAGACAAAAGCTCCATTGTTGACAGTCAACACGAAGGTTGCGGGTCGAACCGAACCCGATGAACCATTGGAACGGTTGAAACAATTCCTAAAACAACTATTGACGAATTCTTAGCCGTTTAAAAGGTTCACATTACTTAGTGGAAATTCCTTTTAAAAGATAAGCTGTGTAAAGTAAGGTCAACACAGTTCGTTCAAAAAAGATTGTATAAATTGACCCGTACAGAATAACCGTTTGACTGAACAGCACTGAATTATAACATGAACAGAGAATGAGTACGTACGGTCTCAAAAAATTTCAAATTGGGTTTGAAGCGATATTCCAGACATGGACCTAACACTATTTGAATTGTAGAATCTTCCTAGCTATGTCGTGTGATTTTACAACCCACGCGAATTATTTTAGAGAAAAAAATTGCGCCTCAATTTTTCTCAAAAGGTTTCGATTTTACGGGTTCTAAAATTTTGTAATAATGTAATATATCTGCTACAATTGTTGCAGAATTTACATGGTTTTGATCGGATGCTGAAGAAAAAAAGCAAGAAGCAATAGGAAATATTTACAATTCACGCTACAAACAGCTCTGATTTCGATACGATTAAAAAATATTTTCAAAATAGCAGTATCGCAGCGTGACGATATCAAGATTGGAGTAATGACATCATGTTAATCTGTATCAACACTTATTGAAAGAACAGTTTACTATTCAATACTAATAATACAACAATAACAATAGTAATAATAACCGGTTCATTTGTTCTTTTATTGGCTGTAAAACAATACGACTTTTTTGTATTGTAAGCGAAAGAAAATTCCACTTCAAGCAGGATCAAACGCGTCCTTAAGTTCGATATAACAGTAGTTTGTCGACTAAGCGACTGAGATAGAATATTTCGGCTGTGATGGCACTTTAGGACCTAAGATAGTACCCTGGGACATCCCAAATTTAATTCCACGTTTAACTTTATTATTCCTGCTAGTAAAAGTACTATGGATTTAGAAAAAGTTGAATATCACAAGTATAGTCGCAATGCAATGGCTGGAGCAAAAAATGTGGCTTAGGAAGTAGCACTTATATACATCTGTATAGGTATACGATTATGTATTCATGGCTTCCGCGTGCGTATACTCATAAAAGGCTTGTCTATGATTGACAGGTTTAAAGCGGCAATAGTAGGTGGAAATCGCTAATATGCACACGAAAGTCTTGATTTATTTAAAAAAAATCTAATACAACATAGAAACGAATGGAATGGATGTCTTGCAGATAATTTATGAACGTAAATATTTTGAGAATAATAAGATAAACGGGCTAAAACCATGGGAGCTTGTCTACATTCATGTGTAAGAAATTCATGTTAATACTAGTAAAGTTCCTATATCTTCTGTTTGTGTAATTGATATACACTATATTTACTTTAAAATAACTTTTTACTCGATATAGCAACGAGGTCGTTGTTTTGTAGTTAAATGTCCATGAGACTGATTTATATAATCCATAACGAAAACTACAAGTAAAGAGGTATTACTTTCTTTTTTTACGCGTATTGATTTCAGTCTACACATTATATCGTACAAGTAGAAAAACATCGAATAATCGAAATCAAGAAGTCTCTGACGATCTAGTTGAAGAAAACAGAATTACAAGAAACTATAGAAAATCAAAAAAACTGGAAAGGATCATACATTTAAAAGCAATGCTTTAGAATTCGATGAACATGTGTGGTCTTCTTTCAACAACTAATATTTGCATGTTAAAGGGATTAGACCATCAGATAATTAATCCATGAGACAGTCTAAATCTCTAAAATAATAAATAAAATCTTATTAATAGATTGATTCTGCATAAATGTTACAAAATAATTAAGTTCGTAGTAACCACTACTCAAGCACTGGTCACGACTTCGCACTATGTTTATGGCCTTAGACATGATTTTGTAGCACGACAGTGAATGTGAACCTGTTAAGTTTTTATTTTCATCGACAACATTTGAATCATTTCTAAACGTAATTTCATGTATACATAGATGGATGGATAGAATATTCTTTATTGTACACCCAAGGAGAAAATAAAATAAACATTTCAGACGAAATATACATATAGTATATAGAGATACAAAAACAGATGAATGTCACTCAAATGTAAAATTACTAAACAAGCACAGAAGTTGTATTACTTAAAAACGTAATTGGATTAAATACTTAACATAACGAGATTACGACACGTGTTGTAATGACGTAACCTAACAGAGCAGACGAATACTTTATAAGACTAGTTTTTTAACTCAACGTTTAACTAATGTTATGACATGTCCCGCTGAGAAAGCATTTTGAAGGTTTAAAATATTATAGCGTTACGATTGTTTTTTGTAATACGAATTTAGCAATTCAATTTAAATTATTTAAACCACGAATAGTTAATAATGTATTTGAAATAATGATTTTCCATAATGATGAAAGAATCGTGAAAGATAGACCTGCAGAAGTGTGACTAAGTAATACCAAACGCGTAAGTGCAAGTAAAATCGAACCACACAACCTATAATTTGAGACCAATCATCGAGTAGACATTGCAGCGTAACCTGATGTTGTTTTCACCTTTACACCGTATCATTAGGTTATATCAGTAGGGGTCCGAATAGGAAACAATTTCTACGTCAAAGACTATTGCTATTGTTAACCAAGATGATAGAAATAGGAATTTATGAAAGTTGAACATGCAACATGCAAATTAGAATAAAATTGTGCTAACCAAAATTCGATCTATCGTGTCATACGAGAAAAGTGGTAAAAGGTATGTTGTAGTATTTTATGATGTTTTTCCTAAAACACCAATGCTACTTACTGTAGTTACATTTTGTTCGGATATTCTTTATTTAGATTTGAATTCAAAGCCAACCTACGATGAATCAAATTTTCTCAGAAAATCTTCTAAATCTTTATATCTAGTAAAAAATAAATCATCTACATTAACTAAATGAAACGCTAACATAGTCCATTCAATATTATTAATAGCATGTTGTTTCCTCATGCAAATATTAACTACTACTAACAGGATTTAAAATGATTGAAACTTGACATAACTTTATTTGACCTTGCCTGATCTCTCATCGCGATCATACATACAGATTACTGACGTTTAAAGTAATACTGGACAAACATATCGGAATGCACTAAACGGTTGATGAAGTATAATTAAAGATGGTATTAAATTATGTTTTAGTTTATCATTTTAGATTAATTGGAACTATCGTAATTATGTCGAGCCCAGCAAGCAAGGAAATATTCTTGGTAGCTAGACTTGATATTATTACATTAGATTGTTAAAACTGAAATTTCAAAATTAAATGTTTTCTTTATATTATTTTTATGGAAACTATGTAATACATTTCTCTACATACAACATTTATCACATTATTTTGAAAACTATCGATAGCATTTCGCTATTTTGCCTCTATGAATTGATGAACAGTGTTCGGTAGTCTATTTATTCCTGGAAAAGGTTTTTCAATTACGGGTTACGATCGCTCGGGTTAAAAAAGTCATCAATCTCATAACGATAATTACTCATTTACAGTGATTGGTGTTGCTTTTGTGATAACGATAGAAACAGATTATGATTACTGAAGAAGTCATCTGTCTTTAATACAAGTGACATTTTAGCTTATGTAAGATAACAAATACAGGAAGCTGGTTTTTTAAGGATGCAGAGCTGTGGATATATAGCGAAATAAGTAAATAAAAACCATTGGCTCCGGTTAAGGAAGTATGAAATAAATCAGTGATGATAATGTTAACGACGAAGAAAACAAAAAAGAGTCATGTGATCTAACGATTGAACAACCAGTTATAATACAGTACAATAAGAATCAAGTACAATAAGGTAAGTTAATCTGGAAGTATCAAGCAAGATAAAATATTATAAAAAAGGTAAAGACAAAACAAAGACAAGAAAAAGGTTAAGCATGAATTTAGTGTCTGATTGTTTTAAGAGTTGATCTGTTTATTGATTCTTTAATCAGTGGTCAAGTATGGAAAAAATCTTCCCAAGGTAAACTAGATTCAAAGTGGACAGACGTTAATACACAACAACTTGAATGGTGGCTGCCATTTTGTTATGTTACAACGGAAGGAGAAAATAATTCTTGAATAAGTCTTACACAGTCTAATAATTCAGCTCATTTGCATAAACTTTGTAAGTAGTTTTAATTACGTGCCGTTTAAAATAATTGAACAGACAAATTACTATTTATAAGATGAACAAATTGTATTTTGAGAAAGTGATTTACTAGCTCTTAATTTTATCTTTTTACTCATATTACTCGTCTCGCATTCCGCAACGCGCGGTATGCAAAATAATTCTAACCTATATAAATTTTATAGTCGTTAAGGATAATTAATCTAATATATAAAATTCTCGTGTCACAGTTTTAGTTGCCATACTCCTCCGAAACGGCTGGACCGATTTGTATGAAATTTTGTGTGCTTATCCGGTATCTATGAGAATCGGCCAACATCTATTTTTCATCCCCCTAAAATGACCCACCCCTATATGGCAAAACAACGTTTGCCGGGACAGCTAGTTTATTATAAATATTGCAGGGACTTTTCATAAATTCATATTTTATAAACAAATATTTACTACTATTACAACTTTAGAGTTTATAGTAACTAAAAACAACACATAAAAGACCTTTTATTGAATTAGGCTATTTATAAACATAATGTACATCATACAAAATTACGACTAAACAACGACTTGACGACTCCTCGTAGTTTTTTACGCACGGAAACCAGCAAGTGTAGTTATAGTCTTTTTGTCAATTTTCATAGCAACGATCAAATTCGTATGCATTTCCGTTGAAATGTACAACTAGCTTGTTTGAATAGTTCTATTCAAAGTAATTGATAGCAATTGCTTGATGCAGTGAACCAGTTAATTTGTATCTTAATTAGATGCAAATTACATGAAGCATTTTTAAGAAATTGCATGGTGTTATAGCATATTGTAGCATATATTTTGCGCTTTTCTTATCTATGGTAGGTAGGTTTTATTTCGTCTTGTATGATATTTCGCAATTACGAGGAGCTCCGAGCCCCAAATATCTCACGCAATTTTCTTCATATTTTTAAGAAGATTCGTGTCTAAATTTTTTAAGCGTAATTTGCCCACTTTCACAGAATACTTTCAAATGTTTTTAATATTTTTATTCTGTAAGCTGCAGTTATCAATTTGCGTAGGCAGGCGGTCCGCGTCATGCGCAGTGCAGCCCTACCGGAGGTTGCAGCGATCCTTAACCTAACAGCTGATCACTGATAAACAACGGCACCATCAATTTGGCTAAATTCCAAATTCAAACAAGAGACAGTAATTTACAAACGTACCTTTGATTGTGTTGAATCTGGCTGCATAAAGTAAAATAGGAAAAACATCCACACAGCTCCGATTAGGAACAGAATTTTGACGTTTCGTCGCATTGTGTATTTTTTTTAATCAATTCAAAAGAGGAACGTATCACTTATCGGATCACACTTGAATATTGTCGGGCACGTTCGTTGGATGCGTCGCGTTTGTTATTATTTGTGTTGTCGGTACGCGGCGCGCGCGGCCGCGCTCGGTGGTGCGGCGTGCGGACTAAACCCAGTTCACAGAATAATACAGATAGCTGCCGGTCATGCGCGTATCGGTCCTCGACACCGTGTACGAAAATAGAACTTGCACGGTTTGGTCGGCATCGCCATCGACATGCCGTGCAGTTCTGAGTTTGTACGGTGGCCCTACCGTTGCATTGTTCTCCTTGGTCAGTGTCTAGACGTATGCCGTAGTAAGGCAACACGTCAGGCTCTGTATGTAGAGTAACCGGTTCCCTTGTGTTTACGAACATGCACTCACGCCCTTTTCCTACAGGGTAGGCAGAGTAGAGTCACTTGTTTTATCTCATCGTTCATCGTGCTATCTGTCTTGTTACTTAAACCAGTTAGATATCTAGATCATTTGGATATCAATCATCCTAATGATTTGAAATCAGAATTTGATTAAAACTACTATCCATTCAGTAAAGCTTAAGGACTTCATGCCAAAGCTTCGATGACAGTGTCACTTCCTTTGGCATAGTGTCATCAGAAACAGACAATAAATGGAGTAGACCAGTTTGTACTAGGCTTCTCTTTAGATAACCGTTGTCAGAACTAGCTGTGAAATTATTTGAAACTAGCTTCCCGCCAGCGGCTTCGCCCGCGTGGTCTTATAATTTTTTCCCCGTTTTTGCTACATTTTTCATTACTACTCCGCTCCTATTAGTCGTAGCGTGATGATATATAGCCTATGTTACTCGGGGATAATGTAGCTTTCCAAAAGTGAAAGAATTTTTGAAATCGGTCCAGTAGTTTCGGAGCCTATTCATTACAAACAAACAAACAAACAAATCTTTCCTCTTTATAATATTAGTATAGATAAAATAAAGTGCACTCTTATGCTTTCATATGAGATTATACGTTTGTTATATCTACGTACTACGTTTTACCCTTTACTGCATTCAGAGTAAAAAGAAAAAAATAGGTACCTATTTTCTGAGGAGTATTTTTGTTCACACAGTTTATTTTTATTACTTTGACTCTTTGACAAATTTTCATTCTGTATGCGATTTTGCGAAGTGAAATCTTTTGGCAGACATCCACTTTTATCTGCAGAAAGTAAATTATTTGTAATCGTACTATTTTTTTTTATAATTCCAAATGTTTGTTGTCCTTAAATTGCGAATTATTTTACCATTGTTATAAGTAACATCACGGTTATAGACTCTAGTCCAGCGTAAGCGTGACCGCACCTCTAGAGGCATTGGGTTCAATCCCGGGTCGAACAAACTGTTATTGGAAATTTCCATTAAATTCTCATTAGCACCTAGTAGTTTGGATTTTTCGGTTGGCAATAGACTCGCTCTCTACTTCATGGGTCCTAAAAGTCTTTGCCTAACCTTTCGGGTATGGAAGTGCATGTTATTAAATAAATAACAATTTAAATTTTTGAGCTAAGTAATTTTAGTATTTGACTGTATATAAGAATACAAAATTAGAATAATAAAGTAAGCCTAACACGACCCGAGCCTAATAAAAATTGTTTGCGCTATATCCCAAACATCGTCAACTTGTTTAGATTTGGAAAGAAACCGATTACTTACGTTCGACGGTTCGCTTAGGTTTATCCAAAATTCGATGAAATCTAATCTTAATATAATCTTGATAAATTCTCTAATATAATCTTGTATCATCTATTAAATAGCGAAGTCGTGTTCAAATTCTGGAACAGTCAGAAAGGTCAAGTACTATTAAAATATCAAGTATGGTGCCTTCTACAAGAGTGCCGTGCCCTCTAAACTACGGCATAAAGCGTGGGTGACCCCCTATCAAACTAACTGATTTATATTTTATGGCATTCACTTGACATTAATATGCTACATAATATAACTATGATGTAAGTGGCGGTCTGCCTACCCCTGTGGGGAAAAGGCGTGAATGTATGTATAACAATGATCGGATATGAGTTGGGCTTCTAGGATTATAATTACATTATTAGCTTTATCCGACAATTTGCATGTGACCAAATCTGTAAAAATTTGAATATTTCTAAGCACAGTGACACCTGAAAACAGACGAACGTAGACCTACAAAATAGAAATCCAAGCAAATAGAGATATAAAACTGGATTATCAACAATGGTTCAGGGACAGGATATAACAACAAATAACAGACTATCAACAATGGTACAAAATGCAATGTTCTGTTTGCACTTTGCAACGTAATTAAATGTAAAAAAGATAGGAGCAAAGAGTTTTAAAAGACTAATTTATTGTATTTAATGTCCTTGAATAGAAAGTATGGTGGAGATGGCTTCCCTTCTAATTAAATGGGATACAGTACAGCAAATGATGGAAGGTTATCTCTGATCAGGGCTCTATAAAGCCTCGTTCTTTGATGCAGTCACCCGTCTAACACTTCGACGGGACCTTTAATCTTCAACAAAAGATCTAGCTCTAGTCTCAAATACAGGTCCAGCTCTGTCAAGCAGTTCACTATGGGGGACTGATAGGACACTAAAGTATTTTGCACTTTATGGCTTGTTTACTTGGACTTGTAGCTAAGTGCATAGTCATCATGTCAGCCAAAAGAAGTCCACTGCTGAACAAAGGCCTCCCCCATTGACTTCCACAGGGACGGGACCAGACGCATGCTACCTGCATCCAGCGACTTCCAGCGACCTTTACCAGGTCATCGGTCCATCTCGTTGGAGGCCGTCCCACGCTGCGCTTTCCGGTGCGTTAAGTGATTAACTTAGTATTTGTTACTAATACTTAGTCCCAATGTGTAAGCTGCGAAATAAGCGCTTAGTATTAGTGTTTGTGAATTGTGCAAGTGATTAGAAATCGATCCTACGACAAGTCGACTAAAGACAAGTACTAAGCCCGTGTAAACCAGCCATTAGGCTTATAATATTCAGAGACGACGCTAAGTGTAAAGTAACGCTTCCGTATGTCAATGACAATTTGATCTCATGAATTTTTGAATTTTTGAATCATGCTTAGTTTCGTCTCTGAATATCAGCCTTAGTCCGATGCTGCTACCTTCTTCGGGTCAGAGGGGTCTTACTCTTATTTTTCATACTCCCCCTGGGACTCGTCTGCTCAAGCATTGGTGATCCGACTGTAAATAAAGCTTGTTAGTAATGCATCCAATCCGACTATTAGAATCATACATCGGACAACAAAATAGGAAAATAAAATATTCTGGGACATTTTACACAGCACCATCTAGTCCCAAACTAAGCAGAGTTTGTACTATGGGTACTAGACAATAGATATAATACTTTAAAACTTTTTTCTTACATAAGAAAGACCTAGACAAACTCAAACACTTAAGTTCATAACATACATGTGTGTGTCCTGTGGGAATCGAACCCACGACCTCGTGATCAGCAGTCCGGTACTCGAACCACTATATAAGACTTCAGACGCCGTCACTTATGATAATTTAAATAATAAAGAAAGCAATAAAAATCACAGAACTATAAAATGTGACCAACATAGCCTCTAAAAAGTCAATAAAATTTATAAAAGTATCATATTTTTTTATGAAATTGGTATGCTCCAGTAAGTACTGAGTTGAGCTAATAAAAAAAGAAAATATGTTTTGGATAGTAATACAAAATGCTATAGATACTTATCGCTTGTCCGCAAGAATACTGTATTAATAGTCAAAATTTGGCACTAACTGACTTAATTATACAGTACCACTAAAAAAAGTACGTTCTACCCTCTGAATAAGGTCAAAAATAGCTTAACGCCTCTATGAGCCAATTACGAAAGTTACGTCTCTATCCCTCTCTCTCTTTTCCGTTGAGTAGAGAAAGGAATGACTAAAACCTTTAATTGCTTCTCCTGAAAAAGTTCATTTTTTGAGTTAATACAGTATTCTTGCGGGCAAGCGCTATGTACTTATTTATTATTGTTATAGTTAATATTATGATACAGTTATATTATTCATAATTTCATACTATCACCATCACGCCTGTATTCCCCAAAGGGTTAGATAGAAGTGTACAAATGCACACCCACTATTCGCGCGCATGTCTAAGTTCCATGTAATAAGGGGGCGAACCTATTGCCAATATATCGGACACAAATTCAAACTCCGAGCTGCTGCTGAGAATTTCATAGAAACACATAATACCACTGCTCGACCTGGGAATCGAACCTCGAGCGTAGCAGTCGTGCTTAGGGCTTCTAGGTTTATCTTCCATCCAGTAGACTCAACATTTGGCTAGGTGGGTACTAACTGTACGATATCAGACAAACTTTTAAACAACGCCATCTAGAGAAAAACTTCACAGGTACAAACATTTAACTTGACTGAAGTTAAATCAAATTCCGTGCGGACTTTATAGATGGCACTGTATTAGATGTTACATTTATTTTGACATTGTTTTTAAGGGTTTCATAATCGAATTTCGCGGGAACATATCAGCCTGTGTATGTTTGGGTACTCTTGTTATTATTAAATACCTAAGTTTAAATAAAACATTACTTAATTACCTTGCATTACCTTGCATCATGTAAACATCATAATTTAATGCCTCTTGAGAATCGGCGGACCTTTTTAGATATGATGCTTCTTCATAAGATTTGTAATGGTGTCATTGATTGCATTGACTTAAATAACTCAGTTCTCAGCCTAAGAGCTCCAACACGTCGAACCAGACATACTCAACTTTTTGATTTGCCTCTCAGTCGCACCAATTATGCACAAAACTCGACCATAAGTAGGCTTAAAAAATGCTATAATAAGAAATTCTGTCATTTGGATATTTTTGACACCAAAACTAATACTTACAGAAAGCTACTTCTGGCTAATATTTATATATGAAGACATAAATAAACGATAATAATTATTCTCTGAAATACACATGCGCACACACACACACACAAACACAAACACACACACATACACATACACACATGTGATACGGTGTTTGGCATAATTTTATTTTTTCATTCCTTGTTTTACATTTTTTCTGTTGCATGATATAAGATTAGGCAGAAATTGTAAATCCGTAATTGGCTTTAAGATGGTCTACTTTGTAAAATACGTTATCTTTAAGAGCTGTGGATTTTGTGAATACTAAATAAATAAATAAATAAATAAATTACTTAATTGAAAAAACATACCAACTTTATAAATTGAATATCGCAGATCTGAAAATTTACCTCTACCTATCTACGATCTGTGATGTTGACTATGATCCGCGGCTGTGGTCCAGGATCGCTGAACCTAGACGCGAACACTTGCATGACTTGTTTGCACCACTTGCTTTAATAAATCTTCATCGGCCACCAGGGATCTCACCCTAGCTCTCACTGGTGACAAGGCTAGACTGAAACATCGTGCTTCGCTCCTGTCGGAAAACACACAGCAATTATTTCTGGCTAAGCGAAAGCGGAGCCAAACATAAATAGGCGTGTGCGCGCGTTCCTCATATGAGTTGTCCTAGCCAAGGTAATGCCTAAGCCCGAGTCTCGTCTCTGAATCAGAGCCTTTGTGCACTACATGGAATTTTACTGTCCTGCCGGGGCTCCAACGTGCACAAACTAGTATACATTTTATATGGCGTGTCACACCAAACCGTAAAAATCCGACAACGGAGAGTAAAATTCCTTGTAGTACACAAACGCTCTAAGGCTGATTTCAGAGACGAGACGCTTCCGTATGTCAAAATTGAGTGCTTATGCTCATATTTGTATTCAGAAATGTTCGGAACACTGCTTAAACTAAGCTAAGCCTAAGTAGTCAATATCGGTTACTTTAGCTGTCTAAGTTCGGTAAGGGCGCCAATGCCCCGAAACCGACTTCACAACGCTTTCTGGGTGCTGACACGACCCCAAATAGCACGGAGCGCGAACTCTATCTTCTTCTAGAATTTGTGGATCAGCTACTCACGCGTTCAAATGTCTACGTCATTTTCAACGCAAAAAAACACGTGAGAAAACCTGAGATAATTTATCAATGGTATGGGAAGTCTGCCTACTAGCACTAGGCCAGGGTGGTGAGACTAGAGCCTAACCAGTGCCCAGCATTGGGACAGGTTGATCATAAGATACTTCTACAATTAGGTACTCCAAAAATCCCCGTACCTTTAGATATCTAAAGTAAAATAATAACATCGAAAAAAATTGCTTTTGTTATTGATCATAATTATCATCCTATTATCTTTAGCAGATAATGTTGTGTATAAACACTTTTTTCTTTGAAATCGTAATCAATTGCCTATACTGAGGGAGAGATCATTTGTTGCGACCTCGTTTGTGATTAGGGGCCTTTTTTTACAAGTTTACTCACATGCTCTACCATGTTAGAAGCACAGGCTGCATTATTTTTTGACTTTGTTTATTACTTGAAATATAATTAGCGAGAGAAGTCGCAATGTATAGTATACCTAGTTAAAATCTAAGAAAAAATAAATAAAAATGAACACATCAAACCAACAAAGTAAACCAACAAACGACGAACGAACAAGATTTTAATATAATTATGTAATTGGGACCGTAGGTAAATGATTTGTAACCCTCATGTCCGTTCCAATATTAAAGTATAAACATCACTGCAATTTAGACGGGCATCTCGTAGCACACGAGAAAAGATTTGACTTGCTCGGTGGTAGGAATTAGGATAATTTAACCTGGGGTCCCGTCATAGACTCGTGAGACGTCCTGGACTCGTGGTGAATATTCCTCATCCCATGGCCATGACGTAACCATGACCAACTTTTGCGCGTAAGTTGTGTTATAGGTGTCCACGGGCGTCGAAGAACCATCAGATGGCTCGAGCCACATCGGCGTAACGATATAAACCATAAAAAAGTATAAAGTTAGAGTCACAAGCAGCCACACGCTGCATGATCATTCTGGGTTTTCCGTTTCTTTCCCCAGAATTCTTTTAAAAACAACGATAACCTTTGAACTTTCTTACTAGAGTATATAAGTTTATTCTGACTGGCTGGGACTATTCATTCGTGTGGTGCCCTTCTCATCTTCTCGTTGTGTGCAATCAAGCAAGCTCAAGATGACTTACATACGCTCCGCGTTCTTACTACTTACTGTGTTGGTGTGTGTTAACGCGCTTCCACCAATCATCACGTTGGGCTGGCAAGGTGCCGCTAGAACACCGATAACAATTATGAAAGTGGGATTCAAAATATCAGCGTTTTTAAATCCTTGCCCAGTGGACAACCCTCCGAGGGAAATGCACTTTTCCAATTGGGAGGAGTGTGCCAACCGATGCCCGGGCCACTGTGGAGGTGTTTGGAACTGCAACGCCACCTGCGTGATGGAAGGTCGGTGTCTTTGTGGAGCCTCGCAGTACTGTCTTTATGACGTAAACAGGGTAGACCCGGTCACTAAGTTATTACACCGAGACTGTTATGACTTGAATGCTCTTCCAGCTGAATAATATATTGTCAAACAATTTCCTACCCATGTATTATTGGGTGTCTTTTGACCCATAACGAAAACTAAATAACCTTGTTATTGTTGCTATAATTTTGTATTCTAGCCTTTCCAGGAAACCACTTAGTTTTGAAATAATAATAGTCATTTAATGCCTGTATAAATATTGTTCTTTTATATTTCTTGTAGGTACTAAATTAAGCTATATCTGATAAATTTAATATAATGAAGAAATTCTTGGCTACTGGTCTCCATACTAAGTCCTAAAATAGCCAAAAAAGTACCAAAAAATTGTACATTGATTGTAAAAAAATAAGTATATTGTCACTCGTAATTATCTGCGAATTAAAACGAAATTTTTATTTGTATCATTGTTTTTTTTACAAATAGTCCGTTCCGAACATCATGCCAACACAGCTGGATCGATTTACTTAGTTAACATTTTACAAGGGCTGTTTCATCAGAAGTTAATCTTCATTTCATATTGCAGGTGCATCTCGTAGGTAGTGACATTCACATAGGTACCTACTATGAGCCATTGACCTGGATCAAACACTAGTCATAGTAACGCAGCTAATAAAATTACTAATTACGCATAGGTAATATTTTTCCCAAAGCTAATTTGTGAGTGATGAAACAATTTAACAATAACCCAACATTTTTTTTAAAGGGTTGTCAGGTTGCAACGAAATTTTAATATCAACAAAATATCAACTCTTCCGAAATTTAAAATTCGAAATGAAAAGAAAAAAACAAATGCCTGCCGATCACTTTTTTCCCGCTTTTCCCCGTCCGAGCATTCCTGCCTGTTATCCCGGCAGAGTTCGTGCGATGTCCGACGGGAGCGCGCGCCCCTTCGCTGCGTGATCGATTGCCGCGTGACGAACTTACATCGAAGTTTGAATTTCGAATTTTGTCCGATTCGAATTGTTTAAAATTTTTGTTTTGCCCTGTGAGTGATGGTTTGTGTTGTTTTTCATTTGTTGGACGTAAAATTGTAGGTGAGTGACATGCAACCATTATTTAGGTATTTATTTGTCATCTTGTAGGTACATAAATCTTCTAAAAAAAACTAGTTTCTTCATAACCTTGAGGATACTTTCGTAAGTTTCGTTATTCTTATTCATATAAATAGCAAATACCAACCCTACTGACATCTTTATCGGAGAAAATTCCAGTATTATCAGGACTGATAATATCTGACCTTGAGAAGATACCAGAAATTCATGACTCAATACAATCAACCTAACCATTATGAAATACAAGAACGACATTTTTACTTTAAATTAGGCACATAAAAAAAAAGTCTATATATTTATTTCATGACATCATTAACATCAGAAAAAAAATTGAAGAGTTAATTATAGAATTATCCCTAAAGGTAAAATTTAATGAATTCCTCGAACCGTTTACATTACCATAGATTAAAATCTTGTCAGTCGTCGATTTCCGAACGCGATTTACGATGCAAATTATATCAATTTTGCTAAAAAGGGAAAAGACGTCTTAAAAGCTGTAATATTTTAACCTGGATTTTTTTATAACTGTAGAAACTTTGCACCCGGACTCACCTACTTCTTCTATATACCTAATAATAGGAGGAATTCCTGAAAATGTGAGGAAGCAAAGGATAGTTTTCTTTTTCTATCCCACTTTGTCCCACTGCTCGGCAAAGGCCCTTCCCTCCTTCCAAGCCTCTGTCTGTTGACTAGGATAGTAAATCCGAAAAAAACGGAGGACGTTCTGTGTTCGTCTGTATGTACGAGCTCGTTTACTGATTTCTCCGTCAATTATTGTGCACCGATTTCCAAATTTTTAAGTGTATCGACCTTATAGGTAACAAATTGAATTTAAAATATAATCTTCGTAGATTTGGCGGTGAGTCAAAGTTAATTATAACATCACTAGTTATTACCCCAATAGGTGAGTTTTTGTTCAAATGCTTCAAGATATGATCAAGTTTCTTGTACGAATAAAATTATATTTGACATGTCATCTTGGCATATGCCACCAATCAACCAACATTTGCCTCACCGTACGCCAGTTTTTTTTATCTCGGACCACAACATATACCTACTTTATTATTGGTAATGCTACCAGAGACAATAGAATTTTATTTAGTGTCAGTTCAACGCATCTGACTCGATTTTTTTATCGGTAAACAAGGATGCCAATAACATATTCACAAGGTCAGCAGTTTCACTAACTTTGGTGGGTAGATGAGAGCTTCACCTCCCCTATTTTAACTTCAAACGCACCCCAACTGAGTGCAATGTAGACAATGTTCCGTTTTATGTGTTGACAATAAAACATCATTTATTAATAGGTGCCCAATGAATAATCGATACTTTCTTCAACTAGATTTATTTCCTCTGTAATATTTAAAAAAAAAACTGGGCCGAAGACATGACAATGACAGTTCAAATGTTTTTATTTCGAATACGATACGTTTTAAAAGCGATAATGAAACGTTAAAATGATAGTAACATAATACCAAAAAGTTTCAGAATCCGGCAAGAAACTCCATGGAGACTCTGTTAAAATAAGTTTTCACTAGAACAAAATATTGCGCTAACAGGATGTGTGGAGAAATTAAAAAAAAAGGTTCTCTGTACACGAAAACTTATCGCAAGCTTTCCAAGGCACTAACATGGCGGTCTTGAATGCTAAGAATGTTAGCCCATCTATAGCCTGACCGCGGCAGGCGCATCTTAACCTTGCAGATCAATTGCCGGAAAGGTTTTAATTCATTTTAACGCATCCAAAATTACACCCAATTCACAATCGTATAGTGAATTGGGTGTAATTTTGGATGCTATTTCGCTAAAAGTTTATGGGTTGAAAAGAGCTTCCTCTCTGTCTTACCCCTGTTAGTCTGTGTGCACCCCATCCGAGTGCAATATAAACAATATTAGCGCTACACAGCTAAATAAATTGTAATTATTCACATTTCGGCAATGAAACATAACTTATTGACCATGCAGAGATTATTGACATTATTGATTGTAAATAATGGTAACAGAATAATTGTAACCTTGTTAATTATTGTAATATCTTTTGTTTTTCTGACCTTTTTACCCTTTTTATTTTTGGGAAAAAATTCGATAGCATATTCAAGTTTTAGGTCATTTTCTCAACTTAACGTACATAAAAATGTACACACCAGAAATCGACAAACAGTGATGGAATATCGATACAAAGTGCGAAGAAGAATCAAAACTCGATATGGATATAAAATTTCTAAGAAAACGGAGAAAATTAAAAAGCTTTTGGCCTTGTAAGATCCCATTGCATAACTCTCATCTGGTTCTTTCATAAGGTCGGCTGCTCGGCTGCTCTGAACCGTGCACTGTACAGTAAAGAGCTGTATCTCCCCCACGTTTGCGGTCGTCAGATGCACCCTTGCTGAGCGTAATATAAACAATTTAGTGGTTCACAGTAAAAATATCGATACTGAGTACCTAAGTTATATTTTAGTCAGCAGTGTTACCAGATAAGTTGAGGGGGAATCGTTTTTCTTGATATGGGCACGTGATGAGAAGGGATGAAACGCATGTGACTAAAAGAGTGATGACATTGAATGTTGAAGGACGGAGGGATAGAGGAAGGCCAAAGAAAAGATGGATGGATTGTGTTAAGGTCGATATGATGGAAAAGGGATTGAATGAGCAGGTGACGGCTAGCAGGGCTGAATGGAAGAAAAGGATAGGCTGCGCAGACCCACAAGGGCACAAAGATGATAATGATGAGTATTGCCGGTGGGGAAAGGATTTTGGAGCAGTACCACTTACCATTATTCCTATATGTATATCCTTATGGGTCAGAAAGAGGTGTAAGTACTTACTAAAGACACACATTTCGCCGATATGTTTAGGTCCCATGTAATGGGGGGCGAGCCTATTGCCACTAAAACTTGTACACGCATTTAAGAGGTTTCCGTCATTAGTCCAGTGATGTCGAGGGCTACTCCAATTACTTTACACTTTGATTGCCAGGTTGGGCAATATTATTGGGTTTTTTTTCTTAGTGGTCAAATTAGTTCCCGATGTTCGTGTGTGTCTGCTCAAAGTCAAAGTACTTACCTATTTTTCTAAGATAAAACCCATATTGAGAATATATGGGTTTTATCTTAGAAAAATAGGTATATTATCGTAACCCCTGATGGGCAACACAAAGGTCCATCATGGACCTTTGTGTTGCCCAATTGTGTGTTGTGTTTATTTATTTACTTATTTATTTATTATATTGGGGAAAACAAACAGTTACACACAATTCTTACTTAATAAATACACAATAAAAAATATATATAAATGTGCAATTCAAAACGTTATCCACATATTTTACAGATGACTTAACCTTATGAACAAAATTTCAGCAGAGTGTAACCTTAAATAATAATAATACAATGCATTGTTTCATTTAACTTAAACTTAAGATAAAATAATAATTAGTTTTGAGGGTCCAAAGGACAGTGTGCTAATTTTTTATTTATTTATTTTTGTCCTATCAAATAACATAATTGCTAATAGTTATCTAAACTTAACGAAATACTTAAGACTTATTAAACTAGTATCTGCCCGCGGCTTCATCCGTGTAAAATTCTGTTTTTGTAGATAGTCTTCCCGTGAGAACCTGCGGTTAGCATAAAAAGTCCTCCGTCCAGGGTCTTCATTGTCGTTATTATATCTCCAAATTTTAGCAAAACCGTCAGCTGTGTTTTTACGTTTTTCTCAAATTTTGTATGCATTTTATTTATTTATTTATACAAGGTGGAAGGGACATCGACGCACATCTGAATACCATGAGTTCAGTACATGATTCTGGACCCCCCTGCGTTGAAATTTTCCGTAACTTTTTTCATCAATTTTTCAATTTTTTCTAAAGTTTTTTTGACTTGAACGTGTAAAAAAACATTATTTCATTTATTTCGAATCACGCACGCGATAACATTCACCGCGGAGCGTTATAATCGCGTTTTTAGCAATACACTGCGCGCCCAAGAATAACAATATCTCTATTACCGATCATTTTCTACATGAATGACCTAGGTCATTTTATTTTTGACCTTGAGTGAAACCTTGCCACGACGTTTGTGCGTCGATTCTTTCTTCCACCTTGTATATACTTTATTGTACACAGAATATAACACAGTAAAACAGGATACATAAGTCATTAAAAATATACAATGGGCCGTCTTATCGCAGACTGCGATGAATCTCTTCCAGGCAACATAATGCATATTTCTACGCAAATAAATTTCATTTTTTTCTTTCTTTCTTTCTATATTTATAATATAAGTATATATACTATTTAATATGCTGTAATAATTTCTGTGCAAGTCCGGTTGGTCCGGTAATAATCTGGCGGTATTGAAGTGCATCTCATCTCCCCTGCCTTTGTGGACGCTGTGGTCGCCATGAACCCCAGTTACGTATAAACATTTTAGGATTCAAAGCTACATTAATATCGATTTGGTGTTTTTACAACGAGCCAAGAAATGTAGAGAGTGTATTACTAATTATTACTTATTGAGCTTAAAAATGTTTGTCGTTGTATTAAAAGTTAACTTTGATGCCGTTTTCCCAAATTTCGGGGGAATTTCCCAAAATCCTTTGTTAGCGGACGTTTATGTTGTAATTCCTAAATTCAGCTTTCTTGGCTTAGGTTTATGCCGTCAAAGAATCGTTTAAAAATACTAAGATTGAATTGAGCAATTTCTCTGCAACCAATTTTTACCAGTTTTCTTGTGTGAATCATATTATTATGATTCATCACAAGTGGGCTAGATCAGGTAGAAAATGTATCTTTCTTCCTAGTTTTTTTTTAAATGGGTACATACGTCTTTTCCCCAGTTCACTTTAGATTTTGGAATGTCAAAAAACTTATTCACATAAGATATTGTTAAAGATAGAAGTTTTATTCAAACTTCGAACTTAGCATCGGACTTATTTCATATTTATCGACTACTTTATAATGTGAAATGCCGATGCACTTGATATTAGATTAGAACATTCTTTGTCTACCTATAAGGGTGAGGATAGTCATTTGCAGCTTTGTCTACTGAAACTTTGCTAGGGGTAGGTATTTTAGGATAGTTTAATTTCATACAATGCTTTATTAATTTCTCCTATCAATTTGACATTCTTATTTCTCTACAATCTAATCATTCCTGGTTGTCTCATAGTCACCTTCCTAGACATTACTCTTCAGTCACTTAAAACATCACAACAAATAAAGCTTTAAACACACAGACGTACAACACAAATGTATGCAGTACAGATTAACGTCAATACATCTGTGCTAAGTCGAACTGTGTAATAATAGCGCGTTGCACCCCATCCTCGCGAGCCTCGCCGTCCGTCATGTGCACTCACCCTAACCTAATCTAAAACAATTTAGTGCTGCGTATTAAATGGAATTCTATACTATAATTTGCTTTGAGGATTTATTGCTGGCTGTTTCGAATTTCGAATGAAAATGTTTGTGTCTTGTGACAATCTTTTGTTTCTCTACAGAATTGCCAGATTTTATTATATTTTTCTTTTTTTATTTATTCTTTTGATAAGAATCTTCCTCGGACTTCAACAAATCTATACTAATATTATAAAAGCTGAAAAGTTTGTTTGTTTGTTTGGTTGAACGCGCTAATCTTAGGAACTACTGGTCCGATTTGATTCTTTAAGTGTTAGATAGCCTGTTTAACGAGGAAGACTATAGGCTATATATTATCACGCTACGACCAATAGGAGCGGAGAAGCAATTAAAAATGTTGTAAAAACGGGGAAAAAATTTCAACTTCTTCGGTAACGAAGTCGCGAACAAATTTATTAAATAGCCAAAGTGGTCCAGCCTCTTTAGATTTTTGCACTCAGCAACACAATTTTATCACAGCCCATTATTAGCGATTGTGGTATTCTTAATTCTGACTAATATCATATTCGCAATCAGCGTAGAAGAAATTCTTGAGTTAAAAACTCAATTGAACATTAAAAAAATATCTATCGTACTGTTTAAAATATTGAAACTAACATTGTATATCTTGCTGGCAACCGCTGTAGTAACCGATATTCAACTCCAGATTTATGACTTCCGCACAAAGGTGAACTGTGTTGGTGTTCTTTGATATTCATTCATTTTCAAAATACCACAACAACGCGAGGTAGTTTAAATACCCATCACGCCTGTATTCCCCGAAGGGTTGGGCAGAGGCGTACTGATGGCACCATCAGTTCATCGGCATTTTTAGAGCCCATGTCATAAGAGGGGGTGAGCCATTAACCGGGCACAAATCCAAAGTCTGAGGTATTACTTAGAATTTAATTAAAAAAACTCAATATTACTGTTCGACCCAGGTATCGAACCCAGGACTACGAGCGTAACGTCACGCTTAATACAATTCTAGGCTAGGCTCCAGGCCTTTAATTTGAATTTGAGTCGTAGATTAAGAAATAGCTGTGGGTCAATAATTGCTGGATTTACAACACAATTTCAGCGAATGAAAGCGCGGGCAACGGTAAGCTTTATTACTGTAAAGTTCCATCAAAATCCATTCAGTAGTTTTTGCTAAAGAGTAACAAACGTACATACTTTCTCGTAACCATTTATGAGCTTAAGTTAATAGGATATGGGGATGATTATCATGTCTACAAACTCCCACTCCCTAAAGCATAATTGTTTAAACTATCCAAAAACAATAATGATCTACTTACTTAAATGCGTAGTAACATAACTAACAGTTAACATTTGTTCCCGCCACAAACGTTAGTACTCGATATCACACAATTTTCGCAGTGCACATGACAGCTGGGTACGAGGGGGTGCAGTCTGTATCTAACTGCTTCTGCTATTAATGCGACTAGTCGACCTTGATGAGATTATAATTGTACCAATTATAGATGTACCAATGACTTGACTATGTACCAATGTGACTACAGAAGATCCATGTAAGCAAAGACAGGAGAAATTCTACTGTTCCTACTATTATCTACGAGGTGGAAGGGAAGCACAAACGTCGTGACAAGGTTCAACTCAAGGTCAAAAATAAAATGACCTAGGTTATGCATGTAGAAAATGATCGGTTATTACAGATATTGACATTTTTGAGCGCGCAATGTATTGCTAGAAACGCGATTATAACGCTCCGCGGTGAATGTTATCGCGCGCCCGATCCAAAATAAATAAATGAAATAATAGTTTTTTATTATAAATGTAATTTGGGTAGATAGAATTAATTTTTTTTTACGCGTTCAAGTAAAAAAACTTCAGAAAAAATAGAAAAATTGATGAAAAAATTACGGAAAATTTCAACGCCGGGGGGTCCAGAATCATGTACTGAACTCATGGTATTCGGATGTGCGTCGACGTCCCTTCCACGTTGTATACTAATCTATACTTCTACCTAGCTGTTTCCTAGATCATGACGATTGGTCCAGCAGTTCTCGAGTTATAAGTGATGTGACAAACCCGACTGTTTTGGCCCGAATTATTTTATAATTATATTAAGAAGAAGATATCTAATATTTGTAATTATAATCTATATATATACTAATATTATAAAGAGGAAAGATTTAATAATTTGTTTGTTTGAATTGAATAGGCTCCGAAACTACTGGACCGATTTGAAAAATTTTTTCACCATTAGAAAGCTATATCTTTACTGAGTAACAGGCCATATCCAGACCACGCGGGCGAAGCCGTCGCGGAAAGCTAGTATAATACATAGACTTTCCTTATTTGTTAACGCATTCATCCATTGTCTCACCCGCCACATTTTCACTACAAAGAAATGACTAACCTCCACAAATTAATTGCCCTAACTGACTCAAAACTGAACACTAAACTTAGGATTGTTAGGAAGAACAGCAAAAAATATTTGGCGCCCATATCCAATTAAAATGTACAAAACTTGAAACGGCAGATTGAGTATGTCACGCAAACACTAATTAAACAATTTGTAACGTCTGGCTGACCAATTTGCGAAATGTACGTACATTTTTAATGTTTACTTGGTTTTGCTAAATGACGGTTTGCGGTTTGTGTGACTAGATGGCGTTAGAATAGGGGAGAGGACTGGTGTTGAATTTGTTAATAATCACACGCTTATTGAAAAATATCAGTAGCATACTTTGTATATTGAAAATAAATATTAAATCGACCAAGAAATTTCTGAGATAAATGCGTTTAAAGTTTTTGGTGGGGATTAGGAGGGGATGCTCTGTCCCTTTCCCGCAAAACGCGTGTTAGTATAGAATTAGTATGGTGCACGCTACTTTTGGCGTCATTTGTAAGTATAGTGCGCTCTCTGTCTAGCATAAAATTAAAATGCTTTTAACTTCGTTATTTTTTAACCAATTTAAATTTTGTTTTTGATAATCAGCTCTATTTATGGTCAACTTTTTCATGAGGCCATAAAAAAAATTTGTCGTCTAGCCTATTTATTACGTTGATATGAGAAAGCTAGGAAATGCCCAAATGTAGAGCTACGCGCAGAGCTACGCTAGTATGTAAGGACGTATGTAAAAGTTTGGTCATTATTAATAATAATATTTGTGTTACTATTGATTCTAGTGTTAGTTTATTGCAACATATTATGTACGTTAAATAAATAAGTACATATTTTTATTTAACTTGATATAAGTTTTCCTCCTCCAATTTCTTACATTTAAATTAAAATTACGACGACTGCGCAAGCTTCTGCCTTGCGCATTCGTCATAATTTTGTTTCCAACCTACGCTATTGATGACGCATACTGAGAATGTCAAAAATATACTCTATAACAAGATACAGACTAAGGCTTATATTCAGAGACGATGCTAAGCATAAACTTAGGCTTGCGTATGTCAAATTGTAATACAAATTTGACATACGGAAGCATTACCACAGAATGGCCACTCTCCGCCCCTCCCTAACGTCAGATACCTCAGGTCCCGGTCCCCATTCTGCCGGTGTTCTTGCCGGTCGAGCTGCCTACAAACCCTACGCACTCTCACGCACACATTTGCATTTGCACGTGTACAAACGTAATTTTGACAAGTTTGACATTTGGTATTATAGTGTGCAGCGGTATCGGAAAGTTTGTATGGAGTATCACAGGTGTGGCATTACTTTACGCTTAGCGTCGTCTCTGAATATTAGCCTTAGTGTTATTTGGGAATAAGTTAGTTTTATAAGTTTTGGATTTAGATGACATAATAATTGTGGAAGTCTACGGGGGTGGGGATCACAGCCAAAAGAAGTCCACTGTGGAACTCTTTTGGCTCATTTGGCTGATAAGGTTATCTGATTATGTGTGTAAATCAATATTTGACGGAAATCCAGTAGGTAGGAAATCGTATACTTTAAAGATTTAGTGCCTGTTTCATCACCAAAAATGGAACGAAACGTATCTGAATTTATCTGCCAAATAATTTAACGGAAACTTACAAGGAGGTGGTGTAACGGGCCCTTAGTATCCCTAATCTGTCTGTATAAAGAGGAAATTTCAACACATAGCTTTTTACAACCCCCGGGATTTTGCGCAAAAAATTAAAAATAGGTAGACGGGCGTTTTGGTTTATGTCTCTTTGCATTGCCTGCAGCCCTGGGAGCATTAGGGTTCTGCAACAGATCATATACAAGTATATAATATAGGCTTAAGAGAAAATATTGATAAAATATTACAACAAATTTGTGCTTTAGAATATCAACAGACACGCGGCAGTATCGCGGCAGGACTCTCTCAATACAGCCTCAATAACAATATATTGTGCTTATATAATTTGTAGTCCTATGTTTAAGAATATCTACTGACACTACACCTATCTTTTGTTTAAAAGACAGAAATCATAATTTCTACAACGATCACGGCAAATGAAAGTAGTGTCAGATATAATCTAAACTAAAATACAAACAATTATTAAAAGACAAGTAGAATTAGACTAAAAGGTCCCAAAGTATCATCATAATAATCAACCCATATACTGTCCCACTGCTGGGCAGGGGTTTCCTCACAGTGTGAGAAGGATAGGATATATTATAGTCCACCACGCTGGCCTAATGTGGCTAGTGCAGACTTCACATGCTGTCGAGAAAATCTCTCAGGCATGTCGGTTTCCTCACGATGTTTTCCTTCACCGTTAAATCAAGTTACACACATGACTTAAAAGTCAGAGGTGCGTGCCTTTGATTCGACTTCGATTCGACCTTTGACTTGGCACTAACATGACATTTTGACACTGCTTTAGCCCCAAAGTATGCATATGTATTTTTTTTAAGTTTTGGAAGCCGAAACAAAGCTGGCCCAAAAGACACATATGCTACGGTCAGCTCTTTAAAAATATATCTCAAGAATGTTACAAAATACAATCTGTCGCATACAAGTCTCCTTCCCAATATAGACCAACGCGTCTATAACCAGGTCTAACCCTAGGTGTGGCGAATCCCCACAAGTTGGAACGAATCATTTTTACAACCTCGCGGCGACAAGAATACAGGATATTTCTTACTGGATACTAAAATTTCATTTCACGCTCGCCAGTAAATTCTCCTTTACGTGTTAGGATGCTAGGTCTTGCGGTGTAGAACCTAGGTATTCTGTAAAAGTTTTCGTAATATCGTATGTAAACGGAAGAGGAAGTTTTGGCTGTATTCATTTGCGTATGAATATGTTGTATGTTTTATCAGTTGCGTATTGTGAGGTAATGTTTATCAAAATGTTGTATTAGTAGTTTTATTTATTTGGTTGTTATCAATGGTATAGAGTCATAAGCGTGGCAACTGAAGTACTAGATTCATTTCCCAGGTTTGGCACACAAAAATTCTGAGTACGTATCTCCGAGTTTAGATTTTTGGTGCGGGCCCTTAAAACCTACCGCAGATTTTTTATGGGTGTATTTGTTGGGTCGACTAATAATTTATTCCCAATTATTTATACTATTTCGCTATGTTGGTATGAGCTATGCTTGGTTGGCTTTCAGTCTATAAATTATCATAACTGCAACCAGAAATGCATTTTGGATGTTTTCTTTCAAAATTTACAGAGCGTGTAATTTATAAATTATGCGTCTATGATGGGAAAAGTCGGTTGAAAGCAGACCTGGCAACAAGCCAGGTTATAACATGAAATAATAACTTGATTACGACAACTACTTAGTAAAGCTAGACGCAAAAAGAAAAGTGTTACTAGCTTAAAGACATTCAGTTTCTGTTTATACTTTTATATTGTATTTATCTCGGTAGTATATTTAGCTAAAGTGGTGTACTTAGCCGGTGGGACGCAGATTCAAACCTTGCCTATATAGCAATATAGATAGCCTAGGGGTGTGACCACTGGTCTGCCAAGTTAAAGGTCTCGAGTTCATATACAAGGCACGAACCTCGTGACTTTTTGAAATCACTCGCTTTAACGGTGAAGGAAAACATCGTGAGGAAACCTGCATGCCTGAGAAATTGTCTCAACGACATGTGAAGTCTGCCAACCCGCATTATGTTAGCGTGGTGGACTATTGCCTAATCGCTCTCACACTGAGAGTACCTGTCCACTGAGTACCTCTCATACTGTGTGTACCCATATACTGTCCTATGGGTTGATTATTATTATTAACTGTTGCAAGGTGAAGCGCCATAAAAAAGCAAATGACTTTTAAAATTATTGAGGTACCCTGACGACAAAAAATGCGATTAATAGTCGTCCATTAAGTAGCAAAGACGCAGCAGAACTTGTGACATTCTCTCCTCAAACATGGCGGTAGGAACAAATTGGCAGCACACAATAGTTTCGGCCAGCACGCACCATTACTGCCTACCCCACAATGCTGTGTCGGCGTCCACAATGGAACTATTGAAAAGTCGGAACAATAGTTAGGCAGTGTTTACATTCGGATTTTTCGACGGTGACAGCTTGCGATCGGGAAACCAGATTCGTGTGTACATAGCTTAGACTGGAAATTCGCTGTGGGTTTGCTCACGTAAAAATATTTTAAAAAGTTGCGGGTGCTACCACTAACACTGGATGTTAGCTATGACTATCCCCTCAACACTCCATATAAACTTGCCGATACTGATGCATAACTACATAGGTATTTGTAAGCTTACGTATGTACACGCGAAAATGTGTGCGTAAATTGATAGGGTTACCTTCTGTCATTGGTCTGTGTTGAATATCATGAATCTCATGGCTGTCACATTCATAGTATTTTCAGATATAGCCTAAATTTTAAGGCCCTGCAAGAAAAATAAGCTTTCATGAATAACAAATGAATCCAAATTTGAGCAATGTTGACTGAAACAATAACTTTTTCCAGAATAAAAATATCGGAAAACCATTCGAATAATGAAATAGGCACGACAGCTTTCCTCGGAAACAATAAAGGTAAAATTTTATCAATTTCAATGCTTTTCTACATTTATTATTTTTCTCATTCCAGAAATTTTCTCGTGCGACCACGACAAAAGTTTCGTGTATGAACATCATAGGGAAAAATCTAAAAAGGTACACAATATTTATGCCTATGGAATTAACTGTGTATACATAAAATCCTTGCATTCATTTTATCGGTTTTAAATCGTTATTTCAATAAAAATGTGTACAAAATGACTATTTAGCAACAGAGATTAAAGTGTATGAAACAGAATGTAAGGGCTGTATTTATAGCACACTACATTTTCAGCTACTCGACAACCCTATGCAACACCTCAAGAGTAAGTTAAGCACAAATATAGACGTTTTACAATGCACTAAAAGCTTACACGTCTCAAAAAAGATTTGGGCGTTTGACAAGGCATGAGAGATGTTGAAAGTACTTTAGGGGCAACCCTCTTACCACCTAGCTTCAATAGCTATTGGCACATGTTGCATTTTACATTTTGGCATTCGGTAATAAAAATAAATGCAGTTGGTGGAAAATAAACTATTTCTTCAAAAATCAAAACTAATTTGACCAGACTCTTTTTGTAAAATTAAAACATTGAGTCCTTTTTAATTATCACTGGCTTTGGAAGTTTCCATTTACATAAACGTAAATCTACAATTTGACAGCTTCTAATAGTGTCTCCTTTTTTAATGATGTCTGTAAGATATTATTATACAATTGGTTTATACTTATTTAAGTATCAGAATCAGCAACGTGAAGATAAAAATTTGTCATTATTTCTATGTAGCTTAAATTTTTTCGATCTAAGTACAGTAGGGAAAACAATCGAGAGTTAGGATATTAATTCAAGCGGTATGTTATTGAGCTTATAAGTTAATTAAAGTAAATAAAAATAAACGTGTATTTTTTGTTTAAAAAATAATGAATATAAAATGCCTTCACCCAATTCCACTTCACAGAATTTGTACTCGAAAGAATACAATTATATTTTTGCACCATGTAAGCCAAAACTAATTTACGCACGCGACCGAGTTAACACGTCAATCATCGAGTGGGGTGCATGGTACCCCGCGTGGTACTTTTGGTAAAAACTCCAACTCCTTCCTACCCTCACACAGCAAACAAAGAAACTTAAATTGGATCCTACTTATTGTTGTACAAATCGAACTTTGAATTTTTTATCAGTTCTACTTGTAAACTGCGAAGGGCTGAAGAGGATTATTGAATATTAGGTTTTTTATTACGTCTCAAATTTGGGCCCCGTGTTTGTACAACGCACAAAGGGGTTAATTTATTTTAGTTTGAATTTATATTAGCTTCTGTGTTGACTACTAAATAAAAATAAAAAGAAGTGAATCATACATCTTACAAATTAAATTAAACTTTCACAGAAAATAAACAACCTTTTAAAAATTATGTGAAACTGCCATACTTGTATGTACTAACACAAATTGAAACAGAGAAGGTTGGCTTAGTATTTACATTGGGTTCCCCGGGGCCCTAGTTAACGAGGACGTCGCAGTATCGCGCTCTACCACACTAGCCAAAAAGCCTACGAGTGAAAGAGATGTCACGATGCTTCGTTTCACGTTCTTATCGCTCTCTCGCTTATACTTTAGCACTAAATAAAGTTGTCCAGCATTCTCATGCAAGGTAACACTACATTGGCTCGTTAAGCCGCATTTTCCCAGCAGACGCATGTATTTTATATTTTTTTCTTCTGCGCCGAATTTCGGGACATTCATATTTAAATAGATCGTGATTCTCGTGTTGGGCCCATTTTTATTTGGACCAAAAGAATGTTCATTAGTAACCAGCGTGTGCTTGTCTCTGTAGTTGTTATTTGTGGGTTTTAATCTACAAAGTGCCCTTTCCTTTCTTGTATGGACTACATATGGGAGATCTGTGCTAATTTGGAGTGCGAAAAAAATGTGCGAAGATAATATATTTTTGTTACGACACTTTTAAGGGACACTTTCAATGGGAAAGTGTTCGTTTTATTATTGATGGCGTACCTTAAGAGAAACTTACGAGCTTTATTGTTATACTACTTATAAAGATATGTCGGATTAGTCAGAAGAAAAGAAAAGAAGGAAATACGGAGATGGTCCTGTAAACTGATGAATCGATATTCTAATGCTATCTGTCTTCTAGCTGAAATTTATCGATATTTGTTCAGCGGTTTAAGCGTAAAAAGTACCTAACAGACAAATACAAACAAAGTGATTTTGGCATTAAGCTATAAGACATCATAACATGTTTTCTATCATATTTTCCGTTTGGTCATTTTATATTCCACATTTTTTGAACTGACAAATTGCGCCCTTTTATTTTCCAGCTTGTTCCAGCTAAATTCCAAAACCTGCCGATCTCCGCAATCCGTCTGTCGCATGCGTGCAATTTTAAATAGCCATCCTGCAAAATTTGTTATACCCAGTTATATTTGATAGTTTTATTCATTCATGGTGTCAGCAAAAACATGATTTTTTTCCTGAAACTTTATCCAATGTTAAATTGAATTACGTACATGTCATAACTTTTGTGAAAATGGGAGCGGATCAGGAATTTTTCATTAAAACCTATCGGACGACTCCAAAAAACATGTTATTTAAAAAAAATCTACAACGTTAAGCCAATCCCTCAACGATCTCCACCACACAACGATATTCAACTCTATTGTAAAGTAATATAGTTCAGTTTTGTCTGTCTCACAACTTAGTTGCGTTCTTAAAAGCTCTCGCCAGCAGATTATGATTGTATACACGTCGACTGTCACGTTGTTTTCAAAATAATTCAAGCAGAAAAATAAAAAAAGATCTCTAGAGAAATACCACCATGTTACGCACAACGCGTGACAGAGTTAGAAATGGGTAATCTCATTATTTAAACAACTCATTATTGAAGTTTTTCTTAATGCCAGAAAGTATTCCAGTGTTTTAGTGATACTTTTTAGGTTATTAGAGAAAGCGCTATCTCACCCTCACAACATCAGCACGCCTGCGGCATGGCCTCAGGTCACTTACAAAGATTGAATGCTGGAGTCGTCACAAGACTCTCGGAGTTATTAATATCTTGACGCATTAGCACTAACGTAATTACATTGCTATTTCACCCGTTAATGGGATCCTCAAATCATCTTCAGGTCTTAAAATACGGATTCCATTATGAAAAGCTCGCTCTATAAATTATAACTAAACAGAATTTCAATTAGTTTCAATACAAATGAGAAACAATCCTAATGGAATTTATACCTTCATAAATTGAGCCATAATATAGTGGTAGAGGATCTAGTTAATATTCATTTACCCTCTAAAATTCTTCTCCCACGTGTCCGTCTTCATAAAATGCCTATCTTTGTTGAGTTTTCAGAAAAATATGGACATTCTTATCTTGAAAAACAATTCCAAGGAGAGGGGAAAGCAAAAATACATTTCCATATTTTCAATTAATACTCATCGATACTTTCTTTTGGTAATCAATCTTTATCCCACACTTGAGCGTTGGTACAACGTTTATAAACACAAATTCTCATACACCCAAACCCGAAACTACCTTTAAGCTATACATAACTAATTACCTATAGTTAAATATATTTGTTCCGGGACGCCCGTCTTGACGTGAGGAGGCTAGTTGTAGTGTCCACTCGGTGGCTGGTAGTACATGAGAAAAGCTGAATCGGGCTCTGGGGCGCACACTAAAGAAGGCCTACGTCCAACATTGGACGAATATAGGTTGATGATTAACACACACATCTACAAATGTTGCATTCATTCAGTTGGTAAAGTTTTCTTTACAGACATCTAACGTCAGTCAATTCCATTCCAACTGTGGATCAATCGGCACGAGACCTTGCGCCGGCGCATCTTATAAACAAACGGATCGCCCCCGTGTTTATATAGTCTAACTCTATCAAGGTGTAAGAATAACATTTAAGTCAGTGAACCACAGGTTACTTTGTAAAAGCCGCTTCTTGTAAACAAAAGTAAAACAGTCGTTGTTTATTATATTTAGACTTTTTAAAACTTATTTTTCTTGTAACCCTTTGAAAGGTATATTGTTTTTCTTGCAGCTGCATTCTTATTTATTGCGCGTATTTTTGGGACTAAATATAAAAAAAGCTTCCATTTTATTCCGTTCGGCGTTGAGGGGGTTAACTGTTCTAGCTTTAGCAAAAGTAACGATATAGAATACAATCATATATTTTATTTATACTCGTACCTAATTATAGTTCTAGCTGTAACTAAATGTAAAAAGTAATGTCTAAAGTATGACCATAGGCAGAGAAAAAGACCACCAAAATTGGAGACTACCATTCTGTATCATACCAGCTGTGTACTGGCTGGAAAACTGATAAATGATGATGATTAATAAGAAAGAGTTCTTCAAGATTCAGAGTTTAGGGTTTTT
Source organism: Acronicta psi (assembly GCA_946251955.1). NCBI lineage: Eukaryota > Metazoa > Arthropoda > Insecta > Lepidoptera > Noctuidae > Acronicta > Acronicta psi. The sequence goes on along the minus strand of OX276475.1, from coordinate 2,593,795 downwards.
TGCAGGATCGACAATGTGGTAGTGATGCTTCGGTCTTGTAAAATGTCCAATGGCTGCCGCAGGTAACCTTCAAGCGTACCTCAATTGTTGAGTTTTAAATTGATAGACCCAGTTTGTTTATTAAAAAAGCAAATTCCAGCAATATCTATACTAATATTATAAAGAGGAAAGATTTGTTTGTTTGTTTGTTTGTTTGTTTGTAATGAATAGGCTCCGAAACTACTGGACCGATTTCAAAAATTCTTTCACCTTTGGAAAGCTACATTATCCCCGAGTAACATAGGCTATATATCATCACGCTACGACTAATAGGAGCGGAGTAGTAATGAAAAATGTAGCAAAAACGGGGAAAAAATTATAAGACCACGCGGGCGAAGCCGCTGGCGGGAAGCTAGTTACTTATAAAAGTACCTCAATTTTCTATTACCCGACTATCAAAACCCAATATAGGTCTGAACAAATACACAATCGGACATCCCAAAAATGTTTTTCTAGCAAATATTATTCCAACAACAAAATAAAAGTGTACAAACACGCGTATTTGCGAACACACATAGAAAATTCCTCTTTACGCTGATTTTTAAACAAACATTGAACAAAATGGCCGGCTTATTGACGTGCCTAAGCAAATAGAGGGGGATTTATTTGCAAGCAATAATATGAATATGTACTAAATGCTTCATGTTACTAATTACATAGGGTGCATTATTTGTAGTGTTACAACGTATTGCATTTATTGGAAAACTGAAAGGAAAATATTGAACATCATGGAGTATTTTATCTTATGTTTTGGTAGCAAGCGCGAATGCTATGGTCAAGCAAAATAATGTTACTTATTGCATAAGTTTTGTTTTCCTATGCCATTCTTAGCAGTTTGAAGCAAAAACATGAGACATAAACACTAATCACTGTGGGTACAAGTACGTCTTAACTCAGCAGAAAGTAGGTCATCAAAAGCCCATAGAACTCAGCACAAATTTGTACCGGAGGTACATGACAGCTGACAAATTGATAGTTTTACTGGTTTTCAGCATGAAATCAGTATTAAACTGATAATAAGGGATTTTCAATTCCAACATGGTTGTGGCGGATCGCCATTTTGCTTGTTTTTGAAATATTTTACAAAGTACAGCAATTTATTACTTGTAATATTATTTAAATGTACCTATCCACTTTGACATTGGCAGAATTGTCGACATCGGCACCAATTGCCATAAATAAATAAGAAGAAGAAGAACTGATAATAATCTGCCGTAATAAGGCGTCGGCGTGTAAACGCACGCCGCGTTTGACATTCCGAAAATGATAACAGTTTTTACTATGAAATCATTACGAAACGGATAATATTGTGCCAAAATGGCGTGATTTTTCTCAAATTAAAAGTTTTATTTTCTCATCCCCCATTCAATATGGGTATCAAATGAGAATACTATACACTATGATAAATTTCAAATCCAAGATGGCCACCATCACAAAATGGTAAATTACATTTCGTGTGAGGGTTTTCTAAATTTTTTATTTAGGTTAGATTATTTCCAATAAGTGTACCTTCGGTACATCATTTGGGCCGATTTCGATGACCTCCTTTACTTAATCTAAAATAATCTGTGACCAAAGTTCCTCAAAAACTTCAAACAGTCTCCGGCTTTTGAAACAAACATGAGACCTTTTCTGCTAAAAGATTAATCTGTCCACTATTTAATTGAAAGGGACAAACGTATGTAATAAACAAGTAAATTGTTACAACGACACATTAAGCTGTTGTGATCTTTGACTTTCAACAACGCCACTAAACGTCTTCCCGCTAATGCAATTAAAATCCATTTTTATTGCTTCAAGTATTACTTACGAACCCGGTTCCTTCAAAGGTAATAAATAAGTCCTGTTGTAAGTTAGAACCTAAGTACTTCGCGTCATCAACCGCAATCCACATAGGCTGAGATTCAGAGAAGAGACTCAGCATGAACTTAAGCTTCCGTATGTCAAATTGTAATACAAATTTGACATACGGAAGCCTTACTTTACGCTGAGCATCGTCTCTGAATGTTAGCCATAGTGTTGGATGACCCAAAAACGCATCTTATTGGTAAATTCTTTCCTCCTGCATAGTTTAGCTTCGTCGTCATTAATATATTAAATGGACGGACCACATGTCAAAATGAAACCCCGCGAAAAAATCCGCGATCGGCTAAAAAACAAACGCCGTGCGATACTTACTAACAAAGATAGCGTTCGTGTTTCTGTGTTTGGCGAATGCGTGTGTCAAATATTCAGACGGCTCTATCATCAATGTTCGTCGTACATTTTGGTGGAATCGCAGCCTTAGGCTAGCATGGTGGGCTATAAGCCTAACCCATTCTGAGACGAAACCCGTTTCCATCAGTGGGTCATTACAAAATTGCTTGGAGATAAGCAAGTCACGAACTAGTTGAAGTTTGGGGAAATTTTACACCGATTATTTTCTTCCAATCTAAAGAAATATACATAGGTTGTTTACCATATAAACACTCACGCCTTTTTCCCATAGGGGTAGGCAGACACTAGAGACCACCACTTGCTTATTCTTGCTTACTTCTTTTGCTTTTTCCTACACACGCGCTGGTTGGGAGTACTACGCATCTGACCCTTTTTATTCTTTAACCGAAAGTGTAGGTGAAGGCACCGACCTCATTGGAACCTAAAGCTAATATTCAGAGACGACGCTAAGCGTCAACTTAAGTTTGCATAATATGTCAAATTGTAATAAAAATTTGACATACAGAAGCGTTACTTTACGCTTAGCGTCGCCTCTGAATATTTGCCTAAGTATCAAATGTATCGAAAGCTTATTCTGTTTTAGGTAGCCTCACCGTCCTTGCTTACCATGAATTACCAACGCGACATAGATTCCGCGAAAGCCAAGAATACCTTCAATCAATGAATGACATTTGATTTAAGTGTTTTTATTTACTTTGCACGGAAATTCTTTGTCGCATTTCTTGGCCTTATGCCAGGGTACGTAGTGCTTAAGATATGCTGAGGTGTGTGCATTATTGAAGGACCATCACCTCGTTCCTAGTTAAAGTAATCTGCGCAGGATAAATGCCCAGACTTCTTATGGGTCAGTTCGCCGGTTGAGTCCCATATAATGGCGTTGGTGGCGGTTGTTGGCGGTGGCGTTGTGTGTCGGGTCGTTTTATTCCCTGCAACATGGTTAAATCAAACGGCACCGATACACACGTCATGCTCGTGAACGGGTGCTGTCTGTCGGGACTGGTCAGCTCTTACTGCTTATAGCTATCTTTTTTTTTTAAATAGGTAAGTATACTCTTTAATTTTACGTATCGAACTGCACTATCCTCAAAACTAAATGATTACTGTAACCATTTATATATTTTTTTAAAAGAGTGACTATGGAGTTTCTTGCCGGCTCTTCTCCATAAGTCCAACTTTTTGGAACCGTGCAACTAGTTTGACTTTTCGAAAGTACCTTTTTATATGGAATTAAAATAATTAATTGAAATAAAATATTTGAATTTGAATTTGAATGGGGGCGAACCTATTGCCATTTACAAGGCACAATGCAAACTCTAGCTGAGCTGGTACTGTGAATGTCTTACCCGAATAACACTTGGCTCGCAATGACACGTAACTTTAAGTTCCAAGGTCGACCAGGGACAACCTCCCATATTCCAAAACCTATTCGTTCGTTTGTTGCGTACTACGTCCGATCCGAATCCGATCAGAATCCATGAAAATATGGTCTGGAGAAGTCGTAGAACTATTTGTATAAAAAAATCGGATGACGGACATCGGATTTAGTATGTAAACTACTATACAAGAAGTTCTACGACTACTTCGAACCGCTTTTCACGAATTCTGATCAGATTCGGATCGGATGTAGTGCGAATACGCTATTAGCGTATCAATCGCGCTAAGTATCACTGGAATAACGAGGCAGTTCAAATCTCTACAGTTTAACTAACCTAACCTAAATTAAAAATTTAGAAAACCCCCGACATGAAATGTAACTTGCCATTTTGTGGTGGCGGCCATCTTTGATTTGAAATTTATCATTGTGCATAGTCTACTAGTCAAGCCCTTTTATTTGATACCCATATCACAGTGTAATAAATCTCTAACAGTGAAACGACTTGGCCGTCTAAACAGGTCAACGATGAGGTGGGTTGCGGGGCAGAGCGGCGTCCCCCCACCGCTTTTTCGCAGGCGGCCCGTCCGCCCGACATGCACTGCGCGTCGGTACGGAGTTTCAAGTGCATCGCCATCGCGCTGTCGTTAATATTATTAAATTTATTTCGAATATTGCCGATGCGACAATTTTTCAATAATAATGTAGTTGTGCAGTTTACGGTTGTTTGCCGACATCGTACAGCAGTAATAAAGGAGAATTGAGATTTAATCGATTTCCAAAGGATGAGAATGGATAAGTGTCTCCTAACCTATTATGTATACCTACCTAAAGTAATATTATCTCTACAGTAAACAGAATAAAGTATCTATCCGCCGCCACCGTGTGGTTAGGTACTTACTAAAAAAATATTTTAACTTTCCAATGGGGTTTATATTATCACATATAAAAATAATAATAATGGCATTTTTACTAGATTTTTTAGATAAGTAAGATAAGTAGGTGCCTATTGTTGGTATTTTACGAGATAATAAGTAAGATTTGGCGAATCTAAACTTATTTATTACTTTATTATCTATGTACCTATATTCTATGATTTTTGCAGCCGGGTTAAAGTTAGCTCGTGCCAACTTCAACCCGGACAATAAGTTTGGCGAGAACTGTACCTATGCCGGAAATAGCGTAATGTCTAGGTATCTAGAAAGGTTGACGTTATATAACCATATAACCCTTTACACGATGATGAAATTTGTTCTAAAATGAACTTACAAACATAATATCACCTGTAGGAACGTAAGTACTTGCAAAATGTGTTTTTTGAGAACCCTAAGCTATTCATATTTTTCTAGAAATCAGTACTACTACAACTAACACATAGATTAATTTGAACTTAAAATATATCGCCTGTAAGAACGTAAGTACTTGCAAAATGTTTTTTGTGACAACCCTAAGCACTTTTCAGTGTCTAGACGATTGTCGGCATTTAGCGTCCACACAAAGGAGTTGGATCACTATCCGTTGTTACATTATGCCCATATTGAGGGAGTTGTGAAAAAATATGTAACTCGCTATTTTGTGGCGGCGGCCATCTTGGACCGATTTTCATCAAACATAGCTAAGAACACTCCCGACTAATTCACCTTTCAAATAAAATAAAAATTAAATCCGTTCATCCGTTCGCGAGCTACGATGCCACAAACAGACACACACACACACACACAGACGCGTCAAACTTATAACACCCCGTCGTTTTTGCGTCGGGGGTTAAAAACAAATTGATATCAAAATAAACACATAACAATGTCCAACGCTCGACTTGCGGATGTTTTGTTGCGTTACGTGCATCTCGGCGTTCGGTGAAACGCAACTTTGTGCGTTTCCTGTACTTTAGGTGCACTAATCATTTAAGTGTAACACATCGCGTAATGAATACAAACGCAGCTCTGTTGGCGAAGGAAGTTTGAACGCTAAGTAATATTTAGAACAACTAAGTGCTCTGCAAGTTTTGCGTTCATTAATGTGGGTTTTTAGTTGTTCAGTACGTTATTGTGATGCACGAGAATCTATACTAGAAAAGATCACAGATTTTCCCAGGTCGAGCAAAATTTTATTGGGATTCTATGATAATCTTTAGAAATTATCCTGATATGGGACAGGTTCTAAAATAAGTAAATAATGAGCTTTTTTAGATTTTATGCTAGAAAGAGAGCGGACTATACAGTGTTGTGACGTCACAGGCCAATACACCATACACATTCTATACTAGCACTCATTTTGCGTGAAAGGGACGGACCATCGGCTTTATCTTACAAATTCTAATTTTTTAAATTAGAACCATATATTTTTTAAATTTGGTTTTGTTTTTCAGGCTCTATTTTTGTGTCTCGCGTTTTTAAAAACCACAAAAATAATCAATCAAAAAGCCTGTATAAGTAAATTCAGTATCCGAAGGCTAGGAATTATATTAACACATTCTATAACTGTCACTTTGACTTTCAAACTAAGAACATGCGTTACATTGTAATACATAAATTCCGGCCAAGTGCAAGCTGGACTTGCACGATTGATGTGTTGTGTCATCAATAATTCATAAACTGTGTGCAAATATTTATCGAGATGCTGATAAATAAATAATTAGTTAGGGTAGAATTTGTAAGACTGATTTTAGAGAAAGCTTGAAAAAACTCAATAACACTTTACTTGACCTAGGAATCGAACTTTTCAATTAAATCGGTTCAGTGGTTTTGGCGTGAAACTACGACAGACAGAGAGAGTTACCTTCGCATTTATAATATTAGTAAAAATGTAGTCTATTTTAGTAGAACTTTCTTTCCGATACTAAAGAAATTACAATAACAGACAGTAAAATGCGATACCGCCCGTCAAACATTTTATCAATTTCACGGCAAAAGACAGTAAATATCTCGATATCGAATACCGTATCTCGCAGACACTTTTTCATTATACCCACTTAAAAAGCAATTCCCTTTGCATTAAATCAATGCATAAAATACCTACCGAGACAAAAGCTCTAATATGAGAGAAAGACCCAATCAATATAGATAAGGCTTTTTACTATAAAATTCAATATCCCAGTTTAACGTACTAGACTTGGGAAACGGTATTCTCATTTCAAGTCAATGAAATTGCATATAATTCCCTTGCAATCGTCCCGTCTCTTTTGTGCCGGGAGTGAGCAAAGAGGACGGGTAATGAGCTCGATATTCAAAGGTAATGATGGCGGGAGATGAATAGCACCAATAATATGAAACAGATGAATGTTGTGTGCTTGTATTTGTATTTGGAATAGAATGTGTAACTGTAAGCTTCGTTGTTTTATTTATTTTGAACTGCAAACGCGAACTATGTTGGCTTTGAAACAAATACGTTACTTAAATATCTTTTATCGGAGGAATAAAATTGACATTTGACAGAAAAACTGTCAAAAATTCGAATTTATTCCTCCAATAAACTAATCTGGAAATGGAAAAATAGGCCCTAAGTTCGTTCCGGCCTAAGTAAGCGTCATGTACTACGTTTGTGTGTAAAACACCAACTCTAAGTTGACTAACATTTTATACTATAAACCATAAATTGAAATTAAAGTGTCACAGTTGATATTGTGTAAAGCTGAAACTAAACTAAAAACTACATAGATATCAAGTACGTTTAATAAAAATCCATAATGTCTCAAGAAGCTAGCTGTCAACAGTCATTGATCTTAATGTTAATTTTATAAATGACAAATATAGGGTTGCCCCAAAATGACTCTATATTTTGCATGCATTAAAACATGTTCAAACACGTGTCTTTTACTTTATAAGTTTTAAGAATCTTTCTACTACATACCTATTTTGTATATTATTCTTAGTTTTTCATTGTCAAGGGGAACGTTAGCATTTTTTTTGACTTTGACACTGGTCTACAACTGGATAATTGACGCGTACGCACAGATATATATGCTGCTTCTAATTGATTTAACAACAACATCGAATCTCTTTAAATATAAAAAGGTATTACACTTATACAGCTGTCTTATTTAATGAATACCGCCACGCTCTATCACTTAGAAGCTTCGAGACAACAGTCTGAATCCAAGCTGACTTTTAATCTCGCAAGGAATGAAAAGCAGCTTTAAAATTTCGCGGTCTAGTGTTTTAACAATAATTTTAATTGGAATGGATTATTTTAATTGAAAAGATATAGGTACACAGTTAGGTACCTTTTAAAATGATGGGTATTTTAATAGCTTGTATTTCAGGTCTCTATATGATGTTATAAAAGTACCTACTGTTACAATTAAATACAAATGATGATATTTCTTAACTCAGAGTTTGAAAACACTAAATTAAAATAATGAATAAATGAAAATTCAAAGTCAAAACAGCTATCTACCTCCATTTCATACCTCGATAAGAGCATAATAATTAAATTCACCTCATGTAGCATCTTCATTATGAATTCAAGCGGAGCAACCCTATTCATTATTTAAATGATAATATCTTATTAAGTCTAAAACTGTGAAATAGGCGGAACTATGCCCAGACACGTTCACCGTGCTGTCATTTTAACAGTGATTAAAGTAACTGTTAAAAGCAACAGTATTATTTTTACGATATGTAACAGGTATTTATTATAAGCTAGCTTTCTGCCAGCAGCTTTGCCCGCGTGGTCCAGATATTTCTTATAACTTTAATCCCCTATTTCAACACCTTACAGCCCTTTTTTCGCATTAAAAAGTAGCCTATGTCCTTTTTCAGGCTCTAGACTATCTGTGTATCAAATTTCATTTAAATCGGTTCAGTAGTTTTGGCGTGAAAGCGAGACAGACAGACAGAGTTACTTTCGCATTTATAATATTAATAAGTATAGTATTTATATAATTATTATCGTGTGGAGACTACTAATTTCCAATGCTTACTTCTTCATAATTACTGCTAAACTCACATTGTATAGGCTTTTAGCACAGTCGTAACATTTTTCAGGCCACCTTAAATACTGAAAATGTATAGCTTGATATGTTATATACTAAGTGGTACAGAGTCGCATAGAGGACGAACAAACAAATATTTATATTTATGTTTATACAAACAGTCCAATCACATTATTAAAGTCCTTTTGTACATAACTGTAGAACCAATATTAGTTTAAAACAAAATCTATTCGAAACCTAATCTAAATAAACTGGGTTTCTATTTATCCAAAGGTTCTAATTTCACGGTCAATCTAACTGGTCTATCGATTTCGTCCTACACATCTTTTTTACTGCCTGTACGATAGAATACTGTTTCTATTTTTAATCAATATATTTAATTTGAGTTCAATTAAAAATAAATTATTTGGTTGTTACTTACGATGTTCAAGAAACGAAGGTCTGACGGGCGAAAGAAAAATCAAAATTATATAATTTTTGTTTCAGTTGACACCTGTCAAATATGACAGTTTAGATGCGTCTACTGCGAACATAGCCTCAAATAATGACAATAATAAAATTAAATGTTAATTAAAGGAGATCTTATTTTGTCTATACAATTTTGGTGCCTCATTATCTACGTTTTCGCACCATTGGTATTTACAATGTCTCGCAATGATTTCACATTAATTTTATTGACACAAGTTGAGTAATTTTACCGCCACTGACGATGCTGTGAAAGTGTCGAAGTTTTGGGAACACCAAATTTAATTTAAAAAAATCGTACCATCGACACGAAGAAGAAGAAGTCTAGTTTTATTTGTGTTCTTATATTATATACATAGCTGCATGCCTGTTTCCCATTATTTTATATTTCATCTATAATATTTACCCCATTTCAGCAGCATTCCCTCATTTTTTTTTTAAGTGCGGCGTTGAGAAGTCGGTCAGTAATTCCGCGCGTCATTTGGATGGCGCTGATAACATCTGCTGCATTTACATCTTTTCATGTTCTGATGAATGCGCACTGAATCAAGACTCTCTTGTTTACTTGAGTTTGAATAGTAGAATCTTCTTGTGGGATTTTTAGCTCTTTTAACAATTTATAACCTATCGTTATACGCGACTGCTAGGCACGCTAGAGGTTCTGGATTCCATTTCCGTGTCGGGCAAAGTGTCGTTGGGTTTTCTTTGGGCTTGATTTGTGTCCGGTTGATGGCAACGGACTGGCCTGTGCTAACCCTTCGAGGAAGACCCAAACTCTGAGCTGCTACTGTGAATTTCATAGAAAAACACAATACCACTGCTCGACCTGGAAATCGAACCCAGAATCACGAACGTAGCCGTCGCATTTACGACAACTAACATCACAAGCATACATTCTAGCGAAAGAAAATTTTAATAAAAAAACTATGCTCCACTTGATATTCGCATTGACATCGCAAAAATGACAGAACCCACAGAACTCTATTGAAAAACTAAACCAGAGGAAACAAAAAATTTGCCTATCACCATGAATCTAGGTTCCTTGTTACAGGGAACAAGCCCACGACTCCAATGGAGGCTTTGAGAGCCATCACAATGACGCTACCGTCCTACCTCTTTGACTGATGCATCCTAGCACATTGCAAAAATACAGCCAAAATATGCCAATGGAATTCCGACCTTACGGGCTGTGTAGCTAAGGTTGCTGTTATGCGATCCATTTCAGTATTCATCCCGTGCTCAACAATTAGAGCGAGCGATAGTGGAAGATATGAAAATAGGCGTTTTGTACTAATATCGGGCTGGTAAATGTTACAGGTTGGATTTAATTTGAAGATTTGTAGGTATAATTCTGTGTTGTATGTACAGTTCGCGCCAAACTTATTGTCCGGGTTGAAGTTGGCACGAGCTAATTTTAATCCGGCCGTAAAAATCTGAGAAAGTAAAGGATTGTAATAGATAAAAACTAAAGCTGAAGTCGTAGGCTATCGTTTGGCGTTAATTTGGGTGTTAATAGTTTGATTCTTGCCAAAAAAAGACAGATTTGGTGATAAATTCGTGCATTCGTATTTATGATAGTATATTCGTACAAAATTGACAAAACACCAGCCAACATCTTCCTTCTTCGACAAAAATGGTCTTCACGCTAGATCGAGATTGAGATGAGCATTATCCTTTTATTCCATTTGTCTGTGATACAGTCCAACAAGGAGAACAATCTCTAAACATAAAAGAAATAACAATTAAAGATCTTTACAAATACGATTTTGAAACGGCCAATTACTGCAATTTACTCAAACTTATCAGTCAAGTTCACAGTTACGCAAAATCCCTTACGTAACAAAGCCTACCTCAGCTCCCTCCTCCGTCCTTATTACGGAAAAATTTAATTGACAAAATAAAAACCCGGAAATACAAAGGCCTTGAAAATAAGGAGAGCACAACTAAAACGCGTTTCGCGACAGGATTTCAATACAACCGACCCCTTGTCTCATCCGTTAGAGTGTTCTAAAGAATTATGTTTTTTTTTCTCAGTTCCGCCTAAGGACAATCGGAGGCTTCGGTGGCAGGATGAGTGGCAGCGGGATGAGGGGCGGCCGCAGGATCCCCACTCCCATGCCGCCACCCAAGGAAACTATACATCAGCCCAGGTAAATGTTGCTCGCGTTCTGTAGTAAAAGTGTTGAGAAAGAAAATTAGAATAGGATTACGTAAGCGTTTCTTAGATTTGTCGAAAAATAAAGCTAGATTTATTTTTTTGCTCCTTTTAAGAAAAAGTACGTACAAAGGTTTCATAAAATTTCGCCTGATATTTTTTGGGTGACCGCTTTTTAACCCCCGACGCAAAAACGACGGGGTGTTATAAGTGTGTCTGTGTGTTTGTGTGTTGTGTGTGTGTGTGTGTGTGTGTGTGTGTGTGTCTGTCTGTGGCATCGTAGCTCCCGAACGGATGAACCGATTTTAATTTTGTTTTTTTTATGTGAAGGTGGAATTAGTCGGGAGTGTTCTTAGCTATGTTTCATGAAAATCGGTCCAAGATGGCCGCCGCTACAAAATAGCGAATTACATATTTTTTTACAACTCCCTCAATATGGGTATCAAATGAAAGGGCTTAACTCGGAGAATACTAACAAAACACAAAACAAACGAGACAAACAAAATGTATGGAAATGACATTAGTGACAGCCCGATTTGTCGAAAGCTTGTCCCATTTCCATACATTTTGTTTGTCGATTCGAATGTCAAAATGCAACTTGTCTAGCCCCCCTGGTCACCTGTTCACAACTCATATAAACGTGATATTTAATTTGCAAAAGTCGTTTAACTTTTGCTAATAATGTAAGAGTCACGATACTATACTACGCTAGGCTTAATTCTGAGAAGATAACTTAGCAGGCAGACAGCGTATCTAAATATGTACACAATCAGCATGGCAATTGCACAATCAAGTAATTAACAGACTATCTGCTTGCATACATCGTGTGTTCGGTCTTACCAATTTCTGATAGTTATATTGTACCTGTTTTATTAAATACTAGCTTACTTTATTTCTTATAAATTATAGCTTGTCACCCGGGGATAGTGCAGCTTCCCAATGGGGAATGAATTTTTCAAATCGGTCCAGTAGTTATGGAGTCTATAATCAAACAATCAACTCTTTCCTCTTTATAATATTAGGATAGATTAACAGACAAGATCTTAAATTTTCATTAGTCTAGTTCTGGTCCTATTGGGGTCTTCCGAAAATCCTCATGGATGTTCTGCCCCACTTTGATTCTTCTTTATCGTCATCCTCCTGCCCTTATCCCAATTCATTTGGGGCCAGCGCAGTACGTCATTTAATTCCAGCAGAATCAGAATCAGAATCAGAAATCATTTATTTGCTTTCAATGTAGGTGTACAGTTATGATGTTGATACAGTCATTATAATGATTATGTCCCAGTACATCGTACCTTTCGGCATGCAAATACATAAAATTAAATGTAATATACCTTCTAATAATGCTTATTAATAAGTTTTATATAATACTATTGCAATATAAATTGGAAATAAATTTCAATTTTCTAAATTATTATCATCTAGAAAATCTTTTATGGTATAGTAAAATTTTTCAATGAATATCTTGGTTAATGTATTTTTTAATCTTTTTATCGGTAGCTCTTTAATGAGATGAGGATGACGGCCAATTAGAGATATGGAACCGTCTACTTCCATATCTCTAATTGGCCGTCATCTCGTCATTCAACTCCTTTGTGAACTTATCCTGTCTCACACAGTCCAGGTCCAGTCCAGTCTAGTCCATCCATCTTTTCTGTGATCTTCTTCTTCCCTTAATATAGTAACTGTTTCTTCTTAATAAAAATAAACCTACAGTTTGTAATTCTTTAATCTTATTTGATTGCAACAAAGTCTAGTTCTAATTCTTTTATTGCATAAAATTTTGCACATTAATATCGGGAAAAGACACGGGCTTCTGTAACACAGGTTTGCTAACCTAGCGCAGGAGTCAGGGCCTCACTACTGTTTAAACATTTTATTATGTCAATAAAGAATTTATTATTATTATTATTGCAACAAAGTCCTCTATCAACAAGGTCTACTTTGCAGTTCTTTATTTGAATTTTATTGCTACAAAGATTAGACCATATAATAATCTAAATTGAAAACAACGGCTGATAACAAAGGCTCCTTTCAAAGCACTCCTCCAACCATCATTCCTCGTTCAAATACTCTAATGACACTTAGCAAGGACAGACCGGAGATTGGGAGGGACTCTGTAAGCTGTGAACTTTGGCCCTTGTTCGTGTAAATTGAAACCTTCTTACAATTCTCGCATTTTGATGATCTAATCTACATTAATATAATGAAACGGAAGTTTGTTCATCTCATTTTGTTCGTTAGGTTTTGTGTTTGTCATTAAATTGTTTATGTAGTTGCCTTTGTGTCATATTTACCGTTATGTTGTTATTTTGCGATTTTTTTTTCATGTTGACTTTTTCGATTTTATTCGGAACTTCATTTTTATATACTTACAAGAAGATTGCATATGAAAAATATGATACATTATATTTTTTTTTATTGAATTATGAAGTTGTAAGATATAAGCGCATAAAAATTTTCCCTTTCCCGCAAAACGAGTGTGATTATATTTTTATGGCGTACTGCGATTTGACGTCTCATCGCCGTAAGCTCTCTCTCTCTCTAGCATAAAAGTAGAATTCTTATAATTGCTTTATTTTTGACCGAATTCGTATTTTGTTTTGTTGTTCGGTTCTGTTTATAGTCAACATTTTATTATGCTATAAAAATAATTAGTCATAATATAGCCTAGTAGCTTTCCGCCATCGGCTTCACCCGCGTGGTCTATCGTGGTATTTCTTCTTAATTTTATTTCCTATTTGAACCCCTTACAGCCCTTTTTTACATTAGAAAGTAGGCTTCTCAGGTTCTAGACTATCTGTGTACTAAATTTCATTTAAATCGGTTCAGTAGTTTTGGTTGGAAAGCGCGACACAGAGTCACAGTTATAATGCCCTAGTGATTTTAGTTAATAGCTAGTGTTTCTAATTACATTAAACCATTACAGTAGTAATCTACATAAAATTGGAAACTCACACAAAATCATAGCAATTAGTATGAGTAGGAGAATAGGTTGAGAACCATAAATAATAGTTATGTTGACAAACATCACGACGTGCCGCCGTAACTGATACGTTTGTGTCGCTTCGAGACAACAGTATCGTATGACTGTGAACCCATTTCTCATTAACGTCAAACTAGTTAAAATAGGTTGAATAGCTTGACAATCAATGACTCTAAAGAATTAACCCGCTTGCGTACCAAAGGACCAAAGTGGCGATAAGCGATATAATTATGGTACTGTTGTCGATATAATGCTTTTTTAACATCATTTCTTGATTCAGAATAATTAAACCTTCAGTTGTTCATATTGCAACTACTTTGACTTATCAAAAGTACCTACTCATAATTATATGAGTAGGTACTTTTGAAAAGACAAACTAGACCATAATTAGTCTATTTGAAATAAAAGATATTTTGAATACATTTGAATTTGAAAAATTTGACTTATTAATAATTATGCCCAATTTCATAATACTTCAAAGCGGAACAGAATGATGTTAACGCAACTTGGCATTGCAGTAGTATCACCCTTAACTCAGCACAGGAGATCATATTAAAGACTAGATTAACAAATATTACAACTTTCTTAGATTTTGTTTAAAACTATACATTAACTCTCTCTCTCTTAACAACATGTTAGTATGACAATGCTGCGCAATGATCCTGACAAAAGGATGGGGACGTACAGGACAAACTTCTTCTTCTTCTTCTACCGTCTTTTACCCCTCTCTGTTGAGAGGATAAACAGTACCTAGATTAGTTATTTAGATATTGTTTAATGGAATCCTTCCTTTTATGTATTTATATTACGTTTCATGTGTATTTTCTCTCGTTACACTATTAATGCACGTACCAATTTTTTGTCTCTGCATCACCAAGGTCGACTGGTAGAAAATGCCTTCGGCATTAAGTCCGCCTCTGTACTATTTGTGCATAAAGTATAAATAAATAGATTAAATACTTGTACATTCATATTATTACCTATTACTTCATTACGTCATGTACCTAATATTTGGTTGATTGTGTGGCTAATCTCTGAACTGACCTTTTCCTTACCATGTAGCCTGCACGCGATGTTTAATTTTCGAAGAGTTAGCGTGGATATTAGCTATCTTGAAAGAAAATTATTTTTCCTGTAATTAATATTATTTTCATGAATCTTCAGATTACTTTTAGTGATGCTAGTTGTAAATTACTTTATTTAGTCATTTGCGGAAATTATGAATTGATTTATAGTAGTGTTTTCGGGTATTTTACTATGCAATACTTAGACACAAATGGGAAAAGGCTCACCTCCGATTAGGTACCTAAAAGTTAGTTAAAACTGAGTAAATATATTATTTGCTTAGTTAAAAAATAATTTGTTATTTGCGATTTCGCTCAAATGTAAATACTATCTAACTGTAGGTTTTTTTTAAAAAAAAAGGAGACGCCCACCATCTTACTCTAGGTACCCATGACCATGGACATTGTAAAGGGTCGGCAGGATTTAAATAATACGTAAAAAGTATTTTTATTTTTATCTATATCTATACTAATATTATAAAGAGGAAAGATTTGTTTGTTTGTTTGTTTGTTTGTTTGTTTGTTTGTAATGAATAGGCTCCGAAACTACTGGACCGATTTCAAAAATTCTTTCACCTTTGGAAAGCTACATTATCCCCGAGTAACGGAGGGCTATATATCATCACGCTACGACTAATAGGAGCGGAGTAGTAATGAAAAATGTAGCAAAAACGGGGAAAAAATTATAAGACTACGCGGGCGAAGCCGCTGGCGGGAAGCTAGTGTCTAATATTTGCGTAAGTGTCAGATACTTACTTACTAGGTAGTATCATAAGTTTGTTTAAAGGACGCAGCACTAAAGCAATGAGACAAACTTATGCTTAAATGGAAACAGTATTAAAGTGTATTGTATTTTCTTCAGTCACATTACACAAAAGCGAACGTGTAACCATATACTACAAAGTTATTAACTGCACTCTTATAAGTGCTCAGTTTGGATTTCAAGGAATTCGGTGGAGAACGCGATGGCTTTCTTGTAACTGAATATAGAATACTTGGGTGAATTGCGCCAGCAAAAAAAATACACGGCAAACCTGAGAACGGTAGTGCAATGTGCTGATTTTTAATTTTATAAATTTTTCCTCAATAGTTTAAGTACTCCTCTACCTTGACAAAAAAAATCATTGATTTCTACCCTTTAATATACCAAAAAAAATAATTATAAAGTGTTATTTTATCATCACGGTGGCCTGTCCTGAACCCAATTCCGTTCATAAAATACCTTCCCCTGTAAATACATTCGTAATATGGATTTAAATCGATTTTGATATCATTAAATTATTACATATTCGATCAAATAAAACTATTTTTGTTTCTTTATCTTCTTTCTCATGGATTTGACAGGCAGTTAACTTTTGTCTGGAAAAAAGTTATCATTTCAGAGGACAGTAAGTTTTAGTAGAATAGCCACGTCAACATTGCGTTGTTACGCCCCTCTCACCTTTCCTCACTTCGGATCAATCCGGCTCAAGCTCTCGGCGCAAACGCACCGGTCCCAACGTCTTGCCGTTTCCCGCCAAAAAAGTAATTTTATCATTTCAGTAATAAGGGGACAAAAATAGTTTCATTTCGGTGGCTGATATATATAAAGTTTTAGAGATACTTATGTCAGATACAAAGTCATAGTTTTGTAATGTAGGTACTTTTACCTAGAGTGTAGATTAGATTATTCGGGTGTATTTGTACTTAAATATATAAAATATATACATATATCTATCTAGTTAGTACATTTATATATTTTAGATACACATTTGTTCGGCTCAACGATGATGTGATGCGTGTGTAAGTCACCACAGTGTAGATTATTATTTCTAGATACTAATTGTCAACAAAATAATTACTTCGAGGGTGTACCTTCATTATAAGTGCCTTACCTTTATTTTTATATAATTTATTATGAGTACTGAATTACCAAAGATTATATAAGTAAAGAAACAATTCATTCATATCATAATAAACATTACATAATATCATTCTTTGAGGTTATTAAGTAAAACCTCAAAGAATGGTATATGTAATATAACTGTAATTCTGTATATTAAATTATGATATTAAAATAACTGTCTCAGTGTTTATCTAAAATTTGTGAAAATCAAACCTAACAAAGTACGGAACCCTGGCTGCCCGGCACGGTTGTTCTTAACTGTATCATTTCGGTGGATTTATTTCATTCCGGTGCACAGTCTATCATTTCGGTGGTAATTTTTATCATTACGGTAGACACTTTTCATTTCAGTGGACTCTTAAAAATCTCATCCTTAAATATTTATGTAAGTTTTGATGATATTTAATGTCCACTCACGCACAATGTTACAAAATAGGCTAAAGTTTTATTTGTCACTAAAAATATGTAGATAACATTGAAATAAAAAAATCCCACCGAAATGACACATAAAAATCTCTTGTTGAAATTCACCCACGTTTGTTAAATAGAAATTATAACTTACTACTAACACACTAACTTTTGCTGTAGATAGCCTAGCCGAGGTAATGGGTTCGGTTCCCAGGTCGAGCAAAGTATTATTGGGGTATTCTATGAAAATCTTAGTAGCTCAAAGTTTTGAATTGTGACCGGTACTTAAATGGCAATAGCTAAGATTTTTTTTAGTCAAGGGCTATAGCCTCACTTCCTATTACAAGGGATCTTAACACACCGGCAAACTGTGGGTGTACATTAGTACACCTCTGCCTATTCCTTCGTGGAATTAAAGCGTGGTGTTAAAATAACATGTACATCGAATTCTGTATTCGATTAGACTCTAAACTTTAGAGTACAGAATTCGGTGTACAAACATTGGAAATATTTATCTCTAAGGGTAGCTATTAATTTAAAAACAGACTTTAATTAAACACGATTACTATACTAAATCCAACAAAACTTAACAGATGCCATTTAATTAATAGCTACTGTAGAAAAAACTATTTCGATTAACCGTTGTTAAAACAGCCGATTCACGCCCTCATCATTATCAGCAACCAGTATACATTGGCACACGGTAACATTGAGAACTAAATTTATACAAATGTATTAAAGGACATGGCTAAATTAAGTAAGGGCGACTGCCCCAGCAAAGACTAAGCATTTAATCTAGTAATAATTAATGCTAATTGCTATATATTAGTATTTCACATGAAAAATGGTTCGGGAACTTTTCATATCGTTACAATCCTTAGAACAAATAAATTCCTATGTCAATAGATACATACTTCGACTAGTCAAAGATATTACTAATCGAACGTCAGCTCGAATACAAGTCAGATGTCACATTTTTGACGTTTGACAATACCTTCAAAAGTAAGTTTACTGTCCACATTCTTCTTAACAAACAAAAATATAAACAAATCAAGTTAAAACCTTTTAACTATTTGATTAGTCGAAAATTCTATGAGAATAATAAACACACCATAATTAAATGAATAAATATTTGAATGTTACAAGCTAGTGAGACTTTCTTATCTATGTCTGTTGCAGTCATTTAGCCATGTCCTTTGACGTTTTGCTTTGCAACCAGGGGCTAGACAAGTTGCATTTGACATTCGAATCGACAAACAAAATGTATGTAAATGACATTAGTGACAGCCCGATTTGTCGAAAGCTTGTGTCATTTCCATACATTTTGTTTGTCGATTCGAATGTCAAATTGCAACTTGTCTAGCCCCCCAGCGCAACCGTAAAGTGTCAGGATATACTGGCCACCCAGTATATGTGCCAGATGTGTTTGTTCATAGAGCAACCCTTTCGGGTGGCTCTTTAAAAATAAATATTTAACTTTGACCGCAGTAATGCGTGTTAAAAATTAATGCTCATATGAGCTGTGAAGTTGGTATAGTCTGTGCATTTTCGATGACAGCTACACACAAACATAATGCACGTGTGGTTAATGCTCCGTTGTGGTGCAAAGAGTGAAAATATGGCGACTATTCGACTATTAGTTTTAGGAAAAATTACAATAAAGGGCATTTTGAACATTGACTAAATACATAATATTAATTAATTCATATTCAAAAGATTTATTGCATACTAAGTGTATATTACTACGTAAAGACTGGGCGAATCGCATGTCACAATGACACCCCTGAACTTGCTCCCAAAATGGCCTCCTCTAAACCGAAGGGAACTAGTACGCGATCGGTTAAAAACAAACGGCATGCAGTACTAACAAATATGGCGTTAATGTTTCTGTGAACTGTGAACGCGTCTGTCAAATATTCTGACGAAATACTGAAGATATAATCTGCAGTATTTATTTACACATATGAATGATAATGGAAAATACTTTTGCTTACTCCCAGAATCTTGAAATATTTCTTTCGGTCTAAATATGCATAATCATTATTATGTAGGTATACCAATCACATGATGGCAAATACGGTCTTGGGAGGCAAATTCGGTTCTTAGTCGGTATGAGTATTTTAAAAGAAACAGATTAGAAATGTTCGATCTTCCTTATAGAAAGAACCATGGTAAAACTGACGTCGACCATAACTATTTGATTCAAAGACGATCGCTTCCGCTTATGACTTGCTCCAGCGCAACCCCAACCACCGTCAGTCTATTAACGTTTACGTGTCGTCCGCGTAAACCGTGAACATATCTCATAAACAAGGTATTCATATTTCGACGCGGTTTCATGTCACGCAATGAATTAAATGCACTTTTTCAACTCCAGCGCAGGTTGTGCTCGTTGAATTACGAACTTTTTTAAGTTACGGAATGTGCGTTTGAATAAACTGTGGTTTAGGCGATTTTGAGCCTATTTAATTTTCACCACCTCCTGATAAGTTGCAGTTATATTACTTGGCAGATAAATTCATACAAATTTTGTACCATTTTTAAATTTCTCTGGCGGTTAGCGGCTATCTTGAGATGGTGAAATGGTTTCATAAATGTTCGTGTTATCATAGGATGATACATACATACATAGCTTCACGCCTGTTTCCCATAGGAATAGGCAGAGACTATAGATTTCCACTTGCTACGATCCTGGCACACCGCCTCCCCATGCATGCTCGTAGGATGATGATCACACATTATCCCTAATTACTATGTTGCTTAATTATTCAGGCTCAATTATTTATGTTTAGGTCCCATGTAATAAGGGGCGAGCCTATTGCCATCAACGGTGATATTCCCCGAAGGATTAGGCAGTGGTGTATTATACAATGTACACCAACAGATCGGTGATAATGTTAAGGTCTCCTGTGACTGCTACGGAATCCCTTACGACCGGTACACTAATGAGATACTTCCTCAACATATCCATAGACTAGTTTTCCACCAGCGGCTTCGCCCGCGTGGTCTGCATAGATTAATATGTTATATTGGTGGTCTGGGAATTTATTAAAAAATATTCCATGTTGACGACATAATTGTCTATAGGTACTCATATTCTTAAAACAAATCCATCCCAAGGGAATCATACATTTTACCGGATTAAAAATTTGTCTATGTGCTATTCCAAACAATTATCTATCTCAGTTTTTACAATGAAATCACTATGAAACTGACAATAATCTGCCGAAATGGCGTGCGTTTGACATTCCGAAACAGGCACTGACAGTTTTTACTTTGAAATAATTACGAAACAGATAATATCGACGACGTCTGTGGTCTAGTGGTTCGAGTACCGGACTGCTGATCACGAGGTCGTGGGTTCGATTCCCACAAGACACAAACATTTATGTGATGAACATAGGTGTAGGTCTCAAATTAAAAGTTTTTTTCTCATCCCCCAGTCAACATTAAAAAAAGTACGACTAGAGTTTTAACAAGCGTAATACAGGGTATTTTTTACTATAAGTGTACTTACCTTCGGTTCATAATTTGGGCCGATTTCGATGACCTCCTTTCATCCAGATCCGTTCAGAAGTTTTTTGCGTGAAAGAGTAAAATACATCCATCTATCCATGCAAACTTTCACATTTATAATATCAGTACGATAAAACAAAACACATGACTTTATGTCAACTCTGTTGAGTCGATACCCTCATTAACTTCCCCACAAACCAATCCCTCTTTGCAAAGATCCAAACTCCTCAGCCTACCGTACAAGAGGCTAAGGATCCTCAAGTAGCCATACCGCGGCATTGTTAGTTGGTTTCTCGTAAAAAATGCACGCCTGCTCCAGACCAGCATTCAAGTGCCATCAGCAGGCTCACGCGGATGTCGTGTAGCTGTACTGAGATGTATCACCACTAGATGCGTCTATAATCTATTTTTTGGTGGCAAACACGCATACGGCCCGCCAGATGGTAAGCGGTTACCGTAGCCTATGGGCACTTGCAACACCAGGGGTATCACTGGCGCGTTACCGACCCTAAAAACCTCTTAGAGGTTGATGGAGGATTCACTGCGCCGACAGTTTAAGGGAATGCTCCTCTTGCTGCCAGCACAGCGCATCTTTAGAAGGAGCTCTGGCAACCTGCACTGCAGGAACACAACACAATAAAGTGTGTTATTTGGCTGCAGTTTTCTGTAAGGTGGACGTACTTCCCTAGATCGGCTGCTTCAGATTTGAGCCATAAATGACTGTGCCCTACCTCTCTTATCTTATATCTATTTTTAATGCGCATTTATTAGCTTGGTATGTATCTTATTTATACTCCCGTTTAAATTACGACGTTTGTGGTCTAGTGGTTCGAGTAGGTTCAGCCACGAGGTCGTAGGGTTGATGCCTACAGGACACAAATATTTATGTGACGAATAAAAAATTGCAATATACTTACATAATGATATAGTAATATTATGTAGTGTATAGTAATATTATACAAACACCTATGACAATATTGTTAGTGGTAGTCAGAAGTCAAAAAAGCCTGACAACCAGTCTATCCTTCGAATATCGGTATTGCCCAGAAATTGGGTTGCGGAGGTCTGATGGCAGTCGCTTCATGTAAAATACAGATATTCAGCCGCATCTGGTTAGACTGGAAGCCGACCCTAACATGTTTGGGAAAAAGGCTAGGAAGAAGAAGATAGTAATATTATAGATATTTATTTATATATTTAGTTTATTATAAAGGTATATAGGTAGGTATTAGTTTTCAAGATAATAGATACCCACCACATCAACATGTTTAGTCGGGTTTATTTTTCTAAAAAGTTAGAGCAGTTCATGCTTGTAGATTTCTTAACTGTCACATCCAGACACAAATACATTAGGCATACGTCAACCTGCATTAACCATTGAAGCGGTCATTATACAAGCATTCTTCGGACAATGCGCCGTAATATATAGACTGGTTTGAATCTGTTCTATACGAAATATCTTATACTAAAGCCCTTATTAATGATTTATTGCTAGGACCATTAGAGTTTATAGTGTAGGGCATACAACCTCTTTTATTATATTTATTGGGAAATGTACAGTTAGCATTGAAGTTATATCTAGACGTACAAATTGTTCAAAATTTAATGAGCGACTAAGGGCCTATTTCACAACTACTGGATAGCCGCAAACTGCCGGATAAATTAAAAAATAATACAAAATTTGTATGAAATTATCTGCCAGCTATTTTAACGGAAACTTATCAGTAAGCTGTGAAACAGGGCCTTAGAAAATTAAATTATATATCAACGACACAACAAATGTTTCGGGATGAACACCACACGACAATTACTGACATTCTGACATAAATTTTATCACGTTGAGATAGAGTTTTCTTTTGTAAGTAGTTTAGATAATTGTGAACAGTCATATCTGATGCTGACTGTACCTGAGTTCAACCCGTGTACATTGGTGGGACGGCACGGCAGTGACGAACGATAACTTTACACTATGATATTCTAGTTGAAATTCCAAATAGAACGGTCGGAACCATATAAACAGAAATTGTACGGTCAACAACCACGAAAGTCGATAAACACAAGCAATATTGATAAAAACATCAATAATAATAATAATTATTATTATATTAAAATAAATAAATAATAATAATAATAATTATTATTATTTATTTATTTCTCTTCACAAAGGCAAAGTAAAGTAGAATAATATTAATTATAGATAGCACATTGTTGAGCTCCTTTGTAAGAGACTGGAGTCAGTACTAGGGAAACCCTGTGTTATAGATCACCATTAATCTACCAAAACTATTCATTAGATTTTGACTAAGGTAAAGCATGTCATTGTCCTCTAATAAGAGAACATATACTAACTTCTAGGGTCAATAAATTCTGAATATTAAAGATGTTAAAGCATTTTGAAGATTTTATTGTGTTCCGCGAATTTCGTTGCTGACTGTACATATCTACCGAATAGATACTGAATTAAGGGCATTCACAGTTTACTGATAAGTTCCCGTTAAATTACTTGGCAGATAATTTTGTTCTATTTTTTAATTTATCCAGATAATTTTGTTCTATTTTTTAATTTATCCAGATAATTTTGTTCTATTTTTTTAATTTATCCAGATAATTTTGTTCTATTTTTTAATTTATCCAGATAATTTTGTTTTATTTTTTTAATTTATCCAGATAATTTTGTTCTATTTTTTTTTAACTATCCAGAGGTAGGTAGTGAACAGGGCCAAAATCTTTTGAGTAACACCTACCTATCTAGTATGTAAATGTATAGGCGTTCTTGTAAACAATAGTACATTCAAAGTCACATTACAAAGAATATTGTCGTGAATATATTACAATTTATTCAAATTGTCACGGACAACAAAGGCAATATGAATATTTTTACAAACTATATTTGGCAGATTTTCGTTGTCCTTACAAAGAAAACGAATAAATTATGCATTCATAATCGTCGTAATAATTCACGATAAAGTTTATATTTAGTATCAATAGTACTTCATAAATGCATCGTTGAAACTCTAATAAAAAGAAACCACACATGAAAGTTATCTCATACAACAAACAATTGTTTGTTTGTTCTTTATCGAATACTTCAATATAAAGAAAAAAATTATCTACCGAGGCAATATAATAAATTATACTGCTAAGAAACTTATCAATAACTAAATATATTATATCACATAAAAAAACAAAAAATGCAGTAGAAATAAAATCACAAAAACATATTGTCAGAAGTGGGATTCGAACCCACGCCCACAGAAGTGGACTGCGACCTGAACGCAGCGCCTTAGACCGCTCGGCCATCCTGACGTTGTAAATTCTGTCGAAATAGTGGTATGTGTACTAAATAGCACTTGAGCGTTTCATTAGGAATTTTTGGTTGTAAATTCGTATCTCATTGAATAGAAACTACAGACACTAACGCATAAATATTATTTATAGCTTCCCGCCAGCGGCTTCGCCCGCGTGGTCTTATAATTATTTCCCCCGTGTTTGCAACATTTTTCATTACTACTCCGCTCCTATTAGTCGTAGCGTGATGATATATAGCCTATAGCCTTCCCCGATAAATGGGCTATCTAACATGGAAAGAATTTTTCAAATCGGTCCAGTACTTTTTGAGTTTATTCGTTACATACAAAAATACAAAAATACTAATCTTTCCTCTTTATAATATTAGTGTAGAAGTGTAGATGTAAGTAGATAGTGTAGATGTAGATAATTCACTTTTTGTAATTACGTATGTCGAATTATGAAAATCACGATTTCGAGTCAGGTAACATCAACACCTAAGCAATAATTTTACACTATGAATATGAATGAGTTATTTTTTATTAATTAATGTAAATAAAGTTTACCGACACGAAGCCTAGCTAAGTAGGTAATTAAAACAATTTTTCTAGGTAAGTATTTAAAAGTTTTTTTCTTACAACTATTTAGTTTAAAATTTTATTAATACCTACTTTATCAACTGCCTACCTTATATTGCTCGGTTCACAATATCTGTTAGTCGTTACGTAGTTAGCGGAAGCCACGTGAGTGCGAAACCCTTAACAAAACAAGCAAAACAACATGTAAACAAAATATTTTACTTCGGACATAAATAACTTGGTTATGAAACCTGAAAGTTTAATAAGCTCATTTTCACTAACGTCTTCCTAAGTAAGTAAGCTAACACATTTAAAAAACCATTAAAAGTCTAATGTAAGCAATTATTATAATAAATAATAATTCGTTATTATTGTACCTAGTCAGTGTGAAAACATACATTAAAAGTTGACAACATTATACATAAATAAAACTAGCTGAACTGGCAAACGTTGTTGGCCATAATTATTTATAGAGGTGGGTCACCCTTATCCTTGGCCGATACTCAGACGTACCCGATATGCACACAAAATTTCATACAAATCGGTCCAGTCGTTTAGATGGAGTTTAGTAACAAACACCGCGACACGAGAATTTTATACATTTAGAAGCTGGTTACAAAGGGTAACGTTGGTAAAAATGGACATACTTACATAAATATCATTTGTGCCAAAAGAAGTTACAGGGTTTATCTATTAAAACAAAAGAAAGTATTTTATTTTGTTTCTTAAACTGATTTGGCATTTTTGTTAAAAAAAATAGCTAACTTTTCATCAAAATTTAAATCAGTATAAAGTGGTCATGATTAGTCATGCATGATAATTTGTGACATATCACGGACCAGTCAAATACTATTCCAAAGTGTTTAATGCTATTTAAAACTATTGAATACGAAATTCGAATGCTAACATATAGCTGTAGGTACCTTTCACATCGTGTGAGTGCAAAATAACGATACTTGTAAATTACCGATGCACATTACGAGGACAATATGGCGGCGTCGTCGCGTCCGGTGTTCCGTTTGATCTTGCCATGTGGTTCCGGTAGCGAGCAGCGCGTGCGCAAGACACGTGCGATTGTACTCTTGTTAATAATAAAATTAGTTTACAGTTATTTGTTTGTGTCGTGTTTGCAAGATTTATTATTTTTAGCTTATCGTATTGGTTACCTTTTTCATGAAAAAAAAAATTATGATATAAATTATCCTTATCCTTAAATCTTGCGATCCTTAATCTTTCTGGGTCTATTTTTTCATAGAAACCATTATTATAGTTTTTAAATAGGTAGGTGGTGACTTTTTAGGGAAACATGGGAAGTTCGGAAGTTCTACAGTAGGTAGGTAAAACTAGGTAATAATGGCGATTGCTATAGCATCAGCTTAAAAGAAATTTAGTGTTGAAGAAAGCGATAATACTAATTTGATATAAAATTGCTTTTTGCCTAGCGCCTAATACTTACGGAAATTACTAATACCAGTATTTCTAAACAGTTAAATATAGGTAGATTTCCATACCAAAATTCATTTTATATCAAATTTTATTTTTCTTGGATTTGAATTTACGGTCCAGGTGATATTCTTTATTTATTTTATTTACATTAGGGTAAATGATAGACTTTTGGAGAACCTGCATCGTAGAAAACACACATTAAACTGATAATTTGTTTGCTCGCTTGTTTGCTTATAATATACCTTAATACCTCCAACAAAATCATAGAAACTTTATGAGCTCATTTAGTCAGAATTTTAAAACTAAACGACACAATCATTAACAGCTTAAACAGAGATAAGATAGCTATTTGCTGGCTACGCATAACACAGATAAGTGGCTTAAATCTCTTAACTACAGGGAGTCGCTACTTGAAGCAGTCTCGTCTGAGCTACTGACTCAGTTTCTTTCAAAAGTCCGCTCAGCAATGAATGCCTTGCACAGTTTAGATTTAAGCTAATTAACTAGCAAAAAGCAGCCTTTAATTAAGCCGTTTTCAGCTTACGTTTGCTTTTAACGTTTAAAGAATTAGTTCTACTTTTCTTTTACAAATTTGTCAGGATTCATTCGGAGCTATTTATAGTTCCGTCTGAGACTCTTTCGGGATTTTATGATGATTTAAAACTATTAGTGTTTCATCGGTCCATCTTGATGTTATTTTTTACCTTTTATAAGCGCCGTAAAGGATGATGAGATGTGTTTGCTGAAGATATGTTTGAAAATTTTTTGTCGATGAGAAAGCATACGTAAGAGGATTATCTATTATTTTTCAATGTTTAATCTAATCAATGTTAAAGATCAATAATTTTAAGAAATCTCTCAATGATATGGGGTTTTTATGAATATTTAAGAGACGAGATTTGTGCATTGTTTAAGCTCAATAAGCTTGCTTGGGTTTTACTTGGGACGTAAAAATACCAGCAACTGTATATATTAGTTAACCTCTACTTAACCTTCGGAGAATAAAGACGTACCTAACGGTATAGTAAATGTTGGACTGCTGGGAAAACGGTGTATAAAACATCTTTTCCTGCAAGTCATAAAAACATACATTACAACAAACTCTTCCCAAGTTCCAGGTACTTCGTTATTACTCAATAATACTTTTACTCAAGTTTACACGTTATTTTTATTATAATCGCTGAATCCTTCTAAAATTGAAGCATGTGCAGTAAAGTGGATCATAACTTTCAGCACCTGTTTCCTCTTGATATCGTGCAGGATCTAACAGAGATTTGAGATCAAAGTGGTCGCCGGACGCTAACTGCGAACAATTGTTACTGTGAATCATGCTTCATTGAATCAATGAAGTTGTTTTGCTCCTTAATATGGTTCGGAGAGTGTTCCAGATGTGAATGACATTGAATAGTTCAGTTTGTTGCTGCACTTTCGTTAGAAGCTTTGAATTGAATCCCGATTTTGGGATGTATCTTATCTTGATTGTGAGTTTTGCCAAAGTAAATACATCATTTCATCTGTTCTGGTTAGCAGTATAAAGTTTAGGTAGGGTCTCGGTCTCGACTTGTGAAAGGCAGCTGGCAGTGACTGGATGAAAAGATCTGAAGATCGGGCTCTGTGACGTTCACTAAAAGAGGCCTACGTCCAGCAGTGGATGAGTACGGGCTGATTATGATGATAAAGATGGTTTCGGTGTCGACTGCTACTGGTACTGCTATTCAGGTCGCACAGTACTGTGTCTGCCGAAACAGACTTCTCAGTTCTGTTTCAGCAGAAAAGTTAGGTTAAGTAAAAATATACACATTAGAAATATACTGGCGTACCTTTGTACCTGCCTGCTATATAATAAATATTATTTAGTATTCACAGTTAAAGTGCTGAGATTAGTTTATTTTATAGTCTAACTACCTCATATACCTACATATATTATATATAAATGTAGAATGCGGTGGATAAAAATAATTTTGGTGCACTGGAACACGAGAACAACAAAGGCCACACAAGAACAATGGAGTGAGAAATAAAAACAGTTTCATATCTAGAACAAGCTCAACATCAGAAAAAAAAACAAATATTTAGTAATACTGCACCGCAGCGATCATTGAGTACAATGAGACGCAAATAGAGAATGGGACGCGACACGGAGGGTGCGAATGTATGTCTAATTGCCTGCGGACGTGTCTCAACTCGGTTTTAAGTACAAGTGCATCTACACAGGGTTGGCCTATAGAGCAAGGGTAGGCAAGTGCAATTTTCAGTAGGTACCAGTCTGACATAAGTACTCCGCCGCTTCCCTGGTCACACAGAAATCTCCAATGTTAATAAAATCGGATAGTTTTAGATATTACGGTGCAGTGATATTGGC
Source organism: Acronicta psi (assembly GCA_946251955.1). NCBI lineage: Eukaryota > Metazoa > Arthropoda > Insecta > Lepidoptera > Noctuidae > Acronicta > Acronicta psi. The sequence goes on along the minus strand of OX276475.1, from coordinate 2,565,078 downwards.
GATCATGGTTTTTTTTTATTTATAGCGGACACAAGACGTTTTTAAACTTTTCTCAGTTTAGTTTTGAAACGACAAATAACAAGTAAATGACTTACAATGCTGAAAGTTTTTTATTCTGGATTATCCAGATCAGATGCATTTGTAGATGCCTAAACAATACCTAGTTAGTTCTACTGCCAACCCTACGTACCTGTGGTGTCATAAAGGCTACTATGCACCGCGTTGTGGGGTGCAAGTTCAAACACACGCACACACACGCATCTTTATATCGCGTGCGTGCACATAGTAAACCGAGCCGATTACTGAGGCTATAAAAACCCAAAGATAAGTGCTTATGCGTTGGGGTGCAGATATAAGACGGTCTATAAAATGCACTGTTTATGCGTTCGAAGTCAGGAAGCACCGTGTAAATATTAGATATCAACAAAATTGCATTTTGCGTCGACGATGCAAGTAATGGGTAATTTTCTATGTTGGTTAAACTTGCATGGTCATTTAACCCGATCTCCCCTATAAATAATCACAAATGCGTAATTAGATTAGAGTGTTTAGTGTTGTATTTAATTAACGGGTTATTTTATATTTTACGATAATTCCACTTCATTATTAATTCATTTTAGTTGCTTAAGTATACAAATTGATAATTTATTATTTTAAAATTTGATTCTGAAAATAAAATTTAAGCACAATAACACCATCTATGTATATCATACAACGACCTTGCTGTCGACAGTACTGGTCCGCTCTAATAGGTGGCGCTACTAATACGTCTGGTTTTAACCAACATGTAGCGCCACCTAGCGTCAATTTGAGTTAACCTTTATTTCGAGCTTTGAGTAACTTTTGCTGTGGTCCCAAGTTACGCCCGTAGGTGGCTGCGCTAGCACTGCATAGTTCAAAGCTTTCGATACCTTGTATAACATCATGCACAAAATCATGATTGTAAGTAGGTAATTCAGAAACAAATAGTTGCTCTTTTTGAAGTAAAAGGTATCAATACCTACTTAATTTTTGTAACCTACGTAATTTACTATTTACCTAAGTAATTGTAATTTTTTATAATGTTTTGTGCCAGTAAGACTATTAATTAATAAAATTATAAAAATCTTGATGTACTTACTTATGTACTATTACTATAGTATTTAGTTTAGTTTATTTTATTTTACTGGAAAATTTTACCAAAAGAGTAATTTCTTAGGTAAGTAAATTATTGCTTAAATCTCAATCGAAACTAATTTAATTTTTAGGGGCCAACATGATCGAGAGAGGTCTACCATTTCTTTTCATTACAAACATATAGGTAGGTATGTTTAGTTCCCATGTAGTAGGGGGTAAGTCTATTCCTATCAACCGGGCACAAATCCAGACTCTGAGCTGCTATTGCGAATTTCACAGAAAAATCCCAACAATACTTTGCTCGGTCCAGGATTCGAACCCAGGACCTCTAGCGTAGCAGTTGCGCTACTTATAGGAACCACTAGACCAACGAGGCAGTCAGATATAAACAAATATCAAGATTATAAATAACATAGCAAAAAATGGCGCCATCTACAATTACAAAAAAATGAAAATGTTAGATAAACAATATTTTACAACAAAGCAGAAAACAGAAAAAATATCTATCCATTTCTAATGCTGTGTCTCCTTATAGACTAGCTGACACATACAGTCGCAAGCTCATCCATTACGAGATGCTTAGCTGCACCTAGTATTTCATACTGCAATTTATTGTGGCTCTTAGGACCAGCACTGATGGAAAACATTTCTCTGGCTGACAAGAAAATATAAGTACTCTATAGTCTGGACCTTTTTGTTTAGTGGCCCTATTTCTAGTCTGTAGTCGCAATTTTGCTAATCGAAAAGGGTTAAAAATATAGTGGGTTTGTGTTTATTTTTAGTGTAAATGTCAACTCTATTAGGCTTATATTCAGAGACGACGCTAAGCGTAAACTTACGCTTAGCGTCTCTGATCTGAATACTAACATTAGATTTCGATCTCATCACGATAAAACTTGTTGATGTAATGATGTTTTTCAAATGCTATGACAGATAAGTAAGTACAGTTCGTAAAAAATATTAGATTCAGTATTTCAGTAATACAGTAATTCAGATTCAGTAAAAATATTAGATTGTAATAAATAAAAACGAAAGCTCAAGTCGTAATCTGTCGTTATAAATTATTCTAATCCAATATTTTTCTTTCTCCGATTTTAACGGCCGGGTTAAAGTTAGCTAGCGCCAACTTCAACCCGGATAATAAGTTTGGCGCGAACTGTAAATATATTAACATCATCATCATCATCCTCCTGTCATTGTCCAAATTTATTTGGGGTGGGCGCGATAAGTCCTTTTCTTCACTCGTAGTATCAGTCATATACACTCAGTCTACGGCGTCTAAATACACCTAAATTCCCGGTAGTTCATTCTGAGAAAGCGTGGTAGCTGATTGTACTTCTCAGATAGATGTTCCTACAGGATACGCGCTTGTAGCTAAATATAGCGCATTAGCCAATCTCGATAAGGGCTCATTGGTGGTGAGGACGCGTTTGCGATGACACTCGTCGATCATACGCGCTCTATCTACTGATTAACGATAGCATCAGAACACCGTTACCATTATACCACACCAATATAACTACAGATATACTAAGAGGAAGCCAGATAGCAATAGAGTAAAGTGAAGACATTACTGTACCTACAATTAAAAACATACTGAATATTAGTTTAGTCAAGGTCAAAAAATATTCTGAAGATACAATGAAGACATTATATCCTGAATACATTGATTTTCATCAAGAATATACAATGCCAACTGAAATACAAATACAATAGTCTCGATATACTGCAGTAAGATTGTAATAATAGATTTTATGGATCACTTTATCAATAGAACAACCAGTAAGTGACAACCGCATAATATAGATGCCGGCGACAGTAGTACCACTAGCGTGTTGTCAAATTGAACTTTCGGTTATTAATTGCCCTTCAAACAGAAACATATCATTGCTTAGCGGCAGAACATTTAACAATACAATGGTAGTACCCTAGACGAAGTCCTCCAGCATAGTCCTACCTTAAAGATTTATTCCAACCAAAACAAATATTATTTCCAATTCAAAAACATGATTGCAATGAACTTAACAGCTGTTGTCTTAATGAAATTGTTCATCCAATTGATAGAGTGGAAATGTTAGTATGTTTAATGGAACAGTTTCAAACAAAGGTGAAACAGGAACAAGACTAAAATGTTGGTCTAGACAAAGTCACAATTCATACGAGGTACATGCCATTAAAATCGCCAATAACCATTAAGTCAATGGAAACACGCCAAGTACTACCGAATGCAATACAATAGCCAGTATTAAATCTAACCAATAAATTATTCAAAGACGTTTCAACCGCAGAACTGTTGGAGTGATCCCAAGTTATATCTACCAGCTTTTTAAAGTATACCAACCTTAACGTCTGCTGTTAAAGTCCGTATTTGTTTGAAAACTTGTGTGGTGCCGGTAATATTATCTGGATTCGGTGCAGTGTAAAGGAGTGCCTATAATTCAACGCCCAACGGTGACCGAGTATACGTCAAGATGTGTTAATGTCTATGTATGATGCTATTTTATAGTCGAATTCACGTATGTATGGAGAAATTGTAAAATATTTTGTAATAGTGCAATATTTTGTCTTAAATTGAATGAATCAATTGATCAATACATACAGAATGTTTATTTTACTGTATACTACGCTCCAAAAGTAAGATCGCTGACGTCGACCAGAAAGCTGCCAAGCTTAAGTGGGATTGGGCAGGTCATGTTAGTCGAATGCCAGACTAACACTGGGCTTGAATAACAATTTAGTGGCATCCCACTTCGAGACGACGACGAGGACGCCCAAGTCGTCGTTGGCGTGATGATTTGGATTGCTTTTAACCAGACTGGTCTACAGTGCCTCGACCATGAGTTTTTCTCACTAGACTCGCTAGCGACGCCGTAAAATATTTGTATGGAAAACCCTCGCAGCGCCTCTAGCGGTTACGTAAGGAACTGAAATCTGCTATGAGATTACAGCGTTTCGATGCGAAAAAAACCTATCGAAAGCTATTCGATAGAACTCATGGTTGAGGTACAGTTGCGTGCAACCGACTGTCATGGTAAAAGAGGGGGGAGGCCTTTGCTCAATTTTGGGACAGTTCAGGCTAAAATAATAATAATGTGTTCCAATCTCCAATAAAAAGTAATTTCCTACCTTAAAGAATTTGAGTAAAAATTTGCAAATATTTTCATCATTATCGGGCTGATAATTTGTCTGTACTGCTACTGCTGAACATAGGCCTCTTTTAATTATAATATTTTAACAACTTAAAATACACCGTTCAAAAGACAAAATTCTGTATGTAAATTCCCCATACTTACCAAGAAAAATATGTCATGAATATATAACCAAAAAATCATGAAGATTTTCCACGGACGATAACTTAAGAAAAGCGACGACAATTTGTAATAAAACCGTACACATCATAATAAAAATAAAATAAGAATATACACTTTCGCGCAAAATACGATTACTTCAGCTACAATAAAGGAGTATATTAAGACGATAAAACCTTCTCTGTAAGACGGCCGGGGACATAATATGCGTAATAACATATAAAATATATTGTGGGAAGCGGTTTTCGACCGTATTGCTTGGCTTATGGATTTCTCATACAGTTGCAATGAAACTGTAGCAAGAAATCATAGTTTTTTTCGCTGATTTTTTCCTACAGATTTAATCTTATTTGGTGGAAGAAGTCAGAAATGGCAGGTTATACTTTTATAGCACAAAAGTTTGTATATAATGATCGTTGAAAGATTAACACCTTATACTTGAACTTGTACAAAATAATTATACAAAAAATTAAAAATAAATTTTGAGTAAAAAGGAGTTGATCCTTCAATAGTAATTATAGTAATGAAATCTATGTCATCACAATTATATCATCCAAAAGAGGGAGGGTTGGTTATGAGGGTTGAGATATTTTTACACCCGAAGTTACCTAGTATTTCCTAAATTGTTTGTAAGAAAAAAATACGATACGAATTATATTATCGTAAGTAGAACATTGTCCTTATTCTAAGTTTCATCCCCCTGAAGTGACCCAAATCTTAGACGATATCATGAATTGACTCAAAATGACAGACTAAACATTTGCCATAAGATATAAAGACTTCTCCCATACATCCAGACCCTTCAAAACGATTTGCTAACGCATCCAAAAACGTATTTAACCCTAAAACTGCCATGGGACGGTTTTGGGAGCCTTAAGGACCTTTGAAAACTGATCCATCCAATGGGGTTGCTATAAAAATAAACTGGAACCCTTACAAGGTCGATGCTAATGTGAAACCGATACATTTATGAAGACTTCCTGATACTGTTTATTAAAGAATATGGGACTTGTGGATAGACACACATTCTCACATTTTTTTGTTTATATTAATAACTACAGAACTGGAAACAATGCTCAAAGACCTCGGCGAAGCGAGCCTCGAGGTTGGATTGAAAATGAACATGTCCAAGACCAAGATCATGACCAACAGCATCAAGCGCCGCATACATATAGATGGAAGGGAGATTGAATATGTCCATGAGTACGTATACCTTGGTCAAATAGTCTCCTTTCAGGCGAGACAAGACAAGGAAGTTGCTAAACGCACCGAAAACGCCCGGAGGAGCTATTGGGCCATGAAGGACCTAATGAAAGGCAAACTACCTCTAAGCCTGAAACGTAAGCTCATGGATATGTGCATTCTCCCCATCCTCACATACGGTTCACAGACTTGGTCTTTGACAGTCATTCAAAGGTCCGCACTCGAGGTTTGCCAACGAGCAATGGAACGCAGCGTTCTGGGTGTAAAACTTACAGATCGCATAAGAAATACAATGCTGCGTTCCAAAACTCAAATCGTCGACGTCACGTGCAAAGCCAGACAGCTCAAATGGGATTGGGTGGGGCACGTATGTCGCATGCCAGACGACCTGTGGGTAAAAGTTGCCACAAATTGGATCCCACACGAAATGAAGCGACAGCGTGGTCGGCCCAGACGGAGGTGGCGTGACGAACTCGACTCCCACGAAAGAGACTGGATCTTTAAGGCAACAGATAGAGCGGCATGGAAGGAGGGAAGGGAGGCCTTTGCCCAGCAGTGGGACAAAGTGGGCTAGTAAAAAAAATAAAAAAAATAACTAGCTTTCCGCCAGTGGCTTCGCCCGCGTGGTCATATATTATACATATAAACCTTCCTCTTGAATCACTCTATCTATTAAAAAAAACCGCATCAAAATCCGTTCCGTTCATACATAGGGATATAGGGACAGAGAAAGCGAATTTGTTTTATACCTACTATGTAGTGATGATGCTATTGACCTTGCGGTTGCAGGTGACTCGTTTGGATTTCACCAAGACTTCAATGAAGATAGAAACTGTTTGTCAATCTAGCTGATGTTGCTCACACCTCCTTAGGACTTACTTATGTTTTTCTATCAAATAGTCAGTGTTAGTTTGGATTTGTGCTTGCCCTATACATGGGACCTAAATATGGGACAACGCTGGTTGTAGGTTTACATTAGTAAGGTACTAAGTACACCTCTGCCTAACCCGTTGGCAAATTAGGCGCGAATTAAAACAAACTAAAATACCCCATGGCATCTGTCCGTCTGCCTGAACGCGATAAACTGCAAAGCTTCTGAACGGATATTCATAAAGTTTTCACCTATGGATGGTGTGAACAAGTATAATTCGTTGAAGTTTGACGACGTCTGTGGTCTAGTGGTTCGGGTACTGGACTGCTGATCACGAGGTCGTGGGTTCGATTCCCACAAGACACAAACATTTACTGTGATGAACTTAAGTGTTGTATTTAAAAAAAAGTATATAAGTATTATATCCACTGTCTAGTACCCATAGTACAAGTTCTGCTTAGTTTGGGACTAGATGGTGCTGTGTAAAATGTCCCAGGATATTTATTATTATTAATTTATTGAAGTAAAAATCTACAATATGTAAAAAAGTAACTGCTAAACTGAACAAATAAATAAACGAAAGGAAAAAAGAACTTATAATATGGCATCAAAAACTTCTCCGCATCACTATCAGTTGGAAGGGTACCCAGAAGGCTGGCTGCATTGCCACGTTGGATGGCAATGCTGATTCTCTGACCAAAATAAATGACAGTATTAGCCAGAAGCGTGAGCGTACTTATTAAAGTATTGTGTAAATTGGCTGTAATGTGACAACATTGCTGTTAGTAATACATAAATGGTCATATTTACACCAGTCCACCTTACTACCTAGTTTTATACACTCAGCCCTGTGTCAACACGCATCATTTTATAGTTTTTATAACACAATAATGTATACAGTTTATTTGACATCTAAGGGTCTGCACCCTTTACTTTTTCTTCTTTATGAGTTTTAATTTACCGCATTATTGGTCAAATCCTATCGAACTAAGTTAGTATTTTTGCAACATCGACAAGCATTTAGCCGGAAAATTTGATGAAGGCTGTCTGTAACGTGATAAAGAGAGGTATGGACAAAGACATTTGAAAGGTTTACACAGTATTAGTACAAATGTTTAAAAATCACGTGGGCATATCCAAAAATGGGTTATTAGCGGATGCCTACGTTATAACTATCTTTCTGCCAAATTTCAGCCCAAATCAGTGGTTTGTGCTGTTGAAGAGAGAAGTTGATGGATCAGTCAGTCAGACATATTTTCCTTTTATTTATACAAATGTATCATTGTATTATTTAATAATATTTATTTAAACTTTTATGTACACTAGCACATAAGGCAATTTAGACATTAATATTCAATTAATGTCAAAATTTTGAAGCCTGTAAAGTTCTGTAGATCAGTCCGATGACGTGATTATTTTGATGGCATTTTTAAGGCATCCAATAACAATTCCGAAATAAATAAAAATGCTAAAATAACAATTATACCATAATTCTAGTACGGGTTAGTAAAAATATGTCCCAATTGTGTTGGTACTTGGTAACTTCTTACTTACGTCCCAAAATTCACAGCAAAATGTTGTTGTATATTTAAAACTGTTGTCGCCACACCACAAAAACACAACAGCTGATACATTTGCGTCAATATTCTGCAGTAATTCATTACACCCTACTTTGCGTCAAACAGAGCGCCGATGTTTTGACAGATGTTCATCTCAAATTGTTATTTTTGACGCCGGGGGTGTTAATTTGCGTCGCTTGTTTTAACGCCAGACCGCGCTCAATTAAGGGATTACTAAACGTAATTTGCATGTAATAACTTGCAAGGTGATGTTGAGGTGAATGCCAGCTGGTCTTGGCTATATTTGGAAAGCTTTCGTTCGGATGAATGATAAATACTAATATTTGGATTGAGTGAAATTATACTCTGAACTCCAAATCACACTTACTTATAAATAAAAAGCTGTTCCTCGCAGTGTTCATAAATTTTACCCCAATTCTGTGGTAATTTCCCAAAATCATCATAATGTAGCAATTTTCAGCCCAATCTTTTTGAACCTTCTTTCCAGACTTTGAACATAGGCTAATGAAGGAGGGTCTGGACTGTTGAGTGTAGGCCTCCTTTGCACGCCATTCTTCATACTTCTCGGTGTTTTGTTATTCGTACCGGCGGGCGGACAGGAACTTTGAAATTTTTGTTTGCATATTTAAACAGCTGTGCTGTGCTATCGTCCCACTGGAGGGCAAAGGCCATTCCTTTCCTCCTTCCAATCTTCCCGGTAGAGAGAAACCTTGAATTTCATAAAATATCTTCTTACCAGAAAGGTATGTCATTTCATCGTTTGTGATTAAGTGGTGAGACACACTGTCATGTTTTATGGTAGTGATTTTAATTGTATTTCTACTTTTTTTCTAATATTCATGTTTAAATTTGCTGTTTTCAAATATATTATATATTTTTTATTCTTTTTTAACATTTAGGTACTTACTACAAAATATGATATAGTCACTGGGGTTTTTATATCTATTTCAACACGTGTGTTTTATTTTACTTTCCTTACACGTTCCTCACCCTTAATTAAAACCCTTGTTTCTGTCTCCCATCTACCGCAAGTCTCCAAAATACCTACGTTTATTTGTGAAGCTAGAAATAAACAAATACTTGCAATGTACAAGGGTGTCGCAAGCGATTATTAGTCGGATGTTAGTCGTGACGTTTCGACGAGACAGAACAAATACTGCGATTGTTACTGCGACAATGTCGTGTTTGGCATAGGAGACTTTCTTTAAAATTGCATTAAATTTTCTCTTAATGATAATAACTGTGGGAATCAATTGACTTTGAGACTTTCATATTCGTTTGAATTATTTTGTGTTTCAGTTATGTGACTTATTTTGTGTTTCAGTTATGTGACTTATTTTGTGTTTCAGTTATGATTTTGAATATAATTTCTACATTTTCTCATTCCGTTAACATTCTCATGATCGAGGGTAACGGCAATTAAGTACCACAAAGTGTTGCTAATTTCGAATACTTCCCTACTAACTACTATTTTGTAACTGATTTTTTTGTATTCCTTAGTAAAATGTACTCGGTTACGAGTAAAAACAGTGCATTTTCCGGTATATGTCATATCGAGTGAGTAGAGTAAATGATAACTGAATTTGAACTATATATGAGAGGTTGTGTACTTCACACGATGCGCAGTCATGAATTGCAAAAAAATACACGTTAGGTTTTACGTGAAAAATTGTCTGTTGTGTCTTATATTTTCAGTGGTGTATCATGAAGGATAAATATTTTGTATACATAAACATAATACATCTTAACTGTCAAAGAGTTGTTTGCCTGATACCTAGTGCTCAATCCAAATAACGTGAAGTGATGTATTACTATTATATTTCTTGCCTATGTGTACAAAAAAACTCTTAACTCTTAGTGATTTCTGGCACTTACGCGAATATTAAAAATTGAAATAAAACTACTTTTTACGGATTTTATCGCATTATTACGATAATATTATTAATTTTTTCTAAGAATAACAATTAAGAAATATTTTTATTTCTTCAAATATCCTACAAAATCTTTAACCATTGTTATCCTACACAACACGTGTGCTCATTTAAGTTTGAAAATATTCCTGCACTAATTTTGCGTGTCTTCAAAATATTTGCCAACTCCATTTCAACCCTATATGTCAAGACATTAGGTGTATCCATGGAAGTAGTAAGTATACTTAGTATACAATAGGAATGTGCACTTATGAAGAAAAACGGTCTAAGCGAGATAGTTAGGGTGGAGCCATTCATCTCGCTCTATTAGAGTGACCATGATTTTTGTCGTCAAGAGAGACCATGTCAGTTCTATGTTATAAGACAGGATTTGTGAAATTCGTTTATTTTTCTTTCTACTAAAGAAAAATATTTGCAGTAAGCATAGGCACTGTTGTTGTAATTGCATCTTGCCGTCTGTCGCATAAAAATTGGTAAAAGCGTTGAACTGTTGATCATGAGATAAATATATTTATGTGATAAGCACAAGTGTTTGTGTTGTTCTGGGAGTATCTTATAATAATAATATAAGCCTTTATCCAGACAACTATTGCATTAATTTAACATTGACGACTCTGGTGAGTCGATGACACCGACAACTTGGTCTGTTTGCCCAGCTTTGGCAAAGGTCTCCTCCAATTCTTTCCACTCTCTCCGGTTTACCGCTTTTCTAGTCCATGTTTTCCCGGCTGTTGCCTTTATTTCGTCTTCCCACCGTCGAAACTATCTACCTCGTTTCCTCTTTCTATTTCTAGGATACTAAAATACAATATTTTTGTTCGATTTTTCAGTGCCTCTTAATATATGTGACCTGTCTTTTCTGCGTTTTCTTATACTAGTTGTGACGTTTTCTATTTTTGTCCGTTTCCTAATGGTTATATTGTTGATTTTGTCCAATTTCTTTATATTCAACATGCTTCTCTCCATTGCTGTCTGGCATGTTTCTAGTTTCTTGATTGCGCTTTAGTAAGTGCCCAAGTTTGGGAGTTTCTTATGTATGTACCAAAAAATATGCATTATACCATGTCTAATGTGCTAAAGAGGGCGCCACCGAAGTGTAGTACGCGATGGCGGCCAGACGTCCACTGTCGTCTCAAAAAGTCAACTGGCCGTTCGTAATCATTAATAAATAATTATAGTCGACATAACTAATATTTTTGACTGTCGTCAAAACATACATGTCCTTTTAAAGTCTGACATAATTTGAAAACATTGTCACCCGGAAGGCCCCTCAACCCACCATTTGTGACGTAAATTTAAATTATATTATTGGTAGACTCGGTCCCGTGTACCGGGATTTTCAGTCTTAGATTTTGCAATAATTAACTTTAAACATAAATACTACCAACATTTTCAGCAAAATGAATAATCATGATTATTTAAAGTATAAGTAGGTTGATGGTTTGGTTATTAAAATACATTGATAATAAAACAAAGGCATCTTATGAATAACAAAGCTCGTTTATTAGTGTTTATACGATTTCACTTAAATAATAAAAAAACAAAATAATAAAAAACAACAGTTAAACATGTGAAATAGTTGGAATTTTTCGATACGTCCGGTCTCGTAGACATTTACGTGACCATTGGTGGGTTAAGTTTGTAGCCCGTGAGTGGATTTATTAGAGCCGGTATATGATTAATTTCCACATCCTTTTACGCAACACCATTTCACTATTTTATACATTCTTCACAAATAAAATAACAACAAAAAATCACGGAACGAAAATGACGCGATGTCATTGCCATTGTTTTGAAGTTGTTATATCAAAATTTCAAAACTAACCATAAACCTATAAAGTTCTATTATATTTTAAGAATTTACTCAAAAAAAATACTTTTGACTTTTCTTATCTTTATTTCATAAAAAGATATTTTACGCAGTAGTTTATCTAGCAATGTATAACTCTATAATATTTTTTGGATCAGATACCCTAGCCTCGTGGCAAATCTACTAGACGATCTGAAAATTCTTGTATGGCAATTTATTAAAACGAGACACAATCCCCTACCCTAACCTCTCTATCTGACCGTAACGTATTTCGGTTTAAATATAAAGTTTAATTGATTGCAATAAGGTCGGTTTTACGTTGAGTTGTTGAGCCGAGTACGCATTCCGGATGTAAACGAAGTTTGACATATTAGTTCCATGGGTGTATCCACTATACTGTCATCTTGCTTCGTCACGTTGTGTATGTTGTAACCACGGTCACGGCATGCCTTTCATTGTTTTCGTTGACAACAAAGTATTGTGTTGCAATGTTCAAATGTCGAACGATGAATATAGTTTGACCCTAGTACTTCAAAGGTCATCGCATAAACAGGTAAAGGTACAAGTAGGTAACGCGAAAGTTTTTAATGTTGTAAGTCGCCTCCTTGTTGTTTAAAAATAATTGCAATACTAAACTCATTTGTTTAGCACCTCACATCGTTTAGAACTCCCAACCGGTGAATCGGACCGAGCACGTCTGATCAGCATCAGAGGTGCTCCGTCCGATTTCCTGCTCGAGCATAAGAATTATAGTTTTTTTTAATGAAATTCTCATTATCAAGTCGGAGTTTGGAGTGTTTGGTTATAGTAATAGGGTCTTCATTCCTTTATTACACAGGAATATTTTAAGGTAGCTTAGAAGCGTGATGGTTACGTTAATTTTCTATCAAACTCCCGTGAGCTTGAGTGGATAACTGGCAAAGGTTATTGCATCTAGTGCCTACATCGTCTGAATCTTAATATGTGTAGACAGCCCGCGGGCCAGCAGACATCTTGTACGGTATGGTACCCTAGTACTCATACTATTTGCTTACTCGCTTTCTCACTCATTCGAGTAGAAACATTTTCAAAGTCGGGTCAAGCAGTGTTATTAGGATTTTCTATTCTAAATAACCTCGTGGCTGCTACGCTGGGGGTCCTGGATTCAATTCTCAGGTCGAGTAATGTGATATTGGATTTTTCTATGAAATTTTCAGTAGCAGCTCGGAGTTTAAAGTTTTGTTGTGTGTGTTGTTAGTTGCAATAAGCTCGTTCCCTTATATTGTACCCAAAAACTACCGGAAAGCTATGAGTGTATACTGTATATTAATTAGTACACCTCTGCCTAACACTTCGGGGAATACAGACGTGATGGTATGTTTCTAAGTAGCAGTTTGACATAACATTTGAGCCCGGGAGCAATACACGATCAAACTGTCGGTGTAAGTCAGTACCACCTCTTCTTCTTTTCGTGTCAATGGTAAATCAATGTGTCGAGTCAATTTCGTCAATAAATAAGATTAAAATTTATAGAGTTCGAGCACAGTAGGAAGCCACCTTCATTGCGGCATCCGTTGCGTTTATCAAGTCCTCGAATGTGCAGGTGCATGGACACTTCGGGCACTCGAGTAAATGAGACATGTCCTGGTCTGGAGACTGGAGCCCCACACTCGCACTGGATGATCGACGGATCAATAATCCCCCATTTTGCCAAATTGTGTTTACAGCGGCCTACTTGGGTGCGAGTACCACCTCTCATCTCTTTCTATACTCTGTCGAATATAGGCATGATGGTAGAAATGATCTAGAACGTTTACAAAGGTTTCATGGTGAGTTAACGACCCGAAGTAGCGCATGCGACGCCAAAACTATCAGAATTCAACTAGCAGCTCTTTCGTCGCGCCTAATGCATTTACCTACCTACCCGGAGGCACTTTTCACTTTTGGATAGATCTAGACGGAGACTTACACGATTATTTTAACTTAAGTATGATTTATACAGATTTATGTATTATGTGTTTTATGTAATCCTACTAACATTATAAATTTAAAAGTTTTTATGTTTGGATGGATGTTTGTTACTCTTTCACGCAAAAACTACTGAACGGATCTGGATGAAATTTGGCACAGAGATAGAACATAGTCTGGAATAGCACATAGGCTACTTTTTATCCCGGTAAAATGTAAGGTTTCCGTGGGATAGCGGGCGAAGCCGCTGGCGGAAAGCTAGTGTAACATAATATATATTTCCGCCTGTATTCCCCTCGACGGGATAGATATTTGTCAAACGGTATTCTTAATGTAACTATAAAGTTTAATAAAAGTATATTAATATAATAAATAAATATAATAAATATCTTGGGACATTTTTTACACAGCACCATCTAGTCCCAAACAAAGCAAAGCTTGTACTATGGGTACTAGACAATGGATACAATACTTATATATTTTTTTGTAAATACATACTTATAATATATAAGAAACACCCAGACAAACACAAACACCTAAGTTCATCACATAAATGTTTGTGTTTTGTGGGAATCGAACCCACGACCTCGTGATCAGCAGTCCGGTACTCAAACCACAAGACCACAGACGTCGTTATATTAACTCTTACGGATAACTAATAATTATAAGGGATTTTAAAACGGGTTAAACCGATACGTATTTTTTTGCAATCTACGTTTAAATATTCTTTATCAATGCAAATAAAATAAAATTGAAATGTCTGTTTGTGAGCTCAAGTTAACAGCTTTTCGCTAAATGCATAATTATGAAAGTATTTAAACGGTACCTTCATCGGAAAATCAATTTTTATTTGTTATCTGTCCGTCTGTTTGTTCGGGCTTATCTCTGAAACGGCTGGACCGATTTTGTCGGGACTTTCACTCGCAGATAGCTAATGTAATAAAGAGTATCATAGGCTAGTTTAATTTTGGATGAACTCAAGTAACATCGCGGGACATAGCTAGTGTTAAATAAACAAAATACTGTTGAAGAAAGTTTTTACTTTCGACTGGTGAATTTTCATAAGGATTTTATTTTCATTTTACTGTTATTTATGCTGGAAAATATTTTATGTATGGCATCTAAAACAAAGGTTTTGAAGTATGAATATCAATTTTATATCTTCTAGGATTTTATTTGTTTCTGACTTACCTACCTTTTACTTTCATTACCATGCGACTGATTTAAATAACTTACAAAGTTATTTAAATATTAAAGTTTGTTTGAAAAGTCGTCAATTCGAAAACACTCGTAAAATAGCCATAAGACTAGCATAAAATATAAAAATATACCATGACTTATGTACCTATTTCCCAAAGGGCTAGGCAGAAGTGTAATAATATACCGGTATGTTAAGATTGTGGTATGTTAATATATATGTAATGTAAGTGTATGTTATATGTATGTTAAGATTGTGATAGGGGGCGAGTCTACCATCAATCGGACACAAATCCAGTCACGAGCTGCCAGCGGGAATTTCACAGAAAAATCCAACAACACTTTGCTTGACCGAACTCGAACCCAGGAGCTCTAGCGTAGTAGTCACGCTTGGGACCACAAAACTGTCAGAACGAAGCAGTCAGATAATTAATTTTAATCTATAAACAATCTTATAGGTAAAATTATTATCTCAAACTACTATTTATTCAATCACTATTAAAATTAATTCACGCACCGAAAATATGCAAAGCAATATTTCACTTCGGCAACCTTCGACAATTTCCGACAAATCCCTTCGACATAAAATCAAATCGCTTGGCGATCTGTCAGCGAGGAAGGAACGGCAAAAAAGTTGAATTTCTTACGGCATAAGCGTCATAAATAAAAGGAGGCGGCAAACTTTCTGCCGTTACCGGTGCGAGGTTGCCGAGGTGTTATTCTGTGAACCGATTGTGAATTTATTTAAAAATAGGTACCTAGTACCTACTGTATTTTTAAATTTTTAATGACATTTTACTTTAAACTGCCTGAATGGTCTAGTGGTTACAAGCGCGACAGCTTCGCATGAGATTCTGGAGTACATTCCCATATCAAACAGTGTCTTATGAGAAAACCTGCTTAGAGTTTTTATTTGGGACCTAGGAATCGAACCCAGGACCTATGACTACTATACCTATGAGGCAGTTATAACACCGTATAAAATACTCAAACAATACACATCAAGCATTAGATTACGTACGTATATATCATCTCAACCAAACATACATTAGTAAAATACTAGTATTCTTCTATGATACGCCATCGGCCACGGAAAACATTCAGAATAAGGTTATGTGGGCACAATTTGTCGGCACGGACGTTCGGGCGCGCTCTCCGCAGGAAATGAGCGTATTTGTCTTACCTGAAGCAAGGTGGGTCCCCTCTTATAGCGATAAGTGACCTTTACTTTAAAATAGTATTTGTATTTTTGCGTGCAACTAGCTATCGCCTTGTTTAAAAAGATTCGCAATTTGTTGAGGTTTAAACGCTTGTTCACTATAAAAATTACTATCTGCGAGCTTAAGTTTTTTGTGCTACTTAATTCTTTCTAAATTGTAGTTAGCTAGTTGTAAGAATTTACAAATACACTAACGAAAGACATTCAGTTACGTCAAAACATGTAGGAAATGTGATGTAACTTTTAAAAAAAAATGTAACTTGTGAAAAACTTTTCTAGTAAATTTAATATTTACATACCATCACGCCTCTGTACTCCGAATGGTTAGGCAGAGATGTTGGTACTAATGAACACCTACAGTTTGCCAATATGTTTAGCTTTAATGTAATAAGCGGGCAGTCTGTTGTAAATTTAACAGCTACCTAGAATATTTATGTAGGTAATATACTTAGTAGAAACATCCTGTCGTGACATCAAAATATTATTTTGCAAAGTTGACAGATAATCATACGACTGTAATATAGATTACCTAATGCTCATAGACAAAATTCACACTCTTATTACAAAATTACATAAATAAAAAGTTCTCGCTGCTTTATCTTATCGCCATCATTGACACCCTACACCAGCCTAGAGCTACACATTCATAAATTCACTTACCAACATTTATGAATGTTAATAATTAAAGCCACTATAGCTCTGTGCGATTTATTTGGTGCTTCAACTGTTTATGCACCGTGTGGCTCTGAATCTTGAAGTCAGTTCTTGACGTCGTATTGTGGTGAGGCGATGCAGTGCAGCGCATTGTTTACTAAGCTTTGTAGTACCATTTCTGACACTGATGAGAATGAGTTGGAATACGATGACTTCTAAAATTTACAGACGCATAAAAACAGATCTAATTAGTTACTATTAAAGCTTTTTAAAGTTTTCTTTCTAATTATAAAAGAAAACAACATGCCTCGTTGGTGTAGTGGTCCCAAGCGCGCGAGGCTCTAGAGGTCATGGTTTCGAATCCCAGGTCGAGTAGTGTTGTTGGGTTTTTCTGTGAAATTCCCAGTAGCAGCTCGGAGTCTGGATTTGCGCCCGGTTGATGGCAAAAGGCTCGGCCCCTATTAAATGGGACTTAAAAATACCGGCAAAATGTGGGTGTACTTTAGTATGCCTCTGCTGAAATACAGGCGCCAGCCTTGGTATCGAAAGAAAACAACATTACATAATATTATCACACACACATCTTGTCCCCAAAGGGTTCGGCAGAGGTACTTATACTGGTGTATACACACAGCTATTATCTGGGCACAAATCCACACTCTGAGCTACTCCTAAAAATTTCATAGTACCTGTGTACTTATGGCACAAATCGAATTGTATCTATGTACCCTTTGCTAGATATATTACTAGGTAGCTAATAACAATTACAAGGAAATAATGTTCTAGGGGCAAATTAACTGTTACATAAATAAAGGTTCTAAACAATAATTTACTACCTCTTTTTAGTGGTCGTATTGTTCGGTGCAGCGTAAAATTATACTGCCTAGTCCCACAGGGGGCTAGACAAGTTGCATTTTGACATTCGAATCGACAAACAAAATGTATAGAAATGACACAAGCTTTCGACAAATCGGGCTGTCAGTAATGTCATTTACATACATTTTGTTTGTCGATTCGAATGTCAAAATGCAACTTGTCTAGCCCCCCAGGCCACAGGCAATATTAAGTATTATTGTCTAGCCTCCGTGAGCCTCTTGTATTCGTCTACTGCTGCACATACACAATGGGTACCTACAATACATATCTTCGCTGCCATTCTATCGCGCCGAGAAAAGATCTGATTTGCTTGTTGGTAGAATCTCTGGGGGTCTGACTGACTGGGTACATACCTTAAGTTGGAGTCCGTCATAAAACACATTTTGTGTGTGTTTCTCTGGGCCGGCAACGCATTAGCAACCCATCGGGTGTTGGTGACTACTTATCATTAGGGCTCGTCTGCTCGTTTGCCGGCTTTAACAATAAAAACAAAGTTCCCAATGGGAAAAGCCTACGATTATTAATTATTTATGTTCCACTTGTATAAAAAGGGTTCGGACAATAAGTATGGATTTATTTTTGTTTTCAGGTCGACACCGCGATTGGTGGGCTCGGACGCTTCATACAGACTGAGCCCCTACGAAATGGAGGCCTTGAATGCGGTAAGTTTCTTATTCCATTGATGCCAAGAAAGTGAACCAATTAGTATTTTCTTAAAAACATAATTATTTGCTTCTATTAAAACATACTGTAATTTTGTTAAAAAATATTTATTTATCATTTTAATACTAATAATTTGAAAGAATTATGATGGATCGAGAGTTTTGGTTACGTTTTTATTAACACGTGTACAAACAATATAATATAGGTAGTTAAATATAAACACTATAACATTGTTTTTTAAATAGGATTTAGATTGAGGAGGATTACCGATCAGCGATCGATCGACCTTAAGGCCGCTTGTAAAGAACTGAACAACAACCGTTTGTCTGCACGCTGATATTTGTATAAGCGGCCTAATAGTTTTTCTGTTGTATACGGTGTTAAGTACCTGTTTTCGTCTAGGTATTCCCAATCGCGTAGGAATTTCCTAAAATCCTGTCTTTGCGATTACGTCATAATTATTATCTCGTTCAGTGGTTTGAACTGTGCGTTGATAGATCCGTCAGTTAGTCAGTCACTTTTTCTTTTTATATGTAGGTACAGATATAACTTGCCAGGTTTAATTTATCAGGCTATCGAGATATCAATTAATAATCTGTCTAAAAAGCGATCAAACTTGCAAATGGCTGTATTTTAAATACAAATGGCATCGGTTCCCAGTCCCCATCGCCGGTGAAACCAAGATGTCTACGGAATAAATGCTATGAAAAGTAAACATCGTTATCCGCGAGTTATTGCGTACCAGACAAATAATAACTTAATAATACGGCACGCATGTGGCCTTGCAGATTAGAAAGGGGATCAGGGTAGGAGATTCTTGCGATTTGGTACCTAAGAGAAAGAAGTTGTCATACTAATCGCATCGGTCCTCGGTCGCTCGGTCGCCCGGTCGCTCGGTCGCTCGGTGGCTCGGTCGCTCGGTGGCTCGAACGCTCGATGGCTCGGTCGCTCGGTGGCTCGGTCGCTCGGTGGCTCGGTCGCTCGGTGGCTCGGTCGCTCGGTGCCTCGGTCGCTCGGTAGCTCGGTCGCTCGGTGGCTCGGTCGCTCGGTCAGTTGATCATGAGGAATAGCGTAGGGTCGAGGAGGAACTTTGTGTACTTTTTAGTCGAAAGGACTGGTATACGGTGTTTCCTGTGCGCTATGACATGTTTCTCTCAAACGAGGCCTAAAAAGAGCTACCATACACAGTAGGTGGCTCAGCTCTGTCCCCGACGTTCCTGAAGTCCATGGGCGGCGGTTACCACTTACTATCAGTTGGACCACATGCTCGTCTGCCACTGTAGGCAATAAAAAAAACCCCTCCATCTTCCTACAGTTTTTTTTCAATATACTTCCAATAATTTTTTCCCTGAGATTATGATTACACTTTTAGGCGCTTATATGCTCGGATTTTACTATTTCAAAAAACTAGCATCAAAAATCGCTCTCACTCTTGTATCAAACCCCATTTCCATACGTTCATAGAATTTATTGACCAATTACGTGTACTATTAATAGCAAGCGCAAGGCAATTCGTCTATCGTCGATAATATCGGAATAAAGTTAGATACTGTCTTGTTGCAAATAACTTCTCGGTGTAATGGTCAGGAAATTTATCGATTTTCCTTATCCAGATTAACATCACAGGTGCAAAACAAGTTTTCTTAATGAAATAGTTAGGAAAATATTATTTAAATTTAACGAGAATAGCTTGTGCAATTCAGTGGCAGGGCTAGAACAACCACGACAATTTCACGACAGCAGCACCACACGAGTCTCTAAAATTGTCTCTATCAATGGGACAAAACCCGAGCTGTCATCGAGGCACAGAGCATTACGCAAAATGAAGATGGCTGTGAACAACGATTGCAGAGCCAAATACAAGGAAACAGTGCAGCACATTTTATGTGACTGTCTCGATCTGGCTACGAAACTGAGTCAATATGACTAATTCTGCGAATTACATAGAAAAACTTAATACAACTTTCGATCCACAAGAAGACTAGGCAGAGGCGTACTAATGTACACCCACATTTCGCCAGTATGTTTAGGTCCCATGTAATAGGGGGCGAGCCTATTGCCACAAATCGGGCACAAATCCAGACTCCGAGCTGCTATTGGGAATTTCACAGAAAACCCAACAACACTTTGCTCGACTCGGGGATCGAACCCAGGACCTCTAGCGTAGCAGTCGCTTTTGGAACCACTAGACCAACGAAGCAGTCTTATACATAATGTATGTAAAATAATTCATCCTTGTTCATTCATAGCAATGATCCGAAATCTCTTTCACAACACGTAATATAACAATAGTTCCGTAAAGTGAACTAAGGATTGCGTCCCAGATGTTATACACGCGAATATTTGTTTTATGACATTTGTCTATTAGGCACATATTAGTATGTATGTCGGTATTATATTAATGGAAATATAATAGACTTGTAAGCGTCGAAATTCTATTTCAGATTTTCGGGAATAATCTGTAGAATACTAATAAGTTTTATCATCCACGTTTTTTTTAAATTAATTATTTATGAATTAAGATTGTAAATAGCATTAAGGCCAATCTTTCTGTTTTAAAATATATTTAATTTCCTTATTTCATTTAAGAGTCAATCACCACTGTTCTCTACCTTCTGGATTCTGCGTTCTGCGTTCTGTTTTTCTTATTCTTCTACTGACTCGATTATAACATTTACCTTAACTTGTTCTATAAAACTTCGACTATAGCTTTCTTCAATATTACTTCTTTGCCGGGTTCTGTAAAAAATTTAATAAAAATACCTATTTCAATTTAAACGTTGTACGTAAATTATAATTTTGATGTTGATTATCCATATTTTTCTATTGTTTTTATTTACTCATTTTATTTTACTTCGTTTCATTTTAGTTTACGTCTTAAAGAATCTCAAATTCATATTATGTTTTCAAGATCGGTTTTCTGTTTAATTTTATTAACAAAGTTAATCCCATCTTAAGTGTTGTATAAGCGGCAGTATCTCAGTTTTGTCTATTCCTTAACAGAAGAGCTTGTAGCTAAGTTGGTAGTTGACCTGTTGTAAGGGTCGATTAACACGGATACGGCGGCTGGCGCCAACAAAGCTTGAACTAGGGCTGTCACAGTCTAGAGAATTTTATTGTACGTAAGGGGTAAATTATGTCACACAATTGAAGCTTTTCTTGCATACCATAACATTTGATCACGCCTATATTCCGCGAAGGTTAGGCACAGTTACTTGGTAAGTTTAGGAGTCGTGTGCCTATTGCCATTAACTGGGCACAAAGTCAAACTCCGAGTTGCTACACTTTGCTTGACGAGGGAATCGAACGATTTATTGTTGATAGACTCGCGTTTGACCACCTCAAAGGGCGCGTTTAAGGGCGTGTTTCACCACCTCTAGATAGCCGTAGACTGCCAGATAAATTCGAAAATGGAACAACATTTGTTTGAAATTATCTACCAAGTAATTTAACAGGAACTTATCAGTAAGCTGTGAAACATAAGTGACGTTATTTTTGTAGTAGCTATGTATTTTGAAATATCAAACAATAGCGTTTAAACAAAATTATTACATGCCAACCCTAACCTATAAACAAGAAAGTACTTGTAAACACTTTTTCACGCCCGTTCCAGTGCATAAAATTAGTTTCACACAATCTTGAATTACTCCGAGATCTTACCTATTAGGGCTGGCACTATTGTTACATTGTTACTATTTAAGTCTATACCCCGCTGCTGTACTAATTTAGCAAGGCGCCAATCCTTACTTGTAACGTCTTCTAAATTTGAACAAAAAGTAGGAAGACAAGAAGTTCTGTTGTTTACAGATATTGTTTAGTCATCATCAACCCATTAACTATCCCGCTGATGGGAAAGAGTGTCCTCCCAGAATGAGGGGAGTAAGGAGCCCACTACGCCACTAGCATAGTGCTATCTTATGTTATTTAGCAACTATAAAGTCAAATGTTTTATATTTCAACATAGCATACCATCACGCCAGTATTCCCTGAAAGTGTAGGCATAAGTGCTCTAATAAATACCTACCGTTTAAGTAACAAGTCTCATGTAAAAGAGCCTAACCCAGTTTGCTCGATCTTGGAATTGAACCCAGGATTATGAGCGCTAGGCTAGCGAGCTCGTGGTCTCAAGTTCGCATATCGATCGGAGTTGACTCACTGTTTGATTCTCTTCATTGTTATTAACTCTGTAATTACTGTTTATTTTAAGTACCTAGCAATGGATTCAGTTACAGTTGTCCTTTGTACCTCGTTTCTGACCATTTGGGAATGAAAAGGGGATGTTTATATCAAATTACATTATCTAAAAACAACCTTTGTGGTTACAATATTCTGGGTTTAAATAAATTAAGGCAATACAATGAGTTTGCCTTAATTTAACAGTTGGGCTCAAGGTACCTAATACCTTAACGCTGCTGACGTGATGACTTATCTTATCTTGCTATGGGGGCTGGTATAGCCAGCAACACTTCGACCCAATGGGATCTTTTATATTTTCCCCATTACCGTATATTCTTTGAAGATGTGGTTCATGAAGGCGGCTAACCCACTGAGAGGTAGGAACTTAAAATCTTCTGGCTTCGGGTACCTCGTTGGTCTAGTGGTCCCAAAAGCGACTGCTACGCTCGAGGTCCTGGGTTCGATCCCCGGGTCGAGCAAAGTGTTGTTGGGTTTTCTGAGAAATTCCCAATAGCAGCTCGGAGTCTGGATTTGTGCCCGGTTTATGGCAATAGGCTCGCCCCCTATTACATGGGACCTAAACATACTAGCGAAATGTGGGTGTACATTAGTACGCCTCTGCCTACCCCTTCGGGGAATATGGGCGTGATGGTATGACGATGATAGCTTCGGGTACCCGTTGCCGAGAAGACTCATCCGTTTCGTCGCCAGGACGTCACAATCGCACAGGATGTGCTGCACTGTTTCCTTAAATTCACCACAGGCTCTGCAGTCGTTGTTAAAAGCTAGCTTTATTTTATGGAGCATGCCATTTGTGGTACTTATAGTGTCCTGTAAAGGCTCCAATGACAGCTGGGGCATTGTCCCTTCTATTGATTGGCGTGATGAGTTAATGGATACAATGGAAGGACGTAACGTAGGAATAAGAAATATAAAGGAACGAAAAAAACAATCACTTAGGTACTTAAAGCACGGCTGCTTTAATGCGTAATGCTGTACGATCCGTAAATAAAATCTATCTGCTAATAAAATCCATACTTATATCACTTACATTATGCTTATATTATGCTTTTATTATAAATTTGAAAGTTATCTTGTCATGCCTTAACCACTAAATCGATTAAGATTAAACTTAACAAGGACATATATTTACTTAAATAGGCCACATTTTTATCTCAAAAATCTTTTAGGTTGCGGGTGAAACCCTGGACAACAACTAGTGCAAAATATTTAAATATCTAGCGTTAAACAATCACCGGATTCAATACTCAGTCGCAACATAACCACACACTCCCTCACAAAAGTCTGCCGACAATTTGTGCGGTCGTGGGCTTCCATTAGTTCATCAAGACGCTTTTGTACGCAGACGTGGCGGAAACAGAAGGGATTTGATGTATAATCTAGGAGGACGCCCTGAAATTACTATTGGAACTCGATGGTAAAGCGATGTTTGTTTTAATTTGATATTGGAAGAAGTTTGTATATATTCTTGGTGTCGATGGTACATTTTTCTATTTGCTCCAAGCCATCGCGACTTTTACAGCTTCGTCAGTGGCAGCGCAGACGCTTTTTTTTGTGCTGAAATACAATGTGTGAATCGGAGCATTTGCTAAAGCAACCAATCTATTCGTATATTGGTCAATTCATCTTATTTTATTATCTATGGTAAAACTATTTTATTCATATAATTTGAGCCCAGTAGTTGGCCACTATAATTGCGGCATCAGTTGCGTTCAAAGTCCTCAAAGGTGCAGGTGTATGAATATTTTTGGCACTCCACTAAGTGAAGCATGTCCTAGTCTGGGACACTAAACTTGCACTAGTCAATATTAGAAGCTGATAGGCAGAGCTTTTTGCGTACAAGATATATTTCAGATAGATGTCATCTCGTCATCCATTGAAACGTTTTAATTTCACTGCCTGGCTGGTGATGGTGTGACATAAGAGATAAACTTAGCAACAGACTTACTTATCATCTTCTACTTACCGTCTTAAAGATAAATACTTTAAAGTTGAAGTTAACTTAAAAGGTGATCTAAAATGTGTTTTCATAGTAAGGGATTCAACGTCAAAAGATACGTTTGAATAACTTGCCGCAATAATGGTTGATTGTGTCGTAACCAGGCTGGGTGGAATCGGAACGACTCTTTTCAGGTTTAATTGTACGTAGTTCTGTTTTTAATGTCGGTTAAATTTTCGATTTAGATTAAGGACGAAAATTTCATAAACAAAATGTTTTGCTAAACTAAGTTTTGTACTTACATTTTTTTTTTAAATTACAAATTTCTGGATTGTGACGTCTACTTTTGAATTAAAGTAACTTTTAGATAAGAATATAAAAGAGCCTCGTATATTCTTTATTGTATTGATTGACTGCTAGCTTTATTGGACACGTTCGCTTTTGGAACACCTCATTCATCTGTCGACAGAATTTTCTCTCGCAAAATTCTTTGAAATTCTTCTTTCTTTTGTCCCAGACTATTTACACTTACCTACAGATCTTTGCTTCCCTATATTTACAACTTTTTTATTTCTACTTTTAAGACATTCACAATTCTCTTAAAAAATTTTTTCAATCTAAACTTCTGCGCGATATATCAAATCAAGATTTTTGCTTTACCAAAACCAAGTATTTAATACACACTCCCAGCTACATACTTTGACATAAAGTAGTCAACGTCAACCCCCCACCACGCATCTCACTCAAACCAAATCATTGTTATTCCAAGAACCGCGAAACGATAATGGCGATTAGTATAATGAAATGAAAACATTAGCGCCAAATAAAGACAGTCACGGGGTGGGCAGATAAATAAATTTACACTCTATTAAGCCGCAGTGATTCAGCTCGAAGGGGATGGAGGGTTGTGGCGCCGAACGTCGGACACATTATGAGGAAGAGATAGGGCGCATAATAATCTAAAAACATGATCTTCCAAATAGTGTTTGGGATAAACTCTACGGTGTTCTATATTATGTTCTTTATTGGTTCCTCTCCATCATCATCATTGCTCACTATTGGACGGCGGTGGTGGTGGCATTTTAGTTACATACAGATTTTTTTTTATAGTTCTTGTCATACAATCATTTGGTTGATTAAAATATCGGTACGGGTTGACTCAATCGGTTTCAGTATGGCAGAGAATGATCTACTGTTCCTACTTGATTTATAATTAGTATGTCCTACAATTGAGGCCGTGAGAACCATAGTGGCCTAATTCAATGGACAAGCTTTTTGAGTACCATACAAAATAAAAACAGTATTTTAGATTTAAATTTAGATCACAGACTAAAAACCGTAACAGTGATTATGCTGCTATCTAGTCGTTGTATCACTTTTAGGCCACTCTGATTCTATCAAAATGATCAATTTGAACTGGAAAAAATCATAACTTAATATTGTAAAAAAATGAGTTAGGTCACTATGGTTCTCATGGCCTCAATTTACATGACAAATTCATGTACCAACTTTTTTTTTCAATATACATAGTAACAGATTAAATCGCGTTCAATGTCAGTCATAATTAACATTGATCCCAGTTTAATCATTGAAATGCAAAATGCTATAATTACTCAATGCCTTCACTTCATTTGTTTTTTACGTCAATCGTAAAAAGACGATAAGATTGACATTAAATGTCAGCGCTTTACGTTCCATACTGAGTGTAAAATGTTAATACATTTTAATATCCTGTTGAACTGAGAGATATTTAATGTACCTAATATTTTGGTTTATTTTGTTGAAAAAACCGGCTGTACGTAAAGCCGGGTGCACACACACACCTTACAGTAAACATCTTAAAGTTAAATCTTGAATATATAAAACTAAGTCGGGTTTGTTACAACACTTATAACTCGAGAACTGCTGGACCTATTTTCATGGTTTTTGATTTTTGGATTTGTCTCCGCCCCGAATAACAAAATAACAATAAAAACAATTTACAAACAAAAAAAGCTAGTACCTACTTAATAAATGGTATTAATGACCAATTTAAACTAGAATGGAAAATCTGAGATTAGGGTAGAAGTATGATGAGTTCGGCCATCTTTAAACAACAATGTGTGACAAGTTAACTTAGCCAAGACTACGTCTCAGAAGCACGCGTTCGGTTTAGGACCACATTATTAAAGATCGAATAAAAGTTACAAGTAATGTTTCAAGATAACCTTTCAAATATAGACAAAAAATAACAATAAAATGTGACGGCCCATCAAGCCAGTATTACGTCCCGGTCTATTAAGCCATAATAGTCATTTGACTTACATTTACCTTGACTTAAAAAATATATCAAACGGGTAACGTTAATGCATCGCGCTGGCAATCTCAAAATCGAGGGGTGCATAATTTATCATACAGAGCCACTGCGTTATATGTGAAGCTATTTTTGGGGTTGCGCAGGTGAAGAAAAGCCAACGTTTTATAGGCAACTACTGTCATTTGTTTTTACGAGGTGCGCTAAATTGGGTGATGTTTGACAATATTTATTTTAAAAAATTTATGCCAAATTATGGGTATGTATTGTATATTTATAAATAACGTATATGTAAAGAACTATGGCATGTTCAAGGTGTATGGCACTTGCCTACATAGAAATTATTTCGTCGGAAATTTGATTAACCCCCAATTCCGTGCGTACAAATGTATAAAAATGTATTCAAAATGGGTTAAAAAGCAAACAGAGTGTTCTAATACTGTAAAGTAGCTATTTCTTACAAAACTAATTGAAACTTACATTAATTTATTGAAGCAGACTTGGTGGTATTGTTATCATTCCTTTGTAATATTAATTGTCAAAAACTAGAGAAAAAAAACCAGAGTCAAAATTGGTGTATGTGATATCGTGAATGTACGGAATAATGTCTTCAAATCGTTTCACGCTTCGCCGATTTTTTATTACATCACACGTTCCTGTGAAGAATGAATTTCAAATGGTGTCGGAAGTTTGTGTTGGGGGAATAAATCCTAGCCCCGTACTACTGAAAACAATTAGATAATGTCTGGACCAAGTATTTAGAAGCGAGCAAGTCGTGAGAAGTGTAAAAAAGGACGATGTGTCTGATCTAGTGGTTCGAGTATCGGACTGCTAATCACGAGGTCGCGGGTCCGATTCCCATAGGACACAAAATTAAATATTTATTTAATGAGATGGTTTGAGCATGTCAAGAGAATGGATGAACGACGATTGACTAACGGAATTGGTCAATCGCGAGGCGGTAGGGATAAGGCGAATAACAGTTGAAGAGCCGGGAGGGGACGCCTTAGAAAGACTTATACCGACCTCATTGGTGAGATACTTCAAAAAGGTCAGGTGCGTAGTACTCACAACCGGCGCGTATGACAAGATACATACATAGTACATACCTACGTGCAAGATATATGAACGCGGAGGAAGCTAAAGAAGTATGCAAGAATCGTAGCAAGTGGCAGTCTCGGGTCTCTGCCTACCCCTGTAGAATAAAGGCGTGTATGTATGTTGTTTAATATGAACATAGTGTATTTGTTTGTATTTCCAAAGACAAGTAGTTATCTAAGTATTATACCCATTGTCTAGTATCCATAATATAAGTCCTGCTTAGTTTGTAGCTTTCCCGAGGCTTACTCACATTAATTAATATTAGTTACTAGCTTTCCTAAGGAAAGGAGAGGAAGGGGTAAGCCAAGAATGAGCTACATAACACAGATAAAAGAGAAACTGAAAGTCGCGACGTATAAGGAGGTCCAGAAGTTGGCTCTCAACACAGAACAGTGGAAGTCGCTGCACCGACAAGATCGTACTTAGCTCTTAATTAGAAGAAGAAGACTAGCTTTCCGCCAGCGGCTTCGCCCGCGTGGTCTATATTACTCAGTAAAGATGTAGTTAGCTTTCTAACGGTGAAAGATTTTTTTAATCGGTACACTTGTTTCGGAGCCTATTCAATTTAAACAAACAACCAATCAAATATTTCCTCGTTATAATATTAGTATAGATTCCCAATCCTGTGTGAATTATTGTTAATAAATTTCACTTACCTATCTAGCATACCTTCTGTTAAAGACATCGAATCATGCTAATGACATAACTTTGACAAGTTTGACAGTATGCAAGTGAAAAGAACTCGGCACGAACTCGCATTGACGATACCAAGTGAGTTCGTGGAAACAAGTAGTATTGGTACAAGGTGTTTTAGGGTGTTAGAAACTTGAAAGAAATATAAGCCTTGAATCGGCCTGCAGTGTGATGTATGGTGTACCATTATGATATCAAAGGAGACTCGTATATTGAATTACATACTTGTATCAGATGGTTAAACAGAAATGTTGTGCACTAAAAGTGCTTTTATTTGTGAAATGTTTTTAATTGTTATATATCAGAGATCGATGGCAGAAATAATATGGAAAGGGTTCGTGGCTATGTGATTACTACTCTGGTATAGCTATACCTTGCCGCGGCCACTCTACGCATCGGTGACCATTTTTAGGACATCGGCCTCAGTGCCACGTACAGAATGATAAGCCATTGGTCCCATCATAAGAACATAAAAATTATGACAATCGTTAGTGCTAAGTCAGAAGCCCGGAAAGCCTGGTAATCATTTTGGTCCTTACCATTATTATTAAGAATACGTTTAATAAATACATTTAACAAAAGGACCGCTTTTTTCCATATTAGACATAAATTTTATAAAAAATACACGTAGTATGTATTTTCAAATTTTAATCAACGCTCTCACTAAGTTGAAATCCACACTGATGGCTGTCAGACAACCCTCTCAACCCTGATTTTTTTTACTGTCAAACTAACTATAACGACACTGAAAACTGGTCCTTTGATACGAAAGAATTTAAACGATTAAAACCTAGGAACAGAAATTTATGATAAAAGCAGGTTTTATGTTTTTTTTTCTTCGCCGATGACAGTTCTTCCTTCAGTTCTATTAGAATTTTGATGCAGTTATCACTATGTTTTACAACCATTTTTCGTACAATATCATACAAACATAACCTTCACTCAAATTCCAACTTTAACTTCTAATAACAGAGTCGAAATTTAATGCACCTGTACGAAACGTCAGGCGACATTTTTTTATCAATCCCCAACCGCGGTAGGAACATCTATCAATATCGTAAATTTGACTATAACAACGTATTTCTGGTTTGCCGATGGCGTATGTCTGTGCGTGCCGAGGTACTAGGGGAGCAAAAATTAATAAGAGGAAACGCGATTTTAACGACTTCCAGACAAATTGATGCGGAACGATCATTTGTTATGTTCGAACTTGGCGGTCGTATTCTGGAGGTATCACTGGTATCGAAAGGTATAAGACCTAGAAGAAGGTAATGACATTATTAATATTATGTAGATATGATGATGACACTTTTTTTACCTTTAAATCTGACAATTAAATGCCTTCATCTGTCATGCCTTTATAAGAAAAGTTTATCCTTCCATAACTGACGTAGTTAATTTTTGTACCTACTAAATAATGCTGATGCTGCTGAAAATTCTGAAATAATTCCGATTCTGAACAAGTTTTGCTATTTTAAGCTCCAAAAGCAATAAATAAGTTAGTAAAGTAATTAATGTAAAACACCATTATATAAACATTTTAGATTATAAATATACTTTCTAACGCAACAGAATACGCCCCCATTTGTCAGCTGACGGCCCTCCCAACTATTGTAAACTTGATTTGACGTACAAAACAATATGGCTTCCATCTGGCAACTGACAAGAAAACAATTTAGCCGCTAACTATTAGCTTCTCCCTGAGGCATAGTTCCCCACACCTCTAGTTATACGCAAAAACAAAAACTAAAATAGATTCTGCTGCACGATATTTACACGCTTATTTGAGAATGAAAACACAACATGGGTATCTGAGTATCAGCTGTTTGACAACCACCATGCTATTTGTGGGTAACTGGGACAAATCGTTTGTAGAATTCCATAAAAATAAAGTAGTTCTGACTAGGAGTACTCGAATCAAATCATTTATTTTGCGAAATATGGGTACATGGGTTGTTACAGTTTATGAATTTCGTATCACCATAATCTGCTACATAGCATGGAAAAATTAATAAAGTTATATAGACATCAAATATTAGATAAATAAATTAAATTCAGATCAAACATAATGAATGCCCTTCTAAGTAAAAAATAAATATAATGTCAATGGTGTTATTAACATAATAATAAAATTTTAACTACACTGATGTCAATGATGTGTTCTAGTCGTCATGTTAGTTTAATACGGGTTAACTTCATACGCTAACATAATCTGCAGTGGATTCAGGTTTCGTTATTTTCATTTCATTAAAAAATAAAGTAACATTTTAGGTGGAAAAACACCACAGTGTATGTAACAACACAGGTTTACAAGCTCCAAGCGTCCATTACAAGGACTGTTTACCTGTGGGAAACAACGTGCGAGATTAAAGGTACAAAATAGACGTCTGCACAGAAGCAAACAGATGAAAATGATGCAAAAAATAGTAAATAAACAGATGCATGTTATTTACATACAGCGAAATCTCATCGACGATGCGGGTAGCCTCGTAACATGAGGTGGATACTAAGAGTACGCGAATCAACAATTTTACGGATCAACTGTCGATAGTTTTAAAAGTTTGTAACGGTAGTTATTATGTAAATCATATTTTTCATTTATGATTTTTGTTATTAATATATTATCTATGTCTATATTAGTGAGTCAAAATGGATTTGAAACATTTTCTTGAAAAAAACTGTATAACGTTTGGTTGTCGTTCGTCTTGTCTTATATTAGAGCTTAGTGTCTAGATCGTGATTGCAAAATGTCATTGACTATTCAACATAGGACAATCTTATTTTGCATGGAGCGCGTTAGGGTTCTCTCCTCCTCCTCTTAAATGTTTACAGTAATTAATAAAGAAGGGTGTATAAATAAAGGAACTTCAGTTTCTCTTGTCAAATTCGATAGCAACCCAAAATTCAATCGAGCTGCTTCTGCAACACATGGTACCTCTCCACTCAGCTCCGTCATAAATGATACAGAATCAACTCGGAATTTGCATGCGGACGAGACATGTTTGCAAATCATATGTTGCGCGTTACCAAGACTAGGTACGTATGTACTTACTATGTTTGTTTTACCGAGCTAGTCGACTATTCAAGCTTAATATTAGGAATCTACACCTTGTTGTTTTGTTGCTCTGTACTATTTTTGTGTGAATATGTTTGGGGATTGATTATTTTAAGCTGCTTTTTACTGATTTTATTGTTATATTATGATATTTTCTTGTTTCAATTCAAACTGTCTTATTTATAGTAAACGTAGCTGCTAAGCGAGAGATCGTAGGTTCCAATCCAGGGTGATCAAAGTGGTGGTGAGATTTTCTACGAAATTAAAAAAATGCCCTATAAAAAATATACCACCGGAAAACTATGTCAGTGCCTCGACCATGAGTTTTTCTCACTAGACTCGATAGCGACGCCGTAAAATATTTGTATGGAAAACCCTCGCAGCGCCTCTAGCGGTTACGTAAGGAACTAAAATCTGCTATGAGATTACAGCGTTTCGATGCGTAAAAACCTGTCGAAAGCTATTCGATAGAACTCATGGTTGACGTTCAGTTTATCTCTATCTAACCTTGTTTTGGATATGCTTTTTGATGAAGTTTGTCTAGGGTTGAACTAACATTGAAATAAGGTACTTAAATACTGTGTTTGTTTGAAAGGCAATGTGGCCAGTAAAATAACTGGACAAATGGAACTTAACAACTGAGGTCTCAAGATGACAACGCGCTAGTGATGCTACTAATGTTGCTGTTGTCTATAATCTGCAGTTACCTACTCCTTACTATCGGGCGGCTCATAATAATATGATTGATTGTCTTCTTATTACAACAAAATTATATTTATATTAAGCTGAATTTCAACTCCTTGGTTGGTTGAAGTGCGCCACTGTAATAATTTTTATTTTAAATACCTTATGCACATTACACATTATTTAATGCCATTAAGTATTTCTGCCAATTGACTTTAGTGTGATGCAGAGCAATAATCACCTCGCTGTTTATTTCCAGCTTCTCAATGATACTTCTAAGAACAACCTACCCTGAGTGCGTTAACATAAACATTATTAAATCATAGCAGACGTTTCGTTGAACAATCGCAGGCTGACAGACAGACGTCCAAACACTATGTGTGAGGTATACAAACGCGCGGTAGTTGATCCTACTGTCTGGTGACTAATGAACTGTTTATGTTGAACTCTCTGGACATTGTAAATGTTGATCCTGTGTTAGGTAAGAGTGGTTAATGTAAAATTATCAATGCCATGCTCATTTTGAACTGCATGTAAGTAGATAATACCATACCATCACGCCTGTACGGATTCCCATGTTGTAGGTGGGCAGCCTATTTCCATTATCTGGACTAGAATTTAAACTACGAGATACTACAGAGAATTTCATAGATAAACCCAATGACATAGATCAACCTCAGCCAGAACTTTTTTATTTTTATTTAGTCTGTATTGTTCCAATCCTGAGCAAAGGCTTTTTTCTCAGGATTGGAACAATACAGATTTCTTCCACTTATCTCTATGTTGAGCTAATTGTGTCCAGTTCTCAAGGAATCCACGTCTTCCCGCCATTTCCACCGTGATCTGTATAATTAATAAAAATGTTAGCACAACATACCGTTTTACATATCGACACATGTCAACTGCACCCGTAAATACCTTAATTCATCGATCAAAGGGTCGAATAAAACAACCAAAATTCCGGTTTCAAATAATTTCGATATACCATAGGTACAGTTGTGTGAGGTGGATGTACTGCAGCGCCCTCTTTGTGCAGTAATGATGACGCGGTGTCGCCCACCGCACTTATTAGTATAGATATAACGAGGATAGGAAGGTTCTAGATGTGGTAATTTTGAATGGGACATACAGTTCTCGCCAAACTTATTGTCCGGCTTGAAATTGGCACGAGCTAACATCAACCCGGCCGTAAAAATCGGAGAAAGAAAAATATTGGATTAAAGTGATTTAAAACGACAGCTTACGACTTGAGCTTTCATTTTCACTTATTACAGTCTAATATTTTTCTTTCTCCGATTTTTACGTAGTTAGCTCGTGCATACTTTAAGCCGGACAATAAGTTTGGCGAGAACTGTTTTTCCAAATAATTTTGCACCGCAAATGAGGGAATTAACATCAGGCAAGCAAGGTCAAGCGTAGGCCTATCACGACATTACCATTAACATAATATTTTATTACTATAAGGAATATTTTATATAAAATTATAACTATGTTAACTTTCAAAGATAAAGTGAGGAATAGCGTGATAAGGGAGCGTTGTGGCATGAAAGATGATTTAGTAACTCGGATTGAGAAAGGTATGTTAAGATGGTTTGGGCATATAGAGAGGATGGATGAACGGAGGTTGACTAAACAAGTATATAATGGCGAGTACGAATGGAAGAGTTGGAAGGGGCCGACCTCGGCGAACGTATCACAACCAGATTGCGGACGTTCTCAAAAAAGGTTAAGAGGACCCTAAACCGACGAGCATGCATGGAGAGGTTAATGAACATAGACGAAGCGAAAGTGGTGTGCCAGGATCGTAGCAAGTGGAAATCTATAGTCTCTGCCTACCCCTATGGGAAACAGGCGTGAAGCTATGTATGTATGTATGTATGTTAAATAAAAAATAAAAATTCAAAAAAATACACCGTGATAAAAAATCTTTTATTTTATAACCCTTGAACAGCAACCAAACAACAAATTGCATGCAACAAATTGCATGCAATATATTATTGTAAGAATAGAACAGTTACTAACTGCATTTCTGAAATACAGTTTGGAGAATTTTTTTGAAGAATATGTTGCCACATCTAGATATTATGTCATATGGAATCACCTAGACAAATTCACCCTCCGACATTGTCGCTTTGATCTGTTACTGATGTTTTGGTTTCTACTCAGCATCCATGCATCGAGGGGACACGCTACCTAGCTATCGATGTCGTCGACAATTTGAGACCTCCTCGTCACTGATTAATTCCTGGTACCTATGTTTAGGTGTTGAAGTATTTGTTTATTGTTGTGGTTTGTGAATCTATTGATTGATGATGCAGTTTTGATGCTCATAAATAATAATCTAACTATCTACATATAAGTAGAATCAATTGTCAGAATGAAGTCTATTAAAACATAATTATATAATATTTTACTTGCAACCGACTTGCATGGAAAAAGAAGGGACTTTGCTCTATTTTGGGACAGTTCAGGTTAAAATAATAATAATATTATACTTATTGTGTTCTCCGGGAAACTAGAAATTGATCTATGCACCATAATACGATATATTAATTTCCTGTTTATTCTGTTTCTGACATAGGAAAATAGTGGAAGTATATATACCTTTGTACTAATGATATTACATAATAATTTCACAGATTTGGAGAAGATAATCATTAACAGCTTTTATTCTAATTATTTAATCATCCCGCATTAACCCACCATTTTTAAATTCAGTGACAGGATGCGCGATAAGTGCTACAAAAAAATGATATTACCCGCTTATAACTATTATATAGTTTTAGTATAAAAATAATAACGTTGCTTATCTATGCGATATGCATAGGGGTGTAGCTACGAAACTTGATAGAGATCACTTGTCAAGTGACGCGTGGTAGTCAGCTGAGCGCGAAGCCACCACCGATGGTACGGAAATGATCGTGACGTGACATGACTGTACATGTAACTGTGTGCATTATGATTGATATTATTAGTATTTTTTTTATTTTGAGGGGCTCGAGGCTAAGTTGTAACTACGCTGATCAAATCATCTACGCTTGCCGCGGTCATTCTGTGGACAGGCGGTCATTCCTCACACAAATAGACCCCTCCATACCTTGGAGAGTACCTACGTAAAACCGTCGGTGCCGGTTGTCATACGAACACCTATGACAATCGTTAGTGGTATTCAGAAGCCTAAAAACCCTGACAACTAGTCTTCTCTCAAATATCGGTAATGCGCAGAAATTGGGTTCAGGCAGTCGCTTCGTGTAATATACTGATATTAAGCCGTATGTGGTTAGATTGGGAGTCGACTCCAAGATGGTTCGGAAAATGCTAGGAAGAAAGAAGAGTTATTTTTTATTTTATTTAGCAGTTAAGCATTTTAATCCAATTGACAAGTCAATCTGTTTATTTAAAACATAAAAAAGAATAATCGAATTGTTATTACATGGATACATTGACTTATTAGTATCTATATCAATGCATGGATGTCACAACTTTTTACGGTAGAAGAACTGACTTCTACCGTAGAGGTTCTTTCACAAATTATGTTTTGTTTAAAATAATTACATTCATATAAACAACCATATAAACGATTTTACTAGTCGTTGTTACTATAGCAACACATTATAACACCCACACAACATCCCCTTGCAGGGGTAGATCGGTACGAATGTTTTTTATTTGATTTCGCATCCAATTTGCTCTCTCAGGCGCCAGAAGCGGTCTGGCCACGCGATATGATGAGAATTACTTTGGTAATGTCTGTAGGTATGTTTGGGAAACTGTTTTAATGGAAAACTTGTACATGGGAATTTTTGTTGTATATACGAAAGTTTTTATACAACATGCTCTGAGAGGTTTGGCAGAAGTGTCATATTTTAGTCTACATTTTCGAAGAGGTTGTATGTAATGTAATACAGGGCAAGTCAACGCTTACCAAGGTTACATTTAGAGAGGGACGTATTACTAAATTATAATTATCGTGTAGCTGCCTCCTACTTAGAATTTCCTGCAATAAAAACTCAATATTAACTCTGCCTGACCTAGGAGCTGAACACAAAACTATACGCGCAGCAGTCGTATTTACGGTTACTAGACCAATGAGCCAGATATAAAGATTTTTCTTATGTATAAAATCAGACACAGTGAAGACTTAATTTAGATATAATATTAAGCAGTGATATGATGTTTAATATAAATTTAAATGCACCTGTACAAGATAAGGATTGCGGTCCTTTTAGTAGTTATATGGGACCTAAATATACCTCTTTACATGTTACCTAAACATACCGGCAAATTCTGGGTGTACACGTATAACAGTATTACCTAACCCATCGGGGAATATTGACATTATGAAAGAAAGAAACAAGAAAGTTATCTGATCAGTACTTCAACCATGAGTTCTATCGAATGGCTTTCGATAGGTTTTTTACGCATCGAAACGTTGTAATCTCATAGAAGATTTTAGTTCCTTACGTAACCGCTAAAGGCGCTGCGATGGTTTTCCATACAAATATTTTACGGCGTCGCTAGCGAGTCTAATGCGAAAAACTCATGGTCGAGGCACTGGTGTACCCCTATAATACCTACAGTTCATTCAAACTAAAAGTAACTGCACACGTAGGTAGATCTAACATAAATAGCCGTATTTTTAGATAAGGAATGAGATATATATTTTGCTAGGTCTATTTTTAGTATCAGAAATCCAGATTTAGGTGGATTTGTGAGCTCACTGACCGTTCAGTCGACAAATACTAGTAAAGTAAGAACTCGAGGGAACGAAAATAGGTTGTATATTCTATTTTGCCACCCCTTACTTTTCCCTGATAGGATTATCTGAAGTGTTTCATACGAAGTCAAATAAAAAAGAACTTCAGACTACCGCTATCAATCACAGTCGACCCATAAGATCCTTATCCTGACAGACTGACTGACTGACTGATCTACGAGTGTCAACGACAGTCTAGTCTAGAAAGCTGTTTGAACATAGGTTTATTTTTAATCAATCAATCATAAAATTTTGGAAAAATTTAATCAAGCTTATACGCATACAAACAGATAAAGCAAAAGCCTTATCCTATATCTTTACTTTGCTTGGTGAAACGAAACAGCTCAATATGTTCTTCAAACAGATCTATAATGACGCCTATTCAATAACGTCTCAGACGCGTAAATCCTCAAAGAATGTGGTACATGTGCAGTGATACTTAATTGGGTCTCAGGTGCGTTCGCGGGAGCAATAACTGGCGCAAATTACACACCCGCCACATACGCACGCGTGCAGACGCCCTTAGTTACAGCGGGAAATTCATTCTGCGACTGAGTCACAATTATGGAAATAGAACAGTTTTCTCCTTTAAGAAGACTCGCGATGAATATAGTACTTATACTTCAATAAGGTTCCTTTTTACAAATACCCTATGATTCTAAATATTGCCGCTGTTTTTTTGTTCTAATATCCGACATGGAGTAGGTATAGGTATTCCCGTTTGAGGACCTATATTTAGAGCACCTGTTTTTTTAAATTCCATTTGAGAGTACATTAAGTTTTCAATGTACTGGGTGCTCTAAAAATAGATGCTTAAATGAAATACTTCTCGGACGTGAAAAACAAAAATTCTGGCAATGGTTTTGGATGGCACTAACTTCAATCAATAAGCCACTAAATTGAAAAACAAGTTATTCTTACAAATATTTTAATATGAAATTTAAATACACGTATATTAAATTCATATTAAATCATACTCAACAACATTCTGGTTATTGAAAAGCAATTTCAAAACAAGGTACTTAAAACATTTTCTCAAAAATAATTTTAGTCTGACCGTGAATGCACAGCTTTACATGCATACGTTACCCGCGTAGCCAGGGATTAAAATATTACGATTCAACAAAGGATCATCATTAAGGGGATTTTATTATACGTCTTCTTATTATTTGTTAGCCGTCAAGTTACCTTTGACTATTTTTTCTGTGCTTTATCGATACGAAAGAAAATACAAAAGAAAATATTATATTGATAATTTCACCATTTTGTCTGGTAGTCCTAATCAGGACTTTTAAGATAGAGTTCTTTGGGTCGATTCCCAGGTCGAGCAGCTATTGAATTTTTCCTATAATCTCAGAAACAGCTTCGCGATTGGATTTATGACCGGTTAATGGCAACTTACCCAATAAACTAGGTGAAAATTAAAAATAACATTTATATTTAAACATACCTTCAAATCAGTCAATTTAAAAGTTTTAAAATGAGATCAAAGTTGTTGATACCTACTGATAATTTCATAGAAAATCTTAATAAAAATTTACTCAACCTGGGATCGAACCCATGGCCCCTAATGTTAGCAGCTTCGCTTAGATGTACGTAGTGTATTTTTTTGTATAATTGATATAAACACTTTGACTGTATTAACAAAATCATGTAGAAACCGTTATTTTTAAGAAAAAATACAAATTAATTCATCAATTTATAATCAGTGGAGATATCTCTTTACCGCAAGTGGGACCTCATTACGCAAAATAAAGTTGATTCATTGTTAATATTCGTCGAAATTATAATTTGAGTGAAAGTGCGCAATGGGCTTGTAATAACTTGATTGATTGGGAATGATAACGCCGCGCGCTGTTAGGGCTGGCACCTCGCATAAACAAAAAAAAGGTAAAAAATAATAAGTATGAATAATTATGACAATTTATTTATTAAATTATAATTAAGGGTGCTAACAGATGGCAGAAGGCGGCTTAAGTTACAAAGAATAAATTAATGTAGAAACACGGTATAATATTTAAAAAAAAGAAACCATGGAGGTCTGATGCTTAGCCGCAACTGGCATAATATGGTTTGAAAGTAGAATCAATTTATATTCTATGTAAATACAATTCATTGTTTAACAAGTCCTAGTCCCGTTATAAAAATACAGTTTTAATTTTTTTTGAGACATTGTACATGTCCATAATCACAATGAAAAAACTATCCCCTTGCCAAATTTTATCGATATATTGTTTGGGCGTGACAAAGTAACAGACAACTGCTTACTTAGTTACTCGCATTTCACTTTACGATGGAATAGGTAAGCGTATTTTAACGTCCACCGCGTCGTCACTTAACATCATCTGAAACAAAATGTATCATAATGACACAAGCTTTCAACAGATCAGGCTGTCAGTTCCAGTAAAAGTAGTAGTATCAAAGTAGTCAAACAAAAATATATTAGTATTGATTAATGTCAAAAAACTCAAGATTAATCAACCAAGTTATGTGACAGCCCTATGATCGAACGCCTTCCAATAAATTACCTCGATAATATCGCGAAATAAAAAAAATATGCTACCATAAAAAATACGTCAGAGATCGCGATAATTGGCGTCGAAACATAATTACAGTAGCGGGAATTATTACAGTGGCCACGAATGTGTGGACAGCCTCCTCCCTGGAGCCTCATTTGGCAACACCGAATATATTTCATCATTAAAATCATACATTATTATGACCTCATAAATGTTCATAACTGTAAATGCAGTTTTGAATAATGCACTCTATGAATGTGTGGGTGAGCTGAGCAGATATGAGGGATTGAGGGTATGAGTAACCCCTTGTCATGTAATAATTCGAAAAATAAGAGGACATGGTATCCTAATCAGAAAGGAGGTTAAACGTAGGGCAGTAATGAAGGGAAATTTTTATAAGAGGACTAAAAATGGTTACTTAGGTTAACTTTCAGAGACGACGCTCAGCGTAAAGTAAGGCTTCCGTATGTCAAATTTGTATAACAAAAGTTCATGCTGAGTCTCGTCTTTGAATCTCAGCCTTAGACTTGATTTTTGGCAATAATAGACACTTATATTGACCTTTCAAAAGGTCGATTTATGTATGACTTGCTGTTCCCCGCGGTTTTACTTGCGTTCATTCAATTTTTCCAATCCGGTGGGAATTTCCCAAAATCTTTTCTTAACGATGTTACGACGAACTGTGCGAAATTTCAGCCTAATCCATTAAGTGGTTTGAGCTGTACTTGGGTCGATTCGTCGAGTCGATGATTCACTGACCGACTGGGTCAGGTCAGGACTGGGCTATGTATACTGGCATACATAGCCTATAGCCTTCTTCGACAAATGGGCTATCAGACACTGAAATAATTTTTCAAATTTAACCAGTAGTTTCTAAGACAAACAAATAAACTCTTTAGCTGTTATTGATATAGATATAGAAGAGAAGACGATAAATGAGACCGTGCTTGACCCAAACGAGTTAGTACAATCAAACATCAAAATATTCTCATCTTATTCTTAATTTGTTACTCCTGTTTTATTTTAATACAACTCCATTAATGTAAACTCGTGTTTATGGTGGGTAAGCACCCCTACTTAATACTCTATTACTTTATTTACATAATCTAGGGTTGTAAGTGATACGTATAATTTATAAAAACGTTGCTTAGGGGATGTTTTTATCTCTAAAAAGCCGTATAAATGAAATGCTTTAGTGGATAAGTTTCCATTTAGTATGAATTTTAAGGATGCTTAATAATTATCTTGAATATTTTGTAGGGTTCGCACAAATAAAGTATTTTTTGTGAGCTTCTTATTGCTGTTACCACCAAATGAATGGCTTTGCGGTAGATAGATGCTTACCACTAGTGAGTCTGTTTTTATGCTTTTAGTGTAGTGTAAGTATCATGTCTATGACTATGTATGTTTGTATGTGTAAGTAGCCCTAAGATTATATATTAGATCGTAAGCTAGTAAACGTGGGCATTATGTATCTACTCGTGTGTTTGATTTACTCATATCCCTACATGGCGACCCTGCCAGGATTACTCATATCCTACATGTTGAAGAAAATTTAGGTTTGTTTAGTAATCACACTTGAAGCTCCCGGTAGGGTACAATTATCTATTTATCTAATTACGCGAAGAAAAGCTTTGTGCGCTCACGGAGGAGTGTGAGATTTTGCATTATTAACGTTCACAGAAACAGAGGAGCGCTGAAAGGTAAATTTTATATAATAAATTTATATATAATAAATCTAAAAAGGAAACCGTTTTTTTTATTACAGTTATTATTACGGTCATCAGACTTATGTGTCATTCTTCCTCTATATCTACATAATAATCCCACACATGACCAAACCCAATTTTTTTTTTTTTTTTTTTTTTTTTATTGTCTGAAAATGCTTTATGCACCGGCACGCCGCCCCGGGGAGGACGGCGCGGTGTGTGGGACTCCGCCCTGAAAAGGACGTCTACCCACTAAAAACAGACGGGTGTTCGCCTCATCACCTTAGGGCCGGGGTCACGGGTACGTGTGGACATTCTTCCGTGACCCCGGCGGTGACGGGCCGCCTATGCGGCCCCCGGCTCTGTACGGGGGGTGCGTGTGGTGTGCACCCCCCTCTCCTGCCAATCCACTGAGTGGGACGCGGCACACTCCGACCGCATCGCCTACTCGGGCCATAGTGCTGGGCGACAGACTTCCCCAAGTCTGCCGCCCGTGGCCACTTTAAGGTGGATGGAACAGGGCACGGTTTGCCCTGTTCCTGCGCCCAGTTCGTCGGGCGCGGATTGGCATGGTGGCGGCAGCGGACTCCCTCTCACGCTCCGCCTCCTCCTTCTGCGAGATGACGTCCTCGCAGAAGGAGGCCATCGCTTGCCAGGCGTCAGGACACCCGACCATCCCTGACGACGGCCGGGAGGTCGAGGTTCGCCCCTACAGTGTTGCGTAAGACACGGCGCTGCTCTGCCCATGCGGGGCAGTCCGCGAGCGTATGCTGCGCCGTGTCCTCGGGGCAGTTGACACAATGGTGGCAGTGGGCGTCCGGCTCCCTCCCGGCGATACGCCACAGGTAACTGCCGAAGACCAAATCCAAATCTAACCTAACCTAACTTCATTATCAGAAACCCAAACACCTTGACATCCATCTTTAGGATATCAGTAAAGCCGTCATTACACTAGGAGGCGTCAGTAGATTTACTTCACTGGTTTTTGTTTAGCTTCTGAATTTTTCACCGTACTTCTATAGTCATATTATATATGCGAGAGACACTGACATCTTTGGTCTCAAAATGTCCTTTGGGATTGGAATGACACCCTAGCCAACAGCAAGTAAATAATCTAGTACCTAAAGCTTACGTTATATTTAAGTATGTTCAATGAATGTTAAAGATACCAAAGCCTGATATTTCTTCGAAGGTATTGCCTGTATTTATTTGTAAAACTGCACTAGCTCTCTCGAGTCTTCAAGACCAAAGTAAATATGCATCTTCTACGCAAATGTGCGCTATCGTGCATCAAGTTTCTGTTTACTATCAGGCGAGACGACTTCTAGTTTAGTCTGAGCACCCATATCATTCTTAATTAAGACTTACTCTAAAGCTGGTCTTACACTATTTTAAAACCCAGATTTTAAAATATCTTTTTGGGATGTTAACAATATGCCAGAAATTATAGACATACATAGATACCATGATGCGTATACAAGGTGGAAGGGACATGGTCGCACATCCGAATACCATGGGTTTAGTACATAATTCTGGAAACTGCGTTCCCCCCTGCGTTAAAATTTTCCGTAATTTTTTTCATCAATTTTTTTCTGTAGTTTTTTTTACATTATTTCTATTTACCTAGCCAAATTAGATTTCTATTTAAAAAAAACATTATTTCATTTATTTCGGATCGCGCGCGCGATTACATTACGTTATGATCGCGTTGTAAGCAATACACTGCGCGCTCAAAAATGTCAATGTCTGTAATAATGAATGACTTAAGTCATTTTATTTTTGACCTTGAGTGAACCTTGTCACGACGTTTGTGCGTCGATGTCCCCTTCCACCTTGTATTCTTCGAATGGTTAGGCAGAGTGTAATTACACCCGTAGTTCGCCGGTATGCTTAGGTTCCATGTAAGAAAGGGTGACCCTATTGCCATTATCTGGGCACAAATCTAAATTCTGAGTTGCTACTGAGAATTTACTTAAAAAACCCAATAACACTGCTCGATCGACTTTAAATAGTAGTCGCACCTACAATCATCAAACTAATGAAACACAAATAAAAAAAAACATAGGTACAGTCAGCAACGAAAGTCGTTGAACACAACGAAAGTGTAAAAACATCACAGAACCAAAACTATTAATTAGATTTTGACTAAGGTAAAACATATAATTGTCCTCTATTATGAGAATTTGTATCGCTTTCAAGGGTCAGTGAATTCTGAATATTAAAGATGTTAAAGCGTTTTGTAGATTTCATAGTGTTCAGCTACTTTCGTTGCTGACTGTACATACAGCTGAACTAGAAAAGGAACGAAAAGCTGGAGGAGGTTCTATGCCTCCTCTAGATTTTCGTCGGTTTAAAAGCTTCAAAATCTGACATAACCGGTACTTATCCCACACCTATC
Source organism: Acronicta psi (assembly GCA_946251955.1). Classification (NCBI taxonomy): domain Eukaryota; kingdom Metazoa; phylum Arthropoda; class Insecta; order Lepidoptera; family Noctuidae; genus Acronicta; species Acronicta psi. The sequence goes on along the minus strand of OX276475.1, from coordinate 2,521,359 downwards.
AAAGATGGCATTCGTTTCGTTTTAATTGGCATTTCCAAAATAGCGCTTGAGACACGTTTTCAATTAGGCCATAATCCCCCTTTTTGCACCCTTCTGGCTTGACGCATGTAACCATCGGTAAGCTGCCAGTGGCTTTGAAACTTTTGACGATATCATTGGTGTCTGCCTGTAGTATGTACCTATTATAAATATCCCGATGTAACATAGGTGATTGTGCGAGAGTGCACGTAAATAAAAAATATACGGGGTAACTGTGGGTGTACGAGCAAAAACATGTATACACTAACAAGAGTGCTAAAGCTATTTTCTTCTAAAGTACTAATAGATTTTTTGTGATATTACGAACACAGTATTTACGAACCAATACTATAGTGACATTGGTGTTATCTCAAAGTTGCAATCGTTCATTCATGAAAGAATCGCTTTAGCCCTTTTGTTACTGTACACATGTTTTTACTCATGACAATTGTACAATTGTACATTTTATTTATTTATTTATTTATTTATTTATTAATTGTAAACATTGGTTAACCTGTCTAATTCTTCGGAGAATACAGAGGAGATGCTATATTATTTATTTGTTTTACGAATTAAGTTACACTAAAATTCTTTTTAATTCATTTACGTGATTGAGAAACAATCACATACATAATGAAAAAAATACAAACACTAACTTGATTATACTATTAATTAGATATTAGTTTAGCTTAGATTATTTTAATGTTGTTTAGTTGTTACTAACTAATTCAATAACGCAGAGTTTTTATAGATTCTCAGTACTTTAGTTTCTTCTACCCACAATAAGTTAATTAACCATCCAATATGCACTTTCGATAAAAACGTAGTAGCTTTTCTGTTAAAGAAAAAATGCACAATTTTATTAACAATGTTATATCCACACGTCACAGTGCGGTGACTGGACAGTGACGTATCGAGTGGCACTCGCTGTGTGACAGGTGCAAACGATTATAATACGGTCTCGAGAAAATGTACCGTGAATATTGTGAATAAGCGTCATGTTCGGCTGTGTGACGCTGAAATGTGGGGTGTTAATTTTTAAGTTGGCTTATAATTAAGAAGATGTTCGACGCGTCTTCAGAATTTACAATTTAGACTCTGCTTAGTGCTACTGTGCCCAACAAACAATATGGTTGCACCTAGTTCAGAGATGAATAGAAATAAAATGCGTTAATTTTTAAAAAAAGTGACAGTAAAATCTCTTTTTAAATGACTTCTTGTTCCCAATAGGAAACAAATCACTCTCTCCTCTCCGCACATATTAGTATTATGTCATCCTGACAATGAGAGAAATCAAATGAAATCGGTACAAAGTCCAAACAATAGTACCTAATTAGAAAATTTAGTTAGTTTATTAGAAAATTCGAATTTTATTTATAGAACGTTGGTCTTGCGTGTTTGCTTAGTCCATATATGTATTATATTTGTGTGACATAAAGGAAAATAATTACAGTTTTTATAGAAAAATTGCTCAGCTAAATAATAATTCGTCTGAAAACTATCTTAACCAATGTCTGAAAAACAAACAATAAATAAAAAAATCGTCGTTGGACGTACGCCTTTCACGTCAACGTCGAGTCAGCGTGAACGCGTGACGTCATTCAGGTGCGCGTCACGCGGGTGTCACATCGACACGGTCAATTACGAACGATATGAAATTATTTTTGGCTGTCTTCATTTTTATTTTACTGAACGAAAAATCATTATTTTTAATACACTGTGTTAAACCGGACGGAAAATTTTAATTGATAAAATTATTATTGATTCTTGGAATAGCTTGTGTTGTGTAGCTTTTGTTTATATTCTGTATTGTATATTTTCATGTTTTTTTATTTTCTGTGAAGTAATAAAACACGACATATGTGAAAGGCAAGGCATAGTACCTATTGTCACCTATAATATTATGTTATCTGCTTGATCTATACTTTAACTTTAAGAGAAACCTTAAAGTACAAAATGTCTAGACTGAAACCTTAGACTGAACATTCATAATATTGTAATGTTCGTCCTAGTGTAAACTCCTGTATTCTAAATAATCACACAACTATCATAATCTCCTTTTACATATTTTTGACGCTGGTATGTCATGATTTGACCCGTAAATGTAATGTAATATCCACAATAAATATCCATAATAAGAAATTTATTCGTTTATTTAGTTAATACTTTATGCATGTACAGAGGTGGACTTTATGCCCAAGGCACTTTCTACCAGGCTACCTTAGGGTGATAGTAAAAATGAAATCTTCCATTGTTTCTAGCTTTATCTGTTGTGTTCTTTTTACGTTAAATAACACTATTTAACTAACGACCGGTTCCTGTATTCCAATCTGTCGATAGATTTGCATACTAGAGATAAGATTTTGACATAACGCCCATACAAACAATGTCAAAAATATTCCTAGTAAGCAAGTTATCAACAGATTGGATATACGAACCGTTACAGCTCAAATAATAACCACTAATATATTAATCACAGTGAAAAGGTGTCATATTATGTGCCTGTAACTAACTATACGAAGTCCATATAATAAAACATAGTAGTATATACATACAAAGTAAATAATAATGCACTTGAAAAAGCGCCCGGACGCACTGTTGATTTTTCATTACCGGACCAATGGAAATATTTTTGACGTTTTTTGCAAAACTGAATTCAGTTTACGCGACGACGACATCACCCGGTTCATTTAAAGGACTCTGCCCAGTAAACCGTATCGATAAATAATTTTAATTATGTATAATTCTTTGAGTGTATTGATATTATATGAAGATGTTATTATCATTTCGTCCCCGCACTTTACAGTATTTGAAAATTGTTGCAAAATTAATTAAGTATATTATCATAAATTACCCCTAAAAGACTGTTACTGTCTCGTTGGTGAACCAAAAAGTGCGACGTAGGCTGGAGGTCCTGGGTTTAACATCTAAGTCAACCAAAATGTTATTGAGTTCTTCTGTCAATGTTTAGCACAGTTCTTCAAACTGAGACAAAGACTGTGTTACGGTGTAACGGGCTGACTGCATAATTGAGAAATTAATTGAAACCCACGTCATTTGCGGCGATCCATTCTCCATGAGCATTGGGGTGATTTTTTGTGTACTTACGCCAAATCACCGAACATTTATTAGTGTCCAACGAAATTTTGGAAATTTGTCATGTCATCAAAACGTGCATGCGTATTTTTTTAGGACACGCTACATTAGCTAGAGAGTTAGATTAATAGATACATTATTTTCGGGACGTTTGACGTTGTATAATACATTCCTGTGTGTATATGGGGGATAACCAGCTGATTGAATTGAATTAACTGTCGGTGCAGTCAATCCTCCATAAACCTCTAAGAGGTTTTTAGGGTAGGCAACGCGCGAGTGATACCTGTGGTGTTTCAAGCGTCGATAGGCTACCGGTAACCGCTTACCATCAGGTCGGCCGTATGCTTGTTTGCCTGTTTTTTTTTGTGGTATAAAAAAAAATTGACTTCTGATTAGTTGCAAAACAAAATTCTTAAATAATCAGTGATAATTGTGCTATCATTATTCTGGTCATAGCTCGTAATTCCAAGGAACGAACCTCTAATTTTCTGAAGGCATGTGCATATTAATATTAGTTAATTATCTCGTTTAAACGGTGAAAACATCTGGTAAGAAAACCTATCAGAATTTCTGCCTAGTGCGGGTTAGCATAATTACAAGCATACGGCTTGTAATTATGCTAACCCGCAATAGGCAAGGACTGGTGAGTGGTTGTAGACTCTGATAACAAGCCCCTCTTATTCTGGGAGGAGACCCGTGCTCAATAGTGTGACAGTATATAGTTTTCTTGGCGGCAGACAGGAAACAGTGGAAAGAGTTGGAGGAGGCTTATGCCGTAAGGCACACCGAACAAAGGGACATATTGTGAAAAGTAACTTTTGTAGCATATTATAAACCAAATAATGTAAAAGTTCGGAATAAAAGGCTTTATTATTATTATATAGTTTTCTTTAGCCGAAATCGGTCGACCGTTGAACAAATATCAACGCTCTCGCTCATTCTAAACACCATCGAATATTCACCCAAACTGGACATAGAATACACACACATTTGCAGCCCAATTACATAATATTATTGCGCGAAAAGCAATGAATAAACGATCACGCGCGGCCGTCAACGGCTCCAATTATTCGCATAATCCTGGGCCTCTTTAAAAGCAATTAATATTCCATTGATCCATGGGGGGATGGTCATCCCTCGCCTGGTGATGGGCCACACCTCAGGTGTTTCTGCAAATGTTGGTAATCAATATCCATATTGTGGATTGTAGGTATTTTTGTAAAACTCGAAAAGTGGAGTACTAATCTATGTTTAGTCTGGTTATAACTGCGTTTACGAGATGGTATCAATGCCTTTGCTCTAGTAGTCTCAAAGGCGACTGTTACGCTAGAGGTCCTGGGTTCAATTGCCAAGTCGAGCAAAGTGTTGTTGGGTTTTTCTTTGAAATTCCCAGTACCTAGCAGCTCGTAGTCTGGATTAGTGCCTAGTTGATGGCAGTAGACTCGCCTATTACAGGGACCTAAACATACCGGCGAATACGTCTGACTTACCCTTTGGGGAATACATAGTATGTTTGTATGAATCAAATCGCATTTCAAAATATAAATCTAGACAAGATTGACATACGGTTTCAAACGTAATATTTGTAAAATCGTAATAACCACACATTGTCACATTTATAAACCGTAAAGCAAACAGAAATCGTAATAATCTTAACGACCATCTGTCCCCAACCATTGTTATCTGATATCGATATGATCGAACAAATGTCCGGTGTCCGATATTGTCCGTGGGGCGTCCGGACAAGTGCAGTGTCCACAAGCATGCTTGCACCTAAATCTACACTAGGGGCTTTTCCCCTACTAAGGGTTTGTGTAAAATCGACGCAGGTGGGTTGCGTTGAATGAAAATACGGAGTTGTTAAGTGGCGTATAATGTTACGTATTGTCAAATAGTTGTTAAGCTTTGTTGTTATATGATTAAGTGAGATTATGCTGTTATGTTTCGAAAGCGTTGTTTGGGGAATTTATTATGAATTTTTGATAAGCAAAATCCGCTTCATTTATTTATTTATTTTATTTATATATGCTACATTGTACACCAAAAAGAAATACACAGGTAAGATACATAATTACAATTAAAATATACAATAGCTGCCCTTATCGCGATCTGCGATCTTTTGGTAAGATTATAAACAAAAATATTATAATTATACTATCATCATCATTATCCTCCTTCCCTTATCTCAATTCACTTGGATTCGGCACAGTATTATAACTTTTTCCTTCCATATTATTTATTATCTCGTCATTCAAGCCCTTTGGGATCATACTTTATGCTATATATTATAAAAAATACTAACTGTACATAAGCACTATAAATATAATTAAATCTGTCTCATTGGTCTGTTTAGTAGTCGTAAGATCGATTGCTATACTAGAGGTCCTGGATTCGATTATCGACCAGTACTGTTGATGCATCAACGACTCCCAAGCAAAAATTTTACTACCATTTTGTTTATAGCATTCTCATGCAAATCCCCTAAATATATAAACTACCGTGGTTCCGTGGTAGGGTGTTCAAAGAGCTGGAATTTATTTGGCACGTAACGAGTCTGTAACGTAATTCGGGGCCCAATGCTCGTCGTCTGTTGTCATTAGTACATGTTCAGATGTGTTGCTGCGTTGTTAACAATCAGGTTTGATCGTGTGGACGAGCTGTGGGATCGCAGCTACTGTGAAACAGATCTTATAACTTTAATGATGGAGTTATCAAGTTATTGACCTCTGCCATTTATGTTGATGTTACATAAATGCTTAATTTGGCTAATTTTCAGTTGTTTTTATAGAAGACATTGCGTTAAACTCTTGTTTCCATTCCTGTAGATGCTTCCTAATATTTGTATGGTAATCCGGGTCTAGTTGCTTAAATTTATTATTTGTATTTTTAAAATTTATTATTTATAGAAATAATAAAAAGAGAGACATAAAACAAGATAATAATACTATAATAAGAAGACCTATAATGATAATCTTTTTGTTATTTGTCACAAAAAGTTAAAATTTTAATAGTTTAAGGGAATTCATGGGATAGAACTTTTTAAATATAAACTCCATATGTAAATATGTATAAACAGGTAAACGAAACTTTACATTAAATTAATATTTTGGGTATTAACTTTACTGTAACATTACTATTTCAATAGCCAAACTACAACCCTTCTTATATTTATTTTCTGCGAGAGCGAAACATCTATCTAGTGGACATAAAACTCCCTCGTGGCTTCCGGCTCTGTGCTTCTGGTGCGACTTTATAAATTGTTACCAGATATTCACTTAGGTCTTTGGTCAATGTACCCACTTCTCAGGACTGGCTAAGTTGTGGGGAAAGTCTGCAGACTAGTGAAGCGACTAGAGTCCAATTCAAAATCGAGTCATTACACAATTTCGAGTTCTACTCGACTAATTCGATTGGGTCGAATCGAAAAAGCAGTGATAGCCTAGGGGTATGACCACTGGCTTGCCAAGTTAAAGGTGAGAGATATTCTTGACGGCATGTGAAGTCTGCCAACCGGCATTAGGCCAGCGTGGTGGACTATGGCCTTATCCCTCTCATACTGAGAGGAGAGCCGTGCTCAGCAGTGGGACAGTGATTGGCTTGATAATGAATTCGGTACGGTTGGTCAGTGAACGAGTCATGCGGTATGTGTTTCCTTATCCGGACCAATCTGGCAGTCTTCAAGGTCTTCAAGGTCTAAGCAGTGATTGCCTAGGGGTATGACCACTGGACTGCCAAGTTATAGGTCTCGAGTTCGAAAGTGACGCACCTCTGGTTTTCGTAATCGTTTATAATATATTAATGATCACTCTCTTACAATGGTGAAGGATAACATCGTGAAGAAACCTGCATGCCTGAAAGATTTTCTCGACGGTGTGTGAAGTCTGCCAACCCACACTAGGCCAACGTGTTGATTGTAGCCTAACCCCTCATTCTGAAAGAAGACCCGTGTCCAGCAGTGGGGCGATTAATAGGTTAAATGATGAGTCTCAATAGGTTTTCAATTGTAATCGGAATAAGTTATTTTTCCACTTGCGAGCGGGACTCGCTATAGCTTAGCGGTCAAAGCGTCTGGTGTACCGAACCAGAAGACGCAGGTTCGAATCCTGCTCGCCAGCCGATTTTTTTTTCCATGAAAAATGTTTAAAAAATCCAAAAAGATAGGTAATCGGAATAGTTAAGCGTGTATCCCCGCAATGTTGCTTACCAACAGGAAAAGTAGCAGTCAAATGTTAGTTTTTGAAACTGCCAACCCTCGCAATAGACGTCACAGTTGTGCAATTGTTTCAATATTGTCCAATCAAAACTACCAATGTAAGGTCCTGCCGAACACCCGCGGCTTTCGCAATTTGTCTCGTCGACTTAGCGTTGATAGCTATACATATAACTACGATAAACATCTGAGATCATGCACATTTCTCGGAAGGGAGGCCGAGGGTGCGGTGCTAACTCGATATACCACCCCAACGCGGGAGATTTATTAATCAATCTCCAAAACGTTTTAACTGGGCAAATTGAAAAATTATGTGTCGACGCGTTTGCGACCCCTGTTCCAATACTATGGGAATGTTAGTTTAGTTTGCGTCGACATTTTTGAAATATGTGGTGCTCTTTGTCTCTGAAAAGTGGCTTCTGTTTTTCTGTGGCAGGGGTTGTCAACACAAATCCTGCTAATTCAATACTTTCAACTCTGTTACGTTTCTTTACTCATAAACGTTTTATTATACACAATTTGTGGTCAGAGTTTTCAGGCTTCTGACTATCAGTAACGATTGTTATAGGTGTTCATTAATATGACCACCGGGACTGAGAGTTTAATGTGCTTTTCGTAGAAAACAACCTACGTATCAGAGTGAGGGTCATCTGTTCCTGTGGAGACACTTCTATTGAATTCCGCATCGCCGTACTCGGATTATAAGTTAGCTAGCGTGTTTTATTGGGTTTAAAAAATACATACAAACTTGTCCTGACAATATTTGGTGCAGTTGTTCGGAAGGGCGCGTACAAACATTTCGGCGATTCATTTTAATTTATATAGATTTATCATGAAATCGGCAGTCTTTCGACAAATTATGTAAGAAATGGCTTTTTTGCGCATTCCATTGTTCCCTTACCAGAATTTATTGTTAATCTTGAGGACTTAGAAATCAAAATCAATTTAACAATATAGTACTATTCAAAATATTAGTTTAAAGCACACAGCATATTATATTGTCATTATCTCTATTCCAAAAAACCTTCGCTCGCTATCCGCTACCACGGCTAATTACCCTCCAAGTATCATCATTGACCCCACGGAACTTTAGACAAAGCGCTCCAGTCACACGCCAGGCTGCTATCAGCCCGCATTCGAGAATCACCCCAGTTTATTCTTCAGCGTCGGATGTTTAATTTGCGACATTGTTTAATTAATCAGAGTTTGTCTTGTAGATTGCCTCCCCAATTATAAGTACGCCGTGTGTGTGTGACGTTGATTTGTGATGATAGCACGGATTTTTGGATTTCTTTGAGACGTTCTTTAGACGCTCGATTCCCAGGTTGAGCAAAGTGTTATTGAGTTTTTTTATGAAACTCTCAGTAGCAGTAGAATTTGGATTTGTGCCCGGTTAGTGACCTAAACATACCGTCGAGCTGAGGGTGTACTGTAGTACGTCTCTGCCTAACCCTTCGGAGAATACAAGTGAGATGGTATCTTCTTCTGAGTAGGGAAACCATTTTTAGAATGATTAAAAACTACAATACTTATTCCATACTAATAAGTAACAGAACACCTAACCCGAAGAACCAATTTCGATGACATCTGGCAAGAGTGCACCCTGAGATAGGTAGGACGTAAGTCACCGTTTTTGACAGTAAAACAGCTCGACATTTTTTGGTGTACGAAAAATCCTTATGGTTAGCCTCCCCGGTGTCAGAAGATCCATGATGGCAGAATTATGACAGACTAGCGCCAACTAAGAACCGCACTTACGTTCAAATAGCGAACCACGTATCCTATAGTCTCCGATCATGGGATTTAAAACATCCACCACGACGTGACTGTTCGACCGGGAATATAACGCAAGACCTCACGTCTAGCAACACACTAATAATGAGACTTATTTCATAAACCAATTTTCACATTTTAATTAACCACTAAATAAAATAATCATTTTTCTTTCTCGACACAGCCAACTACAAAAATACACAATGACGTAAATAATAGGCACAAACACACAAAGATTATTTCTGTATTCTAAGCCGAGTTACACAATAATATTTTTCCTATAGCCAAAGAAATTAGGCTGAGCAAATATGAGGGGGCGCGAAACTCGGAGAACTTCTTAATAACTTAGAGTAAACAATAATAATAGCTGCAGACGCGCTCGCGAGGACACCCCGGTATTATTGTACCTACCACTCCATCTTGCGGTTGCGGGCAATAACTTATTTGCTGTATCGTGCTGTTTTCTTTTGACGTCCTAGAAGAAATTTTAAACGAAAACTGACTTCAAGCATTCTTCAAGTTTTTTTGACTACTAACATTTAAATAATTACTCTCTCTACTCTACGTCTCCTTATAAATTTAAGCATCATCGACTGAGATCTTAACGGCACACCAATTGGCAATGTAAACAAAATATTGTCACATCTGCGTTATTTTTTTAATCATTGCTACGAAACACCTTGTGTTGAACAAAAAGTGTTCCCTAATTGATTGACGAGCTCGAAATTAGTTGGCAATACTCTATATCAACAGATGAATAGGACTTCTTACACCCACAAACATAACTTTATATTATGTTTGTTGATATTTATATATATTTTGAAGATGTTTCTACAATATATAGTATATATAGTAGTATAGTAGTGATATTGGTAATGTTTTAAGGTACTACTTTAATGTTACTAGGTAACTGAGATGATTATTTTGTTAGATTGAGATTAGTTTTTAGTGGTACTTAATTAGGGTTTCTGCTGAAGAATTCTCAAAAAAAATATCTTTAATCAATAATTCAAATCAAATCGGTGCGCTTAGCGTCAATATTATAGGCGATTGGCGATTATAGGCGGTATTACAGGCTATAAAATGATAGCTGAAAGTATGCGCTCATCGCTGTCGATGGGCACCAGCTGCAGAAATTATATTATCATCATCATCATATCAGCCTACAGGTCCACTGCTGAACAAAGGCCTCCCCCATAAACTTCCACAAGGACCGGTTATATGCCACCTGCATCCAACGACTTCCAGCGGCAGTAATTATATGTTTAATAATTGAAATAAAACTACTTTTTACGGATTTTATCGCGTTTCGGACCCTTTACAGCGTCCATGGTCACGGGTGACTGGACACGGCCGAAACGTCGGGATTAAAATAATATCAATATAACGCGATAAAATCCGTACTAAGTAGTTTGATTTCAATGTCTAGTATTCGCGTAAGTGTTAGAAATCAGTACGTTTAGTAAATTTATTATAATGCATAGCTATTACAATTATGGCAGAATGCCTTAAGGCATTCTTTAACTTCCAAGAATCTGTCGTTCGTTATTTGTTAGTGTCTTGTCAGATCTCTTCCTTCTGCTGTTGTCTTAGTACATCGTCTTAGTCATTAGGGAAACCATAAAGACATGAAATATAGTAAAAACAACCTGAATTTTAGTCGCCACAGCAGCGGGCTTGTCGTCTTAAGAATATTACGAGTCTCCCAAAATTTACCCATAAAACTCTTGACAAAATGCCTCAAAATGAGGTCAAAGCCTCACATCGCGTTGTTAATTAACTTCAAAAACACATGTCATTAAAATATAATGAGTTGAGTTTAAACGTGACGTTACAGTTAAGAGCAGCTTTATGAGTTCTCAAATCACAGTCATAGAATTGTTTGTTGCGAGTAAATTTAATGAATTATACGAGATCACTGAGAACAATGAGAAGTAACGGTGGTAGCGTTCCCTCTAATATCTCATTATCCACCTTTCCCTCTCTATTATATCCCATAAGTAGGAAAGGGACGGATGTTACGGAACGGTAGTTCGATGATAGTGCAATTTGTGAGCGTCGTAAATCAAGAGATGTGAACATTTTTGTTGGTTGATGGACCGTTATATCTTAATCGTTTTGAGACTTCCATTGTTTTGTAGAACATTCGGACCCTCATCTTATACCTATTGTACTTGCAATTAAATACGATTTTAAATTGATATCTTAAAGGTAGAATTCCGAACGACGCTTTCGACTTCAACTACAGATTGCAAGTGCAGTCGACCGCAGCGGTACAACTGGTTTGTATAAATTTCTATGAAATTAATTCCGATCGCCGCAGCTTCATGTGAGTTGGCAACGTGACTTGTAGTCTCTGCACTGCAGCCTATAGAAGCAGTCGCCAGCATTGTTAATTGTATCTTTATTTAATCAATACTATTCTAGAGTAATACCCAAAGGCATTTTACTCTGGTACTTCATATAACCTCCTTAAAAAGAAATACTTCACATAGTATGAAGTATGAAGTAGAAGACTTCACATAGTATTAAAGAAATTAAACGTAGCCCACATACTAACACTTCCAAGTCCGTAAACAGTATAACAGCATTTCCCAGCTCTGGGTCCTGATGTGCGCATTTAAAATATTCCTTGATCCCATTACTCCACACGATGCTTCGCAAACAGCCTAATGACAGCCAACGTAAGCCGTTTCCAAGGCCACGCCAGCCATTATGAAAGCCGCGAGGCATCAAGACTTGGTTCCGTATAAAAAAGCTGTTAAGTAAATATGAGGATTGTGAGGAACCCGCGCTTCTAACCGAGTCGCGCTCGTAAAAGTACTCGAAGCCCGTACGCCGAGAATTGCGCCAAAGAATAGCAAAATATTTCTATTTTTTCTGGGAATAGAGAAAAACTGTTTTGGGTGCTTCTTAAGAAGGACAGTGAGATATTTTTAAAGTGGAGTTGTTTTGTAAAGGCTCACATGATCTATTTCTTTCATCAAGATTTCATTCAGAGAATCCATTCGAGTTACAAAAAGATATATGGATATAGGTATATGGTTAGGTATAGGAAGATAGGTCTACTGCTAATCGTAAAACAACCAATGCCTTTTTGGATAACCGGGGAAAAAACTACCATTTACTTGATATTAAAAGACAAACTAAGAATTTCTATAAGCGGTCGCTGTAATGTGTAGCTAAAATCGATATACTCAGCTTACAAACCAACAAATTTTCAAATCATTGAACAAGAGCGTAGCGTAAGCCGAATATAAATTCTGTCTCATCTCTTCAAGCCATAATCTTAGGCCTGACCATGAGTATTAATTTAATAATCTTCTTTTCATGACGTCATAAACTTCGCTCGTAAAACAGCACTTTTCAGTCGATATGGATTTTTCTATCGTTTTTTGTTCGTGCTTAGTAATAAAAGGAATCACTTTATAAAATGCACTTTGGAGGGACAACGAAGGGCATTGTTGTGATACACTGCTCGCATGGCTGTACAGCAAAATATTTTAGTACATTTTTCTATAAGCATTACTACATGAATTACATATTTTATTTGAGGCAAAGGTGAACTTGACTCCCAGGAGAGAGACTTGATCCTTAAGGCAACAGACAGAGCGGCATGGAAGGAGGGAAGGAAGGCCTTTGCCCAGCTGTGGGACAAAGTGGGCTAGTAAAAAAAAAGTGTACTGCTATATTACCAAAATGTATGTATTTAGGGGTATTTGTACCCGTATGGGACTTGTTTAGGTCCAAACGCCTTATTGTTGCGAGTAAGCGCTTACTAGTGCTGAGAAACGAATTAGACAATAATTGTCGTTTGTTGTCATTGATTTAGCAGTTGACAGCACTTACCACGTAGCGGTCGCCATTTAGCTTACAAGCGCTTTTTTCGGTCAAATATACCCATTGAGTAGAATATGGTATCGCGGACTTTTTTGTAGAACTATTAGGGGCCTACATTTTTTGCAGTACATTATTTTCACTTATGTACAACCATTTAGGCAGCGTACGCAAAGAATGCTGTTACATTATTCCCGAGTACTATAAGCTATAAACTATATACCTATCGTATTTTAAGCCGAGCTATCACGGTTTATTTCCGTCACCGTTTGCCAATCCGCCACGCCCGTACACCACAAAAAGGGAAACAATCGTATAAGAATAGGGCGCAGGGAAGGAAATCTGGATGCAAACTCTATGGGGCGCCGGCCCAATCCGCAGGTTGTCTCAATAGAAGATTAATACTGCCCCGCCTTTGTGAGGGGCACGATAATAAACAGGCGAAATGACGTTGATGCATTGATCTTGAGGATTTCTTTTTCTAAAGTATTTTTTAAGGAAATTTTGCTTCGAAAGGCTCGTGACTATTGTAATATCTAAGCTGATCAATCAGTCTGGTGAAGCTGCTCATGTAGAGGTCAGTCGTGAATGGATTACTATTCTTAACGCACAGGCATATGCTATGATAAGCACGTTAAGCCGTTGATCCCATCGTTGCCATCCGGACGTCTATAACAATAGTTATTGGCAGTATGAAGTCCAAAGTCCTGACAACCAGTCTATATCTATTATCCTTATAAATCAGCCATATTGAGTGAATAAGCTATGCTTCAACATGAGTTTTTTAATAATATTTCACTTTTGCATACTCAAGAACACATTACTTTGAGAGTAAATTGAAAATTAATGGTAACCGCCAGTTAATAAGTCACTCAGCGCATTAAAGGCACTTAGCCGTAATTTTCATGTCTTAAGTGACTTGAGTTACTTTCAACGAATTAAATAAGCCGCATACATTATATACTATGTACGTGCCGTTTAATAACGTGAAGGGCAGAGGTGGTTGGCACATAAGAGCAGGAATGGGTTAAAAATGCAGCCTAGTCAGCCTAGTGATCCTATGCGCGACCTAAGTTCGATTCCCAGGTCGACCAAAGTGTTATATTGGTTTTTTCTATGAAATTTTCAGTAGCAGCGTTTAATAGGCATAGGCTCGCCACCATTCCATGGGACCTAAACCTACCGGCGAAATAATACAGCAGTACCTAATAGTTTTGTTTAAATTTTGTAAATGATGCCATGCGAAATTTGAACATCGAAAAATTTTGGACGACTGAGCAAAAAGCCGTGAAGTCGTGTTTCGCCGAAATAAATATCAGGATTTAGAAAGTCATGTTAAGCTCAGGGAAACTATAGCGTGCCAAGAAGCGGTTTAAAAGATTGTGGCTTGGAGTCCCACCTGTTGAAATGGGGAAATACATTTTTATACTGTTGGAGTAATATGGTTTAAGGTGGTAAAAATCTCAAGTCCTCAAAAGCACTTTTACTTTCGAAGATTTTTGTGATTTAGTCCCCATATTTCTTCAGAAAGCAGTGATAGCCTAGGGGAATGACCACTGGACTGCCAACTCAAATGTCATAGTACAAGCTTTGCTTAGTTTGGGACTAGATGGTGCTGTGTAAAAATGTGACAAGATATTTATTTATTTATTTATATATAAAAAAAGGTCTCGCTCGCAAGGCACGCACCTCAGACTTATCGAAATCATCTGCGTAATTATCACTCGCTTTAACAATGAAGGAAAACATCTTGTGAAAATCTGCATGCATGAGAGATTTTTTCGACGGCATGTGCAGTCTGCCAAACCACATTAGGCCAGCGTGGTGGACTATAGCCTAATCCCTCTCATTCTGAGAGGAGACCCGTGCCTAACAGTGTGGTTGATGATACTAATAATTTGAATTTCGTGTCCTTTTGAGAGTTAAAGTTTATTTTTCAATTATTCAATTTTCCCAACTCGCGTGGGAGAACTTTTCTACCCACTTGATTATTTTGTATTATAAATGACAAAAAGCTTGCAATTTTTTCATGTATTTTCCTTGATAACTGAACATCAAAGTAAGCCGTTGATAGCCCGGGTTTGCGCGTTTCAAAGCTACGCGATAAATAGAGACATCTGTAATTGGACTCGTTAGGATTTTTGTATTGTCGCCAATCTGAAATGTCTACTAAAAGAAGGTCATCAAAAGCCTATACAACACAGGCCAAATTTGTACTGGAGGTGTACGATAGTTTCTTTAGTTACCACAGTAACTATGAAATCACTACGAAACTGATAATAATCTGCCGTAATGGCGTGCGTTTGAAATTCCGAAACTGACACTGACAGTTTTTACTATGAAATCATTACGAAACAGATAATAGTGTGCCAAAATGACGTGATTTTTCTCAAACTATTAGTTCTATTTCTCATCCCCCAGTCAACATAAAAAGAAGAACGAGTACAGTTTTAACCAGTGTAATACAGGGTATTTTTTCCAATAAGTGTACCTTCGGTACATCAATTGGGCCGACTTCGATGACTTCCTTTTACAGCAATATTATTTATTTATTTAAATATTACAGGCACGTCAAATACATCAACACTTACGCTAAATACACTCTTAATAACGAGGACTGATGCATTTGAATATTGAGGCGTACATACATTTACTGAATTATAATACGATAACACAACAACTACCGAAATAAAAATAAAATCATATCAATCAGTAATAAAACTAAAACGATGTATATTATACACTATTTACCATAGTCTTATCAAATTAATACATATTTAGTTACACCAATTGTAATCGACATCACCGCAAAAATTTTTGGATTTTTGTAGACATTTTATCGGATAATGACTGCTGTTAGCTTAGTGTTCGACAGCGTGGCTGCTACTCTCGGGGTGCGCACTTTGTTTGACCTGATAGGTCAAGCAAATTATTGTTAGGTTTTTCTATGTAATTCTAAATAACGGCTCGGAGTTTCGCCATCTACATGGGCCCTAATCACCCCAGCGCACTCTAAGCGTATATTGATAGACTTCTGCCTATCCTACCTAAAATACATACGTGATGGTAGGTACGCTATAAAATACTGAACAGTATTAGTAGTAGTATATAGTACTAGCTTCCCGCCAGCCGGCTTCACCCGCGTGGTCTTATAATTTTTTCCCCCGTTTTTGCAACATTTTTCATTGCTACTCCGCTCCTATTAATCGTAGCGTGATGATATATAGCCTATAGCCTTCCCCGATAAATGGGCTATCTAACATGGAAAGAATTTTTCAAATCGGTCCAGTACTTTTTGAGTTTATTTGTTACATACAAAAATTCAAAAATTCAAATCTTTCCTCTTTATAATATTAGTGTAGATAGTATACGCTATAAATACCCACGTTCAAGATTAAAAATTGATACGGGATGAGTTATCAGATTTCTTATTTCTGAGAATAAGCAAATAGCTTATAGTAGTTCGAGGAAGATTTTTCTGGAAATGAGGCGTCCTTACACGTGACTGACATAAAATCATTTTGAATGTATTACACAGCTAAAAATACAACAAAATACGACATTTGAAGGCTATGAAGAATACTTAGGGCCTGCTTCACAACCTCTGGATAGCCACTAACCGCAAATAAATAAAAAAATGGAAAAACATAATATGTATTTTGTATGAAACTATCTGCCTGGTAATTTAACGTGAACTTATCAAGAGCTGGTGAAACATGCCCTTGGTGATTTGTAATCGACAGGTTTAAAGACTGCTTGTTATTAATTTATTAATTCCTTATAAAAATCTTGTACGCGAGCGGAGCCGCGCGCGAATACGTTTATCTATACAATTCACCTTTCAATTAAAAAAACAAAATCAAAATCGGTTCATCCGTTCGGGAGCTACGATGCCACACACACACACACACACACACACACACACACACACACACACACACACACACACACACACACACACACACACACACACACACACACACACACACACACACACACACACACACACACACACACACACACACACACACACACACACACACACACACACACACACACACACACACACACACACACACACACACACACACACACACACACACACACACACACACACACACACACACACACACACACACACACACACACACACACACACACACACACACACACACACACACACACACACACACACACACACACACACACACACACACACACACACACACACACACACACACACACACACACACACACACACACACACACACACACACACACACACACACACACACACACACACACACACACACACACACACACACACACACACACACACACACACACACACACACACACACACACACACACACACACACACACACACACACACACACACACACACACACACACACACACACACACACACACACACACACACACACACACACACACACACACACACACACACACACACACACACACACACACACACACACACACACACACACACACACACACACACACACACACACACACACACACACACACACACACACACACACACACACACACACACACACACACACACACACACACACACACACACACACACACACACACACACACACACACACACACACACACACACACACACACACACACACACACACACACACACACACACACACACACACACACACACACACACACACACACACACACACACACACACACACACACACACACACACACACACACACACACACACACACACACACACACACACACACACACACACACACACACACACACACACACACACACACACACACACACACACACACACACACACACACACACACACACACACACACACACACACACACACACACACACACACACACACACACACACACACACACGTCAAACTTATAACACCCCGTCGTTTTTGCGTCGGGGGTTCATAAAAATAGACACTCATATACAATAAATCGGTTTGACTGTAAACTTTACCTCTTTTTTATTTCATGAATTGTGTGGGTACATCTTATAACTTTCATCCCCTATTTCCACCGTTTCAGCCCTTTTTTCACATCAAATAGCCTATGTTCTTTCTCAAGCTCAAGGCTATCTGTGTAGTTTTGGCGTTAAAGGGCGACAGACAGAGTTAATTTCGCATTTATAATATTAGTGAGGATTTTTTACCCAAAAGCCAACTCCATCGATGCGTATGGGAACGCCTAACAAACAAACAATTATATTTTTGATATCACAGATAACTGTCAGATTACAATTTTATTATTATATACTCAGTACGTTCGTTTCTTTTAAGGAAATATTTCTTCGACACGGAAGTTCCAATTAGGCTGTCCTAATTAGTTCCTTACGTGTTGTTAATGCTCTTTCCCATTTCGTTATCATTATTTCTTATCTTCACAGATATGCTGTAATGTTTTATTAGTGTTTTTTAATAGCATCATTCGACTACTCTAAGAACATGTGATTAAAAAATGTGACATAGTTATTAACTACTATTAATACCTATCTAAAATTGTTAATAACATTTTCATTAGGTACATAACTTACAAATTCTTTAAAATGTACAACTTTTTCTACGATATATAAATATGTTTATGTTTTGTTTAGTGTCAACAGTGTGTTTACATTCTATAATTTTATTTAAATTAGAATAAAAATTTCTAGTGTTTCAAAGAGTATATTAGTATTAGTATTATCAGTAATGGTTCTAGAAACCTAAGCTATTTGCCCGGATAGCCGGATTTCTACACATGCTAAAAATTACAGTACAATTTCAATTACAAATCAATAACACACAGTTATTATAATTTGCTGCTAATAATACACAGACTAAAATATACCGACATAAATAAGTAGCTTATCAATGCAATTTAAGCACATTTATTAACAAGAGCTTAAAGACCCGGTGCAGCCGTACAACAGCACACAACTTGCAAATCACTCTCGCAACACATTAGAGCCGTCGCTCCTCGCTCATAGCCGCTCAGAAACGCACGCAAGAAATGCATTAACATACACAAACATGGAGTAGTAAGTCGTGGAGTGGTAGCTATAGAAGATTGAGAGAGTTGTGCTTCTTGGAAGGAAACACAATGACAGTAGAAAAACTAATCCGTATTTTTTATTCACTTGTCTTCCAATTTCCGAATTGGCCATATCGGAGCAATACGACATTAGAGATACCCGGAATGCACTATGATACGGTTTAGTGACAAAAGAAGACTATCTACCTATATCATGTAAGCATGAGCTACTCATCTTACGTTATTAAACCAGTGAGCGGGTTGCTGAACAGAACAAGATAATTTCCGTATCATAACAAAGCTTGTTCTCTAGCATCTATTAAAGTTTGAGCTATCGATGTAAGCCGATTACAAAAAAATACAACACACGATTGGTCCAATAATGCTCTCATTACTTAATGTTAAATGTATTGTGGAGAAATGTTAATATATATATTGCAGCAAAATTTACAATCACAGGGCGTACACATTTTTTTCAATGCTTTAGCATTCCATTCTATACCTCCTCTGTGTACATGGTGTACACGGGAAGTGCATTCACTTGTCACTAATTAATGGATCACGAACACTTGAATACGATTATTGTGGATCGAGGCTTTTTGTTCTCGATGGTTTTTCTCCCTCACGAGGTTAAGTGTAGAGAGCTCACAAGCTAATGAGTGACGCAGTCGATAACGTGATGGTTAACAAGACTCATTGGATCACCGAAGCTATGGAACCGTAGTTGGTGATAGTGAAGAAAAAATCTGGCGCTTATTAAGCAGACAGTCTCGTTATCATCTACCCGGCGACTAATTTTCTTATGTTTGCCTGATGGTAAGTGGTCATTGCCGACCCTGTATACGCGTCGTGTCCAC
Source organism: Acronicta psi (assembly GCA_946251955.1). Classification (NCBI taxonomy): domain Eukaryota; kingdom Metazoa; phylum Arthropoda; class Insecta; order Lepidoptera; family Noctuidae; genus Acronicta; species Acronicta psi. The sequence continues at coordinate 2,501,503 of OX276475.1, read as the reverse complement.
ATGACTAGCATATCTTTAGTTCTCTAGTCTTTCGATTCTCTAGTGATTAATTTCGCTATATTGTATGGCTCATATCCTACACTATACAAGCTGTTGATTTGTATCCGTACCATATTAGGAGAAGAACCTAACACAGTCAACAAAAAAATCAGAACATACCGGCGAAATGATTCTTCTTAGCGTGTCGATGGCAAATAAAAATATAGATGACTAGCTTTCCGCCAGCGGCTTCGCCCGCTATCCCACGGGAACCATAGATTTTACCGGGATAAAAAGTAGCCTATGTGTTATTCCAGACTATAATCTATCTCTGTGCCAAATTTTATCCAGATCCGTTCAGTAGTTTTTGCGTGAAAGAGTAACAAACATCCATCCATCCATCCATCCTCACAAACTTTCACATTTATAATATTAGTAAGAGTAAGATAAGATATGGGCTCACACTTGTCCGGACCAAAACTCAGCAACGCGGATTGCGTTTATCGAAGTGACCATCAGATCCTCGCGTGAACAGTTTACAGGACATGTACAGGACACCCACATGCCTAACCCTTCGGTGAATACAGGCGCGAAGGTAATATCTTCCATTCAATCCCAACCAAACTCACTGTATTAATTTATTTGCTATGATGAAGTTGTAAAACCCAAAACATCTGTATCAAAGGCGGTGCATCCCAATTACCAACCGAAGCTTCTTTGTCTGTCTTGCAAATGTTTGTGCAGTGTTCCTAGCGGCAAATATTGACACGTCACGGAGCGAAGGATTACTACGTCGGGATGTAGAAATTGTTGGAAATTTCATTGGAGGAATGGAAGAGGATTTTCGTGATAATATCTGCTTTGAATGTTACTTGGTGCTGATTTGTTCTTGTACGCCTTTCAGTTTCTAGAACTAAAATTTATATGGTTTACGGAGTAATTTTGCGAACTGACATCATTAAACTGACTACATTTTATACCCAAACTAGATTTTTCCCGCAACTTCATTCGCGTAGAATAGTTACTTTTGACAGCCTTCTTTTATCCCCTATTTCAACCACTGCACTGATAAGCGGCTTAAGCGTGAAAGCGTAACAGACAGATCGACAGAGTCACTTTCGCATCGTACTAACAAAAAGGTAATTTTAAAATTCAATTTTCCTATTTACTTGATCAGATAAATATCGTCAAACCAACCAAGTTATTTAGCGGTAACTAATTCATTCACATCTCCTGTGGGAGTCTCAAAGCTCCTGCAAATACTCTTTTGTGCACCAATTGCAATGTGTTTGCTGCCCTCTAGCACTGTTGTTTAAATTAAACTCAATTTGTCGTAAAGGCATTGAAATTGTTTTATTTCTATTGGGATTATTGTTAAAACAAGGGTTCTATATTTAAAGTTTACTTCCAGGTTATGCCGCGCTTATTATAATATATGTAGGTACTAAATGAATCTAATGGTGCTTGGTACCACCAAAATATAAACCATCGTATAATCTATACGATGAAGAAGAAGAATAAAAAGAATGCGAGCTAGAATTTATGATCTCGATACAATATCGTATATTTTAAAGCTGAAATCAAAAGAGAATACGACCAAAAGAGTCGGTATTAATTTACACAACATTTCAACAATACACAAAAAGCTATTCATAGTCTTAAACAAAGGAGAGTCCTCGCCCTTTTCCTTCTAATTAAAACAACGCTTAAAACTAACAGGCTTTGTTAAACACTAAATACAGACGGCAATCTAAATCGCACAGAAAAATACCTGGGGGCCAGCCAGCCGGTATCAAAGTGGGGATCCACTGTGTATAGGGCACAGATGTCGTAGATAGTGCTTTGCGAGCATTCAGGGTCCAGTTAGCATTCAGAAAGACGCCGCGGGCGGAGGCGCGATAACATCTCTGCAGTGAGCTGTGACAGATGGATACATACGGGCCGTTTGAATGGAGGATGGAATAATGGAAGGACCTTTTGAAGAGACAAAAATAGTCTATGGAGCATTTGCAAATTTCATAGTAGACACAATTTATTTTACCTTCTAATTTTGTCATTTTGTTGATGTTCATTTTTATCTCACGGTTTCCTGCTTTATCTTCGTGTCTTATGTCAATGGTGCGACACAGTTTCATAAAAAAAATATGGTCTAAAACTTCGCCTTTTCTACTACGTCATCACTGGCAGTGCAAAGGTCAGTTATAGAGCATAAAGGATGGAAACTAGGTCTAATTTGCACAGATTCACATTCACACTCTTCAGTACAGTAAAACTGTGTATAGGAATTACGAGGACTTTGGTCATATGAATGTCTTCGGTGCCATTTAAAAAAGTCCAGTTACAACCTTACAGTACCTCTAACAGTTTAATATGACTTGCAATACTTGTAATTATAACATATGATTTAAAAAAAACTGTCAACAGATAAGTGTGGAATTGTATTTTTCTGTTGATGTTGTTCCATTCGTTTAAAAACTAAACTGTGCTCTTCATCCGCGACACCCGTGTGACCACCTACTATCGCTATTCAACCGACATCCTACAAAGGTGAATTGGCGGCAAGCGTGTCAGATTCATTGCGCTCCTACCAACAAGGATGCAAAGATCGCTGCGATACGAACCGGCAATGGACAGGGTGCAAACGATCCCAAAGAATTTATCCACTGCACATTGGTTTGTAAGTATCAGGTATTATTGAGTAAGCTTCAATCCTTATCGGAAGATTGGCAGGACGTTATCAAAAATCGATGATCCTTTATTGTGTTGACCTTTTTGCAATCTTTATACAGTGAAACCACTTTGGTACTGTAATGCAGGTTTGTAGGTTGTGTTTTTTTTATTGTAAGGTAGTGCTACTTCATTATTATTAAGCTGTAAATTTGTAACATCATAATTAAGACTTATCGGCAGAATATTTCTGCGGTAGTACTTATATCATAATACTCAGACGAAAATATCAGCAAAAACCTCAAAATTATATAACTGTATTTATATGGTAAGTAACAATAACTAAGTCATTCCTTATCAGAGGATAAGGAATGACTTAGTTTTCTCCATTCTGGTACTAAAAAACGTACATTAAGCACCTGTAGGTGGAAATCAAACCTAAGAAGTATGGTGCAGAAACTTCCAGCAACTACGCTAACCGCGCAGTCGTATACATATATACATTCATATATACCTACATCATTTCTGCTGTCAATTTTCGACTCACCGAATCGATTGCCAAGCGATTCAACCGATCCGAGCGATCGCAAAAATCGGATTCGTTTTACACCTTTGAAATGTCCGATAATAGCGCTATTGTTTTGACGGCTACCGGAAGCGGAAACAAGGATATGCAAACGCGACTGTCGAGTCGAGTCGTGATGAATTTCGCTGAAAAAATATTTACAAACGGTTTAAACTGACTGAAATAGCAGTTTCCTGGTGAATCTAGTCAATTGGATTTCTAGTAATTGTTTCTGAGGTCTATTTCGATCAGATTTATTTATTTTTCGATATTTTCATCAGATTAGTTTTTTGTCACAATTTAGTTGATACAATTCGAACATTGATTAGGTACGCGGCTAAATAATCAAAACCACTGCCTTGTAAACGGACAACTTTGCAAGTCTGTGTAAACCACCCATACTGGCAAACTGCTATTATGCTACGGACGTTGCCCTACACCAAATTTTTCTTCTTTATCGTAGGTTTTTACGTAAAAACACAACATACGCCACGTTGTTATTTCCGCAGGAAAAATTCATCGCCGGTCATCGCCGCTATTAATCGGGAAAAAATCGAAACCCTGAGCTGCTACTGAAAATTTCATAGAAAAACCCAATAAAACTAGGCCCTCTTGGCTACAAGAACAATGAGAAAGTTGCCAGTTTTTTCTAAGAATGCGCTGCGCTGGCAGCAAGAGGAATATTCCTTCAAACTGTCACCGCAGTGAATTCTCCATAAACCTCTAAGAGGTTTTTAGGGTCGGCAACGCGCGAGTGATACACCAGGGGTGTTGCGAGCGTCCATAGGCTACGGTAACCGCTTATCAGCAGGCGGGCCGTATGCGTGTGCCACCTTAGTGGTATAAAAAATAGATAGTAGATACACAATTAAAACAAAACACTAACAACAACATCATTCCACAGGTCAAAGCAACAGCTCCGAAAATGGATCGCAACGGCTACTTTTTCTACGTCACATCAACCGCGAAGAAAAAGAAAATCAACTTGATGCAGCCAAAGCCTCCTCGAGTGGCGTTCGCTGAGGAAAAGCGGCGGCCAGGGGTGGCTGAGAGAGTGTACAATAACTACATCAGTGTGGCGCCGTCTGCCACTGAGAACGGACGCGGAGACTCTATGACGCAACGAGGCCCGTCGCCCGCGCCACGCGCGCGTTTATACACGCAACTCGAAAGTTATCAGCCGAGGTATCATACGATTCGTGATAACAGTGATAAGAGAGTGGAGAGTGAGTGTAGGAGGCGGAAGGAGAAGAGGATTGTTGGATACCCGCAGCCGCAGCCGATTATAAGGTAGACACAATTTTTTTTTAAGACTACCCTATTTTTTAAAACAAAATTTTATTATCAAATGTAGAAAATTTATTAAGGTTTAGTGAGTAGGTATTTTTGTTTTTCACTTGGAATTTGAAGGTCTAATGAAGATAATGGGAAAATTTTAAGATAAATCTATTTTCTTTTAGCCCGAGACCTATTTTCAATTCATGGAAAATGGATCAGATTTGTTTTATTCAAAGAAGACATACTTTTGACTAGTTATTTGGATTTTATCCAGATAACTACCCTACTTATTGTTTACCTAACTAGGTACTTACTATTTACCATACAAATTATGATTATTTAATGAGGACTACAATATTAAACATTAGGGTAGGATGGGGCATGAGTTACTGGCCCAGGAATTGCTGAAAAATAAGTTCTGTGGTCAACTATTTTGTCATTTTTTTCAAAAACGTTGCGGTAAAATACGAAAATATATTTTACCAAACTTTACACTTTTTTTTTACACAAAATGAATTGTTTCTTCCTTCATATATGTCAGCCGAGGCATAGTATGAAATATTAAGTAGATTAAAATAGGTAATCTAGGTTTCAGACGCACCCCTTTCTGTTAAATTGGATAGAGCGGTATTACTGATGACCTTACAAATAAGGTATGACGGGTTACCTTGTAATATCCATTGTTTTGCAAATGGTGTGTTGTAAGTCTAGCGAATGCCATAGGTATTGTGTGAAGTTCTCTTTTAAGCGGTATTATGAGTTCAGATATAAACTGTAATGATCTACATAATAAGTTATGATTGCTGTAAATGTGTACAGTCAACAAAAACGATAAGCAGACAGTTAATTATATCTGTGTTTCAATTTGACAATTATTGAATTTTAGTGTATTACGCTAAATGTGTCAAAATACAAGTTCATGTGATGTCAGCTTCCTACATTACAAAACTCTTTGGTAAATACAAAATATATCTTCTAAATAGATTAATATTGTAGTAAAATCTAAAAAGGAAAAATAAACCTTTTTACCTTTGCTAACTTCGTAAGTAGTTTTATTTAAAAAAAGTTGTCTGCAAATTACATACAGATCGTCGACTTATAAGGTTGTAAGCAAAACAGTTTACGGGAAAGTTCATGAAACTTTCACAAAAGATTTTTATAGAACCTCCTTTGTTAAACTTCGTAAAAGCTACAACTTTTTTACCTTTTTCAAGTTTCCAACTCTTTTTATAGTTTTTTCTTATTATTGCTTCATATTCTATAGTGCCAGGAATTTTGTGTCGGGATTTTTTATTTAATACGACAAATTCTTTGTAATAGAATGAAACGTTTCCAAAAATATTAATTAAGTAAGTAAGGTTTCTTTAAAAATATTCAAGACAATTTGCTAAAAACTAGACTTTTTGAAGTCTAAAATTGCCTAAAATGGAAAATAATAGATACCATGGACTTCCCAGTCATCAGTTTCAAGTCAAGCTTTATTGAAATCTGTAATGTATTTAATAAACCAATGTCACTCGCATAAACTATGAGAGAAAAGATCGCGAGGATATCAAATCAACATACCTGAGAATATCCTCTGTGGCGTGAGAAGTCTGCCAACCTGCACTAGGCCAGCATGGTGGACTATAGCCCAGCAGTGGGACAATAAATGAGTTGATATCGAAAGATCCCAACAGCTCTCCATAGGCTTAGTTATTTCAGTCACTTCACGAGTCTTCCAGTTATTCCAGAGCAATTATATCATTGTAAAACGTCAACAATGTTGTTGTGACGTGAGAAATAGATTTCCGCGAAAGTTCATTGCATTTTTGCAACGATTTGTTGAAATATTTCCTCATAATACTTGATATGACTGATCTCTCTTCACTGAGGTCATCCACACCATCAAGCATGTATTCCTAAAAGGACTTAGTAAAGGGCTACTGTTGTACGTCTGCATTTTGGTGGTGTGTATTAGGTGTAATATTCTAGATTTAAACTTCGAACTACCAGTCAGATCATTACCATCATCATCATCAGCTTATCAACCTATTGCCATGCTCCACCAAAAAGCGCCAACCATCTCAGCTTTGGGAAGACCAATGAGAATTTCTTGCTAATCAGGAAACAAGAAACACATGTGAGGTTTTTTGAATCGATAACTAATAGAGGGTCAATATAATTATTGATTATTTTCTAGTGCTTTATCGTGCAATAATGCTTTTTGGTGTCAGTTACCATAATTATTAGGGAAGATGCAAGACAGCTCTAACATAAGTGGGGGTACTATTGTCAATTACTAGAGCTGCCCCAATTTATCACAATTTTTGAGATGAAATAAATAATTTTGTATTTTTTTGTGTAACCATGGATGCACGTTGATACTCAAAGTTAATAAGGTAAATTGAAAGCTCGACCTATTTACGTTTCTAGAATGGAGATTTAGGGAAATTGCCACTTACTGAGAAAAAGCTATACAAATATGAACGCGCATAGTAATGATATGCTTTTAAAATTGTAAGAGGTAATACACTACCGAATGGGTCTCGATAGATCAAGGTGATGATGGAGACGAGCTTGAATCCTACCGTAAAGACTGGCCCTCATTACAAGAACAGAGATGTGTGGTAAAGGAAGCCTTGGATGTGCAATGGGACAACACAGGCAAGATAGGTAGTAGGGGTAAGTCCCTTTTAAAATTACAGCTCAATAATTCTTTAGGTTTCGGATCGGAAATGAAAATTTGCCCCTTTTGCAGTGTGCTCATTTTTAGAAGTGCCCCAAATCCTAAGTGCACCAAATACGAAGTGCCCGTTATAAGAAGTGGAATACGAAGTGCCCCAGTGCCTCAAATGCGATGTGCACATTCTGAGCATGAGCGTTCCTAAACATATATACACGCCAACAACCTTCAATCCAAATCTGCTCCATTCAATTCAATCAATTAATCCCCACACATTCCTTTTACAGTCCTATGGATTGCTACCGACACAGATTATTCACTAATAACTGATCGTTCGTAATTGCTACCGGGAGCGGTCGTCATGGGATCACTCCATAGAAAGCATGCTTTTTTGTAATCCTCTTTACCATATAGGGTGATGGTATGGTGGTTTTAATCCATGGAGACTCTGATGGTAGTAAATCGTGATGTTGCAAGAGATATTGTATTAGAATTATAAGTACTGGCTTACTGAGCCTTTATGGCTGTCACTAAACATAAAGTTACGCTTCCAAACATACCTTCACGCCTGTATCCCCCGAAGGGTTTGGCAGAGATGTACCTACTAATATACAACCACAGTTAGCCGGTGTATTTAGCTTTCGACAAATCGGACTGTCACTAATGTCATTACCATACATTTTCTGTTTGTTCGTCGATTCGATTTCGAAGCTCAAATTGCAACTTGTCTAGGCCCCCAGGACCTCTAGCGTAGAAGTCGCATTTTCGACAACTATGGTATGTTATTACAACATGGATAGGATGTGCTCAGAATGGCAATAAGTTTACAGGTCATAATTATTACATAGGACCTAAACACACCGACGAACTCTGGATCAGTACATCAGGGGCCCTAGACAAGTTTCAATTTGACATTCGAATCGACAAACGAATAGAAACAAAGTTTATGGAAATGACACAAGCTTTCGACAAATCGGTCTGTCACTAATGTCATTACCATACATTTTGTTTCTATTCGTTTGTCGATTAGAATGTCAAATTGCAACTTGTATACTTCTGCCTCATCCTTTGGTATAATATGATGTTATTTTTTTTAGAAATTTCTGTAGAACCATGTTATTGTCATACACGGCTTGACTTCGACTTCGCAAATTGAGTTAGAAATACTTGTGATTCTACTCATCGACGAATATTTTGCTAACATGTTTGCTCCTAGCACTATAAAAAGTTTTATAAGATTTTATCGAGTTTGTATGTCACTGAGGTAGAATTATTAAGTTGAATGACTAATTTAAAGATATGTTTAACAACATTTGGTACAATATACTACAAACAGTCCACAAGAGAGATAAATATACAGGCAATCTGTGTTTCGGCAAAGATGATACACTCGGTTCGGCAGTTAAAAACACCTATTACATTATTACACAATCTTTGCCAAAACTCAGATGTCTAATCTGCTTGTATACTTATATTTTTTGTTGACTGTACTAATTGTCTTATAACTGATAATAGGTATAGACTGTAATAGTAGGTATCGTCATTATTTCAAGCCTAGATGTAAGGCACCTCTTAATTTTTCAAATCATGTAGAAAAGTTCTTGGCTCAACTATTCAATATTATTAAAACATCGTAAGGAAACCTGTCAAATCAATAAGCCTGACTACTCTGTCAATTGTGGGTGACACTGGTTTCTAGCAGTGAGACGGTAGGCTGATGGTAATGATGATGAGATTTTTCCGAAGTAAATAAGCAAAGCAATTTAGGCCATCATTATACATAGATTTATGTCATACCGAATGTAATTTAAATAGTGGACGGGTCCCTAAAACTTCGGACCACTATAATCCAAATTCAGACCTGCTTTGTTGCAAATAAGTAACATAGAGTACATCAAAACTTTCGCTTGTATAATATCCATGATAGTGATTTAATTACTGCGCGCGCATTATATGGATTACAATTTTCCATACTTGACCTGCTTTGTGGCTCCAGAGCTTTAACGCTGCATGTTACAATTGAGTCCTTACTAAGCTCTTTGATAACTTTAACAAAGGAAAGATACTGTTTGGTTGTGACGTAAACGCTAGTACAACAGCTAAAACAGACACTCTAGCAGTTGAACAGAACCATTCTGTAACTCAACTTGTACAAAACAAACTTATTGTTGCAAAAGGGTCTTTAGATGTATTAAAATAAGGTTCAATGAATTGCTTTTGGCAAAGAAAAATAGATGGTACAGAAAGTGCGGGACCAAACGGGCTGTCAGGAAAAATTGAATGAAAACATTGAGAGTGATTGACGAAATGCCGAAGACGAATGTTTTGATGGATTTTTTTGAGTTACGCCGCGCCGCCTGGCAAATTGAATGTCGTTTTGTTTTTTTTAGCAGTTGGCGGGAGAATTCGCCTCTTTCGGATGACATTTAGTGGATTTTTGAGCGAATTAGCGTCGGTGTGAGTCGAATTTAAGCTGTAAATGTAATTTGTTGAAGGAATTTTCTCAGTTTTGGATAGTGTTGTCGCGGTTTCAAGTCGGCATAAAATAGTATGATCATGACATTGATTTAAATACTAAAGATAGCAGGGCAGTCCGAACATTTGACAGAAATGTTCGTCATACACAGAAACAATCGGATTATTGTAGTAGGGTAGGTAGGTAGGGTAGTATTTTCTTTTTATGGACTATCACTTCGGTTTAGAGAAGTGAAGTGATAGAACATCCTGGTGAAGTGGGGACATCTCGATAATACGGCTGCAGGGTGTGGTTGTGGAACTGTGCCGCAAACAATGGTGCACCTCCTATCCTGTCCTTTGTGCCCCGCAACCTGCAATCAAAGCGACCTCTGCGCTGCCACTGATAATGCTTTGGAAGTGGCGAAGTTTTGGGCACACCGAATTTAATTTAAAAACAAAAAATCGTACCATCGGCACGAAGAAGAAGAAGAGAAGACAATTTTGGGACCACGTACGGGAGTGTCATTGTGACATGCGGTACGCCCAGTCCTTACCCAGTATATAAGTCAATGCATCATGAGGATATAGTGGTAATAAGATTGAAGTTTTGACACTAAGATATTGTCATAATTAAATAAATAAATAAATATTTTTGGGGACATTTTTACATAAGCACCATCTAGTTCCAAACTAAGCAGAGCTTGTACTATGGGTACTAGACAATAAACTTTTTTTTGTAAATACATACTTATTATACATAGGAAACACCCAGACAAACACAAATACTTATATTCGTCATCACATATTTATTTGTGTTTTGTGTGAATCGAACCCACGACCCCGTGATCAGCAGTCCGGTATTCGAACCACTAGACCACAGACGTCGTCAAATGAGTCAAAGTTGAATTTATAATTATAGAATATTGTGTAATTTTTTTTACAACCTTTTGGACGATCTTTTGTGTTACAGCAATGATTTCTTTTACGTTTTTAATTTAATTATGTTTTACCAAAGTATTGTAAAGATTCATAATAAGATAAACTTAAAAAACGTAGACATTCTTTGTTTCGAAAAAGTTTTTATGCACGATACCTGTATTAATCATTTTGTTGAATCAAATAATAACCCCTAGGTACTCCAACGTTAAAACTTATAGAAAAGCTATAAAACCTTTACTAGTGTTTGGCTTTTGTTTTCACATAAAATGCATTAGTTTTATGGTCAGTAACACCGTTCGTGACTTCAAGCCTTGGGTGTAAAGAGATGTCAGGTTTTTTACCTTTCATGTTAATTAAGAACTATTATTAACACCCAGACCATGGTAAATTATAAAGAATTTCACGTTTGAAAATTAAGTTGGTACTTTGAAAATGATAAGCTTAGTATTGATCTTTACTTAATTGCATGCAACTGTTTCACCACCTCCAAGTTCCTGTTAAATTACTTGGCAGATAATTTTATACAAATTTTGTTCCATTTTTGTATTTATCCAGCGGTTAGCGGCTCCCCATGAGGGGTTGAAAAAGTCCCTAAATGTAAAATGTCTATGATAAAATCTTCAAGGGCAGTTGACGGTTATATTACTACCAAATATCAAATTCACTGAATGACATTTATTATCTAGAACCAATCGTTCTATCCTCTGTATCGAAATAGGCGCCAAATTGCACAGTTTATACAAAAACAGACGACGATTTGATCCTTTTATGAGCCAATAACCGTTGATAACTGTGCCAATTGGCACAGCCTTAGACGTATAGTCGACAAAACAGTTGTTTGTTGTTGATGTTTTCCTTCACTGTTAAAGCGAGTGATAATTACGCACATGAATTCGAAAAGTCAGAGGTAAAGAATTCGAGACCTTTGACTTGACAGTCCAGTGATCATACCCCATAAATGTACTTATAATCAAATATTGACCTAACAATGCTTAATCTTTTGAATACATTTAATATTTCTTTCAAAATTGGTTCAATTCCACCCAACCCGCCGTGTTTGCCGCCAAAGGAGATCCTCAACCTCCACTGTGCCCCCACCCTTACGTGCCTATATCATAATGGCTCACATTCCCGTCTCCTTTCAAAAGGTTTTCCATCGAAATTAAGAAAGTTTAATGAATTGTGACGTCCAATTTTTTTTCGGCTTTTAAAGATTTCCCTGTGTGTATTCGGGTGCTTGTTGAAAGGTAGGCTTGTGGTTGCAGATATTTTAGATTTATTAGGGAGTTTTATGAATAATGGATCGTTTGACTGTTTCCTGAGGGATGGGCAAAGAAATACATTGATTGATGCTTTCATGTTTTGATAGAGTAACGTCAAAAATTTAAAGTAAGCTTTAAAAATATCCAGCAGCGCGCGGCCGGGCGCTACATTAACACTTTTTTTATGTGTTCTGTGAGTTATATGTTGGATTTAGGAGATACGTACTTTACTTTCCATCACGATGCTGCTCATGCTGTGCTTGACTGAACTGAAAACTGAAAAAATAATACAACTTATGTAGGAGAATAAAGAGTATAAAATAAATTATATTTATGATTCCCATAAAGTACAATCAAATCAAACGCAGTATATCATTCCCAGCAGCCACGGTTGCGAACATTAGACCAATAAGGCACTAAATAATATAATGTCAAATCACACGCTAATACACTAAATTTATACCTACTTATTGGTAATAAAGTTCAATTTATTACAGATAAAGAGTGCCTCACTTATAATATCGTAAATCGTTCATAATCATACCACGAGTGTCGATTTATGAAGTCACCCGCAGAGGTTGCTTTACATAATTCTTGTTTTTGGAAACATACGGGTGAAAGCTGTGTGAGCGGGCCCGATAATAGTAACGTTTTTTGTAGACACCATAATATACAGCATAGAAATACCATTAATATCCATCCTTAGGCACAAATCCAAACTTTGTGCTCTACTGAGAATTTCATAATAGAAAACCGAACGCTGTACTCGACTTGGGAATCAAACCCAGGAATCTTCGCTCAGCAGCCTTACCAACAACCACAGCATCAGTTATGTTATGTATAATAAATTAGTATAATCAGTACCTATACAAATCACTTATTGGGCCTGCCTGATAAATAAATTTAATATTGAATTATAATATTTTTAATCTTTTAACATTAATAAATCGTATCGTATCTATAGAATGGCCGTTGAACTACGAGATCAGTAATACTCATCATAATATTTATTATATCCTAATTAATTCTCCATTTCATTCATATTCACAATGCATACCAGAAATTTGCATACAATTAACAGGGAAAATTGATGCTCTGTTGAAGGTTATAATAATGATGCAGATTCAATACATTTAATTGATTGACTCTTGATTGAAACACAGATTTTAATTATTTGAGTTTTAATGTTCCCGTCCTGTATTAACTGACTCGTACTAATTTTATGAATTCGAAAGTAACTTTGTCTGTGACGCCTAAATTTTTAAACAGATTTCGATACAATTAGGCAAGGAGATTGCATCTTGAGGAAGGATATGGGCCAACTTTTGTCCCAAATAGTTCTTAATGTTGGCAACGGTTATAAATATAATATTATAGTTTGACTAACAGTTTATTAAAAATAAAGTTGAGTGCAATTTATTGGCAAATGTAAAAATATTGATAATCTAGAAATAAAAAAAAACAATTTTTAGAAAGACAACCTACGGAAATATTTAAAACTATTTTAGAGAGACGGCCTAGGGACGAAACCCTGTGTTGTGCTACAGTAAGGTCGTGTACAGGTGGCGCAATTGAAGTTGACCAGATTGTCATGTCGTGGCCATGTAGTTGCGCAACATAAAGTACCTAAAAAATCGATTGCGCATTAAAACAGCTAACTTCCGTCCGGCCAAGTTAGACTGCGTGTAAGCCGAGTCGCGTGTCCGTCCCGACTTCTGACTCCCGTATGTTTTCACACAAAAGGTCCAACAAGAAGACAATTTCGCCGTCGGGTCGTCGTCGTTGTAAATTTCCCGTAATAATATGTCCAAGTGATGTTCGGCTACCTTACCCGAAGTTCTTCGTGATTTCTTTGTAAAGCCTTTCAAAATTTATGAAAGTGACTGTCAAATTATACTTAGGACGGTTAATAAAATACAAAAAGGGCTTATGGTAATGTGTCATTTTTTAAAAATGATCCCGTAATGTTGTAAGACGGTTTTCTTCTGTAATAATCGTTTCATCATCGTGGCATCAATAACGGTATTTTGAGACCCGTTTTGTATTGAATACGGATAATTTATGGCTTGTACAAAGTTTTTTGTGCAATGATTTTTGTTTGGATGATCTATAATGTATTATGAAGTTAAAATTCTTTATGTTTTATAGAATGTTTTATATAATACTATTGGCTTCAAGAACGTAGGAGTCATTAAACTCTTTTTGAGTTAAATGTATTAAATGTATTACATTAAAAAATTAAGTATTAAGTACTTAGACTAAGCCATAGTTAGATTAATACTTATAAGTCTGTAATAAAACAATCCAGACTAAGCAATCGTCTGCAAAGTTTATCGATAGCACTTAATTCTTCAAGAACATTTGAGTAGGTCAGGACTTCAGGACAAACAAGTACAGACGGCGATAGCTATAAGTAGGTAAGTTTTTGTCGAAGTGGGAAAATAGGTTCGCTACCTACACATGGGACTTAAACATATCGGCAAATCGTGGGTGTACAGTAGTGTACACGTCTATCTTACCCTTCAAAGATAGAAATATTTGAATTTAGATGATTTAGAAATGCAAAAAAATACAAGACAGTTAAATAATTTTCATTTATATTCGATACTAATTTAGGTTGGGTTTCGGTTTCAGACTATTAAAGGCTACGCTACGAACGGAGGAAAATGTCGTAGATCGTAGCTTAACAGAGTCTTAATATCTATGAAAATTATTTTTGACGAGGTCTGTGGTCTAGTGGTTCGATTCCTACAAGACACAAACATTGATGTGATGAACTTAGGTGTTTGTGTTTGTCTGGGTTTTTCTTATATATTATCAGTATGTATTTACAACAAAAAAAAGGATATAAGTAAAATATCCATGGTCTAGTACCCATAGTACAAGCTCTGCTTAGTTTGGGACTAGATGGTGCTGTGTAAAAATGTCCAAAGATATTTATTTATTATTTATGCTCAATTCACATTACGAATAACGGCCTTATTGAGCCTTTTTTCAGGTTACTCACTTTTCAGATGTTTTTCTTTACAGTCCTAATAGGTACCTGGGAAAATCTGTGGACATCCGATAGTTCTGACAAGGACAATACTACAGCGCTACGAAATAAATGTGCCAGTAAATCGATTAAATAAAGTTCAGAGAGGTTTTTATTTTGGTCAGAAATAGTTTTTGACTCAAAGGAGTTTAAAAACTTAATCGGACTTAGTGGCGAGGGATCGAATGCCTCCAGCCAGGGATTTTAAAATCAGAGCGCATTCTTTAAAAACACATTTGTACAGTTACCGTTAGCCATACGTACTTACCTACGTAATTATGTCGTCGACTGTACAAAGAAAACCCGATCTGGTACAAAGTAAAATAATTGGAAAAGTATGCGAATTCAAAGCTTTTGTTCTTAATACTTGTATAATACAAAAGTTAAGGCTAAGTCGTTACTAAGTAGAATGAAGTTTGTACGTGTGTGAGTGTTTTATTAAGTACGACGTGTGTATGTTAAACTTGGGAGTATAAAATTACAGTAATTTATGTATTACGTTATAAACTTTTAATGTTTTTGTTGATCTGTTAAGTACCTATTCTATTGGTGTTTGTTTAAAATTTAGGAAAATGTAATAACTGCTGCCTCGTTAACCTAGTGTTCCGAAGCGTGACTCTTGGTTCAATTCCTCGGTCTAGCAAAGTGATATTGAGATTTTTTATGATATTCTCATTCTAAAAACTCAGTTTGTGTTGTTCGACCTGGGTCCGGGAATCAAACCCGGGACCTTAGCGTAACAGTTATGCGTATGACCACAAGAGTAATGTTTCAGTGAATATTTTCTTTATTTTATTTACTTAAGTATTCGCTTCAAACATCGAATAGAATCATGAATTTAATTTAACGTTTTACTGAAACTTAGATCGACAGAAAATGTAATCCATTAAAACCTACAAAATGTGAGCGATGCCTGGCTCCTAAAATACCTATCCTGAGTTATTACGAAATTCATCAACGTAACTCAAATTCTAGCGCTAAATACATTGTTAGCAGAAATCCAGTGATCCTACCGACTAACTTGCATGAATTACCTAACTGGAAAATTGGTGTTCCGTATTTAAAATGAAATATTATTCCGTTAGAACTTTAAAGTTTAACATAAGTACCTATATGATATGCTACCATCAAGCTTTTTTTTTTTTTTTTAAGGACGGATGTAGATTCTAGCTCATGAGCTTTAGAATCTTAACCGGGCTTGGTGGCGAGGCACCTTTTGTGCCTCCAGCCATGGACACTTATAAACTAAGCAACCGCAGCTAAGGGCGTCCCCTAACGGGACTCGGACCTCGGCTTAGGGCGTTGCTGGGGGGACAGCTAGGGACAGCTGGATCTGGGTTGAAATTATTTAGGGACGAATTTAAAACTACTGGCTCGGCGCGGGCCGGCTCGAGCAAGGGACGGGGAGGGGTACCGTTTCGGGGTCTTCGCGACGGGCCTCGCCGGCGAGGACGGTAAATCGGATGGCGTCGAGCCTGTTTGAGTGCTTCTTGTGCTACGGTAATCGGGTCGTCAGGGTAAGTGAGTGCGTGCCTTGGGCGGCGCACTCTACTTATCAGTGAGGGTTTGTAGTCTACGCTACTGACTACTAGGCGGTTTGGGTGGAGGGGGGCCTGATCGAAATAACGCTTGGAGGCGCGTTTCATGTACTGCTTGATGGTAGGCAGTTTTAGGTCGAGGTGGAGGTCCCTATTGCGCACGAACCACGGGGCGCCCGTGGCTTTGCGCATAAAACGGTTTTGGAGGGTCTGCATCCTATGGATTGCGGGACTTTCAATGTGAGCGAATACGACGCTCGCATAGGTCATGATGGGGCGAATACACATCAAGTAAATTCTCACCTTGTAATTAAGGGAGAGTTTACTGCGCGCATTGAGTATGCCGTGTAGGCGGCCGAGAGCGAAAGCGGCGCGCGAGCGCACCGTCTTTATGTGCTCTCGGAACGAGAGTCGGTGATCGAGAATCACGCCCAGGTATTTGGCTTTTGGTTCCCAAGGGATCCGTTGGCCGAATAGGGAGATGGGTTGGACTTGAGTGGAAAGATTGGAACTCTTGTGGAAGAGAACCGCTGCACTCTTGGAGGGATTCACCTCAATTCTCCATTTCCTGAACCACTTTCCGAGGGCAGTGACCGAGGCTTGGAGGACTTTGGTGATATTTGTTAGGCTAATGCCGGAATAATAGATGGCCGTATCGTCAGCGAATAGGGCCAGCTGTGACTTTGAGCTCTTGGGAATATCGCTGGTGTACAGCGTGAAAAGGAGCGGAGAGAGCACGGAGCCCTGAGGGACCCCGGCTCGGATAGGATGAGGGGACGATAGCGTACCACCCTCAATGCGATAGCGAAAGGTGCAGTTTGACAAGAAGTCTCGAATGATGAGCACGAGACGATCCGGCACATTGAAGGAATACAGCTTGTATATCAAGCCATTGTGCCAGACTTTGTCAAAGGCTTTCGCCACGTCGAAGAAAAGCATGCCAGTCGTCATACCGCGTTGGAAACCAGCGCTGATATGTTCGACTATGCGATGCACTTGGTGGATGCAAGAGTGTTTGGTTCGAAAGCCAAACTGCTCGTCGGGAATGAGATTGTGGGATTCGGCAAAGTCCTTTAGTCGGGCATAGATTAGACGCTCATAAATCTTCCCTAGGACATTAAGAAGACTTATGGGGCGATAACTGGACGGCTCAGTCCTGGGTTTGCCGGGTTTGGGGATACCGATGACGATGGCTTCTTTCCACGATTGTGGGAAGATGTTATTTTTTAGAGCCGCATTGAAGATGGCGGTCATTAGAATAATGAGGTGGGCGGGGAAGAGCTTTACCACCTTGTTGGTGATGCCGTCTGATCCGGGGGCTTTCCTGGGTCGTAAATTCTTAATGATTTTCTGGACTTCGTCCACAGTGAAAGGGGGGACGGAGTCGTCTGGGTCGGGGTCAGGGCGGGAGGAGGGGGCGGGACTTACTGGGGCCGTAAGATTATCGGGGGATAGAGAGAGGGTAACTCTACGTTCGACTTCGGCGTTCACCTCGTCTAGGTGGGCCTGGTCTACAGGTAGAGTGCTGGGCGAGCATTGTGCCTCTAGACTGTCTGCTAGGCATTCGGATTTTTCGTCATCGTCAAAGGCCGGCCTTTGGTTTGGTCGATTCAGAGGGGGCATGGTGGAAACTTGGTCGGATTTGAGTTTCCTAGTCAGATGCCAGAAGGCCTGGTGGGTGGGCTCCAGGTCCTTCAGTAAGTTGTCCCAGCGGGCCTCGCGCAGCTCACTTATGCGTTCCTTTACAGCGCGCTGTAAGTTGCGCATGTGAGTGCGGTTCGGCTCGCAGGGAAAACTATCGTACGCTCTGATAGCCGCGTTTTTCTCCGTCATCAGCCTTCGCACATCCTCCGGCAGATTCCAGCGGTCATCAAATTCCTCTGGAATCTGTCGCGAACATTCGTTCAACACGGATTGTACGTGACCAGTGAGGGAGTCAATCGCGCCCGTCGCGTCGGCTACTGACAGTAATGAGTCGGGGATGGCGTCCAGGTGAACGGATGAAGTCGACTTAAGGCGTTCCTCGAGTTTACTCCAGTCCGTTATCACCTTTGTTGGAGCGGGCTGACCTGGGTCTAAGGGATCTGTCCTAGGGCCTAGTTTGATGACCACAGGTCGGTGGTCGGAGTCGAGCTCTTGTAGCGTCTCCAAGGAGCGCAAACCTAGGTTCACGTTCTTTAAGAGGGCTATGTCGAGTACGTCAGGTCGGTGGTTTACGTCAGCGGGAAAGTGGGTGGACGTCATTGGGGCGACTATGTCATAGTTAAGCAAGGTGCTCAGATTATCCAGCTCTCTGCCTCTCTGGTTGTTCGAGTGGCTGTTCCACGCGATATTTTTCGCGTTAAGGTCTCCAGCTATGATAACTGAGTCACCTAAGCCTAGGAGGGTTTCAAGGTCGGGGCGGAGGTGAAGCCTAGCATTGCCAGGTGGGATATATGCCGATACGATGGTGATCGGTTGGTGTCCGGTCATGCCTACTCGACATATCGAGGTCTCAATATGCTCGAGGGTTGGGGGATCCATAGGGATGCAGTACAGGGACCTTTTGTAATATATGAGAGTACCACCTCCTCGAGAACGAGTCCTGTCATTTCGCACTATGTGATAGTTTGCAATACCAGGGTTTCTCTTGGAGGGTTTGAGGTAGGTCTCCTGTATCAGAAATATGTCTATTTGATGGTCGCGGAGGAAGGTGGCGATCTCATCGCGTTGACCATGCATGCTGTTTGCATTAAAGAAACCTATTTTAAGGGACCGGGGTTTGGTTCTGCCTTTATTTACCGCCATTTGTAAAAGAAGCACTGGTGAATGCATGCATTAGATCCGCATTCTTCACTATAATTTCAAAGATGGCTTGACCGTTGCCCTCATTGGCTCTGAGGGCGTTGGCCATATTTGTTATACGTTCGTAGGGAACGAGGTTGAACGCCTTATGACAGGTGTCCCAGTCAGACAAGGGGGGTTGCGCGGGCATAGGCGCGGGTGCAGGTCGAGAGACCTTTGCGGGCTCGGCCGGGTGGGCTTGGGATGTTCCCACGATGGTGGCCTGGGAGGCCGGTGCGCAGGAAGGAATACCCATAAGGGGTGGGATGTTGGCCACATGTTGTGGCGTTTTTAGGGGCGGGAACGCTTGCTGATGGTTCAGTGCGTTCCATGGCGAGGGCCTTTGGGGGCTGAGGCGGTTTGGGAGGGCCGCCGAGGGGCTTTCCCTCAGGAGTTTAGCAGAGGCACGATTTGCATGCTTGCGAGGGATTTTTGGGGCTTTTGGGCAGCCTCGGTAGTTGGCCGGATGGCCTTGTTCACCGCACAGAACGCAGCTGGGTGGCTCTGTGCAGAGCGTCCTGTCCTTGGGACGACTGCAGTCCGCGGTAGCGTGATTGCCTAAGCATTTCACGCACCGGGATTTTGCGTGACAATTGCGGGCAGAGTGACCATAAAGTTGGCAATTGTGGCATTGCCCGATCGGACCCCCCTTATGGGGTTTTTCGATCCGAATGCCGGACAAGTGGCAGACGGAGCGGATATTAAAAATGGTTTTAGCAGCCTCGGATTGCTCGATGATCGCGAGCACCATGTTATATTTTGTGGCTCCGCGGCCACCGTGCATGCGATGGATCTCGAGGGCGGGAATGTCTTGCGACTTAAGGTCGCTAAGGATGTCCTCCGTGTCTATCTCCTTGGGGATGCCTCGGATGATTACACGGAGGGGTTTTTCAGACGCGAGCGTATAGGTGTGATAGTTCACCTTACGCTCGGTTAAGAGGCTGGTAAAGCCTCTGAAGTCGGTGGGGGAGGGGAGGATAACTTTAATACCCTCCAGTATTGTCCTGGCCTGGGTGTAGTTGATCTTGCGATCAACGCAGGCCTTTGAAATATTGACCCATGACTCTTTGTCATGGACAATGACGGGGGGTGGGGCTTTGTCCTTCTTGGGAGCAGTCGCGGAAGACTGCGAGGGCTGGGGGCGAGGGGCGGGGGAGGGGTTGACCTGCGACGAGGTATTTGGGAGGGAAGGGGCTGGAGCGGTGTTGACCGTATCGGTCCTGGGAGCCTTGGAGGGGGCGGTTGAGTTGGCCTTATTTTTGCGGGGCCGTTTTTTCCCTGTAACGGGAGTGAAGCCGTCTGAGGCTTCGGAACTAGAACTGGAGTCCGAGAGGGACGACTCGGACTCATGGTCACTCGGTGCCAATGTATCCATCGGCGCCGGGTTGGGAGGGGGCGGTGTCTGAGAAGTCGACGCACGTGCGTCGGCATTCTCGGAAGCGGACAATAGGGACGCGAACCTATTGTTTTCGAGATTCGGTTTCGGGGAATCCGGGTCGTAATAATTCTCCGGGCTTTCCGGAGAATCGTATTGTCTACGCAGGTGTCCCTTTTGGGTGTAAGGGACATCTGGGTCCGGCGAGGCCGGGCTATCGGGGATGGGAGCGCGGGCGGGGCGACGGACTAACTCACGCGGGAGCTTGGAGCCATATTTGGCTACGAAATCGGGGTCCTTTAGGAGGACCTCGTTGAGAAAAGTTAAAAATAGGGCTTCAGACATCTTGAAGAGATGTCTGAGAGGGAAATTGGGGGCGAATTATTAGGAGAAAAGTATCCTATTACTATCATCCCCGGGTTGGATAAGCCCGGGGTTGTGTGGGTGAGTGAACCCTCCCTGCCGGGTATAGGCAGGGAGGCGTGAGTACCTGTAGTGTGCCCTAGAGTGTCTCCCGTCGCCAATCTTATTGTGCGAACGGGTTCCTATGCTCTAGTACCTAAGTACTAGAGGAGCTGGAAGAGAACGGGGTTAGAGCTAGGGTCGACTAGGAGACCCCCCAAGGCCGGTGGTCCTAGCTCCTTCCGATATATGCTTTGCCCAGAAGGGGCGCAGCGGGTGTATCGGGTCCACACCCCACTCGGTTTCGTTGGCACCGGATGGTTTCCACCGAGGACCACGAAACTGTGGATTTTACCCTGAAGGGGTCTAAAAACGCGAGCGAACCGTGACTTGGTAAAGACAGAAAATCAGCCGCTGCCTTGAAAAAGGCAACTTTTGATCAAAAGGGTTGCAGTCGGGTCGACTGCGAGGCACTACGACGGGGCGTAGCGAGACGGACAGAGTGGGAGAGCGCAGCGCGAGCGGTACGTCCTCTCACGGCGAGCGTCAGCGGCGAAGTGTGCTACCATCAAGCCTGCTTTCTTTGAATTTATTAGACAGAGGTAAGTGTAGATACAGTTGTACAGTAAGAGGCCATAAGTCCATTATCATGTCAAGGATCATATTTGCCTGCACGTTACTGCGCGCATACATAAACATAATACTTAGTGATTTGAAATTTAGTACCGCTATCTTATTACGCCGTCGCGACATCGCAGCACTGAATGATCCTTACATCGCTCTCTTTTCGACTAGATAATTATGGAAGAGTACGATATACGAGATCGTTTGTATATGCAAAATGTTTGTTACAGTAAAAAGTCGTAAGTGAAACTTGTTTTTCATGCGATACACTTGTAAAAATGGTAATGGACTTATGACCGCGACTGTACTGTACATCGGTACAACCGTATTTTCTAGGCAACAGCATTTAAAATCGTCATCAACACTATAATAAATGCCTATAGATGTTCAACCACATTCCAATTCAAAAACTTTCTTCAAAAAAACATTAAAAACATGGGAAATACAATAATGAAGTTGACAAACAGCTGAGAAACTGTACGTGTATTACTAGCACACAAACCCGCTCTAACAAAAGTGTATTAGCCAAGTTTTATTGGGAAACCGATGGAATTAACCCCCACGACGGCACGTGAGAAGGATTTAACCCCCATCATTTGTTATTTCGACTTGTTCCAACTTCAATGGTATTCCATTTTCAAAGAAAAACTCTTATAATTATGCCTCTACCCATTTACTTTGCTATTCAGAAGATAAACTGAAGTTTGAGACGAATTTGAGAGCTCTCTGTCAATATATTGAGGTTTAAGTGGGTTGAAGTACTTTCGATTCGAGAGACTTTGTATTAAATTTTGTCTTAATCTTATTCTTATTTGAAAAGCGTCTTGGCAAACCTAACTTTGGCGCTGGATATTGTTTATCAAAAGTCAAAACTTTAATCATTAAAATTTCAATCTTGATTTCTGACGAAATCTATTGAAGACGATGACATTAAAGTACCTACCTACATTAGCTATACTTATTTATAGATTACCTACATAATTATAAAATTTTGCTACTTACTGTCTTCGGGTTCACTCGGATGCCTCGGATTTTGAGACTAAGGGCCTGCTTCACCACTGGATAAATTAAAAAACGTAACAAAATTCGTATGAAATTGTTTGCCAAATAATTTAACGGCAACTTATCAAGAAGTGTTGAAACGGGCTCTAAAGATAGCAGAATTTCAAGCTCAGGATTTAATTTATCGCCTTGCCAATTTTTTTATTTTTTAATCCTCAACAGTGTATGTCTGAAAAGGTTATGTAACAGACAAATCAAAACAGAGGCTTGCATTAGACAACAAATTGAATATATGCCGCGGCCGGTTGTTTGGCTGTCAATTTTGACGTGCAGCCTAGTGTTGCTAGTGGCAACATGAAAATAGTATCTATGTGCTTGACACATGAACATACAACTTAAATAAATAAAAAAGGGTTTTTAGAATCAAATCTATTAAAAAGGATTTCCGTTTCACCGAGCAAAAATTAAATTTCATCCAAAAAATATTATTTTAATCTCATTATTGTTTGCCTTTTAAATAAGCAAACACTTACACAACCCATCAAAGTTAACCCACGTTAATGCTTCTACTGCCAAAAAAATCCCGAATAAAAATATAAAAAATAAGTTTCGCAATTAAACGCGGCTTACATGCCGCCTTCGCAAAAATTAAATTCGAATAAATTCTCTAAAAACGGTCGCGCTTGGAACAAACATACGATACGATAACAATTATGTTACGCGCTTAACATGGTCGTACCAGACTTTATATCAATTTGAGGTTATGAACTAACGAACGAACAACATAAAATATACACATACAGACAAAATATTATTCTACCTTCCTCACGTACCGGTACCAGGTTTCGGTATCCCAATCTTACAACACTGGGTTGCAATTTGAAAATATTTTTAATTTACCGCCAACCCACGAAGTGCTCTCATTAAGCGAGTGCAGAACCTTTGAAGTCTGATGGGAGCATTATATATGTACTTTGATATACTTTAACCCCCCAGCGTCGATGATTGTGTTGCGTTTTATGTCTGTGGTATGCGTAGATTGGTATCGGTATTGCGGTGTCAGCCATATCAGGGTGCATTCTACATGGTTTTTTTGAGGGCTCTTTTGGCAGCCTGTGATCAGAGCCATTATAAAACTAGATTTAGAGAAGCTTTTGTTGTGTTGTAAAGTCATGCATTTTCGTAAATGTTTTTTTTTAATTAGTAACCATTCGGTAAATGAGATTTTCGAGATCGGCCCAAATGATGTACCGAAGGTACACTTATGGAAAAAAATACCCTGTATTACGCTAATTAAAACTCTAAGCGTACACCACCGCCATTTTGGCACACTATTATCTGTTTCGTAATGATTTTATAGTAAAAACTGTCAGTGTCTGTTTCGAAATGTCAAACGCACGCCATTACAGCAGATTAGTATGAGTTTCATAGTGATTTCATGGTAAAAACTATCAACTTGACAGCTGTCATGTACCTCCGGTACAAATTTGGGCTGAATTGTGTGGACTTTTGATGACCTCCTTTAACCCTAAGGGCCTGTTTCACCGTCTCTAAATAGCCGCAATGTCTCTAAAAAGCCGATGAATAAAAATTTGAAATGAATCAATATTTTTGTGAAGTTATCTGTCAGGTAATTTGACAGGAACTTACTAGGAGGTGATGAAATAGGAAAAAGAACAATTTCAAAGCATACAGGATTGATTACTAGAAACCAAAAATCTGTGGATGATCTGTCTTACTGAATCTATTTACTTCTAAAGTTTTTTTTAATTAGGGTGTATTTTTAAGGTTAACGAACTCAGGAGCTGAGTTCGTCTGGATATCAAATGCCACAATTCATGCTGCTAACGGGTATTCTACAG
The DNA here is from genome assembly GCA_946251955.1 of Acronicta psi. Taxonomy (NCBI): domain Eukaryota; kingdom Metazoa; phylum Arthropoda; class Insecta; order Lepidoptera; family Noctuidae; genus Acronicta; species Acronicta psi. The sequence goes on along the minus strand of OX276475.1, from coordinate 2,477,031 downwards.
AAAAACCTAACCACACATTGCTCGATTGCGTATTAAACCCAGGACCTCTAGCGTAGCTGTCGCGCTTGGGACCGATCAACGAGGCAGTCTATTTCAATAGGTAAACTATTTTTACTATCTAAAAATGTAAAGTGCAAATCACTAATTTAGCTTAGATTAAAATTGACCTTCACTCCATTGGCTGAAAGGCGTTACTTGTCTGTTCCTCGTCCCTACTTTGTTCCGTTGATTTATCGCTAGGTTTCACTTGTGACGTGAACTTTTTGATGAAACGTTTCTTTCACAAATCATTCGCAGGTTTGGTTTTATTAATTACTTTCACATTTTAGGGCGCGTTTCTATTGGACAGCTTAAAACTAACTTTGGTCTAGTGGACACAAGCGGTAACTGCTGAGTATAAAGTTCTCAGGTCGGGCAGTGTACGTAATAATCGTGTAAAATTTTTGTTTGTCTTTCTAAAAGTTTCTCTCGAATAGGCTCCGAAACGGCTGAACAAAATAAATTATGGACTCACTCTCAAACAGGAACTTCATCTTAATTTTAGTGTATCTATTGAGAAATCCTCTCAATCTATGCGAGACAAACTTTCAAACAGACAAAATTTTTACAATACAGTCCGATTTCTATGATTACGCATCATCTAAATAAATTCGGCATAAAATATATATATTTTTAAACGACTTCAAAAAGAATATAATTATCGGAATAAACAAAAGAACTTACCTTTTGGAGATTAAAGAGATTAAATTACAGACAAAATTTTAGATTTACGTCTGTGGTCAAAAATATAAAATGTTTCTGTTTGAACACAGTCAATAAGTTAAAAAATCTTAAAGAAACATTGTAAAACCACTCATCCATTCCGTTTGTAGCAAATTTCCATAAAACATGTAACATAGAATCAGCATTAAAAATGTATGGGTTTTCGTTTGTATGTCATGGGGTTTGGGGTTCTGTCCCAAAGTAGGTTGCATTGGGGTCGCCCAATTCGCTGGTCCCAATAAAAGTTGGCCGTTGGAGTAATCTTAAAGTCGGCTTGAATAAACACAAACGTATTTGTTCGAGTTTGAATAATGAAAAATGTCGATGAATTTCTTAAGTTATTATTTTTCCGAGATATGCTTTTGAGAACTGCCTCGTTAGTGTGGTCCCAAGCGCGACTGCTATGCTTCTGGGTTCGATTCCCAGGTCGATCAAAGTGTTATTGGATTTTGGTAATCAGCAGTCAGACACTGGAACTAGACCACAGAAGTCGTAATAAAACTAACCTTACCTAAATTAAAAATTTTGAAAACCCCCGACACGAAATGTGTTTTGCGATTTTGTGGTGGCGGCCATCTTGGATTTGAAATTTATTATAGTGTATAGTGTTCTCCTATTTAAGTTTCTCCTTTCATTTGATATCCATATTGAGGGGCTGATGAAAAAATATGTAATTCGCTATTTTGTGGCGGCGGCCATCTTGGACCGATTTTCATCAAACATAGCTAAGAACACTCCCGACTAAATCACCTTTCAAACAAACTAATCAAAAAGATTACAAATCAATCGATTAAAATTAACGCATTACCAATAATCGCAATATCCACCGTCACCACTCAATCCTTTTAGAAGTCGCAGGAAGCGTGCATGTCCGTCATTCGGAATCGATTACTACCGGCATATCGATTCCTATCAGGTGTCCGGCTCGGACATTGTCGTGTCAATCAGTGGACGTGAATAGACGTGCTAATTAATTGATGCTCCATTCAATAGTATTTACATTAGTTATTCTATTACGTGATGTATATAATCTACGTGGAATGTACGAATGAGTTTGGGTGACATGGTGTATCTAGATGTCATTTTTACCCGCGACACAGCAAAAAGCCGAAGGAAGGGTTTTATTATTAATGGCTTTGATAATTAAAAGTAAAATAAAATCTCGAAAACTAAAAAGCGTATCAATTATACCATCACGCCGGTATTCCCCGAGGGGTAGGCAATAATTTAATTTTATTTGTGGTCCCAAAATACTACTCGAACATAATTTCAAAATTTTGTGGTGGAATCCGGGACCACGGTCCCGGGCATGGGGATTCTCTTAGAATAAAGTGGTTTAGTCTACAGTCCACCACGCTGACCTAGTGCAGGTTGACAGACATTAACATCACATCTGGTCTAAACACTCTCAGACGTTCGCTTTCCGAACGATTCATTTATTATTAATACGCACAAATCCATTAGTTGGATGTCAATGTAACACTAATGGTTAATAAATGACAGTCTATGAATAAACTATCTTGGTAGATCATAAACTTTCTAGCTCACGGTACCTACTTAAGTGAAAACAAGAAATTGTACTTAAGAAAATGATGATGAAAAATACCTACAGAGATTTATGGGAACTTATCATACCATCCACTGTATTATTATTTATTTTACCGGTCTTCGATTCGATTCTCGGATCAAGCTGTAATATCTATAATACCTACAATTGTAGGTACAAGCAAACTTGTTCTGATGCTTTTTTTATTTCTCAATAGCAGCAGGATCGGAGTAGGATATCTGCCTGGTAACTGGTTAATGACTATATACTCGCCCCATATTACATGGGACTTGAAACATACCGGTGAAATGTGGTATTCTTCTTCTTTCGTGTCAATGGTAAATCGTATTATTTATAGAGTTTGAGCCCAGTAGAAAGCCATGAAAAAAGTGAAATGTGGTTGTACATTACTACACTTGAGCCTCACCCTTCGGGGAATACAGGCGTGTTGATATAAATGAAAACTACAACAGACATTATACCGACACATCTAAAAATATCGTACCCAAAAAGCCTGAATGATACAGCGCTTTAGTTAAACGAAATTTGGCGAACGAAGCCCGTCTTATAACATGCAATTAAACTTTTTTAATTACTTTACGGACCTTAGCCGGATTATCTATTTTATTAAGGCTAACGAATTTGTGGCCGCTGATTAGCCTTTAGGCTAAACGTTGGTAATTTTACTTTAGATAGGCACGTCACTTTTGCCAACCAAATTGATGGTTGGTTTGACGTGTTTAAATAATTTTATTAATCTAACTGTGCCCTGCGATATAATTCGCGTTAATCTCGTATTGTATATTTCCATAAGAAATTCCGGATACCTTTACATCTTAATTATTTTAATCGAATCGAATCGAATCGTAAACCGGTTGAAGGTACGCAATCATTAAGATATATAGACATATGACGGATGTCTCATATGACATATGTCGGATGTCGATGATCATATCATATCATCATCATAATATCCATATTTGTACCTGTGCCTCGACCATAAGTTTTTCTCACTAGACTCGCTAGCGACGCGGTAAAATATTTGTATGGAAAACTCTCGCAGCGCCTCTAGCGGTTACGTAAGAAACTAAAATCTGCTATGAGATTACAGCGTTTCGATGCGTAAAAAACCTATCGAAAGCCATTCGATAGAACTCATGGTTGAGGTACTGGTCGATATTATACCAATACTGCAGCGTAAGGCGCAACTGCTATGCTTGAGGTATTGAATTGGATTTCTGATACAGTGTTATTGGCATTTTTTCTAAAATTCTCAGTAGCACCTCGGATTTTAAACTTGTGCCCGGTTAATGGCATAAACTCGCCTCCTATTATGGGACCAAAACATCTCGGCGAACTGTGGGTTTACTATGTGTACATTCAGTACAGAACACCTCTGCCAAACCGTGAAAATACAAGCGTGATGGTAGGTATGTTATTTTATTTTTACAAATAATAAATAAATATCTTGGGACATTTTTACAGAGCACCTTTTATACACCACCCTATAGGGTACTAGACAATGGATATAATACCTACTTATAATTTTTCTTGTAAATACATACTTAAAATGCATAAGACAATCATGTTGTAATAATTATCATTATTTCATATAGTAAGATGTGTGCAAGTACATAGCTACCTGATGTAATCCTTCAGCTATCTCTGGGGACTACAAAGCATAATTATCTTAATTAATCTGATATTAACGCATAACTAGGCTTGTTACCAAATAACTATCACCTATAGGTATCTCCATAGTTAGATATCTACATGTAAACACTACTACGTATTAAGATATACGGTTCCAGTGTAAACTGACCTCGAATTTTACAAGTTTTCTAACAGTTAGAGGTCAGTTTATACTGGACATTTATAACTTGATATATAGCCAGCAACGGCTACCGGGCTAATAAGTTAATAAGTACTACTTGGCTTTGAATGGTTTATCTTTGTTCATGAACACTTAAATCTCGAAGTTGACTAAAAAGCTTATAATTTCCGAATGGAAAAATACTTTGCTCAACCTGGACTTGAAACTCACGACCTCACACTCAGCAGCCGCGCTTGTAAACACTAGACTACTGAAGTGAAGTTATGATATACATGATGTTCCAGAAATCAACGTCAAGCCGAGAACAAGGGCAAGAAGAAATAGGGCAAGTCGTGACAGTTATTAGAAAAATGTGAAAAATAAACTCGGTCTTGTACTTTTCAAATAAGGATCAAAAATAAATCTTAAAAACGAACCCTGTGATGATCTTTTAAGTACTGTAACTACAAACTTGTGTTGGTATTTTGTTATTGTTAGTTTGCACTGCATGAACTAATTAAATACTATACCTTCTATTATAATGTCCCTCAGTTATTCTGTCACTACCTTGACGCCCAAAAATTGCAATACAACAAGCAATTACAACTGATCGCAGACATATTAATCAGAGAGCGTCATAAACAAAATATGCGTCATGAAATATCGTTGGACGAACAAAAAACCAATGGAGCCGCGCGGCCAATTTGTTGATTTATCGTCGCAAACATCTGTCGCCGGAAAAAGTTGCGTTACGAGCTGTTAATTGCACCTTACTCCTTATTTTCTCGTGGTTAAGTTCTGTTAAAAGGGCATAACAGGTGTTTTATGTCTTTTTGTTTTTTTTTTCTGTGTAATCAGAGCAGTGAGCAATGGCCTGGGAATTATTTCTTTAATTTCAATGTTGTTATTATGATAAAAATAATTTTAGGAAATGTACGATCTCATTGCAGGCAGGGTTCATTCTTAAAAAAGTCCAGCGTTTAGAGAATTACTACTTTATCATACTGTAATGTACTTGTGCCCGTACGGACGATGTAACTGTGCCTCTCTGAAGTTGTACACAAATAGTGGCTTCGCAGTTGCGCAGTAGTGTGAGGTCGAAGGAGCATAGACGTCGCGTTTTATCTCACTCTCTCTTACGTTCCGTCAATATACATGTCCCGCTCAGTCAAAGCAGACATCGGTCGTCGGCAGTCGAGTCGGAGCAATAAATGTATCGTGATTGCTTTCCTCTATCGTATCTTAACTTTCGATAAGTTTGGAAATTGGAAATAGCACTTTTTTATGAGACTATACCTGCACAGTCGTTTGAAAAAGCTAACTTTAGATGAGTATAATTATAGCTAATGGCGTATTCAAGCTAAGATTCATATCTAGTGGATACTTCCACTTTCCTGCAAAGAAAAACCCAGGACTCTTTTTTCACTGATTCTGATGAAAAAAGAAGTCGGTAAATCTGAGTTTGGTCATGAGGTCTTTAACCCCGTGAAAACGAAGACACAAACAAATGAGAACCAACCACAATATCGAACATTTCAAAATACAGGCTTGACAGAACGCAAAACAATAATGGTACAACTCAACAATGCTAAGATTTTACGCTCAATAAAGCGCAGTCAAAAATTCCGTGCTTCGAAGCCGAGCATAATAAAACTTGCGGAACAGGAAAACTTGACAATAAATCAGAGAAAGGTCGAATATGGCCCCACTTGGGAAACGGGGAAATGTTATTTTTTTCTGGTTTTGATAGAAAAATGGTAATTTAGAGATCCTTATGGTTGTGATGACATGATGGGACGGGACACAACAGTGGATTTTAGAAGATTTTTATCATTCTTTTTAAATTAAATTTTATGTCTACGTGTTATTTTTTTGTTCAGATTTAATACGATAATAATCCTTTCTATTAGCTAGAAACATACACTTTTAGATAACAATTTTTATTCAGTATTAATTTATTGAGGAGGGCAAAGACAATACCTAAAGAAACAAGTTCCTAGTTATCGACTTCACTAAACACGTGACCATGTAAATTGGTTGATGTTGACTAAAAGGGCAGTTATAAGAAATTATAGAAACACTTAATTTAATACTGGTGTAGCATTAATTTTATTTTAATAAGATCAGGTAAAAAAATAAGTCACCATATCAACAGCCTATTATAGGTAATTTTAAATCAATTTGCTACTATAGATAAATACCTCGAAATCAGTTCATTCGCCGGTTGATTGCGTTAAAATGGATTTAATCAAAATAGTTTGAATTTTAATTAAATTACTGGCCGCATTAATGAGTGAACAGTATTTTAAAATTAAATATTCCTCAATTTCGGCTTGTACGGTATAGCCCGCATTAAGTCGATAAAATTGGTTTCCAAACGGGTCAATTTATTAAATGCTATGGCGTCAATTAATAACAGCTTTATTCTGCTTGTGCTGCGATGTGTAAAAGTGAAGAGCATGTTACTAGAAAGTTTTAAGCATGAATCTGGATGGATATAAATATTGGGTGAGTGGGACCAAACAACAGATAGATGGTCTAGTGTGAAAAAGATTTGGCCGCAGAGGAAATGAATGACGAGATGACACCTGATAAAGATTGAACTGCTTGACCTAGGCTAGGCATCGATCACAGAACCTTTAGGGTGACAGTCCCGCTTAAAGCCACTAGACTACGAGGCAGTCATTATAGTACCTATCTCTCTCTTTGGGGTCGGTCCCTTATGTCTGAGGATCGTGGTCAGCATCAGGGTTGCATCTGAAGCGGATGCAGCGGCATCGGCATATAGTACCTATATGCCGTGTGCCCGGCATATACTACCTATATGCCGTGACAAAAGTATCGGCCAATCGGAGTATTAAAAAGCACCTGTTTTTTGAACTGGTACCTTGTTACCTGGAATATATTAAGTGCTCAATGCATTGGTGCTCTAAATCAGCCTTTCTACATTTTGGCGAACTACATAATATAATTATCATAATCCAATCAAAGCATACGACTCCTTATGAGTCTTCAGTAAACTTAAGCCCACTAAAACTTCCCAAGATGACACTTACTTAATGACTTGGGACATTTGGAGAATACTCTTCATTTAAGACGTGAAGTTAGGTTCACAGATTACTTTGCAGTTTATTTTACTTTTTTACAACGCGACGGGGACTTCAGCTTTTGATATTACTTGCAGTCGTGGTTAGAGTGAGGTCTTGATTGTCTAAAGTTAGTAGATATCACCGCGCCTGCTTTCCCTGAAAGGCCAGGCAGAGGTGTACTTTTGTATACGCACAGTTCGCCGGTATGTTTAAGGTAGCATGGCATGGCATGACACGAAAGAAAATTTAAAATAATAAACACAAAAGAAAGTTTAAATTTCTAAAACAATTCACCTTAAATTCATAACAAATACTACTCAAATTAATAACCCCAAACCTGACTTCAAGGTACCAGCTAGCTGAGTAAACACTACTCCGAAACGTTATATAAAACGTGGAATATAAACCAAATTAAATATTTATACATCTAGAACCTTCATACCCTAGGGATATAATGAATAAAAGCTAATATTTTATTCATTGGAACAGGTCAAGTTCGAAGCGAGTTCAGATCAGACACTGTAATATGTCAGGCGGGACGTCCCGTATATATATTCTATGAGGGTAATTTGTCTGAGAACAATGAAAGATTTTTCGCTTGAAGCCAAGGGCAATGTCGGTAAATAGCCGTAAGTCGGCTCTTAGAATATACCGAGATGGCCGCAATTTATGAGCAAGCAGATGGAACTTACATTTTCAAGAATACTTTGTTGATAAATGAATGATGCTTTATAAATGGCACATAGTTAACAAAAAATGGTCGTGTTTTTTTTTATTTTGCATTATGAGATGGTGGTACTAAGATCTACTATCATCAGAAAATAAATGATTTTGAAGCGCGCACCTCAGTTCTTTCAAATCCATCGTATTCAAAGAGTAATCATGGAGATTTTGCTGGTTCCTTTCAATAGGAAATTCATCATATCAGCCTACTCCACTGCTGAACAAAGGCCTCCCCCATAGACTTACACAAGGACCAGTTACATGCCATCTGCATCCAACTAGTTCCGTATCGTTTATCATGTCATCCGTCCATCTCGTTGGAGGCCGTCCCACGTTGCGCTTTCCGGTGCATGGTCTCCACTCGAGAACTTTTCTGCCCCAGCGGCCATCAGTTCTACGAGTCATGTGCTCCGCCCACTGCTTCTTCAATTTACTTATCCGGTAACTTTGGTTCATCTACTAGTTCATAGGAAATTACCAATTTGGAACTGTGCATCTAGGATAGGTGCACGGCTGTACGGCGCAGGAGTAGATATTAATCTCACGCTGCGTAATCACACGCTACGCTCTTCGCTCCTATAACTTGAACCACATCACTAGTGAAGAGCTTACACGGTCATGCTCAGATAGCATCGAGGTATCGCTCCTAATCGTCCATTGTGAGCGGATAACGATCGCTCCTCCCGACGCGAGCGGAGCTACAATAGACTACGTCTTTCCCACGAGATGCCCCATCACTCATGTGTGCTTTCTAATGATTGTAGGGAATCGCTTTGTCTCTTGTATATTGATTATAATCATCGTCATCATAGTCGTCACGCATGTGATTCTTGATGGGTCTACCAGATATAAGTAGTTTCATTTACTAAAAGCTCATTGAATTGTAAAACTATAGAATAGAACTACTAAATATTGGAGGATAATGTTCCTGAGTACAACATTGTTCTAAAACTTGCCTCAATTAATAATTATCAGGTTGTTACATACATACAGACATACACACACACACACACAAGCCTTTTTCCCACAACGGTAGTCAGAAACTAGAGCCAACCCCTTGCTACGCATTCTTGCATACTTATTTAGCTTCTTTGTCGTCCATCAATGTTGTCACACATATGTGCATGTTGCGAGTAGGTATTACGCACCTAACCTTTGAAGACCTTACCAATGAAGCTGGTTTAAGTCTCTCTAGGGCGTCTTCCAGCGTTTCAGGTAGCCTACTACTTGTTCCAGGTCTGGGTGTTTTTATATAATACTACCCTTTGAACGCGACTTCGTTCCCGCGAAGTTGTTTCAAATTTTTTTCCCCCGTTTTTGCAACATTTGTAATTGATACTCCACTCCTATTGGTCATAGCGTGATGATATATAGCCTATATCATCACGCTATATCTAAAACTGACAGAATTTTTAAAATCGAACCAGTTGTTCCTGAGATTAGCGCGTTTAACCAAACAAACAAACAAACTCTTCAGATTGATAATATTAAAGTATAGATTTGTATTTGCAAACGTACAGTCAGCAACGAAAGTCGTTGAACACAGCGAAAGTTTAAAAACATCACAGTACCAAAACTATTCATTCGATTTTGACTTAGGTAAATCATATAATTGTCCTCCATTATGAGAATTTGTACTGCCTTCAAGGGTCAGTAAATTCTGAATATTACAGATGTTAAAGCGTTTTGAGGATTTTATAGTGTTCAGCTACTTTCGTTGCTGACTGTACAAATTCCTAGTTCTTTATCGTCAACAGAAAAGTTTATTTAGATAAAAAGAAAAGGAAATGCGCGTCTAAGAACAATTTTATGGTACTGTTTACGTGCATGCACCCAGTAAAGGAAGCCTCTACTAATCCAGAATCCTCAACAACAGACGATTTAAAACCCAAGAGTGCTCTACTTGGTGCTAAACATCTAGAATAGTAAAAATGTCATAGCAAGGAAACCGTAGTGTCGTAAAGAAGCGCGTTTTAGTCATAAATTTGAAACGTGTGCCAGTGTCCAGTGAAAGGCATTTGTCATGGCGTGTACTGCCACGGAGACATTGTGCCAAACATTTCTACTGTCGCTGGGAGGAATAGAACATTCTGATGCATCGTATGTATTAACTTGGATAAACTAACAAAAGTGCTAAAGCAATTTTCTTCTAAAGTCCTAAAGAACTTTTGTGATAATACGAACACAGTATTTACCAATCAGTACTTTAGTGTATCCCTCTCATACTGAGGGGAGACCCGTGCCCAGCAGCGGGACAGTTTATGGGTTGATTATTACTATAGTGACATTGGTGATATCTCAAAGTTTCAATCGTTCAGTCATGAAAAAATAGTTTTAGCACTTTTGTTAATGTATACATGTTTTTGCTATATAATATAATAGACATAATCATTATGTCATTATACACCGGGACTGTTTATTCGTTTTAGATATCGAATGATGGCATTGTACTGATCATTGTGAACAACTTTTACTATGGAGCCAACTCTGAAATTAAAAAAAAACAAATGTTTCATACATTTCGTCGAGTTTAATGTACATTTTATGGTACAGCTGATATTTATTTTCGTAATTTCAGGGTTGACTCCATAGTAAAAGTTGATCATAATTATCAGTACAATGCCATACTTCCTTAACTCAAACGACTAAACAGTCAATGTATTGAAAAATCACACTACGTCTGCTCATTATAAAATCTAAAATACATTAACGATCCAACCCAGAAAGCTAAAACAGAAAAAAAACAAATATTAAATTTTCCTGCGAATGAATAACCACAGTACAACTAGCTTCACCAACCAGCTAATACATTATTACCATCGACCAACGCAATACCGAGATTGAAACAGAAATTAAATTACTATATAAATTATTGAGCGCCCCATATAAGGCTTGTTTCAGGCTCTGAATTATATAGTGGTTCACTGTTGGCATAAGCTTTTACGTTGCAATAGCTTACTACGGAATATTGCACCTGTTTTTTCATGAGAGTGTTTTTAACGGCGTTACTACTCCTCAAGGCTTTCGCGGCCTGATTAGCTTTGAGAATCCTGCACAGTATACAGTAACATAACATTAAAAAACTATGAATGAGCTTCCTCACAGATTAAGATCGATTGCAAAATATGGTGACTCTTCAGTCACCTTGAAATCTTTATGAATGTAGTTGAGATTATTACGAGTACACATTTCTCTGCCCGCAACTTCGATCAAGTGTTTATTTTAATTTAAACGTGTTTGGAATTTCAGAGATTTTCTCATAATTAATAATGGGGCTAAACTAGATTATAATAGATATAATAGCGCGCAGGCGGTGGGCATCGAATTTTACTGCCATTGCCATTTTTTTTGAGTCGTGAATACTGACCTAACCACTCTAATTCTGAGACAGTGAAACAGTATTAACAGGTTAATAAGTAAATTGCAATTTGAAGTGTAAAATTTGTTTCCCAATTTACACGGTTATGCGAAAGAAATATAATACTTATTTTCGTTGTGTGTGTGTTCGATGTGTGTTACCAACACACATCGAACATTTTTTTCATAAAATTCTACTTTTACATATGGAGAAAATTTTCAACCCGTTTGCTCTAAAATACAATTCAGCAATTCTTCTAGGATAGGTACCCGTTCTTTATATTTACTTTTAAAATAAATTATTTCCATGAGACTTGTTACAAAAATACAGCAGTTTTCATATTGGTACAATTTTAAAAGAGTACATAAATAAATAATTCCACGGTACGTGCTTTACTCAAATGTAACAAGCGTTTGGTTGTAAAACAGGTGGAATGTAAATTCAGTTTTGAATAAAAGAAAAAGTCTTTTGTGAGCTTCTGTAATATAACTGGTTGTTTCCGGCGGCTTGACTCGCATCCCAAAAGACTTTTTTATATCCTATGTTATTCTGTATGTAAGATATAATACTGTAAAGTTTCATCAAAATCCGGTCAGTAGTTCTTGCGTGAAAGATGTGTGTCATGAACCAACATTACCTACGGGGCAAAAGATATCTTAAACAAACTATGATTCCAATCAGAAAATTGCTAAGGATATGGGTTCTATAATAAATCCGAATAGATTTCAAAGAAATCATTTTCACTCTCCAGAATTCTAGCGGGGATAATTTTAATCCACATTATCCTTCCTATGAGAAGCAATCAACAAATATGTAGAAAAAAACATAAAAATATTTTTTATAAACAACATGCCGCCATCTTTGCAACTAAACGCCACTTTAAGTCCAATTTCTAGCTAATTTACCTCAGTAGTGCATTCCTATTACAACGCAAGTCTTGCTTGCGCCTCCAGTTCTTGCCTCTTGCCTTGCCTCAACCTCAGTCCGCGAAGCTAATCTCAGTGTCACCGCGGGGCACGCTCCAGTCTGTTTAGGTATTAATACTGCTTGCCATCTGAATGGAACACTTGAATTTTGCCGAGGACTTGAATTAAAATAGCCTAGAATTTTTCTGGAGTTTCTGGGTTTTACAATTTGTACTGCAGCGTGAGCGGGTTGAATTTTTCATGATACTGTTGATTTTGTTGCTATTGTAAATGGAATAGTTTATTAGCTTTGTCTGGATAGAAGTGTTCTATCAATATTTAAAAACTTAGACCAGTATTTGGTATTTATTTTTTTGCATTCATGAAATGGAAATATTGATTTCAAGCATTAGACTAAATATAACATCATCATCAGTCATAACTTATCATAAAACATAGTACCATTCTGCATTCCTTGGAGGGTTATGTTATGCAAAGATGTACCTACTGTTCGCCGGTATGATTTAGGTCCTTTGTAATAGGCTGGTCCTATTACCAAAAATCCAAACTTCGAGCTGCTACGGAAAATTTCATAGAAAACCTCAATAGGTTGGTTTGCACGGTCCGGGAATGGAACTCAGGACCTCGAGCGTAGCAGTAACTCACGATCTCTAGTCTCTCTAGACTAACAAGGCAGTTATATTATCACCATAATATTATCCAACCAAGCTTATATTATCCGACTGCTTTGTATAGTCATAAGCAAAAATACACTTGTCAAAATTCGAAAGCGATTTTCACCTAAAGCAGTGATAGAAATTTTGTGGTATCACGAACATAGTATTTACGAACCCATACTTTACTGACATTGGTGTTTTCTCGAAGTTGCAATTATTCATTCGTGAAAAAATCACTTAAGCGCTTTTGTAAGTGTTTATATATCTTTGCTCGTGGCTGTACAAAACTCCTTTATTTTTTTTCTCTATTCCAAATAGTTACTGTGAATTTTGACTTTAAATTGCACAATTGCATACACACACACACTTCACTGCCAAAAAGTCACAGTTTATGTAAGGAAATTAGAAGCTTTATAAACATCAATCTCATATTCAATCTGCATATTTGCCGCAAATAGTTCAGAGACTCATCAATAAAATTATTCCACACTCAAGCCTTCTCATTCATCTTCAATCAAATCAGCATCCTTTAGCTCATTACTGGCGACGTCATACTACGGATCCAAGTAACACGGCTCAGTTTTACTACGAGTATTTGACTCAATAACGAGCTTTGCCGTCTCCAAGGCTAAACTAAAGATCTGGAGAGCTCCGCTATTTATGAGAATCCTCCTAGATAGTTGTTACTAGTGTTGCGTAAACACGACAGCTTAATTCTGAATACGGGTTTCGTGTTAGCATTGGGTTTCGTTTTGTAAGGTTTTGAGGTTGTGTGTAACGGAGCGAGATGATAGAAACTCCTTTTCCCGAATATTTTAACATCGGCTTCCAGTGTAACTAGGCTTCGACCTCTTCTTCTTCTCTTGTCTTGATAACTTCTTTCCCTTGTTTTTGCAACATTTTTCATTGCTATTATTAGTCGTAGCGTGATGGTATATAGCCTTCCCCGATAAATGGGTTATCTAACACTGAAAGAATTTTTCAAATCGGTCCAGTAGTTTCGGAGCCTATTTAATACAAAAAAACAATCAAATCTTTGCTTTTTATAATATTAGTATAGATAGAAGTATAGATAAAGCGACTGCCATCACACCTTCGGAATCCTGGGCTGCATTGCCTATCTTTCTCGGTAATATCATTATCCTAAAGATAAACTTGTTGTCACTGACGATGAATTTTTTTTTCACCTATATGTCTAGAAATAATAGTGTGTAATATGCTAAATAGGTATTCTAGATTTAGTGGCGTATTGAATGTTAGGATTTAAAATACGATAAAAATAACTTGTACTGGAATGTTACTAATTACTTTAACGTTGATACTTAATACATTTCTTTTTGTTCTAGGTAAGGAATGGTACTCCGAAGCCACTAAAGGAATCAATTAAGTGTTTGCGGTTTCTGTAAAATAGAGTTTCGTTTGTCCCCAAAGGTAGGTCCTAAATGTAAGTCTTTATTGTAGCTTAGTTTCCTCACCATTCACTCTGATTTTTCCTAGATTTTTTAATATTATACAGGGAGCTTAGTCTTTGTAGTTTCTTGGCTTCAAAGAATGCGTATAAGATTTTCAACAACCTTATGAATGTTCAGAACAACTCCTTTTTTTGTTTCTTTAATAAATATCCTGGGACATTTTACACAGCACCATCTAGTACCAAACTAAGCAGAGCTTGTACTATGGGTACTAGACAATGGATATAATACTTATATACTTTTTTTTTGTAAATACATACTTATAATATATAAGAAACACCCAGACAAACACAAACACTTAAGTTCTTCACATAAATGTTTGTGTCCTGTGGGAATCAAACCCACGACGTCGTGATCAGCAGTACGGTACTCGAACCACTAGACCACAGACGTCCTCAATTTGTTATTGTTCAAATCATATAAGTAGAAAAAATTATGTAATCTTCGTACCATCATCAAGCATGTATCTCCACAGGGATATAAAGAAGTGTATTAATGAATATTCGCCGTTTCCCGGTATATTTTTAGGTCTCATTAGGACGGATAGGCCTTTTGCCCTTAACCGGACACAAATGAAACTCTGAAACGCTACCTACAATATTAATACTGGTAATTCGAGCTCAGGTCCTCGTACGCAGTATCGATAACGGCAATTAGACTATTAGGGTAGCTGAAATATTTCAACTATTCTCTACATCTACCCTTGTACTGAAACCAGGTCAAAGGAATAACACCATATTTGTGTTGCGACCTTATTTCTTACAATTCTTGCGAAATTATCTAGTTGAAATTATTCTGGTACTCTTAGAATTATTGTAGAGAATTCTCTTGTTATTTGCGTGGAAAAATACTACCAGTTATAGTGGAATCCAACTGAGGGTGTTATTACCGACATATACTGCAAAGTTCGTGTCTTTAAATAAATTAATTAGAGGTACATACACGTACATACTCTTTGTTTATTTTTAATTAAGTTTGAGTTGATTGTTGTGGTGTCTGTGACTGTGACGAATGAAATAGCATTTATTAGATGTCTTATGAGATGAATAACTTAATAAATAGAATTACACTATAACACCATCACGCCTGTATTCCCCGAAGGGTTAGGCAGAGGTGTACTATTGTTAACCTACAGTTCACCGGTGTGTTTAGATCCCAATAGGCCTATTCTAAGTCTAGGTCTATTGAGTTTTTCTATAAAATTCTCTCTAACTCCTCGAATTCTGGCTTTGTGCCTAGGTAGTGGCAATAGGCTCGCCCTGTATTACTTGGTACCTCAATACTGCAGCGAACTGGGGACTTACATAAGGTATTCCTCTGCCTACCCCTTCAAGAAATACAGGCATGACGATATACAATAGTAACAAGCTGTGTTACTTGGACGTCTGAACTCTTCAAAAACTTTACAGGGTACCAAACATCATTAAGACGAAATCCTTTCCAACTGAATTTCAGGAACGTGCCTGTAAAGATGAATAAAATGTCTCCTTCGACCGATCGGTCCGCTTCTCCAAGTTACAGGAGAAGTTTCAACTTTTATTACTTAGGAGTTACCTCGGAAGGTTGACCTCGTTGTGATTTTCGCATAAACGATGACTTTTCTACAAGTTGGACACTGAATATCCCGGATTTGAGTTGAATTATTTTTGTAATAGTAATGTTAATAATCCTATGCTTTTATACGACCGCGATAAGAGTTCATTCAGTCATCTTAAATTGATTTTATACCTATACATAACACAGAATATTAAATCAAGCAATTAATGTCAAAATCAAAATAGTTTTATTTTCACATAGACCTTATACGGGCACTTATGAAATGTCGAAACTAGGTGCACGGTTCCAAATTGGTCGTTTCCTATGGAGAAGAACCAGCAAGAAACTCCATGGTTACTCTTTTAATGTATAAATGTGGTCAAAACAAAAGTAAGCAAGTATCGTAGGTGTTCTCTGGTTTCTGCCTACCCCTATTGGAAAAAGGCGTGAATGTATATAGGTATGTAAATCAATCAGTTTTGTTGTTACGTTTAATAATAATAAATAATAAATATTCGGGGACATTTTACACAGCACCATCTAGTCCCAAACTAAGCAAAGCTTGTACTATGGGTACTAGACAATGGACATAATACTTATATACTTTTTTTTTTGTAAATACATAGGTACTTATAATATGTAAGAAACACCCAGACAAATACATATTATTACTTTTTTATATTACTTTTGGCACAACGACTAGGTATCTGGGTAATTATATTGTTAGTCTTATTCAATTTATGTTATTTTAAGTGACCTGTTCGTTTTTGTGCCAATAAATACATTTCTTTCTTTCTTTCAAATGAAGTTTTTACCCTGTATGAGTCCGACATACCTTGCCACAAACCTAACACCTTATTCTATTCCTACTTTCTGTGTTGCCTCTTCCGAAAGGATTAGCAAGCTGACATGGCAGTGAGCAGGCCAAATGGCTCGAAGAAATAAATAAATAAATAATTTGATAAATATCTTAGGACATTGTACACAGCACCATCTAGTCCCAAACTAAGCGAGGTTGGACTATGGTTACTAGACAATGGATATAATACTTATATACTTTTTTGTCAATACAGAAGAATATTGTATTGGCCTCTGTGGCAGAAATATTCTCGAGCCGAATTTTTTTCCTTCACCTGTTATTCTAGGTAATTTAAAAGTTCGTCGTATTCCGTCCTCGCTCTCGCATCGTTGGCGGTAAAATATGATTCCCTATAACTTGAACCTAACCGCGTGTATAATCTTTAATATAAGCCGCAACATCTTTTCTAACAACGCAAACGTCATAGTTATCCGTAATCATAGACTTCGTTACAGTCGTTTAGTTAGTCGTTTTACTACTCAAACGTTCAACGGTAAGCGGGACGTTAACTGTGTACGTAAAACAGAATGAATCGACTGTGATGACTTTTAGTATCGACGACACGATTTGGGGGAAATGTGTTATTTTTATCAGCATTTTAGTTTGCCTTCTTTAAATGTATTAAATATAAATTCATTTTACAAAGCACCATGGAGACTTAAATTGAGTATAGCTTGGGTACTAGACCATGGATGTCATACTTATATCTGTATATATTTTTGTTAATACATACATATTTATAATATACCTACTAGCTGTTCCCCGCGCATCAAATTTTTCCTAATCTCGTGGGAATTTCCCAAAATCTCTTTCTTAGCGGACGCCTACGTTATAATAACTATTTGTATGCCTTTCGGTACCAATCCGTTTAGTAGTTTGAGCTTTTCGTTGATAAATCAGTCATTCCGTCAGTCAGTCGCATTTTCCTTTTAAAATAGGGTACCTACAGATGAGAAAACAAAAAAAATTACCAAATATCATTTTTTCGTGCACAACATTAAGTACCTACCCTAATAAGTACCTAATCGATAGCTTGTATTTCTATTTGAACGTCGACCATTGTAAGATTTTATAATGATTGGCAATAGACAATGATTTTTTATTGCCCCTTCGTTGCAGCATAAAAACATCGTATCGAAATCGTGATAGTGTCGTGAGCTATAAAGGAGCGTAATGCGCCTTCCGGCAATCAAGTAACGTTACGACTGCGTAATAACTGTATAAAATACGTTACGTTATCGCTAAAAGACTAATTACATTCTTCACTATATTAACGACAGTTAAATTTTATTGTTTAAGCAAGTGCCTCGATGCTTAATCTTGAAGCTTGAGTTAACGGTAGGTTAAGGAAACGGGTGCATTTAACTTTTAATCTTTATCCAACATGTTTTTTATAGTTAAAGCACAGGTATTTTCTCTTTGTATTAGTGTTTGTTGTTTTAAAATCGTAACAATTGTAACAATAGTCTTCTGAGGTACAGGCAAAAACCTAGTTCAAAAGGCAGTGCTTTTATGTAACTCTGTACTCTGTCACTCACTTTTTTCTCAATAAAGCATTATTACTATTATTATCTTTAGTCAGTCAGGACGGAAAATGCTTAAAAAATACAAAAAGATAAATTAGTCATCTTGTTTTAAGTGTTTGTTTTTATTACACTATCGCAATATTACCGGTGATCCTAGAAAATGCATACATAAAGCGAAAACGTACTCACGCAGACTTTACAAGCGGACTCCTTTCTCCATTTCTTCACGATGTTTTTCTTCAGCGAGTGACGATTAAATAATAATACGCACATGATTACAAAAGTGCGTGCCTTGAATTTGAACTCGAGACCAACGACTATGAATTTTAAAAGAATCGCAAAAAATAGATCTATCATAAACGTGTTTGTAAACTAAGCTATTTTTTATAAAGCTCACGGCAACCAAAAACAGAACGTAGAAACAAAAATATGACGTTACTCCCTTAAAACTCCCGGATCAAACGATTATGTAAATGCCAAGGAGGTTGCTCTCACAAGCGTAAAGTCTTTCGCAGGTACCTCGGACCGTGTGTGAGTCAGTTAAAATATTACAGTTACCTGAATACGGTAGTTGGACTTATTCAGACGTATGGAGAATTAGTCAAATAGGACGGATGAACTTTGGCTGGGTGAGAGGCCCTACTATTGGAACAAAGTGCTATTTTTTTGTGCTGTAAAATCACAGCTTGTTTGAAGTCATAAAAGAAAGTAATACCTACTTTATTTCTATGTATTAATAAGCAGTGATAGCCTAAGGATATGACCACTTAACCAAGTCGTAGGTCGAATCAAAGTCACGTATGTACCTCTGACTTTTCGTAATCATATTGTGCGTATACGACGACGTCAGTGGTCTAGTGGTTCGAGTACCGGACTGCTGATCACGAGGTCGTGGCTTCGATTCCCACAGGCCACAAACATTCATTGTGATGAACATAAGTGTTTGTGTTTGTCTGGGTGTTTCCTATGTATTATAAGTATGTATTTACAAAAAAAAAGTATATAAGTAGATATTATATCCATTGTCTAGTACCCATAGTACAACCTCTGCTTAGTTTGGGACTAGATGGTGCTGTGTAAAAAATGTCCCAGGATATTTATATACCCAATTAATTATAACTGGCAACCTGCATGCCTCAGAAATCTTCTCAAGGTCATGTGACGGTGTAGTCCGTCAACCAGCACTAGACAAGACCTATGCCCAGTATTGCCCAGCTATGGGACCATTAATGGGTTGATGATCATGATTATGCTAATTCAGGTCAGGCAGCATGTCAGCCTACTGAGATCCACTGCTGAAAAAAGCCTCTCCCATAGACTTCCACAAGAACCGATTATATGCACATAAAACGGGCTTAAAACTTGTTTTTTTTTCACAAATCTAGGCGCTATTCGCCAAAACAAGAAATAAACGAAAGCTCCAGTGTAAATCTCTAGTCTCAAAAAAAATACGAGCTCATAGTAGGGACGCTCATTCGTATCAGTCAAACACTGTCCGGCAGTTTGTCACGGAGTTGCCGCTCCATACCGAGATGAGTCTAGTTGAGTAAATTAATCTTAGTTTATGTCGCTAACTTGACGTTCGTGGATTAAATCGTTTTTATTACGACTTCGGGAAAAGATAACCGTGTTAGATCAACTACGTTCTGGATTTTTAACCATTATGCTATTATAATTAAGACTGCCTCGTTAATCAAGTGGTTGCAAGCGCAACTGCTACGCTAAAGATCCTGGGTTCGATTCCCAAGTCGAGCAGTGATTTCAGTTTTTCTATACCAAATACCCAGTAGCAGCTCGGAGTCTGGATTTGTGGCCGGTTGATGGCAATAGGCTTACATGGGACCTAAACACACGAAATAGGGCACATTCGAACACTGCCTAACATTTCGGCAAATACAGGTGCTTTATGTATGTAATTAAGTCTGTAAAAGTAAAGTTTTATCATTTTGGGTTTAGATTCCACTGGGTTACTGGTTGAAGGGTTTTCTCTAATATACTGAAAGCATCTGTAAACTTTAACTTTATTGTTTTGGGTATACAAGCAGGCGAGCTCTAGACATGAAATATTATCCTTTAAATGTGTTATTATTTCGTTGGGTGGATTGAGTTTAACATGCTGTGTCTAATTAAAACTTCATATAGAATTTGTATATCATAATTGCTTGGTAGGTTAGGTTCATCATTAATTTCAAGGAATGATATCTTTTTGTATTTTTTTAAGCATTTTCCATGCTAAGTTTACGTCACCTTAAGACGTAAGAATGTGAAGGAAGATTTCGACTGACGAGCGAGGATCGCAGTAGCTTAGCGGTCAAAGCGTCTGGTGTACCGAACCAGAAGACGCAGGTTCGAAACCTGCCCGCCAGCCGATGTTTTCCTTTAAAATAATTTCAAAGAAAGTTTTTTGAAATATTACTTTAATTTGGTACACATGATAGCCATCCTCCTCCTCCTTTAGTCGCATTCCTCAATGCTGAGGGTCGTGACCTTCCCTAGGAATCACTTTTTCTCGGATGATACTTCGCCACCCGTTTCGGTCATCCGCCGCCTGGACAGCATCGTGAACCGTAGTTGAAAGAGTGGAGCGGATCTGGTCTGTCCAACGCGTGGGACTGCGGCCTCGTTGTCTTTTCCCTTCCACTTTGCCAGTGACAATAAGTTTTTCTAAATTGTCACCAGGCTTTCTTGCGATGTGACCGAAGTACTCCTAAATCCTGCGTAGGCATATGGTGGATAGTCTCATGGTGATTCTGAGTTCTTTTAGAATTGAAACATTGGTCCGTCGTGCTGTCCACGGTATACCAAGCATTTTCCGCCAGCACCACATCTCAAAAGCATCAATGCGTTTTCGGTCACTCGCCTTCAAGGTCCAGGTCTCCGAGGCTTACAGAAAGATCGAGAATACCAAAGTTCTGACAAGATTTATTTTAGTCTTTTTGGAAATACCCCTATCCCTCCAAACCTTCTGCAGCTGGGACATTGCACTCTTGGCCATTCCCATGCGTCTCCGCACCTCAGTTTCAGATGAGCCATTATTGCTGATGTTGGAGCCCAAGTAAATGAAATCATTGACAGCGTCGAGTCTTAGCCTCTCAGAAATTTGGATATCTTGGGCACGGTCCACTATCATGATTTTAGTTTTGGCGCGGTTTATTGCGAGCCCCATGCTTTCGCTGACCTGTTCCATCCTATCCAGAAGAGTAATCATTTCCGCCTCGTTTGCAGCAAGAAGGGTTGTGTCATATGCGTAGCGCTGGTTAGTGAGTTTCACCCCACCAATGCTCACGCCACCATTCCAGTCTTCACAAGTTTTACGAATGATGTACTCCCCGTAGGCGTTGAAAAGTATGGGAGACAGGATGCAGCCTTGGCGCACACCCCTACTGATGATGATGATGATGAAAGAAGACACAAATTATAATTATTTAAGTGTAGATACCCTAGACACTCAGCTTTGTAGTACGAATATACCTAAACTGGAATTTAATCCTGAACATTAATTAAGCTCGACCCTATAAAACAACAGATATTCATGTTACACCCTACACTACTTCAAACCTATGACACTTTTCAAGGACATTCAATTCTCTATTCATTCTACTGAATAGTCCGAGAAGCGATGAAGTTTTTACACCTTGACATCATCAAGGCAAAATATACCTTAGAACATAGGCCACATTAACTATTCAAGTTTCCCTACTTACTTTTCAAAATTTTCCACGTCAAAAGTCCCATATCTTATTCAGCAACGCAAATTAGACCTGACTCGAGTGTTCGCAGCGAATGGCGTACTTTTTCTATTATTTTATAATTAAATAAACTTCAAGAAGTCTCCTTATTAACATTCAAAAGACACTCTCCCTCATGTTTATTTTTATCATTTACGAAAATTATTTAAAAAAAGTGGCGGTATAGAAAAGGTATTTGTTTCTACCAGCTTAAAAACTCTACTTGCATAGACGAGACACATAGCTGAGCTTTTGATATTAGTTACTTACCTTTAGTTTTGACAGTATTTTAAACTGTGTGTATAGTAAACTGACATATGTTAATTTAATTTTAGTTTATGTGAATATTTTAAAATTACCTATTTTCTCTTCTGTTTATGTACGCCATACTACCTAACCCTTTCGGAACGCTCCAATACAATTGTGCGGGTCATAAAGTCGAGTATAACTCATTAGTTTTACATTGGGAGTGGACGGGCCTAGCATCGTACGATTGTGCGGGAATCTAACTTTCATCTCCCGCGCAAATTTTGTCCGCCGCGCAGTCGATGAGTATGTTTCAACCTGTACAGTTCGTGACTGATAGCACTTCCCGACTTGGCGAAAGTAAGTACCTACTATTGTTTTATTTTGTAAGTGTAGTAATTTACGATTAATTGATTAGAAAACTAGTTAAATATGCAATGTTTTTGTGATAACAGTGGCTATTTTCAAGCAAACGCTTTTGTGTAACTGCATAACAAACTTTATTGACACAATTGTATCGCCATGGGCCCTACATTACCTTATGCGTATTTTTATTAACTAATGATTATTAATTTTTCACAGTTTCCGCACCATGAGTCCGGTTATAAACGACGCTGCCATCAGAGAGATGCTCAATAACTCTGGGAACGAGGACGATGACAACTACAAAATCAATTTGGACAACTTTATCGAAGAAAACCCCGAATGTTCAAGTTTCATTTCTTCTGACGAAGGCGAAGAAAGTGATGACTATAACATACCTCCGAGTATGCTAGCAGGATGGCAGAAGAAGCCTTTCAATGGCAAACCTCTTCCAGAAGATGTTGTTCGTGATCCAGGAGATATTAAAACTGAATATTTCGAGCCCTATTTACTGTCGAGCTCATGGAATTGATGGCTTTGACCACAAAGCAATATTATATGACCAATACTAGTATACAAATGAAACCTGTTTTTTCTTTACTGGATATAAAGAAGTTTTTCGGAATACCTACATGCCATTTATGGGTGTATAAAACTTCAATTGTGACCCTCACAATTGTTAATAGGAAATAAAGGGCCCAGTTTGATACAATTGTTGGTATATGAATTTTCCAAGATGGCGGCGGAAAATCTGGAAAATTATATCAGATTCGTAATCTGTGGCCCCAAATTACCTAAGATTCAAGTCCCAAAATACAAATTTCTGTGTAGTTTAAGCGCCGGTCCGAAAGGGCTAAGTATCGTTTTTCCTATTCACATAAGTCCATCCAAAGGTTGTCTGTAAGAGATCAATATTAGCGATAAGACCTCCCATTGTACCGTTTATTGTTTATAAAATTGTTCCTTAAATTGGTTTTGGTGTGCAATAAAGAATAGTCTATCTATCTATTTTAGACTGGCAAATGATCTACCTAACTTTTTTGTAAACGTTCCTCATGTTGTTGGATATAAAACAAGCTTGTGGAGAAGTATTGTATTATTCTTTGTCTTCCATATATGTGATCTATTTTAACGTCAAACTGTTACTTTTATTAGTAACAGTTTACTACTTTACACACAACAGAATATACCCCTGTATTCCTCGAAGAAGGGTTAAATAGAGGTGTACAGTTACTGCTTTTCTCATACGGTTTTTCAGTATGCTTAGGTCCCATGTAGTGATGGGGTGAGCCTGTTGCCAATTACAGAGTACAAATCAAAACTGTGCTACTCTTGGAAAATTCATAGAAAAGTCCAAAAACACATTGCTTCATCAGGGCATCGTGGAATCCAGGACCCAATTATATATATATCAATACTAATATTATAAAGAGGGTTTGATTGTTCGTTTGGTATTGAATAAGCTCCGAAACTACTAGACCGATTTGTGAAATTCTTTCAGTGTTAGATAACCCGTTTATCGGGGAAGGCTATAGGCTATATTCTATCACGCTGCGACTAGTAGGAGCGGAGTAGCAATGAAAAATGTTGCAAAAACGGGGAGAAATTTTGACCACGCGGGCGAAGCCGCTGGCGGGAAACTAGTTTGTTATAAAATACCAATTCTACGAGTAACTAAAGCCACTTGTCTTTTTGACATACAATTTACCGTCCCAATATCTGTAACTCCAGTCTTAGAAAGATTAGCGGCACATTAGTTAGCAAGGTTTACCAAAGCTTAACCAAGTTCTGCGTACCTACTCGGTAACTAACTGCAGGCTTCAGAAACTCATTGACTAGATTATCCAACTTAGCTTTAGGAGATTTCACACACGGGAAACCCAATCAGTCATGATCTGATAATGTTAATGTAATATATATAATCTATGTAACTGTCTGTCTGTCTGTCCGCATTTTCATGCCTAAACCGCTGAACAGTTTTGATAAAACTCGGCAAGGAGATGAGGAATGATATAGGCTTCCTTTTGTCTCAAAAAGTTCTTTGATATGCGAGAGTAACCACACGCAATAGCCAGTGTTAACAATTTAATATTTATGTATGTCTTAATAAAAATAAAAATACATTTAACTGGAACATTGGGCTATGTGAAGTCACTCTTCTCAATTCACTGAACGGATTGTTCTGAAATTAGTCATACAGGGGTGTCCGCTAAGAAAGGATTTGAAGAAATTCCCAAAGAATAATTCATATTTCTAATTAATATATATCATAATATAAATAAATAAATAAATTCCTTTCTAATCCTTCTTTTAACTCGAGATCTTTATAAAAATCGTATTGTTTTGTTCTTTTAGAATTTAAAGCTAAAAATGTACATTGCATAAACTCATAATCCTCTCGCAGAACAACAAAAAATATGAAAACAAAATAAAATATTAAAATCAATTAGACCCCTCCCGTTACGTCACTATTTTAATTTCCATAATCCTTATCCGGGCTGGCGGTATATTGTATTTTCTGGTAGAATTGTGAATTTGTGAGGGAACAATTATACAACTATTGGGATCCTTGGAGTGTATTAAATAAATAATGTCGGCGCCTGGGGCACGGACGGACCCGTTTACTCAAAACCTTACCAATGTTGACTGTCATTTCATGATCGAAAGATATTTGTATAGTTCTCGCCAAACTTATTGTCCGGGTTGAAGTTGGCACGAGCTAACTTTAACCCGGCCGTAAAAATCGGAGAAAGAAAAATATTAGATTGTAATAAATAAAAACAAAAGCTCAAGTTGTAGGCTGTCCTTTTAAATTATTTTAGTCCAATTTCTTTCTTTCTCCGATTTTTACGGCCGAGTTAAAGTTAACTCGTGCCAACTTCAACCCGGACAATAAGTAATATTAGATCTATACTCTATAGGTACAGATTTGGATAAGAAACCGTTTTATGCAAATAAATATTAAAATTGTGTGATCTGCGTTAGTTGTAAAGTTTTTATATAAAACCTTTGCCCGCGGCTTGGTTCCCATGGAAGTTGATTTTTTTCCCCCGTTTTAGCAACATTTTTAATTAATACTCAGCTCCTATGGGTCGCAGCGTGATGATATATAGCCTATAGCCTTCATCGTTAAACAGGCTATCTAATACTGAAAGAATTTTTTAAATCGGACTAGTAGTTCCTGAGATTAGCACGTTCAACCAAACAAACAAAGTCTTCAGCTTTATAATAATATAAAGATATTCTTTTAAATATTCTATTGTTTTTTAAACATTGTTTTTAATGGTTTTCATTATAACTCAATATTATGTACTAATGTACCCCCAGTTCAACGGTATGTTTAGCTTCTATGTAATAAGAGGCGAGCCTAATGCCATCAACTGGGAATACTGGGAATTTCACAGAAAAACCCAACGACGCAACGACCCGGGAATCGAATCCAGCACCTCTAGCGTAGCAGTCGCGCTTGGGACCACTAAACCAACGAGACAGAGAGAATGCTTAATAAAAATACGTTCGAGTTACCTTCGAAATATGAAAAGGAATGCGGACCGGCCGAAAACCAATGGTAGCACCCAGTTTATTTAGGCAGCTATCTAACTCGCATTTCTTTGTCAGCCTCTTTACCTCACTGAATAAAATATTCGGGATATCTTCACTTCCGAACACCCTTGGTATATTAAAGGCCTTTTGGTGCCAAGTTATTGGTAAAGCGAACGCGAAAGGGTACGTTATCGGCTATCGACTTACTTAATAATGTTATCATGTTGGAGGCTTTATTAATATTTTTTGGAAGGTGTTTTTTACGTCTTACATTTTTTATAAAAGATTAATAACATTTCTAATTCTATTTAGTGGCTTATAAATTAACGTACTTATCGTCAAGGTCTTGTAGAAATGGCCTCCCAATGCCGATATCTTGTGCGAATCACTAAACATTTTTGCTGTCCATCCGTTTGGAATGTAATAAAATTAATGAGTTGGAAAGAAAAATAGCTTGACACGAGAAATACTCTCAGTGATCAAGGTCGACCTATATTTTTATTACTGTTCCCTTATTACCTAATGGCACATATATTTTATTTTTCTTAGAAATCAATGTTTGTTTTTAGACGATGTTGTGGTTGTTTTTGTTACCTGATTCGTGTTTGCGTTGGTGTGGGTAAAAAAAACATTTTATTTATGTCTGGACATTGCAAGATATCGAAATGTTTGCCCCGAGCCTAACAACCAGAAAACATAGACATTGTCTGCGTTTTCAGTTTTTTTTTGTTTTAAACAGTTTGCACATCGTTTTTGGCATTTATTTTTATATCACAGACCAATATTCGATTTTAGGTTTATATAAGCCAGTTAAACTTAGCTAATACCCATTGTACAGAAGGAAATTCTTGTGTAAGGACAAGGTAATATTGGTGGACCAAGAGAGTATCAGCCTTAAACTATGACGTCAAACTGTGCCGTCGATATACTAAGTCATATACATATATCTACACAAATAAATAAAATTAAAGTGTCTGTTTGTCATTTCAAATTAATAAAATAACTAAGGCAATTTCATCAAAAAATCAATATTTAAAATTGTTGTCCGTCTGTCTGTCTGTCTGTCTGTTTGCTCCAACTAATCTCTGAAACGGCTAGATCGATTTTAACGGGACTTTCACTAAGATAGCTAATGTTATAAGAAGGAACTTAGACTACTTTTATTTTAGAAATATATAATAGTAATTATTTATTTATTTCTTCACAGTTCACAAACCAAGTACAAAATAGATACTATTTATTAAAAAAAAATTGATCAACACGAGTAACACCGTGGTAAACATCTAGTTTTTTCTATAAAATGTAAAGAAATCATGTCTTTGGACTTTGAGAGATAAAAAATAAAATATTCACCATAGCTATGGTTCGGGGCGATTCAGGAGGGAGTTCCTTTCAATTTCTTTTGATCAGGATTCCATTTTATCGTCAAAAAAAGATACCTATAGCATTTATTGTTGTCATTCAGTGTTCATTTTACATAAGACACGTGATTTTTCGTACACGTAGCATTCGCGTTTAGAACTACTAGGCTAACGAGGCAGTGTGGGCAGGAAAACTTTGTTTTTTTAACCCTTTTAATTTTATTAAACCCCGACGCAAAAACGACGGGGTGTTATAAGTTTGACGTCTCTGTGTGTGTGTGTCTGTCTGTGGCATCGTAGCTTCTGTTTTTTTATTTGAAAGGTGAATTATTCGGGAGTGTTCTTAGCTATGTTTGATGAAAATCGGTCCATTGCATTGCGGCCATCGGTCGATGGCCGCCGCCACAAAATAGCGGATTACATATTTTTTCAGAACTCCCTCAATATGGGTATCAAATGAAAGGGCTTAGCTAGGAGAACACTATGAAAATTTTCAAATCCAAGATGGCCGCCACCACAAAATGGCAAATTACATTTCGTGTCGGGGGTTCTCTATTTTTTTAATTTAGGTTAGGTTATTTACCTACTAGCTTTTCGCCAGCGGCTTCTCCCGCGTTGCCTGGGTATTTATTATAACTTTCATCCCCTATTTCAACCCCTTACAGCCTTTTTTTGGCATTAATAAGTAGCCTATGTCCTTTCGCAGGCTCTAGGCTATCTGTGTACCAAATTTCATTTAAATCGGTTCAGTAGTTTTAGTGTGGAAGCGCGAAAGACACACTTATAATCTGCATCTTGATCTAATTTATAAAATACGATATACAAAATTATAAATTAATTATTTCGTGGAATATCAAACAGATTCCTCTAAATAAACTAAAATACCGCCAAATTATTTAAGTTTATTTGACAGACGACAGACAGAGGTACTTTCCCATTTATAATATTATAGTAAGGATATTAATAAG
Source organism: Acronicta psi (assembly GCA_946251955.1). Classification (NCBI taxonomy): domain Eukaryota; kingdom Metazoa; phylum Arthropoda; class Insecta; order Lepidoptera; family Noctuidae; genus Acronicta; species Acronicta psi. The sequence goes on along the minus strand of OX276475.1, from coordinate 2,448,556 downwards.
GATGTAATGGTCTCTTACGTTAATTATTCAGTATCTATTAATAATATGATCATAAACTTATCCAAAATATAAATATTCAATAAGCAGTGATAGCCGGCGGATATGACCACTGTACTGCCTAGTCGTAGGCTTCGAGTTCAAATCCAGAGCACCTCTGACTTTTCGTAAACATGATTAAGCACGTCTACAATGGTGAAGGAAAACATCGTGAGAAAACCTGCATGTTTGCGAGATTTTCTCGACGACGGGCGTGTGATATCTATCAACCCGCATTAGGCCAGCGTGGTGGACTATAACCTAACCCCTCTCATTCTGTTAAGGAGATGCCTGACCAGTACCCCAACCATGAGTTCTATCGAATGGCTTTCGATAAGTTTTTTACGCATCGAAACGCTGTAATCTCATAGCGGATTTTAGTTCCCTACGTAACCGCTAGAGGCGCTGCGAGTCTAGTGTCGATTAGTCGATTACATTATGATGAAAATAATGTTTATCTGAGTGTTTCTTATGTGATACGTAGTATACGTATTTACAACAAACAAGTATTATTAGCCCCTCTGATTCTCAGAGAAGACCAGTGCCCAGCAGTTGGACAGTAAATAATGGTTTGATGATTGATTGAATAAGTGCGTACCTACATAATAATATAATTTTCACTTTAATCACAATAAAAGTAAAGAATGGCCCATTGGTCACATGGTCACAAGGGTCGCAATAAGGTCATAGGTTTTATCAGATTCCTCAGTAGCAGTTCAGAGTCCGGTCAGTGTCAATAGGCTCAAAACTGACGAACTGTAGATGAATAGAAACCCTACGTAACCGCTAGAGGCGCTGCGAGTCTAGTGAGCAAATTTCATGGTCGAGGCACAGCAGTGGGACGACTAATAGGTTGAAACGATGAAATATTCAATATACCTCTACATAAAAGCGTAGTACAGGTACCTAAATTGTAAATATATATAGTTATAGTTTATCTTCAACCTATTTACTGCTCCACTATTGGGCACGAGTTTCCTCTTAGAATAAAAAGAGATATGCTGTACTCATTGAGATACCTACTAAAAAAATACTTAATTAAAAAAATGAAAATATAATGAATATTTTATCAAAATATAAACATATTTTTGGAATAATCCCTATTACCCTTCGTTAAATTACAAATAGTTATTCCTTTAAAGGTAACCATGATTTATGTCCCAAAAACCTTTGAGGCTTTAAAAGGGTGAATAGTAATGAAGAAACGAACCACTAACGAACACAATTCATTCAACAATATGTCTTTTATTTTAATTTTCTTCGTTTCGCGTTTCAGCTATCACGATATCTGAAGTGTTGGCATTTTGATAAACAATGTTATTAATCGTTTCGTGTAATTCTAAGTAGGATTTGGTGCGTGATACGGTGAACGAATGTTTGATTTTTTTTTTCGGCTTTAATAAGACCTTACCCTTATTCGGGCACTTTTCACTTTTCGTGGGTGAATTTGTTGGTACCATTTCGTATATGGTAAAATTCGTATTCAAAGGCGAATTCAAGGCAATCCTGTTTAAATCCAATGTAATGGGTACCTATTGCAATCAACACAAATCCAAATCCAATCAACCTGTACAAAATCCAAACTGGAATTTCACAAGAAAACCCAAAAACACTACTCGACCTGGAGTCGAACCAAGGAACTCCAACGTAGCCATCGCGCCTACAACCACCGGAATGATGAGTTAAGTTAGTTTTTTTAGTTAAATAAAATATCAGTTGACATTTACAAAACTGAAACTATGTCAAAATTATATTTCAAACATTATTAAACTACCAGAATTTACCTTCGGACCAAAATTAAATATGAAAACAAACAGTAGTTGCATGTCCCATAAATCCACCCTCAGACTTATCTGGACGAACAAGCCATTGTGGCCATAAAAACACCATAACTGTGACGTCATAAACCATGGGGACTGTTACGTCATAACGGGCCTCATTAACAATAATCCTTATCGCTTCATACAAGTTTTAATGATACTTTTAAAAGGGGCGTGCTGTGTGAATCGGTGTCGTAATAGAGGCGGGGAAGGGAAATTATACTTGTGAAAAAATAAGAGAGAGGGTATTCTCGAAACAATTATGTAAACCTAAAAAATAAATCAGAGAACCAAAAATAAAGGACTGTAATAAATAAAAACGAAAGCTCACGTCGTAGGCTGTCGTTTTAAATAATTTTGATTCAATTTTTTGTTTTCTCCGATTTTTACGACCGGGTTTAAGCTAGCTCGTGCCAACTTCAATCCGGACAATAAGTTTGGCGAGAACTGTGAGGAATCAAGGATACTATAAATATTTGTAGGAATCGATTACATTATGATGAAAATAATGTTTATCTGAGTGTTTCTTACATACTACGTATTTACAACAAACCAGTATTATTAGCCCCTCTCATTCTCAGAGAAGACACTGGTCTTCTCTGAGAATGAGAGGGGCACTGGGCACTGGCCCAGAAGTTGAACAGTAAGTAATGGTTCGATGACTGATTGAATAAGTGCGTACCTACATAATAATATAATTTTCACTTTAATCACAATAAAAGTAAAGAATGGCCCATTGGTTACAAGGTCACAAGGGTCGCATAAGGTCATAGGTTCTATCAGTAGCAGTTCAGAGTCCGGTCAGTGTCAATAGGCTGAAAACTGACGAACTTTAGATGAACAGAAATACTCTTCTGCGATACCCTTCGCGTATACAGGCTTGATAGTACGTATGTATGTAAGAATTAATGAAAATAATTTGAGAACCCTCGTAAAACCTTCATCAAACTACCATTGAAAGTTATTTCAGTGGCGTCCATATATCAAAAGGTGAGAGTTAATGTTCCAGGGCACGCGAAATGTTGGTGATTAAAATTAATAAAATTAGTTAGTGACGGCAGGTGGGGCAAACATTTGCCCGGTAAATAGGACGGGCAGTTTATGTCCTGTTTATAGAGTGACAGCGGCCACTCGAAATATTCTGACTGCGGGAATGGGTAGGCTTTTTAATTTTGTAACTTTTAAATGTTCGGTACTAATAATTAGTTGTAAAAACAACGTAATTTGTAATAAACGTTTTGTTTTAAAAGTTAGTTAGTAATAAAGTGATAGAGAGGATCTGTAGTTTTTAACTAATTTTATAACTTAATTGTGTAATATTGTTTTATTTTGTATTGTATCTCTGACTCTAGTCGTTTGGCGTTTTTTATTTCTCCTCTATTCACTTTGGTATGTAGGTATTCTAAGAAAAAATATAATGAAGGAAGGTGGAGGGCAAAATTCAATAATTATTATCTTATCTCTATAGAATTGCTTACATATTTAACAATAGATTTCCAGATGATCCGGGCACATGACTTTCGCCTCATTTACACTCATCAATCTCCACATGCACGCTCGTGGGTTTAGGATTGTTTTAACTTATAAAATACTATGAATTATAATTATATAAAAATACATTAAGGATCGGCACATTTCTTGTTAATGGATATGGCTTGAAAATAATCTAAGTCAAAAACATTACCAAGAAATGTTCAACCATACAATTTTTGGTCCATGCGTTCCACAACCTTAAATTATGTAAATTATATTGTACGTTTCATTTCAATTAGATTTTCATACATGACAAAGGAAGGCTGTGTTGTCCGCGTGAAAGCCCGCATTCCCCGGTATCAGACTAATAATTATTTCTATTGTCTTATTTGCCCCGGCTTCCCCGCAGGACAATTAAGGCCGAGGCGTCAGCATTGTCAGCGCGTGGAATGTTCCCGCTGACCGAAGCAAGGTCTGAGCTTCCATAGTTTAGTATTTAGGTGTAGGGGTGAATGACATGATGCGTAGGTACTAGACAAAAACTCATGCAAATCTCTAAGCACAGCAGCCGATCAAAGAAAGCATTATAAGCCCAACAACATCACGTTTATAAGTAGCTAGACTGCAGTCAATTCCTATGGAATATTTCTATGTGGCAGTGCATTATTTGAGTTTTACATTATTGCACCTACCACATCCTATCTGCAGAGAATGGCTAAGGCATTAAGTCCGCTTTTGTAATGTTTTTGTTGAACAAAGTTTAAATAAATAAATAAAAAATCCTCAAGAATGCCATTCGATTTAAAAATATGAAAGATCCGCTAAGGCTTGGCAGTCCATTGGTCATATTCCTATTCCTTAATATGTGTGTCCCTTTACAGTAAATACCGGTAGAAGGTAAAAACAGACTAAGCTCATGGGATAACATTCACTTGAAGCACTGCATAAAATTACAACCGATCCATAATCCAATAGCTGGTGTTAAGTCTCCATCGCTTTTGGATGACAAAAGAAATTATTTTAATATAAACAACAATGCGGCCTCTGAATAAGAGTTATTTCAATATTTTCGCCAACTTTGACGAAGCAAAGGGAATTCCTAAATGCAGCGAAATAATTAGTTAGGAAGCGTGCGCGTAGAACGAGACATAGGGGCGGGAAGTGCAAACAACATTTGACCCAGTAGCCTTACGAATTAAATGAACGACAGGCGATAGCGTATCTGTGCAAATTATATTTGTATAGAAAAACTAGCTTTCCGCCAGCGGCTTCGCCCGCGTAGTCTTGATAACCTTTTTAACCCGCTTTTCTGTTGAAATTCCTGAATTTTCTTTGCTATAAACCTCACGGAGCCCGAGACCTTTCCAACGAATGCAAAACCGTGGTAATCGGTTCGTGCGTTCTGGAGTTATAGCGGCAGGAAGGAAAACCCGACTTATTTTTATATAGTAGATTGTGAAGCGCCTCTCGTGGTTACTTTAGGAACTAGGTTTCTCAGGAATTTCTTCTAAACAGAATTGAGCTCCTAATTAGGCAACCTAGGTAATTGGTTTTTAAGTTTTAAATCAGCTAGTTGTCCTAAGCGCGACTGCTAAGCTTGAGGTTTAGGTCCTTAGTTTGCTTCCCAGGTCGAGCAGTAATGTTAATCGGTCTTTGTTGAGGCGAATGGAGAAGCTCCCTCCTGGGCTAACACTGCCATGGCCGACTTAGAAAAGCCTGAACAGGCTCCGAACCCAGGTCGGCCGTAGTAAAGACAACCTCTACAAATGGGGGTTCATAGACGCTTCTGCCCTTCAGTGTGCATGCGGCGTCTCCCCGCAGACAATGGCCCATCTTTCATCTTGCCCCACATGTCCCGTTAACTGCACACGGGAAGACCTGATAGTCGCATCTACAAACGCTGTCCGCGTTGCTGAGTTTTGGGCCAAACAAGTTTGAGCTCACAACGTGAACTGTTATCTGCCATCGACACGCTAAGAAGAAGTGAATTGGTTTTGCCAGTAAATAGGCTCGCCTCCTATGATATGGGACCTAAACGTATTGGTAAACTGTAGGTATACACTAGTAAAGCTCTGCCTAACACTTCGGGGAAAACAGGTGTGATGGTATAGTTTGACGGTCCCATTGGTTTAGTGGTCACTACCACTGCTAAATCAAACACTTAGCCAAGTTGCAATCTAACATGCGGAATTGCGGATCCACAAACGAATAGAAACAAATGTATGTGAATGACATTTGTAAACGTCAGTTTTGAAATTTTATATCGTTCGTTCGTCGATTCTAATGTCAAATTGCTACTTGTCTACAGGGCATGCGGGCCTAGCCATTGTAATCTAACGTTCGGATCGACGAACGAATTTATTTATTTATTTATTTATTTAAATTGGTTCACCAACAATTGCTTACACTAGTGTTGTGACAAAGGTAACATGTTAGAAAGCATATGAAAGTGTAACAATCACTTAAAGGTAAACTCTGCATGCAATATTAAAGAAAATACATTAATTTAAGTCGTACATTAATATGCTATACTAATTTATATTAATTTACGCTCATAAACACCTTGAAATCTCAAAACAGAAGTAAATATGGATCAAATTAACGTTGAGCATGGATCACAAAGATGTATAGTTAATATTACAAATTAAACTTAAACACTAAGTATTAACATTAAATGCTTTATTAAATCAACATTAAATACATGCGAAATCGTTTGTTAATGGCTAATCTAGGTTGAGATACTTATGGAAGTTGGCTTTTAGCTTGGGTAAAGAGTCAAAGTGCAGATCAATTTGGTCACCACAGCTGTTCACAACCCTACATAACCTTGCGACAGGAGAGTTGGCACCCAGAACCGTTCTAATCTGTGGCGGGCAGAGTGGTGTTATTGCCCGGCGAGGAATTCTTGAGGGGGCACGGAAGTTAAAAAGGCTCAGTATCTGAGGGCAGTCAATTTTGTGGGTCATCACTTTGCACACAAACATTGCGTCGATAAGGCGACGGCGGTTCTCCAGCGATATCATTTTAAAGTGTCTCAGTCTACCGTTGTACGAACGAATTTTTTTCGATAATCCGCTGGAAAACGCCAAGTGCCATAGAAAACGCTTTTGAACACGCTCTAGGCGCAATGTGTGCGTGGCATAGTGTGGCCGCCAGACCATGCTGCAGTATTCCACTGGACTTCGAATCAAGCTGTTGTAAAGCATTATTTTGGTGTTATAACACTTAAATTGTTTAGAATTTCTTATAACAAATCCTAGCATTTTAGCGGACTTTTTTACTATGTTGTCTACATGTGGGATAAAGGTTAATTTCCTGTCAAATATGATGCCTAGGTCCTTTATTATGTCTAATTCACAAATTTTATCATTATTGATATAATAATCGTGTTCCATAAAGTTGTGTTTTCTCGTGAATTTGACATGGTAACATTTGCTAGAATTAAGATGCATAGCATTGAGTTCACACCACTGTATGAGCCTGTCTAGATCTGTCTGTAAGTTGGAGGCGTCAGCTTTAGATTTAATAACTTTGACGAATTTTAGGTCGTCAGCATACATGAAAAGATTTGAGTGTTGGAAACAGTTTGGGACGTCATTAATAAAAAAATTAAATAATACCGGGCCCAAGTGGGATCCTTGCGGCACACCAGAAGAGATATCTCGCGTAATTGATTGGAACCCATTGATCACGACAAAGAAGGACCTTTTCGCCAGATAGGAGCTCAGCCATGAAAGCAACGATCCAGTGATACCGTACGCTTGTAATTTGTGAATCAGTACTTTATGTGAGACTTTATCGAAAGCCTTACTGAAGTCAGTATAAATGACATCAGCTTGATAACCTGAATCGATTGCTCTCGTTAATAATTCGGTAAATAATATAAGGTTAGTACTTGTGGATCTGGATTCTACAAAGCCATGTTGCTCGTCACTTAAGTACAGTTTCAGGTGGTTTTGAATTAATGGGCAGATCAGAGATTCAAAAATTTTTGCGAGTGTAGATAGGATTGATATGGGTCTATAATTTGAAATTAAGTCCTCATTGTTTGATTTATGGATGGGTACGACCTTTGCCAGCTTCCATTTTGAGGGAAAAACACCAGAACTCAAAGATTTATTGAAAATAACTGATAGTGGAATAACTAATTCAGTCGCACACTCATAAATAAAGATAGGTGGTAGTCCGTCCGGCCCCGCACCCTTATTGCAAATCAAGATTTTTTAGTTTCTTGTATAGAGCTTCGTGACTAATACTATGACTCGATAAACATATGCTATTATTATCAAAGTTATTTAAAAAACTTGTGTCACATCCATCTTTAGCAGGGCTATAAACTGAGGAAAAATAAGATGCAAAGAATTCACAGATCTCTAAGCAATCGGAGGACGTGGCGATGCCATCTGTCATGGTTATTGGATAGGCGCTAGAACCACCCCGTTTGCTTTTTACGTAAGTCCAGAAGAGTTTTGGGTTAGTTCTGAGACCCTGTTCCAATCGCTTTATATAATTGTTGTAGCAGACAGTTGCAAGGTTGTCACATCGTTTGCTGATGAGTTTTAATTCAATTTGATCTAATGGGTTCTTGTAAATATTGAAGCGTTTTCTGATCTTATTTTTACAATTTAACAATTTAATAAGATTCCGGTTAAACCATATTTATTATTTTTAGGTATTCGAGTGGATATATATTTTTGAATACCTGAATTAACAACGTCATAAAAAACCTCCAACATCTCATCGACGCCGTGGTGTGCCCCCAGTAACTCCTCCCAGTTAAGTTCTTTTAAGTATTTTTGAATTGGTATATAGCTTGTTTTATGAAAGTTTGGTCTCGAATTGACAAAGTTATATGGAAGTTTAGCCTTCTTATTCAGAGAAATCACTATTTCAAGGGGTGGATGGTGTTGGTCAATGTTACTTATTGGATTAATACTTTGGCTCACATTACATAGCGAATGGTTACAAAATACGAGATCCAACATACGTCCTGAAGTGTTTCTAATATTGTTGAATTGATTGAGCTCATTAACATACATGAAGTCTAGCAGAGCCTCACTGGTGTTAGGTAACTTAAGGTTATTCTTTGAGGAATCAACCATTTCCCAGTCGATATTACCCAGATTGAAATCACCTAACATGCACACGTATGAATCATGAAGCTGTTCAAAAACTGCGTTACATTTGTCCAAAAAGTGTTCTAAGTAAGAAATGCGTACAGGTGGTGGTAAATATACTACACAGAGAGCCACTCGACATAAAGATCGAGCCACAGGAAGTTCTAAATTTACCCAAAGGTCTTCACAATTACTTTCGAATTGCGCAGTTCGTTTCGAATTGATAGATTTTTTAACAGCTAATAAAACCCCCCCTCCTTCTTTGCCATTCTGTAAACTGGAACTTTCTCTGTCCCTCCTGTAAACTACGTATCTGTCATCGACAAGCTCACTGCTTAGCACAGAATTATTAAGCCAAGTTTCCGAAATAATAATTACATCGTAGTTATTACAACATACATTTCGATAAACCATATGCGTTTTTGTTCTTAGGCCTCTACAATTTTGATAAAATATTTGAAGACTATCGAATTTTGTAATAAACAATTTAGTTACAAAAGCATGCATTTAAAGTATGTGAAGCAAAAACATTATAATAAATTATTTAAGGAGTTCAGGTTTTTTATAAGAATATGGTCCGCTTCTTCAGTCTTCCTCACAAAAATTCTACCATTTCTTACCCAGACGAATTTGTACCCCTTGTCCTTAGCTTTAAGTCTGGTAGCAGCATGCAGCGCTTTATTAGAAGGGGACAAATGTTCAAGAACAAATACTGGATTCTTTTTGCCTGCCAGTCCAAGGTCTGTACTATTAAGCTTATCGGAGTTATCTTTGTTCTTATTGTAGTTTATAACAGAAGCCAAGAGCTGATCGCGAATTCTTGGTGAGGACAGCTGGACCACAACGGAGCGCGGGCGAGTATTAGTAGAGAGTAGAGAATAGAAACAAAATGTATAGAAATGACACAAGCTTTCGACAAATCGGGCTGTCACTAATGTCATTTCCATACCGTTTTGTTTCTATTCGTTTGTGGATTCGAATGTCAAATTGCAACTTGTCTAGCCCCCCAGGACTTCAATCATAGTCGTCACGATTAATATAACTAGGCTAATGTAGCAGACAGTCAAACTTTATATAAATATTGTAACATGCGTTTGGTCCGTGTGTATCCTAGGGATGCATTAATAATGCAGTGACGCGACGCGAGACGGGGGACGGCGGCCGACGATGGTAGAATGGTAGGATGGTGGCCGCGCCAATCACATTAAAATAACCCCACTACAGCTTAACATGTACCTTATTGTTCGGGCATAGCTTTCTTTATATATTTCGCGGTTCTTTTATTTTACGAAGATTACGGCTTAAATGGCAATGTAAATATTGATTAAATATTTAACTTTATTGTAGATGTTATGTATAATTTTATCAAGATAATTAACATAACATACCATCCCCATTCCCCAAAACGGCGGCAAGGCAAAAGGCAGAGGTACACCTCTGCTCGCCTGTACACATTTAGTAGGTACACTAAATGTGTACATCCACAGTTAGGCTAATAATCATACACGACGCTAAGCGTAAACTAACACTTCTTCTTCCTAGCCTTTTCCCAACCACGTTGGGGTCGGCTTCCAGTCTAACCAGGATGCGGCTGAATATCAGTATTTTACACGGAGCGACTGCCATCAGACCTCCGCAACCCAATTTCTAGTCAATACCGATATTCGAAGGAAAGACTGGTTGTCAGGCATTTTAGGCTTCTGACTACCATTAACGATTGCCATAGGTGTTCGTATGACAACCGGGACCGACGGCTTTACGTGCTATCCGAGGCACGGAGGGACTGACCGCGGCAAGTGTAGCTTAACCTTGCAGATCGGTTGATCAGCGTATTTACAACTTGGCCACGAGCCTCTCTAACGTAACGTTTACGTTTAAGGTAAACTTACACTTCAGTAAGTCAAATTGTAATACAAATTTGACACACGGAAGCGTTCTTTTACGCTTAGCGTCGCTGAGGCTGAGATTCGGAGAAGAGACTCAGCATGAACTTACGCTTCCGTATGTCAAATTGTAATACAAATTTGACATACGGAAGCCTTACTTTACGCTGAGCATCGTCTCTGAATATTAGCAGTCAATATATAAGCCTTACAGAGTACTAATGTACAGGCCAAATGTTTACTATGCCTATTTACTTTTTTCGTCCTTATTAGTGAAGTTTATTTCTTTACCATAATACTTATCTTTACAGGTCTTAAACCTAAAATAACACAATAAACTTACTACTTATATTCTACTTCTTCTACCAATGGCCAAATTTTTATATTATTTGAATGGTGGTTTTAGTTAGTGGGTTAGTGGTTCTAGGAAGTACAAGATCAAAGACACCGTGGTCCGTGACACATTGCCTGTAGTACTTATATAAAAAAATCGTGACAAACAGTGTCAACATTTCCTAGAATTCTAAACAGGACGAGGAAATCGCCGAAATCACGTTCTATCAATGGGCCCCACGCAGGCCTACCATTGGTATTCGTCCCGTGATCTCGTCTCGTGGCTCGTGAGTCTGACTGCGTGTGTCGGCCGCATAGCCTTTGACACCGCCGTAGCTGTCACGTTGGGTGATGACGTGAATTTTAAGCAGATCACCATGGTAGGCCCCTTTAATGATAATGAACACTGCATTTAATATAAGCTGGGTTTTAAGGCTCCTTTATGCACTGACCTAATTTTGGTGGCATAAAAATTTGTGTGTGTGCAAAGAAAGAAAAAAAGAATTTATATGTATATGTGTGTGTAATATATTCAAGAGATTAGTAAAACAAATTTTGGGTTATCAAATAATTTCCTCATTGGCCTAGTTGTCGTCAGCGTGACTGGTACGTTAGCAGTCCTGGCTTCGATTACCGGGTTCCAATTGTTCCCAAATTCCCAGTAGCAACTGTCAATAAGCTCGCCCCATAAGGGACGAAGAAAATATACCGGCGAACTGTTAGGTTTGATGTGTGTTAAAAAAAAGGATTAAGTAGATACTTTTATTATTTCATAAAAGTAAGTAATTAATCCACAAACAGCATGTATGCTTGGTATATAGAAGTATATAGTATAGTGGCAACCGCAGCTTAAGGATTTTGTGAGACCTTAAATCTTTCACAATAAGATTAGCAATTACTAAGCAATTTATTAGTGTTGGTAGTTGGTACCTTCTTCACACGTTTCTCAACAGACATACATAATGAAGTAAAGGCTCATTAGATATTCTTTCGTCGTTCATTCTCAATTTGAGAACTCGATTACCCTTAATAAATTTGACAAAGGAAATTAGCAGATCCTGATAAAGGTCTCGTCGTTTGATTAAAGCCTCATTTTGGGACGAATTTGATAAATTAGTGTCATTATTAATGCCTCTAAATTTAATTATTTTCGTAGTCAAAAAAGTTTGCTAAGCGCTTAGTTGATTATATTTTTATAAAAGTTCTAAAAAAGTAATTCATGATTTGAACTATGATTGTTGACTTGAACAGACATTTTACCCCGACTTAACAGAACACACAGACGAAGCTACTCTTGCAATTAATGATAATTACCTAATATGGATGTATGCATTATTATGTAGTAGAGCAAGTAGTGGAAAAAAGCATTTTTAACGGATAAGTATGTTATTAGTCGCTCATAAGTAAATGTATCTCTATGGGGGAGGCGTTCGTTCAGCAATGGATCTTTGGCTGGTATGATGAAGTAAATAAAATGAAACACAAGTTACTAAGAATACAAGCCGTTTTTATTTCCATTGTAACATTTTCATCCACAGTAACATTATTACGACAGACGTAAAAATAAGTACCGTATTAACAAAACATAAAAAATAATCCGTTTCGAGAAAAGTGGGTCAGATCTTCTCAAGAAACAAGAAGGTATAACAAGACAACCGGTAAATCCCTCTTTAATCCATGGGATTTGCTATGTCTTCACAGAGATGAGATTCTTCTAAGAAAATGCTGTTTTATAGTAAAAAGTACTTTTTACAAAACAGGTTTGTTATATTTGAGATACTGGCCAAATTGTGCGAAACACGTTATTAAAAAAATAAAGTCGAAATTTGATGTTCTTCAAAGCAAGTCGCAGGTATACTCGCTACGTATCATGACGTGTCTTCGGGTAGGGAAGCTTAGTTTTATATAATAAAAAACTTTAATTTATCTCAGAATCTTGTGGTTAGTCAAAGTAAAAAGTAAATAGATATCTCACTTATATTTTTCCAAAAATAGCTCAACAAAATACGTAATAAACGGCTAAGATCAATTTTTCTTAATAAGTAGACAGATTAATAATTTGGATACATAGTTTTCTAAATAAAACTAAAAGCACGTATTTTAAGCATTATAATAAAGGAAAAGCCTGGAACGGCGTTCGTGGCGCTATCTTGCGGAAAAATTAGAAACTACAGAGTTCCCTCAGGAGTGAGGAGGATGGGAGGGATTTAATTCCAGCGCTGAAACATAGATGGCGGGGACTTAGGAATTCTAGTGGCATCAATAACAGTAAAAATAGAGTAGTTACTATTGAAGTTTTATCGAGTTTATGGAAGAAAGAACACCTTTTCAATTATATAAACAAATTAAAAAATATATATACTAGCTAGTGCATGCTGATTCACTCGTGCGTGCCCCAAAGGATTTCTAAGAGAAAAGGTATCTATTTCCTTTCTCAGTATGCATTTACGCAATCTATCTCATTACTGAATTCATTCTGTAGGCATTAATTTATTATTATAACTAGCTTTTGCTCGCGTTAGTGTGAAATACCTAGTTATTATTTATTTATATGACTTAAAATACAAAGTTTTAGGTACTTTCAATTTTTCATCCCCTATTTCAACCCGTTTTCACGACAAAAAGCCCCCTTTTGTATACAGTCATGATGGCATGTGAATAATCTAAAGTGAAACAAACAAACAAAATGGCAGATTAATAAAAGCGATGTCTTGTATATCGTGCAGAAATTTAATAAACAGTCCGCCTGTCTGTCTGTCGAGTGAGATTGAATTCAGATTCACTTCTTCTTCACCCCACGATGGCGTCGAGACAACATCTTTGATTAGATTCTTAAATAGCAATTTAATACCTCAATGTATGATTTGAACTTTGTGCTCTCAGAGAAATAAATAATTCCTTTTGCTTTCACGCCTAAAGCGCTTTACCGATTTTGATGAATTTTGGTACGGCTTTTGCTTTTGGCTTTTGTTGCGAAAAATGCCTAGAAGTGGTTGAGATAGAGTATGGAAGTTTGTATCATCATCAACCCATATAGGTACTGTCCCAATGCTGGGCACGAGACTCCTCTCAGTATGAGAGGATTAGGCTATAGTCCACCATGCTAGCCTAATGCGGGTTGGCAAACTTCACACGCCATCGAGAAAATCTCTCAGGCATGCAAGTTTCCTCACGATGTTTTCCTTCACCGTTAAATCGTGTGATAATTACGCACATGATTTCGACAATTCAGAGGTGCGTGCCTTGGTATTAAATCAAGACCTTTGACTTGGCAGTTGAGAGATCACACCCCTAGGCTATCGCTACAAAGTTTGTAAGGGAGTCCGTTATTATTGAAGACAAAACAATGAAACTTTGTAATTGGGCACTTGTTTTTCGTTATGAAATTTCGACCTACATGGGCAAAATAGGGAAGTTCTTATGGAATAATAGAACATATTAGGTAACTTTCGCGATAACTCGTGGTGAAATGCTAATCATCCTCCTGCCCTTATCCCTATTCACTTGCAGTGTGTCTTTTTCTTCCATACAGCTCTATTAGCCGTCATCTCATCATTCACTTTCTTTATGGTCATATCTTTTCTCACACAGTCTTTTCTTTGGTCTTCCTCTTTCTTTATATCCATCCAAATTTATGCTTAAAACCTTTTTGGTAACATGCTCTTCACTTCTACGCATCACATGTCTATACCAGGCTAAGCGGTTACTGCACAACTTTTTAGTAACCGGTGCTACTTTCAAACTACCTCTTATATACTCATTCCTGACCCTGTCCATTCTTGTAATTCGTGGTGAAATGCTTATATCAAATATAATAAAGTCGTAGTGGTATATAACCAACATTATCTTAATCGAACCCTCTGGCTGCAGTGTCTGCATTTATAAGCGTCTCACAATAACTTACACGGTTCGTCCATTGGGAGTGCAGTCGCTTCTCGCTTACATGCCGCCGTGACATTTGCTCTAACCGCCGCTATTCTCGGAGGGCGCCACCGGAAAGGTTAAATGCTATGAGTTACGACCACGTTTCAGCGAATATCGGATATCGTTTACTTGTAAAAGTGCAACATTTACATATAAAAGTCAATTGCCCCATGTATGGAAGAACAGCTTGAGAAGGTATGTACCTATGAAAAAAAAAAGTATTGAAAATCCACGACTGCTACGCTAAAGGTCCTGGGTTGGAATCCCGGGTCGAGCAGTGTTGTTGGGTATTTCTGTGAAATTCCCAGTACCAGTCTTGATTTATGCCCGGTTGATGGCAAATGTTTGGGGTAGGGCTCGACCCCTACATGGGACCTAAAACATACCGGCTAAATGTGGGTGTACATTAGTATGCCTCTGCCTATCCCTTCTGTGATGGTATGAAAATCCACTGAACAATGCAGGCGAAGCTGTACCAGGATCTTGCTGTGATCAGTGTGTTTATGGGTAACCACTTAACACAGCGAGGTCCCGGTTGTCAGACGAACACAGAAGCTCAAAAAGGCTGACAACCAGTCTATCTTCAAGTTTGTTTTTACCACCAGGGTTGCAAACAAGCATGCAGCCCGCTTGATGGTAGGTGGTTACCACAGCATACCGAAGCATCACTCACGCGTTGCCGACCTTGCAACAACCTCGAACAAAAACCTTGAAGAACCCCATGCTGATATTGGTATTGCCCAGAAATTTCAGCCACATCTAGTAATACTGTCGACCCTAAGAGACTGTGGGTAATGTCTTTTACCCATAAGGCCTTGGTTTTCTTTGTAACGTTATCCTTGACTACATTTTCTAAGTTAGACCAAACCACACACCCTGTTCAATAGTTATTTAATACTTAATCCAAAGTCTGCTAGTTAAGTGGATAGCTGCTAAACTTGTTAATTAAGTATCGCACAAAGGCGAGTTAAGTGGTCGCCAGGAACCGCAAGCCACTTGAAAATTTACCATACAAGTTGTGTGTTCCAGTGAACTAGTACAGTGTTACTTGCAAGAGACGTTGTTAGTGAAGGCAGCACCTTTACAATGTTTCTTTAAAAAAGCATAATAAAGGTAGCCTTAACCGTCAGGAGGAGTCCCAAATGCGTTTCATAAGTGGAGAAAATTGGTTTTTAGATTATTTTGGGTGTAATTAAAAAAAAAAGTTTACCTACGCTTCTTATATAATCGGGTAAAAAGCAGAAATTGAACGAATCCAATGGCTTGGTTTTCCATAGTCATATAACAAGGCTTTCTTTGCAAAGCTGCTCTTAGGTCTTACATTGGCTTTTTTAGAATGTTAAACATACGTCGATTTTATTAGTGTGGTCCTTCAAAAGTTCAAGTGCGTACTACTCACAGGTGTGTATGATAAGATGTACAAACGGAAAACACACAAAAGAAGTATGCAATCACAGCAAGTGGCGGTCTTAGCTTCTGTCTACCCCTGTGCGAAAAAGTTGTGAGTAGTATCGTAATAACTGTAAAGATTTTTATAAGATACTAGCTTCCCGCCAGCGGCTTCGCCCGCGTGGTCTTATAATTTTTTCCCCGTTTTTGCTACATTTTTCATTACTACTCCGCTCCTATTAGTCGTAGCGTGATGATATATAGCCTATGTTACTCGGGGATAATGTAGCTTTCCAAAGGTGAAAGAATTTTTGAAATCGGTCCAGTAGTTTCGGAGCCTATTCATTACAAACAAACAAACAAACAAATCTTTCCTCTTTATAATATTAGTATAGATTATTATTATTATTATTATAGTATAGAGTATAGATTTTGAGTAAACGACCTTTTACGCGTTATAATTATTGCAAATTACTCGTTTTTATTTTTTTCATATTCATGTAAATTGTTTGAGAGAGAGAGGAGAGGAGACCCGTGCCCAGCAGTGGGACAGTATGTGTGTTGATTATTATTATTTATGTAAATTGTATCATCATAATATCATAGTTGAAATCGTAAATATTTAAAAAGTAAAAATACTGTGAAATTTTCTACTACTCTCCTAAAAGCGAAAGGAATTCAGTAGAAGAATTTTTGAGTCATCTATTAAGTTATATTTTCATTCTACCACAAATTCCTGCTCTCCATTGTTCCGTTAATAACTACTTTGATGGGCATTCCGTAAACAGATGGAGCGATGGATTAATGCCATTCTCCAGACACGATTTCGTATGCAGCAATCAGACAGTGTAAATTCACTTCCCAAATGGAGGTACCAAATAGTTCAAATCACAAATTATTTTCTAATAAATGAAAGTGATGTGCCAAAATCATTTTAAACACTGTTTTATCTTAACTTTTGTGGTAAGTCAATGTTACTAACGTCAGTTTTGTGGATGAATTATATTATAATTATATTGGTGTACATACCATAACTGATAAAATAAATAACACTGAATATAATTTTCTCAAGTATTCAGCGTTGACGCATATAGTTCATGACGTTTTGATTTTTTTTTTGCTGTGTACCTTATTTCTTCAGTAACTTCAGTTCAGTAAATATATTTTTTTCTCAAAAGTTTACTCAAAATCTCTTTCAAAGTATAAAGTATCGTATACACCATATCGTTTGCTGGTGTGTTTAAAACTGCGAGCCTCATGTAATGGAGTCCAGTTGAAGTGAATAGTCACGTGCGCACCGTAATGACGCGGTCGACGCGGTTGGCGCGAACCTTTATTGTGTTACTATAATTTAAGTTTTCATTTGGTGCGACATTATTAAATTTTATATCTGAATTTATTTGTGGAATTGTGCTTTTTCGCTTGTAAATTTTAAATTTTATCGCAATTAAAAAAAATATAAACAGAATGATTTTCAATTCATGTATACGGTACGGCACTTGACTGAAACCTACAATTCAATGTTTCATTCATGTTTCAATTGACTGAAACCGCAGATACTCTACCGATAATTTATTGAGCAATATTTTTTACATAAAACAAGTTTTTACGAATTTTATTGTGTTATAGTGGTATTATATAATACATATCTATTAATGTACAATCCGTATAATGCAATTTTTCGCGTTAGTTTGTCATGAAAAAAATTATTAGAGAGTCGACCGAAACAGACACAAGTACCAACTTATTATTTTTCAGCAAAAGAAAACGACATACAAATGCCTGATTTATTAAAATCCTCGGAAGCTTCACTGTACCTATTAAAATAAATAATGATGGTACCCAAAAATAAATCATAAAAACCCGGTACAAAAACCCAAAACACAAATATGGTCCGACACGAGGCTAATTTGTAAATTATTTCTGGCATACGCTACGCCTATTAGGATATCTTGATAGCTGTCTGTCGACTTTTCAACATCTATTTAAAAGCTACTGTTTAACCAACACCATTTACAGCTGAAAAACCAATAAATACACGAAATCAAACCTTAATTCAAACATGTAAGTTTCCTACCAAATTTATCAAACAGTATTTGAAAAATTGTCGAATGCCGCAACGAGTATTTATGGCACTAAAACACCAATTAGACTAGACCTACCCCATCCCCTTCATCGCTCGAAAACTGAAGTTGTTAAAGGGCATTCATGTAAATGTCGCGGTTCATTTTGAACTGGTGGAACTCGTTCGAAACCATTTTGTTATGATGGCGGCATCAAACGCGAAGGATAAGCGCTAACTTATTTTTAAGTGGTAGATATGCAAGTTATTTATGGAAGATCGGAAGCGAAATGCCATGTTCAATCTATAATTGATTTATTGGAGGAAAATTATCGTTTTGTATATATGGGGTTTTATTTCGGTACAAGGAAGAGCTATATGCGAACATGTTTGGGTATGTGTGTGTAATAAAATGAGTGGGGTTTATTGTTGGACACCTACTCAATATTTTTTTATGTAACAAATACTCATTGAGCAGAAAAATTGAGTCATCATACCATCACGCCTGTATTCTCCAAAAGGTTTGGCAGAGTAGTACTAATGCACACCCACTGCTTATTGCTATTACCAAGCAAAATCTAAATAAACTCCAAGCTTCTAATGCGAATTTCATAGAAAATCTCAATAACTGCTTGACCTGGGAAGCGAACCCAGAGCCTCGAGTGTAACAATGCTTACATCCATTAGGCTAACGGGGTAGTTATTGATAGATACATTAATATTTATCGAGTTTCCTTGTCTAGACACTATTACAACACTTCTCAATCGATATTGGTATATCGATATACGGAAACATCGATCAATCGTTAAGTTTGTGCTTAGTCTTTGTGTAGCGGACAGTGCAATTATCATCCTTTGATATATTACTATAGCTTCTAGATAATATCTAATGGTTGAATTCAGTATTAACAATATCATCTGTTTATATGTCAATGTGTTGAAACATTACAGCAAACTGCCCTTTGGACGTTGATTCATACTCTCATAGATTATGTTCTCAGATAGGTACGCACAGGGCTATGAATTTTGTATTTATAGAATTTGAGATAGAAGGGGCTCGAGGCTCAGTGACTACGCTGATAAATCGATTAAATCATCGGTCATTAAACTGATGATTGGGTAGTAGATATAATCATCAACACATTTATCGTCCCACTGCTGGGCATGAGTCTCCTCTCATCCCTAATGGGGGACCACGCTGGACTAGTGCGGGTTGGCAGACTACACACAACATCGAGAAAATCTCTCAGGTATGCAGCTTACCTCGCGATGTTTTCCTTCACAGTTGTAAGCGAGTGATAGTTAATTTATTAATACTTGATTACATCATCATCTTCCTAACCTTTTCCCAACCATGTTGGGGTCGGCTTCGATTCTAACCAGACGCCTCTGAATATCAGTATTTTACACGAAGCGACTGCCATCAGACCTCCGCAACCCAATTTCTGGGCAATACCAATATTCGAAGGATAGACTGGTCGTCAAGCTTTTTGACTTCTGACTACCACTAACGATTGTCATAGGTGTTTGCAAGACCTGTATAACCTGGACCGACGGCTTTACGTGCTCTCCGAGGCACGGAGGGGTCTCGATGTGGTAAGAATGGTCACCCATCCATAGACTGACCTCGGCAAGCGTAGCTTAACCTTGCAGATCGGTAGCGTTTCTATAACTTAGCCACGAGATAAAAATCGTCGTACTTGTACCATCACGCCTATATTCCCCGAAGGGTTAGGCAGAGGCGCTCGAAAGTAACACAGTCACCGATAAAATTTACCCAAATTCCCAGATGCTACTGATAATTTCATAGAAAAACTCAATTACACTTTACTCGACCTCGAAATCGAATCTCTAGCGTAGCAGAGGCGCTTGACTATTAAGCTTATGACGCAGCAAATGTATGTGATACCAAATAAACATAACCTAACCTAAATTAAAAAGTTAGAAAACCCCCGACACGAAATGTAATTTACCATTTTGTGGTGGCGGCCATCTTGGATTTGAAATTTATCATGGTGTATAGTATTCTCCTAGTTAAGCCCTTTCATTTGATACCCATATTGAGGGAGTTGTGAAAAAATATGTTATCCGCTATTTTGTAGCGGCAGCCATCTTGGACCGATTTTCATCAAACATAGCTAAGAACACTTCAAATAAAAAAAAACAAAATCAAAATCGGTTCATCCTTTCGGGAGCTCCGGATGCCACAGACAGACACATACACACACACACACACACACAGACACGTCAAACTTAAAACACCCCGTCGTTTTTGCGTCAGGGGTTAAAAAGGTATTAAATAAGTTTTCGTAGTATACTTACACAGCTACTACAACTTTGTAATGCGTCTTTCCTTGTAGTGTTCGGATGACATGTTACTATAAACAGATATTATAGCGGTGACATGAAGACAGACAAACTTTAGTTACACTAGTTTATTAGGTAGTATCAAACGCTAACATTGTTAAGTACGTAATAAACGTTATAATATCTAAATTATTTTAGAAATGGAATGCGTAGGGCCCGTTTTTACCCAACTCCGTAAGTTTCCGTTAAATCACTTGGTTGGCATGTAATATACAAATTCTATTTCCATTTTTTTATGTATCCTGCGTTTAGTGGGAGATATGCCACTTACATATAACACAGATAAAGATTAATTATTTATTTACTTAAAACCTTAAGTTTTACGAATATAATTTTATAAAATGATCAAATGCAAGTCGATATCTCTGATCGAAGTGATATTGGAAAAATATAATATTTATCTACTGAACTTAAATTATCTAATTTATGTAGCGATGAAAGCTACCTTTATTATTAATAAGCTTAAAAACAAAAACGAAGCACATAATAAGTAATGAAAAGACAAAGACACGAAACAGATAACATATTTGGCCTTTCTTTAGCTTTTACTAAAAAAAATATGAAATAAAGTAATGATATCAAACAAGCTATCTTTATTCAGCATCTATGTGTACATATCTATAATTATATTTCCCATACCACCAGCTGAGACAAAAAGGGCAAAACCCTATGTACATAAATTAACGCGTATTGTAACAAAGTTCAAAGAAGTTCACAAATGAATGTGCGCACAAAACAATAAATCAAATGGTTGAATAACGAGAGACGGACGGTGGTGAACGAAACTTTCATTCCGTTCGTTCAAGAGTGCACTTTACTCGAAACATTGGGAATTACTAACGGTTCTCGTTCATCTGTTTGGTTATTCCTTTTTCGAATGAGTTTCTTTTTCATTTTGCTTCTATCTTTTCTTTGATGAGTCTTAATAAATACACAAACATTGGAAAATCAATAACACGAACAAAAAAAATTTACTTAAATACAAAGCTATGTTTTTTTTAATATCTCAAAGCTGGTATTAAAACATCAAAAGATTACTTACTAAAGATTATTAACTACGTCATAGGTACAAAAAAACAATTAGACATTAAATAACGGATTTGAAAGTCACAAGTTGGTGACACTTTCCTATCGTGTAATAACGATTTATATCTTATTAATATAATAGATAAGACAACAATAATACAATTTTTAGAAAATTGTATTCAATCACATGATTTAAAAACAACATTTTAAATCGACTACTACTACTACTTTTGCGGTAAGTAAATGTATGCAACCACAGCTCTATTCTCAGTATATTTCTACTTTATAAAAGCTTAATTTTCTAAAACCAGTGGTACGGGCCACGCCAGCCAGTGGTCCGAACATTTCCCGGCACTTTGGACCACGCGGTACACAGTAACCCGTACCGCGTCATAGATTGTTTTTAACACCCCTAAATGGTGTACAACAAACTTCATCCCAGCGTGCGACAATAGAACGCTTTACAAAGACACCTCCAACTTTCATTTCGCAACTTTCCTTTAGATTTTCACTCTTGAAATGTTCGGAAAAAGTTTTGCTAATTTTATTTTTCGGTTTGCAACACTGGTTGCTTTTAACAAGTTTTGATGGAACTTTCAAATGTTGGTGTGTCTTGTAGGTTTTATTGCCGTCCCTAATGTAAATATAAAAATGCCTGTCCTTACTCGAAGGTTTCAACTGAGTATACAGAAAGTTACCAAAAAGTAATATTAATCTTTTTTAGATACTTTGTTTTTAAGTGTAAATTTAATGGTACTGTCATGAGTGTATTCCCCATAAGGTACAGCCAAGGTGTACTGCTGTAGACCAACAGTTTACCGATATGTTTCTTTAGGTCCTTTAATTATAATTTAATATTGCGAAATTCTATTTTCTCAACAAGCTGTGAAATCCAACACTGAAAATTATGTTGGTATTTATCCTAATAATTAGTATGACATTATGTACAGAATTTGTAACAGCAATGTTCAATAATCAACAGTGTATAGAATTATAAAACACAAATCCATTTCAGTTCCGGATTCATATTGCGATGCAAATTACTCTCCGCTACGAGAATTGATAATTGAGACTAAATAAATAAATAATACATCAAAGTCTGTCACACAAATGTGACATACGGGCGGAAAATTCGGCAAACAACCTGGCGTCAAATAGGAGTTGTTTGTGTTAATTTGTATGCAGTGTAACCAGATTTAGCAGAATTCTGCGACTATAGCAGAATTAGATCCCCAATTTAGGGTTTGGCAGCAAAAAGCAGTTTTTGGCAATATCTTATAAAACCCACACAGAAAAAGCACATTGTAAAAAAAATATTTGGACTAATTGACGTCCCTATCACTTGGAATGATTAACACTTTTTCTGTCAACCAGTAACATGAATAATGTTTTTTAAACTAAAGCACCGTATGTCACATGTAGATCCTCATCCCGTTGCGCGTCACATTTGCATGTGAAAGCCATAACTTGGCGACACGGAAAATTTAATCTTTTTGGTAATTAAATGAAGACCCGCGGGTGAGGTGACCTAATTAAATGAGACCTTAACTGACATTAATTGTGTTTTTTTTGTTTGCAGGTACGTGGTTACAGTGAGATTTTGTAAGTAAATGTTAGTCCTTAATTAAAACATAGTCCTTAAAGGGATACCTACACCACTCCAGAAATTATCATTCAAGTATCAACTATCTTAAAACAACAAACATACCATCACGCCTGTATCCCCGAAAGTGTAGACAGACGTGTTCTATGAGCGAACTATGATAAATATTAACTATGATAATAGATTTGAGGTCTACATATGACACTACTACCAGAAACAATAAACTAGAAAAAGAGAAAACTAATTCCGATAATTAGAGCTACTGAGAACACTTATTAGAAAAACTCAATTTGCTCAACCACCTTTAGTCAGTAACGAACGACTAGACCCTTCGATCAACAATAGCAATAGCATAAAACTGCTATTGTTAACCGAAGACTAGCCCAATGAAATATCAACTGTCACCGACATAAAATCGGCTCTGAAATAACAGAACAAAAACTATCTTGTACTTAATAATTCCGATGAACCATGAACCAAACATTGTATAACTCCGCGAGCTGTCACTTTTTCTATCAACACAGCCATTTAAAACAAACATCAAAAACCACATTGTAAAGCTATGCGGAGTTCAGACAAGAGAATGTAGGTACTAGGAAAGCATTTTACCGAGAAGCGCTAAGAAGCTTGCCACCATCTTCGCTGAGACATAAAGCTTGAAGCAAGGACAGCTATGCACTCAGGACTAGTCTCAACGACCAGGATAACATAAACAATCAAGAAGCTCACAAACAAATAGACTGAAGCCTTATTTCTTTACAATAAAGGACGATTTTTCATTGACACAATTTGTCCAGTTGTAAATTTTGAGCTGTGGTATTGTCTCAGTACCGTGTACAATTTGCGGATTCTAAATACGATTTTCACCCCTATTTTTATGATTATAAAGTTTGAATTGGATATAAAGGTAAAGTAATGGTGCAGGTCGTTATAGTTTATGGTATATTAAAATTCTAGTACTACCTAGTTATTTGTTCTATCTTGATCTGATGGTCGGGAAAAATTGCGTCGTCAACGTTTTGATGGGCGATAAAATTTCTTTATTTTACACAAAAATACTGCTCGTAAATGAGTGCACGAGTATGCTCTACATAACTAACTTTAAAAATTTACAATCTATATCTATGACTATACAGTCATATAACTAAAATTGATGTGTCTGATATTATTGTATTTATACTAAATATATTTGAAAATACGGTACTACTTACAAGAAAAACACATGTTTTGTCAGTTTGTTAGTTTGTTCCAGCTATTCCCCAAAACATTTGGACCATTGTTTACGAAATTTTCACTGGCCGATAGCCGATATTATATAGAGTAATTTAGGCTAGTTTTATCTTATCAAACCGATATGGGTTCAGAAGTTGGGTAGATATTAGTTCTATTGGAGATATAGCAATAAGAATCAATGTTAAAAAAACTGCACCCACTGCATTTTGTACCCGTCGACAATAGACAGAATGAAGAGAAGTTTTCGTAATTCAAACGAAATATTTACTCTGTGCTAACATTTATCTCCCCCTTAATCTTCAAAGTAGAGACTGCAAAGAACCTTTTTAAAAATAGATTCCATTAAACACTAACGTATCAAAAACAAAACACAAAAGAAAGATGGCGGACTGCGTCTATAAATTGAGTCCGCGTTCAGATGTTCCTAATCGGGACCTTATATTTTACAGAGAGGCTAGGCTTTATTCTGTTTCTGTTATCGCATTTCTTCTATTTTTCCATTGGTTGAGGATCAGTGAAGCAGAAACAATGGCAATGAACATTAGTAAGGGGATCGCGCCGTCTCGAGAAGCTCTCGAGTTCTTCGATAAGACGCTGCGGTTTCAGATGTGGTGTAAATCGTAAGCGGTGGTGTGTTTTGCGATGCTTATCGTTATAATACAGTCCCGGTATTGTAAAATATAAATATTTTTTGCAACCAAATGTTCAGAGATTCATAGTCTAAAATATGGAATAGAAATAATCTTGAGAATTAAGATAAAGGTGAATTTTAAATTGTCTTAAGTAGTAATGTAAGAAGTTCTACAAAGAATAAAGGAAAAAGGCGGTTACTGCAAGACATAGAGACAAGAAGGGGTAGAATGATAGGCCACCTTATACGCCATGATGAATTCATAAAAAACATCATAGAAGGAAAGATAGAGGGAAGGAGAGGAAGGGGTAGGCCAAGAATGAGCTACATAACACTGATAAAAGAGAAACTGAAAGTCGCGACGTATAAGAAGGTCCAGGAGTTGGGTCTCAACAGAGAGCAGTGGAAGACGCTGCACCGACAAGAGCGTAGCTCTTAAATAGAAGAAGAAGAGTAATGTAATCTAACCCAAAGAAGCTTTCATAAAAGAGCTCTTAGCGTTTTTGCTTCTTCTTAGCGTGTAGATAGATAAATAAACATTAAATATATTATGGTATCATACTTGTTCGGGATAAGACTCAACATGGGGTTTCTTTAGAAACTAGAAACGACAACGTTTACCGAACGTAGGAAAGGAATATAACACGGTAGCCCAATCTTAAATTGTGAAGATTTTCACAGACAGCTAGACGAATAAAATAATATAATACATGATGGCACAAATATTACATCGCTAGTCATTTTATTTTTAACACTAAGTAATATAAAAAAGGTGAAATTAAATACCAAATGAGCATAAAACAGCAGCTGCCTTAGCTTAACTGTTTATACCTTCTGATATCGATATATATTTGATAGTCTTTCTATAATAATTAAAACACCACCGGCAATAAGATTCAATATTGGACTCTTTCAATTCTTTAGATTGTATTGGCAATGCTCCTGGCATTGCACTGTTAAAGAGAAGTTCTTCTCTTTCATATTAAAGATCAGTAGCTTTTAAATATTATATAATAAATAATATAATATTTTTTACGCATTTTATCGCGATTATATATGCTACATTAACCCGAATTCCCGTTGTTGTTCTCTGTAAAAAATTTAAATTTTAAATCATTTATACCCGAAACTTAATAAACGAACATCCACTGATGTAAATAGACCAGTAATTTATTTATTTATTTTAATGCTGACGTCCGTTATTAATGAAGTATCATTATCATAACTAAGTAATGTAGAAACTAGCCTGAGTAAACTAAAGTCTTAAATGTCTTTAATAGTTACTTACAACACATACAGATACACAGAGACATACAGTTGTATTTAAATACTATTTTTATTTTGAATGATAATCCAGTCCAAATAATTGCATTAAAACTTACAAAAAGCGTTAAATAAATGGCAGGTCACTTGACAAGCCACTTTACAACCAAAAGTAAGTACTTACCACACTTACAAACCCGATTTACCAGTAGCACCGCAAATATGAAACCAATTGTGGCGTGTTTGGCCTTAACTTATCGTTTATACTTAAAAGATCTCTAGAGAGTGTCCGTGCCAATGATTAAAGTTCCTCCCCCCATTTAACTTAACATCCTGCTTGAAATAACTTTATTGAATGTTTCAAATTCAATCATACTTTTATTGTGGTTCCTATTTTGTTCTATTGAGTTATTTTTGTAAATCTATTAAAATAGTTCTTATTGCTGTATTTATTTATCGTAACTAATTTTGTTTCAGTAGACACTACCGTGTTTATAGACATGTTTCATATCAACATGGAGATAGTGTTGGTGACAACAAAATTCGGGCCAGCGGTCATGCTCATACCGTAATATTATATTCATATTCAAAATATCCTAGACGCGTTTTTTTACGACGATTCTCAAGTACAATTCAGACTTAATCCATTGAGCCTAATTCCGTCATTGTCGTGGTTAATGTTTCGGATCCCATGGCCATATAGCCATTGCCATTGATATAAGGCAGGCTCTTAGTAAGGACGAATTCCACATTATCTCCAAGATCCATCAGACATATAGCCTAATTAATATAAATGTACAAGAAAACATAGCCTTTACAGTTTGCCACAAGCGATATAACAATAAAATATAATTTTCCAAATAATTGTTACATCTTGTCGGGGTCATCAGACAAATTTGAGTAAATTGTTACGATAATGACGCCTAAGTAGCCGAGCGTTACGATTATGGTTAGTGCTGATCCCATTGTAGTATTATTGTTATGATAGACATAACGCGCAGTTGTGATGCTTGATATTGGAGCTAAATGGCTGCTTGAATGCCGAAGGAATTATTGTAATAAATCCTTCTTTGTGTCGATGGAACTAATTCCTTATTTTATTAAATTTTGTTGGCAAGGGGGGCTAGACAAGTTGCATTTTGACATTCGAATCGACAAACAAAATGTATGTAAGTGACATTAGTGACAGCCCGATTTGTTCTAAGCTTGTGTCATTTCCATACATTTTGTTTGTCGATTCGAATGTCAAAATGCAACTTGTCTAGGCCCCCTGGACTTTATCACTTTTAAATCATATTGGGCAGCACAGAGGTCGCTTCGATTGCAGGTTTTGAGGCATAAAGGTCATCATAAATGATGACACGTCATGAGTAGAGACACATGTCTACATTAGCAACCTGGGGGCTATACAAGTTGCCATTTGATATTTGAATCAATAAACGAATAGAAATAAAATGTATGGAAATGACTCAAGCTAACACATTGAACAATGAACCAAGCAATGACACATTGGGCTGACATTTCCATATATTTTCTTTGCATCTTGCAGGGTCTGTAGTCGTTTTGCCAAGTTATACAAGTTTTATAAGTTTACAAGTTTAGAAATATGATTTTGTACCATAACATACCATCACACCCTTATTCCCCGAAGTACCCCGAACTCAGAGCTTTTCCTCGACTCGTCGAACTCGACTGAGTTTTGATTTGTGCTCGGTTAATGTCAATAGAGTCGCCCTTTATTGCAACGGACCTAAATATACGTTGGCGTTATAAAAGGGGTGATGATATACCAACGTAGTGCCCTAGCGGAATATTTAAAAATAATGACTTAAGACTTGCCATTTCGTCACAAATCATTATTTTTAAATTGTTTTATTCAACCGTTGCTCTCGCTCTTATTTATTACAACAACTGTGTTTCCCCATTCTTAATATTACAAATTGCAATTGCGATCCCATTCGCAAATAAAGTAATTCATATTTTTTACAATCGCTTGGGATCACAATGGTATTGGGATAATAAAACCTCCTTCATTTAATTGCTACAAAAAACACGTGTCAATGTTGCGACGGTCACCGACAAGCAACGACGACGTACCACAGAATAATAAAATGTACAGAAGTCAAATGTCAAGATATTAGCTCAACGGCAGCACGCTGGCTCTTTAAAAAAGAAAAGCATAATCACGATCGAGACAAGATGTAGACATTTTTAGTAAAAATGTAAAGATGATGCTGTGTAAAAAATTTTTACACAGCACCATCTAGTCCCAAACTAAGCAGAGCTTTTACTATGGGTACTAGACAATGGATATAATACTTATATACTTCTTTTTTTTGTAAATACATACTTATAATATATAAGAAACACCCAGACAAACACAAACACCTAAGTTCATCACATAAATGTTTGTATCTTGCGGGAATCGAACCACTAGACCACAGACGTAGTCAAAAAGAGTAACGATGAAGCTTGCTTACTTACTATTAAATTATTATTTACTTACCCATAATTATTAACTAAAAATAATTATTTACTCATTTTTACCCCCAACCTATAGGTGTGGTTTTCAGTTTAAAAGAGTATTTTGGTGATGCATTTCAGCCCCCCATTTAGTATAATTTATCGCACACATTTTATAGCGGGTCTTCTGACCCTTCTTATTCCATGTTCGGACAGTATCAACAGCTAAATTAATTAAACGGGCACGTGCGTGTCGCTACCGAACACGTGTCGTGTCCGTCGCGGGCATGTGCTATAAATCAATCAAGTGGACCACCGCTTCATTTGTAGGGATATACTGCGGTATTTTAATAATGTTGCAGCCAAGTGCAGTTTCGATCGGAATTCAAAATTCCTGTATTTTTTTGTTTTTTGTGACGGGGATGCTTCGCCTTAATTGAAGGGCTTCCGATGTTCACACAGTGATGACTGTGCAGTATGAAATTGTATTTTTAGATTAATTTGCTCAATCTCGACATATTAATGACTAAAAGGTCATAAAACTACGAAAATTGTCAATGAAAGTCCAATTTATTGGATCAGTTGAATGAAATATTGCTCAAAAAGCTTATTATAAAATCATTAACAGGATGACTGTGTGTGATGATATATAATTATCTACTCTACCCTTCTATTGGTAAGATGGAAAATAGAAATGCCGAAAGGAATAAAATTAGAAAGTGGGTTTCAACTTAAACTAATTAGTATTCATAAAAAAATGGGTACACTTACTTCAAGACTTGGGTTTTTTTATTGATCCTATTTATCCAGTCCCTACGTATAGGATTATACAAATACAGTTTAAATGAAATCAGTTATTTTAATCTTATTGTCAAGATTATAGCGTTCTCTGTTTTATAAATTTGCAATTACCAAACATCCTAAAACACTATCGCTATAACAATACATTAATCTACAAAATACTCTGAACATACACCAACGTTCAGACAATATAACTACGTGGAACCTCCAATTTTATGGCTTATTTCGTAAAAATGTGCGATAGATCATTGCCCCTACTATAAGTTCTTCGATCCCGCTACTCGATGTCACGCGATGTTGTCGAGACTGCAAAAAGTGACATCTGGCGACAGCCACGTTTGTTTTATACAAGTTTGGGAATGGAGTTAGAATGTCGAAACGTTTACGATGTGTTTTGTTTGTTATTTTTGGTACTACTAAAGGAATGTCAAGGGTTTTATCGTTTCGTGATACCACTCTGCATGGTACAATTTACAATGCTTTTATACTGTGCGAGGTAAATAGATATCTAACTGTTGTAGACAATAAGTTCATCTACTCGTGAAATAATGGATAGTTTTTCAATTAAAACATATCACCAATTAAGTTTTAAACAGTTTGGCGGTACGAGGTGTGATGTCCCTTCATCCAAAGGGAGGACCAGGTGGCTGTTGACGGTTAATGTCGGGCGGTTGTAATGCAAGTTGCACGGTAAACTTCACTTGCGTGATTCAGGATTTGTCGCTTTGTACATGTTTGTGGCTTGATAGATGTCGCTACAACAGTAAGGGTTATACCTAGTTTTAGTTTTCTATCTAACAGTATCTATTTATTTATCATTGCTGCGTGAAGGTATCTTCTCTATCCCACCATTACTGTTGCCGATCTTCTGCAAGTGGCACTGATTTACGACTAGGCAGCAGTCTGAGTTGCACACAATAAGATCCGAACATCGGACATGTGGTCTGCTGAAATATAATTGTAATGAAGACAGTAAACCTTTATTTTATTCCACTTTCAAACTGATATAGCGTATATATTTAAAGTAAATCTGATTTAAAAGAATGGAATTTAGTGAATAGAACTTATTCTTTTTTCAAATCACTTTGTTATTGTTGATGTTTCATTTGACTGCAACATTACGTGAGATAAGACAACGTTAGTAGGGGTCATCGCAAGTTTTTTAACTGGACCTTTATTTATGCACCATTTCCGCAGAGGGGACTTTGACAAATGCCCGCAATTTTTGCTTCCGCCACTTTTCTACCTTTACTTGCCCGTAGGCAGACGTAACTATATGTAATTGCTTATCTATTATGTTTTTTTTTATCTATGGTGTAAAGTCATACTGGTTTATGTTCGCATGCAGTTTAAAAATAAACATTTTGTTCTTTCAGCTTACAATAAAATAAATTTTAACAGTTGCAATATAACCAAAGTTTGTGTTTTTAAAGATGTAGCTTAGATAAGATTTTTAAACCATAAATACAATAGTGATATTTTTAAAGATGCGGATTTCAGGCGATCCAGAACGTTACATACAATAATGAGTGATATTTTTGTCAATTTTGAGTGTACAGAAAATTTGATTAATTTCGGGGACGATTATTCATTTACCTTAAATGGACTTAATTGACAGATTTATGTATAACAAATCGTTTAATTTATTTACAAAACGCTGCCTATCTTCAACGATAAAATGTTATTATCTCTGATTGTTATTAATTATAAAGTTTACGGAGTAAGGGCCGGGGCACACCCGTCATCTGCGAAGACTGCGCGCAATGAAATTAAAGCTAGCACAATGAATCTCAAGTTTTAATTAAAGCGTGAAAAGTGTCGCCGGCGACTGCCGCCACCTCGCGGCCGACAGATGAACTTGTATTGTTGTGACCACTTTATTGCGTCACGGATATTTTTTATGAATTTTACGTGAAAACTTTTCTCTGTTACAAATCATTTTAATATGGTTTCGTAGATATAGAACACTATTTGAAAGTTGTGGTCTTTCCAGTTATTGCAAGCGACTCACGTGGAAAAGTTACTTCGTTTTATACAAACTTGCTCCCCTATTTCAAACCTTTCAAGCCTTTTATTCGTGACAAAATGCATCCTATGTTTGTCGTACGTCAAGGTCTAAGCTATTAGCTACTTAAACATACCGGAGAACTGCGGATATTCCTTTATGGAAAGTACACCTGTAAACATAACTAAACTTAACATATATCGAAAATTTAAATAAAGTAGCTTATATTCAAAATCCAACAGTACCAACACAATAAAACCAATAACAAGAGATTACTTTGTAACGCAACCACAAAAAATTTACGATCAAATAAATCATATCGGTAAGTTACCCCACCAAGT
The DNA here is from genome assembly GCA_946251955.1 of Acronicta psi. Lineage (NCBI taxonomy): Eukaryota > Metazoa > Arthropoda > Insecta > Lepidoptera > Noctuidae > Acronicta > Acronicta psi. Next base: position 2,416,786 of record OX276475.1, on the reverse strand, counting down.
TTGAGATGAAATTATTACTTTTTAATTTGAAACAGACGGAAAAAGTGTATAAAATGTGCCTAAAAACGTACCCCTGATTCAATTAGCTTCGATTACCAATCTTATTTTGAAATTTTTACGACTAACTTTACGTTTGTTATCGTTAAGAGAAGAATTTATGACCAATGATGTATTAATTTAATTGGTGCCAACAAAGTATTTTGTTCAAGATATTTTATATTTATCTGTATACACACATGACTTACTGACTGCTCACGACAGCTCAAAACAATGCACGGATTTAGCATACTGATAGTTATTATGACGTAGGCATCCGGTAAAAAAGGATTCTGGGAAATTTCCCACATTTCTAGTACCTATAAGTTGACCTATAACCTTGTAACTTTTGAACCAGTGATAGACTAATTCTGATATTTGGCGACTGTAATTTCGAATTTTATTTTATCAAAATTAAAATCCCTCATGGTGGCCGTGCCAGTGTCAATCACAACTAAACGTTCAGAAATACCTGGGCCCATAAATAGGACAAGTAACTTCCATAGCCAAGGAAAAGGGGAGACGGAGGGACATTCATTAGGAAAAAAATCAAACCCAATATAATATTTTTCCTTCGTTGTTTTTAATGCATGACAAAATGACAGATCTTACTACAGATGATCATGAATATGATAGCTACAGATGGGTCGTATGAGACAAGTCAACTAGCATTGTAAACACATGTTAGAAAACCTTATAGTAAAGATGAAAACACAGAAAACCTTTACAATGCAAGATCAGCTTATTTTGAAAATGTATATCTTGACGTGTAGCCGTGTCATCATATTATTGTAAAACTTTTTTTAACTCGCACTTCAGCTACAATAAAAAAAAAACAAGTAAATAAAACATAACTACACTGCACAAGTTCAAAAGTTGTAAAAAAGAAAACATAATTGCAAGTAAAAAAGCTATAAAACAAGTGAAATAAACAGTTTGTAATGAAGGCAAAGTTACGGCAATAAGCCTTTGGTTTTAGACGGGAGCTACTAACAAAGTATGTAATAATGACGGGGTTGGTTTTTGTTCTTACAAGCCAACTCACAATGGAGGTTTGACATGGGACGCAGTTTAACGTTTTTTGTCGTAGTTTCGTGTACCCTTTGAACTTACAAACATGTTACATGTAAGAAATATGTATTTTAACTGTAATTGGGCGACACGCTGGGTTTGTTTAGTTAATTTTTACGCTTGAGAGGCTTTAGTGTAGCAATCAACATAAAATATAAGGCGAAAATTTTCTTTTAAGTTTTTTTTTAGTATGCCTTCAATGTTTTGGTAACTTGCAGTTATTATTTATTTTTAATGAAGGAAGAAATCGGCTGGCGACAGGATTCGAACCTGCGTCTTCTGCGCAGCTTAAGCGATAACGGCACTAAGCGGTAGCTTAGTGGTGTACCGAAACACCACTAAGCTACCGCTCGCCCCGCTCGCCAATCGAAATTGTTTGTGAACCATTTACAATAGATGTCGCTACGTCACCTTATGACGTAAGTTTAGAATGTGAAGGAAAAATTCGATTGGCGCGCGTAGCTTTTGACGTAAATTCAAAACCTCTTTCATTATTGCAATATAATTTTACGAAAGCAAAAAGCTATAGTCTTATAATTTCAATCACCATACAATAATTTGAATTCAAAAATCCGAAAACAATAAAGCGATCCGGCAATATTAATGAAGTTGCCGAAATTCGTACGTTTCGGCAACAGATTTCGAAATTCGAACGGATGATGGCCGCGGGCGTAAGGGCACGAGCACTTTAAAATTTATCGAGTTTTCATGTTTTGCGCCGCCACCGTCGCGCCGCCCCTCAGTGTGACACTGTCATTCCGGGTTCAACGAATGTGTACAAAATTGTTTTTGTTAATGTCATTTTGAATGGGGAATTTATTTTCTTTTGTTTTTTCGAAGCTAGAGTAATGAGGCGCAGTCCGGGTTTTGGTGCTGTGTCAAGACACCTGCTTACTAAAACAAATTAAAACTGTAGGTACTTGTCTGGGCTTGTCTGTTCACCCCCTATTTGGAACTGTGGGTGAAAATTATTATATTTCGGTCTAACCCGTTGGGATTACAAGCGTAAAGATATTTTATTGTTATTACTTTGAGACCACCATGTCAATGGAGTGTAACTTCAGCAGGTTTTATTAGCTTCTCAGATACGGGCGCGTGTAGTCGATCTAGGTATGCCTTTAGATGCTAGTATACTACGTTCTAAGAGTCTTATAACTTTTATATAAATCAACACATCTGTGATGAAATGAGATACAATTTTATGTACAACATACCTCTTAATATATCTTAATTTATTTTACGTCTAAAAATAGATGGAACCACATTTTCATAAGGTATTTTTATGCGCAGTAATCTGTGACACTCGCATTTGCACGGTCGCCAGTTTGCCGCCACATCGCCGCCGGTTGTTTCAGAACGGCTGTTCTAAACTTAAACTTTTATCGACTTCTACAAAAAAGAACTCATATTGAACACGTTTAAAAAAATCCAGAATTGTATGTATAAGTTGGTGTTTAAAATTAGATAATACTTGCCATTGCACTAAATTGAACTAGATTTAAATTCCTAAAAAGATTTCCTATGTGTACAGCAACTTGCCTCATGTAGCCTAAATGAAAATAATAAAATTAATTTATTTTCTTACAATAATAATTATTGTTCATATCGATGGTTTCTATAGATTCTGATACAGTAAATGGTAATTTTATTTAACTATGTAATTATTTTTTTATTTACTTAAAATTCCAAATTCATTTACTACCTATTTCTGTCGGCAACACCCACAATATGAAATTTATTTTGCTTACTCGTCATAAAAAAATCGCTAAAAACTAACCGGCCAGTCAGCATTTTTAAGCCCGAAAAACACGAAAAATTCCAACATGCATCCCATACAGTTAATGAGTGCTGAGCTGTCAGAGTGTTGGTAAAAAGCCAGAGTTGCCAGACAAATAAAGATTTAAACAGGACAATGTCTCTTAATTGCGCGCTGTGTCAGGTGGTCCAAATCATACCGATTGTGAACTTTTGGAGTTCAGTGTTGGGACTTACATGATCCGAGTTTGTTATAGAAAATATTGTTAAAGTAATGACTACAACACCATGGAAGTTTCCAGATTATAAATTAATCTCTTAATGTACCTAAATTAATACATTATTTATGAACTCGGTATTTTAAAAAACACTTAATATTAGTTAGTTAATATTATAATTGAAAGTAGTTTTTAATTATCACACATTTCACATGTTTGTATTGAGCAAACCCAATTGTTTTCTAAAAGAAACGATTGCACCATTGCATCGCGTGAGGTACAGTAATAGTACAATACAACTTCTTCAAACGCCTCTGTCAATTCCAATATCATTTGAAAACTTATACCATCATCGTTTCCAAAGTGCCCAACTTCGACAATATCTCATTCATCATTAACGTCACCACCAACCAAAATACCACCTTATTCTGCATCAATAAGATTCAAATCTATTCAAAAGTCAACCAGTCTTTGCACAAATGTTAGGACACGTCTAACTCGCTCTCGTTAGGTAATCAAATTTGTTTGCAGTGCGCTAACGAGGCTGCAACGGTCAGGACTACAGTCGCCGGTCTGGGCCGTGATTTGCTTGTTAATATCCCAGTACCTGAAGCAATCGATATTGTTTAATAGCTTAGTCACTGTTCTTGAACGATGTCGTCAAATAGTTTTGGTGGTGAAGGATATTTCGCAAATTTGATTTAGGGTCTTATGTCATTTGCACCATATTTAGAATGTAAGTCCTACACTACACTAAATAATGTGAAAGAAAAGAGTAGATACGTAACATGTAAGTTCTTCCTACAACTATTGTTTACCAAGATTTAACCAGTATTAAGACTGTTTTTGGTTCTAGACACAATATCGACATCATCTTTTGTTGCCAAATTATAGCTTTTCTCTTTATTATTATTCATATACTTATCCCGATAAAATTTATTCATTTTAAAAACAATTGTTTGCAAAAATGAAATCCTGGAGCAAAAAATACAGTTCATTTTCACCAACACAATCCATATGCAACGCCAATTGTATTCTTTGAACGCATCCGCTCCACACACGGAAATTAATAAGAGACAAATTAACGGGAAAACAAAAAATTGTGTTCCAAAGTCAATGACACAATGACAGCCATTGTCGACCACTTGTGCCTCATTAAGAAGAAAAAAAAACAATTAAACTGCCTCCACCTGCACAAGATTATCATACAGATCATCAAAACAAAATTCATCTTTATTACGATCAATTAAAGGTACTATTTCTTTAATAATTTGCTTGTCGTCTGCAGATCTATGCGGTTCCCCTTCATCGTCATACATACGTCAGTCGCAAAGTACTGGGGCCATTCCTTTATGAGCATTGTGAACTTTAATCCGGTCGTGAATGGCATTGTTTTAAATCACCTACGGCCCAAAGGATCGTGAGTTCTCATTGTGCTGTCGAGTATTGTGCGATGGGTACTTTGATATGGGCGTTTAGGGAGTCAACGTTACGTGAGACAGGACGCAGACATGTCACTTCTCTGCCAAATGTAAAATGGCATATCCATTAATATTATGTTAAGCTTCGCTTATGTTTACCGGTGGATTTAAAAGAATATAATATAGAAACCTTCTCCTGACAATAACGAACACATAAAAGAAAGATTTATCCAATTTGGTGCAATCGTTTGGAAGTTAAACGCGTACAAACATTTCGGGAATTCATTTTTATTTATATAGATTAGTGTCCCTGTGACTGTTTCGATAAAACAGTTAAAGTAATAAAAAGATATAAGTAATTTGTAACAATACAGTTGCGTTTCAGGTAAAACACTATAATTAAGTCAGTAATATAGGTACTATGTTACAACCTGATAACTCTGGTTTAATTAAACATTCCAATACATTTGCACAGTTACCATGAACAGATAAGAAACCTTTTACACTGATAATACCAGTAACTTTCTTTACTTAATTACGCAACCTTTTAATACAAACATCGATTTCATTTATCTCGATTCCACATCGGGCCAACTCTCGCAACTCGAAGGTAACATGTTAATTTACCGGGATCGAGTGATTTGTTAATCTCACAATCAATTTGATCGCTCCATTCGCAATTAATTCGGTCTGGTTAGCATCGATTTGCAGAGTAATAAGGGTAGGACGGATTTTCTTGTAGATTTTAGGCGATTTTTTTATTATTGTACGTAATTTTTAGGTTTTTCTTTTTACATTGACGACCATCAGTTTGGTAAAGAAGATCTAAATTGTCATGTTGATTGCTCTATAATCAGCATAACACTTACTCCATAAAACCGTACCTAATGTACTTCTCCGAGATCAAACCATTACAAAATGAGACGGTAATGAAAAAGGGCGACCAAAAATCCATCGCCGTAAATTGCCACGGTACATTTTTCAACACGAGAATAGTTTAAGAAATCACACTTAACTGCTCCTTAGAAACGCTCATAAATATAGGGGTGCCCTAAAAAAGGTTTTTTCCTTGAATTTAAAGGATCGCTGTGTACTTGTCGTAAATTTTAGTAATAGTCACTTGTATTTTTGGAGTGAATTCGAGAGTGAATACTGCGTTAGTAAATGCGTTTGAAATACGAGGTGTAGTGAAAATTTGATGGACCTAATATGAATCTAGGTACCTCTTTCCCAAGTCAAACAAATGACTGAAAAACAGAATGGAGCATTCCAAATTATAATTATAAGCATACTTAATTTTCATCCATTTAGGGATTAGCCTATCGAAAGTGATAAGTATCATGCTAGGCAATATTTATATTTTTAATATTCACGGATCCCATTTGTCTCACAATAATCGTAGTTGTCTAAAATAGTTACCGTTACCGCCACAAATTAATAAAAAGCACCTGATTGATATTGAATTATTAATCTGGCCTGATGCCTTTGTGAAATCTTTAAAGAAGCTAAACGTATCAACCCGCGACTTACAAGGGCGTATCAAATTAATTCGCTTCAATAAATTACCGACACTCACCCTTTTGAGTGAAATCACGCGCAAAAAAATAGCCAATGCGTTGAGCGCGCAAGGGTTCGATCTGATTTTGTTGTTGCTTTTGTGTTATAAGAATTCATAGGATATTGTTAAAAGATTATTCATTTAGAGCGTTAATCTTATTCTTCTGTATCATTTACAGTTTGATTTTTAAGAATATGATGTACTTTCCAAAGAACCGTTACTATACTCGAAAAACCTACTCTAAATTTCCAATCTACTGGGTGACAGTAAATGGTGCTTTCGCTGAATCATAATAAGACTTTGTTACTGCATGTTCTTTCTGGTTTTATTCTTCTAGAGCTGGTTAATGTTTTTCTACCGTCTTCACGAACATTTTGTCACGTAAACGGGGTGGAATGTAATACATACATACATACAAAGATTTGCTTCCTATTGGAGTAGGCAGAGCCTATAGTTTTCCACTTGCTGCGATCCTGGCACACCACTTTCGTCTCATCTATGCTCACCAACCTCCATGTATTCCCAAATGCAACGGAATGTAATCATCATTGAAAAGTGTCTTCTGTAGCAGATTTACAATAATTTTGCGAACCCCGAACTGTCTATAACTGTCACAAATCATTAGGCAAACGTCAGAATTGCAGAACAGTGGTTCAGTGTAGAATTCATGCTAATTGCGAGTGGGGAGGGGGCATCGACGGTGTCACTCGGTAATGGCTTTTAAGAAATGTAATAAATTATTCCACCCGCCGCCGCCAGGTGACGCGCGCCGATGTGTTGCGATGGCACAAGTTACAGGAGGGAGGAAAACCGCGTCTATTCTGCCTATGGAATAAGAACTACGGATGGACAAGTGGAATAAACACCAGTTCTACTGCAACTGGCTAATACTCCACCAACTTTACCTACTCCACAGTTAGCTGAATGAAATGTCTTAACATAAAGTAATTTTCTGGCTAGCTTCCTGTTTTTCATGTTATTTAAAAATTAAGTCATATTCTCTGCTTCATTTTAAACCGTAAAACTGGACTAACTTGATTTGCAGGAAGTTATACCTCATACTCGATCAAATAAAACAATACCTACTAAAATCGCCTACCGTACCGTAACAATCGTGCCTATATTATAGTTCTCTTCCGATTACAAACCTAAGATCTTCACAATCTACACCGCTTGCGCCACACTTTGTTTCAAGACGTACGACGTGCTCTTATCGTTCCCAGAATTCGTCTTTTACTAAGTCATTTACAAAAAAAGATATGTCTTTTAGGGGGCGACATTGTTGACTTTAATCATTGTGAGCGATTTACTGTGTACACAGATATTTATGAGTGCGTTTAGATAAACGATACCCCACTTAGTAGTGCTTTGAAGACTTTTAATTAAGAGACAGTTTAATCTTATGAACTTAAGGATATCGGAAAGAATGTGTTTTAAGACAAACGTAGGTAATACAAACAAAAATGTATTTATAGTAACTTATAGTGCATCTGGTATGAAGAAATAATATCTGTTAAGTATAAGCTGAACCGCCACGCGCCACTTGGCTTAAGATGCTCCCCTGAAACAAATAAAGATGAAATGTTATTTAATATTCAATAAAATTTCATATTTTATTACATGCTAATGATAATGCTCATAACACTAAATTGTAAATAATTCTTATTTAAAATATGAAGACATGAAATAACAGCAGTGATATAGGACGCAAAGACGATGACAAAAAGGTAATGCTTTGTAAATCATAGCAGAAAATGACTGATAAATCTTCCAATACAATTATCATACCATCGTTGAGCCTTTCAGTATCATTGGCACGATACACCTTTATCCCTTCACAGTCTAGAGGCACATGTCCTCACTCAATTACCTCCATTCTATCAACTTCACCTCCCCTTTCCTCCAGTCAGTTGCCACATAAATGTTTCACGGCAAAATAAAGACCTACTCACACGCGTACCAGCGGGACGCATCAATTCTGTTTAATAATTAAGCCTGTCAGGTTGCGTGTATCTCGACGAGGGAAGAGGTCCGTGTGCCTAGACCTTTGTCACGCCGTTAATTACCTTAAACTTGGGAGTGGATTAATTTTATATGACTCTTGTGCCGATTGTTTATAGGTAGTTGCAGACATGCAGATAAGTGATTGCTGATGCGATTCGATAATAATATAATCTGTTCTATTGTCACGTGGTGGACACGTTTTAGGAACGTGGCCGACCGGGAACTTAATTAAGCTAAATTTTTATAAGTCCGTTCTTAGCCTGCTTAGTTATTACGATGCGTAGATTATCATTATAATTGATTGATTGGCATAATAATACCAAATGTTGACTTTGTAATTATTAATAATTTAATTTGTGTAAATAATGTGTTTCTTATTAATTACTTAATGCTAGCGTGGTCTGGACTATAGCCTAATCCCTCTCATACTGAGAGGAGACCCGTGCTGAGCAGTGGGACAGCATATGGGTTGAATATTATTATTATTATTTACATCTTAAATTGAATTATTTTATTGTTTCTTTTCTATTGTGTTATGGATTTTATCTGAAATAAACGTTTTATTATTATTATTATAACTACGTAACTGTGTGCCTCATCTTAATCCGTTTAGTGGTTTAAGATGTGTGATATAAATATGGCTTCTTGTACAGAAGTGAAACTTACTTTCAAAGACCTATATTACTTTTATTTGATACATTAGTCAGTCGTACAAAAATCTCCAACACCATCAGTAGCAACATTTAAAAATAATATTTCACTGAAATTGTGATTCGTCTCCCCCAGGTTCCATTTGACCAAGCATTGAGTTCCACGATGGTAAATCATCACCCTTCTGCTTACCTCCATTTGCGAAATAGCCGGCTGCCTATTAAATGTCGATTTTTCACGTAAAGACCGGTCCCCTTGTACTCTGCCTACCCTAGCCTCCCTGTCTTGAAGGGAAACAGTTGATATTTGAAGGCCTGTTAGGGTTGAATTTTCTTTCGCAACTTTCTTAGAATTCAAATGTATTGAGTTTTCAAATTCTTTTTCAGAAACCTTTTTGTTGAAGAATTTTTGTGGAGGCAAATGTGAATGACGTGGGAGAGGAATTGTGAATAATGTAGGTACTTGTCTACTTACTGAGCTACGATGAATATAAAAATACATTTTCATTTCTAACACTCCTAAAATGGTCAGTGCTAAACACAACTACTAAAATAATAAGGAACATCTCAAGTTTAACAATAAAGGACTTAAATTTTTCATAGATCCTCTTTGTATTGCAGTTTATATAAGGTATTATTTATCCTGGGAGGTTTTAAATTGAAGGAGTTATTTTTTTATTAGTTCTTACGTTGATTCTCTTGATATTGCAGTATCTATGAACGGTGGAACCCACGTTTTATAGGAAACTGTCAAAAAACATAGTAGTCGCACTATATATATAATTTACTTTTCTCGAACGCCACCAATAAAAATACAAAACCGAACTCCCCAAAATCCAAATCCACACATCCCGTCGAAGGAAGTACAGATTTCCATACATGATTCATTTCGGTTGAGCTCAGTTGAAACCTGGCGTGCAACGTCACAACGTCACATGGCACAGAGGCCTGTGACGTGTCAGGAAGTGGCACGCAGGAAGTCAAGGGAAACATTCAGAGCTTGAACGTGGTGTAAGGTTGGAGAAGATGGCGGGGAAATGAGGGTAGTTGCCTTCGATGATATGACAGTAGAACTGGCTGGTTTGAACGTTGAGTTTATGAAAAAGAGTAAAACTATTGAGGAATTTTCTTATTTTTGATATGCATTAACTTGGGTCTATTAAACACCTTCATTACATTCACTTGCAGTTTAACTTGTATTATTATATCCTTGAGGGTGAAAATCTGCTAATATCTTTCTTTGATAAATTGTAGTATAACACATAGTTCCTATAACCCTATGTCTGTAAGTACCCGATCCAAGTAGCTTTTTAGTACTAATAATTTGTGTTTCAAGTAACTAGCCTATATAAACTGATACTTTCTTCCGAAGAAATAAGAAATAATACCAACTCTAAATCCTCTTTTTTCTATTCAGTCTTCTCAGTAGCTAAATAAAATATCTTTAAAAAAATACAAAGGTATATCAGAAACACCTATTTTACGAGACTTGTCGCCATGTTCTTATAACTCGTCAATAAAAAGCAGAAGTATTAAGTTCGCGGCCATTTTGAGATTACCAACAGACTGTGTGCGGCGCGACTTAATTTATTACCTACCAAAGTGTTTGAATTGTTAATGCTACGTTCTACTTACAATGTCGGAAGTGCACCTTTACTGTATTTATTTTTATTTACTCAACGGCTGTCGAGGATCTTGCAATGATTTAGATGTAGGATCTAGTTTTATCCGGTGCTTAAAGTTCATTAGGGAAGTGATTCTATTGATTTGTTGTCTTTCGTCGAATAACCGGATCGGAATGTCACTATGTACTTAGTTTTAAGATATATGCTGATCTTCAATTTTTATATTCATCTCATCTATACACATGATGGCCCTATTATTACCTTCATGCTGTGAGTGTATTAGATACCTGATAAATATCATAATTTATGGATGTGAAGTTATACCAGCTATTGAGTCTAATTAACTGAATGAATAACAAAATTTGGCAACGTGCAGGTTGCAAAGTGTAGACATAACACGAAGTATCCAAGGAACAACATTTTGAACATCATCCATTCATTGTCATGCCTGAATTCATAAAAGAATACTTCTTTGAAACAAACATACTTCTTGATTTGAAATCATTAAACATTTATAACGATACTTGAATTTCAACTAAGCCTAAACTTTAGAAGCGCAATATAAATATTCATCAGTCCCAAATATTTGAAGACTCCAAACTTAGGGATAACGCCGTCAAACGTCCAATTTGTGTCAAAACTAATGCAACTATGATCAAGGTATGATGGAGCAAGAACTATGTTTTTAATTTCGTAATGGCCTCCTCTGGGATTGCCCTCTGAATACAAAAGTGATGTACTAGGGACACCGCGGCTTCGCTCTTTCCTTTTTATTTTATTATTATTTCTGTTTTGCCTGCAATGTTTATTACTAATTCTGTGGATTCAAATACACCCTCAGATAGACCAGTTTTCCTTTGCTCACCAAGAACCGCTTTAATAAAAATATCTTTATGAATTGATAGTGAAAACCAAGTCGGAAAAAGAAATTGACGATTGCAGACAGAAAGAAGAATATTCAATTAAACCCTCAACAATAATTGGAATCAGTTGTCAGTTTGTAATAAGGTTCAACTTTGAATAATGAATCTAAGGAATTTAGTAAACCCCCGAAGAAGGAAAATATTCATCTAAACACTATAATTCACAATCAACAGTATGCATGTTGATGATTAAATAGCCTTTATCTTCACAAACAGCACTTTTCTACAACAAAAGAAACTGACAATACAGATACTCAATGCTCTGACTAAAATAGCTTACATTACTATCGTATGAAGGCCACAGGCAACTTCTTACGCTATTCCCAGCAGATCATGAAAGTAGCCAACCGAATACATAAATAAAAGCGTACAAACGGGCATACATTAATTTAATTTTATATATAGATCAATTTAAGTGGAGTAGGGACGCGACTCGCCTGGGGATGGCAATAAAAAAACACTTCATTTGTGCTTCTTTTATATAATAGGTACTAGTTCATTGTACCGGTATCTTTTCTTGAGTAAGAAATACCTGTATTTTAATACATCGAAGGTGAAAATCGATATCTTAAGTTAGTATAATCCGTCTATTAGAAGCAGTGTGTGAAGTATTTTTAGAATGACCGCATTGTATGTAGTGTTGTATCAATGGAATGGAACAGAATAATATGTAAGTATTACTTGTATAGTAACAGGCTTGTATTCCTTAAAGGTAAAAGGCGTAGACACAGGCACCTACTGATATTTGTATGCGCAGTGTTGCAAAACTTGCAAAGATGAATTTTTGGGTCTAATGTAAAAAATCTTACGTACCACTCACAAATTCAAACGATGAGAAGCTGCAGATTCGAGCAATATTTTCCAAAACTTCTCAAGTGTTGATGTCAGTGCGAGCAACGTGGAAAGATTTACCTTTGCCGTTAGTCCGTTTCTTTTCCAAAATCTTTTGGATCCTCAAAGAAAGCTCCTTATCTGTCAGAATAGGTTAAAAATTTTCAGTAATGAGTCGTGCTTCATTATATCAAGTTGACATGTATCCAATTTACTAAATATCAGTTTAATACACCAATCCTAATTGCACGTAGCTCTCCTATTTATCAGCGTCTAAATGTATCAAATTCACTATTACTATGCGTTCACACAAGTCGCTCTCAACACTTTTGGTGACAGAAAATTGACTTACACGCAAGTAATTTGTTGTATCAGGAAGCCATTTTGGTCGCCCCTAATTATTATCTATAGGCTTCAGTAACGAGAATGGATGATACACATTGACACATCGACCAGAGCACTGCAGCAGTTTTTTTAAGTTCTGGAAATCTGTTGAGAAAACGGAGAGATTTCAGACTCCAATCAAATAAAGATTATGGGACTACCTTGCACTTTTACACTTTTCAACAGCTGTAGCAAGCTCTGTTCCAGTGCTTTTGATGTGTAAATACTCATGTTCAGGTATTTAAGACCACAAATGAGTGAAGGGTTACTCTATAGTAACCCTTCACTCATTGTTTAATAGCTAATTCATCGATTTATTCCTATATCGATGAATTTGCTTTTAAACGATTCACTGAGTTCACTTTTATTTATTAAAAACAAGAACCTCATATACCTAGGCAACTTTCAATCAACCTTACCTCTTACCACAACAGAAAAATAATCCATTAAAAATATTTATAAACAAATCAGGTGAAACGCCCAACAATCGTCCGACCCATATGTCCCACGACGAAAGGTAATTGGGCCATCGAAAATTGATCGCGTTCTCATCGAGATGCGGGCATTCGGCTGCCTGTTGATATCACGGGACATTACTCTTTATTAACTTGTCGCTTTTTTGCCGTTGACAAATGTGAGCCGTTTGATGTGTTCATTGATTTATTTATATGGATTCGTCAAAGGAGCACTGTGTTGTATTTCGATATATCTATATCTTTATTTATACACACATTGTAATGGAATGAATCATGTTGACGGTGAAGTTATTATTGCTATATATGTTATCGAATGATTTCACGTATTCGTATAGATTCTTGTATAAAATTACTAATTGACGCTCAACTCAACATAATTTGAATTAAGTTCTAGTATCTATTTTAAATCCTACTGACACTTAAATTGACTAAAGCTAATCATTTGTGTACAGCCCTTAAAAAAATAGGTTTGTAGGTACCTATAACAAGAAAAATATTAGATACCATTTGAAGAACAAAGGACAAAGAACTAGGTCATTTACTGCTCACCCTTCTGGGGACTCGTCGTGATAAACGTCCTTATGCAAATGAAGTCATTAAATAAAGCATCGAATGACCCCTAATGCTTTACTAAAAAAAAACGTAAACAACTTGAATTGGGTGTTTTATAATCACGCTATATTACAATTAACGTTGTTCACGGCAATACTGAATTAATACGGGAAGTGGGAACACCCTTCTGTTAGTATATTAGGGACATAGCCACTGCTTGTGGGACTTTTGTGACTATTGTGGTGCTTATCTAAACTTGACGATTAAATTCCGGTACGGCCGATTGTTGGGGCATTTACCCTAAGCGAGATATAATATTGCGAGGTACACTTCATTGAAGTCATTTAATTATTATTTTAATGTTGGAATAATTAAGTTTTATTATTGTATGTGTTTAATGGTGCATTAGCATGAAATGTGGTTTTGCCATGACAGTATCGCCCGGGATATTACGAACTTAATTAACAGACACAAAGTACACTCAGGGCCTGTTTAGCCACTTCTGGATAGCTGCTAACCGCCAAATAAGTTAAAAAATGGAAAAAAAACATTTATCTGTCAATTAATTTAACGGGAACTTTGGTACTAGAAGATGGTGAAACCCTCAGACTCGAAACAAATTAATAACCTGTGGATCGCACACAATAAAAGTTGTTCATGATGATTAAAGTACAACGACCCCTTAATTTTTTTATGGTAATAAAAAATACAAGTACACGGTCGGTAGGAAGGCTACTGCCATTAATCGGGCGCAAATCCAGACTGCAAGCTGCTGCTGGGGACAGAAAAACCCAACAACACGTCTCGACCCGGGAATCGAACCCAGGACCTCTGTCGTAGCAGTCGCGCTTACGAACATTAGACCAACGAGGCAGTCAGAGTCAAAGACAAATCGAAACTTTAGTTTCTGATTTAATATAAATGCTACAAGCAAAGATTGCATTTGTGCCCGGTTGATGGCTATAGGCTTGCCCCCAATTACACGAGACCAAAACATACCTGTGAACTGTGTGCATCTCTACCTAACTCATCGGGGAAAACAGGCGTGATGGTTTTTTTATCACAAATTTTAATATACTAAGCCCAACCTACCAACTCCCTCGCTCCGTCCTGCCCGTATATCAGTTATAACGTAAAATTGCTTTTAAGTTTTATTATAACGATGATAACACCACATAATGACGGGTTTATTAATCGTAAATTTTACACCTTTACGACTTAATGTTTGGGAGTCGCCACTGTAAATATTTTCGACGACTATCAACAAATTTATGTACGTTTAATATATTCTTCGGTGCTATCAACAGGATAAAGTTTGAGTAAGAAGGTAATGTTTTATAATACGATAAAGATTGTTAAGAACTGTTTTATAGTTTTAATTAATGCGTTGTTTAACATAACATGTACTACCAATCTTTTTGTATTTTTTAAGCATTTTCCATGCTAAGATTACAAGTTACTTTTAATGAAGGAACAAATCGGCTGGCGAGCAGGATTCGAACCTGCGTCTTCTGGTTCGGTACACCAGACGCTTTTGACCACTAAACTACCGCGAGAAGACGCAGGTTCGAAACCTGACCGCCAGCCGATTTGTTCCTTCATTAAAAATAACATGTATTACCAATCCTGTATTCTTGGGGTTAGGCAGATGTATAAAATGTGATAATATACGCACAAAGATTAAAGTAAAAAAATAGTCCTCTTAGACGTGTGGCTGTTAACACAGCGTATATACAAAACAACATACATATACGACGACGTCTGTGGTCTAGTGGTTCGAGTACCGGACTGCTGATCACGAGGTTGTGGGTTCGATTCCCACAGGACACAAATATTTACCTATGGGATGAATATAAGTATTTGTGGTTGTCTGGGTGTTCCATATGTATTATAAGTATGTATTTACAAAAAAAAAGTATATAATTATTATATCCATTGTCTAGTACCCATAGTACAAGCTCTGCTTAGTTTGGGATTAGATGGTGCTGTGTAAAAATGTCCCAAGATATTTATTTATTATTTATTATGATGTACACCACTGTTTTAGGATTCATGTAATAAGGGGGTGAATATATCACCACTAACCGTGTACAACTCCGACCTGCTACTGAAAAAAAACAAATAACACTTTGCTTGACATGGAAATCGAACCCACGACCACTAACCTAAAAAGGCAGATAGCTGCTTACGCCGAGCAATTCCAGGGCCATTAAGTTCTAATAAGTACCAAATACATCTCTGGCCGGATATAGGAGCCCATTATAATAAAGTAATTCCCTTCCATTATAGATCTAATTCATTATTCAACTCGGCTTCGCGACGTGCCAAGACGATATGACGTTTCGTTACTCCTACAACGTATTAAATATTAAATTCTAGTTTGACAGCAAGATATTTATAGCTTCAATGTGGCACGTGGTGTGGCTGAAGTGGAATAAATACAGATAATTCTAGTTTACTTCATTTTAAAGATGCATTTTAATTTAATAAAATTATAAATTGTTTATTTATAAAAAAAAGTTTTGCTAACACTCTCTTAGGATAATTTATTGTACATTTATGAAACTAGTATTTAAAAAATATATAATGACTTGTAAAAGTGTCTATTTACAGATATAAATATCATTTCATCATTTCATTTCATCAAACTGTGCTCTATTTTTACCTCATTGTGAACACCGTTAAATTAAAATCTATCTTGTGATAGTTAGCTGAAGTGATAGTTAG
This sequence comes from Acronicta psi, assembly GCA_946251955.1. Taxonomy (NCBI): domain Eukaryota; kingdom Metazoa; phylum Arthropoda; class Insecta; order Lepidoptera; family Noctuidae; genus Acronicta; species Acronicta psi. The sequence continues at coordinate 2,400,555 of OX276475.1, read as the reverse complement.
TGAACTGAAGACTGTTAACTCTCGATAATGAACTGCATCATACTTACATAAAAATGATCATCTTTTTTTCGGTTAGGCCGAAAAATTATGCATTAAAATTACTGTTCGCAATCTTTAGATAGTTTTCAATCCCGCGATAAGACCAATAAGGCAGAACAGTTATCCTTGCTAATGTTATAATTGCGAAAATAACTCTGTCTGTCTGTCTGTGGCGCTTTCACGCTAAAACCACTGAACCAATTTCAATGAAATTTGGTACAAAGATAGTCTAGAGCCTGAGAAAGGACATAGGCTACTTTTTAATGCGAAATAAGGGCTGTCAGGGGTTGAACTAGGGGATGACAGTTTTAAGATATACCCAACGATATAACGAAGCCGCGAAAACTAGTAGATAAATATATTTTGTTAAACTTAGCTAAATGTGCAGTCAAGTTTCAATTTCTCATTTACTAAAGTAAAGGTAGCGCAAACGCTACCGCCACTAAGTAGCCTAAACTCTTAGATATCTCAAAGCTCGTCTTAAAGACATTTCACAATGCTACTCGACATTATCTTGTTACCTTCAAAGCGGGAACAAACAGCTTTTATCTTTCAAAGGCACCTTCTATGGCTGTCCAAACAAATACACTACGTTTCCTTTTTTATATAAACAGAGATATAAATGGATGTGTGTCAGTGCGTTTGAACAAGAGAGCAGCGTACCACGATGTTTTCGGGTATTGTGTGAGAAAGATAGCGCGATAACGGGGTATATTGCTCCGTCTCTTTCTTTCAATATAGCAATGATAACATGTGAATCCGTAGTCAGATGGGAGAACCAGCTGTCATTTTAGTTTGGTAATCTGTCAACAATCAAATGAATATATCTCCTTTATATGCTTTGCAATGCCAAGTAAAAAAACTACAACCAAAAATGTTTCAACAGACTTATATTTTTAAAATGAGTTAAGATTTTTTATATAATATATACGAGGCGAAAAAAGTATTAGAAGTAAGGATGAAACGTGATATTCTATAGCATATTATAATCTTCAATTTAACCATACCATCACGCCTTATATTTCTGAAGGGTTAGGCAGAAGCGTACGAATGAACGCCCATATTTTTTTGGTACTTAGGTTTCAGTCCCATGTAATATACAAGGTCGAGACTATTTCCATCAACCACAAATCCAAACTCTAAGCTGCTACTGGGAATTTCACAGAAACCAACTCAACAACACTCCTTGACAACTAGATCAATAATGGACTGTAAGCCCTCTAATTTATATCAATTAATTTTTATGTATATCAATGAAATATTGTCCTAAAAATCACAGTTCAAACAAGCCACCACCGCCTTGAAGCTGAAACTCTATCCTTCACAATATTAGCTACCCACGTTACACATAAGTGAACCGACTCCCACGAACCGTAATGTCAATATAATTGTGCCTACATAGTATGTAGTATGTACACTCGTGCAGTAAAGTTCAAGTTAAGTAGCGCCGCGGGGCGTCGACGCGTCGCGCGGAACGGCCGCGGATCAGTGCGCCCAAAAATGACGCGTTCCGCTCCAGACTAGCACTAAAGTTTGTGCTAGTTATATTTTTAAAGTTCAAGAAGGTACAATTTACATTAGTGCACCTCTTTTTTATGTGTGCGGAAAATCCTCATGGATCCCCGGTATGTCATACTCATATCGACTAAAAACCGCACTTGTCATCACTTGCCCTTTCCGTCATTGTCATGGGATCAGCAACATTAACCACCACCATGACGGGCGGGATTAGTGGACCCCTGACTAACTGTGATGGTAATATAAGAATATATTAATACAACAGATTGGAAACAGTGCAAATCCAAACTCAGCTGCTACTGAAAAGATAAAAAAACCAATAACAGTTTGTTCGATTCAGGAATCGTACCCAAGATCAATCATATCATTAATGTTTTATTGCATTTTTGTGTTTTTCATAGTTTATATAACATTTAGAAATTTCTTAGCATAGGTACGTCAATGCATTTATATATCGTCAAAAATAATTCAATGAATTGTTCATAAAGATTAATATAAAGCTCATTTTGAAGCATTGAGCTTGTGTCTACCTTAAATAAAGTCATTAACTTGTTTAATCAGTTGTGACGAGTTTATTATTTTAATGCAGGGACATCCTGTTCTGTGTGGATGCGTTTTATTATATCTATTGTTTTCATTTTACCCCGTCTTTGTCCCGGTAATTATTTCAGTATACCAAATCATGTTATTAAGTTGGAATCGGCCTCCTTTTGAATGAATTCGACTTGGAATGTAGACTTTTGAGTATAAGTATTTTTGGGCTTCGCCTATCCAAATACGGCAGTAGTACCTGCATCATCAGTGTATTCATCATCTTCAACCCATATATTGTCTCACTGATAGACACGGGTCTCTTCTCAGTTATGAGAGGGTGCATTTATCAACACAAACAAATTTTCACATATACAAATAGTCAGACCCGGAACATATTAATGTTTTTATGACCTACACTCTAGTGTAGATCATAAAATATTAATATGTTCCGCACGGGAATCGAACTAAACAACTCGTTGCACAGATGTGATCACTAGGAACATTACGCTAAGCGTTCTGGAAATTGTTCCCGAGCTGAATAAAAATAATAATTGATACCCAAATATAGTATTTTTACTTGTATAATAAAGCTTATGCAAATATTGCTGCCGTAGTGTAGTAATAGCTGACCCTTGCTTGTCTTTTCATTGTTTTGCATAATAATCCTTTTAACTCAAATCTATCCATATTTTCTCTTTCCATATTATATAAAATGTTTATCTAACTTCCAGCACTTCATAAGAGACAAATAAATATCCCAAAAACATTAAAATCAAGTTTCATTTAAATGCAAATATAAAACAAATAAACAATATAAAATTGCATGCAAAACTGAACAGAGAGTTTAATTTCAAATAGTTGGGGGACTCGTAAAAACGCCCGCTTGCCATTTTATAGACAAAAGAAAACGTTGAAACCGAATATAGCGCGCACAACACACATCTAATTTAGATAAAGAGTTTCAGATAAACGGTACAAATCACTGTACACAAAAACTACTTTGCATAGGTCTTTTCAGATGCAAATAGCTGTATTAAATTTGCAATTTAGACCCCGACAACGCACGGGTTTGTGGTCCAAGTTAGGAGATTGTAGTTCAAAGTGAAGGTCAAGGTTGAATCGCTAAATGTTTTAAAGTGATCGAGCTACTTATTGACCAAATAAGCTAAAAAGAATCTTGTAGAATCGCAAATCTGTAGAACTGACTGGACTGGCCTAGCCGAGTAGGATAAGTTTAAATAGAAGTGCCTATTGAAAGAGTTTTTAAAAAATGGCCAGTGAATTTCGGATCCAAAAGTCATTCATTCATCATTCTAGCTTTGTATCTGTGACTTTGGCTTTGCATTGGCAATTATTTTCAATCTTTTCCCTGTCGGAAAGTATGATTTTACATAATGTGATGGTTAATTTATGTAGGTTAATAGCATAAATGCTAAAAAGGGCTGTCATTAGCGCAAGCAACTTGATCTTTAGTCTTTCATCATCAACATAATTATCACCCAAAAGAGGTCCACTGCGGAACCAAGGACTCTCCTAGTGACTCTCAAAAGAACCAGTAATATGTTTATGTAAAAAACGTATAAAATAATTGATAAAGGCACCTCCGCTATATCCTATGAGTTACACCAGCTCATCTGCTGGCAACGCGTCGAGCCGCCAGTACCTTCAGACAATGAAGACATCCCATTGTGATGCTATACATTTTATGCCTCCCTAGTACACGATGACAGGACTGACCGTAAAATTGATTGTGCTTTAGGTACTAGCATGGTTCAGTCAAGACAGGTCTGTTCAACTTTAAGTCTAATTATTCTTTGAATCGTTTTAGTCGAGGTATTTTATCTGTTGAATATAAAAAAAAATGATACATAAGATTAATAATAAGAAACAGCTCTGGCTGGTTTTCTGGGAAAGCCTAAGTTTGTTAGAATAGAAAGAATTAGAAGACACGCTTAAAGGCCCAATCAAAGTGCGTAAGTGCGGAAAAGCCCAGCCAAACTAAACTAATGTAACAAATTTAGTCAAGAGCTTTTCAATATACCAAATGCTATACACATAAAAAGCACATAATATGTCATTCCCTCTAACATGTTATAATAACAAAAGCCAACAACAAAAACAAAACACATAGCACAAAAATAATCTACCCGAACTCTGAAAGCTTGCATTACTGAAGAAAAATGGCAGTCCAGGCATCGGAAATGGAGGAGAAATGTTACCATGAGGATAATCTACGTAAGATAATTTCCACTCAAGTGGTCCGATGTCTTCGTTCAGAGGTCAGTGAGTAACGCCGCGGGGCGCAGGAACTGATGGGGACTTAGCAGGAATCTCTTAATTTATAGCCTCGTTGAGACTTGTAGGACAATCTACGAGCTGAAGCGGGGGGAGAGAAAATCAGTGTAGCGATATCAAAAAAATATTTTAATTGTGTTATTGTTGGTCAAAATAAAATAAAGGTGGGTCAGCATATTTTTAACACACTTCCAATCACCTAATCACTTTCAATTACCTAAGTTTTAATCTTATCAAATTGCCAAAGATGGTCTAGTGACGAGTAAAACCTGTAGTACAGTGACCCCTTTATTTTTTTTACGAGGATAAGAAAGATAAGGGTGTATATTAAGAAGGAGTCAGTGATAGAACATCAAAACTAAAAACTTTACCACCTACAAAAACTGTAACATGTGTGTGGCCATCATTGTCATTAACATTTGACGATGATTGATGATGTGGTCATCATTTAAATTCGACATAGCAACGTTTGTAAGTCCGCCATTTTGTTTTCACTTGCGCCTAAACGCGCTGTTATCTACAGACTCATAGTGGGTGAAATAATCTGATTTGTCCATTTGCCGGTCGCGGCATCGTTACAAACGGCTCTATGTTCGATTAACACGATTGCTTTTCGTACTTATTGCGTTTGCTGCGTCACTTAATTGACGGTAAATTTATAATCTTTGGATTTACGAGACATTTTCTGTGCCATTATTATTCTTTGTTTACTTTTTGTTTTGAAAATACAGCACTAAAAAGACCCTAGAAAATAGAGCTGGTTACTTCTTCCCTCTCTTTCACGGCGTATTTTAAAATCGAAACTAATAATAATATCCATTGATCATACATAAAGTGTCTCGGGTGAGAATTTAACCCACGACATTAAACGGTAGTGGTGAAATACTCGGCATCGGCGCTCGAGAGTACCGTACAATAACAGCATAAAGATACTTCCGACATCTAATATCATTGTCTTGTCATCCAACATAATAAGGCATATTACACACGACACGACTATAAATCTATAGCACGTTATCGCGTCATCCCCCTGTGTCGCAAATCCGGCAGCATTTGTTACAGTCCCGCGGATTATCGGTTCGCCCCGGGCAAAAACAAGAACCCGGGACGAAGCAGCACCCGTGGACATAAATTCGCGACAATGATTCATGATCGCCGTGTTCGAAAGTTTTTGCACCAGCGATTAATCGCAGCGACTTTTAGGGAAATCGCTGCAACGCTTAATGTGGGTGCGTATTATTTTAATGACAGCGCTCCGAGCGTAAAAGGTGTTTGGAGATAAAAACCGTTTACCGATTTACCGGTTTATCCTTTTAACTTGCGGTATTTTGTGTGTTTCGAAACAAAAATATGGGGTTTCTACAGATTTGGGGAGAAAATTATATTATTATCTCCAACAAAATTAATCAAAATTGCATTAAACGTGCGTCATAATGCGTCATCGATATCTTCATGAGCTATTAGGCCAATTAGTGTCCAATCAGAAGTGTATTCATCAAGTAAAGCAACTCTGTGGGTCCAGTGGGGCACCATTTTTGCATCGTTGCCCTTGGCACGCTCTATCTGAGTTGTAAGTTGTAAATAACAGCCATAGTTTAAATAAAAAAAATTGTCTACTGTTTTGTCTAGCTCTTTCTCGCGCAAATACAAAAATGCGATATAAAATGTCAACTTTCAAATTGACATTTGTATCGCGCATTTGCATACCGCACAACTGTCAAATTTTGTCACGGTGCGCATGTTATTCGGGCAGGAGTCTATTATAGAGAGCAAATCTGCGGCTGCCATTGGTTCATTCATGTACATAAAAATAACCACCAATTGAAATCAGTAATTATTATTATGGTGGAAACCGCAACCGCAACCATACGCGTGAAAAGCTCTGCAAATTAAAAGCAAATACCATGTTTGTTTTTGTTTATAGTTTTATTTGTTTCTTTGTGAAAAGTACCATAAATATACAGACAGACAGGTGGATGGATGGGAATAGATTACAAAGAAACAAGGGATTACAAAAATCAATTAGTATTTCATGGAAAATTTTGACTTGAAAGAACTAATTAAGAAAATTGGTAATCGGATAATCCGTCTCTTGTATTAATTTTTTTCTAGCTTCTGTGCAAATTAATTTCTAATACAGTTATTTAGTCTAGTGCCTAACTTATTTTTTATGTAGCTTTATAGATAAATCCAATAGGAACGATCAAGGATCCCCGGATCAAGAAAAGTGTGTGATTAGGTGTTTCTATGATTTGCAGCTCGAAGTTTGGTATTACGGGAACCTAAACATAAAGACGAACTGCGGGTGTAAGGCAGTACATCTCTGATTAACCCTTTTGGGAATACCGACGAAATAGCGTTATGTTAAAAAAAAATGATTTAGCACTAAGAAAAAACTTTCAATGTCAAGACGAATTTGCAAAGCATTCATTCGAACGTATAATCGATTGTCGCGGTCTGTCACCAAAAAGATACAAAAATAAGGCACGCTACACGCTTCAACACTTGTTTATTACATTCGGAACATCGCGACCGCACTCGCAAAAGACTCCAGCCCATCCATTTGCGGCGACAGATCAATCACGACTCAGCATCAAGCTCGGAATAATGATCCTTTCAACAGTTCATGTGCACCAACATACTTATTTTCAACCTTGGCAAGGAGGACATACGACTGATATTCGATTGTAGAGTTTGCGAGTGAAGTAAAGAGGCAATGTGCGTTGTTCCTTTGAGCTATTTAAGCTCGTGCTAAATGATCGACGCGTCATGTTTCTCTTGGAGTGAGAAAATATACAAGTCCGAATAAGATTCGTCGTTAGTGAATAATAGGGAAAATATGTCGGCTGTTCCTTATGCTGCGTTTACATTGACGAATCGTTCGAAATTCAACAGCTTACGATAAGAGTTTTTTTGAGAGATGTACTTAACTGGACTTTGTGATTGCTTAATAAGTCTTTTTATTTTATTATAAATTTAGTGCATTTGGCAGCACCTCACCTGATGGTAAGTGACGATGCTGCGGAGGATGTAGCACGCACACTCAAATAATGTCATTCACTCTCGCAGAGAATTCCACTCCCTAGCCGTTCGCAGGGTGAGGAGGGATGATGCAATTCGTCTACCATCGATATAAATTAAGTTGGCAGATGCGGCGTTTCCCCGCAGACAAAAGCCCATCTTCCATCTTGCCACATATGCTCTGTACACGTAAGGATCTGGTGGCCGCATCAGCAAACGCAGTCCACGTTGCTGAGTTTTGGGCTGGACAATTAGTGTGAATCCACCGTCTAAGACGAAGAAGTTCCAAGAATTCAAAAATATAATAGACCCTTTTTAGAAATGCAAGAAAGTTTTTAAAATATGATGATGATAACTGGGCTGGTGGTACCTTTAACTGGGCAAAAATCCATATTCCGAGCTGCTACTGAGAAATATCAAATAATACTGTGTCCAAATCGAACCGAGGAATTAAATTCTATCCTTGAGCGTAGCAATCGCCTTTACGAACACTGGTTCCACGAGGCTAGTGATGTCTTTATAAATACATACTTCTTCTTATGCAGTCGGGTAAAAAAATCTACTAAGCAAAAGAAATAAGTCTAGAAGAAAAACGAACAATAGTAAAAGGAAACAATAATTCCCGGTCTCTCAGTTAAAGTTAACGCAATAAGGATCGCGGAGGTCAATTGGATCTGAACAGTAACTGTAGAGGATATCTGAGCGTTTCCGTTCCGTTAATCGACTACGACTTAAGAAATGGAGGGTACTTGGAAGAAATAGTGTGGTCAAGTTCGTATCTTAAGAAGTTTTATTTTTCATGCAACAGTCGTGAACATATTGGAATCTTCGACATAAAGCTTGCAGTGAATTCAAGTCCAAAGTCAAATCTATACTAATATTATAAAGAGGAAAGATTTGTTTGTTTGTTTGTTTGTTTGTTTGTTTGTAATGAATAGGCTCCGAAACTACTGAACCGATTTCAAAAATTCTTTCACCTTTGGAAAGCTACATTATCCCCGAGTAACATAGGCTATATATCATCACGCTACGACTAATAGGAGCGGAGTAGTAATGAAAAATGTAGCAAAAACGGGGAAAAAATTATAAGACCACGCGGGCGAAGCCGCTGGCGGGAAGCTAGTGTTTTTATAAAGTGGGTGCGGCAAGGTGCAAGCGTGCAGGTTTCTTCACGATGTATTCCTTCACCGTTAAAGTGAGTGTCAGTCAGGAATCAGTCAGAAGACCGAGACCTTTTACTTAGCAGTCCAGTGGTCATACCCCTAGTCTATTACTGCTAGTATTCACTGTTCAAAATAAATAATGATCTTCAGAAACAAACCAACCTGACCTCAATCAACATTTTTCTGCAACATATCAGCTGTAAAAAAAATAAGCCATCCGCGGCGCCTCGCGGTCGTATTTATCCAGCGGTTTGCATAGCATTTATCCTCGCACGACTGAATAGTCGCTCGAGGCGCCTCAATAAGGCACGCACGCGCCTCGGACGGCTTTTGTCCTCGCCTCAAGTGCAAATAGCCTGGCGTTCTAATTTCAAAATGCCCGCCCTTGAATAGAGTGAGCTTATTTTAGATTTTCAGCCAAGATTGTCGTTTTTTTGTGGTTCTCTAAGACAGGTTGTTGATTAGATAGATGTTTGGCAGTGATGAAATTCGCATATAGATTAGGTGCTACAAAAATCATCTTGTATCTTTGTGGTAAGAAAGCATTTTCAAGCTAATCATTTGGTATATTCCCCGGAACATCATCCAATGTATTATTAACATTTTCATGATTCCTAATGATAATATTTATTTTTGTTGCAGGTACTGACATGTAGGTTTTCTGCGACTACATTTAAAAAATTTAGAATGTCAATATCGAGCCTAGTTAACCTTAAACATGATATAAATGATAAGCACCCGAAGACCACTAAAGCCCAGCTGAAGAACCGACGTAAACAAAATGGCAAAGGTATTTACAAAAACTAAAATATATTTTACTTATGACGTTTTTGATAAAGAAGAATTTATCTGATACAATTTCTGATTATTTTTAGCAAGTCAATTGCGTCTTTGATTGTGTAACCTAATTAAAAGTCAGCCCTCTACGAATGAATGAAAATATCGATTTTTTTTCAGCCCTGAACAAATATTTACAACAATGCCGAGGAGACACAAGATTCAAGACAACACTATAGCCAATGTAGCACTACCTTTATCTACCGTCAATAATGGTTTCCATGAAGAAAATACGTTTTTTTTTTACTTTTTGGTACGACGACTTTTGACATCCGTAAGATTAAAACCTCCTGTCGCCTATAAAACGTTCAACTCTAATCTATTCGTCTTTATTCATTACACAAACCGTACATAAATCTTGCATTCCCACGAGTTAAACTGTATCAAATTACTGGGGGAGCATCCTAGTCAAAGTATGTTCACCCCTCATATTAAATACCACGTTTTTCATACCAGCACAACTCAAATTATCAAAAAAAAACCAACCTTATCACGAGGCATCAAGATTGCCGATAGACTTTTGGTGAGGTCAATTTATTTTGGCAGTTATAAAAATCAGTTTCAAGAGTGTTTGAAATGACGTGCTGTTGCATTACGGGGGAGGTCACGTTCTGCCTCGAGGAGGGTCAGAATTAAACGGGTCAGTGGTCAGGTAAATATAATGGAGTAAACAAATTCAACTCGCTTTGATGCACCATTGATATTTATATTATTTTAAGGGGAATGCAGGGACGTAAAAAGTGTTTTATTAGGGGTGACTGACAATTTCGTGTTTGCCGGAGTGATATTTGTTGTATTTTTAAATATAGTTTAACAGCTTCCAGAGTAAAAACTTTTTTATACCACTAATGTAGCAAACAAGCATACGGTCCTGTGATGGTAAGCAGAGATTGCCTCTGGTCCCAAACATGGAAAGGATTGGAAAGGAAATAATGATCCTTCGAGCCGAAAGCAGGAATAGTTTTAGAATTTTGGTCTTTTGAGCCGAAAGCAAGAATAATTTTAGAATGTTGGTCCTTCGAGCCGAAACCAAAATAAATTTTCCGATTTTTGGTCCTTCGAGCCGAAAGCAAGAATAATTTTAGAATTTTGGACCTTCGAGCCGAAAATAAAATTAATTTTTAGATTTTTGGTCCTTCGAGCCGAAAATAAAATCAATTTTTAGATTTTTGGTCCTTCGAACCGGAATGGAAATAATGGTCCTTCGAACCGAAAGAAGAATAATTTCAGAATTTTGGTCGTTTGAGCCGAAAGCAATTTTTACCTTATATTATCGTAAAATTAATTTTTGCTTTACGTCTTGAAGGACCTAAATCCTAAAAAAGTTTATTCTTTTCATCTGAGGGTCCATTATTTTCTTTCCGGGTTTCCAAGAACTCTAAAATTAAATTTCTTTTCGGCTCGAAGGACCATAATTATAGTTTTGCGGTTCGGTTCAAAGGACCAAAAATTCTTAAATTAAATTTCTTTTCGGTTCGAAGGACCAAAATTACATAAATAGCCGTTAGCATCCTTGATTTTTTAATCGGTTTTTACTGTCAGCCTGAAAGACTATTTTAAGACTTATTATCGGAAAAGTTCAAAACTCACCTCAGCTTAACCTTTCGTGGAATATAGCCGTGATGGTATGTATGCTCAGAGTAATAGACACACATCTAAAGCAAAGACTCGCACATTACGATTATTCATACCGCGAAATATAATTATACGCAAATACTTCAAAGCGTTGACAGTGAGGTTACTGCAGAATAGATTCCCAGAATGTGGTCACAGTTTGAACTTTAGAATATTGGAAGCCAAACCTAGCCTAAGCCTACTTTTAGATCTTCTATTTAAGAGCTACGCTCTTTACGGTGCAGCGTCTTCCACTGCTATCTGTTGAGAGCCAACTCCTGGACCTCCTTATATATTTAGGTACGTTGATTAAATAGATTGATTGATTATATATATCAGAAATTCTCACACATTACCAAAGATAAAATTTTCAATAATTATGTTTTGCTAACACGAAAGATTCTTTATTTTCTTTAGCCTTTCGAAAAATTTGAGTTGACTAAATGTGTCTTTCTTTCTAATTTCTTTGATGATGTATATTTTTGCTTGTATTGCGATGGATGGGCCAATTCATCTAAAATTATTTGTTACTTAGTACCATTCAATCTGACAGTCGGGTATGACAAGGCCTAAGTTAGTTATCGTAACACCGACAACTCTACAGTTCGGTCGATAGCCAAGAATAGCTGTAATGTCACAAACAATCTACTCGACTAATCTGGCGTAATAACAAATGACAATCGCACGTTAGAATCTTTGGTCCAATGGTCCACGTCCACCGGAACCATATTTGGTACAAAATCTTCGTTTCACATCACTACCTGGCGGCAATAACGTCAAATTTAACAAAAACACTTTGTAGTGCGTTTCACTAGTTATTGTTAAAGCCAATTAGGCGGGCGATACACGAGCCCCAAGCTTTGTGACGTCAGTTACCTGCCAACTCGAAGCCACAAATGGAATACTAATACAGACTCCGTTGTACACTATCCTCAAATTAGTTTGTATTGTCGGTTACGTCGAATACTGATACCATTTATAATGTTATTATTTGATATTTAACTGCCTAGTTAGGTTAGTGGTCCTAAGCGCAACTGCTACGCTCGAGGTCCCTAGGTTTGATTCCCAGGTTGAGCAATGTTATTGGGTTTTCCTGTGAAATTCTCAGTAGCAGCTCGAAGTTTGAGTTTGTGCCCGGTTAGTGGAAATATGTATTACATGGGACTTAAATATACTGGCGAATTATTTACTAACAATATCGTCATTTATGACTGACAGTAGATTGAACATAAATTTAAATAATAATTTTTAAGTAACAAACTGGTCTTCTTGGTGACAATCATTTCGTGTAACAGAATGATAATTGTTCCTGTATCCTGTGAAACCAACCCAGTATCAAAAGAATAGGACCAACCTATATAAACTGTCATGAAGGATAAACCCAACCCCAATATTTTTCTTCAACACCAAGCGTTGAAACATTAGTAATTCAAATCAATATTTAACCCTATTCAATTAAGTTAGGGCACATTCAAGGAACGTTTTTACATAGAAAAGGAGTATAAAGGATTGCAAATGAGTCTCTCCCCCGAAAGACCTCTTTAATTATAAGGGAGATTGTTTGTCCGAATTCCAAGGGCTACCTCCGTGCTCTAATTACTCGGCTAAAATCTCCGTTTAAACTGAACAATTGGACTTTTTTTTACCGATTTAGTGAGTTGTTAGAGCCCTGATTTCGGGATTTAGATTTCTGTTGAGGTCAGGTTACATTGATTCCCTTTTGTTTTGAATTCGTAGAGTACCTTTTATCATGGTTGGTTAAATTGGATTGACTTAATTTTAAAGATTTTTGAGTGAGGTCAAATAATCAGTCGCATCGTTGGTTTGACTAGAAACCAACCTAAACATAGTTGAGAGACGAATTATTGTAATTTATGTATCGGTTAGTACTTTTAATCTATACTTCTTCATTTGATTGTTTGTTTGTATTGAATAGGCTCCGAAACCACCGAACCGATTTGAAAATTATTTCTTTGTTAGATAGCTCATTTATCGGGGAAGGTTATAGGCTATATACCACGACTAATAGGAGCGGAGTAGCAATGAAAAATGTAGTAAAAACGGGGGAAAAATTCATAAGACCACGCGGGCGAAGCCGCTGGCGGGACGCTAGTCATCAATATTTCTAAAACTCTGTATAAAGCTCCAGTCACATTATTAAATAGCAAGCTTATAATAACTTTATTCACTGAGTTAGATACAAATACAAAATGTGAAAAACAGATCGAAATCTTTACAAATTATTCTATTATAAACAACAATATATAACTTTTCGTAATGTTGTGAGCTTACAATATTATCTTATTAAAATAAGTATCGCAAATTATATCCCCGAGGCGTTTCGGAAAGAAGTATTTAGATTTAACAATCCGACCCGAAGGACCAAAAAGGTCGAAATGATATTCAGGTACAGAAAGTTATTTTCCTATAAAGTGGATTTAACTGTAAAGGTATGTTTCATTTAGAGAAAGGTAAGAAAGATGTAGAATTATTTTTAATTGAAACAGGAATAGATAATTTAATTGATACAGGAAAACACAGTAAAGCTAGAAAGTTTATTTAACTTTACATTACTAGACACTATTGTTAAACATTGTAAACTAAATTGAGGCATTGGTCCAGTTGCGCAATATGCTGAGTAGAGCCTGTGGATTTGAGTCCCGGACCAAGTAAATGTATTGCACAAGGAAATTCTTAGAAGCAGTGTTCTCGGTTGTGTCTGGAATTGTGTGTGTAACTATTTGGTGATAATAAGACGTAGATAGACATACTTTTAACTGTGTGTGTATATCGGTATATCAGTAGATACCATCCTACCTCCTTCGAAGAATACAGGTATATAGTAATGTAGGAAATAACATATATATTTTATAAAATTTAGATCCAGACATCCCTAGCCACTTCATTGTTGTTGCTTGGTTTTATAAACTTTGGTCCTGGCAATTGGTCCTCTACCTCGCCCAGTTGTTATGTCGTAGTATAGCACCAATAGTAAAATCCTAAAATACTGATTTTTGACACTAACTCGAATACCAGACATTGATGTATAACTACTTTCTACAGATTTTATCGCGTTATATTAACATTTTTTTCTTTCAGTATCCTAAAACATACACAGTAACACTAAAACTCTTCCACAACTAAAATATTCAATACAAAAAGTTCCAAAATAACGTCAACCGATTTTGTAAGTTCGGCAATTTCTAAGTCCTCGAGGACAGATGCTGGCGTGTAGAGCACTTAACCAACTTTGATTTTAGTACCAAGAAAAACATGCCAAGTTTAACGTAATGGACGTCCGGAAACAAGGTCCCCGTGATAAAAGTTTCAGAATTGCCGGAGATAGTTTCTTATAAGAAAGTGGTGGATAAATAAGTAATCGGTTTCGGAACTGTACTTAAATATTGACGGTATATTGAGTTTGCGAGTTGCGATATCCTTTTATTACTTACTAGCTGTGCGGTGCTGGCTTTACTCGAATTCTGAAAGACTTTGAGACTTATACTTAGATAATTAATACATTTTCAGGATTCAAATTCCAATCTATGTATGTGCCTGGAAAATTCAATCGAATTCTTTTTATCAAGCAGACAGACAGGCGGGGTTTAAAAATTTGACATTTATAAGTATGTTTCGTTTTTTGCGAATATTAATTTATTCATTAATGAGATATAAAAGTTTATGAGATTAAAATTATATAAGAGCGTATTTTAGTCATACCTACTTAAATTAGACAGCGTTCATAGTTATGAACGCTGTCAGGTAGGTAAGGTAGAACTCTACCTTCTACCTAAGGGGATGGAGAGAAAGCAACATGCAGTGAAATTTTGTATTTTTATCTCAAGATATTATATTTTGTATTTTTATCTCCGAATGCTGCGAAGAAATACGTGCTGTTAAATTCATCAAAACCCAATACACCCGGTAATAGGATCTAATGATCCGTCTGTCTAGTTTACTCTCACATGCAAGACCTTACACTTAATAGTGTTACTGTGTTCCGTCGTGTGTATGTGTGAGCCCGAAGTACGCAATTCAAGTAAATAGGTACCCTACTTATTTACTTGAATTGCGTACTTCGTCTTAGACCCTGTTTGTGAAAACTAGGGTCAAAGTCATTCAATCACATGAATGAGTTTGACCCTAGTTTTCACAAGTAAAAATTGTCTTAATCTGGTAATAATTTGCAAGCCGATTATTTGTATAGATAGACAATTTGATGTCATTAATAGTAATTTAAGCCACTTAAGTTAAGCGACTTATAAGTCAACTAAAACTAGTAGATAGGAGTAACCATTTTGTAAGTACTAAATACAACTACAATAAAAATAAAACAAACTTTTAATTACTAAAGCAACCAATAAGAAACCTTTAAAAACCAATTTAATTTGCTTTGGAAAAATACATTTTCCGGGAAAACCGTTTTTTCGACGAAAAACGCCGACCTGCTACTAGGCGCCCAGCACAGCGAGGAGGTATCGTAGCGAGATGCAGTAGACAATACGGTATGAAACTGAACTTCAGTAGCGCGTCGACCATCGACGGTGACGCACGTGCTGCGTTGCGTTGGTACCGCTGTTGTCGTGTTTATTTCGTGTGCTGTGTAGTGTCAGGGATTATTTTTTATATGATAGTGAATTTGTTAATGTTTTCCGAAAGGTTGGTAGATGTACACGATATTCCTTAATAATACAAACAAAATGTTTAGAATTACATTGACATAATTACCATTTTTTTATAATTATTAATTTGTATCAAAGTTTTTTTTGTCTAAAGTTTTTCCTAGTATTGTTGCTTTATTTAAGGGGTGAGCATAATGTGATCTAGTTTTGATATCAGGAGTACAAAGCCACGTGTATGTAACGTTCATCTCAATAATATGTATCAATTCATAGGACAAGTATAGGGCTGATATCTCGTCGCTATCGAAGCGTCCTCATTTCGACATGATTTATTAGAAATATGAACTAAAGCATGAATGCTTTTATTGATCCCTTCGGATGAAATATAAGTGCTCTTTATCGCAGTGCGAGTATCGTGTGAATTGGACTTAACCGTCTACAAGTAATGACAAGTTTCCAAGGCCTAGACGGGGTTCAATTCCCAGGTCGAACAGTGTTATTGGGTTTTTCTATGAAGTTTTCAGTAGCAGCTGAGAGTTTGGATTTGTGCCCGGATAATAGTAATAGGCTCGCTCCCTATTACAGCGTAAACATACTGGAGAACTGTGGGTGTACATTAGCAATTTAGCACACCTCTGCCTTATCCTTCGGAGAATACAAGCGTGATGATGTAGGCCATACCACGAATTATTTCGACGTAACGTACGAATTTATAACACAACATTCTTTTATAGCATTTCATTAAATTTTCTGTAACGATCTCGTAACACATTGTAGTGTGAAAATTGTACATAAGTGTAAAAAGTATAAAAAGTACATCGTACATTTGTTTATTTTGATTGTCCATAAATTTATAAATATCATGGGTTTAGTACTTTAGGAAGTGTCAGTATCGGCTCCGAAACTTAAAAACTGAATCTTAATAAGTTCCATTTGAAAGAGTTATGTCAAATTCTTTCCTAGCTAGATCCCAGTTAGGTTACCCTAGCCAGTCTAGTAACAACTACAGTGTTAGTACTGTATTGAATTGCTCCATGAATCAAGACTAATGGACTAGTTAATCAACGCAATAAATCTTACTGAATTTGATATATTTCATAGGTCAATGGCGGCGTATTTTTAACTGAATTGCTTTCAAATTCTCATTTAAAATTGGATCAACTAATTGGCCATGTCGCTTGTGGTGTTGGAAAAAGGTATATTTGTTTTAGAACATATATATTTATTATATATTATTATATGTTATAGAATATTTATTATATAACAAATCCAAACTCCGAGCTGCTACTGAGAATCTTAGTACCTAAAACCCAATAACACTTTGCTGGAAATCGAACCTAGGACCTTTAGCGTAGCAGTCCCTTTTAAGACCACTAGGCTACTTACTACAAAATTCTAAATCAGACCAAACACGGATCAACATTCCTCGTCTTTAATCAAACTAAAACGCTTTTCAACGCACACACTAAATAAAATAAACATGTAAAACGGAACGTGGATCAATCATTCGAATGAATTCCCTCATAACGTTTAAACATTGCGTTCCGTTTTACTCAGAGTAATCCCTTATTTTTATTTGAAGGGAACAATTATCGTAAGTGCTGTAGTTCTAGGAAAATGTTGTGGAGACTATAAAACTGTGTTATGTTAAATGAAATACGGGCTTTCCCTGTGGCAGCATGTGTTAGGTAGATAGCTTCCTGAAAGAATAAAAAGATTTGCTTTGTTTTTTTTTTTCGAAGAAAGTACGGTGGCTATTTGTGTCCATATTACGTAAATATATAAATCAACACATTGTTTTATTTTGCTCTTAAAATAAAAGGAAATAATTACCACTTACGTTTTCTTTGATAATTGCCAGTACGTTCTGTTTTCCTAGTACCTAGGTACCTATATTATTATGTCTCTATTTTTTTTAATATGAAACCAATATTATTTGTTAATAATAAATACATAACATTAATTAATAATTACCCCATTAATTTAGTCTGGTACGTTTTCAAAACGAAACATTATTTTTATTCATTTAGTTTCAGTACCTATATTATAAAAATACGTCTCATTTATTGCAATTTGTAGTTGTTCCGCGGTCCCGCCATTGGCCAGGCAGGTGTAAGACCACCTGCCAAAGATAAACATATTAGAAATGACATTGATCGCAAGCTGCACATTCTACGATAAGGATGGGATAAATAAGAGTCTTCCTTGAAATACAATTACACATGTATCGTGAACCTGAGTGCACTGAAATCCCAACTCTAAAACATAGGCGTTATTATATATTTTCACATACACATATTTTACTCATCTGAATGTGGTGGTCCCAAGTAACATTTTTATATTTCGAACCAAGCGATTATTGTCGATTCGTTTTTTTTTTAGTTCGTTATTTTATACGACTATGTCATCATACCTAACAAATTTAAATTGTGTTTTTAATTGATAGAATATACTCTCGGGATATCCATACTAATTTCTGTCTGGTCATCCTTGACTTTGAAGTTACTTATATCAAAGACAGAAACGGATAGTTAACACGTTCTAGATGTCGAACCATAACTTTCATTAACAAATAAAACAACACTACTTTAGATTTAAATACCTAGACTCTATAAACTCTAATAATTATACCTCAATTACAAGGTTTTCATCGCTCATGAACACAATATTTCTACGAACATTTTAAACCAAATGAAGCACGAATATAAGTCACGAATCCGTTTAAGTCCACTCTATCTTTTTTCTCAACCATACTAAAAAAGGTTTTAATACAATTTCACGCTTTTGATACCATTAATAAACAGTTATAATTTTTATTTTTTTCACACTTCTGCTAACAACTATTCGGTACAACGGGCCGTATTTCACCATAAGCTAATAAAAAAAGTAATTTCATGAAGGCATTAAAACGGTTTATAGTTCAAGATATTAGGGCTTACACGCGAACATACAAATGTATACTAATGTTGCCTAGATAGGAAGGCAGTGGATGAAATATATGTTGTAGCAACCCTGTTAAGGGTAATACTTAATGCAGATTTAAATGATGAACATTTTTGCACTTGTTGTAAATTACCGGATTATTTTCCAATTCCTTTTAGTTTTTAAGCGGGGAAGACCCGAAAAGCTTTTTTTGTTTATTACTTGTAACTTTTTTCAATAAATAAAAAACGTAGTGTACAGTCGCGTTCAAATGTCTAATGAAGACAACATTTTTATAGGCTACTTAAAAAAAACAATTACCGATAAAATAAATGTAAAGAAATACGTACACAGACTGTTAGTGCTACTTTTTATTGCATTTCCGATAAAACAAACGGACGTAAAACCGTCTTTTTTACGGGTTCCTCATCATGATTTATTTGAACCAACAAAAACGCCGAACCAATACAATCTAGTACGTTTTACGGCATAATTTGAAACAAAGAGAACATTTGAGCTGATTAATTAATGTAGCAACTGGTTTACTATGTAAATAGTGGTCGTAAACCACCCAGTGTGCATTAGGAGCTTAATGCCGCGACATACTACCGTTTTGTTTAGTGAACAAAACGCTGAAGTAGTATAAAAGCCGTATGTCCAATTACAAATAAATAAAAAAATTAAAACTTCATTATCTCAATATTTTCGTAAAAGGTAAAGTGATATGTATACTGCTAAACACGAATTTATATTGACACAGTGGATTACGGTAGTTTGGTTAATAATTTTATCAATTATCAAGAAACAGAAGTATGTCAATAGTTATATCCTGATTTGATTACATTTGAAGGCTTCAAATTCATTCGGAAAAAATCATAAAAGCCTTCCTCTTAACATTTTTTTACCACATAAGTCTAATTCAGACTAAAAATCTATTTAATTTAAAAACTGAAAACACTTGTCCTAATTTATTCAAGCAACGAAAACAGAAAAAACTCATCGCCCAAAACAGCTTACATTTACGCGAACAAGTGTGGTACAGTGTGTAACAAAAGTAATAAACGCGATCGTCCGACAACATACGCTAATGAAATTTATAATCCATAAAAGCCGGGCCGTTGTTTTATAAAGTGTAATAATCATAAAGCCACGTCTCTATCGCACGGGCTTATTTAATATTGTGAACGACTGTACTAAGCTTATTGCCCTTTTGAGAGTTAAGAATTGGATGATGCATGCATCGTAGTTGCTTTTGGGTTTATACGAAACAGTACCGTAAATATTATTGGGAGGGTTATTCTTGGTTTTAATCTTTTTAAAATAATTGAGAATACAGGCTTATCAAACAATGTTTGCCGGGGCGTATTTATTTGCTATTAAAAGCAATGGGTTTCTTTTGCTCACGAATTCAAAGAATTTTTAGTATCTCAAAGTTGAAAATAAAATAAAAATATGCTGTCTCAAAGTTTCAATCGTCAATTTTCACGAGAGAAATGCTTTCGAATATTAGTTTAGTGTATACATATTTAAACTCGTGACTGTACATCACCCGTACCTTAGGTACCAAACAATATCCTACCCGTAACTTAGGTACCAACATTACACAGGGTATGAACACAGCACTTACTTCCCTCCCCAACGGTATTACTAAACTAAGTTAGCATAAGTTATTACGAACAGTTGAAGCACCATTAAGCAGTTCCTAAGTTACATATACAATGTCTCTGTTTTCTTTACAAAAACAATAATTATCTATTTGTATTTTTTTAAGCATTTTCCATGCTAAGATTACAAGTTATTTTTAATGAAGGAAAAAATCAACAAATTCAAGGAAAACACCAGACGCTCTGACCACTAAGCCTTAGTGGTCAGAGCGTCTGGTGAGCATCCGAACCAGAGGGCGCAGGTTCGAATCCTGCCCGCCCGCCGATTTTTTCCTTCATAAAAAAAAAACAATATTTAGTCAAATATTGTGTATAAAGATATGTGAGCATTTTTAATATATTAAGAGGTTCTTTTAAATGCATGGAGGAATTTAAACCATAGGTTCCACTGATATAAATCACTCGTAATTACGTGTGTGAAATGGTCAGTTATTTCGATTAGAGCAGTCTTTTCAGGCTTTCAAGTTTAATTTCTTGAGGCTGATGGAAAATCTGATTACAATTGGTTTGTTGTATAGCATAGAAAATTTAGAAAATTCGACTTCAAGCAATATAAAAGATATCTTCAATTCAGTTATTGCTCTAGAAACCAAATACACATACATATAAAATTAATATTTTTTCTTTGAAGTTCATAAAACATTGTTATTTAGACACATTTGTAATCTATATAGTCTAATCAAATGAATTATACTTAGTCAAATTATAATAGTAGAAAAACGACTTAAAAAAGGTGATAAACTGAAGTGACTCTTTTTTTATTACACAAAAAAGCTGCTCCCCCAGCAGGAAACACGTGTATGTCATATTTAACAATTGTGACGTTCTTGAAATCTGTTAAAGCTATAATGTTTTAATATTTATTACTTGTACTCAGTGTCAATATTAGACTCATTTTATGGTGAAAGCTGCCATGTGATTTAATACACTTTCTCCAAATAAATACGGACACATTTGGGGTTAGTACTGTAGAGATGTACCTATTTATAGCCTTAATTATTATCTGCCTCGTTGGTCTAGCGCTCGGAAGCGCGATTGCTAAGCGTGAGGTCTGAGTTCGATTCCCGAGTCGGGCAGTCTTATTGGTTTTTTCTACCAAATTCTAAGAAGCTTGGAGTGTGGGTTTGTTCCCGGGGGTCTCGAGCTATTCTTACAAAAGGAAAAAATCTTCATAGCAAGGAGGCGTTATTGAACAAATGTTAGACTGAATTGTAAACACACAAAATGCTATAAATATTAAATCTGGTTCGAGTCTCGGGCTCAACTCAATTAGTCGTCAACGGTAAACACTTAAAAATCGATATTTCATAAAATTTTGAAAAGAATCGAGTTACTCGAATGACAAAATTAGACTCGAATCACATCAGTATAAATCCAAACCCACCTCGGATCCGTCTCAAAATTTGATAGGGACCGGCTTTAATTCATAAATTAATTAAAGTTCGCCTGGCTTCCGAAGAGCCGAAGACAAAGTTGGCTGTCATTGGGAATGATAAGCAGGCTTCATTAGGATTCACGGGGTAGGGATACTGACCCGTGTAACGAGTCGGTCACTACAGATTTGTCTCCCTAATACCGGGGTAGCTATTTGCGTGTTTATTTTGTGTATTGTTAGTGTGAAGTGAGAAAACCCGGGTTTTATAGAGATATATCATCTTTAACCTACTGAAAAGTGCGAGGTTACATAATACCTATAGATATTTCTGTATCTTTGAAATTATGGGCTGGACCGATTTTGTCTGATATTGTTCGGTTTGTGACAGTTTGACGCAGAATTTTGACCTCAGAATAAATAGTACTATATCACAGTGTTAAATCAACAATCGAATCTCTAAAACTAATCATTTGATAACGCTTAAAAAAAGCACTCAAAATTAGGCACATTACAATACCTTTTAGCTCAATGGCCCATAATTAATTTTCGTCACAAAATAAAATCTCCTTCACAAATTTTCCGGCGCTTATAACTTAAAGGAGTTTTTAATTCATTCAGTATAGCAAGACATACTTTAATTATTACGTTGGGCTACAGAGTGACGCCGGACAATAAAAGCACAAAGCGAACCAAGACTATAAATTTTTAACGTCTTCATGAAACAACGTTCATTTAGTCCCTTTGAGACTATGTTAACAGTCGACGGCAAAGAGCGGGGATTGTGCATTGTCTATCAAAAATGTTGTGGAAGTTTCTCAAATTGCTAACTTTTGAACTCGATGATATTTATGGTAATATCAACATTTGAAGCTAACATTAATGGAACAATAGACAATTATGGAAAATTTACACATACGCAGTGCAGTCAAATGTTGTTTTAATAATTAAAATGGTTCACAATACAACTGGTAATTGGATCATCAACAACAATATTAGTCAGTATTGTGTTGATTTGGTAACTTATTTTCGGATCGCAAATTCAGAACTTTGTTTTTTACAAAGAAATAAGTTAGTAACATTGAATATTTCTTTGTAAAAAACACTTACTTACTTTAATGTAAAATATGTTACGGTGAACGCTGTGTGTAAAACCTAGTTAGGATATCTGATAATATTAACACATACATTTTTAAGAAAAAAATACCCTCAAATTCATAAGGGACCAACTAGATAAAAAAAGGAACATGGAAATCGGTTCGTTATCGGCGAAGATATCGCATAACAAATACAATTTACACAGACGAATTGAGAATCTCCTCCTTTTTTAATGTCGGTTAAAAAGAACATAAAATTAACACTCCTAAACTGTATTAGATACTTCGTTTTAATGTTAATGTCACTTACTTATTCTAAGCAAAGCACCTTTAAAGTATTTACTGTTCTCCGAGTAAATTAGGAATAGAATCTCCGAATTTGATTGCTCAATTCAAAATGTTATTTGCTATATAACCTGTCAAATAAATTCGCAGTCGATAGCTTACTTTAACGACTCTCAATGCTAACGTTTTATAGCTCGTCAAATTGTTGGTAACTTCTGAATGTGGGCCGCCTTTAATAACATCCGTTTTATTACGTAATATTGAGATTAATTGTAATTAAATATTAATGTCATTAAAATATTGGGTACAGCTACAAAGACTTATTCGGTTAATTTCAACCTTTGTCTAATAAAAAGTATATATACTTAGGTGTCTAGTGCATAACTTCTAGTGAAATTTGCTAGTGTAAGTCTTAAAGCTTCCTGTGACACAATAAGCACTTTGACACAGATAGTAACTAGATTAACTAGTTAGAAAATAGCTTTCAGCCAGGCTAACATGCGCGCCACGACAAAATTTACTCTTTTGTCTCGCTCTTCCTCGTGCGAAAACGAGACAAAAGCACGATATAAGCGTCGACAAAATTTTCTCGCGGCGTGCATGTTAGCCCCACAGGAGTCCTAGAAGTGCTAGAAGTGACTAGTTAGACTAATTAAATAATAACTGGAGTTGGTCTAATTAATTCATTTTTAAAAAGCAGACACCTTCCAGAAGTTCAACACAATTGTTTTTGCCGTATCTAATAATTATTTATCCTTTTTTATGTACCTTCTAAAAGCGAAATTACACCATTTATTTTTATTAATTTGATTCATCACAAAATCTTGGAAGCTATAGGTTCTTAGAAGGGAAAGGTAAATTCTTACGGAATTGGGAACAATTCGACGCGTGAAAAAGCTAGTCAATTAATTCAATATTCAAGTTTATTTTAATATGTAGGTAATAATTTGTAATCAACTGATGTACAAGATTATAGAGGTAACGAACTTAGTATCAAGTACTACTAATTCTGCTCACCCCCAAAAAAAAGGACACTATGTTGACATCAAAATTATCTTTTACAGATGTTCCTAATAACAATTCCTAAAGTGTCGGTGAATACCAGTGACATTTTAATCTATAAATAATTTGGTTATAATGAGTGCAAAAACTGTAATGTGAAGAAATGGCTTCGTATAATCATCAGGAGACACAGTCCAGTCCAGCTAAGGAGGTTCCTCGGTAAGATATTATACTTATAAAGTTATTTTAAAATTTAACTTATAAACTTAATATATAAATAATACATATAAACTTAACTTTAACTTATAAAAACAAACGGATTTAATTCGGTATTTTCCCGAAAATTGGGTACTTACTTATCTTAAAAATAAAAAAAAATTAGCGAATTAATAAAAAAAATATTATTTAGCGTAGAACATTTATAAATAACTCAGGATTACCTACTTACGTTTGCCATGTAAGTAAAAAGTTATTTGTCTCTAAAATTTCGTTAGATACTCTTCCTTAAATGAACCAAACACCAAAGAGACACCCAGACAAATTTCGATATGTTTAAGCTTTCGCTTATAACTCAAAAACTTATAAGGTTGTAGAGAAAAAATACTGAGACTTATTTAAAAGCTGACAAAATTAATTACTCTGACAAAATATTAATAATTTTACAGTTCTTCAGTATCTACTTCTGAAAATCGATATTTTGACCAGCTTAAATTACCGACCAGAATCGACTATAACATCATCATACAACAAATAAAAAAATGTTAATTAAAAACACTCAACACCATTCCGTATTTACGAATAACAAACGCATTAAAATGCATTTAAATTTCGATAGCCCACGGAGTATCAAATGGCTTTATCTGACTGTGACATGGACATCCATTGGCACTCGTATCTGTACTACTGATAATAACTATCTCTCGTTACACACTTGACACATGATTGACTATTGTCATTAGTTATCGGTAATATGTTATTTAAAAATAATTGTTTTGGGAGTGATAATTATGGAAGAGAAAAACTAAGCTTGTGATTTATTGTTGATGTTTTTCTAGCCTTTTTCCCAACCATGTTGGGGTCTGCTTCCAGTCTAACCAAATGTGGCTGAATATCAGTATTTTACACGAAGCGACTGCCATCAGACTACCGACATTCGAAGGATATACTGGTTGTCAGGGTTTTTGGGCTTCTGACTACCACTAACGATTGTCATGGGTTTTCGTATGACAACCGAGACCAACGGCTTTACGAGCTCTCCGAGGCACCTCTGTGCCTCGATGTGTTAAGAATGGTCAGCCATCTACAGACTGACCGAAGCGTAGCTTAACCTTGCAGATCAGTTGATCAGCGTAGTTATAGTTATTACGAGCCACTGAATTTTTCCCTATGTGAGAAATAATTCAGCTAAATTAAAAGAATAAATATCAATCTCTTCCGACTTTCGAACTTTCTAAGGAACTCAACATCTGAGCTTAAAGATCTCGGTGAATTAAAGGTTCAAATAAGCCTCAACTGTGGAATTA
Source organism: Acronicta psi (assembly GCA_946251955.1). Taxonomy (NCBI): domain Eukaryota; kingdom Metazoa; phylum Arthropoda; class Insecta; order Lepidoptera; family Noctuidae; genus Acronicta; species Acronicta psi. The sequence continues at coordinate 2,375,047 of OX276475.1, read as the reverse complement.
GACGTGTCTTTCATTGATTAACGCCTCCAGTCATAACAATCACACTTCAAAAAATCAAAACACAACTACAAAAACTCACGGTGTTTACACATGAATACTGAGCGCCTATTCAGCGCCACTTCTTTCAACAAATACCGCATAAAAATCGCCGGCGTCCGACAAAACAAAACGCGCGCGTGCTGTCAGTGTAAATGTAGCAATTCGTCGCTACCTGCACACCGGGCACTACCGGACATTGAATGTTTGGTCAATTTGATGCCACTACCATTGAACCTGATTTATTAAATTTTTTGATGCAATTATTAAACGTATCTTATGAGTATCTACTCAGATAATGTTGGATAAATCAATTACTGAAATAAGTGAGGTGAGCCTATAACCAACAAACCATGCAAAAAAATTAAAACTTGAACCTGCTACTGAGAATTTTATATAAAACCCCATTATCACTTCTCACCAAAAACCCAGAATCTCACACTACCCGACCACTAAAGCAATGAGACAGTATAATTATTGAAACAAGTAATTTCTCCTTTGTCTTTGTTTTTATCTTAGATAGACTTGCGCTTGACCACAACTCGCCTGATGTTAAGCAACGATGTGGCCCACGATGGAGCGCGCTTGCCTAGAAGAAACCGATTCACTGTCGTTTTGAAGACACCCAAATTATAAATCTCGAGGAATAAGGATTCCCCGAAGTCTAAAATAAAGAAAGCTATCACAATTATTCGAGTAGTCATCGCCAAAGCATCGAGTTACAGAAGTAAGGGTTGTCCATTTTAGTTCGGAGCCGGATGTAAAATCGATACAATGAGCGCACAGAAAGATCGCAGACATTTGGTGTACTGCCACCGAAAAAAAAGTTTATTATTTTATCGTTCCGTTCACACTGAACGTTTGCTTTACAAACGGTTATTTATTCGGTATGTTCTCCTTTGTGTTCTCGCGAAAGATACGTGTGTCTCGTTCACAGGATTATTAATACAGGAAGCATGAACAAATGCAAGCAAAACGGACACTTGTTGACTTTGCTTTGAACTGGGAAAATTATATATACAAATACACTCACGCATTTTCCCATGGTGTAGGCAGGACTACACGCCACGTGCCATGATCTACGCTCACGCAATTGTACGCCTTCACGCCTTCTTCAAGGACCACCAATAAAGTCGATGTGTGATCTTCTGGGGAAAAAAATAGGACAATGATAAAAAATATAACATTTCAAAGTTGTCCTGAACTTAAATACTAAGTAGGTACTACCATATCATATGTATCTCTATCGGCAATAATCACCACTATTTCTCATGAAGTTAAAGTTCATGAGAAAAAGTGGTGATATACCTAAATCAGTAGTAGTCAATACATATTCTTGGTAGCCATTAATCAGTAAATGGTCTTAGACTTAACAGGAGATCTGATAAGTTTACTTGACAATAGAATAAAACACATTAGTAGAGAATTATAAAGCTCTAGCTGTCAAAATTAATATTTTAGACTAGCTTTTGCCCGCGGCTTCGCTTACGTGGATGTAGAAACAACATTAGGATTAGAAATTGATCCCATTGATAAAAAACTTGTATTTTGAAGTAGTGTTTTAGAAGTTTGTAAAAAGGGCCTCGTGACTAAGTTATAACGGCGCTAAGCTCAATGAATATTGTGGGTTCGATTCCGGTCGACAATTAGTCTCGGTACTGAGGTACTTTATGAGGTACTGAGGTAATGCTGTTTGTGAAAATATGTCCAAAAGAAAACGGAAGCTTCAGTTAGTCGTAATAACTCGTAATTCTAACCAAACTTTACAACTATTTAATTTTAATTTAAGTCTATACAACTTTAAACGTTTATAACTAATCAACAATCACGATATCTGCGCATAATGACAACTTAATTAAAGAACCAACAATAATGATCCCTTATATCAATAGGAATGCATACCACAGAGAGGTCAAGCTCTATCTCAGCATCTACGCAACCGAGTGGAATGAGATATACCTAATTTTTTTAGTTGAACGATGGACTTTTAAATAGAAAATAAAAAACAAAAAACCAACAATGATGATCTCTTCTTTCTATGGGCTTGCATACAAAAGAGAGGTCAAGCTGTATCCAAGGATCTATTCAAATAATTGAAAAAAGCTTTACATCAGTTTTTAAGTTGGAAATTATGCTTTACAACAGTTCATACAAAATTCAAATCTATTCAGTAGGTTTAGCGCCAACCCCTAACAAACAGACAAACAGACAAGAATTCTAAAAATCACATTTTTGGGTTCGCGATCGTTTATATACTCTAACCCAATTGTTTTTTTTTAAATATCTTCAATGTACAGAAACGACTTTTTTACAATTTTATAATAGTACTAGCTTATGCCCGCAACTTCGTCCGCGTAGAAGTCGAAAATGGTTCTAATAAGATTTCAAATTGTTTTTTTACGTTATTAATTTTGATAAAATATAAATGTGAAAATGTTTGAATACTTATAACCTAACCTAAATTAAAATTTATAAAACCCGCGACATGAAATGGAATTTGCGATTTTGTGGCGGCAGCCATCTTGGATTTGAAATTTATCATACTATAGTATTCTCCTAGTGAAGCCCTTTCATTTGATACCCATTTTATTTTACTTTATTGGGACATAAAACAGTTACACATTGTAATTGAGGTATGACATATCAATTCTAAAAACTAAGGTAAATGTGTAACCCACACCAATGTCCGCGAAATATACAATGAATAAAACGAAGCTGTAAAAATCATGCGTTAATATAGCAGTTGGGAGCTCACCAGTTTATTCACGAGTAGATGATAGATAGAACCTAGTCATGTTAAAATTTCAATAGCCATTCTTTTAAACTTGAATTGTGAATGTGCAAAGATATCAAGGTCGATAAGGTGTGTGTTATACATGTCTACGAGGCGTCGGAGAGGCGCCCGCGCACCAGCGTGAGTTCTGCACTTTGCAGTGTAGAACAACCGGGGCACGCGCGCCCCTCGTCGCATCGCAGTTCTAGGTACAATGTAGCATAAGTTATTAGTAATGTCAGTGCAATCGAACCTGTTATTACAAAGACCATGAAGCATCATGGCCATCAGTAAATTGCGTCTAGACTCCAAACTCTGTAGTTTATAACGCTTCAATAGCTGTATGTATGGTATTCTTGACCTAGTGCATCTGTAGTGCATGGCACGAATAAATTTTTTTTGGACCATTTCTAGTCTCTTTATGTAAACATCAAAGATGGGACTCCAAATCGGGACCGCAAATTCCAGCTGTGAGCGGACTAAGGCTTTGTATAGAAATAGAAAAGTAGCTGGTCGTTTAAAATCATTTGTGGATCTCATGACAAAACCAAACATACGATACGCCTTATTAATAATATTTTCAATATGAAGGTCAAAGTGCAATTTCGAGTCCAATTCGACCCCAAGATCTCGAATGTGGTTAACCCTATGAAGATTGACCCCGTGAAGACTGTAATTAAATAATGTAATGTTTTTATTTTTTGTAAAAGTGATTGCGTTGCACTTAGGTAAACTGAGTTGTAGTTTGTTGGCCGAACAGTATCGAGAAAGCCTATCAAGGTCCTCTTGCAGCAAAAGGCAGTCCTGTGTGTTTTTGCACGATTTGTAAATTTTGACATCGTCAGCGTACATTAGAAATTTGGAATGAATGAAACACTCCTTTATGTCATTAATAAACAAAGTAAAGAGTAGGGGCCCTACTATTGAGCCCTGGGGCACCCCAGACGTTACAATAATCGAGTTTGATTGGAAGCCATTAATCACTACCCTTTGTGACCTGTTGAATATATAAGCCATGAACCATCTTAACAAATTACCACGGATGCCGTTGTAGGCAATTTTATCTAAAAGCAGTTTGTGATCCACTTTGTCAAAAGCTTTCCGAAAGTCCGTGTAAACAGCGTCAACCTGCACTTGTTCGTCCATATTTTTAAATAAGAAGTCCGTAAACAACATAAGATTAGTATTTGTCGACCGACGTTTAACGGAGGACCCATATTGAGGAGTTGGGAAAAAATATGTAATTCGCTATTTTATGGCGGCGGCAATCTTAGACCGATTTTCATCAAACATAGCTAAGAACACTCCCGACTAATTCACCTTTCAAATAAAAAAAACAAAATCCGTTCATCCATTCGGGAGCTACGATGCCACAGACAGAGACAGACACACACACACACACACACAGACACGTCAAACTTATAACACCTCACACGACATCCCGTCGTTTTTTCGTCGGGGGTTAAAAATATAACAATCTTTATTATGTTGTAGGGATTAAAAGGTTAAGAAAGCATGAAAATAAAATAAAAATTTGATACATTTTATATTTTATGAACATTAAGCTCGGTCTTTGATCTGGTGTAAGTTACATGGGGTTATTATCTATTTATTATCTTTTTACAACGAAATAAAAAATACTACACTGCCACAGTATTTCTTTGTAACAATATTTTTTTGTTTTTTCTTCGGATGCTAGAATCAACAGGCTACTCTGTGCGCTTAGTCTGGAGCATGCCACATACTCTGCCCGCGGGAGAAGCAGCTTTCCCTCAAATCTACTCCCGCTACCAAGAGTTTGACCTTCAGCTTTGTTTATGGTCATTGTAAAGCAGACTTTGACGGGAAACTGCACTCTTGAATTCAAATCCTAGGAATAAATACATACTCTCCTCGAGAACAACTGGTCAGTATAGTTGACTCGATTACATTGCGATGCTTGTTTTCACTTGAAATCTGGTGCCATTGCATAATTTTGTGTGTGTGTGTTCTCAATTTTATATGTTCCACCATTTCCTATTTTAAGAAACGGGTCTGAGAACTGTCCACAAATGAGACCGCTTCACGCGCTTTTACTTCTGAGCTCTACTGGTAAATTCTGTCGGAAATCGCCTGCCGACAATACAGTAATCCCCTTTAAGAGCCATAGTACTCAAATACCAAACTTCTGCCATAGTACTTTGTTTGGGTATATTGCAGAGTGGGGTTTCAGTTTGTATCAAATCGAGAAGACCTTTGAACGCAGTTTACCAGTGCAGTTTTACCTCCTTCTATCAGCGTGGAAGCAATTCCGGACGATGCGACCGCTAAGGCGATATCACGATTGCTTCTGACTTTGGCCGATGTTCAACTTAATAAAAGTCCTGCCTTACACCAGGAGCACTCAAAAAAAGATATCACTACGTATTATTATACTGGAATTTATTAAACCTTTGTTTATTGAATAAAGAGCCTTCACTACTTGACATTATTTACTGCTGAGGAATTGACATTTCATGTGTCAAACTTTTATTTTAATCTAATTTAAATAAAAAAACACTAAGGAGTATTGATATCAACTTGGAAATAAAATAACTTTCTACCCCCTTTTTAACCCAGTTAGGGGATGAATTTCAATAAAATACGAAACACGTCTTCCATTAATTCTGTTAAAGAATGTTTATGCAAAATTTGAAGTATATTGGACCAAGGAATCACGTTGTCCCATACAAACTTTGCCCCCCTTTTTCACCCCCTTAGGGGTAGAATTTCGGAAAATCCTTTCTTATCGGATGCCTACGTCATACAAAAAACACACCCTCCAAGTTTCAAGTCTCTACGATTAGCGGTTTAGGCTGTGCGTTGATCCGTCAGTGAGTCAGTCATTCAGGACAAAGCATTTTATATGTATAGATATAGAAGATTAATCGAATTTGGAATTCAATACTTTTGCCACAGAACCAAAGCAACACAAACTTTTAAACTCCTCAAAAGATATAGCTAACCAACTAGTATTCTATCGATCAGTACTGACATTAACAATAAATATTTTTAGTTGAAAGGTGACCCGAAACAAGTCAGATTAGGTCGCAATTCTTTAGACGTTAGGTTCTCTAGCATCTATAGAATTATACTCATTGTTCCACTGATAATCTATTAAACCAGTAAATAGAGGGACAATATACGTAATAAGTGAGGCAAACATATCAGGAATATTTATTATGCCAGTCACACAATAATGGTAGACGAAAATGATTAAATTCCGCGCATTATTAACTCCTGTTACTGCTTTAATACGATTTTTTATAAAGTTCTTATGAGGAATTATGCTCTTAATTAATTGAGTATTTGTTATCTGTTCTTTTCTGAGTTCTTCTTTAGGTGCCTCTCCAATTACTTTAGGTTGGCCATCATTTCTGAATATATTTTATCACTGTCTTTGACGAGGTCATTTGTGAATATTTGAATAAAATTTATAGTTTTAACCTCTCCCGCGCTTAGAATGCAACCTATGCGAAAATGTGCAGTATGCGGGTGCATATATGACTATTATTGCCATCCTTTTCGTTTCCCTACAATTTTTGCAAATTAGAGCAGGAAAAATATAGTTTTACGAATTTCCATGATAAAAAAAATCGCCAACGTTTTTTGCACAGATGGTGTGCAAACTACATTTACTGGGTTAAACACTATTTTTGTCTGATCTGCTTCATTGGTCTAGAAGTCGCAACCGTAGATCTTGAGCGGCGAGGACCTAGGTTCGGTTCCCAGCTCGAGCAGAGTAATTTGATCATTCAGAGAGAGAGATCAGAGTATTCTGACTATCATAAACGTCTCCATTTATCACAAAAAACGTAATGCTTAACGTTTCTAATAAAACGCGTACATTGAATATTCAGTGAGTTCAAAGCATTGATCTTAAAAGTAAATCTATACAATGAAGTATTTCAAAGTTCTTTCAGAGGCCTTCCTCTGGGAAAGAGCCGCATAATACATTTTGTTGTGCGATGTCGTCGCGGTCCCTAGACGATGTCGTTCCGTCGTCGTCTCGCCTCTAAACTCAGCTAACTGTATGTAGAATGGTGCTTTTAAATTGATCAATTTAAGACTTCAGTAGTAGGAGTAACTCTCTTTGAAAGGGATTTGTTTGTTCTTGCGAAAAACAAATACGTTGAAGCTGATATAAAGCATAAAGAATTCTGTAGATAACAGAAATAAAATGTTCCGAGCATGATAATTGTATTTATTTTACATGGAAAACTTACAGATAGATATAAAAGTAGAGTAGAATGAATAGCAAAATTAAGGCCAATCAAAACTTTTCACAGATAGAAATTCACGACGATAGATTGGAAGATACATAATATAAATACAAAGTAAAAGTGCTTGTCATTCCCTTTTAAATAATAAAAGAACTTATTGACTCAAACTATGATTGTATTACGAGCGACAGGTTTGAAATCCAAGTCAAAAAACTAAAATTTCCAACATGACTGATGGTTTTAATCTTTTATTTTCAGTGTCTAACAATGAATCAAGTTTTAAAACGAGTTCCTTACATGTACGTGTAAGCACGATCTCTAATTGCATTCATGATTCATACAAAAAATCGACTCATAAAAACTGAACTCTAAAAGCATAAACTACACTTTACCCTTTTATTTCGCCAAGGAACACGCCATTAACTCCAAATTGCCGCAGAACATCTCAATTACCATAAAAACTTTGGAAAACTAAAAATCTGCAAACAAAGGGGGTTTTAAATCAAACACAATAAAGTTTGCCGTCTAACTACCGGCGTGCCATAACTCATTGCCGTCGATAATCACACCATAACTTACAATGTGCACCCCCTGTAGCCGCGCGCTAATATTAAAGTGGTGTAATGTCCCCGTGATCAGTTTTAAAATGTAAATTTATTACATGAAGCGACGTGTTACCAGGATTTATGTGCTCTTCAATAACTTTGAGGTTTTATGATAAGCTTTTAATACTTGTATGTAATCATTTTGAGTATCGTTTGTCTTGGTGATGAGGAGGAGGGTTATAACGCATGCGACTAAAAGAATGATGAATTTTAATGTAGAAGAATAGAGGAAGGCCAAAGAATAGATGTTTGTGTTAAGGTAATTATGATATAATTATGATGAAAAAGTCGAATGAATAAGGAAGCAACGGCAAACAGGTATGAATGGAAGAGAAGGATACGTTGACCCCAAATAAATTGGGACAGACCAGGAAGATGATGATGATGATAATGATGCAGTACTAACTTTTTATAATTTAGCTTCGAAATCTCAAATTCTAGTCAAATTGCGTTTCAAATGTGATAGGAGTAAAATTGAAGCTTTATTGACATCTTGACAAGATTGAATTTGGGGAATATAAGATTCAATTTACTATTCATAAGTACGACTATGTATGATCTCTTCAAAGTGAGATTGAGAGCCGAAATCACAAACATTATTTTCGCGATAAAATAATACACCTTTTTGAATATTTCACGTAATATACATCATCAAACTACCGGGAACGGGGTTAAGTTTAAAATTGAACTATCGAATCGTTCCGAAGCATAGATAGATTTTGGTCACGCAACATGTAAATTTTGGTAAAGCGAATCGGATTCGAACGCAACTGTAGCAAACGATAAAATATTTCATATAATAGATTGACTTATAAATCTCGGCTTTGCTATCCTGTATAAATGGTGCCCAATACTTGAAAAATTTAATATCTACAGAATTTTCCTATTTTATAGTCAATAAAACAACTGTTGTACGTTGCTTGTATTTTTTCTCTTGTTTTTATAATTTCCATTTTCATAATTATAATATCTACTGCATTTTCCTATTTCTACTTTATGTTGTACGTTAAGATCCTGTTTAGCATATTATTATTCCACTCAGTAATGCAACTGTTTGTGCCTTTTTTTCTTGTTATTTAACAAGACCCATAACGTTGTCTTATTATTCCTATTTTCATCAGAATCATTTATTAGAGTAATATCATCATTGAATAATCATATTACAGCCTCATTAACCTAGCGATCCTAAGTCCGACTTATATGCTTACAATCCTGGTTTCGATTACCGAGTCCCAGCAAACCGGATTTTAGTGTTAGTTTTTAATCCAAAAATGGTATCATAGCGAGCGAGCTGTGCTCGGGTGAAAATAGAGAAAACGTATTTTCTCAGAAATTCGTAGGTAGGTCGATTTTTCGCTCCTGAAAACCCCGATATTGCAACTTTCATTAAATGTCTAAAGCTGTTTTCACGAACGTGAATAATAAATTATTTAATAGTATGTATAGAATACATCTAAGCTATTAGAAGAAATATACATTGTGTAAAAATATTACGTCCACACTTATTACTTCAAAGCACGAACATAATTGTATTTTTGGCCAAATTTTTTGACCATGTTATTTACTCAGAGGTAATAACTAAGCATACAATATATATTATGGAATCGTTATGCCTGTAACTATCGGTAATGTTCTAGAAACATGCCAAGCGTTATATTGTTGGGCTGATTAACTGTGTTTTTAACCTTGATAAATTAATTATTGTGGCTTTAGACTTCTGTATTGTACAAAAAAATGCTCTAAGATTTGGATCTTAAATGGTTTATATTTCACTTTGCTACAAATAACGAAATATTTTTTTAAAGAAATTAAGTGTCCCCACAGTTATTGTTAAACCGCTATAATTATATTATAATTGAAAAAGAGTCAAAACTTTAATGTAAACCTATTGTAAAGTTTTTTATCGATTTCTAATAGTAGTATGTCTAGCCTAGTCCATTTGATTTTGAATTATTCTGTTTCTTTTATCGATACTTGTTTATATTACGCATAACCAATATTGTTCCTACGTTGTTTTGGGCGAAAATAAACAAATTTTCTTTCTGCTTTGTTTTTTACTTTTACTTTTCCAAGCGTTTCTATCTACTTCTTTATAACTTTCAATCTTGTGTACCTACGTTTTGTCAGTTAAGGTTTGCCTGTATCTATACTAAATTCATCATAACATCAAGTAAAATATTCAAGATCATCCCTCATTTATCTTCATGGACCTCAAAATTCCAAATTATCATAAGTAATATTCACAGTTCAGCTTTAGCTAAATCCGCTCTGTCAAACATACGTAAACCTATGCCGCATAAATCTTGAGTCTTCAGAAAGTTCAGCTCATTCTGATTCAGACCACGACGTTACTTCAGGCGTGTCAAATATGCCGACATTTTTGGTAAGTTTTAAGGAAATTCCTGGCGTTATGATTTGCATCACGTGTTGGATGACACGTATGTAATATTCCCTTTGTGTGATAAAATTTTTGGTGAGAAATGACGGGTAATTTGACTGGAGATATGCCTTTATAAATTTACTTGATTTTCGAGTTTCGCTGTGAAGGTGTTTTTTTCTGCTGATTTTAGATTTTCGTCGACTTTCGCACATTTTATTATCCAATCTTTTTACTGTCTGTGGAATAATAATTAATTTATATTTCATAACATTTTATGGATGAATTACATGGCATAGCTATTTGTTTTGCTCGACGACTACTGTAAAATATGAAATACCTACGCTTTAGAAGTTCTGGTAAAAGGATTATCGCGTCAGACTGAACAAATACGAATATTGCTAGAATTCGTTTCAGTCACAGATCAAAAACTAATTGATATTGTGTTGTTATGTATTGTCGGCGATACTTTAAATACATTTTATGTTCTTACATACTTATGAATAAACATATTTCTACTATATCCCGTGGTGTAACCTAAATTAATCTTGTTTTTCCAAACAAGTGACAATTTCTTAGAACCATGTCTTGGTTGCTTACTTGTTAAAAGGAAAACTCAACTTTCAAATTTATAAGCTCTAAGTATAGTGTCTGAATTTAAGAGAACTCGGTGAGCTGGAGGTCGGAGTTTTTGTATAATTAGTTAGATAAATTAAGTAACATCTGCTTTAACATACGGAATTACAACAGATTAATAAAAATTACGACCATCTTTAAAATTTTTAAATATCATGAGTGATAAATTGATTGTTATTGCTCTTGCAGCCATAATGGACGAAAATAACTAATTGATAGCATGTCACATTGCTTAATGATGGAGGGTGCTATATTATTTGGGTTATTAAAAATAGTAAACCCTTTCAGAGTAATTACATGACTAATGATATTCATTTTATTGAATGATGAATGCATCCATCCACTCCATTAAAACCTATATTTAAATAATTGAATGTAAAATGTAATTAATTTTGAACGATTGAGTGCTATAATTAATACCTTTTTGTGGGTATATATAACCAATAATACCGTCTACCTGTTTTCGTTGTCATTGAGACCTATTTGACCAAAAATGTCCCACTTTAAAAGCAATAAACAAAATCAGAAACTCACATCCTCACATCGGCTAAGCGGTCGAAATTACCGAATCACCGTTCGTATCTAATAGCCGTGGGTCCAAATAAGAAGGTACACGCTTCGGTGGCCACCCGCAATATCCGCATTTCGTATTCCTGTTCCGAAACCTTTCCGCTTTTCCGGATCTTTGCGAAATTGGCGCGGATATGCGGATACCGACGTCCAACGCTATATCGGTTTATTGTGGTCGGGTATTATGATGTAATGCTGTAACATAGAACGTAAGTAGTTGATATTAAGAGTTGACTCCACTACTGGATATAGGGTTGTTTTAGTGAACGCCACAGAGCCTGAGTAATAGAAGTCAAATATTGTTGCAATTACACACTGAAAAATTATTGTACCTACTTCAAATCAAAATGATAAAACAATACTAAGTATTTGAACGAAAACAAGTTGTTGGAAACAAGCTTTTAAGTTGATGGAGTAGAACTGTAGAAGCTACATCAATAGCTTCAAAGCGACACTGTAGCTAAATGGATGCATCCATGTTTAAAATTTAAACATGTTCTGACATAGAGAATACCCTATCGACTTTAAGGAAAACTTTACAACCAGCAACATGGGAGATGTTGCTGGTTGTAAGTAACGTAACGTAAAGTTGTACTAAGTTATTTTGGCAAAAACGTGCAATCCACATGAGGCTTGAGTTGTTTATGGTGTACCAACTTTGATGAAGTAGGGTTCCTCAAACCAATTGATTAGGAACCTACTTTTTAAGACAAACGTTTTAAGTGAAAGTGAGGGACTGTTCCTAGTCAAACAGCCGTAAACTCTCCCCCATAGTATTGTTTACTCGTAAAATAAAACACGGGCTCATCTCATTGCACGTATTTGGGTCAACTCCGAAATTCGCGTCACGTTCGTCCATTTGTTCCGATGTATTGCCCGGTTGATGCGCGAAACACCTGGCTAGTTTGTACATCGCCATTAGTTCGCCGATTTTATGGGATTTATTTTTATATTAAATTTGAAAAGTAATTTCGAACGTGTGCGGAAAATATTTGTTGTTTAGACAGTTTTATTAGATTTCTCTGTTTGTTGTGTTGTGTTGTTTTATAAAATGGACGTATTAAATTTTATTTTATGAACAACGGAATTTGTTGCTTTTTATTTTGAACGGTTCAGTCAAAACAAAATCGTCAATATCAAAAGAGAATAAGGTTAAATTCTGACTAAAAGACCGATAAAGCTCTGTTATAAAAAAATTCTTAATTTCCTAAGAAAAGTTACAAGAACTTATCCGAATCACATCTAATGAATTAGGTACTATTGTCAACAAGTCTAACAATATCCAATCCTCACTCCGATCTCCTATCTGAGATGCACAACAATCTTTTCACGCTTATATTCACAGAACCAATTTCCATACGAGGATTGAACCCTTGGTAGGGGCAGACGTGATCCAATCTCAGCAGATGATTGATATGTCGAGGTTCGTCGGACATTCTGCAGATACAATTTTTTATCTCCAGTTTTTGACAGTCCGACTGTATTCCGTGCGAAATAATTTATGGCCGCTTCTCGAGGATCTGTGCAGTTTTGTTTTTGTTTTGCTTCTATTTTGGGCATACTGAATTGTTTTGGTAATTGATGCCGTGCATTATTGAACATGGACCTTTTTATTTGAAGCTGCAAATAGAAAGGGTTATTGAGCTTCTCACTGGAATGCGCTGTCTTTATATACACAATACGAATCTATTCATCAAAGAGTTCCCTAGAAAATAGGTTGCGGAGTTTAGATGCTTCGTATAAAATTTTGTTATTGAGCCGTATCTGGTTGGACTGAAAGCCAACCAAAAGCCAGAAAAGCTGGAAATATGATGATAAAGAAATAACTAAGCCACGAAAAAGATATTTATCGTTATTCATTAATAAAACGAAACATTGAAAATACGTATTTTCCTGGAGTACGCTTAATACAACAGTCCCTTTTGATACTCACAAATTCTGACACAATCTTTGTAAAAGCCTCACAAAGAAGCGCCATTTTATCAGTAACACCGATCCCTTAACGACAAACCTTACATCGTGTGGCATTAAGTCGCGTTGCGTGGCTCTGACGGAATTAACATTCATGAGTAGCAGCCAATACCACGCTGTCGCCAGACGAGGTGGAGTTTCCAGGACATCAAGATGCAGCTGAAGTTGAGATCGAAAATAAATTGAAGGAGTTTGTTGATCTACTACGTGATTCTATCACAGTGTCTGTTCTCGCTGCTTTAGAGAGAGATGTGTTCATTATATTACCAATCCAAGCTTTTATAAAACAAACTTAACTTTAGAATCTTTTTCAAGTAGTCTTTCAAAATCTGTTTTGCACCGGTTGACCTAATAAAAAAATAAACAGTATAGACTAACAAACACGCTATAACACCACTAAAAATGTTGAGAATTTACACCGAATTTGTAAGCTATAAAATACAGTCATACATAACGGTGTAGTGTATAGCATTTCATGAGAAAAGCCTATCAAAACCATAACAGCAATGCTACACGCCGGAAATATTGATCGTAGAGATAATATCTACTCGACCCCAGACATTTCCAGCAGTTGCAGTGTACTGGTAACCCTACCGCACCTCGTCCCCGTACATGGGTTCGTTAATATGCGCCCCAGGCCAGCCGCTTCGACTTATTTGCCTGTTCCCGGCACTTTTTTAACAAATTTCTCCAACTTGGGATGGGAAATGAATGTTGATTTCTTGAGAGTTTTGGATAAGAAATTCGGGTTATGAGAGGTACATATATAAGAATGTCTTCTTTATTAAAATGTGCCTTCGGGTGAAATATTTACTTAAAAATGAAGAATTGAAGGAAAGAATTATGATGCGACCCAATTTTCGATAATGTGGGAATCGATGTTTTTTCCTTATTATAAAAGTAAGTGCTATCAATTCCCCAATTTTTTAAGCAAATAAGATCGGTTTTTTTTCAGAAAGACAAAGATGTTGCGATATAATCATAAATATGTATGTTGATGAAAGTGACAATAACTTTAAAGACCTTCTCACCCTTTGCATCCACAAAATAAACATCGAATATTTACGATTTATCGATAAAAACTAAGTAATTTCTATTCGCCTCTTCTATAGTCCATAGGTATATTTAATTTCCACCGTTTTAACTTAAAATTCGAAAGCCTTACAGATGTTGGCAGTGCGCCAACTTACACAACTTACACTTGCGCATTGTGTGGAAAGTGTAATGTGGAAAATTAAATTAAATTTGGTACTGTATTAATAAATATAGATAATACAGAAATAGTAAGACCATTCACCTTTCACCATCTCCTAGTAAGTTTCCGTTAAATTACTTGATAACTTTATACACGTTTTATACCTTAAATGCTACATCTTCTTCTTATATATAAAAATGAATCGCTAAATGTGTTGCTAAGCGCAAAACTCGAAAACGGCTGAACCGATTTGGCTAATTTATTTTTTGTTGTGTTTGATGAAGTCTGAGGAAGGTTATTATGGAGAGAAAAACCTAAAAAATACGAGGCAAAAGTAAAAACAACAATTTTCTTCTCCCATACAAACCAAATTTGGCTATCAAACATTGGACGTCAATCAAAACAAAACAACATTAGGAAGAAATAGAAATGATATTGAATTGATTTCGTCCTTCCAAAGACAATTCTAACGGGGTAGAACAAGGTCTGCCGGGACAGCTAGTTAAAAATATTTTCTTTCTTGTTCACGTGTAGTTACATCATATTCTATGTTATTGAAATACTTTCGAACCCGTTTAATAACTCCGTCTCGAAACCTAACATTCCAACTGAAAATCTGAATTCCTTCCCTCCATAAAATTATACTGCATGAAACGGTATATCATGGCCAGACCGTGGAGACAGCTATAAAACAAAATCGATCCGTACGTTAATACGTAGCGAAGGTTATCGCCTGTCAACCTCAGCTGAGCACAATTGCATTTTAAAAGAAAGAATTTAAATAGAAACATACTTCTTTACGGTAATCTTGAAATGTCCCCAATACGAGGGCGTCGAAATGTCTTTACACAGATATCTGGAAGATACATTGATGATGATGTAATCGAAATGGAAGAGCGCAAAAATTGTATTATATTTTTTATCTTTATTATTAGCAAAAAGGAGCTTGCAATCTTAATCAAGATCGTAACAATACGGAAGCTATTGTAATCACAGATAAAGGCCTATTACAATGTGTGCCACAAGAAGAGGTGGACATTGTATACATGTTATAGTTCATACGCTTTATTAAACGTCACGAACTGACTCTCTTTGGAAATCTTAACCATTTAATCTGTTGTTTTATCATTAATCTCTAAGTTTCTTTTTACTTTATGACAATTGCTATTATCCCCCCAATCATAAACTCTTTAGTAACTTGAACTATATTTGTAAAAGCATCAAGATTTCCTGACCTACACATGATTAAGCTCAGTGTTCTTAAATCACTATACCTACAGCAAACGATATATATCGTGTGGCTGACATCCACTTCCAAACCAAAACCACATCCATTCTCTCAACATCTGGGTAGTATAAATGACAAGGAAGCGAGGGTGGGCTGCAATTTACATAATGTAATCAGCCAACAGCGGATCCGATGACTCGAACGCGCCTCCAACACGAATCGCGAAAATTTTAATTTATTTAAGTCCAACATCTTCGGGGACCCACCGATCTGTCCTTTGAGGCTGTTGATTGATGCCAAATGCCTTATTATTGGAAAATGGACGGAAAAAATCGTTCTACTTAAATGGGAATTTGGAAATGAGTCGCGAAATCGGCCGGGATTGGAGATCGCGGCGATTGGGATAGGTATATTGGAAAATTGTGTCGCTTTGATGTCAAATACGCGTATGATATTGGAAAATAATGTAATTTACTAAAGGTTGGCACATCTGGCACATATTTTTATGTTATAGTGATAAAGTATAGGACTTGCGTAAATTAGGTTAGCGTCTCACTATCGCTTTTAAAGATACCCAAAGATGCTTTAAGTCGGTTTTCTTAACAAATCATGAAAATCCTTACTTTTTGCATAATGAACCTTATATACTTCGACCGAGAAGTTAAACATAAGTTCCACAAGAAATACACGCTTTTAACGCTACTGAGAAATTTCGTTTGCGACAGCCGTATACCAATCGCGATAAGGTACCGCGCAAACTTAAAGATCTTTAACCAGATCCTCTTTGTATTCATGGGATGAAGGAAAACTTCCTCAGGTGCGTCGTCTCCTCCCCCCTCTTCCCTCGGACGGGCCCACTTCTTCAACTCCTTTAGAAAAATTTCGAGCATTTTTAAATTACTGCTCGCCTTTAGTATGTGGCCATGAAGTTTGTGTAAGTAGCGTTTGTTTTTCTAAATTATGGTAAAAAATATCGTTGAGGCTGAACAACAAGAAACTGCAGTCATTTGAAAAAAAAACAGCCTTGAGTGCACTAGACGACTAAGATTGTTGCTATTTACCTGCTGCTTTTAAGAAACTGGCATTCTCGTATACATACATAGACGGAAGTATTAATTGTATGTCATACAAGTGTTTATTTTCTTTATATCTGTACGCCACTAATTATGGCAGATGGAATTACTCAATAACGTGTATTAATTTATTCTGTCAAATAAAGTGATTCTGATAGTAAACAAAAATAATGTTACGTTTGACACCTGTCAACTGCCAATGTCAACTGAGGCACGTCACTTTCTATGAATATTGCAGGCAGGTGCACAATTTTATAATTCCCTCTTTACGCAAATCTCATAGCCCACGATTCTTGTTCATTTTATCTTCGGTTGTACTTTTGTTGCTAGAAAGGTTTTAACGTCTACATCTTTGTGTCTCTCGTTATTAATCTCTGAAGAAGTACGACAATAAGAGGACAGTCCCATTTGAACGTTACGCCTTTACGCTTGATGGAAATTTTAATTAAGACTTTTTACGCACCATTGCGACGCTAAATAATGGTTTTGTCTGGGTTTTTATTGATAACGTGCAATTAAAGAATGGGTTTTTTTTTTTGGAAGAATAATTTGTTAGATTGAATGCTTAGTAATGCTTGTTTTGTTCTACACCGTTCTACATTTATTGATACACAAAAGTATACCTTATGTCTTTTATGATAAGCATCATCATCAGCCCTTATTCTAATATACATACATATATACTTGGGTTCGGTGCAATGTGTCTTTTTACTATATAATACATCTCCATCAGAGCTCTTCTATTTACCTTTAAAATATGTATTAGTAAAAGCTAATATATGTAGTACTTAGTTTCTAGAATAATGATGCTATGATATTTAATACACATAGCTGCAATGTGAATAAAACAGTATATAATCACAAAGCAGATACTAATTACAATAAATTGTACCGAAACATTTGTGTAGTAAACTACCCTCAAGCGTACTAAAGTTTGTCATAAAGTCGACACAACAAACAGACATAAGTCACCACGCACAACAATTTATGTCATCTTTGATTGTGTCAGTTTAGTAGTTGAATTAAACAGTACAGTCGAAGTGAAAATAGAATGAAGCACATTTAAATCAATACTAGCGGCCTGACCCCCGTCTTCGGCGACAGGCCGGCCTTCTAGCGAATCTTCACCTTCATAGTCAGAAAATTTACACAAAATCATAACAATACACAACTAAAACTTCGTCGTGAATCAGACTTTCTATTAGTGAAAACTGCATGAAAATCCGGTCGATCGTTTTTGAGTTTATCGTGAACAGACATACAAACCGAGAAACGTCAATTTTTACTCAAAAGTTATTAAATTGTAAAATGTTGTAAATCGTAAATCAAAAAAATCAAGCAGATGATCACGTGTACACAAACGCCATATTTTTATTTTATTTTAAGAGAACAAGACTTAAAATACTGAAATAAACATAATATAAATTATCTGCTAACTTGTTACATGTATTAGTATTATTTCCCCTCACACAACAGCAGCTTCCCAAACCCCCACATAGCAGTACCGAGATAGGCGTTGGATTTAAAGATTACAATTGCAAATTGTAATTGAGATAAGGAGAAAGTCTTCTGTTCTTTAGTAGACAAAATGGGTAAATGCACCAACAGCAAAAATCAAAGGCTATATAAATGGAAGACAGTGCTTTGTTTTTTATTTTAATAAACATTATTTTACGTTGTAAAAACATGAAACACAGAATTCGAAGTCGAAGTGAAAGACATTTCTTTGAATTTTTCTATATTGTATATTTATTTTCTATATTCTAATAAAAAAAAACATAGTTCAATAATATGGGTAGATTCCAGAAAAGTTAATAAATATAATATGATAAGATCCCTACATAAAATTATGCATAAGGTTAAGGTTTCATAGAAAACCCCAATAACACTGCTCAACCTATGAATCTAACCAAGAACCTCACGCATTAGGAGTCGAATAAATTAATACTTCTCCACAAATTATACTGGATACATTACACTAATTATTACGCACCAAATTCTCCACATTTCCAGAATTACCGTCCCACTTTTGCCCCCAACTGTACTTCAAAAAGTTCCCAACTTGTAAGTCAAAGAAAATATACGACTTGTAACTGTCGCATGTGTAATGATATAAAATAGTGTCTACGCAATATTAATTACAGCGTAACACGACATTAATGTCGCAGTGAGTTTTCTCGGGAGGGGGATTAGAAAAGCAGACAGCAAACAGTAATCCAAGTTTCAAAGTTTTGTCACGTATATTATTTTGAATTAAAATTTAAGTGAAAGGACTATCTCATTGGTCGCAAGCATGACTGGTGATCAAGAGTTCCTGGGTTCATTTCACAGTTAGGACAATGTTATTGGGTTTTCCTTACAATTTTCAAGCGACAATCGCGGCAACCGTTGTTATTGTTATCGATATCTCTAGTGATATCACTCTTCAAACAATTATTATTAACCTAAGAATCTTATAATAAACTAATAATAATTATAAAAAAGTGTTAATGACGGGTTATAATAAACAAATGAAAAAAAAAACTTGAACCTATCATAATAGCTGAACTTAAATTGAACCAATAAAATAATGAGCTCAACTTAAAGCGCAACTCCTCGATTTAAGTATAAAAAAATGTGACGTAACGTCCAAACACCTACCACCTTATATCAGCGTGGCACAGTAAACAAAACTAGGTCGACAAGTTGCTGGTAATAGGATCAAGAGATTAACTTTGTTTGCCGAAATGAATGAGCCTGAATTAGCAGAATGAGCGCTGGTAACTGGATATAATCGTCACTTTATCTTGACTACGCTCAAATGATGGAGATTTGCTGCCGAATTTTTGGCGAAAATCCAGACGGATTATTTAGATTTAAGATTTTGTATTTCTTTTTTAGTCTTTCTAGGACAAAATTTACATGTACCTCTTTACATTAATATTGAAAAATGAGCTATAGGAAAGGCTAGAGAAACTTTTTAATACGGTTTAAATTCTTTATTTCTCTAAGATTACAAATCACTTACAAGGAGAAATAAATTATAAATCAAAGTTGAAAGTTATTTGGGTTTCATGAATGAGCATAAGTTGACGGTACTCTTAAAAAAAAAATATATATATATATATATATATAATAAATTAATTTTTGCACGAAAGGTATGCAGGTAGACCTAAACACTTTTATGATCTTCGCTAATATAAAGACCGGTTTACATGCAACAAGTTAATATTTTTGTAGGCAGTAAATATTAACTTTTCAGATACTCCTTTGAAAATGTGTTGCTTTAATATCTATCTATAATCGAAACATAATCTTAATAACTGTAACTTAATAAAGATATTTTGTGATTAATAGGGAATTCGAAAAGGTACAGACAACAAAAGAGTTAGCTATAAACACATCGAACGACATCAGACATATATTCCGTTATAAATTATTAGATATTATTATCTGCCAAAGGGTTTAGTTGGTAGGCTAGTAGCTAGAAACACCTACGTTTTGACACAAATTACGTATTCACAATTTTTGTAAACTTAGCCTGTAAATGCCTGTATTTTATCGACAGACTGTCCCATTAATTTGTGAATTATAAATAAATAAGATTTTGTCAACTGTACATATCCTATCATCTAAATCTCCCATCTTTAAAAAAGAACAAATACATTTCCTTATTTGTAGATTACATTCTCACAATGACAAAGACTAATCACCGCTACTAGAAGCGTCATGTCGAGCCCATTTCATCAAATCTGTCAGTTGGGTGGCCACGAAGGTAATGTAGCGTAGAGACGAATTTAATGCGTCCCTGCAAGAAGAATACGGAGATACGGCGTCTTGCTAATGTTGCGTGCACACCACAGATGTAGATACATGGATACGGCTGAGTGAGAAAGGAAGTTCAAGTTGACTGTTGAAAGATGAATAACAGTGAAAATAGAGTTGTTTTATTTGTAGATTGAAGATATGTAGTTTTGGTTGTCATAATGATATAGGCCAAAAAGTTAGGCGGAGCTGTTCTGCACATCCACAGTTCGTCCGTATGTTCTAGAGCTCATGTAAAAGGAGCTGAGCCTAACACCATTAACCGGGCATCAATCCTAACTCCGTGATATTTTATAGGGAAACAATAACACGGCTCGACACGAATCGAACCCAAGATCATTCCCGCTTGCGACCATAAGATCAATCTTTTTAATATATAAAACAAAAAGTTAGGTTTGTCACAACACATAACTCGAAAACTGCTGCGACATCTTTGATTTGTTGGATTTGACTCCACCCCAAATAACCGAATAACTATTTAAACATCATACAATTTCACGAAAAATACTAATGGGGTGTAACGGGGTTCAAACTTGACGCGAACAAAGTTGCGGAAAAAAGTAGTGAGAGATATAAAATTATATTTGAAGTAATTTCTACCACATCTTGTCTCAATATTGATCTAGAGAACCCAGACGTTCAGAAATAACGTCTCTAATGAGTGTAAAGTAGGGGAAAAGAAGGTTTTAATCCACGTCATCCCCCCTCGTACAGGCGGGTGTCGTTTCTACTTCAACGAGCATAGACAGAGACTGGAGAATTACACTTTTATTTTTATTGAAACTGACCAGTGTGACAAAATATAGCGCAGACATATGTCTAGCAGAGGAAAAGTAGAATCCTTTTCCAGATTTATTTTAAAATGGTTTATCTTGATTGATATAGTACGAAAACGTGGATCATTTTAAATTTGTCGTTATATTGTAGTTTTTTGTATATAGGACAGTTCATATATTATTATAACTAGCGGCTCATCTCGGCTTCGCACGAGTGGGTATATTTTATTAAAAAAACATTGATACTCCGCTCCTATTGTTCCTGAGACTAGCACATTTAACCAAACAAACAAACTCCTCTATAATATTAGTATAGATATAATATGAAGTTTCTACTTAATCTTTCATACAATTGGATAGCATTGAAATTGTTTATGGCGTGGTAAACTATAATAAAATGTATGTTGTGAAATATTGAACATTTCTCCACCCCTTAAATACGAACATCAACATTAAAAAGAAACCTTTTTAAAAATAGAACATAACAGTTGTACCATAGACATGTATCCGCCGCCATCGCGATCATTATACACGTGTAATGAAACACCCGCGCACGCCTACGGGCGTTATGCGTAACGTCGGGAGGCGAACGCTTCTGATAACAACCGGGTAATGCTCTATAATAATATATGATTTAGTTATCTTGGGACATCGAATATTGGTACTTAAATTTGTTTATGTTTTTAGGGCAACCCTAATCATATCTATTCCATCGGGTGTTTACAAACTAACAGCAACTGAAATTCGTGACTATTCCGTGACATTATGATTATATGCTGATTTTCCATATTAAACTTATCTATGTTACGCCATTTACCGTGACAAAATGTACATGTCACCGTAAAATTCTAAATAGGTACTTTTAGATTCTATTTCGCGATTGTAAAGTGTCAAAAGATTTTTGAACCGTATTAAACTGGTTACAATTTAACGCATTATTTTTCGGTTTTGGCTTCATTTTCTAAATACCCATATTGAGGGAGTTGTGAAAAAATATGTAATTTGCTATTTTGTGGTGGCGGCCATCTTGGACCGATTTTCATCAAACATAGCTAAGAACACTCCCGACTAATTCACCTTTCAAATAAAAAAAACTAAATCAAAATCGGTTCATCCGTTCGGGAGCTACGAAGCCACAGACAGACATACACTTACACACAGACACACACACAGACACGTCAAACTTATAACACCCCGTCGTTTTTGCGTCGGGGGTTAAAAACAAGCAAAGATGATAAGTTGAGTGTACCCATGTAAGTTCACAATTTATCGACAGTTTACAATCTCGCCAAATAGATTATAATCTAGCGGTGTTCACAATGATACTGTGACATACATAAAACAACGTATTATAGAAAGAAGAAGAAAAAAAGAAAATTTATTCTGACAGTAACAACACAACATAAAATACCAAACAACAAAACAAAAAGTAGATAGGGTACATTCTTATACGTTTGGTTTTGTACAAAAAACAAATCAACAAGTATACTTGTTTTTTAAATATTCTAACCTAATTTACTTATATGTGTAAAAAATAGTATTTGGCCACTAAAAAGGTGTTAAATGAGATAGCAGAACAACACCAGTCAATAATTTATATCTCAATAAAAAGCTTTTACTAAAAACAATATTGTTTACAATGAGAGGCACTTCAATTGTAACAATGAATGTCAGACATTCCAAAAATGAACAAGAATAATTTGAGGAGCAAAAGCTCACTCACTAGAGTTTTAATAAGGCATTTGCAATAGCAGTCAACGTTTCGAGCCGATTGGAGACAAATTAAAGTCTTCTTACAAGATACAGCGTGGTACAAGTAGAAATATAAAATATGGTTTCCAATGGCCAATGCATACACACCCGGTTCTCTTTTGAGGAAAAGCTTAAGGGCCTGTTTTAGACCTTTTGGATAGTTGCTAACCGTCGGATAAATTCAAAAATAAAACATTTTTTTAATGAAATTATTCGTCAGTAATAGTAATTTAATGTGAACGTCTATGAGGTGGGTGGGTGAAACAGGCCCTAAGAGTTTAAATTATAACATCACGTCTGTATTTCTCGATATATTAGGCAGTGGTGTCCTAATGTTATGTTCTTACTATTTTAGTTTTTAGTTACCAGCTTTGCATGCTCTTGTTGTTGTAATTTTTATTGCATAAGATAAAATATAACACACCACGGAAGAAGGCGCAGACTCCTGTAACACGGGTACAAAACCTAGCACAGGAGTCAGGGACTTCAGTAAGATATGTACCCAGTAATTTTATGCCAATAAAGATTATTATTATTATTATTTTTAATGTACACCCACAGTTCGCCAGTATGTTTAGATCCCATGTAATAATGCGGCCTACAAATCCTAACTCGAAGCTATTACTGAGAATTTCATAGAAAAACACAACATTTTGTTTGACCCGAGGACCGACCCAAGACCTCGGACATAGCAGTGGTGTTTACGGCCACTAGGCTATCGAGGCATTTAAGAGCTTCAGTCTTTCAAAAGTAAATTGTTAAATTATATTCTTCATGATGTCTCTTTTAACTCACACCACGACATAAAGCGTAACAAGGCACGAGAGAAATGAGCTTCAAAGCACTGAGACTGTCTCATACTGTTCGTGTTTACAGCTAGGATTTTAATATGAACATCGCAAGAAGCACTCGCGACTTACTGCGCTACGAACGTAAACGTTTCGACACGCGGTTCAAACGAGCTCATTGTAGTTTGAGAG
This sequence comes from Acronicta psi, assembly GCA_946251955.1. NCBI lineage: Eukaryota > Metazoa > Arthropoda > Insecta > Lepidoptera > Noctuidae > Acronicta > Acronicta psi. Next base: position 2,351,030 of record OX276475.1, on the reverse strand, counting down.
ATGTGTTGTAAAACTGTATATTGTTTTGTTTCTTTGAGAACTTGTACTTGTGTTTTGATACCCTGGATTCTAAACTTGTTTGATATCGTATTTTGAGTGCTTATCGCAACTCAGCATCACTCAAATGATAAGGTCAGAAATCCATCTAAGCAACGATATATATCGCTTATAAATTAGTAACTATTTTCTATTTTATGAACCTAAACGGACTGCAAAATTGTCAAGATGTAAATTACATTTACATAGATCTTACTTCTGTCATGACCGCGTTTACAAATTATCTGTAGACCGGCAAATGTGTACCGTGCTGGGACTGAACCCGCAACACATTGTGCGGCAGCCTATACCGTGACCACGGCGTCAATATTGCCGATTTTTGTTCAGAAATTATGTTATAATTATGCAAAACGTTCCATATCGTTGCGTCATTAATCAATATCCCCTTCCTCCAAGTGATCTCACCAGCTATCATCAATGTTTTACAAGCGATGCGTGCGTCTCGTCCGGCTCCTGGCGACGCAGTGAGCTGCAGCCAATATTTCAAGCAACAACAATACCTGTCAAGCGCACGCTCAACTCAATTATGTTCGATCCACCGTCACTAATGCCAATGAAAAAATTGTACAGCCGTTTTAAAAACGGAATTCGGCACTGTTTTGTTTTCCTTGTCGATAAATGCATCGATGTTTTTTTTTCCTGACGTCATATCAGTCTGCAGCAGAGGTGAGGGGCTCGTGGCTAAATTATAACTACGCTGATCAACCGATCTGTAAGGTTAAGCTAGGCTTGCCGCGGTCAGTCTGTGGATGAGTGACTATTCTTACCACATCGAGACCCCTCCGCGCCTCAGAGAGTTGTTATACGAACACCTATGACAATCGTTAGTGGTCGTCAAAAACCCGAAAAAGCCTGGCAACCAGTCTCTCCTTGGAATATCGGTATTGACCAGAAATTGAGTTGCGGAGGTTACATGGTAGTCACTTCATGTAAAATATTGATATTCTGCCGGTTAGATTGGAAGGTGACCCCGTTGGTTGGGAAAAAGGGTTGTCAGGCTTTTTGGGCTTCTGACTAGCAATATCGATTGTTGGGGCTCGCGGTGGCTTAGTGGTCAGAGCGTCTGGTGTACCGAACCAGAAGACGCAGGTTCGAATCCAGCCCGCCAGCCGATTTTTTCCTTCATTAAAAATAACTTGTAATCTTAGCATGGAAAATGCTTAAAAAAATACAAAAAGATAATATCGATTGTCATAGGTATTCGTACGACCTCTCTTTTCTAAGAGTATAAAAATCTCACAAACATGCCAACACTATTGAATGTTAATTTTTCGCCAACCCCGTTATCTGCGTAATAGATAACTACGTAACAACAAACCTAAAGCCGGTGGCACACTATCGGGCGTTCGCAAACAACAGCGCGCAATAAACGTAGCATTTGCATTTCCCATTAGGGTTGCAATGTTTGCGTACTAGCCGGTGAGAGCTGTTATTTGCTGAGCTCCCGATAACAGATTACGTTTGGTTGTGGTAAAATCACTTTTTATTGTAGCTTTCATGTTTAGCGTACAGTGTGTAATGCGGTTTAAGATTTTGATAGATTTGTAGAACATAAGAACAACAATTGAATTTGCGACTGTTTAACTATCCGAAGACCAAAGAAAAGATTGATGGACTGTGTGAGAAAGGTTAAGACCATAAACGAAAGACGAGATGACGATTAATAGAGATGTATGAAATAAAAAGACATCTACAGCTACGACCCAAAGTGAATTGGGATAAATGTAGGAGGATGATGATCTTGCCAGTCCGGAAGGTGTGCATTTAAGCAACACACTATCGACCCAGCAAATTGATAGAAAGCATTTTATTTGAAAATAAAACAGAAAGACACTGAGCATGCTGTGCTAGATATAGCGAGTTCGACTACCCAAGTTTCGATTATTTATATACACATACCATCATTTTATGGAGGCTCTATTACCGTTTATATTCCTCAACCGATGGCAAAAGCTCCATAAGGATTTTCCGCGCTGTAAATATGACTCCTAAAGCGGCTATCGCTAAGAGCTTTGTGTAATTTTTACCTAATGTTCAAAGCACATTAAGTTAAACCTGCTTCTCTTATCACAACAACCTATTAAGCAGTTCCTTACGCAGCTGCAAACGAATTGTTCGAGGAAGTGTCACACATCACAGTCGAGTGCATTCGTCCAAGTGCGGGTGTTGCGCGGCAGCACGCACGCGGCAAAGAGACAACGCATTTGCATTCCCATTAGTACGGCGATGTCGCCCGCAGCACGCGGCAATGTTGACAAATGCCGCGTGACACTCTGAGCATCGGATTACCTACGAAATATTTGATGATTTAAAGTTTCGTGGATATTTAGAAAGTGAGACGAGAGAGGTAGCTTAACTAGGGCCTAGATAAGTTGCGATTTGTTGCAAAGATTTCTGAATACATGAAAACTGTAACTATTTGTACATATACAATATACCATAACGTTTGTATTCTCCAAAGGGTTAGGCAGAGGTGTATGAATGTACACCCACAGTTCACCGGTATGGCTAAGTTGCAATTTGACATTCGAATCGACAAACGAATAGAAATAAAATGTATAGAAATGACATAAGCTTTCGACAAATCGGGCTGTCACTAATGTAATTTTGATACATTTTGAATTTTCTGAATAAATGAAAAGTGAAACTGTTTGTTACACTTTTCACGTATTCAGACAATAAGCTTTCAGCAAATCGGGCTGTCACTAGGTAATATAATTTTCATATAATTATTTAGAATTTTCTAAATACATGAAAAGTGTAACTATTTGTTACACTTTTCATGTATTCAGAAAATCTTTTACTTCAAAATTCTGTATGTTAGATACACCAGTTTCAGTATTTGCTTCAACTAAATAAACATTCGTTTCCATGCACGCCATTAGACTCAAAGAAAACTAAATTACATTTGCAAGCGGAAAAGTCGTAAAATATGTCTGAGCAAAGTGTGATGTTTGTCAAAAAGTCCGTTTATACTGAATGCTTGCAACATACATGGACGTCGTTGATGAAAGCTTCGTACGTAAAAATAAAGAGATCTCATTACACCTCTGGCCAGAATATGTACACAACATATTTTTTAAATATTAATAAAAGTATATCTTACTAGCTGTCTCGGCAAACGTTGTTTTGCCATATAGAGGTGGGTCATTTTAGGGGGATGAAAAATAGATGTTGGCCGATTCTCATAGATACCGGATAAGCACACAAAATTTCATACAAATCGGTTCAGCCGTTTCGGAGGAGTATGGCAACTAAAACTGTGACACGAGAATTTTATATATTAGATATTTAAGTAAGAAGTTTAAGTTTTAAGTTTATATTTATTCCAATAGTCTACGCATGATTACTGACTCTGTAAAAGGTCCGAAACGTCGGGACAATAATCAATATAATGCGATAAAATAAAAAAATAAATATTTTAACTTAACATTGAGCACGTCTAGGTAAGTTTATTTTCCAAAGAATGGAGCTACCATAAAATATGCATGACTTGGGATTTGAAACTCGAACCAGCAACAGATGTGTTTTTAACTTTAAAAAGAAAAGAAGAAAAAAGGAGAAGCGCAGTTCTCAAGACTTCTATACATTTCGACTGTCTAAAATTTCTCAACATTTTTTTCTCAAATTGGTCCCATATACTATTTCTCTCGAATTATTTCGGAAGTAAAGAAAGTACAGTACAAATTTTTTTATAGATAAAAATTGCGCTGTACGTGTACATGCCGTTGTTTATCGAACGTTATTAGTGCACCGGCGCCCACTAGGGATGTAGAGTAATTCTGTGGTGGAAATTGCACCTAAATGTGCAGCGCCGGTGTTCACCTTAACTTAATGTAAACATTAGTCGAATGTTTTGTGGAAAACTAATTTTCTATTCACATCAAAATAACTGTCTGTATTATGACTTAACAGCCTCATTGGTATTGTGGTCGTAGACGGGACTGCTACGAGTTCCTGAGTTCGATTCCCATGTCGGGCATGTTAGCAGCTTGGAGTTTGTATTTCTGACCGGTAAATTTTATTGTACTTGACCTCTATTACACTTAAAACTAGCCTACAAATGTTACACTGGCCTGATAAATAATGCCCGCAAAAGGAAAACAAAAAGTAAGAATATAAAACAAAGACAATTTTAACAACAAATGAAATGTTCCATTCCAAGCCCGATTTGTTGAGATAATCTAACAAGTTAATCAAGATAAACGCGGCCTACGCTCAGAACTGACGGCTAAATAAATTAATATCATTACGCAACGAACAAACCTATTTGTGCGGTCAATTTTGTTTTGAAATCCCTTAAATTCGACATGCAATCCTTAAAAATTACCTGTCAACCTAATCAATACTTACAATAGCTAAGATTAGGGTACTTTTTTCATTATCATAAATCAAGCAACAGTCCTATATTATTATAATTGCTACTATTAAGTACCATACTATATACAAACATTCAAATATAATCGTCATCATCCTTCACAGGTCGGCGCAATATGTATTTTCTCCAATACATCTCAATCAGCCGTCATTTCGTGAGTCACTTCCCTTGCAGCCATATTCTTTCCGGTGTCTCAGTTTATCCATCTTCTTTCTTTCTTTATATCCATCCACATTCATACTCAGAAGCTTTCTAGTAACATGCTCTTGATTTCTACGGATAACATGATCATACTAACCTTTACAGTAAATTCAAAAAAAAATATAGTGATCGATTCTATCAAAATAAAACAAATTTCACAAAACACAATTTTTCATTTACTGTGTTTCTATTTCAAAACATCGTTCAAAAACAACATATTTTTATATAACAAAAGCAATTTTACATTCAGTTATTTGTCTATTTTCAAATAAAATCCGTTTTCAATTCTGTATTTATTTACCAATTCAAAATTTCAATAGAATAATCAAAATATTTACGTACGATGCTAGTAATAATGTCCGGACGTGTATTTAGCGCGTCATTGCACCATTCCCTTCCTTTTTAATCACTGCAGCGTAAAAAAACAGATTTCACTGTTGGTTTCAGTAATATTGCTTTATGTAGTCTGTGACATATGCAGCTGTTGATAGTAAATGTATCCGGATAGTAAATTTACTGTGTGAATTATGAATGTTATTTTATTTATTTGCGAGTCTCTGAATAATAAATATGAATAAATAACAGTGTTGTGCTGTGATTTTACGAATCGTATGTTATATATGAAAAATAAATAATATTTTGTTGTGTATTTAATAAAATTATAATGTTTTAAACTAATCTACTATTGTAGATTTAGTACGGTGAGTATTTACCTACTCATGTAAATAAATCTATAAATTGTAGAACACAAAAATACTACAGATGGAATAATGTAACTTAAAAGTTTATTATTAGCATCGCAATTAGATAAATTTATCACAGGTAACAAATTAAGCTCATAATTTAAACTAACTTTAACGTAAACCGTAACGTAGTTTGTATGTCTATACGTATGCTGAAACTAAGAAAACTAGATTTTAAAACTCTCTCACAACACTCATTACCAAAAACCCCGGCAAACAACGATTATATCAATAAAACAGTACCTCCCTGCCGATAGGTCAATATTTACTCACGTCATGAATTATGCAACTCATTTAACGAGTTATTAATACTGCCCGAATTTGCGTAGCGGCCCGCAAAATGTTTTGGCAGTAATGAAATAATATTTTTGATGGCCAAATTGCTTATTATAGGCTGCCAATCGCGCGGAATTTGTACATACGGAATTCCAATACGGCGAATAATTTAAATTGATTTTTGGCAGATTTCGACAGCTTTGTGTAATATCACGCCTGTATTCCCCGAAAGGTTAGGCAGATATACCTTAAGCACAGACACCGGTGTATTAAGGTCCCATGTAATAGAGTGGCAAGCCTTTTGAATTAACCGGGCTCAAATTCAAACTCAGAGCTGCTACTTAGGATTTCATAGGAAATCCCAATAACACTGCCCGCCCTAGCAATCGAATCCAGGACCTAAAACGTAACAGTCGCACTAAGAAACAATAAGCTAATGAGGCAAATATTGAAATAATAAATGTATCATTAGGACGAATAACGATATGTATCATTATATACATATCGTTATTCGTCCTAAACTTATAATTAAATATTAATTATAAGTTTAGGACTAACTAGGTTTTAACTATTTTTACTTGATAAATTTAACCCAAAGGTTGACTGGCATAGAAATGCCATATGGCATTAAGTCCGCCTTATGTGCTAGTGTACATGAAATAATATTTTTGATGGCCAAATTGCTTATTATAGGCTGCCAATCGCGCGGAATTTGTACATACGGAATTCCAATACGGCGAATAATTTAAATTGATTTTTGGCAGATTTCGACAGCTTTGTGTAATATCACGCCTGTATTCCCCGAAAGGTTAGGCAGATATACCTTAAGCACAGACACCGGTGTATTAAGGTCCCATGTAATAGAGTGGCAAGCCTTTTGAATTAACCGGGCTCAAATTCAAACTCAGAGCTGCTACTTAGGATTTCATAGGAAATCCCAATAACACTGCCCGCCCTAGCAATCGAATCCAGGACCTAAAACGTAACAGTCGCACTAAGAAACAATAAGCTAATGAGGCAAATATTGAAATAATAAATGTATCATTAGGACGAATAACGATATGTATCATTATATACATATCGTTATTCGTCCTAAACTTATAATTAAATATTAATTATAAGTTTAGGACTAACTAGGTTTTAACTATTTTTACTTGATAAATTTAACCCAAAGGTTGACTGGCATAGAAATGCCATATGGCATTAAGTCCGCCTTATGTGCTAGTGTACATAAAAGTATAAATAAATATATAAATAAATTATACTGTAGCTGGGAATAAGGCCCTAAAACATTGGTCCTAGTCTCCACAAGGTACGTTTAGAAGAGACGCGTCAACGCAGCTACAAAAAAGTTTTGATTATATCAAAACTGGCTAGGTTCCCCTTACCTCTGTAAAATAAATGTGTAGATACCGTAAGTAATAAAAACCCTCTTTCAGCACAAAGGAAACAAGGAAAGCACCATCAGCAATTTCCACCACCTTAGGGTTGCAACAGATGTGATTTATACTCAATACTTATTCAATACACCATTCGTAGTCGCGGCATTTCCCGCGTGCCCCGCGAGACTTGACGCGATAAATCTCAGCCGCGAAGTCGCCCGACAAAAATATCATTACGTTTTGCATAGAAATAAGAATGGGTGTGCGTTGCATCGTATGCGATGCTTTTACGCGCGCGTTTTATCGGCTCGGTTTGTTTAGGGTTGTCGCGAATGCCTTTGTATGTTTGCAACTTTTGCGCGAGTGAGAGCCAGTTCCTCCCCTCTCCGTTGCTGCGGCGGTTCGCGGTGTTGTAGGTGTCCATAGGCGAAGTCTACTTACCATCAGGTGGCTAGACTTATCGTTTGCCGACATAAACAATAAAAGGATCTTGTGTTTGTTTTTGTCTTTGTTGTATATATGTTATAATAATCTTGTGTGGATTGTGGAAAATCGATAAATTTACTTTCTTTCTTAAAAAAAATACTAGCTTTATGCCGTGTGTAATTAGTGTCATTGTGTTCTTAAATCTCTATGAAAACGAAAAAGTGTCGCACAACTCAAATCACTCAATTGGGCTGAAATTTGGCTCAAAGCTTACTATTTGTACTAATTTATAACGCTTAGATAGTCCATTTATCGAGGAAGGCTATATACTATCACTTTATGACCAATCGAAGCAGAGTATCAATGAAAAATTATGCAAACAAACGGGGTAAAATTACTATTCCCTTTGAGAGCATCCGTTGATATTTTCGCTAGCTAGTTATAAATTATAATAACATAACCTGTAAGCAACTAAAAATACGTTAAGTATCTATTAGTACCGCTTTCTGTATCAAGCCCTTGATAGAGCTACCCAACGACCAACCACGAGCTTCTCTATAATCCTTTCAAACCAACAAATCCTAGCAGACAATACCTGCTTACCAAACAACACGAAATTAAATGCACTAGACGTCCAATACCAGCCAAAACTCCAACATCTTCAATCCTTTGTCCTAACTTCGGAGATATGACAGGAAGACAGGCTAGGAACACGTAATAAGCTCAAATGCTATTGTTTAAATGGCGGTTGCTATACAACGTTGTGGAGAAACGTCCCGATTACGTATCACAATGGAAATCATGTTGCCTTTGTTTAGTCTTGCTAGAGGTTTGTAGGGCGTGTCGTAGTACGTTATTTACGAGTATTGTAAATCGTGTTAATGTTGATATTTTGAGTGACATATCATCATTATGTAAGGTATTCGGTCTTGTAACTAAATGTTAACAACTCCTCAGTTTTATTAAGGATTTCTGCTCTCATCTTCAACATAAACTCACTTTCCTAACATAATTCCAGTTATAAAACCACAGGATTTCCAACAATAGGTATATAATTTTACTAATAACCATACTTCGGCAGTCGGGTAAAAATTAGTAGAACTTCCGTCAGTACCAACCCAGTCTTTTTCTAAAGTTGCCACTCAAACCAGGTGTGGCTAAACATCGCGATAGTCTAGATACATAGAGGAAGCTACTGCCATGAGACCTCCACAACCGAATTTCTAGACAATACCAATATTCTAAGTAATCAGTTTCAAGCTTTTGTACATTTTATTATTATTGGTTCGTATTACAATTTACAACACTACTGTACTCACAATAGCACAGAGCGTTGAGAAAGTTCCTAAGAAATATATAACCTTGTCCGGATTTCTTAGGAATGGTCACCCCCCATTCAAAGACCTTTCAGATCGATTGACAATCAAAGATCTTAGGCTAATATTCAGAGACAACTCTAAGCCTAAAGTAACCTTTCGTATGTCAAATTTGTATTACAATTTGACATAATATGGAAGTGTAAGTTTACGCTTAGCGTCGTCTCTGAATATTAGCGTTAGTCACGAGTCCCAAGTTCGGTCAATACCTAAAATACTTCCTAACACTCGCATTACTAATCCAATCTCAAACAAATCTAAGACAATCAACAAACCCATTCGCATATCTGTTCAACGTTGGCTTGTAACAAGCGACACGAAGTAACACAGTGCAGAGACGCGACCGCTACAGTTAATCCTGGCGGAGTCGACGCCACAATCTGACAGGCGGCCGCACCGACACTGCTTAGGGTCTTGGGTTAAACGTACAGATATAGCAGGAAAGTTTTGTATCTAACGACAAATGAAAGGGTGATATACATATAGGAGCGGTGCACGGTGTTTTATAAGATAAAAGTGAGATAAATGAAATTACAAGTACACAAATATTTATAAACTTAGCAATGACTACAATGAGTTAAATTAAATTGCATAAATATTTACACAATGATTTCACAACTTTCTGCCGATGAACATCGAACAGATGAAAACAGAAACAAAAGTAAGAACAACGTTCATGTCAATAAATACGAAAAAATTACTTAAACACCACGTGTTGACATTTAGCCAAAGAGCGACAAAAATTATATTCGAGCAAGTTTGTACGAAAAAAATAATGACCACTGCAACTCTTGGTGACCTGCCTATAAACGCTTACGATATTTTTATATCGTCTCGTATACCTACTTACAGAATGGACGCCTTTTTAAAATGTAAGGCATGCTGCATGCTTGGCACCAGATGTATGCACGTTGAGCCAATAAAAATTCACGAGCCGCATAACCCATGTAGAATATTTTGTGACAAGAACATGTTTAGCCAAGTTAAGTTCAAAATTTGATAGGAACCTACGTAACACTACTTCACTGGTCTAGAGGTCGTGTTTTTTTTTTCTTTGTTATAGAAAGTAATATCTCCATGGATTGTCGTCACCTGGGCAGGCTAAAAACCACTCTTGCCTTCGATTGCCTGACCGTGGGATACGTCGCATTTGCTGTGACAATGACTGTAGTGATCTTGGGCTCAATTCCTAATGTTATTCAGTTTTAATATTAAATCATCAGCAGCTTTGATTTGGTTATAATAACTGGTTAGAGCTAATAGACTCCCAATTTCATGACATGCAATAATAATATAATGGCGAATACACACACCTATCATTACATATTTCAATAGTAGATTTTCATTATTTGTAACAGCTACAACAACATACGCCAACCCTACCGCCATGAATTGGGGTTGAACTGGAATATGGTATTTCTCATTTCCGCACACTCCCGGAATTCCTCCTGTACATTTATTTTTATTCGTATTTGTATTCGTTTCCTGTAACGCAGTATATTTTTCGCGACGTTTCTATTCGCTGTATCCGTCAGGGGTACGTGGGTCGCCTTCATTTTTTTAAATGTGACGTCACACATAAAACGTGCTACTTTTAAAAAGAAATTAATTAATTATAGTTGGATGTGGACGGCATATATACGGTCCTTATAGAAGTCTATAGGGAGGCCTTTGTCAGCACCTCTAGATTGATATGATGATCGTGATGATAAATAAATTATTGTTCTTGCATGTTTTGATTTAGAGCTGTTGCGTAATTTCACGACAGCAAAATTAGATTAATGCAGCTGCAAACGTTTCGTTTACTCACAGATTTGATGGAAGCATAGCTCATAATAGATTTACACCCAGAAATGCTGCATTCTTGGCGATTAATCCGGGCTAGTGAAATTTACCGTCCGCATCGCTGAAGAAATCTAAATAAAATGTAAATATCGAAATGAAATAAGCTTTCGATAAATTGAGCATTCATAAACAGTGAAGAATTAGAAGATTACAGTTAAAACAACAGCTATTGGATCTAATCTAGTGCATGCTTAAAGTCTTCTATTTACGTGCATGCAAGGAAATAAATTATAATAACTACAGCTATATTGATATATTTTTTTTCTTTTGCACTTGCACGCACTTAAAATTCGCATAAGTTAACACTTCCAAAAAGAGTTTCCTTATAAATCAAGTTTTATTTAATATAAAACACCGATATATTATCCTTATAAAAATCACGTGTAAATCACACGCACGTGTCGACTACTAAATCTGTCGTGAATAAAAAAGGCGCGCGGGAGCTGCGACTTGTCGTAAACCATGAGGAAACTCCACTTTATGGTGGCATAAGGCCAAAGGGGGCAACGTTACTGTGAGCATTTTAGAAACGTCAAAGGTAAAGAAGAAATATTGTCACTATCATGGACAGGTTATCGGATTACATTTTACGTCCTTCCTGCTACATATAAATCGCTCTTCATTTGAAAAAAGTTACGTTATTTGAAAAGTCGACGAATATAGTACTGTATTAGGCAATGAAAAACGTACGTAAAAAGTACGATCACTTTCTCTCTTAATGAGCCGTATAAGAACAAGAAAGCTTCAACCATTTTCTATATTAACGAAGGAAACACCGAAAATATATCATGATATACAGTAACATCCCCTTTTAATAATAGAAAGGATAAGTTTCTCCGACATGCAAGCCATTAAGCCTAAGCGAACAAATCACCAATGAATAACACTTTTGTCTTATACAGTATGTTATACAAAAATTGCGGACCCCTTGGCCAAACTTTTCCATCAGCCAGACAATACAAACATCATACGTAGACGTGTTTAGGGCGAGCCTCCTCAACCATAAATAGTGTGTATGTTATAAGCTTACAACTAGTTTCATATTTTTGTTGATTTGTATAGGGCCGAACATATTACCTTGAGGGACCCTAAACGTGCAGATCTTGTCCAAGTTGAGTGTTCACACTCATATTTCTCAAATTCCTAGTATCTGCTAATTTATTCTTTATTGGTTTAGAATCACAATATTTTATTGCGTATCGCAAAAAGGTTACATGCTGTAACAAATGCTGTAACAACTGTAACAAATGCTTAGGAAAGAACAATTAGGTAATGTGATGCCTACTCCAAAATTATGCAAATTAAAATAAAACTCCAAGAGAACAAAAACCACTTTCCTAAATAAAAACTGTAAAAAAAAGGGTAAAGCGGCTGAAATTTGCCTAAAACTTTTCTAAAATATCAACAAAACCCTTCAACTTAAACCAAGCCCCTAAAGTTGGAAAAAAAGGTCCGATTCGTCGACAAAAGGAGCTTCTACCGCACGCAACAATGCTGTGATCTCTCTAATGAAGAGTTTTGTACACAAAGGGACGGCCCAACTCTTTTATTAATACCTCATGTTATGAGCCTCATGTCGGATGATCGTTATAGCCAGTGGATAAGGTTTATTATTATAAAAATAAAAACGTCTAGCGATGAAACATATCGTATAACTATCGAATATTTTTGCGCTATTTGTCAGTATCTAGTTGAAAAGTCTTATTGACACAAAGCATAGGTCCTGGTTTTCTGAGATTTTTAGCTGTATTAAGATAAAAATCTTGTGTCTAGATGAAAAGCCATCAAGGTAACCAAAAACCTTTACCTAGTATTTCTGACTACTCATTTTCTATGTCCAGTTCAACTTCATTTACATGAAATATGTTGGCGTTATATTTTTAACCCTACTCGAAACAAGAGTAACAAAAATTTGACGTGCAGTACAATATGTTCATAGCATTACAGCCGTTGTTTGCAATTTTTCACATAAAATATTCACGCAGCGGATGTTGCGTGAGTGAATGCATCGCGGTTCCACTGTGTAGGGTCGAGTTGTATAGTTCACGCACATTGTTTTATGGTATAAGTAGGACTACAGCCGGAGTATAAAAGGTACTTGACACACATACTGCAAAAAGTAGTATGACGGTCACGCCCCTGATCTTGGTAAGGCAGAGGTTAACTCTTGTAGCGGGATGGTGTTGGGCCAAATCAATAATGAAATTTGAATCATCATCAGCTCATGGTATATCCTAAAAAATGTTTATCATGATATTTAAAACAAACAGTAGAATGACCAAGAACTGGAAATCCTGTGAGAACCGGTGGAACTCAAATAATTTCCTACGACTAAACCAAAATAATTTTACGTACCTACAGCTACTACTGCTAATGAAAAATCTATCGTATCCCTTACATCATAGTCAGTTAAAAAGCTCGCTTGAACGCTATTTGATAGTTCTAAAGGCCTTCCTTTATATTTATTGCCATCATTTTACCAAACAATACTAGCCTCACAAACTTAATTCAACAACCTACCAACTCAAATTTAACCTACACTCAACTGAATAGAACTCATAATCGTATAAATTGAGAATGCAGGAAAGCAAAAACTTTTTTCATGTTTGGCTGGTTGCCACTAGTTGGATAGCTAAAAAATCGCCAACAAATAAAAGGTGTAGAAGTTGAAATGATTTGAATTCGGTTTATTTCAACATGAAGTAGCAACAATATTTTGATATTGGCAACAAATATTTTAACAATACTACATTTTGTTGTTCGAAAATTTTAGTTTATTTATTTACAAAAATCAGCATTTTACAAACGTAATTCAACTCAAAACACAATATTCATTGTTGTGTGACTTATTGTATAAATATGCTACTTTACTACACATTTTAGTAATGTTAAGTAAATCTTCCAACACGGTAAAATAAAAATATATTTTCTAGTATAACCTGCAATATAGTAGCAGTCTAAGAAAGCCTTTATGACTATGAATCTAAGATAAAATGTCTCTTTATGAGCACTTAGATACTAACGTCATATTTAAACGTCGGTGCCAGTGCAACTTATGATACCCCACCTTAGCACTTAGAAATAAGAATAGATGCCATAAGCTTGAACTTCTGGTGCACTACGTCAGTGTCGTACATAGAAAATGCTTCATACATTTTTCCTTTTATGACCTCTTAAACATCGTCCCTGGATTTAATATCAATACCTACTAACGTAACCTACTCAACGCCACTGAATAAACAAACATCACATTTTTTTACATATCCAAAACATTATCTTATCGTGCCTAAAATATACTGTCCTTACACCAAATATATGACCCAGGGACGGCACCGGCAAACAACCCCATAAGAACAATTCAAATCACGAACGTAAACAAAACCGTTTTTGCCGCCATTCATGACGCGTATGACGTAAGAAATTAAAATGGTTACATTGCTGAATGTTTTACGAGTATTAATTGTGAGAGATTCTAAGTAACCGGATCACGCGATCCGTGTTCACTTTACTGCTGACTTGTGGTGAAAAAGTTAATTTTTACGCATGTATTCAAGTTTTTGTAACAGAGTAATTAAGAGTCATGTATGGAGTATTTTATTGCTGATCGCGATAGTTGGCTGCTGTGTTAGCGATGAAAATGGCAATGTTAATTAAAATGGGCCAAGCCTACTAGCTGCATATTACGATAATAATTATGAAGCATAATTCACAGTAATGGATGATAAGGAATGCGACAGTATCATAAAACATACATAACTAAAACTACATTACAGCGTCCATTAATATAGTCAATATTACGCGATGAAATCCGTAAAAAGTAGTCTTAGTTATGTCAACATCAGGATTAAATAATTATATAATGATCAAAACGCGATCAAATCTGTAAAAATAAGTTTTATTACAATGTCTAATATTCGCGCAAGTATCAAAAATCAGTATACATAAAACTAAATAAAATAAAATAACTAAACAAAATATTTTCCATCGTCCGATGATAAGTCAAATATTCAGTTCTGTTTATGCAGTCCGAAAACATTTTCAACAAATAGGAACACAAGAATACAAAATAAAACTCCAATAACAATGTAAAATTGAAAAGAATCAACAAAATGCTTTTATAAAATTCGGTAGGAAAATAATAAAGCGACATGACAGGTTAAGTCTAAACCCGTAGGCTTATTCATGCTCCGAAGGGCATTCTATCAAATGTCAAGCGGCGACCTTTTCAGAATTGTTTTCACCGTGACCGTCGTCCCGTGAAATCAACGGTATCTTTACAATATAAACATCCTTTGCAGTAGCAGGTCCTTTCTCGAGAGTATCGCATTTGGTATTCTTTGTCTCGAAGTGAACAGCGGGCTTTATGGGATTGGAGTTAACATTTGGAAATGTAGTGTATGAAATTGTATGACTTGAAGGTCTGTAACAAATATGCCTTGGTATGCGCTAATTATGCCATCACGCCTGTTTGTGCTGAAGGCAGAGTTGTAATATACATCTACGGTTCGCCTATATGTTTAGGTCCCACGTAATAGGTGGTGAGTCTATTGCCGTTAACCACACACAAAACGAAACTCCGGACTGCTACTGAAAATTTCATAGAAAAGTCCAACACAGCTGCTCGACCTGGGAATCGAATCTAATACCTCGAGTCGCGCTTATGACCAATAGGCAAAAAAGGCAGTTGTACGCAGATACATTATAAAACAAAATAAAAGGTATTTTAGTACTTGGGTACCAGTTTGTTCTTTCGATAATTTATGCTATTATTAAATTTGTACCCGCTACATTTTTTTTATTACTGTTAAATATTTTCAGACAACGGTCTCCATAAAATTTCAGAAACCACAGTCTACATGCGGCAATGTTAGAAATTGTTTCATAAAATTAAATTTTATTTGTTTTGTTGGGTCTTCTGAAACTCAAATTTTGTCGAGAGTGGTCAATTAGCATTCGGCCGAATCGTTAAAGTATCAATTAGAATAAGTTTATTATCTCTATTTGGAGAATCTTTGGGTGCGGAAATCGTTGGTGAAACTTGGCGGGTTTGATGATCGTTTTGAGAAAATGAAATTAATGTAGACGGTATTAAAATGTTTCCAAGAAAATGTTAAATACATTGAAACTACTAATTTCCTGTTAGACAACAATATTGTTTATGATTATTTTATTTTGTTTCCGAGAAACTATTACAAATTATTTCGTTAGCAAAATTATTTTATTTTAATATTTTGATTATACTTATTACCCGACTGCCAAAAGAGGGTAATGTTTTATTGTACTTAGGTACCTAACTCTTTGTTAACTGTTTTACATAATAAATAATAATAACCGCAATAACTATTTCATCTTTTAATACAAACAAGCATTAATTAGCTAATTTACGACGTTTACTCCATAAGCGAAGTACTAGAAGACCATAAGTTAATAGGATGTCAATATCTACTTGGGAAAAGACCTAAAATGACACTATCATTATTTTATAACTTGTATAATAAAAAATAAGTAATTTCGAAATACAAACGAAAAATATACAAAAAACCATTGAAATCTACTACATCTATACAAACAAACATCAATCAGCCAATTTACTTGACGTGTACTCTATCAAGCGGAGTACTAGGTGCCCATAAGTCGGCAGGAGGCAAACGCAAGAGTTATCTAAACAATCCGGCAGAAGAATGTTAATAGTTGGGAACAATAAAGTATTGGCCGTCACGCGACCGCATCACGCTAGGGAGAAGTATGCAGGGGGGTAACAGTACTACTGTTTTTCTGGAAGCTTGGTATTAACATGATTGGACTGAATGCATTGGTTTTATGGTTTTCTAATTCCAAGAAAATTGTATGCTATGTGCGCGAAAACACCGGGTACACATTTTTTATGCCGTGCAAACCTAATTGTATAGTCGAGACCTAGAAACTGTTCTCGTCAAACTTAATATACGATGATATAGTAAGGTATAGGAAACAGTTTTCCGCAACTCCACGAGGATAAAAAACATTTTAAAGACATGTTGAAGAGAAATTACCAAATATGAACTCCGTATTTCATCAAGGAAAATTTATAATGACTTTACCCTAAAAACCACTTAATACCGTTGCATCGTATGCAGCTATCGATATCGATACCCATGAAATTCCTATATCTAGTGTAAAATAGTTCTTACTTCGTGAATTCACGTAGGCGACAACGCGACCTACATATTTTATCACCCATGTTGATGGAGATATTTTACATACATTTTTCCGATACCTAAACATGGAGAATTTTCAATTTTAAGCCTCTGTGAGACGGGCGTTACGCCGATGGCATTAAAATAAAATACAGGCGTTGTCGTCCGTCGACACGTAAGCGCCATCCATCACCGGCCCGTGTGCAACCCCCTTTACAAGCCCGTGTAGACGTGCGACGAAAAGTCAAGGAATTTGAGCTGCATTTTTAAATTTAGGGCGACATCGATCATGAAATGGCAAAAGTAATATTAAATTTCACAAAACATGTAAAAGGTTTCAATTTATAAAATACGAAAAGTTACTCAGCTTAAACGAGATTCTACAAAATTTTATTCAAATCTCTTTCTCTACCTATAGTAAATGAAAATCTCCTGTCCTATTTTTTTTTCTATACCTCAGTAGAACTAAGAATAATTACGAATAGTGGAAGGCCTAGGGCCTCATAGACCCTGTTTCACCTCCTAATACTTAAGCTCCCGTTAAAATACTTGGTAAATTTTATTTATTCGGTAGTTAGCAGATTTTGTCATTTTGATGGTAAAAAAAATTACCTACCTACTACGCACTGCTCGAGGAATTCCTGTATTCATTACTTTACATTCCTAAAAAAAGGTACCGTCCCTTTTCACAGCTCTCTATTTGTCTATTCCAAATTCAAAAAGTCGACTGCTTCAAAGCTATGTATCGCCGTCGTTCCGCATCGCACCATTGACGGGACGGAGCGAATTTTTGAAAAATGTAAAAAGGTCACTTCGGGCATCACGTACAACACATTTATTCCCACTTCGACTTCTTCAGCACAACGTTATAAATGGTCCTTGGTTATTTTTCAATTATTCGATCGGAATGTATGAAATATGATCGAATGTATTTGCGGACTCCGGAAGGTGGGTCCTCCTACATATATTTTTCTGTCGGAAATGGAGGGGAAGTGAACGTGATTGAATAATGTATTGCAATGTCAGCGTGTTTATTTTGTAGTTATTGTGCTACATTGTCAATATTATGTGTTTTATATCTTATGTAAATCAACGTTAAATCGTGTACAACGACTTTGTTACTTTGTTTCCTATCAATACTAAAGTGTGCACGCTACTTATCATTTTGAAGATAATGACAATCTATAGTTTCTTATATTTTACTTTAGATCTTCACATAAAATAACAAAATTATAGCCAAGCACTTAACTCTAACTTACTTAGGTACCTACAGTTCTCGCCAAACTTATTGTGCGGGTTGAGGTTGGCACGAGTTAACTTTAAAAATATTGGGCCTTAGCTAGAATTCGAACCTGCGTCCTCCGGTTCGATACACAGGACGATTAAGCCAAATAAGCTACCGACATTCGCGTCAGCAACATTTATTGATGACACGCATACTGAGTATGTTCTTTAACCGACATGACTGTACTTTATAATGACCAAATGTTTTTTGTCACGCAGGACATCAACAACAAAATGCAGTGGGGGCTCACCACATCGCGAGAGGCGGCGACGAGACGACGACGCGACGACCATGGGCGGCTTCAGCGCAGCCCTGCACCGGACACCACCGCCCCCGCCACCGGCGCTGCTCCGCAGACTCGGGGTGAAGGAACCTACAGGAGTTGGGAAGGTATGAATTAATATTACTGTAAAATATCACGCACATTACGAGAATTTTTTGGACGAAAATACAGACTGGACATAATATGCAATAGATAGTTAAATATAAATTAATATATCAGGTTTTTGGATGAAGAAAGTAACTAAATGAATTAAGGTCTTCATATTTCTTTATTTATTTAATTAATTACTACGGTGTAGGTACCAATTACACAACAAACTAAAATTATAAAATTATTATATTAAAATTATATTTTACTATCCAGTTAAAAATTATAAATATATTATTATTATACTGACTTAATTGTTATGAACGACCTAACTGAATAGGTGCGGGGAGACGACTGCTGCACCTCGCTAATATAGTTGTGCGGCTGTATACCAATTTAATGCGACAGCGGTGTCCCCACAAATATATCATCATCAACAACGTTTAAAATCGTCATCATATCACCAACTGTTACACTGTCGTCACAATTTTAACTGTGTCCAACTGCTGGGCACATGTCTCTGCTCTCAGACTCATCTTAGCCTATTAGGTAAAATAGCAAACATATTATCCATAAATCCTTCTATTCCGTAGACGAGTATCATAAACATAAGTAAAAAATACCTGCTATAACAGTATTGGGCTTTCCTTATAATGCATAAATAAAATAAACATGTATGAAAATTTGTATTTAGCGAATTGTCATAGTGCTTGTTTAAATTGAACCAACTGTTATTTACTAAAATTCTTACAGATAATAAATTTCATTTCATTTCATTTCATAAATACAGCCAGTACAGTATAATAGAAAATTAAACAACTGGGCAATACCAATGATGCAATTATTGTCTTAAAAAAGATTTTAGACCATTAATTACAGACACAAAATACTTGGTAATCAATTAACAGCTAAAGTTAACAAGCAACTCATCAAATAGTCACTTAAAACAAATTCGCGATAACGAAACGCAGCGGTACTCTTAGTCACGGCGCAATGATTTAAGAGGGGTTTAAGAAACACTTTAATTGGTTGTACCTAATGAGACAGCTGATGATCTCGCTAATGAGCCGCTTAACGATGCCGCGGGTAAAGAAATCGCTTTGTTCGCATCGCGGAATATAGTGTAGTTGTGTGCAAAAGATTTATGTGTTACCAAGTTTAAGAAGAAAGAGAGTATACACAGAGAAAACACTTTCATTTATTGTTTATTTAATTAATTGCAACGGTTGTATTACAACCAGCACGGATCAGAAACTAAAATAATAAAAGAGACAATTTTAATATATATTGAAATATACAAAGCAAAGTAACATTTTAACTGAAAACTTAAATAAAAGAAAATTCCTCTCTCAGTACTTTGACATACCGATGAAATCTTCGGCCACCCATCCGCAAACATATCGCATGTTGGATTATAAATATCAACGCATTAGTTGTCCCATTGCTGAGCATGGGTCTCCTTCCAGAATTAGAGGGCTTTGGTTATAGTCCATCACACTGGTTTGCGGGTTGGCAGACTTTACCCGCCGTCAAGAAAATCTCTCAGGCATTTAGGATTTCTTACGATGTTTTCCTTCACCGTATTTATAACCAGAAGACGCAGGTTCGAATACTGCCCGCCAGTCGATTTTTCCTTCATTAAAATAACTGATAATCTTGACATGGAAAATGCTAAAAAAACAGTCATCACTTCAGATTTATTTAAAGGCTAAAGTTAAAAACTCCTTTTAAAAACATACAGGCTTTGCAACACAAGGCATACCTTGGAGTCTCAGATAAAAGAGGTCGTTACCCGCCCTCTGGAGATAACGCGCAACTCGATTTATGTCGCATTAATGCATGTCTTAAATAGCCTATACAGCTATCGCATCAGAACTGGGAATTAACCTTTACAAAGCCGGTAATGGTTTTTACGACCGCAGGGCAAAACGTACATAAAATTCACATTATGTTTGACAGGTTAATTAGGTTGAACTATGTTATTATAGTGACGATATTACTCTGACGCTTTCTTGTTAGTAGGCCAAGAAACTTATTTTGTTTGTTCGTTTGCACTTTTTCAAATAAATATACCTTTTTCCAACACTAGCAATCGTCGTATGGTTTTCTGTCCTATAAATAAAATATTATTCTAAATAATTATAGTAAAAACTGGTGAGTTTAATTATCTAGCAAAATAATCGAATAAAAACAAAGGTAATAAAAAACTACTTAAATGAAAATTAAATTAGAGAGACACGCTCAAAGGACATAAAGAACGAAATTCCCGATCACTTCAACTAAACATCGATTTCCCCACCTTTAGCGCAAAATACTAAACAAACAACCGCTCGTACGTCTCTTATTCAGTTAACCGTTCAATGCGCTGGCTCGGTCTAAAAGACCAATGGTCGATTGGAACGCGAAACGTGCTCGACGGACAGACCGCTAATGTCATAAGACAGCCGGCTAACGAGGCGCACTGCGGGAATCGCAACTGGAATCCCCGGCGTATGCCACACTCAGTACGTAGGAGGAACGTAGGTATTGCCCACGAATATACGACGAATCATCTGTCTGGGGAACTTTGAATGTTACATACGAGATCGCGTCAGGTGTTTTAAAATTCTTGTTTGCCATTATGTTGTTTTGTAAATAATAATTATTTTTATTTCTTTTTTTCGTTTTAGTTTTGCGCGTTATGCTGTAGTTAAATACCTAATTAAAAATATAAATCAATCAATAAATTGATTACCTTAGCCTTAGAGATATCAAAAAAGGACTTATTAACTAAATTTAATCTCACGTGTCTCGTCCTTACCATCTTTTGTAGTTCCATTGTCAAATAAACGCAAGAAATTCAATTTAACATGGATCTTACAACCCCATCTTGGTGGAAAGTAGCAACTAATCTAGTACATTCACGTCCTCAGCGCTAATATTGCCAAGTACCAGCAATACTTTCACGGCAGCAGGCATGCGGGCGTGCAGCGTCGTGCCTGTTTATTTAGTTATTTACGCGCGTCGCCAATTACCGCGGCGGCGGCAGGGTTAATGTGATAAGTGACGCGCTAACAAGATGCAGGTGCAGGGATATCGCGTCAAACGATTTAAGTGCGAAGAAGAAAAAATAAAAACAATGGACAGCCGGTATTTAAATTATTTCTTTTTTTTAATAAATGGAACTGGTATATTTTTAATACTTTTTTTAAAAGTTTTATAAAGGTTTAGTGCTATTCCATGACATGACGCATATGTTGCGTATGTTTTTAATAACTGGGTTTTCTACTAAGTGATGATTTAGGTAAATTATTAGTATTTTATTTTAGAACATTGAAAATTTTTATAGTATGTTAGGGCCTCTTTCACCACCTCTCGATAAGTCCCCATTTAATAATTACTTAACAGAGAATATCATACAAATTTTGTTTGATTTTTTAATTTATCCGTTGGTGTTTTGAAAATGGTTGGTGTGGTGAAAATAATTATGTATTATTTATTAGAGAACAATTTAAATGGTTAAAAAGTCTGTAACGAGCATTTTTCTAGAATCAATTCATAGTCAGAAAGTAAAAGTGAATAAGTAAAGTGGATTTGAAGCGACTATTTGAGTCCTGCTTATTATCTGAACTTTATATACAAAACCTTTCATTGGTGCCAGTTGCTTCGAATTATCAGTAAGATTACATTTAATATAGCACTATTCTTGCTGATGAATATTCGTGTACATGGCAGCTATTCTTCAACAAGTAATATTTTATGGCTAATATTTCGGATACCGTATTTAAAACATCATAACTATAACTAATCGGAAAACAATAGTGTTCTATTTACAGATACTTTATAACTGAATTCCGAAGCCCTGTAGAACTAAAATCAGTCTATAAATCAGTAACTAACTAACATTGGCGTTAACGATAATTACGGTTAACTATTCAAAATTAATGCAAACTATGTTGTAGTGAACATAAACATCGAAATGCCGGTTGTAATAACCGTTTGATATAATGTGCACGCGCCACAAATACACTGATCTTTTTATAGATAACGATACTAAAACTTGTACGTTTTCGTAACTCGGAAAACACGGAAGAGCAAGATATCCCGTTTATGAGTTGTAAATTATATGCTTTATACAAAACATACATACTACTTGGCCAGTAGCTGTTTTAGTAATAGCTAAAAATATACAATAATAATTATTGCATTATCGTTGAGTGGCTGGATCAAGGGCTTGATACAGAAAGCAGTACTCCTGGATACGGCACGTATTGTTAGGAGGTTCCTTTCCCCGGAGCCCTGACCACCGGTAGCTTGGACTCTGTTCCCGATACCGGTGGGCTACTATTTTTTATATTTTTAAATGTTTTTATACTCTCTGTTTTTTATAAAAATATTTAAAAATGCAAAACATATGGATATACATAAATAAAGGAAATAGTAATTGCAATATTAATCTAAATGATTATGATTAATATTAATATTGTATATTTTTATATTAGAGTATCTTTTTTTATATAAAATTGAGTGCGTTTGCGTTTCCTAATTTAATGTATTTATTCAAGGTCATTTAACAATAGTAAGAGTATCTATATTTTATAAGATAAAGCTTGAGTCCTTTTAGTAATTTTCTTTATTTTATAGGTATAAGAATTTCACAAGAAAAGCGCAAATTAAATTATATAAAAACTGGAAGATATGCACTGAGAATATCGTATATGGGTCAATCAGAAAATCTACCTAAAATCATAACAGAATTCTTAAACATAAGATGGTGGAGTTGGTTCCGTAGTTATACAATATCAAAATAACGCTACAATATACCTAACTCACTATTATGTTTCCTAGAAATCCATAGGTCTAATTATTACGCAAAATTGTGTGGTCAGTAATAACTAAGTTGTTGTATTTCTAGTCTCAAACCTAATGATTGCATTTATTGTTTTGTGAACATTGTCGCAATAAATTAGCTCTATCGCTATTCAATGACAGTTTTGTTTTGTTTATTTTCGTCAGTTATGTTTGCCAATGAAATGACTATTCTGATACAATAGATTGATAGTTATACAGACAGAGGTACAGGAGTGTGCTTTCCGCAAAAGGTGTCAATACACAATATTTTTATTGCACTACATAATCTTGTAAATGTTCGATGTAAAAATATCACAACAGGTACATTATGGACCCTGCAGGGCACGGCAACTTAGAAGAAAGACTTGTCCTTCGGTCATTCGCTTACGGAATCCTAAAAATGTCCGTACACGGATGCTTTCCCCCGAAACGTACGTACGATATAAAAAACAGTTCATGTTGCTGGAAGTCGAGTGAAATTTGCAATTCAAGGAGCTACGTAAGCTGGATGGAGTGGAATGCGGGGGTTGGCACAAAAAGTGTCCGCGTCGCATCGGCAGGCGCAGGGTTAGGTACGGACGATAAGACGCGCCACTTTTGATATTTAGTGAGGCGGGTTACGCCAATGTTTTTGTTAGGGAGAGAAACAGCGGGCTCTAGCAAAGTTGCGTCTTTTTAGAAGGCCCAGATATGAATGAAGTTAACTTTGTTGACAAAAAGACATTCTCTAAACAGAAAAACCTAGGGTAACTTTTATTGACACCGTTAGATTTATTGTCGATCGCTGGCGCAAATATACGTCTCACGGCTGAATTCATTTGTTGCACTATCTCGTCTTCAGCATTTGTGATACAAGATAATAATTGACAATAAAAGTATTTCGTGCTGGGCACGTCAGCAATGTGATACTTTTTTGTTTTGACAATTAATTCATTTGTGAATTTTCACCACCTCTGAATAGCCGCTAACACAAGGATAAACCCTAAGGATTAATACTTGTGCCAATTTTTTATACAAACCTACTTTTACTTCACTTAAACAACCTCCTTTTTTATCGTAATCTAAAATTAAATTACCGTTCAAAACTAGCAATAAACAAGGGACAAACGTGTCTGTATATCCGGCATCATGTGTCAAAACAATCTCCCACACTACTAGCCCGTAATAATATTGCTGAGTCCCAGTGGGCCCAGTGGGCCGGACTGTAAGACAGCAGTAAGATATACGTACTAAATACTAGAAGTGACATTAATAAGTGCCATACGAATCCATTTATAAGTACCTACATACAAATAAATAAAATTGGAGTCTCTGTTTGTAATTTCAAATTAAAATTTTTCAACAGCAGTATATACGTAACTAACTTACATCAAAATTTAGTTTTAAAATTCTGGTCTATCTTCTGTTTGTTCTGGCTAATCTCTGACACGGATAGACCGATTTTGACGGGACTTTCACTTGCTAACGTTATAAGGAGTAACTTAGGCTACTTCTATTTTAGAAGTTTTATTTATTTAATAAATTATGAACGCTTTTGCTATATTTTGCTACTGCAAAGGTTATATTAATTATGGCTACGAGTATCACTACATTTTCACGACTACTTTAAATTATCAATATTTTCTCTAGGAATGTAACATAGCTATAACCGCCCACCATATACAGTACTCATTTTAAGAACTCATTTTTAATTACCTTTGTATATTATTCAAGTTCTTACTTTATCATCAAATATCATATAGGTCCATTGATATTTGTACCGTATCTAGTTTAGAACAGAATCATTGTAGAGTACCTTTCCCCCACTACTTGTCCGTCTGTCAATTTGCTCGGCCAATGAGATCGGCGGCCGCTGCCCGCGGGATTAAACTCCTTATTGATTATCGGACCCTTTTTTATACGTATACGATACAAGTTATAAAAGTTTAGCATGTTTGATAAAGTATTAAGGTCTAAAACGGTCCGATGAGCGGCCTTTTTTGCCCAGCTCAAAATTTTTGTTACTGTTAATTTTTTATATGATGATTTTCCTTACAAGTTAATATTATCAAAGACGATAGTCTCTATGTCCGCTAATCTCGTGGTAGATCTTACTATGTATATTAAAATTACCTTAGATATACTGAGCGAAAAAATATATTGAAAAACAAAAACGACAAAAACTTAACTATAAAATATCACGAATTAAAAAAAAACTTGTAACTCCTAAAACTTGAAGAGTGTCTATGTCCAGCCACTTCTCCATTATCTCCATACCATAATATGATCAACTTTTTGTATAAGAGATTCCTCATCCTTTCCCTAATATTACAGAGACATTTGGAGCGCATAGTCCAGCGGCCAGGGGGTCAAAAAAATAAAAACATTTGTACTTGAACTTACACATATTAGCACACATTCCACAATTCGGCCTAATTAATATAAAATAAAAATATGTATTTACCATTGAATCGAAAAGAAGCAGAAGACAATTAGTTTCAAAGCAAAAACGCTCTCTTGTCGCTTCGCTCATGCCTTGAACCGCTTCTCAAATCGTCCCTCAAACCATAGATGATTTATACAAGGAAGGGTCCACGTTATTGGTACGTACTACAAACCTACTTCCAGTCCTTTGATGTGAGCGTGATGAGCCCCAAACATATCAATTTGGGATTTGTTGCTACAAAACCGGGTTTCATTTGAAATGAAAATGTAGGACAAATAGTTCTGCGGGTCAAATATATTCACCTGAAGGGTTTGTAGTGTATTTCCAATGGCTAAAAGTTTATTGTAATTTTGATCGGGTTTCAAACTTTACAGTTTTGAAATTGGATTTGTTTAAAGTATTTTAATACAACTTTATGAACTTTCTCATTGACATTATGGACGTAAGCGCGAGATCTTGGGTTCGATTCTCAGGTTTTTGTTTTTGTTATGCCTGGATAACTGTAATAGGCTATTATCTGGTACCTACTTAAAAATACCGGTGAACTGTAAGTAGGTATATGTACATCAGTAGGTTCATCGAACACACTGTAGCACACAGTCTTGCACTATTTTTTTTTTATTTACGTGTGGAATAAAGCATAAAATGATCTATGATTATCAAGGAACTATCTCAAATACGAAAACGCGCTGAATGGTGCCAAATAAAATTCCCTACAATATACGTAACAGCAATAAAAACAATATGGCTCCCGCTTCCTCTAATATAAGACAGGAGATATTTGGCTGTTTTTGGATTTCATGTTGGACCGAAGGGATGATGCAACTAAGTGCTAGAACTCGTATATCCCACTTAAATATGGGAAAATATGTGATTTTATAGCATAGTGCTGAGCGAAGAGGTTATTTTGACGACACATAATAGGATTAAATTAGTATAATACTAGCTTTCCGATAGCGGCTTCGCCCGTGTGGTCTGTGTATTTCTAAAAACTTTTATCCCCTATTTCAACCCCTTATAGCTCCTTTTTCGCATTTAAAAGTAGCCTATGTCCTTTCTCAGACTCTAGACTATCTCTGTGCCAATTTTCATTTAAATCGGTTCTGTAGTTTTAGCGTGAAAGGGGGACAGAGTTACGTTCCCATTTATAATATTAGTAAGGATTTGGTAATAAAACCCTAGAAATACTCAATATAAACATTGATGCAGTAATTAATAGAATTTTCACTGGTATAATTAATGCACTACATACATAATTGACAGGAGCTTTGCATCTTTCGCAAGTACAAAGCATTCGTAATGTGGTTAAATTTAGAAACGCCACGGTTTAGGTAAGCCGTGTATTTATTGAATTATTCGGAACACACGTGCCAAATTTTCGGACGCGCCTGCTTCAATCACAAATGTATTGGTAAATTCAACGAGAGCCGTCAAATGATTTGAATAAGGTTTTAATTATCGACATGCGTCTAAAATGAATTATAAACTGATCAAATTGTATGAGAGATAGTTTTAGTAATATATTAAAGCCCAATTGTTTATCTAACTTAATCAAAATTCTGACTACGGCAAGCTTTCTGTATTATATTTTGGACTCAATAGTATACTTTGTTAATCTTAAATAATAAACACCAAAAGCGAAATTACTATCAATCAAGGAATCCCAAAAACTTATAGCGAAGATATGATATTCCACGAGATCAACAAAATTAACACCGTGGGGCACTGCTAGTTGTTTATACAGAGCGAAACTGACACAATCAGCTAGTGAATAAAAAAGCAAACAAAATTAACAACCAATTTAAGCCGCAGCGCGCGCGGTAGCAAAACTAGCCTGTATGTTTTCACGATACACGAACTGAGTTAACTAACTTGCATTTTTATCCAATTACCTACCCCTTTGTGAGGCTGTGTTCTGGCTAAATAAACCACTTTATAATTAGAGAAACAAGGATAATTTCATAAGCATACTGTTTGCAGTTTGTTGACAGTTAAAACAAAGTGTACACTCTTTTTAATCAGCGCACTTTGCATAGTACGAAGTACTTAATGAGCATTTAATGTGTGCGAGAAGTAGAAACAGTGGCAGTGCAAACTAGCCCGATAGCTGTGCACTGTTTCCTTATAAGTTAGTTAGGTACTTCTCATTTTACCTTATAAGTTTAAGGCAACCGCTTTTAGTGTTCACTTTATAGTATTTCATTTTAATTAACCTCTATTACTCATAGATAATTTCTATGAGTCTAATAAACAATTTTTTTTTTGTGCACATTGAATTATACTACATACCATCACGCCTGTTTTTCCCAAAGGGTTGGGCAGAGATGTACTAATGTAAACCCGCTGTTCGCCGGTATATTTAGATCTCCTATAATAGAGGGCGAGCCTATTGCCATCAACTGGGCACAAATCTATGCAGTCGCTACTGAGAAAAACTGAATAACAAAAGAACTAGATCACGACAGTACTGCCAACCTAATGAAAATAATAGTCAGTACAAACCTCTTTACAAAACAATTTCCGAACGATACATTTTTAGTCTGGGACCACACAGAATGTACTTCAATTATTTCCACTCTAAATTTATAACACCCACACAAGCTCATCATCACACTATAGTATAAAACGTGGCTAATAGAGATCGCTAGTTCATTCGGAGAGCGTTTTTATCAAATTATCCGAAGCTTGGCGGTTCGCCAAGTGTGTGCGTGTGTGCACTATCGCCACTGTTAAATACGCGGCATTTTATGTGAATATTAACTTTATGAACATGCTTCTATTATGTTGTTCTGGCCAGTCAAGAATAGAGGTGTATTGTATTGTGAACGTATTTTAGGGTTAGTTGTTGTGAGATAACTTAATACCCATACGGTGTGTTCAAAGGCTTTTGAAAGTAGCAGATGTTCTTGCCTATTATTCATATTTCGGCCCCCTATTAATAGTGAATATTATGGCTTATATATTTTTTTGGGTGCCAACTGGACCGGTAAGGGTATTACTTACTTTTACCGACTAAAATCCTCAATTGCCTTTCTTATCCTCAATCCTCAAATATCAACCTAAAATCCTCAATTGCCTTGCCATATATGTCATCGCCATGTTATCTTAATGTTAATCCTGCCTGTTTGTTGTCAGGCCTGCAGAGAGACCGGTAGTTAATAGTTTACTAATACTAATATTGAATTGTTAAAAAAGTAATTGTGGAATAAACAGAAGTCCAAATTATTTTCCCCAAACATAAGAGAGTAAAGGAAACTTTTAGACTAGATAAAGAAAGTGGGAGTCCCACCCACAGAAAGAATGGAGATGGATAAAAGAAAGACAGAATGCGGCATGAAAGTACGAGAGGCATAAAAGCGAGAACTAGTATGAATGAGATAAGATAGAAATATGCGCCAATTATGTGTGCAGGATTGGTAAAAAAAAATCGTTTACTAACAAAGCTAGTAGCTTTAGTTTAAAAGTCAGATCTCACATAAAACTCCGTAAAGAATTAAATTTTATGAATTTCATAAACTTTTTTCTATCAATATACATATAATGTTATTATTATATTTTTTTATCAATAGATAATGGTCTAATTGACATAATATGACTATAATATGACTTTGAAATGCTTGTTTCTAAGAATACTTGTAAGCCGCTTGAACTAGAAAAGAATTTAAGTTGCTCAAACAACTATCACAAAATGAAGCTTCTAAGCTCTTAAGTGGAGAAGTAAAGTGCAACATAATCAAAGTT
Source organism: Acronicta psi (assembly GCA_946251955.1). Classification (NCBI taxonomy): domain Eukaryota; kingdom Metazoa; phylum Arthropoda; class Insecta; order Lepidoptera; family Noctuidae; genus Acronicta; species Acronicta psi. The sequence goes on along the minus strand of OX276475.1, from coordinate 2,321,519 downwards.
TCAACGCAGTAATTATTTAGTTAGCGACTGCATGGTCCGGCTAACTAATGCCCGCCATTACACCGCTCGTACGCCACTTTGACTCGCTGTTACTGCTAGGCTATAGCGTTAGCTAAGCGAGAAATGAACGGATGAAGCGAAACTTGTTGATCGGATTACAAGTTACGAAGAATGGCTGAAAATTAAAGATTTAGGGCCTTCACCACCTACCAGTAAGTTCCTACTGAATAACTTAGCACATATTTTATTTTATTTTATTTAGCATTATTAGAAAGCTTGTTTTAGAGAGGTAGGGCACAGCCATTTATGGCTCAAATCTGGAGCAGCCCATCTGGGGAAGTACCTCCACCTTACAGAAAACTGCAGCCAAATAACACGCTTTATTGTGTGTTGTGTTCCTGCAGTGAGAAAGGTCGCCAGAAGGCAGTAAGAGGAATATTCCCTCAAACTGTCGGCGCAGTGAATCCTCCATAAACCTCTAAGAGGTTTTTCGGGTCGGCAACGCGCGAGTGATACCCCTGGTGTTGCAAGCGTCCATAGGCTATGGTAACCGCTTACCATCAGGCGGGCCGTATGCTTGTTTGCCACCTTAGTGGTATAAAAAAAAACCCTACCTGAGATCGTACTTTTCTTTCATGAATTTATATATTTTACTTAGAACATACCAAAATAATACACTATCACGCCTGTATTCCCAGAAGAGATAGGCAGTGGTGCACTAATGTACACCCATGTAAAATATCAATAATTAACCTATTTATATGTATCAATTATGCTTTACAACAGTTCACACAAAATTCAAATCTATTCAGTAGGTTTAGCGCCAACCCCTAACAAACAGACAAACACAAGAATTCTAAAAATCACTTTTTTGGGTTCGCGATCGTTTATATACTCTAACCCACTTGTTTTTTTTTAAATATCTTCAATGTACAGACACGACTTTTTTACAATTTTATAATAGTATAGATTTAAATATTTTTATTCCATTTTTCAAATTTCAAACAGTTCAAAGTTATTTTTCTTTTGTTTTTCAACGTATTTTTACACGTACCTATTTTGTCCCCGAAGCTAAAATAGCTAGGTCCCTTTCACAGTAGCACCTCGCCCACATACAAACACTGTTCCGCGGCCCCGCCCGGGGTAGTTTGTCACTCGTATTTCAACGTTCGTTGTTTTACGTCTGCGAACCATTTTGTTACGCTTTTTAGCCTTCGATATTGTTGTTTGTGAAGTTTTGTTTTAAAACCTGGTAACTGTGTATGTACGAGCTAGAAATTTATGGTGACTGCACCTAAATATTGCATGTTTAGGCAGTACTTGGAAGGTCTTTGACGTTATGTTATTTCTTGCTGCCGTAAGCCTAGTAGTCCTAAGCGCGACTGCTACGCTCGAGGTCCTGGGTGCAATTCCCAGGTCGAGCAAAGTGATATAGAGTTTTTCTATAATCTTACAAGCCTAATAATTTTAAGAGAGGTAGGGCACAGGCATTTGTGGCTCAAATCTGGAGCAGCCCATCTGGGGAACTACTACTACTTCCAACTTACAGAAAACTGCAGCCAAATAACACACTTTGTCACATATTGTGTGTTGTGTTCCTGCAATGAGTACGGTCGCCAGAGCTCCTTCTGAGGATGCGCTGTGCTGGCAGTAAGAGGAATATTCCCTCAAACTGTCGGTGCAGTGAATCCTCCAGAAACCTCTAAGAGGTTTTTAGGGTCGGCAACGCGCGAGAGATATCCCTGGTGTTGCAAGCGTCCATAGGCTACGGTAACCGCTTACCATCAGGCGGGCCGTATGCTTGTTTGCCACCTTAGTGGTATAAAAATAATAATAATAAGCTTGCTTTTTATTAAATCGAACCTAAAAATGTTAACTGTAAGTTTCCATCTGTACATTTCTGCCTTACCCTTTCTGGGTTACTGGCATGATCATAAATAGGTACATACATTATGTTCATTTTATTAAAAGCAACTTTTTTCATTCTACCCATAACAAATCATATAGACATAGCCACGAACAATTCATTGTATTCTGTATCAAGAATATTAAAACAAACATATGCTCTATAGAGAGAGAGATAGGGTTGTCACTCCTTGAATCTGTTATGAAAATCAGTTGATTCGATTTTAAACAGTGCTAGTTACTGATTTCTGACACTTACGCGAATACTAGACACAAACTACTTTTTACGGATTTTATCGCGTTATATATTGATATTATTTTGACCATGACCGTGACAGTTGGGGGTAAAGGGTCCGCAATGAAAATAATATCAATATAACGCGATAAAATCCGTAAAAAGTAGTTTTATTTCAGCATCTCGACCATGAGTTTTACTCACTACACTCTCTAGCGACGCCGTAAAATATTTGTGTGGAAAACCCTCGCAGCGCCTCTAGCGGTTACGTAAGGAACTAAAATCTGCTATGAGATTACAGCGTTTCGATGCGTAAAAAACCTATCGAAAGCCATTCGATAGAACTCATGGTTGACGTACTGATGCTAGTTAGTTGAGTATTCTACTGTTTTATTATGATTAACTCATTAGCCTGGTTGTCTTGCAGGAGGTCTTGACTTCGATTCCCGATTTCAGAAGTGTTGTTGGGATATCTGTTATATTCCCATTAGCTGCTCGTAGTTTGGATTTGAGCCCAATAATAACAGCTCGCCCATTTAAACATACCGGCTGTGGAATGATACAACTTTACGTTGTACCATTTATCTATACTAATATTATAAAGAGGAAAGATTTGACTTTTTTGTTTTCATTGAATAAGCTCCTAAACAACAGGACCGATTTTTAAGAACATTATTTCACCAATAGAAAGCTACATCTTTACAAGTTTCCAGTAACAGAGGCAATACACATTTATAGGAAATACTAATATTTATAGTTATTTATAAAATTGTTCCTTCTTACTGATGTTTTTGGTGTGTAATCATAATATTGTATTCTATTCTACAGCAGTACACCTCTCTCTGTCTGTCCCTTACAACACAGGCGAGATGTTATTTAAGATTATCTCACTCAAAAACGTTTTAATTTCTTATCTTATCTTGCTATGGGGGCTGGTACAGCCAGCAACACTTCGACCCAATGGGATCTTTTGTGTTGTCCCCATTACCGTATATTCCTTACTCTTTGAAGACGTGGTTCATAAAGGGGACTAACCCATTAATTTCTTAACTTTGAAACGTTTAAAATAGAAGTGTAGCATCCCTATCAACGGAGTATTATGTGAATATTTGTACATTCCTCTTTGTAAAACACAATATGTGGAATTAATTATGCGGCGCTCACCTGCGGCTGTACGGCAGCGGCGCGGCGCGACGCGGTTCAACTAAACGCCAAATGACGTCATCGTTCTAATGCGTAATTACTGTTTTGTACACCTAATTAACGTTGAATGTGCCTTCGTGAAAACATGAAATTTGTGGGAACTGCGCATGAAAGGCATGTAGGAGCTTAAAGTATCTGTTTGAATGAGAAAAGATATCAGGAGAGGTAAAAGATAATAATATTATGTGTTCCGTTTATACTGTATTAGTTTTTTTATTTAGTTCAGGCTAAATGTAAAATTCTATCGTACAATACATTGTAACTTAAAGAAATGACACTATGTATGATACTATAAATAAAAACAAATTTAAACGAAGAGTCGACATCAGTAAGAAGTTCTTAATTCAATATTATAAGTAAGAAACTGACTGGCTGACTGACTGACTCATCGATCAACGCACAGCTGAAACAACTGCTATTTAAATAATTTAAAAATTTAGAAAACCCCCGACACGAAATGTATTTTGCCATTTTGTGGTGGCGGCCATCTTGGATTTGAAATTTATCATAGTGTATTCTCCTAGTTAAGCCCTTTCATTTGATACCCACAATTGAGGGAGTTGTGAAAAAATATATAATTTGCTATTTTGTAGAGGCGGCCATATTGGACCGATTTTCATCAAACATAGCTAAGAACACTCCTGACTAATTCACCTTTCAAATAAAAATAACTAAATCAAAATCGGTTCATCCGTTCGGCAGATGCCACAGACACACACACACACACACACACACACACACACACACACACACACACACACACATACACACACACACACACACACACACACACACACACACACAGAGAGACGTCAAACTTATAACACCCCGCCGTTTTTTCGTCGGGGGTTAATACATTAATTAATGGTGCAGCATTTAAAATGACTGCCATCAGACCTCCGCAACCCAATTTCTGGGCAATACCGATATTCGAAGGATAAACTGGTTGTCAGACTTTTTGGGCTTCTGACTTCCACTAACGATTGTCATAGGTGTTCGTATGACAACCGGGACCGACGGCTTTACGTACTCTCCGAGGCACGGAGTGATCTCTAGGTCTTTGTGTTATTTTCTGTAAATAGATCTTTTAAAAACACTTACAAGTCATTTTTTTTAATATTACATGGCACCGGCATGTCCTATCTGACCACGACTAGAAGAATCGCTGGAACACACTCAGAAAATGATGGTCTCTTTTAAAGTACAAATGACATTCCAACTAAATTGGCTCAAAGAGGATTACAATATTATCTAAGCTAAGAGTATGCTCTAATGACTGCACTGACATAATGAAGGCGCCTAATGTTCTCCGGGAGACGCATTTAACTTAATGATATCTTCTATTTTAATAATGTCCTAGCTTTACGAGGATTTTAGAAGCATTTAGCACAATTTTGCGAGGATTAGGGATAATCCTTTATGAAGTACATAAAGTATGATGTATTTTGAGTATGGAAATAGTGTTTGAAAAGATGTAGGTACATTAAATAGACTTCGTTGGTTTTATATGACGCTTACGAGCTTCCTAGCAGCAACGGCAGCTTCCAGCAACAATAGTAATATCACAAGTGTGTTGTCATTTTGAGAAATCAGTTGCAGTCTAAACAAAAAAAACTCATTTTTTTATCAACATAGTGGTAATACAGTTTGTTTTTTTTTAAACATAAATACGTCCCGAATATAGTATCTTTTTGCAACTTCATTATTGATAACGAAGATTTTATTGAATCGCTAAATGGTTGCCCCCAAGAGTTGTGGTTGTGATTTTGGAACATTATCATCATACGTTGCACTAGCATCAGTCCATTAGAACGCTAAACAAGCAAATATGAACACGGTTTAATCGCTGAAGGAGCTCTTAATAGCCTAATAGCCTTGTCATTGATATGCTTACACGCCATCAACTCAGTGACAGCACTTTGAAGCACTGCTGCACTGACCTGGATCCGTAATGTATGGACGAATTCACTAAGGCATTGCGCAACATTTGATGGTCTCTCTATGTCAGGTTTGGCACACAGTTGTCGGCTCATAAATGTTTAACTTTATGAGCAAGGAGTTCTGAATAAAACCTTTATAAATAGAAACAAAAAATAAAGAAAATACGTTTATTTGCGACGGATATCACTTACTGTGGTAACTAATAATTTTCTTATAAAATTATAAAAATTAAATTTAAATTATTTTCTTATAAAATAAAATAAGTCTTTGTGACTTATAAGATTCTTTACATTCGTTTTTGGTGTGCAACAAAGAATATTCTATTCTATTCCAAAAAGTTTAGTAAGCGATAGTCGCTATCGAATCTGTGAGATATTTTGTATGGAAAACCTGAATTACGCCACCTAAGAAGTTGGGTATGCCACGAAGTACAATAAAAAAACTGTCTCCAGCACCTCACTACCAGACATTTATTACTTTATCAAATTAAAGTCAAATAACATCACGACTATGTTCCACGAAGGGTTAGGCGGAGATGTACTAATGTTAATGTAGACCTACAGTAAACCGGTATGTTTAGGTCCCATGTGATGGGGGGCGAACCTATTGCCATTTACCGGGCACGACGGGCACAAATCTAAGCTCCGAATTGCTACTTTAATTTCATAGAAAAACGTAATAACAGACTTCTAGCGTAGCAGTCGGACAGAGTACTTTCGCACTACCTCCGATCCAAATCCGATCCGAATAATACGGTCCAGTGTAGTCGTAGAACTATTTGTATGGTATTGATATAGGTGAAACTACTTTTTACGGATTTTATCGCGTCGTATTGATATTGATCAACCACAAGACTTCGCAAAAGAAAACCGATTCCTACCCAGGATGATTCGTAAGGCCATTGAAAATAAAAAACATCCAATTTTCAATAGAGAAGATGACTGGGTCTTACCTCCTGCTTGGAACCCTATTATAGATTCAATTAAATCTAAATCCAAGCTTAAACTGCAAGACCGAAGGATACGGTAAGCTCGTTCTGCGTGAATCGGATTGCCAATAATTAACAAAAATTTTGAGTAACTGTTAGTAATTAAAACGTCAAGACGCCTACCACCTTAGTCACCCGTGACCATGGGCGCTGTAAAGGGTCCGAAACGTCGGGATTAAAATAATATCAATATAACGCGATAAAATCCGTAAAAAGTAGTTTTATTTCAATGTCTAGTATTCGCGTAAGTGTCAGAAATCAGTTTATTTGTATGGTGGTAGTTTACGGACTAGATCAGATTTCCGTCATCCGATTTCTATATACAAATGGTTCTACCAGTATACCGGGCCGTAATTTCACGGATTCGGATAGTGCGTAACCGCTCTTAGGACTATAGCAGGCAGTCACTTAAATTCAAATAAAGCACAGAAATACGCTGTTAAACTCAATGGTACAATGGAACCGCAAAACCGTTGAGTTGATTCAAAGGAGGCGATTGTGTGAAAATTAATAAAAGCGAGCAAGGTCGCAGTGCGAGCGACTGTGACCGACTCGTTAATCAATTAGCCGCTTGTTTCCACTCAAATTAACGCTCGCTCCTTCCGCTTCGAACGAGGCTCCTACAACAGCGATAAATGAGATGATTTTTACAAGCTTTTATTCAACATGCTTTTTACATTTAAATTGATTATTCGTCTAGAGGTCGCAAGCCACTGCCTCGTTGGTCTAGTGGTCCTAAGCCCGACTGCTACGCTAGAGGTCCTGGTTTCGACCCCCGGGTCGAGCAGTGTTGTTGGGTTTTCTATAAAATTCCCAGTAGCAGCTCGGAGTCTGGATTTGTGCCCATTTGATGGCAATAAGCTCGCCCCCTATAACATGGGACCTAAAACATACCGACGAAATATGGGTGTACATCGGTACGCCTCTACCTACCCCTTCGGGGAATACAGGTGTGAGTTAGGTCGCAAGCGCAGCTGCTAAACGTAAGGTCATTTCCAAGGAGGAACATTCATCTTTAAAATTGATAAAAATTAGCTCGATGTTTGGATTTATGCCTGATAAAAATTAAAATTAAAGTAGTAGGCTCGCCTTCTCTTACATGGGATCTTATTACGTATCGGCAAATTTTGTGGCTTGCATAATTTATCAGCGATACAAGCGTTTTTCATACGTGCCTGCATAAGGTCTATGTGAAAATAAAACTAGTTTGATTTTGTAATAATATGATGTTATTTTTTTGTCGAGGAATAGACTTGCTTCTATTTTTGACGAAAAGAATTGAATTATGAGTAAACTAGTATGTTAAATAAATATTTCTGAATTCTCGCTGTTTTCATAGCCCACCGGACACCAATGTTCCGCATCATAACCCTTCCACTGGTCAGTCTTCTCTTCGTTTCTCGTTTATTCTAATTAACCGTTGATAGATTCGTCGTTTGTATTTTGGATGATTTTTAAATGCTGTTTGAGTTTCGTGAATTCTACTTTTAAATTTTTATTAAAACAATTACTATCGATAAAAACCGTTTGATTACTCGTACCAAATATTATCATAAACGCGAAAGTAAATCTGTTTGTCCATTTTCATCTCACGCCTAAACTACATCAGAGATTTGATGAAATTTCACCAGGAGATAGGATCAATCTTGAGGAAGGACATATGCGATATTTCGTCTTTCGTCAAAGTTTTCAAATTCTATTTAAAACTATCAACGGTTATCAACTTAGAATCAACACTAACTTCATTCAATGACACAATTAGGTAAGTATATAATACAACAGCAAATTAGATAGCCACAAACAAAGCCCTAACAATAATTTGTCCAATCAAAATAGTCTTCAACTTTCAATAAAACATTAAGTCGACAAAAGACTTTAAAAGCCGATCTCTACAAACGCCATTTACGTACAAATTAAAGGAGCTATTCATTCGAAAATTGCTTTCATACTATTAAATCGAACGCAGTCCATTGTCCAAATCAACGTTTGATAAGCTTATTACCGCCGCAAATGTCCACGAAATTAATTAGTCTCGGGTCACGGCGACCCGCAGCGGCCCATTGACGGTTAATGTCGTGGAACAAGTTGGGAGCGCCCGCGATTTATCACGTGGCGAAGGAAGGGTTATGGATACATCACTTGACTTTACTATACCTATTTGATTTTGGAATTGCCTACGATTGGTTTATTTTTAATGTTGGTCTTATCAGTCGATGGTGTTAAGGTGACGAGTAACGGGCTTTCATTTAAGACTTGAGTGGAAAAGGCATTTTAAAGCATGTTTATTTAATGGTCATAAGAATTATTTTGCTCTGACATAATTTTTATTTATCGGTAGCGACCTAGGCTCAGACTGGCCTAAAGATTCCGGTGGATATTAAAAAAGTCTTACACAAGCCATCTATTATTACGTATTCGCAAAAAGTCGGCCAAATCTGAATTGTCTTTCATAGATACGGCAATTGTTTTTTATATATATACATAATATAACGTATATGTCTCGGAGTCACGGAAAAAATATCTATCTATCTATATATATATATAAACCTACCACTTGTCACCAATCAAGATACAAGCCTACAATAACTAAGGTTACGTGAAATTTGTGCGGCGCAGTTATTTAGCTTTTAAATCAATGTGTTGTTGATAAAAAGCCGGTAGGTCCTCGCTAACGACCCATCGACACGACATCATGGTAGGGGTTGCATAGCCCGCTAACGATTATGAAAGAAATATTCACTTAATGTGACTTTTTTCTTGTACTTATGTTCGGAAATAGTGGAAAAGTGAGGGTTTTATTAATTATTTACGTGCTGGGCTCTGTCGAAAGAAACTATTAGCTGATTTTTAATGTTAACTATATGGCATTAATTATTTTTATGGGCTCGTAAACTTAGTCGATAATGAACCTTAATCCGACAAACTAGTTGCAAGAAATGTGTAAGGTTTTTGCTAGATTTTGCCTCACCTTTTTCAACTTTGTTGGGGACATTTGAAACGTATTATTTTGTGGTTTAGTGCAAGCCTATCTAAGATAAAAAAAAACCAAAGCTACAACTATCAGACCGCAACCCAATTCTGGGTAATAATGATATCCCAAACATAAACTGGTGTATATATTTCTAGGGCTTCCGACTACCATTAAAAATGGTTAAAGGTTCGTAGACAACCTTCAGAGTATATTACAAATGGTCACCCATCCATAAGCTGACCGTTGTTAAGCAAAGCGTACCGATTGATCTCAACATTTGACCTCTACTTAGCCGTTTACCAATTACAAATAAAAAACCCCAGCTGATACTAAAAATATCATAAAAACCCGATAGTGCTTTGCTCGCCCTCGGAATATTACGCAAGCTCTCCTCGAGATCACTATATCTAAAAATAATCATCCAAGTCCACAGTTCAAATCAAAATTAAAATAGTTTTATTCTCACATAAACCTTATACAGCCACTTATGAAATGTCGAGACTAGGTGCACGGTTCCAAATTAGTCGTTTCCTATGGAGAATAACCGGCAAGAAACTCCAAGTTACTCTTAACACTTTAATAATTAAGGTAATTAATACTCGAATAGCCTCCAGACTCGTTTCATGACGACGTCTGTGGTCTAGTGGTTCGAGTACCGGACTGCTGATCACGAGGTCGTGGGTTCTATTCCCACAAGACACAAATATTTATGTGATGAATATAAATGTTTGTGTTTGTCTGGGTGTTTCCTATGTATTATAAGTATGTATTTACAAAAAAAAAGTATATAAATATTATATCCATTGTCTAGTAACCATAGTACAAGCTCTGCTTAGTTTGGGACTAGATGGTGCTGTGTAAAATGTCCCAGGATATTTATTATTATTATTATTATTTATTATCTTGCTCATCTACCAAACCATTTTCGCCGTAGTACTTAATCTGTCAACCAGCGCATTGTATGGGCAGTTTACATCCAATATTAACAAGGCAATAATTTGGGTTGCCAACAATAATTGCACGCCCGACACTTTATTATTCAACACTTTTTCATTAACCCCTGTGTGCGCTGGCCAGCAGTATTTATTAAAACGCATAATCTTGCTGTATTTTGTGTTGAATTTGTTGTTGGTTAAATGTGGTGGGGAATGTTTTGAAAATATTACGGCAGTGGAAAGTTAAAATAGGAGTTATTGTAAATCGTTTTTGACAGAAGTCAGAGTTATTAAGCGGGAGAAGGTTTAAATAAGAGAATAAAAAAAAATAACATCCCATCATTAAAATAAAACTACTTTTTACGGATTTTATCGGGATTAAAATAATATCAATATAACACGATAAAATCCGTAAAAAGTAATTTTATTTCAATGTCTAGTATTCGCGTAAGTGTCAGAAATCAGTATCCCATCATTAATTAATATATCCAAAGTACTTTTTGAGAAACTAAATTATATGCAATAGATACTGAAACATAAACAAAATTTTGTCCCGCCTGCAGTACATTTTCCAATATCACAGAGCTTCTTTATAGATGTTTAGTTAGTACTTACCTACTTTTAACGCAGTCGGGTTTTTTGTAATAAATAATTGATTTTATTTCCTGTTTATTTTATTTTAATATACCCAGTATTACTTTTACAGTAAATACGAATCTAACGACACCTCTCAAGCTTAAATCCATAAAGCCGTTCAGATCACAAACGTGCCAAACAATTATACATACATACGTACCCTCTTTCTGGTGCAGTCGGGTAAAAATAACGCCTATGTCCTTTCTTAAAATATAATCTATCCTGCCAAATTTTATCGAAATCGTGTCCCGTTTGTATGAGGGGTTAAGAGAATAAAAAAACCCCAGAAAACAGTATGCGGCTATAAAAAATATAATAAACCTACTCAACGAAAACCCAACAAAAACAGCTCATTCAAAACATAAACGGTTTAGCTTCCATTGTAAGTCCTCAGACTTTTTATTTAGTTTTAACAAAAGCAGGTCAGGCGGCTTCGTAGCGCCGTAGCATCGTAGCTTCGTAGCCTCGTAGCCGCGTAGCCGTAGCGACAATAATGCTATGAAAGTAATGAGAATACCCGTTTTAACGGGTTTCTATCATGCTTGGTATGATCAAATATTTACGATTATTTTATTTCTTCTACTATAATATTTGTGGTTTTTTTTTTCTATTGGTAACTGCAGAGACATAACCATTTTATGAGGGTCTTAAAGACTGCACCGCTCGAGTTCAATACTCAATATTTATTGCATTCCACAATGTCACTTAGATGGTCAATAGTACAATAATTTAGTTCATCATGGTCCCCGTCGGATACTGCAAGTTCTGGATTCGATTCCCAGACCGAGTAGTGTTAATGGGATTTCTTAATTATGACATTCTCAGTAGCAGCTTGGAGTTTGAATTTGCGCTTTGTTAATGGGAATAGGCTCGCCCCCTATTGGAACTGTGGGTACACCATAAGTACACCTCTGCCTAACCCTTCGGAGAATACAGGCGTGATGGTATGTTAAGTTCCTATCAATATTGCTACCTAAACAAAAGCCTTCACCGCAACAACACTATAAACATTTCAGAAGCGTGTCGCCCCACACTTTAGCTCCACCACACCGCTGAGCTACGACTGGTTCGCGTTAAAAAATATTGTATATCACATAGTATACGATTATTATAATGCTTCTTACGATGCGGGTGACTTCAAACTATTTATTGTACTAATTCAATTAATAGTAGAGAGTCACGGAATCCGGCCCTTAGGGCTATGCTATAGAGGAAGCGGGGAGAGAAGCGGGTAGTTGATATGGCAGCTCTTACAGAACACGTTTTCTGCTGTCTGAAAGATATTTAGAGACTCAGAATCTTAATCCATTTAGTTGTAGTATGTATGTTTATGTAAATTTTTCCATCATTTTGTGTTCATCAAAGTTGTTGTGAATAATATGTCAATATTACAATAACATCTACTAAAATTCTAAATCCGTATTTTATAATTCCATAAATAATATGTACGTAAAACATTATAATACTTGCTTGCTTTACTTGCTTTAGCGGCATAGCGTGTAGCGACTCTGGGGGCCTAGAAAAGTTGCATTTTGACATTCGAATTGACAGACAAAATGTATGGAAATGACATTAGTGACAGCCCGATTTGTCGAAAGCTTGTCATTTCCATACATTTAGTTTGTCGATTCGAATGTCAAAATGCAACTTGTCTAGCCCCCAAGTATCGGCATAGCGTGTAGCGAGTCTGGTCGCTCCGTATATGATACTACCCTTAGCCGATGGGGTATAAATACGATGTATAACGGCCGTCTGCGGTACAATATGGCTGGTTTGTTGTCTCAACCTATTTTATAATCATTTTGCCTTATTATGATGATTAACTATGCTAGAGGTTTACGCTCGATTCTCAGGTTTTGGATCAATTTCTGTACCCGGTAATTTATTGCTACTGGTAATAGGCTCGCCAAACATAACGTGGAAATTTAAATATATACTGGTTTCGAAGAGAAAAATGGGGGTGCATGAGATGAAAATGGGGGTCAACGCTTTATAAGATTTGCTGAACTTAGGTGATATATTAATTAATGATGGGATATTATTTTTTGTTATTCTCTTATTTAACCCTTCTCCCGCTTAATAACTCTGACTGAGTATTTTGGGATGCCAGTGTAGATATTATTTAAATATAATTATGTCTTCGTACGGTCTAGTGCTAAAATATTAAATTTTTTAAACTATTTTCTATGAAGTTACGGTCATGATTGGCATTTTTAAATATTTAGACACGCACACTAAATACGACCTGAGCGCATGCATAAGCAATAACAACAGACAGCAAAAACAGCTTTACAAAATAATCAGCAAAAAAAACATTTACCATTATTTTTGACAATCCCGACTTGAGAAAACGACTAACTAAAACTATCTGCACAAAGTTCGGCGTTCAAATAAGTTACATACAAAAGTTCTCAATGATATGCGCATTACATTCTGCGTAAAGCTGCGCTAAGTCAACCGCGTGTTGTTTGGGGGCTTAAGGTTAGCGATGCTTGTAAGAATTGCTGTATTTTATGTGCTTTGGTAAAATTGACGTTTTAGTTAATATACACAAGAAATCCTGTCTCTCTCGAGAGAGAGAGGGGTTTGCAATGGAATCTGCAGATTATCTATTCATATTTGATAGGTAGTACAGCTAAGCGGTGCGATTTAGATACACGTTATAGGGGGAGACACTTATTGTCATTATCCAAAATCCAAATTGCTTGTGAGGATTTCAAAGAAAAATAATAACACTACTCGTACCCAAGACCCTTCAGATATTGCGACCTACACTAAGAGGTTCTTCTTCATTATAATTAAGACTGTAAGCTAAACACAACAATACATTACATAAAACTGCATAAAAACACACACATTAACAAAAACCCACACTACTAAACATACAGATACTCACACACACAAGTAGTCACGAATGTCTCGCCACAAAGCCGAGCCTATAAAGCTTGTCGGCCGCGGTTTTCGCAGCCCCACCCGGCCGGCGACACAGACATAGCTCGGAGGCTGCCATCGATTGCGAGGGCTCGTAATTGCCTGCCCTTTCTTCTTATTGACAGCCAGCCTTCCAGAATCATCCAGTGCACCCGTTTTAAAATGAGAAGCGTTTTTGTCTGTGGTTTTAAAACGGCTGCGTTTGTAAAGAGGTCGGTTGCGGTGGGTTTATTTAGGTTACATTTGCATTAAAAATTCCCTGAATGGTTTAGTAGAAGCGTATTTTCTGTACGCACACAGTTCGCCGATATGTTTCGGTCCTATTTAATAAGGGGCGAGCCTATTGCCATTATACGAGCACAATAATCCAAAGTCCTAGCTGCTACCGAGAATTTCTACTAGGTTACATTATAATGATGTTCATAAGATATTGTAAAAGTAATTTAAACACTTCAATTCGAATTCAGTAATCAAAATCAAACAACATTAGAATTGAGCTACAAAATGCCGTCTACGTGGAATAAAAACGCCATTTAGGTATATATATGCTAAACGCAACCAGATAACACCATACACAAAAACAACAGTTTCATCAAAGTTGCAAACATTTGAACATAAAATATCACACAAAAGCAAACGAATAGTTGCGAAAATTTTCCAATATTTCCCCACCCTATCATAAATAAACGCTGAACAATGTCAGTACGAGAAAACAACAACAAAACCGTTTACACCACGTGCCACGAAAAGTGCACACAAAAGAAAACAAAATCGCCCGTACGAGTTGCGAGTTGCACATTATTAGTTTCGCAGAAGTGTGAACTCCGACCGCACGCCAGTACACTCTAGGGAGCGGAATAACCGGGGTTTATTAAAGTGTGGAACAATAAATTTAAATAAAGGATAGTTATGCGGTTCCCGTGTCCGCCACTGTAATGTAACTAATAGCCTCGCGACATCGTACGTAATACCATTTTCAAGTCAAGCCAAGTTTTTAAGAAGATTAAAAGACTGTAAATAATGTTTAGTCCTTTTTTTTTGTTTATACATAACATAGTAGCCCATCCCGGCTTCTCACAATTGGCCTAATTAAAAATATAGCCTTACTCTATCATAATAGTAAATAATATGAAACTAATGGTGAGATTTTTTAAATTTATATGAAGCGACTACCATCCAACCTCCACCACCCCATTTCTAAAACTAGTGTTCGCCCGGTGTTCAAAAATTCGACCATTTTTATTTTTTTCTTTTGCATAAAGGAGGCCATCAAAAGCCCAGCCCAAATTTGTACTATGAAACTGATAATAATCTGCCGTAATGGCTTGCGTTTGACATTCCGAAACTGACACTGACAGTTTTTACCATGTAGTAGTAGTACCAGTAGTGTGCCAAAATGGCGTGATTTTTCTAATTTTTTTTTTCTTATCCCCCAGTCAATATAAAAAAAGTACGATTAGAGTTTTAACCAGCGTAATACAGGGTATTTTTTCCAATAAGTGTACTTTCGGTACATAATTTGGGCCGATTTCGATGACCTCCTTTTATTCTTCAGCACTTCTCCATAATGAACTATAAGTGTGATAAATATTCGGATAACAACCGGACCGTCCGGCCGGAGTCAAAACCCAAATAAAAACACCCTGAAATCGTCAATGTCCCTTCAAAGTTTAAGCGCACTCCTTGTAGAAGGTTCTCATATAAATTACTCTAAATTAAGGTCCACTCTTCGCATAGTTCTGGCATTGTAAAAACTTATCACGTAATGTAAGAAGTTGCCCAGTATCTTGGCGTGTAACTCGTGGTAGGCAGCGCCGGTTGGTCAAACCGTCGTTAATATCATGAACAACGGCACTAAACGGCCGTCCCTTCGCATAAACTACTCCACTACTGTAATTCCGTGGGTTGGTACAGTTGATGAGAACAGTGGGTTGGTGCAGTTTAATTTGGTTTAAGTCTTGTCAAAAAGGAAGGAAAATTACGTCTGCCTGCGCGCCTGAGATATTTTCTCGGCGGCGTGTGAAGCCTGCCAACCTGGTGATGGTGGATTAAAGCCTAAGAAATCCGCGCTGATAGTAGAACAGTTAATGGGTTGATATAATGATTATGATGATGTCTGATTGGCAAAGTGGTCGCAAGCGCGGCTCTGATTAAAACGTTCTGATCGAGCAGTAATAGTGTATTTCTATAATTTTTCTTATTAAGTGGGATCTAAAATCATGCGATGCAATCGGCGATTCTGTAGGTGTAGGTACGTCAGTATACCTCTGCCCAACCCTTCGATGTTTATAACCACACGGGTTTTGCAGGTCATACAAATATTTAATTTGTATGACTTGCAGTTAGATATCTCGGGTTTGGGAGTCATCGGTCACCCAAACAATGTGTAAAATTCCTGATTATAAACTTATAATACAAGAGAAATTGCTAGTGTTGGGGTAGCACATACATAATTACATACACTCACGCCATTTTCCCCAAGGGGTAGGCAGAAACGATAAAATGCTGCTACAATTCTTGCATACATCTTTTGGCTAGTAACATTTATACAATTTCTTGCAATGTTTTTAATACAAATAAAAAAGTTCCGAACACCTTTGCGCCCAACAGTCTTCATGTGACATCAGAACTTACGCGTCTCGTTACTGCGCCAACAAAATATGTTTGTGGCAACATATTGCTGAACAGAGCAACTTTTTACTTACACTCTTTTAACGTGTTCAGTTTAGGACACCATCCTTTTTCCCAACCATGTTAGGGTCGGCTTCCAGTCTAACCAGATGCGGCTGAATATCAGTATTTTACACGAAGCGACTGCCATCAGACCTCCGCAACCCAATTTCTGGACAATACCGATATTCGAAGGCTAGACTGGTTGTCAGGCTTTTTGGGCTTTTGACTACCTCTAACGATTATCATAGGTGTTCGTATGACAACCGGGATCGACGGCTTTACGTGCTCTCCGAGGCAGGGAGGGGTTTCGATGTGTTAATAATGGTCACCCATCCACAGACTGACCTCGGCAAGCGTAGCTTAACCTTGCAGATCGGTTGATCAGCGTTGTTATAGTTTAGCCACGAGCCCCCACAGTCCAGTTTAGGACACCATTTTTATATATATTGTTATTGTCTAAAAACTAATATTACAAAGTAACTCTGCCTGGCTGTATTTTCACACCTATACCGCTGAACTGATATTGAAAAATTTTGACGTAGATCCTCCTACTGACATAGAGCACCTTTTTTTTGGGTGCGGAAAATCCTCATGGGTCCCCATTACCTGGGGAGGCGGCAGTGTATGTCGGACTCATTCCGAACTCTCATAGGCTCAGCAGTCTTAATTTACTCTAATTCGAAAGAATGACCATTTTAACCCAATACCAACCACAAACGAGTGTTCATAACAGAGAGCGCATTGCCCTACTGACATTACATTACTAAACAAACCAACAATAGGTGCTTCACAGTAATTCTATATTTACAATCCCATTGAATATGGCAATACTGTTACCTCTTACAGCGTAAACAAAATAGAAATATTTCGCAAGGCAACATAGTCCATAGTCAATGGCATTTACTAAATATGATTGCGTAATGAGCATTCATATCATTCATTTTACCCATTGTTGCCCTCTTTTTTGTAGGAATGGAAACACTGAACCTAACTGAACAAAATATCAAAATGTTGACGTACAATATTAATTTATAAATTTGGTGCCAAATGTCATGCATTTACGTGCCTACAGACATCTATGTGAGTGTTTCGGAATATATTGGCTGGAATTCACTCGGACTTTCACTACGAAAACCACACGCTGGCTATCTTCAGTACATGATTTAACGTAAACTCTCCAAAAACGCAAACAAAGTGGGAACACTCGACAAATCAAGCGACAAACACTCGAGTCACTCCACTAGAACAAACAGTCAACTAATAATTAACTTTGAACAGTGCGTTCAAATTCAGAACTTGTTTAATTTGTGGCGTTAAGAAGTGTCTCTGCTAGCGCTTAGTCACGTAATCGCTCTCTGAACTCCGGCGCGTCCGATGGGGGAACTAATATTGGAGAAGAATTCCTGACTCACCTTTTCTGGGTTTACGTTTTCGTGTAGTCGTGTTTTTTTTTAATTCTGCCTTCATTGGTTTTCTTCAAGAGTTTGACATGACGGGAAACGGATCAGCTAGCTGTCTCTAGTTGAAACAACGACATACACCGATGAAATGACTATTTAATATTATTTTAAGTCCTTGTAGACTCAAAACGACATGAAATTATAAATACTGTTATGTTATGTTATGTTTACGGACATCACGTCATGGCTTTCCGTTCAATGGGAGCTGCGCTATTATTTGAAATGTTTAGCTTGATGTGTAGCCATGTGTACCTACTAACAGATAATTATAATTCACTCAAATGCCTTTCCCTCTAATCTGCCTCGTCCAGAACGCTGCATTTTGCAAACCTTTCATTACAAAATCCTTGCGGGCGTAAAAAACGTGATCAAATCTGCAATAAGTTGCGATACACACGCAAAACAGCAATCCCAGGTGGGTTTAATGTTCTGTTAAGTACGAACATTTCTTTAACGATCCGTCCGTCTGTCTGTGCCAGCGTGCTGCGATTGTCTACCCACCTGTTCGTGATTCTCAAACTTTTGCCGAACGCCCCTCGAGCACTTTTTACGCGTAATGAGCACTTTACGCCCCTTCCACTTTTAAATGTTTGCACTTTTCCGAATTTTTAATTCCATTTTTGAATACGAAATTATTTTTTTAAGTTTATTTGAAATGCAGTTGTCTACTGTGCCAGGTTGCCCTGAGTTAAAAATAATGTTATTTAAAGAGGTCTACATTGAAATATTTTTTCAGCAATCAACTCAGTTCGTAGTAGAAATAATTCTCTTTTCTTCTTCTTTATCCACTGTGGGATAATATAATTAGCATTTAGTTTGAGATTCGCACTTATACGGGTGGTGTAATTATTTTAGCAATGAAATCCAAAGTTGGGTGTAATAGAAATTAAAAATATGTTTTAAAATTAAATATTAATAGTTTGTTATTACATATTTTGTTATCACAAACTTGTTTCGTATGTTATTTGATATATTCATCGTGTGGTTGCATACTCTCATATGAAGATGTCCCAGAACGATTTCAACAAGAAACAGAGCATAGGAAAATAGAAGAAACTTCTAGAAACACAGTTTCGAAACTTAAAATGAGTTTTCCTCTATATAAACTGACGACTACGTGTGAAAATATTTTCTTATACCGTCATTCGTTTACTGTAAAACAAGATTCAAAATCTCACAAGCTCAAGTTTGAAGTTTTCAGTTTGATTTAACTAAATTGAGTGCTATGTAAGTGTATCTTAGCGCCTAACTTTATTCCTACTTGGATGACCTAGATGGAAGTTTAAATTTGAGTAGAATAAGATAGTAATTAAATAAACCTAGAACCTTAACTACTTATTAAAAGTTTTTGAAGCGATTTGTAAAGCTTCTCAGACCTGACGAAAGAGGGGAAAGAGGGTCTGAAACGAGTGTCGATACAATTGTTTTTCTATTGCTATCTGCTAAGGCTTAATGAGTGAAAATAGTTTAATCTATTAATGACAGAGGTAAGTAAACAAATCCATAACATTCTACATACTCGGCTGCTGAATGTGAAGTCGAAAGTTCAATTCCTAAATAGACCAAAGTTTTATCGGGTTTTCCTATGAAATTCTCATTCGTTCGGAGTTTGAATTTGGGCCGCATAATGGCAATAGGCTCGCCATGCTGTTATATGGAACCTAATAGATAATCCTGGTAATTCCATACTCCGCCTAATCTATCATAGATACATAATAGTATGTTAATAAACCTACATCACAAATCAATTAGCCACAAAGTAGAAATACAGTTGGTTCGTCTTTCGAGGTTAATAATAAAAGAAGGTTAATTTCTTTAATGAAATAAGTTAAAAGAGAAAAGGAAAAATAAAATAAAAATTTCCTCCGCCACATTCAAATTATTCCTTTTTCAACCAGCGCAACAATTTGCACAAGTTACAGTGCAACGTATTCAGTGCGTCAAACTAGCCAATAGGACCACAGTATACGGCACTGCAGTAATCCAATTTGCAGTAAGTTTCACCAAAGTTGGCGCAAGTTGGTAGACTTAGTGATTTAAATTTACAACTTTGTCCATCCCAGCACACTTGCAATTTTAACGATCAGCCGACGAACTTTAAATCAGATTTTGCCTTTAAGATGAAGGTAATAAGTGTGTAGTTTGCTTTAGTGACGCGTCTTTGGGACTTTGAAAGTCTTGAATGGGGTTGAGTTTTAATGTTGACTTCGTCGGGTTAAAACTGTTGAAGTGATTAGGTAATTTTAGTTATTGTTGAAGTTTTATGATAGTAGTTTTGATCTAAAGTGCTAATAGTATGTACAGTCGACCATAGAGTTTGATATACAGGCATAGTTATTTATTATTATTATTATTTATCTACACTAATATTATAAAGAGAACGAGAAAGACGTTTACTTAATCAGATATTTTGGAATGTGGTCATTTCTTTCGCCTATCTTACTACTAAAGTATTTTTCAAAAAGCTGGACTTTTTTGTCTGTACAGTAAAAGGGCTCGTATTCCCAAAATGTTTAAAAATATTTTAATCTGATGGGCTACACTTAACAGCTAGTCTTAAAATAAAAAGCTTCTAAGAAGTACTGTTAAAGAATGCTCGCACTTTAGTCATAAAACACTCTGTAACATTTGAAAGTTCAGGCAAAAATTACAAGTTTATCGGCCGTAAAAACTGTGAGAATTAACGAACGGAAAAAGGCCGCTTTAAAAGAACATCTCAATGTTCAAGTGTCCCCATATAATTGAGCGAAGCGACGCTTTTTATTTGAGCTCAGTTTATGAGGCCGTTTGCGGCCAAAACTCCTTTTAAATTTACTATCCGAGTACAGCTTTAAAGCGTTCGACGACGTACATCACTTTGATTCACAACAATTACTCTTAAGACTATTTAAAGTTAGCATTCTTGGGAAAATGTTAATTAAGTTCGCTCGATGGGGCAACCCTTGGAGCATTTTTTGGATTGTATTTTACAGCGAGGTAGTCGCGGAGGGTTATTCCGCAATCACAATTCCAGAATTAGCATACCATTCCAATAAAAATATATTTTGGTCCAAAAACAAGGAAGTAAGGTTTAATCGCAAGCCTATTTAATAGAAAAAAGTTAACCTTGTTTACTGTAGAAATTGTTTTGTACATTAAGGATTCAGAATTTATAAAGCCTTATTTATAAAGTATTTAATCTAATCTTTTTAGGTTTCCTCTCCCTATTTTAAAAATCTAATCATATTTCAAAGTTTTTTTTAAAAGTTGAATAAATAATTTTGTAAGTTACTAACTAGTTTTATTAAATTATTTTGTTCTTAATATAAATTTGCTTCTGGTGAAAATTCAATATTTATTTTAATTATTTATACTTTTATGTACACTAGGACATAAGGCGGACTAACATTATGTGTACAACAGTATTAAACGGACGTGTAAATAGATAATAAAAGTCAAAGGCCCCTAGCTACCGAAAAAATAAAAAAACTTGCAAGTAGCTTACAGAGTCGCATGTTTAGTAGTCATAGTAATAGTACATGCACACATATACCACACAACTCCTCACTTATCTACCAAAACCAAAACAGAATACAAAATCCAGCCGCCACACGAAAACGCGAAACATTTTTCTTTAAAAAATATTACCTTAGCATGTAATAAGAAAACACCGATTCCCGATGTTATTCGCGAGAATATAACCATTGTGTTTATAGAACATTGTGCAGATGGGGTAAGCGATGTTTGGTTTAAATCTGGGGGCCCTCTTCTGATAATTTTCACCTGCACCAACCGAAGCGCCCTCCGCCAATTTATGTGCGAGATACCATCCCTACAAGAATACGGCGAACTGTTTAAAGTAACGAGCTAAATTTAATGGAAGGTGCTATCTTTAAGTTCAAATCTTTTTTTTAAACTGGAAAAGTTGTGCTACGGTAACCTACCAGTTATATTAAAGTTTATTTTCTTTGATACTACATAGAGACATTCTCTTACACCTTTTTTCCAGAGGGGTAGACAGACAGTACAGAATACCCGTTGCCTTAATTCTTACATACTTGTCTTTGTATCGTCTACGTTCATCTTGTTCTTCCTAGCTTGTTCGAACCATGTTGGGGTCGGCTTCCAGTCTAACCAGATGCGGCTGAATATCAGAATTTTACACGAAGCAACCGCCATCAAACCCCTGCAAGCCAAATTCTGGGAAATACCGATATTCGAAGGATAGACTGATTGTCACTTTTTGAACTTCTGACTTTACTACTAACGATTGAAATAGATTTTCGTATGAATTTACTACTTTCATTGTCTACGTTCATACACACATGAATCAATAATTCGAGTATTTTCATACACATGCGTCAATTGCAGGCATTATGCACCAGAGCTTTTAAAAACGATGCCTACTTAACTTAAAAATACGTAAAAAAACAACCATTGCTCACCAATATAAAGATAGTAACAGTCACAAAACATCGCCAAAAATGTTGACTCATTTTTGTTTTTTTTTTCCCAATACCATATTCATAGCACATCCAGCAGATATACCTCCTCACAAGAGGGTGAAGAGTGTCGCTTACAATATTACGATGTTAACCACGGCGGGAGATTTACATAATTCATTCAGCCATGATCCACGACCCCACGGCGCGAGGACCCCGACGATGCCAAGCAAGGACGTTAATTGTCCTTGTAAGCTCAAGGGTGTTATGAATATGATCCGTCATGCTGATTTTTGTAATAGTAATTAATATTCTGATGCAGTGACAGCTTATGTCACTGGACTGCCAAGTTCTCGTCTGCCGTAGTTCTCAAGTTTGAATCAAAAGTGCGTGCCACCACACTCATACAGGGTGACGGAAAAATAAAATTTCTAACACAAAAGTAGCCTTACCGCTTTTAACATCAGCTATCTGCGAGTGAAAGTCCCGTCAAAATCATGCAGTCGTTTCAGATATTAACCGAAACAATAGACATAATTTTTTTGATGTAAGTACCGTGCATTTACTAAAAAACTTAATTTAAAATTATAAACCGACACTTCAATTTTATTTATTTGCATAGAGAATATAATTTCAGAAATGTATTTTACCGTAAATGAAAATAATATGATAAGAAGACAATTCTCTAAATAAATGATACGACAAAATCCCATTTCAAAAGATATACAGAACCTACTTACCTAATATCCCAGTAGTATAAAAAAGCTTGTTAAAACGCGTCATATTTTTATGTGCATCATACGAGTGCCACGGGAAGCTACTGAAGATTAAGAACTGCGTGGCCCATGAATAATGTATGCCTCGGATGTGTCAAGAAGACTCTAAGTGACTTTTGAGTGATGAGATAGTTAGACTTGTTTACGAGAGTGTGGTAAAGTATGAGGTAAGAATCTGTGAAGATTTTCGCGGGTTAACAGTACTTTTTTGAGTACGGTTTGTAGGTAGTATTTAACACATACCATCACGTCTGTATTCTCCGAAGGGTTAAGCAGAGGTGTATGAATGTACACCAACAGTTCATCGGTAGGTCCCTTGTCAAACTCGCTGCTGCTTCTAAACATTTCATAGAAAGGCCACACTGCTTGATCTGAAAATTGAATCGTGGACCTAAAGGGTAGCAGTCTCGCTTACGATCTACTAAACCAATGAGGCAATTTAGAAATATAAATGCTAATAAAGTGAAAATTAAACAAGGTGTTTTTGAGCACTTAATATTATTATATACTATCGCTACGTTCTCCATTGTCATAAATAACAGTTAAAGTAACTGGTGGAATCACACTTCTATTCATTCATTTTGTTCTTTAACGCTTACTTGAAATAAACAAATAAAACATCTGTCAAACAAATAATCCCAACCACAGTACACAGACTCCACATCGTAATACATAATTTACGACGCCTGGATCAATATTTGTCCAGGTGACACCCCTGATATTTTTCAAAAACATAAAACGGTTTTATGTCAACCCTGAGATATTTCATCGCGAATTTACGACACAAACAGCATCAGTGCAAGCTGTCGATCGCCTGCGTTGTGTCGATAAAGTGTCATTTTGGCGACGAATACCTCAGTGATGTGCTGACGAATCCCGTGTTTTCCGGGATGTTACGGGACTCTGCTTGCACACTTTACTTTCAAACTACATCTCTATAACGTTTTTCGTTCAGTGTTTGTTTATAATTGCATACAACTCTCGGCTACGTGAATATTTTAGGTTTTTCTGTGCTAATTTCGACAAATGTATCAATATTTTTTTATGGAAATAGAATATAAAAGATATAATAGAAATGGTATTTAAAGTACATTCTGTAAGGTCGACGGTGCTGAATTTGAATCTAGACTCTATATCGCTTCCACATTTATCCTAAAGAGGTTAACAAAGCAGTACTTAATGTGAGGATCTAATACTCTCGTTCCCTTTCTCTCTTTCATTAACAGTTTTAATAGATTCAATTTTAAACTCAATAATTGCATCGCGCTAGTGCGTAAATAATGACAGTTTGCATACATTTCCGTCTTCATGTCTAATTTAAGTTGTTAGTAAGATCTACCATGGATATAAATAGCTTTTATTGTCAGCTCGCAAATAAACAGAAATGAATGAATTCTTATGTTGCCTTTAATAATATTACTTACTCTGTGTTGCTCGAGCTTTCACTCACAGACCAAGGGACTTTTTGAGATAAGAGCTAGCCTATAGACATATAGATAATTTATGTCCTTCTCAAAAATCCAATCTGTCTATTTCCCAATAATAATATTGTTAGCATCCATTTCTTAATTCCGGGAAAAGTTTGCAATACCATGGACATCACTAGTAATATTTGCGGCATATTTTACGGCGTTGTCGCGACGCCGGTTGATTGATTGGACGCCTCGTAAATGCGCCTGTCCGTGATTTATCTCTGGTTGGCCACAACCCTCGAAAAATATCAAGTTTACCATTTGTAAAAATGTTTATTTCCGCATTCCCGCTCATTAGATATAATGATCATTCCAAGCGGTGGAGTGACGACTTTCAGAACAACTGGATGAAAAGATCGAGCTCTGTGGCGTTCACTAAAAGAGGCCTATGTCCAGCAGTGGACGAATACGGGCCGATGATGATAATTCCAAAAATATAAGTAAAATTTTTCTAACTGTAGTACCCATTCATCAAACTTTCTCCAATGTTAATTTGACAATTTGGATGACATATTTTGACAACTTCATCAAATACGAGGAACACTCTATTCGTAAGAAATTTGATCAAATCTGGGATTCAAACATTGGGATAGCCTGGCCATGGAGTGCTAATAAGGTCTTCAATTCGAGCCCAAAGCACGTACCTCAAACATTTTTAAGCCATGTTAATTAACGGTGTATGAAAACATCGTTAAGAAACCTGTATGCCTGAGAGTTGATACGAGTTCTAAGTACCTTCATATTTCAATTTATAAAGATTAACAAAACATCCTATTCAGACATCACAGGCACTCTTTCTTGAGCTGTATCATCAATGATGTACTCAAAAAAAACTTCAAATTTACGACACCATTTTGAGATACAGATAGCCTAATTTCACATTTTTATCAAAATTATCCCCAACCGGGAAGTTTATGGCGCGAATTTCTCAGCTTAACACATCGAAGGCGCGGAAATGCTCAACGCCTCATTATCCAAGTTTAATTTTATGCATGGACGCGCGCGCATCGTTACGATCGACGCGCCCGCCTCGGCGCCCATTCGAAATTTAAATTCTACACGAATATTGCCGAAAATATACGACAAGTATTGCTAGTTACGCGATCTAAGATGAACGGGATTTTGGTAATTATAAAGTAACTTATTTTTTAATAATGTGGTAATACTCACAATTTATTTCTTAGTCTTGCCTTTAACATAAATTGTTACAAAAAATTTAAATTTCTAGAGAAAATTGTTTTCAAATTTCGTGATTATTCACAAAAAGCTAATTTGCTTTTTATATCAATGACAGAAGGTTTATAGGAATTTCGCCTTACTTAGGTATTGGTCTAATTGATCCACTTTAACTTAACTTTTCGCATAAGTAGCACCCTTCGAGGGAAATATAGTGTTCGTTAACTGCAGTTGGTAAGTTGCAAGCCCATTTGCAACTTGGCACTATTAACCCTCAACTATAAACACTGCAATGTAGCAAAACTTCAACGATTCGGAAAAGTTTTAATAGAAAAAACATGTTTTTCTTCATTAAAACCTGTGATAATTACGCACATCACATATACCGTGTGTGATTACCTTGGATTCAAACTCGAGAACTTTGACTTTGCAGTACAATCACAAGGCTATCACTGCAGAAAGTTTTATATAAATTTCTGAAATGTAAAACGCAGGACATTAAATTTAAAGTAAACTATTTAAACAGCCAGCCTCCCCGGTTTGTGGTAGCTATTTCTTACGATTCACTGGCAACACCGAAGCCGCGTCGCTTGAGGCCAAACCGCAAATATATGGAACGAGGGAAAACTTTATTTCCCCTATCTTAGGCAATCTTGCGACGCAATATAGCGCAGGATATGAAGTTATATTGTCAAGTAGCATATATTATCTAAGTTTTACATAAATTACCTGGAATAGGCGAACTTGCCGTTTAGGGGCCGTTAAGGTGTACTACTCATTGTTATTGCATTAAGGGCCGTACTCAGAGACGTCACTTAACCTTAATGAATCATTAGCTAATGACACCCAGTATAACTTAGTACACTGACAACAAACGCGAATATGGAAAAATAGGTCAAGATATAGTAGCCACTGTTTGTTAATGATTCATTACGGTTAAGTGACGTATCTGAGTTGGGGTGTAAGTCATATTTCACATATATATATATATATATAGTAAATGCAGTAAATGGCGTTGCTTTATCTATACTATCTATACTAATATATATTATTAAGCTGAAGAGTTTTGTTTGGTTGAACGCGTTAATCTCAGGAATTACTGGTCAAATTTGAAGAATTATTAATACACTGTTAGATAGCCTATTTAATGAGGAAGGCTATAGACTACATATCATCACGCTACGACCAATAGGAGCGGAGTATCAATAAAAAAAATTGCAAAAACGGAGGAAAATTCCACTTCTACTGAATCTAGTATTGTATATGACTACATAGAGATACATTAATTCCATATATTATATTAACATGTCATACGGCTGTATAACAATCTATCATCTATCAATCTATAACTTCAGGCATGTTCCAGTACCTCCTGATAAGCTCCCGTTAAATTACTTGGCAGGTAATTGCGTACAAATGATGTTCCATTTTTAATTTATCCGCTGGTTAACGGCCATCCCAGAGGTGGTGAAACAGGTCCGTTAAAGATTTAAACTTAAGAAGTATTCAATTAGTACAACTAATTCATAGTCATCCTGCGGATCAATCGTAATATAATTTCATATAAATAATAATAAATAAAGTAAATAAATATTTTGGGGACATTTTTACACAGCACCATCTAGTCCCAAACTAAGCAGAGCTTGTACTATGGGTACTAGACACTGGATATAATACTTATATACATTTATTTGTAAATACATACTTATTATACATAGGTAACACCCATAAAAACACAAATACTTATATTCAACATCACATAAATATTTGTGTCTTGTAGGAATCGAACCCACGACCCTGTGATCAGCAGTCCGGTACTCGAACCACTAGACCACAGACGTCATCAATATAATAATAAGGCCTAAGTATTCCGGTATGGTTTAGGTCCTATGTTATAATGGGCGTATTGCCCTCCAAACTCCGAACTACTTCTAAGAATTTCATAGAATAACACTGATCGGGAATCCAACCCTGTATCTCCTTCTGAGCCTTGCCTGTGATAAAATCATTGACCTAGTTCTCATTCTAATTACAAGCGTATACAAATAAAACATTTGCATAAAATTATCTTGAAATAATTGAAATCCCTACACAGGCAAATGAGTTCCCGCTTACAGCCCATCTAATACGGAAAAAATAAATGACATCTCCAGCCTATGCGCCAACAACAAGATTTGTTTTTCCCTCAGAACCTCGGCTGTTTGTCATTTTGCGCCGCAGAATAATATTACATCTACATATTATTATTGCAAGGGATTTTCTGTTCTTTATAATAAATCATGAATATCTATCAAATATGCATGGTTCGAGATTGTTATTTTCATGGAGGATTTCAAGTTAGATGAAGGGGTAGGAGATTATCACTGTAACTATTGAATAATTATAGTTAGTTATCTTCTTTGTTATGAACTAGGACCGGAGAGCAGAGAGCACGTGAAGCCGAATCCAAAAAGCTTGACCGGTCTAAAGTTTGAATATCGGTCTGATGGAAATCGCTTCGTGTAAATACTGATATTCAACCGCATCTGGTTAGACTGGAGCCGACGCCAACATGAGTGGGAAAAGGCTAGGAAAAAGACTTCTGAACTAGCGGTTTTACTCGCATTTGAAAGGACTTATTGATACAAAAGATAGCCTGTGTCCTTCCCCAGGAAACAATCTATCTGGCTGTCAAGTTATAGCGAAATCCGTTTAGCGGTTTAAACGTGAAAAGTCAAAGACAGACAGACTTACTACTGAATGTATATAGTTATATTATATAGTAAGCACCCATAGTAACCAGTATGGTTGCGTTGACAAACAAAATGCCTTATTACAAAAACATCTAAACCCAGTACACTATAACACATTAATAAGCTACGCTGCTATTTGACGTACGAAAATCGATCATTCCACCACTATCCAATAGATCATAGACAATCAAAACGTATTTTTTAAATTATTATTATAAAGGTGCGTACAAACTATGTAACATATTATATAACTTGTGTTTTATAACACGTCTACATTATGTAACCTTGTTATTCAACATTGCAACATAAAACAATACTGTACACATTAGAATAACAATGTTATATAACCATATTTTTCGTTTGTCGTTCTTCAGTTGTTATTGTTGTACATATCAATAACATGTTATTGTACACGTTTTATAACATTCAGTGACCACATTATCTGAAACATGTTATATAGCAATGTTGTATAACATGTTATGTTATATAGTCTGTACGAGCCTTTAATTTGAGTGCGTTTGGCAGGACCTCACCTGATGGTAAGTGATGACGCTGCCGAGAATGGAGCACGCAAGCTGAAATTATATCATACACTGCATTGTAATTTAAAAATAGAATACAACACTATATAATAAAGCTAAGTGCACACCCAGTGATGCGATGCGTGCACCCGCGCGATATCTCCCGCGCCGGGACGCGCGTCACTCAGGATTTTAGGATTTACCCGTCAGCGATGCCGCCAACCGATCCGATACGATTAGCTTGATCAAATGCTACATGTCTAAACATAGAACTGCAAACAATATTGTAAATATAATATTTTAATTAGGTATGTTTTGTAGAGTTTCTAAATCCATAATATGTCACGCATCGCCGTCGAGATTTACAAAATCCTTATTTGCATGTATTTAGATTACTATATTGTGTGTTGACTTATGCCCGCAATTTTATGATTAATTCATACGTTTTTTTTTTATAAACGCCATTCTTTAAATGTACTGCTATAAAGTTAATTATTTAACGTTAATTAGTTAAAGTTAATTCGTTATTGTACGACAAAATAATCATAATGTATGTAAAGGAATTGTTATATCCTACAGGTGGTATTAGCATGAATAAAAACGGTAACTTTATAGTGGACTGTATTGTGATTGCAATTAGGGCGTGTTTCACCACCTCTAGATAGCTAGTGACCGCCGGATAAATAAAATAAAAAAAAATTTATAAAATTATCCGCCATGTTATTTATCGGGAACTTATCGGTAAGCTTTGAAATAAGCCCTTTATCTTGATAATGATCGTGGCCAGAATCTTAGATAGGTATTAAAGTATTATTTATTTACTGAAAGATAGAATGTTAACAGAAACCTTACCCTAATACATATTCCTTGTGATATACCAGGCAATTTTCTCAAATTAATAATAAATCACTCCTAATTTAAATCTAAGACGAAACGTAGAAACCATCACAAATAACAATTAATATTTAATAGTGACAATTTACATAACAGTCTCTTGAACATCAATATTAATCTGCGTCAGTGTGTAAGGGCGGCTGCACACTACGCGAGTCGCGACAACGCGGTATCGCAACCCGCGCGGTCCGTCAGTCAGCCAGCTTAGAGGGATTTAGCCGGTCTGCTGCAGACTCGAATCAAACGCTCCATTGACTCCAAATCCTTACTCTAATTGAAATTTAAAAGCGTTTTTGACAGTTCTCTGTGTCGCCATTTGCAAATAATAAAGGGGATATACCGATTGCGTGTGTGGATTTAGAAGCGCAAACTTTTAAAAAGTGGAATGTAATTTTTTTATGAATTGCACCTTTTCAATTCATCGTAAGTACGGTTTTTTAATTTAACAGTCTGGCAATGTTTGTAAAAGAAATGTCAGGTAATCACTTCAGTTCCTTTTAAAACTTCTTTCAGCGAAATCTTGCTCGGGTCGCAATTCGCTTTGATTTGAATACACCATTACATTTTTCAGCAAATTACTGATACATTTTCTCTTTGACTTTGTAAAAATTCCGAGAAAAGACCATAAATTGGCACCTAATATAAATCCTATTGGTATCCTAATCCTAGGTTCTTGGGGTACTTTTGCTATAATCAAAGCAAGTTGTATTGATAGTTATACAATTATATATCAATATGAATACAATTTGTATGTTACATTTATTATTATACACGACAGATAGCTTTTAGAAGTACTTCCTTTTCAACCCAGTCTCACTTTTAACCCGTAAGTTCTAAGTAATAGGCTCGCCCCCTATAACCTCCAAGAGAACTAAACATACCAGCATACTTTGGGTGGACGTTATACGTACGTTAGTACATCTCTACCAAACCTCGAATACAGCCGTAGCAGTATGTATGATCCGGCAACCCTGTCACATACGCACTCAACTAATTACATAATGGAATCCGAGGATCATTAATTAAGGACACCACGCACGCACGTATCGGTTCTAACAATGGTAGCGTTACACTGTTTAGCTGTAAGCGATCGAGTTATGGCCTAGTTTACAATACTACTTCGTTGTTGTTCGGTATGCCAAATATATATATACATACAAACAAACCCTTTTCCCATGGGGGTAGGTAGAAACTACAAAATGGTACGATCTTCTTTGTCTTGACTTCAAATATTACTCTAACCAAAGATTAAAAGAACATAATGTCAAACAAAAAAGTATTGACCCAGTCTAAGTCATGATATTGCGTCGCCATTATGCTGCGCATACGCTTGATCAAGATCCAATTCGACGGCATTCTTAGCTCCATTGATTGTCTCTCTGAATAGTTTTATAGTCAAAAAGATTAACGAATCTTGGAATAATGGAATTAGTAAACGTAACAAATTCTTTATTTGCAATAATGTGATAGTAACTTGCTGTCATGAAGGACGAAAACAAAAATTACTACTACTCCACACTTAACTACACATAATTTATTGATCTACCTTAAAATATCGCACTTTGCTCCCATAAGTTAAAACAAACAATAAACAGCGCTCGTTTACGCCAACCCCAAATCAGCATGCACCGATGTTAGACAAGGCAGGTGTAATTAATTCTAAACTAATTACATATCATGATACGCGAGACGAACTCCAAGTTACGTAACTAATCGTAACTGTAACTATCTGAAACTAGTTTATGTAGCGCGGCGACGCGAAGCAGGAAGAAATGGAGAGAGCACTCTGCACACATTCCCTAATGTATCGACATAAGCGACGCGGGGCGAGCGTGGCAAAAATCTAAGTCAACCACAGTGCGCTGGACAAACATATATTATCCCTCGCTATCTAAAGCACTAGTCTACTAGGCTAACACTATCTGTAGGAATATTAACTTTAAGTTTAGAAAATTAATTAGGTATTTACTGTCTCTGGCTAGACAATGGACGATAGACAATTGATATTTCAGTGCTTCTTATATTTGAGTAAAGACACAGACGAGAAAGGAAAATATTTAGGCCTTAATCACGTTATGGTTAAAAGCAGCTACGGCTTTGAGGAGAGTGAGTCAGACTCACTCTCCTCAAAGCCGTCGCTGTTAGCACTCCATTTCTTTCTACTCCATGTGTCACGCGAACTATAAAACGCAAGCGGTGTTCTTCAAGTTGAGATTCATGATTAGTTAAAGTTTCATATTGACATACACAACTACGTGTGTGTCAGGTAACACACACTGCATTTTAATTTATGAGTCTAATATTGTTCTTTGCGACACATCAAGAGTAAAACAATATAGTTCAAACAGAACTTAAAAAAAAACTGAATTATGTTCTAGGAGTAATTTACTTTTTCGGAAAATACCGACGATCGGACACCGGTCAGACACCAACAATATCTATGTGCATAACTAGAAGAAGACGAACTCAAAAGAAAATATTGTCAGAAAAAAAATCTGTTCACAATAAGCGAATATAACGCGTAACAAACACACAAAAACTACATTCGATTCGAGAACCACAACCCGTTTTAATAAATTACGAGTACATTTTAATGTAACGCCACTTATCAAAGCTAAACATTCACATTAAGCTGAAAATAATCATAAAACTTTCAACCCTTACCAAACAATAACATACATTTCTGTAACAGTATTCATATATTAAACACTAGGAACTATTTAGTTGGCTACATCGCGTTGCTCATCGCCCATTGCGCGTTCACTCGGCTTTAGCTCAAAGCCGTTGCATACCCACGGTTCGTTAGACAGGGATTTAGTCGCTGCTCGCGCCCAACACTAGTCGCGGTTAGTTTGTGAAAACTTGACGTCTAACAAAATGGAGTTTGATGCGATACTCGTCAAAAAAGGAAACTAGACAAAGGGTATCAGATTTGTTTGAAACTTGTTCGCAATAAGATAAAAATAACAATCCGTGGCTTTTACGTTACTTTGTGTTTTAATGAATTTTCACTGCATTTTTTATCTGTCCGTACGTACAGAGGTAAACTTTAGTTACATTTACACAAAGTATATTTAGGTCCCATGTAATAGGGGGCAAGGCGAGCCAAACCCAAACTTCGAGCTGCTACTGACAATATTATAGAATAGGTAACTCAATAACACTTCCGCACCTTAGAATCGAACCCAAAATCTCAATCGTAGCAAGTCGCATTTAGAACCAGTAATAATAAACAAAATCGCATAGTAAAGTAGAACAGTATAGTTTTGACTGGACTTAAGTAACGAGCTCCAAAAACTGGGTTCAAGATCCAAAACTATCTCGCGACGCCTGCCGTGTCGAGGAGTACCACTTTCCACAAGAAGCCCTCGATCCTGAAGCCTAACGAGAGCCTCTTGAGATATCGGTCGAGCCTCTTGGACATTAGACCATTTTCTACGTACGTATCGGCGTAATAATGACTACTGAATTCATATCTACAGTCAAAAGATTTGTTATACCATTTTCAGCTTGCATTACATTGTCGTCAAGAGGTATTGTTATACCAACACCTGACTGCTATTTATCACTAGGTTCAGCCATAGTCTTTTTCAAAATTGTCAAATATGATGTCCAATATAAATACCCGATAATCTAATGTATAAAACAAAGTCGGGTTTGTTACAACACTTATAACTCGAGACTTGCTGGACTAATTTTCGCGGTTTTTGATTTGTTGGATTTGTCACCACCTCGAATAACAGAATAACCAAAAAAAAATGGTGTAACGGGGTTCAAACGCGAGCGAAGTTGCAGGAATCAGCTAGTAATAAATATTTCTGAGACATTTTTTACACAGCACCATGTAGTCCCAAACTAGGCAGACCTTGTAATATGGGTACTAGACAATGGATATAACTTGTAAATACACATTTTTATTACATAAGAAACACCACAAACCGACCAACACAAACACTAAGTTAATCACATAAATATTTGTGTCCTGTGGGAATCCAACTCACGACCTCGATATTAGCAGTCCGGTACTCGAATTAGAGAGGTGTCATTTACTATGATTTGTATCTAGGATGTCATCAACTAACTCTAATCCTCTTTCCAGGTGAAAGTGATGCTCCGAGTGGGTGCATCGGGCGAGGGTCCGTTCACGAGTGGCACCCAAACCTTCGCCATGGACAAGCGCAAGAAGCAGGTCAGCCTGTGTGAGACAGCGCCGTCGGCCACCGCACCTGAAGACAGGAAGGTTGGAGTCGCAGCGCCTAAGATGTTCGCCTTTGATGCTATATTCTCGCAGGATGATGCTCAGGTCAGTACTGTATTCATGACTTTTTCTTCTCTAACTGTGCCTCGACCATGAGTTTTTCTCACTAGACTCGCTAACGACGCTGTAAAATATTTGTATGGAAAACTCTCGCAGCGCCTCTAGCGGTTACGTAAGGAACTAAAATCTGCTATGAGATTACAGTGTTTCGATGCGTAAAAAACCTATCGAAAGGCATTCGATAGAACTCATGGTTGAGGTACTAGACTCCTACTTGAGAGCTATGAAGCCACCGTGAGGAGTGGAGGAGGGGTGGCCGAGTGGGAGACCATTGCCATTTATCCTTCACAAATGAATGTAGCATTTACTCACTCAATTTGTTATATAGATTTAAGTTCCATTTGTGTAAGGAAAATAAAGGTTTTATTATTATTATTATTTATTGAGATCGACTCATTCTCGTGGATCGTGTGCCACCTAAGGAGACGGCAGGGTATGTCGAACTTTGTACAGGCCAGCTAAAAAACACACTTGCCTTCCCTAACCTCACTAATTGCACTATTCTTTCACTAAAATAACTATGAATATATAGAAACTCTTTTCTCCAAGAAGGAATGCAAGAAATAAGTAGCAATAATTCAAAGAATATGAGACAATAATATCAGAAATTAATAGGTACATAATTATTACTTATGCATTAAGCACCGAGTATCATTATGAAAAAGCAATGAACGAAAAAACTAAAGGAACAAAAATATCCTTAAACAAAAGTCTTGAGCAACAAAAATCGCGAGTAGATGCCGAGATAATTGCCGGGCCCGCTGATAGCCGTCCCACTGAACAAAATGATCGCAGTCATTAAAAGGCTACTAACGGAGCCATCAGGAAAGACCTTTGAAATTAGCAGGACAAAGGAGGTTATTAGCTTAATAACCTCGCCTCAAATTACTGGGACAAAGACGCAGCCAGTCAACCGGGAACGATAGGACTAAATATTTTCCGTAAAGATCAAAATGTTCAGTTCACCATCTAGATAAATGATGTCAATAATAATACGTATAAAAGTTGACGAAACAATTGTTTTAAAAAGCTAGAAGCATATAAGTTTCAAGCCTGTATTCCGAAAGGCTTAAATAGGGAAATAAAGAAAATATTATTTTTGAATAATCCAATATACTCGTTTATTATTTTGTCCATTCTAGTCACTTCACACATCTACCTCAACATCTCCGCTGCATCTAGATACTCCTCCTCCTTAGGTTTTTTTTTCTTAGTCTTTTCTTAAGCAGATGCGGCTGAATATCAGTATTTTACACAAAGCCTGCCTCAGACCTCATCATACTTCCACTAACGACTACCACCGATCGTCATATATAGGTAGTCGTATGACAACCGGGACCGACGGCTTTACGTGCTCTCCGAGGCACGGGGGGGGCTCGATGTGCTAAGAATGGTCACCCATCTAAATACTGATCGCGGCAAGCGCATCGACTCCTCCTCTTTAGGTACTCCAAAAAAACGATTCTATCATAAATCTCAGCAAAAATTCGTGGTTGATCTTTCCACTGAAAGATTCTACGGTATTATGCGATATATTAACGTTAAAACTGCATATTCTAAGCGGGTATCGTACTACTAACGTCTCGTGTCGCATACTGCCGCGGCCGTACCGAGGCGGTCCCTCGGTAAAAATAAGAGAATGCTTACCTACTATTACATAAAACTTTCCTCCTAAACGAACGGGTTAAGTTATAAGCGGTTAGCGTCTAACTAAACAAATATACAGGTGTTACTGCCGATCATATTTTTTTCCTAAACCCGTGGGAATTTTTCAAAATACTTTCTCAGCGGATGCCTAATTCATGATCTGTGTGCTAAATTTCAGACTAATCTGTGGTTTGAGCTGTGTGCTGATAGATCAGTCTGTCAATCAGTCAGTAAATCACCGTTTCCTTTTATATATGCAGAT
This sequence comes from Acronicta psi, assembly GCA_946251955.1. Taxonomy (NCBI): domain Eukaryota; kingdom Metazoa; phylum Arthropoda; class Insecta; order Lepidoptera; family Noctuidae; genus Acronicta; species Acronicta psi. The sequence goes on along the minus strand of OX276475.1, from coordinate 2,285,422 downwards.
TGCAGATAGTTATTGCATACCAATCCAATCCGATAACAACTCTCATAGGTACGCATTCAGACCCGTCCGTGTCTCGGATGTCACTTAAAGCCGTTGGTCTCAGTTGTCATACGAACACCCATGACAATCGTTACTGGTCAGTCACAAGGCTAAAATTTCTAAGAACCAATCTATCCTAAGAATATTGGTATTGCCCAGAAATTTTATAATTTATCTATGTCTTTCTGAAAATGATTTTTCTTTTAATATGTCTTGTTTGTGTAAAATACTGATATTCAGCCGCAGCTGGATATGGAAACCCCATCCCTTATGGCTGGAAAAAGGGTTCAGAGGTTATGATAACTTAGCCACGAGCCCCTCATTTGAGAAATGTAATGACTAGGTCAAAATCGCTTGCGCCGCTGACTTAACGCAAGTAGCCATACGGCGTCTGTCGCGTAGTTCCATACCCTCTGAATTTCATGCACCAAAAATGTCGCCGTCGGAGCGAGCCGCGAGTTCTCGTGTTTAAATTGTTAAACGGAACAGTTCGCGAATAACGCCAACTTTCGCGTCCCCTATACGAGAAATTTTTGCTATGAGCCCGTATAGAAAATGTAAGCGGTTTTAACAAGATTTCAGTGCTTATGGGAAATCAGTTTAGTGTAATGTCAAAGATTACGTACAGAATGGCCACTCTCCGCAACTCTACGTTCGATACCTCAATGCCCCTGCACTTCATTGTAGCGTTTGTTGTCTGCACAGCATGAACACAGACTACATTATGCATACGTTTGCGCATAGAAAATCATAATCTTGCTCATTATAATCACGCCTGAATTCCCCAAGGGGTTCGCCAGAGGAATACTGCTATAACTCACAGATCACTCGTATGTTTTGGTGTAATAGAGGGTGAGCTTATTGCCATTAACCGGGCATAAATCCAGACTTTGAGCTGAGAATGTCCCAAAAAGCCCAACACCGGAGAGAGGTCCTGGTTGCAATTACAGTCCAAGTCTTAATGAAATTCTCAGTAACAGCAACAGCAGGAGAGTTTGAATTTGTGCCTGTTTAATGGCTTAGAGGGTGAGCCATTAACCAGTCACAAATGCAAACTCTATAAGGTATATGGGACCTCCTCCTCCTCAAGTCGCTTTCCTCATTGCTGAAGGTCGTGATAATCCCTTGGAAGGATCATGCTGTAGACAATTTTGCGCCACCTGTGCCTGTCTTTGGCGACGTGAAGTTTCTCGTGAAGTTTGGTGTCAAACTTCACGAGAAAGTTTGACACCAAAAACAGGCTAACATGCGCGCCACGACAAAATTTTGTCTACTCTTGTGTCTCGCTCTTTCTTTTGCGAAAACGAGACAAAAGCACGACATAAGCGTCGACAAAATCTTCTCGCGGCGTGCATGTTAGCCCGGCAGGTACATGGGACCAAACATACCGATATACTCTGAATGTACATTACATACTTTTGTCTAACCTTTCGCAGAATACTGGCGTGACGGTATGTTATATAATGAATAATTATGTTACAATTGATATTGCAGACTTAAGACCTTTTTCCACCTGCTATTCTAGAAAGTTCCTATTGTAAGAAACTCTTTTTCAGCCAATAACGTCTCGACGTTCGAGGAGTAAAAAGGGTTGTCAGTTGGTGGTTGTCACGCTTTTGCAGTGCTTTTCCGTGAGATTTTCGATTATTGTTTTTTCCCCTAAGGACTCATGATAATATAATATAATAATAATATTTATAATGTAAACTCTAATAAATATTGTTATTACACTATTAAATTATTTGGCAGAGCATTTCATACCAATTTTGTTCACTTTTTAATTTATCCCGCGTGGTTAGCGTCTATCTAGAGTTTTATTTTTATTAATTTTTTTTGGTGAGACAGGCCCTTAGGACTCTAGTTAGGCTACAGTTTAGTGTTATGCCTTCCTAGTCTAGTCTAGGTGTTAGTCTAGCAGCTAAATAGTTAGCCATATTCTGTCTGGACGATTTCTCGTTTACATTTTACCGTGTTATCCGCGATGTAATCTCAGCAAAATGTGTGTGTATAAGGAAATGTAAATTGCCGCATTTAGTTACATTAGCTTCGGGGAAGGATGTTATCAATTCCCGAGTCACGTTGTACACATACAAGATACATAATATTAAAATGTTTTTGTAGGAGTATTTTAGACACAATATACACTGTTAAATTAAGTTAAAGTTAAGTTAAATTACTCTCACTTAAGTTCTTGTAAATGTAAATAAACCTTTTTGACGTCACTGATAACGTGTAAATACCCTTAACCACTTCTTATTTATTCAAACGTTTTAGTTTTGAAATCACAGATTATATTTGTAAAGAACAAAATACTATTAAAGTACAAAATAATATATTTTTCAGCATTTAAATAGTTTTCTATTCATCTGCTTCGTTGGCCTACAAGACTGACTGCTGAATCCAAAGTTCTGGGTACGATTTCCAACCCAGGAAGAGTGCTATTATTCGTCTTATCGTTAAGAAACAGTTGAAAAGCTCAGTTGCCCGAGCTGCTTATAGATGATCTTATATTTGTTGTATTTATGACATAAATCATCACCAAAACTCTAAAGAATATTATTTATTGCACACCAAAAACAAATAAATGAAATTATTTCTACAAATAGATCTTTTAAAGACACTAATAACTCAATTTATAAAGTTTTTAAACTACTTAGTTGGCCATAAATATTTTTTTAAATGTATCAAATATAAGTTAAATGATAGGAATAGCACAAAAGTAGGTACAACAAAACGATCAGACCATTCAGAATCAAAGTGAGCAATTCACACAATAACGCCACCAGTGCATACGAATCCTATTAGCATGGTGTAATCTCCGTGTATGTCGAGCCGATATTAGGCACGGCTTAAATTGTAACTACCAACGTACAAAACAATTAAAATACAATATTTATCTAGTGTCAATTGTTCACTTTCATATGAAGAGTTAAGAATTGTTTTGAAAGAGTTAAAGAAATATTTGGGTTGTAAGTTTATAAGCCTTAAATAGCATTATCGCTGACAACTTTATGTATGGCGGTATTTTATGTCACTACCGATATATCGTTTTAAACATACAGATTTCATTATTTTGATTACTCTAAATAATATTGATACTAATCTTGAGTAAAACAATTGAAGACATTATCGTCATTACAACAATGAGAATTTCATTTCAATTCTGAAATGCATTAAGAGAGCCTCCACAAATTCAAGATAATAACCAACGATGATCAGGGCTATCTCTTGGACAGAAAAGGGGTTTGGCCCTTAGAGAAAGTAAAAACAATTGATCGACAGCAAAAATACGCCCCTACGAGCCAGTGCCCAACGTACCCCCTTAGGCAACGTGCTCAAGTGTGCACAATCTACTTATTTATTTACTTTTAATAGAATCTATGAAATATATCATAATATGATATGTTTTACGGCTCGTAATATTATGATTGTTTTATAACCGTAAAACCATATACACACTATAATCCGCATCAAGCGTTTCTTCGATCTAAATACCGCATACCTATCCGTAATCCCCGCACATCATACTACTTACAAGGCAATCCCCATCAGGAATCACAGCTCCATAAACGCCATAATAAATCAACTAACTAATGCTTAGATGTAATTACTGTGCGCACACAATAAGCCCGCAGTATCTAATGTGGTCTAATGCATGCTGTGTGCACGTGTAAAGCTCACACACTACACAGCTGTGTAGTGTGTGACTAGCTTTACATTGTATTCGCTCAGATACAGATCTGCGCTCAGATACAATATCTGTATCTGAACGAATAACTTTCATAATCGCTCTCTATATAATTCCATGACACAGCGCAGAGTATAAAACACCTATATTCCTCCGAAGGGATAGATACACTAATGTTCACACAACACAGTTCGCCGGTATCCCATGTAATAAGGACGGTAGTAAACAGCAACCGCAGTCTAAAAATTTCAGTACACTTACCGCCTGTTTCACCACCTCTGGATAGCCACTACCCGCCGGATAAATTCAAAAATGGAACTACATTTGTATGAAATTATCTGCCAAGTCATTTAACGGGAACTTATCAGTAAGCTGTAAAACAAGCCTTCATTCTTCAACAAAACTAGAATAAGACCTACTAGGTAGCTACGGGTACCGAAACAAAAGTCCCCAGACTCGGCCGAACAAACTGTGCGCGTTCAAAGTAATAAATAGACCTATGACGCTACAATATGAGCCTTACACAAACGTAGTTATACAAGCGTTGATATAACTTGTCCGTGCAATAACTCAGCGGACGGCACCGGACGGCGGCCGGACTCCGGCTTACGCAGGCTTAGGCAGACGTCAGACCCGGCGGGATCTGCCGTAATTATGTTAGTAATCTACCTTCATGACTTGTTTGCATTACCATGAAAAAAAAAGATATAATAAACCTGTACTTTGTCTGAGGGCAGCGCAGTGCCTCCACAATGAGTTTTTCTCCCTAGACTCGGTAGCGACGCCGTAAAATATTTGTATGGAAAACCTTCGCAGCGCCTCTAGCGGTTACGTAAGGAAGTAAAATTTGCTATGAGATTACAGCGTTTCGATGCGTAAAAACCCTATCGAAAGCCTTTCAATAGAACTCATGGTTGGGGTACAGGGTTAGTCTACCCGTTGCTTTTTAAGTGATTAGTTTAGTAGATTAGTCTAGTCTTATAAATTTTTCCCCCGTTTTTGCAGCATTTTTCTTTGATACTCCGCTCCTATTAGTCGTAGCGTGATGGTATATAGCCTATAGCCTTCCCTGATAAATGGGCTATGTAACACTGAAAGAATTTTTCGAATCGGTCCAGTAGTATCGGAGCCTATTCAATACAAACAAACTATCAAATCTTTCGTCTTTATAATCTAATATATAAAGTCGGGTTTGTTACAACATTTATAACTCGAGAACTGCTGGACCGATTTTCATGATTTTTGATTTGTTCGATTTGTCTCCGCCCCGAATAACAGAATAACAAAAGAAACGGGGTTCAAACTTAGCGCGAGTGAAGCTGCGGCAAAGAGCTAGTCTAATATATAAAACAAAGTCGGGTTTGTTACAACACTAATAACTCGAGAACTGCTGGACCAATTTTCATGATCTTTGATTTATTGGATTTGTCACCACCTCGAATAACAAAATAACTAAAAAAAATGGTGTAACTGGGTTCAAACGCGAGCTAAGGTGCGGGAATCAGCTAGTATTAGTATAGACACAAACAATAACATAAGTTAGCAATAAGTAACATACCATCACGCCTGTATGTCACAAAGACATAGGCACAGTGTACACCCACAATTCGCCGATATATTTAAATCCCATGTAATAAATAGGAGACAAACCATATTGTCATTAACCGGGCACTAAGGTAGACTCCGAACTGTTACTGGAAATAACAGAGAAAAAGCCAACAAGAGTTTGCTCGAACTGGGAATCAAATCCAGAACGTGTAGCGTAGCAGTTACGCTTGTGACCACTAGACCAACGAGATAGGTAGCTTTTCAAACAGTTTATTCATACAGAAACGAAAGTTATTACTAAAAATTGATTAACTGGCGTCCCTCCATGCCGGGCTAAATGCTCTCAATTAGTGGAAGGAGTCGTGGTCATTAAAATTTTCATTCAAAACAATTTCAGTATTTCCGTGTCGAGTGTGTATCCCCTGCTGTAGAAATACCATGAGTTCTGTTACAGTACGGATAAGTCTAAAAAGTACCTACATTTTATTGATGAGAATTATTTCTAACGAAAGTGAAAACGAAGGTTAAGTTAATAACTTAATATAACATTACTACGAGGTACCAAAATGTTGAAAAATAAGATTCTCAAATCATGTTTCATAATTTTACTATGTTTCTTAAACTCTCCTTAGTTACAAGAAGTTATGAATAATAAATATTTAAAAAAAATACGCCGTGGAATTGCCAAATATCATCATCATAATGTGAGTAATGAATAATACTACTACTGCTGCTGTTAACTATAGAAATACCGACAGAGACCCTTTGGAGATACTGGCGTGCCAACTACGCCACTACTTGTGATGTCAAATTTTCCTTTCAGTTTTTCTTTGTCTTTCTTACTTTCTAAAGCGGGGCTCGTGGCTAAGTTATAACAACGCTGATCAACGGATCTGCAAGGTTAAGCTACGCTTGCCGAGGTCAGTCTGTGGATTGGTGACCATTCTTAACACATGGAGACCCCTTCGTGCCTCGGAGAGCACGTAACGCCGTCAGTCCCGGTTGTCATACGATGATCTATGACAATCGTTAGAGTTAGTCAGAAGCCTAAAAAGCCTGACATCCAGTCTATCCTTCGAATATCGGTAATATATTATTCTTTCGCAAAAAACTTTATCTTTAAGAGTATTGTGTTAAGTTTTCCATCTATACACGTCTATTAGTAGTAGTAGTTATCCCTTTAAAACTGAAATGTAGGTTGCCCTACCGCCCTCTAATCTCAATGCTTCACCTTAAGTCCTTTTAATTATCCGCGGAGGCAGCCGCTAACAAAAACAGTGGGGCAAAGAGCACCTACTTATACAATAGATCATTGTATTATAATAATGGTTTATGAACAAACGCTTAAATTACATAAAACAGACATTATATTTTAAATTTGGTTTTTGTAAAGGATTTCAACCATGTAAAAGAGTTAATTTGCTGACTTTGGATACTTAATTTACTTTTAAAACTGGTCATCCGGATAACTCTTTTCGTAATTATTACTAAAAAAAATAATTAAGGTTAACTGGGTGTATAAAAATAGTAAAACCGGCGGTCAAACTACATAAATCAACGTTTTAAATAGTGTAAAATTTAATTTTAAGCGAAGTACTACCTAATATCGCCAGAACCGTGAGGCCGTGTTACTTAATGCCAAACAGTTATACATATCATAGTTCTATTGTGTTTAACATCTTTTTCGTGTTCATAGAACAATATTTGATCGATATCTGATGAGATTTTGGAACTGGAAGAACTGAGAGAATGAACAAAGGAGTATTTATTTCAATAAACATTATTAGATTAGACGATGTTGATGACGTCATTAATCCATCAGATTCAACGATAAAATCAACTTCATAAAAGCAACTAGCGACATCGTTATTACTTCCATATTCTATAAACCTTATGGCAGCCCCCTCTAATCTGCGAGCCATCTTAAGTCCACGTAATTATCTGCGATCTGGGGGCGAAAGAAAACACCCTGGTTCAAAGCTCCCGCAAATACCCTAAGTGCCAGATTTTACTAAATTATTCACGGTATTATACACGCTTTTGTTTTAGTTAGGGGACTTAAAAGAGTTCGAGTGCTGATAATGTTGAATGTGAGGGTAATTGAATATTTAAAAAAATATATACTAGTGTTGCTCCATACTAGGATTTTCTCCTGTTTAAAGTGAATCGTTCATTCTACTCGTCAAGACAAGAAACATAATTCTAATCTCGAAATCTACATATGGCTAGTATTGTTTACCACTTTCTTTTAAAACAGGAATTGTAAATGTGAGTACATTGTGGTTATTAATGTCCTTATTTATTTTGATGGAAGTCTATTGACCCACATAGTTCTGTTTCTTTTCTGTTTGTTTCATACTGAAAACGTTTTCGTTTGATAAGCTCATCTTCGAGTTAACTAAGACATTAACCTATAGTGTCCACACATCCTGTAATCGCAATATTGTACCATCTCTTATTGTAAAAGAGTGTCCATGGAGTTTCATGCCGGATTCTTCTCCATAGGTGAATCCTTTGTCGAACCATTAGTTCTTAGATTAAGAATCAATTAACGTTTCATAAGTGCTTCTAAAAGCTTATTTGAAATAAAAATTTTCGTTCTAACACAAGCAGTAATCGCGATATACTTCTATACTAATATAATAGAGCTAAAAAGTTTGTTTGTTTGAACAAACTCTAGAACTACCAATGGAATTTGTAAAATGGCTTTTGCATTTTTTATCTCGTTTCTTGAGAAACGTTATACGCTATTTAATATCACGCTACGACTCTTAAAAGAAAAAGGACGTGAATGAAACCGCGAGCATCAACTAGTTTACTATAAAATATTGACAACTGTGTACGAAAACCTTTGCTTAAAACACGATGTACTGCTACAACAATGCCAAAATTGACAATTGTGGCCGCTGGCACAATTTTTGGAATTTATCTAACAGGATAACAAGCGCCATGAACTGTACCTCAACCTGAGTTTTTCTCACTAAACTCGCTAGCGACGCCGTAAAATGTTTGTTTGGAAAACCCTCCAACACCTCTAGCGATTACGTAAAGAATTAAAATCAGCTATGACATTACAGCGTTTCGATGCATAAAAAACCTATCGAAAGCTATTCGATAGACCTCATGGTTGAGGTACTGAGAATGTGTTGAAGACCTGCAAATTGCGAAAACTGAAGGCGGGTCTAGCGACATTAATAATTGCTAGTTCTAAAAATGATGTTCTTGTTACAGACGGAAATATGTTCGAGTGCGCTGACAGATGTCATCCATGCTGTCATCAATGGGACAGACGGCTGCCTCTTCTGCTTCGGACACGCAGGCCTTGGTAAGGAAATGAAACCTCATTGAACACACACTACTGGACATGGGTCTTGAATGAGAAGGGCAAAAATCTACCACGCAGGCTTAATGTGTGTTGGTAACTTTGTACAGTATACACGCCATCGATAAAATCTTTCAGACTTTCAGGATCTACTAATTTTTCTATGGTTGATTTCACTTCAGTATATTATTAATTAGAAAGGTGATATAGGAATATGTTCTTATTACATGAATTTCAGTTGATTTGGTTCGTAGTCGTTTAGGTATTTTTTTATTAAATTTTTTACCCTTTTTGATCAAAAAAAGGGTAAAAAATTAAATTAAAAAAATATTATTGAAGTGTCAGTGCGTACCTAAGTCACGATGGCTCTGCTAATCCTTCAGGGCTTTCTACACTAACAAAAAATCGTCAGTCTTCTATCGAGGCTATTCATTTCAAGAAGTTTTAATTCATGGTTCAGTAATAAAAGCAATCGCTTACATGTTCTTCGTACACAAAATGCATAAGTGTAGATCTTTTTGATAATAATCAAGTACTAACGTTGAGTTCTGAGGCGTTGATTAAAAATTGCGAAGCCGCAGCAGTTAGGGCTGCCATTTTAGTATTACAACTTTATATAAAAACTTATTTCAATTAGTTTTCTTCAGTTGGTTCTGAACGTAAACTTTTAAAATGAAATGACTCGGAAATATTTAAAAAAGAGAATTAATTTACGCTAACCTAAAATAATAACTTTAATTTTATTTAAATTATTATTTAATAAGAAATGGGTAATAATAGAAAAAATGGAACGAGAGGTTGTAGACCTTTATTACACAGTTTATTCCAAGGTGGTAGCCCTAATTATGCACTATAAAGTATGAAACTTCTCACTCGGCTCGCAAGCGGGATTTGCATCTAAATGGCAAAGAGTCAGGAGAGCTCTTAATTGAAAGTTTGATAAATACGAGCTATGTCCGTCTCGCTCGCACGTCAGTGCTGGCAAAACTTTGATATTAAAACTGGGATTTCAAGTTAACACTATGAATGTTAGGTTGAAGGCGGTTTGAAGTCCGGTTTGAATAAATTATGGATAGCATCCTATTTTGGCTCTCAAAAATAAGTGTATGGTTCAGGATTAAAAAAAATCTTAGTTTTTTTGTTTTAGTTGTAGCGTTTGTGTTTGATTGTTATTTTTCGCGTAATGGCGGTAATAAGCTTGCCTCTATTAATACACGAGACCTAAAAATATTCCATCAAACTATGGGTAAAGTAATTCTCTTAAAGATACTTAAACAATAATAAATACATTTAGAAAATACGTCCGTTTAATGATGACGAGTAAACCTATAAACTTCTAATAAGAATTTAACTCAATATGAGCGCAACAATGTTATTACTTGGAAACCAGACAAACCTAACGAAGTTATCAGTACTTATAAGCCGTCTATTAATAAGTTCGAAGACACGAAATCAATTTAGCAAGTTGCAACGGATTACCCGAACGATGCGATCAAGATAATACCACAGACAAACAATAGCGGAATGGGCTTATACTTTCATTAACACAAAACAAGAAGCGAAAGAGGTAATTTATCCCAACCTCCCCTCATAGATTAAGGTTTCAGATGCAAATTGAATACCTCGCGAGATGAAAGTTTCGGGGAAACGCGGCAATGTTGGCACTAAACCCGAGATTACTCCTACATCCCGCTTATTTGGGATCGTAGATCCAGCTGAGTGAATAATTCGAACCTCGTTTTAATTATTAAAGGATTTGGGACGCCACGTGTAGCTAAATGAACTTACCTGGTATTAAAAGTGATTTCTGATGTTATTATATAAATATTACACAATGTTTATAGGTTCTTGAGTACAAGTATGTTATCTACATCAAGTATTTATTAAAAACTTTGTATAGTTACAAAAATAGAAACATTCAATAAAGATATGTTTATGTTTTAATGCCTTAGCCATTCATTTGTATTATGGTATGTCACTATTCTATCCAATGTCACTTTCTTATCAAATATACGAGCAACCAATGACAACGTAAAGTTAAATAGTCAGCATCACGCTGCAGAAGTAACTGTTAAAAGAAATGACCAAATATTGGACCCAGATATGTGCAAAGACATTTGACCAATGCCCAACGAATCCCTAACTAAAAAACAATGGTAGATGTGTTTCACGAAGATAACTGAAGAAAATTTGTTCATTCAGGTAAATCCTACACTATGTTGGGGCGGCCGGACTCCCCGGCAGCGCTGGGCGCGATTCCGTGCGCGATCACGTGGCTGTTCCGGGGGATTGCGGAGCAGCGACACAAATGCGGCACCCGGTTCTCCGTGCGGGTGTCGGCAGTGGAACTCTGCACGAACACCAACCAGATCCGGGACTTGCTGGCGCCATATCAAAACGGTAAGCTCAAATTTTCAATATAAATCAACAAGTTGCATCTCTTTTCATCAGCAGACGATCCATTTGGTGGTAAGTGATCATTGACGCCAAAGGAGATCTGCAACACCAGAGGAATTTCTAACTGCCGAACGCACAAGCGGAAGGAATTCTCTCACACGAAATTCGAAAGTCGAAATTCACACAAAAGTCCGTTATAACAAACTTACTAATGAGGGTTACCAATTACATCCCAAGAGGTTTTACTACCTAGAAAGTCAGAAATTCGCCTTTTACACTACAAAATAGCAAACAGTAAAAATATGCAGCAACATAATTCTGCTCACAAACTCACAACTTCTCGATTAGTCTGATTTTCTTTCTAACCATCTCTTCTCTCCCTTTCTTTACACAGACACGGAGCAGTCACCAGGCGTATATCTCCGAGACGATCCCCTGTTTGGGACTCACCTTCAGAACCAGTCGGAACTTCGAGTACACAGCGCTGAAAAGGCGGCCTTCTACTTGGATGCGGCTCTAGCTACCAGAGGCACTAGGGAAGAGGGGAAAGACAGCCATCTGTTATACACACTTCATGTATACCAATACAGTGTGGGGGGTAAAGGAGCAGGTGAGATTGTCCAACTTTTGATCATAATTATGAAGAAGTGAACATATGATATGATAGATACTTAGATAGGTTAGTTCCGCATAGAACACTTGAGCTTGTGTGTTTTAATACTATGTAAAGGCGGAAGATGGCATTCGAATTATATCTCTATACTGCATAAAGAGATATAATTTTAATAGTCTAATAACTAAGTAAAGTTAAAATGTTAAAATAAAAATTCACTGACAGATCGAATAAAATAATTAAATAAACACATAGTTTTACAAACTTCATGATAAATTTTCATTATACTTAATTGAATTTATTGTTATTATTGCCTACAATGAATTTAATTATAATGAAAGCTAAAACTAAACTACAATACATAAGGCATTCTTTCAAGAACGTGAAGGATGTTAATAAAGGATTATTCTATTTATAACACTTTAAATACGTTTCGCTACAACAGCCATACTAAACGGGTCACAAAACAATAAAGTTTCTGAATTAAAAATATTTTCTCTTTGTTCACAGTCGCAGGAGGACGCAGCCGCCTGCATTTAATCGACCTAGGAAACTCAGAGCGAGGAAAAACAAACGGCGGAATCCCACTTTCTGGTTTAGGAAATATATTACTTGCAATATTCAACGGACAAAGACATCTACCATACAGAGACCATAATCTTACACATGTTTTAAAGGAATGTCTAGGATCTCTAACATGTCATACTGCAATGATTGTCCACGTTTCACCAAATGCACAAAATTATTCAGACACACTAACGACGTTACAGCTTGCTTCAAGAATACATAGGCTTCGGAGAAGAAAAGTTAAATACTCTACAAATAATAATGCAGGCTCTGGCGGAAGTTCTGGAGAAGATGCTTCAAAACCTAGTAGTAGTGAACCCGATCCATCAAGTAGCGATCTATCAGCTGACACAGTCATATATGTGGGACCTATGGACGATGCTACAGATGGAGAACATCCACCAGTTTATATACCCCATATCAATTCAGGTGATAATAGATGCGTTCTAAGTAAAGCGTTACGAGGATCAGCAGCAGAACAAAAGCATAAGTCATCCCTATCTAAAGTTGTTGAAGAAAAAAGTCCAGTACATAGATTACACTCGTCTCCTAAGGCATCTCCGTTAAAAATTTTACAGCCTAGCCATACTCCAAAAGCCTCTCCAGTACATTCTGCGGCATCTAAATCAACTCCACTCAAAAAAGGAGGAGCCAAACCATTCACAGAAGAAGTTAAAAGCAACAGTGATGAGCAATGGATTGACGGACCCAGAATATCAAAATCAAAATTAGTTGAAGCAAGGCATATAATCAAGGAAACACAAGGTAAAAAGCGTGAAACTTGGATCGACGGCCCAATGCAAGAAACAAAAGCACCTATACAATTTGAATCCGTGCCAATACAACCTACAAATCCTTTACCCCTCCAGCTTGGTATTCTTGGTGCCCATGGCGGCGAGAATATAGGGTATGGTTATATGGACAATCATAAAAAAAATATGATAAGAAAATGGGTTGAAAATCAAACGTCACAAATTCATAAATCTAGGCATAGCTCTCCAAGTCATAAAGCTCAGGTTTCGCACAAGGAACCCGGAATAAGAATTCCTGACGAACCTGAAAATACTCATAAAATGGAGCCATTAATGAAGGATTCAGTAAGACGCATTCATGTGGAGGAATCTACTATAAGGACTGGTTTAAAGGCCGGTTCTAAGGGCATGGCAATAGAAGAAGAGAACGTTGGCCCGCCTACGACAGATCAGAATCTAATAGGTAAAAAATGTTCTAAGCAACCTAAAAATGATATAGACGATGATGATGATAGTGAAGAATTAGCTGAAATACCGCCGGCCTTACCTATCATGCAACCCAGCAGTCTTAGCAGTAGAGAAGTTTCAATGGAAAGTTTAGATAGTAAATATAAAGAACGGTTAAGAATGGATGACGAGTTAGTTTCTAATCATAGTAGGGACATTGATTCTCATGGCATGAGCAGAGGTCTTAATGATGATGAAGATGAAATTTTAGAAATAATCGAAGTTGAAGAGCCTCTTGAACCTGTTCCAATGATGGACTCTTGTCTTCAAGTGACCGAAGAAGATATAGCATTATGTATGGGTTTCTCGGAAAATCCTTTACCAGAAGTAGATCAAGAAGATTTAGACGACCATCCACTTAGGATTCTTAGCCAAGAAAATCTAACAGTAGCGTCCACTTTCACGGATACTCTGTCCTTGTATAGTGAAGTCGAACGCCAAATTAGAAATGAGGCCTACCTTAGACAAACAATAGGATTTTACGCGGAAAAATATAGTGGAGAACATGGATTCGATATGAATCCACATGAAAGCTTACCTTCATCACGATCCAGAATTGACGATATAATGAGTTTAACTGAACTTTACGGTTCTCGACGTATGTTAGACAACAATGAAATGACGATTTCAAGGATTGCCCCTCAATTTCAATCACTATCTCTGTCAAACGTTCGTGATACAGAAGAATTTGGAGGCGACGGTTCCGTTTATAGTGAACCGGCGTATAGACCGAGTGACAAAATATGTAATAGTTGCAAACGAACCATGTCTAGGCCGGGAAGTGCAGTAGGAGAGTGTGAAGCATATCAAGATTTAGAAACACATAATGATTGCTATGGACCTTTCGAAAGGTACCGAGGAAATGACATAACTGACGCACGTATAGCTTCCCTCAGGCATCCCGATGGAGCATCAGATCCTAATTTAAGAGAAGAAAGACGAATACCCGGAAGCGGTGCTCCATCATTTAAAGAGCTAAAGTCAAACTTGCATCTAGAAGTAACACCTCCTGTTGTAACTTCAGAACCACGTACGGAAAAAAGTGACAAAGGTATAGCCAGAGTAGTTGCTTCTTCAAAACCTGATGGCTATGATAGCGGACACGAGTCTACACCGCGGACAGGTAAACACAGTCCCGCAACAACATCGAGACGTGCTGAGTCAGGCTACGATTCAGTTCCGAGAGATTCAGATGCATCGTCTCTAGATTCTTACCCAACGCGCCGAGCAGCTGTTGCTCGAGCACATGCGAAAAAACATACTACTGCAAAATACAAACAGCACAGCGACCGCTCCTTCTGTTCCTGGCTACGTAACCCCTTTACTTGCAAGTACGCGGACACAGACCCAGAAATCAGTGACTTCTAGAACAAACATAATAAAATGTATTTTAATTGTAAAATTCTAAATAGATATCATTAAGCTACGTTACCGAATTTAATCTGGAGACTGCTTTTGTACTCTAGTACTCGTATTTATAAAATAAATGCTTCGACACTGTCAGGTTACCACTGTATTTTTCTAGACTTACGAAAGCTTCTAGCTCTGTGCTCTAAACAAAATAATTTAGATAATTGTAACACTATTGTAAATACAGATGTTATGCAATAAATGCTATGACTTGTTAGCGTTTATCTTCTGCTCATTTTTGTACTTTTATACTGTCATCATGAGAATACCTCTATTTCCAATGTTCTGTGAAATCATTTTCAGACGTTGGAGTAGCTTTTGTACTGAGCCCACTTGTAAATTGTTCAAAGCATGTCTTCCTCTGTCTTCCCCTGTCTGTGACAATTTCATATCGAGGAAATATTTTCTATATCTGCACTGGCACTGACCTCATTGTCGTAATGTTATCTTACGCTTTTATTCCAATCACTTGGGAAAACTATTTCCCAATTATTCTCCATTTTGTATTTAGAATCCAAAGAAAGTTTATTGGGCTGTTATAACTTTTTATAAAACTATCGATATTTAATCAAACTATGTAGTTTGGGTAAGAACTTTTGTACAAATAACTTAATCCAAGGTGATTGGAATAAAATTCGTATAATTTATATCAATGTAACTAAAAATCTCGTTTCTAGGATTTAAGACTGTTGTCATTTCATTGGCCATGTTTTATATAGCTTTAACATTTTGATATATTGTAATAATGTAAACGAGAGGTTGGCAGACTGTAGTCTCGGCGTGAGACTCACTGCAGTTGTCAACTCTATCGAATGTTGGTGAACTTAGTTAACGCTTTATTATCAATGTTTTGTTATTGTACTATTAATATTACAAATATATATCCTAAATTCTACTATGCGTTCGTATTAGTTTACAATAAATTGTTCGATTTCGATTAATATTGGTTTTATTGCATTTTCAAAATATATCTAGAATTATTAAATAATCTAGAGCTCTTCTTGACCTGATAAATACTAAAATCGTTGCAAAGACCCACTTAATTGCAACCTACATTATAAACACGTTATATGTATTTTCTATACAAATAACAGGCTCTCTCTGCTTAAGGCAACATGAAATCATATAAATTCCTCACTGTGAAATCACAACACTACGAATACACACAATTTAAAGATTATTCGCTTCCTTAATCGCTTATGCCGTACTAAAGAGATCCAAACTGAAGCTATAGTACACTCAAGCACTTAAAAAAAACCATGAATAAATAATGTGATACCGAGCACTCCGGCGCCCCTGAGATGGGAATTTCCAAATCTTTTGGGGATATAAACTTTTTTCCCTCCTCGAAAGTGGAGCAACTTTCCCCTGTTAAGATGCAGCCCTATTATCTTTCATTTCGCCAGTAATTTAACATTCTCGGTGCGCCCCGCGAAAATCAAGCTATCAAATAAGATGTCTACCCTTCGTAGGGGTGACAACTTTTTTCTAGGGAATCTCCCAATAATTTGTTAAAGTGGCAGCTGGTTAGCCCATAACGCTTATCGGGTTCTAAAAAGATTTCACCGTTTTTACATTGGATGGGGAAAGTTATATTTTCATCGGTAAAGGCAATAAATTCCATTTTTTCCAACTTTTTATCGGAGATTTCTTGAATTTGTTGAAAATTACCGAGAGTGGAAAGTGTACTTTTTAATGCTAGGAAGTGTGATCGACTGAAATTGGGGAAGATGAAACTATTGAGATGGAAAGTGAACAAAGAGGGTGACAACCACTCTCAAGTAAATTGCGTTTTGTTCACAATCTCATCTCTGAAAATCCAGCGTATTATGTTAAGAAAAGAAGCATTTTGCATGGAATTTGATAAGAGCTTTGTTTCTAACATAAGATGAAGATTATTCGGTACCTATTATCTATCGCATGATCAACAATAACTGTATAAAGAATTAGGAAAGCAAACCTACAAATATAGTCTTCGTAGACGATAATACTATAACAAAATATTATAGTACATACTTGAAATTGATTGTCAAAATAAAGCAACCATAATATGATTTTTCTATAGAGGTAGAGTGGCGTTGATGTATGAATTTAGGCATTCCAAATAGGGACCAATCACTAGCATTAAATAATAGTGCGCTTAACTTGGGAATCAACTGAAACTGCCGAATTCATAGAGTAACTCCAAATTAAAACTACATACGTTTTAATGTTCTTGTAATAGACGTGTTTTAATCACGTCTTTTTAGCATTTATCTGAACACTCTAATCTGATCCTTACACCCTTATTAATATAGCATAAGTTCTTCAATAACATTCTCCTTTTGTTACAAACATGTCGCTAACTAAAAGAACATCTGATTATTTAATAAAGCCAACGCTGTCACATAATACAGGATCAATAAGTACAAAATACGGATAAAAATAATAGCTCCGAACAAAGAAGGCACACGCGTCGACCGGCGAGTCGAATCGCACGTGACAAGAACACAAATTGCGTACACATTCTCAGAATACTTCATACAATTATAAACGTTACAAAGCAAGAAATAAAACCTAATATTCTATGGTTAAAGGCGAGTGTGGTCTCTGAAACATTGGAACGTGATACATACTGAAATAATAACAAAACGAAAAGGCATCAGGGGTAGGTATTATGGTATATCAATCCTGACTCATAGGAAACACCGAAGGTATCACATTTGTCATGGAACATCAGTTTTCTGTAGGGTACTGAACAGCATACAAAGTAGGTTAAGCAGGCCATTCAAGGTAAGCCTCCCTTCTTAAATAAACTGCTAAAGGTAATAAGGTAAAGCCATTGGCTGGCCCGCCATACACAAACGTCAATTGGTTTTCGCATTTTTGGGTCTATTACCACATTCTAATTTATAATCCCGAAAATAACTACGAGTAAATAACATTCACAGATGCTACTAGATGTTTCACAGAAAAATCTAACAACTCTTTTCTACGTGTATTAACAATATATGTAATATCGCGATTACGACGCTGAGAAATGTTTCGGAATCGGGCTTAAATTCCATCTGATTGGGCAGCCCTTTCTTACTTGAAGAAAACGAAACAATCGAGCATCTAATACAAAAATAAATTGAATTCTCAACAAAATGGACTTTCGACTTTTCCATTGGTGACGAACAAAAATAATCCCACTTCTGTCGAATGTAAATGGGCGTTTTGACCAGCTGTGCTGGAACGTTGGAGGGTAATGTGGGACAAGTTGTATTGTATGGCGAGTTTTGTTTCTTCAAAAAGCCCATCCGGGGAACATTTCGGCGACACCGAACGTGTCCGGAATAAGGAGCGCATGGTTTACTGAACACTGCACGCTTTTGGCGAAGCAAGTATAAATTCTGCGCGACCCTTTGAATAGATATTCTTTGTTTATCTACCATAATTTAGCGCTTAGGTCTTGAAATAGTGTCTAGGGTTCGTTTTAGGGCTGTAAAATATAGTCGTACGTGAACAGTATCTCAAGTGACTCGTAACATTGCCACGCGAACAACAAATAAACGATATCAAGACGATTTCTTATGTACGGTCAGGTCAGGGCCTATATAAGAGAGTTTGGGGCCCATTTAGAAAGTAAAAAAAAAGGTTATGAAAAAAAAAAAGTAGGCCCAGTCCCTCAATTAAAAATAAATGCAAAATAAACTGCCAATAATATCTTTGCACTTACCGATCTAGGCAGCTCCAATCTCAGCACGGAATCTGGTATATTTTTCAAGGCGTCAAATCTGTGCGTTACACCGCACTGTCGCAAATCGAATTTGTCTCCTCCGGGTTGAGCCGAATCAATCTGCATTATCCCTCTGACATTCCGCTGCAAGAGACAAGAGGCAGCGGTTATCAACATATTCGTCTCATTCTCATCTCATTGGTACATTTAGGAAATTCTAAAAAACACTTATGACAATCGCTTTAGTGCGCTCGAATATCGCATCGGTATTGCCTAAAAGTTGGGTCGCGGAAGTCTGATAGCAGTCGCTTCGTCTAAAATACTGATATTCAGCCGCATCTGGTTAGACTGGAAGCCGATTCCAACATACACTTGCGTGCAAAAAAAAACAGTCAACCCCTTATTTTCTATTTGAGACTAAAATTATGTTTATCGGCTATCAAATAAAGCATTTTTTTAGCCACGAGCATAGATATTAAAACACTTACGAAAGTGCTAAAGCGGTGCACCAATGCCACAATAGTATTGCTTCGTAAATACTATGTTCGTAATGCCCCAAAATTTCTATTAGTACTATATCTACTATTACTACGTAACTATTAGTACTCTATCATATTGTATAGCATTCTCCTAGTTAAGCCCTTTCATTTGATACCCATATTGAGGGAGTTGTGAAAAAATATGTAATTTGCTATTTCGTGGCGGCGCGGGCGGCCATCTTGAACCGATTTTCATCAAACATAGCTAAGAACACTCCCGACTAATTCACCTTAGAAAAAAGAAACAAACTCGGTTCATCCGTTCGGGAGCTATGATGCCACAGACAGACACACACACACGCACACACACACACACAGACACGTCAAACTTATAACACCCCGTCGTTTTTGCGTCGGGGGTTAAAAAAGGCAGGAGGCAGATGACTCTATCTCACATCTTGGACCAAATCCCAAGACGTGTCGAGAGACGGCCGAAGCCGCAGCGATTTCTCAGGATTTGAGAGCGCACTCCAACTTAAAGCGCACGCACTTTAACGTGTTTACACTTCGCCCGCAGCCATCTCCGAGGAGATGATGGGAAATAGCAGCTTCTGCGGTGAGCAGGGATGCTGCCAATAATTTTATCGGAAATATTGTAAAATCCGAAAGTAGTATCATGAAACTTTTAAATAGTTGTAATAAAACACTGAAGACTTGAAGACGTCTTGTCTTTAGTGTTTTATTTCTTCAGTTTTGTAAACAAAACTTATTTAGAAGTCATATAAAATAATGATGTCAAATTTTAACTATTTAGTAGGTAGGTATATAAACCTACTAAATATGTTTTTTTTATAGTTCCTGTCTAATTAGATCAATACATACATAATATATTAGTCCTAGGTAGTTATCCATTCACGCACACAGGCATACTGCACACATACATTCACATTACGTTCATGCAGTCCACTCATCTAGTTAATAATTTAGTTCGAAATAAATATTCTTGGAGTAAAGACGCAAATAAAAGTTTTATTTCACTCAGCAAACAGATCAAGACCTAAAAAGACCTACAAAATAAAAAAAACATGAGTTAGGTAAATTTTATTTGATTGTTAATAAGGATCGCTTGGCACTCTGTAGGAATTCTTTTTAAAACTATTAATAAATAAATAAATATCCTGGGACATTTTACACAGCACCATCTGGTCCCAAACTAAGCAGAGCTTGTACTGTGGGTACTAGACAATGGATATAATACTTATATACTTTTTTTTTGTAAATACATACTTATAATACATAAGAAACACCCAGACAAACACAAACACTTAAGTTCATCACAATAAATGTTTGTGTCCTGTGGGAATCGAACCCACGACCTCGTGATAAGCAGTCCGGTACTCGAACCACTAGACCACAGATTAACTTAACGAGATGATTAACAATCATCCTTTAATAATTCAGATTATATGTTTTATAAAATATTTTTACAAACTAGCCTATTTATAATATTTGTGCTCAAAATTCGTCAAATAAGTTATATAAAAGTTAAATGTTCAACAAATTACCTCATGATAACTACATCAACTTCACTAGAAAATAATAACCAACCATTCATTGCACATTGATTAGATTTGATAGTCGTACTCAATACTCATCTAAAGACAATAAATAATATAACATTGCCAGCTTACATACGAGTACATTATGTTACTGTAATGTGATTATTTCAATAAAATATAGATAATCTTCAATAAAATACGGATTGTAATAAAAACAGAAATTCTTACAGAGTATAATTCTGCGTTCGTGCTTATGTTACTCACATAATTATCAATTCACATCTTTTTCCCGCGGTTTTAAGGATTTTAAGGCAAACGTTGTGCTGTCCAAAGACCATGTCCTTGGCTAAACTTTTTGACGTGAAAAGGTAACGGGCAAACAGATAAACAGACAAGATTTAATAATTATGAATTTATGACCTACAAGCTTGAGCGATTGTTGCTTTAAAATATACCCCATGTTATGTTAATTAAAAAGGAATTGATATCTCATGCTTTAGTTTCCGTTTTCTTTGAATCCCTACAACGCATAGTTAAGTATTACACTACACAGTCAGTGATACATTATTACTAACTTAATAGTTAATATACTATTTAAATTATAGTAAGTAATAAGAACTACAATTCCTGTGAGTGATAATCGAGCGAGAATAAAGTTTTACTGTTCTACTAGTAGTAATTCCTAAATGAAGAAACATGACATAATATCTCAGGTAATTCTTATCGACGAGGACACGTTCCCAGCTAATTTACCACGAGAAAGCTGGGATCCGTACAAATGACTTCTCAGTGTAGACTCCCGCTGTGACGCGTTTATGCGACTTTGCTATAATTATTTGTGCAGGCGTTTCAATTTTTCACGCGGCGTTCTTGTGATGTTGGTGGCTTTTTATACGTAGGTACAGTGTTAAGTATTAAGTTGGCTCCGTAAAGAGTCACTATGAGAACCTTTTTAGATTATGTATTGCTACTTTTTTCCCATACATCAATAATTGTAAAATCGACTTTTAAGGTCCTCTACGTTGCTTTCGTTTGAAACAACTTCATATCAATCTGCAAATCTGTATTTGTTTAAATAAATATATTTTATGGTAGGAAGAATAGACAATAATATGACTTGCCATCACGCCTATATTTACCGAAGATTGGCAGAATTGTAGGTACTGATGTGTTTACTGTCATCGTCGTCAATGCTTATGACTAAATTACACAAAAAAAACTACTAAAATACGTAGTTGTCAGAAATCCTAGTACATTTCCAAACCTCGCCATCAAAACTGACAAGCAGTATCTCAGAAAGTCAGAGCTCTATTCAGCAAATCTAGGTGGGACGCAGAGCAGGAACATTTCGGGCCATTAACCGTGTCTGTACCGGGTTCGGGACATATCGATTGGCGGCGCATAAAATATGTCCCGGCGACCACGTAAATAAGCCGATGCAGGCTGCGTTATAATGTATTGGCTACTCTGTTATAGAATGCACGGCTGAATTGGATGATTGTTTGAATTTGGAATGCTTTTGTTTTAGATTCATCATTCAAACTATTTGAAAATTCAATTTGTTCTAGAATGTGTCTTTATTTTTAATGAAATAAATAATTTTATTATTTCACAAAATCATTATTTCTCTCAGATTTTTCCACCAGCATCCTTCAGCATGCCAATTTACGAGCTAATACGACTGTATTATAAAAAAGACATAAAAATCCTCTTATTACTCGCAGATGCTACCCCTATAATTCTTACTTTATTAAGCCCTTATTGTCTCCAATAAAAATTTAGAAGATCTCCTATAAAAACGTGGTGTAAGTCTGTGAAATGATAAAACCAGTAAATCAGGACACAGCTCGGTTGGAGGAAGTGTTTATAAGAATTTATGTGTATTTAAACGACTTCTTTCAGCATCTGCTTGTAATAAGTGTGTCATAAACTCATAATGCGTTGTATTTTACGCACGCGGCGTGATTTTATGCAGGATCTTCTTTTTAGTTATGCCAGGATTCCGTTGAGACTGAAGCTGTAATAATCACAGACTGATAAACAATGCACAGCTTAAGAGGGGTCTAGAAGAATGTAAACTTATGTCCCGGAGTTTCTTGTACAACGTAGAAGGGATGTTATGAGAAATTCGCACTTAAGAAAGTTAGTTCTGTATTTTGTGATATTTTTTTTTTTATTGAAAAAAAATTGGGGTATAGGTAACCCATTGCGAATACTATCACTTAATCAATAAAAATAAAGACATATTTGTAAACAAAGAGCACTAAAGAAAATAAGAATAATATTAACAATTACAAGTTCTGAAAACAAAAGTCTTTAACATTCAAACAATGTTACACACAGTACATGAATTTATTGAGTTTGTAAAAAATAAACACATAAGAAGGAAAATCCTATTTTGATGCAAATCATACGCAGGTGTATCAACGATCCATCTTGCGTACATAAACTATACCTACGTTACGCTACGTTACGCGTGCGTGTCTATAAAAAGTGACAGTTCGCAATTTAAATAATATATACCGTTCCGTTTATGTTTCAAATCCGAGCTTACGGTTTTGTAGTGCCGAGAATACGCACAGAGCGGCGATAAAATTTATTGTCACCCGTACGACATCTGGTGCCTTCCCCTGATTGTGGTGTAAGAGACGAGTAGTGAGCGATCGATACAAAAATAAAAAGACCACTCCATTTATAACAAAATAATTTTCATAAGTGAAAATTATCATGGTTTTCCCTATGGCTTTCGGGTTCTAACAAGCACAGATATAAATAACCTGTTTACGCCAATGTTTTTGAACGCTCAAAGTTCACACTTACTCTTATTAGATTGTGTTCGCGTCGGACTAATATTGACCAAAAATACACGGCCGTTTCACCACCTCTGGCTAGCTGCTAACTGCCCGATAAATTCGAAAATAATCCATAATTTGTATGAAACTATCTGTCAAATAATTTATCGGGAACTTATAAAGAGGTGGTGAAATAGGCCCTAAAACTAACGATTTTCCCCGGCGATTACACAATCACAATTTGTCTTTATGATTCTTATAGAGTTTACACCGTGTTTGATGATAATCGTAGCATCGTAACGTTTATTGGATATTTCCGGGTTAAAAATATCTTGATTCTCCATCTAGTAAGGAAAAAAGGATAATCCTTTGATTAACATTTATTGATTGTTTGGCAATCGTAAGTTATAACGACTAAGCCATGATTCCTTTCTTGATTAAGGAGATGTCTCGCTTCCGCTCATGATTTACACCGCGGAATCAGAAGACGAACGCAAACTGTTTCCGAACGTACTCAACATTCAGAAGAATAAAACCTTCACAATCTCGTTGTGTACACGTAAATTCAGTTAAAAAGTTACCCTCAACGATACAACATACGACGATAAGACCCCTGTGGCGGGTATATTGGCCTTTTAGGGCTAGACTCAAACTTTGACGTAAGCAGGTTAGGCTTTATAAAAAATGCCGTGTGATGAATGTCTTTGAAAGTCGACCCTAGAGCTTAATTTTGTTGGTAGCTCAACATGACCTTTGTCTCTGTTTTCCGTAAATATTATTATAATATAGCGTAGGTTATGTATGTATTTGTATTCCATATATTTCCTGTAGTAGGACAATTATTATTAATGCAAAACCATTATATAATCAACAGTTACTTTATAGGTATCAAACAAGTGATTGCCATATACATAAAACAATCAAACGTCTGATAATAAGAGGTCATAAATTAAAAAAAAATAGTTTGCACAGTCGACCTAAGTAAAGACATCTTTATGTCTGAAAAAGTTAAGGAAACAAAGCTACCCATTCAAGATGTTTGAATTTAAAATTTTATGTTTGAATACTTTGAACGTAAGCCCTGCTGTAAGGAGATAAGGAAAAATAGAATTTATTTCAATACGGTTTTGCATATTAATTAAATTTCTTTTTTACCGACTTAAAAAGGGGCAAATATTCAAATATGAAATGCTCGGTGAAATGGAATGTAATAATAAATATTTAAAGTTATGTTTTGCTAACTTAAAAAAAGTAAATCAAAAACGTACACGAATATCTGTTTTAAAAAAAGAATGAGTATAGTATATCCTGGGACATTTTTACACAGCACCATCTAGTCCCAAACTAAGCAGAGCTTGTACTATGGGTACTAGACAATGGATATAATACTTATATACTTTTTTTTTGTAAATACATACTTATAATATATAAGAAACACATACATAGTACATACATATATACATACATACATATATAGTATGAGTATATTTATAAATATTATCTATTATGAGCGAATGACACGACACGACGTTTTACTTCGGGTAAAACAAAAATATTCTCTATGCCATAAAAATCTATTGATAAAAAATAGACTATATATACCTCAGTGCCTACTTTTGTATAATAAAACCCTCTAAATTACTACTTTTCAGCATACTTGAAACATGAGCCCTGAATTTATTTATTATAAGGTCATTATTTATTTCAAATACACACGCATACATATACTACATATTTACCCATAACTACAAAGAGATCGTACAAAATGAAAACAATATAAGGTATAAATAAAATTATTAATAATTAGTGCAATTCACGTCGACCATTAATCTCAAACACTCAAAATTCATTTGCCCCAAAAATGCAACAGCCACCCCCGCCGTTAAAATTAAAGCTAATTAACTTTTTAACTCTACCTACCCCCCAGTAGCCACCGGCGTATAATTAAAACGGAACAAAAGTCAACTTGATACTACCCTAAGGAGTTGCGTAGAGCTAGGTAGGTGTAGCATTCTCCGAGCTTTTTTACGCGCGTAACTTTATGGCGACCGTGCCGCGTAATTAATTTGGAAAATTTGCGTTTAGGTCGTAAAGGAAGGAACTACGTTTCATTTTTGTGTGATTTTGTGGAATATGTTTGCGTAAGGGTCCCGAGGATTTTACTTTTGTGGTTTATATCGGCAAACAAGCAGATGAGACCCAATGGTGAGTACTCATCACCGCCCATTGCAGGTACCCGCAACACCAGAAGCGTTGCTAATGCGTTGCTGCCGACTGTAAAGCAACCGAGAGGCGGAACTCTCACGCATTCTGGATCTCATCATCAAGACCATATCAGCCAAAAGAGGTCCACTGTTCAACAAAGGCCTCCCCAATAGACTTCCACAAGGACCGGTTATATGCCGCCTCAACCGCATCCAACGAATCCCATCGAACTTTATCAGGTCCATCTCGTTGGAGGCCGACCTATGCTGCGCTTTCTTGTCGTCGCGTGTTTTTCCTAAGGGAATGACAAGGGGTTTCTGTGAAATGATGTTGACTATCACCATATCGAGTTTATCACAATATCCTGTGGTCAGTAGCCAAACTACTTCGAAAGTTCTCGAGTGTCCACTAGAGGGTTGAAGTGGAAAAATGCAGGAGACTCAAGGTACTGCCTAGTCAGGGCTAAAGATGCCTAGTATGGGGAATACATGTGCATATAAATGTGTGCATTTGAGAATCAGCAAAGGCACGATGTTGACTTTTATAAGTCAAGTGTTGTCTTTTTAGGGAACACCTAAAAATAATACTACAATGTACCTTCCAACACTACCTACCTAGATTTTATATATCCCAATCCTTACCAATATTATAAATGTGAAAGTAACTGTCTGTCTGTCTGTCGTGCTTCCACGGTAAAACTACAGAACCGATTTAAATAAAATTTGGTACACAGATAGTCTAGAGCCTGAGAAAGGACATAGGCTACTTTTTAATGCGAAAAAAGGGCTGTAAGGGGTTGAAATAGGGGATGAAAGTTATAACAAATACCCAGACCACGCGGGCGAAGCCGCTGGCGGAAAGCTAGTTTTAGATATAAATGTAGCAGTTGCGCTTGGGATCAGTGATGGACCAGTGATTGACCAGTGACCTGTGACCAGTTGACGCCAGGACCTCCAAGTCCTGGCATCGACTCCCGGGTCGAGCAAAGTTGTTGGGTATTTCTGTGAAAATCTCAGTAGCAGCTCGGAAGTTGGATTTGTGCCTGGTTGATGGCAATAAGCTCGCCCCCTATTACATGGGACCTAAACATACCGGCGAAATTTTGGTGTAAATTAATACACTTCTGCCTAACGTTTCGGGGAATATAGGCGTGATGGTATAATACACGCAAGTTTCTAACGTTTACTAAACAAGTAGAGCAAAAACAAAACAATATATTGAGTGAAGTAACATCTGCTACCAAACTGGGACTAGTAATGTACCTACCTACTTGTATGTGGGGGGCTACCATCGGATTCCCTTTAAAATTGGCCTGGGAACGTGACGGGAAAGCGAATCTCGGTGTCCATTATTTTAATAGTTTCGCTTGCTTTTGTCTTACCCTCGCCATAAAATTAAGAAGCGAAAAGCTTAAGGAGTAGCGTCTTGTAAGTCTCTGTTCGATTTATGTGCTACATTTTTTTTGCCGCAATTTTAAGGGCACATCGTGCATGTAGTGCGTGACGTAATTTGGATAGATCACGTAATAGTTTGATGCATCTTTTAGCGCAGTGATCGAGGAATCGGTGCTGCATTTTATGGGTTCGGATCAGTAGGAAACAAATACTTATTTGTCTGGATATGAACTATCTGCATTGTATCTGTTTTGGTTAGTTTAGTCGTCGTATTTTTTACTTCAGTGTTCTGTCCTCCTGTTTACACTTCGCCCCAATACTAAAGCGTTCAATTTTCTGAATCTAAGCAACAGGTCCTTAGATACGCACCTAAAAAAAATACAGAAAAACTAGCCTTTTATTGTAAAAACACCAAATCACGTCAATTGTCGTCAAATTACACAGAATGCGCCCACAAGAAGTGATTTGGTACGGAAAACTGTCTAAAATCAGTGTGAAATCAGTGACGATTTTGATACCGAGATCCTGTACAGTTGTACATAAAATTATCGCAATCTCTTTTAGGTTCAATATTCGCTCAGAATTCCGCATTGGTACAGTCGCTACGAGCAATAATCGAACAGTTCGCAATTTAGATAAGGGAGCTCGACGTTACACTTGAGCACTTCATTGTACACACTTAACAGACTGCATTAGCTTTGAGCGTATTAGCATACAAGATAAGCTCTCCTAGATTGTACGTAAGGCTTGTAGACTATTTGCTTGACTGTCGGTTTCTGTCAATACTGCACTGACTAGAATTTAATATTTATTGTTTTTTGGCAAGTAACTTAGATAAAATTGGATAATACAAACAACAACCCTTAATACTTACTTTGGTACACAAAACACATTAAATCATAGACTTAATCGTATTAATTCCAAATTTCGAAAGACCAGTTTTATGTGTCAAAGGACCAAAAGCCTCTAGGCTAGCCAGCATTTAAATTTAAGTTCACAATTTACCATATGCCGATGTCAGTTTTTTACGGATGCGATAGGTTAAATTAGCACCAACTTTAAAAAAATCTGATCACAAAGATATCTCTACACTAGATTTTAGAGCTTAGTAGATACTGGGGCAGCACTTGTCCAAGATAATTTCTTCCATGATCTTCTAAATTAATATAAATCCTATTAATATTATATTATTTCACGGAACAAGGTGCCTCAGGCCGAAATCCATTTATTTTCCTCATTTTTTACCTTAACAACGAAAACCAATTTATCGCCGCATCACCGTTTCAAATGACTCGTTTAATATTTTCTCCAAATAATCCTTTCTGCTTCAAGGCAAAAGAAAAAAGATAAATCCACGTCGCGGGGAAACGGGGCAAAATCGATATACGCAAATCAGTGATAACAGGGGCCTCTAAACTTTTACCGTTTATTTCCCGACCCCGGCCTCCCCCGGCATCTTATCGCCTCCGATCTACAAATCCAATTTCCTAAAATAGGGATCGATCCGACAAATCATCTGGCCAACTCTATTATCCCCCATTCCATTTATCCCAGAAGGGATATCGCACGATGACTTGCTTAGTCGAAGCCTTTAGTGGACACTAACGCGGAAAAAATATAGAGTTGCGATTCGATTTGGTATCGATGGCAACCGATTCTAAAAGAGCCTTCTTTATTTTATTATATTGAAAACAACCTTTTGGGGTATAGTTGTTTCGTAATCTGATCTGAATTATGTTTAAAGCGTAAACAGAAAAAACTTCGTATAGTTTTAAATATTCTTTTATCTTAGGTTAGTAAGTAATACGATACGTAATACAACTTTATAAAAACAGATCGGTATTATTTATTTATTTTTATTAATTACTACGGATCCACCAATTGCAGTAACTAAAAAAAAACTAAATTTAAAATAATATAATAATAATAATTCCTCAAAACAACCACGTAAATTGTTATTAATTTTTATTAATATTGTACCATATACACCACATCAGCCTTTATGGTGCGGTCAATTTATATTCATAACAGTATCCCGCTGTAATCCTCAGTAATTATAAACATCATTACAGTTAGAATAACATTGTAGTGACGAGAGACGGGAGGCAGAGGTCATAAAGTGCCTCAGAGAGCGTCCCGCTACGGGGAATACACCGGGACAGACCGAGGTTACAGGGAAAAGCGGAGAATCTGACTCAACTCACTTCCTTATCACACAATTTATTACTGTTTATCTTATGGCTAAAAGTTGGCATTAATTCTGTGGAGCTCAATGACATTACGTACAATTGGTGGAGTGCATATCAATTTACGATCTCCAGTTTTGTGACTATTGTGATGCCGATGCCGTCGAACAGCCGTTAGCGATCATATTTTTAGACGTGTTTTGTGTATTATGTATGTTTTATGATTACGGCCAAGACCTGTAGCTATTTTCCAAGCTAGAGCTCAGGACTCGATCGTGATTCGCTTCGAGGTTTGTGGCAATCGACGATTACGGAATGGGATGATGATGGAATGACAATAATAACTAGGGAATTTCAACCAACTCCCACTCACCTGTCTCTGTCTCCTGCTCAGACCTAGGATGTCTACAATGTGCCCTAATAAAAATATCTATTACACAGTCCCGTCTTTCCCTTTTTTCTGTTATATTCGTAAGTTTTAATTCTAATGAATTAGGTATCACACACTTACAATGGTGAAGGAAAACATAGCGAGGAAGACTGCATGCATGAGAGATTTTCACAACGTGTGAACTCTGCCAACCAACATTTGATTTGTGAGGTGGATTATAGTCTAACTCCCTCTCATTCTGAAAAGAGATCGGTGCCCAGCAGGGTCGATGATGAACACATTCTCGTTTAGGTCCTCACCGCAATTACGGCTACATAAAATACCTAGGCCAATATTCGCCTAGTGCCTTTATTTTGTGCTATAAAGCTAAATCGCTTACACATTAACCTCGCACCACCCCACCATATTTGCATGTCGTACCTACAATACCTTCCAACCCTTCCAAGCCGCTTGAACCTTAGCCAAATGGCACCGTACCTGGATTTGGAACAGACCAAATTACCTAGACCCTTGCCCGTGCCCTGCGTAAACTAAAATATATTAAGCGGGTGACTTTGTATGTTTAGTGAGAGGTCAAGTTAATGTGGTTAGTGGGACGTAAATCATAATCTCAGGATTGGGGGTCGCATTGCTGATGTTGGGGTCGTATAAGAAAGTGTAAGCGATTTTTGGTGTCGTTTAGTTACAATTTTAATGGTGTAGTGGCCTTTAGGGATGCGACGGGTTTATCTGCTAACATAATATTAAAACTTTTTGGGTATAGAATGGTTGTTTACTGTGCTAGGCTTGGCGTGTGAAGGGACGACGTGTGTTGCCCCTACAACAACATCGGCCATTGTTCTTTATCGGTCAGAATTAATAAACTATCCATCGATTGTTTTTCTTACCGGATAACTTCTACGAAGCTTATGCCAAATTTCAATTTCAATTTCAAGTCTTCGCTTCAAAACACGTTAATTTCTTAAAATATCATAACGAAATTTAATCAATCAAAATACCTCCTGCATGATTTTTCTAGAGGTCCTATAACTCGAGAGAGTGGAATTGTGTACTCGGTTGATGACAAATTAGGTTCGCCCCCTATAACCTACATGTAAGGGTATGTAAACATAAGTTTAAATTTTCCTAACTGAAGAAAGTTTCATCTGTGAAAAATGTTACAATTCTCGTGTACAACAATAAAAATGGCGGAACATATTGCATCCTATTCGTAACTGCTACGAACGGAATGATAAATATAGAGCAGAAGCGCATCACTATTGATCCGCAGGATTCCCGGAGTATTAATAGAGAGCATTATGCCCCATCCCTATTCTACATAACTGGCCACGAATAGAATTTTATTGAACTTTTTTAACTGCCTGTTCGGTCTGGTCTAGTGGTCTTTAACGCAGCTGCTGAACATGAAGTCTTGGTTGCGACTCCCAGGCGGATATTTTCCCGTTTTTACCGTTTTTATGTATTGTGATGAATAGAAGTGTTTTTTTTTCGTCTGGGTGTTTCGTATAAGTATTATAAGTAAGTATGTATTTACAAAAAAGTATTTATAAGTATTGTACCTACCATAGTATCTATTCTTAGTACAAGCTCTGCTTAATTCTGAACTAGATGATGCTGTGTAAAATAACCCAAAATATATATTTGTTTATTTGATTACTTGAAAACAATCTGAGAAAATGTTTGGTCAAAGTCAGAACCCACACTCGTAAACGTATCAAAAAACATTTTGACAAGAACGTAAACGTGTCAAACAACGTTTTGACACAAACGTAAACGTAAGCGGAAAACATCAACAAGAGATATGCGCCTACAGAATACGCCTGTATGGCACGCGGCGAGTCCGCGACAGTTATCCGAATGTCAATTAACAACACTTAGCGCGGCTCCGGTGTTAATGTAACTATGCTACACGGATTTAATGTAAGCACAGCTTCATTATAATCGATTAATTTTATATACAATCACGCCTACCCCAAGGGCTAGGCAGAGCCTCGCCACAGAACCACCCCAGACACGTTACTAAAAATCCAAACTTTAAGCTGTCATTATGATTTTCACTGAAATATCCAATATTTATTAAACAGTGTGCACTATACCTACACTGTTTAATAAATATTGAATAGTAAAGATTGGATAATACCGTTAATAGTCCTGTACTTAGGTACACTTTCCCTGTTATACATTATTTTAAAATTAAAAGGGCAATTATTATTGTATGAATAAGGGGACACCAACGGGTAAAATTGTATAATTGCTCACTGCCATTCAAATCGGCGTCTGGTAAGAGGCGAGAAAAGATTTGACTTGCTCCGTGGTAAGACCTCTTGCGGTCTGACTGGCCATCACCCTTAGTCGATCATAAGGCATCTGTCTGTATTTCGGGCATGAGAGCCAGTTCACCCTCTCGGTTGTTTTGCAGTCGGCAGGGACTTTTGATGACTACTTACACCATAAATAAGTACGATTCAGCTACAGCAGCCGAAGATGTAGTACTTACTACCTCAGATTATGGATTTGTGCATAGTTAGTGTTAACCGGGTCACCATATGGACCTCAATAATACCGTACGGATTGTACTATACAACAGAACACCAGCGGTATGTTATATTTGAATAGGATTTCCAACATCACAAATTCATAAAGTAAAATGCAAAATACTGCGTACATTAAATCTACCCCATAACGCACTAAAAGCGTTAGTTCACTCGGATTCCGTCAAAACATGAAAAAGCACGCAACGAGTGACATCCAACCCTTTGTCCGCCGCGGGCCGTGCGTGTCTGTGCGAGTATCGATTGAGTGCGGGTGAATAATGCACGCGTACGTCCGCGAGCGTCGTCCGCCACCCGTTGGCGTCCGTCCGCCGGTCAATTAGTCGCCTCGCACTGCACTCACTGTTGCTGCATTGTTTTTGATGCAAGCTTTATCTAGCGAGGAAGTGGTTTGTAAACAAGGTCCTGTTATTGTTATACAGTGATGTAAATGACGAAGATCTTAGGTGCAATGCGAAGGCTTTCAAGGATCCTTACTCTATTTTAATCAAATAAGTAACAAGACATTATTTGTGTGTAATCTGACATCTCAACACTGCTCTTTCGTCAATAAGTTAAATCCATAAATTGCCCCACATGCATAATTATGTATTGTTTATCATTATATCGTTGAGCGTCTCTCTGATACAGGTACTGTTATTTAAAATTGTCATGGAATACTTTTCCTAAATCTGCATTAAAAAAAAAAATATCATCCGACTCGGTGCAAATATTTACCATCAACTACACGTTTGAAACTACAATCTTTAGGGCCCGTTTCACCACCTCCTGATAAATTCTCGTTAAATTACTAGGCAAATAATTCCATACAAATTTTGTTCCATTTTTTAATTTATCCGGCTGTTACCCGCTATCCAGAGATGAAAACAGACCCTTAGCGACTTTATCTACTATGTCCCAATTACTGGAAAAATATTCCACCTAACTACTATTCTAAGAATAAAATAAGTAACGATGCAATGAACTATAAACAAGATTGTCACACAACTTAATAATTTCTTCACAGTTCACTAAGTTTCGCGAATCTAACCTCCACTCAACCACGCAAGTATAGGGTGCCCTCGAAATGCATTGCACGCGTCATTAAGCACGACGTGACGTCATTGCACACGACGTGTCACCGCATTGAATGCGAACATGCAGCGTGACACGAAATTAACAAGAGATGGCAATACCTACCACCATTTTAGGTTAATATAGTTAGTCGTAACATGATAACAGACCACCTAGTGAAGGTCTCCGGGAGTGTTGTTAGATGCTGGTATGGATGATGTTGGATGATGGAAGTCTATGAGGGAGGTCTTTGTTCACCAATGGACCTCTCCCTCTTTTGGCGATATGATAATGCTGATGAATAGAATTGTTGCTGGTCACAGAAATTGCAGGAACGAATTACATAAATACATCCATCCCCATCAGTGGCAACATGTCAATCTTAGTATGAGAGAGGGGGGAGCAAACAATGCTTATACTTTGTTTTGCTCTATGGCAATAATAGATACGAATAGTATAGTGACTATTCAAAAGAAGAGAGAGAGAGAGTTAAGATAAGGAGTCTTTGCTACTGAAGTCCACAGGCTAATTATGTTGATAATATCAAAAGTTTTCTCACAAATCAGCTTATCTCCTTTGGTCCCCATTCACTCTAATGTCATGGATTCATGTCAATGCAAGTCCTGCTCCTCTTAATATGTGCTTGTGAATTTCCAACTAACTTAATACCATAATAGGAATATTGAATAAACGACCGACCCACATAAGCCGGGACCGGATTGATAAGGCGAAGTAATTAATTTTTCATCTCGGCACTGGTATTGTTCCTAAGCCCCTAGTTAGTGATTCTGTGTGTACAAAATTGTGCGTGGCAGTTGGTTGGTTGACGCGCAGCCGGCTTGTGCCATCTCGCGTCAATAATAAATGTTGGGAACACACATATTTTGTGGTTTTTATATTAATGTACACGTAAGGAACCCACTGAATAATTTTCACGTTGTAAACAAAGGAAAACATTGTTATCATTATTTTTTTAAAGAATATTTGTAGAGTTTCATTTCGGTTCTTTTCCGGTCAAATTATTACCAACAATAATTTCAATGCAATGAAAACTAAAAAATAAATAAATACTACGACATTCAAACTTTTTCAAATTCAGCGAAAATTCTTTAAAAGAATTCGCTCCGAGTCGTCGCTAGTCGGTAATCAAGCAAGAGCACGTAAATGAAAAACTCGAAATGTGGAAGGTTCGGCGAGCGGGAGGTACCACTTCAAATATTCTCTATCAAAAAGTTCGACGTGTCAATGGACGTGCAAATTAGATTTGTTAGTGGACGTTCGAACTGTTACGTGTCACGTCATCGACGAAAAATCGAGAGGGTTAGCTAAACACATTTGAAGCATCGACAGGTATGGATGCACGTATTTGGAGGGTTGAAACACAATGTTACATAATGTTTTATATAATATATTTATTGTTTAATTACCGGAAAATTAAGGCATCATTGCATTTATCATTATGAACAACATTTACGAAGAAACCAACCTTGCAAATGCGAAACAAAAATTTAGGGATATTTTTATAGGTAGTTAAAAAATAAGGGCTTATTAACTGGTTTCGCCCTCTACGCCAAAGTGAATATGACGGAAAAACAAGTGCCCTTCAGTGCAAGAAGTCATTATCAATACATTTACTGTTTCACTGTCGAGCACGGGTCTCTTCTCTCTCAAAAGAGAGGTGTTAGTTCATACACTGCGTTCTAGACCCTACCACTATCGAAGAATTTAAAAAAATATTGCCCAGCTGACCACTATAAAAAATAAACTGGGATTGTCTTTGGCTGGTAGATACTTAAACTGACGAACTGATTATAATGCAGTTTTTTGTATTACCAAGAAATTATTTAAGTTTGCTACAACAAATATTCGGATACATTACAGTAATATTGATTCAACAGTGAAAAACTCTCCGTTTGGCTCGCCGCCTAATTACGGGGCATATCTCGCTAATTACTGCCGTGTGATCAAAGCTATACGATATTATAGCGCATATAACAATGTATTGTTCATACTCAATCGATTTTGGCGATTAGGTTTTGCCTAGCTTAGGTATAGGTACTTATCTCCACTACGGTTGCGGGTTCGATTCCCATATGAGGCAAATATTTTACAGCTACAGATAGTTGCTCCGGGTCTGTGTGTTTATACATTTTATTGTGTATTATTATTTTGTGTATACACGAGAAATACTCAGTGCCAAACCTTTTTATTCTAAGGATATCGGTATTGCCTATAAAATTTTAGGACAATACCGACATCTTACGAAAAACATAGTCTTCAGGTTGTCAACGACTGCTATCACACCAGAGAGTCACTCTAATTAGGCCGAAAGCTGAAAATATCAGTTCACTGTCAAATCACTAAGCTTTCTACTCCTTCTTTAGCTTTTGGATCATATAATAACACTGCTTTTAATAAAAAGAAAGTAAATACGTAATATCTTTAGACCTCATTTGATTAATCCTGGCAACATCTACCTCGGATGCTTTACCGACACAAGTTTATATTTAAAAAAGTTTTACGTCAACCTGCACGAGCTAGTCCTAGGAACTTAGCTTGATTAAAATCTAGTACGTCCGGTGGTCTACATCGTAAAAAGATTGTAGTTAATAAGTTTTTAATAAATAACATTATAAGAAGCGACGTCAAAACTAATAAGGTTCTGGCAACATTTTTATGGCTGACGTTATGGAATGAAGATAGATTTTTTTTTTAAAGATTATGGTGTTTCATAAAATGCTCTCGTTAGATAGGATGGCAAGGGAAGAACCAAGGCACAGTCAGGATCCTTCAGTTTTCTTTTAAGTTGTCCCATTGAAGATTTTATTCTATGAAATACTTAGTAGCAGTTTGGAGCTGGGGTTGTGCCCGGGTAATAGGCTCGCCCCTTTTTACTTGGGACCTAAATAAACCGGTGACCTGAACCTGTGAGAGTGTACATTAATACTCCTGTGCCTAACTCTTCAGGAAATAGAGACCTGATGGTATGTTAAGTTCATAGCCAAAAAGCCATCAGCTCAGTATTCATACAAGAGAATACCAAACGACTATGATCATGGGTCTAATATTTCAAACAAAAAGACGATATTCAATTTCTTTCAAATATAACTTCAATAGAACTCGTGTATCAAGAAAGCGGGGTCCACAAGAGGGCCACTCAGCCTGACTGACGGTTTAATGGAGCCACATGTATTTATTCAGAGCCTTGTCGCTTCGGACCACGCCGCCGATGGCTAAGGGAATTCATGCGGACCATGTATCTAATACAGAGTGACGTTATTCCTTTTTCAGTTCTTTAAAAAAGAACAAAATGTAAATGGAACAGCTTTTTATTGATTTTGTCACGATTGAAAGCTAAAGTGATATCATTACACCGATATTAGATAAAGCTAACACAGTGAAGTGGCAATGGACGAATCACATCTCTCGGAGAACCAACAACCGTTGTGTTGAAGAAAACGAGTTTTTGAGTAAAGACCGTGGGAAGACAACTGGTAGCAATCAGATGAAAACAGCTGAAGATCGGGGTCTGTTTTCACTGAGAGGGCTATAGGTCCAGCAGTAGAATACAAATTGAATTCGGGTTAATAATGATATCATTAACTTTCGACGTTTCGGATCCTTTACATGGTCACAGGTAGACTTAATACATGTCACAGGTAATATAATTTCTCTCAACAGTCCATCGCACGACTCCAGATCGATGGATGTGCGTAGGACGCACAAAAATTCGCCACCAAACAATTTCAAGTTGTGTGTATATATATTATGTACTGTTAACAAAAGAGTTAGGTATACAGGCATCGAACAATAACTTGATATGTGGGCAGCTAACACCACCTGCGTTTTGACACAAATATTGCACGACTTATATACAATCTTTGTCAAAACAAAACACAAATGTTAGCTGCTTTAGTGCTTGTAAAGCCACACTTTTGTCGTCTGTCCATAATAATTTAGCCTTCATAGTACTCTCATTTACATTTTACTACCTCTTGCATAGTACTTGCTTGACTACTTAGCTTGACGTCTTAAATAAAACTCAACGAAATAAACCTCCTTCAAACATTTCAATTCTAAACAGTAGCGTATTGCAAGCTTCGCCCCCACAGGGCCCGATCTTTACTATAAGAGGGCCCGTTATCTAAATCAAATGCCCTCTCCGACGCGACACAGCTTGTACGAGATTTTTAAAAGGATCCGTGTTAAATGGGTAAAAAGGGTAGACGCATATTGTAGCTAGATGTGAGTCTGCAGAACAATCTTTCTGTTTGACCGTTTCCTTATGTTTGTGAAGTTATATTGGAGAATTTCCTTGTTTGAAATGTGATTGTGTTTGAGTTTTCTGTATATTTCAGTTCTTGTTTAGGTTTGTTATTATTCGTTGGAGTCTCAATTCGAATGTAAGTATATGTGTATATTTTTACATAATGTTTTTGCAAAAATTTGCTTGAAACATAGATTTTTACTTTGCTTTTCTGTTATCCGTTAATGTAATTTAATAATAATTTAAAAAATAATAAGCTAATTATTATTAAATATTTACCAAAGTAAATAATGAAAAATAAAAAGCTGGTTATAATCTCTTTTTAAAGATTTCTTTAAAAAAGAACAAATTAATTGAACAAAAACAGTTCTTATACAATTTTGTTTTATTTGGCTATTTTGTTCGCCATGTTTATTTTTAACGACATCTCTGTTATTCAATGGTGTAGTTACTTATGTACAAATACTTAATAATTTTTGTTTTTTTTAGACCGCTAAGTGTACGGTTAGATAAAAATCACTGCACTCTAAGTACTTTTAGCAAACTATCCAAGTAATATGCACCTACTCGGCATAAACCCAAGCTCGACGCGGAACTTTTAAAGGATTTCCTCAAATCTCTTATTGAATTGTCAGGATCTAAGTAGCATTCAGTAGTTGCACCTAAGTTTCTGTTGACTCAACTTTTTCTTCCCTCGGCTTGTTTTATTATGTAAATAGCACCGCATTGAGTGTGTGGTGCGATCCAATCTTGGGGACCTATTACGTATACCTTTCGATAGAGTTGTATAATGTTTTGCTCTTACTGTAATTGAATATAAACAATACTTTTTTGTAAAATGTAGAGAAACGTGTCGAAAAAGTTTTGATGTGAAACTTTTTTAATGAGTCCAAAGTTTATATAGTACAAACTTTCCGCCAGCAGGTTTACCGCGTGGTCATAGAAATTATTACCTGTGTTACTCGAAAAAGATGTAGCTTTCTAATGGTGAAAGAATTTTTGAAATCAGACTAGTAGTTTCTGAGTCTGAAAAAAAATTGTCTTAGTATAGACTGCTTTATTTAGATACTATCATATAACTTCTTACGTTCTTACTCTTACTCTTCTACACGTAAATGCAATTTAATTCATCAACCACCAACGTACGCTCCCAAATACAAACAACAGAATAATCTCTGTACATTCGCAGAGCTACTAGGATCGCATCACAATCGACGGTTAGTATCGGAATCGGGCCGCACCGGCACCGCTGCGTAGACAAGTGCTTCGGCAGGAGATTTCCTCAACCACATAATGCACTTAGGTCAGGATAAACGTGGTAATGTGAACGTTGTGTGGAGGCTCGGGCGTATATCGCGTCTGTGTCGCAGTTAAACTAACAAATACGACTAAATGCTGAACGGATAATTTGGTGCGAGATTTGAATGTTACCGTGGAATGTCTTTCAATGTTCGTATAAAAAAATATTATTATTTGTTTAATGCTTAAAGCAGAAAGTGTATTGATAAAACTCGATTATCCGGAGACCTATGGTAGCTCAAATTCTATAATATTCTAAAAACTGTGCCTAAACCAACTTAGCCTAAATCTAACCAAGCCCGAGGCTTGAACTGCACTCTGATTTCTATCTATCTATGAAGAGGTTATGATAGGCACTGAAACACTAGTTACTTGAGTGAATTACCTACAACGCTTACGCTTATATGATGTTTCAAATAAATACAGTCATGCATTTTTCATAATCGCGTTTTTTTCTAATCAGTGGGAAACCCACGTCATTAATCTTACCTAATTTTATATTAAGGGACACATAACAGCTGTTTAATTATCTTTTTGTATCTATTTAACATTTTCTATGCTAAGATTTTCCTTAATTTAAATAGCTCTGTTTAGTGTTTTTATTACGACGAAACGTATTGCCTAAGAAAATAGTTACATTAAATCGATCGGAGACAAAGAACTTTATCGCTTACAATAAGGGCCACCGTTTTAGCAATAACTCGAATCCGGAATATTTTATTCAAGAACAAGACAGGAATAGAACGCATTTTTAGGATTTCACTCGTCCCCGGCCAAATAGGGAACAGTGAAACAAGCTCTAAATCTTTAGCGTGTGCGCTCAACCGAGTTAGGTCGTTTACGTAATAAATGGATTTCTATAAATGACTGCGACATGCTGGCTTGCAGGGTTGTCAGTTTCAGTTTTATCACGTTTCAAGATGTCTCGTAGTAGTCTAGTGATGGTCCAAATCTATGTTATAAATTATATTTTATTTGAGAATGTATGTGCGATAATTATTGTGTTGGTAAATTTCAGTGTAAGGTTTAGGCTTCATGGATTTTTTCACGTACGAAGAATAGAGTCCCATTCAAATAGCCAGCACCCCAAAAGCAAAATTTGTGTGTAGTCCTCGTTCCTATTTTTAAAGAAAGCCTTTGTTTATTTATTCCTTGTTATTAATTTTAACCCGAATCATAAGACACAGTAGAAGATTATTATTAAGATTAATAAAACCTGCCTTTAATCAGGATTACAGTAGAAAACATATTCTAAACCACAACATAAATAAGAAACCTCGTTCTCAACACATTAATCACCGAAACCCAATATCTTCAAACTATGGGACATCAATTACTTACGCCCGACCACCGTCACAAACTTTGACAGTTCTAATATTAGAACATCGACCATACGTTCGACAACCCTAGCGTGTATCGCCAAGCTAGTTCACACCGATGTCACGTGTGGTACAATCGCCCGGCCGGGATCGGATTTCGGCTGCCATTACGTGCCCAAAGTGGCTATACGCGAGATAGTTGAAATCGGTTAGGTTTTATACATGTCTGCTTACGTTAAGCCATCATTGTCGTGAGATATGATGCGTTTTGTGAAACGTGACATGGATCGCAAGCAATATTGTTTTTACGCAAGCGATATAAATGCATAAGTTGCAGCCATCAAGTATTGTTGGGTACGGTTATTGTCTTGTGGGATGTCGCAATTTAAAATTTTACTACACGCTTACATCGCTACTACCTTACAAATATCGTGAGTTCAATTTCCACTCGAGACATTTATGATTCCTAGTTCTAATTGAATTGTTTATCCCATAATTTTTATGCTTGTAAAGTCCACAGACTTCTGGCCTTAAAAATCGGTTCTATAACTCTCTTCCAAACGATAGTTCGACGTACCTACTTAACTCAGGGACTTCAAAATCAAGATCCTTAGTTGAGTTGAAGATTTGTTCCTACTTAAAACTGTATTGTTCTTATGAGAAATGTTAGTTGAGTCTGTGTGAGTCGCCAGGTGTGTCACCTCAAGCCATGTCCCGTCCCGTTTGATACACTCCTTGCCTTCTCTGTTGGTACCGTTTTATTTTAGGGATGTCGGCAAGAATAGCTCGATGTCGGGTTCTTAGTTCAAATAGCCGTTACAAATATAAAGGATATCTTTTAAGGAATAATATTCCGTTTTGTTTTACAGTGGCTATGTTAGTGCAAAATGGGGTAATAAAGATTTTGTGTATTCTAGCTGGTCCCCACGGAGACAGTAGATGTAAAAATATTAGCTATGTTAC
Organism: Acronicta psi; assembly: GCA_946251955.1. Lineage (NCBI taxonomy): Eukaryota > Metazoa > Arthropoda > Insecta > Lepidoptera > Noctuidae > Acronicta > Acronicta psi. The sequence goes on along the minus strand of OX276475.1, from coordinate 2,244,420 downwards.
GGTTTTTTGACTATAACAACATCTACATCTATAAGAACTTCAACTTAATAATTCAATACCTTGAATTGTGAAGTTTCCCAATATCAATGATGATTCATCATTATAAAAATATAAACAACACATTTCTGATTTTACACTGAACAGTATCAAAAATAAACAACGAAGAAAACACACTCAGAAACTGACAATTTCCAAGTAAACATAAATCCTAACAATGAACATAAAATACTTAAAGAAAGGTCGAGAGGCTTATTATTTCTGCGCATTAGGGGCGAGGAATATTGTCCGGGGCAATTTACGAGCTATATACCGGAGTGCTGTATCTACGATATTAAAGATTTCATTAAATCATGGCGGGGCAATAAAACAGTTTGATACCGCATTCATGCGGCTGCCGCTTCGGGTGACCAACTTAATGACGTGTACGGTTTGACCCTAGAACGATGGGGCAAGGGAGAGGCGGACTGAGGACTGGAGCGATTGCTATGTACCTTTTAATATTTTGACAACAGTTTACATAGGCGGCGCAACTGACGCTTTTGTTTTTTTTTTGTATTTAACCCGTATCTGCTGATCATTTAAATTCAAAACGACGTCAGTGTTCTATTGGTTCAAGTAGCGGAGTCCACGAAGTTGTGGAATCTATTCCCACAAGACTCAAAAATATATTATGTGATGTAACAAAATATTTATGTTGGTCTGGGGGTTTCTTAAATATCATAAGTATTTATTTACAAAAAAGTATATAGGTAAGTATTATATCCATTGTCTGGGACTCATAGTACAAGCTCTGCTCAGTTTGAGACGAGACTGCGTAAAAATGTCTCAAAATATGTTTTTTATTTATCTAAAATATATTGTTGAATTGAATTTGAAATGCATATTTGTCAAAACTTTGTAAGATTTGATTATTACCACGGCATGAACGCTCAACATGTCACTGAAGATTTCACTCAAAGTTCACTAATGTACACCCATAGTTCAAACGCATTTTTAAGTCTAGTAATTTCGTGAGCCTATAGCCATTAACCGGGCACAACTCCTAACTCAGAGCTGCTACTGAGAATTTAATAAAGCCTAATAACACTTTGGTCGACTTGAAATCAAACCTAGAACCTTGAGCGTATCAGTCGTAGTTAGGACCAGTGAGCTAACGAGTTACTTCACATAGTTCTTTTTTCACACCATAGCGTTTGAAACTCGCTCGACACTTATGACACGTACTCGCCGATAAAATAGTTACAACTTGAGATATTGAAGTAGGTTTTGCAATTTGTGCGTGACGCCCTATAACCTTGACATAAGGCTCAAAATACATTATAATTTAGTTTTCGGAGGATCATATTTAATTTATTGCTGAAGTAGTTGGGCAGTGCTAAAATCAGGATCACATTTCAAGTGGCTACTTAGATGGTTGAATACGAAGTTTAGTTTGACCACAAATTCTCTTGTGTGTTGGAGAATGGGACATTGATTTGGGACCAGATGTGGGATCGAAGAGTGACGTCGAGGTTTTAATAAGAGAATTCATAGTACCTAGGTATATCATACATTTTATGGTGTTATTTTTATTGTGCTAAATGTACCTATGTAAATGTTATGACGTCCTTAGGTACACTACAATTATATTTTTTGTTACAAAATCAAAAACATTCACAACATCAACACAAACAACAATCAACAATAAAATTGATTGGTAGATTTATAAATGATAAATAATAGTTAATTATTTCTACAAATATATCTTTTAAGGTCCAGTCAATATGTAATATAAACCTTTTAATATACTTCGTATAAAATTAAGGAAATTCATATCGGAGAGTGGCGGGAATGTAATATTATGACGAGGGAAAGCATGTTTATTTTGAAAAAGATAAAATTTGGGTCAACGTACTTACCCTCTCCTTAAAACGGATAAGTAATGAAATTTCACCTCGGCGCGGGTGCGGGCGCGGGGTGCCCACAAATTTGTTATTTATTTATTTTCCGTTAAATATATTCTAATTATTACTACATAATACACACAATTACACATACACAAAATAATAAAATTACTACAGTAAGTATAAAAATATTCACTAAAACTACTAAATTAAAAATATATTCCTAAATATAACTAAAATAAAATAATAATAAAATAACTATTTACAATAAGGCATCAAAAAACACCTCCGCATCGCCATCAGCTGGCAGGGTACCCAGAAGGCTGGCTGCATTGCTATTAAATATTAAGATGTCGTGGGAAATTGTCATTTTATTATGGGTTATTTGAAAGATGGCTTAAGGATACTTAATGAACAGTACAGGGAGTCTACTCTCTAAGCACGAGGTCCGTAGTTTTTTCTTTATGGGCGTTTCCTACTCCATATCATGTACAGTCAGCAACGAAAGTCGCTGAACACGATGAAATCTTCAAAATGCTTTAACATCTTTAATATCTGTAAATTTTGATTTACTGACCCTTGAAGGCAGTACAAAGTCTCATAATAGAGGCCAATTATATGCTTTACCTTAGTCAAAATCTAATAAATAGTTTTGGTACTGTGATATTTTTAAACTTTGGCTGTGTTCAACGACTTTCGTTGCTGACCGTACAATCATGAGCCAAAACAAGTGTACACCAACAAAAGTGCTAAAGCGATTTTTTCATGAATGAACGATTGTAACTTTGAGAGAAAACCAATGTCACTATAGTACCTATGGGTTCCTAAATACTGTGTTCGTAATATCACAAATGTTCTACAAGTACCTACTTTAGCACTTTTGTTAGTGTATACATGTTTTAGCTCGTTACTGTAGGTACATGTACTATTATGTGTTTTACCCATCCGAAAAATTGAACCTGACAGTTGTTTTAACGGATCGTTATGTCTGTCTACTTTCGGACGGACCCGATACTTTGTTGACAGAGATAGGGAGTATACTTACCCCAGTTTTCTAATGGAACTTTTACATAAGTATACCAGTAAATAATCTAAATTGATCCCTTCCTTAACCTTGTGTAAAAACCCGACTTCAGAAATGTAAGACTGTCATTGGTCTAGTGATCGCCAGCTCGACTGCTACCCTAGAGGTCCTGGGTTCGATACCCGGCTCCAGCAAAGTGTTGTTGGGGTTTTCTGTGAAACAATTAAATACAGAGCAGCTCGGAGTTTGGGTTTGTGCCCGGTTGATGGCAATAGGCTCACCCCCTTTTAAATAGGACCTAAACATACCAGCAGACTGCAGTACTTCTATAGTTCGCAAGTGTGTTACCTGCCTTACCCTTCAAGATATCTACGAAAATGACTACTTCTAAAAACCAAACTAAACATAACACAACGTTTCGTACCAAAATAACCGTTAAAAGCGTAACGGCAGAGTACTAATTGCACTTACAATAAGGGATCCCCACAAGCACGTGATAATGTGCAAAATGCCCCGTGTAATGCCGAGTAATATGCCGAATGCCCGATACAACGTCCCACCTTTATTTTCACCAAATTAAATCGCAAACTCTATGGAGTCCGGCCATGTTGTAAAATGCAAATAGAAAACCTCTTTACTGCGCGCGTGAGGGTTACCTTCAGTGGACGCCGCCGCAGAAGGGTTTATTATTGTTCCATTATATAGTGAACAAGCTTTCTGCTAGCGGCTTCGCCCGCGTGGTCTGTGGTGGTATTTCTTATAACTTTCATCCTCTATTTCAACCTCTTACAGCCCTTTTTCGCATTAAAAAGTAAGCCTATGTCCTTTCTCAGGTTCTAGACTATCTGTGTACTAAATTTCATTTAAAACGGTCCGGTAGTTTTGGCGTGAAAGAGCGACAGACAGACATAGTTATTTTCGCATTTTAAGTAAGGATTTTATAAGATAAATAACTATCCTGCGGGTTTGAGAGGTAAGTGTTTAATTTTCCAATATTTTAAGAATACTTTTACCACTTTCCTTGTATAGCTAGATGATAGGATAGGAAAGAAAAGTGACAAAAGGATCCAGAAAGGACTGGTTCTGTTTCACGGTTTTACCCAACCCCGTGAGAATTTTTCAAAATCTTTTCTTAGTGGATTTCTACGTTATACTATCTGTATGTCAAATTCCAAAGCAATTCGTTGAATGGTTTGAGTTTTTAAATCGTACGTTTCAAAAGTAGATATCTATAAAATACAATAAGTTTCTTGTTCGTTCACAAGCATTGTCAATATGTATTTTCTCCAATCCTCAAAAGCTTGGACATGTACCCATACCCAAAACTCACAGCCGAGTACTCAAGTCAACCCTACGAAGGGTAGGTGGTACCCCGAGGGTACATTGATAATTATTACACGGTAGCTGTTCAACCTTCTTGGGCTAACGGTCCCGCGGGGAGGCGGGATTATGCCCGTATTAATTAACGTGCAAGTCCTACTGACGTGACTCTCTTACTTATTTGTTTTGATGTTCCGTATTTGGTACATAGATGTAATAATATCTTATAGTTTTTGGGGGTTATTTTCCTTATCATTTCTTCATAATTAGACCGACTAAGAAAAGGAATTTATAGGGTGGATGTCAGCGGTAGCGGCAGAAAAGGACGCCCTGAAAAGACAAACATCGATTATACTCATCGATATGATCGTTGTCCTTCAAAAATATCAGTAACGTAGGTAGTACTCGCAACCGGCGCATGTCGATGACAAGATGTATGAACGTGGATATAGCAAAAGAAGTCCCCCCCCCCCCCCCTACCCCTTGCCTACCCCTATGGAAAAAAGGGTATGTATGTAGACCAGTGTGGCGGTAAAATGGGTTGACGATACCGGGAATAGTATAAACAGTTTATGTACCTACCAGCCTTTTTTTTTTCAAAATCCTCATGGATAGTCTGCTGCCTAGGAAGGCAACAGTGTTTGACGACGTGTGTGGTGTAGTAGTTCGATACCTAACCTGACTGTGGGACTCATGACGTCACGACGATGACGTACAGTTCCAGCGTACCCCGTTACGACAGCACAGCCTACTCCCCAGCGAAGTAAGGTGTGAATAATGGATAATGGCTCAACTGAAACTTTACACCGTAGTGCTAAAACGTCATAAACGACACACACCTTGACGTCTCTTACTGCCTTGTAACTCCAACACATCAACAAAAGTACCACAATCTTTTTCAAGTCACCACAATCTTTGGAAAGCCTGCTCGCTGTCCCGTTTTTACGTAGTGAATAATTTAAGAGGCAAGATTTCTTTTTGTGGAGTATTTCAAACTTGTGTTCTACAGTATGTAGATTTAAAACCCTTGTTTGTGTAATTTTGTTAATATCGTGACAACAACACAAATACAAACGCAGAGTCACAGTTCGTTGTTACATTTTGGTAGAGTTTTGTAATTAATTTGTGCAAAAAAATTGCATTGAGCTGGCAGTTGCCAAAAAAGATTTTTACTTCATAAATGGAAATTATAGCCAGCTAATAATTTTAAGTTTTGTTTTATTTATTTATAATATGCACCGTATACATACATAAAAGTTAAGTTGTGAAATAAAAATATTTTTTGTTCATCTGTGGTCTAGTGGTTCGTATACTGCTGATCACGAGGTCGTGGGTTCGATTCCCACAGAGCACAATTTTTTGTATTTATGTGATGAACTTAAGTGTTTGTGTTTGTATGGGTGTTTCTAATGTATTAACATACCATCACACCTGTATTCAGAGGTAGGGTAGGCAGAGGCGTATTAATGTACACCCACATTTCGCCTGTATGTTTAGGTACCATGTAATAGGGGGCGAGCCTATTGCCATCAAACGGGCACAAATCCAGACTGAGCTGCTACTGGAATTTCACAGAAAAACCCAACAACACTTTGCTAGACCCGGGAATCCGGGAATCGAACCCAGGACCTCCAACGTAGCAGTCGCGCTTGGGACCACTAGGCCAACGAGGAGTTTCTTATGTAAAAGTATACATAAAGTATTATAACCATTGTCTAAACCCATAGTACTCGTACTTACAAGTTCTGTTAGTTTGGGTCTGGATGTTGGTGTGTAAAATGTCCTCTGAATATTTATTTATTTATTTTTGCAAAAAAAACACAGCCTGTATGTATACTTGTATGTATTGCTGAGGCTTACTGGGTTAGTCGTGGTCCCAAAGGCGTTAACACAATATAGGTTAGTATAAATTGAACCACTTACATAGAGAGTATCTGTGTAAACAAGTTAAATAAAATAGTAAGAGGAAAGTACTTGAATGTAAATGCTACCTGATATTAAGTTCTGTTAAAATTTGAAAATTTAGGCACAGAAACGTGTAAACCCACGGCACAGAATAAATAATAACAGAATGGTCACTCTCCGCCCCTCTCTAACGTCAGATACCTCAGGTCCCCCGCATTCTGCCGGTGTTCTTGCCGGACTGCCAACAAACCCTACGCACCGTCACGCACACATTTGCACGTGTATAAACGTAATTTTGACAAGTTTGACCTTTGGTATTATAGTATGCAGCGGTATCGGAAAGTTTGTATGGAGTGTCACAGGTGTGCCCACGGTCTGCCAAAAAGCTTTAAGGTCCCATGTTACTACCATTAATTGACCCTATTACCATTTAATCGGGAACAAATTCGAGTTGCTAAACCCCAATTTAATACTAACCTGGGAATCAAACCTATGGACTCACGTCTATTAGCTTCACTAGCGACCCCTATTCCATTGGACTACGCACCTACCAATTGGATACCGAAAAATGTCAGTGGGCGGAATTTCAAATTCCGGTTCACTCCAACCCGTGTTGACAGATGTTAAACTTCTGTCTTTAGTGATAAATTATTGTAAATATACAAATTTTGAAAAACCTGCGCCCCTCTGGTAAAGCACACCGGACGCTTGAGCCGCTAAGCTTAGACCACAGTGGTCCGGTCCGCTAAAATTATCATGAGTATTAAAAATGTTTTGCGTTAAAGCTTAATAATATATATAAAATCTCAACCATTTACTTACATTTAAAATAACGTAGAATGCCTAGATAGAGCAATAGGGATTTTCTTTTATTCACAATGCAGCGTCGCCGTCTCAGCGGAATCAACAAATTCAATGCAGACCAACTTCGCTACCGAAGAGTATTTAACTTATGAATTGCCATTGTTAAAAACCAATACCCAATGACTATTATAAGCAAACTTGAAATTTTGAAATACAAATTTCAATTAACCGTAGGGCTGAGGGAATCTGATTAAATTCATACAAAAGGCAAGTTAAATACACAGCGATCTGTATCATGAAACCTCGGGCGCGCCACTCAATGCGAAGGTATTTCCAATTACTCTCGAATCCTTCCATTTTCCAGTCGCAAGGAATTTTATTAGCGCTATCCCTTTCTACTTTCCTTTTTATAATGAGGTGGGAGAGAGACGGGAGAGCTGAGGATTTGAGCCATCTCATGAGGCTCGGTTAATTTCCATTCGCCCGGAGCGACGTCTCGCGTTCACCTTTCATACGCAAATTGAAAAGATAAGCTCAACTATTTGCTTATTTGGCTGGAGACGACTGTGTTTGCGTAATTGTAGTTTCCGTATCAGTGCCGTAGCTGGAACAACTACTTAAATATAAGTATATCTGAGCAAACGGATTACGAAATATTGTTGTTACATTTAAATGTATCTGGCAGCAAGATTAGGAAGCGTGATTATGGCTAAGTAGGTACACATACCCGGCATGGACACCCAGCAGACATACCAGTAAGGTAAGGTCCCCAATATGGGATGAGTCTAATGTCATTAACCAGGCATAAATCTAAACTACGAGCTGAGACTATATGAAAACCCTTTTAAAACTAAAACTATATAAAAAACCTTTATCGAACTAACGGGTATACAATCAAATACCTTACGCTCAGTATTCGAGCTTCTGACCGCTAGTCAATTATACATCATCATCATCAAGCTCTGATGGGCACTGACGGGTCTCTTCTCAAAATATATTCCACTCTGGCCCAGAGCGGGTTTCCTCGCGATGTTTTTCTTTAGGTACCGATCCTAAGCGTGTATTAGGTAATTGATTTTATACATAGAAATGTAAGTTTTATCGGTAAAATTATTCACTAATATTTATTTTACAAATAATCCGATAATTTCCTAATATATTGTTGTCACTGTACTTGTACATATAAACACAGAATATCAATTTAAGCAACATGTTGGTCCCCGGGATCACGACGATAATCTCCCTTTTCTGTCCGTAAATTAGTGACGGGTAAGTTCACGAAAATGCAAAGCGAGATAAGGCTAGACAGTGGACAGGCCTAATGCGGACCCGCGTCAGGCCTCCGTCAGGGGCAATGTGTAGCCCCAATGAGGATCAGCTGTTAATTACCTCTAGAGGCTGATGAAACACCGATTAGCTTATATGTAAAATATTTTATGGAGTAACGTGAGCAAAAGGACTTTCAGTGTCGAAAATGAGCCAGTAAAAATCATAGAATAACATAATACCATCACGCCTGTACACCCCGAAGGGTTTGACAGAAAATACACCCACAGTTCGCGACCACAATATATTATAATATAGCTTCCCGCCAGCGGCATCGCCCGCGTGGTCTTGATAACTTTTTCCCCCGTTTTTGCAACATATTTCATTGCTGCTCGTCTCCTTTTAGTCGTAGCGTGATGGTATATAGCCTATAGCCTTCCCCGATAAATGGGGTATCTAACAGTGACAGAATTTTTCAAATCGGTCCAGTAGTTTCGGAGCCTATTCAATACAAACAAACAATCAAATCTTTCCTCTTTATAATAATCGTATAGATTTATCTATAGGTACATATTATAAAACAAAGTGGTACGCAACGAATTTTAATACAGTTTTCAGCAACAGATAGTTATTCAGGAGGAAAGTTTGTATGTAATATACGATACTGCCCCACATTAGTATCTACACTGCACCCGTGCGAAACCGGGCGGGTCGCTAGTTAGTGTATAAACTCAAAGGCTATCCAATATCTTGAAAATCTATATATCAATTTATGAGACCTTTCTATCCGGCAAAGGAAAGATATTAAAGGGACGACCAAAGGAAAGGTTATATCGAGAACCAAAAACACTAATTACAAACATTAATTAAGATGAGAGAGTTAATTAATTAGGGCCTTTGCAAATATTATATCAGCCACCATCTTTGGTAATATTTGCAGGTTATGGAACATCAAAGAGAAAATTTAGAATATACAGTAATATTTTTTTTAAATGGAAGTAGTAGTATTGGTTTCATTTTGATATGGTGCTTGCCGTCGCTTTGTTGATTTATACCCTCATAGGCCGTCGGTATGTTTTAGGTCTTATGTCCAATAAGGGGCGAGCCTAATGCTTCGAGCTGCTACTAAAAGTTTCATTGAAAATCTCAATTAAACTGCTCGAAATCGAAGCCGTAACGTCACGCTCAGTTGTCGTACGGGCGGTCGTAACGCCAGTCAGAAGCAAAAATAATAACCCTTCCCTTGTATTGCAGGTGTTGTCTATAAAAAAACTTCTAATTACGCCAACAATTTCAGCAAAACAAAAAAGAAATATCTGAAACAGAGAACAAATTTAAAACAGAAAACGATCCTCGGCATGCTGCAGCAAAGGTCATCGACATTATCATTACGGCGCGGCGAGGCGCACGGTCCCTCAGCAGATGTAAAGGCTGACCGCTAATAAAACTTAATGGTACTGCAACAGACGAACCTTTTCAATTAACTGCGTCTTAGGATTTTAATCCGCGCCTGAATTGAACGTCTTGGAATGGAAATGAGGGTCGTAAGTATAAGTTAAGACCTGAACTCGTTAGTGCTTCTCCGGGGGTATGTTGGATTTTGACAAGGTTCCGCAGTTTTGTTTATACCACGATGGTGGCACAGAAGCATGCAACCCGTTTGATGGTAGACGGTTACCGCAGCCTATTGACGTTTACAACATCGATGCGTCGCTCACGCGTTGCCGACCCTGCAAATACTTCTTAGAGGTTTATGGAGGATTCCACCTCTTGCTGTCGTCCTTAAAAGGAGCTCTAGCAACATTATTCAATGCAGGAACACAACACTGAACAACACACAATAAAGTGTGGTAAGTATTTGGCTGCAGTTTTCTGTAAGGTGGAAGTATTTCCCCAGACGGGCTGATTTGAGCAGATTTGAGCGATAAATTGACCTCTCTTTAAATTACTGCATTCTCAGTACATTCAGGTACATTTTTGACTTTGAAATCAATTGGCCCTACGTCACTGTTAGGTTGTTGTTTTATCTATTGAAACGGCGCAGGGTACCACGGTACCCGAAACAATCAATAGCTCCGCACTTTTTAATGTTCCAAGTACCTTCACTACGGGGCTGCTTAGCCTTTTAAACAACGTAACATATCATCACGCTTATATCCCCCAAAGGCTAGGTAGAGATGTACTGGTGTACACCTACATTAGCCTGGTATGTATACATAGTAGCATGAACAAGCCTATTGCCATTCATTAATCGGGCACGCATTCTGCAGCTACTGGTATTTCGCAGTAAAACTCAACAAATTTGCTCGACCCGGGAATCGAACTCAGGACCTCTACACCAATGAGGCAGTTCTTAGCCAACCATTTTGGTGCCGACTTGCATTTTGCATCTTACCAGATTCAGCTGAAAAACCAAAATAATTCTAAAAGAAAAGTTAACGTGGGCAACTGAAAACAGTTCATACATACTACATTGCAGATCGATTAAAGAGGTAGGTATAATTTGTGAGGTTGTAGGAGGTAATCTCTGGATCTACTGAACTTATTCTGAAAATTCTTTCACTGTTAGAAAGGTACCTACATTGTCCCTGAACTCTATACACTACTTTTTATTTTTCTACATTAAATCATGCTAATAATACCTAAAGGGAAGCGAAGACGGAGAGCTAGTAATATAAATCTATAACTTATGAACACTGTGTTACCTATACCTGAAACTTCCCACTTTCGTGTGAAATTGAACAGGTGACACTATTAAACATGTACACGTTATACATCAACCCTCATCCCAAGATAAGCGCACATCGACAATTTAATTCTGAACCACTCTGTTCAGTTCACTATAATATAATATAGCCAGCAATATTTGCACGAACAACGCCCGCCGCCCTGATGAACTTTAGTCCTAAACAAATATAAACAAAAAACCCGCGAAGTACATGTCGAACACGCAATACAGAGTTCCGTATCCATTAAAATGTAAAAGATGGTTTTATTACACTGAGAACTAGAGGAATATCATTCATTTACTTGGAAAATATCTCAACGGTAGAAAATCCTACAGATGACCCACATAAAATACTTTACTTAGGTACCTACCTAAACAGCAAAGAAACGTAGTAGGCAATCCGTAATGCCTCATTGTCCTAACGCAGTTACTGAGAGTGTGATCCAGGATTCAATTTCCAAATCGAGCTGACTGTTTTTGAGTTTCTGTATGAAATTCTGAGGTTTTGAATTTGTCCCGGTTAATGGAAATAGGCTCGTGCACTATTACATGGAACCTTAAAATTTATACATACACAATCTACGGAGATAGATACGTGATGGAAATCAAAAAAATTTTTTGAAATATTTATGAAAAGGTAAGAGCAAATTAAATTAAATTAATGTATGTATGTAGGTAGTACATGGTATATCTAATAAAATGTCGATAATCATTTTGTTTACATCTTACAGATCCCTAAAAATCTTTCAGGGATTCGATGCTGGAAATAAAAAGTTTACCTGTCTGACCCAGTAATAAGCCTTTGTAACTACGTATTTGTAAAAGTATTTTCATCTGTTTTCGTTTCAAACCAGAGCTAAATCAAATTCTTAGTTTTTACAGCTTCAGCTTTCGACGTAATTAACATTCGAAATCATGAAACGATTTTAATTATTTGCATTGTTGAAATAACGCCGCGAGCGCTTGGGCGTTCACAAATTAAAATGTTGACCGAAATCATTGGGAATAGCGACATCTGTTTATATATCGAATCTGTTGTAATTCTCTAATTAAACGACAGATGGAGCTAAAGATACCACAATCATTGTTACTTTTCATACCTACTACCAACTTCAACTTATTAAATATTGTTTTGCAGTCAAAATCGAATTCAAATTTCAAACCATCGAGATATATACAACTTCTAGAATCAATCATCATACAAAAAAATCTATATTTCTTTTTTTTTCTTTTTCTTCTAATGGCATTCGAAAAATGTATGGTCAATAATCTTTTTACGCTAACAACTGAAACCCAACAAAGCAAAACACCCTGAAATTGTGAATTATATTCCAAGCCTCAATATAATACTGTCGTCGGTATCTCATACATACTAAATCTCGTCATCATACTAACCCTTCAGAACTAACAAACGCGCCGCCATAACATTTCATCGTACCAGAAATCCCGGTACAACATACCATGCGGTGCTTTGCCGGCGTAGGTGACTATAAACCGGTTTACGAGCCGTAGGCACGCCGACACTGCACAGATTACTAGGCCCATCAAACCGTCCCCTTAAATTATTATCTCGGCACATTTTCGACCACATTCACCAAGTTTATGTGTGATTTAAGAAACTATCGTACGTTGTTTGTCTTTGTGAAATGGTTTGGGTGTTCGTCATTATTCATACGTCGTTACGTGTTGGTTTATAGGCATAATAACTGGGAAATGTACAATACTGACTATAGCTGTGTTCTTTGAAGTTGAGCGCTAGCGGTTGCACTGGCTGCGCAGTGGATAGTCAATTTTAGACTCATCTACATTCTTTTATTATGGTTTATGTCAGCATACAGTCAGACGTTCCACTTGATAGAGTAGTCATCGCCGCCTAAGGTCACCAAAGCTGATCCCTAAGCATCCGAGAGCAGGAAATGGCAGCTGGCCCTCACGCGCAAAAGGTACCTAAGATTTTTTTATTTAGCATATGGGACAAGATGGTAAGCGCCCAACCTAAGACACCAAAAACTCTAACTCCATTCGTAAAAAAAATCACTGGCTACTCGAATGGTTTGAGGAGCCAAACCAGTGTATGCACATTACTTATTTTTTACAGCAGTTTATATTTGTTAATGCAGTGATATCAACCAAACGAATTAAGGCCCCAGTCTAGCTGTGCATAACAAACGAATAAAGCTAAAGTAAAATAAAGTAGATAAAGCTTATATAACATATATTCTATCGCAATAAAAATATATGACACTTTATCCTTACTTTGCTGAAAAAAACGTTGCGAAAATGAGCTAATAATTTGACAACTGCAAAATTTTGCTAGACTGGGGCCTTAAGCCGCTGAGCTAGTAAAGAAAATTACACTCCATAGAGCACTCTTTCCGTATTCGTAGAAATCAGTGACGTCATTATCATCACGCAACATGATAACTTCAGCCACCAAGTGCGTACTATCGTAAGTCACTCTGACCTTGTGTATATTGTAATGCTATCGCTAGTAATTTGGCGGGTTCAACACCCGACCTTACTTATCGCCGATTCGTTTGCTCATAACCCTCAATATCGGCCAGTTCTAGACTATTGCCGGATCCGATTGGGCCCAATAAAAGTGCCGTTTTTCTAAGCATGTCAAATAATATTATCCAGAGCTTTGCTTCATTTGGCTCAGGTGAAATCAAAGTCTACATTTGACTTTGATTTAAGAGTCAAATCAAAGGGTTCTAATAACTATCCGTATGCCAAACAGCCCAATATACGTTGATAGATCAGTCACATTTTCCTTTTATACGAACTTGTTCTAGTAGTAGTATCTAGATTTTAAAAAAGTACGAATAAAACGATGATTCTGACTCTTTGCATCACATCAGAGAATGTTCACAGCTAAACACAAGGTTCACCTGCATCCAATGATTCCTAACGGCCTTTACCAGGACGTCAGTCCTACTAATGATAACACGAGTCTGTTTATGGAGTAAAAAAATATATGGTCAGAAAACTTGCCTATATTGGGACTTATTATTATTTTTTAATCGTGTCTAATAGCCTCATTATTCTAAGTAGTTCCTGGTTTTCGATTCCTATGTCGAACAAAGTGTTACCTACTTATTCGATTTTTCTATGAATTTCTTTGTAGGAACTTGGAATTTGGATTTGTGACCAGTTAGTGGCAAATGTGGCAATAGGCTCCGGACATGATAAAATATCAGCGAACTGTAAGCGTGATGATAATATGTTGTATCTTCTAAATAATGGTACCTTGTTAGATTGAAAAACCTAAATTGATTTTAAATTTCCAACAAATCTAATGAAAAAGGGATCGTTAACATATTTACCACGAAACAATACTGGATTCGACTAAATTAAAATATTTTATAAGTAGGTTACTAAACTCTGAGCATACTTTGTAGTTCACGTAATAAATTAATGACGACAGTTAAATCGTGAGTTCTTCATTACCTCCCCTATGTTAGCTGGCGCTAGTAGTACCAACCTAAATAAAATTGATAAATTGCTCCATTGTGAAAATAGTACCTTCTTTGGCGTGTGAAATGTGGATTTTTACCTCCTGTCAGACGTAACTTAGAGAACTTTATAGTGTTGGTAGCTGGAGCGGTTCTGTACCTTGGTTTTGGTTTATTATCTGTATATAATTTTAGAACAGAAATCATCATCATCATCATCCTCCTCCTGCCCTTATCCCTATTCACTTGGGGTCGGCGCAGTATATCTTTTTCTTCCATACATCTCTATTAGCCGTCATCTCATCATTCACTTCCTTTGTGGTCATATCCTTTCTCACACAGTCCCTTATATCCATCCACATTCATGCTCAAAACCTTTTTGGTAACATGCTCTTCACTTCTACGCATCATATGTCCATACCACGCTAAGCGGTTACTGCACAACTTTTCAGTAACCGGTGCTACTTTCAAACTACCTCTTATATACTCATTCCTGACCCTGTCCAGACTTGTAACTCCACACATAGCTGGCGCTAGAAGTATCAACCTAAATAAAATTGATAAATTGAATAAAATAAGAAATATTGAATAAATAATGTAAGTACTAGGTACATCGACACAAATCACAAAATGATTTATTGGTAACCTACCACCTCTAGGTACTATTAATAAATCATTATAGTAATGGCGAATAGCTAACGCATTTGAATGATTTTCTTTTGAATAAGAATCAACTTTTGTAATCGTGTAGGTACATTCTTGAAGGTCACTTTATGTTGATATTATAAGCCAATTTTAAATAAATAATACTACATATCCTAACATCATATCGGGTATACCTACGGGATCATGTGTACCTACACATCCAAATTGGAGTTACGACTTATGAGCATACGACACAAACTGAAATGAATAATTCTAATGACAAAAAGTACTTAAACATTTATCTTTTAATGGAAACAGAGCAGGGTCATAAAAAATGTCATAGTAAAGCGAGATTGTTCCAAATTTTTTGAACTAGCTTTGTAAACGGAGGCTGGGCGTTGCGGAATAATGACGAATAAAATAAATGCATGATTTTAATCTACACCGCTGGCACACTGTCGTAAACTGTTTACGAGCGGCCACTTAGGCGCAGGCGCAAGTGATCGGGGGAAGCGACGGAGAGTAATACTCGACAAACAAAGATATTATAAGTCGACCTGCACTGTGAGACCATGTTCTCGGTACTTCTGTGTTGAGACTCAAACAGGAAGTAGAAGACGCCGAGAAAATTAGAAGGCTTTAACATATTACACGTTTAAATTCACGACAGATGGTTAGTAAAAAATATTGACAAAAAAAATATTCTCAGAACGGTGAGCAAAAAAGGTTGAGAATCTATGGCTTAAGGCTGATTTACACGGAGCAAAGCAATTATAAAAGTTGTACCGTCTGTACACTGTTTAGACGATTCAATTAATTTATTGTTTCAATTTTATTGTATGCAACAAACAAGAAACTTGCATCGTGTAAATGGGCCTTTAGAGTAACACGGCTATCCGGTCGAACCAGAGGAGTATTCCAGTTTGAGCACGTTTTTAGAGCACCCAATGCATTGAGCACAATATTATTATAGTCTCAAATGGGAATTATTTATTTACTAGTTTTCCGCCAGCGGCTTCGCCCGCTATCCCACGGGAACCATACATTTTACCGGGATAAAAAGTAGCCTATGTGCTATTCCAGACTATAATCTATCTCTATGCCAAATTTCATTCGGATCCGTTCAGTAGTTTTTGCGTGAAAGAGTAACAAACATCCATCCATCCATCCATCCTCACAAACTTTCACATTTATAATATTAGTAGGATTTATTTATTTACTTATTTATTGCACTATGTAGTTTACAGGAAATACAGAATTAACTTAAACATACACATACCCAGGGTGTTGCAAAGCCTTCTTTAATAGTATTTATACAACTTTGGTATACACTGTTAATTTTATACATAAATTAGTAAATTAAACAATTATTCTTTAATATTGAAAACATATGATACATAAAACTTTATCTATAACTTTTTATATCTTTTAGGACAAAATCTTATGTTCCATATTTAGGTATATAAAATTAAAAAAACTGGTGCTTTAAAAATAGGTGCTCAAAGAGGTATACTCCGACCCGGGAGACTTTAATTTTCTCATGTATCCAGCCGTTTCGCCAGTCTCCTCTCCCTTGTCCTAGCAACCGCGATACCGCAGCGTTCCCGTCAAACGGCCTGCCTCGTCCAACCCTTTGCTAATGCGATTCCTGTTTTATGTGTTACGTAACGCGTCGGGCCTGCGGCTGAATGTGGCCCGTTGATAACAACGTCTTGCGAAACAACACGCAGAAGTTCACGGTATTTGGAGATTCTGAGTACTGTAATATGTTAATGATGTCAGAAGAACATGTTTAATTATTGCATTTGAGTTAAATATTATAAATCCTTACACCTTACTAATTTTATAAATGCGAAAGTAACTCTATCTCTGTCTGTCTGTCGCGCTTTCACGCCAAAACAACTGAACCGATTTAAATGAAATTTGGTACACAGATAGATCTAGAGCCTGAGAAAGGACATATGCTACTTTTGAATGCGAAAAAAGGGCTGTTCAAATTCAAATTCAAAATATTTTATTTCAAATAGACCATATAAATAGGCACTTTTGAACAGTCAAACTAGTCGCTCGGTTCCAAAAAAAGTAGGAGTTATGGAGAAGAGCCGGCAAGAAACTCCATAGTCACTCTTTTAAAAAAAAAGATAGTGAGACAGTAACATTTTTTGTTGTGAATAATATGAGTCTATTGCAGTTTGATGTGTAAGGATTAATAAAATAGAAAAGAAAAGAAAATAGCCATAGCAGTAAGAGCTGACCAGTCCCGACAGACAGCACCCGTTCGCGGCTGTAATTGGTTGAAATAGGGGATAAAAGTTATAAGAAATACCCAGACAAAATAATAAATATATATCCTGGGAAATTTAACACAGCACCATCTAGTCCCAAACTAAGCAGAGCTTGTACTATACTACGGGTACTAGACAATGGATAATTAATACTTATATACTTTTTTTGTTGTAAATACATACTTATAATACATAAGAAACACCAAGACAAACGCAAACACTAAAGTTCATAAGTATGTCCTGTGGAAATCGAGCCCACGCCCTCGTGATCAGCAGTCCGGTACCCGAACCACTAGACCACAGTCGTCGTCAAATATTATTTATCATACTCCTATGGGTTATGCAGAGACTATAGATTTCCATTTAACACACCGCATTGGCTTTGTCTATGTACGCCTTCATGCATGATCGTCGGTTTAGGGTATGTACTTACTCTTAATCTGGCCTTCTTTGAGAATTACGGCCTTTTGATCGGTAACTACCTCGTTAGCCTAGCGGTCCAAAGCGTGACTGTTACGTTCGAGGTCTTGGATTTGATTCCCAATTTTCTATGACATTCTCAGACAGTAGCTTCTATCTATCTAGCTTGTAGATTCGTGCCCAGTTAATGGCAATAGGTTCGCTTCCTTATTACATGGGACCTAAATATATACAAACCACCTTTGGGTGTACCTAAATTACCTAGTAGGTACACCTCTGCCTTACCCTTCGCGGAATAAATACACTTATATTTTTCCTAAACGGAGACATTTCCTAAAAACCTTGGGTATTTAAGTGTGAGACACAACAAAATTCATCCAATAAAATGTAGACTAACAAAAAATTCAATTGGTTTGATCTACAACCTTGAGTGAACTGAAAGATTCGTGGAATCAACGGGATCTGGTATGTTACAATCTAGGAAATGATATTGGGTTTCCTCTTATTTATAATATTTTATAATACTTCTACTTAGGCCAGCGTGGTGAACTCTAACCTAACCCTTTCTACTCTGAGGTGAGACCCGTGCCCAGCAGCGGGACAGTAAAAGGGTTGATGATTTCCATATTTTCTACAAAATTTGTACAAAACATTTTGTAATATTATCACTATACTGGTTACTTCATTAGTATAGTGATTTCAGGAACAGCTGCTGAACAAGGTTATTGGTTCGATTCTCAGGTCAAGCACGTTATAGTAATATCTATAAAATTCTCAGTAGCCCTTTGGAGTTTGGAATTGTACCCACTCTTCTAGTTAGTGTATTTAAAAATAGCTTCCCGCCAGCGGCTTCGCCCGCGTGGTCTTATAATTTTTTCCCCCGTTTTTGCAACATTTTTCATTACTACTCCGCTCCTATTAGTCGTAGCGTGATGATATATAGCCTATGTTACTCGGGGATAATGTAGCTTTCCAAAGGTGAAAGAATTGTTTAAATCGGTCCAGTAGTTTCGGAGCCTATTCATTACAAACAAATCTTTCCTCTTTATAATATTAGTATAGATAAAACCCATTTCATACCCCATTTCTTATAACTTCGAATCGTCGAAACGTAAATTAATTAATTTAATGTTTAGAAAATGTCCTTGAACAATCTAGGACTCAAAATGTACTCTGTATACGATTTCTTAAAGCTCGTATACTATACATGTTCCTAAGTAAAGCAGCGCCATACATGTACGTAACAATTTACCGGTAACGCAGGGCTGTCCCGAGAGTTTATATTAATTAAGTGATGCCGAGACACGGTCACGTGCGGCACAAAGTAGATTATTTGCGGACACCCCTGGAACTCTTCATTATCGCTGACTTTTCCTTATTGTTTTGTACATTTTGAGGGAATGAAGAATATACGAGCATAGCGTGCTTATGGCCCTGTGAGGGGTCATTGTAACGTAGCTGGACATAATTATATGGGCCGTGGGAATTTTGATCTAGCGGTTCTTCTTCTGTTGCTAAGGTGCTAGCGGAACTCTGAGGCTGAGGTACTACCTACTACCGCATTGCCAAATATTCTGACGCTAAGCAATAATGCCCTAACATTTATTGTATTCTGGTTTGAAAAGAGCATTGGGGTTGAGCAAAGTTTTTCTGTGAGATTCCCAGTTCGGAGTCTGGATTTGTGCCCAGTTGAGATCAATAGGCTCGTCCCCAATACATGGGAACTGTCAGAGCACAGTAGTACACCTTTACCTATTTTTTCAAGAAACCTTTCATTGCACCGTACGATCATTAACTAATTTAACTCGTCACAATACTATGCTCGTAAAAAGCAAGTGTGAATGTTATGATTCTTGTCGCGACAGCCCTATCTCTAGGCGTTTAGTCATTCAGAACAATTTATAGCCTACTCAGTCTGCATTACCCGGCGTCTAGACTTTCTTAAAATGTCACCTTACAACAGTACTTGTACAAGTTAAACTAATATTTTAACTACACCGTGTTAGGACTTCTGTCTTAGAAAAAGTGACTACAGTTTTGTTATTTTATTAAAAACTTAATACTACCTAAGTACCTACATATTATTATTTTTTTAAACTATCCTTTTCGAGGTAGTTGGATGAGCTATATTGTGCGTGTACTATTTATTTACTGATATCGATGTACTAGTGTCTGACATGGTGTATGTGTTTTGGTGATAGTCTTAGTTCAGGGGAATAAAATGCTCCTATATACGTTGTACTTGACCTAAAATCCTTGTTGAACCGATATAATGATAGATAGTCAAAACTAGATCGTAATAAATGCACAAAATTGGTTTCAAAGTTTCAACTAATTACAGCAAATCATTAAATGAAAATCATTTCCTAACAACACTTAAGAGAAATAACATCAACGAAAAAAATAATAACAGAAACTTTATAATTTTCTTATAGACGCCATAAATAAGGGTGCCACCACAAAGGTAGGTAGCACAAAGCGTATCGTTAGCAATACCACGTCTACGGCTACGGGACGGAAACGGGCCGGAAGCGGGAAATCATTCGCCGGCCGGATCCGCCGAGACGCCGAGCCGAAACTACCCGCAACCCTCCACCATTCAATTAATCTCGACAAAAAGCGATAAATAAATTTTCGAGCGGTCTTTGTTTTTAAGAAAAATGCAGTCTTTGAGAATTGAGATAATTTTCGGGATCGCCTCCGGCGTTTGAGTCATTACCTTTTAGTCTGAAGGAAACTGCAGAAATTGAGCTATAGTGTAATATTTCGAAAATAATAGTAAAAACGATCTAAAGGACCGGCGCCGTATTTCATATAAATGACAAACGTAGAAAGATGAAAGACCGTTATGTATCTATACATAAAAAAAATACATTAAAAGCTAAATACTATTCCTATGATAATAAATTATTATATTGAAATAAAACTACAGGGTCCTTTGTTAGGGGCCGAAACGGCGGTATCTAAACTATATTAAAATCATGCGTATAATCCGTAAAAAGTTGTTTTATGTCAATGTCTAATATTCGCGTAATTGTCAGAAACCAGTTTACCTAAATAATTATAGATAACTAGCTGACCAGGCAAACTTTGTTTTGCCATAATAATGGTAGGCCACCCTTATCGACCGATTCTCAGACCTACCCGGTATGCACACAAAATTTCATACAAATCGGTATAGCCGTTTCGGAGGAGTTTGGTAACAAACACCGCGACACGAGAATTTGATATATTAGAAGAATAATAGTATATGATTAGTCTTGGCTTATCTCAAACCATCTTGTGTCTCGCTGTCGTTCTCGGTTTTAGCCCTTATTAGAGGGCTAAAAACCCTTGTTGTTGTTTAAAAAAATAGCATGCTCTTACCTTGCAAAGCATAATAAGCTGTTTCCAACAGTTTGAATATTTGCACGGCAATGACGGCTCTGAGTACGGGACATACGGGCTGGAGGGTATAGGTATGCTTGACTGTATCCATAGCACTAAGTTACAAGAACACACACAAATGTATTTATTTATTTTGTTCAACACTTCACTAGTCTACATAATTATTATTGTCACAGAGTGTTAACCGTTTATTGACAACGTGCAACTAGACATCATTATTATATAACTTATTGAAATAAAGCCTTTCAACACTACACAGCACTGTCGTCAAGCTCACAAATATCTTTCATCAATATTCTGTCAGTTGTTACGTGTTCTGTACCCACTAGGTTGTACTAATGTTTGACAGAACGTTTCGAACACGACCCACATTTATTTTTACTTTTTTAACTAATCAAAATAAAAATAAAATAAGGGTAGGTTCGATGGAGGACTCGATTATTGAAACGTGATAATCGATAATCGCAAACATGATTAAAAAACGTAATTAGGTACCTAACTACCTACTAATAATTTTTACATGGGTACACGAAAAGTTATTCTTATCTAAGTAATTTAACACCAGTGAAAAAGGTACCGTATGACAATCCATATTAGTTATTTTAATAATTACAGATAAAATATTGAATTTTGATATAGCAAAAAACTGCTGAATTCGTACATATCGAATAAAAAACCGATACCTACCTACATGCATACCACTTTTGTTTGTAAGTTCATAGTATTTTATTAATTATCTGTGGCAGAACATAAAATAATTCAAAAAAAGAATCGTGCTTTCATTCGGTCTAAGCTACAGTCCTCGCCAAACTTATTGTCCGCTTTGAAGTTGGCACGAGCTAACTTCAACCCGGTCGTAAAAATCGGAGAGAGAAAAATATTGGATTAAAATAATTTAAAATGACGGCCTATAACTTTAGCTTACGTTTTAATGTATTAATTACAGTTCAATATTTTATTTTTCCGATTTTCACGACCGGGTTGAAGTTAGCTCGTGCCAACTTCAAGCCGGTCAGTAAGTTTGGCGAAAACTGTAAGAGGTTTGATCAACATATAAGAAGGTTCTGATTGGTTAGTTGAATCATGGGCCTTGATACAGAAAGCATACAAATATCGTCCTGGGCACGACTCGAATCGTTAGAAGATTTTTTTCTTTGCGCTTATGTGAAATTTTAAACTAGTGCAGAAAAGAGTCTTCGGTGTTGCCGTCCGCCATACTTCTTCCGTCCGGTGCTCCCCTCAGATTTAGATCTCGTCCGGACGCTGAGCTGAGTCACAGCAGCATTAATTTCTCCGCAAACACCACTACCATTTGCACAATAATATCTTAATTAGAAAGTTCGTGCTAAAGTGATTGCTGCGCTCATGAGCAATCACATCACAGACGAGGGCAATTACTTTTGAGCCGTTGTCATCCCTTGATTAAATACTGATTTGTTTTCTCTATTTGTAAGTTATTATTTCCTGTGCGTCAAAAATAAACCAGTCTTCTGTCCCCACTTTGCTCATTCATGTACAGAATAAAAGAAATCCATAGGTCCCTGGGGTACATAAACACCGTCACATCCTGGAATTGAACACTTCATTCACTTAATTTTCCGAGGAGGCAGGACTCGGCTGATGTAGTTTATCTGGAGTACCAACCCCACCATATCGCCAAATATTCTGCCAATGTGATAAGTAGATAAAACTATCGTGTTCCGATTTGAACGGCAATGCGCCCAGTAAAATTAAAGAGCATTATGAGACTTAACAACTGTGGTGTCAAGATGATGACGCGACTGATACTGACTGCCTACTGGCCTACTGGTCGTAGGTTAACTATTGTGTGACTCTACTGATGTTGCAGGCGTCTGCCGCGGTTGCTAACCATTTATGGGCCCGTATGCTTCTTTCAGCTTATTACAATAATGTTTCACCAGCTCTTGATAAGTTCCTGTTAAATTACTTGGTAGATAATTTTATAAGAATTTTGTTCCATTTTTTAATTTATCCAGCGTAGCAAATATCCACAGGTGGTGAAATAGGCCCTATATAAAATAAATTTAATTTCACCATGCTGAACTATAAGATGCAACCGCGGGCCGATAGTAGAGGTTCTGAGCTCGGAAGTGAACATTTTTCATCATTTACTCGGCAATAAGCGGTTTAGTTTTTACCTCGTCTGCCAGTGAACAATATATTTCTGTTAATAGTTTATTAGACACTCGACTTATAGGGCAGCGTAATTGATTTTTAAATGAAATTAAAGTTTGCAACGTCGTTATAAGGAAAGAAAGAAAAACGTTTAGTTACGTACTAGGTTGTCATTTATCTATTAGTAGGTATAATAGGTAAATACAAGAATATTCGAAAATTCTATTCCACTTCTAGTTGAAAATCGTTCTATTTAGGAAACGATAGACGAACTTCTGGATGAAAATCATATTTTGTGTTTCGATAAATTATTTAACAAAAGTGTTTAGTATCATACCATCACGCATATGTTCTTTGGAGCAGACCCACAGTTCGCCGTACAATAAGAGGCGACTATCATGAATTCTAAAATATCCTTTCGAATAATAATTACTTAGTTTCGGAATAACCCTGTCATTCATCGATCATTTACACGACTATTCTCGTCATAAAATGAGAGTACTATCTAAAGTTCTCTCCACTTACCGCAACAAAAATAAATCTGCACATAAATTTTATTTACGACTATCTTACACGAGAAAAAAACACACGACATCCCGTCAGCTTCACTATCTGTACATTCGTGTAGGTACATCCAATTGGCCGCGAAGTACGTAAAGTGTTTCTATCTTTTAACAACTTAATTATAACCCAGTTTATCTGAGCATCAGAGGCAAGTTGCCAGAAGTCATGCATTCTGCGGGGTCGCCGACCTAAGAATTGTGAATTAAATTCGCAGTGGATATTTTGGTTTGCGAATTATCTAAAGTTGGGTCAATGCTCACAGATATTGTACTGGATGCTTTGTACGGAGCGGACAGCGACAAAATTGATTCTCGCATTGAATACGATGGACCTACCTATGTATATTATCATTTATCTGTTACAAATTACCATTTTACCGAAATTAATAAACTTCATCGTTTTCTACAACCTCTCAACAACCTTATTAGCCTAGTGGTCGACTACTACGCTTGAGGTCATGGGTTCGATTCCCAGGTCTGGCAAAGTACCTATTTTTTGGTGCTACTATGAAATTCTCAGTAGCAGTCTGGTCAGATTGGTTTTGTTTGGCAAACTGTGGATGTACATTAGTACATCTCTGCCTAACTATTTGGGGATACAGGCGCGATGCCATGTTATGCTTGACAATTAGCTGATCTGGAGACCCATTTGCATTGACACTAGATTAGATTTTTAAAGTTTTAAACTATTTCTATAAAATTAACAAAAAAAATCAATTTTATTTATGCTATTTTATGTTTGTTTTTTATATGTTTATATTGTCTCGGTGATGTCCACACAAAAGTTTTTCTTTCAACCTTCTTATGTTTTTCCTGCAGCCTACAAGATCTTAACTTACGACAATAGAGGCTACCTCAGAAATAATAATGATAATGCATCTCTATCCGCTAGTAAAACACACATCAGTCTGATTTGAATGACCCAGTTTAACGTGAAACAACGCTACTGACTGCAATAACAGAATACTCTTTGAAATCGGAATTCTCGGTGCATTCGTGCCAATATGACGAGCTTCTTAGAATAACTAGAGATATAGTGTCACCTCTTTTTTTAAACTATAATAATGTCTTTGATGTCACCTAAAATACATTTACCTATATTTAAAACTAGCTTTCCGCCAGCGGCTTCGCCCGCGTGGTCTTGATAAGTTTTTTCCCCGTTTTTGCAACATTAATCGTACCGTGATGGTATATACATATAGCCTATAAGCCTTTCCAGATAAATGGGCTACCTAACACTGAAAAAAATTTTCAAATCGGTGCTGTAGTTTCGGAGCCTATTCAATACAAACAAACATCTTTCCTCTTTATAATATTAGTATAGAAGTATAGATTAGTTTTGTTTTTTTATGTTTATAAAAGGATGTTTTGTTGCCTGTGTTCAGCGAAAAGGTATGCAGGTTGTACCCACAGTTTCCCGATGATGTCAGTTTTTAGGTTATCACATAATAGTATCTACCCATTGCCGTTTATCGGCCACACATTCTCCAAGGTGCTACTGGGAATTTCCTACTAGAAAATCCCAATAAAACTTTTTTCTACTAAGGAATTGAACACAAGACATCTTGCTCTGCTATTATTTGACTTCTCATTAACTTCAGAAGAAACCTACATATTAAAAATTAATAACTAGGTACCTATTATTTTATTTTTTTATTCGCGTATACATACAACTATTATCACAGGTTTTAATTTAATACAATAGCGTAGTTTAAATACTTATATCATTGCATACATTTAGTAAATAAATACCTACTTAGTTATTAATTTTGTTAGTATATTTCTAAAACACCGTGGACTTTTATAGGTACGCGATTAAAACTACTATTACTAACATCTTTTCGTACCAATAATAAAACTAATTGTATTTATCTAATAACATGACATCAGATTACGATCTACAAAACAGTATTTCTTTAAGCAATTCCCAAAACATATTTAGCTCATATTAGCAGTAACATTAAATGAATGGAGTAGTAATCGGATGGTTTAAGAGATAATGCCGCTCATTAATGGGGACAAACAAACAAACAGCGGTTCTAACTCCACGATAACGACATTCCCGACACTGTGTACCTACTTAATTGATGTCTAATTCATTCATTGTTTGTTGTTTTGGTTTTATGCTATGGTATACCATACCATCGCGCCTATATTCCCCGACGGGTTAGGCAGGACTGTGTAACTACTACTTTGTGTACAATTATACTACCACAGTTTTTTGGTGTGTTTAGGTGCAATAGGGGCCTGCCTCGTTGGTCTAGTGGTCCCAAGCGCGACTGCTACGCTAGAGGTCCTGGGTTCGATCCCCGGGTCGAGCAGTGTCATTGGGTTTTCTGTGAAATTCCCAGTAGCAGCTCGGAGTCTGCGGTGGATGACAATAGGCTCGCCCGCTATTACATGGGACTTAAAAACATACCGGCATAATGTGGGTGTGCATTAGTACGCCTCTGCCTACCCCTTCGGGGAATACAGGCGTGATGGAATATGTGTAATAGGGGCGAAGCTTTTTGCCTGCCACAAAACCACATTCAGAGATCCTACTGAACAATTTATTTTAAAAAAAACAAAAGATTACTGAACGATTTCGAGGATTTCGAGCATAGCAGACCATATCACTAATAAGGCAGTCTGCTTACACTGCAATTAAATTCATATAGAACCTATAGTAATGCCTAAGCAACTTTCTAATACTGTGAATAATTTGTTATGATAAATCAAGTGTTTTTTAGTTGTTTTTGATATAACTGCGTATTACCTGATTAAGACATCTCTCTTTGAATCTTTGGATAATTATTGAGAATATTATGATAATTAAACTTGTAAATTAGTAATATTATAAGTAGGTATATTATGGGTTGGGATAATTTAAACTTACATGGGAATAGAGCTTTTTGTGAAAAAAATCCCTTAGGAAAGTATTATCACCATACTGAAAAGGTAAGGTTTACTATTGCAAAGCAGTCGTATTTTTTGAAGGATAAGGTTTATTGATAGCAGAGGTCCCAATCGTCCACAGAGGTTCGACATATTATACTGAAGGTTTTTCTACTTAGATACTTACTAGTAAATAAAAAAAACTAGATTACAGTTTCCTTTCCGTCGCTGCCCCATAGTGCCATCAACAAATAAATCAAAAGGGATATAGTACCTAATTTACAAACAAAATATCTTGACCAATTATCTCCATCGGCGATTAAGAAAAAAATATTTTTATCGACCCAGAAATCTATGGAGACTCGGCTGCACCTTACGAAACAAAGCTTAGGTTTATTTCCGTATAGTCGTATATATGCGACAAAATGTGCGTCCCATTAACAGGGCATTCCAGCGATTCCAGTGTTGTGTGAATCGTGGAGAGATGTGGACGTGCGCGGGAGTCCTCGCGCTTGTAGCGTGCGCGAGCGCAGTGACGCGCGATCAGTTCTACCCCCACGGGCCGGGGTTCGACCAAAATTTACCGCACGGCAGCGATGTTCCCTCACCTCAAGTATCACTGAGAGTACCCATCAAGTTTTATGGAGAGGTTTACGACAGTATATTTGTGAGTACCTTTCTCTTTTGGACGTTCATGCATGAGGATAATAATTAAGTTTAATGAAGAGAAATTGGCAAATCCCAATGGGAGACTGGCGTGATTATATGTGTATATTTCGCGATCATTGTCCATTATCGGCATGAGCTTTCGATATTAGTCTTGATATAATTTGCAAGGTGAGGGCAAATTCCTGCAGTAAAAAACGG
The DNA here is from genome assembly GCA_946251955.1 of Acronicta psi. Lineage (NCBI taxonomy): Eukaryota > Metazoa > Arthropoda > Insecta > Lepidoptera > Noctuidae > Acronicta > Acronicta psi. The sequence continues at coordinate 2,216,855 of OX276475.1, read as the reverse complement.
ACCCGCGTTTGAACTGAAGCCGTCTCTATGTAATGTAACGTATCTCAATGCACCTTGTCTTTCGTTGTCCTTATTGTCTCCAACTTGCCTAAGGAGTAGACATAATTATAAGCCAAATATTTACTTAAATAGAGAACTTCTATCTTATATTGTGCTTTGGCAATAGGCAATACAGCTAGGGTCCGTCAAAAAAAATCTCCACGTAATTCGTCGACAGATCATGACATGTCGAAGACAGATAAGAACATCCCCCTTTTTTCAAGTCGGTTGAAACGTTTCATATACTATAGTCAGCGCGGAACTAGTTGGCCACGCCTTAGGTAGGGACGGGGGTGAGGCAGCGGGTTACTGTGAACAAAAGCAAGCGGCCCCGCCCCGCCATCCCACCGCTCACATACCTAAGGCACGGCCAACTAGTTCCGCACGAACTATAGGTAACATGCATCTTTCTGAAGATGCGGTCACTTTCAGGTCACAAACACTCATTCAATTGGTTTTAATTCACGACGCACGCGATCTTAATAACCCACATTTCAGACTGAAGATTATCTTGAAAACATTTTACCTAATATTCTAGAACGTTATATTTTTGAAATGAATAAGTATATAGAAAAAAAATTTTAGTAAATTCGCGATAGAGTAGATATTAGATTTTGTCATAATCTTGCATCCTAAAAATAATTCTTGTTTCATTTAAAACTGCCTCGTTAGCCTAGTGGTCCTTAGCGCGATTAACAGCTACGCATGATATCCTGGGTTCGATTCCCGGGTTCGGTCAGTATTCTTGCGTTTTTTCTATAAAAAAATTTGTAGGAGCTCGGAGTTTGGATTTGCACTATAATAGCAATAGGGGGTGACCCTATTACATGGGACCTAAACATAACAGCAAACTGTGGGTGTACCTACATCCCCTTCAGGGAATGTAGGAATGAAAGTGAGGTATGAGTATTGCACAATATAACTTTATCTCTGTGGCCGTTCGGCATTGCCAACTTCAAACGAATTATTTTTAAAAAGTTTAGGCCTTGACTTTGCACGGAGCGATAGATATCAACAGTAAGTAAGTACAGGGTTATCAATATCCGCGAGCTATTTGGGCAACGCACTCGCTAGCAATTAGAAATGAGATGATTACGGTATAAGCCCACGTGTACCTAACTACCTAGTGTCTTTATTCAATAGTTACTGGTCATAATACAAACTGGTACAAATTACAAAACTCGTTTAAAAAAACTTTACCCCACATTCGAATTTTTTTAATTATCGTGGCTACGTATACAATAACAATTTCGCATTTCACACAAACACCTGTAGGACATACAAAAATATTTGTTCGTTTTGGGGATTGAACCCGCGATCCATAGCGCAGATGCCAGTCGCTCGGCCAATGCGCTATTAGATTTAGCAACTATTTATTGTATTTCAATATTTGTATAAATCATAAACAAAATATAACTTTTTAGACAATAAAACCGGTTTTAAGGAATTCTTTGTGTATCTTCAAATTCCACGGCCAGACATACTGAAATGGGAAGAAAAAATTAATGTCAGAATTGGGTCAAAAACAATACAGTTGGCAACTAAACTTAGTCCCACCTGCACCAGCAGTCTATTATCTATATTCTATCTATAATGTGGTGAAAGTAAGTATCGGTATGTCAAAAGATATGGATTTTGGTGGTTAGCCGCACCCAAAATGGGAATCATTGACAGATACTTAGGCTAATATTCAGAGACGAAGCTAAGAGTAACTAAGTCTTGTCTATGAATATCAGCCTTAGTTGTTTCTTATCTAAGCAATTATTTACGTAAGCTATGTAGTAGTAGTAATATTTTTAACTTTTAAGGCAATCTGTTGCTAATCTTAAAAACAGTTACTGCGCCTGCAAGCCTTTCAGTTTACTCATTACGTTACATCAACGACAATTTAAGTTCACAATAAAAATCGAATACCGTGTTTTACTTAGAATTATTTAATGAATTGTAAATTCTAATTTTCATTGTGACAATCTTAGACAGCAGATTGGTGTCTAGTGTGTACAAGGGAGAGTAAGGAGAGTTAAGATATATGATATAACCGACGATATAACTCTGCCTCTCTGAAGTTTAACACAAGTGACTGTTGCAAACTCGGAGTGACTTTTCGGATAAAAGCCGATCCGAAACTGGATCCGCCTTTGCTTACAATCACCTATATTCTTACCCAATACTTAACACTTTTAATGTGACTTGGCCTTCCCGCCCATTGGGAAATGCTCACTTCAAAGATACACTTTTATATTTGTTGGTACATAAGCGATATATGGACAAACTCAGCCGCGATATATAAAAACTTTAGAGGAAGCCGATTCTTTGCTTAAAAATCTCCTGACAGGCCCAGTAAGTACATGTAATCCACCTAATCCATTCAAAGTCGCACAATGACCTCAACGGAACAATTAATGCCTACAAAGTAATATTGAGTCACAATAACTTTATCGGTAACATACCTATTGAATTGATAGAAGCAGTTCAAAATGTCACATTTGATTATGCACATATTCTATTTGATTTGCGTAATTTAGGCGGTCGGGGGGCCCAAAATTGTACACGAAAATTCTGATTGAAGAAACACTTCTTGATTGTGTAATCAGACTGAAAAGCCGTCTCGGTAACGGCAGATTTATCCACCTTCGTGCGAGTAGGAAATACCAGGGTAATATCAAGAATTCACGACCCCCGATTAACATTAGGTACTCTCCATGGATCTGCAGCAATTCGAAGTTGTTTTATGCCCGGTTAATTGATGACCCTACAGATAGTTCCAAATTTCGGACGATACATTCGAAACGAGGATACACAAGATGGTAAAACGGAATACATTTAAAATGGCCGGAGGATGGTGATGAAGTAAAAAAGATGAAACTTTTTAAACGTTAAAACTCGCTTTCGTCTATTTTTTCGACTACGTCTGTGGTCTAGTAGTTCGAGCACCGGACTGCTGATCACGAGGTCGTGGGTTCGATTCCCACAGGACACAAACATTTATTGGGATGAACTTAAGTGTTTGTGTTTGTCTGGGTGTTATCTATGTATTAAAAAAAAATATTTAAGTATTATATCCATTGTCTAGTACTCATTGTACAAGCTCTGCTTAGTTTGGGACTAGATGGTGCTGTGTAAAAATGTCCCAGGATATTTACTACTTATTATTATTTTTCCCAATTCGTAATGCCTTTTTGTGTGCCTATGACCCTTATCTGTTCAGTGGTTGAACTGTGCGTTGTAGATCAGTCAGTCAGTCTCCTTTTCCTTGTATACAGATGTGTTTTAAATTTCTAGAATTTTTTATGACTACACTTATCGCGCATGTGTCATCGAACGCTGCGAAATCTCCTAATTTTTTTTTTTGCAAAAACAATTCGCAATAATTCAGCAAGATGATATTGCATTTGCGCATTGTGCACGCGCATCATATTGGGACGAGTCGGGCGGACGGAAACGCACGTAGGCGTGTATCGATAGCGTCGGTCACTGAACGGCGCTTTTGTTTTTTAATCCCTATACCTACATGTGTACCTAATCTACAAAGTTGACAATGTTGTCACAACCCTTAGTGTAGGTTTCTATGAGAACAACCTATGCAACAATGGGTTTCCTCTAGAAGAAACAATACCTACTTATTCCTATCAATTAATTCAAACTGTTGATATCATGTGAAGGTTGTACCTTACGGTCAAAACTACATAATATCACCACATGACCGATAGGCACTACTTTAAACCGGTAGTCTAGAAGCATGAAATGATCAGTCCCTTTGTAGGTATAATGTATGCACAAAGGGATTTTCAGAATTTCCCACGTTGTAGGGAAAAGCGATATCATCGCAAGTACAGAGCTAATGTTAATTATCTACTTATAAATTACTTTTATGCTTTATTATTTAAAGAATCAACACTAAGTTATTATCAAGTTAAGCAAAAGTCGAGACCTTTTCGTAGAATTTACCTAAATATGTCCGCGATACTACATTATCACCCACCACGGGTCACAGCCGTATTTATAATATATGTCCAAATGTAATAAATAAACATAATTAAATGTACTTATACAATGGTGGAAAGAATTTTACGATTGCACAGAAAATTGTTCTGCATAGGCTCAATGTCTTTTGTGTGTACACAGGTAAATAACCATGGAGTACTGACCTTCAGAGCAGACCTCCCAACGTTCCTGAACATAGAGTTTCCGCTGCCATACCCGTCCATCGCCGCGTTCTACTCAAACGTCGACACAACACATGCGGGCGCCGTTTACTTCAGAGAAACGAGCGAACCACACGTGCTTTCCAAAGCCGAAGAGAGCGTGCAGAGCAACTTCCACGATTACTACGACTTCAAACCGACAAGCGTGTTTATCACCACATGGGAGGACGTTACCTTCACCACTAACGGACGACCAGACGGACGGAAAAATCGCTTCCAAATAGCCATCATCAGCAACGGCACAGAAAGCTTCGCCGAAATTCTTTATCCCGAGAGAGATATCCAATGGATCCAGAAAGAAACGCAGGTGTTGAGCTCACCCGACGCAAAGGCTCAAGCTGGTTTTGTGTCAGAAGATGGACGTATTTACACCCTCCGCGGATCAGGCAGTCATCAAATCAGAAATATCGTTTCGTAAGTATCACTACAAATTCAAGATCGTTTAATCTAACTTGGTAGAAAATAACCATATTTTTTTTGGTATATTTCAGATGGTCAAATGTTCACGAGCCTGGACGATACGTCTTCCGTATTGGAGGTATACCGCCTGAAGGTAACATTGCTGTTCCCGACCAGTACAACCAAAACGAAGTGGAAATCGAAGAAGAGTCCAAAACGTGTGCGCAAAGCGGACCCAGTGTGTGCCACATTCAAGCGAGATGCGTCGACTACCAAGCTGGTATCTGTTGTCAGTGTAATGAAGGATTCTACGGAAATGGAAAATCATGTATTAAGGACGATGTTCCATTAAGAGTTCACGGAAAAATAAACGGCGTTATAAATAACATTAATCTTAATGACGTTGACATTCAGGCGTACGTGGTGGTAGCCGACGGCAGGGCGTACACAGCGCTCTCCCTCGTGCCAGCGGGTCTGGGAAGCAGTTTGCAGTTATTACATGTACTCGGTGGTGTCATAGGTTGGCTCTTTGCCAAACCATCAGCATCCGCCAAAAACGGTTATCAACTGACGGGCTCGGTGTTTAACCATACCGCAGATATATGGTTCCCAGCAACTGGCGACAGAGTTACGGTCAATCAAGAGTATCTCGGCCATGATGTGTTTGATCAAATCACTTTAGAAACAGATATCAGGGGCTCGCTGCCAGTGATACTTGTGGGAACTAAACTAGAAGTGACCGAGTACGACGAGCAATACACTCTTGTGGAGCCGGGACTCTTACGCTCCGAATCAACCAGAACATTTACCAATAAGATTACAGGTGAAAGGTATGAACAAAGAGTTTCACAGACCTTCTCATTCAACTCTTGCCGCTTTGCTCCTCCGTCAGCAGAAAATACTACGCCACTTACATTAAAGATAAGTAAAAACTATTTAGGATATGAAAGCAGGGACAATATCGTAAGATACGGGATGACTAACAAGATTTACCCTCTCGGTGAAGAAGACCCTTGTATAGAAGGTAGGAAGACCTGTGGTCCTCACAGCAAATGTGTTGTCCAAGGAGATAAATTTGCATGCGTCTGTGATTCTGGCTTCACAAGCATCTACCTAGACAATGCCGAAAGTTGTGTGGATATAGACGAGTGTGCAGCTGGAACGCACAGTTGTGATAGCAACGCGGACTGTATTAACTACGACGGTGGCTTCAACTGCAGGTGTCGCCAAGGCTTTATAGGCAACGGCATAAGCTGTAAACCTCTTTCCACGTGTGAGAACAAAAAATGTGATGCTAATGCCCGGTGTATAGACAACCCTGATGGTGAAGCTACCTGTGTGTGTTTAGCTGGATATAACGGTAACGGACTTTACTGCTATCCAAATTACGACACTTGCGCCAGCTGCTCGCCTTACGCTTCATGTGTTTTCACTGGCAATAGCTACGAATGTCGATGCAACCATGGATATTCTGGCGATGGTAACAATTGCATTGAAACCGCACGCAGAGTAGAAACCACGGCTCCTTCAATAGGAAATAATGAAGCAGATTACAACGACACTTTTGTGCTACCGTATTGCGATACGTACAGTTGCTCCTGCCCCCCAGACTATTCTGAATATAAGGATAGCTTAAACAACCAACTTTGCCGTCGTAACAGCGATTTCCCGCCACAGGGACCCGGTGAGAACAACTACCAGGAACCTACTGATCCCTACTACCAGCCACCTACGGACACATACTATCCGACGTCGACGGAACCTCGCTACCCAGCACCAACAGAACCTGCTTACCAACAACCCACGGAGTCCGACCCCGGCTATCCGGCCCCTTGGGATCCCAGCTACCAAAGACCTTCAGAAAGTGACCGTGAACAACCATCAGAAACCAACTACCCACCACCTTCAGCGAACAGTTACGCACCACCTACGGAGGTCAACTATCCACCATCATTGGAAAGCAATTATTATCAGCAGCCGGACCACAACTATCAACAAACTTTAGACAACAACTATCCGTCACCAACACCGAACAAATACCAACCACCTACGGACAACTACTCAGGGCTTTCGCAAAACAAATATGGACAACCTTCAGAGAGCAATAATTATAACTCGCCTTCCCAAACCGATAAGGTATGTACCTAACTACTCTCGTAAATTGATGTACCCACATACAGTAGAGTCGATTTATCCGGCATCAATATTTTTGATGTTGTTGGGTTTTTCTGTGAAATTTCCAGTAGCAACTAATCAATCAATTTTCAATTTCAAAATCAATTTTTCCTAAAAATTTTAAATCATTTACCACCTTTTATAATTTGCAAAAATACGAGGGAAACCAGAATGAATGCAACACTTTCCCTCGTATATAAGTAATAATGTCGACTTGTATTTTAATCACACGCTTATTTTATTTTCTCAACAGCCGACAAATACTGAATATCAGCAACCTTCAGGAACTGAGTACCAGCAACCTTCAGAGTCGGAGTACCAGCAACCCACAGACAACGACCCTCTTAGTAAGACAAACTTTATATTGGCTTCGTTTATTATTTGTAATAACTCATTAAATTCAAATAACTCATTAAAATTACTCAAAATAATCATATTATTTCAGTCAAATGTGAAGAGGATGCTGACTGTCCACCAAACGCAGTATGCTCCTACTTATTAGGAGACGGATCAAGAGATTGGGAAGGAAAACACTGTATTTGTCCAGAAGGCTACGAAGGCGACGCTTTTGAGTGCATCGAGCGAACCGGCCCCAACTGCGCGTGCGGCCACAACGCGCACTGTATCAACACCCGCACCGACGAATTCATATGCGTGTGCGACCTCGGATACCACGGCGACGGTTACGTCTGCCGACCCAACTTCAGCTGCAAAAACAACTCGGACTGCGAATACAACGCCGAATGTCGACCAGACGCAAAGAGCAACGAGTACATCTGCCAATGCGTCAAAGGATTCATAAAAGATCAGAACGATGCCTGCATTCCTGACGCGCAGCTTTGTAACGGAGCGTGGTGCGCAGAACACTCGTCCTGTCTATACGATTCTGAATTAGATCTAAATTACTGTCATTGTGACGACGGATACACGGGCGACGCTATATCGCAATGCGTGCCTGAGGGACGCACGTGTGACGTCGCCAACGACTGCAATATTAACGCCGTGTGCACGCCCACTGACGACTCGTACCAGTGCATCTGTAGAGACGGGTTCAACGGCGACGGCTATACCTGCATCCCTGACGCGACGTGCAGGAACAATCCCAACATGTGCGACCTACACGCGTCGTGTCTGAAGAGATACGACGTGTACGTCTGCGAATGTAATGCAGGATACAATGGTAATGGCAGCCGCTGCGAGATAAATCCCAGACAGGCTGGAAACTTCTTAGTCGCGAGTGACGGCGCGTCTGTATACCGAGTGCCCTTCCAAGTTACAGCGAGGGACTTCGCGACACCGTTTAACAGTGGAATATCCCAAATCGCAGTAGGAATCGACGTGGACTGTGAAGTTGGCAAGATATACTGGGGCGATGTGGTTAGCTATGCTATCAAGACTGCAGCGTACGATGGCAGCGATTCCGGATTATTCTTATCAGAAGGTAAATTGGCTTTAGAAAATGTTTTATCTCATTCCACTATCTCAGTCGAATCGTCGAATAGGAATATGTCGAAGTTATCAGGCACAGTTTATGTAAAACCACTTAAAAAAACCATTTCACAGGTGTCAAATCACCCGAAGGCATAGCAGTGGACTGGTCGGCGCGAAACATATTCTGGACTGATTCCAAGAAGCTTACAATTGAAGTAGCTAACTTGGATACCAAAGCCCGGAAAGTGTTATTCGCAGTCGACAACATATCCAACCCCAGAGGCATCGCCGTGCATCCGACAAGAGGGTAAATTAAATTATTGTCCATTCTGTACTTCAATAGATAATATAACTAGATATATACTATACTCCGTGAAGGTGGTAGAACTTCGTTTCTGCTGCTAAACAATATTATTGTGTTAACATTATTGTTTTTCATATTTAAGGGCATTGAGGCAAATGAGACTAAAAAGTTTAGGCTAGGAGGTTAGGCTTAGGAGTACAGGCTACAATTTCCGCTTACCATTAAACGGCCCTTATACTTGTTTTTCATTTTATCAAAATAGAAAAAAACACACTGTAGGAAACTTCAGCTACCGTTACAGAAAACAACCTAAAATATTCATAAGATCACTTGTCTCAAAAACTATTTGGAGAAACATAAACCGTGTACACTGTCGTCGACACACATATCGTATTTATAATCTCTGAAATGACTTAAAACTCTTTGCAGAAAAATCTTCTGGTCTGACTGGAAGCGCACAAACCCGAAAATCGAATGGGCAAGTATGGACGGGTCTCAACGAGGTGTCTTCTTGGACAAGACTGACGTGGTTCTACCCAACTCTTTGGCCATCGACTGGGTGCGCGATCGCCTGTGTTACGCGGACGCTGGCCAGTCTAGCATCAAGTGCGTCACCATCGATACTCGAGAGAAGGAGACTATCGCCGGCAATTGCTCGTACCCCTTCGGACTAGCGATCCACGGCAATAGGTTCTACTGGACCGATTGGAAAACGTAAGTAACCAAATGAAGCTCACAATCTAAACCTCATACTTCTTTTGCTTCCTTGAATCTTCATATTACAGAGCCATCAAAAATGAAGCAAATGTCTTTATAGGCACATTTCAAAGAGGTCGAAAGAGAATACAAAATAACGATTCCTCTATAAAACCAAAATCTTCTCAAACGCGTTATAATTAAAATATCTATCCTGTGCGTCGTAATCAGGGATGATCCAGACTATTTCCGAGCGAGTTCTCAAATATGACTCTCTAAAGTAAACGCAGTCTTAATTTAGATCTTACTTCCAGACTAAAAATCGAGTTCATCGACGTGGAAACTCAAGTCCGCGGCCAGGTCCCGATAGCAACGGCCTCTAGGAGGTTGTACGGAGTGGCGGTGGCCCCCGACAGCTGTCCCCCGGCACAGAGCGTCTGCGTCTATAGAAACGGTGGCTGCGGAGCTGACCAGTTGTGTCTACCAGACGGCAACAATGGTAGGACCTGCGCCGACGCAGACAAGAACCTCAGCAGACGTTAAATAAGTTAGAATTAAGAAGGTTTTGTTTGACTGTGGCCGCATTTAAGTGTTTGATATAATTTAATCACGGAGTGATTTTGTAAGGAGTTGAAATATATCCTGTTTGTGCAATATTCTATTGTTTCTAGAATATAGTGTTATAAAAAATATAAAATAGAAAATGATAACGATAAACTAAAACTATGATTACATAATTATATTGGCCAGCGCATCTTTCAAAACCTAGTTTACCACGAAATTATAAAACACGAAATACTTATAGAGTCAAATTATGAACGTTATCTTAACTACAATTACAAAACATAATTATGAAAAAAATTACAAGACATGTTTTTTTTTAATTTCTTGATAATCTTTTTTATAAGGCACTAGTTTTATTAGTTTTATGTTACCAAGTATACTAACCATTTTTTAATCTGAATGTCTAACCACTAAACATACCTCCCGCCTAATTTTAACCTTGAGTTATAAATAAATAGATTATTGGCACTTTTTTCCGTAATGAATTTTAGCACAAGTGTTAAGTATTTTCTTTGTAATATTTTATCTTTGGCGAATAGTAGTAGTTGTTGAAATAACTCCACAAAAGATGATCTTATTTTATAACACTACGTAATATACCCGATTCACCCTGTTTTTTATAAGTATAAATTTAGAATTTAAATAATATCCAAAGATTTAAAGTTGTTCCTGCTATAACTGTAACCAAAGTGTTAGAATAAAATAATAAATAATCTTAATAAGATCTTTAATGTACTTCAATCAATGTAATTTATTAATGCCAACCAATAAAAGTTATTTATTTATACAGACATTTCTTACTGGTTTATTCCCTCTGTAATTACTGTTAATTACATAATATTAAAATATATTGGATTCTTAATATTTTTCTTAACAAAGAATAATAATAATATAAAATATACTAAAGAGTTTACCTATATTTTTAAAGCAATTATAATAATCATTTAGCTATAAAATAAAAACCTCTGTTCATGTCTAGCTATAACTATTTGCCATCAGCTGAAGAACTTAGGATTAAGGGAAATTGAGGATCAGACTTCTTCAGCTGCATTGAAACATAGGGTCAATGTGGGTAAATTAAAACAGGTCTAATAGGAAACCGACATAATAATCTGTTAATTAAACTCATAAAAGTAATGCACTGTGTGATTTGGTAAATCAGATTGTCCCTATTTACTATTTATCTCTATATTACCCACAGTAACTATAATAAATATATTTGCAATAGTATAAAGCAGATTCGAGTAAGCATCTTTCAAGAAAAATCCCTATTCAAAAACATTTAACGATAGGGACATGTCAGCAAATTACATTCAAGCTTAGCAATAAAAGAATTCCCACCGACATCGATATAGCATCATAACTAGACATGACAGTCGAGGAATAGGTACGAGATGGCGGTTTTACCCCCACAGGTCTTCAGTGCGGCCGAACTTAAACACTAGCGAGCCAGCGAAGATGAACGCGTTCTGCATGAACAAACTCACGCCCGGCCAAGATGGCTTGCCACTTCCTGTAAACAATAGACAATAATTACAGATTTTTACACACTAGCCTTTTTTGTGCCCAGTTTATGGCAATAGGCTCGCAATCGCAATATTACATTAGACCTAACAACATACCAGTGTTTTATACCCACAAAACACTGGTATATATGTTGTACCCAATACAGATGTGAATGTGTGATGTAATGTTAAGAATACATACCAGCATTAACATAGTTGGCGAACAATATCCAGCAGGCGGCAATGAGGGAAGCAAAGCCGACGACAAATCCGACGAACAGCCACAGACGAGCACCGCGGGGGCCCATGCAGCCACCCGTGTATGTCTCACCTCGCACCTGTAATGTTAAAGAACATGTCAATACACTGATCACTTGACAAGATGTATGAATGTGGAAGAAGCAAAGGTATGGTAATAAGTGGAGGTCTCTGCGTACCCCTGTGGGAAAAAGGCGTAAATGTATTGATGTACACTTTATTTACAAGTCTTTCATCCTTTGACAGCAACAACGGCCTAGAAAGCTCTAGAACATGGTCTGCTTTTTGAAATCACTGGTTTTAGATACCAACTACAACTACACATCAAGCTGCATCATCCTCATTACTATTCACAACAATTGTTACTGTTACCACACATATTTTTTAAAAAGAGTATCTATGGAGTTTCTTGCCGGCTCTTCTCCATAAGACCCACTTTTTTTGGATCCGTGCAACTAGTGCAACTAATTTAACGTTTCGAAAGTACCTATTTATATGGTCTAATTGAAATAAAATATTTTGAATTTTGAATTTTGAATTTTACAATGTACAAAGATCAATGGAAGGAGATAGAGGAGACCTTTCCTTAGCAGTAGGATTATGTAGTTTAGAAAAAAGGTTCTACTTCTTCATCTCACACTGTCACATTACACTATTGCAGCTTATTTTCTATTTTTGAAATAAAAATAATATTCATCATAATACGAAGTTGAAGTTTCAGCTATTAAGAATAAGAATAAACTATACTATATAAATAAATAACAATAAATTATACTATCTGTTTTGGGTGTAACAATTCTATTCTAGTAAGACACAGCTGTATATCATTGTAATGGGATTCCCGGCAAAGTAATTCTTAGGAAAGATAAGTAGTATGTTTACTTTTGTTTACATTTCAATATCAACCAACCAACCCTTTTTGGTGGTTTCAAGCTGTCAGAAAAAAATTGCAATGAATTTCTTAATTCTATTGCATGTAAATTAATATTAGTAGACATCTCTTCCATTGGTCTAGTAGTAGTGGCATACAGATTTTAGTAACAGATAACAAATGCAGTCATCTAAATGAATTGAATAGAATCAAAACCTCAAGGGCAGATTGCTGGTTTTGATTTGATTCAACTCAAATAACAATGAAATCAGATCAGTATTTACATTTGTGTATAACTGATAGGATTGAATGGTTATTAACCAGCCATTGTCTTTTAGATAAAGTTTATCTATACCCTTTCTTTGGACACTGACTGATAACACATTTGATACTATCCAACCTTTAAATTAGCTTGTTCTAAAATCAGTCCAAAAATAATAAACAAATACATCTCATTAAAGCTAATAAAAGTCTATAAACTTAAAGGCTTAATGTAAGATACATTGGACATGCAATGTTAGGCCGTTGCTTTGTAACTTTCTAAAAAACTTAAGTACTTATTACTTTTTAGTAGTCAATAGAATGTGATGTACCTGTGCATTTGACACAGAGTTGACCATGATGAGGGACAGAGTGGCCATCACCCCACACACATGAGCCGCGTTGGGCAAGTTGCCTGGGTACACTGATGCTGCATCAATGATAAACCACCATCCTGTAAAGAACTGAACAACAATTTTATCATAAATAACTCAGTGGAATTTCTACAGGAATCACACATTTAAATCCAAGACGTTACTCAATAAAAATTGGAATGTTTGAAAACAGAAAAGGCACTATCTTAAAAAGTTTATTTTAGGTCAAACAAGAGTCATGTCCAACACAACAAAAGATTGATTATTTCGAATTCTTCAACAACAACGTTGAGTATATTGAGCTGCCTGTACAATATCTAACGCCAATTATAACATCCTTAATTTTTCAACAGATTTACAGCATGATTCATCAAATACAAACCAAAAGTCCCGATGCAATAGACGCTAGGATATTGCGCTTGTCGCCACTTTCGAACCACACACAACTAGGCATTGTTACGTTCTCAAAACAATTCATATTTAAAATGAATTGTAGTTAGAATTGGGAAATATTTGCAAATTTTCCTGGTGAAAAACAAACTATTACAATGGATAACTGGTAAATAAAAGGAGTCTGTTATGGTGAGGTGACAGAGCCTTTGCCCAAATCGACGTTTGCTACATGTTTGACAATGTCAATGACATGAATGACATTGAGTTTGACATTTGTGATTATCGCGTTTCGTCGTTTATGGTTTCATCACAAACAAATTTTAGGCATTGATTTTTTAAATTTCGTAATTTATTCGTAAAAAAAGTACTGACGCAACACATACGATAATAAATCAGGTGCCTAAGTAAATAAAATGTCAGGTTCAGGTGAACTATTATTTTTGGTTTCGTACCTAAAGCCGCATAAATTACGAATTATTAAAAACTTATTGTCCGGGCTGAAGATGCCACGAGCTAACTTTAACCCGTCCTTAAAAATCGGAGAATCAAAAAAAATGGATTAAAATGATTTCAAACGATAGCCTACGACTTTAACTTTCGTTTTTATGATTTTGTATCTCCGATTTTTACTGCCGGTTTAAAGTTAGCTCGTACCAACTTCAATCCGGACAATAAGTTTGGCGAGAACTGTATCTAGATAATATACTCCAGTATTTTCGGTAAAAATCAATTGCGTTTGTAACTTGACACAGAAAAATAATGAATAAAACATAGATTTAATATACTTTTAGGGGATGAAAATACCTAGTTATTATAGGCTCAACGCCTAAGATTTAATCTAAGCTCAACGCTAAAAAGAATGAGAGAAATCCTGTTCTACAGCCTCTAATCTAAATCAATCTCTCGGTTATCACCTAAACAAAGTACAAAACGTTTAAACTCCGAAGAAAATCAAAATGATAGGGAATAATAATAATTATCGCATTTCTTTGATTACCTATATACCTACTAATTTATTATCTAACAAATACCTATATCTTGAAATTGGTAGTTAATGTAATAATTTAGGTTTTGCAATTAATAACATGTAATAAACAATTGAGTATGCCCGTTATTATGAAATTTATGTAATTATTACATTGATTGATAAGCTTATTGGCTATATAATAAGTTGCTTTATTTTATAACATTATTTTATTAGTCCATTATCGAATCGAAGAACAAAATGTTGGTGAAAGGAATATTTTTTATTTGTATTCAAGCCATACTTAACGAGGTAAGAAAAGTTTTATCAGTAACCGGAGACCCAGTCAATCTTAACAGCATACGAATACCTAACCTACATGCATATAGCCTACCTATATCCTAGACTGCGACTGCGTCTCGCCACCTATCAAAATAATATTATGTATACAGTTACAAAAGTGCGCACTTGTACCTCCTAATAACGCATTAAAATTGAATAATTTATAATTTCCAGGCTGTCTTCTCACAATGCATCGGACCATCCCTATATCCCGGAGAGGCTGTATATCCCACAAACTCCCCAATCTTCGAAGGTTATAATACAGCTGGTCTGGCTCCAGTGGCACCAATTTACGGCCGTGTTGTTGGAGGTAACCTCATAGTAGACACTTCAGCTCCTTACGCGGCAACGGGACCTGCTGGAGTATCAGTTTTTTCAGATAATTTACTCATAGAAGGTGCAGTTTTAGTGAATGGCAATCTGCCATTCACAGGTACAGTAGCTTTAGAAGGCATTGTGCCCGCAGCCGGTACCGGCGCCGTGTCTTATGAATGCAGTTCCGGTAATGTTGGTATCGTTAGTGAAGGTATTTCCGCTCCCGCTGTGGGACCAGTCTTGCCTGTTAATGGACTGCCTTACAATAGTGTAGGTCTTGGTAGAATTTAAGCCTAATTATTGTAATTTTTAAACATGTGAAATATAAGAATGTTAATAATATAATATATAAAAGATAATTTGTTAAGTTTTGTTTTTTTATTTAAAAAGAATGAAATACTTTTTTATAAAATACTGGCAACCCTCATGATTTCATAAAACAAGTAAAAGTAGGTACCTAATACCTATGTAGGTAATTAGGGGCGGAATCTAGTGGAGCATAAAACTAAACTCCATACCTATAAAAATAATCGCAATCAAATCAAAAACACACACACATTTCCATTATTTATTACAAAAAAAGACTGTAAAGTTACAATAATACTTAAAATAATCGTAATCAATATTGTGAGCACATTCACGTTCAAATATTACGCGATGTGTTACGATATAAAACCTACGTGTAAATGAGTCAATCACAGTGGTACAAGTTGCATTATCTTAATGATGACAGATAAGCCGCGTTTCACTAGGTGATGTAATAAGTTTGACAAATCATTATTGCTGCAAGTAAGAAAAACGTTGACCCCATTTTATACGGGCAACACCATGGAATATTGCAAGAGATGTAATTACTGGGTGGTAATTAGTTGCCTTCGTAGGTATGGTCGTATGACCTAGAATGGGCAGCCAAAGAGATAACCATACATACCACACACAGCCCTCTCCCTTTGCCCGAATAGGGTATATCCATAGACGTTATAAAACTGACGCCAATTACAATTTTCTTAGTTGCTGTATGGCTAAATGTAGATAAATGTACTACAGTGTTCTGCAACTTACTTTCTAAGAGCGGAGTAAATAATAAATGGAGTGCTAATCTAGTGTTGCCAATATTCATCACCTAGTGAAGACACGGTCCATATGTGACCAGAGTTATATTATTATGATGTGTATAAAGTAGTTTTGTGACCTTATCACTACGCAGTTGTGTATAATCTCATCGGTAACAGTAACCCTCGTTCTGGTAGCACCACTCCGGCTCTAAGGACTCCGCCTGGATTCCCATACGAATCAAACGCTCTCTGTGGAAAAATTAAATACAATTAATAATTCAACGACACTGTTATGTAGTACTGAGTACTTTCGTACTCACCAATTCTGCCTACCAATTCAGCTTGTTTAGGTTTGGCATACTTCAGACACGCTCAAATACTTTTTTAAGAATCTTTCGGATTAGGGAACAAGCCCTGTAGGGGGACATTACAAACACAATTAAAGGACATACAATGATACAATTAACGGACATACTCGTAAAGTACACTTCACAAACACGAAAAATCCGTGGAACAAGAGTATTTGTGTGGGTACATGGTGCAGTTTGTGGAGGGACAGGTACCTGACGTGCAGCATGCGGTGCTCGGCCTCGCCCCACTTGTGCGCGGGCTCGGCCCACAGGCGCTCGGCCAGCGCGGCGGCGCGCGGCCACAGGCGCCCGTCCAGAGTCGCCGAGTCCGACTGCTCCGACCACAGCGCTGCTTCACCTCCTAGTCACGGAACAAACAAGAAATCGTCATTTTCCTTCGTTTGGGTAAAAAGGCCAGCCTCCTGGGCTACAAGCTTAAAGTAAAAAAAAAACATTGCGATCAAACTGTAATAAAAATCACGGATTTTACTTTACGAGATTCGGGGATAGAATTATGAATTCGACGATTTCGTTTTCCCTATCCTATGTTACCAAACGAAAGTTTTAGTTAGGTACTCTACGTCTAAGTTATACAAAAACTCCTGCTCTTTAATTTCACAATTCTAGATTCACCAGCTGAAGCTGTCCGTATGAAGTCAGTCAGTGCTAAAGTTTAATTTGTAGCCATCAAATTAGTGTTTGAACGAGATTGAGCTCAGGACTGGTACACGTAATTGAGCACTCCATTTTCTTAATACTCTTTGTAAACACAAATTGAACTAAACCAGTTCTTCACATCTACCACTGCAACAATCAACCATGCTAACTTACCAAGGATCAAGTGTTTATGTTCTCCGGCGATTTCTGCTGGACTGTTGTCATATACCTTCTGCCAGCCGATGTATGGGGAACACCAGTTGTTACCTGCACATTTAATATTAATTTAAGATCAGGAAAATGGGAAGATGGCGATAATATTTCGCCGCTTTTCATCATATCAGTCAAAGAGGTCCACTGCTGAACAAAGACATCACCGATCTCCGCGCCGCTTTTAGCGGGGTGGGAAGTAGCAAAAATAGACAAGATTTTTAATAAGCTGGCAAACAAGCATAGAAACTATTAATGGCAACCGCAGTCTATAGACGTTATCATCAATCATGAGAACTCAGTTGCTCATTTGTTAGGTCTCATATGCCTATCTAGTAATTCATCTGGCTTATTGATATTTACAGCACAATATTTTACCGCCCCAGACGAACCGTAACAAAATTCTACCACTTTCTACCTACCTATGTTGGAAATTGGAGGCTTTTATGATGCATTAATACACAAATACTGGTACATACCCTCGCCCACCCATGCTCCGTAGCCGCAGTCCAAGTACAAAGCGTCGTAGTTGGACATAATGAGCCGGTAGCCCTTCTCCAACAGACCCTTGACCTGAGGGTCGGAGCCCGTCGTCCATACCTGGTACAAAAATAAATAACCATCCAAATTTTTATGACAACACAATGGTCCCAAAGAGTCATAAAGTTCTTTTGAGTGAAAATTTAGATTTTCGTTTTAGAACCAAATGCTTTTGTTTGGATTTCCTCATTTTCTTTGATTTGAAGCATAAAATAATAGGCTAAAAGGAAGAAAGAAAGTATATTATTCTATATACGGAATTTGAATCCCACTGTCAGAAACTCTGAAGATAATCGCCAAGTTCCATTGTGCATACCAACCATTATATAAAATGTAAACCCAAACACACTATACCTGAATAATATAATCATCCTTGTCCAGGAAGTTGTCTATGTGGGTGTGGTCGGTCAATGTGCTAGTCCAGAGAATCAGTGGCAGCCTCTTTCCGAACGCCTGAAACAATTTAAAAGGTATTTATTCGTTTTGACGTGCTCAGGCTCACTTATGAAAAACTACTAGAGTAAACTACATTTGTGATTATAAGGTGTCCTAAACGAAATGGAAGAGAAACACCCCAAATGCTGACTCCATCATACGGAACTCACAAATTTCAAATTCAATTGGATAGAAATGTAAGTATTTTAGTATTTTGTAAGACAATCAGTCGGATATTAAATACCCTCACACATCATAATGCATAATGGACTGAATTCTCTTTATTCTTCTATGACAAATCTATTTGGCTACCTTGTAAGCCTTATCCTGTGCCTTCGTCTGGAAGTAATTCCACAGCTTCAAGAAGCTAGACTTGTCGAGGTCCCATCTGTTCTGGATCATGAAGTTCTGGATCTCCTCTGAGGAGTTCCAGCACCTCTCGCTGACCTCGTCACCGCCCATGTGGAACATGTCTGCGTTGAACACGTCTGGAAAGAGTTTGCAAATGTTAAGGAATAGTTAACACCGATACTTTGAAAAACATATTATAGTACCTATAAATCGTATCTGAATCTTTGCCTTAGAATATTGCAGAAGGTGTGAGAGTTCTGTAGACTGTTCTGGAATATTCTGGAATATCTATAAATTTCTTTCTCGTTAGCCTAGTATTCGTATAGGCGACTGCTACGCTTGAAGTCCTGAGTTTCGATCCCCAGGTCGAGCAGTGTTATCAGGTTTTTTTTTCTAATAAATTCAGGGTAGATAAAGGCTTGTAGCTTATAGGCTTGCACCCTATTACATGGAACTTAAACACACTGGCGAATTACTTGTGGGTGTACATTAGAACAACTCCGGGAAACCCTTCGGGGAATAGAGGCGTGATGATATGTTATTTTTAACACACTGTATGAGGCGCAAGTTAATCTAGAATGATCTGTATCTAAATATTTATTCCATCATTATTTGCGGTACAGTGAAGTAAAACAAATATGTGTAAACAAACACAAAGTCGACCAATACTATACTATAATGTCTTCGATTTCAACGTTTAAATATATCAATCGGAAATATACTTTAAAATTACATTTGCACAACTGTGAATCATGCAGTATTTTGGTCGACAGTCACACTCGTACGTTCAGAACCAGTCATGACCTTAAAATATTCTGAATTTAATTATAATTGACAACTCACCAGCCATATCCTTGTAAATATCTTCTAAGTATTCATAGAGCTCTTCCCGGGTGGGGTTTAGCTGTCCACATGGTGGTTCCACGCAGTAACTGGCCCACGGTTCAGCCTGATACCACACAATAATAATTAAAAAAGATCTTTATTTACACACTTTTACAAGTCGAATGTTTTTTTTTAATAGATGGGGCAGAATTTCCTTAATATTCTTTATAAGTCGACTGTCGACGTCTTCTTTCTTGTAGTCTTTCTTGACGACGTCTGTGGTCTAGTGGCTCGAGTACCGGACTGCTGATCACGAGGTCGTGGGTTCGATTCCCACAAGACACAAATATTTATGTGATGAATAGAAGTGTTCGTGTTTGTCTGGGTGTTTCTTATATATAATAAATATGTATTTACAAAAAAAAAGTATATAAGTATTAGATCCATTGTCTAGTACCCATAGTATAAGCTCTGCTTAGTTTGAGACTACATGGTGCTGTGTAAAAATGTCCAAAGATATTTATATTTATATTTATAAGTATCTATTTGTATAGTGGACTAGTGGTCCTGGGATTATTTCCAAGTGGAGCAACCCTACGGCTATACAAAATTGTTAACAAAAACGTGTTCAATTAATTTACTCGTGTATATTCAGTTGTTAATAAAGTTCAGTGAATAAATTCTGGCTTATGACGGCCTGGGTTTTTCTATGAAGTTCTAGGTAACTACTCGGAGTTTGATATAGCATTACGCTCACCCTTAATGGGACCTAAGTATACCGGTGAACTGTGTTCATTAGATCTAGGTACCTACTAACCCTCCGGAGAACATAGTCCTAATGGTATGTTCGCGCGGAAATATAGTTGCTGTCTTTTTTTAAATACACATTCTTGTACTTAATACCTACAAAAATATATATATAATACAAAATATATATAAAATACAAAAATATAAAATATAATCTTCTTAACGAATAATTCTTATGTACGTGTGTTTATCACCTAACTTCTCCTAAACGACTGGACCGATATGGTTGTGTACTTATGGGTACTTTCAATGAGTTCCTCGATGGTTTGAAAACACAATTGGAGATAAGTGTTGCTGGTGTTGGTAAGAATATTACATAATATTGTTTTTAATAGATAGCAAGTGATCCTGCGCAGGGGTCGCTTATTATGTATGTATAGCTAACGTTTAGTTTATTTTTATCGCTCCGTTACACGGCCGTCGTTGGATTTACTGTATTTAGGTTACAGATGCAAAATTTATTTACATTTTAATTTCAACCGCAATCCGCATGATATAAGCAAGTCACAAACAGCCTTGTTTGAGAACAACGACACATAACTGTGCACTGCATTGTAATTGTAATTTTAAATAATTATAAATTTCGAAGGCCCGATCTATATTTGCTGTTGCTACCTTGATTGAGATAATTATATTTATTCAGCAGTACTAATAACGTTGTTATGTCAATTTGTTGTACATAGATTTTTTTTAATTTGGCTATTTTACACCAATTATTAGATATGGATATTTTTAAGTAAAATATTATTGCAATAAATTAAGTAAGTGACTACATTATTCGTTGGAATTCATAGAAAAAATATAATAGAATGAGGCGAGAGCATTCAACAATTGATCAATTACCTTGAAGCAGACAGTAAGTCCAGTGTCCTGCCAGCCTTCGCCGACGTGCGCGGGCGCATCGAACTCTGGCAAAACGCGGACACCGCGCACTAAGCCATACTCGATCACATCTTGGATTGCTTGCTTTGTGTACACCTGAAAAAATATTGGTTTGGAGCTCAACTAGTTGTAGACTAATCGGATCAAAGGGCCAAATTTTTTATAACCGGCTAGTAGGACCACGCCACGTTCGTCTGAGTACCATCACACCCATCCATGAAACGAACGAAACGAATGTACGAACCAGTAGGCAACTGCCTTTTTTTAAGAATTTAGACCAAAGTTAAAGTATATAGACAGCAACATTTCAATTTTACTTTTTTGGATGGTGCCTTTCAAGGTTGGCTATTTTCCTTATTGGAGAATATCAAATGGAAAATGTCAAGGATGAGATTTACATGCTTGAAGAACACATTATTCTAAAAAAATATGACTTATGTATCAATGTTAAACAGGATGTTTTTGTTTTGTTAAACATAACCCTACGTTCCCTCTAATAATATTCACATAAATAGTAATGTGATATTTTACCTTTGCTGGGGAGTAAGCACCGATCTTAGTCAATTGTGGTCTTCTGGTCATTTCGAAGGGGAAGCTCTGGCTGTCGGTGATGTGCCAGTGGAAGGTGTTCAACTTTACTGCTGCCATCGCATCTGTTGAAAACATTTATGTTATGGCGGAGATCGAGGATTTTGATGCTACGTGTACGTGTACGTATGTACGCCATAGTACAAGCTCTGCTTAGTTTGGGGCTATGTAATATGTCCCAAAATAATTATTTATGTATTCCCTAAAATAAGTTTTTTTTTTACAATTACAATTAGGTTAGCGTGCTTCCTAAATAGTTCATCAGTCAATAAACCTAATTGTGAATTGACGTCAACGTGACTTTATTTACCAAAAGAAATAGGTTATCTTTGTAGTATTCCTCAAAAAGGACCAATACTTAACTTCATTTTTTGCAAAGCAACTTCACCACTTACGTATATTATTCACCGTGACATTTTACGGCCCTATTTTGTTGCATGACCATTCGCCGTCCCAATTTAATTCTTAATTTAAGATTCCTTCTACCTGAGGTCCATACATACAATCCACTTCGCCCAGCCGTTTTTAAAGCATGCATTTAAATTAGTTATTTGCATAATGTTATGGAATCTGATTATGAGGATACTTACACACCTACATCTGTCTGAATGGCAGTTCGCCCTGTCAGCTAAATATAATTTTCGATAATATATGGCAGAAAACATAGATTTATTGACCTCGGGAGGACGTTCACAAAACTACCTCTTCTCACACTGCAAAGTAACGAATGTTGTAAAAGTACCTAAACAAAAGCCAGCACGATTGGTGGAAGGATTTAATGCGAGCCTTTTAGCTATATTTTTACTATTATTTGAGGCTATAGTATCATTGCGACTGTTGACCGTCTATTGTAATCGGTCCTTCTAGCCATATTTAAGATCTGTGCCCCGTCGTCTATAAGTATCTGCGTGCGGTTTCAGAGCCAAAAATGGCACTGATTTACATGAATATCGTGTTACATCTTTGACCCTGCTTGTGCTCTCCATTAGGCTAACTAGTTCGAGTTAACAACATATAAATTGCAAGGTTGATTAAAAATACTTTCCAAAGTCCAAGTTTAATCCCATTTCTAAATGCCAATCTACTATAACAATCATAAGATTAATTGTTGGTCTGTCATTTAAAAATAAATGCCATATGGATACAGCTAGGCACAAATATAAAGACCAGGAGAAACTACATCAACTATATAAAACATTTGAGCTTATTTATATGATCGTTGGCTGCTGGATGAATAAAAAAATGACACAAAATTTGTATTAAATTCTCTGCCAAGTTATTTATAAGGAAAGTCTTATATTTACCGATGGTGGCCTTGATGGAGTCGACGGTGAAGAAGTTGCGCGCCGTGTCAAGGAGGATGCCACGGTAGGGGTACACCGGCTTGTCGCTGATCTTCACGTCTCGCACGATCTACAAGGAAAAACGTGGGCAACTATTATTCCTGACAAATCAAATATTCATGAAGGTATGAGTAAATAAAATACTCCTTTGGCATTAATTTTAAAAATTAGTGACATCGGTTTCGGTTTAGAGAATTTATTTCTTATAAAAACTTTATGTTCATTTGAAATAAGAAATAGTGATTACATTACATAATAAACATTTAATTTGTCTCTGGCACAATATGCTAGTATTCTCAGTATTCTTTGAAATTCTGTATGTTCTCCTGTATTGTGGTGGCCAGCCTACCGCCAATACAGCCACAAATCCATTTCCGAACCACTACTGATTAATTTCCTAGAAAAACCAAAGATTACTTTTAAACTTTAGCGAATAGTTCAATATTATTTATCGAATTCGAATTAGGTATTAATAAGCACAGTAGCCCCTATCTGAAAGGGTAAAGGAGCTAGGTCCTTTTAAAAGACCTTTAGTGAAGGTCCTAATTAGGGGCCTTATTTTAAAATCGTACCTAGAGGACCTAGATTCGGGGTATACCATACGTACATCGACATTTCAAATCACAAACAATCAATATACCTTACGTAAAATATATTTATTTAGATACGAAACAACATTTTACCTAGTTTGTTATGGTAAGTAGTAATTTACTATAATAACGTTTGCGTGATGTAAAACAACTTTAATAACACTGATTACTATGTAATGTAAGTATTATATAATTCCCAGATTATTAACCCTAGATCGAATTGTTTTTCTATTGATTTTCATTGATCAAAGGACCACCAAGTCCAGTAGACTTGGTGGACCTTTGTTCCACCACCCTTTGCTTTTTTGTTTTTTTTTTTTGTTTTTTTGTTCTTTCTTTCACCCGCTAAGGAAGGTGACAGGCTACAGCTATGTTCGACCCGGATGGTCTAAAACTATACTTGCACTCCTTTATCCTGTGGTCAGGACTCAGGACCCGAGGGCTTATGCTTAACTTCAACATATGAATCTGATTAATTCTGTTAATGTTGCAAATTTCATTTAGGGTCATTTTCACCAACTCTTGATAAGCGCCAGATAATTTCATGCAAATCTTGTTCCATTTTTTAATTTATCCGGCGATTAGCGGATATCCAAAGGTCGTGAAACAGGCCCTTAGAATCACAACCTTTATATGTTGTTTTATCGGCTTGAACGTCGCATTTCAACGTAAAAAAACAAAGTAAAATTCCAAACGACCGACGTGAACCTACACGATTTAAAATATTCCTTTTATTAAATTCAAAGAGAAAAATATGATATGTACTTCTGGAAAACACCATTAAATAATCTTACGTAACAAGTTTATTATTGATCAGCGATTATAAACATCTACATATTACGATTCGTGCGTGTCTTGTAATTCAATCGTAAGTGCGATACACTTTTAAAGAAAACTTTCACCGTGACAATTGAATACATTTGAATCTAATGAGGAGATAATTACACTGTAATATCGTTTAAGAAAAGATTTGGAATAATCAATATTTTCTCCAAACTAAGTGCCTGTTTCACCAACTCCCAGTAAGTTTCCGTTAAATTAACTGGCAGATAATGTCATACTAATATTGTTCCATTTTTTAATTTTTCCAGCGTTTAGCATCTATCCAGAGGTAAATATTGCACCCTCTGTCGACGAAATCAACAACCGTAAACTATAAGCCTTTATGCCTGCATAAATTTATTTTAATAGCATGTATTTTAAGTATTAAGTACTTTTAAGTGCAGAATTGTTTTCAATGTTCGACAGAATGTAAAAATTGTTATGAAAATAAATAAATTAACAAAAAACAAGCGCCCATACAAAAACATCAGCTTATATTATAATCTTAACGACCCAGTGTCAATGACCTGGGACACTAATCAACAATAAAATAAACCAAATACTGCCTTGGATCTTGATCCTGAAGTGTTTATGCAAATGTTGTGAAGTGACAGCTAATATTGAGTCAACGATCTGAACCGGTTGGTTTAAATATAAAACTGGTCAGCGGGTAAGGCTAAATTGTAGGCTGGTGATGCCCTTAGGTGGCAAAGGATGTTGTATACAAAGATACATAAGATATAGCATTTAGGTATACATGCTATAACCATTTACGGCTGGAAGGGATCTTGTTTGCTAAAGATGGCAACTTCGATTACATTGTTCCCTTAAGGGTCCGTCCTACAAATCGACCCATTTTGATACATTTTGATCATCGATTGCAAGGAACCGAATAGGGGAAAATAAAAACTGAGCCATGAATTGAAAAGAACAGTTCCTTTTATGTTAGAGAGCCAAAGTGGATTTTTTAAATTATTTCCATATTAGTGGTAAATCACGAATATTGACAACTCTTTTTCCGAAAAGTTGCGTTCGATTGACGTTTGATCGTCGCTAGCCAAGAAACTATAAGTAATTATGAATGTAAAAAATATGTATTAAATACAGTACATACTCTTCTTTTAGAGAGCCAGGTTACTTTTTTTAAGTTTTATACAAAATATACCAGAAAAAAAATGATGAAATAATGTTATTTTTGGAAAACTTCCAGTCAAATATGTATTATTTTCTATTTTTTAGAGGCACTTTTACGAAATTTAAAAAATAGTGTATTAAACTTAAGTTATCCTTTAAATAGAACGTAAATTTATATTTTCAAAAAAGTAATATTTTCACTGTGAAAATAATAGATACATTGAGCTATATTATCGAGCGCAAAAACTCGATCGCGCAAGTAACCATCGGGCCATCATTTATTTGTGATAATTATTATTGAAAAGATCAAAATTGTTTATACGATACTACGCCCAACCTCGAGCCGAAACATAGAACGCGATTGAATCAAATTTTGAAAAATTGAGTCAAATTTGTGCACGGCCTCTTAAAATTAATTCCAGGATTGTTCCTCTTGTATAGAACAATATGTACCTAAGTGTATAATGAAAGTACTTATAAAAATGGTCGGGAAATGCCATTAATGTGACAAAATTAAGGAATTACCTAGTAGTTTTATATTATTAATGTCTTTAACGTCAACCTAGTGGTCGTACCTAATTACTGCGCTGGAGTCTGTTCCTGGAGTCAATTCCCGGGTCAAACAAAGTTATTATTATAAGTTATTGAGTGTTTCTATGAAATTCTCAGTAGCAGATCAGAGTTTGGACTTGTGTCCGGATAATGGCAATAGACTCGCCCCTTATTACATGGAACCTTACAACTAGTGTATTTTCGTATGTTTCCGCTGTATATTTAAACAGCTAAGTAAATCTATCAGTTGTTGGAAGCTCTATCATTAACTGTAGAATAATTATATTCCTGGTAAATAAATTATTATCATTTCTTTTACTTATTTTCCTCATCAAACACATAAACCTGACTAATAAAATACATAAAAACTTGCTAATTAATGGTTAGAATACAACAATATCTCGACATCCGTGTCACAGATTATAAAAACACGGCAGGCTTTCAAATAGCTATGAGTAATAACGCCCGCGCTGCATTTTTTCGCGTCTTCTAAATTGCGCATCAATATTGTCACACTTCCTTGTTATATTATTGAAAATACTCCTAAAACCTAATTGTACCTATACCAAATATTCTTACCTAGGTAAGTATATATCTGAAATATCATTAGTGCTTCTCAGAAGAAACAGAACATCGACTCATTTAGGTAAAAAATATCTACCTAATGCTTTCTGAAGAAATAAATATTTTTGTTCGTAAAATCTCTACCGAGGGACCAAACTGAACCAGTAGGTACCTGAATATTTTAATTTTATTGTCTGTCTGCCTGTTACCTTTTCAAGACTGAACTGCAGAACCGATTTCGATAGATAAATTTGACAAGGAGATAGATAGGAGAGAGCATCCTGGAACATGGACATAGGGTACTGTTTTGTCTCAAAGTCCTTTGGGATGCACGTGATGTGTTTACTGATTTCATCGCATTATATGGATAGGTAGATGGTTGGTTGATGGTGATGACGGATGGTGGTTCCTTACAGCCAAAAACATTTAAAGTGCTATACTTTTAAATCTCTTTACAGCATACCTGGTCACGAATAGTCTGACGTGTTGGGTCTAAATTAATTACGTACCTAACATTAATAACATTCCAATTAACGCATAATGAGCTCACCGAATCCTTTGTCTTCATAGTGTCTAATATTATGAGTCTTATTTTGTAAACTGTTGGAAGATTGTGAATGGATCGGGTACTTAAAACGTAACGACCAAAATCACGTCACAATTAGGTATGTCATATGCATAATACATGTACCTATGGGCTATTTGTTTGTTTGTAGTACCACCTTGTACTATAGCGTACATAATAAACTACCCTCTATAAACAACTAGCTGTTCCCAATCAATTTTTTCCCAATCCTGTTCTAAGATGCCTACGTCCTATCTCTATGCCAAATTTCAGACCAATCCATTCAGCAGTTTTAGCTGTGCGTTACTCGATCAGTCAATGCATCAGTCAGCCAGTTAGCTTCTTAATTACTTTATGTAGGTAATATATAGATATCTATAGTCTTACCAGCATATGATTCCTAATATCGTCATACACGATGAGTTGGGACAGTGTTTCCAGGCCGTGTCTCAGCCCGAAGAACGTACCAGCTTTAATGGTGGCGTTTATTTTGTCACCAGAAGCCGACAGCACGCGGATCGCGTAGCTCTCGTCCATATCCAGTGAGAATTCTAAACAAAAAGGAAACGTTTCTTTAATCCAAAAACTAACTTTTTATTCGATCTTTCAAATCGATTTGGTAATTTTTAGTCAATTAATTAGACCTCAAACACCTTCTTGATTAAAATTTTATAGGTACAAATAATCAAAAAAAAAATACGAAAAAATTCTCGATAATATTAACAGATAGGAATACTGATAGAGAGTTTTGGGGGCTGTCTAAAATGTAAGTTAATAATGATTGATATCCAACAAGTACATAATCTTTTATCTAATAAGTAAGTATATAGTAATGTCTTGAATTGATTTTGATTCCATAGCTTAAAAGTAAGGTGTGTGTGTATGGATACCTCTCAATTTACAAAAATAGTCCACCATGATAGATGGTTCCAAATCGAATTGAAACTAAGTACTTCACCTCCTTCTCACAAATACAGTGACAGTAGATTAGAAGATTCATGCACAATCCGTTTACAATCCAATCACATCCGTTTACAATGCCTGTCATTAATATTTCAAAGCAACATTTTTATTGTATCTGCCTACCAATTCATCTTACGCGACCTTTTATATTCAAGTTCATCTAACAGTAGAATGACAAATGAATAATGCTAATATTACTGGCACTGATGAATATAATTTATAACCAGCTTTTCGCCAGCTGCTTCGCCCACGTGGTCTGGACATTTATTATAAATTATAACCTATGTTCCTCGGTAAAGATATATCTGTCTAATGGTGAAAGAATTTATTAAATTGTCTAGTAGTTTCTGAGCCTATTCAATGCAAACAAACAATCAAATCTTTCCTCTTTATAATTTAAAAAAATGATAGATTGTCTACTTTAGCGCCAGTCAACGCGTATTGTCTCGACCGATTGTTATGCCACAATTTCTGTTGTTATGCTAAGCACAATCCCACGGTATATTTTTTCTCCATTCTGTTTTCAAACAACATCAAGCAATCTACCTCGGTGATTCTATTTGTTACACTGGTTTACATAGGTATTATCTATGCAAAGACCGTGTCACCTTCGAGGACACCGACCTCTATGTGAACGGTATTTTTATAGACTTCGAATTTTTAGAAAAAAACCAGCTGTTGCATACAGATTCAAAATTCAAATAAAATTTCCCCGATAAGATTTTTAGTATTAGTTTGCTGTTATTTATTTCCTCTTATTCTGATATCTACGTTCCACAAGATGGTAGGTAGTTTTTGGTCTTTAGAGTCATAACGTCGTGTCGTATCTTTTTTACTTGTAGAATTATCTATTTAAGTATGTAACGGCCTATTTCACCACCTCCTAGTAGGTATAAGTTTCCGTAAAATTACTCGGGAAGTTTCATACAAAGGTTATTTTTTTTTATTTATCCGTCGGTTAGCGCCTAACCAGAGGTAATGAAAGAGCCCTAAAAGTCACAGGATAATTTTAAGGATCCTCAGCATAATTTAATACTTGTAAACTCTAGATCCACCAGTGTCTATCGGTCGGTCATTTTATTAAACTACTAGTTTCACGCCAGCAGCTTTGCCCACGTGGTCTTATGGATTTTTCCCCCGTTTTTGCAACAGTTTTCATTGCTACTCAGCTCCTATTACTCGTGGTGTAGCCTATAATCTCTTTTGTCCCCAAAAAGTCAAACCTCTTTTGAAATATTTGTTTTGTCCCCAAAAAGGCAAACCTCTTTTCAATTTTTATTTTTTATTTTTCCACTATCCTATTTGATCTAATCAAAAACTTGATGCCGAGAAAAGTTATTTTAGATTTTTTTTTATGAAAGAGAGCTTTGGTCTTTTCCGCCGTTGTAATCCCGAAGGTATCATGTACTGCTAGTACTACTTATGCTTAACGGACCAGAACTTGGTGACAAATAAAATATTTCGCAAACGCTATGAATCACGTTTTCGTGGAACAGTTTCCTTTAGAAAGTCAACAAAACTTGAAACAAGTTACCCAAGAGAAGGCTGCAAAGGATATGACTTTAGACGTTATTGTGTTCAAAGTAAACATTTAAGGGACTTGAGGTAAATTCATTGATTAGTAAACTAAAGTTCAACTAACATCTTTAGAGGTTATAAGGCTGATTTTCGAGTGACGCTTACCGTCCATTCTGGTCCTGCAGTTTAGCGGTGAGTGATCAGCGTTGCAAGGAAAATTAGCCTCTGGTAGAAAGTACTAACTTAACGAGTTTCTTATCTTAGGACCTCCTAAGCATGACTGCTACGCTTGAAGTCTCGAGTTTGATTTGCAAGTGTTAATACGATTTTCCAGAAATTCCTTATCAAGTTAGTTTGGATTTAAGCCCGATTAATGGCAATAGGATCGCAACCTGTAGGTGTACACCTCTTCTTAACCCTTCGGTGAATACAGGCGTCATGGTGTGATAGTAGAAGGGAAATCTGGAGGATAAAGTTGAACTTACCTCTGACGTCCGGATTTTCATTGACTAGAAACACCGTCAGCGACTTTCCAGTCGACTTCGGAGAAATCCCCTTAGGTATCCCAAATGATATCAAATTCTTGAATCTCTATGGACAATAATAAACTATTACAATATCAACCTCAAAAGACATTCGTTTCCTTATCCTATACTATAATTATATAAATAAAAAGTACCTACTAACTAAAAACCAAAAAACAAGCTCTGTGATGTTTTTCCATGTACCCAGTGACACTCGTGCCATCAAGACGAATTTAATGAGGTGTCATTTATGTAAATCGGTTGAGCCGTTAAGTAGTTACGACCGGACATAGGAACGGACATACATACATACATACATACATACATACGCGTCAAACACATAACCCTCCTCCTTCGGCAGTCGGGTAAAAAAGAAAATAATAATAAATTTTTTATGAAGTTAGTAACTGTAGACACACAGTGCTTCCTCTCGGCGTCCATAATGAACAAAATAATTGTACTTTTTACCACCTAACTACTTACATTGTGGAATGCAATAAATATTGAGTACTTAAATTAGCAATTTGTAATCACGTTCTCGAAAAGTTGCAACTTAGGCGTTTCGGGGCCGAAACATTTCTGGGAAAATTCGTTTACTCTATTTTCAACCGATCAGAGGTACTGTTTTTTTACGCAGCCTCTGTGGTGTCCCGCTGCTGGGCAACGGCCTCCACTGACACCATGCCCTCAAGCAGACTCATCATTGTAAGCTCAGTTCCGTTAATAGAATCTGCAGGATATGTTAGTAAGCTTTCCCTAGATCAGCAGCGCTTATGTATTAGCGATCTACATTCCCCCAGGAGGTCAAAATATGGTGTTTCATCAGCCGCCTCACAACGTCGGCAGCACGCGTTTCGCCTGCTTTAGATTAAACATGCGCTTGTTTAGGTAATACATGACTTTATATAGTTTAAATGTCTTGCTAAATTGAAGCAACTGGTTAAATATTTCTTGTCTTGTCTGTGAGACAAGTGTCAATAAAGAAAACATAAAAGGTCACTATTTTAAGCATAGCCGTGGTGTAGCACGCCCGCTAGGTGGAGTGCCGATTTGCGGAAGGCTGTCGGTACTGGTTTAAGAAAGACGAAGATCAGGCTCTGTGGCGTTCACTAGGCAAGTCTACGTCTGGGCAATATAGACTAAGATGATGATGATGATGAGCAATGATAAGCAACGACGGGTAGAACTCACGGTTCCAGCCTCCTGCATAAGATTGGCGGACCTTCCCTCGTTCATCAGCTTGACCTCAATGTTGTTAATGTTTATCTTGGACAAGAAGTTGCCAAGATCTGCCTCCCCGGTCGGTCTGGGCCATAATAAACCTGTAGGACATAAATAATTTTAATGAACTTTATGAAACTACGTAAGTAGATAAAGATGTATCTGGGCGTATAAACTGTTAAAATTTATCTAAACAACTAAGAAAATTTTATCTCAATGACACAAAGAATGATTTAAAATGAACTGTTATTCTAACATGAATGTTTTCACATTGAGATAAAGTTTAATTTCTTTTGTTTATGTAAGTGTTAGAAGTAGACTGATAATAATAAAATTATGAAGTCCGTTTCACCGCTAGGTGTACATTTGATGCTGACTTCTTCTTCTTCGTGTCGATGGTACGATTTTTTTTTAAATTAAATTTGGTGTGCCCAAAACTCGCCACTTCCACAGCATGCATACATGCTGACTGTACATGTCAATAATTTTGCTTTGCGTTAATTATTATGGAAGAAGCCTCTTAAGACTACTTAGATACAAAATTAGAACATGACCTTACAAACCAGTTGTAATATATAATAGAGATGTATGGGAAAAAGTCTAAAGTCATACTGCGTCGACCCCTAGTAAATTAGGATAAGAGCAGGAGGATGGTGTCTGATAGAAACAAACGGGATATCAGATAGAGCGTGCAACTCTCAATTAAACATTTTAATTCCCATATATTAGTGAAATCGCCATTATTTCGCCAGCTTTCCGCCAGCGGCTTCGCCCGCATGGTTTTATGAATTTTTCCCACGTATTTGTAACATTTTTCATTGCTACTCCGATCCTATTAGTCGTAGCGTGATGGTCTAAGCCTACCAGATAAATGGGCTATTTAACATTGAAAGAATTTTTCAAATCGGTCCAGTAGTTTCGGAGCCTATTCAATACAAACAATCAAATCTTTCCTCTTTATAATATTAGTATACTCGTAGAAGTATAGATTTGAATTGTTACATTGTACTCAAAGAACTTGCCAAATCTCAAATAAATATTTTTTTTTACAAGTTTTTTTATTCAACGTGACATCAAATTAAGGTACAATAGTGTTGGGACGTATGTATTATGTATGCCTGATGCTTCATAATTAATTGAAAAAATCAAAACATTACATTGCCAGTATTGGCTGTCATTATCTGCAAGGGAAGCGGGTCATTATGGGCTTCGCGATAGTCTATCGCATGGTGCACTGTGTAATATTGCCTAGGTTCAGTAGTTCCGCCTGCATGTACACGTAATAAACATTAGTAGGTACACTCACGAGCATAAATATGTATACACCAAGCAAAATTCAAAAGCGATTTTCTCCTAAAGTACTGATAGAAATTTTGTGGCATTAAGTAAAAATATTGTATTTACGAACCAAAACTATAATCATAGTGTAATAAATTCTACTATGCTATAGTTACATAGCTGTTATCTCAAAGTTGCATTTATGAAAAAATCTTAAGCACTTTTGTAAGTGTTTATATATCTTTGCTCGTTACTGTACATACGTCGTGTTTACGTCACTTGCTATCTAGAAAGCGTGAACCTTTATTGTTCCAGAACACAGTCGTTGATGACTTGATGTTTAATACACTTCAGTGTACAGTGTACAGTCACGAGCACAGCAATATAAACACTTACAAAAGGGCTAAAACGAATTTTTCATGTATAAATGATTGCAACTTCTTGATAACACCAATGTCACTGTAGTATTGGTTCGTAAATACTGAATTCGTTATATTACAAAATTTCTAATAATACTTTATGACAAAATCTATTTAGTACTTTTGTTAGTGTGTACATGTTTTTGCTAGTGACTGTACTTATAGCATTGACACAATTAGATTATAGGCCGTTAGTCAGACTATTTTGTCGTTTTCTATATAACAATTATGAATATTATAAGATTAAATGTGTTAATTTATAAAGATACTTTGTTAGCCTCTGCTTGGATTTGTTCTCAATAAGAGACTAGGATTCATGACACAGAGTATCCTAGTGTTGGGGTCCAGGGTTTTACATTCAATAGCCAGGATTAAGGAGAAAAATATTTTATTTTCGTTTGTATAACTTGACGCTTCGTCTGCGTAATGCGTATCCCGATGTATTTAAAAAAAACTTACACAAATATTTTTCTGATACTAGAACATAACAAAAAAAGAATTCGAGTACCTACTTATCCGATTTGATGCAGTTGTGCGCATAATACATTTCAGCCATTCATATTTATCTAAACAAGAATATAGATAGATAGATAATTATTATTTCTATCACCTGCTTATGCAATGAAATCTTGAAGAGAGGTACTAAATAATATATCCTAGCGATAATAGCCCTAAAAGAATAAAGCTTAAACTTTATGTACCGAACTAGCGATCAAATAACTACAAACTTAATGATACGGAACACCTACCTATTTATTATTACTACGTAACTTTTTATAGGTACTGTTGTGGTAT
This sequence comes from Acronicta psi, assembly GCA_946251955.1. NCBI lineage: Eukaryota > Metazoa > Arthropoda > Insecta > Lepidoptera > Noctuidae > Acronicta > Acronicta psi. Next base: position 2,182,771 of record OX276475.1, on the reverse strand, counting down.
GACAATGCCGCATTGACCCCGGTATACGTGTGGGTGACGCATAAATGACATTTAAAAAACCTGTTCCGATATTATCACGACTCGAATATATCATAATAATTTGTTGCGTGTTGAACAATCGATTTAAAACTTAACGACCATAGCTGGTCACAACTAAGTAGAACGTTGAACTTAGCCTGATGTAAAACACTAGTGATATCAAAAAGAACTGTACCAGAAGCAATAAAATTAATATTCAGAATATCAAATTAACGATCTATTTATTGAATAGAACCGTTATTAAGCCATAGCATATATCTTTTATTGATTTCTCACACATAGCTACTGTTAGATATTTTATTTCGAATCCTGCAATAGTAATCTGTACCTAAGGAATACAACGGGACTACGTTAGTGTATACATGTTTTTGCTCGTGACTGTACATGTGGCATAGCTTGGCCGGGCTGAAGTTGGCCGTTCGAATGCGCAATTGCGTGTTTAGGTTATAAATTGTGTACGGCGCAACTAAACGGCTAACTTCACTGCGCTTCACTTAGTAGAATTTAATTTCTAACAGAATTTGTAAAATTAGATACAATTCACTTCACCTACTAGTATTGTCAATCTATTTATTTTGGATGCATTACAAGAAATACTCATACAAATATAGGACAATCACAAGTACAATATTTACTTGCACTTAGGTCTTAAATCTTGATTCTGAAGACATCCAAGCCAAGAATGTGGTATATGAATTTCGTACTAATTATCTAAATTTATACATTTTCTGAACACTCATCAATCATCCTTGAATATAGATCATGTTTTTTCATAAATTATCAGTCCTCATCTCACCACAAGCTCTCCATTTTGTCTTTGGTCCTTTTATAATTTTTTTTATTAGTTACCGCCACGACAAAATAAATGGAATATAAACACGTTTTGTCATAAAAATCGACGTCGAAGTTCTGCGTCACATAGTTTTTGTTACAATTGCAAAATTGAAATACATGTAAATACTACTTTTATACTTTAACTTCAGCTGAATCTACTTATCGAAGCCACTATTATTAAATGATTGCTAAAATTGACACAGGTTAGTAGGTAGGTAATTTTATCCTCATTTTATTTGGTAACTCAGTGATATAATAAAAAAAACCTAAACTGGTATGTACGGCATATAGGCACAATTTTATTCTATTATCATTTTATAACTAATCTAAGCACGCAATGAGCAAACTTACCATAATCCGAGCAGAACATTTTGCAAGCCTCCATGCTAAGAACGGGGTCCTTATTCTGGGGGTCATTGCGCGTCTTCACACACCTTCTGTCCTCGCACGACCACCTCCATGGCGAAGCCTCTTGCGCAGTTACGCTGCATAAAAACAAGAATTCATTCGAAGCTTTAGAAAATCATCAACATTTGGCTGAATATTTTTATTACAATTTTCCTGCCATTGGACCTCTGGAACCCATTAAGATATCCTAAAATTAAACTGGGTATCAGGCTTTTCAGGCCTCAGACTTGGCGCCAGTGTTCGCTGGACAACAGAGACCGGCGAGTTTACGTGCTCTCCGAGGCAGGAAGGAGTCTCGATGTGCTAAGAAAGTTCTTCCATCCATATTACAATACCTAACAACACGACAGCAAACACATGAGAAAAAGTTCTGTATATTTTTTTTTTTACAAATCGTTTGAAAGTTTTATGACAGAGTTCTGTAACAAACAGTACCGACTTCGGAACCTCCTTTATCTTTTCAGTCGGTTGAAACATATTATTCAGAGAGATAGACTGGATCATTTTAGATATTATTTGTTCCGGTAAAATTTTTCAACACATTTTACAACTTATAATCTTGGGAAACCCTCACCGTCACTAAGAGTCATTTATAATTTTATGAGGATCCAACGAATATTTTGTTTTATTTTCTTAAGCTTTAATGTTGTTTTCCAGATTGAAGTGGTCAGTGTCACTTTATTTTTAATAGTTATGTTATTAAAATTATTATGGAGTAGAGACTACCTGCCATACTTAATGTGTAACCTTTCAACGTCCGATAACGACAAATCGATTAAAGGTCATTAGTTGATTAGCCATTTGCGTTCAATTTACGACTTGATGACTCGTCATCAAGAACTAGTAGTTCTAGATCAGTTCGTAAATAATGACCTAACTAGGTACTTATTGGGGAAGCGAAACACAACAACACAACGACCCACTTTCCAAGGTATTAATTCGCTTTTAATTGGATTTACGAATCCCATGACAAGGCAAGTAGGTACGGGTTCAAGTAGGTATGTAAGCGTCCGACATGCCATTTACGAAGGCAACAAAGTATGTCGGACTAGTTTCTATTCTATAGTATGTTTAGGAAGCTGTAACAGAATGAATAACACATAAATAGAATGCTACGACCAATTTTATAAATCACTAACGACCCGTTCTCGCTTCCCCACTTTGACAGGTTCACAATACTATGAGTAGGCAATGAACTATAAAAAAATATGTAATTGTGAACCTGTCAAAGTGGGCCTGACCTACTATAGGCGTTCGCCAATTTTCGTATTTTCTAACATACAGGACATCTGTCCTACTAAAAGTCCTCCCACATTAGAATTGCTGATCATACTATAATAGTAAATTATTGTAATTCATTGTGGGTAGAAAATTTTACCAAGACGATTACGGAGGACAAGACCGGAGGTAAGTACTTATTTTTAAAGAGTTGCCTTACTCTAGGATTTTCTCCTCTTAGGTGAAAATCATAATTCTAATCCAAAATATATTTGTTTATAAATCGAACCGTCGTGATAGACCCCGAACAACTATCTGTAGGCCATGCAAAAATATTAATTCTGTGTTGGATCGAACCAGAGACCCCTAGATCAGCAACCGATTGCTCGACCACTGAGCTAATCGAGGCGTCGGTTTCCCACCATCGTAAGCGCCATAAATCAAATTTAACAGCCCAGGATATGGTTTGTGTGGGGTTCGGCTCAAACGGTACTGGGAAGGAAGTGATAGTACCTAAGCATTTAAAAACTAATGTAGAGCTTTGTACTACCTATTGGTACTTTATGACGATGTTGGTGAAGTAACATAATGTTCCGGATGCCATAACGCCTGTATTCCCCGAAGGGTTAGACAGAAATGTACTAATGTACACCCACAGTTCACCGGTATGTTTAGGTATCATGTAATGACGGGGCTATTGCCACTAACCGGGCACATATCCAAACTCTGAGTTGAACTAAGAATTTCATAGAGCTATACTTAGGACCCTGAGCGTAGCAGTCGCACTTAAGACCACTAAGGTAACGAGGCAATTTCGTTCTTCCAGCTTTCTTAAATTTTACTACTGCGTGCTAGGCAAATAATTATAGTGCGGTGATAAAAGTTATCGAGCGGATATTTAGCGGAAGTCATACGTACAGTGATGAAAAATAGGTTTTATTTACAAGAAAATTCTAGAAATACCGAAATTATGCCAGCACTAATTGCAACTACGTGCTATAACTATAGTTATTTTTGTATATTTTATTTCATGCCAAGATAGGTAATACTAGTTATTTTAATGAAGGAAAAATCGACTGGCATGAAATCAATGTAAGACAAAAATTTCGACCGTCGTCGCTTCTGATGTATTCAACCAGAAAACGCAGGTTCGAATCCCTGCCAGCCAGTCGTACAATATTAAACACTTCGCACACATTTGCAATGCTCATACAATTTATGCGTATTCTATTTGCGTGTTCGAGTTCAATAGTTTTCTGACGGATTTGGTGTCAATACTTCTAACTTTTACGTCACACAAATTGTGATAAAAATCTAGGTATCGCATGATAAAAAGATATTTGAATATGTACGACTACCTACAATAATCGAAAGTAGATCACAAATTAAATCAGAACCAACATTTTTGTGTTAGATGTCAGATGTGCAAAGAATTACCTGTAGGTGCATTTCGGTCGAAAAAACTCTGCTTATCTGAAGCCGTTCCGAACGAACGAACCCACAATGTATACGACACACTATTGCATGGTACCGGCAAACCGTAAGAGTACATTAATACGCCTAAGCCCTCTCATCAGTCGGATATTGGAAAAATAAATTTGAGGAGTGGCACAGCCCTAAGTTCTTGTTTTTGTTGCTTTCATTTTCTAGTAATCCCGCCTTAGGACAACACTATAGAAATTAAATAATAATAAATATCTTGGGACATTTTTTTTACACAGCACCATCTAGTCCCAAACTAAGCAGAGCTTGTACTATGGGTACTAGACAATGGATATAATACCTACTTATATACTTTGTTTTTTAAATACATACGAAACACCCAGACAAACACAAACACTTAAGTTCATCACAATAAATGTTTGTGTCCTGTGCGAATCGAACCCACGACCTCGTGATCAGCAGTCCGGTACTCGAACCACTCGACCACAGACGTCGTCAAAAAAGAAATTGCCGGCCGGTTGACGACAAACAGGTTTTAGGTACGTACATGAACGTGATATCATTACCCATAATACAGGAAACGATCTACTTATTCCTAAACTAGTCGAGAAAAATCATTGACTGAGACGATCGATTGCAAATAGAAAGATGTCGTATTACACTGCCCATACAGTATGCCCTTTGAACCATATTCCGTCGTGATAGCGATGATTTTCGTATTGCAAGTGCAACTTTATAGCTTGACGTTGTTGTGTGTAGTAGGTACTATACACATATCATTTCGCCGTATGTTTTTAGTTCCCATAGCCCATTTAAGGGAGCGAGTCTAAGGTTAATATTCAGAGACGATGCTAAGCATAAACTTAGGCTTCCGTATGTCAAATTGTCATACAAATTTGACATACGGAAGCATAAGTTCATGTTGAGTCTCGTTTCTGAATATCAGCCTAAGGCTGAACATGTTGAAGATGTTCATGTTGAGTCTCGTTTCTGAATATCAGCCTAAGGCTAATATTCAAAGACGATGCTCAGCGTAAAGTAAGGCTTCCGTATGTCAAATTTGTATTACAATTTGACATACGGAAGTTTTACGGAAGTTTGACATACGTATGTCAAATTTGTATTACAATTTGACATACGGAAGCGTAAGTTCATGCTGAGTCTCTTCTCTGAATCTCAGTGTAAATACCATTCCCATTCTTAGGCAGAAATTCAAAGTCGCTACTACTATACTTAATGCTCTTCTGAGAATTTTACAGAAAACCCCAATAACATTGATACTAGGAAGTCACACGCAACAGCCGCGATTGCAATCAATATAAAATTAATAAAATACTTACCATAGTGATAATAGCGCTATGGAAACAGTGTATATGCAAAATTTTTGAAGCCACATCTTAATCTGTAAAAAGAAAAGAACAGATTAAAATTCCGTTGTAATTAGATATTATTAAACACTATTTTAAAACACTTGTTTTAAAAAAGGCACAGGCTCAAAGTGCGTAGCTGCTACGCCGTAGCTAATACTTTGTACATATATTTCTCCAGGCTACGCTGGGTGATCCCAAATTATTTAATTGATTCGCGCCATTTTTTGTTTTATTTTCAAATAAATAAAAGTATGTTAGAATTCCTCGAAATAGAAGAGGAAATCGTAACTTAATAATGACTTCTCTTTCTTTTATTTAGGAATCGGAAGTTAAGCACGGCACACTGTAGGTACCTACAAGCCTACAACCTATCTAGTCTAAACCCATGTTTTTTTTATGAGAGTTGAGAAAATCCTTCGCTCGATTTATTTAATTTAGTATAACTACCTGCAATGCAGAACTCATTAAGCGTCTTTAATCGATTACGTACCATCCAAACAAAGGCGTTAATAGCTCTTTCTTATTAATCGTATCAGCAAATGAAATACTTAATCTTTCTCGGTTTTTCAATTATTTTGAGCGATATATAGATAAACGGACCATTTTTTACTCTAACTGCTTTCTGGTATAACTTAAGTGATGTATAAAGATATTTTAGGGAACACATGAAAGCGATGATAATAATTTATGCTTTTATTTCGCAGAAACAAACAAAAACATACACACATATAATAAGCCGCGTTAGCTACGAAATGCCGGCCCTATGTGCATCTAGATTTAATAAACTTGCTTTATTCATACGTGAATCGAAAGCGTGATGATCATACGAATATAATGAAATAGATAAGTAGGTAACTACATGGCACCTATCTAAAATAATCTCACGAATTATCAAAACATAAAAATACCAATCAGAAATAAGAACTACGACCTTATGTTGTCGTGAGCAAAAGTAAAAGTAACAGGAATCTAGGGCGTCTAATACTTATGAAGTCGCAAAAAATTCGCGGCACAAATAAATTGCACGCTACTGATACATAAGGTACTAATTATTTACCATGCCGACTTAAGTAGTTTAATTTTGTTCTGTGACACTAATTAACAATTTACAAATACTTAAGTATGTCTTAATTTAAAAACTACCGTAAACGATTTACTACCTCTCTCAAGCCTCTCTCTACCTAGCTGTATGCTCTTATTTCTATTTAATTGTAAGCGTGTTCTTAACCTACTTGGCCGAATTAATAAGCGTCTGAATATAGTTAGAGTACCTAAGAGACCTACTCTTACCACCTACTTTAAAAAAAACTTTAATAATCCTACTAATTTTCTATAAACCTGTCAAAATTAACAATAATTCCAACGGTGTAACGTCAAAATACAAAAGGTAACTAAATAATAAAAAATAACATACAGTGCTCTTATAAAAACCTAGGGCCATGTAGACCTACAGTCACCTACATAACATGTGCCTACATGACTAAAATCTTTAAAAATAGTAATTTTATAGTCAACATTGTATGCATAAATTCTGTATTAATACTTAATAAATTAATAAGTACTGCAAATAAACTATTTTTTTAAATTATAATTTGATAGTAAATAATAAATTAATAAGTATAGAACAAAAATATTTTAATAAATTTTTTTGGTCTAAATTATGTGCCAACTGCACTAAAAATTTTAATACAAAGTATGCATGCACCAAACCCTACACACAAACCCTAAATTCTCTAACTTATTAATACGTACATCGTGAAACAAATTAAATGATCGAATACGCACCTCTATCTATAGCGGTTACGTCCACACTGTCCCGCGATGGCTAGAGAACAGTGGCTTCTGGGTTGTGTAGGTGGATAAACAATTTACCGCCAAAACAAAGCGCGAAACTTGTTTAAAAACTTAACTTGCTACAGACGCCACAGCACTACAGCTTTTAGCTTTGGCTGGCTTTGCAAAGTGCGTTCATTCGGTTTGCGAATCAACATGAATGGTCAATAAGTAACACTTATTTAATAATTGTAAACCAATATTATCAAAATTATTGAATAGTGTATGAACTAGTGAGGTACTTATTTGAATAATTATTATTCAGCCCTTTATATTTTAAAGCGAGTTTTATAAAAACATTACCTACCCTCAGCAGTCAGGTAAAAGGTAGATTTCCAATCAGCCAATAACTTTGTATTGATATTACTTATTTTGTTTAATTATCGGATAATAATAAAATTCATGGCGCTGTTTCGGATACTTTCGAAACCATGTTGGGGTCTACTCTAACCAGATGCGGCTGAACAATTTCTAGGGCGATACCGGTATTCAAAGGATAGACTGGTTGTCATTGTTTGGGATTCCGACTATCATCAACGATTGTCATAACTCATAGGTGTTCGTATGACATTCGGGACCGACGGCTTTACGTGCTCTCCGAGGCACCGAGGTCTCAATTTAAGAATGGTCACCCATCCACAATCTATCCACGCCAAGCGTAGCTTAACCTTGCAGATCAGCATAGTTATAACTTAGCCACGAGCCCCTCAACTTTTAGCTTGACTATTCCAAATAATATTATTCCCAATTTCACTTAAACCTATCGATAAAAGTTCTAACAGTATATTTATACATAGATGATATTTTTTTAAGGTTTTTTTAAAACTAGATTAAAAGATGATTGTCTAAGTTTCAGAAAAAGAAAAATAAACTGTCTAGAACTGTAAATCCACTGCTGACACTTGAAAAGTTGACAGACGTCAATTGAAATTGACAATACTTTGATTTGATTGTATTGTAATTTGGTAAAGTGAAAACTGAATGATAATTTTTAAGAACTTTTATACATTGGGTAAACATGAGAACTGAGAGACTTACGTAAATTAATTATTCTATATAAAATCGCTGCAGAAGTAACAATGGATCCCGCACTGCTCCGGGAACGTGAAGCGTTTAAGAAAAAGGCACTTGCTACACCGAGGTACGTTACATGCTTGTGTAGTGAACACCGTCACGAATACTGCTTACATCTCGAGCTGTCTCGTCGCTGGTTTATACTTTCTCTCGCTCCCACATGTTACACCAAATAAACCCGAATATTATCAATTTAAATCATGATAACTTTAAAAACACTATTTGGATTGATTGCAAACTTTTTTAAGACCAAACTACACAATAACACTGATAAAATATATAAATGCAAATCTTTGTTAATTAAATAAGGTTCTGTTTTTTTTTATCCTTGTCTGACTGGATTGAAGAAACCTTTGAGAAACCCTAGACATGAACAGTCACTAGTTTCTTAATTGGATTTAATTAACTTAAACTTATCTTATGTTTCAGTATTGAAAAGAAAAAAAGGGATGATTCTCAATTCAAAGATGATAGCAAGAAGAAGTCTAAATCATCAAGCTCGGCCAGCTCTGGGCCGAAGCTTGATGCTTCAAAGTAAGTAATTAGTATACATTTCAATTTTAAAGGTCTAGACCCAAAAAGTTGTCAAATTACTGTTATTGATGTTCAACATAGTCTCCAATAACTGAAAGAAATCAAGTAGTATGTTCTTTCTAGCTACAAAACGATGGCTGGCAGCTCATCATACCGGTTTGGTGTGCTGGCTCGCATTGTCAGACACATGAGGGCACGCCATCAGGAAGGAGATGACCACCCCTTAACCCTGGATGAGGTCCTTGATGAGACCAACCAGTTGGATGTTGGCAATAAAGTAAAACAGGTAGATAGATCCTGAAATATTTCTGTTGACTTGTATAACACTTGTGATCTCTGATCTCATTTTATTCTTTTTATTTTTAGTGGCTACAAACAGAAGCGCTTCAAAATAATCCTAAAATAGAATGCACTATGGATGGGAAATATAATTTTAAGCCTGTATATAAAATTAAAGACAAGAAGTCTTTGTTAAGGTGAAGTACAAAATTACCAATATTATATTTAAAAAATAGCTATTATTAGTGGTCTTGGGCAAAAGACCTAAAATATATAAGCATTTCTAAAAATTAAAATTATTCTAAATTGCAGCAAATACTGCAATGGGTAATGGCCCTTTTTTCACACATTTACAGATTACTAAAGCAACACGATCTCAAAGGTCTTGGAGGCATTTTATTAGAAGATGTTCAAGAGTCCTTGCCTCATTGTGAGCGAGCACTGAAAAGTTTAGCCCAAGAAATTCTGTACATTACACGACCCACAGATAAGAAGAAAATATTGTTTTATAATGATAAAACAGCAACATTAGATGTAAGTGTAAAGAATAGCATAAGGATTCCTATATTTAAATTGTTGTCTAGCAGTGCTACTCAAATAAATAATACACTCATTACATGTGTGTATAAATATTAAATAATACACTTATTAATAAATATTAAAGAAGTCGAAGATGACGTCTGTGGTCTAGTGGTTCGAGTACCGGACTGCTGATCACGAGGTCGTGGGTTCGATTCCCACAAGACACAAACATTTATGTGATGAACTTAGCTGTTTGTGTTTGTCTGGGTGTTTCTTATATATCATAAGAATGTATTTACAAAAAAAAAAGTATATAAGTATTTTATCCATTGTCTAGTACCCATAGTACAAGCTCTGCTTAGTTTGGGACTAGACGGTGCTGTGTAAAAATGTCCCAGGATATTTATTATTTATTTATTTATTAAGTGTATTTATGTAACACATGTATGTACATTTTCGCTGTCTGCTACTGCTTAACTAGTCAGTTCAAAATTAGCATTACCTAATAGTAGCTTCTGTAATGAAAATACACACTCATCGACCCAGCTCTATCCTTGATTACATTCAAGTATAATTATGTTATGTCTGATTACTGGAGACTGGAGTGACTTCAAGAAAAAGAGCTACTTAGGAGGTAATCTAAAATAATTCTGTATAGTTTTTAAGTATTTTAATTTATTTCACATGTTATGAGGTTTTATATTTAAGATTTATAATTTTTTAATGTATATTACTATTTACAGGTTGTTTATTTTTATATTTTATGTAAGTGACGGGATATTGTCGCTACGATTTCGATAGTATATGCGAAACCTTCAGCACCAGAATATATTTTTACAGGTTGATGAAGAATTCGTTAAATTATGGCGCGCCACTGCAGTTGATGCAATGGATGACGCGAAAATTGAAGAATATTTGGAAAAACAAGGCATCAAATCTATGCAAGATCATGGTCCCAGAAAACCGGTAGTCCCGAAACGAAAGAAAACTGCACAGAAAAGGAGGCAGTTCAAGAAACCAAGAGACAACGAGCATCTGGCTGATGTGCTTGAAACTTATGAAGACAATACTTTGACTCAAAAAGGTGTTACAATAAAATAAAAGATTGAAACTTAACATGGTTTAATTTTGTTGTATTAATTATATTATGCACTTTATAGGTAGTACTTTTTATTAGTCGGTGCTCGTGTGCATATAATTAAAAAAAAACAACAACCCGACTGCAAAAAGACAACAATTTAATATAAAATTATAAATGGACTTATGGACACTCGGGTTTTCGAAAATATCCATATTTTTAGGCGATATTTCATTTCGATATAATGTTTTTTTTTTAGCCAACTTAAGTAATCGATATTTTTTGAAAATATCAATATTTAATTATTATAAAAAATATCTACACGATATATATCGATACTTTATTGCATTTCTGACATCCCTACTTGTATGTTGTGAAGTTATGACTATGTGTGACACTGATAGACGAAACGACCAGAGTTCAGGTTCAGACACAAAGGCCAAGGAGCCATGCCAAAACAAAAAACAAGGCACTGACAGTGTCCAAATGTCCAATTGTCAATGTCAATCAAAAACGGATATTTTATAATGTTGTTTGTTTCCACTGGCCGGGCCCAGTGTAGCCGTTGTGGCATTTTTAGTGCTAAATTTAGCAATTTTTAGACGTTGTTAGCATTAAATTTATGAACTTAGCATATTGCATATTTAGCACATTCATGGGCAATGGCAAAAAATCGTTTTATCATTCGCTTGACTCAAGTCATTTTTAAATTTCAATCGCGTGGTTTCGTAAGTAAACAAGTCACTCGGATGATTTTCTAAGAATTGTTCTCTTAAAATCACTCGGTCATCAATTTAGAATATGAATGTGAGAGTCTGTAATTTTTTAGAAATTTTTTAACATATTTATTTATTATTTAGCATTTTCCCCCAAATAAAAAGTGACAACACTGGCCAGGCCACTTGACTGCGTCCTTATTGCGTCGGCCGTCGGGTTCGGCTATTTGTTTGATAACTTACTGCGAGTCCTTCATAATTAATTTGCTAAACCGTTAACAATTCCTTACTACTGTCAGTAACCTATGTTATTTTTTCTTGTGTATCTGGTATAAACGAGTGCGGGTATGAAAATGGATCCCGCGGAACAACTATCGTTATCGTGGGACGCACATCAGAAGAGCATCTGTAGTGGATTAAGCCTTTTGCAGCAGGTGACTTGATTTGGTTACTTTCTTATGTGATTGACTGTTAGTTAAAGCTTCTTAGGAGTCTAGTCCAGTGAGCTGTTGTGTAAAATTTGTTTTTTAATCATTTTATGATTCAGCGCGGCGAGTTTGTGGATATGACCTTGGCTGCAGATGGGCACCATGTCAAGGTGCATCAGATGGTCCTGTCGCTTGTGAGCCCCTACATCAAGGAGCTGATATCATCGGCGCTGTGCCCACATCCAGTCATATTTCTAAATGTCAGTATGATTAAAAGTGTATCACTAACCACAAATTGCAACTCGTCTAAATACCTATATGCTCAGCCATTCAAATACCTAGTAACACATTATAATGTAACAGTGCCTATACTGATGATCAAATCAAATTGATAACTAATTTTAAAAGAATCCAAAATGAACCAGCTAAGATAACCTAACACTTAATGAATATAATTCATATGAGTAAAATTACAGAATATATCATATTCAACACTATGTGCCGTACTGGAGTACATATACACTGGAGAAGTCCTTGTGGCTAAAGACAAGCTGTCCGATCTGATTGCTGCTGGAAAAGCACTCCACATCAGAGGACTTAAAGAAATGGTAAGTTAAGCTAAAAATGGCAGTAGGGGCTGATAGTGGTTTTATTGTGTGGGTTACCCGGTTATTTTAGGGGAACTCTCAGATATTTTTACACAATTACTCTTTATAATTGTTAAATAATTATATTCTTCTTATAAATGTGTTAACTGACGATCAAACTGTTCTATTTTTAAGGATGATGAACAGCCAACTATTGAAGCATCTATTAGTGGCCCACCAACAAAGAAAAATATCACTGAAAGGTTGAGGGAACTTAAAGAGAAGAAAAGAACTGCAGAAAAGCAAGTAAAGAAAACATCAACACCTAGGAAGTATGATTAATTTAATTATCTGATACTAGCAAACCATTGGAACTACATCTTCTTTGAAGTGCCTCTTCAATTACTGGAGGTTGGCTGTGATTTCGGAAAACTTCAATCTTCGCCAGATGGAACAGTTTCGCTTAAACTTACATAAATACCACTAATTCATAGCCTAATCATTTTAGATAGTCCAGTATAAACTGTTTGAAAATCCTTACAGCAGTTTCTGAGCATAGTTGGAACAAACACATTTTCACAACAATTCAATGTAGCTGAGGACTTAAATCAATAATATGTTATGATATCGCTAACAAAACCTAGTCAAAAATAAATGTGTAGGTATATATAGATTGTGGACTTGCAGCAATTTTTAATGTAGTTTTGTATGCCCAATAAAAACAACTAAACTCACGAAGTCTCTTTTTCCTTTTTATTTCTCCATTATAATCTAGACATAAATTGGTATTTTCACCAATTTATGTAATAGATAGTAGTTTAGTAATTAAGGGTCAATGACATCATCAAAAAATAGTCACCCAATCATTTAACTATACTTTTTTGCAGAGTATACCTGGACGAGACCAGTGATACATATGAAGATTCAACTATGGATATAAACGACGACTCTATGGATGTATCTAGAATCACTTCTAATTTTGACTCAGAACCATTTCAAACAAATAAGGCCAGTTTCAATGTTGGGACCCCTAAAGAAAGCAAGAAAATCCTATGTGAGTTGATTATTACATTGTTTATACAATGTTAAAATTCAAGTTCAGCTACAAAACTTAGGCATAGTCAATAAATCATCATCATCATCAGACACATCACAAAATTGGCATCTCATAAGAGACAAGAAAAGATCTGACTGGTGACCATCCTGGAGTCGATGTCTTTGCGTGTCTTTTGCACATAAGAACCAGTTTCTCTTCTCGGTTGCTTTACAGTCAGTGCAGGTCCGGGGGTTTTAAAAACCGGCGATGCATCTTTATAATGGCTTTGGCTTTGCAGGTGTATGAAGTTCATGGGCAGCACTGACCACTTTAACATGTCTTGTCTAAAACTAATAATAATATTTTTCCTGTTAATAGTGCACTCTTATTAGTGCAAAATAAGTTAGTAAAGCAAATGTAATTGCTTTGCATGGACATTTATGAAATATCCTTTTTATGTCATGAAAAAATATGATATAGTTAAGAATTTTAAAATGTTTTCACTATTACAGCATATTATGCAATGAAATAAGAGAATAAGTCAATATCGACAGTTCCATGCTCAGCCTGCAGGCTATTTTTACTTCTAATGGGAATGCAATGTGGACCATAAACCATTTACACAATAATAATATACTGTTGATAAAATATATTTTTTTGTTTCAGCAAATCAAAAGCTACAGTACACATTATCAAACCAAGGAGGTTTACAAGTTATTTTCAACAGGTACATATACCACCTAAGGTACTGTGGCAAAAAGGATCGCAAAAAACTATGGCGCTGTATTGACTACAATGGCCTAAAGTGTTCTGCAAACATTTGCACTGACGAAAATAACAAAGTCACACAAAGGTTAGGATTATTTAGTTAGTTCCGTATTATTTAGAATTAATCATTTATTTTTACGCCTATATCTATAGTGTCTAAAAGATATATTTTGTTTGTTTCAGGTCATACACACACAATCATCCATTTCATGACAATAAAATATTAAAAAAGGTTCATTCAGGTAGAGTTTACGCAGTTTTCCAAGAGGCTGAAGATATAGCTGAAAGTAAAAAGAAACAACGACGCGTAAATGTGGAAAATGATTTCGACCCAAATGATACATCTGATTAAAAATATGAAAATTATGTATAATCATTCATTTTCATTCATTAAATCCGCCCCAGCTTCGCACGAAGACCCCAGTTGGCAGAATTTTCTTCGATTATAAAAACCTTATTGAAATAAACACAAAAACATCTTCCACATAAATTACTTCGACCATAAAAACATTCAAAACCTAGTATTTACGTTTATCATGTTCAGATAGACACGCAACAAGGGGATTTTCGTTATATTATGGAGTGATTTCCAAATGTGTGTACTAAAGGCCTGTTTCACCACCTCTGGATTACTGCTAACCGCCGGATAAATTGAAAAATGGGACAAAATTTGTGTGAACTTATCTGCCAAGTAATTTAGAACTTGGAAGTTGTGAAACAGAGGCCCTTGGAATCGTTATCGTAATAGCTGCCAAAATTGTATAGGTAATATAATAACTAACTAAGAATATTTAATTTTGTCGGGCTAGGTAGCTGCTTCTGACATAATCCTAATGAAAAACTATTATCAACGCTGCTCGAATCCTGGGAATCGAAATAAACAATAATCACCTTCATTCTGAACAATCGAGCTTGCGATGAGGCAGTCTATTCAGCACGTAGTATAAATACTACTTTACCGCCCCGTTAGGCTAGTAGTCGGAAGCACTTCTGCTACGCTGGAAGTTTTGGGTTCGATTCCCGGGTCTAGTTTTTATTTTTGGTCGGGCATAGCTTTTACTCGAGGCCGTCTTAATTTTATCGGACTTGGTACTTGGCACAGAATGCCTCCTGCCAGGGAGGGAAATACTTAACACTTCCCAGATCCCGAGTCGAATGTTATTAAATTTTTCTACAAAAAAAATTTAGTAGCATCTCGGAGTACGGATTTGTGAACGGTGGCTCGCCCCCTATTAAGGCGCAGACCCACCGCGGCGCACTTTAGCTGCGTGACAACGTGGGTCTACGTTTCCACTGCAGTACAGTACAGTACATTGCTATACACGAATTTACACGTAGGCGCCATATCGGGGTACGTCACGCGTGTGCCAATGACGCCATGGCGTCAATTTGTGCGTAGCGTGTCCGTGCATTGCAAATTTGCAATGGATACAGCTCCATACATTTTAATGCGAACGAAGCTAAGCTAGACGCATGTGCGTAGCATCTCCGTGACAAACTGGTCACATGCTGACAAACTGGGTGAATTATTCTATCTAACCCGGTACGATACGATTACGATACAATAAGATTGATGCTTAGGTCCTGTATTTATCTCCGAGTAGATTCTCAAAAATATAAATCGTTTTTTTATAAATATAATTTTCAATAACAATTACCGATATAAAAAATCGATTTAATTTATTTATTGAAGCTGTCTTCATAAAATGTAACTTCAATTCGGTTTGTGTTGTCTACTTGCTATAATTGCTATGATCATAATGTCACTGTCATTGTCATTGTGACATTGCCCTATTTATCATCAAACTCGGGATTTGATGCATTTTGCGGGCTGTTTTCTTTGATTATTAATTTCGCTTTCTAACAATAACAATTAGAATTTCTTGTCGTTTAATACTATAACACTAATCTGTGTTCTTTGTCCTCTATAGTATTTAATTTAGGATTAAGTTGGATTATAAAACATGGAGCCCGCGGAAGAACTATCGTTATCGTGGGATGCATATCAGAAGAGCATTTGTAGTGGATTGAGCCTTCTGCAGCAGGTGATTTGTTTTAATTCTCAGCTACCGGCCAAGCTTCTTGAAAGAAGACGAAATTTTGATGCTAATATTTTTCGTATAAATTTGAATCTAGTGGCTAAATTTTGATGCTAATATTTTTCCTTTAAATTTGAATCTAGTGGCTAAGTGAGACGGTAAAACTCATTTTTTTTATTGGTTGTTTGATTCAGCGCGGCGAGTTTGTGGATATGACCTTGGCTGCAGATGGGCACCATGTCAAGGTGCATCAGATGGTCCTGTCGCTTGTGAGCCCCTACATCAAGGAGCTGATATCATCGGCGCAGTGCCCACATCCAGTCATATTTCTAAATGTCAGTATGAATCTGTATTTTGACCCATAAGTGTGCACAAGCATTCGAGGAATACATAGTATTATAAATCTATCTTATTCTAATATTATTGTATAGTTTATTCCCTTTATTTACATACATCTGTTTTGTTTATGATTATTATTAATAATTTGTTTGCCTCAAGAAGTCAACACGAACTAATTCTTGTAAAATTACAGAATATATCATATTCAACACTATGTGCCATACTGGAGTACATATACACTGGAGAAGTCCTTTTGGCTAAAAACAAGTTGGCCGATCTGATTGCTGCTGGAAAAGCACTCCACATCAGAGGACTCCAAGAAATGGTAAGCACAATTTAAACTAACTAAGAGTAGTGTAGTATAAGTTATTAAAATAAAAAAATATTAAATATTTACTACAGCAAGATAGTGATTTGACTAGTGGACTACCAAATCAAAGGTCTCAAGTTTTAATCCAAGTGCATTTAAATTCATTACATTGTGAATGTATGAGGAAACCCCACTATAAACACACTATAAAGAGATTTTTTTAATGGAGTTTGAAGTGTGTTACTCCACATTAGGCCTGTGTGGTGGACAAACATTCTGAGATAGACCCAGCAGTGGATGAGTCAAACAGTATTTGGGTTTGATGACAATGATTCACTACAGCATTTTTTTTATGTGGGGAGTTGTGGACACATCTTCTAAATGTCTAATAGAACAAACTCTTCTATTTTCAAGGATGAAGGACAGCCTATTGCACCATCTATCAGTGGTAAACCAATAAAGAAAAATATCACCGAAAGATTAAAAGAACTTAAAGATAAGAACAGAACTGCAAAAAAACAAGAAAATATAACACCGGTACCTTTATGCAAGTATGATTGATTTAATTGTCTGATATAGTAGAATGTACTGAGGGCCGCACTCAGAGACGACACTCAACCTAATGAATCATTAGCTAATGACACCCAGTATATCTTAGTACACTGACAACAATCACAATTATGGAAAAATAGGCCAAGATATAGTAGCCACTCTTTGTTAACAATTCATTTCGGAGTTGGGGCATGAAAAGCTTAGCTTATCATAGCATGGTATGGACATGTGATTCAAAGATGTGATGAACATGCTGCTAACCTCTAGCAGCATGTAGCATAGTATGAAAGTAGATGGATAATGGAAGAGGAACACCAAAGAGAAGATGGATGGAGTGTGTTAGAAAGTATTATGGCTACAAAAGATATGAATGTCTAGATTAAGTCTGATATGTATGGTCAATTCATCATCAGTAGAAGATTTAATTTTGCTTATTTTTTGCAGAGTATACCTTGATGACACCAACAATATAAATGAAGATTCAACTATAGATATAAGAGATGAGTCTATGGATGAATCTGAAAACATATCTCATTCTGACTCTGAAAAATTTAAACATTCAAATAATGACACTTTTAGTGTTGGGACATCTAAACATTGTAAGGAAAAACGAAGTGAGTAGATCGTGATTGTAATATATCTCACATATTGATGTATCCCATTAAATTCATAATGGACTAATCATATTGTTGAAAGCGCATCAATTTAATATGTTCAAATATACCTACATATGGCTAGCATAAACAATTTAGTAATTCTCTATGTGTGTTTGTCACCTAACTCTGCCTAAACGACTAGATAGATTTGGTTGAAATTTTGTATGTATAAGTATTTCAATATGTTCCTGGATGGCTTTAAAATCCATGTTGTATGTATATTTCAATATGTTCCTGGATGGTTTTAAAATCCATCCATTGGACCCGATAGGTGGCTATACCGCTGTCGGTACGTTACATTCGATTTTTAATTCGCCGGTAAATGAAGGCGAAGTTGCGCACGGGTCGCTAGTTTATAAAAATAAATTTTAATTTGCAGCAAGTAAAAAAATACAGTACACATTATCAAATCAAGGAGGTTTACAAGCTATCTACAACAGATACATGTACCAACTAAGGTATTGTGGCAAAAAGGATGGCACGAAATCATGGCGTTGTGTTGACTACAATAACCTAAGGTGTTCTGCAAACCTATTTACTGACGAAAATAATGAAGTCAAACAAAGGTTAGGATCATTTTGTAAATTTTTTTTAGCTGAGGAGATTGAAGAAGTCTTTCGACGTCATTCGACGTTATAATTTTACATAAGAGTATTTATGTAGTTTAATATAATTAAGTACTGTACTTACTTAGGTACATTAGTGCATTTTATTATATTTATTAGTGTTTTCTGTGTCCATGTGATACTGCTAGAGTGCCAACCTGAAAACCAGTGTAATCAGCATAATGCTGAGCTTAGTAATCCATTTGTGGCAAGAATGCCAACCATACATTCCTGTAGTTATTTTTTCCGATTGTATCAATAATAATAAATGTTTCATTATTAAACTACGTAACGAGTGTTTCCAAACGATTTTTGTTTGTTTCAGATCATTTACCCACAATCATCCGTTTCATGACAGTAGAATATTAAAATTGGTTCATTCAGGTAAAGTTTACTCAGTTTTCCACGAGGCTGAAGGTATATCTGGTGATGAAAAGAAAGCTCGGCGCCTAAGGTCAACAAAGAACGAGATCCAAATAATTTGATTAATAAAAATATGAAGTCTTAGTTAATTTTTTAATAAAATAAATAAATATATTGATAGTCAATCTGCATCAGCTACTTACTAGCTGCTGCTAAAGTTTACTTCAGAAATTATTTATGCGCTCACGGGTTTGCCCTAAATATACTGTCGTTATAAGTTGATCAAGGGGTTGCTGATAGGTCACCAATAACATACTCCAATATTTTCTACAAGGAAGTTTTACC
Source organism: Acronicta psi (assembly GCA_946251955.1). NCBI lineage: Eukaryota > Metazoa > Arthropoda > Insecta > Lepidoptera > Noctuidae > Acronicta > Acronicta psi. The sequence goes on along the minus strand of OX276475.1, from coordinate 2,163,395 downwards.
ATACCTTATTGCTTCACCATCCAAAACCTCAGCTAGTTCTTCAAGAGGGACAGCCTCTGTTTTCAACTCTTCTCTATTATTCAATCTGCTAAAAAATGGATACAATAAAACAATAATTAAGTAATGTTTATAAAATATAAATTCTTTATTTGACTCAATATATTTTTTACTAAAACGAGTAAATTTTCACATTACCCTACTCTACCATTAATTATCTAGTATTTGTCATAAGAGAAAAATATGGTGCAATTATCTAAAGTAAATGCACTGCTTATTTCAATAAATTATACATACATACAACAATAAAATAACTAAATGCCTACATAATGATGTATCTATTTCTAAAATAAAAATATACATTATCTTAATATATAATTAGGATAAATTACTACTTACATATGTATTTATTTTACGTAGGTAGGTGTGTGGTTTAAATATTACATGATTAAAATCGTTTTAGACAGTATTTAAATTTGAACAATATGGATTTCTTGTCATGACCATTGGCTCGAACCATGATAATTATAAAAGTGTTACAACTTGTGAATATTTTGCCCCGTTTCGTTAAATAATAATTAATATTAATTATATTGTATTAAATAAATGTTACATACATAAATCAATCTGAACTGACTTTCTAAATCTAAAAACAATTCTACCTAATATTGCTTGTTTATTACATTATCGATTAATCAATATTCTGTTGCATTTTTGTTAAGATATAATCCTCTTATTTACTAAACTACACCCTGTATTTATCACATTTGCTTGTCCAAATTAACTGTATCCTTTTACCTAGTTATGTATATAGATGTCACTTTCATCCATAGACATCGTAAATACTTTTAAATATATTCTCTTCACATCTCATCATTGCACTGGTTTTAAACATGAATAACGTGACAGATAGACAAGTAAGTCAACTGATAATAAACACAAATATATACAATAAAAACAAACAAATGTAGTCCGTTTGTTGATTTGCGAGCGAGACGTCGTGACTCGTGAGTTCGATCCCAACTCTTTGTACCTACTTCTGTAGTCAATACTCCTGTCAAAAGTGTGGATCGAAAAGATTTTAACAACCCCTACAGTTGCTAACATGCATAGGCAAACGGTAACTGCTTACCATGAAGTCCGTATACTTGTTTGCCACGTGATATAAAAAAGTACAAGGCCATCTTGTTTCCATCATAGCTTCGTAGTGAATATGGTTGGTCTGGTGGAGTTTGGTTCGATGTTCTTCCTGCCCCAGCGCTCCGACACGATGCGCATGACGAAGTCGGGCGCCAGGCACGCCAGAACCACGGCGAGGTTGAGGAACAAGAACGAAGGTGACGACAACAGGCGAGTGTATGTGCCAAGAACGTCGCCGTCGATTTGACTGTGAACAATATTATTTTGATGATAGGATTTTTTTGTGCAAAACTATCCGAAGTTTTTAGGAATAATCGTTAATGCAAAAAAAGACATCGAACCTCATTGGCCTCATCATCATTGGCCTACTTAAAGTTGCAATTACCCTAAGATGATGGTTTGGGTGTACACCTATGAAACATGCCAATCGACAGAGAAAATAATTACAGGTTTGCCAGGCTCCATAAAAAAAGTTTGAAGTATTTTACTACCCCAACTATTGTGTGTCAAGTGAGTGAGCCATTGTGTGAAGAGGTTTTACCGTAAAAATGACTACCTACCACGCAGCGACTTTGGTACAAATTCAGAGGAACTACAGATATTTATCGTCGTTATAATAGGTACTGTAGGATACACGGTACAGCTACGTACAGTCAGACTTTAAGCGCCTATTTCACAACCTCCTGATAAGTTTCCGTTAAATTGCCTGGCAGATAATTCCATTTTTCCACTTTTTTTATTCGGCGGCTAGAGGTGTTGAAACAGGCCCTCGCATTCTATATGCTTATCTATAGTACCTTCGCCCCATCGCGCGCAGGCGCCCCCGCCACTCCGTCCCGCCGCTCACATACCTAGGCGCGGCCAACTAGTTCCGCGCAGACTATAGTTATCTTATACTATATAGCTTTCCACCAACGGCTTCGCCTTCGTAGTCTGGGTATTTCTAATAACTTTCATCCCCTATTTCAATACCTTACAGCCCTTTTGTGCATTAAAAAGTAGCCTACGTCCTATCTCAGGCTCGTGGACTATCTGTGTACTAAATTTTGTTAAAATCGGTTCAGTAGTATTGGCGTGAAAGTGCGACAGACAGACAGAGTTACTTTCGCATTTATAATATTAGTAAGTAAGGATTGGAACCGTATAGCTTGCGTGAGAGATACTTACGAGTTTATCAAAGAGTAGACGACATTGAACGCGATGTAGGCAAGGACGGAGAGTATGATGGACGCGACGAACACCAGCGTCTGGTAGCGAGCCTGCAGCCACAGCTTTAGGTTTACAACCAGCGTCATCAGGTGGAACAGCGCCGCGCCGAAACACCTGCCAAGAAACATTGTTGTTTAAAAACATTGTTGTTTGACGACGTCTGTGGTCTACTAGTTCGAGTACCGGACTGCTGATCACGAGGTCGTGGGTTCGATTCCCGCAAGACACAAACATTTATGTGATGAACTTAGGTGTTTGTGTTTGTCTGGGCAAGCAGCCGTCAGTAGGGGCTTGTAAGACCAGTTTCGAACTACGTGCGATCAGAATCCATGAAAAGGGCCAAAGTAGTCGTAGAACTATTTGTATAGAGAAACCGGATGACGAATCGGAACTAGTGTGTAAACTACCATACAAATAATAAAATTACCACTTTTGACAAAAACTTTCGTCAAAATTAAATTTACTTAGGCTCACTATCAATCTGTCACTTGGTCTTGTAAGCAAAAGTAGACCTTGTTGTTTTGTGATGTGCAAACGACATTGGCCCCATCCTGACTGGGCGGTGCGGTATCGGTGTGGCATCTGTATGCTGTATACCGTCAGTATACTGTGTTGGCCAGATCTCCCCACTTTACCGGTTTACCGTCGGTAAGTGCCGGTATTCAGACGCGTTTGTGCCGTCAAATAATGTCTTCGTCAGATGAAGATATCGTTGCGTGTTACATGTACTTATTTACGATTGCCTTGAAAAATAAAGAAGTATTGGGTATATTGCCAAAAATGTTTCTTGCAGACATTTTATTACGGCACAACAACTTTCGCAAGATTTTGTTTTATTGGCAATTTCTGTCCACGCTTTTTCCGTCAGGTCTTTCCTTGAATATTCCCGTAACTTGAAAATAATACACAAGGCTTTTTCATTTGCCATTTTCGACGACACTCGGTATTTCGGATTCTACTGGATGGCCGTACCGCAACGCAGTATGCCGCATGTATACCGTCCCGCTCTCATACAGCCCGCGCCAATCAGGATGCGTGTAAGCAAATAAAGGCGCTCGGTAATGAAGCCGTAAATTTTTTACAACATGTCATTTACTGCGCTGATACCGCACCGCCCAGTCAGGAAGGGGCCTAAGGATGGTAAAGTAATTTTATGGTCGACCATACATACGGAAACTAGAGTTGGACATTTTAGTAATGACAATGCACGATATACTAACCACAGATCTATAGGCTTCCCGTCCGCGCTGATGACGGAGTGCGACAGCGCGAGGCAGACGCACCAGTACATGACGAGCGAGTGGTACGTGGCCGACAGGCACCACGCGATGAAGTGCGGCCACGTCATCAACTTGTTTCTGCTTATCTCCCTGTATAGCGTCGGGTTACTGGAAATACCAGTGATTTGTTTTATTCAAATTCAAAGGACCGACTTTCCAGAATTTATATTGATAAGATACGTATGACGTATCAACTCTTATCTGCAGTAAAATCGTAGCACTTCCAATATTTCTTTCAAGAAGTTGATTGGTAATTTAATTCCGTATCTTGCCAGTATTAACAAACAAACCACACTTTCTAAATTAGTTCTACCTATTTGTACCTATTTGAGTTGGAACGGCAAGATTTGTACAGATTGTGAAGAAGCATACGCTTTCAATAACGCTCCATCAGCTCGTGAGTGAGTACAATTCTCGCCAATCTTATTGTCCGGCTTGAAGTAAGCACGAGCTAACTTCAAGCCGGTCAATAAGATTGGCGAGAAGTGTACGTTGGATTGCAAAAGTTTCACGGCGTATTTTGAAGCGTCATAGGAAGCATACGTAGCTTCGTGGACAGGCCTAGAGTATTTATAAATAATGCAGTGAACAAACCTAATTAATAAAGAAGCGGGCCACCTTTGCTCAGTGACTGACAGCAATAATACTGGTAGTGCTGTAAATATGAGGTTGTAGAATGTCAGGTACATAGAGTCGAATACAGACTGCGTTGAGAACACCGTGTGGATTTGAAATAGGATCTGTGGACAATTGTTGTTTGTCAGATTATTTATCAACAAATTTAATTAGGGTTAAAACTGAAAATCAACACTGATAAGACTAAATGAAAAAGGAGTATTACACTAAAATGAGGGCAGACTGCTTTGTTGTATAGTCGTTAATCATATTTAGTTTTTTTCCATTATCATTTCAATATCAAAATAATATTTGGTCTTTTGAGCCGGATCGATCCAACATTTTATAATAAATAGACAAAAAATTGACGAGTCGACCATGCCTACCACAACTACAGTTGTAGGCTTGATCGACTCATAAATTTTTGGCTCCTAACAGTTCTATTTTGTTTGTATCTGTACATTTATGAAAAACAGAACTCACCATCATGTTCCCAAGGACTAGATTCTTATAAAAAAAGTAATGTATTAACGTGGCCAGCCTCTGGTAGTACCAGTGTCCCATCACCAGCAATATTTTCTTGATCATCGAGAACTTTGTGAACGCAAAGTCAGCGCACCTATGAACAAGAACAAATTATTGTTTAGGTTAGTACTGTCTCGTTGGTATAGTGGCCCTAGGAGTAACTAAACCGACAGGAGGTCCTGTGTTCGATTTCCATGCAAGATTCCAGATTTCGAGCGGGTTTTTCTATGAAATTCATTGTAGCAGCTCAGCTTGGAGCCAAACTCCAAGCTGCTACGCCCGGTAAATGGCAATAGGCTCGCCCCGTATCAAATGGAATCTAAACATACAATTCGATTCAAACATAATGGCGGCTCGAAAGTTAGCTACTCGCTGCGCAGTAACCCACATCTCACCCCCTCTGTCACATAAATTCGTTACTGCGCAAAGACTCGCCTCATTTAAATCGGACTGTTCCGACGAACTATGGGTGTACATTAGTACCTACACTTCTGCCTAACCCTTCGGGAAATACAGGCGTGATGGTATGTGTACCTGGCAGCCTGATGACCTTCCCTGCCGAAGATGCCAAAGCCAACGTGCGCCTCCTGTATCATCGAGATGTCGTTGGCACCGTCGCCGATGGCCGCAGTGATTGGACCGCCCGGACTGTTCTTTATTAACTTTACTATCTGTGGAATACATGTAAGAGAACATAACGAGTAGGTTTAAACAGACATGTATCTATAACAGATGAGTTTCATATCTCAAGATCAGATTGGTGAACGAAAATGCTCGGAATTCCTATTAGCGCCTAGAGAAATATTAGGCAATTTTATCATTACAAGCTTCAGCAAAAAATGTTTAACAATACTGGACTGTTTCACTACCTCTTAGTAAATTCTTGTTAAATAATACATTCAAATTTTGTTACATTCTTTAATTTATACGACGCTTAGCAGCTATCCAGAGGTGATGAAAGAGGTCCTAAGTCGACAAAAAACGTCCTACAGTTTAATTCTTGAGTAAATATGGTCCAATAACTAAATTTTGAACGTACCTTAGCTTTCTGAATAGGCGACAGTCGACAACACAACACTGCATTACACTTCAGTGATATGGCCACGAACGCAGGCGCAAACGGAGTGTCTAATATTTGAGCTATACTAGTGCCATCCACCACTAAAGTCAAGTCTTTGTAACTCGGCTCGTGGATGATTCGTTTACATTCGTCTAGGTGAGCTTGTAAGGTCGTGTTATCTTCTACGCCGATTAGGAACATCCTTCTGTCGTTTTCTGAGATATGTGAGCAGGATTGGGCGACGTTTATCGCCGTTTCTACCTGGAAATGTATTGGATGATTATTTTGATACCTAAAATCTAAATAATACTGTTAAAATACATAATTTTCATCAATTAACATCAATTTAATTTATTTTTCTAAGCGCCAAAGAATGTTGTTTACATCTCATAATATTTTTTAGAATGTTGGCGAAAATATGACTAAAGGAAGTATAACCTAACCTAACCTAACCTAAATTAAAAATTTAGAAAACCCCCGACACGAAATGTAATCAGCCTTTTTGTGGTGGCGGCCATCTTGGATTTGAAATTTATCATAGTGCATAGTATTCTCCTAGTTAAGCCCTTTCATTTGATACCCATTTTGAGGGAGTTGTGAAAAAATATGTAATCCGCTATTTTGTAGTGGCGGCCATCTTGGGCCAATTTTCATCAAACATAGCTAAGAACACTCCCGACTTTTTCACCTTTCAATTAAAAAAAACAAAATCAAAATCGGTTCATCCGTTCGGGAGCTACGATGCCACAGACAGACACACACACACACACACACACACACACACACACAGACACGTCAAACTTATAACACCCCGTCGTTTTTGCGTCGGGGGTTAAAAACTAGATTTCCGCGGCTATATAGCCAAACTAATAAGAAATAAGAATATGAATCCATACTAAACTAAAAACATTAGCATTATGGCTGTTAGTAAAACTTAAAATTATCAGCAACAATGTTATCTCGTTTGATTCCATCAATATTGACATCTGTTCCTTTATCACATTTATCGAGATCACGTGTCGCCGAAATATTGACACTATCTGAATATAATGAAATGTTAGTAATATTTCTAAATTTGCTAGCTATGTAAATAGGAATATTATCGATAAGAAATCACTGCTAGTCGGCCACGGTATCTCAGTTCACAGTGGCATGACCAGACATTTATTTTCAGACAGGTCCTTTTGTACAGAGAATGCTGTTACTAGTAAACTCTGTGATTATAGCGTCAGTGAAATTATTCAATTTTTAATCTAAAATTATCCTCTAAAGATTCCCCCATTATCAATTTGTTGGGGTCCTTACTAGTCAAATTGATTGGCTATCCGGTCATTATTACCTACTGGCTACAAGGATTATTATAAAGGTTATAGTTTTCTATTGTGAGACATAGAAGGCGGTATTTGTTGTTGTCATTCAATAGTTCTCAAAAAGAAAATATTTTTTGGAATATTTAACAGTAGAGTTTGTATACAAAATGCTTGGTATAAGCCCCGTAAATTGATAATCTGCCTGGCGGCAATCTCGGTGACGTAAAAATGGTGTAACTGCTCTCAGTACGCGTTTTGAGGTTAATTAGACAAGGTTCCGGCCCATTAGCAACTAGCGGGACATATAGTGAGAATGACCTTGTCGCCAGTGAGCACCCACGTGCTGATGCCGGCGCGGCGCAGCGCGGCCAGCGTGTCGGCCACGTCGTCCTGCAGGCAGTCCTCCACGCCGGTGGCGCCCGCCAGCGTCAGCTGCTTCTCCAGCACCCGGTACTGCTGCGTCACCTGCTGCAGCGCGTCCGCACTCTTGCCGTCTAAGCGCTTTATTGCTAAATGGTGGAAATATAAACCTAATGTTATCTTTACAAAGACGGCTTAGACACACAAAGATTGTGCAGGATTTAGAAATGACAAAAAATGCATAGAAACGTATGTGAGGTGTCAACGTTCTATACAATGCATGATGCGTGACGTCATGAGTCCATTCTTTAGACAGAGCCCAGGGTCAATGACTGGGAAGATAATTCACAAAAACGCAATCGTATTTATTATGATAATACGGATTAAAACTCATTCTGCAAGAGATAAAGAGGATTTGATGTGGCCCACGTACCTAAATATCGAGCCTAGCAAATCGCTCTATTCTCTCAATTTTTTAAATATAAATATATGAATAAGGCGTTTCAGGGCTCGATAAGGCAATCTACACTTGATCTTTGAGTTTGTTTTAGCAATGCTTCTTAAAGATCGCCAACTAAATATTACAAACATTAGACATCGGAAGACATCACCCCACATTGCCCGATGTCTTGTTTCCATCAATAACAGGTTAGCTAGGAAGTCTCTAGAACATAGTGGAGACGTGGCTTTAAGATAACTCTGACTTACCATCTGCAACTCTGTCGTATTCCTCTTCGGTTACTTCTCTGTAAGCTATGGCCAGGGTCCTAAGACCTTTGTTGGCAAACGTGTTTATATCCTTATCGGTTTCTTCTACTAAACCACTGTTTTTACACAGCGGGAACACAGAGCTTTCTGCTCCTTTGCAGAACAACCATATCTAGAAATGAAATTACGTGTCTTAAAGTGTGTGAAATCATATTTTTATTTTATACATAGATAAAATCATGCCTAATTTTGATGGGAGTCTAACAGTGTGTTCTAATTTGTGATATTCATATTTTTTTAGAGATCTGGAGAGCTTTATGTATCCGAAGGCGTATAAACGAAGTCTCTCAGCTTTACCTAGTAGCGTGAGTTTGTAAAAGTCGTTCCATAGGCGTGAAGAAATCCCATTCAGAATCCTAAGCCCCAAAACGCTTTTCCTGACCTGGACGTTAAATCACACTAAGCTACCACACAAAACAGAAAGAGGCAGTTCCAAAAAAAATGCTATTATAGTGTCGTGTCCCAATAGCTGCGTCAAGAATCATTATGTTTCCGTTAACTCCGCTTAAAACAGGAACTTGTCAGGCATTTCCAAATAATTCTCAAGAGTAATAAGTTAAACAATAAAAGATTAGATATAAAACCATTCGATAATAAATGCTGGTGTTTCGTGTTCGTCGCGGAAACGTGCGCGTATCAGCTAATCTGAAGTTTAAAATAAATTATATCTTATCAATGTGTTCCTACCTTCCCATCTTTATCCCGAAGAATCACAGACATTCTCTTCCTCTCTGAAGTAAACTCTATGACTTGTAACCTCTCATACATTTCTGTGTGGTCCCCCACTTTTAACAACAAATTATTTCCTTCTTCGCCAAGGAACGTGACGCCAAGCCTCTCAGCTGCTTCGACCAGAGCCTTTTCATCAGGACTGCTGCCTTGGTAGTCCATTTTATTGCCATTATCATTTATGATACTGTTCCAAGTGACATTATCTATGACTCCTTTGACTCCGTTTGTTGAAGAGGCCTTTATCTTCTTTCTTCGGAAGAAGTTCATGAGCTGTAGGTTCCCGGTGCCCGAAAGCCGAGCGCTGAGCTTCTTCATGTCTTCTTTAGAAACTTGCACAGAATGACAAAGAGCGAGAATTGTGAAGAAGAATTTGATGTCTGTCTGGAATAGAAAGGTATTAGTGTTATATTCTGGATATAGCTACCAGAGACTCTAGTGGTATTTCTTTAACATTTGATTTGAATTATTGATAAGACTATGAACTTTTTCTGTAGATTTAATGTTATTTTATCAATAACTTTAACGCGACACACAATCCGCATTAGATTCACTTAAGATGTTAATCAATTAATCATGTTTAATATGTTTTATTTGACGCATTACAACATATTGTATTTTAACACGTGATCATAAATTGCGTTACTAAGATTGGTACAGTTTATCATATCGACATCTTTAAAATTGGAAAACCCGTGTATCATGTTTAACATTAAATTGTATGAGTCAATCATTCTAAGTAACATATTTATTCATAGGAGATAAATTCACTTTGATGTACGTCACGATAAACGCTGGTTTAAATAAAGTAAGGAACTGAAGTAGTCCGTACGAGTTTTTGAATATTCTCTAAATAAAAATTTATGTTGGTAAGCTTCTGAAACTGTACATGCGTTTAGCGTAAATGCAATACGTTGTGCCTAACAACTATTTATACACATAGACGCAATAGATACCTAGTTAATTGTTTCCCCTTATACACCCACCGTTACGAAGGGTGAAAACGTACCAATATTGAAGCAGTTATATAAAATTATTATCAGACCTACGCACTAGAATTATTAGATAAAACCGTCATACATATATGTTTCAAAATAAAATAAATATTTATCTAATCAGCCAATCAATATACCTAATATTATAAAAACGGCCTCCCCTGATACATCATGGCACGTAGATGTTATGCCGTGATAAGTCATTATATCTTGATTGATAATCATAGTAATAATACTAATTATAAACTTAATAAACATTTACGACAGTACCCATCGTGAAATTTCTAATAAATCTATATCGTACCAAAACACCCGACCAAATTCTAAAAGGACCAAATGGTCCTTTGCTACGTGTATCACTAAAATGATGTTAAACAGACCTGAAAAGTATCCACTGGCTCATCGAACCTCTCCACGTCATAGAGCCTGGATTCTCTTTCCTCATAAACGTGTCCTTTTATAGAGCACGATTTGAACACCATAAGGTTCTTGGTGAGAGTGCCGGTTTTGTCTGAGAATAACACTTCTACTTGGCCCAACTCCTCGTTCAAATCTGACGTGTTCGCTACGGCAGGCCTGTCCGTCTCCTCACAACGTAGCTCGTCATCCCATCCTATGAATAATGCACCTGTCGGAGATTAGACTAGATAATGTATTGTAAAGTAATGGCTTTAGAGATAATTTTTCAGTTTAGCTATCAGTTCGTTCTAAGTTAGTAGTTGTAGGTATCAGGCAGGTATTATACCACTCACACAAAGTTATCAACATTTTATATTAAGTACCTACTTATCAAACTTGACTGACTTATTTAGACTTGTTTATAACAAAACCTTAAAGTTTGCTCTTTCAATAACCGAGAAACTAAGTTATCTAGATCACCTAGAATCCTAGAATGAACAAACATTTGTATTTCTTTAAGGTTTTTCCGGGTGTAGTTGTTTGTATATTTAAGTCTTTTGAGATCAAACTCATCCCACCCCAGTGGGAGGTAGAAGATATTATGAATTCTACTATCAATTCTTATTTACATAATAGAAAAAATAAAACAAAGAATGACTTACCGACAAACTTATACAACTCTATTGTGACGTACAGCGACATCGGTATAATATAATAGTAGAGTAACAGGAACGAAAACAGATCTTGTAGCACATAGCTAATAGGTGCCGGGAACGGGGTCCCAGGACCTAGATACAGGTCTCTCTCAGGGTTGCTGCGCTCGATCACCAGCTTGGAGACCAAAGAGAGGATCATTTCGAAGAGAAGTAGAATTATGAAGTATAGAAGGAACCCGTTGATCGCTAGCTCGCATGATGAGAACTTGTTCCCTGAGTATTTTGAGTTGAGAGCTAGTTTTGTTTCTTCACCTTAAAATAAATTTAATGTTAAAAATATGGGTAGAAAAGTATGCTTAGTTCATTTTCTTTCTTAAACTAAGTATTCCCAAAAAAGATTTGTTACTCTTATGATGACCTGTTTCACCACCACTGATATGATGATTATCAGAGGCGGTGAAACAGGCCTTAAGTCTTTATAAATATGCGACAGCTCAGTCAAATCTCACCGGTGTAAACAGCACATCCTATGGCCCACTCAGTGTTCTTGACCCTGGATCCTCGGAGCATCAGGTGGTCAGGGGTGAGAGGCAAACTTTCCAGATTAGGGATCTCTAGCCGTCCGTAAAACGTGTACAAATCTGTCACCGGGTTTGGCACCTCTATTCTCATGCCTTGCGGGAGAATATCTAAAAGACATTAATTAAAATAAAACGAATGTAATTAGATATCAACACCTTTTACAACTTGGAGAAGAAAATTCTTCATATCAGACTAATAATTTAAAACAACTCTGATGTTTCCTCTGGTACATATCAATCAGAACTTTAGGATTTGTAAGCTCATGCTTCTGGACCATATTATTAGCAGAAATAACTGCAATAGCATTTACACGGTAAACAACATTCCATCCATAAATAACGGGCAGAAGACCAAAAAAGGTCCCGAGTTCCATTGGTTTTAAGGTGTCTGGACTGTATAAAATGATTCTTGACAAATTTTGTTGAGAATATTGTTTACTGTGATCATGTTATTATGTATATTACCTTCTTAACTTTACATAATACAACAAGTCACGATGACAACGAAAAATGAGTTTGCGACGATCACACAAATAAAAGCACGTATGATTACCAAATACCTTTATTGCCATAATCACAATACATACACTATAGTAATAAATGTACAAACACGTTCACATCAATGGCTTACAATGTTACAATTAAAGGAAGATTATTTTAAAAACTTCTGTACAATCACGAACACAAATATTATTATTTTTTAATATGAGTTCACATAAACATTGAGGATAATGAAAATGGTAATGTATTCTGCGTTCAGACAATCAATAGATAAAACATAAACAAAATAATACAAACGTCTTTAATTATTCATCTCAGTTCAGAAGGAATGGACCAAGGCCATGATGAACTTGAAAAAAATACTTAGTTAAATCTTTTATGTTTTGTCATTTACTTGTCTGAGTGCCTATTAAAGTTAATGATGTCACATTGATCACGACTCAAATACCTGGCGTGTAGCCCACTAGTGGTGGGGGTACCCTCAGAGTCTTCAGGTTGGTCTCGCCATCAAGGTTGGCTGTGGTGACGAAGCACTTCCCGTCTCCTCCGGCGGAGCATAACAGCACCAGATCAGCCGGAACCTCCTTGCCGCGCCGCACTCGGACGAGAGTGCCCGGCGCTATTGTCGAGTTCCGCACTTCTTTGATCACACCTTTGTGGACTATCTCCACTGTTAAATAATAAAGATGAAATAAGTGTGATGTTTGACCGAAATCAAGAAATAATAATTAGGATAAAAAGGAAAACACAGATTTAGGACCCTACAAAAGAAATGGAAAAATAATCGGACACTTGATTCAACACAAAAACTTTACATATAAAACTAATTAAATAAATCTATACTATTATAAAATTGTAAAAAAGTCATTTCTGTACATTGAAGATATTAAAAAAAAACAATTGGGTTAGAGTATATAAACGATCGCGAACCCAAAAATGTGATTTTTAGAATTCTTGTCTGTTTGTCTGTTTGTTAGGGGTTGGCGCTAAACCTACTGAATAGATTTGAATTTTGTATTAACTGTTGTAAAGCATAATTTCCAACTTAAAAACTGATGTAAAGCTTTTTTCAATTATTTGTATAGATCCTTAGATAGAGCTTGACCTCTCTGTTGTATGCAAGCCCATAGAAAGAAGAGATCATCATTGCTGGTTTTTGATTTTTAATTTTCTATTTAAAAGTCCATCGTTCAACTAAAAAAATGAGGTATATCTCATTCCACTCGGTTGCGTAGATGCTGAGATAGAGCTTGACCTCTCTGTAGTATGTATTCCTATTGATATAAGGGATCATTATTGTTGGTTCTTTAATTAAGTTGTCATATGCTCAGAAATCGTGATTGTTGATTAGTTATAAACGTTTTAAGTGGTATAGACTTAAATTAAACAATAGTTGTAAAGTTTGGTTAGAATTACGAGTTATTACGACTAACTGAAGCTTCCGTTTTCTTTTGGACATATTTTCACAAACAGTAATTGTCGACCGGAATCGAACCCACAATATTCATTGAGCTTAGCGCCGTTAGTCACGAGGCCCTTTTTACAAACCTCTAAAACACTACTTCAAAATACAAGTTTTTTTATCAATGGGATCAATTTCTAATCCTAATTTTGTTTCTACATCCACGTAAGCAAAGCCGCGGGCAAAAGCTAGTACTATTATAAAATTGTAAAAAAGTCGTTTCTGTACATTGAAGATATTTAAAAAAAAACAATTGGGTTAGAGTATATAAACGATCGCGAACTCAAAAATGTGATTTTTAGAATTCTTGTCTGTTTGTCTGTTTGTTAGGGGTTGGCGCTAAACCTACTGAATAGATTTGAATTTTGTGTTAACTGTTGTAAAGCATAATTTCCAACTTAAAAACTGATGTAAAGCTTTTTTCAATTATTTGTATAAAACCTCAGATACAGCTTGACCTCTCTGTTGTATGCAAGCCCATAGAAAGAAGAGATCATCATTGTTGGTTTTTGATTTTTGATTTTCTATTTAAAAGTCCATCGTTCAACTAAAAAAATGAGGTATATCTCATTCCACTCGGTTGCGTAGATGCTGAGATAGAGCTTGACCTCTCTGTAGTATGTATTCCTATTGATATAAGGGATCATTATTGTTGGTTCTTTAATTAAGTTGTCATATGCGCAGAAATCGTGATTGTTGATTAGTCATAAACGATTAAAGTGGTATAGACTTAAATTAAACAATAGTTGTAAAGTTTGGTTAGAATTACGAGTTATTACGACTAACTGAAGCTTCCGTTTTCTTTTGGACATATTTTCACAAACAGCATCACCTCAGTACCTCATAAAGTACCTCAGTACCGAGACTAATTGTCGACCGGAATCGAACCCACAATATTCATTGAGCTTAGCGCCGTTATAACTTAGTCACGAGGCCCTTTTTACAAACCTCTAAAACACTACTTCAAAATACAAGTTTTTTATCAATGGGATGAATTTCTAATCCTAATTTTTTTCTACATCCACGTAAGCGAAGCCGCGGGCAAAAGCTAGTAATAAATAAATAAATAAATATCTGAGGAAATTTTACACAGCACCATCTAGTCCTAAACTAAGCAGAGCTTGTACTATGGGTACTAGACAATGGATATTATACTTATATACTTTTTTTTGTAAATACATACTTATTGTATATAAGAAACAACCAGACAAACACAAAGACTTATATTCATCACCTAAATATTTGTGTCTTGTGGAAATCGAACCTCGTGACCAGCAGTCCGTTACTCGAACCACTAGACCACAGACGTCGTCATTTATGTAGCCACTTTTGTGTCAAAGCTAATATTATTTATAAACAGTATCTAAATATCCATTATCATATTCCTATCCTATTCGATATCTGTATCATATTGCCTCCCGGAGAGTTAGCGTTTTTCTGTTTAAATCTCGGTCGGAGTAATTTTCAGTATTCATAAATACTTTTTAGACATTATTGTTTATTTTTTGTTACGGGTCAATAATATAATTAATAATGTTCGTTCGCTTATACAAAGCTTTAAAAATTGTACTTTACAAAATATGCAGAAATACGGCGAGCAGGAACCTTTGTGTTCTAAATCAATAGAAATTCGTCAATGTACAATAACACTTGCTTACTCGCCACACTTAGAATCTGATAACGAGATAAATCCTGATTATCCACATCCCATACTGTACCTATCTCGATCAAGGACGGGCGGTATCATATCAGTATCGGTGAACTTCTAAAGATAAGATACATCGTTCCTTTTGCTACCGTCGCAAATAAAATTTATCCTATCTCTCCCAACGAAACACGCCCTTTATGCTTACTAAGACTAATAGAACATCTATTAGGAGCCTCGTTAAATACTACCGTCATACTCATACTAACGTCAGATAGATAAGAACAAAAAAAAATACAGACGAATTGAGAACCTCGTCCATTTTTTTTTAAGTCGGTTGAAAAGAGACTAGTGGGAACTGTAACACTGAGAGAAGCGTTAGCGTTCTTTGGTGATTATTTTTAAACCTTCCGAGATATCACCAAAAATCGCAAAATTCTTTTTCTATATACCCCTACTAGCTGTACCCCGTGGTCGCTATACTCGCGTTCTTCTATTTTTTATCACGTTAGAATTTATATTTTTGTGTTTTTTAAGCATTTTCCATGTTAAGATTACCAGTTATTTTAATGAAGGAAAAAGTCAACTCGCGGGCAGGATTCGAACCTGCGTCTTCTGGTTCAATACACCAGACGCTATGACCGCTAAGCTGGAATTTTCCAAAAACCCAAACAAATATCAGAAGTAAGAAAGAACGCTATTCGCCTAAATAATAAAGAGGTACGAAACCGCAAATCTAATATCTGAATCTATAATTACATGACTATAGTCTATATGTACATAGCATTCTATTAAATGCTTCATAAGAATTCAATACAAAGGTCGATACACGTTATCATTTACCATAGTTTATAATAAAGATAGTACGTCATAGTACTCATTATGACGTTGCTGATTGTATTATGTAAGTATTACTTGGAAAATGGGCCTTGATTAGAACTTCGCCGTTTCCTAGAACAATATTTTTAGTCAGACGAGACGCCAACGCAGTGGTCATTCTGCTGCTGATCCATAGCACCGTTGTTCAAGAAACCTACTGTAGCGTACTTAAAAAGCTATTAAATATTAGGACCTAGGATCTTAGGACCAATTTACGTAGAGGACCAACTTACATAAAATATGAATACTAAGCAGGTTACGCCTGACAACATACTGCGTATTGAAATTCAGACGATAACAATGAACTACTAATAGGTATAATTTATTAGTCTTATCATCAGCTTTAAGATCCTATAGTAATAATAAAAACACATTGTTATTGTTTTCATATCATAATTGTATAGATTGCATATTTTATAGAACAAAAATTTATTGGTCTTCATATCAGCGTGGAAAACATGAATGCTACTTAGATATCGTATATTCGGTATGTTTAAAATAATTTAGGTAGTACCGATAAAAAATACATGATTATATTTAATATTTTCAAAGATTGAGCAAATTAGCAAATCCCAAGGACTAATTGCAAATGATCGCCATCGTGATACTCAAAAAAATTTTTGGTCCTTACTTACGCTTTTCTAAATGCGAAATCTGCGTCCTGATAACTGCTAAATTATATTCATTTTCCAGGCAATTTTGGCCGTACGGAATGAAAATGTGTTTGTTTAGTGACATTGAAGTAAAAATGATTCAGCTCTGACTAAACCCTTATCGACAATGCCCTGCCTATTTATTTTATGTAAATTCCTGTGTACTGAAGTGAGTCGACCATTCAACCAACACGGTTGCATGGAATCATGGAGAGATAGCAACGCCGTGATATTTAATGTTTCTAGGTAAATATTTATGTTTCAAAAAAAAAACGTAAAACTAAGGTTTTGTACCTAATTGCCTTACGTAATAACCACAAGGTTATAATCATCTCATAAGATTTTTCTGAATTATTACCCTTTTCGACTAACTCAAGTTCAGCTACAAAATTCACAGATTAATTATGGTAATCTTTATTTAACTTTAAGTTCTCTAACAAAGCTCAGAAACGGAAAACATTTCACAGAAAGCTTCGTTATGTCATTATATCCGACTGTGAGAATAGGATCACAGTAAGTATGATTACAGGTGATTCTCCTTTATGAAAATGTCATTGAAAAATTCGGCGCGAGGCAACAGCCTGGGTGTATCGAAGTACATGTCGACAATCAATGGTGTTCCATTATGTTATCTACTCACTTATCTGGTTGTTGACTTTGTTGTCGGCCTTGTGCCTCAGCCAGTCCTCGTAGCCTTGCTTCACTGCCGTCACCAACACCATGAAGCTCAGCGGCGCTATACTTGTTAGCGGTGACACTGGACTGTCTGTGTGGAAAAAATATAATATATATATATACTAATCTAACTGCAGCATCGATTTGAATAAATCTTTCACCATTAGAAAGCTACATCTTTACTAAGTAACATAGGCTATAATTTATAAGAAATACCCAGTCCACAAGGTCGAAGCCGCTGGCGGAACGCTAGTTTTTAATAAAAAGAAAAACTAAAACGAAAATTAATAAAAAGAAAAAATCTAAAGAACTAACTACTGGATCAGGCAAAGGCGGTAAATATCCCTAAAGAGCTTTAAAGTGCAACGCTAATAAAGTGGGTCAGCCAGTCAGTGAATCTTCCCAGATGACACAGGGTCTTGACTCATAAAATGCAGGCTTATAAAAGCTATAATTTAATAAAGCGCGAAACTTTTATTTATTCTTTTTCGAACTTACAACGGCGACGCTACCTAGTTGTATCTAGTTTAATAAGTAAATTCCATATATTTACTTACAGAAGAAAAAAAATTCAATAACTCTACTATTAATATCAAGTTCAATGAGTCATGGCCACGACATAGAGACGTCCTTAAATCATAACGTTTAGAAGTTTAATTACGACCGTCGAAAGTCCTAAACGGAAAATTACAGGCTATTTAACGAGCAGAATGTAATTAAGTCAAATGTATAACTAGTGTTGCGACAAAAAGGTCGCAAGCTGTCACAAGCTGCACACTGGCAGCTAAGGAAAAGGAGAACGTGACAGAATGTCAAGTTTTGAGTTTATTGTTTGGTTTATCTTGTTTTTCTGCTATCCATAATATTGTATGTAACAAATTATTATTATTATATTATTATTGTCAGATTTTTGCATTAATTAATAACAACTAGTACACCAATCAGTTTCTACAAAAACGTAATAATACCTAAATTTAAAAATATTTCCATAATACTGACACTCTCTAGGTCTGGTCATCTACGCAGAAGAAGATTAAGCACCTAGTAAACACTTACAATACCGCCTCCTTGCAATTTGCGGACATGTTGCAATAAAAAAATATATAAGTACATAAAAAAAATATGAAAACCTGAGTCTGTAAAGAAAATAAATAATTTGATCTTGATCTGATTATGGTCAAACGTAAACCAATGAATACTATTATGCTAAAGAGTGTGTTTGTTTCGATGAACGCGCTAATCTAAGGATTTACTAGTCCGATTTGAAAAATTATTTCAGTGTTAGATAGATTGTTTAACGAAGAAGGCTATAGGCAATAGGTTTATCATCACGCTACGACCAATCGGAGCTGAGTATAAATTGACTTCTACGGGAACGAAGTGGAGCGCAAAGGCAAAGGTGATAAAAAAATCTAAGCAACACTGAAAATCGTATTCGTTTCTGATCAGCCCATACAAAATCAACTTTAGGTTGTAACTGTATCATCATCAGTATTACAGGTAGCACATAAATAAAAACCAATACGTGGCCCACTAAATGTATTATACCGGATATAAAACTAATCATAGCAAAAATATATCGAGCCCGTATAGACTAGATAAGATAATAGTCACCCGCAGACAAACATTTATATATATATATATTACGCCTACATATTATAACCAGTGCAGGTGGACTAACACGTATTGATTAGTAACAAACTCTGGTAGTTACCTATTACTTTATCTTGGCTCATTTTATAATGGCCACTAAAATATTTATTTATCAACCCGGCCTTTCCTAAACAAGGGGGCTAAAATGACAACTTTGAGAATCATAATAAAATAATAATCATATAAATTGGAATCACGATTTTGTGTAACGATATCCACAATTTCCAGAACAAGAAAGGCAAGCATCGGATGGGTTCGGGTGGTTCATAGTATGATGGCCATTCCCCAACCTTTAATCAATACTCAAAATTCCTCAAACTTATCATTGTTAATATTTTGAGACAGTGCCCAAACCTTCAGTGCATTATCCAGTCACAAATCCGAACTACGCGCTGTTTCCTAACTATTATTATAATCTGCACTGCTACCGAGAATTTTATAGAATTGGTACCCCCATTTCGCTATTGAACCCGACCACTGCACTGGTAGTTTTGTTATGTCTTTTAAAACTAATTACAACGTTCTTTGATGGCATCGGTCCTACAAGGTATTGCGATCAATTATCCGCTACATAGAAAAACCTTTACTAAAGTAAAGCTTCATCGTACTGGGAAATTTCTTTCCTGAATAAAATAAACTATTATTGTCGTAATACCTAAGAAGCTGTCATTTTATAGATGGTTATGCCATAACTGCTTGATGTTTACGTTTGTCGTACAACGTTAAATCCTACTGTTAAGAGTCTTTCGTACCAACCAGACACGTATAGAAGGACCACTGAAAATTGGTCCTACCTTTTTTGTTAACTGCATTGGTTTGCCTTACTCGCCCAATGCTAACCCCTCTAAAGCTAGGTCAGCTCTGTTAGGCCCATCATTCCGGGTGAGATATAGGCTCGCCAAAACACGAATATCAGATGTTTTGTTTTGCTACGGTCCCTTATCATTACTCATCATTAGATTCGGCACGTAAAGGAGATTCCCACGAATGGCAATTACGTAATAAGTTCGATTTCGAAAATCCCGAATATGTAATCTGAATCACAGCATAGAGTACCTAAGTGTAGAAATACTTATTTTGATAAAATGTAAACAAAACCGTAGCAACGATTTCTCACAAAATCAGTCGAGTCAAACTCTAGTAAATGTGTCATGTGTTTCGCTTGTTTCAGCCAAATTATTTAATTTTTCTTCGTGTGTAGCTAAAAAAATCATAGCGAAAGTAACATAAATTTTACAAACTTTTACTATGGCAATTTTATCTCTATTAGACAAGTGTAATCGCATATTGAATTTAATAAAAACCCGAAGAAGAGAGAAGCCTTACATAAATAGTACATGTTTAAACATCGTCTGTTATGTTTGATACCTATTATAAGTATACATATATAAACATGTTGAGAGACACATGTTCCTTGGCGTCATTTCTAAAAAGCTATAATATTCAGAGTCTATAATCACATGTGACAGCAAAAAATACATGAAGGTGCATCTGTTCCCACGTTTTTTTATATTAATAATTCATAGTAAATTAGTACCGGTACCTTCTCATTTTTCCCCAACTATAATTTAACCCTGGCCTTTATACGAAGAAACATTTGTAACTCAACAGTATGACGTTTTTATGCTCATTATATACTCAAGTAGTATACAGGTCAATCAGAGAGTTATTAATCCACAAATGGGTTAAGTATAATAATACTCGAGTCATGCTTTTGTAATTTGTTCATACGATTCTTCTTAGATCAGCTTTCTTAATTTCAGTGGTAGGTACCCTGGTTCTTCTTCTTCTTAGTCGTACACTCTTGGCAGAGTGGACGTCGTTATGGGTTGTCTTGATCCATCAAGGTTGCGGTACCCAGGTACTCTGTTCAAATTACCCCGGATTAAAAATAAATAAATATTCTGGGGACATTTTACACAGCACCACCTAGTCCCAAACTAAGCAGAGCTTGTACTGTACTACGGGTACTAGACAATATATATAATACGTATATACTTTTTTTTTGTAAATAAATACTTATTATACACTAGCTTTCCACCAGCGGCTTTGCCCGCTATACCACGGGAACCATTCATTTTACCTTGATAAAAAGTAACCTATGTGATATTCCAGACTATGTTCTATCTCTGTGCCAAATTTCATCCAGATCCGTTCAGTAGTTTTTGCGTGAAAGAGTAACAAACATCCATTCATACATACAAACTTTCACATTTATATTATTAGTAGGATAGGATACGAAACACCCAGACAACCACGAACACTTATATTCATCACATAAATATTTGTGTCCTGTGGGCATCGAACCCACGAAAGGGGTTATTTCCCCAGAAGTACCTTAAGCTAATCGAAGTCGTGTTGTTGACTCACCTATAACGACAGCTATGACCGTCACAATCAAGAAGTAGAAGTTGACGACCCTCCGGAACTGCTCGGCGAGGTTCTTGGGCAAGAACATAAGCAGCGTGTACTTGGAGGTCTTGATCTTGTTGTGTTTCTTCTTGTCGCCCTCGACGGGTGCGCCCACGTCGATCTGCCGCGTCTCTGATGCGGCTGATACTTTGTTGCCCTGTACAAATAATTATAACTATAGAATTTATTGTTATTCAGGTTGAGAATTGAATCATGCACGAGTAAGGGCCCTTTTCTGTCACGCGGATTTGCGCGTTTGGCTCTAACCTAAACCCTCTAATTTTGAGAGGAAACCATGCCCAGCAGTGGGATGATGATGAGTTTAGTTAGACCGCTATGACGTCCGATAAAAGTAAAAATGTAACCACTTGGAAATCCATCAAATGTTCCCCGTCGGAATGTGTTTAAACATTTATACCTCCTAACAACACCGTGGGATATTTATTACCCTTATTACGCAAAACCATGTGTGTGAAGGTTTCACTTGTGTACAACCTGCTAACAATCAATAAACATCCAGTTAGCTAGGTTTGTTTAGTTGTGTAGAAAGAATGAGTTCTTTTACGATATCATTTTGCCTTCGCATAGCACATGCCTGAAGCAGTGCTAGACTAATGCTATGGTAGGTTTCGAGTCCGAATCCACCGCGGACTATTCAATTTCCTTCTCATTCTGAGAGGATCCTCGCGTCCAGCAGTGGGACAGTAAAATGAGTTGATGACAGGTTATAGAGACGACACCATACGATGACGCAATTAATGGTGTCGCGGAAAGACATTCTGATACCTGGATGTCTTCTAGCTGTGCAAGTGGAAAATCTGTATTCCCCGAAGGGTTAGGAGAAGGTGTACTAATCTAGACCCACTGTTCAACGGTATGTTTAGGTCCCATGTACCTAATAGGGGCGAGACTAGTGCCATCAACCGGGCACAAATCCAATTAGACCAATGAGGCAGTCCGCTTATTTATTAATGCATTAAATTGACTGTAGTTTGTTTTAAAAATTTTCAGCGAAGTAAATTAGAGTTGGACTCAATCAGATAAAGAATGTGTACCTAATACGTACCTACCAATGTAATATTAGTCGATAAGATGAATTCAGAAACAAGACGAACAACTTCTAACACGAAATTCTATGATTTCAGCGTTATCTAAATAGGAAGTAGGTCCATTATCGCTTTTTATTTATATGTATTAAAATTTTATCGATAATTTAAACAGAGATTTTATAAATTAATGGATGATGGCGAGAATTAGTAACACGTGCTGAAGGTAAAAGAGAAAGCTAAAGGAAAACGGGGTGAGTTGAAATTTACGAAAAAGGTCAAAGGAATTAGGACTTTTTAAACGTGTTAAGTTGGTAAACTTAGCCAAACACTGCACGGCTAATATGGCTACGTAGGTACCTACTTACTTTGAATTAACTATGATAATGATTCGCAAAAAAAAATTGCTAAGGCAGCTATGTGTTCTACCATGAACGATGATCGTGGACGTGACGAATTTGTGAATGTGTGTGGATTGTGTCGAAATACTAAACCCATCAGATTTCGGGGGAAACTAAAACGAAAGTCATGTCCTTATATGCATTAGAATTCTAAGCTTAAGTAGCTTAGAATACAATAAGAATATACAAATACAACAAGAATGACGTAAATTTTGCCTTGCGATAACGACTGTCTTAAAACCCCGAAAGAAATGAAATTTTTACTAATCACAGTTCGCTCTCCACAATTTTGAACTTGGAGCATGCAAGTACCTAATACGCCTTACCGAGCGGTACTATTAGGTACTTATTCAAAATTCAAACAACTTAGTGACACACTGAAAGTTTGTTAGTTAATGGGATAATTGTACCGTCCTTAGTAATATGGTGTACCTCACTACAAGATCACTATTTTCATAAAACTTAATTAAAAGTGCATGCTTAAAACGGATATTACCTTCATCGGTCACATTGAATTTTGAGAAACGAACTATAAAATTAACTGTTTTATTAAGCCCTAATAGGTGGCCGCGTCATGTTGGTAGATAACAGTTATACTGCCACCGGACGACTCCATCCAATGTCAGGATCGGCCGGACACCACCGCACTGGTGCAGTTAATCGTGAGAAGCTAAGCATATGACTACAATGGGCGCTTTCCTTGGCATTGAATAAAGATTACAGGGTCGATAATTTCAATATGCTGTTAGCATAGGTATTTTTTTAACTTTTTTAACACACAGGGTTTTTTAGACCCCGGAGGATGTTAATTCTAATGATGCGCGAAAATTACGGAAAGTAACAATTTCTAAAATTACTATTTGTTCCCGAAGGAGGCAATTTGGACCTGTTTGACCGATCGACAATTTGTCGACAAAGCTAGTAAAAAAAAAACGTTTTTTTAGGTGAAAGCCGGGACCATGGTCCCGGTCCTGAAAGCCAGACCGGATCCGCTTATGTATTTAATCGAAATAATGAAAATCGATCAGTTTGATCGAGAATTTATCCGGAATATTAAAAAACTTTATGGTGCCCCTTTTCAGATGTTTTTTTGTTGCTAAAATATGTAACACACTGATGTAAGCCCACTGAAACCAAGAAGCTAGTTAATAAAAACGTATTGCGTTAGGGATAAGCAATGTGGCCTATATCTGATGATCATCAACGCCATTAGTATAGCTTCAATGTTTGCTGTTATTTGTTGGTTGGGACCGTATCAATATTAGCACTACTTTGTTCAAAGAATACAAATATTAGTTATTACTATTTAACTAAAGAAATTACGGTTCGCTCGCATGGGCGCAAAATTGTCGTTTTTTTACAAATTGCAGGCCCAAAACACAACATTCGTGGCGATAAACTGAAAAACTACTGAACGGATTTTCATGCGGTTTTCACTAATAGGCAGATGGATTTATTAGGTAGGTTTAGGTGTATAATTTGTTAAGGTTTTGTGTAATTTAGCTGAAATAATATGACTAGGAAGGTAGAAGATGTCGCTCCGCGTAAAGCCATAGGGGATGAGGCCACTAGTCGCATTTAGAAATTCGATCGCTGACTATGATACATATTACCACTCTGAAGATATGAACATCCCTAGTGATTGAAGTCCATCCGTATACAGTCATGATTAATTCAACAGTCATGGTGAATGTATTATAAGCGTCTAATTCGCTTTGTCATACAGTTTTTTAATATTTTCCGTGTTTCTGTTGTGTCATCCACTATAAAAATTCTCTTATTTTCTTTTAGGTAATACCTACCTATTTCGATTTATTTATAATGGCAATAAGCTCGCTGGCTCGCTCCTTATTACATGGAACCTAAACATATCTGCCTAACTCTTCAGAGAATACAAGGCGTGATGGATCATGATATTATTAGTTTGAGTTTGTATGTCAAAGAAGTTCAAATGAATCATTGGTCATTCAATGTATGACTTATACCTAGTTGGGAAAAGTCCAACATAAAATTTACGATGATATAATTTACGTGGATGTTTATCAATAGCGACATAACAATAAACACGCTAACGTAATTACTGCTATTAGCGAGGTGTCGTAATGATAAGATTTACACAAAATTGGATGGCGTGATGATTTCGACTCATTTTACGCAAATTGGAATCAATTGGCACAAGATTGGCATAAATGATGAGCTAATAGGGAGGCCCAGAATGGGCATTTACGTTTAAGCTGTAATGAAATAAGTATAAAGCTTTCAAGTATTAAAAATTCATTTCCTAAGTCCAGGATTGCCTGAAAATGCAACACCTATGAAAACTTCCGCGTTCATGAACAGCGTTATGCGAAACGACAGCATTGAAACGCGGCAACCTAATTGGCCAATTTAAATTATCGATATCTTACGATTGGTTCATTGACTTCAGCCAGCAATACAAGGGATAAGATCGTAAATCAAATTTTAACTTACATAGCAGCAGCAGAAAATAAATAACACCCCAGATATTAGACACCCGTACACTCGCGACGTTAAATTATAAATGGTTAAAGCACACTGTCTCATTTTAATCACACTTGCGGCACATTTTTAAACAAACACATTCGCGTATGACCGTGTAAGTGAAACACAAATACAACAATGGATGTAAGCGGCTAAGCTGATAGCGAAAACTATCTTATCGTGTTCAATACGATATCAATAAAAGTTTGATGACATGACAGGGGCCAGATGACGTCGGCCCTAGACCTTCTAAGTTTCATTTTAGTTCAATTAGTTTCTATCCCTATCAGACAGCTGTTATCGGTAACATAGAACTTCAAAAATGAAATAGTAAATTCTAAAATCAATATTACAGAGACACTTACCTACATACGACAGCAGTGAGAACTTTTGATTCTAAGTTATGAATCCTAAAGCTGCGTCATTTTCATTACCCACCCTTAAAACTACGATTAATTTTTAACTTATGCTATACGTCACAGGTCCATCAAACGGACACGAAATTGGTTAAAAATTTTATTTGAATTTATAATTATTCTGTTAGCTGGCAAAGGTACCGCCGCCTCAATCCTCAGTTTCAGGGCTCAATTTAGCCGTAATATTTGGGTTCACCCATCGTCGGACCTGCGACAGATAGACCCACCGAAGTTTGGAGCTAAATCAGTAATTCGAGCTTTTGTACGCAATGGAACGTATGTTGTGTTCTTAAAATCTTATCAAAATAAAAAAAAAGTAATATAAACGGAAAATAGGCTCAACCGTTATTAAACAGGACACCTAAAACAATGGGTGTACAGTAGTACGCCACTCCTTAACCCGTCGAGGATACGGGTGTGATGGTATGTATGACATGTTTATTTAAAAAATTAACTTACCTCATTTTAAATGCAGCCGAGCCAGCCATTCCTTCCGAGGGAAGGAAACCAAGAGCCAAAGCATTCAGCTACAAACAGTAGTTGCTGCTGTTTCAGTAAATCACCAGTACCTAAGACAATCTTAGTATCAATGCAGGCCGAGAGCAGCACAGCAGAGAGCATTTTTTATGACACTCGAAAATAAACCTTATATCAATTAATAATTAAAGTGCATATATGTTTGGTACCGTCGCCTCGAGATCACGCGAGTATTTTATGTCATGTTCAAACATTTATCGGATCGTAGCAAGTCAAAAATTTGTACTATGCACTTTATGTCAATAGATATTAAGTTCATTTTCGAGTGTCATAAAAAATGCTCTCTGCTGTGCTGATCTCGGTCTGTGATTACCCTTAATGTGAGAAATAGGTCCAGGATATTAAAGAATAGTTTCCTTATGTATTGTAAAATAATTTTATTGCACATCCATAATTAAAGACTAAATAAATACACCTAACTAAAATTGAGTAAATTAATTGCATAAACATTATATGTATAATGAACTTTATTCTTACCACAAGGCTTTTTTTTATAACAGAGGGGGCAAACTTATTGAAAAGGGGGCCTAAGTATTTCTTTCTAAACCTGATTTCTGCTAATATTTCATAGTAAAAGATATGGCAACTTACCTATAACACTGATAGGCAGACCAATGTATATTTTCTAGATTGAGATGGCTACTGCTAGCACAGAAATTATTTACATTTTGAATGCAATAATTTAATAAGCCTAGCTATTCATGTTCTACACTTTTTTAAATGTACTCATAATTGTAATAAAGCAGTTTCAGGCCTCAGTTGTATATTCTTTAAGTAAAGCTTAAAATTCAAAATCATCATAAACCATATTCTAATGGCAAATTGAGCCTTATTAAGGGTGTAATAAGGCTTAGAAAGGTAACAATTATGTTCTTAGATTTGTTTTTGAAAGTTTCCAGCAGTGTTTCTGTGTGGCATGGATGCACTATGAAGTATGGCCTCTGGAATATAGGGTGTTCTTGTTGAGTTATCACTGAGTAGAAGTCCTTCTCACTGATCCTGTAACAAAATATAAATTAACTAGCTTTCCACCAGTGGCTTTGCCCACATGGTCTGGGTTTTAGGGGATTTCTTATAACTTTCATCCCCTATTTCAACCCCTTACAGTCCTTTTTTTGCATTAAAAAAGTAGCCTATGTCCTTTCTCAGGCTCTAGACTAACTGTGTACCGAATTTCCTTTAAACCGGCTCAGTAATTTTGGCGTGAAAGCGCGATAGATAGAGTTACTTGCGCATTTATAATATTATAAAGTAAGGATTATTTGTCTTTTTTTGTCACAACTATTAAAAATTTAACAATTAGAAAATTACTTGAATTTTTTTTTTTTAAATATAATGTGATCATTAATGCCTAAGTTTTTTTAGTAAGTTTCAGTCTATTAAAATCTTCAATCAAATCAAAACCAGAAGTAAGGTTGTGGCCGACTGACTAAAATAAAAATAAATACAATTTACTTACTGTATAAAGGACATTTTTCTAATATCTTCCAAGGATAGCAATGTACCATTAGATCTCCACAAGTTAAAACTAAACGAAGGCACTCCATAGCTCAAATGATAGAATATCACATATTCTACTTTCAGAATTTTATCATCCTCACACTGAATATATGTATCTTTTCGAATGTAAGTTTTATATACATTTATTTTATCTTCTTTTATCGTCCATCCATCGCAAATATGTTCAGATTTTTTTACAAATTCTTCGGCTGCGCTAAGAAACTCTTCAAAAGTAATTGTTGTCATTATTGTGCATATCTACATCTACAATAGCATTTAATCCATGCTTATTGCGTATCAAAGAGTAGAATAATATACTTGCTTAACAACCATCTATTGCTTTTGTTTAAATGTATAGAAGATTTGTAATTAAAAATTTTGTTTTGTAAGTTGATTCTGTTGATTGTTTTTGTTTTTTTTCATTTCTACTTCTGCAATTCTGCTAGGGATGTGAAAAAATAATCGATTACGAAAAATATCGCTAAACATACAAAAAACGATTAATAAATATTCGATTTTATTTGTGATTTTTGTTTTTTTGTTGTATTTTTTTTTATTTGTGAACAGTAGCATCTGATAAGAAGTTGTTAGTTTCGTGGAAGTATTTTAACAAGTTTTAACTGGAGTTATCAATTGATTTTTTACGTTTTTTTAAATGGATCGTATGTTATATTTTATCGTACGTATCTATTATCAAAAAGAAATACTAATATGATGATGATATTTCATGTGTTTAATTTCATCATCATCATCATTATGTCAGCCAAAAGAGGTCTACTGCTGAACAAAGGCCTCCCCCAGGTGTTTAATTTGATCTCAATTAAATAAGGAAAAAAACAATTATTTAAATAAATCGATTATTTATCTAACAAAAACGATTAATTAGTAATCGATTTTTTGTTGGATGTCACATCCCTTAATTCTGCATGCCATATTGTTATAATAATAATAATAATAATATATCTTTATTTCAAGTAACCATGACTCATATTGTGACTGTTAGTAAAAAATAATTATATTAGTAATTGATTAGTAATTAAGATAATAATAATTTTGATTAACAAATTCCTATTTCATAACGATAACAAATAATTTATTTACAATATACCCAGTAGCAGTACTGTCCGACGCTTCACCGTGGCTGCACCACTCCATGAGACATGGTGCAGCAGCGGTTCACGTACAGACAGTCCAGCCTGCTCGATATCAGTGACAGGATACTGTTGTTGCTGCCCCACACCCTACGCACCAGGGACGCACAGCGCTTACGCATTATGGCAAAGAAACAATCCACATGAGCGTCCGCAAACATCCCCGATGCACTGCAGTAGCGGGGCAACCCCAACAGCACTCTGAACGCGTTGTTGTATTGCACGCGGAGGGCATTGTACGCTTGTTGAGTATATCTAGCCCACAGGCCACTCATGTAAAAAGTAGTGCAGTACGCTCTGAAAAGAATAATTTTAACATGTCCAGTACAACGAGCAAACCTGCGAGCCAGCATGTTCACTCTCACAGACAAGGCCCTCCGCGCCCGCTCAATGTCTTCATCGTCCCTGAGGTCAGGGGTAAGTATGTGGCCAAGATATTTAAACTTATATGCCCTCTCTAATGGCACACCCTTAAGGTAGACTGGTGGTACATAAATAGGATACTTACCCCCAGCCCCGAAGACCATTATTTCGCTTTTTTTACAATTGTAAATTAAGCCATGTGAATCGGCATACTCCTCACAAATAGCCACAAGCTTCCTGAGGCCACAGACTGACGCACTCAGCAGCACCATGTCGTCTGCGTAGCTGATATTGTTAACGCAAACACCATCTATATGACAACCGATCTTGATGCTGCTGAGCCTGCCAATCAACCCGTCGACATATAGGTTAAACAGCGTTGATGAGCTCAAACCCCCCTGCCTCACCCCGCTCTCCAACCCATACGGACCAGACAAAGCCCCTGCCCATCGCACATTATTGACCTGGTTTCTATACCAAAATTTAAAGATGTTTATTATATCAGATGGAACATGCGCTTTTTCAAGTTTATCCCATAGGATATCATAAGAAACCAGGTCAAATGCTTTGGACAGGTCCAGGAAGCAGGCGTAAATAGGAGTACTGCGGTCGGTGTAGTATTTGACAGCATGCTTAAAAGACAACACAGCGCTTTCCGTTGAAAGTCCTGGTCTGAACCCGAACTGGTTATCATGAGGTGTTATATACTTATTTAATTGTGTATTCAACATGCTGTCAAGTACCTTAGAAATGACAGTTGCTAATGAGATAGGCCTATAGTTATTTCTGTCAGCAAAATCACCAGACTTATTTTTCGTTATAGGCACTATCACCGTCCGTATCATCTCCCTAGGCATATAACTATGTGACACGCAAAAACTATATAACATGGCCAAAACTCTGGGTAGATGAGGACCAGCATGTTTGAGGTGCTCAATGCTGAGCCCGTCATGTCCAGGGGATTTGCCACGTGGCATGGATTTTATAATTTGCTTCACTTCTTTCGACTTGCAGTTTAATCCTAGTTTCCTGCCAGGCTCAACATTCAGCACCGACTGAGAAGGCCCTAGTGGAGACTTCACAAAAAAGTGTTCCTTAAAGAGGTTGCAAATCTCTTCAGGTTCACTAAATCCGCCGACGCTCACAGGGACCATCGACTTGCCGTGCAACTTATTCGTGCTTTTCCAAAAACCACGAAAATCATGTTTGGAATGGTGTGAGGCTAGAATGTCCATCTTAATTTGGTCTTGCCTGTCCTGACACCATTTCAAACGTGATTTAAAAACTTTCCTGGTTTCATACATTTGGTCGTAAATATAACCGGAAGCAGGCTTGCCGTACCAAACCCACAGCATAAACTTATCTCGAGCCTCCCTGTGAGCCCCCGCCACGTGTTTATTCCAGCCTAAGACTTTCCTTCTCAACAGAGGCTTATTATGCCATTCTAATGTCAATTTCAGTCAAATTGTCAATCAATTCTGCAAAAATGACAGACATTACAGTCTTTAGGGTTTATGTGTTGTGTTCTGTGATTACAGTTCACTGCAGATATCAAACGTGTCCTGGCTGAAAAATGTCTACAAAAATGTAAGCGCTTACAAATTTTTATATGCGCTTTTATCGGTCAGACACACCTAAATGTAGGGATGTTCGATCCGATCCGATAGTAGTGTGGATCGATACAAAGGAATACGATCCAACCGATTATTGTATCGATACAACGGCATTCGATCCGTTAGTGGATCGATACTAATACCATGAGGATCGGATCGAAAAATTTTTGTATTAAATTCTAAAATAATAAACAATCTGTAACCTTAATATTTATTCGTTATATTAATACCGCATTTTCTAGCTCCAAAGTATGGTTTATAGTTTATAACAACAAATAGGTTCATATTACACTAATATAAATATTTATCTGGCGGTGGACTGTTAAATCAGTATCCGGAATATCGATACAAAGCCCCTGGATCGAACATCCCTACCCAAATGTGTCAAATTAAGATTATTGACAGTTGACAATTTTCACAAATGACGTTTGGATAGGGTACGTACACCGCGTACACGTAGGTACAACTTTTACGGTTGGTTTGGAATTTCACCAAAACAATTATTAAAAGTACCTAAATCTTATCAGTAAAGTGATAAAGGTTTTTAAATAAATGGTTTGGCAGTCGACGAAACTACAGTTAGTTTTATACAGTCACTGTAATACTGTTAACGCCTACTTAACAACTTGTTTGGGCAGATACTGGTAGAATTAGTTAGCTTTGTTATTAATTACAGGCCCTAGGCGAAACAGTAACGAAGCTCCAACGTGTGCGTTGTATTGCAGCTTACATCAGCGAAAAAGGTAATTTTTTTACTGGTATCTAATTTTCTTCTACATTGCCATTTAATTACTTGATCTGTCATGATAAAAAACTGAAAATAATAATAGAGAAGGCATGTGGCATAAACCTATTAATAAATAATTAATTGCAGATATCTTCTGGTATTTCAGTCAAGTTTTTGTGTAATTATTCATAAATTTAAATTTTAAAAATGGTAAATAATTTAAAATTTAAAAAATGGTACCTAGAATACTTTATTTTTTTTATCCCTCCTATCCAGGGCCTTTTCTAGCTTCTGTTACTAATATGTGAATACTACTTCTCAAACTAGGATATTTAAAATTCATGAATATTATCTTATTGAATTTATAGTTTAAACCTCAAAATAAAAACAATGAATCAATTAAAAAACAATTGGTTCACCGAGGCCTGTGAAATGTGGCCAGGTGGTACATTCTCCATAGAAGTGAAAGAGGTTCTCCACTCAGAAAAGTCTCAATACCAGGACATCAATGTGTTTGACACAACTAGCTTTGGCAAAGTCTTGGTGCTGGATGGTATTATACAGTGCACTGAGAAGGATGAGTTTTCATATCAGGTAAATACTACACAGGTTAATTTATTTTATTTTATTTTAAACTACCTTTACCACCTGCTTTGCCTGCATGGCCAGTTATATTTTAGCCAATGTATACAAAAACTTGACAAATTATACACTAAAACCTTCCTTGGGAACCACTCTACCCATTAGTGAAAACAGCATGAAAATCAATGCAGTAGTTTTTGAGTTTATCATGAACAGACAGAGAGATGTGGCAGAAGACTGTTTTATAATATGAAGTGATGTGCTATGTTTATGTTAATAGCATTTACCTTACCCACCTTAACACTAACTAAAACATACCACAGTGAAATGTTGGTGTAAAATTAGTACCCCTGTATGGTATGTATTTTTTTGGTAGTAATGAAATCCTGAGTAACTCCTCTGTTGCACTGGGTAGGGCCAAGACCTGTAATGTAATGTTTATTGTATTTACCTTCTTTTGCAGTCTACCTCTTTCATAATAATGATACAGAACTCATGTTTAAAATACAATAATTATGCTTACTAAAAATCTGTGTTCCAGGAAATGATTTCTTTCCTGCCACTATGCTGTCACAAAAACCCTGAAAAGGTGCTTATTGTTGGTGGGGGTGATGGCGGCGTAGCTCGTGAAGTTGCTAAACATCCCAAAGTTAAGCAAATTGTACAGGTTTGTACCCTTTCACTCTATGGTTACACCACATCTACACACACAGAAATTTCATTTTAGTCTGGGTAAATCATAATTATAACCCCATATGATACAAATGATCTTCATCAATCATTTGATTCAGGGTTACCAGCTCCAAAGTCACAACAAAATCACAGATTGAAATCTAGGTTGTCAAGTTGATATTTCTACCAAGCCAAATTTTAACTACAAGGCCAATAGTTTAACATTTTTTTCCCATTCCTATGGGAATTTTGCTAAAATTCTTTCTTATTGCTCATCTACGAAACATTTGTACAACTTCTAGACCCAGTTTCAGCTGTGTGTTAATCAATCAGTCAGTTTCTTCTTTTATAGATATAGATGCCAAAAAACAAGCTGGATTATTATGCAAACCAAGCATTTTTTTCGTCTGTGAACATGCCTACACCCTTTCTGCATCTCTGGTTTCAAACTACGGAAATCTGGCAATTTAAAGTGTTTTATTACATTTCTTAAAAGACAATAATAGCACACAATTCTTGTAGTTGTCATATATGTGACTGTCAATCTTAGAATAATTTTGCTTTCATCAATTGTTTTTAAACCAAGCCATATTAGAGTTATTTCCTATAACTAAACTACAAGGGGCCATTCATTAAATTACATAGACCATTTTGGATCCCTTACTATGGACACATAAGATTTATCGAAGCCAAGAATAGAAGTTATTTAAACATAATTATGTCATTGAGTAATAACAGACCATTAGTCAATGTGTCGAGACAATACCGCATTGATAACATACCAACTGTGACCCGCTATCGGCGACCACACCACATAATTATACCTATTTAACGTCTTGTTTGCTTTGATAAGACCTTATCTGACAACAGGAAGGGTAGCAGGAATATGTACAATAATCTAAATGATAATTATTTCTTTGGTCAAGTTCTATTTATTATTCTTTCCCAAATCTTTAATTTATTATCGGTATAACCAGCATAAGCTTAGTATACCCTTCTGATAACCCTGTTGACGAAATCTGAACCCTGACCAATAGGAATGGAACTCATATTTTATTACCACTGACATAGACTTTTTATCACATGAACCAATGAGAACTGAATGATACGCAATACGCATACGCAAAAGGCCTCAGTTAACCCTTTATTTGTATATTTTAGGTAGAAATCGACGCAAAAGTCATCGAAGTATCAAAAAAGTATCTACCTTTCATGGCGGTGGGTTTCGACAGCCCGAAGCTGACGCTCCACGTGGGGGATGGGTTCGAGTTCATGAAGAATCATAGCAATGAGTTTGACGTCATCATCACGGACAGCAGTGACCCCGTGGGACCCGCCATCAGCCTCTTCCAAGAAAACTACTTCGCGCTCATGAAAAGCGCGCTGAAACCGAACGGTATTGTATGTTCTCAGGCAGGGACCGTTTGGAATGATATAGAATTAGTCTCTAACACCCTAAAGATTTGTAAAAATCAATTCCCGCGCGCGGCATACGCTTACGCGTCAGTACCAACGTACCCGTCCGGTCAAATAGGTTTCGTCATCGGATCTTTAGATAGTGACGTCATTTTCGATACGCCCCAACTCGTTCTATCGACTGAAGACGAGAAAGCAATGAACTTAAGGTACTACAGTAGCGACATCCATAAAGCCGCGTTCGTTCTTCCCACCTTCGTCAAACATCGTTTGGCTTGATATATTTTTAAGTAACTTGTACTTAAATGTGCATTTATTTTAGTTTGTAAGCGTCTTTATCGTTAAGCTATGGAGCGGTTTAGAATCTTATATATTTGTTTATGGAATTTTATTTTTATTTGTGGTATTTATTCAATTTAAGTAGGTATTTGTTTTGATACTATGGTAATTAAAATGGATTGTAAAATCTACAGGTGATAATGTATTTAGTATCCTATGGTAAACTACTAATAACTAGCTAATCTTATAAAGTTGTTAAGTTTTAAAAAACAAGTTCAGACATTTTCGTGCAACGATATTGGCGATTGATCAATTTTCAGCTTTATTTTCTGGACAATAAGGTTAACTGTAAAGTAATGTTTACCTACCATGTACTAGATACTTAAGTCACCCTGTAGTAGTTACTATTTCTTTGTCTCGAAATTACTCTTAAAGGTATACAAATGGTATTATTCAACTTCCTCTTCCTATTTATTAATTTAATTTCTTATTACGGATCATTATCAGGTCATATCAAAACTATTTTCCAGCCGGAAGAGGTTTGATACGGTTTTATAACATATCACAAGTCATAATATCTCAATTGCATGTGTGTGAATGGGCAGATTTGTCATTAATTATTCAATAATAATAAAAAAGGTTACAAGTACTGAAAAATAAGTGATAGCAATTTGGTATTTATGAAGTTTGCTTGATCAGCAAGTTCCGTGTGTAGGCAAGTGTATACATAATGTAAGGAAAAAACAATTGTTGCGTACGACGCAATAAAGACGTAAACAGTTGTCGCTAAACTAATTGTCTGAGTTGAAGTTGGCACGAGGTAACTTTAACCCGGTCGTAAAAATCGGAGAAAGAAAAATATTAGATTGTAATAAATAAAAACGAAAGCTCAAGTAGGCTGTTATTTTAAATCATTTTAATCTCCGATATTACTCCGATTTTTACAGCCTGGTTAAAGTTAGCTCGTGCCAACTTCAACCCGGACAATAAGTTTGGCGAAAACTGTACTTGTTTTTTTTTTCAACAAATGTAAATTCTTGTTGCCGGTACATTAAGAGCACTATTATGCATAATGAAAAAGCAACCTACTTGTAAACAAGCGGCCTTTAATAAAATTATCTATAATATTTTTCTATTATTGTTACTCCATTAAAACTATATTAGTTTGTAAGTGTTAATGTCTATAAATTAAGATTATTTTCGTATAATACTCGGCTCGAACTTTAGTTAACATCTACATTAACATTCCACTACATTCCATACTGATAGCAAAATTATTAAAGAATTTTATTTATAAGATTTTCTAGTCTATATTTTTTTAATCTATGGTTTCCACTTGTATAGAGAAAGTTAAATAGCATTGGGTAATTCATAAATCTTCGATTGTTATTGCAGATACAGAGATTCGTTATCGACTGCTCGTAAAAATACATTTGAGTGATTAAGTATATTGATTACTGTACCGGTATGCCTTCTCTGCGATTTGCTAAACTGCCAACAAAAGCATGGTGATAAGGAGATAAGAGCATGGTTTTGAATATTTTTTTATATACATTTTATCCTGAGTGTTTGCGCACTCATTTTACACTCCAGCCTTGCTCATATAATGTGATAATGATAAATAAAAAAATCGTCATAAATATTTTTGTACAATGTTTTGTATATTTTTATACATGTTAAATCAGGGACAATAAATGTATATTTTTATTAAATCCTGTTTTATTTTAATTTATCACAATTATCCTGTACACTTAGAATTCTAAGTTATAATATCTTCGCTAATTAAAACTGGTCTAATTATAGCAAACTGGCAATACAGCAATATTATTTATCTATATTACATTACACATGTACATTCTACAAAATTATGTGCCTACAAGTATTTAAATTAGTGTTTTGGTTAGGTTCGACAAATACTTGTGCGGTTGAATTTTCGTAACTAAGTCGGGAAAACTTAATCGCTAACGTACTTCACTATTATTTCAACTCTGTTTTACTTTCGTCTTCGTTTTTGGGAAACAACAGCAACTTATTACAGCAGCAAGTAACATAATCAATCCTAAAATAGCTATGTACCCTACTGACTTGAAGAACACAAGTTGTGGCTCACTGAGTAGGCGTCCGTGTGAAGACATATTGAGATGTCCGTAGCGAGCTGCGAGCTCTACATAGTACACCGCAGTATCCATCGGAGACAGGGGCCGGTCGCGCCAGAGTTCGCCGAACGTTTTCGCTCGAGCCCGCATTCTGTAAATTTAGTTAGGTATTGATTAAAAAGATATGCCTTACGATTTGTTAAAAGCCTACGTTGGTAAACGAAGCGATGGTAAAATATGGACATCCTGCATTACAGACATTGGCTACATTTCTATTTCGTCACTTGGTAAATCCTCATTCATATTTAGATTACTAATTCTCTTAGAACTCTTTTACCCCGAACTCGTAGCCTCGATCTCCAAGGCTTTCAAGTGGCTACAAGCCGGACGTAAAGCCATATAGCTTAAGAGTTGTTCTAGATACCTACATAAACAACTCGCAAATAAACAAATTACCTGATTACCTACTAAGAATAACAATACTTACTCCGGGGTCAAGACCTTCACCAATGCGTCATACAGACTTTCTTCATTAAGAAAATGCAAAGGTAGTACTTCGGCGATGCCGGCGCGTGCGGCGTATGCGGCATTACCGGGCTGGTCGCCGAGGATGGGCACCATGACGGAGGGCACTCCTGCATCCACTGCCTCCGTCAAGCTCAAGAGACCTCCATGGGTTATGAAGGCTACGCAGTTAGAGTGGTCTGAAAAGTTCACAAACTTTCTTTTGAGGATATGTTTTTATAGATTCAACTAGCTGTCCCGGCAAACGTTGTTTTGCCATATAGGGGTGGGTCATTTTAGGGGGATGAAAAATAGATGTTGGCTGATTCTCATAGATACCGGATAAGCACACAAAATTTCATACAAATCGGTCCAGCCGTTTCGGAGGAGTATGACAACTAAAACTGTGACACGAGAATTTTATATATTAGATGATTAATGAAAATTTACGCACTCTCATTGGCTGGGTTCTAGATTCCGCCAGCAAAACATTCACGCCTGTGTCCCATATTATGATGTAGGCAGAGACTATAGATTTACACTTGCTGCTATCCTGGCGATTACATAATTTATGGTACCTACATTGGGTTGGATAGGTACCTACCTATATTCCAACGTGGATAGATAGGATGACCGCATCCTGAGTGACGGGATACCATGACCGCAGCTAGTAGGTATTGTAGGTACACTTAGGTACCTTTATGGAGTAATAATGTTAGTAATAAACTTCGCACTGGTTACTTCATATCATAAAACAATATGATCTGATTCGCGGTTATTTGATAAAGTTAATTGTAAATCATAAATGATATAATTCAATATGTAGCCTTGTAAGGTTATGAGTTTACGACCGATGCCGCACTGGGTATAAAAATAAATCTAGGTAACTACTAACTAGTCGGGTACTTACGAAGTATGTCATATTGAGGCATCCACTTCAAGACGAGAACATTTTGAGGCAAATCTTTTATGTTTTCAGTTTCCCATTTCCAAATAATCCGTTGTGGCAAGCGCGCGAAAACTTTCAATATGGCGTCCAAGCGTTTTGGCGGCAACGATGAGCCTCGAATCAGGGATCCAAAGCTGAACAGTATGACTCCATGCTTCGATTCTGTTACCCAGCGCTCGAGGTCCTGGACAGTACCGGGGAAGGAACAAAATCTAGCGATTTAGAAGATCTTAGTGCAAATTGAAATGCTGTGGACATTTAAGAAAGTTGATGATTTCAAAAGCAGATTCTTTTTATGTAGGTACCTACACAGGCCCACAGGTACAGACACATCAAGCTATCCCTTTGATGCCTTTTTTTCGCCTGTGTTCCGTCGCAATACTGTACTTAAAAGTTCACTGGCTGAAAATACCTATCACCCCGCAACAATTACAATTACTTTGTATCAGAAAAGTACCTACATAGAATACTTATCGCGGAATAAGTATGTTAGGTACCTACCTATTCACGATGTCAATAAAATGTTTTGTTACACGCTCGAGAAAATTATGTTGTACGGTATTTACTTACCTTACATTATGCTTACCTACAAAGTATCTTGATAGTACGTTGCATGAATTTAATGGATTTTTACCTACCTCTGGTAGAGGTCGTGGGCTTTTGTTATGAAGGTGAATACCTCCAACTTCAATCAACGACGGCGGTAAGACCTTCACTCCGTTCAAAGTATGATGGGTATTTATGAGCACAATACTTGTGTTCTTCGCTATTTCCTCTAACGGTGGCAGCTTGCTCCCCAGCCTTGTCTCCACAACGCTCTGCTCGTTCCTAGTCACATATCTG
This sequence comes from Acronicta psi, assembly GCA_946251955.1. NCBI lineage: Eukaryota > Metazoa > Arthropoda > Insecta > Lepidoptera > Noctuidae > Acronicta > Acronicta psi. The sequence goes on along the minus strand of OX276475.1, from coordinate 2,124,294 downwards.
TGCCAGTATTTGTAGAAATTTATGCTAAGCGCATTCTGGAGTTTCTCTGAGAACGTCATCTCATCAGTAAATGGCAGCAACATGTCGGGGAAAATTGCAGGGTTGTCATCAGCCCCGAACCTTGAAGGACTCCACGACAGCAAAGTGCATGACATCAGTCCAACTGAGGGCGCACCGTAATTATGTACGAGACCCATCATGCAGTCGGAATTAAAGTGTTCTACTAATATCACATCGTATTCGCCCTCACCTTTAATAAATTCATTAAAAATATCGGCGTTTAATAGTTTTCCGCAAAGTTCCAGATTAAATTGCATCAGGTTGGAAACTAGAGCAAATTGAGTGGAGAATTTTCGGGCGAAAAATGAGGCATCTTCATAATCCCTTAGGTCCACTACCTCTACGTTTAATGGTACTAAACCCACAAGGCTAACGTCGCGTTTGTTCGCATGTGGCGTCGCTGATGGGAAGAAGGAAACCACGGTAACATGATGACCACGACTTGCTAACTCATCCAACAATGGTTCGAAGACCATGTGATGGCTCTTGCCGGGGTAAGGTAGCAGCGCCAATATTCTGTAGCTATCACACGCGCCGGCGAATAACATAAACAAGATGACATTTCTCATCATGCGTCGACCGTCCGCCCGTACACGGAGATAACTGGCGGGCAACTGCACTGCATACACATCTATTATTGGCCTGAGAGTGGAACGACATAGAAGATAATTTACTACACAACTAGGTAGGTTGACCTACGTTGTTATATTGACGGATAGAGCAAGATTGTAAGTGGTATAACTATAATGTATACTCGATATAAATACATCAATCATTGTAGTAGGTATGTAATATTTTTAGGTAAGCTTTTATGAAATTAGATTCATAATAACTGCTTTTACATTACTGACACAAGATTTGGACAATCTTCCCAGTATTACTGAACGATAGCCGTCAGTGATTGCTGGTAATCAGTTTTTATACAAATAAACCAAATTGAAGTCTGTTTGTAAATTTAAATTCTGTTAATTTAAATTCACTAAATGCATAAGTATGAAATTATATACGGTCATTAGTACCGCCAAAATACTCGACAAATCAGAACGTGCTCACGACGCTTTCGTCGGCAAATGTCGACAAAAATATAACTATTATCATAAGCGTGGCGCAGAGAACTTTTTTCTTTATTGACGTGGTGGTCAAACGGTTAAAAAATGTTGAACACCTAAAATTTATTTAAAATATTTTATTTAACCTACATATTTTCACTTCTGGTTCCCATTGGGATAGAAACTTCCACTTGCTACGATCCTCGCATACTACTTTCAATCTCATTTACATTTTATATTAACCTCATGCATACTCGTCTCTCTCGGGTGCTCCGACCCTTCAACCGGGCCGGTTATGACCACATCATAGTAAAAAAATACAGAAAGTAAGGCACACGAATATAGCGAAACATTTTTATTCAATCGCTAATGTTTTCCTCTTCTTTCTTTAGCTTTCTTTGTCGTTCCGCTTCTTGGAACCCTGAGAATACTGCGCCGGCTTTGACCTTCTTCAATATCTTTTTGTCGTGGAATGGATGCACGTGCGCTGATATCCTAAAATAAGTTAATGATCTCAATTAATAAACTCTTCAACTTCGATATGGCAAGGTTCTGGTCAGAGAAAACGTTGAAGAATCAGCGAAACTAAGATCGATATCATCTTTCGCAGTCTGGAAAAGGATGACAATAAATAATGGTATGTATGCCAGTAGCATTTTATGATAAAATTGGCAGGGTTACAGTCAGCATTAAAGTGTTATCTTCAAATCAAAATAATCGGAACAACTTTATCTCAATGTGATAAAGTTTATTTCCGATTTCAGAATGACAGTTGCCGTGTAGTGTGTTCGTTCTGAAATAGTCGTTGTGCCATGGAGATAAAGTTAATTTTTCTTAGTTGTTCCGATAATTTAGAACACTATATTATTTATTTAATTAATTAATTCCTACGGATCCACCAATTACAGTAACTAAAAAAAACTAAATTTATTAAAATCTACAAAACACAGCAAAGTAAATAAAAGAAGGTAAAAACACTTTCATACCTTCCTCTCACAGTACTTCTGACATACCAATATAATCTTCGTCCAATTATCCGCAAACAGATCGCCTGTTGGATTAGAATCCAAGAGATCGTCGTGATTATGTCCCGATATATCTGATGCTGATTGTATAATTGACGGGAAGGGGAACGCGGTCGTCACGCGCTATCTCAGTCAGGCATCATCTCCAAATTAGATTACAAACTCTACGGGCCATAATCCACAGGGCGATAATATCGCACATAGTGTTTTTTTATTGAATGTTTACTACATTCGATAAGATTCGCTTCAGTGACTTTTCTATTACGTCAATACATTTGTTCCGCTCACTTGGTGCAAAAGAGAATGGAAGCATTGTAGACTTCTGTGGTCTAGTGGTTTGAGTAACGGAGTGCTGATCACAAGGTCATGGGTTAATTCCCAGAGGACACAATTTATGTGATGAACATATTTTGTCTAGGTGTCTCTTGTATGATATGAGTTTGTATTTACAATAGTATTAGGCTAACATTCAGAGATGATGCTCAGCGTAAAGTAAGGCTTCCGTATGTCAAATTTGTATTACAATTTGACATATGGAAGCGTAAGTTCATGCGGAGTCTCTTCTCTGAATCTCAGCCTTAGTATACCATAATACAAGCTATGCTTAGTTTGGGACTAGAATAAAAAAAACTATTTACCTCTGTACAACAACGTCGTCTTTAGTAAAAACATGGGCGGGACACTTAATATTGTTAAGATAATCAACGCAACGCCACTGTCGTGTGTTGTTCCTGTTCGTATGTTTCAAGTAATACACATATCTATTCAAAATCATCTGCAGGGACCCTTGGTTTGATACTGTGAACTGCATTATACCAACATCTGAAAATTAATAGAGATTTATATAAATAGGGGAGGGAAATTTTCGGCAACTTTTTCTGCTCTAAATTCAAAACAGTTTTTAGGTTCACTAGCACAAGCAAACAATCATCATCAACATTATTATTATTAAATAGTAAAGGATTATACCAGCGGTTTTTATAATTTCAGTTTTCTCAACCACCGTCTTGATATTTGGCGTCAAATAGCCATTATCCGTGTCATCTTGTTCTTCCTCATTATCTTCTAGATTTCTGCTCAATACCCTTGAGCCATCTTCACTGTCTCTGTAATAAACAATAATTTATTGAATTAGTGCTATCTTTTTTGTCTCACCAGATGGCGCCGTTGAGTCAGGTTCTAAAGTATGGCTGTCAAAATTTGTTAATATGCGCGTAAATACAAAGGTTACATTTAAATCATATTTAATACAATAGAACCATGCCACAATGTTACGCAGTTCCGTTTTGTTCGGAAAAATGGAGGATATACATTCAATTTTGTACCTCTATTTCTTAGCTCTTCTTTTAAATCACTGACATTCATTGACCCATAACTCATATTTGCCATAATTAATTTATGTTATTAAATAAGAAAAAAACCCGCATAGTCGACTCACAAGCAATGACATTTGACATTTTAGAGACCTCACTCTACACAAGCGCCTCTAGTGGCGGATTCATACGCGATAGCCGTCCTGTAATGGTATCATAGAGTCTGTCCAAGTTATGGTTATGTTAATCCTCTTTTGAGCAAATGATGCTGTATAGAAAAGAGATCAAACTCTTTTTACCTAATCACTTCTTGAAGGATGTCCCAAAGTTTGTAGTGGGCCGAATCTGACTATGATTATTTATTGGGGTTTGAAAGATTATCATTTTCTATACACTACACTTCCGAAAGAACTTACTCAATATTAGTAGTAGTACATTTAGAAGTCTTATCATAATCTACTATTTCAAAATAGGTAATTTCTTCATCTAGGGTCTCCATCTTGCAATCCAAGTCTTTATCATCGTGAGGTACTTGCTGGTTGGAACTGTTATGAGGTACTTGCTGGTTTAAACTCATAAGCTCTGGAAGATTCTGCAATACAAGTTGAATGGAATGAGTGTAATGTGTAATGACTGTACCAAAGATTGCACCCTCAGTTGGTTTATTTATTTGATAGTTTATACTATCCTATCCCCATAGGGATAGGCAAACTAGAGACCAATACGGCAACACATAATAGAGAAAAAGAATAAGAGATTCCTACAGGGTACTTTAGTGTGTTTTATTTCCAAGTGATTTTAGCTATGGATTGGTTCAAAGCATAGAGCAAGAAAGCAACACTTTTTATTTGAATGCTATGACAAACAAGCTTTTAGGCCACCTAGTGGTAGCCAGTAACACTACTGGTATCACTTGCATTTGTCATCTTGAAACTTCGGTTGCTAAGTTTCATTTGACCAATTTCACTGGCTAGGTACATTATCCTTAGAATGGGAATACACTTTTGTTAGTTAGTGTTTTGAGGTGGGATATTTATGGCCATGCGGTGGTACTAACCGAGCTGAACATTAATCACCTACACTTGTATAATTATAGGTTACGTTATATTAAGGGCCCATTTCCAAACCTCCTAGTTAGATCTCAATAAATTAATTGACAGATAATTCCATACAAATTGTATAAGATAAAAAAGGAAATACATACCATATCTTCAAAACCTTTTATATGTAATTCTTTGCCTGCTTCAAGAAGTTCATTCAAATTCTCTATAGAAACTAAAACCTCCCCTGTGTACACATACTCTAGTAAACAGCATAGTGTTGTGTAAGATATTTTCTGAAATGAAAAGAAGAAATTGAAACATGAATGAATTCTTAATTATAAGAATGTGTTATTTTAAATATTTTTTATTTACCAAAATAATTGACCTAAATTATAAAATTAGTGTGGAAGGATCAGACAATTATAAAGTGGCTTTTTACTACAACTTGGTTAATTATTACTTCTAACCAAGCGACTCCCCGGCCATGGGTTGTTGTAGTCGATGACGGAATCATATTTAAACACTTACGTTTAGAAATATAACTGGATGAGGGCATTGAGCTGAAGAAATTAGTTCCTTGATATAAGGACTAGCCAGTGCAACAATTACTTGATGAACTTTCACTAGGTGACCATCTGCAGCAAGAGTCATGTCTACAAACTCACCATTCTGTAAAATAAACAAATTGTTGAAAAAACAACAACAATTAAATATCCTGGGACATTTTTACACAGCACCATCTAGTCCCCAACTAAGCAGAGCTTGTACTATGCGTACTAGACAATGGATATAATACTTATATACTTTTTTTTGTAAAGACATCTTATAATACATAGAAAACACCCAGACAAACACAATAAATGTTTGTGTCCTGTGGGAATCGAACCCACGACTTCGTGATCAGCAGTCCGGTACTCGAACCACTACACCACAGACGTCGTCAAAATTGCACTAAGTTTGCTTCATACATTTTACTACTAACCTGCTGCAAAGAACTCAATCCGTGACATATATTTTTCTTGTGTGCGTTCCATAATAAAGAAAACTGTGACTGAGCCATCACAATATGTAAACTAATTCTGTAAATAACACTGTTTTGAGCACAGTTTTGATAAAGATATAGTTTTTTTTTAGATCGAAACGACGCTTCTTTTCTGTTTGAATACTTTGATTTGACACACTGACACTTGACAGTCAATTGACTTGAGTCTTGACATTTGACAAAATAATGAGCCAACAATGGTAACACATGACATGACCCGGCCTTCACAATAATATGGTAATAATGTAATAATTATGGTAATAATCGGAGTTCAAAGAAAAATATAATTATAATTTTTCGACGCTTAGTGTAACGGTTTTAGTTTTTTTTAAGTTTACTTTATTTTTTCCTCTGTAGGTGTATATCATTTTATGTAAATATTTTAATTATGTTATTTAAGTAGTTTATAAGACCCTATTATTGGAATCAATGACATTAAATTGGGATACAAACAGGGATTGGAATAAAATAAATAAAAACGTAACCTAGTCGTACGATGTCGTTTTAAATCATATTGATTCAATATTTATCTCTCCGATTTTTACGGCCGGGTTGAAGTTAGGTCGTGCCAACTCCGGTCCGACAAAAACATTGGCGAGACGAGAACTGTAAGAAAACTGGGTATTTCCGTATTTATCTAATAAATAAATAAAGAGAAGTCACATTGTATAATAATATGTATTTCGTCAGTTCTTTATGTATGATTTGATTTGTATATGTACAATAGTCCTAGTCATCTTTTTGTCCGGGCTAAAGTTGGCGCGAGCCAACTTCATCCCAGTCCCCACGGCCGTAAAATTGTAAAAGTTTGAGGTATCAATTAAAAGATTGGATTAAAATTAACAAAACTATAGTCTACAATTCAAGCTTTCGTTTTTTATTAATTTTAATCCAATCTCCTAGGCTAATTAAAAGTTTGGCAAGAACTGTACATTGATACATCGTGTAAAATAGTTTTATTATAGTGCAACACTATCAATTGTACAGAAGAAAGCTTAAAGGGCTTTGTATCCAGGGCCGTAAAATAAATAATAATACAGCAGCGAGCAGCTGTTTTTGACATTTTGACAATCAAATTACTTATTGTAAATTTGTAAGTCTGTCTAGGGATGTCACATCCAACAAAAAAAATCGATCATTTTTGTTTGAAAAAAAAATCGATTACTAAATTATCGATTTTTATAATAAAAATCGATTTTTTCTTTATTTTATTGAGATATCAAATTATACGTATGAAATATCCGTAATTATGACTTTACTTATTAAAAAATCAAAAGTAATGCCAGTAATAATCAGCCAGAGTAATGTAATAGAAGTAATATTAGTTGTAATTAATATTTATAAATTAAAACAAAAAAAAATACGTAAAAAGAAAACTTTCAAACAAAGAAAACGGAGTCAATCCGTTATTCAAGTCTGTAAAACAGTCCTTGCCGTAAAACAGTTTAGTAACACTGACAATAAATTAAGTTTGATTGGTGAATCAGTCATTAGAAGAAAATAAAACTTTACATATTGTCTTTTTATTGAAATATAAGAGTTAATATTCTCAAAGGGTCTCCGCGGCGGCGGAGACCCTCAAGCGGCGCAAATATAGTGACCTTAATGGGAACTATAGTTTTGAGTCGTTTGGGGTCGAAACGCTCGGGCCGTGGGGTCCGAGTGCTCGCCTCCTATTTAAAGACCTTGCAAAAAGACTTATCGACGCTACTCCTGACCAGAGGGCTGGATTATTTTTGGGCCAAAGAATCAGCATTGCCATTCAACGTGGCAATGCTGCCAATCTTCTGGGCACGTTACCACTACCAGATGACAGCGATGAGGAGTACTTTGACGCCTAGGTGCGGAAATTTGGGTTTTTATTTTTATTTATTATTTTGTTAATATTAGTACCTTATACTTCCTAAACCTAATATAAAATTAAATCATGAAAAAAAAAATTTCTCAAATAATGAATATTAAAACGATTTTTGATATAAAAACCTAATAAAATATTAGTATTGCTTTTTAAGACTTGTAAGAATACTTCCACGAAACTAATAACTTCATAAACAGATGTTACTGTTAAAAATCACAAGTTAAAATAAATTGATTTTTTATTAATCGATTTTTTTAAATATATAAATCGATTAATAAAAGAAAAGAGGAAGGGGAAGACCCAGACGAAGTTTTATAGAGCAAGTGAAGGAAAAAGTGAGGAGCGAGTCGTATCAAGAGGTAAAACGAAAGGCAGAAGATCGAGAACAGTGGCGATTGCTCCACCGACAAGAGCTGAGCTCTTAAATTTATGATGATGATGATGATAAATCGATTATTTTTCATAATTGATTATTTTTTCACATCCCTAACTCCTAAGTCTGTCATCTGAACTTTTGATTGAGGTTATGACTTATGTCTTAGGTTACCTGCCGTTACCTATTGTATTAAAAGTTCGAGTAGTACAAATTGTTTTGATAGTCATCTGTATTTCACAATTTCAGTTAGTGTCCGATTAAAAAAATATTTGTTACCGTTCATAAATAATTGTAACAGATCATGGCGTTAATGAGAGGTAAAGATGTACCCAAAGATGCCGTGATGTTAGATGAAATGGAAGCTACAGAGTATGCCTGGAATCTTGTATCCGAATGGGAATCGACTTCCGACACGTAAGTACCGCAAATCATAACAAAAAACGGTCTGAAAACTGCTGAACGATAAACTTGATTTTGTAGACCAAAACTTTAAATCTTTTCTTAGAAATTTTCGGACCGTAAAATTGGCATTGATTGCACATTAATCGGTTCGAACTGTTGAACATAGATGTACAAGGTACGTCCACACGCACACACTATCCTGCACAAACTGGTTTGTGCTCACACTCACAGGCATGACAGAGCGTGTAACTGTGCCATATGACCTTCCTTAGGATGCAATCTATCTCTGGCAAATTTGATCGAAATTTGTTTAGCGGTTTAGGTGTAAAAGGTAGCAGACAGTTAATTTTCCTAATATTTATTTGAGAGTTAAATTTAGGTACCATAGTGTTTATTTTGACATTGTTCTACCTTGCAGGTGGGCACTAAAGTATGGTCCGGTGGCACTGGGAGGTGTTAATGCACTGTGCGGTGTCTTGATCAATAGATATTACAGAAACAAACTAAAACTGGGCACATATGGATACTTTGCATCAGTTGTCCCTATCACTCTTATGCCTGCAGTTCTTACAGCTCTGTTTCATAGATATGTAAGAAGGCTTTTCTTATTTTATTGATTATTATTTTGACATTACTACATAATCATAATCATTGTGTACAACTGAATGGTTTTTTTTAATTACAGTTAATTTCAACAGACTTGCTACTCATGAAGAATCAATCATGTCCCATTTGTTATGAGATCAGGTCAGCGGCAGTACAGTGTAGCCTTGGTTTTGCATACCCAATGGTTTTGGGACCAACATCAGCATTGATGGTGAGCAAACAATTCTGCTCTATTTTGCAGAACTAGGTAGTTTGATTTATTTATTTAAAGATTAGCAACATCTTGTAAGGATTACTTTGACAAATACCAACTTAAAAGCAAGAATATTTTTAAATCAGTAAACTTTTAATTTCTTTTTTATTGAGATAGTCCTATGCAATATTTGCATAAATTTAAACAAAACATTGATTTTTCCAGTTTGCACACCGGTATTCAACCTACAGAATTCCAGACCTTACAGAAGGTCCATCAGTCATATTCAAATTTTTGAGGAAAATCACAAGGCCATTCAGTGGCACCCTGACATTTATGCTCATAGGCCAGATCGTAGCTTCATCTTTTGTTACATATTATGAGATGAGGAACAACCTTACTATACGAAGAAAGATTCAGGAGATTGAAGCCAAACTTATAGCTGAGAAAGAGAATAGTTAGTTCTGCTTTATTATAAGCAAAGAAGTTGTGTAAATAGATAGATTTTGTTATTAAATAGTTACGTAAATTATGAAGTGTATATTTTAAACTTTTATGTTAATGAGAAATTAAAGGGTGACATACAAGTTAAAAAAAAAAAAATGTTATATTTTCAAAGTAACCTATATTATTAGTTTAATCATATTTAAGAAATACAAAAAACTGACAACAAACTATGCACCGCAGTTGCACACAACTGCTACCAGATATAGAACATTTTCTAGATATGAACACATGCAAAACTGCTCTGCTATTTAAATCACTTACCACTCAGAACACAACCAAAACAATTCTATGCAAGATCCTTTATTTCAAATTGCTAACCAGAAACTGGACTATAGATATGCTTCTTGCTTTTTACAACTACCGTCTCTATAATGAGTGAGTGAGAAAGTAATACTTGATAGCATAGTCTTGGTCACTCATTCATTATGATTTTAAAGGCGCATCGGTTTTAAATGGCGTGAGTTCTGTACAAAACCGTTACTTATTCTAGATCGTTTGCATACCTACCTACACATAAGGTTATTCGAAAAGGGGATATCAATCCAAAAGTGGGTTTGAAGTACCTATGACAGCGAATTAATATTTATATTGTTTTTTATGGTTCTGACACTCGCGAAAATTTTGCAAAGACATTAAATTTCGACATAAATGTTCCAATTTATAGCTCCTAGTCTACCCAGGTTTATGCATGCTGTAAAGGTACCCCAAAAGTCGAGGTTAAATAATATCAATATAATTATATAGCAATAATTATTCTTTGAAATCTATTTTGGTATATTATAAAGGTTGATGTAGTATAACAAAGTAATTATCATTATCACGAGTACTTTCTATAACCGTCTTTCAGATTTGATAACCCTTGTCGTATAACCCTGTATTGTTGCGACTATGAATATAGTAATATTCAGTTATAGAACCGACTAACTTTTGTCTAGCTTCAAAATATGACCTATTAATTTTATTTGACTTGTTAGTGCTACCATTCACCTCAAGCTGGTGGTATCATGTGGTATACTTTCTCGTTTTCAAATCTTCTCGCGTATTTTTATATAAACTGTCATATTCTTGAGTAAATGCAAGGTAAAACAAACATTAATACTAAAATTCGGTAAAATGTATGTGCATCCAGCTCCTCGTAAAACATGTCCAATGATCAAGAATGCTGAGATCCACAGATATTTTACACTGATACATACATTGAAACAAAGTCAACTGGTGTAAATTAATTATTCCACTTAAAAACAACAAAATATAAGCGAAATATTTCACCCCTAAGTTAAAGTGCAAAACAGAATTTAAAACTAAAGGTGAAATTAAAACATAATTTTGATAGGACAAACATAATTCTATAATCTGCTTAAAATTATATATATTATAATGTGACTTTTATACATAAAGTCCCGCGTATTGCTACTTTAATTATCTAAGCACAAACAATAAAATAGCAGTTTAACTTAAAAATATAGGTCTAAAATTATACAGCCAAAAATGTTTTCTCTGCCTCTGAAGTGCAAAAATTTACTAAATCGATTCAGATAAAAGAAGCCGCATGATTCTCGTGTGTACGGGAAGCCAAGTGGTTTAGTCAGAACGACGCGGTCGTACAGGCCGTGTATATCGGACTCATATGATGTCGGGTGGTAGACGATTCACGTATTCAAATTGTTTTAACGATAACCAATCCTTCATAAGATCGAAACTCACTAAGCTATTTTGTATGTGCTTAGAATCAAGAGTTATTCTGTCCTTAGGCTAATTTATTCCAAATCCAAAGAGAAAATTGTTATGTTAGTGCCGTTTCTTATCAACAATCGTACAATTTATACTCCACGAGAGTCGGTGAACTAGTATAATATTACAATTTATAATTTTCTAGCTGTTCACTATTATAAGATAAAAATTAAACATGGATTTGGTGAGAAGATGTAACAACTTAGTAAAAACAATCCTATGAGCATTACATCTGTGTGCGTGCACGCCATTTACTAGGACGGAGATAATTAGATTATCAATTTTAATAAAGCGATTGCGGCGTACATACACAGACAGTGTTGTATCAATGTACTGCTCGAACGTATACCCACAGACCATCATCCTTATACAATCCGGATAGGGTTGAAAATAGAACACAAGGAATCATTTGCTAGAGTAGCATCGGCGTGTTTTATGGTACATATTTTTTTAATTAGATAATACATCTCTTATACTACAGATTGAATCTTTGCACTTTCGAGAGCATCTCTAAACTCAAGGATATTAAGTATTTTTCATTTCCTACATCCTCTCACCGTACCCATAAAAATACATTAATGAACAAGCAAGTATGTGATAACACTCATAAGGCGTGTACATGTATCACAAATAACAAATAATCTATTGTTTGCTTCACATTATGATTTCTTTTATCTTCTTCTTTACAAACTTAATGAGAGTTCGAGACTGGAAAAAGCCATGAGTATGCTATAGGACAACCAAAATTGAACCTAAGTAACTTGGCTATCTGAAGAAAACAAAGAAATATTTATTGAAGATAGACCAATATGTTTGGATAATCTCAAAAGAGAGGGTCTATCACTACCTATATCCCAGCATGAATGAGTGTTATTATAGTGCAGATAATAAGCTATTTTTGGAAGTACAAGAAATTCCATAAGTCCGTAGAAAATTAACGATTAAGGCGATTTCCACACTGCCCCGCATCATGCTGCATATTGCGTGTCGACGCACCTACGCGCGTTCCTGCGGGAGTGCAGATCTGCATCATCGTGCGGGTTTTTTGCGCACTCACGCGCGTAGGTGCGTTTTGTAGATTCACGCACGGCGGCTCTCATTTATTTGCCGTTCTCTGTGGTCGTGCAGTACACACGTCACGCCCATTCAAAATCACGCGCGGCACTGCGGGATTCGGTGTGCCATACCTTGCGTCTCGCCCCGCACCTAGCGCACCCCCGCGCGGGGGTGCATGTTTCTCCGCGTGTATGCGCGTGATCCGCATGAACGCGCGTGGATGCATTTTCTGTGTGTTAGACTGTGCGTGTTTTCCATACAAACGGAGATATTTACAAGCAACGGAGGAACACGCATCCACGCGCTACGCTGCATCATGCGGGGCAGTGTGAGAATCGCCTAACTTGCTGTTGTTTATATGGATATTTTAAAATGATATATGCCTTTTGTATTCACTACGAGCCTTTGGGAGTGACTTTGGAGCATTTAATCAAAATAACTATACCAAAAATTATGTAATTACAAAAGTTTTGTCTCTGCCTATGTCCAAAAATTATGTTGTTCGCGTTGCTAATATTCATACGCGCCTTTAAGTATAAGTATATATTCTACCATCACACAAAACTGGGAGACAGAAATTCCTATAAGAAAAATTCTGTCCAGCGGTGAAATACATTGAACGCTCGCTTCGGTGTGATATTGATGTGTGGGGTTCAATATGGAACTATTTTATAAGAAAACCTTCCAGTTGAAAGTTTCAACATAAATAACATTTTCGCCAGGCTCGGACTTAATGACATGACTAGGTATTGGAGATCTGAAACTCCGATAAACATGCAAAATATTTCCATTCCATTCCTACAACATAGATAAATAGATTTAGACAGTATATTTGGAGTTAAGTACTAATGTACCAGCCTTAATGTGTTACTATTGACATACCCTACTGACCGGGCCCTTCGGCGAAGGGGTATCAAGATTGGTGCCTTAATGGCAGTCAGAAATCCGAGCATGTATAGTCGCCAATACACAAAATACTTAATGTAAGTTAATGACATTTAAATTGAATCATCCGTTTCCAAGATAAAATAATAATTATGATTAACAAATGTTCGATTGAGAACCTCCTTCTCTAAATTACTTTCTGACGCTGGACAGTATTTTTTCTATCAATATTAATAACAATTAGCAGCCGGCCTTATCTTGTGCTCTCCAAATCAAACCACATAAACTTGGTGTTGAGACATTTTGTTTATATTTACATCATTTATGGTACAATTCCATCAATCTGAATGGTTATTCGTTAGCTTAGTATTATATAGCGTCCAATTATTTTGAGCAAACTTTACAAGGTAAAGTGGGTAAACGCGGTTCATCTTAGGCCACATCTACACTTACCATCATACCATTGATGATAAAAAAGACAATATTATGTGTGACAAACGCGAAATAAAAATCATGCAACACGTTTTCACAATTTGTATCGTATTTCGTCTGTATTAGTAAGCTCAATGATACGTATTTCTTTGACCTCTTATATGTGAAGTTCAAAGTTTACCAAATTATACAAAGTTAACGAAATAATCATTACCATTCCCCCATGCCCCATCAATAAACTACTTGGCGATTCAATAACATTGTTAAAATTAATAAAAGTAAGAAGACACTTACATTCTACAACAAATGAACTCTTAAAGTAATTAATTTATATACTTTTTTTGTTGACTTTCATTCTTATTTGTTTTTTTTTAATTTTTCTTTAAAATAATTGCAGTTTTAGAACATTACATTGTTCCGATCTACATAATAATCCTTATGATAGGTGTAGGGGAGTGGGTATACAAGCAAAGCGCAATTTTACATGTAGGTAAACACCGTTTTTTGTCTAGCCGTTGTGTAAAGTGAACATTTTTTATCAACTGTTTTGTGTATACATACACAAAATAGTCCAATGCACAATAGAATGAAGCCATGCACTGCATATAGGATATTCAGATTCTCTGACAAAAACATTGGTGTTTCTGACTCTTAATATTATTTAACTTTTCATTTACATTATTTTCCATTACAAGACAGTTGAGAAAAACAGATGATAAGTACTTTTTTTTTACAAAAATAACTCTATAGATAATATTACATTGAGATCCAGTTTACATTCCATTAGTTTATGAGTTACAATTTCACTATTCATTCTTACATAATAATAGTATAACTAGTAATATACTATATGTTCAGATGTATGTATACATTATGTGGATATGAATAGCACAATAGAGAAATTAACAAAGCGGCTAGTTGTGTCAAAATATAAAATAATCTCGCCTGGTCGTTCTTCTCTCTCGTGCGACAGAACGCACATTCCTACAACAAAAACTGGTATTAACCAGGATTTGCCCTACTATCCAATCTATTGGGTTGTCTTCCATTTCTTTGCGCGAGTTTAGAAAATAAACTAAAATGTCTAGTGTTCAAACTATTTACCAGGTAAATGGTTCTATTGGTGGCAACCCGTCATCATGCAAGATTTTCTTAATTAAATTGGATTGGATGAACATTAGGGCCTAAAACCTATTTCTGATACGATAATGCTGATGGTAATTAAATACTAAATACTTAATAAGTATTCTCTTGTTATAACGAACATTTTATGAACATCAGGTGAAATACTAACATTAGTTTAGAGGCATGACAACCCACTTAATGATTTTACCACAATTTATTTGTAGTTTGAATGTAGGGTAAGGTTGATAGATACCAGTCATGCAACAAGTAGCCTTGGTAAGACAATACTAGTTCGAGGTAAATGTGAAAATGTAACCATAATAATATGAAATGTTAAGATTCAATAAGTAATATAAGATTCACCAAGTATGGAAGCATGGGCAACACTTATCTAGCCAACCATGAGTCGAATTACAAATAATTCACTAACCAATGTATTTTTTTTTTAAATTTTAAGACCCATAGCAACATTTAACAACAATTAAATAACTAGAATACAAAATGGCCTTAGTCAAAATTGATCAAAGTGTATTGCCGATACAGAATGGAAAAGTACACACTTTAAATTAGCTCAATATTATCCATTTTTTGCAAATCATACGTGACACTATTATTGGATAATACACTCACTGCAAGGTCCTTAATAATATTAATCATAAGCATTACTGTAAGATGGCACTTTTGATGTTATTTTAGAGGAATGTTATTGGCAGTGTTGTATCTTAATGTTAAATGATTGTAATCGAACATGATCGTTCACTGGACTGACCCGTCAATTCACTTTGAGCATAATTCTGACTGGTCATTGCACTCCCGCCGGCGGTGGTGGTCGGACGAGCGTCTACTTTACTTCGCCTCCTCATAAACTGATTCTGGTCACTAGACATACACTTACAATCTATATTATTACTAACACAATATCTGTAACCACTCTGCCCACTGCAACTCCGATATATTTGCTTATTATTATTTATGTATGGTATACTGTGATACACAAGTCTTGGATTGCAATTAAGTTGGGACCCTTGAGCGGGTGCGTTTACCATTTGCTAGCAGCGTTGGTTGACGTATTCGTTGTAGGTGGCGGAGATCTCCTCGGATTGGTAGCGCGTCAGCTTGATGCTCCGCCGCATCTCCCCGGTGATGGCGGCTTTGTACCCGCCCTTTCTGAGTAGCGAGTCTATTGTTTGGATTTGGTCCCAACCTGAAATTACCACGAGATTACAGAAGGGCGGATCCAACTTTCCAGTTACATCACCAGAGGCAGTACAAAATGCACTGATTAGCCTCGAGGGGGTTAGATCATGACTTGGCGGCCCCGCAACCGCCATCGAGATTACGTGAGCGTTTTATTGAATATCCTCTTTAATTTAAAATACTAATGTACTTATACTCTATTTGTTGTACTGCTAATAATAATTTTGTGCAGTTTTTTTTGGAATCAGGTATAATTTAATACCTCTAAAGCCTGTACCTAATATACACATTTTTCGCGAAATTAAAGAAAATAGTGTATTGGTACATACATATTTTATTTTATCGTCAATACATACCAACATTATAAAAAATCTCTCGTCATTTTTAGACACGAGTCATTTATTTTCGAGGTCGTGCAGTGCAGTGCAACTGCTGTGAACTCTGGTGCAGTAGGAAACAATTCAAACTTTCCAGTTCACTGGCTCCCTCAAGTGCAGCATTACAGCTTGCTATCTTTCAGGCTGCTTTCAACAGAAAATATATAAGTAATTCAGCATTGATTTTTATTAAGTCCACATTGTATCTTTGATTGATACATGTACGCTGTGCCAAACTGTAGCCTGTATAGATATACTCTGAGGTATATTGATAATGTTTGCAGCAACACTAGCAAATGCATATAATTACTAGATGTTAAGCTTTTTTTTTCTAAATTGATAACCGCCCACCTAGAAGTAAGATTCTCTTTCACCGTTAACAAAAATTGACTAGTTACATAACACACCTTGCTCAGTAGCAACTTGAGGTAAATAAGTAGCGGTGCGTTTGGATCCTCGTTCACTAATAAACTCGATGCGGATGCCGTGCTTGCCCAGCTTCCAGTCCAGGTAATGCTCTGCTTCCTCGAAGTGCTGCAGGATGGACACGGAGACGGTCAGCCGCGGCACCTCCTCACGAGTGATCGGCGCAAACCGGGAGTCTTTCAATGCACTCGTTATCGCGTACTCGCGAAGACCTGGTGAAAAATATTTATTAAATTTATTTTAATATTTTAAGCATTTTCCACAATAAGATTATCTGTTACTTTAATGAAGGAAAAAATCAACTCTGGGGCAGGATTCGAACTTGCGTCTTCTGGTTCAATGGTTCAATACACCAGACGCTATGACTGCTAAGCCATCGCAAACCCTACTTGCGAAGTCGAAATTTTCCTTCAAATTCTAAATTTACGTCTCAAGGTGAAGTTAGTAACATCTATTGGAAAGCTATGAGGAGGAGAAAAGTTAAGGAAGATCGACTTAATCCCATTATAAGTAAAAGTCATAATTAATATTAAAATAGTTAATTTTAAATGTACAATGGTTGCTTTCCCATTACATCTTTTTTTAATACTGTTTGACTGATTCTTTTTATTGTTACTCACAAAGCTAACTATTTATAAGTGCTATGTACACCGTAATAGTCATATGCATCAGATTGTAAACCAATTCTATGTTATTCTATGCCAATTCGATGTATGTGATGTGGTTGTATAAGTACAACCACATTATTTATTAAGATAAATAAAATATAAGTGATTCTATGCTAGTAGGTACAATAAATCTGAAAATTATCTGTAAATTCTTCAGGACTTATCATAAAAATGTATTTATTTTGGCCCACTGTTGGGCAAAGGCCTAGGCAAAATGTATTAAACAAATAAAATAATATGGACTCTAATTATGTGCTATAGCTATTGCTAAAATGTTATTACATTAGCTTACTAATGACTGAACAAGGTCACACTAGAGTCATAGCTATTCTTAAAGTAGGTACACAGTTCCATGATAAAATGTTTTATCAACAAAATACAAACACTTCTTGATGTTTAAACCTGTAGTTGAACTTTACCTGAGTGTAAATGCATTGCATTGAAGGTACCAATACATCCCCGAAGACGGTGCTCCTTACCAATTTTCCATGTCACAAATAAAGGGCTGGGAAAAAGAAAAAAAAAATATGACAAATATGGCAAAAATTATGTGAAAAAAGTAAACCTGTGATAGACATTGAAACAAGTGGTGAATTTTTCCCTAGCTTTATTGCACATTAGATAATTATGCTGTGAAAGTTTGTAAAACAGCAAAAGTATAAACACAAAATTGTGAATGCACACAATTATAAACTTTATAGCCTCATAAATAAAGAAAGTATTAGCATGCACATTTTTGGAAGGTGATGGAGTGGTGTATTGACCGCGAATAAAAAACAAAATTGCCTTTGTGTGGGTGTCTTATGAATAAACATAAATCATGTTTACAATAATGCATGTGAAAGTGTAATGTGAATGTATTTGTGCACACAAAAAGGATTTACATGAAAAGCAACATTTTCATTACACTGACCTCATTCGAAACAAAAGATGTGGAGGTAGCCTAACAAAGCATGTCCATCAGGATAGCCATAAATGTAATGAATGGTTGTGTTTGTACTTACGAGAGTGAACCACTTACTAGGCATCATTAGTAAAATTTGGAGTCTGAGGAGGGTCCATACTGTGCAGCTGACAATATAAAACATCGAAACAAAAGTAACACATATCAGGAATAGCTACAGACTCTTGGTACCCATTCAAAGGTCGATCTATGTTGTTACTGTACGAGTTGTTCAGTTTCTGTTTTTTTGTTCCACAACATACTGAAGACATGTTGGCTGATATTATGAGTTAATTATCCTATTACTTCGAAACAAACCAATTACACAAATCTCAAAAGTAAACGAAACCTATCACTCGTTTCACTCAATGGGGTTTTGTGATTTTGACGATTTTGTCGTCTTGTCTCTTGTCCGTTGTCCTCGTAACCACAGATAACAAAACATCACATCAATGAATCTTTGGTTTGGTTTGGAAACCTGACCACTTGACAGATGTAGTGATGTTAAACTTTGATTTAGTCATATTTTGAGAAAGCAGCGAGCACGCACCTCGGGTAAATCTTTTAGACCCTTGACTAGAAACTACTATGTGATTTATGAGGCAATCTATTATAGTCTATGGGGATGGCTCAGAAGAGTACACCGGTTCGCGGTTTTGTTGGTTGCGCATTAAGCAATGTTTAGCCAAAACAATCCACAATTGCTTTATAAAGGCTAACTTCAGTCCTGGGCCTCCTGCCAGTTTATACCGCGCGTACTGTTAGCTACTTTTCCAGCTTGGCATAACTAATTTGGAGGAATGAAGTACTTACCTAACTACTAAAGAACTAGGAAGGCGACAAGCACTGGTTATTAGGACGAGAACAGAGTACCTACATGAATCATATTAACAGCGCTTCATTACTATAAATTATTATATGGCAGTAGGCATTTTGGTGGCCGCTTGGCTTTGGTCCTGTTTGGCCCAGTGGCCGCCACTCGAAACGAACTACGCTTGCTTTTCGAACAAGTTGTACAGATTGGACCGCAGATAAATAAGAGATACTACGCAGTGTACTTCGGTTTAGGACCCGGGGCCAGATAAGGCTAAACTAACTGATTATACGATCTCCCTTCAAGATTTAACATCCGAATTTTCCCGGCAGTGCGTTTTCAGTGTACACATTAATAGTATTGTTTATGATACACATTTAGAACCATCTATGTGCGACACTATTTCTATGTTTACTTAAAAAAGTAATTTATTAGTTTATGGAGCGATGGCTGTCATCGAGTTTTATTTTAATATCATAGAAAATAAGAAAAGAAGCTTGGAGTGCACATAAAATGAAGATATTTTCGTGAATCATGTACATGTTTTACAACTTCCCTTTAGGTATAAGTGAAATAATCATATATCTGTATTTAGAACCATTAGTGATGTTTAGTGAAAAAGCTTGCTAAGTTCCGACGATGGCGTCCGATGGTGAAATTTCGTGTGCGAATGATCCTAATTTCGCTGTTATTTATTCATTTCTAAAAACATTTGGCAAATTGTATGGCTTAGATGTTCCTACGATATCTAAATTACAAGAATTTATAGAAAACACACAAGAAGGTGAGTTATCTTTGTAGATTCGTCATTTCAAATAATAAACAAACATCTTATAAGTTTTTTGTTGTTAGTGTTGGATCCGTTGAAGGAGTTACACTTGAGACTTCTACGTCGTGCTCATAAAACCGTAGCGAGTAACAGATGGGAGAGGTTTATGATAAAGTTTTGCCATCAACAAGGTCACCATCAGGAAGCCTGGGAGATCGAGAGGTTCTCATACAAGAAAGCTAGCACACAGGTCAAATTGAAAGTATTGAAGGTAATTACGCCTACTCAGTTTTTTTCTAAGATGATGTGCACATAATCTCATTGATTGCTGGCAGCAAACACTTTCACAAATGATTCATACATAAGTATGTAATGCTGTCAAGTATGTTGTACTATGTTAGTGTTTGAGTTCTGTATGTTTACTAATCAGAAACATGAAAGGGCTTTTTACATGTTTTTGTGTCACACATGTGCCCAAGCGAAAATATTCAACATATGTTTTATTTCTTGCATTTGTGAATTTATTTATTGGAAATTATGGCTGCCAGCCAAAAATATTTTGAATTCCTTTATGTTTTTTGTATGTCAATTGTTTTAGCCTATAAAGAATCATTTCATTTTTGAGCTGAATATTTCATATAGAATTCTTTTTTTTACTCAACAAATGTAACTATATCTAACAATTTTATGCTCTCGCAGCTGTTACTAGAGTACCAATTTACTTGCCATCCCAAATTCAAGAATGCTGTCAATGCAATATCATGTAAGGACTTAAGATTGGATCCTATAGGCAGAGATAAAAATGGTTGTGTATACTGGCTGCAAGTAGACCATGAGGCGAACCTATGTTTGTACAAAGAAGATCAGGATGAAGAGACATGGCAGCTTGTAGCTAGGTAAGAACTAATTAATCAATAATAGTTTAATTCATATACATATACATAAATCATCATAATTATCAGCCCAATGGTGTCCACTGCTGGACCAAGGCCTTATTATGCATCTTCCATATATTTTTGCTCTGGGCTACTCATGCCCACCACCTTTACAAGGTTAGAAACAACATGTACCTAGTGCTGTATATACATATAATGTCCTAATTTACATAAATTGATATACATTCTTATTGGAATTTTAAATTAATTGAAACTATTTAATTGAATGTACAATTTATTCATCTATACTCCTTCATGAAAGTGTCTGTAGACGTAATTAAAGATGTGCTATATTTTTGTATTCAGTATTGTTATTTAACCTTTCTTGAAAGTAGTTTTAATTCAAACAGGTTGTGATGTTCTATAAGTTGTAGAAAATTCTACTTATATTATAAATGTGAAAGTTTGTGAGGTGGATGGATGTTTGTTACTATTTTAATCAAAAACTGCTAAACAAATTTTTAAGAAACTCTACAATATTATAGCTTATACATTAGAATAACAAATAGGACATTATAATATCTATAGAAATTAGTAATAACATATTAATGAAGTTGAATATGGACAAGATATTTGTCTGTTTGTTGTAACATAAGTTTATTATCTTATGATTCCATACAGGACAAGAGAAGAACTGGTGAAAGTTATATCACAGTTAAAAAGTGGTGAGGAGGTGTGTCCTTTATTTGCATCTAATACTAATGTTAATGAAGACTCAAGCAGTGCTGAAGTGCCAGCACAGTTGGAGGTAAATGTTATTCCTCTATGAAAACTTCATGTAATTATGTTTACTCAAAGTAGATAATAGTTTACCAAGAAATTTACCTGTTGATCCATATTTAATGGAACTTATTAAACTTTTATCTAAAAATTCAATGCAAATGTTTAAAGAATTATCACTACACAATAATTAAAACATCCACCTTTTTACATTAAATTTTTTATCATAGTTCTTATTCTTCTCGCATGATTGATTTCAAATTATTTTTGTTATTCTTACAGTCAAATAAATCGGAAGGTGAGGAAGAGAATGAAGAAGAGTTTTTAAGTCCAGAATCTGAATCGGAACATGATGCTGATGAACATAAAGATGAAGAAGATCCAGTCCCTGTCAAAGAGGATGCTAAACCAGAAGACCCAGAAGGTAATAAAGAAGATGAAAAGAAGGAAGAAGAACCTGAAAGCAATGATCCTCTGACTGAAGAAACACTAGAAAAATCAGAGGATGTTGAAAAAGAAACAGTTGAACAAATAGAAAAAGTAGGATCTATAGAACAAGCAGAAAGTAAGCAAGAGGAGCCATCACAAACAACTGAAGAAAGCATAGAAAAAGCAAAAGAAAGTGAAGAACCTACAAATGAAGAGCAAAAAGAAGATGAAGAACCTACAAATGAAGAGCTAAAAGATGAAGAACCTACAAATGAAGAGCTAAAAGATGAAGAACCTACAAATGAAGAGCAAAAAGAAGATGATGAGTTGGGTGAAGCAATAGAAGAACCAGTAATGCTTGTTACTGGTGAAGGAAATGGAGCGGATTGCGATAGTTCCTATATTATAGGCGAAGAAATTTCTGAACCTGTTATGTTCTTCTATGGAGAAGGTTGGGGCTGTGACAATGACACAGGTAACCCGGAAGCAATAGAACAAGCACATAGTCCTGAAGAAAATTCTACAGAAGAAAATGGAAATGAAGAACATGTCAATGGGGAACATGCTCATGAACTGTCAAATTCAAGCAATAAAAATAAATTAGTTAAAAATGTAAAATTAAAAAGTAGTCTACCCTCAGTAACGAAGCGATCTTTGATAAAGCAATCCGATGATACCACAGAAATATTAAATACTGACTCTAAAAAGCATTGCGTGCGTGAAGTCGAACAATCAGATTGCTCTAATTCGACAAAAAATACAGAAAACGAACTGAAAAGAGAAGCTAGTGTCAATGATAAAAGTTCTACCGATACTGAAAGTCCTAAAAAGAATAATGCAAAAAAGGGGAGGGGTAAAGTTAAAAAGAAAAGTAATATAACCAGAAATATAAAACTAAACAAAAGTACAGAAGTAGTTAACTCAGAGACTGATAATTGTCATGATAGTAAAACAAGTATAATAGAGAAGAGAAAAAGCAGTGTGTCTTCTGTAGATCAAGAAGATATAGTCAACACAGAGAATGAGAAAGAGAAGAGTCCTGATAAAGAACTTAAAGTAGAAGACCCTTTACCTTCTAAAAAGCTACGCTTAGAGACTACACCAGAAAGTGACGTAAATACACATTCCAAGGAAGGAGAAGATAGTGTAGATAACAGTGAAACTAAGAAAGACAGTCTAAATGACGTGGAAAACAATCCTATATCACAACGGAAGAAAATAAAAGCAAATAAAGGAAAGTTCAAAAGAAAAAAGATAGTTAAAAAGGTTGACCAAAGTGTAGATAAGAATAGTGACAAAGATACTGCTAATGACAATGGTAAGAAAGAATGTAAATCTTTAAAAAGGTCTCTGTTAGACGCTACAATGAGTGATAAGAATAAATCAGAATCTCAAAGTGAAAGTGAAGACGACGAACCCATCACAAGCGGTAAACGCCTCAAAATGAAACCTAAGAAAATCATTACAAAAACGAGGTAAATTTGTTATGTACACGATAATTTCTCATGCTTTCAATTTAGAAGAACTCTGAGGACCTGTTTCACTATCTCTATATTGCCACTAACCGCCAGATAAATTAAAAAATGGGATAATATTTTGTATAAAATTATCTGCCAAGTAATTTAACGGGAACTTACTAGGCGAAACAGGCCCTCTCCTACCGCCTGTTACCCTCATGAAATTTATGAACTACATACTAACTATAAGCTTTCCCTATAGACTCCTACAAAGGCAATCCTGTCAAAACTCCCGTAACCAAGAACACTGGCAGTTATAGCAATTATATCGTAAAATATCTGCAAAAATTGCTACAACAAGGAACAAAAAGTTTACATACCTAATTGCTTATAGACAAAAGAATTGAAACAAAAATATTATTTTGTTGCAGAAAAAAAATTGAAGCAAAACTTCTAGAAGAACATTCAAGTGATGAATCTGAAGAAGAAACTCTCTATAGTATAGGTAATATTTCCTTTTGATTTGATTAAATGTAAGGTGTAAGTTCTTTTTTTTGTTGAGATCTTGTATCTTATGTATAGCGACCATAGAAGCTACACATTACACATTATTTCATGCTGCGTAACACCTTTAGCCAGTCACTCATGGATAATCACCGCTCAGCAAAAGAGAAAGGATCATTCATCTGATTTATCAAATAAAATCACACACTAATCCTTACTACCTTTCATTGGATCTAATAGAACACGACACGACATAGTCTGGCGCTACAGCTCCTGTAACCGTCATTCAGCGTTCTTCGCCTTTATTGGCATGTATCACTTCTCCACAATATGGCTAGTTACATAATTAGTTGTGTATAATTTTCTAGCTGGGAAAAAGTCAACTAAGAAATTAGTAAAAAAGAAGACCAAAGTCAAAGATACGAGGAAATCGGGCGGCGACAAGGGCAAGGCCAGCAACGATAAGGGCAAGCCCGGCGGTGACAAGGGCAAGCCTGGTGGCGACAAAGGCAAGCCTGGCGGCGACAAGGGCAAGCCCGGCGGCGACAAGGGCGCCGCCACCGACGAGTCCGACTTGGCGCCCGTGCGGCAGTCGCGCCGGATCGCGCAGATGAAGATCAAGGAGGAGGCCGACCGCCGCCACCTCGAGGAGGTCGCCCTCAGGGAACTTAAGAAAATACATAAGAAAAAGGTATTATTTAGTAACAGTACAATTAGGTATATAGCACACCTAAAAAGTGGAAAATACAAAACTGTAATCATGTCCTGGATTAAAAAAAAACATGTATTTTAAATTCATTTTATAGTAATTTTACTTTTAAGAAAAGACTTCGATACTATTTAACCAAGCCATGACTTCATAAGGAATGTACTAGCCAAAGTACCTGGACTAAAGCTCCCAAAATTCAGGCAGCCTAATGTGACTAATTTCTTCAAGCTAAGTCCGAAAGCTAATTATTGTAATGTCACAGAACAAAGAAGACGAAGAGGAAGAAGAATGGCGAGCGAGCGGCGCGAGTAGTTCCGAGGGCTCGCGGCGCCGGCGCCACGCGGAGTGGCGCTCCGACCACTCCACCGGGCCCGAGCCTGACTCCGACTCCGACGAGCCGCTGTTCGAGCTACATGAAGAACCTGAACGTAAATATATGCCTTTTAGTGTAGAACTATGAACTTCATTTAACTAAGTAAGTAATTCCTGAAGTTTATTGGCACATAAAAATAAGTACAGTTCGATTCAAACTTAATGGTGGCTTAGAAGTTAGCTACTCGCTGCGCAGTACCCAACCTCTCACCCCCGCTGTCCCATAAATTTGTTACTGCGCAGCAACTCGGTTCATGTTCCGAGCCGCCATTCAGTTTAAATCAGATTGTAAACAATAAATGACTAAATCAATAAAAATATTATTTTTTTCTACAGTGGTTTTCAACAAATCAGATCACGAATTTTCACCAGAGTCTGACTTGGAGAGTGGTGAACCTGTTGAACCTATGAAGAGAGCAAGGACTTTACAAGAAGGTAAGCAAACAGAGCTAAATGATAGTGTTAGGCTCAGAAGAAGAAAGAATGAATTTTGTAATATAATAATTCCACATTGAAAAGAGTTTTGCATTAACTTATCATCACACTCGTATATATCCGTGAGATATTAAAAAATATTTGCCTATATACTTATAATTTTTGTTGACGGTACATACAATAAAATTCTGTCCTTTTGTAACCCTTTAGGGATACAGAGGATGGTATGTAACAATAAAGAAGGCCATCACTTTAATACAGATTATTTGGATCCATGTATTTATCTCTGTATTGGTAGGTAAAGAGGACGCGGACGGTTTCTGCAAGCGCTGCGGCAGCGGCGAGCAGCCGGAGTGGATCCTGCTGTGTGACAAGTGCGACGCGGGCTACCACGCCAGCTGCCTCAAGCCGGTGCTGTTCGTGGTGCCCGAGGGCGACTGGTTCTGCCCGCCTTGTAACCACGTCAGTATCACTACACTATTAAATGAACAATATTACCCCTAGTGAATATAATGCGTAGCACCCGTCCATCACTAACAATTCAATTAGTACCTACTACCAGACTAGATCTTCAATTCGTTCTCAAATAAAATTGACGTGGATAAGGATTATGCTGTTTGTAATGTTGAACTTCGCTTTGTTTACAGCAGTGTGTAAAAATATCGTTAATTTCAGGACATGTTAATAGCATCACTGGAGGCTGAACTGGTGAAGTATGACGAATTGGTAGTGTCGGTGGAGGCTGAGAGGGAACGGAAGAAGCAAGAACAACCAGAGCCGAAGAGTGAGAAGGAATCTGAAGATGATAAAGAGGTTAAACGAGAGGCAGAGGACGAAAAGTCCAGTGGTAAGTTTTACAGAAATAATACACCACATATGACATAATAAAAACGGCTACTGTTATGCCTTCTTATTATTGCTGTGTGGCCTTTTTGGACCATGAACTTCATTGTATTATTATATTCTATTGTCTTTGGTTACTAATCATAAGTAACACAATTATTCTATCATAGAAATATCATTAAGTACTTCTAAATGAGACTGGAGAATACTACGCCCTTTAACCTTGCCATATCCATATTCCCACCACCATTGGGGCAGTGTATAAGTGTTCCTCGCACAGATGCGAGCGGCAGCACGGAGTGGTCGTCGGAGTCGGACGAGGGCGGCGTGTACCGCCTGCGCGCGCGCCGCCAGCTGCCCGTCAGCTACCGCAGCCAGGAGTACGACCGACTTATCAGCTCTGCCATCAAGGTTATTACTACTTTTTCTGTAATGGGTTCCCAAATTAAAACATTTTCTAACTTCATTACACTAAGTCATTTATGTCAAATTAAAATACAAATTTGACATACGGAAGCGTTAGTACGGTACTTTAGGCTTAGCGTTGTCTCTGAATGTTAGCCTAAGCGCGTGAACTGGGCTGATTTAACTTTTTTTAATTATATCTATAATTATCATTATCAGCTTATCCTCTGCACCATAATCCACAGCACTGATCCCGTAAAGCTTGATTAATTTTAGCATTTTGTTACCAAATATTCACCTTACTTATTTACCAAAGTGACATCACACTATGCTACTTAGGGAATAAACAATATTTTTACGCTAAAATTTGAACACACAGGAGGAGTATGTGGAAGCTACCACCAGCGCAGGCAACCAAGGTCGCGGCAAGGACATATCAACTATAATTGAGGCAGCTGAGGAGGAGAAGATGAAGGCCGAACGTGAGGCTATTGAACAGGTTGGTTTTGTTTATCCCCATATTTTAGCCTCTTACATCTCTATTTTCTATAAGAATATCGTACTGTGATGTGCTTAATGTAAAATTAACTTAAATAAACATTCTTTATATTTTTAGGGTAAACCTATAGAAAAGAAGATAAAGAAGAAGCAACGGCGAAAGCCCAGAAAGCTGAACTCGCTAGAAGTGCCTTCGGAGGATGATGACGAAACTGACGAGGACTTCAAAGATACAGGGTAAATAGTAAATTCGGCCTTATTTACTCGCGCATTGATTCGCTTTCCGCATCCAAACGGCATAAGTTCCCTATTTCTCGAATTCTTTCCATGATTTTTCCCTTTAGGGATAGAAATTAATATAAGCTCCATAGAAGTAATGTCAAATGTAGTGGAAACAACTAAGAAATAGATTTTTATTTCCTGCTATCTTTATGAGAGTCAGAGTACCATTACCTTTTCTAGTTTTGTCAGTTTGTATGATTTACTATTTTGTGTGTGTATAGTGGGCAAAGTATGGAGTCGTCTTCGGAGGATATATCGTCGTCCAACGATCGAGGCAGCTCTAGTGATTCGCGATCATCCGACTCGCTACCTATCCGACGGACATGCAGATCTGATAAAAAAGGTGTGTTCATATTTAGCATTGGATACTATTGTATTTTCATACCACTGTACTGAATGAATGAATGATAATTAAGTATGTTTATTTGCAAGAAAATGAGCAACATTCAGTTCGTCGAAGACTAAAATTGGGTTGCACTATATTCGTTATTCCAGTCAAGTGCAAATATTTAAGTAATTTAAATATTCAAATTTAAATTCTTAACTATTTATTTTATTTATCTACCAGAACGTCCTAAAATGACTGAGTCGTCACCAGAAGTGAAAAAGAAAAAGAAAGGATTGTTGGAAGATAGCTCAAGTGAATCCGTCGATGCCAAGGAGTGGTCGTCCAAATCTAAGTGAGTTTTGACTTTTTAATGCGAAAATTAATAAAAAAAAAATCCCGTTATACCTCCCTTACTTACTGTTTATCCCCTTGTGCCTTTCACTCCTAAAATAAATGAAAAAGAAATGTGAAAAAAAAAATGATTTCAGGTAGGGTTCGAAGTTCGAACCGATCACGCCTCAACTAAGTTAGACCCCTGGCAGTGTGTTTTTATTTATTATCTTTCATCTTCAGGTCAAAATCAAAGTCGCGTCCTCCGAAGTCGAAGCACCGGGACAAGTCTAAAAAGAAGAGTCGCAAGCGCAGCGGGCTGACGCAGTACGACGCGGCCGGCAACGTCATCCGCGGCCGCGTCACCTACGGGGGGCTCAGCGACCTCGAGCCCAACGACTGGTCGCCCAAGCACCGCACGCGACAGAAGAAGATCAACTATACCGAGATGCCCAACACCGAGTCCGAGGATGTAAGTCCATCACTACTAACAGACAAATAATGCTGTTGTCTGCTGTTTTAACTTGCGTCCCAGAATGTCTTTTATCTAAAATCTACATCATTTTGTTGCTAAATATTAACTAATTCGGTCCAGTACTGGCGTGAAGCCCCGGGCATACAAACAAAAATCCTGGAAAACCAGCAAAAATTAAAAAATATCTGATCATATTATGACTTCATATTATTGATAGTATACTGCTCCTTGTCGTGGTCCTATTTTTGCAAATTATTATAATGTACCCATATAAACATTAGGTACATTATGTCTATATATAAAATGTACTATATACACACCTTTGGCCGAATTAAGGCCCCAGTCTAGCTGTGCATAACAAACGAATTCAGTATATTGACAGTTCGCGGGCACGAACCCCGCGAGGCACCCTCTGTATCATCCTGTGATACGTAAATTACAAAGTGTAGAGCAGTGCTACGAAATGAAAGTTGCTCTACTTTACAAAATAAAATATTTCTATTTATTTTTAATAAAGGAAAAAATCGGCTGGCGGACAGGATTCGAACCTGCGTCTTCTGGTGCGGTACATCAGACGCTTTAACCACTAAGCTACCGTGAGCCCCAACCAACCGTAGTGTACCGTGGTGTACCGAACCAGAAGACGCAGGTTCGAATACTGCCCGCCAGCCGATTTTTTCCTTCATTAAAAATAACTTGTAATCTTAGTATGGAAAATGCTTAAAAAAATACAAAAAGATATTTCTATTTAATTATAAAGAACAGCACTACTGTGGCCTGTGGGATTATACCCTGAAAATCTGAAAAAAATATCTGTCG
The DNA here is from genome assembly GCA_946251955.1 of Acronicta psi. Lineage (NCBI taxonomy): Eukaryota > Metazoa > Arthropoda > Insecta > Lepidoptera > Noctuidae > Acronicta > Acronicta psi. Next base: position 2,094,856 of record OX276475.1, on the reverse strand, counting down.
TTTGAAATAATTTAAGTACTTTATGATTTATGGAACAGTAGATATTTTTAGTCGAGGTTTTAATTTCGTTTTAACAGACATGAAAAAGAAGGAGGTTGATTCATTATAAGGTCAAGTTCCAGGAGATGGTTTAATTTGGAGTAGACCTTTGTGTTTTATTTCTTGATCAAAACTTGTTTAGAAAAAAAAAAGAATTTGACATAGAATACACTTCCACGACTGCTGCTGCGTCTGGCTATCATCAGAGGTGTGTAAACTCAGCTTTCAATGAGCTAGATGAACCAGATCAAACGGGTTTGAACCGTTGAGCTTATAGCTCAGCAACAAAATGACTAGCCCATGGCTCAATCCAGCTCTTATTGTATTTATAAATCCCTCCACAGATTAGTCTTGTAATTCTGTTACAAATTTCTTTTAAATTAAATGGGATTTTTGTTAGCCATATTTCATGTAAATCTATTCAGCCGTTCAAAAGCTACAGCTCATGTCCTACTTGAGATTAGAAATGTTTAACACCAAAACATCGATCAAAAGACTTTTCTTCTGGGCACATGAAGTGGGGTAAATGAAAAACCGCGTGCAACGGTTCTATAAATATACTCATCTATCTATCTATCTATTCAGCCAGTAAAATCCACTGCTGAGTCAGGGCCTCTTCTCTATTACGCCACTGCCATATTAACCGACAATCGGGGGGTGATCTGCCCTGAAATCGTTTACATCCAGCCAGTATATCATATGTCCATCTAGCTCGTGTATGTACACCTATAGGCACCGCCTCACCTTCACTTGGGGTCGGCGCAGTGTTTTTTTCTTACGTACATCGTCGTCATTCTCACACTGTCTATTCATATTTTTTTTGGTCTTCCTCTTCTACTATATCCATCCACATTAATTTATGTTCAAAACCTGTTTTGTAACTAGGCTCCCTACTTCTACGCATCATAATATGTCCATATATCGTAGGTAAGCGGTCACTGCACAACTTTTCAGTACTTTTCACACTCACTTTCAAACTACGTCTTTCTCACTTTCTAACTATGGTCTAATGACCCGATAAAGGTAGCTGGGACAATGGTCCACTGCAGGACTAAGTACGGAAACCGAACACACAGGACTTCATCATCATTGAGAACACAGGAATGGGTTTTCAATGATGATGAAGGTCGCTGGGAGTCGTTGGACGCAGATGGCATATAACCAGTCCTTGTGGAAGTCTATGGGTGATGCCTTTGTTCCACATGCACAGTGGACTTCTTTTGGCTGATAATTATAATTATATTACGATAGTAATTATTCAATTTGGGTAATTCAAACCGGGGAGGGTCATAGGTAAATTTTTGGGTGTCGGACAAACTTGTTACCTAGTGGTAATAAGTTAACGGACCATAGTAACGAATTTGTTTCCTAGTGATAAAAAGTTAACGGACCATAGTAACAAACTTGTTACCTAGTGGTAACAAGTTAATGAACCATAGTAACAGACTCGTTACTATCGCACTTTACTGCTAACAAAACAGTCTATGTCTGTTATTAATGTAAAAAATGGCGTCGAGTTGTTTCTGTACCCAGGTGTTAACTAGGGACAGAAGAATCGGGACCATAAAGTTAGACGGACATCCAAGCGTTTAGGTGTCCAATAAATGCCTAAACACACCGCATTTTTTAAAACAATCTATCGATTAAACTGCTTGTGGAATAAAAACGCGCGTGATCGGGAAACGCGCGTCGGAAATAATTTCTGATAAATTGACATAAAAATAATGAAATAGAGCAAGTTTCAATGCCCGATAGTACGCCAGCAAGGTTAGAGAGAGAGCAAAATTTAGAGCGAGAGGTACAAATTTGAATTTGACATAGAATCCACGTCCAACCGCTACGACCGACTGGCCGCCTCTGAAGAAATTGGCTTGAGATTTTCGTTTATAAACCGTGCCTGTTGAAAACACTATAATAGTTATTTGTTATACAAGAGTGCAAAGTTGCTTTTTAACCGCGTGCTCAATTTTGATGACCGAGCAAGCGAAGGATTCTAAAATTGAATCACGAGCGGAGCGAGTGATTCAAAAATTAGAATCCTGAGCGTCAGCGAGGGAATTAAAAGAGCACAAGGTGAAAAATCTTTGCACTCGAGTGCAACACGTAACTTTTCATCCCACCTCAGCGAGGAAATGACTAAAAAAAACATTTACAACCACAAGATACTTTTATTTCAGTTTAGGTATTAAATACTATATGATAGGTAAGTTTTACAGAATACCTATTCTTTAAATTATAACAAATAATACTAGGTATAATTAAGATAAACTGAAAGTAACGTTGCTACAATTACTTGAGAGTAATATTTTTGTTAGGTATTGTAATGTTGGTGTTACTGATTTAAAAAAGTACACCAAGAAAGTTCCGATAGGCTTGTTGAAAAAGTATAGATACATCGATATATCGATATTTTTTTTTTTATGTATCGATATTTTTGAGCGATATTTAATATTTCGATATATCGATGCATCGATATAAAATTCAAAGTATCGAAAAGGTATAAAAATCTATTTTTTTTACAGACCAATAAACATTTATAAGTTTTAAGATTATAAAATCCCAAAAAGGAATACTTTTTTATACTAACATCTTTTTAACAAATTATATTTAATGTATTTTTTGTTTTTGGTCGACTTCATTAGTTGTTTTATAATTTGGTTTTTAAGGTATATCGCCCATATATCGATATTTTTAAATAAAAATATCAGTATCGATACTGATATTTTCAAAAAATATCGATTCGACATATATCGATACTTTGTTGCGTTTAGACTCGGAACCTAGGGAAGTTTCCAAGTCTGAGTTTTTAACAAATTAAAAAAAAGTTGTATGATAAATTCGGCGCCAGGGGGTAAAAGCACGATGTTCTAAATTCAATTTACTTTGTCTCTCTAGAGGATAAAAACGACTTTTGCACTCAGATATCGAAGAGTAAAAATACTCTTTCCGAGATGGTGGGATGAAAAAAATATTTGTGAAGCAGGTACACATTTTTTTTAAATTGGTTGGGTCATTTAATACACGTACTTTAAAATGATCAAATGATTTCATCAATATTTTTAGTTTTTATTATGAAAAAAACCGTTTGTTTTGGGACCAAAAACAGGAAAATTTGACGATGTTATGACACTCGGATTAAGAAAACTAAAGGTATAATTAAAAATCTACTCAGCGCATTTTGAAGACGACTATCTTAAGCTAATTTTGCGCTGAGTAGATTTTTGAATTTATTCTTGATCATCCCGATTAACGTGCACAAACATGACTCTAAATGGCGTTGGGCGCGAGAGCGCCATCTTTGACGCCTGATTTATATAACATAAACTAACCAGAGGAACGTGAAAAAAATACGTAGATAAAGCTAATATAACATATATTCTATCGCGATAAAAATATATGACACTATATCCTTTCTTTCCTTAAAAAAACGTTTCGAAAATGAGCTAATAATTTGACAACTGCCAAATTTTGCTAGACTGGGGCCTTAATTTATGAAAATTATAGAATGACTGACTGAGTTATTTCATCTCCCACAGGAAATGCATAAATCAAGCGGCAAACACATGCCAGACAGTTCAGACGAGTACAAAATAGATACAGACGCGACAACGGACTCTGATGAAGAACGAGCCAAACGTAAGAAACCCGAAGACGAAGAGCAATCCAGCGAAGAGAAGAGGAAGGCGCTCAGCGATCTCATCAAGAAGACCGCAGTGGTGCCGCTCGAGAAACTGCCCGAAGACGTAACCAAGGCCAAGACTGAAGAACTGCAGGCGCACCTTGGTAAGTAGAAGCTGAATAGGGAAGATGAGAAAGGTTCAACTGACAATGGAGTAGATCACAATAGTACAAGAACATAGGTTTCTATTTCATAAGGTTGCGATTTGCATAACACAAAATTTATAATGTGCCTAGCGGTGTATCTTGGTGATGTAAAAATGACGTAACCGTTCTCAGTACGCGTTAGTACCACTAGCCGGCAAGTACGGCGGATGACGTCACTTTGAGGTTAATTAGACAAGGTTCCAGCTCATTAGCAACTTGCGGGACATATAGTTGGTGTAATTCTATGATTGTTTTCCTAACAAGAACACATATGTGACCTGACCTGCGTGGCTCTAAAGAGCTAGAAGACCTAGCCTTACTTTAGTAAGGTAAAAGTTATTTGTCAGGTACACACATTATCCGAATTATAACATAATTTAACTTACGTTATGTTTCTTTATAGACGCGCAAGCGGCGGCCGCTTTGAATGCTCGTCCACTTCGCGGCAGGGGGAGCCGGGGCGGCCGCGGTAGCAGGTGAGCTCTCTTTCACATAGCATTGTAGTCATAAGATATGTGAGAATGTTAACGTGAATGTTGGTGTCAGGGGCGCGCGCGGGGCCCGCGGCCGCGGCGCCGCGCCCGAGCCCGCCGGCGACGACGCGCTCGCCAAACTCATCGGAGTTAAGATTAAAGGTACTACTTATATTATTATACCGATATACATTTTTATAATATGCTCAAACATAAATGTGGTCAAGTATCATTTTTGCGTACATTCTTGTATGTCAGGCTGGGTTTTTTGACTCAAAACTTTTGTGTAGTTCCTCGTTCAGTTATTGTTCAAGATTATAATTGTTTTCAATGTATGTTTATACAGATCTCGGAGCGGAAGGCTCCCCAATGAAACCAAATCAAGTAAGTTTACCAAAGGTCGTTTAACTGGTACTCATGTTGGTTTGTGAATAGTGATTAATTAAAAAATTATATCACAATCACTATAAACATCTAACAATATATTTGGTTTCACAGGCGGAGAGAGAAAAGAAACGACAAGAACGTGAAGCGAAAAGAGCCGAGCGCGAAGCTAAAAAACTAGAAAGATTACAGAAGAAGGAAGAAAAAGAAAAGATGAAAGAGCAGAAAGCTAAAGAACGTGAGGAAAAGCGTCTCGCGAGGATGGCCATGCAAGAAACTAAAAGGATTAAGAAGGAGAAGATAGAGTTCCCCATGTCCGGCGCCATGGGCTACGGGCCGCCGTGTGGGCCCCAGGCGGGGCTCCCCGGCGGCCCCCCCGGCGGCCTGCCCGGCGGTCCCCCGCATGGCTTCCCGCCGCGCATGCCCAACGACTTCCACGACCAGCCACGCTTCCCCACTACTCCCAGGCTACAGGTATTTATCATGATCAGAATTTATAAATCAGACAAATTAAAATTTCATTTGACAATGATTATACCGTTGATCAGAAATTGAATGATTCATTACCCTGTAAAGCTGATACGTGTGCCACGAAATGTTTTGTCGTGTGATTTATGTGAGCGAGCCCATTGTTCGTGTCGAGATAATGTGACGACAAAATGATGTCGGGTTGTCGTTGTCAGGTGCGCGCGGAGCTGCGCGGCGTGGTGTCGGCGGAGGAGCGCGCGCAGCACCAGCACCAGCACCGGGAAGGTACCGCATACATTATCTCTACTTATTTAACATGTAATAATAGAATAACGAGGGAAGTATAATTGCCATTTTTTCAAGGCCGTAGGCGAACGTAGTAAACATAATATTCTTAATCCTTTATTTTTACTGTAGCACGATAAAGAACGTCTTTATTTTTCACATAAAAGTTAAAATGCACGCCGTCCTACGGTTTACACAGTTATAAGAAACTTATTTATCCTTTTATTTTAAAGTGATATTCCTGAAACTAAATATATCCTATTTAATTCGGTGCGGTTTATAACCGGTGTCATAATGTGCAGGTACGCTTTCAGTGGCTGGATCGCCGCAGCCGTTCAAACCCATCACGGAGGAGCCCAGCATCATCACTCGTATGCCGCACATGATCAACCAACAATACAGGTAAAAATAAATGTTCTTTTTTCTTAAACTAACCGGTCATAAGGGTCGCCATTTTATTTACTGGTAATATATTTTGTTCAGGGGTCCCATTATGTACGGCGGCAGCGCGTCGTACGGTCCGCGCGCGCAGAACATGTCGATGTACGGGCTGCACCCCGCGCTGGCGGGCGGCGCGCGGCCCTACGCGCAGTACTACCGCCACGCGCCGCCCTACCCGCCGCGGCAGCCCTACGCGCCGCCCGGACACGGCCCGCCTGCGCAGGGCCCGCCCGCCCATGGGCCGTCCCCTCCCGGACACGGGCCGCACCCTCCCGGACACGGCCCGCCACATCCGGGCCACGGGCCTCTCGGCCTGCACAGGCCGCACGCACCGCCCGGCGCCATGCCTCCCACCTCTAGCCCGCACGGGCCCCCGAATGCTGGTCTGCCACTTACGATGCATCGGGGTATGCCGGCCGGGCTGGGCGGGCCGATGGCGGGCGCGCCGATGGTGGGCCGAGCGCCGCCCGTCGCGTCGCCGTCGTCAGTGCCGCGATCCACGCCGCCGGGTGAGCACGAGCCCCCGGTGCGGATCAAGGCGGAGGTCAAGACCGAACCGGAGTACCAGTCTCCGCCCGCGTCCCCGGGGCGCGAGCCGTCGCCCACGCCGCCGCGCGATGAGCTGCGCGACGAGCCGCCCAGACACCCCAAGATCAAACACACGGAGAACAAAGACCGGCGCCCGCGCTACCCGTTAGGACCGTACGCGCCGCAATACGGAGCGTACGGGCCATATGCCCCACCACCCGGACCCGCCGACCGTGGGGCGCCCCCGGGCTCGCGTGGCCCACCACAACTACATCACCCCTTTGCATCCGAGGCACGTCCACGAAGTCCTGGCACGTCGGAGCGACCGCAATCGCTGGAACCACCAGGGCATGGGCCGCCATCAGGTCACGGACTACCACCAGGACACGGACCCCCATCGGGACACGGACTCCCACCGGGACACGGTCCGCCGCCGGGACACGGACCCCCACCGGGACACGGACCGCCGCCGGGACACGGGCCCCCACCGGGGCACGGTCCGCCGCCGGGACACGGACCCCCGCTGGGACATGGACCACCGCCGGGACACGGACCCCCACCGGGACATGGCCCCCCACCGGGACACGGGCCACCGCCTGGTTTACTTGGACACGGACTGCATCCAGGACATGGACCGTCTCCAGGTCCCCCGAGTCTCGGGCCGCCGTCCGGGCACAGACCTTCGCCGCTTGGGCACGGACCACCGCCCGGTTCGCATGGACATGGGTCATCATCAGGCCATGGACTATCCCCAGGTCCGCCGGGACACGGTCTGCCGCCAGGACACGGACCATCGCCAGGTCCGCCGGGACACGGTCTGCCGCTAGGACACGGACCATCGCCAGGTCCGCCGGGACACGGTCTGCCGCTAGGACACGGACCATCGCCAGGTCCGCCGGGACACGGCCTGCCGCCAGGACACGGGCCGTCATCAGGCCGAGGACCGTCAGGACACGGACCGTCGCCAGGTCCTCCGGGACACAGCGTGCTACCAGGGCACGGCTCGTCGTCAGCCCATGGGTCGTCACCGGGTCCACCGGGGCAAGGGGCGTCGCCGGGCCCACCCGGGCAAGGACCATTATCTGGCCCATCTGGCCATGGATCATTACCAGGTCTACCGGGTCATGGATCATTACCGGGCCCACTGGGGCACGGACCATTATCGGGCCCACCGGGGCACGGACCATCATCGGGCCCACCGGGGCACGGGCCGCCCTTCCTACCACCGCATTTGCGACCGCTAGCGCGGCCGGCATACGGCCCGCCGGCGCCGGGGCGCGGCAGCCCTGCCGGCCCGGCCCCGTACGCGGCGCCGCACTTCGCGGATGCGTCGCGCACGTCGCCGGCGCCCGCGCGGCTGGAGGCGCTGGGCGTCATCAAGCAGGAGGTGGTGCCGCCGGAGGACGCCGAGGGCGGCGCCGCGCCGGCGGGGGCGGGGCCGGGCCCGGGGCTGGGCCCGGGGGCGGCGGGCCTGCGCGCGGACGCGGACGCCGCGGGCTCCGTGTTCGGCGGGCTGGTGAGCTACTTCTCGAGTCAGCACGAAGACGACATCGATGCGTAGCTAGTGTGTACATACCGCGCGATAGAATAAATTATATTTATGCGCCGCTCTCTGCGGCTCGCCCTGTACGATATTATGTGTTAGAGTAGGAGTTTTAGTTTAGCGATAGAAAGGTAAATATTATATATTATTATGAGTCTTTTTGGTCTCGAATAGGCGAATGTATTATTATTTTGGTTATGTTTAAGTGAGATTTATTTATATACGACCGATAGGTACTTACAGTATACTCTGAATACGAATTTTATTAAAGAGATCGATGACATTTTTTTTGAAAAAATAAATGTTTCTCCTACACCTTTTATTGTATCATTATTTTATGGATAGGTACAGTCAGCACCAATATATCGTATTGAACGTATGTCCTGTCCATAACTAATATAATTATCTAATCAACTTTAACATGATAAAGCTTATGTCGAATGACAGTTGTCGTGCTGTGTGTTCGTTCTGAAACATTCCTTATGTCATTGAGATATACCTTAATTTTCCGAGTTGTCATGTCATGTCCAGGCGATTCTCTGATGCTGACTCTACACTCTTTCTTCTATCCTATACATTAAATGCATGCGCGGGGCAACAATCCTACACACCAGTTGGATGACTTTAAAATCAAAATGTTTTGTATTTATAAAGAAAATAAAAAATGTGATCAAAATATTTTATTTACGAGGTCTTCCGGCGACTTTTTTACTACCCGCGGCTTGTTTATTTTTTCCTCCAAATGACAGTGGTTGCTCTAAAAAGAAATATACAAATATTTAAATTATTAATAGCAAACAACTTTGAAAATTTTATAGAATTACGAAATTTGCATATGCATATTTTTTAGGCAAACCAATAACTGCTACCTAATGACGCCACATTAAAAATAGTTATGAAGAAAAATAATTTCGTCACGAGTATTTGACTATGAACCCTGAATAATGAATCAAAATTCTTGGGATAACTGAATGCAAGAATAAATTTGAACTCACCAGGTGGTGCTATTTTCAGTGATATGTCGTACGTTTTACTCTTCGGCCTCTTGGCGGCCGGCTCCAGCTTTTCTGGAGTTTCTGTAGGTGTCACAGTCTCTTGGGTTGCAGCCCAGCCGTCCTATGAATAACAAAGGTATGAGTGACGAAGGTACGCTGGGAGGCTTTCAGTAGCTAATTAAAAGGTTTTCTTAAAAGTGACATTGACTAGATAAGCAGACACTCGTCTTTAGCCTTAATAGCGAATGCATAATTCCGTAACCTACAGTCAACCAAAAAGATAAGTAGATACAGGTAGATAATTTTTTTTCTCATAATAATAAGATACATATTTTTTGACAAAGATTGTGAAACAATGTATTAGGCAAAATGGGTCAAAACGCAGGTGTTGATAGCTATCTACAGGCTCTGGCCTGTATTTACCTAAATAAAATATTAATTATATACTTTAGGGCAAACTCTAAAGTAGATAATAATTTTTCATAATCTTTCTCAAAACAAGATTGCCTCTTTTGTTGACTGTACAATGTACATACCTCTGGATCTTCAATCTCAGGTGCAATGGGTAGGAAGGACAGCATATGCTCGTCTTCTCCTTCTTCGTCAGAACTACAGAAGGCTGCCACTGGCTCACATGTTGTCACATCAACCTGTTTCCAATGAAAGGCCTAAAGCTAAATAATTTAGTTTCTTTATTCGAATTCGACAATTACGTGTTAGACTAAAGCGACTAATATCCAGTACAGTCGACATATCAGTCATAGTTTAGGCACGTAATTGGGTCATATAAGCTACTAGCTTTTCGCCAGCGGCTTCGCCCGCGTGGTCTTATAAATTATAGCTTATGTTACTCGGGAAAGATGTAGCTTTCTAATAAGGAAATCATTTTTGAAATCGATCCGGTAGTTTTTGAGTGTACTCATTGCAAACATACAAAATACAAATCTTTTCTTTTTATAATATTAGTATAGATTGGCATTTGAAAGAACATTCCTAGCGCAATGATAGCAAAGCACAACAGCCCTCTTATTAAAAATACCTTATACCTAAGGTACATACCTCAACCTCCTCATCGTCATGACTCTCGCCTGTTTGGTCTACTGACCGGTCTTCGTCCTCTACGTCGAACTCGCTCTCTCGTTCTTCATACTCTACGTTTTCGTCAAGTTCTTTGAAGTCGGGTGCAAACGCCGACCAGTTTTCAACTTGATTTTGTGCCCAGATTGATACCACGCCTGCGTAAAGTAGGTATATCAGTATCAAAGACGTAAGCCCTATTTTCTATTTAGAGTATTTCGACAGTTTCTTAAAACTGGAACACCTAGTTTGATATCATCAATCATCATTTGTCTCCTCTCATTAAGTGAGACTAGTATTTATTCAGTTTGATAAATGAAGATTAGTCTCATTTTACAAAATTAATGTTTATATTACAGTAGCCGAATACCCAGTAGATAAGTTGGTCTGTCATCAAATGCCATTATCATAGAATTTATTACTATCACCAAAGAGAGTCCTAGGACTCTTCAGAAACATTTGCGAATTATAAATCACAATCAAATCTTGGCAAAAGATGAGAGAAGAAAGAGAAATAAATGCTTGAAATTTATGGCTTAACTCCAATAGATGAAGTGGCATCAGAAGAAAGAGATAACACATTGAAACTACCTGCACTTATACTAGCAATTATTGGTCTGACGGGATGCCACACGACGTCCAGCAGTAGTTCTCCCTTGGTTCCATGCAGGATCTTCACGAGGTTACCAATAGACTTCTCCCAAACATATAGCGCGTGCTGTCGAGCTGAGCCAGCGCAGATGTATTCGCCGTCACCAGAGAAACAGCATTTCTTCCATGTTGTCCTATAAAGAGAATGTACCTATTTATAAAAGTACCATCCATACGGCCGCGATGGCTGCTTTTAATGTCTTATAGGTTATATATATCTCTAGGCCAGGGGCGTGCACAGACATTTCATACCGGGTATGCACAACTAAAATAAAAAAAACTTATAAGTGTGTAACTACTTAGTTTCAGCCTGTTTCGGTCGTAGACCACCATACCTACTCTTCCGCGCGGGCGGCGCGCTATGCGGACGCGGTGCCATTGGTTTCGCATGATGTTTGTTGCGACCATTAAGAATAGTTAAATAAGAGATTTATAGGTACTAAAAACGCATAAATGATACATCCAAAGTGGCATTTGAAAGGGCCATGAGATATTTTTGTAAACAAAATGCAAGGGAAACTGTAAGATGTGTTTGTGTACACAATCTAATAACCCGATATAAATTAGGTATCATAAAAATGTATAAGGAATAAAGAGTAGTAGGTACCTATTACCTTTTGTTAGTTTAATTCAACCCGGGTACACACCTTCCCTTTGCAATCAATTTAACTTTTCCCCCAAAAGATAACGTCGAAAAAGCGGCATAGTGAATATAGTTATGTACATAAATAAACAAACTCTTCACTAACACAGGGTCTCACAGGTTAACTTTCAATTTTTTACAATAAACTCACGAAATAATTATTTACACAATCACTTGCGCACAGAAAAATAATCAAAAGTTCATTCAAAACAATAACAAACAATATGGCGTTAAAAACATTGCAATTGTTACGAAATAATACTATACCTACAATTTATGTCAACCCTTTGCAATGAACAATTACGCGGTGCCTTTACGGCTTTTCAATTTGGTCGGGTTGCCAAATAAGCTATGCTTCCAAAACTCGCACACAGCTAAAAGTTTTGTTGTGTAGTACAGAGAAAAAGTGTGACTGTGTGCGTGAATTCGCAAAATTAATTGTACTGCAAATAAGCAGAATTTTGCCTGCTTCTGCCACGGGTTCTAGGGGAGCCACTTGTGCGATGATTATTCGCGGCGGCGAGCTCGATCCAAATAGTTCCCAGAAAAATTTATAGATGGCGCGGAAACCAAATAAGATTATTGATTTTGATTATTCTTGATTAATTTTTAATAATGTTTGCTATTTATTATTTAGAAATTTAGACTCCAGGGTATGCAGTGCTTATTTGCATGTATGGACCGCACGCCACTGCTCTAGGCTATAAGTTCCAACATATGAGGGAAAATTTATAAAAAATATAGCCTTCCAATGGTGAAAGAATTTTTAAATTGGTCCAGAGATTTTTGAGTCTATTTATTCATTCACAAACAAAAATACAAAATGTTCTCTTTATAATATTAGTATAGATTGCATAAGATTTACTCTTAGTTATTCCCCATGTTGTCCAAGTACTTTAAATGAGAGAATTATCTTACTTATTGACAAGATCCTGTAATTTCTGTATAGGTTCTGGCTCGCCATTGAGGCCGCATTTAAGAACTGTGTTTGTGTCATAAACTCTAATTACGCGATCTGATGTGTTGACTAAGAAACAGCTGAAACCAATAAAGATAAATAGTTTTATAGTTATGTACAAATATGCAGGTATTTTTTACTATAAATAAATGTCAACTTACTCTCCTCTTCTTGCAAATTCTATACTTTTAATACTTGTAGTACTTGATGTGCCTACGGTTATTTTGAAACTGGCCTTTATTGCAAGTGTCTGAGTGTCTAGAATTAATATCTTTCCCTTGGCATTGCCTGTATAAACATGATCACCTCTTCTGTCAAATGATGCTATTACATTAATGTCACCCTGAAATCATGTGAATACATTCATAAAAAAATATACCATCATACCTATATACTGTACTGTCACAAGCACAGCCATATAAGCACTAACAAAAGTGCTAAACGATTTTTTTTAAGAATTAACAATAGCATCTTTTTGATAACACCAATGATGTCACTATAGTATTGGTTCATAAATACTGTGTTTGTAATATAATAAAAGTTCTATTAGCTTCGGCACTTGTTAATGAGTACATGTTTTGCTTGTGACTGTACACACACAGTACCTACACTGGTATTTAAAAAATATGTTTTCCATGCAACTTACATCATCATCTATAGGTAGTATTTTGTGTTCCCCATCTGTGTCAACCAGCAGTGCAGCATGCCTCATAGGACAAACTAGGAATCTTTTGTCTTTTCTTGGGTCAAACTGAACTCTCAGAATTGGTGTAGGAAACCTGTACCGTTGTTCACATTCTCCAGAAAGCACATCCCAAATGCACACATTATGGTCTGTTGATGCCGAAAGAAGCTGTTGTAAAAAGAGGAAAAGTTAAACAGGTAATAATAAATAACAAAGCAGATGTTACTATTGTAGATTGTTAAAGTGATATCTTTATGAGAGTTTGTTCTGTAAGCTATGAATCAGTTAGGTACAGCTAGTTGATATTGCTGATGATGCAACCTTCGGTTTGATACTTAAAATTACCTACTTTGTGTACTATGACAAACTAATATAATTTTACTTGAAGTTTATGTCAACTCACCTTACAAAGTACAGTCTACATAGTAGAATCATTACAGAATATTTGATTTTTATTGATATTGTACTAGAAAAGTATGTTCAGAAAGGATAGCCAGAGGTGTTCTGTACACTAACAGTTTGGCAGTATGTTTTTGTGGCCTATATTATTGGAATGAGCATATTTCTGTTGCAATCTCAACATCAATGCCCAGGCTGCTAAAAACCCAATAATGGTATGCAATCTACGAATCAAACCTGGAACCACACAGTCATCTGTGGTTTAAACCATTTCACCAACGAGGGAATGAGAGCTAAGTTGGGGTATGCAAAAATATTATTTGTTATTATGGACTGTTACTGAGTTAGTGGTGTGAAATGATAAGTTACAGTAGATATATCTACTTGCCCATCAAATTACTACAATAACATACCTTTTTACAATTTCTGGACCAGCTAAGACTACACACAGGGTACACATGGGCTGATATTGATTTAGCTATACCCCGAGTTAGGAAGTCCCATATGAATATTCTGCCATCATTGCAGCCTACTGCTAGTAATGTCCCTCTCCTGTTGAAAGCACATGTTGCTGCCAGTGATATTGAGTCAAGTGTGCCATCAAACTCCTGAAATAGCAGATTTTTAAAGTTAGTTATCATGAATGTAAGGTTGTTTAAACCTACATATTAATAAAAAAATATAAGGTTTTGCGCACAGTAAAATTATGTTATAAGTAAAACTAAGTTTAAAAGTAATAAGATAACAACTTGACTAATATACTAATGATAATGATAGCAATACTAATACCTCTTATTATCATGATAAACTTACCTCAGGATAGTTTTGACCAAATGATTCTGGAATGAACACGAGTTATCTATTTATTAGGTAAATTATTATTGTAAACAACAACAAATAAATTATGTGTTTGTCTTAATTATTCCAGTAGCCGAAATAGCTACGTATTTACTCACCGAGTAATTCCAAATTCATGGTAACAAATTGTTACTATAAGTGCAATGGAAACAGATTCCCAAATTTTAATAGAAGATTTAAATCCAAAATACTACAGAAGAATAAAATCAGACGCTCTTTCTTGTTTTCAGCGACCGACCGACCGACGCGTTTCTCAGGTTTCTCTGTCATTAATGACATTGACCTGACATGGCACTCCTGACAGCGACGACAGAGTGACAGTTGTAATGGAATTCGTTCGAAAATTAATTTGATTATTTTTATTTATTAGAATTATAAAATCAAAAGTCTAGAATAATGATAAATATTGTGTTAGATTGAGAAACCTCAGCCATGTTGGGGTTCTAATTTAGCCAGAAAGGCTCATTTAACATGGATTTAATTGTAATGGGACTAACTCTAATGGGTTATGGGGGTTTACTACGAGCTCTTAAAGCAGGACAGAAATTGAACTGCCCGTCTTTTTTGTACCATGACAACTTATTACAAGGCCTGCCGCAGGATTGTTTTAAAAACCGTTCACCTCTTTTTTAATAGACTTTTCATACCATTATTTACCATTATTTACATACCAAAGACGCTTTGCTGCTTATGATAAGCGGGTTATGGGACCCGCTTATCATCGCAAAGCGTCTTTTCAACGTCTGTAATGTCAAAATAAGCCATCTTGAAAAAGTTATTATTTTAAGAACTTTAACAAGATTGTTTTGTAATCTTTATTAGTAACTTTCTTATTACCATCATAGTATGATTTTTAGCTATTCAGAAAAAAACAAGAAAAATAAAATCGTACTATCGACACGAAGAAGAAGAAGAAGCTATTCAGAAGCAGGCCTGCTATTATATAGGCCTGCTATTGAAATGACTGGAAATTGAATGGTTTTTTATAAGCTCATAGTAAGCCCCATGGGATCGTTATTGGATAGTGTTCTGGCCATAGATAATACACTTTAAATATTGGTTCTGTCAAATGTAAATTGTCAATGTTATTGTTAATTGTCAGTTTGTCAGAAAGACAAGACAACAATATTAAAAATAAAAATCGTGGACAGATAAAAATAAATATAATAAATTGAGAAAAAACATCTGTCGTGTTTCGTTATAGTTGTAAAATTTAATGAGGCTTATTCCACTATATGCTTTTATAAAACTAATAAGTACGTATACCAAAACGATCTAAGGATATATAAATAAATAGCAACATTTACAATTTCCAGTTATTTACAGCAAAAGTTAAACATTTTCGCGCGTACACCATGAATGTAGACATGGATAGTGTTAACAGTTGGAGAGGTGTGCCTTTGTGTGAGATCTACGGATCTCAATCGCCGTGGGGGGCTCCAGAATTCCCCCTGGTTGCGCCATCATATAACCATGCAGTTCTGTACCATGTGCCGAGTAGCGGCTGTCTGGCTGTAGATAGGCCGCCGAAACCGCAGGTCGGCCAAGACAAATGGGATTCAGAACACGTCAGGATGCCATTCTCCAGTCAAAGCTTATATCCAGTTGAAGATGTAAGTAACAGTAGCATTTTATTTAATCTCATTTGTATAGTTATCATGAGGCTTACTTAAGCTAGAGGCATTATGTGCTTGTTTAAATATTTCTTATGCATTTGCTTTAATAAATCCTTTTGTACAACTAAATATTGTATTATCTTTCAGGGCAATGGTGAAACTCATCTTAAGAAACGTTGGGACATGATAGAGAGTGCTTTATCTAAGCCAATACGTAATAGTCAGGATCTGGCTAATGTCATTCTGAGTTATAACACAAAGTTTCGGAATACTTGGAAATTCAGGGGCTTGCATAAACTTTTCAATGAGGTATGTTGTATACCATTTTTTAGTTTTTCTCTACCTGATGCTAGAAATTCTATTTATAAAAATAAAAGTGGGAAGATATAATTTGCCAATAATAGTAATGTAGCATTGTTATAATTTGTAATGTTTGTAAGTTTCTGTTTGAGTTATGGTTGCTTATTGCTCTTGAATTCATATTTCACGGGTTATCGAACAATTATTGTCTAAATACTTTTTAACAACATTCTCAAAAACATGAATCCACGGCAGCACTCTTGTATAAAATAGGCCTTTTATGAATTAAGATCACATGTTATAATTTCTAAAATTAATTACAATAGTAATTTTAAAATGTATGTAATTATTTTTAATTTAGTTACTCATTATGTTAATCATAATTTTTTTATATATTTCAGTATTTAGAAGAAGAGGAGTCACAATATTTCTTTGATGTGACTTTGCCAGAGATTGCAAAATTGGCATTGGCTTTACCCAAACTTGTTCAGGCACCCATACCTTTGCTGAGGTAAGATAAGAACAATAAATGTTTGTTATTGTTTGTTGCATTTGTTTGATGTATATTTTTTTTGTATATTTTGTAACAACAACTATAAAAAAATACTTGAAATTACAGGCAACACAAAAATCGTTCCGTATCTCTATCACAACAACAGATAGCCAGTCTCTTAGCCAATGCATTCTTCTGCACTTTTCCTAGAAGAAACTCTACAAAGAAGACATCAGAGTACGCTTCATATCCCTTTATAAACTTTAACACGTAAGTTTATTTTAAACTTATTTCATTTCTTATTTATTTTTATTACATTGTTTTAATAGAAAGAAAATCTGTATAAAAATTCTATGTTTTTATCCATAAAACTGGAAAATTAGTGGATGGATTGACTTGATTTTTTTACACAATAGTCAGGTATTTTGTATTATAAAAAACTGCATAGCATGGCCAATTTTAACGAATATTGATACCAAGGCATTATTAATATTCTTTCTATTATTTGTAATTGGTTTTCTTCTATTACAGCTACAGGTTCTATGAGTCAACAGATTCTGACTCCAACTTGGAGAAATTAAAATGCATCTGCCATTACTTCAGGAGAGTTGTAACTAAAGGTGACATTATTTTGTATTATTAGTGCTAAGTTAAAATAATTTAAGGTGTTTTGATAGCAATGGTGAAGCATATTATATAGATTGCAATATATACACTGATATAGTATACCTACTTGTTTACTTAGTACTACTAATTGTGTATCATAGACAACTCCATTTTGAGGTCACTAGTTTCACTTTATAATTTAGAAGTGTATTGCCCATTTTTACCAACATCCCCTAACTTTAAGAGAAATCGTAAGCTATTTTAAATCATGATGACAGTCAACTTTTATTACATGTTTTCACACTTACAGATATTGTACTTTTAAAGGTTTTTAAAACCTCCTTGGTTATACTTAGGCTTTGCTTATGTAGACGTTCGTAAAAATGATCATATAAATAAGGTTTTCGTAGACCTATTGTATGGTCGAGTATGTTGTGTTAGTGTGAGTACAAGCGGTGTGCGGTTGCAGTACAGTGCCGGTCGGCGCGGTGACGTTCAGCCGGCGCAGCGTGGCGGCGCGCGCCTGCCCCGCCTGGGCGCGCAGTGCGCATGCGCTGGCCGCGCTGCCGCTACACGTCGACTCGCTCAACACTATCGAGGACGCTGACTCGCTCATACAAGTCGATTTTGCTAACAAGTAAGTCAAACACGAAAATAATTAAGTACTGGAATTTTTTTGACCTCAAGGGCACTAATACCCATAGCCATAAAGTCCAATATATGCTGATCACTCTTTGTATGGAAGACTTACAATGCAAGATGAGTCTGCTTATACTGGAAATGTATAGCTTGATGTGTAACCATGCATACTCTATACAGAAGGGCCATTCTCATAATATATTTATGTATTTGGGTTTTTGTCTCTAAAAAAGGGCCTACAAGGGAACATTCGCGAAGCCAACCAATCAAAGGCAAGGCAAACATGACTTTTGAACTCAAAAGTCATGTTTTTATCTAGCGATATCTGAAATTTTCTATGGAGTGTCAGAAGTGTGCTCAGGGTATACAATAATACCAGAAAACTGTAAATGAATGAATTTTATCTCAGTTATTTTGGTCCATGCAGGTATCTAGGTGGTGGAGTATTAGGTCATGGCTGCGTTCAGGAAGAGATTCGATTTGTCATTTGTCCCGAGTTGATGATATCCATGCTCTTCACAGAAGTTTTGCGGCCAAACGAAGCACTGATGATCATTGGTATGTAAAGTTTTTTGGTTGTAAATACTTTTTGATAAATAAGGTCAAATATTTATTTATAGTTGTCTTCTTTGCAGGTTGTGAGCGATATAGCAAGTACACTGGCTATGGTCACACATTCCAGTTCGCGGGTGACTTTGTAGACAATACGCCTCGCGACTCGTCCGCGCGCCGCCGCTGTGCCGTGCTCGCCATTGATGCTGTGCCGTACTCCAGCGTCATACAGGAGTTCCGTAAAGAAGCCATCACAAGGGAGCTCAACAAGGTAATAAAACGACTGACGTAGTGTGTTACAAACAACACGAATAATTCAAGTCCGTTAGTAAAGCCTATATGTCCATCGTGTTGGTCAAATCTGTTGTTCAAGTCTGTTAGTCAACTGTACACATCTGTCAGTCAAGTTTGTCAGTCAAGTTTGTCAGTCTAGTCTGTCAGTCAAGTCTGTCAGTCAAGCCTGTCAGTCAAGCCTGTCAGTCAAGTCTGTCAGTCAAGTTTGTCAGTCAAGCCTGTCAGTCAAGCCTGTCAGTCAAGCCTGTCAGTCAAGTCTGTCAGTCAAGTCTGTCAGTCAAGTCTGTCAATCAAGTCAGTCAAGTCAGTCAAGTCAGTCAAGTCTGTCAGTCCATTCCGTCAGTCCAATCTGTTAGTACGTTATGTTTATGAAATCTGTTGACTGAGTCCGCCTGTAAAAACGAAGTCCATCTTTTGTTCCCAGGCATGGGTTGGCGTATCGTTCGACACAGAGCCGCAGTCGCAAAGCCTGCAGTTCCCCGGCGTGGCGACGGGGAATTGGGGCTGTGGGGCGTTCGGGGGAACCCCGCACCTCAAGAGTTTGTTGCAACTGATGGCGTGTGCAGAAGCACGGAGACCTATGGCATACTTCACTTTTGGGGACGCACAGTTGAGAGACGACATCATAAATATGTATAATTTACTGGCCAGACATAATGTTACTGTTGGTAAGTTTCTTTCTGTTTAAAAATCTTCTTCGTTGCCTGCAAAACGCCGCGGATTAAAAGTTACTTTAAAAAAGATTTCAAGAATATCAAAATTAGTTATGACTAGTCACGGATGTGAAATATTACAACGGCAGCGGTCTTTACAAAAACTTCAGACGCGCATTATTGTTTTGACAAAACTGTAATTTTTTTTACTGCAATCCAATGCAAGTAGGTAAATAGTTTAGTAGTTGGTGTCATTTTTGGCTTGTTAGCCTAGCGGTCCTAAGCGCGACTGCTACGCTCAAGGTCCTGGGTTCGATTTCCAGCGAGATAGAGAGAGAGAGAGAGAGAGAGGGAGAGAGAGAGGGAGGGAGAGAGAGAGAGGGAGGGAGATAGAGAGAGAGAGAGAGAGGGAGAGAGCAGTGTTTTTCTATAAAATTCTCAGTAGCAGCTCGGGGTTTGGATTTGTGCGGTTAGCGGCAATAGGCTTCAATGAGAACTAAACATATCGGCGAACACCTCTGCCTGACCCCCGGAGGAATACAGGCTGGACGACGACAGGATGCGTATATAAGTGTCACTTTGTGTTACAGGTCAGCTATACAGGTATATAGTAAAGTTCTCCCAGGAGAAAGACGTGGTGTTCTCGCGGCTGCATCCCTATTTGGAAGAAGCGTTGAAAGGAGGGACGCAACCTTCACCGAATCCCAGCGGTGACGTCATGGAAACTGTAAGTGGATAATAATTTCTAAACTTTCCCATAGGGGTCGGTAGAGGCTGCTAAAGGATCGTAA
The DNA here is from genome assembly GCA_946251955.1 of Acronicta psi. Taxonomy (NCBI): domain Eukaryota; kingdom Metazoa; phylum Arthropoda; class Insecta; order Lepidoptera; family Noctuidae; genus Acronicta; species Acronicta psi. Next base: position 2,074,660 of record OX276475.1, on the reverse strand, counting down.
TCCAGGCACATCATTTTCGCTTCATCTACGCTCATCACGGTTTAGGGTGCTCTTAACCTTGTCTTTTTTGAGACCGTCCGCTGGTTGTGGTACGTTTACCGAGGTCGAACCATCCCGACTCTTCCATTCGTACTTGCCCATGTACTTCATTTCGTAAATCACCGTTCATCCATACTCTCTTGGAATTAGTTTAATTTAATTTGCCAGACTATACAAAGTGTACTGTATACTTAACCTAAGAAGCTTAAAACTACGCATACTTTACATTAAAGAAGACCCATTGAGAGTCAAATAATCGAAAAGGCTAGTAGGCTTCTAGTAAAGGCCTGTTTAACATCGCTACCGCTATGGATAGCGAAACTCTGGGTTTAGCGTCTGCCGGTCGGCGAAACTGCGTACATATACCACACCCGGCCGCATATACGATATTCCGGTTACGTTTTAGCCGCAGAACACACCGCTGGGTAGTTTTCGACAGCTATTTGATTAGGCCTTAGGTTTGAAGCCTTAGGTTTTTGATTAGGGTTATGGGCCTAACTAGTAAGTTTATTCTTGCTGAGATCCCTTTAGATAGCAGTACAGTGATCATACCCATACATTATTTCAGAGCATTACAGAAGAAATACCGGCGACAGTGTTGTCTATCGAGACTGAGCTCCTAAACGATTCCCCTGACCTGTTCTCACAGGACGACATGGACCAGAGCTTACTAGAGGTTACCATTCAATCGGAAAAGGCGGCCACACACATAGACACGCCTAAAACCGAACTAGATTCTAATAAAATGGAAGAAGAAACTCCTAAAAACATCCGCCTATCGTTATTCGATACTATGACAGAAATGGAATGCGGTGAACAACAGAATGCGACTGCATCAAATCCATTGCTAAGTAACCAAAGGAGGAACTCGCTACTGAACGATAGTAGTGCGTCGGTGGAGAAAGAAAAGTCAGATCCCGTCACCGAACCCAAAAAGAAACCCAATAGAAAAATCACAGATTACTTTAGTAAGAAATAATTTTTATTTATTTACGTTTTTTCATTTGTTACGTGATACACAATTAACGTATTTTTTATATGCAATGATTTTACTGTTAAATAATTTATTTAGGCGCCTGGAAATTTTATGATTTTGGAGATTAATAATATTACTTATGAAACTTAAAATCCCGCCAAGTGCATCTATTTGGCCCCTATTTATAGATGTATTTGCCCTCTTCCTAGGAACCGTGTAGGATCATTTTGATGCCTTTGCGTCTGAAGTTTTCTCAGAAACGGCTTGGCTTAATTCCGACAGCCAAGTTTACTTTTACCAGCTTTTATCATACAGACAGGTAATAGATATTCTCACACGCCAATGTCTGGAACATAAATTAATAGTACGGAACCCACTGGTGCGTGTCCTCACGTTTTTTGGTATAAATATATTTGAGCAGGCAACTAACAAAACACCAAAAAAAGATATTTGGACTTTTTATATTTTTATTTGAACTTACATTGACGCACATTAAGTGTATGAAATGTTCGTTATTTTGTTATGGCTTTATTTTTGAAGATCTTAACCAGTTTTTTCTGTTAGGCCAATAGTCAAAAAAGTCGTGTATTATTTTAAGTAAAAATCGACATAATATGTATGTGCTATGTTGTTTTGGGTTAAATGAATAAGTTGTTTTACCATCCTATTATAGTAGATCTTTTAGAAGTTATTTTACCGTCACAATAAAATATTATTTATTGTATTTAATATTATGTATGTATCCTGGACTGTAACATACATTTTACAATTCTTTCTAGTTATACATTCGATTGAATGTAGTTTAAGATTAATGGAATATCAAAATGTGTTGTTCCTCAATTGTTGTACCTGATATGATCACTGAACTCTTACAGGAGCACAATAAATAAAACACGTACCGTAATATAATTAAAATTATTTATTATCCTTCATCATATTTCTAGCATACTAAACGTAATAAGTGTATAATAATAAATAATTGAATAGTAATTTAGTTTTAAAATATTTCGGCAATATACATATTAATAACTCCATAATAGGTTTAAAGTTCATTAACTAAATTAGACATGCAAAGTAGGCGAATTATTATTGTTTTCGTTTCATAATAACGTGAATCTATGAACATATTCCACAATTTGCTAATAATCTGTCTGTTTAATCTACACTAACAATAAAGTTCATAAATATAAAAATTAAAAATGAACGATTAACTAGCGACGTTTCAAACACTTCATTTATTTTTATTTTTTTACAAATCTTTGGCGAACTATAACAATATATGAGAATAAACATTTCAATAGCTAGCTATCAAATGCACTGGAGTTTATACTCTGTTCACAGTGTTGTTGGGAACTTGATTCTGTTAGTCCGCCCAGTATCAGCCTCCAAATACATAATAACTCCAATCTTGAATAATCAAGTCAAATAATAGTTGACGACAAAAGTTATGTATTTAAATATTCTGTATTTTTTTTCTTTGTGTCTTCAACTGGGCAGACTTGTCAATTCAATGATCGTATTAAACGACAACCATCAAACAATAATTTTCTAACGTATTAAGTTAACTAAATTGTTATAATACAACAAGTTGGGGCTAAGTGGTTAGCGATGAAACTTAACTGCCTCGGGGCAGTGGCTGTACAATGTTTATGTATAGCGAACAGCAGGTGTTGCCAATAATTATCTATCGACACATAACCTAAAAAATTATCGATGTCGATAGATGAGTTGAAAGATGACAGGTACGTCTTATTTCTACATGTAATAAATAACATTGTAATGCTGCGCGAAAGGGATGGAGGTTAACTAGTATCGATATCGACTACTCTGTTTATTTATAGATGGCAGCTCATTCGTGTAAGTACTCATAAACGTCACTTTTATTTCAACTTATCCATCGACGTCAATACTATTTATCTTAATACTAAAAATAAAATTTATTTGAGTTAGTTAAAGTGATATAACATACTGCATCAATATTGTACAAGTTTGGTAACGCGATACGACTGTTAGGACAGCAACATAAAGCCCAGACTAGTGTCGTATATAGAATACATAGTGTAGGTTGAATGGACGATCATCAAAAGCGTATATCACAGGCACCACGTGGTGTCCCTCGTAAGCTATATATATATGTAAACAGTTGTACGGCGACAATGTTCAGGATTATTCAGGGAAATGTAAACACCAATTCTAAAGGCATTTCCATATATTTTCCTCGAAGTTGTTAAAACATGTCTACCTTACATAATACATAAGATTTAGATGGTCTTTTATTTACATATAATATTAATGAAAGAGCGTAATGATAAATATTTATATTCTTCACATAATTTATTATAATAATAGTTTTATTTATGAATGTACAATTTTTGCATGTATGTAAGTGGCATCGAATTTTAATCGACGATTTATTATTAAGATTACTAATGAATGACAGAATCTTAACTGTAGATTACAAGTTTCAGGTCCCGAATAATCCTGAAGACACACCGCCTTTGTTTACTCTTAAACTATTCCAATATAAGTTATCCAGAACAATGTAAGGGACATAGTTTACGAGTATTTAATTGGTTCACCATTTTAATACATTCTGGGTTATATTAGGCGACTGGTAATCGTGGATTTGACGATTCTTTGATACATTCAGACTTTGGCTAACAGCTTGAAGTTTTGATGTTGTTATTTCTAGTTAAATGGATGTATATGCGCGGTGGATTCCGTCCAGTCGCCTTAACAAGTCAACCCTTACACTTTCCATGTATGCGTAACCATTCTAAAAAACGGTTAATGATTATGATTTCCACTTAGCATTAACACAGCGACACCCTGTCACCCACCCGGACGGTTCCGGGGCAAAAGGCTAGTAAGCTCCTAAAGATATGACGTCATTAGTATGTACAAATCGAATTATTGTGGAACTTATACGCACACGTAGTTCCACCTTGAGCCAAACAAGTTCCATCACGTGCGAAAAAAAAAATCTTTATATATTTTACAAATCCAGCTTTTTGTTGCATTATATAATAATTATGATTAATTTGAATTTACGTCGTTAGCACTTTGAATTGCCACTAGCGGGCCATTTGTTACTCCAAGGCTCGAGGTGGATCTCAATAATGATAAACTAAACCTGTGACGTCTATCCAGTCGTTAACTACTAAATAGATCCAGTTGGGTAGTTGAAGCGGAACTCAGTATATATATAAATATAGATTAGTGTGATCTGTACGGACGGCGCGACACTGTTATACGCTGACTATACACTGCGCTCCACATAGCGTAGAGTCAACATACTACTTACAATCTTTAGCAGAACTATGTAATATCGTCTCTACCTAAATCATACTCCTTTAACTTGCCCTAAGGTAACTTTAATCCTCTAACTTAACCAAACGGTTATACCATTCATAACTCGTGCTCTACCATTCTATGACGACAAAATTATCTCAATTAACCTTAACTAATCTAAAGGTAATGGATGCTGAGACAGTATTCTGGATAACTTATCAAAAAATTAAATTAGTAGTATATTTCATCTCATATAACATAGTAGGTTTATTTCAAAATATGTCGATCTAATGAAGTTAATTAAGTTAGGAAGTTTAGACATATTCGATAAGATAATAAACGCCCTAAATATTACACATTGGTTCTATTACACATTGGAAACGTAAAATAGTAACGAATAGACGATCTAAGTACACAAACGAGACGAGTACCATGTCAATAGAATAGAATGTTAATAAGAACGTGTGCTTGAAGCTAAACTATGCTAAGCGATAGAAAAAATAAATAACAGAAAAGAGATATGACTAGATCGTTTTGTTTCATTACTAGAACCTACTAATCATAAAAGCACTATGCGCCCTCTCCATATTTTATTATATAAATAGATATATGATTAATAATTCCCAATTCTAAAGTTTGTTTTTTTTTTCTGATTAAAATATTGGCATTTATCTTATGTACTAACTAGCGTCGGACGGTGTTCCGGCGGCGTGTTGTATTGTATATGTGTGAGTGAGTGCTGCGTCACGCGTGACGCGCCTCGCACCGCCCGACGATCTAACTAACTACATCGCCTTAATAACGATCCGCCTTCGATTCGCATACCTTTTACAAACGAGTCAAACGTCCTTAAGTGCATCGATAATGTTCGCGTCTTTGCGAGCGCTACGACGTATTTGAGTATGCGAACGATATAAATATTTTATAAAATGTCAGAAGTTTAATAGTTTGTTTAGAAATTCGATTTCGTAATACTAACAATGTTGTTTTGATTCGTCGTGAGCGCCGCGGTGCGACGTCGTCGTTACGTTGCGTTACGTTACGTTGTCGCTACTGGGTCGGTACCGCTGTACAACATACCGGCACAGCAGCGGCGCGAGCCAGTAGCGATGACGTGACGAGGGCTGCGCACCGAGGCGGCCCGCTAGATTGAATAATGACAAGTGAATGAGGATACTTCAGTAACGCAAGTGGCACTAACTGGGGTGAGGGATGCTCGGCCGGCTGCCGGCTGCTGGAAAGAAACCAAGCGAAGCGCGTTAGTTGAGTGGAGTCGCGTCGAGTCGATGGACAGCGTGAGATGAGGATGAGGTCGGTTACGCTACGATAGTACGACAGAGTATAAAAAGTTGCGATAGACTAGTGGACCCGAGAGCGATGCGGCGCCGTGCCGCCGGGGCAGGTGTACCACGAATCGTAGTCTACGCCGGAGAGTACGGCAACAACTGCCTACATGAAAATTATTTAGATACATTTAAATAATTGCAAAGCATACCCTGTATCCTAGAATCACTTTAATGGGCGATTGTTTTATACATTCTGAGAGGACTCATTAATCTATTACAAATGTGCGCGTCTCCGCAATATATTTTTAGGGAATTTTAATTTTAATCAGTATAAAGATATAAGTACACAATATTATTAATCGTCCCGGGCGGTGCCCGGGCGCATTACGCCTACATTACCCACAAGGTGATATTATCGATAGTCGATATACTAAGTATACGTGTTCCGGTTTGGCATCGGTATATCCGTAACCTAAGTAGGTCGCAGCGCGGAGGCGCGACCACTGCACTATCCCTGCCTGCCGCGATCGGCTCGCAGCCGGTGCACGAAACGAGACCACGTCGACGAATTATCTACAACGGTAACATAACAAACATTCATCAAATAAATACGACGCTAAAACAATTTTAAAAAGCGTAACAACTTATTGCACAACGGTTAGTTCAAAGTTTAAGAGAAAAGAACTAGAGACACTTAAAACGATATCATGGTATTTTTTTTGTTCACGAATATCGTTTGACACACGGCTTACTCGTAAATCATAATCGCCTAAAACTAGAATACTATATCAATATAATATAATTATTTGTGTAAATATAAAGTTCTATGTCTTGTGGTGAGTGTAATATTTGACTAGAGGCGGGCGGCGAGGCAGCCGGCGCCGCGCTCGCGAGCTCGCCCGCGCGCACACAATATATCTAAGGTATCTCATATTATTTTATATTTATATTGGTACGTTTCTTGATTATGAATCTATTTCTTTTAATAGAAATTACGCTAGTTTTGTATTCTGTTAGTTCGCGTTCCACTCACTGTTGACTCCCCGGACGCATTTAGTCACGGTTATTGTATTTAACACCTTAACACGAATAGTTTTATATATGTTTTATGTATAGACACACACACACACGAAATGCTTGAAACAAAAGTTGGGAAGCGCGCTCCTTGTGAATTGACGTCGCGAACTCGCGAGTGGGCCGACCTCGCGCCGCGCCGCCTCGTGGCGGGTATTGTCTAATTTACTATCTACAGATCTTAGTCATTTAATAACATTTTGAATCATGAACATTACGAACAATTAATTTGTAAATGCAATCGACTTAACTCATGTTATGTAGACACTTTCCGAAATTTCCTAGTGGTATGTACAAAAATAAATAGTGTTTTTTCTCTATAGAAAATCTCTGAAGGTGCCCCAAACATGATATTTTTTTCTGAAATTGTTTATTATATCTAACAAACAGATTACAACAGAATATCTTAACAATGAATGGATGGGTATGAAGTTCTCTTTGTACAGAAAGTTGAATATTAAGCCGCCAGAATGGGGTGTAAAGAAATGTAACATGTAACATTTAAAACATTGTTACCAATTCCCATACAATTAGCCTAGTGAGCTACTGTCTGGCCAGCGAGCGAGGCGCGGCGCGCGGTCGGCGCGGGAGCGTAACACATTAACGCAATACAGAGACGAACGGCCTGTACAGTCCATTATGTTGATATTATAATTTTTATATCACAGCCCATATTGGAATTTATAACACATAATAACACGATCTTTTGAAACGAAGGTCTTATGTTGAAGTGCACTTTCATTTGTACACAGCGTTAAATACAAACATTAAATTTTTGTCAACAACATCGTTTACTAACATGTAGGTTTGTGAGGTGCTGGCCGTACCATGGACAGACAGAATCGTCAATAACAACGTGGATACTCAATATTATACATGTTATCACTTAATTTTACTTTTGCAAGTCGCCGTATGGACATACAGTGTATCGACATAGTTGTCTCCTGGGTTTAATTTTTCGCGTTGGATGTGCTCTTTCTATAGAACAATTTGTGTTTGCCTCGAGTAACGTCGTAAAAGAAAGTCGTGTGGTACGAGCCAGCGAAATAGCTTACATACATACACACACAATAAAATTTAACAAAATATAGGACATTATAAATACTCCGATAGAGATCTATGCGAGCACTTATATTAGTGTGATCAGTTCGGCGGTGGGAGACAACAGTGTCCGCGAGGCGGCCGCGCCGGGGCGGCGGCGACGCGGACGGCGGCGCTTCCGGACGGGGCCGGACGGGGCCGGACGCGGCCGGACGGGCCGGCGGGCCGGACGGGGCCGGACGTCGCGTGACGTCACGCGCCGCCTCCGCGCGCCTAGCTACTCGTCTGCGCACATGCGCATGCATCACCCGCGGCGCTGCATTTCTTGCAATATACAATAATTAAAATACATTTTTTTTCTTACAATTTCAACTTACTTAATAAATTCAGTTTGGCTTAGTTCAAGCAAATAACTAGTATAATAAATTTATGTTAAAAGTTTCAGTTAAACATTAAGTACTTAGAAGTAGAAGTATGATTACGAATGACAAAATTTTTATAACGTCATTTTTTTATAATAATAATAATAATTTAATCAAAGTTAATAAATTGTATATATAATAATATAATAGAGTAATTTAATGATTAATCAATAATGATAAGAATGAAGCATTCCTACGCGCTGATTTAATAAATTACTTTTAACTAATTTAGTATACTCGCCGAGTGGGCTTGCATAATTCTTTAGGTAAGTATGTAGGTAATGATATTTGCTATACAATAAATGTGTAGTAAACTCCACAGAATTGTTGATAATACGCGAACTGGCGCGCCGCGGCCGTGCCGTGCGATCCGGCCGCCACCTGCGGCAAACAAAATGCACTGTCAGCATAACAATACGCTTAAGGCTCATGCGCTCGCTTGCGCGCAAAATTCAAATTTTATTTGGTAACTCGCAAATCGTAGGTCTATAATACATAGGTCATCTTAGAGTACGGCTAAAATTAAAAATTTTGACAGTTGGCACAGTGTTTGGCAAAGTGTAACGATTTTTAACCAAAAGTTTTAGTATATAGTTATGAATATTGTATAGTTCTTGTCGCGAATACTACTACCATAAACCTAGAAATATGTTATAATCTTAAAAATTGCGAAAAACCAATTAAAATTTAATTTGGCGAGCCAAGCGAACGCCTTCGCCTTAAAAATCGAGAAAGAATACAGTCAACAACGGACGAATGTCAACACGCTCCTATTACCCCGGCGCAATAGTGGTGAGGAGGAACACCGTGTTGGTTTTATTAAGAGTCTGACCCCTTCGCATACCCGGGCGACAAAAAAGGGTTGTGACAGGCAAGCAACGTTCTCCATAGCCAGTGTTCTCCTCCACCTACCATGGGCACGCGGAAAGCGCGCAGGGACGGCGTCTAGGGTTAGTAAGGCCGGTTGGCATCCTTGGGCCGCTTTAGTTGCACCTTCAGCCGCTTCATGCCGATCTGGAAGCCGTTCATCGCCTGGATCGCCGCCTGCGCCGACGTCGGGTTGTCGAACGATACGAAGCCTGCAATACCGGTTCGATTGAGTAGGTAATAGACAAAAATATTTATAGGTATTTAGATTTCACAAGTTATTCAAATTTGATAATGGCTAGAATATATACAAAAATATAATTGATGAAGTGAGGGTTAAATAAAACACTGATTCTAAAGTCCAACTAACCGAAACATTTGCTCTGGTTAGTGGCACGATCGATGAAAACTTTGCTGCTGATGACGTTCCCAAAGGGCAGAAACATCTGCATCAGCTCGGCGTCTCCGAACTCCTGGGGCAGGTGGTAGATGAACAGGTTACAGCCCTCGGGGCCAGAGATGGAGCAGCCTGGGAACATAAGAAAATCTTTAAAGAACTCACAAATCTGCCTCTTAACACCATTACGAAAGTCAGTAGCAAAGGGAGGAGGGTAGATCCAAACAATATCTATGAAATGTCCATTTCAACATTCGTTTGTAAAATATATTTTAATAGCGGCCGGTACGCAGCTTCGCCTGCGTTTATCGGTGGTTTTAAAAAATCAATCTTACATACAAACCTTGTCCTGACAATAATGAACACAACAAAAAATAATTATTCAATTTGGTGCAGTTGTTCGGAAGTTATGCGCGTACAAACATTTTAGCGATTCATTTTTATACATATAGATTTTAAAGTGCGAGAAAGATGATCGATGATTGAGTTTTCGGAATTTTTGGTAATTATTAATACATTTACCTAATACAATATTGAACGTAGGTATGTTCTTGTTAATAAACCAGTATGAAATTAAAGATTTCATTTAAATTTCAACATTTGAAATGGAGATAATGAAGTTAAAAAGTGAGTTGTTGATGATTATTTAAAATAAGGTTAACATAGATATAGAACAGCGACACAACATAGATATAGATGCACAAGACAGTGAGTCTACAGCGACAGACTAAACAGCAGAGAAGCGGTTTAAGAATTAGCACAGTAGAAGCTGGTCGTAAGCCGTCTGTGTGTCACTGTACACTGGGTTGAAGAACATGGACGAGGGCACAGAACAAAAATAATATGATACCAACATTGAAATTGTTATCCAGCCAAAATATGTAGCTTATATTCCGAATTTTTGCAATCTTCTACTCGAGAAAAAGAAAAATTTGGCTGGAAAACAAACGAAGTAGAGAAAATATTAAATCAATAAAACTATTTATGTTGCTAAGTTTTATTGATTTTTAATGAACGCTGAAAACACACAAGAACTGGTTAAAAGCGGTGGATGATATCGTCGGCCGAAGGGCTGGGTTAGTTCGATGGCGTCTTCCTCAGGGCTCCACTTACCTTCTCTTTGCGCGGGCGCAATCGTCGACATCGGCGGCGGGATGGGCTGCGGAAACTGCCCATATACCGCTGGGTAAGCTGTAGAACATTAATTTGCACATTTTCACAATGAACACCTATAGTTGCGTACATTACATGCATGTAACAACATTTTTTGGTAACAATCATAAAGCTAAAATTATAATATTCAATATAAAATAGTAATTTTACATCAATTTTGTAACGATAATTTCAAATATGTCTCAACAAATTAATATTTAGACAGATAACATTGAATACAAACTACTGGTGAGTAAATTCATGGTATAACAATAAACTACGGTCTATTATTATATCATGAACATATGTAGCGTGTACACGGACACGGTACCTAGTAGTTACAAGTACATACAACAACCATCATATCATTTGCTGGCAATCAATCGATCTGCAAAACAATTACAAGAATTTTAACTAGGTACTACCATAAAATGAATTCTAAAAATATCTACGGCAGTAAAATAAGATTTAATTGTACCGTAAAATGGGGTTGCTTTAGAACTCCGGTTCAATTGGAATTTAATTAAGGCAGGTGTTTCTCGAAAATTGATCACCCGAGCCTAAAAGTTTGTATATACCGACTAAAATACTTTGGTAGGTTTTCAAGATTTATATAACAATTCGTTACAAAATAGGACAGACTTTAACCGTGCCACTTTGTTACGAATTCAGAGATTAAGACTGCAGATCCATAGATTGTTATAATATACAGTGTAAACATCCGTTCCTTTTGCACATCGATAGTCACAATATGTATCATCCATTCAAAATACACGGCTCATTCTATATAGGTAATATATTTTGTGAAATAAGCCCATGTTGCTTGCTAAAGGATCTTATGAATCAAAGGAGTATTATGAAGTGTATGATAAATAGATGAATGAAAATTTTAAATTATAAGTCCTTTAGCAACAAATGCTAACATAAAATCACACTTGTCCAATAGTCTCGTTTTAATAGGTTTTAATGTAACTTACACTATAAATAAACTGTAGTAGGTACTTCGATCAACAATTATCAACAGTAGGTAGTAATATTATATCGATTGTTCCCGTTGACTCACACGCATGTTGCGTTGAGAGTAAATTTCCCGATAAGTAACACTAACTCAATGCAAATACAGTTTTGTTTCGTATTGGTCAAGCGTGAAGCGTGTACCTGAAGCGGTGTGGGTGTATGTAAAGGGTGGTGCCACTCACCGACTCCGGGGAAGGGCTGCATGCCGGGGTAGGCCGCGTGTTGCAACGCTGCTGCTTCTCCGTTCGGAAGACCCTGCGCTGTAACTGGTACAGCTGAAAAAAAGTGAAATAAAGCATCTAGAAAACCATAATCTGATTATTTGAGTTAGTGGTTAAGGACTGCTGCATTAGAGGGGTTCGATTCCCTGTTCGATCTTTTCATTTAATACCCAGTAAAACGCTATAGGCTCGCTTTTGAGTGGTGTTCAAACAGGACCACAACTCTGCCTAATCATTCGGGAAATAGAGGCCGGAACTGTTATTGTGGCAGGTATCAAGGATTTTAAGACTTACGTCCAGTGAAAGTCTGGTGTATGCCGTTGGTGTAGACAGCTTCTTGCGGCGGGGGCTGTCCGTTAGCGGTCTGCGCGGCCATGTTGAACCCCGGCATGGTGGGCGACGGCAGTGACGGCAGTGCGCCGTTCAGCGGCTGCCCGCCGCCCGTGCCTATCGCCAGGCCGGAGAAGTTCTCTGGAAACGCAAGGTAGTAATATTCATCATACAATCATCAACTGTGCCACTGCTGGGCACGGGCCTCTCCTCAGAATGAGATGGATTAGGCTAGAGTTCATCACAGTCCTCAGGTTGGCTGACTTCACATGCCATCGAGAAAATTTCTCAGGCTTACAGGTTTCCTCACAGCGCAGCAATGTTTTCCTTCACTGTTCAAGTGAGTGACCCTTGGACATTTGGACATGGAAAATGTCAAACTGGTATACGAATTTGTTGTCTTTTGTTAGAGAAAGCACAAAAAGGTCATATCTGCCTTGGACAATAGGAAGATAGCTTTTGTTGCTCAATTTTAGTATTTTTTATTTCTTTCCTTTCCAAAGGCTTTATTGGTTACGTTTTTGTGTATAACAACTGGAAGAGGTATATTACCCGAGGAGGGAGGTACGACGGAGTTGGCCATGCCGTTGAGTGCGTGCGAGGCGAGCGCCGTCATCGGACTGATGTAGCCCTGCGCAGTCGCAGCCACCATCAACGCAGCTTGTTGCTGGAAACGAACAACATATGAAAGACTACGGAAAAAAATTATAAAGTTAGACTTTTTTATCAACACAATTTTACGTTTTGCTAATCTGCTTGCAGTAGTAACGTTTTAGGTACACCTGTTAATGGGTGACATATAAATGATTTAGGGCCTGTTTCATAGCTTACTGATAAGTTCCCGTTAAATTTGCTAACAGATAATTTCATACATATTTGTTCCATTTTTGAATTTATTCGGCAGTTAGCGGCTATCCAGAGGTTGTGAAACAGGCCTTTATTTATTACATACTACAAACCATCACGCCAATAGGAGCTACCCTATTGTCATCAATCCAGACTTTGAGCTGCTACTAGGAATTTCACAGAAAACCCAACAACACTGCTTGACCCGGGGATCGAACCCAGGACCTCTAACGTAGCAGTCGTGCTTGGGACCACTAGACCATCGAGGCATTCATATAGTTATTAATCACGTAATTTACAGTTTGAGCTGCAGTGATATGTAGTGTTAATAATTGGCAAGTGAATCGTGAAATAATTGAATTAAGTGATTTTACACACAAAATTATAATCGGTCTTTGCAATTCCTAGCACGTGCTATATATACGCTACTATATAAAATACGCTACCTGCTCAACTATTAATAAATATATTCTAGTTAAATATCAGTTCTATATCACGGTCCAATATTCTATTACCCGAGTGAGTTTGTTGCGAAATAACCGTTCCATTAGTTAATGCGAGTGGAGCGAAACAAATAGTGAGCCAAGTGTCCTACATTTGTATCGCAATTTGTGTTAGGTACGTAGCTACGTAAGTACGTAGCAAGAGTTAGATCATTACTACGTTTATATGTCTTCTAAGAAGCGCTACAAGGTCATTGAGATTAAACTGGCTCGAGTTAATGTTGAGCTACGTGCTACGCTGCTACGAACATACTACGTGTACGTAGCGGCGTAGCAGCGTAGCACATTGTCTACGAGACGTAGCACCTACTACGCCAAGCGATAATTGTTATATTCTGCATGTGTAATCTTGAACTAATATTGCACTATTATGGTGGAGTAATAAGTCTGATATACATATACATACATGTTATTTTAATGTAGTAATAATGCAAAAAAATGCTTGCTGATGTTTTTGCATAAAATTCAAAACTTTCTTTTAATATTGACTCTCTTGAATTGCAGCCTCTTGAAGTCATGTCACAACCCTTGTCGATGTCAAGTAATAAAATAGCATGTAGGTATCATCTTGAATTATTCCAAAACATTTTATTTCTCAAACCTTTCAACAAGAACGCAAAAGTTTTTCTTTTATTCAGAACATATTAAAGCTATCTGCGAAAGGGTCTAGACACATAACATGCGGTATTTATGAAGTTGGTAGTAAAAAGTTTGCGACCGCGGCGGTTGCAATATTGCATGTTGTACGCCTATCAATTTTCATCAAGCCGACTGTGCAGGTATTAAAACTTTTGGTTTATGAACCGGCGCTCAGGCGAAATTGTTTTTGAATATCTTTGGAAGAATGTACATTGTATTATCTGATGCTTTCGACTGACTGATATTGTAAGGAAAAAACACTGCTGTATGTTTTTTTTATTGTCATATAAGATGACAACATGACGACGTCTCTACCACTAGACTACTCTAGTGGTTCGAGTACCGGACTGCTGATCACGAGGTTGTGTATTCCAATCTTACATGACACAAATATTTATGTGATGAACATGAATGTTTGCTTTGCTGAGTGTTTCTTATATATCATTATGTATATATTTATTTTAAAAAAAGTATATAGTCATTATCTAGTATCTATAATACAAGCTCTGCTTAATTTGTGATTAGACGGTGCTGTGTCTGAAGATATTTGTTTTTTAATAACAATATTTATTTTTAATGAAGGAAAAAATCGGCGGGCGGGCAGGATTCGAACCTGCGCCTTCTGGTTCGGTACACCAGACGCTCTGACCACTAAGCCACCGCTCGCCCTGCTCGCCAGTCGAAATCTTCCTCCACATTCTAATTTACGTCTTAAGGTGACGTAAAATTAAAAATTCCTTCATTAAAAATAACTTGTAATCTTAGCATGGAAAATGCTTAAAAAATACAAAAAGATAACAATATTTATTTGTTGTGGTGGTATGGTGTTTTACAAGATCTTTTTTATACATGCAGTCGGGCCGCTTGATGGTAAGTGGCAACCGCAGCATTCAGACGCCAGCAACACAAGTATCACTAGCGTGTTGTCATCTTGAGACTACAGTTGTACGGCCAATAATTCTATTGGCCCTCCAAACCGAGGTACAAAAACGTCAGCACATTATTGCTTAGCGATAAAATAATAATTGGCACTGCGGTGGTACCAACCCCAGAAGAACTCCTGCATTGGATCCAACCACCTTGAAGTTAATAGTACTTATCAGAGAGCTGTGTGCTTAGTATAGAATATTATAGGCTTTATCTAAGCTAACTTGTTATGAGCGCCGCTGGAGTGCTCCAGAGAGGAGCCTGAACAAACTTAGAATTGTCTAAACATACTTTCGAGTTCCTGAACTGGTTTAATGGGAATCGATTCTGAAATCTCAAGTTGTTTCTTGTTTAATAATAATTTTAATTTAACTGCTACGGGCTGGCCCGAAATAGGATTACTTTTCTGCACATGATCTCGGCTATGGTTATTTTTTTCATTTCAAATCTTTTTTTATGTGGTAAGGTGCGTCCAACGTTATTCCAAATTCCCTCTTGGAAGCCCCTTCGCCTAGTCAGTATTGAGGATTACTATCGCTAATGGAGTTTTGTGATTAGGTATGTAAATTTTCGTGGAAAGAAAAGTTTTGCTGTAGGTGGTAGTAATATTGATCTTACTGTACCTAGATACCTATCTTACAGTGATGTCATGTCCGTTCTGTTTTCTATTCGATCCATGATAACTTGTGCCCCAATTATGCGGTGCAGAGTCTTCGCAATAGTTGAACAACATCGTCTGAAGATAGGCTGCACTATGAAGTACGATATTTACCTGTTCCGTGATGACTTGCGCGTAGGTGCTGTAGGCTCCGAACTGGTTGAACACGAAGGGGTTGAGCAGGCTCATGTTGCCGGCCATCTGCTGCATGCGTCGCAATTGTCGCTCCTTTTCTGTGTCCGCGAACTTCACTACTAGGCTCGATGACGCGCCCTGCAACAAACGAACATTACGATGAGATGGGGGCGAAATGTGTTAACGTCTCTTGTGATGCATCATTTCATTGCAAATCTGAGTTTGGCGGTGTCAATAATTATGTCAACCAACAGAATACTGTGTAAATAGGAAATGGGTCTTTGATTAACAATTTTTACTTATGTCGTGAGGAGAAACTTTATTTCAACGTCAAACACATAAAACACACTGTAAATAGCAAAGGTTTTGGTATATGCGCCTTTGATTTTACCCCTAATAGAGAGGAAAATTAGTCTCGCCGCCGGGGTGCAGAGACCGCGTTGACCTCTTTAAAAATGCAGCAGCAAAGCCCTCGTGAATATTAAAACTGCAATAGCATTCGCGTAAAGTGCTCCCCGGACTATAACAACGGCAATCCACAAACTAGGGTACAACAAAACGGTCGGCACAATACTGCCAGCGAAACGTTCAGCGTTCGCATTCATTATGTATTTGCAGTTGGAGTACAGGCAAAAATGGGTGGGCGCGGGTAGGCCCGGCACGAGCGCGCAACAGGTCTCCTCCCCATAGTTGCAACAAGTTATTTGGGCTCACATCCAAAAATGCATCGGCCGAGACGTTCGCCGAAGTTGGTCGGTCTCGAGCCTCTCTTGCGGAAAACTGGCTTCCTTCCGAGCTCGGCCACTATCTCCGGCCCGGCCGGCCGGCAGCGCGCCGGCAACGCGCCCACCATTGTTAAGTGCGCGTTAATTGTTGTTGGCGCGTGTTTGCTAAAAGTATTTCACAGTTGAGCGCGAGCGTGGCCGCGCATAACATTTCAGTATTGAATTATTCCGTGTCGGTTCGTATTTATTCCCCCGTTTCCATTATTTGATATTTCCGATTTCCGGTTTATGTAAACACTGGGATACTCGCTTAAAAGCTCTCAGTCTATTTTATGATCATGTTTAATTCCAATAGTTAAGTGATTTCCAAATTAATATTAAAATTATTGTTGCTTTATAAAAGTAAGATAAGATACTTTAGCAATTAGTTAACTAAACAGCGCGCGACGTTTACGAGTAAGCAAGTTTGTAATTTAATGGAGTTGGTTAAGTCATTAAATTATTATTAACGTAAAAGATTAATGGTAGTATTAAGGTTCTCCGAAATTTGCTTTAGGCAACGCTTGATTAATGTTTACGTTATGAATAAATATTTAAAAAAGTTTTGTAGTACTTTGGAGTAAAATATATTTTTAAATACCGGTTGAATAAAAAGTAATATAAAATTGAATCATAGTCTACTATAAATGTATTCTCTAAGTAGTAAGTTCGTAAAAGATTATGAATTTCTTCCGTATAAATAAGCT
Source organism: Acronicta psi (assembly GCA_946251955.1). NCBI lineage: Eukaryota > Metazoa > Arthropoda > Insecta > Lepidoptera > Noctuidae > Acronicta > Acronicta psi. The sequence continues at coordinate 2,057,368 of OX276475.1, read as the reverse complement.
GTGTCTCGTATATCTGTGTGTGGGTCGCAACAAATCGCAGTAGCGCGGCGTTGCGTGACGCGCGGGCGTCGAAGATGAGCCTAACAAATGACGTCACATTACACAGGCCATGAGAGAAGTGGTGTGTTCTCAACGTAGTTGTTGTAGTAAAATACTGCTAATATTGTTCGGACGAAGCAGACAGAATACGTTACAGTATATCCCCCCCAATTATCTAAAAATGGCGCCGTATATAATAGTAGGTAATAATGATTTGAGTGTATCATTATCAACCCATTTACTGTCGCAATGTTGGATATCTTCTATGGAGACTTATGGTAGTAAAACAAATCTAACCTAAGTAATTTCTGCTGAAGTACCTACTATTTTATCATTCGTAAATATAATTATACCTACTAAATTCCCAATACAAATACAAATTGTTAATTGCCAGAAAAAGTTACAACAGTGTACGTAGTAGGTACCGCATATATTATGTGATGTCTGAATTTGTTCAACATCATAGTACTTATTCTTATCTATGATCATCATCATCGTAACCCAATCAATCAGATAGGACAGTACCTTTATGTACACACAATGACGCTTGTTCTTTTTAAACGCAACGACTATCTCATGGCATGGCACAAGGCCTTATCTATGACTGCGTTGCGAATGCAAGTATCATCAAGTACAACTCCACATAATATTAAAAACATGTTTACGGGCAAAGGCCTGTATTCTTAGTTTGGATGCAAGTATTTGAAATCACGGAATTTCAAAATCTGTATCATTCCGCCCAATGTGAACATAGCCTTAGATCAAAGCTTCTCAAACTTAGATCGCCCCGCCTACTTTGAGTAGTTTCTTGAAGCTCAGTTGTTTTTAATAAGTCCGAGTGAATGTTACTTCTAGGCAAGTGAGCTCCATCGTCGCACGCATCGTCAGTTGAGGTAGTGGCCAAACGCAAGCTTGGCAACATAAAAAACCTTAATAATTATCTATATCTGTTGCTCGTTTTTCTATTCCTTCTCGAAAATTGTTTATCCAATAACACGATAAGAAGAAAAAACGCGTTTATTATTTTCTATTATTATTAACTAGCTGTTCCCCGCGGTGTTACTCGCTTTCCTTTTTTTTTCTCAAAAGGAATCATTTTCTCCCGTTTTTACAACATTTTTCATTAATACCTTCCTATCAGTCGTAACTTGATTAGCTTGTGGCTAAGCTGTAACTTCGCTGATCAGCCGATCTGCAAGGTTAAGCTACGTTTGCCGAGGTCAATCTGTGGATGGGTGACCATTATTAACACATCGAGACCCCTCCGTGCCTCGGAGAGCACGTAAAGCCGTCGTTCCCGGTTGTCATACGAACACTTATGATAATCGTTAGTGGTAGTCAGAAGACCAAAAAGCCTGACAACCAGTCTATCCTTCGAATATCGGTATTGCCTAGAACTTGGGTTGCGGAGGTCTGATGGCAGTCGTTACGTGTAAAATACTGATATTTAGCCGCATCTGGTTAGACTGGAAGCCGACCCCAACATGGTTGGGAAAAAGGCTAGGAGGATGATGATCAGTCGTAGCGTGATGGTATACAGCCTTCCTCGATAAATGGGCTAACGTGAAAGAATTCTTCACATCGGTCCAGTAGTTTCGGAGCATATTCAATATAAACAAACAACCAAATCTTTCCTCTTTATAAGTATTATATAGTATAGATAATAAGTTAATATTCTCTGAGTTTTCTTCTGCCACACTAACAACACGCTGCCCAGAAAGTACATCGGTCACTTTAAGCAAGGCTGCCTTAGATCAAAACGCAATCACACTTAGAATCTATCTGCTATACAGTTATACGTAGCTTAAAGTACTAAACTGAAATGTCGCCAGTTCGGAGCCGGTTCGTAGAAATCTTTGACGCGGTTCCAACAGCTTAATACCAGCAATCCAGGTCAAGCCGGCGTTTCTTTAAATGTGGCATCATCGCTGCGAAATCTCATTCTGTTGAAGATGCCAGCTTAATACCGGTAATTGCTTCCTATTAATAGATTTTAAACTGGAGAGCGTTTTCTTTGTAATAGAATTTGGGTTAACTGTTTTGGTTTAGTATGTTTTAGCAAAAAATGTAGCAGACTAGCTATTGCCTGCAGTTTCATCTCAAAGGACATTTTGAAACAAAAAGTAGCACGTCTTTCTAGAGTGCTACAAAATCCATTCATCTTTTCTCGATTCTTCTATTCTAATAATAATGGAAAATTCTAAGCATTCAACCATTATCTATACAAATAAATAAAATTGTAAAATAAAATTTCAAAATATTAATTTTAAATATTGTGTCTGGCTGTTTGTTCCGGCTAATCTCTGAAACGGTTGGACCTATTTTGACGGGACTTTCACTCGCAGATAGCTAATGTTATAATAATGTCTCTCTCTCGCTGCGCTGAACTCTCTCTTGGATTATAATCCAAGCTGTGATCTGTTTGCTGATTCTCTGTTCGAAGATACTGTCGGTATACCAGAAGTTCTGTGAGAAAGATTAATGAAAGTCGTGTCTTTAATTACTGTAATTGGTCCTAGACCGCTGTATTAAATGTAAAATAAATAAATAAAATAAATAAATTATAGAAATTTTATTTATTTAAAAAAATAGGATGAATGCGAATAAAACCGCAGGGAACAACAGGAATATCGTACAGAACAAGTATACTCATTGCCACAACAATCCGCACGTTGCTCTATCGTAGAATATAATCTCTGCTCTTCGTGTTAGCTAAAGTTCATTGCGTATTTTATTAGGCAATCGTGTCGCGACTCGCGTGGCACTCGGCTCGCTACTAAGGGGGGGCATGGGGCACATTCGTTACATCTTCTGCAATTAACGGGGCATTATTAAAGCCTTAATTGTTCTTGTGTAAGTTCACTCTCGCTTCTATAAATTATATCTTTATGGCGCAGTATTTATAGTTGTTACCAAAATGTGTGTCGAGTTGTGTTAATAAATTCATATTTTATTATTATAAAGTTTCCAATAACTATATTACCAAAACGTAATGAAATATTATTTTGGTAAACAGAAATAAACATTATTAAACAGAATGATGTCGGATAGAGGAATACGAAAAATATTGGTCTTCTACCTGATCAACGGAACTGAATAGGTAATTTCTTACCAATATGAGCATTGTAAGCAGATCTTTACCGCCTTACCGCGTGCAGTTCCAACAAAAAAGTAACTGTTCAACATCGACCATTTTCAAATATACCAGTGCACATAAGATCTGTTACCAATGTATTTTAACTTGCCTTTTAACAAGAATAATGAATGTAAGATCTATTTTCAAAAGACCTTCTTTCACCACATAACTTTAAAACGGTGGTACAATCAATAGGTGACACAGTACGGCAATGTAAATGGGCGCCCAACCTCGGCCCGTGTATAAATATTGTGACAATAAACTTGCCACGACCTCAGCGTGTAAACAACACCTAGATCTACGATTTAGTACTCGAGTCTAGCTGTAAATATTGTGATCTAACACTGCGTCAACTGTAGGCCTTGGAAACGCCTTTATTGTTTTTTGGTTAAAGTTGGTCGTATAACAGAAATCAAAATAAACGACAGTTTGACATAAGTACGCACTTTAAAAATCGAACGACATATTATGATATACTAGCGACACGTGCGCAGCTTTGCCTGTGTTCCGGTGGTTTTAAAAAAAATAGACACAAACCTTGCCTTGACAATAATGAAAATAACAAAAAAAAGAATTATTCAATTTGGTGCAGTTCTTCGGAAGTTATACGCGTACCCTACAAACGTTTCGGTGATTCACTTTTATTTATTATTTTTTTATTTAGGGATTCGTTTTTTCGCATTCAGATTAGGCCCGTTTCACCACCTCTGGCCCGTTTCATGACCGCTAACCGATAAATAAAAAATAAACAATATTTTTATGAAATTAATCTGCCAACTTATCTGGAGGTAGTAAATAGGCCCTTAAAAAACCAAATAAACATGTCGGTCAAACTCAGATTTATTTTACCACAGTATATATAAGTCATCCATTCCCTTTGCGTATCCCTCTTGTTTGTATATAAGCTCATAACTGTAGACATATGAGGAGCTAAACAAACATTACCAGTGGCTACATACTCGTGTAGATGTGTCGTGGACAGATCGAGATCAACAGTAAATAACCAGCCAGAGACAGAGGGCTTCCTGCCAAACTGACACTTAATGGTAGCGCCGCCAGGGAGGGAGTCGCCGAGCGGAAATATGTAATAATACGGAATATTACAACAGTGATATAAGTGAAATAGTGGGAAAACGGAGCGAAATAATGATTATAATCGTTATTGTTAACAGTATGTTTTTTTTTGTAATGGCTTTGTTTGTGTAATTTGGGGCCAACCAGCTTCTTTGTATTTTATTCACATAACGCAAACTGAAAATGAATTTCTTTCTGAAATATTAATTCGCAAATAAGTACAGTCCTAAGTAACACAACATCTCAAGTCATTTACTATAGGGAAATTAGTGCAGTGGCACCTTACACTTACATAACCATGCACGATTGCATGGCATTTACATAGATAGTATGTTTACCTATGTGTCCCTTCAATCGTATTCTTATATTTATGCCTAGCTTTCCGCCAGCGGCTTCGCTCGCGTGCTTTGGGTATTTCTTATAACTTTCACCCCCTATTTCAACCACGTACAGCCCTTTTAACGCATGAAAAAGTAGCCTATGTCCTTTCTCAGGCTCTAGACTATCTGTGTACCAAATTATCATTTAAGTCGGTTCAGTATTTTTGGCGTTAAAGCGCGATAGACAGACAGAGTACGCATTTATAAATGCGAAAATAACTAATGTATAATATTATAATATAAGTAAGGATTGACTAGCTGTTCCCCGCGGTTTTACTCACGTTCATCTTATTTCTTATCATGTGGAAATTTCCCAAAATCCTTAGCGGATGCCTGCTTCAAAATGTCTATATATACCCTGGGACATTTTTACACAGCACCATCTAGTCCCAAACTAAGCAGAGCTTGTACTATGGGTACTAGACAATGGATATAATACTTAAATACATATTTTTTTTTGTAAATACATACTTATAATATATAAGACATACCTCGTGATCAGCAGTCCGGTACTCGAACCACTAGACCACAGACGTCGTCAAATTATTTATAAATTTGGCACATATTACAAATTTCAGCTCAATACAGTCAGTTGTTTGAACTGTACGATGATAGATTAGTCAGTCACATTTTCCTTTTGTTTGAACAGAAGAAGAAGATTCAGTAAACCTAATTATGGACTTAAGGAAAATATTATACGTTATAATAATTATTGTTAGAGAAAATATAGTAATTAGTGTAAAATATTATGTGTTGACGACCTGAGTGCGGGCCTGTGGTGCGGAAGCGGTACGGGCCGGCGCGGACGGAAGCGGCGGCGGCGCACACAATACACACCGCTTTCCTACTGGCACACCGCTCTGTGTGTTCTTTAGCCTAATGTCAGATTAGGATAATCATACTACGCTGTTATTGGGAACGGCTCATAACCAGCAACGAACAGATCTGCAATTACCGACGCGTCAACAAATTTCTGAGAAAAACTAATAAAACATTAAATTCTCAGCAGCAGACCGGAGTCTGGATGTGTGCCGGGTTAATGTAAATAGGCTCGCCCCTTATTATATGAGACTTACTTTTCTTTTTCTAGTTATTTTAATGAAGGAAAATAAGGTAAGGTAATTAATATAACATGGAAAATGCTTAAAAAAAACAAAAAAGACAGTCTTCTTTTTCTGTAATTTTTTGAAAATAGATCTTTTAAAGACACTTTTAAGTCATTATATTATTTTTTAATACTACATGGCGAAAATAAACATGTGACATGCGAACTGTGGGTGTACATTAGTACCTACGCCTCTGTCTATCCCTTCGGGGAACATGGGTGATGGTATGTCAAAATTTAATACTTATTTACTCTAATAACAAGTAGTATTACGTATGTATGTATCAAATTATGTTAGTGACACGGTGTCTCTCTGTGCATGTCTGTGCACGTCGCGCGCGTCGGTCCGGCGGCGGTCTCATGTGATACGCCAGATAGATTGCCTCTCAGATACCAGCACATCTGCACCTTATAGCCCGGCCACGTCGCCGCTTACCAACAATTGAAATATGGTGAGACGGTTTAATTAAATTTAATATCGTACATTTTGTAAGGCAAAGTTGAAAATGAGAGGTTTTGGTTGGTATTGCCTGAAATGAAGCTTCACTGACTAAATCCGTTATCTACTAATCCATAATATGTATTTAATATTATAAATACGAACGTAACTCTGTCTATCTGTTACCACTTTACGCGCAATCTACTGAACAGATTACGATGAAATTTTGGCAAAAGGATAGATTGCATTCTGAGATAGGACATAACATAACCTATAGCCACCAACCGGGTCGAAGGATATAAGCTGGATTTTGTCTCAAAAAAACCTTTAGGATCTAAGTGAACCGCAGCAAACTACTAGTACTTCTTTAAATAACTAAGAAATTAAATTATTAACCATTCAATTCGATTCCAAATATATATTGGAAGTTTTTTTTTATTGGCACAAAATGCTCAAGATCAGAAGAAGATTTCATTCCAAGACCAAAAGTCTATTGGCTGGTCACACCAGGCTATTGATTGGCCGCAGCGATTGAGTTGCAGTCACTCTGTATAAAAGACTATTGAAACTGACGTCAATATCGAAAAAAAAAGTTACTACGAGAAAAAGTAAGCCAGGTGACGATCATACATCATTTTAAAACACGCAACGTGAAAGAGGCCTCTAAAAGCAGTCGATAGTAGCCCAGTTGATTGATTGATGAACCTTACAATAAGTATAATAGCTACCCTATATCGGCTATATTATAATTTTGAATAATCGAAAGGTCAGGACGGAAAAGTAAGAGTCCGTTTCTTATAAACTTCAAAATACCTTTCCATCAAATCCAATTTTTAATCTCCCTCCCCTGATTTAATTAATTAAAAGTTACACAAACTCAAACCGAGTTACACAATCGTGAACAAACGCGAATTTCAAGTAAATAGGGTTAATTTAAAACTAGGGATCGCCCACTATAGTACCATAATAACCGATCATTTATAACTTGGCTCCAAGACAGATGTACCCTACGTAGGTATTTATAGTTATTACTTGTATTAATCATCGCAAAACCACAGAATTTGGTTTGCCTTAATTGAAACACAAATAGCTAGGTGTGATTGGAGCGATGGCGAGATTAAACTAGTTCGAACCGGTTTAAACCCCCCCACAAAGGGTGCGAATGCTAAAAGGTCTAGCGAACCTTAAGGCGTTTTTACATGAAGTTGAGACGTACCAGTTTAGGGCCGAATTGTTACGGAACTGTAATTAATGAATAATTAATATACTTTGAGTTGTCTTAGCTAGATAAACGTTTTGTTCAATCCGGTCGGGTTTCTGTATTGATAGTTAATTTAACGCGTAGGTATATTAATTACAATTCGGCCCGAATCGTCGAACTGTGATGATATATTGTGGATCAAATACATGTAAAGAGATAAGGAGATGTTTTCTACAAGCGTGAGTTGATTTATAGCATGAATTGGTGAAATTATATGCATATTATGTAACCTGTGGAAAGGAACCATCTTCGGTGTCATATACTACTTTTCTTCTAATGTTATCTTTGAAATCCTCATAAGCAGCAGCTATACCAATAAGAAAAACTGAGCCACAAACCTGACTAGCGCGCTCCCAGCAAAAATGATCTGGTCCACTCAAAATTAACGAGTAATCCTTCCACAAACGGGTACCACTAAAACCTTTCTTGCGACTATAAAACGAGCTCTGTATAGACGTGGCTTTACCCTTGTTTTATTAGACCCTAGCCATAGATGGCCGGGCGTAATTCCCTCATACAAACGCGACCGGTGTCGAACGCACCGCGCCTCGCTTTGTTCGGTAAGAGGTCGCTTTGGTACGGGCTAAAAGCCTCGCTCTATACGCCTCCGACTTAATTGGAATCTTTTAAAGTTTACTCGGGCAATAAAGGAGTCTGAATTACTTAAGTACGACGCTCGTACCACTGTGGATTTACCTTCAATGAACTTGTAACTGATGTTTGATGACGCGCTGTGTTTCATTCAACGTTCTGTGATGTTTATTAAATTGTTTGTCAGAGTGATACTTCGTAAATTTATGAAACGTTGATGTTTTAAATGTTGCGGTCTTAGTTTATTTCTGAATAATTTTTGATGAACATAAATTCACAGTAAAGTCTATTGTTAAGTTTATCATGACAGAGATCAGTCAGTCCAAGTGTACATTTTTAGTTTTACATGCAGTTAGCATTATTTCAGGTATATAAGTGCACTCATTTAAATAATAAATTAAATAAATAAATAATAAATATCCTGGGACATTTTACACAGTACCATCTAGTCCCAAATTAAGCAGAGCTTGTACTATGAGTACTAGATAATGGATATAATACTTATATACTTTTTTTAACATAAATACATACTTGTAATATATAAGAAGCATTCAGACAAACACAAACATTTAAGTTCATCACATAAATATTTGTGTCTTGTGGGAATCGAACCCACGACCTCGTGAGCAGTCCGGTACTCGAACCACTAGACCACAGACGTCGACAAGATGATGAGAATTCAATCTAAAATGTTTCTAGCAGTCCAGAGTTAATATGAGGAAAGGCAGTTCCTCCAATTCGTTTTTTTTGCAAACATACCTATATAATCATTAACTTACTGATGAGGTCTATGTCTTACATACCATTACGCCTGGTATTTAACGAAGGGTTTGACAGGGGTGTATTAATGTACACACACAGTTCAACGGTACGTTTAGTTCTCATGTAATATTGGGCTAGCATCATACCGGCATAAGTCTAAACTGAGAATTCTATAGATCCATGTCCATATTATTATATTTACATATTCCACCATTTCCAGCGTGAAGAATGATTAATAAAAATAATAATAATAAATTTATTTCTTTTTTCTAAGCTCATTTTGATTGGCCGCTTATTTCGAGGCATGCAATAACGGCCTCTTGTATTATTCATCGGCCAATTATTGTAAAAGCAGTTTTCTGTTTCTTCCGTTCAGCTCTTGGCTCCGAGAGGCAGGTGGAGTGGCCTTGTTTGGCTCAACAATTGGCTTCGGCCCTCTCAATACCGTATTTTCATTATTGAATATTAGATCAAATGTCGTCGACGAGAAAATCTTGTTGTTAAGACCGACCCGTTGAACGGGAACGAATACCTTGTATTTATTATTTACGTACCGAATTGAGTCCGTTTGGGTATTATTTAGCTTTTTATTAATGGAGCGGGATGGAAGCTTTATTGCTCTCAGGGATGTTTTCGTTTTATTACGGAAATGTTTGAGCAATTTCCTGCAAATTTGTATTATCGCATAAGAATTTTATAGTGACGTAAGGAATTTAACCTTTGCTTTCAGAAGTTACTTATATATAATGCTGCTATAATAAGTACATCATCATTGAAACCTGTTATTTTAATTAAAGAAAAAACCTGGCGGGTAGGATTCGAACCTGCGTTTTATGGTTAAATCACCAAATGCTTAACCTAAACCACCGCGAGTCACACCCGCCAAGTCGAAAATTTCCTTCACACTCTAAATTTACGTCTCAAGGTGACGTTATGCATTAAAATAACTGGTATTAGCATGGAAAATGCTAATCATTGAAACATCAGAATCTTTCTTCCTTTCCTTGTTATATCCATAGACAATAATATATTCCGGTAGACACGATTACCCGAGTGGACACAAAGTAGAATAAATCGTAATGTAGAAAGTTTGAAATTTTGTACTCATCGAGATTTTCGGGAAGGGACGCTGATTACATTGGTGACCGAATGGATTCCCCGGGGCACGGGACAGTAAGGGTTCGTTAATACGAGCACATCTCTATAACATATGAGTACATACATCAATGTGTTTGAAAATGCTTGTGGGGCGATGTGTGTTATCGATATATCGTTAATATGTTGTCAGTGATAATTGGTCATATGGAGTAAGAAGACTTGATACGCAGCTGAAGAACAAAATGTTATAAATTATAAATAAATGCAGTATATAGGAGGTAAAAATATTTGTGGCACATCATTAAAATTCTCTTCGTTTTTAAGAACACTGCTGACACAATTTATTTGTACATAAGCGCACAATTGTATTATATGCGCAGCAGTCGTCTACCCGCACCTAGTTAGTTAGGTCCTTCATAGTTATAAGAATATTATGTATAAATAGCCACTAAAATATATTTATAAATGTGACCTTCATTAAGTAAGTACCCCAGCATCGGTAAACCCCACATCGTTGGGCATATTAAACATGTATAATGCTTAAAAATAGAATAACGAAGAAAACTATATCTTATTAATTTATGTGTAATCTTAATAAATACCATTCACCTGTCAAGAACAAGTAACTAACAAACAAAATTGATTACTCTCGGTCATTAGGACTCAATTTAAAATTAAACCCATTAATCAAAGACTGTCACTCATTCCAATATTTTACAAACGAAGCACAAAGGGACGCGGAAAAGGCTAGAAATATAAGGCTGGCTACGACCTCGGTTAATTTGTGTAGCCTGTCGATATTGCAGTGGCGCGCACCCCGCAACCCCCGGGATTAGAGCAGGCCTTATTTTATCTTTTTTTTTCACGAGACCATGTAATAAGCCGAATTAATCCGCGACAGGACACAGTGTTGGGACACGACAATAGGTTGGCGGTAATACCCGGTAATCCCCGCTCTATTACGGTAAAGTTCTAGTAATTTATAGTGTTAATTAGTGTGCATGTTTTTCGCTAATTTGAGTTTAGTACAGATTTGGAATGGAATTGAAGGGACTAGTTCTTTGTTATTATTTCCCGATCGTATTTATCTTACTTTTTATTTAGTGGAATGTCTCATATTTTTTTAATGCTGCCATTTCAGCTTAAAATTTTAGATATATTCCCCGTTATTCATCTTAAAGCTATAAAATAGAAAATCCGGAGTGTACCAGGTGACCGCTGCCGTAAACTTGTTGCGGCTAATCCTTACTAAAACACCTTGTCTTGATAAATTACGGCGAGATTCAACAAGCTCCGTAAATTTAGGTTTTAAGTTTTATTTATTAATTAAGAAAAAACGCCACTTAATGCCGGCTGGAGGAGGTTGGGAGTAGATAATAATTTACTTGGAAAAACTTATTTTTATGATATCGTTCAAGTTTGGTGGGATTAAAGTTGGTTAAGATTTTTAAGCTGTTTTTGTTGCAAGGTTATTAAAGCTTTCAAGAATACTCAAGTGTTTTTCTACAAAATTATATAAATGTAATATTATACACACAGTGTATGAATACAATCATTTCAACGTTTTATTGCACTTTAATAATTCACTCACGTTTTTAAATACCTCTCATAGAGAGAAGACGAGTCTGTGAAAAGTTCGTCATTCGCCGCTATAAGAAAAGTGCCATTGGACACATTCTTAGTAATATTATTTTATAAAGCTAAGTCAAACTAAAATTACTAATTAGCCTAAGTTGGCTAGATTGTAATAATATTAGGATTCAATATCATAATATTGTATTCTAACCTCTCGATTTTAACCTATCAAAGGATTGGTAAAAACAACGTCTTTTTATTTTATCTAGTCCATACATCATGTGATTGGAAAACAAGCAAACAACACAATCAGTCGGCGTAGGCGCCTATAAATCATGCGGATATCAAATATCGTAGCGTATCACTCGCCGTTCCTTTGTTTTGTGCGGTCAGTACGCGTGATGGCACATCACTAGTTATGGATCAATGTAGACAAAATATAGGTATAGTTTTTGGTCGCTAGAATTTCGAAATAATGTTATGTTTTCGTTTAGCGTAACCTGGCATTTTAATGACAGTCATGTATACTGACAAGAGATGATCTATTGTGTTCTCATGACACTTTATGATAATGACTAGGTACTGTTCTAATAATTTCTGATTTTCTGATTGGTAAGAAATACTCCCCCAATTTTAACGAGTAGTTTACGTTTTGAACAGATGGTTTCATAACCTTAAGTATTTAACCATGTATTCATCTACAGTGACAACTTCGTCAATTTGCGAGAGGACATCTATGAGGACATAATTCCCATCTAATAAGTGCAAGGTATCCTTCCATGTCCCCCTAATTTGTGGGAACAGTCACTGTGTAGTCGATAAGTGTCCAACAAACCCTAAACTCAAAGGCAGAGCTTAGTAAGGAAATAAAAAAACGCACTTATTCAAAGCAGACAACCAAAGTCCTGAGTCTCCTGACGTAACGCCGATACATAAAAAACACATCAATTGAGCTACACGCATTATTCGTTTACGGTCACTACACGTCAAGGTGTGTTACATCCCAGACGAACATACAAATTACATTACGAATAATATTGTTGATGCGTACTCGAATAGAAAATGCCGGTAATATTAGAGCGAGCGAGTCGCCGTCAACCGTGAAAGTCACGGCGGAATAGTGATGTGATGATGTGCTCGATTTGTATCGATATTAAATCGAGATAATAAGTACATTTCCTTGTAACAGAATTACTGTTAAGGTCAGGGTCGGGCGGATGAACTGACAAACCTACAGGGCACTTAATAAAACACCTGAAGCTTGTCACTGAACTGAACTTTACTGAACTGCACCAAGGATTGAACTTGTACTACTTAAAGATAACAAGATATCAAAGTCCTTAGCAAACCACACCTATTACAAAATGTATGGAGCGGGGTCATTAAATTGCGGAGAATCTTAACACCGCGATCTAGGAAAAGTAAAAAAATGAACAACGCCATCTATCGATCAATCACCGAACTAAATTTACTTAGAAGGAACTATGAACTTCAACATACCGCCCACCAAGGACATTATTGAAGAAATAATGTCCTTCAAAAGGAACTAAAAGACGAAAATGAATTTGATAGCTTGAGAGATGGCATTATCAAGTAGAACTAACAAAAACGTATATTATTTATGAAAACTTATGAACTAAACACTTCCCAAAATTCTTTAGTATACATATATTACTACGTACTTCCTTATGATAAACTAACATTAAGTTCTTACAGACTAAACACAAAACAGGATAAATCTTAACTATAGTTGAACATTGTAAATTTGTAATTAATTATACAACATAATACCTTTTGGTATGATCTTATAATTAACAAATTCCATTTCATTCATTGATAGGCAGAATGCATAATTTGGATGTAGGTCTTTTCAAAATGCCTGTTTTAGTGCGTAATGAAACTACTCGGGTGATATTATCCGGACCGGGATGTTTATCGACTATTCGACCAAGCAACCAGCGAGCAGGAGGTAAGTCGGCCTCTTTCACTAACACTACATCACCTATAACGGGTTCTGGAGTTTTAAATGACCATTTATACCTATGAACTAAATTACTTAAATACTCGGTGGACCAACGTCGCCAAAAATTCTGCAAGATTTTTTGCAAAAGTTGCCATCGAGACAGGGAACTTAAATTCGAACTCTCATAGTTGGCATCAGGAACTGTGATGAGTGGTTCACCAACTAAAAAATGACCTGGAGTCAATGGCATTGGTTCGTCAAGATCTTCTCCATTGATTACAGTCATTGGCCTAGAATTTAAGCAAGCCTCTACTTGGGTGAGCAAAGTGCTCATCTCCTCATACGTGAGCGTTGTGTCACCTATTACTCGCTTTATGTGAAACTTTGTTGACCTTACAGCTGCTTCCCATAACCCTCCAAAATTTGGGGCATGAGGCGGTATAAAATGCCAAACAGTGCCGCGTGTCTCTAAATCAGCTGCAATATTTTCTTGTATAGCAGATAATTCTTTTAGCTCTCTAGCAGCTCCAACAAAATTTGTTCCATTGTCGCTCCATATTTGAGCACAATGTCCACGTCTCGAAACAAATCTTCGGAACGCTGCTAGAAACCCTTGCGTGCTCATGTCACTCACCACCTCTAAATGTATGGCTCGAGTTGCCATACAAACAAACACACAAATATAGCCCTTGTATGAGCGCTGACCTCTTCCCTTTGTCGTTCTAATATTGACTGGACCTGCATAGTCGACTCCACTGTGCAGGAACGGTCTTGTTGGACTGCACCGTGCTGAAGGAAGCGACCCCATTAATTGAGAGTGAACCTTAGCTTTATGCTTTACACACGTCACACATTTGTGTACGTGCTGCTTAACTAAGCTCTTTACTCCAATTATCCAGTAAGCAGATCTAAGAAAATTTATCATCAATTGAGGACCACCGTGTAACGTCTGATTATGAGCATCTGCAATCAATAACTTCGTAAGATAAGCATGATGTGGCAGAATTATAGGATGCTTTTCCAGATCTGATAAAGAAGCTTGTTGTAGTCTGCCATCCACTCGCATTATACCATCCTTATCCACAAAGGGACATAGAGATCTGAGTTTACTGGACTTGTCCTTGATTGATGCTGTGTTTTTAATCTGAGTGTATTCTTTATTGAACTCCTTTTTCTGACACTGTCTAATTAAACACATAAGCGCTTCGTCCAATTCTGTTTTATGAAAATACTTAGGTATGTCCAGCTGAATTTTACAATATTTATATATAAATCTTCTGCACAATACTACGACTCTCAGCAATTTTTTAAGGGTACTAAATTTAGTCCATGGCGATTCTTCCTCAACAGCGGCAAAGTGAGACTTAATAGACTCCTCTAGATTAATATCTACATTAATTGGTCGACTATAACTAATATTTACATTGTATAAAAACTTTGGTCCTTCAAACCAAAGTTTGGTTGTTGACAATGAATTTGGTTGAACTCCTCTTGACGCACAGTCTGCCGGATTATCCTTAGAAGATACGTGCGCCCATTGGTCTGCATCAAGTGTGGTCAATATCTCGGAAACTCGATTTGCCACAAAGGTTTTCCAGCGGTTAGGGTGACTATTAAGCCACGCCAACACTACTGTTGAATCCGTCCAGGCACGCACCTTGTCCTTGGAAATATTCATGGCCTTTGCCACATCAGCTAACAATCGTGCTAATATCAGTGCTCCACACAATTCTAGGCGAGGGATGCTGATCTGCTTTATGGGTGCGACCTTTGTTTTGGCCATAAGAAGGGAAACATTAATATTTCCAGAACTATCAATATATCTCGTGTAAACGACCGCTGCATATGCCGCCTTGGATGCATCGCTAAAACCATGTAATTCGAGTGAACTATCATTTCCGGTCACTCCAAGCCATCTGGGAACGCGTACTTTACACAGCTGTAACAAATCCTCTCGGTAAGTATCCCATTCTTGTTTTAATGTATTTGGCACGTCATCATCCCAATCTACACCTGCTAACCAAAGCTTCTGTATAAGTATCTTGGCTAAAATTATACTGGGCGCAATCCAACCTAATGGATCAAACAACCGTGCGATATCCGATATGATACTGCGTTTCGTTACTCTTTCAGATCTCGTGGGAAGCTGCACGGTATACTTGAATTCGTCTGTACTACGGCACCAGGTAAGTCCTAATATTTTTGTATTATCTAACATTTCCCTTTCATCCCTACCTTCACACAACTCCTCCTTCCTCTCTCCTATGTCCTGATTTCCCTTTTTATAGCCTTCTGTCTCCTTTAGAATTTCTTTACTATTGCTGTCCCATTTCTGTAACTCAAATCCAGCCCTCTTTAATAATTCTTTCATTTCCTTACACAAACATTTTCCTTCCTCTACCGTTGAGCAACTAATCATTAAGTCATCCATATAATAACTGTTTGGAACCTTTTCAGCTGCCGTTGGAAAATCTTTACCCTCATCCAATGCGACCTGATTCAATGCCTTCACTGCCAAGTAAGGAGCCGAAGCTGTACCAAATGTGACCGTCAGCAACTCGTAATCTTGTAGTTCCTCATCCATATTATTTCTCCATACTATTCTTTGGTATACAACGTCTTCTTCTGCTACTCTAACTTGGCGGTACATCTTGATTATATCTGCTACGATAGCTATCCGGTGGATTCTCCAACGAAGAACTATGTGACGTAGGTCTGATTGCAAGGTCGGACCTACCATTAATGTATCATTAAGTGATACACCATTTTCATTTTTGCAGGATGCGTCGAAGACAACCCGTACCTTTGTGGTAGACTTATCTTCTCTGATCACTGCGTGATGGGGTAAGTAAACTGCTTTATTAACATTATTATCTGCTTTATGTACTCTTCTCATATGATCTAATTCTAAATATTCTTTTATAACTCTTGTGTATTTTTCTTTCAGATCTTGATCTCTTGTGAACTTCTTCTCCAATGCTTTAAATCTTTTTATTGCTATTTCTCTATTATTACCTCCTATACATGCAGGATTATCTTCTTTGAACGGCAACCTTACCACATATCTACCATCTGCGGCTCTTGTGGTAGTAGACGTGAATAACTCTTCGCATCTTTTCTCTTCGTCTGTAAGTATTTCAGCGTGTGGAAATTGGTCTTCAATTTCCCAAAATTTCTTAAGCATTTCATTTTGATTGAGTTGAACATACATTGCCGTGACCTTATTTGTACTTGTGTCCTTTCTTTTCAGGTTAGTCACCCCAGAAAGAATCCAGCCCAAACTGGTGCATTGTGCTACTAATGTTCCAGTTGGATCCTTCTTAACACCCTCTTTTATTACTGTACTATACACTTCAGCGCCCAACAAAATATCGATTCTGTTTGGTGTGCTGAAGTGTGGATCAGCTAATACTAAATGTTCTAAACTAGACCATCTTATTGGTTCCAATTCCTTCTCCGGGAGATACGACGTAATACTCTTTAAAACATACGCTTCCACCTTTATTTTAAACTCAGACTCTGCAACAGATTGTAAAACTAAGGAAACCATATAGTTGGCTACTACTGTTTTGTTATCCCCAAGGCTCGAGACAATGCCCTTGACTGTTCTTCTTTTCAATCCTAAGAGCTGTACTGTGGCTTCCGTAATAAAGGAAGCTTGTGAGCCTTGATCTAACAAGGCTCGAACTAGTTGAAAGTCACGTGACGCCGTCTGAGCTTTTACCAGCGCCGTGGCTAGTAAAACTTGACCTGGCCTGGCATGTTTGTTGGTTGAAAGGCAGGAAACAAGAGGTGAAACTCTATCGATAGAACCCTTAGTATCTTCTGGTATGGTATCCTGTTTCTTTTCTTCATCTTTGTTCACCTTTGAGTAGGTGTCGTCTATATGCAGTAGCGTATGATGTCTCCTCCTACACAAACGACAACTAGTTGTGATCCTACACTTACTTACCATGTGATTTCCGCCAAGACAGTTAAAACATATTTTATTACTCTGAACAAACTGTCTCCTCTGATCAATATCTAACTTCGCGAACTTTGCACAAAAACACAACTTGTGACCTTCACCACAATGCTCGCATCGTATTGTGATCTGGCTTGCCTGAACTGGGTTAGTATTACGAGTAGTAAATACCTTATAATTATAAGATCGATCTATCCGTGAACTACTATGCGGTCCCGATGCCCTTTGAGGCTCTATGAATTCAAGAGCCCTGTACCGACTCTCAATAAATGTTTTAAAATTATCTAAAGTGGGCAACTCAGTCGGATTATCTGCCGATACCTTCAACTCCCACTGTTTGCGCGTTTCCTGGTCCAACTTAGAAGCAACTATGTGAATGACTATTATGTCCCAGGTGGACACATTAATACCTAGGTTGGTCAATGCACTCATACAATCGGATGTCGTATCTAATAAATGTTTTAAAGTCACCGCTGACTCTGAACTGACGCGTTTTTGCCCAAACAAACGTTGTAAAATGGAATTGGCTAGTTGACGCTTATTATTATACCTATGTTCTAAATGATCCCAACACACAGAATAATTAGCAGCCGTAACAGGTATTTGACGAAGTAATTGTTCAGCTTCTCCAGTTAAACATCCCTTTAAATAATGTAATTTTTGGACATCGTCCAACCCTTTATTAAAATGAACTAGTGACGTAAAGAGATCACGGAAACTTGTCCATTCATTGTAGTTCCCAGAAAAATAAGGAATATTTATTTTAGGCAGTCTAACATTAAACGTTTTACTATTACTATCACTACAAGATGGTTGTACACGGGAATCTTTTACTACAAGTTTTAATTGACAATCTTTCAATTCTGATTTATAGGTTATATATATTTCTTCCGTAGTATCATAAATGTCTGAAGTAAAATAAGCACCTTTCATATCATCTATAGTAGCTTTCTCAATTATTTTCCTATGCGTATCACTAAATCTTTTCCATTGGTCTTCTAATGTTTCTAACCTAGTTTCTAAATATCCTTGCGTTACTCTATCTTTGGGTGATTTTTTAAAGTTCGTTCTCCCTTTCTCAATAATGTTTTTGTTATCTATTTGCAATTTCAGTAATGACTCCATGTTTAATAATACACAAGACCACAGTAAATTAATACAAAACCTAAATAGTATTCAATGCACTCTAAAGAATAGGTTAATTATCTGTACTGTACAAAGTCCTAAAGTAACACAAATTTAATCAATGTTTAACAAAATATCGGGCATGAATCCCGTAACTGCCTTTTCTCAAATTATTCAAATTGAAATATTTACAAGTGTTTGGGTACTAATCAAACTGTAAACGCGGACATAGGTTCCCCGTAGTGGAACATTTTCTTAAATTATTCTAAGTCTATGTAAACAACAAAAAACTTCTAAGTCAATAATTTTTCAAAAAAAATTACAAGTGTTTGAAAATGAATTAAACTTTGTAAAAAATCGGGCATAGGTTCCCCGTAGTAGCACTTTTTCTTAAATTATTCTAAGTCTAAACTAAATCTACAAATTTTACTCTAAGTCCCAAAATGCACAAATATACTATAAGTTCAATATAAACTGCAAATTATTTAAAGTTCCTGGATCTCTTCAAAATTTTTTTTTTTTTTAAGTTAATAATCAAAAGTACTCACAATTTTTCACTGCACTCACTCTCTGGCGATACTCGCCACACCAAACTCCTTGAACTCCGCTCCGCTCATGAACCCGCTTCAGCTCGTTGCACTGTCCACCATGTGACCGCAGCGCAGCTGATGATCTATAAACCACTCCCGCCTTGGAACCCGCTTCCGCTTATGGATCCGCCACCAGCGTGACCTCGACCTCTTGAACTTGGGTGTCACTACCCTGGTGCCTCACTGGCACCTAGACGCCATCAGCAGCAATCCACCACTGTGTCGACGCCTACTCCGAAGAATCCGGCTCGAAGGACCAAATGTTAAGGTCAGGGTCGGGCGGATGAACTGACAAACCTACAGGGCACTTAATAAAACACCTGAAGCTTGTCACTGAACTGAACTTTACTGAACTGCACCAAGGATTGAACTTGTACTACTTAAAGATAACAAGATATCAAAGTCCTTAGCAAACCACACCTATTACAAAATGTATGGAGCGGGGTCATTAAATTGCGGAGAATCTTAACACCGCGATCTAGGAAAAGTAAAAAAATGAACAACGCCATCTATCGATCAATCACCGAACTAAATTTACTTAGAAGGAACTATGAACTTCAACAATTACATTATGTGTAGTTTAAAGTTTAAGTGTATAAGGTTATAGTTTAAAGTGTATCATTATACAAATAAACATATTTTTTTCTAGTCTTGTTGGTAGTGTAATGATTTATCTTTGTCTTGCAATCGTAATATTCTATATTATTATGGAGGATAAAAATAATTCGATGGAGCAGATGTGTCGGACATGTTGTTAAATATAAGAGGAATAGCCATTCACAGTTACGAAAGCTTGACACTATATTATTTACAAAGAAATAGGATAAATTATTTAGGCCACACTTATATTAATTTTATTAATATTATTTATTAATTAACCAAATCCACCTCAACCTACAAAATTAGTTCCCCTATTTGATCTAAGCATTTAAATTTGCACAAATATTTAAGATTATAATCAATAATCTACTAACATCGGAAAACAAAGAATCGATAACCGAACTCCGATACGGTAAGAAAGGGAAAAATAAAGAAAAGAAATGAGGAACACATTATTTCCAGTAAGTCGGCAATCAGCTCGGAGATATAATCTTAGATTCGTCTGTGTAGTCCGTTTCAAAAGATGTGTGCATGCAGACAGCAAAAAAAAGAGATTAAGGGGCAGATTTGATTTGTGACTAGGAACTAGAGCCTGCCTGTTAACACTTGAACAAAATGTATCGGATATTGTCACTTAGATGGAGAACTTGATGAATGTGTTAGTTGTAGCCCTAATCATCGTGTTTAGATTTTCCCTTGGTAGTATTTAAGTAGGAACATAAACGATATATTCCTTGCAGGTGGGCAGAAACTATAGATAACATAATTTAAAGCGTCGGAGGGTTATAATTTTTCTGGATGCAGTTGAATGTTGCTAAAATGTTGAAAACTAATCAATATAGGCACAAAATATAGCGCATACTACGGTAATTTAAATGTAAATTTGAGTTTTAAATGAGTATTCGCATATCTTTTGTATTATAACTAAGTTAGAAAAAGCTAGTTAATCATTCTGCCATTTTAAAACTACTAAAAATTCATAACTGTCACCCCACCCGCAGGGTTCAGCGGCCGCGTCTTTTATCTACCCGCAAATTGGATTCATTCAACCAATCAATAGCGGACCCCACCTACATTTTTCTATCTAAGCGCATTTTACCTGCGCGACGGAACCCGCCCAAGAAAATCGAGTTCCGTCTTCATTAGCCTCTACAACTTCTAGACGGGATTTAAAAAACTTTTTCATAAGGCGTTTAGGCCCGAGTCAAGTTTTCCATCAACAAAATTACGGTACGCTCTTAATATCAAAACTTTGTCTTAATGGATTTGAAATTTTATATTTATTAGGCCTGCGCTCGTTGAGTGCACGTTTAGTAATCAATTTGGGATAAACGAAAGACTGGTTTACAGTTAATAATTAGCATATAGGTAGGTAGGTACTAAGTTGTTTAATTAAAGTGCATGTCCGATGCATGGTTCTGTGTGAGTCAAAGAGATGACGTTACTCGCAATGGCTGAACGAAACCGCGAGCGTAGAAGCATTGGGGTCTTGGGTTTGAGTCCAGTACGGAGCAAATACTTGTATGGCTTACGGTTATGGTAGTGCTTGTATTCACAAGCACTACCATAACCGTTTGTGTGAAAGTTAGTTACAATATTATAGAAGAAAATCCTAGTATGACGGAAATTAATGTATGAAATAATTTAAAATGAAATTATTGCTTATTTCAAAACGGAAAGTATTAGCATCTCGTCACTGCCAAATTGAATGATTACGACACCCTCGCGCCCGCTCCGCATGCCGGCTGTCACTCGCCCATCACCACTCACTTTATTCAGCACCGCGCCACTGACCAATTCGTTTTAACACCAAATTGAACACACGCCGCTTGCTATTGGAAACAAAGTCTCAGTTTTAATACCGCTCATTTAACACTGAAATTATCTCGAGGGTGACAAACGACCCAGCGGCCATTAATTCAGCGAAGCAGCTCACTGCACTTTACTAGAAAAAACCAAAAGAATCAAACAGCATGAACCGCTTAAGTTTCGCCGGGGGCGTCGCATCGCAAAACTCACTTTTAGCTCATTAATTTTCATCTTTTCGCGTACAACCTAACATAATTCACCCTTGAACGCTCCCATACTACGTGATAAGGGTACTTTTATACTGGGCAACAGAGGAGCGCTCCGTTTTTATTAAATCTCGCATCAAGTCGCTCGAGTGTCGACTACTGATAGCGACGCGCTGTTTATTTATAAAACAACGCTTTTTCCGCTCAAAGAGTTCCAGTTTTTTTTTCATCCGTGTCGGTGGAGTTCGTAATACGTATTGTTTTCTCCTTTTCAAATGTAGGGACGCGTTAAAAACGTCGCCGCAGTAACAAAGGGTAGGGGCACGGTAATGTTGACTGGCTCGCGCCGAGCCGCCGCACCGCGCCGACCGGCCGCAGGAAGCGGCGTCGCATTAGCGGCGGACGCAGAAAATGACTGGACTTCATAAATCGTGGATTCTTTCATTCACAAGTGATTTATATATGCCCTTTAATTGTACGTATTAATGTGATGTTTTTATTTTAAATGTTTAAACCGTATGCGTCCGCGGCGTTATGTCCGGATGTTTTGTCACGCGGATTAATATGCGCATATTACGGGTGTGATTACAGAACAATCTTTCAGGACGACATACTCGTTACCAATACCTCATAATACATCTCGCATATGGAAAAATATGCCGACAAGCAGACGCCCGAATACATTCCAGTTGTTTTTACCACCCGGTAATAATAATGTATATCAATCAATCAATTGGGGGCGAGTCGTACGCCGTATGTACTTGCTCCCTCGCCTCTCACTACGGTCAGTGAGTTTGCTACAAGTTTTTTAATCATACTTTTGGTGCGGTCCCGCAAACTTGTGTACAGACGTGGAGCCGTAGTTTTCACAAGGAACAGTGGAGACTAGAGAGTAGAGATGATGTTTTCATTTACGTTACGCGAACTAAATAAAATTAATCTTGTTGTTTTTGTAGTTCAGTTCGCTGTACAAGTATTTTTCAGCTACTTGTTTTTGAATTGAACTACGTGCCTTACTTTTCTCGTTTTGTATAGCAAGCGAGTAGTTCAATAATGGACTTTTACATACAATACAGAACAGAAGGTGCAAATTGGGACGCAAAAATATAAAGCTAATGCCGTTATTTAAATTCTCCAAAAGTTTAAAAAGCAGTGCTTAAAAAGGTAATATCATTGTAAGTTAGGTAGATTATCGGGCGCTACAGTTCCCAATGATTGGGTCCAAATATCACGGGCCGAGATTCGGAGCGAAGTGCTCTTTATTCGGAGCACCGCAAGCTTTCTCTTGTTATTCTATGCAAATTACAGGCCCCGGCCGAATGTAGACTAAACGGGCATTTCGGAGATTCGAGTTTTTATGCAAACAGACCTAAGTTATTCAAGTGCGCGCCTTTGCATGAAACTTGCATACAAAACCGGTTGAATGCGCTAACGTTTATGCGCTTACCGGCGGCGGCGGCTTGTTACTGTATTTTCTAGGAATTCTCAACACTGCTCAGGCTGTATTTCTAACTAAGTGTCGCGGTTTACCTAGATTTATTTATCAATTCAGTTAAATAGCTTCACGGATCTGTGTTTTTTTTCCTGAAATCTTTTGAAATGAGATCAGCATCTTACCGAAACAGACGGGTTATTTTAAAGGATATTTAAAAAGATTCTCCTCAATTCCCGGGCTCGTTATACCTAAATGAAAAGTAAATATTTTTAAATCTCTCGAAAGTTGTTAAAAAGCAAAAGAAATTCTGCATACATTTGAAAACGAATTTCGAATGAATCTCGCAGTTTGTGAAGTATCACAAAGAGTTTCATCTTATCTACTGAGCAGATTTCTATTAGAAACGAGATTTATTTCAATGAAAGCCTACAGAGGCTTGAATAAATTCTTAATCCAGTAATCAGTGGAGTCTAGACCATTATAAACAAGTACGGATCTTAGATCACTAACATCTAAAAGATACGGTTGACGGAACATCTAAGGAATTAGGGACCTACTCACACACGTAAACACACACATACATTATAATAACTACAAACATAGGTATGTATGTACGAACTGCCACGTTGGTGTAGTGCTCCTAAGCAATGCTACGCTAGCTCATGGGTTAGATTCCCAGGTCGAGTAAACTGTTATTGGGTGTTTCTATGAAATTATCTGTAAAAACTCGGAGTTTAGATTTGTGCTTGATCTAAATATATCGGCGAACTGTTGGTGTGTATAGTACACCTCTGCCTAACCCTTTGGAATACAGGCGTGATGGTTTGCTTATACTAATATACTAATATTATAAAGAGGAAAGATTTGTTTGTTTGTTTGTATTGAATAGGCTCCGAAACTACTGGACCGATTTGAAAAATTCTTTCAGTGTTAGATAGCCCATTTATCGGGAAAGGCTATAGACTATATACTATCACGCTACGACTAATAGGACCGGGGTAGCAATGAAAATGTTGCAAAAACGGGGGGAAAAAGTTATCAAGACCACGCGGATGAAGCCGCTGGCGAAAAGCTAGGTGTATATAAACACACACAATTGGTGAGTATATTTTTTTAGTCGGCTTAACGTATTCGTTGGCGCGCCGCCAGCCAGATATTCCGTACCCCACCAAGTACCTTGATTAAATCAGATAGGTCCCAAACAGGGAACAAACAAACGGTGAGGATATAAAACTGCTTGATGATTCGCAAATACATTGTGTTTTATTGGACGAGAATAAACCACAGTTGACGGATAACGACGATTCGTTCAGGAGTTAGTAGAATATTTGGTGCAAGTTTTAAACACAATTTCTAGTACGTGGAACTCTTTAGTGGATTTTCTTGGTTACGTACAACCTGGGTATCTTCAAGTCATCAGTGAATAGGTTACTTCTAGACAAGCGTGATTCATCATCGACTATATCGTCACTTAATATCAGGGAGATAGTGGCTTAGTCAAACGTTAGCCTATTTTATATACAAATAAAATAGTCATTTTTAAAGCGGAGTTAAAGTGCAACTTACAACAAATGTTAATTAAAAACAGTTGACGACGAACAATAGTCTTGGCCAATTATATGAGACCTAATACATACCGGCGAACTGAAAGTGTATACATTATAATAATAACATTTTTATTTCAGACCATAGATTCATATAAAATGTTAGTATAAACTTAATAACATTAATACCTACACCTTTGTCTAACATTTCGGGGGATGCAGGCGTAATGGTATCGTATGTTTATGTCTTAAAAACCGTACTTATGTTTTAAAATATTTTAAGTATTTTCTTACGCGACATACCTAATAGTTTTTAAGAGAACCAGATACCTGAACCACCGTGCATAAATACACCTACACTAAGAAGAAACTGTATCTAAATAATTTGTACTTAATCAAGTGTAATTGGATACAGTTATATTACAACTTCCTTCCCACCTGGCCAATACGAAGGAACAAATAAAAGACAATACATTACTTATACAAAATAATTCGCATTTGAATGTGAGCAGCGGCGCGGGGCGCTTCTATGCCATAGATTGGCGCACTAACGACCGAATAATTACACAATGATCCTTATTACAAATGCAAAAATGAGGATCCCTGACGCATACATAATGTTCTCTTGTTGCGTGGTCCGAGTTATGGGAACACCTTACGATTTTTACCCAGGTTTTTCTTTTATAAAATCCTCGAAAATTGCCTCTTTGATGTAATTGTAGTCTCACCTAGGTTCGATTCTCAGGTGCAGCTAAGCAAAAAATTCTCAGTAGCGACTCAAGTTTTGATTTGACAATCTATCAACCAATCAAAACTCCTTCGTCACTCGTCCCAATTTAGGTCCTAGAAACAATTCGGAGAATTGTGGGTGTTTATTAACGCATCACTGTCTAACCTATATGATAGAGAGGTATGATGGTAAGTTCTGTGATGTATTTTATTTAAATAAGTATTAATGATTTAGGCATTGAAATCAGTAATTGTAATGAAGTTAAATGAATATGAAAATAGTTAAAAAGGCACATCTGTTAACAATTAAATATCGATGGCCATAGTACCTACCATTATATTCATACATTCAGTAAGTAGACGATACCAAAGATACCTGTCTAATTTGCCTGTTTTTTTAATGTAACTTGCACCACGCGCTGGGCGCCGGCAGAGCTCCTGCAAACATCCCACCGGTAATGACTGGGCAAACAGACATCTGCATACGGCCTCCGCCTGAGAAATGCCCTTCAACCCTCCGCATCCATGCACTCCTACTGAATTTATTCGAGGGGGGTTGCTTTATTCAGAATTCTATTAGTATTTTCACAGAAAGGCTCGTGGATAAGTAACAAATACGTCGATTAATCGATCTGCACGGTTAAGCTGAGTCGTGGATGGGTGACCATTCTTAACACAACAATACCCCTTCGTGTCTAAGCCGGCAGTCCCAGTTGTCATATGAACACCTATTACAATCGTTAGTGCCTTAGTGGTAGTCAAAAGCTCTAAAAGCCTGTCAACCAGATTGTCCTCAGATCATTACCCAGAAATTGGGCTTGGTCTGCTGGGAGCCACCTCGGAGTATTCACATTTGAGCACCTATTTTGAGAGTGTCCCAATACATTGAGCTAATATACTCTTAAAAATGGGCATTAAAAAAACGGGTGCTCTAAAATAGGTCCTCAAATGGGAATACTCCGCCACCTCGTGTAGAATTCTGATATTCTGGAAGACTGGAAACCGACTTCGACATAGTTGTGAGAAGAGTAGGTGGTTAATGATGCCTTATTCAGAATACTATTACAGTATTTTTACGAATTTGAGGCAAAGGTGTATTTTTGGGCAAACGTTTTACGAAGGACCCGTTAGTAAGTTTCGGGCAACCTTTGTGGAAGTGGCGTTGAGTAGTTCGGGAGTTTTATTGAAAGAGCTCTTGTCCTACATTTTTGTGTTTGACTTGTTTGCGTCATAGGATTTTGCGTCGCAATTCTGACAAAGGTTTTTTTTTAATTCGAAATTATCTATGGCAGGAGTGATAATCAGTTACGTCATCTAATCTTATAAAATCTTTGGTCCTGATTGACTGACTCATCTATCAACGCACAATCAAAACTACTAAGTTTAGGGAGTCGAAATAAAAAATAAGGTAAAATTGTGTTCAGTGATGTACTACGTTATTCAGTCAAACTTAAAATTTAAAAACCCTTTTATTTACATTAGGCTAGATACTAGATAGTAATTGTATTGTAAAATAGTAGAGCAGGATTAGTAGTAGCTCGGATTTCAGATAAGTGCTCGATTAAAGGCAATTCCGGTAAACTGTGATACTGGCAATAGGCATCACGCCTTTGTTTCCAATGATTGTGCAGAGGTGTACTACCCACAGTTCGCCAGTTCGGTACATTTAGGTCTCATGTAGCGGTTGTGCACCGCTACATGAGACCTAAATGTACCGAACTGGCGAACTGTGGGTGTAATTTAGTACACCTCTGCACAATCATTGGAAACAAAGGCGTGATGGTATAAAATCTGAAACAAATGATGTAATGTATCCGTACAATTTTTTACCTGAATATTTCGTCACCAGTATTACCATACTGAAAAAAACAAAGTTGTCTACGCCCCGTATTTGCATCACGTGATGATATTTCGCCTTGTGAAGCGTGCTGGCGTCGTGTCGAAGAGCCGGAACACTAATCAAGGCCTCGTCACGCCGGACAGGCTGCGCCGGCCCGGTGTCTGTGCCGGATAGCCAGCTAACCTGAAATGACTGGCGAAATTTGTTTCTTTGGCCGACGTGACGATGTTATTTAGGTTTTGGGCGCAATCATTTCGTTATGTGATTGGCTGCCTGCATAAAGTATACGGCCATATGTAGACGTACTAATTTTAACGCGAGTTTTTTTATACTTTTTTACTACGGGAGAAGAAAGGTAGGAAAGGACATGCTTCGTCGACTGTTAATAAACCCCGAGCTGTTACTGACAATTAAAAAAAAGAAAAACACTGCTGGACCTGAGAATCAACCCGGTATTTATGATGAACAAAACACTATGTTGCCGCCCTTATCTCTACTTAGTGTATGATATTAGTAACAAAATGGAACATGTAATCTGAGATGAAGCCTATTTATAATATTAATATTACGCCTGAAGCTGTAGTAACTAACTACCTCTTTAGTCTAGTGACCCGAAACGCGACTGCTACTCTAGGTCATGGGTTCAAAAAGTGGTATCATGTTTTTCTATGGTATTTCTTGGTGATAGGCTGGCCCCCTATTGGGACGCAAAACATACCGGGGAGCTATATGTGAGCATTAGTACAACTCAGCCTATCTCTTTGGGAAATACAAGCGTGATGTTATGTGTCTAAATTCACAGATAACATCAACCAAATCTCTCCCAAAATCCCGCCACAAAATCTACACATTCAAATAACCCCTATATAGCCGACGAAGTTCTCACACGCTCAATAAACTATGCATTTATTCGCTTAATTATCAACGTGGCGCGTTCGGGGATAGGCAGAGAGGTCGGCGTAATGGTATGCGTGAGCCCCGGCCTAATTAGCCTTTGTTACTCTATGTTAATAAAGTTATACTGTATTTCCATATCGATCTGCGGGTAGTTAGAAAAAACAGTGAATCAGCTGCTGTTCTCTTTGACTCGGAGTGTGGGCTCAGTAACCCCCGTTACTGATCTTTGACTATTTGTAAAGACTCGGAGACTTAGGGCCTGTTTCACAGCTTATTGATAAGTTCCCGCTAAATTAGCTGTCAGATAATTTCAAACAGATTTTGTTCCATTTTTTAATTTATTTGGCAGTTAGGGGCTATCCAGAGGTGGTAAAATAGGCCCTTTAGTATAAAGTAGTCTAGTAGTTAATCAATTTTATCAAAATTGTGCATATTTACTCTCCATTTACTTAAGGCATCCTTTTGAATGAATATTGCTTTGTTTTTTCGCCATCCGTGTGTTCTGACGAAAAATATTTAAAGAAAAGAGGCTTTTTCTTTTTTTTTGCAACAAATTGCAACGCAGTTCTACAATCGAATTTAGTAACAATTTTTAAGCAAAGAAACATCAATTTCAATTTAACGTAATCATACACACACCTTCCTTAAAAACCTTCATCTTCATCCTTTGTAGAAAATAAGTAATTATTAACTATAGATTTTTACATACATACAGCTAGTAAAGTCCACAATTATACAGTTTGAATTATACACGAATATGTTGCAACTCTGGCCCCCAAGATACAGACAAATGTCTAGTTTGGAGGTCACCGTCCAAATAATTTAAGATTGTTTGTAATAAGTTACATGTTTTTATTTCTGTAAGCTTTAAGTTAAGAAACTCAATGTAACGAAGGCATAAATAAATTTATCTTATATTTATCTTATCTTAAGTATGCTGTAAGCAAACGCGATATATAAGGCACCACACACCTTGCAGAAAGCGCTGACTGAAGCGCAGATGTAATAAAAACCAAATTGCCATCAAATTCAAACGCTCACAAAGTGGAGAGCGTCAATTTCGCGTTATTATCGCGTCTCATACTCGTAACAAGTTGAAACACAAAAACCGGATCCGAGCGAACAGCTTACACGACAGTCAATCTGTTCCCGCCAACCCGCTCCCGAACCATCGGGGACCCATTACGATGATGCCATAGTCTCGATAAAGCCTTCTCGAATATTCCAGAGAGTCGATCGAAAATATTCTATCATTACCTTAAGCTGCGTGGTAAATCGTCGATTTCATCGCTAACTTTGATAATATTCGAACGTTCTCCTTTACAATATGTGAGGGCGAAGCACGTTCGTCCCGGTGATACGTACATACATATGTAAATGTTTTCAATAAGGGTTGCCTCAACGTAGAGGGCTTCGCGCCGCGTATACAGATGATAATTTAGACCGTCACGGACCTCGTGGGCACATCCCACGCTTCACGATATTTTCACACAAAATTCTGGGTTACCTAGATATGCGGTGTGTTTATAATGTGCTTGAATGGAATAGTGTTATAATAAGTATGATATTGTAGATTGTCAGTAGCAAAAGAACCACATTTGATTCGAAATAAAATGTTTATGTTTGCGGGTAAAATAAAATACCTGGTATTGATTGTCAAATTATTAAATTAAAATTATTTATGAAGCCTTTTAGGTGTCACGGCCCTACAAGAATTGAACACAGACAAGAATCCTATATTCACTTGTTTTAGTAGAGTACGAAATACAGTCGTGACCAAAAAAATAACCCAGTGAAATAAAACGTTGCAGCGTGTCGGAGCGGATAAATACGGTGGAGCAGGTAGGTGCCTATGACAATAAAGTGTAGGCGTTATTCCGAGCGCAATAATCTGCACCGGTCCTATCTGCTGTACAGTTACACGTACCGGGAAGTTCAGTGACCCCGAGAATATTGTAAACATAAAAAATAAGGTCCTGTTTCACAGATAGCGGCTATCAAGTGGTTGTAAGGCAGGCCCTGTGCTTAATATTTTTCTATTAAAGATAATTAATTTTAAATAAAATAATTTATGTCGTATGTTTACATTAAGGTAGTTTAAATAGAAAATTATCTATAATTAAATTAGGTATTAATAATATTTACTATTTGTTTGTTACGTATAAGTAAAATTCTGATATTCAGCTGCATCTTGTAAGTGTAGAAAACGAATTTAATTGGAGGGTATATTGTTATATTACCGAGCGTACTTGTTAATGTGACCGGCAGTGTACAGCACATGTGTGTCGTGACGTTTGTAACACGTTAAATATGACTGATGTTTCTTTGTTTTTTAGCTAGTACTATTAACCTCTTGTAGTAAATAATATCTTTTTGATACATTATGTGAAAATACAATGAAAAAAATATTTGTTTACATTATAGAGAATTGTAGAAATAAAAAATATTTTAGAATTTCTATGTTTTTCCACGCAGTACCTATAAAAGTATTATACTATTTAAAAATCAATGTTCATTCAACCATTTCAAATAACAAGAATAAGTAGATGCTATGCAGAAAGTCAGACATACAGACAGCTAGAAGTATAATAAAAATGCACCAAGCAATGCATAATACTGTTGATATTAAAATTCTAATTAAAATAATTGAATAAATTCAACGTTAAGGAGCTCAGAATTGTAACTCGTAAAGCAAAGTAATATTACACAGCCGCAAGACAGATACCTAAAGTCTAATTACTGTGCTACGAAAGTGAAGTTCGTAGCAATTCGTAGCATTTCGTAGCAACCCGCGTAGACACTGTAGCCGGGCGTAGCATTTGTCTCTAATACATTTATTTTTATCATAAGTTATGACTTTGTTTTAAATCTTGGAGCTTTTGGTAATCAAATAATGTCTTTGTTAGTTAATATAGCATAACATCACGCCTGTTTTCCCCGAAGAGTTAGGCAGAGGTGTACTAATGTATGTAGTTAAGCGATTGGTTTCTGAATCACGAGTTCGATTTTCATAACCATTGTCCCTTGGCTGGATATTTGTATTATGAAATATCCTCAGGACCTCATGTTTAGCAACGTTATTAAAAAAAAACATTTATTTAGTCCATAAAAAAAAATGTATTTAGTCCATTGTAAATATCATTTTTAAAACTGACACTAGCTTAGTTGCTAAATTCGCTATTAAATACAATTGCTAGCTCTACGACGCAGGCGAGTGGCACAAACAAACAATATTCTATATTAATAGCTAGCGTTTAAATGAAAAGGGTATAATCTCGCCCATTGTAATCACAAAGCCATATAAATATTAGGTGCTTTAGCGTGGAGCCACAATTAACAATATAAAGGAACTAGCTGTTTTACGCGACTTCACTCGTGTTCATCTGAATTTTCTCAATACATTATTAAAAGAAACAAAAAACCCGACTGCGTAAAAAGTACTTACTAAAAATTTAAAAACAAGTTCTGTGATGTTGGAAAATGTATTGCAGGCGGGACAAGCTGTTCGTTCATAAACAAAATTTTTTCTTTGCTTGTCCCGCCTGCAATCCGCCATATTGTTTTTTTTTAAATTTCATGTACCCAGTGACAGTCGTGCTATCAAGACGAATCTAATGAGGTGTCATTTATCTAAATCGGTTGAGCCGTTGAGCAGTTACGACCGGACATAGGAACGGACATACATACATACATACATACATACATACATACATACATACATACATACATACATACATACATACATACATACATACATACATACGCGTCAAACACATAACCCTCCTCCTTCGGCAGTCGGATAAAAATGTTGGGAAATTGGATTTGAATTCTGGGAATTTCCCAAAATCTTTCTTAGCGTGTCTACGTCATAATAATAATAACTTTATTCTAAATAAATTGTTCACAGTGGTTTTTATATATAGTGGGATAGATTTATTACACAAAAACATTGTTTTCAAATGACGACGACAAAGCACGACGTCTGTGGTCTAGTGGTTCGAGTACCAGACTGCAGATCACGAGGTCGTGGGTTCGATTCCCACAAGACACAAACATTTATGTGATGAACTTAGGTGTTTGTCTTGGTGTTTCTTATGTTATAAGTGTGTATTTACAAATAAAGTATATAAGTATTCTATCCATTGTCTAGTACCCATACTACAAGCTTTGCTTAGTTTGGGACTAGATGGTCCTGTGTAAAAATGTCACAAGATATTTATAAAAAAAAACCCACACTTTGTCCACTGTCGAACTAGGTAAAAACCTGTATTTCAGCACTTGGCGTCACTGCCCGCTTAAATATTGGCACCTTAAAAACTACTGTCATTATAACTATCTGTAGTTATGCCAAATATCATCACAATCCGTTCAGTGGCTTTAGCTGTGTGTTGATACATCAGTAAGTCAGTCAGTGACCTCTTCCTTTTATATATATACGAATATCGTTAACAATTTAATATATTCGAGCATTTATTAAAGGAAAAATAAGTGTAATAAAAGATTTTTGGACGTGAAATTCACGCTTTAATCACGACTGGTAACACGATCGGCGGCCATTTTTGTGGCTTCGATGAAAATACAGGATTCCTTTTATAAAACACGTGATCTTAATTAATTTTTGTGGGCCATCCACTGAAAATATCATGTTTATTCACATTTTCATAAGGTTATCGGGTATCTATCTGTCTGTAATATTTTTTTAATGTAATATTTTTATGTAATAAAATATAATAGAATTGGGAGATATTTGTCTTCTCTGCGGAGGAGAAAAAGGCAGGTTTTGTTATAGAATATCTAATTGCTGGAATACCATATACTCGTAGATTGAAAAAATAAAATAATAATAAATAAATACCGAACGGAAACTTTCCAAAAGAATTGATTAAAAAAGAATATAAGTATTATCTAGTAGCTCTGCTTAGTTTGGGCCTACATGGTGCTGTGCAAAATGTCCCAGATTTTTTTTTGGCTCTAGGCAGCAAGAGAGCCTTTTCCCTGCAGTGGGAAACCATGGGCTAATAATAATCCAAATACATGGGCAACATAAAAAAGGCGGTTGCCCAAGATTTCGGGGAATTCTTCCAAGAAATAGTTTGTATCTTCAAAAAAGTCATGTCTGTTTCACCACTTCAAGACATAAATAAAAATTTAAAATTTATATAAAATTATTTATTATAGCTTCCCGCCAGCGGCTTCGCCCGCGTGGTCTTATAATTTTTTCCCCGTTTTTGCTACATTTTTCATTACTACTCCTATTAGTCGTAGCGTGATGATATATAGCCTATGTTACTCGGGGATAATGTAGCTTTCCAAAAATGAAAGAATTTTTGAAATCGGTCCAGTAGTTTCGGAGCCTATTCATTACAAACAAACAAACAAACAAATCTTTCCTCTTTATAATATTAGTATAGATAGGTATTGAATTATTATAAGTATAAGATAAGTTCTAGTTTATCAGGAGGTGGCGAAATAGACCCTTATTATTAGATTACACGAACAGAGTATATCCATCAAACAATAACCTAGTCTATCGCGCAGGTCCAAAGAGGTGTGACATACATTAAACGCGACAAACACGGCGCGTCAACAGACTCGACACTTAATTGAATGACGCATTACTGCCAAATTATTTCGTCACACAATGCGGTTACATCCTCTAATGTATGTCATAGGGTAACACTGTCTACACTAGGTAGGTACATACAATTATAATATCATGTACAACGTTATAATAATGTTCTGTATATCTCGAACTTCGTCATGGGATGGATGAGTAGAAGTGAAGAGCATATCACTACATAGTATAAAACAATGTCGCTTTCTCTATCCCTATGTCACTATGTATGCTTAAATATTTAAAACTACGCAACGGATTTTGATGCGGTTTTTTTAATAGATAGAGTGATTGAAGAGGAAGGTTTATATGTATAATACATACATATTATAGTACAGAAAATACAAGAAATTCAAACCCATGCGCAGCCGGGGCGGGTCGCTAGTATTATCAAAAAGGTTTTGAGTATGAATGTGGATGGATATAAGGGAAGAGGAAGACCAAAGAAAAGATGGATGGACTGTGTGAGAAAGGATATGACCACAAAGTAGTTGAATGACGAGATGACGGCTAATAGAGATGTATGGAAGAAAAAGACATACTGCGCCGACCCCAAGTGAATTGGGATAAAGGCAGAAGGATTGATATCTCGAACTGCCCTATAAGGCTTAGTCCTGAGCACGACTGTCACGCTTGAGGTCCTGGGTTCGATTCCGTTCGAGTTCTGGACCAAGTTAGAAATATTTTTTTAAGGACAGGCGTGATGGAATGTTATGTTATGTAGTTCAGCTAGTATGATGATGAGAAGTTTAAAATCATACACGGATATGGAAATGCATACATAAATTAATCGAATCTAAACAAGGAAGCAATTCCGCGCTGTAATATGTAAAAACCTAATTGAAAATCTATTGACGCACGTATTAATTATGCGCGCACTCTGCTTTAATATAGTAACGTTGATGCCTAAACAAATACAGCGTCATCGCCGCGTCTTCATTTTAAAATTCACAGACGCTTTTAATGAGGGTCGTTTCACACTGTTTGTACTGGTGCGGGAAATCTCTTAATTTTGCGCCCGCTTCGCCCATAAGCTGGGTAAATAGTTCGCAGCGCCCTCTAACGGCGGTTATCGCAAGCGTGCAAGTGTAAGGCTTGGTGCACACTTGGGGGACGTCACGTCAAGGGATTATGAGGTGACGAACGGTACCTAATAATTTTATGAATGTTAGCTTGTTATGATATTTCAAATACAATGGTCGTTTCGGTCGTGGCAATATATAATCTTATACACACGATCATAGTACATACATACATTTATTACATACTTGAAATTTCAAGTACATAAAACAAAATTTCAACCATAACAAAATTTTAACTATAACTCAATTTCAACTATAACAAAAAACCAACTATAATGTTTAAATTGCCTCATTAGTCTAGCGGTCCTAAGCGCGAATGCTACGCTTGAGGTCCTGAGTTCGACTCCCAGGTCGGGGAAGGTGTTACCTTTGGTACCTGTGCCTAAAACTTTGGGGGATTCAGGCATCACGGTATGCTTATGTTTTAACACTCACGCCATTATTCTCAAAGGGATAAGTAGAAACTACCACGCGAAATACCTACCTAAATACCTACGCTATTGTATCTTTATGTTAATGCGTTATATTCTGATTTGTCACCTAAAAATACCTTACTGGTCGTCCCGCCAGTGTGCGCCGCGCTTAAAGCGACAGTGGGCGGTGGCTAATGTACCAATTTGATATTCTCAAGAAAAAAATGAGTTTGGCCACTTATCTACCGAATAACTTGAGTTTGAATGCTTCATGCTATTTTAGTTTTAAGATTAATTTGGTAACGTTGGAAGACAAATTGCTGAGAAGTTGTGATATCGCTCAAAGCTAGTGTAAAACCCAAGTTGCTGAGAAATTAATGTTCTATTTTTTATAACTAATTTGAATAGGGGACTTCATTTTATTCAGAGTGGACTTGTTTTATAGCAAGCACTTATTCTTTGTAGTTTTAATTAAGTTCTAACATCATACACTTGCTAAGTTTACTTCATAAGTTTGAAAACATTTTTCATAATGTGACTATAATATGATAAAAGGGAAATAAAATTGTTCGCTATTAAAAGTATGTAAATGGCGTAGTAGGTACCCACGATGATTAAAACTGTCTGTACCCTACCTCAGTATCCAATGTATCTTCTTGCCAAATTTAATCGAAACCGGTTCAGCGTTATGGCGTGAAAGAGCAAGACATTGTTAGTATTGAATTTATAATGGTTTGTATAATCCAAACTCCGAGCTGCTGCTGAACCCCAACATTGCTTGACATGGGAATCAAACCCAGGATCTCAAGCGTATCAGTCGCACTTACAACCAATAAGCTAATAAGGTAGTATTAAAGAGATGAAGACATTTGTAAACCAATACAAAGGTTTTATTTTAATTGTAAAATTAAAGTTTAAAAAAATCTTTGTGAAAGAACACAAACTGTTTATGGTTCTGTGGTCTATGCCCCTTTGTTGTGTGGCCTGAAGCACTTGAAATTCTCTCTCAATAAGGCCCGCACAAGCTTCTCTGGCCCAATTATTAAAAACAACATTGTACTGACCTCGCAACTTGTTCGTTCTGTTTATGTTGAACATCCCGTTTATTTAACGGGTTGTGTTGGGACGGACTTTGGAATCGGTTGTTGAAAAATGTGTGATTTCTTAATAGTACTTAGGAGATAAATAGCTGTCATTAGTATCGTGATTTATATGCACATAAAATCTAAAAATGTATTGAGAAAAATATGTATGTTCTTGTTTCTCAAATGATAATTTTATTACTAAAATCAATGATATTCAAAATATTGTTCGTAAAATGAACAAGAAGAATGATTTAATTAATTGCATTCACAGCCTTATCTTTAACCTCTACAATTATCATCTGTTTATGTACGAGGAAAAGCTGACTGACTGAATGACTGATCTATCAACACACAGTTCAAAAGACTGAACGGATTGGGCTGAAATTTGGCACACTATACATAGTTATTATAACATATCCGCTAAGAAAGGAATTTGGGAATTTCCCACGGGATTGGGAAAAGTTATATGAACGTGAGTAACACCGCGGGTAACAGCTAGTAACAGTTACAATATGATGTTAGAGAAAAAAATATAAAATTATTAAATTATCTACCGACTGACCGTCAGTCGGTAGATAATTTTATATTATGTTTGATACTTACGTACAAATAAGGTTAAAGTAAAATAGTTTGGTATCAGAAATAAGACCACGACCAAAATGTAAAGATATAAGGTATGTTCTAGATTATCTGAACCCATAGACAGATTTGAATGTTTTTTTTTATGTCACGGCATTGAATAAGCTTGGCTGAAAGAAAGTATTTTATTTATTGTGTACTGACGTGGGCGTGGGAGATTAAGTCTGAATAAATTAATATATCTGTCTGCCATCATCTACCTGACCTTCAAAGTGTTGTTTTGTAATTAATTTGACAATAGCAGCCCGATGTTTGGATTTGTGAACTAAAAAACTGTTCGCGGCAAACTGAGGGCAAGTAGTACATCTCTGCTTAATCTTTCAGGGAATACTGGCGTGATGGTGTTTTATATTTATCAACTCCATGTTAATTTAAGCAAGAGTTTACTATGAATACATATTTTTTTTAAAGTAAGCTCTGAAAGTCACTTCTCAACTAATTAAAATTTATACACTTTACACCTGATTCTAGCAAATGAATTTATTTTAGTTTGGACCTCAATTTTCAATTATCTTGACACTTTGTTGGAGCATTGTAAACGAAAATGAAGTTATTGAACAAAGTTTCGTAACACAATTTTCAAGTGAAGCGCACTCGACGGTCAAATAGTAGGTACAGACAGTCCTGTAAAATTGAATAGAACTAAAATATATTTTTGTAAAAGGTCTTCGAATTTAGTACGAAGCGAAAATACCTTTTAAACGAAACGCCATACAAGTCAATCAATATTTGTACAGAATACAAGACTAGAGGCAGAGAGGGCCAGACAAAAACGTCATTAGGAGGAGTTGAGAGCAAATCCGGGGGGCGGGAGTGAGCGAGCTTTTGTGTCGTCGCTCGGCAAAAGGAATTATCGGGCACGTCGAATGCCCGCCGAATTTCTATTCTGACTCCAACAAAACCTCACTCGAACTCAGTATGTTCGGCTTGTCAACCCTCCAATACTAGTTTGCACTTGATTACAAAATACCGCTTTTACTATATTTACAATTACTTAATTACTTATGTCTATGTTATTAATTTACATGATTATTCTGTTCTCTGTTCTGACTGATCTGACTACGTACTTAGGTAATTTAGGGCTTTTATTTCACTGTATCAAGTCAATATAGACAGGAATATCGGATATCTAGTTATTATTCAAAGTACTCCATTTCAATGTAACAAAATACATTCGACGACCAAATTGTGACAGATTACGAATAGATTGAAAATTGATAACATTATTATACACTGACGATTTATTTTGTGATTAACGCAGCAATTTGATTCATTGCTATTCAGTGGTCAGCGAATATGGTCGAAACCAGTCAAAACGAGTTTTAATATCATAATGGCCTCTACATTATACCCATGTAATAAGTGAAGGACGGCTTCTTTCATTTAGTGGGTCGCTTTTACCCCAGTTACCTTTCGTAACAATTAATATAAGTGGATTCTTGTCGAGGGTAAGCAGGGGTAAGTTGTTGCGTTCCTAATTAAGATTGGCTGTAACACGTGTAGTTATGTTATGAGCAATATGGTGTATGTGTTTATGAGCGATAATATCATGAAATGTATAGAATATGGTCCTTTACTATTATTTATACAACAGGTTACTGTACTAAGTCGTATATTTTTTATTGTCATGTGATTTGATGACAATAAAAATGTGGAAATATTAATAGAGTGCTTTTCTATTGGAGATAATAACTAAACTTATTTAAGACTAGTTAGTGCATGCCATGTTGCAATTTAATTACCGTGCGTAAGTCTCACAAGACCTTCGTAAAAGTTCCTAAAACATTCCTAAAAGGGATTTTATTTTGTTAGGTAGGTACCTTCTCTAGCGCGCACTAAACAACTTAGCACACTTTAATCACAATCGGTCGAGTCATTTTCGAGTTTTTATGAGACTGACGCATGGTAATTGATTTTTATATAGTACATCGAAACGATGCGACGAAATAATTAAATAAATGGATGTAATAATGTTATATTTATTTTATTTTTTATAACGTTTAACAGCCATTACTGGCAGTAATGTATATAACCATAAAATAACTCTGACATTAATTATGGCCATTAACTCTAAGATTATCCGAGAGATTACCAAAACGAATCGATTATTCGAATTAATGAGTATCGATGTTTTATTCTCGCGCACAGAGTAGGCCCTGGCGGGCGTCCGACAGAGCCACTAATTAAAAAGTTAAACTGCTGGATCGGACAGGCGATTTTACTACTTTTTGCCGAAACCAACTTCACTACCTATTTACAACTCTGTATGCATTTTGTTAGTATTTGGTTCGTTTTTGATATTCGAATTTGTACTCGTATCTGGGAAGCCAGGGAGCATTTGATTGGCTTGTTAGGAAGGGGAGTTCGTAATTTGAATTTAATTGCGTAGGACTTGGGTTTGAACGTGGATATATTACAATTACTACCGAGGAGTATTTTCAATTTGACGTTCATTATCAGTGAGTAAAAACGATACAGTATACAAATCTAACATTTACTTTTGATGATATTTAACCATCTCATTGGCCTAGTGGTCGGAAGCGAGACTGCTACATCTAGATCCTTGGGGTTCGATTAAAGGGTTGTTGGGTTTTTCTGTAAA
Organism: Acronicta psi; assembly: GCA_946251955.1. NCBI lineage: Eukaryota > Metazoa > Arthropoda > Insecta > Lepidoptera > Noctuidae > Acronicta > Acronicta psi. The sequence continues at coordinate 2,017,771 of OX276475.1, read as the reverse complement.
ATTTTCAGTAGCAGGTCGAAGTTTGGATTTCTTCCTGGTTGATGGCAATAGGATCTTACGGGGGACCTAAATACACTACCGAACTATGGTTTAGCCGCGGTACACCTCTGTCTGCTCCTTCTGGGAGTACAAGCGTGATGGCATGATGCTTATTGTAGTTGTGCCTTTGTGTGTGTTTTAAAGAAAAAGTAAGTAATCTTGTAGATACCTTTAATGTCATCTTATACTATTATGTCAAGCCTGACCTTCGTAACCCAAGTCTGACCTTTACTCAACTAAATCAATTTGATCTCCGAGACAGTTACGTTTATGTAAAGGTATGAAGAGGCATTGACTTATATATTACTGCATAAGGACTGGGCGGACCACATGTCACAATGATACCCCCAAACTTGGTCCCATAACGGTTTTCTCTAAACCGAAGAAAACTAGTCCGCGATCGGCTAAAAACAAATGCCATGCGATACTAACAAAGATGGCGACTAGTATTTATGTGTATAGTGAACGCGTCTGTCATTTTATATTGCATATCTTTCTTTGGACATAAGATATGTCCAAAGAAAGATATGCAATATAAAAATGGGAAAAATTAATAGGTAAAATTAATGTTCGGAAAAAGAAACAAATTGATGATGTAAGGTCATCGCTAGCTAACGTAGCGCAATAAAACGTATTTTTAGGCTAATCTCAGGAAACAGTGAACAGGTTTTCATTAATAGGCAGAGGAATAATTTAGAAAGAATGTAGACTAATATATGAACCCGTGCGAAGCAGTTGCGAGTCGCTAATAGAACTTAGTTTCATTCAGTTTTTTTTTCTAAAGGAGTCATTATCAACTCATAAACCATGGCACCACTAGGCACGGGTCTCCTCGAGATGGATTAGGCTACTAAAGGATTATTTGAATTTAAATTGCCGTTGGTTTTTTGGTGTGCAATAAATAATATTCTGTCTACGTCCAACATGGCCGACTGTGTACACGACACACCGGCTCATCAGTCTCAAATCAGCGCAATCTTTAGTGTACCGTATCAGGGTTGCGTGGAGCCACGGCTCACTCTGTTTGCGTTAGTTCACTAACTATTCTATCAGCGTACGTAGGTACGCGAATAACTCAATGCTTTGTCGACGCGTGGTGTGGTCTAAGTATAAGCGGTGGCGGTAGCGGGGTAGAGCGGTAAACATCATTAGGCTTTTATCTCTTCCCTGGGGGCTAGACAAGTTGCAATTTGACATTTAAATTGACAAACGAATAGAAACAAAATGTATGGAAATGACATTAGTGACAGCCCGATATGTCAAAAGCTTGTGTCATTTCCATACATTTTGTTTGTCGATTCGAATGTCAAAATGCAACTTGTAGTATGTTTGCGTAGTTCCATTAATTTACTTATAATATGCCTATTGTATTTTTTAAGGAAACATTATATCTATTTTCATACAGTTAAATAAATCATAAATGTTCAATTCCTTTTTTTTCAAATTTTTACATCAAAAATATTATGCCAAACAAAAATAAACAAATATAAAAATATTTTATGTGCTAAATAATGTAACATAAAACATTTGTTCTGCTGTTACTTTAAATATGTTACCCCGTGCTAAAATAAAAAATAAAATTTGCTAAAGAATCAAATCTATCCTTTCTAATCTATAATAATCAAAAAAGAAGGTAATTTATTTTTACCTTCAAAAACTGTGCAGTTATCGCCGATAACATTTTCTTAATTTCACACAACATAATATAAATTAGCTAAAGGACAACGCCTCATAAAATAAACTGATTTTGCTTTGAACAACGTGTACTGCGACATAATTTTGTCGTTGCATTATCTCGTCTCAAGTTATTGTCTCAACAAGAGATATGTTGTAATATCAAGTCTAAAATGTCAATTAAGTAAGATGACAACAGAAATAAAATCTAATGCGGGAAATAAGGTGATTCAGAATGTAATTCTTTTACGACCTGACCGAGTTACTTCACCTTGAAGGTTCATCTCTGTGTAATACCGAACAATTTAACTCCGAGAGTGGAGCGGAAAAATGGAGGAAGTTAAATAAAACTGGGACGCAGAAATGTGACGGAGATTTGAAGAGTAGTTTATTGAAAAGGAATAAGTAATTTCCGTTGAAAAGTATTTGTAAATAGTTTGACGTCGCGGAGATAAGGACCAACAGTGTTTACGATTATGATAGAAGCGTAAAGCATACTCTTTCTAAAAAAAGGCAACATGCTTCAAGCTTTTTGTCGTGTGATAAATTAAACACCGATTCCGGTTTTACAGGTGTTTTGACTTCGGCATATTGCTAGTAGAGACGTCTCCTATTGAACCACAATCTTCAACCCTCTAGTTTCCAGATATACGCGTACCTTAAAACGATTTTCTGGTCCTAATAAACATGGTCTTAATGAACTACCGTCTCGCGGTCTCTCGTGCCTTGTTGTGTGGTGATGTGGTTGCGTGCTTACCGGCATAGTTTGACTTCCGTGCAGGCTCGTGATGGCTGCCTGCGCCTCCTGGTGGGAGCTGAACTTTACGAACGCGCACCCTGCAACAATACATCGAGCATTATATGAGTGATACACGTTTGAATTGCTAAAGATAACCGATATTGGGCATTTCGTTTTTAACTTAAAACTTTAGGGCAGTGTTGTCTAAGGTCCACTATGTGGACAGGCATGATTTCGCTTTTCCCAGTTTCATTTTCTAAAATCCAAATGGAAGAAATCTTACCCTATTCCAAGTTCCACAAGTTTTGGTTGTGCATTGTCTCTCAGTGACTGACTACGATGACGTCACGGTGATGTTTTATATAATACATAGGTATAATAAAAAGAGCGTGTAATTTCACTTAAATCATATGAAAAGAAAGCAACTTTGTATGTATTTTATACTAAATAGTTCGATAGATAAATCGAATCAGTTCGTCAATCATGTATGACACGTGAAATAAAAACTGCAATAGTTTTGAAACAACAATACAAATTTTTTCAATACTTTTTCCTAGTCGCGGACTACATACAAAATTTGGTCCTTCGATACGATTGACTACAATCTGGTACCAAAGGACCAAAACTCCATATTGATCGTTCTAAAACAAAGGTTCCAAATTATAAAAAAGAAATATTAAAAATTCGATGCGGAAAAAAGGAAATCTTAAACAAGGGCTGGTCGCTACGGGATTATCGCTCAATTTTTCAATAACAACCTGTCAGAGGCTGCGGCCGCGTTCGTATCAATCTTGCTCCTCGCAGGTACAAGGGACCGGGATACGCAGGTAATCGCCAAGGTGTGTAATCAAATAACGATTGTGCGGGAGAATATTTTTGTATTATTTGGTAAATCGATATTTTTGCGCGTATTTTTTAAAAATCGATATGGCGATTTGATCTTGTACTGTTCGTTGAGTGTGTTTTGATTTTAGTTAAATAAATATATGGACTACTATTTACTCTGACTAGAGTCAATAAAATGTAAATTGTGTAAGTTCATTGTACTTTCCCTCTATTATTTTATACCACAATCCCATGTTACAACGACCAATTCATTAAATATTTGAAAACAAGTATTAGTACAAATAAAAATCCATCATCGTTATCGTTCGTCTAAAATTCAAACAAATACAAAACAATACATTTGTATTATCTTTTCCCAGATTCATCTGTATCGACATTCAGTCGGTTCGATGTACATCGATCACCGGCGGGCGCGGCGGGTCGCAGGACGCGTCGACGCCTATCAGCGTCATGTCCGCTTAATGACGACTGATGGAGCCCTTTATGAGGTTACTATCACCCGAACCCGCCAGCTCGGTTCTGCAACTAAATCAGTTATGCGGTCTCGGGTTGATCTTTTAGATATATTGAGAGTGGCAGGTGCCTCTCCCTTCGCAGTAATATCCTAAATAAATCATTATAATGCTTCCGGAAACTTGACCGATTTCAACTTGAACGTTCTAAATAGCCAACTGTTTGACAGCAAACATAAAACAATTTGTTTATCCAAAGAAACTGGTAGGTAAAATTCATCTCGTTCAGTTCCACATTGATTATGCAGATAGCTCCGTTATTATCATCTCAGATGTTTTAAGAAGCGAGCTCACAAAAGCTCCGTCGAAATTGGTCCACTGGTTTTGAGATAATCGAATATAAACAATCAACAAACTCGCCCCCTTTGTTACATCAAAACGAATATAGTACATTCCTCTCTGCGGTGGAATCATAAAAACTGTACCTACGAGTGTTATACTCGCTAAGTACGCTCGTAACTTCTTATTGAATCAGCTTTGAATCCCGCAAAAAAACCGCGCCACTGAAAGGTAAAAACTCTACCGGGAAAATGGTGGTGACTATTTTATCTTTAGCGGAGCTCTCCGCAAGGAAAGTACGATTATGCTTGACTGGCTTTTATTCGTATTATCCTTTGTTCAACTGGATAAAAGACCATAGCTGAAACGTTTTCCGAAAAGGCGCCTCAAATAAATTAGGACGCACTTTTAAGCCCCGCACCATGTTTACACCCCACCTCCTGCGAAAATAGAGACAACGCGAAATAAGCGCCGATACAGACGAGAGAAAAAAAACAATTTCTACGTCGCGATCGACGCGCGGGGCTCGCATAAAAGAATAATAACGTGGATTGTACGAGGAACACAATTTAAATGGCGACAATTGGTGGAGCAAATTGAGGAGTGACGCAGTCGGACGCGCGGCGAGGCGGCGCCGCGGGCGGCCGCACGCCGTGCCGTTACAATGAAAACGCTCGTTCCTACCTCCGGAAAAGCCATTATGAGAACGTCAGTTGGCGAGTGAGAAAGAAGTCAAAACTTCGCCGGCAAACATGGAACTATTTACTGCTTCCACATTCGGCGACGTGTGCTTGGAAGTTGGATGCAATTTGTTAACTCTTTATCGCGAGTGTAGACTCGACTGTGTGGAGATACTGCACGCGGGGGTGTGCGTGGCGCGTCGCGCGGCGGCGGCACCTCTGCTCGGCACCACCAGGTAACTTGGCCGCCAGCCAAAGATCTGTTTTCCTGTTGTTGGCGGACAAACTCACAGATCAGTTTTTATCGCGCGAAAGGCCTTTATAGCCGACCGATAGGGGGCGCCTCGGAGCAAAATGTTTTCGCGTCGCCGTCGAACACAAATATTATTGGATAGTTTTATGTATCGGAAGCATTACACGCTAAAAACTTTGGCACTCGACGTCGGATATAGCGACACTTAAAAACTGACGATAATGTAAGATGTGGTGCTACACTCGACGACTTGATTTTGCGATACGTCTATATTTCCTGTCTCGCTGACAATTCAAAGAGTAGCGATTCTAGCGTTTCAATAAGAGTGGGGGCGTTCGCTCGCAGAATATTTACTCGTCAACTTAACAGGATAATTTGTCAAAGGTTCTTTGACGACAACATTTTTTGTGTGCGCGGTGAAGAGGCACCTTTTATATGTTTGACAGACGTCATGTAAAGTAAACAGGTGCGTCGCAGACGTCGACATGTGGGCTCTTCAAAAGAACATCTTTGTGCCGAGCGCTCTCATGTGCGTTGTTTGTCAAAATATTTTTTATTGTAATATGAAAATAATATCGCAATAAAAACATGAACCTCGTAATGTTACTGAGCATAACTCCTTCAATAACAGAATAAATTACAGACTGTAAGAACTTTCAAATTGTAATAAATAACCAAGAGTAAATTATAACGCTAATGCCACGTCACGTTTACCTTATCTGAGTGTAAGTTTTCCACGTGCGTCTGTTGATACCGCTGAGCCAGAACAAGTGGGGTAAGTTGGAGAAGTTGGGTGTAAACACAGCAATAAATTAACACTGGTAACCTATCGGTTCAAGCACCGTAGTGGCCCGTTTTCTCTATTTGAATGCACCTCATGCTGGGAGGAAAGCTTTTTATTATTCCTACAAGCTTTTTAAGAAAAAAATAGATACGGTATATTTGGGCTCGAAAACAATTTTCTATGAAATTCCCAGAGTTGGTTTATACCCGGTTAATGGCAATAGGCTCGCCTCCTATTAAGTCAGAGCCAAACTGTATTTCTTAGTCTGTGGTATTTCATACATTACACAAACATACTGGCGAACTATGGGTGTACAATAGTACACCCTTGACAAACCCTTTGGAGAATACAGGTGTGATGGTATTAACTGTTTACATTAGTACACTTTGACCCTTTGGGGAATATTATTATTTCACATGAATATAATAATAGATTCTAACGTCTCTAACAACTTATTCACATTTATTAAGAAATAGAATAGAGCTTCCACGTATTTTTACTGATACATTCATATCACACAAGTTTTGTGTTAAAATGATATACCAAAACTTCTAACTGCGATATCTTTCAATAATAAATTCCAACAAATTGGAATAGTACATGAAATATGCGAAGGTACTGAAGTTTCTAGACATAGGTACCTATCTAGCTTGCTAGGTACTAGGTAGCTTCAAGTTCATGAACTATGTTCTAGAACCCTTGCCTATTTTGTAACGTATTCGTAAAAAAAATTTGTTATCCAACATTTGTACTAGGACAAATACCCTGCCCTTAAAATGGCTTGTGTTCTGATGGCAGTCGGCTCGTCTAAAATACTGATGTTCAGCAAACACTCATTTGAAGCCGACCGTAACATAATTGAAAAAAAACTAGGAGTAAAACGATTTAAAAATAAATAAATGAATATGAAAATAGTGAAGAGACGTAACAAACAATATTATAGGCCTGTTTCACCTCTGGATAGTCTCTACCCACCGGATAAATTGTAAAATGGAACAAAATTTACATAAAATTATCTGCCAAGTAATTTAACGGGAACTTAATCGGCCCTTAGCCATTATATTTCATGAACGTGACGATGTGTGTCAAACTATAATTATAAGAATAGTCACGAATGACAAGATTTCTTAACAACGGTGCAAAAGTTGTAGGTCACCTTAGAATTTCTTGCTAAGTGACTTATTGTCGAGCTAGAGTGACCCGTTTTCATATAGACGTTAGTGATTAAGCGTTTACGCGAAGAATAGAGGAGTGTCGTCACTGCGGTGACAGTCCTAACTTAATGACGTCATTGTAAAGAGGCGCGGATACCTATCAAACTATAGTCCGTTTTTTAATCTCAGAGACTAAACTGACACATGCAACTGTCAAAATTACAAATAATGATACCAGCTTTTTTGTATAGGGTCGTACCTACGATACCGGTTTGTTGAATCGTAACTTTTAGACGATTAGTTTAAAAATTTTCTATTCCAAATCGTATAATTAAAGACCAAATTAATTAAAATTGTCCGAATGCACAATAAAGTCTATGAAAGTTAAGTCGTCGTAGAGTTTTAAGTACCAAATGACGTAAAATTACCTACCAAAAAAAAACTAAGAAAGGACTTTAATAAATTTAGTCTTATGTTCCAACGAGGTAAAAAAGTATTAGAAAACTATATCAATCGCTGTAAAAAAGTTTTAGAAAACTATGTTGATTTCGCTGTCGTTATTTAGTCCTTCAAAACTCTACCTAATCCGACTCATGATTATTACGTTTTAAATAAGACCTACTATTTTTTTCAGGATAACTTAATGTAAAAAACCGACACTTCAATTTATTAGCGATAATTTTCGATAGAGGCACATTACTATTTAAGAAATGCAAAAAACTGGTATCCCACGTAATGTCACTTTAGTCTCTGAGATTAAAAAACAGACTATAATTGAGCAGTTTTTTTACTTGCATTTATTTTTGGTAATTGAAAGCAATACATACGTGGGAAATTTGAAAATCGAACAGTGGTATTTTTACTTTTAAATAATCGAAGTTTTCAAAATAATTACAAGTGGCCAGTGTCTCTTATACATAAAAACTTCTTGTCGCAAAACTTTCTGAGTGGCCTGGTACAGCATTGCCTCATTGATCTAGTGGCTAGTGGATTGCTGATCGTAAGGTTTTGGGTTCGATTCCCGGATCGGTCCCGGTAAAAAAATTGTTCGTACTAGCTCGGAGTTTAGATTTGTGCCTGGTTAATGGCAAAATGTTCGCTCACTATAACATGCTCACAAACTGTGTGTACATCAGTATTATCAGTGTATTATTACCTACGTCACTGCTTAACCCCTCGGAGAATACAGCCGTGATGGTACGAGTATCTTAAAACAAGTCTATAATCACAAACGTTCCGAAAATATAACATTACGTATAACTTTGAGTACAAAGCACGTCGTATGTAATAATCACACATAAGTACATCCAAAACCCATCGGAGTATACGTGGTTGAGAATTCAATATTACACGGGGCGCTACTTCGAATCTTTCATTTTAAACTTGTCCGTATAAAGTTCACCGCCTGTTGGAGAATGTTGGAGAATAGTGGGGAATTCTGGGTAAACAACGTTCGATCTATTATAACCACATTAGCGGGAGTGCTGGCTGAATTCTGTTATGTGTAGTTACTTGAGATACTGTTTGCGAAAATTACAATTTATAATGAGATAAGTTTCGTTTGCAGGTGTAAGTCTTCATGCGCGATTACTGTTGTTTGTAGTGAGCAGAACTATGGAAAGAATGGCTTCAAATAATGACTATGTAGTAATAGCGTTTATCACTCGCTTTAACGATGAAGGAAAACATCGTGAGGAAACCTGCATGCCTGAGAGATTTTCTCAACGGCATGTGAAGTCTGCCAACCCGCATTAGGCTAGCGTGGTGGACTATAGCCTAATCCCTCTCATAGAGAGGAGACCCGTGCCGAGCAGTGGGACAGTATATGGGTTGATTATTATTATTATAATAGCGTTTAGCATGTTTTTTAATAGGTATTATTTTTACCAGCCCAAAAATCAACTTTTCTTAAACTACAAATTTACAACTGCCTTTTAGTCAAGTGGTTGTAAGCGCGACTGCTACGGTCGAGAGCCTGGGTTCGATTCCCAGGTCAAAAACGTGTTATTGGGGTTTTCTTCAGTAGCGGCTCGGAGTTTGGTTTTAAGCCCGGTTAATGGCTATAGCAATAGCGGTTACTGCCTAACCCTTCGGAGAATACAGGTGTATTGGTATGTAGTTGAATGTTAAAATCAATTCAAGTTGTTTCACAAAAGAAAGAATTACTAAAAACTATTGCGAGTCGTTGATACCGTCGAACCAACTTATTTCTTCCTACCCAAAAATAGCGCCACGTCTAAAATATTACGCGTATATTGAAAGTAGGCGGTTCTGCCTAAAAAGGGCTCCGTGTATTTTTACGCGGGTCCCAAGGGCATGTTCCGACTGAGAAACACCTCTCCCTATGCACACTGGGCTGACAACCGCTTTTTCCCAATTCAGTTCGGCGGCTCACTTCACATCGGTTCAATGAAGTCGGTACAATTTTTCATTCGATTTCGTGGATCGCACTCGGTGCTCACTGACCCCGCCGCCGGGTGCCCCGAGTGCCCTCAACTGATAACAACTCCACTGAAACACACCCTAACTTCTGTGACGTTCTTATCGCCTCAATTTGTTCCCGCCTTTGAAATATCGTTGAAATTTTTGACATTAACACTTGAAGGAAAGAATTGTTAGACGTCGATTGGTTCTTGAAAAATAAATGTTTTATGCAATCAAATTTAATATTAATATTTCTGTAGGCCGCCTAAGCAACGATGTTATTAAATTTAAAAAGTGATTTTTTATTCGGCAAAATATGGTAATTTACGTAATGACTACATTTAAAATTTTTGTATATTTTTTTATCACCTAAGCGGCGTAAAAAATGCCTGACTAATATAAAAACATAGGTGCTATTGCGCTACATATACCTAAATACCTATATACCTAAACACAGTTAGCTGGTGTACATTTTGTAATAGTCGTTAACCGAGCACAAACACTTTTGGAAGGCAGCTGGCATCAATTGGATGAAAAGAGCTGAAGATCGGGCTCTGTGGCGTTCACTAAAACAGGCCTACGTCCAGCAGTGGATGAATACAGGATGAAAATGATGAGCACAATAATAATATATAATAATAATATCTTGGGACATTTTACACAGCACCATCTAGTCCCAAACTAAGCAGAGCTTGTACTATGGGTACTAGACAATGGATATAATACTTATATATATATATATTTTTTGTAAATACATACTTATAATACATATGAAACACCCAGACAAACACAAACACCCAAGTTCATCACATAAATGTTTGTGTCCTGTGTGAATCGAACCCACTACCTCGTGATCAGCAGTCCGGTACTCGAACCACTAGAGCACAGAGGTCGTACAAACTCTATGGTTCTAATGAGAATTACAGATAGTTTTTTTTTTGCGGAAAATCGACATGGTATACCGACGCCTGGCGGGAGGCGGCAGGATATGTCGGATTCATACCGACTAGAAACCGCAGTTGCTATCACTTGCCCTTTGCGTACCCCAATAACACATTGCTCGGGAATCGAACACACTCTCAGCCCCGCGGTTGCCACCAAACACAGATTGTTACAAAATTCAAAGCTTAATTTGGTGTACATTTTGTTTACTTTAACAAAAGAAAGCAAGCAAGCTAAATTGAGTTTGGTACAGTCTTGTACGTCGCGGAGAGCAAGAAAAATATTTTGGTACAGAACGTAAATAAGAAGAGACATGAGAATAATTCCTGCAGCAGGTTGTTAGTATGAAATAACGATGCTAGTTTTACTTGTCAAAATAATAGAGAGCGAGCGAGATGACGGAGTTCATACGTCTGTTGTATGCGACCTATATGTTTGGAGTTAGTGTTTGTGTCTCAGGAAACAGTACATAGATAGTACATAGATAGGTACACTAGCTATGTGCCCCTGGTATTATCTGTGATGTTTTTCTGAATCACTAAATAATATACCCTCACGTCTGTATTGTCGGAGGGTTAGGCAGTTGTGTATAATTGTATATACACACCTACAGTTCGCGAGAAGAAGAATTGTGGGTGTACATTTATATGCACCTTGCTATGCCTTCGGAGAATACAGGCGTGATGGTGTTTAAGGCTATGTATGTAAACCTAGGGTAAGGTCTTCCACTTCCTGGTTTTCCTTGAATTTTGCCTTCTAAGATTACACTGAAGAAACTGTTTTTAACCCCCGACGCAAAAACACCGGGGTGTTATAAGTTTGACGTGTCTGTGTGTGCGTGTGTGTGTGTGTCTGTCTGTGGCGTGACATCAAAATCGGTTCATCCGATCGGATGAACCGATTTTGATGCCACGATTTTGATTTTGATTTTGTTTTTTTTTATTTGAAAGGTGAATCAGTCGGGAGTGTTTTTAGCTATGTTTGATGAAAATCGGTTCAAGATGGCCGCCGCCACAAAAAAGCGAATAATTTTTTTTTTCAAGTGGCTCATCGTCTTTTCTCTCCTGTTTAACACAAGATTAACAATGTAATAAGAAACTAAAATCTATTCTCTTTCTCTATATGTCAACAAATTAAGGTTCGAGTATTTTATTCCCAAAACACATGACGAGCTAAACTACGCTCATTATTAAAAGGCATCGTACAGTTTCGTTTAATATTTAACATGGCCTCCGCGCCGGGCCGCGTATCACTTAAAATAATAAGGATTTCTCGTTGGAGATTACGCAGTAACCCTCCAGAGGATAATTAATGTTATACCGTGAATATTAGCTTTTCAATTAGCCGTCTTTTAGTACCTCAAAATGGGTCTCGTGTTTCTGCGAGCGCGGAGAGGGTTATTTCTTTCGCCCGTTACACCTGTAAGACGTAAGGCGATAGTTAATTAAAATCTGCTCCCGCGGGAGCCGTGTGGCTCGGCTTCGGCTCGGCTGCGGCCCTGCGCGGCCTACGGGTTGAGTACTCCGAGGTTTTTGTTGTGGAAGATATTTTATATTGTGCGTTGACACGTTTTTTGATGCTGTAAGTGTATAATTGTGTGGGAGAGAGAGAGAGAGAGTAATTTTTGGAAGGAAATGTTTTTTCAGATGTTTCAAGCTTTATTTCGTAAGATTTTTTCGCGTAGGCTAGCTTTTTTCTAAAAGTACGATAACAATACAAATAATCCTAAGCATACGTTCAAAAACAGAATTTGACAAGTTTCACCACAAACAATTTTTATATCAATAACTAAACTACTTCACACGCAGCAATAAAAACTATGTCTGCGAACAAAACAGCTTTCCGAAACGTTTTTAAAGTGAATACGAATCCGCTTCTTTCAGCACAAAAGACTGTCGCGCTGCCAAAGTTTATTAGGGACTTTAGCGTGGCGTCCTTTGTTTTACAATCAAGTTACATTAGAACAACGGGCCCATTGCAAAGTCTTCAACAATGGGTTGTTGAAGTCGTTCCGAACATTCTCCGGGTGAGTTTGCGTGTTAAAACGACAAAATGGTATTTACGCACGATTGGCTCGCCATAAACCGATGAAGACTGAATAAGGTGGAGTCTGCACGCGTGTGGCCGTAATACAGTAACTTATCGAAAATTGCACGATAAGGTCTTTGAGCTCGTCTCTAGAGCCCTTTCTTTCCATTCGCGCTGTTCGAAATTGCACCATGGGATCAGGGATTATTTGCAATCATATTTGGTGAAAGTTATTTATGTTTAGCATATAAAGGCAGTACCTACAGATTATATTTGTAACTACCACCAAAGAAGTTCAAAGGTATACTTAATTTACTTGTCTTAATTAAATTCTAATGTATGCTACCTTACAAAAATGTTGTCAAATTATTGTCACTGAAACGAATGCAAACATTATTAGTTTTTCTGTTTTGTTACAAGTACCTAATCAATAATTTTAAATAAATAATAATAAATAAATATCCTGGGACATTTTTACACAGCACCATCTAGTCCCAAACTAAGCAGAGCTTGTACTATGGGTACTAGACAATGGATATGATACTTATATACTTTTTTTTTGTAAATACATACTTATAATATATAAGAAACACCCAGACAAACACAAACACCTAAGTTCATCACATAAATGTTTGTGTCTTGTGGGAATCGAACCCACGACCTCGTGATCAGCAGTCCGGTACTCGAACCACTAGACCACAGACGTCGTCAATTTATTTTATTATTTTCATTCATTTTTAATTCATTCACATTCGCAGACGAATATGTATATGTACTCAACGCGTATCAAATAACATTTCTAAATAACACAATTACGTTAATTCATCTATTTGAATTTAATTATAACAATGACAGATACATCAAACAACAATACGTGGTGGGCCACAAAGTCCGCGGGCGGTTACATTCCTGTTAATATCAATTAAATTACTTTCGAATATAATTTCCGTTACGCCGCGTTCCGAATTGTTTAATAACAATGCAAATTACATTATGTACTTAAATTGTATAAAGCAAGTTTGTGTTGAAAATTGTTATTTAAATTTTAATTTGTAGGGAGAAATTTGTATTATTACATAGTTTATTGATTCTATTGAACTATGTAACGAAATTGAGTTACGAAGTGTAACTAAAAGTTATTAACTGTAGTAACTTTGATGTATTGAGTGGTGTAATTAAATTAGTTGTGAATTCATATTATTTGAGTTACTCTCCTACTTAATTGAGTCGGTATTATATCTAGACATATTAGTACTTATAGAACTGTCTTGATAGTGTCAGCGATGGTGCGTTGGTTGTTTTTTATTGTTTGAAATCATTGCCTGCATCGTCAATTAGCATCTACCTCAGGTTAAGTACCGTTGTGGTCGACGATTATTAGGTTTTATTTTTAGGTTTATGAAAAAAGCATACGTTCGTACTACACATACAAACGTTTTATAAAATAACAAGTACTGGCCGGTGTGAAATTATGGATTTATTATGATTTCGTATAAGTAATTTTAAAAACTTAGTGATATATTAACTACGTTCATAACAATAGCCTTGCGTACAGGTTACAGTGACAGTAACGTACAGCCCTGAGGGAAAAGCTTAACTTATTTAATTCCAACATATTTCAACGTCCACGCACGTAACAGTTTTTACAAACCCAGCGGCCACTACAACCAATTTTAATTTCATTATATCGAGATACAAATCGCGCGTCTTCGCGTTTTTACTGCACGATGTAGATAGAAGTGTCAGTGCAATGCGATTGCGATAGCCGGCACGCGACCGCCCGCTGCGTGGCGCCACTATCAACGTAATGTCTTGATCGGTGAGCGACGTAATCCAACTTAATTTGTATGGAAAAATGCAAGATTTACTAGTTGGGTTAAGGAAACTTATATGTACATTTTTAACGTATATTTGGTTCGTTTTTGTTACAACAAAGGTTGTGTGTTTAATTTTATAAATATAGGAAATCCTTATACTAATAACGCACAGCCGCAAATTTTTGCGTGATTTTTATTGCACAAAACTGGAGAATTTTAATAGAAACAGGTAACTGGAAACCCGGGCAGGCCACGGAGGAAATGGTCAGACGACCATCAACTTTGGACACTGAAGAGAAGTTGCGTAACAAAGAGAAAAGTGGAAATAATAGGGGGATCTCTTCTACCCAGGACTGGGACAATGTGGCTAAATAAAAAGAAATAGGTATATTATTTAATCGGTAACAGTAAATAATTAATTTACCTGCGTGTACATTATGAATCTAATTGCCATAATTCAAATGTACATACATTAGTAGTAGTATATAATGTTTAAAATATTAATAACTCAACTAGCTGATGAGAAAGCTTTTAGAAACCACTCATATTCATATTAAACTGATATCATATCGTGTAAGTACTCCAAAGTTTCTTTATATAATTAATTATTATTTTTAACTTGAGTAATAAATTGCGTAATTATTTAATGTTTGATACTTAATTAACTTTTAGTTTAAAACATTTTGAGTTGAGATCGCAATTTTCTCTAATTATTTAACGAACTTACAATTTAAAGATAAGGTTAATATAAAAAATGAAGATCGCGAAGAAGTAAATAACATGTTAAGCCGCATTAAAATATTAAAAAGAGTGCAAATTATGAAAAAACAAAGAAAATAAGAATGAACGGTGGTTTGAAATAGATGACAAAAAAACTAGAAAATTTTTGAAAAAAAAACATGGTTTGTTCCCTTCAGTACCTACATTTAAACCAAAAAGCAACGAGGCATCAAAAATGCGTACCTTAGAAATCGTAAAAGATATAAAAGCACTTAATACGAAATAAACAAACAAGAAACGCCCCGAAAATCGATCCAATAACCTTAATCGCGTCGAGCCGCAATATTAAACGAGGCATAAAAAGATAAAGGCCGCGCCACACGTATACTTTAAGTGTCTTCGCGTTGAGCAGCCCGTGCTGCCTTTAGTAGCAGTTTATAACTACTTTGCAAGCACACTGGCGTACACCAGCCCTTATGGAGGCTGTGAAAAGATATAGCGCCGACTTACCGCGCGCGTAGTGAATACGAATATCGTGTGAATGGTGCGTACCGATGGACAGAGTTATAGCGAATCGTTTGCTTTTTAATATTGAGTGTTTTTATGATAATACGAGTGGGGTTTTATCGATATCGGATGTGGCTTTGTGTGGAAACGTGGAACACCTCTACGTGTGCCTCCTGACTAGTCTGTTAAATGCTTTTTCTTTTTATATCTTCGGATAATTCGAAGACCGTAAGAACTTTTTTTGGCTTCATAGAATTTTCGAATACATTTTTGTTGGTATTGATTCTAAATATACTCGACGTAGTTTTTATTTTTATTAAGTGTAGGTTTTAATACAAAAAAGTTAATTATGTTTTTACCTTACATACTTTATTCGTTTATATTATTGGTAAACAAAACCTGTGTGTGTACTAAACAAGAAATTTTGCGCAGGTTTATTAGAATATGATGTTAGGACTACATAAAAGTTGAGTTACGATACCCTCTGCTCGGAAAACAAAAACTATTTGCCCTCAAGCTTATACTGATAAACATTCAACATTATATTTGCTTATTCCGAGATTAGCATAGAAAAACCTATACAGAATACTGGGAAATCGATATAAACCGTGACTCAATCCGGCGACAGAGCCGGTATCTATTCCGGACAATTAACCGGCGGCTTGCCCGCGCCTTATCTTCGTCGGCAGCCCTTCTTAGCGCGAACTTAGCCGCGAAATAGGTCAGTGCAGACCCTTATTAACACCCATTGTAGACGTAGTGGGCTGTTATTGATTATTGATGGGGGAAAAAGTTTTGGAATTGTCGATTAGGGGAGTGTGGTGGGAACATTGTAATGATGATGTTGGGTTGGTGTTTTAATTGGTTTTGGCACTTTAGGCGGAATTGGGTCAGTGCCCTTGCAGCAGGCTAACATGCTTCAACTAAGAAGACTCAAAGTCAAACACGTAGATACAACTAATAATAATAATATTATTATTTTTAAGTATAATGTACTTACAGTATTCTAGACAAACCTCAGTGGTTTTTGGTCTACTGTTATTTGTGTAAACTTTTTGAGTGAAAATAAAGAAAAAAAAACTGGAAGGAAAAATAAAATTTATTTTTAAGTTCCTCTACGCTATACAAGAAAAAGTTATAGTGTATATTACCCATAAGACTTTTTTAAATCTTTAGCTGAGTTCAGTTTTTAGTCGAAAAATTCGTTGCAATCGCAAAATATTAGCTGCTAATTTTCGGGCACTCGTTGCAAATGTTGCAAGACCTAACTGTGAGAACTAGGTTACTTTTCATTACAAACTGCACCGTATTTAGCTAATACAACTAGCAAAGTTGCAGCTACAAACTTTTGCGACCAAGCTAAAATATATAGCGAGCTAGTTGCCAAACTGGGCAAAAACGTAGCTCAACTATTTAGTCAAATAGTTTTCTTTACTAGCGTCGGGCAAAGTAATTAATTAGACATTATGTAGGCAAATAGATTGAAAGTTCCATTGCAAAGTGTATCATCATTTAGATAGTGTAACGAGGACGTCGGTGATAGCACGTACACCCAGCTCTTAATAGCTCGCGATAAATACTGAACTAGTGATTAAGTGCAAGGGAATTAGCGGAGCGAGTCCACGATCCCTTTTTTAAAAAAAAAGGAATGTGTTAAGAACTTTTTCTTTATAATTTCACACGTCAGTGAAAAGCGCGCGAAATTTTTTGACATTAAAATAAGAAAACGTAAAAGTTATTTGTTTTTAGCTAACCCAACAACAAAAAGTTTTTCCTGTTTTATTTTTTTTCTTTTCTTAATGTACTGTCGAGCAGGGGCATTAGGTGGAGTGAGTAGAGAACTAAAAAAACTTGTCTAAGAAAAACAGGTGCATTTACATTTTTCGTGGTATATTATTTACAATATCTATGGCCCAGAAAATTGGTAAGATAAATAATGTGCAGTTTTAGAGTCGGTAAGATTCTCTAGCAAATTTGGACGAGAATTTTCCGATGATGGATTTTGATGCATGAGTATTTCTTTTTACTTTTTTTTTATTGCCACCTGTATAAAGCTGGGGTCCTATTTTCCTATATACGCGGTGTATCAGTGTTTATCTACTTGGACCACAAACGATACTAGTGTTCAAAGCACGCAACGCCACCATTTTTTAACCTCTCACCATTTGTAGTCGCCTCGCTTACATTTTGATAACAACATTAAAACAATGCGAAAACCCTAAAGGGCTACCCAAATTGCTATCGACACGAACTTTCAATATATATTTTAAAGTTAGCACATAACATATTTTTTTTTTAGATTTATTGTTAAAATGAATGGTAGCCATTTATTTTCAGCAATTTCGTTCCAAATTTGAATACTGATTAGTACTTGAATGTTAGTTTTCTAAATTTGAATATTTATTAGGATATTTTTAATGTCAGATTTATGAAGTTTAAGTAAGACATCTATGTTATTTATATTTTTTTATGTTATTTCATAAAACAGACTGACAAGACCACAAGTTACCCAAAACGGTGTAGTATAGAAAGTTATTTACAGTTTTTAAATTGTTACTTATGTTTGTTATAGGTGAAAAACAATTAAATTATCTATTGCACGTGACAAAACTTAAATGCTCAGAAAAAAAAACTATAAATCATACCATATCTACAAATATTATCATAAATTATCATCTCGCAAGTCGCTCAACAAATGTACAATTCAATTAATTCCCCCAAATGTATGGGCAGTCCATCTTTAACTCAGCATAATCCTGCGCAGGGCTCAACACAGTTATTAATTGCTCCAATAATATGCAAATATGTCCCGTCCTTACATAGTAATACCCTTCTGTTATTGCCAACAATTTTTCTTTATTTTTATTCGTTGCGTTTTGGTACTGTTTTTGTTTGTACTTTGAGACGTGTATGAATACAGATGGAACAACTTTATGAGGAAGAGTTAGGGTTTGTAAAAGTAAAAAAAATATTATTTTTAACTATCGACCCGTGTGCAGCATCATTTGCGTATTTTTCCGCTAGATGAAAAAACAAAAATGACGATTTTAGTCTCTCTGAAGAAGGTAGAGTGCTCTGCATGGGTAAATTGGAGGACTCACTTTTGTGGTAAATATTTTTTTTGGGTTGCGTAAAATTCTCTTGCATCCTGTATGGGTCAGACTCATAATAATTAAAAACCGCACTTGCGTAGTCTTGTCTTATATTATTATGTTATGACGGGAAATTGGGAGACATTAATTTGTTTCTCTTAAACTCTTTGTTAATCACAAATCTTTCTTTCCTACAATACGTCTTATTGTTTTGCAAATTACAGATTTCCATGTCACGTGCAGGTATTTGTGTGTGCACTAATGTTCTAAGCCGTTAAATATTTACATTTCTATTTCCCTTGCAGTTATGAATGAATAAACAATACGTTACTTGCCATAATAATACTTTTTTTGCACGTACATTATGAACGTACTCATTGTGATATGACATTTTCGCATGCTTCATAAGTCTAGTGGTTGACTGCTGACTGGGTTCGATTACCAGGTCGAGCAGTGTTGTATTCTTCTAAAATTCCAAGGAGCAGCTCAGAGGTACAAATCCAATTTTCAAGCTGCTGCTAAGGACGAAGAAAAACCCAATAATGTTGGCCGTGAAGCATTACAGTCGCGCTTATTACTAGTTAACTAATAAGGCATTAGGCAGAGAGTTATTTAACTCTGTAAATAGCTACCTAAGGGCTTGTTTTTTCCACTTCCTAGTAAGTTGCCGTTAAATTACTAGCTAGATAATTTCGGTGGTTATCTCCAGCGACATAGGTGGTGAAGTGTACTTTGGTACACTTATCTTCTAAAACTTAATACCCTTAGTGTACTTTGGTACACTTATCTTCTAAAACTTAACTTTTTAATACTCTATATTGCTAGTAATCTTTACTAAAACCGTGCTATTCTCCCACCATCATCTACTTTTATTGCGCGGCTAAGATTAATCTATTAAGCCGCTATAAAGCTGTGTACACACAGCGTGGTGCAGCCGTGATCGCGGTGAGTGGTGGCCGGCGACCGTAAAAATAATGGGCGGCTCTCGATCGAGCGTGTGCGCCAGTCCTGTTTAAATCTACCAGAATATATGTCATTGTTTGCTGTACATTGCGAGTTTAGTATTGAATATGTATTGTATATAGTTGTTGTAGCGGGAAATGGATGCAATAATCATTGTACTTATACATTTTGTAATAATACTAATTCTTTACTGCTAAGAATTTCATCATCATTATGAAACCATTAATTGTCCACTGCTGGCCACGGTTCTCCTCTCAGAATGATATACCACCACGCTAGCCTAGTGCGGGTTGGCAGACTTCACACGCCGTCGAGAAAATCTGTCAGGCATGCAGGTTTCCTCTCGATGTTTCCAAAAGAAGAGTTTCTTCATAGTCGATTCTTATTATATTAATGTTATTCTTTATCTATTAATATGCAGACCTTTTTCCTTTGTCATATGGCAAATGTATTTTGTGTTATTTCAGTAACTAGTGGTACGTACGGCACGTGTCTTTGTCTACGAAAATAACTTGACGTAATGTCATTACGTTGATGGAATAATTTATTACTTTCCATTATACTGAATAAAGAGTTTCCTGTGTACTGTTATGAGTATAAAAGTAATAAAATATGGGTAGTTAAAGTTACCATTAGTGCATATATAAATAGTACCTATAAAGTATTAATAAATAAATATTAAATATGTTGGGACACTTTTACACAGCACCATCTATTCCCAAACTAAGCAGAGACTTGACTACTATGAGTACTAGACAATGGATATTATAATACTTATATACTTTTTTGTAACTACATACTTATAATACATAAGAAACACCCAGGACAAACACAAACACTTATGTTCATTACATAAATATTTGAATCCCGTGGGAATCGAAACTAGATCACAGACGTATTTTTAACTGATGAAAAAAGTAGAAGGTTTTCAAGTCACTCACAGTTCGCCGATATGTTTAGATCCCATTTAAAATGAAATGTAATCATGTAATGAAATCACGAATAAGTATAATTTAAATACCTAATGAGCAGCCCGTTTGGGGAAGTACTTCCACCTTACAGAAAACTGCAGCCAAATAACCCACTTTATTGTGTGTTGTGTTCCTGCAGTGAGTAAGGTTTCCAGAGCTCCTTCTAAGGATGCGCTGCGCTGGCAGCAAGAGGAATATTCCCTCAAACTGTCGGCGCAGTGATTCCTCCTTAAACCTCTAAGAGGTTTCTAGGGTCGGCAACGCGCGAGTGATACCCCTGGTGTTGCAAGCGTCTATATGCTAAGGTAACCACTTACTATCAGGCGGGCCGTATGCTTGTTTTACACCTTAGTGGTATAAAAAAATAATTTCCTTTGCACCGCGCAGTCGGGGAAAAAGTCAATCTAAATTGTGAACGATACGTGCTAGAAGATTGAACTGTATTTTAAATTACCTACACGGAAGCATTTCTTTTACGTGTTTTTTCATGTTGTTCACGTAACCTTGTAATGGATATTGTGCATGGTGCAATTATCGCTAACGTTGAACAGTTTAGTTAGAAATTGAAATTATAAAAGCTAAGTTGTTTGTTTAAGTTTCAAACCGATTATTCGATTATGATGTATACATTACATTATGGAAGTAACACACCATCATGCCTGTATTAAGGCAGGGTTAGGCAGTACGTTTTAAGAACAATATAATAGAGAGCAAGAATAATGCCAGAAATCCAGTAGCTACTGATAATTCCAAAGAAAAAGAAGAAAACCTAATCCTTGCTCACGGTCAAACATTTATTAATTAACCAAAACAAAAAATATAAACATATTTTTTTTAATAACCACAACGTTATATTTCTATTTAGCGATTATAATTATTAATTCTATGCTTAATTAAGAATTCTATAGACCATTAATTTGTTTCTTTTGTTTCTGTCAGACGAAACCTTTTATGAGTTTAATTGACATAAATCTGAGATGGAAACCGTTTAAGTTCTCTCAAAATTAAATCTAACGAGCCGTTGATACAAAGAGTATATAAGGAGTCTTCGGTAAGCAACATTTTTACATAATGCATGTATATTTTCAACATATATCGGAGAGAAAAACATTTTGGAGTGACGCAATAAAGGCATAGAAGCCCCTCTGTTTAAATAAGCCAACATCAAAGGAGGCTCAAATATTGCCTTCTATTGAACTCAATGAAACAATTTTATGTATTCCCAGTTTTCTCTGTTTTTATATTACTTAGAAAACAGCTCCTTTATAAATAAGTTGTAGCTGTTGATATTAAAGAAACCCACATTTAAAACACATCAATATTTAGTGCGCCTAAATCGTTTCAGCATCGTCTAAATATTTGTTTTTGTAAGTATATTATAACTGTTCATATTCCTGGCCTATTAATCAATTTCAATTATGAAGAAAAACAAACTCCGCCATCACAGCCCAACTTGCCTAATAATGAGATTCGCAAAGTTCCAAACTAAAGTATCTACGAATAATAAACAACACGTAATAATATTCCAAACATGATTATGCTATTAAATCGAGTGCTATAAGCGAATCGATTCGAGTAATCGAGTCAGTGGAGTAAACAGAATCGATACGACTCATCGCATTCGGATCACAAAGTGGATTCGAGTTTTTAAACGCCGCCATTTTCGGGGATCCGGCCAGGTGATCGGGCCGGCGCAAAGTGATAGGTGCTCCATCTAATCTCCCGAACGGCGGCTCAATCTTGTCTTCAATCGAATCTCCTTGATTGCGTCAAGCGTCGATATATAGGGAAATTTCATCCGTGCGCCTAATAACATTGACACGGGACTGATATCTGTGCGAAGGAAAACGCCTTTCTTTTAAAACAATGAAAGCAAACATGAGACTTCACTTTATTACTCCGTTTGCAGCAGACTTTAATTAATTAGTGTAAGTGCCGGTGAGTCTCGGGAGATTGGTCATTAATTAAATGGGTCTTTGGCTATCGATCTACTGGCAAACAATACACTTTATTACTTTTATTACCCATTTCATTCGCTGTCTACCGGCTCGTGCCGCGGTTGCTTTTTACTATTAATGAGTGGTCCTGCATTGGCCAAGGAATAATGGGAAATGTATAGCTTTCTTTATTCTCCGTACAGTGTGGCACAGAGTAACGTATTCGATAGTAATTTAGTTGGAAGGCTGTTCGAACGTCAGCGCTAACACAATCAATGTTGTAGACTGTGGATTTAAGTGAATTATGACAACATAGTAGGCGTATGCCTGTACCGGTAATTATACACAACACAATGTAACCTGTCCATAATTATACATTCGATTGTGTTTATTTTGGATGGGTAGCAATTTCATTCCAAAAAGACACGTCAAATTGAAATTTCCAAGCTCTAATTAAAACGGAATCTACATAACTTAAACAGAATAAATTTCACTGATGAATATTATTCATAATCACCGATAATGTTACCTTAACGATTGGGTTAATCGTGGGAACCAATAAATGCGGAGGATATCCGTTGAATTAATTTTATAACATTTAAATTTGATGGCGTTCACTTTTAAATATTCATTCGGCCATTAAAAGTGTCCATTAGGGCAAATCGCGGCCACCGGGCGTTATTAAAAATCACCGGGAGTGCTAATAATGTGGCGAGTGATCGTGATATTTTCTCGTTATGAACGATATTAGTCGTGTAATATGCCGTGACGTTTTAGAAAGGGGTGGACAAAGGTACTAGGTAAAATATATAAACACTACAAAAGTGCTTTTTCCGAAGCGATTTTTCCATTAATTAACGATCGAAACTTTGAGATAACACCAATGTCACTATAGTATTGGTCCGTAAATACTATGTCCGTAATACCAAATTTTTTTTTTGTCGTTTAGGAGAAAATCACTTTTGAGTTTTGCCTAGTGTTTACAGTCTTATCTATATCAAAACATAGTATACTTAAGTTTTTAAATATACATTTAACCCAATTAATGGGTTAAATGTATATTTAAAAACTTAAGTCCTAGAATGACAGACTTCACCAGCCGTCGAGGAAATTTTTCCTTAACCTGTCAGGGATGCAGGTTTCCTCACAATGTTTTCCTTTACCGTTAAAACGAACGTGAGAATTACGCACATGTTTTCGTCCGTTTCGTCGAAAAGTCCGAGTAAGAACAATATATAAATAACCTTAGAGCAGAGTATATAACATAGGATATCATATACTAAGCATCTGATATTGCCCCTACGGAACATCACCAAACGCCTCGCGAGCATCATGCACTCAAAATAATTTCTTATGCATTTAGACTACTAAGTGTAACTTCGCAGCTTTGCAAGTTCTCAGCCAACTATCGCTTTACTACCCAACTTCTGTTTCAAATAACTCTACACCCGCTAACAGCCGCTTAAATCCAATCTTATTACAGTTTTAGAATGCCAATTAGGTACAATATTTCTCCATTAGCAACGTGCCGAAGGAACCATTTGTAGGGGAGCTTGGCAGAATGCCTGTTACCTTCGCTTGTGTCGCGGTAAAAATACGTTTTAGGTGACTTTTAGGAAACACTAGAAGCGGTGCAAGTAGATTTGTTTTAAACTCTTCCCTGCGGTGTGACTCGTTCAATTTTTTTTCCTGATTTTTCCTTTTTAGAATTTCAGCTCAATCAACGGTGAGTGGTGGTGGTTTGAGTTGATAGAGCAGTCAGTCACCTTTTCCTCTTGCATATACAGATGACAAACAAGCAGGCGGTAGTCACCTGAGAGTAAATGGTCCTCGGCACCCATAGACACCCCACACTAGAGGAATTGCAAATATAATGGTTAAAACTTTAGTAGGAAGATCATTCCACATTTTCGAGGGCCGTGGAAAAAACTGAACGACGCTCTAACATTCTCTATGAGTATGATGATATAACATAATCAGTATTCCGTGACGGGTTAAGTAGAGATGTGTATGTGATGTACATTTAAATTTCTCACCATCAACTTTACAAAAACTGGAGCTTCGATACAAAAAAACAAAATTCATAGACTAGGTCAATGTGCAGTTGCAAGAGAAATTCATTTATTTTCTACAGCTGTACGACTAGGTATAGTTAAAGTTTAAGTAGTTTACAGTTGCTGCTTGACCTGCTTTGGGTGAAGCGTGAAGTTCTCCTATTGTCTACTGAGAATTGAATACAAAGTTGCATGTTTGTTTACATTTCATTGATCTGTATTTTTCTTCTGCAAACTCTTTGGGGTAAATAGATAGAAGCTGTTTTGAGACGAGAAGTATGTTATATTAATAAAATAAAATTGAATTTAAGAAGAATTAAAATACTAACAAATCAAAACGGTGTTTCCTTTTTGGACGGACATAGGCTTTTGTCTAAAAAACTGTTTTACAATGCGAATAAAACCGCGGACGAAGTTAGTATGTCACATTGTATTCACCATAACCTATCATAACCTATTGTCTGTGGACCTATCCGAAAATTACTCACAATATCCGCGAACATTTCTCAGCGATAAAGAACACGTCTTTGTCAATTTCCCGAGAAAAGCAGGCCGGGCGTTGTGATAACTGCCCATTGAAAGGGTTACTCGCTCGGTTCCGGGTCCACTGCTATTGCAGAGAACTTTCTTTTTCAGCGGTTTTATAACTTGAAGATTTTTTAAGGCAATGAGATAATGCAAGCTAGGCTTTATTGAGGCATACTACTAACTATAGGAACACACATTATATATAAAAATTTTGTGTATTGTTTTAGTGAAAATGAATTAGTTTATTAATTTTTATTACCGTTATAAAACTGCTTCGTTAGCATAATGGTCTCAAGCGCGACTGCTACGCTCGAGGTGCTTGCTGGATTCGAGTCTTGGATTGAGCAAAGTTAAGTTGGGTTATTGTATGAAATTTTCAGCTAGCAGCTTGGAGTTGATTGGATTGAATTCAGAGTTGCATGGCAATAGGGTCGCCCTTATTACATATGACCTGAACGAACTGTGGGTGTTATTTAGTACGCGTCTGTCTAACTCTTCGGGGTTCATGGTTGATAGTATGTATGTATAACAAAAGTTTACTCATTTTTAATAGCGATTACCTTCGGCTATATTTTTTCTTAGGGTCGACACTAATCAAAGTTTTGCTCAAAAAATAAAATTTTGCTTAATATAGTTCAGTAGCTCCATTATCGCTCAACTTTTGATGGCCCTCAGTCCTAAGGAGTCATGTTTGCACGTGTTTGGGCCTGAAGCGGGTCTTTGGGTTATAAAGCCGCCCTTTTTAAAAGCCTTGTATTGAGTGCGGCTAAAAACGCCCCGCGTTCAAACGCCAGTTAAAGAGATTACGGATGAGGAGGTTCCTCTCTCTTTGTTTGTGTTTGTATGGATTTTCCCTTCTTAATTTCTTTGGTTTTGAGTGTCTGAAGTGGCGGTTAATGGGCGCTTCTTTACGTCGTAAATAAGTGGGGCATTGAATTTATAATATTTTTGGTGAATGAGCTTTTTTTTAACATACATTTTAATATTTGGGATATTGTATGTACCTACACAGTAACAGCACCATGTAGTCCCAAACGAAGCAGATCTTGTACTATGGGTATTAGATAATAATGGATATAATACTTATAAACTCTTTTGGAAATATGTTATGAAAGTGCTTGTTTATCTATTAACTCTATTTTTTTTTTATTTGGACAGAACTATGCCTTTCGGGCCTAAACAGGTTTTTTTTTGGGTTATGGCTCCATCGAGCCTAAACAGGTTGCAATTTGGCTTTCGACAAACGAATAGAAAAAAAATGTATAGAAATGACATAATTGACAGCCCGATTTGTCGGAAGCTTGTGTCATTTCAAAATGGAACTTGTCTAGCCCAGCTAAGCCTGGGGTATTGAAAAGTGTTTGACTTTTTTTCCTTGGCGTTTGCTAAAATCAGAAAAATAGTAAATAATGCATTTGGTTAAGCCACCTATATACCTTTGAGATCCTTTGTATAAAAATACTACCCAATCATACACAAAATATGACTAAAATCCCAACAAAGACAGTAAATAATCCCTAATCTTACAAAATATCAGTGTTGCCATACAAACCCAATCAAAAGCGTACTTATACGTATGGGTATAATAAAGGAGTCTTATATGGAATAGTTGGAGGTCGCAAGCGGTGGACTAATCTTAGCGGATAATCCGTTATCAATGAGACGTGAGAGCCGCTCGGTTATATGCCTCCTCTGCCCACGCCGCCATCGATCCCGCCAACGTATGTAATTAATATTTTGCCTCTTTATATACAAGTATTTAGTGAAGAAATAATATTACCTGCTCGCTTTTAGCGTGGTCTAGCTTTAGATAATTAGTGTTTTGATTTGTGATATAATATGTAAAATTTTAAATAAAGTAAACCGCACATTGTCTACTATTTGTTTTTGTATGTTGTAATAATGTGTGTGAGGTTTATATACACAATAAACGACGTTTTTACCCCAAATTAATCTACGGAAGTCCGAAAAACACGGCAACCTGCCGCAATATCAAGACGATTAATTGCCGCTTTTAAAAATACTCATTTGGCAAAAAATCGCATAAATTGCTCATAACACCCCCACCGCGTTGAAAACGTTCCGGACGAGATTTTAATTACAGAAATATTATTAAGTCAGTCGTCGAATAAAAGCAATTTAGGGGTAAAAATACGAGCGACCACGGGCGGGACAAAGGCCGAGATTTCCATATATAAAAAAGCATAAATAATTTCGATTCTGGCCACCGAACATAAATATAGTAGAAGGTTTTGGCGCCCTCACACACGTGCGCAAACAGCCGGGGGCCGCGCAAATAATGCGAGTGTCACGTGAGAGGCGGGGGGGGGGGGGGGGGAGCGGCAGAGCGGCGGGGGATCTTCAGGACTCAGGACATGAGGCTGCAGGGGAGGAGGGATGCTCGGACGAAAAATAAATAGGTACACAATCTCTGGCGCACAAATACACACATTTCGACGGTGTAATGTGTTTGCGGTGCTACAGAAAATTTTATTTTCTTGTGTGACGAAAACGCGTGTTGCGCGCAGCGATACTTGAATTATGTGATGTTTGTTGTGACAAGAAATCCCGACGATATTGTCGGCTGTACTGCGACAATATTGGCACGATTCGGGAAAATGTCTGGTCATATCGGCTAACATGGGAAGTAGTACAATGAAATTTATTTTCGAGACCCATTATATGTCAAAAGTCAAAACAATTTCCATCTTCCGTAAAGTTGTTAAAGGGTGACTCCCTAAATGATAAATTTCATGATAATGATGATAAAATATACTTATTTCAGTAACTGAAATCAAATTTTAAACGCCTACATCAGTGTAATGTTGGTAACACCGACGCGATCCTAAGTTACTTCTTGACGTGCATTGTGCACATCAGACTCGGTCACTACACGAGTGGGTAGGCACACATCTCGCAAGGGGTCTCGGCTTTAGCCTGCAGCCTCTCAAGGACCCCACCGGCCGGCCGCGGCATTTACATAGGGGGCGACTCTCAAATCATTCTGTTTGTTTTGGCCGTCACAAAGAAGGACAGAATAGCAAGTAATTAACTTTACACTTAAAGCTGAGTGCGCTCTCAACTTAATCGTATTATGTTAGAATGTTGGGAAGTCAGAAGGCTGAGTTTTATTTAGGTCTTGTTTTATTAATGTTTTGACGTGGTTTTTGTTTCGTAAAGTGGTCCTGACATTGAAGCCTATTAAACACTGCCCAAAAGTTCGCCGGCAATACTAGGTCCCATGTAATAGGAGTGAACTCTATTGCCATTAACCAGGCCCAGATGCTATTACCTAGGATGAGAAGCCACGTTTGCCTCCGCTAGACGAATAATGGTAGTTGATAGTAAAGATATAGTGGTACAATTCACAATACTAAAGCCACAGTATACGCAACCAAGCCTACACCAGACTGCCCTTTATAATTACGCGCTAAAATAAAAACGCTTTTATGGACCAATATCTCATTGCTAAGGTGGGCATATGCGAGCAGACAAGCGACTTTATGACCAACATAAAGCGTCGCAGAAAGGCGTGTATCCCTATAATGCGGAGGTATAAGGCAGGCTGTTACTTAACACCGTAACTTCTGCTTAGAGCCGCGCCTCCGCCTACATTGTCGGTAAATTCATGGGTGTCAGTTTAGTTCTATGGTCGTCTCCCTGGGGCATGAGTATTAAGCTATTGTGGTACTGCCCTACTTGGTTGATATATGTAATTTGGGTTAAATGAACCCTGTAATACGACGCAGTAAAAATGTTTGTGCCTGGAATATGATATGCGGAGGTTGTTACCTTGTTTGATGTCGGTATTGTAATTTGTATTATGAGAGACGATGTTTCTGGAAGAAAGTTGTTGTAACTTGAGTTTTACTTTAGGGAAGAATATGAAGAGTGGGATGTATGTCCTCAGCATGTCGGAAAAATATGGAAAATTGTATTGTCACAGAAAAAGGTTGCGGTATGACTTGGATGCTTACGACGAGGGCGGTTGGTGGCGGTGCGCGGTGCAACGTACCTTGATGGACCTTTCCCATGACTTAATGGCGGGTCAGTGATGGCTAAAGTAAAAAAATCGTAATAGTTAATAAGATCGAGTATCGCGTCAAGACTCTCTGCATAAATCTTTGACAATTTTCGATAACAAAGACTTTCCAAAAATGAGGTTTGGCTCCTATCCAAAATAATACCATAAAATTTTTGAATGTTTACAGTAGATGTAGATACAACTTTCGATTTCTTCAGCCGCAGAATCTTGGCTCGGGCCCCCTTGCTACGTTCGTGTACAAACAAATTCGGTAGGCCAATGTCTTCTAAACTTTCACTGTTTGGCGAACCGCCAACACCACAGCTCCACAGAATGCGGTGACTTTCGAATAAACCGAATAAAGATAATTTATTCCTATGATTTTTGGCCGCGACGCAATCGCTTTCAAATTATTCCCCTTTTCAGGTTGCGCACGCCGCATTGAATTTTAGAGGGTTGTATAGAATGTGCGGTTTTTACTTTTTGAAATAAGATTATGTGATTTTATTTGGCAGGTCGTACGTTTTGGCTGAAAGTTAGATGTCTCTCTAAACGATAAACAATAGTCTTTGTGCACGTGTTATTGCGTTACGTTAAATATAAATAATTCTCAGACGTGCCATTTATGTCCCAAAAGCCAAATGTTTTATTTCAATAACATAAATAAAAAATATACTTTTGAAAATGCAAATCCTTTTTGCGCAGTATAAAAACTATCAATATAAAAATAGGCACTATTTTCCGATAAGAAACTCCATAGGCAATCCTTGTAAGAACTTTCTCATCTTTCAAGACATACATATGCTATTCCATAGATCTTTATTATTTTAATTTAAGCACACGCTACCTAACCCAAGGCTTATATTCAAACACATATATATTTACAACGTGATTCCGACAAACTCGTTGGGTAACGGAGGTTGAAGTTGAAACTAATTCAAAGACAAACTAAGAACAATTTGAGCAGTAGGTACGCTTCATCAAGCTGCCACGTGGCCTCTTGTCTTTATAAATTTCACGTATACCCACTATGTATCTTTATCTGGCACTTGAAACTGTTTTATGGTGTCTAAAGTTACTCAGTTTTGTTAAGTTAGGCCTACACACTGTTGTAAAGGTCGGTAAGCTAAAACTGTTTGTCGTATGTGGGCGTACGGTGAATGTTTGATTTATACTCTTTTATTATTGAGAAATTAACAATATGAACTGTAAAGTATGAGTATTCTGCAGGCTTAGATGTTACATAAATATAACTAGCCCCGCAGTCTGAGCCTGTCATTCTCACTTAAATGTCCTGCTGATGGTGGCGTTGTGTGTCGGGTCGTTTTATTCCCTGCAACATGGTTGAGTCAAACACACGTCATGCTCGTGAACGAGTGCTGTCTGTCGGGACTGGTCGGCTCTAACTGCTATGGCACTAATTTCAATTCCAATACTTACGTACTCTTTAATCTCTGAATCTACACATCAAGCTGCATCGTCCTCATTACTATTCACAACAATTGTTACTTACCACACTTTTTTTTTTTTAAAAAGAGTATCTATGGAGTTTCTTGCCGGCTCTTCTCCATAAGACCCACTTTTTTTTGAACCGTGCAACTAGTTTAACGTTTCAAAAGTACCTAATTGAAATAAAAATATTTAGAATTTTGAATTATAAACAGAATTTTAAAACATTTTATATTTTTATTTTTATATCTACATATCGTTAGCGAATGTTTAAAACGAGAGTAGAATTTATAGAAATCGATCACAATAAATATTATAACTCGAAACTCAAATAATATTACTATTTTGATTACTTTCTTGAAGTTTCTAGAGCTCTGCTAAATGCTGGAAGTATTATCGAGATTGTAGTCAAATTAGTCTTCCAAGTAATTAAAATAATATCAAAGATTACTATAATTATAATAAAAGGGCCAATAGCCCTAGTAGAGTAGCGTTAAGAATGTGTAAAGTGTATTTAAATACCTGGACATAATTAGCTTATAAAAAGGGTATATAATATACAATATACATATTATATGTATATGTAGTTATAGTTGATAAAAGCTGCGAATGATGCGCTGCAAAAGATGCGCTGCGAAAAAATCTTTAGCTAAATAAACGAGATCGAATAACTCTGTGCTATGTACCATGACAGAAAAATAACATTATTTCCTTTTACAAAATGCTCGTAGACTTGCCGGCCATCCTAGCACTCCGTATGTGACAAACTTACGGGCATTATTAGCTACGTGCTGCTGGCTCAGTACAAGCTTCACACCGACGTGTGCGCTGTTATCGCGAGCTATTTACCTCTAACATGATATTAAGGATTACATTATAATCAGATACGCCCGCTTAACGCGGCGCCCGAGTTCACCCTGTTTTCTTACGACTTGAGGAGCTGTTTTGATGACTCGTAATTAGGGATGTTATATATGGAGTTGGTAACGGTAAACAGGTGTTGAGAATGAGTATTTAATATATTTTTGTTAGGTTTTAATAAAACAATCACTACAGAATACGTACAGCTTGACAATGCCTATTGATGTCCATTCTTAGTGGTGACATGAGCTGGTCTCTATTTAAGTTGAATTAGACTATTTTTCTGGTCCCAGACAAGAAAGTTAGAGTGGACTTTGCCCTGTAGGCGGGCACCATAGGTTCATAAAGAAGGAGAAGATACATTGTATCCTGAGGAACGCTATTGGCTACTTTTAATCAATAATTTTGTGGCTTGGCTGTTAAGAGGTCCTGCAAAGTGATATCGAGTTTTTTTCCAGAAAATATTTGTAGCTGTTTGGAGTTTCGTCAATGGTTTGGCCCCTACTAGGTACATAGGATCTCAAATCATATCAGCAAACTGTCTAATCCGTCGAGGTGTACAGGCGAGAAGGTATATTAGTTTGTAACTATTGCTACTTGAAAATTGACACTTAGAACTTTATGAAAAAGTAACATCTTTAAGAAAAAGTAAAGTCTTTTCATATAGGATGGTAACATTATCCTATTATGTCTCATTTAAGTACTTTACACAAAGAAAGTGACAATGAGGTGAAGTCTGTTCAAGTTGTTGTAATAGCAGAACTGAGACGGTATTGCTGTCATAAAAAATTATGACCACGGGCGCATTGAAACGATATTTTATTTGCTCGTGGTTAAGACTGTATATTTACATGGTATTGTTTAATGCACACCGTCACGCTTGTTTTCCTCGAAGGTAGGCAGAGATAAACTCTTGGATAGCCACATTTCGTTAGAAAGTTTAGTCCCATGTAGTAGACGGAAAGAATATAAAAGAAACATTGATTCAGCTACGGTTACAACGAATCATGAATATCAATTTATTTCCTATGGTGAGCCTATTGCTATTAACTCAGTAATAAGTCAAAACTATACAAATTGAACTAATGCTAATCAGGGAATCAAAATTATGTAAATTTCTATGTATAACATTTTGGTGATATGATTATTAAATTACGTATTTTTAAGTAACATTTTCTATCACCAACACAAAACGACAACATAAATCAAAATATTGGTTATTAAGTAGACTGAAATAACAGCACACATACTTAACCTATACATAACATTAAACTTACACAGATAATTCATCAAGACAGCACTTAATTACTTTAAGTCCCATTTACTATTGCCTCTAAGAATGTTCTCACATTTCACCTATGTAATAGCATAAGACCGGCTTATTATAAACTAGACGATAAAACGCACGCGCTCGCGATGTTTATTATCACACCTGGCGTATCTGCGTGGTCTTTCGGTACGCGGTACGCGGGGTACGCGGCCGAGAGACAATACGCACAAAATAATGGGTCACGCGTTTGCGTATGACACTGCTCTCGTAAGTTGTTTGTTTTCGCCGGCACGTTTCAATGAGTTAGTGCCAGTTTATGTGATAGTTTCGTGAATGAATATGTTGGGTTGTTAAATTATTATGACGATTCAGATGGAATATATTACTGGTAATGATATAAGATAGTTTGAAGGGCTTATTAACATTTTCGGGATTATCTTAAAATCTAGAACCTACATATAACTTGGTTGTTACACCGTACAGACGTCACATATTACGCATGTACGTTGTGTGGTGTTCTTCAATCAATAGAGCTCTGCCTGACTTGTTGCAGAACAAGCGTGATGATACGCTATGTTATGCAAAAACCGAGTCAGACGGAACAAGAAAACAAGCAATGAATGACAGAATTACTTGTCAAATAGAAGCATTTGAACCGACAGTAAACTTAAAAATATAAATGTTGTGTTTACTTAGAAGCGAACGCGATTCGCGTCGTTTACGACATCGCCCCCATTCCGGGCACTGCGCGAAATTACCGAGCACCATTGTTCGGAGCCGTATAAAGACATAAAACGCAAAAATAACTCGACACTGATAGAGATATTGGTCCTACGGTACATAAAACTTTGTTTACAAACCTTTCTGTAACCATTACTGATAAGTATGTTAATGTTTTATTTAAAATTACTAAACACAGCTTGGATTTTTTTAAGTAAGTACTTATCATCATGTGAGGCTCTAATTTTTTTGTGAAGTGGGATCACAAAGTTAATTAAAAAACATCACAAATAAGGAATCTGCTGTAATATTTACTATTGGAAAAGTCAGAGTAAAAATATCCGTGCTCATTACGTCAACTAAAACAGCGGACACACGCGCGGTCCGCGCTTTCGATCAAATTATACAGCGCACATGATGAATGTATGAGGAAATTACATGCGAGATGTCATCGCTCATTATAAGGACGCTTGCACATCGGACGAGGCATGAAGCGTTAGAAATGGCCTGTATTTTACGAGTTTTTTGTACGAGGCACCGCAGAGGTGTTGTTTGACGACTATTACATGGTATTGTAATTTTTTATGCTGATGAAGCTGTTTATCGTTATGTTATAAAAAGTGTCGTCGGGTTATTGTCAGATGGTATTGTAATTTTCTATGCTCAGCTAGCGTAATGTTATTTTTATATTTATAATAATAATTTTCGCCAAGTTGTTGTCAGGTATAATTCATATAATAATTACTGACCGAAGTAAAAGTTTAAGTATTTGGGGCAGTGTTAAAACTTTTAAAGAGTTTTTTTAGAGTGGAAAACTTCTTTAAGATTTTCTCTTAAAATTTTTACAGCACTATGGGCATCGTTGAAAAAGTAGGTATTTTTTCATTAATAATAATTAATATGATGGCTTCAATTCACACAATAAAAAAAACCATGGCGTATTCTTGAAAATAACTAAAATACATTGTTGAGACCTAAGCTACGTTTGAATCACATTTTATAATGTGAGATTGACACAAATTCCGTATTAGACGTTGCAGTATTTTGCACGAGGTTCAAACTGCCTCGTTTATTGAGCAAGCGCTCTAAGAGCGAAAGGGAGGCACGAAATTCGTTTTCGACAGAATGTTAAGTGAGTTAAATCTCCAAATAAAAGGTGGGTTGCCTACTCAGCTAGCTTCAGTTGCTGACTCCGACTTGCTATGGTAATGAAGTTGTGACTCGGTCCCTTGTCGCGTCCCCCGCGCCTGCGCCCCCCTCCGTCGCCCTCGTGGTACAAAACAGTCGTTATCTCGGGCGATGATCTAAATGTAAGGGTTCAGTGTTGGTCGTGATTGCGGACGCCTCAGGACATACGATTGTTTCAGATAACAAGGCCGAGTTGTAAACTGGGTTATTGGTTGTGCTGAGTGATGTTTAGAAAAATGTTTGTGGTACACAACTGGGGATGTACGTGTTGTTGCCGAGTTTTAGAATTTTCGCGTGTGGAATATATTTTAGACGTGTTTTTGAACATTGCAGGCGTATATTTTTGTGGAGAGGAAATTTAATTCTGAAAACCTTTGTCTACAGTTGTCATGATGTTTGTTGTTGCTACTGTTATGGAGTAAAACTTTGGGAGAAATAAATATTTTCAGCTAAAAGAGTGTCCCTTATAGAATTATTTCATAAAAACAAACTTTAGTAGAATTTTACAAGTAGAATGGGAGGTTCCTTTTTGCACAATGTCACGCCGACACGATAATGAAAATTTTTTATTTTAATTTCAGTGATAAAATTATAAAAATACGTAGGCTTGCCTTTAAAAGTTTCAGCAATACTTTCGACGTCTGCATGAACTTAATATTAAAACTACCCTCAAATTGTTTTCAAGTTCACCCTACCTTCCAAAACGTAAATGATTTTTGGAATATATTTTTGCCAACTTACTTCCCATTAGGTTTTATGGAAGCTTCGTAATGAAAAGTGTTCGTATTTCGCAAAGTTGGAAACTTCATAAATACAGAACGGCCCAATTCCCGTAGAGATTGTATCTTTATGAATGAAGCGATATTCAGATAACAGTCATTTATAATTATTGAAATGGCTGGTGATCATTTTTTGTTGGCGGCTTTCTTGAGGAAGCCGGAAAAAAGTTTAAGCGCTATGTTTGTTCAAAGTTTAGTGAATTCACGGAGTGTCTGGTCTGTCAGGTGTCCAGTATTATCAGGAGTTTAGTTAAGACTAGTAACCCGCCCTTGCTTCGCTCCCGTTACTATTATGATTTATTTAAGACATTTGTGTATATTGTACATTGGTGAAAACTATATTCAATTCCATGCAGAAGTTTGCGTCATGCGAGTATAAACAATTAAAAATACGGACAGACAGTCGAAAATTCATAAAACTGTTGTTCTGACTTCTGTTGCTTTAATAAAGACCCCCCATTTTACTTTTTTTATATCTATAATGTTCAGAATTCCAGATATCGGCCTGTTACAATATTATTATATGTATAGATAGTAATACAGTCGGTATCGAATTTGTCTACTACTTTTTATGGAAAACTTTAAGAGCGTGTCTAGCGAGTACCTATTACCTATGGTTTTTATATTTGACAGATGAAATATTGCTAAATTTCTATTGGTTAAGTAGCAGCGGTAGACTTAACACTGTTTGTTAGAAAAAAAGTTACAATTGCCTCGACGTGTTAAGAGTCTATGATAATGTTGCTATTTTAAGGTTCTAACCTTGCGACATCGCAATTGATATTTAAATCGTGGTGTGATATCAAGTGGTGATAAAATGTCACGCTCACTGACCACCGCTGCGCTGACTAGTTTGTGGGTTCCGTTGGCGATAGCGGTGATAAGCCACATTTGCATAAACGCTTTAAGTACCAAATCAATGGGTTACCGAGGCGTAACAGTGTTAAATACCATCACGGCTGCATTCCCCGAAGGGTTAGGCAGAAGTGTACAAATACACGCCACTGCTCGTCGGTATGTTCAGGTCCAATGACATAGAGGGCGAGCCATTCAATAAAAAATTCAATGCCCACAAATTCAGACTCGGTTCATTTTCAAGAAAACTCAACAACACTGCTCGACCCGCGAATCGAACCTGTATCTCTAGCGTAGCCATCACGCTAACGACCACTAGACCTATAAGGACCGGTTCTGCAAAAATACATAGTAGTCATGTGCACTTTAAAACGGAAAGAAGCTTAGTGTACCTCTAAAAGTATTATTTACGTAAAAATGCACGAATATAGAGGAAAATACTGAAGTGAAGTTGTCTACAATCAGCAATTTCAGCGATTGACCCATTCCAACCTTATTTTTCAGAGCATAAGGTCGAAAAGCGGTCAACCGCCAAGACCGCTGATTGTACGTTTGTATTTTTCCTCACAAAAACTACGAACACAATCCATCGAAAGCCAACCTCTCATCATGTCAAAGGGAACTCAAAAACCCATATCTACCGTAAAAGAAAAAAGAAACAACTTGACGTTTTTATGATACGCGCCACAGAGACATATTCGTACCGAAGCACATATCCTCTAACCGAATTTCTATCGAAGCGTGATTGCGAGCCGCGCCGGTGGCGTAACAAATGAATAAACAAAAAAAAACCTGATGAAATATTATGTTTTGGAGTGTAGACAAATTACTGTTCCCCGCACTCCGGCGCTTCCCGTCAAATATAAAACGGATACTTTATTTGCCTCCCAGTCTCCCGTTTATACGTTTTCGGTTAAACTTTGTTCCGTGTTTAAATAAACCTTTATTATTTTGTTTGAACCTCATTTTCCTAACCGGAGGGGAGCTCGCTCTACGTAGATGTTGTTGTGATAGCCGGAGCGCTCCTTCGTCTAAGTGTATCTTACTGAAATGTGTTCATTTGCGAAGCGGCACGTCTATTTGAGAAGTAGTAGATTGCTCAGTAACTAAAGAGAGTTCTATCTTTTGTCAAATTTGAGAAGTATGAAAACTCGATTAGCGTAGCTACTACGCTATTGTGCTACGCCGTAGCACCGTAGTATATTCTAATGGGTTATAAATTCGATCTTCTATAAGCGGGGAGTAATAAGACTCATTTGTGTTTTCATAGATTTCATAAGATACTTGTTTGAAGGCCTGTTTGACCAGCTCCCATTAAATTTCTTGGTAGATAAATTTATTCATATTTGTCGATTTTTGAATTTATCCCGCAGTTAGCAGCTATCTAGAGGTGGTGAAAAAGGCCATATTTCCTTTTTTCTTGTTTTATAAAGGACAGTTCCCGCACTGTAGAATACGATACATACTTCTAATTGACTATTAATAATTAATTATTTGTAGATCAGATATTTGTCTCGGATGGGAATCAAACCCACAAAGTGACAGACAAACATAGATAGCATTACCTATACTACCACTATGACAGCTAAAGCTAATGTTTGTTTTTTACTTTGTTATTAATATTTTGTTTTTGTGTGGATTGTGTTTGGATTAAAGAAATGTTATTTTTTTCTTTCTTTCACAGTTTTAAGAATGGGAGTACTTGTACTATTTTTAGTAATGTGAGGGCAACCAAGTCCCTTAGGCATTATTAGTGATGCTAGTATCTAAAGTAGTATCTATTCATTTAGTTTGGTTTTAGACTGGTTAGGTCAAAAGCCTGAGGTCACGTTAGGGTTAACTTATCAAACCTAGATTAGTGTTTGTTTTAGCTCTGGCTTTTCCATGTTTTAGTTACGTCTTGACATATAAACAATTGTAAATGAGATTAGATTTCGAGATCAAAGCAAATAACAAAGATATATTTTAGTGATATTAAATTAAATTTAATTACATCATGTTTATTTGAACCGTGTTGGGTTAAAGCAGAATTTGTTTTAGGAACTTTTTATTAATATACGAGTATTGGTACGAGTTTTGGTTTGAAATTAAATTTTGAAGTTAAATGTTTTTATAGATTCTATTTTGAGATTCGCTTCGCTTTAAATTGCAATCTGTTGTATTCAACAATGTTTATTTGTGTAAATGATTTGATTTTAATAAATAAAATTTCAATGCATGTCAAAACATAGTTTATTTGTGTTTCATTCGAAAAATTCAATTCAATTCTTCGAAAGCACCTATGTACATTCTACGTTGATAAATTGAGAAAAAAGTAATAATATAAACTGAGTATTTTGTTATCAGACTATCAAAATCGTAGGTGATGCATGTTCAAGTCTCTATCTTTATTTAATCTGTGACAATTATAATGACAGTTGACAGTAACATATATGTAAGTGCGACTTAATTTGTTGTTGTGTATTATTTGTTCTGACCGGTTTTAATCTTATTTCTTATTGAAAAGTGCAGCTCGTGAACTAATCCCTACAGTGCATGAATTTTGTAATTGAGAACAGAAGAATTCCCGCTCAATAAAGTGCAGATGAGAGTCGCCGCAATGACATATAAACTTTAGGGATACCATATCTGCACATTTTGCCTAATTTATGGGTAACATATTGTTGACAATCATATTTAAGATGAACATAATTATTGTAACAAGGTATAGGAGCCTTATTAAAAACGAAATTAATAAAAATAATGTTTTATTTAATATGTAAAGCTCTCCTATTCAAGATCGTTCAGTTGTTCTGGTGTATAGTGTGTAGTACAAACTTGCATAATAATTATATTCAAGTCTTATTGGAAAATTTGTATTCGCACTGGCAACATTTAGTTCTGCGATAGCAGCGCTGTGTCTATAGGACTTCGTGGTGGCGCGCACTCTACAACTAATATCTCCTACCATTTGGCTTTTATTATTTTATTATTAGCATCAATTAGATAAGATACAATGTGTTACTGTTTGTTTATCCTAAATAAATAACTAAAATAAAATATTTAAACATCATAATTTTATTATTGTTATCCAATCGGCGTTAAAAATCATAAAAGACTTAGTATGTGTCGCCGTCCTACCAACTTAACACAGACGCCATAAGAAATAAATGTCTTAATATGACACGTAGCAACCCCATAATTAGGGTCGAACACAGCAGGGTTACCCGAATTAGAACTTTAATAACAGGCGCGTACGACCTAAAATAGAAGTTAATGTAGCGATAAAAAGTTTCATATGGTGGATATAACGCCGCTGGAATGTAATCTGGACGGGCAGTAAAGGCGCGGTCACCAACATGGAGGATTATGGGAGCAATTTGGTTGCGCAAAGGTCCCGCCATCTAGGGTGTGCAGTCTACGGACCTACTGTACGATCAACTATTGTCATATTACGGGCAGATTATTTTTTGTATGTTCATAGGGTTAAGAAGAAAGTATTGATTGCTGTGCGGCCAGTACGTTGGAGGCTGATGTTTAAGTAGTAAATCTCTTTAAAAGAACCTTTAGAACCATTTTGAATTGGTATTTCAAAATGGTTCTTTATCTTCGAAGAACCTAAACTCTTTGACGTACAGATGTCATGGCGTTTATTTATGTTATCATGTCTGAGTCAACACTGTCAGTGCGAACAAGCTGCATTAATTCATAACTTCCCCAAACCCACCTTATGTTATGGGTAGTAAAAGTATTAATAACTTAGAGGCCAGGTTAGGAATACAGTCGTATTGAGAACCTCCTCCGGTTTTTCGTAGGTTGAAAACCCTGATCCAATTAGAATACATGGGTAGCTTGATGAGTCGAAAGTGTTGCATCAGGATCGTTGCAAGACGAAATCTATAGTCGCTGCCTACCCCAATGAGGTAACTTAGGGTCAAAATCACACACTAAAAGATAATCACGGCAACTGTATTAACACAGTAAGCCGTAAGTTCGGCGACCGCGTGTTTCTGATGTGGTCTGACACAATTGGATACAGTGACATTACATTGTGTCAGTGTTAGTGTCACTGCGAACGATCGCCTTCTGCCTCGTGTGACACATAAACAGCACTCGCTTGACCCTTGCCGATGTAGATAAGGGAGATAATACTGGATGAAACTAACATAAGAATAATCTATAATAATGGACTGCCTCGTTGGTCTAGTGGTGCCAAGAGCGAGAGGTCCTGGATTCGATTCTCGGGTCGAGCAAAGTGTTATTGCGATTTTCTGTGATCAATATTAATAAATTCATAAACGCCATTATTAGAAATATTTCACAGATTTTATTGAAAAAAGTCTAGATGAGAAACAAATTCAGTTAGTCTAAAATAAAACTTTTTATGAAATGTAGAATAAATTGCTAACATTCCTAACTATTCATAAAAAACTTTTCTTCCAAATAAATAAAAGAAAGTTGAAAAAAAGAAACGCACACACAAAAAGGTATATTTCAAAATAGTTTCACTATCTACTTAGTTTTCTTTTTAATTTTGAAAATAGAACTAGAATCTTTTAGTTCGTTTGAACTTTATGTTGTCAGTAACAATTGGAAGCAACGCGAGCAGGGCAGTGTTGTCAACTGAAATATGAACTTTATTTTGTGTCGTTTTAGTTACGTAATATGTAGTTAGTTACCTATATTGCTTTCCGTGTTAAAGTTACTAACTGTAACTATAATAGTAGTGAAAGATTTAAGAGTAGTGAGACAGGTTTTTCAAAAATATTACATGAGTAAACCTAATCGACTTAGACGACGTCTGTGGTCTAGTGGTTCGAGTACCGGATTGCTGATCACGAGGTCGTGGGTTCGATTCCCACAAGACACAAACATTTATGTGATGAACTTAAGTGTTTGTTTGTTTGTCTTTGTGTTTCTTATATATTATAACTAT
The DNA here is from genome assembly GCA_946251955.1 of Acronicta psi. Taxonomy (NCBI): domain Eukaryota; kingdom Metazoa; phylum Arthropoda; class Insecta; order Lepidoptera; family Noctuidae; genus Acronicta; species Acronicta psi. Next base: position 1,976,767 of record OX276475.1, on the reverse strand, counting down.
ATATTTGCAAAAAAAAGTATATAAGTATTATATCCATTGTCTAGTACCCATAGTACAAGCTTTGTTAAGTTTGGGACTAGACGGTGCTGTGTAAAAAATGTCCCAAGATATTTCTTATTATTTTATTATTATTAATCTGTACTCAAGGAGATCATAAAATGATAAAAAATCTCTAAAATTTGCAGCTAATTAATATAATTTGTTTGCGTTCCATTTATAAAATATTTAACATCAAGTTTACGCCTCGTCTCGTTCCCATTGTTTTGTATTTGTAAATGATTTACAAATACCATTTTTGAATATGATCGCTAATATTTGTTTACATTTACATTATTCATATAAAATGTAAACGATATAAAATTCATTATTTAGAGTAAAATAAATATCAGCTTTTAAATTTGTACAGGATAAAGAGAATTAGTATTAATAAAATAAGGGAATTTAATAAAGCCACTCCCTTTCTGCTTAATGCAAAAACTATCACTATTGGAGAATAACCAGAAATATTATTTAAAATAATCGTTTTAGTCCCTCTTTTGTCCACCCGAAAAAAAAAGTGTGCTACTATAAAATAAAATTGACGATCGTTTAACAACACCAATGCCGTACCTATATTCTCCTAATTTACATAAATCAGTCATGAAGTACAGAGGAATCGTATCACGTAATATCTTCTCGTGAGTAGGTATGTATAATACAATTTTGCAAACACAACAAACAAACTCTTGTCTTGCAAGAAACCCACAGTGCAAAACAACATCACATTACAAGACTAAATGCTGTAAAGCGAGTTGACCGTGACTCTGATGCAAGTAAGTTCAACGGACCACGCACACGAACACCCACATTGCTAGCATGCAAGTGCTTTAGCTGCAAGTACTATAAGTGCAAGTATAGGTCCGTGCATCGCATGTACAAGTCCAGGCACGCCGATGCGCTTTGAGGACACAATCACCATTAAGTTAAAGGCTAATTAAACCCCTGAGAAACTTACTTGTCTCCCGCGGTAGCGCTAACTTCGTGCGGTGTGGTCCAAGTTAGGACAGGTAGAGTTTTAAAAAGTATGTAAGGAGAATTTTTTTGAATGGCATCAGATTCTGGCATTTCAAATTCTATGTTTTAGCTGTATTTTTTTACATATCTATCGAGCTATCGAAACCGTGATTTCGAATATGTAATAATTAATTTAAAAAATAACTCAGATAGTTTATGGCAAATATGAGTTACGAGTTAATGAATGTCAGTGATTTAAAAGCGGAGCTAAGAAAAAGAAGTGCTAAATTACTGATTTCTGACACTTACGCGAATACTAGACATTGAAATAAAACTACTTTTTACGGATTTTATCGCGTTATATTGATATTATTTTAATCCCGACGTTTCGGACCATTTACAGCGTCCATGGACGCATAGTTTTATTTCAAAGTGCTTAATTGATTTATGTCCTACTTTTTTTCTAACAAAACGGAACTGCGCTACACTGTGGCATGGCCGATATGTTTACGCTACGGTTCTATTGTATTAAATGTGATTTAAATGTAAGCTTTGTTTTCACGTGCGTATTAACAAATATTGAGTGCCATATTTCAGGACTTCACTCAATGTCTTCCTTGAATTTACTATACAATTATAATAAGACACAATCATGCTTAATTCAACGGTAAGTAAACTCTCCTAAAATCCAAAGAAAAATTTCATAATTTTATTTTTAAATAATGGACCTAAAAAAACCTTTGATATCGCTTTCTATCAATGCTTTGCACCAAACCAATACGGCTTCAATGTTCTTGCAAGCAAATTGTTTCCGTTCGCGTCAATTTACTGAACGTCTGACGTCAGAATCATTCGTGTCGGGACTTGTTGCTTATTACGTTTTTAATTGCACACTTTACTAACGATGGCAGGTGCCTAGGAATAAGCTGTTAGTAGTAATTACAGGCGAATGACATAAGCTTACCCGGATTTTTTCAGTTCATATTTCTTGTGTTATGTTGCGTTGATACATACCTGTAAAATAGAAAACATAGTTCAATTTTGGTTTTACAGATTAAGGTATAATTTGGAAATCATAGACATATAATTATATTTGTAAACCCTACAACTCGACCTGGGATTTGAACACAAACGACAATTGCAATAAGACAGTCCCTTTTATGTCACGAACTATTAGGTATAGGATACAAGCGTGTATGTTGTTATACCAAAATATACAATTATACTTAAAGAAAGTATTCAAAAAGTAAGTACGTCCGGTATATATACACACATGTATATAAATTATAAACACAACGATACATTTCAATGGTGCGTTTATTCGCAAAAAAACCCTACGCAGTTAGTAAACGTCTTTTGATTTACTTTGCGACCCAATCATCCCCATATGATGGGTAGGAACGACTTTCATAAGTCGACTAAGCGTCTAACGGGAGTGAGTTTTACATACAGAGAAAATCTTTTGGGATGAAAGGCAGTATCAAGCGAAGCCTGTTATTATGAGCTATGGTACATCTTGCTATCTTATTTCAATTTGTACGCTCCATTGATTGCAGATGCCTCGAGCGGTCTTCGTTTGCAGTTACTGCGAGGGAAAGGAACGCAGCTATACAGGAATGTATACACAAGAAAAGGATAGTACATATTTTTCTACGGGGAGACGAAAAATATCGAAAAAAGTTATCGCATCAGTCTCGGTGCCCGTAAAGGTCTCATTAAAACTGTTCTGCGAAAGAATTCTGTCCAATTTATATGACAGTCGGAGGTAGATTGGTCGGAAAGTAAATAACGACATTTTTTCGTCTATTGTTTTAAATTATGTTTAAGCGGGTTTGGTTATTCGGGCTCCTTAATGAATGGAATTTTATTAGAAAGTTTGAACGTTTTAGAGGGGTTGAATGGAAGCGGTACGTTAGATGTTGACGCGGGTTGATGTATATTTTCTGAATTAGGTTCTAAAACTGGAATGATTGCATTGCTTAAAGCATGTCACGGATTGGAGAATTTTTAGAAGATTAAATGGGTTAGGTAGTGCTGTCGTGCTGTAAACCCACATTTCATCAGCATGTTTCTAAGTTCCATGTAATAGTTAGCCAGTCTATGCAATAACATAGACTTGCTTCTATCTAGACACAAATTTAAAAACCTACTGCTACTGAGAATTAAAAAAAGTCCGTAGTTTTTCACTTCATCCCATAGTCGTATTTTTGTAAACAAAAAACTGAGAACCTCCTTTTTTTAAGTCGGTTAATAACATGTATATGATGATATCTAATCGCATTAATTTGTATTTTCAATATGTCATATCAAAATGCAAACATATAAAACAACCGTTTGATGCTTCTACATCAATATCCTGTCATGAATTTTCCTAAAGGAAGAACCGTATATGCACGACATATCAAACATTTCCAGAAACGTTTACGGATAAAAATATTTGTTCAACAAATCTCGAGCACACGTGGAAATATTGACAAAAAATTCATTTCCTTAGGTACGAGTGCGTGCGAAGGGAAGTTTTCTCCATCAACTGTCAATACCGCACATCCAGGATTTACTTTTAAAATATGTCATTATATTTTTTTATATTACGTCGTGTGGGCAAAAATGTACTTATTTCGCGCTCCACTGGTCTGAAAATGTGACATCAGCGCGAGTGTGAAGGAGTGTCGTGGTAGGACCAAATTTACGAGGTAACTGTAACCTCCATATCACAGCCTCTTCGGTTTACGGTCGCTGGTTTTTATTCGGCGTGGAATAAAACAACGCGACGATACAACGCGTGGCCATTCGCTGGCTCCAACTGTACGCTCACAGAGCAAAAGGTATTGTACGCACAGATAAAAGTGTTTGCCCGGTCCAGAGTTCGGCAGCAATATAGCAATTGTGTTGTGCATGTTTTGTGTTCCCGTGAAAGAAATGTAGGTCGCAGTGAGCAAGTTATTGAGGGTACTGCTGGTACTCGCTGCTTTATATACGGTGGTATCAATTTTAACGATTTGTGCATCGACCTCGGGGGGCTAGACAAGTTGCATTTTCGAAATGTATGGAAATGACAAAAGCTTTCGACAAATCGGGCTGTCACTAATGTCATTTACATACATATTTTTTCGTCGATTCGAATGTCTAAATGTTACTTGTCTAGCCCCCCTGATCCTTTTATACGGAAATTGATTGAAAATGATGGACCTAGTGTTGCAAGTAAAGTATACAAGCATCTAAATCAAGTTAATTAGAGAGACAGATTGTGATTTGACAACGCATTTTTTATTCTTCTTAGCGTGTCGATGGAAAATGAATATTATTTATAATATTCGATTGTTCCTTTCTCTAACTGCGAGTTTATACATTACCGTGGAACGTTTGCGTGCGTTGAGTGTGAATATAGTGTGTGCTTCGACGCGGCGTTTGCGTGCGAACACAAATAGTTAGAATTCATTGCGCGCGCCGCGAATACTGTCAGGGACTTTATTGCTGTCTACTCGTCTGTGTTTTTAAACGACACTTTGATGTTTGCAAATTGAACATGATACTTTATGGCAGTTGTGTAATATATCGGGGTTAGTTGAGCAGTATCTTTAAAATTGCTGCAGAGTACGAAACAGAACATTGTATTAAAAAAGCTGAGTTATATTTTATGAGGCAGTTTTGCAAGATACTCCGTCTATCGCAGGAAAAAGATCTATTTCACCTCTTGATATAGATCTTGTCCGATTTCTACCACAACAATTGGTCTATCCAGGACACTCTAGCGCCTTTTTACTCGTGCCAGTTTACAGGTTTGATTCGAGGACTCGCAAAAACAAAGTTTTAAGGACTTATCGGCTTGATTGATAATGTTAAATCCTCATGATTCAAATCCTTACATTTTGGTTTAATATTAACAATCCGATTCACATAGGAAGTGATTTATATCCGCGTAAGTCTCAGATATAAATTATAACATAATTAAATGCCTATAAATGAAGCCCGCTCCACCAAATTTACCTCAACCGCGAATACACGTGAACTCAAGTTCAAGCTGTCATTATAGTCGATATCATTAGTCGTTGTTAGTCCAAAATATGGCGCGAATGGCTCAGTAGCGCCACCTAGCGGCTCCGATGTCAAAGGGCGGTAATGAGTCGACGACCGCAGTGTAACACTAGACTTCACATTGGCCTACTGGTGGAGTACCGTCTTTACAATTTCTCCAATGAGGTCCTCATCTAAAGTAGGTATGTACAGTTCTCGCCAAACTTATTGTCCGGGTTGAAGTTGTCACGAGGTAACTTTAACCCGGCCGTAAAAATCGAAACAAAATTAGAGGATTGTAATAAATAGAAACGAAAGCTCAAGTCGTATGCTGTCGTTAATTTCTAACCAATATTTTTCAATATCCGATTTTTACGACCGGGTTAAAGTTAGCTCGTGCCAACTTCAACCCGGTCAATAAGTTTGGCGAGAACTGTACTTATATGTCCCACAAGTTGCTAATGGGCTGAAACTTTGTCTAATAAAACTCCACGTGACGTCATCAACCATACTTGCCGGCTAGTGGTGCTAAGGCGTACTGAGTGCAACTACGTCATTTTTACGTCACAAAGATGGCCGCCAGGCACATTATCAATTTGCGGGGCTTATACGATGGTTTTTATTAAGCCTCGTTAGTCTAATGGTCCCAAGCAAGACTGCTACGTTAGAGGTCTTAGAGTATTTATACTCGTTAGAGGATTTGTGCCCGGTTGATGGCAATAGGTTCGCCCCCTACATGGGACCTAAACACACATATGAACTATGAGTGAACAGTAGCAGGTACACCTCTACCTAACTCTTCGAAGAATACAGGCGTGACGATATGATATACTAAGGTTAACCTATGATTACGCGTGACATCATTAGTTGCCGTAATTCAAGTATGTTGCGTATAATTACGCGACGTGTCGAGTGTCAAAGGTCGGTAACGATGCGGAACGACCTCAACGTAACCGTAGACAGTTGACGAGCACCCCTGTGTTATGGTTTTATTAATTACAAGCTTCCCGCCAGCGGCTTCGCCCGCGTCGTCTTATAAATTTTTCCCCCGTTTTTGCAAAATTTGTCATTGCTACTCCGCTCCTATTAGTCGTAGCGTGATGGTATATAGCCTTCCCCGAGAAATAGGCTATCTAACACTGAAAGAATTTTCAAATCGGTCGAGTAGTTTTGAAGCCTATTCAATACAAACAAACAAACAAAGTTTGGCAAGTTGGTATGTTGGTGTATGATAGTAAGTTTTACAAGTACCTACCCCGCGCTTCACCGGTATATATTTTAGGTCCCATGTAGTAGGACGAGCCTATTGCTGTTAAACGGACAAAAATCCATGCTCCGAGCTGGTACAGAGAATTTCATAGTAACCTTTGAAAAATACAAAGAGCAAAAAAGTTTAATACACCCACAGCTTACCTGGATTTTCTTTTGTCGATAAGGTCTACTTCATTCACAGTATTGTCGATCACAGTAGTCTGAGCTATCACCTGAGTACGCGACTATATTTAATACCCCCATTGCACCCCTTTTATCCGAGCTTGTTGGGTCTCCAGCCGAGCGTGAAAAGGTCCCGATGTACCCCCGAACACATTATGAGGCCCAACTCGATGCGACACAACCCTATAAATAGATTTCGATAACGCATTGAGGACTTTCATCTGACAACATGTAAGGAATGTGTACGAATGAGTGGGCCTCGGACAGAAAATCGTTTGAAAATGGATTTGGATATTTCTGTCGTGTTTTTGGTTGATTTGGTAGATTGAGAATATAAAGAAATGAGTATGTAGTCATGTGGTATCCGTGATATGGTAAACTTAATATTGAAATATTGTATGTGATGTAATTTTTATCAATGGCACGTTCAATTGTTCAATTTGTGTTTTTTTTTCAATATGGTGGCAGTTTCTTAATTGACTCTTTAATTTTGATTATTGAACCTTGTTTAACATACGATAAAATGAAAAAGAGTTATTAGTTTCTTTCGTCAACTTGGTTTGCGTGAATGTGATCAGAATAAAACATACTACAGTACGTATCTTCAAGTAAAGTGTAACTTTTTATACGTGAAATAAGTTTTAAAATAGTTTTTTTGATAATATTTATTACAAAATACTGACGAATTCATATTCAAAAGACAAATTAGTCAAAAAAAATATACTTTTATATTTCTTGGGTTGGTAAAAGCTTTTTTAAAATAACCACCTTAGTAAAAAACCTTTCCAAAACCCGAATACACACCAAAACACTCCAAAAAATCCTTTCCACTCCTAGCGGAGAATGTTGCGAGGCTTCCATTCTTCTCACAATGTCTCATAAAACACAATACTCTATTCGTTCGTCACATAATCTGGAGTGCAGGGCGGCCCCCTGAGCCAATTTGCATCGCGGCGGGAGAGGCGACCTTTGGGACCTCCTGTTCAATATTTTACGTGGAAAATGCAGGTGTGAATAGGACGGAGTGAGGAATAGGATCAAATATGTAGGGTTGCTTGTGTTTTGGTGGCTTCAAATTATATTGGAGTTAACGAGCAATAGTATCTTTCATCACTTTTTAAGTTCTTAAGACGAATACTCAACGAAAATTAAGGATGAATTATGGAGACCCCGCAGTGGCATTCGCACTTGGTTTATTTTTCTTTATCTCAAGGGAATTTCTCTATCTCTCGATAACTTTTCAACCCGGTGGGGTTTGACTATGCTTTGTCAGTCGTCATTCTGATAGTTAATTAGTCTCTGCATACAAAAAGGTTCAACGTTTTATCATCCTCCTAATTTTATCCCAAATATTTTGGAGTCGGCATCCAGTCTACCCAGATCCCGGCTGACTATCAGACCTTCTCAAATAACGATATCCTAATGGGACACTGGTTGTCAGGTTCAAAACACCCTCAATGACTTTCTCGTCATCAATATGGAAACTGGCAAATATGTTTGCCTGACATGAGTTAGTATTGCCGTAATACCCATAATACGATTCTGTACAATAACTATTAACATTGTGAAGTGCAACAATTGTAGAAGAAGACATTCAGTTTCTTCTTTTACATATTCTCAAGACGTAAGTTCAATGACCTAAACATAAATAGCGCAGAGAACAGAGCAAAAGTTGTTTCACAATAAAGATACACTGGGGTCATCTTCAAAACTTTTAGGGCAATGCTTTTAGGGCAACTTCTGAGTCATAAAAAAGCATTCCTTTTTAACTTTAAGTTTAAGCCGATCGGATCCCAGGACCAGATTTCAAAGGTTACTAGTCGTTTTATATCTTGCTTATTATATTATATCATTACAATCCAGAAATCAGGAAGAATCAACATACTTAATATAGAATGCAAACATCAACAAAATATGCAAATTTTAACCAAAGTAACGAGTTCCAAAGACGTATCTCGAATGTTTTGCGAACAATAACATTAGGATTCGGCCTCATTACATGACGAGCATTTCTATCTGATTCGAGTGTGCAAGAAAAACAGGGTGTGTTTATATATGGCGCTTATCCCCGGCTTAAGTTATTATAGTCAATTGAAATAACGGCCTATGTTACTTGCGGACATTTGTCTTTGCAACACCATGTATTTGTAAACGGAGACTTGTTATTCTATTTATGAGTAAGAGGTTATATGAGCATTAAGATGAATTGGCCAAAATGTTTTGTTCGAATCACGATTTTTTGTTTTTATTTTACTTAGATGTTATATTTATTATTTGTTACATTTCAAGCCTCTTTATGAAGTGAACCGAAAATTAATTTATCAGTTACTTACTCCGATTTAGTGAATACTAAATGTACATTTTATTATTTGTACAGATCTAAGTATCTATGAAACTAAACGCGCATAGGATCTAGGAGTAAATCCAAGTGACAATGTTTTGATCTATCTAAGCTGGTAACGATAGTTTTAGCAAATCGCTTTATTAAAGTTATCTCGATATTACATATTATCTCGATTTTTGAATTATGTCCCTAAATAAAAATTCCAAAAATTCAAATTTCACGGTGGCGTCTCGGGGACACGTTATAAGTTTTTCTCGTCGTTCAATATTCAGTGAGGCGAGCGGTATGTATCCCCCAATCATATCCGCATGGGGGATCCAACCCGCAGATTGATATTTGATCCCCAAACTCGAGTTGGGATCCATGACGCGCTCCGAGCGACTTGCCTCGCTCCTTCGCTTCACAATCAATAGGTACACAAGTTTTCTGTTTTACTTCCGATATTAATTCTAGTTTCAATTTACAGTTTGTAAACAACTAAGCGTAATTGTATACTGACTAGGAGATTTAATACTGTTTTCAAAGCTTGTGTCTTGATGGAAACTGAGAGAATCTTTAACAAGCTCAAGAAACTCAACAATATCGCTATTGTTCAGAATTATTACAATAAAAATGCATAAGTATATCATTGTTGTTTACGCCTGCGCTATTAGAAACTATAATGGTAATAAGCCGAGACATTCATTTTGAGCGTTAATGGTCAAGGTTTTAATTCCCGTACGGAACCAAAAATTGTATCATCAACAGATACTTAAAAAATATCAGTTTATTAACTTGTTCTAGAGCAGACACTAACGGATATAGATCACCATGTATGTAACCTTCGTATAGCTAAGAAAGAAAATTCAATCAGTAATTTAATTCAATCAGCATGTAGGCTTCAGAAGAATAAAATTGATGTTAAAGTAGTCCAGAGATATTTACTTCTCAACGAATCCGTTTGTGATCGGAAAGGGACGAAAATCTTTTAGCCATTTCTTTTACGACAAATGGAAGTTTGGCATGCGGGCCTAAGGTAAGCAATGCCTAATCAAAACCTGATTTTGCTAAATGTGCCGGAGTTAAGCTTATTTGGAACTTTATTGGTAGTAAGCACCAAAATCTAAAATTAAATCACGAGCGGAGCGAGTGATTCAAAAATTAGAATCCTGAGCGTTAGCGCGGGAATTAAAAGAGCACAAGGTGAAAAATCTTTGCACTCGAGTGCAACACGTAACTTTTAATCCCACCTCAGCGAGGAAATGACAAAAAAAAAACATTTACAACCACAAGATATTTTTATTTCAGTTTAGGTATTAAATACTATAATGATAGGTAAGTTTTACAGAATATTCTAGGTATACTTTACTAGAAATTGAAAGTAACGTTGCTACAATTACTTGAGTGTAATATTTTTGTTAGGTAATGTTGGTGTTAGACTTAAAAAAGTACACCAAGAAACTTCCGATAGGCTTGTTGAAAAAATATCGATACATCGATATATCGATATTATTTTTTTATGTATCGATATTGTTGAGCGATATTTAATATTTCGTTAAATCGATGCATCGATATAAAATTCAAAGTATCGAAAAGGTATAAAAATCTATATTTTTTATAGACCAATAAACATTTATAAGTTTTAAGATTATAAAATCCCAAAAAGGAATACTTTTTTTATACTAACATCTTTTTAACAAATTATATTTATGTATTTTTGTTTTTGGTCGACTTGATTTGTTGTTTTATAATGTGGTTTTTAAGATATATATCGATATTTTTAAATAAAAATATCAGTATCGATACTGATATTTTCAAAAAATATCGATACGACATATATCGATACTTTGTTGCGTTTAGACTTGGCACCTAGGGAAGGTTCCAAGTCTGAGTTTTTAACAAATTAAAAAAAAGTTGTATGCTAAATTCGGCGCCAGGGGGGTAAAAGCATGATGTTCTAAATTCAATTTACTTTGTCTCTCTAGAGGATAAAAACGACTTTTGCACTCAGATATCGAAGAGTAAAAATACTCTTTCCGAGATGGTGGGATGAAAAATACAAAAAATACATTACTCATCCGTCTCTAAAATGAAATAACATGAAGTAATACAGTTTTAATTGCCAAGGAGTTTAATGTTTTAGTCGAATATTAAAATCACTTTTTACATTGCGTAATGTTACAGAATACCAACATCAATGTGTTAAAAAAATAAAGAATAAATAGGTACACGATGATCAAACCACAAAAACAACAATAACGCATTTAATCACGCAGTACGCACACAAACAGACGTATCGATGTCCGAACTGAATTGAACGACAAAATATACTCCTTAAATTATTGGGGTCGGGCAAACAGGGCGTGTTGGTCAAATATTGTCCGTCCAGCGAACACGTACGTTCGCTATTCATTAACTTATCCGGGGACTGTATAAAAACACGGCTTTAATTCGCGATCACGAGTGAATGGACGTTAGTATGCTGGATGCGTGGTATTTTGTTTTTGGTCCTTAGGTACGGAAAGTGGTCTTTTTATAAGATGTGTTCCGAATGAATTCCGGCAACCCGATTATAGGAGGGAACAATGTGATAGTAAGAGGTGCGATATAACGCTCTAAAAGTAACAAACATCTTATAAATATCCGTATTAGTACAGTTACAGGTATAATGAGTCACCATTTTAAGTTAGTATACATGAAAATACGGTTTCGAAAATGGTCCTTAAGTTAAGCTAATGCTTATTTTCAAAAGAAATACACAATCTTTATAATTTTGTGGCCTTATCTATATTATTAACAAACATTATAACTGAAGTCCAATCATTGCATTACAATCTGTTATTTCCGAATACGTAGCACAAAGCGCGCAAACGCAGTGCGCGTCCGGTCGGCTAGCCATACAAACACTTGCTCCCAATGAGTCGGAACCGCTCCAATATTTACGCCTGTTGTTCCAAAAGAGTTTTATCAAAAGCGTTAAGCGTAAATGTAAATATCGCTTAATTGGACTGTTTTAATGAATCTTTGGTAACTGGGATTTATTATTTTCATTTGTATTGTTTTGTGTGAAGGGTGTTTTGTAAATGTTGGTTTTACAATGCAAGAGGGATTGTGTTGTTGTGTTGGCTTAGTAAGTAGCTTATGAGTTCTGTGTGAACATTTTATCGTCATTATCGTTCCTGTAAATAGATCAAGACACTTTTACAAGTCAATGTGTTTTTTTAATACTAAAATGAGTCAGCATTTCGTAGTTGTGAACCCGTAGAAGAAACGATAGATGACAAAGAAGTGATATTTATTAACTTGGTATTCTAACATGTGTACGAATCAGTGCAATGGTTCATTCTCAAGTGATGGATTATGACGTATCCACTAGTTTTGCAGAATTCTGGTTTACGTTCTTTGTCTAACGGGGCGAGCTTTTCACCGGGTACTGATCATAATTCCGAGATGTTATTGAGAATCCTATAGAAAACACATTAATATTTTGCTCAAGAATCGAACTTAAGATTTTAAGCTCAGTTATACTTGAAATCAACAGACTACTGAGGCAGTTTTTTAAATATCTTTTTGTATTTTTTAAGTATTTTCCATGCTAAGATTACAAGTTATTTTTTCGACTGGCGAGCGGGGCTCGCGGTAGCTTAGCGGTCAAAGCGTCTGGTGTACCGAACCACAAGACGCAGTTTCAAATCCTGTTCGCCAGCCGATTTTATCTCTATAGAAACATTAATTATTCATATTAGGTTAAAACAATATAAAATATTCCTTCTGATAAAAATAGAACCGTTCAAAATATTTTTTGCGTAAATATAGTTTATAAAAATGTAGCTATTTTGATCTATATCAGTAGACAGACTGTCTGGCAATATCCATAAGCTGTATACAACACATTGTATCGTTTACTACATAGTGTATTTACGTGCCGCATAAAAATATGACGTAATGAATATAAATTGGTGATCGTAATAATTTATTTCTGTTTGCTTCGAGACCTGTTGCTTCGGTACGAATGCAGTTAGCATTATATATATTATTATGTTTTTGTTTTGGGACTTACACTTAATTTCTAACTGTTGTAGTAAGTGAGTTAATCTTTCAGCAATACTTTACCTAAACATGAAAATAATTGATTTAAATAACCTGATGCACCGCAACAAAAACCAGTGAATCAGCCAAACATAGCGGGTCAGGTTTCTTACTTTTCTAGTTTTATTTGTTGATGTTTATTTATTTATTTTAATAAAATCTAATACAGATAATTGATTGCAATTTGTCCCTTACGCTACAGTAGCTCATAGCCCTATAAAAAATCGTATAACCATTTCTCGTCCCAAGCCAGCCCCTTCCACCCAGTCCTGATAAAGCTACCAAATAAAAATTAATATAAGAGCAAATATTTGAGGAGCGTCGCCCCGGGGACCGGCGGAGATAATATCGCCGGAGATGACCAACTTATAATTACTTTTTATCTTCGCTCGGTTGCACAAAATACTAACTATTAAGGTTTCAGTGAAATTGGATTGTTGATCGTGTATATTGATTATAGGTGCCAAATTATCATTTTTAGCATGCTGGTTATCTGTGACTCTTTTACGCACACATGTTTGTTACGACAACAAAAATCTAGTCAAACACACAATCAAAGATGACACGCTAAGTAATAATGTTTTCATTCTACTTAAAAAGATTCACGTGTACATTAATGATCTGATTGATATACGACATACCATTAGATTATTCTCATAACATTATTCATTATACTTTGAATAATCGACAAAAACTACCAAAATACAAAAGTACACTTATGACAGTAAAAACAAGGCGAGGGGTGATTGGTTCCGATAGTCATTAAACTGTGTTTGTCCTGACCACCCCTAGCCGTAGTCAACCCCCGCCCCTGCCACTAGCCTTGTGTATATTGAGCCTAGGTTTAATTAAAACAAGTACATTTATATTGGATTTGGGAGAATCGTGCCGGTAATTTTTGGTCTTTTGAATCGGCAAATGTTGAAAGGGTTAATTTGGAAGAATGCGTAAAAAAAAAATTTCGTTCCTAGGGAAAAATAAATATATTCATGGGTGTTACTGACGTGAACGTCAACAAAATATTGACCAACAGAAATGTAAGCACATTCGGGTAACACAAACATGTTCATACAAGTAAGTACTGTTGTGTTACTGATGTGTTCGTGGCGCGGTGTAATGTCATAACAATATTAATAGTGGCCCAATTGTTTGGTCCAATGTTGGTCCATGTCACTGTTTATTTGTGTAGCATTAACATTCATCTATAGAACTCACTACTTCTACACTTTTTCGTAGCGTCTCGATCGTCACAAGGTCGTCTGTTTTTGGTCTTCTGTGAAGCAACTCAATGGGGAAGGTCACACAGTAGAGACTGCTACACTAAACTACTACTATTGTCTTGAATATGATCTGCTGGGTCTAAACAGGCAATATTGATGAATCTTAGTAAGATTTACCCACAAAATTGCTAAAGATCCTCTACGATTTTCAAAATAAATCGATTGTATATGTCACAATTTTGTAATACTGAGAGTTTTCGTAGTAAAATTGACAAGTATAAACTGATTGAATGACTATTTTTACACAGTAAAAAAAAAGTAGGTATTTTCACTATAAAATAGCATATTTGGGGGTAACGTTTAAATAAACAATTTATTAATAAGTATTTTTACCTTTAGGCGAAACACACCGCCTTCATATTGTGTAAATTTTTGGCTACGCTGTACAAAATACACAACAAAACGTTAAACACAAATATAAACAATATAAATCGTGCAATAACGTGCAACGCGCGCGCCCACAAAGTGCGCGTGCATTGCCGGCAATTATTGTAATTGGCGTTTCAATACTAACGGGACAGCGTGCACAACCCTAGCTGGTATCACATGTACCTATTACATTAGAAACCACTCGGATATTTATTTTAATTAACTTTTTGTTGGCGTGCGATGTCCATGTTAAGTCCAACGTACTTTATGAATAGGGCTGTCACTCTATTTAATGACATATTAATAGGTCCTTTGGTAGTTTTAATTTTATTGCCAAGTGCAACGTCTCGTTCGCGTAAAAACACAAAAATAGTGCTGTTTGCGTTTTTAAGTAATTATTTTGGGTGTTTGGGGAATTCGATGGGCTATGTGATAATAAAATTATCTAATTATAATAGTTGTACATGTTTGTTTAGCTAAAATTTTTAGGGAATGAGAATAATTAAAAACTATAATATTATTTTAATTCTAATTCGTACCATCTATAATATCTATGAATTAGAATCAAATCTAATAAGAAGGATTTAGCCAAAATCCTATTTATTTTCAGTAGATTAGCTTTAACATTAGAAATGCGAAAGTTACTCGTAATCTGAGAGTACCAATGAATGATACCATCATTTAATCAAATTACAATTACATTAATTTTATAAGGACATACGATCCGTTCTGTCTCAAAAAGTCTTGTCCTTTGAGACAGAAGCGAAACTTCAGTCAACAACTAGTTACATAATAATTTTTTTAATGAGTAACCTAAAGTCATAACATAGTTGAAACTAATAAAAGTAGGTATAATGTTCGACAGTGGCGTGTGGATGTGCCGAGTGACGTCACCCGATAATTAGCGGACACCGGTTTTTATGTCCAGCCATTAGGCGTTAAGTGACTCGTAAATGCACTCTACGAACTACACTAGGTGGTGGTCTAACTGATTGTGACTTTGACGTATAGTTTACGAGTAGTTTGACACTAGATTTAGATCGGGTCTACCAGTCTAGGGTTGGCATATTATCTTATGTGGCTAACGGTTATTTTAAAGAAAGATTTGAAGTTTTCAGTATGGTTGTAAGCGCCTCTGCTATGCTAGAGGTCTCGGGTTCGATTCGGGTTAAGCAGCGTTATTGAGTTTTTAATGAAATTCTCAGTAGCAGTTCGGGGTTTGGATTTGTGCCCGGATAATGGCAATAAGTTGGCTCTCAGGACCAACACACACGGATGAATTGTGGGTATACATTAGTACACTTGTGCCTAAACCTTCAGGGAATATAGGCGTGATGGTCTGTTATGTTAATTACCATAACTGTAGCGACATCTACCGCGGTACATAATAAACTGGTACAGAGCAAATCCTGAATCGCGCAAGTGAAGTTTTCCGTGCAAGTTGAATAAATACAACCGTCCGACATCAACCGTGGGGGCAGTGGCCCACCAGGCATACCACCCGCCTGTACCTTGACCATGAGTTTTTCCCACTAAATCGCTAGCGACAACTTATAAGTTGTATGGAAAACCATCGCAACGCCTCTAGCGGTTACGTAAGAAACTAAAATCGGCCATCAGAGCCTCGACCATAAGTTTTTCTCACTAGACTCGCTAGCGACGCCGTAAAATATTTATATGGAAAACTCTCGCAGCGCTTCTAGCGGTTACGTAAGGAACTAAAATCGGCTATGAGATTACAGCGTTTCGATGCGTAAAAAACCTATCGGAAGTCATTCGATAGAACTCATGGTTGAGGGGCAGATTATAGCGTTTCGATGCGTAAGAAACCTATCGAATGCAATTCTATAGAACTCATGGTTAAGGAGTGAGAAAAAACCTCCACGTCCACATAACAATTAAATAAGACTTTGCCATCTGTTTATTCTGCTATCAGTACATCACGTGACGTCATAGCTGACGATAATTACTGGACAACGGTTTATGTGAAACCATTACCCATTAAGTGACCCATAAAATGTTCTGTGTGAATGGAAATATGTATGAAACTGAGTACTGAGTAAAAGTTCAGTTAATGAGGTTAAAGGTACGGTTAAGTGTTAAACGTAAAGGCGTATGTCATAGAAAACTGAGTAACACTTTGCTTGACCTGGGAATCGAACCGAGGCCCTCGAGCGTAGCACTCGCGCTTAGGACCACTACAGGCTACGAGACAGTTAATATATCTGATAAAATCTCTGGGGGGCTAGACAAGTTGCATTTTGACATTCGAATCGACAAACAAAATGTATGTAAATGACACAAGCTTTTCTTACTCAGTTTTCTATGACATTCTCGGTAAGTCAATTTTAAACTGAATAAGTCGATATAGAAAATAACTAGATATTTTTAAGATATAAACTTCATTTATATTTTTTATTATTATTGTTGTATTGACCGTGAGTTTGCGATAAAGATTTATTATAGGTTCTAGGTATTTGTGTAGCTATGTGAAGGCGTGTGTTAACGAACATGATCACACAGAAGAACATTCTGTTTATAAACAATGACCAAAAATACCCACAAAAAGATAGAACAAAAATAATTAATAAGAATAAATAAATAAACGTATATAAACACAGACATCTGATATCCGCACCCACACAAGTAAAATATCATGTTCTCACACATAAACAACTGAAATAAACAGCGTAGGTTTCAATACAGCGTTCGTGAATATCACATTACGAATACTCTTTATTCTGGTAAAAAAAAAACAAAAATCGTGGCTCGTTCGTCAATATTCAGGCAAGTTATTACATTACGTAGCTGTCTTATGTCCCAGAGGTGCCCCGTATAAGCAAAAGCATGCATACATTGGGTAAAGGCGATGCACACTGAACTGAAGAAACGGATTGCAGGTGAGGAGGAAAATTTTGTGGATTTTTTGTCATAAAATTTTACAAGTAGTGTCAAATTTTATGACAAAAAATCCTTGTAAAATGGTTAGTTGGTTAAGTTGGTTTTTGTCTTTAAAATAATTTCAAAACCTACTAATTCAGGGCGTTGGAAATAACCTAAATATTATCTAACAATTGCAATCGTGCCCATAATAATTTCTAACCGTGGTTTACACATGTTTATTTCACGCAAGATTTTGTAAGGCCATTGCTTTTGAAATAATTATTAGAGTAAAAAACTTATAACAGATCTGTTATATGTTGTTACAATAGTAGATTTTTGTATTATATTGCCTGTATAACTACTGCATTAATACACGACAAACAAAAACATTAAAAAGAAAATTACTTAATTACAGCAGATTCAAATTAACAAACACTTCACGTTTCAGCTCTTACTGTAAGACGTTGACAAATTCGTAATTACTTTCTTAATTAATTTTTATTCAAAACGCGGTCATAAAAAAGCTGGCATCAAAATGTTGAGCGGTTAAGTCTCCCAGTGCGCGTTCACCTTGCCGACCTACTCGTATATTCTAAGGTGCGCAAACCACACACTCACTCTTTCACGTTACACCTCGTAAACTGTAAAGGGATCCCCCAAATTTATCTTCCACATCGTTAGAGCGAATAATGTTACCGACTATTTTATTTAGAGATGTGTTTGCGCCGTGAGATTTGCGCGCTTTGAAGTTTTCAGCCGATATGGAGATGTGTTTAATAACGTAATCATGGTTGATCCCCGAGGGTTGTCGCAAGTGAAACGAGTTTGTCAATTCTAATTGGGGAATGGAAGTGTTTCTTTTTCTAACATAACATATCGCCAATCCCCAAAGGCGTAGGTAGAGGCGTACTAATGTAAGTCCACAGTTCGTCGGTTTATTTTTAGGTTCTATTGAAATAGAAGACGCCTTTATTGTCATCAAAGAGGCACGAGTCCAGGTTGCAATCTACCTATTACTTTATCAATAAAAAAATCATTGGAAGTTCCAATAACACTGCTGCGCCTTGGAATCCCGGGACCTCATGCTCAGCAGCCATCGCTAGTTCAATGTGGCGTCTTTTTGTAAATAGGTAAAGTGTGTTATTGCTCTTTTGATACTCATAATAATATTTTTCTTAAGGACATTTTTTATATCTTTACTGTTTAGACATAGGGACATGGATTTATACTTTTCTCGGTTATTCGTTTTATTTCTGTTCATGTGTTTGTGTTATATATATTTTTGCTTGATTTCCTTTGTTCTTCTTTTTCAGGAGCCTCTCCAATTACTGAAAGGTGGCCATCAACTCTGAATATGTATCTTTGTCTTTAGCGATGTGAAAATCTTTTTGGTGGTTTGAGGTCCTCAGTGAACTAAAACAGACGGGTAGTCATTTCTGTTTTGTTAGATAGCCTTATCATCAAGGAAGGTTATAGGCTATTTATTATCATCACGCTTCGACCAATATGAGCGGAGTATCAATCAAAAATTTTGCAGCAACGTGGAATATTTTAATTACAAATTTCTCCAGTTAATACAACAAATTGTCCGTCTATAAAGTTGTACCTGACAACTAAAGTAAATGTACACCAATCCCAATAAATATCGAACGAAAGGTCACAGCGGGATAACTTTTCACGGATACTTATCACCATTTAAACCGGGACCGATAAACAAGGCGCCACATTACACCGAATTAAATAAACCGGTGGGTACTTTTAACAGGTGAAATAGCATATCATCACGCCAGCTGTATTTACTAAAGGGTTAGGTAGATGTGTTTTACTGTGGAATTCTCAGTGGCTGCCGGTTTTTGGATCTGTATTCGGATAACAGCAATGAGATCTTCCCTATTACATGCGACCTAAAAATTTACCCGCTATCTGTGTGGGTTTATAAGTACAGATCTTTTTTTTTAATACTAATATTAATTTATTACCATATAATTACACTGTAGAAACAAAAGCACTATTCACTAATACAATGTAGGTACAAATAATTGAACACTGGTACCCAAGGTGATGATCTGATTAGCATGTATGGAAAAACAAGCGTAATAATAAATGTATATGAAGGGATCTTTTATATAATTCATTTTTTTTGGCAATTATAACACTGTAAAATGGTCATAGAAAAATAAATAATAACAATGATAATTATTTTCAAATCATTAATTAATTATTTTTATTGTTTGAACCTAATTTTAATTTTCCTGAACTACTTTTTGTTTACATCGAGTTCATCCAAAGGTCGTCTGTAAAAGTCGCTATTATAGTCTGCGCGGAATTAGTTGGCCGCGCCTTAGGTATGTGAGCGTAGGACGCAGGGGCAGGGTTGCCTGCGCGCGGTGGGACGGAGGGACGCTTGCTTTTATTCACAGTAATTCGCCGCCTCACCCCGTCCCTACCTAAGCACCGCAGCCAGCCTCTTACATTATTGTGCAATAAAGAATATTCTAGTCTATTCTAATGCAATTTGAAGTAGGCGATAATGATCAATCAGAAATAGGATTCACCATTTTAATGATATGCTTTTGCTAACAATCGCCGAATTTCTCAACAAGGCACGCGGAAAACGAAGACGGAATAATATTAAAGTGTCATTAATAAAGTGCACACGCTCCAAAGCATGTACAGTTACCAACCTAACAAATCTAAGAAAGACCAAACGAGCATAGTATTATAATCACGTGAGAAGGGTAATGAGTTTGTTTGAGGCGGATCGCGCCGCTTTGTGGGCCCCGCGCCGCGTCGCGAGAGCCTCCGAGTGCGAGATCTCATTTATAACTAAATTAGTTCTTGGAACGTACGCGATTATAAAGTGGCGCTGGTTTAACGAGTGTTGTACTGTGAACATTTAAATATAGTACGGTTGGTAGTATTTTGTTGCGAACATTTATTTAAGTACCTAATGTTTTTCTTGGTAATTAGTTTACTTAGCGGTCGCGCAACTGCTACTCGAAGCTCTGGGTTTGATTCCCGGGTTGAGTGTTATTGGGTATTTCTATGAAATTCTCAGCAGTAGCAGTTTGGAGTTTGGATTTGTGCCTTGTTGATAGGCTGGTCCTATATTACATTACCTAAACTTGACTGACACATACCGGCGAATGCCGTACGGGTGTACATTAGTACGTCTCTGCCCAACCTTTCGGCGGATACAGGCGTGATGGTATGATATTATGTTATTTCTTGGTGTACATACATATAGATTATGATACGTTATTGCGAATACTTAATAGTATAGCTTAGTACTTAATCCGTCTAAGATTTCCTTTGTTCTGCAGTTAAACATTTGACAAGGGGATATTTTTATAAAATCACTCGCCCAATATCGTAACCCCAAATCAAATTCCAAACAAATCACAAAAATAGCAAGAAAATCAAACTCAAGAACCGAAACTCAATCCAAGAGTATTAAAAATTAAAACCTAGTCAGAAGTTCCCGATAAACTTTCCTATATAATATCGTGTATAAATAAAGGATATTTTTCCAAAGTTTTCTGTGAGCTCGATATTCAGGGTAGGTGGGGGGTGCGGAGAGGTGAGAGGGGGGCAGTACATTGAGGAAACAAAACGGATCAGCTTGTATCTAGCTCTCACAGAGGCGAGGGGAGCTCAGATGGTCGTGGATACAGATTACCTGGATACGGCGGTTCAATTTTATTTTGAATTTGGAAGCAGCGGTGGAAATTTTTAAAAGATGGTTTTGAAGATGTTTTGTTTACACCTATACAAATATACGACTGCCCTAAAAATAACGCTACTAATACTGTCTAGCAAACATTAAAATATCTAAAACTTTTTTGCTCGTTAACCGATTTACATTTTGATTTTTTATGATCGAGTCTGTTAAAGGTCAAATCTCATTAGTCACCCGGCACCCGACCAGGATCGCCTCGTCGGTTAGCGTCTACTCGTTATCGACAGGTCCACGGGTGGACACTTCGTTGTCACCAGTGAACTTCGCGCTGTCCACCAATTTCAGGTCAGTGATATCCTCGCATGAATCACTCGCAGGCAGATCGCGGTCATGACGCGTGCGTTGGCATTGTGCAGCCAAGCTAGCATGCGAGCAGCGAGTTCTCACTGAGTGGTCCACTCGCCATCCACGCGTCGTGCACTCACCATCCGCGCGTGGACAGGTTACGACCGAGATGATCCGGTGACGCTAGAGAGTTGATGTAATGAGTGTACATCCATAGAAGTCTAAATAAAGAATAATAGGAAGGTGAGAGTCGGATGCCGCGTAGTTCTAGGGAGCTGTAACCTTTATGGTCAACTTTTTCATTACACCAAAAAATAAACAGTCAACTACCTTATTATTGAGATTACAGGTTATATAGTAAGTATCAACATTCAAAACATCAATCTCATCTAGTATCTATATCGCTATGTGCGCCCGAAGTCGGCTGAGCCGGGCACGAACGATATGAGCACCTTATTTTTCGCACATTACACTTTGAAATTGTTTGAAATATGTTATAGCCGTCATCGCGCCGGAGAAACTTGTTTAAACACTAACACGACTGGTGTTCTTTACACGAAATTTGTTTTAAACTATGCGTCGTGAGAAACAAGTTGTTTGTTTGTTTTTTTCCGGCTTGCAATTGTGGTAACTGGGTGCTGTTTTATTGTTAGTTTTTAACATGAAAAACTGTTATTTTAATGAAGGAAAATATCGACTGTCTTGCAGGATTAGGAACCTGCGTCTTCTGGTTCAGTACACCAGACGCTATGACCGCTAAGCCACCGCGAGTCCTGCTCGTCACCTTGATATCTTCCTCCATATTCTAAACTTACGTCTGGTGAAGTAGCGATATCTAATGAAAAGCAGTGAATGCTTCACAACTGACACTAATAACTTTACAGTTAGTTCGATAATAACTGGTAACCTTAGCATGGAAAATGCTTAAAAAATACAAAAAGATAGTATGAGAAACTAGCTCGATTCCCAGGTAAAGCGTGTTTTTCCGTGAATTTCCCAAATTACCAATTATTGAAAGGATAATGGCATTAAGCTTGCAGCCTATTGCATGGGACCTAAACATACCGGCCAACTATAGGGGTACAATAGTGCACCTCTGTTTAACCCTTCGGGATATACAGGCGTGATGGTTTATGTATGTTAAAAATTAGTTCCATTACAATGTACACCATATGTCAATGTTAATATAGTTCATTCTAATTTGAATGCGTTTCAAATGATGGGATGAACGGCCGGTCCAAGGTGATTAGTTCAAATACGTTTCATTGAAATTATATTGTGTGGTGCGCCGTAGAATGAGGTTGTAGACTAGATATAGGAAATGCATTCGCGGGCTTACATTTGATCGTTTAGAAGAGTGAATAGTTCTATGTGTTAGGTACCTATGTGTACAGTACAGTACAGTATTACGTATTAATTTGGAAACGCTTTAATTGAATTGGTATTTGAGGCTGTCAATGTGTTTTGGCTTTCATAATAATTTTGAAATATTTAAATAATATAATTATCATAACATAGATCCGCCGACCGCCCCCTATTACATGGCACCGAAATATGTCAGCGAAATGTGGGTGGACATTAGTATGCTTCTGCCTAATCCTTCGGGAATTACAGGCGTGATATTATACATGCCATCACGATTGTATTCCCCAACAACTAATAACTCTGCCTAACAACCCTTCGGAGTATATTTAGGTTGAACGTATTGTTACTGAGTATGTCATAGAAAAGCTTTGTTTGAACTTAGAATCTAATTCAGTACCTTAAGCAAAGCGTTGGTCTAGTGGTCCCAAACGCGACTGCTACGCTAGAGGTCCTGGGTTCGATCCCCGGGTCGAGCAAAGTGTTGTTGGGTTTTCTGTGAAATTCCCAATAGCAGCTCGGAATCTGGATTTGTGCCCGGTTTATGGCAATAGGCTCGCCCGCATGGGACCTAAACATACTGGCGAAATGTGGGTGTACATTATTACGCCTCTGCCTACCCCTTCGGGGAATATGGGCGTGATGGTATGTAAGCAAAGCGTCCACGTTATAGCCTATAGAATAAATTACATTATATAATCTTACGTAATTTTAAACCGCTCAGTTTATCTTCAATAATGCACTGCCAACGAGCACATTAGAAATTTATTTACTGCAAGACAGCGGTCTACGTAATTTCGTAGCACGCTACGAAAGTGCTACGATACATCTACGTCACTGATCGATACGCGCACGAAGGTTTAGCGAAGAAATAATTGAACGAATTGAAATAACTTGTAACACTGAGCGTAGGCTAAAACTTTTATCATTTTCCTTAAAAAAATAAGAAGAAAGGGAAAACAATGATAAAGCTATCAACGAATAAACAAAAACATAAAAGAGTTAACACGGAATTCCAATGAATTCTCAATAAAGTTGAAAAAAAAGGATATACTCCGTAGATGTTCGGGTAACAAAGATCTGGGGATCACAAGACAGACTCGGTGGCACATGTTAACGTTTCATGTGTGGGCTGAGTGACAAGCGACAGCGGCAACTTACTCGGTTACCGATATTCAATATTTTTTGTGACACACGCTTCAGGCAATAACTGTATCATGGACTTCTTTTTTTATTACAGAAGGGGCAAACGAACATGCCCTGATACCCTGATGTTAAGTGACTACCACTGCCTATGGACATCAGCGACATTGCAGTTGTCACCAATGCGGTGCCGGTCTTTTGAATGTGTGTATGATCTTTCTTGAAGGCCCCCATGTCATACTTGTTCGGGAATACCGCCGCGGGAAGGTCATTCCGTAGCTTACATGTTCTCGGTAGAAAGTTGCGTGTAAACTGGACTTACTTATCAACATAATTATAATTAAACGTATTCAAATTATGCCCAGATACAAAATAAATATTATACCTATATATAAACAAAATAAAAATATTTGTCTTGATAAATAAAACAAAGTAAATACAAACTCTATATTATTATTATTGTTCTATAATTTTTATTAAAATTTTGGAACTACCTATAATATTACGTGATGTGATGTTAAACACAGGTGAATACATGTACTTAGTTCAATATTATTGTTATGAATGTTGTGGTCGTCCATGAAGGATGTATATAATCACTGTTAATATTATTCTTATGATGTATTTGTTAATGTTAAATAAACTCACTCATAATTAGAATTGCAACAGAATATCTAAACGCTATTCACCCATAGCTTGGAGCTACCAAAGTTTTAAGAGTGTCATTTTATTAAGTCCTCGTACAGATCGAGATCCGATCGAGACGCTGACATGTGTCGCCGGCGTGTTGGGGAATGCCTCTCACGACTGTCTCTATCGTCCCACTTTAAAGAACAACGGTTTAAGAGGACTCTTCATTCTTATTATGTGGAGTTCAGCGTACACAGCTGTAAAGATTTTTATTGTGTAGCAATTATATTTGGAGATTGTTATATTACGGGGTAGATAAATCTGTATAGCTCTAGTTATTGGTGTTTATATCTGTAAGATGTTTAGAAAGGCCTATTCAGAAGCTCTATACATCACATCAGTGTGATAAGTTGAGATTAAAACAATTAAAACCATAATTATCATAATTATGATAATTACAACTCCTGTGTTTCTGTTTGTCTGTGTGTATTTATATGTTACAAGTATGTATTTATAAAAAAAAATATAAGTATCAAGTACCCATAGTACACGTTTTATTAGTAAGTTTGGGACTAGATGGTGCTGTGTAAAATGCCACAAAATATTTAAATATTTATTTCTTTATGTAAAAGACTTTGTGCGAAAGTAAACAGACGAAAAACAAGCACTTAAATTTTTATTTAAAAAATCAATGTTCACGTGAGGCGTTTATCGCAACTCACATGCATCCGGCAGATTGAGGGTTAAGATTCGCTCGTTTGTATTCAGCGCGCGGCGCCGAGCGCGAGGTAACCCGCCCGCGCCGTCCCGCCGGTAAAAGTTTCCAGTGCGGACGGCCCCTAAATACCGGAAGATTCTATTAGCGTATCGATGTTTTATGGCCGAATGAGGGTTCAGTTATTCGACGGCGACGTAAAATTATAATTTATGAGTGCAACCGGATTTTTTTATTTTAATAAAAATGTTCGGCATTTGATGGTTAAGAGAATAACGTTCAAAATATTTTTGAATTCTTTTGTTTCAGTGGTTACTTTAAAAATCGTTTTGTAGTTAAAATTAGGTTTTAAGAAAAACAAATCTACAAACAAAAATAAAACACCAAAGAGAAGCGTCAACAACAAAAACAAACATATAAACTCCTCATTTAAAATTTAAGAAAACGCTCACGAAGTCCACGAAAATTATGTTAAAGAAATCATTACACTTTCATACGTATAGCACATACAGCACACCACCCAAGTTTGTTCTCAACACGGCAAATAAAAAGAACTTTTTACATCAAAACTTTATTTCGCGTTCCCCGCGCTGATTCGTACGTGGGACCGACTATATTTTGCGCTGATTACTGTGTCTTGGAAGTGTATGAACTTTTTGCTTGACTGTATTTTTTCTCTCTTCATCTTGACTCGACTCGGTTGCATTTCTGTTTGGCTGTGTCATTTTAAAAAGCGCTTTACGATTTTTATTGTTCTGTAGCTTTGACATTCTGTATTTTTTACTCCACACTATTCTCATTTCTTTAACATCGTTGGTGCATTTAAATTTTCAAGCACAGCAGCATCTTAGCACAAACAACAGACCATGCAAATATTGTTTTCTGTGTTCCAGACATCGAATCTACGTCTCGTAATAGCTTTGCGCATCAGAGATTTGTGTTGAGAAATTTGTGTGTTAGTTGTACTAAGGCAACCCATTACCCCATTTTGTTATTCTTTATATATGTATATCAATCGTCATTAACTCATTAATCGTCTCATAGCTGGACACGGGTCTCCTCTCAGAATAAAAGGGCTGTAGTCCACCACGCTGGAATAGTGCGGGTTGGCACACTACATACTGTTAAGAAAATCTCTCGGACATGCAGGGTTCCTGATGTTTTCCTTCACTGTTGTAAACGAGCGATAAATAATTATTAATACAGACATGATCACGAAATGTCAAAGGTGCGTGGTTTGGATTCGAACTCGAGACCAACGTTTTGGCAGTCCTGTGGTCATTCCCTTAGACTATCACTGCTTTTGGTTATCACTGATAGTGTAGTTTTAACATAATCCAATATGTTTATGTCTGACCTTCAGTTCTGAAGAAGCATTCCAAAATTCTTTTTTTTCTAAGAAGTTAAACATATCCTAAACACTTTCTGATAATGATACTAGCAATTAATCCGTCTCTAATTGAACCTTATTTACGCGAGATGTAAACAAAACATGATCTCGATACCTATCCGGTAAGCAAAACAAAGTTTTTCTCCCATTTGCATTCACTAATGAGGTGCAAGGAACCCGATACCCACGTCTAATACGTTCGACTTGTTTATACGGAACGTGTTCACACGATCGTCTAGTGTTTGTTCAAGAACGTCGTCTTTCTTACGTGCTAATGAATTTTAAAGGATAGTTTCTACAAGATTCTTGGAATGGTAAGTTATTGGATCTTGTAAACAAAGTATTTTGTAAGGCTTTTGATTGTTTACGAATCTATTTTTAAATAGTAAACAGTCAATAAATGAATGCTGGCCTAAATTTTAATTCAAATTCGTTCAAAATACATAGACTTGAAATTGGGCTGGTAGGTTCCTTATAAAATGCAGGCATCCCATTCTTAATGAATGCCTTATTAAGTTATTATATATAAGGAAATTCCAAAAGGCATTGAGAAAAACGAGATGAATCAAAAACCGTATTGCTAGCCTCATTATGATAGCATCACCAGAACATTTGAGGTTTAACAAAAAAAATCTGTTATATAGGTAAATTTATAAAACAAATGTGAGCTTTTGACAGCCATAGAAATGACGTATAAATTTCGATGCAAAATTCTAATATTAAATTCTGAGAATGAAAAAGATATATATATATAATAACGTTAAAAATGAAAGCCAAAACCCAAAAGCCTTACAAAACGTAAATTAATTTTTGTTTTGCAAAAAGCGTTTTAACTAAAAATTTAATTAGTGTCTTGTAGAGATTTTCCGCCGTCACATTGTGGCGATATTAAAAGCTGACGGCAATATTACCTATATTACGTAGACATAGTATACCTTCATCTTTAAATTGGTTTTGTTATTTTGTATCAGAATTTTCCAGGTAGGAATCATCAAAGATGGTGTGAGCATTTCTTAGATTTTTGAATGGCGTTTAATTTTTTTTATTGAACTACAAGTTCTTATTTTCTTATTTAAGAATTGAAAATCTTTTTTTTAATACATTGAACATTATGAACAACTTTCGAGCTTCGAGCAAACACTAGTTTAATATTATTATCGGAAAATCATTAAAACATCAGTAAAAGTATCTCCCAAGGAATCTAATTTAATTTCATTTACTACCTATCCATTGACTTCCTCCTAGCTTTTTGATATTGACATCATACTCCTAATCAGATTATATCGTCATTCACAATATATCTAAGTTGATATTACCGTTGCACTAACAATGCGCGTTTTCGGGTTTCGGCCGGCTCGCATCAACGGGTATTGTGTAAAAGTCGTATTGCTAATGGATTAGCGGTGGCCATCCCCATACAATGGATGTAGTGCATCTGGATGGAACGACACGCGGAAATTGGACAAAATTGATGTTCTGTGGTCGGTTTCCAGTTTTGCATTGTCCGATATGTCACGCGAGATTGATGGATTTTTTATGTAGGTCTGTGTGTACGGTTGGTGGGTTAGTAATGTGCTGAGGAAAAATGATGTTTTTGATATTAATAGTAATAGTAGACATTAAGGTTGTAAAATTGTTGTATACATTACTGTTGTGTACAGTTTTAATAATTGTGTTGCAGTGGCAGTCAATTTTGGTAAGATCAAAACAATACTAATTTGCCAATATTATGACGAACGGTCATAATATTGGCAAATAAGTATTGTTTAATTAAATTTAATTAGTTAAAGGGCCGAATTGTATGAAACCTTTGTGACTGTTTTGGAGAGTGTCCTCAAAGAAATATGGATAACAACTGTTTGAGAAATTTATTATACCATAATAAACAAAGAAATAAATGAAGAGAGAGATAAACAAAGTAGCCCTGAATAGTTACATAAAATACGTTTTATATAATGACAGAGGTAGTGAAGTAAAAATAATTGGCTATGTTTGCGCAGTAGATGATTAATAAGATGGGACCTAATATTGAACCTAGTGGAATCCCTCTATCAACACAATGATGAAACGAGGCTAGTTCTATCACTCAGGCGTATTTCAACATGCCTCCATGCCATCACGATTGCTTAAATAACTGTGAAACCAATTTGGTGCTCTCTGGTCAAATCCACGGTACGAGTAGCTAAGCTTTGAGAGAAGCAAGTCAATATTAATACAGTCAAATTGCGTAGGATGTTCTCAACGAAACATGAGTACCTACGTGTGTGAGAGAAATTTAGAGTATCGTAAGGGTAAACGGAATAAATGTAGTAAAAATTTTGTATGGTGACGAAACAATACTTTTGCTTCTTCTTTTTTTGTTCTTTCTTGGATAGAGATCGAGATATTTGAAATACTATCCATATCCAAAATTTTCTTATGTTTCTATTGGTGGTAGTTTTCAAAGATAGCAAAAGTTATTCTTTTTATAGTAGTGAAAACAGTTAAAGCTAGTGTTTTGTAATAACCCATAGAAAACCTACAAATTTAAATATAACCTACTCCGACATTACCTTAAATAAATAAATATTCTGGGACATTTAACACAGCACCATCTAGTCCCAAGCGAAGCAGACAGACAGACTTACAGAGATTAAAGCTTGTAGGGTAGGACTATGGACATAATACTTAGATACTTTTTTAACATACTTATAACATACCTATTAGAATCTTCTATGTCACAATATTTGTGTCTTGTGGGAATCGACCTCGTGATCGGCAGTCCCGTACTCGAACCACTAGACCACAGACGTAGATCTTCTAATAAATATTATATTATACCCTTACAATTTTACGGTCGCTTGCTACAAATATTGCGCCATTTCCAGTCGACATATACGTTGATATTCGTGTAATCATTATACACGTATCCTACATCATTAGTGAAAAGCACTTCGGTATTGTGTGTGTCGTCCGTTCGATACGGTTTAATAGCACTCATTTTATTTTTGCCTTTTAATGAGCACTTAAACAGAAAGCTTTAAAATAGGCAATGTTTTACGGTTCACCTTTCACTGTTATTGATGATGTATTATAATTATTTCAGATACATATTTGATGACTTTATTCTTAGCATGATGATGATAGTGGATTAAGGCGATAAAATATCATGTTATGTAGGTATGTTTATTACGGTGTACAGATGTATACACTGTACATAATGGTAATGAAAAAAGTATATAAGTATTATATCCACTGTCTGGTACCCATAGTACAGCTTTGCTTAGTTTGGGATTAGATAGTGTTCTGTAAAAAATTCCTAAAAAAAGAAAAACATATTCTTCTCACTAAGGCCTCTAGACTCTCTTTTCTGAGTTGCATAATTTTATGAAAGTTGAAACTTCTATATTAATGGATAGGAAATTTAAATATGAGGTCGACCACACGCCAGTGTAAATTTATCAGCAATTTACAAACGCAGATAATGATTCTTATTTGCTGATTGTGTAAGGGTTTTAAAGCAAATGGTTAAACAGTTCTGCGGTTTTAGCGGTAAACAACACGTAATTCTTGTGGGTGTTATAAGAGATGATTCATAAATTGGACAATGTCACCTGATCTTTATCACGTTTATACAGTTTACCCATAGTACTTTCCCTATATGTATTCATTGTAATGTATAGATATGTAGTAGTTTATTAACGACGACCAACAACAAAAACAATGACTATAACAAAAAGTTCTAAATAAACGTGTATATAAATAGTGGTATCAACAATATGTGACATCAGAAAGTAACATGTCAAGTTGAAAACAAGCTACAAACGAACACAAGGAGCATCCCTTCGGAGTGAAAGTTAAAATTATATTAATTGAATTTCACTGTTCTTGAGATGGTTGCCTTGACTCAGTGATTTATGACAGCCGTCAAAACTTTACTAATTAACGCAATTTATATTTTAGTTTTTCACAATACAAATTATCTGCGTTTAATTTTATTATGTGTGCTTGCAATGAAGCAATTAGAAAATGAGTTATAACACGTTTTAAACGAATAAAAATCTCGAAGAATAGTTTTGACAGAACTAAGGTGATGTTTAAATAGGTACCTTCAGTTAAGTTAAGAAGGTATTTATTTCTAGAACACCTAACTTTCTACTTGGATACCATGAGAGGACTTTGAAGTCATATTTATTTATTCAACATATTATAATAGAGTACCATCTATTGGTACATTTTGACAGGGAATATTAACTAGCTTTTCAAAAATAAAAGAATATTAATCTTTAGTCACGTGGCAGTCGATTTTTTCCTTCATTAAATAACTGGCAAAATAAATTCTGTTGTTGTGAATTGTGCCTTTTGTGTTTTAATATAAAGAATAAAGTTATATCAGCTAGGATGTTGTTATAAAATATAACAACGTTTAATTTGTTTTCCTTGGAGCCCGGAGGTTGAAACTTAAGTAGGTACTTAGCCATTGTAAGGCTACCGTCCCACTGTAGAATTTTCTAACTCTGGGCAAAAACAACAATTTATCTAGTCTTCTTGAAAAAGTAAATCTGTATATTTTTTATTATTCATCTTCTGCCCAGGGGAACTCTGAAGGATCTTGACTGAAAATGTTGGCTAGATTGTTTATTTTGTATTAATTGTTAGTAAATAATCAATTGTTCTACTTTCGACGACATGAATGGCGCAGTGGCTGAGCGATCAGCTTCTACACTTCGGGTCGGGAGTTCGATTGGTGGGTTAAAGTAATATTTGTAAGTATTTGTTGGTATATATTTATTTGATGTGTTATGGGTATGTGATAGTTAGTTATTGTTTGTAAAGAATACTATGGATACTATACTATTCGGAGTAAGTATATAGTACCAAAAAAGTAATAAAAACCGTCAAAATCGATGCTAATAAACAAGTTATGTGCGAACATAAGAAAGTATATAACATTTAGAACATTGATGAAGAGACTCAAGTCTCTTACTTATTTGAAGTCGGTCAAAATTAAGTCATAGTAACCTCCGTATTGGGTATTGTTAATATAACTACGAATAGTTATCAAAATTATTAGTTCTAAAACAGGGTTCCGAGAATTTCATTGTTTCATGTTACTTGAAGTTTCGCTTTCTAATAAGGAAGCACATAGAAATACGTTACAAACGCAAGAAGGAACGCGAAACGCCTATGTGTAGGCAGCCAAAATTTGTCTTATATATACACGTCACAATTAGTTGACGAACAAAAGTCCCTGAGAAGTTGCGCCGCTCTGCCAGCCTCTTAATTGGCAAAAGTTTCTTGTCGACGAAAAACTGGGGGAGAGCGCCTCTGAATGAACGGATGAACGAGTGAACGATCACAGGAGCGGGCGACGCAGAGAGGTGTAATTAGTCAAAAATTCCCGCGAGGTATCTGCTGTGTAGAAAACTAGTTAATGTATTTCGTTGCGTTGGAAATTGCGTTTCCTCCAAGATTACTTTGTAATGTCGTACCAAATTTTTGTAACAAATGAAGTACCTAGATATTTTTTTAAATAAACTCTATAAAGAATTCTACCAAGTTCTTATGTTCGCACACAAGGGAAAAAGCAATCGAGAAAGTGTAAAGAATGTAGGGCGCTCGGGTACCTATATAAATTCACCTGATCAAACACATCGAGCTCACAGAAAGTAGATCCAAGAACTGTTTACTATTTATTGGCAACTCTTTGAAGAGGGATGTAATAATCAAAGTTCAAAGTGACTATTACACTCAATCGTTACAATCCAGTAATGGAAAAAATATTCAGGTCAACATACTAGTAAATTATGAAGAACTCAGTCAAAGAAGTTTGTACATAACATTATAATATTATGTAGCACGAAAATAAATATTAGTACGTTCCCTCATGGTTACGATCAAAAAGTTAATGAGATTTTTTATAGCTACACAAGTATAAAAACTCGCGAACATTATGACGAGCAGTCGTCACGTAATAAAAGCGAAACGGTACAAAATATGCTCAGAAAAATGAGCGTCACAGCGGGACAGAAAGACGTACAGTAGCTCTCATTAGCCTCTAATTACGGGGGTCCGAGCCGAGCGCCGCCGACCGCCGGCGGAAATTCAAATTTAAATTTCGTACGTTCTACTCTCGCAAATTGCGATTTTTTTCACCAATAAAAAAATGCGATACCGAATCGAAATTTTGAACGGTTATTGTTTCCTTTTTATGTTAATGACTCGTATTGAAATTTTGTAACGGATGTTCCGAAATCGGTATCGGTCGTTTAACTCCGGTAACGGTCGGGCAAGATTGAGTTCCCAACGTTTTTATTGTTGTTACTCGCTTTGTTCGCGTAACGGCCCTTAATTGTTTCTCTTTGGAGAACACTTGCCTATAAACCTGAAGGCGCCGTCCGAAGAGATAGTACAATATAATTTTCTCATCAACTCGCAGGCTCTTTTAATAAAAATATAATAATCTCTCTCCACGGAACACTTCATTACGGCGCTCAAAGAGGCTTGGCGGCGATTATCAGTCCCGATAGCGTTTAGCATGGCCACACCATATTATATTAAAATATTTTTTCTGGCAAACTCATCTTTGACCGCGAGCGGTGGGCGAGGGTCCTCCCCTACTTTTCATAATTATAACTCCCCCCTGTCATCGCACCGGTTGAAATCGCGTATCTTTAATTTCGCCCGTCGCGTTAGCCCCGAAAATTCCTAGCATTCGTAAGAATTAAAGCTGGCGATAAAGGGAGAGCTGTTACTTCTTATTAGCGACGACACTAATAACCGTTCTGGCTGTCCTCGCGTGACAGTTTTATACTACACAAATTAGAAAGCAAAAACGTCCGAGTGGTTTTCTACGGGAATCCGTAACAAAAGGCGGTGGGAATTCGCGAGGACGACTTTGGATAAAGCGGGCTATTCGTGAGCCGTTTGAAAGGAGTTAGGCGTCGCGCATAGACGCTTACCAGGGCGTGAGCGGGCTCGGGAACATTAAAACGTTCCGCGCGCTCGCTCGCCACGCCATGCGTGATGCGACGCACCGGACCGACATTTTCAAACTGAGTTTTGTTTATAAACGTCACCATGTTTCTTCTGTTTTTATTTCGTGCGGCTTTTGTTGTTATTTGGGCGACAGTGCCGCGTGTTTACACACGCCGCGTGTCGTTTACGTAAATCAGATGTGCCGTTAAAAATAATGGCGCGAAATGAAATGTATGTACAATTTCAGCGTTATTGTAGTACCGGGGTGTTGACTGCGTATTATTACATATTAAATTGTCACGTGTTTACGACACACAATTATTGTTAACTTTCAATTATTGTCTGTTCGATGGTTCAACAGTTATTTGACGACTGTTTTGTAACCCGATGACTATTTTTATGTTTACAAAAAAGTTTTGAGTGTGCCGGAAATGTTATGTAATGAATTGTTTATTTTTAGTCATCCCATTTTAATATAAACTATGAAATAGAAATGCAAAAATATTATATTTGTAAAAATATCGGTCCAGTGCATGGCTGCCTGTAGGACCAACCTTTTATAAGTCTAGCACTGGGGTAACTGTACATGAAATGACACAATGTTTACACTATTTTTTGGTATATTACTACGCTACGGTTTTTTAAAATTATTTAATTTTTTAAGCAAATGCATACAGATACACTTAAGGCCTATTTCATGACCTCTTAAGATGACATTTTCTCGTTAAATTAATTGACAGATAATTGCATACAAATTTTGATCCATTTTTTAATTTATCTAGCGGCTATCCATAGGTGGTGAAACAGAGCCTAAGGCTAAATAAATACAATTACCTGGATCAAATAAATGGGAGATTGTATTGTGTATATTGGCGAAGTAAACACCTCAACGTGCAGTCATACACAAATCAAACAGTATATGTATTTTTTTTTTCCGAAGTAAGCAGAATTTAATAAATAACAAATAGGAAATAAACATGATCCTGATTTCTAAGTCGGTAAAGGTTAGTATAGAATGGAGCGATCTCTCTTCGATAGTCGGCGAACAACATTCACAATAACTTATCCTGTAAGGATCAGAGGATAAGCGTCTTGTTGTTCCTACTTTGTATAAGTAAGCTGAGATCGATGGGAACGTTCAAAGTATACATAAATAACACCACGCCTATATTCCCCGAAGCGGTAGGCAGAGGCGTACTAATGTACACCCACATTTTTCCGATATATTTAGGTCCCATGTAATACGGGGCGAGCCTATTGCCATCAACCGGGCACGAATCTAGACTCCGAAAACCCAACAACACTGCTCGACCCGGAGTTCGAACCCAGGACCTCTAACGTAGCAGTTGCGCTTACGACCACTGGGATTGGCAATCAAACCAGCCATAGGTAAGCAGTGCAGCGGGAATTTGGGAACTTCCCATGGGATTGGGTAGCCAGACGGTGTTTCCCTCAATATTAGTTCGACTACTACCTAGGTATTTTGATTTTAGTTCAGTTCAGTCACATTTTAAGTAATCTCTTATGCGAATCTAATTGCAATATATTTTTCTATATCCAAACGTTTTTTATCACAGAGGACGCTGAGTTTATTGCTCTTTTTATTTAGATTTTATCAGGGGGCTAGAATACTGCCGTGGTAATCCATAGGGCAGAAGTCAGAAAAGGTGGTTTCAATTTTGTCACAATTTTTGATAAAACTAAACACTGGATTTTTATGTTCTATCTATCAAACAAAAGAATTTTACTACCTACTCTTACAAGAATAAATACATGTACACTTCACTAGTAAAGCAAATTAATCATATCTCCCGCAAACTATATACATCCATAATCATCTCTCAATAAATATGTAAAGAGTCTCTCATTTACTAAAATGACTGTCCGAATATAGTGAATTCCGGACATGATTTCAGAAGCGGCCCCTGGGAGCGAATTAGTGAACCAACGTGACCTAACTGAAGATTTTTGTCCTCATGAAATATTGTGCTTCGTTCAGACTTATTTTTCGGCGAGTTATTTGGGCGATGCGAGTGTATTCTGATATGCTATTGGTATGTAGACTAGATTGGTATGTAGAGTAGACTTCAAATTATTGGTTAGTTATAAGTACAGGATGACCGGAGAAGTGATGTCCAAAGAAATAGTTTAGATACCTCTAAACAAGGGGTAACATGGGTGTGTTTCGGATGCACCGTTTCGGCACCTTATCTGTACAACAAAATAAATTCTCATTTGAACATCTTTCCCAGGACCTCCTACAGCTGTAAAAATATCATTCAAAATTATTTACTAAGCCTTTCCTATACGGATACCGAATCCCTCATTACTGTTTTGAAATGAACAAACAAACACACATACACACACAGGCACACACAACACTCCCACCTACATATTATACAACCACACCGCGGGTGTGAATCCTGGAGTCCTGAAATACAGGGCCTCCCTAGTTTAGGCTCCAGTCCACCCGAAACAATGTTTTTCAAATTTTCTATTTCAGTTGTTAATTTAAGTTACTAGTTTTGTGGTGGAAAATAAATATATTTTTATTTATTATTTTATTTATTTTATCTACATTTTGTTTTTGAACGTCACTTCTTCAGCCACCCATAAAGGGTGGCATAATAGTATCAACTTACTGTCGCCATATTGTAGCAGTAAAAACTTTACAACTATTATTTTTAAAATGTATCCATGGAGATTCTTCTTCATAGGATCAACTTTTTGGAGCGTGTTAAGAATTCTTTGAAATAAGAAAAATTTAACCTGAGTTCAAGTATATTTAATATTTTTATTTTCACTTTCATAATAACAGTCATAAAAATATTGATGGTTATAAACGTTATTTGTTTTTTTTTTATCTATTCCAGGTATTCTGGGACATTGGCGCTACATAAAATACACAGGGTCTTATTGCAAAGAAATCTAGTTTTCCACTCTATTTTCTTAAAGGTGAGTTACTTGACTCACCATACCATGTAAACGAGGCACAGTGCCACGCCGCCCGTGTAACCCCGGCTTTATTTACTTTCTCAAGAGGCTTGTTTTTACAATGGCCCAAGTTGAATGTTATCGAGTTTTTGACTTTTAACGACTATTTTATACAACAATATGATAATTAAGGAAGCTTTGTTGCTTCTAAATGTTCTGTGACGCTGTATTGCAGAGGTAATGCCGAGTTTCAAATTATAAAGTACCTTTTTTTCTGTTTGTATTCCCTTTTAGTTACATT
The DNA here is from genome assembly GCA_946251955.1 of Acronicta psi. Classification (NCBI taxonomy): domain Eukaryota; kingdom Metazoa; phylum Arthropoda; class Insecta; order Lepidoptera; family Noctuidae; genus Acronicta; species Acronicta psi. Next base: position 1,939,926 of record OX276475.1, on the reverse strand, counting down.
TAGATGTTGTTTTGATGGACGTAAAGTACCCAGGGCAGGTTTAACATTAATCATGCTGTTGTTTTTTTTGGAACAAATTCAAGCAATATTGTTTTTTATTACTTATTATTACAGAGATATAAGTATAATAATATGCGTTTTTTATAATAATAAAATTGCGGCACTGCGCCGTTGCAGTATTTCATATTGAAATAAAACTTTTTGTAACAACCTATACATATAGACACTCTGTATAAGATTCCTATGTATACTTATAAACTCCTTTATTAGTCAAGTGGTCGTAAGTATGACGGTACGTATGTGGTGCTGGGTATGATTCCCGGGTCGAGCAAAATGTCATTGGGTTTTTCTATAAAATTTTCAGTAGCAGTCAGTATGGATTTATTATTACATGGGATCTAAACATGTCGACGAACTGTATATACGCTTCTGCTTAACCCGGGAATAAAGGCGTAATTAAAACTCGTAAGGATCACAATAATGGGCTTTATCTTCCCTACGGTGTCGTACATGCATATGCTAGTAATTTTATAAAATATGAACAATATAACATCGCATAATGAGCTGTAACCGTCTGACACAGTGGCGCAGACTGAGTGACTCACCCACTTTAGTCTGATGTGTCATATTCACTGCATCATTATCTATGACGGTATTGTGAGTCGGCAGGGTTCTGTTGATGAACGGGTGAATAAATGGGGATGGAACGCATGTGACTATACAAATTTAAGTTTAAAAAACTACTTACAACCCGCCGGCTACTCAACTGAAACAGGAACACAATTCCTATGTCACCTTTCTGATAACCAATTTACTCAATTGAAACTGCTGTATTCAACTTATAGCCGTGATCGCATGCTACCCACCCAGGACATAGCGGCATGCGACCACGGCCATAAAGTGGAGCCAACAATTCCTTTTTTTGTTGATATCAATTAAATAAATTGTTTATTAAAAAGGTGTAATAATATAACACCCTTCCTTCGGTTTTTTGCCATGTCGTCGGGTAAAAAGAGTCATGACTATGAATGTGGAAGGATTGGTGGGTAGAGGGACGAGGTGTGTTGCATGTCCAACCAAAGGGAAGATCCGCCGACTAGGCGGATGTTATGCCTGGTGGGCCTCTGCCCAACGGTTGATGTCGGGTGGTTGTATATATTATGCTAGTTGCACGGAATGTACAGAATGCACGGAAAACTTCACACATAGACTATCTGTCAAAAGTCATCAGTTACGTCACAATATTAATTATCGACGCTGACGTCGGGCGCTAGCGGATCATATATCGCTAGCCACCGACGTCAGCGTGAGTTGAGTGTGAGCTGACGGTAACTTATGACTCAATTATTATACCTGTAGCGGTGTAAGGGGATATTGGAATGGTGACCCAGTACGGACGCAAAGTAAATATGTAGATACAGAATGCTGGCTCTACACAATGTCTAGATAAGGAACTGATTTTAGCATTTAAGGCTAATATTCGGAGTAATGCTTCCATATGTCAAATTTGTATGAAAATTTGACATACGGAAGCATAAGTTCATGCTTAGCCTCGTCTCTGAATATTAGCCTAAGTGAGTTGACTTAGGTGAGATCAGTTTTGCAATTAATTCAGTTGATTACTAAGAAGAAAGTGAAATAATTAAGAATAATAATAATATATCGTTTAAGGTTTCTGTGCTGTTGGTAATTATAACGGCCATGGACGCTGTAAAGGGTTTATTGGGAAACATTTGGATAAAAATAATATCAATATAACGCAATTAATTCATAAAAAGAAGTATAATTTAATTGTATTGTGTATTTGCGTGTCAGAAATCAGTATATCGTTATTATTTTTCCCCGTAACGTACCTAAGAATTATTTCTAATAATTAAGTTTGTTTTATTTTTACAGTTCTTTAACTTGCCAAATAGTGACAACACTCTGTCATTGAGACGACGACACACCAACGTGTTAAATCATAATTCGTTCGGAAATATATTTAGTTGCCACGCATTCGTTTCTTTAGATATTATATACAATGTAATGTAAAGTGAATACAAATTAATTTTTATTAAAAGAATTTCATTGATGTGCGCTCTCCATTGTCTGTCGCCGCCATATTAATTAGTGTTGTGCACGTCATTGTATCGCCCGGCCGTCACATCACTAGTGACGGAGCGGTATTTTATTAAACAGCGCTTCATGACTCAATTATATCGAAATCGACATGATTGAGTGGTTGTATATTTTTAAATCTTTTTTGTATACAGTCATACAAAGCTTCGCGCCTGTTAGGCAGGCAAGTTAGGCAAAGTGTTATTGAAACTTATGTAGTCTAACTAGATAAAAGTAAAAAAAAAAAGTTACATTGATTTGAGATCGAAAATTTTTGATTTGTGACAAATGTCTAAGTCTGGACAGCCTCTAACGGCCGAATATATAAAAAAAATAGAACTCAATTTGTATGAAATTATCTGCCAAGTGATTAAACGGGAACTTATCGGTAAGCTGTGAAATAGGCCCTTATAATCCTGAAACTAGACAAAAATAATATTAAAAAAAATAGAATCCACCATTTGATTCAATTTTAATATCAAACTTGGCCTCTTGTATCAAACTACTATAGAACCTTCTATAGAGCACTATAATAACTCCCTACACACACAAAGAGCCACGCACACATATGCAGATGCGTAAAATACACCACAATTGCAATTTTATCGTGCCGCCGCACGCGCTACCAACAAAAGGGCTCTAACAAAAACGCTACATGTAGTTTATCACTCAACCATGAGAAACAATACTATAGCCCCGGGGTTAATAACGGCCGACCCAATTAATATGATCCCACTCCCTACATTCTTTGACCTGAATAGTAATTATTTATTGATAAGTGTTATAGGTGAAGAGAATATTGTATGGAGGTAGCCGATTTTTAGATTTATCGTGTAGTAAAAATAGAGAATTTTAAAAGAATATTCTCATGAATTCGGGGTTTAGATTTGTGTTGGTCGACCCTCGGCTAGATCAATCAAAATAGTTTAAAATAGTAGTATATTATTACAGTTAATAATTTATAATTAATTAAAAACCATTAGCTTTCCGCCAGCGGCTTCACCCGCATGGTCTTGGTATTTATTATACTATATAAGTGTTATATATAATGTAATATAGTTTTTTTACTAAATAAAATAAAATAAACTACACTTTATGTCACCCGGGGATCAGTGTATCTTCTCAACGTATTGAAAACAATTTCCAAATCGGTTCAGAAATTTCGGAGCCTATTCAATTCAAACAAACAAATCTTTCCTCTTTATATTACTAGTATACATAAAATATAACTATCATTATTACCTAAAAATAATGGTTCCAAATTAGTCGTTTCCTATGAAGTAACCAACAAGAAACTCCATAGTTACTCTTTTATTTGTTGCGATGGTGTAGTAAAGGTGGCGGGGAAGAAAGATTACCCTTCAGAAGAAGAAGAAGCCTTGATCCAGCGATAAACATCATCGGGCTGATGATGAATGACGGATGGTAATACACTCACCCTCTATTACATGAGGCCTAAAACTAGCGAACTATGGGTGTGCAAGTAGATATATAGATAGATATAATATACTTTACTGTACACCAAAGGAAAAAGAATAAAAGTGACATAACAGAAGTTACAGGAGTAAAATTGGCGGTCTTATCGCTAGATGCAATTTCTTACAGACAACCATTGGATGGACAAGAGTCGTGTGAAATTAGATAATGGACGGTTGAAGGTGTACTTACTAAATAAATATAAATTAAAATACGTAACATATAAATAGATAAATACACAAATACCTACAAATATAAATAAATACATAACATTATAGATAAATAAATAAATATCACAAAAGTAAAGTGCGTGTAATTCTGTCTAATCATAATAATCTAATTCGTCTCCCTTCATGTCTCTGCCTAATCCTTCGAGAATACAGGGGTGATGGTATGTAATAGACTCACTAATTCGCTTTTTAGTTTCGACTAATTACCGAATTTTCAAGATCCTTTGATAAGCAAATTTTAACTTCGACTCACGAATTTTCTTGATTACCAAATCTTAGTCGTGGCCTTTATAAAATATATTTTAATCTTTTTATTTTAACTTCTTCAATGGTCTCGGTAATCGGAATTGCGTTTCTCGGTTTGGTTCCCAGATCGAGTAGTATTATTGAGTTTTTTATGAATATATGTGTAATGTCTCAGAGTTTAGATTGGTGGAACCTAAAAAAATATATCGAACAACAGTTGATATACCTCTACCTAATCCCACCGGGAATTTAAGCGGGATGATATTTTTATGATTTAGGTATGTTTGATGTTTAATGACGGCATCAGTAGTTTGACTGCTATGCAAGCGGTCCTGGGTTCAACGAAGTGTTATTAGTGAAATGTTCAATAGCAGTTTGTTGTTTTGATTTCTGGCCTTTCACCCCCTATTACATGTGAACCTAAGTATATCGCCAAACTGTGTGCACAGTTACACCTCTGCCTTATTCTTCGTGGAACACAAGCGTGATGATAATAGAATTAATTATTTTAAAAAGAACACCGTTTGATATAACAGTGGAGTATCGTTGACTAGTCAGCTCAGCTGCCTCAAAGGAGAGTTATTATATTTCACAACTTTGTTTCATAACTGCACCTTTGTACAATGTTTATCTTTTAATATACTGTTTTCCTAAAGGCAGCGTGGTTTAGACAAGGAGATCAGGCACGTGCCGTAGAAATCGAAGCTCTAGAGGAACTTCTTCATAATTTAAAAAAATATTTAAGCTGGATACCGTCGAGAAAATCTCTCAGGCATGCAGGTTTGCTCACGATGTTTTCCTTCACCGTTAAAGCGTAATAATTACGCACATGATTTCGAAGTCAGAGGTGCTCGCCTTGGATTCAACCTCGAGACATTTCACTTTGCAGTCCAGTGGTCATTGCCTTAAGCTGTCACTGCTTCACAAAAAACAAAGTTATTATTGCTATTCATAAAAAAAACTAAATCTAATTAAATAATAATCTAGTCGTTTAATAGTGCCGGTACACCATAGTACAACTCTGTCTAACCCTTGGAGGATATAGGTGTGATGCGTATGCATTAATTGCGGGGGTAAACTAAGCGATTTTATTATAAGGTCCATCCCGACCAATACCCAGGCTTCCATTACGTCACGGAGAGAAGGGACCAATGTTTACGTGACCCTGCTTTATTAAAATTCCTCGTTCCAATATCGTTCTTCCGATTTTTCTTTATTCGACACAGCTATGGGGACTTAATTAATTTCCACTACGCTTGACTGGGGTTCATTCAATATTCTTAGTCAAACAAGTGTATTGAATTTACTTTTTTTTGGTAGCATATTTCTTAAACCCCGTTTATGATTCGCCGGTGCGGTTAGGGATTTTCGATTTTATTTGGCGATCTTATTTGCCTTCTGGGTATTGTGGGATCTGGTTGAAGTAACGACCAAATCAAGATTTTATTAGTCATATTTTAGTAAATATTGGAGTAGTATTGGATGAAATAATAAAACTGAAATGAGGACAAAGGGTTTTCGATATATTATAATTATATTATTATTTTATTTCCATACACTTTTACGAGTATTTGTATCTTCAGAAGAAACGATAGTAATGACGCAGTAAATGATAAATTATAGGATTTTTTTCTGTTAATTTAGGAGTCAAGGTTATAATTTTTTTTTACTAAATGGGACCGGCATTTCTTTTCTTATGACCTCTGAGAAGAAACACCGAAACAAACCTTGGGAATCATGGTCTCTTTACTTTTAAACGCGAAACAAAATTATTTTAGTGTGTGTATATCTTCTGATTTGATTTCTTTTATGTTTGTATGTCTCGTTATGATGTCTTGTGTGGATTGTGTATTTTCAATAAAACTTGCTTTCTTCTTCTTCTTCTTCATATAGTAGTTGCAATATATTTGTTGAATGCAGGGCAATGTCGGACCATTTAGAGAAAGAGCCATAAAATACTCAAGTATCATACAATCATAATAATGTGGTCACATATTCATATTAAATCCGGGAAATACCATTTTACGCCAAACCCTCCCACTGCAGCGGTCAACAGGACCATTATAACATTTACACCCATTACCTAAAACACGTGTTCTCCTGTAAAACATTGTTAAATGGCTTTCAATAATTAAGCGCGACACGCAGTGGAGTTCGCAAATTGTTCCGTGCACGACACGTCATGATTTCGTCTCGTCGTCGGCTTAATGAGCAGAAATACTGTATTGCGAACTGTGTGGCAGTGTAGGGTTGGGATTTATCGCATGCGAAAATGTGGTGTAAATATTAATGAGAACTTTTTGATAATTGAGCGATGTATTTCTTTATAATATTTTATCACTACAATATGATTTCTATAAAGGGACAATTTAATTTATTTCATGTCTTAAGAACTTTCCAAGGATTAGTAACTATCAAATTCTAGTAAAGTAATAAAAATAAATGAACAAAAATGTCTACTGCCAGTACATAATATAACGATACTTTTATTATGATTAAATCTTTTTTCTTCAACCATTATAGTGGTGTTCTGTTGTTTTTTTTTTTTCATTAGAAAAAGTAAAGTTGTGTCAACCCTACACAGGTGCGTAATAAGGCGGTAAACTGAGAGGTGATCAAGTGAACGAGGCACGACGCGAAGCGACGTTTTTAAACGTTCTCGTACGAGTACGAGTACGACTCTATGCGATTATCTCGAGTTACTGCATTTTGTGTTCCACTGTAGTACTTACTATATCAGTGGAGTTTATTGTTGTTTATAGATGTATATGTTTAACGTATACTTATCGGGTAAACAGTGGTACACCTCTACCTAGCCCTTCTTGAAATACAGGGGTGATGGTATGATGAGATTCACGATTAGCAGGATCGCATGAATAATGTTTACACTTATCACCCTAACAATAAAAGTATTTAAAAAAAGTTTTAAACTCTGCAAGATACGAACTTTGCTATAGGTACCTACTAAGCTATTTCTGCAATATTACTAAAATAAATGTTTAACTTACGCACACGCATCGTACATATTCACAACTTAAGTAATTACACCTATGCAATGCCGAAATTATTCGTACAATAAATAAAACAGAAAAAGGTTTAATTTACGCAACATAGTACTTGACTTTGCTACATACAATGTTTTTATATTTAAGTTCGAAAATAAACGAAATTAAACGCAAAGTCAAAATAATTTTGCAACAAATATAACAAAAACTGGTTTTATTTACGCATAATACGCACTTTGCTACATACGCTATCCATATTTTCGATTTAAATATGGACATAAAAAATACGTTTTATTTAAACGCTCTAATAAAAAGTACTAACTAAAAATCTAAAAACAAGCTCTGTGATGTTGGAAAATGTATTGCAGGCGGGACAAGCAAAGAAACAATTTTGTTTATGAACGAACAGCTTGTCCCGCCTGCAATACATTTTCCAACACCATAGAGCTTGTTTTTAGATTTTTAGTTAGTACTTTTTACGCAGTCGGGTTTTTTGTTTCTTTTATTTTAATAATTGATTTTATTTCCTTCTTTTTAGTTTATAAATCATCATAGAATCACTAGGTTTAATCCTAAATGATGATTTAAAATATAAATTAATACAACTAAAGATCATTTTCAAAATCAGTTCGCACATTAAAGCGTATAAAATCCGCCATTTTGTTTTTTTAAATTCATGTACACAGTGACAGCCGTGCTATCAAGACGAATCTAATGAGGTGTCACTTATCTAAATCGGTTGAGCCGTTGAGTAGTTACGACCGGACATAGGAACGGACATACATACATATATACATACGCGTCAAACACACATAACCTTCCTCCTTCGGCAGTCGGGTAAAAAGAAGAAAATAAACTTTAAATGAAATGTAACACGTTGATTATATTATTATTTATTACATTACAAAATTTGTATGTTATAAACGCGCAGTATGTTTTAATGATGCGATACAAAATCGTCTTAATTATTTGCGAGACTAGTTACATTGTGAGGCAACCCTACACACTTCGGCCAGAGCTATAACAATGATAGTGTCGCTGATCGAACATTTTGGAGTTTATTAGTTGTAAGATTTTCAATCACGGAGTCGATGAGTTTACTTAGTCGTCGTAGTTACTCAATTGTGAAGCAAGTTCATAATTATAACTGTGAACAATATAGTTTCTGAGCTCTGATATGCTAGAGTTATAGTATATCGATGCATGAAACTCTATGCTTGCTGTAGCTCAAGTTATGACAATAAACATATATGATATCTAGTAGTAGTAAGTACCGTTTACGTCTTTTATTGATATATTTTTTTCTGATAGACTGTTCCATATTTGGTCTCAATTCTATTTCGCTGATTTCCTTTCAGAATGTGAAGGGCTAGGGTTACAGACTATTGCTTTAGTTTAGTGCTGGCTAGCAGTCATCGCACGTCGTTGAGAAGAGCTGTCAAGCATGGTCTCAAGATGTTTTCTTGTACCGTTTATGCGTGAAGTAATTAATTATTTATATGCAAATCATTTCAGCATAATGATTGCTTAGTCCAATATCAATATATGAGAAGGTTTTTACTAATTCTTTGATAAACAACATTAAACATCAGTGCTTCATGACTCATGTTGTTTTCTCTTCAAATAAATACACATCACATCGTTTTGTCCCCCAGGAGTAAGCAGAGAGAAGTAATTTCAGACTGACACATGCGACGGAAGAATAATTGTAGATATAAAGGATTCTATCTACAATTATTCTTTATTCCAAGCACGATTACTTAAATTTGCAACATTTAAAAAGCAATGCAACTCCATTTCGCTCTAATAACCTCAATTAAAATGTACATTTAACGAAAAATGCAACATTGTTTAATAAAGGCGCTCATTAAATTTAAAGACGAGCATCCCCGGCTGTAATAATTACTATACATGCTTCGTGTCACGACGCCGTATGACGTCATAAGAGCGTCTCACCGTGGTATGTACTTACCATGAAGTAATTGCAAGTTTGCCGTTTTATGAGCTTGAAATCTGATAGTAATGGGAATTTGTTGGCGGTTGGATGATATATTTGCAGGGTATTTAATATGAATATAATGTAAATAGATAAATGATAATAAAGTACTTTATATAAATACAACTTGTTTTTTTTCTAAACTTAGCTGTCAATTTAATTGATTCATTTAGTTATGTAATAAATTAATATAACGAAACGAAATAAATCTTTCTAACATTTCTTCTAACCAATTTTCTATCTTTCTAAATAAATTATTGAAACATCATCAATAAAATAACGATTCAATAATACCAATATATCGGTGTTTTGCGTCCATCAATTCAAATAGGCGGTGACTTGGCTTTGCTGTGACGTTTATTTGCGTCACCGTGACGTTGCGTATTCGGGGGTGCTCGGGCGTTCTCGGCCGTTTACGCCGAACACGCGCTGACGTGAATTAATCGGCAGACGTTTTTCGCGTGAAAGAGGCTTAAGGACCGGCAGTCGCGTTGTTTTGTGTTTTAAAGAGGGTACGATTAATGTGAATCATTTCTTTTGACGCGTTCATTGTTGTCGTTTCTTTTTAAATGAAGTGTATAATTGTCTTCGAGTGTACTCAAGACATTGCGGGGGCAATTGGATGGTGATTGAGAATTCTACATCAACTGTATTTGCTTTTGGCGACAAAGAATGTTGCAGTTTATGAAGCAATAAGGAAAACATTCATCTTTTGTTTGTTGCCTTTGAGTAAAGAGTTTACTTTTGCACCGGAAGGTACCATTTAAGAAAGAATCTAAATTACTCTCAAAACTGTAGTAGTTTGTTACTTTATATTAAAAAATATATATATATATTTATGCTTATTTTTTAGGACATAGGTATGTGATCACTTTTGATGACCGGATGGATGTGTCAAAATTGTAAAAACTGTTAAATTCTAAGACAGTTTACCGTCCCGCAAGATAGATTTCAATTTACCGTTGTTCTCTAACGGTAACATTTATAATACGTAGTTATAGATCAATCGCACATACATAGTACCTAAATCTTCTCAAATACTATTGGAAACACAATATTAATACCTGTTAATACCATAAAGCTCTTGTTTTTAATCCAACAGCGTATAAACAGTGAGGGACAGCTGTCAGCGGCTATTAGCCCGTCCATTATGCACGTGGCTACCACGATCCATTACACACTGGACTCGTAGTCCAGATCCAACCCAATAACACAAATCCTGTTTGACTTAACACCTTGATGCGACTATCGAGACTTGCTTTTAGATCACTGAGGGAGATTAATTGGATATATTTCTTTAAAACACCTAATGGGTTGGACCTACCGTCTGCATTGCGAGAGGAAGTAGTTTTTCATGTAGGTGGATAAATGGATTAACAATGGACTTGACTTGAAAAATACATTCTGAATACGGGTTAAACGAGTGCATGCCAAATATTCTGCCGATAAGCAATAATGTTCTAACAGTTTTTATCAAAGTTTGTCGTAAAAGAAAATAATTTGTCGAGTTCCTTACCATCCTTATCAAGAGGTCCTAGAATCCTTAATATAATATCTTAAAATATACAAAGTGGACAGTACAATATTTTATCAAATTCCTTAATTTTAACTACTTGTACCTGTTTCATCACCTTCTAATAAGTTCCCCTTAAATTATTTGGCAGATAATTTCATACACATTTTGTTCCATTTTTTATTTATTCAGTGGTTAGCGTCTACCCAAAAATAGTGAATCAGGCTCTGTATGTCTTCAGTAATTAAAAAGATTTAGATACTAAAATACTTTTTCATTATTCAAAGGAAAAATACAAATCATCTTTTCACAGTAATCGTCTTTCAAATTCTCTTACTTTTGTGACTATTTAACAATACTTAGACTAATTAATTCTGAAAACTACGCTTAATTTGAGGAGTACAATTTGTGCCATCCAGTCGGCTATATCACTGTCTGTTTCTTTCGCTTCGCTATTGTTCGGTAACGGAGGCTTTTTTCTATTAAGTGGGTAATTAAGCCATTTATCATAGACTTGAACACGGAACGGGCCAAGCCCGAGCGTTTTGGCTACTGATATTGGTTTTTGTATGGAAGATATTCAATGGAGTATTCAAAGTTTATGCCTGTTATTGTTTATAGAAAATGGTTTTTAAGGAACTAAATTAAGTGCAAACAGGGAAAGTACCTTACTTTTTTAACCGACTTTGAAAAGGGGAACATTGTCAATTTAGTTTTAGCCTAGTCTCCTGTTACTTAACTCAATTTCAAGTAACGATGTAACGAAAACAAAGGTTTTTTTTTCATGTCTGTCTCATTAGTCTAGGGGTACAAAGCGTAGATGCTGAGCTTAAGATTCTGGGTTCAATTCCCAGATCATCCATTGTTATTTAGTTTTTCTATAAAATTGGCAGAAGCAGCTCAGTGGATATCTACCCAGGTACCTAATGAATATAGGCTTGCTGACATGAGACCTAAAAATATTTCAGCAAACTGTGATTGTCTATCAGTACAACCCCGCTTTACCCTTCTGGGATACTTGCATGAAGATGTTTGTTCTTTCCACATTTTACTTGCTTATTCCTTCAGTCAGCAAATTCACCGCGTAGTCAAGCCAAAAAAGTACTTTAACAAATCCTCGGGTAGAATTTCACTAATTTTATCATTCAATTTCGTTTCCCTACAATATTACAGCTTAATTAAATACGTATTTCATATCTAAGGATCTGGGGGCACGAGGCACGAAATTTCTTTTTTTCCACATAGTTGAGCATTCTCCTTGCCTCGGGCTAAATGTTTCATGTAACAAGCGAGGCCGAGATACCCATAGCAAATATGAACAGAGGAACGATATAGGCAGGGGAAAATATTAATTTCTTATTAACTTTTACATTTAATTAAAGCATTTCAGGCTGAGCTTAAAATATCTTTGCCTGAGTTTTTTTTATCAAGACAGTGAGTACAGATATATCTTCGATAAACTTCGATAAATGCAATTTGAGATCTATTGTTGTGTTACATAAGACTCAAATTATGTACAAAAAATGTCAAAGCGAGTAAGACATGGTTGCTGACGCGCGTTGCATGCACGTTTCGTATGTACGCGGCCTAACAGATTGATAGTTTTAAGTCTTTTTTATTATGACTTCAGTAGCAATCTAATCTAGGGTTGTCACTCATAGGGCTGTCAAAGGTATTTTCTTAATTAGTTTAAGCAACCTAGCGATCAGCATGCTATCAATTAGTACATGACTGTAACATAATTATTGTAAAAGTAGAATGCGCTAGAGCAGGCTCTAGTAGCGTCAGTCATGCGTTTTAATATTTAAAGAAGCTTCCATTGAATTAATATTTCATATATAATTAGGTATTTATAGTCCATAAGCAAATGAGGTTTTCATAAATAAATGTTTAAAAATAAACGAACATCCCAAACTTCTGGGTCTTATAATTGGTTTATTTAACATACCTAAGACTTACGGCGTTTTGGGAAATTGCTACAGGATTAGAAAAAATGCTGGTAACACCGCGGCACCCAAATATTGTTGTTTATAAGTATATAAAACTTAATTATCTCCAAGTAAGGCAAATTCTTAAGTTAATCTCAATATTTTTCGACGAGACGTTGAAAAAATGTAGTGATTACGAAATTGAATAAGTAACTGAAATATTGATTGATAGTCAATTTTATCGTCGTTTTCGCAGAGCTAATGGAAGGAAAGATTTACCTAAAAGAGGCGGCGGAATGGACCTAAGATCAGATGCTTATGAAGATAGATAGGCTTTGATATTTTTAGGCCTGCGTCAGTAGTGTCTATGGTTAGATTTAGTTTTATTTAGATATCGCTAACTGAAAATAGATAAAAAATACGAAACGAGAAAAAGACAGTTACGATAATCACCCTACCAATGTTTCTGATTTAAAATGAAATGGATAGTCGCGTTTTTACAATATTTCATGAAATCGGCAAGATAAATTTGAAAAGGGTCAAATTTCGTAATTTCGCTTGTCCTAAAGCGTAAACAAGATCATCAACAACGCAACAGAGCTTCCATCACAAATTATATTAACTGAAACCATGACCCATTTCTCATAACGAAGGTCCGGCCGCCCGCAGAAAGACGTCAAAGTGCTCATTAGTTGCAGGACGCAATTCCGTCGGTGTCACGTGACGTGGCCGCAACACGTGCCCGTCACGCCGCGTGACGTTTGCGCTGCGGCCGCCGACCGCAGATCAACCGCAGCGAAATAACACGCGGTGCGCCGTGCTCGGCCGCCCCGCCTCGACTGAACCTTTCTGACACTCTTTTGAAAACCGAACACCCACTAAATTATTTGAAATATGAATGTAAAAAACAAATTGAATTTATTTTTTAAGGTAAACCTTTTTTTATTCAATGGCTACGCGTAAAGGTTTTATGTGTGAAGTTTTGATAGAAAAGTTGTAGACTTCTTTTATAGATTTAGGAAATTGGTAGTAAATGTTTATTATTACATTGATAGTAAATATTTACGAGAGTAGAAAAGATTTGTTTGATGTTGTAGTGTTACATTGATCGGACAAAAAACCAAACTTGCTTCAACATCTTTCAAGAAAACCGGCATCAAATTTGATATCAAGACAAAAACATTAATACCTATTCCATCTAATCTCTCAGTAAAGAAATAGAAAACGATTGAGGGGAAATGCTGTTTTGGAGTACATGGACGATGGATGTGAATCGCCATGGTCAGCATATTTGCTATAGATTGTATGACGTCACTTGTGACTCTGATTACATCTTGAGAAAGATGGAATATTCCGAAAATACCTTAACCGTGACGGCAGAAATAAAAAAAATACTTTTATTATTGCTCTTGACTTTGTCTCTTCATTCCGACAGCTAATTAGCTAATTACTCTTTTAAGTCACAAATATTACGGTCCAATAAAAACTAAGTCAGAGTCCCGTATTCGCAACACTTAAGCTGTCAGTTTATAGTAGGGCTGTCGAAAATCACGACTGGCTAGAGCCCCTTAAAATATGGACTCGTAAAGTATGCAAGATAAGGTGTGCCAGCAATAAATACTGTGTGCCGTTACGTCACAAATGCCGACCCGTGTCCAATGAGGTTTCAATTCTGTAAAACTTTTTGGTTTCTTGGATTTGCATGACGCTGTGCGTTTTTATAGGGTTGTCGAGATTTATATATTTTTTTTATATTTGGAATTTGAATTTATTTTTTTAGTTTAATTAGTTTAGTGTAATTTTATTAGTTTTTTTTTGTGGATATTCTCTTTTGGTAATAAAGTCACATTAGAGAATATAATAGTAAATTAACGAACAAGCAAGGTCTACTTGAATTGGTAATTATTGTGCTAATTCTGTATGCATATCAGTCTATTGCCGTCCACTGCTGAACGTAGGCCTCCCCCAAAGAGCGCCATCAATTCTGTATGACTTAAAGACATATTTAAAAACTCATTGACACCTCATTCCCCATAAAAAATCACAACCCATTTTGGTTAAAAAAAACTACTAAAAACTATCTCAATGTCTATCCAAGTGACATTCTCCATTTATTTTCCGCGCGAAATATTTTGAAGCGCTCATATTTCACTTTGGATATGAACTAGATGAGTCTGCTGGCACTACAGTGTTTTGCACTAAACGAAGGCCTCTTTGGCCCGATAAAAAATGGCCGTGCCTCTCAACTAACGTCTGATTTACATCGTAACGCATTCTCTGCGTCTACGCATAAATTATATCATACGGGCATTAAGGGCGGACCTTTTTGGAAGTTTTCAAGGTTATTTTGGTCCGGCGTTGATGTGTTATATTTTTGGGGCATACGGAAACAGTACTTTTGGGGAAATAAACCACCTACTTGACTAGTAGGTATTTTTTTATTTAAAATTTTTGGTACACCCTTTTAATTAATTCTATCTTAAAACATATTATTTTCCAAATTTATCTGCTATCGGTCCATTGAGGTATTATAACGTGAATTCCGTACAAATTTCAAGTCTGGATTTACAAAAGACATTACACATCACTACATAATTTCAACTGTACCGTTAAATAATTCTGTAGCACTTTTAGTTGCGAAAAGAAAATGGCTACGTGTTTCGAACACCTAATTCTAGTTTTCGCTGTTCGTCGTCTGTCGTACTACCTAGGTAAGTACCTAGTACGTTTATTTGTTTCAAACTGGACCCAATAGGATTATTTGTTAGCTTTCGCCAATTTTGTTTAACAGCAGTTCGGTATTATCAGATTATACTGTTTCGTATTGTTAATAAGAAATTCGTTCGATAGCTGTGGATAATAAAAATCTTACAGTCCCCACGTCCCGAGTGATTTGGAGCATAAATGTTTTTGAAAGTAAGTTTAGTTGGTTTTTGTTTTTGATCAGTACCTAAATAAAAAGGATAATGTATGGTAAAGTAGAGGTCATGTTTATGGATTGAAGAGTTCGGTAAAATGACGTACCAACTAGAAAATGGTAGCCTAATTAAAGATTAGATTTTCAGTGTTAATTTCGTAGATCAATGTAGTACCTATTGATACGTGTAGGTAACGGCTTTTTCAACTACCCAAAGCTAAAACTCACAGCAAATTCTTAACAGTATTCTTAACCGATTTGCATACAGAATAGACGAAACAATATCACAATACAACATGGAAAAATAACTTCTATATGACTATCTCCCTGGGTACATACTTATTGATCTCTAGGCGGCAGTCGCCGGGTTATTCGCTCATATAGACCGTAATGCGGTCGTTTGCAATGACGAGAATGGCTTGCTTTTTCTTACGAACCTCGCTTTTATTATGTTTTTACAGTATAGGCGCAAATTTTTCGCGTAATGCTCCGCTCAGCATCGGCGACCTCTATAAGCTGTAATATTAAGGAAATCGTTGGTAGGATCTACATTTGAATAGTTACATTTTGTTGCGTTATAGTGTATGGATAAAATCAAACGGGTTTTGTAATGTTTGGGCGGGAATACGCGTTCTGTTCTTTTTTACTGTTTTGTTAGGTTTCGACAATTGGCTCCAGCAAGTCGTATCGTGGCCGGCAAGACAAGGCAAGTGCGGGTTTCATTCGGTACTTGGACCCTGCCGCCTCCCTAGGTGGCTCCATTAGAATTTTCCGTACTATGAGAAACTAGGTTCTTTGTAAAATTACAAATAATTATCTTTGTCCATAAGTTGGATTATATTTTTATTTAATAAATTTTTCTAATGGTATATTTTTGCAAAATTTATTAGTGATTAGAAGTGGCACTATAATTTAACCCCTTACATTCTGAGAGGAGACAAGTAGCCAGCAGTGTGACCATGGAAAGATTCCTTGTTTACACAGTACCTACTTATTAAACATCAAATTAACAGATATAGATATGTAGAATTGTAGATCTCCAAGATTCACTAAATATTACATTTACATTACATTGGTCAGATGTTTTTACTAATAACACCTAATGAATACATACACGTGTAAGTCTTAGATAATAATTCTCTATGACGTAATAGTATAGACAAATTATTCAAAAACAATGTTTATTTAATGACGTCAAAAATAACAAGTGACGGCGCGCTATTTTTCATTTCATCCTGGCGGGCAGCTCATATGTTACTCATTTCATACTTCTCATGATGTAATGTCATAGACTCCTGTGCTGTGAAACCAGAAATGTTTTCACAAAACTGCATTACTTTGCGCAAACTTGTTTAGCAACCATTTTAAACGTTTTTTTACTTTATTTTAACTACATAACTTTATTAGTTTTTTTTACTTGTATTGTGTGCCCTCATCTTACTGTTTATTTACTGACCTGTTGGTACACATTAGTACACCTGCATGTCTGCCTGACCTTACAGGGAATATATCCTACTAATATTATAAAATTGAAAGTTTGTGAGAGTGGATGGATGTTTGTTACTCCTTCACGCAAAAACAACTGAACGGTTTTTTTTGAAACTTCACAGTATTATAGCATACAGTTGCACATACCTCAGAGGATTCGAGTGAAGCCACGGGCAACGGTTAGTTTGTTATATTTATGTTCAAAATCTGAGGGATAAAAATCATGTCTAAATAAAATCTTCCTTTACCTCCGGTGAATCTAAGTGTGAAGTAAATTGGTGATATTTTACGGCTCAGTCATTACCGGGACAGTAAAGAGTCGGGTTGTTCGCCGGTTTACGACAGTATACCCGTGACCTTATTACGGCGAGGCTAAACGATACAGAGTAACGAGATCGTCCGAGTTATGACAAATATCCGATTCAGGCGGGCTAAACAAGTTGCATTTTGACATTCGAATCGACAAGCAAAATGTATGGAAATGTCATTAGTGACAGCCCGATTTGTCGAATGCTTGTGTCATTTTGTTTGTCGATTCGAATGTCAAAGTGCAACTTGTCTAGCCCCCCAGTTCAGGGGTAGGTGACCGGACGATCGTATTGGAAGATACGTTTGTGCTGTTTAATTGTGGTCTCCTGTGATTGACGGAAACAAAATAGGAAGAGTAAGATTGTAGTAATTTTTCTATGAGAGAAAGAGAGTGTACATATTATATCAGTATTTTTATTTTTACAACTTTATCTTACAAGAAAATAGAGAAAAATGTCTATAAATACGGGAAAGTAGATAAATAATAATAAGTTATATATTATAATAATTATGGTATAGACTGTTTATACGTTATTCTCTTTTTTCGAGCTTTTTTTTAGCTGTCAGACTTAACAATCTACTATAGACTAATCTCTAAGCTTCTTTAACAATATGTACCTGTCAATTAAAGAATTTAATTATTTTGTTTAGTTTATTTATTAGATTTATTTATTTATTATTTTTAGCATGACCAATTTAATCTAACGTCCCCGAAAAATTCCAAAATAAAATTTTACGCAAGCATCTTCGAAACTAATGTAAAATCGTCCACTAAAAATTCTCGAGCGTCCCAATACGCGATCGTAAGCGGACGCTATTCGACATCGTCTATCCATAATAGAGCTACGTAATACGGCCCTCGGCGCCTGACGTGAGCTGCCGAGATAACGCCACGAATTGCAAATTAAAACGACTTTTATCGACTGTTAGTAGATTTTGTTGCTGACCAAGACCAAGAGCTATAGCTATATATATTGAACCTTTATGTATATACTGAACTGGTGAATAAACAAATGTATTTCAACTTACTACGAGATACGTAGAAGAAATGGGGGGAGGTGTTTGCTCAGGATAGAGACAATACAGGCCATAAAATCCAAAAATACTAACCTACCATAATGCAAAAGATTGGGTTTTTTTTACGTTCAATAGGTCTGCGTCGGAGCGTCGGACTGCTGAGTGATCAGCCGGGTCGTTTCGATTCCCACGGGACACAAATAGTAACGTGAGTGTTTGTGTTATTCTGAATGTTTCTTATGAATTATAAGTAGGCATTTACGGAAAAGTGTACATGTAAATTGTAAGTATTATATCCATTGTCTTAAAAAAAATATCATCACTTTCTTTTTATGTAACCCAGTTTACATAAAAAAAATCGGGTTGGCAACGCGCGAGTGGTACCCCTGGTGTTGCAAGCGTCCATAGGCTATGGTAACCGCATACCATCAGGCAGGCCGTATGCTTGTTTGCCACCTTAGTGGTATAAAAAAAAATATATATCAGTGTAAAATTTAGCGGCACCATTAATAGGGGGCCAACATATTATCATGATTTGCCGCTGTTATCAGCACTTTGCAGGGCAAAAGGAAGAAGTTCCCTTTTATGCCATTCTTCTCTATCAAACACCGGATTACTACTAATAATGTTCCAACATCAACTCCAAAAACTTCTTATCTGTTAATATTATCGAATCTAAGATGTAACCGTCGGAAACCGTACTTGCAATCACCAATGAGGTTTAATAATTGCATTTTTTTTTCCCAAAATTGGATTCTTACTTATGTTTCACCCAAACAAACATTTTATGTCACTTAAGGGACGAGAAATTTTATAACTGAGGTCCAGAATACGGGTTGTTTGGCTTGGATTGTTTCTTTGCGTCGTGAGAAATGAGAGTTGAAAAGTTGAGACCGTTAATATTAAGTTGTGTTTTCTTTGATAAAGATGGGCCTATTTGCTACGCGGCGCGACCTAATTTTTTCTTTACTTTGAGTCGTTCATTTCTCTTTTGTAATTTATTTATAGTTACGTATAGTTTTATTTTGAGTACCAAGTCAGAGGTCCCAAGTCCTAGGGATTTTCGAAATCATGTGCGTATTGATAATTAACTTGAGGATTCCGGTCTAGCTGCAGAGTGAATTATGTATTAATTGATGTAGGTAGTTGTGAAGTTTATGTTGCCTATACTCATAATTGCATCATTGTTGTGTATGTTGGCGAGATTGTGCAGTGTGTTATTTACTGCAATCTGGAAAAAACTTGGTGGTTTTTAGATTGTAATAATGATCAATTGTAATTGTAAGATGTTTTGATATAATAATAATAATATTAAAAGAAAACTATGACTTGCTTGAACAGTAAAAGAAAACATACAAGCCTGGGAGATGTTCTCAACGCAATATGAAGCCTACCAACCGGCACTAGGCCAGAGTGGTGGACTATACTTACCTCATTACGAGAGGGAACGTGCCCAGCAGTGGGGCAGTAATTGGGTTAATGATTATCGTTATTTTTTAATAATTAGGTGAAATTATTTTAAGGGCTACTATTTACGAAATTTGTTCTTAAAGAATCCGTTGATTTCAATCATTGGCCCAAAATTATATTTTATGATGTTTTAGAAAAAAATATCGATTAATCTTTTTCTGACTCTTTGTACAACTAATTAACCCTAAATATTACTCTGCCTACCCCTTCGAGGAATACAGGTGTGATGGTTTGTCATGCTATGTAAATAACTTTAAAAACGTTAAGTTTTCTTTTAAGCCGTACATCATGTTAGACCACAGGTACAAAAGCGAGTTTTTCCCGGCCGTGCCCCACTTAATTACTGTATACAAAAACCAAGGCAAAGTAATTAGCTCTCGTAATTAGCCAAGGATGTAGGCTTTTTATAGCCTTTGCAGACGGAGCCTATGGCTAGGTATATTTTGTGCTAAGACTTGTTGTGGAAGTTAAAGTTAATAATGCTTCCCAGACTAAATCTGGCAGTACGTTAGAGCCCCGCCAAGTTGAGCAAACATTACATTTAACTAGCAGTCAGTTTTCTAAATCTATTTAATTCTATTTGTGCATAAAGAATTAAATTGAAGAATCTCCTCTGTTGGTCACCCGGGGTACAAAAATCAGCACAAAAATTATCTGACTCGTTAGATCGATACATACCGTTAATTAAACTCGCTAATAGAAACAGCGCAACACTTCAAACACAGTTGCTTGAAGGATTAATTAAAATGTTTATATTTGTTTTATGGAAATCAAACTAACCTTTTCCAAATAGAAAAATTAAGGGTACTTAAAACTGTGGAGCTGCCGATCGTCGAACATTCCATTACTCCTAAACTCCATAATCTCTCAAGATTGAGGTCGAAACACCACTTAATTTATAACGGCAAAACATTAACGATAATGTTCGGACGATGCTCGTAAAAAATTACTTTATCGCTTCGCTGAGGCGTTCGTTATTAACTCGAATTAACAATTTGCAACGCTATTCCGTACATCTGCACTGTAGTTAATAACTTTATCGTTAATAATAACGTTCTTTGGGAGTAAAAAGCCTTAATGTGTATATAAAGACAGCGTCGCTTAGGCAGCTAACAAACCGCTGCGCCGCGCCAAGTTTACTGTTGAAACTCAATTAAAATTCGGCAATTTTGTTGGTTGGGACGGAATTAAATCGGAGTTACATCGAAGCGGTCTGTCGCGCCGTCCCAATATGACGTATTACGGTGTTGCGTAGGCGCTCCGGTAATACGGATTTCAATGTTGAGGATAAATAATTTGGTTTATATTGAGTTTGTTGATTCGTGGAAATTAGATTTTCGTGTACCTGTTTCAAGTGTGTGCATAATGAACAGTGCTGACAACACTTTTAAACGTTAAAGTACTAAAAATGGTCTGGTATTTAAAATTCAGTCGGGCTATAGACAATAATGAAAATGAAGAATATATTGAAATGAATTATAGACAATCTTGGTAGGTTTTTTTTCAATATTGTTTGTTTTCTACAGTACCAGTAGTTTGCTTTATTTTATATACGATGACTTCAATATGTGTTCTCTAAAGCAAGACTGGCAATTGCTTTTGGAACTACCTGCGGTCCATTTAAAATTTGTTTTGTACAGGAATCGATCTTATGAGCTAATCATGCCATAAATTTTATTCATATGCATTTTCATTTATTTTTGCATTCATTAAATTTGATGGGAACAAAGTGGATAGTATTAAACATGAACCCTGTTGGGGCACAACAATAATTTAAGTACGTAAATATAAGTCTAAGCGCCTGTTTCTCCACCACCTGATAACTTCCCGTTAAATTACTTGACAGATAATCATATACAAACTAAGTTCCACTTTTGAGTGTATCCGAAGGGTAAGGGCTATCCAGGGGCAATGAAATAGGCCATTAGTCTTATAGTTAAACGTTTATTTTATTTATCTAATTTCACCACGGAATACCCGCCAGCCACAGGATAAAAAAATGGATCAAATTTTTTACTAAATTATCTGCTTAGTAATTTAACGGAAACTTATCAGTAAGCTGTGAAACAACCTAACCTATTTCTATAGTAACTTATTCCTCGTGTAAATACAAAAACCAATCATGTAAGTATCGACTCTCCAAGTACATAACAACATACTTATTTATTCCAAAAACAAATAATAAATGAGACAACAGAAAAAAGGGGACTAATTCATCAAAAAGATAGTGAACTAACAAGGACAAGTAAAGTTTCCCCAGTCCCCTACTTAGCAGTTCCTCGGGTCTATTTATATGGGTTCCTTAAACCTTAAGGGTAGCTGCACGTAAATAATTCATTGAATACCCGCATTTGTTATGATGATAGTGAGTGTGCGTAATATTGGATGCTTCCTAAGAAACAAAATAAACAGTGCGCAGTGTCGGGCTATTCAATTTATTCTTTAATTTATTGACAGATATATTTTTATAGTGGAGTTTTATATTAGTATTGGAGAGTGAATTTAGTAATTTGTAAGATAAATATTGTTTTTGTGTAACACATTTTTTAATATTTTGATTCATGATATTTGTAAAAGTGAATTGAAATTTCATACTACTGATAGTAGTTGTATGGCTTGAAATAGTTTTTTTGGTAATTTACAACACATTATTTTAAAAGTGAATGAAAAAACACTATGTGTAATTTAAAATAATTATATGGAATTTTATAAAGCGTTTTTGTGTAAAACCAAAATGCTTTCTAAAGGATCAATTAATTATTATTTATAACCTATAAAAAATACTATGGAATTTGTCCTAACGTACACATCTTATGATTCACCAAAAGCTGGATCAAGACGATAAGTTTAAATCGTAATTTTTAACGAGCTGAGCTAAAAGATGATAAGTTTAAATTGGCCGAACATAAATGCAGTATCTATGTATACACTGACCTTTACTCGCTCCGTCAGGGCCTCGTAGTATGGAGCACTCTTCTATTGTACCGAACGGTGTGAATAGCTGGCGGACATCCTCCTCCGTCTGCTGTTTGCTGAGCATGCCCACGAACAGCTTCCGATCTGTGACGAGAAACGGACGGTTACAGCCTGGACATTGTACATCAAAATGGCGCTCCGTTGCTAGTCAATATGAAAACTGATAGCTAGGTTGAGTATCGTGAGTTTTAATGATAAATAATTTCAACAACATTCTTAATAGTTCCGCCAATATTAAAAAAACTGCTTGATCAAATTATAATTGCAGTTGTAATTGTTTGTATACATGAAAATACAAAATTCCCGACGCAATTACGCATTGCTACGCCGTACTACGACGCAACTACGCAGTGCTACGTCGCACTACGATGCGTCTCCGCAGTGCTACGCCGTACTACGACGCAACTACGCAGTGCTACGCCGTACTACGATGCGTCTCCGCAGTGCTACGCCGTACTACGACGCAACTACGCAGTGCTACGCCGTACTACGATGCGTCTCCGCAGTGCTACGCCGTACTACGACGCAACTACGCAGTGCTACGTCGCACTACGATGCGTCTCCGCAGTGCTACGCCGTACTACGACGCAACTACGCAGTGCTACGTCGCACTACGATGCGTCTCCGCAGTGCTACGCCGTACTACGACGCAACTACGCAGTGCTACGCCGTACTACGATGCGTCTCCGCAGTGCTACGCCGTACTACGACGCAACTACGCAGTGCTACGTCGCACTACGATGCGTCTCCGCAGTGCTACGCCGTACTACGACGCAACTACGCAGTGCTACGTCGCACTACGATGCGTCTCCGCAGTGCTACGCTGTACTACGACGCACCTACGCAGTGCTACGCCGTACTACGACGCAACTACGCAGTGCTACGTCGCACTACGATGCGTCTCCGCAGTGCTACGCTGTACTACGACGCACCTACGCAGTGCTACGCCGTACTACGACGCAACTACGCAGTGCTACGTCGCACTACGATGCGTCTCCGCAGTGCTACGCCGTACTACGACGCAACTACGCAGTGCTACGTCGCACTACGATGCGTCTCCGCAGTGCTACGCTGTACTACGACGCACCTACGCAGTGCTACGCCGTACTACGACGCACCTATGCAGTGCTACGCCGTACTACGACGCAGTGCTACGCCGTACTACGACGCAACTACGCAGTGCTACGCCGTACTACGACGCAACTACGCAGTGCTACGTCGCACTACGATGCGTCTCCGCAGTGCTACGCTGTACTACGACGCACCTACGCAGTGCTACGCCGTACTACGACGCACCTATGCAGTGCTACGCCGTACTACGACGCAGTGCTACGCCGTACTACGACGCACCTACGCAGTGCTACGCCGTACTACGACGCAACTACGCAGTGCTACGTCGCACTACGATGCGTCTCCGCAGTGCTACGCTGTACTACGACGCACCTACGCAGTGCTACGCCGTACTACGACGCAGTGCTACGCCGTACTACGACGCACCTACGCAGTGCTACGCCGTACTACGATGCACCTACGCAGTGCTACGCCGTACTACGACGCACCTACGCAGTGCTACGCCGTACTACGACGCACCTATGCAGTGCTACGCCGTACTACGACGCAGTGCTACGCCGTACTGAGACGCACCGACGCAGTGCTACGCTGCACCATAGAACGCGTCACAACTCGCGACACTCAAATTAACAGTTGATTCAACTTGACAACTATTTGTTTGCCAAAGGCATCACTAGCAACAGAACGCAATCACACAAAGAGGCACACCACAGTAAGCCTAGCGGTGGTGCGTGGAGCGGCGGGCTTAGACTGGACTTCGGTGCCAATGGACCAGGTTCTCAAGTAGCGACCGGGCGAGTGCAGACGGCCTCATCGACAGGGCGCTGTAACATAGCGCGATACATTCGCATAATGGCGCGCGTACACAACGCCACATTTAGTGGCACCGCAGTCGCGCAACAGTTACCCGCAAGCACCACGGTACCTATTAATTTTGTGTGGAAAAACAGCTTATTAATTTCGGGTAATGAAATAATTTGGCTGTGTTAAAAACATTAAATAAGTTGTTTTTCTTGTTGATTACAAATGGTTTAAAATCAATGATTATGGGACGTAAATGCGCAGACTTTTTTTTGTTAATATGCTAAAGTTTTGTTATAAAAAATTCTTTGTCATAATTTATTTTATTTTAAAAACTTTAGCTTTGAGTAATAAATGTATGCGCATTTACGTGGCTGTTTGTAGCGCTGTGTGCGCGCGCACTAAGTTGCTACTGTTGTCAATGTTAAGTCAAGGAAGAGACAGCCTAGAGAGAGGTTAAATTTTTGCAGTGCATCGAGAAATTTAATAAAAAAATTATTATTATTTCCTTAAAACTCGAATGTAAACTGTTCACCTTGGCTATACTTTCGTATTTTTCCATTTTTTTTTAAACAAATTCAGAAAATTTTAACACGTGGTGCATAATAATAACTTTAAATAACATGACATTGACATATTTATAAATAGGTAAATTTATATTTTATTTCTTAAAAAAGATAAAGCCACTTGAGATGTATTAATAATGCAGCAACTTATTGTGGCGTCGTCTGTTATAATCCTTATAAGGCTCAAATATTGCCCATTCAAAGTGATTTAAAACTGTAAAATAATTTCTGGATGCACGTGATTGTGTAAAGGTTTTCACAATTCCTTCCAAAACAGCGCCCTATCACAGGGTGATGAGTGAGCCGCCGCCACTACACGCGCCCGCTCCCATCACCTTCATCACCATATCACACGTGACGTAATCACCGTTATCACCATATTGTATCACATGTGATGTAACAACAACAGCTCTATGATAACACATAACACACAGTTTTAGTTAATGAAATACAACGAACAAAATTCAAATTCAGGTCAACACAAAAATTAGCACATTACACTAAAACGTTGCAATGGTGAATCGACGAGGGTCCCGTAGATTATTAAAGGTCACACATCGATTAGGGGCTACGGAACCCTCTGGGGTCTTTTGTTACTTTTTAGACTTCTGTGTGAGCAAAGAAGTACGCGTCACCCAATTGTTTCTTCTTTTTTTGGTCTCTAAGAGCGGCGTCAATTTTGGGCGTCAAAAGGCTCTTTACAGAAATCAGTGTTCAACATACTGAACTTTTTAATAAAATTAATGACATAATAACATAAATCCACACTAATTACGCATCGAAATGAATACGAAAAACAGAAAAAATAAAATAGTTTTTACAGCACGACGATAACTAATGGTGCAGAGTGAGTGTTCGCGTTCCACGTCTAATCTTTTAGTTGAGAGTCGAGTTTGCCTTGACACTGACGACATTTATTATTCGAGAAAAAAGTTTCAGTCAAGAGTTGAATGTAAATAGAACATTAATATACAAGATTTGAAAAATTACGCAATGAAGCAAAACGTGAAGTTACGAATGAAAGAAATAGAGTAAGCAAGGCGTACTCGGCGAGATTAGACGTGGACATTCGCTCACTGCGCGCGCTATTTGACAGACAGTGACAACAGTACAGCCTAGGGCACGCACAACAAACGCTACCTGAGTCCGCCTATGCGCGCCGCCTCCCCTCGCCCCCTGGAACACAAAAACATGCTACACACGCTTACTCCACCGCTCCACATTGTAACTCATTGTAAATGTGAGGAGTAATGGAAAAGTCACTAGAATAACACTGAACTTTAAATTTCTATTGTTAGTTCTATAGCAGATCGATTAACGGCCGAAATTATTAACCTAGTTGTAAATTCTTCTCCCTACTAGAAATAGAAATTTGACATTACTTCCATGAAACTTATGTCAAATTTCGATATCCAGTAGGAAAACAACCCACAGATAAGTTATTAATTTCGGCCGATAGTTCACACATTATCTGTCAAAATTAGATAGATAATTAATGACATTGGATAATTTATTTTTTTCTTTAAATTAACTAATCTTTCGTTTTTATTGTGCGTGGCGTTAAGGACAGTACGATATCAAATCAGCTAATCATAGTCTATTTATTTAATACAATTAATGTTGGTGATAACCTCCTTTATTAAATCCAGAACAAACATACGAACTAAATGCCTACCGAACAAGGATAAGAACGAATACAAAGGTATACATACAAAGATATATCCGAATAGGGATACCTTTATCATACACACGTGAAAATTTATTTTGT
Organism: Acronicta psi; assembly: GCA_946251955.1. Taxonomy (NCBI): domain Eukaryota; kingdom Metazoa; phylum Arthropoda; class Insecta; order Lepidoptera; family Noctuidae; genus Acronicta; species Acronicta psi. The sequence goes on along the minus strand of OX276475.1, from coordinate 1,913,049 downwards.
AATTGTGTTGGAAACAGAAATGAGTCAAAACTTGCCACTATAATAATTCAAGTAATTTAACATTTTTGTATAATACAGTTCCAAGCTGGTATCTTTTAATGAAAATTTACCCAAAAGTAACACTTATGATATAGATACTATCACATTATTATAGTGTCTCTTATGGGTAAATTTTCGAACTCATTTTAAATTTATTTACCTGTTGTTTGTAAGTTAAGGACATTCTTATTGGATCTATATGCCTAGATTAGAAGTGTAAAAAAAAGGTTTAGCGATATATTAATCATTTGAATAAACCTTCTGATAAAACACATTCTATTTTTCTTTAATAATAATCGTATTAGAATGGAAATTAAAGTCAACGTCCATTTTAAAACACGCTCTGAAACGTAGCATTTTAATCCAGATTAAAATCAACTGTTGGAATGCTATTGAACACTTTTACGGGCTAAAACCACTTTTGTGAGACTAAATTAAATGCTAACATCTTTTTAATGAGTGCTTGTTTTTGAAGCTCTGAAAATATAGTACGTATTTGTTTGGAGTGTCGCGTCAGTCTAGTGGACGCAGCGGCAGCTGAGGATGGGGCTCTGAGTTTAATACCTAGGCTTCCCCACTTTCCTAGGACTCACACGATCTATCTAGTTGTCTTATTACTTCATTATTTTGTTTCCCTGTATATAATACTTGCTATTGCTCGAGGCTTCACTCGCATCTTAGACTTTTTATATCCCATGTGTCGAGTTATTTGATGTATCCTACTAATATTATAAATGTGAAAGTTTCCATTGATGGATGGATGGATGTTTGTTACCGTTTCACGCAAAAACTACTAAACGGATCTGGATGAAATTTGCCACAGAGATAGATTATAGTCTGGAATAGCACATAGCTTACTTTTTATCCCAGTAAAATGTATGTTTCCCGTGGGATAGCGGGCGAAGCCGCTGGCTAGTAAGCTGTAATACTGTAAAGTTTCATCAAAATCCGTTAGAGTTTTTGCGTGAAAGAGTATCAAAACTCCATCCATACTCACAAACTAACATTTATTCAGCTTGCAACAACAAAACAACAACAATAAGACAATTAGCCATCTTTAACAGGTACAAAACTAAAGGGCACGGGAGTTTGGAAACAATGCACAGTTCACACGTACCGGGTACCCGGCGTCTGCTCCTAAACATTCGCAATATTAGAACCGGTCGCAACGGTCATTAAATTTAGATTTATAAGCGCCCAGCCGGATATCTCTCCCGCGCGACTCTGCTAATGACCACGTAAATTGAGATAATTTCACAGCGGACTTGATAATAAGGCTGCGGACATACGCACTACACTGTGTGTAGCTGTGTATGGTAGATATTAGGGGTGTTCCATGTTGGGTGCTGAAATTAATTTAAGTTGCTATTTACTGATTAGATTTTTTTTCAGGATATATCAGAAGCAGTGATAGCCTAGGGGTATGACCACTGGACTGCCAAGTCAAAGGTCTCGAGTTCAAATCCAAGGCAAGCACCTCTGACTTTTCGAAATCATGTGCAATTATCTTGTGCTTTAACGGTGACGGGAAACATCGTGAGGAAACCTGCATGCCTGACAGATTTTATCGACAGCATGTGAAGTCTGCTAACCCGCATTAGGCTAGCGTTCTGGACTAAAGCCTTATCCCTCTCATACTGAGAGGAGACCCGTGCCCACTGCCCAGTAGTGGGACAATATATGGGTTGATTATTATTATTATATGCAGCAATGATGTTCTTACAACCGGTCCTCGTGGAAGATTATGAGGTGGTTTTCCTGTGAAATTCCCAGTAGCAGCTCGGAGTCAGGATTTGTGCCCGTTTTATGGCAAAAGGCTAACCGCCTACCTATTTATTACATGGGACCTAAACATATCAGCGAACTGTGGGTGTAAATTAGTGCTCCTCTGCCTCACCCTTCGGCAAATACAGTCGTGATGGTATGTAAATATGTACCTTGAGCAGGACTGAAACTTAGGTATAAAATCTCATACAAATTAACAACCTTTTCATAAGCTCATGTGCATACCACCTTTTATACTAAAGAGACTTAAGAGACTAGGAATGACCCTTAAAATAAATCTCTCAAACATAATCCCGAATTAATTTCAAACATATTCATATGTCTCTAGGGATTAAGTGAGCCGAGATTCTTAAGTACAGGTCAAAAGTATTCCAGATATTTTGTCCCTACCTGCTCCACGAATAAATTATGCGAAAAGGGATTATAAGGTAAATCATTTTACATCTTGTTCTATTAAAAATGAATTCGGGTTTAATTTTTTAAATAAAGTTTTTATGCTGTTTTGGGCTTTGTTTTTTAAAGTTTTATACTTATGATAGCTTTTTGTGTATTTTGTGCATTTTCTATGCTAAGATAAATACAGTTATTATTAATGAAGGAAAAATCGACGGGCAGGCAGTATTCATCTGGTGTATTTAACTAATCGATTTTCTTTTATTAAAATCATTTTATATTTATGTGTTTTGGTTTGCATTTTTTCTGCATATATGTATAATGTTATTTAGAGTGTAAGTAAGTACAGTTATTATTAATGAAGGAAAAATCGACGGGCAGGCAGTATTCATCTGGTGTATTTAACAAATCGATTTTCTTTTATTAAAATCATTTTATATTTATGTGTTTTGGTCTGCATAAATGTATAATGTTATTTAGAGTGTAAGTAAGTTGATACCAAGAACTTGATGTTTCTTTAATTTAAGGCAATCGCTGCTGTTCTCTATGGCTATTTGTCACCCGATCCTTCATTTCTCCTACGAAACTTGGTATATTTAATTTAATCTTTCGTTCCCTTGCAGGCTTATGTCGTGCCGATGCGTTACCGTGCGGCAGCCGTAACGTTACTCATTAAGCACTAATGCAACACTGGGGCTGTGTCCCTTAACGCTGCGGTAAATAAACTAATTATACGCTCAATGGCCACTAATTTGTACTGGGAATTGATTGGTTATAATATACCTATGTACTTATGTAGATATTATATAAGGCGGTTACATTGTTTAAGCTTTTCGCATATGCTTTGCAATGCCTCTTATTCTAAAAAAATTGTTGAATACACTCCCAGGTAGGAACAGAAAAACAATCATCAAAATTGGTATAGGAACGCGTACGGAACAAACAAATAAGCATCATATGTATAAGATGTGCATTAAAAATTACTAGTTGACGGAATACTACCTACCATATATTTGTAATATTTACGAATATTTAGCTAAGGCTTCTTAATAGCAAGCTTTGGAGTTATTGTGGTGCCTTCGCGGGTATAATCAAAAAGCTCACAAAAAGTATACTCAATAAAACTTTGCTCGATCTAGTAATCGATCCCAGGACCTTTTACCGGCAGATAATGTTAGTATTCATTGTGTAAGGGATGTATTAATCTACCTATTTTAAGTTCTATATCTATGCACCATTGTAAACCTTTATATTGCACTGTTCTATAAAATATAACTCAGTATTATTCGGGCATTCATTGGATTCATTTACCACCAACACCGCACCTTACAATTGAATAAACCTTTTCAATTGTAAGGTGCGGTGTTGGTGGTACCTTTTTAGTACACTAATTGTACACTATGCCCGTTATTTTTTTCCAAGATTCATAATATCACTTTGGTTGCCTGGAAGAAATCGCTTTAAGGGGGGAACATAGGTAGAATACCGAAAACATCATGGTGTTTAAAGCATTTTATTGACGAATCCTCTCATTACTTTGCACTGAAAATTATACCCAATATACTTAAGATTATTTTGAATAATCCGTATTGTTTAGAATATTTTTTAGATGTCTCAAATTTTGTAAAAAAATGATTGAAAATGCGCAATTTTCAATCTAAATTGTATTTTTCCTCCATTACCACGTATTACTTGCAGATGAATTTTACACCAAAAAAACCGCCTTCCTCGGTTTAACAATCCGTATTGTTTTAATCTTTAATTTTGAACTTATTTTTCTATATAAATAAGAAAAACCTTTCAATCACAATCCCCCCACTACAAGCACCCCCTCGTGCACCCGTCGCATGACACAAATCATGTCACTTCAGTGCCTTGACGGCACCTGAGACGGGAGGACTGCACGTCAAATATTTTTAGGGAAAAATTACAAAATGAAGACAATTCTAACTATTTCTGAATTAAATAATATAGTAAATAGTATGGTTATAATATTAAGCTAAATAAAAACAGAAAATCATTTTGTAAATAAGTATAAAGAACATTTTTAGTAAATGTCAGGTTCTTGAGTTGAACATAGAGTAAACCACAGACATGACAAAAGATAAAAATATCTGTCATAGTGTAAACCTAGTGACTGACCGATCTTCTTAAATATAAGTGGATACCTAATTACGTATTATAAGATACAATGCCCTTTTACTAGTTGTAAATCACTCATGCGTTACTGCTACGCACAACCATCATGCTGTCACATATTTTAACAAGGCACACCGATACCGACATGATCTTACATACCATATTCATGCATGTAGGCTGTAGGGTTAGCTTCAAAGGGGTACACATAGGTATTGCATTGTTATTCTTCTTTGTTGCAACCGCGAGACACAATTTTGTGTTAAGTGTTAAGTTTTTTGAGGCTTGTAAACTAATTATGTAACTGTGCAAACTGCGTCAAATAAATTGTACATTGTACATCACCCACATTTGATGGTTTGCTGGTATGTTTACGACGCATGTGCAAGGGCGACAGAATTTACTTACAATACATCTACAGAAGTCGCTGCAAAAAGTAGCCAATAATTAGGTAAGTAAATTAAAGTAACACATAATAAAAATAACCTGCTCACTCGGTGCAGAGAAGAGTCGGGGTCGTGTCTATTTTCCTAGCGGCTTTCGCAATAATTTTTTTATACAACTGTACTTTCGTGGCATGTACCTGCATGATGATGAATGAAAGCAGTACTCATTTACTGGTGGTTCTGAGTAGTAAAGTAAACTCAGAACCACCATGGGGTGAGATTTAGAAACGGACCGCACGAATTGGCGTTCTGAGAAAGCTACGGGAAGGGGGTTGAAGATAGCTTTTCAATGGTACAATTCCTTTATCGCAGAGATTTTTTTATAATAATTATTATAAACCATAAAATTGTGAAACTCAGGAATCGAGAAAGTATTACCATAATGAAACCCAAGACTACTTCTGCTGGTACAGTTAGACAACTTCTTTACAAAATTAATATCAATGCGTAACCGTTATACCATGGAAATGAGACTGGGTGACTTATCGATAATGTGAGATTTATAGATCCCGTATTTAGGAGCTTCACGGGTTGGAATACGTGGAGACTAAATTAAGATGACTGCAGAAGCAATTAAATGAAGAGTAAATTTTGGGTTACGGATAAATTAGGCTTTTGGCATATTAACAGAACCAACATCTGGTGTTACCAGGTCTAAATAATGAAAATTATGATGAAGTCATTAATTTAAAAAATATATTTGAAACCCAGTGGAATTGGACAAATAAATTTGACTAGTAGCATAGGTACCACCCTACTTTAATACCGCTGTATCAATAATGAAAAAATATTATCAAGTAAAAGCACAACAATGTTACGTTATTTTAATTATTAACTTATTCTGGACAAGTCTGAACCCAAATTAAAATATTTTTTGCTAGCCCAGACACGCAAAATTTCTATTTGCTGGTAAAGATATACTTAATACCATTAATAAGGGAGGTTCTTTAACAGTGTTATAATGTGAAATTTCAAGCACAAAGCTACACAAATGGCTTCAAAAACTATTTCACAATTTAAAACTGATAAAGAATTTGTACCTAACCGATTATTATTTTGCGAATTCGGAGTTCTTTAGGTACTGTACTGAATGTTCAAAAATATACTGAAAGTACTCAGACTATGAAACGTACATTACAATACAATTAAGAGTACCTAGTATAATACCAAAATATTAATACATATCTCTTATTTAGTAAGCACCACTAAGATTCATCATAAATACTGATGTTTAATTGTCTTAAATATACTCTTGAACTGGGTTTATTTCAACTATTAGCTAAACACTATTTGACGACTTATTTTCTATAATTTCGCACGATATTAAAAATTATTGTATTTTGCGATGCCACTGAGTAAGCCACAGTAGATTGCAACTCTGATCCATTTTCTTACATTGTATAGCGCGATGCATAGGTATTTATTTTCTATCAATTTGCAGGTTTTACACAAATATTACTACATGGATTATGGTACCATACACATTTTTAACAAAATCGAACTTAAATTGATTACTCTCATAGAGTGAACAAAATAGGCAAAATAGGAAATGTTACGACACATCTGTATTTTTGCATAATCATATTCTAGTTGAACTTTTCTGTATGTAGGGGGCGTTTGAGTTCCAAATACTCGTACAGAGGTCAAACGCTCAAAGTCATTGACGTGGGTAATAGCCTTAAGCGCTAAGGCCGCCCATTGTACATTAGTAACTTATTGTATTTTGTTTCTTTTTATATATTTTTTATATATTAAGTGTACAATGAAGTGTTTAATAAATAAATAAACTAAAATATTCTAGTATTACAGCATCAATCGACATAACTGACGTCGATCGATTGAAATTACTTCCAAAGAAGCTGCAAATCTAATTCCGCACATAAAAACTCCTTGCCCGAGTTCCGAGCCCCGAGTTCGCACCTTTCCCGTAATACCTCGTCCCCAATCTATCATAACAACATATTGTTTGCTTGCAAGGGATAACGTTTCCGCTCCAACGTAGATTTATGAGGGGTAGTCATATTATTGATAGGTTTTATGCAACATTAGCCGCTTGATTGGTAGCCGCTCCTGTTTTATTTTCGGCAATGGAAATTGATCGCGCCGGCATAACATCGAGAGGCAAAAGTGGATGTTTTTGTCTATACAAACACACATACATAAATGACTAGAGGGCTGGATTGTCTTTGGGCCAAAGATTCAATCGATCAGCTGCCAGAATTATAGAATGTTTTATGATTTTTGTGCGTCTGTGTGTCTATCTGAAAGTGTAATTAGTTAATGTATATTAGACTCAAAACATAATGTTTCTATGATAAGATGAATGAGGTATGATTATATATAAAGATTCTCGTCATTTATTATTGATTTCTATGCCTTGTGAAGTTACTAAAATCGTCAGGTGACAGACCGAACCACTCAGATTTTTACGACCATCAAAATTTTATGAGCTATAAAATACTCGATATTCGTTATGGCACGGAAATTTGCGGACCCACTTCCGATATAGGAACCGGGTTCAGAACTATGCATGTTGTCATCCGACTTAAAGAACTTTGTTACGACCTAACAAAGTTTTTGAGTTTTGGTATGCAGATTTAATGAATTACTAATTTGAACTTTTACTTTTGTTTTACTTAGTTTAGTATCAGCTTTTTATTATTTTAACAAAAACAACAATATCAACACTCATTGGCATCCCAAGACCCTAGATTTTAAATGAGATCACTGACCTCGGCGAAACTATTATATTAGGAAAATTAAGTTTTCCATGTAAAAAAAATAACAATGACAATCTTATAAACTCTACATTTTATATTTCAATGTATAAGACCTCTACGTAATACAGCAATTAAGAAAGCCTCTCACTTTCAGTTTCAACATAAATTCGTTTCTAAATTGGCTGTAGGTAGCTTAAAACCGTTGAAGCGAAAATTTCAATGTTCACTTGATTCCATTAATTAGGCATGCTGTGTTCGCCCCATCGAGCCAAGTTGAATAGCCAATTACATTGATAATTGGAGGTCGCGCAGGTGTCTTCACGACAAAGACTGAGGCTCCGTGGTGTGAGGGATGAGGACAGGCAGGAATTGAAGGTGCATTTATACAGGCATTGGTCCTGTGTAGGACCTGGACCTGTGCAAATACACTTAGACACACACTTGTAGACCTAACTTAACCATTAACTTACTGTTAACTAGAGACAAATTCATCTTTTTACAAAGAATCACAACATATTACAATGTACAAATTGTATGTAAAAAAAATGTACAATGTACAACAGCTGACTCTCCCGATTAAATTTTAAGATTTTTATGTTGATTTGTGTTCGAAATTATTTATTAATTTATTTATTTTATACTTTATGCACAAATAGTACAGAGGCGAATTTAATGCCAAAGGCATTTTCTACAAGTCGACCTTAGGGTGATGCAGAGACAAAATTAGTTAGATGACAATGATATTAATGACTTTAAAAGCTTCCAAGCTTCGTGTCTTTAGCAAGTTTTAAACTTAAAAACAAAATAATCAGGATCCCCAAAGAAGAGTCAAAGACATAACAATAAAATGAAAAGAAATGCCATAAATAGCTGCAAGCTCATGAGTTGGCACGAAATTTTAGTGTTACAAATTCCCGAGTTTGATTCTATTTAGTTTACGTGAAAGTTATATAGCTTGTTTACTACTAGAGGGCGCCACCGGAGCGCAGTTATTACGTGCTAAAATACTACACTTGTGTATCTAGGTTAGCACAGTCTACAAGACGACACCTAGTCTTTCAGAGCAGTTTGGCTTTACAAAACATGAGTGAACATTTTTGACTGTTTTTTTATGAAGGTGCAGTGAAAAGTCCCTGACAATTTTATTTATTTGTTAGTTATCATATTTTTTTTTTCCTAGAATCGTCTGTGAGATTACAAACACAAATCTCTCACGTTCCAAGCAGAACCACTAAAAAGTTGTTTCCTGCGATGATCAAATTCGAGACCGGTAGTCGTTGGAGGCAATACCACAAAAAAAAACTAATTAATATTTCGCACATACCATCACGCATTTATTCTTAAAAAGGTTCGGTAGAGGTGTACTATTGTACACCCATATTTAACCAGTATGTTAGTGGTCTCATGTAATAGGCTAGCATATTGCCATTAACTGTAAATACACACACTGAGCTGCTTTTAATTTCATAAAAAAGAACTCAAGGATACTTTCCTGACCTCAACTTAGAACTTAAAGCATAGCAGTCCCGCTGAGGACCTCTAGGTTAATGAGGCATTTTATAAATCATATTTAACACCGCATAGAACCGTACCATATCTGAATTACCTCAAACTAAGCTTCGAGTGTGTCGCCACTAATCTGATAAGAGCTTGACGAAAATCGCTTTATAATAACTACAAAAAGGTAGCTCATTAGAGGTTTTAACCTAATGCGGGACCCGTGTTATGTAGGGGAGTAACTTTCCGTGTTAATAATAGGCTATGTAACTGGTAACTTGTACACTGTTTTTGATACCGGTAAGCTATTATTTAAAGGTAAACAAAGTGAACTATACATAGGTACATATATTTTAAATGTAACTGTGTCTGTTTATATGTTTCACGCTGATTTAGATGAAGTTTGGCAAGGAGTTAGATCGTATCCTGAAAAAGACATAGGCTCCTTGTCTTACAAAGTAATTAGGAATGCGAGTAAAACCATGGGCAACAGCTAGTATTAAAAAAATGCAATTATACTATACTAGCTTTCCGCCAACGGATTCACCCGCTAGGTCTGGGTATTACTTATAAATTCTATTCTATGTTACTCGGTAAAAATGTAGCTTTCGAATGGTAGAAGAATTTTTAAAATCAGTTTTGTAGTTTGGGAGCCTATTCAATTCAAACAAACAAACAAATCATTCCTTTTTATTAGTATAGATAAATATAGTATACTTAATTGCTTGAGAAGAAATGGTCAAGAGTAGCTCAGACGTAAAAAAGTGGAAGCATAATTCGATATAGCAGGTGGGTGCTTTTGTTAGGTTAGTTGTCTAATAAATGCGCACGGTGTAGATACGTTAGGTTAGCTAGACAAGTTGCATTTTGACATTCGAATCGACAAACAAAATGTATGGAAATGACACAAGCTTTCGGCAAATCCGGCTGTCACTAATGTCATTTATATACATTTTGTTTGTCGATTCGAATGTCAAAATGCAACTTGTCTAGCCCCCATGGAGAGACACAGGTTCGAAACATTTATATCTTTATAGATCATTATTAGATAGCTTGTATTGGATAGCTGCCTAGTTACACAAATGGACATGTCTACTAACAGTAGACCTGATGCATTTTGACAAACAACAAAATCTATGGAAATGACACAAGCTTTCGACAAGTTGGGCTGTAGTAATGTCATTTCCATACATTTTCATTCTATTCGTTTGTTGATTCGAATGTCAAATTGCAACTTGTCTAGCCCCTAAGTAATTTGATAAACAGCTCTCGCCATAATTGATATTGAATCGTCATATACTGTACTATAACCACCGACCACATTTTTAGTTCAAACCGCAGTTATATGAGTACCTTACACAGTTACTGTTAAAGCGTACCATTTTGCATGAAATTAATTGCATTGGCTCAATTTGGCCCGACCAGATCAAACCGGTGGAAACTGACGGAAAGCGGACACCACCAATTATGACTATTAAACTTAACCGCTGTATGTACCAGACATTTGACGGCTGTCCATGTTAATAAATTACACTGATAGTGTTTATGTCAGTTGGAGGTTTGGAAATAAACCTTTTGAAGTGAATTTTCGGCTGCCCGGTGTCACTCTAGAAGAACATATCTCAATATCTTATTGGTGAGGTCCTAGAAAAAGGTTAGGTACGTAGTAATATAATAATTTAAAGTGTATTTCAGACGAACAGCCAACTAACTAGTTGTCACATACAAAAGCACATATTATAAATATATTTTATACGATGACACGTCAAATATGTTTTTATGAGGATTATTCGATATATTTTGATGTAATAATAATGTGTGTTGTTTTCTGATCTTCCTTGTTCGGCCAAAAATATGATATATTATTGAACAATTCTATTTTTAGACGAAATATTATTCTCTTACATTCGGTAGGCCGATATTGTTTGGGAAGTTTTAAGTATCTGTCTCATGCGTCTTAGGCAAATATGTCAAATTTTCATAGAAATTTGACATATGGAAGCATTACTTTACGCTTAGCATCGTCTCTGAATATTAGCCTTAGTGGTCGTTAGATCGTCTGGGGGGGCTAGACAAGTTGCATTTTGACATTCGAATCGACAAACAAAATGTATGGAAATGACACAAGCTTTCGACAAATCGGGCTGTCACTAATGTCATTTACATACATTTTGTTTGTCGATTCGAATGTCAAAATGCAACTTTTCTAGCCCCCCTGTTGAGTAAGAGGCCGAGCAATATAAAATATGTAAGTATTATATCCATTGTTTAGTACCCATAGTATAAGCTCTGCTTAGTTTGGAACTAGATGGTGCTGTATAAAATATCCCAGTAAAATTATTATTTATTTATCATCCTCGGTACACAATTTCCTACTAAACTTTCAATGGCGGAAACCTAACATTTCAGCCTCTATCCGCATAATAAAAGGCTAAACCACTGTCTCATTAGTTCAAGATGTTTCCAAACTATCGGGCCGCAACTCCGAGTTAACAAGAATGTCGGCCAAAGGCGGGGGGCGTGGCTAGTGCAGGATATACTTAGACGAACTTCGGTTTTGTCATTAAACCGAAGGTTCCGGGGTATCCCTTAACATGTAACTTGAAAGTTCCTAACTTGAAGACAAAGTGGAATTTTTAATGTTCTCTGTGACGATATTGTTGTAGTACCTATCGTATTTCCTACGTAACGAATAAAATGTCATATTAATTGGCAGTTTGGGATGGAATTACAATACTCATATTCCACAGTTATTTTACATTCGAACCTCAAGTTTATATAGTCTGTGGTTTCTTTATTTGTTATAAAAACGCCACACACAGCTCACCGTGATAGCTCACCAAATTTGGTCGTGAATTTTCCCAAACCCGTGAAAATTTTCCAAAATCCTTAATTATCATCCGATAATAGGCATCCTACGACGTAATAACTACATGTGTGCCAAATTTCATCCCAATTCGTTCAGCAGTTTGAGTTTTGTGCATTGATAGTCAGCTTTTCCTTTACCTACCATGCCTACACTAGATCAACTCATGTTACTACTTATTCCCACAAAAGCAAAAATTCCCGCGATTAAATCCCACACCAGCACTCATTTATTTATCCCCAGCACGAGCCACTCGGAGCGACGGTCGGAGCGGTCCAAAGCGATATTTTGGCGTCACGGTGATTAACTGTCATCGTTCCATTTTGTCTGAACAATTTTCATTAAGCCATCATTAGGCGCGGAAGTTTTTGAGTACGGCTCTCGTTCTATGGGACTTGGGCACTAGTCCCTGTTGATTAATTCAGGATGACTAGTGTGATATTACAGTAGAAGAGTTTGGAAATTATACAAATGATTTGTGTTCTAAGGATAATAGTACGACATTTTTTTTTAAAGAAGCCTTGCCGGCTCTTCTGCATAAGATCAACTTTTTGTAACCGTGCAACTAGTTTGACTTTTTTTTAAGTATCCATTGATATGGTCTGATTAAAACATTTGACTTTGACTTTGATTAGGTAGCGATGTACTGAAGCTAGCAGAACCTTTTAAAAGAAATATCAATGGTACATTTATTTTTATTTTTTTATTAGTAAATTTATTTATAATTTATTTCTGCAAATATATATTTTGAAGACACTTTTACAAGTCAATGTTATGAATTTTATTAGACTAGACTAGAAATGACAGCTGAGTTAAAAAAAAATTTTGGAAGTCAATCAAGTGATGATCTCGAATGGCTTAGGTACTAAAATTGCCTAGAAATGATCCTAACAAGACCTTTCAGGTAATGCAATTAAAACAGGCGCAGGTTGCTGGTAACACCAAACAATCTGTTAATTCAGTTTCTTCAGAAACAATACTCGATACAAATCACTGCCAGCCTCCATAACTTAGGAGCGTCCCGCAGCGTTCAGGCGAATTGTTGGAGCCACGTGACGGGGCGCCGCTGGTAAGGAACCGTTCGTCACGACCGTATCTGCCCGTGAACGGTTAATTTATAGCTTGTTTTGATAGAACCCTAACAACAAATGAATGGAACGAAATATAGACTAATAATAAGTCCAGTGATCGTAACTGTGATTGCTGAGTAAGAGGTCCTGCGTTCGATTCTCGGGTCGAGTATAAACATTTTTCTAGGAAATGCCTCGTACGGTCCATAATGATCCAAGTAATCTGTAGTCCATCTTTATAAAACATTATATACTTTAATTTGCATTTGGTAAAAAGATATTAATTTGAAATTACCAACAGATATGTACTTCAATTTTATTTATTTGTATACATTTTGGATTCAAGTAATATTATATTGTCCTAAACCACTGCTGTATTTGTCCCCATCAATAGAACAGACACATAGCCAGCAAAACAATGAAAGCCTCAGACACTGCGTTTGACTTTTTTCTTACTCTCCTTTATCCAGTAAATGGTCGTGTTACTTTGATTAATTGAACTACGCGATATAAGTACGTACTAAAGTTCTATTGGGACAATGATCCCCCTTTTTATATATTGAAGTTTTATGGTATTGACACTTACAAATATTAGATCTACACAAATAATAAAATTGCAATTTGTTACAACACTTATAACTCGAGAACTGCTGGACCGATTTTCATGGTATTTGATTTTTTAGAATGGAATTATCTCCGCGTAGCAGAATAACAATTAAAACAGGGTCCAAACTTGGCGCGAGCGAAGCTACAGGATAGCTAGTAGATATTGAAAAAACCCGACTAAAAGCTGAATCATTTCACAACAGTTTTAATTATGATGTCTTATGGGACAAGATGATTTATTTATTTATTTATATACACACTGAACCAAACAGAAAGCTAAAAATAATTAGGACTATAGTACAAAGGTACTGCTTATTTCTATAGAAATCTCATCCAGCAGACCTTCGAGAGGAGAATTTAAAACAAGAAATGTAGACAACAGTGTGGGAAAAATAACATCAATACTACATACACGCAAACACATAAATAACATATTATAAAAAATATAATATACCCATAATACAAATAATAAATATATAATGCATACTATAATAAATACACAATAATTTACATAACTAAAAATATATATTATATTTAGATTATATTAGTAAAATATGTGTAGTTAATAATAATTATAAGAAATGCAAATAAATCCATGTGAATTAGTCGGATCGATCTTAGCTGTGTTTGATGAAAATCGGTCCAAAATGGCTGCCGCCACAAAATAGTAGATTACAATTCCTTCAATGAAAGGTCTTGACTAGTAGAATACTATACATTATGATAAATTTGAAATCCAAGATGTCCGCCACCACAAAAGCACCAATTACATTTTTTTCATTTTGTGTCGGGGGCTTATTAAATGTAGTACCAAATAGGGGCGCGTCTCTTACCATTAACCTAGCTGATAAAACAAAAAACATTTTGGCGAACTGTGGGTGTAATTTCGTATACCTCTGCCTAAACCTTTACTACTACAGGCGTAATAATATGTGTACGAACAATATTCTTACCCGAAATACAAGCTAGACAGATATGTTTCATAATACTATGAACACAAACAATTTTCAATTAAATTTAATAACAAATCTATGTTCCACGACAAACTTAATACAGTGTTGCCGCAAGCCGTCGACGATAATCACCGGCCGGGGATCGAACCCGCGTTTAATACGACCATTGATTGTTTACCGGCGCGATACTATCTCTATAGTGTGTTCTTTGCGCAATGATTGCTTCATTTGTGACCGTGGGCGGTTCATTTGTAGCAGGATTAGGTTTTAGCCGCGCGAGTGATGTGTTGGTATGTTGTTTGTAACAATGTTTGAGATAAAAACCTTATAGACTATACATCTATACATTTAAAGAAGTAGAAATCGTGTTTGTATATTTAATAAATTTGACAAAAAAGAAGACAAAAAAGCAATGGTATCGTTATTTAAAGATGCATATATTTTTTTATCAAACTCACGCAGATGAAGTCAGGGTGGGTCAGTCAACTAGCTAATCAAGCAATGTAATATAAAAAAACTACGATACATTTTTTTTAAATATCAATGTTTTTATATCAGTATCATCGACCATGTACAGTGTATTCTACTGATTATTTTTTATACTCGTATACGGATAAAGACAGTTAATAACAATCGATATTCAAATATTTAAAACAGGAACAATCATAGATTCCAATCAAATGTCAACTCAGTCATTTGTTTCGTCTTCAACAAATCAGTTGAAAGTTTCAATGCAGCGATGTTTCCAAGTTATTTATAGAGTACATTCCATCCACTTAGACGTCCAACTTTGATAAAGGTCATACGAGACGATCTATTATTAAGGGGCGGCGGCCATTTCTTATCGATCACCTTTTGAATTAGTGATAAAAGTTTCACTGACGGGAACACTGGGGTCATCGGTAATTGTTTAATAACTCCATGTTACGAATGACCTTAAACGAATGTCTATATCGAGCTCGTTTTTGAGTATTTATTGTGATTGGGTTAAGTCTGGATACTTTATAAATGTAATTCTGTTTCACTACCTCTTTATAAATGTAATTCTGTTTCACTACCACTACCTAGTAACTTCCCGTTAATTTACTTGGTAGATAAATTCATATAAAAATTGTTATTTTTTTTAATTCAGCGGCCATCCAGACATGACACAGGCCCTTACAGCTATTTAGTATGAACACAAAATCAAATCCTTTAGAAAACAGCGTCTAATAAATACGACCACGCATTGGCCCTTAAAATTTTTAGAAAGTCAACAATGGGTTTTTTGACCTTTACAGCTTTGGTGTAAGTACCGGAGATCAATCGCTTGCACACTATGCACATCAACCAAAAATGGTAGGTACACAAAAATTAGCTAAGCATATAAAAAAAACAAAATTATAAGTTTGTAACTACTTCTAAGCTTAGTAAAAACAAAAAAAAAATATTGTTAATTCACCTTCATGGTCATGCTATGACACTAGGTATGTTATTTATTTTTTATTGAACATCAATCTTCATAATATCGGTAGGTTCAAAATTTAATAGCACATGATAAATACCAACAATATTGCAGAAATTCCAGCATAACCTAAAATTCCTTCGCAAATTGAATTATTTATCAAACGAGCAGATATTAAAACGATTTTATAGTCCATAAAGTTCGGAATTATTATTTTAATGTTAATAGCGTCGATAAATCCAGTTTGTAATAGGCGTGGGCCTCACAATGTTGTGAACAAGTGATCACATCCCGTGTATAAGCTGAGATTGATGTGTGATAACACTAAGAACACATAGAATATGAGAACATTAAATTAAATTAGAATAATTGGATTGATCGAATCCTCCGTCATTTTCATAAGTAACTATAAACGCGGATTAAACGAATAATTGTCAAATTAATCTGTAGTTGCTTTTCCATCTGTGGGAAAAAGATGTGAATATACATTCTGTTATATCAATAAAAAACAACTCAAATTTAGTTTAAAGATAGATATTTTATTTTAAGCAAGAAAATATATGCTAACTGTATTTTGTTTTAAGAAAATTGGTCCTCCACAGCAAACACGATTGCAGCAAAAAAATAAAAGCTTAAAGCCATTTCTAAGAAACTCCATCGTCAAACCGCTACAGAGAAAAACGTTGTGCACAATGATGGAAACCTGCAAAAACTGTTTCCCTCTTAACCACCGTGTCGTGAGTTGCACGAATAACTCAGAAATTAGAGGCAAGAGCTGTATTTGTACCTTGCTTACCGATGCGAGAGCTTAATAGTCGATGTAGTCGAATAATCGCTCCACTCGATATCGAACACGATTTTTCATTCGACTAACAGAATTTAATTGTTGCGAAACTATTCGGAATGTTGTTATTAATAAAGTCGTAATTGGAGCTATATAAATTAAACTTAATTGGCGAGGAATACAGTCAGAAAGAATTAATCGTACCCATCGAAGTGGAATGCTTTATTTTGTAATATTTCATACGTAGTTTGGGATATTTCATTCAATAATTTTGTGTATTTACTTATAGGAAATATTTAAGTGGAATTGATTAACTGGAATCTCCGAATTTTCTGCAGTATGTTTCAATAAAGATTTTAAAAATTATATACTGTAAATTTACTTTATGATGAACGTGTTTCATATATTTTTCAGATGAATAAACAGCCATTATAACTCCTAAAAACAAACCAAGAAGACGGTTTACTTCTTATTAAACTTCAAAGAACCTCTAAACATTATATAAATTCGTCTGATCTTGTACTCAATGTACGCAACGTTCCAAAAAGGAACATCACTAGTGACGACAGCTTGCACGTTCCGTGAGACGCCGCCATCAGAGGGAGATTCCCACTTATAATTTATTAACAGGTCATAAGTGCTAAAATGTGTACATTCATAAGTCCAGAGGCACGTGCTGGCTCCTCAAATAAATAATTCAACGTATCTGGGTGCTCATGTCTACACCCATTCGATGCTATGTCTTTCACTTTTCCTTTTTTCTTGTACCAGGAAAAATAATTGAGGAAACTGTTAGAAAGTAGGACGATGTATTGATGAATTTTTGAGCAGTTTCATGTTTGAGAGGAACTTTTTTTTGTTTTAGAGCAATTGAATAAAATATGCTGCTTCAGAAGCAAGTTATATAAGTAGGTAATTATAATTGTGTTATGTTCAAAGTGGATAGCAGGAAATGAGGTTAAAGTTATGCCAACGTAATAATATTTAACATGGTTGGGGTCAGCCCTTAATTAAACTAACATGATTACAAACCGTTTAAACGTAACGCAGCGGTGACACACGCACACGAGCCACTCTAATAAAAGTTCCAGGCTTACGTCCCAAACTCCCAAAAACGTTGAACTAAAAAGCATTAAGAACCTTACCAAATTGAATTGCTACGGAACCTTTCCTTGCTAAGCTATTTATGAGTGGATAACAAGCGGTCGGGTTGGCAGGCTGGCCCCTCCCGGACAAAATTATAATTGGGATATAATATGCGGAATATGGGACCCAGGGGACTTTGGACATGGAAGCTATATATTTTTCCGGGTCAATCATTTTGTCCTACCAAAGGCTATAAGATGTAAAAGTACGATACAAACTAACCCTAGTAAAGGAAAATGTAGATTCTTCTGTAAGATGTTAAAATACTGGTTTGATTGAGATTTTCAAGATAAATAGCTTTTTAGATGTTTATTTTCCATATTTATGCTGTATGATAATAATTCAGCCTTGAAAGTAAACATAAAAATATATAGTTAGATCTAAAATCTCTTCCTGGCAACAACTTGAAATTCAAATCAATATTGGGTAGGCTGAGTTTGAAATCTAAAAGATGACAAAAGAGAAGCGAATCCCCTGCCGTCCCTAGAGGCAGTCCGAGATGCATTTGAAAACAAACAACACATTCGCAAGTTTCAGTTGCAAACTTTTATATTCAAGTTCGGCAGTCTCTCAGTTTCGACAGGGTTATTTTGTCGATGGCCACCTCCAAAGTTTGCCGCAAAAGCGTCAACATTTGGTGTCACTTTTCCTTCGGAAGTTACTTTAAAATATTTACGACTCGAACTTGGGCGGTACAAGAAAAATTCGCCGAGTCGTATGGCGAATTTATAGTTTGTCGATAGAGTGCGGAAGTTTCGCATTAGAGTATAATCTATCTTTTGCTCTGTTATTTGTGTCGTGTGGATTTATTTGTGTTTAAAAGTGCGGTGATGTAAGATTTCATGAACTTCATTGGCTTGTTTTGTTTTATCGGGATCCGATACCGTTACACCAAGTTTGCGATAAACTTGTATAATCTTCAAAATCTTTCATAACTTTACTACATACATTAGTACTTTTTCTTTGCCATATTTTTAAATTAAAATTGTGTTACGAATATTTACTTTAAAGTAGGTTTGCAACTAGCAGCCAGACAACAATGGCTAATTAGAAAATAGCATGATCAGGATCACCTAGGCGCAAGCCACGAGCGACTTGTTAAAATTAGAACTTTGTACTACCTTCCTTCAACTAACACTGTAGCATTTAAAAAAAAGCATTATCGACTCCTTAATTAAGAAATTATTGAAAATAGTAGCAAAAACAATTTTAAATTCTAAAGAGAAGATATAAAATTATGGAGCTAATATTTACTACTCTGCATGATGAGTAAAAAATGTAGCCTTAAAAAAGATGATTTATCTGGATGATTTAATGGTCTTCTCCCACAGGTGCAAGAGCACGTTATTAATGAAAATCACAAGGAAAACCAATCGCTATTAAACCGTTAGAATCTCATTACTTCCGGCGGTGCGCAGTCGATTTATCTACGTCATGGCGACAGTCACTCCGCCTGACAGTCAACACGGCTCGTAGATAATAAAACACGCCACGAACATCACTATCTATCACGATGTTATTTACGAAACTCCTTTAAAACATTGCCGAGGTAAGTACCTCCTTAGATTTATGAATTTAATTAGTAATTACTGGTGGTTGCTTAGGCGTAATGGTTATAGAATATAATTTATTTACAAAATGATTACCTATGATATGATATGATAAGATGCCATATTTACAATTTTAAATACTGATCAAAATATTCATATAAAAAAGAATGACATTACTGATAAAATAAGAAAAAGAAAACTTTACAAAAATTCACGTTTTATTAGAAATAAAACTCACTTTTAACGTCAAAATTTACAGACGAGACGTACGACCCTAAAAGGCGAAAAGACATTAGCGAAGATAGATCTACGTCACCTGCGTTTTTATCTAGACCTCAGAAAAGAGAATTTTCTTATATATCAATTTCATAGATTACCATAAGATCTCATAAACTAAAAAGGTAATAAAAACGCGGCATAACTCAAGTCTTTCCCACCTTAGCTATCATTTACATTATAAGACTTTTAGGGGGCTATATTTTTTTTACTTAAAATGCGCCTCTAATGATGCTGAGATTCATAAAGTGGCATTTAACGACGGCGAACACGCGAACAGACAAATAGTTGTCGTTATAATACAGTTTGTTATGAACTCACTTCATATTTTATTCAGGAGCACTTCCCCGATAAGTTTTAATAAAGTAGGGGTGAAGTAACGTCGTTTTCGTGGGGCACTATCGACGTTAATGATTGTATTGTTTAATATTTAATGATTACATCATTATCTTACAGGTTGTTGTTACAATTTAGCTTTGTTATGTTCTATTTATGAAAGTTTAATTGTTTCACAAGAACTTTATCGATGAATGAAACTTTTGATAGTGGAATGTAAATTCCGTATTCCTACAATTTGCTTAATAGTTCTAAATCAGCATAAAATCTATCATTGAAGTAGCTAAAAATAATGTGATTACTTTATTGTTGTATAACTAGCAGTAGGACAGGTCAAAACAGCATTAACCTATTATATCGGATATTTAAAAAAAAATACACAAAGACAAACAAAACTTCATATTACATTTAGTATGTAATATAAATTGTTGAACGAATTAAAAAATAATCAACTTAAAAAAAGTTTAGTGAGCACGCAGTAAAATAAATAAAAAAATTATGAAACCTCGACTAAGCTTAAAAAATATTCCCGAAATGGAATTAAATCAAATCGTTCAACAAAATGATTGATCACAATATAAAATTGTTGTGTGCGCCAACTTCAGTGGCTCGCTTCAAAGTGAATTTTGATTGATTACGTGTTACATTTTTAATGGGTATATCTAAAAACGGGCTTTAGGCGACCCTTGCTTAAATAGCTTAAGTCTATTACTTTGGGTGCACCCGAAAATGCCAGGTTTATCCGACATAAGCCACACCCTATTATAAAAAAAACAAAACACAACATTATAAAATCTGCGACATTCGGTGTTACCAAAATATGAATAGGATTTAGATGATATGCCTTATGTTATATTTTTTAGACCATTCTTTTTTTCAGAAAAAAATATAAGCACTTTTACAGGTGAGCCATTTATTATTTAAATTTTAAAATAAAAAAGAAACAACCTAAATAACACCCCAAGAAGATAAAATTTAATTCTAAAAGAATTAGGCAATAAAAATAATTCAATATTCAGAATCTACACTAGAATTTTTAACAAGAAAAAATCTCCGCTCGCCTTCCTCGGATGTATAAAATCACTTGGCGCCAATCCGGCACAAACTATTATCATTAAGACTGTACAGAGTTGAATTTAAATAACTATTTAACGGGGCAATAATGGCGAGGGCACGTACGTGCACCAGATGTTAATTGCTTGCAGCATTTAATAGGCACGCTCAGTTGAATACGGCTCTGGCGCCGCCTCGGTTAGGTCACGACCACACTGACGTAATAGTTGCGATTTTACGACTAAACGTCTAGTCGACTTTGATTTTGTGACTGCACGAGATACTATTGAACTAGTTTCTTACGTGTTTTGTGAGGTGTGTTCGGTGTCGTTTGAGTTTGATAGTAAAACACACGAAACTAATATTATATTATTAGCCAGTGGTACATTAAGAACTAGCTTATTCAATTTGTTAGCTTAAAGACCACAGGGAATCCATACTTACGAGGAGGGGAACATATTAGTATGAAATACCTTCGTCTATCCCGAATTATGATAATATTCTCGGAAACGGATAGCAAAGAAATTGCTAGTAACCTACTTATAAATCCCACCCACTTTGCTCGTATCTTAGAATAGTACGAAGCCACTTAATGCTAAAAGCACTTAGAATTCAGCTCGGTTCGTGAGCTAATATACTTTGAAAATTGCGTCCACAAGAAATCCAAAAGATTTTATAGGTAAAAGAGAAATCGTAATAAAAAGACGCACGATTAAAATCCTCCAATCGGCGCTGACCTTAATTTTAAGGCCTTCTCAACCGCACCAGTCTTCTGAATGGAAGCCGCACTAATTCCAAACCATGTCCGTGTACATCTATCTCTTTCTGCCGCCCAATTCTGTATAGCTCTATCTACTTCACTCTGAGATGCATTCATTTGAAATATATTTCGGTTTGTTTGCAATGTGCGAGTGTCGGTTTTACAAAGATTTCAGTCTCAAATTAATCATGTTTCGCTTTGTGTAACGCTAAACGAATATGAGAGAATGTTTTTGAAGTGTAAAACAAAAAGGGTGGATGGAAAAGATGGTTTTCACAGAAACGTGAGTGGGGGAACTTTGCTATTTCTAAGACTTTGCAATCTGATAGTGAAGTCTGTAGAACTTTTAGTTCAGAGTATTTCTCGGATATAAATCTCTATGTTTTAATACTTGTTTAAAACATTTATGAAATATGACGGACGGTAACTAATAATAATAGAAACTGTAATCTTGTTTAACATAATTTTATGACCATGAATAATGTTTTCTTTAAAGCATACAGAACCGACGATTTGAAGAAGGTCGATAGATGCGAGCTGCCCATGACTGGGATGGTTGGCGATCTTTGGGGGAGGGCCTACGTTCAGCAATGAACGGCAATAGGCTGATATGATGACAGAGGAGAGGAGAACGTTTGCTAAGAATGGTAACATATCAGTACACTTGAAATTATTTCACTATACTGTAAGTTATCATCATAACCCATTAATTGTCCCACGGCTGGGCACGGGTCTCCTCTCAGTGAGAGATAAGGCCATAGTCCACCAAGCTGGCTTAATGCGGAATGGCAGACTTCACATGCCGTCGAAAATATCTTTCAGGCATGCAGGTTTCCTCACAATGTTTTCCTTCACCGTTAAAGCGAGTGATAATTATGCACATGATTTCGAAAAGTCAGAGTTGCGTGCCTTGGATTTGAACTCGAGAACTTTGATTTGGCAGTCCAGTGGTCGACCCCTAGGCTATCATTGCTTTTAGGCTAGCTTAGGCTATACTTTCAGTTATACAATTATAAAAAAAGAAATATTGCCTCAAAACTCACAAGTTCATTCAAACCTTGTTGCGTGCTTTCATATTAACAACATAATTCTAATGAGTGGCGACATCAATTAGTTATATTTGTCGACAACAGTAACAGTTGTCGTACTGAACACGTTAAAACGGTGTTAGGTAAATTAAATTTCGTTGATACGAATCGGAAAATGTTACGTTGGTGTTTACGTAATTGTTTTTTTTTACGTTTACGTTGGCCTTAGTGGATTATGTCGTTTAGTGGTATTAAACGCGTTAGTTTAGTAATTTATTAATGATATAGTACTCTGCCTGCCCTGAGGGGCCCGTGGTTTAGTTACAACTAGGTTGATCTACCGATCTGCAAGGTTAAGCTGCTCTTGCCGCAGTTAGTCTGTAGATGGGTAACCATTTTTAACACACGGAGAAGCCCAAAATGGCCTGACAATACATAATAACCGTTAAATATCACTATTGCCATAATATGCCATATTGCCATTGCCATTGCCATTGTACTACATTTCGCAACAAGGGTGGTACGGTGACGTCATAAATTCCTATTCCCGTATATAAATTTAACCCGGAGGGCAGCAGTTAACACAATAATTATAAACACTCAATAGTTTCAGAATATATCTGCAAACACATCACTATCTTCGTATTCAGAATCGATAGTGTACAAAGTTTGAATCACTCAACCCGTCTTTAACTCATTCCATGTTTAAGTTTCAATAATTTCCTCGGGGATTATGGGATGTGCTTGACGATGGCCACCGACTGTGAATTATTAACCCTACCGAACCTCTTTGGGTCATTCGAACCCCAAAATTAAATTACAAGAGTTGTAATTCCGTAATTCTGAAATTATTTTACTTTGTACGATACCTATCTGATGTTAGTAATGTGGTTAGTATTAAATAGTCATTAATTTTGTAGTGTACCGAGAGGGGTTTCAAACTTTGTATGGTTTCATGATAAAATTACTTAACTAGGTATACCGAAAACCATTTTTATTTTGACCTTTTAATAAGCGATTTTTAATTTCTTTAAATTAACACATAATTATATATTCTTGTTAAAATTTACTTATGAAAAGTATTTAGAGTTCACCATTCAATGCTCACGCGAAAACTATATTTTTTTTATTCATTGTAACCTACGCTTGACCGCCAGTTCACCTGAATATACAATATACATGATTACTATACATTTAAGTAATATGAGTGTGTAATATAGGTATTTTTTTTTACTATATAAAAATAATAATTGAATTTTAAGCCTCCCACCAATTCCTTTACAAACAGAAACGAATATTGCGCGTCTAATCCCCGTAACTTCGTCCTAAAATCCCAGAAAAAAAGGAAAATTCGAATTACGGCGGCGCATTTCGTAAAGGAGCCGTCAATTTGCGCCCTAATTGTCCCGGGAAAAGGTGAGAGCATTACGTTCATACATTTTTAACGGCGTCGACCGCCCGTCATCAATGTAGCTGTCATTCATTTTGACGTGTCAAATAATAATTTCATGACGTAATAAGGCCTCTTGAAATGTTAAGTGATTTGAATTTGGAACATGTTTCGAATTTGATTTTGACAGTATTATGAATATTAGAAAGAAATATTATAAGATATTTCGTTTAGAAATTTGAATTCCGATTAAATTTATTAAATGGAAAAAAATATTAAAGAAACAATGAAAACAGACGAAAGCTTTTATCTTTGCCGTTTAAAATATCAACTTATGTAAAGAAAATATAACAGAATTATCTTTTTGTATTTTTTTTAAGCATTTTCCATGCTAAGATTACAAGTATTTTTTTTAATTTTTCCTTCATCAAAAAAAATACATATAACAGAATTATATAAAAAACTATATACTCACAGATAATAAAGGTCTTTATTAAAAAGCAAACAACACGCCATTTAAAACAGAAAGCGGATTACTGAACTCGATAATGGCGAAGTAGCGATCAAAAAGCTTTACTTCATAAATTATTAGTTTGTATTTCATAAAGTTAATCGCACTTGAAACGGATCCCGTCGCGGAACTGGATCGGAGCCGGATCGTAATTGTATACAGTCGTTTAATGTTAAAAGCAGTATAAACAAGTTTACAAAAAGTATCCGGGAATGTACCTCGGAATAGGAAAGAGAAGATTTATATTATATTATCTGTTCCCAGCGGTGTTAATTGTGTTCATCAACTTATTCCCAATCCCGTGAGAATTTCCCAAAATACATTCTCAGCGGATGCCTACGTCATAATCACTATCTGTGTGCTAAATTTCAGCTCAATCCGTTCAGTCGTTTGAGCTGGGCGTTGATACATCAGTTAGTCATGTCCGATTACCAGAATGAGCAAAACTTCATAAGTATCGTACAAAATTAAAGTAATAAAATAAAATTTCGAGTAATTATTATTAGTAAAAGATGTCAGAGATTAATAAAAGAAGTTATTTATCAAGGCATTAATAATTAAATTAATAGACACAATTGTAGAATAACTGTTTTGAGAGTCCGTGTGTTACAGGCTCAACTGTATAGATCTTTAAAGGACATAGTAACAAGATGCTTATAAGGGCTCTATTTGCCTTATCCTTAAGACGAAACCTAGAAATATTTGACCAAAAGAAATATTAGACCCATTTATGAGACTTAAAACTTAAAAAATAACATTATTTCAAATCACTGTAATGAACTGTAATTGAAAATTGTAAGCATTCGAATCAGATTTTTATCAAACCAATTGTTGTGAACGGATGGAAGTTCATATTCCGAAAACAATTTTCATTGGACCTTATTTTTAATTTTTTAGTTAGTGTAACAATTTCGACATTCCTTTTTGTTTCTAAAAAGCCTATAAGAAAAACACCGATAGATTGCGACTGAATATTATGTTCAATTCAAAACAGATTTACGTGCAAATGGGGGTAGCGGTTGAGTTACGGAATCGCGAATTATGCATAAAGACAAATCTTTTGAATATTAACTTCACTGCATCCGTTCACAATCTTTCGTCAGTTCATAATGTGACCATTTTAATTAGAAGCTTACGTACTTAGTTACCCGGTGACTGATACATCCTCAATTTCACTACAATAATAACCTGACCATAATGCCTAGGGGCCCAAGTCTGCTATTTCCATCGTATTAGAATTATCATTTAATGACACTAAAAGTCTGTTTCACAACCTCCTGAGAAGTTCCTGTTAAATTACCTACTTGTTAGATTATTTTATGTAAATGTTCCTTTTTTTATTTATTAGCGGTTAGCAGCCATCCAAAGTTGGTGAAACAGGCCCTTATTGACACTAAGACAGACATTATTTTGTAGAAAAAATTGTTAAGCAATCAACAATTCTTAACCAACGATTCTGACACAATAAAATAGCAGACTTGAGGCCCTAAAATATTACCTTGCATCAAATTATAATTCAAATTTACAGAATACATATAGATCTGGGAATAAATATCAAAGTGTTGTACAAAGAGTATTATTAATTCAATATATTTACCGCCTCTATTTTCGCTGTCCGCCGGTTTCACCTGTATTGCCCGGTTCATCTGAAACAA
This sequence comes from Acronicta psi, assembly GCA_946251955.1. Classification (NCBI taxonomy): domain Eukaryota; kingdom Metazoa; phylum Arthropoda; class Insecta; order Lepidoptera; family Noctuidae; genus Acronicta; species Acronicta psi. Next base: position 1,886,605 of record OX276475.1, on the reverse strand, counting down.
AAATAAACATATTTAGTACCTAAGGTTTACCTTACACATGTGATTTTACCACCAGCCGACCACCAGAACGATGGTCGGATGATATTGTTAAGGCAGTGGGGAATCAATAGGTACGACTTGAAGATCGGCTACAGTTAGTGACGGATAGAGAAGAGGTCTTTACTTAATAGTGGGTGCTACCGGCTGAATTGATCGATAGCTGTGTATTTATGGCATGTAGACTATAAAAGTCTAGTAAAAAAACCAGTGATAGCCTAGGGGTATGACCACTGGACTGCCAAGTCAAAGGTCTCGAGTTCGAATCAAAGGCACGCACCTCTGACTTTGCGCAATCATGTGGGTAATTATCACTCGCTTTAACGGTGAAGGAAAACATCGTGAGGAAACATTTAACCTGAGAGATATTCTCGACGGCATGTGAAGTCTGCCAACCCGCATTAGGCCAGCGTGGTGGACCATGGCCTAATCACTCCCATACTAAGAGGAGACCCGTGCCCAGCAGTGGGACAGTTAATGGGTTGATGATGAAAACTATAAAATTCTAGCGATATGACCATTGGATTGCCAAGTCGTAGGTTAAACGGTGAAGGCAAACATCGTGATGAAACCTCTTTGAAGATATTAAGCCTTACTGAAATGATATTTTGTGCGTTTTTTTTTCCACTAAAGTATAAAGAAGCCCAGAAGACCTAGCCAAGTTGCAATCTAAAGGTCCGATCGACGATCAAATAGAAACAAAATGTAAGGGAATAACATTTTTAATAGCGGCTAGGCATTCAGTATAGAAAATCTTGGCCTGATTAAGGGATACACAAAAAGCAACATAAAAAGAATATTCATTTCTGCAATGTTTATTGGTATATTGTGATATATAAATAAATAATAAATAAGTATTTTGGGACATTTTACACAGCACCATCTAGTCCCAAACTAAGCAGAGCTTAGTGTATGTACTTTAAAACCTTTAATTTGATAATATAAACATCATCTAAATCTGTCAGTCAACAAGCACATAGTGACATTAGGAATAGTCCACAATAGTCGTAGTTAGCGATAATTCCATCACCATTACAGCTCCTGCATTGTATTTTATTCCAATAAATGTTAATTTTGCGTTAATGTATTCTAAAATAAACGGCCGTGTTGACGGGCTCGCATAATTAACAGGGTACTGAATGCAGGCTTAGCTGCCAACCCACTCTTAATTGCACCGGATTAAATTTAGACGGGAATTTGATACGATTTTTTAATATCATCGTTCTTTGTTCTTCTTGATTGTCTTCTGTTTTAATGGAGGTAGTTTTAGTAGACATTATAAAGATTATTTATTTTAACTGGCAAAGGAATTTTTGTAATCAAAAGGTATACTTCCTCAGGAGCCAGGATGCAATCCGTGTCCTTGTCTTATTTAATTAAAATTCTGTAGCAGACAGGCAGACCTTCGGAATAATATCAGAATAGATTTTGGGGAGGTTGGTGAGCATAGATGGAGCGAATAGGTGTGCCAGGATCGTAGCTAGTAGAAATCTATAGTCTCTGTATGTATGTATGTAGAATATATTTTTTACTTTTGTTTTAAATATTGCAAAGCACACAACAAACAGGGTCTAAAATAGAGCATGCAAGTAAAAACCATTTCGGACTGTGGCAGTCATGTACTTGTACACACGACTGACCACGGCAAAACTGTTTGGAGTTGTTCTCATCATCAAAAGCATCATCAAATCACTTTTTCTACTCACGTCAACCGGGCACAAAATGGGCTCAACCCGAGAATCGAAACTAGGACCAATGGCAATGGCCAGTTGAGTAGTTCTTGGATTCGATCTTAAAATCATCAAAACACATTTCGTCAACATCACACTCTGTAACTTATTTATAGTTACAGATTAATCGTACCTCACGACTAATCGTGTACAGTAAATAACATGAATATTTAATCACCGTTTAAAGTCAGGAACCAAGAACATACGGCGTTTTAAAGGTTACACTATATAATGTAAAAAGGTCAGCAGTCCATCGTTTTAATGGCGTCACACGGGAATTGATACGTATTGCATTACAAGGTACATTTCAACCATCTTCTGCTGAGCCTTTTCCTAATCATGTTGGGCTTAGCTTCCAATCTAACCAGAAGCGACATTTTAACAATGGTATAAGAAGCTGAGAGATTTTCTAAACGGTATGTGAAGTCTGCCAACCCGCATAAGGCTAGCGTGGTGGACTATAGACTAATCCTTCTCATCTTATCTTGCTATGCTATGGGGGCTGGTACAACCAGCTACACTTCGACCCAATGGGATCTTTTGTGTTGTCCCCATTACCGTATATTCCTTACTCTTTGAAGGTTCATGAAGGCGGCTAACCCACTGAGAGGAAGGAATCCTTCTCATACTGAAGGAATCCTTCTCATACTGAGAAGAGACCCGTTCCCAGCAGTGGGGCAGTATATGGGTTGATGATGATTCTTTTCCGTGACTGATAAGTCATGTGATTGGCTCAAGTGACGACATCGTGTCGTCATGGGCCCTGGTGCGGCTCCCAAACTTCACCGCACGGACCCCAAATGATCTCACTTGAGCTTATCACGTGACCTAGATGTCACGGAAGAGAATACCTTGATTTTAAGTATCTTTGTTAAACTTGTGTGTGTACATAGGTATGTGTCAAACCTTTATACAACTTCATCATTGGTCTAGTGGTGGTAAGCGTGACTGCTTTGCTAGAGACTCTGGGGTCCAGCAGTGTTAAATTCCCAGTAGCAGCTCTGTACGTCAACCATGAGTTCTATCGAATGGCTTTCGATAGGTTTTTTACGCATCGAAACGCTGTAATCTCATAGCAGATTTTAGTTCCTTACGTAACCGCTAGAGGCGCTGCGAGGGTTTCTAATACAAATATTTTACGGAGTCGCTAGCGAGTCTAGTGAGAAAAACTCATGGTCGAGGCACAGAGATTGGATTTGTGACCAGTTCATAGCAAATGGCTCGGCCCCTATTACATGAGAGTTAAAGATGCCTAGGCGAATAGGCTGTGAGGGTAAATCAGTACACCTCTGCCTAAGCTTTCGGAAAATACAGGCTTGATAAGTTAATTCGAGTTTTAGAGACAAAAACTGAAATTCCATACTTATTTAATTTTGAAAATATATACAAAGTTACGTCAAAAATATTCACGAGAAATATTCAGAATTATGAAATTCTTTACACTGCAGTGCAGACAGATGCGTCCATCTTTTTCACATAAAGTTTGGCACGTACACTGTAGGACAACGAATTCGCCCATCGAATATTCGGGGCTTGCGCTCAAACGTTATTTGTAAGGTGCAAAGCATTGCAGTGCAATGTGGCGTGGCGCGGTGGTACCAACGACACTTTTGTTTTAGGAATATCTACAACCCTCATATACTGCCAGGCTTGCCCGCGACTTCGTTCCTGCAAAAGATGAATTTTTCCTGTTGGTCGTAGCGTGATGATACATATATTTCCTCGATAAACAGGCTACTTAAAACTGAAAGTTTTTCAAATCGGACCAGTAGTTCCTTAGATAAGCGCGTTTAACCAAACAACTCTTCAGCCTTATAATATTAGTATAGATAGTGTTTACACCCTGATTCCACTTTTATCTGGATTAGTTCATGATCGGATTAAAGCATTATTGATAAAAAGGTTGATGAATTTTGTGATAATTATAAAGACTTTTTGACAATTCAAACTGCTGTCTAGTGCTAATTGCAAAATTTCTAATTGTTGATATTTGCAAATTTGTATTTCAAGATACAAGTAGGTAGTTAACATGTAATATTATTGCAATACTGGTATAGTACACTGTATATTTGTATAACTATTAATATCTCTAGTCTCTAGACGGTGAGGATCTTTAGTCTTTCTAGTCTAGGGGTTCGATTCCCACAGGATACAAATGTAAGTAAGTAAGTAAGTATAAGTAAAGTATGTATTTACAAGAAAAAATGTATTGTAATGACTATCTGTGTATTAAATTTCATTTAAATCGGTTTACTAGTTTTGGCGTGAAAGCGCGACAGACAGACAGACAGTCAGAATTACTTTCGCATTTATAATATTAGTAAAGATAATTTAGTGCCTTTAACAATACAACGGCCGGTCACTCGTCGGCACGAGTACCCGCCATTTATTTACATTCCCAGGATTGTGGCAACAGTTTTTACTGGCACTTACATTTATAACACTTGGGGGAGATCGTGTTTTGAATCTATAAGCCGAAAGTCGAGAATCATTTGACATAATACGTATTTTACTTTCTATCCTTGACTTCATTTCGTGTTTATGTATTTCGTTATAAGCCTACTTGCGCACTAGACAAGCAGTCAATCAATTATCTCGAGAAACACCATTTTTTAAAGAATATGTTGTTAGTAATTGTGGTTACAATATACCGTCACGCGTTCTCCCCTAATCATTAGGCAGAGGTGAACTAATATACACTCACAGTTTGTCAGTATAGGTTTCATTGAAAGGGCGAACTTCATGCCAATCCTAACTCCGAGCTACTAAGAATTACATTAATTAATACTTTGCTCGACTTGGAATCGAATCGACTGGTTTCGATTCGATTCGACTGGTTTCGAATCTGGCCTCGAGCATAGCAATTGCGAAAACAATCACTAAGGCTAACAAGGCAGTTAAATTACGGTTATGTACACAACATTTAATGTTCTTTTATCAGTTTAGAAGCTCAAACAAAAATGTATATTTTAAACCGAGGATCGCACGGGAAGGTCTATTTTAAAACCGGGACCAGACGGTCTACATTTTAAGTCCCGTATTTAAATATACATACATTGACCCCAACCCAGTTCCAGACCCAATAACTCCAACCTTTCCAGCTTCCAGCTATAACTTGGTTACGACCATTCCATTCTAACATGCGTCATATAGAACGTATTACCCAAGTGGTGTACTTAAAAAGATTTTAAATTTCAAATGTAGTATGTAAAATAAAACTATTCTTATAGTCTTTAGGTATACTGAAATAAGCGTTTATACCGCAAATTAGCAACGTGCTATGTGGGAAAGAGACGAAATTATATGCGCTATACAGTGGGCGTGGCTATGTACTGAACGCCTCTATAACTTTAGGTATGGACTGTGTCGAGACTTTTTTAAAATTAGGTCAAGTTTTTTTAAGTTTAGTTTTGTTTGAGGCACAGAGGCAAGTGCAGGATTATTGTTGATTGATTAAAGGTGTTAATTTGCGTTATTGTGTCTTTAAATTTCTGGACTTTCAGTGATTTAGTAGTTACATGAAATTATTTTTTGAAGTTGTACTTATTTTTTTATTTTTTTTGCCGTCGACGCAAACTTATGTAGGTACCTTAGGTAGCTAGTACTGAAATAAACAATTTATAAAGAGGATCTCTAACCACATAAAATAAAATCAAAGGAATATTTTATGTTAATCTCAAATCATTTAAACTCATTAATTCAAATAAAATAACAAATAAATGGAAATTATTAAAAAAGCTTTTTATTTATTACTGTATAATTATAACAATACAAAAAACACGGTCTAGCGGTCTTAACTGTGACTGCCCTGTAAGATGATCTGAGTTCGTTTCCTGGTTGAGCAAAGTGTACATAGTTCTCATAATTAAATTGTAAGTTTTGAATTTGCGTCCGATTAATTAACAATAGGCTCGCCCCCTATTACATGGAATCTAAACATACTGGAGACATGTACGTACCTAAAACATATCTAAGCTTATAGATTACTCAAAGGCAACTGAGTGCAACATAAGGATATCAAGTTAACAGGCCGTGACGTCACTGATAACGTTTTTGTACAGGGGGCCAGTCGCGGACTCGATGCCTCACAAACCAAATACTAATTGTAAAGCCTATAGGTAGTTGAGTCTAGATAGTTGTGTATATGAGATTTTTTTTGTAAACGAACCTATTGCTTTAGCTTATTGATCTTAACTGCGACTGCTAAGCTCGAGGTACTAGGTTTCATTTCCATGTCCAGCAAAGTGTTATTTGGATTATGCTTTGAAACTCTCAGTAGCAGCACGGAGTTTTGATTTGTGCCCGGTACGTACGTACGGTAATACGCTTCTACCTAACCCTTCGAGAACACAGGCGTGATGGTAAGTTATTCAAAAACACTATTCAGCAAAAGCAATTAGGTGTAACAATCTTGATTACATCACTATTATTCGAAAAAAAGGTCCTACGAAATGACACACTAATCAGGGAAGGGCTCTAAAGTTTACGATGTCCATTGTCTGTCTGTCCATCAGCCACTATAATTTAGGGTGCTATAAGGTAATAACTGGGTGGATAACATCTATATTATCCAAACACAATACGTAGAGTAATGGTGTTCAAAGTTTATCGTGCCTTAAAAGTGTGGATGCCATTAGGTCGAAACTATTCAAGCGTATTGACAGTCATTGACAGTACACTGACATTTTCTTTTCTTTTACGTAATATTTAAAAATATTATCTTCAAAATAGTGTTCAAATTAGGTTAGTTACAACCGCTCACTGGATTTCGATAAAATTTATGGGACCAATCTGTAAGCACCAGCTTTCGAATAAAAAAACCCAGTCGAAAGTTTTGATGTAACAAACACAAAAAAAAACAATTGAATTGAGAACCTCCTCTTTTTTGAAGTTGGTTGAAAATATATTATAATATATTCTGCATAGAAGGTTACCACTATAAGTAGAGTTACCCCTATAAGAGTTAACAGAAATAAATATAATTTAATTTAATAAATTACATCACGACTTTAAAAAATTCATACTAGCAACCCTTTATAAAAATTTTCAACAATGGCAAACTATCTTTGAAGAGTTATCAATAGGACAAACTCATTATAACTTTCTATAAATTGAATTAAACTACAAATTACGATTGACGATTCTACATCTCTCTCTCTCTCTCTTCTCCATTGATCTCTAAATTATTATAAACTACTATGTTTAGGCATGAGAGAGTTTAACTACTATTCACTTAGTTTGAGATTACCAGTTCTATTTGAAAAGTTCTTGATATTATCGAACAAAATTATTGTATGCATTAACTCAAACAATTTGTAGTTATTTAATTTGTTAAGCAAAAATCGATTATAACTACGATTAGCCCGATGTGTCCCACTGCTGGGCAAAGGCCTCCCCCTCATTCATCCATCTGTCTTGGTCTTGTGCTACCTGGGTCCAGTCTGCGCTAAATGTGTCAAGGTCATCTCATCATGTGTCAAGGAAAAATTAGCAGACATAATTACATACTTAGAACCTATAGAGGGTCCATTACATATAATTAATAAAATGGAGATTTTGACAAGAAACTACAGAAGAGTTGACGGGATGACCTTGATTTCTTTCTAAAAATTGTAAATCATAACAGAAAAAGTCTAGTGTCTGTTGGCCTAGTGTTCTCGAGAGCAAATGCTACGCTAAAGGTCCTGGCTTATATAACCGGGTAAAGCAATGTGTTGTTTGGGATTTTCTGTGAGATTTCCAGTAGCAGCTCGGAGTCTAGATTCCTGCCCCGCCTTATTACATGAGGCCTTAATCTCCTACTAGCGAACTGTGGGTGTACATTAGTACATCTCTACCTAAGCCTTCGTAATCCTAGATAAACAAAGGGCCTATTTAAAAAAAAGTTAAAAAAATCGTCAACTTTTTCGTACATCACTTGTCTACCAACAAACTATTTGTCCATAGTACCAAGTCCACTCCCAGTTATACATAGGCAGGGTCCACACACGCGACGTACTATTAGCGACTAGTCGCTAGTGTGTAGATGCCTATCTGTGCACGAATAATTTGCCGCACTCACAATGGGGCGATAATTTGACGCTTTTACGGTTACGTTTTGTTTTACATTATGTTATACGTCACGAAATTACATATATGTTCAACCTTTGTGGAAGTGTAAAGAAGAGGCATTTATTGAGTATTGAACCTCTTTTGACTGATATGACGATATTGAGGCATACTTGTAGGTACTGAAATCCTACTAATAAATGTGAAATTTTTGAGGATGGATGGATGGATGGATGTTTGTTACTCTTTCACGCAAAAACTACTGAACGGATCTGGATGAAATTTGGCACAGAGATAGATTATAGTCTGGAATAGCACATAGGCTACTTTTTATCCCGGTAAAATGTATGGTTCCCTTGGGATAGCGGGCGAAGCCGCTGGCGGAAAGCTAGTACATTCATAGTTGTCGGCTGTTTACGTATGTTGTTGGTTGTAGGTAGGGTTATAGGTCAAATTCCTGCTTCAGTCCTACCCGCCGGACTAATACAGTCATCTAGTCAATAGTGGATTTTAATCCTATAACTTTACGTATACAATTAGATTGACCGCCTTATTGGTTTAGTGGTCGTAAGTGCAACTATTATTAGGTTCTCAATAAAATTCTCAGAATCAGCCCAGGAATTTGGATTTGTGATAGGCTAGGCTCGCTCCTTATTACATGGGATCTAAACATACCGTCGAACTGTAGATAAACAGCAGTTATTCTTCTGCTTATCCTTTTGCGGAATACAGGCGTGATATTGAAAACAAATAGCTACCCACCAGAGCAATAAATCAGAAACTAAATAAACATTTCACGCAACGATTGATTTAATTAAACAAATATCAGTGACGTTCCAATTATAATTTATCAACGAAAACCGACCACAAAAAATACAACTCGGACTTAAATGTAAATGTTCACCACAAAAACGGTCTCAGAAAAAACATTTCATTGTCAATGGCTGTCGGCTTGTATAAATTCCGTGGTCACATGGTCACCTGTCATTGTCAACTGACATTATTGTCATGATGACTCCCCGTTGCTAGGCAACGAAGTGACAACAAACGCAAATGAATCGTGAGATTATTTTCGGCCATCTAATGGATAGGACCATTAAGTGACAGTAAAATGAAAGTCGTGTTTTATTCATGGCGTCTCGCTAATAAATGTAAGAGAAAATTCGGATTAGTTTGGGTAAAATTGTGTAAAGGTACTGATTATCTTTTTATTCGTTGTATTGTTTCTTTAATAGTTTCTATTTTGGTTTTATAATAGTTTCTGCTGCTTATTTATATCAGCTGGCTCATTAGCCTTAAATTCTAGCACTCTTCAGAGAATATAGGCGTGATAGAAAATTATACAGACCTAACTGTGGCCCGTGGTTTCATCTGCATACCAAATTACTTTTTGAGACCCAGTAACTTACATTCTTCTTCAGTATGCAGTTGTGTGTGTGACAGTATGGTTGTGATATTCTAATTCCTTGATCGAAATAAGTTCAGCTGTTTAGGCGTCAAATGGTAACAAACAGACAGACAGTTACTTTCGCATTTCTAGTACATGTTAAGTAGGTAGGTAACTTAATAAAGTAAAGAGTATTGGCCTGTGTTACACAGGAGCCCCAAGGGCACCTTGTAAAGGATGAATAAGTGAACCTGTGTTATCTTTTTTAATACAGGATTGTGGAATTAAAAACCTTTTCTACTTAATAACATTATAATTTTCGCGGTGAAAATTGACCCTAACTTGTGACCCCTGTAATTATGCACAAGGCTAGCAGAAGGGTCTGTTTATCTGCTTGATAGAATCTTTTAACAGCCTTCTATGTTGTAAAGATGTGATGACAAAAAAAACAGATGTAACCTTTTTATACCGACCATTGTAAAAAGGAGGTTTTTGATATTGATTGTGTTTTATTTATTAATCTCTTAATGACCTAGATATCGAAGTACGACTGATGCGCCGATCTTAGTTTCGATCCCTAACGGCCGAAATTAATAACATATCTGTAGATTGTTTTCCCTACTGGAGATTGAAATTTGACATAAGCTCCATAGAAGTAATGTCAAATTTCGACCTCTAGTAGGAAAAACGAACTAAAGATAGCTTATTAATTTCGGCCGTAGGTCGAGTAGAATTTTTGGTTTTTCTGTAAAATTTAGCTAGCTCAGTATTTGGATTACACGGTAAATGATAATAGGCTCGCCCTCTATTACATAGGACCTAAATGTATCTCGGCCTACCGTTTTGTGGATTATTGGCATTATGATATGTTTTTTTGTGTATACTTTTACGCGATGTCTTTGCTATTGTGAACCCGCCATTGATTGCTAAGTTAACCATTACATAGGTCTCCAAGACAACGTGCATCTGGCTTTTCAGAATCATATTGTGTTTTAAATTATACCTGACTTAAATGGTGAAGTAAATCAAATTGCACTTCAGGTTTATAAATTTTATGAAGAATGATATTATATAATAATCAATCTGTAAAAATAGGCCACACTCTCCCTTTTCGACACATCTTTATTTTTCTGCTATTAAGGTTCAGTCTGTTTCTTTCTTTCTTTACGGTAGGATTCAAGCTTGTCTCTCACCATTTAGTTACCCACTAAAAAAACAGAACCAAGACGGTATAAGTTATTTAATAGTCGATCTATAAACATTACCAAATGATATAATTCTGTACAAATCGTTAGTCAGAAACTTGGACAAAAGTGAAGCTTACCCGACACAACGAAGAGAGGTAATGACGCATAGAAAGGATACTATATCTTTGACAAGTTTCGGCCGGCCACCGCGGACCCCTGATAAAACTTTTTATGTTCTGTTTATGTGATATCGTACAGTTTGGAATCCATAACGCGTTGGTTGTATGAGAATATATGGAGTGGAGTTGGAGCTAAGTGGAGTTATGGGCCCGGCGTTGTTCCTTTGTTTTTGTTTTGAATGACTGTTTTTGTTGGATGAACGTTTGTTTTTTTTTTTTTGTTATGTTCTGCGAAGTAAGGCAATTCTAATGATTTTTAATGTAGCGTGTAGGTTGATTAAAATATTAATCCCGTTTATAGTTTTTTTAACTCAAAGAATATTAGCACTTTATGAAGTACATAATTGTCCTAAAAACTGCAGATGTAGCAATTGAAAGATTTGCTTGGTCGATTTGAAATCAAATTGCTTTATCAAAATGTTATTAAAATTAAACATCTATACACATCTGACACATTCCTGCACAAATAAAAAAAACAAAACACGAGAACAGGATTTACGCAAAATGTTTTTTGTCACTGGTTACCAGAAAAATGCTGTCACGAAAAAACGGTCGCATTCTATTTTTAAATATCACAAAAATTGTGTACAGAGATGAATGTTTCATTTAAACCACATTTTCCTCAACGCAGCACGTCTCTCTTCATTTGTTTCACAATACAAAATTAAGGGCACGGTCAACACATGAAGCGGCACTGATAAAGCCTTCCCACTGCACGCACGACTTGAATATTAATATGGTTCGCAAGAACAGTGTAAAATTGCATTAATTTGTCCTTGTTTACATCGCAAAACGAATGGATGTATCTTGTTTTTGTCTTATGTATCATGATTATGCAACTTTTAAATTATAAAATTCAAATCGGAAGTACACAAGAAATCTGATTTCAAATTAGTTTGACAGTACCTATATACATAGCTTTGAGGCTGACTGTACAAAGCATAGAATAAAAAAAGACTGAATTTATAAATCGCAGTAGCATTTTAAAAGAAAATTCTATTTTCAGCACTATACTAAAATTTTCCGTGAAATTAGAAATCAACTTAATGAAAGTTATTGAAGAGTAGTTTATTTTTTTAAATAAAAAAATATTGTAATCAGGAACACTTATTTAGGTAATTCGAGGTTTTTCGTCTTTTGAAATATTAAATAAGATACTGAAAAGTGAGGTTTTCAAAAATGGTATTAAAGTTTTTGTAACGAATATGTAATTTTTGGTTGACTGATGATTGGGCGTTACCTTTCATTAAGTATTAAGCTCACACTAAAATTCTTACAAAAAAATAAACACCACTTAAAATAAAAACTATGTCATAACTATTACCGAACCTTTGCCTTTAATTGAATTCAAAATAAAAAAAGATTGTAAAATAAAGAAAAAAATGTAATCATTCGAATTTTGAATTAAATTTAGTCTTGACAATATTTTATTGTAAAATTACCTATTCATTTACTTACAAAAAATCATTTTTACAGAAATTATATGGCTATTATTTTTTTCTTTTTAATGGCTCACTTTAAATCACTGTCTCATAAAAATTAAGTAAGCTATCGGGCCCCTAATGATAGGAGGCTTCTAAACGTTATCACTTTGATCTTTGAAGTAATAAAGATGAGAACACTGATAAGACGAGAGGCAATTGTTTTAACTCCAAACTTGGACAACTTTATTGATTTATAAAATTACTTTTGAAAATGTATTAGAAATTAATGTTGTTTCAGGTAAATTATACAGGTCTGAAATAAAAATAATTTTGAAAAAAAGGAATAAATTTGTTTTATTCCGGTCCCACGCAGGGAACCAAAAGACAAAAAAAAACAAAATACTGAAAAAGTTACATTGCATGAAACCAAAATATTTTTTTTCATAATCTTTTAATGTTTAAAATAAGACTTAAAAAAATATCTATTGCCATTTATTCACAATTAAATTTTTTTTTTAATTACCAGGCTTTAATTTGAAAATATTTAAGCTTTTAGTATTGTCAAATAGGTACTAAAAAGCATTATATTTTATTGGTTTTTATTTTTTTAACATTACATAAAATGAAGCAAAAATAGTAAATCTGTAACAAACATTTCACTGCTTTATTTTATTCTTCAAGTTACTTGAGCTAGTTTATGTTTATTTGGTTAGTTTATAAAATATACAAATTGACGTAAACATCACTTTAACATAATAAACAAAAATCATAATTATAATTTGTACATAGTTAAAAACTGGTCTCGTAAACTACTGGAAATTACGCCAATAACCTTAACCTGAAAATAAAAAAAATAAAGTAATAAATAAAAAAAAACAGAACGAACCAAAAACTAACACTTTAAAAATATTCTTATAATGCAAATTAGATGTTTACTCACAATAACAGGCGGGTATTCAACTTTCGCTGAACGAAATATATCTACGAGATGAACCATATGGACAGATGAATTAGTCCCAGTTAAAAATTAAACTTGGTGGATGTTATTGATGGGAGGGAGCGGACGGACGCGCGGTCGCGGCTTTCGTACGTGTGTCACTTGTAACGCGGCGCGGCACGTCTGTCTCGCACGGAGTTCAGAAGAAGACTGAACACAGGCGGGCGAAGGCATACGCACGCGGGGAGGTACGCACTCACGCAGGCTTGACAGCCAATCGCGTGCGTGCGCCGCGCGCACCCCCGCGCTCCTGTCCCCGCCCCGCGCCCGCCCGTCACCTCACAATCGATGCCCTATATTGCATTAATTATTTAGGAAACACGCAATAAGATAACGCTAGGTGGCAGATAAGAGATCTTCGCGTTGCTTTAAATAAATCATCGTGTCTTCGTCGGTATCGGGCGGGTTGTCCGGCGCGCGTGTGCCTCGTCTTCCGTGTGTACTGATAACGCATTATTTACGTTGTCAGTCCACTGGACCTTTTGTTTTTATCTCGCCGTTATTTATAGAGTTTCTGAAGAAATATAATAAGAACTAAACTTGATTCATTCTTGAGGATTTTTATATATACGAGTATTATAGGATTTTATTATTCAACCCCTGGTTGTAAGTCTTCGAGTAACGCAGGTTCTGTTTGCGTAGGTTTGAGTTGGGAAGGAAAACAAACGACATATATATTTTTTGGAAGGTTGTCAACTTGTCGTTTGCCAATATTAATATATACGGGGATCACGGGGCTCTCACGGCGGCTTTACTTTATGTTATGCTAAGGATTTGTTTGAAATTACCGGAAAAGAAAATTACGAAAGAAAAGAGGCGGGAATATTTTTGAATTATAAAAAATGTTGAGAGAAAAAGTTCCGTTTTAAGTGGGTGATGTTGTGAATGAATTCAGTAACTATGTACGTAATTTTTTTATATAATTAAACTAAAAACGTTCAGTTCTTTAATTTTTATAGCAAAACAAACGCTGAAATTAATGATGAAACGTATGTATTTGCAGTCTTAAAAACGGAGAAATTTTAAATTTTACAATGCCTTATAATTTTTAAGCGTACAGGGAAAGTATTTTTGTTTTCAAGTGTTTTTCTTGAGCTAGCAAATACCAACTTTTGTAAAATCTTTTCTTCTCATTCAGTCTTAAAAACAAAGACATTTACTGCAATAAATATTGCTGAAAAGTGTCATATCTTTCAGTACATAATGACAACAAAAAAGCAATAAGTACTACACTACCTGCATTTCGTGCAGATTTGCAAAGAGGAAAACACACTCGTAAAGAGCGTCAGTTATGATCTAGCAGGAACTAGGTTACTATGCTCTTTATGTCGGCAGTAACGAGAATATGCATGGCAATATTACTTGTAGTAAAATTTATACTTTTAGAGCTTCAAATGACAAAAAGGATGCAATTTCAAATTGTTGAGAATGCATTATTTTGGAGTATAAATGACATTTATCTATGTTAATAGATCTTTTAAAGACACTGTTAGAATTGATAGAAAAATAAATCTAAAATATTATTATTATTTTAGAAAGATAATGTCAAAATATTGAAAATTCTTATTTTGAAGTTAAATGAATAGACATTCTTTTTTTTAAATAAATTTTATTCTATAATATTCTATTCTATATTTATCTAAAAATTATGTGAACTCGTTGAAAATTGTATTTGGAGTAAAATTGATGAATAAAATATTATATTTAAAAAAAGAACGTCTAATTATTGAGAATTCGTATTTTCGGTTTAGATAATTATGTAGATACAATATTATGTAGCAGCTACCTCATTAGTCTAGTAGATACGCCTGCTTGCCGTGAGTTCCTGGGTTCAATTCCCAGGTTGAGCAATGAAATGTATCTTTTGAATAGACGTTCAACATCTTCACATCTACGAGACGCTCAGGAGGCGATGTCCAACATCTGCGGCCACCTGTTAGACGTGATCCGCATCGCAATGAGTTGTATCTGCATGAGGAATGATTGATGATCTCCAGACATGCTTTGAGTAATATGCTCGACTTAGAAACATGGCGTTTTAGTCGTGTATTCTGTCAAAATAGTTTCTATAGTTTAGAATTTAACTCTTTCAAGAATAAATGCGTCATAGTATCTTATACGATACTAGTTTTGCCCGCGGGTTCACTCACATCGAACTAAGTCTGAAATAAGACGTAGCCTATGTCCTTACTCAAATTACAATCTATCTGCTTACCAAATTTTATAGAAATATGTTCAGTGGTTTAGGCGTGAGACGATAACAAACAAATGAACACACGGAGAAACTTTCGGATTCATAATTTTAGATTTATAGTATGTAATATGTATTTGTTTATTACTTTGTAATCGCAGCCTTCAAAAGGGCGCTTAAAGAGTTTAGTAATAATTTATACTAATAATATAAAGCTGAAGAGTTTGTTTGTTTGGTTGGACGCGCTAATCTCAGGAACAAATGGTCCGATTTGAAAAAATCTTTCTGTGTCAGATAGCCTGTTTATCAAGGAAGGCTATAGGCTATATATCATCACGCTACGACCAATAAGAGCGGAGTATCAATTAAAAATGTTGCAAAATCGGGGAGAAAAAAATCAACTTCTACGGGATGAGTATTTATGCCGGCGAGAAATCGATTTAGCTAGGTCTCATTTCTTGGAAAACTCGTTGACTCCGTATTTTCACGTGCAACGCAACTTAGAAACGAAGGTAATAACATAAACAAAATACATCGAGTTTGACATTTTACATGTGTTCTTAAGAGAAAATCTGTGTGTTGTAAAAATACTGACTGTTATACTCCTAATTTAGTCGGATAAGTTATTTAGGATACGTTTAATTGACCCTTAGATGCTCAAGAAAGACGTATACATTGTAGGTATTAGGCTACGATTTTACTATGTAATAACAATATAAAGAAACTTAGTGAAGCGTAGGACATTGAGTAGGGAATAAGAGAAAAAGCTGTATGTAGGTTTTAGTTAATTGAGAACTTTTTTGTGATAGGTATTTGACACACATTCGACCAGTGACATCTTAATCTAAGCTGTACGTTAAATGTTAATGTTATACGTAAATCAGTGTTAGAAGCTATCTTCTAACACTGGTTGATATTTAACGCAAATCGTTATGCTGCGGCTTCACCAGCGTCTTAACGCGTTAGTTAGGGCATTACGCAGATGTAGCCCACATTTTAATACGTCAATTCCTTACTTTACGTACGTACCGTTAACACTCAAACTAACGTTAACGAAGGTCAAGAAACAACGAAGGCAATCTATGACAACTATGACAACAAGATTAATAATCGAATTTGAACACTAATTAAATTCACAGGTTCTAACTAAAAAAATAATTGACTGACTCTAACGAAAACATTTCAAAAAACGTTCTTAAAAAAAGAATATCGTTCGTTATTCAAACTTATACACCTTTATATTTACAAATAAACATTTAAACATTTCTTTGATCGTGTTTGCCTATCTGTTGGCCATTAAAACTTTTTCTGACAGCCTAGAGTAACTTTTAACAAGCTGCGATGATCGACAGGGTGGATTTTTTTTCGCTTATCTCGGCACTGTCAAGTTTGAGAGACTTGATGTGGGGCAATCAGATGGGGACGTGCTTTTTTCTTTGTAAAATAAAGTTGTTTGTTCATGCTCCGATTGTTAGGTAAATAGTGCGCTGTTTATAGTTTTTAATCTCTGTGGTGATATATTTCTTTTGTGAAATATTTACATGTTAGGTTTTACCGGTTTTGTAAGAAATTACACCTAGGAACACCTAACTTTAAAAAACTATTAAAAATGTGGCATACGAAGATCCATAATATATTTATCATTTTTTATTATTTATTAAATATTTATTGTTTCTTTGGCATTTCCACATTAAACATAGAGTGAGGATTTATATAATAATATTAATTCATTTGCCTTTTATCAAGTAAGTCTTTAATATAGGACTGTAACATTTTACGCCTAAACCACTAAAGATATTTAGATAAAATTTACCAAGGAGGTACATTGCATTCT
Organism: Acronicta psi; assembly: GCA_946251955.1. Lineage (NCBI taxonomy): Eukaryota > Metazoa > Arthropoda > Insecta > Lepidoptera > Noctuidae > Acronicta > Acronicta psi. Next base: position 1,869,592 of record OX276475.1, on the reverse strand, counting down.
ATGGAATACAAACGCTGCCTTTTTTATTTCCATTCCATTGCCATTTCCTCCTATAAGTACTTGGAATGCGAGTGAAAACGCAGCAAAAATCTAGTTAAACATAGGTTCATAAAATATATTCTCATTTAAATTATGAACTGCCTCCAAACACCATTTAAGTTCACATCGATAAGCACAACAATGCCGAGAGTACTTTTAAAAGTTACTCTCTGGAAACAGGTAGATACATTAAACATTTTAACGACCTGCCGTAAAGCCATAAAGGGCGAAAGAATGGCCCAGAGACCAACTATAAAATATAATTACTCGAAGCTGGAAAATCATGTCAACACTGAAATGTTATCGTTTTCTTATATAATTTTTATCGTACTTGGGATCCTTTTGAGATACTATTCAATTTTTTTATTAATATCACGCTTTGTTTTCCCCAAAAGGGATAGGTAGAGGTGCCTGTTTATTTAAGTGCATGTAATAGGGGGCGAGATTATCGCCAGCAACCAGGCACAAATAAAAAAAAACGAGACTGCATGCTTCTTGTAATTTCACAGAATAACCCACAATACCTACATAATATGTAGGTATTATAATTAAATAATTATTTTGTAATGTGTGACCTATTTAAAAATTATGTGGAATCTGAACCTTAACTGAAATAAAGGGATTAAAATAATATCAATATAACGCGATAAAATCCGTAAAAAGTAGTTTTATTTCAATGAAATAAATGATTTTTATTGTATTATCTTATAACACCTCTACTCAACCTTTCGGGGTTTCAAGTCTTATAGGTTACACTAGCATTCCGCCATCGGCTTCGCCCGCGTGGTCTGGATGTTTGTTATAAATTATAGCCAATGTTATTCACTAAAGATGTGATAATGGTGAAAGAATTTCCAAATCCGTCCAGGGGGGCTAGACAAGTTGCATTTTGACATTCGAATCGCCAAACAAAATGTATGGAAATGACATTAGTGACAGCCGGATTTGTCGAAAGCTTGTGTCATTTCCATACATTTTGTTTGGCGATTCGAATGTCAAAATGCAACTTGTCTAGCCCCCCAGTAGTTTCGGAGCCTAATCAATTCAAACAAACAATAAAATAATTCCTCTTTATAACATTAGTATAGAGTACAGATTAAAAAGATTAGTCTTACGCAAGAAATCGTCATACAACTATTAATAACACGACATAAAAAAATTCACATAGTTAAAAACTAGCAGAGTACTCAAAAAACAAAGTCAATGCATTAGTTCAATATTAAAACCAGAGTCTTTTTTGCTAGAAATGTCTGTAAAACTTTATTTAAAGCTAACAAGATGACGAATGGCGTGGAGTTTCCTAGTTACTAAATAAGCTGGGAGCTAATAAGATTGAATCCGTTTTAATTTTATTTGGACCGCGGAGGACTGTACCGCGGAGGTTGGAACTTTCTCTATCAGTGTTATTGGGGCACCCTGTTTATGAATTAAGTGGACCGATTGCACTTTATCTTCTATACTATAAGTGTTTAGTTCTTTTCTCCCAGTCCATCCAAAGTTTGTCTGGAAGAGATCGCGTTGCGCGATAAGACCGCCCATTGTACATTAGTCTAGTCCGATTTCCTTGTTTTATTGGTATTTTAATAATAGTTAATAAATAAATAATTATAAAGAGGAAAGATTTGATTGTTTGTTTGTTTGTATTAAATAGGCTCCGAAACTACTAGACCGATCTGAAAAATTCTTTCAGTGTTAGATAGCCCATTTATTGGGGAAGGGTTTAAGCTATATATCACCATGCTACTACTAATAGGAGCGGAGTATCAATAAAAAATGTTACAAAAAGTAGTGTTACATAAAATAGTTACAGTAAGTTTTTAGGTTGATATTACCATCAAGCCTGTATTCCTCAAAGGGTAAGGCAAAGGTGTACTAACGTATACCCACAGTTCACTCATATGTTTAGGTCCCATGTAATATGGGGCTAGCCTATTGCCATCATCGGGGCGCAGATTCAAACTCGAAGCTGCTCCTGAGAAAATCATAGAAAAACCAAATGACACTGCTGCAGAATCGAACCTAGGACCTCACGCCAGGAACTCGTAAACTCATTTTCTTGTTATTTAGTAATAACATTTGTAATTGGGTGACTGGTTAGTTAAATAATATGACGAATAGGTGTTTTTCCATAGAAACAAAACGTGTAACGCATTAAAAATTACAAAATAATCAAAAATTACAAATAATTTCTGTTATTAATTGAGAAATTGCATTCTAATTGTTAATAATTCTGTAAATAAAACCACCTTCGTACGAACTATGCATAAAGTATTATAAATAAATAAATTTTACAAAAGACATAATTTACAAGACGTTAAAATGTAACGTAGTCATTGCTTTGTAACTAAAACGCGAGACAAGACATTGTCGCCGTATTTTATAACTGAAAAAGCAATTACACATCAGTCGGTGAACACACTTGCTGAATGCGCGTTATATTATAATAAAGCCACATTAAAATGTCCGCAAAACTGAGTGCCGCTCGCGAGTGTGTCTATGCCTTTAAATGCTGCTCAACTTTCGTGATTTCATTAAAACTATTTAATTGACGAAATGGGCCGCTATGTAGTATTTTAGTGATGAAACGGGGCGTAACTTGTAACTCCATATTTGTAGTTACAAATTCGTATCTATATTTAACTGCCTCGTTAGCTTAGTGATCCTAAGCGCGACTGCTATGCTTGTGGTCGGGGTTCGTTACCCAAGTCGAGTAAAATTTGTGTGGGATTTTCTATGAAACTCTTAGTAGCAGCTCGAATTTGGAGTTGTGCCCGGTTAATGGCAATAGGCTCGCCCCCTATTACATAGGATACTTTTTAAATAATATTTTTTTCCTTTTTGTTTGATTTTGTATAAAAGCATTTGTATATTATCTGTATTTTTAGTAGTCTTTCAAAATAGTTTAATTTTTAACATCCGCTTATTTCTGAACTAATTTATGTAGTATACTTTTGTGGTTACTTTTTTCAGATTTCACTTAACTGAACTATTAGACCGTAAAAATTTAACTGTGTACCTACTTAGCGGAGTAGTTTTTTATTGAAATAGTAACACTTTATGTCCAACAGTAAGAGCTGGCAACGATGTATTTTTTATATTTTCTCATATCTTATTTGGGCGGGAAAATGGGGCCGCGCCATTTTTATTTCACATTTACTTTATATCTTCTCCCATTGTTTGTGTCTTTACTCTTATAAACAGTAGTATGAAAACTTCTTCAGAAAGTTTAAACCTTCAGAAGGGGCGTGATAGGCCTTTTAGATATACTGCTTGTTTTCCATATTAGTAGAATAAAAAAAAACTAACTTTTCTTCTGAAAAATAAAACTACCAGGGGGGCTAGACAAGTTGCATTTTGACATTCGAATCGACAAACAAAATGTATGGAAATGACACAAGCTTTCGGCAAATCCGGCTGTCACTAATGTCATTTACATACATTTTGTTTGTCGATTCGAATGTCAAAATGCAACTTGTCTAGCCCCCTCGTTAGCCTAAACGCGACCACTAGAGGCGTTGAGTTGGATTCTCAGGTCAAACAAAGTACTGTTGGGGTTTTCTAAGAATTTTTAGTAGCAACCCGGAGTCTGAAATTGTGCCCGGTTGATGGCAATAGTGGTGGGCCAGGATCGTAACAAGTGGAAATCTATAGTCTCTGCCTACCCCTATGGGAAACAAGCATGAAGCTATGTATGTATGAAGGCAATAAGCTCGCAATAAGGCAAACTGTGAGTGCACAGCAGTACATCTCTGCTTAAATCTTAGGGGAACACAAGCATGATGATATGCTATGAAATTATAAAGTCCATCGAGACACAAGATACTCAACCAGGCCACTCTAAAACAGTAATCCTACTCGTCAGAAAACACTTAACCAAAAATCCTCAACATTGCGAATTTCTCGTACCTAATTAGCTTTTCACGTATAATTTTAATACGTACCTATTTCGTACAACCAAATCCTTCAATTCACGTTCACTAAGCCCGTTTTCGCTCCTCATTCACACAACAATACCTCCGCTAATTGGATTAGGAGTGAGTTTTGCAGATCAGAGCCCAACGCATAAGATAGTTGGTAAAGAGCGCTTACAACGATCATTCGACCGCGCATGGAATTAGCTGCTCTGTGAATATGAGTATTATGGAGTCTGTTATTGATTTCTGTTATAATTGGCCTATACTTTGGAAACAGGAAATTAAAAGATAATTATTATAGTAAGCAAGCATTTGTAGGCTGCGGATATGTATTCGTAAGACCACTGGACTGCCAAGTCATCGGTGTCGAGTTCGAATTTTCGCACTGAACTTTCGTAATGATGTGCATATTAAATAATTATGACTTACTTACATCGGTGAAGGAAAACATCGTGAGGAAACCTGTATGTCTAATAATGTCTGGGAAATTTTCTCAATGGTGTGTAAAGTCTGCCGCTAGGTGATGCTAAGGTAGGTACAATCAACGCTACAAACTTTGTTCTACCGCACTGTGTACCAAATACCAGCCCAGTTCGTTATCTTCTAAAGATAAGACACTTATAATCAAGCAGCCACATCTATCGTCTAATCATCGCGCTCGCAACTATAGTCTCGAGCAGAGACGCTAATTAAGTTCGCCTTTATGCTCATACGGACGGATTAATTTCGATTTACCGAGCTCTTGTGCGGTTGCCATGGTAACGCGTCAATGCGATTTATGTAATTTTACCTGTACCCCGGTTGTTAATAGTGTTAGAGGGTGGTGACGTCATCGCAAGGATTTGTGCATGACAATGTTGCGGAATAGATTACTATGAGTATTTTACTTGTAAGTAGCTTGAAGAGATATTATGTTATGTAACTCTGTGATAATAATTTCTAAAATCAACGAACGATTATCTCATTGGTCTAGTGTGGAGCGTGTTCGATTCCTAGGTTGGGTAAATGGAGTAATATTTTTATTCATGGAAATTTTAAGACTACTAGCCAGCCAATCCGTAGTTTGGATTTATGCGATAGGCCCGCCCTTTCAAACCAACAGACAAAGTAGACGTCACACGTAAGCTCATTGTGTATAAAAGTACGTTGTATTTTCCTGTATCAGTTATTAAGGATATCACGAAGACGAACAATAGAAATAGGTCATCAGCATTAATCGGACGAGTTGTATCTTTTTTTTGACATTATACACAGCACCATTCGTCCCAAACTATGGGTATGAGACTAGACAATGGACATAGTACATATGTACTGTTGTTTGTCAATAATATATACATATTATAGATATATCTATCTAGAAATCGATATAAAAATATACACAGAAAATTTAACAAATCAAATAACATAAAACAAATGAAGATGTTCAATAATTTTCAGCATTTTTAAGAGAAGAAATGGCGTGATTCGTAGTAGACTTAAAATGCTGTTAGTGAAGGGAAGCCAAAGAAAATCAGCTCAATATAGCACTGTAAAATAGACGAGTCTGCTGTACCTTTTGCAGAGTCGCTCTTTTGGACGTACAGATTATTTTTTCGCTAGTGCAGATGTCGGAAATACTTGCAACATTTTATAATAGCGAATTATTTAAGGGCAGTAAAATTGCTCTAGCTATATGTACTTATGTAAGTCCGTCCGTCAGTACCGAAGTTTTTTATAAATTATATAAGTTCATTTTTTATAAATTATAGAAAATATAGAAGTTCAGTAGGTATAATAAAAAAACAAATTGGTAACCAAACACAAGACCTTTACAATTTATCTGCTAATCAATCTAGTAGTGACGATTAGGAAGCAAAACAAGATTCCGCAAATTACAAAGCGGTATAATGAGTCTTATTGCTAAGAGTGCAGCGATGTAAAGTCTTGCAAATACCCTTTGTATGGACACTCACCTAAAATACAGTTTTATAGACAACGTATTTATAAGCTAGACTATCTCTGACCTTACCTTGATTGGCAGCCTAACCTAATCGTTATTAGAAAGTGGCTTTACGTAAAGCTACAAATCCGTTGCAAGGTGACCTACGCAGTTCATTAATCAAACCAATGCAAGGGTCCGTTCAACTAAAAATATACCATCACGCTTATTACGATTCCCCGAAGGGTTAGGCAGGGCACATCTATCCAGACTCCGAGCTGCTACTGAGAATTTCATACAAAAACCCAATAACTCTATGCTCGATTTGGGAGTCGAACTCAGACCACCTAGGGCATAGTTTACAATTACTATGCTAAAGAGGTGGAGTGGAGTTCATTCAACCATAAAAGCTGAATTTCTAGTAAGAATCATTTTGACGTCTTGTCAAACCGCGCTATGATTGATATTGATGCCAAAAGGCTTTGTTTCAAACGAATAGCCTCTGTTTTTAATGATTCCATTTGAGCTCCTTTGAAATGTTAAGCTCCAAAGCCATTGTTTGAGTTCAATGCATTTTAATGAAAAGAAGAGGATTACAAGGGTATTAGTGACGAATCTTGATTGGGTGGGGAGCTGCAATTTGATTTTTAGATGAGAAACTTAAAAAGATAGAAATAAAATTCATAACTACTAATGTTATAAAGGAGAAAGTTTTTAAGTTTTTTGCTCTTTCACGGCAAAACGGCTAAACCAATTTGGCTGAAAGATGAAATGATGATGGACCTTGGATCGGGACAATTTAGGCTGCGTTTCCACCAGAGATGTGCGAGGTAGCTGAGCGGTGTACGAGGAAAAAATCTACCAATCGGCTGCGATTAGAACAGAAGCAAACGCAGCCTATTGGTGGAATTCCTCCTTACGCACCGCTCAGCTTTCTCGCACATCTGTGGTGGAAATGCAGCCTTAATCCGGAAAAATGTATGTTCCTACGGGAGACGGGTTCAAAGTCGCTAATTCCACGCGGGCGAAGCAAAAGCTATAGGAAATATAAAAAGTAAAATTTGACGTTTGAGAGAAAGAATGCGTTTTATAAGAAGACTAGGAACCCACGTTGGCTTTGCACGGGTTTCAAATTATAGTCAAAATAATACTTATAGTAGAAATATTTTCTGAAATTACGAGTAGCTCAAATTCAATATATTGACGATGATGAAGTTCTCGAAAGGATTGTGTGATATTAAAAATATATCAGTTAATAAGTTCGTAGGCTATAATTTTATGAACCTGTCAGCAAAAATATCAAAACGCCAGCTTAATAAACGTCCGTTTCATTTCGCATAGGGTCATTAACTTAAGGACAGATAATCCTTATCACAAGTGAATAAGGTTTATAATTGGCATTGATGGTGCTTGCCGTTAGAGTTCGGAAGTCCACCGTGTCACGCTGGACTGGACCTGTTCACTCGAAAATGAAACCAATTAAGCGCATGGTCCAAGTTGAATGCGGTAGCGGTTATTACCGGCATAAACAAACAACTACTTATTTTTTGGTCAGTATTAATTTTAAATAACTATAGTTAAAACTATAGGGTTGCACTGACTTAACACTGAGCAAATAATTTAACTTATTAATTATTTAAAATTTGAAATAATTAATAAGTTAAATTATTTGCTCTGACTGCCTTGTTGGTCTTGTGGCCCTAAGCGCGACTGCTACGCTAGAGGTTTTGGGTTCAATCAAAGTGTTGTTTGGTTTTCTGTGAAATTCCCAATAGCAGCTCGGAGTCTGAATTTGTGCCCGGTTGATGGCAATAGGCATGCCCCCTGTTACATGGGACCTAAACATGTATGTGTACATTAATATGCCTAGCCCTTCGGAGAATACAGGGGTGATGGTATGATATTAGTTTACTTAAAAAAAAATTAGATCAGATCTACGATTTCTTAAACGACGTCTCTAATCAGAAAACTGTCTTACAAAAACCTAGATGTTATTATTTACTATGTTTTAAAAGTAATTGCGTCAATTATTTTGTAAAAACAACAAAGATGTACTGAAAAAAAGAAAATAACTAGAGCCAGCATTACGATTTTTTTCTATAGAGAAAATTTCAAGATATCGTTTTTTCTTTCAACAGGAATCTAGATAATACAATAAACATATACCTTAAAAATATGATTAGAATGTATAAATCCAAAGAAAAAAAAAATGGAAAACACAGTACATTTTCGAGGCATCCTCTTAAGTTTATAACTTGCAGAACGCTCTTTACCACTTACTTAAACTCCTCGACGTCTGCTGTCGATTTCAGTATTGACCTCTTAGAAATTACACTTCGAGAATTGGAAACATTTTAGGCAATAACAAAAATTAAACCGTTACACGTACTGTTTCTATTTTGTAGTTCCAACGAAGAAAGTTCCGTCTCTCGGTGCATTTGTTTAAACAAAGGAACGTATGATTTTTTTATGTAACATAACCTGTATTATAATAGGTATGTATTTGTTGACAGGACTATTTAGTCGCTTATTAGCTTGTATAAGATTACTTTAATGGATTTTATTCTGTTATATTAATAAGTAAAGGTAACTTAACCTTGCCTTTCTCAAAGGCAAGGTTAAGAGCACCCTTAACCGACGAGCATGCATGAGAGGTTAATGAACATAGACGAAGCGAAAGTGCTGTGCCAGGATCGTAGCAAGTGGAAATCTATAGTCTCTGCCTACCCCTATGGGAAACAGGCGTGAAGCTATGTATGTATGTATGTATATTGATATTTATCAATATACTTGTTGGTCTACACTAAAGATTTTTATTTTTATATCTTGAGTTTTGGGATCCTTAAAAGCATCCACGGGTCGATCGAAATAAGTGAGGTTAAAAATATAGGTAAATTGTACCTAAACAGCATTACTTTAAGATGTAGATATGCCTTAGAAAAAATCCTGTAGTGAGTTACAACCTCATCTTAATCCAATTCTCCTTAATCCAGAACAACTCAAACCTTCAGACGACCTAAAAGATACGTACATCTTACTACCTTAAGTAGAATCAAACATAAAAGACGAACTCTCAGAACAATCATTCTTTTCTTACATTCTAACTTAGAACTTGAGCAAGAATGAATAGTAATTCATTTGTTTTAATTAAGTCCCCTCCAAGGAGTCCACGTAAACTTTTTTATCGTCAGTTAAGGCACAATAAAACTTGAATTCAATTAACCTTTCTTCTAAAATACAAGACAAGCAGTATGCCTATAAAATGTGAGGATACGAGCAATTCATTTAGACAGTACCCGAAAAAGGACTATAGTGTCCACGTAATAAAGTCCATTGTTATTATGTGAATTTAGGAGGTTTTTTTTGAGGTTTATGTCTAGCCTGAGGATGTATGGAACTATAAAAGGATTATTGCCGGGATGAGCCATACGTCATACGTCTAAATAATGTCCGGTGTAAGTGCCAGTTTATTTTTGCTTGATTTTTTTATTACATACTTTCAAGGACGCGCGTTTAGTACTAAGCTTAACATTCTAAGGTCAACAAAGGTTATGTTTTAATAAATCAATTTTGAGAAATATTTTTGCTAACGGCATTTTTTATTAATCTGTATTTGGCAAAGAAAATATTATCAGTTGAATCTATAATATAAAATTGTTTGATTTTCTTTTCTTTCACGTTTACATGAATAGAACCCAGGCCCCTGGCGTACCATGGGGCTGGGTTGGATTTCCAAATCGAACAATCTAATTGATTTTTACAATTATCTCCTAAATTCTTTGTTTAGGTAACACAGACTTACTGATGGTATATAATTTACATTCAGTCGCCAAAAGTATATTTTTGAAAATGTAAAAAACAACAAAAGCTTAAATTCAAACAAGAAAATCTAATCCGCTGTTAGCGCACCGAATACTCAATACACAAAACAGACAGAAGCTAAATAAAAAAAGACAAAAACATCTATGTTCACCGGAATCATTAGTACCACAACACATTACTGACATCCTCTTCAAATAAAGGACGGTAAAAGGAATAAAAATCTACTCACAAAAGCCAAAACTCCGAGCGCACTGTCCCCAACAAAGTCTATTAAAAAATATTCTAGATTCTCCTTTTATGTCTACTATGTACTGTTTTACTGTTTTTTAAAACAGTGTATGAGAATATCGAATTGTTCATGTTGAAACGTAAAAAGTTTTTTGCTTCGAAAGGTTTTTGTTAATGAATTATGTTGCAGAATTTTTATTTATTGCGGTCTTTTTAATAGTCCAGTGAATTGTATTTGAATTGTATAGAAATCAGTGTCAGCCAGCATAAGCAGTACATTTGACTACGTCTGCTGTCTAGTGGTTAGAGTACCGGACTGGTGATCATGAGGTGGGTTCGATACCCACAGGGCACAAATAAATGTGATGAACATAAGTGTTTGTGTTTGTCTGGGTGTTTCTTTTATATTATTAGTATGGATTTACAGAAGAAGTACCTATTATAAATATTATATCCATTGTCTAGTACCCTTAGTACAGGCTCTGCTTAGTATGGGACTAGATGGTGCTGTCTAAGAAATTATTATTGTTATTGTATCCTGTGGCAATCAAACCCACGACCTCGTGATCAGCAGTCTATTGATCGAACCAAGAGAAAACAGACGTCGTCAAATCTATGAATTCATGTTAAAACTCAGTAACGCAGAAATATGCAGCTATCTGATACATTGGTTGGACACCCGAATGAGTTTTTTTTTTCATTTACATCTGAAAAAATAGTCATTGATGTAAAAACGAAAGCCAATACACGCAGTATGCGGCGATGTCGAAGTTATTTCAGTTATTTTTTATTTACGTTATTCTGTTAATTAAAACTGCGTTTGATGTTTGTGTCTGAGGGTTTGTAACTGTAATAATAATATAACATATATAATATCGTCACACTTGTATTTAATGTAGTGATTGTAGTGTTAGGCAGAGATTACTACTATACCTGCATAGTTCGTCGGTTTTTAGGTCCTATGTAATAGGGGTCAAACCTATACGTTATACGCTGTTACGTTGACAAATGTCAGCGTAACAACGCATTGTCAGACCATGCGCTGTTTTGTGTGATAAAGACTTACATAAAGCAATAAGACGGAATTTTGTCGAAACTGGTTCAGCAGTTTAGGCATAAAGAGAGGCAGGTTCTTTTGGTTATATACTTAAACCATAATAATTAATGTCTAGTTAGGCCTTCATCTTTCATAACAATAGTTTTCACATTATTGCAACCTATAAAAATATATTTTGCAATAAAAAAAAAACAAACTACTCACAAAAGCCAAAACTCTGGGTGCACTGTCCCCAACAAAGTCTATTAAATGAAATCAGCAACCATCACAACCATCCCTTTGATTTAAAATCAATTAATTATTTCCCCTTTGAGTAAAACTCTGACTACTGTGTCCCGGATCCTAATATCGGTGTACGACAAAAAGTATAGTTGGAAACTGTAAACATGGTACATTCTGACTGACATGCGAAATATTGGCACTCACTCGCTTTTCACAATATCAACAAACCTGCTATACATTTATGAGTTTTGCGACTCATGTTAAATATTACTTTTTCATTTGGCAAACGGTCACACTGGTTGTTTGAAACTTTCCGATTTATTACGAGTTTTAAGTCTAAAAATTTTGAAACCTATTTCTATTCAATAGGTACTATTAATAATAATAAAAACACATAATCGACAAGTACATTATTCTTTTATTAATATCTTAAAAGATATTTAGCATTTGTTAATGCAATATACAGTAATCCACCAAGCTGACCTCATGCAGGTTGACAAACTTCACATGCCGTCGAGAAAATCTCTCAGGCATGCAGGTTTCCTCACGATGTTTTCCTGATAATTACGCACATGATTTCGAAAAGTCAGAGGTGCGTGCCTAGGATTCGAATTCGAGACTTTTGACTTGGCAGTCCAGTGGTCATTCCCTAGGCTATCACTGTTATATTTACTGCTAGTTTACTTTAGCTTAACCAAAATAAATAATGTAATGAATATCACTACCTAACTGACACTGTCAATTAGAGAATTATGCAAATTGTGTAAGGCCATCGGTATAATCTGATTCACTTAGCCATGCCTACCACGTAATACCAGTTGGGTCGTAAACCTGTAATTTGGATATACTACTTACTTATAAGGTGGCTATGAGACGGCGATACTGAACACGAACCAATATAAAAAAAAACATTGACCATTAACCACTTCTAACGGTCAATACTCACTCTCACGACAATGATTTTAGGGAGAATAACATGATTGCGGCTTTAAGTCCGTCACGTGGTAGAAATAGAGTCGAGTAGAGTACAGAAGAGAATAAGTTGGATTAGAGTCTTATCAAGAGATCAAACAGTAAACATTAAGAACGGTAGCTTGCTTGCTCCACAGAAGCTAAGATTTTAAAGGTAGCAGACGTTTTACGAGGATCTGAAGAACCCCAAAAAGGACACGTAAACGGGGAGTTCCTTTTTTATAGCCCACAAAACTTACAAACTAAACAACCGCAGCCGAGCAGAGCCAGTTCCCAATTTAACGCATCCATAGCCTGAGCCTAAGAACGTGCAGCTTTGTTCCCCAACGTGACTGCAGGGGGCCAATGGGGATTAAGTGCTGTACTGTTAGTCCGCTACGTATCGCGCTTCTGTTTCGCCACGCAATCCGTCGTGGGCGTCGGTGCGTGAAATTCTTCAAAGTACCAACATTGCAGGATTAACAATATGACTCGTCATCGTCCGATCATCTGGGCGAATGTTTGGAAAGTCTTTCGTATAAATTGTGTGGAGATTAGAGTATTAAGATTCTTATTTTGGAGTTGGTTTATTATCATTTTTGGTCAGTTCTACAAGGCGTTTAATTTTAATTACTTTTTTTATATGTGTTAATACTATATTTTTGTTTGTCTTGGAGCTAGTTTGCTTGGCTTGACTTTCTGCACCTAAAAGATTTCGCCGCTTAAACAGCCTTGTCTCTATTTGTTACTTGATATTAGAAAGGGATGGGCATATTTTAAATCTCTCCATCACATTTATTATTTATTATGAGGGGAAGTGTGATATGGAAGCAGTTGTCCCATTCTCGAATAAATGAGAAATATGGTGGGCAATCCTACTAATATTATAAATGTGAAACCTTGGATGGATAGCTGTTTGTTACTCAATCACACCAGAACAGCTGAACGAATAAAATTTGGCACAGAGATTGATTATAGTCTGGACTGGCACATAGGCTACTTTTATCCCACTAAAATATATTATGGTTCCCGTGCAATAGATTTGTTTTAATAATTCATAAGAAATTCCCGGACCACGCGGGTGAACCACTGGCGGAAATCTAGTGTCATTATAGTCAGCTAGTGTTATTATAAAAATAATTAAATTCCTATTTCATTCCTTTAGACTATGTTGCAGCTGACGAATATTAAATAGCCCTATAGCGGTATGGCTTAGGGAGGCCAACAATAGACAAGGGATTAAGAACTTCCATACTAGAACTGGTAAGCTCAATACGTTGCCCTAGATAATGACCCTGAGTGCTTTCATAGTCCGAACCTTTACAGTTTAAGCCGATGTATGTACAGAATACACAAATATTTGTGCTGCAATTGATCCAGCCATAAGACCTTTGCTTTAAAATTGAGTTGATTAAGATTAATCTTTTTTCGTTTAGTTTTTTTTACTCTAGCATGTTCTAAAAAGATATTTCTTTCCGGGGATGGGGGCTTAAGTTTTTCTATTGCAGACAATGCATTAGCAATAGCCTTTGTATACATACTATACCTACATAAAATAATATACCATCACGCCGGTATCCCCGAAAGGTTAGACAGAGGTGTACCAATGTACACCCACAGTTCGCCGGTATGCCTTGGTCCCATGTAATAGCGAGCGGGGCGAGCCTATTGCCATGAACCGGGCACAAATTCAGACTCCAAGCTGCTATTGGGAATTTCACAGGAAAATCTAACAACACTTTGCTTGACCCAGAGATCGAATCCAGAATCTCTAGCGTAGCAGTCGCGCTTTAGACCAACGAGGCCTTCGTATACCTATAAAAAATTCTAAATCAATACATAAATTTTCACTTTTATTTACTCTTGACACGTTACAGCTAAACTTATCGGAAAACTATCGTAAATACTTCAGGGGTGGGACATCAAACAAAAAACTGGGACATGCAAATCCAGTGGGTTCTCGAGACACTTCACGACAAAAGCAATGCTTCTAAAACGTCGGTGTATGGCGGGCGCGGCAGGCAATAAATTAGCGGCGCACCTTGGTTACACTATATGTTTACAGTACTCCCTCATTACTTACTGGACGCGACTGCTCCTTCCCCTATTTATGCCAAGGTTTCTTATTGACACGGCCGTAAAATAGCTTTGTACCATATTGGGGACAAGTTTTGAGGTATGTGGCATGTAGAACTACTAGGGGCTAGTACGATGGTCGTTAGCGTCCATCAAGTGTACTTTTATTTTAGTTGATGGCTTGATAAGCTCTACGTTTATGTATCAGCAGTATGGTTCAATGATAAGATATACATTTTTGATTCACGCTTTGGCAAATCTACCTGTGATGTCGATTTTTTTTCGAACATGATATTGTAATAGTTGTGGATCCAACGTAGATGCGAGTGACGTAGGACCGAGCCAAATGGCATTATTTGAGGAAAGCCTATACCCAGCAATGGGATAATGAGTCATGAGCATCAATAACAATGAGAGATATTAATGATTTCTGAGGATGTTTCGAGTGTGTTGACTATCAGATTGATCAGCCACTTCGCCAAATATAACCACTGATGATAATAATGATTACAATGTTTAGTTTCACAACCTCAAACAAACAAAACACAGAACAGAAAGAAACCCTACACAATTCCTCACTACAAACATTTACAAGACTTTACAATCATAACATATCTTAAAGCAAATTCCCAACAAGTAAAAAGCCTCTAGAATATACTACAGTACCGAGAACCGAGCCACCAGCGCCGGCGGCGGTTGCAATGAATAAATTTCAAAGATTAAGACATTAATTTCATTATTTCATACGCTTGCTTCCGCAGCGAGTATGAATTTCTCTACACGATCTATGGAAATTCTGCTTGTGTTATACGAGATGGGTTTTTGAGTAGAGTAGAGCCTCTTTATCAGTTGAAAAATAATTCGTGGTGTCTGTAAAAACAGTGAATGATGTGGTCAAATAAAACTTTAATTAAAATAAATTTTAATATTTTCATTTAAATGATCGATGAACGATTCCTTCAGTGTCCCATCGAATGATATATGCATTAGTGTACAAAATTGTTTATGAGCAAATAAAGATAAATAGATAAAAAACATTTACCTCTAAATGAGTGCCTGTATATTTTCGAAAATCTACGCACGTAGCAAAAAAATTGCGGCTGAACTGATATTTTTTTAATGTTCCTCAGAGTTCGAATAAGGATTTTACGGAATTGAGGAAGGCCGGATTTTTTTTTACATTCGCAAAAAAATTAAATCCTTTTTTATACGGGATAAGCTCAAGTTGATTAAAACTTAGACAAGACAACATCGAGTCAGCTAAAACTTTTTGTAGGTTAAGCGGTGACGTAGACTAGCATGGCGGACTATTTCAGCATGCCACGCTTGTCCATTTTATTATAATCTAAGAAGACACCCACGTCTAGCAGCGATAGCAAACATTTTAGCCCCGATCAAAATTTTATACTAATCAAACTTGGCACAGTTACGTCAGGTTAACCACAAAGACCTTCCAACCCCAGTTAACACTTGGACCCCTCTTTAATTACAAACAAAAATGCAAATAAGTTGCTTATGAAATCATAAAAAAAACTCGCCAACTCGAATGTACACAATTCTTTACTTTTCTTCAAAGTAAAAAAGAAACTGTTTGCTTTAAGTTGAAAGGCATTTGTTATCTAAGTTCCGTGATTAAGAGTTTTCTTCGGGGCCGTTGGCAAATGATGCCAAAAAAATGTTAACTTGCCCAACTTAAGTTGCTAACGTAATTGTTTGAATAATTAGTACCTCATTCGTACAATTAGAAAGTTTTTTTTTTTCATCTCCTTCGGCACAAATTTTTAATGAATAAATTTTGTAAAGCAGTCTCTTGATAATTTTTTTTTTGCTTTAAGAACATGTTTATATTTTTTAAGTTCACCGGTGTGTTTTTAGGTTTCATTAATTTAGGGCCGAGCATAATGCCATTAACCAGTCCAAATGGCGAGCTGCTGTTAAGAATGTTTAAGAAAATCTCCTCGACTTACGAACCAAGGTCCTTATGCTCCGTAGCCGCTTATATCAATGATGGCGCCCATACCAATGGTGCATTCATAATGAAAATAGTCAACATGATCTTTTGTAGTTATTAAAATCCATCACTTTCTTGACCGCCAAATTATTTAAATTATACCTTAACATTAAGGTATTAAAAACATAATCCATTAACCTTGTTCATAATAGGCGGTTATCTCAAAATTGAATAGAATATCAAAATGGTCGGGAGAGGGCATTGCGCATAATGGTTGGTTATACCCGAGCTTAGACGCAGAGAAGGAAGATAACAGTATTCCAACTTGTAAGGCTGTTAAAAGAGCATGCTATCATAGACAAATCATTGTGGCGTTGTGTGTCGGGTCTTTTTATTCCCTATAACATGGTTGAGTCAAACGACGCCGATACACACGTCATGCTCGTGAACGGGTGCTGTCTGTCGGGACTGGTTAGCTCTCACTGCTATGGCTATTTTCTTTTCTTTTCTATTTTATTAATCCTTACACATCAAACTGAAATAGGCTCATATTATTCACAACAAAAAAAATTTACTGTCTCACTATCTTTTTTTAAAAGAGTGACTATGGAGTTTCTTGCCGGCTCTTCTCCATAAGTCCTACTTTTTTGGAACCGAGCAACTAGTTTGAATGTTCAAAAGTGCCTATTTATATGGTCTATTTGAAATAAAATATTTTGAATTTGAATTTGAATTGTCAGCCCGTTTGACGTGACGGCTGATTGGTCATCGTCTCCACGAGTTGCAGGAAAAATTTCCGGATTTAAAAAATTATGTTTCTAAACTCATAGTCTAGAGATACAGGAGAAAGTCATAGAATAGGGGAACGTTTACTTAGAAAAGGGCAGTTTTGAGGATGACAAGTCATGACTTTCGTTTACCTTATATGATTTTGATATTTTAAGATTTTTTGGGGCTGCCATGTTATGGCCAAAGCTTTTAAATAAATATAGATGCTAAAAAGATTTTTATAATTTTTTAGTACTTATATCATTTATTTTTTATAGTTGGCAACTTTTAGTAATACCACACTGTTTTTATTATGACAACATTCTCGTTCAAAAATAAAAAAAAGGGATTGTATTCATGGTCTTTGCGCTCGAATTTAAACAGCCAACATTCGCTAATGATTTTTATCTTTCATAATAATTGTTATTTTTTTTTTCATTTCATGATAATTAGCTTTCCGCCAGCGGCGTCGCCCGCGTGGACTGGGTATTTCTTATAAATTATGGAAATATGTCACTCGATAAAGATGTAGCTTTCTAGCGCGAAAGAATTTCTCAAATCGGTCCAGTAGTTTCAGAGCCTATTCAATTCAAAGAAAGAATCAATCAAATCTTTATATTATTTGTATAGATATACATGACAATTAATCTGAACTATTATGCAAAGTGAGATTTCTGTTTAATATTTTTAAGGTGGTTTATATCTACGAGCAAGGAGCTGTCGGAAGGGGCACTCGAACGATCCGAGCTTCATGCAAATCTTCTTAGAACTTAGTGTTCAGTAAGTTTGCCAGTTGCGGTGCATGTGTGCTTAATAATTATTTAGTAAACGTCATCATTAAGTAGTGTTTAGTGTTTACTTGGGTATATTGACGGCACCCATAGTAAACAATGGGCGTTGTATGGTCAAACTAGTTTCATAGAGGGTGTTAAGATCGCCAGAGGTTTGAGATTGAGTGGATGTATATAGGAGGTCTAGGAGTGAGCTCTGAATAGAGAGCAATAAGAGATATTGGAATATTGGAAATAGGAGATATTGCACCGAGAGGAACCCTAGCTCACAAGTAGAATAAGAAGAAGAGTGCATATCTGGGCCAGTGTGATCGACTATAGCCCAACCCCTCCCATTCAGTGAGGAAACCTGTGTGCACAGCAGCAACAGAAGGTGTGATGGTGGTGGATATGGTGATGATGACGATGATGAGTGAATATCACGGACTCGTGTGTGAGAGCTATTCATATGTGTGTATTATTTTAGACAGTGTACCTATCTGAGGTGTTTGTAAATAACCGCTCACGAATGCTAAAACTTTACAATAATCTGCTGTGGTTAGCAGATTATTGTAAAGTTGGCATGGCACGGCATGATAAATTATAAACAACCTAACATATAGATAAATAGTTACGACACAAAATGAAAACAAAAGTTCGCAATTTTGTGGTGGCGGCCATCTTGGATTTGAAATTTATCATAGTGTTCTATGTTATCTGTGTTCTACTATTCAAGCCCTATCATACCCATATTAAGGGAGTTGTGAAAAAATATGTAATCTGCCATTTTCTGGTCACTTCGGCCCGATTTTTTTTGCGTCGGAGGTTAAATACAATAAAACGTATTCAGATCGTCTCTTCTTAAAACATAATAGTCCAGTATAAATTACAAATACTTTTGTATCTGTTAATTTATAACTGACCAACAATAATCAGCAACACCGAATTAAAACAGAACAAAATAATTTAATTAAAATTCCGAAGCAACTAGAAGAAACCAAGCGAAAAACACGAAAAACTTACCTATACACAGATATCCGAATTCTTGGGCACTTTTGGCTGTGTTTAAGTCAATAAATTCATCTTATTTAATCAGGCGAAAGCACTTCCAATAAAATAGGCGGAAATTTTACAAGTATCCTAATAAAACTTGGTGCGGAGTTAGGAGCCAGCGAAGTTGGTCGGAACGAACCGAAATATTCAACAAATTGTATACCTAAACATACAAAGATACGCTTGTTACAAAGCAGTTCGGTTTTTAGTCACTATTGCAAAAGAGTTTAGTGATTCTGGGGAAGTCTTCAAACTAAGGAAGGGCTCCAGCAACTGCTGGTCGTGAGGTAAGACTCCGAGATACTGTTTTTTTGGGTGCGGAAATTCTTCATGGGTACGGCCACCTGGGGAGGCGGCAGGGTATGCCATCACTTGCCCTTTGCGTCAAGGCCATGGATCAGGATCATTCAGCACGACCATGACAGGGGACTGACATACCCGACCGCATCTCCAGGTGGCATGTTCCATGAAGAATTTTCGACTATGACAAAAATCCTCAATGCCATTCTTTCAAGTTGAAACTCTCCACATGCGGAGTCCAAATCGTGATGTTTTTTTAAACGTTTGTTCCATAATCATTTCTGACTCTCATAGATTCGAAATTTCAATGGTACCTACTACCTATATATAAGCATCACTCATTCAGCCAAAAAAGGCAATATGATTGAGTGGAATGCAAGGCAAGGATTCAGCCCTCGAAAAACAAAGCTTTTGGTATTTAGTTGGTAGTTTTCTGACATACCCTATCACTCAAAGCAGCGTATAATTCATGAAGATTTAGGGCAATATAAGACAAAGTTGCTAATGAGCTGGAACCTTGTCTAATTAACCTCAAAGTGACGTCATCCGCCATACTTGCCGGCTAGTGGTGCTAACGCGTACTGAGAGCGGTTACGTCATTTTTACGTCACCAAGATGGCCGCCAGGCTTATTATCAAGTTGCGGGGCTTATACACAAAAAAGCGTGGTCTTAATTCGACCCATTATACCTATACAATGTGTTAAAAAAACCCTGCCCGATCTGACTAGTACTAAATAAAAGAAAATAAATAAAATATTCATAAAAGTAAGGCTGTTAATGAAGTTTTAAATACACGTTTTTATACAATTAAATTTATTTTAATTTGAAATTAAAAATTACTAAAATTATCAAAATTACCCAAATCTAGCAAGTTTCTTGAATGTGTCAACACTGTCACCTGCCGTGGTATATTTGGCACCTGTGACGATAGCCCCTGCAGCTATGAACCCAAGTTTCCTTGTTTTATAAAAAAAACAACACTTTTTCGTTTGTTTTTTACTTGTAAACTGAAAAAGTTTACATAAAATTAACTCTGATATCGATACCTAATAATACCTTCACGGGTCGGACAGGGTTTTCTTAACATATTGTATACAGCAGGTCCAAGGTGTAACACCGCTTTGCCAAAAGCCACTGTGCTGATCAATTAATATCACGCTGTGCGTTCCACCCTATGACTCAAACCAATTTAGACCCGACGACCGTTTGACGGTGTGGCAGTGTGCAGCCCGGGGGCGTAATATAATGCGACAACCCCTGCACCCAGGCTTGAATCCAGTTCTGTGTACACTGAATGTCTCTTTAAATAAACAGAGCAATGCATAGTATTTGCAATAAAGGTCTCCACCGAGTATATTGTAACATAGCTGCCATAAAAGCAGGGCACGCATGGGAAGACTCCGAACACTACAGAGCATTCGGTTCGTTCTCTATGTCAATTCACGAAGTTGGCGCTGATTACTTAGAAAAGCTTTATACGATGGTATGGAATCAGCGTGGTTCAGCTAGGCTAATAGATTACAATTTTGTGCCTGGTATTTATTTTTTGTCGTCTTTGTTATTTTATGGAATTATGGAACATAATATGATTAATATTTTTAACAAAAGAAAAATCTTCTTAGGGTTCGACACAAAATACCAAATATATTTTAAACAAATATACCGAAAACTTTAACCACAAAGCAAACAAGACCTGTGATATCGAATCTTTAAAGTTACGTTTATAGCTACGCGACAGTGAGTGGATTCCTTAATATATCAGTCTTCAGTATTTACTGTCAATATTGGGTCTGTGGTCAGAATCACATTTGGCCTCCAGGTAGGGAGTCCAAAGCTAATTAAGTAGACGTGTGTTGTGACTGGGTGTAAGATGTAATATTGAAATAAATGGGTTTATGCCTTAACACCTTTATTTTCTTTTGGCTCTTATTAAGGCCCATTGATTGTAATTAGTATTCATTTGTTTAGAATTTTAAACAATATGATTTATTTTATTTCTTTATGTTTTATGCACAGTTGGTGCAAAGGCGGTTTTAATGACAAGCCACTTTCTGCCAGACAATAAATAAGAATGCCTTCATATCATACTTTCACGCCTTTATTCCCCGAAGGGCAAGAGGTTTACTAATATACACCCACAGTTTGTTGGCATATTTAGGTCCCATCTAATAGGGGGCCAGCCTATTGCCATCACTCCGAGCTGGTACTGTGAATTTCATGAACCAAATGAACCAAAACTCTATCACATTATGTTTTATTTTAGATCTTTTTTTAATAGTTTTGAAGCTTTTAAGTAAGTACTTTCAATCTTTGGTGTTATTGCTTGTGTTTTCTGAAACATTTACATGAACGCTAAGCTAAGGTTAATGTAATATCTGCTTGCTATTCTCACGTCGTAGAAGTGAATGGATAGTTTAAGAAAATAGGCTATTACGGTCATACGTGCTAGTTACTTGCCATTGGCACTATCATGTAAATTGACAGTTTTTAATCTTGCGTTAAACCTTTTTTTAAAAGCCTTATGTCTTATCGAAGACAAACAATAACAACTATTATGTTCTTTGATAAGGAACATATCGTTGTTAGAACCCATGCTATTGAAGATAAGGTTTATAAAAAAATTAAAAATGCATTTAAAGATGTATGAAAAACTGCTTCGTAAAGCATCGTGGTCGTAAGCGTGAATGGTACGAGGTCCTGGGGTCGATTCCCGGGTCGAGTAAAGTGATATAGGGTTTTTCTACTAAATTCTCAGTAGCAGGTCGGAGTTTGCTTTTATGCCCGGTTGGCAATAGGCTCGCCCCAATGTGGGTGTACATTACTACGTCTACCTCTGAATACGGGTATGATATGTTGCATGTTATGTTTATGTATGTTTTATGTAAATATATTTTTATCATCAACTCGAATAAATAAATAAACTCATTATCTGACTCGCAGAAAGAGATGTGGTTAGGCTATAGTCCACCACGCTGGCCTAGTGCGGGTAAAGATATTTCTATGATCTCTGTCTAGTCCAAGATACGCATGATGCATATGAATTAGGGATGAGCGTTGAATCAACGAACTAGTTGAATCAACCGTTGATCTCATGTCAACGTATTAACGTTAACTGTATATGAATCAACTAGTTGAATTCGTCAACGACGTTTATGAATTTAACTCGTTCTTCTCGTTGAATAATCGAGAATGCAAATGAAACGAACTGAGCAAATTTAAAAAACTTACGTTAATAGTAACGTAAGTCGCGAGGGACGGTCATTTCATACAATTTGAACTCTAAGTAGCGTACATAAAAGTAGCGTTGAATAAAAACCGTTCATATCAATAAACAGTTTACGTTGCAAGTTGACATTAGAAGTACGTTAACTCGTTGACGAATTTAACTAGTTGATCAACTAGTTGACGAACGGAAATCAACGTTGACGTTTCGTTAAGGGAAATACTGTCAACGACCCATCTCTAATATGAATGATGATGCAATTCAAAATGATTGTGCATCATAACAAAGATACACGATTCTGCATCACCTATCAAATTCGGTGTTTGCACGTCATGTATTAGGGTAGGTGCACACGTATCGAGAAACACTCGATGCCGGCTCACGCGGCGGCGTGTTTGCTAAGCCCTCGTGCACACTCGCGCGAGGCGTGCGCGCGACACGTCTCTCCATGCCGTGAAATATCGCACAATACGACGCGATGCGACATTTTCACACTTTTATGTATTCCGATTTGATTCATGTATAATATAATGTCGTCTGAATATAAATAAGTTGATTACGGCTCGAAATTATTTTGACGTTGTTTGAGCATTCGATTTTGGGGATTATTTATGGAATTTTAGATTTAGGGATTGAATAGGTTACCTAATACCAGTTACCGGTTACGTGATGGATTCATGAACAGCATGGAATATCAAGCGAATTTCGTCAGTAAATGAAACATTACTATGGAACCTAAAAGAATTAATAGCTCACTTCTATAATCCGCCGTTTACTGTTGATATTTTCCACTCAGTTTTCCAACATTAATCATCGCTTGTATCACAAAGCCCTTAAAAAAGGGATGACATAGACCTATCTGGCGTCGGCCTATTGTACCATTGTCACGCTGTCACGTCGAAGGTGCGCGACATAATTTATTTTACAGTAAATAAATTATCATAATCTCTTGTTGATATTAGGTAAACTTGTGTAAAGGCTTGAGCTGCTATGATGATTATGAAGAAACGTGTTTTAACTACAAATTTAGTTATGCGTATTTAAAATTTTAAAACGTAAATTATTTTTGTATTTGTATATTTATCTACAGTCAAACTAGATGCGGCTGAATATCAGTATTTTGGACTGACAATGTTGTGTTAAAAAAGTAAAAATGTACGATAAAAAAACAAACCTTAAAGCAACATTGTAATGTATAATCCAATATCAGCAAAAAAGAACAGAAAAAAATTCAACAGCTACGAGATTAAAACAAGTTTCAAAGTCAACAAAGTGGAATGTATCAAATGCAAAATAAAAATATTTTGTGTAATATTACCATGACTTGTAAACAACTTTGAGGCGCAGTCGGCCGAAAATAATCCAGTCTAATTACTGAAAGACTGTACTCATAGCCAAGTTTGCTAATAAAGTGGATGGTTAAGTTCCGTACAGGCTCAACGTTTGAGTATAAAGCGCGGAGCACACTGTAGTGACGCGCCTCGTACTTTAATCGAGGCACACGTGATACATATTTTTTTGTTTGAGATATTGGACTGATAAAGCCTTAAATTGTAAGGAGTGGAAGAAAGATAGGTAGGCCTTAATTAACATAATTGGCCCCTGTGCATATTATTTAAGTTTATACACATATTAAATTCTGTCTCTAATCAATACGAGTAAATAATGTATGCAAATGTAATAAAAAAACTTTTTAACATTAAACTGTTTTCCAATAAAATGTTTATTGGAAGTTTAATGGATGTTCACAGAAAATTGTTCAATTGAATTTATTTAATCAAGTTTATCGGAGTGAGATCTGTTAGCAATTTATTAATTAAATAATGCCCGTATTCGTTAAGTTTGGAAATAAAGTCTTTGTTAGCAAACGTAATTATATCTAGACAAAATATGTACTAAATTAATAGGTATAGTCATGAATTAAGTTGAAGTGTTGAATTTGTGAATTCCTGAATTTTTTATAATTTGTTTTGTGACTTCAGTAAGCTCAAATCAAATCAAATATCTTTATTTGTAGAACATAGGTTCATTATAGAAATAATTTCACTTATTAATATCTTTGTTAAAGATAATGACTTGTATTATTTTTAAATTGTAGTTTAAAAATGAAAGAAATTTTACTTTTAACTATATAAATTTCTGGGAAAAAGTCTAAAAACTATAACGTGTTAATGATATCAATATTTAAGAATCTTGAAATTCAATTTTCTACAAAATTATTATATAACGGCCCAATTCTGTGCCTCCTCAACTCGGAACAATCTCCTCCAGTGTACACACGCCCCTCGAAAGTAAAGATCGAAGTAAAACTTTGGAAATTGATCCGAAGTGTACCGAGAGTTCGGTTCGTCTCTACCGAGTACACATCTACTTATAATAATATCGTATAGAACTGGCGAGCCTTGAACACTGACAGGAGGTGGGAGTGGATCATGTTAGATAACAGCCATCGGCACACGTTTATTTGAATATTTTTAGATGTATAGACATTTCGCGTTGAGGCGACAAACAAAAAAATCTAAACATTCTGGTTTTGGACACTTACGCGAATATTAGACATTGAAATACTACTAAAACTACTTCTTACGAATTTTATTGGCATCTACATTATAATAAATTAACGCGATTAAATTCGTAAAAACAGTTTTACTACAAACAATCTAAAGTTTACGTATAAAATTACAAACTAAAAATACATCAGTTTTGTGCATTGCAGGAAATATGGGGATTTTTAAGAAGAATTATACAGGGTTACAGGTTAAGTCGACCTAGATCCGTTAAGGGCGTGTAGTACCCATCTTTTCTGACATATTTCACTATAGAACACCCTACCCCAAACCTAAGCGTTTTCAAGAAAATCGACATTTAAATTTAATTTTTTACTAACTTTTTTAACTTTCAATCGTTCAGAACAAAGTATTTAGTTAACCTACGTAGGATTATGGTTATTAAATTCATAGAGCATCTTAATTCGCATGTAAAAAATCAATAATAATAATTATAAGATGCACTAACTTCAAAATATTGTAATTAATGGCAAAAAATCGGCAATTTTTATTAAAAAAATTAAATGTCGATTTTCTTGAAAACGTTTAGGTTTGGGGTAGGGTGTTCTATAGTGAAATATGTCAGAAAAGATGGGTACTACACGCCCTTAACGGATCTAGGTCGACTTAACCTGTAACCCTGTATATAAAAACTTCCAAAAAAATCTTATTGTTTCACAAGAATTATAACAGCTTTCCTTTTACATTGAATTTACGTGCACCTAAAGTAAATCCCAATAACAAAATATTACATTTCTGCAGTTAGGAAAAACAGTGCAAAATATGTTTCATTGTCAAATTGGGACATAGCATCTACATACAACAAAAAAAAAACAAAATGAAAAATCTGCATTCGAATACCAAATTCCGTGCAACAATAATTCGTGGAAAATCGGAATGATTCGTAAAAACTCGGACTTCGGTAGAACAGTAGTCAAAAAGTGTTACACAGTGGTTATAATTGGAAAACGTCATGCGCACTGTGCCGCCCCGCGGAGCTGATCGGATTAGGGTCCGCTGTCAAAACACCATCCTGCCGAGTGTTTTGGTACAAGTTACAAATAGTAAACGAGTTGTTAAAAGTTACGAAATTGAAATTGGCGGTACAAATTGGTCCTTTTTCGATTTTTCTAAAGGGTCACATACGTAGTTTCACTTTGAATTCGATACAAAGTAAAAAGAAGTTGCGCTAGAAAATATTTGGTAATTTTTATTTAAAAATATTTTAATAATTTCACTCCGTTTTTAGGGGTAATATTTTTACAGAAATCGGGCCTTATTCAGGTCACCAATGTTCGAAAAATAATTGTGTGTGAATTCTTATTGGGGCTGTATATATTTTCTGTAATAACAAGCACGCGAATCGATGGTAAGTAGCAATTGCAGTCTATAGACGTCAATAATGTTAGCGGCATTACTCTCGCATCTTGAGACTGGATGTTAAGCATCATTTACCCTGTAATTTGCCCTTCAAACTGGAACACAATAATATTAGCATATTTAGCGGCAGAATATTTGGCAATGCGTGCCACCCCAGACAAACTTAGCCCATAGTTCTACCACATAAATAATTTGTTGATACATCAGTGAAAATGTTAACTGAGTATAATTTTAAAAGTGTCCATAGAGTTTCTTAAAAAATTTTTTCCACGGAGTCAAATATGTATAGAACCGTCCACCAATTTAGGTACTAAAATTTCAAGGTGTTCATAAAAGCTTGTTTCGAATAAAAATTGACGTTAGATGTCAGAAGTTAACAAAACCGCCGTCGCTTCTAATTTAAGTCAACTCAAAAATAGGAAATTATTAGGACGAGCTTGACTTTTGCAACCTTTGCTGGCACTAGCTGATCGTAAACTTATTTTTAATCATAAATGTCGTTGGCATAAAAGCTTCTTTGCTTAGCAATAATGACATTGTCAGAAACAGTACTTTACTCCACTTTGTCATCATATTTCTAGTAGTAATTTTTAAAACGATATTCTAATATCAAGAAAGGCACTTAGTAGCTGAAACAAGGTTTATTGTCTGTTGACAAGGTTCTAAGAATTTATTAATACATTATGCATAGTCTTATAAAAGCGGTATTAAAAGGCATTTAAGGCAAGTTAGGCATTTTCTTCTAGAAAACATAGTTGTACGAAAAATTATGTAATGATATTAAAAATTGGTTATTCATTTAAAAATAACTGTAGTAATGTACCTATATTTATGTTGTAGAAATAAAATACTAAAAAAACAACTGCCTCGTTAACGTTTGCCAATGAGTCTTGTCTTCGGTTTCTAAGTCGAGCTAAAGGTTTGTTCTGCTCTTCGAAGACTGTAGGTATGTCCGCAAAAAAACCGCTTCTCTCCTAAAAAGAACAAGAGAGAGTCCCAACAGTATCATGAGGGCTATTGCGGCAGACACATCCTCTGCTGTTAGCCTGTTGTAATTAGTTTATTTAATATTAATTTACTAACATTAGTCTATTAAGTGTTAATTTGTATTACTAACAAAATATGGATCTCATAGTTATCCGAATTAAAGTTATTTATTATTATTATTATATAACAACAAGTGGATTGATCTACTGTTAAATTTGGTACAAAAAGGTAATAAACTGAAACATACTATAGCACCAAAACAATAAAACCTTTGTTTCCCTTATTGAACTCCAAAAACCTTGTTCCCATTAAATGTTAAATTTTCCTGAAAACAATCTCTCCTTTTATATAGTAGTAATAAAGCGATCGAGACGCCTCGCTATAGTGAGGGAGCATTTTTTATTATTTCCCTTAGCTTGAGAGGCTCTTTAACAAGCAATAATTGTTTCTCCCTTTATGAGGGGCGAGTAATGATTTAGTATCGTTTTCCGACCATTCGTGGGGCGATTTGTCTGAATGAAAAGTATCACTGTAATCGTTATATTCAATTTGAATGTGTGGCATTCTTTACTTTTGTTATTTTACAATATAGATGGATATGAAATTGTTCACCTGATTGTAAGTGAAAACCAATGCGTTGCCAACGTTTGTGATTATTTATTTATTTCTATGAAATAATTACAGCTTATTATGACAGAGAAGTAAACAGTAAGATAGATTTATTAAATTCAAATTCAAATATTTTATTTCAATTAGACCATATAAATAGGTACTTCCGAAAAGTCAAACTAGTTGCACGGTTCCAAAAAGTTGGAGTTATGGAGAAGAGCAGGCAAGAAACTCCATAGTCACTCTTTTAAAAAATATATATATAAATGGTTACAGTAATCATTTAGTTTTGAGGATAGTGCAGTTCGATACGTAAAATTAAAGAGTACTTACCTATTTAAAAAGAAAAAAAAAAAGATAGCTATAGGTTTAAATAGCATTTGATTATAGTTACATGGTGACTAGGTTATCCTTGGCACTGTAAAATTGAGACAGTAAAACCTAAGTAATAAATTTCATAAAAAAGGTGATACTTGCTTTATACGTCAGAGGATGATATTATTATAGCGACCAGACATTGTATGCTGGAAATTAGTAAAAGTTGCAACTTTGGTTTACACACAGGCTTTCAAATCCGCAAATGCTTTCAAATTTTTATCCCGGAATGGTTCCTTACTTTCCAATATAAACTGAATACGTAATAAGGAATTTATACGGAAAACCTGTAATAGCTTATACTTAAATTTTATAACTCGATGTATAGTTGTGTGTACCGAGGGATAGAAGACATTCCAAAGATTTTGATTGATATCTCATTTTGTCAAACTATTTGTACTTCGTAGATATTATAGACGCATACCTGAAACAAAACAAAACCTTTTGTTAATAAAGTCACCGAAAACTAAAGCGTAATAAAAACAGTGTCAACACAATGTTAATTAAAATCGCACGTTTAAAAGAGGCGTGAATGTCGATCTTTAATTGAACAGTGGCGTGACACGGACTGTTGAACAACAGCGCGCAGTGTAAACTAGTGGTGACGGGCAGTGGGTGCGACGCGATGCACCCGGTTTGCACCCGCCCGCAACGCACTGGCGCGGAACACGCACACGTTAATGAAAGTCATTTTGTGACGCAGAAAAGGTGGGTGTTAGTGATGCGAAAATGAATGGATATTGCACGGATTTAGTACGAGTGGAGTATCTACTCTATTACAGTTGTCGCATTTTGTTAAGAGGGAATTTATTAAAATCATTTTTATGTCAAGCAGCTTTATTTATCGCATAAACGACTGTGAAAGTCTTCTCCAGAATGACCAGTTTTATTGTTTTTTTTTAGTGAAATTAGTAGTAGTAGCAACTTGGAGTTCGGATTTATAAAGATACCGGCGCACGTACACATCTAATAAACCCTTTGAGGTATAATGGCGAGTTGATATAATATTATGTTTAAGTTAATCTCCAACAAATTTCAAATATCTTAGACAACTAAATCAAACAATTTCACACACCAGAATAGTTTGGCACCAAACTTTTTGAAAACCAAGTTATCTCCTACAATTAGCCAATCAAACGGCAGCATCCGCATCGTTTCGACACCGACCAATTTAATTGGACGATCCCCTTTGTTGAACTTAACCGAGTCAAACATTACTGATAGTCGAACGGTAGCTAGTTTATCTGGTTCAATATTTGAATAAGTATGAATGCTCAATTTTGTATAACAGTTATGTAGGTCAGTGTACCAGGAAATTGTAATTAGAACTCATTAGTGTTGGAAACTAGGTCGATATATGCGAGTTTCTGTTGCGGTATGTGAGAATTTGATGTAATACATTGCAGTGGCTGGAAAGGTCAAGTATGATCAAATTAATTACGTGGGTACTGTTTCTAAGATTTCCTGCTTAATCCTTGGAGAATACAGGTGTGATAGTATCTTCATTGGTACATAATACACCCATTATTAACTCTTTAATGTTAACTTGAAAGCATTTAACCAAAGTCTTGCCTGATGATTAGCAAAAATAGAGCTTTGTCGTCAGATTTAACCTTTGATCAAGGTGACTTTGTCCAATGCCACATTCATCAAAAAGATTAGATGACATGTGTTGACTTTACTAAATATACAAGCAACGTTACATTCGTCATAGGATCCCCAGTTAAGGTCTTAAAAGAATTTGGTATAATAATAAAGATGGACACATTAATGAGTTACTTAAATCCACAGAAACTCATCACTGCTTTTGCGAAATTCCTCTCAAATATTTTGCAATACATTGACACGTACATCTCATATCAAACGAATATTACACAAACCTGTGGCACGTAATTAAGCTTCGAAGTTGGCATTCCGGGTCCACTTTCATCCTGTTCACTGGACCCAAATAGTTGTCCCCCCCGACCGCACGGGGCCACGATATTGCTGATCAAAAAAGGGTTGAAAAAGGGCACCGAACGCACTTTACGCATCGCTTAATTGGCACAAGCATTTAGCCTGTGAAAGTCGAAACAGGCAAATTGGATTTGTGTGTCCATACCGGGCCTCTTTGACGCAGACTGATTCACAATTTGACATTACAGCGCTCCGAAGTAACTAGATTACGTGACAATTTTATAGTATCTTTCGTTCTTTAAAAATGTGTGGGACTTTTTCAGGAATTTTGCCGTGTTTTTCGGTCAGTGGAAATCGATATTGATTTTGAGTAATTGTAGAATAGTGCTGCAGCCGAATATCCAAAAGGATGTATTATGTAAGTGATGAATTTTTATTGTCTCAACAGTGAACAAATTGATGTTGATTTAGGAGAAAATGTATCATTAACGACAGTGAAAAATTGATAAAGAAAATGCCTCTCTCACAGCACATTCAAGATAGTAAGAAGGCAACAACTAGTCTGTGTTAGAGTATAATAAGGTTTTATAAATGGATAAAGGTTTCTAAAATTAAAAAAATACGGCCATCTTTACGCAACACACAATTTATATTCAGAACGAAACTTTCTAAATACAACCTTAAATTAAAATTGAATGAGCAAACCCGCCGAGCGAAGCATGCACTATAGTAATAATTTAAAGTATTCCTCAAACAGATCGGGTAGGCCCGTAATGAAATCATTTTGTTCTCAAGTAAAACAAAATGGGAAACAATTATTAAATGTTAATAGCTTCGTACAGCGTGGAACTTCATTAAACTGTGTACCTTTTATAACATTTAAAGTGGCATTTTATTTACAATAAAATCAGTTTTCGGGTCCATTGGGCCGCCATATAAATACGTAGGGTAGAATAAAGTAAAATCAAAGGACGCTCGCGTTTCATTAAAATTGGAAGGGTCAAGTTAAAACGAATGAAAGGCTTTGTGACTCATTACTATAATATTACAGCCACGTCCACTATCGGGCGTGTATTCAATAACTCACCAAAGTTTCATCGTGATCGATTGAATGAAATTAATTCATTTAATAAGTCACTTTATTACTCCTCTGCCTAACTTTTCGGAGAAAAGGCGTGATTGTAAGTTAATTATTTGTAGAAAACTAACCATTTTTCTATTTCACTTTACCTAGAAAACTACTAACAGATTGTTTAGTTTTAAAATAGAAATAGGGTCATTTCGAACCATTACCAAATCACGCCAACTGTAATTACCAATGATGTTTGCTCCAGGGAATGTAATCGTCAATTTAAAGTTAACAGAGATTAACCACTGGTAGTGGCGCCCTCTGGGGACGACAAATGACATGCCCCTATCATCTAATGGACGAATGAATCCCTTGGATGAGATTGGATGTTATGTTCGTTACTGTATCGATTTAGTTTTGAGACGTTGAAATATTTTAAATGCATATTATGTTTGGAATTATTTCAGCCTGAGTTGTCAATGTGCCCTAGGGAACATTCCATGTGATTTCGTTATTATTTTTATTATTCTTTACAATAATTGGTATTCTAATAATTATTATTAATGATGTAACCTTTATTTATAGATGACATAATTTTAGATTTTTAGTTAATTTGATTACAAAAAAGTATGTTTTACATTTTACATAACTATATTTAATTTTATTTATACACCTCGATACACAATTACACACACACAATATACCAACTTGTGTGTGACATACTTTTTTCTACGACTGAAATGTTAACGATTAATTTTATGATGATTTTCATTTTCAAAACTCTCGTTAGCCAAAACTAAGATTAAAATATAATCATCCGTATCTAAACTCTAAATCAACTAAACTAAAACACGGCCAAGCAATTGTCGATCAATTTATTGTTTTCGTTAGTGTAACGAGTTACACAAATAAAATTGGAAATAAAAAGGTGTCAGCCTGTCATCGGCCAACAACTTGCTAACAATGTGACGGCAAATAACAAAGCTTTGACGAGGGGCAGGGGGCGGGGGCGAGGCGGCGGGGGGCGAGGGGGTGACGCCAAATAATGTACCTGGCATGTTGTACATGTTGTTCTATCGACAACAGTTACAGCACTTAAGTGATAGAGGAAAATATCGCGATTGAGAAATAAATGGTTGCGGTATATAAGCATTGGGGATTCAGAGAGCAATCTATGACAAGGGAGGTCATCAAAAGCCCATAAAACTCAGCCCAAATTAGTACCTGAGGTACATACACACCAAATTGTAGAGAAAAATCAGAGAAATTCGAAAAAAAATGTTTTGTCATCCAAAACTAATTATATGAAAAACAGTTTCAAAGTTTTAATAACCCCGATGTTGGACGCAAATACATATAATAATATAGCCGAAACACGGTTTATTTAAATGTACACTGTATTAGTCAGAAAATAGAATACTATTTTAAAGGAATCACTGGAATATGGGACTGTATACATTATGTAAATACCATCACTCATGGCCTCTTTCCTCCCACTAAACAGTTCATTATGAATTAGCGATACGCTGCATTATTTTTGGGCTAATATATATAATTATCATGATAACATATTCAGGGTTACAAAACTGCTATACCTTTAAATACTTAGAAGTAAAATAAAAAAAATACGTTACTGTAATGTTATTACATTAAATTTATCCGTCGTAAAAGTATGTTAAGTCTATAACAATATGACATACTCTGGCTGATTTGATGGTAAAATTGTAACCTATACATTAAAAATGTATAGCAAGTACTATTAAGTAATATCACCTCATATAACATGAATAGAATTTGATGGAAATGATACACCTACATGCGCACGACTGACTATATCAAACGACCTCAAAATGACACTGAAATGACGTCGACGCCTCGAGCACTGAATCCAAGCATTATTCCGATCGAATGATTATAAAACTTGAACTTTTAGTATATATATCGGCGTCTAACAAGCGTCTTGGGGGATTACCCGCAGTTGTTGTGGGGGGCTTAACGCATATCTTTGAAAGAAACGGGCGCGTGATGTTTGCGCCCTCCCCATATAGGCTGAGCTTAGTTGAAAGTTAGCTAAATCCTCGCTACGTGACGTAATTAAGATCGAGCCTTAGAGGCATAGCGGCCTTTATACCCCTACAGCGCTTCAAGCGAACCGTAAAGAACTCCACAGTGAAAGCTAATTTGTGAGAGCCCGCTGAATGAAGCGCTTTTGTTGCTTGTAAGATATTGTTTTAAAATGAGCTGCGATGTAATCGAAATGCGCTGTATCTATCGAGGGATATATTTTAGGCTCCTTTAGTTAAGTAGAGACGTAAACAGTGTCTGTTTTGGTTGCTTGCTTACAATCTTCTTATGAATATTTATTACTTTTTCATTTCTTAATGAGGTTGAATGATCAGTAATTTTTTTAAATGCGTAACCGATGCTGAGATACCAAAAACTACGCTTACTTAAATGTAAACTTTTTAGACATGTACATGTGAATGCTTAAAAATAAACGCTTATTTTAAAAACTAGAACACTTCTTTTTTCTTTATTATCCCATCCAGCCAGATACAACGACATTAAAACGCGCACAATTTAATCAAATCTAAGACACCTCGTCGCTTATACTTTTTGCGTCACAAACAACGCGCCCAGGAAAATAGTGCAAAACAAATATCTAATCAGACGAAAGCTTTGCACCACAGAATATTACATGCACGGTGTTGGCACCGCTGTAAATTGTTTGAAGCAGTACAAGCTTCAAATTATTTCTGTTAGACGTGCATTTTTGTTTGGAAGCTAAAAGGGTGCCTGTTTTCTTTACGTTTTGTTTAGATTTTAGCACTTTCGTGTTACGGTTATGCGGAAAGATTGAGTGGTAGCTGATAGCGAGAAAGGATTTTTTAAATTGTTAGTGGGTATGTAGACTGTTTCTTGAGCGTAGTGGCTGGTACAGCTGCTGGACATGAATTTTTACGTGTGATTGTAGATAAGTAGTGTTACGGCAAAATTTGAAAGTAACAGTTCTGGCTTGGAGTAATTGTAGTAACTGTATTATGGAATAATTCCTCGCCTTATACTTCAAGGGATCCAATAATTCATTATCACTTCGCTTACAACGGTGAAGGAAAATATCATGAGGAAACCTGCATGCCTGAGAGATTTTGTCAACGACATGTGAAGTCTGTCAACCCGCACTACGCTAGCGTGGTGGACTAATAGCCTGACCCCTCTCATTTTGAGAGGAGACCCGTGCCCAGCAGTGGGACGACTAATGCGTTGATGATAGTGATATGAAGTCTATTGTTAATCAATTTATACATCTAAATGTAAAGTACTCTCGCTAACGCAGACGCGCCTAGAAATATATCTACCCCATTAGCTGTTTAAAAGAAATATATCCGATTAATTCCCCTGAATGATCTAAAAGCAAGCCTCGATAGTTGCATCAAGGTGTTAAGTCAAACAGGATTTGTGTTATTGGCTTGGATCTGGACTACGAGTCCAGTGTGTAATGGATCGTGGTAGCCACGTGCATAATGGACGGGTTAATAGCCGCTGACAGCTGTCCCTCACTGTTTATACGCTGTTGGATTAAAAACAAGAGCTTTATGGTTTTAACGGGTATTGAAATTATGCACGCATATTTGACGTTGTATACCTACAATCAAATCAAATAGTTTATTTGAACTAGAAAACAACACGACGTCTGTCTAGTGGTTCTAGTACCGGACTGCTGATCACGAGGTCGTGGGTTCGATTCCCACACGACACAAACATTTATTGTGATGAACTTAAATGTTTGTGTTTTTCTGGGTGTATCTTATGTATTTATGTATGTACTTACAAAAAAGTATATAAGTATTATGTCCATTGTCTAGTATTCCATAGTACCTACCTAAAAGCTCTGTTTAGTTTGGGAGTAGATGGTGCTGTGTAAAAATGTCCCACGATATTTATTTATATTTTAAATAAAGTTTACAATTTTGTGTATGAGTGCCTTTTGGTCATACAGATGTTACGACATCATTATTGCAATAAGTTTATGTTTCATACATATATCACCTCATTTCAATGCTTTTATAAACCACAAACAAAAGAGATACAATTTAAAAAGTAATTGCGACCAACGTATCGTTTTAAGGCTTCTCCAAAAAAATCATTAAAGACATTCGCCGTGGCACTCGTGGCGGTTTGAATAAAATATAGGGGCGGAATAAAGCGAGCCTTTTTATCTATTAAACGCATTTGCTGTTACAAATCTTCGCTCTCTACGGCGGCGAGCATGCATAAGTGCGTGCGTGCACACTGATAAGCGCAAGCGATAGTGGTAGCGAGTATAAAAAATGTAGTACAATAAAGTTCGGATTTATCTACGTTATGTTCAATGAAGTAAAGTTACCACACAAATAATAATAACTGCAGTTTTTTTTTTAAACTAATCACTGCTATACCTAATATGAAATGAGATTCTTATTGTGTAACAAATTTGTTTGAGCTGCTTTATAAAAATGCAGTAATATTAGTTTTCCTAACTTAACAATCATTACAAGAAAGACTTTTAAAAGAGAAAAATGTGAAGACTGTTCAGAATTTTCAAGCAACTGAGTCAGAGGTTAACAAGAACCGAACCCATTTTATTTGTAGACTACAAAGAGAACCATTACCCCACCTTTATCTTCAAACGCCATTCCCACTAAAGCCATACCCTATCGTTTACAAACCGCTGCCTCTCAACCACTACACACACAACTTAAAGGAAATGGCTGGCCCGTCTCTACCGGCTTGCATTTACGACATTACCCCACAAGCTTTATTTTGCACTTCTACTTCCAACTGTGTTGGTCTCACAATAGCTGTCACTGCTCATGATTGTTACCCAGACTTTGTTCGGGGAGACTAAGAAAAGATTTTACGTCACTTTAAATGTCTGTTTATATCATACAAATACGTTTTATGGCGGGTTTTGTGTGTTCAGCACGAATTATGTTCAAGTTGTGGTTACAGTAATAAGTCAACCTTTCTCCAGATAAAAGATAGCTGTACGCGAATAGATGAGATTAAATAAAATTAGTTTTTGAAGCTGGTAGAATAATGAATATTAAAGATCAGTCTATTTTGAAATCAGTTGATTTGGGCTAATTACTCAAGTTTTATTTTAGTTATTTCTAACACCTTGATAATTTAATGAAGGAATAACTAACCTCACCTAAATTAAAAATTTAGAAAACCCCCGACACGAAATGTAATTTGCCATTTTGTGGTGGCGGCCATCTTTGATTTGAAATTTATCATAATGTATAGTATTCTCCTAGTTAAGCCCTTTCATTTGATACCCATTTTGAGGGATTTGTGAAAAAATATGAAATTCGCTAATTTGTGGCCGCCGCCATCTTTGACCGATTTTCATCAAACATACCTAAGAACACTCCCGACTAATTCACCTTTCAAATAAAAAAACTAAATCAAAATCGGTTCATCCGTTCGGGAGCTACGATGCCACAGACACACACACACACACACACACACACACAGACACGTCAAACTTATAACACCCCGTCGTTTTTTCGTCGGGGGTTAAAAATTCAACTGGCGGGCAGGACTAAAACCTGCGTCTTCTGGTTAAATACCAAAATCAATACCAATAGATGACGCTACAGTCACCTTGAGCCGTAAATTTAAAATGTGAAGGAAGATTTCGACTTGGCGAGTCGTACTTGCGGTGGCTTAGTGGTCACAGCGTCTGGTATATTTAACCAGAAGACGCAGGTTCAGTCGGTCGCAGACCGTCGATGTTTTCCTCCATTAAAATAAGAGTATAATAAAATAAGAGAGTTGCTTTTGCATTTTGCAAGTCTGACAGTCTTAGTTGCGTCACCAATCTAACTTTGCTTGCACCGTTCTCTAGTCAAGACTTTAGTTCCTGCTCCTATTACTGGCGACTTGGTAGGCGTTAGGTAGGTTGAAGTATGGCGCTTTCCGGTGCTAGTTCTCCTTCCTGTAAGGACATTCCAGAACCATTGTAACTGGACGTGGTATGAGCGTTGTTTGTAGAAACTGTGAGAATATGCCTACAAGAATTTATGCGTGTACAAGATTATAAGATAATTTTGTTAGTTATTCATTAATATTTGTTAACAATTGTTTTATGAATTTTAACATAACATACAGTCTATTCCTCGAAGGAAAATATAGGTAGATGTACTGCTGTACATCTAGGGTGATCCTTTGACATTAACAGAGACACACACAAATCCAAAGTCCTAGCTACTGGAAATTTGCGAATCATCGAACCCAGTATGCACTTATATTACTATAACACAATATTCTTCAGCAATATTAAGTTATGAGTTAACTTAAGTCCTGGAAAAAGGTGGTATGTTTGAAAAAGGCATTGATTACGAAGGGGTTCTTATTCTGGATCCCTACCAGTAGGTTGGGTGACAAGAAGCTGCGGAAGGACCACTTAACATATTTTCCAATTAAAAACACAATTTACTCATAAAACAGCGCTTAAAACAACACATTGACAAAGAAGAAATAGAAGCTAGACTAAGACGCTGTTTTTATCAAATTATTTTTCTGAAAAACACGACACAATTTTCCATCTTTTACCAACGTTAGTAAAGATTATAATTTACTTCCAGACCTTTCTTTAAATCCACGTCACAGGTAAAAGACTCATTCTTTTGACAAACGCCGCGGGAACGAGAAACAGAGGATACAATTTGCTCAGAAGCTGGCGCGTTCGACTTAGTTCGCATTTGTGATGTAAATTAAACCAAATAGGTGCAAAAGGTTCACTCGTACAACAGTATCATTGGTCTACTGGTCGCAAATGCAGGTGGTTAGGTCACGGGTTCGATTCCCATTTCGAATAAAATTAATCTTGAGTATCGAGCTTTCTATAATATTAGCAGTAGCAGCTCGGAGTTTAGATTTTGGATTAAGGGTAGTAAGATGGGACCTATAAAAAGTACTTGTAAAGTATTACTAACAACTCTGCCTAACCCTTTAGGCAATATAGGTGTGACGGTATATAAGACTGACTATCATTTGATAGCCACGTCATTACTCTCCAGCGTTCTAAATTCAAATTAAAGGATACCTATTTATGTATTTAAGAGAGGTAGGGCACAGCTAAGAGAGGTAGGGCACAGCCATTTATGGCCCAAATCTGGAGCAGCCTATCTGGGGAAGTACCTCCACCTTACAGTAAACGGCAGCCAAATAACACACTTTATTGTGTGTTGTGTTCCTGCAGTGAGTAAGGTCGCCAGAGCTCCTTCTAAGGATGCGCTGCGCTGGTAGTAAGAGGAATATTCCCTCAAACTGTCGGCGCAGTGAATCCTCCATAAACCTCTAAGAGGTTTTTCGGGTCGGCAACGCGCGGGTGGTACCCCTGGTGTTGCAAGCGTCCATAGGCTATGGTAACCGCTTACCATCAGGCGGGCCGTATGCTTGATGGCCACTTTAGTGGTATAAAAAAAAATGTTTTTTTATAAAAACCGAACCTAAGGACCAATTGGTCCTTCTCACCGTAAATATATGAATTTCTATTTCTCAGAGTGGTTCTTCTGTATTTCACTTTATAGTGTAGTAACACGGATACGTGGTTCATTATGTACTGATTTCAGGGCGTTTAGTGTTTGCGCCACGGATCGCGCGACGTTATTTCTTTGAGTTGAGCTTTGAGACGGAATTATAAATGTGTTCTTGCGTTTTTTGCTGCTTTTGTCGTGTTTTAATACAACACAAAGTCACGTAAATGTGTTTCTAGTTTTTTTTTTGGTAGCAGGAATATAAGGAGTAGGAGTAGAGTAGAATATACTTTAATGTACACCAAGAAACAAAACAGAGTACAATTGGTATATAATATATATTATGTTTTGTGTAATGATTACTAAATATACTAACTAGCTTTATTGTCTTACACGTTCCTAGGTGGACACACAACTACACATCAAAGTTTCGGTGGAATCGTATAAATGGCACAGAAGAAACATAGCAATTAACATGTTAAATAATTTAATACATAATTCTATAGACGTAAATCAACTTCAGAGATCAAATTCTAACTTTATCCTCAACAATAATCATAATTAACTTACTACTATAATTATTTTGATTAAACATAATTTGCGTATCGTCTGTAACTTGATTTAATATTACTTCGTAAATTCAACTAGAACTAAAATAACATGAATCCAATTAATCAGTACCAGTCCATAAGCTTTAAAAGGACCGAAGAAATGGAAAATATAAAACGAAGAACCGTAACGAGGCCGAGAAAGACTAGCAGCAAATAAAAGCAAAAGCATTGCCTTTGCCTCATCAAATTAAAAAAAAACTTATAAAAAAATATCTAATCTGTAAACGCGAATCAAAAGTGGCAATCGTAAGTACACGGCGAGATGAATTAAACTCACTATAGTCTGTGGTCTGCATTTTAATTAATTAAGAGCGTGGGCTGATGGGAGTGGGGAGTTGTAGGGTTGCTACTATCGAATGAATCTTGAGATGTTGGTGCTTACTTACTTTGAAGGTGTATTTTTATTGAATTTACATTGAAATTGGACTTGCTGCATCTGAAGGTACACCAAGTTAGATTATTAATAGATAGAATATTTATTTTTACCAAATGAGGATAAATTAGATGATGATGTATTTTAAACTTATATCATCATTCCCCTACCCTTCTCCAGCTATATTAGGGTCAGCTTCCAGTTTAACCAGACGCGGTTGAATATCTGCATTTTATACAAAGCGACATCCACTAACGACAGCCGATACCGACGGCTTTACGTACTCTCCGAGGCATGGAGCGGTCTCGTTTTGTAAAGAATGGTCGCCCATCTTCAGGCTGACTGCTAGAATCGAAGCTTCACCTAGCAGATCGATTATCGGTTCGGTTGATCAGCGTAGTTATTACTTAGCCACGAGCGACTTTATCTTAAACTTATAATTATATTATTATCAACCCGTTAAGTGTCCCACTGAAAGGCACGGGTCTCTTCTCAGAATGCGAGGGGTCAGAAATTTAGTCTTAACTTTTAGATAAAAATTGCCATTTTTTTATCGTGGATGGGTTTGCACTTGACCACAATCTCACCTGATGGTAACTGTAGATGTGGAACATTATAGAACAATTAGAATATCAATTAGTGCCATCGCTGTGGAACAAGTATTTACATTACCTAGTTCCGTCGAAGTTACATCGAACTTGCCTAGCCAACCCACCCACAACTAGCACCACTACATAAATAGGTGACCCTACAGTAGAGCAACAGTCGGTGTTTACGCACGGAGACGCCTCGTGACTTTCCGCCGACATTCGTTCCTTGTCGCCACGCTCACCGAGAGCCTTGCTCCATTAAGAAAATTAATGTTTTGAGTCACCGGCCGCGTCTTGCGGTAAGAACGTATTGTGAATCAATTACCTGGATGGTATGAACACAATGTTTTTGTTACACTTTATTGATTTGATGGGCGCTGGGTATATATTATTATATGGGGCTATATATAATGGAGCTTGTGTTTTATAAGCGTTGATATTTACGTGATGTGACGTAAGTAAGCTACGAAGTTCAGTAATAAGTAATAAATTCAGTAATCAACTATATATAGTTACGTGAGGAGATTCAAGAAACACCGATTAATACATAGTAACATAACACTTACACTTATAATAAAACATATTGTCTAGCTTTTATCATCACCCATCAAATCATTCGGTCCTTTGATACGGACACATTTGACAATCATTAGTGGTAGTCAGCACAAAAATCTTGACAGCCAGTCTTTCGATCAGTCAGATCAGTTTTGCCCAGAAATTGGGTTGCGGGGGTAGTAGTCGCTTCGGTTAAAATATTGACATTCAGCTGCATTTGGTTAGATTAGAAACCGACCCCTTTATATTTGGGCATGACTAAGTACTGATTTTTTGAGTATAATGTTAATGAATTCTTAATATTTGGCTTATTGCCTCGACATATTAAGTACGAACTGCTCTGTAATTGTGGAATTGCCGCACCCCATCGTAGACCACATCGTTGCTTAACATCAGGCGAGTTGTGATCAAGCGCAAGCCTATCTAAGATAAAAAAATGTTACAAAATAAACATAAAAATTTAACCTTCAAAAACCGCGGCTTAGTTATTTACTCACAAAACATTTTTAGCACACATTACAAACACCGCGAGCGCACAACGCGGCAGAACCGGCATTCGTCGCCGGATTCATTTCCTTTCGGTGATGGATGGCTGTGTATCTTCAATGAGATTTATAATGGTGTGTCACAATGGTGCGCGTGATGTGAGTCCGAATACAGATTGATGCTAAACTTGTAGCTGTTTGTGAAAGTTGTAAAAGGGTTAGTTTATGTTAGTTGATATAATTCCCTGTATTAATGTTACAACAAAAAAGGATGTAAGTATTCCAGGAAGGGCAAATATTCGAATGGAAATCATCCGAATGGCAATGACATATTCGACGAAGGGCAATTTTCACGAATGATGAAATTGCCATTCGTGGCATAAATATGCTGGACGATGTCCGTGGTCTAGTGGTTCGAGTACCGGACTGCTGATCACGAGATCGTGGGTTCGA
Organism: Acronicta psi; assembly: GCA_946251955.1. Lineage (NCBI taxonomy): Eukaryota > Metazoa > Arthropoda > Insecta > Lepidoptera > Noctuidae > Acronicta > Acronicta psi. The sequence continues at coordinate 1,827,844 of OX276475.1, read as the reverse complement.
TTCCCACAAGACACAAATATTTATGTGATGAATATAAACGTTTGTGTTTGTCTGGGTGTTTCCTATGTATTATAAGTATGTATTTACAAAAAAAAAGTGTATAAGTACTCTAGCTTCCCGTCAGCGGCTTCGCCCGCGTGGTCTTATAATTTTTTCTCCCGTTTTTGCAACATTTTTAATTACTACTCCGCTCCTATTAGTCGTAGCGTGATGATATATAGCCTATAGCCTTCCCCGATAAATAGGCTATCTAACACGGAAAGAATTTTTCAAATCGGTCCAGTACTTTTTGAGTTTATTCGTTACATACAAAAATACAAATCTTTCCTCTTTATAATATTAGTGTAGATTACACTAATATTATAAAGAGGAAACAAGTACAAGTACATAGTACAAATTCTGCTTAGTTTGGGACTAGATGGTGCTGTGTAAAATGTCCCAGGAGAATTTATTTATTTAAATACCCATTAAATTATAAAAATATAGTCCACGAATGACAATAGACCAAAAAATTTAAAATTGCCCATCGTGGAATACGTCAATTGCCATTAAAATAATCGCCCTTCCTGGAATACATCAGTAAGTACCTGCTTCCATTAATAAATGGAAATAATTATTTACATTAACTTTTTTGGGTAACACAAGCTTGTGTGTTATGATTTACGTAATATAACATACTGTCAACACTGTCATTCTTGAAGTGTTAGGCAGAGGAATACTAATGTACACCTACCCTACACCGGTATGTTTCAATCCCATGTAATAGGGGCAAGCCTATTGCCATTCATTATTTGACGTTGTTTATGTTTACTTAGTCAAAGTGGAAGGGAAAAGACAACGAGGCCGCAGTCCCACGCGTTGGACGGACCAGATCCGCTCCACTCTTTCAAATACGGTTCACGATGCTGTCCAGGCGGCGGATGACCGAAACTGGTGGCGAAGTATCATCCGAGAAAAAGTGATTCCTAGGGAAGGTCACGACCCTCAGCATTGAGGAGTGCGACTAAAGGAAGGAAGGAAGGAAGGATGTTTACTTAGTCAGGTATATTTACAACAGAACAGGAGGTCACCGAAATCGGCCCAAATGATGTACCGAAGCTACATTTATTGGAAAAAATACTCTGTGTTACGCTGGTTAAAACTCTAGTCGTACTTTTTTTTAATGTTGACTGGGGGATGAGAAAAATAACGTTTAATATGAGAAAAATCACGACCTTTCCGCACACTATTATCTGTTTCGTAATGATTTCATAGTAAAAACTGTCAGTGTCAGTTTCGGAATGTCAAACGCACGCCATTGCGGCAGATTATTATCAGTTTCTTAATGATTTCACGGTAAAAATCAGTAAAAACGATCAACTATCATAAATACCTCTGGTACAAATTTGGGCTGAGTTGTATGGGCTTTTGATGACCTCGTTTCACGGAACAACTGTCTGTATTCCATACATGATCATGCATGATCTTGAAAGGAATGCTATACCTTCTTGCCTTGTCTGTCGAGTTATATACCTACAGGTATATTACTCTTGCATCAGTATATAAACATAGGTTGATATAAAGTATTCACTGTTGAGTAAAACTTTCGGCACTAAAAGGATTAGTTGGTGGTGGTACGTAGTTAGTTATGCGCAAGTGTGGTGTGTATACCTGACGTAGGTGTCACGGAAACGCCTGGTGCTTTCACCCTATTTAATATTTTAAACGATTTTATAGGAGAAGGATTTGTTGGGAATGTCCACTTGTGTCCATTTTGGTTTGGTCGGCGCCATATTTTAAGGTACATTTCTAGAAATAAAACTGTGAAACCCACATTTAATTTCGTGCAAAAGAAAATTGTTTAGGCTTGTATTGCTGTTATCCTAAACGTGATATTGTTGGAATGTTTGAAGTATTGCGAGAAGACTGAGTAAAAGGCTTCTATTTTATTGATTTAAATGGTTCCATTGTTGGTCGTTCTGATACGATGAAAAATAAATAAATAAATCCTGTGTTCGGACTTTAGCTAGTTACAAGTTTACTATACATGTGTATAGTAGTAAGATAACCTATAATTACAATTAGTAAACCCAATAGTACAATTGTTACAAGGCTCTAGAGGATCTCCGTTCTTTAATAAATTAAGTAGGCTGCATAATTTAGCCGAATCGACCTACCATTATTGTGTCACAAGTTTTTTTCAAAGATAAGTACTTTATATTTTAAAGATAAGTACTTTAGCCAATCCTCTCAGTTTTATTTTTTTCGTTTTATCTATCAGTCCAAAATAAAACCCAATCCCAAACTTTATCCATAACGGTCGCGTCTCAAACGGAAAATAATTACAAAACTTTCAGAAAAAACCTAGGCTGTTCTATAAAAGACCGCCCGATCTATCATAATGTAATTGAACCAGACGGAGAAAGTAGTTATGGTCGAAACGAGTCTCCTTGCTGGGGGGAATTTAGTTAAAAGGTTGGCCATAAGGTCTAGTTTACATTAGAGTAAGGTAATATGCACGCTAGCAGAGATGGAAAAGATATTATGGAACAACTATAGAGGAAAAGTCAACCTATAAAGATATGAGTGTGTCCATTTACTGTCAAACTGATTTTAATGTGAAAAATAAAAGAATTAAGCGTTATTAAGATATAAATTATCAAAATATTTAAACTGCAAACAAACACGCTGATATTAAACTATTTTTTATTTTCTTCTTTTCAGTTTGGTTACTAACAAAGAAAATCTATACAAACTATTGTATTGTCATCGGTCTTCGATAAGTGTGAAAAGTTCCAAATTAATCCGTCGTTTTGAAAGGGGTGAACATCACGTTCAAAGATTGCGTTACACAAATACATAGATTCATAAATACATACCAAGCTAATAAAAGCCTTATAAAAATACAACCATTTCCATTCTTTTGAAAGAAGTAAAACTAACTATTTATATATAACTAGCTCTTTGCCGCAGCTTCGCTCGCGCTAAGTTTGAACCCCGTTTTTTTCACAAACAAACCCGACTTTGTTTTATATATTAGATTTAATAATGGAACTATTATATCTGACATTTCTAAGTTGCATTCTGTAATATTCTAATTTGAATACATGGCTTTTTGAATTTCGAATTTGGCAGACGACTGAGCATTCACAAGAGATTGTTAGGTCAACTATTTGTTTTAGTAGAATCAACTTGGATGGTAAACACGAACTACTGCGCGATGACGCTCTCTATCCCAGAGGAAGTTAAACTTCCTTGGTTAGTGTAACAAACTCAATTAAAAAAAAATTGCTGCAGGAAGAGAGGCTTCCTTTTTAGTAAAATGAGGAAATTGGCAATTTACAAGCCAAAGAGCCACTTTGATAACAATCTTTTGAAGTTTTAATCGATATATCGCTGTATTTTAAGAAAATCGATATTGCCTCAGTAAAATATGATATCTTAGTAGGTATGGTTTAATATTTTCACTATATAATCATACAGATCATCAAACATAATGTTATTTTTTTCATAACTGTTTTTGATGTAAATACAAATGTTAATGTTTGTTTATTCAAAATTGAAAATGTAAGAAAATTACGCCATTTTGGCACACTTTTATCTGTTTCATGATTTCATGGTAAAAACTGTCAACTTGACAGCTGTCATGTACCTCCGGTAAAAATTTGGGCTGAGTTGTATAGGCTTCTGATGACCTCTTTTGCAAACGTTTCTGAGAAGTCAACAGTTAAGTTTAGTATAACTTTATTCATAAGTACGTTATCCATCACTTATGCAAAATGATCAGAACCCATTTTTTTGTACATATTTGTAATTTATTTATTTAAGGCACAACAAAAATGACAACACATACATTAAAAATATAGGGTACATATTACGCTAATGCTATCATTAATAACAGACATGCACGACATTTAAAAGAAATTTTGAATTGGAACATAGTAATTATCCATAATTATGAAAATTACAATAGAAATTAAAGTTTAAAATTGAAATTACATATATATAAATAGGCATTTTTATCAATATTGTATTATAGGTTCAGTGTACGCTAAGTTGTAATTATAACTTTAACTCCGTCCAGAGAAAGACAGATCTCTAAATTCCACGTTTTAACCTATGAATATTTACAACGCTGCACTCCCAACCGTTTCATACGAGGCAGCCGAACTGTCCTAATGTACCCGAGGCCTAAGCCCGCACGCGACCATTACTTATGCATTAACCCTGGCTAGGCTAGTAAGCGGTCCCCGAGGCCCGAAGGCGCGTTCGCATGATTTTATTCTTCCACTCTTCTGCTATAAAACTCGTTCGTATCACGAGAACAACTTTTGACAATCAATCTGTTACGTGAGACTTATTGTAATTGCTTTTTTTCACGTGTTCTCTGCGCATTACAGAGAGATGTGTGTTATTTCTGTAGGTGTGTGTGTGTAAGTATACAAGGCTTCGATTTCGATTTCGGGGTTATAAAGACATTCTAAGTACTCTTTTTTCTTAGTATGTAACTTAAGATGTACACTAGTTGATTACATATTATTGTCTTGCCTATCTTATCCCAATTCACTCAAGTTCGGCGCAGTATATCATATTAGCCGTCTTATCGTCATTCAATTTTTTTTATGGTCATACTCTTTTGTTCGATTAAGGAAAAATGAGTACCTAGTTTATCACTAGATGGCGATGTTTCCAAATTTTTAATCACGTTATGGTCGAAGTAACTTTTAGTACCTAATATCTTTTTGTTATTCTGTACACACCTACAAAAGATTTTAGCCTGTGACCGGTAAATGATTTTAGGTTAAATACAATTTTCTACAAGCGTATAAGTTTGTGTATAATTAATGATGTGATAAACACCTTTCTTATACAGACCATATTTTCTTATACAGACTTTCTTATATAGATTCATACCCTCCCCCCCACATTCATACTCAAAACCTTTCTGATAACATGATCTTCATTTTTATGCGTTTAATTTCTATAGTTTCTATAGTAGAAACTGAAAAGTCTCGAAGAAATAAAATTTGCAAATTCACTCTCTAATATTTTATAACAGACTCCAATTTAAAATCCAATCCAGTTACTTTGATCCAAACAAAAGACCAACCCATCCAATTACCGAAGCCATCTATCTCAAAGAACATCTTTGTAAAAACAAAAACAAAAAGTCAAGAAACAAAAATTACAAAAAGAAAACGTCAAGAAAAAATTAAAACATATCAAAAACAAATTGTATCTCCCTGCGCTTGAAAAGATGATTTCCTGTATGTCAAAGAAATCTGTGAGCTAGTTTCCTCCTGGATTGGATATCGGCTGCATCTGAAATGAAACGCTCTACACCGTATATTTTAAAGGTAAACCCGTTTTATTATGTCACATGTTGTCGGCGAACGATATGAAATGTATTTTTAAAGATATCGCATGAATTTTTGTTTTTGTTTTGCAATTATAGATTTACTGGGATAGGACTAAAATTATAATGGTTTTATTAAATGACTAAAATAAAATAAGCAGTCATGATGATATAGACGTGACTGATGATGTTTAAAAATATTATTATAAATGACGTATTTCCATAAATTCGAGAACTGCATAAACTCGTGTGAGCTAAAACATAGTTTCAGTAGGTTTTATATAAAAAAATATACAAACACTAAAAACAATATTTCAATCCATTTTCCGAATCTTCAAGCTGCACTATTTTTTTCAAATAATATTGCTAAACTAAACACTCTTTAATCAATCCATAAATTCGCATAATGCTACAGAACCGTAGCATGCTACGCCGTAGCCGTAGACCGCTACGACGTAGCCGTAGACTACTACGAAAAATATAAGACATTTGAGGACTTTTTGAATGCAGAAATAAGAATAAATATCTTGAGCCGCGGACATCTGAATGTTTTCTTCCAGCGGAATAAATTGAAAAGCTGGTTTTTACAAGGAAAAGGTACACAAGGCATTGAATTACTGAGGAACTGGGCCGATCACTGCGGCCGACCTACCTAGGAAGACAAGTAATTGCAGCTAAGAAACTGTACATTTTCACAGTAACAACGCATTCCAGCATGATGTAATAAATTAAATAGAATGAATCTGGATTTAAAAAAATTACAATATTAAAATTATGAATAAAAATTCATCGGCGAAAATGTACGCGCATAATTTCCTAACAACCACAGATATTTTATTGTGTGCATTATTATCAGGGTTTATTGTAAGATTTTTAAAAATAATGGATATCGCAGGGTCGCTAATTTAAAAAAAAATTAAAGTGAAACCTCGGATTTCGGGATCCTCATTCCTATCTAATTCCTATAAACTGAATCCTCGGCAAGTACCAATAGGTACTTGGATATCAATTTGAACATATTTCAAACGTCCCAGGAAACAAAATATATAAGTGCTTCCTTCACCCAGCCTTTTACCACAGTTTGTTAACGATCCAATAACTTTAAGTAACGTCTCTGAGTGCGACAATTAGTTCAGAAGTCGCTCGGCCAAACATGACGTTAGTCTTCTTCTTAGCCTTTTTCCCAACCAGGTTGGGGTCGGCTTCCAGTCTAACCAGATGCGGCTGAATATCAGTATTTCACACGAAGCGACCGCTATCAGACCTCCGCAACCCAATTTCTGGGCAATACCGAGATTGGAAGGATAGACTGGTTGTCAGGCTTTTTGGACTTCTGACTACCACTAACGATTGTCATAGGTGTTCGTATGACAACCGGGACCGATAGCTTTACGTGCTCTCCGAGGCACGGAGGGGTCTCGATGTGTTAAGAATGGTCACCCATCCACAGACTGACCTCGGCAAGCGTAGCTTAACCTTGCAAATCGGTTGATCAGCGTTGCGATAACTTAGCCACGAGCCCCTCCTGACGTTAGTAAACATATAAAACCTATTTCACACTCCCTCGTACAATGATCACTGATCCGCAAGTCATCAAGCCTATCCATCAGCATGAAAATCAGAAAATCAGTGACAAGAATCATTTTCACTGTTGACTGGCTCAGTGGCTCCCTCTGAGGGGCTATTAGCTCTCAGACGGGCGGTCATTTGCACCGCTCTGCCCTGCAGCGGATTGCATATCACTGTCGCGTCGGTTATTACACTAATTATGCTCAGGTCCTACTTGACTGTTACTGAAAGATTGTCATTAGTCTTGACTTCGTTAGGATAACTTCATATTTTAATTTAAATTGCCTTTTAGAAATGCGATTCTCAATCATTTGTGTGTATTTGACGATGTCTACGGTCTAGTGGTTCGAGTACCGGACTGCTGATCACGAGGTCGTGGGTTTGATTCCCACAGGACACAAATATTTATGTGATAAATATAAGTATTTGTGTTGTCTGGGTGTTGTTTATGTATTATAAGTATGTATTTACAAAAAAAATATATAAGTATTAAATCCATTGTCTAGTACCCATAGTAGAAGCTTAGCTTAGTTTGGGACTAGGTGGTGCTGTGTAAAAATGTCCAAAGATATTTATTTATTTTTGTTGATGTTTTGCTTCAGATCTTCTAAATTTCTCAACCGATTTTAATCCATACATCACTACATATTATAAAACAAAGTCCTCCGTCGCGTCTGTCTGTCCCTATGTATGCTTAGATCTTTAAAACTACGCAACGGATTTTGATGCGGTTTTTTTTAATAGATAGAGTGATTCTTAAGGAAGGTTTATACACACAAGGTTTATACATACCACGCTGGCGAAGCCGCTGGCGGGAAGCTAGTACCATATAAAACAGGTTAGGTTAAGTGTGCAGTGTGGGTGTACATAAGTGCATCTCTGCCTAACCCTTCGGGCATTACAGGCGTGATGGTATGTTACTTAAGTATCAATGAAATATCTAATTCTCGTAATACCATTACTATTCACAGACATAAATCAAAACTTAACACTAAAGTTCCGATGGGGTATAAAAAGCCGGTACATGAAATATTTTGTTATCTTTGATTTTAAATGTAATTAATGTTTTGTAATAAAACTTTTTCCAACGAAAACCAACAAGCTAGAAAATCAAGAAGCGCCACTTGGAAACTTGTATCATTGTTGCTCGCAAAAGTTTGCGAAACATTTTGCAGCTAACTTAATTAGGAGTTAAAAAACTTGTTTTAATTTTTTCTTGATAGTACTTAAAAGTTTGTATTACAAAACGACTCTGTGTTTTTACGTTAATGTTTTTTATTTGTTTTCTGAACGATAGCTCGTTTGAGGATTATATGTATGATGAGTAATGGGACGAAGGGGGCAATGGCTGAGATGATCAACTTCTACGCATAGGGTAGTAGGTTGGTTTCCCACACGGATCAAACAAAGTGGTCTTTGTGTGTTTTTAACGCATCAACAGATGCAGGTGACCTATAACCAGACTTTGTGCAAGTCTAGCCTTTGTTCAACTGTTGAAATCTTTGGCTTATATGATGACGAAATGAATCGATATCGAATTTGAACTTTATGTCAATGGAATAAAGGTTAAGACAGGTCTTCGTGATATACACCAGCAATTATCTTTTTCAAATATGATTTTTTATTCGCTTACTCGAAACCAACGTCAAACTCTTTTTTTCCTATCCCACAAATAAAATGAATACGGCCATATTACTCGCGTCGGCCATACAGGGCATCCCAAAAAGTAGCAAATAAAACTTTTTTTGTCAGTCGCATTTATATGACATCGCATATCAACTTCATTTTTATTTGACGCATATATCCGCCGGTGGCATTTGCGGGGTTAACCAATTCACCTTTGCCGTACCTTTTCGTATATGGGCGTATCCTACCTACTCTTTCTTTATAGTGTAAGATAGTGTAATAAAGAAATGGGAGTACATTTGTACAGAGGAAAAATGGTGTAGTTTTGGTGACGGTACTTTTGCGTGTTTTTATTATAAATTAATTTTCAAGTTTGATCTCATTGTCTTCGTTTATATTAAAGTAGTGGTTGATTTCATTTCGCAAGAGGTGATCTCCCGTAATGAAAGAAGCACTTGGCTTAAAGATCAATAGTACTATTTTTATAAGCATTTAAGGTGTATTCCGTGTCGGAGATCCTAATAAAATAAATTAAAACCGTATGTTATTATAAGCATTGATAAGTGTTGAGGTAGTTAAACTGATGTACAATATACATTTTACGTCTCATAGAGGCCAGTCTATGCTATTAATCGGGCACAAATCCAAACATCGAGCTGCTCTATTGAAAACTGCTTAACCTGGGAACTGAACTCTGGACCTCATTCTCAGTAGCCACGTTAACGACCACTGGACTACTTGAAGCATATTTTAAGTACAAAAATAAAGTACGCAATTAAGTTGTTATTCAAAGAAACTAAATATTTGTGGCGTTTTTAAATCGTGTATAAATCGCATGATTAAACATATACCCGAACATATTCAGTAAACATAATTATAAAGACAAAATATTTATTTTGTGACAGTCCTTTGGGGTCATTGTAATAAATGAGTGTCCACACTTTTTCAACCTTAAAACTACGTGATCGTTTTTAGTCTTTGTCCCAAATACATTGGAGTCGGTTTCCATTGCAACCAGGTGCGACTTAACATCAGTATTTTACACCAATCGACAACCAGACCTCCGCTACCTAATTACTGGGTAATACTGGTACTAATAAATAAAATCATAGAAACGGTCGATCATAGAACCTCCTCCGGTTTTTCGTTGGCTAAAAATTTGTCAGGCTTTAACCAACTTCGGCAACTTTGCGCTTCTAACTACCATTAAAGATTTTCATAGGTGTTCGTTGACAACCGGGAAAGGTTCTCTAAGGTAGAGGAGGTTTCCGATGAGTTAAGAACTGTCACCCATCCATAGACTGACTGTAACAGGCACAGCTTAACTATACAGATCGATTGATCAGTGTACATGCATCGGTAGCTTATAACTTTTGTGTAATTTTTAACCCCCGACGAAAAAACGACGGGGTGTTATAAGTTTGACGTGTCTGTGTGTGTTTGTGTGTGTGTGTGTGTGTGTGTGTGTCTGTCCGTGGCATCGATTTGAAATGTGAATTACTCGGGAGTGTTCTTAGCTATGTTTGATGAAAATCAGTCCAAGATGGCCGCCGCTACAAAATAGCGAATTATATATTTTTTCACAACTCCTTCAATATGGGTATCAAATGAAAGGGCTTAACTAGGAGAATACTATGATAAATTTCAAATCCAAGATGGCCGCCACAGAATAGCAAACTACATTTCATGTCGGGTGTTTTCTAAATTTTTAATTAAGTAATGAAATCGAAATTAATATCTTGTCTAGGCTAAATGACGACCATTTTGAGTACAAGTGACACATACTTTCGCAACAATTTATAAACACAAATAATTGTCAACGCAAATAAAATTATTTCCTTTACTATTTTTTTAACAAATCTTTTGTCTTTGACTTTCATAGTAAAATATTTGTGTACAAACATGTGTCGTATTTGTACAATAACTGGTTAGTGAGCGGCTCCCTTGTGGCATATTACTGCAATTATATGAGTACACGACCTTTTGGACCGCGTAGTGTGAACTCGATTGCATTAATTTACTTGTTAATTATTTGAATTTGAACTCTATGTATGTGTACGTAAAGCTCACATGGTAAGCAACAATAATACCAAATTGTAGAATAAATTTGTCTAGTTAATATCTGGTAAATATGGATTTGTTTGTCGTAAAATTTAAGTATGGTGTTCTGGGTTTGATTCCCAAGGCGGCAAAGTGTTGTTATAGAAAATTATTTGTAGCAATTCGTAGTTTCGATTTGAATAATAGGTGCGTGTCGTAATAAGTTGGACATTAAGACATACATTGGTAGCTTGAGCATTCGTAATTAGATAGCGCTAATAAATGTGTTATTGTATTGAAATTCAAGTGGACTGATTTTGTGACATTTGCGACATTTTCTTTGGCGCCAATATTTACCGTACCGACATAGGTAAGTATATCTAATAGCTTTTTCTGCCTCGTTAGCCTAGTTGTTCCAAACACGACTGCTATGCAGAGGTCCCGAGTTCGATTCCCGAGTTGAGCGTTGTTGGATTTTTCTGTTTACCTAGTTAACTTGGGAGTCTCAATTTGAGCCTCGATGATGGCAATAGGCTCGCCCTTTTTACGTGGAACCTAAACATACCGGCGAACTGTGGGTGTACATTGGAACATCTCTGCCTAACCCTTCTCCCTGAACACACAGAAAATTCAACATATAACGCGAAGCCACAGAAAATCCTACTATAATATAATACCAAATACGACATCAAAAGGTACTCGTAATGAAGAACACCTACGATTTGAGGGAGAATAATGAAGTGAAGTTTTTTCATACAATGTAAGTACATTGTATGAAAAATGTATATTAAAGTAGTGGTTGATCTCATTTCGCATGATGTGATCTCCCGTAATGAAAGAAGCACTTGGCTTAAAGGTCAATTTGTACATTTGTATTTTTATTAGCATTTAAGGTGTATTCTTTGTCGGAGATATTAATAAAATAAATAAATAAATAAATATAGATGTTATTATAAGCATTGGTTAATTTTTAGGTATACTGATGTACATACATTTTACGTCTCATAGAGGCCAGTCTATGCTATTAATAGGGCAAAAATCGAAGTGTAGTTTTTTCATACAATTCGCACTTATGAACTTTATGAATACCTTACATTGACATTTTGAACTTCGAAGTTCAGAAATACAGTCAATGTAAGTACATTGTATGAAAAAACTTCACTTCATTATTCTCCCTCAAATCGTAGGTGTAACCGCTTGGAATTTTATCATGGACGCCATGTCGGCCCGGATTCGTGCTCCACGTCGAAACAGAAAGATTTAATTGTTGCGAGCGGACGTGACGCCCGTGCGATACGTGGCGATCGTGGAAACTCCAGCGATTCGCTTTAGTTTGCCGTTCCCAATCCAGTATATTGTTTATGAGTAAGTTTTATTGGTTTTTTTTTCATTTGACTTTTTTAAAACTTTTTTTTATTAAGTTAATTGATTATTTTTCTACTGCCTCATAAGTTTAGCGGTCATTAGGATGACTGCTACGCCCTGGGTTCGATTCCCATCTTGAACAAAAGTAGTAGACCGGAGTTTGGATTTTGGATTGGATTTAACTAGCTTTATCAGTAAGAGATAAAATGAAATAGTATTTACAAATGCAATACTTTTAGTTATTTAATCATGTTAGTACGAAATAGATAATATATAATATGACAACTACATTTCCGAAGGGGTAGACAGAACTGTAAACCCACTGTCTGCTGGAATGATTTTCAAAACATTTCATAGAAATATTAATAACACTACTTTACCTAGGAAGTCAAACTCGCTTCTAAGATCAATAATTCAATAATACAGTATCAGTAATTCAGCATCATTGTGGTACTCGTAAAAAACCACGAACAAAAAACTACTGCAAAAAAAATACACAGACATCCTACTCACTAATTTTTATGTAATTTATGTCTAAGAAATTAACTAAGTGTTGACCCCTGGCAGTGTCTGACGGGCAAAAAAAAATTGATGTCTTCATAAATTTGATTTAAGGGTAGAAATATAACATGGGTCTTGAGTAATTCTTTATCTCGCGCTACAGATACACAAAACGGAGTGAATTCGTACTACATGACTATTTATCTACATTATGGTATTACTTTTTTATAGAGTTAGGGTGTTCGAGTCTTTACTCTTTGTTAGTTTTGAAAAATACTATTCATTCATTGTTGTACATTTACTTTTATTATGATCATTTGAACATATCACGGCTGTATTCCTTGTAGAGTTAGGCAGACGATGTACTTATATCCCCGTGCATTAGGGGTGGGTCTTTTAAGCTTTTCATAAGTTTCACTTTTTGGAACAGTGCCACTAGTTTCACTTTTCAAATGTTAGGTAAGTACTTTTGTAAAGTTATTTTTTTTTTATACCACTGAGGTGGCAAACAAGCATACGGCCCGCCTGATGGTAAGCGGTTACCATAGCATATGGACGCTTGCAACACCAGGGGTATCACTCGCGCGTTGCCGACCCGAAAAACCTCTTAGAGGTTTATGGAGGATTCACTGTGCCTACAGTTTGAGGGAATATTCCTCTTACTGCCAGCGCAGCGCATCCTTAGAAGGAGCTCTGGCGACCTTACTCACTGCAGGAACACAACACATAATAAAGTGTGTTATTTGGCTGCAGTTTTCTGTAAGGTGGAGTTACTTCCCCAGATGGGTTGCTCCAGATTTGAGCCATAAATGGCTGTGCCCTACCTCTCTAAAAATATATGGTTTTTACTATTATTAAAGGTAACTTTATGGTCTAATTGAATTAAAATATTTTTATTTTAAAACCGCGCACAAATCAAGGGAAGAATGATTAACATTAGCAATCTGCTAATTACATTATTAACCTACCATCGTAGCTTACCATCACGCCTATATTCTCGAAGGGGTAGGCAGAGGCGTACTAATGAATACCCACGTTTCGCCGGTATATTTAGGTCCCATGTAATAGGGGGCGAGCCTATTGCCTATTAAAAACTAGGTTTAAAACATATGACGGTAAAATTTTAAACACAAGTCCTCAAAAATGATCCAATAATATCAACGGTGATAAATCTAGAGGTGCAGTTAGCGCCACCACCAAGTATTTCATCATCTTTTACTGAAGAAAACTCGAGTCGGTTTTACCGACAGCGGAGAAAGAAACTCAGCGGAAAACACCACAGCTAATTACAGGCAAATCAATCGTGATTGTTACACCAACGTTACAAAGCCGTGTAACGCAATATAAACTAAAATAAAAGCCGTTTAGGGACGTGCGAAGATCTCCAAGTAGTGCTCAACAGTATTTACGAGTGCGCGCATCTTACTTTGTCCGGTTTAATTAAACCTTCCCTAGTACATTAATATCAATTATGGTAATCCGAAGTGGATTCAACTGCCGACCTTATTCGGGTATTCCGGATCTTAGTTTGTGGTGCAAGATTTCAATATAGCGATTTGATTGTGTGGGTTTGTGGGCATTCGGCTCCGCAGTGTTGCGTTTCCTTAGACGCTTTGTTTTGATATTGACAGAACACTTCTAAAGATTAATCCGACGATAGATTTTATCAGTTGTTAGTACATCAAAATGAATTGCATATCTGTTTAGATACACAAAATATGTATTTTTATTTTATGCAGAGGTAGGAGGACTTGTAGTCACGAGCATAGCCATGTAAACACTTACAAAAGGGCTAAAGCGATTTTTTCATCAACAATTACAACTTTGTGATTACACCAATGTCACTACAGTATTGGTTCATAAATACTGTGTTCATAATATCACAAACGTTCTATTAGTAATTTAGGAGAAAATCGATTGCACTTTTGTTAGTGTATACCTACATGTTTTTGCTAGTAACTGTACTTATGTACACCCACATTTCGCCGGTATGTTTAGGTCCCATGTGATAGGGGGTAAGCCTATTGCTATTAACCGAGCACTAATTCAGACTCTGAGCTGCTACTGGGAATTTCACAGAAAAACCCAACAACACTTTGCTTGACCCGGGATTCGAACCAAGGACCTCTAGCGTAGCATTCGCGCTTGGGATCACTAGGTAGTTAAGTAAGTACATGTCTAAATATTATGCGGATAAGTTTGAAAACTAAGTTTGGCCCTCAAAGCAGGCAGAAGCCAGAAAACCTCGTCTTTTCAAGTAGCCCTGCTCCACTTCTGAGAAGCCTACAAACTCTGAGGGAAATAGGAAGTTGTTCCACATTGCAAGTAGGTTGCTAAAATTTAATAATCGCTTGAAATTCTTTGCTTACTAGCTGTTAAATGTGGTGTTACATGCGTTCATTTTTCCTAATACCCCACGGTATTAGGAAAAAAAACGAATTCTTATACGAAATCTTTCTTAGCGGATGTCTCGACCCAGACTCTCAGATCTCGACGATACACCCAGAGTACATATAACAGGGGGAAACCTTTTGAATTTTTTACATACCTAAGTTAAAGGTCTATATTGCACGAGAAAAAAATATAAACTAAAAGTTATAGTAAAATTACCAAATCCCTACATATCAAAGGCGATGAGTTGAATGCATAATTTCTATCCAATGCTGTATCCACTTATTGACCTAAATTTCAGTATTTTAAATTGATGTGATCGGTAGTAAGGAGCCTAAAATAGAAATCAATCGATATTGACTTTAATTATTTGTGCTTTATTCACTTATGCATTACCGTTATTAGAGACAAGTAGTACATTGTAAGCGTGCCAGCTATGATCCTGGGTTCGATTTCTAGGTCGACCAAAGAATTGGTGGATTTTTCTGTGAAATTCCCAGTAGCAGCTCAGAGTCTGGAATTGTGCCTGGGTGATGGCAAGAGGCACCCTGCCTTCTACATAAGACCTAAGCGTACCCGCAATCTGTGGGCGTATGCCAGTACAGCTCTGCCTACTCCTTCGGGGAGTACAGGCGCGATGGTATGTTATTTTATGTAGCTTGGTAAATAATTGTAATCATCATCATAAATTTAAGAGCTCAGCTCTTGTCGGTGGAGCAATCGCCACTGTTCTCGATCTTCTGCCTTTCGTTTTACCTCTTGAAATAATTGTAATAGTGCACATTTAATTCGAATTTCAAAAAAAACTAGTAGTGATGTGAAAACTAGCGAACATTTTAAAACCAGTCTCAGAGACGCGATTAAAGCAAAGCGGAATAGCATTGAATTCACTGTTCATTAGTCCACTAAACCCAGTGAAAGCCACAAACACCTAACATTTAAACCTGTTTGTAGGTAGAATTACAAAATGTTCATCTAAAGAAATTACCTTTAGGGCTTCCTACGGCTTTTATGTAGTAATCAGTGCGCGTTCGATAAACTTTACGTCCCTTTTGAATACGTACAATTACGGGCAATAACTCCTTGTGGAATTGATTTTGGGTAGTGCTGCTTTGGTATCGATTTGGATGTTCGAATCGATTTACAAGCTACTCGATTTTATTAAGTATTCATTTAATTGTTAGTTTAGATTTAGTCAAATGGTAATATTTAACCACCCTATGTGGTGTACATACCTACATACACTAAATACATCAGCAATTTTTAAGTAAGAAATATTTTCTGTAACTTATGCAATAGCCTTTTTATAGCGTCGTTGCAAAAGGTTTAATTTGGAAGAAAAAAAATTTATTTAATTTGAATATGAACTCTCAAGGTTTGATTTTGTTATAATTCACGAGATTCAGAAATTAAGACCACATAAATATGTATGTAAACAAGAACTTTTTAAAACGAAGTACCTAGTATTTAAATATTTTTTTTTAGTAATATACAGACATATACAATGTAAAGCTACTCCAAAATAAAATAAATAAACGTACGATATTTGAAATTAAAATATCGTTCTTTTTTTTCATTTTACGGAACATCACTAATAGTCATTCGCAGCAATAGGCGTTAGTATTACAGTCCCTACGCATTTTACGTAGACTTTTATGGGGGCAATGAAACGCCGCAAGATTTTAGAGTTATGACGCTATTTTGTGCTGCGTAAGATGAAGCATTCCGCAGTGTTGTAGTCAGCACACTCGGAATGAAGATGATAATTTTAGGGCATCGCTCGTTTTGTGGCATACTCTCCCTTTTATGAGGTTCACGTAAATCACTGAGTGTTTTGATGTACGGTGGTTTTAATAAGCGGTTATTGTAGTACAGTTGGAGTTTATTATGTTTTTTTATTTTGAAGAGAAGATTATTTTCGACTGGTTCTAGGAAAGAGTATGAGGAAGGACCTGGGAGTGGGCTTTACCCAGCAGTAGGACAGCAATGGCTAAGAAATAAAAGAGAACATTTTATTTTTGCTAGAACCTTAGGGTTCGATTTTCAGGTTAAGTGTAATGTTATTGGGTTTTTAAACGAAATTTTCAGTAATAGCTCGGTGTCTGATTTTAGCCTATTAGTGACAATTAGGCTTCCCCTATTAGATGTATCCTAAAACGGTCCGGTGAACTGTATGACAGCAAGACACCTCTGCCTGCCCTTTTAACGATACAGGCGTAATGGTATTTAAAACATTAATGTACGATGAAAGTTTTGTAGGTAAAGCTTATAAAAAATCCATAAAACAAAGGGTAGTTTAAAATCACTAAAGCTGAAATAAAAATTCAAATAAAGAATACTAAGTTTCAATCGAGCGCAGGTAAGTAGGTGAAAGTTACTCCGCTTCAAAGTACCATTAGATAATCCATTCTAAAAGTAGGCTTAACAACTTGTGTATAGGCAGTTGCATGAACATTTTCATTCGAACAGAATTATTTTAGTTAGATTTTTTAAACGTCTTACATTATAGGCTTGACTGCTGATATGAATCGTTGCTCCAGACTTTCAGCTGGAATTCTGAGGCAATAATTCAAAATTTTATTTAATAAAAATAAATCACCTTCACTGTATTACTACAGAATAAAAAATAACAGAATGGCTACACTCCCCCCCCCCCCCCCCCCGTTAACGTCAGATACCTCAGGTCCCCCGCATTCTGCCGGTGTTCTTGCCGGACGGACTGCCAACAAACCCTACGCAGTTTCACGCACACATTTGCACGTGTACAAACGTAACTTTGACAAGTTTGACATTTGGTATTGTAGTGTGCAGCGGTATCGGAAAGTTTGTATGGAGTGTCACATGTGTGGTATTACTAACATAGCTTTAAATAAATATTGTTACTAACACTAAGTATGAGTCCTCGTCACTCGAAATAAAGAATTATTATTATTATTATGATTCTGCCCTGTATCGTAGGGGCATTTAACATGACATACCATCACGCTTGCGGTCCCTAAACACTCTACTTCTATTGGGTTAGGTCTACCTGTCCAGCTGGACTAACATGCACGCCGCGAGAAAATTTTGTCGACCCTTATGTCGTGCTTTTGTCTCGTTTTCGCACGAGGAAGAGCGAGACAAAAGAGTAGACAAAATTTTGTCGTGGCGCGCATGTTAGCCTGGATGGTCGTGGTAAATGTTCCTGTCCTCCTAAAATCCTATGCCCACGCAAAGGGCAAGTGGTGGCAAGTACGGCATCCAGCTTTGCCCCTGCTGCCTTGGGAAGGTGGTAGGGTCAAAGCAAAACTATCTACATATTTCCACTCAGAGTTTGCCGGTATTTAGGTCTCATGTAAGATTTAATAAGATGGGGCAAAGCTATTGAAATAGTGCTGCCGCTGAAATTTTCTAGAAACCAATAATACTGCTCGACCTGGGAATCGAACCCAGGATCTCAAGCTTAGCAGTCGTGCTTACAATCTACAAACACTGGGCTACGTTTACAAATAACATCTGTCTCTATATTTGTGTATCACGAATATACAAGATGGAAGGGACATCGCGCACATCCGAATACCATGAGTTCAGTACATGATTCTGGATGACGATGATGATCAGTGACGTCATTGCCTGTTAACTTGATATCCTTATGTTGCACTGAGTTCCCTTTGAGTAATCTATAAGCTTAGATGTACTATAGGACCACTAATATTACATTTACAGGGGTAAACAGACGCGAAGGGGTACCTACATAAATATATCATCATTCATCACGCCCATATTCATCGAAGGGTTAGGCAGATTATTGCTGTACTCTTTACTGTTATATTTTGCTCCTAGGCGGCGAGTTTATTGCTATTAATCGGGCACAAATCAAAATCCAGTAAGTACTGGGAATTTCATCAAAATACTTACGCTTTACTTGCGCTTACGACCATTCAATTAATAATAATCATACATCATCTTGTGTAATAATGACATTATGATTAACGGATTGAGTAGTAGTGTTTTTCATGGACCATTTATTACAAACAGGCTGATCTGTGTGCACGGAACAAATATTTGTATGGCCTACAGATAGTTGTTGCGGATCTTCTTTGTGTTCGTAAGGTTTGAAACAGCACAATGTACTGCAGTAATCACAAATTAAGAGGCCCGTTTTGACGTGTACCATACACAGATTTTTGGAGAGATTTGAATAAAAATATAAAATTCGGTGATCAATACTACGAATAAATAAATAAATAAATATCTTTGGACATTTTTACACAGCACCATCTAGTCCCAAACTAAGCAGAGCTTGTACTGTGGGTACTAGACAATGGATATAATACTTATATACTTTTTTTTTGTAAATAAATACTTATAAATACATAGGAAACACTCAGACAAACACAAACACTTATTTTATCACAATATTTATAGATATAGATATTTATCACAATAAATGTTTGTGTCCTGTGGGAATCGAACCCACAACCTCGTGATCAGCAGTCCGGTACTCGAACCACTAGACCACAGACGTCGTCATTAATAGGAATTGATTTTTAAGAGTTATAAATGTTAAATGATATTTACTTCTGCATTTCTCCAGTCAACAAAAAAAAGTGTACAGGCAAAAGTATATTTGTGTTTTGACAAAGATTGTAAAATGTGCAAAACGTAGATGTTGTTATCTACTTACATACCAAACCCTAAAACAGAAAATATTTTTATTGAAATAAAACTACTTTTTACGGATTTTATCGCGTTATATTGATATTGTTTTAATCCCGACGTTTCGGACCCTTTACAGCGTCCATGGTCACGGGTATTAGATTAATATTTTTATTTATATATAACATATGAGTAAAAACACAGATAGCCTGTATACTTATTTCTTTTATTGACTGTACATAGCATCTTATCTTACTAATATTATAAATGTGAAAGTTTGTGAGGATTGATGGATGGATGTTTGTTACTCTTTCACGCGAAAACTACTGAACGGATCTGGTTGAATTTTGGCACAGAGATAGATTTTAGTCTGGAATAACACATAGGCTACTTTTTATCCCGGTAAAATGTATGGTTCCCGTGGGATAGCGGGCGAAGCCGCTGGCGGAAAGCTAGTATATCATAATGCCGCGATAACAAAGTTTTTCATAATCATTAATTAAATGTGAAACGAAATTGTAGCCAGTCATAATTGCGTCAACCTACCGAACGCAGTCGCATCTTTATTAACCCTAAAATGTTCACGTGGAAAATTATATTTACGGCGAGCGAGGTGTGTTTAAAAAAATATAGCAAAAACGCCGCCTGGGGACGGATAGCCGGAAATAAAAAGGTCGTCACTGTAAAGCTTCGGATGTCTGCTAATAAAGGAAGGGAATCAGACTGTGTTGTACGGAGAGAACGGTTTTATTATTATGTCGCTAATGTTGGGAGTTATATTACATTTTTTTCGCCGAGCGACGTATGGGGGGTTATTGTTTTCGTCGTGTGACGACGTAATTTTTATGATGTCATTTTAAGTACTGCTTTATGCTTGTACATGTTTTTCTGAAAGCTGTGCCGTTGATATATTTGTTTTCGAATTTTTTCGTTCAGTTTTTATTGTCTCGTTAAAATTGCTTCTTTTGTCTAGTGGTCTTAAGTGCGGCTGCTACGATCGAGGTTCCGACTTTGATTCTCAGGTCGAGAACATATTTATTGGGGTTTTCTTTGTAATTTGTCTCTCTATTACTTGGGATTTAAACATACCGGCGAACTGTAGGTGTGCATCATTACACCTCTGCCCAACCCTTCGAGGAATACAGGCGTGATGGTATGTTATGTTATGTCCTTATTGCTGTTATTTTTAAACGAATAATGTAAGAATTACCATTATATTTGAATGAACAAAGTATCATAAACACGCCATAATATTAAATCGTTAATGCTTGTACTATTGGGTTGAAGTCTAAAGTTCAAGGGGTGTAGTGTGAACTTAGAACCCTCCACTTGATAGGCTGTTGCTGCTCAATAACATGTTCTTAATTTGTTCCTTTTTTGTAAACTTTACACCCCAAAAAGACAAGTAGTATGTCTTAATAGTAGTTCAATTATAATAGAAAAATAATGATGAATATCTATGCAGTAAATTTTCCTATAATCTAAACCCAAATAAAACTAAAACTGACCCAAATAGTTCCTCAAAATCATCCTCAAATATTGTGACCAACGTTGGTCGCGTTGGTCACAATTATTGAGTTACCAACACTGACGTTACCCAACACCAAAATATGTCCCTTTAATCCACTAAACTGAAACCCCTGATACTTCGGATTTCTGCTCGAGAATTTACGAATTTCAGTCCTCTCTGAAAATTTGCTTAGCGGGCCTTATAATGAAATCATGGTCGATCTTACTGCGTCCACACAAAATTGTTTTGACCTGTCTAGGTTTCTATCTGAGTCAGAGGAAATTTTACTTAAAGAATTTGTGTTTTGGACTTGGATATACTTGAAATTAAGCTAGTTGAAGATAATATGTCACCGTAAAAACCGTTTGATTATAATCTATATATCGCGAGATTGTGACGAAATATTGTTACCTGCTGCTATCAATTTAATGCATATTTTTTTCGCCTTTTTCCACAATTCTAACTTAACCTAACCAAAGATGGTCATTGTACGTAAATGGTGCAGATTACAACGGTTTAACGGTTTTTTAATTATTACGGTGACTTATAATGTATACCTTAATATGTTCGCGTTATTGTTGAGGAGTAAGGTAACACAACCCAAACATAATGTAATTCGAATAATCTCATATTCGTCAACCATTAACTTTCCCACTGCTTGGCAAGAGTGTGATTTTAGAATGTGAGGTAGGTATTAGGCTATATGATTCGAACTTGACAATGATTCACAGAAAGCCAATTAACTAATACGTTTAATGAAAAAAATAGGAAAACATTTTAGTCTCATCATTATTCTTTTCGAATTTCTTTATTGTCATGTAAAAGGTTATAAAATAAAACTATTTCCTTTCAAGTAATATACCTTACGTTTCTCCACTTAAAACATTCTTCTTAACTTACGTTGAGGCAGTACAGTAACCCGATCAAGTTAAAACGGTTGAGTGAACGAACAAAATTGATTCCGGGCGGGACCCTCGCGACCTGGTCGGATATATTGTGTTAAAACATGTACACTGAGGTACTGTAGGATTGAAATAAAACACGGACGTACTGGATATTGAAGAACACAATAAGGTATGCAATAATGTCTTATTGACGAGCTCAAGATGTTTAAATTTCGAATGATTAGATTTTTCTTGTTTTTTTTTAATACGTGAAGTTGACCTTAATAATGGAACTTCAGATATTTGATTCTCAATTTTCTATTTTAGTTTGTAAGCTTTCGGTAATTTTTTGAAATTTTATGTTTATAGATGATTGTTGCAGTTGCAGGGTTAATGAATATTTTTATTTATATGCTTTTGTTTGATGTAGACAGATATTATTGGTAGTATTCGACGTCATATTATCGAATTATGTGTAAAAGGAAATCTGTTAAAATATTTTACAGTATGTACGTTACTAAATTTAACGAATTCATCGTGAATTTCAAGCTCTTCAGCTGGCTTAATTTCAATTTATTGACGATCTCATATTAAATTTTCATCGTAAATTACGAGATTTAATCTCAATGAATACTCGGTACTCCAAATGTACAAATAATTTCGAAAATTCAATAATCAGTCTAAAAATATATTAATCCTTTTGCATACCAATTCATTATGAATTATTCACTAACAGTTATTTTATTTGTAAAAATATTTCCGACGCAATTATCGCAAATTAATTTGTTAAATAAACTGCAGTGCATCATAAAGGGTACAATGAAATAAAGCATAACCCAAAATGATTATAAAGCTCGACATTGTACCTACGCGCAAAGAGTCTTGAATCGATATTACAATAAAATACAAAAAATAATTGGAAAATCGACAGAAAATCTTAGCATACACTGCCGTGCACTGTAAACTATACAGCAGAACGTAACATCTGGCGTATCGGTCGGTGCGAAGATGCAATTGTTCCGGCTGGCGTGCCCACTAACTAGGTTGGCCTTCATTACTACATGCCATGTTAACGTGCACCTACGTGTATCACATGTGACGTGTGTTTATTGACATCGCGTTTCACTGTAATTATTATGCGGCGTGTTTTATTGCAATCGAGTGTAATGTACAATTAAGTGGGAATGTATGCCCATTTAATTGTTTATAATTAAGCGTGTGCTTGAATACGATGCGTTTATTAAATTGTGAAATAATGTTTGTTTTGTTGTTGTATGACGTTTTGATGATATGAAATTATACGAATGAGTTTGATGTTTTATTGAAATGGATTTATTGAATTGTGTTTTGTTTTTTAAATGATTTATACAGAAATATTATTTTGAGGCAATATTGATACTATATGCACAAGATCGGCAGTGGCGTAATAGAGAAGAGGCCTTTAAAAGCAGTAAATTGATAGAAAGATTATACTATACATAACAAATACTCCTCGGGAAATCAAACATAACCCCTTGAAGCGGCAAATAATGCGTATAAACGAAGCATAAAAGTGTATTCTTTTATCGATGTTTTCTATTGTCACCGTAAAAGGATCAGTAAAATCTCGAAAAATTGAGATTATTGCCGCATAAATACTGAAATTTCGGTCCTTTTAGGCAGTCTATGTTAGCCGATATTAAAGTAATGACATCATAAAGAACAACTAGGCTAGTAAAAGTATACTGCCATCATTTATTTGCGAAAACAAACAGTAATATCCCATAGTACGCCATCGGATCTCAGGACCACGTTTCGGCGCCACGTTTCTGAAACCACGGAACGCGATTAAGTCCACTCCAACACAACGCTATTACAACAAACTATAGAACCGACGCGAGCCGGCTTCGTCCGCTCTAAACCGGTTAAGACCGCTCTAGACCGGTTCCGTCCGGAAATGTTCTTTACTACTTGTTAATGTAATCGGGCGCCACAAATTCAATCGACTCACGTGCGGCGGATTTTTTACTTAGATTTTTATGTCGCGCTAGATTTTAATGACGTTAATGGCGATCGGGGTAATAAAGACACCGAGGTAAATGTAGGGATTTTAATAACGTTGCTGGTCTAAAATTTATTGGAAATATTTTAATAAATTAGAACATTAGACATGATTACAACGTTACTGAAATTATAAGAAAAAGAGTTGAGTATTTCAACAAAACTTGAATTTTCTTCTGTAGGATTGCGTAAGTTTTCAAATTACACAACTTACACAAAAATTCATTCGGAGCCTTTAGGCTCCACGTATACAATCTGTACCGTGCCGGCTCGAACCCACAATCTGTATCACCTAAGAAAGCAACTTCACCAAAAATACCGTAAATTTTTGAAAACTCCCCCAACACCCGAATAGAATTTCAACCACGAACGCATCACATCACTACTGAACATTAACAAAAGCTTCAGTAATTTTGTTTTCTCGTATTTTTCCTCTATGTCCATCAACCGGCCACTCATTAGTCACGTCACTATTTCTTTATTCGATTCCTGATCCTTTTTAACCGAGCGTACATAATTATGTTTTTGTTCTTACCTGTACCTATGCGAGCAGTAGGGGTCGGTAGGTAGGTATAATAACACTTTTACTTTACAAAACTTTTTTAGTTTTCGAAGACAAGTTATAACATTTTCGAGGTTTATCGGGGAACGGTCTCTATCGATCTGGGGTTACGAATTGGAAATCAAAATGGGCTAGTTTTGAACATATTTTCTAAGCCAAAAACATGTCTGAAATGATTATCTATACTCTTCATACAAATGTAACTCTATTTGTTCATCTGTCTGATATCTTTTTACCTCTAACTGCTATTGGTTAGAGGTAAAAAGATGAAGTGAAATGATGAAGAAGTGCTGATAGTTTTTATTCCAAGAAAGGGCTTATGCTAACTACAGTATGTCTAATAAATTGACAAAAATCTGGGACGTGAGTGAAACCGAGAACAATAGCTAGTTTTAATAAATTTACTGAAAATTACCCTTTTAATTTAAGCCGTAACCTCGTCAAATTCGAAATAAGTCTAGTAGAACACTTTTTAATCAACTCTTACCTCTTAAAATCAAAATTCTTTTACAAAGCCGGGCGTTCCTCTGAAATCCAAAGATTTAAACTTGACAGTATTATTCTGGTAATATTAAAAGTTAACGCCGTCTGGCATCCAATGACTTAATGGTATTTCAGTGTTTGCGTTTCGTTTCCGTTTTCACTTTTAATCTCAAGCCAGCCCTCGGATTGAGTCATTTTACACTCACTCAATGTTGGAGTTCATTTCTTTTTGTGTAAAATGAGGCTTTAATAATTTTGAAAGCTCAGCTGATCACAAGGGGATTTAGAGGAGTTTAATAAGCTATTGTGGTATTTTATTTGTGTTTTGTCGCGAAGTATTTACGAAAACTCAGGAATGTTTTTTATGAGAGTAATAATTATAATTGTTCTAAATTGATACTTATGTTTTATAAAAAAATAAAGAAAATGACCATAAATATACTATCTTTTGTCCTTCAAAAAGGTCATATTGATATGCCGCTTACGTATGACAAGATGTATTAATGTGGATAAAGAAAAAGAAGTATGCACGAATAGTAGTGTAGGGACACTGCTGACGCATTAGATTTGCATTGTACTAGCTTAGCGACTTGCGCAGCGCGGCAGTCGTCTCCCCGCATCTACCCGGTTAGGTCGTTCTTAGTTATGTAGCTTATATGTATTTTTATAACTGGTGCCAGTAAAGTAATAGTATCTGATGAGTCTCACATTTATTTCTCCACAAACAATCAGCCTCCACAAGTGACACATAAAGAAACCCCACATTGGTGACCCTCGACATTGGACACGCAACTTCCGGACACGCGGACGCGCAGCAAGCAAGCATGGTTAGCGTTCTAAGAAAATGAAGTACGCGCAAGGTAACGACGTGGCATCAAAGCACGGGCACATGGACTGCGTAGCAACTCAGCATGCGCATGAGCACCGTGACAACCAGGCACGCGCACGGAGGTAACCTGCACAGGCAAGTCATGGGAGACGACTCGCCCTTTTTGTTAGAGCCAAGAGGGCTAACGACCTAAGTACCTGACCGTTATAAGTGATACCTACATATATCTGGCGAAGATCCACACGAACAACAACGAAACGAGAATAGATAGATCTACTCATTATGACTGCATTATGTACAGCGAAACTTTAGTAGCGACCTAAGCAGATCACACGAGAGTACGACTTTACAAGAGGCATGACGCAATGTATTCCGGACTGAGGCGTAAGGCGTTTGAAACTTGGGCTGCGAGGCAAGATTCCGCACCAAGACGAGATAGCGCAGCATATCCGAGGACTGTAGATGGCATGGGACAGGCAGAGGCCGCTTATCACACTAGGGGGCGAGGACCGATATCGTACCAGTGTTGGATGGCGCATCCTGTCATCATCGCACAGAGAACTGAGAAATGGTTCATTTAGAAGATTAGACAGCGTCGCAGAAATAATTTCGTGAAAAGTGTGTGATTATTGTGATTTATTGATAAAAGTGTCGGTTTTAGAATAATAGTTTGCCCTGTTGTTCATTGTTAATTGTAGAATCTCATTATATTGTAACAAAGAATTAAGTCCACATAGCAACTCATTGTGCTTTGCATTTTGTTTAGTTTGCATTATGAGAATTGAGCTCACGCAACTTGATATCTTGTTTATAGTAACACCGTGTTTTGAATTCAATGTAACGAGTCAGATAGTGCCTTATGTGATATTATGTATTTGTGATTATAAAACTTCTATTTGATTGTAAAAAAATGTACCATTTTTTGAAAAAGGGGGGGAATATTGTAGGGACACTGCTGACGCATTAGATTTGCATTGTACTAGCTTAGCGACTTGCGCAGCGCGGCAGTCGTCTCCCCGCATCTACCCGGTTAGGTCGTTCTTAGTTATGTAGCTTATATGTATTTTTATAACTGGTGCCAGTAAAGTAATAGTATCTGATGAGTCTCACATTTATTTCTCCGCAAATAATCAGCCTCCAGATAGTGACATAAAAAGAAACCCCACAGTAGCAAGAGTTCTGTAGTTTCTATTACCATGGAGAAAAGGCTTTAGTTTTATGTATGTAGAAATATTAGGTATATATTTTACAATGTTATGGACATCGAATTTCCTTAAAATCTCACACAATAATGCCCTTTATTTTCACTGAAAACAAATCCATAATTCGGTTACAATTTCTGTCAGTATTTCATTGTATTTGTTCGTACAGTACCTACATATATTTTGACGGTGCAAATAGTACTCCGAGCAATTTCAATTTAGATATTGGTGTTACCTGGTTCATGGGGATTAAATAATAACGGCAATACGTACCGGTCCCGTACATCGATAGCAAGGAGAGCAAAGTGTCAATCAATTTAAAAGGGTTCACAAATGAAAAAAAAAGCAATTTATTTCGCAGCCATCAAAGCGAATTGAAATAAAAAGGAAAAGAATTAAGAATTTTAAATTCAAATAGGTACATTTTTAAATTTAATTAGTGTATATACCTACCACAGGCGAATTAGTATTGGACTTTTACGGCAGCTTTCTATATCAAATCAAATAAGATAGGATTTTGACATAACGTCCATATAAATAATGTCATAATTCTATCTCGAGTAAGCAAATTTATTGACTGATTTGATAACAACTGATTGATTTGCAACCGGCATTTAGTAGGTACAAATTCTTGTATTTTTACCCGAAGGAGGGTTAGTGACTGATTGTGTAAGAATCGAAAACTTTTAAGATACATCAAAAACGAAACAAAGGAGAGATGCAGTGTGTGCAGTAGCAAGTGACGTTTTGTAGTTTTTGTATACACATCTTTGCCTTATGTTTTTTAAACTGCCTGACTGAACTAACTGCCTGACTATGGACGTTTCTTACCAGTTATCTAGATTCGAGATCATCAACAAAAATATTTGTCTATCTGTTCTTACTAGATCAGTAGATCAGTCTGGTATTCTTCATCTTATTCTCAGCTGTGCTTACCATCTGAAACAAAATGATCCTACTTATAAATATTATAGCATTGCGTATCAAGCTACTTGAGAAATAAAATAGCTTATCAATGATAAGTTACATAAAACTGATGCATGCATGCTACCTGTTGTTAGTATTAATACACAATAAAAAAACTAAACAATATTTTTTTTATGACTGCCTTTATAAGTCTAGAGATTGTTAAGGTTGTTACTACGACTGATACATTTATAGGTCTTGGGTTAGATTCCCAGGACGCGTAATGTTTTTCTTATAAAAACTCAGTACCGGCTCGGAGTTTGGATTTGTGAACAGTGAGTGGCAATAGGCTCACCTCTGGTACATGGAACCTAAACATGCCGAATGCGAATTGTGGATGTATATTACCTCTGCTGAACCTTTCAGGGAATACTGGCTTAATGGCCTATCTTGTTAATAATAACAGTTTATTGTGGAACAAGAAACATATACAAACAAAATAAAAATAAAAGGGGAACCCCTAAATAGACCTAGGCATCAAAGTACTCCTCCCCATCGATGTCATCCGAAAACGTCCCCAGAAGACTGGCAGCTTCTTATTAAACAAAATTGGTTAATAAGAAGATAATAATAATAGTATTAAAACTATGGCACTGTTATCAACGCCCCTCTCCAGGTTACAAGGAAGGTTGTTCCAGGTACAAGACAAAAAAAATCTAATAATTGAAAAGGTAGGCTAAGAATAAAATACGGTACTTAAAAATGTGTGCGCGCGTGTGCGTGTGTTTGTGTGAAAATTATGTTGTATACAATTTTTTTCTCAACAAATATCCTATATAATAATAAGTATGTAATACTTACTAATTCCTACGGCGTGTAGATTGCCCCGTACGATAGAACAAGTCCTAAGCAGCAAGCTTTAATTACTTTGGACGCAGCCCCGAAACGAACGTTCATCGAAAATTATGAAAACGTAATTATGTTACATTGTAATAGTAATTAATTAATTAATAACTTGATACGCGTGTAATATTTTCAGCTTGATTGGCTTCTGGAGTGTGTAATTATAATTTAGGGAGATGGATAAGTAGGGTCTTGAGATAGATGAGACTATGACAGTAATATTGGTACTCATCTTACATAATACTCTCATACTTTATGCTCTTTTTATCTTACTATTAGTGATTATTTTTTTACGTAGCCATCTTTTGTGTCCCATTCTTTTATTATTGTTAAGGCTATGTTTACACTAGAGACGTGCGAGGAAACTGAGCATCTAAAATATTTATTTTTATTTTTTATTCTTTACAAGGGCCAGATAAAAGGGTGGATACATTAGCACAGAAGTGTAATACAAGAACAAAAAATGCTTGCAATTAAAATAGAAGCATAATACGCAGCCCTGGAAAACTGGAAAAGCAGCATAAAGCCGGCAAATAAGGAAGGGGGCCACCTGGTGGCATGTAGTCATATTCGCCCATCGACACTTACACCACGCAACACCATACATGTTGCTGATGCGTTGCCGGCCCTAAAAAACCCCACCCACTGCAAAGTAACCTAGTCCATTGCTTAGTCCAGGATTTTCTATAAAAGCTTTCGAATCATCCCGCTAACATCCTCATTGACTTAAATAGATTAAATTCTAGTGAATGTATTCTTCAATAAAATTATAAAAGCAATATTAATATTTTAAAATATTTCAGGTTTTTTCCCAAAATTTACAAATATACAGTTTTTTCTAAAAACATGATACTGTAACCAAAGCCAAGTAGGTACTACATCGAGTCACTACCAGACACCCAACTCACTTTTTATATACACACACAATTACAAAAAATCACAATCATAATACGAACACACTTCCCCCATTCAGGTCCAATATATCGGCGTGATGTAAGCTAAATCTGCGGCATATGGCCGGAGTCACCCACACATGCACATGGCTTGTTCTTTGTTCAAATATAATAATAGAATGACTCGCAACATTCGCGAGTAAGATGTGTAGTAGAAATCTCATTCGTAATAGTGCCCTTCCCTGTAT
This sequence comes from Acronicta psi, assembly GCA_946251955.1. NCBI lineage: Eukaryota > Metazoa > Arthropoda > Insecta > Lepidoptera > Noctuidae > Acronicta > Acronicta psi. Next base: position 1,797,919 of record OX276475.1, on the reverse strand, counting down.
AGTGTTGTGATTTTATCGATAGAGATATGAGTAAATATTATAGGTCGTGTTTGTTAAGCTTAAGAGGCAACTTGAAGTCTTGAGGGAATGAATAAAAATGTTTTAAAGGTATTGGAGGCAAAAATTAAATTTTCTTTTGTCATAATTAAAAGATTCAAATAAAAAGATTATAAATTTTTGGTAACTTTACTATAAGAACATTGGGCTGTGATACATTAGTTGTTTTTTTCATTGATTTATTCATTTCAAAAAGCTCCTGCACAAGTTTAGAACATACCCTGTGTCGCGGAGGTCTTTTTAAACATACATTTTTACACTTTGCAGTCTTTACATTCAGACACAAAAAGGACGATACAGTCTCAATACAATTATACATAGATGGATCATATCATGTATCTTGGGTACGAATAAAATTTAAGACGAGGTGACCAGCTTAACCATTAAGCCAAACGAGATGTCCAATATACCTTTTTACAATATAATTAGTAGGTGAAAATAGTCCAGATGTCCCAATAAAAATTCAGCTAAAGAAAATAAAACGTATTAAGACCGCTTCCTCAATAAATTAAATTAAAACCCACAATCAATAAATCTCACTAATTGCAAAATTCGCATTCTTAAAAGGAGCCTAAAAATCGCTTGCAAATGAGGGGTTCGCTCGAACCGACCAATCAAACTTAACGATTCAATTAAAACCAGAGGTAACAGATAGAGGGTAGGCCAATAAAATCCTTATATCACGACCAAACGTGAGACATAAATAACGGGAATATTTGTAACTAGCTTTCGAAGGCGGATTCGCTCGCGTGAATTTCTGGATTCGGAAAAATATGATGAATGGGCAGCATTTGTGGGAACGTTGTCTTGTACTTATTGTTTAGTTTGTGTCTCCGTGTGTTTGTTTGATATATTTTCTAACATTTACGCTTGTTCTATTTTATCTTTTACATAATAATATACTTTATCTTTTGATTCAGTATCTATACTAATATTATAAAGTGGAAAGATTTGATTATTTGTTTGAATTGAATAGGCCGTACTGGACCGATTCGAAAAATTATTTCACCATTAGAAAGCTACATCTTTACTAAGTAACATAGGCTATCATTTATAAGAAATAGCCAGACCACTAGAAATAGACACTCCACGCGGGAGAAGCCGCTGGCGGAAATCTAGTCTATGATAAGATTTTCGTAAGAATTTTGTGAAATGCTGAATGATTTATCCATAGACTAAATTTCTATGTCTCATTGCTCTCTGATTGCAATTTTGGCTTTCAAGCAGACCTGGACACGATTCCCAAGTCCAGCAGGAATTTATTAAGTTTTTTATTATCTTTCTCTTAGAATTTATTTATTACGTGTAATAGCTCAGAATTTGGACTTGTCCTTTATTACATGGATCCAAAATGTATGCACTGATGAAGTATGAGTGAACTGCCAACCATTGAAGATGTTGGGGTAGTATAAATTATTTTGTTTCTTTGAGGAAAAAGTCTTTTACTTTTTTGCATTGATTTACCATTTTTCACTTTTGTTCTATCTAAACTAATATTATAAATAGAAAAGATTTGTAATTTTGTTTGTAATGAATGAAGTCAAAACTTAAGACGGCTTTAAATATTATTTTTTCAGTAGAATAAAGTAAATTATTGGTAGAAGTATATAATTATATAACATAGCTGCAGATACTAGTAACATTTTGTAAATTACCACTTTTACAATCGTCGTCGATATCGAGATTCAGCTACAAATTACCATCACTACAAATTCGGCCTCTTACACCATGGCACGAAGTGATACATTACGGGCGAATAAAAATATTTTTGTAACGTAAGAACCTGTTGCTTTGATACCATCGAGGCTTAGGCATCGTGTTTTCGTTGGCCAAACCGCTCAGCTATCTTGCCAAGATCAATTTCGTTCTGTTCATTCGTGTATGAGTGGACAAATTTTTGGGGAAATCGAGAAGGACTCTTGGCGTTTTTACCGTGACTTGTGGTTTGGAAATGTGGGTATTTATGAGATTGAGTAATGATATCCATGATCTTGTTTTAGTAGAATCTGATGACGTACCTGAAACAATAAAAGAAGCATGGTTAGATACAGATGAAAACGATATCAATTAGCAATTATGGGAATGGATGCGTTTCTGACTGCTCTTTTGATGTGGTTTGTACAAATTACTGAACGCTGAGGTACTTAATATTAATTCCCATGTCAGAAAAGAAGTTTTTACAAATAATTTTACAGTAATTTAGATTTAAATTAGTAATTTTCTCTGTGAATGCTTGGTATTTGAATATGTATTAAGTTAAGTTCAGCCTGTTATATAGAATTTAAAAAAATAATGCTACGTTGTAGGTTTACAACATTACTCGGATAGCCAAATTATTTAAAAACATAATATATTCTTTGGAAAATACTCGTATAATTTATTTGTGTAATAAGTAAAACATCAAAACTTATTTGCGTTTATGCTTTATTTATAGCTAAGCTAAAATTAGTAAACTGTTATACTAACAGTTATTCAGAAGTCAAACTCTTTGACAATTAAAAGTAAACGCAGACGCCCTTAGAATGAAAACGCTTCGCTCTCAAAGATTCGAAACAACGAAACGTACTTACTAAGAGCAAGCGCTTTTAGACCTATCAATTTAAAGGAGCAATTTAAAAGGTATGCCTAGTGGGGCTTTTTAAGGCACTATTCAGCCTTATTACATAAAATAAATTAACATCCAGCGCAAAGGTATTTCAATGAGCGAAGTTGTTCTCATACATCACCGGCGAGTCACAACATTGCCGGAGACTCCGCAAATTGCCGCTTCCACCGCTCCCGTCTCGTTTCCGTTGCGATGCACTTCCTCTTTGCGTTGGAAGGAATATTCGCTGTCTCTCTCACTCTTGTGGTAATACCGTGTGATGGAACGGAACACTTTGATGAGTATAATAAAGAATAATAATTTTGTTCCGGTGAAATATTGAATTGGATTTGCTTTGTGTGTGTCGCAGTTCTTATATACGTTTGCCGTTGGTATGAACTTATGAAAACTTTGCTCACTTTTTAGAGGTTTTTTATATACCTACTTGTAGTAGACAGTTTGTTTATTGTATGGTTTATAGTTCCTTGTAAGTATTTACAATGTTAATTATTGTTGATTTGTATCAAGGCTCCTTTTTCTTTTTCTATCAAGGGGTGATAAATACTTTGAAAATATTTTCACGCTAGTGTTTCAAGATTTTTTTCCAGATTACAGAGCCCCATTTTTTATGATTCATCATTATGACAGTCAGGTATTCTAAAATAAAAATAAAATAAAATAAATAAAAATGTTTATTTCGTCAACTTAAAAGTGGTACAATTGCTGAGTTTGGAATCACCTTTTAAGCAAATTTTTGCTTGTGATAGGTGATTCCGCTCTTCCAAGATACATTAGCGATGTTTAAGTGTGAGCGAAAAACACTGATTATGAAATTAACCTAGGCATGCAAATGATTTTAAGAAGGCGTTTAGTGACAAAGTGTGAAGGAAATTAGAAGTGAATGATATAAGCCGGTGATTAAGTAGGAGGGTAAGCGCGTATGTGTGTGTGTGTGTGTGTGAGAGAGAGGGTGTAAATGAGTGTGTGAGAATGTAGATTTGTGAACATTTTTAAGCCAGCTCTAAGTCTATGTTTTGGGATCGGAAGATACTGCAGTACAATAACTTCCAGACTAACTAACTAACGGAGTGTAAGTAATAATATTAACTGATGCTTTGTAGTATGGACTCAACTTCTTCATAGCTAAGGGTTGCTAACCATAGGGTGAGGGTCTTTTTACAGTCGTGGTAAGTCAGAGGGTAGATGGTATGTTCTTTATTCAGTTTATTATAGATATGAGAAGATTGCGATGTATATTGTCTTGCGGCAAATAATGTTTTGACCATTAATTGTGGTGCTACATTGTTCTTCCTCCTAGTTTTAGTTTTAGAAGAGACAAAGGTAAGAGATTTGTGTTTTTTTAGAGCAATCAGAAGAACATATAGTTTCCTGACTGATAACAGGTTAGATGTTAAATAAAGGTCTGCTGTGGGGAATCTGAGTGGTTTAAAGAACATGACCTTTAATAGTGCGCGTTGGGCCCGCTCTAGTTCTAGAAATTTCATCTTTGTAGCACCACCCCATACTGGTAAACAGTACGTTAGGACTGACTGACCTAGCGAGACGTATATTTGTTGTAAAAGACTCTTTGGAGCCACGTGCCGAAGTGATTTAAAAGTCCATATTAGTTTCCTGACTCTATTCATTATAAGTTCTAGGTGTAGGTGCCAGGATAGTCTTTGATCCAGCATTACTCCGAGGTACTTAGTGCTATTTACTTTATTAATATTCAGACAAGAGCAATTGGGGATTGAGGGGTCGCTACAGTTATGGATTTTAATGTGGAGATCAGGTGCCGGTTGGGAACTATTATAGATGGAGAAACAGATGTAATTAGTCTTTGAAACATTTAAAGTTAAAAGGTTTTGGTCAAGCCAGGCAGCTATCGTAGTCATTCCACGCTCAGCTATTCGGCCGACGCTGTCCCATGTTTGTGCTGAGAAAACTATTGCTGTATCATCAGCGTACGAGAATATTTGAGCGCCTTTAATACTCATGTTGCAAAGGTTATTAATGTAAATGAGGAACAGCGTCGGGCCGAGTACACTGCCTTGTCCGACCCCGTAAGTGACAGATTCTTCGGAACTGGAGAAATCTCCTATTTTTACAACCTGGCTGCGCCCGCACAGATAATTTTCGAATAGTTTAAGGGGAATACCCCTAATCCCGATGCCTTCTAGTCTGTGTAGAAGTGTGGGAACAGAAACCGTATCGAAGGCCTTTTTGAGGTCAAGAAAGACTGCCAGACACTTACCTCCGCTGTCCACTTTGTCAGTGACAGCGGAGACAAGTGCCAGGACTGCGTCTTCTGTGGACTTGCCCTGTCTAAACCCGAACTGGGAGGGGGAGAGAATGCTATTCTTGGTTGAATATTTGATTAAGCGCTGGTTTATTAATCTTTCGATGATTTTAGACAGGGAAGGGAGGACGGATATTGGCCTATAGTTCGACGGATCGGTTCTGTCCCCACCCTTGTACACAGGCGTTATTATAGCTTGTTTTAGAGCGGTAGGGAAGATCCCCTGTTCGAAGCATAAATTAACAAGATAGGATATAATTGGGGCGATAGTTGACAGAGAAGTTTTTAAAAAGCTTATAGGAATTTGGTCCCAACCGGTGGCACTGTCGGTTTTTAAACTCCTGATGACAACAGCAACTTCATCAGGGTCCGTGTTGAGAAGCACTAAGGACGACACTGGTGGGTTCGCAGCCCGAAATATGTGAGGATTGTAAATGGCGTTCCTAGTGGGGTTGTTTATGATATCGTCAGCGAGTAGCTTACCTATTGTGGAGAAGTATTTGTTTACTTTTATTGTCGCCTCTCGAGGGGTAGCCGCTGTTTCCAGTAACGCTAAGTTTTGAGTTTTGGGTGGTTTTCGTTGCGTAATATTGTTAATTGTGTACCACAATTTTTTGGGGAAAATCTTTCCAGGTATGTAAGTACTTAAAACTGAATTACCCACACCGAAAAACATGGCGCATTTCTCAAAAATTACCAATTGCTACGTTATTTTCGACAATCGATTTGTGTCAAACGAGTGTGGCAGGTAAAAATCGGTATGCTCGCGTCGCTAGAGGCGAGCGTGCCGCCAGTAATCCTATCGCGTCGGGTGCCCCGCCATGCCACCGCAAACATTAAAAAAAGGGCGAAAATGACATTTCCAATTTTCTACTGTTGCTTCGGGGCAAATTCATTTTATTTGTAGGCTCGGATTTTGCCCGTCATCCGCGCGAGGATTGGTCCCCACCTAGTTGGCAATATTTCACTCGCATCAAAGGAATTCTCACCCTCAATGCCTAGTACTGAGACTTTATTAACGAATAATTCGAACTTCCTCCAAAAAAGAATTTCTTAAGAAAATTAAAGAATTTACCCCAATTTTTGATTCCACTCCTTTTTCTGGGGAAAATAAAATATAAATGAGCCGAGTGGGGATTTTTTCGTTTGAAATTTTAATATTTCGGCAGGAATGCGAATAAAGTTTATTAAGAATTTATCTGGAACGTGGACTAAAAATATCTGTAGACAGATATTTGATAAAATGGTCAGAGTAATTTGATTCAGCTCGTTAATTTTTAATTAGAGGACAAACTTTGTAACTGCCAAATTTTTTGACGCCTTTGTTTAAAACTATAGCTAAGAAATTGTACGGTGAATTAAATTAAGTGTAAAAGCCTTTTGAAGGTACATAATAACAGATTTAACTAACTACTACACTTCGAAAAGCGTTTATACAAAAAAAAATGCGATGCGGCGACGCATAAAGAATAGAATGAAGAAAGAAAGGAAGTTTATTCTGACAGTTACAACACAACATAAAATACCAAACAAAAAGTAGATGAAGACTGCTTGTCTATACACAACTCCTTTCATTTGGTATCTATCTATGCCACTGCAATTTTTTACAGTTCCTTTATAAAAACTGAGCGGGAATTTGAATGAGCTCTAAAGAAAGAATGAGTAATGTAGAATACTGAAAAATGCTTAAGTATCAGCATAAATCATCTGTAACAAAGAAATCGAGTTGCAGGAAAAACTAAGAGGATCGCGTGAAATGGAATGCATAAGGTATTTACCGGTATAAAAAAGATACCGTTACTACTAAAAAGTATACTGGTCCTTAATTTTCAAAAGAGATTTTACGAAGAAAAATGTTTTGAAATTCGAATGATGAATATTTTAAAATGATTATTAGACGCAATTATGTATTTGACAATGTAAACAAAAATAGTGATAAGTTTATTATTGATAACCTTTAAAGTTTACAAATAGCAAATATTTAATATGAAGGACTTTAGGCAAATGTAAACAACAAAGATTGAAAATAAGTACCAAATATATAAACAGTTCGCACAATCGCAAGAAGTGTCAAAGCTAAAATTGAGAAAAGAAATAAAAATTTGTGCACGTTTATTTAAAAAAAAAATCTTTTAATATAATAGCGAACTATTCAGCAGGGAAAATACATTTGTCTCACCTAAACAGTTGGCTCACAAACAACATTTTAGTGCCTCAGAAAATGAATGACGAAGCTTGTCACACAGATAGATTCATGTAAAATTCATGTCGATGCCATCTTCGCCCCGCCGTGGTTCTCCGAGCGCGAATTTGCTATAAAATTACTCACAATCTAATCATGGTGATGCCTCGTTGGATTAGTGGCTTCGAGAAGTCTTGGATTCCATTCATTGGAAGGAACATGCTCAGATTTTCTTGCTGATAAATTTGATGGTAGAAGATAGTGAGTTTATTGTTGATACAGTTGGTATTTTGAAGTTTCATTATGTTCGGTTGGAGTAAGAAAAGGTGGATTAAATATGTACCTATAGATTTGTAACAAAATAGAAAACCATTCAGCAGTTACTGGTATTATTGTTTATTTTTATTTTTCATATAATTATCGTTGCCAATGTATGTAATTGTTGATTTAGAACCTGTTTCACAGCTTACTGATATGTTCCCGATACATTACTTGGCAGATATTTTCATAAAAATTTGTTCCATTTTTTAATTTATCCTTCGGTTAGCGGTTATCTAGCGCTTGAAACAGCCCTTGATGTCCTAATATAAGTCCTATTGTAATTTTCTTGTAAGTGTTATCGATTTGTTACCTTGGTGATACTTGAAGGGCAGCCAACTCAAACACATTTCTTCACACCCACATATATTGTTTGTAATAGAGTAATAGCTTGTCAATCAACATTAGTGAATAAGCTTTCCCTGGGCCTCTATAATCTTACCTTCCTAAGATATGTTTTCATTACCAAAATTATTTTGTAAGGTCAACGGACATTCATATATCAATGTATTCAATGTAACAACCAACCCAGCTTATTTTCCATTTTATAATAATAATGTACATATGAAAACAATTTGAGGACCAAAAGAATGGAACAGTGTATTTCTATAAGCAGAATTTAAAGTCCTGTCTCCATTTTGAAAGGAACCCTCCTAGATAATAATCTTACATCTACATCTATGTACAATCAGATTCTGTAACAACAAAAACAAAATACGTCGCTGAATAAAAACATGCGCGACACCAACTGGACACGCCGTCCATTTCTCACGTTCGAACAATGTCGTTCTCGATTACAAACATCGACACATTGTGACGAAACCCAACGAACTGCGACCGCTTATGTTCACCAAGTTTTTAATACCCACAGAATAATTCTATTCACATTTCCATCTCGGTTGTTTACATGAATACAGTGAACGTATTAAAAACATACTTTGAATTTGCAAAACAAGTCCTGATGGGAGACGGGAACTGGGCCAAACTCGGGAAATAGTTGTATGAGATCCTAAAATTATGTTCGAGTTACTGTTGCACTGAGACTGTGGCTTGGGAAGCCTCTTTTAGGCAGTACAGTAGACGATTTCAGTGAAAATAAAATACACTTACTGCGTTGTAGCAAGTTAAAGTGCTGTCATGAAATATCAATAGTTAGCTAGAATATTTTACACCCCAAAGACCAATGTAAGGAACAATTATTCATGTTAATTAATTGTATAGACTACGAATTAATCGTAAAACTTATGTTGTACTCGAATTAAATATGCTAGAACTTTTTATCTTGTCAAGGTCAATCATAAAGCAACATTCCTTAACTGTAACTTGGTGATTATGTTACTAATACTTTAATCATCATTCGTTTTTTCCCATGTAAGTTTGGGTCGGCTACCAATGTATTCAGATCAGAAGAAACATTTCGATCAATTTATATGACTGCTCAGTCTTGAAGAAAAGAACGTATCACAATATAAAAGACTCAACACAAAAGTTGAATCTTTCATCGCGCAGTACAATTGTCATGCAAAAACAGCGTGTTTTAATATGAACATAATACCATATATATGTAATATATTTTTGTCGTTGGGAAACGCGTCACGCGCTCCCAAATCGCCTTACAGTTCAACTCGTATGAAAGCATAAATTAAACTCGGTACCTGTATCAATGAATAAAACCTATGCTGCTATGGGACTTTCGAACAATGACGAGTGCTGGATTATTTTCGGAACCAATTTCGAGGTGCGTGGTGAATGAATGGAATTTGTACCCTTTATGTAGGATCGAATTCGATATAATAAGTAGAGTGAAATTCTGTGAACCGATGTACAATAGTCGGATACAAAAATATTACTCGGTATCCGAAATATCATTGTATCTATAAAACAATGGCAAGGTCGGACAATGATTTTGATGTCTATATTGTCATATTTGGAAATATTGAATATGATTTTGTATAGTCTAATATTATGAATGCATTTATTTTTGTATATACTCGGTTTGAGTTAAGCACATAATTATTTTCCTTTTATTATTTACATATTAAATATCTGCCGCATGAATAATTTGTATAAAGATATGCCATTTATCATCGAATAAAAGTTTGATGAGTTCTAAAAAATCATTACTTATTATTGTTCATTACATAGTAATATCATGTTTAGTGCAGTAATGTCAATTTCAGGTTACTTCGTAAGAAAAGCGACGATAATTACATTACGTCACGATATACTACTCAGATGCGAAATTGTGACGAGATTAAAGTTTTAGGACTACTAACACATTTGAGTAGCATTTTATTTATCGCAAAATATAATATTCACTGATCACTGATTAGAATTTCAAAACCTCTATTAAAAATCTGTCTGAAAATATCATACTGAATTGAAAAAAAAGTCTCTCAGTTACTTCCGAAGTCCAGACCACCGAATTTTTCTTTAGCTTACTCCTAGTTTTTATAAGCAGGCAACCCTAAAACAATATTATTACAATTCCGACAAAGACCCAACACGGTTGATTGGATCCGGTAGGGTTGTCTAAATTAACCACCCGCCCGAGGTGTCTTGCACCTCGCCAGTTGAGAAATTGGATTTGCATTCACGGAGTTACAATTAGCTGACGGAATACTGACCACCGAAGACATTCTGATATATAATTCAGATAGTAAAGTGATCGGTTCTCAAAATGTTGTTTAGATGGCTAGTGGGATCAGGCTCGGTTTCTTGAATTATGAGTTTGGAATATCAGATTATTATTTAGGGATTGGAAGTGAAAGGTTGTTCGGGCATGTTGATGTTCATATCCGATTGTGCCTTTAGGGAATGATTAGGGTCCGCTGGAAGTTCCGAAATGTAGACAGATTGAATTATTCATTATTCTATTAGTATCGAAATCTTACCTACTAACCTAAACAATAAAACCGTCTCTTTCAAAATCTATATTGCTAATTTCTTCTACTTTATCGATATTTTTTATTCTATGTATTGTATTACACAATGGATATGTAGCGCTCGGCAGCCGGATGCCCTTGTCTAACATTATACGCTAATTAATTGGTAATCCACATACAAAGCAAATCAATTAAGGCCCAATAATTACAATCTACAGTATTGAAGGTTTCTATGTACACGATAGTATATATTTACAATGGTATTAGTAACAGGGGTGTTTCACGCAATTTGGATATTGTTAGTTAGTGAGTTAGATTCTTAGATTTTGAGTGAAAATACTAATTAATACAATATGTGATTTCTTTTTCTACGTTTTTACTAGTACCACTATAGATATTATGACATAATTTCTACGCATAAGACAAGAAAAAACAATAATTTTTAAGACTACTTTCAATGAAAATTTCATTATATATATTTTAAGAAGACCATGTTTTATTGTAAAGCCTTCATTTTGTATTTTTTTAAGCATTTTCCTTGCTAAGATTACAAGTTATTTTTAATGAAGGGAAAAATCAGCTGGCGGGTAGGATTTGAACCTGTGTCTTCTGGTTCGGTACACCAGACGCTTTGACCGCGAAGCTACCGCGAGCCCCGCTCGCCAGTCGTCACCTTTAAGACGTAAATTAGAATGTAAAGGAAAAGGAAGATTTTGACTGGCGAGCGGGGCGAGCGGTAGCTTAGCGGTCAAAGCGTCTTCCTGGTCCTTCATTAAAAAAAATAACTTTTTTGACCTTTTTATCTAGTTATCAACTCCCGTATTGCGTTTGACCTAAAACGTCGTAATTTGCACTTTGCGTAAAGGTCAGCCATAATTGGCAATTAATTAACAGTCATCATGTCCCATGCGTAGTGTTTCCTAGTTTGTAATAATGAAGCAGTCATCCACGTGATAATTGATGTAGTTAGCGCTTGCAGCGCTTAATTACATGTCAGTTGGATTACGTGATTATTGTGTAGACTTTCTCGTATGTAGAGAGGGGTAGTATAGTGTATGGCAACACCGCCTGCTGAAAGCTAAGAAGTTGTTCGATATGATTAGATTTCTTAGTTAATAATAGTCAGAAGCCAAAATAGCCTAACAACCAGTTTATCCTCAGGACATCAGTATTGTCTAAAAATTTGGTAACGGAGGTCTGATGGCAGTGCCTGCGTGTTTAGTATTGATATTCAGCGGCATTTTGGTACACTGGAAGCGTACACCAATACAATTCAAAAATACCAGGATTAGGATGATGAGGTTTGAGCTTCACTAATTTTTATTTGGTAATCTGATTTGAGTTCTTGATTTATAAATGGCCTTCGATTTAGAAACAACAATAAGTTTTAGCATCCGACTCATTCCAACAAGAGCGCAATCATCATAGTTATTAACATGACTAACGAAAACAAACATGCACTTCACATATCCAGTCACAAAATCTAAAATGAACTCAAGATTCAGTTCCCTAACTCCAGTTCAGTCGCATTTCTCAAAGCAGGGGCTTGTACTAAATTTATGTACATATACTAAGATACCGTATAAAATTGTAGGTCAAGAAACGCAAATAAATACAGAGAGTGGATGTAAGAAGGATTTGTATAATGTTGAGCAAGGGTCAAAAGACAAGCCGAATCGGGTCACAAGCTTTGACTTGAGAGGCCGCGATGAAAGGTTTTACATACACTTAAACTCTGTAAAGTAAATGTCAATTTGTTTGGACATTTTATATTTATTTAGTGGTTTAATGTTTGGATGTTTGAGGTGTGTTTGGTTTTAATGTTTACTGTTATGTGAATCTTTGAGTGTGTTGCAAAATAATTTAAGATCTAAGCAACATAATGAAAACAACTATAACTACGATTTGTATACCTTATACTTTTAAATCGTTGTAATAATAAATTCGTGTTTTGATAAAACTAATCAAGAATTTATGAAACAATTAAGTCTATTTTGACCGTAAAACCGAACGTTATCATTAATTTAATAATAATTCGAGAGTACAAACAGACAGTAATATTCAACGTATTTTTTATGTTTTTTTTTCGGAAACTGAGTTTTTAAATTATAGTTTATATTTTAAATTCTAGGCCAACAGTTCGTAAGATACTCGTTACCTGCTCTACACATACTTGTTTTTGTACTTCTAAAATATTACCGATGCGTCAAATAAGTAATGAAATAAACGACAAAAAGGCTCCATAAAAACGAAAAAGTGAACAACAGTCGACGATGTTGGAACAAAAACACGCTAATGTAAGGCGTATTATCATGAATAATAAAAAAAGTACAGTCGAGTATCATAAAGTGATGTTATAGAAGTAATGGGGGGAAAAACGCCCCCGGGGGCGTAGGGTGCGTACTCGCAAAGATTTTGTTGGCAAAATTTTATCTAGATGTACCGAGTTTACAACCTTGCCAATGTCGAGAAATTGGTATACAACTTTCTAGCAATTATAAATATATGAACTTATATATTTGTTATAATATTTTTTGCTTTGACATTCCATGAATTATGCTATCATCCAGATAAAATTTTTTTTTTTCATTTTTTTCCTGATATTCATACTATTTTTTAATAAGCCCTAAAACTTAACTTTATCTTAGTTTGTATGTAAAAAATAATAATAAATCCCAGGTTTTTATTCAAATAAATCGGTATAGTATTTGTATCTGATGATAAGCCGAAGAGGGGTCAATTTGTTTTAAATAGGTTACTAATATAACTACTGGAATATTTGGTAAATAGTACAAAAATCTTAGATAAGATATGAATTTCAGCCATAAAATTTTCATTTTTAAGCATATCCAGAAATTTTAAGTTCTTCTTCCGTATCCATCTCTCAAGGGCCGTGAGTAAATTCAATCTGTAGGCCGCACTCCCAAATCACCTGAATACTCCACAGCGCGTATTAGGCTCGCGTATAAATCTAATTTGGATATATTTTCTTACATTTCAAAAGTTTCTCCGTTGGAAATGAAAGGAAGATGGAATGTGTCAGCTCCTTGTCAGCGTGAAAAGTTGGGAATATGGTGTAAAACAAATGGATCTGCTTTCGATTTTTTAAGAACATGCTTTTTCAATTTCGATTGAGCCTAAATTATACCTACATTTTGTATTCTACATCAAGTAAACTAAATCAGTAGTCTCGTTATCGTCAAAAGTAACTAATTAACAAAGATATAAATAAAACCTCATTTACTCTTTTTTTGCATAAGTTTATTTTAGTAACTGTATAGTGTTGACTGATGTGGAAATAAATATCATCTTTCTTTTCCTTATTTTATTTTGGATGGCCATTTTGTTGTTTGCCAATCCTTGTCCCTTTAATTAGTTGGATATCAGTTAACAATTACCAATAATCAATCATTATTAATAATCATTGGTGTGTGATGTGATGCGGTGCATAGCACCAAGAACAGTGCAAACCCAATTAGTATAAACAATGAAGCAGGTTGTTATGCTATTAAAATTGGCGTGAAACCAATTGAGTGTTTGAAAGCGCTGTATAAAAAATGTAGTCTAAGATTAAAATAAGACTTATTCAGTTACTTGACTGTCGAGACTCTTTAGTCAGAAATAAAATCTGTGTACATCGTCCACTTTTCCGGCTTTCTCAAAAATAATTGTTAAATAGATTTTGATTTAGTCCAATATCCTTACTAACATTAATATTATATACTAACATTAATATTATTCTGTTAGATTAATCAGAATGTCAAATGTAAAATTTTATCTAACTTTGTACAAGATAAAAGGATAGTAAAACATTACGAAAGTCATGCTACTTGGATACGCCTTAAATGTAAAAATATTAATACTCTACCCATCTGCACGACTCGCCGCTTAAATTTAGGATTCTTTTTGTGGAACAGAATCAACATTTACATTTTTCGTCTCTCTTTTTTAATTTGAACAAATGGAACTCCCTAAATATTTTTATTTAAAACGAACAAGATCGATTTTGCTAGCGTTTTAGCAATGGTATCGTTACATGTAGTGGAAAACATGTTATTGCTTATTATAAGTTTGGGATAGAGAAGAAATAGAATAGAGATAGAGAAGAAAGCCCAAATTATTATAAAACATTAAAATATTGTAATGACATATTTTAAAACACTGACAATAATGATGAATTTCAATCTTAAAACTGAAACGAAAAGGCAAAATCCCCATTAACCATCGATTTTTGCCGGAAGCCTGGCATCGTAATGTGCTGCTCATATGAAGCTACAATACATCTTGCTTTGTCCCATTCAATGTGTAGACGACGAAACGACGCTAGCATACTGATGTGTTACTTTTAAAATTTATTGCTGCAACCCTTTACTAGGGGCTGCGGTAATGTCGATAGAAAATTTGAGCTTAGATAAAAGAAGTGACAAATTAACAAGAAGTCCGACATTGGTTCTGCTACAATATTCCTACTTGGATATCGCACAGAACCTAGATTAGATCTAGATTTTCTCATGACTGAAGTGAACATAATGCCAGAATTTTAAAAGACGTAGAACAAAGTAATATTTAGTTCGAATGGATAAGCGCGGTGATAATTCGAACGCGTAAGTGAATAGTCTAGGTCAAATGAATATAATCAATATTGTAGGAAGTAATATTGAGGTGGTCAAACTTTTTAATTTAATATGCTACCAAATCAAAGTACAATGATTTACCAAGTCAAAATATTTCCAATTTATATTGAATGTTCACGTTGTTTGCAATAGTACTTTGCTGTATTTTATCGACTATCGACAAAGATATCGCATCAATACAAACACTATTCGACGTCGACAGTGAATAAGAAGTAATGAGTTTTCTTTTACATCGCACCTGACTTCTGGCTTCGCAGACGCTTCGTAGACTTCGCTAAATAGGATTAAAACCTTTTTTATTTTCACTATTGCTTCACCTCTATTCACTTTCATATAGCTTCGACTTCAAAATGATTTATTTTAGGTGAATTCTTATTTTGCAACATAATACCTATGTTATAATAGTGATTAAACAGATTTCAAAATATTTTATTTAATCACATCTTTGTTAATTTCTACCATTAAGTTCTTATTAACACGCATTTAAAATAATGTAAACAGTTTTACAAGTTTTTGGGAGTAAAAAAATAGCAACTACCACGTATAATTTCTGAAGACATGAATCTAAAACAATATAACAGCAGCTTTACAAGATCTTTAAGTAGACTATGCGTCACAAGAGTCGCACAGTCGCAAGTTGGTTCAATACACCCATACGTTACCTACTTAGTGTTGATAATTTAAAAATTCTCGGAGTTATCCCGACTAAACTCGACCAACGTCGTCGCGTGCGCTATACTATGGAGTGTGAACAACGAGATAGTAGCGTTTTACAAACATGTATCCTTAGGCTTAGCAGTAATTTAGTAAGTTAGGGACCTGTAACGTTCTCTCATGTAACCCTTTTATCTTGTTAGTTTCTTTTCTATTTTAGCAGAGGTTTTGTAACCGGGCTTGATTGAAATATAATTATATTTCTTTTTCTCATATTATGACAATAATAAAACTTTATTGACATAATAAATTTAAAATATTTAAAGGATTCTCTGACCCTTGCGCTGGTAAAACTATGTTGCAGAGTCCAGAGTCATTCCGTTTCATTTCAGTAATATTATTATATTTTATAACAGAAGATGTGTCAACAATATGAAAGAAAATCAATAGTCAATCAACATAATATTTGTAGCAAGTGTATCTGAAAATCCGCAATATCCCCAACATAGAAGCTTTATAGAGGGGTTAATCCACAGCTATATCGTTTATAACTTGCACTCGACAGTCGCACTGTGTCGCAGCCACGCCGCGGCGACACCGCACCGACAACATGCCATTTGTAAACTATTTGTATGCGGGCGAGTGTGCCGCCCTCACTTTTCTTACTTCCCAGTGACGAGCGACCGGCATTGCTACTATCTTAGTCCGCCTTCCAACGGCAACAACTCACAAATTTAGTGCTTACTTCTCCAACACGGTGTCTTCATATGGTTTAGAAGTACGAACACGGTGTCTCAAAACTTAGATGTTGGAAAACCTTAGTTTATTCAGTCACATTGGTATTTATGTGCCGTTCGAATATCGCGTGCATGCTCGCTGAATTAAATTTTGTTCGTGCGATGTTCTCGCTCGTGCGCTTGATACGTTGATTGAAAGGTATTTACGTACGTGAGCGATGCTTTGCAATGATCTATTTGTCTGCTGATCCTAAATTTTCCGTTCAAATGGATTTGTTTGAAATTCCGAGAAGATAACATGTATTACTGTTGTTCGCTGCATTGGGATTTATATTTGAATCTCTAAAATCAATTTTCCAAACAACTCGTGTGTGTCATGGCATTGGTTTATGCAAACATAGCTTAAGCAAGTAAATAACAGAATGGAATACCTATTTTATTAATACATTTTTTTTTAAATAGTACTGTAATTTGCTTTACATTACGTACCAATTGACATCGAGGGTACAACAATTATACAAACTGTAAATGTTACTACCCAACAAAATGAATTTGATAATATACTTACATTACATAGTAATAAAACTGAAGTCGTCACTGTAGTTATCTAAGAAATTGACAATGGTATTTCTTTTGATGAGGAAAATAAACCACAGTAACACAAAACCGTTGCAACGTTCGATGCATTTTTATAGTCTGAGCAATAAACCGGAGCGGGTGAGACGAAAACGACAATAGCGCACTTAAGTTGCTCATAAACGGTATATCATATCCTACCGAACAATGTTATTTATATCGCAGTATTGCTGAATATCATCTGATTTGAATAGATACACTGGAAATTCTAGGTCGTATTGCGCTTTACGTATTCAATTTTTCGAATGAAATTAGTCATGCTGCAGATATTGGAGAACATTTTGGAGATATTTGTGGAGTACATCTACGTACAATGTATGTTGGTACATATCATAAGTAGTTCAATATTTTGATGGTAAACAATTGCGGTGGTATTTTTGATTGTATTTCTGTTGGTTTTAGGATAAGGTAAAAACTGATAAAACAGAACAAAGTAGATGTTCAGAAGAAATAAAATGAAGAAGATAACTTATTTAAAAACAAAGGAGGTCATCAAAAGTCTATACAACTCAGACCAAATTTGTACCGAAGGTACATGACAGCTGTCAAGTGATAGTTTTTGCCATGAAATCACTATGAAACTGATAATAATCTTTCGTAATGGCGTGCGTTTGTCAATCCGAAACTGACATTGACAGTTTTTACTATGAAACCAGATAATAATGTGCCAAAATGGCGTGATTTTTCTCAAATTATAAGATTCTTTTCTCATGCCCCAGTCAACATTAAAAAAGTACGACTAATGATTTAACCAGCGTAATACAGGGTATTTTTTCCAAGTGTACCTTCGGTACATCATTTGGGCCGATTTCGATGACCTTTTAATAACAACGGTTTCAGATTCATTTTGGTAGTTAGCTTATTTTTTCCAATATGGTGATTTTAAATTTAGAAATTATATTATACAGGGTGTTTGGTAGAACGTTGAACATACGAAAATGGTGGTTAGTTGGGGTCATCTGCTACCCACTTGGCCCGAATTATTTGACCTTGGCCGCACTGTTTTTTTTTTAATTTCACAGAAAATTACCAGTTTTTTTTAACTTTAAATTCGAATATCTTTACTTGTGACGGGTAAATGTATTTTTTTACATCTTTTTGTACCTTCAAAAGACTAATATCTTCTTTTCCCATTAAAATCTGTACCAAGCAATAATTTTATGAGAGTCTGCTATTACTATTAGACATTAATACAAAACAACATCCTGCCTGTTTTACTCGTCACAAGTAAAGATATTCGAATTTAAAGTTAAAAAAAACTGGTAATTTTCTGTGAAATAAAAAAAAGTAAAAAAAAAACGGTGCGGCCAAGGTCAAATAATTTGGGCCAAGTGGGTAGCAGATGACCCCAACTAACCACCATTTTCGTATGTTCAACGTTCTACCAAACACCCTGTATTTTGCTTCATGCAAAACCGATCTCGCATGATTTAGAAATTTCAAACATTTGTTAAAACTGGGCGAATAAATTTTAAGCGGGTCACGACGAACAAACACGGTATTTCCCGGTTCCGATAATAGTAATATCATATTTTTTATTGATACAAATAAAATTTTATTACCATGTTTGTCATGTTTTCTAGTGTTTGTGTTAGTGCTTTACATATTTTAACAAGAGAATCTAACAACTTAAGAATCTGTTCTGAGCAATGATTTATTGGTACTTTGGTATTTCTATACTATGCTCATGATATTACCTATATTTTGTTTTGCAGCTTTGGAAATGTTTGAGTTGCAATGAATTTGCTTTATTTTTATTAACATATTCGTATAAACATGAATGTATATTCACCGACGATCATTTGTAAACATTTCCAAATTCAATGGATTTTTATTTCAGCATTATTCCCTTCCTTCGCTCACATTTTAGCAATAGGAATAGGTATAACATGCATGTGCACACTACAAGAGTATATTTTTCTGGTTGTATCTGTAGTCCTAGACTACGTAGGTATAATAATATTGTATACTGTAAGAAAACTAAATTAAAAAGAAAATTAAAAAGAATTATATTAATAGACAATCTTCTGTACAATAACTGCAATGAATTATATGGCCGGATTAGTAAGCACCTCATCATCATCATCATCATCATGTCAGCCAAAAGAGGTCCACTGCTGAACAAAGGCCTTCCCCATTGACTTCCACAGGGACCTGACGCATGCTACCTGCATGCAGCGACTTCCAGCGACCTTTACCAGGTCATCGGTCTATCTCGTTGGAGGCCGTCCCACGCTGCACTTTCCGGTGCGCAGTAAGCACCTACACCTACTTAATGTGTTGTATAACCTCACAGATCAATTAATCCATATATCTAATTAAGTGGAGCCTCCATGACCCCACTTCCACGTACTTCAAATTATTTTATGGTATTTACGTATTTTGATAATATTATGTTGGTTTAACAATTTCAACCAACACACCATCGAAATTCCGCGAAACGTATGAAATATTTTGAATATAATTACAGAATTTAATATCGAATTATGGAAGTTCATTTCAATTAAGTTCAATATTATGATAAAATTTGAATATTTTTTAGTGGAAAGGTTGAAATTTATTACACGTGAAATTGATCAATGTTTTTATTGATGTTGGCTGCATTCCAACTACCAATACTATGGTATGCAGTATGAGTATTGTCTACTATGTTATGGGTTGTTAGGGGAATTATGGGGATGAGTGTTTCAAGTTTGTGTTTTCCATTGTTATGGTGTACGAAGTTAGTTATTGTGTTTTTGCTATATTTTTTTGTTGTGACCTTATTTGTTAGTTTGTCTTGCCTATCATTAGAAAATTTTGAAATAAATCAGTCAAGCTGATTTTAAGATAGTAGAATTATAATTATGATTTTTATATTGTGGGACTTAACCAGAAAACTTCTAATACCTAGAAGTTAAGTATATTTTAAAGTTTCATCTTCCTATATCTTGCTTTTACCTACATAAATATCCCTTCATTGTAGGACGCAAGCTTTTTCTAGTTAACGGCCTATAATACAATCTTTCGGCTTTTCCCATCTATTGCAATCGGATACATCTTATTAGGTTTTCTTACTAAAGGCTACTTTATGAATAGGTATACACCTATTAGGTATACACCTATTATAGGTATACACCTATTCACAAAGTAGCCTTTAACAGCAAAATGTATAAAAATGCTCTCACCACAAATTAAAAGACCCTATTACGAATATTATAAAATGTATCCAGATAATTCGATTTGAATAGCCTTGCGGCTCTCGATAATATTATGTCATGATGTTATATGGCCTAAGTTGTAGGTTAATACAGGATTTATCAATTGTACTGGTTAATTATCCTAATTAGGGCAACAATTTTCAAATCCGTAATCACTTTGTGGAAACACTAATTGTCATGTTTATTAGTTTAGAATTATCTCATTGTTGTTGTGTAAACTAATTGCGGATTACATTTAAAATCACTATTAAAAACTCATTTTATTAAAATAGATTAGATATTAACAGTTAAGAATGTAGAGAAAGTATTGTTCTTAATAAATAAATATTAAATGCTGTTCGTTGGTAAAGCGCTTGAGACTAGTTTTTTTAAAGCCAACCTCAATCAATCATTGGTATAGCTTGAATTCGATTAAATAACTAAGCATGGTAGACGATAATTATATAATAATAATAAACGACATTATAGTGAGGGGAAAAATACATATTTTTCGAGTTATGGTATTATTCTTTATCCGCTTTTTACTTAAAACTTGCCCCACGAGCCATAGTAAGTGATTGCCGATATGTAGTATTGTAGAATATTTTTCGAGCGAAACTTATCGTGATACAAAACGGTTGAAATACATTTTTAATAGTCGGATAAACTGTCGGATTGTTGTGAACGCTCGCAAATATCCTGATATGCTCTCATGTTTTTTATTGATTTGATTACGTGGATTGGAGAATAACTGTATCAATTTGTTATCTTTCCACGTGATTTGCGATTTGTGGAGTTGGTGGAGATTTTTAACCAATATCGATAGAGATTTGCTTCTATAAAATGGCTGTCAAGCTTTGTGGCCTTCTGAATACTAATCACGAATGTCTAAGCTGTTCGTAGGATAATAGTATGGTACTATTGTAGGAATTTAGAGTACTTTGACCTCATTGCAAGGAAGACAGTTGACAATCTAGAAAAGTTGATTGTCACTGAAAATTGGAAGAAAAGAGAAGAAAGAAATAGACTTTTTATCACTGTTCACGATGCTGTCCAGATTGCCGGTGACCGAAACAGATGGTGATAAAAATCGTTCACGGAAAGGCGATTCCTAGTGAACGTCATGACCCGCAGCATTGAGGAACACGACTTAAGAAGCAGGAACTATTTGTTTTGACAACCGACACGGACGGTAGATTAATGTACTCTCTGAGGCCTTGATATCCTGAGAACATTTTCCCAAACCGCGACATATTCAGCTTAAGGTTGCAGTTCCATTGATGTGATAGTTTACAAAGCCACAATAATCTCCGGTGTCAAAAATACCTACCATAGACTGTAAAAGGATGATTGTAAATAAGAAAAAGAAGGTTTTTTGTAGGTGCTATTGATAAAGAAACATGGAGACTTAAGGTCTACTTACATGAGACTTAAGGCGTAGTTAGTTCAACTCTGCCTAATCTTTTGGGAATACAGGAGTGATGGTATCTTGTTCCTACTTCCCAGATATAAAGTCTGATTATGGTGGCAGTGATAATCTTGCCCGTTTCTTGGATATTTAAAATTTTACAATGCAACGCAAAATGGAGGGCGTTTGTTCTTTATTCGTTTCTGGATCTTAAGTTCTTTAACGTCTAAAGTATGCATTGCTAGGTAGACAGTGCATTTTATGAGACGCATGGGGAGATAGGTCCTGTTCTTGGCATCCACACTCGTACCTGTCTTCACTACGATCTACTGCGATTTTATTGGTACTTACTTCCGAGGAACACCATAGAAATTCTTCCTACTTCACTGGTTTTTACGACTGCCAATAAATATATACTTGAAATGCTATACGTTTTTCTATTAATGGATATAAATATAACGATAAATGTTTCTTTTATCCAGATAATCTATATATATATATATACATAAATCAATTGATTTTTGTTAGTCTCACAAAAATTCAAGAGCGGCTGAACCTATTTGATTAATTTTGGTTTTGAAATATTTGTAGAAGACCAATGAATGTTTAAAGCTGAGAAAATAATTATAAAGAGATTGCAATGAAAGTAGTAAAAACATTTATTTTATTTTCCCATACAACCTGTTCCTTTATTGGCGTTACGGAGTTCGCCGGGTCAGCTAGTATTATATAAAAAACAACACATTAGTAGTTTTTTCTCCTTATTTATTACATGGGACTTTAAACACATACCGGAAAACAGGTTTTAAATTAGTACGCATCTGCCTAACCCTCGGGGAATACTGGCGTGATAGTAAGTAATGTATTATAAAAATAAGCTTGTAACAGTTTACTTTTTAATATTAATCGAACAAAAATATCTCGTTGAATATTCCTAGGTATTTCTAGAAATTTCCCAGCACTTACAAGTCCTAAGCTAATAATTGAATTCTACTTAGGAATCCGCGGGCTAACCATCATATAATGGTCGGAGCAGTTGATTCCAGGGGACGCAGAGGGAAGTGCTCTTGCAGTAACTTGCGCAAATGTTTGCCTAACGGTAGGGAGGGTAGTTCTTGATAGAAAGGTGGGATAATCCTTATGATAGTCTTTTTTAATCAAGAATTAAAACTGCCTCATCGGTGTGCGAGAACAAAGCATGACTGCTGAGCACTCGGTTCAATTCGCAGTTTGAAAACGTGCTTTTGTAACCTTATCACTTATTAATATAATTTCTCATTAGGTTAGAATTGGTACTTAGATTAGTTGACTCGCAGAAGCTTGATATTCAAAAAACTATCTTTTGGACTATGAAATTAAGCACAAAGCAAATTTCCCTGTTTTTACGGTGCGTAACATAGGGTTCGATTTACAGGCACATTTATGGCCGGCAATGATCATTTACGAATCAGGTGGCTCGTTTTACCGACTTTAAAAGGTTAATTAAAAAAATACTTCTCACGGAATAATTAGAATATAGTTTGTATCACTAAAATACGTTTATATCCCTGCTAAGAGAATCCAAGACTCATTCGTTGTAGACTTATGCCATTATTTAACGGACTCATGGTGTTCGTAGCAAATGCTTAGAAAGTTGGAGTGCAGTGGTCTTAAGGTTATCAAACTGGAAGACAAGAATATATAGATGGGATGGTTAGCTTGTCTGTGTATATGTTAGGTTAGGTTAGTTATTGCTTTGTCCATGGTATAGTTTTGTATAATTTAATAGATTTGGTGATATTTTTTATGTTCGCATTACTAAACTTACCTACTCATTACACCATGGCACCAGCATGACATCGTCATCGTCATCTTTCTAGTCTTTTCTCAACCATATTGGGGTCAGCTTCCTGTCTAACCAAATGCGGATGAACATCAGTATTTTACACGAAGTGACTGCCGCCATCACACCTCCGTGACCCAATTTCTGAATACCGATATTCGAAGGACAGACTGGTTGTCAGGCTTTATGAGAGCTTATAGCCTTTAGTGATTGTCATAGGTGTTTGTATGACAACCAGTATACATAAAAAATAAATTTATCAACATCCCGGTGGGGTTAATCGGTATACTGAAAGGGTTAAAACATTTTTAATGACTAATAAGAGAGATTTTATTGTTATGTCTTATTATCTTCAGCCTCATCAGGTCTGCTCTTATCATCCACAAAACTACAAGCCTGTTCACACAAAAACATTCCAGTATCCCTCACCAAATTATTCCAAACACTTAAAAAAACAAAACTAAACATTATTCAAAATATTTTCCATTCGAAATCACAAACTAAATTCACAGGTTTTGCATACAGTGAATATCTCGGATGGAGCGGCCGTTTATTGAACGGAATCGAACCGGCGTACCGATGAATCGACAGTAAATTAATAATCATATTACTTTTTCAGTGGAATGCAAATATTTGATGATTGCGCTGCGGCGAGTAGCGAATGTCGAAACGCTGGAAACGGCGCAACAGAATTCCTGTTGGAATGCAATGTCGATTTTAATACTTATTTTATATAATAAATTTTAATTTTGATTCGATTTTAATACTGTTGCACAGTTTGGCGATGATAAGTTTAAGTGTACATGCATGTATTTTAATATGAATTTTAATATGAACGATTAAAAAAAAAAACATAATATTTATAGGGTATAGTTGGTTATGTACCCAGTTATTGGCAATAGGCTCGCCCTTTATTAATAAACCGGCAAACTTTCGGTGTACAGTCGACAAAAAGATAAGTAGTCAGGCATATAATGACACAATCATGTGCTTTGACAAAGATTGTGCAATAACGTATAATGTAAAATATGTCAAAAAGCAAGCCTTGTTACCTGCTTACACACCAAACTTTTTAGCAGATAATAATTTTGTTGAGTTATTTCACAATCTTTGTACTTGCACACATATACTTAGGTACCTATCTCTTTTGTTGACTGTAAATTAGTGTGCTTCTGCCTTACCCTTTGGGGAATAAAGGCGTGATGGCATGTTACAAGTATTGTAACGTCATATTGGAGTATTGTTTTCCGGTTTGCCAGTTTCTCAGATAAATTCGTTTCATGCAGAAATGAGTGACTAAATTTCACATGTCATTTTTTTAAATGAATTTCTTCTACTTATAGTTTTAACACCATTATGTACAGTACACAAAACTCCTAATCATAATATCTCAATGGTACCTAAAGCCGGTTCAAAAGTCCGTACCACGGAGGTGTCGAGTCGTGTGAATTGCACTAAATTATTCCCCCGGGCCCGCGCGGCAAGTTAATGAATTTATAATCAAATTACAACAGTACTCCGCCCCGTGAGAAATTCCACAGATAAATCTTTACAACGTTATCGTTTTATTTGTTGCGAATGACCGGAGTTACGTGGTTTTACAGTAATAGTATTGATTGTGATGTTGCAATGTAAAGACGGGATCTGCGGACGATTTAGGACTTTGTAAGGTGAATAAGCTGGCTGGATCTTCGTTTTAGTTAGCTTGACGGATGTGTCTGTTTGTTTGTTCATAACATACCATCATACATATATCCCTAAAGGGTTAGGCAGAGTTCTGTTGCAGTATACTCAGTCCATTGTTATATCTGGGGCACAAATCCAAATACAAATCATACCATCACGCCTGTATTCTCCGATGGATAAGGCAGAGGTGTAGGTACACACACCCTGATTTAATCAGAGATCCCATTTAATTGGGCCTATGGCCACTGACTGGGTAGAAATTCAAACTCCGAGCGGCTACATAACACTTTCCTCGACCTGGGAATCGACTTCTTGCGCGGATTCCTACTTATAACTACTATACTTATGTGGTAGTCTTGTTTGTAAATGATACATTATATTAAATATAAATAAAAATGTATCGCCGAAATGTTTGTACGCGTATAACTTCCGAACAACTGCACCAAATTGAATAATTCTTTTTTCGTTGGGTTCGATAATGTCAGGACAAGGTTTGTAAGCATGTAACGTTATTTAAATATAGTTATAGTAGTAGCTAGTTATTGATAAAACAGAATACGATTAACAATTTCGATTTTTAAGCCTAGTCAGAGTCATAAACAGCAGTCTTCTGTAGGCCCAGCAGATAATATGTTTTTTCATGCACCAAATTATCTCGAATTAGGTACTCTTTCATTTAACACCACCAATACACTACATGGAACCTACTAAATCTTCCACTGGAAGTGGCCAAGACGTATAAACGGCATATAATTTATTATCTACCATGCGAGAACCGAGTGAGCCCTTTCGTGGAAATATTAAGTAAATAAAATGGAGTGAGCTCGATGTTACGGCTATGAGACGGGCGATAACGATGTGTATCGCACTTTATTGTTGATAGTGTTGGGATATTACGTAAATATGGTCGGAACGGTTTTGTTATTAGTTTTCTTGGCATATCCAGTTTTCTGTTTAAGTTTCTTATGTAATTTACTTTTAGATTTGGTGTAATTTTGAGAAATCTATCCTAATATAATATTATAAAGCTAAAGAGTTTGTTTGTTTGGTTGAACGCACTAATCTCAGGAACTACTACTCCCATTTAAAAAAAAATCTCCAGTGTTACATAGCCCGTTTATTGAGGAAGGTTATAGGATAAGTAATAATTAAAAATGTTGCAAAAACGGGGGTAAAAATTCAACTTCTACTGCAACGAAGTCGCGGGCAATGTTGTAAGCACAGCTTCTGAGTATGATGTCGGTTTCGAGGTGTTTTCGAAAGAGGTGTACTAATGTACACTCAGATTTCGTCGGTATGTTTGAGTCCCATGTAATAGAGGGCGAGCCTATTGCCAATATCCAATCACAAATCCAAAGTCTTAGATAAAAGTACGAGCTGTTATTGGATGTCTTCTATACTTCTATACTAATATTATAAAGAGGAAATGATTGATTGTTTGTTTGTATTGAATAGGCTCCGAAACAATCAATTTGAAAAATTCTTTCTTTTCTTAGATAGCCCATTTATCGGGGGAGGCTTTAAGTAAAGGTAAGTACGCTCCTATTAGTCGTAGACTAATAGGAGCGGAGTAGCAATGAAAAATGTTGCCAAAAAGGGGGGGAAAAGGCTATCAAGACCACGTGGGTGAAGCCACTTGTGGAAAGCTAGTCAAGCTAATTCCTTTAATATTACATAGTACCAGCAGTACCAACTTATAGGAAATGTAGTGCAACCACGCTAACCGCGGGGCCACAACAAAGCACACAGCCGTCTAAAACAAACCTTGTCAGATTGAAATGTTTCGACAAACACTAACCGTGTAATGAGTCCGCTTTCTCAAGATATCGCCCCAGTATTTTGTTCCTATCATCTTTTGATGGATTTCGACACAGATCCCGAAATAAAGTATCGTTTTAGGTACTTGAGTGAGTGATAAATCAATTTGTATTTCGAACGAGTTTTAGAGTGCTTTAAATCTGGCCGCTGAGATTGTGCGAAAACAGTGTAATGTAACTAATGTAGAGTAGGTATCTACACTGTTTTTGTGCGAAAACAGTGTCTATGTAGACTATACTGTTTTCGCGCAGTCTCCTTAAGGATGTTAATATTATCTTACGAGCGAAAATAATTTTACATTACTATTGTAAGAGGAAGGAATAAGGAGATAATTATCAACATACCATCACGCCTGTATTCCCTTTAAGATTAAAGCAGAGGTATACCCACAGAATGTTCCTATGCTTAGGTCTCATGTAAAAGGGAGCGAGCCAAATTCAAAGTCCTTTCCAAACCTGCGAATTGAACTGAGAACGTCTTACGTAGCAAACGCGTTCAATACCACTGATACCAGGTAATATTTATTTATTAATTTTTTTAATACAAATTTTGTCACTCACAATTCGCTTGTATGTTTAAAGCCCTGTTTAATACGAAGCTGATTTTGATTTAACAACAAAACAATATTACGTCATCAATCATAAAAGTCCCATCCCTTATAAACCCGGATAGACCCAACCGAAATAAATCCAAATTTATAATTAATTTTTCAAACTTTATTGCTATCAGTAAGCCTGTAAGCCGAAAATATTGAAAAAAAGAACCGATCACCTTTTTACGACATCGTAAGCGGGCCCATTATAGGGGTCACTTGATATGGTATTTCAATGCGAAACTCGTCATAGGATGGACAATATTTTTGGCCGTAATACTAAAATAAAAATGGCCGTAAAACCGTATGTACAAAATCATAGCGTGAGAGGCTGTAAAGGATAGGAACAATAACTATTTAACTATTAACTTTCATAGCGAAGTTGTGGAATTCTCTTCTGGCGACTGTGTTCCCTGACACGTGACCTATAACATGGGTCTTTTCAAGACCAGAGTGAATGTCATCTTATGGCGGTCGCGGTCTATCTTAGACCACATCTACACTTATCATCAGGTGAGATTTTGGTCAAGCGCAAACCGATCAACAATAAAAAAAAATAGAGAAATAAAAAGTAAAATCAGCGCATACAAAAAAAAATACCATCACGCCTGTATTATCAAAAGGTTCGACAGAGGTGTATAGGTGTGTTATGTACACCCACATTTTGCTGGTATATGGGTCCTGGGCACAATTCTATGCAACCATCCATCCCAACCATTTTATACCAAACTGCTGCTGAGAATTTCATAGAAAAACTTAATAACAGTGCTCGACATAGGAACCTAACTCAGGACCTCGATCGTAGCCGTATATGTATATTACATTTTTAGCTTTGTCTAACTATTATATAAGAGGAAAGATTTGATTGTTTGTTTTTATTGAATAGGCTCCGAAACTGCTCGAACGATGTGAAAATTTTTCAGTGTTAGATAGCCCATTTATTGAGAAAGGCTCTATACATATATACTTTTCATACGTATTTGTGGTGACGATAGGCTTCATCGCTTTTTGGGAACCATGGACGCCATTTAATGCTTGAGTATTGTTTTTATAACGGATCAGGTGAATTTATGCTCTATCCTAGAATTTATAAAGCTTACATTTACAATCAGAAATATGTTAATACTTACCTCTAGAAAACACTGTAAGGAAACTTGCATGCCTGAGAGATTTTCTCGACGGCATGTTAAGTCTACCAACCCGCATTAGGCTAGCGTGGTAGACTATAGCCTAATCCCTCTTATACTTAGAGGAGACCCGTGCCCAGCAGTGGGACAGTATAGGGGTTAATTATTATTATTATTACCTCTAGTTTCGTTTAGTGATCGTAAGCTTGATTATTACGCTTGAGGTCCTGGGTTCGATTCCCAGTTTGCATAAGATAAGTTTGGTTTGATTCTAAAATTCTCAATAGCAGCTCGAAGTTTTAGTTCGTGTTCGGTTGAAATATAAATGCTACGAAACGAACTTGGAATTTAGCTGGTAAGTTTAAAAAAAATACACGTTTGGAATATACCATAGTTCTAAATTCAAGTTCTCTTTAACTGTAAATTCTAATGTAATGCCTGCAATGCTATGAAATACCTACAAATTGTAACCACAACTTATAGTGGCGTCAAGTTGTGTAGGTAGGAAAGTTTCAACCACACACAAGTTATTACATAAGTTGATAATTACAGATTTCAGCTTAGAATGTCAGAAAATACAAATAAGCTAAGTTTAGAAGAGATTGATGTTGTGGTCATAATATTGTAGATATTATGTGAGGACGGAGCTGTGTGCCTGCGATGATTGCGAATATCCCAATTCCTTAGAAATCTGGAATAAGGCAAAGGAAGGCAACGTTTGTTTTTAGTTAGTATGAGCAAATGGCAGTAATCCCAAAAAAAGGAATTTCCCAATAACCCATCATAGTAACTACTAAGACAGAAATGAGAGATTCGCTATTTTAATAAAGGAAAAAATCGACTCGCAGGCAAGATTCGAACCTGCGTCTTCTGCTTCAATACACCAGACGCTATGACCGCTAAGCCACCCCGAACACCGCGGTGGCTCCACCCGATATTAAGCAGTGATAGGCACAATCACGACTTGCATTGGCCAAAGATGCTGATATCAGCATAGACTTTTAAAACTATTAAGAATAAAAGAGCATCGTATTTTTTTTTTTCAAAACCAAAATAATACTCGTACAAGTAAAACCTGATTGCTCACGCGATATTTATATAAATGCGGTGATTATTTTTTTGGGACATGGAAAATAATACGCCGCTGAAAAATGTTTTTCCTTTTAAAATTTAACAAGCTGGTAGTTGAAAAAAAAAAACACAGAGTATCAAACCGAACATCTAACAAAAAACCGTTAACGTAAAAGTGTGTGCCCCATAAAATACTGTTCGTTCAATAGGGTTGACACCCGCCTCCTCGTGACATTAATTTTGCTGAGAAGTAGAAACAATTGTACATTTTGACTACCCAATCAACGAAAGTAAAAAATATGAACACCGTTAGGTATCTATACATTGCCAAATTTTTACACACTTTAGGCATTTCTACGGCAATTTACAATTCCAGCTGGTATTATCAGTTTAAATAAGCAAATTAATCACATACTTATAATAATCATACATAATATATAAAGGGTTTACAATAACAATCTCTTAAGAGTACTACTGGTATATGTCTTTGTCTAATTTGTATTTCATCATCTTCTTGTATTTCATAGTCATAATAATAATTTTATCCAACCTCTTTTGTCAAAGTGACATTAGACACAGAAATTCAACGAGCAGCATACCTTTAAGCACACTACCAAATCCGCTACCAACGTTCAGAGAGTGTGGCAGCCCTGCAAAGATCACACCCGCGAGCGATACGCAACGGCGCGTGATCTCGCATGAAACGAACGGATTTCAGACCGCCTGAAACGTTCCAATCCTAACGCAAACGTTTGCCCAAGTTCTGCACTCAAAAGAATATGCTATATTGGTGTTTGAGCGCGATATGGGCGTTTTTCCAATGTTTTGCCGGCATTAATATCTTCAGGTTGCGTTATTGTTGCCAAAATGTTTTTATTGGTTTGGATTCTGTGCAGTATCGAATTCTTCTGGTGTTGGGCGTGGCCGTATAAATATTTGGCTTCGTGCAAGGCAAGGCAATTCAATAATTCAATCTCGTTTACCAGTCAGACGACCTCGACCTTATTATAAAATAAAATCAATAAATAAAAACAGCTTCCTTTGTATACCAACCTCTAATTATATTCTGAAACCCATTGTTTTTACACAAAGTGATTTTGATTGAGCCAATTACTGGACCATAAAATTATTTTAGATCCTCTACTGTTACTGTTACTTAGGTAATTAAAAACCAAAACCTAAATTGAGATAAAGGAAAAGTTGACTGACTCATATATCATTTAACACAGCTAACTACTGAAGGGATTGGGCTGAAATTTGGCACACATAGGTATAATAACGTAGACATCTGAATATTTTAAAAAATTCCCACGAAATTGGGATAATATAAACACGAATAACAGCTGAAGGAACAGCTAGTCAATAAATATGAAGATTTCCAACGAGTGTTCAAACGACATCCCTATTCTAAAAATCCAAATGCATTCTAAACACAGAAACCATTAGGTCGGTATATTCGAGACACATAATAAGCGCAAAAGCAACGACTGACGCACAAAACACAATAATTACGGAATAGCAGCCGAAACGGTATGGTAACGGAAATAGAATTTACTTTGACACATCAAAGAGGCATCGCATATTTCGTCTCGAGCATTCGCAAATGTTACGTATGATATGAAATACGGTGTTTATGTACTTCGTACTCGTTGTGTATTGATTTAGTATGGTTTTGAATTCGGTTTGGGGTTGCGAATTGGATACATGAAATATTTATTTATATTAATAGGAAAGCGAATTCAATTACAGAATCTTTAACCAGCAAACATGGAATTGACAAAGAAATATTGATTGATTGAATTATTTATTAAAATAAACAGAAGTGGGAGGTCAATTTGCAAAGTATACGGAAGAAATCCTGGGGTCTTAGACCATAGGTACCGTATACCGTATGGTCAGTTTTAAAATAGCCTATTGTGAAGTAATGTGTTAATGAGTATTAAAATGTAAAGAATATACGTGAAAGAAAACACCAACAAACCTGATAAGTTCTCGTTAAATTACTTGGCAGATAATTGATGTAAATTAATAATCATGTAAACTTTGTTCAATTTTTTAATTTCTTTTTTTTTAAAACAGGCTCTAATAGATATAAAACTACCTAAATCCCAGGTTTATGTACACAAGTTTCACATATTTAAACAAAACTGAATGCAAATTCGAATTACTTTTGAACAGAAAACTAAACTAAGATGCTATCTAAAACTATTAGCGGGTATAAAATAAAAGGTTAGTGTAAGTTAAGGGGCGGTCTCTGTCAGTTAGGCCATTAATCATAGAGGCTATGAGAATTCTCGTCACGTCGGCAGAAACGGCCGCCGTCGTCCAGGTGAAAGTGTTTAACTTTGTACTTGTCTGTTTTGCTATATTATTTTATGATTTATTGCGTCTTTTTCGGCATACAAGTAGTTATGAAAAAGTTGCAAAGATAAATGGCGAAATGATTTTGAAAGTCTTTAAAGTATCCCTAAATACACCAATCTTATGATATTACTTACTTAACTAAACCATTTATCTCTTTATCATAGTGTGGACGTGTCTTGATAATTTAGAGATTCGTTTGAATAACTTAAATCTGAATCTTACAAGAAATGCAATAAACGCACATTACCTCAATAAAACTGCAAACTAACTAAAACGAATAGGATTTCATCAAAATAAAATACAAATATAACTCCACACACTGCAAAATCTACTACAATTTACCTATATAACTCCATAGTACCTGGATGCATCTACACAGTTAGACTGGAAGCCAATCGTAACATAGTTAGGGAAAAACATAAGTTGTAATAGTACGTACTAACAAGACCTAGCTTACTTTTGAAAATAGAGACGACTTGAAAATACTATAGAACTAAAAGCCTAGTTTACACTGATATTATAAAGAGAAAACATTAGTATTTTTTATATTTGTAAATATTAAACATAAAACTAATGGACCGATATCAAAAATTCTTTCACTATTATCATGGTACATTATCCCTGAGTAACATAGGTTATTTGACTGCGTCTGGGGTCTAGTGGTTCGATTACAAGACTGATGATCACGAGGTCGTGGGTTAGATTCCCACAGGACCCACATATTTATGTCGTAAACATAGGTGTTTGCTTGTCTGTGTGTTCAAAAGTTCAAAATATTACTCGTATATCCATTGTCACCCATAATACAAGCTCTGCTTTGTTTGGGACTAGATTAACTAGTCTGATTAACTGACTAGACTAGATAGTACCTAGCTGAAGCGAAGCGAGAGCGGGTCGCTTGTAATAAATAAAATACACATATACATTAAAAGCGGCACGTAACAGGAAAGTGTTGACATTGAGCCTATCGCGTCGATAGGTCGCCTCTCGCCTGCAACCGATATTAAATGTTTGCATTCGAACGTGCCCTAGGTAAACGCAAATAATGTACATACTACATACAAACGAGGATTTTGGGGCCATATCGTCTAATCTGTAGGTATTTTCATGGTGGAAATTCATGCCTGCCGTGACATCAAAGGATGGTAATTCCAATGAGTTTTACGTTCCAATGTGTTGCGATCGAAATGAATTTTCATTGGTACGTTGGGTGCGGTGATTACTCTTAGTAATTTGGTTTTAGTTTTTGTCTTTGTATACTGCGGGAAATCATTACGAAATTAAATCAAATCACAGTCTATTCTAGTCTAAAGAAACACTACAGTTTTGTGCGGATGTGGCGCATACATCGCATCAGTATATATTACTTTTATGTCTGTGATTCTAAATATTGTATGTGTCTTGTACAAATAAATTTATTTTAAGTTTAGTTTTTACGAGAAAAGCAATAATTAAAATTCTAAAGTTTACTACATGGCGCAACTAGATGGCGCGACAAGCAATACGGCAATGTAAGCATTATTTTTGTTAAAAAAACCATGAATCATAACTATGGCAGTAAAACTGTACCAGTGCGAGTGGAACTGTATCGAAATTTTAGCATAAAATATATAAACTCAAAATATAAATTACACAACTTGGGGGGCTAGACAAGTTGCATTTTGATATTCGAATCGACAATCAAAATGTATGGAAATGACACAAGCTTTCGACAAATTGGGCTATCACTAATGACATTTACATACATTGTGTTTGTCGATTCGAATGTCAAAATGCAACTTGTCTGGCCCCCCTTATCTATGCCTTCGCTAGATAAACTTCAAATTATTTGCTTGACAGTTGTCAAAATGGTATCTTGTCTAGAAAAATGTATGGGGATTCGCCAAAATCAAAGACAAACCATGAGCATTACGAATGAGCGTTTAGAAAAAATGGCACGTTGTCTACCAAATGAAAGAAACCACGTGACAAATGTCAATCCCATACATTTTCAAGAATCGAAATGTCATTCAAATGTACCTTGTCTAGCCCCCCAGTACGACTTGGGACCACTAGACCAACAGAGCAGTTGAAAAAATGGTAATTTAAAAACAAAAATCGTACAAATTGTATTATATTTTGATTCGTGCGGGAAACCAAGCCGTAACCCTCGGTGTAAAATCCAATTGATGATTGTTGTCACTGAAGCAATTAGGCTATCAATTCAAGAGTATTTCTATACTGCTTTAGCGCAACTGCTACGCTTGAGGTCCTGGGTTCAATTCCCAGGTTGAACAAAGTGTGGAATTCTCAGTAGCAGCTCCGAGTCTGAATTTGTGCCCGGGTGGGAAAGGACTCAAGCCCGATTACATAGGACTCAAATATACCTGCGAACTGAGGGTATACAAAATGTATTATGTAATCATTTCAGTTTACAAGAAAAAAACCGAATAAAAAAATAATATTTTTTTAAAACAAGGAAACTTAGGTTCTTTGCTACAAGGGCAATCGTCACAGGTACCAAATATACCACTGCAGGTGATAGAGTCGTCAATTTCAAGAAAATTGCTAGATTTAGGGAAATTTAGGTAATTTTTGTACTAATATCGTCAATTAAAAACTTCATTAACAGCCTTACTTTTATAAATATATATTTTGGTACTGTGATTGGGACACCTATATACCCCTTCCGGATCAGATAGGGTTTTATTAACATATTCTACAAATAACCTCTAGTTTATGTAGATTTGCAAAATCAAACCCGCGCCTATTTGGTAAAGTTGTTTTAACTAATATGATTTCTGTTTCGGATAAACCTCTTTAGAGTATTACGTGTCCTCTACAAACAAACTAATGGGCTTGCCGTGAGCTATCATCTCACACTGAACTCTGCCTCTAATTGGTCGAGACCCATATATTGTATTATGTTATAACTAGCTCTCCACTACATAGTATAAAACAAAGTCGCTATCCGTCGTCTGTCTGTCCTTATGTATGCTTAGATCTTTAAAACTACGCAACGGATTTTGATGCGGTTTTTTTTAATAGATAGGGTGATTCTTAAGGAAAGTTTATATGTATAATACATGACCACGCGGGCGAAGCCGCTGGCGGAAAGCTAGTTTATTATAAATTATTCTATATTGACGACGTAATTGTGTATACTCATTTTCAAATCTATGCCATGGGAACCATACATAAAGAGTAATAAACATCCATTCATCCATACATCTAGACTTTCACATATTAGTAGGATTTGTATCAAAATATAAGTTGTTTGTTAAGTGTAATTATCACTCGCTTACAGTGGCGGAAAACATCGCGAGGAGACCTGCATGCCTCAGCGATTTTCTCGACGGCATGTGAAGTCTGCCAACCCATACAAGGTTAGCGTGGTGGACTATAGCCTAATCCTTCTCATACTGAGGGGAGACCCGTGGCTGGGCTCAGCAGTGGGACAATTAATGAGTTGATGAGGATGATGATTAAGAGTTTAAACACCACGAAAACCAATCTGAGACTGATCCAAATTACAAGGCATTGTTACAACTTTGTTTGATCTGGAAATCAAACTGCAGAACTAGCGCCTAGTCACCGCGCTTAGGCCACTGGACTTCACTGTATACATAGTAGTGATTAATTTTACCCATTGATCTAAAATGTCGAACTCTCACGTTCTTCAGCGAATATTGGACGAAATATATCGATAGTATTTACCAAAATGTTTTAAACAACACTAAAACAATATCTATCCAAATAAACGATGTTAATCTGTTGTATAACAGTCCTTATCGATAGAGACCGCGATTTTAGGCATCAGTAAACATCGATAATTGACGGGTCCTCTATTAATATTGACTCTCTACGAGTAAGGGACGCCTTGTCTTACAAAATGTCGGATAGCATTAATGTTACCGTGAAACTTTGTATAATTTTCCACCCTGTTCAATTAACCCCAGGCTTAGAGATATAATGTAAGCGAATGTTAACAGTAAAGTAACTTTTGTAGAGTTAAATTGTGTGTGATTTAGACCAGTCCCACACTACGTTGGTAACAGTTAATTTGGTGTAACTTTTTAGAACATGTGCGGTGTGAATTTGGATTTTTATTAACATCTACAATACGACGGTATCGTGAATATAAGGTTTTGGTTTGGATTCCCACAGGACATAAATTTAATGTGATGAACATAAGTGGTTGTGTTGGGCTGAGTGTTTCCTAAGTTTATTTCTAATTTCCTTTTTTCTAATACCCATAGGACAAGCTTTGCTTAGTTTGTGAATAAATAGTGCTGTGTAAATTGTTTTAAAGAACTTATTTTTGTATTAAAGAGCTTTCTTGACAGCGGAAACAGTACTATAAAATGTTACTTTTATGAGGGACATATTTATACTGTGTAAATTTATTAGATTATCTACTTCTATTTCCCGCCAGCGGCTTCGCCCGCGTGGTCTTGATAACTTTTTTCCCCCGTTTTTGGAATATTTTTCATTGCTACTCCGCTCCTATTAATCGTAGCGTGATGGTATGTAGCCTATAACCCCGATAAATGAGCACACTGAAAGACTGAAAAAAATATTCAAATCAATCCAGTAGTTTTGCAGTCTATTCAATACAAACAAACAAACAATCAATTCTTTCCTCTTTATAATATTATATTAGTATAGGTACATTTTGAATGTAAGGCAAACATTATATTACGTAATATCATAACAAGTTTACTAAATTACCATTGTTTCGTCCTCTAAGCTCCAAATAACGAACTTACTTACGAACAATATTTATTATTATTATTATTATTAAATAACGAACTCATAGAATATTCATTAATGAAACCTTTTTTCCGTATTTTAAGACAGATGATCGGCTTGAACGTTTATACAAACAACTTAATCGCTTCCTCGCCAATTGAGATTAATGTTAATCGATAGAGATTTGCACTAATTGGGACAAAAAACTGTTTGTTTTTATGGAAAAAAGATTTAGTGAAGAGGAGTTTATCATTGCATAATATCTTGAAATAAAACTACTTATTACGGATTTTATCGCGTTATATTGATATTAATTTAAACACGACGTTTCGAACCCTTTACACCACCGTCCATGGTCACGGGTGACTAATGCATAATATCTTCTTAAACTATTTGGTAATTAGTGGTCGTAAATGCTACTGCTACGCTCGCAATCCTGGTTTCGATTCCCGGGTCAACCAAAGTTATATTCGGTTTCTCAGTTGCTGCTGAGGATTTCATAATTCAGAATTGGGATTTGTGATCGGTTAATAGCAATAAACTCGCCTCCGATCACACATACCAGTGAATTTTGGGTGAAAATTAGTACGTGTCTGCCTAATCGGGAATGCAAGCGTGATGGTGTGTATACAAGGTGGAAGGAACATCGACACACAAACGTCGTGACAAGGTTTCACTCACGGTCAAAAATGACCTAGGTCATTCATGTAGAAATTGATCGGTTATTACAGATATTGACATTTTTGAGCGCGCAGTGTATTGCTAAACACGCAATTATAACGCTCCACGGTGAAAGTTATCGCGCGCACGATCTGAAAAAATGAAATAATGATTTTTTAAATTTAAATCTAATTTGGATATATAGAAATAATGTTTTTATACACGTTCAAGTAAAAAAAAACTACAGAAAAAATTGAAAATCTGATGATAAAAGTTACGGAAAATTTCAACGCGCAGAAGGGTCCAAAATCATGTACTGAACTCATGGTATTCGGATGTGCGTCGATGTCCCTTCCACCTTGTATTATCATATTAGATCAGCTCATGATCAAAGATCTTAACAACCCAACCCAAACGCATCGTTGTTAATATATTCGTTTACAAAGAAATCTTCCTCTGAAGTACTTCAAAGAACATCATTGCAACCACTCCTGTAATAAAGTGATACTGCTTCGATATAACCGTTTCCTTTTTAAAATGTCTCTCTAATCCTGGCTGCAGTCGTTAATCGTAACTGTTATGGTCGAAAACAAAGCTGGAGTGTGAGAGACCAGAGAGACGGTGAAGAGTCGTTGCACCTATTGACCCCAAGATGCTCCGTAGTTGCACAATCGTCTTAGAATTGCGACCCGTAAGTGATAGCGGGTAGCGAATTTTGGTGATTATCGCTGGCGATTAGGGATTCAGTTTATCGCTGTTTGATGTTGAAGATTATAATGGATCTTATCAATCAATGTGCTTATGTAAAAAGCAATGTAGTTTTATTGTAAGCTTTAAAATATGTCCCGTGAATCGCTATTTGGATATAAAATGCTTATATGTTTTGTTTATTATAGTTACTAATATTATAAAGAGGAAAGATTTGATTGTTTGTTTGTTTGTATTGAATAGGCTCCAAACTGGACCGATTTGAAAAATTCTTTCAGTCCTAGTTAGCCCATTTATCGGGGAAGGCTATTTATCATCACGCTACGACTAATAGGAGTGGAGAAGTAATGAAAAATGTTGCAAAAACGGGGAAAAATTATAACACCACGAGGCCGAAGCCGCTGTCGGGAAGCTAGTCGCAAATAAAAAGAACAAAGTGGTCTTCGCAGATATTTCTTTCAAAAGCAAATAGACATTATTTTCATAGAATAAATTTAGTAAATAAAACAAAAACAAAAATTTTACAGATTGCAAATAAAAAAATAATCAATAAATAAAACTTTTTCGCCTTTTCCGTACACTTAGGCCACAAAACAAGCGACAATGTAATACTGTGTGTCGAAATTTGCCGACTTGTACTGCACAGCTCCCGCGGTACGAGCGGAAACCTTTGAACTTGAAGCATTTAACTAATCGAATACCTAGTAGCCTTGGCAATTTCTAATAAGCGTCCGCTACGGCCCACACTAACTTGCGTTCATCGCAGTTGCGATAGTATTTGCTCAAATATTGGAGTCATAGTTTAGCGATTTAGCTATTTCTATAATTATCAGATTAATAATTTAAATAAGTAACATCACACACAGACCACATCACTCTCACTCAGTCATACACGCACGCACGCATGAAAATAAACCACACACGCACACGCACACACACACACACACACACACACACAAACACACACACACACACACAAACACACACACAACACTCCGAGCTGCTACTGGGAATTTCGCAGAAAACCCAACAACACGGCTCGACCCGGAAATCGAACCCAGGACCTCTAGCGTACCAGTCGCACTAGGGACCACTAGACCAACGAGGCAGTCATTTTATTTCTGTATCTTTAGCTATTACCATCCCACAGCACACCCAAAGACCAAGCATCTCCAAGGTACTTCAAAATATTATTTGTATAGTATTCTACTTGTTAAGCCCTTTCATTTGATGATACCCATATTGTGGGAGTTGTGAAAAAATATGTATTTCGCTATTTTGTGGCGGTGGCCATCTTGGACCGATTTTCATCAAACATAGCTAAGAACACTCCCGACTAATTCACCTTTCAAATAAAAAAAAACATAATCAGAATCGGTTCATCCGTTCGGGAGCTACGATGCCACAGACAGACAGACACACACACACACACACACACAGACACGTCAAACTTATAACACCCGTTCGTCGGGGGTTAAAAACATTTAATTCCAAACGTTTTAATAGTCCGTAAAAAAAAACTGAAAAAAATATGTTAACGGAAGCGTTTATTAAAAAACACAATAAAAATCGTGTCCAAGAGAATAACTGCTATATTATTTTAATTTATACAATGGAAAAGGCAAATAAAATGTACCATGAAAACACGAAACGGTGTCAACTTCAATTAAAACTATAAAAACGGTGTTTTAGCTAATAACGAATGCGTGTTGAAAGGTTTAATATGCTGACCCTACGATGTATGAGCACGGAGCGTGAAAAATTACTAACAAATAAAAACTTTAAACTTGGGAGGTTAGAGTTTAATTTTGTACAAATCTAGGTTGATGAATGTTATACATGAAAGAGCGTAGTGAAATTAGAATTTCCGATATGGGTTCATTTGAGTGGTTTTATGACAAGTGTTATTGACATTATAAATAATTTTCAAACCCCCTGTTTTTTTTGTGGAAACAACAGAAAAGTTATGTAATGCGTTGTAATACCTCTTTTTCATGGTTTTTTTTGCCAGAAGTTGAAAGAAGGCTGAACTGGGCAGTCTTTTGGTACGGTTGGGCCGTACCAAAAGTCAGTCTACCTCATTTACATTCATAATAACTACTACTAATTTACATTCACTATTTTTCCAATCAAAAACTTTCCAAAGATTTAATTATATCTACATGCAGGCTTTCAATATTAAAATTAATAACATAGGAAATTATGTTTACATTGAAACGCAATTTTCGTGGCTTAATTAAAATTTTCTCTAATAACGATGTTAACGCACAGGCTTTTTGTATTCAGCCTATGGTATTTTGTGCTATACAGGCTGTATGCTGTATACAGGGTGAAACATTTTGTTTGTCGCGTTGTCGCCCCCGGGTGTTCCGCCTTGTTTGTTCCGGCTTGACCGGCAGAGTGTCAGATTCACGTGTTTTTTGGTAAAAAAATATTTAAAAACTTTTTGGTGTATTTTTGTTTTGCTTCGTAATTATTTATTTGTTTGACTGAGATGTCATTATTTCGTCAGGCAATTTTTTGCTAAGAATGTAATGGCAAAGTTAATTATTAG
This sequence comes from Acronicta psi, assembly GCA_946251955.1. NCBI lineage: Eukaryota > Metazoa > Arthropoda > Insecta > Lepidoptera > Noctuidae > Acronicta > Acronicta psi. Next base: position 1,757,213 of record OX276475.1, on the reverse strand, counting down.
GATACAAACATTATATAACTAATAAGATTCTCATATACAATTGGCGTTTATTGTAATGTACCGAAAGTAAGAACACCTGACGTTCTTACTTTCGGTACATTACAATACCGAAAGAACAGAACGTCAGGTGCTACAACGGTTTATATTAATTTAAAAAAATCTACGAAAACAAGCTCTCGAACCTTTGAAATGAACCACGAGCCTCTCAACCATATCACCTTATCACCCATACGAGTGAGTGTATACTCACTCGTTTTTCTAGGCACAGAGGTAGGCAAAAACAAGAGACAGCAACTTGCTATGACTCTTTAATACTTTTTTTACATTACCCACGTTCACGCGCATCGGTTGCGAGTCCTACCCACCTGACCTTTTTGAAGGACAAATAAGGTCGGTGTGTGTCTAATCACCCATTATATAAAGAAATTATATAACTCCAGTGTGTAACTCAATAACGTCGATGCGGCTTTTTGCCGCGCGCCGTTTGTCGCCCGTCGCCGGCGGGCGTTCGGCTACAGCCTATTTCCAATTTGCGCCTATCAATCAAGACCAATCTCGCTGAGTGGATTACGGCCAAATGAAATTTGCATAGAAACCCGCTGTGCAGTGCGTTTGTATCTGATATTTACTGGCTGTTACCGTTTGATTTCAACGCTTGTATATTAAAATTAAATGTCATTTAGTATTTAGTACCAGTTGGAATTAAAGTGATCCGTCATTCGCAAATTGTTTTTTATTAATATTCAATATTTAAGCCATAAAAGAAAAATATGATGCCCGGTAGGGTTTAAACCTGCAGCCCCCCGGTTAAGTGAACTGGAAGCTTTAGCTAACTATGCTACCGAGACAGCAAAATTGCGTGTGATTTTGAATTTTTCTTTTAAATTTTTATTTGCAACAGAGCATAATTATGTTTAAAAAAAACTATTCGCAAAAGGTTAGTTGACATAGATATTGTACATTCACCATCAGATACACGTACACAATAATTAATAATTGGAACTAAGTATTATTTTCTTGTAAAATTCTAAGAATACCGTAATAACTTTCATCATTTAAAAACTGTTCCCCTAAACTGACTCAAATAATTTAAATAATCTAAAATTATGAAAGTATGTTATGAGATTTGAAAATTCATCAAATTCAACAAAACTCATTGAAGATACACACAAAACACTGAGCTAATATTTAGGTAAAATTTAATAATGAAGAGTATCAAACTTTGGGTAGAGTCAGCAAAAACAGTTCTGTTAGTGATATCAAAGATTATTTGTACAGGTTTCAGGAAGGTTTACTCTGCAAGACGCTTCTGTAGGGGTGTAAGAAAATTAGGATAAAATAATAAAAAGTATTTTATGTTCTGTGTAAAAGAAGTTTCAGAAGACTATTAAAACTGTCTTATTGAAGCAGTAGTCCTAAACGCGACTCCTACGCTTGAGGTCCTGGGTACGATTCCCAGTTCAAAGTTTTATTGAGTTTTTCTATGAAATTCTCAGTAGCAGCTCCTTAACGTCTACCTTACCTTTTAGAGATAAAGGCGTGATGTTAAATAAGATTTTAAATATTTTACAACCAGTATGTTCCCCGCGGTGTTACCCGCCTTCATTATTTTTCCCAATCCGGTAGGAATTTCCCAAAATCCTTTCTTAGTGCACTGTTACGTCATTTATGTATTATTTGTGCCAATGACGGTCATTAAACGCCCATACAACTCAGCCCAAATTTGTACCTGAGGTACATGCCAACTGTCAAGTTGATAGTGTTTACCAGGAAATCAATAAACTGATATTAATGTCCGCGTCCGTTTGACATTCCGAAACTGACACTGACAACAAATATCTGTTGATAGTTTTTACTATAAAACACTATGAAACTGATTTGTGTTAATATGGCGTGCGCTTTTTTAAATTAAAAGCTATTTTTTCTCATCCTCTAGTAAGCATAAAAAGTATTACTAGAGACTAAACCAGCGTAATACAGGCAATTTTTTCCGATAAGTGTACCTTCGGTACATCATTTGGGCAGATTTTGGTGACATCCTTTCATGCTCCGTAGAAAGTATGCCATTTCAAAATCAAATCAAATCAAATCAAATCAAATTTATTGCGTTCCATAATGTATATACAGGTGGTAAACTTATATCTAGGGATCAATTATGGACCCTGTCGGGCACAGCATAGTAAAATTAAGTAAAGTAGGAGAGAGGGAGAGTTTCGATAGGTTTTATTGTAAATGAATTAGTTAATTTATGTATTTTAATTATCACAAATAGTCGTTAATCGTTTAATTATTTATTATTATTATTATGTGTAATTGAATATAGTATTTTAATTTCGGAGATTTAATGTAATTTAATTTTTGCAGATTGTTTTTTGTAGGAAGTTTTTTATTTATTTATTTATTTAACTTTATATTATAATTAAGTATTTGGTATGTATATATAGGTATGTATGAAGATATTGCACCAATTATACATTTATTAGTATTATTTACTTACATTATTTATATTATTTATTTATTGATATTTAATTATATTTATTTAATATCTTCTATATAGTATTTTCTGTTATTATTTATTAAGGTAGTGTTTGTTTAAAATTAGATTGTATCTTTAAAGTAAGTTATTTTATAGTTTATCGTCAAGATATTCTTTTATGCTATAATAGCTTTTAGTAATAAGGAAATGTTTTAATTTATTAACAAAGATGTTGAGTTTGACTTCTTTTTTAATTAGTTCTGGTAACTTATTAAATATTTTTATGGACATGACCAATGGGCCACTAGAATGCATTTCTAATCGAGAAGTTGGTAGATTTAGTCTATTTTTATGTCTTAGCATAATTTTTCTTTGTATGTTTTCTCGTTTGCTATAGAATTCAGGGTATTTTCGGACGAATTTACATAGTTCTAATATATATATGCATGGTAGGGTTAGAATTTTGAGTTTTTGGAAATGTGGTTTGCATGTGTCAGTTTCTTCAATGTTGACTAAAATTCGTACTAACTTCTTTTGTAGGGTAAAAACAGTCGGTGCGTCCGTGCTGTTTCCCCATAAGATTACACCATAACTAAGCCAAGCATAGGCATAGGCATAGTAGGTGATGAGTGCGGTTGATATATCTGTGGTCTTTTTAATTTCACGTAGCGCGTATGCAAATCTTGCTAGTTTAGATCTCAACTTTTTTACATGTGGTTTCCAATTGATGTGTGTGTCAATTGTTAATCCGAGCAAGTGAAATTCGTTTACTACTTCTATTTTTAAATCTTTAAACATGAAGTTTATATTGATAGGTTTTTTCTGGCGGGGGTGGAAGGGTATTAATTTAGTTTTTGAGAAATTTATTTCAAGGTTGTGTTTATTCATCCAGTCTACTGTATTTGAGAGAATTGAATTTAGGTTTTCATTTAAATTTAGGTCGGATTTACATGAAACTAGTAGAGAAATATCATCCGCAAACAAGACGCATGGTCCGTCAACTGTTTTAGGCAGATCGTTTATATAGATGAGGAATAATAGACACCCTATCACACTGCCTTGAGGAATTGAGGCGCTTATATCTTTTGGATCTGAACGGATATTTTCTATTTCATTTGTAGTTTGATTGTAGTATTCTATTTCCACTAGTTGTTTTCTGCCCGTTAAATATGATTTGAGCCATTTGTGAGCTTTTCCTCGTATACCTACACCATATAATTTATCTAGTAGTATTCTAAATTGCACTTTGTCGTAGGCCTTGGTCATATCTAACAATATGCCAACTGCGTATTGTTTATTGTTTATGATATTGAGGGCTTCTTGGATGTATTTATAAACTGCTAAAGTAGTTGACTTGTTTTTTTGAAATCCGTTTTGGCAAGCATCAAATATTTTATATTTTTCACAAAATGAATATATTCTGTTAGTTATGGCTTTTTCAAATATTTTAGAGGCGGTGGGTGTGTGAAAATGTCTAATATTCGCGTAAGTGTCAGAAACCAGTATCCTTTTAGGCTTTTAGACCCAGTGGTTTTAGCTGTGACTTCATCGATCAGTCAGTAGTAGGTCAGGTCGGGGGTTAAAAAGTAAAAAAGTGAAAGTGGCTACTTTCACTTTTTTACTTTTTAACCCCCGATGCAAAAACGACGGTGTGTCCACGTCCAAGTTTGACGTGTGTGTGTGTGTCTCTGTCTGTGGCATCGTAGCTCCCGAACGGATGAACCCATTTTGATTTTGTTTTTTTTGTTTGAAAGGTGAATTAGTTGGGAGTGTTCTTAGCTATGTTTGATGAAAATCGGTCCAAGATGGCCGCCGCCACAAAAAGCTAATTACATTTCAAGTCGGGGGTTTTCTAAATTTTTAATTTAGGTTATTAGTAATTATACCTATAGGTAAATAGACAAGTTAGTTATAGTTAAAGTAACAATGATAGCGACAAAGCCCTACGCCGGAGTGCTAATGAAGTCTCCGGCATATTGCTGCGTTGTTTGATACAGTTTCTAACCTAATTATTATTCCGTTCGCTAACTAGGTGAAATCGCTTGCTAAACTTTAAAGCTGACAAGTTAGCAACCTGTGATAACTTGCCCTAGGCAACACTAGCTTTTACACTCAAAATCAACAACCGACCTTTAAACAGAAGTAGCGTTCAAGCCTTGATAACAGTAACTGTTAACGCATTTGACGGATGTGTTTATTTTGTACTAGCTTTCCTCCAGCGGCTTCACTTGCGTGATCTGTGTATAATTATAGCTTTTGGTACTCGGTAAAAATGTAGCTTTCTAATAGTGAAAGAATCTTTCAAATCGGTCCGGAGTTTTGGAGCCTATTCAATTCAAACAAACAATCAAATCTTTCCTCTTAAAATATTAGTTATTAGTATATACTTAAAAAAATACTAACTTATCGTTTGATAAGTTAGTCATTTTCTATTTTTATAGTCATTTTCAATGACTAACTAGTGTTTTGCAAGCGATTTTAGCGGGTTTAATTCCCAGATCTTGCAAAGTGTTGGATATTTCTAAAAAATCTAAACCAGTATACAGAACCATGTTATTCTAGTAATTGTAACTATGAAAAAGCAAATAACGCTTGTACTCCTTGAAGGGCTAGGCAGAGAACTCACAGTTCGCTGCTATATTTAAGACCAAACCAAACAAATTAAATAACGGTACATATTGTTATACAACGATTTCATTTAATATTAAAACGGCACTAGGTGCGTGCGTTACAACACTGGTAACATGTCTGCGTACACTAAAACACTATAAAGGTGACGCATCAAGCAATGTGACGTACATTTATATCTCCTTTTCTATACCAACAGACTTGAAAGAAGCGTTCGAGACGGTCGAGCGTTATCAAGCAAAGGTTATGGCTTCCAATGGCGCGTTTAATAATTAAACTTCAAGAATACAAGTGTCATTTCACTTTACTCCGAACCCTCGCAACGCCCAAATACTCAATTATGTTTTTAATTGAGCGGCCCCGTGCATTTGACACCAATGTCCGTCGGGTTTCACTTCACTCGGTAATCGCAATTTTATTTGTACAAAGATTTTTATTCGAAGCAAGTTGTTGGAAATTCGTATAAGATTAGTCGGTGAGTTCAAATGTTTAACAAATTAAATGAAATAAATTAAAGATATCTCATTAAAGGAAAGTAGCCTGTGGGTTGATTAGCTAGATAAGATTAGCTTCCTTTTGGTTTCTCAGAGATTCTGATACAAATAAATTCAATTTTACTGAATATGAATAATAATAGCGATAACGGACTGCCTCCATAGTGGTAGCTGCCTTGTAACCGGTACGTTAGAGGTACTGCGTTTAGTTCCCAAGTCCAGTAAAATTTTATAGGCTTTTTGTGTCAAATTCACATTTTTTTGTGGAAATGATTACAGATAATTATGGCTTTATATACGGAATTAACTGATACTCAAACTAGAAAACTAAATGATTAGCTTGTGATGGTCTTATATGGAATAGCTTCAGAATCAATTCTAGATATCAATTCAATTCTTTATTGCGTTCCATTAAGTCCAAATTAAAACATAGGGTAGGCTCATATCTAGGGTGCAATTATGGACCTTGTCAGGCACGGCAACCACAGTAAGAAAGAGAGTTTCAATATTATCAAATTCAAATATTTCATTTCAATTAGACCATATACCTAAGTAGGTACTTTTGAAAAGTCAAACTATAGTCTGTTTTTTAATCTCAGAGACTAAAGTGACATTACGTGGGATACCAGTTTTTTGCAATTCTTAAATAGTAATGTGCCCCTATCGAAAATTATCGCTAATAAATTGAAGTGTCGGTTTTTTTATATTGAGTTATCCTGAAAAAAATAGTAGGTCTTATTTAAAACGTAATAATCATGGGTGGGATTAGGTAGAGTTTTTAAGGACTAAATAACGACAGCGAAATCAACATAATCTTCTAAAACTTTTTTACAGCTATTGATATAGTTTTCTAATACTTATTACCTCGTTGGAACATAAGACTAAATTTGTTAAAGTTCTTTCTTATTTTTTTTTGTTAAGTAATTTTACGTCATTTGGTACTTAAAAACTTTACGACGACTTACCTTTCATAGACTTTATTGTGCATTCGGACAATTTTAATTAATTTGGGCTTTAATAATACGATTTGGTATAAAAAAACTTTTAAGCTAATCGTCTAAAAGTTACGATTCAACAAACCGGTATCGTAGATACAACACTACTCAAAAAAGCTGGTATCATTATTTGTAATTTTGACAGTTGCATGTGTCAATCTAGTCTCTGAGATTAAAAAACGGACTATAGTTGCACGGTTCCAAAAACTGGGACATATGGAGAAGAGCCGGAAAAATCAAAAACATGTTAAAGCTAAAACAAATTAAACTGAAACATTCTGCGCGAACTAAATTAGAAACGTATGTAAGTTAAAAATAACAAGAACGTAGAATCACATAACAGTCATCAAACTCGATAAAAGACAAAACCGTTTGAACTCAACACAGAAGAACTCAGTAAAACTTCCTTGCACTCCACTAAAGGCCCAGATAGCAATAAAAATAAAATGGGGAACACTCTCCGAACATTTGGATTCGATATACAAATCGTTTGTATGGACGTGTCTTGTTACGGCTGGCTGGCTACCTACACGGCTGACACCTGTTCTTGTCACTATCGAATTGGGAAAGACATATGGACATGTCCGAACGTAGTGTGCATGCCGAGACAATATTCTCAGACGGTTCCGTTTTGTTATTGTTTTGAATAAGTTATTATGACTAAGAAATAAATAAATTATAATAAATCATAAGGAGGTCATCGAAATAAGGTACCGAAGTACACTTATTGGAAAAAAATATTCTGTATTAGGCTGGTTAAAACAGTAGTCATACTTTTTTTTAATTTTGACTGAGGGATGAGAAAGAAAACTTTTAAATTGAGAAAAATCACGCCATTTTGGCACACTATTATCTTTTTCGTAATGATTCCATAGTGAAAACTGTCAGTGTCAGTTTCGTTAATATCAGTTTTATAGTGATTTCATGGTAAAAACCATGTAAAAACTATCAACTTGACAACTGTAATGTACCTCCGGTACAAATTTGGGCTGAGTTGTATGGGCTTTTTTACCTCCTTTAATTGTAAGCTTTATTTTTGTATTTTTAAGCATTTTCGATGCTAGATTATCAGTTATTTTAATAAGGGAAAATGTTGTCTCGCGGGCAGGACTGAAACCTGCGTCTTCTGGTTCAATACACCAGACCCTATGACCGCTAAGCCAAGCACGTCCTACTCGCCAAGTCGAAATCTTCCTTCACATTCTAAATTTACGTCCGTTTTTTCGAGTTGATTTTTTCCTTCATTAAAATAACTGGTAATTGTAAGCTAAGTTTCGTTTACTCGTGCAAACATTAACTTGTCATTAATTATACACGTGTAGGTTCTCGTAAGTCGGTAAATTTCAATCGACAAAATGATTTCTTACTATATGTTTTAGAAAATGTATTATAACCCAATTTTGTTAACTTTGTACAGAGGGAACAAAAAATATAAATACCTTATTAAAAACAAAACCAGGATAACAAGACATCAAAGTAAAAACATTATAATCTTCACCTGTTCCACGGACTAGTTGACGAAATAGCGATCCTCGATATCCCCGATATCATAAAACTTCCCTTTGATAAAAATATTACTCATTATAACTTTTGCGTACACAAAACTCAGGCTGAATCCCGAGGGCGGTATCACATGAACGGACTTGGAATAGATGAGAAAGCAATTTCCTACCTTATTACGAACCTTAATTCGTTTTGCACCTGAGTTGACATCAAAACTTATAATCAGGAGGCAATTACCGGTACAATTAAAATGAATTTTAGAAATTTGATAGAGATTTAAAAGCAATCATTCGTACCGTGTCTAATGAGAATGTTTGAAACGCGATAAGTCGTGTACTGTTAAATTGGACCCTCTGTGAACAGGGCTTTGATAATGTTCATGTCAAAAGAGGGATTGCTACATTTTCGTTATTGAATTGGGAGTTATCATTAAAGATGTATATTTTGATGAAATAAATTGTAATTTGTGTAAAGTTAATTTCAAATAAAGTGATCATTTATATAATATCGTCATCATAATAAGAATTTCAATCTAATTTAACGTTTTTATTAATTTCCAAGAATCTCAAGGCTTCTTTTATGGTAGTAAAAAAATGATGTATCAGCAATTAGAATTAGGGAAATATTATTAAATAAACGAATACTGCTAAAACCTGAATCCTCTTATGAAAATACATTAATGAAAAAGCAAACAAAGCTCGGGTGAACAAAACGATAAAAACCAATAACAATATAGATGCCACAGAGTGAATTAATATCGAGTGTTGCAGAATATTTTCCGCAGAAGGCTCACGAACATCTGCAGAATGTTTTGTTTCTACAATCGCGCTTGAATGGTGGAGACCATCAATTGCAAGAGCAGACTTCTTTGTCTGCTGATAAAGAGTGCTCGCGAAGGTCCATTTCGAATGCTTGTCACTCCTTTGTTGTATTCACGGTTTTTAATTTTGAAAAGAATTTTGTTCGTGTATGTGTGAAATGTTGGAGTGAGTTCGTGTCGCTCCAAGTCAATTTGTCTTGATGTGTTCAGTTATATAGATTAGTTGACGAAAGTGTGGGGGGATATTGTTTGCTAAAACATTGTCGTTGTAAGATTTTTGAAATTAAGATTTTTATCATTAGAGACATTTCATACGCGCGTCGTCGTGTTGAATCATTGCCCTAAATTAGTAGTTTGATGCTACTTACAAAATTCGCTCCTGCAATTTTAAACTGGAACTTACCTGTAACGATTTAAAAAGTAAACATTAGTACAAATATTTTAATAATAATTAACCAATTTTGAATTGATAAGAATCATATTTCCAAACGAGCTTTTAATATTATCTTTAAAATCTTTTATACCTACGTCCCCGTTAACAAAACCTTCCCCAAAAACTTTATCATGTTAGATAAAAAAATATCTCGTTCCCAAGGCATTACACAGACGCTTTGCCATCCAACTTTTCACAAATTTCCAAAACTTGTAAGACAAACGCTGTTCCTTTAACATTCGCACAATTACCTGTTACAACTCGGCGAATGCAAATTTCTGCGATATTTATTTTCGCCGCCCCTCTGTTCGGAACTTTCTTATAAATAAGTTAATCAGGGTCAATCCATCAAGCTGTCATTGTACACAGAAATACTTTTCTGTTGCTGTACCACCTTTATTCAATAACAAATTTTCAATACAAAACAAAGGGAAGTTTTACGAATGGGTCTCCAGTTTACTATTACTCATTTGGACCTGCCAAAAACAAACTGACATGACCCTGCTAGCGTTACATACAGTTTTTTAACAAAAATGAACAAAGTTACAGTGGAAAGTTTTCAATATAATTTACTGGTGATATTGCCAACGGGATTTAGGTAGGTAAATCTTGAAAACTATATAACTTTATGTTATTTCTAATATCAGGTAATATGTTTTGGTAACTATGGAAGCAGTGTTATTAGATGTTTGAAATTAGATAATAACATGTATTTTGTAGTTTCATTTTAGAAATGAAGGTTGTCTAGCGTTTCTCTTTAGCACACTTAATGAAAATATTGCTGTAATCATTTTAAAGTTGGAAGTTATTCCATACGTACAATGTTATTGGCACAATGTTTCCATTTAAGAAACTTGCTACAAGCCACCATATTTTACTTAATAAATAGAAGAGCTATAGTAACCAAACAACCAATACATGGATTTATATATTATGCCAAACGTTAAGTTGCACAATTGCATCCATTCAATTATTTTGTTGAAGTTTATCAAACGGTTAACATTATCCCACAGTATAAAGAAAAAACTCAAGCAGTAAAAAGTCCAACGCACAAAAATGTTGCGTCAGCAGAAACAAATTCGCATAAACATGTTTGGACTTCGGGTCAGTATGCTTAGGCTGCGATCGCGAACGATTTCACGGGATGCCTTTAAGAATATTCGTCCAAGTACGCTAAGCTCGCAACAAATTCAAATACTCGAACGATAAAAGCATTTTTGATCTCGATTTTTGTAGAGATCTGTAAAATTTCATATTTCTTACTTTAGTAACGTTGGTAGATAAGATTATGGATTTATTTGATTCAATCAGGGCGCTCGTGAGGGCTGTAAGGGGTTCTGAACTAACAACTGTTCTTAATCCACTCTATCTTGAGTTCGAATGCCGCCCAAACGGATTGGATTACCTTTACGTACTTTATCGGACTTTTTCTCTTCAATATTGGATATAAGCTCTCAAGATTCGACACCCCTTTTGTTTCTTCCGATTTTTGTAATGTCCTTACCTTTCTTTATTCGACGATGTTTGTTTGGTGGTTACAAATCTGACTCACCTTTTTGTATAAATCGAGCAGTGTTATTTATTCTCTCATCTAAAACAATTAAAAGTGATGTTTTTTTTCAAGTCTTATTTTATTGTTTTTTCATTTGAATGGAATAGAAATGCGTCACTATAGCAGTGTTCTTGTGTTTTTTATGTTCTTTTACAGGTTCAATAATTTTCAGTCTATATAGTGGTAATACATTGAATAGTCTTTCTCTTTCACTAACTCTCTGCGATACAGGAGGACCAGTGACCTTTATGATCACGTGCTCCTATCCAATCTAAGAACAAAACGTTTAAAGAGACTAAGCTATTGTTGCAGCAACGGATATTGTGAGAAGGCAGTGGCATCCTTTATGCCTTTTACATCCCTCCCGTCACAAACATTTAACACTGACTTCCAGACAGTAATATCGAGACTTGAACAGATAAAATCTTGTGAGTTTAAAAGAGTTTCCTTTATTTGCGAGGGCAAATGGACAATTGCATGAGAAGGTATAGGTGCAGCAATGAGGTTCTGTTCAAAAAGTTTTCGATCTAGATTTGTCTGTAATGAAGGTAGAAACGCGAATTTCTTTTGTAAATTTCTTGAATTTTGCTGCACTGCAAGTTAATTTGGGTTTTATGATGGGATTAGATGTTCAATTTATTTAAACTACTCGTTAAATGGGCTTTGTTTTTCATGTTGCTTAAAAATATACTTTCCAAGTAATTTTACTTAAGACAGCAAAAAAATATACATTGTAGCGAAACCAGATTATCATAAAAGCAATTTTTATTAAGCAAGCGTCGTGATCAAAGCTCGTAACGTCTTTGTGAGAGGATGCTTTTACTTAGCAATAAGACTTTTTTTAGCAGTCTGTTATTATTGTTATTCTAAAGCGATAAGTCTGTGGATGCCAGTTAGATAAAAACACATTTATTTGATGATTTAAATACTAAAGATAGCGCCATCCGTACATTTGACAGATGCGTTCGCCATACGCCAAACAACGCCATCTTTGTTAGTAGTTATCGCACGGCGTTTGTTTTTTAGCCGATCGCGGACTAGCTCACTTCGGAAAACCATTTTGGGTGTCATTGTGGCATTATGGTCCTACTTGTCTTTACGCAGTAATTTATAAGTTAATGTTAACAATTGAAAACTTACTGATTTCAATTTAATTCGTGAATAATATAACTCCCTTCATTGTTGGAGTCACTTGTTTTATGATGCGGAACATCTTATGCCATGGGGCTCGTGACCACTTTCCAGGACCCCGGCAAGTCTATCTGTCTATAGCTGGACTTTTTTAATGGGCGAGGCTTTCAATCAGATACTAGTCAACAAGGCAAATTGTCCTACTGGGGTTATCGTCTGGTCAGAATATGAACTAGAGGCGAAAGCTGTTTAATGATATTTTCTGACCTGGAGCAATCGTTGCAAGAACTGACTTGCTTGAAAAACTGTCATTCGGTAACAATTTTTACTATACTCTTACAAAAGTACCTTTCATTATGCATGTATTTCTCGAAGGAGTAGGCGGAGGTGTACTCATGATACCAAGAGTTCGTTTACTGTTACAAATAATGTCAATAATCATCTCAACCTTTCATTCTATAAATTATTGGACTCAAAACTACGTCCTTATTCACTTAGAAGCAGTCAGTAAGTGCAGCGGCAGGCAAGACAGCCGTCATTCCGCTGTAATACAGATAATTGCGTTTAACTGCGGGACACGCTGGCGCGGTTACGTGCATACGTAACTCACTTTACACTGTTTAAGAGTCATTTTTCTGTTAGTTTGGTAGTATTATTATATGCTACTGGTAAAAATTATGATTAGAAATAGTGAACATGAAAATTATGTCTGTTATTCCCAAAAAAGCAACGAGGTTTTGTTCATATAAAAAATCGATATTATCATAAATTTATTTAAGAAATATTGGGGATTGAGATAATTTTTTGAAGTTTGTTTCGATAAATAACAAACAAAAAGTATTTGATTCTAAAAATGCTTCGATCGAAAATGATGATAAGTAAAATAGACATAGGTGGGCTGTTCTATAATATTTTTGGTTTCTTATTACAGAAAATAATTTAAAAGTATTCCAATAATGTTCTAGATATTATCAAATTAATTTACACCTTTTAATGATCAAAAAACAGTTTATTGTCACCGCTGCCATCAACATTCCGCATCTCAGCGCGCAACAACAATTATCTTCGTCTCGTTCATTTGAACTGCGCCTTCCACAAAAGAAATTACTCCATTCTTTCTAAATTTCAACTCTCCGAGTTGTTCACGGGCTTCTAACGGGCGAGAGTTATTTATCTTCACTCGCAGTATAATAGAATTTAATTAAGTTAGGTGCGACATGCTTCACGCGGCAGGAATTTCGCGAAGTTGAGCCAACTCGATACAGGGGTGTTCTTGTCGTGTGTGGTAGCTGTTATATTTAGAAATAATATCTATAGATATGACGGTTCGATTCACTGTCCTACTTTTCATTTAGAAATGGAAACAGATAATAATTTTCCCCCTTCTTAGCTTTTTTAGTGATATCAGATGTGTGAAAACCCAAAATCACTTTATCGAACAAATATAATCCAGATTCTCTAGCTCAATAGTTGCCTTTGTGACCACTAAACTATTAAAAGCCAATTTAAGTCCAAATAATAAGTTATGAGGAAATAATGAGCAATTATTTTGCATCGCACTGCATTAACTAAGTTATAGGTCATAATTATTAGAACATTAGTTAATTGTATCCGTGTATTTGGCTCTCAGTTTACACCTTTGGGACTTGAAGTTGGAACTATATCTGAAACTATATTACAATATGAGACACTCGACTAATCTACTTATACCTAACAATGGTACATCAGGACCTCTATTAATGGTTTAAGGAACAACGGTACGGGTAATGTTTGGTGAAAGCTTTTAAATGTAAAATTATATAATAACAAGATTGATTTATATTATAATTATGTCACCGTTAAATTACAATATGGCTCGCGAGATTGTAAACTGTCGATAAATCAATGAATTGGTTAGGTTAGACTAGAACTGTGACCAGAATAACCAGAAATACCAGCGTGCCTAGCCAAGTTGTATTTTAACGCTTAGATCGACAACCAAATAGAAACAAAATGTATGAGAATGACATATGCTTTTGACAAATCTGACATTCACAAATGTCATTCTATACACGGGGCCTAAATATACCGGTGAACTTTGGGTGTACAGTACAGTACTCTGCCTAACCCTTTAGGAATAAATGCAATACAGGCGTAGGTAATAGTATCTTATGTGTTGGTAACAATTATTCATATTAACACACACACACATGTAAAATGCATACAATTTCTCCACTACACACACAAAAGTAAGGACCAAAAATATCCGAACAAAATCTCTCTCGCTTTAATTACGGCTTGATCGAATTTCCTCCCCGCAAAGTTTCAACAGGGAAGCGGAAACTATTGCGCTTTACATCGCTGTTTACACAGGGTACTTTGCACTCGGAGGACAGTGTTCTCTACGTGCTGTCAGCAATGTATATAACTGTTAGACTATGCTTTTCATTCTATATGTAGGAATGGAACGCGATGAATGAACGTCAGTATTATGACATGGAAGGAGAGAACAAAATTAAATGAATGTACGATTAGATGATGTGAATGACTTGAAAAATGTAAAAGAAAGAAAAATGTAAAAGATAATTGAGTGACACATGACAGTTGACATTGACGGATGACATGACATTGACAGATATAGAGTGAAAGACGAACTAAGAGGAAGACGATGTAGGTACTATAAGACGATAAGACGAAAAATAAAAAATCAGAAGTTAATTAATTCCACCAAGGAGTTTTATTCATGCCCTAATATACATCATGCCACATTGAGGATCTTCTTACAATGTTGATCGGGAAACTATCAGTAAGGTATTGTCAGCTGCTCAAAGTTTATAGTTGTGATGGTTCAATGTAAAATGGTGCTATGGCTGCTTTATTAGCTAAGTTGATTATTCAGCTCAAGGAATGTTATAGGGTTTTTAATAATTGTAATAATATGTGTAAATTGCATAGAAAGCGCAGTTTAACTTTGCAGAAAATTTTATCGAGGACTTACCCTGTATTGTTTAGCCACGAACCCTAATTATTATAGGTACATCATCATAGCAGCCAAGTGGTCCACTGCTGAACAAATAACTTATAGACTTTATAAGGGCCGTTTATATGCTGCCTGCATCATACGACGGCTAGCGATCTTGAAAATATAATTTATCCATCTTGTTGGAAGCGGTCCTATGTCGTGTCTTCCGGTCCGTGATCTCCATTCGAGAACCTTTTCTCTCCACGGGCAATCAGTTTTGTAAGCTAAATATCCCCGTCAATAAAGCTATTTGAGGAATCAGAACTCGAAAGTGTTCTCTTTCCCCAATCATCAAACACGAGTACATGACCTAATTACTCAATCGCAACCTAATTTACAAAGCACGATTACAAGACTCATACAATCAGACGAACGAATGAGTGAGTAATTATCTCCCAACACCTTCACATTTGAACTGAAATGCAAGTCAAGCGTTGTATGTGCGACGGCGTAAACACGCGTACGTACTAACCCGATTAGACCCCCTTATCCCACCCTAGCATCGAACCCCACGCACCCCGGACATGAAACCGCGCTAATAAGGAACACTCCACTTGTAATTTCTCATTTGTTTCTATTTACAACTTGTGAAGTGTTGTGTTGTAATTATATTTTTTATGGATTACTTGCGGTGAGGAAGGGTTAAATCGTGATTTAAAATTTGGTATTTGTGGGGTTTATTTTGAGGAAAGGTTTGTTAAAGTTTAGTTTTAAAACTTTGTTGCTTAGGTAGATGGATACTTGTTACACAGAATACCAGAATGTAAGTTTAACTAGCATATATGTGTACCTATAGCTTTATAGTGCAATATTTTTTTAAACTATCTTTTACAAGCTACATACATAATCAGAATAAAACATTTCATTTTTAATTTTATCACTTTATAATTTTAAAATTTCATCACTTCAATATTACATCACTTCATCATTTCATGATTATAATTTCAAATAAAAATTTTGTAATTTTTATGATTCACGATATTGTTAATAAAAATATTAATATGTGAGGCATATTAACAAACATCATATACTTAAAACTCTTATCAATTTCTTTTTCGTCATAAAGCAACAAAATTGGATTTAACTTTGTTGCGTTATGATGAAAAGAAAATTGCTAACCTTCAAAGCTACGCCAACTGGATCAAAGATGAAAAAGAACCTACAGTGCCAGGTCAAAATGAAACCGAAAAACGTCATAAGCAAAATACAGCCTGCTATTGAAACACTAAGCCGTTTTGGCAGTAAACGGCAGTCTTTGAAATAGGTCCCGACAAGTCTGTTCTCTCAATACGGAACCGCGTCACGTATACCGGTAACGCGGCGTCGATAAATGATTATTGCTACGGTGAACGGCCCGGTTTCTAAACCACTGGAACCTTATGAACCTATTTCGTAAACGCGAGTTGGTTTCGATACGAGTAGTAATACACTTTCGAATCTGGATGCGGCTGGACGCCACTTTTGGTACACATTTATTTTTTTATCATGGATGGGACTGCCTCATTGGTCTAGTGATCCTAAGCGCGACTGCAACGCTAGAGGTCCTGGGTTCGATCCCCGGGTCAAGCAGTGTTGTTGGGTTTTCTGTGAAATTCCTAGTAGCAGCTCGGAGTCTGCATTTGTGCCCGGTTGATGTCAATAGGCTCGCCCCCTATTACATGGGACTTAAAACATACCGGTGAAATGTGGGTGTACATTACTACGCCTCTGCCTTCCCCTTTGGGGAATACAGGTGTGATGGTATGTGTGTGATGGTATGTGTGGATGGGTTTGCGCTTGACCACAATCTCTCCTGATGGTGAGTGTAGATGTAGCCTAAGATGGACTGCATTTTTTTATAATTGTTGGGTGGTAACTCTGGTGTCGATTTCTTCTGGATATCACCGTGCTGCTAAATATTCTGCAGCTAGACAGTCATTTGTGTTAATGTTATTGTATTCCGGTTAAAAGGGTAATGTGGCCAGTCAAATAACTGGGAAAATGAGACATAACAACTGAGGTATCTAGATAGCAACGCTCGTTTAATACCTATGGTATTTTTGTCGGTTATCCAGACAATATACCTACTTACTACTTAGATGAACTATTTAAAATCCTTGTAATCATGCTAAGAAAGCCAACATAAAAAAAGCAAAACTATTTCTTTTAATAATTAAAAAATACATATACTAGGTATCAATGCTAGATTTAAAAAACATACAATAACAGACTAACCCTTCAAAGCTTTTTCGTCAATACAAATATGGGGCACAATAAAGCTGCTTCCATTTTCAGTATCAAAAGCTTGCACAGTACAGTCCAATATAAGGACAAAACAATCGTCACGTCCCGTTCACCTTTATGTAAATAAGGCTCACTTTATGACCGGCCATATATTGTAAATATTTGCGTCACTTTTTCCAAAAAGTTTTATCCCAAATCAGAAATTGTGAGTAACCACAACTGCAGTAAAAGGCAGGTATCATGGCAGTGTATTTATACAGCCATATACATTAAAAAAGGAAACCGTGAAGATCCGGTGACGCGCTTGAATACTTAGATAAAACATACATTTTATGGTTCATAGATAGTCTATATCTCTGTGTATACATATAAAGAGAAAAGATTAGTTGACAGATTGGCTGATCTGTCAACAAGCAGTCCTAAGGTGATGTAGGTGTGCTAATAAAGTATTTTGGGAAATTCCCACGGGATTGGCAAACATTGGATACACACGGGTAACACCGCGGGAAACAACTAGTTTATTTATAAGGAAAAGGTTAACTGACATATTGACTGATCTATCAACCCGCAGCCAAATCTACTAAGTTTAGAAACATTTTTGCATGCTATGATACCTTGGCAAAACATGTACGTACCACTTCGACTTTTGAACACCTTTGTGTACCATGTTTTAAGCAAATAAAGACTATTATTATTATTATTATTATTCAAAGCTGAATATTGGAATTGTAGGTTTATTTTATTACTAAGCCTCCGCTGATAAATGATTTTAGTTTTTTTTTATACCATTAAGTTGGCAAACAAGCATACGGCCCGCCTGATGGTAAGTGGTTACCGTAGCCTATGGACGCTTGCAACACCAGGAGTATCACTCGCACGTTGCCTACCCAAAAACCTCTTAGAATTTTATGGAGGATTCACTGCGCCGACAGTTTGCGAGAATATTCCTCTTGGTGCCAGCGCAGCACATCCTGAGAAGGAGCTCTGGAAACCTTACTCACTCCAGGAACACAACACACAATAAAGTGTGTTATTTGGCTGAAGTTTTCTGTAAGGTGGAGGTACTTCCCCAGATGAGCTGCTCCAGATTTGAGCCATATATGGCTGTGCCCTACCCCTCTTAAGTTCTAAATTCTCACGGGATTGGGAAAAATAAGATGAATGTAAATAATACCGGGAACAGCTAATTAAAGTACATAATTGAGCTCTTATATACTAAAACGACAAAGAGCTAACAGATAAGTTGTATTTCAAACATGTGAGTGGTCTCTTTACGTTTACTAATGTAGGTTTGTTTAAAGTGTTTGTCTAAAGTCTGAGAGTGAATGCAAATTTAATTAAGTTGTATAATAGTTTGGATACTAATGAATATTACGTAAATATATGTGCTAAAATGGAAGCACTAATTAAAGATGTAGCATCAACTATGAGAGAAGATAACAATTTAGAGGACGGTTTCAAATTAGCAATGATTTGAAGGTTGTACAGTAAAGCAATATTGAAATTTAGGTATATTTATATCTGCTAATTTTAAACACTACTTTGAACTTAATTTACTTAATGGTGTCACTGTTTAACACACACACACCCACACACACTAACACTCACGCGCACACACACACATTCACACATTTATCTACACTAATATTATAAAGAGGAAAGATTTGTATTTTTGTATGTAACGAATAAACTCAAAAAGTTCTGGACCGATTTGAAAAATTCTTTCCATGTTAGATAGCCCATTTATCGGGGAAGGCTATAGGCTATTTATCATCACGCTACGACTAATAGAAGCGGAGTAGTAATGAAAAATGTTGCAAAAACGGGGGAAAAAAATATAAGACCACGCGGGCGAAGCCGCTGGCGGGAAGCTAGTGTTAAATAAAAAAATATAAGTTACAAAACCTTGTAATAGTTATGGAAAATATATATAATGCGGCCATTTAAAAAGTAAATAGAGAAGCAGAGAGCAACAAATATAACATCCACTTATTACAGTGGCAAAGCATGGTCGTACTCAAGTTTTATCAGCTGTGAATTTCTCTCATAAATATTCGATTGGGCGCCGTGCCCCGGGCTTGGAAAGTCCCCCTTTGTAATATTGAGATTCATAATTTGACCCGCAACTAACTTAGCGATCCACTGATTTCCTGGAGCACTAATAAGCCAATATAAATAGAGTCTAGATTTGGATTGCTAGAAGGTTTTAGCTGTGACATTTTCAATATTCCAAGATAAAATGCTGCCTCGTTAGTTTAGTAGGCCAAAGTGCGACTGCAACGCTTGAGGTCTTGGGTCCGATTCCCAGGCCGAGCAAAGTTTTATTGAGTTTTTCTATGAAATTCTCAGTAGCGGTTCCGAATTTTAAATTGTGCCCGGTTAATGGTAAAAGGCTCGCACTCTATTCCATGAGACCTACCTGTATAAACATATCAGCGAACTGAGAGTGTACATTTAGTACATCGCTGCTTAACCCTTCAAGATATACAGACGTGATGGTGTGTTAAGATGAAGCCGCAAAAATCTATACTTTAGTAAGTTTGTTGTAGGTACTCGTTATTAAAGTTTCCAACTGGTGTGCCAATGAATGGTCATGATAAAACTTACACATACACATGTAATTATGTCTATAGAGCACTTTATCAAGTCAATGGTTTCATTATTTTTTCACACAGCGAAGAAACACTGAAATGAACACGTGGATTTTTTTAGTCCACACTTATTTATGTGAGTGAAATTGCCTTAAATAAAATAACTTCAATATGATAAATTAGTCATATTTTATATAGACACGTAAGAGAAGAATTGAATGTCCATGACATGTTTCGTTGTAATTTTTGCCGTTTCATGATTTTTAGGCCCTACATTTTCTTCATAATAATTTAGCTGTCAATTTCTTATTCTCGGCTGGCGAGAGTTAGGGCAATTTTTACCGTTTGATTGAAAACGGCAAAGGAATCAATCTGTTTTGTGAATTTATATAATTTAAACGGATTCAAATTACTTTTTGTTCGAATGAAAATCATAAAGCACTCTAAAAGTCA
Organism: Acronicta psi; assembly: GCA_946251955.1. Classification (NCBI taxonomy): domain Eukaryota; kingdom Metazoa; phylum Arthropoda; class Insecta; order Lepidoptera; family Noctuidae; genus Acronicta; species Acronicta psi. Next base: position 1,736,913 of record OX276475.1, on the reverse strand, counting down.
TACTTTCGAAACATAGTGATGTTAAAAGCAGTTTTTAAGCAATAACACAACAAAGAGGCATCATTACTTTGTATCTAAAATTTTGGACACAATTATAATCATGTTATTTGTATAACTATTCTTTACTGGCTTGTAAAAGTGACTTTAAAATATCTATTTGCAGAAATAAGTACACTATCATTTTATCACAACATTTGTATTTTCTTTATGATTGTTTTTTTATGTCACGATATCAGCTGTCACCATTCTTAGTTTCTACAAATTCTGCTACTACTTGACCTTCTTCCGAGCTTTTCCCAACCATGTTGGGGTCGGCTTCCAGTCTAACCAGGATGCGGCTGAATATCAGTATTTTACGCAGAGCGACCGCCATCAGACCTCCGCAACCCAATTTCTGGGCAATACCGATATTCGATGGAAAGACTGGTTGTCATGCTTTTTAGGTTTCTGACTACCACTAACGATTGTCATAGGTGTTCGTCTGACTACGGGGACCGACGGGTTTACGTTCTCTCCGAGGCACGGAGGCGTCTCGATATATTAAGAATGGTCACCCATCCACAGACTGACCGCAACAAGTGTAGCTTAACCTTGCAGATCGGTTGATCAGCGTTGGTATAACTTCGCCACGAGCCCCTTGATAACTGAAAAAAAAAACAATGATACTAACCCCAGACCTCTTAATCTCCTCGCATATACATATCTATAGACATATCTAGGTATAATGAGATACCATAACTCACCTGTCGTTCCCCAGAACTCAATAAAAGTCTATCGTAAAATTGTACTGAGGAATGACGTATTCGTAATGCATGAGGCCGCGTCGCCGCCGCTTCAAGTTCACCCTGTACACAGCGCTGTCAGTCTAATACTTGAAGGCTTTTGTAATTAAATACTGAGGGATGACTGAGCATAAAGCAGCAAATTGGCTGTACAGTAATGAGCAGATTAAATTGAACAAACAGTATAATGAATTCATTTTTTATGAGCAGGATTTTTGCTTTGATTTAGTCATGAAAGATAATTATATCAAAGTAGAAGCTGCATCTGAATTTTACAAAGGATTTAAAGCTTTGTAATTTAAACGAGATTTTTAATTGAAGTATTTGCTTATTAAATTAGTGTTATCATTTGAAAGTTCTCAGCTATGTAGGTATTTTTTGAAAGGGAAGATAAAATTCCTTCGACGTGTCCAGTCGTGCACAAAGATATTGTTGCAATAGCTTTTACAGATCTATAATAATTTAGATAAAAGGAAAAGGTGACTTACTGACTGACTGATCCTATCAATACACAGATCAAATCACTAAAGGGATTAGGCTGAAATTTGACATATATATATTATGGAAAGTATTTAGGAAATTCCCACAGTTGGGGAAAAAATTATAAAAGACCGCGGGAAATGGCTAGTCTATATCTAGAAAAAGTAACAGACAAATTCACTGACTGATCGTTCAACGTACAGCTGAAATCGCTGAACGGATTGGGCTGAAATTTGGCACATACTTAGATAGTTGTTATGACGTAGACACGCACAGAATTTTGGGAAATTCCCATAGGATTGGGAAAAATTTATGAATGCGAGTAGCACCGCGGGGAACACCTAGTAACTTATAATAGGTATCAAACATCAAACCAACTTTGAGCGCTTTTAGACATCAACAAAAACTTATAAAACCGCTACATTCCTATTAAAACTTTATTCGACATAACTTCAATGTTTTATGAAATTGGCCCCGAGATTGCTTCAGAGGCTGCTTCTCGTAATAGGCGACATTCTGGGCCTTGACAATCGGGAGAAGTACTTAACAAATAGTTTCGCGAGTCAAAAGCTTGTTGGGTGATGAACTCATACCTGGCTTAGCTTAAGCGGTGAGAGCTGAGCGAGCGAAGTTCAACTTGTTAGTTGAGATTTAAACGAATTCACGTTGATTGTGGAATGTTTTAGCTCTTTATGTGAAGCGTTTTGGACGGGTATAACATTTTCAACTGTTAATGAAAGTTAGAATTTCATATCGTCCGCTTTCAAATGGGAGTTGATTATTTGACTGTCTGGTTTCAGCAATGCTAGCTGATCTATATAAAAGAAAAATTGCAGGGCAGTATTTGGGCTACCGATACAAGTGAAAATTAAAAGAAGAAGCGTTCAGTGACCATGACGCGAGTTCCATGGTAATTGTTCATCCAAAAGCGTTCAGTGACGATGAAGGAGTTCCATCATTTTTGTTCACCCATAAAGTTCTCAATACGCCTAAAGAAATTTTCACTTCAAATATTGTTATTAGGTAATACCGTTTTCCTCCTACAAGTTTCCCAAATAAGTATCTCAAATCTGACATCAATTCGTTGAATTGAATATGAAAATACTAAGCCAAGTGCTTTAGATGTGCTCGTAAAAGCTGTATAATGAAACCCCTCCCGAAGGATTAGGCAGAGGTGTACACAAACAATTTGCCAATATGTCTAGGTCCCATGTAATAGGGGGCGATTCTATTGCCATCAGCCGGGCACAATTTCCAACTCAGAGCTGCTACTCAGTATTTCAAACTCAATAATACTTCACTCGACTTTGGAATCAAATCAAGGACATAGCATTCGCACCACGTCACGTTACTGAGGCAATCCTACTCCTAATTCTTGGCACAAAAATTTCTTAGTTACGCTATAGTCTTATAAAACAGTGCTTCACCAAAAAGGTATCATTATTACTCAAAACTCACACAATAAACCATAACACCGCAACGAGCATTTGTCAAGCGATAAAAACAAAAAGTAAGCCATCAAGAGTGGCTCGGAGCACCACCTAGGAGGCGTGACCGGCCAATTTGGTGGAGGAGTCTCGAGGGCCCAAGAGTAATGCCTCTGACGTCCACATAAGCACCATGAAATTTATCGACCTTACGTGCCGGACGACCAAAATAAAAACAAACTCGGCAAGTGTCAAAGTTCGTTTTAGCTTCCAGCGGTTTTTATATTCAATTACTGTGGGTGCTGGAAATTTGGGAAGTGTAGCAGATTCGTGCATAACGTTAAGTACCTACCTACATTTACATATAAAATTTATAGTTGTGAATGTAAGCAGGGTAATGTTTACAAGTTTTGTGTGAACATTACTAACAACAACGTAATTTCATAGTGTCGTAGATGAAAAATAATTTCAATGTAAATAGTAGGTAATTAATTCATCATCATCAACCGATTACCTGTCCCACTGCTGGGCACGGGTCTCCTCTCAGAATGAGAATTGATTTATGAGTTATGGAGCTGTTCGATGGGCTCAAATGGAACCTGTTATTTGTTTTTATAGTAATCATATCCGAGTTTGGATTTGTGCCCGGTTAATGGGAATAAGCACTCCTCCCGATTACGATAAGCCCGGTGTGTCCCACTGCTGGGCAAAGGCCTCCCCCTCATTCCTCCATATGTCTCGGTCTTGTGCTGTGTCTAGTCTGCGCTAAATGTGTCGACGCTGATCGCTCTCAGGGTCTTCTATTACATGGTACCTAAATATACCGGCGAAATGTGGGTGTACATAAGTAAAGCTGCTGAATTCTTCAGGGAATACAGGCGTGATGATATGAGAAGATTGGTAAAAACAGAATCCTTTATAATCCTGAGACAAACTAAGAAACGAATAAGTATGTAAAACAAAAACATTTCAAATATTCATTCATACACGCAACCTTATAAGCATAATGACTCCGAATTTCCACGTAACCCGTATGAAATGTAATCCAAAATAATTCGTGCAATAAAAGTTCCATTATCACTTTGCCATCGAGCCCTAAAAATTTTATATACACGCGTTCCATTGGCGTATTATTTACTACTATGCATGAAATATAGCTTTTTATACCAGCGATGTACAGTAAACGTGGTATTGCGGCGGCTTATGAAACTTTTCATATCGACTTTTATTGTGACATACAATTTTATATTGCAAACGTATTACATAGCTAATATGACGGGGGATACACACATATTTGAGGAGCTCGTGGATAAGTTACAACTAAGCTGTTTGGTCTGCAAGGTTAAGCACCGCTTGCTGCGGTCAGTTTATAGATGTGGTCACCCATCCATGACACTACGAGCATTCCTTACCTAGGAAGCATTGAGCCTTCGGTTCTGGTGATCATTATCTAATAATCACTTATGAGTATGAAACCAGGCTAAGCATAGTGGAGAAAAAACTAGGAGAAAGATAAAGAAATTGTTTGATTTGTAAACTTTCAGCACCCAATTTTATAGTTGAAGAATCCTACTTAATATTATAAATGTGGTGATGGATGGATGGATGTATGGATGGATGTTTGTTACTCTTTCACGCAAAAACTACTGAACGGATCTGGATGAAATTTGGCACAGAGATAGATTATAATCTGGAATAGGACACAGGCTACTTTTAATGGCGTTAAAATGTTGGTTCCTGTGGGATAGATTTGTTTTAAGAAGATTTTGACGAGAATAGGTTAGCTCAGTTGTGTAGTTCACCCAAAAAATAACATACCGGAATAATGTTTTCATTACTCAAATATTCAAAACAATTCCTTGTATAGGATACATTTATGTAGTGGTAAGTGAATATAAGCCTACATCTGAAATACATTACACTGTTAAAACAAAGGCTCCAGACTCGCCAACTTACAAACTAATCATAAACAGTACATAGAGAACAGAATTTGCTCCAAGAAAGTTGAAATAATATCTATGATGAGAGTAAAATCATGAAAATTCAAGTTCACGCGGCACGTCGTCGGGCGAGAATAGACCGCCCCTTGCCCGCCCTCGACCGCCCAACTAGTGATGCCAACAAATGTATGCAGCGGGATGTTTAGGCCATTAAAAACACATTCATCATTCAACCTGTGCCATTTCAACCATTAAAATGTTTTTTAATATTTTAAAGAACTTGAAAAATATTCGTAATATTTAAAAAATATATTTAATCTACGCTAAAAGCAAGATTTTAGTGATGTGGGTCAATCACAGGATGTAAACACAGTCAAAATCTTTATGTTACTGGTATAAAATCAACATCAACAACAAATTGCTTAATGACAGCTGACATAATAAACAGATTAAAGCCTCATAAAAATCACGGAGAGTAATATTTTATTAATACTTTGTATCTCGAGCCCGGGAAGTCCCGGGGCACTACGGGAACGTGGCATCACTACCGTCCGCTCCGCACTTTTATCGTCGGATAATTGAATTTCCGCACTCTGCTACAAACAGGAAGTTCCGCTGGTTTACGTTCAGCGCTGAATATTGCATCCATCGCTGATGGAGTTATTATTTTCAATATGACGATTAACCCTCTTAGTTGCTAGTTCAGATAATTGGACTGAGAACTTTGATCGATAATGTTTTAATTTCATTTATGAAATTGATAAGAATTAAGATGTCATCTAAATAAGCAAATTTGCATGTAGTAGTTACTTGATAGTAGCTTCTCTGTGAATCTATAGGATCATCTTCTTGTTTAACTTCTACAGCGGGAATTGAATAAAAAAACATTACAGAAACAAAATGGTTAACATTTATTCACTACATCACCCATAATTATGTTACCTTTCACTTTTTCAGTCAAGATTTTTTAAAGAGACCACTCTCACTTATTAATCTTTCTAGAACACTCTTTCAACAGCTGCATACAATTCAAATCTTGGTTCATTGTATACAATCTAGAAATTTCCAAGTGCATTATATTGTCGCAGCGTCCCCATAGTATCTAGTTCCATCACAGTCCCGTGCCAATTGCCTTCGAAGCCTCTTTAAATAGTTTTTGAAGGCTTTACTCACTGGGCTTTCTGCTTGCGACTGCTCCGTCCCCTCCAGCCTCCACCGACCTCCGCGGGCCTCCTAAGGCTTCCGCTCTTATTTACACAAGGCGAACCTTCAAAGTCCCAACTTGGTCGGTACTTTCTGTGAAGCTCGTCTTTTCAATTTCAGAAGCGGGTGACGGAAAAATTTAAGGTTTTGTATGAAGTAAAGGTAACTAACCACATTAATACTCAAATTATTTCGAAATACATTCTTACTTTCTACATTGTTTTAGAACAACAATGTAAAAAGTAAAGTAAGTATTTCAAAACAAGTATTATTATTGGGTATTACCAATGATGCTGGCAAAGAATACTTCATCCTATATTTGTAAACAGTTTAGTGATATTCATAATTATTCAGGCAATAGTTATTGCACTTGGATGACAAACCCAAACGATTGCCTACTGAACTACGGATTGTTCAGCTATTCTGAAATTAAGATGCAATACTAAGTGGTTTAAAAATTCATGTTATTATCAAAATTAGATAATACATCTACTTCTTGCTACGAAGACGTTTTTACTTACAAACAAAATACAAAGTCTCTTTTAATACTTTCCTTTTAGATTCATTCATCCACATTAGCGGCGGAACTTTCACACTACTTTACAAGTTCGTATACATAGTTTCTCAGTAAGACAGCACCTACCTCTGTTCGTTGCGTTCCTCTCCTCAAGGGAGGCTCTCTCAACTATTTGTGAAAAACAGCAAATAAAGCTTTGTCAGCGATAGGCGAAGTCGAGTGTTCGTGCTTGACAATACGCTCCTATTCATTTCCGCTAAAACCCACTTTGAGGGTAGTTCAGGTTTGTTAGAACAAACCGACTTTTAAAACGGTGTTCGGCTTTGTTTAAATCTTACACGTTTCTTGGTTCCAATCTTCGTTTTAGAGACGTTCTTTTATTTTACAGGGTGGCTGTTCGGTCTCGGTACTTTTAATTTGAAATGAAGGCTAGGTACCGTATAATTTTGTTTATGTTTATGCCTCAACAACGATCTTTTGGACTGACGAATTTATCCACGAGATGGTAATCCTATTACGTATCACCAAAAACATATTCCACATGATTGAAACGAGACCCAATTCCCAAATTAATATAATTACGTCATAAATGTAATTAGATTTGTATATTTAGACGACAAAGCTGAACAGTATCAAAGGGGCCCTTTGACTATTCAGTTGTGCCCTTCCGAATGAGAGGTACAATAATCTGACCGATGTCTGACTGCATTTACCGGCGGACCTATCAAAAAGTTCCAGTCGTGGCATTATTCGACTTTGACCAATGTCGCGTGCGAGGCCGGGCGGCCCACGCCGCACTCCCCACCTCCCCCTCCGACGATACGTACAAATGGACAGTAAGTGAACTGAAAATTGTAGCAATACTTCGTTTATCTGGACGACTTGGTACTTTCAAGGTGTGATGAACAGAAGAATGTTTTGTTAAGTCTTTCGTAAAAAAGTAAGCCGAGTGTTTATGGTACTTCGAGGAATGTTTATAATTAGCTAAAGAGGTTCATGTTCATTCGTTTATAGAGATGAGAAAACTATTACTAATTCTAGGAACAAAATATCTACTATAGCAGAGAATATTAAAACCGCTTTCTTACTTGTTGCGTATAATACAAATGAAATTATTCGGCACAAATCCTTTTAACAATTTAAAATTTCAAAGTGTCTTTAATTTTGATAATTATTCAATTAGTATGACGGATATTCGTATCTGTTGCACCAATTACTGTTACTAAAAAGTCTATTTCATGCAATGTTACAAAGAGTTGGAATACCGCATATTTTCCTGTGGAGTCCACTGAATGCGACTCCCTGGCGAAATTAATCATTTTCACTCATAACTAACGATGTCACATATATTAACTTGTCTGTATTGAAGGTGGTACTAACGATTATACCTTTATATTGCTTTGCACTAAAGTGTCTGCGAGCAGGATTGTTATTAATACTTTCATTCTCTTTATGAGTTAATTGATACACATTACAATAGCAGTCTGGTTCGTATTTGCCCTTATTATCTGATATTTACTAGGTTATAATATGTATCTATATGCGATTATAATCTAAAATATTCCCAAATTAGTTTTGGGTTACTCACCAACCCATAAACGGGTCTAAGTTTACTTATAATACATTTCTTTATCTTTGTTAGCCATATAATCTTAGCAATGACTTCTCAAAATATCTTTACAGACAAATCACTGACATTCAAAAGCATCATCATAATTCTAAAGGTTGATATTCAAAACTCATCCATCGAAAACGTTTCAATACTAACACGGTAAGCTCATCAAAGTTTCCTGTTTACCAATTAAAATTTCGACTTCCAACCTCCCCACACACCTGAAGGGTTAAAGCCGGGCTGTTTTCCAACTAGTAGACACGCCAGTTAATAATTCCCTTTATAGTGGAGTAAGTTGCTTACAAGCTCTGCGGTGTCTAAGTAACTTCGGCACGGCACACATTACGTGGTCTCTTTAAATATTTGCTCAGTGAATTGAAATTATTTTACCGTAAGGATAAACGGAATTTGTGTCCAAAATTAGTTTGATGATGCTTTGATGATATTTAATGAGGAATTTGTAATCGTTTTCATCAATGATGTTGTATTTAGTTGTTGTATTAGTGGTGCAAGTATTCGATTTGTTTAGGATATTCATTCTTTTTCATTTTATAATTTGCTGCAGCAAATTATAAAATAATGTTATATTTACTGCAAATAAAGATCAATATTTGTTAAACTCTTTATGAACAAATAGTGCAATGGCGGACTTAATGTTATACCAGTTGGCCTTAAGGATTTACAGACACTATGTGAATCATAAATCATAAATTTACCTACCTGAACAATTGAACATACTTGAAAGTCATATGAAGCGTTTTTAAGAAATATGAGACGTTTGAGAAAATTTAAAAATGAGTACGATGAGCAAATAAATATTTGCCGTATTAGAAATATGAATGCCAAGCATTAAAATAGGTTATTAAAAAACTAAATTTTAAGTAAACATTACTTTGGAAACTATTGATAATGTTCACTACCTTTAAAGAATGTATTTTTATTCTAAATTATTAGAATAAAACAAATATTGATCTTTATTTGCTGCAGCAAATTATAAAATAATGTTATATTTACTGCAAATAAAGATCAATATTTGTTAAACTCTTTATGAACAAATAGTGCAATGGCGGACTTAATGTTATACCAGTTGGCCTTAAGGATTTACAGACACTATGTGAATCATAAATCATAAATTTACCTACCTGAACAATTGAACATACTTGAAAGTCATATGAAGCGTTTTTAAGAAATATGAGACGTTTGAGAAAATTTAAAAATGAGTACGATGAGCAAATAAATATTTGCCGTATTAGAAATATGAATGCCAAGCATTAAAATAGGTTATTAAAAAACTAAATTTTAAGTAAACATTACTTTGGAAACTATTGATAATGTTCACTACCTTTAAAGAATGTATTTTTATTCTAAATTACAAGCAAACTTCTACCAATTTATTTGTATAATGTTCTCCTTGCTACAATTTATGATAACAGAGATTGATGACTAATATTCGTCACAATGTAGATTGGATAAACTTTTATAATAACACGAAGATAACAAATCAAAGAGAACTGTAATAAAAACTCCTTACAGAATGCAGGACAAATGGAAACATGAGCGAGGGTAATCCACAATTACACAGAGACATCGGTAAGAGATTCGAGATAAAATACATAATCCCCGCGCGGAGGGTAAAGCCGGCCGCTCAGTGCAACCGCTATAAATAAATAAAGGTGGTTTTAAGGAATGGGCCAATTGTGTTATGCGCTGTTGGTAATATTTTGAGTTTAGTTAAGAAAATGGTAATGTAAATTGGAGAAAAGATATTATTGTTAAACGCTTGTTTAAAATCGTAAAAATTACAATTTTATACATTGAATCATAATAATAAACATGGAAACATTGCAAGAATTCTGTATGAATTATCTTTTTTAGATATAAATATTTCCACTACATTTTATGATTTTTAATCTTATTTCTCATATTGTAAGAAAAACAATAGCCGTGTTGTCCGAATGTAATCTGTAACTTAAACCAAACAATAAAATGAATGTTAAAATAATTGTTAGGAGTTATTTCCCTTTTACTTGCATTCAATACTATCTACAGTTTCCTTAGTCACCCCTTCGCCAGCAATAAATACATCAGTTCACAGATAATACCTGCATTTTTAATGCACTAGTAAGAGGACATCCGTAGTTATTGGTGCCTGGATCCCGTGCCGTTTGTCGAAACTTGAGAAGGCTCGCGGGAATTCGGCCGAGTTCGGATTTACTCCGGGAACCCTCGAAAGTACTGTCACGGACTCAATTTGTTGTGGGCTATCGAATTTATTATGTATGAATTTATTGCATAGAATTGATTGTTGCATAGGCATACTTCAAATATTTTTTTCTTCAATAGGCTGTAGAGTTTGTGCATACGTAATTTATTTATTACGATTAAGTGTTTTATTCTATTTCAAACAAGTAAAGAATGTTCCAACCGTTTACGTATTTTAGTAAACAATGAAGTATTACTTGTACTTATTGTTTAGTACAAGTTATAAACTCCATCATATGTTTGCTGGAAACGATACCTTTTTTATTCCAAAGCTATTACACGCATCGATAGACTTGATATTGAAAAGCTATTACAACTACAGAGAAAACTTTCCCGCAAAATCACACGTCATCGTCCGGCGAACGAGTTGAGCAATAATATAAATTTTTATAAGGAACATATCGCTTCCGTGCGCGACAGTACGACGACATTGTTACTGGCGACTCGAAGAACTAAAGATCCACTTCTATTTTCCGATAGGGCGGGCATAGTATCATTCAACTCTTTTATTATCTCAGAACAGGTCAGCGGACGGTACATTTTGTTTTTATCGATTTGTCCAGTCAAATAATACGAGCACATGTATCTGATACGGCCACTTTTACGACTGTTGCAAAAACAAAAGGCAGGTTTTTGCTTTGCGAGTTAATGTAGGGGACTTTAAAAAGTGAAGATGTTTTCAATCATGTGTAGGTATTTTATATAATTAGATAAAATCAATCACCCTTTGTTCTCTAATGACTTAAAATTAAATATCGCATAAAATATATTCACTCTTTCTTTGAATGATTGTTCTCGATAATAAATAAAAGTAGGTACCCCCAAACCTTAAAAAGTCTCATTTAGCCCTCAAAAAGCAAGTAAAACAAATAGGTACCGAATATTCCATTCCACTTCGAAACGTCACATAGTATTTGACACCGAAATCCTTGCGTGGAAACCACTATTTACTCTAACCTCATCGAACACTAAGCCAATTACGGACCCCGGAGTCTTTGACGTGAGCGAATCAAATTCAATTTGTCAACATTTCGCCACACTTAATCTGAATAATGAATCCAGCTAATCTTAATCCTGTCCATCGGAAAGTGCCGAACAAAATCTCGTGACATTAAATTGGATTTTTTGGAACGAAAATTGAGTTAAGAGACACCTGATGTTCTTGAATGGATTTAGGGTAATTTTGGGTTTGAATGCTGGACATGTTTTTTAGGAGTAGAGGTTTTAGTTTTCTTTTTAGCAGTTAGGATTTTGCAAGATTTTTCAGTTTCAAAGTAATTTTTTTATAAATTTTGGTTAATTAAATATAGCGATGTACACGCAGTTTTCACATTTTGTGGTACTATAATTTTCAGAGAATTTATAATCTCGTGGAATTTTATCTAATAATTTAGATAGATCAATTAAAAAAAAACGCTTTGCTTTTTTCAGTGTTATTACAACTAGCAATTTTTCAATTCATCCAATATAATATGTTTGCACCAAAACAAAGCTTTTTAACATTTATTTCGAAAGTTTTACTGCTTTGTTTTACTATTCACATTACAAACTATATCTATCAATATTTGTTTTGAACATACGAATATTTCCAAATGACATATCGACTATTTGCTGTTCCATTTTCATTTACAACACTGTGGTCAGCGTAGTTCTGTTGTGGGTACAAGAGCGTGCATTTGATTGGACTTGATTAACATTTGGACTGTTTGTCGACCAGTAATACAATTGGAATGACGTGCATCAGTCTTTGATGTGCCGCATCGATGTCACGCATATGGTCAAGTGAGCCAGTGAGCCAGCCAAAGCGGATGCGAAGTACCTTTGTACAAAGAGGTCAGAATGGTTTCAAAATTGACCGAAATAGCGGATTTGTCGGATTTGCCATTGTTTTGTGGGATACAGATCAAAGGTATTACTACCTAGAGGCTACTTTGTGATCGCACTGCGACGTAATTAAGGTTTAAATTAAATACCATGGCAATAAGCGTGCTAGTTTGAAAATTGTGATCGGTATTAATTTCAAAGTTAGAAATCATAGATAAATACACTATTACATTGTGGATATATCAAAAATATTACAGACAAGAAACAAACAAACACAAAGAGTATTGTAATAATGAAATAATTTGTACTGGGCCACTTTGACAGAATGAATAAATTATTACAAGAAACTAAATGAACCAACAGACATTGTACATTCTCAAATATTTCTCAAACATGACGTCAGCCTCACTTATCGATAAAATCATCTAAGGATCAACTCAAATATACACAAAAATATTCTATGAAAATAGAATATATTTGTTTAATAAGATATCTCAAGGAGTTATACTTTGATAGCAAGTTAAAAAGGAGTCTCGATCTAGTGGCGCGCATACTGTAGATCAAATTAAAAAACCGTTCGGCCATCGCCGGCGGCTGCATAGGGGAGCCTTCGCATTCTCTAATTAGAGAGAGAAGGTCGCGTTTCTGGACGCTCTTTGCTGTTTGGTGTGAGTTATGAGATTAATATTAAATATGAGATTCTACTTAGGTGCGAAAAAAATAATAGATGCATCAGAAATGAAGTATTGGAGAAAAATGCTGGGGATATCGTGCTCATTTCAGAAGCAACGTGTGCTTTCTGAAGAAACTGCACATTAAGCAGCGCATATCTTTGGTCGTTTTTTAATTCTTTTCACATTTTATGGACATATTATATCGAGACGTGAAGATTCTTTTGTTGAGGCGAAGAGCATGCGGCAGATCATCTTTGCGCTGGACCGACCAAATAAAGGCTACAATAAACGATCCTCTCTATGAGTACACCAAAAATACACGGCAATAGGTGAAGTCTGGCGGTAGGTTATTGAGCACCGACCTAGACCTCTTTGCCAAGTGTCTGCCCATTAACTGTCTGACAATGCCCATTGTTGGGAATTTCACCAGTTGTTTTAAAAAAGGTATAGGTAAAGGTAAAGTATTTGTCCAAAATGAGTTAAATTCATGATTATTATTTATTAATAATAAAGTATTAGGCCATGGGTGTCATACGTCACGATTGGATCAAATAGGTCTCCAGATCAGCATAGCAACAAGCAAAATTGAGTGAGTCACAAAAATCTGAGGAAAAATAAATCCTTTTGCAAAAGCCAACTTCTGCAAATACTAGGAAAAGTACACACGTGCCATACAAAATCATCTTGTTTTGGAACCGGTAAACTCGGCTCAAAAGTGTTTTCTATCAAAAAGCACTTAATACCTTCCACTAAGAAAAACACTTCTACGAAATCCATAGGTCGTAAATTCGTAATCTTCCAGCCGTAATATTCCGCCGCGACCGCATGGCGGACACCACACTAGTAGCCGCCGGCTTCACTGGCCCCACTAGCGCAGCAAAAGGATTACCAAAGTAAACAAAAGCAGTATAAAGTTAATCCTAAGGGAGCCAACGGTTTATTATTTAACAAATCTGCGTGATATTATGCTTGGTCTTGAGGTAAGAGAATGCATTAAAGGCTTTTATGTTTTAGAATAATTGCTGGGCCTTAAATTTTAGTAACATATATTTTAAATTAACTTTGATTCTCTTTGTATTTCATATGACAATCTTGGCATTTTTATACACACTCCTGCATGTGTATAAAAATATGTACAAATGTGGACGAAGCAAAACAAGTATGCGTATCGTAGTAATTGACGTTCCTAGTTCCTGACTATGCCTATAGAAAAAATGCAAATGCATACTTCATAATTATAATCTACTTGTAATCAGTAAACCCTTAAAGATTTATTAAATAATCTTTGCAATTCCATTTCTAGTCCTGCCTCGCTACTGAATATTATTCTTAGCTTTGTCAATAGTCACTGGGTTTCTTGTCTATAAATAAAAACATAAATACCACTGAATATCAATAATTCACCAGTTCACAGACAGCTCTCGTCTAGTGTTTGAAACTGATGTATCGGACAATATCAACATTAGAATTAAATTAATGGTTATTCGATAGCCTAACATGTGTATTTTTCGATAGAACTGTCGTAAAAGTATTATTTAATGTAAATGTAGTTATTTGAATTTTCACAAACTGTTATTGCACCTACCACATTATATCTGCACCACCCTATGGTTGACTGGTAGAGAATGCCTTAGGCATTAAGTCCGCCATTGTAATGTTTTTGTTGCATAAAGAGTAAAAAAATCAAAAAAATAACACTTTCGAATTTGTACTAAGAAATAAAAAAAAGAATTAGAAACGTCAGTTTTCGACTACCCATTGCAACACATATCATCACGCGTGTTTTTCTTGAAGGGGTAGGCAAAGTTGTACGTCTTTCGTAATTGGAGCCTTTTAACTGGGTAAAAATCCGAAGTTTTACCTGATAATTTCTTGGAAGGTAACTTCAATAACACTTTGCCCAACCTGGAAGTGGAACCATTAACAATTTCCGACCAATGAGGGAAATTGTATTTATTTACTATTGTACGTAACTAAAACACTGACCCTACGCTACATTATACAAAGCCGCTCAACTATGATATTGTTTTCCCATCAATTTCGTACATAAACACGTCACTCGATCAATATTCATGACTACCCACAATTTATTATCGTCCATGTTCACGAAATAACCATGTGATTATTTCTATATTTGATTTTGAATGCAATTAGTGGAAACTAGAACTATCAATCCTATCCTAGGTACTTATAAATGTAAGAGTTCCTGAGAACGTATGTATGTTTGTTAAATCTTTCTCGCAAAATCTACTAAACGGATTTTGATGACATTGTGATAATTTTTTTATACATCAGAATAACATTATATATTATGCTATAATTGCCACAGGATTGGGAAGATTTAGATAATTAGAACAGCTATAACTTATAAAGATAACAGTAGTGTAACTGATAACGGTACGGGGTACGGCGGAGACTTTAGATAACAATTTACGCGAAAAAAGGATGGTTATGTGTGATCTACTGAAATTATAATAGCTCTGATTCCATCCAGGCTAGGCTGTATCTGAACCGTAATAGATACAAAGTTGAAATTTTTCTATTTCTAATGCCACTATAACGACATGCTAATTTTATTGATACTAAATAAATATTGTAACCCTTTATGTGCGGGTCCGACTCGCACTTGACCGTTTTTTTTATCTAATTACAATAAAAAAACCAAGCATTAACAACCTACTTCACCACTTTCATTAGCCCCTGTTCCATTTCTAAAAACGTAAATCCCAACTAACACCGTGTCGAACGCAATGAAAACCGTTTTAATTCACTTAAACAGCGCTCTGGTTCTTTTCCACGTTTAATTAGATCGGCTATTGGTGGCACCTGGGGCTGGTCTTTGTTCGTGCGATGCTCCCCGCGAATTGTGTCTTCTTCACTTAATGGAGGGTGCTTTTACACGGAACTGTAATTCGCTGTTGAAATAACGACTTTAAAAAATGCTTTTTATAATAGCTGCACTGCCTCGTACGACTGCTCCTCTAGAGGCCCTGGGTTTGATTCCCTGGTTGAGCAGTGTTGTTGGGTTTTTCTCTGAAATTCCCAGTAGCAGCTCAAGTCTGGATTAGTACCCCAAAACGGGCTATTTTATGAGACCTAACCATACCAAACTATGTCATGTGTCCTAACCATACCAAATACAGTCGTGATGGTACGATGCTATGTTAAAATATTTGCGCCTGTTATCCAAAAATGAGTGAGAAGCATCGCAGGACACAGCTAGTTCTAGTATAAATATAAAGAAATGAAGCTTGTCTGTCAGTTTCAAATAATGTGATTCAACATTGAAGTTCACCTGAATGAATTATTCAGAACCGAATTAGAAATCAATTTCAGAATATTAATGAAATTGACTTAATTGTTTTAATTTCAGTACCTTTTAGAACCGGTTCATTGGTTTATTCAAATTAAATGCAAAGTTAACCAGTGCCTATTAAAAATTAATTTAAATTTGTAACAGTTCATTCCACAGTCGATCGCACTGGCCTAGTGAGCTTTGGACAAGGTAGAGTTATTTTACAAGAGTAATGATTTATTATCATTCTGACCTTTACTCACCTATTTTGAGATCAGCTTCCAGTCTCACCAACTGCGGCTAAAATAACAGTATATTACACAATGCAACCGAGATCCGATTTTTTGGGCCATATATATTATGATACATAAGGATAAACGGTTGTCAGGCTTTTGGACTTTTGACTATCATGAGACCAAAGAATATTCGTGCTCTTCGAGGCGCTGATAGGTCTTGATGTGCTATGAAAATATAATACTATGGTGTTTTAATCATAATTATAAAAATACTCTATTTCTACTCTATTTAGCCGCATCCTGGTTAGACTGGAAGCCGACCTCAACATGGTTGAGAAAAGGCTAGGAGGAAGAAGAGAATCATAATTATAGTAAGAAACTAGAATTCGTATATTTGCTCGCATATTTATATTTCCCATAAGTTTTATATACGTCACTCCCACGACCTCATTCTTTTAATCATTTACCAACTTCATCATAAACCTACGTCATGAAAAACCTTTATCATTACTCAAAATAATCGCTATGCTGTCACATAACAATACCTAATGTACTACTTCCAACCAAATCGATACCTAAAATCGGTGACATTACCATTTTCACGGTTAATGGAAGTGCAGGGGGAATATTGCGGGCCGATGTTCCGCGCAATGCACTCGATGAAAGGAGACTTCTCGAATTACCCGACATAACTCGGTGTTTAGTCGAGCGCGGGACGCTCGGCGTACGGTGTAATTGGCGCCTTAGTGGCAATTTGCCGAAGACAAGTAACATATTGCATGCTGATGTGTATGTAATAGAATTTATTGGGTGGTACCTGCATTGGAAGTCAAATGTAATTATTTTCTATACGTATGTAGTCGAGTTTATTTTTCTTAATGGAAGTTGCGGGTTTAAGTATGATAGCGTCAGTGAGTCAACGTATAGGATTTTTATATGAAGTTCCTTTGTGTCTGTTATGAATGAATGCTAAAATTACCACTGTGCAGTACGTGGGTTTTTATTTTACGTCTATATGTCAAAATAATGCTTGAAACTTGAAATCTATTGGGCTAAAAATGTTTTTTTTAAAGTTACTTGCATGGCCATAGAGGTATGTGACCCATTTTCCCTCTGACGAATATTTAAAACTAAACAGTACTTAATAACATTATAAATTGCAATGTTTCGATTGAAATACAAGAACAAAATATTGTGTGTCTGTAAAAATATTTCACCATAACCCAAGATCAATGACCTTACTTAAAAAATCATACCAATATTTCATTCCTTAATTAAAATGAAGTCAGAATCGAACATAATCGAGATCGAAGCGTGTCGAGTGGATGGCGCACGTAAACAACTCGATCGCATTAACGATGCCATCAGCCGAAGCCTATTTAAATCTCGAGAGTAAAATGCACCGACTATTGTACGGGACAATGGCACGTACTAATGCTGTGAAACGAATTGAGAACGGGACAAGTTCATTGTGACTCGATCATAAATAAGCATTTGCTTGAAGCCTTACGCTGCGGTGTGAGGCACGGCCGCCAGCGTGTGACGTAATTATTCAATTAGTAGATTAGTTTCTTTTGTACTTACGTGTCGAGTTGAAATGGATATTGCACATGTTTTATTTTTGCAGAAGTAAACTTACCTGAAACAAGAAATAGAAATAGAATTAAGTAAGTAGGTATACATATTATCTTGAAGAATTGACACAGACAGTAAAATCTATTTATATATCTTGGGTGGGTCAGTTTTTATAACGACTGTATTTAGAACCTCATTAACTGTAGGTCATACAATTATATTTGTATTATTTAGGAATTAAAAATCTAACGTTAAGTCAGTAAGTTCATATTAATTAATTAAGTCATGCGTTTCATAAAGTGATCACATCACTATCTATTCACTTGTGTAATTAAAAATCAACCAAAAAATGACTGTTTTCATTGCACCACACATAGGACGCAGAAGGGCGTCCCAAGCATTAAGATCGTTGCGCCGGTGATATATTGAAAGTTGTGAACGCGTAATAAATCATAAGTAATTATTCACAACAATACACTCGCCCGTAATGAGCTACGGTCGCTCTAGGAAATTGTTTTAGTAGCATTCCAACGACTTTAATTGAAATATAATGTTTATGTGTAGAATAAATAAATAAAATATATATCCTGGGACATATTACGCATCACTATCTAGTCCCAAACTAAGCAGAGCTTGTACTATGGGTAATAGACAATGGATTTAGTACTCATTTAGGTACTTTTTTTTGTAAATACATACTTATAATATACAGACACAGACAAACAAAAACATTTAAGTTCATCACATAAATGTTTGTGTGTCCCCTGTCTTGTGTTGTTTGTTTGTGTGTAATCGAACCCACGACCTCATGATCAGCAGTTTGGTACTCGAACCACTAGCACCCCTGCAGTGGTCGTCAAATGATGTAGAAAGAATAATAATAAATGAAGAATGTATGTTATCATCATCATTATCATAAATCAGCCTACGGAGGTCCACTGCTGAACAAGGACCTCCCCCATAGACTTTCACCAAGTACCTGTCGTATGCTACCTGCATCTACCGACTTCCAGCGACCTGTATCAAAATGTATGTAATGCATAAGTTCATAAAACTGCAGTCTAAAAAAACTAAATTACAAAAAAAGTTAATAAGGTCCCGCGGTGTTACTCGCGTTCAGCTAATTTTTCCCAATCTCGTGGGTAATTTGCAAAATCCTAAACACATGCCTACGTTATAATAACTATTTGTACGCCAAAGTTCACCCCAACCCGTTCAGTGGGTTGCTTTTGTGCGTTGATAGATAAGTCAGTCAGTCAGTCAGCTATTTCTAACATCTTTAACAATTTTCATGTTTTTGTCATCAGCTAAGCCTAGGGGTATGATCACTGGACTGCCAAGTCAAAGTCTCGAGTTCGAATCCAAGGCACGCACCTCTGACTTTTCGAAATCATGTGCGTAATTATCACTCGCTTTAACGGTGAAGGAAAGCATCGTGAGGAAACCTGCATGCCTCAGAGATTTTCTTAACGGCATGTGAAGTCTGCCAACCCGGATTAGGCTAGCGTGGTGGGCTATAGCCTAATCCCTCTCATACTTAGAGGAGACCCGTGCCCAGCAGTGGGATAGTATATGGGTTGATTATTATTATTATTGTCATAAGCTGCCATTGGAGCCCTGTTTATTAAAATCCAACCTAGATATTTTAAATGCCCATTAATTTAAAAAATCTAGGTTTTATAATTAAAATGGTTGGAATGGGAATTAAGGAGATGGGGCAATTCCATGTCATACGTTTAAATATTAACTTTTTATAAGTTAGAAAATTTTATAGCCAATAAGCAAATGATAAAACGTCTCCCGGGCACAGTAATAGTAGTTTTTACAGTATAACTTTGTTTTATAAAATCTATGAAAGAATTTAGCAAGTGAAATTTATTGAACGATGCAAATTAAAACTTGGGTAAAATGAACTCTTTCATGTGTGTATTTTATGTATTCTATGAAAAAAAAAGACCGTTATGCGTCTAAGTAGTTTTAGCTATAAAAGTTTTTAAAGAAAAAGCTTCAAAACGTGCATCATAAAATTTGTACGAGACTGGGATAAATTTTATTTTATTAAAACAAACAGATTTTAATGTTAAATGAAGATAAATAACAAACTATGTTTTTATAATAATTGTTACCATTAAATGGCGTAATGATCAGATTCTGCACTGTGGGGTAGTGTGTGGAGTTCGGTCCATGCATGTAAAAATATTTGTATGGGGCAAGTCATACAAATATATATAGTCATGGTTGTCTGGTAGAGAATGCCTATGGCATTAAGACCGCCTTTGTACATTACCTATGTACATAAAGAATTAAATAAATAAATACAAATATTTTAGAGTAGATGTCGTTTGCACATCACAAAACAATAAGGTTATGTTTGCTTACAAGACTAAGTGACAAATTGATAATGAGTGAGTAAATTTAATTTGGACGGAAATTTTGTCAAAAGTGTTAAAGCAATTCTTTGGTCGACTATACATAAATATGCTTCAACCATAATTAATTGAACTGAATAAACTTCCAATCTACTAAAAATACTCATCCACTTATAAAAAACATGTTTCAAGAAACCTATATAACTTTCATCAAATCACTTTGTTTTCCATACAATCAAATAAAAAGCGCAACAGTTTTTTAATACCACTCCCTCGGCTGCGTAAACCTAAAACACAGTTACACATTCAACAACATATGAATTCACGAAGATCTCCCGTGAGCACACAATAAATACATATTTCATGAAGTGGTATTGAATAGCAATTGTGCGGGCCGACGCCGACGCGGGCGCCGAGGCCGAGGGCCGACGGCCGAGACGCAGGCCGACCGGAACGCCGATGTGACACATATTAAAATGGACTGCCGGCTTTAAGTGTATTAGATTTTTACGCGGAGATGTGTTGTTGGTGTCCTTTTTTCTTGTTTTAAATGTTTTCAAGGAACAGTACATTGAGTGGTAACATTGAATACAACCTTTATAAATATTACAATTACGTTGATGTAACTAACTTTTAAATAACTAAATTATGAATTCAATCTTACCCCTAAACTTATAAACGATAGATATAGAGATAGATTACCTTATGTTATGTACCTTTTATTTTGAAGTAATTTTGACAACGTGTCAAATAATTAATTTTGACAAAAAAATAATAATATTGTGTTAGCATTCAAAACACAGTACATCAAAAAAATCCTTAGAATTCAAAACAAAATTCTCGACACTCGATGTAGCCATTCACCGTAACCATTTTTAAATCCAGAAAGGTATCCATAAAAATAAATTTAACTTTGACCTCGATTTTCCTAACCGTAAAACAATACCACGTTACGGCGCAAAAAGTTTAACCACTTAAAGAAAAACAGAACAATTGTTTTTTTTTACAAAGAAGCCATGTTTTTTTCTTTTTAAAGTGTTGAAAGTATCCAACAAAATGTTTGCGGAGACAAATTACGTTTTGATTTTAAAATCATGTTTTGGAGCAAATAGTGCGAGGGTCTATCGATATATTACTAGCTGTGTATTTATGTTTTATTTAAATATGTGTGTGTGTGTCTTTTATATCCTTTATGTTATTCTGGTGTGTAAAATGTCATAAAAATCCATTCAGTAGTTTCTGTTTTTGCGTGAATGAGTCCCAAACATTCATTCATCTTTATAAACTTTCACATTTATAAAATTAGTAAGTTATTTATTACCGCATTTTAGCGTTTTGTTCGTTCGATAAAGTATTTGACACCTTATAAACGAATCTTACCATAACAATTTTGACGAGTTTTGTAAAGACGTGATTATATGTTCTAAGGATAGTCTACTTTGTAATTTGTGTCTTTGTGGGCTTGTAGACTGCCTCGTTGGTCTAGTGGTCCCAAGCGAAACTGCTACGCTAGAGGTACGAATCCCGGGTCGAACAGTGTTGTTGATTTTTTCCGTGAAATTCCCAGTAGCAGCTCGGAGTCTGGATTTTGCCCGGTTGATGGCAATAGGCTCGCCCCCTATTACATGGGACCTAAACATACTGGCGAAATGTGGGTGTACATTTATATTAGTACGCCTCTGCCTACCCCTTCGGGGAATACAGGCGTGATGGTATGTTAAGTAATTTGTGTTCGTTTTATTGTAGCTATGTACAATCCCCTTCGACACAGAGCTTGTTACCTAATACGAGAGATGTCTTAAAAATATGTCGCCTATATCTCCGATCTATTCATTCACGTTGTATATTATCATTTCATACATTTGCGTGCCAGTAATATTTTATCTCCGCCACACCACACGTACTTACGCTGACCGTACCGGCCAGTTCTTCTAGATATATTTCGATTACCCTCCCATAAACACAAGTTATCGGCAGCTGTGTATCATTGCAATATTGTCAGTTATTGTAGTCTATGTTTTGGTCTACCTTTGTATTTCTGCTTATTTTCTTTATGCTAGCAGAATAGAATGAGACTTACGCGAATATGTACCTAATTTTATTTGTAGAAAATGACAAAATGCATGACGACAAAACAAAAATGAGTTTATTTAAGAAATGATGGGATCAAAACTGTCAATAACTAGAAGTTACGCGTAAAAACCGTTCAAAGATTTGGGAATAAATAATTTATGAAAAAAAAAAGATCTTTTCTGTAACTGTAATAAACTTCGAAATTTATACACATCCTATTGATTTGAAGGTCAGAGTTTACCTACCCAATACTTAAAATCGCTATAAAACTTTAATTTTTAACTAAGTGACACATTTAATTTTATCATCAGTTTGACCTCACGAAACTGATACCGTCAGTTATTAAGCGTCTGATCAAAATATAAGTTATATCTGCGAGAGATTGGAAATGAATGAACTTTAGCTGCGAGATTATGTCTCTCTGGTTGAAACGATCCAACTGGATATCGATATCAAACTGAAATGGTAGAAGAAATCTGATAACATAGATTTTCGGAAATGTTTTGTAAAACTGCATTCAAAGAATTCATATTATTTTGATGTATACTTTCGTCGTTGCTTAAAACACAATTTTGTTAGGAATACAATATTATATCGCTCCTTCCGAAAAGCGTTTTAGAACAATAATTCAATCTTTTGATCTACGCAGCAACATTCAATCCAGAATAAAATAGCAACGACATCTAATTATTTTATTTCAACATCACAAACAATCTATTTTTAATGAAGGGATAAATCCGCTGCCGGGCAGGATTCGAACCTGCGTCTTCTGGTTCGGTACACCAGACATTGTTTTCCTTAATTAAAAATAGCTAGTAATCTTAGCATGAAAAATGCTTAAATAATACAGAAAGATTATCACAAACAATGTTTATATAAAATTTCAATTAAGTTAAAAAATAATAAAAATACGTAAATAGAATCGATTTAAAATGGCAACACCACAACTAATCAAGATGCGGGCCGCGTGATTTATTTCGCGTCAAAGTTGAAAATTAATTCACAACACCGCTGCTGCCGGTCGTCGTGAGTGTGGCGCGGGTTATAGAGATAGCGGGAACTCTGATACTCATATGAAGTGATTTCGGGTGATCAGAAAATCCTCCCCGATGGAAATCGTTAATCGCCCAAAAAGCTTGATAATCAGTCCATTCGAATATCGTCATTGCCCAGAAGTTGAGTGGCGGAGATCTGATGGCAGTCACTTTACGAAAAATACTGGTACCTATTCAGCCGCATCTGGTTAGATTGGAAGCCGACGCCAATCCTGTTAGAAAACGGCTAGGTAGATGATGAAAAAGCCATCACGAGTGGACCTCGAAATCTCGGAGGCAAACCTGTTATGGAGAAGGCAACCAACGTATAATTTTCTAGTTATTATCATTATAATCAAGCGTTATGAGCAGTGTTATTATTGGGCTACTTTATATTAAATTCTCAGTTCAGAGTTTGGCTTTGTGTCCGGTTACTGGCAAAAGGCTCCAACATGTATGTATACATAATATAGAAAGGCAATAGATACTATAATGTCAAACCTATATCGAGAACTGTACGGTACGTGCCTACCGCTAGATATTACGGCCCAGTATTTGGACGATCATTCTGATCCAATTTCAAGAGTAGACTTGGATCTCAGACGCTTGATTTGTTCCTCTTAGTAGGGTTTTCCCTGTTAAAGACCCGCTAGTTTTATAACCCAACCTTCCACTCGCCGTTGACAGAAACTCCGCTCTTAGCAGCGCAGCCAACGAGCGACAAGCGAAACAAAGCGGTCGCCATAAATCACATTCAATTTAAACATCACGTATTTTGTCAAGAAATTTGATGAATTCTGAAGGATTTACTGATTATTTTAATTTTGGGTTATGTTTATATAACATAGCGAATAAATAATTGCACTGTCTGTATGATAGGTATTATTAAGAAACTAAAGCGTGATTGCTGTTATATATTACATAAATTAGTATTAAGTATATGAACTACTTACGCTATTATATTAGGTTAAGACATGTGATTATAGATGTATGTGTGTAAATAAAAATAAATAAATAAACATACTACTCTAGAATATCGAGGCATATTCTAGAGTAGTATGTTTATTTATTTACTAGCTGACCCGACAGACCTCGTCCTGTCAAAAAAAATTGTAATGTGGCAGTGTTTTGTTCCTACCTTTTTTATATTCTTTGCAAAAAATTATCCTGAACAGAACCGTCACCCTGGTAATAATTCGGTGTGAATTAAAAATAATTAAACAAAACACTTTAAGCATTTAAATGTAAGTAATTTCAATCATGTAAATCATAATTATTAACAAAAAAAAAACAGTTCTATTTTCATTGTAGTGCTTTGTGATAAACGATATTTTATATTTTGTGACTATTCAATTTGGTCGGGTCCGCGATCACTTTTTTTTAGTTTCGTAACGCGACATTAAATCCTCCAACGACGTATTCTGTGCTCCAACGCACACACGCACACTGTTTTGATAGATATGATTGAATTTGAACTTTGTATAGCGGTAAGAAAGTGCAAATTTACTTTTTGACGTTAGGAACACACCTACATTTCTTAGATAACAGTGAGTGCTTGTAATTTGATATGAACTTTATACAATAGCAATAAAGCTCAAATTGATTCTACGTTTTAGTTAGAAAACGTTTGTATGTGAAAAAGAAAAGGGCTGTTTTTAGGGTTTTCCTGGCAACTATTCGATTTTTTCTCGCCGTAAGAACCATCGTTGGACTTCAACGAACATTTTAAAAAAAGAATTGGCCAAATTGGTCCAGGCGTTGTTGAGTTATGCGCTTACCAACACATTTTGCGATTCATTTTTATATTATAGATTTATTCGCTCCCAAATACAAAAAATATATATAAAAATTGAAGCATGTGATGTGACCTTTTGGCAGTTTATCATTGATATCTAAAATAGAACCACTTATGATGAAACATTTTGAAATACAAATACATACTTAGTAATAAAATACTATTTCGTGGTGCGCACGGCTCGGTTGGCCGACAACTTTCCCTATTATATAAGCATCAACTATCCGACAAAATAAATAACAAGTTTAGATTAAAATGAACCTGACCGAGACCCTCTCAGACCTGGCCTGAGTTTGCTAAAACAATATAATATACGTTATGTTCTGTTTTATTTTGTTTCTATTTTGAAGCAAAGGGAAATAAATCCCCTGTATTACTCTAATAACTTTTTTAATAACTTAACTATTTTATTTCAAAATTATTATTATTTTATAAAAAGATGAGGACATTTAAAAAATAAATTTTACGTAAAATTTCCTGAATTAGGGGTCTATCACGAATAGGTACCTATGTTTTATGACGGGGCATGGTCAAGTTACAATCTACTGATTCAACCGATCCGATTGTTCGTCGACCGACCGATCGAGTCGACGAACAATTAGGAACAAACTGTATGGGCATGTCATCGAAAGCATATGTCATTGATAAATTAGAATTTGTTGTAAATTGCTATGCTATGTATTTGTTTAGTTATTTAGTTAGCTGTAAATTAAAAATAATCATGAGTTTTAGTATAAATAATGCCTGTAAAAAGGGCGGTCTGAAAATCAGCGATGACAGTGTGCTGCTGGTCTCCACATTATCAACATTTGCTGAGGCCGTTCCTTTTGTCACACTCATCAAAATTAATAAATATAAAAATTTGGTAATAGGTGTATACAACATTGTAAAAATTTAACTATACTACTTATCATGTTTTTTGTTTGTGTGTGGCAATACACTTTTTTCTATTTCTATTCTATTTCATATACATAAATTTTGTATTACGAATATAATGATATTCTTTTATCGATTCTAACCTCAGATTGCAACTTGTCGTACGCCATTTGTGTGTACTAAAAAGCTATGTTATATAATTCTCATACGCATCGGAAAGGCTCTATAGCATGTCCGAGGGGCGGGATCTAACCTCACGTTATTTAGGACCAATAAATATAAAACACGCAGTTCATTATCTGTATTCACTGGTATCTGGTATACAATAATGTATCCCCTCTCTTCATTCCCGACGTCAGTTTACACCGCAATATTTCCACTACATTTTGTAAATAACAAATCATCTCTTTGGCTTTTTTAATGTAAAATCTGTGCAATTGTTTGGGCCATAAATAAAAATTGTTGCGAAAACACCTCAGCAGTTTTAATATTTTAATCCCCGCCGGGAGGGAACATAAATTTTGTTTGACTATTTGATCGTGAACGGTATTGTAGGAAGCGGGAGTGTTTCCATTCTGTTATATAATTTTCTTAGCAATGTACTATTTACATTGCGATAGTAAATTTGCAGCAATTTAATGTTACTTTAACATTTCAATCTCAATCACAATTATATCCATATAACTCGATAAGGTATTTCATTACCGTAGTAGTTTTAAGCGTGACTGCTACCCTCGAGGTCCTGGGTTCGATTCCCAGGTTGAGCAGTGTTATTGGGTTTTTCTATGGAATTCGAATATTATAAATATATCCTGTTACATGGGACACCTCTGTCTAACTCTTTGATGAATACATACATACTGGTATGCTGTAAAGCGATCAAATCCTAATATAAAATACTATGTGTCGGTTGATTTATTTTTATGTAGTTGTGTATTTTTTATTTCCTAAAATTTTTGATTGTTATACGACAAACTTCGATGATTGAGAAGATTAAAAAAAGAAAAACCTGTTCAACCCCTTTCCAAGTCTACAAAGAACAGCTAGTAATGTGACAATTATAAGTCAACTCCACAAAAAATTACCTATTTCGCGATTCGGCGAAACAATCGCGGCTAATGCCGATAGAGTTCAACAATGCTTTGTTACTGAATCGCGCGAGTTTTCAGGCCTCGTTGGCGGTGAAATGCGGTGGTTTTATCCGCTGCCGATTCTGCCGCGACTAATAAATCATAGCACTTTTGTCAGGTGTTACAATTTGTTTCGCCCGTGCTCCGCTGTGAGAAAGCTTTCATTTTTTTTTCGCGCGGTTCACAAATCATCAGAATTGTCGGTGAGTAATTGTTTAGCGGTGGTGCAAGATTTATGCGAATGTGTACTGATCTTTGACGAGTAGTTGTAAATATAAAACGACATGCTTATTTTGCAATCAGATAATTTCTTTCCGATTTCACAATTTCAAGTAATGCTACACTATTGCGCTATTAATTCTAAGGGAGCTCTTACTCGACAGCATTATGCTATTGAAGATACCATATAACAACGTAATAATAAATAGTTATACAATCAAAATGTTTGTTTAGGTGTTCTTGTAGCAAAATATTAGGAGATATATTTATCTGGGGAAGTACCTCCACCTACCGAAAACTGCAGCCAAATAACACACTTTATTGTGTGTTGTGTTCCTGCAGTGAGTAAGGTCACCAGAGCTCCTTCTAAGGATGCGCTGCGCTGGCAGTAAGAGGAATATTCCCTCAAACTGTCGGCGCAGTGAATCGTCCATAAACCTCTAAGAGGTTTTTCGGGTCGGCAACGCGCGAGTGATACCCCTGGTGTTGCAAGCGTCCATAGGCTATGGTAAGCGCTTATCAGGCGGGCTGTATGCTTGTTTGCCACCTTAGTAGTATAAAAAAAAATTCGTTTCGCAAAACTGTTAAACTTTTTATTATAGGTACTGATAGTTTGGGCACCAACAAAGTTAAAACGGAATCATATACTTGTAGAAAATTATGCTCTATCAAATGAAAAAGGAACAGTCAAAATCAGTTCATAGAACAAAGTTATGCGCGAGTTGACTTCCTTAATTCGGTTAATAAAAACGAAGTCAAATTACCGTAATAATTGTACATTTTCAATTTATCTTTTTATTCAGGAAAACGTTACTAAAGAGCGATTTTTTCAATAAAAAAAAGATGTGAAGTCCTTCAAATGTAATGAAACAAATATGAAACATTTACACATTAATTTCCCGTTCAAAGAGATTCATAATATTTTTCATCGTAAAACCAATCTGGAGCCACGCATCACTGAACGCAAACGAAGATACCTTAAAAGATTGCCAACAACATTTGCCAGTAATAAAAATCAAGTAAACGAAACCATTCAAACAGCACAGAGTAGCGTAACGTGACAGAAGGGAACGGGACTCAAAGAGGAGACGCATTTATTTGAATAGTGGCACGCGACGGCAAATATTTAAACTTACATAGAAAACGTGTATTTGCCTCGGTGCAGACATTCCTATGCAAACACGGCTAATGTGATCAAGGATGTACTGTTAATTGAATTAGATGGCGATGTGCGATTTTTTAATGATTTTGGGCTTTATGAGGCAGCCCTTATGAGGTTGTAATTGATGAAACATAACGTGAAAATTTGTCCTAAAATTAAAATCTTTTTTTATTGCCTACAATGGCAGACGAGCAGGTGGTCCATCTGATGGTAAGTGGTAACCACCGCCCATGGACATCAGCAACGCCAGGGGCAGAACTGAGCCGCCGCCTACTGTGTATGGTAGAGCTCTTTTCAGGCCTCGTTTGAAGAGGAACATGTCATAGCACAGGGGAATCACCGCAGCAGGTAGTTCATAAGATAATCTTTGGTTAGCATTGGACTTCTTTTGGCTTGTTATGGATGAAGAAATCTATTACAATTGTTAGCCAAATTATTGAATAATGAACAATCGAAATCAGACTTATCAATCAAAGTGAAACTTGTCTGCTTAACTTTTAGGTTTACCTGAATACAAGGCTGGTCCAACGCAGGTCATGGAAGTACCTGAAAGACTCGGTCTAGGACAATAGCAAATAGAAAAAATACTTTAAATACTATCTATTATTTTCCAACTACCAATAACAAAAAAACAATATACTGTACAAAGTGAAAACAGAACTGCTCTATATTTTTTATGTACGTATAACGCCATGGAAGGCTTTAATATTTGTCACAGGAAACTGCCTTTATTTACCCTATAGGCGCACATCCGGCGGAGGGCAGTCTCATTGATTCCTCCGAGGGTGGCCCTTGATATTTGTACCGTAGGTCCACTTGTAAATATATCGCGTATAATTTACTGAACGTTGAACTCCGAACGTGTAATAATATTCAGTTTTGTAAAACAACTTTCTAGGACATTTGGTAGACTTATTAGACATTAAAATTAAAATAACTTCAAATAGACTTATTAGTTTAAAACTTATTAGGTTAAAGGATTTTTTGACAAAAAAAAATGTAGCATGTCGTCCCTCAGGCTGCAGTTTTATTGAAACCTAACCTTTGCCCTCGACTTTAGTATCGTAGAAGTTGAAACTTGCCCCCCGTTTTTGCAACATTTTTTATTATTACTCCGCTTCTATTAGTCGTAGCGTAATGCTATATAGCTTATAGCCTTCTTCAATAAACGGGCTATCTAACACTTCGGGCTATCTAAAAGAATTTTTCAAATCGGATCAGTAGTTCCTGCGATTAGCACGTTCAAACAAACAAACTCTTCAGCTTTAAAATATTGGTGTAGGTGTCCAGCAATTTAGGTGTAAAAAGAAATAGGTATCCGCATTCATATTACTAGGTATATATACTTATAATGTCGATGGATTGCGTCAGCCTGGTTGGTCTAGTGGTCCCAAATGCGACTGCAACGCTAGAGGTTCGGGGTTCGATTCTCAGGTCAAGCACAGTGTTACTGGATTTTCCTAGTAACAGCTCGTAGTCTGTATTTGTCCCCGGTTGATGGCAATAGGCTCGCTCCCTATTACATGGGACCTAAACATTCTGACTAACTGTGGGTGTACATTAATACACCTCTGTTGAACCCTTCAGGGAATACAGGCGTGCATTGCGAATTGCACCTGGCAATCGAACCCAGGACCTCAAGCGTAGCAGTCGTGTTTAGGACCATCTAAAATAATGGTCTTTAACGACGATTCCCTTTCACCAGAATATTTCAACAATTACAAAGTTACTTGTAAAGTACGCACGCACGCACCTCCTAAAAACATGAGAAATTTAAAACATCCCTGGCTAGTCCAATACCCGTCTCCGGCTCTCAGGAATTCATTATGACGACAGAAATTTGTTTGCGATATGAAATTCCTAAGACTCCTCCGCTATTTCCGAACAATTCGCGTCATACCAGTGACCAGGTTTTCGTATGAATGGTTTTATTTGAGTTTTATAATAATACTAGCTTTCTAGCTAGAATTTTCCCCGTTTTTGTTACATTTTTCATTGCCAATCGCTCCTATTAGTCGTAGCGTGATTGTATATAGCCTATAAATGGGCTATCTAACACTGAAAGAATTTTTCAAATCGGTTTAGTAGTTTCGGAGCCTATTCAATACAAACAAACAATCGTAACTAGTATACACTAGATTTTTTCTGAGATTTCGTTCGCGTACAAAAGGAATATTTTTTCCATGTTTTAATTTTTTTTTATTAATGCTCCGCCCCATGAGTTATATTGTGATGTATATAGCCTAAGCCATCTTCGATAAATAGGCTGTTTAATACTGAGAGAATTTTCCAAATCGGACCAGTACTTCCTGAGATTAGTATAGATGTAAGAGCAGACAGTGCTTTAAATAATTAGTAGATATCTATTACAAAAGTTTTTTTTAAATTGATGTCTCTGTGGGGTTTCTTTATATGTCACTTGTGGAGGCTGATTGTTTGTGGAGAAATAAATGTGAGACTCATCAGATACTATTACTTTACTGGCACCAGTTATAAAAATACATATAAGCTACATAACTAAAAACGACCTAACCGGGTAGATGCGGGGAGACGACTGCCGCGCTGCGCAAGTCGCTAAGCTAGTACAATGCAAATCTAATGCGTCAGCAGTGTCCCTACCTACCTAATTGTTAAAAAATGTACCATTTTTTTAAAAAAAGGGGGGAAGTACTGTAGGGACACTGCTGACGCATTGGATTTGTATACAGGCGCACAATTGTATTAGCGCGGCGCAGCAGTCGTCTCCCCGCACCCAAGCAGTTAGGTCGTTAGTAGTAAGTTCTTTATGTATTTATAACTGGTACCAGTCAGTAAAATATATATATAAAATATGTCGACCTTCATAAAGTAACCACTTCACCCCGAACCCTACATTGGTGACCCTCGACAAGCAACACGCAACTTTCGGTAATGGATGACTTCGATTTTCGACGTCGCGTCGGAGTAAAGCACGCGGACAGCGAAGCGTCAAGACACGTGCGCATGGACAGCGTGGCAAAAACGCGTATGGGCAGTGTGGCAACAGAGGACGCGCAACGAGAGAACCGGAACACGCAACATGGGAGGCGACTCGCTCTTTTCACGCTGGGATCCAAAGAGCTGGAGACCTAACTGCAGCAACATAATATCAAAGGTAAACAGGCTCGGGTATAGTGAACATCATAGTCTCGGGAGGACGCTCTGCAGGAGTTGGCAACGGCGTTGTTGACACGTCGTGGAGGTGTAACGCGGTCATTCGCGGCACATTCCGATGATACCGGAGGACATGGGACACGGCGGCGACACTACAGTATAGAGGCGGACTACAGTGTGCGCGTCGTATGCAACGCATCACGCTTGGAGGCGTCGACGGAACTCCGCTCCAAGTGCTGGATGGCGCAACCTGTCATTCCAAGGACACGGCCAAGGAAGAGCATACCCATGAGGATATTAGTGGACACCATTTGACAGAAGATTGTTGTAACGTATTTGCATCATCGTACGAATAGCTTAATTCAGCGTCATACGGTGAGCACATGGATATGGAGCATAGTGAACATAAATAGGTGTTGTGAATGTGATTAATCGTAATTTTTCGTATATAAGAAAGTACCTTTTTGCTATTTTGTCATTGTCAATCGTAATCGTATTATGTTGTTCTAATTCCACGTAGTAACCATTGTGAATTATAATTTTAGTTGAGCCTGCATTATGAGAATTGAGCCCGGTAATCTGATAGCTTGTTTTGTTCATGAGTAACTTTGTTTAATGTAGAGTCAGATATTTTGTCGAGCACTAATTTTGTTGATAATTTTATTGTTATATAGTTACATGGCTTGTTTAGTTCAAATTGTAAAAAAATGTACCATTTTTTTTAAAAAGGGGGGGAGTACTGTAGGGACACTGCTGACGCATTGGATTTGTATACAGGCGCACAATTGTATTAGCGCGGCGCAGCAGTCGTCTCCCCGCACCCAAGCAGTTAGGTCGTTAGTAAATAAGTTCTTTATGTATTTATAACTGGTACCAGGCAGTAAAGTATATATATAAAATATGACGACCTTCATTAAGTAACCACATCACCCCGAACCCCTACATCTCGATCAAGCGGTGGGTCTATTAGAATGGTATAGGCTAACCAATTTTTTACATAGTAGATAGATAATGATAACTTTACTTAATTGATATCGACATATGAAAAAATATAATTATTGATTTTTCTGTAGGATCATACCATAATTCTCATCAATCTTAAACCCACATCCTAAAGTATATACAATCATAAAAAAAATATCGTTACATTTTAATCAATTTGCAAGTATCCATATTGCAAGTTCAATTGTATTCTGGTCCATTTTACATTCCAGCCATCAATTGTTGCTAGGTAAATTTAAATATTTTACACTCGAAAAGAGTTATCGAACGTTGCTACGTTTTAATGGCCGACGCCTCGCTTAGTACCTAAAATGTATCGATATTTTTGTATTCAATTTATCGATAGAAAAGTTGGAAAATCAAGTGAGTCAGCAATTACACATTCACAAATCGATTGAATTTTAAAATGTTAATCTTTCATATAACAACTCAATGTAAGACTAAAAACTTTTATTTAATACTGCATTTTAACATAAACATTCAATACAAAAATAGCGCAAAGATGGCACTCGCATTTCCTAGCTGAGGACATCTTAGAAAAAATACCGAAACAAACTCAGAGAATCGGGGCCTACAGAGTTTATTATTCTTATCGGCCTAATTTGATCTTCATATACGACCTCTTTACTACATAATTATATCCATACAATAGAACTGCAAATACTTATAAAAAGCCCAGCTGAAAATGTCCCTATCATCGATACCTGCAGCCCACCCCTAGCGCCATTACTTCAACTTCAATTAGATGATATCTGACGTTTATAGTTCTTTATGCATTCTCGGAGTCAGATTATGCTTTCCAAGACTGAGATAATGCCATTTAAACGTAGGTCCGATCATTATTCCCCGGTATAGGCGTAATGAAAATTTTGTAAAGGTTTTACGATCGGACAGGACAGGCTTAATGAGCCATCTTCAGAGGTATACCTTTTTTGGGAGAATAAATTTTGTTATGTTAGTAGATGTAGATTGAAGGTGTTTTATGTGTTAAATTATATCTGTTGTAGTTTCCCTTAAATATATTTCTTAACAAAAGAGATAAGTATACAGACAATCTGTTTCAGTAAAGATTTAAATATTTTTTCTATCTATCAAAGTGTTTGGTATTTACGTTTTGCGTCATACATTATTACACAATCTTTTTCAACGCATTTCTTTGTTGACTGTACATGCAATCGTTCTTTTATATGAAAATTATGTTGATTATATTTTTGTATTTTTTAAGCATTTTCCATGATACAGACAGCTTCTGCTGAAACATACTTGGGAAGAACACAGTACGAGATCACTTCTCTAGATCCAAGGTGTGGCAATAAGTAGTTCCCATGATAGCACAATGGTGTTTACGTGAAAAATGCGCGTATTTCTCAAGCCAAGGCATCAGTTTATCTCCTAGTGTTGCATCTATCCATTAGTGGCGATAACCAATTATCATCAGGTGGAACATTTACTCTTTTACCGACGTTAATTATAAAAGTAAATGTTTTTATACAAGTGGTACTAGAAATTCATCAACCATCGTCCATTCATTACGTAAAATATTCGGTAGGTATTGGAAAAATATGAAGGGGACTAACCTAATTATTAAGGGAACTACCCCTAAGGTTATTTAAAATAAAATTGAAAAATTGGCTTACGGAAAAATGTTTTTACACGATAAAGGAGTTACGTGATTGTAAAAGATTTTGACATTATCCCATTATAAAATTTCTAAATATTTTTGTTTATTATAGGTACCATTGTCTATGTTTGTAAGTGTTTTTTTTTTTAATATATTATTGTTTATAGTTACTAGTCTTGGCATCCTAAAATTTATATGCCCGTACCTGGTTAGACATGTGAGACAAAACCTAACTATAAGACCATTGATGTACCATGTTTATTATTATTTTTAAAACTTACACAAGCATCATATAGCTTACCTAAACATTTTTCTACTGTCACATCACTACCAGCGCCGAGATTTTCTCCACTAAAACTTTTATGCCAATGAATTCGTCAACATTTATCAATCAATCTTAAATTACCAAGTGTTGCTTGTTTGTTGGATATTGTGCTGTAAAAACAGAACATAAGGCGCAAAGTCGCTCACAGGGAATACCTTATAAATTGCAAATACACCATTCCGCAGATCGTAAACGTCGTAACTCGTCCGTCACATAAACAATACTATCTGTTAGTGATTGGTACAAGGAAAGTGATGACAGCGGTTTTCTAGATTTACTGTGCACATTAACATGAATGTTACTATGTAGTGACTGTGATTTGTTTTCATTTCTGACTTACAATGTGTCAAACAGGAAAGAAATGAATAGTGAAGTTTTGTGAATTCTGTGTCATAATTTGTGAAGACAATTAATAAGATGATGAATTATTTGTCGTATTATAAGCAGTGTGATCTGATCTTACAATCAAATATATGACTTTTTCTTCTTCTTTTCGTGTAAATGGTAAATAAAATATTAATTTTTTTGGAACTAGTCCTGGTCAGTCTAGCTAGCCCTAGACTAACCCTTTCATCACAATAGTAAATCCAATCATATGACTTAAAATGCGGTCACTAAAATACATAGTAATTTGTTGAATTTTACAAGACCTAAATTGAAGTCTTTGTGAAGACTTTTTTCAGCAGTTGGCGAACTTTGCCTAGTATCATTATTCAAGTTAGGTCAAATGTTTAATTTTAATTACACCATTATTTTACTTTTGATTACCTAATCAAAGGTCAGTTGTATGGATCTAAATAGTAGTTCTTACAGATTCCTATTAGTGGGTCTTGCGGATAAACCTTGGTTTGCAGTTTTTTATAATATAGGACAACGTTAGTGGTGAGGTTCTTCAAAAACGTCAGACACTTAGAACTTGCAATCGACGCGTGTGTATGACAAGATGGAAGTATGGTCTTCGAAGAAGTATGCATGAAGTATGCGTGATCTCCAGTTTTGGCTTCAGCGGTTTCGGCTCGGCTGTCTCCTCGACTCGGAACATGAGGCGAGTCGCTGCGCAGTATCGAATTTATGTGACAGCGGGTGTGAGAGGCGGGATACTACGCAGCGAGTACTTCCGAGCCGCCATCAAGTTTGAATCGAACTGTATGTTTTGTAATGTAGATACAAAGTAGTTATATTTTAATAATTATGTAATGTATCTACCTACTAACATAGTTACTCGTATTAAGGAAATCACTACTAACAAATTATGGACGTTGTCTGATTTAATAAATGAATTATTATTATTATAATTCTTCCTTGTCCCAAGCTCATGCCTTATGCCAGCCTCCCGTGAATCAATCAAGTATCCACTATCCCCTATCATTTACTTATTCAGATTTTATGTGTCGCCGGCACCGGACCGAAACTTTATGTACCATCAGCTGAACGTTTATGGAACATGAACTGAAATGCGAGCGGTTTTTGAGACAAAAAAACGCTATTTTACTTAGGTATAATATGAATAGGAGCTTTGCTTGGTATCTTACAATTTTCATTGCAAGATGAGAGAAATGTGGCGTTTATGCACATAATCCTAAGCAGCAATGACCTGTGGGTGCAAATTAGGTATACAGACGTTATGTGACCATGTCTACATAAATTTAACACCACAATGTTCTTATACATACCTATGTTTTCATTTCATTTCAGTAAATTGTTCATAAGGCTTTAGCTGTCATAACAATAATTTCCCTACTGACGCGATCATTTCAAGGTTAGAATGGTGACATAGGAACATTTCATGTTTCATGCTTTTAATTTTATTTTACTCTAGTCATTAGGGCACCGCTTTCTTAACTTTCTTTCATTAATAGGAAAAGAATCTATAAAGGTAGGTAATCCTTTGAATAACAAAAAGACAATTATAGCTTATAAAATGAACAGCTTGGAAATTTTCTTAACATACGATGCATCAAATAAAATTTCAAAAGCAAAAATGAGCAACACAGTCAAAGGGCGCGAGCATGCCTATTTATGATTAGGCGGTGGGATCGCGACGCATACCAATGAGGGCACGTCACACGTCATCCGTCATACGTGTTCCGACGATCATCGGAAATCAACGGGTAATGTGCTAGAATAAGAACATGTTGAGGAAGAAATAAAAGCCTCTTTTGCATGACAGAATTGTGCTGTTTAGGAAATTTTGGAGTAATTCCATTAGTACGTCAGATTTGTCATGAGATGAGGAACATTATACATCTATATTTTATTATTACTGCAGTAACTACTTAAAATAATGAAATCTATACAAAAACTTGTATTCTAATCACAATTAATTTAAAAATTCTAACAATTTTCATAAACGCTTCTATATTTTACAGCGTTCGAGAATTC
Organism: Acronicta psi; assembly: GCA_946251955.1. NCBI lineage: Eukaryota > Metazoa > Arthropoda > Insecta > Lepidoptera > Noctuidae > Acronicta > Acronicta psi. The sequence goes on along the minus strand of OX276475.1, from coordinate 1,699,966 downwards.
GCGTCGTAAAAACCATGGGACACTTCAGGGGGCGTTTAGTGTTTTATATGCCAAAGGGATTTATGTTATTACCGTCCATATTTCTGCGGACTGAAGCCGCTGAGAGGTCACGAAATCTTGCCGAAAGGTGGCGCCGTGTCTGTCGTATAGGTGCATCCCTCTCGCACCTCAGTGTTGCTTTAAAGCGATGAATATGAGAAGTTGTATTCGGATCACGTAGTGGGCGCGGCGTGCGCGGCGCTCATGAACTCCGATGCCAAACCTCGCCAGATATAACGTTAACAATGAAAAAATTCTCCCCCCACCAACGAAAGGTGGAAGAGTTGCGATGACAAGTCCCAACAAACTTGGTAATCAGTTGTAACAAATTTATGTGTCGTGCGTGAGAGAAGAGTTTCGTTTCCCCGTACAAATGTTATTTATTGAGAGAACCCTCCGGACGTTAATTGTCAGTTGGATGTTCTTGTTTTATCATAATTATGTATTAAAACTTTTATTGCGACAAATCTTTGAGATTAAAAAGGCTTTAATTTCAGAGGAGCAGAAGCCTGTTCGTAGACGATTACTGTTTAGTGCCAAGTTCTTATTTTAAGTAAATTTCCCGTTAATTACAACATAATCATTTTTAACTGTACAGTAAGTAATTTTGACGATTGTCAGCAGTCTGGCAATATGACTATGAAAATGCTTATTCATAGCCTTAGAGAATTCAAGGTGAAGTCTGTTAGCCTAAAATGGTCCAATCGTAGACTATTGCCTAATAACGTAGTAGATTAGAGCATTCAGGGAGATATTGCCCAGCAGTGGGACAGTAAATTAGTTGATTATACTAAACAATTGCTTCAGAAAATGATGCGGGGATATAATGTAACAATACACTTTGGAAATCCTACAAATCTTTTAAATATGAAAGTTTGGATGGATGTATTTTACTCTTTCACGCAAAAACTACTGAACGGATTTTGATGAAATTTGGCACAGAGATAGATTATATTCTAGAATAGCACATAGAGTTTTGATGGGTGATGAGTATAGACAATCACGCCATTAGGGTAGATAATTACTGATAATAATCTACCGTAATGGACACTTACACTGACAGTTTTTACTATGAAATCATTACGAAAAAGATAATAGTGTGCCAAAATGGCATGATTTTTCTCAAATTAAAAGTTTTTTTTTCATCCCCCGTCAACATAAAAAAAGTACGACAACAGTTTTAACCAGCGTAATACAGAACAGAGTATTTTTCCTAGTAGGTGTACCTTCGGTACCTCATTTGGGCCGATTTCGATGACCTCCTTTATAGAAATACTGAGACCACGCGGGCGAAGCCGCTGGCGGAAAGCTAGGTAGTCAGTCGTTTATAAGTCTGATTTTGTTAAGACAAATTTTGCAAATCTAACCATTTAAATTTTATTCACTTGGGTTGTAATGTTTGTTATATAGTTGTTTTAGTACGACTATTGTATAAGCTGTACCTAATTCTGAATGTGCTAAGACATTTTAACAGCTGCTCAAAGTTATGCAAATGGAAGGAAAGCATAAAACATTTTTAGTCGTGCGCTAGTTGTTAGAGCAAGTTAAGAGAAATCTAGTAACTTAATAAGACATTTAGTGTTCTATTGCTGATCTTTAGCTTATTGTTGTTAATATTTTGATAGTTTTTCAAGTTATCTTTTTGTATTTTTTAAGCATTTTCCATGCTAAGATTACAAGTTATTTTTAATGAAGGAAAAAATCGGCTGGCGAGCAGGATTCGAACCTGCGTCTTCTGGTTCGGTACACCAGACGCTTTAACGTCACCTTAAAGACGTAAGTTTAGAATGTGAAGGAAGATTTCAACAGGCGAGCGGGGCTCGCGATAGCTTAGCGGTTAAAGCGTCTGGTGTACCGAACCAGAAGACGCAGGTTCGAATCCTGCTCGCCAGACGATTTTTTCCTTCATTAAAAATAACTAGTTTATCAAGTTACTTATTTTAAAAAGTTTATACAAAGCGAGGAGCGATCTCATTGATGAGATCCTTCAATAAGATCTGTACGTCAACCATGAGCTCTATCGAATGGCTTTCGATAAGTTTTTTACGCATCGAAACGCAATAATCTCTTAACAGATTTTAGTTCCTCACGTAACCGCTAGAGGCGCTGCGAGGGTTTTCCATACAAATATTTTACGGCGTCGCTAGCGAGTCTAGTGAGCAAAACTCATGGTCGAGGCACAGGTATGTAGTACTCGCAAAGTACGCATTTGTATGAACTTGGACGAAGTATGCAATAATCGAAGTAAGTGGCGAACTTTAGTTTCTGGCTTCTGACTCTCTCTTGAACTTCTATCTTAGATCGATTCCGTCTTGGACAAGAACCTACATGAATTGACATTACTTGAATTCCAATCAACATACTAAAAAAAATGTTTAATTTGGCTAACTTTGAATTCATGTATTTTCTTACTTCAAATTTCATTGCGCTTACACAAAGTTTGAAGACAGAAAAGCAAATAGAAAGAACAGTGAAGATATATTATATAGGAACATTGTCCATATTTTTCTTTCACGAAATGTTTGGATAGAATTTTCAAGCTATACAATGTTTTCCTCACGCCCGATAGACAGGAACTACAAACAAGTTAAATACTTTAATGCATTTAAGTCGCGAAAAGATTTTAAAACCGGCAAACGGGTAAACTCATGCAAAACAAAGTTGTGATGCAGAACTCTTTAGAATGCCATTCTGCTTAGTTTTCGTATTTCTTAATACAACCTAATGCTTTGATTTGGGTTACGAGAGGTGGCGGGAAAAGTCAACAAGAAAGTATCGAACCTAAATAATAATACGTAATGATTTGTATTTATGGTCTAAGTAACAATACCTTCAACCTCTATAATATATATTATGTTTATTATTAAGCAGTTCTTACTTATAGTGAATTATTAAATTATTTAAAATCTTGTTTCCAAATAACAGTTTTGATTAAACTTATGTGGTAATTACATGTAGAGTTAATTTTATCAATAAAAGATCATCCACGAAATATTTCTTTAAAATAATTAAAATGACACAGTTAATTTTAATGACTTCTCTATGTAGATAATTGATTTTAACCATCGTTACGATTTCTATCGTTTAGTGTAACTTTTACTGTCATTGACTCTATCCGCCAGCGCTTACAACTCCCACCACATCAAAAGCTGAGCTCGGATGAAAGAAACTGCACCTAAAGCGAATACGTGAAGTCAATTTGCGAATAAACTTTCTCAGTTGGTTTGGCACTGCGATACCAGCTAGACTACTTTACTAGATTTAACATTGTGCTTAATGTGTGTACGTGAACTAAGGCAGCTTACACTATCTCTTACAATGCAGTTTTGTTGTGAATGATTTTTGGATTTGCATGTTGCTGTGTATTTAAATTGTCAGTGTGCTCATTTTTTGTCGAACTGTTCAAAGGCTAATGCAGATAATGTTGGTACCGTACCAGCCCTATAATCTCTTAATTAGATGGCATAATATAAAATATAGTTTCTATTATAAAGGCTCTTAAATCTCAGTGTTATAAAATATCAATGTGATAAAAATTAAACTTGCTAAAATTTTTTAAATCCGTATGTTTAACCTTTGTTATACACTAAACAACCACTAAGATTTATAATTTAAAACTGCAGTAATAACAAATAACAAAATTAAGGTCATGAATTAACTGACTTACATTTAGGTATACAGCAAACAAAACTCCATCATCAAAATCTCGGTTGAAACAAATCCCATACAAAATTGCTTCCCTAACCTAGTTAAGAGCATCACCGCGATACAGTAACGATGATGGATAAGCGAAATTACCCAAAGTCTCAGTACATTTTATGTTGCTTCTTTATGAGTCTATTTTTTTATCTCGGCGGCAACAAACAGATTTTGATGTTTGGTACTAAGTAATGATATCATCTACATATATTATAGCATTTTATGATAATTTGATAATGTAGTGTGAAGTTTATTGATTATTTTAGGTAATTGTAAGTTTTTTTATATAAAGGACCATGGGGGATTTTGTATGGACACCGTCCCCACCCACCAACAGACATGGGATGACTTTTAATATGATCATTAGGAGCCACACAAAGAGAAATTAAAAGTTTTTAAAACGAAATCGATGGGGTTTTAAAAAAAAACGCAATAACGTATCTACAAAAATGGGGATAATTTTGTACAAATATCAATTATTCTCTTATAAAAAAACAAATGCATATTACTATCATATTCTGCAGATAAATAATAATAGAACTTGTACAAAAAATTCGTCATCGATCAGAAAAAAAAAATGTTTGTTACCTACTATGATTTTTCTTATTTCTGTTGCTAACATATTTATGGTCTACTTAATTAGCCTACTTCTATTGGTTGAAAATGCGGCTGAGCGTGAAGAGGTCCTGGGTTCAACTCCCAGGTCGAGATTTTTTTTTATTGGAGTTTTTCTCTAAAATTGAGAAGAGCAACTTGGAGGTTGGTTTTCTGACCGGCTAAAGGCAGAAGAAAGGCTCACCCACTGTTATATGTGGCTTTAAACATATCGCCGAAATGTTAGTACATAAGAAGTTATGCCTTTGCCTAAACTAACCTAACTTTTTCTGAGCGTGTAAAAATCCTCCCGTGAAAGGCGATGCTTTGCTAGGGTTACAGGAACGACGTTTTATCCCTCCGCGAAATATAACCTAACCTTAACCTAACTTAATTCTTTGGAGAACACAAATCCCAGTACCGGAATACCCCCATATTTGGGAATTATCGTCATAGGAAAAAAATCTCTATTCCATAAGACTTTTCAGATGAGATTGTTTAGAATTCTCTTGGTTAGTGGTAACGAATGTTCTCTTCATCCACACTTAAAATATTTTAAAATCCCAATACCGGCCAAACCCTACTTACTTGAGGATAGTCGTCATAGCAAAAAAATCTCTATCTACTGAGATCTTTTATATGAGATTAGTTTGAATTCTGTTGGTTAGTGGTGACGACTGTTCTAATCTACACTTGAAATATTTAAAAATCCCAATACCGGCCAAACCCTACTCATTTAGGGATAGTCGTCATAGCAAAAAAATCTCTATCTACTGAGATATTTTACATGAGATTGGTTTGAATTCTGTTGGTTAGTGGTAACAAATGTTCTCTAATCCACACTTAAAATATTTAAAAATCCCAATACCGGCCAAACCCCACATATTTGGGGATTGTAGTCATAGCAAAAAAATCTCTATCCACTAAGACCTTTCACATGAGATTGGTTTGAATTCTGTTGGTTAGTGGTGACGACTGTTCTAATCCACACGTAAAATATTTAACAATCGCAATTCCGGCCAAACCCCACATATTAGGGGATTGTCGTCATAGCAAAAAAATCTCTATCCACTAAGAATTTTCACATGAGATTGGTTTGAATTCTGTTGGTTAGTGGTAACGAATGTTCTCTAATCCACACTTGAAATATTTAAAAATCCCAATACCGGCCAAACCCTACTCATTTGGGGATAGTCGTCATAGCAAAAAAATCTCTATCCACTGAGACCTTTCACAAGAGATTGGTTTGAATTCTGTTGGTTACTGGTGACGATTGTTGTTCTAATCCACACTTAAAATATTTAAAAATCCCAATTCCGGCCAAACCCCACATGTTAGTAGATTGTCGTCATAGCACAAAAATCTCTATCCACTAAGACTTTTCACATGAGCTTGGTTAGAATTCTGTTGGTTAGTGGTGACGACTGTTCTAATCCACACTTAAAATATTTAAGAATCTCAATTCCGGCCAAACCCCACATATTAGGAGATTGTCGTCATAACAAAAAAAACTCTATCCACTAAGACCTTTCACATGAGCTTGGTTAGAATTCTGTTGGTTAGTGGTGACGACTGTTCTAATTCACACTTAAAATATTTAAGAATCCCAATTCCGGCCAAACCCCACATATTAGGGGATTGTCGTCATAGCAAAAAAATCTCTATCCACTAAGACCTTTCACATGAGATTGGTTTGAATTCTGTTGGATCGTGGTGACGATTGTTTTAATCCATACTTAGAATATTTAAAAATCCCAATACCGGCCAAACTCCACATATTTGGGGATTGACGTCATAGTAAAAAAATATCTATCCACGAAGACCTTTCACATGAGACTTGTTTGAAATCTGTTGGAGGGTGGGGACGTTTCTTCCCATTGTCCTTTGTTTATAATTAACGATTGTCCCTGTAAGTCAGCAATTTAGATACAAAAAATATAATTAATATCACAATACATTTCTTTGTCTATTTGATGATAACCATTACCTAAATCTACTTTTATTACACAGCATCACATTTTCTCATTTCTATCATGAAATAAATTCTCAAAATAATCCTAAATCCAGTGAAATCAGTCGCACTGTTGTGACGAACAGACACGTCGCTCGGTAATACAGTCATGAATATTAATGAACGTCACTTTATTTGCTTATTTATTAGCTACCACGCCGATAATAACTCGGTGAGGACGTGATGTGTTTTGTGCATGACAAAGGTTAGTTCTAGCCGGTTTTTGATGAAAAGAGAGTGATGTTATTAAGATAAAAATAGTATTTTCTCCTCGCAAATTGGTAGTACGCGACATAATATGTGTATCACGTCTACCTCTTGGACATGTTTAAAATGATCTTTTTTATGCCTTTTATCTTAAATTATTTATAAATAAATTGCTTGTGTCTTTTTGGATCAATTGAAGCACATTGTGTTATCTTATCTTATTTTAAAGTCCATTGAGTTTCTTGCCGGATTCTTTTATGTACCTCGATGCTTTTATAAATGTTTGTATAATTAAAATAAATACTTTTTTAACTTTGAACACATACATTTTACATTATAATGATATGTAGCTATTTACAGAAAAATATTGCTAACTGTTAACTAATTTCCTTTCCACGGGATATGTTTAGGTTTTATCTGTTTTCATGCAGCTTATTTGAAAATATAGAACAACTGAACATGTTCCATAGCTTCATCAGCATGGAAAACAAAATAAGAATAAAAACAAAAAAAAAGCAACATAAATCATATTTATCAAATCCCTCTGCTTGAAGATTGCGAAAAAATGTAGGCATATCTTAATAATATGTCACATGAAATCAGATAAAAACAACGTTGAAACTCCATGCCCGTGACAAGATTAGTTTCAGTTGTCAAGTCAAACATACGAACTCCATAGCGAAGTTTATATATATTTATAAAGTTGACGAAAAAATATTATAAAGTATTTTTGAGGGTACGTAATACCCTCAAGGTGATACAAAGACTTATAGAAACATGAAAGTGTTTCTTATTTTTATGTGAGTATAAAATCAGGTCGCTATTTTTTTTATGACGGCTTATTAAAAACAATGCAGACCCCAAGTGAATTGGGATAAGGTCATGATGATGACGACGACGATGATGATGACGATATTAACAATAGACATATGACATTCATTTGTTCATATTGACCTTACTCGTACTCGTACTCCCTTGATACTCCTCATAAGTTAAGTAGAGGGATACTAACGTGCACAAATGATATAAAAATATAACATTAATTAATTCAAAAAGGCCCAGTGTGCCTAATTGCGCATGAGAGGCATAAATCAGACAGTCTACTAATAAGGCACTGCGAATAGGCTGATTGATCATTTAAAAATTGTATTCCAAAGTTTCCAAATCTAAAATGTAGTTTTTATTTCAGTGCCGCCATTACAGTTTTATTTATAGCCTTGTTCAAATAGATTGCTACTAAATTGAAACTATTACATCTTAACCAAAGCCCAACCAGTGTCGGGCCCCAGTTCATATCCCGCTCCCTTTCAGGAGAGGATTACAAGGCCTCATTATAAATCACGGACTATTCACCTAACTATATAAAGTTACTATTTGCTCTAGACTTCGGCCTCTTGGGGCCCAGTCTATCTCCGCAGAATGATTGTCATAGTGCTGTCTGATTTATTATTCTGTTAATCTGGGACCCATTTTATCTGGAAAATAGAGATTAAATTTATTTTCAAAAGTCAGTTCATTCATTTTGGTATCTTTATTAGATTACAATTTATAAATGTCGAAGCTTTTGCTTCGTATATATAGACTATTGCATTAAAGATATTGTTGGTAGCATAATATGTTAAGGCTTAGCTACTTTTGAGATGTGTAATTTCTATCTGCTTACTATAACTATATTGTTTGCGCCTGCTATGAGTTCAAGGCAATGGAAGATAAGTGCCATTTTTATTCGGTATTAGTTTGACATGCCCTGCAACCTACCCAGGTTGTACATGATCCATGAGATTACGATACCTAATAAAATAGGCATATTAGGGTACTATTTGATGATTTTTTGGCTCTAAATATTTAAAAATATGGATTACTGAACGTATTTGCTTTATTTCTGTATCCAAATCAAGTCGAATACCTGCATCTGTTTTAAACATTAGCACACTATTGTCCCTCAGAGCCTTCCGTCTAACATTTTCCTTTCCACTCCATTAGGGAAAAGGCCATAAAAAGTACATAAGTTAAGAACGTTAACATGTTTTACGTTTCTAGTTGTTTTAAATCTCTGGTGGCCATCAATAGGTATATCGACTCGATACTTGGCGAGCACCTGTGTCGTAAAACTTTGATAAAGAGGATTTTAGCATAATACGACAAAGTTTTTCATTCTGAAAGCTCGTCCCTTAACAGACTTTTCTTAATACAGTATCTGAGTATATAATTTTGAATGACATTTTATGCAGATTTGAGTATATTGAAACTTTTTTAGTCTATGAAATTAAGTAACTAACACAAATTTTCACAGTAATCATTGAGACTCGAGAAAATTGTATTCTAGCAAGATTTCGTTAGGTATCTGCCGAAAATAACAATCAACATGGAAGACGCTATTAAACTGAATAGAACAAGCACATCGCACAAACAACGTCGGCGAACTGAAATGAAGTCCGCGGAATCAACTTTAAATACATACCGAAAAACAAACTGGTGGGGGTGCGGAGGGGGCGAGGGGAGAGTTCAAACAGCAAACAACAAACGTAACAGTAAATTACACAGCGATCCAGTTCAAACCGGAACACGCCAGTTATTTGTTCAGATGCAATCTCTTCCCATTCCGAGTATATGATTAAAACAGTGCAGGACACCATTCCTATGGGAAATCATCGGGGCGAACGCATTGCATAATTAGCAGTCGCAAAGGCAGCGGTATAGACGGTTCGTATTTTAGTGTCGCGCGCTTTTGGTTGTAGCGCAGGTTTCGTTCCCAAGCACTGTAGCTAGTAGCTAATGTCAATATTAGCTGCTACATGCATGACATCCTGCTACAAAATTGTTAAATATACATTTGTGAACTTTTGGCTGGTGAAATCATTTATTTATTTGTAATAATAAGTGTCGACCGAAATTGTTGCTCGTAATTGAAGTAAGTAAATAAATACTCGTTAGTCATGAGGAAACCTTCAAATTTCTAATGATACAAAAAAAGTCTTTCATAAAATAGCATCGCACCTGTGATCCCCGAAGGTTTAGGCAGAGGTGTACTAATAAACACCCACAGTTTGCTGGTATATTTAGGTGCCATGTGGTGAGTGAAATATGGTGATCTTATTCCAATGAAATTCTCAGTTACAGCTTGGATTTTTTAGAAATTCATAAAAAGAAGCAATAAAAATAAAAAAATCTTCTTTCTTTCTTTTATCACGTCCCTCGAACTGGGAATCGAATCCAGAACCTCAAGCGTAGCAGTGGTGTTTAAGACCACTAGACTAACAGGGCGGTTACTGTTATAAATTTTCACAATATTTTACTTATCGAATACTTTCACAATATCCAGCGATATAATATCGAAGACTTCGCTAATACCTGTCACCCGGTCCCACAGAAGCGTTTGTGCAAATGTACCAAGTGGACATTCCGCACAAATAAGTTCACTTGCAAAGGGAAACTGAAATAAAACTTTACATATTCCTTGTATGCGCAGTCTGCTTCAATTATAGGAGCGAGTGTCCAGTATGAAATTCTTTTTATATTAATTTTTAAATTATGAGACGAGTTCCATTTGAAAATGGTTATTCGTTTGAGTTAGTTGGATATTGTGTTTGAGAATAAAGTCCTTTGAGTCACATGTTTGATGGGGAGATTTTGTTGCTCGTGCTTTTTTTAAACGAGATTGGTACATAAAAGAATTTCTCAATTTTGTGTATGCTTTTAATTTCTATTGTCTGCCATACCGGATTGTCGAGGGTTGTTCAGCTTGATTTATTTCGATGAAGTTACAAAAGTCCTAAATTCATGTTTTTTAAATGAGTATTTAGCCTCAAAATGTTAATATAAATACCATCACGCCTGTATTCCCTGAAGGGTTAAAACAGAGGTGTACTGATTTACACCCACATTTCGCCGGTATGTTTAGGTTCCATATAATAGGGGGCGAGCGTATTGCCAGCAACCGGGCACAAATCCAGACTCCCAGCTGCTACTGGGAATTTCACAGAAAAACCCAATAACATTTTGCTCGACCCGGGATTCGAACCCAGGACCTCTAGCGTAGCAGTCGCGCTTGGCACCACTAGACCAACTCTGCGGGGTGCGGGGGTGACCTTAGTCAGAAACTATTGTATGAATTTTCATAGGTTTCCACCATTAGAAAAAAGGATTACCTAGAAACGTTATACGCTAGAATTAACTACTCACGACGAGGCCAGAAATTGGGATATAATATATAGATTTTTTAAATAATGATTTTGATCCAGTTTTGCAAGAAATTTTGCCCAAACTTCACTATGAATATGGCACTTGATAATGACCCAATTTAAAAGTTTTTTTTTAATTTAAAAGTAACTAAATACTAATAAATTACAACCTCCTAGGTAGAAGAAAAACAAATTGAATGACCCAGAAGATACCGCAATAATGAAGATTGACGTCACAACGTATCGTCCCACTAATTATAAAAACGCAAACTACACGTCACAAACTTGTATGATTGATGGAATTCACCGACAATTTTTCCAATTTATCATTGTTAATTTTATTGAAGAGTCGTATGTGATGAATTAATGAATATAGGTTGGTTAGCCCACTAATGGACTTAATTTGTTAACTGCATTTTATTCTCTTGTCATGTATGTCGTCGCTTGTAAATGACGATCGTGCTCAGGTGTTATTTGTGGGTGTGTGGGTTTGTAAAGAAATAGCTTTTGGGTGTGGACTGATAGTTACTTTGGTGATTAGCTTATTTGTTTGTATGAAAGGTAGCTTAGTGTAGGTAGTTTTGGATGAGAGAATTATGAGTAAGCTATACTCTCCATACTAATTATAATACATAAATGGGAAATATAAAGCAACATTGAAATAAATAAATAAATATCTTGGGACATTTTTACCCAGCACCATCCAGTTCCGAACTAAGCAGAGCTTGTACTATGGGTACTAGACAATGGATATAATACTTATATACTTTTTTTTTGTAAATACATACTTATAATACATAAGAAACACCCCGACAAATACAAACACTTAAGTTAATCACAATAAATGTATGTGTCCTGTGGGAATCGAACCCACGATCTCGTGGTCAGTAGTCCGGTACTCAAACCACTAGACCACATACGTCTAAATTTAAACACAATTACATAACATACCATCACGCCAGTATTTCCCGGAGAATTAGACAGAGGTGTACTAAATATATACCCAAAGTTTGCCAGTATGTTTAGGTCCTATGTTATAGGGGTCAAGCCTTTCGCCACAAATCCAAACTCCGAGCTGCTACTGGGAATTACATAGAAAAATAACAACATAACACTTTGCTCGATCTGGGAATCGAACCCAAGATATCTAGCATAGCAGTAGGCCGACTAGATTAATGATGCAGTCAAACATACTAATAATTTTTTGATTTTTTAACTGTACTTTGCATTCAAACGCTAAAATAAAACACGTTCAAAAACACAATACAAACGTTAAAATCGTTGAAATAATATTTTTTATGGAAAAAATATATCATAATTATTAAAATGTACCTCGATCTACATATATGTACCAAATTACAGATCAATTGGACTCCGGGAAGTGGGTCAGAATGGGCTCTAAAATTTTGCTCTAAACATACACACAAACTTACTAACAAAGCCAATTGAATAAAGGCTTGCAAATAAGGACATGGCTCGAATAATAATAATAATATAATTAATTGTAAGCTTGCATGTTAATAAATGTTTTATTAGCAGCTATACAAACAGGTCTTGCCATATTTATAAACAAGCGCTTTGCACAAGAGTCAATTAAGGTAAAGTGACATAACGATGGTCGCGTGCGATGAGTTAACAACGTGTTAGTTGTGAAATATCGCAAATATTTGTTGTTGTTTTACGTGTGAAGTCTTATCAACATGTAAATGCTGATTACATAATACTCGTATACATCAAAAAACACATAATCGAAGGAGTCCTTCTGGCAGTCGAGTAAAAAGTTGCAAAAGAATATGAAAAAATAGAAACATGGTTTAGGCAGAGCTGTAAGCGATATAAACCGTCGTTTTGTCAGTATGTTTAGGTCCAATGGAGCTGGGGTCCATTCGCAGCTCGCGCACGCCTGTATTTCGCGAAGCGTTAGGCAGAGGCGTACTAATGTACACCCACAAGCTCGATCGGGGTATCAAACCGGACATTAAACGTAGCAGTCGCGTTTAAGACCACTACATCAACGAGGCAGTGATAGGATATGACCACTGAACCACCAAATCGTAGGTCTTGACTTCAAATCCAAGGCACGGACCTCTGAATTTTCGTAATCCTGTTGTTAAATTAATTATCACTCTCTTAAAACTATGAAGGAAAGCATCGTGAGGAAACCTGCATGCCTGAGACATGTTCTCGGCGGCACGTGATGTCTGCCAACCCTGGTGAACTACAGCCTAACCTTTCTCATTCTTAGAGAGATAGATCCGTACCCAGCAGTGGGTCAGTTAAAGGGTTATAAGACACATGCATGTGTGTACAACATAACCAAAAATAATAATATTTTTAATTACTTACGTTAAACAATAACCACCTTTTGACTTTTAAAACATAATTATTAATTACAATAACAAAGACTGTTTCAATGTTTTTGTCGGGAAGGCTACAAAGAAAATATTACATTCCGTAAAAAAGTTTTTTACCTAATTGACCCAAAAATATTTCGCGGAACTTGTAATTATTACTTTGACTCTGTAATTAAAGTGCCATCAATGATAGCACTTACATGTGACTTTAATAATAAAGTTAATAGAACGTGTACTATACGTAGGGTGGGCAATCAAATATAACGTATTAAATTGAAGTGTGTATTTACTTTAATCGATTTTTTATTTTATTTTATTACCTAGAGTAAAAAAATATTAGGTATGTATTTTTTTAATCATTATGGTCAAGATTCAAAATATAACCCTAAACTTATTTTAAAAGTTTTTTACTTTTTTATGAAGAGATGGCAAGGCTCTATAAAATAATGATATTAAAATATTATTTTATCATTCTATTTACTTTGATTTGACATTTTGTTATCAATATACAGTGAGATGCCTAGTACTGACTTTATCTGTAACTAGAAATTACTGTTATGGTTAACGCAGTTATTGTGTGTTTCTATGAAATTCTCTGTAGGAGCACAGGGTTTGGGTAAAGGCGATAGACCCTATTGCTATGTGTTAAGGTCCCACTTTAACATACCAACGAAATGTGGGTGTATATTTGAACAACTTTGCCAAGACCCCGGGGAATATAGTTTGTGTCAGTTATTAGATATTATATTTATGTGGGAATGATAAGTAATGTTAAGCGTGAAAGTGACAGGAACAATGTAAGACGGAGAGTGTAATAGTGAAGGAGCGACAGAGACTGCATGATAATGATTTATGTAAGAGTAAGCGAGACAGAGGGATGCAAGGCACAATGGCGGCACGACTATTACTTGGTGTACGTACGTTACGATTGTAATTCAAATAAATACTTTCAAATTGTGAATACGGTGGTTTATATCAACCCCCCATCCCACAAATTGGGGGCTCGTCCGGGATCATCCAAAAGAAGACAAGATTTGTGGTTGGTGTGACGAAAAAATTCACTAAGAAAGTTTGTGTGCACGTGCGCGAAGTATTACGCTATTGTCACCGGCGTGTTTTATAGTGTACTACAGATATTAGTGCCAACGACGATAACATGCCTAAAGACGCTAAAGAAAGACGGAAAAGCCGGCAAGCCGACCTGGAGGATGACTATGATGAACGGGAGACGCGACCGAGTCCGGCGAACATGTTGCAGATGACCGCGGAATTGTTACCGAAATTCAGCGGACGCGACAACACATATCCGGTAATAAGATGGGTGGACGATGTGGAGAGCAACGCGGAGATATTTGGCTGGTCTCCACTCCAGCAGCTACTGGTGGCGAGACGAGCGCTCACTGGTACAGCGGCGCTTTGGTTACGGGCGGAGCGACCGTTTAAGTGTTGGGACGATTTGAAAGCTGCCCTGATCAAAGAATTCCCAGATACAGTGGACGTTAAGGCTATTCATGAGCTAATGAGTTCCAGGAAGAAGAAGTCGAAAGAAAGTTGCCTCGACTACATGCTTACGATGAAGGAGCTGGGTAAGCGTGGTAAAATGCCCGACTATGTCGCAATTAAATACATAGTAGACGGGATTATTGATATTGAGACGAATAAGGTCATGCTGTACGGTATAACTACGTATCCCGAATTAAAAGAGAAGTTAAAGATTTATGAATTGATAACTCGTAAAATGGAAGAATCAAAACAAAACAAAACTGAAGGAGGATCATCAAGCAAGCAACAAAAAGGCAGGAAAATTCGTTGCTACGGTTGCGGCGAGGTGGGTCATACGTCGGATGATTGCCCACACAAAAGCAAAGGCTTGAAATGCTTTAAATGCAACGAGTTCGGCCATGTTGGTACAACATGCATGAAAAAGGCGAACGAAGCGCGCGGACACGATCGTAAGTCATCGGGGAACATCGGAAAAAATCGCCACTCCCAACATAATAATGCTGACGCAACAAAACGCGCGATGTTCGGAGCAAAGAGCGATGACGCAGCCAACTTCAATTTGGAGAGTGATGTCATCAGCGAGGGAATGAACGACTGTCACGTGAACGACGAATCAAAGCTGACGGCTGTGAACAACTCTAGGAATGTCTATGACATTGACACTGACAGCGACAGCGATCTGTCAGTTAGAACTGAGGTTATGCAAGTGGTAAACAATGAACATCGTCAATCGCCGCGACGGCGAAAGCCTGTTATACCGGTAAACATAAACGGACACAGTGTACAAGCGTTAATTGATTCGGGAAGCGATGTAAACATCATATCGTCAGTAGTTTATAGTTCGATAGGTAGTCCGAAGTGTGAAAAAGACGAACTTACGCTTACGGGAATTGGACTATCAACAGTGCGTTCCTTGGGCAAATGCCATTTACATCTATGTGTTGACGAACAATATTACGAAAATATAATGTTTCATGTAATATCTAATGATTGTATTCCATACGATGCCATTATAGGTCAGGAATTTCTTGTTAATGTTACAGTAGTGATGGATGGTGGCAGTGTGAGATTTATGCATAAAGACTGGTTGCAATTGGGATGTTATGCGAGTGATGCATGCTCATCTGGTTTGGTTATAGGTCCCATGGTGAATCCTGCATTGAGACGAGAGGTCATTCAGTGTGTGGAAAGTTACAAGCCTATGCAGGTCAGAGAAGCACCATTGCAGTTAAAGATTATCCTTAAGGATGACATGCCGGTTTCACAGCCACCCCGTCGTCTATCACTCAAAGAACAAGAAATAGTGGAAGATCAGGTGACTGAGTGGTTGGAAAAGGGTATCATTAGAGTAAGTTATTCTGAATATAGTAGCCCCCTGGTGTTGGTTAAGAAAAAGGATGGCTCCACTCGGGTGTGTATTGACTATAGAAGATTAAATAGTAAGATAGTAAAAGATAAATTTCCGCTGCCTGTTATTGAAGACTTGATAGACAAATTAAAAGATGCAAAAATTTACAGTGTGTTAGACTTAAAAAATGGCTTTTTTCACCTTAGGGTCAGTGAAGAATCGGTACAGTACACATCATTTGTGAGTCACCACGGCCAATTCGAATTTCTACGTGCCCCTTTCGGATTGTCTATCTGTCCTAAATATTTTATGAGATTTATCTCTATCATATTCAGAGATTTCTTAGTGAAGGGAGAAGTGTTAATATTTATTGATGATCTGTTAATTCCAGCAAGAGACGAGAAGGAGGCAGTAAAAAGGTTAAAAGCTGTATTAGAAATAGCACAGCAATACGGCCTTGAGATAAACTGGAAGAAGGCGAACCTAGTATGTCATGAAATTGAGTATCTGGGCCATTTGATCAAGAATGGAGAGGTGAGGCCCACCTCAGAGAAGACAGATGCAGTAATTAGGTACCCCAAACCAACTACTGCAAAGCAAGTACACAGCTTTATTGGGCTAACCTCTTATTTTAGGAAGTACATACAAGACTATGCAGTAATTGCTAAACCCCTTACAGATTTGTTGCGGAAGGATGTGATATTCAAGTTTGGCGAGGAAGAAACCATTGCCTTTGATACATTGAAACGAAGTTTGGCATTGGGTCCGGTGTTAAAGATCTATGATTCAAATTTACCATCAGAACTTCATACTGACGCCTCGGCCATTGCATACTCTGCTATATTATTACAGTTACACCCCGACGGGTTACACCCAGTTTATTATATGAGTCGTAGGACAAGTGAAGCTGAATCAAAATATTCAAGTTACGAGCTGGAAGCTTTGGCTGTCATTGAAGGGGTAAAGAAGTTTCGTCCCTATTTGTATGGAGTTCATTTCAAGATTGTTACGGACTGCCAGGCCTTCAAGGCAACCTTGGAAAAGAAGGACCTGTCTGCTAAGGTTGCTCGCTGGGTACTGTTTTTGGATCAGTTTGATTATGAAGTGGAGCATCGGTCTGGGTCTAAAATGAGGCATGCTGACGCACTGAGCAGGCATCCCTATTATACTATGGTAACATACAGTCTGCAAGATCAAATCAAAACTGCACAGCAAAATGATGAAGGGTTAAAGGCCATTTGTGAAGTACTTAAGAGTAACTCGTATTTGGATTACTGGCTTGACAATGGACTCCTGTATAAAGGTGAACAGAAGCTACTGGTCATACCTAAGACATTAGAGAAGGAGATTATCAAGCAAGTTCATAGCAATGGACATTTCGCTGTAAAAAAAATGAAGGAGCTCATAATGAAGGACTACTATATAAAAAACCTGGAGAAAAAACTGGAGGAATTTATTATTACTTGTATACCGTGTTTACTAGCCACCAGAAAGGCCGGGAAACAAGAAGGATATTTGAATCCTTTGGAAAAGGAAGGTATCCCATTGCATACACTCCACCTAGATCATATTGGCCCCTTAACGGAGACAAGGAAACGGTACAATTATATACTCACGATGGTAGATGCTTTCACCAAGTTTACTTGGATATTCCCCACGAAAAGTACTACTAGTAAAGAAACCTTGGATAAGTTAAGGGTACACCAACAACATTTTGGTAACCCAGTAAGAATAATTACTGATCGAGGAACTGCTTTCACTAGCAATGAGTTCAAGGAGTTTTGTCAGGAAGAAAACATTTCACACATTACCATAACCACTGGAGTTCCCCGTGGAAATGGGCAAGTAGAGAGAGTACATAGAACCATTTTATCAGTGTTAACAAAGCTATGTGTACAGGACCCATCACTTTGGTACAAACATGTAAGTCGCCTGCAACGAGCTCTCAATAGTACTTACCAGCGAAGCATAGATACTTCACCATTCCGACTGATGATTGGCACTGAGATGAGATTAAAGGAAGATTTGGAATTAATACAGTTATTAAACCAGGAGGAAGTATGTCAATATGATAAGGATAGAGAAGAGCTAAGGATAAATGCCAAACAACAAATTCTCAAAGTCCAGGAAGAGAATAAACGAAATTATAATAAGAATCGAATACCCAGTTCTAGATATGAAGAAGGGGATCTGGTTGCCATCAAAAGAACACAGTTTGGGACAGGTCTAAAACTAAAGCCCAAGTACCTGGGTCCCTATCGGGTAACCAAAGTCAAAAGGAATGATCGCTATGAAGTCGAAAAAGTGCATCCTCACTTGGAAGGGTCTACTAAAACTTCTAGTTCAGCTGATCAGATGAAAAGGTGGCCATGTCCAGACCTGGAATGCTAAACCAGGTGAGTCTTAAGAGCTGTGGATTCGCTTAGTGTGTGGTTTGGTTTAATGCTGTGATACTGTTGACGACTGTCTGAAATCACTACTGTAACCTTCATTGTATTGTAGCTCTGTTCAATGTTAATATTTTTATTTGTGTAAAACTATCGTACCTACTGGAACGACGGTGTATTTATGTATGGATGAGATGTCTGGGGTCAGACATGTTGCAGGATGGCCGAATGTGGGAATGATAAGTAATGTTAAGCGTGAAAGTGACAGGAACAATGTAAGACGGAGAGTGTAATAGTGAAGGAGCGACAGAGACTGCATGATAATGATTTATGTAAGAGTAAGCGAGACAGAGGGATGCAAGGCACAATGGCGGCACGACTATTACTTGGTGTACGTACGTTACGATTGTAATTCAAATAAATACTTTCAAATTGTGAATACGGTGGTTTATATCAACCCCCCATCCCACATTTATATATTATATTATATATTATTATATAGTATAGATATTATTATTTTATCCTCTTCATGCACTTAACTGAATAACTATTATAAAACTTACTGATTTCTGACACTTACGCGAATACTAGACATTGAAATAAAACTACTTTTTACGGATTTTATCGCGTTATATTGATATTATTCCGGACGCTGTAAAGGGTCCGAAACGTCGGGATTAAAATAATATCAATATAACGCGATAAAATCCGTAAAAAGTAGGTTTATTTTAATATTATAAAACTTGTTTGCATCCGGGACGCTTCAGAAAATTGGGGTTCCGTTCAAAATCAGCACCAGGCATTAGCTGCCTGGCATATTGCTGAACTGGGTCTATTTGTCAGCCGGAGGCACAATAGTTTAATTTTCTTTTATCATAACCTCTTTTTTTGTAAGTGTGATTTACTGTGAACATACCATCACGCCCATATTCCTCGAAGGGGTAAGCAGAGGCGTACTAATGTACACCCACATTTCGCCGGTATGTTTAGGTCCCATGTAATAGGGGCGAGCCTATTGCCATCAACCGGGCACAAATCCAGAATCCGTGCTGCTATTGGGAACTTCACACAAAACCCAACAACAATTTGCTCGACCCGGGGATCGAACCCAGGACCTCTAGCGTAGCAGTCGCGCTTGAGATCACTAGACCAACGAGGCAGTCCTCGTGTTTACTGTGTGATAAATTTTATTTCTTTCTATGTTTTGAAACACTTCTGCAAAATAGCAGAGATACCCATAATGAGGATCTTATAATCCTTGTTTTCTCGTCGCCAAATGACCCGAAACACATTGTAACAGTGACATACTGTAAACAATTTGCATATTCCGTGGCGACCAAGACAAGCAAACAACTTCATTAAATCTGATCAAAGCATGGCCGATGAGCAAATCTGTTTGCTTAGGGGCGCCAACGTCGTTTGGTGGTGAGGTCTTATAGCTATTTACTGGACTAAAGGAATACTGATGTAAAAATGTTTGTTATAAGAATATAATTATAATATAACCAACGCGCCCGTTTCCATAATTAATACTTTTACGGTTGTGGACCCGTGCGCAGCTCCGCCTGCGTTTCTCTGTTTTTACTATTTTCCTCGTATTTTTTACGTTTTTCTCTCCATAAGAACGTTCCTCAGACTTCATCAAACACAATAAAAAAGTAATTAGCAAAATCGGTTCAGCCGTTCTCGAGTTTTGAGCCTAGCAACACATTTATTTTATTTTATTTACACATTATATCATCATATCGTGATAAATCAAACAAAAAAGCATACATCTCACAAACTAAGTTCTTCTTTAAAATATTTTGCATCTACACAAACTAAATTCGCTACAACCGTCTATGCATTCTGTCTCAGACTCATGGTTTCCTAGCTTCCCTATAGCGAGTGCATACGTCAGGAATAAATCAGGGAAGGTTTAGATAGATGCACCTTAAATCCGGCACTGATCCGGCATTAAACGGCAATTTCTGTACGTGAGAACTCCAGACTATAGTGCCGGAGAGAGCTGCATTGTGACGACTTCCACTGTATTGTTTTTGGGAAAATGATAAAAAACAAAATGTGTTTATTATATAAATATATTATTACTAACTTTCCGCCAGTGGCTTCGCCCACGTGGTTTCAGTATTTCTTGTAACTTTCATCCTCTATTTCAACTACTTACAGCCTTTTTTTCGCATTGAAAAGTAGCCTATGTCCTTTCTCAGGCTCTAGACTATCTGTGTACCAAATTTTATTTAAATCGGTTCAGTGGTTTTGGCGTGAAAGCGAGACAGACAGTTACTTTCGCAATTATAATACGTATTAGTAAGGATACACCGATTTTTTTATTAAAATATTTTAATTATAACATTTAGGGCTAGTTTCACAACTTTCTAATAAGTTCCCGTTAAATTGCATGCCAGATAATTTCTGTATTTTTCCTTTTTTAAATTATTTATTCGACATAATTATCATTACTGTAAGAAATACCCAGACCACGGCAAAGCCGCTGGCGGAAAGCTAGTAATGTTATAAATACAATATCTGTAGAAGGCTTTTTCATAATTCAGTAATTCAAATAGAAAGTAATAATATTCGTACTTAAATTAAGATAATTTTGAAGTGGCTATTATACTTATAATTCAGCTACTCGTTACTAGCCGAAGTAACTTCAAATAAAGTCACAAAGACTAAAAACATATTTCAAAGCAGATAGGGTACTTCAAACCACTCGTTCAATACCGTTACAATTCTTCTGAATAGAGCATTTCTTTACAAAACGCAACTGTCTCAACCTAAAGGCTTTGTTGAACAAAATTACGCGAAATTCGCAACATATGTGCGCATCTTTTGAAAAGCCAACCGAGGCACGATCTGAGTCGCTTGGAAGAAAGATTCCTTAATGAAGACAGGGTGGAGCGTTCAACACGCTTTTGTTTTCAACCGAGCCTGTATTTTAGAGCTCATTAAATTAAAGGATGAGATTTACACTCGTTAGAGAGGCTCCGTTTTTGTTCGAGTGGTGTATGTATGTTTAGTTGTCTTTTTACTAGTACACATTTTGTGGTAAACATTTTTGTATGTTGTTGCATGTTTTCCTACTTATGGTTCGCGACAAACGGTTTTTTAGTACACATCCCTCTCATTCTGAAAGGAGAACCATGTTAAGCAGTGTGACAGTTAATAATTTGATGATGATGATGTTTATGAGCTTTGTATGACAAATTGTATGCGATCATTTAGTGATATTTGTGTACTTATGTATGTTCTAGAATAATGTTTACATTATGTGTGAAAAAACATAATAAAAACCTACTCCTAAATTAAATCTTACTCATTATTATCTATACAAAGGAACAAACATAAAAATCACTTACTTAAAATTGACACCCGTATTGTCGCGTATTATACAAGTATTCAAATGATGACTTACCTGAAAGACAAAAAAAACATGTTATTATAAAACAAGACTGAGCAAAGTATGTATTCTTAATTATCATATTTTACTGCCGTAGGTCGTCTCCAACGAGATGGAAGGATGACCTGATAAAAGTCGCTGGAAGTCGTTGGATGCAGGTGGCATATAACCCGGTCCTTGTGGAAGTCTATGGGGAGGCCTTTGTTCAGCAGTGGACCTCTGTAGGCTGATATGATGATTATGATGATGACTGCCGTCGGTCTAGTGGTTCTAAGCACAACTGCTACGCTACAGGTCTTGAGGAAATTCGATTTCCAGGCCGAGAAAAATGTAGTTGGGTTTTTATGAAAAATTCCCAGTACCAGGGGGGCTAGACAAGTTGCAGTTTGACATTCGAATCGACAAAACAATAGGAACAAAATCTATGAAAATGACACAAGCTTTCGACAAATTGGGCTGTCACTAATGTCATTTCCATACTATTCGTTTCTCGATTCGAATGTCAAATTGCAACTTGTCTAGCCCCCCAGCCCGGAGTATTGATTTGTGCCCGGCTGATGGCAATAGGTTCATCCCGTAGTACATGAAACCAGCAAATTATTTTTGTCAAACAAACAAAAATGTTCCCTATATGACCCAAGTCGGTCACCGTTTAACGTGCTCACAATATATACAGAGAGCCCAGTAATGCTCTTAACGCGTCCAAGTGTGGTAATAGTACCACAGACGTCCCAACTTGTAATGCGATTACTTCATATTTTCACACGTATTGTGCCTCATGGAGTACGACATATACTAAGTAATAATCTTCGGCAAATATGAAAAGGGTTTTATATATAAATAAATAAATATCCTGGGACATTTTACACAGCACCATCTAGTCCCAAACTAAGCAGAGCTTGTACTATGGGTACTAGACAATGGATATAATAATTATATACTTTTTTTCTTGTAAATACATACTTATAATACATAGAAGACACCCAGACAAACACAAACATTTATAGTCATCACATAAATATTTGTGTCTTGTGGGAATCGAACCGACGACCTCGTGATCAGCAGTCCGGTACTCGAACCACTAGAACACAGACGTCGTGATAGAAATATATAGTAATGTATTTTTATTATAAGCCGTCGTCTTCGGTATTGCCCAGAAATTGGGTTGCGGAGGTCTGATGGCAGTCGCTTCGTGTAAAATACTGATATTCAGCCGCATCCTGGTTAGACTGGAAGCCGACACGAACATGTTTGGGAAAAGGCTAGGAGAAAGAAATATAATGAATTTTTATTTGCTTAGAAGTACTTGCAATGTAAATACTTTTTTCTGTTAATGAATAAATATTTTTATAAAAACTACAATGATCAAGCGATTTGCAACGTTTGCGTGCCACAGTCAGTTTTAAGATTAGTTAAAAAAGTTAAGAAATTAGTATTGAAAGTTTTTTTAATAAAGATGATTGGGCTCGATTATAATGAGTAATCGCGATGGCTACTACGCTCGAGTTTCTAGGTTCTATTCCCAGTTTGAACAGCAGCTCGAAACTAGGATTTGTGCCCGGTTAGTGGCAATAGGCGAGACAGCCTATTACATGGGATCTAACCATATCGGCGAATTGTGGGTGTACATAAGTACACCTCTGTCAAACCCTTTGGGAAATAGAGGCGTGATGGTATAATCTCAATAATATTCGTACTTTACGCTTGAATATCGTAGACGTAATATTATACTGTATACAATATCTTAGCGTCCATGTAGACTACTTCAAAATAACGATTTTACTGTTTTAGTACAGCAATTGAAATGTAGCACCGCTACGGCGTAGCACTATTTGCTACGCCGTAGTACACTGCTACGTCGTAGCATATTCGTAGACTATTCATTTATTCGTAGTAACAGTACCTACATTTCAAAGTGATTGCTACTAAAGTTTGTTTCTCTGTAAAAATAGCTGAATATTGTTTTTATAATGAAATTATTTAAATGTTCGCAAAATATTTTGAAAAATTTAAATATAATTTGGTAGTACATAACATACATCAGCTCCTTATTTTTTAATTTAAAACATTATTTTGCCTAAACACTGCATTTCAACATTATAATTACACGAATTATAATAAACCTTTTCAAAACATTTGAGAATAGAATTAAATTTTCTGATATAAGATTTTAATGAATAAATTAATAATGAAATATTTATTCATGTCATAAACAATTAAAGTGTTTTGAAATTAATTTGCTACTTATTAATGATACGTTTTTGCTACTTGTTAATGATACATTAGTTGAAATAAGAACATTTTGAATTATGCTATAGTCCACTACGCTAGCCTAATACGGGTTGGCAGACTTCACATGCCGTCGAGAAAATCAGGTAGATATGCAGGTTTCCTTACGATGTTTTTCTTTACCGTTAAAACGAATAATAATTACGCACATGATTTCGAGAAGTCAAAGGTGAGTCCCTTGGATTCGAACTCGATACCTTTGTTTTGGCAGTCCAGTGGTTATACCCCTAAGCTATCACTAACTCATGTAACGAAAGAATAAATATTTGTATCTTATCATACATGTTATATTCTAATATGCTGATTAAATCATCAATAGATAACCACAGTCGCTCTAACCAACCTTTACATGTGACATCTTGAAAGGACAAACTGCGGGGCGTTCGTTTCTCGCCGGCCAAAGCTGTGCTACGTCGTCGTTATTCAATTTACATGCAAATGGGGGGAGAAGGGGGGTTGGGTGCGACCGTGCCAATAGTACGCTGATGTATCGCATCAGAACGTGTCCTGTGGAAAGTTGGTGAGTGGTGCAAGGTTTGAAGGATTTTGAGGACTTTTGTTTAAGTTCTGTGTTGTCGCTTACTGTATTGATGGAGTGATGTTTATTATTTATTTATTTATTTATACTTCAATGTACATTTATTTATACTTTTTTATCCTACTAATATTATAAATGTGAAAGTTTGTGAGGATGGATAAATGTAAAGGTTGGGCAGAGCGACTGTGGTTATCTATTGATAATTTGACTAGCATATTAGAATCCTACTAATATTATAAATGTGAAAGTTTGTGAAGATGGATGGATGGATGTTTGTTACTCTTTCACGCAAAAACTACTGAACGGATCTGGATGAAATTTGGCACAGAGATAGATTATAGTCTGGAATAGCACATAGGCTACTTTTGTAAATGTATGGCTCCCGTGGGATAGCGGGTGAAGCCGCTGGCGGAAAGCTAGTCTTAGATAGGCTTGCGCTTGATCATAACTCGCCTGATGGAGCGCGCTTGCCTAGAAGAAACTTCAGTGTACAAAATGCGGACTTAGTGCCATATGGCATTCTCTACCAGTGAACCTCCAAAGGTGGCATTTTCACTTTATCTTAAATTGTAAATAGGTAGAAAAAAATAAACATTTAAATATTATCTAATGATAAACTATAAAATACGAAATTAATATAAATATAAATATAAATATTATATTATATTATTACCATCACGCCTGTATTCCCTGAAGAGTTAGGTAGGGAGTAGTCAATAACACCCTCGACAGTATGCTTAGGTCCCGTAATAGGGGATGAGTCTATTGCCATAATCGGGGCAAAAATCTAAATTCCAAGCTGCTATGGACATTTTCATAAAAATGCCTAGTAGTACCTACTGCTTACCCTGGGAATAAAACCCAGGACCTTTAGAGTAGCAGTCGTGGCTTAGGACCACTAGGGTAACGAAGCAGTATGTTGCAAGCAGTTGATAAAGCACAATAAATAAATATAATTTATCCTTAAACATCTCATAACTTTGTCGCACTAATTAACTTAACTGCTTACCAACAGGCAAAGTAGTGGTCAAACGTAAGCCCATAGTGTATAAAAATTAAAAAAAACTTAGAGTAATTGCTTCGTTAGTTTAGCAGTCCCAAGTGCGACTAGTTGTTACGCTAAAGGTCTCGGGTTCGATTTCTGTGTCAAGCAAAATGTTGTAGGGTTTTCTGTGAAATTTCCAGTAGCAGCTCGGAGTCTGGATGTGTGTGGCTCGCAAACTGGCAAACTCTAGTTTCTCGGTATGTTTAATGATAATAGAATGTATACCCACGTGTATATACATCTCTGTCTAACCATTGGGGAATGCAGACGTTATCAGGGCTGCCATAACTTCATACATAGTACTAACTTTAACTTTAGTTTTTTTTTACATAACTTTGTTTTTATTTCGTTTAATCTGTTTGAGTCCAAAAACTATTTTTTTTCCTCTTATTCTTCTTCCTCTATGTTATGTTAACTGTATCGTACCTACTACCCAAACCTCCAATCTCCTATGAGTTGCACGTACGTGGTAACGCGTGTGAAATATGACGCAACGGTAGGTGCCTCTGTATTGATAGGTCACATCGGACAGGTCAGCGGGCTGCGCCGGTTTTTAATAATGTCTCACTTAGCCACCAAGATTTATTGTCACGGAGATATATTGTTACCAACGGCTTTTAAAAAGATTTATATTAAAAATGGTTGAAGAAATAAATTAAATTTGTTTTATAGAAGAGGGCTATCACAGATAATTTTATGATAATATTTTGAGAGTCAGGTTTTTTTACCTACGCTTTAAAAATAATGTATTAAGGTAAGGTAAGGTATGGTAGACTAGTAAAAGTAAGGCATAACTGTAAAATAACTCAAATAAATTGAAGGACAGTACTAAGTATTATGTCTTCATGAAGATATATCGCTTTATAGAAGAGAATGACATCAGACTGATGTAGCACCTGTTTTTTTAACAAGAAATTTATATATTCAATTCGCTTCACTTATAATCTACAGATAGTTTGATAAAGAAAATGTAATAAAAAAAAAAACAATATCGCCCCGCATAAAAACTAAAGTGATGTAAATAAAGTGATTATAATTAAATTTTTGTTTTTATAATTATATCGTTTCAGCAAAATATTCTGTAAATGTAAGTACCCTTTATGTAATTCATTCGTTTGATATCTATACCAATAGCATTGTATAACCGTATAGCTGATACAGTAAACCAATTCCATACATTATCGCTATCCAATCTCCAAGCCGGATCTAGGGCAGGATATTTCCATATAGGTATATTCAATCAGGTCGCGGTATCCGTCGAAACCAGAACATCATTAAGGACAAATTACGGGATAAAACAGTTGCGGTTGACCGTAAGCTTGTGGTTGTCAAAGGATTGCGAGCGGTTGCCATGGAAATGGCAAGCTACGCGTGATAGTTTGGTGGTTATGGTTGTTTTCATAGGATTGTTATTGTATTTGACTGGTCTAGAAATTGGGCCTGAATACCCTAGCTTTCGGGGAATACACGCGTGATAGTATGATAAGTTATGTAATAAAGTTTTATGATATCTTATGAAAAATATTTTGGAACAAATTCATTTGATATAGAATCATAATCTTTTTTCAAATAAGTGCCCCAAAACAACCCCAATACGCTATATACACCTTTGATTCAATAAACCGATCCCCTTCAAGCGTCATCCAGCATCCCTTCTGCGCAAACACTGTCCGCAATTTTAATTAGGGGTCCAGTACCAAGGTCGTAGGTAAAAGAACAAACAATTGAAGTGTCACGGCACATTAACTGTGCGCAATGTACATTGGTTTAACGGCAAATGTCTTCATTTCGGGCGCAGATGTTGAAGGAGACTTGGATATAAAATTTGAGGATTATGATCGCTGCAACGTTTCTTAATGTTTTGTGTCGATCTGAATGTTCGGTTTAGACGTTTTGTTTTGTTTCTTTTTGAGAAGTTTTAACAATTATGTTAGAATTTTTGAAATAAGGGCTGGGGGCCTAGATAAGTTGCAATTTGACAATCTAATCGACAACTATGGAAATGAAATTAGTGACAGACCTGTTTGTCAAAAGCTGATGGTGTCATTTCTATAGATAATGCTTACAGTGCAACTCGTCTACTGGCCCTGGATAGTCGCTAACTGTCAGATAAATAAGAAAATGGAACAACATACCTATATATGCAATTATCTACCTGGTAATTTAACGAAAACTTACTAGGAGGTAGTGGAACAGGCCCAAAATGTCGTTATAGAGTTCAATTTCTCGCTGCCATTCAGATGGGCATCTCGTAAGAGGCGAGAAAATTCGAACCTGCTCGATTATAGGACCTCCTGAGGTTTGGCTGTGTGACGAAAACCTTACGTCGGAATCAGTCGTAAAGCACATTTTTGTGATGGTTGTATGTAACCATTAGAAAGGCAACAAAAAAAAACTGTACATACATAGCTTCACACCTGTTTCCCAAAGGGGTAGACAGAGACTATAGATTTCCACTTGCTACGATCCTGGCACACCACTTTCGCTCCGTCTATGTTCATTAACCTTACCCATGCATATTCGTCGGTTTAGGGTGCTCTTAACCTTGCCTTTTTTGAGAACGTCCGCAAAATTTAGGTTGTAAAAAACATTTCTTGACAGTATTTTCTTTAATATTACTTTGGTACTCATGTACGTAGATATTTATAATTCTGTCACTGTTTTGTTCATAATGTTATTTGTTTTATTCATAATCATGTTAAACTTTGAACAAAACAAAAACATCATGAAGGAACTAGCAAGTGTGAGAGATTTTTCACGCCTGAAATCTTCAGACCCATAATGGTGGACTTTTGCACACTAAAGACAGCCGTGCCCAACATTGGGACAGTGAATGGCTTGCTAATATTTGTTTTCGGTCTTCCTTGTGACTAGACTTGATTAGTGTAATAGCTATCTTAATTATGCTTTGCGCTTCGTTCTCGAGATTAGTACCTGAAATAAATAATCTACACCATGTAGTGACGCGTAAGTTACACCACTTCGGCACTTTTGTTGAGGGTAGGAAGATTTTTTGTTTCTTACCTCGCTCGTGTCACACAATCTGTTGTCAGTCGCATTTTTGTGCTACAACCACTCGGTCGCTTCTTTATCCGTGTACATACAGTATCCCAAAATGCCCAAGCGGCACTCTGAGGACGACTTAAACAGTATTGTTCGTAAAATTAAAAAGTTAGAACGTAAAATTAACCGATTGAAAAATAGTGATTGTTCCGCCGCCGCCGCCGGTAGTTCGTCCCTACAAGAGCCCGAGCCCGTCGTGCCACAGTTCTCAGGTATTTTAAAATTATTATTACTCTGTTAAATGATTGTCGGTGTACCCTATGTATTTAAATTTAATTTCTTGTGCATTTATAAAAATGTTTCTCAATATAAAATAAATACTTATGTATCAGAACGGTCGTTGGGGCCGCTTCGCTCATAAGTAATATTTACAGTACTTTACTGTACATTCTAGTGTATGTAAATCTGAGACGTCATTGGGGCTATCTCAAAACATACTAACTAGACATTGCATACCTGGTTCTTAACAGGAATGTCACTGGGACATTTCCACTTACCAAAAATATGCATCTAAAGGCATCGGTACACCTACTCATCATGAGTACATAGGCTAAAACATGCATATCGATGCTCGTTACAGCCACGCCCACTCCTGCTCTTGGCCCAGACGACTGGTTGCAAGACCCGGACGTACCGGAATATCCTGTCGAAGAACCTGACTATGAGGCCTACATCGAAAGCGCTGAGCTCATGGCCCCCAGCAGCAGCCCGAACGCTGTACAAATCGCTACCAAATCCGATGAACCTGCGGTCCCAAGCAGCGAGCTCCCACCTACCTGCACAGATGAACTAGTTACATCAGCCGAACCACACGTGCTGGATACCGATGTGCTGGACATCTTAGGAGACGATCCATCAGCTCCACACAAGTATGGACCAGACTTGAGAGAGGAACTAGCATCCCGATTACAACATACCGCTACAGTAGGCCTCACCAAGGAACAACGAAAGGAACTATTGGCCAAATATCCCTTACCATCTAATTGCCTTCTCATTGGATCACCTTCAATAAACCCAGAAATAAAAGCAGCAATCCCACCAACAGTTGCTAGTCGTGATAAAGGCATCGAGAGTAAGCAGAAACAAATGGCTAGTGCCATATCCTGTCTGAGTGAATTGATCAATACTCAAATCAACTCCAAGGATATGCTTCAAAAATTGATGGACACTACCCGCATACTGTGCGATTTGCAGCATGCTGACTCTGTAACCCGTAGAAATTTTATACTATTCACGATTAAGAAAGAGTTAAAAGAACACCTAGCCAATACGAAAACTGATAGCCAATTATTTGGGGAACAGCTTGCTGACACTCTCAAGTCAGCAAAAGCAGTTTCAAAATCAGGCTCGGAACTGAAAGCCGATTCCTCAAAGAAAGCTAATCCTAATCTTAAGAGATCCAGAAATGCACCAAAAGCTTTAAACCGCAAGGCTCCCCCGGCGCGCAGGCCGCCGGCCCAAACGACGAGGAGCTACGAGCCTGCCCCGGGACCTCGGACTCCGCATGCCCCACCGCCGCCCGTGCACTCATCGCGGAACTGGTCGCGACATCCGCCACCTCCTCGAGCGCCGGAGGCGACGCATACCCGGGGACGCCGCCAATAACAGTTAAGTACGCAGGTCGATTATCATACTTTTATAACCAGTGGGAGCGAATTACGAATGATCAAACTATCCTCTCATGGATAAGAGGTTATAAAATACCTTTTCGTTGTATCCCCGAACAAATGGTTCCACCTAAGCAATCCATGCACTCAAATGTAGAAAAATCCCAATATTATGAAGCCATTTCAAACCTTATTAGTATAGGTGCGGTGTCTGAATGTCAACCCTGTCAAGGTCAATTTATTTCTACTGTATTTTTGACACCAAAAGCTAATGGAAAAATGAGATTCATATTAAACCTTAAAAGTTTAAATAAATACATTGATACTCAACACTTTAAATTAGAAGATCTCCGTACAGCGTTAAAATTAGTTACAAAAAATTGTTTTATGGCTACCGTCGATTTAAAAGATGCGTATCTTCTGGTAAAAATCAATGTGAACTTTAGGAGATATTTAAGATTCATTTTCGATGACAAGCTGTACGAATTTAACGTGCTACCATTTGGCCTCAATACAGCACCGTTTGTTTTCACCAAATTGATGAAACCCGTAACCAAACTACTACGCACTGCTGGTTACGTATCCACGTTATACTTAGATGATTGGTGTTTGTTTGGCAAGTCATTCCAGGAATGTTTAAATAACGTTATTACAACAAAAAATATTTTGATATCACTAGGTTTTTTAATAAACCATGAAAAGAGCGTGCTTCGCCCCAGTAACCATTGTAAATTTTTAGGTGTTATTATAAATTCGCATCATTTTTATGTTCACTTACCTGATGATAAAAAGACACGTATCAGAACAGAATTACAAAAGTTTATTAAAATAAGACGATGTAAAATCAGAAGTTTAGCCCAATTAATAGGCCTCTTGATCTCAGCATGCGTAGGAGTTGATTATGGTTGGCTGTACACCAAAAATTTAGAGCGATGGAAATATATTCACCTTAAAGACCACAATAATTATGATTTGTACATAGACATCCCGAAATCCTTATACCCGGACTTAAATTGGTGGCTCGACAATATTGATAATTCAGTTCGCCATATCCGAGACGACATATATAGTGTTGAAATATTTTCTGACGCCTCAACCACGGGGTGGGGAGCAGCGTGTAACGGGGAAACTGCTAGTGGCCAGTGGTCAAACGAAGAAAAGTTGCGGCATATCAACTATCTAGAATTATTAGCAGCGTTTATCGCCCTCAAAACTTTTGCGAGGGATTTGCAAGACTGTCAAATACTCATGCGCATCGACAATTCGACTGCATTATCATACATCAATCGCATGGGCGGAATACAATTTCCACACCTTACGAAAATCGCAAGAGATATTTGGCAGTGGTGCGAGGCTCGCAAGATTTTCATCTTTGCCTCCTATATAAGGTCACGCGACAATTCCATTGCGGATGCTCAATCCCGGAAAGTTCACCCAGATATCGAATGGGAATTGGCAGATTAGGTTTTTCTTACTCTTACTAAATCGTTTGGTCAGCCTGATATTGATTTGTTCGCAAGCCGTATTAATAAAAAATGCCAGCGATACATTTCTTGGCAAAAAGATCCAGACGCGTGTGCGATAAATGCCTTCACCGTTTCCTGGAGTCACGATTTTATCTACGCTTTCCCCCCATTTTCAATGATTTTAAAAACGCTTAGAAAAATCATTTCAGATAAAGCCTGTGGAATCATGGTGGTGCCCCTTTGGCCTACACAGCCTTGGTACCCTATATATACCGCCCTTCTCATATCGAAAACGAAAGGTTGTCAATACGGAACTCTTAATTCATGCAGAGCTGCACTTTCACTGGTACTAGGTCCGCAGTGTTCAGGAGATGACAGGATACAAAGGTTTTTTAAGGGCGTGTTTCGCATTCGTCCTCCGCAACCAAAATATAATTTCACATGGGACACCAACCGCGTATTAGACCTCTTATCGTCTTGGTACCCTAATGAAGAATTGTCTCTGGAGCGTCTGTCAATGAAATCCGTTACCTTGCTAGCTTTGACAACCGCCCACAGAATCCAAACATTATCCAAAATCCAAGTCCAAAATATTGAAATTTCTAACGAACGCATTGTCATAAAAATTCCAGATATTATTAAGACTTCGCGGTTAGGTACAAAACAACCAATGCTGGTAATACCTTTCTTTTATGAAAAACCCTTAATATGCCCGGCCAAAACTTTATGCGCATACTTAAACACAACAAGCAGTCTGCGTAAGGGCAATAATTTATTTATTGGTTTAAAAAAGCCACACAAATGTGTTGGCACTCAAAGCCTCAGCCGTTGGATAAAGCGAACTCTAAATCATAGTGGTATTGACAACAGTTTATTCTCGGCGCACAGCACTAGGCATGCGGCCACGTCTCGCGCGCACTCCCTCGCCGTTAGTATTGATACCATACGCAGTACTGCTGGCTGGAGTGGCAACTCTAATACTTTCGCCAAGTTCTACAACAGGACTATTATAAATCACAACGACGAGGCATTGGCTAGAGCTGTTATTAATAATGATTAATGTCCATTGATTTCTTATACTTACCATAAATTAATATCTCTTTCCAACACGATGATTGCATATACATATAATAGCAACATGTGAATTTATTACATCAAAGGAGCTTATTTTTTAGTTATGCTACCATAATTATTATAGTTATGTTAAGGTACAGTGTACACTTACCACGTTTATACATTAATAATAAATGTGTGTAAAAAACTCACGAATAAATAAAATTACTAAAATTATAAAATACTTGTACTGTATCATTGACGATATTCCCCTTGTAACTCTCAAAGTCTACATGGTGTAGATTATTTATTTCAGGTACTAATCTCGAGAACGAAGCGCAAAGCATAATTAATGATTAAACGAACTTACCAAGTGACGTTCTATCATAATTATGCGAAGCGCTTCGTTCGAAGAGATTAGTACATGTTCCCACCCGACCCACGCTGCACGCTCCCAACAAAAGGAAAGTCAGGGAAATACGTCAATGCTGATGTCATATATGGGTATGTATCTCTAAACTAACTGACAACAGATTGTGTGACACGAGCGAGGTAAGAAACAAAAAATCTTCCTACCCTCAACAAAAGTGCCGAAGTGGTGTAACTTACGCGTCACTACATGGTGTAGATTATTTATTTCAGGTACTAATCTCTTCGAACGAAGCGCTTCGCATAATTATGATAGAACGTCACTTGGTAAGTTCGTTTAATCATTAATTATACAACAACAAGTATTAATTTACTTTGTTAACTGATCACAGCTCCATCATACCTGATTAATTGTTTACCATATTAACTTCGCCATGATCCCCATACAAAGGTAACTAGACACCTCAAACCAACTCCAAGCGAATATGTCCCAGTTCTCACAATATTTACATGGACGTAAAGACCAATTTAGCCTGAATACGAAGACAAAGAAAGGTTTTCTGCTAATGGTGTGTGAAGTGATTTAATCTAATTTATGTCTGTCTTTGCTCCGTTTGTCTTTATGGCTGTGGCTTTCGGGGAAATAGATACTTTTAAGTTGTTTAAGACCATTCCTAATATTTCAGATTGGTAGTTCAGTAAATTCGAGCTTTGCATAGTTTTGGTAGACAAAAATTATAGCCTCACAATTTTTATATAAAATTTCCAGAAAGAAAAGAGAGTTCCAAAGTTCATGTCTATTTTGGAACATAAAAGCTTATTTTTACAAAGGTTTTAAATTTTTTGTTAACATACTATTACGCCTATATTCCCCGATGGGTTAGGCAGAGATGTATTCATGTGCCATAGTTCACTGGTATGTTTACTATATTTAAATCCCATTTAATAGGGGGCGAGCCTATTGCCATCAACCAGGTATTAATCCAGACTCCGAGTTGATACTGGGTAATTCACAGAAAAACCCAATAACATTATTCTCGACCCGAAGATTGAACCCAAGACCTATAGCGTAGCAATCGCGGCAGTAGACCTCGTTGGTCCTTTTCTTAACCTTTCTTTTTTCTATGTTCCAACACTAAATTCTCTATATTTATTTTATTTATTCAAAGCTCAACGTTCAAGACACAGTCTATGAGTCGCAAAATTCCGGTCGGCTATTAGCCACCGAGCGCGCCGTTATAATTGCGTTTCGCAACAAATTACAAGTTAGAATGAGGTAGAAACACGGGCCAAGTGGTTTGCAAGTCG
This sequence comes from Acronicta psi, assembly GCA_946251955.1. Taxonomy (NCBI): domain Eukaryota; kingdom Metazoa; phylum Arthropoda; class Insecta; order Lepidoptera; family Noctuidae; genus Acronicta; species Acronicta psi. The sequence continues at coordinate 1,665,502 of OX276475.1, read as the reverse complement.
CTACACCATACACGGTGACTATATACAAGATCAAATTCGAATATGGGGTGGAGGAATATTTAAGTGAAAAAGTGTAGGTACTTTGATCTAGAGTGGTCTATTAACCAAACCGGTGAAATTATTAAAATTTTTTTTAAGTATATCATGTTTGTTTACACCAATCATATTCTAGACAATTTTTTTTTGTATAACCCATTTGCAATATATATATATTGACATATTTAATTGGATTTAAAATACTTTTAGTCTATTAACCAGCTCGGAGAAGGTCATTCGGTGGGATTCTAGACTATATAAATTTTCTGATTAGTTATAAAACGAACAAAATATGGCAAAGCTTTCCATGGAACACTTTTCCAAATAAATATAATATTCATAAATAAATCTGTTTGCACTTTGTCCCATATCCATCTTACAGCGTCTGTTGGCCAAAATGGAGCATAAACTTGTTTGTTTGCTAGATGAAAAATCAACAGGACATATATATATATATATCTGCTAGTATTACGTGAGGTAGAACAGCAGATACATCAGGTTATGCAGCATAGTTTATTTTGTGGATATCAGGGATTCTGTTATGAAAATATTTTTACAAGAATATTTTAAAACGACGACTGCAGCGGTTTTTGTGTTCTTATTTTGCTTTGCATTATTTTGTAGTTATGCGGGTTTTAGGATGATGGAGTATGAAAGCATTTTTTTTTTTGAAAAACATTGAGAATTAAAAAGGGAATAACTCATTGGTAATTTTTAATAAAATCTTTGATTAATATTGTGCTTGCAAACAAAAATACTTACCTATATCAACCGAAAAAAGGTAGTTTTTAAAGTTGCACCAGTTCATTTTATGTTGAACTCATATACTTCACTTAGCATAATGAATCATTAGCTAATAGAATCCCAGAATATCTTAGTACACAGACAACAAACTCCAAAAATAGGCCAAGACATAGGAGGCGGTAATTGACGTTTCTGAGCGCGGCCCTTGGTTTTTAATATCGAATACTTGAAATACATTACAGTATTTGCTACGAGACTTTGCTGATCGTCTTTAATATAAAAACAAGATCCTATTGTCGTAGGTATCACTGAATTACCCGTCAATACTTAACTGAAATTCCTAACAAATGCCATTATTATATTCAAAGGTCTTACAACAGTATATACAATATACATGGCAAAGTTTTATTCAATTTCCCAGTTACGATTTCTATACTGTTCGGTTCCTCCACCGGTAACGTATTGCAGGTCAGGTGGGGCCCACTTGATCACTGCCCGCTATATATCACGGTGTTCTTAGCGGATACTTAGAACAAACGGTACTTAATACCTGCGGTTTTTGTGTTGATATATTAGAAACGTCTCCGGTCATATCTATATTATGCTGTGATTTTCGAACAGCCAGACACCACCTTCCAACAAACATTGTAATATGATTATTAGGAGTCAAGAGTAACCATGGAGTTTCTTGCCGGTTCTTCTCCATAGGAAACGACTAATTTGGAACCGTGCACCTAGTTTCGACATTTCATAAGTGCCTGCATAAGATCTATGTGAAAATAAAACTATTTTGATTTTGATCATTAAAAGAGTAATGGAAGGTAATGAATTTTTGACAGTTTCAATGCAGTATATAAATATGAATAACTAGCTTTCCGCCAGCGGGATCACTCGTGGTCTTATAAGTTAAAGCCTATGTTACTCGGGCAAGATATATGTAGCTTTCTAATGGTGAAAGAATTTTTTAAATCAGTCCAGTATTTTTTGATTTATTACAAACATACAAAAATACTTTTTTTGTCTTTATAATATTATAGTATAGATAACAATACAAATAAAGTCTGAACGCATGAAATGAAGTTCAAATTTCTTTGTGATTATGATGTGAGATAATCTTTCTGTGATAATCCTTACTTATTTTTTAAATGCGAAAGTAACTCTGTGTGTCTGTCGCGCTTTCACGCCAAAACTACTGAACCAATTTACATGAAATTTGGTACACAGATAGTCTAGAGCCTAAGAAAGGATATGGGGAAAAAAGGGGGGGAAAAAGGGCTGTAAGAGGTTGAAATAGGGGATGAAAGTTGTAAGAAATATCCAGACCACGCGGGCGAAGCCGCTGACAGAAATTTAGTAAACAATAAGTTGCAATCACAAGCAGCCTGATATTCATTTGCAATCTATTTACAGCTGACATCAGTAAAGTTACAGGCAAAGTCCCTAAATAAAAATTCAGCCAGCCCCAATAATTTCAATAAGATGATATCAATTAATTTAAGATATTCATTAATTGGGGGTAGGTATCATCATTATTAAGGTGATTCGGTTTATCTGTCTCAGACGACAAAGAGGAGTCTAAGACCTGAAAGCCTCCTGTCTCTCAAAGGCACTGCCAGCACCGCATCCTTAATTTAAAAATGGCCAGTTCAATTTAGAGGGCTTCCTAATTAATTGATCTGGAGATCCGCGGAAATTGCGCCCTCGCCCCGCCCCACCCTACCGACCCCCGCCAGTGTATCTTTGGCTTTAATTTAGAATTGTTAGCGCAAAGGGAATGCAATTTACGTAAAATAATTGTTTGATTTCGAATATTCGGGGCAACCCTTCCACTGTAATTTGGTTTATGAAAAAGGTTCTTGCGATCAGTTTTTTAGAACACGGGTTGCTAATGTAATGAGATCAGCTAGACGTTTGTAACGTATAACGTTAGGTCAAACCCAAATTATTCACATGAATTCCTTTTTTAAAACCAAAAACAACGTCCGAAATTATACAACTTGGACTGTATCAAATTATTTGGATATAATAATTTATGTTACGTTGAAATGTTATCAATTATGATATTTTTATTATCTTTATTTCTGTTTGTAATTCATAAAAATTACTTCTTAATATATTATCATAATATTATAGGGTTTTCTGTATTAGGCTCACCCCTATGAAATGGAACCTAATCACAACAGCGAATAACCTCTGCCTAACCTGGAATGATATGTTATTTTGAGGGTTTACTGTAAATCGATGGATATCCCAGATAATATCTTATTTAGCATCGAATATATTAACCGCCTTATAATCACGGCATAAACTGGGTGTAGCTAAACCAAGTTTTGTTTTTTTTTCTATTTCTGTCCCTTTAAAATAATCTGACAGTGGTCAAACATAGTTTGTTAATAGTACTTATAGTCGTATGTAATTGCATGTTACAGTTCTCGCCAAACTTATGCTCGTGCCAACTTCAACCCGGGCAATAAGTTTGGCGCGAACTGTACTCCAATCAACTACTATTGACGTTACTAGCTTGGTTCCTCATGAAGGTACCCTTGCAACTGCTTCTACTAAATCTTAACCAAAATTACAACTTGTGCAGTTTAGTTTAGTCAAATGTATGTCTGTGGAAGTCGCGTTGCCACTCGCATCAGTCGAAACACCTGAGATGATAATGTATGCAAATTAGCGGCAACTTGGGGCGCCGCCGACTGCGAGCGCTGTATCAAACTTGTTATTTGTGTGTTTTAAGTTGGTACGATGATTTACGTGCGCGGGATTAAGAGGGGGACACAGTGCTGCCAAGAGTGTCGAGTTTGTTGACTGATTTGTTGGATTAACGTATGATGGTATTTTGATTTCTCTTTAATACGGTATTAAAATATTTTGCTTATAAATACCAACATACCTACTTTCGTTTATTTTACCTCAAAGTTGATATTTTATGGATTCGATTAAATTTTTAATTTGGTATAATAAGCATGTTATTTAAAAAGATTATTTGTTCAACTATACTTATAACCAAACAGCTTTTTTAAATAGTCTAATAACTAGTATTTTCCAATTAAGGCTACAAAACCACCACACTGCCGATCGACACAGGCATCGATCAAGATCAACCAATACCATTGGATTCCGAAAGAATGCTTTTTTAATAAATAGCCAGTAAACGTATAAGAAGATATTATCCTATGACCTACTAAATAAGCAACATTTATATGTATTTTTGATAGTAAGTCCCCGAAAACGACTCTAACAATTTCGATGAAAGTTGCATTATGGGGTTTTGCGGGGGCGAAAAATCTATCCAGATAGGTCTCATAAGCAGAGATCAGTCTCCCAGGTACTGTTTTAAAAAGGAATTTCGAAATCAGCTGACGAGTCGAGTCGACGAGTCTAAACTTCGAAGCTACCCAATCGCTACATCCGTATGTCTCGCACGTTAGTGAAGCAATGTTACTGTAATTGGTTCTGACTGTAGCAGGTGTTGTGCCGTGACTTAGGACGTTTTGTGCGGTGAGAGAGACTCGCAACTTGTTGTAACGCGATTATGTCGCGTGTAGTTTTAAATTATCCTGACGTGCCAGTACTTGTGAATATTTATGATGGAAATTAATTTAACAGTGCTGACTATTTTGTGGAGAAAATTACATTCTTGTTAAGCAGTAAAGCACATTTTATGTTGACTAACGTTACAAATAAATTATTTTACTTTGAGAAAATTGTATGAGTAGGTAATTACCTACGCTTTGCTTGCCTACCTATGCTTTTAAATAATTCGCGAATGCACAGTTTTTATCGTTTAGTTTAGTTTAGTTATGAGTAGATAATTAATAAGAGATAATTGTTAAGATCAGTTTGAATCTGATGATTTTTAGATTACGAAAAGTCAGAGGTTAGTATTTGAACTCGAGTCTTAGCAGTCCGGTTGTCATATTTGTATGTATGTATTTATGTGTTAACAATATAAACTTAAAACCAGGATGCCATACGTGGTATATATAACATACATACAAAAATACTAAATATACTACCTAAAAGTATTAAATATACCATCACGCTCGTATTCCCCGAAGGGTCAGACAGAGTTGCACTTATGTACACACACATTTCGCCGGAATATTTAGGTCCCATGTAATAGGGGGCGAGCATATTGCCATCAACCGCACACAAGTCCAAACTCCGAGCTGCTACTGGGAATTTCACAGACCATCGGTACTTTGCTCGATCCGGGGATCGAACCCAGGACCTCTAGCATAGCAGTTGCGCTTGAGACCACTACACCAACGAGACAGTCAAACCAAATTATTATATTCTATAACACTACCTACTTATTTTAAGATGCTGGTTAAGTAAGTATTTATTTTCACAAATAGCTGGGAATTTCTTTTCATACTATATTCCGTTTCATTCAACGGAGATATTATCTCGACTGTTTTATGTAATAACATAAAATAGACCGCTTTTATATTTAGTTCAAACACTTGCAAGATGAATTGAGAGATTACAATCTACTTTCAAGGAAGGACCTTTGAAGAAAAACGTGGTCGAGATTAAGGTGTGTTTAGACGGAATTCAACATTTAGTTCCCACGGTGTTGTTTTGTTACTTATCCTCTATAGAAGAGGACAATTTAAGTAACAAAATGGAAAATACAAGGTGATTTTCTTGTATCTTTTATTTCTTTATGTCCATGAGATTTGGATCTTATACGGTACAAGGCTTAGTGTGGCGAATCTCTTTGTTTGATAAATTTTATATAAAGAAAAGTTTCTGGTGAAAGGAAAATATATTCAACGTCAGAAAATATTGATTTTTATAATATTTTGTTTGTTACTGAGATCAAATTTCGATAAATAAAAAAATATATTTATTGTTCGGACATCGGTGGCGGGGGCGGACCTGCGGAACGCGAGGGATGAGGCGCCCGCGCCGGTCAGCGACGAGTGACGAGCCGACAGAGCTGGAACTACACCAGCGAGCGACACACACGCGACCGCTTATTTACTGTACGCGCGCCGCCTTACATTTCTAGAATCCTTTGTTCTGTTCTTAAACGACAATATAAGTATTTTGAACCAGTCTAAAAGTCTCATTCAAGATTCCCAACTACAGTCCTCAACATTTATTTCTGTAAATCAATCCTTAAAAGACACTAACAATTCAAATATTTTTTTAATACTTCATAAACTGACATTTCATAGCTAGAAGAAACGCAGAAATAAACCCAGAGGATCATGGAGGTATAGTGATCAAACGCAAGCCAAATCCTTATAAATATTTCACAGCAAGGATAGCTGCAATCTGTCTCGCGATCACAAGTTTATTTATGCACATACAACCTAAACGAACTAGTCTGAACACTCCACTAGGTTCGGAAGTAACAAAATGGATGGACAAAAAAAGCGTAACAATAATTTTATAAAGTAGAAATAACAACTTAGCGAGAGTGCGGCGTTAAGAGACACTTCACACACCGAGTGCCTTTAGTGATGGGCCAGCGGGTAATGCGTTTATTATTATTATCGTTTAATAAAACGCGGTCTAAGGTGGTAAGTAGTAAAAAAGAACATTTTTAGTTACACTGTAATTAAAATGTTTTGGATTTTATTTAAAAAAATGACTTTGCAAGTCATTTGTCAGCTCAATAAATTATTCTATGAAAGTTATTTCTTTTGTTACCATTATCATAATGTACATAGTCTAAAAAAAAAAAAACCTCGAAGGGTTAAGCAGAGGTTACCGAGGTTGAGGTTGTTGAGGATGATAATACACATATTAGGGGGCCTATTGCCATTAATTGGGCATAAATCCAAACTTCGAGCTGCTCCTGGAAACTTCACAGAAAAGACCCAACAACATTTTGCTCGACTTGAGAATTGAACCCCAAACTTTAGAGGTTCGTGATCGTGATTACTAGGCCACGCGTTGTTACCAATACCATTTCTTATTTTATAGTACTTCTAGTTGTATAAGCAGTGTTTTTTATGGTCATATTGACGTTTTCACCCTGTTTAATAAAAATATTTACTTGTAGGTACCATTTGAATATCTTTCATATTCTAATTAAGTAACAATTTTGATAACAACATTGTTTTTACAACAAACCCTTCGGATTTCCAGCAATTTAAGGTAAACAGGTACAATTGTCTTGGATTGTAAACAAGCTACCTGTATCAAAACAACTGCACGAAGATTCGACTTAATTAAAATTTGTTTGTACGCGTCAACGAAAACAAAACGAAGACGGTTAATTATGTACCTGTACCAAGGTTTTTATTGCTAAACGACGTGACTCACAAATAACTATTATATATTTTTATTATAAGCTTGCTCCAATAAAACGTTTTGGAAAAAAATATCCTAAAGAGAATCCTAATTGTAAAGAAGGCCACGTATTAAAATTGATTTAAGAACTATTTATATCAACTTTAATTATTTATTAATAGTAACTTTTTTCATTACCATATTCTTTAGAATCTCAAAATCTCAAAAATCTTTAGAATGAACTCTTATGAAACTCATAAGATATTTTATTTTTATTGAAGCAAAAACTACCCCACTGTCTTATGGTTTAGGACCATTAGACAGTGGGACTGAGGTCCTGCGTTCGATTCCCAGGTCGAGCAAAGTGTTATTGAGTTGTACTCAATTAATTAGTCGACACTTTAAAAATAAATTTAACTAATTTTTTTAAATTGAGGGAGTACATTTCTCTCAATTATAGGAGGCCACAGCATCCAAATTGTATGTAATGTCACCTATTTAATTTGGTTGCTCTGGCCTCCTATAATTGAGGGAGTACATTTCTCTGTACCTGTGGTGATGGACAATATAAGATTTATGTATGTCTCTTGTTGGAGGTCCTTAAAATATAAATTAAAAAAATTAAAAAAAAATTGGTAAATTTATTTTTAAAGTGTCGACCAAGCAAACAATTTATGTCAACTTTCAAAAATGTGATTGAAACAGGCACCCACAGGACAGGCTTGCCTAGTGTGGGGCCGCAGGACATTATTAATATTGTAATGTTGTTTTTGGCAAATAAATGATTTTTATTTATTTATTTATAGTTTTTCTTTCATAATCTTAGTAGCATTTCGGAGTTTGAATTACTGCCCGATTTATAACAATAGTCTCGCCTCCTATTACATGGGGCCTAAACATACCAACGAACTGCGTATGTTTAATGAACATTAACATAACTCTGCCTAACCCTTTGGATAATACAGGCGTGAAGGTACGGACCAAAAACTTCACTATAATTTTAAAAGATCATAATTGATTACAAAATGTATTCGGCACAGGCCATCAACTCCCCCAAAACAAAATAGAGATGGGCAATGTGTCCGGCATTTTGGGCATCAATTTATTTATGCCCTGGCAAAAACGGGCACAAAACCATGGTTTCTTCCCCTTTTATGCCTGTATTGTCCGGGCATTTAGGGTATAAGTAAATTTATGCCCAAAACGCCGGGCACATTGCCCATCTCTAGACCCAAACAATTACTGTCCACGCGACACTCAAAATCATGGACAGAATTAATAACATCCAGTATACTAAAGATAATTATGATAGGTTATAGCTGGTCACTATAGAGCATTCTCTGTGCTGACGTCACTGTCAGCAGGCCGTGTCGAATTTAATGAATGCTTAGCGATAAATAATAGAGTTCGTTAGATGAATTAATCAGATTTGGGATGGCCATTGTGAACATTGATTGCTTCGGTAGAGGCTTCGTGTTGTGCAAACGTAAATAACTTTGGGCCTTACACTGTAAATGTTGTTTATGTTAGCTTGTATTCATGCTGCTATTCTTCTAGGATTTTCCAGTTTATTAGATCTTACGGAGCATACTAAAGAAAAGTGAAAAGGATATCAACCAAAAATCTATGCGACTTGCGACCTATTCTCGTAAATTATTTTCTTTCCCTTCATTATCTTTTTATAATGTTGCCAGATTATAAACTAATTACAACTATGTCGGAGTAGGCTTCCAGTTTCATAAAACAGTTGACGGAGAGGTTGATGATTTTTTGGCTCCAAGAAATCAAATACAATAAAATAAAGTAATATTTTAGGGTTGACTACTAGTCTAAAAAAATATGGTTGAATATAAGGATTTAATACAAAATGTATGGAAATGTCAGAAAATGATGATGATAATGACGATACCACCTGATGACCTGATGGTACGCACTACGCAGTCATTGCAACCATGGACATTACTATAATATTATACTCAGGTCGGACAATCGTCATAGTCACTCGTGAAAGTTTTTTAATACACCCTTGCTTTAACTATGACATATATAAATTATGACATCTTGAGCAAATTAATATTAATAAATCACTGGAAACAATATACATTCTTTACTAATATCTCGTTTTTTATTGTGAAAGCAAAAAATTAAAATATTGCAAAAAGCGAAGCATTGCTTTTTATAACAAACATAAGCCTTCCTTAGCAGTTGGGTAAAAACGACGTTTGAAATGACATTGTGGTTACTAATAAGCCAACTTCAACTTTTATAAAGATGGACTTACGTCTGAATAATAAACAGCAGATCTAGCTAAATTTTCTTCTACGTCATCTTTTAATAACTTGGTCAAGCTGTTCCGAAAAACTTCTCCTTCGAAATTACCATTGAAATAGTCCTTAAAATATTCAAAATGATATTTTTTGGTCCAAATTCGTACGGAAGCAAATTTCGCAGTTACCTAACAAGAGTAGCACGATTTTTGCAACTGTTCCTTACGAAAATTTCAGCTTACATAACGTTATTATCCCGAGCAAAGGGCGCTCCGCTTTGAGCGGCATACAATGCTCGTTTCACTATACTACGGCAGTATACATAGTGTAGGAAGCCTGCAATGCACTACATCCAACCGTCTGGAGTACGCTCCCCTTGACCGGTCTAACTTAATAATAAAACCTCTTCGGTGGCTGTGACGTCTCGACTTCGGAGTTCTATTTTGATTTCGTAAAAACCCTTTTGTTGTTTTATAAAATTTTAATTTAAATTATGTTAATGTTAAATTATTTATTTAGCTGTCTATAAAAATCAAGTACTAGACAATTAAATTATTACCTCAACGATCGCCTTATGTTTTAAACCTAGAAATAATATTATAAGAAAATCAAGTCCGTGTATCATATTATGTAACAAACTCTAAATCGAAGACATACATGGTATATAAAAACTATACAGTTATGGATACGAAGTAAAGTTCATGTTTAAGAAATTTTTTTTACAGGTAAATTCGTTTATTCAATAACCAATAACGCTATTAGTAGCAAGTCCAAATTACCAATCGACTTCTACTCACAGCGTTTCACAATTTAATTCCAAAAAACGTCTAAAACTACAGAACCACTCCATTACCAAGGAAACATTCGCCATCCATTTTTTCCCTACTCTAGTTCCGCTCGTTTCTCGAAACGGAAAATGTTCCTTCCTTCCTTATTTGTCTAAAACTGACGTGGACTCCAGTGGGGTATCGGAGTAACTTTATTTAGTTTTCTATTCCAATGTGTACCTACATCGTGTAAATGAAAAAGGGACGAGACCGGTGCATTTGTCATGTGTACGGATATTTTCTTTTTGCGGTAGATTTATGGTTGGAGTGTGTGAATAGGTTATTCTGCTATCAATAAAGGTTGTGTCAGATTTATGGGGTGGTGAGTAAAGACTTCCTGGGTGGTGTTGAAGTATCTTCAAAGGAGTGAAGCTTGATTAATTTTGTTTAAAGATGCGAATACTCAAGTACCAATGTACCTATGATGAAAGCGTCTAAATAATAACGAAGTCATAGTGGTTCAGAAAATTTGTGAAATCTTTGTGAAATCAAACATCAGGATTGTACTTAGGAACTGCTATTACATAATTGTTTTTTTAACAGTAGTCTAGATGTAGGTATTCGCATCGCGAGACTTAAATGGAGATGGGCAGGGCACTTGGCAAGACGAGACGATCTTAGGTGGACCAAAACAGTTACTGAATGGTGGCCAAGAGATGCAAAACGATCGCAGGGCAGACCACCAGCCCGATGGTCGGATGATATTGTGAGGGCAGTAGGGAATCTGTGGGTGCGACTTGCACAAGATCGGCAACAGTGGCGTAATAGAGAAGAGGCCTTTACTCAGCAGTGGGTGTTACAGGCTGAGTAGATAGATAGATAGATAGATAGTCTAAATAATAAGTATACATTGATGTTGTTGATATTCTGATTATAAAAATAAAAGCCATCATAAAAAAATTTGACAGTTAATGGTTTCAAATTATTAACATGATCAAGATTGCAATGAAACCTTAAAACCAATAAGACTACAAAAATAATTCGAGTCAAGTCAAAGTTATAAATGAAATGTAAAATGTCTTTCGTCACCGAATCAAATCCATTCATTTTACCATTGTAAAAAAGGCCCACCAATAAATGGGATAATTAAAAGCACATCGGTATCCATTACGCTGTGGGCGTATATGTCAGTACCAGTGAAAACTACGGCTTCATACGGAAATACTGTCAGTCATTGTTTGCTACAACACAACCAGTGTATTTTATTTGATATTCTCGAATTTAAAATCTCTGTTGTGCAAAAATACATTACTTTTGAGTATTATAAAATTGAGTCACTCTCATTTTAACTGTTTTAGTATTATCTTTTTGTAACAATAGCCTAAATTAAAAATTTAGAAATGTAATTTGACATTTTCTGGTGGTGGCCATCTTGGATTTGAATTTTTTTATAGTGAGTATTCTCCTAATTAAGCCCTTTCATTTGATACCCATATTTAGGGAGGTGTAAAAAAATATATAATCCGCTATTTTGTGGCCATCTTGGACCGATTTTCATCAAACACGACATCAACGAAAACTCCCGACTAATTCACCTTTCAAATAAAAAAACCAAAATCAAAATCGGTTCATCCGTTCGGGAGCTACGAGGCCACACACACAGACAAGTCAAACTTATAACACTCCGTCGTTTTTGCGTCGGGGGTTAAAAAGATAGTTAATAGGTAAGGTAGCATTGTACAACATCGAACTAACTGTAAAGTAAGTCTTGTCGGTTGTGAAGTATTTGCATTCTAATAGATGTAGCTAACGTCACCTTGAGACGTAGATTTAGAATGTGAAGGAAGATTTTGACTTGGCGTGTAGGACTCGCGGTATGTCAGCCATCAAAGCGTCTGTTGTATTGAACCAGAAGACGCAGGTTCGAGTCCTACCCGCGAGTCGACATTTTCTTTCATTAAAATAAGCGATTAACTTTTCTTTTTGTTTAAAAAGTTCTACATTTTGTACTTTTTCTTTATGACCGAAAATCTCTTGCTATACTGCTACAATTTCAGAATTAGTTTCAAACTCATCTGCTAAGCTACTTTCAAATATTGTTGGAAGGTAAACTACCGCCCGTAAGCCACGTAAGCAAAGTCACGGGAGCTAGCTAGTTGTACAAATACACCCGGTGTAATTAAATGCCAGTTTTAACTCAGATTTGTTACGTTGATTCAAATTTCACGTAGAGTTTCCTCACATGTCGTAGCGCTATCGAGGATTTCTTGCTTTTTTTGTTTCGTGTCAGTAATTTTTATATAAATTATTAAATTCTTATTTTTTGAGACTATTTCATCATCATCCTTAACCCATTAACTGTCCTACTCTTCTTGTCCTGGGTTCGGGTCTCCTTCCACAATGAGAAGGTTTGGCTATAGCCCACCACACTGGCCTACACAGAAGGGGCTTATTTAAGTTAATATTAACTTTAGAAAAAATATTATATTGATATCACACTATACGTTAGCAATATCAAATCCATTTGATAAAGATTTTATCTTAGATCCTACACGTGCCGACACCGCAATCCCTCTTATTCTATCTGACATTTATAAAAGTGTATTCGGCGGAAAAACTCAATAACCGTCAAACGTTTCAATAGCGGCGGACGGCGACAACACTAGATATCCGAACAAAACGGCGCAGATTGTATGGGACCCAGAACGGTGCCTTGCGGGAACCCGTCCGTTTCTCCTACATCTGTCGCAGACGACGCGTAATGCACATTTAATCTCCCAACCACTTCAAAATCTGCCAAAATGCTTTATTGCTCTTGAACAAGTTCTCAAGCTGGTTCTCGGCGCTCAAGATAAAACTTTACAGGCATAATGAATCTTAATCGCGCCGCCAATTCCCAAAATTGTTCGAGAGTTTTGTTTTAAAATAAAACTTGAATTTATCTCGTTTGCTCGGAATTAATTTTGCCTTTTGTTGTTGCGTAATCGGTTACCTGTGATGGGTGTTCCTTTTTAGGGATTTTAATTTCATTTCATTTTTTGATGGAAAGATCTTTAATTGTTGCTAAAATATCATTTTTTATTTGATATCTGCTTCGGCCTGATTATTGATTATCAATAGTAGGTAAATTTTTATAATTAATAAATTTCGGTGCTTCATTTTCTACTAAAGCTAAGCTGAAGTCTGTGAAGAAACAAAAATCCAATTTAGGGACAGAGCAATATAACTAAAATTCCTAGTATTGCTAGATCCTTACATTCGGTTTTTCCAACTCAGCGCCCTGCAAACCGACTGTCTCAATGGATTAGGGCTAGAAAACTTCTAATCCCTAATATCCTTTCTAGGAAATGAAGTTTAAACTCCGTACATCCGTACCGTTGTGAATGAATTCGGACTAAGTCTTTGGGCCTGAGTGTTTTCAGCAAAAATACAAAGTTAAGTCTTGTGTTTGACAAGCACTTTCTTGTTAGAGTTACTTAGCTTTGCACTAAATTATTATGTCTTATTGTTTGTCTTTTCTTTGAGTAAATGACCTAAAGAATATATCTTAATATACGTAGTCTGATATTAATTAGTATAGATAGATATTTAAATCATATTATATATATTTTATTTTTATTATTTTTATTTATATGGAGTACATTTCTCTGTACCTGCGGTGATGGACAATAAAAAATTTATGTATGTCTCTTGTCTAAGGACCTCCCTTAAAATATAAATAAACAAAAAATTTAGGACTGCGTATTGTCAAAAATTTCTTTGACTATCCGCTGTTAAAACGTAGATATTTATTTTTAACAAATTCTTTGTATTGTAATATCATATATTTAGGTTAGGCAATAGACAACAAGGCTGTACACAAGTAAGATATTGCAATCAGATTTATCTATTACTAACCAAAGTGTTAATTCATCACTTAAATCTATTACACTACCTAGGGAACTATATTTCCATAGTATAGCATGCATTACTGAACGCAAATGATATTAATAATTGCGTGATAGACCTGCATTCGGTTCCGAGCGCCGCCGATGCAATTAATGATGAAACCATTCCAAGTAATCTAAGCGATATCAACACTAATTACTTTAGCTTGTAAGTTATCTCTAAAGGGAAAGTTTATTTGAAGAGCTATACGTTTTGTCACTTTTGTTGTAAATAAGTTTATAAAATGGTTTTTTGTTTTATTTATTAAATAATCAGCGGTTCTCTTAGGAATGGTATATACTTTTTATGAAAATTCATCGTCTTTTGGATAATTATGTAAATTTCTTACTATAAACTGTAAAGAACTCACATGAAAAGAAATAATTATATTTAAATTGTTGTAGATATTATTGAAATTAATCACCACGAAGAAGTCCGTTTAGAACTATTTTGCAACTACCCACTACAAGAGAGGGGTCCCCAAATTGTGCAAGTTTCGGGTCTCGGGTCCGTCAATAAGGCTCTAATAGGGATTAGGCCAGAACTCATCTCATTAGTTTGATTGCACGAATCTGCAGCCGTGTTGCGATCGTGACGTAGTTGTGGTCTAAATTGAATTCCTTGGGAAACCTTGAGTGATTCAGTAGTATTACCAATCAAGTTTTGGGCTCTATTGTCTTTTGATAATTAGTTGAAATAATTTAGGATAGTATTTATGATTGCACTCGGTACTACGTTACACATAACATCAACAATGACCGCCATTGATGATTTTAGGGATCTCTGATACTCAAATTTTCGTAACTGTATGGTAAGTGTTTTTATTGAATAAATTTGCAAGGTCAGTAAATTGTCACTTAAAAATGCCATAAACCATGCATGAATTTTACTGTAGTTCTTAAAACACCAATACAATATACCCATAATTTTAACTTTTAATACTTTTTATTGCATGCTCCCCATACAAAATCCCGATGCCGCTTATAAATAAAAACTTTTTGATACCGACGCGACAAACAATATACTAAAGCGAGAACAATACGTTTAAAAAGTTAAAAGTACACAATAACATCCCATTCTCGACGCAGCTTTAAAGCAATAAGTCAGGCGGTATTTCACACCTAACATTTGCGTGCCATAGTACCTCTAAAGTGAGAATAAACAAGCTAACTTTTGCCATTCCACAATGTGAGGATGGGACCCGCTTTTATTCACACTCAAATTAAACTTGCCAGATTACATGACTGCACCAATGCTGCTTCTTAACTATCCTGCTGAAGAGTTTCGACAACTCCTCCGATGTTGAATTCGAGGAAGTAAGATCCAGAATTTGCTCCAGACAAATGCTATTAATTTAGAGAGATCTTAGTACGATGATGAACATAATAATGATGCAATAATATTAATGAAAACTCAGACAGATACAATTTTCACTACCCAATTTATTATAGCATAGACTTGGAATTTTGATTGAATAATCGTACCATTCTTCTCTAATATATTTCAGCAAAACTGTCTCTCAAAAAGAAACTTAAGTAATACAACGACAAGAGATACAATATTAAACAAAACCCGTCAAACTTGCACAAACTCGTTGTCACACTCCTGATGTTTAAAACAACAACAAAGATGGATTCCAGTAATTACAATCCAGTAACATTATACTCTGAACAAATTTTGTGTTATATTACATCTACCTCAACAAGTTTCGGTAAATCGATACAATTTGTATTGTACTTTGTTACAGTCCCATTCAGATTTTAATTAATTGTCAGAGACTGCGGACCGTTTGATTGAAACACTTCGAACAACTTGTTTGACATTGTTTGGACAGGTTTCTGGAATCCGTGTCTATTCGGATTACAGGCTTCTTAAAAGTATTTTAGATTAATCAGAATACGATTTGTCATAGAACTTAGGGCTGTCTTCTTCTCTTTCGGTCTCGACTTTAATTTTGTTTAGGATGTAATCAAATTTGATACTAGTAAAGCTTTTTGTTGAAATATCTAGCGCTACTTGTGTAATTTCTTTGTCGTCGTCCGTTTTCGTAAATATTACTGTTGGCATCAATGCTAAATACTACTAACATTATAAATGTCAAAGTTTGGATGGATGAATGGGTGGATGTTTGTTACTATTTCACACTAAAACTACTGAAAGGATCTGGATGAAATTTGGCACAGAGATATAACTCGAATAGCGCATAGGCAAGCAACTTTTTGTCCCGATCAAATGTATAGTTCCCGAGGGGCAGATTTGTTTTAATTAATAAGATAAGTATAGAAAATTACGTAGTCAACATAGATTATTTTATAAGAGATACCCAGTCAACGCGGGCGAAGCCGCTGGCGGAAAGCTATCAGTTATCAATAAAATAATAGTTCTACAACGTCCATCACAGAAGGATGAAATTAATGAAACGTTCATAAGCCACATACACGAAACATTCTTGAAGGTATCAAGGTAATGAATCGTCAAGACATATTAATAATAAATGCCGGGGTTCCGTATAAAAGGCTTAAAAGTAATGTTGTTTTATCTGTTGTAAAGTTTAATAAGCTTTCTCAATAAAGGATTGTATTAGTTCTACCACTTAATTAATATAAGACGTCACACTGGCATCAAAAAGCAGCAGTTCTACGGTTTCAATAAAGAATCTCAATAGTCCTAAGAAGTAAACAACCCGAATAAGAGCCAGTTATTTTGGTAGTAAATTTCAAAGGGATTATAATAGATGTAACAACACTTTGAAGTTCCAACGCACTGAGAAGTGCGATTTATATGTGTCCGCAAACAATCTAATTTGCATGTACAAGGCAGACGGATGGCGTAATTTTCTCTGTCTCATATTGTGTAAGGAGCTTACGCTCTCCTTATTAGGTGTACGTTGATCGCCTTTAGGCGCTCTTGTGTTCAGTGTTGAAATGTTACAACAATGGATATTTTACTCAGTTTTGGTAATATTTGGTTGTATGGTTTCTCTATTCAAGATTGTAACAAATACTTGAAAGTTTCCCGTTTATGAAAATCAAGAATCAATTTCATAATTTGTTTTATTGCAAATTTTAGCTAGTATTCTTTGACAAAAAAATATGGTACATTTTCAGCCCATATTTGCCCGATTCGAACGCGATCTTCGGCTACTAAACTGTATTTGAAAATGCATAAAAATAGTAGCATTATGTGTTACATGTCTATAACAAAAAATAAACAAGAGAAAAGTGCGGACTCTTAGCGCCACATCGTAGCCTTTTTCGGAACTAACCGTATCTGTACTTTTCAACATTGCTGCAGAAAAATGCGCTTTATACGCATGTAAATCTCCAATGTAAAAAGACAAACATATATTCCGTTTAAAAGTTATGGTGATTGAATAAAACTGTGTAAATTATTATTCAACATTGTGTAATAAGGTACACTTTGGTTTGATTTTTGACGTTTTGAAGTGACTGATGAAGCCATTATTTTTGCATCAAGTCCAATCCGATCACGAAAAAATACCTAAGATTTTTTTAAGAAAAATACAAATGTGTATGAACAACATTTAACGAATCCTGTTACCCATCCCGTATTTCGTCGAAATTTTCATTTCAGCATAATTTCATTTAGATACCTGATTTCGCCAGCCTTCATGAACGCGCGAGCGAGACGCAGGCACGGCGGCACGCGAGTCGAAACGGGACAGCTTGATAAACTTCACGTACAAGTTTTAAAGTTCAACTTTAATAGCACATTAAAAATTGACTTTGATTACCGTTAAACCATGTTTCGTCATGGAACTTTGGGCCTTACTGGCGTTGGTTTATTGTTTACCGATTTTTATTGTTTTGGATGTGGGTCCATGAATGCTGAAAGGTAACTGGCGTCCGGCAGATGCGGCAAGCAACAGGCTGTCGCGGGGGCGGAGTCTTCGGCGGTCGCGTCTGCGCATAGCACCGTCCGTTGCTATGACGACGCCTCTTCCAATGTTTGTGATTGCGCGAACCTGCCGCGGAGGTTTTATAAGGAAACTTTCGTTTGTGATTGACGCGTAATGTTCGTAATTGTGTTCGCTTGTTGGCGGCATTTTAGGGCTTTATGTATCGATGTACGGCTTCCGCTATAATTTGGCCCAGTTATACAATTTGATAACTCCCTATAATAATACGAAATATAGTAGTACGAATTATATTCTTCTTTATTAGCTCACTTGATGGCACGTATTTCCTTTTATTTGGAAGGAAAGTATAAGCCTGGTACAGCACTGCACAGCCTAGCACAAATTAAAAAAGATTTACCTACTTATTTATTTATTTAAATTTTATGTACATAAAATGGTACACAAGTACCTATTCATCTGGAACGGTAAAAGATCTACTAACTTACCTAGGAATAATTATTTAAAAGTCTCTTCCTACGTTTTATCCATCCCTTGGGATCGGCTTCCGACAAAAAAAATACCATCATGTCTGTGTTAAGGGTTTGGTAGCAGTATACTTCTATACACTCGCAGATACATCTAGGTTCCATAACACAGGGGTTTAACCTTAAGAATTGTTATGATTGGGCGAGCTTCCAGTCTACTGTTACCAGACCTCTGCATATTAATTTTTGAGCAATACTAATATCCTAACGATGGACTGGTTCTCAGGCTATTTGTGTTTCGAGCACTAAATATTATCATAAGTGTTCGTATGATAAAAAAAGAACGATTGCTTTACGAGCTTTATAGTCTTGGTTTGCTTTAAAAATTAATATATAGCCACCCATCCATAGTCTGGCCGCAGTAAGTAGATCAGTTGATCACCTTAAATTCTCCAATTTCACTAACTCTTTTTCCCAAAGTTCTCTCAAATATGTTTCAAGATAACACTGAATGGAGTGGAGTGGAAGAGTACTTTGAAACTACTTTTATCATGTTTAGCATTTGAAAAGTCGGGTCAATGTCACGTTGAAAGCTACTCGGTTATAGCTTACTGCCCGCCCCGCTAAGAGCATCACGCTATAAAGTTTTGTTTCACTTCGAGTGAGAGCCTGCAGTGCATTCAACTTTGTTGCAGTTGTAAACGTGATTGGCGGCAGCTTGGAAGTAGGTATAAAGAGTGGTAATGATATCAGAAGCTACAGTTCTCGCCAAACTTATTGTCCGGGTTGAAGTTGGCGCTAGCTAACTTTAACCCGGCCGTAAAAATCGGAGAAAGAAAAATATTAGATTGTAATAAGTAAAAACGAAAGCTCAGCTCGTAATCTATCGTTTTTATTTAAGTAGCTACCGATTTATTTAAAAGAGGTTTTATTTTCACATACCATCACGCCTGTATTCCTTTAAGGGTTAGGCAGCGGTATACTTCTTCTTGTTAGCGTGTCATATGGCAAATAAAAATATAGATGTTATGGGCTCACACTTGTCCGGCCCAAAACTCAGTAACGCGGATTGCGTTTATCGACGCGACCATCTGATCCTCCTCGAGGGGTACTAATGTACACCAGGGGTACAACCACAGTTCGCCGATATGTTTAGGTCCCATGCAATAGGGCTCGATCCTATCACCATCAACCGGGCACAAATACAGACGAGTAACCTGGAGTTAGTTACAAGGAATTTTTCAAGGAAAAAAACCTAACAATAATTTGCTTGACCCGAGAATTGAATCCAGGTCCTAAGTCACGCTTACGACATCTAAGCAAATAAGATAATTATTTCTAATTTCGAAGCTGTTACTGAAGTTCTATTGCAAAAATACTCAGAATGATTCTTATCTCTGATCCGAACAGATCAAGAAACGCTTTCACCTTAAAAAGAAAACAACAATTAATTACCATTTGTCTGAATTTGATACTGGCTTGATAGCGTTTAATTAAATACGGCAATCCGCACTCGGATTACGAAAACAACGGCGGTAGCTGTTGGGGGGTGTTTTTTTTTCTTCTAATTTATTAAAGTCTATGTTGTGAAGTCAATCTCATCTCTGAGAGACGGAATGTATGAGATTGAGTCGGTTTCAGCATCTCTAGATAGCCGCTAATAACAGGATAAATAAAAAAAAATGGAACAAAATCTGTATGAAATTATCTGCCAGCTAACTTAACGAGAACTTAGTAGGTGATGAAACAGGTCTTAAATATTGTAGATGATGAACTTAATGGCATTGGTTACACACTGTCAAGTTATATAAGTACCACGATTGAAGGTTAACATAATCCTACTAATATTATAAATGTGAAAGTTTGGATGTATGGATGGATGTTTGTTACTCTTTCACGCAAAAACTACTGAACGGATCTGGATGAAATTAGGCACAGAGATAGATTATAGTCTAGAATAGCACAAATGCTACTTTTTATCCCGGTAAAATGTATGGTTCCCGTGGGATAGCGGGCGAAGCCGCTGGCGGAAAGCTAGCTTATGATAAAAACAAATTGTGATAACTTGCTTTTTTAAACGTTGCCCCTCCTCAGTAGGGCTTAGCCACCTCTTCCTAGTAAATTCCCGTTAAATAATTTAACAGATACACACATACAAACTTTGTTCCATTTTTTTATTTATTCGACGGATAACGGCTATCCAGAGATGGGGAAAGCCCTCGAACTTATACTTGCCACATCTCCAAGATCTGAGCGACGTCACAACACAGACTTTAAATGTCACACAAGTCACAAAATGATACACTTTTCTAATAAATTTGCTTAAAGTGCCTACTTTCTAAGTCACTGCTTAACATTTCTTAGATCGAAACTACAAATGGTTCTCAAAAGTTTTACCTGAGACTATGTAAAACTAGAGTCAAGAACTAAGAATCTGTAGACACCTCGCTGCATGTAACAAACTTCTTAAATATTTAAACTCAACTTCTTAACTATCCCGAAGCACACTGGAACACGCTAAATAAACTCATTACACAAAGATTGCGATATAAACTTAGTACATCAAATGTTTTAGTGTTCATTAAGATGTTAATAATAGCGGTGCGGCATACAGTGCTCGTTTTGTACGGGATTTTATAACGCAACTTTTAGTGTTAATGTCAAGGTACACGATGCAAGTAAAAATTGTCGTCTACAGTTGGATCTGTGAAAAAATGGAGGCGGTATTTTGATAGTTTATGTCGTACTAATAATGCTGAGCGAATACAACAGCATTGAATACCATACAAATCTACTAATACTTACACAACTCAAATCAATCCTGCTTTAAACTGAAGTCCTGGGTTCGTTCTCTTGTCCAGGAAAGTATTGTTGGGTTTTTTGAGAAATTTCTAGTCGGAATTTTGATTTGTTACCGCAGCGCAGTACAACTCTTCTTAACCCTTCAGAGCATACAAGCGCGATATTTAGTATTTCAATAAACAATTAAAATATTAACTCAACTAGCTAACACACATAGCCAACTGCTGCACTATTTCAATTTGTAAACAAAATACAAAGCGTACGTGACTTCGAGCCATCTAGCGGACCTCCTCGGGGACACCCAACCTCCTGGATACTACACAACACGCAAGACCAGACTTAGAGCTGCGATATACAACCTTTATACTCTTACAATAATCATATTAAACTCAGACAAGTTAAATAAGATGGTCATGAAACATCAAATTACCTTCAGTTATAGTGCGAAAAATCTTTACGGATCATCTGCCGCTTGTACATGCTACTTTTTAGGGTTTCGTACCCAAAGCATGCCAACGGGACCCTATTACTAAGCCTTCACTGTCCGT
Organism: Acronicta psi; assembly: GCA_946251955.1. NCBI lineage: Eukaryota > Metazoa > Arthropoda > Insecta > Lepidoptera > Noctuidae > Acronicta > Acronicta psi. Next base: position 1,643,812 of record OX276475.1, on the reverse strand, counting down.
CCGTCCGTCTAACTGTCAGCGGGCTGTCTCTCATGTACCAGAATAGGTAGAGTTAAAATTTTCGCAGTTTCTATTTCAAATAGTTATTTTATTAATACTAATGAAAAATGATGCGGATCCGCCTCGCGCTTGACCGGGTTTTATTTAATGGTTTATGTCGGAAAATAAGCAGACAAATCACCTGATAGTAACTATAGACATCCTATCTTTTTTAAGCATTTTCCATGCTAAGATTAGAAGTTATTTTAATGAAGGAAAAAATAGTTCGGTACACCAGACGGTTTAACCGCTAAGCTGGTGTACCAAACCAGAAAACGCAGGTTCGAATCCTGCCCGCCAGCTTATTTTTTCCCTAATTAAAATAACCTTATAGTTACCCTCTTAACTAGCCACCATAATAGTCATCATCAGCCACCCTATGGAGACTTGCAACACAAGAGGTTCTTACAAAGCCTCTACCGACTTTAAAGCAACTGACAACACATACAAAAGTGCTTTACGAAAAATTCCGACGTAAGGGTGGTCGTATCAAATACGATCAATCGGAAACATAATTTGATATAGTATTTCCAGAATAAAATATCGAATTCAACCATTAAAGGTACTTTTGAAAGTCAAAAACTAGTTGAATGGTTAAAAATTTAGTCTCTAGACAATCCACTAAGCTTGAGTAAAAAAATCTTAAGTATAACTTGTTCTTACTTGTTTTTAAGACGGTGTCATTAAACTGGTAACCCCGAGGTTGTCCACATAAGATTGCAGAAGGAAGCTCACCGGAGAACTTTCTTCATAGCCGATAAATTACGGAGTCACTTTTACAGCTCAAGAGAACATACGACTAAACTTTCACGTGTGCTGTCCAAGTTATAACGAGATAGCGATTTTTTTATACCACTAAGGTGGCAGACAAGCATACGGCCCGCCTGATGGTAAGTGGTTACCGTAGCCTATGGACGCTTGCAACACCAGGGCGTAACACTCGCGCATTGCTGACCCTAACAACTCTTAGAGGTTTTTGAAGGATTCACTGCGCCGACAGTTTGAGGGAATATTCCTCTTGCTGCCAGCGCAGCAAAGGAGCTCTGGCAACCTTACTCACTGCAGGAACACAACCCACAGTAAAGTGTGTTATTTGGCTTCAGTTTGCTGTTAGGTGGAGGTACTTTCCCAGATGGGATGCTCCAGATTTGAGCTGGCTGTGCCCTACCTAAACGCCCGATTCGGCGTGTTAAAGAATTTGAATCAATAAATTCTTGGGATGAATTTTCTACAAAGAGCTACTACTTGTATTTAAGAGATTTTGAGTTAAAGTTTTAGTAAAGTTTTGGGATTTCTTACATAACATCACGCCTTTATCTGATAGTTGTGTAGTTAATGCGTGATCGATCGGGCACAAATTCTATAAAATAATATTATTTTGCTTTAGCTTTTGAAATTAATTATTTTACATTACAAGGCTTTATTTTGTTTGAAATTAAATTTCAATTTATTGAATACTCGATTGCAAAGGATTATTATTACATACACGGCTTTGAACGGTTATGCCACCGCAAATACAATACACATCATGCTATCTGACCCGCTGCCTCTCACCACACACACCACCACGTAAGCCCCAGTTGCATTAAGTGGATAATCCCTGAGTTCATACTTTCATCTGTTTAATGGATGCAGTGAAACCCATCTATTGCCGTTAGGCGCTTTTTATGCGCACTTTCATGGCGGTATTGAGTGGAAATATAAATGCTTTGGTACGACAATCGTTTATAGGATTAGTTCGGGTATCGTATGACAAAGGTCAAAGGGGCAATAAAGATATTAGCTGTGTTTCCCTTTGAGACATTTTAATAACCATTAAAATTGTTAACTATTTGTAAAATACGATCTCTGGCAGTACTATACTACTGTAAAGTACACTGCTTATGTTTAAGCCAGCTAAGCTACCGAGACCTCTGTCTATTATGTCGAACTTTTCCACCATCTTATTACGTCTTTTAGGTGACGTTAGCAACATATTATATTAAAGATAAATTGCTGTATCATATATATCTTCCACTAAAAAGTTCATTTATCTTTTTGAAGATGTTTTAGATTTATTTATGCAAAAATACAATAAACAAAAACTAATCGATATTAAAGGAATGGTCGAGGTCCTTTTAGAAGTTGTCTAATACTAAATAGCACGTATTTCTACATTATAATTAATTATCTATGCTTATTTTTTTACTTTTTAAAATAATTCATTAGGTGCTTTTCGATTTTAAATTAGTGTCGTATCCACATTATACCTCATCACAGGTTTAGTTAAGAACTCTTTCCTAACTTTATATTAGATGTCTCTGGCGGTGTACTCGAAGTTAATTTATCAACCGTCAGCCTGGGACCAAATCATAGCACGATTTTTGTGGAAACTAATATTTTTGACGTCTTTTTAATCATAATACTTAAACTACTAGTTGCAATTTACCGTTTTATCCACATTAAATAATGTAATATGTACAATTTACAGTTCTATGTACTGTTTACAGTAATATGTACCTACTGTTTACAGTAATATTATGTACCTTATTATGATAGGGATAGGCAGGAGTTGAATCCGCAACCTACAGCGACGAAATTTATCAATATGTTTTTTACTGAAGAGAACCGGTTTTATGTTAATAGGTTAATCTTGAACCGCCATTCACGGGAGGTACTAAACAAACATTTTAGTCTAACACGATGATATCTGTGGTCTAGTGGTTTGGTTCCCACAGGACGCAATTAAAATGTATGTGATAACATAAATACAATACAAAATTATGTGTTTGTGGTCGTCTGGATGTTTCTTAATTATGTTTACAAAAAAATAATGTGTAAGTATTGTAGCCACTGACTAGTACCCGTAGTACAAGTTCGCCTTAGTTTGGGACTAGATGATGCTGTGAAAAATGTCCCAGAATATTATTATTTATAGCTTCAAATATTGTAATAACTTATAACTAATTAAAATAGTGAGACAATTTAATGACATACCATACTAAATCAATAAAATATAAAATGTTGTGCTGCTAGAATAACTTACTAATATTATTTAACTTTAAGTACACATTTATTTTAGTTTTTTCCCATGATAAGAATGCAACCTTTGCGAAAATGTGCAGTAAGCGGGTGCATATATGACTATTATTGCCATTCTTTTCGTTTCCCTACAATTTTTGCAAATTAGAGCAGGAAAAATATAGTTTTACGAATTTCGGAGTGATTTCCGGATGCGAGTAGACCTCAGGCTACAACTAGTTTAGTATAATACACAACAATAATAATACATATTCCATCTACTTCCAAAGATTTGATAACAGAACTGAGTTTGTGGTATTGCAACCACAATATAGTTGCCAAAATGCACATAAAACACATTTACTACAATCCATCATGGCGGATTTGTGGATTCCGTACGTCATAGTGAACACCCGTTGCGTCCTTACTAATGCTGACGTCTGAAGAACCTTGTATGCGGAACCCTAAATATTAATCTACATAGTTTTGATTAATGAAAGTTTTTGAATAGCTTTTGAAGTTTTAGGGTCTTAAAGAAACAGTACAACGTATTTATTAGAAGCTGATTATGATTGTTTTTTTTTATAGTATATAACTTCCTATCACGGCTCTATTGCCGGACGGGCTAAGCAGATGCTTACTGCGCGGTGTAAGAGCGTCGTAGATTGGAAAAGAAGTGTGCGCGTTTAATACGTCACTTGTTCACACACTTAAGTACTATACGGCTACACATCTAAAGTTTGCCAATATCGGCGGTCGGTGCATGTATATTGTATGTATGTCAAAAGATCTATCAAGAATCGTAGCAAGTGAATCTCTGTAATTTCTGCCTACCCTTATGAAAAAGGCGTGAGTGTATATAATGTAGTACTACCTTTCCGCCTGCGGCTTCGCCCGCATGGTCTTATAAATTATACCTAGCCTATGTTACTCGGGAAAGACGTACATAGAATTTATAATGGTGAAAGATTTTTTGAAATTTGTCCAGTAGTGTTTGAGTTTACTCATTACAAACATACAAAAATAAACTCTGGAGTTTGTGGTACAAAGTTATTCATTATAATGCGCACTGTAATACCTCTTTGGCTTAGGATTATATCAAAGAAATATCAAACGTATCATAGGTAAATAGTTTCTGTATCATTTTTAATATCGTCAAACTTGATATTTCATATAACGTAGCCGTAAGGAGACTTACTTCAAAGGATTAATCAGTGTGTTGCCTCATGCAATGTATCAGAGACGATATTAGGTTTCATGTCATAGACAGATTATATACATTATAGACATACATCACATAAGTGATGTTTGACAAAATGTATGGAATTAAAAAAGTGATTAGAAACTACTTATAAATATCTCGATAGTTCCTATTTCGTGGAATACTACAGGGCGTATTCTTCTTCTTCGTGTCGATGGTACGATTTAATTTTTTAAATTAGATTCGGTGTGCCCAAAATTTCGCCACTTCCACAGCATCGTCAGTGGCAGCGCAGAGGTCGCTTAGAGAGGGCGTGTTAGAAAAGTAATATATGATTTTGATCCTTAAAATATAAAATATACCATCCATCGCGCCTGTGTTGTCCGAAGTGTAAGGCAGGGGTGTAGCAATATTGTACACCCATAGTTTTGTAGGTATGTTAAAGTCCCATGTAATAAAGAGCGAGTTTGTTACCACTAGCCCGGTATAAATTCAAACTCATTTCATAGAAAAACTCAATAACACGTTGCCCGACCTGGGAATCGAACCCAAGACATCAAGCGTACCAGTAAGTTGTGCTTAGAAATAACTAGGCCAATAAGACAGATAAAATATATACAAAAAGATCTAAATTAATTTAAAAGAAAATGTAACCAACCTTCTTCGTTCGAGATGCTAAAACTTTTTAATTGATTTTTTAACACACTACTGTGATAAGTCCATAAGTCAAACTTGAATATCACATTTTTATTCTTTTACAATACTTTTATGTTTTACCAGCTTTATATAGAAACTCGTCCAGCTATAGTTAGTTATAACCTACTTGCTTCAAATTCTTGAGACTTACCTGTGGACAAAAAAAAACAAAATATAAGTACAGTAAGTATAAGTACATAAAGTATAAGCCTGCCTCTTTATTCTTGTTCGTAAAATAATATGTTTTTAAGTCGCTTATTTTTTTTTGTTCGGATTTTCTTTTTCTTGTTTCGAGTTATTATTCGAGTTTCTTGATTATTACATTTTCTCTTATTTAATTTGAAGTGAAAATTACCTAAATGAAAATGGCAGAGTAATATAAGTACTAATAAAGTTTTTATAACATGTATCAAGGGATTAAGAGCGTTTGCTTTTCTAGGAGACGCTCTGAAGGGACATACACTGACCTTATCGGTGAGGACTTTCAAAAAGGTCATATGTGTAGTACTTACTACCAGTGTGTGTATGACAAAATGTATGAACTTGGATGAAGCTAAAGAAGTATGTGAGACGCAAGTGGCATTATATATTTTGTTGCCTACCTCTAAAGCCTCCTCTACACACAGATGTATACGTCGGCCAACATACAACAACAAAACAACAAAGATGACATCGGCAGATGAATCTGTAGACGTGTAGAGAAGGCATAAGGGAAAAAACCTTACAGAAAACTGCAGCCAAATAACACACTTTATTATGTGTTGTGTTCCTGCAGTGAGTAAGGTCGCCAGAGCTCCTTCTAAGGATACGCTGCGCTGGGAGCAAGAGGAATATTCCCTCAAACTGTCGGCGCAGTGAATCCTCCATAAACCTCTAAGAGGTTTTTCGGGTCGGCAACGCACGAGTGATACCCCTGGTGATGCAAGTGTCCGTAGGCTATGGTAACCGCTTACCATCAGGTGGGCCGTATGCTTGTTTGCCACCTTAAAGGTATAAAAAAAGTGCATCTGATGAGAAATATTGAAAATTTTGTTCACCCTAAAAAGTAGTATCGACATTGTACTATTACTCTAAAAGCAAAACAAACAATAATGATTTGTGTAGCAGCTCGTAATAATTATAATTATACTAGCTCACAGCACACGCCGAATATTTTGCTCGAGTCGAGTCATTTATTACGAGCTTATTAGCGCCGCCCCTCGGGAGAGCGCTCAAGATACCTTGTCTATGGAAATAACTTTAGCTGTGCAGTTACTGGATATGCCACTTATAAATAGTAACGGTCGTTGAATAATTTTGGAGCTTATCCATGATAAAGAAATTTTAAAAAAGTGGTTTTGGCTACAAACGTGACACACTGGCGTATACTACTAACTATAATAATATTATTTTTACTCTTAAACCGATGAACAGATTCCAATAAAGTATGTAAAAGTGATAGATTTCAGACAGGCCAGATGCCATAAAAAGTTATTTATGATAGAAGCGAAACTGCGGTCAACAGGTAGAGTGATAATAATAAGAGTGAAATGACAAAACCAGTTAAAGAACCATTTAGTTCAGCTCAATATTGGTAAAGCACTGTCTATAATGATTAAAATAAACAAGACATGGAATATGAAAGTAAATATTTCGAGATAAAAGACGAAATAAGACAGAAGAACGAAAAGTATTTTAATAGTTTTAACAAATCGGTAGCATGTCTCTTGTCGATATATACTATGTAATTCCTTCTAAAGGACAGAAGATATACATTTATATATTCCGTACTTCAGAAGCAATTAAAGAATACTAATGTATACATTCACATAAAAAATACAGTCGAATTGAGAACCTCCTCCTGTTTTTTAAGTCGGTTGAAAAGGCAGGGGCAGATAGTAATTTTTTTAATATTTTTTATTATTTGTGTACACACACAAAGTTAGTTAGGAAACATACAGATATAGAGAATTCAATGAAATACTAAGTGGAAATAGCCGTGGGCCCCAAAAAAGAAATGACAGTCGTAAGCCAAACTATTTTACAAGGCATAATAATTTTACAAAAAGTTAAACAAAAAAGGTAATTCCAGTGAAAATTATCTTTGTTCTAGGTTTTAAATTACTCTAGTCGTGATTGTGAGCAGTTTGCATATCGTTGTAATTGGCTGGGACGGATGCCCGCCACGCGAACGAATTGGTCGGCTGTACTGTCTTGTTTGTGTTAGCTTGTTCAGACACGTTGAGGCTTTGTTCGTGAAATGAAAGAAAATTACGAAGTTTTGTCCTTTCAGACATCGTTAATATATTTAATTTGAACATAACATACGCTTTAATCCCCCGTTTGGTCAGGGAGAGGTGTATGTATACTACCCAGTTTGTATGTCCCATGTAATAAGGGCAAGCTTATTTTCATTAATGTCTTATTGTCAGTGATTGACATTATTATTGGTATGTACAGTCAACAAAAAAATGTTGCATTATACCAATGATTGGAAAAATATACCACAAATTATTTAACGACACATTTTTTTTAATACAGCTTTTGACACTAACAATTAATATAATTACGAGTGAAACGGCATTTGAATGGTCCTTCCATGTTGACCTGATTGTTTAAAACAATCATTATTCTCACAAACATATCCAATCTACTCGTACATTCAGTTATTCCAAAATTCAATAACACCTTTCCAGAACCTTCTATAAATAAACAGAATGTCGATGAAATATGTATTATTTTGAGATATATCGTTATTCGCGGTAACTCCAATTCTGTTTGTCGCCAGTTATGATATTCACGAGTTATGTTTGATCTATATGTGTTTGTATCTTGATTTAGGTCTACGAAACGCATCTCCGCGAAATTTGATTTTTGGGACACACGGATTTTCTAGAACGAACATCAATCATCGTGTTTACTTTGCTAAGAAAAATACTGTTAATATATACTGTTATAAATACTTAAATATTGTGGTAATATGGTAATATTGTGATTGCCTTTTAAAATAGCCCTTAAAAAATAAGACGGTGAAACAAACGTTGGATCATTGGGGACATTGTTTGTTTTGTAGATTCTAGATCGAGAGATTGGTCCTTTTTTAAATGTTATACATTTTTTAGTTTAGCTTACAAATTTAAATTCTCACATAATGAAACGTCCAAACCTATACATGCGTTTTTTAAGAGGGCTTATTCTTCCTTCCTTGCGTATTTAATAAGTTTCTATATAAAATAGAAAGCCGTTTTTAGTCTCTGTATCTAGAGTATAGAGTCAAACTTAAATAATAAATAAATAAATATCCTGGGACATTTTACACAGCACCATCTAGTCCCAAACTAAGCAGAGCTTGTACTATGGCTACTAGACAATGTATATAATACTTATATACTTTTTTTTTGTAAATACTTACTTATAATATATAAGAAACACCCAGACAAACACAAACACTTAAGTTCATCACATAAATGTTTGTGTCCTGTGGGAATCGAACCCACGACCTCGCGATCAGCAGTCCGGTACTCGAACCACTATCCCACAGACGTCGTCAAAAAAAAAATGTTAGCCAAACTTTTAAACCGTATGTATAACACCAAATACTGATAACTTAGAACATCGTTAGCGTGCTTTGAATCACTGCATATTATGTTAACTACATATAAAGAAGATTCATCAGTCGTGGACCCCTGAACAGGTAAGATTACTTAATGTCGACATTATTTTCTTCAAATCAATGCTTCATCACGCCGTTTGGGGTCACAAATGAGTTTCTCTTGAACACGTTTCTTACCAACTCTCCAGCTTAGAAAATTATGATTGATCTGCAGCTGAGATTTGATTAAGAATTGGTATAATTTATTCAAATAAGAGATATTATATTACGTTATATCCAAAGATAGTATCTTTTTGGCTATGAAGCTATTGGGTCTAGAAGTATGTATGAAATTGAAATAAAACTAGTTTTTACGTATTTTTTCGCGTTATATTGATGTTATTTTTAGTCACCCGTGACCATGGACGCTGTAAATAATATCAATATAACGCGATAAAGTATGTAAAATCTTTTATTTCAATGTCTAGCATTCGCGTAAGTGTCAGCAATCAGTATAGTATATATGAAATATTGCACAGAAATTGACATCTGAAAACTCTATGCGGTACTTGAAGTTATGTGAACAGTAATCATTGTTTAAACACTTACAATCACATAACATCAAACCTGTATTCCCCGAAAGGTTAGACAGGGGTGTCCTACAGACTGTGCACCTACAGTTTTAGGGGCGGTCCTATTGCCATTAATCAGACAAAAGCCAACTTTCAACCAACCACTGAAAATTTCATAAAAAAACCTAATATAACTTCATTCAAATTGAGAATTTTACCTCTAGCGTAACTATAATAATAAGCAAGCAAGCTTATAAAAACCATCCAATTAGGACCATAAAATGTAGGGTTCAAATCCTTACCGTACCCCGCTTTAAAATACCCAAATAACATCCACATTAAACCGTCCTAAAATTCACCAAAACGGTGAACAGTAAAAATCTCAACGTATGTCTCAACTATTCAGATGCCGAGACGTATAGCCCATTCGGTTCCCGCGTCTTTCAACGTGAACTGTTTTATGGTATGGACGTGCGACCAAGGCGAGTACTTAGCCGATCGTAAATCTAGCCAGAAGATATACCTAGTTTATGTACTTAGACTTTGTTATTTATATGCGTGTGTATGTATTAACGGAGTTTAATGACTTTGGTTAGGGATGTCGACGTATTTACTGTCTGAAAATGAAGCATTGCAATCTAATATCAAAGTCGGGGTTGTTACAATACTTATAACTCGAGAACTGCTGGACCGATTTTCACGGTTTTTGATTTATTGGATTTGTCACCACCTCGAATAACAGAATAACTAAAAAAATTGTGTAACGGGGTTCAAACGCGAGCAAAGTTGCGGGAAAAATAAAATAAATATCTTGGGACATTTTTTTGGCACCATCTAGGCCCAAACTAAGAAATTAATATAATACTTATATACCTTTTTTTGTAAATACCTACTTATAATATAGGTATAGGAACTGGGTGTTTCCTAAACAAACACAAATAGCTAAGTTCATCACATAAATGCTTGTGGGAATCGAATCCACGACCTTGTGATCAGCAATCCGGTACTCGAACCACTAGACCACAGACGTCGTCAATTATGTTTTTAAGAAACCAATTAAATACAGTTATTGGACAGATACTTGCAGCTGAAGCGTCAATGAAATGACGCTTGTTTTAGCCAAGATATTCATTCTAAAATTAATCGAAGAAAAAACGACGACGGCGGAGGCTCTCAAGTCGTGTATTTTTTAAATTTATTTTTATGTATAACCACGCATAACTTCTCAGAGAGTAGTCCGATTTGGATACTTTTTTTTCTCTCACTCTCTTTTTTTTCGAATTAGGTAAGATAGCTAGAAGAAAAACACATAGATACTGCTTAGTGGTTCTAACGTAGGTAAGCGTGACTGCTACTCCCCGTCTTGTGTTCGATTCCGACGTCGAACAGTGTGATTGTGTTTTTTTGTGAAATTGAGTTTGGATTTGTACCAAATTATAGTTAATGCTGGCCCCTTATTACCTGGGACCTAAACATACAGACGAACTGTGGGTGTACTTTACTACTTCTCTGCCTAACTCTTCTGAGAACACAGGAGGAAAAAAACAGCACTTTGTCAATCCCATTTCAAAGTAACCAAGAATTTAGCTTACATAGTAATTAAGGAACAGTAATAGACTTGAATACACACTGAATTACAGTAATGAAATACCTAAATATCGACATAACAACTATAATATAATTAGTTATCAGGCTTATGATCTAGGTATGAAATTAATACATATGGTAGGTATGTCGTCATTCAAATTAGTTGACATATTAAGTAATTAAATCATGATTAAGCCTTCAGACTTTTCAATCTCAACACAACATAATATAGGTGTACACAAATTGTCTACTCCGATTTTGTCGATTTACAACATCGACAACTCACTACAGAACGCAATAAAATTTCTACAGACCGTTCCAATAATGTTAACAAAAATAAATTGACCTCTCGGCGAATCGTTTTTAAAATTGCCAGATTCTGCCTACCCGGCACGATTCGCGGTGTGAAACGAAAAAATCGCCGGTACAGACGAAAGCCGACGGTTCGTTTTTATTCACCTTTTTTTGGATTCCGGATCGAGTGGAGCGGTTATTATTGTGTTTTATAGAGGGAAAGTAATAATGCTGATGCTGTGACTGAGTTTTCGGAGTATGTTTCTTTTTTTTGTATAAGTCTGAGCCTAACTTGCCTAGCTTGCTTGCTATTCCAAGGCTATTGAAATAAAGTTAATGATAAAAGATAATTACAATAGCTGTGTATCTATTTATGTATTATGTAGTTATTTAATGTTGTTTATTAGGTACAACTTTACTCTTGTGGGGAAAAAGTCGTGAATGCCTCTTTTTAACCATGTATAATGTTATTGCGTGAGTGTATGAATACTGGAAATCTTCTGGGAACTATTTTAGAAGCCTCCAAATTTCAATTTGGCTCTAATATAAAATGTGCGTGTAAATTAAAGTAAATAGATAGCTTATAGAGTGAGGTTTGTAAAAAAATTCGACGTCGGAAAATATCTGTTGCAAAGAAGGAACGTGACCTGACTGAATTCAAATCAACTATAAGTATACAATAGGTATAGTGGTTTACAGGTTAGTGCCGTGGTCAGACAACACCGTAATTTCAACTGAACTTGGCACCTACAGGCCATAGTGGCATGTTACCACTTCTGTAAGGTATTTTTAAGAACTCAAGTATGTGCCTGAGATATTTGATATTTGAAATGTCAAACTCCATTGACCCGAATTATTCCAGTTATGACACATACACCCAAAAAGTTTACAATAGGTACTATAGAAAAAAACTTAAGTGCGGAATCATGGCGAATCAAAAAAGTAATACACCTTTCCGATCCGTACTAGTTCGGTAAAGAACGGCAATGTTCGGGCGCTATAGCCCGCTTGATAAAATGTAGCTGACGTTTCTATTCTCCACACTTCGCCCACGCAGTTTACCGCAGTTAACATTTTTACCTTACATGCAGGGTAGGATTTAGGTTACAGTAAATTACTGTTATCAGTAAATTACGATTTTAAAGACGATGGAGTTTCTTGCCGTCTCTTCTCCATAAGTCCCACTTTTTTGGAACCGTGCAACTAGTTCGACTGTTCAAAAGTGCCTATTTATATGGTCTATTTACAATAAAATATTTTGAATCGATTTTGAATTGAATCAATAAAAAAAATGACTCACTTAGAAAGTTGTTTCTTTCCCGAATAACATAAGCTATTTATTACTATTCCGTACTAGTTCGGTAAAGATCGGCAATGTTCGGGCGCTTATAGCCCGCTTGATAAAATGTTGCTGACGTTTCTATTCTCCACACTTCGCCCACACAGTTTACCGCAGTTAACATTTTTACCTCACATGCAGGGTAGGATTTAGGTTACAGTAAATTACTGTTATCAATAAATTAAAAAAAATGTTTCATGGTCGTAAGCGCGAGTATTACGCTAATATTGCTGGAGCCGATTTTAAGCAGTGTTACTAATTTTGTTTTTTTTTTTAAACAAAACCTTACAATTTTATTTTAAAGACGATGGAGTTTCTTGCCGTCTCTTCTCCATAAGTCCCACTTTTTTGGAACCGTGCAACTAGTTCGACTGTTCAAAAGTGCCTATTTATATGGTCTATTTACAATAAAATATTTTGAATCGATTGTGAATTGAATCGATAAAAAGAATGACTCACTTAGAAAGTTGTTTCTTTCCCGAATAACATAAGCTATTTATTATATATAAAGACCACGCGGGTTAAACCGCTGGCGGAAAGCTATTATTTAATAAACATTAACACTTAAAGATATTTTTTATCTACCAAATCCGTCCCATAACCGGCCTCTTCTTGAAGACTGTATAATTTTCTGAGATGTGATGAATAGGAAGATCCTTTTAGAGTTCCATTATATTTCCTGTGCTCGTGTGGGTTTCAGTCAATCGTATTCTGTTATGTATGTTGCCGTAGTGACCAGTTGCTTTGGCAACCTGGGTATGGGCAACCTAAGTTTAGTGGCAAAGATTTTTTTATGTAAGTTTAAGTACAAGTAACAATAGCTCTTACAAGGAAATCGGAAACTTTTAAAACACACGTTTCTTTGGTAAAAAAATAGTCTTAAATTAAAATCTGCCTTCATGTTTTTTTTTTATTTCATACCTACCATCACGCTTGTTTTCCCAAATGGGTTAGGTAAAGATGCACTGCTGCAAATTTCACCGGTAAGTATGTTTAGGTCCCATGTATGCATCCATCCTATGGCGAGCCTATTGCCATTTATTAACCAGGCACAAATCCAAATTCCAACTTGCTACTATGAATTAGAAAATACTTTGCTTGATCTGAAAATCGATCCTAGAACCTCTAACGAGGCAGCCACGCTTAGAACTTTTAATGAAAAGATTGTAAATGTAATAAGTACAACCTTATTAATTAAATAATTTCTTAATTGTGTTTTCTCCATGTTTTCTCTGCTTTGGAAGCACCATAGAAAAGTAAAAACATTGACATGTCTAATTAAAAACCCCAAATTCCTTAATACCAATTAATTAAGGCTGCCATGGCAACTTAATATAAGTAAAGAGACACCCAAAACTACTTAATAGATCCTAGCACTTACCTAAATCACAAATTAAGAAAATGGACTGGTCTGAGTCTACGCTTCGGGTAATTCAAGTCTAATCGTTTGAGTCTCTCGAGACCAAACTAGAGATTTTATGGTTAAAGGCTAAATTAATTAATATTCAGTGATGTACTAAATAGAGCGAATAGAAAAACGACACTATTATAGATTTTTGACTTCTGACTGCCTTTTTGGTCTAGATGTCGTTAGCGCGACTGCTAAGTTAGAGGTACTGGGTTCTATTCCCGGGTCGAGCAAAGTGTTGTTAGATTAGCTCGGAGTCTGGATTTACCCCTCTGCCTATCCTATATACAAATACTATAATTTTTTTATTGAGGTATATTTCCAACTGTCACTCGCGACCCAAACGACTATATGAGATAAAATGTAAGGTTTATCCTTCATCAGGATGCAATCATTTATAATGTCAGCCCAAAAAATAGAACCTATTTGGACGAAACCTTACTCTCACCACGTAGGTTCATTGTAAACTCCGCGGCATAAAAATTTTCATAATGCTCCTGGCAGCTGATGCAATATTAAATTTTAAATATCGAACGCTTGCGTCGCCCGACATTCAATTTGCCACGAAATCTCTGTTCGGTGCCGTTGAACACACGCCACTAAAATAACCATTTTGATGGCGGCTGCAGGCGGGCGACTTAAAAGATCGTAATGTACTTAATGGTGAGATACGGTTTTACTATTGTCTTGCGTGATGTTTCATACATACCATCACGCTTGTATTCCTCGAAGGCTTAGACAGAGGCGTACTAATGTACAGATGTACACCTATATACTGTCAGTGCTGGGCACGGGTTTCACCTCAGTATGAGAGGGATTAGGGTATAGTCCGCCACGCTGGTCAAATGCGGGTTGGCAGACTTCACAAGTTCGCATGTTTAGGTCTCATGTAATATGGGGCTAGCCCGTTGCCATTAACCGTGCACAAATCCACACTACGGCCTATTAATGAGAATTTAGTAGTTTTTCTTATGAAAAATAGAAACACTCCTCGATACGGGATTAGAACTTGGGACCCTCGACCGTAGCAGTTGCGCTTACGATCAATAAACTAATGGAAGTTATGGTTATTTCATATTTTAACATTAAATACTTGCTAAATATGAGCGGTTTTGTTTGGGATTGTAATTATCATTATATTAATATTGAGCTAGCAGAGCTTGCTAGCAAAGCTTGCGTACTATACTAAGTACTGCTATTGATTTTCAAGTTATACTTTACAGGTCTTTACATTACACACTAAAAGACTTCAGACTACTATGCACTATAGTCCGCGCGGAACTAGTTGGCCACGCCTTAGGTAGGGACGGGGGTGAGGCGGCGGGTTACTGTGAACAAAAGCAAGCGCACCCGCCCCTCCACGCCACCACGCGCAGGCGACCCCGCCCTGCCGTCGCACCTCTCTATAACGCGGCCAACTAGTTCCGCGCGGACTATACCTACAGAAAGTTGTTCCGTGTCTAGTGTTTATATATGTGAAAATTTGTGTTTGTGAACCGCTAACCCACAATATAGGAAAAATATGTTTTTATTTTCTTATATTTTCAGAATCTTGTGCTAATGATATAAATAAGCTCCTTTTGATAATAGATCTGAAATTACGATGATTGCCTACATCATTACCCTTATTTGCTCGCTTTTGCAAATATAAAACGACTAAGTACCTTCATATTTTTGATAGCAGCTTGTTATCTGTTGATTCGTCAGGAATCCTTTAAAGTTTCCCAATACGAAAATAAAATCAAATATTTTTTCTCGTGGCCCACATAAAAGAGAGTACTGATCACAATTCAAAAGATTTTTCCTCAAATAGAGATATTGTGGAAATACCTCATATTAAAATGTAATAAAATTCTCCAACGGTAATATAATTCTGTGGCGTGGACTGGGCCTAACGCTGGCAACACATACGATTGTCAATTCGCGCGCATTTATAGAATATTTTTAAATTTACATCAATTTAAGGAGATTGGAATATTAATTCAAAAGTTTAAACTTGTTGGTAGCTGGAGCTGTATTGGTTCATCAAGTAATAAAGAATTATAAAAAAAATAGCCTTTATTGCTATATTTTCTTGTAATTATTAAGTGCCTACTTACTAAAGCTAATTTGATTTTATTCTAGCTTGGGTTAGTTGAATTATTGGTAACTGGGTTTTTATGTGAAATAGCTTGTTTGTCGAAAGAAGTATAAGTTGTTTTTTTATGTTGATTTGAAAAATTACATTTAATTAAATATGAACTGCAAATCCTAAAGCTGTACCATTATTTACAAAACAGACTGCTACAGAGTAATATCCTTATTTTTAAAAAACCATCCTATTGACCGTGCCTTCACTATTTATGTCAACAAATTAAACAGTATCGAGGCGGGCACGTACGCAATAAAGCTCCCTATGTACACACACAACTCGCGCAATACCCACTGGCGGCGCCACGGTCGACCAATCGATAGGTAGTCGGTTGCCTAGCAACGGTCATGTTGCAAAATAAACAATCAGAATCGGGCCCCCGTCTAGTACAAATTTACTTAGTTATTTTATTACTTGTGTCAACATTTTAGATCGATATTATAAGATTATTTACTCGCGGGGAGTACATAGCATGTTTTTTTGATATATTTTTTGTTGGTGCGTGAGTTAAAATGGTGCTTTTACCGCCGTGCGCCCCCGAGCTTTGTGGGAAGGATTTCCGACATTCGTTGAAGAAACCGAGCCCCAACTATCCTTATGGATATAAGACGAAGAAGCCCAGGGTTGTCCCTGCGTTTACAATACAAGGTACAGTACATTTTTGTATAATATAATATGATTGTATAGAAAAAATAATATTTTCAGTACAGTGTCACATATTAATTCGCCTATATTCCTCAAAAGGTACATTTGTAAACCTCTGCCTAACCCGTTAGGGCGGGCATACAGGCGTGATGATTTTTCATGTTATGTTGTATGTTAAGGTCTGATACAGTTCCAAAAGTTGTCTGATCCAGCGGTACACAAAAATAAAGGCTTACAAATACTACAAAATGAGCCGCAACAGTTTGCCAATAACTCACTTCCATTCCGTTCATTTAAAAAATAAATATCAATATTTTTCTCAAACGCGTGCCAAGCATCAATTTAGGGCAGTAGGTTCCTATGTTGTCAATTCTAATTGGTTAGCAACGTATTGTTATCTATAATACCTTAGCGTTGAACCGCGTTTTTTGAAGTGGCAACAAAGTGGTATAGCGTACAAAGTGCGCCCTTCATCAGTACGATGATTAGAGCGTATTTGATGTCAAAATAAGGCAGTATATTGGTATCATAATCTTCTTACAGTATTACAGGAGTACTGTGTGTTGATATCTTTGAAGTGATGTTTACTTTTTATGGTTGGAAGTCGGCGATAAGTTAACAAGCTGCCTGATGGTAAATAGTCTTCGATGCCTATGGACACCTTCCATACTAGAGGCACTACTGATGTAGTCTCTACTGACTGTAAAGCAAGCAAGAGGGCAGACTAGCACTCACGCGCAAATGTCAGAATACACACACAAATGTGCTTTACAATAGATGTAAGACATGGTTGCCAACTCCAATCTACCACCAAGCGAGTCAGATCTTTTCTCGTCTTTTACGAGATGGCCATCTGAATGGGTGTTAGGAATTGTATTCTAACCCGTTCCGACAAGAGGTTGAACTGCTAAGCACTGCTAACATTCATTTGCTGCTTTTCACTGCTAAGATTTTATGATGATTTATAAACTAAAAAGTAGAAAATAAAATCATTTACTAATTTTACTTAAAAAAAATATTGCAGGCGAGACAAGCTATTCCGCCCGCCTGCAATATATTTTCCAACATGGCTTGGTTTTAGATTTTTAGTTTGTACTTTTTGCGCAGTTAGGTTTATAACTCGGTCGGGTAATAATTGATTTTATTTGTGATATTTTTACAAAAAAAATACACTGCTTATTTTTACTATTCCCAGCCATGCAGAAGAACACCAGGGTGCTGCCTCCTCCAAAGTGCGGCGTGTTCGATCCCCTGCCTCCACGTCCAACCATGTTCAGGAAATGCTACCAGCGAGGCGAGTTCCCTGTCTGCATTGAGTTCACCAACTTTGGCAAGAGACTGTCGTGGAAGGTGATTTGAACTCACTTTTTATATTCTTCTCTACAACAGCAGTGTTGCGTCGTTGGACCATGTTTAGGAAGTGTTAAATGTAGAGAGGATAATTATAGTGACTTGCCTGACTGACTGACATTGTATTCACTAACTCCAAGATGATACCAAGAAGGTACTGTCGTTTATGTAGAAGTTCTATTCTTAGACACTTTCCTCCAAATAAAGCAGTGTTGTCTCCTCACTCAACCATGATTGTGTAGACAGTCTCTTTAGACACTCGGTAGATTGGTTACAATCTGCCTTGGACTGTGATTGTTATTATAAACAAAATCGTTTCAAATATTAAGTGCAGGATAATAGGATAACAAAACACATATAAACAAAAAAAATGAACAAAAAGTGCATGGAATTATTTGCCAGATAATTTGACAGGAACGTTCTAAGACGTTACGTAAGAAGTGGTGAATCAAAGCTTAAGTATTATATCCTAATTCAAAGAGATAACCGCTAACAGATAACCACTGTCACAATCTCGTAGCAATTTGCTACGAATATAGATATAGATAGAATCGTAAAAGTGTAGGCTGCGCAGCTACGATTCGTAGCAATGCTAATGTAATTAAAAGGTAAACATTGGCTGCTAAATTATAATTAGGTTGCAGCTGTACTGTTTGGGTTTGACGCATTGTAACTATACCAGCAGGTCGCTTACTGACGTCAGTGCCAATCATCGGAAGTATGATTTTTCCGGTACTTATCATAATTGAGCGTAGGTGGTCGTCACAAGGTTTTCTGTATGCATGACATCATTACGTAGTTTATGAATTACATGGCAAACATTTTACTTGTATGCTACTGAATATTACCAATAAAATAATTAAAATAACTTAGCATACAATTATTACGCGTGTTCCCCTGCTCTGGGTTATATTGCCATCAACCAGGCACAAGTCCAGATTCCGAGCTGCTACTGGGAATTTCACAGAAAAACCGAACAATATTACTCGACCCGGGAATCAAACCTAAGTCCTGTAGCGTAGCAGCAGCGCTTATGATCAGTGAGCCAGTCATAAGATAAATATAGATATTTCGAGTATATAGATATACTCGAAAGTCCTCCGTGTCCAATATAATAATGCGTTTCGGATGCTGCCTCGTTTCTGTAGTGCATCGGGGATATTTGCCGATGCTCATATAGACTGTTTTTAAACAACGATTCGATAGACGTATGCCTCTCTGGTCGCTAGGGTGTGGGCCAGCTCGAACAGTTTCCTAAGCGTAATCGCTAATAGGCTGGACTGCGCTTATGTTGGTCATTGTTGCGCCACCTCCCACGGGATTGCGAAGCAATAGATTGCCGACTGAGCACATATCTACTTCACTCTAGAGACTTAAATTCTATGTTAGTACCAAATATAATTATTTGGTACTAACATAGAATTTAAGTCTCTTACTAATATAAAAAGTCATGGTCACTTGAATAAATAAAATTTATTATTATTATAAGCAGGTTTAAATCGGGTAAACCTCATATAATAATTACTGTGAATGCACACATTTTTACACATTTATGTCTTTAGTTATAAATCTCTACCTCTATAAACAATTCCGCAGAAAAATAAATAAAATATCAGATAACATTTACTGTAAGCTTGCTAAGGAAAACGAGGATCATGTCAACATGCTTCTCTGAAGCAACGCAGTAAATCCGATATCATTTTATAGTAACTTTAATAACTTTAATAAATAAATAAAAACATATCTTTGAAGCTTTCATTACTGATTAAGAAATAAACTAGTTCCAGTAGAAACGGAATATTTTCTAGAGGAATATGAAATTTAATCAATTTTACGCTCTATTTATAAGCGAATGGGAGAATGAAGTAAGCCTTAGATTTATTGGATGATAATATATATTGAGCTAGGTGGAAAGTGGTCCGGATATCCATTTATGAGTAACCCACCGTGAGTAATAAAATTAAGCATTAGGTGCTACCGAAAAGTCTCAAAAAGGAAATTGGAGTAACCAATACGTCCCTTCGAAGATTTTCGAGATGATAAAAATGAGTCAATGTGTTCGGCAGTTAACTACAAATAAATCTGTACAAATTCATACAAACAAATAAAATTCGAGTGTCTGTTTGTAATTTAAATTAACAGCTTTTCACTAAACGTTTATGAAAGAAGGTAGGTATATAGGTACGGTACTTACATAAAAAAATCCATTTCAATCCAAATCAATCTTTCAATCCAATCCAAAATTGTTGTTCTATATGCTATCTGTCTGTTTGTTCCAGCTAATCTCTGGAACGGCTGGACCAATTTTGACGAAACTTTCACTCGCTACACACAATAACTATCTGCTAGTTATTGTTGTAGGGAGTAACTTAGGTACTTTAAACATTAATTTGTGCCCAGTTGATGGCAATAGGCTAGTCCCGTATTATATGGGACCTAAACATTGGAGAACAATGGACCCTTCGGAGAATACGGGCGTGATGATAATTATGTCAGTCAAAATCAAAATAGTTTTATTTTCACATAGACCTTATGCAGGCACTTATGAAATGTCGAAACTAGGTGCACGGTTCCAAATTAGTCGTTTCCTATGGAGAAGAACCGGCAAGAAACTCCATGGTTACTCTTTTAAATTTTGGTTTTTTACAATGATATCTGCTATAATAATATATGGATAAGTACTAACAATATGAGAAAACAATCTAGAAATGTTTGTGAAATATATTACAGATCATAATCAGATCTTCATTATCATAATTATGTTAATGTTATCTAACTGCTACTCTTTTAAACCTAGGTACCGATAGAGAAGCTAGATTTCCACCACTACCTGCCGATGTTCTTCGACGGTCTTGCAGAGGGCAATTACCCCTACAACTTCATCGTGGAGAGAGGGATCCACGACCTGATCACCAAGGGCTCCTATAAAGTTCTACCTGTGGTGCCCCAACTTATTATCCCTATAAAAAGTAAGTCTGATTTCTTTCTTAATACTTATCATCATTTACTCGTTTACTGTCATACTATTGTGCCTCGACCATGAGTTTTTCTCACGAGACTCGCTAGCGACACCGTAAAATATTTGTATGGAAAACCCTCGCAGCGCCTCTAGCGGTTACGTAAGGAACTAAAATCTGCTATGAGATTACAGCGTTTCGATGCATAAAAAACCTATCGAAAGCCATTCGATAGAACTCATGGTTGAGGTACTGGGCACGAAATATAGACCCTTCTCATTTCGAGAGGTATAATGTAAATCTGACTGCCTCAGTGGTCCTGGGTTCAAATTCCGGGTCGAGCAAAGTGTTATTGGATTTTTCTGTGAAATTCTCAGTAGCAGCTCGGAGTCTGGATTTGTGCCCGGTTGATGGCAATAGGCTCGCCCCCTATTGCATGGGACCTTAACATACCAGCGAAATACAGAATACAGACGTGATGGTATGTTATGTTATGCAATGTAAATCAGGGTAATTTATTTTGAATAGGTACCTATATTTTGGATATGTAAATTACCTGGTGTTGCAAGCGTCCATAGGCTACGGTAACCGCTTACCATCAGGCGGACCGTATGCTTGTTTGCCACCTTAGTGGTATAAAAAAAATATATATCTTCTCATCCTAAGAACTTTAAGGAAGCTTAGGCTTGACAAAGGTGAATCAAACCTTAGAAGGATAACAATAAAGCAGACTATAAAATGCAGTATAAAAAGTGTACTCCTTGTACTCTAGTGTACTCTAGAGTACTCTTTGTACTCTAGTGTACTCCTTGTTCTCTAGTGTACTCCTTGTACTCTAGTATACTCCTTGTACTCTAGTGTACTCCTTGTACTCTAGTGTACTCCTTGTACTCTAGTGTACTCCTTGTACTCTAGTGTACTCCTTGTACTCTAGTGTACTCCTTGTACTCTAGTGTACTCCTTGTACTCTAGTGTACTCCTTGTACTCTAGTATACTCCTTGTACTCTAGTGTACTCCTTGTACTCTAGTGTACTCCTTGTACTCTAGTGTACTCCTTGTACTCTAGTGTACTCCTTGTACTCTAGTGTACTCCTTGTACTCTAGTGTACTCCTTGTAAACTTTTACAAGGAGTATCGTATAGCGCACTGAAAATTACTCTCAGACGGCAACCACTCTGTAGCGATGAAAATGCTTAAGTTATTATCTGCTTGGAGTATATTTTGAATACTAAACCGGGTACGAATAAAATCATTGATGTGTGATACTTTAAGTTCTTCGTTTTAGCTTTAAACTATTTCCATTTGCACATCACGCCTGTATTCCTCGAAGGGTTGGGCAAAGGTGTACTAATATAGTTCGCCATGTTTAGTTCACATGTAATAGCGACCGTCGCAAATCGAAACTCGAAGCTGTTACTGCGAATTTTAGAAAGATCCCGTAACAAGTCTCGATCTACTAACTAGACCGTTTACGTTAAGCATTGATAACCTGTGTTTCGATTGTTTAGCCTAATATGCGCTACTAGAAAAAAAATATCGTCATTTATCTCGTGCCGAAAGTATGACTATACACGAGATAATATGACGACAAAAATTTCTCGGGACACGCATGTTAACCTATCTATCTACATAAACAATTGAAACATACGTACAGTACACAGTACAGTACAGTACAGTAAAATGTATCATCAGCTACAAAACCATTTAATTGAAATAAGTACATTGATACACAGACGCCCTAGCAACGAAGCGTCCTCCTGTGCTGTGTCACGCGCTCAAATGCATCCAGATGTTAGTGACGGGCTGCGAGAGGGTTGGCGAGGCGCTCGTGCCTTACTACAGGCAGATTCTGCCCACACTCAACCTGTTCAAGGATAAGAACCGTGAGTTGTCACCTTTGTTTTGTAGAGTAATTAATGTAATTTGTGTTTTATCGTTTGTGATTAAGGTAGATGTAAGTAGGAGCGATTTTTACCGTTACAATAACAATTTATTTTATTTAAAAATCAACTCTCAGTAAAAAAACAAAACACAGTAACACAGTAACAAAGTCACAGTAAAAGTAGTTTCTAGAAAAATCATACGTTTTTTTTTCCTTAATTGATTACATTTTTAGTTTTTGAACTCACATTTCCTTGCTAAATTCATCCTATTGTGTATTTACTTAAGCGATTCTCTCATAAACAAACAAAATTCAACAGTAGCTTAGAATGTAAATTCAATATTAGTAAAGATTTATTACAATATAATCAAAAATCTTAACTACTTAATTAAGTATAAATCATCATTTAATTCATGCTAACAAATAGCTTTTCTAATCCTCTTTATTGCGCCAAAAAGCATCAAACATTCCAAACATAAAATTCTCCGTCATACTCTAAAACGCTGACAACCACCAAAATGTCAAAATCGCAAATGTAACAACAAAAACCCGAGACGTGGAACTCGGTAACAATGCGACCTTGTCACCGGCGGTGAGAGGGCCCCGCCACGAACGCCAAACGCCCCGAACGCCCCGAATTTCACAGCCACATGTAATTAATCTACCCGGATGCCCCGACAAGTCTATTAGGCTGAAAACAATATCTTCTCGGCCCTCCACGTGTCAATTATGAGGTGAAAATGATTGATGGAGTCATTGACGCAAATCGAGTGTAGTGACGTAATTAGGTTTCGAAATTGGATGCTCGAAAGTAAGAAGGTTTTATGTATCAATTTGTATATTTTTTAACGCATACAATGGAGCAGTGGGTGTAGTAAAATCAAATGATCAAATTTAAAATATTGCGTGATGAATGTACAATCAAATAGCATTTGATAATAAATAAAATAATATTTTTATTGACATTATATATTTTTCTACATTTATATTTGCAACTTGTTCAGAATGCGGCATACTTAATATAGAACAGAATAAACTGAATAACAGCATAAGCAGATATTATAAAAAAATCATACAGGTACATTTAAAAAAAGCAAATCCTTTTAACGCGTCAATTTCAAAACTGAATACCGACAAAAAATAAATTCAACATTCTGCGGCATGAAGTTCACATGTCGAAACTTTTTTCTGATATTTCATTATAACTAGTGAGGTGTCAGCGGCTTCGCATGCGCTGAATTAATATACCAAAAACCTCTTTTGAAAAACGGTCCAGGCGTGGATAAAATGTCATAAAATACAATCCGATTGGTTAGATTTATCGAAACTGACGGAAAAGCAGTCACTTTTCTTATTAGTATGCTTTTTAGTACTAGCGACCTGTCCAGGTTCCCCGTGAATTTGAATTTCTCGGCTTTTCTGTAATATATGCATATATTATACTACATTTATAAACTTTCCTCTTGAATCACTAAAACTGCATTGAAATCAGCTGCGTAGTTTAAAAGATCTAAGCGTCCAAACAGCGTACACAACCTGTACCCTAGCGTTGCTGTTGCTTAGAAAATGTTTACAACACCGCATTTTGCTAACACTATTTTTCTAATACTAATATTCAGCCTCATCTGGTTAAACTGGAAGATGACCCAAATATAAGAAAAGCCAAGAAAGATGAATGATGGATGAACACTCTTATTTTCTAGGTAATATGGGATCCGGCATCGATCACACGACAACGCGCGGTGAGAATGTCGCAGATCTTATAGAAAGCACTCTTCAATTGTTGGAAAGATACGGAGGGCCTGACGCTTTCATCAACATAAAGTACATGATACCAACATATGAATCAAGTGTACTTAATTAATTAAAAAAAATCTAGTTTTCACTTTATATTTACTTTCAAATTCAACATAAACAACACATTAAATCATTTTAATCAACATTGTTGGAATTATGTTGAATTTGAATTTTATTATAATCAGAGTTTGAATACTCATTTTTGTTACACAACGATATTATGTGTGGACTCAAAATATTTAATTAATCTATTAAAATAGATAATAATCATGTGCTTTGATTATTACATCGAGATTTTACAGTTTTATATAGTAGAATTTTGAGACATTTATACTTATAATCGTAAAATTCGTGTGCAATTTTAATTCTAAATAATTATTGACTTAAATGTTGTAGTATCTCTAGAAGTAGGGTAGATGATTCGTAGATTATGTGTGGTTGAAAGACAAAGAAGCGGTGTACCGCAACCAATTTCAAATACCGCGCGTATTCAATTAATGTTCTACATTATATCAACTTCAACATTTTTAATCGTGTTGGTTGTTTTAAGACTTAGAATAAAAGCAATGTTTATTAAAATTGTTATTCTTATTATAGTCATTATCTTAATTTAATCGAATTTAATCGTTAATTAATTGTATTAATAAAATTATGCTACCTAGGCTTTGTTTCGTTAAAGTTTGCGATTTATTCTTTTTATTTGTTATATCTTATTATTATTAAGTTTTGTTTATTTTTCTAATAAATTCAGCGTGCAATGAATATTTGTTTCTTTTGTTATATTTTTTGCATCAAAAATATCAAGATACCTATTTGGGATTTTATTATAGGTAATTAATTTTATTAGGGTTATTTTTGTCAGGGACGGATTTGTAGGCTTAGGTATAAAATTTCAGAACTTTTTTAAGTGCACCAATTGATAACTCCGGGCCATAACCCGATAAACAATACTCTCAATACAGTAATAACTCGCAACATTTACTATGAAATCAAAATCTCGCAAACGTGGATGTTTAATGAAACATGCGTCAACCCTAAATATTTCACCGATAATTACATATCGATGAAGTTATACCCTCTGGGAGGTCGCAGTCAATATTTAGATCAGCCGGGCGAAGCAATTTACAATCTGCGAACCCGAATCCAGGGTGCTATGTATGCATGCAATTTGCATAGACTGCTTCTGTTTGGGATAAACCCGTCCCAGCGTATGCATGTAAGTGATGTCAGATTATATATATGACTTGATTTGAATTTGATGGCGCCTTGATTGTAATAGTCTTGTTATATGTTAATAGAGGATTGAGGACACGACAATCGTTACTTTATAAAAAGAGTAAGTATTACGAGTTATAATTAAGGTAATTATTATCTACCCAATTCAATATTTGTTCTAACTGCTATGCGGTCCCAAGTTCGATTCCTCAAAGGTCAAGATGTTTTAAAGGGTTTTGTATGAAATTTTTAGTTGAATTAATACCCGGTTAAATACTACCTATATGGCCTAAACATACCAAAGAACTGAGGGTTACATTAATATACTTCTGCCTACCATTCAGAGAATACGGGCGTAATGGTATGTTATGTTAGGTAAGAGGACAAGACAAGATATGTCTTGTCTTGCAACATTAAAAACATACCTTCAACTTTAATAAACAGCCTAAAAATAAATACACAAGAAGTACTGCTTCACAATATCGGGTAAGGCCATATGAGATACGTGACGTCAAAGCGTTGTACGACAGTATTGGTGCTCTCACCCTACTTGTAGCAGCAATATATGACGAGAACTGGCGCTTATACCCTGTGCCGTAACTTGCAAAAGCCTTTGAGTCGGATTTTGAAATATTGTTAATTTTTTTAATATTCCTTTAGTGGCTTTATTGCTTTTGGACTTACTCCTTCCTCTAAAAAAACTGCTTCAAGGACCTTGGTTTTTGTTTTAATCTGCATCGTATTACCTATCACTATAGATAACTAACATACCTTCACGCTTCGATTCCCTGAGGGGTTAGTCTATAGTATATTTATGTCCCATAAGTCCAAATTCCGAGCTGCTACTGAGAATTTCATAAAATAGCCTAATAACATTTTGCCCGATCTGAGAATCGAACCCAAGACCTCTGGCGCAGCAGTCGTGCTTAGAAACACATATTATAAATAGCATAGGTACAGTTACGAGCAAAAACATGTATGTATAAATTAGGTTAGATTGGTTGGTTGGTTAGATAGAAAACTAGGTCATCAAAAGCCCATACAAGTCATCCCAAATTTGTACTGGAGGTACATAACAGCTGTCAAGCTAATAGTTTTAACATGGTTATTACCATGAAATCACTATAAAACTGATAATAATCTCCCGCAATGGCGTACGTTTGACATTCCAACTGACACTGTCATTTTTACTATGAAACCATTACGAAACAGATAATAGTGTGCCAAAATGGCGTGATTTTTCTCAAATTAAAAGATTTTTTTCTCATCCCCCAGTCAACTTAAAAAAAATACGACTATAGTTTTAACCAGCGTGTTAAAGAGTATTTTTTCCAATAAGTGTGCTTTCGGTACATCATTTTGGGGCGATTTAGATGACCTCCTTTGTGGTATTAAGAATATATTCAAATTCAAATTCAAATTCAAAATATTTTATTTCAATTAGACCATATAGTTAGGTACTTTTGAAACGTTAAATTAGTTGCACGGTTCCAAAAAAGTGGGTCTTATGGAGAAGAGCCGGCAAGAAACTCCATAGATACTCTTTTTAAAAAATATGTGTGGTAACAGTAACAATTGTTGTGAATAGTAATGAGGATGATGCAGCTTGATGTGTAGTTGCAGAGATTAAAGAGTAGGTAAGTATTACAATTGAAATTACTGCCATAGTAGTAAGAGCCGACCAGTCCCGACAGACAGCACCCGTTCACGAGCATGACGTGTGTATCGGCGCCGTTTGACTCAACCATGTTGTAGGGAATAAAATGACCCGACACACAGCGCCACATATAATATTTAAGAACCGATACTAGGTATAGTGATATTGGTGTTTTATCAAATTTGCAATCGTTCATTTGTTAAAAATCGTTTTAAGCACTGTTGTAAGTATTTATATGTTTATGTTCGAGACTGTACAATTGTACATACTTGAAGAAGCAATTTCTTCAAAAATTATGTTTATTTGCAAATATTTAAATTGAATCTATTGTTATTAAAAAAACATTGCACAAACATAGATCTACCTAACCTTTTGGGAATACAGGCGTGATGGTATGTATTGAATTATCTTTTCTCAAATATTATATACTACTACGGATTATGAGTGACATCTCCCCATCAACGTTTGTCCGTATAAGAATACGTATATTAATATAAATTGAGCAGGGGCCAACCGTCTTAGGAGTATATTTATCAGCTGGCTGCAGACGCGGTCTGGATTCAAGGCGACACCTTTTTAGCCCCCGAACATTTATAACAGGGGCACGAAGATGTGAGGTCACTGGATGGGTTTGCTACCTGACGCCGGAGAGCGTACCTCATGGTAACTACAAAATATCAACATGCCTTTATTCCACGAAGTACAAGCGTCTATATTTTTCGATACAATGGTAAGTCAATACTGAAATAAAAGTGAAATGTATATATTACTAGAAAATAAATAATAATTTCGTCGAAACTTATGTTATTTTTTATTTCTCAAGAAACTAGCTTCGCTAGCGGCATTCCCCGCGTGGTCTGGGTATTTTACACCCAGGGATAGTGTGGCTACGGTGAAATAATATTTCAAATCGGTCCATCAGTTTCGGGCCCTATTCAATTCAAACAATCAAATCTTTCCTCGTTACAATATTAGTATGATAATAAGTACAAAGTCCTTACAAATATATGTATAAGTGCACCAAAAACTGTGTTGTCAGTTTGACCGTGGGAAAGAAAGTTCTCGCCCTACTTTACGAACATATAATAACGGACAAAGTACAACCCAATTGGAACAAATATTTCAGGAACACTTACCATTACCATGAACCCTCCATACTCGGCGCATAGTGGCGAGGTGAAAAAAAGAATGCATGAAAGCAAGACAGATCGATAAATATTTTGTGATGATAAAAAGATAATTACATTTATATTATAATTATAGAAAGTCAAATAAATACTTCAGGCAGGCCTTAACCTTTTCGACGCCCATCTATTTGCTACTATCTATTTCTACATCTATTTCCTGTTTGCTACCTTAGTGGTATGAAAAAAAAAGGATAATTTATACTTCTCCAATTTTAGAGTTCAATGTGTAAGTGCATGAGTAAGGTGCCAAATTCAAGCTCATCTAGTAGTTACGTATCCAGGTCGCAAGCGTCTTCAGACACGAATAATTTATCTTGGCAGCAATCAAGGGGGTAATTTTCGTGAAGACTGCGCTTCAAAACTATTTCACTAGTTTTCACTGTTTCATTATTGTAGGAAATGAGGTTTTTTCTATGTAATTTATGATATTTAATAATATTTTATTAGTTGTTCAGTTAGTGTTTTAAGATTACTTTAAGCATATTTTATATTATCGTGCATAATTTATTTGTCAATATAGAGTCTTTAATGATGGAGATGCAAGAAATATTGGTGTATAACATAAAAAAACATTTCCAGCATCACCATTTAGCAAAAGGTTTAATAAGTTCACAAAACAATATTGGTATAAGTAAATATCTTTCTTTTTACCCTGCTATATGAATCTCTCCTATGCCAATGGTACTTAATTGTCTTTGTTTTGATCATTGTCCACAAAGAGATTTAAAAAAAAAGTAAAAATAACACCCGTGCACTATTATAATATAATAATATTTATTATTATTAACCTTATGTTAACTTTCATAGGTCCAATTGCATACATTTGCAGTGTACACAGATCACTGGATCAACAATCAACAAAAACAAAACACAAATTCACTGTATATAGAAAACAGTTTAAACACAAAACAGATTGAATACACGACTAGACAGCCAGACAGAATTGTCTTCCTTTTTTAGTGATCCGATTTC
Source organism: Acronicta psi (assembly GCA_946251955.1). Lineage (NCBI taxonomy): Eukaryota > Metazoa > Arthropoda > Insecta > Lepidoptera > Noctuidae > Acronicta > Acronicta psi. The sequence goes on along the minus strand of OX276475.1, from coordinate 1,614,311 downwards.
CTGACGTTGCTTCGTTTAATGAGAACATAATGATGAAAAATATGATGCTGCAGTCTTCGCCCCTGATATTAATCGCGGCGATTTTTCTGAAGGCGACTTATATCAGAGTCTTAGTGCTTTTTACTGTCTTTGAGATCTTTGCTTTAGTTTTTATTGTATTGTTATGGGAATTGTTATGAAGAATTATGAGTATTTTTAGCGTATGTGTGTGTTGTGAGATGATAATATTTCCTGGATGGCGATAGATGTCTTGGGGTGGGATTTGTGAATTCTGTATGCGGTTGTAAAGTAGGGTGTAGAAATATTGCAGTATTAAACATAGTTAGGGATCATACGATGGAGAAAATTGTTTTTATAAGGTCTTATAATGTAACACAGTGTCCTAGAAATATGTACCAACAGTTTCACACACACATTGTGTGTGTTTTTTGTGTGGATTAAAAATACATGTCAAATATAAAAAAAAACATTTTGGTTTATAGAGTTCATACTTGCACATTAATTATAATATTATGGTAAGGTAATCTATAAGATAATATTTTTTTTAGTATCTTCTTTATAAATAAAAATGTAAATGTCCGTTTATTCAAAATATCAAATCCAACATTATTTCTTTGGAGTAATAATGTTTCATTTTATGCGGAATTTATGACAATTTCAAATAATAGCAGCTTATAATCCGGCTTAATTTTTTTTATCGTCCAATCAAACTAACAATTTAAAAAAAAGCAAAGCTTTGAAAATGAAAAGCGTACAGAACGCACTGTAGTATTCATAAAAAAAAATATTACATCGGACTTTGATTTCGAGCTATCCCACTTCAAACAAAATAGCTACGAGTACCGATACGAATTAGTTTCCAGAAATAAAACACAAAATTCGGCCCTGTACAGTGCAATCAAATTATGATACTCGAGTTTCAACGTTTCATTTCATTCAATTCGAATGTATTGTTGGAAACACAGGCAGGTATTTTGTGTTTATTTTTAAGCCTCATGGGGTAGCTACAAATATGTGAATATCTACAAATATAATAATACCGTTTACTTTTCATACCGATATGAGGTAAAATAATTCACTATAAATCACATCTGATACTAAGGTTTTATAGATTTTTGTAAAGTGTGTGTAATTTATGATTGACTGGATAACGTAAATACCAATACTATCACGCCTGTATTCCCCAAAGGGCTAGGACAGAGGTGTACTAATTTAGACCCACAGCTCGCCGGTATGTTTCAGTCCCATGTAAAAGGACGAGCCTATTGCCATCAATCGGGGACAGATCCGGACTCCACCGGGCATAGATCCGAACTCCTAACTGCTATTGCCTTGGGAATTTGACAGAAAATGTTGGGTTTTTCTGTACATTTTGCTCGACCCGGGAAACGAACCCAGGATTTTTATCGTAGCAATCCAGCTTGGAACCTCTAGACCAATGAGGCAGTCAGAATTAAATAAACTTAATCAGTAGCTAAAGTATTCAATTAAAGAAGCCAACTAATATAAATAGTCAGTCTTTTTCAATTTACTAATAAATTTAACACTCAAACAGCACAACGTCTTTAGAGATTAAAAATAATAAAGAAATTCTCTAGCCTCAGATGTTTACTACCAATTTGGTATTTTTCTATCGACTTCCACAGCTACGTAAACAAATTAGCACGATTTAATCTCGTTCCTTTTTAGGGTACCAGGTTCACGTCAAAATGGAACTTATTTTGCTGTTTTCAATAGAAAAACCATGAATTAAATCTATTCTAGCGTGCTCTATCGTGCTTAACCGCATTGTCGCTTAACATCAGGCAAACTGGCGGTCAAGCGTAGGCCTATAATGACTAAAAATAACGTGATATGAACCTCGTTCAAAAAACGGGGTAGGATTTCATTATCTTCTGGCAGCCAGGAACACTTTGACCCATGAGATCTTTTATGTTGTCCCCATTACCGTATATTCTTTACTCTTTGAGGACGTGGTTCATGAAGGCGGCTAACCCACTTCGAGGAAGGATCCTAAAGTCTTCTTGCTTCTGGTACCCGTTTCCGAGCAGACTTACCCGTTTCGTCGCCAGGACGTCACGATCACACACGATGTGCTGCACTGTTTCCTTGAATAGCCACAGGCTTTGCAGGCATTGTTCAAAGCCAGCTTCATTTTAGATAGAGAAGGATTTAGTTTGTATTTTGTTTTTAATTTCTAAACAAATTTTTCGTAAAATAAATTTTCGATACCATAAAAAATTATAAATGTTATTTTTTTATGTGAATTTTAATTTTAAATGTATCTTTTTAGATTTTTAATGGATTTTTAATCATCTTTTAATAAATTTTTTTTTTTATGTAATTGTTTAATTTTTGTGAGGATTTTTTTATGTAACATAATTTTTATAAAGTCGTTTTTTAATAACACCCCATTATGGACCAATGTCTGAAATAAAAAGATTTTATTTTATTTTATTTATTTTTATTTATAATTGGTGTCCCTTAGATTACACTTAAAAACGCTTGAAGTTCATATCAAAACATGAATGTGGGTGTTACTGGATTATAGTACTAAGTATAATAATTTTAAAGTGCATATTACAATAGCTGAACAACATCCAAGTATTAATAATTATTGATGCATCTGTTTATGCATGCTAGTGATATACGCACATTATCACTCACTCTTGTGTTTCAGCGCCGTGCTATCCCTTCGCCATTGCGTTGGGCGAATATCGGATGCGCTCAAGGCAATCTGTCACATCACTATCAATGTATCTGTGTTACTCCGTATTATGTTTCAACCGTATCGTGGATGTCTGTAATCAGTTACTTATCTTGCTAGTAAATGAGGTGTCGGAGTCAAAAATTTACAGAGTATTTATTGTATATGTTATAGGGCAGGACTTCAAGAAATCATGTCGTGAGTACAATTTTAACATACAACATACCATCGTCTGTCACGTCTGTATTCCTCGTAGGGTAAGGTAGAGGTGAACTAAATCTAAACTCACATTCACCGGTATATTTGGGATATACCGGTATATTTGGGATATCATAAGAGAGTGAGCCTAGTACTATTAACCGGGTACATATCCGAGCTGCTACTGAGAATATCATATCAAAATTCCTAAAAACTGCACATCTCTTACGCTATGGTTGAAGCCATGGGTTTTGAAATCACAAATCATATTTGCCTCGGCAGATATTTAAATTCTGGGCTGACTTTACAATCGAATCTAGAATTGGACCAGTCAAGAATTCACAATACATTATTATTTTTATACGGAACTACCAGAGTTTCATATTTTTATTGTGAGAAAAGCGGAACGACTCGCTAATTGAAGTGCAATGGGAATGAACAATTTTATTTTGATAATTAATCTTTGAGGCGTGCGCAATGCGCATTGAGTATTTGTTCTTTGGACGGGAGGGCGCGGCTTAAATTTATTGGATTCGTTTTGACAACGTTATTAACAGTTAATAACTTGTTATTGAAGTTATATTCGTAGGGTTGCCAAGAGGTTATCTCTTTACGAATTTAGTATTAAAATTAGTCTACGGTACTTAAATACAAAATATCTCTAGCGGATTCAGCATGAAACATATTTGAAATATTCAACACCGAGGCATTGGTTCTGAATAGCATCCCCAATAAAAACTATAGGTACTGGCCCAGCTACGTATTTTTACTAAGCACGACATTTTAAAAAAAAAAGGCCTAACCGGGTTTCTTGGTGATATTAGTTCGAATCGAACTCGCCACCCTTACCGCAGGAGGCGGTAAAACTACTGCGCCTTTAATGCCATTTCTATCTTTCTCAATGTACCTATCCTCCTAGATTTAAGCTTTTTACATTTTCCCAAACTAAATACCATTGCATCAGGATTCTCATTAGTTTAAAAAATATATATAACATAGGTATAACAGTGAGACGTTTTTAACAAGCACAGCAATAAAGGGCGGTGCAGCACGGTTAAAATAAATCGCAGAGAGCCGGAGGTATCTGCCACTTAGAGCGGCCGCTGTTACAATGTAGTGTAATGCTTTTATACAGTGTGGTGCGCACTTTACAGTAATGAGAATGTACGAGAGACAAACATAACATGAAATACGCCTATATATCCGAATGGTTCGGACATGTATAGTCAAAGTTGGCTGGTATAGTTTTAGGCTCAATGTAATAAGGAACTTTTCAATAAAGTGGCGATGACATTACACCGACTGCGTGATATTTAAAATAGCCACAAAAAACTAGGGTTCGAGGCTGTTACCATTTAATTAGCCCAGTATAAAGTAAATTCTAAGAGAATATCTTGAATCTATTGAGAATAATCATTAAAAAATCACTGTCAATTGTCACAACCTAGGAATAATAACTGGAAATACTAAAAAATGCGTAAAACAATATAACATTGCCGAATACAAAACATACATTACAGTGAAACAAAGACACATTTTTAAGAAATTTTTTAGACCCACGCTACGCTTCTGTGTAATAGGCAGTCACTTTTAGACTATTTTACAGCATCGCCTAGACAAATTTTGCAGCGAGATAAGAAAGAAACAGGACAAAGGGGGCATTACTGCGGCTTGTGGCTCTTAATGTGGATTATGGGAGAACGAATGACGGGGTCGAAGCCACCCCGCTTAGTTTTACGCCACGGTAATCGAGATTAAACGAATTTCGTGGCCACGGTACGGTGTGATTGCGATTTTAGAGTTTTATGGTGACGCGGCGGGGTGATTATATTTATGCCGTGTTTTGTTTTAGGGTTAGGTTTAACAGTCGGTGAAAAGCAGGTTATGATGTAATTTGGGAAAGAAATAAGTCCAGCAGAGATTAAATATATGTAAATTTTTATACAGAACTAGTGGTCCATCCCGGTTTCATACGGTTAGAACATTATAGCCTATGTTCTCTGTAGCTTTCTCAGTTTTCTTTCTCTTGTAAGTTTTTGAGTTCCTTTCTCTTTATAATATTACTGTGTATTTATTCAGTAAGTTTCTCTCTAAATATCCGTAAGTATTGGCCGCCCATAGGCAGAAAATAAAGTGAAAAAAAAATAGGAAGTACTCATTAGTACGTAGTAAGTACCCGAAAATATACGATACTTTTATAAAACTTCTTTCTCTTAACAAAGTTAAAAACATTCTATAATCTTTGTAAGTACTTAGTAGATACTTGTTCGTAATTCTTTTCCTACCCTCACAATATAACTGAGATGTACTGACGACACTTTTTCCAAGTAAATACATTTTCCTGTACTTCAAAAAGAAGGAAATCTGACGACAAATATAGTTAAATATAAAGAAACAACTAAGCAGGTAGGGATTACGTCACGGCAATGTTTTCCACTCGATATGAATAGTGGGGATTGGTTCGGCCCGTCGGCCTCGTCCGTCGGCCTCGGCCTGTCTTGGGCTCGGCCCAGCGGCGCGGAAACATAGCCGGGACATGTGTTCGGATTCCCATTCAGATGGGAATAAACAAGATGGAAATGAGTGGTTTTTATTAAAAGAATTTTGTGTTATATTTTTCAAATTGTTTGTTGAGTTTCAGAGAAAGGGTATTATTTTAGTTGTGTCCAGTTTTATTTTAAATGTCACTGAGCTTTAAATATGATGGTTCGTGTTATCATAACGTAGGTATAATACATATAATATTTCTGCTAACCCGCATTAGGCTAGCGTGGTGGACTTTAGCCTAATCCCTCTCTAAAAATACTGAGAGGAGACCCGTGCCCAGCAGTGGGACAATATATGGGTTGATGATGAGGTATAATACACAAAATTACAAAGGAAAAAAAAGAACATACATCATCAATAAGAATAAAATGTAAATAACTTATATTTATAAGCAAATACATTATTTAAAACATGCATTCTACAGTTTGACAGATAGTTTATTGACAGATCCCTTTATTAAAAAAAAAAAACAAACTTTGCCTTGCCTGGGAGACAAAAGAACTTTTAGTGGATTAGTACTGTCTTGCATCGAAGATATTCTTCACTGGACGCCGATATCAATTGTATTATTAAGTTTCTGTATCGCTTTTATAGAATTAATTGGTACCGACCTTACCAACCACACATCAATAACCATTGCAGACAAAACCCAAACACACAATTATACCTACCGATGCAATTATTAGAGGATTACAACGACACGAGCACAAAGCGGCGAAACAATTAATACGGACAGGGTAACCGATCATGTGGCTGACAGTAAATCAATAGGCAACTCATGATGACGCGTACTGCACGATAATTAAACGTGTACGGTTAACGGTGCCTTTACCTTGCGTGATGTTGGCGATTTAAATTGTGAATTTCATATTTACAAATAACAACAACTTACAAAACTATCCTCCAAGAGCGTAGTTTGTTTCTGTACCTCAACCAAGTTCAAGTTTATAAATCGCTAACGAATTGCTTTCGGTAGGTGTTTTACTCGTAAAACTCATGATTGATTTTAGTTCCTTACGTTACCGCTAGAAAGGCATTGGGGGCGATTTCCATACATTTTTTTTCCATACATTGTTATCGAAAGCAATTCTATAGCGACTCATAAACTTTCATAGTTGGGGTACTGTACCTCAACCATGAGTTCTATCGAATGGCTCTCGATAGGTTTTTTACGCATCGAAACGCTGTAATCTCATAGCAGATTTTAGTTCCTTACGTAACCCCTAGAGGCACTGCGACGGTTTTCCATACAAATATTTTACGGCGTCGCTAGCGAGTCAACTGAGAAAAACTCATGGTCGAGGTACTGGTATCCAATACTTCATTGTAGATACTTTACAATTGTTAGCAGTTTGAAGTCGAGCACGCTCAGATATTTTCCTTTAGTTGAGCAATATCTAAAGCATTGCTCACCACTGGGCCGAGGCGAATAGCGAAACGGTGAAGATTTCTAACAGTTTGTTAGCCATTACTATCGGTATGAAGAGAGTTATTCAACCGACTTAAAAAAAAGGAGGTTCTCAATTCGACTGTATTTTTTTTTATGTTTGTTACCTCAGAACTTTAGACTGGGTGAACAGATATTGATGATTCTTTTTTTAATCAAAAGCTGGTGCTTACAGATTGGTCCCATAATTTTTTTTTCGCAATGCGGTGAGCGGTTGTAAAAATATCGACGAAAATTAAAAAAAATGTATACATAGATGATATTATGGTTTACTCTGAAACCTCGCTGTCTATGTTAGTGAATTTAGGTAATTCATTTTTATATGTATAGATTTTACATACCTAAATGGGATGGCACCTTAACATACCGGCGAAATTTGGGTGTACATTAGTATGCCTCTACCTACCCCAACGGGGAATACAGATGTGATGGTATGTTAGATTTTACCTAGTTATACCACTAGTGGTACAGTGCGCGGCCTGTAAATGGAAGGTCCCGGGTTTGTTTCTGTTTATGCCCGATTTCAAGTTTATCTTCTTTTATTTGACGACGTCTGTGGTCTAGTGGTTCGTGTACCGGACTGCTGTTTACGATGTCGTGGGTTCAATTCCCACAAGACACAAACATTTTTTGTGATGAACTTAAGTGTTTGTGTTTGTCTGAGTGTTTCTGATGTATTATAAGTATGTATTTACAAAAAAATAATATTATATCCATTGTCTAGAACCCATAGCTCTGCTTAGTTTGGGACTAAATGGTGCTGTGTAAAAAGTCCCAAGATATTTATTTATTTATTCTAAAACACATAGTAAAGACATGATAAGCTGTCGAGTTCCACGTGAGTACACATACTAACTACGTCTAAACGCTTCACTGTACCCTTCCGTTCACATCGACGCACGTCGTTATAAGTTACGAGCATTCCTGATATACAAGACATCGTGGACTTTATAAAAGGTGTTAATTTATATCCGTGTTGTTAGAGTAAGTGTAAAAAATATGCAGAAATAAATATCATTAATTAGTCGAGGCCTTTGCTTAATTTTGGGACAGTTAGACGGGCTAAAATAATATCTAATAATTATTAATCGTTAACCTTTTCTACACATAAAACATTATGTCCTTGAGACGAATGGCTTAATACATCAATGTCATGCACAATATCGCAAGATATTTACAGCTACTGGATACTGACAATACAACATGCAGATAATTGGCTCCAGATTCCAATTAGGAGGCGATCGATACACAGACTAATTCTATACACAGCTACCTGTTTGTCATACTAATGTTACCCGGATCTTCGCGTTTGAATTAATTGATTCTGTGACGTTGAACTCGCGAGCTTGTTTGCTGCTTCATCTTATTTGAAGGTAAGTTATGTTTTGAATAGTTGAATATCTTTCAAGAATAAATCTTGTAAAACCAGAGAACATCGTACTAACTAAACAAAAATTATGTCTGGACTTTAAAGAGACCATGATTCCCCAAGATTGGCGATTTTTCTTAGAGGTCGTCAGTATGGCAATGTCGGTGACATCTAACTTAAAAAAAAATTATAACGTTGACTTACATACCATCCAAGAATGGAGCTTGACAAAGAACTCCTAAGGAAGATGAACATGCCGAATGACGCAATGACGTCAATAAAAATCTTCAAAAGGAATTTCAAAACGTACGTCCCCACAAGGGAAGAATGGAAACAAGGACTGTCGCCAAACACGGACAGCCTAATATGGTACACAGACGGCTCGAAAACAGAATCTGGTACTGGAGCAGGAGTTTACTCAAAGTCGCAACAAATATGGAGCAGCTTAGGTAAATTCACCACGGTCTTTCAAGCTGAGATGTATGCCATCATCGCTTGTGCAGACGAAAACATAAAAAGGAACATAGAAAATAAAAAGATCTATATTCTAAGTGATAGTCAGGCATCAATAAAGGCCCTAACTTCTTACAAAGTTAACTCTAGACTGGTCCTCAATGCCATTAAAACGCTAAACAGGCTTGGCCGCAGGAACAATCTGCAGTTAGTATGGATCCCGGGGCACCAGGGCATCGAAGGAAACGAGAAGGCTGACGAGTTAGCTAGAACAGGATCAGCGAATGCAATGATTGGACCAGAACCATGCATGGGGCTACCAACATGCACCATTAAAAAGGCCTTACAGGACTATGCCGATATGAAACGCATAGAGGAGTGGAACAACAGCCTAGGGTTAGAACACTCACGACGTTTCCTCGGCTGCAGCACCACAAGAGTCTCGAAATTCGTTCTGAGCAACAGAAGAGACAAAGCCCGAGCTGTCATTGGAGCTCTTACAGGGCACTACACCACTAATGACATGCTCCATAAAATGAAGCTAGCTTTGAACAATGACTGCAGAGCCTGTGGTGAATTCAAGGAAACTATGCAGCACATCCTGTGCGATTGTGACGTCCTGGCGACGAAACGGATGAGTCTTCTCGGCAACGGGTACCCGAAGCCGGAAGATTTTAGGTTCCTTCCTCTCAGTGGGTTAGCCGCCTTCGTAAACCACGTCTTCAAAGAGTAAGGAATATACGGTAATGGGGACAACACAAAAGATCCCATTGGGTCGAAGTGTTGCTGGTTGTACCAGCCCCCGTAAGACAAGATAATAATACATACCATCACGCCTGTATTCCCCGAAGGGTTAGGCAGAGGTGTACTAATGTACACCCACAGTTCGCCGATATGTTTAGGTTCCATGTAATAGGGGGCGAGCCTATTGCCATCAACCGGCCACAAATGCAGACTCCGAGCTGCTACTGGAATTTTAAAGAAAACCCAAAAACGCTTTGCTGGACCCGGGGATCGAACCCAGGACCTCTAGCGTAGCAGTCACACTTGGGACCACTAGACCAACGAGTCAGTCATTGATGACAACGAAGTCAGCGAGACATTATAAAAGCGTACCTTAACGTTTTAGTTAAAGAAACATACGATCTCAAACTGGGTTCAAACCTGCGTCTCTCTGGTGTACTGACACCGGACGCTTTAGTTAACTAAGCTGCGGAAACTGGAGGGACGCAGATTGGAACCCTGCCTGAGATTGTATTTATCTCCCACTAAATAGCATAACATAATAGCGTAACCGTTTTAGCAATAAACCTTTAAAAGTCATTGAAGTGTTTAATTTAGCAGCTTAGCCGTCTATACCACTTAGGTCGCGTATCCTACAAAGTTAGTAAGAAATATACGGTAATAGGGGAGCTTACCCCTAAGCAAATCCTGCAGTTTGTGTCAGCCGCAGGATTTAGCGGTGAACTCTAAGTTTCATCAAGCGGCGATCACAATAGACCCATCAGGGTCGATGTGATACAATAGCCGCGAACAACATAATAAAAAATAAAAAAACGGTAATGGGGACAACACAAAAGACCCCATTGGGTCGAACTGTTGCTGGTTGTACCAGCCCCCGTAAGATAAGATAAGATAATCCTACAAAGTTAATAAGTAAAAACACAATCAATACATAGTATAAAACAAAGTCGCTATCCTGTATGTATGCTTAGATCTTTAAAACTACGCAACGGATTTTGATGCGGTTTTTTAGATAATAGATAGTGATTCAAGAGGAAGGTTTATGTGTATAATACATGACCACGCGGGCGAAGCCGCTGGCGGAAAGCTAGTAAAAAATAAAACATTATAAAAATGTGTTAAAAAGTTCTCCAGAAAGAAATATGATTTAAACATAAACTTAGACTAAACTGCATCAATAACGTTCCAACTACATAAGTTCTAAGAAACTGATAACAGCTCCTATCTCGACCAGGTCACCTGGGAATTAGGTCACCGGGCCATCTGTAGGGCAAGGATTACTGGGCTTTCATCGCTCGTACAATACTGCGTCCACTGCGTCACGTCAGATGAATAACTTTGTCCCGTGATGAAAAGGACGCTTAGTAGTGTTGATACCTCGGCATCGAATAGGGAAAAGGAACATTTTATTAGAGGTTGACAACACGAATGGTCCCGTGGTTAAGCGTTCGGAATCTGGGATTGAGGTTCGATTCCCGTACGGAATAAATATTTGGCATACAGGTACCGACTTATAAACCCACGACACGTATAAAAGAAAGCCTACAGAGGCCTTTACGGTTCGCAAATTAGAGAAAGACTATAATTTTCAAAGGAAGGCCTGCTCGCCCTCACGTCTAAAAATACGTCAACATATCGATATAAACATGATACAGAGCTTAAATACAACGCTGAAGACTTACGGAATACCGTAAAAAAATCAAGCCTCCCGCCACCCAGTGACCTAATTCCGCACAGGTGACCTGCATGTATCAACCAATAGCAACCAAGTGCTTGTCAATTGGTTAACTATATTAACCAATGGTGGGTGCTAGGCGTGGCGTGGCATCATGCCAGCCATCTCGTTGCATCTTTACGCCTACACTTTACGTGATAAGAAGAAGTAAAAGACCAACTCCACACGACGGAAATAAATTACGCACACATCGAAACTAACCACATTATTGGTCAAGCGAAACAATCATGGGTGCGCACTACACACAAACTCCAACGTTTGTATATCAATGTGTGCGTGTGTGTATTATTGAGATAAACATTACGTGATACTTCTGTAATTTATATTGCGCCTGCACTTGTTGATATTAAGGAAAATTTTCACTTGCCGTCGGCGGGGCGGCGATACTGCCGAATGGTTGGCACTGTCTTGTATTCTTGAACCACGAATAGTATAGTTTTTAACGCCTCACTGAAACGATTATAGGCTTTATAATATTAAAGAAGAATGCCCATTGGGCTACAATGAGATAAATTTTGTTTCTTTAATTTTGCGAGCGCAAATGTTAGGTAGGTACAGGGCAATGTTTATAAATAAGAAAGTAAAGATATATTAAGTATTTGGTTAAATTTGAGAGTTATACGGAACAATATAAGATGTTACATTATAAAATCTCTACACTAATGTTGTCTCTATATCTCTTCAAGTCTTCATCTTGTGTAATTAGTTACTGTTCTAGTTGAAGTATGTTTTATTTCAACTAGAACAGTAACAATAATTGATGAGTTATAGGCAGGCATGAATGTATATATTTTTTTACTTTGTAGTCACATTATTCATTTTTTCGCAAAGTTAAACGTCGTTCACGTAACTCTAAGATATAAGTTATTATAACACTATTAATATTGAAAAATGTTAATACTTGTATTCCCTTCCATCACAATCCCTTATTAGTTCCCCCCCTCATCTCCCCTCTATTACACAACTTCCTTCCCTAAATGCAATTACCATTAATAATTTAATAAGCTCACTCTTCCTCTAAAGATTTTAGCTTTACTCATAACAAGGCCTCTTCACCTCTTAGGATCCTATTATCAGATTCATATTTAATAAATACTGAGATTCATCCGGTATGCGCTGTTTATTTTACCCGACTGCGCAACTTTATGGAGTAGAAGCTTGTTGCTTGTATTTGTTTTAATTCGTTTTTTTTATTATCCTCAGACGCTGGCGTGGTAGACCTAAAGTCCCTACAGATGTGTTTAGCTTTTAGATATTCACCGTAAAAAGTAGTTTCATTTCATACCGTATCATCACGCTATTCCTTAAAGAGTTAGGCAGAGCTGTACTTATATACACCCACAGTTTGCCGATATGTTTAGGTCCCATGTAAAATGAGGTGAGCCTATTGTTATCAACTGGGCACAATACTACACTCCTAGCTACTACTGCGAATTCCATAGAAAAACCCAACAACACTTTTATAATGTAATATTTTTATTTTTATCTTCTTTATCCATTAACTTATGTGTCAGATATATATACCTGTGATGTGTGAGAGACAGATACGTATGTTATTCAAATAAATCTATTATCAGGCATTTTCTCAAATGAATCCATACTTATATCCAATATCGCAAAACAAAAACTAATAGAAAACAAAGAGAGTAGCAAGCCAAACAGATTCGTATTACAAACTTAACATAACTACGTTTAATTTCAAATGTAAGAGAACCCGATGCCTCTCAAACTCGCGCTCAAGATAAATTAAAACTCAACTTGTGCTCAACATGAATTTATATGATATCTCTCAACTGCGTCATACGATATCATTTCTCTCTTAGTGGAGGCATTTGCTTTTTTAAGTGTTTTTTTTTTTATTACGACAAAGCAAAGCATCTGCTTTAATTCAATGTTAGCTTTAATACCTACCTCTGTATTCCTATGGAAGAAGAGTATGTGAAACTATGTATTAATAGGTAATTTATGTAATAAAATAAAGACAAGCACACAGCTGTTACTTAAGTATCTAAACGTAAAAGTAATTTAGCGTTTACATTGTTAAACAGTAATACTACTGGACAATGGATATAATATTAATATCATATTTATATGTAGGTACATACTTATTACAAATACGAAACACCCAAACTAACACTAACACTTATTTTGCATCACATAAATATTTTTGTGTATGCATGCAACCTTTATTTCTGCCCACAAAAGAAATAAAAAATAATTCACACATAATAATCGAAATCATTACAACAGCTATTCCAAAACATGTATGAAACACAAATGAAAAACAACATAAACACCAATAACAAAGCGATAACATTAAACCACATAACGAACGAGGTTTGGCATTCTGCCTAGATGCTATGACACAAGAAGTGCAATCTACCGCGACATTCTTTTACATAAACGCTGCTTGGATGGTACAAGTTACAAGCGGAGCGGGAGCGAGTGCATAAGCAAATGATTCACTTAAAAATAAATGGGTGGATGAAACTCGGCTCGGCACGGAGGCTCGTGGCTATCAACCAATCAGCAGGCTGCACTTGTCGCGGACAGTCTGTTGATGAGTTGATACATTGCGACCCCCTCCATGCCGCAAAGCATGTAAAGCCGTTGGTCTCGGTTTTCATACGAACATCCATGACAACCGTTATTGGTAGTCGCAGGCCAGAATCCTTACCAAGAAATTTTGAAGAATATTGCGTGAAAACCGACCCCAACATAGTTAGGAAAAGGCTAGAAGGAGGATGGATGCAAATTCAATTTTTTTGTAAACTAAGCTAATAATTTAATTTGATTTAAAATGTCATTAGAATTTAATAGGAAAACTAAATGACATATTGCCCGACCCAGGCGCTCATCTTCAGCAACCGCAATTGCAACTGCAGTTGAATTTCAGAAAGGCAATAAAATTTTAAAATCTCGCCCGCTTATGACTTACACCACACAAAGAGATCACATGCAAGCCATTTGTTGGGGAAAAGCTATGGGGTTGCAGTTTTTATTATGAAGCTTGAGTTTCGCCGGCATCGTTCTAACAGATGCTTTTTTCTTATTTAATACCACGCCTCAGTGAATACGTAATGTAACAGATGAGAACCACTTAGCAAAAAATTATACGCACAATTACTATTGAGATTTAGGAACGCTGGGAATTGTTGTATACCTACATGAGCTTTTGAATTATATTTGTGTAGTGTGTGGGTCAATGACCTAAGGCTTATATAAGAAAGTTACATAGGATAATCTTAATTGCTAACCAAAACAATTAATATCAAGACGAAATAAAATAATAAAAGTGTGGAGTGCTGGGCACGGGTCTCCTCTCCTCTCAGGGATTAGGCCATAGTCCACCCCGCTGTCCTAATGCAATTTGGCAGACTTCACATGCCGTCGAGAAAATCTCTCAGGTATGTAGGTTTCCTCACAATGTTTTCCTTCACCGTTAAAGCGAGTGATAAATTACGCACATGATTTCAAAAAGTCAAAGGTCTCGAGACCATTGACCTGGCAGTCCAGTGGTCATTCCCCTAGGCTATCACTGCTTATCATTATACCAATATAGAAAATTGTCGCAAAAAAAGTCTAAGTGTTTTAAAAAGGCAAATTTTTTGTGAATTGAATATACAGCAAAAAAAATATATTGTGTAACAATTCATCCGATAGAAATAATACAACAAATCACTTTATTCAAGCAAGTCAAATGGGTATACACGTAGGAGGTACTTATATCGAAGATTTAAAAGCGAGTCTCAAAATACTACCTATCCCTTGTAGACTAAATCAATAATCGCCTCCGCTTTACTTGAAAAGACAGAGTTGGGTGGCTTATTACTATTCTATATTTATAAGCAAATACGTTGCCATAATTATAATGGTTACGAACTTAGAAATTAAGTACTCGCGTACGAGAAGGGATCATAGCAAGTTCTAATGACGCTGATAATTCAATCAGCAAGCTATCTAAAAATAGTGAATAAAAGAAACGTAGTGTACCTAATAAAGTACTAGGGGCCTCGACATATTGTTATAATTTGACATTCGAATGAAAATGAAAAAAAAAACTTTGGAAAAGACATTAGTAACAGCCCGATTTGTCGAAAACTTGTGTCATTCCCATACATTTTATTTCTATTCGTTTTGTGAATAAATTGTAACTTGTCAAGGCCCCCAGATAATTCAGTCGCATACTGCAGTTTAAATCTCAACATAGACTGACGAATTACATTGTTAACAATTAATATGAATATCTTATTGTTCACGAATCTGTTATTCGGAAACACGAAAATTACCGATGTGTATAATCAATTTTGTACCACTGTAGGTACATTGATTGGTGCTCCCACCGGCTCGGCGTCGCGAGCTTCAAGTGATATGCTTGATGAAGCAGCCGATCAATAGAGCCGAGGAATGGGATCTCTAGAGATAGTTTCAGATATCTGTTGCTATTGTTTCAGGTTATTGGGTCGGCAAACTGCAAAATTACAAACTTGTTTTGCCTGTATTTGATCTTGCGTTGCAATTCGTCAATAGAATCTGTGAAGCTTTTTCGGTATTCATATAAGGTTGAATGGGCAGTCAAATGATCGGCTGCTGTTATTAATTGTTTAATTAATTCTAGTTTCTTATTGTAACCAACATTATTACCTAGGTATATTATACACATTATTTTTAATGCGTGTACTATTTATGTAGTCTGAAACGCTTGTATTCGTGACTAACTCAATAGGAAATTATGTAAATTGTATGTGTTTTTTAAATACAGTAGTGGTACTCTCAATTTACTGCTTATCTCTGTAGGAAAACATAGATAAGTAACTAGGTACAGTTCTCGACAAACTTATTGTCCGGGTTGAAGTTGGCACAAGCTATCTTTAGCCCGGACGTAAAATCGGAGAATGAAAATGACAATAAGTTTGGCAAGAACCTTATGTACGGTGTATGTACATACACATATTTGAATACAGTAGTTTGATGTATTTTTAACTATGCGTTGATTAAACCTGTTAACGCTTAAAAAATAAAAGATTAATTGACTGTGATTAACTTTGCAAATTCCTAACAATACAGTATTATTAATGAAACAATTGAAGTCAAAGGGTGGTTCACCACCTTCTACTAAGAAATTTTAAAACAGGCCCTAAGAGTTCTCACAAGCCAAAACATTCCACTACAGCAGTATCCTAGAAAAAAACTTTAGATAAAATCCGTTCCGCCGCATAATATTTCATACGAATCATTCAACAAACGATAGAATATCCTGACCTATTTGTTCAGAATTACTGTACATCAAATCAACCACCAATTTGTCAATTCAATGCACACAAATTCAATCAAGCAACATACATTTTATTTCTACGCGATTTCCTTTGTAAGTTGATTTGGAAAATATTCGCGCCGTCTCAAGTGCCGACGTTATTGTAAAATATTTCACATAATATAAAGATTATTGGGTACTAGACATCCCGTGGGAGTTCCGTCTCGTGGATATTAAATGCTTCTTATGTGAGTATCACAAAATCTTTAGCAAGCCATATCAGTTGTGATGATATGAAAACTCATTTTATTTATTCGTTTAATAATATGTCTTCATATAGAAAAATAAACTAGGGCTAGTAGATTGCGATTACTATAACGCTCACAGGAATTTTAGATATTTAAGAAATGATTGTGGTTTAAATTCCGAAACGAAAAGAATCAGAGATGCTCAATTAATTTTATGACAAATTTGTTTAATCTTTATAATTTTCTATTTGTTTACCGAACTACACAATGAAGACGTTTGCTTCTAGCCATTAAATTCTACCTTAAATGATTGCTTTATATACTTCATGTTTGCAGAATAAATTTATATTACTTTCCCTGGAACAACCCTTCATTTAAATAAACAATATTAATTTAACTATTACTTTAAACCGTTACAAAGGCTAACAAAACCTGAATTGTTTAGGCACAATATTTCAGTAACAATATTCATTTTAATTAACTGTGGAGTCGAATGTACGGACAAAAGACAATCGGATGTCCGCTCTAGGGTGGTGAAGGATGTTTAATAGGCACGATCACGACACGACAACGACTTGTCGAAGATTTGTTTCAAATCTAAGCTTCGGTAGTGTACCTTGCTGGGCTATGAAATGACATATTCCTTTCGGTATAATTTTAGATCAATAATGGTACGTATAATAGATTGACTGAGGTATACCTATTAAAGGCTTTCACGAGTGCTATACATCAATGATTAGTATATAATGTATCTATAGCTTAAAATAGAAGAGGAACCTAAAAAAATTTAAGAATGTTCTTTATGTTGTTATGTGGTAAATAATTATACTTCCTATTTTCTTCAACTGATTCCTAAAATAAGTAGGTAATAATTATATTATGTTTCTATCGAAATAATATTATTTTATAAAATATCTAAATAAATATTGATTTTTCTTTAAAATAAAAATATTATGAGGTTAATATTCTGTGATGCAAAAATTTTAGTTTGAAAGAGTTGTTTGCAAAAGACATTAAAGAGTAAACAAAACTAACAACTGACTATTAAAGATAACTACGGCCCTACAATAACCACCTAATACGCATAACAGTTGATGGTGAAAATCGCACACTATAAATAGCTTTCGGGTTAAATAATTCGGGATCTGGTAGCGGGGCGTCAGCGCCATTGACAAAGGTCATTCATATTGTACTTCACGCTTCGCCGGCCACACTAATTCTGATTATGTCTATTTGTGTCTATAGCCCGTCCAGGCTATACATGTCTATAGACACGGGCGAACGCACTCTTGTTAGTGTATTCGTGTTTGTTCCATAGACGTGAACAGGAATTTTTATTTTATTTATTTATTTATTTATTTGTTTACACACACAAAGTTAGTTAGGAAATATACAGATGCAGAGAATACAATGAAATGAGTAGGTACTAAGTGGTGAGTGTGGAGTGGAGTGGAGTGGTGAGTGGTGTGTGTGTGTGTATGTGTGTGTGTGTGTGTGTGTGCGTGCGTGCGTGCGTGTGTGTGTGTGTGTGTGTGTGTGCGTGCGTGCGTGCGTGTGTGTGTGTGTGTGGTGTAAGGGGCAGGCAGGGTTATTGGTTATGTCATTTGAGTTGAAAAACAATATCAATAAAACAATAAGCATAGGTACTATTTTGTTGACAAGAAATAAGTTTTAGCAAGGAGTCTGTACTCGTAGGGCCTGTTTTACCACGTCTGGATAGCCGGAAACCGGATAAATTAAAAAATGGAACAATATCTGTATCAAATTATCAAAGTAATTTAACGGAAAATTATCAGGAGGTGGTGAAACATTTTAAAGTATAAGTACTTAATACTTATTTACTGTTGTGCTGTTGGTCGGTTTCCACGTCTGGCAAAATATGGATATTAGGTTTTTTTATTAAATTCCTAGCAGCAGCCCGGAGTTTAGATTAGTTCGCGCCCCATATATCATAGGACATAAACATACCGGCAATTTTTGAGCGTACCTACTCTTCTGGCTAACACTTCGGGGGAATACAGGCGTGATAATATGTAACCGAGCAAAAATCCAGACTCCGGGCTGCTACTGGGAATTTCACGAAAAATATCGACCCGGGAATCAAACCTCTTACATAGCAGAACTACCAGATAGACCAATAAATCATTTAATTTTGTATTAACTCACTTAACCAAAACAAGCTCACATAGTTAAATCCTATCTATCTATCTAAACAACATTATAAATTATTCTTGCCAAGAATACTAATCTCAATAACCAAGCCACGTCAACAGCTAATTAACAAAATATTATTAAACATTAATAAATCAAAGATATTCACGTCATATTACGTCACTTTAATCGCATTACCTGACATTCACACATGTACAGTCAACAAACAAGGTAAGTATGCAGGCAGATAATTATTACATCAGTATTTTGACAAAGATTGTGTCATAATGTATTTCACAAAATGTGTTCTTAACTGCTTAAATACCAAACTTTTTGGTAGATAAAAAAAAATGTAGGTACCTGTGTCACTATCTATGCCGAAACACAGATGGCCTGGGCCTGTAAAACAAGTTGCAATTTGACATTCGAATCGAAAAACGAATAGAAACAAAATGTATGGAAATGACACAAGCTTAAGACAAATTCGGCTGTCACTAATGACACCTCCATACATTTTCTTTCTAGGTATTCGTTTGTCGATTCGAATGTAAAATTGCAACTTGTCTAGCCACCCTGTATACTTATCCCTTTTGTTGACTGTACATATCATATTGTGTGTATACCGACATACGAGATGTTATGTACATGTGTGAGAGATAACTTGTGTATGTATGGGTGTGATGACGTTGATGACACGACATTGTGGTGGCTTAATCATATCAAGGGCTCATTAATTATTCCCGTGGGGTGTGCGATGCCGATTCAATGCTGATGAATAGTTTGTTGTTATTTATGCGTTCGTGGACCTCGGAGATGGCATTAACTGCCATTGTTCTCGACGTCTTGGCGTGGGCTTGAAGTTCAAAATTGGTCGTTCTAAAAGTACTACATATTAGGTAGCCTTGTTTGAATAAATGGTTTATATAAGACTGTAATTTTTATTTGAAATTAGATTATAGGTGCTTTAATTTTGTATGTTTTTTAACTTATGCATATAACCGATTATGTTTATAATGAGGGGTAGAAAATGCCCTAGTCCATTTATTCGCCTCTACATTATTCGTGCATACAGAATCATATTAAAAAATATATATTAATTATCTACATGTCCTTTTACGTCGATAAAATAAATCGAAGACCTTTTTTCATTTCATCGTCTTAATTTAAGAGTCCATGTATTACAAATAGGGGCAGTAATTATTTCTGCAAACTTGAGATAAAAATCCTTCTTAGTGTGAGGTACCACCGCGTTTTCTGCACTTAGCCTCATAGTTGGGCCATTGTACGTGATATATAGGACTTTTTGGAACACGTAAAATCCACGGATATACTTACAAGCCAAAAATACATACAGTTAATATTGTGTTGACAGCAATGCTTAGACGAATAATAATCAGCGCTTACCTGTAACAAAAAAAAAACATTCATCAATATTGAAGCAGATATTATTTTATCCATCGGTTATTTAAAAAAATTATTAGATAATAGAAAAAAAATTGCAGATAACTAAGTGTTACGGGTCGTTTCACTCGTATCCGAAAAGCCTTCTGTGACAACTCTATGTCAAATTTTAACGAAATCTGTTCTGCAGGTTTATGTCTACAGAAATTACTTTCACATATATGGATAACATTCAATTTGAGCAAAATAAAAGACTGCAATAATTGCAAAATCAAATAATAATGAAAAATAGAACACATTAATTCGCGATAACCTTAATTATCTTCGCACGTGTGAGTAACATACTAATAACACGCACACATACACACGCAGTAACGTTAGTATCAAAGAAGCTTGTAACCGGAGAGGTACTAATTAACGAGTTTCATATCAACCGTATCGCGCCGCAATAATACTTGACTTGTAATTAGCACCGTCTTACGTTCCGCCCATAATATTATAACACAACCTCTGTAGCTACTTAAGGCATTTCTGAATATTATTTCAAGAGTTTTGAAGAGGATTTTAGCTACAAGAAACAATATAATTTCAATTGCAAAAACCGTTAATGTTTTTGTAAGAATACTGCCTTGTTAACGGGTAATTTCTTCGAAAAGCAACATGCTTATAAAGCCAAAGTTTTACAATAAGCGCTTTAAATATTCCGTTGCTAAGTATTACTGTCCCGATTTGAAGAGTAATGTAGTCAAAGAAAACTGACTGAGAAAAGTCTTTGGTGTCATTAAGGGGTTGTGGTTGCCGCTTGCCGTTGGGTGGAGCGTATGTTTGTTTGTCATCTTAACAAAAAAAAACACAGGCGAAACTAAACGAAAAAACGGTCAAGTGCGAGTCGGACCCGCACCCGCAGTAAAACGTTCCATAGATACCATTCACAATTAGTATCAATAAATTTAGTATTAGTCGTTTTAATATTACTAGAACTAGAAACTACTACAAATACGTATTACGGTTCAAGAGATACAGCCCACTGCCAAACAGACCGACGGATAGCGGAGGCTAAATAATAAGGTCCCGTTGGCACCCCTCGCGTACGGAACCCTAGACCGGCCCTCATTAGCACAGAACAGAGATGTGTGTAAAAGGCGAAGGGAGGCCTTTTCCCTTAAGTGGGACATTAATACAAGGCTAGATTAATATCGCGAAATCATGTTCAAAATGTAACAAGAATTAACTAATTTATAAATTAACAAATATTTCTGAGACACTTTTACAGAGCACCATCTAGACCCAAACTAAGCATAGCTTGTACTATGAGTACTAGACAATGGATAAAAATACCTTTTTTTTTTGTGAATACATACTTATAATACACTAGCTTTATAATTCACTACCGCCAGCGGCTTTTAGACGACGTCTGGACCGAACCGATTTGAAAAATTATTTTCAAATCGGTTCAGTAGTTACGGAGCCTATTCAATACTAACAAACAAATAAACAATTCTTTTCTCTTTATAATATTACTAGCTTTCCGCCAGCGGCTTCGCATGCGTGGTCTGGGTATTCCTTATAACTTTCATCCCCTATTTTAACCCCTTACAGCTCTTTTTTTGCAATGAAAAGTAGCCGATATCCTTTCTGAGGCTCTAGGCTATCTGTGTACCGAATTTCATTTAAATCGGTTTAGTAGTTTTGGCTTGAAAGCGCGACAGACAGACAGAGTTACTTTCGCATTTATACTATTAGAAAAGATAAGTATATACGTGTAGATAAGAAACTCTCGGACATACACATGTATATTAAACAAACACTTAATTTCATCCTAATCTACGCTATAATATTATAAAGAGGAAAGATTTGTATTTTTGTATGTAACGAATAAACTCAAAAAGTACTGGACCGATTTGAAAAAATCTTTCCATGTTAGATAGCACATTTATCGGGGAAGGCTATAGGCTATATATCATCACGCTACGACTAATAGGAGCGGAATAGTAATGAAAAATGTTGCAAAAACGGGGGAATAAATTATAAGACCACGCGGGCGAAGCCGCTGGCGGGAAGCTAGTTATAAATATTTGTGCCCTGTGGTACTCGAAGCTCTAGAACACAGACGTCGTCATATTTTTCATATTGAATACAGAATAATTACTTCGAAGCCTTGACATCAGAAGACCTTTGTCTTCCTTACAGAAAGACGACTGTCTATCAACTCTGTTATCCATATCCACTGTACTTAGCTTACCTTTGTATCGAACCTATTCAGACGTCAAAAGTAAAAATAGACCATTGATACGGCCCATTATCGAGATAAAAACAACATATCGTGTTACTATCTCCCATGCTTTCAACATATCCCGCTAATTAACTACACCAATACCCTATCAAGTTATATGACGTGTTTATATACAGAAGACAATAGATATTTTTTTATTATTCATTTATTTTACGACCCTGGATATCATTTATTTCCACAGATTTTTTTGACAGTAAATACTGTAAAGCGTATTAAATGTAATGTAAAAAATAGTATAGTATAGACACCATTTGGATTGAACTCCTCGTACCGTTATAAGATTTAACTTGTGTGGGTACCAGGGCTCTCTCACTAGGTTAGAACTTAGACCATTATGTAATGGATATAAATGCAAATGTATGTGTACAGTAGAGTCAAAAATAAATAAAGGTAAAGGAAGAAATTAAATTATCAAAAAGAAGAAGAAAAAATAATATAATTTACAAAAAAAACCGCTTACCGCGGTGTTACACGCGTTCATAAATAGTTTCCCAAACCCGTAACAATTTCCCAAAATCTTGTCATAAATTATAGTAGGTCTAGGATCTATGTTAGTCTAATGACAATAATAGTGTAAAGTTTCATCAAAATCCGTTCAGTAGTTTTTGCATGAAATAATATTAAACACCCATCCATATATTCTCACAAAAACTTTCACATTTATAATATTTAGTGGTAATCTACAATTTTCTTAATGAGATTTTTTTTATGTTTCCACGTTTAAATGGTACCGTATGATATATATAATATGATATACCATGTTTTGTTACATATAAAAATCATTCTCCGAAGCCGACCCCAGTAAAGTTGGAAAAAGGCTTTCCACGCTACGTTGGGACAGCTTTCAGTCTAACCAGATGCGACTGAATATCAGTATTTAAGAATGGCTGAAAACAGCTGAAAGCTGGCTCTGTGGCGTTTACGAAAAGAAACCTACGTCAAGCAGTAGAGGAATACGGGCTGATGATGAGTAATCACACTGTTTTTCATCCAAACAAAACCTGGTGACTGCCTCGTTGGTCTAGTGGTCCCAAACACGACTGCTACGCTAGAGGTCCTGGGTTCGATCCCCGGGTCGAGCAGTGTTGTTGGGTTTTCTGTGAAATTCCCAATAGCAGCTCGGAGTCTGGATTTGTGCCAGGTTTATGGCAATAGGCTCGCCCCCTATTACATGGGACCTAAAACATACTGGCGAAATGTGGGTGTACACAAGTACGCCTCTGCCTACCCCTTCGGGGAATATGGGCGTGATGGTATGATGTTACAAAACTTGGTTTCAAGCCAACATAGTTGTTACATCTCCATCAAGCAACAGCAATTCAATAAAAACTTACAACTCCAACAAAAACTAACAAAGAAACTAAAAATCAGATATTATTATCATTTTCCACAATGAAATAGCACTGAGTACGGGTGAAACGACGCATTTGACTTTAACAAATGATATTATAGCAAAAATGCAGTGTCTGAAAGTTAAAGAAATCGCCCAGTGAAAATATAGCGAACGACTCGCTTTGAAACCTTTTCGGTGATAAATTACGTTATTTTCTTAAAATTCGATCGGTTTCAGAAATGGTTTTAAAATCTTTGGTGAATTCTAGTCTTGGGAATTTGTAAGTGTATTAAAGTTGTTGGTTTAGTCTGGGAGTGCACTAACTCAAAGAAATAAAGAATAATATTTATTTTGGTCTGACACAGGAAAATACAGTAAGGTGGTTGATCCCGGTGGTAGTCAGAAGCCAGACAAATAATCTATCATTATGATATCTGTATGATGATTGTCGCTTCGTATAAAATACGTGTTGATATTAAGCAGCTTGTATTTTAAACACATCGGACCTCGACATCAAGTGCTGCAAGGAACTTGTTTAAGATGTTTGTGAAATCCGACTCCCTTAGTTTGTAGTTAGTTATTAATTAGTTAAAACGTGTTAATTTTTATTAATGTGATAGGAATAATGGGACTGACATGTTCTTGTTATAGAATAAAAGTCCCTATAATAAATAAAGATTAAAAAAAAAAAACATCACAACCCAATTTCTTGGCATTATCCACCGATATTCGCAGACTGGTCAGCCATTTTGGGCTTCTGTCTCCCACAAACAATTGTCAAAAAACCAGACTTAATTTATAGTTCATCATAAGATACTATCACGCTTGTATTACCCAAAGGGCTCAGCTATAGGTAAACTGTTGTACACCCAAAGTTTTTATAGGTCCCATCTAGTTTAAAATTAAAAATGCCTTGTAAAAGTGTCTTTGAATGACGTTTCATTTCATAATTTTCATTTCATTTCATTTCTCATGTAATAAGGGGGATCTTATTGCCATGAACCGGGTGTAAATCCAAGCTGCTACTGGAGCGCTGCCCCACTCGAGAATCGAAGCTAAGACTTCTACCGCAGCAGTCATGCTGACGACCATCAGACCGATGAGGCAGTCAACATTATAATCATTAATAGAACAACAATATTATGCTAAAACAACATTAATAACACACGTAGCAAAGGACACAGGTAGGGGGGTGAGAGGGGGTAATAGAGTGTCATCTTGACATTATAAATGATCACGCTCAACCTCTGACTGCAGGTAGTACGGTCTACACTGTTTTTACATTTACCACATCGGATTAGGTTACCCCTTCAGGCTACCGTAGAATGAGTAAACTTGGCTTTGGAACATTTATTTTGTTCTTTGTAAAGATTTTTGTTATCTTTCTTTGTTAAAGTATTTAAAAGAAAATTGAGGTTTTTTAAATTCTGCAAAATTAGTGTAGGTACCTGTTGTATTTCTTTATCGTGACTTTCTTTATAATACATATCTACTAAACAAAGATTGACACAAATACAAAATGATTATGATAGTTACGATGCCGAAACATATTAACTATACGTACATTACAGTACATAACGCACATTGGTTACAGTTTAATTATAGATTTTCAATTTGGCACCTATATACTTACTGCTTGCTACTTTCACCAAAAAAAATTAACATTATTGAATTTCACAGACGATGGAAGCACGCGCGAACATTATTTCAACGAAAAAGATACTAAATTAAAAGACAAATAACTTTGTAGTTGATGATCTCCCAAATCAGACAAAAAAAGGAAATATTTCAAGGAACTGGAATCATTATTGTAACACTGCAGAATAAAAAGAAGTAGGTACCAACATTATAAACTAAGCATAAACAAGAAATCAAATTTTATTTCATATACATTTACCGCTAGCAACAAAATCAAAGCGAAATACACGAATCTACCGTAAAATGTACACCAAAATAACCCGAATTTCAACCCTTACAAAACCGATGTAGGGAGACATCAAAAACACACAACGATTTGTTTAAAATCTGTTCATAATATTCTCACAGAAGGATAGAGGAAGCTTGTACAAAGAGCAGGAAATTGCCTATCAAGAGTTGGCAGTAATCAAACCTGCGCCAATTTAAGTTCGCTGCGGACGGCATTCAGCTTAATGAGATATTTCCACAAAGTTATTATGTGGCGAGCTTACATCGGTCAGTTTAGGGTTATTTTTTTTTATTTGCAAGTTTAATGTGCAGTACGCGGGTGCATGTATGACCTTTATTGCCATCCTTGTCGTTTCCCTACAATTTTTGCAAATTAGAGCAGGAAAAATATAGTTTTACGAATTTCCATGATTAAAAAAAATTGCCAATTTTTTGTACACTTGTGTGCAAACGACGCTTAGCGGTTTAAGGCGCAGTAGTAAGCTGGTCTCCTTTAGAAATACAGCATAATACCGACGTTACGTTTCTTACACCAGTATTTCCGAGGGGTTTGGAAGATGTATAAGTATATCAACAGTTCGCCAGTTTTAGGACCCATGTACTAAGGGTCATTAACTAGGATACATATCCCAGAATTTCGAGAAATTCGCAGGAATTGAAACATAATTTAATAAATACTTTTACATGCTTTAACATTTTATTTAAATTACTATCTACGTGATTGGAGACCTATGGGGCAACCGTTGTTCAGCAGTACCTCTTTTCGATGACATGATGATGATAAACATACCATCATGCCAGTATTCCCTGAAGAGTAAGGCAGAGGTGTGCTGTACACCCACAGCTCACCGGTATGTTTCATCATCATTATCATCAGCCCGTATTCGTCCACTGCTGGACGTAGGCCACCTTTAATGAACCGGTATGTTTAAGTGCCATATAATAATACCCTATTACCATCAACAGGGCACAAATACAGGATCCAAGCTGCTACTGGGAAAAAATAAAAAACCCAACAACACTGGCCGACCTGGGGATCGAACCCTGAACTTTCAGCGTAGCATTGAAGATGTGAAAACTAAGATATTTAAAGACACCAACGTGACATGATATACATTAATAATATACTTTAACATCTAATACCTTAAAGTTTCTTTTACAAAACCATCTCCACCCTTCAAATATTGACGAACTTTTCCTAAGAGTAGCGGTGTTTTTCACGAACTCTGAAGTGTCTTAGATAAATTAACATTTTGGTTTAGGTACTGTGTTTTATAATACTTTGCCGGTCGATAGCCGATTGCTTGTACACGATTTATAGTTTTATCTTAATGAGAAAATTACTTCAGCAACAACGTTACAGTGCCCGATTTTCTTCTATAATATAAGAGCTACCTATTAGCTCTCGTCAGTGCTTCTGTCTTCTTTTTTACCCTTTGATACGACGCAATCGGAATGTTTTCCTTCACTTGTTTCATAAAAAATTGAGTCCTACCTCGCTTTCCTTTTAGAAGCATTTTGCCTTCTAGAAAAAGTTTTAATTATTATTCATCTGCCCTCTATGATTCTTAACAAAAGCTGTCTTGATAAGGTGTAATATAGATAAAATAAAATATACATAACTAGCTTCCCGCCAGCGGCTTCACCCGCGTGGTCTTATAATTTTTCCCCCGTTTTTGCTACATTTTTCATTACTTCTCCGCTCCTATTAGTCGTAACGTGATGATATATAGCCTATAACCTTCCCCGATAAATGGGCTATCTAACACTGAAAGAATTTTTCAAATCGGTCCAGTAGTTTCGGAACTTATTCAATACAAATAATCAAATCTTTCCTCTTTACAATATTAGTATAGATAAGGGTCAAGATACCAAGCAAATGAAACATCTATTACATTGATCTTATTGCAAACATTTTGACTTAGGTCAATGCATGATACTAAATGAAACATCAGAAATTACATTTTGAAAGGTAAGACTATTAGAAGTACACATTTATTCCTAATCCTGTTGCTGGAATCCAAATAATAAGTATCATCAACATTCGCAATACCAGAAGTGCGTTGTCAACCCTTAAATACCCAAAAAAAGAAATAAAATAATTATAAAAGAAACAGAAAAAAGAATCAAAATTAAAAGGTGAATTTTCATTAGGTACAACTAGACAATTTTATTGTATAAAATGACAACATCAACAACAACACGCTCACATAGTTTTTGCATGTTCAAAAATATAGCGGAATAGTTTCCCCGAATATTACCGGTCGCATAATGGTGAAGAATGCTTTTGTCCCCATGGCTCGGCCCTGCGATGACATATTGGTTAACATATAGCTGGATCATGTGTACTCTATATAGAGTGGTCGGGGTATACTATTGGCTCTTACGACAATGCTTTGATTCGAAAGTCGATTTGAATTCGATTGAAATTTAGAAAGAACGTCATAAACTAGTGAGAGTTTATGTGTGGTTTTATAATATGTTTGCCATGATTACGATACATATCTATTTAAATAAGTAAAGTTGCTTCAAACTTGGATTCTCCCTTATATGGTGCGTGCATTTACAAACAGAAAATTAAATAAATTATACTTAACTGAATCTTTCAGAAAAAAACACTTAATAATTCCTTGTATCATTCATCATATCAATCAATTATTCCTTAAAAAACCTTGTAACATTAAGACCTAAAGAGAACTAACCAAATCGTACCACCCGCTCCAAAGTGATAGTTACGCTTATCAACAAAACGATACGTAATATTTTTACCTGCATACATAGATTACATACCATCCCTCGTTGTATAATCGACTTACAATCGAAAACCCGTAGTAGTACCCCGGTCGGAATATTCAAATACTTTGCCATATCCGATAATACCTCTCTCATGCAAAATGCATACAATATCATTCTTTACTTCATACACGAATGCTTCCCCAGCGTAATTCATGTAAAACTGGCTTTATTTGAATTTTATGCGTCCAAATTTTTGGTATATTTTTACTCTTACATGATATAGATGAGGTTTATTTGAAGCTTCCCCTATTTATTTGTTATTAGTTTCGATTGTTTGTGGGGGAATATATCTGAAGGTTTAATCAGATTTGCAGTGATTCATAGTTACTATATTTATAATATAATTTTTTTGAAATATAATAGAAATAGAACCTGTGCCGTATCTATATTATTGCTTGAGCTGGGAATTTACCTCAGTACTTTTGTTTAGCAGGCGCGCAAGCAACCATTTTACCTAAGCAGCAGTTCAAATAAGGCAGTCAAAAAGCCATAGTTTTACCACAGCCCAAAATAATGTCTGTAACTCAATTATGAAGAGTTCCGTGCGTAAAAGGGGTACGCTGGTTCGTTTACAATTTTATTACAGCACCCCTTAACTATATGGGTACGCAAATGGGTCCCTAATGGGTATTTCTAAAGACCTTTAACCCTTTAGAGCTCTTAAATCGATTGTGTCTTTGAAAGTGTAGGATTTGTTAGATAGCATTGTTTTACGAGTATAATATTATGTTGTGTAGTGTTTTAACTAAACAGGGAATACCATTTGTTATAGATACATTTATTTTTTTATTCGCTCCGCGTTTAGATATACTTTATACCTAGATTATTGATAACAAGATAACCATTTATCATAAATACGTAACATAATTTGATTCATTGGCTGAATATCAGTATTTTACATGAAGTGACTGCACCGCGATTTTTGTACAATACTGATATTAGTCGTGGTTGTCACTTTTAAAGTTTCTGACTACATATTACGATTATGTTCGTTGTTATTATGACTATTGGATCATACTCTATAAGATGGTCTATGAATGCACACCAAACCGTAGACTGATTGCAGCAAGCTTCATCAATATAACTTCATCATCATCATAATAATTGTTATAAGCTAAAAGAGGTCCACTGGTGAACAAAGGCCTCCCACTAAGACCGGTCATATACCATCTACAGTCCTACATCTGATAACCACTAACGACTTTTACCAGGTCTATCTCCGTGGAGGCCATCAAAAAACACTGTCTTCTAAATAATATTCAAAAAAAAGTCTATGTGCTATTCCATATCTCTGTGCCAAATTTCATCCAGATCCATTCAGCCGTTCTGGTGTGATTGAGAAAACAAACATCCATTCAAACTTCCACATTTATAATATTAAGTAGAATACATCGCCTTACGCCTGCATTGCTTTCCTAAACAAAACAAAAGCCTGACCTAAAACTCTTAACGGACTAAAACGTCCAAACTTTACAATTAAAACAAACTCACACGAGAGGCCTCACAGTTCAATAGTTATTCGAGAATTCATAACATAGTTCCCTTCCGCCTGTTATTAAATTTATTCGTTATACCGCTAGCTTTATAAAGACTTGAAGTGGGGGGAGTTACCATAGATACCGGGGTGGTGAGCTGTTGCCATTGGCAATGCCAGTTGCCTTGGTACCCGCCGAGGTAAGGGAAAGTGGTCCAAGTTGCGGAGGTGGGTGAATGTAGGTTAAACGAAAATATACCTTATATTTTGTAAAGATAAATAGAGTACCCTAGTAACAACGGAAAAATAAGATTAATAAAGGTTTATAAAATAAAACATTGTTTATTTGTAAAGCGAAACCAGTTCTTAGGATTAATTTAGGTAATATCTAAAAACTGCCTCGTTTGCCTAGAGATATTAAAAGCGACTACTATGCTAGAGGTTCGATTCCCAGGTCGAGCAGTGTTTTTTTTGCATAACTTGGATTTTTTCGAATTTGTGCCCAGTTATTAGCAATAGGCTCGCGCCCTATTGTATGGAACCAAACATACCAGCAAACTGTGGGGTCATATAGCATCATCATCATCAGCCCGTATTCGTCCAATAATGGAGGTTACCTTAATTAATAATCTGACTTTAGATTATGAATTCAGAGAGGCACTCGGATGTGTGAGTCCAGCCTTGGTGAACGCCACAGAGCCCCATCTTCAGCTCTTTTCATCCAGTTGCTACCAGCATTCTACATTACGCCTGCCTAGACGCGGTCTCCACTCAAGAACTCGTTTGCTCCAACCATTGTCGGTTTTCCAAGTACGTGACCGGCCCATTCTATTAATATATTTCTGCTTAACCCTTCGAGAAACACAGGTGTAATGGTATGTCATAACTTTGACACATTTTTTGACAATTGTAAAGCGCATTTACGCTTGTTAGGCATTTTCTAAATCTTTTTGTGCGAGTAACCATTTAACTAAAATGGAGTAAGGGTCCAATAGTTTCTGTGGTCCTATTTTTATTTTTCAAAAGAAGTCCTTTAAACCTTATGCCTTGTACCACACACCCCTGATCTCAAAGTCCTCATTACGAGTTGAACAACAAATAAACATTGCCATCGCTGTTTATTGGACATTATTTATCGGGACTCCTTGCCGTGGGCTCCTGTTTCATTTTATAGCATCCTCCTGAACGATAGCCTTGTCTTTTTATATACTTCCTGTCTTGCTTCTAGGTAGTTTAATTGAGAAGCAGTTATTACTAGGATAGATTTGTCTCGTAAACTTAGCGGTCGATTCAATTCTCAAATCGAGCAGTGTTTTATTTTTCTGTGATATTCCCAGTAGCAGCTCGGAGTTTGAGCTTGTGCCCGGTTAATGGCAATAGGCTCGCCCCTATTACATGGGACATAAACATACCGGTGAACTGTAAGTGTAAAATACTGCCAAACCATTCGCGGAATACAGGAACTAATTGTGAGGATTATTAATTAATACACAAATTAACATAAAAATAATGTAGCTTATAAAATACGGACAGAATATTTTTATGAGAAATATTATACAGGTTGTAAACTTACGGTTGACCAAACTTAAAACTACGCAAAATGTACCTACATCAAACAAGACCCATTGAGAGTACCCAATATGCTGGGAAAAACTTTTACTTTTTACGCCACGCATTGTGTTTTCTAATTTTAAAAGCCTTATTTGCTAAGGAATATTGAAAACATTTTTCGGAATAAAGTTTTGTAGCCAACAACTATCAATTCGTTTACATAAATAAAGTAGAAACAATTGTGACATTGTGACGTTTAAGTATCTTATAAACAATGTTCCCAGGTATGACCTAAAGTAAAAAAAAATATGGCAGTGATGGCAATATTACGCAGTTTTCGTTTTTGTTAGAGTCAAAAGTCACACGCTATTATCATATGCGAATGTCAGTGGCAGCATCAAAAGAGGTCACCCTAGACGTATATAATTACGCCAGCCTTATGGGTAAGGTCCTTCAAAGGGGTCACTCGGTACTCGCAACTGACGTATGTGTAGGATAAGGTGTCTTTAACGTTGAAGAAGCAAATGAAGTATGCAACAATCGTCGTGCAGCAGCAGCAAGTCTAGTTTCTGATAGTCATGTTGACAACCAGTTAACGACCAGGGGCTAGACAAGTTGCATTTTGACATTCGAATCGATAAACAAAATGTATGAAAATGACACAAGCTTTCGACAAATCGGGCTCTCACTAGTGTAATTTCCATACATTTTGTTTGTCGATTCGAATGTCAAATTGCAACTTGTCTAGCCCCCCCGAAAGCTACCAGCTAGCGATTGTCATAAGTGATAATTATGCTACCATTATCATACCTAGAATAAATAACACAAGCTTGTAAACAAAAACATGTTAGCTTAGATGCCGACTTAAAAAAACTTTTACTCCCAAAATAAACAGCGCCATCTATCGGCGATTGTCAGCACTTGCAAACTTGGGCGGGTTGTCTAGGGCGGGCGGGCCGCGTGATTCCCTGAGCGTCGGTAGGTGTCACCACTGTCGGAGGAAACTCCAAGCGAGCTTGGTTCATCCTCGTAAACGCTAGTGTCGAAGAGATGGCGCCCTTAGCGGGATGAAATAAAGAGGCTTTATATAAATTGAAAAACATTACATTTTTTTAATAAATTACCGAAATATGAATTCGCTGAAGTCGAAAAATTTGTAAAAAAAAAATTGTCTAGTTCGCTATTATTCGTTAATATACAAACAAGCAGTTATATTCAACATGAAATAAAAGTGTAAATATAAAAAAAAATGTGGTAAATTAAAAGATTTTCATTTAACAGTTTATTTTATAAATATGAAACAGTAATAAGACAATTTTTAAAAGCATTAAATATATTTTTTACGTATTTTTTTAAAGTTCTTTCATAAACCTATTTGTGATTACTTCACACTCAAGATGGCATAGTAATGATGATTTCATACAATTATGTTACTTTCTATGTTTTGGGATGCGGAAAATCCCCCTCCTTATTTAAATTCAAAAAGAGTAGAAAATTACGTTAGAGAAAAATATTAATACTAAAAAAATACTGTTACAATAACTTAAATTTATCTATGTTTTCGATCACAGAGCTATACAGGTACTCGTCTTATACATAAGTGTATAATTATTTTCTCAATATGTAAGTTAACTGTAATGTTCTTTTTTTGAGAAATATCTTTGAACCGAAGACTATATATTATATTTCAGTTTTCTTTAAAAAAATGCGTACCACCTCGTTATCTCCGTAGAGCTTCAAAAGGGGACATTATTTTACCCGCTTTTGAGATACATTCTTGAGCGCTATTTTTTCCTTGAAAGTCTTTAATGAGTTTCCTTTTTCTTTTTCTTAGGTTTTTTTTCGGGACGTAGATAATATTACAAAGTAAAATCTGAATATATTGTACTTGTTAGAGGGTTCTTTCAAGCGTAACACTTATATTGTCTTCGTCGTTATATGAAAATGTGTACATTTTTCTCTACGGCTATTTTTCTGTCTCTATTTTTTTTCTGATAATTTTCAGGACTTTGACTGGTTGAGCGTGTGATCCAAAAGTATTTTCAGTAGTGGACTTTTTAAAGCTGATAAGTGAAAATAACATCACACCTGTATCGTTAAAGGATTAGGCAGAGGACAACCGATTTCTTCATAGTGCACCAGTGTGTTTTTAGGTTCTGGGTAGACTGCTAGATAGAGCAAAACTCGGAGCTATTGAGAAAAATTTCGTAGAAAAATACTGTGATTGACCTGAAAACTGAACCCAGGACTCGCTTGTGACCGTTAGACCATTAAGGCAATCAATATACAGTTACTAAAAGATGCAAAAAATAACAACACGTACAAATAAGTTTCACCAATACAAAATTAATGTACCGCAAAACACATTACTGAAAAACACATACAAAACACACCGAATAAATTACACTAGGCACGTGCCGCAGGGCTGCTTGCAATTTGTGCAGGTATCCCGTCTGCGGTGTCAGACACTATCAGAGTCGCGACATGGTTGCCGAGAGCGGTCCCACTGGCGGCTACGATTTCACAGTCCGCGAACGGTGTCCGACACTATTTGCGACACTTTAGCGTTGTTTATTTTGCTCTGTGTTATTGGGTTTCGAATTTTCGTGTCGTGTTGCATGTAAATTTGTACAAGTTTCACGTACTGTGGCTACCTTTGTGAAAATAAAAGGTTTTAATTCGAACTGTTTGGTTGTGGCTGGCCGATTATGTGTAGCAGATTATGTCAATGCAGATTTGCATATTATATTTGAAGACTCGTCACCCTCAATACCCAACTATATTGGGATCAGTTTCCAGTCTAACTAGATGTAGGTGAATAGCGGTATTTGACACGAAACGACTGCCATCAAACCTCCAGTACTCAATTACTGGGCAATACCGATATACGAAGGATAGACTGACTGTCAGGCATTTCTATTATACTCTCAATAGCAGCTTGGATTTTGGATCTGTGCCCGGTTAATGGCAGTCAGCTTGCCCCCTATCACATGGCAACTAAACCGGTGAACTGGGGATGTACACTCAACAAGAAAGATAAGTATACAGTCAGATAATTACATACGTGTTTTAACAAATTTGTTCACACACTAAACTCTTTAGCAGATCATTTTGTTTAGTACATCACAATCATTGTCAAAACACAGATTACTTGTATACTTATCTCTTTTGTTGACTGTACATTTAGTACACCTCTGCTTAATCCTTTGTTAGATATAAGCGTGGTGGTATGTTCTATATTTTAACGATACGATAACACGTCAACGTTTACAACATACCTACCAATGTTAAGTTCTATAAAAATGCAATCAAAATCTACTGCAGACATCTTTCCTTCACACGACACTTTTCACCTTTGCACGATCAGAGGTCAAAGTTCAAAAATATCGAATTTGTGATTACGGATTCCGATTGCATGAACAAACAATGTAACATTGAAAAACGGCTTAAAACAAGTCGGATCCGCGCACGCACTGAAGGTTCCGTGCTAAAATTATTTATTTCAAAATATTTATTTAATTTATTTTGGTATTTTAATTATAAATAGGAAACTAAACTTCTATCGGTCTATTTGTTACTTTTTCACGACTAAATGCAAAAAATCTTGAAACAAGTAACAAATCCACATACCGTAGCAAATATTAAATATTTTGCTCTTTAAGTTCAACTTCAAATCTTAAAGAATTTAGAACAACTGTATTAACTCTGCGTGATATCGATACGATAATGTCGATATGCTAGTTTAGATTTTTGATTTAGGGGGATCGGATATGTAATTTCAGATGCATCTGGCAAGGCTGGAAACTGACCCTACGTAATTGAAAAATGGTTAGGATGATGTTAAATAATCTTGATTGATTTAGAAGATTTTTTTAAATAAACGAACGAGCAACGTTTTTCTATGAAGTTAGTTATTCACATAAGGAACCCTAAAAAAATAAAAAGTAAGAATTCTATGAAGGAGGGTAGCTAATGTTTTCTGGGAAACGCCGGGGCTTAAGACACTATTTGAATAAAGGCGCCGAATTGATGTCTAGTCTAGATTACTTCGAAACTTAGGATACCTACTCCTTAATGTAAAACCGATTTTCTGGAAGCATTTTAAAAGTAATACTGTAGTTTTTCCTTTATGAATATACCATGAAGTTGTTTTATTCTTACAATATTGCAGAAGTCTATTCAAGGGATTCTTGTGCTCTTTCATGTAGTAGGATAACTAAACATAAACTATTATCAAACCTATCTTAATTGGGGTAGAAACTACAAATGTTGCCTGCCCAAAAAACCTGCATACAAACGAAAAAAGATTCCAAAACATTATCCCTATTAACTGACATAATTATTTGTCATTTTGATGTTTTGTAAATAGGTAAATAGTTAAAATTAAAACATGTACCTAATTTTATTGTCTGTAGTTTTCCTAGAAAACCTAACAACACTTTGCTTTACCCGGGGGTCGAACCCAGAACCTCTAGCATAGCAGTCGCGCTTGGGACCACTAGATCAACGAGGCAGTTGGCAAAAAATATTTGTATTTTTTATATTTTTTACCAACGAATTTCCAAAAACACATCGTATATAATAAAATTCAATCCCCCCTGACACAAACCCATAAACAGTGCCAAAAACCTTATGCAAAATAGTGTCGGGTTCCGCACTTATCGCGAGACGTTTTTCGTCCCTGTCCGTTTTGCCGAAATTCCGCGCGTGTTTCGTCGACATAAATCCGCGTCCGAATGCGGTCGCCGAGGCATTAGTGCTGTTGTTTCGCCGATTAGTTTTTTCGTGTGTCCACGGCTTAATTTTTCGTATTGGACCGTTTGATTGTTGAGTAATTAGGGTTCACGTGATTTGTGGTTAAACAAAATCGGGTTCTTTTCAGAACAAAAGTTCTTATTTTAAACAAATTATCTACTTGCAGTGAAATGTTATTAATACTTACTTATATCGTAGGATTCACCGCTCGACTAAGATAACTGATGTATAGGTAATATTTTAATGACGACATCTTTGGTCTAGTGGTTCGAGTACCTGACTGCTTTTCACGAGGTCGTGGGTTTCATTCCCACAGGACACGAATATTTATACGACTAATATAAATATTTGTGTGTGTCTGGTTATGTATTAAAAACATGTATATACAAAAAAAAAGTATATAAGTATTTTATTCATTGTCTAGTACCTATAGTACGAGCTGAACAAGCTACATGCTTAGTTTGGGACTAGATAGTGATGTCTAAAATGTCCCAGGATATTTAAGTAGGTTACAGATATTAGTTATAATAATTTTCCAGTCAATCAAAATCGTTAAACAAACACGTTATAGGTTATGAAAGACATTGGTTACCCTTCGACACCTCCACTGCGAACCGAACCAAGACAAAGGGCAGCACATTGGTAATTAACACTTGGCATTTAACGCCATTGTCGCGGTCCTATTTAAACAAAGTTCATATCGACACCACTGTGACATTTGTAGATTAAAATGTCAGCAATATTGTGTGCATATCTTGTAAAATTTGTACCTATATTTACACATTTTCCCGTATTTGATCGATGTGTTCCTGTACTGTCTGGAGCCTAGTGGTGGTAGCGACATCTATCGCGCTACATAAGAACTTCTACGAAGCAAAAATCCTGAATCGCGCAAGTGAAGTTTACCTTGCAACTTGCATATATACAACCGCCCGACATCAACCGTCGGGCAGTGGCCCGCCAGGCATAACACCCGCCTGGTCGGAGGATCCTCCCTTTGGTGCGAGGGACAACACACCGCGTCCCTCCACAGTCGTAAGCGACAGTGCTCCACTAAAGGTGCTTAACCTGTAGAGAAGTTGCATTTTGACATTCGAATCGACAATCAGATAGAATCTAAACAAAATGTATGGAAATTACACAAGCTTTCGACAAATCGAGCTGTCACTAATGTCATTTTTATACATTTTGTCTCAATTTCGTTTGTCGATTCGAATTTCAAATTGCAACTTGTCTAGGCCCCCTGGGTTCAAGTTCCGGGAAAAGTATCATTTTTCTATTAATGTCTTCGAGTATGCTGAATAGCTTTGAACCATGGACAGACCCATGCTAAATGAGGTTTCAGGTTTTGATTGCGTATATTGCTTAGAGAAAATAGATGTTGTTAATATTATTGTGGTAAAGTAACTTGAATCCTAAAGAGAATTAAAGCTTAATACCGTAATGAATCTATACGACTATTATAAAGATGTAAAGTTTGTGAAGTTGTAGGGGTAATCTCTGGCTCTAATGAACCGATTTTGAAAATGATTTCACTGTTAGAAAGATACATTATCCCTTACTGTACACATATTTTTTACTTACAATTATAATAATTTATTACCCGAAACAGATCGCTAGTAAAAAATAAAACAGGTCTAAATTAAAACTTCGGCTTTGACAATTTGAAACATCTGTGTTCTAAAATTGGAATATATAATTGTTATCGCCACCCCAAAATAAATAGGTATTTTGGAATGGCATAACATTCCTAAATAATTTAACCTTGAAACCTTTTTAATAAGCCATTATCACACGTAATTGATGTTTCATACTGATGAAAACTTCCATGCGAAATTCCTTATGGTAATATCTACGCAATATGGCCGCCATTGTAACCCGAATTCTGTGAACGGGGCATTTGAAGGCTCCCACTTGAGGGTGCTATGGGAGGCACTGAACCAATTCGATATCGTCGACCTTGTGATCATTACTTTTTGTTTTAGAGTAGACGTGAATTTGGAGCGAGTTTTTATCGGTGCTTTTATCACTGACTGATCACTCGCTACCTTCTTTAGAGTAAAAATAATCTTAAACCCTACTAATATTATAAATGCGAAAGTAACCTTGTCTGTCTGTCGCGCTTTCTAGCCAAAACTACGGTACCGATTTAAATGCAATTTAGTACAGAGATAGTCTAAAGCTTGTGAAAGGACATAGGCTCCTTTTTGATGCGAAAAAAGTGCTGTAAGTTGTTGAAATAGGGAATGTAAGTTATAAGAAATACCCACACCACGCGGGCGAAACCGCTGGCTTTTTTTTTTTATCCTGGGACATTTTACACAGCACCATCTAGTCCCAAACTAAGCAGAGCTTGTGCTATGGGTACTAGACAATGGATATAATACTTATATACTTATTTTTTTGTAAATACATACATATAATACATAGGAAACACCCAGACAAACACAAACATTTATATTTATCACATAAATATTTGTGTCTTGTGGGAATCGAATCCACGACCTCGTGATCAGCAGTCCGGTACTCGAACCACTAGACCACAGAAGTCGTCGAAATATGTTTTTATATTTTTCAAAATTTTCTCGGTGAACATACCACAAACAAATTGCGGACGTCTTCGGAAAAAGCAAGGTTAAGAGCACTCTTATCCGACGTGCATGCATGGGAAGGTTGATGTGCCGGAATC
Source organism: Acronicta psi (assembly GCA_946251955.1). Lineage (NCBI taxonomy): Eukaryota > Metazoa > Arthropoda > Insecta > Lepidoptera > Noctuidae > Acronicta > Acronicta psi. Next base: position 1,575,240 of record OX276475.1, on the reverse strand, counting down.
GTAATAAGTGGAAATCTGTAGTTTCCCCTATGGGAAAAAAGCGTGAAGCTATATATTTCCAGTAGCAGCTAAACACAGCTCAACCCGGGAGTAGAACCCAAAATCGAGATTTACAAGAACTGATTTACCAATAACTAATTCTGTTCAGAAAATTTGTTATCATTTAGAAAAATACGCACCGTCCCCTGTTTAAAAATTAAAACCTTTCCATTTTGCATCCACTTGAAAAAAAGATACGAGATATTGCGCTCAAAAAATTCAAAGAAGCAAAATACCCGTCCCATTTACAAAGTCTTTTTCCACTAAAGCAACTATGTAACCTATAACAGAATAGTAAAGTACCGTACGTGCACCAATCGTAGGGAAATGCCAAAAGCCAGTTAGAAAATGCCAAACGCTAGACGCGGGCAAACATTTGTTCCCGTTCCCATACTTCTTTTGTTGCCCATTGTAGAAGGTGGCAAGGGTGACGCGGCAAGTTTCTTTATTCAATCAGAGAACACCCTTGTTTATACCTACGATGGGCACTTAGAATAGTGTGCCTTCGTAATTCATGATTTCCTGGTACTTTTGGGAATGAGTGAAGTAAAGTATAGCTACGATTGATTTGAGTGGCGGGTAGTTAGTTTGTCTGATTTTATTTTACTGGCCTACCACATATTGGCCTTTATTTAAACCAGGACACAGTGATGTTAGGACATTATTGCTTAGTGGCAGATTTTTTTGTCAATGCCTTTACCTTTAAAAAAATAAATATAAACGTCAGTGACGAATCGAAAATGTGACTGAATGACTGATCCATCAACATGCAGCCCAAACCACTAATCGGGTTGGGCCGAAATTTGGCACAGAGATAGTTATTATAACGAAGGGCATTCGGTAAGAAAGGACTTTGGGAACATCTTACGGGTAAGGAAAAATTTATGAACGCGAGTAGCACCGCGGGGAAAAGCTAGTAATGATAACTATACTAAATCATTGCGAAAGAAAAATATAATCTCAGGCAGTAATCTAACTAAATGAATGTTTTAATTAAATGGTCCGAGTATAAAGTGAAGACGTGTGTCGAGTTTACAGCAACTTGTATTGTCTCATCATAGCCATAAATTTATGCCTCTGATAAGGCTGTTTATGGCTGTGACGAGTTTACAATGAATGGAATTAAAAAAGTGTGACGAATCGACAATGTGGCAAGTTTACAATAACCCACCGGTAATTAACGCTAACATACTGTATCCTTTATTAATTCTAAATACTATGAACAATATTATAATACGTCAGTGTAAATCGTAATACAAGTATGCTCTATCAGACTAGGTTTCGAATATAACACGATACAACTAAATGACTTGTTCACGCGTCAAAACAGTTTTATGATTCCTTTACGATCCGATTTACTTACAAATGGGAACAGTTTATGGATTATAAAACGGAACGCGTAAAATACTGCTTTTACAGTATAATCGCACTGTTTAGAATCGTATCTGAATATTGATTTTTGTATGTAGTTAAATATATCTACTGCTATTATCTACGACCTGCCTTGTTGATCTAGTGGTACTAAGCACGACTGCTATACCAGAGGTCCTGGATTCGATTCAAGCAAGCTTTTGTTGGATTTTTCTTTGAAATTCTTAGTAGCAGCTCGGAGTCTGGATTTGTGCGTGGTTGTTCTGTAATTTTTACTACAACCTTAATTATATTACAAAGGTGAAAGTTTGTAACTTTCGATATTTGTTGCTCTTTCACGTCAAAACGGTTAAACCGGTTTGGTTGAAAGTTGAAATGGTGATGACTTATACCTTGGATTAGGATATAGGCTTAGCATTTTAACGGGAAACAGGCTCAAACTTCTTAACTCCATGCCGGCGAAGCCACGGGCAAGAGCTAGTTATTTTATAAGTCTGTATGACTCACTCTTTTCGAATGGGAGTTATTAATGTTTTGTCTATATATTACTACAACATGTTTTCTATTAATTGCTGTGCCATCATTCATGCGCCTTTAATGTTTATTAAATTGATTCATGAACGCAATTGAAAGTGACATCGCTATAATTGATACTGACAAGCGAGATGAATTATTACTTGGACATGATTTATGCTTGCAGCCCATCTCCTAGGGTAGCTTGTCCAAATCAATTATGAAATCAAAACATACGTTTGCGATAGTTTTAACATTCATAATCAAATAATTTACTGTCCCATTGCTGGGCATGAGTATAGATCGGTTAGGCGATAGTCCACCTTGCTTAAAATCTTTATCTTTTCTTTATTGATCTAGCTTATATTTTGCAAAAAAAAAAAATCTTTATTCAGCTGTAGGTATAAGATTGATAACAAAAATATAAACACCAAAATTGGTCATCTGGTTCTATTGTTTTGTTTTGTTTGTACAACATATCGACGGTTAAAAGGAAATAGGGGATAAGCGACAAAAGATGAAATGTTCAGGAGAGCCGTTCAAAGTTTTAAATTTTAGAAAAACTGACGTATTTTTGTCATTTATTAAGATATTGTGAAAAGTGAAACAGTTATAAAATCAGATAGAAATGGAACAGGTACTGGTATCCTTAGTTTTAGTGATTTGACGTTATTTAAAGTAGTTTTTGTCGCTTATAACCACAGCTTTTAATTTTTGTATGAGGAAATATGGCATAAGATACAAATGACAAAATCAAATATTAAAGGATAAGAAGCATATGCAACATTCCAATTTATCATTTCTCAAGGTAAAAGGGTATAAGCGACTAGACCGTTCAATCAATATTACAGGAAAAGAAGGATAAGGTACTTTTTATAGTGGTTGTATAAAAGATAATAGGGTACAAGAAACAGTCGGCATTAAAAATAATACCAGGATATAAGACATTAGTAACACACAATGTAGCTACGAAGCAAAGAAATATGGATTAAAAGCCACCCCAAAAATAATGAAGTAGCGCAACCAACACAATCCTTCATCAGGAAAATATCTAAAACAGATATTACACGACACCGTAATTGGGTCTCTAACTTCTAAAGTAGGGTGAAATTGCTTGGGAGTAAATTTTCACAAAAACGTACTAAGGATAGATCCTTAATATGTTTTAAGGCCTCTTAGTAAGATAGATCTTACTAAGAGGCCTATTACAGTATACCATGCTATAATTTTACACTAAATGGTAGATTTAAAAGATATAGCTCGTAATTTCATATTTACTAACAAACAGATTAAATAATATGGAATTAGCGACAATCGTATTTATATTAGTAAACGGAAGTAAGGTATAACCACCAGTGTCATATTAAAATCAATTTAGGTAATAGGGCATAACCGACTTGGCTGTCATTAAGAACTAAATGGAAATAGGGGATAACTGCCAGAGTAATATAAGTATGCATTTTGTATATAGGGTACAAGCGCCACAGCTCTGTTAAATTACGAAATGGAAGTAAGCTTTAAGCAACATTTGTACTTTTCAATTGAAATGCTTAAAAGGCATAAACAACCATAAGCTTGGCACCCTTGTGAAGTAAAAAAGCATTACCGACAACAAACCCAAAATAAATCATTTTTGTAGGGGTACAATCACCTTTATAGCAAAAATGACCAGAATTTTCATCGGTTAGCTAAAGTAACACTATAAAATGTTGTTTTTTTGCTTGGGCATAAACGCCAAAAAAGTCATCGTAGAGCCATGGGAGTAAGCGCATTCGAAAGAGCAGAAAATTTCAAGTCCAATGGCATATATAACTCATTTTTGACCAAAATGTCGCTTATGCCCTATTTCCTTTTAACCGTCGATATACAAGTTTCGTTTTAGGATTATACATACATATACAAGTTTCGTTGCAATTTCAAAATAAAATAAATCTTGATTTTTTCCTTCATTACAACATTATCATTAAACAAGCTAGCCATATTTCGTAAATAACTAGGTGTAGAAAAAATTTTAAACGAAAAAATATACCGGGCACAAAATGCCAAAGGAAGGTGGAGAGGCAAAAGAGCTTTTATGGAACAACTTCGGCGTACTGTGTCGCAGTGAGAGCGTTTACTTGGTATATTTGAGGTACGGTGCCAGTGACAGCGACTGCTGGGTTGATTGCATGGATTTTTATAGTCGAATTATGGGTTTGGAGGCTAATTTAGCAATTCCTATGGATTCAATTTATATATTATGGAACCTATAGCAGCTGTTGTTGCTGTACTCGTAATTACTACGATTCATCAAACGCGACGTTTTTAACGCATCAGTAGAGAAGACGCACCAGATTTTGAGTAAATATTGTAGAAAGTCAACGCAATATCCAGTAGTTGTTACCTTAACACGTTTGAAGTCGGCCTAATTTGCTATTGACTACGACCATGGTAGGTATAGGAAGTTACTAATCCGTCACATGTTTCCAAAAACATCCCAATCACAAAACTTTTATGAGATCGTGTCCTAGTTGCCGAGAAAGGAATTCTACGGTCGAATAAACCTAATTATAAAAGTCTAATGCACTGCTCAAGCCTCCCATAGATCATTATCTTGAGGGAAAGACGCTATGACGCGGAATGATGCTGTCATTTTATGCGTGGATGGTGGTGCCCGCACGCGTGATAGGCTATCCCTCATTATTAATCCCTCACCCCTAAGACTCCCTCGTTAGGGGACCACATGAGTACGAAACATGCTCACATTAGCATCTTTATATCTCCTGTTACGGAAGTGAGGGGGCAGAGATAAGTGGGGGAAGGGGTTTCGAGTTTAGTTTTCATTTACGAGTAGATTTGTTTACATGGATTTTGGATTAAATCAATACCAGTTACTATAACTGTTTAGTGTTCATTGAAGGATAAAATACCAACATTTTCCTTTTAGTGCATGAATGTCTGTGAAGTGTCATGATCACATTAATTTCGGATAATTTTGGGTACACGGAACTGCCTCGTTAGCCAAGTGATCCTAATCGCGACTGCTACGAATTCTTAGGGGTCGATACCCAGGTTAAGCAGTTGGGGATCTGTGTCCAGAACCAGGAACCTAATTATACCAGAAAACTGTGAGTATAATCAACAAAGTAACGACCACTTTGTTGATCCACCAATAAATAAAGTTGCCCCTTATCAGGATTTTTTATGTTTAATTAGTGTTGACCAGATTTATGTAAATAGGTACATTTTAAGATATAAATTGAACACAATTTGTAATAAGCCAAATTAGACAGAAAGTTCCACAAAAAAATTCAGGACCCAATTGCAATCCCGCCGAAACTGCAACCACAAATAAAAAGCGAAAAAAATTCTCGAGCAAAAACATCGCACGACAAACACCGTCTTCTAGCAGCGATCTCCGCAGATATGCAAAACAAGGTCCTTTGTAACATGATCTTATTGTGTTCTCGAATCCCCGTCGCCACAGTGAATACGAAACGACTTACGTCGATTTAGAAATTTATTAGAATGCCACGAGGTTTTGTCATGCGAAACGCGAGTTGCCGACGTGAGCACCAAAGAGTTATTGTTGCATTATGGGGTGCATTCTGAGCTATTGTAGGTAACTTTGCTGTTTCGACTTTGATGGATATGAATTGCTGGTGAGAGGGTTGAGGTGTAGTTAGATTCGGTCATTCTTTGTTCGAGCAAATTGCATGAATTGCAGTATATTTGAATGTAACTGCGTTTTCAGAATGAGATACCAATAAAAAACATTTCAAAATCAACTTTTTTACATTTTCAAAAAAATTATAACAGCTGTAATTAATTTATAAAATTATTGTATGTCCTTAATTATTTATAAAATTTCCTGATAGAGTATAGATGTTATTGCTTTTAATCATTATGATTTCGACAGTAAAAATACGATCAACTTCGATTTCTATGAATACTATCGACTGTAATTGAAACAAAGGATGCTAACACGTTACGTTATCTTTACGAATATAAAATTCATACCACCAAATAAAAAACAAAAACTTCACAGTAACAAAACTTAACCCTTTATTCGCAAATCAGAAGTCAATAGCGAAAACGACCGCAGTTGCAAATTTTCCCCAATCCACTCCCAAAATGAATGGGTACCATCACAGATAACAGGGTGTAGGGCCGCAGGACGCAGTGACTCCCACGTCAATCCCGCAGACCTCAGCATGACAATGACAAGTCGAAGATTGCAACGGTTGCAAATCCCAGGGCAGCGCAGAAATTGATCGGAGTAATTTGCCAACGTTCGGACTGCTAGGGTACGCCGATTCGTCTTGGACGTGGTGTAAGATGGGGGAGAGTGGCGTTGACTGGTGTGTCGTGTTTGTTACCAGTAGATGTCAAGAGATTTAAATAAAAATATTAATAAATCCCGTTATACACGAGTAGCGACAATATCAATATTTTTTTTATTATAAGTAAATGGTTTTATAGACAGAAATATCTTTTTTTTTTAATTATAAGTAAATTGTTTTAAACATAGATCACTATTGAGACACTTCCTTAGAACGTTAGACATAATTATGTATTCTATTATCAAGGTTGTCTGGGAGATATCTATACCAATATTATAAAGTGGTAAAGTTTGTTAGGTTGTAGGGCGTCTTCTTCTTTTCGTGTCAATGGTAAATCGTAGACCTATTTATAGAACTTGAGCTCACTAGGTGGCCACCTTAATTGCGGCATTCGTTGCGTCTATCAAGTCCTCGAATGTGCAGGGGGTAGGGGGTAATTTCTGGATCTAATGAGCACATTTTAAAGAAAGTTAGAATGGTACCTACATTATCCCTGAGTGCTATACTTTTTACATAAAATAATAATAATAGTATCATTTGAACAAACAGATTGTATATGAAACTTATTAAAAATGCCAAAAGTTGGTTAAAAAGCCATTATAACAACCTCCTCCTCCATTATAACAAAATATGCAAAACCCACGAAAACCCATTAACAGTTTTAACGAAACTGAAAAACTAAAAAAATGCTCACGGCAGCACCCCTTGTAAAAGCAAGGGAGGTTTTTTTAAATTTTCTATTAAACGACGTGCGCAGAGCTAAAAGAGACTTGAGACTCGAAACGTCAATTTTACGGAAGATTTCGCATAATACAGCTTCTATGCTGGCTATACAAGCTTGCAGCGCGGGTACGCCTGCGTCTGGACGATATTATTGTGACGGATGCATTGTATGCCTTGCCTCCAGCAAGAGGTTCAAGCGTTGAGATTTATTGTTAGATAATGAATGTCGTTTTGAGACAAGCCTGGGGGGTATTAAAATTCTGCATCCTTAAGTTTGGTTTCAGCAAAACTCTAAAAAAGTCAATGGATTGACTGAGCTGCAGAGAAGCATGTCCGTTAGTTAAAATGGTTCAATATAATTTTGCTACCACCAATTAGTAGCAAAACTGTACAATGTTACCAAACTATCTTTCATTTCGGATACAGCTAACTTAATCCAAAGTAGTAAAAAAAACCATCCGCATGAAAAACGGAGTTAAAAATCCCTCATTTAAGCACAGACAGACATCTCTATCATACAGTTATGGTATACTCGTGAAAGCACCGCTCTCTGCCGTTTAAATGCTAAAAGATTTTATATCTAGCGCGAAAAATTGGAGTAAATTGCCGCCACTGGATAAGATAGGATTTTTATTTTTATTTTAGACCTACTCTCTAGCTCTCTACCGTATAGCTGGAGTGACTAGGGATTTTCAAAAAAGAACCAGTTATTTTTTGTTTTCATTAGGTATGTAAATATGGACAAGTCCAAAATGAGGGAATTTACTGTACAAAAATAACGATTGCGTAGCATTTGCTTAAACTTAAGTTTATTTTAATATGAACATGTATTAAGGCCCCAGTCTAGCTGTGCATAACAAACGAATTCAGTATATTGACAGTTCGCGGGCACGAACAGTAACAGAAGCTCGATAGTCAATAGCATTATGACGATGAAATTAAACTACTAACATATTATGATTTGTCATTTTTAGAGGGTAGACCATTAATATAATCCAAACCAAATATAAAGAAGACTTGCTAATACTATACAATGAATTGAACAAACAAATGTAAAATATTTTTTAAAACACAAAAAGTTGAACCGTTGATACTAAGATTCGATCTTACGGTGCCGGCGACAAGAAGCGCACGCTAAACTAATGCGCCACAGTGGAGTCTGATTTATTAGCTAAATTTATGCATCATATTCCCTGAAACTTTAAAATGACAAGAAATTGCAAATGTGTGCGTGCTAACACTAATAAATAGGCGAAGTAATGAACGCATTGAGTTTACGCACACCAACATCTACGTTGGTGTGCCCTGTAAACCGATCTATTTTGTTTTGTGTACATCGTCGTCATTCTCACACTGTCTATTCATCTTTTCTTTGGTCTTCCTCTTCTACTATATCCATCCACATTTATGTTCAAAACCTGTTTTGTAACTAGGCTCTCTACTTCTACGCATTATAATATGTCCATATTTATCGTAGATAAGCGGTCACTGCACAACTTTTCAGTATTTTTCACACTCACTTTCAAACTACGTCTTTCTCACTTTCTAACTATGGTCTAATGACCCGATAAAGGTAGCTGGGACAATGGTCCACTGCAGGACTAAGTACGGAAACCGAACACACAGGACTTCATCATCATTGAGAACACAGGAGTGGGTTTTCAATGATGATGAAGGTCGCTGGGAGTCGTTGGAGGCAGGCGGCATATAACCAGTCCTTGTGGAAGTCTATGGGGTGAGGCCTTTGTTCCACATGCACAGTGGACTTCTTTTGGCTGATAATTATAATTATATTAGGATAGTAATTATTCAATTTGTGTGATTCAAACCGGGGAGATCATAGGTAAATTTTTGGGTGTCGGACAAACTTGTTACCTAGTGGTAATAAGTTAACGGACCATAGTAACGAACTTGTTTCCTAGTGATAAAAAGTTAACGGACCATAGTAACAAACTTGTTACCTAGTGGTAACAAGTTAATGAACCATTGTAACAGACTTGTTACTATCGCACTTTACTGCTAACAAAACAGTCTATGTCTGTTATTAATGTAAAAAATGGCGTCGAGTTGTTTCTGCACCCAGGTGTTAACTAGGGACAGAAGAATCGGGACCATAAAGTTAGACGGACATCCAAGCGTTTAGGTGTCCAATAAATGCCTAAACACACCGCATTTTTTAAAACAATCGATCGATTAAAGTGCTTGTGGAATAAAAACGCGCGTGATCAGAAAACGCGCGTCGGAAATAATTTCTGATAAATTGACATAAAAATAATGAAGTAGAGCAAGTTTCAATGCCCGATAGTACGCCAGCAAGGTTAGAGAGAGAGCAAAATTTAGAGCGAGAGGTACAAATTTGAATTTGACATAGAATCCACGTCCAACCGCTACGACCGACTGGCCGCCTCTGAAGAAATTGGCTTGAGATTTTCGTTTAGAAACCGTGCCTGTTGAAAACACTATAAAAAATATTTGTGAAGCAGGTACACATTTTTTTAAAATTGGTTGTGTCATTTAATACACGTACTTTAAAATGATCAAATGATTTCATCAAAATTTTTTGTTTTTATTATGAAAAAAAACGTTTGTTTTGGGACCAAAAACAGGAAAATTTGACGATGTTATGATGTTTGAAAATCTACTCAGCGCATTTTGAAGACGACTATCTTAAGCTAATTTTGCGCTGAGTAGATTTTTGAATTTATTCTTGATCATCCCGATTAACGTGCACAAACATGACTCTAAATGGCGTTGGGCGCGAGAGCGCCATCTTTGACGCCTAATTTATATAACATAGACTAACCAGAGGAACGTGAAAAAAATACGTAGATAAAGCTAATATAACATATATTCTATCGCGATAAAAATATATAACACTATATCCTTCCTTTCCTTAAAAAAACGTTGCGAAAATGAGCTAATAATTTGACAACTGCCAAATTTTGCTAGACTGGGGCCTTAATAGTTAAATAATAAAAATTAATCTAATTAATTATAAGATCCATCGGTGTCTTTAAATCTTTATCAAACGAGGTTATTTATTTATTTATATGGTACTTTAACGACTTATCCACTATAACATTACAAAATGAAGGGAATAACATAAGTACTTAAATATATCATTAGTGAATTCGTCACTTATAGTAAAAATTTTACATGATCAAACACATTTAAATTGAATAAAGTGAAGACGCTAGCGAGTGTAATAAATTTGTTTTTGACAATTTATTAAATAGAAATTGATATTACCTTATCACAACATAATATAAAGAGCTATTTTATCAGTAATATAGATTACAGTCATCAAGGCGAATGAAAATACAGGCAAAAGCTAGCTAGTAATTAACAAGCAACCCATAAATTAGGTTACATAAACGTTTGTTACTAAGTCTAGGATTACTTTACTTTTTAGTACAAAATTACACATTCAGATTCCCTCCAAATATTCAAAATTACGCCAAATCGTGGTGGTTTGGCTCGGAGCCGTCGACTAACCCAATATTACCTCTATTCGTCTTGCGGAGACTCTCTGATTGCTCGCAGAGATAGGCATTTATAGAGTACCCCTCCAATTCACGTGGCACCTACATTCTTCACGTTGTCTCAAGGAGGAATAGATATACATAACTATTTGTTATAGTTAGAAAAGTGTTGTTACATTTTTAAATCAACATTTTTATACATTTAAAAGGAAAATCGTGACTGAACGAATGATCTATCAACATAGATCAAATCACTGAACGGATTAGACTTAAATCTGGCACAAAGTTAGTTATTATGACGTAAACATCAGCTGATGATAAATCATTGGACATTCTTTCCCTAAGGGATGTAACGGGGATTCAAAATTAGCGCGAGTAAAGCCGCAGATACGCAGATATACTGTAGATATACTTTGCCGTATTGAAATCACAGCAAAGTATATCTACAGTACCTGACTATTGGTTACATTTTTGAGCCCAGCCTTTAGTTATTGTTGATCACATTATGTTTGGTTGCGTAGCAGAAAATGTATACAAGCAAGCCCCTTTGTAGTATATATTTATTCAGAATAAGAAGTAATCGGTAGTTTATTTTTTTTTGACTATACAAAATAGGCAAAAAAAATTCTACCAAAAATAATACAAAAAACGTCCTAAAAATTTAACAAAATAAGTACCTACTAAAAAATTCAACATGTTTATGGTTTTATCTCTTCTTTTCTACAACCGACCAACTATAGTATACTTACTACAAAAATACTATCCCAAAAAGCAACACACAAAATCCTCTAATTGGCCACCAACGCGTAAACAACATGAACGCACCTAGATAAAAGAAACATTGTGAGCAAGATTAATTAATGTTATAGACGAGTTATTAGGGCGCGCCTACCCGACGTTTTATCATAAAAGATATAATCCCGAGCTGGTAATCCCTCTGGTTGCTCGCAGATACCGATACCATATGATATGTACAGACGAACAATGATATTATATAGTGCTTTGGAAACGACTTAGGCACGAAAAGGGTTTGTGTTATTGAGTAGATAACATCTGTGTTTTGTTTTTTGACTGATTAAAAAAAAAGGATAATATTATATTCATCCGTATAGTGGTGTATTAGTCGCAAAGGCTTTTGTTAAGCCTGAAGTTCTAGGTTCAATTCCCAGGTCAAGCAGTGTTATTTGGGTTTCCTATGAAATGCTCGGGGTTTGGATTTATTACAATAGAAATCCAGTTCATAGCGGTAGGTACAGCTCTGCACAACTCGTTGAGGAATTCAGGCACAATAGTAATTAGGTACAGGTTTTGTCGTAAGTACACAATGTTTTTTTTGAGTAATACTTAAAAAAACATTACTTCAATACTGCAAGACCTAGGAGTCTTAACTTTAGTTTTTTTTTAATAATAGTATCCCCCCAACCTGTATAATGTTAATAAAACAGAGATGAGTCTCCTTTTTTTTAAGTAGGTTAAATAAGCCCACTGCACCACATTATAATCACTGTGACTATATTAGCAGTAAAAAAAAGTTTTTCCCAGAGTAATCTTCGGCCAACATTGCCAACAGTAGCAAACAGAAAAGTACGCCTCCAGTCTCAAACAATACCAGCCTTATAGACACGTTCTCAGACACATCTAGCAAACACAGTTTAAATCCGCGCGCGCCCCTATCAAACGCTCGTTTGCACAAAGTATATACTCCAAGTATATCTGGAATGGTAGCGAACATCGAACAGAACGGTTTTCGGAACACTCTTTCCCTATTTCCACAGAATAAAAAGCAGTCAAAGAGAACTTCATGACTTTTGTTATACCGTACAGCTTTTTACATCGGGAAACGTGGCGAAGCAAATTTTCTAAAACCTTTTGTTAGCAATCGCCCTTTGTAAGTGTCGCATCGAATGTGTAATGAATGTGTGTGCGTTTTGGGGAGGTTATGGCGCGTGTAGACGTTGGCAAAGTATTGATGAAAAGTAGAAAATGTGTGGACGTGCCATACTATTAGGTACGTAATTTTAATTATAGTGTAATCAGAGGATTCTGAAAATCAGATACTGCAACTAGTTTGACAATTCAAAAGTGCCCATTTATATGATCGAATTGAAATAAAATATTTTGAATTTGATAGTGAACTGCTTCAACTAGCCTAGTGGACCTAAACGCGACTGCTACACACCGGAGGTCATGGGTTCAATTCCCACGTCCAGTTATTGGATTTTTCTATGAAATTCTCAATACCAGTTCGGAGTTTGGATTTGTGCTCGGTTAATGGCAATAGGTCTGCCCCCTATTGCATGGGACCTAAACATACCAGTGAACTGTGAGTGTACATTACTACACCTCTGCCTAAACACAAGTACAGCTTGTTGATAATATGTTTTTTATGTCTATAGGTCCATCCCTACTGCGTGGGGTAGACCCCATGCCATACCATCAGAGTTTGAGTAAACAACTGATAATTCGAAAATCCTATAACAAAAAAAATATTTTCTCTTTCACTTGATGAGCTAATAACACTATTTGACAAGTTACAATTTCATAATAATTACACTTTACACTTATACGCCATACATCACTGCAGCCGGCCCGCTCCGTCGCGCACCGTCCCGCCTACGACCACCAATGTATTACCGTCAAATTGATTTATAATTTTCATCATTTGCCCAGTCAGCTGTACACCTCGGGAATTGATTTCCATTCAAATTTATGTTATGCATGCGTAAATAGCTCATAACACAATAAAAAGTATGGTTCATTGGACACTTTGAGAGTTAATACATTGAATTTACATTTTTATTACAATTATTATTTTAATGTTGTTGGCGGGTAGTGTTATTTTAGTGATGTCATCGTTGTCAGCGATAAATATGACACAGCGGGTTGTAAGTTCTATAATATTATATATTCATATGCATATTCATATTATTTATTTGCATTCCACAATGTAGACTTAGGTGGTAGATACAGTGCTTAAAGCTTGTAACAATCATGGACCCTGTATATTATCTATATCTTTTACCGATCTCAAACATTGTTATAAATATGTCATTATCGAAGTTATTAAAATATGTTAATTGCTTCGTTAGTCTAGTGGGCCTAAGCGTGACTGCTACGCTCGAGTTACTGGTTTCGATTCCTAGGTTGAGCAAAGTGTTATTGGGTTTTTATATGATATTCTCAGTTTGTAATTGTGCCCAGTTGAATGACAATAGGCTTGCCCCCTAAACCATAACGGCAAACTGTTATGCTACACCCATAATTTATTGTTTACTTAGTATATCTCTGCCAAACCCTTTAGAGATTTAAGGCGTGATGGTACCTATAATATATATCTGCATTACCGTAAAATTACAAAAAAGTTTAATAAACACAAGAAAAGACAATTGAAAATCTTATTTAACCTCTGATTCGTTTACAACAAAAATAATCTTAATCTTACAACCCGAAGTCTGCAGTGGCTTCATATAGACACGACTTCACCCAGACACGATCCGACTTCATCAAGTAATGTGGCATTAACAAGTTTATTACACCACTCGGCTTGTATGAGCGACTACTACTTACTATTCACCTGAAATTTCATTCCGACTTACAGTCACGTGCCCAAGTGATAACACAGACTAATCTTCGGGAATTATGTAGCTATAAAGATGTAAGTAGGATTTGAACTATGGAGTTTGGTGTTTGGTCTTAAATATTCGTTGAGATTAAAGTTTGGATATTTACACTTTTGCTAATAAGTGTACTCGTTCTGTTCAACTGTCTTATTAGTCTAGTGGTAGTAAGCATGTCTGCTGAATGCGAGGACCTGAGTTCGATTCTCAGGTCGAGCAGTGTTAATGTGTGATTTTGATCCCACAGTCAAACTGTTTATACAGTTTTGTGGGACACTGTTAGTTCATAAGCTGTATCATGAACCTTGCTTACAAATATAATAAACTAGCTTCCCGCCAGCGGCTTCGCCCGCGTGGTCTTATAATTTTTTCCCCGTTTCTGCTACATTTTTCATTACTACTCCGCTCCTATTAGTCGTAGCGTGATGATATATAGCCTATGTTACTCGGGGATAATGTAGCTTTCCAAAGGTGAAAGAATTTTTGAAATCGGTCCAGTAGTTTCGGAGCCTATTCATTACAAACAAACAAACAAACAAATCTTTCCTCTTTATAATATTAGTGTAGATAAATAAATAAATAATAATGGGTTTTTCCATGAAATTTTCATTGGCGGCTCGGAGTTTGTATATAGTGTCCGGCTTGTTCGCATGGATAAATAATTATAATTATATTTTTCTGTTTATGTAAGTTCCGCTCATTGTACTAGAAGTCTTCCCATGCAAGGCAAACATATTATAATATATTAGAAATATAAAGGATATGTAACCTTGTGTACTACAACACGATAAACGGATAGACAAAATCTATGGAAATGACACAAGCTTTCGATAAATCGGGCTGTCACTAATGTCATTTCCATAGGTACAGGTTTTTTTTCTATTCGTTTGTAGATTCGAATGTCAAATTTCACTTTGTCTACGGGCCCTGTAGGTACCTCTGCCTAACCCTTTAAGCAAACAGGCGTGATAGTACATACCCTCATAAAACAAGTACAAATAATAAACGTGCCTCCAGATTGAGTCGTTATGCCAACGCGCGGGTCATTATGTAAATTCTGGGTAGGAATTTTAAATTTTCCTTTTACACTTATTTGATTAGGGTGCACAAATTGTTTTATCCCTCGAGTTTACTTAGGAGTTCAGTACGCCGACGAAAATCCACTGCCGGTAGATTATTCCGGCTTTATAAGGGTCCCACGCTACCTTCGCGATTTTCCACGGTCAAAACAAATTTGCTTTTTTATGGACCCATAAAATTGATGGCTTCGAATATATCTATCTTATTTTCTTAAGTGTGCTTTTATTTGCGTTATTACGTTTTGGATATTGATTTATTGAGATATTTCCTTGTTTACGATAGAAGGGAATGGAAAGGCGAGTATTTTTTATTAGAACTTAAATTTATTTACATCATAATTATAAAGATTTTTATATTGCAGAACGCATCAAACTTGCTGACTCCTTCCAACCAAGTTGAACTTGGAACTGGACCACAGAATAAATAATAACAGAATGGCCACTCTCCGCCCCTCCCTAACGTCAGATACCCCAGGTCCCTCGCATTCTGCCGGTGTTCTTACCGGACGGACTGCCAACAAACCCTACGCACTCTCACGCACACATTTGCATTTGCACGTGTACAAACGTAATTTTGACAAGTTTGACATTTGGTATTGTAGTGTGCAGCGGTATCGGGAAGTTTGTATGGAGTGTCACAGGGGTGACTAGACTAAGAATTTTGCAATCGAATTGAGTCCTCTGAAAGTCTTGGTACCAGTGAAAAATGGATTATTGCCGCTTGACTGGCGATTTACATAAGTCGACTAGCTCATATAAATCTACAAGTTTAAGCATTTGTAGCTAAGCATTCAAAATTGATTGATTTGAATAGAGAATCGTTACCGATGTATCGATCAAGTTTTTTTATTTATTTAGTGGATGAAGGGATAGGATAGAATGTATGTCATAATAGATGCCTTAGATGTTTTTATAAACAAATACAACATCACGTATCATGAGCTTTTAGAAAATAGCATAACATGCTTGCGCACCAGGGGGCTAGACAAATTGCAATTTGACAAACGAATAGAAAGAAAATGTATGAAAATGACATTAGTGACAGCCCGATTTGTCAAAAGCATGTGTCATTTCAAATCATTTTGTTTATATTCGTTTATCGATTCGAATGTCTAAATGCAGCCTGTAAAACCCAAATGGGCAGAGGTGAACAAAATGTACACCCACGTTTCGCCGGTATGCATTTAGCTGCTATGTAATAGGGGCGAACCTATTGCCATTAACAGGATCCAAACTTTGAGCTGCTACTGAGAATTTCACAGAAAAATCCAACAACAATGCTGGACCCGAGAAACGAACCCATGAGCAACGAGGCAGTTAGAAAATAACGATATGATAAAATATATAACCCTCTATATGAAATTATATCCATATCATTAAAATTTCTCCGAACAAAGGGCATGAAGATCCTTATACCAATTTGTACTCCCAATTTTGTCGACTCGAAGAACAATGTTAATTCAAGCGAACCCAAATCAAAGTACCAATTAATTTCATTACTCAAGCGTTTAAATTCGTAATCAAAGTGAAGAACGCAAATAGCTCCGAAATATTTGAGTTGATGCTAAATTTCAAGATTTTATCGGGTCGTTTAAGGTCACCTTTGGGCAGGTCGGGCAGGTCACACAGTTCACTTACAGCTGACTCTCTAGTTGATACGTTTGATTGTGATTGTAGTTCGGTAGTTTGAAATCCCTTCGAATATATAAAGACTACACTGCTGCATGAAATTGGTAACGCTTTTCTTAGATGTACTGCTGGAAATATGCCTTACAATGGGGTCAAAAATAATGTACATGACGGCGCCATATGGGGCACGGCAGGTAAGGCAGGGCAGCAGGCACGAGCCTGTATTGGTGTCAGATGGCATGGTGATTACTATCTTGTGGGCAACATGGGTAATGCTGGTTCAAACAATAAAACACAGAACTCGTACTCAAAAGTCATTATATTTGGTTTAGACTGAGTACGCAATATTAAAATACAGACATCCCCCAAAACGCCCGCCCTTCGCAGCTTCGCTAGTGCTATCTTATGAGGAGAAGAAGCCGCGGAAGAAACTCCTCAAGCACATTTGTCTGTTTACGAATTTACGATTACCAAGCTACATTTGAATAGCAATAACAATGTAGGTAGACTATAAAGAAAAGTGAGTCAGTCAGTCAATCAAACCAGACGTCCGCACGAGTCTACCACCGAATACAAAGTGAGGATGCGCAACTGCGTGAGGCACAACCGTAACTGCGCGAAGCACGATAACAACTGCGTAAAGTACGACCACGACCGCAACTGCGTGAAGCACGATGATAACTGCGTCCGCTACTGCGCCGCTGCGCCTTTTATGTGAAGTCGTTGGTTCCATTCGACGTCACCAGGGGCGCTGTCATCTCAATAGTGTCACCGGGTGGCGCTGTAGTCTCAAAAGAGTCAATTGAACGTCCGTGATCATGTCCGATGCCGACATACAGTTCTTTAAGGTTAGACGTGTTAGTTTTAGGTTTAATATATTAGGTGAAAAAAGTATTACACATAACACTAACAAGGTTAGGAATAATTCATCAGAAAGTCCAACAATCCTTTATTCGCCTTGATTGTCGAATCCAAGACCTCACACAACAGATGTATAGACCAAGACGAACGAGAAAGCTACTAAAGCACTGAAATTTTATTCAATTTTAAAGCTCAAATTTTCTTCTCAATTGGAAGGAAATGAAATGTGGGTGTCTGGTAATATATGACTTCTATTCATAATGCTGTGAATGTGATATCTATGAATGTATTTAAAATTAAACTCAACTTTTTACTCATATGGAGTAAGAAAGAGATAGATCAGTGACATAATTATAATTAATAATTTTAGGTTCTAGTAACGAGTCAAGATTTCATAGTTCTTGATGTAAATTTTATCTTTTTCCCTCTCCACCGGATAGCTGTGCCCAGCACTAGCCCCATTGTGAACTAATCAATGTTCAAAATTAAATGTTCTTTAATAACAATACTACTACATTGTAAATGTTCGCTGCAACTGCTGGGGGGCTGAACAAGTTGCATTTTGACATTCGAATCGACAAACAAAATGTATGTAAATGACATTAGTGACAGCCCGATTTGTCAAAAGCATGTGTCATTTCCATACATTTTTTTTTGTCGATTCGAATGTCAAAATGCAACTTATCTAGCCCCCCAGCCCCCTGGAGGGATTTGGCGGAAAGTTAAGGGTAAAGAAAGCCCAGAGATATACCCTAAATTAACATTATTGAACAACAGGACTTTTTATAGATCGCGGTTTCCTACAGGTGTAATTATTACAAAAACCGCATTCTGCAGAGACACTAAGGAAGTACTAGTCTTACAAGGTAAAAGTATCGTTTAAAGAAGTCAATTTCAAAACTATATTTATGTTTAATGTCATAAACTTGAGCTTATCACTATGTTTAGGTAGGTATTTAATGTGTCCATGTCATTCTAAAAAGCTGATGAACTAAGGTCCAAGCACCTTTATTTGCACATTATCCCAAAATCTCTGCTTTCCTGTTAGAGATAAACTCACTAATACACTGTATAAACGATGTCACCACATTTTACCTCGCCGTATTTTAAAGGTGAACATTTTAAGCTAAAGTTTTAAGTTACGAAACGGCTTTAACAAAAGCTTAACGTCCGATATTAGGTGCTTGAAATCAATTACCTGTCCACTGATTGGACAATTTGTCGTCGGCTAATCCGATCGATCGACATTAACTAAATTATCTCGTCAGGTGGCTACACCGATAAAGGACTTTATCGCTTTTGAGAAATAGATGGTTAGCATAACGTAAGTTCTTTTAGTGCGCTCAGGATAATGGACTCGTCCACGCTAGTAAAAATAATTGACTTACTCTGTACCTATTTAACTTTTTGTGCCAATGTAAAGTTGGCGCAATGTGATACTATAGTTTTTCTCCACGGTATTACTCGTGTTCATTTTCCATTATTCGTGGGAATTTTCCAAAATCATTTCTTAGTACCTACGTCAAAATATTTATGTGTGCCAAATTTCAGCCCTATCCATTCTGTGGTTTGAACTGTACGTTGATACATCAGTCAATCACCTTTTCCTTTAACTTTAACACCGTGTGGAACAGCTAAGTAATTATTATACGTAAAGATTCTTTTCATAATCATCAACCCATATACAGTCCCACTGCTGGCCACGGGTCTCCTCTCAGTATGAGAGGGATTAGGCTATAGTCCACCACGCTGGCCGAATGCGGGTTGGCAGACTTCACATGCCGTCGAGAAAATCTCTCAGATATACAGGTTTTAGTCATACGTAATTTCTTGAACTGCTTGTTTGGTCCAGTGATAGTAGTAAAAATCGGAGAAAGAAAAATATTGGATTGTCATAAATAAAAACGAAAGCTCAAGTCGTAGGCTGTCGTTTTAAATAATTTTAATCCGATATTTTTCTTTCTTAGATTTTTACGGCCGGGTTAAAGTTAGCCCGTGCCAACTTCAACCCGGACAATAAGTTTTTTTTTCATAAATCATAAATTTATTGCACTCATGTTTGTTTACAATGTTGGTATACATTGGTATATATGTTTGGCGAGAACTCTGATATTATAGGGAGATATATGTACCTTCAACCAATTATCTGCAAAGCTTATTAAGGTCAACCAGCTTGTTGCTGAACTGACTTAGTTAGAGTTGTCCTACAAAGCCAATATAATTTCTTTCACGAGATTTGGGCCGGACAGCTATAATCAAAGTTTCAGATCGTCTATAATTTGATCCCTTTGACCTCATTACTACGTAGGCACGTTTTAACCTTACTTATATTATTTTCTTCTAGTATTTGGCTGGGGTTCTGCCCGTGAAAAATAGGTAGGTTAGATGATAGGGCGAACCTATAGCTTATAGTAAGTTAAGTATATTTCATATCATAAAAAGTGTGAATCCAGAATATTAATATTTGCAACGCCTGCAAAAGGCCTCTAAGTTCTAAGCACCACTATTGAGTAATAAAACCTGTTTGTACACCTAGTAAGCAAATAAATGATTTGATTCGAATATAACCTCTACTTCAAATTTCACGCGAATCTGTGGAGCTGTTGCAACATTTTTTCATTGCAGGGATCAATCCTGCGTCCATCTGTGTTGAAGCCAATTGCTCAGTTATTGCGCTATTCTTGCCATGAAACTCCACCGCTGATATACAAATCTCCACCATACCACCATATACAAATAAAAATAAATGAATATATTTGCACATTTTTACACAGCTCCATCTAGCTCCAAACTAAGCAGAGCTTGTACTATTATTCATTAATTTCATTACATACATACATACATAGCTTCACGAATGTTTCCAATGAGTTTAAGGCAGAGACGGCAGTAGACAGAGCTACGAATCCTGGCACACCACTTTCGTTCATCACAATAATATATTTGTGTCCTGTGGGGATTACACTCACGACCTCGTGATCAGAAGCCCGGTAGGTACTCGAACCACTAGACCACAGAAGTCAAATGATTATAAGTAAATCTTTTCAGCAATGAGTTCTTAAAACTTTACTACACGTATAAAACCTGCATTGCGTCTGATGTTACCTCAAGGTCACTCCTCCCGCCCTCGCGAACAGAAGTAATCCCTTACTAAGTACTAGCACATAAGACAGCTGTATATTAACTGTAGTACCGCTTAGGGGGTAGGCAAAGTAATAGGTACAAAATTTTCAGTATTTATGAATATCTGATAACAGGTATCGATATTTTACACATAGGTTTATTGTCGGTAGGAATGTTAAGATCCCAGAATTTCAAATTTAAATCAAGACCTCTGGCGTAGCAACGGCGCTAAGACCACTGTACCAATGAGTCATAAACGACACGTAGTGTCTATTTACATAAAAAATATTTAACTGTAGGTATACAGAATTACCCAAATTGAATTATTTTATTTACTAAATTAAATGTTGTTTAAAAATTCTTGTTGTGAAGTTACGTATTTTAGCAAAATTTCACGCATACCTTATTTATTTCAAAGAATTTTTACTCAGGACTTTCGCTTTAAAGCACAAACGTACCAGACTTGTAATAACAGTCTGCCAATTTAAATGAAACAGTTTTTTAAGAAAAATTACTGAAACATTTAAGTATTATTCTGAACTAACTTTGTACATCTTTGTGAAGTAAAGAAAATACATAGAATGAATACTTTAAGAATAAATTGTATTTCAGTTGGCAGCCCTTTGCATATAAAAATATAAATGTATTAACTCCAAAATTCACATAGTTTTAGCGACCATACATTTGAGCATGCTTTCGCCGAAAAGTCAGGCAGAAATGTACTTGACTTGACGGTCGAAACGGCTTGACTATATGGTTGAAGGTCCTACGTAATAAGAGACACTTAACAGAAAAGCCCCATAAAATCTTGCTCAATTTGGGAATCAAACGCAGGATCTAACACTGACCAGCCGCGCTTGCTTCCATTAGACTTAATGGATAGCTAAAACTCATTTAATTTTAATTATAACCTAGAATTTTTTACATTTTGCGAGTAAATTTTTTATATAAAGCTATTAATTATGCATCTGAGGGACTCTTATTTATTAATAGCTGACATAAAGTAGTGTCAGGTAAAAATATATAATAAATTATATAAATAAATTATTTTCCCCGCAGAAGTTTAAGTAGTCTGAAAGTCGTAAAGGAAAGTTTCTTGCTGTGTTACTCAGATGTGGGCCCTGTAGCAACATTTCCAAATTAAAAGATTTTTCGTTAAGTTTGAATTAGTAAGTGAGTTTCAACTTGCTGACTACTACGGGTTGTCCAAGTCGAATTCGATTTTTAGGTTAAATTACTAACTAAAATGAGAATTTTGTGAGTTTTCTAGCTGTTATTTTTCGTTAAAGCTTAAACAAACATCACTGGTATTGTTATTTTTTAATTTATTAACTATCTAGTAATATCTAATATATAAAATTCTCGTGTCACAGTTTTAGTTGCCATACTCCTCCGAAACGGCTGGACCGATTTGTATGAAATTTTGTGTGCTTATCCGGTATCTATGAGAATCGGCCAACATCTATTTTTCATCCCCCTAAAATGACCCACCACTATATGGCAAAACAACGTTTGCCGGGACAGCTAGTAATGACTATAAATGAATAATGAAACTGATTATATTTCATTAATTAAATTAAATTTAATAATGCATCTGAGCAGTCTTGTATAAACAAATAAATAAAATTGAAATGTCTGTTTATAATTTTTCAAAATAACAACATTTTTTTTTAATGCATTAAGTTAGTATAATTATTATTATGTTACTTACTAACAACAATTAAACAATATGTATTTTTTTGTCCGTCTGTCCATTTTACTGTCAGATATCTAATGACATAAGGAGTAACTTAGGCTATATCTTTATTTCAGAAAAAATATTAAGGTTGTGCACAAAAAATCCTTTCAGTTAGCGACTGAAACCTCGAGCAAGTTAGTAAATTTTATAATTTCAATTTCACTGTCAATTAAAAATTACATACCAATAATAAGAATTAATCGAGATGCAGATACCTATTATGGTTTGATTTAAATGATTGGTTACATAATTATCACTTTGAACGTGAAGTAGCCAGAAGAAAAAAAAAGAGTTTCAGTACTGTTGAAGAACACACGGTCATTGGTAACATTTCTAAAAGCCCCCGCTAGCGTGAGTTCATGCAGTAATTTGCAAGATTAAATGCTAAAATGTTACGTTAGCATAATGTGTTACACTTAGCATAAAAGTCTCGAGATTATTAACAAAAGTTTAAGCGAGAAACGCGTGATATTATCCCATAGTAGTTGACAAACACTCGCCGGAGTTATTACCGCGCGCAAAGTTTGCTTCGGTTTTAAGTTTAAATAATTTTGTAGACCACTTTAAGTAAATACACTCCGAGGTACCGACCGGCCCACCATACAACTTTGGAAATTATGAGGCCCACAATATTTCTGTATATAAGAGAAGCGGGACAAAATATTATATTAGTAAAAGTAAATTTACGGCTTCATAAACGAAAGTTGTTGGTAAAGTTCTTTTTTTATTTTGTACTTACGAGAAAATGTTGCCAGTGTTGATTAATTTACTCGGTTTTATTTAAAGATGTCGCCAGCATTACGAGTATTTCGTAGACTTACCTGAAAATAAAGTATTTGGTTAGTTAATTTGATACAATCATGTCACAATGTTAAATCAAGTCAAATAAATTTTTTATGTGTTTAAGTAAATAGAAATCATTTTTCAAGAGTAGTTACATATTGGTATGCTGAAAGACGTACAAAATTATGTATGGTCACTAGAAAGACATACGTTACAGTCTAATTTGCAAAACAAATTTGTCAGAAGTATGCTTAGGTTCATCATCATCATATTAGCTAAAAGAGATCCACAGCTGAACAAAAGCCTCCCACATAGACCAGCTATATGCCGCCTGCATCCAAAAACTCCCTGTGACCGTTATCAGGTCGTCCGTCCATCTCTTTGGAAGCCGTCTCACATTGCGCTTTTTCACGTATCTTAACTTACTAGTATAGTTGAGTAAGATTAATGTTTTGTATAATAATAATCCGAAGGGTTTGTTATGTATGCATAGCTGCATACATAACAAACCCTTCAACCTTCATTTTAACATATTATGTGACACAATATTACACAACCTTGTCAAAAAACAGATGTCGTTAGCTGTCTATATACCTGACTCGTTTGTCGACTGTACCTGAAAAGTATTAAGAAAATGCAACTGCATTAAAGAAATAATATAGGTACCATTATGAAAATAGTGCAACTTAATGGCAGTAGAAAAGGGGAGGGGGGAATGTCAGTAAGTGTCATTTCACAACCATTATTTTATAAATAAAAACTCAAATGTCGGTTGTAATCGCAGCAAATTGTTCCGTACCTACATATTATTTGTTCTGTCACGCTATTATTTCTTCAACAAGTAAAGCTCTGCACTAAAACTTTTTATTTAACTCGCTTGAGGTCCTGGGTTCGATTCTCGGTTAGAGCAGTATTATTTAGTTCTTCTCTGAAAGTATCTGTAGCTCCTTTGATGTGACCTTGTAATTTATGCAAAAGGCCGTTTAATGAAACCTAAACACATCGGTGAACTGCGGGTAGTAGACATCTGCATAACCCCAGGGGAATACAGGCGTGATGGTATTTTATGATAATTATAGGTATGTATGTATACTCCCTCGGAACTTTAATTTTTCTCACTTTTGTTCCAATCGCATCACACAATCCAAGAAAATAATATATAATTCTTCTCGCGTATAATCGCGTATAAATTGCGGTATAAAATATATAATTCTTCTCGCGTATAATCGCGTATAAATCGCGGTATAAAATGTTGTTTCAGTACCCAAAAATGGCGTGATTTGTAGACCGATGCTACTGTCAGACTAAACCGCCTATTACACAGTGAAAAACAAATACAATTTACGTTCGACGTACTAAATTGCCGGGTACCGACGTTATTACAGCTTTAGCCACAATTACGGTGTAATTGAAAACGGAGTGGTCGTTACAGTTCGGTGTGACGGACGGTTTATGCAACCGTGTGGAATAACATAGAATTTTTTGTGTTAGACTTTTTTTAATAGAATGTTCGCTTTATTCGAGGAAGATCTCGTTGACATTATTTTTTGTAGTTTGAAGTTTGTAGTAAGAATTTTCTATTTATCTTTTTATTAGCCTTTTAAATCGTATGAAAAGAAGGTCTTATGCAAGGAAAGTAATATCAATTGTGTTTATTTATATATTTTTGAATAAGTAGATTTTTGTACAATATATTCTGACCTAACCAAGTTACAATCTAACGCATAGACACAAAATGTATAGAAATGACATTTGTGTACATCAATGGGGCTAGACCAGTTGCAGTTTGACATTCGAATCGACAAACAAAATGTATGGAAATGACACAAGCTTTTGACAAATCGGGCTGTCACTAATGTCATTTGCATACATTTTGTTTGTCGATTCGAATGTCAAAATGCAACTTGTCTAGCCCCCCTGATTTTCTAAAAGTCGTAAGCTGATGTCATTCCTATACATTTTCTTTCTATTCGGTTAGATTCCAACTTGGCTAGGCCCACTGTATTGTGATTAAAATAACATTAAATTCAACATACACCCAGACCCGGAGCAACTAATCGAATACAGGTGTTCGGTTCATGGATTGAATCAGACGAGGAGGCCTAGACAAGTTGCAATTTGACATTCGAATCGACAAACGAATAGAAACAAACGTATGGAAATGACACAAGCTTTCGACAAATCGGGCTGTCACTAATGTCATTTCCATACATTTTGTTTCTATTCGTTTGTCGATTCGAATGTCATATTGCAACTTGTTTAGGCCCCCAGACTACTAGGCGACCATTGCACCAATCGACCAGTCAAGTTTCTCACGTTACTATAATTTCGCTCCACATAATTTCAAGATGTATATTATTTGGTAACCTTGCCAAAGCTCATCTACGTGGCATAATCTAAAGATTACTTTGCCAATCAAAAACCTCATGTTCGCGTAACACGGTGGGGTTAAGCATGTAGTGACAAGTTGATTACCCGGCCCCGCCCGCCGTAATGACCCGATTTTCCCTTGTTGCATGTCATAATATTATATGAAAATAAGCTGCTATTATTCTAGGTTTTCTTACCTAGTCTTGACTACTATTTGAACACCTGTGTTTGTGTAAGTGATCATAATGTAGATAAGGTTTTGATTTGATTTGATGTTAAAAGAATAACAAAGAATAAATAAACCATAGTTTCAAAAAACTAAATAATCACGCCTTTATAGAAAAACGAACTAAAAAAAGTAAAAACAACTTTCAATAAATTTAAATTAAGTATAGCGTGATTAACAAAAAAAATAATTATATTGTAAAAAAGCGTGAGGTGCTTGATGACGATTGTTTTAAACATTTTATTGACGGATAGTGGTAGAAGTAGTCATGAAAATAGCTTGAAGAACCTAATATTTTTAAGTCGGTTAAAAAGCACCCCACGCTTTTGTACAATAAAATTCATTCATTCATCGTGATCGTAATGTTATGTTATGTATGTTCTAAAGATCCAATTCGTAAATCCGTATGTAACCGTCGGGCGTCCGCTCAACTTATGAGAGCTCAACACTGACTTGAGAGGTTAGGGAAGAGCTGTATTTAGCGAATGTTCATCGCAAGCTCTGCTCGTCTCTGTGGTGGCCTGATTCAGAAGCGAGGAAGAAAACATCATAATATTATGGAAAATATAACCAAAATAGTGACTGGTCTTTACCATTTTGGTACCAGTAGGTTTGAATTTTGTCCTTAAGGTATTTTTATTTTAATCATGTAACATCAGAATCATTAGAGGATAAGGTGATAAGATATTAGCAGCCACCCGCAACTTCGTTTTTTAAAAATATAATACTGCAAAATTTTATTGTAAGAAAATAAACAAAATTATCAAATATGTTCGAACTATTACTTTTGCATTAGTAATCTTTTTGAAGTCTAAAATACGTATTGATTTAACAAAATGGTTTATGCGAAACGATTCAGTTTTATAATAAAAATGAGAGGTCAACATCTTGCATCTATACAGGGACGTGGCCAAGCATAATGTAGATTTATCAAGTGCCAAGCACTCGCCACAAATTGGCACTGACTCAGAATTTTTACAAGCATAGACACTTTGACGCTTCTTTTTTTCGCATATATAAACTGAATACCTAAGTACCTGCAGCAAATTTATACTTCTATTAGGGCATCGAAATAACGTCTGGTGTGTTATAAGTGCACAGTAAAAAACAGAGGCCCAACGAAAGCTACTGACTCTAGCTTATGTGTTAATGTAGTGCGCAACGCATGTGTGTTAAGTAAAAACGAACATTTCAGATATGATAAATTTATCTAAGAATTGTAAACGAACTTAAAAGTCAAGTATAATTCCTCTCATTTTATTGACACCCACCGATTTAAAACCATAATAAAGCAATGTATTATATCAATATATTTTGGTGAAAATTCTGTCATAAATATTTTTACAATTACCTATGCAATTAGAAAAAATAATCAAACAATTACAGAGCTATGCAGTTAGAAAAATCAATGTTTCTAGTTTTTTATGAGGCTAATTAAATATTGAACCGATCTATACCGCTTCCTCCTATCACTCAGATCGCCCTCTTCAGATACAAAAGAGACGGATGCTGCAGTTCCCCCACAAACTTTCCCTCGAACAAGCGAAGGGTTTAATTGTTTTCCTGCACCACGAGAAGCTGAGAAAACGCGACTAAAACGCGTTTCAAACGTGGAGAGAGCTCGTTCCACTTTCCCCGAGCCCCTTTGTTTTAAGTACTCTAATTTTTAATTGAATGTACAGGTCGGGAATTGCTTAAAAACTACGGGCCGCGGGGATTGTGAACGTAATATGTTGTAAGTACTGGGGTTGGAACTTGAGCCGTGGTATTCCAACGGCATAGTGTAGTTGTGTTGTGAGAGTATTATTTAAGTGTATTATTTTATTATACATTACAAAAGTTTTATTATTTTGAGTGATAAACGGTTCGATATTACGAATATAATCGTAATGTAATAGTTTAAAATGTAGGGGATATAGTTTAGTAATTTGACCGGTTAGGTCAAATTTGAACGATTAAACCACATCCCAGTGTCAAATCAAGTGGAAAAAGGTAATATTTTATTGTATAAAAATATTAACAAGTTAAAAATTTCTAAGCAGAATCTACTTCACCTTAACTTTAAAATAAACACGGCTTAACTTTTTTCTTTCTTTCTTTTATTAAAGTTCCGCACCAACTTTCGGGTCCCCCATCGCAATTTATTATTAAAAATAAAGAAAAAAAATCAAGTTATACCACCCTGGGATTCTTATAAAAAGTGAATGACTCTTTGAGACAGCGCCATAAATTGTAGGAGGCGACGTATCTTGAAATTGTGTTGGCGAAAGTGACTTTTAACGGGCAACGAACCCTAGAATGGCGGCAGCGTTGACGCCCACGAAAGCTCCTCTTTGTTACCAGGTTAAGCTTGTCCCTTAATAGATATTTTAGGGTTACAACATGTCATCATGCCTGTATTCCCTATCCGCCTTATTAATAAACAAGGCGTGGGTGTAGCTTGAGTGTCTATTTTTGTCTCTTTCCAATTTGCTCACTTTAAAATCATCTGACAGTGACAAAACATAGGTAAAATACTCCTAGCCTTGATTATGAATAAATCCGTAAAGGTTTAGGCCGAGGTGTACTAATGTATACATGCAGTTCGCCATGTTTAGGTCCAAAGCAATAGGGGCTGAACGTATCACATAAACCAAATCCAAACTCCAAGATGCTACTTAGAATTTCATTGAGTTTTTTAGGTTGAATTGGCTTTTTTTATAGTGCACCTCTAGTTCAGGATAGATATTACTCGAACTCATAAGAAACTGGACCTCCCTTAACTTGACATGAATAATCTGGGACTCGTCATTATAAGATTCATCACGACTCTTCGACCATGAACTGGCAAAAGTTTTCAGTTGTCCGTTTCGACATTCAAGCCGAAACGGAATAAATTAAAAGACCACACAATATACAGGATCAATCTTCTTAAAAATACATAATCATAAAAACATTTATCACGCCTGTATTCGTTGAAGGGTTAGACAAAGACGTACTAATGTGCACCCACGGTTCACCGGTTTGTTTAGGTCTTATGTATGGACAATTAGGAACGAATCTATTGCCAGGCACAAATCCAACTCCGAGCTACCTTGAAAAATTTCATAGCAAAATCCATATTTCGCTCGACCCTAGAATAAAACACAGTGCAGCAGTCGCGCTGATAACAACTATGTGAATGGGGTAGTTTTTATTATTTTTATTTATTTTTTTACTAGCCCACTTTGTCCCACTGCTGGGCAAAGGCCTACCTTCCCTCCTTCCATGCCGCTCTATCTGTTGCCTTAAACATCCAGTCTCTCTCGTGGGAGTCTATAATAATCTCAATCCTACCGATATTATTGTTGACGCTTGTTTCTTTAAACTGCGCATTTACGATATACGTATCACTAGTAGCACTCAGACTTCTTACCGCTGCGTAGTGTTTGAAGAGCCCCGTATTGAAATAGCTCTTAGCTCCACTCGATTCTGTATCAATACCGTATAGAGCCCTCAAGGTAAAGATTCAAGGTAAAGATAAAGATTACATGTTCATCCTTAAAGGCTATTTTTAGCCTTTCAACCACGCTTATAATAGAACACCAGACGAACTTTATTGTAATAATGATACTTATTGATTCAAAATTGCATCATTATTGGTTTAATCTATAAGTTATAAAAAGAACAAAGCTTTTAAGATGGAAGCAAGCAATAAATATCTTTGACTTTGAAAAAATCTACACTTTATATTACGTAAAAGAAAAATATCTATGCTCATTTTGAAGTTCAAGTTTACAATAATTTTATTAGTAACTTACATACAAGGTGGAAGGGACATCGACGCACATCCGAATGAGTTCAATACATGATTGTGGACCCCCCTGCGTTGAAATTTTCCGTAACTTTTTTCATCAATTTTTCAATTTTTTCTGCAGATTTTTTTTACTTGAACGTGCAAGAAAACATTATTTCTATCTACCCAAATTAGATTTATAATCATTCGCATTCATCGCGGAGCATTATAATAGCGTTTTTAGCAATACACTGCGCGCTCAAAAATATCAATATCTGCAATAACCAATCATTTTCTACACGAATGACCTAGGTCATTTTATTTTTGACCTTGAGTGAAACCTTGTCACGACGTTTATGCGTCGCTGTCCCTTCCACCTTGAATATGTATAGCTTCACGTCTGTTTCTGGAGAAGGGAAAGACTATACATTTCTACTTTCCACATCACTTTCGCTTCTTCTGTACTCATCAACCTCCCCATGCATGCTCGTTGGTTTAGAGTGCTGTTAACCATGCCTTTTTTGTAACTTAAACCCTCTAAATATTACATCCTAACAAAGGATGCCTTTAAAAAAGTGCAAAGGTAAAGGTAAAGTGCTTCTAAAGGTATCAGAAGCAATTTCCAAGTTTCCA
This sequence comes from Acronicta psi, assembly GCA_946251955.1. NCBI lineage: Eukaryota > Metazoa > Arthropoda > Insecta > Lepidoptera > Noctuidae > Acronicta > Acronicta psi. The sequence goes on along the minus strand of OX276475.1, from coordinate 1,544,980 downwards.
AAGATGACAAACAAGATTTACGATAAGAACCAGGCCCTACCCCAGTTATTCCATTAAACACATCACAAGACAAACTAACAAGTGGAACAGATTATAATTAATAAAGTTTTACTATAAATCATGCTTGTACGAACACCGCTGTAACATGAACTGTTCTATGAGTAATTTAGTTAGTGAAGATGTTATCAATGTAATATGGTAAATTGGTAATTCAAAGCTGAAGAGTGTGATGACTATGTATGAGAGCGAAATTTTGTGTTTTACCCGGTGCTTCTAGTGTTTTATATTTCACTAGCTTTTCGTCAACGGCTTCGTCGGAATGGTCTGGGTACTTCTTTTAAATTATAGTCTTTGTTACTTGATAAAGATTTAGCTTTCCATTGGTGAAAGAATTTTTTAAATCGGTTCAGTAATTTTGGAGCCGATTCAATGCAAACAAACAATCAAATCTTTCCTATTTATAATGTGAGTATTTGAGAATCACAACATAGGTCTATGCTTAGGTCCCATTAGAAATTGCATAGAAAACCCCAATAACATTGCTCGACCTGGGAATCGAACCCAGGACCTCGAACGTAGCCGTCCAACATAGGATCACTAGGCACGAGGCAGCCATACTAATTCATGTAAAAACAAAACAAAAAAACAAGACTGCTGACATTGATAAAACTATAATATAGAAAAATATAATAACAAATACTCCGATAACAAGGGTTTCAGATTTAAGTGGTGATTAAATTAAAACGTCTGGTGGTGAGCCATCGATCAACGTAGATGGTCGCAGTTCTCAGGACACGATGCCGGTCATCAATTTAGCTGTTGCTGATAAAACTACAAAGACGGACAAAAACTATTTTGTACAAATACATGTGATGAATTGGGTACCAGGACTTTGTGGCGCTGGATGTGGATTTTTTGAAATTTAAAAAAGAAATTGTTTGTGGCATTACGAAATTTAACGAATCATCCTCCAAGCCATTTCCCAACCATGATGGGGTCGGCTTCCAGTCACATGCGGCTGAATATCAGTATTTTACACGAAGCGACTGCTATCAAACCTCCGCAATCCAATTTATGGTTGTCAGGCTTTTTGAGCCTCTTGAGTGGTAGTCACCACTAATGATTGTAATAGATGTTTGTATGATATCCGGGAAAATACAAAACGTACTAAATAATATAGAGTGTAGAATTTTTATTCTGAAAAAATAAAAAATAAATATTATTTAAAGTTTTAAATTTTTCAGAATAAAAATAGTGAACGATAATACATTATTTACAATTATAGTTTGGCTTAAATACATCCAATGGAATTTTAGGAAATTGTATGATCAAAAAACTTTATCACAGTCTATTTAACACAATAGAAAATAAATATTTTTAGAAATCAAACATTTAAAGAATATTTCCTGGCAACTGGAGCAGTTATAGTTCAGTAAATGTATAAATAAATATTGATGGTTCTTTTAATGTAATTTTTATTGTATTTTTGTATTAATAAATGCTAAATATCTTTGGAAAGATATAAACTTTTTGATAAAAATACGATCTCACGATAACTAGTAAATACGTAAGGCAAATCGTTTGACACTGAGTAGTCATGTCGTTTGAATGATACATAATATCGTCGTAATAGATATTTTGACGTCATCTAAGACGTAAAAAGCTGGAAGCAAAATTTGGTTATATATCTTATATATCTTATCTCTGTAGCTGCCGAGAGTTCGTATCTTTCTTCCACTAAAAAGTTGATAATATCTTTTCAGATATGATTAATTCTTTAAATTTTCAATCTCGTTCCAAGTGAACAAGGTAACATTACAAGTACCACATCTGTCAACTCTATATCTTTATCACAGACGACACACAAAGCGTTCTACACCAGTGTGCCAGTGCCAACAAATGAAATTTTCGATCGAGACGTATGACTGTACATTACTCTTTTTGTATTCTCGAACAACAATGCCGCTTTTGAACAACGAGCATTGTATTGAGAAAAAAATGGAACGTATTAAACGTGCGTTGTATTAAATTTTATAAATATAAAGGACTACCTGTTCCCCGCGGTGCTACTTGCGGTTATCCAATTTTTCCTAATCCTGCGGGAATTTTTCAAAATCCTTTCCTAGTGTACACCAGCGTCATCTAAGTAACATAAAATTTGTGCCAAATCATTTTATTTAGAACATCGGTGAAATCCAGTATATGAGTTAGATATATTTAGATCTAACAGTAGTTCCTTAATGTGGTCTTAGATACCACTATAGAACGATCTTCACCAAGCTGGTTAGTAGATAAAAAGTCTTTTACATCCAATTAAATAATTATGTCAATAAACATATTGCAAATGGGTTGTTTAAAAAATTTCAATGCAGAATATATAATATAGAATATATAAACAATATTTTTTTTTGGTTTTTTAAACATTCCACCGATTTGGTTAATAGACAAATTCCATACAAATCGAAACTATGAAGCCCATAGAATCCATATTCTGGGAATATTGTTTATTAATCATATTCTGGGCTGAATTTTTTAAATGTAAAATACTGACATTGTGCCAGATCTGGTCGACCTGAATTTAGTTTTAAACGTCTAGGTTGATCTAAACAAATAATACCTAGTGTTTGCGTCTCGAAATATAAAACTAAACTGAAGCTACATAGTAAATATTTGTGAGCAAGTTCAGAACAAGAACAGACACATTTTACTTATCAACAAAGAATTTTCATTAAAGTTTCACACGGTGTCTTACACTCAACGCGGAGAATTCTACGATAAGCTTAGTTTTTTTTTAAATGTTTGAGAGAGTTTGGTCTTTATTTACTCAAAAATAAGATACTTTTTGCTTGTCTTTATAGTAAATACCTATCAAAATATAGAGTTTTTAAAGCAAAATCATTGAGATTGGGAAGTATTTATTTATTCAGTTTTTTTAATGTTGTGAAAGATTTTCTTTTGGTGATTTAGTAGTCATATTAATTATTTACCATGGGATTGCGGTATAATTTTCCAAATTAAATGTGTCAAATGATAGATGAAGAAACGACTTCACATAATTAAACAAGTACGCTGTTGACAGTTATCTATGACAGTTCAGGGGGCTAGACAAGTTGCATTTGACATTTGAATCGACAAACAAAAAGAATGGAAATGACATTAGTGACAGCCCGATTTGTCGAAACCATGTGCCATTTCCATACATTTTGTTTGTCGATTCGAATGTCAAAATGAAACTTCTCTAGGCCCACTGAAATCGGTTAAATGAGTTATTCAAAATTAAACTATTTATACTGATGACTTTTAAACACTCTATTTTTTATAAAAGCAGTAGGTGAAAGAAGTCAGGAGACACGAAAATGTACCTATAAAACATGTTACGTAAAAAAATATTTGTCGTAAGACAAAAAGCTACCTTAAATAATATTTCTAGCAGGTTGATATAAAAAAATCATATAATATATTACGACAAAAAGTGTAAAATATCTAACAACGGTGTCCTATTAGCATAGAGATGGAATCTCCTAGACGGATGAAATTTCACAGATATCGGATTGACTCGGGAATATTTTCCAAGTGAATTGATTTAGCTAGGGCACGAGCGGCTGCGTCGAGGAAATGCTGTGAATATACACTGCCTGTCATTTGCAGGGAACACAGAAAAAAAAACATAGAACAAGCATTGGTATGACGTTGATAATCCTTTTTGTTATGTATATATTTTTTGTAACCAACTTTGATATCTCAGATATAACAAAATTATGTACCGAACTGTCTTTCCAAACTTATAAGTCTTCGTAAATTGTATGTTAATTTACTCAGCCAAGACTCTAAGATATTCAGAAGGGACAATGTTGTCGGAATATTCTCGGTCCGTAGCGACATCTTGGACGTACAACTCGCAAACTTGATTATTAAGGGGTGTAAAGGGGTTGGGGGGAGGGAGTTAGATGAAATGCATCGACTTTTATATACTGGATTAACTTTTGTATATAACACGCTTTTATGTTTAGTTTTAATAAAAAAGTTATGATTTCTTTTTTTTAAGTCTGAAGAGAAAGGGGGTCTCCCTTTCTCTCTTACTGTAAAGATAAAATACTGTAATACTTTTTTTTTAAGTGTTTATGTAGTTTCTTATTGTTTTTTATTTATTAGACTCAAGATCCAACTCCAACCTAACATTGACAACACGTTATAGTCAAATAAATGAAAAGGTACGTGCTTCATAATTAATGTTTTCCACTGACAATAGCTTCCTCTATTACAGTATATAAAGCAGAAATAACTATGGTAAATAAGAGTAAATATGTAATAATACTCCACCTAAAAAATTTAGCTAAAGTTTGATACAGCCATGCTAAAGAGTAGAAGTTGGTCTACGAGTATATAAGTATAATTATGATAACACTATATTTAACAAAATATAGTCTTTAAATAGCATACGAGTAGTTTGGGTTGTATGTCAAAAGATAATTAGCATAGAGCTTACAAAAAAAACAAGAACGACGAGTAATACAAAAAATCCAACTTTATCTACACATTTTTGCGACAGGAGTTAATGTAAAACTTTTACAAAGAGAAAAAACCCCGCGCATTAATATTATGAGGGATTTTGAAAAGAAAAAAAAAGCCCAGTTGACATTTTGTCCACGGTCGTCGCTCGGGCACTTCACTAATGAATGCAAATTTCATCAAGCCGTAACACACGCTCCTCATGGTAAAAAGTTTAATTTAAAAAATATAAAGCAGCTAAATAACAACACAACATTATTAAATCACTGAGTTACGTTTATTAAATATGGACTTTATGAAAGTATTATGGGATGCGTATTTGTGAGCATAAAAGGAAAGAGTGTTACCTCTGTTAATACCATGTCAGTCTTATTAATATTTGCAGGGAACTTAGGTATTTTATTAAATTATATTAAGAAAACCTGGAAACATGGATAAAAGAAATCTTCTGATGATGTCTAAAATTAATCATAGTCTTAAATTGGCCTAGAGTGTTTTATAATATACAATTTTGGCTTTTAATTTTCCAAATCCATGTAAATTCAATCAAGTAATTTTATTTCCAATCCTATCTGATAATGACGATAACAGTAGTTAAAATTTTCCCATACTTAAAACCTAACCAAAATGTTCCATAGCCGCTGTAGCTCTGAAACTAAACGTGAGAAAATACATTAGCGCGACATAATTCTGGAAGCACATACTACTAATTATTTTAAGCAACAATTTGATACAAAACTGGCACTAAGTGCAATACGATATAACATAAAGTGGAATGCAGTTCGCAAGTTGTCGCAGGTGGTGACGTGGCAGCAAGTGTGTTAATTAGTATAAGTTTATCTGCACTGAGCTGATGATGGAGTCACGGCTAAGATGCATACTGGCAAAGAATTTATACAGCTTGAAATGGCAATAATGATAAACTTATAGCATTGAAATAAAACTACTTTTTAAGAATTTTATCGCATTATATATATTGATATTATTTTAATTCCGACGTTTCGGACCCTTTACAGCGTCCATGGTAACGGGTGAGAAAGGTTTGCTTTTTTTAGATTCTACTTTTAGTAAGCTAATGCGAGGAGTTTTAGGCTAATATTCAGAAACGGCGCTAAGCGTAAACTTACGCTTCCGTATATCAAATTGCAATACAAATTGTACACACGGAAGCATTACTTTACGCTTACCGTCGTCTCTGAATATAAGCCTTATTTCCTAACATTTCTATACTCATGATTTCAGTCACTTTAGTTACAATATCAGTTTAAAAAAAGTACTGTAATTATCTTTAACTTCTGTGGAAACCAATTTATTAGTTTTGTAAATCAAGATTGTTAAATTAATTTTCCAGCTTCATATAACGAAAATACTCTACATTCGAACTGACAATGTATCACGGGACTTAGCGACACCATCCAAGCTAAACCCTAGCAAGAAGAGGAAAGCTGATTCGGATTAAACTTTGAATATGTACGAGTGACTTTGGCTTGGCTACATTGTCGTGTGTCGTCGTTCCGAAACTGTTTGCTATTGACTGTGTCCATTGATTCCAATTGTTATCTATTTATATTCGATGAGCTTGCTTAAACGGGTTATGTCGTTCATCTAAGCAAATCTATGCCCTGGATATCACATCAAATTGTTCTTGCTAATGATATCTAATATATAAAATTCTCGTGTCACAGTTTTAGTTGCCATACTCCTCCGAAACGGCTGGACCGATTTGTATGAAATTTTGTGTGCATATCGGGTAGGTCTGAGAATCGGCCAACATCTATTTTTCATACCCCTAAATGATAAGGGTGACCCACCCCTATATGGCAAAACAACGTTTGCCGGGACAGCTAGTTAAATATATAAAAATATTTCTTATTTTAAACTTCCCTCGGACTTATTAGAAGTCATCGCTATCCATGTGTGGCTTACAGCTATTTTATTTTCAGATTCTATGACTAAAGTTTGATAAGTCTTTCGCTTTTATACGACTGCTTCTAATCCCAAGCAATAACCCAAATCTAACAAAATTTCTTCCAACACAGTATCATTTTATATATCATTTGGAAACTGTCGGTGTTACCCCGCGGCTACCGGCGTGTACCGTCGCAGCCGAATAATGCCTTTTGTAAAACTTTCAACTTGTGTAATACTCCGTATATTAAAGTGTCTCACTCCTATGTCCTCGGCAGCGCAGACAGTTCTGTTTAATATATTGTTACGAGCGTGTTCGTCAAGTTGCTGAGTATTTTGGATCTTCTTTACATGTGTTATTGTCTTACCATCTTACTTCTTACCTTAAAGGCATATGCTATGTACTCGTAAGTTGAATCCGGGAACTAGTAAACATAACTTCATTACTGTTTGAGATGTCATTCAAATTGACAACCTTAGTATATGTAGCATGATCTCCCGTTTTCTGAAATACTTACAATTTTAGTTTCATTGATTACACATAAATAAAAGTTGTTTAAGAAAAACTGTACAATAGACTTTATGTAGTGAATACGTACCCATGAAAGAGAAGATAAAGAAAACCAATTTGCTACCTACCAATGAAAATTTTTCTCGTACGTAAATCTTCGTTCATAAATTATCAGGTATATTTAGTGTTGAAGCTCAAATTCCTTTAAACCCATATGCTTAAAGTAAGAACCGTGAAGAATAACGAGTGTGAAGGTTGAAACTCGAAAACAAAATAAGAATTTTAAACGAACTCTCTTCTACCGAAGATTTACTGGCATTTTACGTTGGTCCAGCAATGAAAGGAAAATATGGAGTTGAAACAGCTGCTTATCTTGCACAAGTTGGAGTCAATTGAGGCAAATAGGTCAATGTGGACTTTGTGCCGATGGGCGAGCTTACTGTTTATGCATTATTGCAACCTTCACATGCAATCATGGAGCTGTTATGTATTGTGTTGATTTATTACGTACAACAGAAATGGATTCTATCAGTAGGTATAATCGTCATGGACTTACTTGGATGGATATAGCCTAATAGTATGGACGTGGATGACCCCCAAGAAGTACGCAAGAATTGTAACAGGTCTTTACAACTTTAGGTAGTCTCTAGTTTCTCTAGTTTCTACGTGTATATGTATAGCATAATTTGTACTCATTGTACTTTGAAAATAAGTACCCAGTATTTTTAGCCGTCTATTGGTATTAAAAATTGCCATTTGATAAAAAGTGTGTAAATTGCACACTTTTCTTTCACTTTTCCTCCTGTTTTCACTCTTCAGTATTAAAAAGATTCCGTTTGAAAACGACAGCTTACATAAGTTCTGCTAAGCATTGCAAGCAATTCATGCACTTACTGCATTTGGAATTCTAAACATTTTTATAGCACAAAGATATGCAGCAGTGAGTTTGTTGAACCCATTTGTCAACTACGTCATAGTACTATTGCGTTGTTACTTAAGTGACCTTGCTCACAATATAACTTTGACTTGACTTTAGCTATAAGTATTACAACGGTCCTCAAGTGCAAATAGAGAAGCTTCATGATTGGTTAGGACAAAAGTCAAGATCAAAGATAAGAAAAAAGATAGATGGAAAATTTTATATATTTCTGAACTAGAAATTTATGCATCTTAGAGATCAGTGCTAACAACTAAAATAACATTTAATATTACCGCGTCGAAAAAGCTTAGCCCAGGACAATTTATGTCGCAGCAATTTAACCTCACAACGCTGACGAGATCAAGGTACATCTCATAGCTGATTGATAAATAAAATTCTAGTCGAAGAAAAGTTTACGGAAACACAATTAAATAATAATATTTTGGTGATTATGGTAGTATCAACTTGAATGCTTTACAAATTATCACCATGAGCCATGATAGAAAACATCAAAGAATTGATAAAAATTAGTCCAGGACGTAATATTATGAACTTCATTGAAACCTTATTAAAATTCAACAAATTAATGTGGTACACAATTCCAAATAATAAATTAACAGTATTTACACTAGTAGGCTTATAATATTTATGAAAGTTATATCCTTACATTTTTTGTTGTAATCTTCAAAGGTTTTTTAGAGTAATACTATTCCGTATTACGTTGCTAGCCAACATTCAGGTCGTAATTTAGAAAAACCTTTGATGATAATAACAAAAAGTGTAAGGGGATTACTTTCATAAATGTTATAGTATAAAATATACTGTAATAATAGATTCCTTTATTTATTACCAAGGCTTGGCATCCCACGTTAGTAGAAAAAGGTCAACTGAAATAAATTAGTTGCTGCGTCGTAGGCGATAGGATTCAATCTCTCATTAATTAAATTGCCTTAGAAGTAGCCAATAAAATCTGACCTTCACATCTTTAGTGACTAAGATACCTACAATAATATCCAATAAATAATAATTTTACTATCTCTTAGCAGGAACTGTATGAGACAAAATTCCTCCCGCAGCGAACGAAACCAAAGTTTACAACGAATCGGTACAAATTATTCGTAAAAGCCATTTTAAAGGGTAGGTAGTAAGGTATACATAAAAGAATAAGGGTTTTTCTCACCACCTCTGTATAACCACTAACCGCCAGATAAGTAAAAAAATGGAAGAAAATTTATATGAAATTATCTGCCAAGTAATATAACGTAAACTTATCAGTAAGCTGTGAAATAGGCCCTAAAAGTTAAAACATAAAGTATAATGTTTATTAGATTAGAACTCAAAATGTGCTTTCTTTATAGTTATCCTTTTGTTAGCACTATTGCACCATCTGCGGCCTCGAGCATTGAAAATATATCGTAAGGCAGCTACTATTAATAATTCCAACGCGTTTTGTACCCCTCATAATGACTGGCAACTTGGCAAATTTCCTGTGGGGACTATCAGGCATCTTTAAAATTAATTGAAATGTTTTGGCTGTAATCTGTTGTAATAATTCTATCGTAAAGGGGCCCCATCTTGAAGATTAAGTCATATAAATAAATAATAACTTCTTAATAGCTTTGGCAGTTGTTAAATAAGGTATTTGGTTGCAATGTTGAATCGTAAATGGTCGTTAAATTGAATTACGGTTTGGTGGTGTTATTGTTATTTGCTTAACATACTTTAAAGCTTAAAACTAACGACTTGTGTATTTATTTTATTAATTTTTCTTCTGTTACATCTTTTTCATCATCAACTTATATCTTTTCATCCTTTGCCTTATTTTTAGGTAGCAATATTGGTGTATGCGTCTTAAAGATGACTTCTGATACAACTTTATTGTTATCAACTAATATCCTCGTAACATCAATCCATAAATAATAATTTACTTTCACTTCATACAACTAATTATTCACAAATGTTACAATAGTGAAATGTTCATGTGAACAGCAAAAAGTTCTTGGCGAACCACAGTCGTATATCATCGATATAAACGAACAACGGCTGCAACATTCCAAATCGACAAAGAAAATGCTGGATATTACATGAAAGCCATTTTCACGGCATTTAACTCGCAATTCTATTACGTCATTACATATTCACACAGTCATGCTGCCATGGAATGTAGGGTGGTATTACATCAAAGAGAGTATTCGATCAACGCGGCTTGTGTATTTTTTTTTTTGGTTCATTTACCACGATCCATACGCTCGCTTCGCCTTGTTGTATTGATGCCTTAAAAATGTTCGGTATAGCGTTTCCTAAGGCAGCATTTATATAAATGTTTATCATAATTCATTAATGTTTGAAACACTACACACGACTAGTACAACAACACTTTGTTACAAATTTAGTTTTTATGTATCAAGTACCTAATATTTCTAGTCAGTTAACGAATTCTTTTAGATAATATGATTGTTTTATAAAGTTAAGATCGGTAGCTCAAACGAAACTTTGAATTTGTATTATACTATGTAAATAAAGTACAAAGTGGTTCGAAAATAAGATCATCTAAGTGCATAAATTATGATAATAGCATGGTGGTAAAAATGGAAGACCACAAAAACTTAGACCTACTTGAGAGATTCTAAATAAAATACTTTTCAACAATATCATTCAATTTAATGTCAATTTAAAACTATATAAGTATGCAAAACTTGAACCATCATTACAATTTGGTGAAAACCCGGAGATCAATCAAGTCGCTTCAGCCTCCATCTCAGGGCACCCCGCTAATGTTCAGTTTATGTAAATATTATGAGACTTTAACTATTCACTTATTCACTTAGCGTCAGCTCTCTTTGGCTGTCTTTTTGTATCGAAATACCTCCCCTTTTCCTTTCTTCGAGTTAAAATTGTTTTTTGTCGTGCCATCCAACTTTTCTAAGTCGATTTAAAATGTACTTAAAACGATTAATTTGAATGGAGTTAGGAGTTTCGTGTGACACTGACAGTGGAATTTATTCCAGAGTGGATATTTTTGTTTCTTAATTTTGTTGGAAACGCTGTTTATCTTTCATATCTTTTTGTTTGTTGCGGAATAATAAATGTAAGGAATGAGGATAAAGAAGAAATAAAGGAAGGTATGAGTTGAAAGCGACTTTAAATCAGATGAAGTTTTTTTATTATATTTTAACTGAAATCGCATTTTTTTTGTTTCGTTTCGTCTGTTATAAAAACCAAGTGTGATTAGCATTTTTCTTCTCAAACGTTTTAAGATCAAAATGAAAGTCAGTAAAGTGAGACGTGCTTTTTGCCTTATCAGCTTAAACAAAATTTATTCACGTGTGTGATAAATGTGCCTTTACACAAACTATAATTTATTTACTTTACGTACATACAGTACGTTTGTAAGCGAAACAAAGACGTTACGTTGAAACAAGAGCGTTCTACAATCCAGTTACCAAACAACGCGTTAAGGACGCAGGCAGACTAGGTAGAACAAATTAAGTTTGACTAAATTCGCGGCCATTAAAACGTCTGGGGGAAAAAGTAAAACCATTTTAGTGAATGAGATTACACGAAGTTGACCGTGACACCAAAACTGTATGTACGAGTCATTTTATCTAACAGAAACATTTTCAAGTTCACACTACCGCGCAGTTTAAAAGTTGAAATTTATAAAGTGTGTGTTCGTCCGCAGTATTTTTTCAAGTGAAGTTTTTCTTACAATGCCATCGATTGCGGTAAGTCATCGACAAGTCAGAAGAAAGATGTTTTAGGATAAAATTTTAAATTTAGTTAAGCCTTAGTTCAGGTTCACTACTGAAAACTTACATTGGCGCATGTTACACAGTTCTATCCCTATTTCAAAGTTTTTACAGGTAATTACCATCAAAGTCACTAGAAGTTTTATCTTATCTTTCTACAAATTTCACCCAAGTCATGCAAAAAATTCTCCCAGATCGTTTTTCTTATTTTTTTTTCAATAGGAGATTTTGACCTTAAATTTTATCAGAACCCGCTTCCGCAACTCCAAGCGCTCACTCTCTACCCTCATCCTGGTAAAATTCAAGCCACGTCCGTCCACATAGTGTGTCCACCTTGCGACGCCCGCTTTCTTACCCGGATTAACTCGAATTAAGATCGTACGTATCTTTGTGTTTGCCAGACGTTGCAACAGATCTTGTAAGGAAACGCTAGAGGAATTTCAATTGGTGGAAAATCTTGGTGCATTGGAATTAAATGGTATAGATCGATGCTGTCTTGTATTGAGGAGGATATTGAATAGTTCCCGAGAGATGATACTAATGAATAGAAATCGCTTTCAATAGAGTGGTTAAGGCATTCAAATAATTTTTCTCGGTATTTCATATTGATTTTAATATTTCTATTACAGTAACTTTACAGTAGGTACTTACTTCGACTTTTAGTCTAAAATAGTCTCAACTCTGAATAGCTGGAACAAAACAGCGTTCTAAAAGAATACTCTTTGCAACTACATAATATTGAGTCTAAAGATTGCAATAGTGCCTGCAGTGACAGGTAATTTGTTGGAGAAAACCAAGGAAAAAAGGTAATTGTGGTGTTTGTAGACTGCGGTTGACTATGAACTACACAATATCCTTTTTCTTTTGTCAAAGTTTAAATAGCTTTGGAATATAAACCGCTGATCACTGTTGGAACTTCAACGTTATCATCAAGATATTTTTCCTCATTTTGCTTTTAATTATTGTGATTGGGTGTATAGTCTGTGTTAGTTTTATTTTTACTTAAACCGATTCTGAGGCTTCAAAACAGATTCTATACTATAGTACTTAAATCCATTATCATTATTTTATCTAGTAATCCTATACCATCATATTCACGTGACTATATCATAATCCTTACTAATATTATAAATGCGAAAGTAACTCTGTCTGTCTGTCTGTCGCGCTTTCACGCCAAAACTACAGAACCGATTTAAATAAAATTTGGTACAAAGATAGTCTAGAGCCTGAGAAAGGAGAAGCCTTTTTATCGCGAAAAAAGCTCTGTAAGGGGTTGAAATAGGGGATGAAAGTTATAAGAAATACTCAGGCTACGCGGGCGAAGCCGCTGGCGGAAAACTAGTATATGAATGATAATTCACAATAATAAATAAATAAATAAATAAATAAATGATAAACTTTTTTGATCTTTATTTAACAAAATGTAAATCACTTTGATATCCATATTGGCTGTCATATCGGTTTCCACAACATATAGTCCCGAATAAAACAATACGTATTTAAAGCGATCATTACAGTTGCGACTGACGCGTCCCGCTACATAATTCAGTTGGCTGTCAGCTGCACGCCGCTTCGCACGAGCTCCATGCGTAGTGTTGTTACATTGACGATACTAAATTAAGGGGGAAATACTGCGGGAAAACAGACGCTTTGGTACCTCATTTAGAACGGTAGCAAGTTCAAGTTTCAGGTTTTGTTGGTTGAACCAAAGCTATTAGACCTTTTTTCAAAAACGTGATTGATCAACCTGAATTTTCTCTAACCGTATAGTGAGATTTGTTTGGTTACATATCCGTATTTCTCTAGCTCAGTCTAAACTTGATATATTACTACAAATTCTCCCTTATTTAGATATCACAGTCTTCTTTGTATTCCTATTACTATACAAAAGGTCGTTTAAAGTAAGTAATCCATCAAAGGAGAGCGACGTTGGTATATGGCTAGGTTTAGAGCACGCTTCCTTGAAGTTACCCATTCACTCTGCAGCCAATTAATTTAGCTTGTATACCATCGTGTCTGCAAGAGGACCTTAGAGATGTGTATGCATTGATAAACTTTAGATTAAAGTTTGTGTATCTGAAGGAGTAGGTTTTAGAGCGATACAGGAATAGATACTCTTTGTGTCATATAAGTTCCTAGTAATGTGTATGATAAGATTCTTGTATTGCACCTACTACATAAAACTGGACCAACATTTAATGTGTTTCCTTTGTTGAAGATTTATTGTTGATCTCCAAAAATATCGGTTCACTGAATTTCGTTTGAAGGTTATTGCTCTTTTAGAATGTGTTTACCACTAGAATATGTTAACTACCAGAAAGGCCAAAATTTCAGTTACTCTTACAAAATAACTGAAAATAAAAGAATTGTAACACATGAAACTAGAACTCGATTTTATTAGCCAGCAGACAGCACTGGTCGCTTCAATAATTCGCCAGCAAACATTTTGCGTGATGGTCCAGCACTGTTTATACACTGGTAATGTATTCCCACTGTACTCTGCTGATTATGATGATTATATTGTTGGGAACGCTTTGGCTAGTTACTGCTAGTTTGAGTGAAGTTTGCGTACCTAATATTTTTGTGAATGAACTTGTAGAATCGAATGATTTTCTCCTTTAAGAGCAAATGTTTGCTTTCATAGCTATAATAATAAAAAAAGATGGTACTATTTTGTAAATAGGAATCAGTAATCACACACGATTAAATAAATGAGATACGTATCAATTGTGTAGGTTGCATTCGTTTATATTATTTTAGATGTTGATATACATTATTCTGAAGCTGAAAAATAAGGTTATGATATCAGGTCGTTACTAATATTTGTATGGACTATGGTTGTTTCATTATTGGATTTGATACTTCTATTTATAAAGACATAGTTATCCCAGTGTGGAGCATTGTTAAAATAAATAGCCATAACACAACTTAATTTCGAACATGTTTTAATTCGATACCTTTCAACTACTAACAACTAAAAGTCCATTCAACACGAAATATTTAAAATAACTACCAAATAACACTTGTTATAACGACATCATTACTAAAACTCGCATCCGAACGCAGTAGTCGACGGGAAAACCACGAAACAAAAATTCTACTAAAAACAGGGCGTTGCTTTGAGAAATGCGGTTGGTCTGCGGTGGAAAAAAAAAGAAAATCGCGTTGCAAACACCTGTAGGGATGTGGTGAGGTTCCCACGATATTTTCTTCGGAGCTGCAGACGAGAGTGCCTAACACCCTGTATAGTCGTCTATATGAGTATGTCCTTGGCGTCTGAATGTGCCGAGTTTATGTAAGATTCGCGTATTTACTTCGGGGTTTGGGCGTATACGAGTATATGAAGCATTTTTAAGCTGACTGAGGTGTTCGTTTAGTTAGTATTTTTTCATTGCATTTCAAAATACCTAAGCTGAATTTCGCCAAACCCAAGATAATATGAAATATTTTATTTTCTTTAAGAGCAGAATGCCATAAGGCCAGTTTTACTTGACTTCTACTTGACCTTACCATTTTTAGTGATGTTAAAGTAGCTAATAAACATTTTATTTTTATTTACCAGTGAATGATACCTCTATTCCAGTTTAATTAGCCAACCAAACCAATTGCCAACATAATTTTCATTTACTGGATGTAAATGAAAATTGCAAAGTAATACCAACTTAACTAGGAATATTGATTGACTCATTAAAATAGGTAATTCAACTTTAAAAAAGTAAAACAGTGCTGAGCGTGAAGATAACTTATATTTATTTCTGTAAATACATTTTTGATAGCCACTTATACAAGTCATTATATTTTTTAATACTAGATGGCGCTAGTTGAATGACTAACAACGTTGGGCTAGTGGTCCCAAGCGCGACTGCTATGACTGTCGTGGGTGCGATACCCGGGTCGACCCAGGTGCAGCTCACAGTTTGGATTGTACTCAGTTGATGGCAATAGGCTTGCCCCCTATTACAAGAGACCGAAACATACCAGCGAACTGTGGGTGTACCTACATACCTAAGTACACCTCTGTAACCGTTTGGGGAATATAGGCGTGATTGTATCTATCGAGATGGCACCGGCGTTTTCTAGCTGTCTCGGAAACTCACACTGGGTCTTATCTGGACAGACAAGAGACATTTTGCTCCCAGGAACGTCAATCAAGTAAAGATGACAATGTATGTAGTTGACATTTGCCCAAACGCCATTCGATCATGTTTTCAACGTTCTGTGACATGTTCACGTCAACAGAATGTCACTTGTCTAGGGGCTGATCGGGAATTGAATTTTATTGTTCGGAAATCATCGGAGTTATTAATTTGTTATGTCAGCACAGCATGGCTCCAAGCTGCAGGTCAGTCATGAAATGTTGAATATCTTAGGTAGAAGGATTATTTGAGTTTGGCACCCAAGATAATTATTTCTTGTGTAAAGAACTTCCTCAGTTTTGCACACATCCACATAATTGCACATGTCATCCTTCTGGCATCCGACTTACTATTTAGCAGAATTTTAGGCCATGAACTGGTACAACCCCAGACCAGCTAAGCCATAGATAAGTAACATCTCAAAAAGTGGCAGTGACCATCCCTGAGGATCAGGGATGGTCACTGCCACCATGGACCACTGGTCCATCGGCAGTAAATGAAAACCACACTTGCACCCCCTTGACCTATGATTATGATTCATCAAGAACAGACAGGTTGTGGTCCATTAGAATCGCAGATTTCCGACCCCAGACAAACTAACCAGCAGATAAGTAACACCTCAAAAAGTGGTGGTGAAATCCTCATCCAGGATAGTCCACCGCTAGTAAATGAAATTCGTATTTGCCATTTCTTAGTCTATATTCATGATTCTTCACTACCCCGACAGGCTCTTGCTGTTTTCCATTAGAGGTTTACATTTTCTAGGAAAGTATTAATATATTTCTACTACATCTCCTTCTATTTAACACAACGCCAATTTGAGTTTTCAAACAGACAAATTGCCAACACAGTTTTAATTCGTGCAATAAATGTCATCATAAATCCGCTCGTCTCAGGCTGAGACGTGTCCACCGCATGCAAGGCAGACGGCGATAAATCTGGCGCTCCGTACGCCGCATAAGTGACTGGTGCTTGTCACACCGATGTGTAGCTATAGGAGTGCGTGGGGTATGGTGTAACTATCATTATTATATGGAGTTTCTTGCCTGTTCTTCTCCATAAGATACCATAGTTTTTAAATCCATGCAACATTTTTTTTGACTTAGCAGAAAATATTTTGCTTTAATGGTCTCATTGCACATAGCCCGAATAACTGATGGCCACTAGGGCAGAAAAATCCTCTAGTGGAGACCACGCACCGGACGACCTCCAACGAGATGGACGGATGACCTGGTAAAGGTCGCTGGGAGTTCGATGCAGGCAGCATACGTCCGGTCCCTGTGAAAGTAATTGGGGGAGGCCTTTGTTGGAGGAGGAGGAGGAGCAGTGGGCCTCTTTTGCCTGATATTATAATCATGATAAAAAAGAAAGAAAAAAGAAAAGAAAACTTGATTTTGATGACTCAAATGATAAAGAAAATTATCGTGAAGAAATTTGTATTCCTTAGAGATTTTTCGACGGCATGTGAATTTTGCCAATTCGTATCTATTAACGTAAACCCATTTCAAGTGGTGATAAGACAGTGGTAGTCTTGAGTGGCCAAGCGCGACTACTACATTGGAGGTCCTTTGTTGGA
Organism: Acronicta psi; assembly: GCA_946251955.1. Lineage (NCBI taxonomy): Eukaryota > Metazoa > Arthropoda > Insecta > Lepidoptera > Noctuidae > Acronicta > Acronicta psi. The sequence continues at coordinate 1,527,672 of OX276475.1, read as the reverse complement.
TTTCCCGGATCGAGCAGTGTTTTTCTGTAAAATTCCCAGTAGCAGCTCGGATGGGTACATTCGTACATTAGTACTGCCTAACCTTTTGGGGAATACAGGCGTGATAGTGATGATTATGTCATGTTAAGATCATAATATACGTACAAAAACAGTCTTCAGCGTATTTCTGATACTAATTACTCATTTGAACACTCAGACATAACAGTCTTATGTATATACAAATGTATGGTGGTTGTGACAGCCACGTGTAATTCTATGGGCGTCCATGCGACATGCCCTTGGGCGGGGTAATCGAGTGCCAAACGATGCCCGATATACTCGCTGTGGGCTAGTAGTCCGTCTATATTAATTGAACCAATTCCCATCTTGGGTACTGATTTATGGCGTAGACAGTGTCAATTTTGAATAAATAAATAAATATCCTGGGACATTTTTACACAGCACCATCTAATCCCAAACCAAGCAGAGCTTGTACAATGGGTACTAGACAATGGATATAATACTTATATCCTTTTTTTTTGTTGTAAATACATACTTATAATATATAAGAAACACTCAGACAAACACAAACAGCTAAGCATCACATAAATGTTTGTGTCTTGTGGGAATCGAACCCACGACCTCCTGATCAGCAGTCCGGTACTCGAACCACTAGACCACAGACGTCGTCAATGTTATAATGTATAATGTATAAAATACCATAACGTCTGTATTGGCTAAAGGGATAAACAGAGGTGTACTAATGCAGACCCACAGTTCGTAAATGTGCCATGTAATAAGGGGCGAGCCTATTGCCATTTACGGGACATAAATCCAAATCCCAATCTGCTACTGAGAATTTCATAGAAAAATCTATTCATATTTTTGCACGCTGGTTGAACCCACGACTTCAAGCATAGCAGTTGCATTTAGGCTACCGATGTACAAAATAATTTAATAAAAGTGATAAAGATTTCTACATACATATACTAAAAAAAACCTGAGACTAAATACCTCAGTACCTACAAAACAAAACTTTACATCTCAAACCAAGTTTATAACATCAATAATTAGGTTCGAGCAAATTATTTTTAATGATTAATACACGAACAGCTTCAAGCTATACAAGACTACATCGGTTGGTTTATTAGCAACTTTCTCTTACACGAGGTAAGACACGACCGCAGTAGACGCTATAAATCTTGCAAGCAACTTGCACCGCACACGTCACATGAGCGGTATGTAACAAGATATAATTTAGCTTGCATCATGGAAAACGTGTTTAATTTGAGCTTGTTATTTTTTAATGTACGAGTATTTAACATAAACGCATGATGAACTTTTTCAAAGGTAAACATTTTATAAGAGAGAGTGGGAGATAAGAGTGTATGGAAAGACCTGTGGGAAGCCTTTGCCCAGCAGTGGGACAGCAATGGCTAGTAAAAATAAAAAAAATAAACATTTTAGAGAAAGATATTGTGCAGGTTTGAAGCCTGCCTGAGATTACTACTATACAAGGTGGAAGGGACATCGGAAGGGACATCAACGCACAAACGTCGTGACAAGGTTTCACTCAGGATCCAAAATAAAATGACCTAGGTCATTCATGTAGAAAATGATCGGTTTTTTTCCACAATGACAGAAATTGTTTAACAAAAAGTATAAACTGTAGATTTATCTTTAATCGTCGGTATGGTACAGGTTACGTCATTTAAGGGGAACTTCTCAGTAAGTGGTGAAACAGACGAAAATGAAATTTGGACAGGATAACACGTCTGCCGGGTCAACTAGTTTAAAACTCAAGATTTAGATAGCACAAAAGTTGAAACAAGCCTCGATCATACAATTGTATAAAAGTTTTTTTTTTTGGATCTCCAACATACACAATTCATGTTACAAAAGTGTTACAAAAATTCAAACCTTGTACTTCCTTAATTATAGGAGACCACAACTTGCTTTAAAAACAAACAGATATATTCAAATTAATATTTAGTGTACAATAATTATTATTAACACTATCATTGCTCAAGTAGCAGACACAGTAGCAAAACTCGATATCGCGTAATTTGCTAATGATAAAATAATAATATAATAATAAATAATAATAATAAATAAATGATAGCGTTGGCGAAAAATATAAATTTACAAGCTTATAATGCTTGCAAATTATAATTTAACAGAAATAAATGTAGCCACCTAGAATTCTACAATTATAATTTTATTTTATAGAATTTTACCCTGTCGACCTGGGGGCCTAGACTAGTTGCAATTTGACATTCGAATCGACAATCGAATAGAAACAAAATGTATAGAAATGACATTAGTGACAGCCGGATTTGTCGAAAGCTTGTGACATTTTCATACATTTTGTTTCGATTCTTTTGTCGATTCGAATGTCAAATTGCAACTTGTCTATAGGCCCTTGTAACTTTATATGTAAGTATTGCAACACCTACATAATATCGATTATAAAGCTATTAAGTTTTATAAAAAAATGTTCATGGACATCTACTAGTGTATGTACGTATTACAGACATACACAACGATGTGAAACTATATCTGTCAGTAGACGGTGTTCGTTAAAGGCGTCCATTGTGACATGACAAACGGCTCAATGCGTGCATACACCCAAGTAGCCTCTTGCTGTGAAATATTGCTTACTGCCGATTCTGGTTCTGACAGCTGTGGCTAGATTTGTGTTACTGTCATGTAAGTTTACAATAGCTTATTTAAATTATTTACTCGCGGTTGCAATTGAATTTTAAATACACTCTTTGAATTATGTGATTACAATGATTATCTTTATAAAACCAAACCATACGTAATCATTTTACACATGTAACTCTGTCTGATCCCTTTTCACGCCTAATGCCAATGTTATCTATTTCCTTGTCAAATTTTATTGAAATTATTTCAGCGTTTTAGGTGTAAAAAGGCTACACACAGACAGACCTCTGTCCTAATGTTTGAGTTTTTACGTACACGTAGAAGGAAAAGCTTAGCCCCAATTTTATATTTTACTCTACATAGTTACATTTCTTCCCCAAAAAAACTATGTTCGCAAAGAGAAACTCTAGTTAGAATTTAAGAAATCCCTTTACTCTAGTTCTAACATTATACATAAAACCAGTTAATTAGTCACGTGGTAACTAACAATAACATTTGATGACGACCCACATCGGTCATACAAAACAGAAACCCACTCTCCTTTAACTACTACATTAACATGAAAATCAATTCCAGACTTCATCACAGCCTCCATCTATCCAGTATCCCAATTTATTTTCCGGCAGTAAAGAGAAATTACAGTCAAGAAAACCCTATAAATGTTAGTGGGCACTTAACTAGCATCCTGTCTTAGTAGCAGCAATCTATATTCAGGGTTATGCAGTGTTTCATTAGCATACGTGTGCGTGTGTGTGGGTACTCGTGTAATTTTATGTGTGTGGGTGCGTGGATGCATCTGTATGATGAAATTACTATTTGCGATGATGATCTTTTGGTATCATAAAGATTTTCAGAGGGTATTAAAATTCATTTCTGTTATCCTGTAGTAGTCGTTTGTTCGTGATCGTTTCACTTCTTACAACTTTGAATGAAAGAAAGTACAGCTCGCGCCAAACTTATTGTCCGGGTCGAAGTTGGCACGAGCTAACTTTAACCCGGCCTTAAAAATCGGAGAAAGAAAAATATTGGATTAGAATGATTCAAAACAACAGACTGCGACTTAAGCTTTCGTTTATATTTATTAAAATCTAAAATATTTCTTCTCCGATTTTTACGGTGGAGTTAAAGTTAGCACGTGCCAACTTCAACCCGGACAATAAGTTTGGCGAGAACTGTACTTTCTTATTAGAATAACTCCTTGGAACGGCGATGTCTATGAATTGCTCCTGAGAATTTAATTGAAAAACCTAATAACACTGCTCGACCTGGGAATCCAAACCAGGACCTCACGGTCTACAACTATGCTTGCAACCACTAGACCAATGAAATCTCTGATTCATTTTTAATTTCATACGAATGAAATAAAAATATACTTAAATCTAGATAACTGAACGTAAGGGATTATCTATGTATAAGGACAAGATACAATCAAATTAACTACGATAATCCGCCTCGTGACAAACGGTAGTAGTTTGTTAAACTAAGCAATTGATACCTCATCAGCTTACCAATCAAGCATTATATAATTTCAATCAGACAGTTGACCGGGACGGTAATTGTGTCGGTAATCGCTTACATATTACGCCTACACGTGAGAATGTATATAAAGGGCCGGAGAAGTGACGTCCAAAGATAAAATTTTGATGACTTTTTTATCAAGAGGCATCCGATTCATCGCGATATCATTCCCATCTCCATTGGGATATATTATTATATGATGATGATATTTTTTTTTAAAACATTTATTTATAAAACCCAATGGTAGACATCATCTTACTTAAATGCTAACTGTAAAACGAGTGACATCCTACTAAAAAGGTCAGACAGTTGACTAAGATAGATCCAACACAAAAACACAAAAGATAGTTCTACACATTCAGCAAAACTTTTACTAAAAAGACTCTCAAAACCCTTGAAGCCGTCATTGGAAAACAAAAACGACACGCTGATAAAGCAAAAGGTGGCTAATGCGAAATCGATGGCACTCCGAATGGGGCCGCGAGTGCCTGACGGGCACGTGACGCGGCCGTGACGGGCACAGTTGACAGGCTTGACGAATGCCTCGCTAGTGGCGATACGTAAATATGCCAGTTATCAATTACAGTTGAGTGTTGTGTTACAAATTAATTTGTGCAATTGACAGGATTAAATATTATCATGTATATCAGTCTGCTCTTCACGAGATCATGGGTCTGATTCCCATAGGATACAAATATTTATCTGTTGAACATAGGTGTTTGTGTTAGTCTGGGTGTTTCTTATGCACGAGCATTACACGTAAAACGTAAAGTCGTCCATATATATTGGCAGGTACCCTTAGTACAAGCGCTGCTTAGTTTGGAATAAGATGGTGCTGTGTAATATGTCCTAGACATTAATTTATCTATTTAAATATGAAATAGCTCTGTCTGTTTATACAATATGTACATACCTAAACCCGTTTTACAATAGCTCACCAAACCTTCTGAGGTCATATAAAATTCTCCCACTAACTCCAACAATCCCACTCATTCTGTCAGCATGTAACTGCAAATCAATAGCCGCGTGACAAATGACGCGACCGCCATTTGTGACGTGACGCGCTCGGGACGCGCGTGTGACGGATACGACACTAGATTACGCAGAGAATGGGCTCTGGGAATATTCAGCTACATGCTTATTTTTTTAGACGTGTAGTGATTTGTATAGACACTAGTAGTGCATGTTTTAAAGATTACTTAATTTAATGCATTGATGCCAAATACAATAACTATAATTAACTGACGACGTCTGTGGTCTAGTGGTTCGAGTACCGGACTGCTGATCACGAGGTCGTGGGTTCGATTCCCACAGGACACAAACATTTATTGTTATGAATTTAAGTGTTTGTGTTTGTCTGGGTGTTTCCTATGTATTATAAGTATGTATTTACAAAAAAAAAAGTATATAAGTATTAAATTTTAATCCAATATTTTTTTTCTTCGATTTTTACGGCCGGTTTAAAGCCAGCTCGTGCCAACTTCAAGCCGGACAATAAGTTTGGCGCGAACTGTATATACTTTTTAAATTTACTTTTTAAATGAATGATGCGCTACTGCGCTACAGTTTTTAACTTTTGCAGTTATCATCGTTTCTTTGTAATTTTGTATACACTTTACTGTTCCCAATAAACGCTTATTATTACTTAAAATTAACCTAAAATGACCATTGAAGATAATTACCAGCGTCCTGTTTGTTCCCTGTCTCGGTTAGCAACAAAACAATTGAGCAACGGGTAACTTATTAGTTTTAGAATATACACTTACAACAACTCCCCGACTATCGACAAACAACGACGCATGACAGACAAAACATTGAGGTATAAAGTTGTTGCACCTCTCAGGCCCGTACTCTCGTGAAATAGAGACAAGCGCATCCTGTAGGCCGGGTTATGCTTTATTGTCTTGTTAGCCAACTTTGTGGCAGCGACGTCATTTCAGGAACGTGTTGGGCCATTAGAAACCAGGAAGTTTATCTTCGAAGCTCTAATAAAGCAAAACGTACCGGAGAATTAGGGACTGGGTTCGATTCCCAGGTCGAGCAGTGTTATTGGATGTTTCTATGAAGTTCTCAGTAGTAGCCTGGAGTTTGAATTTGTCCCAGTTAATGGCAATATGTGTGAGCCTATTAAAATAATGGGACCGAAATATACCGGCGAACTTTGGGTGTAGGTACATTATTTGATTTCTGTGTTACCCTACGCCGATATCAACCGTCGGGCAGTGGCCCAACAGGCATAACACCGGCCTGGTCGGAGGATCCTCCCTTTGGTGCGTAGGACAACACACTTTGTCCCTCCACAACATAAATATGTGTGTCCGCCTCGTGATCAGCAGTCCGGTACTCAAACCACTAGATCACAGATGTTAAAATGTACCCAAACTCGAAAACACGCAGTTTTAGTGGCCACACTCGTACGTTTTCCAGTGGGCGAGCAAGCGGCTTTCTATATCATCCGTACACAGGCCTTGTATACGAGATTGTTATAACTCAACTTTTTGATATGCCTGGCTACTCCGGTATTAGTTTCTTTGTGTTGGTTATGATTGCGGAGAACTTTAGCTAGGAGAACTAAAGTTAACCATTTTTTATTCCCCTATAATAAATAAATATTTGGAGACATTTTTACACGGCACCATCTAGTCCCAAACTAAGCAGAGCTTGAATGTGCTATGGGTACTAGACAATGGATATAATACTTAAATACTTTTTTTTGTAAATACATACTTATTATACATAGGAAACACCCAGACAAACACAAATACTTATTCATCACATAAATATTTATGTCCTGTGGGAATCGAACCCACGACCTCGGGATCATCAGTCCGGCACTCGAACCACTAGATCACAGACGTCGTCAAAAAACGTCGTCTATGGGTTAGGCAGAGGTCTTCTTCATAACCTAACCTTTTGCGATGTTGTGGTCGGCTTCCAGTCTAACCAAATGATAAACATTCACTGAGACCATGATGAGGAATTAAGTTAACTTGAAGTGTGAATTGATGAGATGATGTTATTTTCGTGATTTCAGTATTCATTTCATAGTTTACAACGATAAATGCAATTACCGTAAATAAAAAAATGGTGATGGCGACAGTTTTGCCCTGTGGACATTTCTAAATAATATCATTAACCGTAGACAAGTTGCAATTTGAAATTGAATCAACAAACGGATAAAAAGATAATGTAAGGAAATGACACAAGCTTTCGACAAATCGGGCTGTTACTAATGTCATTTCAATTGTCAAATTGCAACTTGTCTAGCCCCCCTGAATACAGAAAACCAACGATAACAATCAGAAAATCCTACGTTGTTTAGTTACACAAGTCAACATCCACGTAGAATCTAAAATCAATATGGATTTACCTTTGAAAAAACTCGCTTTGACGATCACCGAAAATGTTACGTTTCTGGTACAACATAGTCTACATTATAAAACTCTTTTAAGTTTGTGCTAAATAGACTTAGGCTGACATTCAGAGATATTCATGTAAGACGGGCTTTGACCAGTCTAAGACAAGAATCGGCACGCTCCCTATTACATGGGACCCAAACATATTGGCAAATTCAAGGTGTACATCTCTGCCCTTCGAGAAATAGAACACTCCAAACTTTATTATAATTATTTTGTAAAAAAAAATTAAGGAAAATGTATCACTGAAACAGAATGCAGTAAGGTGCATTTTTGCGTACGACAATAATTTTTCCAGAATAACCTTTATGGACACAAACGTGCGATTATAATGTTACAACTTTGTTCTACATCCTGTCACGTCGTGAACAAAATTATGGCAAACGTCATTACCATAATTCCCCCACTTTATTACAAGTTCTTATTACTAAATTTCGCGAGAACACATTCAAAACACGAGACCCGTGTTTATGAGTCCACTTTTTGAACTGTCATATTGTATTGTTTTTCGGTCGTATATTATGCAAAAGTGTTCCTGTGAACGGCGCGCGATGTTTTTGCACAGTGCGCAGGACGTCTCTTTTATCATAATGTTGTTGGAAAAAAAATCACGGAAATATTTTGTTGGAGTTAAGAGTTGCTCGCGTGTGTAGCGGAGTTTATTTTAATGTGCAGTTTTGTTTTTGACTCCGTAATGAGATGTGTGCAGTTAGGTGTGTCGCAAGTATAATTTTATTTATCTGTAGGGATGGTTATAAGTATGTGGGATTGCAAGTCACCATAATGTGGACGTTTAACAGAAGAAACAATTGGTTAGTTGTTTCGTGTTTACAGCAACTAAAATATGTTGTAGTTTAGACTGTCTTATGTTTGATTTTCTTTAAGAAACGTTGCCTCACTTTTGGAATCCTCAGTCCGATTCAGCCTTTACGCTAATAGTGCCAGATTTCAAATTCCAAAATTCCAATAATATTAATTCATTTATATATTTTACAGTAATAATAAGTACGTAAATTACTTAAATTACTTAAGGATAAATTAAAGTTCTGTAGGAAATAAAACATGCTAACAATAAAATTATTAAAATTATTTGGAAGAAATTTTCCCAATGTCACATTGAACACTTATATATGTTTTAATTATAAAATATTAATTCTATTTTACTATGTACTTGTCTGTCTCTCCCTGGCCTCATCAGCGGGCCCTATCAGAATATCACCGCTGCAGTTTGATTTGCTTGCTGCAGCATATTGCTGAGATAGGGACCCATTCTGACATCGCACAAGATAACGCACCCATTTATGTTAAAATTGTATCTATCTATTTATTGTTTTGATGGTTGGTATTTTGTCTTGTGTCTGTCAGAATAAACTTTCTTCATAATTTTCTCTTTTTCTATTACTCCGAATTTAAATTCACTTCTAATATCAGGGGGCACGGCAGTGCCCCCGCCAAGACGAGCAAAAAAGCGGCACGGCCGTACCATATATATTATTTACAAGTCTATTTAGCTATACAGGTAATTTATGATACTACACTAATTTAACATCTACCTAGATACCTACTTTCTTCTGCGATCTGTCAGATCCAACAATCTCCCTAAGCATTATGCACAAAGAGCTCTTAACTAATCCGATCTTGATAATCCTATTAATACCTAAACAGACCTAATTATGTAATGAAGGTAGCTTATAAGATTATCTACAATTAACCTAGATAAGCGCATCAGTAAGTAACCATTAAATCATTAGATTTTAATTTCTGAAGCTCGTTGCTAAGTAATCACTGCGCTGGTCAACCGATCTGCAAGATTAAGCTACGCTTGCTGCGGTCAGTCTGAGGATGGGTAACCGTCCTTAATAAATCCATACGCCTCGCCTTCGTGTCTCAGAGAGCATGTAAAGCCGTCGGTCTTCTACACCCATTAAATCATTAGGGTATTGGGTAGACAAAAGCCCAAAAAACCTGATAACCAGTCCTTAAAATATCGATACTTATTGCCCAGAAATTGCAACATCTAGACACACCAGTAAAATAACGATAAAACTAAATGCAACAGTAATATATTATTTTTCTCTTAAAATCAAATTTCCATTATCCTAACTCGACTCTTTAATCGACAAAAAAGTTTCCATTTAAAATTCCCGTTAAGAAAAGCAAGTCCGCCATAATACGTAATGAGACCATGTTACTTGTTTAGTGGTAGTAGTTTCTTTTAACGGTAATACCGTTACTGTTATAGCTTTAACGGTAAGCGGGGTATGGTAGAACTTCATAAGAGCTAATATGGCACGATGCTGGGAACGGTAATGGGAATACAATAACTATTAGTTTTTTTAGGTTAAAAGGCTTTAGCTGTAAGTTCTGATAGTTTCAATGTTACAGAATATACTTTAAGATGGTTAATACTTCAGATGTTATGGGTAATGAGGCTTTCCAGAATCGTTGTTGCTGGAAATGTGAATGTGGAGATTTACATAAATACCTATTTTAAGTAATTTTGGGTTTAAGAATGTAGCAGTATTAAACATTTATATAAAAGAAAATTTGCTGCTGATCACGAGGTCGTGGGTTTGATTCCCACAGGACACAAACATTTATTGTGATGAATTTTAAGTGTTTATGTTTGTCTGGGTATTTCCTATGTATTATAAGTATGTATTTACAAAAAAGAGAAAAAAAGTATATAAGTATCATATCCATTGTCTAGTACCTATAGTACAAGCTCTGCTTAGTTTGGGACTAGATGGTGCTGTGTAAAAATGTCCCAGGATATTTATTATTATTATTAATTATTAAATAAATGTCTGAAGGTTTAAAATATATGACGTATTAAACGTTGAAGCCAATTTTACTTAGCTTTACCTCGGTATATGGTACAGTAAAATGGTAATGTAAAATACTTTTTCTTCAAGATTTATTGTGTACCCATTGTATTTTTCATATAGAGGAAATATGAAATACAACGAACAGATTGTTTAAATAAATTACTATTCGTCTGTCCATAAATGGAAACATAACCTATAATTACTAGAAATAGTAGAATTAAAGGTGCCATCTCCTGTTGTTAATATTTATCTATCGAGTCAGTTATTAAACACATACTGCTTGAAGGACTATTTCACCACTGTTACTGATCTTGTGGAATTCGTACCTTAACATTTCTTACCGACCAAAAACCACGCTACCAGTTAACTAACCGCTTGCAATAACCATTAGAATAATGCGTTCAAATCCGCAAAGACTTTTTCTGCGGTGAGTTCGAGAGCATTTAATTAGTCAGTAATTAGTTTTGTCTGCATTTCATTTACTTTAAGTGCAAGTTGAACGTTAAACGCGAGAATTTGTTCGCTTATAATTAGATTTTTCAAATTCCTTTCTTCGGTTTATTATATGTAGTTAAAAAAAACAAACTTAGAAGGGAGAAATCTTTTAGAAAACGAGAGGAAAATCCCTCTTATGTTAGTGAATGTCCATTATAAGGAACTGACCACTCGGAATTCAGTCAAATATATATCTATATTCTATATATAAACTAATATCATGCTGAAGAATTTGTTTGTTTGGTGGAACGCGGTAATCTCAGGAACTACTGGTCCGATTTGAAAAATTCTTTCAGTGTTAGGTAGCCCGTTTATCGAGGAAAACTATAGACTATATATCATCACGCTACGACAAAATTGAGCGGAGAATCAATAAAAAATGATATATAAACGGGGAAAGGCTAGTAAAAATATAGCAAACATAGTATGAATCTCAATACTTATCACACATAATTTAACACAATTATCATGTTGTACTTGTTAAAAATAAAATAAACAAAATATGAAGACCAATAAAAATCCTGCCTCCAAGGACCAATATTTCATTTATTCCCATTCCACGCAACCCATCTTCACAAACAAAGGAAAAATATAACTCATATCGATACCTATCTACATTGTATTGCACATAAATTCCCTGCAAGTGCAAAATCGATGAATTTCATACAACAACTTTAGCACTGGGAGTTAATGACGTGTAAACTTTGCAAACTGACATTAATATTGGACTCGCATTGAAACATGTTATAGTGTATAGCGATTAGTGCTGTGTTTTGGTCACATGGAATTCAGTTACTATACTAAATATGGTTTATTGCTTTAAGCGGATTTATTGGTTTTGAATTGAGGATTATCGATTAACATTTTGTTTTGCCTCATTACTCTAATGGTCTTAAGCGCGACTGCTGCGCTTGGGGTCCTAGGTTAGATTCCCAAGCTGTTGTTGACTACATTCAGTAACATGCCCATGCCCGATAATATCAATAGGCTCGCCCACTATTAGGTACATGAGACCCAAACATACCGAAAAACGATGAGTGTACATTTTAGTATAATTCTGCTAATCAATCGGGGAATACAGGCGTGATGGTATATTATCCTAATGTTATTTCATTTTGAATGTGGTTAATCACCTTTCAACTTTATGCTCTTAACAAACTATTATATTTATTACTTTGTCAAATTGCAATAATTTTAATAAAACCATCATCAGCAATGGACAAATGTTTACATAATATTTTTTTCTTAGCTCATACTAAAAAGCCTCCTAGAACTCTTATTTCATTATAAATTATTATACAGAGCTGTGCCCTAATAATATTCCCCCATATCTCATTCAACCCTTATCACGCCGTACGATCCAACTTTTTCAACCTTATTTGAATCTCAAAACGAAAACCGACATGGTGAATGTGAGGTACATTTGGCCCCATAAAAGTCAATCGATACGCGTCGACGTATAGCTAAACCCATTTTGATCCCTGCACAGTGGAACGCAGATTGAAACCTCATATCTCCTGTATTGACTTTTGAGGGTTTTCCGACCGGGATGAACGTGACAAGGGTCGAAGTGTATTAGGTACACGATGAAATTAATTTTGGAATAATGACTTGAGTTTCCGAAAGTAATTTTAAGAAACTTTTGTAGCTACTGTCGTCGAGATCTAAAAAGCCTCTTTTATGAGATCGTTTATATAAAGTGTTTTTGCATGTTTCCGCAATTATTTTTAAACGATATTATTAAAAGACACAGTTGCCGTAATCTTGCGCGCGTAGAAAATTCATTAATTCTGGTTATATATAATAGCATTAACAGCATGTTACCTGATCGTGTATTCAACACAATTCGAATTTAACCCGTTTATGAAATAAATATGGTCTTTTCGATTTTAAGGACTAAGTGTACGATTTTTAATCACACCACAATTCCAAATTCTTCAAATGCAAACATAAAGACTGACAAATATTTACTACCTCAATTCATCAGTCATAGTTTTACGACAGCTACAGTTATTCAAACTTATCTGAGGTTCAGTAATAACTGTCGGCCGATGCATGGCGAGCGTAGATAAGGACCGGCCGGCCCCGCCAATAAAAGTAGCCAATAGAACTCGTAAAAGTTTATCCACCATGTTTAATCAAACGGAATAAACGCATAGATATTGAGACGTTTAATATTGGTCTTTTGGTCTTTCGAGTATTTATTTGCTATGAGATTAATCTTAAATCTTCGGATACCATGTACAAAAAATACAAGTATAAAAATCAGGTAAATAGTTCGAGTGTTTTTTAATAATTTAAACGCCAAATTATAAGTTAGCTAGCAACGATAAAATTTAAGGGGTTTGTGTGTGTTTTCTTTTATGTAACAGAAAATGAATAAAAATTGTTAATACAATTCTGAAAATACTGAAGGCTGGCCGCACGCGTGTCAAAGCTTTGACCGATATTCGTGCGTCCGATATTGACAAAAAATACATAACATTTTACCGAAAACGTTCATATAAAAACTTAAAAAATATAAAAGGAAATTTGAATTCTCAAAACCTGTTACAGTCAACCAGAAAAACATAAAAATAAACCTGTAGAAGAAATTAATAAAGTATTCGTTTTGTTTCTATTTTTTTATTTTTAACTAACGACCCGCCCGGCTCCTCAAGATTTCTTATTTCTCGGCGTTTTTGAGCTATAATATGCATGTAAATTACATACAACCCTTTCTCTTGAATCACTCTATCTATTTGTTAAAAGTGCATCAAAATCCGTTGCGTAGTTTAAAAGATCCAAGCGAACAAACAGCGGGAGTGACTTTGTTTTATACTATGTAAAGATAACATAAACATACCATACCATCACGCCTGTATTCCCTGAAGGGTTGGACAGAAGTGCACATCCACAGCTGTTTGCCTCATCTAATATGGGGCGAGACTATTGCCATTAATTGATTAATCACACAATTAATTAAACCTCCGAGATGCTTCTGAGAATTTCATACAATAACCTAATTTAAAAATTTTGAAAACCCCCGACACGAAATGTAATTTGCTATTTTGTGACGGCGGCCATCTTGGACTGATTTTCATCAAACATAGCTAAGAACACTCTCGACTAATTCACCTTTCCATCAAAAAAAACGAAATCAAAATCGGTTCATCCGTTTGGAAGCTACGATGCCACAGACAGACACACACACAAACACACACACAGACATGTCAAACTTATAACACCCCGTCGTTTTTGCGTCGGGGGTTAAAAACCCAATCATACTTTGCTTGAGCTAAAAATCAAACTCAACCTTAAACATCGCAGTCGCGCAGTGGCTAACAAGGCATTTTAGTATAAGTTTGAATAAATGACGTATTAATGGTAAGTACTAGAAAATAAAAAATCAAATCATATACAAGCAGAAATTTATTACATGCCTAAGTTCCGAACAATTGGCGAAAACCCTAATCGTATATCCTATAATCCTATCAAACTGATTAATATATAAAGGATAAAGTTAACTGAATCGAATTGGGCCACTCAACTCTATTCATTACCGACTATGAAGTCCGCAACTAAATCCGTTCGGATATCGGGTTTGATTCCCCGTTTAAAGTCGAATAGGCCGGAAATCGATTGCTTTGGAAGCTTGACGTTCGAATTGTACGCGAAAATTGCTCGGAGCTTCATGAACTAGATAGGGTTAGATTTTAGTTGAAACTTTGAACACGAAACCCCCGACGAAAAAACGACTGGGTATTATAAGTTTGACATATCTGTGTGTGTGTGTGTGTGTCTGTGGCATCGTAGCTCCCGAACGGATGAACTGATTTTGATTTTGTTTTTTTTTTTTTGAATGGTGAATTAATCGGGAGTGTTTTTAGATGTTTCATGAAAATCGGTCCAAGATGGCCGCCTTGACAAAATAGCTAATTATATATTTTTTCACAACTCCCTCATTGGTATTGAAGTTTAGTTATAGACAACGATTTTAGCGCGAGAAAGTCTATTGATTATCTTTTTGACGTAGTGGATTTCTATGGTAAAGGTTATTGAGGGTTTAACATACCCATCACGCTTGTAGTCCCCGAAGTGTTAGGCAGAAGAGTATTAAATGCACACTAACAGTTCGCTGGTATGTTTTGGTCCCATTTGGGCTAGCCTATTGCTAATAATCGGGTAAGAAGCCAAACAACGAGCTGCTACTGAGAATCAATAAATAAACTGCTCGACCTGAGAATCGTACCTCGGATCCCGAGCTAATAGGTTAAAGAAGGGTTTAATTTGCTATTTAAAAATACTGATCGTTATACAAAAGTAGGAAGCTACATTAGTAAATAATATAATTCCACTTTTTGTCTGGAATCTCTGTCATCTACGTTTGGGCAGCAAAATTAGCGTTATAAAAGGATGAATGAAGTGATAGGTAGGGCTCAGTAGCATTAATAAAAAATATTTTTAAACAAAAAACAAACCGCCGTCATAAAACACCTAGAATCATCAAAATCGGTTCACCTAGTCGAAAGTTCTAAGGTAACAAAATTAAAAATTAACAGTCGAATGAATAATCTCCTTCTTTTTTTGAAGTCGGTTAAAAAGGGGACCACCTCTAGCACTGGACGTATACGGGCTAATAATGTTGATGATGAAAATAATAATAGAAAATATATGTCGTGCCAAAAAAATCCAAAACCGTCATTATTTCATAAAAGAACAAAGCAAAACAAAATTCCATTTCCCACACTTCGAAAACAGAACAAGACAAAACAACGGACATTTCCACACTACCATCCAATTCGCGTCACATCCAGTCGCCTACATCCGCGACCGGGCTGTGCGAACGGAAATAACGCGCTTAATAGATTCGCTTCGGCTCACAAGTGCGCTGACAACTGTATAATCTATTTATGAGGAAAACTGCCCGACGCCACTGTTTCGACGCCCTGTGCACACGTATAATATGTGCAAACGTATGGAATGTGCACATGTATACAAGATATATTGTGCAGCGTATACTGCAGATTAATATTAAGCTGCTTAAATGAGGTTGAAATATTTAAATTTATTATTTAGTTTTTACTATAGTTTAATTGCTTTTATTCTGAGTGGAGACTTGTGCCCAGCAGTGGGACAGTATATGGGTTGATGATGATTTAGATTTATGTTTCTACGCTAGCTCATGTGTTCGATTCTCATTCGAGCAAAGCGTTATTCGATTTTTCTGTGAAATTCTGAGTAGCACCGGAGTATGGATTTGGGCCCGGTTATTGGCAATAGACTCTTAACTTAAACATACCACCAAACTGTGTATTTAAGTATAGCTCTACCCATACCTTCTGCAAATATAGGATTAAAAATGTGCCTGGTGTAAATTTGTTAGTGTGACAAAGATTGCGTAATTAAAAAAAACTTGTAGAATATTAAAACATTTTAAACACACGCGCATTTAAAACAGATTTATTATAACATTTTCATTTAGTAGTGATATGAATTATTTTCATGCTGTATCTCGAGTACCATGGCTGAATTATGATGACCAAAATACCGCCAGCTATTTCAACATAATTGAAACCTAATTCTATTATGTTATGAGGTACACAAACAAACTTATACAATATTAAAATCGGTACTAATGGTCATAGGCGTACAATCGTACATTATTTCTCTTCCATACCTGGGCATTAGCCTAGCTGCCTAATGTTAGTACCAGCTAGGGCTGCGACTATTCTAATTTTAAATGCGCCCATCCCTTCATAAAATATATTAGCTAAGGCTCGCGGTTTCACCCGCAATCTAATAGGGTATTTAAGACAGAAGATAGCCTGTCTTTCATACTTAGCACAAATCCGGTCAGCGGCTTAGGCATGAAAATATTTATTTATTTTATTTATTTATATTAGGTACACCAACAGCATATACATCACACATTTAACATATTAAAAAACATCAGGATCTAATGCGTATACCAATTATAGGTATCAAAAATATAACAGACAGACAAACAAGAGTTATTTTTATTTTATATTGTTAGAATGGGGTATGGTTTTATTAGAACTCGGTATATTGGAAACTACGAAAAACAACTAAAGCACATAAATATTCGTGTGTACGAAAAAATATCGGATTTCAAACGTAAAAGCCCGATGCTTAGTTACTGTTGGTCCTGGGGCCAGTCTGCCTTTTTGACTGTATCAAAATACAAGGACTGACAAATGTTGTAGACAAAACTAAAAAACAATATTACGTTTTTTCACAATTTATGTCAACAAACGGTTTATTCTGTATGTTTAGGTATAATATAAAGGACGAGCCTATTGCCATTAAACCGAGCACAAATCCTAACTCTGAGCTGTTATTGAGAAAGTTCAAATTTCAAAGAAATACCCCGTAACGGAACCCAGGTCCTAGAATAGGCTAATAAAGCAGTTAACAAAGAATGAACATTTTGACATAGTAAAATGAACATTTTGACATAGTAAAATGAACATTTTGACATAGTAAAATGAACATTTTGACATAGTAAAATTAACATTTTGACATAATAAAATGAACATTTTTAAAATGGCCATTTTAACATTGTAAAATAGTAGCCTTGAGGCCTGGTTTACCGAATTTACCTACCGATGCAACCCTAGTATTGGTGTACACATTAAAGTTAAAACTATCGATGTTTCAAATATAATTTATGTAGCAATAACGAGCGTAGATATCTATTGAATGCGTTTAGTTCGCTAATGCGTTTAGCTGTGCAAATCCGTAACTTTTAGTCGGTTTAATGGAGGTCATTTTGAATGTTTATCTGAATTCACTGGGTTATTAATCGATTATAGTATTTAGAGGGTTTGTTGTTTATAACCTAAATTGTTAGTTTTACTTTGAATTATTCAATTAATGCTAGCAGATAGTGATTAATGTAAGGCTATTGTGATGTAAATAGGTACAAATGTGTATCTTTTGTTTTAATTTGAACCGTTTTCTTGCGTTCCTATGTAACTGTAATACTTACACTTTGGTGACTGGGTTTGAATTGTAACTCAAAATTCACAACAACTGTTTTCAACCTATCTATTACTTGTGTCATTTAGTAACCTTTATTTGTATATTGTAAATAATTAAGTACGTACATATTATAAAAAACCTATGCACTGATAGAGCAACGATAATATGTAGTTATAAAGATGGAAACTTCCGAGTTGGAATCCATGTTCAACAACTCTTCCAATATCTCTGGCTTTCATCATGCATGTATTAAATTAATTTAGGTATTAGTCACTCAAACGCCGTGAGGCTTGTGAAATTTTTATTCAAAATACACCAGCATGGCGGATTATAGCTTAACCTCTCTCATTCTGAAGAGAAGACCCGTACTCAGGAGTGTGAAAAAAAATATTTGTTGACAATTATCTGAAAACCATCTCAGACACTATTTTGATTTCCTATTTCACATTTCCCAACCCGCAAAATAAACAATAATAATAATAATTAAACCATATACTGTCCCACTGCTGGGCACGGGTCTCCTCTCAGTATGAGAGGGATTAGTCCACCACGCTGGCCTAATTCGGGTTGGCAGACTTCACATGCCGTCAAGAAAATATCTCAGGCATGCAGGTTTCCTCACGATGTTTTCCTTCACCGTTAAAGCGAGTGATAATTACGCACATGATTTCGAAAAGTCAGAGGTGCGTGCCTTGGATTCGAACTCGAGACCTTTGACTTGGCAGTCCAGTGGTCTTACCCCTAGGCTATCACTGCTTATAAAATAAACAAATTAAAGGAAAACTTACAATACATCACGAAGATTAATTAAACACTTGCGATACTCCGGACGTACAGGCGAAAGCACTTACCTGAAAAAAAAGAGACGCAAATTAAAAATCCACTCAATCATCAATCAGTTAATGGTGTGCCGGCATTACACTGGCTGTATTATGATGATTTATATCAGTGTACCCTTAATGGGTTCATTTGGACGCTTCAGCACTCCGTTTTCCAACTACAAACACTGTGCCGAAATGCCCCCATAATTTGTTAGTGTTGCGAGACGAAATTCAGTTCTGTGTGTACCGTGGGCTGTTGGTGTTTTTTGTTGCATCTGCGTAATTTATGGAAGTGACACTATTCAAGTGTAGCTGTGTTGTTTTTTTTTAAGGCTAGTTCAGTAATTACTTTTAATGAACACAAGGACTGAATTAACGTTTCTGTTTTTTTACAAGTAAACTTTTGGAAGAGAAAGAACTTCTTGTATGATCATATAAGTTCAATCGCCTTACTGATTTCTGACACTTACGCGAATACTAGAAATTGAAATAAAACTACTTTTTACAGATTTTATCGCGTTATAGGGTCCGAAACTTCGGGATTAAAATAATATACATAATATAACGCGATAAAATCTGTAAAAAGTAAAAAAGTAGTTTTATGTCATTCCTCTTGTAAAACATAGGTACTTAAATGGACATTATAAAAAATATCATAAAATTATTACATTAAAATACTGAATTATGTTTGCCTTATAAAAGGAATACATCCAAGTAAGTTACCAGTATAAATAATTATTATCAAGTTAAATAAAAGTTTGGAAAAATAGCAAAATATTAACAGACGCAGTAAGAGACGACACTTAACATACCATAACATACCATCACGCTTGTATTCCCCGAAGGGGTAGGCAGAGGCGTACTAATGTACACCCACGTGTAACATAACGTAATGAATTATTAGCTAATATAAACCCAGTATATCTTAGTACACTGACAACAAACTCAAATATGTAAAAATAGGTCAAGATATAGTAGCCACTGTTTGTTAACGATTCATTAACGTTAATTCGTGTTTCTGAGTGCAGCCCAAAGTGACGTAAACATTAAGTTTTCATCTATACAAATAAAAATGAATTGCTAAATGTGTTGCTAAGCGCAAAACTCGAGAACGGCTGAACCGATTTGGCTGATTTCTTTTTGTTGTTTTTGGTGAAGTCTGCGGAAGGTTCTTATGGAGAGAAAAATCCTAAAAAATACAAGGAAAAAAGTAAAAACAACAACTTTCTTTTCCCAAACCACTTTGGCTGTCAAACATTTGACGTCAATCAAAACAAACCAACGTTAGGAAGAAATAGAAATGATATGCAACCTCCAATCAACTAAACTAAAAGGCATACCAAAGATAAATTCTAACGGGGTAGAACAAGGTCTGCTGGTGCAGCTAGTATTTTAAATATAATTCTTGAATCATCCATTTCATTTCGTTATTGTCAGGAATACAAAGCCATAAAACCTTAACGAAATCACACGAACATCGCAATCAGTATTACCAGTATTTATAGCAATAAAAGATTTAACAAGCATAATCATTTTGATGAATACGACACAGGCCTGACATGTCACAATTAAAGCGCCATTTTGAATCAATTAACTTCGGCGATCCATTCCGTTCATTTAAAGTTTTTAATAAAATAAAAACAATTAATGATTCTCATTACGTTATTTTTGTTACCAACCATAAAAGCAATCCAATAAATATTTTTTGCGCATGGTACTGACTTAAAACGAAGCCTTATCTTGATCTATATTCGATTTGAACAATTATAAATATTCTGTGACATTTTACACGTCACTATCTACTTCCAAACTAAACAGAGCTTGTACTACGGTTTATGTAATACTTATAAACGTACCATCACGCCCATATTCCTCGAAGGGGTAGGCAGATGCGTACTAATGTACACCCACATTTCACCAGTATGTTTAGGTCCCATGTAATAGGGGGCGAGCCTATTGCCATAAACCGGGCACAAATCCAGACTCCGAGCTGCTATTGGGAATTTCACAGAAAACCCAACAACACTTTGCTCGACCCGGGGATCGAACCCAGGACCTCTAGCGTAGCAGTCGCGTTTGGGACTAGCGAGGCAGTCATGTAATATTTATGACAATTGTAAATACATACTTATATTAATAACTCGATAAAACGAACATTTATGTTCATCACATAAATAGTTCTGAGGTAATCGAACCCACAACCTCGAGATCAACAGTCCGACACTCGGCCAACTAGACACAGATGTCTCTTAACTACCAAAACACCCACCAACAACAACAAATTTCTCAACAACCCCAACTACTTTTCAACCCGCAAAATTGTAAAGTCAAAATCTGAACACTCACTACCTAAAATACTCCACTAATTATGCCGACTAAACAATGCCAACACTACAAATTCGTAATGAAAGCCAACAACGGGTCGACCAAAGAATTGCGTGCGGCCGCTGATTGAGCCGAATTATGTTTTGAGGAATGCTATTGCATTAGTTAATGCGCAGTGAGGTATGAAAAACGAACGTGGATCTAGAGAAATTGATATGAAGCTTTTAAATGAACTTGGGTTTTATTAAATCTTTTTTTTTTATACTAGGTACTAAGGTGGAAAACAAGCATACGGCTCGCCTGATGGTAAGCGGTTACCGTAGCCTATGGACGCTTGCAACACCACTCGCGCGTTGTCGACCCTAAAAACTCGTAGAGGTTTATGGAGGATTCACTGTGCCGACAGTTTGAATATTCCTCATGCTGCCAGTGAAGCGCGGAGGTCCTGGGTTCAATTCCTGGGTTGAGCAAAGTTCTCCGTTAGAATTTTTTGTGAAATTCCCAGTAGCAACTCAGAGTCTGGATGTGTGCCCGATTAATAGGAATAGGCTCGCCCCCTATTACATGAAACCTAAACATACCGGCGAACTGTGGGTGTACATTAATACACCTCTGCCTAAACCTTGGACCTGGGAATATAAGTGTGATGGTATATTGTTTTATGTCAATTAAATTAATTCCTTCCAGTACACAGGTAGATCTGTGTCCAGCGCATTAGCCGCGCGCTGAATAATGTTCAGTTTTGTCGAAAATTTTCAGGTTTCGTGTAATTGTGATTTAGTGCGGTGTTAGACTTTGATATGCGATAAAATTATCGTCTGTAATATATCGTAGGGTTTGGGCAATGCTTACAACGTATTTTAGGTAGATAAACTAGTTAGAAACGGTGAATGTAAACATTTTAATTTAAGTATATAAGGAAATGTAAAAGAACAATATTGATATAGGCAAGAAATGTTGATCTATATAAATAAAAATGAATATCTAAATATAATATTAGTAGGTACATGAATTTAATTGAACTGCCTCGTCGCCTAGTAGTCCTAACCGTGACTGCATGCCCAAGGTCCTGGATTCAATACCCAGGTTGAACAAAGTGTTACTGGGTTGTTTTATGAAATTCTCAGTAGCGGCTTGGAATTTAGAATTGTGCCCGATTGATGGCAATATTACATGCTCGCCTCTTATTACATGAGACCTTAACACTGGCGAACTGTGGATAAATATTAGTACACCTGTGCCTCATCCTTTAAGAAATACAGGCGTGATGGTATGAGATATGTGCTCTCCCGTCATAACAAAAACTATTTTCTTTTGCAAATAAGTACTATGTATAACCCAGTAGCTGCGTTTGACTATAACCACGTATCTAGGTACAGTAAGAGGTCATAAGTCCATCATCATGTCAAGGATCGTATTTGCCTGCACATTACTGCGCGTATACATAGCTAACTAAACATTAGTGATTTGAAATTCAATACCATTATCTTAAATACGCCGTGACATCACAGCACTGAATGATCATTTACATCGCTCTTTCCGACTAGATAATTATGAAAGAGGACGATATACGAGATCGTCTATGTATCCAAAATGTTTGTTATAGAAAAAGGTCGTAAGTGAAACTTGTTTCATGCGATAGACTTGTAAAAATCGTAATGGACTTATGATCTTACCAGAAAGCCGTGAACGGAGTTCCCGTTAAATTAGCTGGCAGATAATTTCATACAAATGTTTAGTTTTTGAATTTATTCGGCAGTTAGCATCTATCCAGATTTGGTTTAATAAATATCTTTTCAGTTCGCGTCACTACAGAACTTTCAAAGCGCAACATTGTCTTATATCGCTATTTTTTAATCTATCATACTGTTAAATTCTGATTGAAATCTAAAGTATTATGTAACTTGTGGGTACCACGCCAATATACTCAAAAAAAGCATAGGTAAGATGAAGGTTTAGTTCAAATTAAACGACCTATTTATGGTACCTAAATATCGCGTGAAGTCATATCTCATTATACCCCTCAGACATACAATTAATCATATTTAATACGTCAGGCGTCGACTGAACACCGTATTAACGAACGCTTATCATTTAACTGTGAAAAAGCAATTACATTAAAATTTTTACACGTTATTATGTGAACGGCCTCTTTAATACTTCGTGCTTATTTGATAAAAAAAACATCAAAATAAGTTTTGGTAAAACCAAATTTTGTTTTAAATTTTGCACCATCGACACGAAGAAAAAGGGGAAGAAGAAGAAATATTATTTTATCACACATTTTATATTTTATTATTATTATTATGTTTATTTTTATTAAACTTATTTCCAGATTTTTATTAATTCGTTCCTGTAAATATCAAACGACATAGCCGGTTAAAAAAAACCGTTATTTTTTACGATGAAATACATATAAAAATATCAATGCAGTTTTTTTTAAATTATGGAAGCGAAAAAAACGGTTGAATAGTTTTGTTACAAAAGCAGAAAGAAAACACATACCGTTATTTTAATTGTAATTTGCTTAAAGCTGACAGAAACATTGGTTATAAACATAATATTAAACGTTTACTGTGGTGTAATTGCATTTAAAAACGTAGCGGCTACGGCCTCAGAAATGGATATTTAATAACAATTATTGGCAGAATTAAAATAATAAATACCAATGATCATATAAATGCGGGAAAAATCGGTGAGTTAACCCGATGCGAGAGTCCGATTGAGGGTATTGGAAATTTTGCTGTGCTTACAGTGTTTTATTATTGCGTATTGCATGGGACCTTTATACACGAGAAAACTGTGGATGACTCCTAACTCCAAACCTCTGCCTATCTCTTCGGGGACTACAGACGTGATAGTGTGTACTTTTGTGCAGTTGCGCTTACGACGATAAATTTTATGGGGCAGTCTCAGTTACTTTTGATCACAAGATCGTCATATATTATTACCTACATTTATATTATAACACTGATAGTTATTGTTCAAAAGTGTAAAATTTTAATACCCAAGATATATAGGGTTTTTAAAATGAATTATTCCGTTGTTTACTTATGTCGGACATTTAAGCAGAGTGTCTTTCGCTTTCTCTACCATTTCCTCTTTCTCTCAAAAACACGCACGCCACATGGGTGCGTGTACACACCCACACGCGCACACAGATACAGACAATAGGAAGGTGGATCATTAGGAAACGACCTACCAAAAACGCGCTTTGCAGCGTGCAAAGAAAAACTAAAAAAAAAAACATTTTATGTCATCAAAGCATTACGTAATTTTAATTTGCAGCGCACTACAGCAGTCACTACTTGCACCCCTCTATTTAACACGTTATTTCTATTCGTGGCTCAAGAGGATCCAACTTCGTCTTAGCGTCGTTCAGCTTTCAAAGAAGAGCTTCCTATCTCATTTATGTTGCAGATGTCTCGAGTTAGGACTTGTGTTCCGTAATCCTTCGTTAGTGTGGGTCAACGAGGCAGTAATTACATCGCGTGTAGGCTGCAACACCAATTTATTTTGAGCTTCAGATTTGTTTACGTTGGTGTGTCTCCAGATTTTTATATGTTTAATTAAGTTGGGAGATGAAATTATACAGCAGTTTCTTATAAAACAGAAGAAAAATTTAAACAAGTGCAGCTGCGATTGTATTTAAACAATTTAGTAACGTAGTAACTTAAAAAAAAATTAAGCAAATGTCATTGGTAATGTAACTGTAATTTAATTGTACCTAGATATTTCTAAGCATGCTATGATTTCCTGTAAGTGAAAAAATATAAGGCCATTGTATCTATGTTGTATTAATTTTAAATGTAATGTGTATTTTTCGTTGGAAATCCTAATAAATAAATAAATAATAATATGTCACAGACACAGGAATAAACTTTTAAGAGATACGTTTAAATATAAATAAATATAAAGTACATGGCACTTAAACTTATCATGTGGAAGACAGAATACCTCTACCAAATCACCAATAGACAAAGGGAAAGGCCGACCCAGGACTTCTCCTCAAGCCTACTCTGGCACAAACTACAGTATGCCAGTTGCTACATTTATTGTAGACTTAGCTTTATTCGCATTCATATATCGCACGGTCATAAACAAACGGTTGCAAGCACGAAAACGCGTTTTCTTTCCAATAAAATCGCATATTAATATGTCACCCTGGGTAATAGAAAAATATATTTAACATTGTCTGTTATTAGTTAGTTGAAGGATTAAAATATAATCCAATATCTCATAATTATAAGTAGGTTTAAATATTGTCTCTTCATAACTTCATTTGTCATTTCCGAGTCTTCAATAAAAATTAACCCAGCGTCTGTCCACTAAAATTAAAAAATAAAACCTGCCCGCAAAATTTTCAGCTCCTATAAAAGCGTCATAACGATTATACTTTTAATGTCACCGCATTGCCGTCGGTCCATTTTACATCAAGCAATATCTTGCAAAACAGACCCAAGTCTTAGTCGTAACCCGTCTAGATGACCTCTGTTGAATATTTTACATTTTACTGCGATATAACGCGACGAAACGGCCTGTCTCTCCGTCGCGTAACTTTATGTCATATTAATACAAGTTTACAATGATGCAGGGTAGTTAAAACTTGCTTATAGGGGTCGTGGCCAATATCAGCACAAGTCGTATACAGTCTCGATTATTGGGCAAAGGGTAGAACCTGCTGCTTCTTCATATGTCTATTATATATATTTATAGGTATGTATCTAAACACCATCAACCCCATTTTTTGTTTCAGTTCTATTCAGTCCATCCTAAGGTTGCCTGGAAGAGATCGCTGGTCGCGATAAGGCCGCCATTTGTATATTTTAAAATCATGTAGTTCTGTCCGTTTTAATGTTTTGGTGTACAATGTATAGTGAGTATATAAATGCATATATGTAAGAGTATATAAATAAATAAAAATGCCTGAGTATCTATGAGAATTTTGCATGCAAAAAAGATCTATGGCAATTTTAATATTGAAATTAAAGCCCATATTCCAAAATTAATGCTACCGCATTATTTTAGAGCAGTTTTATTCAATCATCATCAACCTATTTAGGGAGGGATCTATCTAATTTCAATTTTTCCTCCTTATAAGAACCTTTCTCGGCCTTCATAAAATAAGTATTTAAAAAATAAATTAGCCGAATTAGTCTAGCCCTTCTCGGGTTCACGATTATCAAAACATTCAGCCATATTTTTTTTGTTATATTATATTAGCTGCTTTATATAAGTGAAGGTTACATTTTTGTCATGGCAATATAAAAACTATATAAAAAGGACATGAAATTTTCAGAAGTTTGCGTCCATTTCACTGAAATTCCTTTACGCCGAGCATACAGTCGCCACATAACCAGCGATTTTAAATCAGTTTACAATTAATCGTGCATAAAGTCGAAAATACCACGATTCAGCTGTTTGATGGCCCACAAAAATTTGGTAAAGAGCTATATTCAAATGCTTAACGTATTTTGTAATAATTTTTGTTGTTAAAGTAATTAACAACTAAAATATTTATATTTTTTTTCAATATACGTCATAGCAGTAAGACTAGATAGGCAGAGGTGTACAACTGTACACCGTTCACAAATATTATTATCTCCATGTAATGGCAGACGAGCCTATTGCTATTAGTCGGGTAAAATCCAAACTATAAGCTTGCCGAACACAGGACAAAAAGTAGAAATCCAATGCCAATATACTCGACCTAGGAATTGAACCCAGAGCGGCCTTCTCAGCAGCCGAGCTTTCTAGACCAATGGAGCAATTATTTTTTACTAGCTTTCCGCCAGCGGCTTCGCCCGCTATCCCACGGGAACCATACATTTTAATGGGATAAAAAGTAGCCTATGTGCTATTCCAGACTATAATCTATCTCTGTGCCAAATTTCATCCAGATCCGTTCAGTAGATTTTGCGTGAAAGAGTAACAAACATCCATCCATCCATCCTCTCAAACTTTCACATTTATAATATTAGTAAGATAAGATAAGATTAGTAAGATTAGTGATAATCCATTTACTGTCTATTAGTTACCGGTGAGTAAGCGAATAGAAGTGTAAGGAGTTGTTACGTTTTAGATTCAAAGTAAAGTTTTTTTATGGACGGATAGCGCATGATATTTTTATTTTTTAATGTAGGTACACCCAAAAGTTAGGTACTAATGATTACTTACGGACGTCACCTTTAAGACGTAAATTAGAATGTGAAGGAAGATTTCGACTGGCGAGCAGGGCTCGCGGCGGCTAAGTGGTCAAAGCGTCTGGTGTACCGAACCAGAAGACGCAGGTTCGAATCCTGCCCGCCAGCCGATTTTTTCCTTCATTAAAAATATACTTACGGACGGTTAAATATGGAGGACGATTATAATTCAAGCCCCATTTTACACAATATTGTTCCTTACTTTTATCTGCTCTGTATTTTTGTATCTTTACTTTTTACTTTTACCTTTAGTACCTATTTAATACTATAAAATGTGTGACGTGTTACTTTTTATATGAATGCCGAGTGTACCTGTAATGGGCATACATATAAGCGCCTTTGTCATTGTATTTCTCTCAAAACTATCTAAATATGTATAGCTGTTGGTATACCAATAAATAAATAAATAAATGATAATTCAGTAACGACCAATAATATGTATACGATAGAAGTCAAAGGAGGTCATCGAAATCGGCCCAAATGATGTACCGAAGGAACATTTATTGGAAAAAAATACCTTTATTACGCTGACTAAAACCCTAGTCGTACTTTTTTTTTGTTGACTGGGGGATGAGAAAAAAATCTTTTAATTTTAGAAAAATCACGCCATTTTGGCACACTATTATCTGTTTCTGAGTTGTATGGGCTTTTGATGACCTCGATTGCCCATCTTCATTGAAGTTTGAGTTGCTAGGTCGCCATGTACAATAAAAAGCTCCAACGATATAATTTAAGTTGCATTTGTTCCACAATCCCATATGTTATCCCAATTGCATTTTTATCGACAGAATAACGAATTAATTTCGCAAAAATAATACGTCTATATTTCAAACAATGTATTTCATTTAAAATCTGTAAACCTTCTCATATTTACGGCTTTCGCACGGACGCCAGACGGATGCTATAAATGTACCAATAATTTTTATTTGTACGAAAAATGTGCGAATATGTGCTGATGGGATAACTATTTATAGGTAGTAGTTTGTATGCTTTACAAAGATATGTTTCGTTAACAAAACTTTGATTTTGTTATAAACTTCTAGATAGCGGGAAGTTTTAATTAAAAATAATTAAATACACCTAGGGCCTATTACGATACTCCCGTTAAATTAGTTGGCAGATAATTTCATACGCTTAATATCCAGATACCTGCACCAGATACGTATGTTTCACCACATTGCCTGGACAATGTGGTGAAACATACGCTTAATGGTTTCTTTTTGCATCGTCATAGTACAGAACAAATCGTAGGAAAACCGGCATGCTTTCTTAGGCAAATCTCCAAAATCTCTTGATTTTCTCAGCAACATTTGAAGTTTGCCACCCCACACATTAGGCTTGCGGATTGGAATATAGCCTAACCCCTTTCTTCTGCTGCTGCTAGCTCAGCAGTGTGACAGCTAGTGGGTTGATAGAGATCGCTTTTTCTGATCACATCTTTTCTAGCTATCTCTTAATTTTTTTAAATTGCAGCCCTTAATAACGTCACGTGAAGATAAATGCGATCGAAAAACGCAGTATTCATTATATTTTGCTTACGGAAACAATTATAGGCGGCAGCTGGCTCCAATAACTCATCGGATTTAACCGCGGCCGCGATGCGACTTGCAGCCATTTCTTTTTGTGTCTGGTTTAAGTGAACATTTGAATCTAAAATACTCGTTTTATACGTACTACCAGAATGCTATGTTGCTTTTGTAGACCCAAGCACGACTGCTATGGGTTCGATTCAAGCAGTGTTGTTGGGTTAATATGAAGTATTTTGGTTTTGAAGACAGATATGACGATATTGTTGTTTTATAATACTTATTATCCATACTACTTAATATTAACTTAATGCGATACTGGCTCTGTCCGTTTGTTATCACGCCTTAGCCACTGAATAGATTTCCATAAAATTTTGCAAACAGATAGATCGCATCGTAAAGAAAGACATCGACTATATTTAGGTCTTTGAGATACCAGTTAAAACGTAGGCAATGGCTATAAACAACATAAAAAATAAATACATTTACAATAAAAAAACAATATAAAAACAATTTTAATGTATGTAGCACAAAATAATCTTTTCCATTCGAATTGTGACCTAATTAATGTATCTATATAGTTAAAAGCACAAAGTAAGCTCATCAAGTCTAGACAAAAGTAGCACTTACATTATCATGACAAGCTGAGCCCCGTCTAATGCGTTTCAAAACTACATCACCTTACTTTCTGTTGCTTTTTTGAAACTAATGCTGTTTTTACTTGAAGTTTAACGTACGAACCATTTGCTTGTGAACATTTTGTAAAGCAGCATTAGCTCTAAGTAAAGATCGTTAAAACTTTAAAGTAGCGGAGTCCATTAGCCGCCGCTCGGCTTGTCGGTGGGCTGTGACGTTATATGGTCAACTTATGGTCATTGTTTATGTGAAACTTGATGGCTTGTAAATAAATTAGTGTGCAGGTAATAAAATGGTTTCTTTATTTGTAAGATATTTTTATTCTTAGCATAAATTGACGCCGATATATTAGAGAGAAAGATATAGTTTTTGTGTACAGTTAGCCAGTGATATTCGTGTTTCTATGTAATATTAGGGAATTGCCACTAACAATGCAAATATTCTAACCCAAAATTTAATTTAAGAGTAGTCATAAGATCGATGAGGTACTTACGAAATATTATTATTTTATTTAACTTTACATTTATTATTCTTATGTATGTGTGTATGTCACTGACCTTCTGAAAGGCTGATTAGATTTCGAAGATTTTTTTGTGATACAAAAAATACCTACCTGACGACCTCTGTGGTCTAGTGCTTCGAGTACCGGACTGCTAATCACGAGGTCGTGGTTTCGATTCCCACAGGACACAAACATTTATGTGATGAACTTAGGTGTTTGTGTTTGTCTGGATGTTTCTTATATATTATAAGTATGTATTTACAAAAAAAAAGTATGTAAGTATTATATCCATTGTCTAGTACCCATAGTACAAGCTCTGCTTAGTTTGGGACTAGATGATGCTGTGTAAAATGTCCCAGGATATTCATTTATTTATTGCCTATCTACCCAATCGTTTAGATATAGAATCACAATCTCCGGTACTGCAATCTATTCTACGAATATCATGAAGTTAGTATCCTTAAAGCTTCAATACGTTACTAATATTATAATTATCTTACCCGTCTATATCTTTCTTTGATAAATATTGAAATATGAACGTACAATTGTACATAGGTCTGTAATCAATTCAAGTCACAGACGCAGTGTGCATAGTTGCATACTAATCGCCATGTTATGAGTTTCCAAGTGGACGTTGCCTTTATGGGACTCAAGGGAATTGATGCGGTAGTCTAATTCTTAATAGAACTGTATTGTAATATCTCCAGACATGGAATTATGTAACTAACTATTGATACGATTATACACTTCAATGAATGTTTAAAGTTATGTAAGTTATGATTAGGGATATAATAATAATAATTTCAAGAGAGTTTTATGATAACTTTCTTGATATTGTCTAATGTTTACCTATTAAGAAGCGTTAAGGCAATCAGTTTGGAAAAATTTAAACTTGGCCAGAACCCAATTTTTAATTGAGAAATAAATGGGAGTCATAACTTCAATTGATAATATTTTTAATTTATACTGCCTGACCAACCAGTCTATCCTCCGAATATCGGTAGTGCTCAGAAATTGGATTGCGGAGGTCTGATGGCAGTCGCTTCCTGTAAAATACTGATTATATTCAGCCGCATCTGGTTAGATGCGACCCCAACATGGTTGGGAAAAAAGGCTAGGAGGATGATGATGACTGCCAATAATTGCAATTAATACACTTTTTGACTCAAAGACTTCATGATCACCGTCAGTAACTCGTATCCGTCATTAAAGGACGTAGCCCTCTTTTTATGAGCCCCACAAAGCCCGACCTTCAGCTCTTTCGATCCATATTCAGCCATAATATGCCAGTTTAGAATGACTCAGACTTCAGTATAATAATTAATACTCGCTACTACTTGCGGTTTCACTCGCATCCCAAAAGACTTTTGGAACTACCTAGTCTATGTTCTACCTTAGGATGCAATCTATCTTCTTGCCAAATTTGATGGCAATCGATTCAGTAGTTTAAGCATGGAAAGGTAACAAAGCAGTGTTACTTTCGCATTTATGACATTAGTTTGAATTATCGTTTTAAAAAGAAATATTTTTATCAACAACATTTTAAACCTACTTCCATTCATTTCTAGAATATACACGGTGGAAGGGACATCGACGCAAATTCGAATACCATGAGTTCAGTACATGACTTTGGACCTCCCTGCGTTTAAATTTTCCGCAACCTTTTTCATCAATTTTTCAATTTTATCTACAGTTTCTTTTACTTGAACGTGTAAAAAAACATTCTTTCTATCTACCAAAATTTGATTTATAACAAAAAATTTTTTTAGCAATACACTGCGCGCTCAAATATGTCAAAATCTGTGACCAACGATCATTTTCTACATGAATGACCTAGGTCATTTTATTTTTGACCTTGAGTGAAATATTATCACGATGTTTGTGCGTCGATGTCCCTTCCACCTTGTATTTATTTTGAGCAATTACTCCCAGAGCTCTTGCTGCAGAGCAAAAAACATTCTAGAAGCCGGCGTTTGTGTGTAGAGGCTCAAGAGGCAACTTCTTTATTCAATTAAGGTTCTACAAAAATTACTGCGGGACCCATAAATCAGACGTAACTGCTTTCTGTATTATTTATTTATGTTAAATATGCTTAAGTACCTTCGTACGCGGTATAGTACTACCCTTTATGAGCGAAGTACCTATTCGGAGCAAAGGAACAACACGTCTGTTTACGTCTAAAATATTTATCGCAATGTTTTGTTGGTTTAAAAGTTTCTTAAATTGTTTTATGGGCAAAAGTTGTTGTTTATGTCGTTCTAGTTCTTGAATGATTTCAAGTTTTTTTATGGGTTGTAATAAAATTGTGGTTTGCATTATGAGATCTCTTGCCTCTGAAATGTTTATCGTATCTACTACAATTTTGTTTAGTTTTCCATTGCTTGTATTTGATAAATTAACCGAAGACCACTGACTACTTAGAGTAGCTTATTGTATGTTTGATTTCAACTTCACGCAGGTTATTCTCTATTCATAAAATTTGTAATTAAATTTAAATTTTCAGTAAAGTCTCGAAAATGTGTGGCAGGTTTACTGGCAATACGCATTTGACCCAAAAGCATACTGAAAAACGACAGCAGTATAATAGATCTCTACCTGTCCCTTAGAAAACTGAGACATGATTGTAAAGCCAATAAAATTTATCAGAACAATAATGAAAGCAAATGGTACTTATCTATAAGCACAATATATTCTGAAGCTCGAAAGAGATTGTATAGGCCGGAAAATTGAATTAGGCTCTCATTATTTATTCAAAGAAATCTTTATTCGAGTGAGCCTTTATTGGGGATCCTGATTATCATTGTGTATTGTCCCGGCTGAAGAAAGGTCAGCAATGTTTTTAAGGTCAAAGTTCATTAGTTGTGTTTTTATTCCTAAGGGGAATTGGGATGATGTTTAGTTGTGTACAAAAACCTACTCATTATTGTAGAAGAGATGGATTTACCTGTACTGAAATATGACTACAAGCTTTAGAGTAGGTAGGTATTATTTATCTTACCTATATAAACTTTCGAAATAACATAAAAAAACTTAATAACATCAATAACTAAGCCAATTAGATATAAAAATATATAGGTGTATACAATATATCCTGAATATAAATATCCTGGGACATTTTTACACAGCATCATCTAGTCCTAATCTTGTACTATGGGTAGGTACAATGGATATAATACTTAATTATCACTCGCTTTAACGGTGAAGGAAAACATCGTGAGGAAACCTACATTCCTGAGAGATTTTCTTGACGGTATGTTAAGTCTGTAGTGGTGATATACGAGTAGCCTAATCCCTCTCACTGAGAGGGGACCCATGCCCAGCAGTGGGACAGTATATGGGTTGATTATTAATACACAAGAAACATCCAGAGAAACACAAATACTTAAGTTTATCACATAAATATTTGTGTCTTAATAAAAAAGATAATAAAACATTTTTCTGTAGCCAATCGTGCGTGTTGAACGAGCTTAAATATAGCTCCTAATACTTTGGCTACACCTGGCGTGTGTTTGAGAAGCAATTTCCTCATCGGTTTAATCACCACGTATTATGAAACAAAGTTCCCAATCACGTCTATCTGTAACTTGGAGTACGGAAGCAAGCAAAACCAACTTAGTTGGAAGTAGATTTGGACACGTAAGCGTGAAAGAAAGAAGGAAAGAAATGTGGTTACTGGCACAATAATAATCCTACTAATATTATAAATTATAATTATAAATTATAAATGTTTATAAATGTGAAAGTTTGTGAGGATGGATGGATGGATGTTTGTTACTCTTTCACGCGAAAACTACTGAACGGATCTGGTTGAAATTTGGCACAGAGATAGATTTTAGTCTGGAATAACACATATGCTACTTTTTATCCCGGTAAAATGTATGGTTCCCGTGGGATAGCGGGCGAAGCCGCTGGCGGAAAGCTAGTAATAATAATAATAACATTTATTGACTCAAATAAAGTTTTTAAACAAGATTTATACGATGTATAATTGGTTAATGGCCCCCGTGCTAGGAGGATCCTGTGTTACGGGGGACATTCTTCCGTTTTTTTTTTCTTGAATTATTAACAAGATAATGAGCAAGTATTCTATGATGAACATAATACTTATTATTTCTATATTAGTTTACATGTAATAACAATAGTTTAGTGTTTTAGTAAGAACAAAAATTTAATTTAAAGAAATAGGTAATAACGATGTGAATAGGTTTTTTTATATGATGTGTGTGTGTGTGTGTTGGAGAGGTTGATCATGTGTATGTATGTAACATAAATTGTGACAAATATGTCATCCGTTTAGTCATGTCAGCAAAGAATTATTTTTTGTAGTGTAAGGGTCTTTCACAGGTTACTGATAAATTCCCGTTAAATTAGCTTGCAGATAATTTAAAACAAATTTTGTTCTATTTTTTAATTTATTCGGTGGTTAGCAGATATCTGGAAGAATGGTGAAGCAGGCCTTAAGTGTTTTTTAGATAGTTGTTTTATCATAGGCTTGTTGATTGTTATAAATGCGAAAGTAACTCTGTCTGTCTGTCTACTTGTCGCAATTTCACGACAAAACTACTGAACCGATTTAAATAAAATTTGGTACACAGATAGTCTAGAGCCTGGGAAAGGACAAAGGCTACTTTTTAATGCAAAAAGAGGGCTGTAAGGGGTTGAAATAGGGGATGAAAGTTATAAGAACTACCCAGGCCACGCGGGTGAAGCCGGCAGAAAGCTATTCAATTAATAATCTCATTCTTGGGTTGCAACTACATACTTATATAATTATGTAAAGTATTATACTCATTGTCTAGTACCCATAGTGCAAACTATGCTTAGTTTGGGAATTGGTGGTGCTGTGTTAAATATTCCAAAATATTTATTATTATTATTTGTGCAAGTGTTGGTGCAGCTAACTGATGCCCCATTGCCCTCACAATATCGTCCAACCAACATTCATGTCCAACGTAAATTTCACCGGCATTCGTGTATTTCGGTAGTAATACAGTCGTCGCCATGAATATTCACCTCTTGCTGTACACCAAACAATTGCCAGAACTGTACCAACCAGTGTGCAGCGCTTAAAACAACACAGGACAAGAACGTGTCTATTGTCGTGTTTGCAAGCTTATCACCAAGCCATTGTATACATACCATATCGCCTGTATTTCCCGAAGGGTTCGGCAGAAGTGTATTAATGTACACTCACAGTTTGCCGGTATGTTAACGTCCCATGTAATAGAGAGTGAGACTATTGCTAATACACCACAAATACAAACTCCGAGCTGTTAATGAGAATTACCAACAGAAACCCGTGAGCGTGAGCGTAGGTTGCATAGGTAACCAAAGAGGTTATCAGTGGCAAACATGGCAATGGCAAGCCAACGTTTGCCAATATTTGCCAGTATCACCAACAACCATCCTCAGAATGCCGTTGGCTCAGTTGTTGGATGTGACCACTTGCGGTTTTAAGCCCGACACGTGGAATCTGCCCCACTAAATGGATTTTAACTTAAAATTTTCTGGATTCTGTCCCATTCCTTGGAGGAATATAGCCTAAAACAGATTTCTGTCAGTTTCAGTACTTACATAGTAAAATACTTGCACTATTTTGAAATCAAACATCCATGCATAGTCATGTACCCAAATTACTGAGCCTCTGTCAGACACGGGTTTCCTCTCCGAAGATTACACAAACGTTTCACGTTTTGCATTTACTTCACGTTTCATTCACGTTTTGCATTTACTTTTTAAATCGCTGTAAAAATATATAATTTTGTGGGTAATCTGCAGACTATTTTAATGATAGTAATAAGAAACCAACGTATAACAAGGTGAGACCCAACCCCCCGCCTGCCGACGGGACGGTTGGTACTTAGCGAAGCCTTCAAGGCTATGAATAATTTAGTGTTAGAAATAGGGCGCTTGGCTAACCGCCGTGATAGACGGCTGAGAAATATGGACAGCTAAATCAAGGGTTTAGTTTCCTATTTGTTTCTATAATTTGGAGTGATAAATAGCACCTAATGGTTTTCTTTTGACTGCTGAGGTGTTAATCTATATGGACGTGGTTGTTATATTGAATGAATGAATGATATTTATGATGTGACCGCTGAGTGTGAGGTCTCCCGGTTCAATTCTCAGATCGAGCAAAGTTTTATTGGGTTTTTCTATAAAACTCTCAGTAGAAGCTCGACGAAGTTTGAAGTTTTTGATAGGCAGAAGGGTAACCTTTGTATAGGATCTTAAACTTACCGGTGTAAAAACATTAAGGGCCTTTTCTACCACCTCTAGACAGCTGCTAACCGCTGGATAAATTAAAAATGGAACAAATTTTTTATGAAATTATTTGCCAAGTAATTTAACGGTGACTTATCAGGAGGTGGTAAAACAGGCACTAGGTGTTTACCTAAATTTGTTTACATCTGCCTAGCCCTTCGAAGAATACACACGTGACAGTATGTATGTGTTATGTATTAATCAGGGTTGAGTGTAGTGCGGTTCAATTTTTTTAATCTATAAATATTTGATCTGCCGCCATGTGTTTGTGCGTGTGACGTGACAATAAAAGAAAATACATTGTGCAAGTTATAATTTAAAAAAGCAATCTACGTGATCACATCAATCGTATCTTTTTAATGTTTTCAATCGCTTAATTGCGGTTGTAAACCCGTATAATTGACTATAATTCAAATAAATGTTGAATTTAAACATTCACGAGTTTATGTGCAAATATCAAATACTTGTGGTATCTTATATCAAAATTTCATTAATGCAACATTAATGTTAAATTATTTTAATATTATTTTCCGTAACAAAATTCTGTGGTTTTGTATTATTCCAAGTTAATGATGTGAATATGCAGAGCTATTACAGATAATTATTTAGAATTATAATTGAATACGAATATTTTAATTTGTCATACAAACACCTATGATTGTCATTATTTGTAGTAAGTTTTCAAAAAAGCCTGACAACTAGTGTATCCTTGGAATATCTATTTATTTATTTTAATATTTTATGCACGTGTGTACTGAGGTGGGTAAATATTGCCCAGAAATTGGGTTTTAGATAAAATATTGATATCTGATTCGACTGGAAGCTGACCTCAACATAGCTTTTTGGGTGAGGAAAAACCTGAACATATTTGGAGAAAATGTTAGGTTACAAATAAGTTGTAGTATATATACAGACAAATGTACAAATATGTAGCTTAAAAATACAGATTTTATTGTTTATCAAGCTTAAACAACAGTGTGTCACCAATAACAACTCTGTCACCAGTCCAGACTACGACAGCGAAAAATCAAAATTTCATTAGTTTCAGAAAAACTTGTACATGCCGTATGCTCATTTATTCACAAACCTCGAGCGGCTGTTTGAAGGTACTGTTTTGATTTGCTCACGAAATATTAATTTAGGGGAAAAGTTTTTGGGAAAGTTTGGTCTTATACGA
The DNA here is from genome assembly GCA_946251955.1 of Acronicta psi. Lineage (NCBI taxonomy): Eukaryota > Metazoa > Arthropoda > Insecta > Lepidoptera > Noctuidae > Acronicta > Acronicta psi. Next base: position 1,490,331 of record OX276475.1, on the reverse strand, counting down.
TTTTTGCGTGATGCGGCAATGAAAGGGTTACTTGACAGGTCTAATGTCATTTTGAAGTTTTGTGGTGCATTTTTGACGATTGCGTGCCGTCAGTTGTGACAGCTCAGAGCTGTTGTAGATCTTTCTTCAACTTCAAAATACCATGCCAGACATTACTCTACGTTACTTCTACCTTTTTCTTGGCTCTATATAAATCTTAGAATTTGTTTTAGCATTTGTTCTCAGGGATTGTCAGTTAAATCTGGCACTACAGTTTAAAAACTAAAAACATTATTTATGAAAATGTATACTGAACTTTCAAAAAAAAAAAAAAATTATTTTGACCGCAGTTAGCACTCATAATACTGATAAAACTTATCTTAATAGATATATTGGATTGTGAAAAAAATGTATACATTGAATAATTACTGCTTTAGGCAGGCTAGGTTTAGAGTAGGGTTTCTGCTCGAGAATTCTCGAGTCGGGAAATCTCGAGAAATTTGTCTTTAGTCGAGACGGGAAAAAAATCTTAGCGACTCGGGAATTCCCGAGTCGTTGGAAGGAAAATGTTTTGTTTAAGGCTATTACCCACGTCAATGACTTTGAGCGTTTGACCTCTGTACGAGTATTTGGAACCCAAACGCCCCCTACATACAAAAAAGTTGAACTAGAATATGATTATGCAAAAATACAGATGTGTCGTAACATTTCCTATTTTGCCTATTTTATTCACTCTATGAGAGTAATCAATTTAAGTTCGATTTTGTTTAAGATGTGTATGGTACCATAATCCATGTATTAATATTTGTGTTAAACCTGCAATCAATAATTGATAGAAAATAAATACCTATGCATCGCGTTATACAATGTAAGAAAATGTATCAGGAGCTGCACTCTACTGTGGCTAACTCAGTGCATCGCAAAATACAATATTTTTTTAATTTCGTGCGAAAATATAGACAATAAGTGCTCGAATAGAGTTTAGATAATAGTTGAAATAAACCCAGTTCAAGAGTATATTTAAGACAATTAAACATGTGTATGTAATATGTATGATGAATGAATCTTAGTGGTGCTTGCTAAATAAGAGTATAGTTACCTACGTCCTACTTCATAAGAGCTGCTACTTACTAGCAAGAATACGCAAGATTTTGGGAAAAGAAATCATCAAGTATATCTTAATTGTATTGTAATGTACGTTTCATAGTCTGAGTACTTTCAGTATATTTTTGAACATTCAGTACAGTACTTAAAGAACTCCGAATTCACAAAATCATAAGCGATTAGGTACAAATTCTTTATCAGTTTTAAATTGTGAAATAATTTTTGAAGCCATCTGTGTAGCTTTTGATTGAAATTTCATATTATAATACTGTTAAATTGCCTCCCTTATAATAGGTATTAAGTATATCTTTACCAGCAAACTACAGAAATTTAGCGTGTCGGGAATATCAAAAAAAAATTAATTTGGGTTCACACTTGTCCAGAATAAGTTTATAATTAAAATAAAGTAACATTATTTTTTTTTTACTTGATAATATTTTTTCATTATTGATACAGAGGTATTAAACTAGGGTGATACCTATGCTACTAGTCAAATTTCTTTGTCCAATTCCAAAGAAGTTGTTTAACTGTATCAGCAGAAGTAGTGTTGGGTTTCATTATGGTAATTACTTTCTCGTTTCCTGAGTCTCACAATTTTATGGTTTATAATAATTATCATAAAAAAAATTGCAATAAAGGAATTGTACCATTGGAAAGCTATCTTCAACCCCTTCCCCTTGCTTTCTCAGAACGCCAATTCGTGCGGTCCGTTTCTAAATCCCACCCCATGGTGGTTCTGAGTAGTAACTGATTACTGCTTTCATTCATCATCATGCAGGTACATGCCACGAAAGTACAGTTGTATAAAAAAATATTACGAAAACCGTTAGGAAAATAGACACAACATATACGACCCCGACTCTTCTCTGCACCGAGTGGGCAGGTTATTTGTATTATGTGTTACTTTACTTTACCTACCTAATAAATGACTACTTTTTGCAGCAACTTCTATCTTCTTCTATGTCGCCCCTTATTACACATGCGTCATAAACATACCAGCAAACCATCTAATGTGGGTAATGAACAATGTACAATTTATTTGATGCAGTTTGCACAGTTACATAATTAGTTTACAAGCCTCAAAATACTTAACACTTAACATAAAATTGTGTCTCGCGGTTGCAACAAAGAAGAATAACAATGCAATACCTATGTGTACCCCTTTGGAGTTAGCTCCAAAGGGGTACACCTGGGGGGGCTACCTGTACGCTGTAGGGTTAGCCCTACAGCGTACAGGTATGAATATGGTACGCAAGATCATGTCGGTATCGGTGTGCCTTTTTAAAATATGTGACTTAGCATGATGGTTGTGCGTAGCAGTAACACATGAGTGATTTAAAACTAGTAAAAGGGCATCTTTTAATACGTAATTTGGTAACTACTTATAATTATGTATAAGAAGATCGGTCAGTCACTAGGTTGACACTTTGACAGATATTTTTATCTATTGTCATGTCTGCGGTTTACTCTATGTTCCACTCAAGAACCTGACATTTACTAAAAATGTTCTTTATACTTATTTACAAAATGATTTTCTGTTTTTATTTAGCTTAATATTATAACCATACTATTTACTACATTATTTAATTCAGAAATAGTTAGAATTGTCTTCATTTTGTATTTTTTTCCTAAAAATATTTGACGTGCAGTCCTCCCGTCTCAGGTGCCGTCAAGGCACTGAAGTGACATAATTTGTGTCATGCGACGGGTGCACGAGGGGGTGCTTGTAGTGGGGGGATTGTGATTAAAATGTTTTTCTTATTTATTTAGAAAAATAAGTTCAAAATTAAAAATTAAAACAATACGGATTGTTAAACAGACCAAGGCGATTTTTTTGGTGTAAAATTCATCTGCAAGTAATGCGTGGTAATGGAGGAAAAATACAATTTAGATTGAAAATTGCGTATTTTCAAACATTTTTTTACAAAATTTGAGACATCTAGAAAATATTCTAAACAATACGGATTAATCACAAGAATCTTAAGTATATTGGGTGTAATTTTCAGTGCAAAGTAATGAGAGGATTCGTCAATAAAATGCTTTAAACACCATGATGTTTTCGGTATTCTACCTATGTTCCCCCCTTAATTAACCTACTGATAATCGAATATTATCATTTCGAAGATTTATCTAGAGGCATTAGCAGCAAAAGGTTTAGTTTAATTAACCGATGAAAAATCAAAGGTTAACATTTCGGAGGTTTATATATAGTTTTTTACGTAATTATATTTCCCGATATATCAGTCAAATGTGGACCGATTTAAAATATACCAAAAAATTCCAAAGTGGTGGTCCCATCTAAAGTTATCCCTGATGGTAGAAAAATAGGGTATGATTGATTTTTATCTACTGAATTTTCACATGTGAATCGATTGTACTGAAACTTGGCACATACTTATATATAGTTTTGATGATCCTAGGAAGACAGTCGAAGGAAACTCTCAACGGTTTACAGCGACTATCTCGTGTTTGGGTTTATTTTATTTAACTTTTTGAGAACTAAGCAACAACTTAGATATTAGCTACAAAAAAAAAGCAAATAAATAACTTCTTGATATGAAATAAAAACCGACGAAAAATGTAACTGACAAGCGAGAACTAAAATTAAATGAAAGTTTAATGCAATGTTATATGTTTTTATTCTTAGTTATCTAATGATATAAATTTTGTTAAAATAATTTAAAAAAAATTTTTTGTTCGATTAGACTATTTGCACATTTGGGAACTGGTAGGGACCTAATAATTACGAAAAAGTTAAGTAACACCCTACTTACTACTACTACTTTTTACGAGAATATCGACCAGATGGTCATAATTTGTATAATTTATGTTAGGTGCCTACTTGTTAATTAATAAGTGCTAATTATAGTAACATATTTTAAAATAACATCGTGTTTTATAATAAAATACAACATTTCTCGAGAGACTCGAGAAACTCGAGAAATCCTTGTCGAGAATTCTCGTGCCTCGGGAAATAAAAAAGGTCCAGAAATCAGAAACCCTAGTTTAGAGGCTCCAAGCGTATTTAAGTAAAGTCTAGGATTCGATTATTAGGTTGAATAAAGTTTTACTGCATTTTTCTATAAAATTTCAATAGGTACTCATAGCTTGAATTTGTACCTAGTTAACGACAAAAGCCTACTGTCGTTAACTAAGATAATTTGGGACCTCAAATCAAACTGGCCAACTATGGATTCGTACCTATACCTATACCCTATACCTCCGCCTTACATTGGAGATATTGTCAGGTATGTTATGTTATAGTTAATTTAAAAGTCAACAGCTGTAATTATACGCAAATTAATATTTCTTTTAAAAACAAGCGCCCAAAGCCATGTTGCTATCAGAATTAAAACGAAACAAATACAAGCAACAACTTTTTTCTTTAATTTTTCGGTTTATAAACATCTCAAAGGCATTAGGACGATACAAAAAAGTACAGCACTTGTAAAATTTACATCAAAAGCAAGTAATGGGAATACTTGAAATACGTTATTATTGCTAAATTGTTTGGGGCGATTTTTGCGTATCACAGACGTAAAAGAATTACGGATATTTTTTTGCCGAGAGCCTTTGTATAATATCATTTATAATTTAAGGCGTTTTGTTTTTCGGATTTGCCGACTTTCGTCTGAGCAAAGGGAGATCGGGATATTATTGGATTTATGTTTCAAGATATTATTGTTTCAGCGGCTTTGAACGTATCATACAAGGTGGAAGGGACATCGACGCACATCCGAATACCATGAGTTCAGTACATGATTCTGGACCCCCCTGCGTTGAAATTTTCCGTAACTTTTTTCATCAATTTTCCAATTTTTTCTGCAGTTTTTTTTACTTGAACGTGTAAAAAAACATTATTTCTACCTACCCAAATTAGATTTATAATTAAAAAACCATTATTTCATTTATTTCACTCAAAACAGCAATGTAAATAAAACTCAAAAGAGTACTCAGTCAGCTGTTCCGCTTAAAGTTCACTTGCAAGGTCAACGCCGCCGGCCTAGTACCTACAGGACGAGCGCTCCCCTATTTTATGCGCACCGTCAAAGGCGCCGACAAAGGCCGCGCGCGGCGCGTCGGCTCAATTCAAAGGAGCAGCGGCGTATGCAAAACTCTTTTGTATTTCGCCGATTTTGAAATTATTTTTTATTAGTTCCTAGTTTTCGCTCGTGGAGTGCAAACGTATGTGCAGTTTGTCGCGAATTTGCGATCTTATCGTAAAGGTATCAAAATCAAAAGTAACTTTCTTAGTGTGTGAGTACTTGTGTCTGTCTGTGTATTGTTATTGTTTTGATTGCGAAAAATTTAAAATGCATTCCGTACAATACTTTACTGCCCGTGAATATGGGAATTATGCTCATGTTCTATGGCGAAGCACATGGAAAAGGTCAGTGAGTTTATTAATAATACCTACATTAGGTACTCTGAATCTGTTTTATGGAAATAAGTTTGTTTCCTCGCATTTTCATATCCTTTTTGGTATTAAAATACCTGTTATCGGTTATAAAATTAATAAACTTGACTTTATGATTGTTGTATCAACGTTTAGGTGATGTTTTGTAGGTAGGTATCACGAAAACAACGGTAGCGGACTCACGGCAACTCGCGGCGGTGACTTGTGTGTGTAAATAGGTAGGTAGTTGCGGATCGCGCGTGATAACATTCACCGCGGAGCGTGATCGCGTTGTTAGCAATACACTGCACGCTCAAAAATGACAATATCTGTAACCGGTCATTTTCTACATGAATGACCTAGGTCATTTTATTTTTGACCTTGAGTGAAACCTTGTCACGACGTTTGTGCGTCGATGTCCCTTCCACCTTGTATAACAGCTTAGCTAGAAACATAAATAACATTTTCTTTTTAAATGTTCTTGCTATTATAATTTGTAATCTTTTTTTATTTAAAAATTATTTCTACACTATCGGTTTGAGAATTTTCTGTAGTGCTAGCTATATGTATGCAATAAATAAAACAAGGTAAATTACGTAGGTATCAATAAGATTTATACTACAACTATTTGTATTCGGTTTCACTTGCATTTTAAAGCACTTTTTTAAAACAAAAAGTGTTGTATGTCCTTGATCCGGATGCAGTCTATCTCCTAACCAAATTTTTATTTAAATCTGTTTAGACCACAATTCCAAAAATTAAACTCCGAGCTGCTACTGAGAATTTTACATAAAAATCCAATAACACTGCTCGACTATGGAATCGAACCCAGGACATCCACGATCAGTCGTTTCGGCCACTACACCAATAAATCAGTTTGATATTACACTTTAAAAAAAACATCTGTTCATCCCAAATCTAAGCATCTCAAGAACAACATTGAACTGTTTCTAAACATTATAAGGATTGACAAAATAAAGCCCAATCCCAAAAGTAAGAGCTATTGAGTGAATATAAATTCATAATGAAGTTGGGTGGGATCCCTTAGAACTTTCCGTGGAGGGTCGGATCAGTACATAAGTACCCGTTTAAACATATACGAGTAGGTATGCGATTACGTAATTGTTTGTGTGAGACAAGACAATATTTAAGTGCTTGTAAAGTTGTACAATTCCTTGAATAGAAAGAAAGGTCTTTGAATTGTATTGTAGACTATTAGGTCTTAGGCGTTAGTGCTCGCTCTAGGTCCTGGGTTCTATTTCCACTTCAAGCAGTGTTCTCATAGCGTGGAGTTTAGATCTGTACCCGATGAATGGCAATAGGTTCGCTCCTATTACGTGGGACCTAAACATACCGGCGAACACAAAAGCGAACATTAGTTCTCTCTCCCCTGCGTTACCTTATTTATTTATTTATTTATTTATTTACTTAAGGATCTCTGACAAAGGATATACACAAAAGCATATTGGTAATAAGTCAAATACATTATGTAGCCAGTGTACTCCTTCAATTATGAGAGACCACAGCATGCAAAAATTATGGGCATTTCTCTGTAAGCTCGCACAGTCCCATACAAATGCTGTCCTGGCAATTTTTTTTGCCATTTGCCAATAAATTGTGTCTTATTTCGTAGAAAATTAACTATTATTTTAGTGAGATAAGGAGGCTGACTGAAATTATACGTATTTTCCGAGTTATTCGCGATTTTCCAAAAAATCGTGACAGGGGACTGTTTGAGGCATCAGGGGACTGTTAAGGATCTGCTGAGGCACCTAAAATCTTGGATTTGTTGCCTCTTGGAAAACCTCATTTTATATTTTATGACGTTTCTGTTATATTTTTTTTTATATTTCGGGTTTTTACCAAGGCAATCATATACTAACGGTCCCAATATGTAATAAAGAATTGAATTGAATTGAATTGAATTGAATAGATCTTCCAGCAACTTGTGGTGATTGTTGTGAGTCAATGTGTTAGCAGTATGAAGTGCGCTGAGCTTCATGTCTATGTTGCTGTCAACTATGCAAAGACACCTATCGGGGTTTTAAGCGTTTGGTTTCACAACTTGGACGGAGTCGACAAAATGTTTGGTAGCTAATTTTTAAGTGCCAGTAATAAAAAATTTATAAAGATTAAAAACTGTGTCAAGAAGATATCTCTTCTGTTTCTTCACAGTTTTTCTAATTATATTTTTTTCTGGCTCCCATTACTATTATTATCTTCTATTACTATTATCTTTTTTATGAACAGCTCTTTTTTAAGAAAGAAGAAACAACTTGTATTTGGGCTTCTGATATAACTATCAGGTAGGTATTTTACTTGTTGTTTAACCACAGGTACATCGAAACCATTGAAAAAAATACAGGTTTTGTACAATACTGCCAGTAACAGCTTTTTCAAAGATTTGTCTCTAGTACATTTCAATGTGGAATAATTTTCTTTGAACTGCTTAATTATGACGTCGCCAAACAACGCTTTCTTGACTACTTCTTTTCTTCGATCAGGCTCCTGTAACATTTTCAAAATCTTTGTCTTAGTGTATCTTCAACGATTTTCTTGTTTTTACTATGAATTCTCGCTTAGCTTGAGAAGTACAAAAAAGATTAGTTTTTGTACTTCTCAAGCTTTTTCTCTAAACGTGGGGTCTTTTCATTTCTTTATCTGTTAAACTTCTTTTTTATAATAATACTAACTTCTTTCTTTCTTTGCTGTAGACTAGTACTGGAGACTGCTGGGCCTGGAGCTGGAGATATTTGAACTGGAACTGGAGTAGCGTGCTCTTGTAGGCGTTTTTTTCTCGTACAAAAGTATTTCCGCCGTATTAACGCCGTTATCAATTCCAGAAGCAGATACTATATGTATCCAGTGACGCTTTTCAGTCTTAGTCTTTTGGCTCGATATACAGAACAATGTTCTTTCCATTTCTTTAAGGCAGCTCTGTCATGCTGCCTCATTTCCTTTACTATTTTTCGCAAACCCTTTTCTTTCATCTTTTGGTACTTCAACTTCTCCTTTTCTCTCTTTTCAGGGTCATTTTTCTTCTTTGGTATCGTAGTCGCTCTGCTTATTCTGCTTGCTCTTTTTCTGTAGTCCTTTCCGGATGACTTTTTCTTTTTAGGAGCCAGGAGAACTATCATTTGTGTTAGATCGGCCTGTGTAAACTAATATAAGTTTATTAAGGAAAATAAGGCGAAGCAATGATACTTTGATGATTCTTACGTTAATAAAATAGATTAGCGGATAAATTTACACAAAAAATACATAAATACAATAACCAATACGCAAAATACACAGTCCCCTGTTGTGTAAAACAGTCCCCTACTGCATTTTCAGGCAGAGGACTGTTGCCAAGGGACTGTGTATTTAGGATAGATTTCACAATATTTACAAAACTGATGTAAAATAGTTTTTTAAGAACCTACCGATCAATTTAGACATAAAAAATAAAACAATAAACTATATAGCGATAGCTGAAATAATTAACATATAAATATTATTACTTACCAGAGGACTGTGTGTGGTAGCGGACCAAACGCGTGTTCACCTCACAAATGACACTCTGACACTAAACCAAATGGCGTCTCGACGCCGCATTCAGCAAGGTTGCCAACTACACTATAATTGCGTTTCGTTTCTCCCTATAAAACGTTTCTAAGTATTATAGTTTTTATAATTATGGGTTTTAAATTTTTGGCAGGGGACTGTATAGAAATTCTGGGGACAAAGTTTACAGGTGTTTACGAATAAAATAAAATTCATAATGAGATCTAGTTTTACGTAAATAATATGAATTGTATTATTCTTCTTAATATAATAACTGCGAAATGTATGTAATTTCAATAACTCCTTCGTAAACCTTGTTTCTAGGCGAGAATACAGTGATGGGGACAGCCAGGGGACTGTATTTTTAAAGCTTCTATCGCGTCTGGAAAAATAATTAAAATTGGTATGGTTCTAAAAACAATGGGCCCGTTAAGTTTCGGGGTTAAAGTATCATTAGGAGTGATTTTCTTTTAAATAATACAATTACTTTATGAAAAAAACGGTCAGGACAGCCGATTACGAGTTTACAGAGAATCGCCCTTATACAAAGCAAACTATTAAGCTAATATTATGTAGCTGGCGGAGCAATAAAAAATTGAGGTAATTGAGAATTAGCGACTAATAATTAAATTTTATACAGTACCTTACCAGGAATACAAGATGTGATCGTATTTAATTTATCAGTCTTCCTACGAGTTTATCTACATGTACTAAAAAACATGTACATGTTCAAGAATACATAAGTATAATATTTATAGACCCCAAAAAAATTTGAACACCTGAATTTCTGACCAGCACTCTAAAAATGACCCGAAATTTTTAAACAACGAACAAGTATCTCAAAGTATGTTCCAAGTCACGCGTTCAAATTCAGTAGGCGCAGGAATACTTCGCGAACTTTCCTGTCTCCTTAGATAGGCAAACTTCGATTAGAAACTAAGCCTGGTGCTTTGGACTTTGACAAGTGGAGTCCGACTTCATGTTGTAAAGAGTAATTGCATGTGACTTTTTTATAGTTGGGAAGTTGAAGCGCTTGCCCAAGTTTCAGGTGACACTTTTGGGAATTTGATTATTGGAAAAGTTCGTGTAGAGATTTCGAACTTTCTTACTTATTTTAGAGAGACTTTGGATATTTTACAATGTCAAAACGATTCTTAGTGTCAATTGAAACGTTTTTTTTTAAAGCCAATCCTAACCGCTTGTAAACCGGTACTGCCCAGCTAGAAAAATTGTATTGGTAATAAGTTTTGTTGGAATAAAACTACCTTTAATGTAATATCTCACCACACCTGTGACACTCCATACAAACTTTCCGATACCGCTGCACACTACAATACCAAATGTCAAACCTGTCAAAATTACGTTTGTACACGTGCAAATGCAAATGTGTGCGTAAGAGTGCGCAGGGTTTGTTGGCTGTCCGTCCGGCAAGAACACCGGCAGAATGCGGGGGACCTGAGGTATCTGACGTTAGGGAGCGGCGGAGAGTGGCAATTGTGTTATTATTTATTCTGTGATCTCACACTGGTATGACATTGATACTATTTAAATGACGACGTTTAGACCCTTTACAGCGTCTAAGATAGTGGGCGTCTTGGTGTAACAATTACTAACAGTTATCAAACATTTTTGTTTTAATATATTTTTTGTTCAAAAATCTCCACATGATCTCATTGCTATTTTCAACAACATTTACGGTTTACTTTAAAACATAGCGATATAGCAATACATTTTGTGCTAACATAACTTCAAATCTCTTTATCAAATAACAGAACAGCGAGACGATACACTCATAAATACTGTAACACTAGAATATTGAAACCATTTCAAAGTAGTAACTTTACCAGTCTATGCAAGCAAATACAGAATCCAGTACAAAGTGATGGGTTAAATTCTTGTAATAAATTACATTAGAATATACAAGCGTCTCGCAGACTGAAACCAAACAGTCCAGCTGATTAATTACCTAGCTCGCCTTGCGCTAAAATAAAAAGATGTATAAACAAATTCATTGCGGTACTATCGATCTTAATCCTTTTATTTGTTCTAGAATGTAATTTATTTCGAATACTTTATATGACCTGTACCTCAACCATGAGTTCTATTGAATGGCTTTCGATAAGTTTTTTACGCATCGAAACGCTGTATCTCATAGCAGATTTTATTTCCTTACGTAACCGCTAGAGGCGCTGCGAGGGTTATCCATACAAATATTTTACCGCGTTGCTAGCGAGTCTAGTTAGAAAAACTCATGGTCGAGGCATTGGATGTACGTTCTATTTTTTTAGTACGTCTCTGCATGTATCAGGGCTATTTAAACAAAATGTTTTTTTTTGGTTTAAATAGAATGATTCTAGTAGCTCTGGGCATGTTGCTAATAGAGGAGTCAGAAATCAGTCTATACTCAAATTTAATAAATGATGAATTTAATGCTATTTAATAATTTACTTCTAGAATATCAGTATAGTCCAGAAAAATTGTGGAGGTTTGATGGCAGTTGGTTTATGTAAAATACTGATATTCACTCGCATCTGGTAATACTGGAAAACGTCTCCAACATAGTCTGCAATACGCGAAAAGAATACATCATTAGAGTCGGCATATATTCTCTAATGAAGGTACAAAAAGACGAGTAAAAAATAAGCAAAACTAGGAGCAAACAGTATAAAAAAAAGATCAAAGCAATCAATTGAACTAACGTTTCCTTAGAAACCCTACCCGAAGCGAACTTCACAAAGAATTCTATAGGTACACGTAATATGTAATTCCCAAGATAATCTAATCCATTAACTTATTTACAACCCAAATAGATATGTTCCCAATCAATCACTCCGGAACATAAATAATGAACTCTAACAACAGCATAACGAAATGGTAATCAGACACCACATCGATTTCGTATAAATAAATCGGTACATCGTAAATCTTAATACAGTTTTCTAGACGCTCCTTCACGCTAGGACATTAAATCACGAGATACAACAGATTCTGGTTCTAGCCTTGAACTAAACATCGATTTCTTAGAACAATAGTCACCGTAGATAGGGTAGTCTGCTTCGTTAATTATAGCTGCGGTTACAATGCCTTTGAGAATTTTATGTGAAGCTACCATTGATTTAAATACTAAAGATAACACCGTCCAAATATTTGACAGCCATCTTTGTTAGTACCACATGACATTTGTTTTAAGCCGATCGCGGACTAGTTCACTTCGGTTTAGAGAAGTCCATTTTGGGACCAAGTTTGAGGGTGTCATGGTGACATGCGGTCCCCCTCGTCCCTATGCAGTAAGTAATACATAAAGTCAATGGAAACTGCGCAAATGTTCTGCTGATCTTGTATCATCTTGCAACGGGTTGTTGAGCTTCCTAGATAGTTTTACATAATATATAGTTATAGATACTTAATAGTTGATTACAGAATCACTGATGCATGCGTTCCCTCAGCAGGTCAACTCAAGGTCTCTAAGTCCCTTTCTCTAAATAATTTTCTAGCATTGTAATAATCTCTTAATTATTAGCTACTATGTATGGACTTGGAAAAAATATTGTGATTCTCTGATAAAATGTTTGATGTTACATGTTTATTCCTTATATATATTTTTAATTTTATTTAATAAGATAGTTGTTGATTTATTTTGAATCCTTTAAGGATAACAGTGATTTTACATTTAAAAGGTGAAAAGACCAAGACAAAGTTTCAAGGTTTGACATAGGCATGAGTTAAGATAATGATTTCAAATATAATGAAAATTATGTTTTATTGTCATTACTTGCAGGAGAAATAATAATTTTAACAAGACTTAAAGTCTGAAAGATTTAAACTGGTGATTTGATTTCTTTTATGTAAAAGTTTAGCTGTAAGAATGTAAGAAGAAAGCAGTGGCGTGCGGTCCATACATGCAAATAAGCACTGCATACCCTGTCATTTTAGAGTGTAAAATTCTAAATGATAAATAACAAACATTATTAAAAATCAATCTATAATAATCAAAATCAATAATCTTATTTGGTTTCCGCGCCATCTATTAATTTTTCTTAGAATTACTCGGAATACTAGTTCGCCGCCGCGAATTCATCGGCGATAAATTCGCGGCGCGCACAAGTGGCTCCCCGAGACCCCGTGAGCATAAGCAGTACTGAGGCCTGCTTACGCGACCATACAATTTGATACAATGTATCACGCGAATTCACACACACAGTCACAGTTTTTTGGTGTACTACACAACAAAACTATTAGCTGTGTGCGAGTTTTGGAAGCATAGCTTATTTGCAACCCGACCAAATTGAAAAGCCGTAAAGGCACCGCGTAATTGTTTATTGTAAAGGGTAGACTTAAATTGTAGGTATAGTATGGTATTATTTCGTAACAATAGCAGTTTTTAACGCCATATTGTTTGTTGTTTTTGTTTTGAACTTTTAATTGATTTTCTGTGCGCAAGTGATTGTGTAAATAATTATTTCGTGAGTTTATTGTAAAAAAGTGAAAATTAACCTGTGAGACCCTGTGTTAGTGAAGAGTGTGTTTATTTAGTACATTTAGGGGAAAATTTTTATTGATTGAATGTACTAAAATAAGGTAATACCTACTACTCGTTATTTTCATACATTTTATGATACCTAATTTATACCTGGCTAGTAGGTTGTGTACACAAATACATCTTACAGTTTCCCTTGCATTTAATTTACAAATCAATATAAAAAGATCTCATGGCCCTTCCAAACACCACTTTGGATATCATCTATGCATTTTTAGTATAAATCTCTTGTTTAACAATTCTTAGTGGTCGCAACAAACATCATGCGAAGCCAATGGCACCGCGGTGGCGCGGTCCGCCTCGCGCGTAACTGTAGGTATGGTATTATTGACTATATTGCCTATGACCGAAACAGGCTGAAACTAGTAGTTACATACGTACTTATAAGGTTTTTTATTTTAGTTGTGCATACCCAGTCTGAAATTTCTGTGCACGCCCCTGGAAGAAAGCATTAAAAATATGTAAAATATTATATTATCCTTAGTACTTACGCTGAAGAAATGATTTATCTCTACGCTCTGTAGAAGAGCGTCTCGTTTATAGGATCCAAGCATCACAATGGTGCTTTGTCACCCGATATCTTTACGACTTTAGTCACCTTTTGATTCAAAGGTCGTTCACTCTCATGCATTAGAATTTATTATGACGTCGTCAATGTAGAACATTGAACCACCCAGATTGTACTCGAGATAAAATTAAAAATAGGGGTTTCAGCGTTTCATAATCGGTACATCTCGAGACCCGTTCGGGTGGAATTTATAATGACACTTGGCATAAATTGAGGGCACCACTCGAACCCCAGGCTGTTTATGTGAGATATAAGTATATGACAGCATCCGAGACCCGAAGCGACTTGGAGAAATATGGAATATTTAGGGTTGCAATCCCCATTTCTGCGAGAATCGGGGTTACATTGATATTATTGGTAGTAAAGTGTTACTGTTTATGCACGAATGTGTTGCTTTTACTGGCCAATCCTGAGTATTACAACAATAGAGTTAAACGTTTTTTAAAGTTTTTAAACTAGAAATTATAGATTCCATTTATCATTTACCATGAAAACCAATGCTTTTTATTATTCCTAACATCTATATTATCGTATACCAGAGTTATAAGTATCAAGTGTCTAAATACAAGAGCATATTTTAATTATATAGTTTACAAATTAAACGGTTTTTTTCTCTTTTTCAACCAATTGATAATTTTATTACAATATCATCGTGACATAAAGTAAAATTGAAATAATTAATTATTACTATAATAAATTAATGTCATGCTGTCACATGAAACAAACCATTGGCACGCCGTGTATCACAAACTGCAACACAACCCATTCATCATAACGACACTTAATTAAAGCCCATTATTTACACGATGAACTTTAGCACGATGATACATTTACCGTTTCCATTTCATAGAACTTAATATCACGCTAAAATTGCCAGCTACAAAAATACTGATACTGTATTTCCCGTGTATGTGCGAGTAAACACAGACGATGCCAGAAAACACAAACAGACACCAGCCAATTTTACTTAGTAGTTAATCTGTAATTCGTGATTCAAATCCCCGGTGCGGTCGATGCGACACCGCGCCTATCCGTTTAAATGGACAGAAAAAAGACGAGGTGTGGCCGATTCGACCGACGGGGATCGGTTATATAGTGAGCGGCCAGCGTGCCTCCGTAGGTAATGGTTACTCGCCTAATGAGGTAAAAGTAAAAGTGCTGTGTGTAAACATGTACCGCTAAAAAGGTATAAACTTCACTTGGGTAATTAATAAAACTATTTTGCTTTAAACGTGTTCGGTTGAATACTTAAAATCCGGTCAACACCAGAATTGGATGGTTGAATGACAATGGTAACAATAATCATCACTTTCCGCTCTCCCGTTTGATCGACATCACACAAAAGCCACAACAATTTGTCGCTACATAACACACCAGACCTTTATAAGTACATTCAGACTGCACTTTGCGGCGCTAGAAGGATAGAACACGCCATTGGGGATCCGCAAAGCTAAATTGGACTTGGGGACCGGTCACTTGGCTCGTTCCGATCGACTTGTTTCTTTAACGCTAAGCAGAAACATGTTTTAGTCTATGCCAATAAAGAGATAACGAAGTGGAATAGCCCAATTTGGTATAACATTGTATTTCTAGTATCATCGCGAGCATTTGTTTCAGCGATTACTTTGGATGTGTTTATGGAAATGAGGATATTTGTTATGGCAGCGTTCCTGCAAGTATCGGATGTTTCTAAATTGAAATTCTGCGTGTAATTGAAATTTCTCAGCGTTATTGCCGTTTATATCATTTTAAGAGGATTCTAGTTCTATTGCTGCGTAACGTTGTACATTTATTTGAATAATAATAAATTCGATGCTATGGGTAACTATTATTCTTTCTTTTTCATCATCATCATCATCATCACCATCAGCCTGCAGTCGTTCACTGCTGGAGGTAAATCTCTTTTAGTGCGATTTTTCCGCTACAGAGCCTTCTATTAAGGTACTTTAAAATAAAATAAATGATGTTAGTATCAAATGTATTCTGCCAAATAATAGCCGCATACTAAATGAATCAAAATATCAGATTGTTTTAAACGCTTACACTGCAACTGCCTTTAATATATTTTCCATGTTCAAAATCTTAAATGGCAGCGATCTATGTTATCATCATCAATTTTAAAGCCACTTCACTGAATAGCATCTTTACAGTGAGCTTCAGCAACTCTACTTTAAAAATCTATTTCAAATTCGAACTCCACTAGAATATCTTTTCATAATTGAAAACGGAACAGTTCGACAAGTTTTCAATACAATTCTTGGGAACACGTGCTATACAGACATACTCTGGGGGCTCGACACCGTAACTCTATACTCCGGAACGACTCGTAGATACAAATGTTGCGATGGCACCTCTACAATACACTTTTCCTGTTTTACTGTCCGATTCTCGATCTCGGTGCCTTCCTCACTGAGAATCTTATTTATATTTGCAAGCAATATCTTTTATTGAAATTTTGGTTTGAACGGTCTTGCACTGTTCTTGGTATGAATTATTGATTTGTAATAGATGTATTGTATTCAGTCCTTTTGGTTGTTACCAATATTTGTTGATACTGCTAAAATTATAATTAATTATGTCTTTTGTATGTTGTTAGTACAACAAGTATTGTCTGAGCCATTGGACATTTTAAAACTTATTTCGAAATCATGTAAAAAATACTGGTTTATGAACTGGCTAGCAAAATCTGTAATGTTTATGACTAAAATTAGATGGCATTATAGGTTATGTCGACACCATAAAGAATAAAATAAAAACGCAAAGACGCACATGGCCTAAGGCGCACAACAAACCAAATAATACGTACTCCACCCAAAAACTTGCAACTTGATCTTGCAAGATAAGCAGTTCCTTTCCCAACAAGAAACAAAACAAAAACTGAAGAATATTCAAGTACAATCCATGATAGATAAGTTTGAATAAAAAAAATGTTCATGCTTCTTGTGAGACGGTCCTTCTATCTGTAGTTTGCTAACATCTGGGGACCGTGGCGGTAAATTGCACCCGAGGGATGTGTCGATTCAGTTATACTACATTTGTTGCTTACCCAGTTGCGGCACTGAGATAAATAGGAAATGGCTTTTTACCAAGTTGTCATGGTATACTTAATGTAATATAAAAATATTGATGGTAAAAATCTACAAGGTTTTCTGTAGCTTTCTGTTGATCTTGTATTTTCTTTCGTATTGGTCGTTATTATTTAAATGTATAGTCCATAGAGGCACAATGCCAAAATATTTTGATTCAATTATTAATTTTGGTAGTGTTTTTTTAATACAAATATTTAGTTTAAGTACCTATATGGTTTTTGCAGCCCACTTATTTAATATTTAAATCTTTATACTAAGCAGATACACGAGCTGTTGCTGAATTAAAAACCCTGCCTCAATAATAGAACTGCCTGGTAAGCCTAGTAGTTGTTAGCGTAACTGCTACACTCAAGGTCCCGGGTTCGATTCCATGGTTGGGTGGTGTTATTGTGTTTTTATATGAAATTCTCAATTGAATTTATACGTGGTTAATGGCAATAAGGTCGACTACATGGGACTTAAACATACGCGAACAGTGGGTGCACATTACCATTACCCTTTGGGGTAATACAGGCTTGATGTCATGCATGTAAAAATATGAAATACGTAAAGTTTAGCCCATAAATATCACATAATGTCTAGGTGATTACTGCTACATCTATTATTATTTTCAATGGTACAGAGTTCAATAACGGCATAGAATCACACAAAACATTTATAATACATTGATAGACTCAAAGTGCTCAAACACAATTACTATAATAATCATTAATATGAACCTCATTCCATATTTTATCGTTCTTAATAGTCGTTTATTATCACAAATATTGACCATAATACGTCCGGCCAAACACCCTTAAAATAAAACTCCCAAGGAAAATTACCCAAATGTGTTCTAACACTAACATATAACTAGAAATAAGCCAATAATTCCTCTATTAAAGCAATAAAGATAGCGCCACAATATTTTATGGCATTTTTACGTTCATCCCCGCAGTTATAATATTTACATTTCATTTTATGGTATCGTCCAAGTTCGAAGTAGACGAGCGCGTTTTTATATTTCCCCTTTAAACATCAGCTTTATATATTTGGACATGCGAAAATAACGACATGACCAGTGGAATTGAAGCTTAGAGTCCTGTGAGGACCTAAGATATTACCTTGCGGCATACCGTATGTATTCTTGTTGTTAGAAACAAAATATTTTAGACAGCAGTGGAAAATGAACCATTTTTATTTCATAAGATGAATTTGACTGCAATTGTGATGGTCTGGACTGCCCAGTCGAGTTTGAATCTAAAGTATGCACTTATGACTTTTCGTAATTATATTAATCACTCGCTTACAACAGTGAAGAAAAACCTAATAGGAAAACCAGCATTTCAGAGAGATTTCCTCAACGGCGTGTGAAGTCTTCCAATCCACACTAGGCCAGTGTAATGAATAAGCCTATGAGAAGCCCATGATCGGCAGTGGGCATGGATTAACAGTTAATGGATTGATTTTTTTAACTTTTTTTAAAATAATTATTGTTAAATGTTTGTACGACAAAAAAGTTGTCTTTTTTCTATCCAAATAATTCTATCCATATTCTACAGAAATTCATTAGGTACTAAATATATGAAACTAGCTAGAGGAAACTTAAGCTTGTGCTGTAATAATTTAGGTGTTTATGGATCTACAAAGCGAGACAGACTGACAGATATTTATCGAATAGGCCTGCAAACTGTCACAATGTATAACAGAAAATTATCGTATAGACCACTTTACTTAAGTGTAGTTTAACGATCCAAGATGCTATATCATTATCTACTGATGTGCTTCCAAACAAATTAAATTTTACTTTCTTTAATACTGAAAATAACATAATTATTTTGTACAATCCATATTTTGAACCCAGGACCTCGAGCATTACGGTCGCGCTTAGGATCACTAGGCTAATGAGGCAGTAAATTTTGTACAAAAAATTTAAAAATATGAATTCTCTTTAAAAACAACTCACGTTATAATACATCATAGACTTTTACGCAAGCACAAAAATTCTGTCCAACATTCAAAATGTAACATCCCATCCGCTCCCAACTTGAAGTGCCAAAAAATTTTTGCGAAAAACTCAACGAAAAGGCCGAGGCACACGAGACACTTTGCAAGTTTTAACACGTCCATAAAACGCTGTGGCCCACTTCACGCGATCCGTACAGACCTTGATGCGGTCGTAAACATTAGACCGAAATAAGCGAGCCAATATCAATCAGCCGAACGAACAAGGTGCGGCCTGTTTGTGATATTGAAAATGTTGGACAGTCGGCAGAATTAAGGGTTGGTGATTAGCGACTGTATTAAGGCTACAAAAGATCTCTATATTCATATTTATCTAAAATATGGCAAGTATCTTCTATGATATGTTTGGAATAAAAATAATGTCTATTAAATATTGTTTCTCAATTTTCTACACCTAAAATTCTTCCAACATTTTTCAATCAGTTGAAAGCTCCTTGAAATTCCGTACAGTTTTCTATGAACGTTAATCGCCAGTATAGAATTTTGGTGTAACATCTAAACCTACATGTCTGCCCAAGCAATCTATATTTCCACTTACAGCTACAGCTTCTATGTAGATAACCTACTAGGTAATTTGCAAATTGATTCAAAATCCGCTCTTGGCAGTGTTCCGTTGGCCGTTGGTCCGGTATATTTACATAAACCCAACAACACACACGGTGCGCATGCGATCAGCGTTTAGCATCGCAAGCGATCTAGCAGTGTAATTGGGTTAGCCAAATTATATGGTACTAACGAAATAAGGAGGGTACAACTGTATATAGAACTAGATGGTAATTTCAAGTTGGGTTGCCAAACTGAGAATTCAGTTAACATGGGTTGTATCAATTTTTCGGGGTAGCTTTCAAGTCAATTTCTTCACAACTACAAACTAAAATTCGACTATATTTAACATAACATATTCCTCAAATTTCATTCTATACTTATTGTCCCATCACATATAGGTACTACAAAATAAAACCACCAACAATTTGTCTTCGCAACAAAACATCACAAAAATCTTGTTTACTTCACAAACAAAGTCTCAGAATTCACGAAGCTTTAAGAATTATATGAAATAGCTCAAGCGCACCCTTCGTTAAGATTGAGGCTCATTTTCTCGAAAACCAATACCATAGCAATATCAATAATCAATTGGTGCATTCTTGGCATGAGTTCAAGTCTATTACGGAGGCGATATAAGCGATGCACACGCAAATGTATTGGGATCCTTTTGTGAGTCTTGCATCTGGCCTCTATTCTGGTTTTATATTTTACGTTCGTATTGGATTGTTTGGATATAAATTGTAACGATAGCGGATGTTGCGAAGTGTTCGGATTCGGTCAGTTTTGAATTAGTTCCGTTTAGTGTTTAGCTTTGTGTCAAGGTTTTACAAATCTTGGAAATCTTAAATCTTAGTAGTAGCTTCAGAATTTCTGATCGCAAGATCGTTTTAATTTCATTGCCAAATGCATTCACCATCATTTCTATGATTACTGAACTGTTATTGGAGCTAAATTTAGAAAAGGGAATAATTTTTAAGACGGTTATGACGATAGTAAAGTAATTGGAAATACCAACGACCCAGGGGGCTGGAGTAACGGCCCGTCCGAAAGTAGCCAAACATAACAAGCCGTTAATACAAGTGTCAAGTTCAATTTTTGGGACCAAGTGTTACCTACTGACTGCGGACTTCGTGCTCAAAGAGCAGACCCCCAGTGGATTATCATACATTCTTAACATATTGTCGTACTTCGGAGTTTCCAAGAATGTCAACCGAAAACCAAGAACAAGAATTCAGATTATCTCAATGACGTAACATCATGTCAATATACCTCGTGTCACAAATACACTATCAATCAAACGGCATTAGTCCAGACATTCTTGTCCCCGTTGCGTCAAACGGTAAAGTTTAGTCAATTTCATGTAAAATAATGGACAGTTCATGACCTTCCAATATTAGTCACCGTGACTTATAGAATTTGCTCGTCATAACTTTGCCATACAAACTGGAAGTTTGCTATCCTTTCTTGTGTTAATAATGGAGGGAAATAACGGCTTAATATACTGTTTCGGAAAATTGATTGTGAAAATTTTAAGACATTCTTGCTTATAGCAATAATAAATACACAAAAGTATTAAAATTATCATGAATAACAATAAAATCTGAGACAGAAATATCATTTTTCTTTTGTATATTTTTTTAATTCAAATATTATGAAACATTTTTGTTTATCCATTTCAAATTAGTTTATCGGTCTAGTGGTCCCAGGCGCGACTGCTCCGCTAATGGTCCTAGGTTCGATTCCTGGGTCGAGCAGAGTTGTAGCGTTTTTCTGTGAAATTCTTAGTCTGCTTGCGCCCGGATTTATGCCCGGTTGATGGCAATAGGCTCGCCCCCTATTACATGGGATCTAAACATACCGGCGAACTGTGTGTACATCTCTGTCTAACCCTACGGGGAATACAGGCGTGATGGTATGGTAATATCCCAGGATATTTATTTGTTTTTTATGTTAATATTTAAAACAGAATACGTTAAAAATAACTCATAAACGATGACGTAAAAACCATTATTAAATTAAAATTTCCCTTTACATAGTTTCACGAAAATAACGATATTTTAACCGCAATATTCCCTTGGGCTGTGACTTAATAATTTAGGTGTGTGATCGCTAATATCAAAATGGATACGTGCGTGCCCGCTCTTCGGGGAATAAGCCTATTAAGAATCGAAATAGGCTTCGTGACATACAACCACAAAAGTTGATAAACAGATATCGTTAACTCTCATAGCCTTTACTAATAATATTAGTATAAATTCCAGGTTGATTCAAGCCCCTATTGGTTTAGGTAGATAAGTACCTATATTAATAGAAAGAAGAAGAAAGAAAGAAATACAATTTATTTCCTACTTTATTCTTTAATCATTGTTACGGAATACTTTATAGTAGTAGGATTATAAAGTAAATGAGAATTTAATAATAAACAACGTATATTATTCATTAAAAACAGTCATAATATCATCATTATTGATCCATTCGACTGTGAACTGGGCACGGGTGAGGAAGTTTTTTTTTTTTTATATTAATTTCCATAATTGACGACGTCTGTGGTCTAGTGGTTTGAGTACCGGACTGCTGGGTTCGATTCCCACAGGACACAAACATTTATTGTGATTAATTTAAGTGTTTGTGTTTGTCTGGGTGTTTCCTATGTATTATAAGTATGTATTTACAAAAAAAAAGTATATAAGTATTATATCCATTGTCTAGTACCCATAGTACAAGCCCTGCTTAGTTTGGGACTAGATGGTGCTGTGTAAAAATGTCCCTGGATATTTATTATTTATTTATCTATTATTAACCCCGCATTTTTCATAATTATTAAGTGCCTCTAAGGTTCTCAGGTCTCATAAGGTTCGTTAAATTACTTGGCAAATAACTTAAAAAAAAAAGTGTTTAATGTTTTGATTCATCCAGCGGTTAGCGGGTCAAAATAGGCCCTAAACATTATAAATACCAACCTAAACAAGTTATGTACTTGTTACTGCGTCACATCAAGCCGTGCCGGGGAGCCAATGGGGATCGACTCCATCCTTGAGCAGCGGCCCCCACGTTCGGGCTACTCCGCCGGCAACACTCACTCGCCGTTACCGAATCGCGCACACGCATCTGTCGTCTTCCTATTTAATTATCGAAAACAAGCATTCATCTAACGACATAAGTTATATTACATTTCTAAACATTGGTCCTTCGATAAAAGAAGATTGCCGCCTTCATTGCTGTGCACATCGCCGTGGACTTTGGACTGCCCGTTCACCTACGCCGCTACACCGTAGAGGACACTTAGAGGACAGTCTACCCGGAGGATACTTATGTGGTTCTGAGTGAGTCCGTTCCATTCCTTATATTCCTGTCTTCTCATAATCATATTTCCAGGAATTTAGAATAGTGCTATATGGATCAGGCATGTTGATCTCTTCATTATATAGTCTATTCATTTTTGCTTAATCATCGTCATCAATAGCATAAACTTATTGCACAAAATCTTAAAATTAAATTAATAAAATCATAACAGCTGGTAGTGCATTCCTTTGTTCGCCAGTCGCAACCTTTTTTTTTGCATTCCACGTGTTCGCACCTCATTAGTGAATAGATTTTTTTTCTATAAAGTGAACCGGTTTGTTAACTGGGTCATTAGCTACATATTATCAGCTGATTTACTTTGTTGAGACTACGCGTTTTACTTTGCTTACGCTTTCTTATTTCTTTCGTCTTGTTTGCCCTTTTAAAGACTAAAATGTCTGACGCAATGCTGAAAGAACTTGTAAGAATGCGTGGTAGTTTCAAAGCTGAGCTTACGCGCTTTAACAACTTCATTAGGCTATTACCTAGCGGCTTAGACACTTTTCAAGTGGGCGAATTACAGTGCCGTCTTAGTTTAATAGAAAGGCTATATACGGAGTTTGACGTGTTACAGACGGAGTTGGAGCTGTTGTCGGAGAATACGGACGTCATGTACGCTGAGAGGGAACAGTTTGAGATGCAGTACTACGGCCAGGTGGCACGTGCGAGGGTGATGCTTGCTCCCGCGCGCACCGCTTCGCCTGCGCTCGTTTCTGCTACGTCTGAGGACGACAGCCCACGTCACGGCTCTGGCTGCAGGCACGACTTTGTCCAGCTGCTTAAGATAGACTTACCCCACTTCAGCGGGGACTATCAGCACTGGCTTGACTACCGAGATACGTATATTTCCATTATGCATAGTAATAATAGTGTTCAGTACCTAAATAAATTCCACTATCTTCACTGTGGAGCTATTGTGCCTTCTTTGACCAGACCGGCAGATTTCACTTCTTGGGGGGTGAAGGCTGATTACATCAGCGAGCCCACTCTTAGGTAGTCTGGTCTCGATTTACAGAGAGATATTTATAATTACTTAAATGACATACAATTATCTTCATACATTGTCAGAATTTTATTAATATTTTACTTATACAACAATTTAAAATTATACACATATCAACTTTATTTACAGAATTTATAAGAATCGTATGTACATTATAACATAACAGAAAAACATCTTAATTATAACAGAAAAACATCTTAGTTAATACATTCATAATTACATATATCACATAAACTTATATTACAGATTGCTCAGCAGGAAATGTTCCCTGACTGAGTAATTTGATACACATGACTTAGTACTTACAAATAAATTATTTTCACCACACATTAGGCTCAGTTACTGACAAATAGTGCGTGCTTGTATTCATGGTACTCTCTTCAAACTTAGCCTGTACAGGTCTTTTGGGAAACCTGCCTCGTGACAGGACTTAACTCGGGTACCTCTTTTTGAATACAGGTCTTCATTACGCCAGGCCAGTGCTGATGGTCTTCGTAGGGGTGGGGTGAAAGTATATTAAATCATAAATTCATCTTTTGTATTCGCGGTACTCTCTTCAAGCTCAGCCTGTCCAGGTCTTTTGAGAAACCTGCCTAGTGACAGGACGCATCTCGAGTTCCTCTTTTTGAATACAGTTCATAAAATCTTAAATTCATCTTTTGTATTCGCGGTACTCTCTTCAAGCTCAGCCTGTCCAGGTCTTTTGGGAAACCTGCCTAGTGACAGGATGCATCTGGAGTTCCTCTTTTTGAATACAGTTCATAAAATCTTAAATTCATCTTTTGTATTCGCGGTACTCTCTTCAAGCTCAGCCTGTCTAGGTCTTTTGGGAAACCTGCCTAGTGACAGGACGCATCTTGAGTTACTCTGTTTGAATACAGGTTGTAAAAGTATATTAAATCTTACATTGTTTTTGTATGCTTCGCAGTCAGAGCCGAGCTGGTGTCCGACCTTACCTTATTCGTCGGAGCATTCCATGTCACGTATTCTCTGACAGCAGCGCAACGTTCGTGGGAGCTTTCAATGAGCTTTCGTGCTTCTTACAGGTTTCATCTAGCGACATAAGTTAGACATACCAATTCAGGGCATAATATTTACATTTAGACCTGCCTATACCCCGACATTTGGGAGGCAGCAGTATAGTTATTCTTATGCATCTTTATTAATTATTTATTACATGTCAATTTATTAACATCAACTTACATTCATTTTACTGAAAGAGAATCAACATGTCTGGTTCAGATAGAGGCTATTTTATATTCCATATCCTATTACCTTAACCCTGTAATCCTCTATAATCTTTCACATCTTTCCTCTTCACACATCCTCATCGGACGACCTCTCACCTCAGTTCCTCGTCCTCAGATCACTGACATCAATAACCAGCGGCTTCAACGCTTCAATCGCATCGCAGGGCTACGGAAACATCTTTGGCATCGTATCTCACATGACTGTGTCTCTTCTTCAGACTTCAAGACCAGGGTCATGGCATTGAGTATGTTCCTCCTCTTCTTTGACTGCTGGACAGTGATCATCATCAAGCCTGGAGCTGATGGGCATAGCAGAGTCGCCGACCTCGTGATGAAGAAGGGCATCATCACACGGGCGTGTCCTCTCCTCGTGTCTTCAATATCTTCTTGAAGCCTTCCATACTTCAACCCGGGGAGTATGTTACTGCGTCACATCAAGCCGTGCCGAGGAGCCAATGAGGATCGACTCCATCCTTGAGCAGCGGCCCCCACCTTCGGGCTACTCCGCCGGCAACACTCACTCGCCGTTACCGAACCGCGCACACGCATCGGTCGTCTTCCTATATTACTTGCGCCTATCGATAATTATACAGTCTATTTACCGAAGTATAGCAGTTTTATTGAATAGTCAAGACCCCCAGCACACAACTGGAGCTTGACTCTTAACAGTACTATATATAACATTAAGTGCCCTTTAAAACATTTTACTCAGCATTACTGGCACTTCCGCGGCACATCAGCTTAACGCGACAGCTGACGATTGGCGTTGACACACCCGACATAATCGACTCTAATAAGTCACGAACGCTTATACAGTTCTACTTAACACATTTTAATAGAAATGCAAACATGATGTCATTATTAGTATTAAAATAATATGACACACCTTCACGTCAGTTTTCCCCGAAGGATTAGGCAGGGGTCTACTACTCTACACTCACAGTTCACCGGTATTTTTTTCGGTCCCATGTAGTTTATAAAGGGCCTAAGGGAAAGTATATAAACAAACAGGTTATAGAACATAGTTACTCATGTTTTATTAGTGAAGATGATTTAATGTATTACTCTTTTTTCTTATATTGCAATATTATATAACACTCTTAAATAAT
The DNA here is from genome assembly GCA_946251955.1 of Acronicta psi. NCBI lineage: Eukaryota > Metazoa > Arthropoda > Insecta > Lepidoptera > Noctuidae > Acronicta > Acronicta psi. The sequence goes on along the minus strand of OX276475.1, from coordinate 1,463,861 downwards.
GTGTACGTGATAAATAGCATAAGTTGTACAAAATGTTACTTAATCTGTACTCACCCTAACGTTTTATTTATTTTAAGTACACCAAGACATTCTTTTGTAAGGTTCTCAATTAAATAATTAAAGTGCAAAGCGGTATCGTTGAAAAGTAATCGAAAAAGGACCGATTCCTTTTTTTTGTTGAAAAAAGGTCTTATTTATTAAAAATCAAGATTTGTTTGTTGTGTTGCAATCGGATCCTCAGTATATTAAAATTCCTTCGCTAGAACGTCAAATCTTAACCCCTTCCTTTACTACAAATATAAAACGTGAAAATACTACAAACCTAATACTGTGAAAGTAATTTCATTTGAAAACGAAAAACTTTTTTTTAATAAACGCAACAGCAATAATAATAATGTGTGCAAACATTTGTCAACGTGCATGTGAACAGCAATTACGTTTAATTAGTCAACGAAACGGTATGAAGTAATATTTTTAAGTGCATAATTTGGAGTTGAAATATGAATGTTCTGTATTTACCATCGGTGAAGTCGTTAAAGATAGGAAAAGGGGTAATTTCGGAATAAATATAGAGGAACATGGCTACTAATAATAAAAATTGTCACACTACCGATTGTTATGAAAGCTAGTACAGAGTACCTACAGAGAGATCTGCCTTCCTTAGATCGACCGATTCGATTGGCTTAAAATTGCAGATTTCTATCGGATCATTACTTATGGACACAAAAAAATTGTATTAAACAATTGTTCATGTTCATCATAAAACCAGGGGGGCTAGACAAGTTACAGTTTGACATTCGAATAGATAAACGAATAGAAACAAACAAACAAACAACAACAAACAATGACACAAGCTTTCGACAAATCGGGTTGTCACTAATGTCAGTTCCATACATTTTATTTATATTCGTTTGTCGATTCGAATGTCAAATTTCAACGTGTCTAGTAAGGGTAAGTCAGAAAAATTTATAGATACTTCTCCACAATATAAATTTAAATATTGTTTGTACCCTCTTAACAACTGTATAAGATCTCAAACGTCAGTCTAAAGCAGACTCGATAACCCCGCTCTCAGGATACATAATTATAATTATAATATTACGGCGCGATATCTTCGTCACCGCCGCTCGGATTGTTCCCGGATCTCTGCGGACTTTTGTTCGCTCCGAGGTCCTTTGTCGATGGTTCACAATAAAATTTTATCCCGGAAACCTATTCGCAGTTACCTTTTATTATAATGTTGCAGCGGGCATCCGGGGTACTTTTCAGCCGGGCTATTGTTGTCCGAATAATGGGGGCCAACCTTTTTATTCCGCTACAGATTTTTGTATGTACCGCCGTCGGTATTAACGCTTGTATGAGATCCTATCGATTGGACGTCTGGAGTGGTTCTTTATTCTGAAGTTTGGAGCGATTTCTTTGTTTGTATGAATCGTCGATGTTTGTGATGCTTTCCAACTTTAGCTTCGGGAAGTTATGAAAGTTATGAGTTAGCGAGTTATTTTCTGTGACGATATTGAGGGATTTGTTTATCGTGAGTGATTTTTTAAAGTGACGGACCGGATCACTGTTGACTACAAATCTTTTATTTTGCGTGGAAAACCAGCATGGTCTACGGTGATAAAATTAATTTTCATATCATTATTTGGGTCTTCAAAAAACCATGCTTTTGTATATGAAGCCTAGTTCCAGGGGAGAAATTAGTTAATTTAAATACAATCTCATACATTTTTAGAAAAACTTGGCATCTTTTTTTACAGCCGATTTTTTGGTGGGATCGAATATTTCATATCAGTTACATTAAATCGAAAGTGAACGCGATCTTATACTAAACAAAACTTAATAAGTAGTGCTAGTTAATGTGTTATTGGGAATAATTATCATCACTTATAGACGTGTTAGGTTTGTAATTGACCTGAATTTGCGAAAAAACGTACTTACCGATTTGAAATTGTTCATGTTTTAATGTAATACGATTGTTTTTCGAGAATGATATTTATTAACAATCGGCACTTTCACAGCATTTCTGCTTTTGTGACCACAGACGCCACTCACATCACTAGCGCGTTGCCATTTTGAGACCTCAGTTGTTAATACTCTCATACCTATACCCGAGTAATTTCTCATACGTTATTTTTCATCGTATAGAATCCTGCCCGCCAGCCGATTTTTTTCCTTCATTAAAAATAACTTGTAATCTTAGCATGGAAAATGCTTAAAAACATGCCTGACGTTGCCTTCAAACTGGATCTGGACTAATTACCTTACCCGCATCCTTCTAGCAGGTGAATCAGACTATGATATTATATACTATACAATAAATATAACATAACTTTCGTATTTCGTATGCAAACTTGATGAACCTAATGTAGTAATAAAGTATTTATCTATCCAAAGATAGCTAACACATAACACATAAGTTCAATGTATGGCGGTGATGCATAGCATTTTCACCCGATTGCGAATATACAAATAATAAATGATGTCTAACATGTTATATATGTTACCAATACCACTACGTTGAAGCAATGCAAGTAATAAAATCACCATTCTGTATAGCGGCAGAATATTATTGGCTATACGATGATACCTCCCCAAACTCTAGCAGAGTACTCCCACATTTTTAAGTGAGGATGTCAAAGATTTTCTAAAATATATAATTAAATCTATATCTATAAAGACCAAAATAGACCCCCCCCCCCCTCCCCGCGTGCAATAGGTCAACTAAACCGCCGCATAAAGAAGACGTATAAACACATACGCCCCCGGGAGTCGTATCGTCCCCGTTCCGTCCATCTTTTGTCCGGATGACGTAATGAATGGCCTGGACACGGACTTGAGCGAAGGGTTAATGGGTTTATTTTGTTAGCTGCAAATGTATGGGTTTGTGGGGTCGATGTGGAAAGTAAAAGTGATTCGAAGTATGGGGTTTTTACTTTCTAGTAAAGTTTTTTGCTTATAATCGAAAAGTTATGATTATAAAGGACGTGAATAACGAGATCACGGCTGATACGGATATCTAAGGAAGAAAAGGACATGTAGCCCTAGGTAGATAGGCAAGAAAGCCCCCGACACGAAATGTAATTTGCCATTATGTGGTGGCGGCCATGTTGTTTTGAAATTTATCATAGTGTATAGTATTCTCCTAGTTAAGCTCTTCATTTGCACACAGACAAACACGCGCGCGCGCGCACGCACAGACACACATACACACACACACACACACACATACACACACACACACACACACACACACACACACACAGAGAGAGACACAGACACGTAAAACTTATAAAAAACGCCCCGTAGTTTTTGCGTCGGGAGTTAAAAAAGAAGAGGCCTCGGTTTCGCCGTCATGGTGGTGGTGAATGTTTCTCCCATAATCATGGCTTATAGTATAGGGCAAGGGGATGCCAGTGCAGTTTTCGTCGTTCATTGTTTTCTTAAAAAATCTGCGGCAAACCAACAAACATTCTTAGCAAGTGGTAACAAAGCAATATGTATGCAGCCTTAGATAATCGCGACACCACCGAACTACATTTTAAAAGCTGTGGCGTCCGCACTAGCGTTCTCACCTGACATAGCAAAGTATAATACGGTGAAAAGTATCTGAACTTACATAAGAATAGCATTTTTGAGGACTCGTATTCTCTAGACGTTTGAGTAAATATCTTTTGATTCACGGAATATATTTTAGGTATATTAATTGTATCCCTTATTTAATGTAGCCTAACTAGGAGAAATTCGGGTTTGTGGTCATTCTTACTGTACGAACCAGCGACATGAATAAAAAGACAAAAATATCCTATCTATCTAAGCTAAGATATTATGTGTGTTCCAAGTTTAGCCAAATCCATCCAGCCGCTGCAGCGTAAGTGAGTAACATAGAAATTTAAACATCCAAACAAAATTTCAACTCAAGGCCTCAGAGCTGAGCAGAAAGAGAGAGACAACAACAACTCAGAGAGGGAACTAGCTCCCACAAGCAAAAGTCATAACACACACCAAGGTGCTTTACCAAAGATTCCAACGTAAGGCTGGGCAGCTAGTCAACCCTCAAGAGGTCCGACCACTGAGCAACTATTTCAATCTTTTCTCGCTTCGTACCGATGCCAATCTGTATGGCAATGAGAAACTGTATTCTAACCCATCTTCAGACGAGGTATTTTCTCTAAAGCCTCTTCTTCTGAAAGTAAACTCTAACCCGATAACACTCGATCAATTAACACATCTGAAAGCGTGTTTTTATACAAAAATCCAATTTCCAGTGGCGGTGTTGAGCAAGTGTGGTTCTAAACAAAACATCGAGGGCAACCCGTTGGACGTATCAATCAATTACGAAGGCCGACGCCTCGGGCGATATGCGCTGTAGATAGGCCGCGCCCGAACCTACTATTGCGGTACAAATTAGTAAAAACGGCGAGCTGGGTTAAGTAGGTACTGTTTTAATCAGGTTTATAAGTATGAGTCTAGATTTAAGACAGAAGTTAGCTTAGATTGGAGGAAGATATTGGTCAACATATTAAAGAGAAAGAACAAAGAACATCAATTAACAACAGATACTCATTTCTGAGACTAACGCAAAATATTAGACATTATGACTGACATGACTATGGACGCTATATAAGTTCCGAAACTTCATATTATCAATACGAGTATAACATGATAAAATGGAGCAAAACGTAATTTTATTTCAATCCCTTACGATTGTTTAAATATCGAGTTTTATTAAGTAATGCCTGCACGACTTTAATGTAAGTCAGATACTGTTTTTCATATAAAAACAATATACTCGCACCTTTGTGATTTCTAGTTATTAGTATCTTTGTCTCAAGGACCGGAAGAAATTGCACATACAGAGATAAACAGCAACAGAGAGGTCCTATTGACTAAGATACTAATGATTTTGAACTGCGCTCTGGGTTGTTGATCTAAATAATATAAAAATCCAGAGGCGAAAACCGACTTTATCTACGAGGAATTTAGTCGTCTACAAAAATTGATTAGGTATTTGTGCATCTGATATCGGTGTCTTAGACAGTAGCCATAGTAAACCATGACCAGACCATGGTACCAATTACTTCGTCCAGGAAAAAAAAAGAAAAAATATCTAAGTAAACGCTCTCTCCCCATCCCTTGTACTACAATAAGATGTATTGCTCACAACCCTAATCAATATCCACGCGTTATTTGCCAACATGACGTTTTTATTAAATAAACGCCCGAGCAAACTGTAATCGAACACGATTGGATGTTACGACAGAGAATTGTGACGGCTCGACAGATCAACAAGACAATGTGCACAAATAATAGCGAAGTATGCGACGTGAGAAGATGGAGCGCTTTGATTTGTCGTGTCGTTTGAGGAATGTAATTATTTATGAAAATTTGAGAACTGGGTCTTCTCAGATTATCGCTTAAAATCAGGTGTAATTGCACAGGCTTCCAGTAAAAAAAACTCTCATAGGTCCCGCCACGCTCAGTCGGGTAAATAAAAAACTCAAGGATCGATCGTTCTGGAAAGTCCACTGGGACACCAATTCTTAATACCTACTGCGAGACACTCCAAGCCTTGAAGAGAAAATTCAATTGTTAGAAAAAGGCTAAGTAACTCTAATTGACTTAAAAAGATACTCCATGGAGGTTAGGTACTATCTCTTTGCTTCTTGCCTTTTTAGATTCTGATTTTGACGTTTTGTAATCGATTTAAAAAATAGTAGTTCGGATTTTGCATTCAAAAATGATTTTGGAAATTGCGAAACCGAACACAAGGTTAATATCTTCATTTATATTTTTAGACATAACTTTTATTTATGATCTGTTGGCAAAGCTTTATTGGTAATAAAGCTTTAACAATAATAAGCAACGGTACATAAACGTAATGTTTTACTATTTTGAAGAACTGTTCTATTTCAAGGTCTGGGAAATGTGTATATTATCTCACGTACTCATCACTAGAGAGAGATTTAAAGAATAGGTTATATAAACTTTATTGGCTCATCACTCATCTCACGCAAATCGTAAGGACACTATATTTATGTAAACACTTTTCTGTTATTACATTACCATAGCTTATTGTTGTTCACTTGTTCCTATAATTAATCCAAAATGAAAGGATATTTATAATCACTACTTTTGTTTCGTTTTCATTACTTTTCGCATGTCAAAACTCTGTTCGATTCCGAGTTTGTAGAATTTCAAAAGTTTCTTTGATATTTATCTATATCTTCAGACAACCAATATCAAACGATTTTTGTCCCAATAACAATCAAAAACCGTCTTAATGTCATAATAATCACAACCATGTATACTTTCTTGATCTTCGTCTATTTTCCAAACATCTCCATATTAAATCGGTAGCAATATTAATAAAGCCGCCATAACTTGGCATGCCAATGTAAAGAATGGGGGCACATACCGAGCTCACGCTACGTTCCACTGTCATATTAATAATTTCCTTCAACGCTATAGAATTATCGCCATAACGCAATTATGTGGAAGATATTATTATCGAAGCATGTGACAGAATTCCTATTGGAATTTCGGTATTTAGACATTGTCGGAGTTATGGCGTAGTTTTTAAATGATTACGATTATAAAAAAGTTCGTATACGTGTAATCGGAAATAGTAATTGCATGATTGCTTGCTCTTGTAATATTTACATGATTTAAATAAAGTTGCAGTTAAAATTAAAAATGATAGTTGACCTGTGATTTCTTTCATGGAGATAAACACCATCCTGTCTCTAAACTACTAGCATCGAGTAAATTTACCTATATAGTAAAACCCCGATGCTACATTTATGTAGCTGTTTTTATTGCTGTTGTATTATGTCTCTATCATCCATGCTTTCTATTATCTATGCTGTAATGGACACTGATTTATTCCCGGATGTATACTAAGGTACACCCACAGTTCGCCGATATGTTTAGTCCCATCTAATGTAATTTGCTAGACCCGGGATCGAACCCAAGATATCCGTATTACATGGGCAAACTGTCAAACTATGGGTGTACAATATATACAAGTATACTTCTGCCCTAACCTCCACAGATACAGGCGTGATGGTATGTTGCGGTATTCATTCTACTAGGATATGATTTTCTTAATTATGTACCCAACATACTCACGTAGGCGTTGATTTAATTGCTTGGAAACTGAGAACCTGTCTGGACCAAGCCTTTTATTCAGAGTACCCGCAGAGCCTACCAAAATTGCAATTAAACTCAAAGGGGCGTCTTAGAGAGGCAATGTGCCGTGATCTGGGGCATGTAAACGTATTATCAAGTCGTCTGGGATGGGCGGCAGCGGGGCAATGTGGGTATGGGCAAATGATTATATTTTTTATAATAAGTTCCACTATTATGTTTTTGTATACCGTGATGGTATTCCTGCATTCCCCGAAGAGTAAGACAAAAGTGTTCAGTCACGAGTAAAAACATGTACCTATACACTAACAAAAGTGCTAAAGCGATTTATTCATGAATGAACGATTGAAATTTGAAATAACACCAATGTCACTATAGTATTGGTTCGTAATATCACAAAAGTTCTAATAGTACTTTAGGAGAAAATCACTTCAGCAGTTTTGTTAGTGTAAAAGTACAAGTTTTTGCTCGTGACTGAACACCTATAGTACCAACTCCAATTTGTCAGGTACCAATCAATGCGCATGACATGATTCATTTATAAAACCGCCACCAAAAAGTTTTATTGATACTCCGTTTTTGTTAGTGTAAAGGTACATGTTTTTGCTCGTGACTGAACACCTATAGTACCAACTCCAATTTGTCAGGTACCAAGCAATGCGCATGACATGATTCATTTGTAAAACCGCCACCAAACAGTTTTATTGATGCTCCGTCGTATCATCATCCTCCTACTCCTATTCCAATTTAATTGGTTTCGGCGCAGTACCTATGTCTCTTTCTTCGATACATCTCTACTAACGTATGTATACAAAGCTGAAGAGTTTGTTTGTTTCGTTGAACGCGCTAGTCTCAGGAACTCCTGGTCCGATTTGAAAAATTCTTTCAGTGTTAGATAGCCTGTTTAACGAGGAAGGCTTATAGGCTATAATATATTATCACGCTACGACCAATAGGAGCAGAGTATCAATTAAAAATGTTGCAAAAACGCCCCCCGTTTTTGCTACTTATTTTGATACTTGGGGGGGGGGGATATAGATATATAGGCTAGTAATTACTTAAAATGCAAGGCCCATCAGGCTAAGTTCTCATTAAATTACTTGGCTGATAACTTCATGCAAAATTTGATCCATTTTTTATAATCAGGCGGATATAGTGGCTATTTGCATGATGCAAAATCAATGCCAACTTTAAAAAAAATACCTAAAATGCTATTTAACATCTAATCTGAGCGCACCTTGGTCACTATTTCACATGTCTCTTCTATGTCGTTTGCTCCTTGTAGTATAAGTTATTTTTTTTTACAAGTACCCTATATTTATAACATATCATTGTATTTCGTTTACCTTAGAACTAAAATAAAATATATATTACATAAAGGTATACTTGTGATTGAAAGTGATGAGTGTAATGTATGTATATACATATATAAATACGTCTAGGATAAAATTATTATTTGTTTGTGTATTTAAACTTTCTCATAAGAATTTATAACAATTTTATAAATTCTTATGAGAAATAAAGATATCTCAAACCAAACCTAAAATTTAGACATGGCGTTCTTAAAACCCCCACCTAAATAAAGCTTCCACCAAAACCAGCAAAATATAAAATTATGTAAACACAAAACTGCTCTTAACATTTCCACTTCAATAGCAACACTGAAATTGATGACTGTATCAAAATAAAAAGCATTTTCACTTAAATTTATTAACGAAAACTGGTGTTTATTTCGCGGTATTTACTTCAAAATAGCCGTAAAAAGTTTAAAGTTTCATAAAAGTGGAGTAGTTTAATTCACTGAGGCGGAACAGGTTAGCCATAATTATATTTAACAGTGAATTGTACGGTCATGCAATTAAGTCAATTGCCTTTTATTGCACTGATAGCTGAATACCATACAAAAGTTTTCATTTTATTATTTGAGTAAGTAATGGGTGGTTTTTCTATAGGACTAGATATTATCAGTAAATGTTTAGGTAAACGCTACAATTATAGTTTATTGTGAAAAATGTTATGGAAATACTGAGGCTTTTTTTTGCCTTTTAAGTTAAATGCGTAGCTTAAAGTCCTGTGTTTGATTTCCAGGTCAATCACAGTGTTTTAGCGCTTTTATAAGATATGCTTGTATTTATGCTTAGTATTAAGAAATAGGTTTGTTCATTAAACTTAGGCATTTTTTTTCTTTTTCTTTTTCAAACTTTCAACAAATTATTGACCTACCCATACTTATTCGCTACCGACTAAATCTTATTCCATACGCTAAACTAGCAAGGTTATAATAATACCTAAATACCATATCCACGTACACATAGCAAGGATTTTGTAGTACTGTAAGCTAAAGGGTCAAACATTTTCACATTGTTCAAAAAAAATCCTTTTATATTTATATTTTATATTTGGGGACATTTTTACACATCACCATCTAGTCCCAAACTAAGCAGAGCTTGTACTATGGGTACTAGACAATGGATATAATTATAATACATATTATATGGCATACTTATTATACATAGGAAACACCCAGACAAACACAAATACTTATATTCATCATCACATAAATATTTGTGTCCTGTGGGTTCGATTCCCACACTACTGTATATGATTTCTACTAATTCTACTTGACTTAGTATGGAGAACACACTATGAAAAATCATAATCACTTTATTTATTTCATTTTTACCTACATAGTAACTTCACACAACGACAATATTGTGAAATATCCAGTTAAAAGTAGTTGCGACAAAACTAAATGTTGTACCCCTAATTTCAGTGTAACTTAAGGGTTTCTTGCCCCAAATAAATAGAAATGACTGCAGATGTACACACACGCCAGTGTGCCCCGGCCCAGCCCTGCCCGGGCAGTAACGCCTACGTAGATTGGCCACTGGGGGAATTTAGTTCCTTCACGCCGCCTAACTTTGCGGCTACTAATGGATAGTGAGCCTGTTACGTTAAATTCTTATTTTTGGACTTTCTGCGGGTAGTTTGGAGTTTACATTATTTTGTGTACACGTGCTCTTACGCCTGTATTCCCTAAAGGGGATAAGCTGAAGTGTACCTTCTATGATACACTCTCAGTTTGAAGGTATAATTTAGGTGATGGTGGTGTAATACGCTTGTATTTCCATAAAAAATACGTTTAAGACTTAATATTTTAGAAATGTTTAAAGCTTAAATTAGGCAAATTGGCAATAGACGTGGAGGCTTTTTAAAAAAACTGTCTTTTAATTAATAATGTATTTCGGTATTCAAAACTCTGAATTACGATACTAACCTACTTTTGTGGTTTTTTTCAATAGGAAAAACGTTAAAAAACCTGAATCTATAATGTTATTTTATGTTATAACATACTACGTTAATTAATTGGTACCTATGCACAAGGTACAAAGTACCTTAACTGGCTTGGTTAAGGTACTTTATACTTTGAAATACGCTTACGAATACGCACATTGTTTTTACTAAAACATTTGGTGTTTTCTCAGTAAATGAATTTTTAATTCTTTTGAGAAAATAAAAAATCTTTTTTTTTTACAGACACAGATAGGTATAATGACACAGATAGTTATAATGACATCCGCTAAAATAAATTAATAAATATCCTGGGACATTTTTACACAGCACCATCTAATACTTCTATACCTACTTTTTTTGTAAATATAATACACCCAAACAAACACAAACACTTAAGTTCATCACATAAATGTTTGTGTCCTGTGGGAAACGAACCCACGACCTCGTGATCAGCAGTCCGGTACTCGCACCACTAGACCACAGACGTCGCCAAAAAAGGATTTTAGGACATTCCCATGAGATTGGGAAAAAATACATAAACGTGGGTAATACCGAATATCTAGTTTTATACATATGGCACCCTAAAGCACGATAATTCTCCATCACAAGCACCAGTACCTAATTCACTTATCAAAGCTAATGCACCCAACATCCACACTAAGTGCCCGCTGGTCGAAACTGTGTAGCGTCGCCATTTTGAATTTAGACATAGCTGAATGTAATAGCTAAGTACATAATTATTACCTACTAAATTATAAAAAATATTTTGCCTGAATAGTCACCTCAGTTCAATTCCCAGATTAACCAAAGTATTATTGATTTTTTCTACGATAATCTAAGTAACAGCTTGGATTTTTATTTGTAACTGGTTAATGGCAATGGGGAGGGCCCCTTTCCATTAAATAGATAAAACTATATATACCTACAGACCTAAATATATCAGCAAAACTGTGCTTTAGCCTCAGCAAAACTGTGCTTTAGCCTTCGCAAAATACAGTCGTGATGATAAGTTATAAGGTTGTAATAGGGAACTAGTTTTTAAATTAACTAATACTATTTACATAGCATTTTACTTTAAAGTTCTAAATACTAATTAAAACTGATACTGGTACGTACAAAAACTTACTAATAGCGTTTACAAAGTCGTGTCGCGATCACCGACTACGTCTTTATTTGCACGGGAGTTTTTCAATTGAACTTAATTAAAAGAAAACAAACGTACGTGGTCTACTCTGGAGATAGCGAATGCTGGGAACGTGGATATGTGAGTTAATTGGCGAGCGAAAGCGATTTCAAAAGCTAAAAAATACGCAGTCTCAAGTAGAAAGGAGTCGAAGCGAGTGAATACGTCGAAAACTACTGACAACAGCAAAGTGATCGACGTTCGAGGGGTTGATCTATTCCAAATTCAAATCCGATGCTAGTATTTTTTGTGAGCTTTTATTTATTTACAACCTGATTCGTAGGAATTACTCCATTTACCGATTTTTTTTGGAAACCTTTGCGTACGCGCCTACACTATTTGCCAAACCACTTATACTCGCAAAATATAACATTTTATTAAACAAAAATATCGGAGTCCTTATATTCATGTATTTTTGTACCTAGTATAAATATAGGTCTAATATCTAATAAAATGTCTCAAAATATGAATATATTTTACTAACTGGACTAAATGGTGCTATGTACCACATTACCACAGCACCATTTAGTCCCAAAATAAGCAGCTTTTACTATGGGTACTAGACAATCGATATTATATTCCTGATATACTCTTCTACCCACACCCCTAACACAAACATTTATGTGCATCACATAAGTATTTGTGTGCCGTGGACATCGAAGCCACGACCTCATGATCAGCATTCCAACCTTCGAGCTACTAAGCCACTTTTAACTCTTTGTCCTTTAAAAACTGTAGCTTATAGTTCCTCTTCCCGCTTTTAGCTTGTGCCTTATTTATCTGATCTTCATGTGTTTTTCAAACTACATTATTTAGTTTGATCTTAAACTGGTCCTGGATTAAAATGTTTGTTTTTCAAAGTAATAGGATTTTTTTTGTTCGAGACAGCGGATATTGTCATGTTTATCAACGGATTTATGATAATTGCTTGAATACAATAATGTAATTTAGAGTTATGTAATGGTTTCCAAAGTGTCTGATGCAGGATTTGAATACCTAACCTATTGTAGTGTAAACGGTTGTTCCTGAGTATATAATTTTAATTTGGAAAACAAACTGGTATGTTTAGTCCGTTGTAGATTAATTAGACAATATGTGAAAACTGTTTATTTACCTTTGTATTATATTGTAATCTGTTGGTTTCCCAAATAAGATACATAGACTTTTAAGAGAGGTAGGGCACAGCCATTTATATATGGCTCAAATCTGGAGCAGCCCATCAGGGGAAGTACCTCCACATTACAGAAAACTGCAGCCAAATAACACACTTTACTGTGTGTTGTGTGTCCTGCAGTGAGTAAGGTCGCCAGAGCTCCTCCTAAGGATGATTCCCTCAAACTGTCGGCGCAGTGAATCCTCCATAAACCTCTAAGAGGTTTTTCGGGTCGGCAACGCGCGAGTGATACCCCTGGTGTTGCAAGCGTCCATAGGCTATGGTAACCGCCTACCATCAGGCGGGCCGTATGCTTGTTTGCCACCTTAGTGGTTTAAAAAAATAATTAAAACAAAACCGTACTTCTTTACATAATGGTAATAACATAACAAAAAAAAGAAGTATGTGAACCGCCCTGATGGTAAGCGACAACCGCAGTCTATACACACCAGCAATACCACTGGTACTTCCACCTTGTTTATAAAGGACCTCAAGTTTAAACCTCATTTGTTCTATAAGAAAATAAGACAAAACTTGCGTCCAGAATACAATAATGTTAGCACATTATTACTTAGTGGCATAATATCTAGCAATGCTCAACTTCACTGCAGTAAAGTTAGGTAAAATTCAAAGTGATACACAATTTACGATAAGTCAAGCTCAAACATTACATTCTTTGATATAAAACATCAAAATCTCCACCAATCCGCGCCACAATCCAGCCTAGCATTCTTGCACCTAACGCCAAACACACATTAATTTATTTTTAGCGTTAACACTAACAACAGTGCACGTTCAATTCTGCCGAGGGATTATTTACGACTTACTCTATGGGCCGTGATTAAAATAGAAATAGTGGCCATCGGCAGCCGGCTTTGCGAGTATTACCGTCGATCCGGCGGTATTACAGACATGAGTAACGGAACACGCGTTACTGTTGCACTGTGCAAGTGTAAATACAATGACGTCATAAGCTAACTTGTGTAGAGGGAAATTGGTAGTCGGTCAGATAAGTGAGGTAACAACGAGATTTTCGAATATTGTCCACTCACTACAAGGAATATTACTTCATGACGTCGTAAATAATTATTTTAAAATAAAAAATTTTAGAGCTTCCATTTTTTGGTGTCTGTAGTATTTGATTAAGTACGTTTCTTTTGTTTTTCAAGGATGGTAAACAAGCGTGTGGCCCGCTTTATGGTAGGCGGTTACCGCAGTCTTGGGACGTTTACACCACCAAAGCATTATTTTATTGCTGCAGAAACCTCTTAACAACAATAAGTTAAGATCTAAGTATTTTAAAATTATTACCGTCGATCGATCAGACATGAGTAATGGAACATGCGTTACTGTTGCACTGTGCAAGTGTAAATACAATGACGTTATGGTTGTGTAGGGGGAAATTGGTAGTCTTTGGGTAACTTAACCTGTTACCTAATGAGGTAAAAACAACGAGAATTGCATAAAAGTTTAAATAATTAAATAAACCCACAGCCTTTAGCGGAACATTTATGCTTAGGTCCAGTAGATCCTGATGAGGTAACTATAACAAAAATTAAGTAACGAAATTAATGATCCACCAATCTAAGATTAGTACGATAATAAAAGCATACAGTGTACAGACTTACCGAGGTGGTCATAAAAGTCTGCTATAGGAAATGGCGCCTAATGGAGTTCTTAGGTCGATGCTCGTCAGTAACCCATTTCTGGGTGTATTTATAAATGGTTTACGAGCCTGCAACCTATCACTACTCTGAGCATTAATATCTATTGGGCTCCCTGACCATTGATGTACGATTCGACTGTTTTCTGGTGAAAATATTGCAGAATTTCTATTGATTTATCTGATACCATTATGTTGACCGTGGACTTGAATCATGCGGTGACGATTTAAATGATGGAAGGTGGCCATTTTGGATTTTGGATTCCTCACTATTTCTCCCATAAATGGACATACTACTCAGATCCCAAATAAATGAGGACAAGGGCAAAGATGATGATATATGGACAATGTACATGTACTGGTCATTTGACATCTCATATTATGCTTATGGAGACAGACAGAAATATAGAAATCGTATTGATCATAATTTTTCTATGGCGTAGAAGCCGAAACAACGTGCCGATTTTGGGGCACTAAGATTTTCTCGGACAAACACAAACTTAGCGAAGGACTTTAGTTTATGATATCCGATCAAAAAGGTCGTATAAGAAGCCATATGTACTATGACGTCATGTAGTCTATTTTACGTACAAGAAATCGAGCCTGCAAATGAGTAAGCACACAAGCATCCAACATCATTAGCCTGGAAGTAAGAACGTTCCGTTTTCACACTTATTGGCTGTAACGAGGTCACGGCAAGTACTCTTCGCAGTAGGTACGTAAATTCATATTAGTGATTCCGTCCAAGGTAAATTAACGAGACTGCCTTGTTGGTCTAGTAGTCCTAAACACAACTGTTACGCCTAAAGTCCTGGGTACGATTCCCAGATCGAGGAGCTCGGAGTTTGGATTTGTTCCCAGTTAGTGGCAATAGGCTCGCCCCTAAATATATCATTATTATTATTTTTTTACACAGCACCATCTAGTCTCAAACTAAGCATTGCTCGTACTATGGGTACTAGACAATGGATATAATACTTACATACTTTTTTTAAATACATAACACCCAGATAAACACAAACACTTAAGTTCATCACATAAATATTTGTGTCCTGTGGGAATCTAACTATTATATGGGACCATAACCGGCGAACTATTGGTGAAGTCTTAATATAGGCGTTTATGAAGGTATGTTTTTTACCCGACAACACGGCAAAAAGCCGAAGGAAGGGTTTTATATTAGGCAGTCTATGTATCTTCCTATTTACGTATGTTCCACTACAGCGCCTTAACTACTCATCTGATTTTGTAAATAACATTTTCTGGACTAGAATGTATCCTCTAGAATATCCGCTTTTACTCTTCTCATTAAGAAGATTACAGACTGGTTTGATATAATGTTGCGTATTTTATTCATTCAACATTGAATTTATTTTGTCCTCACATTAACCCGCCATGTTTTATCAACGCAATTACCAGGTTGATTGCAAACCTCCTTCCATTAATAAACTCATTTTAATTTTCAGCCAGTATTATACAGCGATAATTAGATTTGTGTGAAGATAATGATATCGGTTGATAATTGGGCAAACAAAACGGTTTGTTTTTAATTAAAATTAGTTATATATTGATAATGAAATTGTTAGTGCGCTGTAGGGTTAAAAGTTTGTCGGAGTTTAATTAGAAAGTTTGAAAATAAACATGAATAATTGTGAACCGCAAATTTATTTTCAGCATGGTTAATTTTTACTTTTGTAGGTTTCTATAATGTCGTGTTACCTATAAAAATGTTAAAGTTCATTGGTAGAATTAAACTGAATTTATTACTTAGGTACCTACTTAGGTACTCTAAAAAGGTTATATAAAAAATAAAGATTTCGGTTCAAACCGTTAACCTGTTATCGTACGAATTTCAGTACCAACGCCTAAGTTATAAACCCACAAATATTCAACAAAAAATATTTCATCTTAGCCACGCCACGCCACGTACAATGGCATTCGGTGTTCTATAAATAATACAACCAGAATCAAAAACTATAAATCTAAAAAAAGATTAATAATAGCAGAGGCACGTGGCACATCACTTCAATTTGTTTATGGTTTCGACTGTACCGGGCCTTACACACTGCACGGCCGTACGCGACGGTACCGCGATGCTAATTAAAGAATAACGAATGTTCAACACGGTGTGTAAATAATGTTGCGTCAGTATTTCTGGGTTAACTTTCCGTATAAAGTTTAAAATGGTTAAGTTTGCTACCGTTCAACGTATATAAAAAGAAGCCGTGACTAAGCATCAATGCACAGTTCAAACCACTGACCGGATTGGATTGAAATTTGGTACACAGATAGTTCTTATGACGAAAGCATCCGCTATTGAAGGATTTTTAAAAAATCAGCCCCTAAAGGGGTTAAAACTTAAGTGCTCCCTTGCACTTGCCAGCTAGTAAAAAAATAATACTTCATGTAAAATAATGTAAATACAACTATCTTATAAAATACACTATACAAGAATAATTAGAAATTGTAAAGTTATAATGTACCTATTATATATCTGCTTATGCTAAACCAGAAAATAGGTAAACCTACCAAGCCGCAGATTGGTCAATCATTTTGCTAAAGAAAAATTACAGTTCGTATTGCCCAACATTTTATAACAGCAAATCGCAGCGTCAGTTACCGCCGATGTGTAAACATCCTAACATTGATAAGTACAGTTTATATTTAGCATTACGGTTACTGATCGACGAAAGAGTACAAGCGAGAACGAATAAGACGAGTACAACGAGTACGAATCTAGCACATAAACATAAGTGCTTTTACTTTGGAATATGTTGCATTATGTTTAGTTTTTGATATCCCAATCAGATATAACAGTACTTTAAGCAGTTACCAACCGAATCGAATCGTAATAAAGTGCAGTTCTGCTTGCGTCTCTCACGTAAAATTGGAGATGTTGGATGAAATTTTATAGTGTCGGTAATGCTGAACAGCCATCAACTATTACAACATTGTTACATAGGAAAAAAGTATTCAAAAACAGTATGTACAGATGATGAGAAGCCATAAAGTCTTGGAGGTGCCGCAAAACTATCCTTTCGGTACTTCACGCAACTCAAGACACTTTTTAATCCCCGGCGACTTTACTGCTAGATTTGAATTAAATTATCACTGAAAGGTTGTTTAGGCAGAGTATTAATAATTGCCACTTTGTCAACATAATATTAATTAGGTAGTTTTATTTTAATAAACCGTGCACAAATAGGGAATTTGCCTTTCACCAGCAATGCGAACTGGGCTAAAAAAACAAGCTCTGTGATGTTGAAAAATGTATTGCAGGCGGGACAAGCAAAGAAACAATTTTGTTTATGAACGAAAATCTTGTCCCGCCTGCAATACATTTTTCAACATCACAGAGCTTGTTTTTAGGTTTTTAGTTAGTAATTTTACGCAGTCGGGTTTTTTGTTTCATTTGATAATTGATTTTATTTCCTACTTTTTAGTTTATGAATCATCATAGAAACACTAGATAGATCCTAAATGATAATTTAAAATGAAAATTGATACAACTAAAGATCATTTTCAAAATCAGTTCGCACATTAATGCATATAAAATCCACAATTTTCATTTTATTTTAATTTCATGTACCCAGTGACACTCGTGCCATCAAGACGAATCTAATGAGGTGTCATTTATCTAAATCGGTTGAGCCGTTAAGTAGTTACGAGCGGACATAGGACCGGACATACATACATACATACGCGTCAAACACATAACCCTCCTCCTTCGGCAGTCGGGTAAAAAAATATCGGGCACAAATCAAACTAATGATAATTTTATAGTTTTTTTTTTTATAGAATTAGTAATCAAATTCATACGATTCACACCTGGCAGTTGCTCTTGCGACCGAGTAATAAGAAGGCAATTGCTATACTATGATCAAATCTTTATGTTTTTAACATCCTTAGATCGCCCTTTTCTGTTCTATAAACTTATCTCTTACTCAGAATAACATTACACAAACATGTAACAAAAAATACAAAGAAATCTTTTGAACCTCTGTATTTACACATACATACATTCCCACATTAACATTTCACGAGAAACCCACTCATCAACATTAAACATATGAACGCATTTTTTCACAGCACATCTCCAAATATCGGTGGTAGGCTTCGACCTAATAGACTAAGGTACGTCATACACTGTACTGTAATAACAAATGAAAAACTGTGTTGTTTATAGACATTACATTTCATTTTAGATTCCTTGTCTCCTAAAGTATGTCTTGGACAGAGAGTATAGCGAAGCGAAAGTGTTGTGCTTATAATTATGTGTGGTGGTATGTGTTCAGTAGAAAGAAAGAAAGAAAGAAAGATAGATTTTATTGTTACAAAAACAGCGACATGTACATACATAAGACAGGTATAGGTAAAAAATAAAAATGGTTACACTAAACAAACAATAATAGACCTAACTGTGCGTCGCCGTTGTTTATAACAATAAGGTCCCCACTCAGCGTAATGCGGCAGCGTATTGAGTCGCTACTGCGCTGATTTTCAGTGGGTCCCCCATGACGTCAGTAGTCATATAATAATTGCCAAGGCTCTGCAAGCCGATCTCTGATCCTCTGACCTCTGATATGATTAGTCATATGAATATTATAATTAATTATCACTCGCTCACAAACGGTGAAGGAAAACAAAATAAAATTTCTCGGTGGCTTGTGAAGTTTGCCAACCTGCACTAGGCCAGCGTGGTGGACCATAGCCGATACCCGTGCCGACCAGTGATTGATGATCATAGGGATGATTGTATGTTGTTATTATTTATTTATTTATTATATTTGTAAGACAGGTAAATGATACATCTTATGAAATAATACAGTGTCCCACAAAACTGTATAAACAGTTTTGATGTTATGATACGATTTCAAGATGATGGTGAAAGAAACCCAAACACAGACACGTTACACCACAGTGGTAACCAATGCCTACAGAACCTTTCACAATAGTATAATTAGTGCACAATTAGTCTACCGTGAGTTAGTGATCAGGTTCAATAACAATTAGAGACTCGCCCGGGTCGGAGGCGTTGAAACAATGACTCACTGCCGCGCTCCAAACAATGGCAGGCTGTAGCTTAGAAAACGCGCATACTGATATTATTTTAGGCTGTGGCGCTTTGGAATAGATTGGTTTTCTTTGTTGGTATTTTAGTGGAAAAGAAATAAGGACCAATGTTAGGTAGTTTACATAACATTTAAGTAGTCCCAGAACTCCTTACAAAGGGCTATTTAGGGTACTTATGCGAGTAGAGCGAGGTAGTAGAGGAGTAGGGCGAGCCTATTGCTATTAACTGGGCAAAAATTCGAAACTTTGAGTGGCTATTTGAGAATAAAAATATAATTTAACGTCATAGAGGTTTAACGCAAGCCTATCAAACATAAAAAAACTTACATACTCACACCTTTTGCCTATAGGAGTACGTAGAAACTACAAAACACAACTTGCTACCACATTCATTTAAAGTATTTCATAGAGGAACCCTATAACACTACTCGACACGGGAATATAACTCAGGACTAAGACATTGAATGACAAAAAATCAGAGCTGTAATCTTACACACCAAACTCACGAAAATTTACTGAGTCAGGTTCCTGTGACGTACATTATAACGTAAACAAATCGCGTATCATAAAATAATTTGTCAGGATGTGGCAACGAAATTCAGAAAACGATTTCCTTCTTCTAGCTGACTCACTCAAGTCTCAGTCTAATGTAATAAATGTTCTATGACATTTTACACAGCACTTATATTCAGTCCCAAACTAAGCAGAGCTTGTATTTATGTCCTGTGGAAATCGAACCCACGAACTCGTGATCAGCAAACTGACAAATGGATCAATAGACCACAAACGTCGTCGGATATTCATTGCAATATAAATACATCAAGTATTGAGTGTATTTATCCAACATTGAACAGAATAAATTACGAAATAAATTCAACTCCGTGTTGTGATACAAAAAGATTTAAGATTTTACAAACATCCTGAAGATTTTTTGCTTTCAATATGCTAACCTAAATGTTTGTAGCACAGTGTTTTAGAAACTAGGCTAATACAACATTAGCTGGTTCTAAAATTACCAAAGCAAATTCTATACAGGATGTATCCTTTATAGAATTGCTGCAATACATTAATTTATGTAGCGTTTGTTTTAATAAAACGTAAATACAGTTTTTCTCAATTTTACTGGCCTTCTCTCAAATTGGCACAGCATGATTTGTTTTTCTTCTGCTTCATATTCAAGAAAATACGTTTTTCTATTATCCAGCCAGTATTAATAATGAACTAGTAAATTGGAAACAAGACACCTGATACAGTAAGTGGACAAATCAGAATAGCTATAAGTAATGAAGGTCTGTACGTCAACCATAAGTTCTATCGAATGGCTTTCGATAGGTTATTTACGCATCGAAACGCTGTTATCTCATAGCAGATTTTAGTTCCTTACGTAACCGCTAGAGGCGCAGCGAGGGTTTTTCATACAAATATTTTACGGCGTCGCTAGCGAGTCTAGTGAGAAAAACTCATGGTCGAGGCACAGATTTCTAGCCGGATAAAAGCAATACAATCTAATGTAAGGAATCTAAGAAATACTATTATACTGGCGAACTTTGCCTCTACCTATGCTTAAACCGTTGCATTGAGATGTCTCAATCTCAGGTGGTCTCTAATTATAATCTATGGATATGGATCTTATGACTATGGATATAGAGCTTAAGTTTTTCTATCTCCAGTATATAAAACAATAGACGGACGGGTTATATTATTACTAATTCCATTTGTAAGTCTTTCACGCGGAAGACATTGCCCTAATGTCGTTATTAGGCCGTCTCCGGCTGTCAGCCGTAATATCGGGTTGTTATTTGGACGACGTCTGTGGTCTAGCTAATGGTTCGAGTACCGGACTGTTGATCACGTGGTCGTGGGTTCGATTCCCACTGGACACTAATATTTATGTTTAGAATAAAAGTGTTTGCGTTTTCTAGGTGTTTCTTATAATATACCTATTATATCATTTTTCTAATACCCATACTACAAGCTATGCTTAGTTTGGAACAAGTGTAAAATAATAATAAAATGACTAAACATCCTAGGCAAGTCTTCTATCAAATCTATGATCTACAAATCATGTAAATATTCTAAATATTGCTAGTATATGCTATTTAGTTTTCAGTTGTTATGTGACCTCGATAAAAATCAATGCACACACATTTCTTAGCAAAAATAGTTATTACTACATCTAAGAATGTTCTGACATCTGACTGACTATATCATTCAGTAATTTATTGCTGGACTTGGGATTTTCCCAACGTGGGAGCTTTTTATGGATAATACGAGTATTATTAGGTACCTATCCTAAGAAAACAAAGGAAATACAGCGCATTATTATTAGCATTAATTTTAGAGCATTAACGTCAAAAAATGTATATACCGCCCCCTAGGGTTCGATGATGTCAGCAAGGGGGTCCATGTCAGCAAAAACAGGGGTCAATGAGACGAAAATGGGGGTCAATGCTTTAGAAGATTGGCTGAGAATCTTAAGCGCTCTCGGTCTCGCTCTCGGCTAATCAGTACTCTTCGAGCATGAGGATTTTGAATCATAAAACTATGTCGGGTTAGTTTTTCCATTTATAGCTCGAGAACGGCTGGACTGATTTTTATTATCTATAGCAGAATAACTATTAAAATGTCGGAAAAAATCACTAAAAATATTTACGGGGGATCCAAACTTAGCGCGGGTGAAGTTGCGGGGAAGAGGCATAATATGGAAATTTAAGATCATATTTTATGTTCACAAGTTCTTGAATTTTCTAGCATTAACAAAGATCAAGTGCATACAAAAACCTGAGTCATGAGCGGAGAATGCGTCAGATTATAGAGAAAGAGTTTGCTTTACTTGCGCTTACTTTAGCTTTTCCCGCTCAAGTTTCAAGAGTCAACGAAGAATGAATATAGACTTTGCAACATATTTATACTATACTGAACTATACTGGTACACCTCATATGAAGTAAGTAAGTAGAAGCGTAACAGAATAATGTTTACTTTTTATACCTAACTTCCATAACCTGCGGATATTTATGATAATGTTCCCCTTTACATTTTAGATCTAGATACGGCATTTACTTCTAGTTTCGATCATGTTTATTTATCAGCTCTTCCATATGCCATAAACAATTATTACATAGATGCTATTAAAATTGAGAAAAGAACATTAATTGTTGTCTAAGGAAACAATTTCTTTGTTTTGTTGTATTTTTTAAAAAAACAAGATATTATGAATTTTCTTTCCAACCTATTATTATACAAATTCCGTAATTAAGAACTCACCAGTTCGTCATAGTAATTCGCAATGTGCGAATAAATCAGCGAATCGTAATCCATTGTCGCCTCCACACTGTCACTTACACACTTAATACCAATAAAACTCTCAATGAATGACCACAAGCACAAGTTATCACTGTATTTTTATAGGCTTTTCCAATTAAGTTGATGGTTGAAATGGCGTTGGTTCACCGTGCGTTCCGTCGATATAAGACGCATTGGCCGACTACACTGACGTACAAACGCCTGTAAAGCTA
The DNA here is from genome assembly GCA_946251955.1 of Acronicta psi. Classification (NCBI taxonomy): domain Eukaryota; kingdom Metazoa; phylum Arthropoda; class Insecta; order Lepidoptera; family Noctuidae; genus Acronicta; species Acronicta psi. The sequence continues at coordinate 1,440,830 of OX276475.1, read as the reverse complement.
AATTAAGACCAAATTTTAAACACAAATCTTTGATGTTGGGTCGTATATATAGAGCTGTTGTTACCGCGTATTGTTTGGAGATGATGCCATGTGATTGGCAGATAAATGGGTTTTATAAATAAAATGTTGTTGTAGTTGGAACGGTAATTTATGATATAATTTACTGCACGACGCAGTTTTATGAAGAATTTATATTTTGATGCATTATAACAGGCATTCAAAACAGTTTGTGATCTCATACAAAATATTATTCAAAACTCATTGCCAAGGTTTGCGTGAAATAATTTCCTAAAAATTTAGACTAATTTAGCAAATATTACTTTCTTGTTATAATTTTAAATGACTTCTTACTCGTTACATGTTGCTTTTTTTTCTGAATTCTATCAACTTGTCACACCTATTCCTTACATTGTCATACACCAACAACTCCGATAAATCCCACTTGAAGAGGAAGCGAGTTATAGCGTGTGCCCGACTCATGAGTTACTCAAACATGTTGGTCTGTTTTATAATTTCTACGGAATTTTTATTCCGATTCATATTGTTAGGACTCAAGTGCAGCCCGCTTTACCCGCTCTTAGTGGCTTTATTATTTTTTTAATTTACGTACGTACGGGAAAGTTGCGGTACGATTTATGTAAAAATAAAGCGGAAATAGGAACCTCTTTCTTGCTGGTAAGGAAATTGGATTGTTTTGATAGTAGTAGTTTGTATTGAAATGTTAAAGTTTTTATATTTTGTATTGTATCTGGGATGGAGATTTTGACCAAATAGCTTCAAAAATCTATTACAATATTTTCTGTTGGTAAAAGAAATAACAAAAATACCATAAATCTAACAAGCAAGTTTACTAAATGTTAAGTATACTATAAAAATAGTCAAACTTTATGCCAGCTTAGGGGGTTTTGGTTTTGGGTTCAGTTCGATTCTCAGGACGAGAAATATTTATGATATTCTTTTCTTTTCTTTCGAAATCGTTAGTAGCTGGTAGTTTGGGTTTGTGCCCGGTTAATTGGTATAAGCAGTTACTTAATTACATCGTCGAATTGTGGATATATACAGCAGTATGTACTTCTGTCTAACTCTTCGGAGTATATAGGGGTGAAGGTATATAATGTTATATTCTTATCCCTAAACCTACAAAACACAGAAATTTATAATGCTATTCGCCACTTTTTCTCGCTATCTATAATTACCTGTCGAGATTTATAGCTTGTTTCTGTAAACGGACTATGAAAAAACCCCCGTAACGCAGTACCCGTGTATGTAATAAAAATAAATAGCTCAACCTGAATGCTAGTATTGTAAAGATACCATCTAAACAACAGGGTATAGGAACGCTTTTTCTGTTTTATATCAGGCTTTGCAGATCTTTGTTGAAGTATTGACATGTTTGTAAATAATTTTGATGTGTTACAATAGAGTATTATGATTTTGGTTTTGTTTTAAAAGTACCTGTCAGATTTTTTATGTTGTACGTCGCTCAACACTTGGAATTTCTCCTGCTGTAAAGAAAACCTGTAGGTTTCGCGCCTCTAGCAGTGACCGGAGGAATGATGTTTTACGTAAGAAAAATATTTGACATATTTCGTTGGCGATTATTGCGCACAACCCGGAACTCGGCACAACTATTGGTAAGCGATAGAAATACCTATAATATGCTGTTTGTGTGAATCGAACAAATCTAACAAAACCACTGAGCCAAACGAGATATTTTATGATATGATTCTTGTTGCAAGTTTTTCTCTCTCATTTTAATGAAACAATCATTTAGTTACCGACAACTCAAGATGAAATACATAATTATATAAGTAAGTATTCTTCCATTCTGGTTTTTGAATATTTTTATTTTTTATTTTATTGTATCAGAAAGTATACAATTTAGTTACTAATTCATTTATCAGCGTAGAAATAGACTTAGATTTTTTTTTTACACAGCACCATCTAGTCCCAAACTAAGCAGAGCTTGTACTTTGGGTACTAGACAATGGATACATACATACTTATAATATATAAGAAACACCCAGACAAACATAAACACCTAAGTTTATCATATCATTTTCTAGTACCCATAGTACAAGCTCTGCTTAGTTTGGGACTAGATGGTGCTGTGTAAAATGTCCCAGGATATTTATTATTATTATTATATAAATGTTTGTGTCTTGTGGGAATCGAACCCACGACCTCGTGATCAGCAGTCCGGTACTTGAACCACTAGACCACAGAGGTCGTCAGATTCATTTTAACAATTAAGAATCAAAATCGTGTACATAAACACAGACAACAAAACAAGTCATTTAAAAAAAAAAGGTGTCAGATTTTTTAAAACAACAGCACAATATGCCAAACCAGCATAATATTACTTAAAGAATTATCACTACCATTTTCACAACCGCAAACTAGAAAAAAATCTCAACCAAAATGCCGCTACACATGTCCCAGATGCCGCGACAAATGTATTATAACGAACACAAAATATACGCACAGAAGGTTTATTTCACACAATGCGTGATTAGAAGTTTACATAGTCTTAAAAGTAAAATAGTAATCCAATTTTTCTATTGATCAATAGACATGTTTCTGTCTTGGTCTAGACCTATATCTTTGTTGTCACACCTAGTTCTTCTAATTATAAACCCAAAAGCCTACATATGTCGGCGCGAATCGAATAAAATTAATAACAAACAAGTCCGCGCCGCGCCCACTCATCGGTCAGCAAATAACTAGTGACGCATCCCCACTACGTCCCCACTACTACCGTGTGCAAAGGCATAAAAGCAGCCGCTTCCCGTTCTGGAGCTCAGATGCGAGCGAGTCGCCGTACGAGACGGAACGCTCCTGCGTATTGTGGACGCTCTGAGTTCCTCGTTATTTCAGTTTTCATGATCCAAGCGATCCAACATCAGAAGATGGGACACCACGTGATGAGCACCGCCAGAGTGACGTCATCCAGGTTATGGCGAATACATTTCAAAGTACAATTAATGATATGATGGCACAATTATCTTACGATCATCGTACTACCTTGGCAGAAATGATGACTATCATGAAATCAGAAGAAAACAAGCGGGTACGTATTTCGGACGTTTACTTTCCAGCATATGATCCTGATACTGGGACCCATGCCCGAGACTGGGACACACAGGTCGTTGCCACACAGGCTGGCGCCACACAGGCTGATGCCACACTGGCTGATGCCACACTGGCTGATGCCACACAGGCTGATGCCACACAGGCTGATGCCACACAGGCTGATGCTACACAGGCTGATGCTACACAGGCTGATGCCACACAGGCTGATGCCACACAGGCTGATGCCACACAGGCTGATGCCACACAGGCTGATGCCACACAGGCCATGGTTGCCACACAGGCTACGGTCGCCACACAGGCTACGGTCGCCACACAGGCTACTGTCGCCACACAGGCTACGGTCGCCACACAGGCTACGGTCGCCACACAGGCTACGGTCGCCACACAGGCACCGGTCGCCACACAGGCTACGGTCGCCACACAGGCTACGGTCGCATCCATATCTGCGCATCCTCACAAGGATCGCCAAGTCCCTCCTGAACTTTATGCGCATCCACACAAGGATCGCCAAGTCCCTCCTAGACTTTATGCGCATCCTCACAGGATCGCCAAGTCCCTCCTGAACTTTATGGTTTCCTACGAAACCCCAACACCAGAGTTGTCCCTACCGCCTACTCACGGACTACTGTTTACACAGTAGATACCGATTTCTACTGAGCTACGGCTACAAATCAACCTCCGACATTGAATCCGACAACTTGGACAGAAGTGCGCGACGATATGCTGCAAACTTTCGAGCCAGAATCGAGATACTTTGGCGATATTTTACGTTACAGGAATTATACTCTTGATGATGCAGAAACAAGATGCTGTAGAATTTGTGATTGGAAGTATTGATGATGAGCAAATTCGCACGGAACTTCATCTTTGATCAAGTGATCCGTTTCTGAGCGGTTGCCTTGTTTGATGGTCTGAATGATCTTGTTTGGAACGGGGTCTCGGTGTTGTTCCATTGTTAGCCGGTTTTTGTCGGATGTTAGGCTGAGGATGTTCTGGGTCACAGGGTTACTGCTGGAGAGGTCCGCATACTTCAGTTTTTCTCCTTTGCGGTGTTCGACCTCAAAATCAGGATTCTGTGAAGGAGGCCGCCACCGATGGGCGCGTCGTGGTGGTTCCTGTTTATAGCGTGCTTTTGGGGCATTGCAGTCTGTGACAATTGTGAATTTCCTGCCATATGAAAGGTGCCGAAAGTGTTTCACTGACCTTACTGCGGCCGGCGTCTCGGGCTCATGTGGGTGATTGGATTCGGCTCTGGTTGTCCTTTGGCTGAGTAAACCAATGACATGTTGTCGTCCTTCCTTGGTTAGGATCAGTGCTCCTCCAAATCCCAATGCACTTGCATCTGTGTGGAGTTCAGTTGGCAATCCTTCATTACGTGTTGTGAGGGGTGGCGCACTTGTGAGATGGTTTATTGTTTTCATTCTTGCTGCTTCGTGGCAGTCAGTCCGCTGCCATTTTGTTCCGGTTTTGGTCAATTCATATAGTGGGGCCGTCTCCGAAGAAAAGTTGGGCACAAAACGTCGAAGGTATCCTGCTGGTCCATTGGAATGTCTGGGTTGCTTGACATTTTCTGGAACAGGGGATCTTGATAGGGCTTCTACTTTCACAAGACTTGTCCATCAGAAGTGATATATCCCAGATGTTGTACGGATCTCTTCATAAATGAGCATTTTTTTGGGTTTGTCGCAGGTCCTGAGTCGCTGAGTGCTTTTAGTGAAATGTCCGACTTTTGCAAGGTCTCGGTAGCTGATCTTCCGGGCACGGGGAGGTCATCCATGTGAACGGGAGCTGCTGCTCCTCTTAATGATCCTAGTGCCTTGTTGATGCATCTTTGGTACACGGATGGGGCGTTGGTTGGTCCAAGCGGCATTGTCAAGTATTCGTGCTGCCCATCAAGAGTGATGAGGGCGGTCTTTTCAGTTGGGTCCTCGGCGACGGGAGTTTGGTGGGTCCGGCTGCCGTGTCAGGACAGCAAAAATGTTTTGCCTCAGCGAGTTGATCAAGTTGATCTGAGATGGGTGGCGGCGGATGGTGGTCTCGGACACTGTTGGCATTCGGTTCGCGGTGGTCGGCGCAGGGATCTTGTCCATTTTTCTTTTTGCTGGGATTATTGGGCTTGCAAGCGGGGAGTTGCTCTCTCGTATGGTCCCGTTATCCTGGCGATCTTGCGTGGTGTTTTTGACCTTTTCTCTTTCAATTGGAGCCGTTCTGTGGGGTCGCCGTTCTGCAACTTTGTTGGGGTTTTTCAGCCTGATATTGAGCTGACCAGTAGTCACTCGGTGGAGCGGGTGCCTCCAGCGAAGGCATGCTGGTATTTGTTTGGTATTTGCATCAGGGCATCGAGGTCTTTACTAATTGGATCTTCATTAATGTTGACTTCTGTTGTACTTGTAACTATCTTTGAGTTGAGGAGCAGCGGACGTGTTCTCTGTGCGAGTGGCAACGGTGCCTTTTATGGATGGTTCCACTGTTGTACCAGGAATCATGGGAGGATCTTTGCAAATCAAAGCTTTTGCGGGTAATTGGTGGTCCGGCACCAAACGGGACTCCATTTCGATTGAAATCTCGTTTGTCTTGCAAGCGGTTGTTATTTGTGTATGAGAGTGAATTGGAACTGGACCTGTCCCTTTCAGACATTTTGCTGTGTTTGTTCTTCGTCCTGGAATGCACGACGCCACGGATTCTTGAATTGAGGAGCGATCCGCTCCGCTGTCAGGGATGCATTCTGGCGACTTTTGTCCAATTTGGATTATAATACTGTTGAATGATTTGGTTTCGTTGCTATGGCAAAGGTTGATTTTCTTGCTATGCTGTTCATCGGTGGTCCTCTTGAAGCATGTTTCTGCCGTGTGCCGAGTGCCTTTGCAGTGGGAGCATTCCTTGACTGACTGTGTAGGTGTATTCTTGGCTGAGGGGGATGCTAGTGTGGCCGTTGCTGGAGATGTTCCGCGTCGAAATGCGTTTTCCAAACAATGTCGGGCGAAGTGACCGGATTTGCCGCAGACGTGACGGGTGAGATTGGGTCTGTCTCGACTTGGGTTTGGACGAGGTCGTTTAGAGTACTCTCTATCTTTTGATGATGGTAATGATGTATTTCTTCGTTTACAATGGGTCTTTGCAATGGCAATCAACTCGAGAACGGAGTCTGGCTTGCTGTTGGGAAGTTCTGTGCGTCCCACCAGAACTACTTTCAGTAATTGACGAAGAAAATGAGAGAGTTGATCCCGAATCATTACGAAAAGTAGTTTATGCAAGATTGGCCGAGCAGTCAAATAAATCTAAAACAAGATTTGATAGCACCAAAGCAAAAGTTAAAAGATTTGAAAAAGGACAATACGTTTTAGTCAAGGATTCTGTCCGACTAGGAACCAAATTAAAAAGGTACTAGCTAATGATCGATATGAGGTTAAGAGAATAACAGGTCGCGGGCGACCAAGAAAAGTAGCTCATGAAAACCTTCGACCTGCTCCAGACTTTGGAAAACAAAATGAAACGGCCGTGTCGGCGGAGGAGGCGTCATCGGAAACTGAGAATACTGAAGTGAGAATGCAAGGAAGTTTTTATGGCACCAACAAAACTTTCGAACACAAATTTGAAGGTTTTCTTGTTAATTGGCGTCGAGGCCAACCTATGAACACTAGCGTCGAGGCTTGATTGTTCTAATATTAATAAGGCGTTGAGGCCAAACTGAACACCAGCGTCGAGGCTTGGTTGTTCCAATATTAATCATGTGTAGGCGTTGAGGCGTAACTATGAACACCAGCGTCGAGGCTTGGATGTTCCAATATTAAAAATGTTTAAAGCGTTGAGGCCAAACTGAAACCAGCGTCGAGGCTTGGTTGTTCCAATATTGATCATGTGTAGGCGTTGAGGCGTAACTATGAACACCAGCGTCGAGGCTTGGATGTTCCAATATTGATAATGTTTAAAGCGACGTGGCCAAACTATCAACACTAGTGTCGAGGCTTGGTTATTCCAATATTAAAAGTGTGTAAGACGATGAGGCCTAATTATGACCAACAGCTTTGAAGTTTGATAGAAGCTGTGCTTTTAGTTTTACAGAATTGACGCAGAGACGCGTCATCTGCAGAATGGCCGTGTCGGCGCGAATCGAATAAAATTAATAACAAACAAGTCCGCGCCGCGCCCACTCATCGGTCAGCAAATAACTAGTGACGCATCCCCACTACGTCCCCACTACTACCGTGTGCAAAGGCATAAAAGCAGCCGCTTCCCGTTCTGGAGCTCAGATGCGAGCGAGTCGCCGTACGAGACGGAACGCTCCTGCGTATTGTGGACGCTCTGAGTTCCTTGTTATTTCAGTTTTCATGATCCAAGCGATCCAACACATATAGTTATTCATATACGTACTATCACGCCTGTATTCCCCGAAAGGATAGACAGAGGTATATAAAATCGTTGTTTATGATTATCTGTATATGTGTATAAAACGAAAAGATGACTGACTGATGTATCAACGGACAGCTCAAACTATTGAACGTATTGGACTGAAAATTGGCACACAGATATTATCACGTAGGCATCCACGAAAAAGGATTTTGGGAAATTCCCACGGGATTGGGAAAAATAGATAAATGCGAGTGACACCGCGAGGAATAGCTAGTCACCCTGTATTCTTTCTATGTCGATCAAGTTTTGAAAAAGTACATTATTACCAGGCATTATCCTTACAACATTAGGCCTTCTGCAAACTTGCTTAGTACAAAGCCTATGCAACAAGCAAGACATTCGCAATATAAAACGTCCCGCTAAGCCGATGCTACGTACCGCATCGCGGCAATTTATTGCGCCGTGATCGCTGTATGCGGTCTGGCAACGCACGAGGCCGACCACGCGGCGGCTTAGGAAGTTGTGGATGTGCGATTTTATAATCGCTGGATTTAATCGCGAGTGTGTAATGCGATTTAATAGGATGTGGTTGGTTATAGGCGTTGAATCAGGAGCTGATTCGAATAAAGGATCTATTTTATAATTTCAAGCCTTTTTTGCCGTATGAAATGTGGGCTTCTATTGCACAGAATTGGAGCCCTAAGACAATTAATCGGAAACACGGCAGACCACGGAGGAGGCTGGCGAGATGACTTGGGTGTCTTCCAGGGCGACTGGACACAAATAGCCCAACAAACAGATAGGTAAATAGAAGAAATGGGGGAGGCCTTTGCTCAGAATTGGGACAATTACAGGCTAGTTAAAAAAAGTCTTTTTTGTAAACTAAAACCAAACTGTTGTTTTTGAAATTACATTTGGAACTTTTTATTTGATGAGTAATTCGATCAATCAAAATACAATTTTCTAATGTTCGCGTGTCAGAAACCTCTACTCAATGCTACCAATGCTCAGGGGAGTCAGGACTCCCATAACATCTCCCCCATCTGGCATTGCATTGGTGGGAAAACAGACGCACCCGAGTGAATGTATTTCTGAGTTTTAAGAAAAATATTCAAATAAATCGGTTCCAGATCATATCTTTCTTACTCCATTGGGTTGCCATCTACACTCGCGTTAAACGTGTGACATCCGCTTTAAAACGTGTGGATGCGCGCTATAGTATTTATACAGTCATTAGGGAAATGAAACGCAGCGATATATTGCGTCCTAATCATTTAATGTTGTTTGCTGCATCCGCCAAGGAATTAGTTTATGAATGGCAGAAACTACAATTTATGGTATCATTGCGTTGATCATTTTAGGAAAAGAAAACTTATTTGAGCATTTTGGAGTGTACATCAAAAAGTAATGGTGAGGCACTAAACAAATTTATATGGGATCAATAAGAAAGTATTTTCACCCAGATAAACAGAAACATCAGAATTTGTTCACGATCAGTGAAGATATCACGCAACACTTAGAATAATAAGGATAGAAAATCTCCTCCTTTTTAAGTCGGTTAAATACTGCGTTATTAGCATCAATAAAATGGGTGAGAACACTGTCAGTCTATTGTAAAAATGTAGATATGTATTTAAATGACAAAACGTAGTATTTACCAAGAATATTGTTATAATTAACGATGCACATAATCGATTATGAGGTCACTTTTTAAGGCCAAATTTTCAAAAGTTGCTATTTCCTGGTAGACCTAGCTGTGAAGGATTATTACTGCACTAGAACCCCCAGTAGTTATCTTTAACATAATACGAGTGGAGGGGGGGTTCCAGGCGTCCAGTGCCTGGAACCACTCGTTCATTCTTACAGAATGTCTTTTTGTACCACGCCTATGAAGCACGTTTTAAGGAAGACTTGTCTTCAAATGCCATGACACTGCATTCGTCCTTGCTTCTCAATATCCACGAGTTCCTGGAGATCCAGATCCTGGCACACCACTTTCGCTTCATCTATGCGCATCAAATCATGCATGTTCATCTTAGTCACATTGAATCCTAAAATGCCGCCTTCACCCTTTCCTAAATCCGTGCCCACACGCATGACCTGTTGCAGTAACAACTGGATCCATTCCAGTGTTTAAGTGAAATATAGTCAAATAAAACCATTGTAGTTATCATTTACATTTTTCAATTCACAACCACTGGTGCCAAGTGTGCGTAGAAACTGAATTGAATTCTTACAGCGGTTTTAAAACAGAGCTATTATTGTGTTTTATTTTTGTTTTGTGGAGAATGGTTTTGGTTTAAAAGTTTGGTTCAAAAGTTTTTGTTCTTGGTTTGTAAGGGAATTTATGAATTATATTCGTGTTACTGTTAGGTGACTGGCAACAACACACCCTATTGTGTGGAACTTAAAGCAAAACAATCTTTTATCGGAGTTTTGACAAAGATTATATAATAATGTTTGCGAAAAATGTGTCAAAACACAAGTAGTGTTAGCTGCCAACATAATAATTTACATCACAAACTGTGTAAAAACACAAATGTAATTATCTGTCTGTATATTTATCTTTTTTGCTGTTACATCAAGTAGGTACATATTTTCCAAACCCTTCGGAGAATGTAGGCCTGATGCTATTTTAAGAATAAATCAAAATTTGCGTGAGAAATATCACACAAAAAGTTCGCACCCAACGCAAAGATTGAATTCTACAACATTTTTGAACAACACTAATTCATGTGGCTTTTGCGGCGTGAAAATTGTTGCCTTTTTATTTGACGGTTTACGAGTGGAGTAAGCACGAATATTAAGGCTTTGTAAGTGAAAATTTTATTGTTAGGCTGTGTCGTTATTTCGCTGAATCCGGTGATGGTCGTTTTAGGTTTTTATACTGTGTATATGTGTGTCTCCTTTTTCTTTGAACCGAGTGCTGCGAGTGACGTGTCTTTGAGTTCAATTTAGATGACGAATGGTGGTGAATAAATATAAAAAGAGATGTCTTCTGATACTAAAATAGAATGTGTTATTTATGTGTTGAGACAGATTTGTTTTTGTGATGAAAAACGTGTTGAATTTAATCGGTCGCGGCTTGTACAGTAACGTCGGCTTTACGTTAATGAAACGGCAAGTATTTTTTTTAAATATATGATGATAACTAATACCTAGGTACTGGTTTTTGTAATTTGACGCTATAGTGCACCCAAAAAGAAAATTGCGCTCGACGTCACTTCGATTTCTCATATAACAATTTCAGTAATATCAATTTGGTCTAATTTTGTGAATGATTCAAATCTGTACCAATATTATAAAGCTGAATCTTGTTTGTTTGAATGCGCTAATTTTAGAAACTACTGTTCTGATTTGAAAAAAAGAAGATTTGAAAAATTCAGTGTTAGATAGCCTGTTTATCGAGGAAGGCTATAGGCTATATATCATCACGTTAGTTTAGGTAGGGCCTGTTAGAAACTAAATAACCTAAAATTGACGCAAAGCTCAAATATAATATTTGTCACGTTCATGATGATTTCTTGTCACCGAGACAAAATCGTAACTGTGTACATATTGATAATTTTTTAATAACCTACCAGAATTGGTTTTCTGATCAAAATTACCAAAGAAAAACCCCCTATTACAATAGAACTAGATAGTTAATTTAATTCTAAGCACGTCATAACTACATGTTTGCAGTATAACATAATTACAAAGTTCAAACATCAAACCCTTCCAGAAACTTGTATAAAACAAGTAGATGTTAACAACCACCGCACGTATGTATGTTTGTGTGATTTTAGAAACGTCACGTACACAAATAGCATATGTATGCGTTACTGTTCTCAAGTCAATCCCTCAGAGATAACTCCGAGCAGCCGACTTAAATTTACCTATGAAAATATTATACGGCATTTTCTATGTACTGGTAAAATAGGTTTTTGTGGGGAGGAGTCATATTTTGTGTAGTTTGTTTAGGTATATGGAAGAAAATATTTGTATCAGTGAACATACTATTACGCCTGTTACCCTAAGGGGTTAGGCAGAGGCGTAATAATGTATGCCTACAGTTCGCCGGTATGTTTCGGTCTCGTGTAGAAAGCGATCCTATTGCCACTAATCGGACACAAAATCATACTCCGAGCCGTTAATAAGAATTTCACAGAAAAACCCAACAAACACTGCTTGACCCGGGAATCGAACCCAGGACCTCTAGCTTAGCAGTCGCGCTTGAGACCACTAGACCAATGAAGCTTAATCATAATCATTTGTTTATTTGTGAAACATAGTAATACAATATTGCTTTTAATTATTAGAAATACATACCCAGTGCGTTATGTTTTGTCTTATAGACATACCAATATAATTGTATGTACATTAGATAGAGTCAGATGAAATATATTTAAAATACCAATTCATTCAACTTTTAATCTCCTTTACGATCAAACAACATATTGAAAGAGTCATTTCTTTCTCCAAAAGATTAACACAATCCATTTCTTTGATATATTTAGCCCTACTATCTTGATATAGAGAACTAATAACTATAAATTGTAGACTATTTCAAGATCAAGTCGAGGAGAATATAAATAAATGACGTTTACAGTGGAATATAGTAATAAAGCGTCCATTTTTAGTTCTTGAGGTCGCCGGTCCGCTCCCAAATCCGGATTATATTTTCAAATGGAGAGTACATGGTCTGTGTGTGATTTTGCTGACGTGTTTGACAATTATGGTGAATTTAATGAATAATTGCCTCGATAGCTTAGTCGTTGAAATAATGACAGCAACGTCCGAGGTCCTTGGTTCGGTTCCCAGGTCAGACAAAGTGTTTTTCTATGAAATTCTCAGTTGCAGCTCGCGGTTTGGATTTGTGCTCGCTGGCAATGGGCTCTCCCTCTATTACATGGGACTCTAACCCTTAGGAAAATACAGGTATGATTAAGTAAATAAATAAATCAGGTATGTTTTTCCAGTATATTTTTTATTTCTTCAAGATAAGAAAATTCATACCTATTCTTAAGCAACCTACTGAATAAATATAACTTCCAGAGAAAATCAAACCACGTTCCATCGGCCATATTATAAACAGACGGGAAACGTTAAACAAAAAATGTTCATCCCGAAATTTTCTCCATAAATCATTGTGCGCGGTAAATTTTATCTCAGCCATTTATTTTACCTACTTTTGTGTATAGGGAATATTTACGCGACAAAAGATATGTAGTTATATGAAAATGGATGCACGGCTGATACACATAACGATAGGTATTCAAGTAGACAAAAATATAAGTTTGTCTGTCCATCAGAAACACATCTAGAAGGTGTGAAAAGTTCTAGATAGCAGTTCATACAGCAGTTAAATCTGCTGTTGAATTGTTGTAAGAAAAACTTTGCAAAGGCCGAAAATATCCGAAAATAGTACAATAGCAACTCTTATTGCTTACCCTATATTAGTCTAGTCTTACACTATAGTCTAATAGAGACAGAGAGATAAACAAACTGTCATTATTTAGAAGGATAAGGACCTATACCTACCACTATGTCAGATAGTCGCTAGCCGCTAATTAAATTCAAAAGGAACATTTGTGTGAAATTAACTGTCAATTGAACGATAACTTACTAAATCGTGGTGAAACCTAACTGTAAAACAACAACATCTTAACACCCAGTAAAAAAAGATCTTTCTACATGAAAGAAATCTAGTGCATAAGTGAGAAACCGCGCAATTACACCGCATGTAAAATGAGTGCCAAAATTGTACCGCGCAATGAGCACGTCTGGCTTGCATGTTACACTTCGCCTTTAGTATGTACTTGCTCTTAATATCCTGTAGCATTAAATTTCTATTCAAGTATTAATTAATTTTACTTTTAAATATAAAAATAATAAATATGTTCAAACGAAGTTGACGATTAATAGTGTTTATAAAATGAGATGAAATCAAACATTAGGTAGTCAATTCAGTTTATAAATTCTATTAAATATTACAATAAATTTAATTGTAATATACCTACGTCGTTTTTGTAAAGTCAAATTACACATTAAAATGTTATAAAATTTACCTTTCAATTGAAATATAATTAAAATAATGGCGGTCACCCAAGTCTTAATGAGGCTTATTATATTGTTGACTGATGTTTATTTTTCTTAGAATATCTAATAATAAAGCAACAAAGAAATCGGAAAGTCGGTGCCAAACAGACATCAACGAAAGTCATATTTAAATTAAATTAGTAGTTTGGCACCGCCTCCAAATTAAAATCATAATGCCAATATGTACCTGTTATTTTTTGCTTTTTAGTTCCCAGGTGTTTTTTGGAAGCGGTTGGTTTTTGTTTAAAAATAATTAATTTTGAGAGTTTAGTGGAATATATATGTATTTTATTTTGTTCCTATTATATATATTATATGGGGAGGCCAACTAAACGCACTGCCCGGCACAAACAGCGAGGTTTCTGAGAAAACGAAAATATAATTTTTTTTAAACTTTCTTAGATTTTTTTAAAACCGCTCACCAGATTTCGATATATGGGACCAATCTGGAAGCATTAGTTTTCGAATAAAATAAGAATCATCAAAATCGGTTCACCCAATCGAAAGTTGGTAATAAAAAATAAAAAAGGTAATAAAAAAAACCAGTCGAATTGAGAACCTCCTCCTTTTTTTGAAGTGGTTGAAAAGATCTATATACACCATAACAAATTATAGTGGATTATAACTAATTATTATAATCCACTGTGATGCTAAACCTATTATTATAACTAATTTAAATTCATATTTAAAACATTTATTCGAGTTTCAAAATTTTTATTATCTTCCCAAAAATTCGCAGGCGTTGCCGGGCGCGGCGACATACTTAGACTACGCGGCATAATGCGAAAACGGCCGCACGCGCCCGATGTGTTAACCTCATTATTTATGAATGCTGTTATGGGCTCAAAATTTCTTACGCCTGAATTATTTAATCTGCTTTTCCATTACGGTTTCGCTAGAATGACACAATTTATATTCAGAGCGGACGTTCAGAACTCATAGTATAACTTTATGGAAAGATTAGGGATGAGATCAAAAATTAAAATACGTTACGTTCTCGTATCGTTCGCGTGGCGTCGCGTTTTACGAGTATAATATTTGGAAGCTTTGGAATGGACGTGTGCTAATCATAAAATGACGTAATAAGAAATGAGCGGGTCTTTTAGCGAATTACGAGCGTACATCCTAATATCAAATGAAAAGATGTGACTGTATGTAGATATTAAAATATAATGCCTAGTAGTTATCGTGCCTGCGCTTGAGAACCTGGGTTTGATTTCCAGGCAGTGTTATTGAGTTTTCTATGCAATTCGCAGTAGCAGCTCCGAGTGTGAATTTTGACCGTTTAATGGCAATAGACGTGTCACTTTTACATGGTACCAAAAAACATAACGGCGAAACCTTTCGGGTAATAACGGCACTATAGTACTTATCTACCTATTTCTTCAACATAGAAGCTTCTTATCTGTCGTAGTAGGTACTTAGTAGTGGAGCAAGTAATTATTTAGCCAAATTCAGAGACACTTTCATTTACATAATTATATAATATTCAACATACAATGGAATTGTTCTATATACAATATAAATAAGTATTCTTTATGCACCGTGGAGTTTTTGTCGTTTTAAGTACGGAAGGATGGCATTGCACTGAATGTAACTTTTACTATGGAGCCAACCCTGGAATCTGAAAAAAATATAATAATATAAACTGTTCCATACATTTTGTCGAGTTCAGTGTACATAAATGTATGGTAGGTACAGCTGATAATTTTTTTATGATTCCAGAGTTGTTCATAATGATCAGTAGAATGCCATCCTTCTGTACTAAAAATGACTAAACAGTAACGGTGTATGTATAACATAATTATATCTACTTATAATTTAAAACTTATCAAACCGTAAAAGTATGAAGAAATTCGACTTACACAGTCACACAAAATACGCCTTGAAAAGATCCTATCTTTGTCAGTGAAAATACCTCAGAAATACTCAAACAAAACGCTTCTATTGTAAACTGCAGTACCCGTGAAGGGGCCACTTTACGCATTCACAGTTCATATCAAAACTGCTGAGATGTTACGTCACAACATTGCGACGTAAAGCTTCAAGCTGCATTGTTTACTTTCGTTACAAGCACAAAAGTGTAATGCATACAATTTACTGTTAATTAGAATTTTCGACTGAAGTGAGTAGATTTTATTTGTGATGTTGTTTTGTTTATAGTTTAGAGAGGGTAACGATATACTTTTCATATTCCAATTAGATACTATTTTATTACATACCATCACGCCTGTATTTGGCGGAGGGGAAGGCAGAGGTGTGTACTACTCACAGCTCGTGGTTTTTTAAGTCCTATTTCTCAGGTCTAATTGAAATAAAATATTTGAATTTGAATTTAAAATTTGACACTTGACGTCAACCAACGAATTTCGGAGGAAAATCCAATTAGGTACATTTTGTTTGAACTGGAAATCGAACTTAGGACCTCAGGCGTAGCAGTTACGTTTACGTCATTAGGCTAACAAGACAGTTCTACCATTTTGTTAATAAGCACAATT
This sequence comes from Acronicta psi, assembly GCA_946251955.1. Taxonomy (NCBI): domain Eukaryota; kingdom Metazoa; phylum Arthropoda; class Insecta; order Lepidoptera; family Noctuidae; genus Acronicta; species Acronicta psi. Next base: position 1,424,808 of record OX276475.1, on the reverse strand, counting down.
ATAATTATAGTTATTGTCGTATCATATGTCGTAAGTATTTACGAATAATACAAACAGGTCATTGAGATTTAAAGCTTGATAATATTGTAGTATATATATAGTTTTGACTTTGAAGGTTAAAAAGTAAAAAAAAAACTATAAATTACTATCAAGTTTTGGAAATTCAAACTTAATTATATTCTTGACAAAGTTCAAATTCCCCCGCATCGACCCTAACTTTCATCTATATCTGGATGTACTGCGACGACCTTTAAAGATATTACACAATAATTTTACTCATTAAATAAAATTAACTTATTCAGACGAGGGTTGAATACCGAGTAGTAGTTCATTTAACAACGCAACTTTAAACATAATACAGTACAATAGCTTGAATTTGAATGTCATACCTTTGTTATCTTCGCATAATAGAAATATTCTAGAAAAAAAAATGTCTGGCCTAATGGTGCTTTTATAGGCTAAATATTCTTTGTAGTTTTTGCATTAATAAATGTTAAATATCTTAAAAAAGAAAAACACGATCTGCTAGGGTTCTAACCTGCGACCCTCCGGTTCAAATCAGTACGCCAGAGGCTTTAGCCAACTAAGGTACCGAGACACTTGGCTGTGATGTCGAATTTTGCTTTCTACATCTTAAGGTGACGTAAGCAACATAATATATTGATGACACGTCATAACTGTGTTTTCAACCGACATGAAAATATTAACACAACTAAATAGTAAGAATATATTTAAAAAAAAAAACTTTTTTTTTTTTAATATTTTACCCACGAGATGACTATTAGGAATACAAAAATCTCAGCACGGTGGGCAGAAACGCAAAGAAATTAAGACCTTATATTAATATGACAAAGTTTTAAAATAAAACTAAGACTCACCCCTGGTAGTGTCCGTTTCTCATGGAGAGCCGACTGAGCGCTGGACGCGCTTTCCGGATTGAAGTATGTTAAAAATGCACACCCTGCAACAATAGAAGATAACATTTTACATTGCTTTCATAGCATACCATCACGCCTGTATTCCCCGAAGGGTTAAAGCAGAGCTGTACTAATTTACACTAACATTGCCATCAACCAGGCACAAATTCACCTTTGAGCTGCTACTGGGAATTTCACAGGAAAACCTAACAATACTTTGCTCAACCCGGGAAATTGAAGCTAGGACCTCTAGCGTAGCAGTCAAGCTTGGGACCAACTTGGCTCGTTGGTCTCTTTCATAGACAAGAAATTAAAAATTAAATTCTGAGTTTTGAGTGAGATCTAAATACCCGACCCGTAGCGTAAAGGCCAATCGCTCAGTCAGTACGCAATTCAATCAAATCAGTCTATACATTTGCTATACTAGAGATAGAATTTTGAAACATCGTCCATACAAATAAAAATTAATCAAAATTGTATCCGTAGTAAGCAATACTATTGACAGATTACCGGACGGGGCCAGACGTAAGAAAAATACCTCTAGAACTGTCATAGTTTGCTCGTAAATCTGCATTCACATTACCTCTCAACGTAAAGTGATGTACGATCAGCGCCATGTTGTAATTATGTTACATCATCATCGAGTTAGCAATAATTTAGTGTTGTGACAGTTAATTATAATTGCCTCTATTCATACCTTTACAGGTAGTAAGATAGTCTTAGTCAGAACTCGCAGTATGTAGTAAGTGCCATACAAATTTCTTTATTGCGATGAAATCAGCGTCAAGCACTTGTGGCCTGACTAAATGCTGAACTGGGCCTATTTGGCGCAGCCGCGAGGCACAGACATTATTATATTATTTTTCTTTTCTTTGTTTATCTATATTGTTTTTGTTGCTTTTATTGTTAAAAATATGTCTTGTACTGTAAATTTTTTTCGATGTACTTATGTTATAAACCTTTTCATCAAATATGTTTATTTGTAGATTATAGGTAGAATATGCTGTTAAGGTATAAAGTAATAAACGCTATGTTCGCTATGTTTTTCCAACCCGTGAGGTGTATATTACAAAGTGGAATCCAGGATACGATCGATAGGTAAGTGGTAATCTATAGTCTCTGCCCTTCCCCAATGGGAGACAGGCGTGAAGCTATGTATGTATAAAGTGTTATGTAAGATAATATGCGAACTCAGGCGATTCGAATCTATTCGACGTGACCTCACCTTAAGACATTGATGTGATGTTGAAAGACAAATTTTACACAACAAGCAGTAAATTGGTAATTATTTATACTCAACCAAAAGGACGCAGGTAACTGCCTGAGATCGATTTTTCGAATTATTACAGTTTGCCCCACCAAGCCACCCCACTGTGGCACAGTGGCTGATGGACTGGTGGAATGGTGGCCGGGGACTGGAGTGCCTTAAAGTTCGCAGTGGAATCTGCCCCACTAAATAGATTTAGTTAATAGTAGGGCATTTTCCACTCCAGACTCCAGTAGAGTCGACACTTCAGAGTATGTGTGGATAGGTTAGCTAATATTGTATTATTGGTTTGTAAAATGTTTAAGTAATATGTTCACATTGCTGGTATCATTAGATCCTTTCGCAAAAATATATATCATAGGAAATACATTTTAATTCTTAGAAAACGATCTAATAAGTTTATTTCTCCCCAAGACCATCATAGATAATGCATGACAGCCGACACAGACTTCGTATCTGTAATATCGACAAACACGATAAAAAATTAAAATTCCGTTGCAGTGTGTCGCGTGGAAAATGTCCGCTGATATGTGTTCGGATTACAGTCGGCGTCGCTTTATTTGTCGGCGACGATGTCCGTCGAATGGGAATGAGTCGATCGTGTTATTGACGGGCCGTTACACGTTAGTGCACCTTGCTAACCGAGTTTTTGGAGTGACAAGTTGTGTTGTTTTTGCCTACTCCTGCGAGAAAAAAGCGTGAGTGTGAGTGTGAGCGTCTGTTGTCTAGTGGTTCGAGTACCGGACTGCTGATCACGAGGTCGTGGGTTCGATTCCCACAAGACACAAACATTTATGTGATGAATTGAGGTGTTTGTTTGTCTAGGTGTTTCTTATATATTATAAGTATGTATTTACAAAAAAAAGTATATAAGTATTATATTCATTGTCTAGTACCCATAGTACAAGCTCTGCTTAGTTTGGGACTAGATGGTGCTGTGTAAAAATGTCCCAAGATATTTATTATTTCCATAATTGATCCCTAGTTATAAGTTTACCATCTGTATATACATTATGGAACGCAATAAATATTTAATTTGATTAAACATACCGACGAACTGTCAGTGAACATTTAGTACACTTCTGCCTAACCCTTGGGTATACAGGCGTGATGGTATGTGCTACTTTTTAATAAAAAAATAATTATACATAATATGTTTTCTGAACCCACTTTGGTAGGTAAGTAGGTACTTTGAAAAATAACAAAAGACAACCTCTGTGATAACAGAAGCGTCACTTAATAATTTGAGAAGCTCGGCGGCGGCGGGGGTCGCAGAAGATCGCACTGTCATGTAGCATGCCCCGACCATTTGTCTGTGTCGCGTTTTAAAAGGGCAGCATTGCAGTACTATGTACAGTCAACAAAAGAGATAGATAAGTTTACAGGCCAAGCTAATGATATAGCTAAATATTTTTTTTATTTACCTAAGGGTTTGGGTACGTAGGCAGTTAACAATACCTGTGCTCTAACACATTTGGCGTAATATATTATTACACATTTTTTGTCAAAACACAGATGTATATTTATGCCTGTACACTTATCTTTTTTGTTGACTGTACATGCATTGATATAATAATAGCGTTTTACATCTCACGTATGTTATTGTAAATAGCTTCCTATCTTCAATCTACTCTTATGTACTTTTGTGTTTTGTTTTTTTGAACGGAAAACCTTAATGAATAATCTGCCACTATGGAAAAGGCTCATGATTTCTCTACCACCTTAGGAGGGGACTCGGTTTCAAGAATTTATTTCTCCAAAGAACTTTACAATGTTCGCTTACAAGAGAAACAATAATTATCCTACTCTCGACTCGTACTCAAAACCGCAGTTGCCTTCCATGATTAGTAATACTTACCATGCCCGTGACAGGCTATGGTTCGATACAACCATCAGACCCCAACAAAGGGTGAAGCCTGATCTCGCTTACTAGTTAGAGGATCCATGCCGCCGCCTAGGGCTATTGTCTGATCAGGCGGTGGACTCCTCGAGTCAGCCACCTACAGGCCGCGACTTATCGAGGCCGGGGGTCTGATTGCGTCCTCCCGGTGCATCTACTATGGATCAGGAGTTGGTTGCTACTCTCTAGGTACCGTATTTTTTTCTATGATTTTTTTTACTTCAAGATTTTCACAGGAAATCTCCGGATCATATTTTCACAAAGAAAGCTCCTTTATGATCTCGAGTAAACACCATGAAATCCTTTTAATCCAATGAGTATTCCTTTAATTGAACGGGCACAGGCTTGAAGATTAACACCTAATAAGGACCCCGAAATGTTTCATTACACAAATAATCTCAATTTCATGGTGTCTTTACCCAAGTAATCCTACCCTTAACATTAACAAATAAACACAATTCACCCCCACAATTAATACCCCAGATAATTAACGTCCCAGAACCGGGACATTTCTTTACGAAAATAAACGAAAGCCTTTACTGGGAGCTTTAAAAATTATGACTTGGCAACATCGAATGGACCGGAAATGTATAGGCGCAGGAAATGAACCCGTTAGCGCAATCCAAGATGGCGGCCAGGAAACTGTGCAGCCGATTTATTCGTGTTTCTGGACCATAGCAGATGAAATGCTCTATTATGACGTATGGTAATGTGCTGCAATGCTTTTAAAAGGATAACTGTGATTTATAATATCTGTCGATATGGAGTTACGGTGGCTTTGGGATTATGGGAGTGTTCTGAGCGGGTGTTGCTTCCGCTGCTCTTATTGTTCTAGCTGCACAGATATTTTGCAGGCTTACATAAATTATACATACCTACTGTATCTATCAACAAATTCTAATGAATGGAGGCCCTGCCTTGACTAAAATATAAAACTGACGTTCATAAACTACTTAGTAAGAATTTTATCTTGATAATTGATTTTGACTTTGATTTTTAAAGTGATGTGGGAACCTCGTCTTGAATACTATTTGACTTTTACCTTCTTTTTAAATAATTATTTTGTTGTTTATTATTAAATAATTATTTTGGTGTTTTCATAAAGCTGATATATTTCTATTTAAATATAATTATATTCATATTTATGTATAATTTATATTTATGTATGTATACGTACCTTCAATGTGCATTAAATATTAAATAAATAAATTGTCATTAATTTTTTTATTGAGTTTATATTATAAAAAAGCAGTTTGAAATAATGATGTCAAAGGCCCCAACTCAAACACGTCACTTAACATTAATGAATCGTTGAAACAAACAGTGGAAAACTATATCATGGCCCATTTTTAGATATTTGCGTTTGTTGTCAGTGTACTAAGATATACTGGGCCTCTATTAGCTAATGATTCATTGGGTCAAGTGACGTCTATGAGTGCGGCCTAAAATATCCTACATTTATATCAAAAGCCATCACGTCACATCAACCTTTTAGACAATGCAGGCATCCGCCTTCAAAGTCAGAACTGTCCATCTATTGTACGCGTAACCCGATCCGTTGCAGACGAACCACACTTTGCTCTGAGAGGATTGTTAGCTACGAAAAGCAATTGACAGACGTGTCGTAACAAGCCTTCGAATGTCATTCAATCACTTGTTTGAGCTTGCGTCAATGTTTTTGGAAACAAAATTGCAATAGAAACTGTAGTAAGAGTCGAATGGTATGAGTTGGGATTAGAATCGTTCTAACTCTAAATGTATATAAAATGTATTATATCATCACGACTGTATACTCCGAAGGGTTGGGCAAAGGTGTTCTACATATGACACCTACATATTCGAGGTTATTTTAAGGTTCTACTTATATATTAAATGGCAAGTATTGCCAACAGTAAGACATAAATCCGTTCTTCGGATATCTATAGAAAAGCTCTTACCCTTTGCCCGACCTGGGAATCGAAACCGGGACCTCATGTAGAAGACCAATGAGATTGATTATAATTTTCAGATTTAAATTATTATATCAGTGAAACTGATGGTTTGTAGTGCCCATATAGTTAACTGCATTTGCCCGTGACTTCGCTCCAGTAGAAGTTAAATTTTTCCCCCATTTTTGCAACATTTCTAATTTATACTTAGATCTTTTTAGTCTTAGCGTGATGATATATAGCCTATAGCCTTCCTCGTTAAACAGGCTATCTAACACTGAAAGAATTTTTCAAATCGGACCAGTAGTTCCTGAGATTAGCGCGTTCAACCAAACAAACAAATAAACATACATACAAACAAACAAACTATTCAGATTTATAATATTAGTATAATATTAAACAAAGGCCTATATTATTAAATATATTTGTTAGAATTGCCTCTTGAACATACAATTGAAATTCTCTTGTAATATTCACTGAACCATAAATTTCATACATCCCCAAAACAAATTCAACACAAATTCTGCAGTAGCGCAATCCTGACACGATTTTGAATATCATTTCATTAGCTGAGCAGCTTGGAACAAATGAGACTGTGTTGTTTGATCAAGCACAAAGCTTGCCCGGCTGCTACTACTAATAATGGTCTTGTTTTAATGTTGAATTTGCACATGTACAGGTTTTATGAGATTATATTCAAAGGCATGCTGAGTTTCGGTGCTAGTTGCAATTAGAATCTAGTATAATAGCAGCCAATCTGGAAGGCTTAAAAGAATTGGTACGGGTTGTGGAGGTTTCGAGACCGGGAACGGAGTCCCAGATTCCACTTTTAAATACAATAGATATTTTTTAAATGGGTGGGTAGTGAAATTGACGACGTCTGTGGTCTAGTGGTTCTACTACGGGACTGCTGACCATGAAGTCGTGGGAATATAAGTGCATGAACATAAGTGTTTGAACATAAAGAATTTAAATTTTTATTCGTCTGGGTGTTTCTTATTATTAGTATGTATTTACAAAAAAAAGTATACAAGTATTATATCCATTATCTAGTACCCATAGTAAAAGCTCTGCTTATTTTGGGACTAAATGGGGCGGTGTTAAAATGTCCCAGGTTATTTATTTATATCGATACCTAAGTAGTTTTACTGGGTATTAAATTTTACTAGGTGAAGGCTAGCTTGGTGGACTATAGGTACTTAGCCTTATTCTTCTCATTCTGAAAGACGCCCATTGTGCCCAGTGAATGGTTTGATGATGATTAAATTGAACTGAGCCGAAAATTTTTAAGTTGATCGTAACATATTTTGATGTTGATCGTAACGTATCGGCGTACAAATAAAGTACGTTCGCTAGTTTTAATAATACCGCTTTAAAATGGGACTTAAATAAATTCCAATGTTAATAAATAAATAAAAAAAACGCAGCCTTGCAAACAGGCACATGTACGATAACACGATTTTGTATAAACCGATTGCATCGTATCAAATAAGCGCGAAAGCATGCGATTAGTGCACCGCGCTAATTTACGCTGGCCAGTCGAATTTGCATCGACGCCGACCGCAACGAGCCACAGCCCGCTAATTAGTAGTTAGCCGCTTTTATTTCCGAGCCCGCGTTATCTAAGCCGCTGTAATCGGCTACTGTAACGCCCAGCCGTGCCTATGCGCCTCTAACATACGGTTTTCGGTGTTTTATAAAAAGTTGCTGTTGTTTTTAAACGGGGCAGTAACTTATTGTCTTTGTGATAGGTAGTTGCTGTGTGTGGAGTTGGAGAAAGTTTGTGTGGTGTGATTAACTACAAAAAACTATTGGTAAGGATTTTGATTAAATGGAGATGGTGTGATGATAACAGATTTTTTATCGCATAACACAACATACCATCACGCCTATATTCTCCGAGGGATAAGGCAGAGATGTACTAATGAACACCTACAGTTCACCGGTATGTTTAGGTCCCATGTACCTAATAGGGGGTGAGCCGAGCACAAATCCTAACTGCGAACTGCTGAGAATTCCAATAATAAAACCAACAACACTTTTCGCGACCTGGAAATCGAAGAGGACCGCGTAGCAGTCGCGCTTAAGACCACTAAACTAACAAGGTATTTTGAAATCTTCTTGTATAACAATTTTACTACAGCTACCAAAGCAACTTCCATAAGTTGACTTCAAATTCTAGAGACAATAGAAACAGAGGTTCATGGTCTTAAAATATGAAGTTTCCTCTTTCAAATAAACCTTGTGAAACAGGTAAACTACTGTTCTAATTAGTTTTCTTTGTGCACTTCGTCTTCACAACATTCAGAGCGGCTTCTAGGAAAACCATCTTGAATTACAAACTTTCAACTACAAAGAATAAAATATTACACAAGACATAAAGAGACCCTTAACGAGGCAGATTTTTTGTTTATTGTGGTCTTATTTTTAGCGTCTCGATGCACTACACAGGATGTTCAGAACTCATCTTGGGGTTGGCGCAGTATCTTTTTTTCCATACATATCTATTAGCCTTCATTATTCAACTCCTTTGTGGTCAAATCCATTCTCACACAGTCCATCCATCTTTTCTTTGGTCTTCCTCTTCCCTTATATCCATCCACATTCATGCTCAAAACCTTTTTGGTAACATCATCACATGTCCATCATACCACGATTTTAAGCGGTTGCTGCACAACGTTTAAGTAATTATTAATCATTCGGGTGTTTTCTTCAACTTCGTTGGTATCAGCCTCCAGTCTAACTAGATGCATCTGAATATCAGCGATTTATACGGAGGCACTGCGACCAGAACTGTTTCTGGGCAATACCGATATCTGGGTATTCTGGATGTCGGAATCTGGCATCCGACGACCTCCATCGATTGTCATAGGTGTGTGACAACCGAGATCGGCGGCTCTCCGAGGCACAGAGGGTGGTAAGAAGACATCATCCATTAATCATCCATTCATATCCTTATCCATCGTATCAAAAACAGCTTTTTTTAGTAGTAAACGAAACTATCAGAAACGTAAGTCACCTATTTAAACTATGCTCAATTTATAGCTGTAATTTCGCCGCATGCACCTTTTCCTTCAAAGTGAATAGATATTTATGATAGTTCGTGGCAAAAGCACAGGTAAAATTGTAGTGCTTCCCTGGATGAGCTCTTTGTCAAAGAGCTTTACGACTACTAAGCCATTCAAACAAGTAGAGGTAGTTTTATTACGTCATAAAAAATACTTCAAAGATAAACAAAGTACGGTAGCGCAATTATACCCATAACAAGAGAACGCAAAGTTAATTTTAATGAGAATAACCCTAAATTATGAATTTCGAATCGTTAATGAGAAAAAAACTAAAAAAATCCGAAGTCTACACTCGGGGAAAGTTTCCTTCCTTCAGAGACGAGTGAAAAGATGCAACGCTGCAGGTTCTGTACAAAAACATTCAATAGAAATACGTTCTAAGTATATTTTGCTGACATTGAAAATACGAACTTGAAAAGTAGATTTTAAGAGTTATTTTAGTTCGTGGATATGTTGGATTAAGGTAGTTTTTTGTTGAGAGTCCAAAAGTTTGCTTTCAAGTTTACATTGTTGGGTGAAATTAGTTCCAGTTGGATGTCAGAAGAGATATAAAGTGTATTCTATCTAGTCCGTCGGTTGCGTGCCGGCCGGCTACCGGTCTATTTGCATTGAAACGATCGGTCAGGAAGCCGATAAGATTGTCTATAGCACGTCATCATTTGTGTACTTTGGCAATATTGACTTTTTTATAGGGTTTGCTCACGCTTTCAAGGGTGGATTGTGGTAGGTATGTCAATAGCTTTTGTTTTGACGACGTCTGTGGTCTAGTGATTCGAGGGCTGATCACGTGGTCGTGAGTTCGATTCCCACAGGACACAAATATTTATGTGATGAATGAATATAAGCATTTGTGTTTGTTTGGGTGTTCGTTATATATTAACCTACAAATTTACAAAAAAATATAAGTTCATTGTCTAGTACCCATAGTACAAGCTCTACTTAGTTTGGGACTAGATGGCGCTGTGTAAAAATTACTAAAAATATTTATCTATATCTAATGTCTCACATCTGAATTGTTTAACGTGTCAATAGTTGAATATCAACTGTACTGACTATAATTATAGCTTTTTAAATGTAATTTATGTTAGCAAACGAGTAGACGAGCCACGTGATGGTAACCAGTAACACCAGAGGAGTTGCTGGTGGGCTTCGACAGCTCAATGGTTCTTTCGATTATCCAATAGAAAGTAGAAGGATGTTTTAAATAATGAGTAGTGGATTACACTCAAGTAATCGCAATTATTATTTTGTAGGTAACTCATGCTGTGGAAGAGTAAACAACCAAAACATTAATTAAACCTACTTACGCAGAAAATGAAATTTAAGCTTAGAAAATATTTCATTTAAACTCGGCTTCCAACTAAAAGATGAAAGCGCAATCATAAACGGCTTTACATTTCCCTTATTTAAAACGATGACGGCAAAAAATTGCAAAATTAAAAGTTCATAATACAGTTTTCTTTTGAAAGTAATTCGATCTATTTCGAGGCGGGCCCGTCTTGGGGCGCGCCTTGACTAAAGGCCCGATGCCTCGAGCGGAATTGCATTATCACCGCGTTTTAATTAGCCTCTCGCAAAGAAATATGTATAAACATAACTGTGCTTCATACAGCTGCAAAGAAATATGGACTGGATAGCCAAGTATACGCTTTTTGGGTTGCATTTTGTTTGGATTTCTTAAGTGTTCATAGTACATTTTGAATGTTGTAGTGATATTAATATTATATTTATTTATAGTCTCCAATATTAGGATTATCGTTACGCTAACTAATAACCAGTTAATTTAAATAACTTTATAGGCATCTATATCAACAATGTTTGTGTCGAAACGTACAGTGATTTCAGTGATGAGAAGGTACCAGAATTATACTCGTATCGCGTTAACAGAAATACTTAGATATCAAATAAAACACGTACAGAACTTCACTGGTCACTGTAAGGAACCAGATTATCTAAGAATACATTTCGCAACATTTTCTCACACTCCATAAATTCTTGTTTTAACCTCGCTTGTCACTTTATACTCCATAGATCCTCATTCTAAATACAAAAATGTTGGTAACCGGGCTTAACCGGGATAAGAATAAAAGAGATGTGGCAAAATTGGGTATTGAGATGAAAATTGATCGACATTTTAAACAAAAAAGACAACCAATTTTCACAAGTTTTGATTAAAACCCAAAATCAATATTTTTATTTGTAAAAAAAACCGAAATGCCAAAAATACAGTAAGGTATATGCGAAAATCTAATAAAGCAACTGTATAAAACATTTAGAAGAGATTAAAATAAAAGTTGCAAGTAATAATTCTAAAGAGACGGAATTAAGACACTTTGCCATTAGCACGTTAATTAATAGAGAATTCGTCGGTGAATTTATTGCAGTCCCCGGTTTGCAGACAAATGAGCAGCTGCAAAAAGTGTTTGGGGATAATCCTAATGAAGTTTATATTGTTAAAGAACCACTTTTAAGAATAATTATGTTCTGTAAATTTTGATTCAGTTGAAAATCACCTTGAAGAGAACTAATAAAAAGTGGGATTTATTTACACTCGATTAAATGTAGATAAATATGTAGTTGAAACTAAATTTTGAAAATAAAATATGAAACGTGTTATCTCAGCAACTCTGCCGTCCTCAAGCTAAAATGCCGTTATCTGACATCTGGCCGATTTTGACTTTTTAATGCCAACACAATCAGAAGTCGAAGTCACAGTCAAAAAGTAGTTTTGGTACATAATGGCATTTAAGCTCGAGGACGGCAGAACTGACAATTTCATTTTGCCTTCATCATCCACAAAAAATCACCAACAATACAATTGAATGCAGCCTTCAAAGACTTTGCCTTAAAACACAAAACCGTTTCAATAAACCAAAAGAATTTATATCCCCGAAACTACACACGTTCGTGACACAGCATTGTAAGTCTGTATTCTCATTTTTAATGTAAAAACAAAATTCGTGGCCAGTAAAATATAATCCACAATCTAGCTGATCGGCCGCGGGTCGTACATTCATTTGTTTATTACCCTGCATCGTCCGACGGCCTAAACTTTTTGCCTGCTCTTTTCCAGCTAAATTCTTTCTTGGCAATTTGCACATAGCTACCTTGCTGTTTGCGTTTCCTTTCGGTGGCAGATTTGTTGGCTTTTTTACTACAGTGGCCAACGTTTTTCTTGTTTAATTACGTAATAATACAGTGGATTCCAGAGCCCGGTCTTTTTGCGGGTCTTTGTTTTCACCTTTTTGCCAACGTTTTTCTACATTGAACTTTTGGCCATCAATGTTTTTCTTTTCGTTTTTAACATTGTTTCTGTTAATTTTGTTTCTTTGATCCTGAAATTGAAATAGTTTTGTACGAAATTGCTTAGTTTCTTTCAATTCAGATTCCCTTATTTTTATTGCATTGTTTACATGACCTGAGACGTAATTTCAGATAAGTTTTTTGTATCTGTAAAGCCGAAGTCTGTTTTACCCTATATTTTATTTCTCCACTGTAATCCTCAACACCAAAAACAGCTTCCACATATCCAATGCTCGAAACGCCCAAAAAATCCAAAGGAATACGCCCGAAAAATACAAAAATAAAATGGGAAACAAAAAGCGGGTATCCGTGGAGCGCAAAACACTAGGTCTCGTTCACACTATAGACGCTACAGTTTCGGGTGCGGGTTAATCCGCCGCTGGCCGCCTCGGGAATTAGTATTCTTCTAGCGTCCCCACGCGGAAAAAGTTGGACTTAAAAATTTGAAGTTGCATATTTTCCTGGAGGTAAAACTGAATGCTGGCTGGATAGAGATACGGTGGATGTGTAAATTCTTAATGCAAATAAAATGTGGGCGAAATTTCTTCTGTAGGATTTATGAGGTAAAGCTAAGGTATGTGATTTTGAATTCAGATTCAATAAGGTAGAAATTTCTCGTACCAACAATCAGAAGTACCATAGTATATTTACATATTATATGTGTAACGATTTCTATCTCTGGTACTTACTCACTTTATTATTAACCATTGACAAGTCAAGACTATCTATTTAGTGGTAGAAGTATTTCTAGTATCTTAACGTTATATAATATATACATAATATGTAAGCTTGTTTCAAATAAAAACCTTTTACGAATATATTAAAGTACTACAAGACCATGAACATTTTACTTAAGTTATAACGGGTTATAACCAAATAGTAAGTACCTAGTTACGCTATGTTTAATGTTTCATAAGTACTAGTTCATAATTCATCTGAATATAATCGCATATAACATGTAGTTACATTGTTTATTATTTAATAAAGTGGAATCCCACAAGTTTACGGCTTCATCGCAGTTCAGAACTTACTTAGCCAAATGGCTAGAGTTTGTTCGTCCAACAATTTACATTCGTTTCATGATACGAAACAACTTTCCACCACTAGGTACTGTTCAGTAAAATTGACACGCCTTTTACGATACACAGCTTAATGATAAGTTCCTGTTAAATTACTTGGCAGATAATATCATAAAAATTTTGTTCCCTTTTTGAATTTATCTGGTAGTTAGCGGCTCTCCAGACATATAAGAACAGGCTTGTATTATTACATATTAACAATTGTATTTAGATCTAGATTATAGAGGCATCACCTTAACAATGTGCAATTGTCTGAGGAAATAGTACAAACCAAATATGATATGAAGATGATAGATTATAAATGTGAAAGTTTGTGAGGATGGATGGATGTTTGTTACTCTTTCACGCAAAAACTACTGAACGGATCTGGATGAAATTTAGCACAGAGATAGATTATAGTCTGGAATAGCACATAGGCTACTTTTTATCCCGGTAAAATGTATGGTTCCCTTGGGATAGCGGGCGAAGCCGCTGGCGGAAAGCTAGTCATTTATAATATTAGACCGGAATGATTTTTTATTTACTACTAGCCCACCCAGCATAGTCTTGTTCCAATTTCAATAAACCTTACAAAATACCATGAAAAAAAGACGTTCAGTTTATCCAGAGATTAATTTTTTTCCGGATTTTTTCCAATTATTATTTCCATAAAAACCGAATTCAATTCTATTCATTCAAAGACTATTAAGAAAAATGTTATCCAAATTGGTCCAGACTTTCTCAAGTGATGTACTTACCAATGAATAGAGATACAACAAACTGCTTCTAAACCATGCGAATATTACATTTCCTCTCAACGTCGTGACGGAAGAATAAAATACCATTATCATCTTTAGCGAAAATGATCGTGTGCTTGCTTATAAACACGGGACCCTGGCAACAGGCCAGCTCCAGCCAGATTGAATAACAAATCAAAATGGCTTCCAGTATAAGGTATTAGGTAAACTAAACACAAGCAAAACAATACAATATTTTCTAATTCTCATTATTCACGTTATTTCCAAGTGGTTGAGTTAATTTTCTTTGCAAATTCAAGTAATGCTATAATTAAAAAACACATTTCTTACAATGGTAACACACGCACAATTTTTTGCAGCGGCAATCTATAATGCCGCGATATAATCACTGGCAACTGAATTGCATTTGTGTCGGGGTGAAAAAAAAAAGCAAGAAATGCGTATGCGTGAGCTTATTCGCGTGCGTGATACTTAAAAACAACCCTGTTACTGCTACTTACAATTAGTATAAGCAGTAGCTTATTTTTTTATAAAAGTTTAAGCGAATACAGGGTCTTGAACCCTTTTGCCGTAGAAAAAAATTAAAAATGTTCAATTTAAAAATAGAAGTATGTTTTTCTTGGAAAAACTTGAAAATGGTATTGTCTATTAGAGGACTATCCTTAGAGGCTATATCTTGGTATTTTTTCATATTTGAGTTTGTTGTCAGTGTACTAAGATATACTGGGTATCTATTAAGTAATGATTCATAAGTTTAAGTCACGTCTTTGAGTCCGGCCCTTGGTGTGGTTTTGCACTACAAACACAATATTTTTACTTAAAAATATAGAGGTGGTAAGTCACACGCGAGACGACAATCACAATCGCCAATGAACTAAAACATTCACAATATTTGCATTGCAGACTTTGTTAGCTACGATTGTCGATAACACGACATTGACATTGCTACATTATTTCCACCATAACCTACACGCTATGTAAAACAGGTGACACCTTTCAACCCAAAAAACAAGAGCCATTTGCCTCCAAAATAATACTATCAACCTTGAACCCATAGATTTATTGTCATCGGTACAGTGTTCGCGCTCCAAAACATTATTGGTAATATAAATAAAAATAACGAATGATATGCCGTGACTGTACCAATTTGTTCTGATAATATTCCGCGTTCAGCCGAGCCGTGATACAATCAGCGTTTGGGCAACAAAGGGTGGGGTGTGAGTGTGCGAGACAAATGTTACAACAAAACAAAACAAGAAAAATACTTGATCTGTAAAAAAAGGTTACATAATATACGTATAAAAGTAAATAGAATTTGATGATCTAACTTCTCACATTTACCCAAAGGATTTAAGAAAGTAATGGCGATTAAAGAATGGTAAAAGATTACGGTGCGCCTTATACCGCCAACCGCCTCTGTTAGACGTAGTACGTGGGTCTGCAGACTATCCCGAGTGACAGATCTTGACCAAAAAGTCATAACCAAGGAGGTCGCCGACTTTACCTCCTGCAGAGGAAAGCGAAGAATTAATAATTATTTCAAGACTAACATAATTATTTTAGAAGAAAATTAGGGCAGTATAATCAAAAACATTTTTTTTTCAAATATTTTGAAACGTCAAACTAGTTGCATGTTTATCTCAAGTGCTATACTTACTTATAAAAACATCAATTTTCCTACCCGCTTGGTAAAACGCTATCAGAGGCACCTTGCACATTGTCAAAATTTTGCCAACTCTAATCGCTAATCGTATTGCTTATCGGTCCAACTTCTTACTGTTTATGTGTTATGCATTTTCTAATATTAAATTGGGAATGGTAACGTTTTCATACTAAAGGCGGGTGATTCGAACTATTTTTACTTTTATTTGAGGTTGTTTTTACTTGATTATTTTTGTTTAAAACTGTTTCGTTTCTTGTATATAAATACAAGGTGGAAGGGACATCGACGCACATCCATATGGGCTTACGTTTGATCACTACTTTTCTTATTGGTAAGCAACAGTGCACAGTGGTCTACGATTGCATGCCTTCCCAGTAAATACCCATTCACTCGAGCTTTGGCGACTAAAATTAATGTTCTAGGTTCAAATAATATTTTCCATTTTATTAAAATGGTAGAACTGTTTCGTTAGACGGTAAATTCTCAATGTCTAGATGGATTTTTGCGCAGTTAAATGCAATAGGCTCGTCCCCTATTGGATGATGGTGATTGTACCGCAGTACACCTCTGCTAAACGCTTAGGATACAAGCGTGATGCCATGTTATGTTAAATTGCTAAAATATCACCTCCAAACATATTAACATGTATTTCTTTACGTAGTATGAAATGTGTCAACGAGAAAGCTCAACGTCTTGTAAACGACTCACTCCAATTATCATGGCGTGCCATAGTTTATGGGAAACGAGGACTGGATCTATTTATAGCTGATTTATTTTTAATATGGCAACATTATGGTTAAGTATACACGGTGTTGTGATTGTAAATCATTTGGTTGTGTACAAATATTTGCGGTTTCGGTAATTGATCGAAATCAAAATTGATTATTTTTTATTCTCAACCTTTTAGGATTAATACTACGAAAATGTATAATAATTGATGTAGGTTAGGTTTTAACTTTATGATAATGACATTAAGGTTTAGTTTGCTATTACACTTTCAGAGTAAGCTTTATACAAAAAGAAAGCTATGAACTCCTCTTCGTTGCAAGCGTAGCTGCTACGCATGAGACTCTGGGTTCACTTCCCAGGTCGAGTATTTTCCTAAAAAAATTACAAAAGTAGCTAGGAGTTCGGATTTGAACCCGCTACCTATTATCTAACACACACCCGTAAAAAAAATATCACACTTAAAAATCACTTTTACTTACAAACAACATGAAACTTGCAAAAAAAGCCGGTTATAAGTAAAGCCTTATATGAAATGATTACATTTCAGAATTCATATAGGTAGGTACATACCAAGTCGGTTATAAATAAAGATAATTATTTATTTATTTTGAATATCAATTTTTGTAGAACAGAAGTAGACACAAAGACTTAATCGGGCCATAGGCCAAAGTAACAATTTACATAGTCAGGATCTAATTAGGATTAACACACATAGCAAAATACGGTCGGACTGAGATTCGATATCACTCACACAATTCCCAGCAGCAAAGGTTTAAACATAGCACGTCTGTACTATCCGAGGTCTCGAGCAGGGAGGCTAGACAAGTTACATTTTGACATTCGAATCGGCAAACAAAATGTATGTAAATGACATTAGTGACAGCCCGATTTGCCGAAAGCTTGTGTCATTTCCATACATTTTGTTAGTCGATTCGAATGTCAAAATGCAACTTTTCTAGCCTCCCAGAAGAGAGCGAAGTGACGTTCCGGCAAGCCTTTTATACATTCTGATACAGTCATTATGAAAATAGGCAGGTAGTCTTGAACATTATTTTTATAAAATCCCTAGCACTATATTATGAATACGCTATCATTAGATAACCTTATCCGAAATAAAGATTACATTACAGAATTCATGTACCAAATTTGTCTTAATCGAATGAACGTCCTTAGGAGTTAGTATCAGTAAGTACCAACCATTATTGCCTAACATCAAGCTATTCATGATCCATGTCCAAGACAAGAAATACGTCGATGAAAGCTGAATGGACCCTCAACTTGGTATAAAAGCCGTCATTACGCTGGAATATGTGCGGTATTTAGATCTGGATCGTTTCACATGAAGTAAATAAAGAAGAAAATATATTTCCTTTAGTATTTTGTTGGAGGTAGTTTTCGCTCATTCCTTTTTTTATACGTTGAAGGTAGAAAAACGTAAGCGACATCAATAGTAGTGTCTGTAACACCCTTTAAGCCTTGAAATACTTCTGGTGCTTCAGAGTAATATTATGTAGTAACTGTTGTAGATATTTATCACTATATTTATCTCGCAAGTTCGCACCCGTTAAGGCTGAACACCCCATTAGATTTTTTCGTGAATTTGTCTCATATTTTAAAAGATAATCTGTTATTTGGGGTGGAGACAAATCCAACAAATCAAAGATCATGAAAATTGGTCCAGCAGTTCTCGAGTTAAGACTACTTATCCACAGCTTACCGTAGTAGGTTCACTGCTATGATCTGGTGGTTTCTGAATTCGGTATTTGGGTTAAAATAAGGAGAAGAGCACACTGAGCTATACTTATCTAGATTGATTTGAACGAAATGGCGAAATCGTAAAAAAAAACTCTGATATTTTGCTCTTTAGACGTAAACAAAATTCCTAGATTTTTGACCTCCATCAATCTGTATTCGCTTGGTAGATTACTGACTAAGCCTAGTGGTTTCCATAGGGTAATAACTCAAGTTAAACTTAAAAGTTTTTTTTTATTCAAAAGGAACAACGGACAGCTACAATATACAGTAGGTATAGAAAAACAAATACACATAACATTTATGAGCAATATTGTCGCCCACAATGCTGTTTATAGATTAACTGTGGAATATAATACATAATTAATTAAATTATATTATTAATAGTTGATACACTTATAGGAGAGAGATGACATATTAATTTGTTCTAACAGACAAACTCAAAGTAATATTTTATTTCAAAGTAATAATTTGAAGTTCACGGCCAAGCGATTCCGTCTAAAATTCCTAAGTTCTTCCATTACAGCCGTTAGCCGAACTGATGAATGCCGGGGCAATCTTATCTATAATTTAATTCAAATTATCGAAACCCCGAAATCCCGGGGTTCAAAAGTGCGAATCCCGCATATTTATGCCCTCAATTACGACCAACTTCGGAGGCATTCCTCGGACAACAATTATACAGGGATTACGTCCGGGACTCATAACAGTCCCGGGGTATCCCTGGTATCCCCTTAAATAGGTATAATGTACACAGCCGGATTAAGTATAGCGGATCATATTATCCTTAATTGTACTTTTAAGTACAAGTTTATGGGTTGGATTATACCTTTATATGGTGTTTGGTGCTGCTAATTTGATTTTGGGTGGGAGAAATACGTTTTCTAATTAGAGTAATTAAATGTTGCTATTTAATTGCTTTGAATTAGAATGGCGCACAAATTTTGAAGTTCATACATTAAAAAAAGAAACTGTAAATAGTACCTTAAGATGTAGGTAGCACATTACATATTGCTAAGAGCTTACAATAGGACAGTTGATACTGTGTTGTACATTGTCTAATCCCTCAGTCATAAAAGAGCTTACTTTTAGGTACTAAATCATGTTTTTACAAGTCCATACAATATTTAAAATTCAATCAACGTAGTGCGTAGTAATTACAAATTACGTTGGCTTATTCAAATCACACCAAGCTCTTTGTAGGTTAAGAGTACATAGAAAAATAAATACTCCAATTTATTTTACATTTTTTAACAACCGCTTTGCTAGACCTAGAACTATACCTATTAAAATATGAAGTGTTTATAATTATATTAGATAGATTGGATATTAGATATTTCTAGTAAGACACATCACACAAACCCTCCTAAATGTTCCAATCTGATCATTTGCACGGTCAACAAAAAAACTAATTCAAGTTTCTCAGTAAACTGCCCGGAGTAACGACAAAAAGCATAGGTAGCAACATCAGCAGAAAGAGGCAGTTAAAACAAAAAGTGGGCAGACAATAAAACCACCCCCCATTGAGTAACATATATGATCACTATCTACAACTTCCCAGTCGCGCTGAATTCGCACTGTGTATAACCGGCCTAATGGTGCCACGTGAATCAATAACTGCTGACCGGCTCATTACTGACCCTGCTTTCAATCAACGCTGGACGCACAATCCCCAACCTTATACTGATGATACAAGGTTTAATTTTGTTTGTGCCGCTCTCAGTACTAAGGCTTTTAATATCGATAGCTCTAATAAAAGTGTCAAACTGCTATGTCCGCGCGAAGGAATACAGTGAACGTTTTTATTGACTATTACTAATAAAATAAAGGACAAATGGAAGTTTCCGTCTGATGATATCGCAATGATACTTAAAGGTCCCAACTGGTACAGACATTAGGAAATAACAAATGATTTAAGTTGTCTCTTTGCGAGTGGAACGAGGAGAATGTTGCTTATCATTTGTCAAAACTTTAGAGAGTTTTGTAAGAGGCACCCGACTGTAAGTGCTACTAGATTAGTAAAAGCAGAGGGTAGACAAAATTTGTATTTTATTCAAACTTTGAGTCCGTTTATCCCTGGGTTTTTAACTGAGAAGTGAAAACAAACACATTAAAAGTAATTAATGCCTACTTACAATTTAATTAAACCATTTAATTTTTCAATGATCAAGAAATAAATATTCTGACAAGGTACATCAAAGTTTTACATATAAAAATCTCAATTTCAAAATGCAAAGTCTAGAATCGTAGCTCTTGCGGTGAATCTAGCATTAGATTCAGAATTAGTAATGAATTTTGAACCACAAGATCCTGACTAAAGAAGACCGTGATTTACTACAAAGACTAATGAACAGTAATCATTAAACATTTTAAATGTTCCTCGAAACTATTTGTTTAATCATCATCAATTTTGTATCATCATCATATCAGCCAAAAGAGTTCCACTGCTGAACAAAGACCTCTCATAGAAAAAGTGATAATAACTACTACTACTACTAATCAGCCCGTAACACCCACTGCTGAGTAAAGGCCTCTTCTCTATTACGCCACTGTTGCCGATCTTGTGCAAGTCGCACCCATAATAATAATAAGTGATAATCACATTACCTAAATTAAAAATTTTGAAAACTCCCGACACGAAATGTAATTTGCCATTTTGTCGTGGCGACCATCTTGGATTTGAAATTTTTCATAGTGTATAGTATTCTCCTAGTGAAGCCCTTTCATTTGATACCCATATTGAGGGAGTTGTGAAAAAATATGTAATCCGCTATTTTGTGGCGGCCGCCATCTTGGACCGATTTTCATCAAACATAGCTAAAAACACTCCAGACTAATTCACCTTTCAAATAAAAAAAACAAAATCAAAATCGGTTCATCCGTTCGGGAGCTACCATGCCACAGACAGACACACACACACACGCACACACACACACGCACACACACACACACACACACACACACACACACACACACACACACACACACACACACACACACACACGTCAAACTTATAACACCCCGTCGTTTTTGCGTCGGGGGTTAAAAATCAGTCAACTCAAAATAATAAAAGTAAATATTTCGGAAGACAATGTGACATATAAATTGACAGGCAATAGGTAGGTATTCAATCCAATTTTCCTTATTGCCAAAGATATTGCTTATTGGTTTGTCATCACAATAATTTATAGAAACCAATCTCGTGATATCTGTACATTTAAAACTAGTAGTAATTGTAACCTATTTTCAAGGCGGTGATTTAAAACGTAATGTGTTTGTTTACTAACTTTATAGTTCTTAATTATTGGTTGTTTTTAAGAACATTTTTTAACTAACGACCCGCCCGGCTTCGCACGGGTGCAATGTGGATACTGTCTACTTTGCTATAATTATGCGTGTATTGAATCACACTATGTATTGCTGGAAATTGCATGAAAATTCAATGCGTGCGCACAAATAGCTTTGTTTACTATGTAAAGTATTTTATATTTATGTAAAGTATTTTCCTTATCTTATTTTGATATTTTTTGCCGACTTAGCCGAAATTTTATAGAATCAAAATAAAGAAAAAAGTTGTGGTCGAGTTATACTGAGAGGTAAAACAGAAGACAAGCTAGAGAAAAGTAACGATAGTTGGACGTTATATTATTCTTTCTTTAAAAAAAGAAAGATGAAATCCCAAATTCATTTTCCATTTTTACCCAAACACTTCACCAGTAATGGTGAGCCAAAAATAAATCACGATATCCACAACAGCTGTTCCTACATGATCAACTCCACAAACCCTCTGGATTGAAGAAGGTCTAACCCATTGAGAGTAATTAAAACAGAAAAATACCCGGGGCTGTGTAAATTTAAAATTTCCCTGCTTTCATTAATCATCTTGAGGCCGAGAGCCGACAAAGCCGAGACCGGCGCCGACAACGTATAACAAACGGTACGGTTTGAGTGCCTGCTGTCTCCTTCTGGCACGGGCCGAAGAAAGGAAGCGGCTCCTCATATTTCAACGTCGATGCCCATGTAAGGGACACGAACCGTATTTTCTAAACAAAAGTTTGGGTGTTGGCTATTGTCGAATTTTTGATAGAAACAATAATCGTAGAAGCTAAATTTAATATATTTTTGAAAGTCATAGAAGATGCTTATCATTAAAAACGCTTTAAATATACTTTGCTATTCTGCTCAAATTCTCATTTTCGCTCTAAATATTATATATTCTACATTATGTCGGTAGGTACTTAAAGGCTTCTCTTGTTTCCTTTTACTCGCTTTGTGTTCTCATCACTTTACACTGAACATTCTTAATGAACTATGAATTCTCCATTACCAAAAACTAACACCGCTTTCTACATAGAAGCAGGGATCATAAGAATAAAACAAGTCTTGTACTCGTACAGATCATTAACGTCTTTTTGTACTTTAACGCGCAGAAATGAGCAATGGTGGTAAATTCATTAATAATTTCAAAAGGAAAACCAGCTATGAATTAAAATAACAATATTATTAAAAGGTCCGCCAGTCTGTGTTTTATGAATTGCCGTTTCCGTTTTACAGAGTTGCAGATTTTTGTTTTTATATTATGAAATTTTAATGGAAACCTGTGTACCGATATGGATAGTGTACGCGAATTTATTTCCATGTTGGTACGGATTTAAAAAGGAAATAGCGTATTGGTGCAATTCATATTATCGATGCTCAGTGATGAAATAATTCCATTTCATATGGCATAGAGAAAATTAATGTGTGTATTAAGCGAAAGCAGCAATAAAGATTTACGTGATCACACTCTACTCGTTTAGTAAATGTTTGGCTACATAATTACAGTCTAGAACGCTACATTTTCTGTTGACACAATTTTCAATCAACTTTTAATTTCCTGCTCAAAACGGCAAACACGCCTGATGATGAGTCAGCAAATCTAAAACCAACAAACTGGAAACAACCAATCAACATAAACATGTACAAGTATATATGTAAAGTTTCATTGAAATATGAAGTATGAAAAATATAGTTTTTGAATGGAAGTCAGCAGATTTCCCATGCGGGAGACGCGAGACAAAATCTGGCGTAAGTTTTATTCTCCTTGACAGAAACTTGCCAGTGGAGCCTTTTTAGTTGAACGACGAAACAGTATTCACTTCGCAGAGTGGAATATTTTTTAGTGATATTTTCAAAAGTTAACGCTTCGCTCGCGCCGTGGGGTACTGGCCTGAACTCAGTTGAATAGTTTGTTCGAAAATAACATCGAATAATAATATCGAATATGAATAAAACAACAATTTAGCATACACCACCACCAATCCCATATTCTTGGAGCTGAAGGGTTAGGCAGAGGTGAGGTGAGGCGTTTTAGGTCTCAATCTCATCGTAAAATATACATCTTGTCGTAATATAAGCTCTAACTAACCAAACCTAACCTAACACATTTTTAGAACCCAATAGTTACCACCGATTTTGGAATTGGACCTAACTTTCAAAACAGCAACACTAGCAGTCACCGAGTTATTTGGAACATCCAAAAATATTTCATCAATGTACTCTCAAATATGAATATTTGTTGTTGTGTTATAAGATTAGACATAAGATTATTTGGTCAACTAGTTGATTAATATAAGAAAAAGTTTCATGTCGTTACTAAAATTGTGTAGGCGCATCTTTGTTAATAACATCTGCCTAAGAGGTAAATAAGGACATACCTACTCGTAAATCTGCTACCAAGTACTGAGATATTCTTAAAAACTCAAGGCAAATGGTTTATTTAATGGTGCACTCAGGCAATGGATTACTAAGTAGCCTGCTTACTGCCCCACTTAAGCCCAACGCTTATGCTTAAGTAGTTCAAGACTTAGTAGCATTTGCAAAAATTCTAAAGTCCCTCGTTTCTTACAGATCTAGTCTACTCCTCATTGTCTCATGCCTATCACAAGAAGTCATAAAGCAAGCTGATTTATCTGCGAGTTTTGGAACGCGACACTAAAACTAGCAAAGCCTACTTATACAGTAGCACATGCGATCTTCAAAAGAGGTCAGTTTCAAAACCACTGAACGTTAGTCGCAAGTGTACAGCGTCATTCTTAAAATAGACTAAATAGCAGCCTCCAATGTTTCCTATACGAGGCAGCTAAAGTTCTCTATTAAAAGAACACTAGACAGTTTTAATTATGCAAAATCATCGATGTACGCTCACCTATTCGGGTCAGCCGGTGCGGAGGCTGGCAGTTTTTAAAATGAAACAATGGACGGGAAATGAAGACCGGCCATGGTACGTATGTTGGAATGAAATAGTATTGTTAAGGGCGCTTCAGACGGAAGTGTACGGCGGCCGCGTGTTGCACTTTTGTATCGGTTTAGAAAAGCGTTTGAATCGTGCCATGCATGGAAATGGGTTTTATATTTCGAAATGGATTTACTGAAATGTATTCAGAATTGTGTAGAGTATTTCATGCTGTAATGAACAGTCAATTTCAGTCGAGTGACAATTTGGTGGATAGCCTTTATTACTTTTATGGTAACTAATGCTAGCACTATAGTTTAATGGTATGACGAGTATTTTAAATGACTTTTAAAGCGTGGAATATATTTACATTAACTCTTTTCAAATTACTTTAATTAAATGCATACATTTACACGTTATAAACATCTTCACAGATTTTTAAAACACAAGTAATTTTTTGGGATTACTAGTGTCACAATTACGTCATTATTTACATTAGCGGCGAAGTACCTCGCATCTATCATTTTGCAAAAAATGACCAACACCATTGAAAGGATACTTAAATATAAGTTTATTGTTGTGACATGTGAGTTTACAATAGCGATACAACCGCTACCACGTCACGCAAAAGAAATAATATTTCAGCACGTTATCACCATCACTTTGGATCAACTGCGTGGATATTCCCAAATAGCCTTGGCCTTTTTAGGCACCCTTATAGGCTAGGTTTAAGTTTACTACATACGTTTTCGCTGACCTAAGAGACTACTCGTAAGACACGAGTAGTCTTTTTCATGCGTAGGCTAAGTACAGACTACTAAAACTATGTAGACATGGGTTTGAAACTTATATCGATGATAATATTATAGTCGTTTTTGCTAAGAACTTGTTCAAAACGGATCACGCAACATTCTGTTGTCGTGTGTAATCAATTAATAATGCATTCAAGCTAATCAGTTTTGATAACGCTGTTAGTAAAATTGAAGATACCTAATGTATAGTAAGTGTCCTTCAGTGCAAACCTGAAGACAGATGACATCCCCAAGCCAGGCTAAGAAAACCATAGGCCTGATGACTACAGACAATCTGTTGGGGAGAGCAACTAAATTCGAAAAGCTATGAGAAATCACAACGTAGGTACATTATAATAAGTAGTCTTCTATAAGCAATAACAGTACAAAATAATATCATTTCGCGTATTTCTTAGTACCTTCGTCAATTACAAAAAAGCTAGATATGGTGAATCATCTATCTTTCCAATTCCGTCACGTCTACCATATATTTTTCTGTGGTACACGTTGAGCCTATATACCCGACTAGATTGGAAATTCTTTACGCGGCCTCCCGTTTGATGCGTGCCTTTGAAAACCAATTGAATTTGTTTCTGTTTCTCAGCCTTGTGTGGTATGTTTAGCCCCCAGTGGTTTTGTTTGGCATACAGAAAGTAATATTGCTTAAAATTAGTCATAGTTTTTAACGGTATTTAGTTAGTGGCTCGCTTATCCACATTATTGATTTCAAAGTCATTAGTTTCCAACAACCATTAATATCATCACATTAGAGCAAATCGAAGTATTTTATGTACTTTCAATTTTAAAATACATTTGTAAGATGTTTCTAAACTTCAACTTGTGCCATAATTTTCAGAAACGTGAGTGAAATCATAACGGCTAAGATAATCCATTAACATATTTAACAGGCAATTTGTACGCCAAATTATATTAATTCACTTTATTCAAATATGCCATTAAAATCCATTAGCAGAAAAGATGAACATTTTACAGGATTGCAGAAAAATCGAAATTCGCTTTGGAAGCACTAAGAAATAATAAAACTCCTAATTGAATGCAAATTAGTTAAGCGTGCTGAATGTGCTACTAATTCAGGCGACACAAATAGAAGTGGATGCTATACATTACGTTGTGTAGGAGATTTGCATTTTTTGGTATGTGTCTGGCACGATATGTAACATGCTTACTTTTAGAAATATGATTTGAATTAAACAGTTTCTGTAAGTGTAAGTCAGGTATTTATATTATAAAAGTTATACTATACACATTCTGACATATTATTTCACTCCACTATTTTTAGTATATTTTGTTTAGAATTACGGCTTTGAACAAAAATAAGATAAGATAATAGTAATAGAAGAGTACAAACCTTATTCTTTATTAATATAAATAAACGAATTATTTGATGTCATCTTCCTTTTCCATACAATTGTTTTCGTTTTCCGTATATTTTTTTTAAATACACCGTATTAAAGTTTTTCCGGCAAAAATTTTTACTTATTTTTTTTTTTACAAGTATCTGCTTCTTTTTACCATGAAAGATTGTTTCTGTATCAGATTTCTAAATATATTACGCAGATTTTTCATATGTTACTATCTAATTTTCCCCTTCTTTTACTTTTACCCTAAGGTTGGTAGAGAATGCTTAATGGCAAGTCCACCACTATACAAAAATATACCCATGTGATCTATCTAAGATAAGGAGTAGTCTAGTTTAGGTGACTGTAAAATTTAATACAATGCTATGTTGTCTTCAAAATATACAAAGAGAAAATAAACCTCGGTCGTACTTACATTAAGGTAATCAGATTTCATATAACTCAAAACCAACACAAGACAATCCATAAAATTAAAATTCTTTAACGTTCCAAAAGCAAAATGAAATAGCGAACCAAAAAGGAACCAGTGTGGAACTAAAAGGCGTGTATTAAAACGGTACCAAGGCATTCCCCAGATAAGATCCCCTACGTACTCCGAAGTTAATCATGAACCTCGGTGCCTATTTACATAATGTTTCCTTTATCCGCCAAGTTGTTCTCGGGATCGAAAAGTTTCGCGAGACGCACCGCCAACGCTTTGTATGAAGATCTACGATACAAGTTACTGAGACGAATTAAAATATTGTACAATGTTAATGAGATTAGATGTTTTGAAATTCTGACGTTTTAGCATATTTTACAGGTGAGTTTTGAAGAGCTGAATGTCAACTTTTGTCTTGAGAATCTATGAGTTTATCAGAAGTCATATGCAGATGATTTAACAAGGCATTAGATACAAGTTTATCCATTGAGCATAACTTATTATTATTATTATTATATTTGAAGTAACTATCTATTGGTGTTATTCGCGTCAATTTCAATAATATTGATAACTATATTCTGTTATTTGTTTATTTCGTGTGTTTAGAACTCATTCATTAAGTGTAATGGTGCCTAATTTAACATTGTCACTGGTAAACAAAAACAAAAGCCTGTTAACAGGGCTTATCCCGATATCCCCAAAGAATGACAAGCACTTTATCTCTAGGATATCGATTTTGCATATTATAATTGGGTTGAAGTCTAATGGTGAAAAAAGAAAATACTGATATTAATCCTCATCTGGCCAATAAAGCTGACATACTCGGAAAAAAGGTACATGATGATCATGGATGACAAGATGTTAGAAATCGTATCGCAAAGGAGTATATCGTATTGGGGATAAACCCAATATTTGAGAACTTCAATCGGAATTTACATGGAATACCACAAGGATTGCGCGTAACATATTGGAGCGGACAAAGAGTACGGCAGTCAGCCAAAACACAATAGCAGCGTGTTTATCTACATTAACTTTTATAACTACAGTAAAATTATGAGCTGTGAGAAAAATGTGGGTGACACATTACCAACTAATATTTTACAGGAAACCACAAATTGTTTCAACTTTATCTATTCTTTACTTACTATTTATACTTTATTTTATTTATGTATTCTTAAGGGGGGAACATAGGTAGAATACCGAAAACATCATGGTGTTTAAAGCATTTTATTGACGAATCCTCTCATTACTTTGCACTGAAAATTACACCCAATATACTTAAGATTCTTGTGATTAATCCGTATTGTTTAGAATATTTTTTAAATGTCTCAAATTTTGTAAAAAAATGTTTGAAAATACGCAATTTTCAATCTAAATTGTATTTTTCCTCCATTACCACGCATTACTTGCAGATGAATTTTACACCAAAAAAACCGCCTTGGTCTGTTTAACAATCCGTATTGTTTTAATTTTTAATTTTGAACTTATTTTTCTAAATAAATAAGAAAAACATTTTAATCACAATCCCCCCACTACAAGCACCCCCTCGTGCACCCGTCGCATGACACAAATCATGTCACTTCAGTGCCTTGACGGCACCTGAGACGGGAGGACTGCACGTCAAATATTTTTAGGAAAAAATTACAAAATGAAGACAATTCTAACTATTTCTGAATTAAATAATATAGTAAATAGTATGGTTATAATATTAAGCTAAATAAAAACAGAAAAACATTTTGTAAATAAGTATAAAGAACATTTTTAGTAAATGTCAGGTTCTTGAGTGGAACATAGAGTAAACCGCAGACATGACAACAGATAAAAATATCTGTCAAAGTGTCAACCTAGTGACTGACCGATCTTCTTATACATAATTATAAGTGGATACCTAATTACGTATTAAAAGATGCCCTTTTACTAGTTTTAAATCACTCATGTGTTACTGCTACGCACAACCATCATGCTAAGTCACATATTTTAAAAAGGCACACCGATACCGACATGATCTTACGTACCATATTCATACCTGTAGGCTGTAGGGTTAGCTCCAAAGGGGTACACATAGGTATAGCATTGTTATTCTTCTTTGTTGCAACCGCGAGACACAAACTGTAACTGTGCAAACTGCGTCAAATACCCACATTCGATGGTTTGCTGGTATGTTTATGACGCATGTGTAATAAGGGGCGACAGAATTTATTTACAATACATTTACAGAAGTCGCTGCAAAAAGTAGTCAATAATTAGGTAAGTAAAGTAAAGTAACACATAAAAAACCTGCCCACTCGGTGCAGAGAAGAGTCGGGGTCGTAGATGTTTCACAGTTGTGTCTATTATCCTAACGGTTTTCGCAATATTTTTTTATACAACTGTACTTTCGTGGCATGTACCTACATGTTGATGAATGAAAGCAGTACTCAGTTATTACTCAGAACCACCATGGGGTGAGATTTAAAAACGGACCGCACGAATTGGCGTTCTGAGAAAGCAAGGGGAAGGGGTTGAAGATAGCTTTCCAATGGTACAATTCCTTTATTGCAGATTTTTTTATGATAATTATAATAAACCATAAAATTGTGAGACTCAGGAAACGAGAAAGTATTACCATAATGAAACCCAACACTACTTCTGCTGGTACAGTTAAACAACTTCTTTACAAAATTAATATCAATGCGTAACCGTTATACCATGGAAATGAGACTGGGTGACTTATCGATAATGTGAGATTTATAGATCCCGTATTTAGGAGCTACACAAGAGGAAGGGAGTAGGTTGGAATAAATGGAGACTAAATAAAGATAACTGCAGAAGCAATTAATTGAAGAGTAAATTTTGGGTTACGGATAAATTACGCTTTTGGCATATTAACAGAGCCAACATCTGGTATTACCAGGTCTAAATAATGATAATTATGATGAAATCATTAATATAAAAAATATATTTGAAACCCAGTGGAATTGGACAAAGAAATTTGACTAGTAGCATAGGTATCACCCTAGTTTAATACCTCTGTATCAATAATGAAAAAGTATTATCAAGTAAAAGAACAATAATGTTACTCTATTTTAATTATTAACTTATTCTGGACAAGTGTGAACCCAAATTAAAATATTTTTTGTTATCCCCGACACTCTAAATTTCTATAGTTTGCTGGTAAAGATATACTTAATACCTTTTATAAGGGAGGTTCTTTAACAGTATTATAATGTGAAATTTCAAGCACAAAGCTACACAGATGGCTTCAAAAATTATTTCGCAATTTAAAACTGATAAAGAATTTGTACCTAACCGCTTATGATTTTGCGAATTCGGAGTTCTTTAACTACTGTACTGAATGTTCAAAAATATACTGAAAGTACTAAGACTATGAAACGGACATTACAATACAATAATTAAGATATACTTGATGATTTCTTTTCCCAAAATCTTGCGTATTCTTGCTAGTAAGTAGCAGCTCTTATGAAGTAGAACGTAGGTAACTATACTCTTATTTAGCAAGCACCACTAAGATTCATTCATCATACATACAGATGTTTAATTGTCTTAAATATACTCTTGAACTGGGTTTATTTCAACTATTATCTAAACACTATTCGAGTACTTATTTTCTATATTTTCGCACGAAATTAAAAAAATATTGTATTTTGCGATGCACTGAGTTAGCCACAGTAGAGTGCAACTCCTGATCCATTTTCTTACATTGCATAGAAAATAAATACCTATGCGCGATGCATAGGTATTTATTTTCTATCAATTATTGATTGCAGGTTTAACACAAATATTAATACATGGATTATGGTACCATACACATCTTTAACAAAATCTAACTTAAATTGATTTCTCTCATAGAGTGAATAAAATAGGCAAAATAGGAAATGTTACGACACATCTGTATTTTTGCATAATCATATTCTAGTTCAACTTTTCTGTATGTAGGGGGCGTTTGGGTTCCAAATACTCGTACAGAGGTCAAACGCTCAAAGTCATTGACGTGGGTAATAGCCTTAATGTACAAAGAGTGTTAAAGCATAAATTGTTTATAGCATAAAGAATATAACTAGTTACTAAAAGATTTGTATTTTTACAGATTAAAGCACTTAACACAAATGTTATCATCCAAATGTAACTCTTTGACTCCTTGACTTTGGACTCAAATCCAGCACTACACCTTCCACAGCCTCACTTTCAGCTATCGTCAATGAAGCATTTCTGGGAATATCAAAATTACGCTCTTCAAAAAATCAACAATCGAGCAGTATCGATAATCCTTACTTAATATTATAAATGCGAAAGTAACTCTGTCTGTCTGTCACGCTTTCACGCGAAAACTACTAAAACTATTTAAATGAAATTTGGTACACAGATAGTCTAGAGCTTGAGAAAGGATATAGGCTACTTTTAATTAAAAAAAGGCTGTAAGGGGTTGAAATAGGGGTGAAAGTTATAATAAATACCCAGACCACGTGGGCGAAGCTGCTGGCGAAAAGCTAGTTTCAAATAATATAACTTGGTAGTTGGTATTTATATTTGCAAATGTCAATATACCTAGTCTCAAAAATTACTCGTAAATAACTACGTTTTACAGTTCACTCTGAGTATAACAATTGACGCTATCCCCGAGAGGTACAGCTAAAACTAAAATATAAAGCTGAAATAAAATGCAGCCGTCAATTCGGCGATAATATCTTTATGTGTCACTGAATATTTTGAACGAAAGCACTATTTTACTCTTCTATTCTGCGATACATAATGTAATCCGGTTTCTTGGACCCGCGTCGGATTTAGGGACAGCGTTTTAACATCAATTGGCTTTTATTTTGTTTAACTTTTCTGCTGATGTACAAATATAAACTGGCTCACTCACTCATTTTAGTGGTCATGAGTACAGCCCGTGAGTGTCTGGTCCTGGAATCTATTCAAAAGTATTATTGTTTTTTATATAGTAGCAGTTACTTGGCATGAATAAGCTTGCTGCCTATAACATAGTATTTATAGATATAATTTACCTTTCCCTGGTATTAACCAAGGGTAAATACCAGTAAGCTCTAACCTTAAATTGTTTGAAAATAGTTCCCTTACCAAGCCCATTCGACCCGTGAAACTGTGCCATAAAAATAGTATGAGCTTACAAAATCGTTTAGTAAACAAGAGCTCTCCCATTGGGCACAATAGGAGAGAACACGTGAAATGAGATGTCTCATAACACTGGGGTACGACTCGGTACGTGCGGCTGTCGTCCTACCCGGTGACGTCACCGCATTAGATGCTGCTGTTCTTTGCTTATAAATTTTCATTTGATGTATAATAATGACAATCTTATCTTACTATGGGGGCTGGTACAACCAGCAACATTTCGACCCAATCTTTTGCGTTGTCCCGTTTATTCCATTACCGTATATTCCTTACTCTTTGAAGACGTGGTTCATGAAGGCGGCTAACCCACTGAGAGGAAGACTGAAACAAGTAATAATGATAATAGTATAATGTATCGGAACGAAGAAGGAAATATCTTATATAAATGTCCCGCAAGTTGCTAATTTGCTGGAACCTTGTCTAATTAACCTCCAAATGACGTTATCTGCCGTTCTTGCCAGCTAGTGGAGCTAACGCGTACTGAAATCGGTTACGTCATTTTTGCGTCACCAAGATGGCCGCCAGGCACATTATTATGAATTTGCGGGGCTTATTACACTTAAATACGACTTGGAACTCGACACGTGTAGCGTGCCACTGGCTCAGTGACATCACCACGTAAGATGATACTGTCAACAGTTGCATCGCTATATCACTCCGGTTCATATGAGAGATTTGTAACTGCTTTATAACAACGTACAAGTTCATTCTACTTCATAAAAATCAATCAATTCAGTATATCACTCATAAAGTGTCAGTGTGTGATAACAATGTTTTTTTATTGTAAGATCTGTAATTCTGTTACTTGATACATATCCCAAATCTGTCTAACTATCAACCTTATACATTTTACCATGTCAAATACAAACCCAAACATATAATATACACTACATATTATTATATCACTATTCTTTATTATCTGCACGTTCGGTTCAAATGCGCCGACAGTACCAGGAAACCCTTCGCGGGACACTCTGCGCTTGACAGATATTAAATTCGCATCCCGCGATGCCAACCGGCCACAATATATTGCTATATGTATTGTGACAGCGTTCATTGCGAATACATTATGTTTGCTGATGTTAGATCATGACGAGTTACGTCATGCCTTGTGTTTGATTGTGTTTTGTTGGATTTTTGAAACAAACGGAATATCAATATTGTATTGCATGTGGTTTATCGGTCACAAAACTTTGTTTGTTTTAACGAATAGTTTTATTTTCATGGCGTTTAGTTTATCGATGTGGGATCATGAAAGCTGCGTCACGGCTGCTGTAAAAATGATTTGTTAGATTTATAGATGGAAAAGGTTTAGCGATCATAAAACGACGTCATGCTTTTTTAATGTATGTAGTATTTACTCTAGTGGTCCCAAGTTCGACTGTAACGCTAAGGTTCTAGGTTCGATTCCTGGGTCGAGCAGAGTTGTTGGGTTTTTCTGTAACATTTCTAGTAGTAACTCGGAGTCTGGATTTGTGCCCGGTCGATGGCAATAGACTTGTCCAATATTACATGATACCTAGCTATATCGGCGAACTATGGGTGTACATTAGTACACCGCTGCCCTTTGAGGAATATAAGTGGGATGGTATGTATGTTATAGTTATTTTATGAGAAATTTGGTGACCAATATTTTATGCTGTCATTATTGTGAGACGTATGAATACACGTATAAATTATAATTTGTATCATAATATTTGTAGGCAACGATAAATGGGTTGCGTAGGTCTCATAGCAGTTACTACTTGTAAAATACTGATATTCAGCCGCATCTGGTTAGACTGGAAGCTGACCCCAACATGGTTGAAAAAACGCTAGGAAGAAGAAGAAGCCAAAAACAAATGCAGACATTATTATAAATCGGCCTTCTGTATCATAATTTGTAAAAGTTTGTGTTTATAGAGTCCGCACTACGGTAACCAATAAAACAATATTGTTTGCGACAAGAATCAGAAATTATACGTTTCATCAGATACAATAAATACTGGACTGGACGGTCGGAGTTAAACGTTAGCCTGACGACAGTGTGACGCAATACATAGGAACATAGAGACATTATTGTTCCCCGCAATAATATACAATATAGTCCTCCTCAATATTTTCGATAACGGCATACCATCACGCCTGTAATCCCCCTATGATTAGGCAGAGGTGTAATAAAGTACACCCATAGTTCGCCCCATGTAATAGGCGAACTTATCGGGCCTACCGGGCACAAATCCAGACTCCGAGTTGTTACTGGAAATTTCACAGAAAACCCCAACAATACAGCCCCCAGCGTACTTTTCGTGCTTGAGACCACTAGACCACTTCCACTTGTTCTGGTGCTGAAAATCCTCATGGATCCATTAGGGGAGCTGTTGTAGTCGTAGCAGAAGCAGACTCGAATCATTCACCACAACTGTGGTTGATGCAACCACGTGACTCCACCAGAGAGAGGCCTAACCTGGGTAAGTCGACCTCTCTAATGACCCAATAGTACCAAGTAGGCTAGAATAACTACATCATAAAAGAAAACGGTAGAACAAAATCGCCGCAACTCCTGTCTCGGGCCACTTAACTCGCCCTAAGTAATTCCCCCCACCCGTGGAGGGGCGATTACCCCTTTATTGCTCCCCGGCGCGGGCCCTAATGCATGACACTATTACGCGCAGCGCCAACTAATGCCCATGTCTTTTTATAAACATGTTATTGTTGTTTGCACATCCGATTGCAATGAATGCACGCGGCAGATAAGAACTGGAAACATTTGGAAAGATTGAAAGAAAGATTTCAGGTAAAGAGGCTCATGGCTAAGTAATCATTACGCCGATCAATCGATCTGCATGGCTAAACTGTGCTCGCGCAGTAATTTTTTAGATAGGTGACTATTTTTTTTAACACATTAAGACCCCATTGTGGCTCAGAGATCACATAAAAGCCCTCGGCCCCACTGTCATACGAACGCATAACAATCGTTACCAGCACTTTTTTTTACTGCTATTAATGGTAACGAAGCCTAAAAACAACTTTATCCAGGATATAGTTATATATTGCCCAGAAATTGGGTTGTCGAGTCTCCTTTTAAAGAGCACTTACATTCATCCGAAATAGTTAGGAAAAAAGTTAGCCTGCTTCCGATAAAGACTAACAAATAAGTTGCGAAAAGGATCTAGTTGAATACTTAAAAATAAGTACGTTTGATAATCCTTTATTATCTCAATTCCCCTTTCACGAAGTAGGTAGGCCAAGCTGTAGTTGCGGCGTCAATTTGACGTGTAGAGCCACGTAAATGGCTCGCGAGGAGATTGCGTGGCGAGGAGAGACCACTTACGTCTCCGGGAGACGTCGACGTCGAGCAGTGTGTGGCGTTAGAGATGCAAGGGCGTTTGTGTATTGTGATTGTGTTATATATCTAGATACATATTTTTTTAAATTACTAGCTATTCCTCGCAATTTTATTCGGAAACGGTCCCAAAGGACTTTTGCCCTATGCAATCTATTTCATGGTAATTTTTTTTGAAATCTTTTCAGTGCTTTAGGCGTACGGCGTACTGATAAATCTTTCGCACTTATAATATTAGTAAGGAATTTAAGCGGCGCTATCTAGTTTAAAAAAATATGCAACATTTACGTTTTAGATTTTACATATTACTCATACTGAGAGAAGTCCCGCTCCCAACAGTGGGACAGTATATGATGATGATTTTACACATTTATGAGTAGGTAAACAGTTTTCCTAGATTTTGAAAAGTGTGAACACTATTATTACACTACCACGATCGTCTCAAAACTACTAAACTATAAACTTCATACCACAATCACTAACGTCACAAAAGACTACATTCATAGCTCATAATTATATTAAAAAATTTCACGTACACATTTACAATTTCGCCGCGAAATAATTAAAATATCTCGGCAGCACGACAAAATTTAATAAATCCGCTACAAAGTGTAGTAGTTATCATAGCATATCCACAGGAATCCCGGATAGTCTTGGCTCGGTTCAGGTGTCATCCTACAATGAACCCGGTTCAAGTGGGTCGCCAGAATTTAAGGCATCTCGGCATTCCACGAGCGCACACCGATGTACAGAGAAATGGAACAGCTAGCGGATTATTAAATATTTATGAAAATGGGCTCTCCTTTTGTGGCTTATCGTGTTGTTGTGTTGCCGTGTTTTGCTTTGAGACATACACAAGAGTAGGTGGTGGTCCGTGATAGTGATATCATCTCTTTTTTTCCTGATATGAATTTGTGTACGGATTTTTTTTTAAAACAATATTATTCAATTAACATAAATAAGCCTTATTACAATTCACTAATAGTGATAATTAAGCGTAAAAACCGTGTGTAAAATGGTCACTATTGAAACGCACACAGTTTTGTGTTACTAGTATTAAATTGCGAGCTTACTCTAAGTAGTCTTAGTTCTCAGTCTTAGCTTACTCTAGTCTAATGTATAAAAATCAACTTTTGTTTGTTCATTCCCTAAAACTTCCACTATAAATTCATGCGATGAACTTTAGCAATCACCCCCGCATTACAATACACGCCCCAACAAGTATAATTTTAAAACACAAATTTAAAAACCGTTTTAATATACTAGTTGTTGCTCCCAAGTTCACAAAAGTTTCACTCACATAGTCCCATAGATCCCATACATTTTTGCGGCTAAAAGTATCTTATGTCTCTTATGTGTAATTCCTTGCCAAGTTTCATTTAAATTTCTTCAGTGGTCTAGGTGTGAAAAGTTAACAGACAACCAGAGTTACTTTCGCATTTTAGATTACCAAGCTTACTAAGTCTATCAAAATCACCTACAGGTAAGACCAGTCTCTTCCAGTAAAAAATCCTCTATAACCCACTCTCGCCAGAGCAAATACTATCTCAGACGATGATAAGTGGATTGGTCTCTCTCATATTGTACCACAGTTTCAAATTTAAACAGTGTGACTTGAATCCGAACATCCATCTTATATTTACTTTAATCCATTGATATTTCTCTGTTACAATTTGTACCGACTCCCCCAATTGACATTGTGATGTGAATTTTAATTTTTTTCGTAATACGCTTTCTGTTCTGGATTAAATGGAAAATCTGGTTGAAAAGGAGGATTATTGAAATGGTGTATGGTTTCAATAATGTGGGTTTTTCATTGCTTCGAAATTTAAATTCACTAATGACGTCTAAGTGGTGGCGGTAATTTGGGGTTTTCATTTTGCCGTTAATATTTTTCTTTTTTTTTTCAAACTTCATTTCCTGGCTAAATAAATACGAGTATGTTAATCTAATCTTACCTAATTTCCTACCAATGCGTTCACTTAGAAGACCAAATTATCTACTCAAAAGCAACTCGGTACAATTTACTCTAAAGGCAAACTTATAATAGTGTAGTCAAACTTAATAATATAGTACAAACAGGGTTTTGTTTGTACGCATTAGTATTCACTGAACGGCTTTCATTTTGTAAGTGCGTCGGGACTACACGCGATTTTTTTATTTAAAACTTACACACGGTTTTTAAAATTTATGTCTTACTCCTCTGTTCGTTGGACTGTTGGCTATAAACATTTTATATTGCGAATTCTTTTTTTAAAATTAATTTACTATATAATTTAAAATGTTTTTTTTAAGG
This sequence comes from Acronicta psi, assembly GCA_946251955.1. NCBI lineage: Eukaryota > Metazoa > Arthropoda > Insecta > Lepidoptera > Noctuidae > Acronicta > Acronicta psi. The sequence goes on along the minus strand of OX276475.1, from coordinate 1,386,906 downwards.
TTACCTGAATACAAAATGCTGATTTAAATAGTCGATCAGTGTGATTTTAAAAATACATTTTATGTGACGTATTAATTTAAAAAAATCTCAGTCACTACTTGATGCTTTATGTAGGTGTTAACATCAATAATTATAGTAATTATTGCATTGTTATTATTAGTAATAATTTATTTTGTAATACAAGCCGAAAATATTTTTACCTTTTTATTTTTATAAATTACTTGGCATACGAAAACAAACCTCATGGAGATAGGTACATCGAAAAAAAATAACGATGCAGACTGATATTCACACATCACCACACCCCATTGTTACCAAAGCTGGCTTCAACCCATCCCATTCTAAGTAAGGCCCTAACAGTTGAATCACTCTTGAGTCCCACATCTAAGGGCCATCGACGTCCCTAATTGTGGCTGTCGGACGAGAATACCTGTGCCACTCGACGCCGATAAGTGACGCGCTCTGCCTCCGTGTGACGTCATTAATAGCCGACAATTAGCAAGCGTTTAGGCAAGGCAATTAGTATTTTCTATTCCTGAATGTTATTTTTGAGAAAATATTATAATATTCTATGTGGATTTGTGATTATCGAAATAGTGTTTATTTGTGAGTATAAAACGATGAATATGTTAAGGTAGGCAGTAAAGGTTTAATATCTGTATCACTCAATGCTAACAAGTGACTTGCTCTGCCTCTGGTGACGTCATTAATACCTGACAATAATTCGCAAACGTTTAGGAAATGCTATTGATTTTTTTCTATTTTGAACAAGCCATTTAAATGTATGAAGCTATGCGGCATTTAAATTTATACCTCGTAGCAATATGCTGAGGCCTTAATTGTTTCTGTGCAGGTTTTTTTTATGTTAATAATTACTACTAATAATTACTGTTTTCCAGCAAAAACAAATACTTCTATTTCTATTTCTTCTATTTCTACTAATTCTTGCTAGCAATTTGTGAGTGTAACCCGCAATTGTTAACTTCAGTATCTTCTGTATCCATCCAACATTGTACAAAACATTTACTTTCTTTCTGAATCCAAATTACTTACAAATGTAATTATTATTAAGAGATATGTTGTAAAAACAACGCTTAGATTTACGAGAATATCACATAACACAATAAAAATATCGATAACACTTCATTCTTATAAATAAATACTAGGTAACCGTAATCCATTTGTGATTAAATATATTAAGGGACATTAATATAAGAACAATGAATAAAAAAGTGATTGTTATAATAATAGCCATTCATAAGTATAATCGACATCCCTAATTGGGGACTTCAACCAAAAATACCTGCTCCACTCACCCCTCGATAAGTGTCTGGCTATACGTACTCAACACGGTAATTAATAACGAACAATTAGCGGGTGATTGCATCTTTAATAATATTTAACAAGAATTTGGAGACCTGCTTGTTTGTATATATTTTTGAGAACAATTAAATTGAAATACATTTATGTACTTTTACGGTTTTTTATGGCCACCAAACGAGTAGACGAGCCAGCAAATGAGGTGGTAGATTTAAATTTTTGCGAAACTTTAACAGTATAAGCAGCGCACGCATCGGAAGGTCGCAATAGGAATAATTTTGCCGCGTTTTAACCCCCGATGCAAAATTGACGGGGTGTTATAAGTTTGACGTGTCTCTGTGTGTGTGTGTATGTGTGTGTGTGTGTGTCTGTCTGTGGCATCGTAGCTCCCGAATGGATGAACCGATTTTGATTTTGTTTTTTTTTATTTGAAAGGTGAATAATTAGTCGGAAGTGTTCTTAGCTATGTTTAACGAAAATCGGTCCAAGATGGCCGCCGCCACAAAATAGCGAATTACATATTTTTTCACAACTACCTTAATATGGGTATCAAATGAAAGGGCTGCACTAGGAGAATACTTATACACTATGATAAATTTCAAATCTAAGATGGCCGCCACCATAAAATGGCAAACTACATTTCATGTCGGGAGTTTTCTAATTTTTTAATTTAGGTTAGGTTATTGCATTATTATTCATTTGATACTCCGCTCCTATTAGTCGTAGCGTGATGATATATAGCCTATAGCGTTCCTCAATAAATGGGCTATCGAACACTGAAATAATTTTTCAAATCCGTCCAGTAGTTTCGGAGTCTATAATAAATCAATACAAACATACAAACAAATCTTTCCTCTTTATAATATTTGTATAGATAGAACCTATAAATTAGTTTCGGACCCTTGAGCAGTCACGGATAGATTGAGGTGACATCATGACACAATTCGTCGAAACCTATCAAATGAATCGTACTATTTGTGCGTAAAAAAATATTTATTACTCAAACTTTTTGGATACATATATAATGGACAAATCTATCAGAATCTTCCCCTTTCATACGTGTTATTTTTGTGAACAACTATTCTTTCAAATCCATCAAACAAATTCATCGGTAGAAAAGTTTATACGGCCAAACTTACATTGGAGTAACATTTACGACTATAGATTTTTGTTGTTTTATAGTGACGGTTGTAAAGGAAAACGGTTCAAGTGCAAAATGGTGACATTTTTGTTGCTTCTTTTGAGATTTTGACTTAAGTACGAGTATAAGATATTGTTGATGTATGAACGTTGACGAAGCAAAGAAGTATACAGGTTTGTAAGCCAGCACTCGGTTTGTGGTTTCCGTCTAGGGTAGACAGGTACCTACTAAAGGCACTACGAGAAAAGGTGTGTGTTTATGTATGTGTTTTGTTACCATTACATTGTAACAAAACACATACATAAACACACATATGTACTTACCATTTTGGAAATGTGTACATTTAACCGAAATTAGAAGATATTTGTACCACTGACTGACTTTATTAAAACTGATTGTACAAACTACTACAAAAGTATACTTTTCCAAAAAAAAAGAAGCCCGATCAATTTTGTTAATCGTATTAAAATGTTGGCATGTCCAGTATTTTTTTCGCTTTACATATTTACTGGAAAATCACCAGTTCGCAGTTGGCGCATTTTACTTCGCACTCGTCGATAGGTACCATGAACCGTAAAAACTAAAAGTACTTTCAACTTAGGACTTTTTATGCGACAAACTTTCCATTGTATTGTTAGGCCTTTTGAATGTAATATCATTTCTGAGTTTAAAGGTTTTTTGTTGAATGAATCTTTTTATTGCAGAGGTTTTATATTATTATCTGATTTGAGTGTATACTCGTTTCAGGGCTCTTTTTGCTTTATGGTGTAAAACAAGGAATTGAAATAAAAATTCTATAATATTTACCTAAATGTCTTTTTTTTCATTTAAACTTTATGTAATAAAATGGTACACAAGGTGGACTTAATGCCTTATGACATTTTCTGCCAGTCAACTTTTGGGTCAAATAGTAAAATTTTAAACATGAGTACATGTAAGTACATGAGATTATAGGTTATAGGTAACTTAAGTAAATAGATTATGGAAACACTAAATAATAACTTTCGTCATAGGCATAAAAAAAGAGACCGTCATGGTCGTATCTCCACCGCATCTTTTTTTTTTGAACGAAAGAGAGCATAGAAATATATAAATATCTCGTGTATATGTGTGTATTTATTAACATAGGTAAATGAGAGAAGAAGTAAATATACATAAGTTGAACATTAAAATATCTTTCAGTTCCAAGTGTTTAGTAGAGCCAAGAGAACGCCTGACAATTAGTGTATGCCTCGGAGTATAATTCATATTTATTAATAAATTGCTATCGCGACGCATGGACAACAACGATGCAACAAAATCTTACACCAACTAGCTCTCATGCGCAATAGTCGAAACACACAAAGATGTCTTACGACAGACTCCAACATAAAAGTTGTCGCTAGCCAATCAGGGGGGCTAGACAAGTTGCTATTCGGCATTCGAATCGACAAACAAAATGTATGGAAATGACATTCGTGACAGCCCGATTTGTCGAAACTTTGTGTCATTTCCATACATTTTGTTTGTCGATTCGAATGTCGAAATGCAACTTGTCTAGCGCCCCAGACCCCAAGACATCCTACTACCGAATAACTTAGATCTTTTCGTGCCTCTTACGAGATATGTCAACCTGATAGGCCGTGAAGAAATTGTATTCTAACCCGTTAGTAGGTACGTAATTCACATATGTTTTTACTTTTAATAGCTTCCCGCCAGCGGCTTCGCCCGCGTGGTCTTATAATTTTTTTCCCCGTTTTTGCAACGTTTCTCATTACTACTCCGCTCCTAGTAGTTGTAACGTGATGATATATAGCCTATTGCCTTCCCCGATAAATGGGCTATCAAACAAAGAAAGAATTTTTTAAATCGGTCCAGTAGTTTCGGTGCCTTCTATTCAAACAAACAAACAAAAAAATTTTGCTTTTTATAATAGGTATAGAAGTTAGTATAGATAACGAGAAGTGAGGGCGAATATTTATTCAGTAACTAACCCAGAAAGTCTAAATAAATTGAATAAGAAATACAATATATTGTCATTTCTTCGCAGCTCATGAATTGGATAAATTACATTTCGTCACCTATACCTATTGGTTAATTTTTCAAACAAAATGTAAAGAGGAATCAATCGACATGCGATACGTCAATTTAAAAATCATTTATGTCGTTTTAGCCTACGGATAAACATAAATACATAGAGATAAATATCATACATAGTCTGTCAAACTCATTACGGTAAACATATTATTATAATTATAACATTTTATTTTTTATTTTACTTTATAATTATAACATACCTACATTAAGTACTGTTTGACATAGCAATACACAATGTAGGCAATTTGTGTGAATTCGGATTTTTGTGGTATAAATTTAACATACTGTAATAGGCCAGTCTATTGCCAACATCCGGGCACAAATCCAAACTCCTAGCTACTACTGGGAATTTCACAGAAAACCCGACAACACTTTGCTCGACCCGGGGATCGAACCCAGGACCTCTAGCGTAGCAGTCGCGCTTGGGACCACTAGACCAACGAGCAGAGGTATGAATTTAATACCACAAATATCTAATCTAATCCAAAAATATCCAATAGAAACTTGCTCTTCTCAGAAATCTGTGCCGCAGTAAAAATCTGCGCCCCTAACTGTGAACAATTGTGCCTACTAGCCCTTTAATGTTATCTAACTACGATTTAACTTTGTAACAATAGAACTTTAACCAACTGCCTATTACATAACCGCTTCGTTAAAGCGTGCTTTAGTTTAAGGGTATATAGTATGTATAGTATAAGTCCGTCTCAGACATTCAAGGTTACATAAAGCTATCTAAATAATTATCTTTACTTTAAACCAGAGACAATTCTAGACCAACTAGTGGTTTGGTTGAACTTAAACAATTGTGATTTATTAACCCCCGCTGCAAAAACGACGGGGTGTTATAAGTTTGACGTTTTGACTATTTCAGGTTTATTAAAGGCTTTATGAAATTAAAGTGGACTCATTTAATTCTTTTTTACGCCGACGGTATGTAATCAGTGGTGGATTGTAGCTTACTTTAAGGCCCGTAAAATAATGACCACTTTATAGACCAATTAGGCAAAACTCATTTTACTTATTATTTTCAACATATTTTTTCATTTTCTTAACATAAACACGAGTAATTTGAGAGCCGTGTCCAACAAAATGGGGGCATTCAACAGCGTCATTCAATAATTAAAGTGCAGTGTTCACCGCCGTTACAAAGGACGTAATTACTTCGGTAATTACAAGCGCTAGAGTGCAAGCAAGTAGCCATGCAGTTTTAAGAAAACAAAAATAATTTAGGGTAGTGAAAATCGCTAAAGATAACCTAAATTAAAAATTTAGAAAACTCCCGACACAAAATGTAATTTGCCATTTTGTGGTGGCGGCCATCTTGGATTTGAAATTTATCATAGTGTATAGTATTCTCCTAGTTAAGCCCTTTCATTTGATACCCATATTGATGGAGTTGTGAAAAAATACGTAATTCGCTATTTTGTGGCGGTGGCCATCTTGGGCCGATTTTCATCAAACATAGCTAAGAACACTCCCGACTAATTTACCTTTCAAATAAAAAAAAACTAAATCAAGATCGGTTTATCCGTTCGGGAGCTACGATGCCACAGACAGACACACACACACACTCAGACACGTCAAACTTATAACACCCCGTCGTTTTTGCGTCGGGGGTTAAAAATATAAACAAAGACTTGACATTAAAAGTTAATTTCCCTTAGGTAGGTACTTTTACGCATTGAGGAGATATTAACCACATGACTATTAACTATGTGGGGGTCGACTGCCATTCTAACCAGATTAGGCTAAAAATATGTATCTGACACCAAACGACTCTTCTTCCTAACCTTTTCCCAACCATGTTAGGGTTGGTTTCCACTCTAATCAGATATCTGAATATCAGTATTTTACACGAAGCGACTGCCATCAGACCGCTGCAATCCAATTTATGGGCAATGCGGGCAATATTCGAAGGGTTGTCAGATTTTTTGGACTTCTGACTACCCCTAACCATTGTCATAGGTGTTCGTATGACAACCGGGACCGACGGCTTTACGTGCTCTCCGAGTCACGGAGGGGTCTCGATGTATTAAGAATTCTCACCTATCCACAGACTGACCGTGGCAAAAACCGCTGAACCTTGCAGATCGATTGATCAGCGTAGTTATAACTAAGCCACATCCCACACACCTCCCCTGACACGAAACGACTGTATTCAAAATTTCTGGAAAATACCGGGTTTATAAATTGACTTAATCCCTCGGTAGTCTATCGGTAATAAGTCCCAAGCGACTCGTTCTATACAAGCAGTAAGTAAACGTATCTATTTATCAATTAAACAATGCAAATCATCAAACCATATATGTATGCTAATAGATCAGTTACTCCCATTTGACTATACCAACACGTATATCCTCAATTGTTTTCCTTTCATTTCAATCACAGTGGAGTCAATGCAAACAATTTGATATAATTGTGGGATGTGAATGGGCGGATTTGGGATTGTTTTATTTGTGTACTAGCTTTCTGCCAGCAGCCCGCGTGGTATTTATTATAACTTTTATCCCATAACCTTACTTTTCAACCCTTTATAGGGCTATTTTCGCATTAAAATGTAGCCTATGTCAGCTTGTATGTTAGTTTTCTCAGGCTTTAGACTATATATGGGTACCAAATTTCATTTAAATCGGTTCAGTGGTTTTGGTGTGAAAGCGCGACAGACAGAGCTACTTTGGCATTTATGATATTAATAATGATAGTAAGGATAGTTTTATTTGTAAATAGATAAAATTTTCGTCTGTAGTAAGTCAATGTATTAATTTTTATTATAACTAGCTTTTTTCTGCAGCTTTGCTCGCGTCAAGTTTGACCCGTTACACCCAATTAGTTTTTGAAAATTTTCTAGTATTTTAATAGTTATTCTGTTATTCGGGGTAGAAACAAATCCAACAAATCAAAGATCATGAAAATTGGTCCATCAGTTCACGAGTGTTGTAATAAACTTGACTTTTTGTTTATTAAGATAACATACCATCAAGCCTGTATTCCCCGAAGGGTTAGGTAGAGACGTTACTCACAGCTGGCCGGTATATTTTAGTCCCATATGATAGGTGGTGCGCCTATTGCCAATAACCGTGTACAAACTAAATTTACATATTTCCTATTCTATTAGTAATTCTGGTTTACATAACATTACAATACCAATATCATATATAACTAACTTGTATATAAACCAGCTTCGCTGCACAGCCGTAGTTTCAATAATGACTTGCTAATGAACTAGCCATCTGTCATTACAGGCCGCTCGTGTCGTTCCAAATTCAAAATTCAAAGGCCATCAATAGTAACTGGCTGATGACACTCGGTGTTACTGACTCCGCAGATACACATAATTAATATCCTGGCTGAATGAACTGAATGCCTTGGCCTGTTTTGAATATTTTATAAGGATCATAAAAACATACCATCACGCCTGCATTCTCCGTCTTTTTTGTAGATGGGTGGTCATAACATTACATTATTTAAAAAAAGACTGCCTCGTTAGTCTAAGCGTGGATGCTACGCTTTAGGTACTGGGTTCGATTCCCATGTCGAGCAAAGTATTCTATGAAACTTTCATATTCATATTCATATTATTTATTTGCATTCCACAATGTAGACTTAGGTGGTAGATACAGTGCTTAAAGCTTGTAACAATCATGGACCCTGTAGGGCACAGCAAAATATAAATCATAAATAAGTATCCTTCCTTCGGAAGTCGGGTAAGGATACATAAATATATATAATATCGAATTATGCATTAAACTAATACTTATTTTAAAATTTAATAAATGAGATCCCTGCGTAATACATATTTTAACATTTTTATAATTTTACACTCAGATTATTATATTTTTATAGTTTATAGTTACTATTCTAACTATATTTAAAGTTTTACACATAGATTTTAATAGCTGGTCGGAGTTTGAATTTGTGCCCTGTTACAAATAATTTATTTTCTAAACAATACTATAATGTTATCTCAAAGTTGCAATTGTCATTTCACAAAAAAATGTATTACGAATTTTAGTTTGAGTATATAACGCCCATGACTGTACATCTCTGCCTACCCTTCGGGGACACAGGTGTGATTGTATTTTGTGTTATTAAAACAAAGAGGACAGACTATTGATCACTAGTCTCTTGCCTGTCCGGTATTACACCCCCGAGTTCGACATCATGTACCAGTGCAAGCAGCCTACCCGCCATGTAACACAAGACTGATGCCACGGTAAACACAGTTCCCATATCGTGTGTTCCAATAAATCTTTATGCGAACGTTCGACGACAGCCAATAAATACGGTACGTGAATTGCTCTCAGTTGGAAAATAAATAAGACACGCTGTGTCTGCGGTTACCGATCGGATGTAGAATTATTTTAATGACTCGCCGTTAAGGAGTGGTCGGCAAGATAGTTTTTGGGTATGAAGATGACATCACGCGAAATGAAAAGATAGGTAGAGATAGACATGATTTTAATTTTGACCGGGTTAATAAAACACGCTTTTACTGTCGCTAGCTAAAGTATTCTATGCGTCGAGCACACGTCCGCACTCGGTCGCAGCTAGCGCATGACTGACTGCTGTCTCGGCTCAGGCACATACACTACAATGATTATAGTTGGTATGTTTTACATCCAATGTTATACGAGACTGCGTCAGATTAGTACACCTCTGTCTAACCCTTCGGCGAATACAGGAGTGCTTGTATGTTAGGCTGTGTTATACGATTCAAGCCCTCATAGGACAAAAATCGATTGAGAAAATATTTTAAACGTTAATACTCAATACCTAAATGTGTCCAGTCTGTTCTAAATGTGTCAAGGTCGTCACACCATCTCTTTTTTGATCTGCCGCGTTAGCCCAAGACCGAGACAGATGGAGGAATAAGGGATAGGCTTTTGCCCAGCAGTGGGCAAATTGAGAAAATATTTTAAACGTTAATACTCAATACCTAAATGTGTCCAGTCTGTTCTAAATGTGTCAAGGTCGTCACACCATCTCTTTTTTGATCTGCCGCGTTAGCCCAAGACCGAGACAGATGGAGGAATGAGGGATAGGCTTTTGCCCAGCAGTAGGACACACCGGGCTTATCTTAATCCCTAATCCTAATACTCAATACCTATAACAAACTCTCCTAAAATAATGAAACTGTTGCTAAAAACTGGTAAACTAAACCAGTAATTTCAACCCCACTGTTCACTCAAAACAGTCAGGTACGCATGCCAAGAATCTTCAAATCAAAATTGCTGTCGAACCTCGCGATAAATCTCGAACATTACAGTGGAGAACGTTCCGTTAGCCTCCGAAAAATCCTACTAATTTGCAATAACAACCACAAAAAACATTTATCTCCATTCATCTCGTAACTTTTTGCGAACCACTCTGGGGGCTGAAGAAAATTTTCAATTATCGCGTGGCTCTCCCGCCAGGTCGGAAAGTCACACAGGATTTCATTCCCATTTGAATTAAAGCACAAATGGAATCCCATTTTATAATTTTCTCCGATTTGCAGATAGTCCCTTTTCGTTTTATTGCTTCTGTAAGACTTATGCGTGGTTTTGACGTGGAATTAGATGTGATTTTTTTCCGCTTAACAACATGGAATAGGTAAATTGAACTTTCATCTCGAATTAACATAAATAAGTGAAAAAATGGATAAATAAATTGTAGTATCAATGATCGGTTTCTGTGAAAATTGATCCCAAATTGTTTCTCTGATTGAAATGTAATTATTAGATAAAGAAAAATAATAAGTAAGTAACATAAAAAAAAGGTATTAAAGTCTCTTTGAGGTATTTGCAAAAAAAAAGACAAACAAACAGTCATACACAGGCTTATACATTTGAATGTGAATTACTATGAATGTGGCAAGTGGCAGTCTCTACTTTCTGTGTACCCCTATGGGGAAATAAGTCGTAAATATGTAGTAATGACGTAATTTCCAAGTAAAACTACTCCAAGTTGAGTTAATATGACAATCAATTCTACTTTAGTTTCATTAAAAGATCGGTATCAAAACATTATTTTACAATTCCACTTTAGTCTCTTCAGAAAAAGTTTTCTCAAGAATTATACCCAGAATTTATGTTTCGGCCATTTTAGTTCTTTGCTTAAAATCTTCATTTGGAGCGGGTGCTGCACGCCGCTATCTCAGTCAGATCAAACCTTCTGTTGCCAGAGTAAATAGAACCTTTTTTTATTTAAAAAAAGTCGTTATTACTGTCTCTGTAAATGTTTTGGGAGTCGTGCCGTGATGAACCTTTGTAATTTTAGATCCTTTCTTTGTTTATGTTTTATGAATTGGCTTGTTACTCTTTTATGGCAGATATCATTTTTGACGAAAGTCACGAGTATATGTATATGTATACACTTGGCAAAATCAATAAGTAATTTTGACCTTAATGTATTGGTTCAAAATCATTAAAGCAGTGATAGCCTAGGGGAATGACCATAGGACTGCCAAGTCAAAGGTTTCGAGTTCGAATCCAAAGCACGCACCTCTGACTTTTTGAAATCATGTGCGTAATTATCACTCGCTTTAACGGTGAAGGAAAACATCGTGAGGAAACCTGCATGCCTGAGAGGTTTTCTCGACGGTATGTGAAGTCAATATCGCATTAGGCCAGCGTGGTGGACTATAACCTAATCCTTCTCATACTGAGAAGAGACCCGTGCCCAGCAGTGGGGCAGTTCATCACTTCAGCCTACTGTTGTCCACTGCTGGACATAAGCCTCCTTCATGGCGCGCCATTTCTCCCATAATGTGGGGCAGTTAATGGGTTGATAAAGGTATTGGTTAAAATAACATTGTATGATTTTATGAACATGGTTTTTTCAAAACAAAAACACAGTGATAGTGGTTTTAATTTAAAGTTACGGTAAATATCGCTTTCGAATATTAGCAAGTGTGTGAGTAAATATTTATGCTCACGATTGTACATCTTGGTATATTGTCATTTACAATGTGTTTAACTCTGGCAATATATATGGCGCTATCAGTTTATGAAATTGTCCCATAAATCACTTATCACATTATAAGACAAAAACTGCAGATCCTACTTTATCCAAAAATCCTGCCGCAATTTTGTCGTTTCCTACACCGAAGTCAAACAAAAACGCCGCACTTAATATATCAAAAACTTTCCCCGATCACATAAATACATTAAAATCATTCGACAGTTGTGATCTATTAGTTGGAACTGGAGACCATTTGTCGTTACAGACCGAGGTTCATAGTAACCCGTAGTTAATAGTTCAACTTTTGTGTACCTACGACGTTCAAATTTGGCGATTTTCACTTCGATAACCTCTATCATTTACAGTTTGATCTTGTGAGTGCTAATATAATGTGTCTTGGGTGTAATATTCGTTTTATTTTTAAAAGTTCTTGAATGACTTCATTTTTATTATAGCCAGCGGAAGTTTCAAGTAAGAATCGTGAATTTTCTATTTTATGTGAATTGTTTAATCTGTTATGTGAACCGGAAACTAGGTTTTCGTTCGACACTTAAAAGCCATGATCTTAACGTAATTAAGATAAAGAATAAAAATTAAAAGTATATAGCCTTTTTTTAGTATTGAGTTGACATAATAAAAAGTTAGCATGCCCTATTAACCCATCCATTAAAAAACAAATCTAAATATACTGGGGTAGTGACTCTCCTATCGTTTGTCATAGAAAATCAACTCGACGCGGTAAAAAGTTGATAAAACATTAAAAAAGCTGATAACATTCCGTTTATATTTATTACTTCGAATGCTACACAGCTGAAACCTAAAGCCGTTTTAAGTTGTTGCACCAAAAGATAACTTTACAAAAATAAACCCTATTAAGTAGAATAATAATCAATATAAAGTGTAATACACAATATAAAATGTCATCCCAGATAAATTTCATAAAAAACATTTCAGCACCTAAAACACATTACTTTTTTCATCTCGTCTGAAATATTCGTCCGTAATCTTCGTTCCTAACCCACTTTTTTTTCAAATTATGTCTGTAATTGACTGTCACCGAAGGGGTGACCCGAAAGCGTGGGTTGTATGTAATGACCTCCCCATGTCATCTTCGGACTTCCAATTGACTTCGAGCAATATACAGAATTTGATATCGAAGAAAGTTTTCCTTAGAAACGACTGTGACTTCTAATCTAGGTATGTGATCAAAAAAGTGGGTAGTTTATATACGCTTGAGTGCGCCTGTGCGAACTGCCTGATTTGGCCGCACTTCAAAGTCGTTTCAAGGTGATGTTCGATAGAGGCTTTGTGTTTATCAGGCATTGAAATGTCCTATATGAGTCATGATAATGTTAAAAATATATTTTTGCATATTCTGAGTATGTAATTCGTCATTTTCTATAGTGTTGGTAGGAGCAATAATGTTTTATGTATAGGTAGAAATACAACCAGTCAGCTAGCTTATGATGGGGCTAATTACTACTGTTACCTAGAGGGGCACCGAATGACAAATTATATCCTATTCTATTAATATTAGAAATGTGAAAGTTTTTGAGGTTGGATGTTTGTTACTCTTTCACAAAACTACTGAATGGATTTTGATGAAACTTTAGTTTTATAAAGTGAGTGATGCTGCGGGTAACAAATAGTTATACATAATATAGTTACGCTTGGAGGGTCTTTGAATTAACATACCCACTTATACATACTATTCATTTCGACTGGCGAGCGGGGCTCGTGGTAGCTTAGCGGTCAAAGGGTCTGGTGTACCGAACCAGAAGACGCAGGTTCGAATACAGCCCGCCAGCCGATTTTTTCTTTCATTAAAAATAACTTGTAATCTTAGCATGGAAAATGCTTAAAAAATACAAAAAGATAGCATAGCATACGTACTTCAGTTTATTCTTATTTTTTCATCATATTAAAGCAATGATACCACAGTAAACATAAACATCAAAAAATATACACATACGTAATTTAGTCAGTTTTACTACACTCTTTTTCTTTTAATATCAATTAATTGTCGCGCATACTTGTGTTCACTATGAGGTAACTCTTGGCACGGATGTATAACCTACAATTTGTATGAAGGTGACAGGTGCCGCTGATTATGCCAATTCACAGAACTGATTGTTAACGTGTGGATTTACGACGACATTTTCCTCTTTGATAAAACGTGAGTAGAGGCACGTCCGCTGTGAGGCACAATTGTATTGGCACAAGTAGAAAAATATACCTATAGCATATTAAAAAGGTAAATAATTTAGATCTTCTTATAGACTGCTACGTTAGAGGTACTGGGTTCAATTCCCGGGTCGAGATGTTGTTAGATTTTTGTGTGAAATTCCCAGTAGCACCTCGGAGTTTGGTTTTGTGCTCGGTTGGTGACAAAAGGCACTATATCGCTTGTATTCCCCGAACGAATTAGTAATACTGCTATTCACCCACAACCCACAGTTCACCGTTATGTTCCCATGTAATAGGGGGTGAGCCTTTGGCTATAAATTGGGACCCGTGGAATGTATCCAGGACCTTTAGCCCAGTAGTCATGCTTACGACCAGTCAAGCTAACGAATCAGTTCTCTCCACCCCGAATAACAGAATAACTATTAAAACATCAGAAAATTTCAAGAAATCTAATGGAAAAAACTAGTCATTATTATAACGACGATGCATTGCATCAAACATTTTTCCCGATAAACAAAACCACAGAACAATAAATATGTTCCCTGGACGCATCATCAAATTTGCAGGAGTTTATGAATGGAGTCAATTTGTGGTGGTTGGCCATCGACAATCATTACTCAGCTCTCCTGACGCTGTCATCGCTTTTAATATCTATATCTGCGAGTACATTTAATGATGATTCAGTATTCGACTCAGCAGATTATGTACTAGACAGGTTAAGCGAGGAAGTAATCTTTAGCTGTGTATAACCAAACTTTATGCTGCATCTGGCTAGACTGAAAACTAAGTTCAGCTTAGTTAAGAGAAGACAAGAACGGTGAACATTTTTGACGTGTATAAAATATTCAAAAAACAGGCATTTTGTCCCGAGTAAATTAGAATAATGTAGAGTACACAGACGATTTTATAGTTTTGTTAGATGATATCTTTTAAAGACACTTACAAGTCGAAGTTTTATATTTTACTATTTTCTTTAAGTAATATTTAATAGGTAAATCTTATGCAAACTGCACTATTCTCAGTAGCTCTCATCCAAAACAAGATTGTAAATAAAATCATAATATTGTAACCAACATTTTTTGAAAGGAGTGTTAAGGAGTTTCTTGACGGCTCTTCTCCATAAGATCAACTTTTTGGAACCGTGCAACTAGTTTGACTTTTCGAAAGTACCTATTGATATGGTCTAATTGAAATAAAACATTTGACTTTGACTTTGACTTGGACTTTAAACTAAATGGCGCCCACATTTCCTAAAGGCCTCTGAGAAGAAATGACGAAACAAACTCAGCGAATCACGGTCTCTTTTAAAGTCTATACATAGTAACATTATTTATTATTTTATTTTTAGAAACTGCAGTGCAAAAGGCCTTTCTTTCCCAACAGTAAATAAAGTAAGTAAAGATTTTGATATAATATTTAAGTTTTTGCGAAAATATCACCACTAAAACTGGTTTATATATCACTAAAACAAAAAAAAACTATCGTGTACCGAAAAATATAAAATAAAAAGATAGCGACGTCAAAATTTAAAAATTCAACGGTGAACGAGTTTAGGCATTTTTGTAATAAATTGAAAGGCCAGTGATTGATGACACGGCGCGGCCTGCGTGTTTACTGTATACGGAATAAAGGCAATAAAATGATATACATTGCACATTGTGTGATTGACACATACACATTGAGGAAGATATTTTAGGCTGTTTATACAGTACATTTTAGTCTGAGAAATAGGTGATTTATTGGCAACTGTTGCCTTGTGGTGGCACAGAATAAAATACCTGAATTATCATAAAGCTTTGTTTCATTTGTTTAGTACTTAAACAAGTAATGAAACAAAGCTTTGTGTGAGTTTAAGCAACGGTTGACATCGAGACTGTCAAATGTTTGTATGGAATACCTGGTTCCCCTGGCGTCCGGATTCACGCGCACCTTTAGAAACCCGAAAAGTATTTGATACTATCTTCCAATAAACAGTTTAAGAGTTTATCATTCTCGGAGTTGCATAAGTAAAGACATTGCAGAAGCAGTATTTAATATTATGATTGTCCATGAGAAATGTCCAAAAGAACAAACCCCTTATTTTCTATTTGTAACTATAATTATGTCTATCGGCTCTCAAATAAAGTATTAAGTATATTTTTTTGCACGCAAGTATATTATACTAAGTATAACACAATTAAACACAAACTATTTTGTCTAATGAAACATGTATCAATTAGTTAAAAAAAAATGAGAAACACGTTCAATTCATATGTCATGAAATTTACATAAAATTTTATACTAGGCGAATTCTCAGAGCCGAGTCACAGTACTACATGTAAGCCATTACTTTGTCCCATTTAGTCATGGTTTTAATTTATAGGGATGAGATCCTGAATGACTTTCCTTTTGAAGTTTTTACTAAAAGAACTCTCTTTAGGGAGGTAGAATGATGCTGAATAGTGTTCTTTTGCTTTTTTTAAATATGAAGGTATTTGTAAAATGTTAGCTGAGCATACACTTAATTAATTGTATTTAGTTTATGTTCGATTATTACGTTGCTTTGAAACAAATATTATGAATACTAATCTGTTTTGTATACAAATATTTCTTTATTAAATTATTAAAAATGGTTTCATATTCATTGGATGTTTAAACTTTATTAAAGTATCTAGCTTAAACCCACCAAATATGATGATATGATATAAAGTGATGTTCACTAAATGGAAAAAAATAAATTTTGTATAAACCGTTTAATGCCAAATATTTTCTTAAATCTAAATTTTAATCATAAATACTGGCATAAAGCTCATCCAATATTAATATAACTATCCTAACATCAGATGATACGCAATTTCAGCACAATCATAAAGACGTAAACTACATAATAATATATAGGTACCATTACTAACAACATAACATATATCACTTTATCGATACCTTAATATATTTAGGCGGTTAGATATACTATCGTACCTGATAAAGGGGATTTGTATAGGCTTAATATCGGCTCCGACATCAGTGGGCCGGTGGGCTCTGAAAAGCAATTGTTTTCATATATATTTGATGCCGAAAATATATACGTGGTAAACCGACTACGGCGATTTTTTTTGCTGAGTATATATGTATGTAGACATGGAATATTTTTTTCGTCGAGTTGAATTTTAGTGTTTGTGATTTGAACTTTGTTTTTATTATTTAAAGTTGTTTGCATTTTGTTATTTATTCTGTGAATTATAAACAGATATGGGGTGTCCCAAAACGTGGGATTTGATTTAATAGATAATATGAATAATTTTTATTTTTAAATTAAATTACCATTACATAATGCTTTTGCCACTGAATCTAAGCATTAGAGATGTCAATGCGTTAAAATATTCAAGAATAAATAAACACACTTCTATAGAAAATATTATTTATTATTTCAAATAGAAGCCAACATTTCTAGACATCATTATCGTAACCTCTAGCTTCAGTATTAATACATTGTCTGTAGTAATTCAACTACAAAATACTAGGTACATTACATAGCTTCAAAGTCTAGCTTTTGTCCTTGAAGTAAACTTGAAGACACTACAGCCCTACAGATGTAGCGGATTAAACGAGCGTAGCGCGTGGTCTACGCTGCTACGTCGTAGCAAGGTACTATATGTCTACAGTGCTACGTCGTAGCAAGGTACTATACGTCTACGGTGCTACGTGCTACACTGTCGTAGAGTTGATAGAGATATCGATTTTTTAAGAAAACAATATTTTTCACTTAATGAATTTTGGAAATAAATTCTGTCTTGGATTTTAATTATTGTTTTGTGTGTAGTTTTTCGAATATTAACCATTTGCTTATGTGTTTTGTATTTATTTATCATACTCGGATTCAATAGTATGTTAATAAAAAAATTAATAAATGAAATAATAAAATTTATGTCGTTAATAATAGTTCAATAAAAAGTATACCTATCATTTTCGCGTAAATAATGATTATTTATAAAAAAGATTTACAATGTAATAAAATGTAAAATAAATTAAAATATGTTCCAATATTTACCAAACAGTTATAAAATTACAAGCATTTTTTCGCCGTAGTCGGTTAAAACACAAAATGTATCCTTCACTACGAATTTTTTGCACGTTAGCCACTTATTGTGTTATCGTTGGACAAAATGTTCGATGCTTATCACACGAGAGTTAGTGTGAATATGAACATGATAATAAAATATCAGTATTTAATACCTCGTACCGTTAAAAAAATGTTATTTCAAATACGTATACAGTTTTCATGTAGTTTTTCTGCGCCATTTTAAGTTGCGACATTGTCTGCTTGTTAGTTTTTTCTAACCATAATGTTTTTTGAAACACTGTGCGCTTGTTTACTTTTGTAGAATCGGTTTTTATGATTTTATTAATTAAGTGGTGGGATGTTTTTGTTATTTTGTTTTTATTGTGTTAATAACATTGTAAATACTTACTTCAAAATATTTTAGAATTTAAGATTATTATACAAAATATGTTTATCAGTACATTTTCAAACTGATCACACTTGAATTTTCAAAGGGCAGCAAAAAGACTTAAATTTGAATTCAAGAAACAAAATTTAGCAGTCACCGAGTAATATTTTAAATATATTTTTTAACACATCACTGTATTATTCATCACACTGAATTATAAATCACCAATTAGTTCAACACTGAACACTAAACAATTCACAAATATTTATATAACCTATTTCTTCACAGTAATTTAATCAGACAGTTTTTTTTCAAAGAGTTATCTGAAAGGCTTTATTCAGTAATCCATTTTACCCTTTAAACAAGTTTTCGTAAAGATGGGACCCAGCCAAATCGCTTTGTCGATCCAAACACGGTAGATTCTTCGATTTTATCAGGGTCTCTGGAGTCCTTTTTGGGAGAAAAATCTTCGTACAAGGAATAATAAATTAAAGGTCACTCATTTATTCACGGATTGCCAGAAAATATTGATACGTAATAATTTTGAAAGGAGCATGAAGTGATTTTGGTAAGAAACCTTTTTGATTTTATTTTCCACACAACGCATTTTTATTGGTAGTCACACAGTTAATATAACATATCACCAATTAAAGTCACAAACATAAATGTTTTTTGTCTACAATCCATCTCAATTTGTGTCACAATTCAATTATCCACAGTTCCATAAAATACACTTTTTCCACACACAACCGTTTCCAACCACTATGCGAATAAAAGTTCTTAAATATTTTTCCATCGTTTGGCTGCAATAATAACACTTAGTTTAACAACTGACTTTGTCCAGTCGCATCTGCCAAGAAACTCGGCAGGAATTATTGTATGATGCATCCGTTACATTAAAATAACTTTATCTTAATTGAAATCTTATTATGAAGGTGTAGACGGAAAACATTCTCTTTGGCGATAACGTTTATTTTATTATTGCGCTTTTATTATTGCACAGTGGTTTTAGCGAAAATTGTTTTTACAATATTTAGAACATTATTTTTATTATTAATATGTATTAATTTATGAAAATTTAGTTTTTTATTTAACACTTACTGACTTCAACACAGCACACGTAACATTGATTTTGATTTGATTAACATAAGTAATTTAGATATTTTCTACGTCACGTTCACAAACAGTCATACGTTTCACAAACCTCACAAGAAAACCTAAGCACACACACTATTACAATTTAATTCTCAATGTCACGTCTTCACCGTAATTAATTATGTTCTATCTTTCCTAACCTATTGAACATTTTTTTTCTGTCTAACAATACATAAAAACTTCATTTATAAATATTTTCCGGACGAAACTCTGTGGAGTCCCTAATTAATTTTCAGGTCAAATATAGTTAGTACAGCCATAAATCTCGACCAACTTTGGAGTCGGTAGGCTAAACTGAGATAGCGGGAGGTACATCACACAATTTATTCCCCTTCAAGTTATCTTCATAGTTTTTTGAATTGAGACATTCAACGTGTGATATAAAAAAATTTTTTAGAGATTAAACTTGTGTTTTTTTAAATGCAAGTTAATAATTACAATAGAATAATTTTGCAGGTGCTGTTTGTATTGAGATCAAATTTAAACAAATACCTACTTTATATGGAAATATATACTTTTTTGTGAGCTCATAATGTGAAATATAATTATTTGCCATCGACACGCTAAGAAGAGATAATTGTATTGCTTTTTTTTATTTTCGTCTCACTGTCCCCTGTGTATACAAAATGGGTAAAACCGCCAAAGTCGAAAGTCTCCACACGCTACTCTTAATTTTTAATATTTTCCTTTTACATTTCCCTAACGTCTCTGCTAACTCAAGAAAGCTTTTAAGCCTTTTAAGCACATTTCCATTCCGTCACTTCAACTTTATATTGTTGTTTTTTAGTTTAACATTATTTTAAATCACACTAGCTTTTTGTGCAGAATATAATATTTAAGACGAAAGTGTTATGTATAAATATTTAGTTTTCCCGTTTTGTGACTAAAACTGCAAGTCACCGAACCACAGTGTGTGTTAATTTGTTTGTTTTTCGTGTTATGAGTCACAAGTCAGACAATGTCGCCACTTTTATGATTGCTACGTACACATAACTTGATTGCGGCTAACGTGTAACCAATCATAGGGTTTTGTACCTAACTGGTAACTTACCTCCACAAATGAGAGACATCGAGGTAACGTTTGATATACTTATAAAATCGACTAATTTAACTTTGACTATGTCTTTAACTAACTAGCGCGTCTAACTCGAAAGCTTGGCTAATATAAGAGATTTTTAAATTCTATATTTAGAGGCGTGAAGGCAATGAAATATTAAACTTTGTACTGGCGATAAGTATCGTTAGCGCTACTACTATTATATCACTTTTTAGAATTAAAAATGGCACTAAAAAGACACGATTTATAATCGATTTTGTTACACAGCAATAACCGCCGCTGAACGTCAACACACAAAACACAATTTTATATTATAATTTTATTTAATTTTATATTATATCAACGTTGAAATGAATACATCAAAATGTGAACTAAATACACCAAACAGGTTTAGCGCGTCGTGGGTAGTATCATAAGTGTGCGTTCATATTGGCTTGTTATTATTGTTGTTTACGCGCGTGGTTTCGCGTTTAGCCGGAGCGGCGGGCGTGTGGCGCGGCCGTTGGTGGCTCTGGACTGGTGGCGGAGCCGACCGTGACGTCACATGGCACTCAGCCTCGCGCGGCGACAGCGCATGCGTCGCGCACGCACACATGCGCCCGCAGATCGCGACGCACGTGCCTACGATTGACTGATAGTGTGCGTTCTAGGCAAACTTAGTTATATGCAAGTTTCGGGTGAAGTACCGGCGTTATGTACGGCGTGCAGATGCCAAACGAAGCTGAAAGTTGCGTTTATTAGTTAAATAAACTTTGTGTGTTGATGAGTGTTGTTCAACTGATTTATATTTAATTATAATAGTGTGCGAAATTTATTAACAATTATTCTAATAATAGACAGTAAACGATAAATTAATCTAATCGATTAGGTTATCTAAGTTTAGGTTCTATCACTATAACTAATCTAAATGTTTTACTTTAAATACATCGGCTGTTCAAGAGCAAAACCCAGTAACTCAAAATTTTTTCGACTTCCTAGACTCTATTTACTTCTCCTGAATCTTGTGCTATGTTTTGATTTTTAACAGCCGACATACACCCTGTATAATGTTTATTGATATTTTGACAACAAGTTGACATTACAATGTTCTTGGGAACCCCTCCTTCGAAGAACTTTCAATAATGATCAATCCAAACATTTTGACGTCAAAAATATCTAACAAAAAATGTACTATCTTTTTGTATTTTTTTTGGTCACCGAACCGGAAGGCGCAGGTTCGAATCTTGCCCGCCCGCCGATTTTTTCCTTCATTAAAAATAACAAAAAACCTGCCATTGCTAATAACATCACTAACTTACAACCTTCTTAATATTAGTTACTTCTAAACCAATCTCTCAAAAAGCCTAAACCTTAGAAAATAAATAAAGGATTCGTTAAGAGCCAAGACACATCCTCCCCAGCCTTGACCCTACGAAATAGAGCCACGCACGTAGTCGTTACAAAGGGCATTATTAACTACACGAGCAGTACCGATACAACTCTACATAGTAGACTCTGACAGTATGTGCGTGTCTATTTTATGTAGTTTTGTAGTTTTGTAGTTTTGTTTTGATAATTGTTGAAAGTTTTGTTTAGTTATGTAGTTTTGTTTACATATAAGGCATTGTAAGGGTTGTTTTATTTTGAGTTTTCAATAGTATCTCAAAAGGAGTTAAAAATTCCTCTTGTATGGCATTTTTAACTGCATGAGCACAAGTACCGATAGAACTCTAGAGTCTGAAAGTATGTGCGTATCTATTTTACGTAGTTTTGTTTGATAATTGTTGTAGGTTTTGTTTAGTTATGTAGTGTTGTTTTGTTTTGATAATAGTTGAAGATTTAATTTATATTTTATCATTTATTTATTTATATATATACTTTATTTTACATTTATTATTATTATTATATTTATTTTATCAAAGGCTTCATAGTGAAATTTTTAATTACGCAATAATTAATAAAATAGCAGTATAATTTAGAAATGTATAATGTCATTTATGACTTTTTTGTTTATTCTTGCAATGTTGTTTTAATTTTTTAATGGCTATGTGTTTTATTTATGGGTTTTATTTATACCTGTTTGTGTAAAAATATTTACGATATTAGATAAAAATCCTTTAATTCTTCTTCGTATTGTAACTAATGGACGAATTTAGAGTACGACGAATAGCACCTACACAAAAACGGAATTTTACGTAGGTGAACCCGCGTGCAGATACTATAGTAAAATATTTTTATAGCCATAAACACGCCAAACCAATAACACTCATTTTTAAAGAAATAAAAATATCAAACACGTAGTTGTCTGTCTAACAAAACGGTTAATAAAATGTCTACAGCTGCTACGCCGCTACGCCGCTACGAACGCGTAGCACGTTGCTACGATACAGTTGAATGAACTTTTTCTCCGCTGTAAATTATTATTGATAGCTTAAGCACTTATATTGTTTTTGTCTTTAGTTGGCTGTGATATATTTTGTTATTAAATTATATTATTGGTTCTTGTATATTGATTTTAAATATATGTTTTGTTTTTTAGAAGCTATATTGTCATGGTTATTTAACATTTATGTTTTCAATTGTGGGCTATTTTAAATTTGTTATAACATTTCAAATATAGCAATATAGCATTAACGTATACAATAACAACTCTTACTTTGCATTCCACTGAAAAAAAAATTAAATACTTAATTACAGATGATTGGGTTCCGCACTGCAGGCTATGGATTCATCCTTGTTATTCTTAACCCTGCGGAGTCAGCCTCAAGTCTAACCAAATGCAACTGAATATGTATGTAGTAGATATTCTATCTTTAACCAATACACATAACTAGGATAGTTGTAAACTGGTGGCCAGGCTTCTCATGCGTCTGACTACTACTAAAGAGTGTCATATTATGTGTTTTATTGGTAATTAAGACCAACGTCTAACATACAAGGTGGAAGGGACATCGACGCACAAAGGTCGTGACAATGACCTAGGTCATTCATGTAGAAAATGATCGGTTGTAACAGATATTGACATTTTTGAGCGCGTAGTGTATGGCTAAAAACGCGATTATAACGCTCCGCGGTGATTGTTATCGAGCGCCCGATTCGAAATAAGTGAAATAATGTTTTTTTAAGTATAAACCTAATTTAAGTAGATAGAAATAATGTATTTTACGCGTTCAAGTAAAAAAATTTATGATAAAAGTTATGGAAAATTTAATTGCAGGGGTGTCCAGAATCATGTACTGAACTCATGGTATTCGGATGTGCGTCGATGTCCCTTCCACCTTGTATTCTCTAAGGTGCTCTATCACCCATCCATAAATTGGCCGCAGTAACCGCAACTTACCCTAATGTGATTGCATATTATTTATAACGAGCCCCACAATTTCACATGAAGTCCATACCTATATTTTGCCATTTTTATTGATTTATCTACATAACACATTCATCATTTTGTTCGTTCCACGTTCGCCCACGCAGGCAACTCCGGGAATTGACAGTAGATCAATATTCCTATCTACTTTTAGCTTGTAGTCTTCATAAGAAAGGTCATGAGAGTCAACTCGTGGTCATGCTGACTCGAAGGAAACTGCTAGTATTACTTTTAAAATATTTTTAGTATCTTATATTAATTTCACAAAATGTCTTAATTTTTCAAACAATTTATGTTTTTTGTTTGTTTGGTTACATTAAATAGGCTCCAAATCTATGGGAGTAAGACCGGTCTGTCAGATTCTTTCACTATTAGAAAGCTACATCTTTTTTTACCGAGTAACATGGGCTATAATTAACAAGAAATACCCAGATCACGCAGGCGGTAATATTAAAAAAAATACAGTCGAATTGAGAACCTCCGCGTTTGATAAAGATAAAATATTTGTAAGTTTGTATCTTTGTTGACGAATATACTTTTACTGCACAGACTTGAAAAATTATTTCACCATAAGAATGCTACATTATCCCTGAGTGACATAGGCTATACCCGGAGCTATATATACCCGGAGCTAGGCGAGGGCAGGTCGTATGTAATACAAACGTACATTCGAGGGGGTGAGCAAAGATCATAGCGGGTCACAGATCGGGTCGGGCGCAATCAAGCGACCGTCAATCAGCCACCAGCCTTACTTAATTACCTCGGCATGTGCGGGCAATCGTACTTACACTATTGCCTATGTGTGTGTAACACTGTATACTATACATCGTTGCGTGTGTGCGTGAAAGGAATACACACAGACAAATAAACTCGTAATTATGTGTCCGTGTGCGTCAAACGTTTTCCTTGTCGATTTATATGTGTGTGTGTGTATGGTAACAGATTATATAGATACAGAAAGTCATGAAGTTTGTATGATGTTATCAATAGTACAGTAATTAGTTTATCATAGTTATGATAATAGATTATTATCTTCTTAGTCTTTCCCAAACGCATTTTAGGGTTCGAATCCTGGGTAGAGCGGTGCAATTAAAAAATTAAAGTCATTATTGTAGTATTGTCATAAAGTCAGTATTGGACCTAAGGATATTCCGGTAAACTATAGGTGCAGAAGGTAATCAAAGTACCTCTGCCTAACTCCTCGAGAATATTGGCGTTACGATATCTTATATTACTCGTATGTTTTTTTTATCAGCCCACTTTGTCCCACTGCTGGACAAAGGCTTCCCTTCCCTCCTTCCTCGTATACTAAATATAAAAAAATATTTAAGGCATCATTATTTGTATATGCTATTTAAAACAAAAAGCAAATACATTTTAAATTAAATAAGAAAAAAACAGCACATTATATTATCTTAACCATTAAATATATAAGTACATATAACCTTCTATTTTAGTATTAAGCACACGTATACTCCTCTCAATTCTGATAACGTTGTTTGGGGGTAAAATGACGATGACGTCATAACAGTTCTGAGGGTATATTGTATTTGTAAAGGTGAGGTTTGTTAAGGGCGGATTAACGAAGAAATTCGCAGTTGTGTTCAAATATTTGCCGATTATAACATTGAGATTAAGTTAATGCCTCGTTGGTCTAGTGGTCCCAAACGCGACTGCTGCGCTAGAGGTCCTGGGTTCGATCCCCGGGTCGAAGTTGTTGGGTTTTCTGTGAAATTCCCAATAACAGCTCGGAGTCTGGATTTGTGCAATAGGCTCGCCCCCTATTACATGGGACCTAAACATACCGGCAATATGTGGGTGTACATTAGTACGCCTCTGCCTACCCCTTCGGGGAATACAGGCGTGATGGTGTGATGGTATGATTAAGTTATAATATTATTATTATTATTAATTAGAGTACACGTTTATATATTGTTGTACAGTCATACCTCTAGTTAGTAAAATAAAGATATGATTAAAGATAATTATACAATATACTCCACATGTGAAACATTATAAAAAACCGTTTTAAGCATGTGCTAAGAAAGAATTTAGGGAGATTTCCACAATATTCATAAAAACAATATCAACACATGTAATACCGCGAGAGACAGTAACAGTATGAAAAGTTCTCATCCAATCTCACTTTCAGACACTTTAACAGGTATAAAAGATCGGTTCTGCAGACAAGTTATAAAATTGAGACATTCTGAGCACTTTAAGAAATTGGCTCCTCATATTCTGTTACACATAACATTATGTCGTTCATATAATACTTTCTTTCGACAAAAATGTGAATAAATGGGATCAAGCACTCGAATTTCCTAAAGTACTTTGAATACTACATACAATTCAAAATTATATGATCTTGAAAATACGTTTGCAATTGACCCATTTTAAACCTGACCAACCGTAGCACCGTAGCACCGTAGCAGCGTAGCAACGCTACGAAGCGGAGGCGTCTACGACACGTAGATATTTTCTATCAAATAGTCGCTATCCGCCGGATAAATAAAAAAATGGAACAAAATTTGTATGAAATTATCTGCCAAGTAATTTAACGGTAACTTATTATAAGGTGGACAAAGAGGTTCTTAGTTAGTAATTTGTCTTAAATCTAAAACTATTTCTGATAGCTCTAATCTGCCTTTATAAGTTAAATAAGTAAAGAATTTAGTTAATTTTTTGCCACAGCGTTGTTACCCTTTTTTTACTTAAATTTTTATGTAGTATTTGGGTAATAAATAGACTCGCTCAATATACACTACAAAAATTGATGTTCAATTAAATAGTACATCTCTATCTAATCTTTTGTAGTAGGCGTTTATTGCTAAATACTAAGTACGTATAGAGTAGGCACAACAATTACCCAAAATAAAAAATAAAACGTTAATTTTACACACTAACACAATCTGCATATAAAT
Source organism: Acronicta psi (assembly GCA_946251955.1). Classification (NCBI taxonomy): domain Eukaryota; kingdom Metazoa; phylum Arthropoda; class Insecta; order Lepidoptera; family Noctuidae; genus Acronicta; species Acronicta psi. Next base: position 1,360,334 of record OX276475.1, on the reverse strand, counting down.
GTATAATAAGTATTCAAAAAAGTTTCCAGAGTTTCTTAAAAATATATTCAGACAATTTAGTGTTTTGGGTATTAGCCAGAATTGTTTGTGACGTTAATTTTTATTCGTACAACCTGATTGACCTCGATTCGTAATAAGTTTTTGGCAAAAAAGTAACTAATAACGTTTATTTGAGACAACTCTGAGAAATTGAATTGGCTCATTATTATTTAACATAACATCAGGCGTGCAATCCGATTCACGCAGAACGAGCTCACCACCTGCCACCTGCTTGGAACCCTATTATAGATTCAATTAAATCTAAATCCAAGCCTAAAACTGCAAGACTCGTTCTGCGTGAGCTCGTTCTGCGTGAATCGGATCGCCAATAATTAACAAAAATATAGGGTAGCCGTTAGTAATTGAAACGTCAAAACATACAATGGCCGGCCTTATCGCTAACTGCAATTTCTTCCCTTAGGATGGACAAAATAGAACTTGCACTTTTTAAATAGGGTTGACTACGGTGCACAACAGCATTTTAGTTCACATATACCACAGTGATTGCAAGTCAGACCGTCACCAATTACGCGTTGCAATATTTCAAGCGTTATTACTATGCGTGGCCCCCGGCTATGCCCGCTTAGATCTCGATACGAATAACCTACATTCACGCGAGCTGCATAATTACCCCTGATAATAACAAACCGGCATTCAATAATAACTCAGGCTATAATATTAGTTAATGATTCAGTTGTATACGACTGATTTATATTGACTAGTGAGATGTTTTTTAAACCACTTTTTTCTTAAATAGTTAAAATGGAAGTAGATATCTTTAATATGACAGGTAAATAGTTACTACCGCAAGTTGGATAGTTCCTTCAATAACAATAACACTCTAAACTCGTTGAAATGTACAGTCGGTAACCTATTTTTACCCGACTGCCTAAGGAGGGTTATGTGTTTGACGCGTATGTCTGTATGTATCTCCATTCCTATGTCCGCTCGTAACTACTCAGCAGCTCAACCAATTTAGATAAATGACACCTGTGTGTCACTGGGTACATGAAATTAAAAAAAATGCGGATTTTATACACTTTAATATGCGAACTGATTTTGTAAATGATCTTTAGTTGTATCAATTTTCATTTTAAATTATTATTTAGGATCTATTTAGTGATTATATGATGATTTCTATCTTCTTTTTATTATATTCTTTTTATTATAATATATTCTATCTTAAAACCCATTTATAAACTAATTAAAAGAAACAAAAAACCCGACTGCGTAAAAACTACTAACAAAAAATCTAAAAACAAGCTCTGTGATGTTGGAAAATGTATTGCAGGCGGGACAAGCAAAGAAACAATTTTGTTTATGAACGAACAGCTTGTCCCGCCTGCAATACATTTTCCAACATCACAGAGCTTGTTTTTAGATTTTTAGTTAGTAGTTTTTACGCAGTCGGGTTTTTGTTTCTTTTAATAATTGATTTTATTTTCTTCTTTTTAGTTTATAAATCATCATAGAATCACTAGATAGATCCTAAATGATGATTTACAATATAAATTGATACAACTAAATATCATTTTCAAAATCAGTTCGCACATTAAAGCGTATAAAATCCGCCATATTGTTTTTTTTATATTTCATGTACCCAGTGACAGTCGTGCCATCAAGACGAATCTAATGAGGTGTCATTTATCTAATTCGGTTGAGCCGTTGAGTAGTTACGACCGGACATAGGAACGGACATACATACATACATACATACATACATACATACGCGTCAAACACAAAACCCTCCTCCTTCGGCAGTCGGGTAAAAAGTAGAAAATAAAATCAATTATTGAATGAAAACCCGACTGCGTAAAAAGTACTAACTAAAAATCTAAAAACAGGATTCCTTCTTTCATTTAATAATTGTTTTTTTAATATTTATGTGATTAGCAGATACAATTATTAAGTTATATTGAATTAATATTTTTTTGACATCACGTTGTAGGGCACAAAGGACAAGATAGATATAAAGGAGTAAAAGCCACCAGATGTCTCACACACTTTCACATTTGAAAATTAGAAAGTTGGACTATGTGCGAAACTGACAGCAGTTTTCACTATTGGTAGTGTTTACTCCTTGTTACATAACAAAGTAATGCTCACTGAATTTTGATAATTTTTGCAATTTTAATGGTTTTCGGCTTCGAAAATATGCTATAGGTAAACTGCGACTTCTGTGATCGTCAAAGACCAAATTATAAAATAATTACTTAACCTATTTTACAAAGCGTTTACATACACTCGTTGAGCAGGAGTTTTCGTTCAATCGAGCAGAAAACACGCCAACATTTTTTTTTACTTTCACCTCTCTTTAAGCCCACTCCGGTTGTTCTTTGAACCGGCCTATTCGTTCGTTAACGTACCCGTCAATTTAACAAACTCCTATCTGCAGCCTGTCTAGTGAAAATTTAGTAAAAATCGCCTTTATTAAAAGAGCGTAACGGTTTATAGTAAAACGATCAGACAGTAATAAACGTTACAAATTTTTGTAACTTTTTTCCTGTAAGATTTTGCTTTTTTCGGTGAATGTGATGTAATACACAGGGGTGCTAGGCGAGAAGTCCAGGGTTCAATTCCCAGACTTTTATCGGCTTAGTTCGGGATCGAGACTAGGTAATGGCAGTAGGCTCCCCCAATTACAGTAAAACATACAGCGAACTGTACCTTACAGAACAAATGTGCTTACTCTTTAGAGAACTACAAGCGTAATGATAATATATAAAATTTATAATGCTGTAGGTATGAGATTTTTTTAATATTACGATGTGAAAGCTAAAATAAAATGCATAGAACATTTTTCCAACCCGTATATTTTTCGGCAAACCTTACCAGAAACTTCCCCGTCGTTAATTTTATAAAAAAATACAAGTTTATTCAGTGTAAGTACACATTGTAAACAAAACATGACGTGACCTAGTAAATTGGTCACTATATCATTACACAGTAGACGTGGTCAATGTTAACAAGCGACACTATACTTCAAAGAGGTTAGTTAGGCAATATTCAGTTGTGATCAGCACACTTGTTAGTGTATGAATAGAAAAGATTGCAGAAAATTATACACATATCACAGAGTATAAAAATCAAATTAATAGTTACAACTTAACTAACACATACGCTAAAGCAATACCTTACAATACCTTGTATATAATTTGCGAAGTCAAGCTACACTAGCTGCGATCAGTTAGTGGATGGGTCGTTGAGACCCTTCAATGCCCCGGTCAATAGAAGTCAGTATAAAAATGATCCGCCAGAGGATTTGGTTTGTAGGTAGCTAACAACACCTTAATATAAACATCTATATAATTATATAAACATCTATATATAAATATTTATACAGTTACCCATAAATAAGTTTAAAAACCAATTGCGTAGATGGCTATGTCTAAATTGTTTTTACTCTGTAGAGGAACACTTAAAATGCTGTGTAATTTAACACCTAATTATTATTTGTATTATATTTGTATGTCATAAGACTTAAGATGACAAATGTGCCGAACTTTCTAGTCTACTCTCTACTCTTTCTTAACAACTATGTAAACCACATTTACACAAATAAAATTTATTATTATAATATAAAAAAATGAGTCTCCGAAATGTTTGTACGCGCATAACTTCTGAACAACTGCACCAAAATAGATAATTATATTTTTGCTGTATTCGTTATTGTCAGGTTGTCCTGACAATAACTAATTACAATACACCATACAGTAAAAATTGTACGTATGATTATGATATGGTTTGTACATATGATTTATTTTTTAAAGCCACCCGGAATCGCAGGAGAAGCTGCGCACGGGCCGCTAGTCTCTAGTATAAAAAAGTCTTTTGGAATGCAAGTGAGGCCGCGGGCAACGGTTATAAAAAGATGATAAAGAATTTTGCCTATTCTAGGTAGGTAGTGGTACTGATTTTGATAGCTTGGCTTCTAAGCACCTGCTACTTTAAACTATAGCAGGCACGTGATAACTATGACCCAAGTTTTGACTCTAATGTCATTTATGGCTAGGAACTTTGAACTAGCAGTTATAACTTGTGCGTTGTTGCGAAATCTAATGCACTTGGAATATACGAGGATGGCGCAGCTTAATGATACTGGAATATCGGTAATGTGAAGAAATATACGACAAATTGAAATTTAGATTGCAAATAATGATGAACTGTGTCACCGCCCCCGGATAAGTTCCCGTTAAATTACCTTGCAGATAATTTCATACAGAGGAGGTCATCGAAATAGGCCTATTTCGATTTATTTCAATAAGTGTACCTTCAGTTTATCATTAGGGGCCCCTAATGATATACTGAAGGTACACTTATTGGAATAAAACCCTTCCTTCGACTTTTTGCCGTGTCGTCGGGTAAAAATACTGATATGATTTCATAGTAAAAACTGTCAGTGTCAGTTTCGGAATGTCAAAAACACGTTACGGCACATTATTATCATGTTATTATCAGTTTCATTTTTTTTTAATCATAGATATTATATATTTCTGATATTATGTAATATTATATATTTCTGATATTATGTAAAACTATATATTACAATGTAAGTAGGGCAATTATACTACTAAATTAAAAATCTATTCCTAAATATAAGTAAAAAAAAATAACTATATACAATAAGGCATCAGTTTCAAAGTAATTTTATAGTAAAATCTGTCAACTTGACAGCTGTCATGTACCTCCGGTACAAATTTGGGCTGAGTTGTATGGGCCTTTGATGACCTCCTTTGTTCTATTTTTTAATTTATTCGGCAGTTAAACGCCATCAAGAGGTTGTGAAACAGGGCCTTAGAATCCTTTACTCATAATTCAACTGCTCGTATCGTTTTATAAACCACATACTTGCCACAAATTTTTAATCAAATTTCAAAAATTCCAAAAAAAATTCAGTATGTTTAATTTATTTGTTTCTTTTGAAAATAAAAAGCTACCCCAATAGGTCACCTATTGGTAGTGTCGTGAATGACAAAATGCCAACTCAAAAATCCCGGTCATATTATTTGTTACAGCTTTTAGTAATACAGATAACTGTAATAAGATTAACTGACAATTTTATTTTAACATAATAAATAACAACATTCAAGGTATTATTTGATTTCAATATTCGATATGCAAATACACCAATAAATCCTAAGCAAGCCTACCTCAGCCCTTCAATATTCAACCTTAATAAACCCATAATACATAAAACAAAAGATATTTAAAAACACATTAAATCAAAACCCCATGGGGTTCTGCAGTACTAAGCGCCAATTTAATATAACCATAACAAAAGGGGTGAAAATTTATAGTACGAAATTTCATACTTAAGGAAGCCGCCTTTTTCCTGTCACCCTTGATAAATATAAGTGTCCTTTTCGTGCGGAACCATTATTAAATTTTATGTGCCAGCCCTTCACAATACACCCACTTATTGTAATTGCGATGTTCAAATATTAATGATGGTGGCAACCCTGTAATGTGGCAGTCGTAATTATAATTTGGATTTTGTAAATTATTTGATAACCTTTAATTATTTAAATGTGCTACGGTCGCCAGCCCGTGACAATGGACAGTCAATCTGATGTACAATTTAGGAAGCGCTATCATAAATGCAGGATTCGTTTTCAGTGATGATGATATTTGGATAAATAATTGGATATGAAACTGTAACAAAAACTTAATTAAAAGCTCACTAGGTAACAAAACAACAAAAAAAAGGCCTACGGACTCAAAGTACACTCAGACAGAGACTAAAAACAGATCTGTGGATTACACAAGTATTTGTCTTACGTGAGAATAGAACTTATGACACTCGCGCGATAACTTAAACGCTACACCAATTGCGGAGTTATTACTGTTTCATTATTTTCCAATAGTAATTTTTATTTAGAAATTATTATAATAAATGTTACCAAAACAAAAATACGGCATCTGTTAACATAAGTTTATAATTAAGTAATTAGTAAAAACACCAATTATATTTCCCACCATTCAAGTTTAATGTCTTAAACAATTCACAGTAACATCATACTAAAAATCATTACACGAATACCGACCATAATGAGGGTAGTCAAAACCATAGCACGAGTACAGTCGCAAACAACGCCGAAACACGAAACTGCAACAAAACGAACAAAAGTGTGTCCGCGACAAATTTTTCACTTGGCGTCATAACACCGTTTGCGTGTGACTGTACAAATAAAAGTGTATGGAGCCCGAAACTTGAAAAGCGTTGCAACCAGCACGCGAGGAAAAAACGATGAAGCTATTTTTCTGACTTGTGTTACATTGATGTATGTTACTTTTTGTTACTTTTACGATCGGTTTTTATTAACACACGATAAAATATTATTAGACTAGAATGATTATGGTACCATATTAATGGAGAATTTGTTAGATAAAAACATACTCAGTAGCTTACTGAGTGGGTAAACTACCTGTACCTGTACCGAAGGCCGCAGTTTGAGTCCTGAACGCGGAATTTTTTGTATCTGTACAATCATTCTTTTATCAGGCATTGCAAAATTACTACTGCCACGTGCTACCTACAAGGATTAGGATTACAAGGATTGCAACATCTATGTTGGAATTGGAATAAAACCTGGATTTCCCACGATTAGAATGCAACCTATGCGAAAATGTGCAGTATGCGGGTGCATATATGACTATTATTGCCATCCTTTTCGTTTCCCTACAATTTTTGCAAATTTGAGCAGGAAAAATATAGTTTTACGAATTTCCATGATAAAAAAAATCGCCAAACTTTTTGTACACTTGGTGTACAAACGACGCTTACTAGGTTAACTTGTGGAGTGAAATAAATGTATTGAATATTATGAAATCATAAGGCTGTAACCTGAATTTGCACAACTTATTTATATAACTTACTTATCAAATGATAGACACTGGCCAACACAAGTTGGCAGATTTCATGCCACTATAAATTATTATAACTGAACAATTTTATAGAAACTATGTTTTATGCAGAATTTTATACTTCATTTTAAACCCCACATGAAGATTCAAACACCGACGTTTATGTACGGTTAGCAAATGTTTTAAACCACTAGCTTATCTCCGCTTACGGAGTGAAAGAGATAGATAGAGTTTATCAGCTCTTGTCAGCGTTCGCTATTTGAATACGACTCTCTCCCTCATCCTTGTACGAGTATTTTCCCGCGGGTTGTTCGAAGTTGCCTTACAATCTAGAGATTGCGGTGAAATAATATAGCACTAAGTACTTTTAGTAAATCACTTTTTAGAATGAAAAACATGAAATTTTATTCTAGTGTCACTAAACGACCATTCTGACACAAACAATTCTAAATGACATTGACGGAAAATTTTTAATATTGTCATTTTTTTTAAATACCAACCTTATGATCCTACGAAAAGGTACTAGGTTACACTCGCAACCAGCACGGGTGTATGAAAAAATGTATGGATGTGGATGAAGTCAAAGAAGTATGCAAGAATCGTAGCAAATGGGGTTGTGTAGTCTACCAACCCATATGAGATAAAGTTTTGAATGTATAATATTTATGTATGTATAGTACTTGCCAAACTTATAGTCCGGGTTGAAGCTGGCACGACATAACTTTAACTCGGCCGTAAAAATCAGAGAAAGAAAAACATTAGATTAGAATGATTTAAAACGACAGCCCAACCTAAAATTTTTCTTTTTCAGATTTTTTCGGTCGGGTTGAAATTAGCTCGTGCCAACTTCAAGCCGAACAATAAGTTTGGCGAGAACTGTACGTTTATTAGCATAACATTTAACGCAATAATTTTTATAGCGCCATTTTTATCCAATGCATATATATAATACCCCCATGAAAATCTTGCGACGCCTACACAAAAATACGGGAAAATCAAACCAAACAATAAATAACCAACACTAGTCACGTCACCAAAGATTATGGCGGACGACACTGAGCTATAAAAAAATACGAATCACGGCATGCCGTGGTATGACGTCACGCGTGACATTCGTCACAAGCGTGACAACTGACTCGTTATCCGGGACGATTGTTAAGAAAGTGTTGGGATTTTTGCACGCCATTTTTAGACATAGTTCCTAGGAACTATGTTAAACTGTAGAGTTTTGATTATCATTTTAGTTAGTTTAATCGACAATACTGGGTATTGTTGGCGATAAAATACATAGCTGGATACCCGATACCCAGCGATATTCAGTATGTACAAAACAGAGGTGCGTGCCTTGGTGTTGAACTCAAGACTTGAGCGTCCAGTGGTCATATCGCTAGGCTATCCCTATTTTACCTTACACCAGCTCTATTCTGCGACATTTTATATTAAGCATGTAGTCCTCAGGCAGTGAAGACAGCACCACCCTTTGTTGCCATGGGGTTACAAGCTATCCTATTACATCTAATAATGCGTTGCTAGGTAACTAGAGATGGGTTGGGGATGCGGTGGCCCCACAAAATAATGAACTTTCTTTAATATTATGTGTGTTACAAGATGTAGGAACCTAGACGAAGCAAAAATATGCATAAATCTTTCTGAATTGAACTTTGTGCGAAAGACGCATCATTATTATTTGAATAATGATGCGTTTAAACGAATTCTTAAGAAGGACTCTTTTTAAATCTCGTAATTTTGAAAATAATTTCATGATTATTTTTCTGTCGTATTTTTTTATAAGTATCAATAAAGTTATTTAAAACCACTATAAAAACCACATTTCGTATCGAAGGACCAGAATATTATAACAGCAAATTACAATACATCGCAATAGAATGACGCGATTTTATAAAAAGTTTATGAAAAACATTGTTTAATTGTCATTTGGCACGTATCAAAAGACCAGCAAACAGCAAATTGCAATATATCATAGTAGAACAATAGTTCAGTACACAGTCTGAACGTATCCTCGGAACGGAGATAAGTACTTGTTCCTCTCGACTGACTTTTACTACTTGTGAAGATACATGGCCGGTGCACCGCCACGCTTTCTACTTTCACCTTCCGATACATATAAGGTTAAAATGTTGTTGCTACATTTTAAAACTACAAATGTGACTTATATCTATATTCTATACTACTACTACTTTATCTTGTCATTACTAATATATGAGGAAGCTAAAATTACAAAAGACCTGTCTGTCTGTTTGGTGTCCTTCCGTGGAAATTGCTAGTGGCTTTTGATAACAGCATAGATAAGCGTATCTAAAACAGCGTATTAGGCAATTCGCTAGGTGATGTGGATGAATTTTTGATCAAATATTGCTCCTACGTCACTATATCAGCTATAATAGGTTCTATACTCAACAAAGGCGACCCTATCTGCCTCTGCCATCTGCTTCTGCATCAACTGAACCTATTTAACGTCTTACTGCTGAAGACGGATTTCCTCTCAGCGTTACAGGTCTTTGTTGGCGTTTGTTGGCAGACTTAACTGGAAGAGATCATTCAGGCATACAAGCTTCCTCGCGATGTTTTCCTTTACCCGGCACCGAGTAATATTCAAATATACACATGATTTTGAGAAGTCAACTTGGCTACTTGAAGAAGAAAACTTGGCAGTCCAATGGTCATATCTCTTTATACCTATTTATTTTGTGTAGCTAAACGTAACCACTTTTACTTCAGCATTAATCAACGCGTCACGCTTACGTCATCATAATCGCTATACACGTTGTGTAGACCTTGTATTGTGACATTGAACAGTTAAGTTCTATCTCTGCCTTTGTCGGCATTTTTCGGTATTTATATAGGTTTTCTAAAATTGACGCTCAGAATGTTGTCTTCCTCAAAATATTTTCTCGTATCTCTAAAACTTAAAATTTTTAAACCGCGATCAACACTTCCCGCGCAGCATATTTCTAATCTACAATAAATCAATACCGACCTTTGTGCAAGCCGGTGTGCTTATCCTTAAGCACCGTGAGCTCGTAAATCTTTCCGAACTCCTCGAACATGGGCCGGAGGTCGTCCTCCTCTAGATGTCGCGGTATCTGGCCTATGAACAGTTTGACGGCGTCCTTGCCAGCGCCCGGCGGCGCGCCCGTCCGCTCTGCCGGCGTCAGCGGCGAAGCGCGCTTCGCTTCAGCGCTCAAGCTGTGCACCGGCGTCGACGGCGCCGTGCCGATGCTCGAGTCACAACTTTGAGGAACGCTGACTATGTTCACATTCTGCATATTGTAACCCAACAACATGGGGTTCACGCTACGCATATTCGCTCCCACGATCATGTTTATCACAGTTAATATACTTTAATGAACACAAATATCTAATCACAGTGCTTTGTACTCAGTTTACCTTAAGCTATAAATTCGGTTTGCAAGTTTTTTTTAAAGCTCACTCGTGTTTACTTTCGTTTTTCGCGGAGGGCGAGTGTTTGGGGAGGTGGGGGTGATTTGCGTGGGTGTGCGTTAGAGCTGCGTCTGTGTGCGTTCCGTCTCTTCTCACAGTCACCCCGTAATGCGTAATATTATCGATCGCTATAGTAACAGTAGTAGGCAGTACAGCCGTCCCCCCGTTTTTCTTACTGACGCGGATTTATTTCTGTTTTTTATGAGTTATATTTTTTGATAGATTTTTAATGTTTTTTTTTTATTTTATAATATCGCACATCGATTAAATTTCTAAATAATACGCGCTAATTAACACTTATTAATAAACATTGACTTAAGTTAAGAATTAATTTTACCGGTGATTATTTTTAACGATTAGAAAAAATTTGGCACGATACTAATTCTACACACTGATTTTGAGCGACTGATTTTTAATTTTCTTACACAAATTTTTACACCAATATTCAAACGTTTCTCTGCTTATTTGAAATGTTATTAAAGAGTTTTTCTCACATGAAAAAAGCGTATAATGTTGATCAGTGTTTACGCAGCGAGAGCGCGTCACACGGCGCACTGTTTACAAACAAACCGCGGACCGACACACGTTATTTTTTCTATATATTTGTTAATTTTTTTTATTTCACCGTTAATCTCTGATCGTTCACACGCAATTCGTCACTGTACACATGAAAATGTAAACAAGAAAAAAAATAGTATGTATTTTTTTCTGACACACTTATCACTAATTTACTAATCTAACTTATATTAGCACTCGACGACGAATAACCATGACTTGACGCACAAACGAAAAGCACAAAACACGAACTAAATGAGACAACAAATTTGCCGTGTTCCCGTCTATATGCCTACATGTCCACTAACCTAAAATTCCCTCCGAGGTCCCCTCATAGCACACGCCATGGGGGAGTCTCCAGTCTTGATACAATCCTCCCTTTCACTCACCCTCAGATACGCGAGTAAATTCGCTTTGTGTGAATAGGTTGATTATTTGAAATTTCTTGTTTCGCTATTCCCTTGACGGTGTTGAGACGTGTATAGCTTTCTCCTTGAATTATGTGGAAAATTTCACGCATTTTTGTTAGTTAATTATTAATATAATACGTGATTATAATATTTACATGGTTCATATTCTTATGAAAAAATAATATACGGGATTTCATTACAATTTATATTTTTAGGAATGGTTTATATTTTATTTTGTTGGTTGGTTAATAATAGATTCGTAGTATTTTTATCACACGTAACTGGTATATTTTTCTCTGCAATTTTCTAGTGTTTGTATTTTTGTTATAAAATTTCATGTTATTCTAGTGTAAAAAAAATAATTGGAAATATTAAATTGGATTGGTTATTGTTGCAATCTAGTTTATTATTTGTACATAGAATTATTAATTTATAGTTTCTTTCGAATACGTGATTTTAATACACTGATTATTAAATAAATAAATAAATTTTAACACTTAAAATTAATAAAAAATAATACGATATTTGAATAAATCCTTAATTATAAACTCAGAAAAAAAGCAACGCGTCATTATTAATAAACACACTTTTAACCCACATCAGTGTAAGTACCAGAAAAAACCTTCGCCGTTGAATAATTTAGCCAACCGACGCTTAGGAGTGGGTCGTAAAACGCAATGCCAAATTCGGTAAAAGGTCTTCAATGTTTGGTCGAGCTATAACTCAAGCCCCAAAAATAGCGAGGGGCAACCTCCCAGCGTTCCTCCCCCGCCCCAGCCTCCGATGATCTTTGCACGCAACTCCCAATGGCTGTTTAGAAAATACATAAAAAAGAAAGCCCTCCTTGAGTTATCTAGAGGCTGATTCAAATTAAAATTTATAAACTGTAGAGTGAAATTTATATGGTAATGTTGTGACTTAATTAAGGGATTTTAATTTTCTGTTGTTATTTGTGTACCTACCTGCATTGTTAGGAGGGGTGTGTCGGTGTTTGGCGATGTGAGATGAAGTTTTAAAAAGGGTGTGGAAAATTTCGTCCTACGCGTTGTAGAATCGAGGTAAAAGTTCTAATTAGTATGATTTATGTTTTTCTGTTAAAACTACGCTATTCTACATTTCACACATTGGTAAATTAATAATATATTTATTTATAATTTGCTTGGCCGATTATTTAAAGCACTCTTGTGTATTTTTAGATTACTTCGAGATATAAAATTAATATTTTTATGCATTTATATATTTGCATTATTGTGTTGATGAAAACGGGATGCATACCTATAAACTTTCCTTTGTTTATTTTATAATTTGGTCGTGATGTAATTTGATGTGCAATAAATAATTATGCTATTAATATCCAACTACTTATCTTAATTTTATATTTTGTTCCACAAGGTCACTAAAAAAATGTTTCTTTTTATGATAATCCTTTCTGTGAGAATCCGCAACCGGAGCAAAAAGTTTCCTTTTTGTTAATTCAGAATATAAGCTATCTCTCTTACAAATTTTTGGCGAATCCGTGAAGCCATTACAGGGTGAAGTAACAAACACATTTAGGATACCTATCTATATCCTACCGATATTATAAATGTAGTCTACTACTATGATACAGATACATGTCAGTGGTCTTTGCAGGCTACGGTGCATCAATTAGGGGCCGTTTGGTGCGGTCTCGTGCTCCCGAAACGTCAGGCGCATGCGAGCGCCGACCGAGTTCCGTGGACCGCAAACATTTGACCAAATGCTAGATATTTTGATTTTACTAATGTAACGTTTTAGATACATGTTTCAATTATTTTAATGTATATTATAATACGGCTGTAGTTTGGTTTATTTAATGTAGGTATTATTGTGGCAACCCTGTCTTAAATACTGTATAAATATTATAAAGATAAAAGATATGTATGTTTTTATGTTTGTAATAAGTAAACTCAAAAACTACCGGACCGATTTCAAAAAATCTTTCATCATTAGAAAGCTACATCTTTTCCGAGTAATATGGGCGAAGCTGCTACCGGTAAGCTCGTACTTACTGTATAAAATATTTTATTTTTGTCTTTGTTGCAGGAAGATATTGATGTCTGAAACTTAATGTTCCTAATTCCAAATATTTATACTTTATCTGAAAAATGTTTTTCTACCAAGTCCTATTTTATATACCTTGTAACTTACAACTTTTTAATATAATTTTTGAATGGTCCTACGATCCGTTTTTTCTAAAATTTACGTCTCGCATGTGCGTGGTTCACCATGTTGCGTTTTTATGAGGCTCTAACGAACTAAAAAAAGGTCGGGCTAAATTCATACGACATAATTTAATATTGCCGGTAACAGGCTCTAGAGTTACCGGTGCGAGAGCCAGCATTGTACACGCTCAGACTGGTTGTTAAGCGCGGTAACATGGGATGGACCAAATCAGCTTGGTTAGGGATGAAAATATTGTAAACTAGTGTAGAAAACTTTATCTAGTCCTTTACATTAGATAATGTAAGATATAGGTCATTACATTATTATTTCTGGTCCTTAGGTACTATGCTACTAAAAAAAATATTCTAAATAAGAGGTGATTTGTGTAACTATAGCCTATTAAAATTATTATTACTATTCATTTTAGTTCAGTTTCCTATCTCTATGCGATACTGATGCTCATTAATTTTACCTTTATTTCCATGGACCTTTGCGCCGAGTGTCTTAGGTTTGATTCCCAGGCGAGACAGATATTTGTGTAATCCATATTTATTGGTTCGGGTCTATGTGTACTTTGTATCCAACAAAGTCCACCGCAACATTAGGCGTACATACTACGGGAGCTTTTAAAAGAAGAAAAGCAAAGTTTCACCATTCATTGTTTTCACGAAATCACCAATTTGAACTGCACACGCTTTCAAAGACAATCCCAACAAATATTTTCATCGCGCACGCAAAATTTTAGATTCCAGAACTTTGTAAACTAAACAATAGGTTATGACCTACTTATTGAATATTCTGAATTATTCTGTATTGAATATTTGAGGTTGTGTGCTCGCTGCAGTTCGGTGCTGTCTCCAGATTCCTGTTCAACTTCGGCGGAAGGCTTTTGTACGGAGTGTGAGTGACGTGTGATGTAACTGATCCAATTAGGGTTGAGTGGAATTGTAAAGATTTGTCGGTGGCTATGATGGAAACCGATTGTTGTGTCTACTGTGGAAAGGGTTCAATTACTGGGGCTGGTCACTTTTATTATAATTCTATACGTGAAGTTTAAATTGTTATAGATCTGAAATAAATCTAAACAGGATTTTCAAATACCTATTCAATGGGGTATCATCCACCTAATTTCGTCCTCGGCTTTCATTTTTATCTTATACAACACGGCGTCCGCTTGTCGCCGTATGTATTGAATTTTGATTACTTTATATCTTTAGTGACGCAAGACGATTGACGTAAGAGTCTTTAGAATCGGCCCACGCTTTTGATCCTCCGCCGCAAAGGAACAAACATAGATAGGTTGATAAAAACAGTACCCTTCTTTGCGTCAGTCACACAGTCGGTTAACAACATGTAATATCACAACCATTACATAATTTCATTTATCAGTGCAGGCAATAAACATTGAGTCGCGCGTCTTAATAAGTTTTGATCACGAGCGCCGAGTACATCGGTGTAATCAACGTTGGAACACAATTATCGGCGAGCACTTTATAGTAACACGACACGGAAGGGGGTGACGGGGTGACAGAGTACGGAACGAAGTCGTAAAAATACCACAATTACTCGGAATCCGGAGGAGAATTACATGTGTTGTTATTACCATAATGGTCTTTATGGGCGGTGGTGAATTGTTTTGTCACTGTATTTAAATTTGGGTATACATTTTTGAGTTGGTGTTGGTTTGTGTTCGATATTATTCGGGATTGTCGTAGTTTTTGTATAATGTTCGACTTATATCCAAAAAATTTAATTATTAGTTCTTTGGACATAGGATTTTAATAAAAATTTTGATCAGTTACCGTAATCAGAAGTGTAGTGACGACTTGCGGAAGGCAGCTGGCAGTGACTGGTTAAGGAAAACCGAAGATCGGGCTCTGCGGAGACTGAACCCACAATCCGTGGCTCAGAAGCCTAATGAAAGCCTCTGCGCCAAACACCATCAACAATTACCATTCCTTTTGCACTTAAAATGACAAGGTTCTGTAAAGTCGTCATGAATTTTGAGATTTGACTTATCACCCGCAATATTATTTTAACTATTACTATTCTTGCATGTACCAATTTCGCACAGACTATTAAGATAGGCCTTTGGGGAGGGAGGGCTAGAGGTCTAGTGATAATGGTGGTTGTCTATGCAATTTAGTAAAACTTAAAGTAATTCTGCCATGCATAATTGAGCCTTGTGGAGTTCTCAGGAAAACAAAGGCTTAGATAAGAACAACTTTATGCACTTCATTGCGCTCCATTGTAACTTCGAATCTTCTGCAACTTTGATTGTTCCGCAGAGAAGAATAGTGAGGTACCTAGATATAGTTTTAAAATCGTTTGTTCTTTTTGTTCTATGAAAATTGTAACATTTGGAATATTTTAGTTGGTATCCTTTGTTTTATTAATAGGTCAGGTAAACATCACGCCTGGCTCTTAGGCAGAGCTTGACTATTAGTGATAAGTCATATTTACTTTCTGGTAAATAAATACATATACAATTTATCATTGTTGTTATTGTTACACACAATCCAATTTAATTAACAAAGTACAAAAAAAAAACTAGATACCCGTTTCTCCAAATACCAAAAGTGTGGCCCGAAAAAAGCAGTTGTTACTACGTATGAAGTAATTTAAAAAATAAAGAAATAAAATAAAAATGTAGTTTCATGGCATATTAAATACAGTAGTCTTATAGCCCGCGCGGAACTCGTTGGCCTCGCCTTAGGTAGGGACGGGGGTTAGGCGGCGGGTTACTGTGAACAAAAGCAAGCGTCCCCGCCCCACCATCCCACCGCGCGCAGGCGACCCCACCCCTCCGTCCCGCCACACCCATACCTAA
The DNA here is from genome assembly GCA_946251955.1 of Acronicta psi. NCBI lineage: Eukaryota > Metazoa > Arthropoda > Insecta > Lepidoptera > Noctuidae > Acronicta > Acronicta psi. Next base: position 1,343,990 of record OX276475.1, on the reverse strand, counting down.
GGCGCGGCCAACTAGTTCTGCGCAGACTATAGTTACAAGTATTCATTTTACACACAACCTGTGTTTTATCGGCATGCGTCAGTCATGTCAAAAATATTCAACCGTTAAACGTTGACAATGAACACACTGAAATGCTCGCTGATTGACGTACAAACAATTGTACACAAAAAGCTTGTCACCAACAAAAACATACAGGTTAAAGTCAAAGCTATATCAACTGAAAGTGTCAACAACAGAGATGTCAGCACCGGCCGAAACCGCACGCACACGGTGCGGGGCGCGAAGGAGTGTGTTTTCACGCACCCCTTGCGAAACAAACACGGTGGACCGCATCAACTGCAGGGCATCATAGAACAGTGTAAACCAACCCTATGAAGGCATAGTCTCAAAGGCCCTATGTAACTCAGACGTGATATAAAGTTGTGTAAATTTGAATGAAAATTCAATTTCTTTCACAATCTATGATTTTTTTAGAGTCCTACTAACCTAATATTATATATTATGTGAAAGTTTGTATGTATGGATGGATGGATGCTTGTTACTCTTTCACGCAAAATCTACTGAACGGATCTAGATGAAATTTGGCACAGAGATATAACATAGTCTGGAATAGCACATAGGCTACTTTTTATACTAGTAAAATGTATGGTTCCCGTGGGATAGCGGGTAAAGCCGCTGGCGGAAAGCTAGTGGGTTAATAAATTAAAAAGAAATAGAATATGAACTGTTTGCAGTATAACTACGATAAATCGATAGGTTTAGAAATCATGAACCATTTTAGAATCATGTTCACCTACCCAATGTCCGAACTGCCACTGAGAATTTCATAGAATAACCCGACAGTATACAATTCATAAATCTCTGAAAAATAGTATCTCAACTTACATCATACCAAAAATAATTAAATTAGTCCAGTAACAAGGCAAGTCAGGAATAATTCAGCACAAAGGCTGTGCGCGGGGACCGGCAAAACTGGCCAAGCACTGAATAGAGATATCGGGGTGGCGCAAGTTGCCACTAACTGTCCAAATAGTCGCCCTCTACCTCATGTGCTTACTGTTTCAAACAAAGGGGACCTGTGGACCCCGAAAACTTGGGGTAGCAAATAGAGCTTGTTAAATCTGGGCGTCATTTCCAGTGTTCAGGGACTTTTTTGAGGTTACGTGATAAGTAAAGAGGTTTATTTAGAAATTCAAGACTCAAAAATACTTGGTAAGACAAGCTTGATAGAAAAGAATGATGTGTTCAGTTAACAAATATTTGGAAAAGGTTACACACGAACGGAGCTACTTGCTGGTTTATAATAAGTATGGATTAAATTATTTTATTCTTATAATGTAACGTAGTACATTTTAGAGAACTGATGGCTGTTCTCTCGTATTAAATACCGCATCTGGTGAGTTAATTGTTCAGCACCGAATGAAATAAATATAATTATGTTTCGACCAATATCGTCGAGCCTGAATCTGCGTTTGTGCGAAACTGATATAAAAAAAAACAGAAATATTTACCTTATCTGGTACCGAAACGACGTCGAAAGGTGTTAAAGAAATTTGAATTCAATTTCAATATGTAATGGATGGAAATTAAATGGTTTGATTTTATAATTATAAGTTTTGCCGTTCAATTATGTTAGGTTTGTCTCACTTTTAATACTTTTCTATCTCAAGTATCAAAATATACATCCCCAAAACAGCACCAACCCCGCAACTCGTAAACATATATATGCCCGAGGCTTATCCTTTTACTTGCAGCAAGTTACACACTAAGACTGGGCAGACCGATGTCTGGGGGCCAATAAGTTGGGCATCCACGCTTAAATTATAACGACGCATCGCTTGGGGAGGCGGCCATACTCGTTCTGGGCAAAGATACTGCTATATTCAATGGGACTTAAATTCTTGTTAGTAATTCTATGAAATTGGATAGTAAGACAGAAATTAGATGGAAATATTGTTTGAAATATGCATTTGAAATTGATATGTATTTCGCGTCTTTTGGGGTTGAATTTTGAAAGCTTATTTTTAGTCACTTTTATTGTATTTGGGATTAACAAATACTTAAAAGAAGAAGAAGACACATGAATACACAAATTTCAAACCAGGTTACACATGTACAAAATGTATTGCAAATGGAACGAATGTTAACTCCCAAATTAGGTCTAGGAGTTTATTTTGGGAGCCAGTGTTCAGCCGCGACATTTATTTGTACAAATCATACATATTATTAAAAGTAATGTCGTCACATTATTGACATAATTTCGGTATAAATTAATACACAAGAAACGCACACGGCCCCCAAACCAACCTGTCACGTAACCCACAAATTACAATTCTATTGACACCACAATAAATGCCCTGCTTAACCCACCTTTAATAAACCGCAAATCCACCTTTACCGGTTCGACACAAAATAATAGTTACGAACGCCAACAAAGAGTTATTCGCCCCTCACTTTCGCCCCATTGTGCGACCAGATGCTTGCTTGAATGGATTTTTGCTAAGTCACCTCTATTTTGCGTCTAACTGTCCGGTGACTAGTCATTCGCTATAGAAAGCTGAACGGTATGAAATTGGTTCACTATACCACAATGCGTATTTTCGACCTATCATCTATTGATATTGATGTTTGGAAATTATTTAGTTACGTTACCGAATTGTTAAGATTAACTATTAATGTATAGACTATAAATATATATTTGGTTTTGATTGTAAGCACGACTGCTACGCTAGACATCCTCAATTCGATTCCTGGGTCGAACATAACGTTGTTCGGTATTCTTTAAACTTCCCAGTAGCAGCTCGGAGTGATTTACACTTCTTCTCTCTCCTTCGGCTAATACAAGCGTAATGATATATTATGATGTTTATCAACGTCGTAGTAACTACACTGATCAGGCATTACGCAATGTAAAGCTGGTTGCGTAGTTGGGTTTCAGAGGTCTATAATTAGCAGTCGCTTCGAGAAAATGCTGATATTGGGTCACATCTGGATAGACTGCAAGATAATCCTAAGACTTGATAGAAATAGGCTTTTATGATGATAATTAGGGTGAACTTGCCACACTTTTTACTTCGTCACAGAAAAAGTGCCTATGAGTAAACTCGTCACACTTTTATTTTATCGCAGTAGTTGTTTTGGAGCATTCTAAACTCGTTACACTGATTTTCTAAGTACAGACTGGAGAAAAATCAAACACATGAAAATATAAAAAATATGATGAATACTGAAGTCACACATGCACATATTATTAAAAATTTATTCAAGTCTATATTTAAATTTGAATAATGAAGCAATTTACCATCACCAAGCATAACAATAAAACCATTGCGTGTCATTCAATACACAATTTTTTTGTCACCGTATCAACATTGGGACCCTCTTTTTAATCCGCTCCAAACCAGTTCGAACCAGTTTGAGCAGAATCTTGGCGCGTGGGCAACCCCTGATTCTCTACGGTTTGAAGGTCGTTGAACCGTGGGGCCCATTGCACATAACTAGGGGTGACTACTAGAGAAATAATCGATCGATTTCGTTTTTTGGCATAGGTGCGTCCTTAGGGGGCCCGGTGATCAACTAAGTGGTGTTGCGTGTTTTAAAAATATTTTTTCCGAGTGTTAAGAATTTGATATTTTTAATTTCAAGGGTGGAATATTCGAAATGTTTTTCATAAAAAAATAAGTATTTGTAATTTATAGCTTCTATTATTATCTACTTTCTCATTTTTACTACTATTGTCCTAATTTCCATTATAATAAACTAAATTTCTTATTCAGAAGCCAGAATTTCTGTCTCATTGATAAGGGGGTTTTATTTTAACAAACATTTATAAAATACTATCTTTTTGTATATTTTTAATCATTTTCCATTTTCCTTCATTAAAATAACAAATATTTATACTTTATAAGGTATATTTCTTGCAAATAAACATTTATATATCTAAACTTTACCTTACTCTTCTTGGTATAGATAAGTTCTGTATTTTTTTAAATAGAATAGTATAAACACATGTAACAAATTTTTAACAACAATTAATTATTATCACTAAATTATATCAGTCCCAACAACGTTCAAACGTAACATTTTTACAGTAAACTTTTTATATGTAACACTCGTAATATTTTGATAAGAATCACAATGACAAATAGCTTGACATTGTACAAGTCCGTTGCACTAAAAGGGGGACATTTTAACATTAAAGTAATGTTCTACAAATTAAGAATGAAATTCGTTTTTCATTAACGTTTCTTTCCATCACCCTTGAAACGACCATATTATAAACATCTTAACAATTTTTCTTCCTCACAGCCTTTTTTTCCAACTATGTTGGGGTCGGCTTCCAGTCTTCAATTTCTGTGACTTTTGCCTAAACAGCGAACTGTGGATATACTGACTGAATTTTATATATAAGATTACACGTGAAAAGAAAATATTTAAAGACAGCTTCCGCCCTAGATAACTAGCCCTGTACCGCAAAAACATACTCGTATATAATCGACTGACACTAAGTACACACAGACTTAAAACAATCGATGGATCAGTCAAGTATTTGTCTCGGGTAGGAACCGCAAAATCTCCTGTTTAGAACATGACTCTTTAGTCGTGTTCTAAACAGAAGATTTTCCGTTGCAAAAGCAATACAAAATCCACTTGTGTGCTCTTCACCTAAGATAAGTATCAGTAACCGAATAGTTTGGCAATCGGCATTTTTCGTACATTGTCGTGTGCACTAAGGGTCTACACGTGGGGTGTGGAGCAAATCGTCCCCGTCGCATTTAAAGACGGAGGAGACGGATGTGTGATGTGCGATACGGAATGATATAGAGTCGACTTTTAATGAGAAAAATATTATTTTATTTCTGTAATAGGTAATTTATTGGGTTCCAGTTTATAGCAGCAACAAAGAATGAAGACCAATATGGGATTGATCTATAAAATCAATAGAACTTTTACTCGCATGTGGCGTTCTATAGTTTCTACCTATCTCTATGGAAAAAGGTTGCAAATGTAAGTATGGAAGCTTTAAATTGACGTGGCCAAACTGATAGCACGCAAGTCTCAGCGTTATAACTTGTTATAACGGTATGTATTTGCCTGTATTTATTTTTAAATAATCCGGATACAACATTTTTGTTTCATCAAATGTTTTATACCTGATATTTCTTCAGTTATTACGTTTTATTTTAGCTATTCATCAAGGTACAACAGCGACTCCATAGATGCCTTTGTTCCCGAAAATTGTGCGCTAAGAGAAGGGCTCGGACGCGGAAGCATTATTGATTTCCATTATACCCGAACAGCCGCTCGTCATCTTAAAGACGTGTCGTATTTCACACACTTTTATACGAGTAAAGCTGACTCAACTATTGTGCCTGTATAACCTGAACAGTTCAGCAGAACTGTACCAATGTACATCTATTGCCAACAACCAGGCACAAAATTCCATGTGGCATTATTATACAAAGGGAATCAAACCCAGAACATATCGCGCAGCAGTGGCACTTGCGACCACCTTAGCAGTACAATATAAAGTTTTTTATCGTTTCTTTTTTTAAGTTTTTATTAATAAAAATAAGTCAACTCCAATATAGTTAGCTTTAAAAGAGTAAAAAAGTTGTACCTAAACAAAACAGGAAATTACAAAATAAAAACTTCTTGAACATTCAAATCAAGAACCGTATCTCTCAATATCGGTCCATCCATTGCATAGCTGTATTTATAAGGTGACGAAAAGGACCGATGAAATAGAATGAAATATAAATGAATGAAGACGCCCGATCGTATCTGATGAACGACGGAATTGAATGAATTCCTTCGGAGGTGAATGATTCGTTTTTGTTCGAACAGAACAATGAAATGAGATAGATAACATTGAGGACTGGAATAAAATATTGGAGGAAAGTTGTGTAAGAAAGTAATTTAAACGAAGTCGCGTCATTGAGCATGTATTAATAAGAATATATGCAAGCAATATAGTAGCACCATATATGTATACATTTAAGCACTATCACACCGATGGCGCAGATAAGTCCTAGAGTGGAGACCACGTTTAGGCAAGCGTAGTGTAGGACGCCCTGCGACACGATGTACCGACGATCTAAAGAAGGTGGCTGGCAGCGGATGGATGCGAGCTGCCAAAGACCGGGATGGTTGGCGCTCTTTGGGTGAGGCCTACGTTCAGCAGTGGACGGCAATAGGCTGATATATATATTTGACGACGTCTGTGGTCTAGTGGTTCGAGTACCGGACTACTGATCACGAGGGTTCGATTCCCACAGGATACAAATATGTGATGAATATAAGTATTTGTGTCTGTCCGGGTGTTTCCTATGTCTAATAAGTATGTATTTACAACAAAAAAAAGTATATAAGTATTATATCCATTGTCTAGTACCCACAGTACAAGCTCTGCTAAGTTTGGGACTAGATGGTGCTGTGTAAAATGTCCCAAGATATTTATTTAAAAAAAAGAAAAAATATATATATACTATCACACCTGTATCCCCGAAAGAATAAGCAGTGGTGATATGTGAATGTTAACCCAGTAGTAGGTTAACATTCAGGTCCTATGTACCTAATAGGGTGATATGTGATACTAACAAAAACTAGGGCAAATTAATTATCAAGTGGAGACCGCGTCTAGCCAAGCTACATCTTTATGTTTGTACAACATCATCTTCATGGTCACTGAAAATTAGCGGTGTGTGTTATAATCTCGTACCATAGCGCAGCATTATCTTGAGTGGTCACCTTTTTTGTCACCGACAAAAATTCCGGCAAAATTCTAAATACAGATAATAGGTTAGGTTATAACTGTGACCACACATCACAAGGACCATATTTTTGTTAGAAATAAAATAATTAGATGTGCAATATTATTTTTGATGTGCGATCGGTAATTTTTATGCAACTTTAATTTATTTAGATGTGAAAATTTTGCTGTGCAATCAGTATTTTTGATGTGCGTTTAAATACTACCCGTTATAACTTAGTTACGAGCTCCTCAAACTGGACTATACCGCTAAATCTACCAACGAGCAGATAAAGGCGAATCTTCAAATATACGAACGAACCATCCGTACATTTACTGCGATCCTCCGTGGCAATAAGGGGCGATAGTTGGAAGGGATGAAGGGATCGGTTATCGCCGCATCGCGGGCACATCTCGGATGAATGTGGGTCGCGCTCACACCAAGTCGAACTGTTTTATGAATTTCGGAGAAAATTTAACATAACATACTATGACGCCTGTATCCCCCAAAGGGTTAGGCAGAGGTACATTAATGTACTCACAGTTTGCCAATATGTTGGGGTCCCAAGTAATAATAAAGCGTGAGCTTATTGCCGATATTCAGCCTCTGAGCTGCTATTCTCAATTTTATAGAAAGACATATTCGATTTAGAAATCGGATCTCAAACCGAAATTTTTAAATGTATAAACAAGTTCTCTAAAACGTAGTTGGAGTAGACTCACCCCCAATCACATTGGATATGATATACCGGGGAACTTTGATTATATGTACCTTTATAAATAATAATAATATATAATAAAATCGTTTATTTCTCACTACATTAACAATTACAAGGTATTAAATTAAAGAAGATACAATTTTAGCCATAGATTTATAAATATACCTTTGTGCAAGCTTTCAGTGAGTACAGGCGTGATGGTATAAAACATACCATCACGCCGCCCACGCCATTTAAAATAATGTTATTTTAAATCTATATACTGAACTGAAATCTATACATAATCTATACTGAATAGTATAAACGCCGATCCGTTTAAAAAAAAAAATTGATTACTAAAAGCCTGTTTTATCTAACCTACTTTGATAATACTCACTGCATATAAACTAACGACCTATCCACAATTCTGTTGATCTCTCCGGGGCCCTAAAGTTCTATAACTAGTTAAGATTTAATTAAACGCTTCCACAACTGTAGCTGATGTGCTAGCCCAATAAACTGACGCGGTATATAGCCCATCTGATGTACAATATTCATCTAGATTGAGGCTTGTTTCATTCTCCTGTGTTAAGAAGGCACAGATAAAGGCATTGCGTTGAAAAAATATCCCTTGGTACTAATTAAATGGAAGACGATCCACATTTGTTTTATACTTTTTTAAATTAGCGAATAGCGAGGCCTAGAAATTTGGAGATTGGCAAGTACAAGATTAATGCACCTGATATAAAACGATTTTGGAAAAAAATCTACGGCATTTGGGAAAACAGAAAAGACCTACCCATAGCATTACATTCATATTTTATTTCAATTATTTAATTTTACTAAGCAAGACATACATATTGCATCCACGCCACTAGGGCGAAGCCGGTGGCGGAAAACTTGTGCTACATATATTAAAAAATAACTAATAAAAATTAAATTTAGTTACAAATCTGTGTAAACACGAACGGAGAACGTAATATGAAAGTATGTATGCTACAGTGTCCCACTATCCTGATACAAGTTGCGTTGCCCGGGGCAAATAGGACGGACCAGCGAGCCAAGCTGAACTCCAAGCGATCCTGGGTATAATTCAGAGTTATCTAGAGACGTTGTGTATGAAACAAACATGTATTGAACGTAATTGTGTTTTGAGATTAGAAGAATTGCTATTTACAATCTATGCCTTCGGGAGTTCTGTTTGTTAGTGTATAAAGGAACAATATTAGATTTAAATATTTATGAAGTTTTATTTATGGAAATGTAAGAATGCTTGCGGCAAAATAGTGTTACCAGTTGATACTGTGTAAAGGAAGAAAAAATGGCTGCCATTTTGATTAATATTGATTTTCAACCATATCTACTTGGAATGAGAATCTTACTCCAATATGTTTCTGTGATCTGTATCAGAAAATACTGAATCGTAGATTACCGGTGAGCTGAAATGATCATTCTGTGGAGCCCTGAGATTGATAGACGTCGCCGTAGCAGACCGAGATGGTGTTATAACTTTGATAATTTTGATGCAAATTAGCTCCATTTGACACATAAGGACGACATGAGAAAATAGCCTAACTTTACAAATGTTTTCTTAAAATGTTTCCTTAATTTTCTAACCTCACAGAAAAGTTCACACAACAATTATAACAGACCCCACCAAATACTATCAAATAAAACCATATATTATAATAATAATAATAATAATAATAATAACATTTAATTCAGGCAAAGTAAACCCATATACACAAATTATTAACTGATACATAAAAAAGAAAGAAAATTATACAGAAAAATTTTAAAATAAGGTCTGAAGAACATAAACAGCTAAATTATATATATATTTTTTTTATTACTACTACTTTGGCGTCAAAAATTAAAACTTTCGCTGCGACAGTTGCACCATTGTATGTTTGTCGCAGCAATGCCTTATGATGTAGCAGTCAAGCCTGCTCGCAATCATCTTTAGGATGGTGTTCGCGCTCGCCCGCACTCTGCGTACCAGTGACATGGCACGCTTTCGCATGGTCGCGTAAAAGCAGTCCGTGCGCGCGTCTGCGAACATGCCAGAGGCACTACAAAAACGCGGGAGCCTCAACACCACCCTAAACGCATTATTGTATTGGACACGGAGGGCATGGTAACTTCTTTTACTGTAATCAGCCCACAGGCTGCAAGAGTAAAGCGATGTACAGTAGGCTTTAAAGAGCGTAATCTTTACCTCTCTAGAGCACCTCGCAAACCTACAAGCGATCATATTCGCTCTGACAGACAACGCCCTCCGCTCCCGTTCCATATCTGCGTGATCCTTGAGGTCACCAGTAAGTATATGCCCCAGGTATTTGAATTGCTCAACCCTTACTAGGGGAACATCATACAACTTTACCGGGGGAATATTTGTAGGACATTTCGCACCAGCTCCCTCAAAGACCATGCATTGGCTCTTCTTGACATTGTGCAATAAACCGTGGCCACACGTGTATTCCTCGCACGTCCGTATCAGCTTCCTCAGGCCGCACACAGATGCACTGAGTAGCACCATATCGTCCGCATAACTCAGATTATTAACACAGATGCCGTCAATGTGGCAGCCAACATGTTGACTACTGAGCTCTAGGATCAGCCCGTTTATATATAGATTAAACAGGGTTGGAGATGTTAAGCCACCTTGCCTAACTCCACACTCAAGCTGATACGGATCCGACATTACTCCCGCCCATCTGACACAATTGGACTGGTTTGCATACCAGTACTGGAACATGCTAATGAGTTCCTGTGGCAAATCTACGCTTCTCAGCTTGTCCCACAGCATGTTATAACCCACAAGGTCAAAGGCCTTCGACAAGTCGAGGAAACACGCATAAACGGGCGTCTTGCGATCTGTGTAGTATTTGACGGTTTGCTTTAAGCACAGTATGGCACTTTCGGTGGACAATCGAGGACGAAACCCAAACTGGTTGTCATGTAGTTTTACGTAATCGTTCAACTGTGCATTAAGCAAACCGTCAAAAACTTTTGACGTAACTGTTGCAAGAGAGATAGGCCTATAGTTATTCTTATCAGATAGATCACCCGTTTTATTCTTCACCACAGGAACAACCACCGCTTTCATAAAATCCGCAGGTAAGTAGGAATGGCTCACACACAGAGAGTAGAACATTGCTAGGACCCTAGGTAGATGAGGCCCAGCGTGCTGCAAGTGCTCAACGCTAAGTCCATCATGGCCCGGGGATTTGCCACTTGACATATGTCTTATAACTTTAGTTACATCATTTGCCAAGAAGCCAGTTGTTTTAACTATTTGAATATTCGTGTCAGCGTTGAGTACTTCCTCAATAGGATCCAACAGAGACTTTACAGCAAAATGGTTTCTGAAGAGATTAGCAATGTCCTTAGGACCACTCACACCCTCAACGCTCACAGGAAGGCCAGGTCGTACATTAATTTTACTGGTACTTTTCCAGAAACCGCGAAAATCCCCTTTACTATGACTCACAGCAAGGGCATCCATCTTTATTTGGTCCTGATTGTTTTGGCACCACTTTAAACGAGACTTGAAAACTGTTCTGCTATGACACATTTCATCATAAAGAATACCTGATCTAGGCCTTCCGCACAGTATCCAATCATTAAATTTCGATCTGGCCACTCTGTGAGCCCCACTGACGTGTTTGTTCCACCCCGTCGTGTGCTTACCCCTCGCAACCTTCCCCGCGCTTCTATGACCTACCAGAATAGCCGCATCGCGGAGAGTGGTTACAATGTCAGAGTAAAGCCTATCCAGAACACACCTGTGACCACGGTCTCCACAATATCGGTCGGCACAGTTAGTACATTCAGAAGGAAAGTCTATCATTTTTAGCTTATTATGACACTCTTTTGCATACATCGAGACTTCTACGCTCTTTACACCCCATAATACATCTTTATTTAAATGAGTTAGTCTAGGAAAGATCTTAGGACTTATTAAATTTAAATTACATTTAATTATAAGCGGGAAATGGTCAGACCACTGAGTGTCATACATGACCTCTACATCAACAACTGCCAGTCTCGCCGCATGAGTTGTAATGCAGTGATCCAGCCAGCTGCCCGTCCCGTGCGCATCACTTATGAAAGTAAAAGTACCCGAGTCTAACCCCATCAAATCTACATCTATGCATGACCATAAGTGGTCATTACAAATATTAACAAGTTCATTGTAAAACAACGTACCCGGATTGGCATTGAAGTCTCCTAAGATAAACACAGACTCAGTTCCATACTCGTCAACAATAGCGCTCATTGCGCTCAAACAATCTGTAAAGTCTAATAAGTTATCGACACAGTTTGTTGGCAAGTAAACACTCATAACGATTACGGGTCTATCATTTGTAGTAATTTTGATTGCACAAATACGCGGATTATCGCAAGGCAACACTGCCACCTGCTGGAACACACTATATCGCCATAACAAAGCGACACCACCGTAGGGACGCCCGCGCAGGATGCCTGCAGACGTATCAACTGCCGACGTCGCCGTATAACCAAAACCGCTGTCAATCGTGCTGATATAGGGTATGTCATGGGGCAGTAACCAAGTTTCTTGCAGACATACCACGTCACATGCATGGCACAGGTTTCTGACGTCATCAATGGAACGTTTTACATTCTTACAATTAAATGTAGCAAAACGATACACGCCACTACTATTCATTGCATAGATTGATTGAGCCGCCACCGACATCGCCAGTATTACGCACGTCGCTTGTATTCCTGTATCTAAAGCTCACAAAACGACGAAATATGACACCTTTTGGCCACAATGTTTCATCCATATATTTTGATAGATTTGACTCTAATATTAAAAATTTGTATGCCTTGTGTTCTCTTGCGAATTTCATGTTTATTTTCTCTAAATATACTGTTTCATTTGTTTTGCTATAAATATGTTTTATTATGTCTTTTTTTACCGCAGACATATGTACATTCGTAATGAACATAGGTATTTTCTTGTCGGCTGCTCGAAATGTGCACTCTAAATCTCTGGCAATACCCGACTTGCCTTCAAACCGATACTTAGTTGGTTTTTTGCGCTTTGTTACCGTAAGCCATTCTGTATTATTCGTATTCTCCAGTTTTGACACTTGAGAATACGTATGCGTATCACGCACAATCATCGGCTGCTCTGATTTACGCTGCCCTGTTACATAACTATAACTAGCTTTATCAGTCGCAGTCATCTGTTTCCCAACATATGCAGTCGATAAGCCTGACGTTACTTCAGCACTCTTCATCGTCACTGCAGAATCGGTGTCAGTACTCACCTCTGGACACAACGGCCGCGACAGCAGCGGTAACGGTAACGGGTTCGTACTCATCTCTCTGTGTTCTACCGACCGCTGCCGCTCATTTACAGAACACTCCGTTATATTGTCTTGCGCTACCCTCGTATCTCTAACTTCCGACATTGGGAAACTAATACTCGGCGTTTCGTTACTTAAGTTCACAAACGAATAATCATGTGAAAGCGCAGGGCCACTGCTTGGAAAAGCGCCACTAGATGGCAACGAGTCGCTCTGCATGCGAAGAACTGTAGTTTTGATCTCATTCACACTGTCTTTGGTAGCATAAGTCGACTTTATTTCCTCAATTTCGGCTTTCAATTTCAATATATCCTTGAGCAGTTTGGAACAGTCTAAGTGATCCATTAAAATCGGTGGTAGTTTATCCAGCTGTCTAGCTACGAAAACTGGAATAATATCGGGTTCTGTAGATTTAAATAGATTTATTATATCAGCCACATCACGCTCTTCTTTTCCTTTACTTTTTCGCAATATTTTTCTGATGTCCGTTGGGACAGACTCGAACAAAAGTTTCTTGGAGTTCTTGATTTCATCACTTGTAAATGATGACGTACAAATACGTACTATAGTCTGTTTTTTAATCTCAGAGACTAAAGTGACATTTCGTGGGATACCAGTTTTTTGCAATTCTTAAATAGTAATGTGCCCCTATCGAAGATTATCGCTAATAAATTGAAGTGTCGATTTTTTTATATTGAGTTATCCTAAAAAAATAGTAGGTCTTATTTAAAACGTAATAATCATGGGTGGGATTAGTGAGTTTTTAAGGACTAAATAACGACAGCGAAATCAACATAATCTTCTAAAACTTTTTTATAGCTATTGATATAGTTTTCTTATACTTATTACTTCGTTGGAACATAAGACTAAATTTATTAAAGTTGTTTCTTAGTTTTTTTTGTTATGTAATTTTACGTCATTTGGTACTAAAAACTCTACGACGACTTACCTTTCATAGACTGTATTGTGCATTCGGATAATTTTAATTAATTTGGGCTTTAATGATACGATCTGGGATAAAAAACTTTTAATTTAATCGTCTAAAAGTTACGATTCAACAAACCGGTATCGTAGGTACAACACTACACAAAAAAGCTGGTATCATTATTTGTAATTTTGACAGTTGCATGTGTCAATCTAGTCTCTGAGATTAAAAAACAGACTATAGTGATTCTTCATCGATAATAGACACCTTGTTTTGTATGTATGATAACATCTCATCAATTACAATGTTGCACACGTTACACTTAAGAACGTCCGCCATTATTACAACTCGCGAGTCACTGCTACGAGTAAAAATTAGGCCCATGTAATACAATGATACAATTGTATTAGGTAAACTTCCACTATTTGCTGTACAAAATTTATGTTTTATATTTATTTGATTTTATTTATTTAAAATTATTAATTGACAATGTTGACATTGTCATGGTTACCATGACAATGTCATTATAGTCGTCCACTGAACGTTGAGTACTGAAAACCCGCGCAGTCATCGCGCTCACATAAACACTTTTGTGAGGACTCATCGTGATCAAAGGCTGGTAATAAAGATAGATTAATGGCGTCCCTACGAGCCGAGCATTGCCGAGCGTTGCCGAACTTTGCCGATCACATGTGAGAGTGAAGTACGAATCGCAAAATAAGTTATACTAATGACATTACCGCTGTTTAATAGTGTTCTCTTTATATCAATCAGTATATTAATAGGTTCAAATAGTAAGACGCAATCCTTCCTAACTTTACATTTTTCCAATACCTTTAAGTGTGGTCATGTCCTATCAGTTATTATTTAAAATAGGAACAAAAGATCTTCCTCATCTGATAAGCATCTAAATATTAAAGAATTATGAATAGAAAGAAAAAAATATGCAAAATCAGTCTGTTCTTTGTGCAAGTCATAAAGTATCTGCAAATCGTTTTACATTAAAGCAGTTCATTCCAATTCATTTCACAAACTGTCTTTATTTGCTAACATTAACATCGATGCAATATATCTGAAGAAGAGTCTTGATTTATTCTGTTACTTGTAAGTGTACTTGCTTGACAGCCAAGAGATTTATTGCTACATTTTTTCCGCTCCAAAGGTAGAGCCTATGCCCCGTTTATCTGAACCCACTATCTGAATACGGTGGTATAATAAGTGAGTTGTTTCTGGCTGCCTCATTCCCGGCGAATAAGCGAAAAGTATTTCATTTTATGTTAGCTACATTTGATTTTTACAGTATCTGACGTTCTATAATCTTGATACTTAAAATAAAAAAACACAAGTGAATTGAGAATCCCTTCCGGTTTTTTTGCGTCAAAAGAACACTGATGGGCTTGGTTCCATCACTCTTTTAGCTGTAGGTATGTACTCAATTTAACATTCCAGTGTATTTTACTTATTGGCTATACAGTAAATTATTTACACACTGCACAAAATAATAAAAAAAGAAACCCCTAAATAGACCTAAGCGTCAAAGTACTCCTCCCCATCGCTGTCAATCCGTAAAAAAGAACGTTATAAATAATTTTATATTTTAATGATCTATTATGTAGTATTTGACGTCGGTTACTTAAAAACGTACAAAACACCTCGGTACATTACCAAAATTGTATACCCTAAAACAAACAAAAACTTTACAAAACTTCAAAAACAAAGCAGCGACCATTTCATGCCCAAGTTTTTCGGACAACAAAAGAAAATATCCTTTTCCCAATAATACTAACGACGAAAATTGATGCTTCACAAAAAGGGATCCAAATTATTATTCCAGCTTTGTTTGTCGTCATCAAAAGGAGGAAGCCTTAAAGGTATCTTTAAAAATCCATTTCTGAGTTATCCGATAAAAATGCCTGGGGTTATATTTTTTACATATTATTATATCCGCGACTCCGATGCCTTGTCATTTTGAGATGGATTGTTTGGTAAATTTTTAATAAGTATAGCAATAAAATTGAGCAAAGTGTATTGATGTTACTGTTGTACACTGAAACTGTAGATGTCACTAAATGAGACCCCTACAGCAAAATTCTCGTAAACGGCAATAAATTATTACTATTCTAATTCATGTTCTTGCCTTACATGAACCTCATAGTTTTTATTTTCACCAAGATACATTATAGTAAAAATACCGGTATTTAACCAGATACAATGCATGTTTAGGATATACAACAACAATTAACTTTGTCCATAAAACTATCATGGTCCCAAAATAGCTCCCTGAAGAACTCCACAGTGTGTCTTCCATAAAACTCAATAGGATGGTGGGTGTGACCGTTTTATTCTGCCGTCTCCTCGGGTTTGAAATTCGCTCGCCGTTCCGAGGGCTACAGCGAAGGGGAAGTGCCCAGATGTCGCCTGAACAAATTATTTACTACCCTTCCTTTTGTCGGAGACCTGCATCTCCATATTTGTTATTGCGAAAACGGTGTCAACCGAATTTCGGAGCATACCTGAAATTGGATGGAGCAATTTGTCTTGATTCTTTTTATGGAGCAAATTGGGTTTGATTGAGTGAGTAGGCTTGTAACTATTTGTTAATGTCTACGGGTTTTGGCAACAGATAGAAATTGTTCGGGTTAATATTTTTGCTGGAGTGTCCAACTTCTTGTAACTTTTATTTTTTTGTATGTATATTTTCTATTGTAAGTCGTATTCGTATGTTCAGAAACGTTAAGAATTGTATCCTCTTTGGATGGGAGAATAGCGAAGTTAATATTTTTCGAGGAATGTATAAACTTTGCAAATAATTATACTTTGCTGTAAAACCTTGCTGTATTTTAGTGTGTGACGCACCTCCACCCAATATATTGTGTGTGTAGATTATTATAATATAGACTTTCCTAAGAGCTAGTAGTGTTTGACTCGTTCCTGAACTCCCGTCATTACTCTCTTTAAATTTAAACTTAAAATTTCTTTTTATTTTACAAATTAAAACAGAAAACTCGTACATATAAACAGAGCTGACTATTGAACTGGTGGGAAACAAATGCAGGTTATAAAAAGTCACCGGCACATGTTGCCGGAGAGTGCAGCGACCGCACACACACTTGAACTCTAACAACACTGGCTTTAGACTATTTTCGAATGGATTATTATAAAAAAGTATTGAATGTACATAATTATATTTATAGATAATGTATATATGTGTAATGTATCATGGTACGGCATTTATCTTTTAGTTCTCGGATGGGTTTTTTGAGAATCGTATCTCTTGACAATATTTTTTATTTGATGCTATTCCGCTATTATTATTATTAAGCTACTACACACTTTTAGAATTGTCAAGTCCACGTTAGAACTTTCTCAAAAAAAAAACTGCATAAAAGTCCTTTTAACGACAATAAAAAGCACTCGCTCACCGCGCCAGCGACAATTTGTGAAGAGATGACCAACACCACTGCAGTAAGCTGTTCCTTCAGTAATTGCTTTATTTTTGTTTTATTACCTAAATATAATGACAACTAGATGAGGGATAAAAAGGAATTATAAATGTATTGAATTTTAATGACAAGAGGCATTAATGTGAACGAAGCAAAAAATTATGCAAGAATCGTATCAACTGACGTTTTTCTGCCTATTAAAAACATTAAGTACGTATGTGTCACCGTAAAATTGTAAATACCGTTAGATCATAATCTGTCTCGTAAGATTGTAAACTGTCGAAAGATTGTGAACCCTAACATACTCCTTACAGTGAGTTATTTTTCGGTACTAGCGTTCGCCGGACCTGCTGCGACAACGCTCGCTTCGTTAGCTCGGTTTGTGAATTGTTTGGTCACAGTTCTAACCTAACCAAACTGATACAAAGATTTATAAAGGTATGTATGGTGCAGTTCACAACTTATCGACAGTTCACAATCTCGTGAGATAGGTTCACAATGTGAACACCGTTAGTTCACAATGTCACAGTGGCATATGCATTCAATTACCTAATTTCAACGTAATATTGGGTCTAACAAGCTAAAATCGCAGAGATAAGTACAAACAAAGCTGCAACGTACTTCATGTAACATTTGTGGACGACTCTTTTATTGCCCCGTCTGCGCTCGTGTTATTGGTCGAATTCATCCGGGGTTTAATTCCATTGCATGTGTTTTTATATTGCTCGTTCTGTTGCCTTTTTTGCGTGTTGGGGTTTAGAAGAGTTATGTTCTTAATTGAAATGTGCTAGCCTTTTAGGTTTTATTGGTGCTTTTCATGTGTTTCTGGGGTGAAAAGTGGGAGTTCCTTTTTTGATTGTTTTCATCTGTATGATGCATTTTTTATAAAACTAAATAGTTACAATGTACACACGACATAAAATATTACATACTATCAGGTCTGTAATCTCCGTAGGGTTAGGCAGATTTGTACTAATATAGACTACGACTTTATATTTCGGTTAGGTTAGTAGAACTGTAACCAAAACCGGAGTCAAAAAATAATGCGTTAAATTGTTAGTAATAATAATACAGTTTAAAATATTTCGAGAGATAGATTTAGTCTAAAGGTTTTAAAAAAAATGACAGTGACATAATCATATCAATAAGTAACAAAGAAATTTACATTTACACTTTAGCCTTCTCAGTTACCTTGAATACAGTGAATTTAAAACTGAACCAATTCAATACGTCAGCAATGCTCATAATATCAGCATAAACTCACCGCATTTAATCTCATCCGTATTAATCTAAACACAATATCCCAAAGAAATACCAAACATCCAACTCGCATCAACCACATACATGCAAAATATCGTATAACCTCACATATTTGTTTTCCATTAATCCACCAGTTTGCCAGAACAAAGTAAACACATTCTACTAACTGTTGTAACGAAACTTCACTTGGTAATATCCACTATCTTGCTTCAGCTAGGCAAGTTAGAGAGAGATGGAGGTAACGCGATGTTGTGTTGTGATAATGCACAGCGTATCGTGGTTTTGAAGGATGAAGTAATCATCTTTGAATATCTTAAACAGTTGAAAATAATTTAGTAGCTTAAGTTTATACGTAATGTAAGTTTAACTAGAAGTAATGTAAGTTTAAATTGAAACCAGATGATCATTAAAAGATGATCATGATCATTAAAAGAAGATGAAACTGGTATTTGGCACTTTTGTAATATTTTTGGGTTTACAATAAATTATGAAGTATTTTGGTTATCTTTATCATAATTATCAATAGGAACAGAAATCTCCACAAATTTGGTTTCATATTCGCCTCAGACCCTTAGCGTGAGTGCAGCATCTCTCTGCAAACAATGGTCCGTCTTCCATCTTGTCCCACATACCCGTTGTTCACGCAAGGATCTGATGGTTACGTTGGTTATCGCAATCCGCGTTGCAGAGTCTGGGCTGGGCAAGTGTAATTCTATATTATTAATTTAATGATTTGCCATCCACGCTAAGAAGAAAAGCAAGAGGGTGACGATCCTATCAAAGCACTACTTATATCTACAACAGAACTAATTAAACATCAATACATCAACATAGTCCTTCGTTATAGCTTGCAGTCGTTTAAGACTTGGCTGGTTATTGAGATGAAATTGGGTGTTGCTTAGCAAACATTCGTAAAATGGTACTCTCAGTTCAGTTTCCACAGCAACTCCCTCGGACATCAACCCCTTAACTACTAACAAAGTATCCTTTGCTTTTGCAAAGTATTGATACTGATGTTGGTTTGGATTATTGAGAAAGTACTACAAATTATTAAAAAAAATAACGGCGATCAGTATACAACTTTATTGTCTTTATGATAAAGTTCAAAGTAGTACAACAACAGTATTGTGATTTGTGTGCTGACGTTTATATTATCTTGTCGCTTGAACAAATGCGATAGCTATTTGGAATCTGTTTATTTATTTGGGGTAAAAAGCATTAGTACTTTTTGTACAACAAGTGCTAACATTAATATCCGTGAGTACTTAAAAGCAAGCTACGTGTTCCGAAACAAAAAGACACGGGTTTACACAAATTACCCAAAAATTACATAGGTCTTAAATATTTCGACTGAAGTAGATAGATTGGGTAGAGCTCAACCTTGTTTCCAGAACAAGGTCGAGCACCTTTATTTATGAACCCTTCATTCGTCATACATCGTTATTTTTATATCAACATACCACTTTATCCGTCTCTTAGCTATAATAAACATTATTATCAAGTGCCTGACCATACCGTAGTAAAACAAAAATAAAGCAATTACTGAAGGAACAGCTTACTGCAGTGGTGTTGGTCATCTCTTCACAAATTGTCGCTGGCGCGGTGAGCGAGTGCTTTTTATTGTCCCGCGGACTGTAAGGGCTCATGCAAATGCGTGCCGGTTTTACTGTTTACGTTATTGTATAGAAATTAGACGGTTGTCATTTGGGCTTTGTATGTAGTGGATAAGACTTAAGTTACACACATAATCCCGTCATGGTAGTGACGAATATTTCAGATACCAATTCTAATAGCGAGGAAGGCAAGTCAGGTATTTGGCGGTACAAATCCGAAGTACTATAAAAAAGTTTTATACATAATGAAAGACTTAAGACAGGCTTGTTAGTAATAACTACGCTGATCCCTAGTTTTTGCGTACCCCTGTGGAAAAATAGTATGAGTTTATATGTATGTATAAATAGATCTGCAAGTTTGCCAAAGTCAGTCTGTGGATGGGTGACGGTTCTTGACACATCGAGTATAATTATCATACTGATATTCAGCCGCGCTAGAATCTGACCCAAACGCAATTGGAAAAAGAGCTATGAGGTTAAAACTTAGGGAATACAGGCTCTGGTTAGTCTGTCATAAACGTAAAAAATACAATAAATTAACCTACATAATTATATGCTTCACTATACCTAATATTATGTACTTATACAAATACCAGTTATCGCA
The DNA here is from genome assembly GCA_946251955.1 of Acronicta psi. NCBI lineage: Eukaryota > Metazoa > Arthropoda > Insecta > Lepidoptera > Noctuidae > Acronicta > Acronicta psi. Next base: position 1,323,354 of record OX276475.1, on the reverse strand, counting down.
TTGGATTGCTCGGCACTCCGTTAATCTATGCTGCAAGTACGCTTGTATTTCCGACCGACATTGCTCGGGGCGTTAACTATTCATATCCACTGTCTTCATATTTGAATACATATTATATTGTACACCATTTTGGGTTTTAGTTTTTGTGGTTGAGAGTAGAAGTAGTTTCAAAATTAAGCGTTCCTTTACCAAAACAATATATTCTGTTCAATATATTCTATATTTACAACATACTTTTATTTTTTATTATTTCATTTTTAAGTTATCTTATTTCATTTTGACTTACTTTATTGACGACGTCTGTGGTCTAGTGGTTCGAGTACCGGACTGCTGATCACGAGATCGTGGATTCGATTCCCACAAGACACAAATATTTATGTGATGAATATAAATGTTTGTGTTTGTCTGGGTGTTTCCTATGTATTATAAGTACGTATTTACAAAAAAATATATTATATAAGTATTATATCCATTGTCTAGTACCCATAGTACAAGCTCTGCTTAGTTTGGGACTAGATGGTGCTGTGTAAAATGTCCCAGGATATTTATTTATATTTATTCATACTGTCACGGCTATATTTCCCGAAGGGATAGGCAGAGGTGTAACGTAGCACACCCACAGTTCGCCGGTATATTTAAGTCTCTACTTTTGCTATCAACTGCGTACAAATCTAAACGCCATGCCGTTACTGGGAATTTTATAGAAAAATACCCAAAACTGCTCAACCTAGAAATCGACCCAAGACCTCCAGCGTAGCAGTCGGGTTCACGCCGACTAGGCTCATGATTTTAGGCAGATTTATTTACAGGATTTATCTATTATAAGGAACGTACCGGCGAACTGTCGTACATTAGTATGCCTGCGCCTAACCCTTCGAAGATGATAGGCGTGATAGAGATAAAGATATGATATCATATACAGTTCTCGCCAAAATTATTGTCATTGGCTGTCGTTTTAAATCATTTTAATCCAATATTTTCTTTCTCCGATTTTTACGGCCGGGTTAAACTTAGCTCGTGCCAACTTCAACCCGGACAATAAGTTTGGCGAGAACTGTACCTCCTTACAGAAAAAAATTCTTACATTATACGTTAATATAAAAAACAAAAGAAAGCAACATTATTACAAAGAGCACATTTTTTCTAATCCCTCACAGCATTATGTACACGCCTTTCCCCACTTTTACTGCCTGTTACTTTATCCGGAGTAAAAAAAAGTAATTCCGCTATGATGCCTTTATTACCGGCCCTACGTATAGAGTTATGGCCCTTCTCATTTCGTTAGATAGCCCTTTGTTTAGAGGACGTATACTTTTTATATCGGTGCCTACCATTTAGTTTTCTTCGTGAAAGTTACATGTTTATAGCTATTCGTGTTTCTGCTGAATCTGCTGCCTATGCTTGTTTATTATCTGGCGTGTGTTTGTTGGGGAATAAAGTTAACTTTACGCAATACTTTTTGTTCTTCTGGGATTTACTCAAACTATTACGTACTAGGTTACTAGTTACTTATACCACAAGAGAACCTTTTGTTGTTGTGTGTATTGTGCATGGCTTTTGCTATACTTATTTTTCGGGATAACTCTGTGTATTTTAGGCTATAACGTAATTTCAGCTATTTCGACACCTAATGAAACGTCACGCAATTGTGTACCTAATGTTTCAGAATCACCCGAGTGCAGATGTTATAGGTATTCGGTGTTGATCAATCCTACTTCTTTACTAATAACTATTGTCCTATGCAGAGATTTTCTAAACTTTTTTTAATCCAATTTAACATTACAATTCCATTTCACTTATTAAAATTTTAAAATTAAGTAAATTTTCACGATGATAGCGATATAGAGGAGACTTTGACGCCTATTTAGATTTTTTGTATCATTTTTTAGGGATTTTTTAGAGATTTGTAGATTATGTCAATAATTTTTATATATTACCATATTTTAATAATCAGATTTATTAGTATTTACATTCCGTAAACTTCATATCGATATTGAAAAGCGTTACAATAGAACTCCGAGCTAAATCTAATACATATAGACCGAAATCCGAACAAACCCACATCGTCCTTAACTTTAGAGCACTAAAGTTCAATATTGTCTAGCAAACGGCTAGTTTGGAGTATAAAGTTGACAATGGCAGAGTGCGCAGCGCCAAAATGTTTTGAACAAATATTCATTGAATGTAAATCCACCGAGGCCGTTTGGATTAGAAGTGGTATATACGGTATACGGTAACAATTTTAAAACGTAAAACGAATTGTTATTGATTTGTTTCGGGTTGGATGCGCCGGTGTAGGGTTTGTTGGTAGTTTCTAAAAGGTTAAAAGGTTTTATTATCATTTAAATCATAATAAAATGTCAAAGTTCAGTGCAGTCACCCGTGTCTCCACGAAACGCAACTGTGACTTCTACAAATCGCTTTTAACTCGCCCTCTGACACTAAATGCTTGTTATCTGACGCAACTCCATTACTGGGATTCAAAATAACTCGCCCCCTGCCACACAAAACTCATCCCTTGACACTCGTAACCTGATATTCATAGCTCATACCCTGATACTCATAACTTGTCCCGTGGCACTCATAAGGCGTCCCCTGACACTCATGACTAGTACCCTGACACTCGTAACTTGTCCCCTGATACTCACAGCTCATACCCTGATACTCATAACTTGTTCCGTGACACTCATAACGCTTCCCCTGACACTCATGACTAGTACCCTGAAATTCATAAATTGTCCCCTGATACTCATACACTTTCCCCTAATACTCGTAACTACTATTCTGACACTCACAACACATCACCTGACACTCGCAACTCCTAACATGACACTCAAAATTCTCACCTATCACGGTTCCCTCTTCACCTGTGTAGGGCCCTGAGTCCCAAGCACAGCTACTGGGATACTGGATATCTATACTCCCTATGATAGTACCCACGGTACTTGGCACTCATCACTTCTCATCTGACACTCTTCTCCAACATTGTACCTAGAAGTCACTGTTATACCCATCATTCATCACTATACCACCATGTGACCTACCTACTAAACTTGCATCCAATTTTTTTATTTCTTAGTAAAGGGAGTCTATGTTTAAAAGTAGACCTCTTGTGGCTGATATGATGATGATGATAAAGGATTCTAAAATTACACAACATAGCATAAAAGCGAAACATTTCTTCATTGAAAGGATAATTTCCCATTATTTCTTAACCTCAACTACTTCGGAATTCTGTTCATGAACATCATAACCTTAATCAAAGATGTGAAGATAATGCCGTAATTACGACCGCGCCTACCTCCGGCAGATTAGAGACCGCAATATCATGTGACGCGTAATAAAATGGATGGCAGTCTTCCCTGCTAGTACTGTGCCTTTGCTTACTGAATAAATAAATAGAATTTATTAGTTGAGTCATCTTCATTATTTGCTTTATCGCTATTTTGTTACTATTTTATCATATACGAGTATTTATTTAAATGACAATTAAATGTTAATAGTTTAATCAAAATAGACTCGCCCTCTATAAAATGGGATCTAAAGGAGGTCATCGAATTGGCCCAAATAATGTACCGAAGGTACACTTATTGGAAAAAATACTCTTTAAATACGATGGTTAAAACTCTAGTCGTACTTTTTTTTATGTTAACTGGGGTATGAGAAAAAAATCTTTAAACGTGAGAAAAATCACGTCACGTCACACGGCACACTAATATCTGTTTCGTAATGATTTCATAGTAAAAATTGTCAGTGTCAGTTCTGAAATGTCAAACGCATGCCATTACGGCAGATTATTAACAGTTTCATCGTGATTTCACGGTAAAAACTATCATCTTGACAGCTGTCATGTACCTCCGGTACAAATTTAGGCTGTGTTGTATGGGTTTTTGATGACCTTCTTTATCGGTGAGTACCTTTATCGGTGGTACCTAACCCCGATTGATTGACAATAATTATCACTTCCCAATCTTGACGTCATAGTAAATACAAAAACTTTTTACACAAAATTGTTTAAAAACACATCTAGCCCGCTCAAAGTTGTTCCAGTTTATAATTGTAGGCGTCGCTGTTTCATATCACCGCTCGCATATGCAAGCCACGGCTTAAGGGTACGGTAATTAACATTTTTATATGGCTCATTTGCATACCGCCTTGATAACTCTATGAATTTAAATTTATTAAAGGTTGCTCTACTTGTTGTAGTCATTTCAGTAATCAAAGGGGTCAAGCCTTTGTTGAACTCTCTAGAAACTACTTAGTAATGTTGGTTAAGCTGGAATTAGGTGTCTACTTTTGTTTGTAAAGGATTTGACACAATAATTATGTAAGTTTGTTTTGGAAAGTAATTTCAGGAGAATAGTTTCATAATAATTAATAGTAAAAGAATAGTATAAAGACTGTTCTAAAATCTGAAATATAAATGTAAAGAATTTATATAAAGAGTGTGAAAGAAGAAAATAAACTTTAAATTAAATCAAAGACATCAATTATTATTATAAAAGCTTGTCGCGAGATTTACGTATTTTATAAAAAAAACAAAACTTAGAATTACTAGTAGAAATCAACAGCGACAAGCTTGCAACCTAATGGTCTCGACTAGTTGACTAGCGTTCCTAAGCGTATATACTAAAGTTAGTCCTGGGTTGGATTCCCAGGTTAAGCAAACTGTTATTGGATTTACCTATGAAACTCTCAGTAGCAGCTCGGAGTTTAGACTTGTGTCTGATTAATGGCAATAGGCTCTCCCCTTATTACATGGGACCTAAACATACCAAAAAAAAAAACTTATACAACTGTAATATTCTATACTATCTACACACTATAATTTAACTATTTCTGTATACAAATCCTCTATGTAACTCCAGCAACGTCTGTCTGTATTTGTACCAGCTACTTACTATTAATACAAATGTCTGGAAACTGTTAAACTGATCGAAAAAGAAAAAAAGAAAAAAAAACCCTCTTCTTTTATTATACAATCGAATTATGTAACATCTATTGTATTATCTAGCTGTCCCGGCAAACGTTGTTTTGCCATATAGGGGTGGGTCATTTTAGGGGGATGAAAAATAGATGTTGGCCGATTCTCATAGATACCGGATAAGCACACAAAATTTCATACAAATCGGTCCAGCCGTTTCGGAGGAGTATGGCAACTAAAGCTGTGACACGAGAATTTTATATATTAGATACTACCCCCTCTACAAATATGCCTTCCCCTGTAGCAAACTACCTGGTTGCAGGGGAAGGTAAATGTACTTATATAGTATTATTTATATTTCCTTTTCACTCCCTCCCACTCTCATATCTCTTCCTATTACCTTCTACATTTTCCACCATCCACTCCCAAATGAAAGAGGGGGAGACGTATCACAAGCGTTACCCCCTCTTTCTTCCTTATACCATTTACCCAAAAAAAAAAAAAAACATGCCGACCAACTGTAGGTGTAATTTAGTATACAACCTTCGCAGAATACATGCGTTATAAGCGTTGTAAGGTATAATTATAACATTAAATACTATCACAGTTTCTATATGACAAATCGTCTGGTCGAGGCATCTCAAAAAGTCATAAATACCAATCACTCGGCCACTTTTTGCCCGCGTCATCCTCGAGAACATGTCAATATAAAAACTAACACAACGTGAGGGCTATAAATATAATATATTACATTAAAATGACCTTGCAGGTTTCCAATGACCTTGCAAGTTTCCAATGTCCTCATAAGTTTAAAGACAGTTATTAAAAAAATTGACCTATTCACAGCTGAAAGTGCTGGGTCTAGTAGCATACAATTTTGCACAAATGTTCCTTAGGTGACGTGGGTGTGCACTAAGAAAGAATTTTGGGAAATTCGCACGAGATTGGGAAAAAAAATGAGGAACTTGAGTAGCACCGTGGGGCTAGATTAAAATAAATAATCCTCTCCGTGCAGTGTTCGAAAAAAGAAACATTCATCGTTTGACGTCACCAAGTGGTCCGCTGTCAGCCCATTCGTAAGGCAGCCCATTCATCATGCGACAGTTCGCAAACTAATTTAGTGCACACTATAAATCTTGATGAAACAACGCAGAATCGTCCCACTCAGGAATAATTATGACAATAGTATAACTCCGCGCTGTTTGTTAGTATAGGCATGCATAGTTAGTATTAAAGAAGCATTTTCTCATAATTCCAGCTATGTTTTTAAAAAAACAAACATCATCCATACCATCTCGCATGTATTCCCCGAAGGGAAAGGCAGAGGTGTACACTTGTACAGTACACCACAGTTCGCCGGTATGTTTAGGTCCCGCGTAATAGGGGGCGAGCCTATAGCCATTAACCGGCATAAATCCAAACTTGTGAGCTAGGTACTGCTGATAATTTATAGAAAAACTAGCTTTCCGCCAGCGGCTTCGCCCGCTATCCCACAGGAACCATAAATTTTACCGGGATAAAAAGCCTTTGTGGTATTCCAGACTATAATCTATCTCTGTGCCAAATTTCAACCAGATCCGTTCAGTAGTTTGAAAGAGTAGGAAAGAGTAACAAACATCCATCCATCCATACATACAAAAATTGTTATTCACATTTATAATATTAGTAGAATAAACATTTTACTGGTTCTGGTAATCAAACCTAAGATCACAGGCTTTGAGACAGTTTATTTATGACCAAACAAACAGTAGACATCCAAAACTTGAATCAATAAAATCGAATAGAGTCGCGTCCCCACTTTGTTTCAAAGCTCACAGCGCATACAAGCGGCACTACGGGTATGATGTAACAATAGCCCAACACAGGGACCGGTCATTTGCAAATGTCAGACTTCGACGATATTTTTGTTCCATTTTTTAAATTTCTAGTTTTCGTGTAATCCGATTTGTATGTGAAGGATTTTTTTGTAGTGAAGAACTGACAGATAATTGCAAAGACAGTAATGATATTATTTTGGTTTGGTTGTGCTTGTCTTAATCTATGGTCACATAGGACGTCTAAATGAACAGAGCACAATGCGCTTGAGATCTCTTGTCGAGCAAAGTGTTCATAATATTTCCTATGAAATTTTCAATAGCAGTTCGTTCGATAGGAAGCTAGATCTGTGAGACTGCAGGCCAATAGGCTCAAACTAAGGGACCTGGGATGTAAAACCCAAGCCAGATTCTTGGCTACGGGTATATACTGTCTTTCTCCGCATAAACCGTATAAGAATGACTGAAGGTAATTAAATCTCCGGAAACACAAAGCCGAAATTAACTTGACTGACGTATTTAAAAAATATATGTGGAATTAATTAAGTATGTGGAATGCTTGAATGTACAAAAGCCTTCAAGGGTCGGTGTAGAAAGCGAGACACGAATTTCAAAACTCGCGGAAGAAGTAACGACAATAAGTAAATTAATATAATAGAAACATCCATAGTAACATAATAAATTCAAAGTAACTGTCTGTCTTACGTTACTATTTAACGTATTAGCTGTTTAAGGAAGGATAGACTACTTTTGACTCAATCAAGTTCATTGGGATGCATGTGATACCGCAGGTTAAAGCTAGTAAATAAATAAACAAAGACCCGTGTATCATGGGAGAAGACCCATGCCCAACAGTGAGATAGTTGATGGGTTAATGATAATGTGTACAAACAAAATTAAAATGTATTAGAAGCAATGTTCTCTAATAAGATAAATAAAAATTATCAACAATATTAGCACATTAAGGGCACAGCACAAATTGACTGTGTCAAGGGTCTGTTTTACCACATCTGGATAGCCGTTAACCGCCGGATAAATTAAAAAATGGAACAAAATTCGTATGAAATTATCTGCCAAGTAATTTAACGGGAACTTACCAGAAGGCGGTGAAACAGGCCCTAAAATAAATAATATAACTTAAAAATTAAATAAGATAACTTAAAAATGAAATAATATAACTTAAAAATGAAATAAGATAACTTAAAAATTAAATGAGGTAACTTAAAAATGAAATAAAAAATACATTGAACACAAAATATTTGGTGAATCACAGTCAGTGTTGAATTTCTCTCATTGACCATTTCCCATTTGTAATGTTGGGTAATGGTAAATTAGTTGGGCCCCAAGTAAACGGTCCCATTTGTAAATGAGCCATTTTAGATGTTGGACATTTTGGTGTAAACTTGTGACAATAGATGAATGTTGATTTTAGAGCTCTGATTTTCCGCTGAGTATTTGAATTTGAGTATTTTTTAAGCATTTTTCATGCTAAGAGTTAAGAGTACCAGTTATTTTAATAAAGGAAAAAATCGACTGGTGAGCAGGACCCGAACCTGAGTCTTCTGGTTAAATACATTAGACGCTACGACCACTAAGCCACTGTGAGTCTTACTCGCCAAGCCGAAATCTTCCTACACATTCTAAATCGTCTGAAGATGACGTTAGCGACATCTGCAAATGCTTCACAATCACAACGAACACGAGTTACTTTATAGTTAGTTGTATTATCCACGAGAGACTCGAAAAGTAAAGTGCATAATTATAAATAAATGTATTTAATCCTACATACATGGGAAAACCCTCAATTGATTTCCTTACTAGAATAAATACGAAATAATTTAATTGATTCAACATATAACCGCAGAATCAATGTTTACGAATGATACGCAGCAATGACCACAGAACATAAAGCATTTCAGGTGTTTACCACTCACAGCTGTGATACAATCGGTCAACATAGCCCTGGGGGACGTTCGCAAATTGCGAGTGCGAATGTACCAAATTTGTGACACGTTTTTAAACGGCCCTGATGAAAAAAACATGGCGGAAGGCTGGGGCTATCGCATCGACTGAAGCGAAAACAGGTTTCTAGATGAACGGCTTAATTTTTCCGTACATAACAGTAGCATTTTTAAGGTGATACGACCTTGGCGACGTCTGTGGTCTAGTGGTTCAAGTACCGGACTGCTGATGATTAAGTCGTGGGTTCGATTCCCACAGGACATACATTTTTATGTGATGAATATTAGTGGTTGTGTTTGTCTGAGTGTTTCTTATTTGCGTTTAAGTATGTATTTGCAAAAAATAAGGACATAAGTATTATATCCATTATTTTGTACCCATAGTACAGGCTCTGCTTAGTTAGGGACTAGATGGTGCTGTGTAAAAATGTCCCCAGAATATATGACCATTAGACGGCAAGGTCGTTCCCAAGTTCGGATTCAAAGCCTCTGACTTTTAGAAATCACTTGTACAATACAAACCACGTGCAAAACGGTCAACTCAGACTAATTAAATATAAACCATTTATTCTCATTTAACTTAAAAAAGTTATTTTTTATTTAGCCGGTATTGTCCCAATTCTGACAAAGGTCTCCCCCCATTCCTTTTCAAAACAAAAGAGGTTTTCATCTGTTATTTTTATTGTTACTGTATGTTCGCACGTAATCTTGTTGAAAAAGTTAAAACCAGGAAAAAATTAAATGCTTAAGGCAGAATGCCTTTATCGTTTTAGTTTATCACCTAAATTCTTGCTTAAATTGCCGATCCATCACCTGAACGTCTCATATTTCTTTTCCCTTTTCATTAGTCGCCGTTTGGTCAAGCCTCGGTTTTTATAGCTTAATATACCATCACGCCTGTTTTCCCCAGAGGGTTAGGCAGAGGGGTAATAATGTACACATACAGTTTATTAGTATGTTATCTCCCATATAATAGGGGGCCAGGCCCAGACCAGCCTAATAACATTACATAACTGCACGCAGATTGAAATTCCATTTCAAAATCAAACCCGAAACCTGGAACGTAAATGGTTTGAACATTGATTGTCTCTTTGATGGTGTGTAAATACATTGCTAAATTTCTTGAGCAGGGTTTCATGGTGACTTTTCCAATTACAATATTTAGTCAAAAACAGAATATCATGAACCTTACTAATATTAGAATGTTTAATAAGAAAGTTTGTAAGTTTGGATGTTTATTGCTTTTTCATGTCAAAACGGCTGAACCGATTTGGCTTATACCATGGAATAGGATATTTTAATCCCGAAAAATTCAAAGTTCCTATGGGAACAAAGTCCCTAACTCCACGCGAGCGAAGCCCCCCGGGCAAAAGCTAGTTGCCAAATAATTAGAAGAAAACTTTTCTACACATGCTAATATTTTTTATTCAAAAAGAAACAATTTTATGCGCAAAATTCAAATTACTGAAAACTGGTTACTGTAGGCAAAAGCTATAAAAAACCCAAACGCAACATCGTTGGAGCGGCCGCGGTGGCGGGTGCGCCGCGAGCGAATGAGCGTGTCTCCTCAAATGGAAACAACATGGCGAAAAAACAAGTGAAGCTCGATACTGGATTATACGTCGGGCCCCGTACCCTATAAACTTTTTGCCCGTGGAAACGACAGCTATGAATACAAAAGTTTGGCTTGCTCGAAATAACGCGTCTATTTATGCTTTAAGATGCCTTCTAGTCGAAATAAAAAAAAAGAACCGATTGATAATTTTTATTACATTTGACTATACAACTACTTAGGATTATTTTGAGGCTACAAGCTGGCAAAAGTTGGACACTTAGATACTGTATCAGTAATTCATTCGAACATAACTACAATTCATTTTCATGGGGTCAATTCAATTCAAAAGTCAGTTAAATTGGTAATCTAAAAGAGCTTATCTCTGCTATGGAAGTTAGTATTTTTAACTTGTCTATGGACGATGCAAAGGGATCGCCAACCACTCTCGGTCGGTTGGTCGGATTTTTTACGCGCACAGTTATAGGCTTCCCTGCTAATCTCTTAACTTTTAACTGGGAAACAATAAAACGTCGCAGTGGGCAGCAGAATAAATGTACATTTTGGCTAAAAATGCAGATTGCTGAGAGCTAAATTTATTTGCACAGTGGGCGGTGAAGTCGAAATGAAATTGCGGTTAAAACCCGAAACAATAAGGGACTGTGCTAGGATCGTAGCGTTTCGTATTTAGTATCCCCATGGGAAAATGGCGTGGTGTATATATTTTGCATACTCTTCTTAATAACACATAAACTTGCAATGTGCATGACAAAGTATTCATCGAGACAAACACTAAACGCACAACGTCCGCAGGGATGGGCCGAGTTTTACGACAAAGCGTATAAATTCCGCGTCGTTTATTTAGTTTTTACAACGTCTAGGCCATGGACTGGGGGAGAAAACTGTCCACGCGCATCTACACACACGCATCACTAATAACCTTATGATGGGTAAAAATCTATTGATATGGGACAATTTTAATAAGTACTTTGTTTAATGTAATGTATGGTTGCGTTTGATGTACAAGTATTTAAAAATGTACATCCAAAAAATAGTATACTGTTACTGTTAAAATAGTTAAACCTCAGGTCTTTAAAAAGATATATAACCTTGAAATAAAACTACTTTTTACGGATTTTATCGCGTTATATTGATATTATTTTAATCCCGACGTTTCGGACCCTTTACAGCGTCCATGGTCACGGGTGACTAAGGTGGTAGGCGTCTTGACGTTTCAATTACTAACAGCTACCCTACATTTTTGTTAATTGTTGGCAATCCGATTCACGCAGAACGAGCTCACCATATCCTTCGGTCTTGCATTTTTAGGCTTGGATTTAGATTTAATTGAATCTATAATAGGATTCCAAGCAGGTGGTAAGACACAGCCATCTTCTCTATTGAAATTTGGATGTTTTTTAATTTCAATGGCCTCACGAATCATCCTGGGTAGGAATCGGTTTTCTTTTGCGAGGACTTATGGTTGATCAAATCTGATGTAATGGCGGGCCTTGTCAAGGGTGTGTTCACAAATTGCAGACTTTCCGGAACGGCGGTGTTTGACATCAGCGATGTGTTCTTTTACGCGGGTCCCTATGCTTCGTTTAGTTTAGCTTCGTTCGCGTAAGTGTCAGAAATCAGTATATATAACCTTTTTGACATTTTCGCCAGCTCAAATATCTGCTGATGAAAAACTCAATTCAAAATTTTATTTGCCTTACTACCCGACAGCTCGGTAATAATTTTTTTACAAAAAAGAACGTTTCATGAATTTTTGTTTTTCCAAAAATAAATAACGTGGAAAGCCTATGATTTTTTTATTAGTAGTAAAAAAAGATTCTGTATTAAGTAACAAAATATAACCCTATTATGTGTGCCTCGACAAATATCACATTAAAGTAAAAGTTCCACTCCCGGTATTACAGGTTATGGCCTCACCACTCAGCGTGAGGCCATTTTTTGAGTACCCAGGCCGGGGACTCAAAAAGTGCGGGAAGCGGAACGCGACGCGACCTCACTTACAATTTCCTACGTTTCCGCAAAGGGATGGGGATGCTATGCTTAAAATTTAAATGAGATATTTTTATCTGCAACATTAAAATTATCACGCATTGTGATAAACTTTTATGGCAGGCCTTTTAATGAGAGTGTTCCCTTGTAACATTATAATGCTTGTTATTTTTGGGACAGTGGTCAGTTATTTGCATATTAATCTTTATTGTATTCTATTTCGTTTGATTATTTCAAACGAAATAGAATACAATAATGATGCAATGATGTAATTTAATTGTATAATATAAACTGGCTAAATATGTCATTTCATCGAACCAAAAGCGTAACTACGTAACTAAAATTTGAAACTGCTGTACAAATTCAACTCTTCCTACAATTCCAAGTTTACCAATTGCATTTTCAAACCCAACATCAACTTTACCTTCCTTATCACTTCATTTATGTATTCTCAAGCAATAATTGTGCCCATCAAAGGGGTAATTTACCCGCGCATTGCAACGAAGTCTAAAGCTTCTCGATCTTCGATAAGTTGTGTAACAGTCGGGTTGCATGCGGCGCTGCATGCCTGTCTAATAGCAACGTCTATTGCTTGGTCTACACACGGTCTTGCGTTGCACCGAACTATGCGAACAACTTCACGTTTTTGTGTTGCGTGTTCGAGAAAAACATGAATGTCATGCGCTTTGTCAGAAGTGAGCTATTGTGGTGCTTGTGTGTGTTAGTTGTCAAGCTTGTCAGTATTCACGAGCGGCTATAATTATTTTTAACGTGTCAAGTTAATGATTTCATACGTAGAGTTTATTAAGTGCATAATGTTGTTTTAGGTTTATTATTAAAAGCTTAGAATAATACGATATTAATATTATAATAAGGTTGGCACGATGTTTGTGTATAATAAAGTAACAGGTAAGTATATTTTTGGCTTTTATCCTTCCCTATTCTAGAAAAACCAGTCCCTCAAATAACCTTAAGAAAATGTATTCTACTTAGATGATGAATTGTATCTTCAATTTATATCAGTATTAATATTGTCAACTGCATTTAGTTAGCTAGAAGTAGTAGATACATGCGGAAGATTTGTGTGTCTTGCTTTAAACAACTTAATAATGATTTTGTTTTAATGGAATTTATAACTAAAATAATACAAGAAGAATTGAAAACGCTGCAGACTACGAAGGATATAGCGGAAAGAACTGGATGTCTTTCTTGAGAACAAAAGAGAAGTAGCGCAATAAAAAGTAAAGGAGAGAGGCCTTAGGAGGAGGTCAGAAGCGGGACCATCCAGGCTAGATAAAAAAATACTGCTATTAGTAGGAAAAAAAATAAGGCCATAAACTCAACCAGTCCAACTTTCAGTCCGTAAATTCTCCCATTATTGTTATCGCGCCGTGATGAGGCTTCCTGCCTTGCTGTTCAATCAACTTATAATCAAACATCGATACCATCGCCTGTGCAAATTTCACATGTTCTAGGTTCTAGTACCGGGAAAATTATATATCTAGTGTCGATTTCAAAGTTAGGTTCGTTTTGAAGTTGTATGGTATTGTAAATGCAAAGATTTGTATTTAATCTATTCTAATATTATAAAGAGGAAAGATTTAATTGATTGTTTGTTTGTATTGAATAGAAAAATTCTTTCAGTGTTAAATAGCCCATTTATCGGGGAAGGCTAAACTATATACCATTACGCTAAGACTAATAGGAGCGTAGAAGAAATGAAAAACGTTACAAAAAAGGGGGAGAAATGTTATTAAAACCACGCGGGTGAAGCCGCAGCGACTGACTGAGTCAGTAGTAGTAGTAGTCACTACTCCTACATAGATTATAACCAGATAAAATAATCAATTCAGAGAATAATAAAGACACTCCTTCCATTTTAGGCTAATCCATAAAACATACTAACAATAATGACTATATAAACTCGACAGTAAACAGAATCAATGTTACTAGATCAAGGTACGTGTGAATTAAGTTGCGAACGTTGGTATGAGCAGCGGGCTCGTAAATCTGAACAACTATCTGCAATACACTAGTTGTCTGGAGAGCACTTAGTACTGTCCTCGACTTGAGGAGCTGGCCTAAGAGAGAGGAGGAAGCTCTTTCTTCAAACGAAACTAAGCCGAAATTGTATTTTTTTGATAATAGAATCGCAAATTCAGACTAAAGAAATGAAAGAAATAATGTTTCTTTTTTTGTAGGCACTGTTGTAATTTAGGTACCGTTCAAACCATTATACACAAAATATACACTTTTAGATAAATAAGTCACGCCTGTTTGCCCCGTACAGTAAGTAACTTTATAGTAAGTACTTAGCAGCAGGTTTTCTATAAATAATATCTATACAGAGAAATAAAATTGAAGTATCTGTTTGTAATTTCATTAACAGCTTTCACTTAATGCATAAGGAAGTATAACCAATACTTATTTTTTTTTTTAAGTTTGTCTATTTGTTCCGGCTAATCTCTGAACAAGATCGATTTTGACGGGACTTTCACTCGTAGATAACTAATGTTATAAGGAGTAACCTAGCCCACTTTAATTTTAGAAAATTGGATAAACACGAATAACAACGCGGGGAACAGCTAGTGTTATATACTATTAAGAAATTAAAAAAAGAATCGAGAAATTACTTTAAATTGTAGCGTTTTAAGACTAATATTCAAAGGCGACGCTAAGCGTTAAGTAACGCTTCCGTATGTCAAATTTACGTAGCGTAAGTTTACGCTTAGAGTCGTCTCTGAATATTAGCCTAAGATACCGCTAACTCCTATACCTTAGAGCATATCTTCACAATCGGCTATACCGGTTTATGCTCTTTTTAGCGCCGTGCAAAGAGCTCACGACGTCTCGGGGCAGCAGCTGCGCCCAGAGAGCCCTAGTGGGCGGCAGCCGAGTCTCACTCACTGTTGTGCTATGTGTGAGGCCAGACGTTAGTTCGGTGGAAGTTTTGTTAGCAATTTTCAGAAGAAAACTTATAAGGAAAATTGAAATTATGACGCTGTTTTATAAGTAATAAGAAAAACATAGAACATCTTTATAACAAAAAGTCTAGCAGATTGATAATAACAGAACCAAAAATCGAACTAGCAGGAAAGAGGTTGTGATGTGGGTTCGGATTCAACCCATTGCGCATTTAAGGTAATTTATCGATGAACGATTCTAAAATAACGATTTTGTGTGAAGATTCGTACGCACCAAATCTCATTTCTGCATGCATCCAGTTGCGTAGGCATCTTGAGAGATGACAAGCATAAGTTAAAAGTAGTCCTATCTTACTAACCAACCTTATTGCATACATGCTCATCACTTACAAACAGAAAACATTTTTTAAAGTCAAGCCTGCCATAATGCTGCAAAAGCTTATAAAGCTTTAAAAAAGTTTTGAAGTAGTCTCGATTGTTTTTAGTTCTGATTGAATCTGAAGCTTACTGACTAACGCGGTGTTTTGCGACTTTCGGCCGACTTTAAAATTGTTTGAGTAGCCATTGTGCACTTAAAATGCATATAAATACGTTGTAATTTAAGTTTATTACCGGCCTTTTAAAAGGGAGTACGCTCTTTTAACAGTACTTGACAAGAATCATAATTACAATATTTAAAATATTATTTTAAAGTTATATTTCAATAAGACTATTTAATGAGACATTAAAATTATAATAAGCATGTCAGCATAGTAAAAATATTCAGAATATTATTATATGTAGTAATTTTGTTTTAAATCGTATAATTAAATTCCTCAATACACAAAGCATTAATTCTCCAAGACACAATCACACATTTGCGGAATACATACGCTTTTAATACATCCCCATCTCTATTCTACCCAATCATTGTACAGTCACTAACAAAAATATGTGTACATTAACAAAAGTGCTAAAGCGATTTTTTTATGAATGAACGATTGCAACTTTGAGATAATACCAATGTCACTATAGTATTGGTTCGTAAATACTATGTATTATCACAAAAGTTTTAATAGTACTTTAGGAGACTTTACTAACTAGCACTTTTGTTAATGTATACATGTTTTTGCTCGTGACTGTACGACAGTAGCTATAGACAGACGGTCAAATATTTAGCATAGCTATGCTGTATGCAAGTGTCGGGCATGTGCATGCCCAATCGATAGTGTGAACGAAGCCTAACGCCGACGGCAGTAAACACGTCGTATTAACAGGCGATTGGGTCTCTGATCCGCTGCTAAGGAAACTCAGTTAATCGTCCGTCATAGCCAGGCATTTGTTGCAATGTTGCCTGTAATTTTGATGATTTGTGGTTACACAAAAGATTAAGTAAAATTGTCTTGCTATGTACTAGTCGCTGTTGTATAACAATAACATGTTTCTTTTTCTTTTACAGTCTAAATAGTTGTTATAGTTTAAGTCAGAATATTTACTATTAAAGGGATAGCGTTATTTTTTTAAGAATGGTTCATTTAACTTAGCTAGTACTATCAACAAAATAGCTAATGCTAATGATTGTTACAATAAAAAATATATCGCAATTTAATTTTAAATAGAAGGTCTTCTTTGTCGAGCGATCGATTCTTAAACTTCCGTGCTATAAGAAGATGACACAAAATAAAAATAAAAATAGTAAAAAGTATATTCTAGAACTTACGTGAATATCCCTCGCCGACCATCAGCAGCGCCGGAGCAACTGCATACGAGCTGAGTGCTTCCATTTGGAGCAGATTCATCAACAGTCTGAAAAAAAAAACAGTTTAAAATAATATGACTGATGCGTCATATAGGTAACTAGTAAAAAGGTAAAAGTATTAACGTTCGACATCCAACTAACTGTAAACTTAGGTATTAGGTGTATATACAGTAATATATGCGTAAGCTGAGACTATTAAAAAATTAACAAAAGTGGTAAATTCAACAAAAGTGGTAAATTTTAATATTGTTTTATCTGTGTTACGAGAAGACAAACCTCCGTTTGCGGTTTACGGAGAAGAATAAAAGGAGGTCATCGAAATCAAATGATGTACCGAAGGTACACTTATTGGAAAAAATACCCTGTATTACCCTGGTTAAAACTGCAGTTGTACTTTTTTAAAATGTTGATTGGGGAATGAGAAAATAACCTTTAATTTAAGAAAAATCACGCCATTTTGGCACACTATAATTGTTTCGTAATGATTATAGATATTACGGTCGAATTTTGACCACCGAGCGATAACTAGTTTAAAAACATCTGTTTTGTAGTCCTTTTTAAAACGCATTTATTCAAAAATATACATAGAAAAGCCGAGCTTGATAACTGAGACCAATAATTATAGATTTTTCACCCGTCCATCTGGAATGCGTTCAATTAAAATGTAAATATCTCCCATCAACTTTATCCGACGCCTTCCAAAGTTATCGGGAGTCCAACTTAAACCAACCCATGAATAATACATGTGCTGCCATCTGTTATTTTAAACAGGCGACGTCTTCAGTTTTAATATTACATTACTGTTTTAATATAGAATAATATTATGGTAATGTCGGACATTGCAGGCAATGGAAATGTTACTGATTGCAGGTTAAAACTAAATTGTTTAATGTAGTTTCTTTAAATGTGTATGTTTCTGTTTTTAGACACTTAAAATCTTATAGGTATCCTTCTCAGGTGTTTTTATTTTTCTTTCTAGATTGTTATCTCCTGCAAACTCAAAAGAAATAAGGGAACAACACAAAAGATGCCATTGAGTCGAAGTAAAAGATAAGATAAGGGAATCCATACTTAGTCTTGTTTGCTCTGGATACCGCTAAACGCCGAAAAAATAAAAAAATGGAACAATATTTGTAACAAAATATCTGCAAAGTAATTTAACGGGAACTTATCAGGAGATGGTGAAAAAGGCCCTTAAAATTATAAAGAACTTTGTCTGTCTGTTTATTACATTTAGCAGCAAAACCAATGAACAGATTTCGATAAAGTTGAGCAAGGATATAGATTACAAAATGTTACAGAATTGATTAAGATACCTTTGACGACGTCTGTGATCTAGTGGTAGGAGTACCGGACTGCTGATCACGAGGTCGTGGGTTCAATTCCCATAAGACACAAATATTTATGTGATGTTTGTCAGTCTTTCCTATATATTATAAGTATGTATTTACAAAAAAGTATATAAGTATTATATCCATTGTCCCTGTACCTGTAGTACAAGCTCTGCTTAGTTTGGGACTAGATGGTGCTGCGTAAAATGTCCCAGTATATTTATTTATATTTTATTTATTTGTTTATTTACCTTTCAACATAGGACAAAGTTAGTTTTGTATAGAGCAAAATTATGGATACACTCGTCTTAACACAATCCATCCATTTTTTCTTTGACCTTCCTGTATCGCTCCATCCTACATGCGATATCCAAACCGGTGTCGGTATCTACCCGACTTTAAACAACTCCACACCTTAAAAGCGCTTCAACTCAACAATCCCAGTCAGGTACTCCGAGATTCAACTCTTGTTCTCATCGCGAAGTAATCGTGTTCCTGAAATTGAGTCTGCAAGTTTCAGCGTGACGCGTTATCGGATTTGTTCGGCACGCGCGTGGAATCTGCGGGGAGCGCCGCCTACTCGCAAATTGCATCGGATACCGGCAACGTTGGCTTGCCTTTGCTTTTTAGTTCTGCGCTTTGTGTTAATAGAGGGGGGACGGATTTGGGAGTTTTGAACCAACTGTGTAGACATTGGAAACTACTTTTTACGGATTTTATCGCGTTATATTGATGTATTTATTATTAACAGTGTCGTATGATAATAGACTAATTAGACCACGTCCGAAATGTTAAGATTTAAATAATATTTGCCTCGTTAACCTAGTAGTCCTAAACACGACTGCCACGGTCGAGCACCTGTGTTCAATACACGGGTCGAGTTTAAAGCATTATTGAGTTTTTTTATAAAATTCTCGCAGCAGCAATGACTCGACGTTGGTCTAGTGGTCTTAAGAGCAACTGCTACGCTAGAGGTCCTTGGTTCAATTTCCAGGTCGAGCAAAGTAAAATTCTCAGTAGCCGCTCGGAGTCTGGTTTTGGGCCGGGTTAATAACAATAGGACCCCCTATTACATGGGACCTAAACATACCGGCGTACTATGGGTGAATATTAGTACGGTCTACACCTCTGCCTAAGCCTTCGGGAAATGCAGGCTTGATGGTATGTAATATGAGTTGCAAAATGGTCCCCACGCACCCACTAACGTTATTTGGAGTAGCGCGCCCACTCTAGGGTTACGAAGAAAAACTTAAAGAAAGAAGTCTCACTAGTTCCATAGAACTAATTAATTTAACGACCTCTGTTGTCTAGTGGTTCGAGTACCGGACTGCTGATCACGAGGTCGTGGGTTCGATTCCCACAAGACACAAACATTTATGTTATGTACTTAGGTGTTTGTGTTTGTCTTGGTGTTTCTTATGCATATATTATAAGTATGTATTTACAAAAAAAAAGTATTTTTGTATTATATTCATTGTCTAGTACCCATAGTACAAGCTCTGCTTAGTTTGGGACTAGATGGCGCTACGTAAAATGCCCCAGGATATTAAAAAAAAATACCCATGAAACTAGTGACAATCATCCAAAAAGAATGCTCAGTGCCCAAATAAAAGTATTTCCATGGGGCCCAACAGTATATTTGTACACTGTAAATATTCACGCGTTATAAAAGTCAACTGAGCAAAACAGTGTCCGTTCGTAACTCGCGGGGGACAGGCTAACCGGACCCTGTTTACGCACCATTGCAGACTTTAAAATCGTTCAACTTTTGTTGCTCAATTTTATATATATTTAGTTAACCAGCATATGCCTCCCATCAACCCAATTTACTGTCCCACTGCTGGGTATGATTCTCCTCTTAGAATGAGAGGGGTTAGGCTATAAATGGAAACAATCGGTAAGGTCACGTGCGTAGTACCTGCAACCGGCGCGTGTGTGACAAGATTTATGGACGTGGACTAAATAACCCAGTAAATGTAGTTTGCACATCATGTGTGCAAAAAAAAAAAATTGGCTATTTTTTTTATCATGGAAATTCGTAAAACTATATTTTTCCTGCTCTAATTTGCAAAAATTGTAGGGAAACGAAAAGGATAGCAATAATGGATGACGAGGTGTGTTGTCCCTTCTACCAAAGGAAGGATCCTCCGACCAGGCGGGTGTTATGCCTGGCGGGCCACTGCCCGACGGTTGATGTCGGGCGATTGTATAATGCAAGTTGCATGGTAAACTACACTTGCGCGATTCAGGATTTTTTGCTTCGTACAAGTGGATAGATATCGCTACAGTTTCTACCTATCTATACTACTCTATCGTACCGTATGTTAAATTAAAAATTAATGTTGCCGTGTGACTAAGACGTAGCTTAGCGTAGCCGGTACTACGACGTAGC
Source organism: Acronicta psi (assembly GCA_946251955.1). NCBI lineage: Eukaryota > Metazoa > Arthropoda > Insecta > Lepidoptera > Noctuidae > Acronicta > Acronicta psi. The sequence goes on along the minus strand of OX276475.1, from coordinate 1,302,708 downwards.
AGCTACGCTGTCGTAGCATATTAAAGTCTACGTCTCCACACATTTAAACCCAACTTAAAATATAAACGTTTTTCTCATTTCATGTAAGACTAGGCCAAAATACAAACAGAATATCCTAGTTTTCTTACTTCCTAACTCGATATAACCCACACACGTACACCTTTGAACAGAATAGCGTTCCGAAAACCGTCCAATATTAGCGCAAGCATTTACCGCAAACCTTTTAAAATGAAATAACAAGAAAAAACATCCCAGTTATTTGCAGCGGTTGACAATAACGGTTTAGTGGGCCAAATAGCGCTTTTTTGCCACCCCCCACCCTTCCACGAGCATTGGTATTATTGAATTTCGCGAACGTAACGCAAAAAGCCGATATCATGTAATCGCCAAAGGGCTGAATTGTGATTTTGAGGGCACTTGGCGCAAATCCTTTTGGGAATTTTTATCTCTTTGTTTATTTTAGTGTTTTGGGTCCCCTTTTACAAGCCGTTAAGTCATATTATGGGCTTGAGATATAGGATAAGATGCGCTGTTTTAGCTTGACAATATTTTTACAATATGTTAAGCATAATATGACGGTTAAAGATATACAATCTCAGGCAGAGTTTGAACCCGTGTCGCTTCAGTTAAGTACAAGGGACGCTTTAGCCAGCTACAGTTTACTGTGACAACTGCTTGGTGTTTTCTGTTGCTTAAAGCAGCTAAAAAAATATAAAATAAATACTTGTGGCCGCTAACACTCCTGTCTAACCATTCAAAAAATAGATCCGTGATGATATGTTGCCAATAAGAACATATTATATAGTTTGCGTAACACTTTTAGGCCTAATTACGAAGACTCGTAAATAATAATATTTAGTTATATGCTGCAAACGGTGTTTTTTTTTAAATAGTATGTATTTAAATTTAAGTTTAGGTTTAAATACTTTTTGTATGGACCTTGAGTCTGCAATAAAGAATTATTCTTATTATTATAAATCAATTAATTTGCACTCTTTGGTAGTGACATAGGATCACGGTGCGTACCGTCATAAAATAAACTTACTACCAGACTTAATACACAGATTAAAAGCTCAAAGGTCATTGACGTGGCCTTAAGTTAATGGAGGGCTTTGCCCAGCAGTAGGACACAAGACAGGCTATATAATAAAATATTTACATTTAAACATTAAAGAATAATTCACGAAAAAAAAATAGATCCAGAATTTTACGCTCAGAAATAAGCCGGAGCAAGTCTTGACTAAACCCTGAAATCCCGGCTTTCAGCTAACCATTCGCCACAAATTGTTCGTATATAGCTTATTTACGTTGGGTTTGCACCTGTCTTGCTTCCTGCTGGGGTGATTCTCGTTCATTGTGCCACCGTTTGTTTGCAAGGGCTGTTTGCCTTGCTAAAGTTACGGTCGAGAAGCGAGCAAGATTTTTGGTGTTTCACAGCTAGCGGTTAAATAAAATAATAATTGCTTTGGGTAAATATTTCGTCTTGTTTGTGGGAGTTGGGTAGGTATGATATTTTTTAACCTAGTTGGGCTTTATAAAATAACGTTACTCAATACATATAATGGAGATGTATTATATACATATAGATACTTATCTATACTAACATTATATAGCTGAAGAGTTTGTTTGTTTGGTTGAACGCTATAATTTTAGGAACTACTGGTCCGATTTGAAAAATTCTTTCAGTGTTAGATAGCCCATTTATCGAGAAAGGCTATAGGCTATATATATCATCACGCTACGATCAAAAGGAGCGGAGTAATAATTAAAAATGTTGCAAAAATGGGGGAAAAATTCTACTGCTATGAGAACGAAGTCGCGGCCAAAGGCTAGTATCGTATATATAAGGTGTTACAAAATTAACTCTTAGAATTTCATGTGGTGACTCAGTATCGAAAAGCTAACATATTCCAAAAAAAATATTGTTTCTAGCGATTTTAATATTTTGTTAAAAATAATATCTAGTAAAATGATTTTAATCCGCACTGTACATGGGGCTGCGCTGGCGTCCCAGCGCGGCGACGCCGGCGTCTCGTGGTGCCGCGCGAGCCGCGTGAGTTACGGTTATTGACTTATGTTTGGTACTGTGTGCATATTCAATAATTTGGGTGTAATGAAAATTATTGCATATCTGTGTAACGGATATTATTTTATTATTAAGCTATTGCATAGCTTTTATCGCGGCCCTTGAGCGTGGGGACCGAATCCAGAAATTCCGTAACGAAAAAAACCTAGCACCCCCCACTCCGACCGGTACAGCGGTGTGTGTGTGTGTGTGTGTGTGTGTGTGTGTGTGTGTGTGTGTGTGTGTGTGTGTGTGTGTGTGTGTGTGTGTGTGTGTGTGTGTGTGTGTGTGTGTGTGTGTGTGTGTGTGTGTGTGTGTGTGTGTGTGTGTGTGTGTGTGTGTGTGTGTGTGTGTGTGTGTGTGTGTGTGTGTGTGTGTGTGTGTGTGTGTGTGTGTGTGTGTGTGTGTGTGTGTGTGTGTGTGTGTGTGTGTGTGTGTGTGTGTGTGTGTGTGTGTGTGTGTGTGTGTGTGTGTGTGTGTGTGTGTGTGTGTGTGTGTGTATGTGTGTGTGTGTGTGTGTGTGTGTGTGTGTGTGTGTGTGAGTGTGTGTGTGTGTGTGTGTGTGTGTGTGTGTGTGTGTGTGTGTGTGTGTGTGTGTGTGTGTGTGTGTGTGTGTGTGTGTGTGTGTGAGTGTGTGTGTGTGTGTGTGTGTGTGTGTGTGTGTGTGTGAGAGTGTGTGTGTGTGTGTGTGTGTGTGTGTGTGTGTGTGTGTGTGTGTGTGTGTGTGTGTGTGTGTGTGTGTGTGTGTGTGTGTGTGTGTGTGTGTGTGTGTGTGTGTGTGTGTGTGTGTGTGTGTAAAATAATAAAAAAATACTGCATTTAATAAAATTAATAAATAATTATAATTGCATAAGTTGATAAAAAATGCTATGCAATAGCTTTACCGCTGCAGTCTCCGAGTGCCACACGTCTTTTTTTTTCTTTATGGTTACTTTTTAATTATCATTATAAACAACTCTGTAAACTAAGAGTTAATTTCTTAACACCTTATATAAATACAATCCCGCCTTTATTCCCCAAAGGGTTAGTAAGACATATACACCCACCGTTTGCCGGTATGCTTAAAATCATATAAACACTGCTTGACCTGCGAAACGAACTAAGGACATCGAGCGTAGCAAGTCGCTTATTGCCACTAGGCTAACGAGGCAATTATTTTAAATTCGTTATAAATGTAATAAAAGAACATTAAATGGTAATTTAAATACCTTTATCTTTTAAACGTAAACTTTTTAGTTTTATCTTTTTTGGCCAGTTTTCCTAGATGTTTAATGAAATACAACATTTTAGTAACGAAACACAGAGACTAGTGTTTTACACAAAGCAAGTCTGAAATTCAATTACTGTGCAGACCAATATCCTCAGGTAAAATTAGTGCACTTGACAGTCTCCAGCTTCTAGCTAACAGAAATGTTTGTCATAGGATTTCTGCTTTCTGTTTTTAACCAACTTCAAAACAGGAGATTGTTATCAATATTACTGTATCTTTTATTGTTGTATTGTGAACCGACTTCGATTTTGTTTTTTATCTATATAAGTGCGAGTATCGTTGCATATAAATTTGCTTAGTGTCTATCTAATCTAAGACCTGTCAATATAATCTAAGACCTGTTCTAAATATACACCACATGCTTGAAGACGAACATTTACACAAAAACAGTTCATACATTTCCAAGTGACTCTTAGGCTAATATTCAGAGACGATGCTCAGCGTAAAATAATGCTTCCGTATGTCAAATTTGTATGACAATTTGACATACGGAAGCGTGAGTTTATGCTTAGTATCGTCTCTGAATATTAGCCTTAGTCTCATTTCACGAGAAGCCAGATGTCAGAAAATCTTGCGTGGGATGAGACAACCTCAAAAGTTTCTGGACTGAAAAGGCTTTTTAGTAAATAGACATTATACATTCATTCTATTTTGCAGTAATAAAATATGATAAAGTAATTAAGTTTGATTGAATGCTCCCTCAACAAAATAGCTTAGTTCAGCTCAGCTCAGCTGTTATTAAAAAGTTAACAATAACTATCTACAAAATATATTTTATTCAACACAAACTTCATTGATATCATAATCGATGCATTGCATCGCTATTACTTCTAAATTTAATACTCTCAAACATCCAACCCTATGTAAACATAATTTGTAAACGAGACAATAAAATGAAATTAAACAAGCAAGCTCATTCCATTAGTCAAGTTCCCCTCAGTTCAAGCTGCTTGTAACTTAATTCGTTGGCATCGATAACAATGCAAGTACACAAAATGCTTTTACCTTACTATTAGTGATAGTAAATCGACAAAATTGCGCATACAATAGGTAAATGTCAAGCTTGGTGAAGTCGCCGAGTTGCTTGTGAAGTTCGGTGCACGAAAATAATATTATTTGTATGCTCTTTAAATAGCCTATACAAGGTGGAAGAGACATCGACGCACATCCGAATACTATGAGTTAAGTACATGATTCTGAACCCCCCTGCGTTGAAATTTTCCGTAACTTATTTCATCAATTTTTCATTTTTTTCTGCAGTTTTTTTTACACGAACGTGTAATAAATAATGATTTCTATCTACCCAAATTAGATTTTTAATTATATCATTTATTTCGAATGGCGCGCGCGATAATATTCACCGCGGAGCGTTATGATCGCGTTTTTAGCAATACACTGCGCGCTCAAAAATATCATTTCTACATGCATGACCTAGGTCATTTTATTTTTGACCTTGAATAAAACATTGTCACGACGTTTGTGCGTCGATGTCCCTTCCACCTTGTATGTATAAGGTCTTCTTCAAACAAATTTTCACATACAAAATATTCAATCCTAGAACAATCCATTGAATATTTTGAATATGAGAGTTTGTAATTTAAACTAATACAATAATTAGTTTAAGTTTAAATTAGTTTTTAATTTGTTGGTTTTAGGAGCGCATATGCGTTGTAGGACTGTTATGTGCATAATCATAAAAAAATATTAAATTTAAAGTCGACTCACACTAAAGAGAACAATCATATAAAAAAGTATGTTTCCTTCTTGGTTTTTTTTTTACCACAAATAAATTAACAGATTTTCCGTACAAAATAGCCAACACTACAAATTCTAAATAGAAACGCAAAATTTGGCAAAACATCTTCAATAAAAAGATTACAGCCGCAATCTGTATTCACACAAAGCAAGCGGGCCTGGCATCGGGTCCAGCTAGTGCCATCTGTTGGCAGGCCTACCAAGATACATTCCACTAATGGCTAGATTACAAATCTGTGCGCTCACTCAACCGCTGGCATAGACCGACGATTTAATACACTGTGTAAACACACACCGATGCCACGGATTGTTGATTCTCATGCGATTGTTATTGTTTTCGATAAGTATCCTTTGAATTCTAGTTGTTTTGTTAATAATCACTGTAGTCACAAATTACTGAATGACTGGTTGATAACCATCGGACTGGTGCATATTTTTACCACAACATACATTTTGAAGCTACTGCCTCAGAAAAATACTACTTGATCTGATCTCTACAGTTTTATAAAGTTCTATTTACTGGGTTAATGCTATTGTTAATATCTGTACATAAATGCAACGCTAATACGAGTACATAGATGCACTAACGCAATTTTCTGTAGAGGTAGAAACTATAGAATGTCACTTGCTAGCTTTGTTTCGTCTAAGATGAAGGAAAATATTGATTTCTGACACTTACGCGAATACTAGACATTGAAATAAAACTACTTTTTATGGATTATATCGCGTGTATAATTAACAGAAATGTAGGGTAGCTGTTAGTAATTAAAACTTCAAGACGCCTACCACCTTAGTCACCCGTGACCATGGACGCTGTAAAGGGTCCGAAACGTCGGGATTAAAATAATATCAATATAACGCGATATAATCCGTAAAAAGTAGTTTTATTTCAATGAAGGAAAATGTTATTTTTGTCATACATACACGTAGAAGAACATAAGGTCTCCCCAATAAGGTCGGTGTATGTCTTTCTAAAACGTAAGTTCCATCGCTTTTGCTAACATTCGCTATATAAAACTCTTTTGTTAGTCAGTTTTCATTGATGCTCTTCAGTATATAACCTGAACACCTAAAAATCTACCACTAATGTTCTGAATTCGATGCCCAAGTGTTATTAGATTTTTCTATAAAATTCTCAATAGCCACTCGGAGTTTGGAGTTGTGCAAGTTCAATGGCAATAGGCTCACCCCCTATTACATGGGCCCTAAACAATGGCAAACTATGGGTAATCATTGACGACGTCTGTGGTCTAGTGGTTCGAGTACCGGACTGCTGATCACGAGGTCGTGGGTTCGATTCCCGCAAGACACAAACATTTATGTGATGAACTTAAGTGTTTGTGTTTGTCTGGGTGTTTCTTATATATTATAAGTATGTATTTACAAACAAAAAGTATATATTTAAGTATTATATCCATTGTCTAGTACCCATAGTACAAGCTCTGCTTAGTTTTTGGGACTAGATGGTGCTGTGTAAAAATGTCCCAAGATATTTATTTATTATTATTAGTACACCTCTGCCTAAACCTTCGTGGAATACTGGCGTCATGGAATGTGTCTACGATCAATAGCAAATATTAGAGGGTACAACGCAACAAAACACACCCAAAAGCCTATAATCAAAGCTTCAAATTCAGCAACCGTAGGCCCACAGAACAAAACACTGCGAAACAGGAGCGGTCAGACGGAGACCGAACAACGCAACATTTAACATAACAAGGAGGACAGAAAGAAGGGAAGGGGGGACAATTAGGATCGCAATTAGAGGACAGTATGTTCCAGATTACGGCCGCACACTCCACGGAGATTCGCATTCCGGTGTCGAGAGTAACAATGCTTGCCAAGTAACTATTAAGATGTTCTGAACGCGGCTCTGTTTATGGCCGCGGCAATTGCACTTGTATTTTTATGTTAAAATTGTCCCGTTATCTAGGATTTGTTGAGGTTTTGCGAGGATCAGTTTACAAGCGTTCTATCGCCGTGACTAAAAAGATGGAAGGATTTATCAATCTGCGTTATTCTCTGCGTAAATCTCAATCAATCTGAAGGTGGATGGCCATATTCGGAACGGTATACCGAGCTGTGGACTGCAACTCCACGCGTTATACGGCACATAAATAAATAAATATAAATATCTTGGGACATTTTTCACACAGCACCATCCAGTCCCAAACTAAGCAGAGCTTGTACTATGGGTACTAGACAATGTATATAATACTTATATACTTTTTTTTGTAAATACATACTTATAATACATAAGAAACACCCAGACAAACGCAAACACTTAAGTTCATCACAATAAATGTTTGTGTCCTGTGGGAATCGAACCCACGACCTCGTGATCAGCAGTCCGGTACTCGAACCACTAGACCACAGACGTCGTCCGTACATAAAATATTTACTATCACGACCATATTCCCCAAAGGGATAGGAAAAGCAGAGGTGTACTAATTCGTTGGTATGTTTAGGTCCCATATAACAGGAGGGTGAGCTTTTTGTCATTAACCGGTCACAAATCTAAACTCCGAACTGCTACTCAGAATTAAAAAAAAAACAATAACATTGCTCGACCCAGGACCTCAACTGTAGCAGTCACGCTTAAAACCACTAGGCTAACGATGCAGGAATCCAGTTACAAATTAGATAGGTAGTTACATAGCCTCGTCCCCTATTACATCGGACCTAAACATTCCCGCAAACTATGGGTGTACATTAGTACGCCTCTACCAAACCTTTTGGAGAATACAGGCGTGATGGTATAGTGTCAAAATTACTCGCCAACGTGTAGGATGATCACGATTTACAAGAATTTTATCGGCGGGTTTTTCGGCCAGTTGCATAGACCATTTTAATATAGGAAAGTAGATGCATTCGTCCATAAGCCGAGTTGGATGTTCAGCAATATTTTTAAATTTGTTTCACTGGAGACGGACTCAGCATGAATATGCGAATTGAATTGTCGTGCGAGTATGCAAATCACAAGATTTGTATTTCGTTTTAAATAAAATGTGTGTTTTTGAATTAGGTACGTTCTGTGTTGTGTTTGTTTTTGCTCTTTTTCGAGAATTGTAGTTGTGTACGTAATTGTGGTTTTGGTAAAATTATCTAGACTTTCTTTTTGGTGGATTCGTTAGCGAAAGCAAAACAGGGGGGCTAGACAAGTTGCATTTTGACATTCGAATCGACAAACAAAATGTATGGAAATGACACAAGCTTTCGACAAATCGGGCTGTCACTAATGACATATACATATATTTTGTTTTTCGACTCGAATGTCAAAATGCTACTTGTCTAACCCCCCAGTTAAGGATTTTTTTTACTGATATTTTAAAGCAGTTCTGCGCACAGTTCTTGGTTTAGTTTTGTTTTCGATTTATGAAAAAATTTCGAGCTTAACTCATTGTAAAAACAAATTCCGCGTTGCTATGTTCCATAGGAAAACCTAAAAATATTTTGCACGACCTGAGAATCAAAACCAGGGCTAGTGCAAATTTGCTTAATATACTGTAATGTGAAATGTCATTATACATCACATATGAGTTAATATTATTTTAGAAGACAAAATATAGGCAGATTGCCGTCATCCCACTAACAATTTTCTGGCCTAGAAACCAAACCCAAGATCCCACGACCAGCATCAATATTTAAATATGTAAATAAGCTAACAAATACACTATCCTATACCATTTTGGTGACCCGCCTCTTGTGGCGACCGCGTCGTCCGGTGCATCTGCTTTTTATGTAAAACCTACAGGCTATTTGTCAAGTTAATTTGAATTTACTCGCACGCGCCCCGGCCCTTTGAAATGCATACTGTAAAATATACTAGTTTTTACATGGACTGTTTCAAACAAATGGAAATAGAGTGCCTTCGGTTATGTGTGGCGAATTTTTTCAGGATGATTAAGTATTCATAGAATTTATGGTAAATTTTCAGTGTTTATCTGTGTCGTGTTTGGTTATCGGGTCGTGTATTAATAGGAGATTTATCAGTGTGTTGTAACTGGACTTACACTGGCTGACGAACTTAATGAAAGCTCGACTGGCGCGCTGGTTATGTAGTCAGCTGCAGCGCTAGGTATTGCGATTCTTTCCTGCATGAAACAAATGTTTCTAGAACCTATGAATAGTTATTACTACAGGTACTATTATTTTATTCTAAATAGATGGTTATTAAAAACAGCCAGAGGCACAAAAAGAGGTGGCGGAACGACCTAGATGTGTACCGGGTGAACTGGTTCGAGGCGGCACGGGAGAAGAATAATACCGGGAAGGACCTGGGTGAGGTCTTTGTCAAGCAGTGGGACAGCAATGGCCACCATACATTAGAATATCGTAGAGAAAAAACCTTTCTCATAGCATGCTCTTCACTTTTACGCATCATAATGATAATGTACTATAAGCGCAACCGCTTATTATGTCGTAAACGGCTCAATTTTTCAACAACTGATGCTACTTTCAACTAACTCTATAACACAGTGATATTTACTTAAAACATAAGATAAATAAGATAAAGAAGCTTCACCGTTATTTTAGAAAAGGCAGCGAAGATGATAATAATATTAAAATTATCGTACAATTTTATTAACGTACTTCCGTGCTAATGAGGCTATAAAATATAAATAAAACATTTATCTTTTGCAGAAAATATTGCCGCGTTTCGCTCATTATTTACGACGCAAAGAAAGCCTTATTAAATCTTAATAAGACTTTAATTAGTACTGTGGATGCTTCAGCCTGAAGCATATTGCTAACGTATAATGAGAATGTAATTTAGATTTATAGTTTTGATGGTAATAATGTATCAAAATATCTAGTAACTTATGGGGCCCGTAGCTAAGTTATAACTACGCTGATCAACCGATCTGGGGGCCTAGACAAGTTGCAATTTAATTCGAATCGACAAACGAATAGAAAGAAAATGTACGGTAATAACAAGCTTTCGACAAATCAGGCTGTAACTAATGTAATTTCCATACATTTTGTTTTTCGATTCGAATGTCAAAATGCAACTTGTCTAGCCCCCCTGTATGGTTAAGATGCACTTGTCGCGGTCTGCCTGTGGATGGGTCACCCATTTACATGATAATGTAGCATGTTTTTGTTAATTGTAGAAGCATATTTAATCAGCAAAAACATTCTAAAGTCTTTTAATATAATATGCTGACATTATGGATTAACTAATATAGGTTTGGTTTAGAAGTATAAGGTACTAAATTATAATATAATTATTATAATTGTAGAACATAATTCGTTTACATTCCATTGAGTAGCTTAGGAGTTTTTTTTAAACATTTTCCTACGAATATATTACATTACGACGATATTTGACATTTTAATTCATCTGAATTTACCTTCTGGAGCAAAATTTAAATTAAAGAAAGACCCATAATTTTATATATAGGTAGGTACACCTGAAAATTTTATCACGCGTCCGTCCGTACAGAATCCGTGGCTGGATTCCGCGTCGCCTTTTTTGAATACATACATGTGAATTTCCGCGTGAATTAAAACCTGCGCCGTTTAAATGTAGCAAGGATTCTTGTTGTGGAAAGTCGTTATTGTGGATAGTATTATATTTATATGAAATTAATACAAGAATGAAAATTGTTTGTAGAACTCTAGAGATGGCATTTTGAGGAAAGGATGAAAGCTGATTTGAGTAGAGACGAGTTAGTAATTTCAAACTGGTTTCAGACCGGATAGTCTGCCCGTGTCTATGAACGCTGTAAAGGGTCCGAAACGTCGGGATTTAAATTGTAATAAGACGCGATAGAATCCGTAAAAAGTTTTATTTCAAAATAGTCATTTCAACTTAAAAAATTGCCTAAGTACCGCTAACAACATAAAACTACAAAATTCAATTACATTGCACCAGTCCCAGTGGTATTGCAATTAATTCAATTAATTGCACCTAATACCTGCCCTGAAATACCAAAGCGCAACATTCCAGCTACCTCAAAATTGGCCACAATCCCCCATTTGAGCTGTTATTTATTTTTAAAGTTTCAATTAAAACTCATAAATCACAAGTTGATACTATTTTGTGCAAGTAACTGCTTTAACGATATGTTGTACCTACCTGTGTTTTGTGATCCGATTTTTACCATCTCCGTGCATGAGGCTCGTAGTTTGATTACCAGGCCAAAAAAAAAAAGTTAATGGAGTAGAATATTTTTTTATATTCATTTGTTAATTAGTCATCAGCCTCCTGCCGTTATCCCAATTCACTTGGGGTCGGCGCAGTATGACTTTTTCTTCCATACATCTCTATTAGCCGTCACCTGATCATTCAACCACTTTGTGATCATATCCTTTCTCACACAGTCCATCCATGTTTTCTTTGGTCTTCCTCTTCCCTTATATCCATCCAAATTGAGGGAGGAAGTAAATTTTTCTCGATTTGCTGCTCGAAATTTTATTGCATGCACGGTCAATGGCATTTACTACACGCCCCCTATTACATGGTACCTGATATCGGTAAACTATGGGTATACAAGTGCACCTCTGCTTATACCTTCGGGAAAACAGGTGTAATGGTATGAATGTTATGAAAAAAATTACCTACACGAGTTAAGACGGTTTTAGCTAATTACTATTGACATCAACACATTACATTTTGATATCTATGTACCTAAATATTAATCAAAATGTTGAGCGCATCTTACGAGCTCGTTCGTAATACAATCGGGGCGATCGATTAAGAGGTACGTGAGGAACACTTAATCCGTTGAGTGCGTACTCAGGTCGAGCACGTCAACATACCACAAACAGAGCTATACGCGTAATGCATTGTGAGGTACCTCACTAATGTATAGTGTTGCCAGTTTGTATTTACGTAACATACCATCACGCCTGTATTCGTGAGGAGCTCGTGGCCAAGTTGTTACTACGCTGATCAACCGATATGTAAAGTTAAGCTACACTTGCTGCGGTCAGTCTGTGGATGAGTGACCATTCTTAACATATCGAGACCCCACCGTGCCTCGGAGAGCACAGAAAGCCATCGGTCCCAGTTGTCATAGGAACACCTATGACAATCGAAAGTATGGCAGTATGACAATCGGTACTATGGTAATCAGATACCTAAAAATCCTGACAACCATTCTATTCTTCGAATAGTTCCAGAAATCGGGTTGCGGAGGTCTGATGGCAGTCGCTCCGTGTAAAATACTGATATTCTGCCGGATCCTGTTAAACTTGAAGCCAACACCAACATGGTTGGGATAACCTAACCTAAATTAAAAATTTAGAAAACCCCCGACACGAAATTAATAATGCCATTTTTTGGTGGCGGCCGTCTTGGATTTGAAATTTATTATAGTGTATAGTATTCTCCTGGTTAAGCCCTTTCATTTGATACCCATATTGAGGGAGTTGTCAAAAAATATGTAATTCGCTATTTTGTGGCAGCGGCCATCTTGGACTGATTTTCATCAAACATAGCTAAGAACACTCCCGACTAATTCACCTTTCATAAACAAATTCAAAATCGGTTCATCCGTTCGGGAGCTACGATGCCACAGACAGACACACACACACACACACACAGACACGTCAAACTTATAACACCCCGTCGTTTTTGCGTCGGGGGTTAAAAAAGCTAGGAAAAAGAAAAGACCATCACGGTTTGGTAGACGTGTACTATTTTTTACCAACGAATTACCGGTTTAGGGCCCTCGTAATAAGTGGCGACCGTATTGTCCAAATCCAGCTCGGAACAAACAGAATTCACCTCGAAGCTGCCACTAAGAATTCATAGTAAAAACCCAATAACAATATCTGCGTCTTTGGAATCGACACCAAAACCTCGCGTAACAGTTGCGTTTTTATGTAATACTAGTTTTCACCAGTGGCTTCGCCCGCGTGGTCTTATAAATTTTTCCCCCGTTTTTGCAACATTTTTCATTGCTACTCCGCTCCTATTAGTCGTAGCGTGATGGTATATAGCCTATGGCCTTCCTCGATAAATGGGCTATCTAACACTAAAATAATTTTTCAAATCGGTCTAGTAGTTTCGGAGCCTATTCAATGCAAACAAACAAACAAACAATCAAATCTTTCCTCTTTATAATATTAGTATAGACTAGCTTTCCAGCAGTGGCTTCGCCTGCATGGTCTGGATATTTCTTATAAATTGTCAAAACAAATCTATCCCACGGGAACCATACATTTTACCGAGATAAAAAGCCTATGTGCTATTCCAGACTATAACCTATCTGTGCCGAATTTCTTCCAGACCCATTCAGCCGTTCTTGCGTGATTAAGTAACAAACATCCATCCATCGATAATTCCAAACTTTCTTATTTATTAGTAGGATTCCTTTATGAACTGTCTAGTACTTACAGCCCTTAAAAATTAATGCCTCGGTGATATATCTCATGCATTTAAACCTATCTTCACTGAAGACATTGAATGTGATGCACACGTCTCCGTTCCGTCTATAAAATTAACAATTCTTATCACTGTCGCCGCTCGTAAAGTCGGTATGACGTCGTCATGGGGGATACTACAGGTTTTAGATTGAAACTCGTAACAGAATCTTCATTTCAATTTGTCACTGCAGTTTGCCAGACACCCACAAAAACTGGTTGATTAAATTTCTAATCATACTATGAAAAGAAAATATAATAACGTACTAAAACGTTTTAGTTATACGTTCAAGAATGCGTTTGATTGCAACAGAATAACAAATAGTGTCATGTTAAAAAGCTGCGTACAAAATAGACTTTCAAATCCATCACACAAAAATATTTAGAGAAGAAATGTAACTAAACTATCGTGCTTGTATTTAACGTGTATCGTATAAATTATTAACAATTAATATATTAAAATTCGTAGATAATTTTTCTACAATTTTTGCACTTGAAAAGAACCGAAATCGAAAACAACAAGTACCTCCCCGACTCATAAAAATCACACTATCACGAGTGACTCAAGAAAAGTCGTGAAAAAAACCGCATTTTGGCAGGCACTAACTGTGGCAGAAAGACGCGACGACATCTTTACTACGACCGACCGTAATATTACCTTTTACTGCGTTTTAGTACCATTCCTTTAGCAACGCGATAAGTCTGCATTGCTAGTGTTGTGACGCGTTCCTATTGACGCCTGCCTAGTCAACAAGACTAAATAAAAAGTTTTGAAAAACCTCGACACAAAATGTAATTTTTCATTTTGTGGTGGCAGCCATCTTGGATTTGGAATTTATATTCTACTAGTCAAGCCCTTTCATTTGACACCCATATTGAGGGAGTTGTGAAAAAAGATGTAATCCGCTATTTTGTGGAGGCGGCCATCTTGGACCAATTTTAATCAAAAATCGCTTAGAGCATTCCCGACTAATTCACCTTTCAAACAAAAAAAAATCAATATCATAATCGGTTGTTTGTAGGGAGGCCTTTGCAGTGGGACCTGCAGTGTTAATAATAATAATAATAATCGGTTCATCCGTTCAGGATCTACGATGCCACAGACAGACACGTCAAATTTATAACACCCCGTCGTTTTTGCATCGGGGGTTAAAAAGAGGAAATATTTGACTGTATGTTTGTTTGCATTGAATAGGCTCCGAAACTACGGGACCGATTGGAAAAATTCTTTCGCCATTATAAAAGCTACATCTTTACTGAGAAACATAGGCTAGACATACCCAGTCCACGAAGGAGAAACCGCTGGCGGAAAGCTAGTATATATAATAAAATAAATAAGGGACAGCACGTATGTGTGTTTCAGTTGTATTCATAAGATAAAAAATCCTGAAATTAGATTCCATAATTGTTTTATATTTTTAAGTCCCGTCCGTTCTTAAAAAATCGATCTGTCAAAAACTATTACGAATAACTATTTACACGTGCCATAGCCCAATCATGAGGCTAAGTGCGGAAAACGCCCAACAAAACTAAATTAAACTAAACTGTTTACGATCGTATTTTTTCCTGTTTAAAATACGTAACACTACTAGGTACATCTTTTGTATTGTGTATCTATTTACAGACTGACTACTTTTTTGGGAGACTAAAAACCCTTTATTACAGATACCCCACATAGGCCAGTATCAATCTATCTCTAACTGAATCTTTACTTGTTTTTATTTCTTACACTTACTTGACCTCTCCCTAACCTCTCTCTGACAAGAACGAACATCAAGTGTGACAGTTGCTAAGTGTAAATAAAAGAGTCAGACACGGCGCGGCCACATAAACGGCGCATAAAGCCCTCCAGAGAGGCTCGTCGGTTTAATGGCCTCGCGACCATGTCGAGACTGCACAAAACTTGACAAAATTTAACGCAATTTATATTATGTTAGAATTTTATTTTCTTAAGTCATAGCTGCGATAGTCAACTTCATTCATTATTACTGATGTAAAATAGGTATGATTAAGAATATAATAATATACTGGCTTTTTTTTGCCCGCGACTTCGTTCCCGTAGAAATTGAAATATTTCCTCGTGCTTGCAACAATTTTAATTGATACTCCGCTCCTATTGATCATAGCGTGATGATATATAGCCTGTAGTCTTCCTTGATAAACGGGCTATCTAAGACTGAAAGAATTTTTAAAATCGGTCCAGTATCATTTCCATGGACTTGTTTAGTGTGCTGCACATATTGACTGCGCTCAATAAAGACTAGACTACATTCAACACATTTGAAAGGTACAAACAAACAAACAATGAAATCATTCCTCTTTATAATATTAGTATAGATATACTCCTTACCTTACGTGCATTATACATGCAACCCTAAAACTCTGCTATGAAAAACTCAACAATATAATTAACCAAACGTTCATAAAACACAATCACTTAGCAACAATAATAGAATAAACAGAAATCGACGCGGAACTAAGGTTATAGTGAAAAAGTTTGTAATTAAATAAATAAATAATAAATAAATAAATATCTTGGGACATTTTTACACAGCACCATCTCGTCCCAAACTAAGCAGAGCTTGTACTATGGGCACTAGACAACTTATACACTTTTTTTTTGTAAATACATACTTATAATATATAAGAAACACCCAGACAAACACAAACACCTAAGTTCATCACATAAATGTTTGTGTCTTGTGGGAATCGAACTCACGACCTCGTGATCAGCAGTCCGGTACTCGAACCACTAGACCACAGACGTCGTCAAACATACATTACAGAGGCATCAGCAATCAGCACACGTATCTGTGCGTATGAATAATTTAGAGGGGCGCCTATATTTGGGAAACTCTTGTGGTCTTCAGAGGGAACCAAGTGAACAACTTTGCGTTGAAGTACAGCCGACGTTGCAGTACTACAATATTGGAGATTAGAGACGTGATGAATTAAAAGATAAAATTATTACATTTAAGTAAAATAAATATAAAAGTACAGTAAAGAAATTTTTAAATGAATTTGGTTGTAAAATATTAACATGGTCTTCTATATTATTTGCAATATTGTTGGTTTAAAGTATAGTTTTTTAAGACTAGGTTTTTTTTTCTAGACCAAAATGATCTTCTAACTTTAAACAAACCTTATGCAATAAGTGTAGGTGATCCTTTTACAAGAAAACATAAAACAGTATTAAAATTATATTTTATTGTGGTAGGTAGGTATATATCATCAAAACAATAAATTATTACCATAATTTATTGTACAGGCAGTCAATATATATAAGTTTTATTATTGTTATTATTGTGTGTTTTTTATTATTAAATTTATTCATGTTAAAGTGGTCTAGACTATGTATTCTTTGCAAAGTACCTACAATGACTCGCTGCCAATAATCAGCGATTGAATATAATATAATAATTATGGTCTGGATCTACCACTTGCTAACTTTTCTGTTACTCACATCATTTAGTGCATGCAGTGCTCTTCTTTAAGTAATGAGGCACTTAGTTATTTAAGTGAGAATGTATTCCTTTTTTGTATCAGTGTATTCATTGTTGAAGAGCCAAATAAATAAATAAAATAAAAAAAATATTTAAGAGATAGAGAGAAAAATATGTAAGAATTTTCTCCTAAACTTTTCTATCCCCAATATTGTTCCAAGCAAAACATACTGCAGCTTACCTAATTATCGCACCAAAAATTCGCAAGCAAATAGGTAACATAGAAAAAACCAAACCGGTCCAAAATTACGAAAAACGGAAACCTCCGCTCATTCGGCTAATGAGTTGCTCGACTTTTTGGGTGGTTTAAAAAACAACAACTTGAGAATATTTCGCAAAGTATGTACCTGCGGTACGGAAACTTTTTCTGATGTTTTTTGTTTAGACCACCGTTTGTGAGCGACGCCTGCGAGTGTTTGGCAGTATTTCAAAGGAGTATTGTTCTTGATTTCAGCAAGTTATATAAGGGTATGAAGAATTTTTTTGAATGTTTCTTCTTTAGTGGTTATTTTTTTATAAATTACGGAATATTCTTACGGATTTTCTGCCACCAAAGTTGGCGGTTGGTATGTTGGACTCTGACGACTAAAATCCTTACCTACTTCTTGTCTTCTCTTTCCCTACAGCCGGAGTCAAAGGACTCGTGGTCACATTCGCACTGACTTAGACAAGTCGTGATAAAAGCTATGACTTGGGTGTGAGATCAAGTGTGAGATGGATGACCACAGCAAGACTACCTACCGCACCTTCCTTAGGACGTATAAACTTATTCGTATAATATTCTATCAAATAGACAATCGAACCACATCATGCTATTTTTTCTGTAATATTTATTAAAATACTATTGTTTTTATTGAAGGTAGGTAGGGAGGCCTTTGCCCTGCAGTGGGACCAACCGGGCCGATAATAATAATAATAATAAACGGTAGGTGCGGTACTCCTAGATACGGCACGTATTGTTAGGAAGTTCCTTTCCCTGGAGCCCTGACCACCGGTAGCTTGGACTCTGTTCCCGATGCCGGTGGGCTACTATTTTTTATATTTTTAAATGTTTTTATTTTTTCTGCTTTTTGTAAAAATATTTAAAAATATAAATAATGTGTATGAAAATAAATAAAGAGAATAATAATAATAATAATTGTTTTTAACTATACCTTAAAATAACGACATATTCAAAATTTCCTTTTGCAAATAAATAAAAAATATTTAATACATAAAAGTACATTACTAATTACCTTATTTCAGACTAAGTCATTTAGGATGATTTTCTCGTACCTGTAAAGAAAAATAATATGTAATATGAGATAGGAAATGTTAGTGAAAAAGGAAAAAGGAAAAATGTTAGTGATAAAATAAAAGTTATTCTCGAACTGACAGGACCAGCACTTTGTATTCATATTAAAGAATCACGTAGGAATCATTATTATGAAAGCTGTTTTATACAAAATATTTTATCTTCAAATCTATCTTGGCTGTACTATTATGTATTAAATAATACAAAACAATGCTAGTCTCGGCCACAGTTCTGTTTCAGCTAAGACATTTGATTGTCTGTGGTCTCTGTGAGTGGTCGAGTAATTAACGATGTACATTACATTACATTTCGCAAGTAAAGTTAATTAACAACAAAATTTTATATAACTACTAATGTTTAGGCAAAGGTACACCCTTAATTCACCGGTATGTTTTAGACTCTTGTAATATGGGGCCTCCCAATTCCCATTAACCGGGCAGAAATCCAAATTTTGAGTAGACATCTTTTAGGTGCGATATTCAATCGATTTCCTATTGTATTTGTTGCTTGACGAGTAAATTAATAAAAAACAAAAGCGAAAATTAAGTTAGAATTTTAAAAACAAGAACGGGTAAAGAAAAATGAATAGGCAAACGCGTTGCCACTCGAATAAATTTGGCTGGATTCAATCCGCTTCAATAATAGTTCCGGAAGCATCGGCAGATTTGAACAACTTCGCGCCGGGCCGGCCAAATCCGGCGCCGCGCAAAGCGACAAACAGTGGATACGGTAACTCCGCTATTGTCACTATTATTGTTTATTTATATTTTATATTGGTTCTATTTTTTTAATAATACTCAGAAAAATCCTACTAATATTGTAAATGTGAAAGTTTGTAACTCAATCACGCCAGAACGGCTAAACGGATCTGGATGAAATAGAGATAGATTACTCTGAAATAGCACATAGGCTAATTTTTATCCCGGTATAAATATGTATGGTTCCAGTGAGACAAATTTGTTTTATTAATTTATAAGAAATAATCCGACCACGCGGGCGAAGCCGCTGACGGAAAGCTAGTATATTATATTCCAACGTTGTAACAATCGTTAGATTATATCTATATATCTCGCAAGATTGTAAATTGTCGAACTGTACTGCTAACAGTTTAATGCATTATTTTTTAATCTTAATACTCGGCGCCTACTGCCATGCCAGCACTACGCTCGTGCATTGTTTCCTCATTATTCTAACCCAACCTAACCTCGAAACAAAGATGATCACTCTGCGTAATTACGGTGCAGTTCACAATTAATCGACAGTTTACAACTGAGAAAGATTATTGTGCTATGCTCACAATCTTATGGTGACATATACATTGTTGCATTGGGTCTTGGCCTGTATAAACACTGTTATAAAATAAATTAATAAATATTGATTGTCTCGACCTTTATTACATGGGACTTAAACATACCGGCGAACTGTGGATGTACAATGCACATTAGTACAGTTTTGTCTAACTCTTCGCGTGATATCGATATCAAACAGAACAGTAGTTGATATTATTGTCCCATTGCCGTGAGTTGTTCAGCCACAGTTCTTCATATGTCCATGTGTATGGTGGAGACAAATCTGCCTGGAGCTGGCTGGGGACTTTAATTACTTTTTATTGGAAGTGCGCCGTACACTACGATATTAGATCGGTAAACGTTTCATGTGGTTTTGCTGAACAAAATATGTTCCTATATTCATTTAAAAGTTTGGTGTTGAGTTGTTAAATGTTTTTGTACAAGCAGTGATAGCTTAGGGGTGTGACCACTGGACTACCAAGTCAAAGGTCTCGAGTTCAAATCCAAGGCACGTTCATCTGAGTTTTCTGAAACATGAGTTTCTTATGTTTCTGATGATAGATATAGGTAATATTCTTCTTTATTTACTTAGGTGAACAAAGTGGATTATTTATCACCATCAAAATGTAAGGTGTAATCATTGCACCTAGGTATTTCATTCTTCCTACGAGGATCAACATTTTTTATGAAAAAGCGCTGAAAAACTTGATAGTCGTCCTGTTTGAAGACCATATTTTTCAGTTTATTTACATTGTCCTATTGGAGGAAGTAAATAATTTAACAAGCAAGTAAAGATAAAATAACATGTAGAGTGGGGACTGGCAGAAGCCTTGATAGCTTAGTTAACTAAAACGTTCAATTGCAGTGTACCAAATCGGAAGTTCTATGAACGCAGCGTTCGGGCAATTGGCTATGTAGAACAGTCTACGTGTCCGGGTTCGGTCTCCATATTAAGAAACAAGTGCTTCTATTTGAACTCATTCCTGTTATCACTATACTCCGATTACTGTTGGGCTTAACATAAACAAATGAGGAGACCACCCATACTTTGCCTACCTCAATGAAAGTTAGATTATACAACCATGTTACAATTCTAAGTGGTTCCATTTGTTATACATTCCAAACAGCTCCCGCTCCACGCTGTACAAACTTCTTTGATTACACTTTAAACAAAATCGCCTTCAAAACTTAACTAAACTACTTAGTAACAGAATTCTAAAACTATTCCAACTTGTATACATCCACAATTAACAACGACAACGTCAGTTTAAAGAAGCTCCATTGATATAAAGAACAGCCTGGGGCCTGAGACAAGTTGCAATCGACAAATTAATAGAAAGAAAATGTATGGAAATGGCATACACTTAATCTTTCGACAAATCGGGCTGTCACTAATGTCATTTCCATACATTTTCTTTCAATTATTTTGTCGATTGTAATGTTAAACTTGTCTAGGCTCCCTGGTGGACTGTTTTTATACCATGATTTTAAAGCATGCATCCTACTAATGTTATAAATGTGAAAGTTTGAATGTATGGATCGATGTTTGTTACTGTTTCACACAAAAACTACTAAATGGATCTGGATGAAATTGGGCACAGAGATAGATTATAGTCTGAAATAGCACAAAGGCTATTTTATATCGGTAAAATGAGTTCCCATGGGATAAATTTGTTTTAAGAAGATGAATAAAGACAAACGTCGTCTACATAGAATAATTTATATGACCACCAGACCAAGCCGCTGGCTGAAAGTTCAGGTTCTTCTCCATAGGAAACGACTAATTTGGAACCGTGCACCTAGTTTCGACATTTCATAAGTGCCTGCATAAGGTCTATGTGATAATCAAACTATTTTGAATTTGATTTTTTGATTTTTAAAGCTAGTTAGACTATTATAGTGACATCAATCGGCAAACTAATTACAATTGTCTGGATCAGATGGCAGAGTTACCGACTTATGAGTCCACTGTCCACGTTATTAAACGAGGCTTAGTGTTGTGCGCGGCGCCGGCGGCGGTACCAGTCTTGTGTTGTGGGACATACGGACTTGGGGGATAAGTAACAAAGGAAAACGTCTACAAGGTCGCTCCGTTAATAAAAAATCAATATAATTTACTGACTTTAGATTGATTTATTAAACAGTACAAGTGTTAAAAGTGACATAACGTGGACAATATTAGTGTTTATAGCCTAGTAGAACAACTTTATAGATATTAAAACTTTTAAATTTGTTGCAACGATGTCCGTTGTTTACGTCTGTTTTACCGGGCGCTTAATCACATTTATCGTACAGTAAAAAAGGAGCTGGAGGTGTCGGGCCATGTCACGTCTGTTGGAGAACCGACAATCGTTGGAGCAAACGAGTGTTTGAGTGGAGACCGCGTCTAGGCAAGCGTAGCGTGCGACGCCCGCCGGCTAGGTGGACTGACAACTTGCGAAAGACAGCTGGCAGTGACATTCATTAATTTTTTTGACCAATAACAACCAAAAGTTCTCATTTTTTTTTGAAGTTGTTCATCCATTACAGCCGTGTGTCCCACGATATAGCTCGGAAACTCGCTGACGGGCAACATGCCCCTTTGTGCTACGTACTACACACAACTTATATAGCGCACTCTATTAAACTTTACCATGGACCTGAGTATTTTTAGATATCAGTATTACTTACAATTGGAGGATTAAGTTCTTTAGCTTCCTTATAAAAAGACGGCATTAGTAAATCGTAGAAGCTAATTAAAATCAAAATAGTATTACTTTCATGTAACTCTTATAATAACAGGCACTTTTGAAATGTTGAATCAAGGTGGACGGTTCCAAACTAGTCGTTTTCTATGGAGAAGAACCGGCAAGAAACTCCATGGTTACTCTTTTTAGTTTTTTAGAGATAAGAGAAACGAGATGTTTTAGGAGTAAGTTGCGGCTGTTGAACTGTCTAGCACATCATGACATAATAACAAACTTAATTAATTAAAATAAATGTGCAAAAAGCCTGTGTGCCGTTTACTAGTTATTTTTTTTTTATTAAATGCTCAATCATTGTGAAGTTCTCAGCAAAAGCTTGGAGTTTGGATTTGTACCTGGAATGGGACCTAAACATACCGATGTACTATTAGTACGCCTCTGCTTAACCTATCCATGAGCTTCTACGTTATTAAACATTACCCGTAATTTTATTGTATAATAATAATAAATAATATGTTGAATTTCCCTTTAGTTTGCTCCTGTAACAAAGAAATTCCTTTTTTGTTGCATTTCGAACAAAAAATAAATACTTCAAAGCATAGAAATATTGTAAAAGTCACGTTCGGAAACCCCTTTCTTTCAATTGAGTCTCGAGACATTTGTGAAGTATAAATTATTCATATTCGATTACGTCAAGTCGTCCAGATCAATGTGTATGGAACCAAATCTCTGTTCTCGTTTCCACTGAAGCAATTTCTTGTATATTTTTAGGGTTTCGGTAAGTGTTTCAGTAAACTAAATCTTATGAAGGAAAGCTGCCACTGCACTTCTGCTTCTGACCCTATTTTTATTATTTTATTACTAACTTCCCGCCAATAGCTTCGCCCGCGTAGTCTGGGTAATAACTGGGTAATTCTTATAACTTCCATCCCCTATTTCAACCCCTTACAGCCTTTTTTTGCATTAAAAAGTAGCCTATGTCCTTGTCAGCACAGCTTAACTTAACAGATTGATTGATCAGTGTATTATTACTTAAAGAAAGTTTTTCTTATGAATTAACACATACAATAATAATAAATATAATAATGATCCCAAAATATTATAATAATACAATTTGTATCAACAAATAAATTTCTCTTTTATTCTTCTTATTCTATACAACTTCAATAAACTAGTAAACAATTCAAGTGGACTCTACTTTGTTTCCGCAGATCACGATGGAGTCTGCAATTTTTTTACATCTTAAGAGAATAAACAAAATCTACTTCGCCTCGCCCAATCCGTCGCATTTTCTTTTACATAGCAATGTGGCCACGAAGATTGAGACATAATATTGCGATAAAAATTTAAAATAATCTGTTATATAATATGTGTCGTATTATATATTATTACAATATCTATTATAAAGTTTGTATTATGTAAACATTACAATCTACAATGACAAAAAATTCTAATCTCTAAGTAAGTACGTTTTCTTATTCTATAATTAACTTTTAAACAATTATTATTATAACTACGTGGGGCCTAAACACAATTATGAGAACTGTCATATGGGTGTACACCACTGTCTAGCATTCCGAGTAAAATATGCATGCATGAAAAGTTATGTCATAATAGTTATGTGATGTAACAAGATCTTACAATATTAAAAAAAGATTTACCCTCTGATTTCAAAGCCTACAGTTTAAAGCGATCTCTTCTCAGATGCCAGTCACTATCTCCGCTTTTGTACAGAGGCTATTCAACGTAGTCGGGTGAAGCGCGGGATTGGACAGTCAAACCCAATTACCGTGGAACGTCCGCGCTCGAGTTTTTATTTATGCACTAGTCCTTTGAAGAACATGCCCCTCGCTAACACAATAGCTTCTAGTTTGTCGTATTATTTATAGAGAAGGATGTATTGGAATTAATAATTATGTTTTATGAAACGGCAGAGAAGTGATGTACTCGATCTCTCTATACTCGTCTATGCAAATAATGTCTCACTTCTATTTCTAGTAAGCAAATCCTTCGACAGATAGAAAATAGGAACCGACCGAAATTCACAATTCTTGATAACTGTGCTTTTAAAACGTCAATGTCACCTTCAATTTATTCATTCTTCATTCTTTATTATTCATTCTTCTTCACACAAAACAGTATGTCTGCATAACTATCGACGATGCAGAGATTAAAGGCCTGTTTCACAACCTCCTAATAAGTTCCCGTTAAATTACTTGGCATATAACTTCAGTAAAATTTTGTTTCATTTTTTAATTTATCCGGCAGTTAGAAGCTATCCAGACGTTAGTAAAAAGGCCGTTTATCTGAGACTACCAATATTGTTTAGTAATAAATGTTGCTGTCTCTGCAAGCCTATCTAGCAGCATCAATATTTTAACGTAAAACCACTAAGTGAATTCAATTAAGCTTATTTTGCAGGTGTTTAATATAAACTTGTATAGGAATTCAAGACTATTCAAAACAGTAATGATCACTCACTCAATACAAAAATAAAATAGCCAGAAAACTTTCAATTTTTATCTTTCCACTACTTAATAGCAACGTATCTAAAGTATCTATATTCAATGCATTGAATATGACTGAATGGGACCTAATTCATTCGCGAACGAGTGAAGTAAGAACTCCGACTACACACGGTCACGTAGTTCGTCGAGCCAGCGATGAGCATGTAAAAGCACTCGTGCGTCACAGATCATACAGATTTCTGGCAACGTTCCATTTTCGGATATGATTCGTTTTTAAATTATCTGTGAACATTTTGTCGTGACTTAGGAATTTTCTTGTTCAGTGAGTCAGGAGAATAGCAAGCATTGCATCCACCATAATGGTAGAATCAAAGTGCGATTACAATTTTGGCGTCATTTTTATTTCTTCTTCAGTTTCGTCGCAAGAAGATTATTTTAACACAAATATAGCTTAAATACCTAGATTATAATTAAACATTTCTAAACTACATAATATATTATGTTCATAATTTTATGGATGACAATAAATACTTTATTGTATTATATTTATAACTATTTCCACAATGTAAATCATAAATTAACTAAGTATGCCCATGTTTTTGGTACGACGTTCGTTTTCATTGGTAATTAATCATTTCAAGATCTTTTATTATTTAATAAGAGTTAAGAAAGATGCCAATTAATACTAAAAATAGTACTAGACTAAGATGCTAGTATCTATAAAGTGTTACCTAATAAAAAAAAACCAATAGCGAATCCTCCAAATACTTTATACCTACGTATTATATCATCATACCTCACAGGTACGAATCCAGAGCCAAAAAGAGTTAGTCAATAAAACACTCGATTTAAAACACAACATTTTACACAAACTTTTGCCAAGCAACTTTGTTTTTGGCAAGCAGACTTGGAGTTTAGAAGTTGTACGGCCAAACCGGCCGTGGATCACAGCTGGGTTTGGAACCAACGGGTGCTTGATCCAGCCTCTCTTTTTTAATTAATACCACTTCGAACAGAGAACCGAAAGAATGCTTCAAGTCATTAAAAGTTTTAATAGCATTTGACTTGGAGTTGCAAGGATGGTAACAAATTTCAGTCGAAAACTTTTTTGGTTTTTGAAACTGTAAGAAATAGTTGGCGTTGTGCGAGTTTTTTAGAATAGGAGAAGGGTTGAGTTGAATAAAGGTTTGGCCTTAGAGTTTCAGGAAATATGATGATTGCATGTTTGAATTACGTTTTGAATAAGAATGGGCCATTCTTTTTCGCAGCTATTGTTATAGGTGAATAGCTTATTTCAAAATGCGGCTGCTTTGTGGTTAGTAGGCGTTTTAAGGGTTTGAGTTGATGACTAAAAGTTGTAGCTAGTCGTCCTATTCCTATTATTTTTTTAACTTCAATAAATTATTTTTAAACAAAAACAAACCGCCTCCAAAAAACACATAGGAACTAAAAAGCAAAAAATTACATATTTACATTATGATTTCTAACTAATTTTGGGTCGGTGCCAAACAGACAATCAACGAAATTTTTTAATATATGAATTAAATTAGTAGTTTGGCACCGCCTCCAAATTAGTTAGAAATCATAATGTAAAAAATTTGTTTTACAATTTTTTAAATTTTCGTTGATATTGTTACAACCACTCATCGGATTTCGAAAAAAAATTTATGGCACCAATCTGTAGGCACCAAAAAAAAGAATCATCAAAATCGGTTCACCCAGTCCAAAGTTCTGAGGTAACAAACTTAAAAATAAAAAAATACAGTCGAATTGAGAACCTCCTCCTTTTTTTGAAGTCGGTTGAAAAGGACACGTATTCTATAATTATTTCACCAATCATCATTATTATCACCATCCAAAGAAACAGTGGCTAGGAAGAGATATGAAGTGACTGTCACTTCTACAACTGTGTAACTATTCAACTACTAATATCGAGCTTCCTGAGGCACAATCGTTCTAAATATACACGAACGCATTGTTGACAAACCTTTACAAGTTTCTTATTTACCAGAAATACCACAGACTAATCACAAAGTCTAAATCGAGAATCCGCTAAAAGACGATTTAGGGTAAATCTTTAGGGGAAAATAAACATCAACGCCGAGTTAAACCGAGGAACACACGTAATTTCAAAGTAATGACAAAGTCAAACAACTTAATTTCATGACAAACAGACACACAACACAAGAGAAACAGACACACAAAACAACAATAATTACCAAATCCCCAACTTAAAGCCGCATTGAACCTCCATGCACCTGTAAAAACATAATTCTGTGTGAGGCCTTACCTAGCCACCCTCTGCCTTTAAATCGAAAACCAATTACGGAAAAACTGTACATAAATACAAGCAAGCATTGTCCGGACGTGTGCAAACGTATACGCATATAGAAACGGTAAATGCGAGATCGAAGAAATTGTTCCACTAGAAGTGGTAGTGTTATACAGTTGAGGTATTATGATTTGGTACTGGTAACTGTGCATTGAGTTGAGGTATTATAATTCGGAACTTTTCGTATTCGTAATTTTTCAAAACTGTACATTGAGTTGAGGTATTATGATTTGAAACTTTTCGTACAACATTCATAATTTTAAACAACTGCCTCATTAATCAGGTAGATGTAAGCGACTGCTACAATAGAACTCTTGGATTCGATACAATCGAAAAGTGTTATTGTGTTTTTCTATTTGGAGTTTGGATTTATAAATTTGTACGGTAAACGGGTACCGTAAACCGATCAATTCAAACGTACATACTGGTGATCTATGGGTAACATTACACCTCTAACTCTTCGGGAAATACAGGGAATACGGGAAATAAAAATTGCAGTACTAAATATAGAATACTAGCTTTCCGCCAGCGGCTTCGGCCGCTATCCCACGGGAACCATAGATTTTACCGGGATAAAAAGTAGCCTATGTGTTATTCCAGACTATAATCTATCTCTGTGCCTGTAAATTTTATCCAGATCCGTTCAGTAGTTTTTGCGTGAAAGAGTAACAAACATCCATCCATCCATCCATCCATCCTCACAAACTTTCACATTTATAATATTAGTAAGATAGATAGATAAGATTTTATACAGTCTTACTATCTAAATTGTATAAAATCTAACGAAGTCGCAAACAAAAGCAAGCAGAATCGAGTATTCCTTAGTAGTCTTACGATACTCGAAATAAAAGTATTATTGTTATTATTATTATTATAAGCTCTGCCCCATCCATAGAACCTTACTCCCACACATAGAACGTTTAATTAACACGAGTGACAGGACGATGTGAGTCGACGCACCGACTGGCACACATAGCGAAATAACAATACACTACTATGTAGTGCACGGATTATAAATGGGGCTTGATTTAAACACGTTGGTTTGTAATGAAGAGAGAGGATCTTCATATGTTTGTTTGGAATAATGGAATTGTGTGTGATGTTGGAGATAGTTGCGAAATTGTGATTGATGATATTCAAATTAAAGTTACGATACAAATAGATATAACGTCATATATTATATATTGATAAGAATACAATACATCGGTGGCTGCTTCGTTAGTCTAGAGGTCCCAATTGCGACTGCTACGCTAGAGGTCCTGGGTTCGATTCCCAGGTCGAGCAATATTGTTGGATTTTTCTGTGAAATTCCCAGTAGCATTAGCTTGGAGTTTGGATGAATTGCCCGGTTGATGGCAATAGGCTCGCCCTCTATTACATGGGACCTAAGCATACCGGCGAACTGTGGTGTACATTAAGTACACCTCTGCCTAACCCTTCGGGGAATATAGAAGGAAAGAGAAAAAAATATATTTTTATTCTTGAACTCACACAGATCACAGATTATACTATTATTTTT
The DNA here is from genome assembly GCA_946251955.1 of Acronicta psi. Classification (NCBI taxonomy): domain Eukaryota; kingdom Metazoa; phylum Arthropoda; class Insecta; order Lepidoptera; family Noctuidae; genus Acronicta; species Acronicta psi. Next base: position 1,274,156 of record OX276475.1, on the reverse strand, counting down.
AAACAAAAAACAAATCGCCTCCAAAAAACACATAGGAACGTGTACGAACGTATATTATTTTTTGCTTTTTAGTTCCTATGTGTTTTCTGGAGGCGGTTTGTTTTTTGTTTAAAAAAATTTATGGGACCAATCTGTAAGCAACAGCTTTCGAATAAAAAAAGAATCATCAAAATCGGTTCACCCAGTCGAATTGAGAACCTCCTCCTTTTTTTGAAGTCGGTTGAAAAATAAAACAATACTTCTAATATCTAATCTAATCTAATATCGTTTGGAAGGAACCAACAGTCGTAATGACGTCATTGGAACATTATATTCGAGTCAGTGACAAACGCAACATCGAGCCATCCCACGCCAGTAGCCTGCTGTTACCATCTAAAGTTACTTGCGCCAGTAAGTAACTCTCTTATTTTGTGCAAGTACCGTGAATTTCCATTTACAGTATATAAATTCGATATCTTTATCCAAAGTGGAATTAGTATAATAGTAATTTAACAGGAAAAATCTTTATTTAAAGACAAATTTTAATTATTTCATTCATAACTGTGTATTTTAAACTTGTAAATACTAATATAAACCTTGTTCATTTATATGCAAAGTTACCCCGCATAATTATTTACAAGCAAAGAACAACATTAATTCATTACGAAACAAATTAACATAAAATAACAAGAACGGAAAAATACATTTTAATAAAAATATAGAATAATATACCTACATAGAGGCCATCCATATTCACTAACAAGGCAGCGTGTATTACCATAATTTCCTACCTACCTATACACAGATACAAATCCATTTAACCTGTTTTATATTCAACAAAAGTGCCCAGAAAAGGCCAGAGGACTTAACGAGTGAATTAGAATTTTACATTGTAATGGTTGTTGCCGCAGAGAAGGGTGAAATAGGGGTAAAAACTGGGGGGATGAAAAACGCGAACGTCGAGAGGCATCTCACCTAGGCGCAGCGCACACTTGACAGCTTTGAACTAATTATCCGGTTCTGTGTACGACTCGCAAGCGGCAATTTCACTAATTATTACATTAATTGAGAAACTGTGAAAATTAAACCATATTTTCGGTAGCGAATAGTGATTTAAATGTTTTGTCATGAGTGTGAAACAAGAACAAATTGGTTTTATACTCTTACTGGTAGTTGCGTTTGTTTGTTCATTTTAACTGCTGTATTTATACCCATTCTAGCGTTAGTTTAACTAACAACCCTGTAAGGAGTCAGTATCAAATTCCCAGTACATTTTAATACTTATTCTCGCATACAATACAGTATAATTCGTCTTAAATGAGGTTATTCTTGTGGTTTTGGTCCTTATTAAAAATTCTTGAAATGATTGACACGCATAATATACAGGGAAGAGTATAATGTCATCTAGATAAAACTCTTAATTAATTTATAATTTAAAGAACATATATTATTCGTTATTCAGACTTATGAAAGCTATACTGTTTAAAAGATATGAACCTCTCTATCTACAAAATAGTTATATATTACTTAGTTACGCAGTTAGATTAGATAATATTCCAGAGCTGGATCAATTTAACTTCTTTTAGAACTTAAACATATTAAAACAGTGACAGCGAAGTTTAACGCAATTGTGAGTCGTGACAATTCACAAAGAAACTTTATTTGAATTTAAATAGTTTTGGACTCGTAAGCCGGGTATAACTGCGTGGATCTGAAGCCGGCTAGGGACCGCTTGAGTGACGTTTGAAAAGCAGCCAAGAAACTTAATAGGTTTAAATTCTTCGTGTCACTGTATTTTTTATCGTTTTTGAATAGGACGCTGAAGACTGAATATAATTTTCTGAGATAGACAGTTCAATCTAAAGATGCAGATTTGCGTTATAAAAAATAAACTGTACTATATTTTATGGTTACTATACGCTGTATGTAAAATAAATAAATTCATATGGCCAACACATTTTTATTGATAGTAAAAATGATTAAGAGAATTTAAAGCCAGCAATTCAAGTTTAAAGTAATACGAAATAAAAAATATATAAATCTACCTGGTAACAATAAACCATCGAATTTAAAATCCCCAAATTTCGTTATAAATGAAAAATATTAATCCAAATTAAAACGCGGAATCGAAACACATCAGCCGTAACCGAGTTTACCGGCTCCCGATGAGTAATATACCACGCTCGATGGCTTGCAGATTACGGACTATAAATTATTATGAAGCAATCAGTGTATGGCAAAAGTTTGAGGCGTCTTTTGTGTCAGCGATACGGATACGACACGACAATTATGAAAATAATTTTATAAAAAATAATAAATAAGTGTTAATCAACAACTATCTTTAACAATCTTATTATCTTCTGCCACAATGAATAATTAACACTATTTCACAATTCAAACCAGCATTGGTCAAGTAATAGTGGTTTCTACCAATTTTTCACAATACGTCTTGACGTCATTTAGTAATAAAGCTTTTTCTATTCTATGCAATGTAATTGTTGTTTGTTATCTGTTTTTTATTTACTAAAACTTTAAGCATTTCCTCATTTTCAATTATTATTCAAAAACAAAAAGTTCCAAGTTCTTTAAACAAATACAATAATAGATATTCTGTTAAAAAGCTCTACCGATACCGACACGACCCCGACACGAGATCGCGATCTATAAACAGTGTTGTTCACCGAGCGTGAGGCACCGTAGATTTATTGGTAATATAATTTTGATTGATCGAAGCGATTTCAGCCACCAACTTGAGGTTTAAAGCGACGCACCGAGAGCTTAGCGTAATCAATCTTAAACGGGCGAACTAATAGGTTCACCAGGTGACATAATACGTGTCACAGTTTAGTGCATCGCGCTCTCAGAGCTGTGTTGGAGAGATGGAATGTGAGGATGCAAAATAAAGAGTTTTGAAGCTATTAAAAATATCAAGGATGCTGTTTTGTCAATGTGACTGCCACTGGATACATTAACCAGGTTTAAGTTCAGCACAAAATATAGTAGACTTATTACAATTGAATATAATGATATGTAGTATCTTTTGTTTTACAATTTACAACAGGTAAACAGTGACTGAATGCCCAATCGTTTTTTTACACACTATGGGCTTACGTTTGAAGGATTGTGACATACACATACACAATCCTACCTGAATCATTTTACTATTTGACCTGAAATCACTTTCGAAACGTCTTTAATTACTCATAATTGGAGGTAACAAAAAAAAATATTATTGTATTTTTTTCAGAAAACGGAGCTACTAAATACCTGTGTTATAGTATACTTAACTATAATGTTCAGACAATTAAAATTTTAATCAAAACAGGCCAAGTGTTACCAAAGTAACAGATGCTGTTACGTGCGATGAAGATATTTTTCACTCTTAATGTACTAAAGCTGTAATAACAGCGACAGGTGACGCTAATCCTCTTCCTGTAAGCCCAAGGTAACACAGAATTAACTCAGAAACTCAGAAACTGAGAGAAACCTCCGAATTTAATATCATTAAGATTCAAGGTTTTCATCACATTATTATAAGGGATATTTGTATTTGTAAAAAACTCAATGCTGGAGGACTCGGGTTCAGTTCCTGATCAGTGTTATTGGTTTCTTCTGTGAAATTCTCAATAGCAGCTCGTAACTGTATTTATGCCCGGTTAATGGCAATAGGTTCGTCCCCTATTACGATTTGTGGGTGTACAGCAGAACACCTCTGCCTAACCCTGCAGGGAATACACAATCTTTTCGAATTCCAAAAGTTAGCAAATAAACACAGCAAAACAAAAATGACACATGTTCAGATGTACGATCTACAGAACAACGCGTCAGCGGCAGTGCCAGTTTTTAATTGCCAAACAGTGCGCCTAGTGCTATTTCGTTCAATTACTGGCATGTCGGCGCTCACATAACACCGTTGAGGTTTTTAAATAATTCTTTAATGAAAACCAGTAACTTATTTTTTAATTTAGGGAGCTACCGTGCCATAAAAAGAGTTTGGTTTATTTATTTTATTTATTTATTTATATACTCTTTATTGTACACCTTAAACATACATAAATACATACAGGACAAAAATGACATAAAGACATACTAAAGGTCGGCCTTATCGCATCCAGCGATCTCTTCCAGGCAACCTTGGTTTATTAAGAATTTCATAAAAGAACGAGCTCGCCTTGGGAATCGAACTATATGATAGTTAATTTGTCAATAATAGGTACTTAGAATTAAATTAGTTTACACCCACTAATAATTTAATCATCGTCCCTTTGAATAAGGTTCCTTATAATCAATTCATTGCTAGTATTATAATCTTCGGACTCACATGTTTTAACCATACTCCTTCAATATTCGCCACATCTACATATACATACAAGCACATTTCCCGTCTCCCCTCGTGTGCGCTCGGCAACTTGCGGCGGCTGACTAGGCGTTAACATAACTTGCATTTTCGGACATAATTAAAATTTCCACGCCCGGGAATTCTATTATGGAATTTAACACATCTCGCAGCGAGCGGATTTCAGCTGAAATCATCGTATTTTCCGCAGAACGAAATCCTATGAATTTTTGAAACTGAAATTTACTAATTAATACACATTCAACTACTTTATACTTTGATGTATGTATCTATAATATTTATCAATAAAAAAATGTATCATGTTGCATTTTATATTAGGTTTTTATTATTATTAAGAAAACTTTCAAATTAAACATACTTATCACAATGTCTGTGTTCCCCAAAAGGCTAGGCAGAGATCTTTATAATAGTTACAAACAGATGTTATTATTAAATCCCGATAGTCCCTTTACAGACTCAGACACGGCATGTGTCTTTTCTATCCTTTTCTGTTGTTTTTTTCTTCCGTTCTACAACGAAATACAATGAAAAAAAAAAATCGTTCAAATAATACCGAAGCGTAGAGTTAACATAGACCACTGAAGTACTACACAAGTCCAAACAAAAGAAAAGTTCCGTCGCTCGCTAAACAAGTGGTTCCGCGAACCAATTATGTATGAAAGTGTAGTTAACAAACTTATTTTATCAGGAGAACTACGTAAATGCCTAGCAGTTTATTGTGTTTGAACGATAAAGAGAAAAGTGCTTAGTTTTGGCACGAATTTATGTTTTAATCGTGTTCATTGATCTGTGGCTTGCCAATAGACAAGTATTTATTTTGCTACTTGATGTATAGCGTGGTGTTACCCGTACTCATATTATCTTTCCCAAAGTCTTAGGCTGATATTCAGAAACGAGACTGATGTCAGATTTGTATGACAATTTGACATACGGGAGCCTAAGTTTATGCTTAGCATCGTCTCTGAATATTAGCCTCAGTATTTGTACAAAAGTTGAAGCTTCTGGACCCACTCTTTTAAGCTGTGCATTGTCACTCAGAGTATCAAGTACGAGTAGATAATTTATTGTTAATAAATTGTTCCATAGAATGGTTTTTGTTGTGCAGTATATAATAAAATGTCCCAGGATATTTATTTATAATAAAGAATATTCTTGCCATGTATCTATAATCTATATACAGGGTGTTTGGTAGAACGTTGAACATACGAAAATGGTGGTTAGTTGGGGTCATCTGCTACCCACTTGGCCCAAATTATTTGACCTTGGCCGCACCGTTTTTTTTTTCACTTTTTTTAATTTCACAGAAAATTACCAGTTTTTTTTAACTATAAATGCGAAAATCTTTACTTGTGACGGGTAAATGTATTTATTTACATCTTTTTGTACCTTTAAAGACTCATAACTTTTTTCCCATTAAAATCTGTACCAAACAATAATTTTATGAGAGTCTGCTACAATTAGACATTAATACAAAACAACATCCTGCCTGTTTTACCCGTCACAAGTAAAGATATTCAAATTTAAAGTTAAAAAAACTGGTAATTTTCTGTGAAATAAAAAATAAATTAAAAAAAAACGGTGCGGCCAAGGTCAAATAATTTGGGCCAAGTGGGTAGCAGATGACCCCAACTAACCACCATTTTCGTATGTTCAACGTTCTACCAAACACCCTGTATATAAATTACTCTATGTACCCTGATTAAGTACAACGTGGGACGGCCTCCAACGAGATGGACCGAAGACCGTAAAGCTCGCTGGGAGTCGTTGGATGCAGGCGGCATACGACCGGTCCCGGTGAAAGTCTATGGGTGAGGCCTTTGTTCAGCAGTGGACTTCTTTTGGCTGATATGATGATGATGATGATGACCTAGACTAACAAATATATTAGCAAGGATATGTCTAAAATTAGACTTCGGAAATTCGCCCGGAATAATATACCAAACATAAAAAGCCAAAAATATTCATCCATAGGATGTCCATCGTCTGCAATCAGTGAAGTAATCAGTTACTCTCGCCTTATTTCTCTAATTCATCTTTGGTCGAAGTAAAAACCTTGGTTTCATTTCAATTAATCATTCGTCCCCTCGGGAACATTCGCAAACGTCCGCCACTTCCAAACTTATTAGAGAGGGAATATAAAAGTACGAATAGAAACAATAAGTAGCGTCCAACGAATGAATATATGAATAAAATCTTTGTCAACTTTTGTAATCAATCTGAAGCGAGTTTCAACAGTCGCTAACGACCTCATTCATAACAAACTTCAAATAGAAGGCAAGCCTTAATTAAATCGCCGATTCATATTCCCCTGTCCCGATACCCAATCAAAGGCAGATGGGAATCGGAAAAAAGTTAAAAACGTTGAAGACTTTTGTAATTAGCCGACTGTGGAAGCGCGCAAAAAATATATTTCGCTCGTCCCATGAATATGCAAGGGTGGTGTTTGTCGCGGCCCGCGACCACCGCTGAATTATTAATGTTTACCTAAAGTAAACGAGTCCCACTCTAGATATTATGTGGGTAAGTACGGATTACGTTGGCAGAAAGACGAAATGCCTTTGCTTTATGACAATGAATTGTCGACGTCACAAAGCTGAACTAAGTCAGCGAGCACAATAGAATTGTATAAGTTTCACATTATGATAAATTAGCTGAATGGAACGACTTACGAGTTTAATTTGAATCAGAATTTCGGTTTAATTGTTGGCAAATTGACTTTTGTCACGAGAAATTATAGGACGTGTCTTTAATTTGTGTTCAAACCTACTTACAATGGATGTATATAGCTACTTATCCCATTTCTTTTGATTACTGGACTGATCTCAATTCTTTACAGCGTAGAAAGACGACAAGAAGATGTTTCTGATAAGATAACTCTTCAAAAAAGATCCCCTTCTTTTGTCAGTCGGGTAAAAACTGATGACATGTTTTATTTTATTATTGGGTAAAATTTGCCTATAAGTGCCAGCTTAATAAAATAAATACAAGAATATTTTTTTTACATTTAAGGAAAACTTGAATTAAACGCCATTAAAGTAAAACTCCGTGGTATATAATACGTTAAAGACATATGAAAACTATAACAATCGTTGGCCGATTCTTTTTAGCCGAATCAACAGTCTATTGGCTTTGTGATCCAAATGTAATTAAAATGTAACAGCCAAGCGAATGAGCACGATTCCAACACCAAATAGGTACATACACAGAAGTACCACAGCAACTTGTACTACTGTAACTTATATATATATGATATATTCAAAAATAGACCAACATTGTTTATGAAATATTTGCCAAATATAATAACTTACTAAGAGTGGTGAATCTTGTCTTAATCTCAAAGTAACAATAGTGTAGTATAGTGTGTGTAATAGTGTAGTATGGTGGGTGTGAATTTGTGCGTGTGTGTGAGTGTGTGTAGTCTTGACCAGTTAACACAAAAACAGTGGTACAATTAGCATCACATGCTCAGTTAACTATGGCTTGGTACGTCAAACAAATGGTACTAAGTTCTGTACTTAGTTGTTGCGCTAACTTAGGCCTCACGATACCCGGTGAACTTACTAAGGGTACAAGTGTCTACGTCAATGAGGAATTAGTGTTTACTAGCTCTCTCTCGATTTAGAAAGAGAGTAAACAAGGAGAGTAAAACATTAGTAAAACATCTTCTTCTATTGTATCGGGATATATAATCGTTATTTCGAATCAATCGGTCCTGGGGACCCCTTTTAAAATACCGATGTTCGTTAAACCATTGGAAAAATCTTTAATCATAGCAGACAACACACTCGATGAAATCACCTTACAAACAACTTTCAAACGTCTGAGAGTAAACGAAGCCACAAACAGATACACACGATAAGCTTGGTATAACACTCCTCAAATTAGCTAGCTCACGAATTCTAACTCCAAATAATTCATAACAGTTGCGTAAATACAAATATCAATATCACACAAGCAAATGGTAAGGCCTGCGGTTTTTGGAACGTAGCACGCTCCGAATTTAACATTATTAAATTATTTTCGATAGCACACAACAGCCAGCCGAGTTATGTCGGCTTGCGGATACAACTTTAAACTGAATTATACCGACTTGTTATTTGTAAATACGCGTCTTTGTTCATAATTTGATTATTTCTTTCTGAAATAAGAAGTTTAAAGACTTGTTTCACAACCTGCTGGACGCGAACTTACTCGTAGTAAGTTCGCGTTGAATGATTTGGCAGATAATTTATAAAGAAAATGTGTTTAATTTATCTGTCAGATAGCGGCTATCCAGATATGCTGAAACAGGCCCTGAAATTGTCATAATTGTGACAAATACTCACTTTCTACTTATCGAAGAATTTTATTCAATTAATCAAAATTAATGTTATGGATTCTATTCTCTTACGACGATACACAAGTGACGATATATGTATCTATGCTTGTCCAATTGAGCGTGAGATTGTGGGTTTGTTTCCCAGATTTAGTAAAGTTATTGAGTTACTGAGTTTTTCTACTATGAAATTCTTTTAAGGGTAAGGATAAGGACATTATTCACTGACAATTTCCCATCATGTTTTAGGTCATAAACCGGTCATTAACCGGGCATAAATCCAAACTTCGAACTTTGTCCATGGCTTTCCATGATCACCACCGTATATCTGGACAAAACACCCAAACACTAAAAGATACTCCCTACATTTTAAGTGAAATAAACATAATTTCTCCCTCCCAGACACAGAAGGGGTGGACTCTCGTAAAACAGCCTTTTGGGATCGTTCGCGGAATAAAAGTTCGCGTTCAAACTTTGATAGAAAGTTAGTTCAGTTGGTTGGAAAGCCCAGGTCTTTCTGGAATACATTTTTATTCGAGGACTAGTGTGAATATTCGAGGTGACACCCAGTATTGATTGTCATTTTATTCGTGCACTTGCATTACAGTTAGAATAACATTTGAAATAATGTTACCAGGAGAGCTGGCTCCTATTAAAATGGAATTATAGTCAGGAGAAAGGAGAAGAAGAGACCAAACCAAAAGACATTGCTTTTGGTTTGGTTATAAACACTAACAAGATAGATTGATTAATCTTTATTGTACACCATACAAAGAAGCAACTTGCAAATTTTAACAATAAAATAATTTGAAGTTCAGAAAAATCCGCAAAACGAATCTCTTCTAAACAATCCTTTTTTAAACAAAACTCATAATTTAATTTTCTCCAGTTTGATTTCTGCCTCCCTTAACTTAAAGATCGGCTACACAATACATTAAAAGCAGCAGGTCGACCCTCGTCACCGAAGATAACGTCAAATCAAACGTTGACAGTGACGTTACTGGGATACATCACAACGTCACAAATTAGTCATCGGTTGGAATTCAGAAGTTATTTCTTATACATACCATCACGCTTGTATTCTCCGAAGGATTATGCAGAGGTGTAAAAATGTACATGTACACTGTACGTTGTTTACGTATGTTTTGAGTCCCATGTAATATCGCGAGGCAATTGCTAATAACTGGGCACAAATCTAATCTCCAAGGTGCTACTGAGCATTTTATAGAAAACCCCATTAACACTGCTCGACTTGGGGGCCTAGACAAGATACAATGTGACATTCTGGGTGTTTCTTATATATTATAAATATGTATTTACAAAAAAAAAGTATATACGTATTATATCCATTGTCTAGTATCCATAGTACAAGCTTTGCTTAGTCTGGGACTAGATGGTGCTGTATAAAAAATGTCCCAAGATATTCAAAAAATAAAATAAAAAGAAAATGTATAAAAATGACATTATTGACAGCCCGATTTGTAGAAAGCTTGTGTCATTTCCATAGATTTTGTTTGTATTCGTTTGTCGATTAGAATGTCAAATTGCAACTTGAACCCTCTAACTCCAAAATGGTTATATTTACTCACAATGCCCATCTTGCCTAAATAGGCAAGCTATTATCTTTGCCAAACAATTAGCCTCATTAGGTCCCTGTTCACTGGCTTTAGACTATACGTGCAGCGATGCACGTCATCATAAACTAGGTGAGTAATTATGTATTAGACAGACTTAATAACGGTAACACTATTAATTAATTCAGCCATGTTAACGTTGGGTGGAGCTTACCTGACGGTTTTCCTATAGAAAGTATTTAAACAATGGATATAATTTATAAATAGTTTTGTGTAAATATATACAATACAATTGTATAAGAAACGCCCAGGCAAAAATAAGCATTTATATTCATCACATGTATTTTTTTGTATCCTGTGAGAATCGAAACCCAAGACCTCGTCGGTACCACTCCACTACAGACCTCGTTATGGGTAATGGAAATTCCAAAAGAATATCCTTAACAGTAACCGGTCACAATGGATGGTCAAAGTTTTTCGAATTTCAAATCATCTTTATGCGCTAGCTTTAAACGCTGTATTTTATTGTACTTATAATAATTTTGATATGACACTAACATCGATTTGGTGCAAACCGAACCGTTCAAGCAGAATTCATTACAATCCCCAATAACATAACAAGCAAATAAAGTGTTTACTAGCAACGTCCAGCAAATATCATTTCATATAAAACCTCTTAGTTAAATCCTGAATCGAATTCCATTTGTAGTAACTTGTGTTAGGGTTACATTCGTTAGATTAAGCCTCGCCCGGTTCTCGGCGATAGGAGTCCGTAGGGAGCAGCGGAGAACGGTTGCGTCTAGCGCTGTGGCGTAAAGCATAGGCGGTAGCGTTGTGAGTGTTGTGACTACACAGTAACGCACAGGCCTGGACTCTTGCTTCTAGGCTAATTCCTTCTTGGAGAACTCGATTTTTAAATACCTTAGGATTTTGGGCCTCTTCGCAACAGCTGTACACAATATAGTAGAATGATTGATAGAAATTAAAAAGAAAGTACACAAAAATTAGAGAGAAGTTTTGTTCTTGGCATAAATATAAAATATTTCCTTTCTTTTTTTAAAGTTTACAATAAAGCTACTTTTCTCAATACGACCATGTGCCACTTTAGCTGGTACATTTTCTCGAATAAAGGTTTACTCCGCCACACCCTATCACTTACAACTCCCACCGAGACGAAATTGGACTCGAAATGATTGAATGCAGTTGTAAAAGCGAGTACTTTGAAATATACGGAACCCTTTGTTTTAGATGTATTTATTACGGGCTCACGGTAATAATGTGTAACTTTCATTTATTGCTATCATGCAATTTGTACAGAATGCACATTGTGTGCACAGTATATTGTGCCCAGATGCGAATGCTTCATGTTACGTAAATGTGAAGATTTTCTGGCTTTCTCTTTATTACGTGATGAGTGACTTGTGTTGTTGTTGTGTGAGATTCTGGGTGCTATTTTGTTTTGTCTGTTTACGATATGTTTTGCAGTTTGGGAAGAGGAAGAAAGTCGTTTGTTTGGACGTAATTAACTGGTAACATTTTCTGTATTTATGCTTGCTGATATTTTGTTACCGTGTCATGAGTTACGTATTTTTTTATAATGAAGTTCACGCTTAAATTTTACCGTTTGCATGGGCCAGGTTTGAACCCCTGAAAACCGCTCAAGAAATAAATAATTTAAGCCAACATACTTATAATATGTAACTTTAATAACATGAACAGTAAGTCGACAAAAGTTTATAAAGCTACATCAATTATAATTAGTGACAAATCGCTAATTAATCGCCTTTAACTAGAGTTTAACTTCTTAACCTCTTAATCCTCATTAACCTTTTACTCTGTGGGGTGGCACTTAACTGCGTTTGATCCCCGGATTAAAGTCAAATTAACAACTTATCAACTATTGCACCCTTTTCTTAATATTTGGTTATACAATAAGTGTACCTTACAAATGTCTCTGGGCGTGGCTGCTGACCGCGAGGACCTGGGTTCGATTTCCAGGTCAAGCAATATGATATTGGGATGTTCCGATATAACAATTACAACTGCAAGAGTGTAGAATGTGGGTCTACAGCAGTACAATCTCTGACTCAAATAGTTCAGTTGGTACTTATGATTACCCTACTTTAAAACAGTACCTCTCATTGATTATTTCCATGTTTTAAACAAACTCTTTGTGCCTTTGTCTCGGTTGTTTAAGCCGCGGAAGATTACTTGCCGGTTTATTAAAAGCAGCAATTTTTCCGTGTTCCCGACTGTGAGTTTATTTTTTAAATCGTAAGAGAATATTCAAGTTGTAATGCTCCGTTTAAAGATTTTGTGAATGGATTTTCTTTTAAGTACAATATAATTCTCTCAGATTCACGTCTCAAAAGATTTTTAGGCTTTCTTATTATATGAGACCTGGGTGTATTAAGTAAGGGCATCCCCCAATAACAATAGTGGCCCATTAGCTCTTCGCCATCAATTAGCAGACTGGTTAATTTTTTTACCATGTTTCGCTGTGAACTATTCATTAGTAGGTAACTGCCAAACTTTACAAGAAGAAGACTAGTGAAGGGCTTAATAGTACCCCTTTGCATAACCTTTCAGGGAAATAAATATGTGGTATGTTTTATATGTGTACTCATTAAAAATATTCACATGCATCTGTTTGTCAGAAAAATAAATAATACTTACTACAACTAATAGGGGATAAGACTGTTGTTGAATTTGTAAATAATCACACGCTCATTGAAAAATATCATTAGCATACTTCGTTTATTGAAAATAAATATTAAATCGACCAAGAAATTTCTATGATAAATGCGTTAAAAGTTTTAGGTGGGGATTGAGAAGGGATGCTCTGTCCCTTTCCCGCAAAACGAGTGTTAGTATAGAATTAGTATGGCGGACGCTACTTTTGACGTCATTTGTAAGTATAGTGCGCTCTCTATCTAGCATAAAATTAAAATGCTTATAACTTCGTTATTTTTGAACCAATTAAAATTTTGTTGTTGATAATCGGCTCTATTTATGGTCAACTTTTTCATGAGACCACAAAAAATAATTAGTCGCAGTCATAAATATTTTTTTTTAATTAGTTGAGACGCTGGCATTTGACTTCTATTTCAATACCAAAGAAATGTGTTCAGAATCACTTTCCGACACCTTTACTCCAATTATTATTCTATAACAATAGCAGGCTGTATATCTAATTGGCGAGTGGCGCTAATGAAAAATACGCACGCTTCGGCATTCGGCATCGATCCGTCGACGCGTTCCATGTTACGTGACTGAAAGGCTGTGTGTCACACCAAAGTATAAAATAATATGTTTATTTTCTGCCGTATTTTATTATTCATTCGATACCGCAATCAGAAAGAGTTGAGATCAAATATTTCTTTCGCGCCTTGGCTGAGCAATAAGTTTTCTGTGTAGAATCGCCTGCTTTGGTTAGGTAATAGATATCTTTTCTAGGCGGCAATAAAACATTTTTGTAATCTAACGAAAAATAAATTGTTTGGTTAAAATTTAAAATATCACAATTACAAAATTATATTTTATAACACCATATAATACAAATCAAATTTTAGCAAGAAGATTTTTCAAATCAAGTTAATCTTGAAGAGTGACAAAAGTCACTTAATGAAAAGGCAACGTCACTTCCTTATTCTTTCACATTTTAATAGCCCCACGCTCGCGCCGGTGTAACAGTCATCCTACTTAAGCTTAACATGCCGTTGGCGTCGTGGAATATTGGAACAATTTATGGGAAGACCTTTGTAATTTAGAAGAGCTCTCAAATTGAAGGTATGGAGGCTGACACCTAGGCCCCTCCACAGAATTTAGATGACTCATTTTGAAAGGCATAGAGCCTTTAAGCCTCGTCACCTGTAATATGATCACCTTTTGTTGCCTTCGCGACTTTTATGTGTGTTGTGATTCTTAAAATTGTGACATAAATTCTTTTTACATCATTTACTACTACAATAGGCTCCCCCCTATTACATGGAACCTCAACATACTGGCGAAATGTGCGTGTACATTAGTACGCCTCTGCCTTTTGGAGAATATAGACGGGATGTATGTTATGTTAAGATAGGATATTTAAAAAAATAATAATATTATGTCAACAGTTTTGATTAGAAATGTACTAAAAGCGTCCATACTTTATACCTCCAAACATCTCATGCGGATAGTACAAACACTATACCAAAGACTTGGTGTTAAGCCGGTCGTCCCGGAACAAGCGGCGTCGCCGCAACACCCGACACACAGACAGACAATGCTCTGAATTATCTATACAGATCTGACTAACAACTACAAGGTTTGCTTCGATACAATCCACTGTTCTACCTTTATACTTGTAAGTACTGAGAGGAACAGCGTGTACGTCTTCTTCTTATCCTATTGATTGCAAATGGAAATGAAAGAATATAACCTATAGACAAGTTGCAATTTGACATTCGTATGGCAAACAAGTAACAAAATCATAGTAACAAAATGTATGGCAAACAAGCTTTCGACAAGTCAAGCTGTCAGTAATGTCTCACTGACAGCTTGAATTGTCGAAAGCTTGTGTCCATACATTTTGTTACTATTCGCTTTTGTCGATTCGAATTTCAAATTGCAACTTCTCAAGCTCCCCATGTCAGGAGACCCTATACTAGCCAATAGATACAATAAGTAGCGCTCTGAGGTCGTATTGATAAAAGCAATTCTTGCTGAGGTCATCCCGAGGTTGGTTGACCTAATATTAAGAAGCCACATAACACTACGATGCGACTATAACAATATTAAGTAGTATGGAATGTGCTTCTCTCCATAAATTGAAAGAGTTCACACTTTAAATTCAATTGAGATACTTAAATCAAAAATAAAACATACCATCACGCCTGTATTCCCTGAAGGGTTTGACAGAGGTCTACCCTAGAGTTTGCCGATACGAATACCATGTAATGGGGCGAGTTTATTTCAATTAACCGGGCACAAATCTAAATTCCGAGCTGCTACTGACAATTCCGTAGAAAAAACTAATAGCAATTTGCTCGATCTGGGAATCAAACCCAGGACCTCGGGCGTAGCATTCGCGCAGACCACTAGTATTCCAAATTCAAATTATACATAGTAACTTCTTCAAACAGACAAAGTATTTCTCCACCCAGTCCATTACTTCATTCCGCAGAAATGTTGGTAAGCCCGCATTGTGACTAACAAACAGAGACGACAAAATTATATAGTTTATATAACCACTCCACTCCTTTCTCTTGCAAATCAGCAGCCAGTCATTTAGACTGAATTATTCATTTCGCTCCACCAAGACTTACTTTTCAAAGTACGAGTATTTTATTATTCAATATTCTCGATATTTGGGTGATAGTATTAAGAACTCTTTTGTTAGAATTTAAACTTTTTAAATGTTTGGTTATTTAGTAGATATCTAACATTCTTAATAGGAAACGCATATGAGTGTAGCAGTCACCACTGGGATATCGCGGCAGTTAGTTACTATTAACTAACTGCTGAGAACTGTACCTGGGAATCGAACCGAAGACCAGGGGGCCTACTACAATCTTTTAGGAAACAATCTTATTTCAATAGTGTTTTGTTTCAGGGATATTATAACATTACTCTTTTTCGTACCATGACCTTTACTGTACAATATTGTTTTATTCCTGCTTAGTGTTGGGAAAGAATGAACTATTTGTCTATTCCCTGCTATCAGAAAAGAAACAACGCTATATGAACTGGTATAGCGCTGTCCCTTTCCCGCACTTGTCCGACGCTACTACGGATTCCGATCTTGAACCAAAATATGTATACTTTTAGAGGTGACGTCACCAAAACCGCTAAGAAAATAATATTGTTTCACTCTGACAATAAGCTTGTTTTAAGGACTTCATGGTACGAAAAGTCGAAGTAAGATAATAATAATACTGCTATAAGAGCTTGTGGTTGGCCCCCTATTGCATAGCAGTTGCACTTACGACCACTAGCAAGCTAGATCAATGAAATAGTTAAGACACTATAATTACATTCACACTGTGTGCAAAGTTTAGAAAAAAACCACTCCTAAATAAATCTATACTAATATTATAAAAAGCTGAAGAGTTTGGTTTTGTGTTTGGTTGAACGCGTTAATCTCAGGAACTACTGGTCTGATTTGAAAAATTCTTCTAGTGTTAGATAGCCCGTTTATCGAGGAAGGTTATATATCATCACTCTACGGACAATAGGAGCGGAGTATCAATTAATTTTTTTGTAAAAATGGGGTAAAAATTCAACATCTACGGGGACGAAGTTGCGGGAAGAAGCTAGTAACAACATAAACACCAAAAATAAAATCTAATGCAAAACACGTTACCTCATTTTTTACCGCAACGAATACCCTATAAAGATATACAGCCCATCTCGAGATGGGGGCTCCCCATAAAACACACGACAGTTTGCGAATTTTTTCACATGTGACCACATTTCTCAGGCATTCAATAGCAAAACATCGCAATACCACCATAAAAAACACCATGGCAACCTCTCAGCGAAATTGAAACTATAAACAACAGCAGGTGAGGCGAAAAATCAATCCTTTTAATAGGGGATTGGTAGAGTGAACATATAGATTATTTTGGTTCGCAGCTTTTTGTTGCCTTACATATATTTTGTTCATCCTGCGACGACGCTTGTATTTATAGTTATTTTTAACCGCTGACGACGGTGTGTTATAAGTTTGACGTGTCTGTGCGTGTTTGTCTGTGGCATCGTAGCTCTCGAACGGATGTTCATCCGTTCGAGAGCTACGATGCCACAGACAATTTTGATTTTGTATTTTTTTTTTCGTTATAGGTGAATCAGTCTGGAGTGTTCTCAGCTATGTTTGATGAAAACCTGTCCAAGATGGCCGCCACCACAAAATGTCCAATTACATTTTGACGACGTTTGTGGTCTAGTGGTTCGAGTACTGGATTGCTGATCACGAGGTCGTGGGTTCGATTCCCACAAGACACAAACATTTATGTGATGAACTTAACTGTTTGTGTTTGTCTGGGTGTTTCTTATATATTATAAGTATGTATTTACAACAAAAAAGTATATAAGTATTATATCCATTGTCTAGTACTCATAGTACAAGCTCAGCTTAGTTTGGGACTAGATGGTGCTGTGTAAAAAATGTCCCAAGAGGTCCCAAGATATTTTGTGTCGCGGGTTTTCAAAATATTTAATTTAGTCTTGTATCATTTAAATTTATAACTGCCTCATTAGTCTAGTCTTAAGTGCGAGGTTTTGGATTCGATTCCCAGGTTAAGCAAAGTGTTATTGGGTTTTTCTATAAAATGTTCAGTAACAGCTCTGAGTTACTCTGAGTTAGCAGCTACAGGATTGCTGCCGCGAAACACCGATCGTCCAACAGATCAAACGTCGCAAATGGAACTGGATTGGCCACACTCTCCGAAGGGGTCCAGAGCACATACCTAAGCAGGCAATGGATTGGAATCCCCAAGGAAAGCGGAAACGTGGTCGTCCCAAACAAACCTGGCGACGCACGGTGCTAGATGAAGCATAGAAGTTAGGAAAGTCATGGAACGAAATAAAACGCGAAGCTCAAGACCGATCAAGATGGAGAGTCACTGTGGACGCCCTCTACCTCATCTAGGGGACGTAGGATCTTAAGTCAAGTAAGTCAAGCAGCTCTGAGTTTAGATTTGTGCACGGTCAGCTGTAGGTGTACATTAAACCACCTCTGCTTAAGCGCAGTATAAATAGTGAGAAATACCGTCAAAGTCTGATTGAAAAGCAATTAACAATCAATTTCCAGTAAGCGATACTATAAAGTATAAACAATCACTTCAATCAGCAATCAGTAATTTGATTGACGTTTTTAATTTCAATAATTGACAGCGTATCAATGGCTTCTCGTGGTTAAATACTGCTTTCCGTAACTATGTAATATTGTTATTTATAAAAAATTGCCTGAAATTGATTGACAAAGTCGACTAGTCGATACGAATATTTAGGCTCCATTACAACTATTTACATCTAATTCTAACCAAAAGTCTTAATAAAACACTTTATGACTATATTAATTGCAGAAAAATAAACTGCGTAGTTAGTCTAGTGGTCCCAAGCGCGACTGCTACGCTTGAGGTCCTGGGTTCGAATCCCGGGTGGAGCAAAGTGTTGTTGGGTTTTTCTGTGAAATACCCAGTAGCAGCTCGGAGTCTGGATTTGTGCCCGATTGAGGCAATAGGCTCGCCCCCTATTACATCTGACCTAAACATACCGTCGAAATGTGGGTGTACATTAGTACACCTCTGCCTACACCTTCGGGGAATACAGGCGTAATAGCATATCAATCCAAAAACTCTATACGAAACCCAATCACGTCAAACATCAACCAATCGCTCCTCCACTCGACATCCAATCACTGTTCCCTGATTAATCAATCTCCATACAGTTATTTAAACAAGTAGGCGCATGCAATCTGCAACATCAAAGTCAGCTAATAGAGCCTGCAGATAGGGCACCGTGCAAAATTGAATCCGTCCCTGGACAATCTCCGCGATAGATGCGACAATGGCCTAAGTTATAAGCGAAGCGATTTCGGTTCATTTTTATCTTATAAGATATTGGTATTGGTATCTTATAAGAAATTATGTTGGGAAGGTGGCACGGCCTTATTGGTCTAGTGTTCATGAAAACGCCGTTGATAAACGTAAGGTCAAGGTCGATCCCCAGATAGAGTTGAGAGTAGCAGCTTGAAATCGGTTTGGACCCATTTAATAACATACCTGCGAATTATGAGTGTGTTGCACAACTCTATCTTTCTCTTCAAGCGATACAAGCGTAACTATGCACTATGTTTAAAACTACTTTCCTACGCATTATGCACGTCACTCTAAAAGATCGAAAGGCGAATCTGTTTATCAATGTTTAAAATATCGGTTCAGTATAATGACCCGATAGATCATCATCGAATTTGCTCTAATTTTTGGTCTCGAGTCGAGACGTTGTTTTTTAGACATTTAAGAAAATAAGACTATGTGGAAATATAATTACTAGTACTAGGTAGGTCCTTAATAGAACGAAAATTACCTACCCTTTAATTCAGAATAACTATATGGATTCAGGTAAAACCGCGGAGCTCAGCTTGTCAGCACATACAATGAAACAAAATTTGCATTAATTTAAAATCTAAATAAATTTCTCTTATTACTTGTACCAAATCAGTGAATGTAAACTGTAATAGTGAGCCACGGATCGGTCCGATAATATGTATTTCTAACGGCTAAAACGTGTTTGCTTTTTACAAACGGTAGCCCGGAATAATATTGAAATACTTGTAACAATATCGTTTCGAAATTAAAATGGAAATTAGTTCAGTGCTTGTTATTCGGTTCGTGGTTTTAAAAGCGCTTTGTTGTTGTTCGCTCTTTATATTATTCGTTATGTTTTTTTTTGTCTTTTGGGAAAGGACCCGAAGAGTCATAGATTTAAAATTGTGGGATAATGAATTTAAAATCTCTTGTACTATCAACTTGTGTTTAAACAAACGATGATTAAGAAAGTTCTCATTGATCGTATACCACGGATTACTGTCAGTCATATGATTCACACGATAGGGGATTAGGGCTTGAATAAATTCGCCTAAATCCATGAATATTTCATAATTTTTTTAGAATATTTCTGAACCGTCTTTTTAATCTTTTTCCAACCATGTTGGCGTCGGCTTCCAGTCTGCTTCCAGATGCGGCTGAATATCAGTATTTTTCTTCTAGCTTTAAAGGTGTCTAATGATTGTCGTAGGTGTTCGTATGAAAACCGGGACCTACGGCTTTCAGAGGGGTCTAAGTGTGTTAAGAATGGTAACCTTCCCACAGACTAAGCGCGGCAAGCGTAACGTAACATTGCAGATTGGTTGATCAGCGTAGCTATAACTAAGCCACGAGCCCCCCTTTCCCTTTCTGTACTGAATTATTAAATATTTTATACCCCTTTAAACTCAGATTTACTTATCAAATTCCCACATCTTTTTTCACTCAATAAAAAAAAGCTTTGTCTTTGATAGATTATCTAATGTATTACCCAAGTTCATATTAACACCATGATGCACACAACACACACACACACACATACTAACATTCATTCAACAATACGTCATATATCATATATAATATCATTCGACGACGTCTGTGGTCTAGTGGTTCGAGTACCGGACTGCTGATCACGAGGTCGTGGGTTCGATTCCCACAAGACACAAATATTTATGTGATGAATATAAGTATTTCTGTTTGTCTGGGTGTTTCCTATGTATAATAAGTATGTATTTACAAAAAAAAAAGTATATAAGTATTATATCCATTGTCTAGTACCCATAGTACAAGCTCTGCTTAGTTTGGGACTAGATGGTGCTGTGTAAAATGTCCAAAGATATTTATTTATTTATTTATTATACACGTCGTTCCTAATTTAAAATCTCAGTACATTTTCACCTAGCTATACGAGATATACTCGACGTGAAGCATCATTGTATTCAAGTACAGTGACGGAATGCGCTCAGAGGCGTAAACAATTTTACTCGCCCACTTTACAAAGACCTCCCTCACCTTTCCGTCCCAGCCATATTAAGATGACACAGGGGTAAATAGGGTACACTGTATAGGTCAACGTAAATGGTTCCCGTTAATAGTATTGGCGTGGAGGCGCCGAGGTTCTTTATGGTGGAGACGAGCGTGCGTGCGGCGCCGATGACGTCAGTTAGGTGACGTCACCGTCATGTAGTGCCCGTTAATTGTTTGAGCCTGTAATGGCGGGTATGCAAATCTAGTGTTAATGGAGTCTTCAATGAAATAAATGGATGTTAATAACAGAAAATGGTCGAGTTATTATGGAATGTTTGCATATAAAAATTCTTTTAGTAATGAAACTAAACGACGCATTGTTATAAAACAAGCCATGCTCATATTTGATTATTCTCGATACCGTGGACCCGAAATCCTTTCTTAGCAGATACCTACGTCATACTATCTATGTGCCCAATTTCAGCCCAATCCGTTCAGTGCTTTGGGCTATGCGTTGATACATCAGTCAATCACCTTTTTGCCCGACGACACGGCAAAAAGCCGAAGGAAGGGTTTTATCTTAAATGTAATAATAGGCCAGTTGTTGCCATAGATCAAGCACAAACCGCAACTCTGAGCTGGTACTGAGAACTTAATAGAAAAAAAATTGATCAACTCTGAATCAAACTCAGGACCTTACTCAGTAGGCATGCTTACTTTTTGAAAAAATAACACTCATTCAAACAAAAAAGACAAATTTTAAAATCGGTCTACAATTGACGGAAAATTCCCGTAACATACATACAATAAAAACATATCGCACACCCAGAACGACACTGTATTATGTCGAAAAATATCAAAATCGAGTTATCTATGTAGTTAAATAGTAAAAAAATTGCCGCGCATACCAGTAAAACAGCCGTATTTATATCTACAAAAATGTCCAAGAGATGGCATTCTCTCTCTCTATTGTTGAAGACGCGCCGCCAGTGTCATACCGCGAACACAAAACCATTTTGAGTTGCAACTTGTCGGTCGTCGGCCACCACGCAGATCTTTTGCGCAACACTGAATTATTTCGTAATGTTACGGTGTTGTTGAATGCAGTATATGAATTCATCTGAATTATTTAGTTTTAATTCGGTGTTGGTGACTATGGTGGTGTGTGCATATACGACGTGTTTGATACTATTTCAAAATAGTATTCTGTTGTAGACGAAGGTATGTTAGATTTTTTGTATTATTCCAAAATATTTCAGTATTGTTCGTAAAAGGTGAAAATCAGTGAAATAATACAGTATTGATGGTACATATAAATTATGATCTAGTCTTATCAAAAATCACAATACATTAATTTCGTATACACTAAATTATTATTTACATTATAAATTAAAAGAAATATATTTACAATTTATATTGTTCTTGTATTTACGAGTAGTTTGATAATTTTTTTTGAGATAGTGCATTATTGCTGAATTAATTGAATTTATGATTGTTATTTGGCAGATGATGAAGGGTCGTGGTCTCCTGTTAGTCCAAAAGGCCATAGAAGAAGTCACATAAGAAACCACACCTTCTGTTCAACAAATCAGCGTGGAAAAGAATGTCGAAATCATAAACGTTGCAGCATCAACCGAAGAGACGTCAGTGGTGTTATCATCAGCCAATGAAGCATCACATAGGGAGGTTCTGTTTTGGGTCCTGTTCCTATTTTATCTGATTATATAACATAGGCACAATCAAAGTATGCATCGTCTTCATCGCGAAGACGATTCATACTTTTATTGTGCCTATTGAACAAATATATCGGCCTCTTGTAATCCCTAGAAGAGTATTCTTCTTTCACCTCGTCTGACTCCAGCTCATCTTGATCTAACTGTAGCAGCTCAAGCAGTTCATCTTCATCAAACTGTAGCAGCTCAAGCAGTTCATCTGATGATGAATCCAATATACCGGGTAATTCTACAGCAAATATTCAAGAGGACTACGATTCTACTCCGAAAAACGTACCTACAACTTCTTCAGCCATTGACAGTGCTCAATCAGCGAACGAACCCAAGTTTAAATAAAAATAGAATAGAAGAGAAACCCAGCTGGCTGGAAGTCTTAGGCTCATATTCAGAGACGACGTTAAGCGTAAAGTAAAACTTACGCTTTCGTATGTCAAATGTAATACAAATTTGACTTACAGAAGCGTTACTTTACGCTTAACGTCGTCTCTGAATATGAGCCTAAGATTGCTAAGACATTGCGGAATAGCGGAAAATCGTATGTTTCTTTAACAAACCCCACGAAACTGATATCTGAGCGTTAAATTCGTTGACCTTGTACCGACAAATGCAGGTTAAAGTGCAAAACTAAAATTGACGAAATGGTAACACAAGGCACACATTTTGGAGAGACAAAGAGAGTACATAGGCCAAGAAATCAAACCGAAATGTAGGTATCTCACGACGTCATTCATAACAGTTGTTGGGTTATAACTGTGTTGTATCCAACCAATGTGCTATTTTAGTTTTTTTGATTAACAGAAGTTTTTTGAAGGTTTTTTGTTTTTGTGATTTACAATAAGGTTTATATTCTAAATATAAATACCCACTGCTTCAAAAAGTTATGTTTTATTTCATTTTTTATAGGTATATTCTTGAAAACAAAACAAATACGTCGTTGTTGTATATTGAGTATCAATAAAAAAACAGTAGAATAATAGTGCATCATTTCAGAATCAATCAGTAAAAAGCAAGTATTTCGAAATTTTTTTTTTTTATTTCAATCAGTGTCACCACAACAGTGAATTAAATAAACAAATGCATTATTCTGCTTTATCAATGCGTCTTGAATTTTTTCAACTATATAATACTAATGCGCATTGGATTCTTCATATGCAATGTTCATGATAATCGTAATAACTTTGACTGAACACGAGATAACGGTTTTTCGTCGATTCTGAAAAATGAACTATTTTGACTTAGTGCAGTCTCGATCTGGGTGTGCGATATAGTCGAATTGAAAACCTACTCCTTTGACAATGACAAAAAATCTACTTTCAGTTTAGCTATGAACCTAATTAAAAACCTAATGAAAGTCGTGCAGTTAAGAACGAGGCTACTCCATTAAACTTGAGAACAAAGATCAAACTTTTTCGAGACACCTGCGAAATTATGATCAGAAGCGAAAGTGACTTAATTAAAATTCTCCCGACTCGCTTATCTTTATAGACAGTTACACTTTTTTTAAGAAAAAGTGACGACCCTGCCTGAGACAAGTTGCAATTTGATATTCGCACCGACAAGTTCGGATGGAAACAAAATGTATGGGAATGCCGAATGACACAAGCTTTCGACAAATCGGGCTGTCATTAATGTCATTTCTAGACATTTGCTTTTGCGTTTGTCGATTCGAATGTCAAATTGCAACTTGTCTAGCCCCTCGGTGCTAACATGATCTTCCTAATACATTGTGTTGACGACGTCTGTGGTCTAGTGGTTCGAGTGGTTGCTGATCACGAGATCGTAGATTCGATTCCCAAAGAACACAATATCACAAATATGTGATGAATATAAAGTGTTTGCGTTTGTGTAGGTGTTTCTTATGTATTATAAGTATCTATTTACAAAAAAGTATATAAGTATTATATCCATTGTCTAATACTCATATCGGCGAACTGTGGGTGTACATTAGTACACCCCTTCGGTGGTGACACCCACAGGCGTGATGGTATACGATTGAAAAAGTCTACTTTAGGCAGGATTCTAAACCAGCGGACACTTTATTTAAAAATATCATGTAAGTATGTTTTCTTTTTAAATACACTAAAAATAACCTAATAGCAACTTCTGAGCGAGTCGATTAAAATTCAAAACATGTTTCACCTATACAACTGTGCTACTTTTCGTGTCTCATAGATTACCATACAATACCTTTTATTCGCCACAATACAGCTTTTTGGCAGAAACACGTAAGAATTCTGCCAAAACCTGCATACTGTTAGAATATGTGACAAGCGACTAGAAAGTTTAGCAAAGTTTCGCAGAAGTTCAGAGTGTTCGGCCGGGGGGTTCGGAATACCTTGTTTTATGTAGACTTATTCTCATATTCACGTGCGAGTTATTTTGGAATCTGAATTGTACTGGCTATGTTACCAAATTTTATATCACCATACCATCACGACTGTATTCCTGAAGGGTAATAGGTGCACTAATGTACACTCACAGTCGCCAAGCTGCTACTAGAAATTTCACAGATAAACCAACAAGACTTTGCTCAACCCGGGAATCGAATCTAGAACCTCACACTCAGTAGGTAGTCTCTTTTAATTCAATATATTTTATTTTTACCATAAAATTGAACTTATTAAAGCAGTCAAAAATTCTGTGTATGGAATTTTGAATCCATAAAATTCATATTTTGGAAATAAAATTCATGTTATATTTTGGAAATATTGATTTTATTAAATTGATTAACGTCGGAATTAAAATAATTATAAATACAATGCGATAAAATCCCATCTATTTCCATAGAATGAATGTCTAATATCCGCGTAAACATCAGAAATCCGAAATAAATTCCATTTTATTTAAAAAATATAGCTAGTTTTGGTGAATAATATCTCCACATAAAACCTCCTCTCTTAAATCACATCTCACAAATTGGGGCCTTTTCTTTCAGTTTGCTAGTACATCTGGCTTGGAGCCATTTCACACTTCGGTAGCCAATATCGGTGACCTTCGCTTAGGACATCGTCTGCTGACGAATGTACCTTTAGATAGACAGGCTAAGGTCAAGGACGGCCCAGAAGTTTTACGTAAGACTGAGTCTGTAACGGGCGTGAAATATGCTTATAGACTGTCGACCTAACTTCGTCGTGAATTAATTTTCTTAATAATTTTAGCGAAAGAAAATATCGCAATCTTAGGCAGGATTGGAACCTGCATCTTCAGACACTGCAAAGATGAGATAGCATAACATACCATCACGCTTTTATTCCCCAAGGGTTAGGCAGAAGTGTACTGCTGTACACCGACAATTCGCCGACATGTTCAGTCCCACGTAATACGGGGCCCCACCTATTGCCATCAACCTGACACTAATCCAGACTGCTACTGGAAATTTCACAGAGAAACCAACAACACTTTGCTTGACCTAAGAATCCAATCCAGGAAATCTAGTGTACACTCAATAGACCAATGGGCAGTCAGAGATGAGGGCTCTAAAAACACAATAGAACAACATTCAAAATAAGCATCTAATAATGTATAGTTCTGACTACAAAATAAGTAACTCAGAGATACTTAAAAACGAACAAACATAATTCTACAAAAAAGCCAGGATAAGGAACAATATAAACCAAAATTCGTGCCAGAAAAGTAAGTTTTGAACACTTTTATATGGCTTTACGTAGTACAGTGGGCTAATACGTTCAGGTTGTCTTCTTTGCCAGTAAGTTTCGATATAAATCGTTGGAAGGAGTGTGGTCTAGGAGATAGCCAGAAATTTTGGCAGGCGGCCCCACGGCCACCTCTAGAGGACTACTTTTGCACGACAAAATCGCCTTGGCTTGTTGCTAGAAGCTCCAAACCGTGTAATAGTGAGAATTGAATTCTTTGTTTTAATGCTAATACTGGCAAGCATTTTAATGTTATATTGTGCCGTGTTTGTGTACCGTGCCAATATGGAGTAGGTTAAAAAAACTGTTGATATTTAATTCGGGTAGAAGAGTATGTAAGTAACGAGGATTGAGAAAGGTATTTTACAAATAGTTTGGGCATGCAGAGGGTATAAACGGAGATTGACGAAACAAGTAACTGACGAGCAAGCATGGAGAAGTTGATGAGCATAGATAAAGTGAAATTTGTGTGCCAGAATCGTAAAAGATTTTATGAGAGTATAATCAAAGAACTAGCAATGATTTCACCTTTAATGATAATTATTAATGGGATGGGACGATCTATAAATATATTATTGGTGAGTACACCGATCTTGTATGAGGTCCTTATGTAAATCTAACTAAAAAATGGCATCTTATATACGCCACTCATTTTTTCATTGATCATAAGCTTAATCAAATATAGTATACCTTATCAAATTATGAATACACGAGTATAATAGTGTATGAACAAAATCATTGCTCAAAATATTAATTATATTTAAATGTACAGCAACTTTTGTTAGCACTGTATATTGAATTGATGAATTATCATATTCACCTGTTGAACGGCAGGTAATATCATTAAGTTATTAATATTTTAAATGGATTTTATGTTTGAATTAATTTATTAAGGTTTAAAAATCGGTTGCATAATATTTATCATATTTAACGCTCATATTTCCCGAGAGGAAACTAAGCAACTAACTAATTAAGCAGAGGTGTACTAATGCACACCTAGAGTCCGCCGATGTGTTTACTTCCCATATAGTAGAGGGTGAGCTTATTTTAGCGTAGTTGCTATATATCTGTTAAATATTTTGTATATAAAACATGTACAGCGCCTCAATTTTCCTACAACATATTTAATAGATACGCTACCGATTATTATCGGTCACTCATTTGAGTACAGATTAATATAAAAAAAATCACAGTAGGTATTATTTCAGCAATTTAATTTTGTTTCTTGAAATTGGATTGTTTAAATAAAAAAATGTGCGCTACGGTGATTATGTAGCACATCTGCTACGCGATGCTACGAGAGCTACGAAGCTACGACACTGCTACGACACTGCTACGACACTGCTGCGACACTGCTACGACACAGCTAGAATATAATAGAATAAAATATCATTTATTTTCAAGACTACGGTGATATACAGGTGTTACAGTGTTTCTTTACAGCATATTCTGCCAAGTGTGGCGTGGAAATATTTGAATGTTACAGGCAGTTATGAATGAGTTATTTAATTTACTACATCGTACCATGTCATAGTTAATAGTAATTAATAATGCAAACAAAAATGTCCATAAATAAACAGCGCGAATTACATACATTTTACTTAAGAATAACATCATATTTTATCACTTAAATATTCATTAATATTATAATATACTTTTTCTTGCAGTAACTTACATAATGTCCTACGAAACTGCCTCAGTGGTAGATTTCTTATAATATTTGGAAGATGATTAAATAACTTTACAGACATACAATAGGAATTTCTTTTACATATCTCTAGTTTTATCTGTGCTCATGCTACGACACTGCTACGCCATATATTCTTTCAAATTTACACATAGGTTTATAGGGTTTCGTACCTGAAGGGTGCCAAAGGGACCCTATTAATAAGCCTTCGCTGTCCGTCCGCCCGTCCGTCCGTCTGTCAGCGGGCTGTAGCTCATGAACCGTAATAGGCAGCGATTTTAAATTTACACAGAATTTCTATATAATAACAAATACCAATTTTATTGATACTAGTTAAAAATGGTACTGAACTCTTTGTGTCAGTCCGACTAGCACTTCACCGGCTTTATATTACGGTATGTAAAATTATTTTGACAGGGTTGTGGCATAATCCTGTTTACCAAACACTTTCTTTTTTTAACAAAACGCGTTAGAAACTTCGCAAAGAAACCACATCTTCAAGAAACGTTGACTGCTCAGTCAGCATCGGTAATAGCTATAGAATTATTCATGACCGGTATCCTGGATCATATCTTTATCTGGTGTAATGGCGGGAGAGATGGGCGCTCCGTAATGATGCGATTGTTGCTACTCTCGCACGTTTTCGTGTTTAAAGTTAAACTGCTATTGTGATATTATATAATGATATTGTGGATCTTTCTCTCTGTGGCCAGCAATTTGACATTGGAATCGATAAACCAATAGAAAAAAAAATAATGTAATGGAAATGACATTAGTGACAGCCCTACATTTTGTTTCTATTCGTTTGTCGATTCGAATATCAAATTGCAACTTGTCTATCTTACTAATATTATAAATGTGAAAGTTTGTGAGGATGGATGGATGGATGGATGTTTGTTACTCTTTCACGCAAAAACTGCTGAACGGATCTGGATGAGATTTGGCACAGAGATAGATTATAGTCTGGAATATAACATAGGCTACTTTTTATCCCGGTAAAATGTATGGTTCCCGTGGGATAGCGGGTGAAGCCGCTGGCGGAAAGCAAGTCACCCATAATCCCTCTTGTACTGAGACTTTAATTGTCCCACTGCTGGGCTTGGATCTCCCCATGCCCAGCAGTGGGACAGTAAAAGTATGGGTTGATGATCATTACTAATATGATCATAGTACCATCATCATGCTAGTATTCCAAGAAAGGTTAGGCAGAGATGTACATACTAATACAGATACTAATGACCGTTTGTCGGTATGTTTCGGTTTTTTATTTTAAACTTATTTTCCAAAGGTTCCAAAGGACCAACTCGGGAGACCACCCTGTCAAAATAACAAAAAATCTAATAAAAACAAGCTCTGTGATGTTGGAAAATGTATTGCAGGCGGGACAAGCTGTTCGTTCATAAACAAAATTGTTTCTTTGCTTGTCCCGCCTGCAATACATTTTCCAACATCACAGAGCTTGTTTTTATTAGATTTTTAGTTAGTAGTTTTTACGCAGTCGGGTTTTTTGTTTCTTTTAATAATTGATTTTATTTCCTTCTTTTTAGTTTATAAATCATCATAGAATCACTAGATAGATCCTAAATGATGATTTAAAATATTAATTGATACAACTAAAGATCATTTTCAAAATCAGTTCGCACATTAAAGCGTATAATATCCACCATATTGTTTTTTTTTTAATTTCATGTACCCAGTGACAGTCGTGCCATCAAGACGAATCTAATGAGGTGTCATTTATCTAAATCCGTTGAGCCGTTGAGTAGTTACGACCGGACATAGGAACGGACATACATACATACGCGTCAAACACATAACCCTCCTCCTTCGGCAGTCGGATAAAAAGAAGTTTTTGAATCTAAAATGGAAATAGGCGAACATACGTAAAAATATATAATATATGTATACACATCCTAACTGAGAACTTCCTCCGATTATCCGTAGGTTAAAAATCAAACATAATATGTAATTAATTTAATATAAAAAAAATATCTTCAATTTCCCGTATAAAAAATAAGCTAAAAAATTATTTACATCGAAAGGAGCCACCTTTCCGGGCCATTAGACGTTTATTATATTTTTATTTTCCGATCAGTGCTCAAAGTAACGAGTGAACTGAATGCGAACTATTCAGAAGCCGCGTTAATGTACGGTACAAAGGAAATTATGATAAAATTTACACGAGAAATAACCGGTGCGGGCCTATGGGGTTTTTTCGAGGTTATTATGGTACATTTATGTATTTAGGTAGTGTATATGAATGCTGGTAGAATTTAACGGGCTTGTTAAAATAAAATAACTTAAATAGTTTTTTATTACGAACCTATGTGTAATTAGATATTTGTGTCGTCCAACTAGTATCGTATAGGTACATTGAAAAGAAACTGTTACTTGAATGACGTGTGCTTAAAGAGCTCAACTAATTAATACATTAATGTATATCACCTATAGTCCTATACACAAAGTTATATGCCATATAATCATTATTAATAACTAGCTTTCCGCCAGAGCGGCTTCACTCTCGTGATCTGTGTATTTCTTATAAATTGTAGCCCTACGATACAAAAATACAAAATAGTTTATCTCTTTATCCAAGGTTACAAACAAACATTTGTGATTGGAGTCTCCCTTTAAGCAAGTGATGCCTGTGTTAGGCGACTCGATACTCGGTCAAGACGTGGTTTTCTAATGGCGAGAGAATTTTACAAATCAGTACAATAGTTTTGGAGCCTATTAAATTGAAACAAACAAACAATAAAATCTTTCCTTTTTAACCCCCGACGCAAAAACGACGGGGTGTTATAAGTTTGACGTGTCTGTGTGTGTGTGTGTGTGTGTGTGTGTGTGTGGCATCGTAGCTCCCGAACGGATGGACCGATGTTGATTTTGTTTTTTTTATTTGAAAGGTGAATTAGTCGGGAGTGTTCTTAGCTATATTTAATGAAAATCGGTCCAAGATGGCCGCCGCTACAAAATAGCGAATTACATATTTTTTCACAACTCCGTCATTATGGGTATCAAATGAAAGGGCTTGTCTAGTAGAATACTATACACTATGATACATTTCAAATCCAAGATGGCCGCCACCACAAAATGGCAAATTACATTTGGTGTCGGGGGGTTTTCTAAATTTTTAATTTTTATAATATTAGTAGAGATAAGAATAAATAAGATCAAGGGTTTTTTTCGTACATAACTTTAAAAATCATACATATATTTAAAAAATACTACTCTACCTCCTATATTTTAAAAAAGTCTACCTTAAAAGTAAAACCTCAATTTTTTCTAGGTTCCTCTCAACAGTCCCAATGATTTAAAAAACACACTTCATCAATGCCAATACATTTGGAGTTATAAAATTTTCACACACAATTCCGTAATGTAATCCAGTTTAAATAATTCCACGGCCTGAGGCCTGAGGTGATACGGCGTGTCGGCTTGAGATAGCGTTTAGGCCGATTTCTTGGCACCGAGCCCTCAATAACTGAGGCCTGGACTCGGCCTGGCGTATTCTATATACGCTTGCGAAGGAGAGACGCTTTGCTTAAAGACTGTGATTGGTTTGTTATAATGTGAGTGGTTTTAGGATATATTAATATCATTTGACGATGTCTGAAGTCTATTGGTTCTATCTCGGACTGCTGATTACGAGGTCGTCAGTTTATTCCAACAGGACACGAGTATTTATGTGAAGTATAGGTTTGCATATGCAAATTATAAGTATATGTTTCTAAAAAAAGGGACATAAGTATTTTATATGTTGTCTAGTAAGTACCCACAGTAAAAGGTCTGCTTAATTTGGGATTTGATAAAATCATTTGAAAAAATATTTTTACTGGGGTTCTGAAAAGTTTGATTACCAGATATCCTAAGGATAACAGCAACGGTGGTAGTCAAACTTTTCCAGACCCCCAGGAAAAAATATTTTTTGGTAATTTTACACAGTGCCATCTAATCCCAAATTAAGCAGATCTTTTACTATGGGTACTAGACAATGTATAAAATACTTATAAACTTTATTTCTATTATAACTGACGACTGTTCTAGGCGATTGTATAAGAACAGGTAGATACTCCCTGTACGTGCTCTCCGAGGCACAAAGATAGAATGCTAAGAATGGTACACATCTAGCCAGTAACCGCTGCATGTACCTATAGTTTAACCTTGCTGATCGATATATAAGCGTGGTTAATATAAAAACAAATGAAACTCAGCCACTCCCCCTAAGAACAATTAAAAATACCCGATATTATACCTAACCGTTCGAAATATAAAATTTAATAGGCTGGCTATAAACGATTTTTGCCCAACAAACCGTTTACCAGAATAGGTATGTACTGTCCCAAAATTGCGTTCGGGTTGCGAGCAAAAAATTTATTATAAAATTTAGCTTCTGGCCACAGCATAAAGTTCGGTAAACTTTCGTACACAACAAAAAGGAGCGATAGGAGGTCAAGTTATAATAGTTTGTGTTACGCAAGGTGACGGGGTGTGAAGTGACGATGCGAGTATTCTGAACACAGTATTTATCTTGTAACCCGATTAGGTATTAGTGGCAATCGCCAGAGCCCATCGAGAAGTGAAGGCAATATCGAAGTTACTATAGGTAACTCCAATAATATAATAAATATTATGGGACACTTTTGACATCACAGCACCATCTAGTCCCAAACTAAGCAGAGCTTGTACTATGGGTACTAGACAATTAATGGATATAATACTTATACCCTTTTTTTTGTAAATACGTACATGTAATACATATGGAACACCCAGACAAACACAAACACTCAAGTTCATCACAATAAATATTTGTGTCCTGTGGACCTCGTGATTAGCAGTCCGGTACTGGAACCACTAGACCACAGACGTCGTCAAAATTCTTCACGTTATCAATTTTTTTTTGCTTTTTATAAATAGAACGCATCCTCACTTAACATCAGGTAAGAGAGCGGTCAAACGCAAGCCTATCATAATAAAAATAAAGTATACGGTCTGTTTTTCACGACCTCTGGATAACCGCTACCTGCTGGATAAATTAAAAAATGGAACATAATTTGTATGTAAATTATCTGCCAAGTAATTTAACAGGAACTCACTGCAAGTTGGTAAACATGATGTAATTATAATTGTGAGTATGAAAGTGAAAATCTACAACCGAATTTTTTGCATCGTCAGTAACTCTATAAGATGGAATTTATGAAAACGGAAATAAATTGGGCTATCCAGAGATGGTGCTAGATAACCACTAACCGCTAAAAATTAAAAATTGTAACAAAATTTGTTATGACATCATCTGTCAAGTAATTTAACGGGCAATTACTAGATCGTGAAACAGGCCCTAATTCTTCTGATAAATATTATTATTTTATAATTATTATAGTGGTCAAAGCGTCTGGTGTACCGAACCAGAAGACGCAGGTTCGAATCCTGCCCGCTAGCCGATTTTTTCCTTCATCAAAAATAAAATATAATTATGGCAAACTAACGATATACATCCTAAACATCATCAGCTCTCGTCCTATAAACTCAAGTCCTTCAACAAAACTCAT
Source organism: Acronicta psi (assembly GCA_946251955.1). Taxonomy (NCBI): domain Eukaryota; kingdom Metazoa; phylum Arthropoda; class Insecta; order Lepidoptera; family Noctuidae; genus Acronicta; species Acronicta psi. The sequence goes on along the minus strand of OX276475.1, from coordinate 1,240,774 downwards.
TTGGTAAGTTAAAGAAGTGTTCACGGATGATAGGCATATCAAATTATCCGTGTGTGTAGAGGTAATTAATTAAAACCGAGAAGCATCAACGAGGTCTTCAGATTCCCAAACTATCGGCTTACTCGACTTCCTGCGACCTGGAATGTTCGGGATATTAACCTCTGCAAGGAGGGTGTAAGGTACAGGCTACTTTTACAACCGACGAAAAACCGAAGGAAGTTCTCAATTTTTTTCCGCTAATTGTCGACCACTTTTCAACCGACTTCAAAAAAAGGAGGAGGTTCTCAATTCGACTGTATTTTTTTTATTCGAAAGCTGGTGCTTACAGATTGATCCCATAAATTTTTTATCGAAATCCAGATAAAAAAAAATATATTTTTTTTTTTAAATTTTCGTCGATATTTTTATCTGGATTTCGATAAAAAATTTATGGGATCAATCTGTAAGCATATATACATATATACATAGATGATATTATGGTAATTTGGAGGCGGTGCCAAACTACTAATTTAATTTAAATATGACTTTCGTTGATTGTCTGTTTGGCACCGACTCAAAATTAGTTATTTATTGCTTTTTAGTTCTTATGTGTTTTTGGAGGCGGTTTGTTTTTTGTTTAAAAATAATTTATTTTAATTACCCTACCTTTCGACCGACGGTTATTTTATTATTTCTATGTGGTAGAGAAATAACAAAGCTATTTGTATATATTTTTATTTGAAAGGATATACCCTTGAAGTGGTACCACATAAAGAAAGAAAAATTCCGTCCCTAAGGCCCGCTATTCATCAATATTTAAACATTTTTTAAATTAAATTTAAACACTATTTAAATATGATTAAGAATGTAAGAACACGACGTCTGTGGTCTAGTGGTTCGAGTACCGGACTGCTGATCACGAGCTCGTGGGTTAAATTCCCACAGGACAAATATTTATGTGTTGAATGTAAATGTTTGTGTTTGTCTGGGAGTTACCTATGTATTATAAGTATGTATTTACAAAAAAAAAGTATATAAGTATTATCTCCATTGCCTAGTACCCATAGTACAAGTTCTGCTTAGTTTGGGACTAGATGGTGCTGTGTAAAATGTCCCAGAATATTTAACATTCTTAATCATATTTAAATTGTGTTTAAATTAAATCTTAAAAAATAATCAGCAAAACAACAAAATGTATGAAACAGTTGATATATTTTTTTTCTAATTTCATTGTTGGCTCCATAGTAAAAATCGTTCATAATGATCAGTACAATGCCATCCTTCTGTATCTAAAACGGCTAAATACTAAAGCTTATATTCAGTGACGTCGCTAAGCGTAAACTTACGCTTCCGTATATCAAATTGTAATACAAATTTGACATAAGGAAGCATTACTTTACGCTTAGCGTCGCGTCTGAATATTAGAATTAGTCACCGTGTATGTATAATTGTATATTATCTATAATCCATCTCCATTCTTCCATCGAACCACTAGGCGTCGGAATTGTCTCCACCGCTATGACGTAGACGTTCCACCTTGCCGCACTAACCGTTTCGCTTCATCATTCCTTGTGCGCACAGCGAAGTTGTGGAATTCTCTTCCAGTGACTGTGTTCCCTGACACCTACAACATGGGTCTTTTCAAGGCCAGAGTGAATGGCCATCTTTTAGGGGGGCGCGGTCCATCTTAGACCATATCTACACTTATCATCAGGTGAGATTGTGGTCAAGCGCAACACCATCAACGATAAAAAAAAACTACTAGCTGACCCAGCAAATTTCGTGCCGCCAATAAAAGTTTCCTTACCGTTTAAACTTTAAACCTTCCCTGGACTTCCACGAATATTTCAAAACCAAAATTAGCCAAATCGGTTCAGCCGTTCTCGAGTTTTAGCGAGACTAACTGAATTGCAATTCATTTTTATTTATATAGATAATATTACCTATTATAAAAAAGTTTGTTTGTTTGTTTGGTGGAACGTGCTAATCTCAGGAACGAGGAAGGATATAGGCTATATATTATCACGCTACGACAAAAAGGAGCGGAGTATCAATTAAGTGTTGGAAAAACGGGAGGGAAAATTGAACTTTTACGGGCACGAAATCGCGGGCAATAGCTAGTTAAATATAATTAGGAAATAAGTGACCTTTCCGCTCTCGCTTATGGTTTGGACAGAGACTTAATAATTCCATAACTACCGCTAGATCTCTATGGTACTCTATTAAAACACGATAAATTGTTGATCACGGTGCCAAATTTTATAACTATGGTAATGCTATGTTGATACTCTGATTAATTAATACATTGTTGTGTTTGGGCTACAGTATGATGTTTGTTAATAAGTGAAATAAACGGTTAAATCAATGCTTATATCTTAATAAACTACAATGTGAAACTCGTGGCTGCTACGCTTAAGGTCGTGGGTTCGATTACCAGGGAAATTCTCAGTAGCACCTCGAAGTTTGGATTCCTATTACATGGGACCTAAACACATCGGTGAAATATGGGTTTACTAATAGTACCTACATCTCTGCCTAACCCTTTCGTTAAAACAAGCGTGATGGTATGTTATGTAAAAAAATATAATTATAATTATAAATTGACACACATTAGCCGACTTTGATTATAAAATAAACAATGATTTCTCACATTATTTTATTAAAATAGCCAGAGTCCATACCCCTAACTAGACCTATCACATTTGTACTATTAAAACAAAACACAATACATACATACTTAATAAAAAACTAAACACGCCAGTCGATAAGTAATCGAAAAACTAGAAAAATTTAATAACACCGTATAAAATTAAACACGGTACTTACTTCGTATAATTGGCGTAAATAAATTGCACCGTAATCTTATAAAAAGGCGAATCAAATATTCTTTTATCACGATATGTGCATATTTATAGCGATGACGTCACATTGCGGCGAGACAAGGGTCAACGCAGAGGCAAAACGCCGAGGTAAAAAACAATTGACTACCTACTACTGACAATTAAAACCCATTCTTAATTTTAACAAATAAAGTTGATAATCGAATACAAGCAATCGTCTGCACATCTTCTTCGAACTTCTTCGTGTTCTATTTTCAAATCTATTCTATGCTAACAATAGGTTAACTAGTAGAAAGATGTTGCTTGCTAGACAAAAAGCCATCTTATTTACATCGAGCCTAGGTGCGTAATTAGTGCGACGAGAGGCATGGCTCTGATGGAAGTCTGTTGGTTGCATCGGACCACAGCCCGTCATAGTCGTACTGAATGTTACTGATCCCATAGCCATAACATATAGGGCAAGGAAGGGCATGAAGGGCATGAAGTCCGACAATTACGGCAGTAATTTCAATTCAAATACTTACCTACTCTTTAATCTCTGCATCTACACATCAAGCTGCATCATCCCCATTCCATTCACAACAATTGTTACTGTTAACACACATATTTTTTTAAAAGAGTATCTATGGAGTTTCTTGCCGGCCGGTTTCTTCTCCATAAGACTCACTTTTTTTTACCGTGCAACTAGTTTAACGTTTAAAAATACATATTTATATGGTCTAATTGAAATGAAAATATTATAATTTGAATTTGACAATCTCAATGGACTCATACCTGCTGCCTCTCCAGATGGCATGAGGATTTTGCGAATCCAACAAAAAGGTTAGTATTTTCATAGGGGCAATTATCCAGTGGCTAAGATTTAGTAACTCTTAGTAAGCAATAGATTATGACTTTGAAATAAACTAGTTGCCTATTTAGATTGCACTTAGATGTGCGGTACCCGCGAGGCTAGACCGATTTGCCTTTTATGTATGTGAATTTGGTAACAATCCGAACAATATTGCAAAATACCTATCCCACTTTCTGAGCTCATATCACGAAAAGAGATAGGTTTTAGGCGTACAATAAAACCTATGCATTTCTTAGACCATTTATTGTAATAAGAGGGTTGATTTTTATCCTTTCTTGCCAAGAATACTACAAAAATAATAACGAAAGTGGGTAGATAGGTAGACCGCTTTGAACACAATTATCCACCGTAAAATATACCTTATTACTTTACAATAAAGCACTCGCATATACACTCACTGTACAGTTTGACGGTATCTATAAAAGCAATAATAGTGGGGACTCACCAGAATATCACCATCACGTCGTCTTTAACACCAGTTATGAAAGGAATCCTTAAAATGTCCACAAAACACAACATTTTGAATTTCGAACGAACCGCGACGCGACGCGAACTAAATCGGTGAAATGTTTGAGGGTACCTACGCTACATCTTACTCACTGCAATAGGATTACATTATTTTAACACTTAATCACTTTATCACTATAACAACATAATTATCATTACGAATTTAACTGGTTAGACAATAAATTTTAAATATTAGTACAAGAAAATGGCAGCGGCACGCGCCCCGCGACGCCAGGCGCTGTGCGTGCGACTATAACTTTTTTTTTACTGGAGAAGGCGTTTGACTACGTGTCATACAGCCAATCACAAAATTGTAGATTGACATTTTTCATTTGATTTCGAGTCCGAGCCACATTTGAAAATCGAACAGTGATTTTTTATTTTTAGTTGTGCCTATTGATACAGTGCGCCCAGGATATTTTAGTGTTTCAGATCACTGCCACCACAAAAGATTAGCGCACTATTCTTTTGATGTGGTCAAGATAAATATTTATTTATGAACTTTTTTTTTTTTTAATTGTATTTTTGCATTAACAAAATGATGAATGTTAATTATGTCTGGAAATATATATTTTGGCAAATCAATCAGGAAGACAGCGATCTCGCCAACTCTTTAGATCAAGATACAGTGTTATGTCCGTACCGTCCGTCCGTCCGTTAGTCCTTAGACGGACGGTTCATCCTTAGTTGGAAGAAAATTAAACACCTTGCATTTTTCTTTTAATTTTAATTATTATCTCCACACGCTACCAAAATACCGTATGGATCTAAATAAAGGCTCTGAATTGGATTCCCAGTTCGAGCAAAGTGATATTAGTATCGCAGTATGAAAATGTACTATCAGTTGTCTGTCATTTTTTATAACACAAACGAACTTTAGACAATGTACTATGCTTTCTATGAGTACACTGCTTAACTTCAAATCGATATTTGAATGAATAAATCTCCACAAAAGCACATTCTGTCTTCGGACTACTAAATTATTTCTATCGCTGGACGACAATAGCTAGAAATCGAACTCTAAATGTATCCCTGTCATTCATACTTCGTCCACTCGTTTAATATTTTAGAAGTGTGAGTAGTCGACTGGAATAACATTGCTGTTATCATAGTTAGGTTGATTTTCCAGTCTGCCTAATCGAAATAATTATAACAAAAATAAATAATTATCAATATGCTTTTTATAAATAAATATCTTGGGACATTTTTACACAGCACCATCTAGTCCCAAGCTAAGCAGAGCTTGTGCTATGGGTACTAGACAATGGATATAATACTTATATACTTTTTTTTTGTAAATACATACCTACTTATAATATAAGAAACACCCAGACAAACACAAATACCTAAGTTCATCACATAAATGTTTGTGTCTTGCGGGAATCGAACCCACGACCTCGTGATCAGCAGTCCGGTAGTCGAACCACTAGACCATAGACGTCGTACGTCGTCATCGATATAATAATAACAAAAATAAATAATTATCAATATGCCTAACTGTTTTCGAAAATAACGTTAAGTCCTTGGTCCCGATTGTCATACGAAACGCATATAAAAACGGTAGTGGTCCAAATGAATGCTGCGCTAAAGTAAGTTTTGAGTTCGATTCTCAGGAGTGTTATTGGGGTTGTTATGAAATTCTTACTAGTAGCACGGAGTTTGGGTTTGTGCCCCGGTGCGGCAAGTGGTAATACCAATAGGGTCGCCTCCTTTTTAGTGGGACCTAATACCAGCAAACTGTACTCATAAGTATCATCATCATCAACCCATTAATTGTCCCACTGCTGGGCACGGGTCTCCTCCCAGTATGAGAGAGATTAGGCCGTAGTCTACCACGCTGGCCTAATGCGGGTTGGCAGACTTCACATGCCGTCGGAAATATCTCTCAAGCACTCATAAGTATACCTGTACTTAACCCAAAGAATACAGGCGTGATGATTAAATCCATGCTATCAATTTGTTGAATAAAAACACTCTTTTCATGAATGTTTCGACTGCGCTGCAAATGAAAAGCATCATACACACACGGTCTTTATTAATGCCGCTATTAAGCAAAAGATATATTTAATTACACTCGTCGGCGACACGCTTACAACTCCACATTCAATATTGAAATGCGACTTTTTTTATTTGCGATTATTTTTTATTTTTATTTGTACACAATATTTTATTTCTTTGATTTGGGTTGACATTACGCGTTCTGTACTTATTATATTTAAAGCAACGTCAGCATTAATTGAATGTTAACAGGATACCACTATCACGCGTCTGATTTTCACATTTTCGCAAACCAGACCAGCCAGACCTCTATAATAAAGAGGTCCATCTACATAATACCTATATATCAAGAAGAGGTGGTGAATATCATGAATCCATAGTGCTAATGGAAGAGCGGTTTTTAATCGACAATGTCATACTAGATCTATACGGATCCCAAAAAGGTAGTACATCAAATCAAATTATTTTTATATTAACATAATATGAATATGGTTGTCGAAAGGTAAAGCAGATTCATCACATACCTACTCAATGTATAAAACAAACGAGTATAAATCGAATGAGCTTTACCTCTAGAAATTAATGAGTTGTTGATGATAAAAGTGATTGATACATGAATTAGGTACTATTTAATAATAATATTATTTATAATCTACAAACATTGCCTTACTGATAGACTATGTCCTTTAAATAATAAAATGCATAGAATACTTTGAATCCCGGAGATTTTTTTGATATTTTAATAGAAGTAAATTAAATTTTTATTTTGAGTTTCGTGAAAATAGGTTGGTAAGACTCCTCAGACCTCTTTACATACTCAAATAAAACTTTTTAGGATTAAAAAACCCTTTTAACTTCAGCAGTCCTCTCCCAATGTTATTTTAACTTAACTTACCAACCTGACCCTCCTTATCCTAATCTTGGCTAAGTCAAACACAACTAACTCACTGTAAATATTAACACTGAGTTACGTATGAAGTTCAAAGACGTACTACAAGATGTCAGAAGTCCTTTAACAGAGAAAACCGACGACGACGTATGTAGTCTAGTGGCTCGGGTACCGGACTGCTGATCACGTGGGTTCGATTCCCACAGGACACAAATATTTATGTGATGAATATAAAATGATTGTGTTTGTCAGGATTTAGGAATGTATATAATACTTATATACTTTTTTTGTATTTACAAAAAAAAAATATAAGTATTATATCCATTGTCTAGTACCCATAGTACAATCTACATGCTTAGTTTAGGACTAGATGGTGATGTGTAACATGTCCCAGGGTGTTTACTGTTTATTTATTTAAAAATATATCGTGTGAGGACGATTTAAGGATCGGCAACGCATTAGCAACGCCTCGGGTATTTCAGGTGATGGCGGCGATGACAACTTACCCTCACGTGGCTTGTCTCCTTGTTTCCCATTAATTAGTGGTCAAACGTAAGCCCATAGTGTATAAAAAAAAACAGTTGAAGCATGCCTTGCTCATCATAAACTTTATCAAACAGTTTTAATCCTTTCTTTACCCAAATAAATCCCAAAACACGTCAATACTACAGCAACATTGAAGCGCATCTTGAGACACAAAACAGACTACACACATAAAACATGGCGGCGACCGTTCCATCACGACGGAAGCTCCGCAACACCACATTTGCATTTTATTAAAATCTCAATTTTATTTTTGAACGTCAGCCTTCAAATGCACGCTTTTATGGAAGATTTCAGATGTCTCCCTTAATTAATTCTTGGCTGTTTTAGATTTTAATCATGCCCGTCTTTTGATTAGGTCTGGCAATAAAGCCGGTGGATCTGATTAGATGTACCAGGGGTTCATAAAACAGTGGGATTGTGAAAGATTGTGGCGGTTTAATTTGTACGGATTACGCTGGATCGGATTCTTGTTGTAAAAGTAAGCTCGATTTAGTACGTTCGTTCTTTATTGGTCTGGAGACAAAAACATAACTCCTGAACGGTTATGCGATTCTAGTACTTACCTCAACTCCTACTTTATTGTGTGCTTTTTATGAAGATATCATAATACCTTGCGCGTTTATACGTTTACGTATACTGTAAAAAAACTGAAACGAGGGACTAGGCAGACCTGTACACCTGGAGGAAGATTTCGACTGGCGAGCGGGGCTCGCGGTGGCTTAGTGGTCAGAGCGTCTGGTGTACCGAACCAGAAGACGCAGGTTCGAATCCTGCCCGCCAGCCGATTTTTTCCTTCATTAAAAAAAATCCCTTGATATTTTTCTTTTTATGTCCCATGTAATAAGGGGCAAGCCTATTGCCATAGGGCATAAAATCAGTAACAGTGTTTTTTTTTTAAATTCAGAATAGGCCTACGTTTGACCGTCAGTTCGGCGAAACAGCGATCTACGATGGATCACGCTTGCCTAGAAGAAACCGATTCATTCATGATTTAAAGATCACGAATAAATCGGATTATCGGATCGGATCACGACTTACTTATACTCGAACACAGTACTTGACGGTCAGTAGCCACACTAACTCAAATGTAAAAACCGTAATAAAATTGTGGCGAACAGAACCCACAAACACACAACACATCAAACACCGCCAACAAAATTTGTCAACATAAAAATTCAAAACTATAAAAATCCGACACAAATTTTACGATTCACTACGAGAAATTTTTAATGTGAAAACAGAGTCCATTAGTCAGTAAAGTTCTCTGAAGCGGCGACGTAGTTTCATAGCCAAAACAAACCATGAATCATTGCCAAAATTCTCGTGACGGCTAGGGGCTGCATTAGCCGGGACTATCTGCGTGTTACATTTTATAGGCACTTGTGTTCTTGCTAACAGAATTCAGCAATGCAGAAACAAGCTGTGTACTGCTTTGTTTTGCGAATATCACGTTATATTAACATCTAGTTATTGTATAAATTAGTGGTAAAAGAGAACAGAGTTCAGTCAGTGATTTCATATTATTACGCATGTATTTCTCGAAGGGTTATGCAGAGGCACAAATCCAAAATGCTTCTGAGAATTTCCTACTAAACCCCAAAAACACATTTGCTCGACCTGGGAATCAAACCTGGTACCTTTAGCGTAGCAGTCGCAATTACGACGACTAGACTAATGAGGCTTTATGAAACTTTAATTATTGAAATAACGTTTCTGTTATAAAAACTTTAATTACTGAAATTACGTTTTTGATTCATGTTTGTTTAGAATGACAACTCAGACAGTATGTAAAAATCGAAGAAACTTACAAAGTAACAAAGTTACGAATATAATGATTATACTCAGTCGAATTGAGAACCTCTTTTTTGAAGTCGGTTAAAAATATCGCTAACCTAGCCTATCATATTATTGTCTGAAACATTATTTCAGCATTTTCCCCTCGTCTAAGCATCTTATATGCTATCTACCGACCTGTCAGCACCGTTTAGGTCGGCAATAAATTAAAATAATGATAAAAAATGTGACCGCGTCCCAAGCAATTTGTTTTTGAAATATTGTCCTTACGTAAACCGTTGTTAAGAAGAAAGGCGCATCTTGTATGAAGTTTAATAAACATAAATAATCTGTAGACATACATTTATCATATTATTATACAAATTAAGCTATAAATCTAGAGATTATAAACTGTCGGAAGATTATGTATATAATTCTTCTGAACGTGTATGCTATCTAAACAGCTAAAACAACAGATTTTGTTTTTTTGTGTAGTTTGGTCATTTGATAGTATACATTTACAATTAGCTAGGTATGTCTGGTCCTATAGTACCTACAATGGCAAGTTATATATATTTTTTACCTTTTTATTTAACATAGCTTCCCTCCAGCGGCTTCGCCCGCGTAGTCTTGATAACTTTTTCCCCCCATTTTTGCAACATTTTTCATTGATACTCCGCTCCTATTAGTCGCAGCGTGATGGAATATAGCTTATAACCTTCCCCGATAAATGGGCTATTTAACACTGAAAGATTAAAATCGGTCCAGTAGTTTCGGAGCCTATTAAGTATAGATACAGATAGGTATTGAAAATAAGTTCTAACAAATCAAATAAAAAAAATGTACATATGTACGTCGCTTACCTACTCAAATCTCAGAATCCTCCGTTCAAGGATTGCTGTGAGTCATATCTATCCGCAACGTAAGGGACAAAGCACACTGGCAGCAATTGCGACTGTTTCATCAACTGTCACAATCAACTGTAATTGTTATTATTGTATACAACTGTCTAGAATAATACTAAGAGAGCCAAAAGTCTCCTTCACCCCATTTCCATTTTTGTGTTCTTTAAGGGTTTCTTGAAAAGTCTAGAGGAGCCTTTTTTTTCACAGGGTCTGGTACAAGGGTCAAACTTTTAATAATAAAAGCACACTAGTTACCTAGTTTAGACAACGTCTGTAGTGAGTGTCATACTCGATACACAGATCATAGATTCGATTACCGCGACAAATGTGTATGTTATGATCGCAAGTTTTGGCCTGTGTTTCATACGTATTATATGCACATTATGTATTTACAAAAAACAAGTACCTATTCATCTAGTACTCATAGTACAAGCCCTGATGGCCTAGACATGTTGCAATTTGTCATTTGTTTTGAATTGACAAACGAATAGAAACAAAATGTATGGAAATGACACAAGCTTTCGGCAAATCGGGCTGTCATTAAAGTCATTTCCATAGATTTTGTATCTATTCCTTTGTCGATTCGAATGTCAAATTGCAACTTGTTAGTTTGGGAAGAGATCGTTGCTGTGTAAAATGTCCCAAATATTGATACTTATTTATTTTGAAAACATAGTCATACTACATTGAACCCATGAGTTTTCCGAATACATTTCTTGCTAGACTCCCTGAAAACATAAATAGAATTTAACAAAACGGCTCGATACATTTACGTATCCATTTGAATGGCAGCAATAATGTATTGTCACATATTTATGAGACACTGTGGCAAAAATGTGAGAGATAATGTAGCGTCGATACTCTGTACCGAATGGCGGACGGATTTCGTATGGCAGTGGGGGACGTACGAATAAATTCGGTATTTTATGATCGATGAGAAAGGTGACTTAGTGTATAGTAGAATAGTGTTCGAATTTCGGTGGCATTTCTATAAAAATGAATCATCTACTTACTTGGTGCCAGCTTGAGGGTTGCGTTCCTAGAAAGAAAGAAAAATATATTATACATAGGAAGAAACTCTATAGAAAATAATTCAGCTTCAAGTTACATAGATCTAACAAAAAAAATCGTACTTCCAATAAATCTATATAATATAGACAACAAGCAAATAAATGTATTGTGGCCTCATGTCAGTCACTTTTTATAAATCAGTAATGATAATTAGTAATAAATAACTATTAATATTTCCTTTTTGTTACGCTCAATGACATACGCTACAATTTTTTACCGAGTTCACACTTTACAAGTCCTGCTAGCAAGCAAGACTTTACGAACCACGTCTGATTCGGCGTGAACCAGCCCTTAACATAATATATCCCTATTATTATACGAACTGTTTACATTAGGATAACATCAACACATCTCCGATATCGACACGCTCGCCAATCAATCTACGTTGAAGGATAATTCATTTATATACCGTATTGGTCTTCTGATCGTAAGCGCGACTGCCTCGCTAGAGGTTCAGGGTTTAATTTCCAGGTCGACCAAAGTGTTGTTGGGTTTGGATTTGAGCCCGGTTGACGGCAATAGACTCGATCCCTATTGAGTCCTATCAGTACCAGCGAACTGGTGGTTATAGCAACATACCTCCGCCTAGCCTATATGGAATACAAGCGTGAAGGTGTGTTATGTTTGGGAGTGACAGAGTCACGTAATAAAACGTTATCCCAGGAAATTAGGAACATGGAATAAATCGTTGTGGTGATGAAGCGTAATAAAACTACTGCATTCAACAAAACTTTGTTTTCCTAAATCAAAACCTTACCTTCATACCATAACAGAAAAAATACACCCAAAAAACTCACTCCAACGTAACAGGCACACCGGGCGCAAATAGAAGTAATCCAATTGTTTCAAACGACCAATCGGCCAATACGAGACATGGAAAAAAATGTAAATTCGTTAGAACTAGCAATCAGTCGGTCGCTAGTTTGTGGCACACATTTGCATACTGCATTATGCATCGGTGCATCGCGACGTCGTGGATTGATGCTCGCACTTCCATTTTGATGAATGTTCAACGCCGAAAGCCGAATGCCGACCGACGAATATAATTTAACACTGTGAGGTCCGGCCATCCGTCATTATTCTTTTATTTATCGGTTGACCGTAATGAATTAATGCGATATTATTTAAAAGTGTTTACAATAAAATGTTAAGGGCCTATTTCGCCACCTCTGGGTAGCCGTTAACTGCCGAATAAATTAAAAAATGAAACAACATTACATTTGTATGAAATTATCTGCCAGCTAATTTAACGGGAACTTATCAGTAAGCTGTGAAATAGGCCCTAAGATTTATTAAATGTTTCGTAAGTATTTTTTTATTTATTGTTACCTATAAATACACCCAGGTGGAGGGCCTCGGTGCTAAGTTATAACTACGCTGGTCAAGCGATCTGCAAGGTTAAGCTGCATTTATCGCAGTCGGTCTGTAGATGGGTGACTATTCTTAACACACCAAGACCCCCGTGCCTCGGAGCGGGAGAGAGGTTCAAGTTGTCATACACCTATGAAAATCTTTAGTCGTAATCAGTAAGGCAGACAACCAGTCTATCCTTCCAAATTGAGTTACTGAAGTCTGATGGTGGTCTCTTCGTGTAAAGTATTAATTTTCAGCCGCATCTGGTTAGTCTGAATCTGACCTTAACGGTTAGGAAAGGCTCGAAAGATGAACTAGAAATAAAGGTACAAGAGAACAGGTAAATAATATTCTACTCCTCTAATTAAAATGCATAGCTACGGACAACTCCGTGCCGGGCCATCACAATACATAATCGCACATAATCACCAAAACTCGTGCGCTCCTCATCCAATTAGCCGGTGCCGTAATCCTGACAGAGCGCCGACATGCAACGCCATCTAGCGACGCAATTTCACATAACACATATTTGTGCAGCTGCGTACGTTGATTCATTGTAAACACACTGCAATTTGCATATAGCTATGTGTGCCACAGTCTTTAGGCGGCAGTATTATTTTAGTTAATTAGACGTGTCGTAAGTGCTAGCTATAAACGTTTGTTAATATTTTAAAATGCAGTATCTCACTGTACAAAATCCTGTAAGTAAAGTTACAACTTTTATATGCTATTTAAAATAGTGCATTATACTTATGCCATACTCAATAGCTAAACTAACACAGTGTTCAAATGACAAAGTCGATTGTCGTACGTTTTAGACCACAAACGATAGCATAATTGGTGCGGTAGCTTAACGGTCGGTTTGTGAGAGATAGGTCACGATTCTATTTCCACAAGGCATAAATTGTGTGTAAGTCTACGTGCAGGTTTCTTTGCAGTGTTCGGCGTTTGTATATGTTCTGGTTCGCACATGGGTTTAAAAAAGTTTAGCTTGCCTATATATTGGAGGTCTATATTGAGACCCTACTGTACTATGGAGAGTACGATAAACCGGACAGTTATTCCGTCAGAAGCCCGGATATCCATCAAGGATAATGTTACCTTTTGTTCGTCTCACAATCTGGGGGGCTAGACAAGTTGTAATTTGATATTCGCATCGACAAACGAATAGAAACAAAATGTATGGAAATGCCGATTCGAATGTCAAATTGCAACTTGTCTAGCCCCCCAGATCCAAACTCTGTGCTTTCAAATCAAGTTACCAAGCTAGCTACAAATGTCTTCTGTCAAGAAAATAATAGTATCAACTTAATATGTTTATTTACAAAAATAAACTTAACCCATGTTCGATAAATATACATCATAATATACATAATATAAAACAAATGCTATGCTTTAGGCCCAAGACTCGATCCCCGGGTCGAGCAGTGTTATTGAGTTGAAATTACTTAAATCATTACATTATATACCCTTCATAACTGTCTATACAGTTAACTAGATAATTGTTTTAATTCTTTGTTTGTGCATGTGAGTCTGTGTTTACAATAATAATTAACCCATATACTGTCCCACTGCTGGGCACGGGTCTCCTCTTAGTATGAGAGGGATTAGGCTATAGTCCACCACGCTAGCCTAATGCGGGTTGGCAGACTTCATATGCCGTCGAGAAAATCTCTCAGGCATGCAAGTTTCCTCACGATGTTTTCCTTCACACTTAAAGCGAGTGATAATTACGCACATGATTTCGAAAAGTCAGAGGTGCGTGCCTTGGATTCGAACTCGAGACCTTTGACTTGGCAGTCCAGTGGTCGTACCCCTAGGCTATCACTGCTACAATACAGGAGATAATTTGTAGTTAAGGCAATGATTTGCACCCATCTTCATGTTAAAATTAAAACAATTTGACACCCCTCACACTATTACATAAACTCTTCCAACTATACTACCATTACGCTACCGTACATACTTACCATACGTCACCAAAAACAAATCCACAGAACTAAAAGTAAAAACCCGTATTGTGTACGAGCTACATGTGTGTTTCCCGTCTCGGCCGCGGGTGGCGCGTGCGTAGCGTCTGTGGAATCACGCGGCACTGAGATAGCTACAGACAACCCTCCCACTATCGAACAAAAATCTTAGCAAATATGCGAATAGTTGTTACGCTGCAGTGTCAAGGTTAAGGGTTACTCATGTTTTATTATTAAAAACTTCAACTATTACGCCTGTATTCGTGGCAAGGTTGGGCAGAAGTGTAGTCCAACGATATGTTAAGGTTACATGTAATAGGGGACGAGTACTATTGCCATCAACCGGGCACAAATCCAAACTCCGGGCTGCTACTGGAAATCCCAACAATACTTTGCTCCACCCTGGGATCGAACCGAGGGCCCCTAGCGTAACAGACGGGCTTATGACCACTAGACTAACTGTATTTTATGTCAAAAGCCGCTAGCGACTTCGCCCGCTATCCCACGGGAACCATACATTTAACCGGGATAAAAAGTAGCCTATGTGCTATTCCAGACTATAATCTATCTCAGTACTAAATTTCATCCAGATCCGTTCGGTAGTTTTTGCAAGAAAGAGTGACAAACATACATCCATACATCCAAAATTTCACATTTATAATATTGGTAGGATGGAGTTTAATACAGATATTGGAAATAACCATAATACCAATAAGGCTATTCATATACTATACACATGCAGAATAGCTTTCAAAACCACCCCCAACCTTATCTTCTTTTACTTAGTAACACAAATTCACATTAAACCCCTTTTTCAAACATATTATTACACCATCAAAAACTTGCTCCATTACAAATTACCCACTAAAGGCCATAAAGTGCTCCGCAAAGTGTCCACATGAAATTTTGAAGTACAATTATAATTCTGTCTCCTGGCAGACTATTACGTACTAACTAAAGTGCCTAGTCACGTGGTCTCGATAAATTACAATAAAAATTACCCGCAAAACGTGAAGATAGTCGGAACCGAAGCGGGGAAGCAATGTTATAGTGTGGGTGAGCAGTTGAGCACCAGTTAGGAGTTCCGTACTGTTTTTGTGATGTGAAAAATTTGCTGTGTGTAAGTGTATTTGTACAATCATGTACATACACAAGTGTTGAAATACTGAATTATACTGATCTAATCTCAACTAATGTTTTTTTATTTTCTCACAAATAACTTTAACCGTTGGTTGATAATTTAGGAAACTACCATTAAGATTGTTTCATGGGGATAAGTTCCCGTTAAAATACTTTGCAGATATTATAGTACAAATGTTGTTTCAGTTTTTAATTTATCTGGCGGGTAGCGGCTATCCAGAGCTGTTGAAACAGGTCCTTAACATTATAGGTACATTAAGACTAGATGGGACTATACTTTGACAATTTTCAACTAGCAGAATTGGCCTGCTGATACTTACTTTAATTAAATAATAAAATAAGATAAAGTACTATTAAAATAATCCCAATCAATTGTTAGTGGTACCATTTATAACAGAATTATTAATCTTACAAAGTCTCTTTTGTGAAATGACTCATAAAATGGAAGATAAAACAGATCACTGAGCCAACTTCCTTCCTACCACGTGCGGAACCCGAAAAATTAACAGGTGAACGCGACTGTAATGAGGAAAGTTAGGGAATACCGAAGGATTGCCAATTTAGATATTCAAATCGTGTTCGGTTCATTTTGTGGATATTTTGTGTACATTTACGTGAGGATGTTTTCCTAAACAGAGTAGATTGGAGGTGGGAAAAAATTGTCGGGAAAATTCAGTTCTTTTTTCCTTCCTTTACCAAAGTTTGTGTGGAGTGAATTATCGAGGAGATTAATGGTTTCTTTTCAGGTGTTGGGTTAGGTGAGGTGGTTATCGCGATATTGAAAAGAAAAAAGAAACGTAATTTATGTTTTTGCTTACTTACGTGTTGGTACTATTTTGGAGCCGTTCGGTAGAAATTTAAATGTTTTTAGGAAACTACATTTAAAGGTTTTTTACATAGAAACAATACAGAGCTTTTTTTAGAAATTTTGTATACTAGCTTTACCAGTTGTATGTTCATTGCTTTCCGTAAAACTATATATTCTGAAGGTACCTAGGTAGGTACATAGTAACTTTTTCGGGATGCGGAAAATCCTCATGGATATTTGCCACCCGGGGAGGGGGCATTATGTCGGTCTCCTACCGACTTGCCTTCTCTTGTCCTATATGTGATGCCCCTGGGGACTTAAAAAAATCACCATGTTCATGACGGAGATATATGTATAATACCTAGGCAAGGAAAATCTAATCTAATCCTACAACAACCGAACCTAGGTTTACTGCTCTTACTACCCACTCTACCAACTTAGACCAACTAGGCAGTATTCCCAAATCACCACTCAATCAGTAATTTTTAATTCATTCGAAAATAAAACCGAAAACAACCAAGACGCGTCTAATTTGATTCCCAACATGAATACGGCGAGAAACTCAATTTAACTAGCAGTAATGTCACGAAGCGTCGTCAGTAGCGAACTGCGAAATTGCAGTAAACTCAAACATTTCGGGAGAGAGTTAGCTTGTCACAAAAACTTAGACTCCCAACTTGAGTTGAGCGGCAAAAGCAGAGAGACTTTATTCTTGAAGCGGTAGATATTTTATCGAGTCACTTTATCACGATGCTAATTTGTCGATTAATTTAACTATTGTATGAAGTTACTTCTTCCTTTTGGTTGTAGTATCTTACACGATATTTAAAAAAGAGCTGTGGAAGCTACTAAACCGTTATATACCTAGAGTTGAAAAAGAAGAATAATAATAACTAACTTCTTCTTATTCTTCTGAAGAGCATTAAGAAGAATTAAGAGAAGATTAATTGCACGAGCTGGTTTATCACACAAACCGCCAGACGACTTATAATTCGGTTCAAATCCACAGTTACTGTAGTAACTCAGATAAGAGACAAGCCATAAAAACTTCTCCTTTTACATAAATCATTCTTATTAAATCAAATCGACGAAAAATTGACACAAAAACATGCTTGTATTAATAAAGACTTGAAAAATCTTCAGTATTCACGTTAGTAAAAACCAAGCTTAAGTATTGACTATTTCTTAAAAAAACAGTGTTATTTTATTTTTCACGACCGCCTGTAAATAGCAAAATGGCGTCATTTATTAATATTCTACAATTTACCATGAATAAAAAAACGTATAAAATGAAGTATCTTTATTATAGTATTCCCCGAATGGGTAGGTAGAGGTGTAGGTTAAATTATACCTTTTGATAAATTATACCTTTTGCTAATGTGACTTCTTTTATTCAAACCGTACGGTTTTCAAAAGCTCTTATTGTTTCGCCAAAATATCGAGCGCTACCAGAATCGGTTCACTTCATACAAATCTAATGCAACAACTCTCTTCGCGCAGCCTATTAGTTGAATGGCTCTGACGTAAATTTTTATTAGTACACAAGTGTACACACTTCTCTGTACACGAGTTTGTTTTTTGCTATTGTCGCAGTTTTAAAGAAGTCTGTGAAAATGTAGTGGAGAAAACATTTTCGTCGTGAAGCATCTATACAGTCTAATATGTATTTCAGTACGAATATGATGACATCAAAACTAGTATTTGACAGCGTCCCCATTATAACAGAAGATGTTTTAGTATTTATTTATTTAATAAATTACAGCATTTAATTGCCAATCTCTTTAGTCTAGCTAAATTTTTTGATTGATAATTGATTCGCAAAAAAATATTTTCGTCTCAGAAACAAAGTACTTAGCTTGTTAGTATCTGGAATTTGCTTAGGACAATTAATATCCTTAGCCAAAATATTACAGAAAATATCTTTGGGTTTAAGCCCATTAATATTTCGACAAAAACCATTGTTCTCCTGATAGACTTGACATGACAACATTGATCAGTCTATCTGCATCAGACAAATTCCTATAACCGAAACCTTACTCGTTTATCTTCCATCCCGTCTCACACAAATAAATTACAAATTTTGATTTTACTTTATAAAAATGTAGTAACATTAGTAACAGACATGGTGGCAAGACATGATATATTGTCGGAAACACTCTTTGGCAAGGCCTACCTCCATTATGCATGTTGCTGGCAATCTTGGCAAAATTGTGTCATTATGCCAAATACCCTGTACTTTGTGAATTTAAAGTTAGGAACATTTTTAGTTGGCAACTGTTGGAGATATTGTTTTTAATTTTGTAACATATGGCGTGTAGTTCCTGGTTAGGAATTGGCAGACAATTCTTTTCGTGTAAGACGAGTAAGTTTTAGTATTAGATTTCTCCATCTGTTTGTGGAGATATTTGAATGTATGGATCTGTGCCCGGATAATGGCTCGCCATAGACTCGCTCCGATTACGTGGGACCTAAACTTAGCGGTGAACTGTGGGTGTATATTATTGACACCTGTGCCTATCCTTTCGGGGAATACAGGCATGATAGTACCTTATGCTATTTTCCGTAATTAAAACTTTAACGTAATAAACTAAATGAGGGAGCATATTAACATAATTTTTACTTAGCAGCGTTTATTTTTCTTCCCAAACGTCACAATAATTAATAATAATTGATAATGTAAACAGCTTTCATCTACTATTTATCACGACTTAATATCATAAGGCAGTGGGCAGAAATAATGATGAGAAAGATGTTTTAATTAACGTGTATTTTTTGTCGGTTCATTAAGTTTTAACGAAGCTTGGGGGTGAAACACGACACCTATTAAAATGAAGCGTCTTCCTGCTAAGTTTATTATCAGGGGTTGGGGGTGATTAGAAAATATTTGATGTTTATGGGTAAATTTTCTCAGAAATTATGGGTGTAGGATTTGCATCTTGTAAGGATATACATTCATGGCTCTCATAGCTAACATAAGCACAGAGAATTTATTGATTTGGGACTAACAAAAAGTTACACATTCTTCTTCTTCTTCGTAGTGCCTCTCCAATTACTGGAGGTTGGCTGTCATTTTGGAAAACTCCAGTCTGTCCTTCGCGAGACGGAACAGTTCAGCGGCACTGTTGATCAGTTGATGTTGTTGGTCCACTCGCGAATATTACGTAGCCACGACTTTTTCCTTCGGCCTACTGATCTTTTTCCAGCCACTTTGCCCATCATTATAAGTTGCAGCAGTTAGTATCTATCATGTCGCATAATGTGACCCAGATAACCAACTTTTCTCTGTTTGACGGTCTGCCGTCTGCATAATTTGGCGTTTCTGACCGGCTCGGCGGAGAACTTCTTCATTGGTCACTTTGTGTGTCCAGCTAATAGCCAGCATACGTCTGTCGGCCCACATTTCGATTAGATTTAATAAACTAACTTAAAAGAAAGAAAAGTACTCTTTGATCTAACTTGGCATCAGTCTGAAATAATAATCTGTCCTATAGTAACTGCCAGCGTGTATATTATGTGAGTGACGTCAGGAAACACGCAACCCTTTTTCTAACAACTGCTGGGTGCGGATCTCCTTTCTGAATGAGGGTGTACTGTACAGTCACGAGCATAAATATGTATAGCCAAAGCAAAATTCAAAAGCGATTTTCTTCTAAAATACCGGCCGAAATTTTGTGGCATTACTAACATAGTATTTACGAACCAGTATGTGAAATTGGTGTTACCTCAAAGTTGCAATCTTTAGTTCATAAAAAAGTGGTTTCCGCACTTTTGTAAGTGTTTATATATCTTTGCTCGTGACTGTACTCTGTATGGTAGTGCTGTACTAGTATCATGAAAAACGTTTATTAAAAAGTAAACTGAACACCAATGAATTCAGTAGTGTTGCCCAAATTCAGTCTTGGTCTTGCAGTCTTGGTCTTGTTCTTGCGTTTTTGCAAGACCAAGACCAAGAACAAGACCGCGTATTTTTAGCAAGACCAAGACCAAGACTGACCGTGCAAAACTTGAGCAAGAACAAGACTAAGCCTGCAAGACTCTTGCGTCTTGCAGCTAGGACTTAGCGCTATTTCACGGAGTAGTTAGGTGTAACAGTTCGGTGTATAGGTACGCTTAGGAATTCTATGAGACGCAAAAAACTGTATCAAAGAATATGAAAAACTGGACCTATGCGCATTACGACTAATACCATAAACATACCTACATAGCGAATAAAAAAATATCCATTAAAATCAAACTGAGTGCATGCATAGTTATGTTTTAACCATCGGCACTTTGATAATGCGGCATCAAAGGTTTTGTACTTACTTCTCAAAGAAATTTGCCGCTTTTCGGAAGTACATGGTTATGATACACGCGCCGGCGGCTTCTTTTGAAATCATATACAACAATCGTTGCCGCCGCGCCGAAATCACAACATTTGACACTATTTGATTGCCGCCACAGGGCGTAGGTATACTCATGCAAAATAATTTCGAATTTTAAGAGTACCTACAGGTGTTCCAAAGAATAAATAAGTTTCAGAGTGCTTAGAATGAAAATGAATACATTATACTGATCACGCAAGTAGTATTATGATAGGAAAAAATGTTAAGGATAGGTAGTAGATGTCATAATAATTTATTCTAGTAAGTATATATTATAATATTGATTATATGGTTTTAAACTAATTACTTAGGTACTAATATTGTACATTTAGTCATTATATTTCTTAAGTTTTTACAAGAAAAAATAGCAAAAAAGTGTTCAAAAGTGTGCTTGTTCTTTAAAATACAGTCAAGTTATTGTAATTAATTTGTTTTTTACATGTTTTAGCAAATGTAAGCTTATAAATCATAAATGTTTATTAAGAAACAGTTACTTCCATGGAAAACGACATATAGGTCAGTTGATTTTTCGAATTTCTTATCAAATCCTCAGTTATTTATTAATCTGCTTGATCTTTACTATGGCTATGTTAATTCAAGCTCACAATGTTTCAATTCTAATACGTTTTTCTAAGATTTAAAGTAAACTTTAATAAATAGTAATAGACTAATAGGTATTTGCAAGACTTGCAAGACTCTTGCTGCAAGACCAAGACCAAGACCAAGACTGGGAGCGCAAGACCAAGACCAAGACCAAGACCAGGTGTATTGGCGCAAGACCAAGACCAAGACTGGCTAAGTCTCGTCTTGTTCTTGCATTTGGGCAACACTAGAATTCAGTGACAATTAAAATAATTTTCGTAGGCTACTAAAATATTTTCACATTGATACGTTCATCATTAACGCATTTACTTACTGTCCCACTGCTGGGCACGGGTGTCCTCTCAGTAAGAGAGGGATTAGGCTAAAGTTCAGAACGCTGGCCTAATGCGGGTTGGCAGACTTCACATGCCGTCGAGAGAATCTCTCAGGCATGCAGGTTTCCTCACGATATTTTCCTTCAGCGTTAAAGCGAGTGATAATTACGCACATAATTTCGAAAAGTCAGAGGTGCGTGCCCTGAATTCGAACTCGACACCTTGGACTTGTCAGTCCAGTAGTCATACCATGATACGTTAAAGTTGTTAAATTACAAAGAAAATTTTACCAAAATCATAATATGCAATAGACACCCACGCCGCCATATTGGAGTGCTCTTATATCACAGTTAGCGGAAAGTGGCTCAGTTATAACATAATCGCGTCAGAGACGGCGCTATAAACAACGATACCTCGGCGTGCGTAAATTTTCATTTGTTGCCCGCGCCGTGCCCACTATATCATAATTCCACCATTGAACTCTAAAATATTTCCAAAGCTCACGTGAATTACTGGGCATTCTGTAAAAGTGCCGTAAATAATGGCGTAAGGTTATTTATTGATAAAGTTCTCGTTGCAATATGTATGAGGGCTTTTGTTTTGTGTCGAACTTCTTTAAATCTACACCTTAGCGCAGCGTAATACGAGATACATCCTTTTAACATACTAAAAGGACTAAAGACTTTAAAAAATTAATTAAATGCCTACATATGAACAAAAGATTTGTACGTGTATTTGGCACAAATGACACAAATAGCCAAATGATACACTAATAATAAATGTGAAAGTAGGTAGGTACTATCTATCCGTTACCCTTTTAAGCCTAAATCGCTGAACAGATTTCGATAAAATTTGCCAAGGATATAGTTGATATAGACTACATCCCGAAGAAGAACATAGGTTACATTTCGTCTCAAAAGATTTTTTGGAATGCAAGTCAAACCGCAGGTAAAATATAAAACTTATTTTTTTTATAATAATATTGTCACTGGTTGCCAGCGAAAATATTAAAAAATAACTTGGCCAAAGAGGCCCAATTGTATAAACATGAACCAAGTCAACTACAATCCAAATCCATCGTCTCATTCTTGACACACACATCCCCATAAATTCTATCTGCCAGCATTACCATGGCGATTACTCAGTAGGGATGCGATTAAAAGTACTTTTATCGTCCGGTCATAAAAACAACGTAACATTCCAAGATCTGAAGATCAACCAAAAGTATTTATTGGCAACCCTAGGTCATAAAATAGTTTCCACTGATACCGTGCTAGTACATTGTTTATACTTTGATACTGAAGTCATAAACAATGAGATAAACTGCTGAGAATAAACTTTCAGTAATACAATCTATACAATTTTTTGTTGACGTCTGTGGTCTAGTGGTTCAAGTACTGCTGATCACGAGGTTGTGGGTTCGATTCCCACAGGATACAAACATTTATTGTAATGAACTTGAGTGTTTTTGTTTGTCTGAGTGTATCTTATCCTTCTAATATTATAATTGTGAAAGATTGGATGTTTGTTACTCTTTCACGCAAAAACAACTGAATGGATCTAGGTGAAATTTGGCACAGAGATAGATTATAGTCTGGAATAGCACATAGGTTACTATTTATCCCGGTAAAATGTATGGTTCCCGTGGGATAGCGGGCGAAGCCTCTGGCGGAAAGCTAGTGTATAATTATGTATTTACAAAAAAAAGTATTTAAGTATTATATCCATTGTCTAGTACCCATAGTACAAGCTCCGCTTAGATGGTGTTGTGTAAAAATGTCCCAGGATATTTATTTATTATTTAAATAAACAAAATTTAAGTGTCTGTTTGTAATTTCAAACTATATTATATATATACGATACTTACTGGTATTCAGTCGCATCCTGGTTAGACTGGAAGCCGACCCCAACATGGTTGGGAAAAGGCTAGGAGGAAGATATATACGGTACTTACATCACAAAAACTATTTATAATTATTATATAATTATTGCCATATTGTCAGCAGGGGGACGAAAGAGGTAGAAGGATCTCCATACTCCATATGCTAGGAATGATTATGATCACCCATCCATAGACTGACCGTGGTAAGCACAGCTTATACTCGCACATTTTATTACTTGGCCATAAGAAACTACGTCAAAATTGAATAAAATCCCTTCCACCTTGTAGTTTAGGTTTTTATTTTCGACGCACATCCGAATACCATAAGTTCCAGTACATGATTCTGGACCCCCCTGCGTAGAAATTTTTCGTAACTTTTTACATCAATTTTTTCTGTAGTAGTTTTTACTTGAACGTGTAAAAAACATTATTTCTACCTACCCAAATTAGATTTATAATAAAAAAATCATTATTTCATTTATTGCACGCGCGATAACATTCACCGCAGAGCGTTATAATCGCGTTTTTAGCAATACACTGCGCGCTCAAAAATGTCAATATCTGTAATAACCGATCATTTTCTACATTAATGACCTAGGTCATTTTATTTTTGACCTTGAGTGAAACCTTGTCACGACGTTTCTGCGTCCCTTCAACCTTGTATAGCACACACTTTTATGACTTTTTACGTATTTCAGGTATGTTTATGGGGTACTTCCCCCAATTCAGTAGGCACTGCGAATGGATCTCACTTCTCTTTGAATTAGCACGACCGGAACATGTCTTTGACATAAATTCGGTAATTCACAAAATGTATACGGGGGAACAAACAATTTTATTAGCTTAGATAGCACAAAATACAGTACAGTACAGTGTAGAAGGTTAAGAAGGGTTGGGAATATAGAGGGAATGGACGAACGGAGATTGACGAAACAAATACACGGCGAGCACGAATGGAAGCGTCGGGAGGGGCTGACCTTTTTTTTTTTTTTTTTTTTTTTTTTTATCGTCTGGAAATGCTTTATGCACCGTCACGCCGCCCGGGGAAGGCGGCGTAGTGTGTGGGACTCCGCCCTGAAAAGGACGTCTACCCACTAAAACCAGACGGGTGTTCGCCTCATCACCATTCGGCCGGGGTCACGGGTACGTGTGGACATTCTTCCGCGACCCCGGCGGTGACAGGCCGCCTATGCGGCCCCCGGCTCTGTTCGGGGGGGTGCGTGTGGTGTGCACCCCCCTCTCCTGCCAATCCATTGAGTGGGACGCGGCACACTCCGACCGCGTCGCCTACTCGGGCCATAGTGCTGGGCGACAGACTTCCCCAAGTCTGCCGCCCGTGGCCACTTTAAGGTGGATGGAACAGGGCACGGTTTGCCCTGTTCCTGCGCCCAGTGCGTCGGGCGCGGATTGACAGGGAGGCGGCAGCGGACTCCCTCTCCCGCTCCGCCTCCTCCTTCTGCGAGATGACGTCCTCGCAGAAGGAGGACATCGCTTGCCAGGCGTCAGGACTCCCGACCATCTCTTTGACGACGGCCGGGAGGTCGAGGTTCCCCCCTACTACAGCCCGCAAGACACGGCGCTGCTCTGTCCATGCGGGGCAATCCGCGAGCGTGTGCTGCGCCGTGTCCTCGGGGCAGTTCCCACAATGGTGGCAGTGGGCGTCCGGCTCCCTCCCGGCGATACGCCACAGGTAACTGCCGAAGCATCCATGCCCCGACAGCACCTGTGTCAGCCGGAAGGTCAACATGCCGTGACGCCTGTCCACCCAGTCCGTCAAAACAGGACGGACTGCCTCGACCGTCCTGACGCCTGCACTTGGTCGGCCCAAACGCTCCGACCACACCTGTAGCGCTGCCCGTTGCAGCAGCCGCCTCTGGTGCTCCAGCTCCCTCGGGACGTACCCCCCACTGCGCTCCAGCGTGTCCTTGCGCCATGTATACAGTGACGCAAGGACCCGAGCGTCGATGTCCCAAGGGAGCGAGCCGGCCAAAACACAGGCCCCCTCCGTCGATATGGTGCGATATCCGCGGATGACCCGTACGGATATCGCACGCTGCGGCCGCCGCAACAGTGCGGCGCCGCGCTCGGTCACCTCGGTGGCCCAGACAGGGGCACCGTAGAGGGCCATCGAACGAATGACCCCCAGGTATAGCCGCCTGCACGAGACGTTAGGGCCACCGAGGTTCGGCAAGAGCCGACCAAGCGCGCCGGCCGCGCTCAAGAGGCGCAGGCCTAGGCGCTGGAAGTGGACGTTGAACGTCCATCTGCTGTCCAGTAGGAGGCCCAAGTATTTGAGCTCGGGCCTCACAGCGATCTGGACCCCACCGATGGTGATGTGGGATCCCGACGGAGGCGCCTTCCGCGGACCGTGGAAGCAGATCGCCTCCGTCTTGTTCAAAGCCACTTCCAGCCCCAAGCGGCGAATGCGCGCCACTGTCTGGGCGGTGCCAGTAGTCGCCAGACGGGCAGACTCCCTGTAGGTGCTCTCCCGGGCCAGGACGAGCGTGTCGTCAGCGTAGCATACGACGCTGACACCCGGGAGAGTGGCCCCGCGGAGGACCCAGTCATAGCCGATGTTCCACAAGAGGGGCCCCAACACGGACCCCTGTGGAACACCGCAAGACATTGGCCTCGTGCGCGTACCGTCCCTGACCGCGAAGGTGATGGTGCGGTCGTTAAGATAGTCCCCGACCAGCCGACGCAGATACGGCGGTGTGCGGTGGAATTCGAGGGCCGCCAAAATGCAGCTCCACGGGATGGTGTTGAAGGCGTTGGCGATGTCCAGCGACACCGCCATCAACACCCCCCCGGATTCCACCGCCTGCTCCGAGCGGGCCTTAACGCGTAGGATCGCGTCAACGGTCGAGCGACCCGCTCGGAAACCAAACTGGTTGTCGGACAGGTCGGGGCCAACGTGCGTCAGGTGCTTGACGAGGCGGGCGGCGACAACGCGCTCAAAGAGTTTACCCACCTCGTCCAACAGCACAATAGGACGGTACGCGGAAGGTGAGTCCGCGGGGCGTCCTTCCTTCCGAAGGAGGACCAGTCTGCCCGTCTTCCACTGGGTTGGGAATCGACCCTGGCGAAAGCACCCGGAAAAAAGCTCGCGCGTTCTGGGCCCCAGAACCCTAAGGGCAAGCGCCCACGCGCGGCCAGGAATCCCGTCGGGTCCGGGGGCCGTGTTCCGGGCGCTCATGCGGTCGACGGCGACCGCCAGCTCCGCCTCCGTCACGTCCGGTATGGGCTCCTCCTGCGCCTCTTCGTCTCCACCTCGCTGTGACCCCATCGACGGTGGGTCATGTCCCGCTCTGTCCGGGAACAGCGCCGTGACAACATCGTCGACCAGAGCGGGCTCGAGCGTCTCCGTCAGCGGGGGCGCCCAGGGCCGCAGTTTGGCTCTTGCGAGCTTGTAGGGACGGGAGGGGCTGACCTGGGCGAACGTATCACAACCAAATTGCGGACGTTCTCACAAAAAGGCAAGGTTAAGAGCGCCTAGGCCGACGTGAGTGCATGGGGAGGGTAATGAGCATAGATGCAGCGAAAGTGGTGTGCCAGGATCGTAGCAAGCCGAAATCTATAGTCTCTGCTTACCCTTATGGGAAATAGGACTGAAGCTATGTAAGTGTGTACTACTTTTTTCTTTCTGTATATTCTATTTTGTGTCCTACTGCTGGGCAAAAGTTCTCTAATATCCTGGGCTTTATCACACCACGCCAGTAAGAAACGATCAAAGTTATCTCGCCAACGTATCCTCAGCCACGATTTGCGTCGAAAAACCTACTTAAAGAAACCCACACTGCGCTGTACTCTCTGGTTAAAACCTCCGCAGAGATACCAGCAGGATAACCTTCAATCCCCCATTTCATTGTAATGCTTTTTTTTAAACAGTAAATATTTTGGGACATTTTACACAGCACCATCTAGTCCCAAACTAATCAGAAGTTGTACTATGGGTGCTAGATAATAGATATAGTACTTATATACATTTTTTTGTACAGACATACTTATTATATACACCCAAAAAAACACAGACACTTTATTCATCACATAGATATTTGTATTCTGTGGGAATCGAGCCCACGACCTCGTGATCAGTCTGGTACTCGAATTACTAGACCACAGATGTCGTCAAATTGCACCTAATGGGCCTTCTGTAAAGTTATTTTTGTGGGACTTACATGTAAGTTAGGCGTTGTAAAATGAGGGCCCGTTGTCGGCTCGCAAGCAGCTTTTTACAGCCAATAACAGCGCTAATAACTTTGTCAGTAAAATGTTTTTATGTTTATCGAACGATCCTTTATGTATACATGTATACGTTTGATGAAGGAAATCAGTTTATCCGTGTATACTGTTCAAAGTTTATTTGTCTCTTATCAAATCGTTAAGTACAAAATTTTACTGTTAAGATTGTGGTTCCAAGTGTGATTGCTACGCTTGAGGCTCTGAGTTCGATCCTGGGTACGATCAAGCAAAGTATTATTGGATCTCTAGGAAATTTTCCCAGTTGTGCCCAGTTAATGGAAATCAATAACATTTGTGAGAAGATACTGATTTCTGACACTTACGCGAATACTAGACATTGGTTAATTGTTGGCAATCGGATTGCCAACAATTAACAAAAATGTAGGGTAGCTGTTAGTAATTGAAACGTCAAGACGCCACGACCACCTTAGTCACCTGTGACCATGGACGCTGTAAAGGGTCCGAAACGTCGGGATTAAAATAATATCAATACTTATAACGCGATAAAATCCGTAAAAAGTAGTTTTATTTCAATTTGTGAGAAGATTTATGAATGTTTTATTTCTTTATTTGTTGGCAACACCTATTGCTTCGTCTTCAAATAGTGTAAGTTTTTTTAAAGTATAGATAAATAACTAAATATTAAACTTAAGAAATAAAAAGGCCCGCCATTGTTGGCGGGTTAATACTGCCCTATACATTTTCCATTACCACAAAATCCTTTTACAATTTAACACAAAAGTAGCTGAATCGATGCATTTAAGGCCACAAAACTCTAAAAGGAAATAACGTTCAAAACTTTGATCAGCGGCCAAATGTAATCCGTACCTGAAAGGTCCCGAATACACGGATCTTGGCACGAATTCTTAAACCGTCTCGAGCTATGTTAAAATGAATACCGACGATATAGCCGACGCGTTTATCATGGAAACTCGACCGAGTCTTGCGCTGAAACACGTATTTAATAGACTTCAAAATAGGTTTTTATTATGTTGTATATAATATACCATCACGCCTGTATTCCCCGAAGGGTTAGGCAATGATAACTAACTAACGAAGTCTATGGGGAAGGCCTATGTTCAGCAGTGGACCTCTTTTGGCTGATATGATGATGATGATGATCTAATATCATTGGGCAGGGGTGTACTAATGCACATCCTCAGTTCGCCGAAATGCATAAGACCCATGTAATAGGGAGCGAGCCTGTTGCCATCAACCAGGCACAAATCCAGCCTGTGCTACTTTTTTTTTATACCACTAAGGTGGCAAACAAGCATACGTCCCACCTGATGGTAACCATAGCCTTTCTAAAAATCTTTATTTCATCTAGATGAATACTGCGCTTGTGTATCAGCGATCCACATTCCACCAGAAGGTGGAGGGGCGTTTGATCAGCCTCCTCACAGCGGACAGCCTAACACCTCTTATTCTAAGAGAAGTCCTGTGCCCAGCGGCGGGACAGTAGATGAGCGATGATGATTTTAATAATATCATATAACATACACACAAAACACATAGTCGAATTTAAAGTCCGTTTTTAAAAGAAATGAAAATTAAGCAAGTGTTTTTCTTAAAAATAATATTCTCATTAGCAATGGCTATCACGCAACAATATCGCGACCAACTTTAATTAAATTTAGTCGTTAAAAATATTTATAACATCCAGCGGCAAGACTTGCATTTTTATGAGCATTTAAAAGATACGAAGGATAATAAGAACGGCAAACTAGATAAATACAGCCTGCTCGTAATTAAGGCTGCATCTGTATATTAAGTCAAAGAACCTTTTTGAAAAACTATAACCTCATTCGTTGTTACCTTTTTATCTTCTTTGCAATTTTATTGTATCTAGTGTTGCTAGATTCAGATCAAGTTTAATGTAATTACGATGACGACGACGTCTGTGGTCTAGTGGTTCCAGTACCGAGCTACTGATCACGAGGCCGTGGTTTCGATTCCCAAAGAAAAAAATATTTACGTGATGAGCATAAGTGTTTGTGTTTGTCTGGGTGTTTCTTAAGTATTATAAGTTTGTATTAACAATAAAGAAGTACAGTATCCATTATCTAGTACCCATAGTATAAGCTCTGCTTACTTTGGGACAAAATTATGCAAGAATTGTAGCAAGTCGCAGTCTCTAATTTCTGCCTACCCTCGTGGAAAAAAGGCATACTTATATAAATTCCATAAGTAAGTAATTCATTTCATTTCAATGTCATATATTCGTAAGATATATATTAATGAGTACAGTAAGTCCGCCACATAGTCACGCAGTTAACTCCACATCATAAAGTGACATTGTCACAAATTTCAAGAGGCAATGTTGCTAGAGCGATAATATTTTTACAACCCCAATGATGGTCCCGTTTCAGGTGACGCTGACAGCTTTTACAAGATAATAATATATCAGTTTAGATTTATTATCTCCCTCATTGGTCCAGCGGTCGCGGAAGCGGCTGCTGATTGTAATTACAGGGTTGATTCCCAGATCGAACAAATATGGATCGCTGAACTGATGGTTTACATCGGTACACCGCTTAGCTAACCCATATTCATCATCAACCCATATACTGTCCTACTGCGGGGCATGGGTCTCCGCTCAGTATGAGAGATATAGGCTATAGTCCAACACGCTAGCCTAATGCACCTTGGCAGACTTCAAATGCCGTCGAAAAATCTCTCAGGCATGCAGGTTACCTCACGATGTTTTTCTTCACTGTTAAAGCGAGTGACAATTACGCACATGATTTCGAAAATTCCAGTGGCCACACCCCTAGGATATCTAACAAGTAATATAACTTACCAAAAATAACTATAAACTTATAAAAACCATTAACAGTCATAAACAACCCACAACAACACAAACGACAGAATTAACCAAACATTTAACAGCTAATCCAAAACGCTTATCCTACACGACCAGTATTTATCCGAACAGCGCTGCGCGTATCAATCGTAGTTGGTTGCAGCAACCATTACACGAGTAGGACGAGCAATTAATCCTAGTAACCATGTACAATCAACAAAACAGTTAGGTGTGCAGGCAATGAAGGACATCCATGACACGCCATGCTCGTGAACGGTTGCTGTCTGTCGGGACTGGTCAGCTCTTACTGCTATGAGTAAGTATGGCTATTTTCCTTTCTTTTGTATTTTTAATCCTTAGACATCAAACTGATCAATAGACTCATATTATTCACAACAAAAAAAATGTTACTGTCTTACTATCTTTTTTAAAAGAGTGACTATGGAGTTTCTTGCTGAGTTACTTCTTTAAGAGTCCCACTTTTTTGGAACCGTGCAACTAGTTTAACTGTTCAAAAGTGCCTATTTATATGGTCTATTTGAAATAAAATATTTTGAATTTTGAATTTGACCATCTATGACTACAGTGTTCTCGAAAGGTGTAGGCAGCGTTGCACTTATTTACACATTTTAGCTAACCCAGTCAAATCCTATCAACTCCGAATTGCTATTATTGTTACTATTGTAAATTGCATTTCATAGTTTACACTGT
The DNA here is from genome assembly GCA_946251955.1 of Acronicta psi. Lineage (NCBI taxonomy): Eukaryota > Metazoa > Arthropoda > Insecta > Lepidoptera > Noctuidae > Acronicta > Acronicta psi. Next base: position 1,209,220 of record OX276475.1, on the reverse strand, counting down.
GGTCGACCTAGAAATCGAACCCAGAACTTCTATTGTAACTGTCGCCCTTATATCCACTAGAATAACAAGGCAGGTTAGTCTCGACATAGATTGCATTCATTTTTCGTCTTGCCACATAATACAATCTTACACAATCTTCTTTAAAAACACAGAATATGACGATAACTGTCTGTACACCTAGCTGTTTCGTAGAGTGTACTTCGGTGACTGAGCGGCAACCAATTGTGTGTGGTACAAACTATTTATCGTACTAGTTTAATGAGACCGGTGGGGCATTGTCCCCTATTAATATCGGTGTGTTTAGAACGGGCTTGATTGGAGATAATTTAGTTTGCGGTTAAGTGATAGGTTGAATGATGCTTGTGCTACACTCTAAGCATAATTCTTGGTGACAAGTCTAAACTCCCACCCAGACTTGGGTTTGACACCCACTGTTACAGTAGGTAACAATGAGGGAACCTGTTCTATTATTCAAAAGTCAGGCTTTTATTGATGAATAATAATTTAAGGGAAGAAATTTACCTACTGGGTATCAAGCTACGGACTTTTCTATATAAAATAGAATAACTTCTTTTCAACTGTATATATTGTCATTGAAAATAAGGCTAACTTGCAATCTAATTAACCATAGTGTTTATAGACGAGTCATATCTACAAAAAAATATAAAGCGTTGTTTTTTTAAACATAGAATTCGTTTCCTAAAATAACATTTACCGGATGCAAGACAAAACTTCGGGATGTCACCGAAGAACAAAAAAGAATCATCAAAATCGATTCACCCAGTCGAAAGTTCTGCGGTAACAAACAAAAAAAATACAGTCGAATTGAGAACCTCCTCTTTTTTTGAGGTCGGAAAAGACACATCTTTCCTAACTTGATAATCGAACCTGGTTCCACGTTACACAACCGCATTTACAACTGCTGAACAATGACGAAGAAAGCAACTAGTTGTTGTTGAAAAACAACATAAGCCCATTCTTTACTATAAAATCAATCACAAATTTAACGAGAACCACTTAATTCATTCAGTCAGTGATTTAAATGGGAGTTGAACTGGGGCTGAAGTCATAAAACGGCAGCCAATAAAACAGTAGTTGTAGACAGCAACAGTTGCACGACCGGTTGTACAAATAGAGACAATGGTTGTATAAATTACAGTGCATGAAAACGTTCGCGACAGCGATTTGGTTCTGCCAGGAAAGTTGGTAAATATACGGGACAGTATTGCGGGCGGTGACGACATCAACTTGTCATAACTAGCTTTATTGTTTGATACTGTCTGTCAATGTCTGGTAAACAGGAAAAAATTAAACGGAAAGTCGTCAACACTGCGACAAGCCGGAAACGATCGGAAATACCTGAAAAGAAATAACTATAATTTAATGGACTTATCGAAGAAAGCCACACATAGGAAAATGTAAAAAATTAAGGGAAATCTGCCGGCCAGCAGTAGGTCTATTTAAGCTAAAATCATCAAAGCTAGTTTTTATGTGAAACTGCAGTTACAAACAATAGTTCATAACGCCAGTTCAGTTTTGCCTAGCTTTTAACTAGAAATGGAGGATTATGGTAATGTCTGTCTTCTTTTTTTGCGCAAAAAAAAACCGTACAGCTATAAGTAAAACTGTCCAAACAAGTAGCATAGTTAAATAAAAAGAAAACATGCCAAACTTATCAGGAGTGTTCAGTGTTCCCAAATGAGGGAGAGAAAACTCGAGTGCAGTAAAATAAAATAAATGTTTCACTAATAAATGCAGCATTTATATACACAATAGACGCCCGTATATGCTCAGGCAGTTTGGCGCTGGGCTGGAACCGCGGCGGCCTGTAAAAACTGCTCCGTAATTAAATCGAGCTCGCCAAGAAACTGTCAATATCTGCGCACTGTAGGCTCGAGGCAGCAGACTTGGCAGGTGCTCGCATTGTTTCATTTTGTTCGCCAGAGATTGTCAAAGAATTCACTTATAATAATGGATGGAGACAATGATGAAATATTGCTTATTTAGGATCCCTTTTCACGTTTATTATAAGAAAGAAAATGTTGTATAGCTGCTCTAACTAGAATTAAATTAGAGAATGTGCGTTGAATGATAATACATCCTAATCTTTTAGAAAGTATCTTAAAAAGCAAGCAGCCTTCGGTGTGCTTACATGATCAATCCTCACCCCATTCTCTGTCTCACTGCTGGACTTGGGCCTCCTCTCAAAATGGTACACGGGTCATAATCCTCCTAGTGTGGCTTAGCAGACTTTTTAACCGTCGAGAATATTTCTCTGTCATGTAAGGTTTCCCCGAGATGTTCTTCAAGCGGAGATTACGAAGAGATAATTTTAGATTATGATGAATTTTTTTACGTCTCTCAAATCTCCATAAACATGTTTCTATAACTTCGAAACAGTATGTCGCTCACCTTTATTGCCAGACTTTGTGATAAACAGCATACATTGTCACTTTATCTACCACCATATACATTAACGCAGCACTTAGGCGCACCCACTGGGCCGCCGCTCGTAAACCGACAATGTAACGTGCGTCGTTCGAAAGGATTTTAACTGCAGTGTTGATGGATTATCTCTTGGCGACGTTACTGCTCAATAAAATGATAAAACATAGGATGTGTTTATGTATCGTCACGACTCGCAGGCGGTGCCGAGATGAGATGTGGCTGTCGTGTTAAGTTTGTATGGTTAGAAGAATATAAAGTGAAGAAGATATTAGTATTGTTTTATGGTTTCGCATTGACGAATGTTACTTTTCCTTTCATCATTGTGACAGTATCGGTTAGTAAATTGCAATGAAAGTATTTAGTTTTAATCCGCCTCCTCTCCGCGAGGCATCATCAGGTGGGACGCCAAGGTGTTGACTTCTCTTCGGCGGTTGGAGCGAAAGTCTAAACACGTGTCGTCACAGGTTTGGGTATGCATGTTGCACTAACAACTAAGTTCTCCCTGCATGTGCATAATTAGCGGGCGGGAGGTCGGTGCTCTAACATCTCAGCATAAGCGGAATTAAAACTAAATATTTTCATTGCAATTTATTGCCATGGATTTCCACAAAGTAACAACAACATTTCATTAATTATAGTATCGGTTAGGTTAGAACTGTGACCAACAATGAATGAGCAGAACCGAAAAAAGTTCACAATCCTTCGACAGTTGACAATCGAACAGTATTTACGATATTACGGTGTTCTACATACATCTCACATCTTTTTGACGTCCGACGACGACGGACAAAGATGTATACCGATGTACGCAACTATCAGTATTAACAAAAGCAACTATCAGTATAAACAAGTGCTAGAATACACTTGTCTTGTTAAAGAGGTCGTCGTTCTCAGAGCCAGAAAATGCCAACGCCATCTAGTATTAAAAGTTGAAAACATTTCTCTATAAAAGTTTAGACCTATAATTTACTGTAAAAAATATAATTTATCATCTATCCACCTGGCTATTGGATAGTCGGCACAACATTTCCAGCACAGCATTTTGTAATTTCTTTTTCATCTTCAAATTTTTATGAAAGTAATTTACCTTTCCATACATATAGAGTGGAGCGTCGAAATTTTACCAGACGTAACTTCCATAATATTTCAATTTACTTGTAAATCAGTTTAAGTTACACAAACACAAGACGTTGCGGAAAAATCCCGAGTAGTGTTGCGTCTGTAGCGAACGATCCCTAATATGTTAAGGATGATAGGGATGGGACATATGCCTTGCGAATATTTTGTTACCTAGTACTATCTAAGTATCAGGTTCATTTACATCAAAAGAAAGGAGATTTTTGCTATATTTTTATAAACATAGTCCCACAATGTTCGTGCATAAAAGTTGTCTACTAATACAAAATAATGCAGTACAAATCAAATTAATCACAATCTATTTATAATTAGGTATTATTGTTATTGTACGAGCTACGCTGTACATTGACCTTTGTTTATTACTTAGTATTTGCGTCATACATACTTATGCACATCGTTACTGTTTAGGTGTGCATTATATTGAATGCTATATTATTTATAATGTAAAATTATGTAATTTTTAGTAGTGACAATAAATCCATCAAGGAAAACGTTCGTCTACTCATTTCCAACATATTCCAAATAACACAACACTATACAACATAACACAACATTTCACTGTTGGGCGTCAAACCCCAACAGTTATATAATTACAATAACATACCATTACGCCTGTTTCCCCCCAAAGGTAGGCAGAGATACTCAGTTCGACGGTATGTTTAGGTCTCGTGAAATAGGGGGCGAACCTATTTCCACAAATCCAGAATCCGAGCTACTGCTGGGAGTTTCCCAGAAAAACCTAACAACACTACATCCATAGCGTAGCACTCACGCTTCCGACCACGAGACCAAAGAGGCAGTCTATTAAAATTGATTTAAATTCTATTTTCAAAATCATGCTTCTCGCACGTGTCCCATCACTAGTGACGCCTTGAGAAGGCGACGCGTACTTTGCATGTTGAGTGCACCGGCTGATACCGGCAACGCCTCTCGCACTTCACCCAGAATGCATTTTAGTTATCCAATTCAATTCTTAGTTTATGTGGGCTTAGTCGAGGTTGAAATGTGGACATTTACTTTTTTCTTACCTATCACAGATTACATTATACTTTTTACTTTAAAATAATAATTAACGTCAAACCACAAAACTTATTAAATGTTACGTGCACGTGACTATCCTTCCCTTGCGATTACTCTATAATATCAATAAAACGTGTTGTCTAACGGCCGAAATTAATAAATAACCTAATTGTAGATAGTTTTCCATACTGGAGATCGAAATTTGACATTACTTATATGGAGCTTTTGTCAAATTTCGATCTCCAGTAGGGAAAACAATCTGCAGATAGGTTATTAATTTCGTCCGTAAGTTTACGATCTCGTACTATAAAATTAAATTAGGTAACTTTATGATAGCCTGTTCACCTCAGAAATCCACATGTCATCATCAGATTAAAAAACGCCAAGAATTCCTTCGGCAGTCGTGTTTTTTAATTCCTGTTTGCACATCATGCACTAGACCGAACTAAACCGGTTTCATGTCGAAATCCTAGCTCAAATGCCACCCCACAGTGCAACCGCTTCCCCAAATACAGCGACCAAAATATCTCGAATATAAATAAGACTCTTCAAACAGTGTATAATACTGGAAGTTCGTCCACTGCCATTCAAAGCTAACATCCGAACGGAACATCCAAATTATGGCTGTTAATCATCCTTTGAACGTAATCCCGGAGTCAGTGAACAACGTATAAACTATCACATAAAACTCTGATTTAAGGTTGTCACCCAGTATGACGTAACCTTGCCATGACCATAAATGCTAAAAATTATTACAATTCTTGAAATAAAACTACTTTTTACGGATTCTACGGCGTTATATTTACATTGTTTCATTATTATTGTTAGTTTTTAATCTTTTTATAAACTTCCTCGTTAGCAGATTGGTTGTAAGCCCGACTGATACGCTCAAGGCTCTGGATTCGATGGGCTCAAACCAAGTGTTACTGCGTTTTTCTATGAAATTCTCAATAGCAGCTCCGAGGATTTGTTCCGGTATAACGGTAATAGGCTCGTCCCCTATTACATCGGACCTAAACATACCAGTGAACATAATCAGTGCACTTCTGCCTAACCCTTAGGGAAATATAGGCGTGATGGTAACGTTAATGTTCGAACAGTGAATGTCATATAACAGATAAGTTAACCGTTTTCTTATATCGCACCTGTAACGAGTACCGATTTAATTTCAGTTCATATAATTATGTATGTCTATAGTTACCGCTTCATATGTCCATAAAGATTTTCGAGCCCTTTTTTGTACCGAATATGAATATGGTACGATGTAATGTACGGAGACCTTTAATAGCGAATATGTGAGGAAAGTACCTGAGTTGTCCTGTCCCTAACTATGTATGAAACAAAGACTTATAGTCTGGAAAATCCTATTTCGAAACTAGTTTCGTTAAACGATAATGGACTTTAAATGGATGTGGTACAGTGTATTTTGGGTTGGTGCTATTAATTTCAGTCCATAATTCAGTTTTGAAACGCGCCTCCGTCTTGCAACTGTTCGTTGTTGATTCTTATAATTTTGAATTAATGAACGTTGTGTGTTGTTCAGTTGCAGCCCTGACTGACTACGAGATGAAGAATATGGGTTCAGAGTACCTTGAGTCCCGGTCACAAATGAAATCTGCTACGAAGTCTGCTACGGTTGCTACGGCGTAGCTTCGTAGCATGTAGCCAGTATGAGGTTATTATGATAATTTAGTTTGTAAGATGTGATAATTTTTATAAAACAAAATTACGACTGAAACTTTATTTTATTTTTCCAATTTTGTTATTGGCACTTATTGGTCGCAAGCGCAGTGCTGTGCCTACAGTTTTGGGTTGAGCAAAGTATTATTATTTTTCTATGAATTTTCTATGAAAGTATTATTAGTTTTCATGTATACCAGGTACAAATCACTCTCTATTACATGGTCTTAAAAAGATATTTACGGATACATGCGTATTGTATGTGAAGTGTATAACTTACCTAAATCTACAGCAAAACTGTTCAACAAAACCGCACTTTCAAATTAACATTTTGTGACTACAGCTTGCCAATTCATCCCACCAAAAAGGCGAAGACCACAAAACGTTCCATTCACAAATTCACATCGCAATTACGGAGACAATTTTAGCTTTTTTTTCGTCCAAGCGGTTGCCAAGTGTCCTATATGTCCAGGATGTTTGTGGTCCCGAGTGGTCCGCCAGATTGTAATTAAACCCTCTCTTGCCAAGAAACTGTCGCCCAACAACATGTCGGTGGCACATGTCTCGTGTTTTTACACAGTTTTTCAAGCTAATGTTTTATGGATTTTTTGCCTGGATTTTTGCACGTAGTTTATGATTGTAATTAGGTATACTTAGGCATGTGCGACTTAGGAAGAAGCAAAAGAAGTTTGCAAGAACATTAGCAAGTGGCAATGTCTTTCTACCACCCCTAGGAAGAGTATATCAAAACAATCCCCAAGGTTAAGCTGACCTTACCGTGGTCGCGTCAAGATGGGACCATTCTTAGCTCATCAATATTACTGCATGCCTCAAGCAGCATGATAAGCTTTCAGTCCTGGTATTCGTACGACAACCAGAACGGAAGACCCTAAGACAACATTAGTCCAAGTTATTAACAAGCCAATTTTGTATTTCCCAGAAATTTTATTGCGGAGGTCTTATGTCGTTTGTCTAAAAATATAGTGATATTCAGCCGCATCTGGTTAGACTGGAACCCGACCCAAACATAGTTGAGAAAGAGTAAGCAGTAAAGCCAAAGCATTATGATAAGAAGCTAGCTACGAGTACTAATGAGTTAATTAATACATTTCACGTGAGTAGTCCGACTAGGGATGGAACTAATAGACATGTAACAAAGTGATCAACAACAATCAATTCACTGTCAAAACTGTAACTTATTTCAACAGGAGTTCCAACCGGATATTAAAACGTCAATCATTTATTGAAAGCACGTCAAAACTTATAAAATTAATGTTATTGACAGTTCTTTTCCACATGAAATGTCAAGCAGATGTCATTATCGATTAAACACGTGATTTTAAAAAGTATTCTCAATATATTTAATATTCTGGATAGTCCATATCCGTGAAAATTTAACGTCAATCTGTATACTGTCTACCCAGGGTAGTGGGCACCAGTCTCGTCTCAGAATGAGGGTGTATATGCTACAGTCCATCGCGTAGGCCCAATACGGGTTGACAGATTTCACGCGGCGTTGAAAAAATGTCTCAAGCTTGCAGGTTTCCTTACAATGTTTTATTGATAATGTTTTATTTATACGCACATGATTACGAACAGTCAGAGATGCGTAGCTGAGGATTTACGTAGATTCAGCTAGCTACCTGGTCTACCTCTTATGCCCATGAAAAATCTTAGGAAAGTGCACTTAAAAGATGAAACTAAACAAAACCTCGACTAACGTTACTTTCAAAACATGAAAATAAAGAATATTTCTTGAAAATCTAAAGGAAATCACACTCGGGCGATATATCGTAAGTTTAAAGACAATGACGAGTATCGGATTTGGATCGGCGCCACACGCGCGCGGACAATGAGCCGATTTAGGCGAGCGCCGTGACGTGAAACACAAGCGCCACGTCACTCACGTCTGTGGGACTTTGTTGTTATGAAACATTATTGCTGGATGATATTAAAATTTGCCCTTTGAAACCCGGTTACTGAGCGTGTGGTTGGTTTGATTCCCACGTCTAGCGTTATTGGATTTTTCTATGAAATTCTCAACTGCAATAAGTTTGGACTTATGCCTGGCTAACGGCAATAGGAGATTGATGATCCCCGCACGTAATATTTTATTTCATTGAGTGAAATGGACAGGCAAAACTTTAATAAAAACAAAAATGTTGAAGTTCCGGATTCCACAAAGAGATTTAGGGCTTGTTTCACCACATAAGTATTTTTTTAATTTGTCCGGCGTTTAGCGGCTATCCAGAGGTGGTGAAAGAATCCCTTAAAAGTGGAATCTTTTATGGTTTAAAACCTCTGCTAACTGGAGAATCTTCTAATTAGATATCATCTATTCAGCAAATGTCAACGATACGTGCTTTAAATTATTTGAATCGTAACTATGTAGGTACAACAATTTGCATGTTCTACAGACTAGAATGATTCAGTACGAACACCAAAAAATCTTGCAACGATTTGTAAAATACCGTCGCAGAGCTGGCAATCAGTCAATGTACCGCAAAGTGGGTGCATAGCCCTGCTCCATTTATCACCGGCCACCTATGACGGCACAGTCGCCATTGTGCTTTGGCAACCACGCTGAATACAAAAGTGGTATAATGCGTTACGCGACAGGTAACGAATCTCGACATTATACGAGATTTTTATAAAAACGTCTTGCCGTTTTTTTGTATATTAAAAGTGGCAAGTTTTAGTGGTAGCTGTAATTGTAGTTCAATGATTTTTAGGGGAAATGGGAGACGCTCGCTGGTGTATGTGTATGCATGTGGACAAAGCAAAAAAATGACGGTCTGTATGGGAGAAGCCAAATATGATAGATATATTGAGGTTTGCTTTGAATATAGATAGGGAGTCGCGAAAATTGCGGAGTCAATCTCAAAGAAATTTAAATTTCTATAAAATACTAGCTTAGCACTAGCGGCTTCGCCCGTGTGGCCATTTAGATTTAAGCCAATGTATACAAAAATTTAACAAATTGTGTACCTTTGAAAATCTAAAAACCTTCCTCGAGAACAACCCCATCCATTGGTTTAAACAGCATGAAAATCAGTGCAGTTGTTTTTGAGTTTATCGCGAATAGACGCATTTGTATAATATGTAGTAATTGCCTTACACTAAGATTTCCCAGTATCGCAAATGCGTTTACAAATACAAATTATAATGTTCACGAAAACTCAGACTCAAAATACTTAACCCTTGCAGGACATCCTGCGTCCGTGAGGGAGTCGAACCCGCGACGCGTGGCGCATGAGCATATCGGCAGATCGAACGGCTTCTGCCCCAATCGCGTCGTAAAGGTACGCCGGGCACGTAATTTTAATTAATACCTACCAACCTGGTTGTTTACTTAGGTCCCCATTCTTCTAACTCACTGTTGTCAGGACCCAACGTAGCAAACATTTCATTTCATTAAAAAGTATTAGAGAACAGAGTACTCTGTGTGGAAGCGTCTCAGGCGCTGTTGATCATCCATCATCGCTCTTTTGTAGGTGACATCCATGTAGGGGCACCATGTGTGACGAGCAAAGGAACTAGGTACTGTTTTTTTAACAGATGTGCCCTAAACGGTGCCTGAGCCTTACATCTTTGATTGTGTTTATGTGTCAAAACGTCATTCGATAATTTCAGCATCGTTTCATTAAATATTGTGTACCAATTCCCTTAGTTATTGTACCATATTTTACTGTCATTGCACAGCATTAGTAAAGGTTAGTAGTACTTTTAACTTACTTTAATTTACGTCAGACTGTCTCGTCCGTCTAGTGGTCCGTAGCGCGATTACCATGCTAGAGGTCTGGGTCCGATTCCCGGGTCGAGTAAAGTGTTGGTGTTTTTTTCTGTGAAATTCCCAGTATCAGGTCGGAGTCTGAATTTGTGACCTTTTGATGTGACCTAAACGTACCGGCGAACTGTGGGTGTAGGTATATAGGTACACGTAAAGTCACGAGCAAAAACATGTATACACTAAGAAGAGCGCTGAAGCTATTTTCTCCTCAAGTACTAATAGAACTTTTGTGATATTACGCAGTATTTACTACAATGGATACTATAGTGGCATTGGTGTTATCTCAAAGTTGCAATCATTGATTCATGAAAAAATCGCTTTATTATATATTATACTAGCTTCCCGCCAGCGGCTTCGCCCGCGTGGTCTTATAATTTTTTCCCCCGTTTTTGCAACATTTTTCATTACTACTCCGCTCCTATTAGTCGTAGCGTGATGATATATATCCTATAGCCTTCCCCGATAAATGGGCTATCTAACATGGAAAGAATTTTTCAAATCGGTCCAGTACTTTTTGAGTTTATTCGTTACATACAAAAATACAAATCTTTCCTCTTTATAATATTAGTGTAGATATACCTATACCTCTGCCTAACCTTTTGGGGAATACAGGTGTGATGGTATGCTATGTTCACTACATTTCTGCCTTCGAGAAAAAAGGCGCAGCGATAGTACATCATTAGGTATTGATTTGTCTCAAAAAATTTGGTCATGACGGTCTCCCTACAAAACACGGAGCGTTTTGCGGGCACGGCGCGATCATATCGATTGTCTTTCAACTCTTTTGTCCCGCTAACATTTACTAATGGACTTGGCAACTTGATTAATACACTGTTACTTGCTCCTTTGTACAGCACTTTATTTAGTACCCAGAGCACGCTAGAAATTTCTAAAAGTTGAGAAGAGAAGAGAGGCCGTACCACGTGTTAACATGATAATTCATAGGCTGTGAGAGAGAGATGGCGTGAATTAATCTGTAGAGCAATATCCTTATCTAATAAACGTAACAATGATCGCAGTCTAGCAAAATTTTGCAGTTGTCAAATTATTAGCACATTTCCGCAACGTTTTTTTAAGGAAAGTAAGGTTATAGTGTCAAATATTTTTATTGCGATAGAATATCGCATCGCTGCAATTAGTATAATTAATTAATAATTTACAATTGGGACTGTTGTTGAATTTGTTAAAAATAAACACGTTTAGTGAAACTATTATTAAATATAATTCGTATGTTGAAAAATATATTTAAATTACTTACTACATAAATTTCTGAGATATAAGCATTTAAAGTTTTTGATGGGGATTGAGAGGGGATGCTCTGTCCCTTTCCCGCAAAATAAGTGATGTGTGTGAGAACTGAGGGACCAGACTAGGATTTCGAAAAAAACTATTGTAGGATTTAGTAGTAGTCCTAAAACAATTGTAGGCTAAATCTGGGAATTTGTAGTAACATATTTTAAAAGTTACAGCCCTTAAAGTGTGGTCCCTCAGTCCTCACACACATAAGTGTGATCTCGGAAAGTATCTAAATAACTAAGGTATTGCAAAGACTTTTTATTAAATAAAACACCACTGAGCATCAAAGATAAAAAAGATATCTAGTTCTTTTGCCTTATTGCCTCTCCACTGAAATCCCAGTCTGGTCCCTCAGTGCTCACACACATAAATAAGTGTTATAGGAGAGAATTTGTACGGCATACTGAAATTTTACGTCACAACACAGGATAGTGTTCTTTCTTTCTAACATTAAATTAAAATACTTATACCTTCCCTGTTTATAAACCAATTTTAATTTAGTTTTTGCTGTTTATCTGTATTTGTGGTCTCCTTTTTTATGATAACATGAAAATGATCAGTCAAATAGCTAAATAAGTAGTAGCGTGACCAGTTGCAATGCGAATAAACATACCATCACGCCTGTATTATCCTAAGGGTTAGGCAGCGGTGTACTGCTGTACACCTACAGTTCAGGTGGCAAGCAAATTGTCATCAAACGGGCGCAAATCCGATGTTGCAGGAAATTGCACTGAAAATCCTTACAACAATATGGTCAACCCGAGAATCTAAACCAGTAGCTCTAGCGTAGCAGTCATAATTACAACTACTGGACCAATGAAGGAGTCTCATTATTGAATGGACTTGTGCTATATTATGTTAACCGTATCCTTGGAGTTGCGGAAAACAACCCGCTATACCATACCATCTGAAAAATCTAAAAACCTTAAAACCGTAAAATGGTAATTGTAATCATAGCCTTATCGCAACCGTAACTGTTAGCGCAATCCTAATCGGAAAATCGAAAATTTTAAAATCCGTATAACAAAAATAATTGAAATCGTCGTAACCGTAACCTCAATCAAAATCAAAATTTTGAAAATCCAAAGAACTGATCGATTATCAATTTCACATCGAAACTCGCAAAGAATCGAAAAACCTTAAAACCGTAAATTATGTTTGTAATCGTTATCCTTACCGTAATCCTAACGGTTAGCACAATCGTTATAGAAAAACCGGAAAATCGAAAATTTATAATCCGAATAAATCCAAAATCGAAAACCCAAAGAATCGAATAACCCATAGTATAACTAGTAGTATTGCAGTCGCGCAAAGTGTTTGGTCTCGATTTCGAATCCAAGGCTCGTAATCATGATTGTAATGGTTATGTTATCAACTTAGATTAATAAAACATTTAAATAAAGTTAAATCAGTCGCTCAAACTGTGAAGGAAAACATCGTGACGAATGCTGCATGCAGACATGCTGACTGATAAGTTTTTTTTTAAAGCTGCCAACCCGCATTAGGCCAGCGTGGACGGCATGGACCGCATCATGGTGAAATACAGCTAACCGCTCATATTCTGAGAGGAGACCAGGAGGATTTTAAACGCCTGAGGAACTCTGTATTCTTCCTTGTATTGAAGAAACTAACACGGTTCCAAAAAGTGAGTAATTGAAGAAGAACTGACAAGAAACTCCTCAGTCTTTATAAAAAAGTATAGTAACAGTACGCTACACAATATTCTTATATGAATTTTGTTCTAAATAGTTTTGAAAATAACGAAGTTTTGATGTATAAAATTAAAAGAATTATTTCCTCCATTGAGTCTCCCAAGAGTGCCCAAGACTAAAGGATGAGAGGGACCCGGAGGAGGTAAGCTTCCGTAACAGGAAATACATGTTTCTAACGTCTGGATGGGCGCGGGCCCATGAGAGTTCATCGGACGCATAATAAAGTAGGTATCCTTTAGCTCCCTTTACGGTAGGAAATAAATAGGAGGTTTTAAAAAACAATCAATCAACTTACAAAATTAAATAATACAACTGTAGAAGTGTTAATTCGTTTAGTATAGAAAGGTAACAAATAAATGTTCTTACCTTCTAACTGCGGCTGGGACCTGCACCTCCCAAAGGAATGTCTCACACGTACACAATCACTATAGTTTACACACATAATAAGGAAGGAACAAAGAAACTGTTTATTCTTTACTAAAAAGACACACCATTACAAGGAACCCGCGTAGTTACTTAACTAAAATACTTATAAAATAAGCTCGGCCTATCTTCGCAAGAAAAAGTAATGGCGCTATGTCGACACTATAATTTTATAATAGGAACGCTTAGGTATATTCCAACATTGAAAAGTTTGATTGTTCACACTTTTACGAATAGTTAAACTTGAAAATAAAACTACAAACCGGCGGGAGGCGGCGGCGCCTCAACCACAACTCGATGATCATGCAAAAACTGTTTTTTCTATGCCTAGACGACAAAATTACTACCTTAAAATCTACCCTACATTTTTTTTATTCTCAATAGAAGATGATCCAATTCTCACAGACTGCCCAAACTCACCTACTTATTATTTTTTTCTCTCGTGTGGCTTCTCACTACTGAATTTAAATGACCACAGATTAAATTCCGTCATTCTGATAAAATGTATTTTGATAAAACAAAGAAATACATACTTAAATTACAAAAAAAGGTTTATTACCGACTAAATTCCTATTTGGAACAGATAGTAAGGTACTAAGTACCTAACTAAATAAATTCACTGGTTTTACTCGTAGTATAGTAAAAAACCTTGGTGATACAACCGTGGGTATACATTGAATTTCAATAATAGTTTGTGTTTTGTGCGGGCTATCCCGGTTTTTTTTTATTATGCACACTCAATATAGTGTTTCACTCCGTTCGTGAAATATAAATGTGTTATTCTTTAAAGGGATAACGATGGATGTATATTGGAGATGGATAAATATTTAAAAAATCATAATTTAAAAAAAACTTGTTTATATCTTTTGAAACAACGCCATCTCTACACACCTTTAAATACTAAAATAAAACTATAAAATCGCCGACATCGCCGTCGCTTCGCTGACGATACATTAGTGTTCATTTCACGTTTCGAAATATAATGTAATAGATGGCGCTAAATAAAATACTGTAAACTATTTTTCTTATGTACACAATTTCATAATTATGAATATTCGATACCTAAGGGAAGGATGCAGTATATATAAACACATATTTTAATATTTTTATAAACTTTATTCAATATAAGTAAAAAGATAACAGGAATGTGAGCGTGACGGACAAACATTATTTTTATTACTGCTAAATTTAGTTTGAATTTACACTACTTATTTTGTCCCAAGTTATTGCTAAGGCGATAGATAATATATAGTTAATCTACAAAACCTTACCTTTAACTCCTCCATTACTGTCTCTCATCTCATCTCATCCTTACTGCCCCCATTTTAAAGTGTCATACTCTGCAGCAGAGCCACCTTTTCGAAACTGATCAATTATATCATAAAATGATGTACGTACAACGTACATAATGTACGTATATCCGATATCGCTGTACGTGCAATAAGTAACGATAAAATAGACATTTAATATTGAGAGTATGCTCCCCAGCAGAGCCACCTAGTACATGTACTCAGGAAAGAAAAACGCTACTGTTTTTTGATATAAACTGTTGTACGAATAGTGTTCAATACGTACATGTTAAAAAATATCATTATTATCCTCTCGTTTTATTTATTTTACTTTACTAAAATATTCGTAGAAAACGCCTAGTTATTTTGTGTCAGCAAAATGTTTTGACACTTTAATTAGGCGCGCAATACAATACAATATTCAACATATTTTTAACCGACTTCAAAAAAGGAGGAGGTTCTCATTTTGACGTGTATACATATTACATACATACAGGTTAAACTGAGAACCTGTATGTATATTTGTCGGCGATTATCTTGCGTTTGGCTGAACCGATTTTGATGCAGTTTTTGCGACGGACGCAATTACAGACGGTCAAATGACTCTTTTGAGACGACAGTGCCATCTGTTGACACTAAATGAAACCAACTACACAGACGGGATAGGACGAGAGTTACACTTTTAGAGTGAAAGCGCTCCTGCTAAACCCCAGACCTTCGTTATATGTTCGTCATATATTTGTTTATAAAAGCTGAAAGTTTGTCAGTGCATGCTCCCACCACAGGTAAGAACGATGAACCATTACGAAGTTTGAGGTACCGTGGCTTTAGCAGGTAAACGTACTAAAGATGTGTAAAATACCGATCTTAATTCATCAAATATTGAATTTTGTTTTCTTGTATGCACCTTCAGAATATTATTAAAAATGCACTGTGGCACTGTGCAATGGCACTGTTCAAAAGATACATATATATATGACCGTAAACAGGGTCAAACTGGATAATTACCAAAGCGATGACAAAAAAGTGTCATGCGGAGTCCCCCAGGTGAGTGTTAGGTCCTAGCCTCTTCCTCATAAATGTAATGTCCTCTGTAACATACGCCTTGAACACGCACAAGTTTTTTCTTATGCTGATGACACAGTCATTGTCTTTAATGGGTCTTCTTGGGATAATGTTAAAAACTATACTGAGGGCCAGGGGCCAGGCGAGGCTGCGAGGTTATAAAAGTGGTTGAAATACAACCTTACACTAAATACTACTAAAAAAAACTTTATTTGCCTTTATTGATATTTTTTTTATTTGTAAATAAGTGCCCGAAGTCAAAATGCTATTTTTTGTTCTTCTAAGGAAACCGATAAACGCTTTGCGCGCTTCATTATACTTTGAATGTAATAATGTAACAAAAATTTCCAACACAAGTCAATAATGAATTGAAAGTCGACTACCTCAATGATACCCAAATTAAATAAGAAATACACAAAAATATTTAATACTATGGAAAAATAACATATAAATAATGCAATAATGACGTTTATAGTACTGACTTTTATTAATAGGTTCATTCAAACAAAAAATATGATAAATAATTAATATATGCATAAATAAAATAGTAATATAATAATTAATATAATATAACTATTCGAATAATAATAATATGTTACGTTTAAATAAATATAAAATTAATAAAAAGCTAAATTATATTATTACTTATAAGTTCATATTTACAATAATATTAAATAAAGTAAGCCTACTTAAATGAAACAATCATTTCGTACTAAAAATACTAGTAAAAATAAATCCTCCTCTCTTCTAAAATTGCTATGCCCTACAGGGTCCATAATGATTCTTGTCTAATTATACCACCTTATTGTACATTATGGTATGCAATAAAGAATATGAATATGAATATGAATATGAAAGTATTGAAAAGTATTAAAACTGACATTTAAAAAAATACAGATGTTTTTTATTACACACCGTTTCTTTTTGTAGTGTGGCACTAGTGCACACTACAAAAAGAAACTTTGTTTGCTAAATTATAATTTGAAGAAGCTTGTTTGTCCTCACAAAAATCGATTTTTGTAGCTTAAATGAAATGTCAAAATAAACCAAACCATAAAAACTACGATTAAAAATAATATGTTGAATATTTGTATTGTATTGCGCGCCTTATCAAAATGCTACAAAACATTTTGCTGACACAAAATAACTAGGCGTTTTCTACGAATATTTTAGTAAAGTAAAATAAATAAAAAGAGAGGATAATAATAATATTTTTTAACATGTACGTATTGAATACTATTCGTACAACAGTTTATATCAAAAAACAGTAGCGTTTTTCTTTCCTGAGTACATGTACTAGGTGGCTCTGCTGGGGAGCATACTCTCAATATTAAATGTCTATTTTATCGTTACTTATTGCACGTACAGCGATATCGGATATACGTACATTATGTACGTTGTACGTACATCATTTCATGATATAATTGATCAGTTTCTAAAAGGTGGCTCTGCTGCAGAGTATGACACATTTTAAAAGGTTGATAATAATGAATTTGTATCTCATTACCCCTAAAGAAATTAAAAAACGTATGTACTTCTTTAGGGCGTGAGCTCCTTTATTTCATCTGAGCTTGGCAAACAGGCTCTTAGTATTTCTGATAATTATGAATAGTTTTTCGTCTCAATATGTTTGATACTGACTATAACATACTTATACCTATACTCCATTAAATTAAAATTGGGAATAGTACAAAATATTACCGAGAAGTATATTGCTTTTCTCCTAGTAGTCTAGTATTCTAATCTATAGTCTCAGCCCACCCAGCTATAAGACTGGTCTGGTTCTGCGACTGCGATCTGGGTGATAGTATGTGTACTGTACCAACTTACCAAGCTGCCCAAAAAACCAATAACTTGTCTTGCGGAATATATGTAGGTATCCACTATTGTAAGACAGTAAACAATAATATAATAGGATTCAGTTTGTGTAGAGATCTTAATTTATTTTATTACTTTCTCTAGTGTTTGTATTGCTATAAAATATAACTACTACTATTATAATACTGATACCAAAAATTGTGATAGAAAAGATAACGATTAGAATTTATCGTATATAAAATCAAAACCAAACAAATATTAACCTTTTTATAAACACTATTTAGAATAAATAGTGTGTTCCATCTCATGTTATACATTTTAATATGTTGTATTTCATTTTATGAGCACGCTCTTTTGTGACAAACAAACTTTCTTCTTTTTTTCCAAATTGTTTTTAATTCGCATCGTTCCGAATAATAAAGTTTAATTTATTTATTTACAATGTATAATTTATTATAATTAAATCACAACGGCTCTCTGTAAGTGGGCTTATAGCTCAAGAACGGTATACGAAAGTCACGAGTCAGGTAATTCGTGATTTTACTGCTTCTTCATAGTGTACAACCATAGAGTTCACCTCCTTTATATAAATATAATATGCTTGCCCTTTTCAAGCTTCCAATGGATCTCAGGAGATATTTCGAAGCCAGAGTAGCAACTTATTTTAATTCTTACAGAGGTAAGACCACTTGGAAACGTTATCTTAGGTTTTGTTATACAAATTCCCCCTATTGTTAAATTGTACTTTCACTTCACGTCTAAGATAATGATGAAGTCAAAAATTGTATGAAAACGAAGAGACCCCACCCTTCAATCAATAAATTATGCACAGACGCAATGCAAAATCTATTGTATTTATGATCCGGGTGCTTGCTTTGCTAAATTAAAAGGGTTATGAGATTGGAAACGTTTTCATACAAAAACTTGAATACTTGAATTTCTTTGGTTAATGTATATTTTAATACATTATAGGCCTTCCCTTGACTGTCAGTTCGCCTAATGTTAAGCGACACTGCGATCTAAGTTGGATTCCGCTTGCCTAGAAGAATACATAACTAAGACAAAGCGACCTGTTTAAAATCAAATTCAAATATTTTTATTTCAATTAGAGCATATAAATATGATACTTTTGAAAGGTCAAACTAGTTGCACAGTGCCCAAAAAAGTGGGTCTTATGGAGAAAAGCCGGCAAGTTTGTTACCTATGTTCATGTTGCCCCTTGTATCTCGAATTATTTAAAATGCCTTTGTGTGCAAATAAATGAAAGATACTTCTTAAAATTGCTTACACTCCTTTCAGTTTACCTTATAAGTGTTATAAGTGTAACCGAAATATAATACCTTTTAAGGCATACACTGACAATATGAATTTGAAGCTTTTCTTGCTTAGGCACTAATTATGCCAAGTTAGTCATTTACTCGAAAACAAACTTCTGAATTAGAGAAAATACCTTACATTATCACCTATCAATTATTATTGAAAGTGGCTCAAAATATATTTTTCAAAAACATAGTACATTATTACTATCAATCAAAAATCGTCACTCATGTTAAAACTTTAAAGATATTATATGTTTTTAATCCGAAGTGACTGATATAGAACTAAGTACAGTTAACTAAAAAGATAAGTACTTATCGTACAATCTTTGTTTCGAAAAAGATAGTGATAAATATCAATATTATTTGATCTGCCAAAATGTTTGATATATCCATTTTGACACATTTTGCGTAATACGTTAATACACAAATGTAATAATCTGCCTGTATACCTATCTTTTTTGTTGAATGTACCAAGTTTTACAAACATAATTATTATAGACATGACGACGTCTGTGGTCTAGGGGTTCAATTTCCACAAGACACAAATATTTATGTTTATGTGTTGAATATAAATGTTTGTGTTTGTCTGGGTGTTTCCTTTTTATTATAAGTATGTATTTACAAAAAAAAAGTATATAAGTATTATATCCATTGTCTAGTACCTATAGTACAAGCTCTGCTTAGTTTGGTGCTGTGTAAAATGTCTCAGGATATTTATTTATATATTAGCCAAATAATTCCAAAATACCATCACATAATCACTTCGTTCACAAGTTCTTAAGTACCATGTTCTTTTCTGTAACAGTGAAGTGCAGTACCGCAGCGATAGCGTTCAGCATGTGCCTTCGACCCGGGTAGTCCGTGGACATGAGGTACGCCATCACCACGTTCTTCAAATATTCCAAGTTCGCGCCCTCGCGTGATTGGATGCGACGTAGCCTGAAATTATTAAAGAATTTAATTAGATTTAATTGTATCTTACGTAGTTTAAATAAAGAAAAAATAATATAGTTTTATATAATCCTTTTTTGTGTATGTTATCTCTATATATTTTTATTTCTGTCAGCGGCTTCGCCCGCGTGGTCTTATGAATTTTCCCCCGTTTTTGCAACATTTTTTTATTTATACTCCGCTCCTATTAGTCGTAGCGTGATGGTGTATAGCCTATAGCCTTCTCCGATAATTGGGCTATCTAACACTGAAAGCATTTTTCAAATCGGTCCAGTAGTTTCGGAGCCTATTCAATACAAACCAATAATCAAATCTTTTCCCTTTATAATATTAGTATAGATATAGATGTCGCATCGGACATGATCACGGACGTTCAATTGACTCTTTTGAGACTACAGCGCCACCCGGTGACGCTATTGAAATGACAGCGCCCCTGGTGACGTCGAATGGAACCAACGATATCACATAAAGGGCACGGTGGCGCAGTGGGGGAGACAGTTACAGTTGTGCCTCGCGCGGTTGCACTTGCTCTCGGCACTTCACACTGTGTAGTCGATTCGTGCGGACGTCTGCCTTGATTGACTGACGGACTCACGTTACTTTATAGTTCTACCTACATTGTTATTGCTATTGCTGAATTGTAATTTAAATGTAGCTTGGTAATCGTAAATTCGTAACAGATAAATGTGCTTGAGGAGTTTCTTCCGCGGCTTCTTTTCCTCAGTAGGTAGCACTAGCGAACCTGCGAAGGGCGGGCGTTTTGGGGGATGTCTGTATTGTAATATTTCGTACTCGGTCAAAACCAAATATAATGACATTTGAGTACGAGTTCTGTGTTTTAATGTTTGAACCAGCATAACCCACCTGTTGCCCACAAGATAGTCGATACCTTGCCTTCCTGCTGAGGATACAGATCTTGTATCCGACATAGATATAATATAAAACGAAAAGGTGATGGACCACTCAAACCACTGAACGAATTGGGCTGAAACTTAGCACACAGATAGATATCATGACGTAGGCATCCACTAAGAAAGAATTTTGGGAAATTCCCACGGGATTGGGAAAAATAGATGAACGCGTAACACCGCGTGGAACAGCTAGTCTATACTAATATTATAAAGAGGAAAGATTTGTTTGTTTGTTTGTAATGAATAGGCTCCGAAACTACTGGACCGATTTCAAAAATTCTTTCACCTTTGGAAAGGTACATTATCCCCGAGCAACATAGGCTATATATCATCACGCTACGACTAATAGGAGCGGAGTAGTAATGAAAAATGTAGCAAAAACGGGGAAAAAATTATAAGACCACGCGGGCGAAGCCGCTGGCGGGAAGCTAGTAAATAATAAAATTGCTCTAAGTCTTGTATAAAATGAAAAACAAAACATAACATACCATCACGCATTATATTCCCCAAATGTTCTCGAACCCAGGATCATAGTCGTCCTGTTTAGAACCACTAAGCTAATAAGCCACTTTTACATACTTTACTGACTGGCCCCAACTTCATTACCTAAATTATTATACAAGGTGCAAGGAACATCGACGCACAAACATCGTGACAAGGTTTCACTCAAAGTTAATAGGTCATTTATGTAGAAAATGATCGGTTATTGCAGATATTGACATTTATGAGCGCGCAGTGTATTGGCAAAAACGCGATTATAACGCTCCGAAAAAAACTGCAGAAAAAATTTAAAAATTGATGAAAAAAGTTACGGAAAATTTCAACGCAGGGGGGTCCAGAATCATATACTGAACTCATGGTATTCGGATGTGCGTCGATGTCCCTTCCACCTTGTATTTTATAGGCTATACCTATAGCCTTTCTAGATAAATCATCCTTCAACTAGTGAAAACTGTTACCTTTATGTGCAACTGAATTAGAGCGCCAAAAACATACATTGTAAAAAAAATACCTGTCAATTTCCTCTTTCAAAGTCCTTATGACTTCTTTGAAGCGTTCTTTTTCGATTGTCGCGTCGCGTTGACAATCTCTGAAAATAGATTTTTTTAATGCTTCTTTATTTCTTACCTACGATAGATATGAAGATAAGAAACATTTCTTTTGAGACAAATTATTTGAAGGTACAGTTCTCGCCAAACTTATTGTCCGGGTTGAAGTTGGCACGAGCTAACTTTAACCCGGCTGTAAAAATCGGAGAAAGAAAAATATTAGATTGTAATAACTAAAAACGAAAGCTCAAGTCGTAGACTATTTATTCATCTCAGACACTAAAGTGACATTACGTGGGATACCAGTTTTTTGCAATTCTTAAATGCAAGATTAAAAAACGGACTATAATCAAATATTTTCCTTATAGTCCGTTTTTTAATCTCAGAGACTAGATTGACACATGCAACTGTCAAAATTACAAATAATGATACCAGCTTTTTTCTGTAGTGTGGTACCTACGATACCGGTTTGTTGAATCGTAACTTTTAGACGATTAGCTTAAAAGATTTCTATTCCAAATCGTATCATTAAATCCCAAATTAATTAAAATTGTCCGAATGCACAATAAAGTCTATGAAAGGTAAGTCGTCGTAGAGTTTTAAGTAACACATGACGTAAAATTGCCTACCAAAAAAAAAAAAAGAAAGAACTTTAATAAATTTAGTCCTATGTTCCAACGAGTAAAAAAATATATTTGAAAACAATATCATAAAAAGTTTTAGAAGACTGTTGATTTCGCTGTCGGTATTTAGTCCTAAAAAACTCTACCTATTCCGACCCATGATTATTACGTTTTAAATAAGACCTACTATTTTTTTCAGGATAACTCAGTATAAAAAAACCGACTCTTCAATTTTTTTAATAGAGGCACATTACTATTTAAGAAATGCAAAAAACTGGTATCCCACGTAATGTCACTTTAGTCTCTGAGATTAAAAAACAGACAATAGTATTAAGTATATTAATTAGGCAATCTTTTAAACCTAGTTTAAATTTATACTGGGCATATTTCATAACAAGGTATTGTTTAGGACCAAAGCACTAAAGTTACTACAAAACTTAAATTGAACTAAAATAACATAATTATAAAGAGTATCGGTGTGTTGAAATACCTAAACTGTCCCTCCATGATGTGTTTCTCCTTCCTCAGCTGTGATATGTCGAGGTCCTTCCTAGCCAACTCGTGCGCATAGTGCAGCATATGCGGCGGTGCTGTCGCGTCCTGAAAAGTAGAATAAATATACATTAAAACATAAGATAAAAAAAGACCCATACAGTCCAGAACTGGGCTAATATCACGTTTGATCTGTGGCACGATTTCAAACAAAAGACAAAGACAAAAAAAAAAGTAGAATCAGGATAGTATTGGTAGTTACGAGTGTCCCCTAGAAAAACATTTACAGCAGGGTTATCATCCATAATTGGCTATTATTGGCTATTATTGGCTATTATTGGCTATTAACTGCATTTAATCAAACCCATCAGGCTATTTACCCATCTCTACTAGACTTTATAAATACCTACCTCTTTTAAGAGGTTGTAGGTAAACACAGGATAATAAACGAAACAGTCACTGGACACGCTTGAAGTGACTGCCTCGTTGGTCTAGTGGTCCCAAACACGACTGCTACGCTAACATTTAATAATAATAATGATTGCTGAATATCTGTAAAAATGATTATTACAAAAATGTGCTTATACTAGCTTTCCGCCAGCGGCTTCGTCCGCGTGGTCCGGGTCGAAATAGGGGATGAAAGTTATAAGAAAATCTTATAACTTTCATCCCCTATTTCAACCCCTTACAGCTTTTTTCTTGCCTAGCCTATGTCCTTTCTCAGGTTTAATAATAATAATAAGTTTATTGACCATAGTTTCAGTTACAGGTTCTAGACTATCTGTGTACCAAATTTCATTTAAATCGGTTCAGTAGTTTCGGCGTGGAAGCGCGACAGACAGACAGACAGAGTTACTTTCGCATTTATAGTATTAGTAAGGATTATGCCGATTGCCGATATGTTTGTGGTCGCATGTAATACGCACATTACTAGCGCGTGTACGAACGTCATTTCTTTTATTTGGAGAGAACTAAACGGCTAACTTCAATCCAGCCAGTTCCAGTTCCAGTGTCTAAACACGTACAGTACACGCGGAATAAACCCATCAATAAACCCATTTGTTTCAACCGCCCACGGTTGGAACAAGGTTGGTTGGTTTCCAGATCAGTTTAATTAAGCTTTTTATGTAACAGACATCGGTATCGGAGCATTTCTGTGGAGTGTGGTAGAGGCTTAAGAGAGGATTGCTTACCGAAAGCATCCCATCCTTGAAATGCGTATCCTCAGCGCTGACCCTCCGCGAGCGCTCGTTCCTGGCGCGTATGTAGTTGTCTGTCTCGTCCAGCAGAGCCGAATACCGGTCTCGTTGAGTCTGGACTTGCTTCTCGAGGCTCATGATGCGGGTCTTGAGGTCAGACACAATTTCCTTCTGATAGTCTTGCTCGTTTTTTATTTTCTGAAAATACAAGTGTAAATTTGCTTAGTGACAGAATATTTGGTAATGCAGTGGGGATGGGGACGGGTTAAAATACAATTCCTCATTACCATTCAGATTGGTAATTTCCTCAGTGATCCCATGGTGATGATGCTGATTTCTTCAGTGATAGGACCTCTTAGGGTTTGTCTGACTGGCGAGCATCCTTTTGTCAGAGTCTGTCGTAAAGGATCTTTGTGCATTTCGGCTTTCGCGCATGAGAGCCCTTCCCGCTCTCGGTTGCTTTGCAGTCAGATTATGCTTTTAAGGATCGCCAACGCATCAGTAACGCCTCTGGTTGCAGTCCATAGATGGCGATGACTACTTACCATCAGGTAGCTCGTCTGCTCATTAGCCGAAATAAACTATTTAAATTCCAATAAACAATCAAGACTAAGTCAGAAAGGAGTTCTACCATCTCAAAAAATTACAATAACACTGGTAGAAAATAGCTTAGGTATTAAGTCCGCCTTCGTACACATGTGTATAAACGACGAGACAATATTAGGTGGACCAAAACAGTTACCGAATGGTGGCCAAGAGATGTTATACGATCGCAGGGCAGACCACCAACCCGATGGTCAGACGATATTGTGAGGGCAGTAGGGAATCTGTGGGTGCGACTTGCACAAGATCGGCAACAGTGGCGTAATAGAGAAGAGGCCTTTACTCAGCAGTGGGTGTTACGAGCTGAATAGATACATAAACAACAACTTTTTAACAAAACCGACGAAAAAAGTAACTAAAAAGGGAAAATTGAATCTTTTTTTAATCTTTCTAAAAAAATTAGTATCCAAATTGGGAACCTCCTCCTGTTTTTCGTTGATCGGTTAATAAAACAATGATATTTACCTCCTCATACAACTTCAAAGTGTCCAGTTTATCCTGTTTCTCTTCATCCAGCATCATTTTATATGTCTCAACCTTCTCTACAAGTACAGCTATCTCATTTTTCAAGTCTCCTACGTCATTCTCCACTTCACGGCCTACGTCTCTCACTTTCATCTGCTGCTTATACAAGTCAAACTCCACTTTTAAACTCTCATATTCTTCTCTACACTTTAAATGTATGTTTTCGTAGCCTTCGACTTTAAAAACTGAGGAAATGTCTATGGGACTCCCTAGTTTCTCATTTTCGGCGATTAATTCTTTTTTTAATATGTGTATTTTGTCTATGAGAGTTTGTAAGTATTCACTGTCGGCTAGCTTTTCATTGTCTGTCTCGCTTTTTTGTGAAGTTTCTGTTGTTTCTTCTGTAAGAGACAAAACATTAAGATTTCATTACATAAATAAATAAAAAAATAAGATGTATAGAATGTAGTTGAAACAGATA
Source organism: Acronicta psi (assembly GCA_946251955.1). NCBI lineage: Eukaryota > Metazoa > Arthropoda > Insecta > Lepidoptera > Noctuidae > Acronicta > Acronicta psi. The sequence goes on along the minus strand of OX276475.1, from coordinate 1,183,449 downwards.
TAGTCTGGCTCATAGAAGTAAGTATCAAATAAAAGCGGGTAAAGTTTTCCTGATTCCTACTTATTTAAAGTGGAAACAGCATAACAGAAAAGAGTGACGGACAAAAGGTTTTTTTTTAAATGAAAGTATGTATTTAAAAAAGGTTTAAGTATACAATTAGAAGGGTCTTAAACATAACACGAATTTCTAAAAACACCATTATAATAGTCGCATTGAGAACCTCGCCCTTTTTCCAAAGGCAAAATACCTATGCTAAAGTGATGTAGTGAAATGTTTCACTATTTTTGTTAACTGTTTTAATTTTGTATGCCACAACGTGGCGAAACATGTAAGGCCAATTTACAAACGTCCATCTTACATTGCAACTCATAATTGTAACATACACTCATGTTTTCACAATTTAATTATCTTTATCTTTCCCTATTCCGGACAACCATGGTATTTTATTCTACTGAAGATCATTATCAAACAGGATATAAAAAAAAAAAAATTCGGCCTATTCGTTTCCATAGGAAACAAACCAATTTCTTTTCGGCCTTCCATAAGTACCATAGTTTTTGTAAAAAAAAGATACATGCATACATACATAGACTCACGCCTGTTTTTTATAGAGGTAGGCAGAGACTATAGATTTCCACTTGCTACGATCCTGGCACACCACTTTCGCTTCGTATATGTTCATTAACGTCTCCATGCATGCTCGTCGGTTTAGGGTGCTCTTAACCTTGCCTTTTTTGAGAAGGTCCGCAATCTGGTTGTGGTACGTTCGCCGTGGTCGACCCTTTCCAACTCTTCCATTCGTACAAAAAAGTCGTAAAAAAAAGATTTTGATTCGATTTACGAATAGCTTACCAAAATCATTACTAGCAGCGATCTTGTCCATGAGCCTGCCGTTGACAGAGTCCTTTAGCTGCTGTATAAGTTGCTGGTCGTGTCTCCGGCGCAGGTCGTACTGTCCGACAGTCTCCGACAGTTCCGCTATTTTACTCTCAAGAAGGGCGACCCGCTCCTCTTGCCGGGCGCATATCTTGCGAGCGGATTCCTCAGCGCGTTTGGCTTTTATTTGTTCCTGAAAATATATAAAGATCAATTGTAAAATCAAGTTTTCTTATAACCTGAGACAGCATCGTTTCACCTATTTGGTGTACACATATCACAAATGATGCTTAGAGCGTGGCAGTGCATGTGTAGTGTAGAATTAATAATTTATAATATTTATAAGTCAGATTTACTTTCCTTATTTTTGAGAATTTTCAAATATTCTGATAATAATAATCGGCATTTTTCGTTACATACAACCCCAAATGAAGTTAGAGAAGTTAACAGATTATTTTTCAATACTTTTTTTTCCGCTTTATCGCCATGCAGTAGCTTAGTGGCTAAAACGTCTCCGTCTGGTTCTTTCGTTAAACTCTTTAGTCAGAAACTTTTCCTCTAGTGGCTATTTAAGTTCCTGAATTCTAGTGCTTACTTCTCTGATAGCGACAGAGTGTGACTGTTCCAGCAGCGCCAGTTTCTGCTGCAGGCGGACCAGCAGCGCGGGAGTCTCCACGGTCCTCGCTTCAGCGCGCTGCAGCCGCCGCTGTGCCGCTTCCAGCGAACTGCTAAGATCGCGCACGCGTTTTTCTAACTCCGCTTGTGATGCTGAGAAATTAGTTTTATTTTTAAACTAGTGAATCCAGACACTATTATATTGTATGTGGAGCCTATATTTTAACCGTACGATAATCCGTACAGTAGTTTCTGATATTAGCTCATACAGAAGGAGACTTTAGTTTATAATAATGATTGATTACTACTATTTGGTATTTAGAGGACCATTTTCATAACAAAAACATGAGAGAAATTCGGTTACAGACATAATAATTTTATTTATTTACACTGAGAAAGCTGTTAGCCAAAGTAAATTTGATACACGTTATCGATGAATGTGTAGATAACTGTGTTTTTTAATACACACAGTTATCCACTAAATTCGAATTACGATGTATTGATAGTTGCATATCTCTAACAAGTTTATTTGCTAATCGTTCATTTATATCAATGATAGTATTATCTTTACGTTTACAACATTTAGTTATTCAATTTTTTTTATTGCTTGCTTCTCACATATACTTCGTTTCTCATACAATGTGTAAGAAACATCATACCTGTATTCCAAAAAGACTTGCAGACTTGTACAGTCACGAACACAGCCATATAACCACTTACAAAAGGTATAAAGCGATTTATGTCCCTATAGTATTGGTTCGGTAATACTGTGTTCGTAATATCACAAAAGTTCTATTAGTACTTTAGGAGAAAATAAATTTAGCATGTTTGTTAGTGTAAACATGTTTTTTATTGTGACTGTACTTATGCACAACCTCAGTTTAACAGTGTGTTAAAGTATGTACCCCATGTAACAGAGAGCGGCCCTATTACAAAATCCAAACACAAATCCAAACTCTGAGCTGAATAACACTTTCGACCTGGTAATCGAACCCAAAACCTGTAGTAGTTACGACCACTAGACTGATGATTCTTGTTTACAAATATAGTATGTTTTTTTAATAACAAATGGTAATAATACCTTCAGCTTCACTGGAATGCACAACCTTAACTTCCAACTTCTCTTTCGTTTTCCTTTCACTATTCAATTTTAAATGCAACTCCCTGAAAACAGCAATATTATAATATTACTAGCAGCCCCACAAACGTTGTTTTGTCATTGTCATACCCTTATCATTTAGGGGTACGAAAAATAGATGTACCCGATGGCAGATTGACAGACCTACCCAATATGCACACAAAATCTCATACAAATTGGTCCAGCCGTTTCGGAGGAGTTTGGTAACAAACACCGCGACAGGAGAATTTTATATATAGAGACACTACAGCTTCTATGAAGCTAAAAAATCAGACAGATCTAAGAGAAATATAATAAATACAATATTGCTTAGTAATTGGATTAAAGAAGCCTTATATAAGTTATTAAGTGTAAAACATTCATTCGGCTGTAACTGTGGCCACATTATCTCTAGCAACTTTAATAAATTATGTAGGTAGATGTAGGTACTTAAACGAAAGATCTTGTGGATTCATCAAGTCTTACTTATATGTGATTTATGTTAGACTCGCCTCTCCCATTCACTACTGGAACAAATTAGATAACCTTGACTGCTTCAAAAGACTACACAGATGAGTTTCTTACTTCATCATAGCCTGATGATCAGCTCTCTCGTTCTCCCTCTCCTGTATCTCATATGCAATCTTAGCCTTCAAGTTGTTCACTTCAGCTAAGTGTTGCTGCACCAATGCCCTTGTCTCCTCTCTCATTGCAGCTATCTGGTTTTCATACTGTAAAAAGATTACAAGACCAGTTTTTTATTGCTTCCATTTGACATACAAAATTACATAGATGTAAACTAAAAACCACAAACTAGATCCCTTAAAACTGTTGTCTAGTTGCATTCATGGGATCTATGAACAAATATCATTCACAACTCCTTCAGAGATCATTATTATGTGACCCATAATGTTTTCAGCATCAGCAGATCATATTATGAAAAATACTTTGAGGCAATCATGCTCTAATGTAACATAAAATTTTACTAAAATTCCATTCCTATCCAATTTTTTTTTAATACTTCATTCTTAAGCAGGCCCTGCAGTAAATTATTATAATGGCAACAGTTTATGGTGAACTTATCAAGTGATAAAGCTTATTTATTCAATTTCTTAATCTATTTTACATGATAAATGTCAGTGTTTTCTTAATCCTAATGTTTCAAAAGGGATCCATTTCAAAGATAACTGTAAATAACTGTAAATACCTGTTATTTACAGTTATCTTTGAAATGGATCCCTTTTGGGTAAAGGCCTATCAAGTGATACTATAGCCACATAAATAACTATAACAAAAAGTGTAGTACCTTATCTCTGGTAAGTTTCTTATCTGCTTGGAATGCCTCCTCCATCCGTGACTTCTCTGCTGTCAAGGTGGATAGAGACAGCATGAGAGCTGCCACAGACTCATCTCTGTTTTCTTCTAGAAATGATGAAACATGTACTAATTTTTGGTTCCTAAATAAGATGACAAAGAACTATCCTTTATACTTTTATAATAAATTGTGACAGAATGGAAAAATATTTCAACAATAATAAATTGTATACTGTGATGTCTCATCTATAAATTGAAACATGAAAGCTTGAATAACAATCACAATCCATAAAATAATTGTACAACATTGACAACACTTTAAAATTAGATTGCCTAGAAAATATAAAAGCTTTCATTTATTCTTATCCTGTTATATATTATAGTTACATAGTCCTGTACTTACCTCCACCCTCAGCTGGGTCTTCTGTTTTGTTCAAAGCCTTCAAACTGATCTCTAATGCTTCCTTTTCTTTGATCAAACCTTTGTAAGCAGCAACAACATCTGAAATATGGAGGTAGTATGGAGTAGGTACTGTCATGTTGTCTGTCCTATAATAATATTATAATGAGGAAAGATTTGATTGTTTGTTTGAATTGAATAGGCTCCAAAACTACTGGACCTTTAGTTTAGTTTTGCTGGGCATTTTCTGCACTTAGCCTCATGATTGGGCCATTTTGGCGAAATTTTCCCTATTCCAACCAGCCCAGGCCCTCCCAAAAGGTCAGCACTTTGTTGAGATTGCTGCAGGCTTCCACAAGCGATGCCGGGTGTTGAATAGTTTGTGCCTGTTGATCTGCCACACTACTGCATTCCATGAGCATGTGCTGTGAACTACTGGACCTATTTGAAAAATTCTTTCGCCATTGATGCTACTTCCCCCATCCCCGGGTGACAGGCTATAATTTATAAGGAATACTCAGAACATGGGGTGCAGCCGCTGGCAGAAATCTTGTTAGTTATAAAACCTACCTCTAGGTAAAGCCATATCCACTAAGCCCACTCATATTTATAATCATTTTATAATATAAATATAACAATAACTGTCCAAGTTACTATTATTATATACTATAGTAACTGTACACCTAGTACAGAGTAGGTACAGAAGTGACTGACAGCATTTTAAAAGTAAAAATGTATACCTAATTTCGAGAGCAAAAATGTAACATGATTTATATCTCAATGCAGTTAAAGTTTTGGATATTTTGCATTTTTAAACTAAGCTGTAGGCTAAACATTTTGCATCCATAATGATAGAAAAGTTATATGTTAGGCCAATAATTACAAATATTTGTCTTTGATAACAGTTAAGAAACAGAACCTACTAGTGTTGTTGCTGTAACTTGGAACAGCTGTTATGAAAAAAAGTTAAGACTACCTACTTTAAATCATTACATATTGACCTTATTGGTTGCATTTGAGTTGATGTTTATTACTTACCTCTAAGACGGCCTTCGTATCGCTTAATTTGATCAGCTTGTTTAGTAATTGTTGATATCAATTCTTGTTTTGATAAAGATTCCATGTTTCGTACTAAACTTTCGCTTGGCAAATTAAATATTTACGTAGACACGTCGTTATCTTGCGGATATAAAAATCGTAGAATATTGACTAAAGAATAACTTATTTGTGTTTTTCAATATTACTTGTTACCTATTTATTATTTATCAGTTTCTTTTGGCTTGTTTGATGATTTCTTTCTTCCTTAATCCTTTTCTTTGACGCTGACTGTCATTTTGGCCTGACACTGACAGATACAACTGTGACAAAATGTATTTACTATAATTATATGTATTTACTTTATAGCTCTTTGCAAAAAGCACAAATTAATCACAATCACAAAGTAGGTATAATAACCATAGATTTAGAGTATGTTCTTCTTCTTCTTATTTATTTATGGCAATTGGTGCCGATGTCGACAATTCTGCCAATGTCAAAGTGGATAAGTACATTTAAATAATATTACAAGTAATAAATTGCTGTACTTTGTAAAATATTTCAAAAACAAGCTAGTTTAGAGTATGTTATATATCTATGAAACATGGAACTAATATGTCAAACTTCGTTACACTTTGTTACTAATAGTATACTTACTACTTCCATGCTATGAAAATAATTATGTAGTCAATGGCTTGGACTAAGTATATAAGTCAATGGTCTATACAGTTCGCGCCAAGCTTATTGTCTGGGTTGAAGTTGGCACGAGCTAACTTTAACCCGGCCGTAAAAATCGGAGAAAGAAAAATATTGGATTAGAATGATTTAAAACGACAGCCTACGACTTGAGCTTGCGTTTTTATTTATTACAAATCTAATATTTTTCTTTCTCCGATTTCTACGGACGGGTTAAAGTTAGCTAGTGCCAACTTCAACCCGGACAATAAGTTTGGCGAGAACTGTACCTATGGTCAATACTTAATACATATAGTCTTATTTTTCTCCCTTCCTTTTTTCTGTTTTACTACATAATAGTAAGTTAAACGAAGGTGATATTGGCACCCCTTTCCATGGAGAAAAATATAATAGATTAGACAAAGGTAAAGGAGTTGGTATCTGGGTATGTCCGTAGTCCTTATGTTGTCCTATCCTATGTATAGAGACAAGGAGGATCATGATCTTGGGGTACAAACGTCAGAAGTTGGTGGTGTATAGAGGGTACAGAAAAGGAGCACCATAATCATGGGGTACAAACGTCAGAAATTGAAAAAGTGTCCAGCGATAAGTAGCAAATTATAACACAAAAACTCACAGACATAATGCTAACGATAACGTTGGAGGAGCTTATTTTCTGTTTTATGAAGTGTACGTTCTGGAAGGAAATCAGGTAAGGTAAATAAGATAAAGCCGTAATTGGCTGTTAAATTATATAACATAATAAATTTGGGAGTTTTATAAATAGAATTAAATAAATAAAATTCACCCACTTGCTACCGTGGCGCCACCAGAGTTTCACGCTTTTTGACGGACCCTTTTATCTACCCTCTTCCTATCCCATGATTCCCACGTGGCTGGTTGGGATTGAAATGACAGCAAGATTGTAGTTTCAGACTATTTTACTCGCATCCAAAAGTATTTTTTGAGGCAAAAGATCAGTGAAATCTTCCTCAGGATGCAATCTATCTATGGAAGATCTATGGCATGAAAAATGCACCTTCTATTTTCCATTCGGCGGACAGTCGAAACCCCAATTTCATAGACTGCAATGATGCCATCCTGTCTCTTGCAGAGGTCAGCGCCCTCCGGCGGCGCCGATGAGTCTACCAACGGTACGGTACGGAGATTCGGACAGTAGTAGATCTGGGCCGTTATCTTTTTGTAGCAGGGTTTGCTTTGTTACTTCTTGATTTGGAATCAACTTTTACAGTCCAATTCCATCCAGCTTGAGGTTGGGACGATCTAAACCAACCCGGCCGTAAAAATCGGAGAAAGAAAAATATTGGATTGTAATAAATAAAAACGAAAGCCCAAGTCGTAGGCTGTTGTTCCTGTGCATCCAATATTAAATTTTTCTTTCTTCGAATTTTACGGCCAGGGTTAAAGTTAGCTTTTGCCACCTTCAAGCCGGACAATAAGTTTGGCGAGAACTGTACCCACCTATAATAAAATTAATCTTAAAATTATAAACTAATAACTAAAACTCGTATTTTATATACTTACTAAAAAGTTATCTTGAAACTTAGCTCAGTCTGTCTGTAATTTACAGACACGTCAACCATTTTGCAAATTACCACATACACATTGTTGCTTTAATAATAACAGTAGGCGCTATGGGTGCGTGTTGTTCGCCCGTAATATGGAGGTCATTGACCTTTGATTTAAAAATGGGGTAACATTCACCCCTGTTCTAATAATAATGCCCATGTTGCTATACATGTGAGGTCCAAATGCAATATCATTATTGTTTTCAGTTATCTAGTCACACACTTTTACTTAAATATTATTAAGGTACCTACTTGTCTACTACCGCGTGTACTGGAAAAGTGATTGTTTGTTACGATTCCCTCTCAATATTTCGTAAGACAAGCATTCAAAGATAAGCCTCACCAAGTCTATAAGAGTGACTATTAGGTAATCGTCAATGCACCTACGATGCATTGACGATTACCTAATAGTTTTGCCCTAATATTTTACAGAGTAGACCGTCTGCAAAATGTCCACTATAGGGCGCCGACCCCTCCCAAAAAACCAGAGCAACCCCGAGTCGCGGCCCTACGGATATTAAAAAGTTTGGAAAATAATATTCGTTTTAGGTACTTACGTACTATAAAAATCAATGCTGCATAGAGTCCGGTTTTGATTAGCATCTTATTTACTGGTATATTATAGACAGGCGTGGCGTCTTGACGTCTGGGGTTTGGATCGATGTTGGCATCTAGATACATAACTACGGCGTATTTTAAGTAGGTACTGGATCCGTGCACTTCTAAAGATGACGAAAAGCCGATTCCAAATATTATACTCAAAATAATTTGTTTATTTATAATAGAAATACTCTACGGTGCTGTTTCAGGAGGTATAGCGAATAGCAACCCGGCGGCATAATCGTAACCCACATCTCGGGAAAATCACCCTTGCAAATGGCGTCATCCGACAGAGAGAACAAGTACGGATAATCCCTAAGGAGGAAAATGGTTTAAAGTATTGTTTATGAGAAAAAAAATAAGGTTTACGAGAAACATTGGGATGAATATAGACCGAAAAATTATTCAAATAAAACATTATTTTTATATGTATTATTGCTAAGGTCAATATTTATTTTCTATCAATATCCCCTACGTCAGATTACATTCGTTGACATTATTTCAAAAATTAAATGTAAGTAAGCCAAACACTTTTTCATACATTATCGGCGATTTGTACTCTGTCTTATAATTCTAGCTACAATCTAGGCCAAACCCTACAATACCCAAACCTGCCCAAAGTAAATACAAACGAAAAAAACTAAACCAAATCATTAAACATGGGATAAATAAACACTAAATAGAAAGATGTTATGTTAGTTTTATATAAATTAAACAGAAACTATTCTAAATAAATAAAATACCACAACTTAGAACACAAAATACTAAAGTTGAACAAAACGAATAAGTGGACAGGTGCGTACTGGTATTATTTCGGTGGAGTAAGCAAGCGTATTTGTTTTAACCATTCAGGGACGACACAACATAGACTACATTAGTAATTGTAAAATGGATTTTTGCTTATTTTATGCGCGAATGTTTGCTGGTTAGCAGTGGAAGCCGAAAGCAGCAATTAAAGTCACGTTATGAAGTGAGTTTGATTAACTTTGGCCATTTCCCTCCAGCCGAATTTCGACTTTATATCAACCCGTTCTAATTTATCTTCAATTAAAAGTTAGGCGGCCGCCGCTCGTTGAGTTGACTCGCACAGTCGCGCACAAGTAGAGACAGCACATCCACATCATAGCATATAACTCAGAGGTACATCTACCTTTGACTAGTTTTGATACACACCATTTAGTATTTTTATGTATTGTGTGCTTTATATGGGTATATTACTTATATTAAACCAAACACCACACCAACATAATTTTAAACCAAAATCCTAATCTATGTTTTAAATTAGAGAACACAGTTTCTTTAAATACTTAAGTATACATACTTAAAGATTTAAATGTTGCGCAAAATTATAACTGACTAGTTTCGCGTATTTTAAGTACTTTAAATAAATAATTAATATTAATGAAACATTTATCCTTAACATAGAAATTAAAGAAAACACTTAATCAAAATGCATTATACAAGCCCATTTGTGTCTGTGAATATCTCGCCTCGGTTATTTTATTCCACTTTAATTATGATATGCATTTGACTATCAATAATTTAACTATTACAGAAATTACTATAATGAATATTAGAAACGATACAAACAGTTGGATAATGTATAGTACTGAGTATACCCAACTAATTTTGAACTTACACTACATTCAATATATTATTATAAACATCGAAATGAAATCTATAATTTCTATTAGGATTATGACAATAAATTATGTTTACAATGAATTTTTAAGTTACTTAAATTTAATAATAAATAGTGATGATTATATAATCAAATTAGAGAGACAATATCATGATGTGAAAGTCAAATGTCATGGATTTTGCTTTGTGCAAGTCTATGCAAATTTCCTGGTGAAATTTGCATTAAAGTATTATAATTTAGATTTTAAACGCACACAAGAAGTCCATTCAATAATAATTATCAATTTGACTTTCACTATAATTACTATAATAATTATGTGCCCAATGTGATACATGAAGGTATCCAAGTCATAATAAAATGTTGATCAATAACTAATTTAGTTGTAATGTCATGGTCCTTATACATAATTTAGATCGAGATTTTCTTGTCAAGTTTAATGTAGAATTTATGAATTGAATCAAATTATATAATACATAGGTAAATAATATTTATGATCCTAATTATAATTGCTCTATAAAATGTATCCAACTTACTTATGACTTTGTGCACAATTCAAGCTCCAGAATTATATTATTATCCAAAATTACTATAATAATGGGGCCATCCTTATTTTATCAACATGAATGGAAGTATCATTTGAAGTCACAGTTCACTTACAAACATCATTTTAAATATCATCAGTCAATGCATTTCTGACATCTTTGGTAATAATTATACAATGAACATTTTCTTTAGACTATGTTTTTAATTATTGCAACTATTTTTCAAAAGAAAAAATAATAATATGTTGGTACAATAAAAATTGCACTGCATTTTGATATACATATTATAATAAAATATTTATTTTTATTTTTTACTTACAGTAAAAAAGTTTAATATTGCACTGTCAATCGTTAAACATATTATAATTATTGCCTGAATTACAGTTATATTATCTTCATAGAATCTTGTTGGCATCATTATCCTATTATAATACCAGAACTCTACAGGTTAGTCTTAAAACAAGAGACTTGAACCAATGGACATAAGTTAATACATACACAATCAGTTAGCAAAAAGTATGCAGTTAATTTATATAAGTGTGTCATCATCTCAAATTTGTATATGAGTACGACTAAGCTACTGACTCCCCCTGATTTATAATTCAGCATGTCAGGTAAGCTATTAAGTATTATAAAGAATTATCCACCTAAGCACTGCATCACTTGTTACTAACTTTATTATCTTAGGACATATTTTATTAGGTATTTCACTACACAGGTATTTTATGGACTTCATAAATTATGTCAATTTTGTAGAATAGTTGGTGTATAATGTCAGTCATTTAGAATTTTTCTAGATATTATTGTGATGATTTTATTTTGTACTTATAATGTAAGAACATTGGTTCAAACTGACATCACGTCATGATTTGAATCACATTTATTCCATATTTCATTCAGTACCAGTAGTCAAACTTCAAACCATGACAAAGTAATGATCAACATTTTTGCATTAGCTACAATTTATTGACTAGATTCTGGATCATTTAAGATTTACTCTTGTTCGTTTTGAAGCTGACCTGGAGTACCTGGCCATTTAGCGAGTATCCATTCAAGGATTGGATGGCAACAACAGCCTCATCATAATTAGTCATGGTAACAAAACCATAGCCCTTGCATTTGTTGGTTGTGGGATCTCTAATTATTTTTACACTCTGGACGGCACCAAATGGGCCAAAGAGCTGCCAAAGTACACTCTCCTCAGTATCAGCTCCAATGTTATAGACGAAGATGCACCAACCTGAGCCACCAATGGCATTACCTTGTATGAGCGGGTCGGCTAAAGGAGAAAATCTTTGGAGACCTTTGTTGATTGCAAGCAGAGCTTTTCCAGCAGGGCCGACAAAGCGGCGGGCGGCAGCTGGCGCGAGGTATGCAGCCAGAGGAGCGAGTGCCTTATTCTGGTTACTTGGGTTGTTGGCACATTTCACAGTGATGGGTCCTGTGCCACCTGGAGGTATTGAGCCATTCAACTCACGTATTGCGTTCTCGGCCTCATGCCGCTGGTCGTAGCGGATGAAAGCGACGCCCCTGGAAGGCCCCACGATGGTCGGCTCGTCGCCACCCACTTGCAACAGATGACCGACATTCACGTTCTCATGAAGTATGCGCGAGCTGATGATGGTTCCGTACGGACTGAAGAGCTTCTCCAATTCTTGCTGCGTCATGTGCTTGGGCAAGCCCGACACGTAAAGATTGGCGCCTTTAATCGCGTCGGAACTAGGGCGTGCATACGATACCTTTATAATCTTGTTCTGCAGTCTCAACCCATTGAGCGTGTTCACTGCTTTCTCGGCATCCTCCGCCTTGTGGTAGTTCACGAATGCGTAGCCCAAACTCTGCCCGTTGAGAATGTGGTCGGGGAATACTGTCACTTTGTCTCTAATAAGCTTGCAACTTTCTACTTCGCCGACACTCGAGAATAACGATCTAATCTCCTCCTGTGTCATCGTTTGCGGCAAATAGTTGATAATCAGGTTGGTCTTAGACTCATTATTACAAGGTTGGACCTTGCTACCATTTTGCGTGGGCTGGTTCGCGTTTACGCTGTCGAGCGTATTTGCCATCATTTTTCCTATTTCTATGTTTACACCAAAATAGGTGAAATGTCACAGGATACGTGACTTATTACAAAAAATATAAAACGGGCGACTTATAACATAGATCCACGTTCTTCGCTAGTTATAACACCACTTCGCGTTGGTTGAAAGCATATGCAAGGGAAGAAAATCAATAAGATGCTGTTCACTTTTGTACTTATCCTGTTATAGGTGGTACGGCGCCGAGTCCGTTGAATCAAAATATAACGAGTAACACAAATAAACTCTAGTTTATTAGATCTTACGGAGAATATGAAAGAAAAGTGAAAAGGAAATCAACCAAAAATCTATGCGACTTGCGACCTATTCTCGTAAATTCATTTCTTTCACTTCACTTTCTTTTTAAAATGTTGCCAGATTATAAACTGAACTACCCTACCTCTACGTCTCTACCTAGCTACCTCAACATCGACATCGAAATTACTGGTTGTTGAAAATAATTTCCTCAATTTTTGTGTAAGTAGATAGATACTATCAAAGATAATAAAAAAATATTTTAAGGAATAAAAGGATTTCATAACTCTATGCTGTCATTTGATTTTAAATAGATGAAGACAGTATAACTTAAGAAGAACGGTCTAATCAAACAGTCTCCTGTTTGATTAGACCATTAAGTTAGTCAGCTTAAAAATATGTTTTTCATTCATCATAGCAACTACTTTTTACGTTTACATTGATAGTCAATAATTGTTTCATTCACCAAAATGAATCGTCATAATTATATAAATTATAATTATTTCTAGATGATTTTAGGGAAAATGGATCATCGTCATCTTTCTGCTCTTGTCCTGATATTTGGGATCGGCAGAGTCCTTTTCTACCATTTATTTCTATTTAGCAGTCATCCCATTCACACCCTTCTCAATAAAATTATACCTTCTTCGACTCCTACTCGGCCTTTATTTGGTTGCTCCCTCTATCTATCCATCCCAACACATTTATATCCATCACTCTTCTAGCTTCAGACTTTTCATCACCACAGGCTTTCTTAAAAAAGTTATTTATGGCTAAAAAGTAAAGTAGGTTAGACAATAATGAATGCGCTACTCATTAATCAATTAGAAAGTAAATAATAGGTACTAGTAAAAAAATCTAATTTCTCTATCATCAAATAATATAATTTCAACCCCATTATTACGTAGTACGGACCCACTTAATTAACTATTATTATATGGTATGGTATGATAATTATCATTAGTTTAAAAGAAATCCAATACATAATGATATACATACAATTAAATATTAACCGAAAATTGGGTAGTTTTTTGTGGTTAGGTACACCAAAACAGAGGTGCCAACACAAACACAATCCAATTTAGCCAATCTAAAAACCAATAAGAAAAAGCATTTACGAAGTAGCTAATGCATATTTTGTAATTTAATTGAATTAATAAAAATATACCTATGGAATAGGAAAAAAGTTTATATTTTATAATGTTCTACAAAGAGATATTTATTTGTTAGTAAAACATTATTAATATGCGATGCTAGCGCCATCTGTTACTGCAGAGGTAAGGTGTAAAATAAATTATGTAGGGCCCATTGTTGAATCCACAGAGTCATCGTCACTGATGAAATGGTGAGTACCTATCAAAGAGTATAATAATAATAATTAATAGGGGAGGTGAGTATCCATGGTACAGCTGATTATGATTGTGTATATTATTTAGAAAGAAAGTTTTACGGGTGCAATCACTGTTAAAAAATTAACATTTTCCTAGTTTTCAACCAGCCAGACTAACACACGCGACACAATGTTATCCACTTTTAGGGCCTGTTTTACCACCTCGCTCATGTAAGTTCCCGTTAAATTAACAGGCAGATAATTTTATACAAAATGTTGTTTAATTTTTGACGTGAATACTTTTTAAAATTGCTTCCATATGGGCGTGATTCAAAAAAACTAATGGTACAAATCCGCTGCTAAAGTAACCGATATTTATTTATTTAATTGAGGCTAATCAAAGAGTGTTCCAACTTTGATACAAATATGAACGTAAGCACTCAATTTTGACATTCGGAACATAGATTATTCGGAAGCGTAATTCATGCTAAAGTCTCGTCTCTGAATATCAGCCTTTCTGATGGTAATACGAGACCGAGCCAACCACTAGTATCTATTCTGTAAACTATTTATTTATGCGTCGACCAAAGAGTATTTCTGGTTATTATCTTTGTCGTCGACCAAATTCTGTCGCGGCGTGTAATTTTGCAAGCCTGATTAAAAATGATTACCTATTCATGGTATATAAATATTAATCATCCTCCTACCCTTATCCCAACTGGTATTCAATAAGAATCTTTAAAGTTAGGTACGCTCACTAAAATATTTGAATTTCTGCCTACAACATAACGTGGAATACGTGTAGGTGTGATGAAAATGAAGATGATCCACCCAGTTATATAAAGATACCTAGTCATCACTCGTCACCTATCAAACCTATGTAACGTTCAAAGTTCAAATGTCATAACAGATGCATGCAAAACAAAGGCATGTGTCACAAACGGATGTGTTCACAAATGGATTCCAAGTGACTCACCGGTTGCCGGGTCTCGAACCCGTGCGTATTAGGATGATCCAAGGCGAAAGCGGACGGAGAATTTAAAATGTAACTGAAAACATACTTACGATTACGAAACCGGCTGAATTCCTAGGGTTAGGCGAAGGTGTAGGTATTTGCGAAACGCGCACGGAGCCTAAATCTACCGCAAATACTTTCGCCTAAGAGAGCATATTGCATCCAAACTCCAGCTCCTACTGAGCTGCTTATACAAAAATAAAAAACACTAGGTACTTGCCATAATTATAACCCAGAACCTCTAGCGCTACGACCACTAGAAACTCTATAAAACTATAGCTGAGTACAGTCACCGCAGCTGTCATTAGCTGCAAGCTTGGGTGCAGCTGAAAATCAGCGTCAGGTGGTAGTCCTTATCACTGCTGACATTATGCTGAGCTGTGGCCTTTTTGGCACAATGACTAAGGCTAATATTCAGAAACGAGACTCAACATGAACTTATGCTTCCGTATGTCAAATTTGTATGGCAATTTGACATACGGGAGCCTAAGTTTATGCTTAGTATCGTCTCTGAATATTAGCTTAAGTATCTGGGTAATTATATTGTTAGTCTTATTAATGTTATTTTAAGTGACCTTTTCGTTTTTGTGCCAATAAATACAATTTCTTTTTTTTTTTCTTTCAAGCTATGGCTCATTCAACAAACATAGGTACCTCTCTGTATGCCGAACAGCGGGGGAACGGTCCCCTATAAAGAGCTTGCCTGAGAAACGATGAGACAGCGGCCCACGTGCTATTGTACTGTCTCTGGAATCGGGTGGCTAAGAATAGTAAGTCCGGGTAGGTGCTCTCCGGCAGATCATCGAAATAAGAACTTCCTTGAGAAGTTGGAATGGTTAGTTGTTGTGGGAATGCGGAAAACAGTCCGATATACATAATCTTACAGTCTACTCTACACTATCAAGCTTGGACTTTCTCCGTAGGTACCTCATACGTTGTGAATTTCCTTTCTTCCTCATCAAATCAACATAAACATAATAATTATGCTGCAGCGTAACATCGTTAAAGTTTATATCAATAGGTATTATAATATTACCTAACACATGATAATAATTATCACATGCTAAGTAGGTATTTCACAAGAATGCCAAAAGTTCTAATAAATTAAAGTCTTTATCTAATCTAATATATAAAATTCTCGTGTCACAGTTTTAGTTGCCATACTCCTCCGAAACGGCTGGACCGATTTGTATGAAATTTTGTGTGCTTATCCGGTATCTATGAGAATCGGCCAACATCTATTTTTCATCCCCCTAAAATGACCCACCCCTATATGGCAAAACAACATTTGCCGGGACAGCTAGTATAAGTATAAAATTCTCGTGTCGCGGTGTTTGTTACCAAACTGCTCCGAAACGGCTGGACCGATTTGTATGAAATTTTCTGTGCATATCAGGTAGGTCTGAGTATCGGCCAACATCTCTTTTTACCCGACTGCCGAAGGAGGAGGGTTATGTGTTTTTCATGCCCCTAAATGACAATACAACGTTTTCCGGGTTAGCTACATATGTCACTGATAAAAACCAAACTGTTGGTGCAGATTTGTTCCCGGTCGTATAAAATGAAACTTGTGCAACTTGATGTAAAAAATATAACGTTTATTGCAGTATAACAGAGAATTTGTACATTCGTATAAAAATCGTGTCTTTCTTGCGTACCTAATTGCTAAGATGGTAGAAGAAAAAATATCGATACATCGATATAACTATATTATTTTTTCAATGTATCGATATTTTTGAGCGATATTTAATATTTCGATATATCGTTGTATCGATATAAAAATCCTAATATCGAAAAGGTATAAAAATCGATATTTTTTTCAGACAAACATTTATAAGTTTTACGATAAAAAAAATCCCAAAACTAACATTATTTTGATCTTTTTTTTTGGACGACTTGATTTGCTGTTTTATAATTTTGGTTTTAAGTTGGCCGATATATCGATATTTTTTGAAAATATCAATATCGATATTGATATTTTTATAAAAAAATATCGATACGATATAATATGTATATCGATGCATTGCATTTTCGACATCCATAAGAGAGAGTCCGGATTGCGGAAATCGGTAAAAGTAATTGCCAATATGCAGCAACACAATAGATGGCGCTAGTCGCCGTGGTACGGACACAAATATATAGATGGCGGTGGTCATCGTGATGCGTACGACAAACATAGATGGAGCTGACTCTAACATAAACACACCTGCATTAATTTGATTGAATATAAGTAAGTACGTAAGTATTTCACGTAAACGAGTTACAGACAGACGGTTACTTTCGCATTTATAATAATATTATTAGTATTGGATATCGCTTATCGCCTGTACCATAGGAACATTGTACTCGTGCTTTGGGTGCATTCAGTGCGCGTGTACCGAGCGGTTGTGAAACATCTCGCTAAGCTATTGCAGTCTGCATCTAATATTTAAAATAAAGTCGCGTTTGTTACACCCCTTATAACTCGACAACAGCTGGGCCGGCTTGCATGGTGTTTGCTTTGTTGGATTTGTCTACACCCCGAATAATAGAATAACTAAATGGTGTTACGGGGTTCAAACTTGACGCGAGGGAACCCGCTGGGAAAAAGCTAGTAATAGTGTATAGTACAGTTAGGTAGATATTATAAATTATGACACTAGGTATTACTTTCATGCAGTTCTGGTTTTGCTTCAAAACCATCGGTTGTATGGATTTCTCATTAAACTTAGACCCAACGTATTCAAAAATTTGATTTACTTGGACAGACAGCCAGGCAGACAGACAGACAGTGTCATTTCGCCGGTTAGCGACCGATTAGTGGAGTTGTCGAATTCAGAACGAAAAATAAAATTGAATTAATATGAATTACTGTTGGAAAAATTTTATACACATAGTCGATATAGTCTATTTTCATCTAATGCGCTTTATTTTCATGTTAGACCTAGCAGTAATTACACAAAAAATAATAAACCCAAAAATGCCTATTTTACCAGTTTTCGACCGAAATTTCCAGTTCCCGACTTTGTATTCGCCAGTTTTCGACCATTGGGTGAGACGACAAATTCATGGTACAAACAATAATTAATTGATTCGTAATGTAATAAAAACCTTTATTTTGTTTAAATATAATAAATATTACAATTTATTTTAAAACATGGCAGTCTGCAGAGGCCTGCCTGTCTCATAGACTCAGGGGCTATGTCCGAATGCCCAGCATTGCCATTAAATTCCCTGCCGGGGCTCCTGCGTCTACATGTGTATCCGTATAGAGGCGAAAACTACCATGTACAGGGCCAGCATCCTGGGCAAAAAGTGAATACTCAAAATATGGACTCTTCAAGACCTATTTGTGTTTCCAAATTTTCACTAAGGTGGCAAACAAGCATACGGCCCGCCTGATGGTAAGCGGTTACCATAGCCTATGGACGCTTGCAACACCAGGGGTATCACTCCCGCCTCGTTGCTGCAGTTTGAGGGAGTATTCCTCTTCCTGCCAACCCAGCGCATCCTTAGAAAGAGCTCTGGCGACCTTACTCACTGCAGGAAAACAACACATAATAAAGTGTGTTATTTGACTGCAGTTTTCTGTAAGGTGGAGGGACTTCCCCAGATGGGCTGCTCCAGAATTGAGCCATAAATGGCTGTGCCCTACCTCTCTCCCATAAATGGCTGTGCCCTACCTCTCTCTATATTTAACTAGAAACACCAATACTTGGCGTACCAAGTACGCCGTAGCGACTGGTGCCATGCTTTTGCAGTATGCTTCGCGGTATGTTTATAAAAAACATTCAACCATAGAAATAACTTCAAGGGAAGACTGGTCAAAATTCCAGATACCTTATGATGCAGGTTGTCTAATCTGGTACGTACACTGGTGATGGGTCCAAAATGGGACAGGAGTTAGGCTGTGGAATACATAGAGAGTAGCCCAAATTTAACGAGAGTGTTAACTCCACAGGCAGGGACAGTACGCCTCCATTTTCCAAGCAGAAGTTTAAACTACTAGCTTCTGCTAGAAGATAATCTATAAAATCAAATGGGTTAGGATAGCCAAGCAACTCTTTTATCATTTAGCACTGAATTCGAGCGTCATTTTGTCGAAACTGGTGAGAGAATGCATGTATTATCATCACCTCAGTCTGGCCTACTACGGGGCAAATGCCTCCCTACCCTCTTTCCACTCCTTAGACCTTAAGGCTTTATGAGCTCAATCTTTTAAAAAGGGGTTCCGTTCATCTCGTCATCTCCGTTTGAGTCCCACGTCCTCCTACGTCGTCTGACGCCTTGCAGACTTCACTCTATGCTAAGCCTAGCCCACAAGTCGTCCGACATGCGGCACACAAATGTCCGGCCTAGTCCCTCTAAGTTGGAAGCTTTCTGACCAACATCAGCAATTCTAGTTTTGAGGGGAAGACTATGAATGAGGAATATGATGGAATGATTAGGTTTAAGATGGGTACTGAGTCATGGTGGCATATGTTGGCACTGACATGATGAACTCGCAAGAGCTGGATGGAGCTAGTGGAACGCAGCAGGGACTCGAACCGTTCTGTAGGATAGCTCCTAGCTCAAAGAACCCTCACAAATTTATGCGGAATCGTCAAGCATGGTCCACTCTAAGCCACTAACAAAGCCAAGGCAGGAACAGTGTGCGCATTGTGACAGGACACTGTTGCCTTAACAAGAACATATATTATGTTCAACCTAAGGCTGAGCGATACGCGTACCTGCCCACATTGTGAGGAGGCTGCTGGAACGACATTCCACCTTCTAAGAGAATGTGGATCGCTAATACACAAACCCAAGGAAACATATTTTTCACCCAGATGAAATAAAGAAGCTCACCCCTAAGCAAATCCTGCAGTTTGTGGCAGTCGCAGGGTTTAGCGGTAAACTTACAATAGACCAACTACAGTTGCATTGATACTATAGCCGCAAACAAATAATTAAAAAGTAATCAAAAACAGGCGATTTTCGACCGAAAATTATGGATATATTATATTTAGGTTATAATCTCTTTAAACAGCAAAATAACTAACGAAAAAGTACGAAAATATATAATTAAAACATAAAACTTTAATAGAGAAGTCGGAATATGGCATACAGTTATTACATACATACATCCTGTTTTCGACCTAGAAGGTTTTCCGATACGTGGTATTCTTACAACATTTGAAATAGTCTGGTCGAAAATTGGCTGACACAATTATGACTTGATTCTGATTTAAAATCCAAAAATAAGGTTCAGTAGTTCCATTAATAATACATAAAAAGTGATGCAACTTTATCGGACTCTGCGACCAGTTTTCGACCCCGCGGTCGAAAACTAGGTATTCTTCGAAATCGAGGTACCAGTTACCGACTATTAAATTTTATATGTTTTCTAAAGAAAATTAAAATAACAAATAATTTTAATAAATACTATAACTCATTGTCTATCAATATAAATATTAAACATATCAAAAAACATAAAAGGACAGCTAAAAGTGACTCTGAACTGTGGGGCTCACCACTATTTTTTTTACAGTCAAGTACGTTTTTTGACAAGTTTTTTGCGCACCACAAATGGTTTATTTTTTTACTCCCTACTGTAATTACACAAATGCATTTTTTTTATTTGTACGTATAACTGAACTCTTTGGGTATGCCACAATATTTTTGTTTAGTTTGTAATGTGGTCAGTATTTCAATTTTATACCGATTAGTCAAACAGGTCGATGAAAAGTCGAAAAGTGGCGACGGTCGGCGAACAGGCGAAACTACCCTACTTTCGCATTTATAATGAGTAGTATTAGTAAGTAATATTAGTTAGGATGGGGAGGCGTACTAAACCCACTTCCCTAATAAGACAGCGAGGTTTCGGAGGAGACCATAATATCATTTTATGTATACAACTATTTATAGGTCATCGAAATCGGTCCAAACGAAGGTACACTTATTGAAAAAAATAAGTACTCTGTATTACGCTGGTTAAAACTCTAGTCGTACTTTTTTTAATATTGAGTGGGGGATGAGAAAAAAACTATTATAATATATGAGAAAAATCACGCCATTTTTGCACACTATTATCTGTTTCGTAACGATTTCATAGTAAAAACTGTCAGTGTCAGTTTCGGAATGTTAAACGCACGCCATTACGGTAGATTAATATCAGTTTCATAGTGATTTCACAGTAAAAACTATCAACTTGACAGCTGTCTTGTACCTTCGGTACAAATTACGGCTGAGTTGTATGGGCTTTAGATGACCTCCGTTTCGTAGATTTTTTTAAAACCGCTCGACCGATTTCGAAAAAAATAATAATATATGGGACCACTTCGGGGGTAGGTACTAGGTATACTCTTTCAACAACAAAAAAGAAATTCCAAAATCGGTCCACAATTGACTGAAAAATCATACATAGGTACCTACTAAAAAAAACATACAGTCGAATTGAGAACCTGCTCCTTTTTTGAAGTCGGTAAAAAAAGCTAATAGGTATCGTAATAACCATATTAATTATATATCTATGGTAATAACAGCCAATTCAGTGAAACTACTAAGTATCTACATAAGTACCATGTTTTAGGCAAATAAATAATTTGAATTTTCTTATAACACCTAGGAAGGCGGTTTATGTACCTAAAATGAAATAATCAAAGAAATGATAAAAAACAGTCGACGACGACGACGTCAGACGACGTCTGTGGTGGTCTAGTGGTTCGAGTACCGGACTGCTGATCACGAGGTCGTGGGTTCGATTCCTACAGGACACAAATATGTCTATTAGTGTAGACATATTAATATTAATTATTAATAATATTATAAAGAGGAAAGATTTGTATTTTTGTATGTTTAAGACCACGCGGGCGAAGCCGCTGGCGGGAAGCTAGTGTTGAGTATAAATGTTTGGTGGTCTGGGTATTTCCTATATATTATAAGGATGTATTTACAAAAAAAAAGTATATAAGTATTATATCCATTGTCTAGTACCCATAGTACAAGCTCTGTTTAGTTTGGGAATAGATGGTGCTGTGTAAAATGTCCCAGGATATTTATTTTATTACTTATTTTATTATTTTATATTACAGTGTTTGATTTTGTAGAGTCGCCCTTCTGAAAATTTAATCTATTTTGTGGCATCGTCGTGCTATAGCAGAGGTTCCCAAACTTATTTCGTCTAACGCCCACTTTGAAAAACAGTTATTTTGTAGAGCCCCCAATTTTTTTTCA
Organism: Acronicta psi; assembly: GCA_946251955.1. Taxonomy (NCBI): domain Eukaryota; kingdom Metazoa; phylum Arthropoda; class Insecta; order Lepidoptera; family Noctuidae; genus Acronicta; species Acronicta psi. The sequence goes on along the minus strand of OX276475.1, from coordinate 1,161,172 downwards.
CCTTAAAAAACTCAATAATATAATTATTCTCGACTAGAGTTTAATTAAACCTATATTTTGTTTTAAAACTAATCTAATATGAAAGATGAATCTGATGATTTTTAACAGGTTTGTTAACATCAGGCTCCAATTTTTTTCGGCCTCCAGCACCCACAAGGGGGCAATATCGCCCGCTTTGGGGAAGACTGCGCTACTATAGAATGCAGTACAAAGAGGACTCTTTTGTACTGTGTGCCTACAGGCCGAGCGGCGCGCCGCGGGGCGTGCGGGCGGGCTGCGTTCCGTCCTGCCGCGCCGAGGCGCCGACTCCCGGGCTCACGACTCACGTTAGTAGTCATTTGCCGCGCGCTCACCCGCTCACCAACTTTGCGTCGTATTTTCATTCGTATTTATTGATTCAGTGATCATGCCCATGGTATTTCGGCCTTACTGTGCTGTGCGTGGGTGCAAAAATGCAAACATACCATTCTTCAAATTACCAAAGGATCCAGAATTGTAAGTACCTAGTTACTATGTTATTTACTTACTCAATACATGAATACACGACATTTTTCTAGGTTATTGAACAAAAAAATCGTTTGAATTTATATTTATTCATTGTAGAAAGGTTACTTACCTAATATCAAAATGTTGCCGATAACCGAATACCTACATTACCTATCTGTCTGTAAGTTAGTTTATTGATGAAACAACACAGTTCACAAGAATAAGTCACCTGCAAGCAGTGTTACCAGATGCAAAATATAAACTACGGTGTTTATGAGTTAAAAATACGGTGTTTCAGAATCAAATTAGTAGAAGCATTTTTAAAATACCGTGTAAATTACCGTGTAAAATGCAACTGATACAACCTTGAAATTTCAATGTTTTATGCACAAAAATGGTACATAAGGCGGACTTAATGCCATATGCCATTTTCTACCAGTCAACCTTTGGGTCAAAAAGAGAGTCATGTAACAAAAACAAGGTAGGTATTTTGTACGTCATTTTTGATACCTTACATGTTCCTAGTTGGGGTAAAATCAACAGCTATTTCCATTTCAGTGAATAGCTTGTTGAGCAAGTATATTTCCCTTAATCGTTTCCGTTATTTTCAGCTTGTTCCTTTTCTTCGTTTTTACCCGACGACACGGCAAAAAGCCGAAGGAAGGGTTTTATATTAGGGAGTCTATGTATCTTCCTATTTATTATATCGTTGACTTGACTGAATATTCTTTCACATGCCACATTTGAGTGGGTCAAGGATAGAATGTTCAACATAAAAGTGCACAAGAACTGAAGCTTTTTTTGTCCGTTTTGGTCCTTTAGCTGAGCTAGCAACTATAGAAAACCTACTTATTTTACGATTACTAGAAGGAACACTTTTGTATTTAGTTGTGTTAAAAGCCACTAGCCATAAGGGCCGGCGTGCTCGGTGTTGTCAACTGCAGGCGACAGAATTGCTCTTATGTATGTTCTTCGAGATCTTCGATTACAGACTTTTATTGTTCTACTGCACTGCACGGTAGTTAATATTTAAAAATACCGTAGAAAAAGACACGGTAGTAGATCACTACCGTAGACCGTGTATTACCCAAAAATACCGTGCTTCTACGGTAATTACCGTGTGTCTGGTAACACTGCCTGCAAGCGGCAGCATGGCACAGATGACAGAATAACTAATAGTAACGGCGTACAGAGTAACAGAGTTACAGACAGTCACTTTCCGCTCTACCCTATGCGTAGGTATTTACGTTGCCGGCAGATAGTGAACAAACAAGCCGAGTTTAGAGGGAGTACTAGGGATGTCGGAAATTAAAAAAATATCGATATATATCGTATCGATATTTTTAAAAAAATATATCAATATCGATATTTATATTTTCAAAAAATATCGATATATCGATATATCGGCCAACTTAAACTAAATTATAAAACAGCCAAAAAAAAAAAAAAGGTCATTTGTAATCTTTTACCTTAAATTTTTAAAAGATTTCGGTTTATTGTTCTGAAAAAAATATCGATTTTGATACCTTTTCGATACTTGGAATTTTATATCGATACATCGATATATCGAAATATTAAATATCGCCCAAAAATATCGATATATTGAAAAAATAATATCGATATATCGATATATCGATATTTTTTCAACATCCCTAGGGAGTACAAAGAGGCTTAGCCAAGCTGCCAAGCTTAGCGCACATGACGTCATGACGTGCACTCGTACACACGTAAGCGCGAAAACGAATGTTGTGCAGTTGTGGTTGTGGTCATTTAGGAATCGTAAAGTTCTCGCCAAACTTATTGTCCGGGTTGAAGTTGGCATAAGAGAAAGAAAAATATTGGATTGTAATAAATAAAAACGAAAGTTGAAGTCGTAGGCTGTCGTGTTAAATAATTTTAATCCGATATTTTTCTTTCAACTTCAACCCGGACAATAAGTTTGGCGAGCACTGTAGCGTTTGGGCACGCCGCACGTTTTCTTTTCTGTACAGTAAAGTTCTCGCCAAACTTATTGTCCGGCTTGAAGTTGGCACGAGCTATTTTTCTTTCTCCGATTTTTACGACCGGGTTAAAGTTAGCTCGTACTTATCAACTACCAACTTCAACCCGGACAATAAGTTTGGCGACTGGCGAGAACTGCATTTAGGTATTTATGACGCAGTTTTCAGCTATAGACTTTTTATTGCCCTAATACGTAGTACGTACACGTGGTAATTAATTTATTACCACCGCATTACAATATCCGTAGTGAAGATTTTGTTGTCAGGTGACGAACTGACGTAGGGAAGCAACAGAGCAGAACAGAGTATAAGCTTCTAAGAAACGTTCAAAATGTATACCTATTCTGATATGGTAGGCACAGTAGCATACAAATAATTAAACAAACCTTGTTATAATCTGCTTTTTATAAAATGAACGAAGAGTTTTAAAACAAGCTTTTTATTACACCACTACTTGTGGTAGAATATTTTTTTTACAAATTATTTACAATTTTTATAAGAATTTTTGTTTTTCAATAGGTAATATTGAAAGGTAACAATAAAAATCAGAGTGAAAAACATTGGATTAAAATGATTTAAAACGACAGCCTACGACTTGAGCTTTCGTATTTATTTATTACAGTCCAATATTTTTCTTCAACTTCTAGCCGGACAATAAGTTTGGCGAGAACTGTACCAATCGCAGCGCGGTTCTATGAAGCTTAATCTCTGTTCCGTACTCTGTGGTCCGAGCCCGACCGCTAACTCAGACGCGTGCCGCCACTGCAGTGTTGCAAAACCAAGATTTTATTTTTCGGGAGGTTTGCCAGTTAAAATCGGTAGAATTCGGGAGATTTTCTATAAATAAAACAAAGATTTATTTACGTATTTACGTTGATTATTAAATATCTAGTATACGAAATATGCAACTTTTTTAAAGTCATATTCTTACAATCTAAAACTTAGTCTTATTCTTATAAAACATCTACTGACATCACCTCTCTGATGACATCTTAGCAATTATATTTTTAGAAATATTAAAATCATAACAGTTATCAACTCTAATTAAAAAAAAAAAAAAAAAATTCGCCATCTTTTTCGTGTCGATGGATGGTACGAAATTTAATATTAAATTATTATTTAATCCGTAATGTTTAGTGCATTACCTATTTTGTAGAATGTACTTATACAGAAAGTATCTATAGTTTTGTTTATATGTTACAGTTTGATGATGCCAATAGTGAACTTACATCTAAGGATATATGGTTGAAATCTACAGTTCTCGCCAAACTTGTTGTCCGGGTTGAAGTTGGCACGAGCTAACTTTAACCCGGCCGTAAAAATCGGAAATGGAAAAATATTGGATTAGAATGATTTTAAACGACAGCCTACGACTTGAGCTTTCGTTTATATTTATTAAAATACTAGCTTCCCGCCAACGGCTTCGCCCGCGTGGTCTTATAATTTTTTCCCCCGTTTTTGCAACATTTTTCATTACTACTCCGCTCCTATTAGTCGTAGCGTGATGATATATAGCCTATGTTACTCGGGGATAATGTAGCTTTCCAAAGGTGAAAGAATTTTTGAAATCGGTCCAGTAGTTTCGGAGCCTATTCATTACAAACAAACAAACAAACAAATCTTTCCTCTTTATAATATTAGTATAGATAATATTTTTCTTGCTCCGATTTTTACGGTTGGGTTAAAGTTAGCTCGTGCCAACTTCAACCCGGACAATAAGTTTGGCGAGATCTGTATTTCAAATGAACAGGAATTTGTCGTCCCTCAAGAGAGAGAAAAATTATGAAGTCATCTTCATGTGCGAAATATACCTAATCCTTACTAATTATGCTAATATTATAAATGCGAAAGTAACTCTGTCTGTCTATCTGTGTCGCGCTATCACGCAAAAACTACTGAACCGAATTAAATGAAATTTGGTACACACATAGTCTAGCGCCTGGGAAAGGACATAGGCTACTTTTTAATGCGAAAAAGAGATGTAAGGGGTTTAAAGGGGATGTAAATTATAAGAAACACCCAGAACACAAGGGCGAAGCCGTTGGCGTAAAGCTAGTTACATATATATCCATTGACTTGTACATATAGTAAGGACTGGGCGGACCCCACGTTTCAATGTCACCTCGAAGGCTCGAACATAGCTCCAATATAATCCTACCTAATCCGAAGCGAACTAGTCCGCGATCGGCTATCTTCGGGTGCAGTCGTACATTTAAAAAAGAGAAAATGCCAAGTTGTTCCGTGAAAGGTTGCGTGAACTACGACAAAAAGTGTAACAAACAAAATTCTAACATTTCATTCTACCGGTAAGTCAAAAATGTGTTATTAAATTCACTTGTAACATTATTTAAAACAATTTTCTTTCCACTTGTCATAATGTTTGGCAAAGTCGACTCGAGGTCACATCACGACCTCGCGTGCCTCACGGCTGTGCTGTGCGACATAACTTTGCAGCGGCGCGCGTTGCAGTCTGAATGAAAAGATTTAATTATAATTTTATTACACTATAATTATTATGATCATGGGCGTACCCAGGGGGGGGCAGGGGGGGGCAGCTGCCCCCCCCTGGAACTTGGATGCCCCGTAGATAAAAGTTATAGTAAGATAAAAAAAACCTTTTTCGTGTTGTGTGTAGGACTGAACAAATTTGCCCCCACAAGTTACAATAACACTGGCAGTGACAAATTGTCAAAATAGAAAAATATTCACTATTTGTTGCTTTTTGTCAATAATTAGTTGCTACAAAAACGATTTTGTTGCTCAAACCGATCTTACAAAATTGACAACAATGCTAGCTTTACTTAAAGATAGCATAAAAATAGCTAAATACTATATAATCAGGGAAACAAATAGACCAATATTTGTTGCTGAAGACCTCATTAAAACAAGAATTAAAAAAATAACCAGTAAAATATAATTCAGTTCAGTTAAATACGTCACCTTAAGACGTAAATTAGAATGTGGAGGAAGATTTCGACTGGCAAGCAGGGCGAGCGGTGGCTTAGTGGTCAGAGCGTCTGGTGTACCGAACCAGAAGGCGCAGGTTCGAATCCTGCCCGCCCGCCGATTTTTTCCTTCATTAAAAATAACATATAATTCAGTTGTTTGAGGTAGCAATTATTATTGAGAAACACATTTTCAAAGATCAGATGAGTTTCCAATCGCTATGCTTATAAACCGGTTAAGCTAACTTAAGTTTTGATTTTTCTTGCTCAACGTGACAAACTGACAATATTGATGCCTGAAAGAGATTTTCTTGCTCGACGTGATAATAGTGATGCCTAAAATTACCAAAAAAAAACAAATAACCAGAGATTGGATGAAAATCTGACCAGTATTCTTATAAACCGATTATGCTGCGCCAATAATTTATATTGTTTATTTGTTTTGGAAAAATCGAGAGTGACGAGCTTATAAAAAACCGGTCAGAAACCTGTGCGATCCCGGGAAGTTATTCTATTGCCGATTTTCAAGGCGTCATTAACCAAGTTGAGCAACACAATTATTATTATTGTATTTTTTTGATTCCTTAAAAATCGAGCGCTAAGCTAGCATGAGCGGTTTATAAAGATACCGGTTCGGATACTCATCCAATCTTTACAGTGGCGTATTAACACTACGGCCAAAAGAGCCATAGCCCGGAGCACCAGGCTCCAAGGGGCAGCGCTAGCCGCACGGAGGTAGGAAGAAATCCCCTTCACTAACGTCGCCTGTCCTAAGTGGGTTTCCTCAATGTACGAGCTCACTTTTACATGAGACAACTGGAGGTAGTAACAAACTAATTGTAATTACCACTCTAACTAACCTAACCTGTCCAAGGCGGAGGTGGCTCAAATTTTCGAGCTCGCTACGCTCGCTCCTACATGAGACACCTGGAGGTAGTAGACAAAAAAATTGTAGTTACTCTTCTAACCCAGCCTGTCCGAGGAGGGTGGCCTTAATTTTCGAGCTCGCTACGCTCGCTTTTACATGAGACACCTGGAAATAGTAAACAAACTTTTGTAGTTACTCTTCTAACCAAGCCTGTCCGAGGTAGGTGGCCAAATTTTCGAGCTCGCTTCGCTCGCTCTTACTGTGTGAGATAACTGGAGGTCTAATAACAAACAAGGATGCTTACAAAGTATCCTTCTCAGGTCAGGATCCTTCTAACTAGGTCCAAGGTGGGTGGCCAAAGTTTTCGACTTCTCGTTTGCTGACTCTTAGTCATCAATTTTCATTGCTACGTTAAGCAATATTTTTTTGATAAATCAAGCGTTGAGTTAGCATGACTGGCTTATAAGAATACCGGTCAGAAATTCATCTGATTTACGGTTCTGAGTTTTGTTGATGACTTTTTTTTTATACCACTAAGGTGGCAAACAATCTTACGGCCCGCCTAATGGTAAGCGGTTACCATAGCCTATGGACGCTTACAATACCAGGGGTATCACTCACGCGTTGCCGACACGAAAAACCTCTTAGAGGTTCATGGAGGATTCACTGCGCCGACAGTTTTAGGGGATTTTCCTCTTACTGCCAGCGCAGCGCATCCTTAGAAGGAGCTCTGGCGACATTACTCACTGCAGGAACACAACACATAATAAAGTGTGTTATTTGGCTGCAGTTTTCTATAAGGTGGAGGTACTTCCCAGACTTTCCGGGCAACAATAATAAATTTCATCATCCGTCATCATCCGACGTCCGGTTCTATTTTTTTATGCTGACTCTCCAGGCGTCAATGACCATTGCAGCGTAGAGGAAGAAAACTATTTTATTTGACTCCAGCTAAATTTAGAGTAGCATGACCGGTTTATAAAAGGATACCGTGTAGTCAGAAACTCTAAGAAAACCTCCGATTCTATATTTTGTTGTTGACTCTCTATGCATCAATTTTTATGAATACCGGAAGAATCGAGTGTTGATCCAGCATGACCGGTTTATAATGCATCAGAGTCATCATCAAAATGTAGAACCGGTGATCGGGTGAATTTCTGACCGATATCCCTATATGCCAGATCTGCAAATAATTTATTATTTATTTATTTTGGTAAAATCGAGCGTTAGGCATGATCGGCTATAAGCGCACCGGTTAAAATTCATCCGATTTCCAGTTTATCGAGTTGTCAATTTTTCGATGGGGTTGAGCAATTTTTTTTTTAATTCTGCTGAAATTCCACATTTTATGGAGATGAGGAACCCGGGGGGGGGGGGGGGTGTTAAGAAATCCCTCAACTGCCCCCCCCTGGCCCAAAAGCTGGGTACGCCCATGATTATGATCTAATATTATATTAAAAACTAATGATTATTGTTTATTAGAATTCAATTAAAATTTGTTTTAGGTACTGGTAAAAAATCTGTAAGTACAGTGAATATTTAATTTGCAGATTTCCTACGGATGCCGTGCGAAATGAAGCTTGGAGTCGTATCATACGACAACAACGTGGTGAACCATATTTTAAGTCTAATAAATATTTACGTATTTGTTCCGCACACTTCAAAGCAGAAGATTTTTATATCGTGGGATCAAGACGAATGTTGAAGAAAACGGTAATACCAAGTGTTAATGTTAGTATCTAGTTATCTTGTTTTTTTAAAAATACGTATGTTTAGTTTAACATGTAAAGTTCCGTTACACAACAAAAAAGATAGGAGAAAGCGGTAAAACAGTACAACTTATATCATACCAATACTATTAGCACATGAGTAAGCAAGGAAACAGAGTATAAGCTTCGAACAAGCGGGCAAAATATTTACCTATTCTGGTAGGGTTGGCACCGGAGCATAAAATAAAAATAAACGAGAGAGCAGAAAATTATACATACAAATTTTACGTACAAAAATTAACGTTTATACTTACGTTTTAGTAAGTACCTACCTAATTTACAAATATTTAGAAACATTTTAAGGACGAAGGTCGTTTGCACCGAATAATAGGTAGATTGATTTTAAGTCATTGGCAGCACTGAACAGTTTGGAGTCGCATTGTTTGCATTGTTATTGTTTATATTTTTTTCGTTTTAATATAATTTAGAAACTTAAATACTAACTGGTGAAATGTGATGTTCGGACATTTTTCGTGTTTTGCTCTGTGATTTCTGCAAGATTTGACCGAGCAAACAGTCATATTTTCAGATATTACGCTACCAACTATGATCTTACACTTTAAGACTGCGATATACGCCGTTGACCTTGCTCGAGTGGGCGTTCCCGATGAAAAGTACCGCGCGCGCTGCCGCACCCCCCGGCACTGACTACGCGTTGCACTCACACATTGACTGGGCGTTTAGACTAGGGTTGTCTACATTTTTCGGCCGATTAAATAAATCATTTTAAATATTATAGTTTTTTATACGGAATGATAAAAAGGTTTGTTTGCTTGTTATTATTATCAGTGTTAGACTTTCAGATAATATATGATAATCAATTGACAGTTTAAAGGCATGGCATAAAATGTTTTGGAGTTCTTTAAAAAAACACTTATATTGAATTTATAATACCTCTACTGATAGAAATGTTTTCGTTGAATAATTTTTTTTCTATAAGAATTTTAGATATGATACTGAACTGAAGGAACCTTTTGCTTATTATTTATTTATTGCACGGAAAACTTACAGCTAATTAAAACCTTAGTAGCAGTAACTTGGTCAGCTGATAGCCGATAACAAGTTTTTGCTTATAGATACATTTTGTTTTTTCTAACTAATTAGAAAAAACAAAATGTGTAGGCAAAAAACAAGCAAGTACCTACTATTAACAGATTTTGTAATAATAACATTCTTAATTATTAACTTAAAATTATTTTTTACGTTTTACTCGCAAATCGCGAGAGCTAACCCTCACGTCGAGTCTTGCCAAAAACTTCAGTTCAGTGCAGGACGAGACACTAAGCTGAACGGACCTGCGACACTTTTCTTTGTAAATCGAAGTACTTACATACCTACTCGTAGTTTCGTAATACTTTCATCGATTTTTAGTAATCATATAATAGGGTTATTTTTGTGTGTCTGTGACTCTGTGTACATAATAATGTTTAATATTAGCGTGTATTGGTGTACATAAATTATTTAAATATACTTAGTCGTTATTGTAATTGTAATAAAGTAATTCTGTGCGTTATAATTATGTTTATTTATAATATCAAAATGGGTGACAAAAGAAAGTATAAAAAACATAATTCGAAATTAAAGACTCAAGAGCACAATACAAAGGGTAAAATGGTAAGTGGGTACTTTTAAAATCTATATATACATATATATATTTAATATTTGTTTAAAATTTGATAACAATAGGCATAACCCAAATGGCTAACTCATATAGTGTGCGTAGACCATACTTCTTATATTTATACACTTGCCTATAGTTACAGTAAATCTAATTTACCTAGCTATCTGTCAATATTGCCGGAGGCCGTAGATACCGCTGGCATCGCGTGCCCCGCGGAGGTATATTATAATGTATAAAGGATAATTTTTATACAATGCGCAATTTTTTTCAAAATAAATGTCAATTTCATAATCAACCCCCTAGAAACCTCGACAATTCGACATTGATTCCCATGTCAGTTATAAAAAAAAACCGCCATCTTGGATGTCAAAATAAATTACTATTTTGTAATTAACACCCCAAGAAACTCGATATTGATACCCATGTCACAGTTAGAAAAAAAAACCGCCATATTGGATTTAAAAGTAAATGACAATTTCATAATCAACACCCCAAGAAACCTCGAAATTGATACCCATGTCATATTAATGAAAAAAAAAAATATCCGCCATCTTGGATTTTAAAATAAATGGCAATTTTGTAATCAACACGCCAAGAAACCTTGAAATTGATACCCATGTCACAGCTATGAAAAAAAAATGTCCGCCATCTTGGATTTCAAAATAAATGGCAATTTCATAATCAACACCCCAAGAAACCTCGAAATTGATACCCATGTCATATTAATAGAAAATAATAATGTCCGCCATCTTGAATTTCAAAATAAATGGCAATTTCATAATCAAAACCCCAAGAAACCTCGAAATTGATACCCATGTAATATTAATGAAAAAATTATAATGTCCGCCATCTTGAATTTCAAAATAAATGGCAATTTCATTAAATCAACACCCCAAGAAACCTCGAAATTGATACCCATGTCATATTAATGAAAAAATAATAATGTCCGCCATCTTGGATTTCAAAATAAATGGCAATTTCGTAATCAACACACTAAGAAACCTCGAAATTGATACGCATGTCACAGTTATGGAAAAAAAATTCCGCCATCTTGGATTTCAAAATAAATGTCAATTTCGTAATCAACACCTCAAGAAACCTCGAAATTGATACCCATGTCACATTTATGAAAAAAAAATGTCCGCCATCTTGTATTTCAAAATGAATGGCAATTTCATAATCAACACCCCAAGAAACCTCGAAATTGATACCCATGTCATATTAATAGAAAAATAATAATGTCCGCCATCTTGAATTTCAAAATAAATAGCAATTTCATAATCAAAACCCCAAGAAACCTCGAAATTGATACCCATGTCACAGTTATGGAAAAAAAATGTTCGCCATCTTGGATTTCAAAATAAATGTCAATTTCGTAATCAACACCTCAAGAAACCTCGAAATTGATACCCATGTCAATTATGACAAAAAAAATGATGTCCACCATCTTGGATTTCAAAACAAATGGCAATTTCGTAATCAACACCCCAAAAAACCTCGAAATTGATACCCATATCATTTAATGAAAAAAATAAGTAGGTTCGCCATCTTGAATTTAATTTAAAAAATAATTTTACATTATAAAGTTAAAATCAATAGGTATCTATAATTTAAAAAATAATTGCATATTAACACGCAAGGTAACATTGTACTTGAACTTAGTTAAAAATTAAAATAGTATCCCGAGCTGCTAAAATTTTGTTTTGTAGCTAGCACGGGCTCACCCTATCAAAACATTGTAAGATTTACACACACTAATAAACCCTTTATACTACTACTAATACACAAAAGTATCGAGTATGTAGCTCCATTTTGCGGAAAAAAGCGACACAGGTCCGTTCAGCACGGCGCCTCGTCCCGCACTGAAGTATTGGGCGACAGAGGGGCTGCTCAGGGAACTTGCGAGTATCGATTACGTAAAAAAATCATATAAAATAACTAAAAAAGTTTTTCAAAAAAGTGAGCCGAGAGTACTCTCGGCATAGTACTATTTAATATTCTGATGGATTAAAAAAAATCCTACAGTTCATAGTTTAAAAGAAAAAAGGTTGTAACGAAGAAAACGGAGGCTACTTTGGTCATTTATTTTTAATACTTCAAATGTTCTTTTAAAAATTCTGGCCCGAGACGCACTTGCTCTGTATCGTGTAGATTAACATATATTTTTTTTGGATTTTTTCCGATAAAGATTAAGGAGAAAAAACGTTTTAATGTACCCCCAAAACGCGCAATCCACGTATATCGCCGCCTTAAGGTGCGGTATTAGGTAGGTATCTGTGTTTTTTATAATCTAAAGTAGGTATGAAATTGAATTGGTCGAATCTTTTGGATAGCAAAAATATGATATGTTTTTATTCTTTCTGTTATTTATTATTCGTACACACTATACAGTACACCATATTTGCACTATTTTTAATAAAACAACACTTAACTAGAACAAATACAAGCACAGTGCGTCGCGAACGACAACAAGGCTAGCCCTGAGTTGAGCACGCGCCGAGCGAGTCTAAACCGGTTTCCCTGCGTACGTGACACGCCGCGCGTGCTCACGCACACACGCGCCTCATGTTTGTAGTAGTGTACCTATCGCAGAGCAGTTGTATGCAGCTTATACTCTGTTCTGTTACTCTGTACTATTAGGCCGGGACTCCACCAAAGCGACATTTTTCTACGAAATTTAGATGTTTACATGTGCGCCAATGTGGCCACTTTTGCGACTTAATTTTGTTCCTGATCCTGTATCTAATAGTACTATTGTTGATCGAAGGTTTTGGTGATAATTATCTTTTTAAATGCGTATCTCTTATTACGATCACCAACATTATGTCTAAAGGTTTATTGTAAGCAAAAAAGAAATAAATTATAAACAAAGTCAGTTTTATACGATACGAATAGGTATGATATAACGAGGCGCATCGTATGGCCAAAATATCGTTTTAAATATCGACATATCGTATAGCGCTGTATCGATATTTCAATACATCCCATCGTATTGGGCATCCCTACATCTTAGTTCTAATAGATGGTGTGTGTGGCGAACGCGACTGTCAAATGTTCGGATGGGCCTATCTTTAGTATTTATATCAATGTATATACAAGGTGGAAGGGACATCGACGCACATCCGAATATCATGAGTTCAGTACATGATTCTGGACCCCCCTGCGTTGAAATTTTATGTAACATTTTTCATCAAATTTTCAATTTTTTCTGCAGATTTTTTTACTTGAACGTGTAAAAAATCATTATTTCTATCTACCCAAATTAGATTTATAATTAAAAAATCATTATTTCATTTATTACACTCAAAACAGCAATGTTAATAAAACTCAAAAGAGTACTCAGTCAGCTGTTCCGCTTAAAGTTCACTTGCAAGGTCAATGCCTAGTACCTTAAACAGGCCGCGAGCGCTCCCCTATTTTATGCGCGCCATCAAAGGCACCGACAAAGGCCGCGGCACGACGCGGTGGCGGGAGCCCTTTGTCGCCGAACGTTCAAAATAATAAATACCTAATCGCGCGAAAGCGACACATATTATAAATAAGTACCTATCGTATTCACATAACATACCATCACGCCTGTATTCCCCAATCCGTATGTCAAATTTGTATGACAATTTGACATACGGGAGCCTGAGTTTATGCTTAGCATCGTCTCTGAATATTAGCCTAAGGCTGATATTCAGAAACGAGACTCAACATGAACTTATGCTTCCGTATGTCAAAATCGAGTGCTTACGTTCAAATTTGTATTCAGACTTCAGAGATGTTCGGAACACTGCTTAAACTTCGCGTAAACTATGCTAAGCCTAAGTACTCAATATCGGTTACTTTAGCTGTCTAAGCAGTGGATCTAGCGCCACCCGGCGGACAAAGCTGTGGTTATTTTTGGTAGTTTGATATATTTTTATTTACTTAGATTTATTAAATAACTGTTTCATATCATTTTATTTTGTTTTTTATAAAATAGATAATATGCCGATGTAAGTAAATATTTTTTGTCAATATTTTTTTTTATCTTACCATATAAATCTACATTAAATGTGTATGTGGTGCTTTTATTGTGAAACCACATCTACTTTAAAATATTATCATTATTATAAAAAAGATATTTCTTGACAAAAATAATAGAAGTTAGCGCTTTTTACTGTGACAATGTTGCAACAAAAACAATTTCTATCTCAAATATTGTTGTTTCGCTCACTCTTATGACATTACATATATTGCTATCCTTTATTTATAACAGAGCGTAGGCTAAGTTAAGACGGACGAAGTTTGAGACGTACTATGTTTCTGAATACCACTTTTTAAGATGCGGTAAGCCGATTCTTGTCTTAGACTGATCTAAGCCCGTCTTACATGAATATCTCTGAATGTCAGCCTAAGATGTTTTTAAAAGTTATAGATACGTCGTACACGCTCTAGAATGACCAGACGAAAGGCAGGTAATTGCCCGGAGTGCATTCAGTTGGGCACGCTATCTCTTTACGGCTATACGTCCCGACAGTCCCTAAAATTATTTCGCATTTCCTGGCAAAAATGCCTTCCTGTGTGTTTAGGAATTGTACCAATTACACTGCAACTGTTAGAGACAAGAAAAACGTGTCATTTCATTCGTAAGTACAGTATTTTCTTTTAAAATTATTAAAACATAATAAATGTTTTAGTTTTTACATAATTTGGCAATGGCTGACCCGGGTAGGCTAAAGAGCGAGATGTAATCTGTTTTATGCGTGAGAGTAAAAGAGACAATGTTAGCGTGGTCACGTGGCGGCCGGTTTCAGGGGAAGTTGGGGAAAATTAAACTATTTATGAACCCAGATTTCTTAATTTTATGTCAAGTATGTGAAATCTTATTTTCTAAGATTTTATGATAATACAATACAATCTAGAAAATAATGAAGCGATTACCTATCATGTATTGTTTATATTTTTAGATTACCTAAAGATTTAATGAAAGAAAAGTGGCTGAAGGTAATTAGGACTCAAAGACGCGAAGATGATTGGATGCCTACTACTTACTCTACAGTGTGCTCCGAGCATTTTCTGACAAGTGATGTATATCTTACAAAACAAAATATACGAAGATTGAAAAGAACAGCAGTTCCTGTGGTTAAGGTAAATAAAGATGACTTTATTATTTTTTATGCTCCTTTGATGAATTTTGTAACCAAGGTATCAACATTTTATGTTTTAAAATTAGGTAATATACTTTAAGGTTTTTTTTTAGTTTTATTAACATTGTTTTACCCGACGGCGCGGCGTCCGAATGAATGAATGACATAGTTTATTTGAGGGAATATAATTATTAATTCACATCGTTTTAATTCCATAAATTACTTGTTTACCATGTGTATTTAAAAAATAAATGTTTTGTTCATAATTGTTTTTATTATTTTACACTAGTAAAATCCAGCCTCCACTTTGCCCAATATCCTCCGTATCGGTGAGTCATGACTCATGTCACGCGCTGCTCGCGCCAATGAGCGCTCAGAAGTAATCAATACGCAACGAATTATGTATGTTTATCTCTTTCTAACAACAGGCATGCCCCATCATTTGTCTCTGCGCTAACGTCAGAAATACATATACACTACTTACGTATAGACTACTCCTTGCGCCACTTTAAAATACTTTAATGTTGGTGTATAACCTGTCTATCTTTTTGAACGCGGAGCGTGATCGCGTTGTTAACAATACACTGCACGTTCAAAAATGTCAATATCTGTAACCGGTCATTTTCTACATGAATGACCTAGGTCATTTTTATTTTTGACCTTGAGTGAAACCTTGTCAGGACGTTTGTGCGTCGATGTCCCTTCCACCTTGTATACTATATCTATCGATTACTGTACTGTTTCCATGGTTACGGAATGTGTTTAATGTTATACGATAATCATCGTCGACCTTGATCGTCAAAGGTGCGTGCCTTGGATTCGAACTCGAGACCTTAGATTTTGCAGTTCAATGGTCTTATCACTATGCTATCACTGCCACTTATAACTAAGTTGTTGTTATACCTAATGGAACAAAAAACCGTTGTGACGAATCAAGCGCAACTGCCACGCTAGAGGTCCTGGGTTCTAATCCCGGGTCGAGCAGTGTTGTTGGGTTTTTTCTGTGGAATTCGCAGCAGCAGCTCGGAGTGCTCGGTTGATGGCAATAGGCTCGCCCCCTATTACATGGAACCTAAACATACTGGCGAAATATGTGTGTAAATTAAGTACACCTCTGCCTAATCCTTCGGGGAATACAGGCGTGATGGTATGTAATAAATAATAAATATTTTATTGTTACAGTTAAGTGATGTCCATGAAGAAAATGACAGCAATTTCCTTCAATTTAATATAGAAGTACCTAGTACACAGACTGTTGTAAATAAACCGGTTTCTAACAAAAACACTCAAGTTAATCGTAGAAAGAAAAAACTGATGCGAATACTTACATTACAGCAAAGCAAAATCAAACAACAGAGTGTAATAATTAATAGAATGAAGGCGAAAATCCGACGACTACAAAAAAATAATGCTGTTCTTCATCAAAAGTTAAAATCAGTTGATGAAAAATTTAACATGAGCAATAACCTTTTAATAAAATTGGAGAACACGGATGTACCAGTAGATTATGATAATACCACATTCTATGTAACACAGTAAAATACGAAAGTACACATTTTTGTTTGTCTGTTTGTTATGCCTAAACATTCTTGAGAAAGAATATAGGCTTATTTTGGTCTCTAGCTTTAGTTTTTGCAAAAATAAAACTTTGTTTCAGATTTTTGCATTTTATTCACTCTTTTTTTTGTTGTCTATACTAATATTATAAAGAGGAAAGATTTGTTTGTTTGTTTGTAATGAATAGGCTCCGAAACTACTGGACCGATTTCAAAAATTCTTTCACCTTTGGAAAGCTACATTATCCCCGAGTAACATAGGCTATATATCATCACGCTACGACTAATAGGAGCGGAGTAGTAATGAAAAATGTAGCAAAAACGGGGGAAAACATTATAAGACCACGCGGGCGAAGCCGCTGGCGGGAAGATAGTTGTAAATATTATTCAAATCCGCATAGGTACTCAAAATGTCTAGGGTCGTCACATCACAGAATTAGCAGTAGAAGTTTCGTTAGAAGTAGGTATTGTACCTACATGCACCTAAAAATTGGTAGTCAACAATTCAGTAAAATCTTTCAGTAAAAACAATAGCTTACGGTTGGTAACAATTCACAAAGCGCTGTTCAAGTCACGCTCACACTAGATTATTACAATACCATAGCCCTACAGCAGGGTGAGTAGTTAAAATCTTTGTTGTCGGTCGATGACCGAGACGACGCGCCGCGCAGAAGCGTGTCGCCGCATATCGCTATCTCAGTCATTCATACGCACATCAATAAGAAGGCGTAGCCCGTCGTCACAAAAAAGTCACAAGTGAGTACATTGGCGCCCAGTCAGCGACTCACCGTATTCAGTGTAGTATCAATGCCTCTCGGTCGCGGTCGCTTTTAGCCAACAAACGCGTCGAATTATTTTTAAAATTAAAATGCCAGCATGTGCCGCCTTAGGTTGTTACAACCACAGCCGCAGTAAAAATCTATCAAATGGAGGAGTTTCGTATCATCGGTAAGTTATATTTTAATTTTATTACGATAAAACGAAAAGTATTATGTTTTTATTTTCGTTCGCCAAATAGCACAATGAGTTATTGTTGTGCTGGGTGATCCTTATTCCTACAGTAATAGGATTTACTATCTTTAAGCTTTTACCGGCAATCAAAATTGTTTTAGAACGTTTACGTTACATAATTTAACTTGATTCTGCTATTCAATTAGTGCATGCAATATCGATAATATTTTATCGATAATTTTTAGTTTTAATATTATTGTTAGTTTTTAATGCTATTATTGCCTAATTTACTTAATTTTATAAATACTATATTTTACTTACCACTTATAAACTAAATATTGTATATGTGTGGTTCAAGTTTTTAATCTATATGGATGTGAGGATGTCTATTACTCTTTCACGCAAAGACTATTGAACGGATTTAGATCAAACTACAATATTATTATTTATATACCAGAATAACTGTTAGAAGCACGGAGATAGTTCACAAAGATTCTAGAATACGCGTGCAGAAATCAATTCAAAGCCGTTCTACGACCGAGAACAATAAAATTGGCATGCAAGTACCTACTCGTATTGTGTCGCGCGTTAATAATAGTTCAAGGCTACTCAACGGCCGAGAACAATAGGCGCTGGGGTGCCCACTGGTACGTGTATTACCATAATAACAGGCTAAAACATAACGATATTTTTCGAAATTCTCACGGGAAAGTGTGATGTTAGATGACGCAAGTGTGCAATAAGAAAGGATTTTCGGAGATTCCCACGGGTTTAAGAACTTTGGAGGGACGCGATTTCGTAGCAAACAGCTTTAGTCTTTATTAATTAGCTGTATTCTTTATTAAAAGGTAGTTCGTCAGTACAGTTTGTAGGTATGAAGGGGGCTGGTATTCTCCGTTTCTGCGGAATTATTGCACTAATAGCTACACTTCCGAATGCTGTTTTATTGGAATTACGCGAACGAAATTGGGGGTCAAGCTAGTACATCTATACAAATAAATAAAAAATGAGTGTCTGTTTGTAATTTCAAATTAACCGCTTTTCACTAAATTTATAATTGTTGTCTGTCTGTCTTGTTCCGATTAATCTCTGAAACGGCTGGACCGATTTTGACGGGACTTTCACTCGCAGGTAGCTAATGTTTTAGGGAGTAACTTAGGCTACTTTTTTTATATTGAATGAATGGGAATAACATCGCCGGGAACAGCTAGTTACTTAAATAAATAAATAAATATCTTGGGACATTTTTACACAGCACCATCTAGTCCCAAACTAAGTAGAGCTTGTACTATGGGTACTAGACAATGGATATAATACTTATATACTTTTTTTTGTAAATACATACTTATAATACATAGGAAACACCCAGACAAACACAAACATATATATACATATATGTATATAAAAGCCGAAGGAAGGGTTTTATATTAGGCAGTCTATGTATCTTCCTATTTTTAAAATTTCAGTTTTCCACAAGATCCAGTTATAAAAGAAAAATGGATGAGCGTATGTGGGAGAAACAGAAGAAAAGATTGTTGGGTACCTTCTAAATTAAGTACGCTCTGCTCTGAACATTTTTTGAAAGATGATTTTATTGTAAAGAAAATGGGTCATAAATATATTAAGCCTACTGCAGTACCACGAAGAAATATTTTAATTCGTCAAAATCTGGTAAGTTATAAATCAGACATATAATGTACTTAAGTTTAGACTTCTTGTATGATAAAATTCGCACCCAAAGGTTTTTTTTTGTTATTTAAATAAATAAATATAATAATAAAAAAGATTTATTGCCACACAAAACAACACGTGCAATCCGGCCATACACACAACTTATAACTAATACGAATAAAAAAATAATTACTAAAATGTAATGACCATATTTAATGTGGTATGTTATTATAAATCAATATACACATAATTATTTATATCACCGTAAGATTGTGAACACCGTTAAATATACATTGTGGAAGGGACATCGACGCACATCCGAATACCGTGAGTTCAGTACATGATTCTGGACCCCCCTGCGTCGAAATTTCCCGAAACTTTTTTCTTCAATTTTTTAATTTTTTCTGCAGTTTTTTTTACTTGAACGTGTCAAAAACCATTATTTCTATGTACCCAAATTGGATTTATAGTTAAAAAATAATTATTTCATTTATTTCAGATCGCGCGCGCGATAACATTCACCGCGGAGCGTTATAATCGTGTTTTTAGCAATACACTGCGCGCTAAAAAATGACAATATCTGTAATAACCGATCATTTTCAACATAAATGACCTAGGTCATTTTATTTTTGAATTTAAGTGAAACCTTGTCACGACGTTTGTGCGACGATGTCCCTTCCACCTTGTATATACGACTGTTCACAATCTAACGAGATAGATTTTAATCTAACGGTTTTTAAATTTTTATGATAACATATACCTACATGGTGACCTCTTTGGTCCTGTGGTTCGAGTGTCTGACTGGTGATCACGAGGTTGTGTGTTGGATTCCCACAGGACACAATTAATATTGATACAGTATAAACCACTAAATATTTATTTATTTCATCTATTATTTTTTAAATTAAGTTTTTATTATAAATAGCTTTGTTGCAAGGTAGTTAATTTAAACCTATATTTTTTGTCTTTTTAATTCTTGACGACGAACCGACGAAATAAAAACCGGAGGAGGTTCTAAATTCGGATGTTTATGTTTTTCTTACGTATGTTCGCTGATTTCTTTCAATTATGTACCAATTTTGTTTTTTTTTTGTTTGGAAGGGGTTTTACCCGAAATGGTCCTATTTGAATTTGAAAGAAAAACTCCACTAGTTTTGTTTCTTTCTTATGCTGGTTCTTAGGGTGATATATAATATGTAAACAGTTTACTTCACACATAACAATAGGCCCTTACAGTAATGGAAGTTATTGTTCTTATGTTGCAGTTTGATGGCGACATTGACAATAAACCTAAAGGCCCTAAAGCTGTAGAAGTAGCTAAATCTAGCTCAAATGAACAGGAAATTATTGTCATCCCTGATGATACAGAAACTGTATTAAGTCACCCTCAGGTGCAAAATACATAATGAATACTTTTCATTAATTTTTTTAATGCTCACGTTATTAAGTTTTATGTTAGAATAGTTTATTTTTTATTATTACAGGTGAGTGATACCGCAAAGGGCAATGAAGGCAATTTAATTACTATCGAAATACCTAGTACACAGGTTGAAGAAAATAAACTGGTTTCTAATATAAATACTCAAGTTACACATAGAATAAAAAGACTGCTGCAATTACTAGAATTAAAGGAAAGCAAAATCAAACAGCAGAAAGCAGAAATAAAACATTGGCAAGCAAAAAACCGACAAATAGAAGAAGATAATGCTGTTCTCGATCAAAAGATAAAATCAATTGAAGAACAATTTAACATGAGCAATAACCTCTTAATAAAATTGGAGAGCACAGATTCATCAGTAAATTTTGATAGTACCACATTCCATGTAAAGGAGGAGCCCATTTAAATGGAATAAATACGAAAATCCTTTTCATGCGTAAACCGCAGAACAGTTTTGAAAAAAAATCCATCATCAAATAGAATGCATCCTGAGGAAGCACACAGACTACGTTTTATAGATTGTTTTTATTTATACAAATAAATACATACGTAAGCGTAATATAAATTAAAATGAAACCATACAAAAAAATTACTATTATAGTAAATATGACAATAATAGTTTTATTGTTTCTCTTAGAAGTTATTGGAACCCAGCAATCAGTTAAACGATGATGGAATTGTGAACGTGTGAATGACCTTTTATTAAATTTGATACCATAAAGAATCAGATAACTAGGTATTATATTTTTAATTTTTTTCACCAATTAACACTTAATTTTTTGCACAGACGTCATTTTGTACGTAGCTACCTGTCACTCCCACAACTGAAAAGAAACTAATGATTATGTTGAAATCCGTCAAATATTTTGGGCCGTAGAGCGTGCCGAAGAAATAGGCTTACATACGTCTATAGATAGCATCTCCTTCCGACAGTCGGGTAAAAATCTATTGGTCTTTAAACTTACATCAACTTGTTTCTCACTTTTTAACATCTATCTATAAGTTTACAAGAAGGTATGGTATAGCTAGGCACATCACTATTGTTAACAAAAATATGATTGTCGAATCTAGCATTCTAATTCTAACGCCATCTAGCGTTGGGTAGTGTTACTTGGTCGTAGTTTAATCTAAGTTTACGCCCACGTATTTTAGATTAAGTAATAATGAATTATGAGTATTAGGAACTATGTATTAGGAATATTAAAATATTGTGTTACGCTTTGTTGTATTTATTGTTTTTACCCCCGACGGAAAATTGACGTGGTGTTATAAGTTTGAGGCGTCTGTGTGTGTGTTTGTCTGTGGCATCATAGCTCCCGAACGGATAAAACGATTTTGATTTTGTTTGAAAAGTGAATAAGTCGGGTGTTCTTAGATGTTTAGTAAAAGTCGGTCCAAAATGACTGCCGCCACAAAATGGGGGATTATGTACCTACATATTTTTACACAACTCCCTCAATATGGGTAGATATCAAATGAAAGGGCTTGGCTAGTAGAATACGCACTATGATAGATGATAAATTTCAAATCAAAGATGAGCGCCACCACAAAATGGCGAGCTATATATTTTTTTTCCTTTTAGTCTTGTTAGCCAGCCGATAATTGGTACTCACGCTGTACCGCACTTGTTTTTTTATTCAACAACAAACACACACTACACATTGCAACAAAAAGTTTCTTCTACAACTGTATTATGTTTTCAAAAAATATATTTTATTTTCAGATGTAAGAATTGGCTGCAATTGATGGATCGACCTGATCTTCTAAGTAAACCAAATTTTAAATACACCAGTTACAGAATTTGCGCGGCACATTTTCACGAATCTTCCATCAATACTATTAGACAGTTGAAACCTGGTTCAATACCAGTGAAAAATCTTCCGAAAGCAGACACACCATTGGATGAAAAATCAACAACAACTGAGGATTCGTCCGTAAGTAAATGTTTTATCATATATCATACAATAGCTTTTTCTCCCAGGTGCGCTCGAGTCAACCTTTTAATTGTTATTCGGAGCGGAGACAAATCCAACAAATCAAAAAGCATGAGTATCAGTCCAGCGGTTCTCGAGTTATAAGTGTTGTTGTAACAAACCCGACTTTGTTTATTAAGTTATAGGTACTTACCTACTGATTTTTTCAACCGTTACTCTTACTTTAGTCTTTAAACTGTTTCAGTTCTCAGTTTGACTTGTATGTATGTTTGTCCGCGATATCTCGTGTTTGGCTGAATCAATTTTAATGCGGTTTCAGAAAAGTGTTTGTTACATATATATGTTTCTAGAGAGGTAGGGCACAGCCATTTATGGCTCAAATCTGGAGCAGCCCATCTGGGGAAGTACCTCCACCTTACAGAAAATTGCAGCCAAATAACACACTTTATTGTGTGCTGTGTTCCTGCAATGAGTAAGGTCGCCAGAGCTCCTTCTAAGGATGCGCTGCGCTGGCAGTAAGAGGAATATTCCCTCAAACTGTCGGCGCAGTGAATCGTCCATAAACCTCTAAGAGGTTTTTCGGGTCAGCAACGCGCGAATGGTGTTGCAAGCGTCCATAGGCTATGGTAATCGCTTACCATCAGGCGGGCCGTATGCTTGTTTGCCACCTTAGTGGTATAAAAAAAACACTTTAGTTTTGGTATTTTAACCAACTTAAAAAAACACTCAATATTTTAAAATAGATTATTTTTAAATAAAAAAAGAACCGCTTTCAAAATACACCCAGGAACTAAAAAGCAAAAAGTTATTGGTTTTAGTTCCTGGTTAATTCAAATAAGAAGCAACTGTTTCTTTAAAGTTCACTTGCGAGGTCAATTTTCTAAGGCCATGTGGCCCGGCTCGGGTGTGGAATCGAATCTATGTGTATGTACAGTTCTCGACAAACTTATTATCCGGGTTGAAGTTGGCACAAGCTAATTTTAACCCGGCCGTAAAAATCGGAGAAAGAAAAATATTGGATTAAAATTATTTAAAACGACAGCCTACGACTTGAGCTTTCGTTTTTATTACTACAATTTATTATTTTTCACCGATTTTTAGTTACTTACATAGTTACCTAAAACAAAGTCGGGTTTGTTACAACACTCAAGAACTGCTGGACCGATTTTCATAGTTTTTGATTTGTTGGATTTTTCTCCGCTTTAAATAGGAGAATACCTGTTAAAACATTATAAAACCACGGGGAAAATATTATGAAGATAATTGGTTTTCGCATACATACATTTTGTATGCAACACCATTTTTGACATCGAGGCCATGACATGATAGCTGATGACAAACTTCGGCAATCCGATTTAAAGTACTAGGGTAGCATAAGCTGTACGAAGATAGTACTGGCCATGGCACAAGAATGGTTTTCGTCGCGCGGGGTTCTGTGTATTTCCCTACTCATGACATGTGGTTACAAGTTATAACGTTTATTTACGTTCTGAGAGACTTTGGAATACCGGTCTACAGTACTAGGGTCGCATAAAACATGACCTTGTATGCTAATGTCAACCCGTGTGAAGCCGGGCCGGTTAGTTCTCAATAAAAAGAAAGAAAACATTTAAAATTCAGTATAAAAGGCGCGCCGACAAAGAGCTGCCTCGCCAAGCGGCCTATTATGGTAAGTAGGTATGTACTGACAAAGCTATGCTGAATGCCGACGGTTTCCAAAGAATATAATTCTAAAAATGCCTCTAATCGAACAAGCGTCATAATAGGAATTTTAATCGTTTGCATAAATCGACATCTCATTTATGTACTAGGTTGGTAGACTTTATATTATGTTCTTTATATTATCTAAGGATTTTTTTAAAACCTTCATCGGTTTAGTAAAAATAGGACGAGTGAGAAAGTGAGAGTAAACTAGATAATTTTTGCTATCAACATTATCTTGAATAGAATTTGATTATGATTACATTTTAATCAACGTATTTTATGTTTAAAAAAATACATTAGTTACTGTACTAGGTAAATATAATAATAAAATATATGTAAATAGGTACTGTACACACATAACGTAACTACAGCTTAATGTAATTGTACAGTCTGTCATTTATTGATCCGCGCTTAGTTTTTGCACACTGTGCGGCGAATTCAAAGAAATGTCGGTACCTACGATTCTAAAAAGCGGCGGCGAAATGAAATTTCTTTTGTATTTTGCCGATTTTTAAAGAATTATCGTTAGTACTCAATTCCTAATTTTCGCTGGGCGCAATCGGATGGGTGTTGTGTTCACCGCAAAATTATAATCTTACGTATTGATAACGTTTATCACGATCTAAAGAATATATTTTTGTCTGTGTGTGTGTGTGTGATATCGGACGATAGCGTACGATTTAGAACCCTGTCTCATTAGGAATAAGCGAGCTTATGGTGAGTGAGTTCATTAAATTGCAAGGATCTTTGTTATTTTTAACCGACGGAAAAACCGGAGTATGGTTTCAACTCGACTTTCGACTGTTTGTTTTTTGTTTGTATGTTTGTTGGGTACCTGCGCGATTTCTCGGTAGGTAATCTAATCTATGAACTTACCAACTTAAAAAAAATATGGCCTGCTTTTGATAATATATTTTTTTTTATTCATTCATTAAATCGTCTGTGTAGGTTTTAAATAAAATAAATAGACACTATAAGCACAGTGTAATAAATCTCTAACAGTCTGGACAGTGACTCGGCCGTCTGGACAAGTCAACGATGAGGTGGGTTGCGGCATAATGTAACACCGCATAGTGATCCAACTCCTTTGTGTGGACGCTAAATGCCGACAATCGTCTAGACACTGAAAAGAGCTTAGCGCCTATAACCCTTTATACGATGATGAAATTTGTTCTAAAATGAACTTACAAACATATCACCTGTAGGAACGTAAGTACTTGCAAAATGTTTTTTTTTACAACCCTAAGCTATTCATATTTTTCTAGGAATCAGTACTACTACAACTAACACATAGATTAATTTGAACTTACAAATATATCGCCTGTAAGAACCTAAGTACTTGCAAAATGTTTTTTGTGACAATCCTAAGCTCTTTTTAGTGTCTAGATGATTGTCGGCATATAGCGTCCACACAAAGAAGATGGATCACTATCCGTTGTTACATTATGCTATAAGTAGGTAGTAATGGTGAAAAATTGCGATGAAGATGTATGTGTGAATGTATGACCTTATCTATACTTCTGTACTATACTATACTATATTATTACTATTATTAATTACTAGCCAGCCGCTGCTTGCGACTCGTTCCCGTAGAAGTTGAATTTTCCCCCCGTTTTTGCAACATTTTTGATTGATATTCTAGCTCCTATTGGTCGTTGCGTGATATGATATAGCCTATATAGCCTTCCTCGATGAACGGGCTATCTAACACTGAAAGAAGTTTTCAAATTAGAGCAGTAGTTCCTGAGATTAACGCGTTCAACCAAACAAATAAACAAAGAAACTCTTCAGCTTTATAATATTAGTATATAATATATATTAATACAAAGCTAAAGAGTTTGTTTGGTTGAACACGCAAATCTCAGGAACTACTTGGTCCCATTTGAAAACTTCTTTCAGTGTTAGATAGCCCGTTTATCGAGGAAGACATAGGCTTTATCATTACATCAATAGGCATTACATCATGTTACATAATTGGAGCGGAGTATTAATTAAAAATGTTGAAAAAATGGGCGAAAATTTCAACTTCTACGGGAGCAAATTCGCGGGTAACGGCTAGATACTTTATGTATGACAAACTTTCACAGTAATCTGTTACATTTGCAGATGGAACCGTCTACTTCAACACATAATAACAAATACTCAGTGGAAATACAAACTGATTTCAACAGCAAAAAAGAGGAAAACCACACTGAAAAATCTTTAAAGGATAATTCAAGTGTGCCGTATGATGACATTAAACCAAAGCAAACGCAAGAAAGCCTTTGCTGCCTTATAAAACCTTTATATTATACAAGAAGCACTCAAACACGTCCAGATTTTGTAAACAATTTACCTCACATCAACAAATTAAGGGTGCAGTTCCATAGGTGTTTAAAAAAACATAGGGTACTAGAGAAAAAATATAAAGACCTACAAAGTTTTTTACTTAAACATGAAAGATCTGGTTTGCCTGTACGTTTAACGTGCAGTAAGAGACGAAAATACCTAAAACCTTTTCCTAAAGTTGATTCTCCTGATGAAGTTAACGAATTTGGAAGTAGTATTGTTGTTGATGATGACGAAATGAAACCTGTACCAGTTAAAAGTCCTACATATATTATAAAGGAGGAACCGTTATTTTTTGGGTATTCTTTAAATGATAAAGGACCTTCTACAAATACTGCTGAACCTCCAGAAGATAAAGAAGTAACAAAGAAAACTCAAGAACCTCCAGAAGAAGAAGAAGAAGATTCCCAAACTAACGAATTTGAAGATTATTTCAATAAATGGCAAGAAGAGCTTCTTTCTAAAAAGAAGAAGTATTATATTAGATTTAAAGATGAGCCTCTATGACTTCTCAACAAATTGATTTCCACATTTTCCAAAGAATAGGTATCAAGATTGATTATAAGTATATTGATCGACCCCAAATAAAGCATTAGGCTCATTCAAATGTTTATTTTAACCGACTTCAAAAAAGGAGGAGGTTCTCAATTCGACTGTATGTATGTTACGCGATTTCTCATTTCTTAGTGGATTGATTTTGAAATTTCTACTCTAGAACATACTACTATTTCTTTATGAATGCTTGTCTTAACTGCCAGCTATATGTATGTATATCAAATATTGGTAGCGACCTTTGTGTTCTCTACAGTACATAGTACATAAGTACGCTACTTGATTTGCTGTATGTATACTTGTATATGCACTGTATGTACTATCCGTAGGTCAGTGAACTCTGCACATTAATTTAAATGGTGTGACTGCAGTAAATGAATACAATTAAATGATTATAAATAAATACAATTATAAATATAACAAGTAAATTCACTTATAAATGTTATAAATAAATACAAAATGTATCTTATAAATTAGTTAGAAATGGGTAATAAGAATAGTAAACACCATAAATATAACATTGTAATGTATACTTTTTTAATGGACAATCAATTTGCAAATGATGCTAAACCCTCTTCCTCTCTCCTAATTTTGCTGTGCCCGACAGGGTCCATAATGATCTAAGTTATTTATAGCCCTTTATAAAACATTATGGAATGCAATAAAGTATTGTTATTCTGTGGTTCCAGCTACAAAATTATGTATGACACTCATCATATAAAAGTGGTATTGGTATGAGTTCTGCGATTGTATCTACGTTTCGTGTATTAGTTAAGGTTGTCACTTTGCCTCTGCCTTTGTATCAAGGAGTCGATTCGATTCCCATCCGAAACAAGTAGGTGTTTGTGTGTTTCATATTACTTATTGTAATATACCCTGATTAAAATGTTATAAAACCAGTAAAAAGTACCTAGTTTTATTACCCGACTGCCGAATGAGGGTTATGACGTGTGATTTAAGAACTAAATTTTTTTAAATAAAATCAAACCAACTGAGTTAGAAACTGCACTAACAAAAAATCTAAAAACAAGCTATAGGCATAATGTAACTGTATGCGCATGGTAATATCGGAAATAAAGTAGGTACAGTTCTCGCCAATCTTATTGTCCGGGTTGAAGATGGCACGAGCTAACTTTAGCCCAGCCGTAAAAATCGGAAAAAGAAAAAAATTGGATTAAAATGTTTTATATGTATAGACAGCCTACGACTTGAGCTTTCGTATTTATTTATTACAATCCAATGACTTTACTTCTCCGATTTTTACGGCCTGGTTAAAGTTAGCTCGTGCCAACTTCAACCCGGACAATAAGTTTGGCGACAACTGTGTGTAGGTATACTTGAATATTGGAAAACGTATTGCAGGCGGGGACAACCTATTCGTTTAGTCTCTATTAATAAACAATACTAAATTATAAACAAAATAGTTTGTTTGCTTGTCCCGCTAGCTTGCAATAGGTACGTTTTCCAACATTCAAGTAAATAGTACGGGAGGTAGCGTTGCATTTGACAAAGTCAGTATCCTGGTTAATTTTGAAATGGTTAGTAGATTTTGTAAAGCTAATCAGTGTACCGAAAGTTAGCTGCTCGAGTTATGGTGGGTTTTGACAAGCGAGACTTGAAATAAAAAGTTGTAAAAATATTGAAAAAAACTAATAAGTAGTTGCTCTGAGTTATCACGGCTGAAACCTTTTTTAATCAACACTTGACATCACAGAGAGTTGAAAAATAATCTTTAGCTGCACTGAGGTCTGAGGAGGGTGGTAAGTGCGTCAGCTGGTCACATGCAGACTGGTTTGAACAATATACATCGAATCGGAATCGGATTGCCAACAATTAACAAAAATGTAGGGTAGCTGTTAGTAATTGAAATTGAAACGTCAAGACGCCTACCACCTCAGTCACCCGTGACCACGGACGCTGTAAAGGGTTCGAAACGTCGGGATTAAAATAATATCAATATAACGCGATAAAATCCGTAAAAAGTAGTTTTATTTCAATATACAAATGTATCTTCTATACATATAAATATTGCTTTTTGGATGGGTAACTTGGAAGAGGAATTCTACATCGAAGGCGGTGATTTCGGTACCTTAATTCGCTAATACGTTTGGTGTACCAAGCTGGATGACACGCCGGTTCGCATTTGTTTTTACATCTCTAACAGTCTCTTCTCTCCAAGTCTCCACACACACCGCGGGTGCGCCAGCAGACTCAGTTTAGTTAGATTAGTGAGATCCATCGTAAAAGACAACAATGAATGGATCGTGATAAAATCACTAACGGAACGCTACCGCCCGGACTAACAGAGTACAGTTCGCGCCAAACTTATTGTCCGGGAACTCAGCCGTAAAAATCGGAGAACCGGAAAGAGACCGGACAATACGTTTGGCGCGAACTGTACTTGAGAGTAGGTAGTAAAATTGCTATTGTTGTGTCGGGCGACGACCGACGTCGCCTTGCGCAGAAGCGTGCCGCCGCATATCGCTATCTCACTCATTTATACAGTGAGTACCAGTGAACCATTGGCATTGGCGCCCACCGACCGTATACGTGCTCTACCAGTCGCGCAGTCCAATAATAACATATTAATCTGTACAGTCGCGTTTGCAGTTAGTCAACGTGTACACGTGTCGAATTATTTTAAAATATAAAATATGACAACGTGTGCCATCTTAAGTTGTAACAATCACAACTGCAATGAAAGTAAAGGAGTTACGTTTCACCGGCAAGTAATATTTTAGTTTTATTATTTACGATCAAATGAAAAGTAGTCAAACACAGCACAATAAGACAAACACAATACCCACAATACCTATCTAATATTGTTGTGAGGATTAGGATTTACTTTCTTTTACTGGCAATCAAACTTGTTTGCGCTATTTAACTAGTGCATATGCAATATCGATAATATTTTATCGATAATATTTAGTTTTGAATATTATTATTATTACTTTTCATTATAAATAATAACATAGTGGGTATTCACTGGTAACTACATTATTTTCGAATACTTTGTTTAATTGGGATCACGCGAACAGGCAAAATCTAGTGATTTTAGTTATAAGTAACAACGATTTTCTACAATTTCAGTTTTCCTCGAGACCCATTTATCAGAGAAAAATGGATCAGCTTATGTGGGAGACTAAATTGGGTCCCTAGTAAATCAAGTAGGATTTGCTCTGAACATTTTCTGGAAGAAGAAGTTATTAAAAAGAAAAAGTATACGTATATTAAGCGTAATGCAATACCACGAAAAAATATTGTAATTCGTAAATATATGGTAAGGATTCAATCAAAATAACACACGTAAGTTCAGACTTCATGTGTGATGAAACTCGTACGTTTCCAGCCAGGCTAACATGCGCGCCACGACAAAATTTTGTCTACTCTTTTGTCTCGCTCTTTCTTGTGCGAAAACGAAACAAAAGAACGACATAAGCGTAGACAAAATGTTCTCGCGGCGTGCATGTTAGCCCGGCAGGTTTTCATTTGGTAAAACCTATACACATATACCTAATCACTTTGTTTATACGGCCGGGATGAAGTTAGCTCGTGCCAACTTCAAGCCGGACAATAAGTTTGGCGAAACCTGTACTTAACTGCTTGTACAATGTATACCAAGTGTAGTGAATTCGTTTTTATGTTACAGTGACGGTGGAAACGATGGCGATGAACCTGAAGCTGTAGACTTAGCTAAATCTACCTCAAATGAACAGGAAGTTATTGTCATCCCTGATGAGACAGAAACTGTATTAAGCCACCCTCAGGTGCAAAATATACTTACCAATTATGTTTTCATACGTACCTATGTTATTAAGTTTTATGTTTTATTGGTTTATTCTTTATTGTTATAGAAGAGTGGTACCACAAAGGACACTGAAGCCAATTTCATTACTGTCGAAAAACCTAGTACACAGGTTGAAGAAAATAAACTGGTTTCTAATATAAACACCCAAATTACTCCTAGAATAAAAAGACTGCTGCAATTACTAGAATTAAAGGAAAGCAAAATCAAACAGCAGGATGCAGAAATAAAACAATTGCAAGCAAAAAACATACAATTACAAAATAATGGTGTTGTTCTTCGTCATAAGTTAAAAACAATTGATGAACAATTTAACATGAGCAAAAATCTCCTAATACAATTGGAGAGCACAGATTCACCAGTAAATTTCGATAGTACCATATTCCATGTAAAGGTGGAGCCCATGCAAACGTAATTAATGCGAAAGTACCTATTTAGTTCTGTTTGCCACCTTTTCATGCAGAACTAGTTAGTGTTGATACAATTGCATTATTACATAGATTGCATCCCAAGGAAGCACAGAGACAAATTTTTGTATACATACGTAGATAAGTGGGAAATAAATTAAATAGAAACAATACAAAATTACTATGAAACTAAAATACGTAGAGGGTACACGTAGAAGTAGACGAGTAATTATAATAAATATGAAAGTAATTATTTGTTTTATTGTTCCTCCTAGCCTGGAAGTAATTGGACACCGATGATGAAATTGTCAATAACTTTTAATTAAATTGAATACCCATAATCATAATCGAAATATTTGTACCAAATTCCCTGTCACTCCCAGGACTGAATCGAATCCAATGAGACATCATAATTTTGTTGAAATCCGTCAAACATTTTGGGCTGTAAAGCCTACCTACTACATACCACCTCCTTCCGGCAGTCGGGTGAAAATCCATTAATCTATATATACTTAATTATATAAAAGGCAAAAGTGATTAATTGATGTGTCAACGCACAAGCCAAACCCTTATGGCTAGAAACTTATCGCACACGAAATAGGGGTTAAAAGTTTGTATGAAACTTTATTCCTGAAACATATTTGAATGAAATTTCGTATGAATACGCAGATGTAGATTTAGGGCAGGACTGTTTCTTTGATGGCAAATTTTACGTGGCATGGTGGTTACGATTCAGCTCACTCAGTAGCTTCTGATATAAATGAATAAACAAATATTATGAATATGTAATTATTATTTTTATATACAATACCAGCGGCCCGCCCGACTATGTAGATTTTTTATTAAAGTACACTATAAAGAAACGTTAAAGAAGTTCTAAAGTAAACGTGCCCGAGCGAAGCCGACATAATGATATTGTTTTTCACTTTTTAATTTCTATTTTAGTTTACAAGAAGGTATGGTATAGGCACAACACTATTGCCAAAATGTATGATTGACGAATGTGACATTCTCTTCTAAACGCCGTTTAACGTTGGGTAGTGTTACTTGGTAGAAGTGAAATCTAAGTTTAACGCCGCGTCGCCGTATTTTAGATAGGCACAGAATAGGTAAGTAGGTAATTATGAATTATGTATAATAGGAATGTTGCTATTTTTGTTAGGTAGATCTAACCACGTCATAGCCCTACAGACTTATAGAGCAGCATGGTCTTCTATGTGGTATCATGCAGAGAAGGTACCTAGTAAAATCTATTGCCATTTTTGCCGGGCGACGACCTACGCCGCGCCGCGCAGAAGCGTAGTGCTACTGCCGCATATAGCTATCTCATTCATTCATACGCAAAGTTAGGCGCGTAGCCCTTCCTCACAAGTGAGTACAATCGCGCCCAGTCACCGTATACGTGTTCTCAGTCGCGTCGGCAGGCAGTGAACGTGTACACGCGTCGACGTCGAATTATTTTAAAACATAAAATGCCCTCGTGTTCCGTTTTAGGTTGTAACAATCACAGCCGCAATAAAAATCTATCAAAGGGAGGAATTTCATATCACCGGTAAGAAATATTTATTTTGTTTTACTATAGAATTAAAGAAGACGATTTTATTAACAGTCGCCAAACATAGTACAACAAGTTATTGTTGTGCGGTGAGTTAGCTAACGGATCCTTCTTCCTACAATAGTAGGATTTACTTTATTTTACTGGCAATTAATTGTTCTTGAATGTTTAATGCTTACATTATTCAACTTGATTTCGCTACTCAATAAATAATTAGTGCATGCAATATCGATAACATTCTATCGATAATTTTTAGTTTTTAATCTTATTATTATTACTTTTCGTAATAAATGCTAACATGGTTTACAGTAAATATTATGATATATATTTACTGTAAACTTTATAGCCTCCCGGCTAGAAGGCTAAAACAACAAAAAACAGGAATACGGAAAAAAGTCAAAAAGTAGGATGCGAGTTGAAAAATTTACTACCTTTAAACATAAAACTTGGTTTGTTTCAGTTTTCCACAAGATCCATTTATCAAAGAAAAATGGGTCAGCGTATGTGGGAGACAAAACTGGTTCCCTACTAAATTAAGTACAATCTGTTCTGAACATTTTCTGAAAGAAGATTTTATTATAAAGAAAAGGAATAAGTATATAAAGCGTACTGCAGTACCACGAAGAAATATTTTAATTCGTAAATATATGGTAAGTCATCGATCAAGTCATAACAACATATAAGTTCAGACTTATGTGTGATGAAACTAGCACGCTAAATGATTTTCGTTTGGTAAAACCAAATATAATATTGGATAGATAGCGATTTAGTCAGATCTTATAATAATCATAGCAAATCATAATATTTCGACATTTAAACTTTACTTCAAAAACCTCGTCGTCCCATCGGAGAAGTGTGTTTAGTAGGCCTATCCATATTATACACGTATATATAAACGAAATACATCAAAACCGCCTTCAACAAACACCCAAGACCTAAAAAGCAAAAAATAATTGGTATTTACATAAGATTTCTAACTAGGTACTTAATTTGGAGTCGATGCCAAACAAACAATCAACGAAGATCATATTTTTTTTATACCCCTAAGGTGGCAAACAAGCATTATGGCCCGCCTGATGGTAAGCGGTTACCATAGCCTATGGACGCTTGCAACACCAGGGGTATCACTCGCGCGTTGCCAGCCCGAAAAACCTCTTAGAGGTTTATGGAGGATTCACTGCGCCGATAGTTTGAGGGAATATTCCTCTTACTATTAACGCAGCGCATCCTTAGAAGGTGCTCTGGCGACCTTACTCACTGCAGGAACACAACACACAATAAAGTGTGTTATTTGGCTGCAGTTTTCTGTAAGGTGGAGGTACTTCCCCAGATGGGCTGCTCCAGATTTGAGCCATAAATGGCTGTGCCCTACCTCTTTTATACAGATATCATCTATACTAATAAAGAGGAAATAGTATAAAGAGGAAAGATTTGATTGTTTTTTTTTTGTATTGAATAGGCTCCGAAACTACTGGACCGATTTAAAAAAATCTTTCAGTGTCAGATAGCCCTTTTATCGGGGAAGGCTAAAAACTATATACCATCACGCTACGACTAATAGGAGCGAAGTAGCAATAAAAATGTTGCAAAAACGGGGAAAAATGTATAAGACTACGCGGGCGAAGCCGCTGGCGGAAAGCTAGTATATTATATTTAAATCAAATTTATTTACCGATTGTAGTGAATTTATTTTTATGTTACAGTTTGATGGTGACGCCGATGAACTTGAAGCTGTAGACGTACCTAAATCTACCACAAATGAACAGGAAGTTATTGTCATCCCTGATGAGACAGAAACTGTATTAAGTCACCCTCAGGTGCAAAATACATATATTTGTCGATTAAGTTTTATTATGTTTTCATGTGTACTTTATGCGTACGTTATTAAGTTTTATGTTATAATGGTTTATTTTTTTATTGTTACAGATAGGTGATACAACAGAGGACCATGAAGGCAATTTAATTACAATCGAAATACCTAGTACACAGGCTGAAGAAAATAAACTGGTTTCTAATAGAACCACTCAAGTTACTCCTAGAATAAAAAGACTGCTGCGATTACTAGAATTAAAGGAAAGCAAAATCAAACAGCAGGATGCAGAATTAAAACAATTGCAAGAAAAAAACCAACAATTACAAAAAAATGGTGTTGTTCTTCGTCAAAAGTTAAAAACAATCGATGAACAATTTAGTATGAGCAATAATCTCCTAATACAATTGGAGAGCACAGATTCACCAGTAAATTTCGATAGTACCATATTCCATGTAAAGGAGGAGCCCATGCAAACGTAATGAATACGAAAGTATTTAGTTCTGTTTGTCACCTTTTCATGCAGAACTAATTTCGATATAATTGCATAGGTATACCTACATAGATTGCATCCTGAGGAAGCACACCAGACTACTGTTTGTCTCAAAGAGTCCTTTGCTGAATACTATTGTTTTATGGATCTGCTATCGGCGAATAAATAATCACTTATTTCCTTGTTGATTTTTAAACAAACAAGTATATAAATACGTATGTTAGTGGAAAATAAAAAATAAGGGAAATAAAATAATAAAACCTTCGATCAATAGTACTATTATTGATCGAAGTATAAAACTAAACTAAAATAAATATGATGTTTTGTTTTATTGATCTTCCTAGAATTTATTGAAAATCAGCAATCAGTTAAATAGGTATACATTATTACAGTTTGTTTAATACTAATAAAGTATCTGGGTTTGTTTCGAGTCTGGGTTTGTGCCCGGTTGATTTTAATAAGTTCGCCCCCTATTTACATGGGACCTAAACATACCGGCGACCTGTTGGTGTGCAGTAGTAGTACACCTCTGTCTAACCTCTTGGGGAAGTGCTGGTTGTTGTGTAATGATGGTATGTAAGTTAGTTTTAATGAAATTAAATTAGTTTTAGTTATTTTGCATTTTGTCAGAAAATTACCTTAATAATGTATATTTTTTTTACCCCATCAGAAAGTAGAGATTACAAAGAACAAAAACTCCACCAACTTTTACTAAAAAATAAAAAACCAAATACTTGTTTACTTGAATTTTTCATATAGATTCTATTTTTGATCTTTTTATTACACAACTTTGCCATTCAAGTTTTTACCATAGGATTTGTAGTTTTGCCGAAAAATCGAGATTACCGAGGATTATTTAGTTTTTTACAATTAAAAACTCATCCACCTCCCAACCTGAGATCGCCCGTAAATCATTTTCCTTTCATTTTTATTATATTCTCTTCCCTTTCCAATGGGTTTCATCCTACTATTATTTTTTGATGTCAAAAATTATCGACCCTGGTCTATAATTTTAATTTTAATTTTTATAAGCATATCTATCACTTATGCCATTTAAATTTTTCTCAACGCCATCTAGCATCAGGTAGTGGCACTTGTTCGTAGTCAAATCTAGTAAAAAGTGGTGAAGCATTTTAGGATAATAAGAATTATTTATGTGCAATGTTGTGTTAATTTCATCTTGATACGCCGAGTGTCGCTTAGTAGCAGAAGTTAGAAACTCGAAGAATCAAAATAATAGGATTTTAATAAATAAAAACGAAAGCACAAGTTGTAGGCTGTCGCTTCATATAATTTTAATCCAATATTTTCATTCCTCCGACTTTTACGGCCGGGTTAAAATTAGCCCGTGCCAACTTCAACCCGGACAATAAGTTTGGCGCGAACTGTAAGTAAATTGCGGCACAGTTTCGTAGGACTATTACCTATTCTGTGGTTTCGTCCTTAAAAGCTTCATACCGAGGTACCTTGAAAGAGTAATGTCCACAGACTTTTATAGTCTGCGTTGTGGTTATGAAATATCACATAAAATGCTGTTATTACAACATGGGGAAACATTCGTCATTATAATATCATAGCAGCCGGTTGCTTGGCGCCGAGTGCATTTGGTGCTGTTGCACTCTAACGACACCTTTGTGCACTTACATAGGTACAGCTGTAAAGTTGACTGCATGTTTGGAGTGGTAACGTCATTGGTAACCGCTGCGACGAGTGTCGAGTCAAATACCTATAATAATACGTGTTCATCAGATAGTGTTGCGAATCTGGGCGTACTTTTTGTTTCCTACCGACTCGACCAGTGATTGAATTGAAATAGTATAATTATTATAGGTAGTCAATGATTCTAACTATTAATATTTGAGAACCGAAAAATATAATTATTATAGACACAACATTACGCCTAAATTCGAAGGGTTAGTCAAAGGTGCACTAATGTTCGGGGGCCGCGGAAGAATGCGTTGTTCCCGTAGCCCCCGACGCAAGTGCGAGTGGGAACACCGGGGTTGGTTTTAGTCAGCAGGAGTCTGACAGATGGGGGCGGGGGATTACCAATCTAGAAAAAAAAAGGTGCACTAATGTACACCCAGAGTTCACCGTTATGTGTATCTATTCTGTGCTTTAGAATTAAATCTAATGTCATAGGGGTCGTCCTATTGCCATTATCCGGGCACAACTCCAAACTCCTTTCGAACCGGAAAATATTCAAGTGTAAAAAAACGTCTTGCATTTCTGTCTGAGTGCATTTTAAGTACACATGCACCGACTGAATGTCATCATTATCAACGCAAGTGTGCATTGAGAATTGTCTAATAAAGCTTTGTAATTACGTGACTAACGACATTCTGTGGAGTTAGAAAAAAACTATTGGTAAGTACATAACTGGATACAATAAAAAGATAAAATGTTGTGAGTAATTAATACTTAGACCTAGCTTTAGTAACTATTATCTTTCGAGCTAAAACAATGGCATTTTAATTGACTGGACTATAAAGATCACCGCTCACTTGCATCCGCGACATATTATTTTGTTTCGCTGCATTGTCTCGTCTCAAGCCATTTCCATTTGTGTTGTGTCCAGATAAAATGTACCTATGATTAGCAGGTCATAGTCGATTAGTGGACTTCTCACGGGAGGTCTTTTACGCTTGTTCAGAGGTAAAATTGGTTGTTGTTGGTTATTACGTTACACGGATGCGTAAACAACTCATCACAAATCAGCAATTTAGAAGTTACAGCAATATAGCTCTTGGGGTTAATGTTGTTAAGCAGTGACGCCAATGACAACGAAATTGCGAGGTACAACAGTGTCATGTGAAGTACAGAACACCACTATACGATAAAACATGTAACCAAACATTGTAACTGTTAATTGAATAAGACAGCAGAAGGTTTATTTTAATTTTATAGGAGAACCGAAAAACGGTTACCCGGTTCTGAATTAGGAACGGAACCGAAAGAACCGGTTCCGAAAAAAAGGTCCGGTTCTCGATGCTCTACGGTGCGAAACACTTTTCCCTTCCCCAGGCGAAGTCCAAAAGGATTACAAGTTCCTCGAGCTACGAAAAGAGAAGGTAGGTTATGTGTACGGTGACCCATAGCATAGGTCTCAATGTCAAATATTTTAACACCACATAAATTAGCATTCAATTGGTAACTAGAATGACGTAGTTATATAAGAAATCAACTATAATAAAAACTTTAGAATGGAAACTTTACAAGAAACTTTCTGTTTACAGAAGTTAGACATTTAGCGTATTTTTGTATTGTATGTGATGTAACTTTGGTTAACCCTTTGAGGATAAGGTGGTTCAATGTGGTTCAATTAATTCTTAAGCAAATGTTACTATTACTGAGTACCTACCTACTAGTTTTTATCTGTTCTTTTAGTTGCATAAAATAAGTTTAGAATATTTATATATAAAATTATCAGAACTGCTTATCAAAGTATGACCAATACCAGTTTCCTGCTTTAAAAAAACAAGCACGATTAAATTGGGCAAAGTTCAGTTGCCAGAGGACAAAGCATCTGGTGTAGCCGAGTGCATTTTCGGTGCACGCGCACTGGCGCACGCGACCGGCCGATTACCTTTGTACTTAATTGTGGTTGGCTAACGGTAGTTACAATGGTCACTTTGTTTATAGAATGGTGAGAGATGACGTGAATGGTACTCACATGCAGTTGTGATTATGATATGGCAAAAAAAATATGTACAATAATACATAATTTCGCTGACCCACTCACGATTGGTTTCGAGGAAGAAACTGCTGAACACTACTACGCAATCGACTCGTGTTTCTTGGTAATTGTTGGAAAAAGCCATGGACTTCCATCCAAAAAAGATGTTGTTGACTTCAGTGTCACAAAAAATTGGTGCTGTAATGTTGAGTTTGATCCAGGTTATCCTAAAGTTTTTTTACTGTGGCTGCAATGAGCCGCAGGATTGTCTTAATCTTATGCAAGTAAAAAGGATATGGGACTGAAAAAGCACACCCCCTTTTTTTGGGCGGAGAAAATGCTTGTTAATACGGTGCAAATGGTTGTGTGGGTCGCACGCGTCGCAGCCTCACCCCACACCCGTTAAAATCTCATAAAAATGTCCGTTGTCATGGAGGGGCCACGAGAACTGCTATGCATTAAATATTCTCGTGAAAAAAAATATCTAGGCATCCCATGATATCCATTCCAGACATCCCATATCCCAGGATAAGTGAGGGTATTCACATCTGGTTTTTATAAGAGTCCGGAAAAAAACCGTCCTCTGGCAGTAACTCAAATAAATGGTATCGACAATTTTTTAGGAGTGAGCTGGCCAAAAATTCTGGCCAGCAGTTGGCAGGAACTGGTGCCATAGGCAAAGGCTTTCAAGGCTGACCAAATATTCTAGCCACGAGCAGGCAAGAACGTGCAAGTTAGCGTAATGTTGAAAAAATCTGGTTTTATAAGCAAAGGTGCCGAGTCAACATAGTTTACACTTTACATTCTCGGTACACGCGTACCCGATTACCTTTGTACTCGATCGTGAGCGTCACGCTAGGGCGACCGTGATTTCACAAGATGCGAGACTTGATGGGACTCTTTGTTTATTTTATTACGCTCGTTAAAAGTAAAACGTGGTGTTTAGTGGAGTGACCCGCTAGTACTCATAATCTCTATTTTCCAAAAAATGATTTGTTACAAAGAAGTGCTGGCTTTTAAGTTATATGTATAGTTTTTTTAAATTATATAAACCCTAGGGTTTTCCTAAGTCAACTTTTGCCGAATATTATAAATTATAGTCCACCGTCTCACTTACTTTGTGTTTGTTTCGAAATATCGCAGAAACTAATTACGGATTTTAAATACAGTTTTCACCAATAGAGAGAGGGATTATCTAGAAAAGTTTTAGGACTGAGTATTTCCACACGGGTAGAAGCAAGTACAAGCCGTACAAGCCAGGGCGAGGCGCTAGTTATCTTTTGTCTCAAAAGTTTTTTGATATGTATGTAAAACCGAAGGCTTCAGCAAGTAAAGCTATAAAGTCACAAATAGAGTGCGTTAACTGTGTCAGCTGTTTATCGCACAGTATTGAGTCATTCCCGTAATAAGGTTAGATAAATTAATGAAATAAACGCTTTTGCATTGTGGAATGAAGGTAATAAAATGACTTAAATAAATATGCAGGGCAAGGCTTCGCTAATTTGAAGGGTTGGACCGCATCCTGTCATCCTCATGGCGAAGGTCATGGATCCCATATAAGGAAAGAAAGAAGAAAGAAAAGGGAAGGTTAGTGCGGATTTTAGTTGGTAGGAGTCTGATATACAATACCGCCTCCCCAGGCGGCAGATAATTCATGACGATTTTTAGTAGGTACTACAAAAAAAAAGATTGCGAAATGGCGATATAAATCATAATATTAAAACCCTGACCCCGAAAGGTGACTACATTATCTAAATGTATTAGATCCGTGTGATAAGGAAAGTTATGGTCGCTAGCGACTGTTTATCATTTACGCTATATTTTTTTAATTAGTGGTAGTGGTCAGATTGTGGTTACCAGAAGTTATATTATGAAGCCACAACAACATAGCATGATAGGACTACGGGAAATATAGTTAACTCGAGAGCTGAACAAAGTGTTACTGGGATATTTTTATGAAAGCAGTAGCAGCTCGAAGTTTGGATTTGTGCCCGGTTCTTGGCAATAGGGTCACCCCCTACATGAGACGTAAACATATAAAGAAACGTGGGTTTAACAATAATTGTAAATTCTTCCATCTCCTCGTTGGTCTAGTGGGTCAAGCGCGTCTGCTACGCTACCGGTCCTGGGTTCGATCTTCGAGCAGTGTTGTTGGGTTTTCTGTGAAATTCCCAGTAGCAGCTCGGAGTTTAGATTTGTGCCCAGTTAATGGCAATAGGTCTATAGGCCTCCTATTACATGGGACCTAAACATACCAGTGAGATGTGGGCGTATATCAGTACACCTCTGCCTACCTCTTCAGGGAATATAGGCGTGAATGTATGTTATGTATTATGTTATTCAATCTCCTCCTCTGGAGAATACATACGTGATGGTATTTTATGTAATCATTTAATGTCTCCAAGTATATTTAAATCATGGAGTCGCCACACAGTCATTATTTCTAGATTACGTCCTAAGAACTTAGTAATTTTTTCCAACCACTGTTACGCAAAAAAACAGTCATCGTTATATTATGGTGTTCTTGCGAGATAATCACATATCACATTGTCATCATTACGCTCCATGTTGAAGTGGAAAAATCTGTTCTTTGGTCAGCAGACTAAGTGGGTTTGTTTGCATGACCCGCTAACTTAAATTTTCAATTGGTTTGCAATTAATCGCCAGAGCTCCTTCTAAGGATGCGCTGCGCTGGCAGTAAGAGAAATATTCCCTCAAACTGTCGGCGCAGTGAATCCCCCATAAACCTCTAAGAGGTTTTTCGGGTCGGCAACGCGCGAGTGATACGCCTGGTGTTTCAAGCGTCTATAGGCTATGGTAACCGCTTACCATCAGGCGGGCAGTATGCTTGTGTGCCACCTTAGTTGTATAAAAAAAAAAAAAAAAAATTGCTAGAGGTGGTAATAAGGAGCCAATCTATTGCCATTAACCAGGCATGAATTAACTCTGAACTAGCCGTGTCGAGCCTATTTGGGGTCGATACCAGAGATGAGAGGAGTACTCAGAATGAGATGGAGGAGAATACGCTGGCCTAGTGAGGGTTGGCAGACGTCACACACACCGTCGAGAGAATCTTTAAGGCATGCAGGTTTCCTCACTGTTTTCCTATACCCTTGTAAACGAGTGATAATTAATAATACTTACATGGTTTACGTGAAGTTAAGGTGCGTGCATTGGATTCGAACTGGAGTCGTGCGACTTGGCAGTCCACTGGTCATATCCTTAGGCTATGTTGCTTACATACTTATATTTTATTGTTAGAAAGAAAGAAAGAAACTTAATTTATTAGTAAAAGTACACCCAAGTACACAGAAAATAAAATATTAACTAATAAATAAACACTAATATTAGGTCCTAGGTCTTCTGTGAACACAGGTATGCTTCACAAATCGGTTCTGTCTCAGCATAATGCCGATTACGACGAATCGCATCGACGTTGGTCTTCCGCTGTTACTGCTACCATATACATGTACCTATACTTTTTTTAAAGAGTGACTATGTAGTTTCTTGCCGGCTCTTCTCCATAAGTCCCATTTTTTGGAACCGTGCAACTTGTTTGACTATTAAAAAGTGCCTATTTATGTGGTGCAATTGAAATAAAATATTTTGAATTTGAATTACTTTTTCTAGTCTCATTTAGTCTAGCAGGAAGAAAATAATAAAAAAATAACTTTATTATAACCATTTCAGAAAAACTTCATTCTGGCGACGGGTGGTATATTGATGTTGAGGTCGTTGATGTTGAGCACTTTAAATTGTTGATCCCAGTTGACATACATTTACTAATCAGAAACCAATTCATTGGTTTTCCGAACAAGAACGAATCA
The DNA here is from genome assembly GCA_946251955.1 of Acronicta psi. Taxonomy (NCBI): domain Eukaryota; kingdom Metazoa; phylum Arthropoda; class Insecta; order Lepidoptera; family Noctuidae; genus Acronicta; species Acronicta psi. Next base: position 1,118,662 of record OX276475.1, on the reverse strand, counting down.
ATTGGTATTGCACGTCTGCAAATTAATTAAAAGTAGGTATGTTTTGCTGAACAATTGAAAATACTGCTTTAACAAACAGTCGATAAGTCGCTGCTAAACGTGGTGCTAAGTGTGCTTTGTGTGCTTTGGGTTTTTATATTCTTAGTATAGGTTCGGAGTTTGGATTTTCTATGATCTGAGGGTATACAATAAAACACCTCTAGTATTTAACGTTTCGGGACCATTGACACTTGCAACACCAGAGGTGTCGTTGATGTGTAGCCGACCCTAAAAAGTCCCTATCGACTACAAAGCAAACCGAGAGAGGGACGCGCTCTCACGCGCAGCAGTCAAAACACACACAAAGATTATTTACGACTGACTCCGACGTAAGGGTGGCCAAGAATGCATCTTAAGACATTTCGAAATAAAGTATTGCCGAAATGAAGACGTATCGGAGTTGCGTGTTGTCGAAGTAAAAAGATTTGTCGGGCTTCAGTTTTCAAGCCATGCATTCAGCACTTAATATATTCCCATTTGAGAACATACAATGAATACATTTTAATGCTCTACAAAAGTTGCCAAATGGGAATACTCCGTCTGACCACCGCCGAACATAGTTTTAAATCCCTTAAAAACAGCAACCTCTTTGCTCCTGCAAAGCTGTGATTTCTAGACATTCTTAGCTAGAAGATATGCGAAAAGCATCCTTAATTACATGTTTATTATTTTATTGCGACATTTGCGACTTCTGCAAAATTCTCCGCCTACAATGACACTAAAGAATGCCAAACTCTAATTTATGGACTAGATAACAGCAATACAATGTTACCAAACAGCAATTGTGCCTCAATTGGTATTAGTTAACATCGTTTAGTGGCAATCAGATCTATTAACGCGTGCGTTTACGTTTGCGTTTGCGCAGCTGTGCCGGTGGATCAACTGGCATTGATCTAACAGTAAGTACTGTAGAGTTTATGAACTTTGTTCTATCGGATGACTTACTTGACTTAAGATCTGATTCAAGACGAGAGTGAATCGGTTTATTCTAGGTAAACGCGCTCGTAGACCACATAGTTGCTTAACATCAGGCGAGTTGTGGTCAAGCGGAAGTCTTTCTAAGATATAAAAAAAGGTCCTACGTCCCCTAGATGGGGTGAGGGTGTATACAGTGACTCTCCATCTTGATCGGTTTTGAGCTTTGCGCTTTATTTTGCTCTATGATTTTCCGATCTTCTTCGCTTCATCTAGCACCGTGCATCGTCAGATTAGTTTGGGAAGACCATGTTTTCATTTACCTTGGGGATTCCAGACCTTTGTCTGCTTAGGTATGTGCTCTGGACCCGTTCGGAAAGTGTGGCCATTCCAGTTCCAATTGCGACTTTTGATTTGCTGGACGATGTATTTCGTAAATATCTGACATATTTCAAGACTAATTCAAGATTAAAAATGCCTGATTGATCTAGTTGTTGTTAGCGCCTGCTACGCTACAGGTCCTGGGTTCGATTCTCGGGTTGTGCAAAGTGTTGTTTATTTCTTTTCCCCGTAGCAGCTTAGAGTCTGGACTTGTGTCCGGTTGATGGCAATGGTTGTACATACCCAAGTAGGTACACCTCTGTCATACCATTCGAGGAATACAGGCGTGATGGTATGTATTGTGTCGTTGTCATCGAAAGTCAAGGTCATTGGCGCAAATACTAAACTCACTACTTAGACGTATTATTTGATAAAACCCTAATGGCCTTAGCCATAAGGTTATTATTCGCTTGGCACCCTACATCACAGCACCGAAATGCTAAACCTCCATTTTCAATTCCTATAAATTCAAAGGCGGAATTCAAAACGACTGTTGTTCGATAATTTTCGTCTTGCATCCCTCTCTCTACTAACGAGTCGAAAAGGGTTAGTGGACAATGGAAATCCCTACCATAACAAAGGAATGAACTTTGAACCGTTACGTTGGTACAGCTAATTGTGTAGTGATTAATGTATTACTTTGTTAACTTGCACTTTGTTTATACATTACTTGACTATATTTTTGTTATCTTTTTGCATTTTCCACTTTTTTTCTCTTCCACTTTTTATCGTTAAAAATACATTCATATACGTAATATTATAATAAAACCTACTAGAGACCGGTGTGCAGCAAAAAAGATAGACACAAACCTTCTCCTGACAGTATAATGAACATAACAAATAAAGAATTATTCAATTTGGTGCATTTGTTCGGAAGTTATGCGCGTACAAACTTAAAAAACTATTCTCAACTATTTTGGAGTCGGCTTTCAGATGGTGCTAAGTATCCTAAATATTTTACAATATCTAAGCGACTGCCATCAGATCTTCATCAGGCTTTTTAGGCTTCTTGACTACCACTGGTTGTAATCAGGGGGTCTGAAATAGTACTCCACGTGCCGATGTTGGCTATGATGGTTTAAGTGGGTAAGAATTTCACATTCCCCGATCCAATCCCACAAAACCGGCAGCCATCAGAAAGTTTCCAGCCGTAAGAAAAGGTGACAATCGAGATGGACAGCTTAACGTGTTCTCTGAAGTACAATAATGATGATGATTGAATAACATTGTGTCTCGACATTTAAGTCCCATTAGCGGGAGAGGACTAGTGAGAAATGTAAAAGACAAAGGATTGTTGAGGGATTGACACTGCATGCATATTATGCACTAAGCATTATACCAGATACTTGCAAGTACTTTGTTAGTACAATGAGCATTGTCAACGAGGTTATAACAAAGAAGTTGTGGCTTGTCTAGATTTTGTCAATGGTAGTTTATGAATGAAAGGCAAACATAACTTAATGATTCATCTACATAATGTTATGAAGATTTGTTACATTAACAAGGAATCTATATGTGCAATGTATTGTTATCTATATAAGTATATAAGAGTAAAACCAATCAGTCACAAGGTAACCAGGGGGGCTAGACAAGTTGCATTTTGACATTCGAATCGACAAACAAAATGTATGTAAATGACATTAGTGACAGCCCGATTTGTCGAAAGCTTGTGTCATTTACATACATTTTGTTTGTCGATTCGAATGTCAAAATGCAACTTGTCTAGCCCCCCTGTAGGTATTTAAATATAAAAATAAGTAAAACTCCACTTTTTTTATACCACTAAGGTGGCAAACAAGCATACGGCTCGCCCGATGGTTACCATAGCCTATGGACGCTTGCAACATCAGGGGTATCACTCGCGCATTGCCGACCCTAAAAACCTCTTAAAGCTTTATGGAGGATTCACTGCACCGACAGTTTGAGGGTATATTCCTCTTGCTGCCAGCGCAGCGCATCCTTAGAAGGAGCTCGTGCGACCTTACTCACTGCAGGAACACAACACACAGTAAAGTGAGTTATTTGGCTGCTGTTTTCTGTAAGATGGAGGTACTTCCCCAGATGGGCTGCTCCAGATTTGAGCCATAAATGGCTGTGTCCTACCTACATAAATGTATCTAGTTATTTTTGGATAAGCTCATAGATAGAGTAGTCTTTTATTTTACCCCTCGAGCTGCGACCGCTGATGCTACCGATATAACCTCGACCTCCTCCTCCATTACCTTTCCAAACGAAACACCACGTGCAGGGATAGGTTAGAATACAATTCCCCATTGCCCTTGAGATCGGTATCTCGTAAGAGGCAAGAAAAGATTTTACTTGCTTCCTCTCTCTCTTACCAGATCTCTTGGGGTGGGACTGGTTGGCGACCACACATAGGTCGAAGCGAAGTCGGTCGTAAAAGCTCATTTCTGTGTTCCGAATTTTGCGCGTGAAGGCCAGTCGTCTTTCGGTTGCAGTGCAGTCAGTCGTACCTCCTCAAAATGTTCGACGATTCGATCAATCATCATCATCATTGACCCATATACTATCCCACTGCTGGCCACGAGTCTCCACCACGCTCGTCAAATGCGGGTTGGCAAACTTCACAATGCCGTCGAGAAATTCTCTCAGACATGCAGGTTTCCTCACTATGTTTTCCTTCACCGTTAAAGCGTGTGATAATTACGCATATGATTTTGAAAAACCAGAATCTTTGAATTGGCAGTCCAATGGTCATAACTCTAGGTTATCACAGATACAGTGGTCAATAATGGAGGCAATGGAGCGCATTTGCTTTTAAGAAATATTTTGCATGTATTATTTTTGGTCTTACACAACATCTAGACAATCTCTATTTTGCGGTCTAGATACTCTCGATCAGTTTCGCTTTCACTTTACTTATAGGAGTAGTGCTCACAAGCATACATTTGAGTGCATTTGGAAGAGAAATTGGACATTAGAAGTCTCTTGGTATATTAGTGCCTGCAGTTTCAAAATCTGTTTGAGATGGAATCTTGATTGAACAGTTTCGGTAATAATAACCAAAACCCTGTGTTGCAGCGAATATTACGAACAAAACTACATTCAAACCCGGAACCAATACATGATGCACAAATATTTGTATCAGGTGAGCACCGAACCCACAACACTTCAACGGTAGTGACAAGGGGGGCTAGACAAGTGCAATTAGACATTCGAATCGACCAACGAATAGAAACAAAATCTAAGGAAATGACATTAGTGACAGCCCGATTTGTTGAAAGCTGTGTCATTTTCCATACTTACATTTTGTTTCTATTCGTTTGTCGATATGAATATCAAATTGCAACTTGTCTACAGACCTTAGTGACCATCTTAAACGTTACACCAAACGTGCAATCACATCGATTGTTTTGACATGCACGAGAATTGTTTAATATCGATATTTGAAACACTCCCAAACATCTTGGCCCTCACCACGTGCCTAAGTCGGACAGTGTTATAAACACGTGTTCTACAGTTTTATAAACAATATTAGAATAGGCCTCTCGAGGCCGCTCTGTTAACAAGATAATTTTTAATTTGTAAAGACATTTTGTCTTGTATCGCATAATAATTGTAGAGCGACACTCCTCTCCAATAACCTAAAATGTATGATATTGCAGCGTTAATTGTTTGCCCCCACGATATAGGGTTTCGTCCTTTATTATTGTGGGATGTTTGTTATGTAGCTCGTGGCTAAGGTATAACTACGCTGATCAACAGATCTGCGACTTTCAAATGCGCTTGCCGCGGTCAGTCTGTGAATGGGTGACCATTCTTAACACATGGAGAACCCTCCGTGACACGGAGAGCACGTATAGTCGGTCCCGGTTGTCATACGAATACCTATGACAATCGTTAGTGGTAGTCAAAAGCTCAAAAAGTCACACAGTCCCGACAACCAGAATGTTCGGGATCGCTTGAACTCCGCAAATGAAACGCAACAGGATAATTTTTACTGGAGGCAAAAGTCGATGAAGATTTCTTTATTATGGCTTGTCTTACTATTACTAGATCTGGAATTACTCTACCTAGACTACTCTGCTACTCGACTACAACTAATACAGCTAACTATACTGGACTAATTACAACTATCTTGTAATCTCGTAACATTTAATACCATTAACCACTACTCTATTGACTTCTACTCTCGCCACTATTTTACTGACTCTAACGGAACTCTGCCTAGCCGATCCCAACATGGTCAGGTTGGGAAAAGGCTAGGAAGAAGTTTGTTATGTAAACCCGCAACAAATTTTAACTGAATTGGGTGCAGTAGCACCTTGTTACCCAGTTAGTAACTACGTCTTAACTCTATACATCGACGAACTCAACAAGGCGATTTTATTGCTGAAAACTGCATTGTTAATCCTAGATCGTGGGACCGTAGGTGCGTTTACAAATACAAATTTTCACCTACGTATACAAACACTCAGACCCGGAACTACTTGTACAAACATCGTGTGTTCAATGCGAGGACAGAACCCGAGGAACTTGTGTGTAATTAATATTTTTATACTAAATATATCTTATAATAGATAACGTCTCGACTGTGGCGCGTCGTAGTGATGTTTACAACATCCCTGTTTCTTCACTTTCAGTTCAACTCACAATAAGGATTTCTTATTTTCAAAACAAAGCTATACCAACATACATTTACACCTGATTAACGAATTACATGCGAATATCAACCTTATTGCAGAGTAATAAAGCTGTACAAGACTTTGAGGCAAGGCAGGAGAGTATTTTGTCATCACTGTTATACGCAGTAATAAAGTCGGGTTCAGATGAAGGTAGTGTTTTCACAGTTTTCTGAAAATTCGGATGAGAGATCGGTTCCATTCCCGATGGAAGCAATTAGGTATTTGTTTGATAAATTGTTGCTGGTGTGGGGAAACCTATCATATTGTAACCAGAACCGCAAAGAAAACAGCTGACGAAAAGATTGGGCTCTGTGGCGTTTCAGAGGCCCATGTCCAACACAATAATGAATACGGGCTGATGATATGGTTATCCATATCATCAGCCCGTTTTTGTCTAAACAAAAACATTCAAAGTCGAAAGAAAAGAAAACAGTTTTTTTATAGTATAGGTATGTGGGTAAGGCAGAGGAGCAGATGAGCCATCTTATGGTAATCAGTCATAGCCCCTTATGGACACCTGCAATACCAGAGTCGTTGGGGACGTGTTGCCGAGCTTGCCAAATGCAGCTTGCGGGAGCTGCAACAATCGAGTGGAGGAATTGGGTCTTGAGCCCAGAAGGCGACACATACACATACAGACATCCAAAAAGTAATTGGACATTAGGATGGACGCTAGCCAACCAGAACCTAAGAGGCCTTATGATTGTGTAAAATTCCCGTACCAGTAGCATATTTTTAGAGTTTGGATGTGTGCCCTCTATTCTCTACAGGACCAAATCAGGAATGAGGAGTTTCGTAGAAGAACCAAAGCGACCGACATAGCCTAAAGGATTAGCAAGTCGAAGTGGCAGTGGGCGGGGCACATAGCTCGTAGAACTGATAGCCACTGGGGCAGAAAGTTCTCGAGTGGAGACCACGCACCGGAAAGCGCAGTGTGGGACGGCCTCCAACTAGATGGACCGATGACCTGATAAAGGTCGTTGATAGTCGTTGGATGCAGGCGGCATATGACAGGCCCCGGTGAAAGTCTATGGAGGAGGTCATTGTTCAGCAGTGGACCTCTTTTGGCTGATATGATGATGATGATCATGATGTGTGCCCGGTTAGTGACAATAGGCTCACTCCTATTACATGGGACAGTGGACAGTATATCTCTCTAAGTAACTGGAGAGTAACATTTTTATACAAAAGATTTTAAAGAACTTCAAAATATTTGAACCTCTTTTTCATACAATTACCGTTCTTAAGTTTATTTAGTACATCAAAATAGTCTCGTACATAATAAGTGAGATAAATGATGTGTACATAATATAATATGTAATTGATAATGTTATGTTATAATGTAGGTCACACGTGCTGAGAGCGATCGCTCATAGTTCATTATGTGTGCAAATAAGCAAACCAATATTGTGCGTGTCAGCAGTGGTTCGCAGATGTTATTGATGATACATTAACATACGTACCTACATACCTAGTTTCAGATACTTTGCATTTATGTGCAATTATGACTCGTTGGTCTAGTGGTCCCAAGTGCGACTGCTACGCTAGAGGTACTGGGTTCGAGCAAATTCTTATTGGATTTTTCAGTGAAATTCCCAGTAGTAGCTCGGAGTCTGGATTTTTTTTTATCCCGAACACCGCGCCGGTTCCCGAATTTTAGGTTAGAACAAAATATACCTATTTACAAGACTTGTTCCAACGCAATGTCTGAGCGATACCAATTTGAAGGTCCCGGCTAAATAAAAGAAAGATAATTTTCCTTTCTGAACACAACCTTCGCACCGAACACTGCACCGTGTTTTTACACAAACTGTAACATAAACACGGCTGAGTGTAGTCTGTAGTGTGTAAAAAAGTAAGCTAAATACACGCATACTTCAGATAAAGAGTTTATAGTGAAAAATATTTACTTTTGCGAGTTTATATTTAGTTACTAGTTTGTTGCTTTAAGGCAACTGCTATGCTAGAGATCGCTATAGGTTCGCTAGGCTTACATGGGACCTAAACATACCGGCGAACTGTGGGTGTACATTAATATGCTTCTGCCTAACCCTTCGGGGAATAAAGGCGTGATGGTATACGAAATATTACTTACTTATTTATACGCAAAGTGCCTTGTCAAAATCGTAGACAAAATATTATTGGGTATCTGTTCATAAAAAATATTTCGACGACTATTCAATTGATAAAATCAACGTGCAATTTACTTTTTACACAGCACCATCTAATCCCGAGCTTGTACTATGGCTGTAAAAATTGGAGTAAGAAAAATATTGGATCAGAATGATTTAAAACGACAGCCTACGGCTTTTGTTTTTAATTATTACAATCTAATATTTTTCTTTCTCCGATTTTTTCGGCCGGGTTAAAGTTAGCTCGTGCCAACTTGAACCCGGACAATAAGTTTGGCGAGAACTGTACTAGACAATGGATACTTATAGGTATACATATACTCTTTTGTAAAAACATATATATTAGAAACACCCTGACACAAACACAAACACTTATATTCATCACATAAATATTTGTGTTCTGGAATCGAACCCACGACCTCGGTATCAGCAGTCCGGTACACAAACCACAAGACCGCATATACGACGTCATCATAAATCGTGCTAATAATATATTATATAAAGTGTAATTCTGTGTAATAAATAAACTTTGTATCAAACCTGTTTTTGTCGTAGTTTGATGTATGTGTGACCGGTATAAACTAGTTAGTGAGGCAGACAGCCTTGAAAACTATCAAATTATGCTATTTCTTTTATTTTGACGGCGACCGACTGCACTTGACTGTCTGTGATAGAAATACATAGAAACCTGGGGGTCTACTCCTTAAGCACGAAGTCCGTAGTTTCGGCGTTCTTCGTTACGGGCCTTTCCTACTTCGTATTACCTACGGACACATGATTCGTTCGGGGCACAAACTAAGAATGAATGACAATAAAATTTGACAGTTGTACCTACTACTACTACTACTATTCACAACAAAAAAAAATGTTACTGTCTTACTACCTTTTTTTAAAGATTGACTAAGGAGTTTCTTGCCGGCTCTCTTCCATAAGTCCCATTTTTTTGGTACCGTGCAACTAGTTTGACTGTTCAAAAGTGCCTATTTATATGGTTTCTTTAAAATAAAATATTTTGAATTTGAATTTTAGTCCCGATGTGTTCTTAGCCATCCGAAAAATTGAATCTGACACTTCTTTTAACGGATCGTTATGTCTGGGCTAATTTCGGACGGGCCAGTCACTTCGTTGACGGAGATAAGGAGTAGACCCCAGTAGTGCTGCTGCGGTCGACTACGTGGACTCACTACACGTGCATCCCGCAGTTGCAGCTTAGAGTGTCAGCATGGCGGGGATCTATGAAGATGATAATTATATTATGCGTTTTAGTTTGTGATAAATCATAAATGATGAGGGGCTCGTGGCTAAGTTATAACAACGCTGATCAACCGATCTGCAAGGTTAAGCTACGCTTGCCGAGGTCAGTCTGTGGATGGGTGACTATTCTTAACACATCGAGATCCCCCCATGCCTCGGGGAGCACGTCAAAACCGTCGGTTCCGGTTGTCATACAAACACCTATGACAATCGTTAGTGGTATTCAGAAAGCCAAAAATCCTGACAACCAATCTATCCTTCGAATATCGGTATTGCCCTGAAATTGGGTTGCGGAGGTCTGATGGCAGTCACTTCGTGTAAAATACTGGATATTCAGCCGCATCTGGTTAGACTGGAAGCCGAACCCAACATGGTTGGAAAAAGGTTAGGAGGATGATGATAAATCATAAATGATATTGTAAATGGATCTATTCAAGACACTTTTACAAATCAATGTTTTACTTTTTTATTACAATATGATTTAATAGGGACGCTACAAAGTCCAAACCAAAGGGTAGCCAGAAAAAACATAATCCCATAATCCAAAGTATCTTTGAACAGTATTATCTTTGAGGATCTTGATTTTTTCTACAAACAAAAACAATCCCTAGGAACCGCATAACGAGGTCTATCCCTCAAATAAGCCTCTTAAGGCTCAAAGGCCCTCCGGTACTCTGCCAGTGGGCTTGTTTACTCGCCTCTTTCTATAACACCTCTTTATATCCTCTCAAAGGGAATGACTTGACCTCTTTGCCGTGAGACCTACTTTCTCGATGACATTTTAACACGTGTAAGCCTACCTTATTACAATAAACTAATGTACTTTTTATTTTACAGGTAAATTATCTTAATATATAATTATAATTCTTCTGTACGTGTGTTTGTCACCTAACTACTCCTAAATGGTTGGATCGATTTGATTGAAATTTTGTATGTATAATTCAATGGGCTCTGAATGGTTTAAAACACATTGGACCTGGTAGATATTATATGGCACTGCTATCGGTATGAACGATTATGTAAGTTTTTTTTTATCCACGGGGTAACGCAGGCGAAGTCGCGCACTCGGGTAGTTAAAGTAATAAGAATTTAGAAGTTTTTTATAATCATCAAAATTTTTGTTACTTTTAAAATAATTTTACAACTTGATAATTTACATAGTAGGTACTGAAATATGTAGTTATAAATAACATAAATATTAAAAACAAATTCATCTCGTGTCTATTCTTTGATGATAAGGTAGAGGTGTCGTATAAATTTATTTATAAATTAATAACAATAAATTATTTTAATTTAGTCACCGTTTCATAACACAGGTCAATACACAGTCTAAGGCCGCACACTCAGTAACTACAATTTTAATAATTATAATAATACATATTTATGAACAAAAGACTCCTAGGTAGGTACCTATCTATTTTTAAAACGGTCTGTACGTGTGAGTATAAAAACCTGGTTATTTTCCGGCAATGATATTTGATATATTATTACTTTATTATAATGATGTAGATAACAAACTGTATTTTTGGATGTGACCTCGACTGCATACGTGAAGTAAATAATTTTATATAAATAAAATGGTAAAAATATTTACATTAGATAGATAGCATGGTAATTAGTATTATCAAAATGACATATACATACATAGATGTAGCAGATAGGCAAAGGTCAAAGAATCAAGTTTAATTTTAGGTGACTTTTATAAATCGTTTTCCGATTTTTCAACTCATCTGCCTCGTTGGTCTTAAGTGCACATGTGACTGCTACTCTAAACGTTGGTTGATTCGATTCCAAGTCGGGCAATGTGTTATTGAGGGTTTTACTATGAAATTCAATAAGAAACTCAATAGCAGGTAGAAGTTAGGTTGTTCGGTTAATGGCAATAAGCTCGCTCCGTATTAGATGGAACCCAAACATACCGGACTGTAGGAGTACCTACATAGTACACGAGCTCTGCTTAACCATTCGAGGATTACAGGCGTGATGGTATGCTTAATTTCGTCTGTATGTATTTACTAAACATGGTTAAAACGGGGTACAGGGTTTATCAGGGGTTCCATTTCTTTGGAGGCCGTCTCACGCTGCCGCTGAGGCAGAGCGCCCCAGCTCTTTCTGCCCCAGCGGCCATTAGTTCTACGAGCTATGTGCCCGCCCATTGCCACTTCAGCTTGCTCATCCTGTTAGCTGTCTGCAATTTTACTATAATTAAATACATACACTCACGCCTTTTCCCCACAGGGGTAGGCAGAAACTAGAGATCGCCACTAGCTACGATTCATGCATACTTCTTTAGCTTCCTCCACGTTTATACATTTCGCGCTAAACGATCTCTTGGATTCTAATCCAACAGGCGATCTCTTTGCGGATGAGTGGACGAAGACTATATTGGTATGTCAGAAGTACTGTGAGAGGAAGGTATGAAAGTGTTTTTTACCTTATTTTATTTACTTTGCTTTGTTTTGTAGATTTTAATAAATTTAGTTTATTTTAGTTACTGTAATTGGTGGATCCGTAGTAATTAATTAAATAAATAAATCTTGCTTTTCTTTGCTATCACTATCAAATGATCAAGTGATAATGATACTGCTTTCTCTACCAAATGATGACGTATTATTTTCAATCGGACAACGACGTATTAATTATATTCTGTTGACGTTATAATGCGATATTCGATAAAGTTGAGCGTATGTAAATATTGTTATATTTGTATTAATGTTATTATTTAAAAACTTGTTGTTACTGTTGTGGATTCTAAACTGTTTTGTTTACTATAATCATAATAAGTTCCATCATCATTGATGTCATGGCCAGTAGTATTATTATGTTCATCTCTTATTATTCTCTCGACGAAATATTACGGAGAGTCTTATGTTCGGGAAATCCCCTTTCAAAATGTATACTACGAATCCTACTAATCCTTATTCTACATGTGAAAGTTTGTATAGGATGGAGGGATGTGTACGAAAAACTACTGAACGGATTCGGATGTTTGGCACAGAGATAGATTATAGTCTGGAATAGCACATAAGTAGGCTACTTTTTATCCCGGTAAAATGAATGGTTCCCGTGGGATAGATTTGTTTACAATTACGACACTTACGTTGTCAACAGAATAATTGAAATGACGACGTCTGTGGTCTAGTGGTTTGAGTACCGGACTGCTAATCACGATGTTCTGAGCACGGGTTCGATTCCCACATGACACAAACATTTATGTGATGAACTGATGTGTTTGTGTTTGTCTGGGTTTCGTATGTATTTACTTACGAAAAAAAAAGTACATATATAAGTATTATATCCATTGTCTAGTACCTATAGTACAAGCTCTGCTTAGTTTGGGACTAGATGGTGCTGTGTAAAATGTCCCAGGATATTTTTTTTTTAAATACCTCGACCACGCGGGCGAAGGCGCTGGCGGAAAGTTAGTTTCAAATAAAAGGAGCCTATACCGAGTGTAAACCTATAGACAGACGAAGTCTAGACCGAAACCGTGGAACTTATCATCAGTTCAATGTCACTCATTCACGCGTAGTGGGTAGTGCGCAGGTAAATCGATCCCCCTGCATTTTCCGACACCCTAGCGATAGAAATTGACGCGTGGGGTCGTTGCACTGGCCGACCTTGCTTATAGATCACGATACGTGGACGAGGCGATTACGACATCGGCTGGTCTAGTTTTTGGTTTTAGTTCCTCGTAAATTGGTTACAAAAGGAAAACATCGTTAAGAAACTTGCATGCCTGAGAGTTTTCTCGACGGCATGTGAGTTCTGTAGCTCAACCATGAGTTCTATCGAATGGCTTTCGATAGGATTTTTACGCATGAAAACGCTGTAATCTCATAGCAGATTTTAGTTCTTTACGTAACCACTAGAGGCGCTGCGAGTTGTTTCCATATAAATATTTTTCGGCGTCGCTAGCGAGTCTAGTGAGAAAAACTCATGGTTGAAGCACTGACAACATTATGCATGCCGCATTAGGCTAGCGTGGTGGACTATAGCGTAATCCCTCTCATAGTGAAAGGAGACCCGTGCCCAGCAGTGGGACAGAATAGGTATGGGTTGATGACAAGATTACTGTATTCGGTAGAAGATTCGATAATTTATTAATGTAATAAAAAAAATTCAATATCTAAGCATTACAATTTTATAAAAATGTTTGCCGGAATGTTTCTGTAATAGATTTATACATTACATATATGATATTTTTGCATATATCCCCAAAGCCTGGATATAGTTTAATTTCATGGGTTTAACCACCAACACGGTTTCTTCAAACCGTATTTAGCATATTGTAAGATTTAGATAGGCTAACTCCTTAACCAAATCACGTTATGTAACCTCTTCCTTTTGAGGATTCGGTGGAATTTAATATGGCCGTAAGTGGTTTCTTTACAATGTTAAAAGGGGTTATAGTACTCATAGCCCATTTTCGTTCTGTGGCTTTCACGTATACTTCGTGCAGGTTGTCAGACTTCGAGAAAAAATCTCAGGCTTGCAGGGTTCCGCAACTCAATCTAACTAGTTAAAGTTTTTATTCGAAACGTTAGAGTGAAACTTTCGTACTTAGGTAGTTGATAGCCAAATCATGAGGCTTATCTGGAAGGAGATTTACAAAAAATATTACTCCATCTCGACAGACATCTGTATATGATTAATGCATGCAAAACAGGTGTTCTTTTCGATAATCGCTCTTCTTCGATGATACGATTTTCAAATATCGTTGCCATTACGTGACCAATTCGTAACGTATAAAGACGACTAGATATGGTAAAGTATCGGCGAGTTGTCTGCAAGTCTATGGTAATAAAACCGTACCTATGTTGTCGGTAAAGTGCTATTAACTATAAAGGAAAATATGGTTGCTTATACGACCGCGACTAACAAAGACAATTTCAGAAATTACTTACCTACCTGGTTCAAAAAAGGTATTTTAAACATCGCGGATTTAAACTTTTATCAAATACTTAGGTAGGTTTTAGTATTTAGGGAATACCCCTATTACCTAAGCGAGCCTACTACCATAAACTGGGCACAAATGTGAACTACGAGCTGCTATTGAGAATTTCATTAACAAATCCTGTAAGTAACACTTTGTACGACCTAGAGTGGAACCCAGGCTCCCACCCTCAGCACGCCCGCTTGACTACTAGTACATAATCATTTCATTCATCATATATCAGCCAAAAGAGGTCCACTGCTGAATAAAGGCCTCCCCCATAGACATCCACAGGGACCGGTCGTATGCGACCTGCATCCAAGGACTCCCAGCGACCTTTACCAGGGCGTCGGTCCATCTCGTTGGAGGCCATTCCACACTGCACTTGCCGGTGCGTGGTCTCCATTCAAGAACCTTTCTGCCCCAGCGGCCATCAGTTCCACGAGCTATTTATTATCTCATTTCATTCAGAATTAATAAATGAATAAATTCATATTTTTGAGATGTTGTTATTGACGCATGGAAATGAGTGGGTACCTGTTTATTATTTTAGCGCCGGAAAGTAAAAGAATATTTGTTCGCGAGAGAAGTGGACTGTAGATGAAATTAAACTATGGTGGTTTTTTAAGAGTAATTTTAGTAGCACAGGAAGTATTTTATGTTACAATAATCGACATGACACAAACACTGACAGCAGAAAAAACAATACAATAAAATATCAAAAATAAAAACTATCAAAAACAGAACTGTTGCCAGCCAGTCGCCAACAATATTATTGAAAAAGTCATTGAACTTTTTCAATACCAAGACATAACATACCACTGCCTACCTGCTGTACACCCACAATTTCGGCATGTTTAGGTCCATTTTATCGGCGAGCCTATTGCCATTAACCGGACACAAATTCAGACTCCCAAGTTACTACTGAGAATTTCATAAAAAAAACCTAATAGTACTTTGCTCGACCTGATAATTGAACTGAGACTGCCTCGATGGTCTAGTGGTCCAAAGTGCGATTGCTCCGCTCCTGGTTTCGATTCCCGGATCGAGCAGTGTTGTGGGTTTTTCTGTGAAATTCCCAGTAGCAGCTCCGAGCCTGGGTTTGTGCCCGTTTCGCAATAGACTCGCCCCCTATTACATGGGTCCTAAACATACCGGCGTACTCCACAGTTCCCATTATATATGTTCATGTTATCAGAGGAGTACTAATGTACACCCACGTGTACATATAAGTACGTCTCTGCCTAACCCTTTGGGGGAATGTAAATAATCGAACCCAGGTACTCTAGTAGTCGTGTTGACTACCACCAGACCAAAGAGGGAGTTAAATTTGCATTTATAATTATAATTCCATGCTTGATTTCCTTCACTTCTCGGCTGATTGCCAAGTTCCCTATTAAACAAACTAGTGCATTAATTGCTCATTAGCTCGCTTTAACAAGGCGACGGGATGTATTGAACACAGAAAATTCCATAAACCTACACATACGACACAATGATGATATAGATAGAGACATCCTAGATTCTACTAACAAATTAAAAAACAGTTACGTTATTATTGCGTTTATAATGATTATTTTTTTATTTCCACTAGAGGTCCTTGGTTCGGTTTTTAGGGTATATCGGGTTTTTGCTATAAAACCAAACCACGCTAGGCTATAGTCCACGCGGAACTAGTTGGCCGCGCCTTAAGTAGGGACGGGGTGAGGCGGCGGGTTACTGTGAACAAAAGCAAGCGCCCCCGCACCTCCGTCCAACCGCGCGCAGGCGACCCCGCCCCTCCGTCCCGTCACTCACATACCTTAGGCGCGGCCAACTAGTTCCGCGCAGACTATAGCATGGAAGTGTAGATCAAACTCTTTAAACTTAGCACCACGTAGGTGCTATGCAAAATTATCTAAGTAAAGTATAAAAAAGTCGGTCATAGTTTTAAGAATTCACAATTTTTCTCTTTTTATTGTTGGGAGGCTTCATTAATTATTAAAGGTGTGTAACAACTTGTGTCTTCAAATAAATCTACAGTCGGTTATTTGACTGAAGAGAGAAATTTTCTATTTTCTGCCATCATTGTAGGTTAAAGCCTTAATCCCTATCATTTTGAAAGGAGTCTCGAGCTCAAAAGCGGGAGAGTAAATGATAGGTTCATAGAGAATTATATAATATTTTAGTTCACACTTATCTTGATGAAGAAAATTGCGCAAAGCTAAAGCCTATTTCTATTCGTGATCTAGATCGGAAATCGCCTTAAGTCTAAAATCCAGATTAAATGCTACGACTTGTTCGTGTCATGGAAAACCTCATTGATGGAGTTATCTGTTACATTTGCATAATTGTTTAAGGCTAAAAACGTTGTAAGAATGTGCCATACATATTCAATTTATTTACGTAGAAACTAACAAAGCATACGGGCAATCTATGGTAAGCGGTAACCGCAGCTTATAGACGCCGGCAACATATAAGTATTAAACCTAGTGGGTAAGTATTTCACTGGCTATCGTTTGAACCAGGACACAGTAATGTTAGCTACCTCAGCCTGCCTCGTTTGTCTACTGGTCCCAAGCACGACTGCTAAGTTAGAGGTCTTGGGTTCGATTCGCGAGTAGAGCAATATTCTGTGAAATTCCCAGTAGCAGCTCGGAGTCTGGATTTGTGTCCGGTTGATGGCAACATTCTCGCCGCCTATTACATACCGGCGATCTGTGGGTGTACATTAGTACACCTCTGCCTAACCCTTCGGGGAATACAGGCGTGATAAATAATAAATAAATATCCTGGGACATTTTTACACAGCACCATCTAGTCCCAAACTAAGCAGAGCTTGTACTATGGATACTTTTTTTTGTAAATACATACATATAATACATAGGAAACACCCAGACAAACTCAAACATTTATATTCATCACATAAATAGTTGTGTCTTTTGGGAATCGAACCCACGACCTCGTGATCAGCAGTGCGGTACTCGAACCACTAGACCACAGACGTCGTCAAATGATGGTATGACAATAAGGTAACCAGCTTGGACTGAATAAGCAGGAATAAATCCTATACTGCAGGGCCGTCTTAAATCTTTTACTTTACCGAATGAGCTAGCCGGGCAGGGTCTAGCCAACCTGCACCAGAACAGCGTGTTCTTGGTAGACTAAAGTTCTCTGATTCTGAGACGAGACCCGTGTCAGCAGTGGAACGATTAATGTTTTGATGGTGCAGGCGATCTTAAGCCATAAGCCCTTGGATATATGAGACCTTGAGCCCCTTTGAGATAGAAAAAAAAAGATATCAATACAAGGCCATTATAGAAAGGATGGAACTGCAAAACTGGCAACGTTAAAAAACATTATCCGCCTCCCGACAGTTGGGTAAATACCGTCTGCATTCAGTTAAATTGTGCGACAGTTACTTACAGAGTGTAACGTTGAATATTAGTTTTCAATAAAGGTGGAAGTGAAACTCAATAATGTTCATGGTTTATTGTCTTGCAAGTTGTTCCTGCAATATTGGTATTTTCATGATTTTATTATGTCACGGTAGTAATATGTACCTAATCTAGAAATACAATGTAGATGACAGATATATAAACATTTATGTGGTACTTATATTATCGGATTGTGTGCTACGGGCGAAAATCCAATATTATAGTACATTATAGTGTATATTCTCTCGTTTTTAATTAAATTTCTGTGTAATTGTTTTGTTTTGCGCTTGTGCGCTGTCTTGTGTTGTAACTCTAAGAATAAACTTTACTCTGTCTTGTTTATTGCAACTAGCAGCAACTAGCAACCAGAAACTTCTAGATTGAAGCATCTAGATACATACATAGATTAGCTCAGTACTATTCCTACACGCGTTCATACAATTACCTTCTTAAATTATATAACATACACCATAAATTATTGTCATGTCATATACCCGTGATCATCTACCTACGTGATATAAGTAATTACTACTTAGTTGTTTGTTAGTTTTAACGCTATAACTGCCGCACTCAGAATCGTCAATTAACGTTAATTAATCGCCAAACAGTGGCTACTGTATCTTGGATAATTTTTCCATATCTTGGTCTATCTATCTATTTAACGAGTCAAAGCTAATGATGCATTACGTTAAGTGAAGTCTCTGAGTTCGAAGGTTATAGCCTATTTCGCACTGGAAAACCCAGCGCAGGACGGGCTGTCCTGCAAAGAGAAGGGTAGACGACAATAATTTTGTCGTCACAATATTATCTCGTGTCCAACCATAGTTTTGTCACGAGAAAAGCAAAATGCACGTTAGCCCCAATAGTAACATGACTGTATTTCTGAACTTCGAAGTTCAAAATGTCGATGTACGGTATTCATAAAATTCATAAGTGCGAATTACGTGAGTTAGAAAGTACGTTATGCCGAATTACTGAATGTCGAATGTTCACAATCTCGATGTACGGAACTTCGAAAGTTTACTACTCCGAATTACTTTATTGCGAATGTTCACAATCTCGATGTACGGAACTTCGAAAGTTTACTATTCCGAATTACTGAATGTCGAGGAGTCGTAATACTATGTGTGTATCTATATTAAACTTTCAAAAATTATATATGTATTTAAACAAAACCCTACAAAATTGTTTTTACAGTTTGTCTAGGAAGCAAGCGGCATATGACCTGTCGTTGTGGATATCTATGGTGGAGGCCTTTGTCCAGCAGTGGACGGACCGTGGACGTCCTTTAGCTGATATAACCTACCATTCGTAGAGGAAACAGGTAACCACCATCAAGTAGGCCGCAGGTTTATTTGCTGGCTCTGTCTTATAAAAAATTTGCCGTTTTAGCTCCCTGTATACAGTAATACACTTTTCTGCCTGCTCTCTAGGACGCTAGTGTGAATGTTAATTTGTGATACAATTTAGTTCGTATTAGGGTCACCTGGGTATGTGATACGGGTCCCTTCTGCGGGTCCCTTGAAGCGTGACACAGGCGTGTACTTTTGTAGTTTCATGGTCCGTTTACCCGATTAGATTGAACGGTCCAAATCATTTGTAACCATTTATGATATTAAATAAAAGATTTTTACTGACTCGTTAGCCTAACGGTTCTGAGCGCGACTGCTACTGGGCCTGGGTTCAATATCCAGGTCGAGCAAAATGTTAGGTATTAGATTTTTCTATGAAATTTTCAATAACAGCTCGGACGCTCTAACTATATCCGAGAAGTGTGGGTGTTTATTAGTACATCTCTGTCTAACCCTTCGGGGAATACAGGCGTGATTTCATAAATGTTTCTTTGCGACAGAAATGACATAATTATATGTTATAAAAGTTTTTTGTTACAACATTTTATATGTAATTTTAAATTCTAATTTTCAAGGTCTAATCAAAACCCAAACGTCAAAGACAATTTAAAAAATAATACCTGATTTCTGATATTTATTACTATTTATTTATTTGAGATTTTATCACGGTTCTTAATACATTTTGAAACAATCAATTTACATCATCCATGTGCAATTGATTAATAATATTAATATAACACGACAAATCAATAAAAAGTATTTTTATTTCAATGTCTAAGTAATTTAGAATATTAAGCTGTATAAAATACACTAGGCAAAAGTGTATGTAAGTTTTATAGTTATGTAAAATGGGGTGTTCTGCTTTTTACCCGACTACCGAACGAGGGTTATTAATTATTAATATACTTAATAAATAATAAAAACGTGTTTGTCAATATAAACATTTTTGTTTTATTGATATATTCTCAAAACTTTGTAATACTACTCTAAAGGCGAGCTTTTCCTAATAATTTTATTACTGTTTACTTACGCTTTTAGTATAAAAATATTTTTATAGTTTAAGAGCCTGACCTAGTTTACTTTTTTATATGCCCATAAATTGTATGTAAAAATGTGAGTAAGAAATTATTAATAACCGTCAAATGCTATTTCTTAATTGTGTCTTCATAACATCAAATCACTATTAGTTAATGGGTTATTAAATGATACTGAATGGTTATCGTGTAACTTTCAAATAATTTATTTTATTAAAATCAATTTAAATACGTCTATGATGCAGTCTTCTTTTAATACAACTAAAAATTCTAATCAACATAATAACACTTTTGTTCTATTTTTTAATGTATAAATCTATTTGCATTCCGAATTCCAATGCATGCGAAATAGGATATCCATTATTGAATTCTAATTCGAAATAGAATATGTATCTGTAAAAGATGCAAGGTAACAAACCTATAAATATTGAGTAGGTGAATATTTAAAATCTTTCAATGGTTAGTATTGATTTATTTTAAAATAGCAAAGCAGTCATGACAACTCTACCGCTTTCTCAATGAAAACGAGTGTTGAGTCTACGATATTAGTCGCTATATTTTTAACCTAACAAACAGAATGCATTCAAAACTTTATCCCAAAATAGGGCAGTTATTTGTCGAGCAGCTACATCCGCAGTGCGCGGCTGCCCCGCCAGAAAGAGGGGGGCACATTGCGCCAGAAAAGGACGGGCACAATGACCGAAATCGATGTTAGAAAGAACTAACATTACATAGCCCCGTCTTGCTCGCCGCCGGTACGCCCGCACTTAGAATGCACCGGCCGACGGAGCGACAGTGCGTACTGAACTCGATTTGTACTCATTCTGATGTAACCAAAACGATAAATTGAAACGTAATCAACGTTGCAAATTAGTTTATATTTTTCATGTTAAGA
This sequence comes from Acronicta psi, assembly GCA_946251955.1. NCBI lineage: Eukaryota > Metazoa > Arthropoda > Insecta > Lepidoptera > Noctuidae > Acronicta > Acronicta psi. Next base: position 1,097,662 of record OX276475.1, on the reverse strand, counting down.
TTAGAATGACTTCCACAGTTCTGTCACGCGTTGTTTTATTATACGTGATGCATATCTTATATTAGAAAGAGTATCATTATATTATTATTAATATAGTAAAGAATTAGAATAAACCATCGTTTATTTTGAGATATTTGGTAATACTAATTAGGATCTATGCAAAATTTTAATATCTAATGCTATTCGTTATGTCACGAGATGTTAGAATTGACAATCGATTGGCAAATGTGTCGGGTTCACAAACATTAAACAGCTGTAGAGCTTCGGCCACCATCGTCTTTGTTCGGTACCAGGGACACACACAAGTACATCCAGTACATGTATAGTCCAAGCGCCCCGTGTTGAGTTCGTTGTCGTGATGAATCAGTAGCACATGAGCGCTAGTAGTGAGAGAGCGCGTTGCCGCGAGCTGCCGCACACCACAATAAAATATTAAGCAAATCCTTTGTAGTGCGTAGATTTCGTTTTATTTTATTTTATTTCAATGTGTGTGACAGGCGTGTGCATATTGTGAAAGAAGATTGTTTATGTCCCCTGGATTTGGATAGCCATATTAAAAAATAGGTAAGAAAATGTTTATTTATTTTCTCCATGATTTTGTTGAACAAGTGAATGTTAAATGGCAAAATGTCTGCTATTGTGTTATAACGTTTCATATGGATTTTAATGGTTTTCTTCACTGCCATGTAAAATTACGCCTGCGTCCATTTTAGTGTAAAATTTGGTAGACGCCATTCGAGCGAGCAAAATGTACAGTGGTGTTTGGTTTTGTTTTGGCCCTGCGGTTAATTCTCGCAATGGAACGAGTGCAAATGCTGCCACGGCAAAATTTTATGTACGAAAATATATTAAACGAAATATTCGTCCTCTGTTAGTGCTGTGAAAATAGCGTGTCTTGTAGTAATTAATCAGAAAATAATTGCTCAAGCTGGGTAGGTGGCACAACAAATACTTTTAAGTTCAATTTACTTACTTTTAATTTCATTCGTGTAAATTAAACAAAATTACATATGCAAATTTTAGCTGGTTTTTCTCTTTGTCATTTTGACCTACATCATCACCTTTGTGCAAAAGAATTTCAATCTAAAACCTTTTGCTGCACGTAAAAAAACATGTCTACAATAAGTTATATTTATTCTGTCTGGACAGACGCGAAATAACAAATGAAGGTTAAGAAATAGTGACTTTAAATTGAAAAAAAAAGGGATTTCCACACGTAAATTGCCGTATTCATAAAATATGAAAAATATCTTTTTCGGAATCTTTATTTTGACATCGCGTTAGACAAAAAAGTAATATTCTACTTTCAGGAGAACTAAGAAAAAATATAAAATTAGATTATTCTTTTACTTTTGGTTGTTTCATTTTCACAAAACAATGCAGAAAAATGATGTCCTAGTTACGATGTTTTGTGAAAGCAGTAAGCTGATGATGTATTCATTCAATCATTACTAACCATCACAATAATAACACACAATACTCAATCTGTTGTGCAATTGTTGCCACGGAGGCGTTTTATACAGGCATAGAATTGGAAATTATCATAATTTATCTCCGATTATAAAGGTCAATTATTGCAAGAAAGACAAAGGGAATTGTATAAAGCCTAATGTAAACCATGTGTAGAAATAGCATGGTGTATAAAAGGACAGACGCACATATTTTTTTTTAATGTTCAGTAATTGTTTCTTCAATTTATTACTGTTATTCAATGCATTAATAACAAAAATGAGTCTAAAATATTATTTTATACCCAAATATAACGCTTCATTTTCTGTACCTTGCAATTGGATTTATGTAATCTTTTAGGTATCTCGAAATCATGATTTTACTTTCATCTATAGACATGTAAGATATTATTTATCAGCCTAAATTGTTTCAAGATTCGGCCAAAAAATACCCGGTTAAGACCGGTTACTTTTGGTTATTGTTGATTGATAACGATTTTTAGACACAAATACATAGGTATGTCTTAGTTTGTACAGATTTTGGGTTAACTTCGAACCGAAAACCAACAAACAGGATCCCGCTGTAGTTATTATTTGTAAATGTTTTATTGATATTTTCTCTTGCATGTTGATTTGTTCGTGTTTATTTTATAATTTCATTAATTCATTAACAATGTTACGATGGTAATTACTGTGACTTTCAAAATGATTTCGTTACAAAGTAAACCGATTAATTATGATAACATTTTTTAAAACACATCTGGTAACTGCGTCACGTCCTTAATGTACATAATTATGGCTACGTTCTCATTCATTATGAATTATGCAAAGTTGGACCATAGCTCCTAAACTATAATTTGATTTTCGCTTGAAATGAAAAGGTGTTGGAAAGGTCGCTGGTAGATGTTGGATGCAGGTGGCATACGACCGGTCCCGGTGGAAGTCTATGGGGAGGCCTATACTCAGCAGTAGACCTCTTTTGGCTGATATATATAATAATAAATAATAATATAATAAATAAATTAGTTAGTCTTACTAATATTATAAATGTGAAAGTTTGTGAAGATGGATGGATGGATGTTACTCTTTCACGCAAAAACTACTGAACGGATCTGGATAAAATTTAGCACAGAGATAGATTATAGTCTGGAATAACACATAGGCTACTTTTTATCCCGGTAAAATCTATGGTTCCCGTGGGATAGCGGGCGAAGCCGCTGGCGGAAAGCTGGTAATATTATAAATGTGAAAGTTTGTGAGGATGGATGGATGGATGGATGTTTGTTACTCTTTCACGCAAAAACTACTGAACGGATCTGGATGAAATTTGGCACAGAGATAGATTATAGTCTGGAATAACACATAGGCTACTTTTTATCACGGTAAAATCTATGGTTCCCGTGGGATAGCGGGCGAAGCCGCTGGCGGAAAGCTAGTAATAAATAAAAATTTATTCAAAAAACCTTTTGTATTAAGATAGCAAGTAGATAATATAAGAAGATAATATGATGATGATGAATTAAATTCTAACTAACAAGTTATCATATTATTGATTATTTTATACATTATAGGGGTACCTACCTACTGCTACTTGGTCCTTAGTATAGGTGCTTTTAAAAGCTTTATTTTTTTCTGAATTGGAAACTACTGACTCTTGGCTTAGGACTTTGAAATCAATTATCCCAGATAATCTGAGAAAAAAGAAAATAATTAATAATTTTGCTATATTTTTCACAGCACTTTTTAGTCCGAAACTAAACAGAGCTTGTATTATGGTATACAATGTTAAAATATATTACAATACTTGAATAATCCTTTTTTCTGTGAACACCTACATACAATACATGAATCTGGATTTATCAGCATCGAGCAGCTTTAATTATGTACACAATCATTATCATCATCATCATCACCCAAAGAATTATATGTCACTACTGAATGTTGGCCTCAAATTTGGTCCCTGTATGAGATACCTGTACATGTTACATGTATTTTGTTAGTGTGACATGACACACTAACAAAATACACCTGATGAATAAAGGTTAAGTATATAATATACGCAAAATACGCGCACTGACGTAAAGTTGCGGAAAACAGCCCACCGCTATACTATACCATACCAAGGGTTAAGTGTCAAGTACAAATCAAGTACAAAGTAAGTATCAAGTACAATCGTACTGCTTACTGAAAAAACTGTCAACAAACATGCGTACCGAACACGGGGATTTGTAACGCATTTGAATACATAGATAATATTATATTTTATTTTTATTATTCAAGATATATCTTACCACAAAAGGTAAAACCTACTTAAACAAGATTACCTGAACTTTGGGTCTCAAACTGGACAAATCTCTTAGGATTTCCATGAATCCTTTTTCTTGCCTTGAGATTCTAAGAGCATAAATAAAATCTCTGTAAAAAAACAAAATATGGGTAACATTTTATTATTGTTTTATTTGTAAAGCCTCTCCCAGACAGACGCGACCTACTGTGGCGGTCAGTTGTAATAATTACTAATCAGTCAGTCAGTTGTACTCAGCGCCACCGCAGGCCGCGTCTGTCTAGGAGAGGCTTTAGACAGCTATATGATGAAAATCTTACCTCCCAATGTATATCCTCATGTACCTACCTAGTTACTACAAGACCTAACGCCCCAGCCCTAAAACCCGCCCTTGGGTGACCTTGACCTTGAAAAGATACTTGGTTGACTCCGAAGGCGTCGAGTTATGTGGGATCATTACATACTTAACGACACTGAAATTTATGTAGGACATTCCAGATGATAAGTATATCATCTACCTAGTTTAATTAAAGATGCTTCTCTGGAATTTTGTAAGTGTGATGTGTAACAATAAACTTCTCTTTTCCTCTTTTCATCTCAAAATGACACATTTGGGTGTATTTTGGAGCATAATCACTTCACTTCTGACGATTTGACACTTTATTTTGGTTCATGAGAATAAAACTCCATTCTTTTCTGTATATTTTTGATCAACTATTTTAAATATGTTTTATTACCTGATTGGTCTTTAGCTACAGGCCTTATCTGTTACAAAATAAATGATTATGTATATGGCTAGACATGACATGATGATAATGATGATGATATTGCTAGATATTGTTCAATGATCGGATATCTATAAAACACCCTTATTTTGTTTAAATAAGACCATTCCATATAAGCGGTTAATAAAACTAAATATGAAATATTTAATTAAAGTGAAGTATAAACGATGATTCAGAAACGAATGTAAGTACAAGAAAAATAGAATGTCTAACCTCCCGCAATGTTCACATGACAACCAGTCGTTCCATTAAAATGTATCTGTAAGACCCTGTCTTAAAGTCTACAGTCAAATGAGATGTTAGCGATGGTGATTTGGGTGAATAAGTTCCTCTTAAAGGCTAAACTAAGCTAACAATGGTGCCAAAGTTTCGGGTACTCTGTCATTCGTTACTGATATAGAACTTTTTCGTTTGCATTTTACTTAGATTGCTGTTCATTTGGTCTTACAGGATTCTTTTGCCGATTATGACCTCCTAGAGATAAAATTGGAAAACCGTATCAGCTCATAATGTCAACTTCTCAAAATGACAACCGATCGCAAAATGTCCACTTCTCACAATGTCAACTTCTTAAAATGTCAAATTCGCATAATGTCTATTTCTCAAAATGTCCATTTCTCTAAATGACAAATTCTTATAACGTCAACTTCTCACAATGTCAACTTCTTAAAATGACAAATTCACATAATGACAACTCCATGTAGTTTCTACTTTATCAATGTAATTTGAATGTGGTAATAGGTAAGTATAGCTAGGTATACATATTATTATACTAAGGGGTATATGTAGGTAGACATATGAAAACTTTAAAAATAAAATACCAAAATTTATATGCAGTATGTCCATCATGCTATCATCTCGCTATTCATTCCCTTTTCAATAATATCGTCCTTAACGCAATTCATCCATCTTTTATTTAGTCTCCCTCTACCCCCTCACCTCTCCACAACATTCATATTCATCACTCTTGTAGTCAAATATCCTTGTCCTTTACGCTATTTACATAATATCTTTTGTATCTTTTTCAATATATTTTTCTCATCAATCTCGACTCAAGGCACTCTGACTTTTAGAAATTATGCGTCATGGAAAAAGTAATGAAACCAGTACATTATAAGACATCTAAAAAATTCTTGCAGGTCTGAAGTGCGATTGTAGGCTAGCGTGGAAAACTAAAGCCTCTCAAATTGTAAGAAGGCCCGTGCTGCACAGTAATGAAAACCTTCAATTTCTCATCTTATACGTAGACTTGTACAGCACCATCTAGTCCCAAACTAAGCAGAGCTTGTACTAGATAATGGATACAATGCTTATATACTTTTTTTTTGTAAATACATACTTATAATATATAAGAAACACCCAGACAAACACAAACACTTAAGTTCATTAAATAAACATTTGTGTCTTGTGGGAATCGCACCCACGAGCTCGTGATTAGCAGTCCGGTACTCGAACCACTAGACCACAGACGTCGTCAGGTATAACTGAGCTAGACAGAAACTATACAAAAATATAGTACAATGCACCTAAATTACCTTGAAAACTTGGCAGCGTGCCATAATCTCACCATTTCTCATGCCTCTCTCTGAAGATGCTCATAACAATGCTACGCTTACATAACAAGGGCCAAACTAACCAAATATTCCTATAATCCTCTAAACTGGGTTAGGAAGCCGTTAAATGCCATTACGTGAACTAAGTACTTATGGAAACTAGCTTCCGCCCCCATTTTGTGTAGAAATACGTAATACATACGCTTGAAAGATTTTTTATAACGAAATTGACGTGCGGCACTTCCGCAATTTAGCTTTAAAAAGTAATTAAGATTTACTTCTTTTACCTATCTTATGTCAACGAACTCTACTTCTAGTTGTTATTTTTTATCCTCGGACATTTTACACAGCTCTATCTAGTCCCAAACTAAGCAGATCTTGTACTATGGACAATGGATATAATACTTCTATACTTCTTTTTTGTATATACATAATTATAATACATTATGTGTCCATATTTATCTGTCAATGTCGATGCATTTTCAGTAACTCTCCAGATTTTCCCAAAGAACACAAACAAAAATTTAGATTTTTGTTTATTTTAAGTGTTCCAATTTCGTGGAAATATTTTCAAACAGGCTTTAACATTGATGTTTTGGTGTAGCAAACACACATTACCGGCACATAAACGAAAAGAGCTTCCAACTCGACACAAGTAGGTTACGAACTAAAACTTGTTTAGTAAAGTAATCAATCACAGAGTTCTCTTGTTTTGAAGCATTCAGAAGGAATGTTCAACAATGATAGGAACCAACACATGAATTTGATGAACCACCTAATTACTTTCACCCAAGGGAGTATCAATTTTGAAATTTCGATAACTTTAGACAAAAAGGTTCCTTGAGAATTGATGACATACAATTAGACCTGAAAATTGAGCTATGTTGTTATAATTATATATAACTTTGTTGCTTAAATATTTTAACTACGTATGTTTGAATCTTATGGGGATTAGTATCAGTACTGTTATTTGCAGGAAAAATAAAAATGATGTGTACTTATTTTACTTTGTAGCCGTTTTCTCATTTCCTGCTTAAACTCGTAATATCAATAGAAACAGGAAATCTACATTCGTAGATTCTGTAAACGCAGCGCAACATTGTTCAAATTAAATGTGTTTCAAATGGCTGTCATGAAGCATATTATATTGTATTATAAGCATATATATTATATGAAGAGGACAGATAAATAAGAAAGGTAAACTTGAAGACGTACATATATTTCTTTTCGTATTTTGAAAGTATAATTATTAACTAGTTTTTGGCATTGGATACTCTTGCTTAAGAAAAAAAAAACATAACAGAATACATTTTAAAAGTAATAGCTTTATCTACAATTGAAGCAGGCAAGCATTTAAATTAGGCAGCACAAATGCTTTTCAATAATCAAGCAAGGTAATTTAGTCTAGTTAGTTTCCAAGTGAATTGATTGTCACGCGTCTGTTGGCTTAACTAGCACAATTGTTCGTTCTGCTTGAATTTATAAGGCAAATGTGATACGTAACTTACTATTATAAGTACCAACATAAAGGAAACATTGCCTGTCAAACTCACGTTCAAAGCGATGCGGAAATATCTGTAATACCTTTTACTTAACTGCTGAAGTAAGGATTTTTTATGACAGTTGTCATCAATTTACTTGTCATCCATTGTCTGGATTCAGATAGTACTTATCTTACACCATCGTTTATAATAACAGGTATTTATTATATAAACGATTTGCAGGAACAGTGTTAAAGATATTCTTACAAAATGTTGCCAGTACAGTATGTTCAACTACCTGGACAAGTTGCATTTTAACATTCGAATCGATAAACAAAATGTATGTATGACATTAGTGACAGCCCGATTTGCCGAAAGCTTGTGTCATTTCCATACATTTTGTTTGTCGATTCGAATGTCAAAATGCAACTTGTCTAGCCCCTCTGGCTATGTTTAGATTAGATTATAACATTATCTTCATCGATATTTCTAGTTCTATATTATTAAACTAATTTTCATTCTGTAACCGAAACATACCATTAATTAATGTAGTTGTTATTCACGACTGGAATTTCGGGCAGTTCGCTTTCTTATCGTTAATCAATCGCGTGTATTCCATGGGTAAGCAAGGACCGCCAATCTGATTTATAAAATGTAAGCTATCCGAACTTGTATGAAGGTCGGAATTCTTATTGAATTTGCGTGTAGCTGTAGCATGTTCTGGAACAGTCAAAAGCGTATCGATCGTCGACATTGTTACAGTGCCTTTAGTACTGTGTTTTTATTACGTCAGTTACAATGAGAATGCTTACGTAAATATGTGTTGGAATGGTTTTCATCATTGTTTTTTAAAGAAAGTGAAAGGTATTGTATTGATTTGGAGTGTACAAAAGCTTAATATCTTTCGGTTAACAGTATATAGGTTGCCCAACGCTCAAACCTGCAATATGCTAACTTGTATTAGCCGAATCCCTTTTATTTCTAGGTGAGTATGTACGTGTCCAACTGTAAGACAGTAATGAGTAAAATTTTTATTATTGAGATAAAGAAAAAGTTGAAAATTTTCAACCTCGACATTTTGTCAGTCAGGTTAATAATTATAATTGACAAGTTATAAAAACATACGGTGTTTATATAATGGCAGCATAAACTAGACGTTATAATACAGTAGAGAAAATGCATCCTATCATGCAATACCTACTTACAATTCCAAGATTAAACTTTCAAGTAATACAATTTGTAATATACTTGATCTTGTACTTGTAAATGTGAGGCTTCGTCTATATTTAAGTCATGACTTCTCTTCAATTACGGATATCCCTCACAAACTAAGCAACTGTTTTTTACTAGAGCAGTTTAATTTAATTGATTACATCATTCCCAGGAACGACTTGAAGTTATCGGCGTGTTTGCTGAACCTCCTTAATCGTTCGGCTTCACTACCTAATTCTTTATTAGTGAAAGTAGTTTTTACTAGTCCGTATTTACGTAGTTCTATCTGTATATTGTACATAGTATCAAGTTCTAATAAGATTTGGTTTTTGGAACTTAGCACCAAACTGCCGCATTATTTTGTGCAGAAAATTCTCGAAAAATTTATTATAATAGTAAAATCTGTGTCAAAAGTTTTTGATGGCTGGTTTGTCGAAGGAAAGGTTGTAAATATTGATGTTGAAATACTTACTAGGCCTATAGACAAGTTGCAATTTGACATTCGCATCGACAGACGAATAGAAACAAAATGTATGAAAATGACACATGCGTTAGACAAATCGGGCTGTCACTAATGTCATTTCCATACATTTTGATTGGTAGTAACATAAAGACTTTCATGCAGGTCATAATAAATCAAATCTATTCATTATTCAGGCTATAAACTAGTTGCCATGGCAACGTCGTTGAAACATCGCATCGTTAGCTCTGTAGCTATGCTAACCACCTTCCGTGTCGTAACCTATTTTGTTATCAGTACCCATCAATATCTTTTGAATTATTTTTATAGATTAAGCAGAATTGTTAGAATTGTCATGTACGAGTACTGTAGTATGCTAAACTAAACAAAATTATTTAGATTTAGGAAAAAATATCTCAATTTTAATGAATAATTAATATCGTTCTTAAAATAAAAGTAATACCTACTACTACTTTGCGCTTGCAAAGCCTGCTTATTGCTAAGAATTGTTGGTTGTAGATTGAAACAAAGGAATCTATGAATGTGCCTGTTTGAATCTCAATATGATCGAAATATCCAATCATCCACGGCTAGTCGTCGCATTTATTAAAGAAATATTCACAGCACCATTTAGTCTCAAACAAAGCATAGCTTGAAATGTGGGTACTAGACAATAGATACTTTATTTAATAAATACATAGCTACCAAATAACACAAACACTTATACCTATTCATCACATAAATATATGTGTTCTGTCCCTAATTTCGAATCCACACTCTCGTGACCAACACTAGACTGCTGACGTCGTTAGATCTACCGGTTATTTAGCCACGAGCCACTTTAAACGCAGGAATACGTACAAATTCCGGTTCATGTTCAGCTGGTATTCAGATACAATTGTTACACCCTCATTTGCATTTATTGCTTCGAGTTTCATCTTGTTTTACCGAGAATAGGAAATTACAGTTTTATTATGGAATTTGATTAGAATTGGTGCTTTGAAACCAATCGATTTGTTTCACTGGATTGTGTGGGGGATGACTTCAGCCATTTTGGTTTTATTTTTATTACTTACCTCATTACTAACTACACGTACCAATTGTGTATTTCTAAGGGTTTTTATTTTCCTGTATATCTAGCTTTTGGGGCATCATTGCAGGTTAACGTTTACGTTCTAATACAGAAAATTAATGAGCAGTGTTCTCTCGCCTCCTAATCGTGTGCCCCAATTTATAACCGTAAGAAAGAAAGGAGGTTTTAGATTATTCCTCTGTTTATGTTTTGTGTATTTTTGCGCATAGCTTTGATGTTTATACTCCTCAGATAATCTTATATTTTACACTTTGTCTGTATCCTGTACCTCAACCATGAGTTCAATCGAATGTCTTTCGATGGGTATTTTACGCATCGAAACGCTGTTGTCTCATGGCAAATTTTTCCTTACGCCGCTACCGCTAGAGGCGCTGCGAGGGTTTTCCATACAAATATTTTACGGCGTCGCTATCGAGTCTAGTGAGAAAAACTCATGGTCGAGACAATGATTGAAGCCGTTTTCGTTTTGTAGCTTTAACAGCAAAGATTCATAGTTTACTTAGAGGATTAATGTGATAATGTGTCACTGCTTCTTTACTGTTATCCTTAGAATAATAACGTATAACACATTCTTTTTTACAGTTTTAGCAAACATGTTCGTGTCGCGCTGCAAACCCGCAGTCTTTGTTGTTGCGTTTAGTGACTCCGTTCATGATATCATAGTTTATATTTAAACACTTAACAATATAGATTAAATGAAAAGTTTAGTCATGTTTTTCAAACAGGAGTTTTGAAAACATTGAGCTCCTTATACACACAAATTTAGGGGAGCAGTAATACAAGGTTTTAGGAAATTTCCACGGAAATACGACGGTAACCGTAGATTTGATAAAAACAGGTTCCAATTTAAGCGTGAATCATCCAAAAATGCAGTTTATTGCTCATAGCGAGTAGAATTATGAACACGGACAATAACTCTTATGAGCCACTAAGTCCGTTGTTAGATGTTAACACCATAATATTTATTCAAAACAGTCATAATCGATTAAACCTTGGCACAGCCGGAAAATATCCGGCCAATGTTAACTATCGCTTCCTGAACGAACAAAGAAGATGCGGTTAGTTACTATGCTAATAACGTTAACTATGCTAATAAATTAACTGGTTCAATAAATAATACAGGACATAATGATATACAAGAAAAGTGTCATGAAAATGTTCAGGGTGAATAGCCATCGCGTAAAATTAATGCAAATGTTGTATATTTAGTTTAGTTCGTTTTTAGAAATGTTTAATTTCAAAAACACACAGAAAAACTTATTTGAAACGTGTTTATTAAAAAATGTTGAACTTTGAATAGTAGTAGACGAACATGAAAAAGAAAATAATGTATTCGTAATTTTTTCTTCAGAAAATTATAAATAGTGAGTAGGTGGATAAAACAATTAATTGTAGATGAGGCGCATATTGCAGGATATTTTCTCGAATACGAAATTGATTTTGAAAGAGGTTGTCAAAGAAAATGAATTTATTCCGTTACTTATTGGATACATTTCCATTAACTAATTTCGAAAGGTTCGCGGCGAAATTACACGCCATTTACGTAAAATATTGGTTACAACCTTCAAACGTTGGACGTTTTGATATACCTACTTAAAGAGAATTAATAATAATAATAATAATAATTAATATCTTTGGACATTTTACACAGCACCATCTAGTCCCAAACTAAGCAGAGCTTGTACTATGGGTACTAGACAATGGATATAATACTTATATACTTTTTTTTGTTGTAAATACATACTTATTAATAACTTTGATAGCTTTCTTGGGTTAGTAAGCTCCTGATTAGGTTTGAAGTAACCTAGTGCAATCTCGCTAATTCCAAATTCATTACTCACATGTGTCACAGGTGATTCCATAGCTCCCCCATCGAAGTATTATATTCTTAGATCGACCTCACGGTTTACACAACGTTGCAACTAAATAGAGATATCGCAATATACCTCAATACCTTGCTGAAGGAAATTCACATAAAATAACCTAACCTGACTAATTCACCTTATAAATAAAAAAACCAAGATCAAAATCGGTTCATCCATTCGGGAGCTACGATGCCACAGACACACACACACACACACACACACACACGAACACACACACACAGACACGTCAAACTTATAACACCCCGTCGTTTTTGCGTCGGGGGTTAAAAAGAGAATATTGTGTTTATAGAATTGCTCATACATGCCACGATAAGATAGAGTGTAAAATACAAAATATTGACCTACTTAATATAAATAGTAGGTCAGGTTAGTAATTTGTTAGGTCAGTAGTCTAGGGCACCACTTTTAGGTGCAACGGTACACATGCACTTAGTGAGATCAGAACTACAACAAATACAATAAATATTAGGATAGTTCTGGCTAACTATATTTTGACTAATGACTACGTCATTAAAGAAGGGTCTATTTTCAACTTGGATGGTTTCCGTAATAACTAGCTTAAGAAAGATAGTTTGATTTGGTAAGTTGGTTTCTTTTCCTAGTTCTGCTACTTTTACTTTTTCGCTGATGTTAAAGTACAAAATAAAAAAGAAAATATGCAGTACCTACCAGGTAAGCGCTGGAACGCTGTTTTTCAGATAACAATGTAAACCGTTTAAATTATTGTAGCTAGTTCCAGTAAGCTCCAAGATTGCAATCTTTAGTGATGAATTGCAAGAATCACGTGAAACAGCTGATAACTGAGTTTAAGTTGGTCATTAGTGTGATAAGCTATTTTAAACAATATGATTATACAAAATTCAGTTTTAATAGGTCTATGATTATAATTTTAGTCTAAATGTTGTTTAGTATATAGTGTTTATACTATGAAACCATTATAACATTTCTTTTTAACTTTATCGTCTTCAGAAAAAGTTTAAATACACACAACACAAAGAAGCATTTCTTTAATGCATTGAATTTTCGATAACCTGTTATTCGATAAAGTTCAATAAACTTATTCATGCTATCTTATCAGCATAATCAAACAACATTGTATATGTTATCACTTATCAACCTTGTTACCTGACCTTTATCAAATCATTTTACAATGTCAAGGAGAAAAGATTATATAATCTAATGCATATAACATTAGATGATATAATCTTTCAGTTCAAATAAAAACGTAAAGACTTGATTTATTTTATATTTTATGCAAAATGTTAAAATCGATTGGAAGCAAGACAATTTGTTTTATCAATTACCTACGTCATTATCAATGATAAATATATCAACACTTACCAATTACATCAAGAGTAATGATGATGTTACAAATAAAAAATAATTTTATTGTAAATTGTACCCGAAATAGTTTCAGACGATATCTGTTTTGATAATTAATCTCAGTATCACTATTTCTTTGATAATGGAGTCAATATCTGTTTGATACTGATTTTGACCTTTTATCTACTTCGAGTTCAGTTCCTTTATTTATGGAATTCTACAATAAGATGACAATTTCTCTACTCTAAATTTTTGTAGCTGATAAAATTCTCCTCAATGAAGTCGCTAAAATGATTGCCAATAGTTGTAATAAATGCTTGGCACTGGATATTGCGCCAGGTGTTACTGCTGGCCTCAATAACCCTCCCGACATAGGTAGTAACTACGTACATAAAACTTTATGTACTACGCTTATATCGTCAGAAGGGAAGAGCATACTTATAGATAGTGCCAAAGCATTACTGGAATTTACATTTTGGCATGAATTTGAATCCAATTAATGTTTTTAAATGTCTATAAATTCTTCAGTGACTGTTTGCCAAGCCATCGTCTATCACACAATTGTCTAATAAACACTGTTTTTGCTACCAAAGTACCAATATATTATATATTGGTAAAAATAAATTGGTTGAAAATTCAAGACTATGTGTCGCGATTACTAAATGATCTACATTGTAAGTTGTTTAGGTCGTATTACATTCAATATTAAAGGAATAAGGGGATACATAATCTTATATCTGATAGATCCGCCTCCGCCAAATCTAATATATTCAAGAATTTGTGATTTAGACCTATTGTATAATCTTTTGCGTCTTCCAATAATGTCTGACGTGAATTGTTATCGATAGTTTATCAGATAGTAACTATGCGGGCATTCATAGATTTCGATAATAAATTTTGATTTATCGACTTATTACCGTTTTTAATTACTATTAGTGCCTGCGTACCGTTCCGCGTGTGCTAGACGTGGCTTTAGTTGAAAATAGTGATATGTTAAATTGCGCAACTTGGGTTCAGGTATGGCATTGTTTTTTATGTTTTCACTTTAATTTGATCTAAGAGTTTTAATATTAGTTACGTTTTGATGAACAATACTGACGCTAAGTAAACTCTAACCTAAATTTTCGTAAAACTCTATGAACACGTTACGCAGATCTTTCTTTACTTCATTATCTCTACTACCTAATATAAGAAATCTGTTCCAAAATTGTATCTTATCCCTAATCTTCGAATTTTGTGTCTGTGTTTTTATTTTTATAGAATTTTAAGAATTTTATTCTGATGTGTAACTAACTTAATTTTATCTTTTAATCTCATGTTGACACAAAAATGCAGCATGTATGTACCTACCTAGTTTTCATTCTTACCACTCTAAACACGTGTTGACGATGCCGAAATGGTTATTTTTCCTAACATACGAGGCCATCAAACTTTGCGTCATCACTGTGCTTTACGACTTTTCTAACGGGAGTAACAACCTTTTGATGTCTTTACAAACATAATGGCCTTAATTATTTATTTGTATGACACTGAAATAATTTTCATAACAGATTCGCCATTGCTATATCATTTGTATCAATGTACTTTCTACAATTTAAGATTGTTTTACATAAAACAAAGTTCAGATTATTCAAAAAAAATTCAATGACTTTACACAAAATATCTTTATTTTGGTTTCTATTCATGGGGTTTCGTGAAACTTTTTAAAGCTTTCACCGTTAAACAAAGTAAAAATATAAGTACAAAGGATCTGTATTGTCAATGGTAAAAGTAGGTTAGTATTATACTAATAGGGGGACTGGTTACTTGCAAAGAATCACTCTTGAATTTAGGGTTATACCTATTATAATATAAATTGAATGTAAATGTATATATTTGAAGGGTCACTTACGTTTTATTATATTTTCTTAGAAAATCTCAGTATTTATCTTCGGTGTTGAAGCATTCTTACCTTCGACATTACCATTATACTTTACCTTATACCTAATACCTAATATTTATAAAACAAAGTCGTCCGTCGCGTCTGTCTCTCCCTATGTATGCTTAGATCTTTAAAACTACGCAACGGATTTTGATGCGGTTTTTTTTAATAGATAGAGTGATTCTTAAGAAAGGTTTATATGTATAATAACATACCACGCGGGCGAAGCCGCTGGCGGGAAGCTAGTACCTAATAAGGCCTTTCCTTATTGTTATGATGAGAAAACTGAGTACTATTGTCAACCTTTGAAGGTTTTTTTCGTATGGTGCCGCCTCCATTTTGGATTATGTCCCGAAGTTTAAAGTAAAACACATAAATCCCCTCGAGTAAAACTAAAACGTAATATATGTGTAGGGATATACCTAGACTAGGGATGTCATTTTGTACATTGTACTAAATTGCTTTCTCAAAACTTTAGTCGCAGGTTTATAATAATTATGTTGCCATGATAAAACTTGTATGACCAATTTCAGTTTCTAACTACGAAAACTAACATAGCAAACGCTGAACTTGTATTAAACTTAAATTTACAAGCAGAGCCAAAGTCTAAAAACTCTTATTGATAAATTGTTTTTCGTCAGCTTAAATGTTTATTGTTTGAAATAAATTGGTTTCACCACACTTCATCATCCATTATTTCTTGCTGTTTTTGTGATAATCATCAGTCGGCTCAATGATGAAACCACAATTTTACTGTTTCAAGAAAATATTAATCGAAAAAATTTGCAATGTTCTCAACTTGGTAAACAAAGAAAAATAAAAAACAAGAAGTAATTTTCCAGAACAAAAGAAATTTGGTTTATCGTTAATTAAAGTTAGAACATGATTTAAATTGGCAACATAAACTAATTATGTTTCACTTCAGCTAAAGGCCACGTGATTCAATTTGACATTATATTCGTTCGATGAACTGACACCGTCTGGAGATTCGATCTTCAACAAAATTTTGGTTCATGAACATTGTTATTAGATACGGAAATTATTAGATCAGACGAATACAGTAAGTAGGGTGGAGACAATTCCTTGTAGCATTAATAAAGAATCGAGTTCATTGTCTTCTGGCACAAATTGTTTTTTAAGGCTTGTTAACCTTTTCAGACCCTCAACTGAAGTAATTATGCTTTAGTAATTTGTTACAGTTGGTGAAACATTATGGTTCAATGAAGAAGAAGGTTTGGTAAACTTTTAATTTAAAGTTCTTTGTTTTATAGTCTCCATGTTCTTTTCTATTAGGTTCTTTACCATAGAAATGAAGTAGACATTCAGAGAACTAGAATATTCTATCATAAATTTTAGCTAGCCTTTTATAGAAATATTAATTTTACAATACATTGGATCATAATAATTAGGTCAGCTGCTTTGACTTATATTCAAAGCTTTACGTAAAGGATTTTCGATATCGTGTGATAAAAATGATAAGAGATAACTTATGACCAGTTTCCTTGTTTTTTAATTCTCTTATGATTATTGATATTTCATCAAGTACCTCACAAAGTAGTGTAGCATTATTTAATTCAGAAATTCCGTGTCTGTTATCTTTTTAACTGAAGCCTTGTATGTTGAACTGAACAATGTTAGGGGCACAAATTGCTTACCTATTGTATTTCCATTGTTCATGCAAAGAAAGTTAGCGGTAGAATTGCCTGTTTGTTTTAGTCTCAACTTTTGAGTATTTTACTGTTTATTCAGCTATTTAGCAACCCGCAACGTGCTCAGTTAAGAGCAATGACACTTAAAGGTCACACCTATAAGATGTCAGGTAATTGTTTTTCTTTTTCTTTGTTTAGCTTCTGCAGCTCAGCTCTTCAGCTTTGTTTAGCTTTCTTGTTTTTCTTTGTTTAGCTTTCTTGTTTTTCTTTGTTTAGCCACTCATTATAATTTTAGCGTTGTTTACTTGTGAAATTTGTTTCAAAATTACAGTTATATAACCAAATTTTACTTTCGTAAACCAAAATTGTTTGCTTACCTAATAAATGATAATAAAATAAATCAGGGTAAGAATTTTATGAATTTATTACTGATTGTAAATTACACATATCTGCCACTGCGTTTTATTTTAAGATATTCTAGAATAAAATACCGAGAACTAATCGATACTTATCAAGATTGACATAATTATTAGCTAAATGGATTATTATGATAAAACAATTAAAATCCTTATAATTAGTAACGACAAACAGCGCAATGAACATAGATTTAAAAATCTTTATATTAACTTTCTCCTGATAGTAAAATACGAACACACAAAAATAAACCCATCAAATCGGTACAACCGTCCCACTCCTCCATGCGGAAATTTATTTTTATTTATATAAAAGAAGCATTATATCAAAAGGATCATATTCTTATTGAAAAATTTAATTCTACTTTATAACACTTATATGTAGAACTAAACGATTTTGGTCGCAATCTTCTTACATTAATTCAACGTATTATAGTCTAAATATATATTTTCATAAAACTAAAATAACGACATGGTATCGTTTTTCTGATAACAGTATCGACAACATTTATTTTAAACTAACAAAAACTACGGATTTTTTTTAAAAGCAAGAAAACCATTTTTTGTAAAAGCTATTTGATAAACATGGACCAATTTATAACAGTTTTGAAGTATGAGTCTAATGTTGCAGGGCCTAATCTGATATTATTTAGTATAAAACGTGCTTCGCTGAAACTAGGTAATCCTATTTTATACATAGCCTACCGCATTTAGAGTGAAACGTGACTTAATGAGAGTAATATTTCAGGTAAGTTTACAAGTTTCTAAGAAATTTAACTTTGTATGAACTTAGAAGTTTATTCAACCATTGAGCTCAAGTTGCTGTTATGTGTTAGGACTTAATTATAGTTTTCTGGATAAATTGCAGTCAATATTTATCACTACTACATTTTATTTTTTTATTTGATAATTTTAGTTTGATAATTTCACCACATTATTTTTAATTCGACATACTCACCGCTTTACTTGGAAATTGAAGTGCTAAAAGGTGGTAGTAAACACCACAGTATTTTTTTATCCATCCTCAGCAAATAAAAACTTGAACAGAAAGTAAACATCAATGCATTTAAGATATGCTTTAAATGGACTCAAAAAATCTCTTACGTTCGTTGATGCTCAATACTCTCCCGTACGTTAGTACATTGGCAATGTTTTCGGATTCTTATCTTGGCTTGTTTCCAAGGCATCTCTAAAGCTATCGATCGGTTCCTTATTCTGTACTTATAATAAACATTTCCTCGTTTCCTATTTTCATGCTGTTTACTGTAACAAATGAATCAAACAAAAACACGGGAGTGCCCAAGCAATATTTTATGAATATAGGTCACGGGCTGTTCGTATTTTGTGGTGATAGTGGTGTTGTAACTTATTTGTAGCTTAGTGCAGTAACCACCGCAAAACCATTCTGTGTATTTTATTTGAAATAAATTTTGATTTGATTTGATTTGATTTGATTTGTAATAAATAATTAAGTTTATGGTTTTCCCAAATATAACAGGTATAATATTCTACGCTGATAAATTTATTAATCTCTTGTATGGAACATCTCGTTTTGTGGGTTCGTCAGCAGGTGAACAATTAGGTTTATCTTCTATTATGGGTCCTGTATTGTTTCTTATTTAAAGCTTTACAAATTCTTCGATTGAATTCTGATTTATAAAATATTTTTTGTTTCAACTGACTTAGGTACTCGTGAGTGTTTTAAAATTAAATGTGCCTTTTACATATTTTTAGGGATAATTCCATGGTTTTTGACCAATAGACTGCTCCCTGATCACGCAACCAATATAGGGTTATGCGAATAGAAATTGCTGGAATTTTATTTATGGTAAGCTCATTTGCAAGCTCTGTTCTGAGCATCAGTAATTGAAAATAGTCTCTTAAGTGTTAAAATATATGTAGGCCTGTTTATGGTAAAATTGATCATAATAATATATTGAAAACCTTATAACCTTGAATTTGCAAGTTGAATATTCATTAAAGTAATAATATGTTAATTTGTTGACATATACTCTTGTGAGTCATCATTAATATTCTTTGTTTAGACATAATTTAGGTTATCAAAAACATTGGGGTTAAAAATGTGGTTTTGATCATCAAACCACAACACAATACTTGTATGGATATTACAATATTCGTCATGCTTGGCATCATGCAGTCACAGCACTGGCTTATCCAACATCGTAATTATTTCAACCCCCTTACTCTATAACTCTACGTTTAGCTGTATATTCATCTTCTTATGCTTTGGAATGTCATGGTGGCTATTGTTTTTTTATTCTTACAGGTCCAAAATGATTGTGGACATTAAGATAGTTCTATAAATGCAATCTATTAACCTAATAATCCCAATTACAATATCTGAGTACCCGGCAATGTCTGTAATTGAATTACCGTGAAGTCAAGAAGTAAAAATCAGGTTAATCACGGTTGCTTATTAGTGCTTTTATCTGATTTAGTACAAAGAAGGACTTTGTACGATAGCGTTATCTGTCTACCTACTAATACAGTTGTTCATTTACTTCTTATCAATGTCAAACAAGATTTTCATTAGGTTCAGACTACAGACGAGTGTTATCTAGATTTGATTTATTCGCTTTGAAGATGTTAAGTGGAGAGATATCTACACTAATGTCAATACCACCGTGTGTTTGTTTGTATGAATCTTATTTCTGGGCAAATTTGAATTCTAGGTATGGTAATTTTGTATATATTTTTGATTATGTGTCATGGGAATTGTCATCTGAGTTTAATTTACAAGTATCTATCTAAACATTTCTTATCAATGTAATCCTGTTAATTGCACAGATGTACATGTTTATTTATTTATCTCATGCAGGTTTGAGTGTCATCGGTCACCTTTATCTCGGGGGCAAAGACCTTGTACCTATGATTGAGGTTTATTGTGTAGCATTTATGGGGTTTTTCACTTGTTGAAAAAGTTGGTTAATTTACGTTTTAGACTGAAATTTATAGCGAATCATGTCCAAATTTTGGCGCTGTCAGGGGCTGCCTGGCATGCACCCTGGCCATTATGCTGAATGATGACCGTATTAAACATGGTTTTAACACACACTACTTTCTTAGATTTTTAACCTAATTTTTGGTAACTGTTACTTTTTCGTTATAAGGTTTTTGCTTATTCTTAAGATACTTTTAATGTGGTGTAAAAATTAAGTCAAAATTTTTTTTGTGTACGTTTTCATCTAGTACCTACAGAAAAAAAATCTTTCTTTCTATGGTCTGTTCTGTATTAGACTAAGTATAAGTAGCAAGTCAACAGAATTATATTTAAATTTGTTTAATCATCCTCCTTTTGACTGTACTTCGCACCATAACTTTATAGCTCTATCAGCCGAAAGATATCGCGTTTGTACTTCTCCACACCATAGACAAACTGATCAGTATCGTTTAACAAACGCATTGACGTGTTTCCTTGCGACGCGTTATGAATACTAACTACTATTTGACAGTTTCATTGAATATGATGCGCGGGTACAATGGGAGGATTTTCCTTTTATTTATTAGTAAGGTAGGTTCAATGTTGCTCCCATTTGGAAGCAAAGTATTAATATCCATAAAGTGCATTAAAAAGATCTTTCGCATTGTTAAAGATAAAAGACCCTGTTTCACCAACTCTTAGTAAGTTCCCATTAAGTTACCTGGCAGATACGTTTATACAAATTTTCTTACATTATTTAATTTATCCAGTGGTTAGCTTTTATGCAGACAAGTTGCAATTTGACATTCGAATCGAAAACGAATAGAAACAAAATTTATGAAAATGACATTAGTGACAGCCCGATTTGTCGAAAGCTTGTGTCATTTCCATACATTTTGTTACTATTCGTTTCTTGATTTGAACGTCAAAATGTAACTTGTCTACAGGCCCTGGTGAAACAGGCGGATAGAATTGTTTACCAACTCTTTACTCCATAGTAACTACTCTTGCATATCTTTTAAATAAAAATATTTGCGTCTTACTAACCTTATTTTCATTCGTGAAGCTAGAAAAATAAATACAACTTCATTTCCCGGTTGTAACATAAACAAAGCCATACATATTTACGTGCGTTACTACCCGAAATAGCCGTGGAGCCAGCGTGGGTGTTACATACATATTTTAAAGGGCTAACAAGATTACATTGTGAATACAGAAGTACCGTACCACAGCCTAAAAAATTCTGGGTTGACGGAAATTTCTGATATTTAAAATCATGTACAATATTATGGTTGGATCCATTTTCAGTGTCATAAACGTCACAAATATGTCACCATTGGGATACGTTAATGTTTTTCGTTACATTATAACTTGTTCACGATTATAGTTGGTACCTACGTACTTAATTTTGAATAATACAAATTACCTTTTGATATTTAAAAACAAAGACTGGACTGGAAGTCTGGAACTATTAAAATTAGGATTTAGGGAGCTTGATATACGAGTAATATAGTGTCTGACAAAACGAATTGTTGGAATTAAAATTTAAACAAAGATATAGGTTGATCACTTTTTTATTTCAATGTATAACCTAACCTAAATTTTATTAGTTTGCTTGTTAACTAATGAAATATAAGTAGTTAATTTGAAAATTCGTGTACCTAAAATATATTATTCTGCACATGAAAGCAGCGCAAGTGTAAGACTAGTTACTAATAGTTTAAAAAATTCGAAGATTACTTTTATGGTTTAAAGTAGACCTTCTGCAACTTCTTACTCTGTGTCAAGAGCCGTGGTTGTTAGAAATAACTAAAATAAACACGAATGGGTTAAAAATAAAAATGTCACTGAAGTTACTGTTTGACCTCGAGAAGCTACCTAGAAGCACTGATTACTTTACCTCTTAATTTTTATTGGGTGTTTGAAAACAGTTATTGGTTATAATTTACTGAACGTTAATTTTTTTACTTCAAGATCAACCCCATCAATATCTGTTCGTGTTTTTAATGTATTCGCTCCATATTTAAAATATACACATAAACAAATCTTACCTTAATTAAAACTCCTTTGTTACGCATTTCATCAGAGATTCTAGTACCTGTGTTGAGTATTCTTCTAATCACTTTTTTTAGACGATCAGCATATTATTACTATTGCAACAGGACTTACCTGTGAAAAAGAGAAAACTTAAAGTAGTTAAATAGATAGTCGTTAATACAATTAGTGCTAATTAAAAGAGGTTATAATCAGTATGAACATGATACTGCCACTCCAACCCTACCCACAACTTGCACAACTTCAATATTTGTCCAATCCATTTTGTCATCCAATTTAGTTAGTGACGTCATTCGGAAGAAAGTCGATAGACTTGCCAGCTCCTACGTGTAACAAATGTCGCGGTCACTACTACTCTCATGGTTGCGTCACAATTTCTATTTTTGTTCCATTCTGTGTGTGGAGGCATATAGTTTATGGATTTATTTGAGGAAATGCCGGTATTAGGCCAGCTTATGTTGTAATAAAAGCTTTTACCGTATTTTACATAACACATACCATAGTTGCCTGTTGACTGCCTCGTTAGTCTAGTGGTCCCAAGCGCGACTGCTACGCTAGAAGTCTTAGGTTCGATCCCCGATTCGGCTCGAGCAAAGTGTTGTTGGGTTTTTCTGTGAAATTCCTAGTAGTAGCTCGGAGTCTGGATTTGTGCCCGGTTGATGGCAATAGGCTCGCCTCCTATTACATGGTACCTAAACATACTGGCGAAATGTGGGTGTACATTAGTACGCCTCTGCCTACCCCTTCGGGGAAAACGGGAGTGATGGTATGTATGGATGGTATGTATGGATGGTATGTATGGATGGTATGTATGGATGGTATGTATGGATGGTGTGTATGGATGGTGTGTATGGATGGTGTGTATGGATGGTGTGTATGGATGGTGTGTATGGATGGTGTGTATGGATGGTGTGTATGGATGGTGTGTATGGATGGTGTGTATGGATGGTGTGTATGGATGGTGTGTATGGATGGTGTGTATGGATGATGTGTATGGATGGTGTGTATGGATGGTGTGTATGGATGGTATGTATGGATGGTATGTATGGATGGTATGTATGGATGATATGTATGGATGGTATGTATGTACATACCATTACGCCTGTATTCGCCGAAGGGTTAGACAGAGGTTTACTTATGTACAACCACAGTTAACCGGTATATGAATGGTCTCATGCATTAGGTGAGTCTTGCCAACCCGCATAGCGCGACAACCGCGACGCGATAGCGCGATCAACCGTTGCGTATTGCTAAAGGCACCACCGCGGTCTGGAAAGGGATGTATAAAGGGAATATGTGCGGAAAGGACAGCATACTAATGGCGAGGGATGGGAAGAAGCCGGACCCAAAAGACCCAGTAAGCAAGCACGAAGGGACCTTCTACGCGGAGGACCTATATAACCCTGGCGATGATGATCATCGTCAGATTAGAATGGAGGCCGTGACAATAGAAGGGAAACACCGGAGAAGGCAACGACCCACCCCTTGCCATGCAGAAACACGTCAACGTCCATAGTGGAGAAGCTATGCTTCAAATATATTATATAGAATATAAAATTGTAAGCATAGCATAGATTGGTGGAAGGACGTTGACGTTGAGACACAAACTGTACCTACCGACTAACGGAAATACAAACCTATGCTCCCCCTTAAGCATTGGATGCGAAAGGAATGTGCTGAAAAGGTCTATAAAACCTGAAAAAAAAAAATTTTAAATTGGCTAAAACAAAAAACTACACTACAAGAGTGAAAACAGAGTAAGAGAGCAAGCAACAAGTGAGAGTGCAAAATAAAGCGCTAATCAACACAACACAAAAGACAGAAATAAAGGTAATAGCAAAACAGTATAGAGTCAGAAGGTAGAACTAATAATGAATAAAATTAAACAAAACGCAAAATTAAAAGACAAATAAAATATTAGTGCGAGAAATATAAAATAGAATAATTAGTTAAACGAATAGATTAAAATATAAATACAGTAATAATAAAAAACAGTAAGTATAATAAAGAAGAAACAAAATAATTGCAAAAATAAAAGTACATAATAAAGAGTATAGAAATAAAAACAAAACCAAAAATATGCATAGAAATAGAAAAAATGTAAACAAAGGCTCTAATCAAGTTAGAGGAACCGCTGCTACAACAAAAAAAAAAAAAAAAAAAAAAAACCCCGATTATTGGGTTTTTCTAACCCAATAACACCCTTGTGGTTATCCACAAGCGTAGCAGTCGGCACCAAATTTTATTTAGAAAAATCATTTTATTTATACGTCACATATAGTCACTATTATGACATTAAGTATACAAAGAAGAGTTTGTTTGTAAGTTTAAATATTAAAATCAGATTGCAACAGCTATTATGAGTATACCACAGACTGGCAAAGAGATGGTTTCGTAACAGTTGTACTAAAGTCCACGGGTCAATAAAATATGGGAGGTCAGTGTCATCAACTCTGAGAGGAATAGGACAACTTTTAATGATATATTAACTATACAAAATAGTTGGAATTAGATTGAGAAATAATGTGATAATGCAATTTAGATGATGTAGTGTCTCGTATAGAAAAGAATTATGTTGCTATGGTTTGTGCATATCGAGAAAATGTATAAACTGTGACTAACAAAAGAGAAGCGCTAGGAGGGGACGCTCTAGAAAGAAATACAAGGACGGAAGTCATTCGTGAAGTCCTTCAAATAGGTCAGGTGCGTAGTACTCACAATCGGTGCGTAAGATGTACCTAAGTATGAATGTGGATCAAGCCAAAGAAGTATTCAATAATCGTAGTAAGTTACATTCTGTGGTTTTCCCTGCGCCTGTGGGAAAAAGGGCTGAGTGTATGTATGTACAAAATTAGTAACATCTATTATTTTTGTACCAGTAATAATTAAAATATTCTTATTGGGATTCAATTATACGCTTAACCCCTTCTATTACTGTAGAACTGGCCACTGAGTTCTCAAGATGACAAGGTGCTAGTGATGTCTATTATAGGCTGTTGTGTGATACAATTAAAAAAAATCTAAATCAAGTTTACATAATATGATTCTTTGAAAATATACCTTACATAACTTACTTATTTTGCTCGACCTTGCTTTCCCGTAGTTTATGTTGTCAAAATTGATAGCTTGATTATTGTTTTGCGACACGCTAGAAGTAGATAGGTACTTCGACGCCTGTATAATCAATCTTCTTCATACTGACGGCCCTTATCCACCCTCTAGACGATACAAGCCTCTTCACTTAACTTGAACACTTATACTTAGCCACGGTTAGCGGCTGTGAAATTTATTTGGGTTTGTCATTTAATTTACGCATTGACTGCTAGATTTATTAGTTTTATATGTAGTTCAGATTCGGATTGTAAAATGAGTTAAATTTTTTATAAAATAGAACTCATTTTACAATCCGAACATTATGTTCATACGTGTGAAAAGTTGACATGAACATATAGTTGAAAAACGAACACATAGTTTATAAAAGTTACGTTGGAAATATATCTGAAATTGTTACATTTATAAGTATCTAAAATAAAATAAAATTATTGCCAAAATACAATAAAGTACAACTAAATTTGTCTTTCTATTACGTACTTAAAAATAGTTTCAATGCTTTTCTAGACACGACTGGAATGTTAACAATTGAATTGTTGAAAGTTGTAGCTGCTGAAAAAGTAACAAGTTTCAAAAGAACTTTTTATTAGTATCTAGTGCTACATAACTTTTGAGTTATGGCGTAAAAACTTATCCATTCATCCGGTTAATGGCAATAGGTTCGCCCCTCATTACATGGGACCTCGAACATACCGGCAAACCTCTACCTTATCTTTCAGGGAATTCAGGTATAATGTTATGCATATGTGCAGCAATATGCGACGTCTTGTCACAGTCACAACTTTGGCTCTAAATATTCTTTTTCTATTTTTCCAGGGCCCCACAACACACGATGTCAATGCAGCGATGACGACGGGCCTCAAGATGGAGTCGAAAGGCACCCAGATCCACCTGCCACTGATGGGTCGTGGGAGCCGCGGGGAGCTGAACGACAAGGTGACCTTCGCACAGGTCAAGTCGCCGCCGTACTCAGAACAGCTCAATAATGGACAGTTGTTGGGGTAAATATAATTTTGTAATGCTTTTTGTAGAACTCCGCTGGAGCAATTAAAAAAGGCTAAACTAAGTTCTGCAATAAATTAGCAGCTGACAGAACCCTTAGCAATTATTATTCTGCAAAAGCGACCTTTTTAGCGGAGCAGGGCCTGGAGACAAGATGCAATTTCACATTCGAATCGACAAATGTTTTTGTCGATTCGAATGTCAAATTGCAACTTGTCTCGGATATTTTAAAGTATAGAAAAATGTAGTGAAGGAAATATGTCGACCTCCAAAGAGATGGATAGACGAGTTTGTGAAGATACTTATTACCTCGAATCGACAAACGTTTTTGTCGATTCGAATGTCAAATTGCAACTTGTCTCGGATATTTTAAAGTATAGAAAAATGTAGTGAAGGAAATATGTCGACCGCCAAAGAGATGGATAGACGAGTTTGTGAAGATACTTATTACCCTTATCGCAATTTACTTGGGTTCGGCTTATATGGAAGAAATTAGACATGGTATGTCTTATTTCTTGCATACAAATCTCTATTAGCCGTCATCTCAGTCATTAGTTACTTCATTTTGTATTCATAAATAAATCTTACGCACAATTCATCCATTCTTTCAATTTAAAAAATTAGAATTGGAACAAATATTCTGTTCATTTTTAAATACAACGTTTAGTTGAAATTCACAACATTTCAAATTTGGAAAATAACCAACAAAATATCGACAGTATTCAATGATACTCATAATTTATTTCCAAAAGTAACAACAAGTTCGTAATATGAAAAAATCTATGATAAAAACATATCCAAAGCCCGAATCCAATTTGTACGTATACGCAGACTTTCGGTATACCCAGCGGAGGCACGGCAGGAGAATAATAATCCCCAGCTGTCTGAAAAAGGCCCAAAACCAATTTCAGGTTACATATGAACGGAGCGGTCAATGTTACTAAGTATTTTCAGTGTTGTGTATTAAGTTAAATAACTGATTTGATTGGATAAATAATTATGTCTGTGAATTTGGGACTGGAAAGGTCAAAATAGAATACTATTAATACACGGTTTTAATTTATCAACTTCAATAGTTACTCTCTAGAAACATCGTTTAAAGCTGATTTATTTTTGGGTCTATTCAAAGTTTTAGGTGTGGTTTGTGGTTGGTTTAATATTGAAATAAAGTAATACAAAAAACTCTGAGTGAATCTTCATTTTAGTTTTACGTAGGTACTTGGGTCTTTTTAGATGGATAGGGTACGTATTTCTTTTATTTCTTTCATACAGGAAAACCAACAGCTATACAAAAAATATTAATATCTAGCTTAAGCTACACTAAGCCAATTACGGGTTCTCACGGATAGTGACTGAATAGATAACTGAAATTTTAACAATCACTAATAAGCTCAAATAGTATCAAGTATTCGTGTAGTAAAAAAAATTGATAAAACTACAGTTGTAGGAGCAAAAAATGGAGTCTTCAAAACTTGAATTTCTTCGTTTTTTTCTCAGTGTGGATGTACCTATCTCATTGAGTTTTTGCTAGTACTTAGCAAAAATTTATAAAAAATACTATAGTATCTTTATTGTGATTGAACCATTGGGCTCTTTGAAGTATGTTGTTCATATAAGTATTATAATAGATTCATGGTTCGATATCATGCTCGTGTTTTTTTAGGTCAACCATGGGTTCAAGGCTAGAATGACTTAGTAGAATAAGAAGGAGAATAGATTCCTACATTTATAAAGGTATTAATCATTACTTATTATTCCCATTTCCAGATAACGCTAAGGTAATTATAATGTTTGGATTTTTTCGAAAGGAATTCTCTAATTGGTTTAATCAGCAAAATTCCATCAGAACATTGTTTTACTACCTAAAATATTTTTACTAAGTAGGTACAATTACATATTTTAAATTTAATCGGATTATTTCTAGTTACGCATAACAGGAATAACATTTTAAACCAACATCGCTGTGTAGAATTTTAATTAAGGAAAACACGTTCCGCGTAAAATGTAGCCTATCTAGGGAGGGTTGGTACAAATTTTCCGCCATCGCTGTTTAAAAGCAAGCGTAAAATAAACGCAATGGTGACTACACGAGTGTCGCCGCAGACTTGGCTGTGGCCATGTTTGGACTTCAGCCAAAAACTAAAGTTATGAAGCTTCCAAACAACGCCCCATTCATTAATTATTTTCCTATAGAAATGGTTAAAATATAAGTTATGAAAAATGTCAAGGTGGATAAAGAATTTGGAGAGGATATAAATGGAATAACGAATGTAGCACTTTTAATAGAGGATAAGATAATAAAACCAATAATAACTAGAATTCAATATTGACGTATATATATACCACCCACCCACCCAAACCTTTGACGATGAAGAAAATATATGAAAGAATCTATTAAAATAGCTAATCGTTGTTCAAATTTACGTCATTGATGGTGAACAGACGTTTGATGTATCTATATCGATTGATATAGTAAAATTTATGGCTACTTTCGCCTAATTCTGTAATTAAGTTCTGAGTGCTCTTCACGATACCATTAGAGCACTCACGTGAAGTACTTTATGATTGGCTTTTGATTAGTGCAATTAGCACTAGGTTATACAGGTGAATGATAGGTGTGTTTTTCGTAGTGTATTATTGAATAGACTTGTTGTTAGTAGTACAGAATTAAGTTCATTATAGGCAGCTACAGATTTTGAATGAGATTGTATTTTGTTTCTATTGTCTTTGACAATACCTCTGTTATTATGTATCCCTTCCTAAATTTTTTTTCTAAGATTCTTTTCTTACGTTCGTATTTTATTTTCATCCTTTCTTAAATTATAATTATTATAATTAAATTTGCCAGCAGTTACGAATCAAACTTGAATGCTCTATTTCTTTCACAACGTTGCATTCGTTTTCAATTTTTGTTGCAACATTTACGCATGTTTCTTTAGTATATATTCTATTTATAATACCAACAGCTGATCATTAGTTACGGCTGCTAGCAATTCTCGAGACCCACTTCATAGGTTTCCTTACTTGTTCACTTACGTATATACTTACAAATCCTTGCTGTTACGTGTTTTACTTTTAATCTTGTTGAATATTCAATGAGTAAGGTTTGGAAACGATGGCGATATTAATTATTTTATTTCAGTTCCTAGGCTACATGTCGATCTTCTAACATTTGTTTTGCGATAAAATAATACTTTTTTTAGTTTAAATGTTTCATTATCATCAGCCTGTATTGGTTGATGTGTATCAGTGGGTATTCTGCAGTTTTTGGTACTAGCTACTGTAAAAACTAATCTTCCTAAAGGTTTTTTGTTAAGGCCGCAAGATCGTTGTTTTAGATTAAAACAAAAATTGCTTTAAAATTGTATTTAATGTGTCCTGTAGGGACACTACTGACGCATCAGATTATTATATTAATGATAGCATTATATTATAGTTTAAAACGAATCTACAAAAATAACCGACGTTAACTGGGTTATCTTGCGTATGTATTGTAATTTAATGTCTTTTAAAATGTAACCTTGTGAACGTCTATTAACCTGTAGAAGCCTATAGAAACACAGCATCTAAAAAGCTTTTCGTGGTTTTTAAATATGTAAATACAATTGTGCTAAAGACCGAATTATCTTTTACAGCATCAGCAGTTTCTTGAGGGTCTCCGTTTAATGTTTCCTTTTAAATATTTTGGTTCCTATCTAAATAGACGTTTATATTTTCATGAGCGAGATTCTGGTAAACATTATTAGGGGAGCAGGCTTGGTTTGTTCAAACGACACTTTTGTCCCACCCATTATTTAGTTCGTTAACTGTGTAAGGTACTACAGTATATTGTATTTCAAGGCTGATAATATTACCCGTTATATTAACGAGTATACAATTGTTTCTGAAATGTAATGTTGCCCAGTAATGCTAGAAAATAGTTTTCTGAGTTGTCAAGACTATCAGTATCATTACGGCTTGCGGAAAACATCTTTTTCATTCATTTGCATATCAAAGCAATTTAGACAGATTGTACCTAATGACTTTTCTAACATTTCTTTAATCTCTAATTTTCTCTTGTGTCAAGCAATTTTAGTCTATCTATAAAATATTTCGTCTCAAACTGAACTGAAAATCTCTGAACGTTTTGTATTGGCCGATATTTTTCTTAAGAAACTCAGAAGTTTCTGAGGCATAAAATGAGCCTCATACGTCTTCGTCGTCTGACGTCATCAGAAAATAGTTTCTTAGCTCAATAAACAATCCTTACGAATCGAGTGAAAATATTCGAGATTCCACGTAGCAAACCCATTAATTGTCAAGGGGTTGAAAAGTGACGTGACGTTAATGGTTATCTCAAGGTCACATATATACAGTACCTATACAATTTATTATATTTGCAAGTTTATAATCAATTATATTGCACATTGAATAAATGAATGACCCTTTATTACGTATAACAAAAAGATTTTTTTTTATTGGCCGTTGCTGTCCCACTGTTGGGCAAAGGCCTCCCCCAGGTCTTTCCATGTACTCTTATGTCGTGCCGCCTCGAACCAGTCCTCGCGGTATGCGTCAAGGTTTTAACAAAAAGGTTTATATGGTTTGAAAGTCAACAATTAGCAAAATCCTACTTTACTTGACATAACAGGATTATACCGGATGCAAGATTCAGATAAAACTTGTAAATTAGATACAACACTGACGTCAATATGCTCCTACACTATTAATAAGGTAACTGTGAAAAGAATTCATGAAAGCATTTGTATATACCGACGAGTCAGTAATTGTTAAATTCTACTACCGTTATTTGCATTAATTTTGACTAAAATTTTAGCCTGCCTGGAAACGTATTCAGTTCAAACTATACCTAACTAAAATAATTCTGAAATATAAAACGTTTCACTCATTCGACGAAGAAATGTTTGTCGGAGGTATGTTTCAGAGCCAATAGAAATGTGTTCGTCCAATTAATAAATGAAAATGATGATAAATAACACAATGAAATGGATAGATAATAAATATGATTTATGTTGAACCCCGCAGAAAATGAAAAACAAAAATATTTATACTCAGAGTATCAAAAATCCGAATTTATTTTTGCATTTGACCACTATTGTGTCCATCTGTGGCACGTCATTTATAATTAAAATAAAATCTATTTGCAGGATTTAACATCGTAGATATACCTATAATAATGATTGATTTACCGTAATTGTAGATACATACTGTTTCGATTTCCAAATAAATTATATTAATATAAGTAATTTCATTAATAATAATAACAAATATAATAAATATAACGATTCGCTAATTTATTTTTTTATTTGAATCTTCAGGTTTAATAAATAGTTTTTAATATTGAAACATGTTTTAATATTTTTTTTCGTTTTTAATATTTGGGTCATTGTCGTCATTTGGGCTTATTTAACAATCATAATAATGTATGATGGTATGTTGCCAAGTACCTACTTAAAAATGTACATCCGTGAGGTGGATTGAACTTGAAATGATTAATAATTTAATACGTTATGAGCATGGCATCATCAATCCACTTTTACTCCGTTGCTGGGTGGGTACGGTTCTCTTGTCAAAATAAGACAGTCTAGTCCCGCTGCTTATCCACCACGCTCGAATGCTCATATTACTAGCCTATCACTGTTCTACCAAGTAGGTTTTTTGTATGACAAAAATTATCATATAAAAAAATACAAATACGAATTGTAATGACGGGGACAATGACAATACAATGCTCTGAATAAATATTTGTCTTTATCTGGAGCCATAGTTTGAAGTTCCGACTTTATCCCTAAGGTTTTTCCTATACCAGGACTTCCATTTCTTTTAAATACCTATCTGTAATTTCTGCAGCACAATAAAAAATATATACCATTGTGTTCTTATAATAATTTTTAACTTTAAATTAGGGATGAAAGGTGCTAGTGAACTTTTATATATGACATTACACTGACATAATTTAATATAAATACCGGCTTTGTATCTCAGAATCAATACTCAGAATAATATAATAAGTGAAACCCGTCCGTTACGAGAATTGCGTTATCAACCTTGATACAGTTTCCGCAAACAATGATACCTATCGCTATGACGGTTAATAATATTTTTTTCGTAAGGGCATCGTTACTTAAGTTAATTATAAAACGTTGAGCAGTACTATATTTAGCTTACTGCTTGGAAGTTAAATTTACCTTTAAATCTATTTCTGATATTATAATATTATGTTGAGGACACAGATATGGATGTTTGATGACATTCTCTTGCGTTATCATAAATTCCTTGCATTCGTTTTACTATAAGAATATTTATAATTACTTCGAGTTTATTGACACATGATTCTATAAATATATATAAACCTGGAAATCTGGTCTTAAGTCTTTTGTTGATAAATAATTAATATTTACTTAGGGCCTGCTTAACCTCCTCCTAGTACGTTCCCGTAAAATTATTTCTCAGGTAATTAATTACATAAAACATGATCCATTTTTAAATTTATCCGATGGTTATCCTTGTAATTATGTTGATTAACTAACTACGAAAATAAGTAAAAAAAAATGACATATGAGTTTTTAATGGGCTTTTGTAACCGGTGATTCAAACGTTGACTAGAGCAAGAGATATAGTTATTTAACATTACATTACACAAATCATTGGATTCCGTTGAACTGTTTCATAATACCAACAACATCAGTTGGCAAATGTCCAGCGCGTTGTAAATCTCTGAATACCTGACATGACAGCTTAAATTTTTTGTGCAAAACTCTGTAATGGTCGTGTTTGCAACAATTATGAAACATTTGCATACCTGTCCAAAGTATGTAGAGAACCTTTATCAAAACATTATGTCAGTCAGTTTGTTTACAACAAAAACATTTTAAAGGCTATAATTATAATCTAATTTGCTATTTATTTTGAAAGCAAGTTACTTCGTAACAGTTACCAAAATTGTATTTGCAAATTTATCGAATAGTTATTTCATCTAAAAACACGATATTCTATTTAGTTTCAACTTTGTTTAATTTGTGCAACAAAGTTCCTATATTTAAGACTACCGTAATTAAATTATTTTATATGTAGATGCCAATTACCAGATTTGCATAAGATAAGAATATAGATAGTAAGAATGCCTTCTTAGGATCTATTGCGCTTAATTCTATGAAACAATGATAAAACTTTATTCGGAAGTATTACGTACAAGGTTTTTTTAAAATAGTATTATAATAATTTCAGTAGTGTATTACATTATACAGGCACAGTCGTTATTACTCCTCTGGGTAACATTAGGATACAAACATTATAATGCAATGTTAGCATACAAAAAATAAAGGTGTAGCTGTAGGTTTGGTAAAACTCTGTTAGGTTTTCTAATAAAGACAAAAGGTTTAAAGGTCACAGATGGTGAAGATAGCTGTTTTGACAGAAAATTTTCGTATTGTTTAGTAAAACTTAAATACTTTACTACTACCTTCTTATGTGTTACAAAATAATGAAAGAAACACGTGTTAAATATAATTGCCAAACGTACTTGTCTTGTTTTTTAACAATAATGTTCTATATCTTTACAGAGGCTCACAAATCAACCTGTGCAATGGCGGTGCGGGCACAACAGCCATGACAGGCCTACCTAAAATACCCAACGGTTATGGAGACCAGAAGAAACCAATGGCCTCGCTCACACATTTACCCAAACGTCCTCCAGTAGACATCGAGTTTTCAGACTTATCATACTCAGTCAGCGAGGGCAGAAAGAGAGGATACAAAGCTTTGCTCAAATGCATAAATGGTACATTTAGATCTGGTGAACTTACAGCCATCATGGGACCTTCTGGGGCTGGGAAGAGTACGCTTATGAACATATTAGCGGGATACAAGTAAGTAAATTATTTATTATATTTCTTTATCAAGAGAACTCACTATTTCAATACTGTAAAAAGTTTGTTCCGGCTATAATATTGATGTAAGATGACGATGATGGGTTAGCGTTTGTATGTACGCATAAAAACACTGTGTGCGTCATACTGGGGTCGTTGGGAATTGTTTCATCTTAAGTTTTTGTAATATAATTATTTGTTATTCGGCATGTATACGCAAAGGTTTAAAAGAAGTGTATTGATACATAATTACACACAGCAGTGTTTTTAGCCATCATTTAATAACATGTGAGCCTATTGCCATTACCATGTATCCAAACTTCAAGGTTCTACTGGAAAGGAAAATCATAGAATAGGCCAATAACAATCCCGGAAACCGAACCCAGGACATCATGCTTAGCAACTAAACTAGCAGCGCTCTGATCTAACGTGAGATAGTAGTTTATTTTTCAGAAACTGACCAATTACTAAAGGAATGTTACAGTTAGAGTAACGCCAAATATTTTACAAATTCCTTTTTTGCTTACAATCCACTTTCTTTTTCCAGAACGTCCAATGTCAGCGGATCAATACTCATAAACGGGAAGGAAAGAAACTTGAGACGGTTCAGAAAGTTATCCTGTTACATAATGCAAGACGACTGTTTGTTACCGCACCTCACTGTAATGGAAGCTATGAACGTATCGGCGAATCTAAAGTTAGGGAAGGACATGACGGTCACTGCCAAGAAGATCGTAATAGATGAGATTTTGGAAATGTTGGGGCTCGCAGAAGCGGGGGACACGAGGACTATAAACTTATCAGGCGGCCAGAAGAAGCGGCTGTCCATAGCTTTAGAATTAGTTAACAACCCACCTGTGATGTTCTTCGATGAGCCTACATCGGGGCTGGACAGTTCATCGTGTTTCCAGTGTATATCGCTGTTGAAGTCACTAGCGCGTGGCGGTAGAACTATCATATGCACTATACATCAACCGTCCGCAAGGCTTTTTGAGATGTTCGACTTTTTGTACACGTTAGCCGACGGCCAGTGTATATATCAAGGGAGAGTTAGTGGTTTAGTGCCGTTTTTGTCGTCTATGGGTCTTCACTGTCCGAGTTACCACAATCCTGCTGATTACGGTAAGTGTTATTACAGATTACAATTAATTTTAAATCTATGTTATGTTTATAGTAACAAATAAATGACATAGTAGAAAATCTAATCTATCGAGCGCAGGGACCCAATGCGGTTTAGTGAACTAAAGACAATAGTGCAAAAAGCGGTCACTTGGGTTGATGATATGATTGAATCGTTTGCTTTGAAGCTAGGAAGGAACTTGTCAAGAAAATTATTTCTATGACCTAGAAGCTAGATATTTCTTTGACCTAGGAGTTAGATAGAGAGAGAGTTTTTTGAAGTCTGCTTATAGCAACAACTTTAATTATTAAAGTCAAAAGAAAGGAGATAATAAACACGAATTATCAAACCATTTGTTATCTGACAGCTGTAGGTTTAGGTAGGATTAGGCGGTAGTCCACGACACTAACAAATAATAGTAACTCTTATACTAGCCTAGTGAGGGATGGCAGGCTTCACTCGTCGAGAAAGTGTTAGATAATGAATACGAAAATGATTTTCTAAAGTCAGAAAAAGCGTGTTAGAAATTTTAACTTGAGACTAGAGTTGGCAATCTATGGTGTAATAAAGAGGCTACAATTAGTCATAAAAATCTTCTTGGCAGGAAGAAGAGACGATAATCATGCTACTTTCAGACGTTTTACAGATTTCTAGCTACAGTTATTTCTGAATACAAGATTCCATTAACCTTATTCACAAAACGTTAAAATGTTTTTCACGTTAGTATGTAAGTGGAATGTGAGACTATATTTATTTAAGAATTCGTGAAACTGAACCGTTAGAATGCTTCATACTTATTTATTCTACGTCAACAACATTGATAACATCAGTTATCAAAATAATTTTACTACTGTTAACCATGGAACCATCGCATAAAGTAATAAGGTCAGCTCTTAAATCATTAGTTAATTCTTTGAAAAGACTTTCTTTTAAGAAGAGTTTAATTTCTTTATGCTAGGCCACTAATTAAATCATTACACTCTTTTATTCGTATGATTGGCGGTTAATGATACCACTACGCTAATTATTTCTTGACTTTTCATATATTTTTTTCTAAACATATATTGTATTGTTATGTTTATTAAACTAAACCTTTACTGAATTTTCAACAACTAATCCTCTTTTAGAAGTCTTTGGCTAATATGATGCATTCCCTTCATTATATCGCCTGTTGTTCACTTAACTGTATTTTGTACAAATTAAGAAATCTTAACTTTCGAAAAGGCTCATAAAATTACGAAATAAATAAAAGACTTAGATATATGTTTTTCTACTGAATTTTTCAAGTTTTAGAACAACAGCTAATAATAGTCTGAGATAATTTTTCCTTCAGCATCGGTATTAAAAATATTATATACCTAAAGGCGAACAATGTTGATGTAAAGTTAAGTAGTTTTTATTAGCGCAACTAGTTTGATCTCATTTAAAATAGGCAATGCGTCATGGCACTTTTATAACTTCGAACTAGTTTTTTGCTGTAAGTGACAGTGTTTATGATGTTGTAGTGAAGTTAACTTACATTGCAGACAATGTTGCAAATTTGTGGGAGACTAGTTAATGTCTGTGGTCTACCGAAGGCCTGGGTACTAAGATAGAGTCTAAGTTATCGTTGTTTGAACAACAAATTGTGGAAAACATGTGTGCCCGCCTGCATGCCACAGGGACTTCACGACAGTCAAGTCTACCAACCGTTACTAGACCAGCATGGTAGACTATAAACGTTCTCATTATGAGAGGAGACCTCTTCCCTGCCTGGATCATTGTGCTTGTGTTTGTGTTTTTGGATGTATGAAGTAAAAGAATAATATTGACAACTATGTCAATGCAATTTGGTGCAAAACCTAAGTTATAAGTACAAATTATTGATAGTCTCAAAACTACTGCATAATCGTAAATATCTTTCAATTCATATTTTCCTTATTATTTCTGTTGATGCCAAGCAACATGGCAAAGGTTAAGTAAAGCTTAGGTAAAGAAATAACTTGTTATAATGTCAGTACATCATAGGACGACCTCGCGCTGTGTTGTAATGGGACGAAGGTTAAATTTGTTATAGTTTATTTTTGTACACACAGACGGACTGACGACATCAAGACAAAAACTGTTTATGATACTATGTGTAGAAAAATAGGTACATAACTACCGTTCTTATAATAAAATGTATGTACTCGACGTCCAATATTAACAATTTTGTTATTACTAGTCCAAGATATTAAAATATTGCGCTAAATGTAACATCAAGAACTAAATCGTAATCTGTTTCTAGTTTTCAATTAGAAAGGAATCGCTTTGTTGTTACTAATATTGCCAGCCTGACAACGATAGAAATTGAATCAAATCAAGATTTAAGTGTAAAAGATATAGATATAGTAGCGAATGGAAGAAGGTGGAAGTGAGTGATGATAGAGACGTGTAAAAAGAAAATGTCATTGATTATGAAGTCATTATTTACTCTTTATAGGACACTATCCTAGTTTACATTATTCTGATCAGAAGAATGGCTGGGAAATATAGCTGTGACGTCATTCTTTTGAACTGCAATAAACCAGTTACGGCAGTTGATTTTACAAGTTCCGGTGCATACAAACCGCCAATTTCCTTCATTGTTTGTCTTTAGGAATCAGCATAAACAATAATACAAATCCAATAGCTTTGGTCAATTTTCCGATACATTTTAATTCAATTCGATATGGAACTGGTTAAGCAACTTTGTATGCTTTGTAATAAAACCATGCTACACATAAGTCAGAAACATGAGGAGTTCCATAATAGCGCAACGGGAATTTTGATATTAGGATTGAAAATTGGGGAAAACAAGATCGTAGGAGCAAGAAACGACACATAACTAATTATGGAATATATTGACGATATAGGGGACCCTATTTGACAGCTGGATAAAGTTCTTACAATCTCACTATCTCTATTTCAGTAATGGAAGTAGCAACAGGCGAACACGGTGACTGGGTACACAAGCTGGTGATGGCAGTCAACAAAGGCAACTGTGGCAGAGGCCAGTCCTCATCATCATCCTCATCGTCCTCCGTGCCTCAGAACTTGAACTACAACAACCAAACCAGCAAGAACAACGCTCAAAAGGCTGAGGCCCTCGCTATTGTGATAGGTAATCAGAAAGATTATTATATTTGATAGCTTTACAGCTTTAATTCTACCCAACTATTGGAGACCTAATTCAATAGTTGGGTAGAATTAATGAGTGGGGAGAATTAGTGATTCAGTAGTAGTAAAGTGTAATAGTAAAGAGTGAGTAGTAGTAAATTACGACGTGAAGTCATAATTTACAAGCTAAATTGAGTGTTTCCATCGAAAGCCATTGCTCAACTCTGTGTAGTTATCGGTTTATTGCATTGCTCATCAGGTAATGTAAAAATTGAAGAGTCTCGGGGCGAGCTGCTCAGCGTGTGGTCCTAGGTTTAATTTACAGGTGAAGCAAAATGTAATTGGGTTTTCCGTTAGAATATTTAAGTAGCTTGTAACATACACCTGTCGAGACGTTTCTTCTTTGGACGAAGTAGCTCACTTCTTCATAGAACATTGAAGTAAAGCATTCTAATATTCTTTTTTCTTATTTCTAGACAAACCAACTTGCACTGTGATAGACATGTCCGAACCAGTTATAAACCCAGAGAAGCAGCTGGCTCTGCCCAACGCCACAAACCTCGCACCAGTTACCTGTACAACCTCACTTCTGGACTCCAGCGAAAGCTTTACAAAGAAACCCATCAAGACCGGCTTCCCCACATCAGGGTGGAAGCAATTCTGGATCTTATTGAAAAGGACTTTTAGGAGCATTTTGCGGGATCAGATGTTGACGCACTTAAGGCTCTGTTCTCATACGGTAGTCGGGCTGCTTATTGGGTTCCTATACTATGATATTGGGAGAGATGCCGCGAAGGTGATGAGCAACGCCGGCTGTATATTCTTCACTGTGATGTTCACTATGTTTACTGCTATGATGCCTACTATTCTTACATGTAAGTATTCCTAATGATTTCTAACATATACGCGTTTTTATTTCAATAAATTCCATTATCCTAAAACATTTTTTTGTTGCAATATTCATATATGAGATAAAGCTTTGAAGATTAAGAGACTTATCAGTCTGTTAGTATTGTTAACTTTGTTGTTGTATTATTATTTTATTTTATTAACGAAGACGATCGTAGAACTTGTTTTGGTTGTTTGACAATTAGTATATTTTCAAACAACCAAAACGTTGTACGATCTGACAGTGGAAACTTGGCATTTCGTTTTTCGATGTAGGCACCCTGGCGCAAAGATCTGGCACTGGCAGTAACCAAGATAATACTGCTTTTAAAAATTTTCAATTATTTACCTATGTTTTTGTTCCAGTCCCTACTGAGATGAGCGTGTTTGTGAGAGAGCATTTGAACTACTGGTACTCGCTGAAAGCCTTCTACTTCGCTAAAACTATGGCGGATCT
This sequence comes from Acronicta psi, assembly GCA_946251955.1. Taxonomy (NCBI): domain Eukaryota; kingdom Metazoa; phylum Arthropoda; class Insecta; order Lepidoptera; family Noctuidae; genus Acronicta; species Acronicta psi. The sequence continues at coordinate 1,057,595 of OX276475.1, read as the reverse complement.
ACCGTTCCAGGTAATTGTAACAGCTGTATCTTTTCATCCTCGTACATAAATATTATTAGAATTGTGTGCTCAATTGAACACTGCGTTTGTGATATCCATCAGGCAAAGGTTACTCATTAAAATGGTAACAGCCCTCTTTTCTAAGAGACCTAAAACATACGAGCAAATTGTGGATGAACATCAGTATACCTGTGCCTATAGGCCAATCGTTAGAAAACTGTTCGCGCTTGGATGGGACACTAAAAAATTCTCATTTATATTTCCAAGATCTCGTTCAAATTATTAGGACCATAAATATGCTACTTCGCAATAACCACGTTGTTTGATACCTAGCTACATCCCGATGTCTAATAATGACACAGCCAGCCAATGCCAAATAAATAACATGCTATTAACACAATGGCTTAGAAAAAATGTTTACTATATTAGTTTGTTGACGGAACGAATCCGTGTTGTAAAGTTTTTAATCAACATTGGTACGTCATGGTGTCTATTAAGTGCTGTAGTAGTAAAGGAATATACATTGTTATTAGAATCAATAGCCTATTGTAAGTAAAGCCTAATAATACAAAATGATGTGGCTTCCTCATTACATCACATTTTTTTTTAAACATAACTCCACTATGGGTTTTTCTCCTAATAACTGTAGGCAAATCATTTTTCCGTAAGACAATTAAAACCACAACCTGAGAAGTCCATTGATCAACCTATCAAGGAACAAGTGGACACAATAGAAAAACAACTGTTTGTGGGTCAGTGAGTGTTCCTTAACGAAGACTAAAAAAGGTTTTCATTTCTTTCCAGATTGTCTTCAGCGGCGTCTATGTAATGATAGTCTACTTCATGACGGGTCAACCGATGCAGACGGATCGTGTGCTCATGTTTACTACCATTAACATCCTCACGGCCCTGGTGGCGCAGTCCCTCGGCTTGCTCATCGGGGCCGCTATGAAGATTGAAACCGGGGTCTACCTTGGGCCAGTCACTACAATACCTGTGGTGCTCTTCTCAGGGTTCTTTGTCAACTTCAACGCGATACCCAGCTACCTGCAATGGCTTACTTACCTCAGCTACGTTCGATATGGATTCGAAGGAGCTATGTTGGCAGTCTACGGCTACGGGAGAGAAAAACTCGATTGCTCCGAAGCGTATTGCCACTTCAGGAATCCTAATTTGTTCCTCAAAGAAATGACGATGGACAAAGCAAATTTCTGGATAGACGTCGGCGCATTAAGCGCACTCTTCGTCTTCATTAGGGTAATCTCTTACTTAGTATTAAGGTTCAAATTGAAGATGATGCAGTAGATGCATGCACAAAAAATCAGCTTCATTGACGATGACTTCTCCTTTCAATTTGTCGATTTTGGTGGAATCGGAGTTAAGTGAACTTTGATGTGGATCAGAGTGTGTACCAAGAGGATATTAATGAATCATTCCTAAGGATAAATTATTATACTTTAAGTTAGGCTTCGTATGTTTGCTGATGAGGTGTTCAGGCTCGAGTTAATGGGAGTTTGATTTTTTAATATAAACGTGTTATCACAGCTACGCTTTTATAATAGGGATGTACTTAATGGGGTATGCCCCGCATAGCTCAACAGTCTTAAGTCCGATTCTATTACAAAAATCTTTGATCATCACGGATTCTGATTCTGATAGCAAGTTCGTAGTTATAATAATAAAAATAGTTTTCGAAATACTTTAGCTTTTTAGTACGCAGATAAAGAATAGATTGTTTATACGTACCCATAGGGGTTAGTTGTTAAGGTTTTATAGGAGATCGGGCCCATGACTTAATTTTTAAGTTCTTTAATTAGTGATTTTTCATACGTTAGTTTACGATTCATTTATAACATCACGCGTAGGCGATATCAACTTGTATGTACTCAACATTCTTAGGTATTTAATTAGTATTTTAAAGTACCTTTCATTACGCTAAAGATTTTTTCGTAAATCTCTATGTCTATCCTAATTACCAGTATTTATTATTAAATAAACGACTGTGATTTTTATAATGCTGTTGTTTGAATTTATTCAACTAATCTATGAAAATGTTCATGAACATTTTGTTGGCACTATGTTTGTGCAAACCGTATGAGTATCGTATTGTATTGCCCAGTCTAATGGTAAATACGTTCGGTTCGATGTAGCAATGTATGTATGTATAGTCTTGCCTCAGATTGCCAGATTTGTAGATAGCAGTTACCTACTAGTGTATCACTAACTAGATACTGCTGAATACTAATTAGTTTACATTGAATACTTCCAGTATATATTCAAAGATTCCAATACTATCTGCATCTCTGATGTTCAAACATCCATACTATATTAATGGCACCATGGGAAGAAGTCGTATGTAGCATATTAAGTAGCTATAGCTCAAATAGAACAATGTTTACCTAGGTTTCTATTAAGCTTCTCTTTGGTGAACTAAAAGAATAGTGACTGAGGGATGATACACTAATTGGCAGTAACATAACAGTGGCGGACGGGATAGAGAAGAAGCCTTCACTCAGGAGTGGGTGCAACCGGCTATAATTATAGATAGGATTCTCTCTGTATACATATAACAACCACAGAGTACTATAATATATCTAGGGTAATTCTACACACAGACGCCTCAGTGGCACTGAAAAAGTATTGATCTTTTAACAATCTTAAAATAACGCCATCTATTGTATAACTGTTTAACTACCAGCAGCAAATATTAACAAACAAGTTAGTCGCAGATTGTATTGTGATGGTGTTTCGAGTTATAGCCGATGGAGGTCAGTCATTTAAATATTAAAAAATCCCTAGGTTCAACCTAACTGATATTAATTTCGCAAATCCTGTTATACATAATGTATGTATAAATAGCGGGTTGGCAATCTTGCCATACCAGACACTGAAATTTTTAAGAACTAGTACTCTCTGAAGAACTTCTTTATAAAATTAAACCGATGGCGTGATTTTATTTTATCTACTATAATTATTAAGGGCCTGTTTTACCACCTCCTGATAAGTTACCGATAAATTACTTGGCAATTTCAGATACTTTTGTTATGTACAGTTACAACACACAAATTTTGTTCCTTTTTTAAATTCATCCAGCCGCGGCGGTTAGCAGGTTTTAACCAGATCTGGTGTAACATATCCTTAGAGTTGCTGAGCTAGTTACAAGCCTAAAAAGCCTGACAGCAAATCTTTTCTTAGCATTCGGTATACTAGAAGCCGACCCCAACAAAGTTAGGAAGATGCTAGGACGATATTTAGTTACTTGATTAGTTAAATGAGATCACCAGTACCTAATCTTAAGTTGAGTACAGTCAGATACCAACCAAAATAAGGTATCACTTCTGGGCCTCAAGTCTGCTATTTTACTAACACTTAAATAGTGTGTCAATAGTGTGTCAATAGTGTGTCAATAGTGTGTCAATAGTGTGTCAATAGTGTGTCAATAGTGTGTCAATAGTGTGTCAAAAGTGTGTCAATAGTGTGTCAATGGTGTGTCTGCTCTCTATTTATGACTAGTGGCGTTCCAGTGGCTTTTCATTGAACTACCATTCAACTGCTATTATAATATGCTAATTTGCTATTATTAATCTCATTATCTTAAATTTAAGTTTTAAGTTAAGTTTTATCTTTCAATCTGTGATTAATTTTGTTTTATAATTTTCATTTTATCTGTGTATACAATTTTGCATGTTGAGGTCTCTTATAATTGAGAAAGCATAAGATCTACAACCATTTTTGTTTTTTTTACATGCTTGCATAATGTGTTTCTTGTTAGAGATCCTTTTAATAAATAAATAAATAAATAAATAAACTGTCATAGACGTACAGACAGCTTTTATTAGCCCGGTCGTCAATAGTTTACGTCTGTAATTAATGATTATAAATCAAAATACTTAATAATAAATGGAAAAATAATACAGTAGCTATTTTAGCGACACTACCGAACACTATTCTGCCGTCCTCAAGCTTAAATGCCGTTATGTACCAAAACTACTTTTTGAGTTATGCACAAAAAAGTGGGCAATTCTTAAAAATGTACGCTACTTAATAACTAGAAGTCATATTTGAGACTTTACTGACTAACAGATCTCACGACTTCTGATTGTGTTGGCATTAAAAAGTCAAAATCGGCCAGATGTCAGATAACGGCATTTTAGCTTGAGGACGGCAGTATTGTAATCTGTGAAAATCTCAATAGAACCTCAGTAATGTGTCGGTGGAATGGTAATTTTAACTAAAGTAGCAGGATTAGGGCGCTAAAGTGTACACCAAACTTATGCACAATTACATATGCACATAATGGTATAAAAAACAGCCTGTTTATGGATGTACGAATATAAGACACATATATATGGAACCCCCATAACTATAGACTCACATTTACCGCTTCGCAAATTCACACTCGCTCGCACGAGTCCCGAATTAATTCGTAATCGGGGACATTTCCGTCGCGCCAACCGATTAGATGCCTCTGCATTAACTGAATCGATTAATTATTTACCAATCCTTTGGCTGAAGCGTATCGATTACGTTAATCGATTAATAAGGGTGTGTTGAGTTGATTGGTGTTGAATTTTGGATCACTTGATTAGTTAAACGGTGCGTCTGTAGATAAGTTGATACGAATGTGATCGACGTAAGTAATCGCGAGTCCAAGTTTCCATGATTATTACTTAATTATATTATTTTCAGGTCACCATGTTTGCAGTTGAATATATCACCTTTTTTGGTTAGATATTATAATTATGTACTAGTACCCGTGCGCAGCTTCGCTTACGTTTTCCTGTTTTTACTTTTTCCTTTACGGTTTTTCTCTCCATAAGAACCTTCCTCAGACTTCATCAAACACATCAAAAAAGAAATCAGCCAAATAGGTTCAGCCGTTCTTGAGTTTTGCGCTTAGTAACACATTTAGTGATTCATTTTTATTTTTATAGATTTGTAAATGTGTAGGTAGATACAGTTCTCGCCAAACTTATTGTCCCAACTTATTGCCAACTTCAACCCGGACAATAAGTTTGGCGAGAACTGTACCTCGTACCATAATTTAGGAAAACTTTGTACTATGTCTATTGATTTACTGTAATCCATGTTATGACGTTATGCAGCAGCTGGGTCTGGGTCCATTTTCAATTCAAGCAATAGTGTTATATTGGGTTTTTCTATGAAATACTGAGTACCAGCTCGGAGTTTGGATAGCCTCTCTTTTACATGGAACCTTAATGGGAATATATCACACATCATCATTGTAGTACATCTCTGTTTAACACTTCGTTGATACAGATTATAGGCGCGATCGTCTCCTCCCCGTATCTTTTAAACTACATTAAAACAAAGAAGAAACTTATAAAAGTGAGGAATTTTATTTGCACCGAGAGCTAGAGGTTATAGATATAAAGGTAAACGGTGGAAATACCCGAGAGTGCTCCAGTTTATAAACAACTACTGAGTTTGTTACATTACCTGTGGAGATTACATTGTTGGGATTTTGTAGAGAAAAGCTTTACCTTGAGACTGTGTGTCTTTTTTTGACATCTGTGGGAAGTGGTCTGAGTATTCCGTACGAAATATACATAAATAAATCAATATCCTGCGACATTTTACACAGCACCATCTACTCCCAAACTAAGCATGTAGCTTGTACTATGGGTACCAGACGGTTGATATAATTTATATAATTTTTTGTTGCTGTAAATACGTTCTTAAAAACATAAGAACAACCCAGACAAACACAAACATTTATATTCATCATTCATCACATAAATATTTGTGTCCTGTGGGAATCGAACCAAAGACCTAGTGATCAGCAGATTCAGCAGTCGGCACTCGAACCACTAGACCACAGACGTCGTCCATGAAGTATTTGTGTGGATGTTTTGTCTTAATGTTTCTTATAATTTTTAAGTAAGTATTCGTTAAGAAAAATAATAATTTAGGTGGTAGGTAATGACTGTTGGGGTTTAAACTTGACGCGAATGAAACTGCGGGCCAAAACTAGTTACTTGGCATGATGGTATACGTATGCTATAAGTTTGGTGGCAAATTAATGTTGTTTGATTCCGGCTTCCATCGGATTTAAAAAAAAAAAATATTTTTTCACATCACTAAGCTCGCCTGGTGTCTTGTCTCTCGTGAGAGTCCAACTGAGCTATTAGAGATGGGAGTTAAAATAAAAAAGTACCTACCTACTACCAAATACCTCAGTCAACACTCAGACAGACTTTTAAACTTTTCCCCATTGTAAAATTAGCATGCAAATAAAACATTTACATAAGAAACTTCGTTTTATCGTGTAATTTCTATGTTAATCAGTTTCTTTTGACCTTCCAAGTGTTTGGTACTGAAACTGAAAACAACTCTACTCAAATTAAAATCGACGGCGATGCGTCGATTGCCGGGCCTTACTCTGCCTTAGTTTGCGAGTTTGATTGCTGCACGGTGCTTTTACTGGTTAGTTAGTTGATATATAAAAATAAATATTTTGGTATGAGCCTCGCATTTTGGTGACGTAAAAATGACGTAATCGTTCTCTGTACGCGTTAGCACCACTAGCCAGCAAGTACGGCGGATAACGTCATATGGAGGTAACATTAGCAACTTGCGGGACATATACCTAAGTACTGTATACATTTATGTGATGTATCAGTTGCACTAGAGTTTTACTCCCTTCTTGAAGAAGATTCACTGGAGTTAATAGAGCCATGCTTGTGGAGGACAATTGACTTGACTTAGAACCTTCGCTTTGCTTTCGCTTTTCTGTAAGAAATTGTTTTTTTTTGGTCGGAAAATCCTTGTGTCATGTAAGTATGTCGGACACATGCCGACTAAAAATCACATTTGCCTTCTCTAGCCCCATATTTCATGGTCATGGGATCAGTAACAGTCATCACAACCATGGCGGGAAGAGGGTGTCATTTACTCTGAGCTACTACTGGGAATTTTATGAACCCTATAATATTTCTAAGACATGAGAGTTGAACAGATCTCACGAGGATTCAGTAGCCGTTTGTTTACGCCTCTGCCCTATAGGTAAACATTAAAAAAAGAGTGATTATGGAGTTTCTGCATAAGTCCTACTTTTTTGGACCGTGCAACTAGTGTGACCTTTCAAAAGTATCTATTTATATGGTCTAATTGTAATAAAAATATTTGAATTTGAAACAGTCGTGATTGTACCTAAGGTATACCTACAACATTATACAGACAAGCATAAATAAGGCCATAAAACAGTTGAAACCAGGCAGTTTATCGCAATAACAACTTTACAAGACTAGTGAAGATCTTCTACATTTGACAGTTTATTAAACGTCAACAACAAAGTTTACACATTCGGTTACATTGTGCCACTGAGAGTTCGTTTACATTTATGCTACACGGTTTTATTGCTATGTGCTAAACATTTTATTGTAGTCTCGAGCCTTTTGTGAGGTTTCACAACTTGATCTGAATATGTTTAGATAAATACTATGAGGTCGTGGGTTCGATTCCCACAAGACACAATTATTTATGTGACGAACTTAGGTGTTTGTGTTGGTCTGGGTGTTTCTTAGTAAATAATAATAAGTATGTATTTTACAAAAACAAAGTATGCAAGAATTATATTTATCGTCGTCTAGTGCCCAATGTGACCATAGTTCAAGGAATCAAGGGGTTCTGCTTAAGGGACTGGTGGTGTGTAAAATATCCCAAAATATTTATTTATATTTTTACAGTATCTATAGGTATGGGTTAGCTATAAAATTAACTATGATGACAGCCAGATTATAATTTCAAGCTGCCGAGCTTGAAATTGTAGCTTGTATTGTGAACATTTTACAATGATTGATGTCGCTGCGTCTTGTGTACCGAACCAGAAGACTCACCGAATCCTGCCCGCCAGCCGATTTTTTCCCTCATTAAAAATAACTTGTAATCTTAGCATGGAAAATTCTTAAAAAATACAAAAAGATAGTTAATTGGTATGGTAGCATCATACGACGTCGAACTACCTGTAAAGTTAGTCATGTCGGTTGTGAAGCATTCACAATAGATGTCGCTACGTCACCCAAAGACCGTAAGTTTAGAATGTGAAGGAAGATTTCGATTGGCGAGTGGGGGTCGGGGAAGCTTAGCTGTCAAAGCGTCTGGTGTACCGAACCAGAAGACGCTAAATCCTGCCCGTCAGCCGATTTTTTCCTTCATTAAAAATTGATTACTTTGTGTTTTTTTTATTGTCATAAGATGACAAAGCAGCATTTGCAGCCCATAGACGTGAGCATTAGTATCACTAATTTATATTAAGCATATGTATATAATAAGATAGGTAAGAATACGTCAGACTGACTGGCTGGTCTACTGGTCCCAAGCGCAACTTCGACGCTAGAAGGTCCCGGGTTCGAATCCCAGGTCGAGCAAAGTGTTGATGGGTTTTTCTGTGAAATTCCCAGTAGCGAAATGTGGGTGTATAGTAGTACACCTCTGCCTGACCTTTCGAGGAATACAGGCGTGATGGTATGTTAAGATTACCTACGTCAAAGGATTATATAAGATACTCGAGCGTCATTCATTTTGTGGCCGTATCTGAGTATGGCAATACCTATTATTATCGAACCTAATTGTATTATCTCCTTTGATTTAGAACCAACTTGTAATACGTAGAGTGGTATCAATTACATATAGGTACGTAATATCCAATTATCATGTATTCAAATTCAGATACTCGCATACCATTTGATTGTATGCAACAATGTGTGGGTGCTATTGGTATATATATTATGTTGGTGGCGTTTTTGATAAAGTTCAACAGCCTAATTAGTATAGTGGCCGTGATCACGGCTCCTGAGCTAGAGGTCCTGGGTTCAATTCCAAGGTGATAGCGCGCCAGCATGCCTAGTAAATAAGTTAGTATTTAGGACATTTTACACAGCACCATCTAGACCCTAACTAAGCAGACTTGGTACTATAGATACTAGATATGTGTAAATAAATAATTTTAGTGCACAAGAAACACCCAGGCAAATACATAAGTTCATCACATAAATATTTCTGTCCTGTAGGAATGGCACCGAAACGTCCGATAAAGCGGTCCGGTAAAAAGTCCGCAACAATTATATTGTAGTCTTTGGTCCGAAAAAAAAGAAAAAGAGGCCTAAAAAGAGCTCTCTACCATACACAGTAGGCGGCGGCTCAGCGTTGCCCCTGGCGTTGCTAAGTCCATGGGCGGCGGTTACCACTTACCATCAGGTGGGCCACCTGTTCGTCTGCCACGGTAGGCAATAAAAAAAGTGCTAGAATCACTAGACCACAGACTTCGTCTAAATTCCTTCGTTCGACGATCCGAAGTTAGAAGCGTGCAACTTGTCTTAAGGCGGTCTACCACCCACTACACTAGCAATTTCTACGGTACAACAGGCAGCAATCTTTGACGTTAATCCTTCATATCCCTACATCCCTGCCTGCCCCCATAACCTGTGCCTTTGACTGCACGCTACGGAACCCAATTTGTCGGCGGAGTTCAACCCGGCTGCGCAGTGATTGGGTTGAAATTGAAAATCGAATGAACCACTCAAAATGTCGTACCTACCTTTGAAGGGACGTGGATTTGGAACAACATACCTACTATAATATAAATAGAATAGCCTTATTTTTATTTTATTGCTTGTTTGTGGTCGGTTCTACAGAAATATAAGGTACTTGGTCTCAAAGTGTCTAATTCTGTTTAGATAAAGACATGTATTAGATAATTATGATGGGTTTAGATGGTCAAGGTAAACATCGCGAAAAAACCTGCACGCCTGAGAGATTTTCTCGACGGCGGCGGACCGTGAAGTCTGCCAACCCGCAATAGGCCAGCGTGTTGTGCTATATAGCCTAACCCCTCTCGATCTGAGAGGAGACCTAGCAGTGGGACCGTAAATAGGTTGATGATGACGTTGACGAAACACCTATAGCCTGCTGATCGATTCATTTATCTATTTACTCGACCTGAGAATGGAACCTTAACAACTGGGCACTCGTAGGTGTTCACTAAGTCGAAGTTAATATCATAAATTCAATTGTCAATAGAAATACAAACAAGTAACATTCAACCTAGCTTGATCATTTAAAAATTTTATTAGAGTTTTAAAAAATAGAAAATTCAGGATATTTATTTGTCAAAAATCCAAATTGGATTCAAAATTTGAAATATCTTTGGCTTGGATTTCAATAAATTGAGAAGTTTACGACTAGTGGTCGCTCAAAATTTGGATGTGTGCCCGGTAAATGGCAATAGGCCCATGTATATTATAATATCTCATGTAATAGAGGGCGACTCTATTCCATGGAATATATACATACCGACGAATACTGAGTGTACATTAATACACTTTTGCCTAACCCTTCGGGAAATACAAACATGATATTATATTACAGATAAGACATATATTATTATAATATGTTTTGTTATACAATATAAACTTAAGCTAGTGCTTCTTGTTACCTCTTGGCAGAGATATAAAAGTAATGGTAAGGTAAGGTTCTGCCCACCCAAGATCTAATACGTTTTCCTACTCGAATATAACAAGCAGACGGATCAATAGAAGCGTAATATTAACATAAATGTCGAAGCCATGCCGCGGGCAAGCGCCAGTCTGCAGGTAAATTGAATTCTGTAAACATACGTACAAACATGCAAGGTGTAGATACCTATAACGCAAATTAATGTTCAGAAGGCTCACTGAAGCTTACTTAAATATGAGTAAAAGGTTGTTTCTAGACTTTCCAAAGGAGAAACTATATAAATACTTACATATATACATACATCATCATGTCATCATCATCATGTCAGCCAAAAGAGGTCCACTGCTGAACAAAGGCCTCCCCCATTGACTTCCACAGGGACCGGACGCATGCTACCTGCATCCAGCGACTTCCAGCGACCTTTACCAGGTCATCGGTCCATCTCGTTGGAGGCCGTCCCACGCTGCGCTTTCCGGTGCGTGGTCTCTCGAGACCACGCACCGGATATACATACAAAGACACCTTTTTTCCACAGTGGTAGGCAGAAATTACAAAATGTCACTTGCTTAATACATTGAAGGTAAAATTAGGGTCAACCGCATTCAATTCAACAATAAAAAAAGTTCGGTCCTATCTCCACTTATAAGTGAAGTGGTGATGTTTTTTTATAACCGTGGGAGGATGATAAGGTATAAATCCCTCTCTAACGATGCGAAGAAGCATGTGTTGGACATCAAAACCCAGAACGCTTGATGGTAAAACTACTAGGATGTAGTTATTTACTTGGCTGGTCACATGAAAGAACCTAGCCAAAAAACTTTACTGTTTCTGTGGTGTGTTTGTGAGAGCTAGAGTCGAATTGTATTTTATCACCAAAAGGTTTCACTTGAATAGCGTGCACAATTTTTAAATAAATAAATAAATAAATATCCTGGGACATTTTACACAGCACCAACTAGTCCCAAACTAAGCAGAGCTTGTACTATGGGTACTAGACAGTGGATATAATACTTACATACTTTTTTTTTTGTAAATACATACTTATAATATATAAGAAACACCCAGACAAACACAAACACTTAAGTTCATCACATAAATATTTGTGTCTTGTGGGAATCGAACCCACGACTTCGTGATCAGCAGTCCGGTACTCGAACCACTAGACCACAGACGTCGTCAAGTTACACATAGAATTATGGTTTTCATCACACAAGACTTAATATTAATAATTTACGGTAAGATAAAAATGTGATAATATGACGTAGACAAATACCCCGTAATGAAATAGAACATGCGCAAACATCTCTCTCAATTTTGTCTTTTTTTTGTTAAACTTTTGTGTGGAGTAGACCTTTTATTGTTCTTTGCTTTGTGGCAGGAGGAACGCGGCAAACGACGCATCCCACTTGGAAATGAGACGAACTGATTGCATTCAGTGGATAGCTCCCGAGTGTTTAATTCCTGATCAGGTAAAATCCTGATTGAGTTTTACCATGTCGAATAAGAATTAATAAATGAAAGATATTTCAATTACAAAATTGTTTATGAGCGCGAGTTGAGTGAGTTAAGAGTTGTGTAGCAGTACCAAGGATAAAGTGGCCATCAGGCTATAGGCTTGATAGCCACTTTATCCTTGGAATATCAGAATTCTACAGATATTGGGTTGCAGTTTTTTTAAAATTTTAATGTGTATTATTCACGACAATATGTCTGTGGTCTAGTATGAGTACCGGACTACTATTCACACGGAGTTCGATTCCCACAGAAGGTAGGTGTTTGTGTTTTTCTGGGTGTTTCTTATGAAAAATGTATACAAGTATTTAGTTGTTTTGTAGCCGAATGGTTGGCATGATACTCTTCATTATGAACAGCCTTTACTATAAGACCAACCTGGAAATTATATGTATGGAACAGTTGATTTTATCGTGATTTCAGAGATGATGCTAAGCTTAAGCAGTGATAGCCCAGGGATACAAGCACTGAACTGCCAAATCGTAGGTCTTGAGTTCAAATCCAAGGCATGCACTCTGACTCTTCATAATAGGTAATTAATTTATCACTCACTTATAACGGTGAAGGAACATTAAAAAAAAAGTACGACTAGAGTTTTAACCAGCGTAACAGAGTATTTTTTCCAATAAGTGTACCTTCGGTACATCATTTGGGCCGATTTCGATGACCTCCTTTACTTTATGGTCCGTTTCTAAATCGGTAACAATTCTCGGTGAGCTATACTTAGGTACACGGGTTAGACATTTGTAATGTAAACAGCTCATTGCCGCGGTTTCACTCAGGGGGAATTAGATAGTATCCCTCCTTAGGGACAGGGAATTAGGGCGGAAACATATACGAGCGCCTATCTGAATTAGGTTGGGTAGATCTTGATTGAAAATTTAATTTCCTTTTATGATTTGTGGGGGTTTAGCAGCCGCTTTATGAAAGTGAAATAGCCAATAATTTAAATAATAATATTTCATCATACTCCCTTATATGTTTAGTGGTCGTAATCGCAACTGTTACGCTTGAGGTCCGGGTTCGAGTTTACATCTAGGCATGATGATAAATATTACATAAATTCATACTAACGCCTGCATTTCCCGAAGAGTTAGACAGAGGCAGAGGTATCCAGGCACAGATCCAAATCCGGAGCTGCTACTTACAATTTCATAGAAAATCCCAATAACACACGACCTGAGAATCGAACCCAGGACCTAGAGTTTCGCAGAATTTGTTATAATACATACATAATCTTATAAAGCGTACATCACTCGCAATTGGAAAGTTTGCATTGTAGATCTTGCAAGTTAAGTCATGAGTAATACTTACTACTCATCTACATTTGAAATTGCAGGGGGTGGACGAGTGGGATGGTCGGGGGGAGGGGGGTTGAGTAAGTAGTTGTTTAATATCTTACGCCGCCCGTCGGGAAGTTTTCGATGTGCATACAACTTACCAGTGGACTTTGGTTTTAATTGCGCGGTTTAATTAAGGAGGTAAAAGTGTTGGATGGACTGTTTGGAAGATGGTTGATCATTAGTCCGTAAGTTTATATAAAGGAGGACAAAGGAGGGCTGCCGGTCTGTTCATATTGGAAATCTTTCAGACAATGACTTTCATCTTTATACAGTGTGGTAGAAAGAAAAAAAGAAAGGTAGATATTGTCACGTGTATTTTAATTGGTAAGAGTCGGCCATAACTCTCTGCTTTACTTTCCCGGGAGACGAAGGGTATCCATGAGGAAATTAAAACGAAAAAAAAAAAAATTACACGAGTAGATCACGTTTTATTTTTTACTCCCTTAAATGAGTTTGAGCTATATCTAAATGGAAAGCACACTGGACCTAGAATGGAGCTGTAGAACAAGAAATATTTTTTTTGCTCTGAATTTCATTGACACAACGGAACAGTAAAATCCAACCAATTGTTACGGATTTTATGAAATTACAGTTATAAGACATTCATGTGCCATGCAACTTTTTCACAAACTTTACGTAAAGGCAAAACTTTCGATCATCCACTAGCAAAAACATTCTAGCCAAGCTGCGAAGTACTAGAAACTAAGGATGAGTTAATTAACCGAAGAAAAGAGAACCGGAAAAGGTGGCCACACACCCCTAAAAGACCTAAAAAGCCGCCTGCTGGGATGATCTCCATATCTACATGCGAGGAGATTTAGCGGAAAAATGGCCTCAAACCGTGAAAATATCTCCATATCATACCGTACACATGCCGTATCATACAGTCTGAATACATCTTGAATGTGTCTCCACAGATTTATAATACAGCTGCTATCCCGTCACGCGTGTTGGCTGCAATAAAACAAATTGAGGGAACTGACCCGCCACTGGCACGCCAGTTGTGCCCTTGTAATGTTTAGCACTGGCTTGGGACCGCCCGGAGATCTACGCAATTCGGAGGCAGCAGATGGAAAAATGGGATAATAATTGAATATATATACACCATTAATCAGCCACCATAAAAAATTACAGCAATGCAGAAGAATTTCTACATGCTATTCAAAAGCACGGCTTCAGGTCCCAAGATATTTATTATGCGATACATAAAGTACTTATATCTAAATAGCGACCAGCCCCGGCTTCGCATGGGTTTGAATTTCTTGTATTTTTTGTACTATAATATGTATGTATTATACATATAAACCTTCCTCTTCAATCACTCTATCTATCTATCTATAAAAAAAACGTTGCGTAGTTTTAAAGATTTAAGCATATATAGGGATATAGGGACAGAGAAAGCGACTTTGTTTTATACTATGTAGTGATGAGTGAGAATAAATCTAAAGAGGATTAATATTACGTGCTACAATAGCCGAGTGCGTTTAGTTCAAGGAAGTAATTCTACTCGCTAAAAAGACATATGCGTAAAGAATTTCTACACGCTAATAAACCGGGTAAAATTACGTTCAGATAAACGCAAAAAACTATTATGATTTTGCACTAAGGTTCTGCGTATTATATCCACGTGTTTTAATTTATTTTCATTTTTCGAGCCCAATCATAATACAATAAAAAAGCGGGTTTGTTGTAAGTACCACGGCTCGACCATGCGAGGCCAAGGGATCATTATTTTACGACCCTTTTTAAAAGATTGCCTGCATGTAATGTTTCTTTTAAAAAAATTCCTTTGCGGAACTCGCTCGCAGTAATTACGCAAAGTATGTCAGTCCGTTTAAATATTTTTTCTTGTTTGTTCAAAACAACATTGACGTTAACATTGTTGGAAATGTTTAAAGTCAACAAGAAATCAGGTTTTTTTTGTATTGTAAAGAAAATAACAGTTAATAACTTAATATATTGGCTGAAATGTATTATTGTTGCTTACTTAGCTCGAGTATGTTTTAAAAGAATTTATGAGTTTCTCCTTCTGATACGTCTTTCTTCTCTCCTGTTTATTAGTAACTACATTATGTCGATAAGTACCTAAATATGAATTACGTCATTCTTAAAAAAAACGCAAGGTGAAGAGCACCCTAAACCGACGAGCATTCATGGGGACGTTAATGAACATAGACGAAGCGAAAGTGGTGTGCCAGGATCATAGCAAGTGAAAATCAGGACAACAGGCATGAAGCTATTGTCAGCCTACTGTTTAGGATATGGCCAAGGCTCTTTTAGTTAAAAAGGTTTAAGGTAAACTTCGGCACGCGGCTGTTTTCGTTCATTTAGCCATCCACCTTTTTGAAAACATTCGTCTTGGCAAATGTGAATTGGCAAAAGGCATTGAGCTTTGGTAATGATCGCTGAGTGACATTGAAAAGCTCAGCGTGAGACGGCCTCCAACGAGATGGACCAACGACCAGCTGAAGGTCGCTGGGAGTCGTTGTATGCAGGCAGTATACGACCGGTCCCGGTGGAAGTTTATGAGGCTATTGTTCAGCAGTGGAGCTCTTTCGGCTGATACGATGATAATTGAGCTTATTGAAAGCTTATTACAGAAAATGTAGGGTAGCTGTTAGTAATTGAAACGTCAAGACGCCTACCACCTTAGTCACCCGTGACCATGGACGCTGTAAAGGGTCCGAAACGTCGGCATTAAAATAATATCAATATAACGCGATAAAATCCGTAAAAAGTAGTTTTATTTCAATGTCTAGTATTCGCGTAAGTGTCAGAAATCAGTAAGCTTATTACACAGTTTTTTTCTGAGGCGAGAAGACCGGGAACGCACAATAATAGCTCATCATACAACATCATACACAAAAAATCCATCAAAAATATTTGTATTTATTCAAACAGACAACAATGATACTTGCTACTCTACACAGTCAAGCGGTAAGCCAAATTTATTAAACGTTGACCGACGCAAATGTGCCCTAAAAGCCGGCTGATCCGTACGATGAAGGTTTTAGAGTGTGTCCGGTATAGCTACTCATTTTGTTCATTCATTTTGATATATTACGTTCATTCATATTATATTAAGCTACATTATATTCTGAGCTGCTGTTTCTGTATTCGCATTCTTATTTTTTTCTAAGAAAATTATTTAATAAATTTGCCATCGGTCTAGTCGTTATGAACGCTACGATAGAGCCCTTGGTTTCGCTTCCTGGGAATGGATTCAGCAATGTATTGTTGGGTTTTATGATTCGAAACAAGTTCTGTAGAAAACAGTAATATTAATTTGTCTGCGGAAATTGAACCCACGTAACGCGGCGCAACGAATTCGTGAGGTACGTTAACCGTTACACTAAACGTGCCACCAATATGTAAATAAGTTAGCAATACATACCAAGATAAGGAAATTCTATCAATTCAACTTCTAACTTGTTTACAAAATGTTATCTTTATTAATTTCTACCTCTTCACCTTTGACCGTCGCTTCAGCTGAAATATGCGTAAAATATTCAGTAAAAAAATAATTTATTGAAGGAGAAAATTGAATTCCTTACCAGTATATTTTCCAGTGCCTTCGTCTTCAAGGGGATATTTTCACGTCAAATCCCTCGGCATAGCCAGTAGCTTCGGTATCGACAGCCAAATATACTAAATCAACCATTTTTTGTGGCACAAATAAATCTAGAGCTTAGGCCCAGCCGAAAAGCCCACTTTCTAGCCTATATCATCATTTTCAATTTGGCTTGATCTCTTTGGGGACTTTTATGAAACCACCACCATGCTATCACGCCTATAATCCTTAAAGGGTTATGTAGAGGTGCATGGTTTGCTTGTGATGTATTTTTAACCCCCGACGAAAAAACAACGGGGTGTTATAAGTTTGACGTGTCTGTGTGTGTGTATGTGTGTGTGTATGTGTGTGTGTTGTGTGTGTGTGTGTGTGTGTGTGTGTGTGTGTGTGTGTGTCTGTGGCATCGTAGCTCCCGAACGGATGAACCGATTTTGATTTTGTTTTTTTATTTGAAAGGTGAATTACTCGGGAGTGTTCTTAGCTATGTTCGATGAAAATCGGTCCAAGATGGCCGCCGACAAAATAGCGAATCAAATTTTTTTTTCACAACTCCCTCAATATGGGTATCAAATGAAAGGGCTTTACTAGTAGAATACTATACACTATGAAAAATTTAAAATCCAAGATGGCCGCCACCACAAAATGGCAAATTACATTCCGTGTCGGGGGTTTTCTAAATTTTTAATTTAGGTTATTTAAACTGCGTCATTGGTCGAGTAGTCAAAAGCAGTCTGCTTCCAGGCCCAAAAAAATATTAATGAGTCTTTATATCAGTATTTTTTAGTAGCGAGAGCCTGAGTTTGTATTTTTAAACAAATATTTTGGGGATATTTTTACACAGCATCATCTAGTCCCAAACTAAGCAGAGCTTGTACTATGGTACTAGACTAGACATTTTTTTAAATTATTTATTTATTTATTGAAATAGTACAGCCACATCAAATACATCAACACTTACACTAAATAGACTTTTAGAAACTAGGACTGATGCATCTGACAATTGAGGCGTACATAGCATTTACTGCATCATAATACGATAACACAACAACTAGCGAAATAATAATAAAATAAAATCAGTCCATAGCAAAACTAAAACTATGTAAAAATGTGGATACTAATACTAGAAACATTTTTTAAATACATACTTATAATACATAGGAAACACTCAGACAAACACAAATATTTATATTCATCATTACATAAATATTTGTGTCCTGCGGGAATCGAATCCACGACCTCGTGATCAGCAGTCCGGTACTCGAACCACTAGACTACAGGCTTCGTCTTCCGTATTTCTTTCCGGGTAATGGAAATAACCAAACAGAGTACTTCAAATTGGTCTCATATAAATTTGGTTGGAGTTTGAACATCGATTCTGAAGAAATACTCTAAAATGCTTGCTTTTCTATTGTAAATCAGTAACATTTAAAGTTTTATGTCAGCCCCATACAACTTTACAGCTAAATCTAAAACAATGTCTTTAATACTGAGTCCGTCTGTCCCAGTTCTATAATTCTAATTATACTTCCTCAATTTCATTTAGACTATTGAATAATTCACAGCTTTTGTACTCTCACTGCCAAACAATGCCAGTATGCTCACTGTCTTGTTTAACTAATCGAATTATTCGGTATTCTTCCTTCAATATCTGTTCTTGACAAATCCATTATTTCTTATTGTCCTCCAAATTAGACAACCATTGAGGTTTTAGTTGTGCAAACAGTACCACAAGAGCTTGCTAAGTCTTGTTCTTACGTACAAACAAATGCCTCCCAACTGTCCCCAACCAATCGGAATATCCATTATTTTCGTTGGGAAAAAATGGTGCTAATGCATCTATTGTTCGTATTTGTAGCACACAGCCGGACCGCGGCCATTTTGTGGGCCAGATGAAACAAGTCCCGAATAGTGATGCGTGAATATGTGATTGGCCGGTTTGGGACATTCGGTTTTTGGTGGGACGAAGTGAGTGTAGCGAAACAACGAATTGGATCGAATGTTTTGTTTGTTTGTGTATAATGCCTGAATATGAATCGTCTATTCTACGACTTTCTCTAGCAATAAATGGAATTCTTTGTGGAATACGATGTCTGAAAACGACCTAGTAATACGTACCTCTGCCGCAAAGCAGCTTTCCGTGTTCCAAGTATAAGAGGTGACGTAAATAAAGCCATATTAAACTTTCAACCTTACCGCTAAAGTTATCAACGTATCGGTAAATCCCTTGGCGGTTGCTTTGCGGGGCATCTATAGTCTTAGTTGTTAGATTGTATATCACGCTCATGTATTATATCTATCTGCCACTGCAGGGCAAAGACCGTCCCTCCCTTTGCCACACATAGTATTATATCTGTGACTAATGAATACTGCTTTTGTTTCTTACTTCTTGACGTCTCAATTATTAATTCGATTTCATCGAAAGTAAAATAAAAAGAGCTGAATCTCAAATCGAAAGAGGACATAATAACTTAACATTTCGTACAATAGTTTGCAGAATTCAGAAAATTATAATATTTTTCTTCAAGGGCGAAATTTGTTAAGTACATGGCGTTTTTTTTAATATACCATTAAGGGGCCAACAAGCTTACGGCCCGCTCATGATAAGCGGTTACCATAGCATAATTATGGACGCTTGTAACACCAGGGGTATCACTCGCGCGTTGCCGACCGAAATAACCTCAGAGTATGAGGAAATATTCCTCTTGCTGCCAGCGCAGCGCATCCTTTGAAGAAGCTCTGGCGACCTTACTCACTGCAGGAACACTACATACAATAAAGTGTGTTATTCGGCTGCAGTTTTCTGTAAGGTGGATGTAGTTCCCCAGATGGGCTGCTCCAGATTTGAGCCATAAATAGCTGTGTCCTACCTCTCTTAAAAATTGCGTTGATATTATAAAATGTATTTGTTTAAATAATTTTGTCTGTTGTGACAATCGACATCCACGCGAGGTAAGCCAATTAATAAAACGTATTTATTATTCGCACCTCTAACTTTTCGATGTCATGTGCATACATATTTGTTTTGTTATTACTACAGTACCAGCAAAGGAGTTTTGTCAACCCTAGTTGAAGACTGTTTACTAAATAAATGTTTCTTTCTGTCCTGTTTCTGTTCTGTTTAAAATAATAATTCAATATAATGATATGATAATTACGGAAGACTTAGTAATCCCATTGCTAATGCTACTAATTTTACGCAAGCGCAAAGTTGGTAGTTTACAAGTTTTGAGGTCGAACCTGTCGGGTGTAACGAGCCTAAATAATAGAGAACCTCTATTTATATCGCAGTGCCATGTTATCTGATCTAAATTAACGTCACCTGCCTCACCTCTTTTGTTGGTAAGGTCGACTTCCATTTAAGGCTGTAGGTATGTTTATATTGAAGCTATCGACGTCAATGGTTAAGGTTATCGAACTGTAAAAACAGTGTGATGGTACTTATGGTCCCTATAATTATTATACACGCTCCCTGGTCCCTATAATTATTATACACTATTACGCCAGATATCCTGGGTTTGAATCCCAGGTCGAGCAAAGTGTTGTTGGGTTAGTGGCAATGGACTTGCTTCCATCAATTTTATTTCTCAGTTAAAAGTTATCTAATGATTGATATATCAGCCCTTTATCATTATCATCATCATCATCAGCCCGTATTAGTCCACTGCTGGACGTAGGCCTCTATTAGTGAACGCCACAGAGCCCGATCTTTAGCTCTTTTCATCCAGTCACTGCCACCTGCCTTTCGCAAGTCATCAATCCACCTTAGCCCTTATTTAACTAAAAATAAATATTAAAGTTAGAATGTCCTACAAAAATCACAACAGGTACAACAGTAGTGACCAAAATTGGGACGATCTACATGCGCATGTATTTGTCATTGTCTCTCCCTTTCCAATACGTGTCGTATTCTCTTATTTTTTTTTGTACGTGATAATACAAAACAACGCTGCTATTTGAACAGGAAAATTACCTATATTTTAGCTACAGGTGTTATTGTATACAACTGATAGATATTCTTTTAAATTAAGCAGTATTCAATCGGTGTTTAAAATGTTCAAAATAGAATCTTGATCCAGTTTCAGAGTCACAAACGTCTCTTTCATCTTTGGGTCAATTTTCAATCGCTATTTTAACTTACTTTTGTTGTAATTATTATCGGCTATAATCTAATTCGGATTTCAAGTGGTTTTAACCATTACGCCTGTTTTCCCTCAAAGGGTTAGGCAGAGCCAAAGAGCCTAATACCCAGTCACAAAATGGAAAAAAGTGTTTTTACTGTTTCGTGCCCACAGTTTGCTTCGTCATCATATCAGCTAAAAGACTTCCTCTGCTGAACAAAGGTCTCCCCCATAGACTTCCACAGGGACCAGTCGTATGCTGCCATAGTTTTCTTAATAGGTTGCTTTTAGTTTAGTAGAATAAGATATCCACATTTAAGAAGCGTTATTAAATAACTAGCATTTTCCTTTTGATGTGTGTAGGCGGTTACATTTTAATAAAACGACGTCAGTCTATTCAATGTTCAGTCACCCGCACCCACGTGAATAATAAGGCCAAGTTTACACTAAAACAAGTGTAAACGCAGAAGTTCATAATTTTAGCTAAGCAACTAGGCTAAACTTTACCTAGGTCATTGATTAATGCTCGATGCCGTTTGGGTGTTATTTTTCTGAGAATCTTACGCTGATTCAGCTTTGTTGATTAGGTATAGTTAGCGGCTAACTGTGGACCGAAAAACTCGAACAACATCTAATCAATAAGGATAAAATATTTAGATAACATCGACACATATAAATGTTGTGTCAAAGTCTGCAATAAATGCTTTGAATTTGAATTTGTTTTAAAGTTCAACAAGAATGAAAATTCAATAATTTTGTGGTGTTCAAATTGACACAGGACCATCTTTTCCAAATGTATACACATTAGATAGTCAAAATGGTCGTTCAGTAACAAAGAGAAAAATTAACAAATATTGTATAGATGAATCTTGAGAAAGGATTTTAATTTTTAAAAGCTTTTATTTAGAAATTACGGCTGCTAGAGATGTATAGAACAAGAAAACATGGTCTGCTGAATCCAAGCAAATTGGGAGAAAGGCAAAAGGATGATGGGTAGAAACTCCTTTTATCCCAAGTCAAATAAAAAAGAAACAAAAATAACGACCAAAATGAATACCTACATAATTAACATTGCTATATTTAATAGGAACCTCATTATAAATGATACAATGTTCAGTTATGAAGTATTCTTTAATTTTGTTTTGCTTTGACAGGGGATACGAAAATAATTAACGGGAGGAATTAGACCCTGAGTGGCTCTTTCCTTATCACGGAGGCAACGGCTGGGGGATGACATCCAAAAGGAATACAATCTTTATTCTATTAGTACAAGGTTGTAATTGCTTTGTAGCTACACAAGATCCAACGCCCACCACCATCTTATTTAATTTAATTGAAAGTTCATTTTCTTTATTTGATAGCTAATATTTCACACTTATAATAAGGAAAATAAAGCCCGTTGGATAGTTATGACACTTGTGTAATAGAGAACAGCTGCTACTATCTCATTTATTATATAGTAGTTTCTTGTTAATGGAATATAAGAGTTGATATTTAGGAGCAAGAAATTAATATAAGCCTGCAGTGACACACCCCTGACACTACATATAAACTTTCTATACTGATGCGCACTACAACTGTGTATGCTAGATGACGTTTGTACATGCGCAAATGTGTGCGTAAGCAAGTAGGGCTGCCTGTGTTTTTACACGTGTGCATGCCAATATTTAAAGTTAGCTAACTGCCTCATTAAGCTAGTGGTCCTAAGCGCAATGGATTCGGGTTCGATTCCTAAGTCCAGCATAGTGTTATTGGGTGTTTTTTTAGATATAGTTCGGAGCTTGGGTTTGTGCCCGGTTTAATAGTTCCACCTCTCATTACATCGAACATCGAACTTGTTACAACATACTGGCGAACTGTGGTAGTTCAATAGAATATCTCTGCCTAATCTTTCGGGAATAAAGGCGTGATAGTAAGATATAAAGCAATGTCTAAATTTATGTGCCTACCAAATACGTGTTTCCTTTTTATCTTTAAAATATACTATCACACACTTTCAAATAACCATGACACATTGAGTCGGGTTCTGATGGAGTGTAGATAAATTAGTAACTCGCAACTTGCCAGCAACTTGCACACCCTCATCAAAAACTACGGAACCACTTAATTTTGACGTCAGTTTTATGAAAAATTTATACTCCGACCATAGTTCCCTGAAATGAACTTGGCTAATACAAGTTTGGACCGGCTCGGCTAAGTTTCGACCGGCTTGAAGCGGATTGAACTGGTTATCGCAAATATTGTAAGTTTTTAGTTTAGTGTTGGACGGAGTTTCCAAGAATATTGCAAGACTTCCCAAAATTCGTCTTGTAATTTCGTAACTCCAAGTTTTGGGGTGCCCATAGCAAAATTTAATTTATTTCTATTTATATCTATAAAGAAATAATAATCTGCTTGACTTTTCCTTAACGACATCTGACTCAACGCTGAGAAAATGATTATTATTTAATTATAGTATGTAAAAAGGACTACGCTTTAGAAGGAAGTCGAGTTGACCCAGATATAAAATGTTGTTCAATTCTTTAAAGCTTTTTGAGAAAAAATCTGATGGTAAATTTTATTGAAAATTACTATAAATATTGCTTCTCATGAATTCTCATCGAGTTTAAGTATAAATATCAAAATAAACATCACCGCTCTTGGGTTATATTAATATCTTAATTGAATGATGAATATGATTAATAAATGTTTTTTTTTAATTAGGTATATAGACTTCGTGATAATTTCAGCAGTAAATTAACGTTTCGCAAAAGAAAAGATAAGCATTTCAAAGTATTTTTTCATTTGAAAGTAGGTAGTTTAAAAAAATAATGGTCACAATAACCTCTTTAGAAGAAACCGTTCAGGAATTTATTGGTATTTCTATATTGTGCAATTAAGTGAAGATATGTGTAAAGACAAGAAAGTCAAGTAGGTAAAGAGTTAAAAATGTTTAAATAAAAATAAATATTTATGACAGATAAATTGAAAACCTCTTATTTTTGAAGTCGGCTGAAGCAAGACTTTAACGGGTAGAAGCAACGAGATTTGCAAGATTAATTCCTTGTGTACCTGTAATTCCTCTGATGAACACTCCGCCACGCTTTGTTTCGGAAGGATTACCGGTAAACCTCTTACCTTTTATTATCTGTAACTCTTGGCGTGAATATTCCTCATTTAAATCCTCACTAGCTTTTTAGCTGGCTTAGTTTGTTGTACTGGGTTTCTGTGGCATTAGATAAATAATCCTGGATGTGATGTCCCTAACTTCAAATTGAAAGGACAAGAGAAATTGGTCCTGTTTTTTCCAATAGGAAATTCTCAGTAGACACTGGCAGTTGCGTTTTGAGATTGCCATGAATGTTGCCACGAGTCCTCGGGATCAGAACACAAGGAAAGGGTTAGAAAGTGTTGTTTTTAGAGGGTACGAATATTACATTCTGCTGCCCAATTTCCCACACCACAAAAACCTAGTTCTTACAATATTTTTCACAGCTCCCGGTCGTTGTGTCAACAAAATTAAGCCGCAGATACTTTGTAGGACCCCTAGTAACCATAAACAATATATTAAGCCACTTTTAACTATAAGCTAGGCTTACAGGACCCTTCCTAAGCCGATAGCCGCCGAAATCGCGTCATGACTTAACGCGAGGCGAGTGAGAGACACTTTACAAATGCTTAGGTTTGACACTGAATTTCTTTAGCGGCCGAAAAGGCGCGTGACAAATGAGGATAGATGAGGAAGATAGCGATACGAGAGCGCTGCTAATTAAATAAATTTATTTGGTAACAGAGACGTGGATTTGGAAGCTTTGGGACGGAATTTGGTCCTATGTCCTTCTTTTTTAAAACAAGTCCTTGAAAATTTCTTTGCGTTCTTGGTAAGCTTAGACTGTGTAGGAGGTACAGTGTGTACTCGACAAAAAAAGAACATTCAACTAACTCTCAAAGGCTTTCTAAATCAAATAACAAATCCTATCTGACAGTATAAAGAGGAAATGGAGTACTACACTATTTCTCTGCACGCTTTAAATTGCAAATCTTTGCGAGCACAGCAAACACCACCTCAGGCCATATGGGTGGATACTTATTTTTTTAACTAAGTCTATAAATCTGTTAGACGTGCTGTAATGTAACAGTATCATGTTTAGGTTTACTTTCTTTTTCATTTTATAACTACCGCATTAGTCTGGTGATTATACTCGCGATTGCTACGCTATCTAGAAGTCCGGTGTTCGATCCTCAAGTTGAGCAATGTTGGGTTTTTCTATGAAATTCTCAGTAGCAGCTCGGACCCAAGATTTGAACGAGCCTTTGCCATTTGCCATACTTATTGCGATCTGTGGGTACATCAGTACCGCATGATGGTCTAATAAGTTACGTTAAAATTAACATGAATCAATATTCATAACTATAAGTATATTTATTTATCTTAATTATGAAAAGAGTTATTTTAATTTCAGGGTTAGTACACGCATCGCTTAGGCATTCCGTGAGTCCGCCTCCATGCACTTGTGCATATTAAATTAAAAAATAACAGTACGGCTATTATGTTTTATGTACATAGATAACTAAATAACCACAGGGTACGTTAATAAACATTTGGGAGCATGCTACTCTGACTTATCGAGGCCATTGTGAACAGCCAATTTGTCGGATACAAAATAACATTTCACCCAAAATTATTCCGGCCGTGATCGATCTCCGCTAATCCCTCATAATCGCGCTCGGCCCACCCCTGCATCGTTGTCGCGATCCATCCATTCATTATTTATAATTAGCTACTCGTCCGTACGCACCCGCAATGGAGACATTAATCATTTCAATTAGTAAGTCGCCGCCAGATGAATGGATGCGACAAAACCTTCCATGTTTTTTTACTGTTATTGCTTTTTGGATTATGGATTTGAGCTTACGTGTCAGCAAATGACATGCCTTAGTATTAAATAACTAAATATATCTAAAAAATTTATGGATATAGCCCAAAATCCTTTTTAGCGAATGCTTGCTTATTAAATTTGAGCATTCTAGACTATATGTACAACGTTAGTTTTTGTTTATACGAAAGCTGAAATTAGTTTGTTCAGAATCAGTAACAGAATCGATTGCAATGGTTTTTAACCTATGTTATATTTTTTTATAAAAAATATGGTCAAAATTTTTGCAAGCAGGATATCCATTTTTATTACGAAAATCGGCGTAAAAACCGAACAGGGAAGTCACTCACTCGTAACGATGTATAGTTACAACTAACGTTGTATAGTTTTGTGGTTGGTTTGGTGGCTGTGGTTGACAAATGATTTTATAAGTTTAATCATTTTCAATTTACAATGACTGTAAATACCTTCAACCAATAGTCGTAGCCAATGAATCTACGAGTACATTTGAAATGGACGTGTAAATCGTTTAATTTAATACTCCGAACGATAAAAACGATTTCATTTATGCAGAAAGAGCACCCGAAAGCGTTGCATCCAAAAACAGATTCATTAAAAGCACAATTGTATGTTATTGCACGTAATTGACCGGTTATTTGTTAATCGGATTGTTGTGAAGTTTGAAGTACTGTATATTGATAGAGATGTGTTTTAACAGTGGTTAATTTTATAGTTAAAGTGAGAAGTTTTAAGAAGTTTTAGTATTTTGTTATTTTAAATATTAATACTAGCGGTTGCACTAGCATAAAGGACTTCTTTCGTATTGAAATGTAGCTGTCCTTTCAGATGTTATGGAACTCTGTTCAGCGGTTTAAGCGAAAAAGGTAAAGGATAAACAGTTACTTTCACATTATCTAGTAAACAGTAAAACTAGTAAACAAGCCGGTCGTAGGTTCGATCCCCGCAGGAAACAAATATCTGTAAAGCCTACAAATAGTTGTCCCGATTCTGGGTACATGAATGTGTACATAATATACAGGAAAAGTTTTAAAGTAATATTATAAAAACAAAAGATGTTAAAGTACCTACATTTAATATTGTATATATGCTGTCAATTCATTTAATTTTGCATACCATTATGTGGTATCATATGTGGCAACAGTTTTGACCTATTTTAGTACTGTCTGTACCCATATTTATTGCAAATAAATTCTTATCTTATCAAAAATGCATAAAGTGTAATTGTTCCAAAGCAACTGGTAAGATTGGATGCCCACACCAATTTGGTTAATGATTTATTTGAAAACGAATAAACAAGCCTTGAATTCATTTCAAAACATCGTAAATCAATTCAATAAAAAAATAATTCCCGTAGCTTATTCATTGGAACGAGACTTGCTACATTTTCTTTTTTTCATTTCATTTTATTCCGTGCGATAAAATTATTTCCCTTGAAGATCTTTTTATGCTTTTAGATTTTAATTACCCATTTTTATGCGATTGTATTCTCGAATTACGTTTTGCATTGAATTATTAATAATGCTGGGTCGTGTTTTTCTCAAAAATGTTAAAATTAAAGTCAGGAACAGATGTCATTGTTTTTGACTATGATTTTAAATCAAATCAAATCAAATTAGTCTGTTAGTTAGTTTCATTTGAATTTGAAAAATCTTTTCGCATTTGACAGCCCATTCCTTGAGACTGGTTATACATAGACTAACATCAATGACGACGTCGTTTAGGAGCCAAACAAATAGAAAAAAGCACGCGCGTAAAATCGCGGTCTACAGCTAGTGTTGTTGTCAGAAAAATCTATTTTTTTTATAGAAAGAGAGGCGTGTGTCAATCGCTTTACCTGATGGTAAGTGATCACCACCGTCCATTGATATTGGCAACACCGGAGTCTCTCCCACGATTAGAATGCAACCTATGCGAAAATGTGCAGTATGCGGGTGCATATATGACTATTATTGCCATCCTTTTCGTTTCCCTACAATTTTTGCAAATTAAAGCAGGAAAATTATAATTTTACGAATTTCCATGATAAAAAATATCGCCAAATTTTTTTGCACACATGGTGTGCAAAGTAACATTTACTGGGTTAAGAAAAGAATAGGCTCACTTTCTGAAGGTTTCCAAGTCGTACCGGAGTGGTAATACCGTAATTGAATCTAGGTATTAGAATACCTAGAATAGATTTATGTTGTTTGTCAAACTACGTAGCCTAATATTAAACATAAATAGTGAATTTCGTGAATGCTAACTAAATTAAACATCGAAATCTACAATACTGTTTATGTAGGCGCAAAGCCATTTGGCCAGTAGTGTTTTGATTTTACAATACATACAATTCACAGTACCACTGTGTTGGCACAACCTGCGTATTGATTCGACATTTAGTTAATTACATGTAATTAACATGTTAAATTATGTATGTTTACACAAACAATATTATTCGAAGTAAAATAATTGATAGATTCGGTTTTGGTTTTGAAAAATACATACATATTACATAGTTTAGGTATAGAATTTTTGTAGAGAAGTATATAAGTCTTGCTAGTTGCTAAGGGGCTGGAAACTTGTCTAATTAACCTTAAAGTGACGTTATCCGCCGTACTTGCCGGCTTGTGGTGCTAACGCGTACTGAGAGCTGTTACGTAATGTTTACGTCACCAAGATGGCCACCATGCCCATTATCAATTTGCGGGTCTTACTGCTAACCAGGTCTCGTGGCGCGGCTTCGTTCCTCAGGTTTTCCATATATAAAAAATGAGATTTATGAACGCAGGATATATCCAAAGCTTATGTTATTTTTATTTTTAACCCCCGACGCAAAACCGACGGGGTGTTATTAAAGGTGAATTAGTCGGGAGTGTTCTTAGCTATGTTTGATGAAAATCGGTCCAAGATGGCCGCGGCCACAAAATAGTGAATTACATATTTTTTCACAACTCCCTCAATATGGGTATCAAATGAAAGGGCTCAAAACTAGGAGAATACTATATACAGTATGATGAATTTCAAATCCAAGATGGCCGCCACAACAAAATGGCAAATAACATTTCGTTAGTTAGGTTAGTTACGTTCATCAATTCAAATGTCAGATTGCGAATTGGTAAATTTTGAAACACCAAAAAAATTTGACCGTATGAAAAATCATGAAATTTTTCGTGTTTTAGAAAAGCTTTAGATTATCGCTAACGCTATCAATTATATAATAGATATCTTCAAATAATCCTGTAACATAATAGTATTAAACTTATCGTATTAACTTCAATCATTGATAATTAAAAATAATAATTATTTCTAAAATTGTAGCAAGGCTGCTACGCAGTTGGCTACGACGCTACGCCGCTACATCGCGCTACGATTCGCGATAAGATACAATGTTCTTTAAGGTGAATCGTTCATAACACGCCTCAATATTTATTTTGGATTTTTGAGGGTCAGTTCCAAAGATCTACCATAATAATTGTGCAGATTGATATATTCAGTCACCTACGTGTGTATTTACAAAAAATGTTGCAGTGGAGTGCTCAAAATGTCCGCATAACTTGAGGACATAATTTGTCATAGATATGAAATAAGAAGATTTACTTAAAAATCGATAGATAGGTATTAAAATTAGCATTGATCGCTCATAGCAGAATTAAATAAACCATTTTAAGTCGTCTCAAGTCTTGAATTGTAATTCGAGATCCCCGAGTTTTTGAAATCATCAGAGGTTTAAATAAGAAACACTAAAGTTTTATTAACACTCGCTTAAACGGCGAAGGAAAACATCGTGAGAAAACTTGCACGCTTGACAGGGTTTCTCGACAGCGTGTGAAGTCTGCCAACCCGCACTAGGCGAGCGTGATGGCACAGTATTTCTGTCTTACTTACTTTAACTGTAAAATAGAGCGGGGACGAAAGAAGAGATGTTGTGCAAATAACGTACCAGATGTCGTTACTATAGTCGCAAACAAATTGGAAAACGGTTCGGGGAAAATAACCTTGATGGTATGAATTACCATGATGAAAACTCAATTCTGTGAGTGGGTTTGGTTTCCATACTTAGTACCAGAATTTGACCATTGTACGTGTACCATTTTAAATCTTTATTGTTTTTTACTTGATACTTACTCTTGCTTGGGATAATTACAACACTCTGGTGAAATATTTCCAGTTGCTTTATATAATATATTTTTTTAGCTTCACGCTTTGTTAATGAGAAAGCTCTTTAGACATATATTTCAAGCCTAGCTGTATTTTATTTCCTTAAAAATTTATTCTGTATTGGATTTTGCAAATGTTTCTAGATTGTTTTCTCATACTTGTGTAAGTATCCTTAAACTATTGTATCAGATTAACTGTAAAAACCAAAATTTAAAAGAGTAATCATGTAATCCGAATAGTAATCATCAACGACTAATTTGGAACCGTGCACCTAGTTTCGACATTTCATAAGTGCCTGCATAAGGTCTATGTGAAAATAAAACTATTTTGATTTTGATTTTGAGTCTTCTTGGCCTCCTCAGTGTGTCCGCTAGGGATTTTGGGGATCCCAGGATTTCTTCCCGTATCCAGACGACACCACCATGCACGCCCTGCACAAGGGCCTAATGGTATGTGCTCATGCCTGCCGTGGATACTATTTGAGCAGTAGGGGGGATGAAAGATATCTTATTTTAGCGACCCTCGAGCCAATTCTTATTGTGGAAACACTATAACTGCTATGCTACTTACCCTCGTACACCACTTCTCTCCCCTTTGGTGGAACCCACTCCCCTTTGGTGGAACCTGGGTTCCACCAAAGGGGGGATCAGAAGCCTGGGCTTCTGAGATAAAAACCTAGTAAATGGGTTGGTAAGGATGGAAATTAGGAATACCAAAATGATTATAATCTAAAAATAGCGACAAAGTCAAACCGTCTGTCGGACGCCGACACAGTTAGCATAATTGTTCGCTTAATATTTAACATTAATTAACCGACGGGTGTCGGTGACAGCGCGATCACGCCTCGCTGCTGAATATTGAGAAATGGTTAGAAGTATCTAGTTCTGTGTTGCTCAAAGTTTTTATTTTCGTGGGCGGTAAAGCGGTAAACCGGAGACTGTTAAAATGTAAAGTCCACGGTCAATTTTTTTTCACAAAATGTTGGGTCTTTTATGAAATTTCCCCTTATTAATCAGGACCTAAAGATACGAACGGTGTGGATTAAAAACTATAGTGATATTTTGTTTAAAAAATGAAATATTTTATGTTAAAAAGTACTTTTTCAATTGAATCTATCTTTTCTATGTATTGATTTCTATCTTTTTACTAACAGTACTCTACTACTATTTGTAAATGAGTTTTGGAGTACAAAACCCTTTTTTATGACATGAATATCAAAATGTTGGCCTAGGTGTTCATTTATTTACATTACATAAATGCGTGTGTGGGACGCTTGCCGGCCAGGTGGGCTGACGACTCGCCAATAGCAGCTGGCAGTGACTGACCAAAAAGAGCTGAAGATCGGGCTCTGTGGAGTTCGCTAAAAATGCCTACATCCAGCAATGGACGAATTTGGACAGATAATGATGATGATAATAATTATTGGTAATGTTGCAGTAGCTTGAGAACCACAGACTTTGTCGTTGGCAAACATAAAACAGTGTGTAAATACAGTTTGTTGAGTACGTGTGTGTGTAGTGTGTTAGTGTGTGTATTGATTTGTGTTCGCCAGAGGGTGAAAACAATGCATGGCTATGATTAATTAAAATAATTAAGTTAGTTACAATCTGAATGTCAAATATACAAAACTTTAACAGTAAGCTTAAATGTTTACTGTTAAATCTTGTTGTGTTTTAGCCAAATATGAAGAGTTAGATAAACGCGACTGTGCAAATAAAGAAGGTTAATGCTTTTGCGTGAATCCCGTTACATAATAAAATTCTTTGAACTTATCACAAGGATTCATTAACTATAATAGTAGTAATATAGTAGTAGTATAGTAGTAGTATAATAGTATAATAGAACGAAATAAAGTATCTTCTTTGAATTGCTGTACATTTTTTGTGTGTACAGTACACTGGACATTGTTACTTTGATGGATTTTTATTATAATAAAATATAACAACCTGTACCAGTGCAGTAATGGTGCGGTAAAATGTTGCATGGTGCTTGTTCCACCAATTAATGTTTTTTTATTTCCATTTTTTTACAAATAACTAGATGACGAATAGATTTCGAAATTGCAATATGGTTTCGCTATCATCAATTTTTTGTGTGCAAATATGTGAAACAATAAATTGTTTACGAGTACATTGTGAAAGAACAAAGAAAATAATCTGTCTTTAAAATTTGTACCGAAATCGTATACCTACGTTGAGTTTTCTATGTAGAATTTCTTACATAATTTATTTAACTGTCTCATAAGTCTAGTAGTCCTAAGTAGTCGCACTTAGGACTACTACGCTGGTCCTGGGTTCAATTCCTAGGTCAAACAAGTATTAGTAAGTTTTTTATGAAATTCTCAGTAGCAGTTTGGAGTTTGGATTTGTGCCCGGTTATTGGCAATAGGCTCGCCTCCTGTTACATGGGACCTAAACATGCTAGCGAACTGTGGGTACACTTCTGCTCAACCTTTTGGGTTTCCTAATTTCCTAAGCACGTACACTAGCAGTACAGGATCTCAGGCTACAACTACTTTAGTACTATTTCAAAAACTACAAACATGTAGAAATGGCTGTCATAAATCCAGAGGTTGAACTTTCTGCTTATCTTTTAAAATGCAACGATATATCTTAAAAAGTTGCAGGTTACCCAACAGGAATAATATATCTGATTAAGGCGCATTTTGTTTTACGCCAGCAAAGTTTTTTTCCTCAATTTTATCGCAGTCTACAAATGTAATAATGATCGGCATAAAATTTTATTAAGGTTTTTATTTTAATACCCACTTTACCGTTTTATTGGGAAGTTGGGTAGTAATGCTTTTTATATTGATTTTTAATTACTTTGATAAAGAGAGTTTTTTGTCGGGAGAGGATATATGGGTAACGTTTATAGGATAATTAAGATAAGGCAGGCGACATTGGAACCGTTTAAGCTAGGTGGGCGAAAAAGCGATCAATTTAATTGCCTTATGGAGAAAAATATTACGTAGATAAGATAATGTGCCTTCGTATTTTATCTCAGGTAATGTTAGGGGTAGGGCAAGAACTTTTACTGATATACGTTTTGAGGATGAAATTTGCGTTAGTCTTTCTGTTATTATTTTACTAAATTGACGAAAATACATGATTTTAACATTTTATGGGGAAGTATGTAATAATTATTTAATCGGTGGTTTGTGATTAAACAAACAACCACTATTTCTGTGAACTTTCACAAAATTTACGCAAAATATTGCAGTGCCAACGTATAAACACAGTAGGTATTACATCTGAGTGTGATTTTAAGAAAAACAAAAAAATACAGTCATGTCAGTTTATGTGTATTGTGTACTAAACTTGCTTGAATGAATATAGCAAGCTAACGTAACATTCTACAGTTGAACATTACTTCTTCAAAACCCGCTGCAGTGATACGCGTAAAATAAATTCCGACTTTATCTTACAAGTAAAATTTTAGTCTTCACGTGGTGCTCCGAGAATTTTATACAAACTAACGGTTATGTAACCCTCCCGTGCATATTGTGCTTGTTTGCAAGAAACCCTCCGCTCGCCGCGATGAAAGTTTGCATTGCAGAAACAACAGTGTCTCGATGGAAATGCGGACCTCAATATTCAAAGGCCGTTCTGTATTTTTAGCGCTTGTATTGAATTAGGTAACGGGTTGTTTCCCTTGGGTGTTTTTTCTCGGAAAGGCTTGGGGTTTTCCGAGATTTTGATATTGTTGATAGTGATAGTACTTGACAAAATATTAGCCTTTGGGTATACCCACTCTAAGCCGAGTACCTATTGATATGTTTCAGGCGTTTCTCGAGTCCTTTGTCAGGATCAAGTATTTATGACTAAAAGATAAGCTTGGAGTGTTGATCTATGTTTAGTCCCTGTATATTTTTGTCTCCTATAAGTAATGTTTTACTATGGTTTGCACGAATCGTATAGCATAGTGTTTACTTACTATCAGTGAATTTTAAGAATCTATGGTCGGTGATTATGACCGCAATTAGGTACATGTTGCTGGGCACGAGTAGTAGCCGTGGTCTAGTAAGTTTTTTGATAATAATTGAACTTACCCAAAACAAAATAAACTTTCGAAAAGTATAGAAAACATTAGTTAATCTAATTTAAATCTTTCCTTCTAAATGTACCTTTATTTTTATTTGATACTTACTCTGTCTTTGTCAACCGTTCATTTACTAAATAAACAAGAGAGTGTGCGGAGAATATTCACGACATATTATATACGTACAGATTCCTCAAGGCTTAAGAAAGACATGCCGCATTTTATCGTGGAAAAATATGTAGTTCCCCGGGGACCGCGAGATACATCATGTGAAGGAAGCCACTTAAGCATTAATCATTCATGTCTGTGTTTATCTTTATAATATTTTTACTTGCATGTACAGTAATTTATTTAATTTATTTATTTATAGTTAATTAAAACGGTAAAAGACCAATTACATTAATTAACATAGAAATAGTAAAATTAAGTATCGCTACTTGTAGATAAACAAAGAATATGGGTAGAATAATTAGGTGATGTCAGGGATCTCAATATTTCTCAGCCATTACAAAACATACGGATATGATATTTATAAAGCAAAATAAAGTGATCCTTCGTGCGGCCAATTAAGTACTTTTATCCGCTAAATTAATACACATTCGGTCATCTTCTATTTTTCTTCTTCTCCTCATAAAAAATCGAAAGAAGACTATGATTTGGAAATAAAATATCAGAGCTAGAAATATTTTCCAAAAAACCTGCACCTCTAGCGACCACGAGAATGAACTAAAATATACGAGTACTAACTAAAAATATACGAGACCTAAAATATACTTAGGTACAGTATTGTTACATTCGCCAATGCATGCTAGCGTCTATAACATGTGAAATCTCTTAGTATACGGGAAAAGTAAATATCATAGCATTCACATCTTTTTGCCATAAGGGTAGGCAGAAAATACAAGACTTCTTTCATACTTTTTTTGCGTCGTCCATATTACCATACACACTATTATGTTTATGGTCAGTGTATGTTTTTCTATGGTTTTCCCTTCCGTTACCTCTACTGATAGGTATTTATCTCATAAATCCCTTTTGGTTATCGTCGTTCATCGAATCTCTCGACTTACACAAACATTTGGGTATTTGGGCCTGTGCTTCAATTTTGGAAGACATGTCCAAGAATACAGTTGCACTACAAAATCCACCGTTACTACGATGGAATAGGGTGGTGCCAAAGGCCTATATATGCATCCATCATAGCGTTATGCGTCGCCGTGTGTTATTTCACAGAAAACTAAAGGCGAAATTTGTTCGATGAAGATTTTTTACGCGTCATAAAAGTGTGTGTTCCACTCGATTTATGTGTGTACCCTGTTTTTGTCTGCAAACCCACTTGCGTGTATGACTTATTTTCGTGTTTTTCTGTAAGTTTTATTATAAACATCTTGATAAACAAGAGCACATTTAATCTTAAACTATATAAAACAAAGTCGGGTTAGTTACATTATAATAGCTGCTAGTTTATTTTAATGTAATAAACTTTACTGGTGAAACTATGACATAAAAACATAACATATAGAAGACGTAAGTATAATTTAAATTCTCAGAATGTTTAACTGTACTAAAACATTTTATTAAGCAATTTATATTACAAAGTAGACATAAAAACATTAGTATTTTTTAATTCATTGCTTTATTAACTGATTCATTAGTCTAGTAGGTTGCAAGCGATACATTAGAGATCCTGGGTTCAATTCCCGAGTCGAGCAAAGTGTTACTGGGTTTCTTTCTGTGAAATTCCCAGTCGCAATTAACTCGTAGTTTGTATATGCCCGGACACTGACATTACGCTTGTCTTCAATTTCAAAATACATACAGGCACATCGTAAGTGTATATAAGTACATCTCTGCTGAACCCTACACACACAGATACAGGCCGAGTTATATTCAATTCAATTATCTATCTAATTATTCAATTCTAAATTTTCCAGCGTCTCTTCATCTTAAATGCTTCCTTTACCCCTCTAAACAGCAGCTACTAAGGAAATTAGTGTACCAAATTAATCGCACGGAATCACTTTAGCGTGTTACTGCCACAGTATGTGTCAATTCCTCAGACCGCTAAGATCAACATAAACTGACACTACGCCCCGCCAAGCAAACAGACTTGAGCTACTTCATTCACTATTCCATTTATAAGACTTATTTAGTTAACTTAATTGCTTAATCTTGCCTGCCTTTTAAGCTGAAAGTTCTGAACAAAATGTCAATTAATTAAACATTTAAGTTTAATCAAAATTGAAAGCTGTAACTTGTTGTGAATGGCCTGAATTTCCAAATGGATAATGATTTTGATTTTTAGACGGGAATGAAACTAAGGATTATTAATTACATTCATAAGAAACTAGCTTCCCGCCAGCGGCTTCGCCCGCGTGGTCTTATAATTTTTTCCCCGTTTTTGCTACATTTTTCATTACTACTCCGCTCCTATTAGTCGTAGCGTGATGATATATATAGCCTATGTTACTCGGGGATAATGTAGCTTTCCAAAGGTGAAAGAATTTTTGAAATCGGTCCAGTAGTTTCGGAGCCTATTCATTACAAACAAACAAACAAATCTTTCCTCTTTATTATATTAGTATAGATATACTTTTGACAACATTATTATGATCATCGACTTGAGTGGAATAAATAAATGATATATATTTATAAGTAGAACATCTTTGGCGAAACCTTTATAAGTGAACTACTGTATTTTTTACGCAGCTTTTTGTCGGCTATTGACCCTCCAATCCGAATATACACGCCTACTTAATCAAAATTGAATTTGCTATGATCATAACCAAATAATAATTTGTACCTACATTAGTACACCTCTGCCCAATCCTTTGAGGAATACAGTCGTGATTGTGTTTTGGTCAAAATATAAGCGGATGAATCGATGCAGTACAAATTTAATCTTATACACAACAATGACACAAATCTATCAAAATATAAAATGCACTGCAGGATAAAAAATTGATCTAAAAACGGTGATCCGATTTGAACTAATGGGGTGTCATCCTATCTAGTATTTCTAGTCAAAAATATAGCACGCAGCCAGGCGGATAATAGAACAATGGTTTTGGATTTAAATGTAGGCATTTCATATAAAAAAAACAAGAGGATACTTATACGTTATTACTTTACAAATAATTGTAAGTACGGTACAACACTCAAACCCAAGAGGCATAAATTAAAATGAAAATGTTTGTAGCTTGTGCTTGTGCATGTTTTTCTGATAAATAAAAAAAGGAAGGCCAGGATTAAGACAATTGTACTAATCCTTACTAATGTTATAAATGTGAAAGTAACTCTGTCTGGTCTGTCTGTCGCGCTTTCACGCCAAAACTACTGAACCGATTTAAATTAAATTTGGTACACAGATAGCTTAGAGCCTGAGAAAGGACATAGGCTACTTTTTAAAGCGAAAAACGGGCTGTGAGGGGTTGAAATAGGGAATGAAAGTTATAAGGAATACTCAGACCAAGAGAAGCCGCTGGTGGAAAGCTACTTCGTTTATACATTTTGAGATTTTGTGGGATTATTATGAAACTAATTCATATTACTATTCAGGCCCCCGCGTTTCTGTAGTGCCTCTGGCATGTTCGCAGACGCGCGCACGGACTGCTTTTACGCGACCATGCGAAAGCGTGCCATGTCACTGGTACGCAGAGTGCGGGCGAGCGCTAACACCATCCTAAAGATGATTGCGAGCAGGCTTGACTGCTACATCATAAGGCATTGCTGCGACAAACATACAATGGTGCAACTGTCGCAGCGAAAGTTTTAATTTAAAATTAAACGCCAAAGTAGTAGTAGTAAAAAAAAATAAAAATTTTAGCTGTTTATGTTCTTCAGACCTTATTTTAAAAAAATTCTGTCTTTTTTATGTATCTGTTAATAATTTGTGTCCCATATACACAAATTACTTTGCCTGAATTAAATTTTATTATTGTTATTATTATTATATAAATTCAATTAACATAACATACGTGTAGTATATGTAATGTCTTTATCCCTATCCTTTAGCCCTTCAGGGACTAAGGTTCAGGCAGAGGTGTACCTACTAATGTATACCCACAGCTCACTGTACAGTGTAATACGCGGCGAGTCTATTTCCAATTCCGAGCTGCTACTGAGAATTTCATTGAAAAACCTAACAACACTTTGCTCCACTCAATCGAACCCAGAACCTATCAAGGCAGTTTAAAATCAATCAAAATTCTGACCAAACATGTCACAAAACATTTCCTGCAAGTATTATAACAGATTTTTGTCTCCAAAACATGTGTATGTTGATCGGAGACTGAATAAACATGCGTCGGCAGTTTGTCATCACGTGTAGCTCGTAAAACCGGTGCCGGGAGGGTTACAGGGAGATAAACCGACGATCTGTCACCGACATATTATCATATCTTCAGGCCTGACGCGGCCCTACTTAGTTTATAGGGTCACGTTGATATTGGTTGACTTTATCATCTTTCTTCGTAGAAGGTAGGTTGTAGCGTGATCAAGCTTTGCCTTAGTTATTTTTTGAGACGATTTTTTTACTAGACAGACGATTTGGCATTACTTGTCTTACTTTGAGTCAAAATTCTAAGCCTAGGAAGTTTATATACCTACCAACAGATTTTTTTATAGAAACAGGCTATTATAATGCTGTGGAATGAACTTCCTGCGGAGGTTTTTGGTCGATGCTATAGCATGCTTCAAAAAGAGAGTTATGAAGTTTTTGCTCGTAGCTTATGACTAACTCTTAAATGATGCTTTGGTGTTGTTAATGTCCATTAGGCTGCGGTAACCGTCTACCATCAAGCAGGCTGCAGGCCACATGCGTGTTTACCATATTTGTAATGTAAAAGATGTGTTGAAATGACTGCTAAATGAATGAAATGAAAGCTATTTTTATTTAAGAAAATTTCTGTAAAGCGAATCGGGGTATGCAATCGTGATAGGATATGTTTTAGGGTTAGACATAAGCTAAATTAATTTTAGTAGATGTAGCAATTATCGGACACGAGTTAGACCAACCAACAGTTCTGTTAGTCATATAAGTACAGTTAAAGGTCACCAGACCACAATCAATCCCACTTAAACAGATCGCCTACAAAATTAATTAAACTTTGGAACCCTACGTTGGTTCCCAAATTATTTTTATCTCGTCATTGGATACCGTTATCGAAAAACAAACGGTACTTAGATAAGCCTGGTGACAGTAACAAGTGGCCCTAATTTAACTTTAGGCGAATCTTTACGAGTTTCCGACAAACGGGGCCGAATCCCAATGAGGGAACCGCCGCGGATTATATAATAAGCCGGTTATATTTTTACTTGTAGATGCCATTATGACAGAATCAGGAAGGTTTACTCTTGATTTGAATCTTAATACTATTATAGGAATCCTCCAGCTTTTGATTCGAACAAAAGAGGTTGTAATAAGTCCTTTGGTGTAGTGTGTAGTAGAGGGAGGGGACTTTTGAGGTCTCAAAAGGTGACATTAAATCATTCCAATTTTATATTAAGAATGAAGAATTATTGCTAAGGCGCTGTCCGAGCAAATGCCCATAGACTTTCACAAGTTCCTGCGTAGGCAATTTATCTTCTCGCTTGCATCCAACGACTTTCAGCGACTTCTTACATGATGTCTGAATGTCTTCAAATATCGGTAGAGGCTGTTCTACGCTTTGTTATTGATTTTATTGATCTCAAGTTACGGCTTATTTTAAAGCTTTGTTATTGATTTTATTGATTACAAGTTACGGCTTATTTTAAATAAAGTTGTGTTCGGTTTTTAAATGTACTATCTTTAGTTCCCAGTAAATATAAATATTAATATGTTATACATCACAAAAACCCAACAAAGCATATCATAACAGAAAATTATTCAATTTCTTCTTACAAAACTTTTGAAGGAGCGTTATGAAATAATAACAGCCGAACAACCAAAGTGAAACAATTTTATTTGTAAAGTGAAAACAAAATGGCGTCTAACTGTTACATTCGCCAAAGGAATTATACCGAAGCACCTTTGCCGAAGCAATTTGTGAGGCTTTAGCTTTTGTTGTTCAAGTGGCCATTTTTGAAACGCAATTTTCAAAATGAGAAATATGTATGGAGATTTGTTTAATCCGGATACAGTATGGTACGCTTTCTCTTTAATAGATTATGTGCTGAGTTGTTTATTGTAATAAAAAAGGTAAAACAATCGAGTGCTAAAGTAAATGCATATATGACATCTTAGGGACAAGGGTGTAGACAAGCAGTTTAAAATTGGGATAAGTAACGCACTAAAACTGTAATGTATATTAATATTATAAATATAAATGCGAAAGTAACTCTGTCTGTCTGTCTGTCTCTGCCCCGCTTTCACGCCAAAACTACTGAACCGATTTAAAATTGGTATCTGGTACACAGATAGTCTAGAGCCTGATAAAGTACTTAGGCTACTTTTTATTGCGAAAAAGGGCTGTAAGGGGTTGAAATAGCGGATGAAATTTATAAGAAATAACCAGACCACGCGGGCGGGAAGCTAGTTGGTTTTAAATTGTACACCTTAGTAGGTACACCTCTTTCTACTATAGTACATTCCACCAGTTTATCAATATTCAATTAAAAATTGATATTTGTAAATGATAAACATAATTATTGGTTCTGGAATGACAGACAGTTCAATTAAATAATAATAGGTAATAGTTTGAATATATTATTAGATCAATGTTCGGTGTAACGTATTAATTATTACATTGTTAATTTGACGTGACGTTATTAATAATTAATAGATATTGTCTATTGTCTACTATAATATTAACAACTACGGAGGTTTAGAGGAATTTCCGCTTATTTCTAATAGTTAGGATCATCATCATCAACTCATTAATGGTCCCACTGCTGGGAAAGGGTGTCCTCTCAAAATGAGAGGGGTTCGTTGAAAGTCCACCACGCCGCTGGCCAACTGTGGGTTGGCAGACTTCAACTGTCTTCGAGAAAATTTCTCAGTTGTATCTCCCACAAAGTTTTCCTTGATTATTATGAGCGAGTATACGCACATGATTCATGATTATGAATAGTCAAAGGTACCTGCCTTGAAATGGAACTCGTCTTAGAACTTGGCAGTCCAGTGGTCATGTCCAGTAAGCTATTAGTGCTATTGCTAATACCATTATCCGGGCACAAATTCAAACTCCGAGCGAGAAAACCCAATAACACTTTGCTCGACTAATGGGCTAGTTAGTAGCTAGAAATTCACCTCAAGTTAAACCCACATTTCGTAAAGCTTTAAGTGAGGATATTTCCATTACCATAAACCTCTCTAACGATAGTTTCCACACACTCAACAACAACTGAATACATAACAGTTTGTTATTTATTAAGAAAACTCTGTTATGTAGAGTAATGTAGCTTATTTATAGGCAACAGTCTATTGTTTTGGAGAATGGGATTCATATCGAGCGAAAACTGCGGAAATACGGTTGAACGCCCGATGAACGCGAACACAGGCGTTGACGTTAAGACTGTTACAGACTTGCGGTGAGCCGCTGCGATACGACGAAGTGACGCGTTCCAAATGAGACGTTGGAAATTGGAACGTTCAAAATAAAGTCAGGTTTCTAACATTCATATAATTAATATTATTCTTGCTGGGTTTCGTGGTTCTGCCACAGAAGAGTAATCTATTTATAAATAAAAATGGATCGCCGAAATGTGAGTCGAGTGACGACGCTAAGTATCTGTTTGTGGGTAGGTAGATTGTAATGTTTTTGGTTCTTTGCTTGCAAATGTATTAGCGTACGAAATTAATTATTATTTGCACAGTTTGTATGTCAAAGTTCTCAAGTAAGTGAAATCTTTGTAATTTCTTATTGAGAAAATAAATTCTTTAACCACGAAATGTTTGTACGCGCATAACTTCCGAACAACTTCATCAAATTGGTTATTTTTTTGTTATGTTTGTTATTGTCACGACAAGCTTTGTATGTATTTTTGTTAAATACAATTGGAATCGCAGGCGAAGCTGCACATGTGTCACTTGTACTTATATTATAATTAATACTCTATAGTTCTGCTCTAGCTTTGTAACAAGGTGTTCTAAGATACATTGACGGCACGGTTCGCGTAACGGCTCAGGGGGGCTAGATAAGTTGCATTTTGACATTCGAATCGACACACAAAATGTATGGAAATTACACAAGCTTTTGACAAATCGGGCTGTCACTAATGTCATTTCCATACATTTTGTGTGTCGATTCGAATGTCAAAATGCAACTTTTCTAGCCCCCCAGAGATCGGCTTGTGTACCACTCGTTACGGGTTTGATCGAGAAACAAAAAGTATTGGAGTAGCCTACAAGTAGTTAATTCCAGGTTTCGGTGTTTGTGTATATAAAAATGTGTTTGTACGTACCCATACACGGAAGAGAATCGTGGCTCCCCGGCAGCGTTTCCTTGAAAAAGAAAGAAGAAGAATTTTAAATTAGAACGCTTTAAGTTATTCGTTTTGTAACGTCGATTGTAAAATTATATTCTGACAGAGTTACGGTGTTCTGCTGTGGTTCCCGATGACACCGACGCGTTCCAAATTTAAATTCCGAAATTGGAATGTTCGAAATAACGGCAGTGTTATTAAGTTGAATGTTACGTAACGTTATTAATTCGTATGTAAATATTTAACGGTAATTGCTTTAAAAAGATTTTTCTTTGGATATTCAACTCGTTTATTTGGAACACTAAACATTCTGATATGAAACGTTGTATTTGTAACAAAAATGTACGTAGCGACAACTATCTCAGACCCAGTAACACCTACCCTGACCACGCGGG
The DNA here is from genome assembly GCA_946251955.1 of Acronicta psi. Classification (NCBI taxonomy): domain Eukaryota; kingdom Metazoa; phylum Arthropoda; class Insecta; order Lepidoptera; family Noctuidae; genus Acronicta; species Acronicta psi. The sequence goes on along the minus strand of OX276475.1, from coordinate 1,014,719 downwards.
CAAAGCCGCTGGCAGAAAGCTAGTATTTAATAAACAATTTTCTTATTTGTAATCTTTCAACGAACATTAAAAACAGGTTTACATAACAGTATAAAGCGCCACAATTGCCTGTAAAATTAAACCGGAAACGTTTACTTTAATGTTAACGTTAAGACCAAATATTGTCGTCTTATTACTGTAATAGGAATCAGTGTGGAGATTACTGACAAAATAGGGATCTTCGACATTTAAGTCCATCGTGCTGAATGAAAATAAGCTTTATTCAAATTCTAATATTTTATTTCAATTAGACTGCCTCGTTGGTCTAGTGGTCCGAAAAGTGCTACACCATAGGTCCTGGGTTCGATTCCCAGGTCGAGCAAAGTGTTGTTAGGTTTTTCTGTGAAATTCCCAGTAGCAGCTCTGAGTCTGGATTTGTGTCCGGTTGATGGCAATAGGCTCACCCCCTATTACATGGGACCTAAGCGTACCGGCGCACTGTAGTAGGAATACATTAGTACACCTCTGCCTAACCCTTCGGGAAATACAGGCGTGATGATATGTAATTAGGTAAACATTAAATTTTAGTACTTTTGAAACGTCAAACTAGTTACTCGGTTCCACCAAGTGGGTCATAAGGAAGAGTCGGCGATAAACTTTATGGGCACTTTTTAAAACAAATACGGTACCTAATAGTAACATAGATTTAAAAGATAGTCAAAGAGCAGACCAGCCCCGACCGGAGAAACCAAATTGATTTAATTAAATTGTATTCAGTAAATGTTAACACACGTAACCTTAATCAGTAATTACGCTTTAATTGACTGCCTCAAACAGCAGTGATAGGCTTATGATAGTCGTGATATGGTCATCGGACCGCCTAGTCAAAGGTCTCGAGCTCGAATCCAAGGCACGCACCTCTGACTTTTCGAAATCTTGCGCGTAATTCACTCGCTTTAAAGGTGAAGGAAAATATCGCGAGGAAAATACGGCATGCCTGAGAGATTTTCTCGACGGCATGTGAATTCTGCCAACCCGCATTAGACCAGCGTGGTTGACTATAACCCTCCCATTCCAAGAGCAGACCCACGCCCAGCCGTGGGATTTTTAATGAATGATTGATCGTCACTCGCAGACACAGAACTAAAACTAGACATAACATTGCTTTTGGTAAAAAACTTAGATCTTTCTTTTATTTTCGAATAGTTTGAAGTAAATCTGATAAAGACCTTGTTTTTCCTACTCTCAAAACAAAAGATATACTGAAATTGTTTCACCCAAGCAAGTCAGATACTTTCTTGTAACGGCTATAAATTAGTTTTATGGGAGGTTTATGTAAAAACATTGCAATAAAACTGTTTTCCTATAAATGGAGCCGTCTGAGTATCTTTATGTGGAATTGACTTATATCCACGCTAATTTAATGTCGCAGTGGCTGAGTAAGCGGGTTCGGCGCTATGGAATTCGGCTTTGATTCCCGTTCCGAGCAAATTTGCATAGGTGGATTAGTGATAGTTTGGGATCTCGTAAGAAACGTTTATATGTAATTTTATATAAGGATCAGTTGCAGATGTCAAAGAAGAATGAGTACAGCGGGAACTAGTAAACTATGAGATCCCCTGTTTTCCAGGTGTACAATAAGGTCAAAAAGTATTGTTTTTTTTCGTGGTACGTAAGTACACGAACCGGGGATTGCGTTATTGATGACGCGAGACGAGCCTTGTTACGTAATTGGAGCCGGAATCAGTCTAGACAGGGACGTCTGGCGCTCAATTAGGTATAGTTTTTTTAACCAGGTAATACGCGAGGAAATAATATTGACTGCGGTAAATGTTATAATTACTTTGTAATACATTACAATAATGCCTACATTAACTTATTTGAAATATTTTTATGGTTAAACTGTAACAGTAACAGGAATCAAAGACAAAAAATATATAAAATCGGTATTATTTTTAAAACACAGCAAACCTTTTTACAGATACTCCATGAAGCCAGGCAAACGAATTTATAATTAACGTGTTATTCGTTTTCCGAATTTAAATTACGAGGTAAGGATCAAAGCTACCAGTAAATGTGTTCTACCCTGCAATCGTGACAGGCAGACTGCAAAATCAGGCGTGATTACGTTGCAGATAATTATAGCTGCACTTTGTACGTGATCGCTTGTCGCCGCCTGCGGTCACGGCTGTCACAGACGCCATTTTGATTTTGATATCTGTGTTGCCCGAATTGCTTTTAGCAAAAGGTAATGATTGCGTGCAATTAAGTTTCGTATAATTGGTTCTGTGGTCTGGACAAGTTGCAATTTGACATTAGAATCGACAAACGAATAGAAACAAAACGTATGGAAATGACATTAGTGACAGCCCGATTGATCGAAAGCTTGTGTCATTTCCATACATTTTGGTTCTATTCCTTTGTCGATTCGAATGTCAAATTGCAACTTGTCTGTAAGAAAGTCTTATTTGGAAGTAGCGTCGCAGCTGGGTTCATTAGTGCTTCAATTGTTTTGCTAATCAGGATCCAGGATGCAGGCTTCGTGCGTGTACTTCAGTAGGTAGTGAAGGTACCACTTCTAGATGCAAGCATGACGGTAAAGTTTGTATATTTATAAAGTAGCTCTAACTGTCCCTTAGTGTGATACATACAAAAGTAATACTTTAATGGAAATGTACGCCATTGTATCAACTATCACAAACTTTAAGTCGGAAAAGTTTTGTAAATACTTGTTACTAGTGAGTTCTTTTCCATCACAATGAAACTCAAGTTTATTTTGTAGCAGAAATGTTTTGTACCGATATACTAGTTTCTACTCTGAAGTGTATATATGAACTAGGGTGCAATTTACTGTACGACATACAATAAACTAGCATTCTACGTTTTTGTTATTTCACAAAGTACATTTCAACAGATGCTAGCGCAATGTCCCACGTGAACAAACTATGCGATAAAGCGATAACAAATATCAGACAGATATATTAGGTTTTTAATCTGTTCTAATACGTTATTGCAAAATTAAATTAATTGTCCCGTTTGCTCATACGAGTAGATGACGCTATGATGCTGTGCAGTTCTGCATACTGAAGCAATCATCAACCAATCAACCAACTTTTTTATGCTAAAATAAAAAAAAATCCTAAAGAAATAAGTATAAAAAATTGTGTCACATATTTTTTCTAATGAATAACCCTAATACAGAGCACAGTTGTAGAAATATATCTACTTATTTGTGCACATATCTGTGCGTGTACATACATTAAGATATGTTTCCAGTATAGACGGACCGCTCATTGTACGCAAATCTTAAACAGTGCGAGATCCGCATAAACTGGAAATATATATCTTGATGTGTAGTCGTGTGTAAAATCGTTACCTTGCCTTATGTAGTTTTAGAAGGAGGATCGGTAGGTGATTGATATTTTCTGTCTGAATGTAGCTTCGCATCGCATCGCTTCTATCGCTAATCGTCACCACATGGGACAAAACTTTATTTATGTCTGCTGTTGTAGTTAACGTATGTTTGAGTAGAATGCTGTTTTATCGAACAATGATGTGGGGATAGAGAGTACTGCACTGAAGAGGTGTTGGGTTTGAATGAAAGGAATTGATGTAACGGTTGTGCTGAAGCAATCAACATTACATAAAACACGCCAGGGGGGCTAGACAAGTTGCATTTTGACATTCGAATCGACAAACAAAATGTATGGAAATGGCACATGCTTTCGGCAAATCCGGCTGTCACTAATGTCATTTACATACATTTTGTTTCTATTCGTTTGGCGATTCAAATGTCAAATTGCAACTTGTAGGTCCCTTGATTCATTGAACCACGAAAAAAAAAGAAAAGAGGGTTTGGAGAGGTAGTGTACGTATTGATTTTAAGTTAACAAAACAGATAAGTATACAGGCAATCTGTGCTTTCACAAAGATTATAATATACCTACCTAAACAAAATTATTATGTGCCAACGAGTTGCGTATGTAAGCAGGTAGGTGCATTTTTACATTTATTTTGAGTCGCATTATTGCGCAATATTTGCCAAGTTTTTTTTTGTTATACCACTATGGTGGTAAACTAGCATACGGCCCGCCTGATGGTAAGCGGTTACCGAACTCTATGGACGCTTGCAACACCAGGAGTATCACTCGCGCGTTGCCGACCCTAAAAACCTCTTATGAATATTGCCATTATGCCATTATCTGTATTTAAAATTGACAACAGAAATAGATAAACAGATAAAAACTAATTCAAAAAGCAGTGCAACTTTTTAAATCTAAAATTTTATAAAGAGGCAATGCAAAAGAGTACATAGTTAATCAAAGCATATTACTTTTAAATCGCCTCTTAACTTACGAGAGCCGAGTTAATGGGTGCCATTTTTCTTTGGTGCAAGACTACAATGTATTTACCAGATTAATCCCATCTGTACCAACCAGGGAGGAGACTTTTATTGCACAAATGGGCGTCTAGATCTTTATAATCTGTTATATAGTAGGTTATTTAACAGATTATCAAAACATAGACGCTATCCTTAGTCTCTTTGAGGGGCCTGGCTTTGTCTAAGATACAGAAGACTGGCATAGTCTGTTGACAGCGGTAATTATAACTAGTGACGTGGAAAAGGACTACTTCAAAATCTCCGAATTTAAAATCATCTGTGCACTATGGACGGAACACAGGAGGGAACCTCTCCAAAATCGACGGCTTTTGTACCCCACTAGGTCAAACAAATTAATTCTTAGGTTAAGATAAAATAGAGATTTTATTTTACTGTACCTATATTTGCAAAAAAAGAAAATCCAAAACAATAAGGAGATTCTATTATGCTTTTAAATATCAATCAACCTCTTTAATGTTCATCAACCTCTTTGTTGATTTAGATTGATTGTTTAACAAACAATTTCATGCAATTGGAAACAAAATAACGGATAATGCTCCTATTTTATTTTCTGGCTTGAATAAACTAGGAACCTACTTGTGTTTTAAGAGCGTTTTACAAATGGCGGCTGCTGTAAGCGCCGTCTGGGGAGGTCTGCCTGTCTGTCTGTTGGTGCAGCTTGAACGACCAAGTTTTGAGTATAAGCCGGATAAGAAATAAGGTTAAGCGTTATTTTTAACCTCCCACACGCTTAGAATGCAACCTATGCGAAAATGTGCAGTATGCAGGTGCATATATGACTATTATTGCCATCCTTTTCGTTTCCCAAAATTTTTTGCAAATTAGAGCAGGTAAAATATAGTTTTACGAATTTTACGAAAAAATTAATAAATAAATAAATAAATAAAGCTGAAGAGTTTGTTTGTTTGATTGAACGCGCTAATCTCCGGAATTACAAGTCCGATTTGAAAAATTCCTTTAGTGTTCGATAGCCTGCTTAACAAGGAAGGCTATAGGCTATATATCATCACGCTATGACTAATAGGAGCGGGATAAATCAACTTCTACGGGAACGAAGTCGCGGGCAAAGGCTACTATCAATATAACGCGATAAAATCCGTAAAAAGTAGTTTTATTTTAATATTTACTATTCGCATAAGTGTCAGCAATCAGTATTTAATGTGGTTGTCAAGGTTACAAGGTAATTTATTTCGATTAACAGACCACTAGACCGAAATTGGCTACCTCGTTATCTTAGTGGTCGTGAGCGCGACTGTTACACTTGAGGTCCTGGGTTCGATTCCCAGGTCGAGCAGTGTTATTGGCTATTGCATGGAGCCTATAGATCTGTATATAGCGGCGCACTGTGAGTGTAGGTACATTAGTACACCTCTGCCAAAGCCTTCGGGGAATGCAGGCGTGATAGTCTATACTAATATTATAAAGAGGAAAGATTTGTTTGTTTGTTTGTTTGTTTGTAATGAATAGGCTCCGAAACTACTGGACCGATTTCAAAAATACTTTCACCTTTGGAAAGCTACATTATCCCCGAGTAACATAGGCTATATATCATCACGCTACGACTAATAGGAGCGGAGTAGTAATGAAAAATGTTGCAAAAACGGGGGAAAAAATTATAAGACCACGCGGGCGAAGCCGCTGGCGGGAAGCTAGTATATTATATAATTATGCACTTTTTTTACCATTACCACCCTTCACATACTATAATACAGAAGATCATACGATTAAACTGTTATCGTAGTATCGATGAAAGATAACATAATATATTACGTATGAGATAAAAAGCTGTCTCTCCACAAGAAAGTTGACAAGTACAGTCAACAACGAAAGTCGTTGAACACAGCGAAAGATTAAAAACATCACAGTACCAAAACTATTCATTTGATTTTGACTTAGGTAAAACATATAATTGTCGTCCATTATGAGAATTTGTACTGCCTTCAAGGGTCAGTGAATTCTGAATATTAAAGATGTTAAAGCGTTTTGAAGATTTTATAGTGTTCAGCTACTTTCGATGCTGACTGTACATAATTCCCTGAGTGCGCGAAGTTTCATCGCTCGCTTTTTGTGCTAGTTGTTGTAATAGGGTATTTTTATCGACTGTTCTCGATATACTAAAATGATTTAGGACCTATTTAACAGCTTACTGAAAAGTTCCCGCTTAATTATTTGGCAGATGAATTTATACAAATGTTGTTGCAATTTTAAATTATTTACGGAGGTTAGCGTCTATCCAGAGGTGGTGGAACAGGGCCTTAATATTCTAATTATTACCATTAGATGCTTAATTTGAAATGCGATTAAATACAGCTATAGGATTAAAAGATACACATAAATTAAAAATTTAGAAAACCCTCGATACGAAATGTAATCCGCTATTTTGTGGCGGCGGCCATCTTGGACCGATTTTCATCAAACATAGTTAAGAAAACTCCAGACTAATTCAACTTTCAAATAAAAAAATAACAAAATCAAAATCGGTTGATCCGTTCGGGAGCTACGATGCCACAGACAGACACACACACACACAGACACGTCAAACTTATAACACCCCGTCGTTTTAGCGTCGCGGGTAAAAATACACTCGATTTCTGTGTATTCAAATTATGTAAAGTTCTTCTTTGGGTTCTTCTCCAATCACTGAAGGTAGGCCATCAACTCCGCATATTTCTCTGTCTTTGGCGAGGTGGAAGAGTTCAGGAGCACTAAACTCAAGACAGTCATGACAAATTACGTCAAATAAACTCTAGTTAAAATTAGACGCTAACATAACTACTGTACATAAAAATAAAGTAGTCAATACAAACGTACACTAACCGTCGATTAGTTCATGATCATTTTTATTTTTAGGTCCTGTGTTTGAAACCCGGGTCGAACCAATTGTTGTTGGGTTTTTCTGAGAAACACTCAGTAGCAGCTCGGAGTCTGGATTGATGGCAATAGGCTAGCCCCCTATTAACCTTTGGGGAATATAGGCAAGGTGGTATGTTTAACGCAAACAACAGAATTGTATCAGTTTAACAAAATAATTCGGGTCGTTTCGCTTTACACACTTACTCCAGCGAGCATATAACACCTTTCAAACTAGTCTAGAGGGAGCTGCCTGTCTGTCAAGCTACAGCTGCAAGTAGCTTTAAAGTAAACGGGTACCACAAATTTGTTTTATACGGGATATTTTTAATTCACATAATTGAAATAATACTACTTTTTATGGATTTTATCGCGTTATATTGATATTATTTTAATCCCTACGTTTCGGACCCTTTACAGCGCCCATGGTCACGGGTGGCAGTCACCCACACCACAATAATTGATACTATTAATAAAACTACTTTTTACGGATTTTATCGCGTTATATTGATATATGTATAACGCGATAAAATCCGTAAAAAGAAGTTTTACTTCAATGTCTAGTAATCTCGTAAGTGTCAGAAATCAGTTTAAAAAAATATTTGTAACTTATCCGTATTAACGTTAAAATGTGCGCACACGCGTTTAATTTGCACTTCACAGAGATCCGGCCATCAACAAACCTCGTAAAAACTGACGTTAGACACACATTTTTTATAACGAGAGATATAAAAGTTATATGTGTTATGTGCCAGTTACTTAGTCATAAATATTAAATTAACTTGATTTTTGCGTCTCTTGCGTGCTTGTTGTTTTCTTGTGAGAAGTTATTGTAAGTATGATAGCAGTATAGGTACATTTATGTGTTGTAGGTATTAATACAACAAAGATTACAGTATTATCTAGCGGGGAATATTATAAGTTCTGCCTTCAAGCGTTCAACTAAAGTCGCAATCATACACGCAATCTTCTTATTTGAATTTATAAATGTAATTGTACTAGCTCTACATATATAACAACGCAAACCAATTAAAATAGTGTTATAGCCATGTTCGCGACTGCTGTTATAGGGGTTCTGAGTTCGATCCCCGAGTCGAGTAAAGTGTTGTTGGGCTCTTTTGTGAAATTCCCAATAGCAGCTCGGCGTTTGGTTTCATGCCCGGCTAATGTCAGTAAGCTCGCCCCCTATTACATGGGACCTAAACATACCGGCAAACTGTGTACAGGAGGAATACATACATACATATACAACATACTGTATTTTACCATTGGTGATTTCGCATTTATCTTTTATACAAAATAAAATTATATCTTCATTTTAACATAATGCGTTTATATTCTTATTTTTGCTAACGTTACAACATAATACGGTTCTCACCACTGATATTTAAAACGACATTATCTCACCAGCATCGTATAACCGAGACACCCTACTCATAACGCCGCATCTACACAGTTGTGACGTGAAAATATTTATCCCGCACCCATTGTGAGCACTTATCCTTATTCCTCCTTGAATTTTATACGCAACGCGAATAAGCACTGTTCGCGGGCATAGAATAAGCCATGTATGGTAATGTAGTTTCCTCAAAAGCCTCCCTAGAAGCCTCTTTTCAGGATCACGGGGATTTTTTCTAGATACAACGTTTTTAGATTCAAATTGTGTCGCTAAAGTGGCACTCCTGTCAAATTGTATGAATTATTCAACGTGGGACTTAATTTGAATGAGAGGTTTTTTTACAAAAGTATTCATGACCTCTTTACCGTGACTGATGTTTTGTTAATTCTACTACGAAATCACGCGGTTTCACTCCCTTGGTTTTTCAATTTGGTTAAAATGTTTTGAGATGGAAAAACGGTATAATCCGATAACAATAGTTGAGATTGACATTGAGATAAATTTCTGACAATTGTTTCGTAACTCAACTCCTTCCTAGCATTTTACAATCATGCTGGGGTCGGCTTCCAATCAGATACGGCTGAATATCAGTATTTGAGATTGATTTGAGAGACTGCCATTAGATCCAATTTCTGGGAAATACCAATAGTCGAAGGATACTCGTTGTCAGACTGACCGCGATAAGCGTAACTTAACCGTGCAGATCAGTTGATCAGCGTAGTTATAATTTAGTCACGAGCCTCAGTGTAGAAGAAGAAAAAGCGTAGCTCAATAAAGCTCAAAAGTCTTGGGCACACTGGGGTAAGCCAAAACTATATTTTCTCTTTAAAACAAAGTTAGACTTGATGAATTTCTAGTAGAAAATCATCACGCTCAATAAGCTAAGTCTGACTAAAGAAAATGTAACCGTAACTTTTGTCTCCGTTTTACCCAACTACAAAAATGAGTTTATTAATTCGGCTTTATATAATATAACAAACTACTCTGTTGTTTATGAACTGATTATAACAATAATGTGTTGTTTTGCTAAATAAAATATTTTTGAGCTGGTTTCAATTTAGGGTCTAACCTTCAGTTCTGAATAAGATATTGTTATAAAGGCTTCAGAATTTTTGAAGTCAGTTTTTATATGACTCCAATTTTAAGGACCAATCTACGAAGGTATCTAATAATCAAGGCTTTGTTTGACTTAAATAAACAGCAGAATGTTTGCACTATATTAATATTAACTGAAATTATTAAAGTAATCTGTCAAATGTTGATCAAAAACAAAGTTTGAAGTAACGTTACTGGTACAATCATGCTAATTGGATTTCAGTGTAAACTCGTTGCGGAAGTTGAATGGAAGTTTCTAGAACCTAGTACTACAGAGAGGAACTAGTGGACTAGATGGGTAAATAAAAACTTTGATGTTGAAGTCAATGTTGGACTTCTGTTGCACCTGAACGTGCAAATTATAATGTGGATGTGGACGCAGTTGACTTTGTGTATAATTTGGGTCCCCGGGTCCTCAAGTGAAACACTGACTCACTTATCAATATGTATTTATTGCACTGTACTACTATTTACAATAACAATAATACAATTAGGCTTCAAAAACACAAAAAAATCTGAACTGTATGTACTTTAGATGGTAACGAAACCTCTATTTTAATTTACTCAGTTTTTTTATTTTTTTATTTTACCTCTATTTTTATTTCTGAGTCACGCTTAAATAACTATTTTTTTGTTTACCTCGGCTGAACTTTTGTTATTTATGATATGTAAATAATACTCATCGAGATAAATTTCAGCCAACTCTCCGTATGAATTCATCATTCTCCGTCCATTGGTGAAAACTATATGAAACTACGATTTGGTAGTTTTTAGGGTTTATCGCGTTTAAACAGACAGACAGATGGACAGATAGTAGATTGGACTTGGATTTTGTTTAATAATTATTCTTTACATTGGTTTTGGTGGGCAAGAAAGAATATTCTATCTATTTATCTATTATATATTATGTACTGATTTTCTAAGTACAAGACTGAACTGACTACGTACTCAGCGTTCCTATAATAGATATTAAGCAAAGATGAGATAAATAAAAAAATAAAAAGTAATAAATAAACAGACGGATGCTCAAAGATCCAGAATTCAATTAACTGAGATCAGGCTTCAGTTTTCGCTTTAATTACGTATCTCTTTGATTCCGTACTTATAGGGCGCCATTTTAATATTATAGTTTAAGAGTCAGGTTTTCAGATACCTGCATTATTTTTTTGTCTCAGGATATTATACATAAAGATTCCTTCTGCTATTGCATGTGCAGTCTATGGAACTATCCACATTCATTTAATGTTCTTAAGCAGAAAATAGGAAATTGCCGCAATGCCCGTGCTGAAACCCAGATTGTATTAGGCAAAAGGCCTGCAAAAATATCCTATTAACTGGCGCCCAAAGCATACCAGCGAATTGTGGGCTACTAGAAGCACATCGCTAACTCTGTGAGAGATAAATTACAGTAAGTTTTATAGTTTACTGATTTCTGACACTTACGCGAATACTAGACATTGAAATAAAACTACTTTTTACGGATTTTATCGCGTTATATTGATATTATTTTAATCTCGACGTTTCGGACCCTTTACAGCGTCCATGGTCACGGGTGACTGGTGAAACGTCGGGATTAAAATAATATCAATATAACGCGATAAAATCCGTAAAAAGTAGTTTTATTTCAGTTTTATAGTTATTAAATTAAATTAAAAATCTAAAAAACCCCGACACAAAATGAAAAGAAAAATGTAACTCGCCATTTTGTGGTGGCCATCTTGGATTTGAAATTTGTTATAATGCATAGTATTCTACTAGTCAAGTCCTTTCATTTGATACCCATATTGAGTTGAGGGTTTTGTGGAAAAATATGTACCTCATCCTCCATTTTGTTGCGGCGGCCATCTTGGACCGATTTTGATTGAACATAGCTCAGAACACTCCCGACTAATTCACATTTCAAACGAAAAAAATCAAAATCGATTCATCCGTTCGGGAGCTACATATAACAGTCAGTTTTGCGTCGGGGGTTAAAAAGAGGTACCTATCTATAAAGTATGCTTGGTGACTCGAAGCTCCTAGTCTATAGCAATCACTTTTCCTTTGACTGCCACACGAGGACACGTGTCACCGCTTTGTATATATACTTCCAGCTGACGGCAACACTTGTTAATTTCTACAGTAAAGATATTATTATAATAATATATTATTTTGTGTGTGATATAGGTTAGTGGAGCATGCGAGGGTATAGCGAGACAATGGCGGGTAAACGTTTGTTAATTTCTATGGGTATTTAAACGAGAAAACAAGCGGAAACTTGGGTGTTTTACTTTATTATGCGTACTGTTTGGTAGCAAGTTGCCCTGTGTGGGGACGCCTTAGAATAGAATTCCTCACTGCCATTCGATCGACATTTCGTAAGAGATCTTACTTGCTCTGTGGTATGATCTCTTTGGCTCTGACTGGCTGGTGACCGCCCTTACGTTGCTATTAAGATTATCCGCGAATAGTACAGAATAATTATTTCACTGCCTGTCTCATTGGTCTAATATGAAATGAAATGATATTTATTTCTGTAAGTAGATCGTTTAAAGACACTTTTACAAGTCATTATGTTTTAAAAAAAATACATTGACATATCGAGACCCCTCCGTGCTTCGAAGAGCACGTAAAGCCGTCAGTCCCGGTTGTCATACGAACACCTATGTCAATCGTTAGTGGTAGTCAGAAGCCCAAAAAAGCCTGACAACGAATCTCCTTCGAATATCAGTATTGCCTAGAAATTGGGTTGCGGAGGTCTGATGGCAGTCGCTCCGTGTAAAATACTGATATTCAGTCGCATCCTGGTTAGACTGGAAGCCGACCCCAACATGGTTGGGAAAAGGCTACGACGAAAAAGGTCTTTAACCCCAAATTACCTTAAAACCTTGACAGCCAAATTACACGATGAATATCAAATAAATGTGATTTATGAATGGCAGAATGAGTGGCATTCAGAATACTAAGATGATGGGTGTTAGACCCGCTGGCAAACAGCCCAGCTCATTAAATAAGATGTCTATTAGCCCATAGCCATTAGTGATATGGAGATCTAGTAGGCTGTATAATATATTGTTACCAAATAGTTTACTTACGTATTAGTTGGCTACAGTATCTAGATAGACGAATAGTTTTTTTAAATAAAAACTACGCCCGAGTCATTTCAATAAATAGTGGGAGGGTTAAAGTAAATGTTTTACCATGGTATCTGGTTTTAATAAGGTAATAATTGACTAATTTTTTTTTATTAAAATCGGTTCAACCGTACAAAAATTGTGTAGAGAAAGCGTATACCTACTATATTGTGTTGTGAAGGCACAATACATGCCAGTACGTCATACAAATTCTAATACTGGCGCTCCTTTTGCGGGAAAGAGAGCATCCGTGTTCGATACATTGTTTCTTGATAATCTAATTAAGTAATGATAATGCCTTTACGAATGAAAGCTGTTAATAATCTTAGATATCAACTGATTTTTATTAAGCCAAGAGGCCCTTTGTACTACCATTCTTGGTACTAAATGAAACATTACAGAAACCTGTAAGTATCGAAATGTTCAAATATTCACTTTTTTTAATAACAATATTGATGAGTATCAAAAATGATAACAGAAATGATTTCATAAAAATATTAAAAAAATCCCCATAAAAATAAAGAAGCGATTTTACTTAGAGTTGGCGGAAATGAAAAATGACAAAGCTTGCAAATTTATTCAAAGACTATCCTTCTCACGCGGACTCGTTCGTGCCTGTCCGTAATTTGGCAAATATTCACAATTTATTACTCAACCTTCGCTCCCTGGGATCAGCTGAATTATAAATGTCACGTCGATCTCAGGGTCAAATGTCAATGCACACTTACAGAATCGAAGCGAACCGAAACGGTTCTAAAACTGCACGATTGCGGAAGATGTGCTTCTTTTTCATTGCTTTTTTACCTTTTGAAGATGCAATTTAATATGCTGTTGTATTTGACCAGCCTCATCAGAGGTTGTAAACGTGACTACTGAGCTATATAGAGCGAATCCCTGGTCGAGCAAATTGTTATTGGGTTTTTCTGTATAAATTAAAAACAGCATCTTAGAGTTATAGGATAACCCTATAGGAAATATAGGAATGACGGGTGTGTTATTTTGTTATTATACCTTTTAGAGTGTAAATATGAGTCGCTTCGATGCGCTTCGACTGTGCGTGTCAATGGAAGTTGAACCTGACAACTCAGAAACCAAAAAAGCCTACAAAAATAGCATATTAAATGTCTACAAAAAAAAAAACTGGCAACGACCCTTAACAGTACAGCCAAGCACAAAACAAAATCGGAGAACAATCTGTGACAGCCTGTACGCGACATATATTAGAGGCAACATGTCACGTGACGTCACTGACAGGGGAAAAAAGTGTGTTGACCTACCGTCATTGTGTGTCTTATGGGAGCCAGGGTAGAAGGGAAAATAAAAATAAAAGGAATGTACGGGATGTATAAAATATAAAGTAAACCCGTTCACGTTTTACTGTGATGTAGTAATATTATTTTATTTTCAAAATTTTTCAAGACAATGAATTGACTGCTTTTTAAGTTTTGGCAGCATAAACATACGGAAATTGAATTTTGATTTATGTGGATAATTAATTGAGAATAGTATAGTATAGTCGAACGGCATCATGGCCTGTTAGTCTTGTGTTTGCCAGTGCGGATGTGGAGGGCGAGATCCTGTGTTTGAGAATTCTAAGTAGCAAATCGGAGTTTGGATTTGGGCCCGGTTACTAATATTGACTTAGACAGTCCAGCGAACTGTAGATCCATAAACATAGCTCTAGTGTTAATAGAACCACAAAAAGGTAACTCCAAATTACGGAAAGTTTCTCGCTAAAATAAATGGTCTTTTAATTGTGAAACTCATAACTAAATTAATTAAATCTCTAGTTGTTGCCTACTCTGTGGAAAAAGCCATTCGTTAACAAAGAGGTCACTACAGAATACAATTTTCAAATATCGATCTGTTCACTTAATAAAAACAAAACAGGAAAGCAAGGCGCTATTCCTGAACGAGGTGACTTGTGCCGCCCAACCACTTTATATAATCCTTTGATCGCATCTTACACCCCTAGGTGGACGAAACCTCTTACCGTCTACCTGTACCTTACATCATTAAAAAAGTATAGATACAGCTATGAAGGACAAAGTAACAAGCGTGACAAAAGAAGCGCGGAAAACTTTCAGGGGTGTGCGTGTGGGTTGGAAAAGAAAATGCCCATTAATGTGTAGGTGGAGACCCAAAGGTCTTTGGGAATTTTCTACTACCGATCACCGATCAGTGTCCTATTTACGGGTCCCAATTTAAAGTTTGAAGAACTCTTCCTTCACGTTTTTATAAACCAAACTATACTCCTACATTCAGTTTCGATTTCCGGGTCTAGCAAAGTGTTGTTGGGTTGTTATTTTATAAAGAAAAAAATCGACTGGCGAGCTGAATTAGAACCTTCTGGTTAAATACACCAGACGCTATGACCTCTAAGCCACTGCAACTTCTACAGCCTAAGCTTCTAACCAGCCATACGCCAGGTCAGATTTTTTTCCTTCACATTTTAAATTTACGTCTTAAGGTGACGGTAGGTTGTTGTTGGGTTTTTCTGTGAAATTTCCAGCAGCAGCTCAGAGTATGGATATGTAACATGGGCCCCAAATATACCAGGGAACGGTGGGTGTACAGGAAGGTATGGCCGCTGGGATAGGCAAAGGTATACGGACACTTATGCCTATATGGGAAATACAAGGGTAAGGCACGACTAGCGTGACTTATTAACCTAGCAGTGTTCAAGGCAGTGCAATTGTAAGGCAGGTAACCGTGCTGTATATAGACAGCAATTTCTAATATCAAGAGAGCTCGTAGAGGACAACATAAGCCTTCTCATTTATTAAATCAAAAAGGCGCACCGCTCCAAACAGTTGCTACGGATTCTTTGTTTAAATGGAATATTCCTCAGGAACTGACGTAACGCAGAATCCTTTAAAGATCCAATTGTGACCAGAACTGCCACGGGCAGACGACAGAAATGATTATAACAATTTGCTTAATACAACTCCGCAAAGGACCAGAGCTTAGTACTCTGAAAAGCGATTTAGAAGTTGTGAGCTAGAAACCAATTAACGTTGGAGTATCGTGCTAAAGTTGTATAGGTACGAACATATTCAAATTTTGAGATGGGGTGTCATAGTGAACTAATAAAAGTCGATTATGTTTAAAGAGTTCTTGTCAAGACAGACAAAGAACACGATAAAGTAAAGAAGTAAAGATTATATTCACTATTGTTAATCTTACATTATGTAATGTATTTTTATTTCCACTGCAGAAGAAGGAATGAAACGACGCCCTATCTATCGACTTCAGATCGATTTTAGTTCCTTATATGTCTACTAGAGGCGCTGTCATGATACAAATATTTTTCAACGCAACGCTAACCACAAGATACCAATTTATTAGAAAACTGAAACCACCATGCATCTTAGTTCCCGATAATAGATAGACGGTAATAATTCTTTAAAACAAAGTCCCTCGATTTTATAATTCCGGGTCCTTTCTCCCGGGATTAGTGTCAAGGGGATACGTCTCAAACTTTTCCCGCAAACAGGGAAACTTCGGGTCCTTTGATCCAAAGTGACGTGGAGAAGACAAATAGACGTGTCGTGTTCTATAGAAGTTATGAGGAGTTAGCAGATGATAAAGCGATCGGGTTTCCTAAATGGCTTTTTGAGTTGCGGATATTAGTGGATTAGATGTACCTATTTATAGTTCAAATAAATTTCAGAAATACGCTTGTGTCTATAAGAATTCTAGAGTAAGTTATAAAAAAGCTTTGGAAAACAATCTGATTACACCAGATCTATTCATCTACCCAATCAGCTACTACATTTAAGTACCTTTTTATTGATTCGCTTAATAATGTTACACATTTTCATAGATAAGTTACACGCACGATAGTCAAACATCTGTTGTATACAATATAAATCCGCAATATAACACAGCATTCATAAAAAATACAATCAGATGACAAATTAATCTAATGAATTCCCACATAATAACCCTTTTCACAGTTCTTTTAAGGTAGTTATTTAATTAGACACAAAAAAATATATAAGGCACTGACCGCGAAACAAAATTCATCTATACGTCATGAAGAATTGGCCAAAAATAGCTCCAGAACCATGGTATGTAGAAGAAAGAAATAAAGCTCTTTGTTCTTTAGCTCCTTTTAAAACAAAGAGCTCTCACAGCACATTACACTCTTAATAATTTTAACGTAAACAGCTTCCACGTGTTCAAATATTTGAAGTGTTCAATTATTAATGTCAGTAAACGTACCTATCTAAATTAATGTTATCTTCGTCGTTCGCAGATTGTTTTCAGTTTGAGTCAAGTAATAATGTTCGGTGTACAAACCCACTATAAAAAAATACTCATAGCAGATAGTTTTCTGCTCTTTATTTCAACGGTAGGTACTGTGGAGGCTCTCGTCCTCCACGGTACCCGGGCTTGTTGCAAAAATACTAGTATTTGTATTAGACTTTTATTATAGTAATTTGGAGTACTAAATCATTATACACGTCATTGTGTCCGTGACACATCTACTTCTAGAACATACAGCGTCAGTTATTTTTTTATATGAATACTTGTTGCCAGTATCAAACCAAATATTGGTAGCGACCTTCGTGGTCTCTACAGTACCTACTGTTTTGTGCCGGGATTAGAGGTGGGCAATGTTACTGGCAATTTAGGCATACATTTATTTATGTCCTGTGATTTTGAATATGGGCATTTATAGCATATTAATGCCTAAATTACAGGGCATTAATTTTTTGCCTGGCAATCGCGAACTGGGAGATTAAATGAATAGATTATTATTATTTCAAACTGCTTCGATAGTCTGGTCCTAAGCGCGACTACTACGCTCGAGGTTCTAGGTTCGACTCCCAGGTCGAGAAAAGTGTTTTTAAATGAAATTCTCTCGGAGTTTAGATTTGTACCCGGTGAATGGCAATAGGCTCGCCCTTTCAGGGAATATAGGCGTGAAATCAAAACTAAACAAATAAAATTGAACATTCGTCACAGTTCAGTTGGTACCGTATCCAGTAAACATATTACTGCGCTACGCTTCACTGACGTAGTTTAGACAATCTGATTTAAAAGCTGTATCTACTCTAAGCAAATTGAGTTCGGTGTTCATTGTTATCTGACATCGCAACAATGGATTATTGTCAAGTAAAAGACAAACTATGTTTTGATGTTTGAGATTTGTTAAATTAGTTTTATAATGTGATTATGGAAGGTGCTCACATTTCGCCTCAAATTTCTTTTGGTTTTATTCAAATAATAGGGCTACTGATTCCCAATTCAATACAATATTCAATTGTCAAAACTCAGATTGCCTGTATTTTTATATCTTTTATTTGACTTGAGCTTTCCGCCAGCGGCTTCACCCGCGTGGTCTTATATTTTCACCCCTGTTTTTGCATTACAACTCCGCTCCTATTGGTCATAGCGTGATGATATATAGCCTATAGCCTTCCACGATAAATGGGCTATCTAACACTGAAAGAATTTTTCAAATCGGTCCAGAAGTTTCGGAGCCCAATTACCCGACAACCAATATTATAGTATGGATCATTAGATAACAATTTCGTACTAAATTATAGCTATAAGGCCTATTTGTCGTTATGGATAGTGGTTAAACGCCGGATAAATTAAAAATGGAACAGAATTTGTACTAAATTATCTGCCAAGTAATTTAGTCGGTACAATAGTCTTTTTTTTTATAAAGGACAACGCCCGAATTAAGGAACAAGCCCTATGTGGCAGGGGACTTTACAAACATACAATAAACGGACACAAAGTACACCCAGACTCGAAACACATAGGTAACAAATATTAGCCTCGGGTGGGAATCGAACCCACGACATAGCAACGGTAGTGGTGAGATGACCACCACCCTACAGCCGAATCAAAATAATTATTAAAATAAATATTTTGGATTATAATGGATGGACTTAAAATGGACATTTGAGTATTAAAATTGTTTATACGCTATAGTAATTGTCGCAATTATTCTACCACAAACCAACAATGTGTTTGTTAATGATCTACGATTTGCGCAAAACATCATACAAATTGAATATGCCTAAAACGAGCGCTCTAGTTTGACGATTGAAGGATATTCCAGTTATCAATTTGACTACAGAAATAGCTAAAATTCCTGACACGTGTAAGCAGTCAGACAAAGGTTATAGAGTAGAAAGAACTTAGTATATATCGTAAAAATACTCTGGAGGAAAAAATAAATAATTTCTCGTCTTGAAGTTTTGATTACTAACAGCTACCCTACATTTCTGTTAATCATTGGCAATCCGATTCAATATAATAAATATTTTAATTTCAAAATAATTTCTCTCTTGAAACTAATAAATGTTGAAGCAAGGGCGTTGCTTGGCAGCAGGAAAGAGAGAAAGTGCATAAAGCAAAGACAATTGAAATTCCACATTTTGCAAATTGTTCCCGCTTCGCATAATTATACATATTGTTCCCTGGGATATATTTATAACAACTGTTTTTCTGTAAGGCCTGTTTATATACGCGATTCACTGCCGCTCCGGTACCAACAACTAAGTGCGTCATGCAGTATCCCTCTGAAATCTACGCGGATTTCCCCATGGATATCCATGGTAGAAAAATGGTAGATTTCAACACTACAATACCATGTTTTGCAGAGGTGTTGTGAATGACTCCACTTAAAATATGGTGGCATGTTAGTGTTCGTCGACAAATTGTCACGAAGTCTGGTTGAAGTTGAATTTTGACAGAACGAGACGAGTAGCTTGCACTGCCATGTTAGCACCGGGAGACATATAGCGATATCTCGTTTCGGGAAGAGACACGGCGACGAGAAACTTATTTCACGCTGCGCATGTTAGCCCCGCTGAAGTCGTGCTGTCAATAATGTCATTTCCATACATTTTGTGATACACACAAGCCCCCAGAAGCGTTGCTGATGCGTCGGTTGATTGAAAAGAAACATAAAGTACAATATGTCGTTGTAGCAGTATCATAGTTAATAGGAAAAAATATTTTACTATTTCCTGTTCCATTAAGTAAAGTATATTAAGTATTTTAGTGGCCGTCTTTCGTTCCATCCCTAGTGATATAGAATGCTAAACAAGGCCGTAAAGAATATTAACTAGGGGTGCGTCGGGAGCGTATATTAACGACAGCGAATAACGACATACTCTTTAAATTGTTGCGACAACATAACACTTGCGATTTTGCGATTAAATCTGTGTAAAGGAATACCTAGAGGTACCTAATATCCCTTTATGTATTGATAGGTGGCGCTAGCTACTGAAGATTGGCTAAACAGTATTGCAGGCATTGTTTTTAATCTATGTAACTGATATTTGAAACATAATTTATGGGAAATATAATTTAGTTTATTGTTAAACTATATATAATGTCATTGGTTTATTGTATAATGTTAAAGAGCGATGAATAAACTTTAATGTCGTTTCTTCGATTTTCAGGTAATGTTAAAACCGTTTTATTTATTTACTTAGTGTTTTTCTCAAATGTCAAAGCTAAAATTAAATCTTTGATTTTCAGAGCAACACATAGTTTAATTTATCATCTGAAAAACCTAATCATTCATTACATAAGAAATTGTCTTATATCTGTACTAATATTTTAAAGAAAAAAGTTTTGTAATTATGGTGCAAGTCTTTACAATGTGCAGAATATTTTTGTAACATAATTGAATTACCTGTAAATGCATGGACCAGATGGACGTTGGATTCATGTGATTTATAGCCTCACATTACTCGTGTGATAATAGTTTATACCTCTCAATATTTTTGCTGTAATATAAATATTATAAATAAGAAGTAGGAGAAGTATTCTGAACCATATCAACACGAAAGAAAATGTATCTTGCAAAGGCAAACCGACCAAATCACCCTGTATATCCAACCAATTCATTTCTCCAATATTCACATTTTTCAAAACAGCAGGAAATGCATTGAAATCACAATTTCAACCGCAATACAAACGTCCTTGGTACGCTTAATGAGCCGCCGTAGTTCCAACATTAAACGGCAGACAACCGACAATAAATCAACTCGGTTGCTTTGCATAACATCCGACGACAATAGCGTTTTGCGTCGCGTTGTCTGTAGCGCTGAGTTGCATCGTAGTTGAAAAATTGCATCTGTTTTATTGAGCTTCCAATACGATTGTTATCGAGGATAGTGAACGTGAGTGTTTATGACTTATACAACTGATATTAGAAGCTTTGTTCATTCAGCAGTTTAGTTTAAGGCTACGTATATTAGGCACGTATAGTGGTTTGATGACACTGAATTCTAGCCATAACGTATAGTAGGAAGTTAACCATACTTAGGTACCATAAACCAAATAAGGTCCCACTGCCGGTCGCGGGTCTTCTTTCAGAATGAGAGGGATTAGGTTATAGGCAGCTATGCTGGCGTAATGCGGGTTAATAAACTCCGCAAGCCATGGTTTCTTCACGATGGTACACTTATCACTTTCCATAACTTATTACTTGTACTAATAACATAACATAACTTAAAATACTAAATTGTAGAGTAGATATAATTATATAATTTTAAAATGTTCATTACATATACAAATTATGTATACTCTACAATTGAAAAATTGGAAGCGAACTATTTTTCGGGAAACGTTGTTTATTTAATTTTTTTTCCTCTAAATAGTTAAGGTTAGACAAACCGATTGTTGAAATTTTAAACACCGGAATTAAATCCTTGACGCATACGGTGTAAGACATTTTCACACGGAAATCATTAGTCAAGGTAAGACATAACGACAAATAAAATAGACAAAATAATTTAATTACCAGAAACGTACGATCTACTTGACGTATGCGATCACTCAGTCGCAAATGTGTGCTCTCACTTAAGACGGAGAAAGTGTAATTTTCCGTCAAGCGACATCGTCCCAAGCTTATGTAAATAAAGCCCCACACAGCGTAGTTTGGAGTGAAGTATTATATACTATACGTATACATACATATATGCAGGGTTGTCAAGCACCGGGAAGTTTGTTAGGCGTCTGTTAACAAAGGACGACCGAAAAAATGTTTGGAGTGGTTTAGCTATCGAAAAATACAAAAATAAAGTGAAAAGTTCAACCTGTTCAACTGAAACTGGACTGAATATAATTGGATCGGTTCCATGAAATTTGCGTATATGCAAATATAGATGGATAGATAGGATAAGTCTTCATTATATACAGAAAAATTATGCTATTAATAGGTAGAATTTCACAAAACATGGTGGGTTAATGGGTGGTCCCAGCGGCGAGCCTATTGCCATCAACTAGGCACAAATCTAAACAACGAGCTGAACTTGAACTCGACCACCACGCTAACTGGGCAGTTAAAATAATTAATTTGCTCCAAAATTTATTTTATGGTATAGGTATACGGCCAAAAGTTCATTCACCGTGGTGAAGGACATCTCAACTCTAGCACAGCCCTAAAGTACAGGACTGGGCTCACATTATTCAGTTACGTATATGTTAATACTTTAAAAAGTAGGATTACTTCTTACTATGCGCCAAGAATTTATTTCAAAGTAGGACTTCAACAAAAGTTCAAAACTATATACATAATACTGGGTGTCTCAGTGTCTGGTTAGGTTTTAGTCTGGGTAGGACGTTATTCTAGAATTTCTACATACATTGGAAAATAAAAATGTGCAGTATAGTAAAAACTATATGTAGCCTAGCTGGCGTAAGCACGACCGCTACACTTGAAGTTCTGGTATCGATTGCTGGGTCAAGCAATATGCTATCGGTTTTTTTTGGAGTTGTCTTGGATTTGTGTCCGGTTATTGGCGAAAGGCTCACTCCTTAAACCTGCTGATATGCACAGACAAACTATTTTTAGTGAAAATACGAAACTAGCATAAGTCGGAGAACGAAAAACAATGTTTAGTTTATTACGAGAAAAGTCGTTGCGCAAACCTTGTTTGTTATACTGTGGTTAACAGTATTAGTCCACAAGTGTGTCTGGAATAGAAAATATACGGGTTAGCAATTAACGAAGGTTTTAGAAACTAAAATTATATTAGGATTATTTCATTATGAAAATTAGTTTTAGCTCGCTACTGCTAACTAGTGTTGCAAATTAGGTTCAAGCAGATTATATTAGTCAATTAGTCAAGTAATTGCGGTTATTTTCATTGGACGGGTTGCTTTGTTGTAATTTATTTGTAACTAGTATTTAACCACGTCTCTGCTCGTGTAAAATTTAGTTTTTAAAGTAATTCTGGGAACACGCGATCGGATAAAAATGATCATTTGCTAATTCGGAATATAAGCGTAGGTTAGGTCTCATTAAAGTTAAGGTCTCATTAAGTGGTTCGAGTACCGGACTGCTGATCACGAGGTCGTGGGTTCGATTCCCACAGGACACAAATATTTATGTGATGAATCAAGTATTTGTGTTTGTCTGGGTGTTTCCTATGTATAATAAGTATGTATTTACAAAAAAAAGTAAATAAGTATTATATCCATTGTATAGTACCCATAGTAGCTCGCAAGCTCTGCTTAGTTTGGGACTAGATGGTGCTGTGTAAAAATGTCCCCAAAGTATTTATTATTATTATTATTTATTATTATACAAAACAATTTAGCTTAATAGGAAATAAAAAAAACATTGGGTTAACTCTTTCTGTCAAAAGAAGACTTGAAAATGGACTAAGTTTAGTATCAGGTATTTCCCATATATACCAAACATTTTCGGTTAACTCACAAAGTTAAGAGGTAACTTAACGGTTACTGCCGCGCCCATAACCCACAGGCCGTAACTGCCACTAACTTGAGGACATCGGCAGAACATCGAACTTGAACACTTACCTGCCACCTCTTCATAACGCCGTGTAACTTAATGGCCCATACAGGTTTATTGTTGTTCGAAACATGTTTACCCAAATTCTATTGTATAGAGGAAAGAAGAAGGTTCAGTGATATTGTAGGCTTCTTCTACATCTATCTACACTAATATTATAAAGAGGAAAGATTTATATTTTTGTATTTAACGAATAAACTCAAAAAGTACTGGACCGATTTTAATAATTATTTCAGTGGTAGATAGCCCATTAATCGGGGAAGGCTATAGGCTAAATCCGTCACGCTACGACTAATAGGAGCGGAGTAGCAATAAAAAATGTTGCTAAAACGGGGAAAAAAATTATAAGACCACTCGGGCGAAGCCGCTGGCGGAAAGCTAGATTATTATAAAGAGGAAATATTTGATTGTTTGTTTGAATTGAATAGGCTCCGAAAATACTGGAACGATTTGAAAAATTCTTTCACCATTAGAAAGCTCATTACCAGGTAACATAGGGTATAATTTATAAGAAACTAGCGGCCCGTCCCGGCTTCACACGGGTAGACATTACCGGAACCAGCATACAATGTTTTATACAACCCTAGAATACCGAAGTCTCTCAGAACGTCAACGTCATACACAGGGCCCCCGTGACGAAAACCAGTGTCTACTATCTTCGTACAGCTTATGCTACCCTAGTACTTTCCATCAAATTGCTGAAGTTTGTCATCATTTGCCCCCGATGTCAAAAAAATGTGACGTCCCACGGGAACGGGATAAAAAGTATCCTATGTCCGTCTCCTGGTTCTAAGCTACCTCTCCACCAATTTCTAGCGAAATCGGT
The DNA here is from genome assembly GCA_946251955.1 of Acronicta psi. Lineage (NCBI taxonomy): Eukaryota > Metazoa > Arthropoda > Insecta > Lepidoptera > Noctuidae > Acronicta > Acronicta psi. The sequence goes on along the minus strand of OX276475.1, from coordinate 990,257 downwards.
TTAGCCGTTCTTGAGTTATAAATAGTGTAACTAACACGACTTTCTTTTATATATATAGATACCCACCATAGACCACGCGAGCAAATCCGCTGGCAGAAAGCTAGCGATATATATATATCGGAATACGAGCAAACGAGCTACCTGATGGTAGTCCTCGCTGCCTAACACATGCACCACAATAGGTGTGTTTCTTCTATCTTGCCGACCCTTAAAATTCTTTACAGACTACATCCTATGGAGACGCAATAACTGAGAGGGCGAACTGGCTCACGTGCAAAAGTTGTAACATTAAGTCTACCGATGCCGATATTAAATTGGCCATCTACTGGGCCCAAATTATATAAATTAAACAAATAATTTTACCATTAATAAGAAAAGAAGAAGTTAGAATACACACACTGGTGCAATACGACAGATTCCAACTTCAGGGTAGTCGGCCAGCCAGTCAGATTCAAAGAGGTCTTTTCTTCGAGCAAGTCAGAGATCTTTTCTTAACGCTGCACAACGTTTTTATTTAATCATGGTTCTTCTGATTTTATTTGCTCACTGGCACCTACATAAACTGTTATGTATGTAAATATGATCCAAGTTTCGAATACATGGATTAAGGTACTGTAGATCATGGCCCGGATAAGAAGAGATTCAGACGTTTAGAATTTCAATGAAAATCATATTAAATTTCCAGCTTGGATTTAGTGGCAGATTTCAATTTTTCTTTAACATAATACGATAGGCTCAGGCTCACTTGGGGTACTCGTGGTTAAATAACAAGTGTTCAAATCGATTAATGATGTTCAGCAGCACTTAACACGATCAAATGGTAGTGGCCCAGTAATGAGTTGGAAAGAAAAGAGATAGAATTAGTTTTTCAGCTTCAATTTAGCAATCTGCGTAAGGATTTAAAATTGTGTCTGTAATCTACATAATCTACATATAGTATAAAACAAAGTGGCTCCAGTTATTTATGCGCTTATATCTTATAAACTACGCAACATGCAGTTTTCAGTAATAGATAGAGTGATTCAAGAGGGATGTTTATATGTAGTACTTAAACATGCATAATATAGGTAGGTAGTAGAGAAAAGCAAGAAATATACTGCACCACATTAGTATATACATTGCACCCGTACGAAGCCGGTACGGGTCGTTAGTCTAAAATATTATAAGATTTGAAGGGTTAAAATTCTTGTGCTATGGTGTGTCCACTACTTTAATTTAATTGTAAATGTGGGTTTTTTTTCGAAGAGTGCTGGGGGTTGGCAATTGTAAACGTTAAGCCTGCTTGCATGTCCCACACTATTGTGTGGGACATGCAGGCTTAACGTTTAACTTGAAACTTGAACCTTTTCTGATTAAAGTTTCATTAAAATAATAACAGTGATTATCATTGTGGCTGATTTTTTACTAACATTTTTAAACAATCATTTTTGTTTTCTTCAAGTAAAATTAAATTTTCACATAATCGGATTCCCAATAGAATTTATTCCTAAACACGCTTTCAAAAGAAAAATATTAATAAAATATCTAAAATTTTCAATTAAGGATTACTAAATTTATACCTTTAAACAAAATAAAATAATGGTAAGAAAATTCCATTAGCAATTTTTAATTGAAACTTGTCAAGTTTGTTTCAAAGTGAACGGATTTCTAATGGACCAATAAATCGCTAGAGTAATTACTTTATAAGTTTAATCGATCGTTAATGGGTAATATAATATGCAATAGCAGATCACCTAAATATTAATGAGCTGCAAGTTTGAATACGTACAATTACTTCAATTTGGATATACTCTACTATCGTAAGTAAATTGCGCAATACAAGGATACAATTAATAACAGTAGGGTATAACATGAAAATCAAATCAATCAGTCAAATCTTACGTAGAATAAAAGCGATAGAGTCTAACATAAACCTCCTAGCCTTTTTTCCCAATCATGTTGGGGTCGGCTTCCAGTCTAACTAGATGCGGCTGAATATCAGTATTTTACATAAAGCGACTGCCATCAGACCTTCGCCACCCAATTTTTGGGCAATACCGATATTCGAAGGATAAACTGGTTGTCAGGCTTTTTTGGCTTCTAACACTAACGATTGTCATAGGTGTTCGTATGACAACGGGGACCGACAGCTTTACGTGCTCTCCGAGGCACGGAGGGGTCTCGATGTGTTAAGAATGGTCACCCATCCACACTGACCTCGGCAAGCGTAGCTTAACCTTGCAGATCGGTTGATCGTCATTGCTATAACTTAACCACGAGCCCCTCGATAGAGTCTAACAACCTCATACAATTATTTTCAAATTTCCGAGACAAACTAGCTATCGCACTACAAACTTGGAACTACAGAGGTAGCACGTGCCCCGTATCCAATGATAGCAACACAACACGTACCAGACGCAGTGGATCTCAAATGTAATTCAAATCCTCGTCGAATCTCTGAGATAAGTAGATTACGTGATATCAGGTGACCCTCGTCAGCCCTGTGTGGAGGCACAAGTTTCACGTTATTTGTATCGGAAGATGGACACCTACGAGTATATATAGATATACTAGATGTCCCGGCAAACGTTGTTTTGCCATATAGGGGTGGGTCATCCTTATCATTTAGGGTTAGGTATGATAAATCGATGTTGGTCGATTCTCAGACCTACCCGATACGCACACAAAATTTCATACAAATCGGTCGAGCGATTTCGGAGGAGTTTGGTAACAAACACAGCGACACGAGAATTGTATATTATAATAATATAATAATAATATCGTTTATTTCCTCCCACAAAAAAATAATAAGTACAAAATTAACTAACATTTTATAAACTAAACTTATACAATCAAATTTAGATTAAACACTATACTGAATATGGAGGTACAATATATTTGTGGGAGTCAGGAGACCAAACTAGGATACCCTGTGCTATGGACTCCTGGCCCCCCTTCTCAGAAGTTCTAATACATTTCAATATAATGCCATAAACCTACTATATTAATATTACCTACCTATATTAGATTTTTAAGTATTAGCCGTTCCCCGCAGTGTTATTAGCGTGCATCCAATTTATTAAAATAGGTAAATAAAATTTCTAAAATAATAGTAGTCTAAGTTACTCCTTATAACATTAGCTAACTGCGAGCGAAAGTCTCGTTAAAATCTGTCCAGCCGTTTCAGAGATTAGCTGAAACTAACACAGAGACAGACCGACAGACGGAAAAAAAAATTGATATGGTTTTTTTTATGTACCTAAGGACTGTATTATATACTTTCATAAATGCATTTAGTGAAAAGCTGTTAATTTGAAATTAAAAACAAAAACTTCAATAATATTAATGTGTATAGATTTAGAGATATAGATTTCGATTTATGTCGTCTATCTATCTCAAGACAGTTCTATTCGAAGTAAAGCGAAAATTTGCGTGTCAACTTAAAACTCACCAACACATTTTAGGCCACATTTTATTGTGCGACGGCAAGCCTATTTGCCATTAATCGGGCATAAATCCAAACTCCGTGAAGCTATGTGGAATTTCACAGAAAAAACCCGGCAACACTTTCCTCGACCCGGCAATTGAACCCCTTCACAGCAACGTCCTAAATGTATGACAAGTACCAGGATATCATAGGTATAAGGAAGCGATTACGTGCGTTTGTATCGCGCGTGACGTAACAAACTGTTGTTGGAGTAAACATGTCACCGCGAGGATTGAGCAGTAATTCAGCTCCATGTAAGTTGGGGATTCGAGGAACGGTACGAAAGTGAAATAACTATATGTCACTGGTTTCACACTATTTCGCTACTGTTCCCCGAAGGGTTAAGCTGAGGTATATATATATATAGGCGACGCGCAAGTGATACCGCTGGTGTTACAAGCGTCCATAGGCTACGGTAACCGCTTATCATCTAAAATACATCTATACTAATACAAGGTGGAAGGGTCATCGCCGCGCAAACGTCGTGAGAAATTTTCACTCAAGGTCAAAAATAAAATGACCTAGGTCATTCATGTAGAAAATGATCGGTTAATACAGATACTGTCATTTTAGAGCGCGCAGTGTATTGCTAAAAACGCGGTTATAACGCTCTGCGGTGAATGTTATCGCGCACGAAATAAATAAAATCATGATTTTCTAATTATGAATCTAATTTGGGTAGATAGAAATAATGTTTTTTTACGCATTCAAGTAAAAAAAACTGCAGAAAAAATTGAAAAATTTATGAAAAAAGTTACGGAAAATTTCAACGCAGGGGTGTCCAGAATCATGTACTGAACTCATGGTATTCGGATTTGCGTCGATGTCCCTTCCACCTTGTATTATAAAGCTGCAGAGTTTGGTGGAACACGCTAATCTCAGGAACTACTGGTCCGATTTTTAAGTTGTTTCAGTGTTAGATAGCTTTTTTAACGAGAAGGGCTGCATGTATATTATCATCCCGCTACGACCAATAGGGGCAGAGTATCAATTAAAAATGTTACAAAAACGGGGGAAAAATATCAACTTCTAATGGAACGAAGTCGCGGGTAGCTAGTATTTCAATAAATTGATTAAATACTGTACTAAATTGTAAATATAACATCCTCCGTAAACATCTAACTTAATTACGAATAACTAAGAAGAAATAATATGATTATTATGTTAACTTGATGGATATCGAAGCAACAATATCCAGCCGTCCAGCTCAGTATCTTGAAGGTTTTATTTTAAATCTGAAATCAATTTTATCTAAAACCTGCTGCACGATATTGCAGATCGTCCGGGCTGATGTTAGACTGTCAAGTTAGGCTATTCACTAAGTGTTCGGGTTTCGTATATTTTTCTATTCTTCTCTGTTAGTAAAAGGGGCAATATTTGCCAATATCACTTACAGATTAAAATATGTTTGTGTAATATAATCATTGTTAGTCCCCTGGCATTAAACATGGAATAAATGTTTTTAAGAGAGGTAGGGTACAGGCGTTTATGGCAGTGTACGGTAAATCTGGAGCAGCCCATCTGGGGAAGTACCTCCACCTTACTGAAAACTGCAGCCATAACACGACTCTACCAGAAGAAAAAGAGTATTTATAGCCTTTCTCTCGAGAAGACAACTTCTTAATTTGGCTTAATTAATTCGGCTTTAATTTTAGTTCAGACGTTATTTGACACCGCCACGCAAAACTGTTCGAAGTAAGTGACCATTGTTAAGAATTCGTAGAGGTTAAAAAAAGTTTTTTATTTTTGGGATTTGCCAATAGACTAAGGAACTCTAAATCTGGAACATAATAATGTATATGGTAATAAAATATCATCTCGCCGCAGCCAGCGATCGACCTTTTTACATAGTGACTGCGCACATTTTCATATCTCTCTGTTACTCGTCGACCTAATGCAATTTATATAATGGACGCTTGAGTAAAAGTTATGCTGGTTAGAACTATTTGCACTTACTAAGGTGAGTTTGTATGGTAGAAACTTGCATTTGTGACAGAGGGAATTGAAATTTGCTTGTAAATAAAAATGTGAATGATGATCTAGACAAAATATGACTTTTTATGATAAAATATAAATAAGTAAGTAAACTCGGCCTGGCGCTGTTTATTTTCATGTAATAGGTGTGAGAGTGTGAGTAATTTTTGCCCGGTTTATGGCAATACCATAAACCGGGCACAAATTAATCCAAACTACATATAAGTTGCTACAGAGACGATCACATAAAAAACCCAAAACAGTTTGCTCAATCCGGGAATCGAACCCTCTAGCGTAGCCCTACTACCACTATACCAAACAGGCAGTTTTCAGTGTGATTTTTTATTTTTTCTATACTATAATATATAATAATATAATATTATAAAGAGGAAAGATTTGTTTGTTTGTTTGTTTGTAATGAATAGGCTCCGAAACTACTAGACCGATTTCAAAAATTCTTTCACCTTTGGAAAGCTACATTATCCCCGAGTAACATAGGCTATATATCATCACGCTACGACTAATAGGAGCGGAGTAGTAATGAAAAATGTAGCAAAAACGGGGAAAAAATTATAAGACCACGCGGGCGAAGCCGCTGGCGGGAAGCTAGTATTTTATATATTTATTGTTATGGTACTCCAACGTGATCTCCTTTGTATTGTAATATGACGTTCCAGCATAAAGTTTCAGTAACGTATTTCCTACTTTAGAGGAACTTGGATGTAAGGATAATAACAGGCTTATCAACTTAGAAATTCTATTCATCCTTCAGTAAGCTAGCTCGATCGACACCTAACAATTTCGAGCATGAATTAGTCTTAGATAGTTAAACTTTTAATCGGTTTAATTCAATAACTTAATCGACACCGTAGTCTTTCCGACGAAATTGAGGTTAACTTTTCAGCGTAACCAGATGCAACTAAATATCAGTATTTAACACGAAGCGACTGGCATTACTTTGGCAACCCGATTTCTTGCAATACCAATATCTTATAGGTAGGTAGGGTAGATCTACTTTTTGGAACCGTGCAACTAGTTTGACTTTTCGAAAGTAGGTACCTATTGATATATTATGGTATATTTTAAATAAAACATTTGACTTTATAAAGTAGGACTAATGTTTAAGGTATTCAAGTTGTTATTGTGGTTTCTGTGGGCTGTGACAACCGGGACCAACGGCTTTAGCATAGGTATTCTTCGGTTTGTTTGAGTCGAGTCTTGGAAGATTTCTCTGTAGACATACATAAAAATGTTTTTATTTATATTACAACAGATATTTATACGACGTCTGTGGAATAGTGGTTTAAGTACCAGACTGCCCATCACGAGGTCGTGGGTTCGAATCTCACAAGACATAAACATTTATGTGATGAACTTAGGTGTTTGTGTTTGTCTGGGTGTTTCTTATACATATATTATGAATGTGTATTTCTGGTTTAAGACATTTATTTCTCATAAGAATATAACATACATTCATTTAACTGAGAAACACAAGATTGGCTTAAATTAAGTACATTTATACAAGTGATCAGAGCGGCAATATTACTAATTACTGTAGGTATATTGAAAACATTTACAGTAGCAATCATAATGTGGGTAAGTTTAAAATAATCGCATCAAAACTTTCACAACATTGCAGAAACTAATGCGGTGATAGCGACGGATGTATTACATGTCGAAACTCGAAACACTAGTTGCCATCGCAAAGATTCCATTATTTTTGTGGCGTATGCACTGTTAAATGGTTGTGTTTTTTTTTATATTTACTTATTGATATAAATATTATATTATCTTAATAAATAAAATCAATTTAGTTAAAATATTAGATAGATAAAATTGTTAAATTTGATTAATTATTAAATACAATAGTATGGAGATAAATAAGATAACTATAAAATATTTTATAGCATACCTAATTAACAATTGTTGTAGTATACATAATTATTATTATTGTTTAAAATTATATATAAGTCCGATTGATTATTATTTAATCGGATTCATTTTTGTTTAATATTTTTAACATTATTATTAATTATTATTGATTATAATTATAAATAAAACATTTTTATGTGAACGTATTAGGAATTATTTAATTTTTAATATGATATATTATTTATGTCTCTTTTTTATTTATTCTCCTTTTTGATTTGTATTAAATTGTACAGTTATGTTGGTTACGTTTCTAATATTATATATATTTATTATCATGATATTATGTTCATTTATAATAAATTATACATTGTTATTTATATATATATATATATTTTTTTTGTAGCGTCTTATGTAGTAGTAGTAGTGGTAGTGATACAGTATTATATATTCATTCAGGGTGCTGTTTTGAAGGTAATGTGATATTTCAATTTCTTCTTGAACAGTGATAAGGATTGGATCTCTTTTATGTCGTTTGGCAGTTTATTGTACAGTTGAGCACCTTCATACTTTATGTTTTTAATTCCATAGTTTGTACGGGGTGCTTGTAAGCATATATTGTTAGCATTTCGCATTAAACGTCGTTGAATTTGTGCCTTTTTTTGTAAATGTTATTTGTGTATGTATACATTTGTTCAAGATTTTTCGTATAAGTAAACACGTATTATATTTATACATTTGTGATATTGACATTAGGCCAGTTTTTTTATACACTATACTTGTCGGTGTTAGGTAGTTAAAGTGGAACAACATTTTTATTATTTTGTTTTGCGATGATTGCAATGATTTCAGATTTGTTTTAGCAGCTGAGCCCCAGAGTTCGATTAGATAGCAAAGGTGAGATTTAATTAGAGAGTTATATATGGTGTAACAGACAGATCTTGGAAAGCAACGAACAGTATGTCGTAGTTTACTCATCAGGGCAGACAGTTTTGTTTCTATTTTCTCTATGTGAGGTTTCCAAGTTATTTGACTGTCAAGAGTAAGTCCAAGATATTTTTCAGATTCTACTCTCGATAGTGTCTCATTATTGATGTAAAGCTTTGGACAGTCAGATATTTTCTTATTCTTGGCACTGAAAATTATATAATTGGTTTTGGATATATTTACAGTTAATAGATTGTACTGAAACCATGTCGCCAAAATATTTAGGTCGTTCTGAGCCTTAAGAAATACCATTTGAATGTCATCACCAAAGTAGAAGAGACTCGTATCATCCGCATAAAGTGTCACGTCACCGGATAAACCAAGCTCATGAATATTATTTATGTAGACGATAAATAGTAAGGGCCCAAGGATGGATCCCTGTGGTACCCCGTAGGTGATAGGTTGTGGTGTACTTTTAGCATTTAAAATTTTAACGATCTGGTGCCTGTTAGATAAGTATGATTGAAGCATATTAAGTGCGGATCCTCTGATACCAATAGTGAATAGTTTGTTCAGTAATAATTTATGACTTATTGTATCAAAAGCTTTTTTCAGATCTATAAAGACGCCAATTGCTATTTGTTTATTGTCTATATTGCTTTTCAGGTTAGTGACAAGGTCTACACAGGCCGAAAGAGTGTTCGATTTTGAGCGGAATCCGTATTGTTTGTTGCTAATGAAATCGATTGATGTGAGGTACTTATCTAAACGATTATAAAGAATTTTTTCAAATACTTTTGAGAAGACTGGAAGTACTGAGATAGGGCGATAGTTACTTGGATCTGCCTTACTACCTGATTTAAAAATTGGGCTAACTTTCGCCAGCTTTAGGGAATCAGGAAAATATCCATTTTGTAAGCAAGTATTTATAGTATTAGTCAATTTTTCTAAAATAAGATGTTTTATGGATTTTAATGCTTTACATGTTATGCCATCAAGACCAGTGCTCGTATTAGAATTTAAATTATCTATTATTTTACTAACTTCACATGTGGTAGCAGGGGTATATTTAGTTAATTCTTTCGATGTTATGTTTATTTGTTTATTGTACAGATTGGTGTAGGTGATATTATCGTGATAACCTTGCGGAATTATACTGGCAAGAGTAGAGCCTATATGAGAGAAAAAAGAATTAAAACAGTTACATATATTTTCTAGTTCAGTGATGGGTCCTGACTGTGTTTCGAGCTTCGACGGTGCACTGCTGAGTTTTAATTTGTTGGAACACAAGGAGTTAATGAGATCCCACATTTTGATCGGCTTTTTGTTGCAGTTTTTGAATGCTTTGAAGTAGTATTCACTTTTAGTAGTTTGTATCTTTTCTTTAACATAGTTTTTTACTGAAAGTAAGTTTTGGCTATCGGTTTCATTAGGTGACGTTCTCAAGGAGGAACACCATAGCTGGTTTCTCTCATTTATGGCTGCTATAACATCCCTGTTGATCCAGTTTGATCGTGGCAGATTTTGAACTTTCATTTTCTTAACCTTACTATGTTTGACTGCTTCAATTATTTTTCTCTCAAGTTCTTCAAATTTCAATTCATAGTTATCAGGCAGTAATTTTCTCACGGTCTCATTCAATTTAATATAGTCAATAACTTCGTATTCAGCTTTTTTCATTTTATCTGGTTTATATTTGTGAATCTCTAGGTATATGTGCTTGTGGTCGGACATGGCTGACTCAACTACGGCTACGTGAAAATCATGGTGTTGAAGATTTGAACTAATATGATCGAGAATAGTTTTGGTTTTGCGTGTTTCACGGGTACAGTATTCGTGGCTTGTTTTGTTAAGTAGGGTATACCCATTTTCTTTTAACATTCGTTTGTATTTGATAGTTGTTGGGTTTTTATTTAGCAAGTTGTAGTTATAGTCCCCAAATACAACTGCACGTTTCCGTTTTAGTAACTGCTGCGAGTAAGTCTCTAGAAAATCATTATTATTAGTCCTTTCGGGTTTATAGATAGCACCTATGTCAATGGAGAACCTATTTAAATGAACCCACAGGTAGTGATTATCATTCTCACAGAGGTCTTCTACGTAATTGTGTGTTATAGTGTTGTGCACATAAATAGAAACACCTCCTCCTCTTCCGGTTGTTCTGAAGTTGTAGTAATGTGTATAGTCTTCCAAAGTTAGGCTTTCCGCTTCTGAGTCACACTTAATCCAGGTCTCAGCCAATACAATTACATGCACTATTTTCGGTATGGAATGTATTATGCATTTAAGTTCATCTAATTTGCCCGGTTTAACTATGCTTCTTACATTGGCATAAAAACACTTAAGCGATCTCTTGTCATTAATAACATTGGTGTGAGTGTTTGTTAGTTGGTATGTGATTTTACTGCAAGTTAAGTGGTTGTAGTTAACTCCTGATCCGGCAAGTTTTTTGTATGATCATGAACAATTTTTGGAACGCCACGAATATACTTGATTGTTAGGTCTTGTTCTCCCGTATCTGTGCGACGTTTCAGCTCGGCTCGCACGTCATCTAAAAGCTTCTTCTGTAAGGGTGTCTGATCGGAATAACATTTTATATTGGTTTCCACACAGGATATACTGGTCTTGTTACGCAGTATTAATTTGGCTGTATCGGCTGATGCATAGCAAGCTTTTAGGGGTCGTGACTTCTCACAGTCGTATTTTCCTAATCTCATGACTTTTATAGGTTCGGGACATTCAGGATAGGCAAGCTTTGTAATTCTTTGTATTTCTTGCTTATCGTGCGCCAATCTTGCTCCTAGATCTTTGGAATTAATTTCGAAGATCCCACTCAGGACTACATTCCTTTCTCTTCGAGAGCGTTCTTGAATTTCTGTGATCATGTTTTCGTAACATGTAGGATTTACCGGCTGAGGCTGAGTGTTGGTCGAAACAGATCCATCAAAACCAGTTTTCTCAATCGCTGCTTTGGGGCTTCCAATATCACTTGTGATGTTTTCGATTTTCTGCTCTACGTCAATTTTAAATTGCTCTATTTTATCTAGGTGTTGGCTAAGTCTATTCTGTTCCGTGACAAGTTGAGCAGTAGTCGATCTAAGTTGTGTTATCTGATCTGTTACAAGCGATACTTCTTGCGAAATTTTATCCAATTTTTCGGATTGAATTTGGGACATTGTTGACAACATCGACATTATTTTGTTTTCCAGCTTGTCAAATTTTTGGGACAAATCATCGTCAGGTTGTTTTCTTTTTCGGTAGGTAACCTGTCTGGTTTCCGTATCAGATGATGTTAATTGCCGCAAATCTGGTTGAAATTCGCTGCGAGTTGTACTTGTCTCATTGCTATTGCTATCGGCATACTTAATTGGTCGCTCCGTTGGCGAACGTTGTACAGACATGTTGAAAGTATTTTAGTATGGGTGTATGCGTACCTGTGCGAGAAGTGACAATGTAGGTTGGCAGCGTGGACTGAGCGAGACGAATATTTATAAGTTCACAGCCTGTTTCTTTTACTCGAGGGAGTTAAGAGGGCACTCGATCACACTTGTATTTTTCTTCAGAACGATTATGTCGTGTGATGAACTTATAAGTTTATACAAAATTATACACTACAGCACAGCAAATAGAATTCAGTTCACTTTGAGAAGCAAATTAAGGTGTTAACAATTTAATAATTAAATGAGGGACACGTCCGCTCCGGACGCTTGCTTCTTGCTTGAGTTCATTTACAAAAAAAAAGTATATAAGTATGATATCTATTGTCTAGTACCCATAGTACAAGCCCTGCTTAGTTTGGGACTAGATGATGCTGTGTAAAAATGTCCCAAGATATTTATTTATTAATTATATTTATTTATTTATTATATACTCCGAAAATAAATACCTGAACAACAAACCAGTATTTATTACCAGTATAAAATATCTTTTATTTATTTATTTTATCTCCGATCTGGCAATCAAACCCAAAGAAAGCACCATAGCCGAAACCAATAAGGAAAAACAAACCATAAAACAAAAAAGTACTAGGCCAACATGACTTGACAAACAGTCGCACTTCAGACGTCTTCATTATCTTGAATCGCTCGGGTCATTACAAAATGACCTCAAATATCTTTTATTTTCTCAGATCAGGGCTATTCTGCAACATAACGAGTCTCGTACACAATCACAAATGAAGTAATTTAGAAAAGCTTTTATTTCTTAAGTAGCTCTTTAAATTCTAAAAAGGGACATTGTTATCACTGAGTTAAGTGCTTTGAATGCAGCACGATGAAAAATAGATCTAATTTAATAGAAGATTGTAGTAGCTCGTGGATTTGCGGCGCTAATGTCAAGGGTTTGTCATGTTTGTAGGTATTTTTGTACAATATTTATGACACTCAAATTTATTGTCTATTTCATCATCTTATAAGAAGATGAAAGAGCAAAATTTGCTCTTTCATCTGAGTGATCTGCCGGCACACCGACTAATTATTTAATAATTAGTCGGTGTGCCGGCAGATCACTCCAAAGAAAAGCTTATATTAAATTAAATATTTTTTACATAATATACGATACTTTCCCAAATCCCTTTAAAGTACTTAGTACCTAATTGTTGTGTGGGCAATAACATTTAGTTTTTTGTTCTGAATCCTGAATTTATTTTTTTGTTTGTAAAACTTTAAGTTTAGATCTTCATGCTAAGGTTATAGATGATTTACATACTTAAAAAATTATATCATTATATTGACTACCTATCATTCAGCTCATAAAATATATCTTAAACACACTAAAGCAATTTCTTTCTCTTAAATGTTTGTAGAAAATGCGAAGACAAATTCTAAAAGAATTAAAATAAATCCACAAGCGGCGCCGCGCGATATCAATGTTTATAAAGAAATAAATTGCAGAATGTCCCACCGGCTCTCGCGATAGTGTCTGTTTTAAAAGCGAAGGATTATTCCCCGGTGACACATTTTGAATTTGATTTCAGTTTTATCCTTTTACGAGTTTGAACCGTTTATTTTGTTAGTCTAAATATTTAAGTTTCGAGTCCAGAATACCTAATGTTACTCTTGACGTGAAGTTGGCAGGTTTTGTTAAGGAAATGTTAATAATTTAGGAGCCCCTAAATGAACCTACCTGCCTAAAATGTTTGTGGAAAAGTCTCTTAGTGAAGAACTTGAGCTTAAGTACTGATTGTGGTGATTTACACGATATCGCTTTTTAAAAAATCAATTATTAGAAATCTCGGTATCCAGCTTAATTTGCTTCTTTTGATATATGTACTGAACCAGAGGATTCAGAAGTTTCAGTTAGTGGTCCGCGGTCAAATTGTAAATACCAGTTATCGTACGATTTATACAAAGTATATCGTCTTATCTACCTATTCCACTTGCCGTCTTTTTATAGGTCCCTTGTGTAGACAATATTCAATTTCTACGAACATATTCAAATTTTTCATTACATTCTATCGTAAACTTGGGATCAGATGTCTCTCTCAATTGAAAAGAATATGAAACCATCTCAAGGGACATTTGTAAAACTAGTATACAAAAATTCGTCCGTCCAATAAACCAAGCTACCACTATTGAGATGTAGAATATAGCGAGTGTCCCTATTTTGTCTGATTTAAATATCAGTGGGGACGCCTGGCGTGTTTGTACGGCGACCAACCCCGCAGGGCGCGCCGAGTATTGCAATAAATTTACATAAGAAACATTCTTACTGGAGCTCTCGAATGCTAGAAATGTGACGCCTTGTGTTTGAATAATAGTGTTCGAATTAGTCGATAATTTTTGAATTTGGATTGAAAGACAGACGGCAGTTACACCAATGAGGACCTTAGATTCGCCTGCCTGTAAGGGTAGGGGTTAAATCCCCGCATATGAATAATTTTTGTATGGCCTACAGATAATGTTTCTGGGTATGGCTGTTTGTGTATTTGAGATATTTTGTGTTCGCAAGCGCACGTACGATACAGGAACAAATAATAGCATAACCAGTTTTTTTGCGAATCAAATTTAGCGCGTATTCGTCTTTTTTTTTAACTAAAGAGGTTGTACACTATCATCGGTTAGTTATGCGGCCATTGCGGCGGCATTGAATTCTGATTGGGGTCGAAGAACAGTTTTCATTAATTTCATATCAAGTAAGTACTATGAAATATCTGAAAATTTGAATTTTAAATGTTCATTTTTAGTAAATGCAGCAATGGAGTTTAAAAGTCATTGTCACGTGTTCAATTCCTTTATCCGAATAAATGTATTTACGAGCATATTGAATCAAAAATTTACTGTATAAATATGCAAATATTACTATTACGGAATTCCTGAAAATATCTGGATTACCAAAAAATAAAGGTACCTAGTGTTTTTGTAGTACTTTTCATATATTCTCTGTTTTTTATCGCTTAACACAGAATAGTTTTCACAACTGGTAAAGTGAAATATGGCTCTTTTGTTTAATGTTAAGCGGTTGGTGTAGTTTTGCGGAGAGCCCTATTTTAGGCTAAGCGGGATTTAGACTGAAGATTCTTCGATCGTTTAGGTTAAGTGACTGGCAATTTCCATATTATTATTGCCAGAGATGTACTTTTATCTAATGAAAACAAAATGTTGCTTAAGTACCTACTTATAATGAACTAGCCTTTGCCCGCGGCTTCGTTCCCGTAGAAGTTAAATATCCCCCCGTTTTTTAAACATTTTTAATTGATACTCCGCTCCTATTGGTCATAGCGTGATGTTATATAGCCTATAGCCTTCCTCGATAAACAAACATATCTAACACTGAAATAATTATATTTCTGAGTATAGATATTGATAAAAGGATAATCAGTCACCAATTAATTAATCGATATATATCATCGTCTAACACTCGCACATCACTACTCGTAACCGTCTTTTTGTTAATCCGTGGATGATCAAATGGTTAAGGTTAAGTTCAGTGAATTATGGCGGAGTTTGCAGGAGATTATAGCCGCGAAGTCTACTTCGATGTTTCCTTAACGTAAAATACTAAGTTTATGTAATAAGCTTGTGGGTAATCTCTGTTCCTTGACAGCTACTCAAGGTTAGACTCGGAAACCAAAACTTAATTTTCATATACGTATCACATTATATTAAAACCACACTATATAATTTGAATTAACTTGACGAATAAGTAGTTATTAATAAAAAAACTGACTGTCTTGTTGCTCTTGTGGTCCTAAGCGGAACTGCTACGCTAAAGGTCCTAAATTCGATCCCGGGTCGAGCATAGTGTTCTTGGGTTTTCTTTGAAATTCCCAGTAGTAGCTCGGAGTCTGGATTTGTGCCCGGTTGATGGCAATAGGCTCGGCCCCTATTACGTGGGACCCAAACATACCGGTGAAATATGGGTGTACATGTACGCCTCTGCTCACCCCTTCGGGGAATATAGGTGTAATGGTATGTATGTAATAAAAAAATGGAACAAAACAACGCACATAATCCTCCAAAAGTTACTTAAATGCACAATTAAATCACAAATACGGACCAAAAATCCACGTATCATCCTAATTGAACCTTCATTTAAAAAAAAGCCTGTAATCAGAATTACATTTTCCTCCAAAAAGTTACCGTTAAAGTACCAAAGATGATTATAAATCAAAGCGAAAAAAATATCGTAAAACTGGATAACTTATACTTCTATTTAAAAGGAAAAAGGAATTGTAAGAATTGGTTCTTTTCGCATTAGAATGTTTTTCCGGAATATTAGATTACAAGACAAACGATATTCTGAGTCAATAGGAAGTGTTCAGAAATGGGCTCGGAGAGATAAGACCGCTCTTTTCTATAAATGTCGAAAGAACCGAATAAGGGATTATGTAAGGCTACCCATTTCCACCTGTGTATCGCGAAATTTATTGCCAGGAAAGTGTTATTAGTTTTTTTCTATAAGAAAATTTTCGCTCGGCGTTCGAATTCCATCATCAACCATTTACTGTCACGGGTCTCCTCACAAAATGAGAGGGGTTAGGACCTTTTTTCAGGTGTGGAAAATTCGTCTGCCACCTGGTATCATATCGATTAAAACCGTACCTGCCTTCTCTTGCTCAACAAGCACGGTGATTGGATTTCTCAGATATGCATGTTTCCTTAATTTAAATAAAATGCAAATCATTTTGAAACGTCCGAGGTGGACCTACAAAAATATACCGGCTTACCCTTGGAACAATAATAATTACGATGAAATTGATCAAATTCCATATAAGTAGAGATTTTATCGAGCTGAGTGAACAGAAATTTATGAAACAGATATTTTTATCACGATTCCAAGGGTAGTAGGGATTCTGATAGATCCCATAGTAAAAGTTATTGTTCCTAATGATAAGTATATAGAATGACCTCTTATTTTTTCATCAATCCATATACTATCCTAATGCTGGGCGCGGATTTCCTCCCATAATAAGAGTGGTTAGGCCACCGTCCACCACGCTTGCCTAATGTGGGTTTGCTGATGGTATTTTTTTAACAAAAAAATAAGGGGTATTTAATCAAGGATGTCACGTTTAGCAGCCGCGGTACAACTACTCTACAACTGAGGCATTTCGAAGAGTATAAGGATCATCAAGAAACATTCTCAACTAACAAGACAAATTGAAATATAAATCAAGCTGAATTTTTGGCGTTCTTAAAATTATGCTTTGTACAGTAAAGCGGTGTTTTTCAGTGTACGTAGCCGTGTCGTCGTCGCGTTTATCATTTTTATACTGTTTCGTACTCAGTAGCGTGAAATATTGCGAAATTATTTTAAAACAATTGTTGTTTGTTGCAAGCTTTCATAGTTTCACGTTTTTGCTGTTGTAATAAAGAGTTATGTGAATAATTACTTTGCTCTGATTTTCCGGAAAGGTTTGGTAGAGATGTAGGTTTTTCTGATATGTGGCGAACTACATCAAAGGTAGCCGGTAGGATCCTTCGACTAGGCAGGTGTTTTGCCTGGTGGGCCACAGACCGGTGGTTTATGGGTGTCTGATATACAAATATTCTTAGGGCTGTTACGGAGAACATCTATATCGAATTGGGAAATCCAGACGTCGCGCTGAGCAGCCAAGCATCTCCGCTTGCGATCATTAGATTGAAATGAAATGAAATGATATTTATTTCTGTAAGTAGATCCTTTAAATAAACTTTTACTAGTCATATTTTTTTTTTATTACTAGAGAGTCTAGAGTACATTTTCGTAGTATCTTTAATATTTTTTTGTTTTCGTTTGTTATGTGGCTGTAAGCGAAGCTACATCAGTAGGCGGTTCTAGGTTCAGTAAATACATAACCACGGTACGACATTGTGGTTTCATATCAGTAACAAACTGTCCAAAACTCCAGAATACTCACAGCACTCTCCAGTCTCCACAATCATCTCTTAATCCATTAAAAATTCACAGCTGATTCTTAATCCTCAAATTAATATGGAAATGGCCCAACCGAGAGTACAGTCAAATTAAAATTGTACAAAATGTATGTAAATTTCATACAAAAGGCACACAGTATTCCACAAACTTAAGTTTTCCTGCGATTTCCATTTCCATTCGCAGTTGGTATAAATATCAGATAACTGTGGAACATGATTAGCTGAGCTAACAAGAAGTTGTTGGAAACTTGATAATTATGCAGCTCAAGTTTTTTATGATTCCAAAGAGTTGAGATACGATCCCAATTAAGTTGGTTCTTATCCTACTTAAATTAGTATGAGACTTAAGACTTTCTTAATCTTTTTTCAATAAAATTTGTGAAAGAAATATTTTAAAAGTTATAACGGCTGATTAAAAGCTCTGCAAGGTTCAACTGCGTTTAGGCTAAGTCTATCGATTCTTAACAAACATGTTATTTAACAAAATATAAGACAATTTTGTTAGACTATAATGTTTTTGTAAAATATGAATAATATTAGGGTTATGAAACTTAAGATTAATTCAACCATGTAAGATAATAATATGAGCACACTGTTTTATTCATGTAAATATTAAAGATAACTTCATTATTGTTTACAGTTGAGTGTTGCGAGTTTCTTCGAGATTTTAAGGCATTTGCTTATTCTATTTATAACAATATTTCAATGTACTCTATGTATGTTTTAGGGCCTATGTAGTTGGATGGGGTGGGCCCGTTGCCATTAACCGGACACAAATACTAATTATACACCTTTTATTCTATACTATCGGCCCGTGCGCAGCTTCGCCTACGTTTATCTGTTTTACGTCGTATTTTTTACGTTTTTTCTCTCCATAACAACCTTCAGTAGACTTCATCAAACACAACAAAAAAGAAATTAGCCAATGAGTTTGCGCTTAGCAATACATTTAGTGATTAATATTTATTTATGTAGATAAATAAATAGATACTCGTAGATAGATACATTTAGGGCCTCTCGGGGTTTGATTGACTGGCAATCACCCTTACGTTAAAGTCTGTTGTAAAGCATCATTGTGTGTGTACCGACTTTTACGCGTAAGATTTAGCCACCTCTCGAATGCCTTGCAGTCGGTAAGGATTTTTAGGGATCGACAACGCATTAGCAACGCCTTCGGTGTTGCTGCAGGTCTCCAAACTTACCATCAGGTGGCACGTTAGCCGATTTGCCGACATAGCCCATAAAAAACGCTACTATTGGGCATTTTCAAATGGAAAAATTCTCAACCTGGGAATCGAACTTAGAACCCCACGCTCGACAACCGCGCTTGCTACCACTAGACCAATAAGGCATTAAGTGTGTTCATAAATTATTTATCATCACAATCTTGACAGTATCGCGCCCCTCAATTCCCATAAGAGCTCAGTAATTAATACTTGCCTCGTAAACCAATCAGGAATACTGATTACTCCACAGGGAAATATACGCTTTAAATATTGGTACATATTTCATACTGTAAAGTTGTTTCTCTTTAAAAATAATACCTAATTAATGTATTAATGGAGTATAAACCAGAGGAAAATACTCCTACTTATTTATAAAAGCTTTTTAGCGTGTCGATGGCAAGTAAAAATATAGTAGTGATGGGCTCACACATGTCCAGCCCAAAACAGGTGCATCACTTGGAACATTTAGCTGTAATGTAACGTTACAGATTCGAGCATTGCATCAGTGAGGAAGGAGAACCGAGCATAACAGTGCGCAATAATTTTATAGATTCGGGCATTGCTACAGTGAGGGAGGAGAACCGAGCATAACAGTGCGCAATAATGTTACAGATTCGGGCATTGCTACAGTGAGGGAGGAGAACCGAGCATAACAGTGCGCAATAATGTTACAGATTCGGGCTTTGCATCAGTGAGGAAGGAGAACCGAGCATTACAGTGCGCAATAATGTTACAGATTCGAGCATTGCATCAGTGAGAGAGGAGAACCGAGCATAACAGTGCGCAATAATGTTATAGATTCGGGCATTGCATCAGTGAGGGAGGAGAAACGAGCGCGACTTGATAACACAATGTGTAATTTTTGATGCAACTTGGAGCATTCGCCTGTAATATAGCATTTCAGATTCACTAAACCAGTTTTATTGGGTTTTTCTAATAAAAAACTCAGTAGTAGCTCGGAGGTTGTGCTGGTAGGTGTACATTAGTATACTAACATTTACAAGCGTATGGATATTTTTAATTTGTTTTTATTTTTTATTGACACTGAACCCTGACACGCAAGTCAGCCACTTAAACAGTCAAGTAACTAATTCAAACACATTAGAAAATCGATTGTTTTTGACTGTAGTGTACAATTCATACATAGCTCCCGCTTGTTTCCTATAGGAGTAGGCAGAGACTATAGATTTCCACTCGCTACGATCCTGGGAATCCACTTTCGCTTCATCTATTCTCATTTACCTGCCCACGTTTGCTCGTCGATTTAGGGTGCTATTAACCTACGAATACGACTCAATGAATTGATAATGCTATGTGTAATAAATACATTCCTATTGTCTCCTTGTTCACTATATTTTTATTGTTCACTTTCCTTTTGTTATTGTACAAGACAATATATGTATTTTTTTTAATTAATTGTCTACGCTAAGTGTAAAATCATAATGTATTCTGGTTCCGGAATGTTTTACACAAGTGAGTAAAATTTTCCTTTATTTACAAGCCTTTTCCAGTTTCCTCAATCTCACTGATAAAATACTTCAGATGTAATCTGTGCTAAAGTATTCCACGTCGCTTGACTGATGGACCCCATTATTTTAAATGGGATGAAGATACGCGAAGCTGTTCTCACATTTCTGACGTCACAGCTAAGTGTGAATAAATATCTGTTTACCTACAGGTAAATTTATTTGTATAAAATAATGTTAAGGCCGATAAGAAACCTTTTTGTTTCACGTCGGTCCCAATATCAAATTAGGCGGTAGATTTGTATATTATAGATATAATTTTGACTTTATTTATATGGAAATTATGCCAAAATCCTATCTCTAGTAAGGAAATCTATCGACTGATTTGATATAGGAACTCGTTTTACATTAATAATAGTTATGTACACATTGTAAACTACACATTTTATTAAACAAAGTCTCTCGCCTCGTCTGTCTGTCTTTCCGCGATAAACTCAAAACGTACTGAATTGAAATCCATACGGTTTTCACCAATACACAAAGTGATTCACGAGGAAGGTGTAGGTGTGTAATTTGTGTTAGTGATGTCTATCACTAGCGTCAAGATTGTAGTTGCAAAATTTGATTGACTTACATTTGTGAATTTTCAACATAAGGCCAATCTAATTTTGTATAGAGCAGTTTGCGGATAAACTCTCCTCTATTTATTTATAAAGCTACGCTACGATGCAATGCGATGTTGCTATTATATAGCATTGTTCTAGTACTCGTTATATTGCATAGCATTTGTGCTAACTTTAGTTATATTGTTCTAGCAGCAACTGTATTCATCTTTGCAAGCGTGTCACAATATTACACCGATATAGTGCAATTGCTTTGAGACCGCGCCAACCCGCCGCCATGTTATGCATTTATGTGGTGTTATGAAAAAGTATACTGTTATATGTACTGTACCTAGTAGAAGTAGTAGTAGTACCTAGTATTGACTGACAGTAGAATCATAGCTTTATCTAATTTAGGACCGACTTTCAAAATAGAACAGATCTTAATTCGATATCTTTTTATCGGTACAGCAGTTCTCAAGTTAGACTTATAAGTGTTATAACCAGTGATCGGCGTAGGTAGTGCTATTTTCGGTCAATGACCCTGAATGATTATGTTAATATGGACATGTCCCGGGATCATCTTCGGGGTTCCCGGGAATATTTTTCGGAATGTTGATGTAAATGAAGTTATACTGTTAAAGATACCATGAATATGCACTGCGTCATATCAGACTACTTATTTCTGGTTTAACTGGTCCCGCACAGTGCTGTTTGCCATATTACTTACTGGTCAATAGGTAGGATAGATAGAATCTGATTAAACCCGAAACAGGTGGCATGATATGTCGTCATGTGTACAACTACAATTACTTTTCACTTGCTCGTCAATGTGATATAAATTAGTATGTAACATGTATGCCGGGGATTTAGACGGCATATCCATGTTAAGTTAACGGTCACTAATTCCCGTGAATAGCACTACCTACGCCGATCTCTGGTTATAACAACCCGACTAAGATTCTCAGTTTTCTATAATTTTGAGTTCGTTACTGTAGTACCAAGTACTTATTACTCGTATATATGTTACGGTAAATCTGATTAATTGAAAATTATTAATATTTTTACAAAATTATTAATAATAACCACATGTTTTGGTAAATGTGAATAAACGATCGAAATTTATTACTTTTAGTAGTAATTATTAATAATTCACGACACATATTGGTAAAAGTTATAAAATAAATAAAAACCCAATGTTTTTTAACCAGCAGGTATTTATTTATAATATTGAACACAGTCTTACAATTATATTAATTAGAGATCACACAAACAAGGCAAACTAAGCAAAACAACAAAGCAAGAAAGTCTTTCGTGGAACTTGGGGCACCCCGACTCGGACAGGTTAGGTTAGTCATTCGTGTTTTTTTTTAAACCACCCGGAAGTAGGAGCCCCGCCAAGCGGGGCTCCGTCAACTACGCCTTATTACTATTGCCTATACTAGGGTTAAATTATTAATAAAAACCGACAAATGTGATTAATTTATCACTTTAACCTCGACTTTCGGTAATTATTAATAATAATAGATAATTGTTAATAATCTTCAATTATTCACTCTTACCGTAACCTATACGTTAGTGTGAAATGAAATAATAATATGTTATAATGACATGTCACTGAATTCCCTTGCGACCGCTCTTTCTTTTCTTACAGATTTTTAGTACCAAGAATTCTGCTTATCCGGAGAAAATGCAAGAAAAAGTGCCATCCCAACCTTAAAAAGTTAATCTAGATACATCTACACTCACACCCAACTATTCGATCTAACCACGCACCGTTTAATATCAATTCATCTGGATCGGGCCACGGAGTACGACCCAAATGAATGATTACACAGTATTAGCGAGGCGCACAGATGAATGTGCCAAATCGAAGTGGGTTCAACGGGTCCCCAGCCAATTGTTACCTTCAATCTTCGTTCCAACTTTTGGGGACTGAGTTTTATGGGTTTTCTTTTGTCTTTACTCTTTACGTATAATGCCTTAAAGTCCCCCTCGTTCAGAAGTTATATGTCGTCCGTTATTGTTGCTACGTATTTACGATGGTTAGCTTGTTTTATGGTAGTTCGTGTTCGGTTCGATATACGCGTTATTCGGGTTACTGCTAAGTTTGCAGTTACCAGAAGATGTATGGTTTAACTTATGAAGGGACCACTGTCGGTTGAGGCTTGGGACCTAAAATATAGTAAGGTGATAGAATATGTTGTAAGATTTTTGTTTTATTGTAAACAGGTTGCGGTGGAACTACAATGACTGAAAAACTGTAATGAAACATTTTGACCTAATAATATACAGCAATAAATGCATTCCAAAAAGAAGATTGCAAATTAGAAATTTTAGGTTTATTATAATAAACGCAATTTTAACCTAAAATTGCTTATTTGTAATCTTTTTTTTTAAGGTTTGTAGTATCATTTAAATTGTAGGTTATATAATTTGTATTTGCGTTCTGGCAATGCTGTCTTCTGAATACGGTTGAATACAGCTGTTAGCGACACAAAGGAGTAAAAAAAAACGTTTCAGGTTTTAGGTTTCTGATATTAGTTAACTTCGTCTATGTCGAATGATTTTATTAATTGATTTTATTATTGTAATAATTATGTTTAAGGTTTTAGAGAAAGCCTATGTCAACATTTAAAGAAAATAAATTAAGCATTGATGGGCTCTTATGTAACAGTGAACATCAAAAGGATTTTTTTAATACATACTGTGGAGAAACTCTAGACTTAAAATGGTCTAGTGGATATTAGGGTTTGTGACCCTTTTACTGTTATTACGATGATGATTAGGTATCTATCTCAGACAAAGAGTTCTTTTTTACTTTACGATGTTTTTTTTCTTTAATAAAATGAAATCAAAAATTGTAAAATTCCAACTTTTATATCAGCCAATATTATCTTGACCTATTTTTTTCTAAAAAAATCTACTACTGTGACTTTTATTTCGAACCTTATCAGAAATTCTTTTTGTACCAAATTTTATACTAAAAAATCTTTCGTCAAAAAGAAATAGTGATTAAATTTACCAAGTTTGATCACAAAAATACAAATTTCTTGGAACAATTGATTAGGATCAAAGGATTACGTCAGACTGAAGAATTTCTGTCAAATAATTCTATTGAAACTGAAAACCGTAGAGGATTACAAGATGTCTCCTTTTGTTTTTGGTCAATTGATTGAAAATCGGGTTATTGGAGAAACTTAATAGTATTAATAGTTTGTGTATTATTTTGATAGTTGCTGCTCGTTGCCATAGAATAATAGTGATAGTTACACAACGACTTCTCTCCACCTCTTCGGAAAATCCTTCTGGATCGTCCTGTGTATGCCACGAAGCATGTGTATGCACACACATACAGACAAAAAGCTCCTTAGCCTAATGTACATAGTAAAATAAAAATATACCCACTTATTTTATACTAACTTTCCACCAGCGGCTTTGCCCGCGTGGCCTTGATAACTTTTCCCCCCGTTTTTGCAATATTTTTCATTGCTGCTCCGCTCCTATTAGTCGTAGCGGGATGGTATATAGCCTATAACCTTCCCCGATAAATGAGCTATCTAATACTGAAAGAATTTTACAAATCGGCCCAGTAGTTTTGGAGCCTATTCAATACAAACAAACAAACAATCAAATCTTTCCTTTATAATATTAGTATAGATTAGTCATTATTAGTTAAATTTTTATGTATTTTACTATTTACAATCAAAATATATGTAATATAAATACATAAAAATATTTTTTTATAGTACATTTTCATTGAAATAATACTAAAAAACGTACCTGTTTGTTATTTTAAAATCCACATAATATTTATTGTAATATTCGTCTCAATTTTGTTCAAATTCTCATTCGTATTTTATAGATTTTAACAACCAACACGTGCCAAGTCTGGCGTTCTAATTTCAATAATAAATCACATAATTAATATTGTGTATAAATCATAATTAAAACGATCAATTCAAATTGGCTGAGAGCCCTAAAAAGCACAGCCGGAGCAATAATCAATACGAAGGCACTTAAATATCGAGTTAAAGTAACTAACGGTTGGTATTAGTGAAACGGTTCAACTTGCAAAAGTCGTTAAGCTGGGGCAATTTTATGAAAGTATAGCCGTTTAGCTTCGGTTGGTATTTTAGGGCTTCGAGTGTATAGTTTCAATGTTCTTTCTGAAGTTAATTTGTTTGATTTCAGTGTAGAAAGGTGAGCAATTTTTTTTTAATGAAATGGTTTATTTATTATTATTTATTTTATGTATGTTATTTCTTTATGTCTGCCTCGTTTTATTTTATGTATGTTATTTCTTTATGTCTGCCTCGTTGGTCTAGTGCTTCCAAGCGCGACTGCTACGCTAGAGCTCCTGAGTTCGATTCCCGGGTCGAGCAAAATGTTGTTAGGTGTTTCTGTGAAATACCCAGTAGAAGCTCGGAGTCTGGATTTGTGCTCGGCTAATGGCAATAGCTTCGACTTCGCCAGTATGTACATTAGTACCTCTGCCCAAATGTACAGTTCGGTTACACTCAATTCTGTGCTCTATTATGTAACAGTCATAAATATGTAAAGCTTGAAATATTTCATCTTTCTTTTTTCGAACGCACTTAATTAAATATTGTTTTGGACAACTCATTGAAACCTCAGTGATACTTGGAGGGGTCGTAAGTACGTACATAATATTTAAAAATCCGTTTAGAGGTCACTGGTTTTGGGGTTTGGGTCAAGGGTCGGAAGTCCCTTTTATAAGTCATTGAATGCCGTGGTTCTTGGTTCATGGGATCAGATAAAAGAAATATGTTAAATATTTTTTTGTTCTTTTGTGCTATATCCATCACGCCTGTATTCTCCGAGGGGTTAGACAGTGATTTATGGCTAACCGGTATATTTGGGTCCCTTATAGGGGCAAGTCTATTGCCATTAGCCGAAAACAAATCCAAATTTCGAGGTGCTATTGGAAATTCCTCAAAAATAGCCAATAACATTTGGTTTGACCCGGGAATCGAACCCAGGACCTTTAACGTAGCAGTCGTGCTTACATCCACTAATCCAGTGAGCAATTGCCTGTCGCAATAGGTCGCGGGGTCAATCCAGTTTGTGGAGGGAAGGGGAGTATTGTCCCTCGCACCAAAGGGAGGATCCTCCGACCAGGCGGTGTTATGCCTGGCGGGCCACTGCCCGACGGTTAATGTCGGGTGGTTGTATATATGCAAGTTTTTATGTAGCTCAATAGATGTCGCTACATCACTCCCCTCTGAGACCAGAGGTCGATCATTTGCTAATGAGTCAGCAGTCGGTTGACTGCCACGTCGGCAGGAGGGGCGCTCCCTGTGCTGACCGGCCGAAGCGCAGTGTGCTATGCGACTCGCTGCTCGATGATCACGTCGGGGTCACCACTGTGGAGGGACGGGGAGTATTGTCCCTCACACCAAACGGAGGATGCTCCGACGAGGCGGTGTTATGCCTGGCGGGCCACTGCCCGACGGTTAATGTCGGGTGGTTGTATATATGCAAGTTTTTATGTAGCTCGATAGATGTCGCTACAAGCTAATATTTGTAGATATAAAAAAAAAAACAGGTTGTTTTGTGCACTACACGGAATTCTACGGCAGTTCGACGTGCTCAAACTAGTATACATTTTGTATGGCGTACCATATCGGACCGTAAAAAATCGGACAACGGGACAGTAAAATTCCTTGTAGTGCACAAACGTTCTAAGGGTAGTCAACAATCAGTCAGACCCCAAGAGATCATACCACCGTAAGTCAGATATTTTCTCGCCTTTTACGAGATATTGTATTTTCAGCCGTAAACGGGGTAAAACTAGTACTACCGCGTGTAAGCTTAAGAAACAAAACAAATTAATTAGCTAAGTAAACCGCAACACACTCAACATAACCCTATGTTTTTCCACGACTCCCATGACACAACACACAAGAAATCAACTTAATGAAACATCACCTAATCTGCGTAACAAACAAGTCATAAAGCAAGTACATTTAATTAATCTTACATATATTACGTCAACCATTGCCGGTTGTAACGGTAATAAAAACAGTGATTCATTACGTGTGGCGCGCAATGTAGTAGAAACATTGCTATGTTACGACCAGAGTATTACGCTGAGGCCCCGATTTTGGCTACTTACAACTGTCGTTAAAGTTAATGGCAGTGTCGCAGTGCAAGATGTCGGATTCCGTAGTGATTTTCAGGTGTTAGAATTGTGAGTTGAGGAAATTAGCGGCTTTTTCGATTTGTAAATGTCCCTTCTGTAATTTTATCTATTCTATGTTATACGGCTCTTAGTGCAATGGCTATCTTTTCAATCCAAATACCTACTCTATATTTCTGTATCTACACATCAAACTGCATCATCCTGAATACTGTTCACGACAATTGTTACCGTAAAATTGTAACCATATTTTTTTAAAGTGTCTCGGAGTTTCTTGCTCTTCTCCATAAGACCCACTTTTTTGGAACCGTGCAACTAGTTTGACCTTTCAAAAGTAACTATTTATCGACATAAAAATTAATTTTAAATATTTTTATGTCGATAAATAGTTATTATTATTATTATTATCAGCCGTTATCGTCCCACTGCAGGGCAAAGGCCTCCCTACCCGCCTTCCACTCGTCACGATTAAGGGCTATCTGCGGCCAATCCTTCAAGTGAAGGTCAAGCTCGTCCCGCCATCTCCTTTTGGGCCTACCGCGACGTCGTCTAACGTTGTATGGGCTCCACTCGGTAATACGTTTTACCCACAGCTCGTCCGACATGCAGCAGATGTGACCAGCCCAGTTCCATTTCAAGCTTGCGGCTTTTTGACCAACGTCGGCGATCTGAGTTCTGGAGCGCAGTATACTATTCCTTATACGGTCTAACAATCTGACTCCCAAGATATATATATATATAGATAAATAGTTACTTTTTATTAATATTTTTATATATTTTTAAATATAAATCAGCAGCATTTTAATCACAGCAATTGCGTGGATTGTATCCTATAGCTTGTAGCTTTTACCGAGTACCAGCAATAATTACGAGAAAATCATATAGTTATATGAAAAATACTTAGCTAGGCTCGCATGGTTCATGCAATGATTCAGTATTTTAAATATTTCTAGTTTTAAAAAGACTCGCAAAACACTACCTGATGAAAGTGTCTACAGAAAACAGACAAACAGTCGAACGTAGAACCTTCTCCGGATTTTTATTGTCCAGATACACTTAGAAATAAATCTTAGATGCACAAAACACCCTGGAATTTATATCTTTAAATATTTTGGATTGACCCCGCGTTTACGCCAAACGCCAAACGACAAACGCCCTTACATTGGAGGTTGTCGTAAAGCACTTTTGCGCGTGACAGCCAGTTTCCCCTCTCGATTGCCTTGTATTCGGTAGGGGCTTTTGGGGACCGGTAACGCATCAGCTTCGTTTCTGGTGTAACAGGCGTTCATGCGCGGCGATGACACTTACCATCGGGTGTTTAACAGCTGACATGACCCATAAAAACATTTTTAGTCAATGGTAAGGAGAAATGCTTAAATACTGATGATAGTTATCTTTTTGTATTTTTTAAGCATTTTCCATGCTAAGATTACAAGTTATTTTTAATGAAGGAAAAAATCTGGCGAGCAGGATTCCAGCCTGCGTCTTTTGGTTTACTGTGAAGCATTCACAATAGATGTCGCTACGTCACCTTTAAGACGTAAATTAGAATGTGAAGGAAGATTTCGCCTGTTTAATAATACGTCAACAACTCTTTTTACCCGACTGCTGAAGGAGGGTTATGTGTTTGACGTGTATTTATGTATGTCCGTTGCTATGTCCGTCGTAACTACTCAACGACTAAACCGATTTAGAGAAATTATACCCCATTAGATTCGTCTTGATTGCACGAGTGTCACTGGGTACATGAAATTCTTAAAAAAAATGCGCTTTAATGAGCAAGCTAATTTTGAAAATAATCTTTACGTGTATGATTTTTCATTTCAAATGATCGTTTAGGATCTATCGAATGATTCTATGATGATTTACAAACTAAAAAGTAGGAAATAAAACCAATTATTAAATGAAACAGAAAACCAGACTGCATTAAAAAGTCTAACTAAAAATCTATAAGCAATCCTGAGCCCAAGCAACACTGAATTATAAAAAAAACACTTTGTTTGTCCCGCCTGCAATATATTTTCCAACATCACAGAGCTTGTTTAGGTATAGATTTTTTGTTAGACTTTTTAATGCAGACGGGTTTTTTGGCATTATATTATATAATAACCTATAAGGCTAAATGACACCTTTCTATACACCAAGATAAAATACCACAGCATATAACGTTAATCCCGGATAAACACGAGAACATAATATTATATCCTCTAATTATTGCCTGTTAAAATATTACACCACTTTGCTCGCCAGCAATTAATATAAAGTTACACGTTGATCGGAAGCCGTACATGAAGCAACACAGAGGAGTAAGCGTTTGGAGGTTTCATTTCTTTCTCATTCTTAAAACAACATAATAATATAAATGTTTTTAATGTAATTGCCTCTTCGGTTTTGTAATCACAATCGCAATTTTTGTTATACTTAATCGACGTATAGTCGTAATAGTGGTAGTTAAAAATTTAATATGTTTAAATTCTCACTTTATTGGCTTTGCGGAATTTGAATTTGGTGACTTTTACTCCATATTACATGGACCCTAAAACAAATATCGATGAATTACTGTAGCCTTCGCAGGCATAATCGAACGCTATACTAACAAGTATTTGGAATGTTGGAAATAATATATTAAACAAAAATTTCGTTGTGCTATTTTACTTCGAAACTATAACTCCATTTGCTACGTACTCTGTGTTTAAAGGTAAATAATATGTTGCAACACCTCGCTGGCCGTGTTTCATTGGCGCGATACATTTCAGTCGGATAAACACTTAAACAGGCTTCCACGGTTGTAATTAAATACAGCTTTTTATTATAAGATTACAATAGTTATTTGTTATACAAGAGTGCAAAGTTGCTTTTTAACCGCGTGCTCAATTTTGATGACCGAGCAAGCGAAGGATTCTAAAATTGAATCACGAGCGGAGCGAGTGATTCAAAAATTAGAATCCTGAGCGTCAGCGAGGGAATTAAAAGAGCACAAGGTGAAAAATCTTTGCACTCGAGTGCAACACGTAACTTTTCATCCCACCTCAGCGAGGAAATGACAAAAAAAACATTTACAACCACAAGATACTTTTATTTCATTTTATGTATTAAATACTATATGATAAGTAAGTTTTACAGAATACCTATTCTTTAAATTATAGCAAATAATACTCAATACTCAATACTCAATACTCAATACTCAATACTCAATACTCAATACTCAATACTCAATACTCAATACTCAATACTCAATACTCAATACTCAATACTCAATACTCAATACTCAATACTCAATACTCAATACTCAATACTCAATACTCAATACTCAATACTCAATACTCAATACTCAATACTCAATACTCAATACTCAATACTCAATACTCAATACTCAATACTCAATACTCAATACTCAATACTCAATACTCAATACTCAATACTCAATACTCAATACTCAATACTCAATACTCAATACTCAATACTCAATACTCAATACTCAATACTCAATACTCAATACTCAATACTCAATACTCAATACTCAATACTCAATACTCAATACTCAATACTCAATACTCAACACTCAACACTCAATACTTTATTGCATTCCATAATGTGTACATTAGTTGGTAGGTATGTAATACTAGGTATAATTAAGAGAAATTGAAAGTAACGTTGCTACAATTACTCGAGTGTAATATTTTTGTTAGGTATTGTAATGTTGGTGTTAGTGACTTAAAAAAGTACACCAAGAAAGTTCCGGTAGGCTTGTTGAAAAAATATCGATATATCGATATTATTTTTTTAATGTATCTATATTTTTGAGCGATATTTAATATTTCGATATAAAATTCAAAGTATCGAAAAGGTATAAAAATCTATATTTTTTACAGACCAATAAACATTAATAAGTTTTAAGATTATAAAATCCCAAAAAGGAATACTTTTTTTATACTAACATCTTTTTAACAAATTATATTTAATGTATTTTTTGTTTTTGGTCGACTTGATTTGTTGTTTTATAATTTGGTTTTTAAGATATATCGCCCCTATATCGATATTTTTAAATAAAAATATCAGTATCGATGCTGATATTTTCAAAAAATATCGATTCGACATTATCGATACTTTGTTGCGGTTAGACTCGGAACCTAGGGAAGGTTCCAAGTCTGAGTTTTTAACAAATTAAAAAAAAGTTGTATGATAAATTCGGCGCCAGGGGGGTAAAAGCACGATGTTCTAAATTCAATTTACTTTGTCTCTCTAGAGGATAAAAACGACTTTTGCACTCAGATATCGAAGAGTAAAAATAGTCTTTCCGAGATGGTGGGATGAAAAATATTTTTCATCCCACCCATATATATTAAAAACCAAATTATAAAACAACAAATCAAATCGACCAAAAACAAAAAATACATTAAATGTAATTTGTTAAAAAGATGTTAGTATAAAAAAAAAGTATTACTTTTTCGGATTTTATAATCTTAAAACTTATAAATGTTTATTGGTCTGTAAAAAATATAGATTTTTATACCTTTTCGATACTTTGAATTTTATATCGATGCATCGATATATCGAAATATTAAATATCGCTTAAAAATATCGATACTTTAAAAAAATAATATCGATATATCGATGTATCGATATTTTTTCAAGCCTATCGGAACTTTCTTGGTGTACTTTTTTAAGTCACTAACACCAACATTACAATACCTAAAAAAAATATTACACTCAAGTAATGGTAGCAACGTTACTTTAAATTTCTCTTAATTATACCTAGTATTATTTGTTTTAATTTAAAGAATAGGTATTCTGTAAAACGTATTTAATACCTAAACTGCAATAAAAGTATCTTGTGGTTGTAAATGTTTTTTTTTAGTCATTTCCTCGCTGAGGTGGGATGAAAAGTTACGTGTTGCACTCGAGTGCAAAGATTTTTCACCTTGTGCTCTGTTAATTCCCTCGCTGACGCTCAGGATTCTAATTTTTGAATCACTCGCTCCGCTCGTGATTCAATTTTAGAATCCTTCGCTTGCTCGGTCATCAAAATTGAGCACGCGGTTAAAAAGCAACTTTGCACTCTTGTATAACAAATAACTATTACTTCACTTGTTAGTGTGTTCACCGGTCTTTGTGAAAGTTTATGGGGGAGGTTTTTGTTCAGCAGTGGACCTCTTTTGGCCTCGTAGACCTCTCTTGATGATGATGTTAGTGTGTGTTAAAAGGTTTTTTAAGTTAGGTACTTTAAAGAAAGTTCTACTTATATTTTTACGTCCTTGAATATGACTTGAATCTTTCATCACGCATAATGTTATTACTGTTACGTTATGTAATACTGAAAACTAATTTCTAACTTCTATATATTAACTTACACTTTCAAAAGTAAGTCTAGTAAAACATGAGAAGATAATGTTTGTCTATTCTAAAACTTTATCTGTGTTATAACCTATTTACTTTGCTATTAGAAACTATTACAGTTACCGAAATGAGCTCACACAGAGCGTCACACAGAGAGGAGACCCATGCCCAGCAGTGGGACAGTATACGCGTTGATTATTGATTTTATTTATAAATTAAAAAATTTGAATTATTTGTTTTATTAAATAATTAAGAATTTATTTAATTATATTATCCTAGTAGAATTTTTTTTCTTATCTATAAAAATTAATCTTACTTTAATTCAAACTTTCCCCCCTAACTTGAGTATTAACCAACAAATCTAGATTAAGACCGTTAATAAAAAGTTGAATCAACCTTTTTTCTGCCATAACGAAATTAAAAAACTTTTGTTAGCAAAATGGTTCGAATTTCAAAGAGCAAAGCAGCCATTATGAAACCTCTTCGAATCTGTCAAAATAACGAACACGATTTAAATAGAGGAGTGAATTAATGGGGGAAATTAAAAGTTATTAAGCTGAAGTGTACTTGAGATGAATTTGAGACTAAGACAATTGGCCTCTTGGTTAAGGAAATTTTAGTAAAAATACTACTTACTCAGTTTGAATTTGGTGGTCTAAATGTTTTAAGTGATCGAAATTATTGTTTTAATTACTATAGATACAGTATAACTAAGTTACTTGGATACTTGAAAAAAATCGAATCTGTTTGAAACAAATTATACTAACGTTCAATTTATTTGAATAATATGGAGATTCAGATACAGGTTGTATATTTGAAGGTGTTATTAAAACTAAAATGTAGTTTATTTACTGATTTCTGACACTTATTATTATATATTATTTTTATTTCAATGAAGTTTATTTTTTGTAATTGAACTTGGAAAATAATTATTTTGAAAAATAATCTGAGGTGTTCATAATTCGAAGTTAAGTATCAGACATACACTAAATTTTATATTGCAAAAACTTTAAAGTACTGTTACAACATTTACAGCCTGCATAATTATACAGCTCAACTACTTTTAAACACTTATAATACTTTTGTTAGTGCCTTCCGCTAGTCGACTTCCGGTGTATCGAATATTTATAGATAATATTTATTAATTCTGATAAGAACAGCAACTATAAATAATTCATAATAGTACATTATGTATTATAATACATAATGTAACTTTAATTAATAATTAGTTTATTTGGTATGGTACTTATTTTTATTATTGTAGGTAGTTGTATGAAACATGTATCTGTCAAATGTATAAAAGGCGATGCGTCTAATGTCTCAGTTCAGTTGTTCGTAGCCGTCGCGAAGTGTAACTTGTAAGGGGAAACTCTGCCCAAACTGTGTGATGAAATATAAGTGTTCAAGTGCAAGTGTAGTGTTTATTGCAACCACCCTGACGGCCCACGTATTACATTACCTACAACGTAACATGATATAATATTATGTGTAGTGACCACAAATCTCCATTTTTTTAAATCGAGTAGACAACATACGTATAATATTATCCTGTTCTGTATATTTCTGACGAAACACGTATGTTATATATATGAGAGTTTATTCATAAAATCCACCTCAAATTCTGGGATCATGAGTAATAAAAATAAACACAGGGACCAAACCAATACTCATGATGAATGCACCGTTTACATTTCCATTTTTATGTTTATATAAATATCTTTTGTATAAATTCTATTCTTTCGTATGTTATATATATGAGAGTTTATTCATAAAATCCACCTGAAATTCTGGGATCATGAGTAATAAAAATAAACACAGGGACCAAATCAATACTGATGTTGAATGCACCGTTTACATTTCCATTTTTATGTTTATATAAATATCTTTTACAAAACTCAGTTGGCCTTTCTATCTACCTGATATTTTGGATAATAAGACAATAATAATAAAATGTTTTTAATATCTGTCTGTATCTAATATAAGATTTGTATTTTTGTATGGTTATACGAGTACTCGTAAACTCAAAAACCGATCGATTTCAAAAATTCTTTTACCATTAGAAGCTACATATTTCCCCAGTAAACATTAGGCTATTATAATTTATAAGACCACGCGGGCGAAGCCTTGGTGAAAAGCTAGTCAAAAATTTTTTTTGACTAGCTTTTCAGTAAGTCGTAAAAATGCCAGCGCCATCTAGTTTCAAAATTGTGAACCATTGACTGTATAATTAAAAGATTTATTTTCAAAAATGAATATCTTTTATAATTTAGATCGATTTTGATATTTCTGCTCGAAGGACCAATAAGGGTTTCGTTGCATAAAAAATTGTTATTATGTAGGTTTGTTTATATTTAGCTTCGTGTTGCCGCCAACCACCCTCGGTATAATTACTTGCGGCTTTTGCATAATATCTGCGTGAGGCCTACTTTGTTAAGGCGATGCCATAAAGGCCTTTGCGTTGCGTGTGTATGCGGGCCTATTATAATACTGTACTAATATATTATGCTTCCTTAACAAAGTTGTGTGACATGACCTGTGTTGGTGTAATGTAGAGTAAGATATGACGACAATAGAGGTAAGGAGTGCACAGACAAAATTTTTAATTTATTTTATACCCGATGTTATTAAAGTGAGTTTAATCAAAAGCAAGGATATCATTTCAGTTATAGTTTATTATAAGTATCTTGTAAAAATATCTTGTAAAAAATAATTAGGATAAGTATCTTGGAAAAAAATATAATAATTATTAAAATTAATTCACCTAAAAATTAAAATCACCAGAATACACTACATCCCATAATATAATTCCTATCTCATCTAAAGTCGAACCTTTCCTGTTTCACACGCTTCACTTCTTAAACTTTAAACTGTTGTAAGTACAGCACAATAACAATGGTAAGTACGGATTTTCATATATTTTTCACTAATAGGTAGGTTAAAGACTACAATTTATAAGCCACTGCAAGGCCAGGGTGAATCGCTAGTCTATCTTTTTGTATTTTTAACCCCCGACGAAAAAACGACGGGGTGTTATAAGTTTGACGTGTCTGTGTGTGTGTGTGTGTATGTGTGTGTGTGTGTGTCTGTCTGTGGCATCGCAGCTCCCGAACGGATGAACCGATTTCGATTTTGTTTTTTTTATTTGAAAGGTGAATTAGTCGGGAGTGTTCTTAGCTATGTTTGATGAAAATTGGTCCAAGATGGCCGTCGCCACAAAATGGTGAATTACATATTTTTTCACAACTCCCTCAATATGGGTATCAAATGAAAGGGCTTGACTAGGAGAATACTATACACTATGATAAATTTCAAATCCAAGATGGCCGCCACCACGAAATGGAAAATAACATTTCGTGTCGGGGGTTTTCTAAATTTTTTTTAAGCATTTTCCATGCTAAGATTACAAGTTATTTTTAATGAAGGAAAAAATCGGCTGGCGAGCAGGATTCGAACCTGCGTCTGGTGTACCGAACCAGAAGACGCAGGTTCGAATCCTGCTCGCTAGTCAGTACTAATAATGAAGAGGATAAATTTTATTGTTTGTTTGCATTTAATAGGCTCTGAAACTACTGGACCGATTTGAAATTTCTCTTACCATTAGAAACCTACATCTTTACCGAGTAAAATAGGCTTTAATTTATAAGAAATACCCAGAACACGCGGGCTAGCCCCTGGCGGAAAGCTAGTGAAATAATAATAATAATAAATAATAAATATCTTGGGACATTTTTACACAGCACCATTTAGTCCCAAACTAAGCATGGCTTATAATACTTATATACCTTTTTTTTTGTAAATACATACTTATAATAAGCTGATGGCGATGCGGAGGAGTTTTTTGATGCCTTATGTAAATAGTTATTTTATTTATTTATTTATTTATGTATTTATTTATTTATGTATATATTTATTTATATCTTTCTTTCTTTCTTTCTTTCTTTCTTTCTTTCTTTCTTTCTTTCTTTCTTTCTGTCTTTCTTTCTTTCTTTCTTTCTTTCTTTCTTTCTTTCTTTCTTTCTTTCTTTCTTTCTTTCTTTCTTTATTTATTTAATTATGTACACACTGAACCAGAGAGTAAAAAAAAAATAGGACTATAGTACAAAGGTACTTCTTATTTCTATAGAAATCTCTTCCAGCAGACCTGCGAGAGGAGAATAAAAAAAAAGAAATGTAGACAACAGTGTGAAAAAAAATAATAACATAAGTACTAATACATACAAGCAAACACATAAATTACGGAATTATTTTAATAAATTTAGGAATAGATTTTTAATTTAGTACTTAGATACATTGTAATATATAGTTTTAGTGAATATTTTTATATTTACCGTATTAATTATATTTTAGAAAGAAATAAATTCTGCCTTATAATAAATAGGATAGGGAATATAAAAAAGACATAACAAGAAACTGTATATTCTTATAATGGCGTTATTACACGTTGGGTAAAGGTACCCGTGCCTCGGGATTCAAAAAGTGTAAGTTTACATTATGGCTAGTGGCATATCCGCCATTTATACACAAAGATAAAACTCCCACTCTACAGGTCGCCGGTGTCCTATTCACATTTATATGACCCAGCGCTGCACGTATAAACGCAGCCTTATGGCGGTGACGTCATTGAATATTATTTTCGTCCCTGTTTTATTTTTTTATTTGCAGCTTTATTTTTTATTATTTGGTTTCTAAATACTGTTATGCTTTTATTATGTTTTTATTCAGACAAATGTCGGTCATGCGGACGATACTGTGTTTTGTTATGTAGCGGTTTGTTGAATTGGAATTAATTGGAATTCGGATTGTTAATTATAAGGGTAAAATGTATACAGAGAAGTTATAAAATACTGTACTGCTGACTTCGTCAGGGGTTATACACACCGCAATGCCTACATTTCTGGTAAGCAATAATGTGCTAATATAATTATTACTAAGCGGAGCTTGTACTATGGGTATGACAATGGATATAGTTAGTAATTATACCTTTTTTTGTAAATACATACTTATAATACATAACACCCAGACAAACAAACACTTAAGTTCATCACGTAAATATTTGTGTCCCGTGGGAATCGAACCCACGACCTCGTGATCAGCAGTCCGGTACTCGAACCACTATACCGCAGACGTCGACATCATTATGTTCTACACTTCTTGACTGCGTCGTTGATATAGCGGTCCCAAGCCCGACGGCTACGTTAGAGATGCTGGGTTCGAGAAGAAAATTATTGTTAGGTTTTTCTGTAAAAATCCCAGTAGCAGCTCGGAGTCTGGATTTGTTTGCCTGGTTAATTTAATAAAAGACTCAACAAAATAGTTTAGTTTTATAGATAACGGGCTCCTGGTTAAGTATTAAATACACTTATCAAACAATCTGCTGTGCTTGCCGCGGTCAGTCTGTGTACCGTTGACCATTCTAAGACCATTCTTGAGCGACGACGCCCCTCTGGGCGTGCTATGAAATACATCAAAATAAAACGGAGCTTAACAAAAAAGTACACGGAGTAATTTATACTCATTGCATAAATGTGACATAAATATCGCACCGCAACTTCAAAACACAAACAAAGCGCAAACCCATAATGTCTTCATAATTTCAAATTTTTTAGCAACATTATTAATACGCAACATTATACTCCATTCGGCAAAACGAAATTGAGGTATTATGTACTTCCATAATAAAAATATAACACAACATCATGAAATGTTCGACTGAATATTTAGTCACACATTAGCTATTTTGTACTGTGGAAATAGAAATGGTACGTATTCTTTAACATTTCATTTAAGTAAGCATAAATCTCTAGACTACGTGAAAATAAACCTGTACTGTGTGTCTAAATCGATCCACCTTTCCTGCGCTATATGTGCCGCAGAAATCCTATTTTTTGAGTTGCTCTTGGAACACAACAGCATCGTAAGAATTAACATATTCTGGTCCAGTGCTATTCATAAAGCGAGTTGGCACACAGATGCGTGCTTAATACATATTTATATTACCTCAATGTAAAACAAAGATTTTATATCGCACAATAATAATAAATTTAAATTAAACCCGAGTGCACGCCTCAGTTTTGACTAAAAGTAATAACAGTTCGTTCTAAATTTATAACTCTTTTACAAAGTTCAAAGCTAGACTTTTGTTGTGCTTAATGTCTACTTACCCCACATTACTCGGGTTTAATAACTTGAAACGCGCTAGTAGTTGAAACGTTATTAAGTTCGCTTTCAAAGTATCTGAAAGTGTAAGGCTAAAATTATGTTAATAAATTTTATTTTATTTTCTGTTCCGGCTAAAAGTGGCTAAACGGAACTGTAATGGAAAAGTTAGTAAGTAATATTGTACTAAAGAATATAAAAGGTATAGCGGAGTTAATGGTTCACTAAAGAGAATTTCTAAAATTTTATCAATATTTTATAATTATCATCATATCGACGACGTCTATGGTCTAGTGGTTCGGAACCGGACTGCTGATCACGAGGTCGTGGGTTCGATTCCCACAAGACACAAACATTTATGTGATGAACTTAGATGTTTGCGTTTGTCTGGGTGTTTCTTATATATTTACAAAAAAAAGTATGAAAGTATTATATCCACTGTCTAGTATCTATAGTACAACCTCAGCTTAGTTTGGGACTAGATGGTGCTGTGTAAAAATGTCCCAAGATATATTTTTTTATCATTCTTATCAAATTCTACCAAATATTTATATATATTTTTAACTTGTCCGGGTATTTTGGAGATCTGGTCGTAGTATAATTTCAGTCTCCATAACATCAATGCATACTATAACCCTATTATCTACAACACCATTTATGTAGATTATGGTAGAAAAATCAAATTACATACAGCACAACATTACAGAATAGTATATTAGACATGAATCAAATCAATATCTATTCTATAGTAATATTATAGGTAAAGCCGAAGAGTTTGTTTGTTTGGTTGAACACACTACTCTCAGGAACTACTGGTCCGATTTGAAAAAAGTTAGTTTTTTCTTTTTCTGTTCTTTCAGTGTTAGATAGCCCGTTTATCGAGGAAGGCTATATACCATCGCGCTACGACTAATAGGAGCGGAGTATCAATTAAAAATGTTACAAAAACGGTGGAAAATTCAACTTCTACGGGAACGAATTCGCGGGCAAAGGCTAGTATGTATATAAAAATGAATCACCGAAATGTTTGTACGCGCATAACTTCCGAACAACTGAACCAAATTGAATCATTCCTAGGATAAGGTTTGTATTTTTCTCCAGGATTTTTTTCTAATCCACCAGAATACGCAGGCGAAGATGCGCAGGGGTCGCTAGTTTACAATAATAATAATAATACACAATATTTTCTTGTGAGAATGTTCCCAGAAACACGGTAAGGACTATATGCTAAAAATGGCTATCAGGTTTTAGCTAGCGCAGTTTAACTTTACATACAGAGCGACAAGCGTGGTTATTAGCAAGCCACGCGTCCCCTAAGGGATTAATTAAAGAGTTACCATAATCATAATTACATGGTATTTAGTTAAAAAGTATAAATAAAATAAAAATGTGTCAATCGGACACTGTCCGAATATATTGTGTCCAAATCGTCAGCAAAGCCTGTGGTTGGATAGCTCATTTTGTTTTTCCACAATTTGTTGTTAGATAATAAAACAAAGCCGGCTATTCACGTCCCGACTCGTGGTCCGTATATCCCGCACTTCCCTATCGCATTCGCGCGTAAAAACGGAGCGTGATTTATGTGCCAGCCGCGGCGATCTCCAGATAAATTATTGTTGGAACGACGCAGATGCATACACGTGAAAATGTGAGTAATGTGCGAGAACTCAGCGTAGCCCTCGTCTAATAAAAAATATTATGAAGTGGATTCCCACTTACTACTGGAACGGACCAACTGTAGGTCCCAATAAAACCTTTTCTTTCTTATTTGACATACCATCACGCCAGGATTATCCAAGGGGTTAGGCAAAGGTGTAGTTGTGTATACAGTTGGCCTGTAGGATGTTTAGGTCCCATGGCCGTTTTTAAAAATCCGTACTGGGGATGGGGGGCTAGACAAGTTGCAATTTGACATTCGAATAGAAAGAAAATGTATGGAAATAACATTAGTGACAGCCCGACTTGTCGAAAGCATGTGTCATAAGCATACATTTTGTGTCTATTCGTAAGTCGATTCGAATGTCAAATTTCAATTTGTCTAGCCCCCCCCTAAACTGTGACTAAAAGTTTTATAGAAATATACAATGATGTTTTGCTCAACCCGAGAATCGAACCTTGACCTAGCCTCTCTTGTTTGCGACTGCTACGTGAGGTACTGATATTATTAGAAATATTTTTCTCAAGTAAAATTAGTTTTTAGATTAAACAAAATATATATAACAAATTGATACACAGATATTGTTCACTATCACAATGAGTGTTTTGTTTACCTACCTACGATGAAATAAAAATCAAGGCAATATGACTTATTAAAATTTGACTGTTTACCGCAAATATACCCTGGTGTAATGTGTTAACTTTGTTAAATTATAATTATTTCGCTACCTTTGATATTTATA
Source organism: Acronicta psi (assembly GCA_946251955.1). NCBI lineage: Eukaryota > Metazoa > Arthropoda > Insecta > Lepidoptera > Noctuidae > Acronicta > Acronicta psi. The sequence continues at coordinate 949,316 of OX276475.1, read as the reverse complement.
TATTGAAGTCGACTACTCGCTAAACTATTTGGGTGAAATACTTAATGTAGAAATTCCTAATTAAAAGGTTGGAGTGGTTTATTAAATGTTTGTAATTAATAATTTGTTTCAGAGAATTCATATTTCAAGCGTGGTGAATGTGTAGAAATCTTATGAGACTGAAGAGTCTTCAACTTTACGAGTCGTTGAGCTAAATTATGGTTGAGATACTTGATTATAAAGTCTACTCTTGAAATTCTTGAAGATGCTATTACTTGGGAGTTGTGCCCGGTTAATAGCGATAGGCTGGACTATTAAATGGGACCTAAAAATGCGAGCGAGCTGTGGATGTACAGAACAGTAAGAGGTCATAAGTCCATTATCATGTCAAGGATCGTATTTGCCTGCACGTTACTGCGCGTATACATAAACTTATACTTGTGATTTGAAATTTAATGCCACTATCTTAATACGCCGTCGCGACATGACAATACTTAATGATCATAACATCGCTCTCTTTCCGAAACCTGCATGCCTAATAGATTTTCTCGACGGCATGTGAATTCTGCCAACCCGCATTAAGCCAGCTTGGTGGACTATGGCCTAATCCCTCTTATACCGAGAGGAGACCCGTAGTGGGATAATTATAAGTTAATGATGATGATTTTTGCGTCTGGAAATGCTTTATGCTCGTCACGCCGCCCTGGGGAGGGCGGCCCAGTGTGTGGGAATCCGTTCTGAAAAGGACGTATACCCACTAAAACCAGACGGGTGTTCGCCTCATCACCATTCTGCGGGGGTCACGGGAACGTGTTGCCACTCTTCCGCGACCCCGGCGGTGACGGGCCGCCTGTGCGGTCCCCGGCTCTGTTGGGGGGGTGCACCCCTCCTCTCCTGCCAATTCACTGAGTGGGACGCGGTACTCTCCGACCGCATCGCCTACTCGGGCCATAGTGCTGGGCGATGGCCAACACAAGAAACACCTAGATCAGCACATACTTAAGTTCATCAGATAAATATTTGTGTCCTGTGGGAATCGCGGTATGATCGTCAAGTATCGTGTTATTAAGACCTTTTTTTCCTTGGCACAACAATAGCAGATGACGTAATAATGTTAGTAAGTACGGATTGTCCACGACGGGGCGTCTCGTAAATTACGCGCAGATTTATTTATTACAGCGCATTGACAGAATTAATAACAGTCTTTAGCCTGTGGTGACATGGTTTATGTTCGACAACGAACTTACTAATATTTTTATACCTATATCTTATGACTGCCGATTTGGTCTTGTGGTCCCACAAGCGCAGCTTAGAGGTCCCGGGTTAGAATCTAGTGTCGAGCAAAGTGTTGTTGGGTTTTTCTGTGAAATTCCCATGTAGCATATCGGAGTTTGGATTTGTGCCTGGTTGATAGCTGTAGGCTCGCCGTCTCGCCTCGTTAAATGGGACCTAAATATATCGGTGAACTGCCTCTGCCTAGCCCTCCGGGCATACAGGTGTGGTAATGTGACACCAACATGTCAGCAGCATGTTAGGTCTCGTAGGGGGCGTTTCTATTACATACCACTAACACAAAATGTCATGACCTCGAGTGCAGTAGTCGTGAAGGTAGAAAAACATCGTGAGGAAACCGAACTCGACAGCGTGCGAAGTCTGCCAACCCGCATTAGGCTAGCGTGGTGGACTAAAGCCTATTCCCTTTCATGCGCCAGAGCTCCTTCTAAGGATGCGCTGCGCTGGCAGTAAGAGGAATATTCCCTCAAACTGTCGGCGCAGTGAATCCTTCATAAACCTCTAAGAGGTTTTTCGGGTCGGCAACGCGTGAGTGATACCCCTGGTGTTGCAAGCGTCCCTAGGCTATGGTAACCGCTTACCATCAGGCGGGCCGTATGCTTGTTTGCCACCTTAGTGGTATAAAAAAAAAATACTTAAAGGAGTGAGATAGTATATGGGTTGATGATGATTATAATGATTTGTATCAATTATCTTTCAATTGTATGGTTGTAAAGTCCCTGTGACACAAGGCTTCTCCCTAAGAGCTAGCTATCTTAAAAAAAAAACTTTTACGTCACAACTTCCATCGATAAACGAGACAAGTATGACCATTTTTATGCTGACGTAACAACACTTGCAACTTTGACGTCATAACGTGCGAGTACATACTCGGTTTTATGTGAAAACTATGAAGTGCTCAAGTTGAACGGCCGTGTCGGTCTTGTGAGAAGTTTGTCGGTAATCCGAACTGTTATGTTTAGTGGTGTTAGTAACACTCCGGTTAAGTACGCTCTTCACGTAGGTACTTTGTTTTTTGGAAAAAGTGTAGTATGGCTTTTATGTTACAGAATTTGCGCGGGGCTTAATTAAGTATTCATTTACTTAATGGAGAATTTTTGAGTATTATTTCTAAATCATAGATGGTCGCTGATGTTTGTTGTCTGCGAAATTAGGTATTTTGTTTCATTTGAATATAAAACAGGTTTAGGTGCTCTTAACCTTGCCTTTTTTTGATAACGTCCGCATATTGACTGTGGTAAATTCGCCGAGGTCGACCCCTACCGACTCTTCCATTCGTACTCACTATGTTATACTCGTTTTGTCAATTTGAGTTCATTCATCCTCTCTATATGCCATCTCAATATACATTTCTCAATCCTCGTTACTAAAAAAAATATAATAAAATTAAAACCAAATCTTCAATTAATACGAATACTTGCGCCAATTAAATTAAATTTAGGCTTTGACAACTTAATCCTATTCCAAAGTGATTAAGAATAGGCAACAAAACTTTATCAATAAAATAATGTTCATTGGGCGGAGAATCCAACAATAAATCTATGTTACACGCATATTGTTCACTAATATTAATTGCCATGGGATTGTGAACTCTCTGGCGTTATGGGCACTTGATTAGCGAGTTGATGGAATATGTAATTACGACATAAGCTCATAAATTAATGAATAAGAATTAACTTTGGTTGTAGGTAGTAACCACATACCATCACGCCTGTATGCTAAGGGTTAAGCAAAGGTGTACTTATATACATCTATAGTTCGACGGTATGTTTAGGTCATAGAGTAAAGTAATACATTGGGTATAGAGAAGCCCTACGCGGAATTTATTGAAGACCGCTAATGTCAATTGATCGGATAAATAGCGCCGTCTGATATCGCCATCCGCAAACTTAGTAAGTGTAGTAGCTATAGCTAGCTATAGGTAGGTACAATTAATAAATACTTGTTTTCAATTTGACAAAGTTATGGTCAATTTAACTTATCACTGAGCAAGCTTTATCAAATTAAAAACAAGTAAGTTAATAAAGAAAGAAGCATCAACCAGCGCAAGCGCAAGGAGCAGTCGCCATGTTTGTAAACTGACACTGACAATCAAATAACAAATGAATGATTCGCTGTTGCCATTTATCGTAATTACTATGTGGCTTTAGTAATCTACACAAATATTTTATAATACCTACGTGTTAAATAAGATCATTAAATAACGAAATTAGATTAATTTTATTTGTAACAAATTATAATTTCTATTATTATCGACGGTGTTTCCATATGTGATGACATAAAGTCACTTATTGTTTTGGATGGGGATAACAGATGGCGCTTTTTTAAATAATGCTCCCTGTTTTGTCACTGTTAGGGAGTGTCCTACCCCTGGTTTAGGTCCTATGTAATTCCCGCCATGATTGTGGTGAATGTTCCTGATCCTATCGCCAAGACGCAAAGGCCAAGTGAGGGCAAGTTGCGGTTTTGAGGCGGTATGTGTCCGACATACTCCGCCGCTTCCCCAGGCGGCGGGGATCCATTAGGATTTTTTCCACACAAAAAAGGTCCTATGTAATAATGGCGAGCCTATTGCCATCAACCGGGCACAAATTCAGTCTTCGAGCTGTTAGCCTGTTACTGGAAATCTCATAGAATATAGCATCAACACTTTGCTCCGCCTGAGAAGCGGAACAGTATATGGGTTAACGGTACAACACGCGCGGAGCTGCTGAGTGTAAAGACCTGGGTTCGATTCAAAGTAGGGCAATTTGTTAGCCCAATTACCTTTGACCTAAACACAACTGTGGGTGTATATTAGTCGTACTTTTCTGACCTACCCATATGAGAATACGGCGTATTGACATACAATGTAACTAGATGAAGCTTGAGCAGAGGAAGGCACAGCCATTTATGGCTCAAATCTGGAGCAGCTCATCTGGGGAAGTACCTCCACCTGCAGCCAAATAACACACTTTATCGTGTGTGGTGTTCCTGCAATTAGCAAGGTTGCCAGAGCTCCTTCTAAGGATGCGCTGCGCTGGCAGCAAGAGGAATATTCCATCAAAATGTCGGCGCAGTGAATCCTCCAGGACCTCTTAGAGGTTTTTAGGGTCGGCAACACGAGAGTGATACTCCTGGTGCTGCAAGCGTCCCTAGGCTACGGTAACCGCTTACCATCAGGCGGGCCGTACGCTTGTTTGCCACCTTAGTGGTATAAAAAAAAACATGACTGTATATTAGTAGTACTCTTCTCATTAACCCATATGAGAATACGGCGTATTGATATACAATGTATGTGAAGCTTAGGTATCAAATAAATACTAAACAACGTACATAACTGTGTTTTAGGTAATAAAGAACTAAAAAGCTCACGCGCGTAGCATTTTACTACGCCGTAGCAGGACTACGGCGTAGTAAATTACAGACTCGTAGCACTGTGGTCTTTTTTACCGGACACCAAAAAGGAATCCTTTAAAGTTATACATTGTAATATGTATGACATTTATAGATACTATATCTATGTTGTTATACATATATGTATGACCAGCCATAATCAACGGATATTTTATGTAAAAAAAAATATGCAGAGGTGCACATGTACACCCATACTTCACCGGTATATTTAAGTCCCATCTTATAGGGGGCGAGTATATTGCCATTGACTGGACATAGAAAATCCAGACTTCGAGGATTTTCGTTACTAGGAATTTCATAGAAATAAAAAACACTAACACAGCTATGCCTGGGTATTGGACCTGGGGTTTCGAACTTAGGACCATTAAACTAACTAAGGTAGTTTCAAGTTTTAGTTTATTTACAAAATAATATAGGTGTGGTGTATACAGGTTTCCTTTGTTTAGCAGTATACTTCTTTTTGCTGATATAATATGCAGGGTTAAGAGCACCCTAAACCGACAAGCATGCATGGGGAGGTTAATGAACATAGACGAAGCGAAAGTGGTGTGCCAGGATCGTAGCAAGTGGATATCTATAGTGACTGCCTACCCCTATGGGAAACAGGCGTAAAGCTATGTATGTATCTATACTAATAATATAAAGAGGCAAGATTTGATTATTTGTTTATTTGTTTGTATTGAATAGGCTCCAAAACTACTGGACGCATTTGAAAAAATATTTAAGTGTTATATAGCCCATTTATCGGGGGCTATATACCATCAGGCTACGACTAATAGGAGCGGAGTATCAAAGAAAAATATTGCAAATCCGGAAAAAAAGGTACCAAGACCTCGCGGGCGAAACCGCTGGCAGAAAGCTAGTGTATGATATACAGGTTGTTATCAAATGGACACGAATTCCCCTTGACTTGCATTGGCATGCCAAACACAGAATCACAATACACAATAACCATAAACCTAGCTATAAAACACGCCATTCTCTCGCCTCGGCCATAATCATTCATATCAGTCACTATGAAGCGAATTCAGTGCGCGAAGCATGCTTGCCTGCATAATTACGTCATTTGTGCCGTGACGTAATGCATGGCGATGCTCCGACGATTGGACGACGGCTGAAGTACCCAGTAACGGGTGCAGACAAACGAGCGGTGACGTCATAAAGTCCTTTTTATTCCGAGGTTTTAAATACGAACTATTTTGTTACTTTTACTGTATGTGCAGAATCTGACGTTCAGTTTGATTCTCGAGTAGACAAAGGGTTACAGGTTATTAGTAATTTTTTATGAGTATTATTGGGCTTTTTTGTTAGAATTTTGTTGTAAAATTATATGGGATGATGAGATCTAAAAACGCCTGGCTAATTGATTGTTATCAGATTACCCATTTTCTATAATTATCGAAACATTGTGGGAGCAGTTTTGTATATTTTTTTATTTATTTTACCCTGAACGCTATCTAAACTAGTGAATCACAATAATTAAAGACACGACTTCCATGAATCTTTCTAACAGATTTCTGTTCTCGAATTTCTTTATTATTTAGCTGCTGGAGCTTCTTTTCACCATCAAGTCACATAATATACTAAAGAGACTTTTTTAAAAAACGTCTTCTAACCTCCTGAGAAGTGCAGAATTAGTGAAAATCATAAACATCCACTACTTAAGACGTCGATAGAACCCCTGTATCAAGTACCATACAAAAACATCCACTACAATTACAATTACCGAACACAAAATCCACCCAGAAATAAGTTAGGTAGGTACTTTTGTAACATAAAGCCGATAAATTTTTAATGTGAAGCAATTGAAACTTTATGTTATTTCAACAAATTCGTACACTGAGAAAGTCCTTTCATCTCATTTCTCAAACAAGAAGCAACATTCAAAAGGCCGATACTCAAATAAGTCTGTTATAAAACAAATATTTTATTCCTACTGAAGTCTTTATAACAATTTAAATAACTAAATAGTAGCTACTTAGTTATCGACCAAGCTTCTATCTTAAAACTTTAGATTTTCTTAGAACCCCTATATTTTGACTACTCTGAAATACCTACCTGTAATAACGATCTATTTACTTGCAATGCAGCGATGGAACGGGGAAGCTATAAGCAATAGAGTGTTTATAAATATGCAAACGGTTCTTCCCTTATATCTCCAAAACGGTTTGACTGATTTAGATGCGGTTTTCTTTAATAATAATATATGGCTTGTGATTCACCAGCGACGATAAATTATCAAACATCTATCAAACATTGACTTTGAACGTTTATAAAAGTTCCACGTTTTTTTTGCGGACACAAGAGCAGGCAGGGGAAATTAAAGACAAAATTTTCAATAAAATGCTTCTGTGTAACGCCGTCATGTCTTACTTAAGAAAATTTTGCTTCTTTATTTATTTATAGTATGTACACCAACAGCATATTCATCACACATTACACATAATAAAGTTTATTATACAAGAGACTTCTATAGTATAAGCACTGTTGCATAAATTATATATTAATCGATATTCATGATAAAGCAAGAGTTTATTCAGGCATCACGGGCAGACACTATGTGACTCGAGTATATTACGCTAACACAGCGGGTGTTATAACGTGTTTTAGTAGAAATACCAAATTCTCTCTGGTTCTAGTTTGCGTGTAAATTTTGGCCGCAGAGTCCTCTCAAAGAGGTATACTAATCGATTCCTTCATGCGGTTAGCTCTTACAGTCACGTCTGGCGCTTTGTGGAACACTAATTTCTGGGAATACCTTAGTTTTACTTAAGACGTTTAGTAGGAAACCTTTAAAAGGCTTTACTGAAAATAGTATTTTACTTTTAGACTTCGCTGAGCCACATAAATTATAGCTTATAAACCTTCTTAGATCATTCCTCTTTCTAATAGCGAAAACTCTATGAAAATGTGTACGATAGTTTTTGTGATGATCGCAGATAAAAACAAAAAAAAATTACAGGAATAAAACACTAATAAAATTTAACTCAGTAGGTTAAATATAATCCACTGTTCATGCTTATCCATATCCAAAAATTAGATTCAATTTTTTCCCGACGTAAATATTTACATTATTTCTGATTGACATGGAATACCAATATTTTAGTCACAGATAGATAGCAAAATTTTGCAGATCATTTGGATCCACATCGTTACTATAAATAACCTGAAAGGTTTTTAAGTATAATACTTTTGCTGACCCCGTTTCTTATTAGCGTGAAAACGTCTAGCTTAAACCTTCCCAAGAATAAATTATATTCGTGACAGAGCGATAAGAGCACCTATATTTGGCCGCGTTATGAATTGCTTTGGTAATATCACGTACAGTGAATTTATAGTGCGTATGTGAGGTGCTCCGGCCCTTACATACATGCCAAATTAAGAGGTCTAGCAAAAGGGTTTGCGATTGACCCTTCATGTTAGCCAAAGCTGGTTTTTATGTGATATCGCTGATATTGCGAAGTATTTGTACGTCGTTTTTACATATTTTTAACCGCCGACGCAAAGGCGACGGGGTTTTATAAATTAGACGTGTCTGTGTGTATCTGAGTCGGTCTGTGGCATCGTAGCTTCCGAACGGATAAACCGATTTTGATTGTTTGAAAGGTGACTTAGTCGGGAGTGCTCTTAGCTACGAGTATGTTTGATAAAAATCGGTCCAAGATGACGGCCGCCACTAAATAGCGGATTACATATTTTTTTTACAACTTTAAAATCAAATGACAGGGCATGTTACAAAAGTTTTTATACAAGTTGTATATAATATATGTTATGTATGTTTAAACAATAATGTATATAGATAACAAAGATGGAAAAGTATCTAGTACTAGCGCAAACATGAAAAATGTTGTGATCCAGATAGAAAATACAATCGTATATTATTTAGAAATATTTATCGCATTTTATCTCATATTCTGACAAAACTTACTAACAGTAGCACAGTTTTAATGTTCTTAAAAAGACATTCATGACTGACTGACAGACAATACAAATGGCATCTGGTGAATTTAAAAGCATAAATTTTCATAAGGTATCACTATGTAGTGAAAACTAGCCGGGATTCTCGGAAATTCCGACGGCAGAAATTTAGAAATACAAGATCACGGTATTTAAATGGTTATGAAACAAAAATTCGACCACAGTCATTTGCGAATTCGAAATAGGTTCAATCAAAAAGGAGAAACACTCTAAATTCAAACCGAAATCGATTCACTCTGTACAATATGTTACGTGCCCGATTATAATGGGGTGTGGGCAATAAAAGGAATCCCTTCGCCATTCCTTTAATAGTCTAAAAGTCTGGACCGTATATTACAGCCAATAAAGACATTAACAAGAGTTACTGCTGGCTCCAAGTCTGACTGCTTTCTGATAACCTAGCTAATTTGACCCGACGGGACTTGTAATGACCAGGAGTCGTTAATCTTAAGCCATGAGGTTAAGTTGTTTAGTTAACGAACACTTTATAGGTCTCCGAGGAATTTATTGAGCTGAAACTGCAGAATGAAGACTTAGGACTTGGAAAATTATTATTGTGACACATAAATACTGAAAATTTGCTTTTTTTTAAACGGCAAACGAGTGGATGACCCTCCTAATGTTTAAGTGGTCAACGCCACCCATGGATACTTCTAATACTAGTAGTTGGAAGTGTGGCTGATGCGTTAGCGACCCTTATAAAAGACAGATGGGAAACTGGTTCTCACGCGCGGTCTGAACTCATACAAACGTGATGTACGACAGACCTAAGGCCAGTCAAAGAAAGAGGTCCTACAACGAAACAAGTCATGTCTTTTATTGCCTTTCACGAGATGCCGATATAAAATTGTATTCTAACCCATACTTAACCCTTTACTTGTAGGTCATGCAAAATAGTTCTGCTTAGTACAGATTTTTCGAGTCTATGTTTGGGTTCATAAAAAAATGAAAACGGTTTTTTATCCGTTCTATTCGAAAAGTGTCGCTTTGTTCCTCTATAAGTTGGAACAAAGTAGCTCTTTTCCGATAGGAACTTTTTAGCGAGCGGAAATGAGAATTGAATTTGGAACATTATGTAATTTCTAGAAATCGATACACCGTCTTTTATTTATTTTCTCATAGAGAGGGAATAAAAAGTTGAGTCTATAACTCGAGAGCAAATTATTTTTTCCCTCGGGCGATGTACTTTGAATCCCTCGCTGCGGTCAGGATTCAAGAAGCAATATTACCGAGTCCCAGACTATCATATAACATGTTTTGACTTTGACAGCCCACGCATCTATTATGAAAACAACGGCCATCTTACATTTTTTACTTCGATTTCCGTAACATACTTAATACACTCAAATATAAAGTTCACAATACATTGTTTGAAGTATAATAAATATTTAAAGTTCTTATAATACCTACTTTTACATACATACATACATAGACAGCTATTAGAGACTATAGATTTCCACTTGCTACGATCCTGGCACACCACTTTCGCTTCGTCTATGCTCATTAACCTCTCCATGCATGCTCGTCGGTTACCTACTTTTGATGAATAAATATATAATAAATAAATAAATATCTTGGGACATTTTTTTACACAGCACCATCTAGTCCCAAACTAAGCAGAAAATCTTGAAATAATGGAAACATTGAATGGCTTGTAGTATTTTTAATGAAGGAAAAAATAACTTGTAATCTTAGCATGGAAAATGCTTAAAAAATACAAAAAGATGGCCTGTAGTAGTTGTAGTTTCAATATAAAATAATATTCAATGAGATGATAAGGAGAGCTCAACATTTCCGAGTCCGGCCCACTTTCGCACTGAGAGTGTGTTTGTTTGGACTTAGTACAGATTTCATATTTCTAAAAAAAAAAACTTCAAAAATCTAAAATATCCCTCTTTTTAGAGGGATTAGGTAGGGTCTATGAAGGTTTTAGGCATCATCATCAATAATTATTCATTAAACAGAGTTAGTAAGTTATTATAATTTACTTTATTATATTTTTTACACGGAGAAAAAACACCTACATTTACATATTTATTAAGTATTTATTAAGTTACCTATATATATGTATATTTAATTGTAAGCGTGCGATCAACATTCACAATGCACACACCACATGTTTCCAGCAGTTCGCCCAACGTTTAGAAGTTACTGAACTCGCAAAACTTTGCTACAAATGTAACGTTGGTACTCTATAAATCGTTCGAGTCCAATGGTTTCTATCTGGAAGCAGTTGGATCCACGTCTAGAGCCGGAACGATTGCTTGTAAACTTTTTATCTCGAAGCAAAACGTATTTTCCATTATCCCAACTCCTGCCACCCCACTTCTTTCTTAATTTGTCACAAACTTTTTGTTCAAGATAAAACTCTCCCGTTAATGACACTTGTTTTTCTGATATTTTCATTACCTACCGTCCTTTAGCTTCTTACCCCTTGTTATTCTCATTTACTTTCATAAAGTACTTAAAACAAAGTTTTTTTTTACCGTTATACAGGATAAAAAAAATTCTAACTAACCTTAGGCCGCGACTTCGTTCCCGTAAAAGTTAATTTTTTTCCCCGTTAGAGCAACATTTTTAATTTATACTCCGCTCCTAAGCCTTCCATGTTAAATAGGCTATCTAACATGGAAAGAATTTTTCAAATCGAACCAGTAAACGCGTTCAACCAAACAAACAAACTTCTCAGCTTTATTAGTATAGATATAGATAAGTATTATTATTTTTCTGCAGGCTCGTAACGTATACCGAGGGCGCCTATTCCGGTAACTTATGGACGTTCCGCATTCGAAATGGAGTCACTTGTATTATTCTAGAACAATGTACGGAAAGTCTGTAGCTTTTTTCTTTATTGTATTATTTAGATTCGTCCACGATAAAGGCGGGCTACGCCTATCTGTCGGAGTACGTAAGATAGATTTATTCTTCCTTTTAGTTTTTCGTATTACAAGAATTCTTTTTTGAAGAAATGTATCAAGTTTTACCGAGATAATTTTTACTTAGGAAAGAAACGTAAAGTTTTTTTTCTCTTAGCCATGCCTAGGTTGCGGATACTTATTTGCATAATAGGTATCACAATAAAGGTAATTCTTTTTATGCCTCGAATCGTTTGTGACAACTGAATTCATTCCAGTCATACGACCAAAATGACAAGTATCAACTAACCTAAATTAAAAAATTTGAAGACCCCCGACACGAAATGTTATTTGATACCCATATTAAGGGAGTTGTATAAAATATGTAATTCGCTATTTTGTGGCGGCGGCCACCTTGGACCGATTTTCATGAAACATAGCTAAGAACACTCCCGACTAATTCACCCTTCAAATAAAAAAAAATAAAATCAAAATCGGTTCATCGGTTTGGGAGCTACGATGCCACAACACACACACACACAGACACGTCAAACTTATAACATCCCGTCGTTATTGCGTCGGGGGTTAAAAATGCCTTCAACTTAAATAAATGATTAGTAAAGATGTTTACTCCCAACTTCTCCGCGAAACCGCGGATCAATCACGCACCATAGCATGCAATAGCTACAAATACTTGGAATCCTCAATCCGGCCACCAATCATTCCGAATTCTTCGCAAATCTCGCCCAAAGCACGCCGCAAGTCGGTTCCAGTCGTCGGTTTACCGAATAAAGCCGAAATAAGCCGAACGTGCGTGCGAAGCTTCACTCGACTCGACTTTGATCGTAAATTCGACATTGACATTTATCAGAATAGCACCAGGGGCCACCTGTGACCGTAGTTTACATTACTACCCTCTGCGCTATCGGGGAATCGATATGATATTTTTTTGGTTCTCGTAAAAAAAGATATAGGATTGCAAGCCTCTGTATTATTATTAGTTTGAGCTTCCGCCCACATAGTTTTGTATTTGGAAGGGTATTTTATGTCAGGAGCAATTTTTTTGCTTTGTTTTTGATATTAGTGACGTTTCTAATAAATAATGGTTATTCGTTGGTAATATTATTTGTATTACACCTTAACATAATAACAACGTAAAAATACGTAAAAATAACAAAGTGAGTAATAAACTGTTGCTATCATTGACTCATTGACACATAATGCAGAATAAGATAATATTGCCCCGGTAGGTCCTACAAGTAAGAAATTGGATGCGATTCAGGACAGTTGATACGAAATTGTGACAAACGAGATAGTCGCGTGTGATACCGTGTCTACTCAGCTAATATTAAAATAAAATGATTTTGATTAAAATGAGCTTTGTATGATACAGCGACAATAGCAACATTACTCTACGGCCACACTAAGGTTTAATGGCATTAATTATCGCATTGATCAAGATTAAAATATAAAACATAGATTCATAAGGTGCTCCCTCATCGGGAGTATTCACACATGTAGTGTAAGGATTCGATTTTAAGCACGATGTTACCACTTGTATCAAAATATTACAGACACTGCGCACCACAATGCTCGTCTCACCTCCCTTACTGGTGTAATGCTCGAATTGTATAATTACATGCTACGCACTGCAATGCTCGGTTCACCTCACCTTATTGATCAACGCTCGACTCAGTAATATTACATTACAGACGATTACATATTGTGAAGCACCTTTTGTCTCGATTAATGCGATGAATGCCATTAAACCTTGTTGTGGCCATAGTATTAGTTGGCAACACAATCAAAAACATAATAATTTTACTATACAAAAAACTATGACTTGTGCGAATACTTCAAGAGAGACCATTTGACCCAAACTCTTTCACATAATCATGAATATGCTTACGTATAAATATATATGTAACACCACTTCGTTTCACGCAGTCGGATTCCGGGTCCATCGATTTCATAATACACGCGTGTCGTAAAAAGATAGAAGGGCTTTCTGTATTTGATGTTCGCGTTTTATCAGTCACCAATTTAGGAAAAGAGTTTTTTTATTGATGATTTGATAACAAACGGATAGATGTAGGTATTACTGTTTCAATAAATGTAAAAGGCCTTATTTATGGCCATAAATAAGTAGGCCTACAGGTATAGGTCATTGGTGTGTGTACATACAATCTCATCTTTTAGACTAACATAATATATATGTTAGTCTGTAAGGTATGTATCTATGGGCCAAAGTAGCCTGATAATAAAGATTTATTATTATTTTCCGTGTGAAGTGAAGTGATCCGTAGTATTAAGTCTTAAATAAATAATGATAAAATATTTTAAACTTCTGCATAATATATCTTACATGTTTTGTAACCATTTCACTTCAAATAAAAACATTCAAGAAAAACCTTACTCCCCTAAAGGCAACTCGTTTTAATTCCTCCACTGATAAGCACTTTTTTTCCATATTAAGATGGCACATTCATACTTTTCCGTAATATTTGCGAGTTCCCGCCAAGACCCGGGGCACACTAATGGCCTCATACATACTTAATCCGATTCTACCTGTTTACGGTCTCGCGAATTCCTGTCTATTCGACTTACCCTGTATATTCCTAAGTATTATAAAAATCGCGCTTGCGTATGTATTTTGGGAGGCTTCCTCGTTGCCATAGCGACGGGAATAAACATGTCGGATTTTGTGTGTATTTTAGATTGTGTTGGAATTTGTGTCAAGTGTTTTTCTTACAGAAATGGCGCTATGAGCCGTTTATTTAGATTGTGTTTGAATGCTGCATAGTACGATGACCGCCTTTCTGTTATACAAATCAAGGGCAAACCATAGTTAATAATTGATAAAATATTCGCAGATTCACAGATAAAAAAAATACAACTAACATATAAAATCCTATAATTTTTATTAATAACTTACTCATCATCGTCCGAGGATGATGTTGGGGTCGGCTTCCAGTATGTAGGTAACTCAAGATGTGGCTGTAGTTAAGTATTTAGTTTTTTATTTTTACGGCCCTAACGCAGCTTAGCACGCAGAAATTCCAAGTTCAAAATGCATAATGCATCATGATGTATCCTGTTATTACTACACAAACACTCCCCGTGCACAAGAAACCGCGCCGGCGCGTGTTGACGTTAAGGGCTGCCACTTACGACAGGACTTATTGTGCCTTACAATATTATCTTTTGAACGCCGATTACAATATTGGCTTGATGGTTTAGTGGTTGGAAGCGTGGCTGTTGAGTGTGAGTGCAATTTCCACCTTAAGCAGTGTTATAAAATTCTAGAAGTCTGGAGAGTGTATGTGTATGTGTGTGACGAATTGTATAAAGTTATTTATTATTTGGGAAATAAAATCCATATAATGGTGTCTTTGTTACAGATTATGGGTAAGAAAAGAAATTGCTGTAGCAGATTGGTTGATTCACAATATTTATGCTGCGCTTGTTAAAGTTAAACTACGGATGAACGAAAATTCTATCATTTTATATTGTGTATATGTGTATATATAAAACGTTACAATTTTCGTTTTACAGTCTACAACTTACGATTGTCATAGTTCTATGATGACAATCGTAAGTTGTAGTATTAATAATAAGTAAGTGTAGTTATAATAATAAGTAATAATATTATTTATTATTAATAATAAAGTTCAATAAATGTTTGAATCTAAGACCAACAGTTTATTCTTAAGATTTATCTGATTACCCAATAATTAGATTCTGGGACCTCCACAATGTAATAATTGAGTTGTAAAGTAGGCTCTTTAGTAAACTTATCTCGCTCGGACTTTAGTAAAGACATAAAACATACTAACATTTTCTTACATATGGCCGTAGAAAGTAGCAAATATCATGATGCTAACCTAGGTTTTTATCACTCAACTGAACCTAAATTTTGAATCTATTTAGCAAGAAAAGTATGTTCTGACGTATTTGACTGCTAAAAATCACGAAAACTTTGCTTTCTACGCGAATATGACGCTTAACATAAACGATTACAGTACAGCAATGGTTATCAAAGTCATGCAATAACTTACCAGTGGGAGGCCGTCTCGAGGTATCTGTTAGCGCTGGGTAGGAGCTGGCTGGAATTTTCAAACACTTCACAATAAAACACAACCACTAGCAAGTTTTAAAAAGCGTTTAGTTCAAAAGTGAGGCACGAAGAATAACGAACAAGATATAGGTAAGTCTATAGTTCTATACTCAGCCTCACGAATGCGCACTCAACTAACACAAGCAATACGACAATCATTACCCTCAATTGTTTTTTTGACAATAAATTTTCCCAGTATCCGCAAACTGTCACCGATATGTCCACAAAATGAAAGACAAAATGACAACTGAGATATTTGAAAATAGAACCCAATTTTTAGCTTCCATTTTTTTATAGTTCTTGTGTTTTTTATTGTCTATGTATTTAGTTAGTACAGTGCGACAAGGAATGTTATTGACCGTGGCCAAATATGGTACTAACTTTTGACAATAGGTTGTTTTACCTGTAAATGTAAATGTCTAATGCCTCCGCATACGTCCATTATAAACCATGTCACACTTTAGGGGAATTTTGGTGTTACAAAATGTAGTCTCGCTAGTGAAAAAATTGTGACTTGGTAATTTGGTATCTATTGTTAATTAATTTAATTTTTAAGCTATTGCATAGCTTTTATCGCGGGCCTTGAGCGTGGGGACCGAATCCAGAAATTCCGTAACGAAAAAAACCTAGTGTGTGTGTGTGTAGATGTATGTGAACCTCTTATAACTTTTAAACGGCTTGACCGATTTCATCGCGGTTGGTGCCATTCGAAAGGGCTTGGCCAAACTTAGGTTTCCAATACTTTTTGGACTGATTCGGACCGGTAGATTTTAAGAAATCGCAAAAAAACTACAAATAACATTTTTTTTAAAAGTGTTTTTTTCGGAATGCAATAGCTTTACCGCGGCAGTCTCCGAGTGCCACAAGTCTTTTATTTTTTCGTAAATTGTCTATGGCATAAGTACATATTTTACGTTCAACACAAAATTGTAAATAATGTATAGTTACAATTTTGTGTTAAATCTGTAGTAATGTACCAAAGTCGATAATTATTTCGATGTAACGATTTTTAATCTACTTATGTATAAAAAAATGAATCTCCGAAATGTTTGTACGCCCATAGCTTCCGAACAACTGCACCAAATTGAATTCATCGTTTTTATTGTGTTCAATATTGTCAGGACAAGGTTTGTTTTTATTTTTTTTAATCCACCGCACTGAACACGCAGGTGAGGCTTCCCACGGGTCGCTAGTTATAAGTTCGTACATAGTGCGACTTGTCATGAATCGACAACCAATACAAAACTCTTCTAAATTCAAACAATTTTAATGTTACCACTTAAAGGCGGGAACTTGCGATGGGTGTTTCTAGAACAGAACTTTAATTTAAAAATGGAATTAGTGTTTGTGCGTGCGCATAGAGCGCGAAGTTGCGGGATTATATTTTAATATATTTTTTCGTGACCACAAGATGATCCTCAGACAAAATAAACGACAAAATAAACCATCGTTTATTGGCATAACGACTTAAGTACCAAATTAAAGTTCACTGCTTATATTCTAGAGTAAACTTTTTTTTACAAAATAAATTATTTTTTATTAATTAGCCCATGGTGTCCCGCTGCAGGGCAAAGGACTCGCTCCTATCTCATTCCATTTATCCCATTTTTTTGCTGTTTGGGTCCAATCCTTTTGGGGGCCTAGACAAGTCCCAATTTGACATTAGAATCGAATTAAAATGTATGGAAATGACGTTAGTGACAGCCCTATTTGTCGAAAGCTTGTGTCATTTCGAAAGATTTTGTTTTTACTCGTTTATCGATTCGCATGTAAAATTGCAACTTGTCTATATGCCCTGTTCATCTCACCATCTCCTTGTGTACCTGCTACGAAGGAGGTTATTATTCGAACCATTGTGTGGTGATACAAAATAAATATTGTCATAAAAACCTGAAAACCCTAACAACTTTGAGCTTAACCCCGGACGTCCCTTACCACGTATCTCAAACTTCAATGAGCATTACCCAGTCATGCGGAGAGGTTGTGTGGGCGTTCGCTTTGCTACAAAATATCGGCATTTACACCTTCACTCGTTCACAAATAACAACTGAAATCGTGCATACTTGTACGCAATAATGTTTTATAGTATTTCTTCTGTTCTGCGATGTCTATGATATTGATGGTGTACGTATACAGGACCGTCGTTATTCTGAGGTCCTTTTAGAAAATAAAGAAGATGTCACTAATACTTAAATAGATCCCATCAAGCCAGGGTTATGTGTGTGTGAAAAGACGGAACTAAGTATAATGTACCTGCAATTTGGTTTAGGAACTTTTAAATTCTACCTACTAAACTAAACTAACATCGCGTGAGTACCTTTAGCTTTTACGTGAGAAAAACTGATTTTCTTTAGCTATCACGTGAAAACGTCGGGAATTAATAATTATCAATATAACGCGATAAAATCCTTGTAAGTTTTATTTCAACGTTTCACGAATTTTATGACAAAGTCTAAGGCGATTATGCGAATATTTTAAAAACATTAAAAAAAAAACTTTTACTACTTTATAGCATTATAGAGTAACACTTACGAAGTTCTTACAATAATATTATTTCAAAATGGTACAGAATATTTAAAACACAAGCAAACTGAAAACCATTTTTTTACAGTAACTACGTATTTTTCCTAGCACGACAGAAAAATGGGTTTCAAAGAAAATACACCAGCTAAAAATACACTTTTATTCCAATGTCATGCACATCTACAATTTGTTTCCACTAAAGAGTAACATTGTGATATCATTTTGTGCTATTCAACTCGTGAACTATACAGTCTGTCGGTTTCAACCTGGGTTTATACATTTTGTGGAAGTTTCTAGACATTGTGAGATGTGGTGGTGAGTACTTATTTGACAGAAAATATTAGGTTATCAAGCCATACATTTATAGTAAGTGTAAGGTGACCTCTTCGCTCCGCTGGGAGTCGTTGGCTTTAGTTCACGAATAGACCTCTTTTGGCTGACATGATGATGATGATAACCTCTTATTGTATCGGCTTTCGTGGATAGAGACGTCAGCTTATATTGAGATGTATGTATAGCTTGATAGCCATGTGTACAAATGCTTGAATAACTATTTTCAAATAGTTATCGTACCTACTAGTTTGTAGTTGCTCTTTTGTTTTTTAATAAAGCGTTGATAATTTCAATGAAAACTCGTGAAACGTTTATGTAGAAGCATTTTCTGGTTAATAAAAGTTTATCATGATAATATATTTGCAAAATATTCGCAATAATGTGGTATCAAATATTTTGCGAATATTGTGATACAACTTTTGAGTTGATGTTTTGATGATTAAATAAATTGCAATATGAATAACTTTTAGCTGCTTTGTCGGGATCAATTCTTCAAAGTAGATACCTCTATTGGTTGTTAGAAATTATGAACATACCGCATGCCATCACGCTTGTATTCTGCCAAGGGTGAGGCAGAGGTGTACTAATGTACACCCATAGTTCGCCGGTATGTTTAGGTTCCATGCGAGTGTATTAGCTGCTACTGAGAATTTCTCATAAAAACCCAATAACATTTTGGTCGATCTGGCAATCGAACGTAGGACCTTGAGCGTAGCAGTCACGAGTAGTTAAAGTTCCGGATCGTTAATTATAATTTCTAAAAAGAATAGCCTTGGAACGTATGAGTCTTCTTCTTCTTTTTCTTCCTCCGATGCCTCTCAATTGCTGCAGGACCGTCAGCTCAGTTAACTTCACCCGATGACATGAGTCTAGATTATCGATAAGCTATTGGTTATTCAAATACACAGCCGTATCAACCCTAAAAACATAATTCAATATTTCCTAAACAAACCAACACAAACTTGCTGAATAATTCTATCCCTATTGTGTTGAACAACACAATATTTTGAAATAATAGTTTCAATATTACAATGTGCATTTTACAACCACTAAATTATAATTAACAATGTGGTTGACATCATTATATTAACGAGAGCTAATTTAAAATAGCCACAAAATGATCATTAAAAAAATCCACATCACTCGTTATTACGTCGAATATTGGCAACACTGATTTCTAGTAGCAATTTCAAACTTTTCTGTAATAAATAACGCAGATAATAATATAGTATTTATTCAAAGATATACTGCCTCATTAGCAAACGGTATTATATGTTAGAGGGTTTGATTGCCAGGATCGAGCAGTGTTTTTGGTTTTTTCTATAATCATCTTGTAGCAGGAGTTTGGATTGCTGTCCAGAGAATGGCAAAAGGTTTACCGGCGAACTATGGATACAATAATGTGTTTACATTAATACACCTCTGCCTAAACTGGTATGTTTTATTAAGATATTATACAGAAGGTTATTATACAGAAGGTTCACTGAAGTGATGAGCTCACGTATGCAGTATACAGGTTTTGAATTTCGAATTGCGGCAACCTGACGCACCTCGTGTGCTTTAAACATAACACATTTGAGCCACAAACGGCTTCAAATACTCACTCAATTTGTGTAACATATTCCGTAATCAGAAACGCTTCATGGTAACATTTCTAGCAACATTTCATGAAACGTTGTTAGAGATTGATAGAACTATTTATGATATCCAGTTGGAGAATATTAATAGCTACAATTATATTTCTATCAAATAACTTTGGTGGTGTGACTTTCACATAATTTAGCATTTATCTTCTCTGAACCTATCTTCCATTTTGGCCGGCATTTCTTCAAGTTGTAACTTGCAGCGCATTCGCGTGAGGTTTGATAACTACAGAAAGGCTGATATTACATACATAGTGCCTGTTTCATCAGCTCCTGATTAGTTCCCGTTAAATTACGCGCAGTCGACGCCGCCCCTCCGTCCCGCCGCTCACATACCTACGGCGCGGCTAACTAGTTCCGCGCAGACTATAGTTTATGTGTATTGTATATTGTGTATAGTGGACCTTCTGTGTAGGTACATAACTTGATTGCACTGCCCACCACAACTCACAAAAGGGGTTTCATGTTTAGGTTCAACTTATTAATTAACTGTATGTATTACGTAAAGATAGAATCCATAGATTTATTTATTGCTATGTTTTACTTCAACATTAAAAAATGAAGTTATAACTAATCGTCTTACAAAAGATAGTGTTACATTTATATTATGTCCCTATCTGGGTGTTTCTTTGACTGAGTTTCATAAAAATAATAGATTAGATACATTCCATCTCAACATATTAAATGACATTTTAATTATACATTAGTTATCATTTATAAATAATGTTACAACGAAGTAATACCAAATAAAGTAAACATTTACACCAAAATAAACATATTTGCACATATCTATAATTGTAATTATTTAACATTGACATGCATCATTGTTTTGGAAACTATAACTAATACAAATTTTAGTAACAAAACAATGAAAATAAGTATTTTATACACTTAAGATGTAAGAGAATCTAAAAACCATTAGTCGCTTAGACTGTCTGAAGTATTTGAGCAAAATATGCTTTTTCTTTAATTCTCAGACCAAGAAATAAATTTTAATAATTTCTTATTGATACAGTAATTTTTGTGTAGTGCACAATTTTGTTTTTTTTTCACACATCTTTGGTAACTACGAGGGAGTATAATTATATAGTTAATACAAAAAAGTATACTTCTTACGATGAGTTCTATCGAATGGCTTTCGATTGGTTTTTTACGCATCGAAACGCTGTATGTAATCTCATAGCAGATTTTAGTTCCTTACGTAACGTACGTTCGTTACGTAAAGAGGCGCTGCGAGGGTTTTTCATACAAATATTTTACGGCGTCGCTAGCGAGTCTAGTGAGAAAAACTCATGGTCGAGGCACTGTTGTGTTGCGTTGCGTAAAATGATCAATTTGATAAAATGTACGAGAAATTATTCTCGGAATGAGTTGTTGTTACGTTGACACGACGAATAAGCTAAGTTATGTATTACATGCACTATTCATACATTCCCCCTTTCATACTGCCTCCTTTACCTTCAGTACACTATTGAATGAAAAAAGAAACATCGTAATCCTTTCAAGAGTTCAGGGGAATCTCGTCGCGATATAATGAGACTGCGGCTTCCTGTTTCAGTCTAGACTAAGTTCTACTCGGTCTTTGTACTTTGTTTTTATTTTAGGTTAAGTAGATGACGTCTTGGTTAGAAAATCGATACAGATTAGTTGTAGTTGATAGTATTTTGACGTTTGTGGTAGTAAATATATTTTATTTTATATTTTGTGCCTACGTAAAAGTCTGCATCTAGTCTAAATAACTTCAAATGTTTAAAAAAACCGAACGTTCTTCAGATGTTTCTGATGATTTTTCTACCTTTCTGCCAACCTATCCTTTCTAGATATTGGAATTTTTCTGACAAAAATCTCGCCATAAATAAATGTCAAAATTATTACTGTTACTCTTAAATTTCTTACAATTTACCACAATGACGCTACTTACAACTCCATCAAAAGCTATTACTGGCACAAAAGTCTTTGCCATCACATAATGAAACCTGACGTTGAGTAATAGAGTCTTAGTATCTCTGAACTTCGCCGCTTAGCCGCCAGTTACAATAATCATTGCCCATTAGGCATCCCTGCTCCTCATTTATCCTGATGTAACTTTTTAAACCTAATTTTTCTTTCACCTGTCCCTTTTTCCTGGTAAAATTTACTGGTAAATTCGTATCTTGAACAGTAATATTAAGCACACAAGTAAAAATATCCTTGTAGAATTATTCATATAGAGTGATAAATGTATTGTTAATGTCAGTTTTAGCTGATATCTCCACAATCTGTATAAATCGTATGTTATTTTAAATTATAATTAATGGTATTTCACACATGGTATACACATATGGTAACAGTTTGCCCTAAATCTAAGTCAAACCTGATAATTAGAAATCAATCAATTAATGACTTACCCAGGTCTCAAACTTTGACACCACTGATCCTGTATTTTAGTAAATAAATTGTCTTTTAGAAATGTGACGTAAGAACATTTTCCTTTATTGATCTTGTCATATTCTGATACGATTCAAAGTAGCAGAATTAAGCTCTTGCTGATTGGCTTATAATTTTATCAAGAAGTTTCTTCTGAAAGAAATATTTGTAGCAAGTCAGAAGATCTGTATAAATTGTCTTTCATCCTACAAATGACAGTCTATGGTTATCAAGTTCCACGCGTCTATAATCCATAAGCATAAGTTATGACAGATTCTACAGATTACACGCCAAATAAATATCAAACTTATGATTCAGTAATTAAGGTTGTTAGTCTATTAAGTGATGAATAAATTAAGTTTAAGTGTCTCTTTAATACTTGGCGGGGACATTATTAATGAGTTTGGCTAACATCCAAACCCCATATAATTACTGAAGGTTATAGAAACAAGTTTACGTAGTCATAAATATCGTTTAATTTCTTGGTGGGTTGTGTTGGGAGAGTGTACTTCCTTTGTGCCCGTTTCCGGTTTCCTGTATCGATTGGCATCCGGTTTTGAGTGCTGCTGTTTTGTATTTTTTTGGAATTTTCTCTTTGCACAGTAAATTGGAGTCTCTGAGGGGCAGAAAAAATAATTTGTTTTTATGTTTGATGATTAAAATTGAATGTTTGTACCTGAATCGACTTTGCAAAACTAGAAAGAAAACTTTATTAAATTGCTTTCCATTTCTTTTGTCCGGCCTTTATCAGAAAAAACCTATACAGGCGGTGAAATTTAAGAAACTTCGATAAGGACTTTTTTTCGCAGAATCTGCAGATTAGATTCCAGTGGGCAACAGAAATTTTCTGGAATAATTAATTAACACCCGCTTTAACGATTTTCTCGATGGCCTGTGAAGTTTGTGAACCAATATTTGTTCAGTATGGTGGACTAAGGCTCATGCCCAGTAGAGGGACAGTAAAATGGTTAATGATACGTGTTGGGCCGGAATGACAAATAGTACCATTGATATGCAGGTACGGACAACTTTGTAAAAAAAAATTATATAGATAATGTGCTCATTAATAAATTAATGCAGCCGCCTCTCAATTATTCTTAATTATGCAAACCATAAACTAATATTATTGAATTTACAATTTCATTGGTTATACGTATATTATTAATGTAATTATATACCCATTGTAATTGGTTCGTTTAATGTTACTAGCGTTGTGTAGCGCAAACAAATTAAGCTGTTTAAGCCATTATTGTTACTAAAGCCTTAATTATGAACTGTAATTATTAATTTGGATCATTTTTGGTAATAGATACCTACTGTAAAATTAAACAAAGGTATTATCATTACAATGTAATATACATATACTTAGCGTAATGTGTATTAAAATCATCATAAGGCTAGCTTGGTGTAATATTAAATTTGAGAGTAGAAACGTGCCCAACAGTTATAAAAGATAATACTTATTTCTTTTAATTATTAGACATTTTAGAAAATGATTATGTTTTTCTCATAAAAAATAGAACCGGAATCGGTCTATCTGACGGCAAGACAAACTCAAAGACCAAGGTCTTTTAAGGTTCAGAATTAGTGTTAAAAACTTGTCTAGTAGATCGAGATAGATTTTTGAAAATGAAGCCTTAACAACGTATGTAATATTGTAAACAGGCTGAATTGTTATTTTAAATTACGTATAAATGAGTCATCCGTAAATACAAAGTACTGACACTCTGTATTACTGGCATGTGTGCGCGTAAAACCTTTTTGTTGCCAAACTTTTTATTTTTATTTGGTTTAAAAAAGAGTTGCGTTACAAAGTCTTTGACCATTGTTGCCTTTGGGGGTATTCTCGACACGTGTTTTTTGTTAAAGAAGATAAAATGTTGAACCCATAGTTTCTGATCTGACTGTTGTCTGCACCGGAAATTGAAATGCTTTTTCCTTTTATTGCTTTTATTTCAAGTGGCTTTAGTGTCAAATGGCTTTGTGAAACCTCTGTGGTAAAACTCATAGTATTCGTTTTGATTTCTTGTTCGTAATTCAATTTTTATCAAGTTGTTTGCCCAATTTACATGTCGTTGACACTTCGTGGATTCAAATTAAAAATAATTAATACATTCACCAATTTATGGATAATACATTAGAATTGGTAATATTGTTTCGGTAATGCGTTTAATAACTGTAACATATTGATAATACAATTCATATTATGCAATAATTAATATAAATACAGTAGTAAGTAGTACTAAAGCAAATCAAATTTAACAACTGAGATCTTAAGAAACAAATCACTGGACAAGTTGCAATTATACATTCGAATCGACAAAGAAATAGAAACAAAATGTGTGGAAATGACACATGCTTTCGACACGTCGGGCTGTCACTAATGTCATTTCCATACATTTTGTT
The DNA here is from genome assembly GCA_946251955.1 of Acronicta psi. Taxonomy (NCBI): domain Eukaryota; kingdom Metazoa; phylum Arthropoda; class Insecta; order Lepidoptera; family Noctuidae; genus Acronicta; species Acronicta psi. The sequence continues at coordinate 924,387 of OX276475.1, read as the reverse complement.
TCTATTTGTTTATCGATTCGAATGTCAAATTGCAACTTGTCTACTCCCAGTGTCTATAAGCTACGTTGCCACTTACCATCTAGCAGCCCGTATGCTTTGTTGTCATTTTATTACAATAAAAAGGAACCTAAAGTAATTAAAAATAATGTTACCATTTAAGAACAATACTATCTATGAAACAAAAGTCATTGAAACACCACATCTATGCTTAGGGGATACCCTGATATCAATTTAATACTCTTAACATCAGCTACTTAATCGATACAGAAAGTAAGTAATAGCTAGTATATACAGTATATTTACAATCTATACCTATAAAATATTATGTAACTGTTAATGCCTTCAAATTATTCGGCTAAGAAGTCAATTTAACTAAAGATCCATTCAGATAATTAAAACCATTTCAAATATACTTACAATCCAGTCTCGGTGTCTTAAATCTCAAACAGAATTCTAAGAACTTCAAAATCAACGTCAAACGTGAACAATTTATATCGTAATGAGATTGAAAATTGTCCTGAAAATGAAAGCTATATTGGAAGTATATTTAGAGCTTTTTTTAATTAACAAAATTTGCTGTGGTTTCATGAATGTTCATAAGAAAACCAGCTTTATTTTAGCTTGCAACACCAACGACTAAAACGTCTTTACAACATTTTGTTATCTGACAGTAAATGGTTGTTCTTTAATAGCACTTTATAAGCCTACAATTTCTCACTTATTTTATTCTAAATAAAAGTTGATGACAGAATTTCAACATTTTATGACACGTTACCAAACTTTTAATAATGAGTAAAAAACGATTTCTTTATTCGAATTCGGTTGTCCATACTAGAAATATGGGTACTATTTGGGTATGGAATGGCACTTAAATCTTTGTTGTTTAAATAATATGTAAACGTCACCGTCCTTCGAAATTTGAGTAGAAAAAAAATTGGTAATGATATTTTGGTTGAATGTTATCGACGGCTCCACCGAACAAAGGCGGTGACAAATGGACTTACATTACAAAATATACAAAATTGCAAAACAGGGATCAAACAGGATCGTTCGCTAAGTAATAGGATTCCGCCTTCGTTCGCCGTCGCCGGCACCTCATATATTTACAAAACTACTCTATACTCAGTCGCTTTATCACTTTGTTAGCGTCTAAATTGCCCTGTTTAAGCGCTATCAGTCTGACGTCGTCGTCAGATATCGTTAGCGTCACCGACGTAACCCTCATCAGGGCTTTCCGAACATATGTCAGCGGCACACTTTGCGTTAGACACTTGTGGTAAAGGTTTGAGCACACTCTCGGTGCCCTCGCCGGGCATCCGAGCGTCCGTCGTCTGTGTGTCCACGCACCGGGTCTCCACCTGGTAGCACCGACCCGGGCCTTCCGCCACGTTCATCGGCACCATCACTGCACACGTACCCTTCGGGTTCACCCACGAGGAACACGCCTCTGCGGGCGCACAACACTGCACCGGATCCGTTTTGTACCCGTCAGGGGGCGAGGGTACGAACTCCTCATTATAATATACCGTCCCGTTTCCCACAAATGCGATCTGCCTATTCCTGGGGACCGGGTAGCCTTCTAAAGTACGCCGCACGTTTCCTGGACCAAACGGCATTTCGAAGTTGGGACAAGCGGGTGGCGTAGCGTTAAACTCAGTATCTTTTGCGAATTTACAAACAAGCTTCTGACCTTTCGGCCGATTGTGGGGCAGTGTTTGGTAAAACGGCCCGACTACCGAATAGTTGGACATTATCGGCGGTCTGCAGGGATGCTTGGGGAGGCCGTAGTCGTAAGGGTAGCCCTCGTTATCTAGAAAGCATCCCGGATTCAGGTGTACATCCGCTGAGTGCTGGTACATGTTGTTGATTGTGTTTTGCGGCATGTTGACAGTCTGTTGATCCTGCCATGTGACCTGTCTGGGTATTGTCGGCGCGGTGAATGCGGTTTCCTCTTGGAAACCGTCGGCGCTCGCGGTTTGAGCTTTGTATACTGATAACACTGTGTTCTCGTTTTGCGCATTGTTTGCTACAGTTTCCGCGTCGCTAATTAGGTCGGGGTTCCTGTCGACAAAGCCTTTCATGTTATTGCTTTGATACACGTCACTCGACTCGTAATCACGGTTTGTTTGTACTGTGTAGTGCAGCGCGTGATGAGAGTGTGCGTTCACGATAACACTGCCGTTATTTTTAGGCATTCCATTGCCGCGGTTAGAAGGCAGGATTTGATTACACAACGCTACGTCCTTACCGCTTTCCTTTTTCTTCCGACTTCGCGTGTCCGTTTTAAATTTCAATAGTACTACGGCTATTATTGCTATAAGTAAGACGATAATAAGAAATACTACTGTGACTATGACTACTAAGTGTCTCTGCGGGAACGTGACCACTATAACGACAGGCTCCTCCTTCACAAGTATTCGTATTGTGTAGTTGGCTCGGGACCTGCCTGCCGGGTTCTCGGCTATGCATGAGTACGTGCCATTGTCGTCGTTGCCAATATTGAATATGTACAATTCGCTCTTTTTATCCGTAATGCCGTTTTCCACGAAATACAGGTCGCGGGTGTCCGGTAACATGCTCGAATAATTATGAATGATCTGACCCTGATATAACCAGGTTATTTTCGCTTCGGGTATCGCTTTCACTAAGCACTCAAGGGTCACATTGTTGCCAGTGTTCGTCTCTAGGAACACTGACGTAGGGCTCATTTTCGGTAAGCACGCCAACTCGTTTTCCTCGACGCTCGTGATCGTCCGTTTCCTCAAACGTTCTGGGAGGGAGCAAATTGGTTCGACGGCGTGCGGCATATTGAAATTCAACAACCAACTATGTAAATCCCTGAGATGGCAATCGCAATTCCAATTATTATTTTGCAAGTTGATCCCCCGCAGCGTGTCGGGGAACAAATTTTCACCTTGAATATTTGATAGTCTGTTGCCGTTCAGCCGCAGCCACTCCAAGTGATTGAGACCAGAAAAAGCGTCTCTCTCTATGGTTTCTATTTTGCAATCGCTCAATTCCAAAGTATTCAAGTACGATAAATGTTGGAAGCAGTGAGTTTTTATGCTTGTTATTGGGTTGTTGTTGATCGAAAGCCTCATTAGTGACGGGAAGAAAACAAAGTTGGTCGATGGCACGACTGTCAAGTAATTGTTGGAGAGATCCAATTCGACGAGGTTCGCGAGGCCTTTGAACGCGTGGTTATCGATTTTCTGCAGTCTACATCTTTGTAAGTATATTTTCTGTAGATTGAGTAAGTTAAGCTTGTGGAATGTTTCCTTTTGTAGAACTTGCAAATCGTTTCCTGTGAAGTCTAGTACTTGTGTTTCTGGGTCGAGGGAGTTGGGGATGGTTTTGAGCTCCTTCTCGGAGCACTCGACGTATCGTTTCCCGTTCTTCCACTTGCATATGCACTGCGAGGGGCAGGCTATGGCGGGTAGGAGGAGGCAGGTGGTGCACAAGGCAATCAGCCTCACGTCCAGACTCTTTCTGACATTCATATTGCCTCAAGGCATCCGAAGGAAGACTGCGAACATTATCTGTAACAAAAAAACAGACAGTTTAATATCCATTAATGCTTATCAATGACACGTATACTCTCAAAGTCCTTTGTAGTAGATAAATAATCAAAGTCCGCTTGAGCCAAGTCACGGACAAAAGCTATATTTATGAAGTACAAACAAAAAGTCGCAACATTAATTTACTATTATAAATTTTATGTTATTCCGACTGTCCATATCGTTAATATCACAGCAGAAATTATACACCAAATTGTTTGTTTATGCATATTTAATTTTTTTACATAATGTATAATGTTATTTTTGTCATTCCGCAATATAAATGGGAGGTGTACGAGCTTCAGCCTCATTACAGCCTCTTGTTGTGAATTATATTGGGCGTCATATCCGCTTGTTTGTCGGTCGTGATTCATAACGACGAGAATTCTTCGCGGCGAATGAATGAAAATGTTTTATTTAATCTGTGCGCCCATCTGAATGGAAGAGAAATGGCGAGTGTGACTTTTGAACTGGCTTAAAATGTATTGTTACGTTAGGGTTTTTAACAAAATGTTTAACTTTCACTTCGAAGTGTCAGCGAAAAAGTAGAAGTTATTGCATTATTTCTACGTTATCATAGGGTTTAGGTTGAACGAATTTATTACTCATAAAGAGCGGTGTAGCTACAGTTCACTTATTAATGAGCTTCAATAAATATAATAATGTGTTATGCAATACAAAGCGATCGAGCAATTCTACTAATGTACTCAATATCGTAAATATATATTTTGTTTGTTATAAACATCGAATTATTAGAAACCCCAAAAAAATATGACCTCAGTCAGTAATCATCATACAGTCGCTTAACTTTGTGGGCTAACAATCATGTTAGCCCACACACACACATCAGTGTGCCACGAGAAAATGTTGTCGTCGCATTATCTCATCTTAGCCATCCGTTTAGCACGAAATAAATGACGACAAAATAATTTCGTGCCGTCCATGTTAATTTAGTGAGCGATAGTCGTTAGCTCTGAAATATTTGTATGAAAAACTTCTAAATGTATAGCGGCTCTAGTGGTCAACTGAGTAACTAAGTTCGTCATAAAATAGTCGAGGTAGGTACCTACTAGGTTTTCAATAGTACTCCTGTTTACGTCACAGTTCTTTCAGCATCTTCTTAATCTCATTTATTTTACTTTAAATATAACAGTTTTGGACCAATTACAATAAATACAAGACTCGTAGATCTTTCTCACAAAACTCCTAGATTAAAGTATCCACTCACTTAAAAATATATCTTCTACGATCCTAACTTAGCTAAATTTTGATAAAACTACCTAAGATCTGAAGCAAAAGTGGCATTGCGAAATTTGGCGTCAGTAATTCAACTTTTTAATTTTCTGGAACAAAAACGAATAACTTGGTTGAAGACAAAAAAAAGTCAACAGTTTTTTTTCCTCCATTATTAGTTCGCTACGAGACAATTGGCCGAATAGTCCCGGAGACAGGTGACAAGACAAGACAATGAAGTGACAAAACAAGGTAACAGAGACATTAAAGTGACATTAGGTTAGATTATAAAAGACGTCATCACTTATTGGAAGTAATACCCTGTATTACCCTGGTAAATACCCTACTCGTACTTTTTTCATGTTGACTGGGGGATGAGAAAAAATCTTTTAGTTTGAGAAAAATCACGCCATTTTGGCACACTATTATCTGTTTCGTAATGATTTCATAGTAAAAACTGTCAGTGTCAGTTTCGGAATGTCAAACGCACGCCATTACGGCAGATTATTATCAGTTTCATAGTGATTTCATGGTAAAAACTATCAACTTGACAGCTGTCATGTACCTTCGGTACAAATTTTGCCTAACTCAGCCAAAATTTGTACCGTATGGCTTTTTGATAACTACCTCCTTTCTGTAAAATAGGAACCTAGGCTTATGAAGAATATAGCATTGGAAGTTTCAAGTGCTGTTGATAAGCGTCAGGTTCTAAATTGGCTTACAAACCCGGGAAAAGTGTAGGTATTACAATTTTCTGTTGATACATTATCTGTAGCAGATCGGAGTAATGACATGTCAGGATAATAACAAATAAAATAAATAAATAAATATATCCTGGGACATTTTACACAGCACCATCTAGTCCCAAACTAAGCAGAGCTTGTACTGTGGGTACTAGACAATGGATATAATACTTATATTATTAAAAAAAAGTATATAAGTATTTTAGATTGTATGTCTGTTTGGCTAAAATAACATCTAGAGATATTCTGATGTATGTACATTCACAGTATGAAGCGAGCCGATTGCCATTAACTGGGAACAAATTCAAACTCTACTGAGGAGACCCGTGCCCAGCAGTGGGACAGTATAATATGGGTTGGTTATTATTTTGTATTAATACAGAAAATCTCAAAAACATTTTCTTCGACCCGGGTAATGAACCTAGAACATCACCCACAAGACCAATAAGGCAAGAAAATAAGAAAATAACAACACGATGTTAATGTATACAATTTTTCATTTTGTTCATTACAAAAAGACAAATGTAAACTTTTCCTTCTTTTCATGACTTCAGAAAAACAATAGATTAAAATTCTTATCTTAATTATGCTTAATGAATTTTGCAAAGAGTGCAAGGGTTAACTTTATCTTGAAAAAGGAGTAAATCGTGTTGGAGACGACAATATTTTTCGCTAAAGTATTGTAAGCTACATTTTATAGAAACAACTTTCTGGTGGGTGCGGTTGCATTCGCATGCTTCGATCTGTGCTTTTTCATACCATCACGCCTGGATTCCTTTAAGGAATAGGCAGATGTGTATGATGTGTAGGTCCGCGTAGCAGTCGTGCTTAGGGCCACAAAAAGAAGCCTGTTCTCCTTTTTCAGAATTGCGAATATCCTGATAAGCTGTTAGGCTCTACCTTTTAAATATATTTTAAATAAGTAAGACCCGTAGAGAGTAGAGTAGACGTTTAATATTTACACTATAGTATTATAAAGAGGTATTGGTATAAATTGTTTGTAAATATTAAACACAAATACTATAGGACCGATTTTGAAAATTATTTCACCAGCAAAATGGTATATGATCACATAATGTAGAGTAACTTGAGCTACATCTATACTAATTATTATATAGAGGAAAAATTTGTTTGTTTGTTTGCATTCGATAGGACCGATTTCAAAAATTCTTTCACGATTATAAAGCTACATCTTTGCCAAGTAACATGGCTATAATTTATATGAAATACCGAGACAACACAGGCGAGGCCGCTGGCGGAAAGCTAGTTTTCAATAAACTTTCAACTGTGTGAAGCCGGGACGGTCACTAGTCTAACATATTTATAAAATCAAATCAAAGCGAACTGCCAAAACGGTTTCCATTAAATTCACACTTTATTCGGGAGTCACAAATTGGAATTGAATCGGCATCGTACCCGGTACAGTTGTCGTGACACCCAGAATTTAACGGAGTGGCAAATTAAAAGTAGGTATCATTCGGACGTTGACGAGGGTGGGTACCAATGTTTGTTATTCCCTTGTTTCTGTTGATAGAACCAATTATTGGTCTCGAATTGAAATTTTGCGTTCCAAATTTTAATATTTGTCTCGTATCCACAGTGGTTATATTTTGCTGAAATATATATATATTTATTTAAGGGGAGAGCCTATTTACCGGGCATTTACAGTAAAAACCCAATAATACTTTCCCCGATCTAGGAATAGAACCCAGTCTGTTACCGCAATATTGTACCAGTGAAAAATTGTAACACCTCTTATTTTAAAAGCGTGTCCATGGAGTTTCTTGCCGGATTCTTCTCCATAGGATCAACTTTTTGGAACGATGCACCTAGAATCATTTAACGTTACATAAGTGCTTGTAAAAGCTTATTTGAAATTTTAACTTGAACTTGAGTCATACTTACGGTCATGTACTCTTGTGCATCGAATCGGTCAAAATTCTAAAATATTATCGATAGCATATACTTCGCAAATATATAATTATTATGATCATTCACAATTATCGCTGCGATTTCTAGAAAAAAACCTCAAACAAATATATGTAATTCAACTACCAAAAACTGAAATCAAATAAAATCAATTTTAGTCATACAAACTTTCGAATCTGAAATGTAAACGGGGTTTGAAACGACATTGTTAATATTAATAGCGCTTTGCTTTGAGCATAGTTCTGCTAATAGACTTTCAAAATGACAAATAGTAACTGCTGAAAAATAAATTATAGCCTGATAATCTATACTTATACCAACATAATATACCATTATGCATGCATTTTCAAAGGTTAAAGTAAAGGTGTACTAATTATCACGCAAAGTTGGTCGGTATGGCGTGTTTAGATCCCATAAAAGGGCAATCTTCCAAAGAAACTCGCTGAATCCGATGTCTCCTACAATACTCAATATTTATTGCATTCCACAATGTAAGTAATTAAGTGGTAGACAGTATAATATGGACCCCGTCGGGCACAGCAATGTAGTATAATAATTATTGTTAGGGTTCACTAAATAATCTAAAGTAAATTGAAATCTATTTGTTTTTTTTAAGTTACAACTGTCATTTTTGTGATTGGTTTACGAAAATGGCGGGAACCAATCACAGAGTTGCATCCCCACTATGTCGACAACGAGTCGAAAATGGAAAGGTTGGCCGGGTGCATCGCTCTCTTGCGCCTAATCGTTGTAAGCGTTAGGTTGTGTGTGCATTTTGTCATCGTGTAGTGTACCTACCTACTGTTATATTGAAAATATAATCGAATAAAAAGTATTTTGTGATTGGACTGAACGCTGAGGTTTTATTTAAAGTGAATTACGAACAGTTTGGTGTGTAGTTCACATTATAAAAGCGATATGATGCGTAAAAATGTGTGCGTAATCTGCGCCAAACTAGTTTAGCAAGTAAAAATGCTGTTATTTAGTGCGGCGGTATGAGGTATCGAACGCATGGCTGGTCGTAGTATATAAACTGCGGTACTAAACGTTTATAGTATATCTGACCGCATACATTTCCGACGAATGTGTACCTCTCTACTCTCTAGTTAGCCTTTCCATACGGTTCCGCAACTAAAAATACATTTTTATCGTAAAATTGCCCACTGTGCAGTGTGTAGTTTAGTCTCAACCCGGAACTGCGTATTTTTATTCTAAGTTGCGATAGAGTCTGTCACTTTCATATAAAGGAGGTCTTTTTAAAACTTTAATTTCTTAAATCTATCTTAACAAATCTTAGGCTAATGTATAATCAGAGACGACGCTAAGCGTAAGCTTATGGTTCCCTATGTCAAATTGTAATACAAACTTGACATATGTTTACGTCAAATTGTAATACAAATTTGACATATGGAATCGTTACTTTAACTTTTACGTTTTATTACGTTTAGCGTCGTCTCTGAATATTAGCCTTTGTAAGAAGACTAAGTAAGAAGACTAACCCAGTTTCGTTTTAAACCAAGAAGAATGTAAGCAGTAGAGAAAAGTAACAAGTTTTCTATTGCCCTGGGTATATTGCCCAGGATCGCTGGCCAGCAAGTTTTCTACTGCAGTTTCTAAACTAACCAGTTTATTCTGCGTACCTTTTGCTCGGAATATTGTCGTTTCGCTCAGAGTTTTATATCTAACAATGTGAGTGCAATGCAACCTCAGTGGTGGCACAATTTGTTTTGTTGATATTATTTTAAAAGAATGGAAGTCGGTGACTTTGTTAATACATATCTTGGTAAAGAAAATATGACCTTAATATCTGCCACACAAAGTATTTTTTATTTTATTTAATAAGTGTTTAATTCTAGGTAAAATAGATTTTGAATGAATTGATCAAAACCCTATTTTACGATACCCTCCTTGGGCAGTCGGGTAAAAAGTCGGTTCTATTTAAATGAATCACTAACTGTGTTGCTAAGCGCAAAACTCGAGAACGGCTGAACCGATTTGGCTGATTTCTTTTTCTTTGTGTTTGATGAAATCTGAGGAAGGTTTTTATGGAGAGAAAAAATACGAGGGAAAAAAAGGAAAGACAAGAATTCGCTGGCGAAGCTGCGCACGGGACGCTAGTTGGTAATATGTATTCAATTTATCGCAGAACGCACACGGATCTTTTATCGCTTATTAAAATCGCAACTAGAAACAAATAACGCACGATATTATCTGAATATTTGAAAGGAAAGTGAATAACTTACTGATAAATCAACACACAGCTTAAACCACTGCACTAATTGGGCACACAGATAGATATTATGACGCTAGTTTCCACTAAGAATGGATTTTTAGGAATTCCCACAGTATTGGGAAAATTAAATGAACACGAATATCACTGCGAGATGTTTTAATGAACATTATTAGTACCGGTCATTATTTTTAAACAAAAAACAAACCGCCTCGATTTATTTTAAGAGTTTTAGTGGAATATAGATGTACTTTGTTTTGTATCTATTATATTATATGGGGAGGCCAACTAAACGCACTGCCTGGCACAAATAGCGACGTTTCTGAGAAAACCAAAATATCATCTACTTACGTATTCAATTTTTTAAACTTTCGTCGTTTTTTTAAAACAGCTCACCGGATTTCGATAAAATTTATATGGGATCATCAATCTGGAAGCATTAGCTTTCGAATAAAAACAGAATCATAAAAATCGATTCACCCAGTCGAAAGTTCTGAGGTAACAAACAAAAAAAAATACAGTCGAATTGAGAACCTCCTCCTTTTTTAAGTCGGTTGAAAATGTAAAGTTGATTTTGGCCAGTGAGTCGAAACAACAAACAGTGCTATTTGTAGAATTAATTATAATCCAACAGCCGAATTAATGCGCAATAAGCTCTTACTGTATATTGATGTTACGTTAATTTATTTTAATATTACTACTAGCTTTCCGCTAGTGGCTTCGCTCGCGTGGTCTGGATATTTCTTATCAATTACCTGCGGACGGATGATTCGTACGGGACCCGAACATGAAAGACAAACACAATTTGACAGTTAGGTCGTTCTCAAAAAAGTGTTTTGCCAAAAAAGTACGATTTTTTTATTTTTGTTATGTAACCTTTACTAATTGATAGAGAACCTTCCCTTGAATGATAATTTATGGAAGGGAAGGTACACTAGAAATAGATAATAATAGGGCCCGTTAATTACTTGAAGGAGTTAGGCAGTAGACCCCCTGAACCGCTGAACCGATTGCGATAATAAATTGCAATTAGATAAATTGCGAGAGAAACCGGGCAAAGTGTGTGTACATGTCAAAGTCAAAGTCAAAGATATTTATTGGTTAAAACTGTGTACATAATGGTGTTTTATAATTTTTGGTAGGTTTCAACAGTCTACCTGATCGGGTATAGCTATATAAAAATGTTAAAATCTAATAAATAATGCCTATACTAACAATCATAAAAACAATATTATGTAATAATGATTACATAATATTTTATGTAATAATTATTTTTTGGCAAAATATTATATATATATGATTCATATTACATAAGTATTACTACAATTAATGGCTTTTTAGCAATGTCTATTTTACAGGGGTGATCTATTGCTACTTATAATCGTATAAAAGCGAACATTCTGGGTATCGACCCCAGGTTCCCCAGACCCCAACGGCTTACAACCGCTTGATCAATAAGGAAAATAGTAAAACTGTACTATCTACAGAAATACAAATATGGGCGTTTAATGTGGTATGTCAATGTATTAGTTGATCCCATCGGCGTGTATTATGCAGGCTCCTACATTATGGACGCGTATCGACCGCTATCGGTCCGCGGCCATTTGTACGGAGTTACGGACTTTCGACTGATCTCCTATTGTGTTTCCTCAAGAATTGTAATGAAAGGAATTGTTGATGAAAGAACCTATTGGTTTCGTTTACTATTGTAGCACGTTTTTATTACTATGTACGTATATTTATTGTTAGATCCTTTGTGTGTTGTTCCTATTTTATCAGAAATATTGATTCTTAGTTATCGAAGCTAGCCGTTGGCTGCGGTTTTATCCTCCTCCTAGCCTTTTCCCTAACCATGTTGGGGTCGGCTTCCAGTCTAACAAGATGCGGTCGAATATCAGTATTTTACACGGAGCGATCAGACCTACGCGACCTAATTTCTGGGCAATACCGATATTCGAAGGATAGACTGGTTGCTCCGGTTTTACATTAATCATTTTGCATGTTTAGGTCCCATGTAATCCCATATACAGAGTTTGGATTTGTAATGGCAATAGCGAGCCTATAACCGGCCAAAAATCCAAACTCCAAACCGCTGTTTAGAATTTCTTAGAAAAACCTAAAAAAATTGCCTGTAATGAATCTGGAATCGAACACAGGACCTCAAGTGTAGTCGTTGATCTTATTACCATTAAGCTAGATAGAAGATTATAATATTATTTTAATATTAGTTTTTTCTAAAAAAGTATTCTAACATTCAAAAAATCAGTTACTTGATTCATCATCAGCTTTAGAAGAAGTATAAAAACGAGTTTCAACATAATACGTATTTAGGTAATGAGATTGGCTTTGCAAAGGAACGTTTGTAAGGAGGAATGAATTCCGGAATTGAACCTTATTTTAGAATTAGGATTAAGAATAAAAAGAGCAAACAGATTCTGTCTGCTATCAGCTTTGAGCAAATGAGAGGCTGTAATTTGATATTTCTGATTAAAGTAAAATCTAGTCAAAGGAACTGGGGTAAGGTATTTTCTTTCAAACATTTGATACATTTATTTTACAAAAACAAATAATGACAACTCTGTTATACGTAATTGGGTAAAAGTAAGGTCAAACGCCTTCAAGCCAACTTTTTTTAATTATGAAGGTAACATACCATCACGCCTGTGAAGGCCATCCGAAGGGTTAGGCAGGGGTGTACTAATGTAACCCACAGTTTATCGGTTTGTTTAGGTCCCATGTAAAAGGGTAAGCCTATTGCCATTAACCGGGCATAAATACAAACTCAAAGCTGCTATTGAGAATATTTTGTGCAAAAAACCCAATAACACTTTGCTCGACTTGGGAATCGAACCTATAACTTCGAGCATGGCAGTAGTAACGAGACATCTTAAAATAGTTTTTTGAATATAAATAAAAAAACGAGTCGTTTTAGGAATAACAGAATTACGATTACAGCCATCATCAGAATAACCCACAAACATCCATCTAATATGATCTAGTTCAGTGAACTGTAGGCGCCGTCCCCGGGGATGTAGAACAAACATAATCCGGGCTTGTGGCAGCATGCCAATTGGGCTGCTGGTGCTATCAATAAGTAATATTGTTAGGCTGTGGTCAATCAGTAATGTTCAGGGCCATGCTGCCCTGGTAATGTTGATTAAAAATGTTCTTTAGTGTACGAGTAACACTGATGACAAACAAATTACTAAAGCAGCCCAGTGATGAGGCACATAATATTTATTATTATTTCACAGTAATAAAATTCTAATTGCATACTATAACGTGTATTCAGAGTTAGGCGGGGATGTAATAATGTACACCCACAGTTCCCCATGTTTGGGTCCGACGTAAATAGGGGGCGAGCCGAGCAAAAAAAGAATGCTAGAAAAAGAAGTTTGAAGACAGAATTTATAGTGAAAGTGTGTCAACTTATGATACAACAAAACAAACATACTTCCTTACTATAAACGCAAAGGTAACTCTGTCTGTCTGACTGTTTGTTTGTTTGTTATCTTTTCACACCTAAACCGCTGAACAAATTTTGAAAGAAAATAGTATGTTTGTTTTCCTTCTTCCTGTCCACCAAAAGGTTGTCTGGAAGAGATCGCCTTGTGCGAATAAGTTCACCCATTGTACATTAACTTTTGTATTATTTGTAATTTTTATGTTGTTGTGTTATTGGTGTGCTTTAATGCATATAATAAACAAATAGATCGGATCCTTGCTATGCTATATAAGCTACCTTCGATACCAAGTATAATAATAACTCAAGAAAGACAAAATGTTTGAGGGTGGACGAAGCACAAAGGTATACAAAAGTGGCACCTTAGAGTTTTTGCCGTACCATATTTGCGTATGTATTGTATTAAATAAAATAAGCAACAATTAATTTTCATTTCCTACATTCACCTCAAGCAATTAGTGATGGTATACCCAGACACGGTTTCATCGTGCGTCTATTTTAGGCCTTACCACATTGGAACGCTACCACAAACCATGTTAGAACGAAACGTACCTATTTAATATTTCAAGAGCTTTTCAGACGAATAGGTCTTTTGTACCATTTTGTAGAACCCCTAGGCTGTGTACGGTTGGCGTTGTTTTTTCACATAACAATGTCATTATGGTTTATATTTGAGCAGCAAACTCAGATGTTAAAATGTTATATTCAATTGTTTTTTGTAGATTTTTCGCGTAGACGGTTGAAAGGTAATGTAAGCATGATACGTTTGTTCAAGCTATGTTGATATTGATACTGTTTTGTGAGTTTTTTCAACTGGGATAGCATAAAGAAATATGAAACCGAAATCCATTCGTTTTAGTGGGATTTTCTACTTTTATAAGAATAATACTTGGTTCTAAATAAGTAAAAAATAAGTTTAGTAAATAAGTTATGGTAATATGTACCTACCTAAATAGAGGCAAATACACTAAACGATGAGAGGTGGCGCGTCGAACTCGACTCTCACGAGAGAGATTTGACGACGTCTGTGGTCTAGTGGTTCGAGTACCGGAATGCTGATCACGAGGTCGTTGGTTCGATTCCCACAGGACACAAATATTTATGGGATGAATATGGGTGTTTGTGTTTGTCTGGGTGTTTCATACGTATTATAAGTATGTATTTCAAAAAAACAAAGTCTATAAGTATTATATCCATTGTCTAGTACCCATAGTACAAGCTCTGCTTAGTTTGGGACTAGATAGTGCTGTGTAAAAATATCCCAAGATATTTATTTATTATTATATAAAGTCAACAGACAGCGGCTTGGAAAGAGGAAAGGGAGGCCTTTGCCCAGCAGTGGGAGAAAGTGGGCTAGAAAAAAAAGATAAGATAAGATAATAAATTATAAAATTGCGTTCTCGGAAATGGTTCGTCGGTAACGATTTCAATGTCATTAACAATGTGGGTGTTTACGGGGGCGAAAAATCAATTTAGCTAAGTCTAATTTCTGGGAAAAATTGCTTTTGATGTTTTCATTCACCTCGGCCACACAGGAAATATAAGCAGTATAATTTTATTAATATTTCTATAATTAACTGTCTTTCTTTCTCGGCCTCGACTACTGTGTACGTACTGTATGAAAGAGACGTCAATGAATTAGCAGTAGATTCATTAAATCATTACATTAATTATTATCCGGGACCATGAATTACAAATAACAAAATGTTTCATAATATTTATAGTATAGTTATTTAAGTTCAAAATACTTAAATCTTTTTTTTATGATTTTTATGAGTAGTTTTTAAATAATAAAATTTACCATATATAATGTTATTGGTAATAATATTAATTACACTGGTAATTTATTAAATCTTTTATTTCAATTAGACCATACAAATAGGTACTTTTGAAAAGTCAATCTAGAGGCACGGTTCCAAAAACTTCTTCTTCGTCTTATGGAGAAGAGCCGATAAGAAACTCCATACACTTTTTTTAATATGGTTTCTGTAACAATTTTGTTGTAAATCGTTTTGAGGATAGTGCAGTTTGAGAAATTAAAAAGATAGCCGTAGACAGTATGAGTTGACCAGCCCCCACAGACAGCACCCGTTCACGAGCATGACGTGTGTATCGGCGCCGTTCTACTTTACCATGTTGCAGGGAATAAAACGACCCGACACACAACGCCGCCACCCACGATTATATTGTGGGATGACCAAAGTAAATACGTTTAAATAAAAAAATTAAAATTCACACTAGGTATATGGGTACTTGTAATTGAGTTATCAAACTGGATTAATATTAAATTTTACACAAGAGAGATTTTATTTCTATACCAATTTGATATTTTTATAACACTCCTATATATTCCCCGAATGGTTAGACAGAGGCGTACTAATGTACACCCACATTTCGCCGGAATGCTTAGGTCCCATGTAATAGGGGTCAGCCTATTGCCATCAACCATGCACAAATCTAGACTACGAGCTCCTACTGGCAATTTCACTGAAAAACCCGACCCGGGAATCGAAGCCAGGACCTCTAGCGTTGCAGTCGCGCTCGGGACCACCAATTTTTATTTATTCACTAAAGACAATTATTTTATATGTATAAGGTACTAATATTAACAAAATAATAAATAAAAATAAAAACCAAAATTTCCGCACCTAGGCGTCAAAGTACTCCTCATCGCTGTCATCTGGTAACGTGCCCAGAAGAAAATTTAAATAGAAAATTAAATCCAGACTAAAAACTGCTACTTTACAGAAACCTCTAGCAATTTTGCTTGACCTTTGACCTTTAGCTACCACTAGACCAATTATTCAGACGATTCCCAAAACATTCAAATATCTTTTTATATTTTTTAAGCATTTTCCATGCTAAGATTACAAGTTATTTTTAATGAAGAACAATAGGCTGGCCGACAGGATTCGAACCTGCATCTTCTGGTTCTGGTGTACCGAACCAGAAGACGCAGGTTCGAATCCTGCCCGCCAGCCGATTTTTTCCTTCATTAAAAATAACATTCAAATATGTACAATGCAAAAGCAATGATAGCATATATAATAGCAGTTCTTAAAATAAATAGCTAGCTCCTAAAAGGAAGTAACTGTCGGGTAGTCGTACATTTCTCTTCAGACACGGAGCAAGACTCACGCTTGTCTCTAAAAGATTTCGAGAGAAAAATGCATTGTGTAACACTGAGAACATCGGAGTAGAGCTGCGGGATCCAGAAATACTTTTAGTGAAGCATGTAGTTATTATACTATTGAGCGTAAATGCTATCCATAATATTATTATTATAATGATCGATTGCTGCAGGAGAGTCCCTGGGTTCGATTCCCCGGTCAAGTGAAGTGTTGGGTTTTTCTGTAAAATGATTTGTGAAAACTTGTAATTGGCGTTAGTCTACTTGTAATCTTAATTATAATAATAATAATAATAATAATAATTTATTAAACTTTTACAATAAATATTTACAATGGTCACAAGAGTTCCTTAAATAACTTATAAAATAATTAAAATATCACTAGCTGTTAGTTTTCTGAAATTGAAAATAAAATAAAATAGATAAATAAATTCCCAGTAGCAGCTCGGAGTCTGGATTTATGCCCGGTTAATGGTATTAGGCTCGCCCCCTATTACATGGGACATACACCCCTTAGACATACCTGTGAACAATGGTTGGGACACGTCTGTATAACCTTTCGAGGAATACAGGCGTAATGGTATCATGATGGTAAATCATAATCATATTATGGTTCACACTCCGTGCCGTTTTATGACACCGAAATGAAAAGACAAGTGTTTTAAATTAATAGATAGTATTCCGTTTAGACAATTGCAATAGGGCCAGTTTTTTTCAAATTATAACCGTTAAAATACCGTTTAAACGTTACCGTTAAAATTTATCTTTTAGGTTTTAAAACATTGATTTTGTTGGTTTCAAATAAAAAGTAAAATATATTCCAATTTATAAGGGATTCAGTGAAATTGATCAGTCGTGCTTAAATTGTGTTTAGTTTTGTGAGTATCAAGTATGATTTGTGGGAGATTTTCTTTTGTTATTAGTTCTTAGGGATTTGTAATTGAAATTGAAATAAGATAATGTTCTTTTAGGTTTATGTTACAGCTTTTTTACGTCCCTATAATAGTATACTTAGTAAGAAAAATATCTTTTAAATATTTTAACATACCTACTTTTTATATTTTCTTAATAACTGTAAATTTTATCTAAATTAAATATAAATCTTTTGTAAACAGGCAATTTTTAATACCTACATCATTTTAATAAAAATCTGATTTATACACATAATTTAGTCTTCAATATTCTTACGATGTTTTTTTACGAACCGATGTCAACCATTACTTTATTTATTTTTTGTTAAGAACATACATACTTGAGTAATTAATTTTTTAAATAAAATACATACTTATATGAATAGACCCTGTACCTGACACCCTGAACAAAACATAAAAACCACTACATACCATCACGACTGAATTTCCCTAAAGTGTAGACAGAGGTATGCTAAGTCATACCCACATAGTTTGCCGGTATGAATTATGATAAGGGCGAGCCTACTACCACTTATCGGACACGAATCCAAATTCGGAGCAGTTACTGGGAATTTTACAGACTAACTCAGTAACACTTCTCTACCTGGAAATCGAATTTAGGACCACCTTCATTAGCTATCGCTCATCGCTAGACGAAGACCAATAAAACAGTTATTTTATTTAACAAATCAACTACATAAATTATTCACAACATCTCTTCAACATTTTCAAAATGCTCTCAAAGAATAAGTCCTAGCAGAAGCAGATTCTCGACGGTAAAATAATGTTCTCGAAAGAATTCCAGAACTTTCTGTACATAGTGGTCTGTGCAGGCCACCGTAATTTATGTACATTTAAATGGAATCCGAGCCGGTAAGATGGGAGAAGGAATAGCCTTTAATATTACGGGTAGTATCGGACGGATTGAGAAGCGAATGTGCTTTGAAAATTTATTGGGTGTCTCGAATTGAGTTGAGGGGGGAATTAAGTGTTACATGCATACTTGTGTTTGTGCTGTTGGTACTCAATAATAGCACTACTCTAGGCACGCCGGACGCTAACTTATGAGTAAGCGAAGCATCGAAATACAAGTCAAGTAAAAAAATGAAAAGACGCTTAAAGTACTTCATCGCATTATTTCGTCTTAAGTCATCTTTCGTCATAAGATAAACAACGACAAGACCATTTCGTGACACTCGCGTTATAGTAGTAGTTTGGAGTGACAGTCCCGAACAAATCTGTCAAATAATTTTGTATGGTAATCTTGAATACCGCCTCTAGCGGTCATTTGAGTAATCAAGAAGTCTCGTAAGCCATATGGTATATGTTCAGCAAGACTATAATCATTATTATATACATATATCCACTACATTGACCCATTTCCGACGACATATTAGTGTCTAAAAAACCCAGACATGAAAAATATCATACTCCCTTTTTACTGAAGAACCATTTGTTTAGTCCAAATGAATTTTCGAGACGTAATATTTTTGGCAAGGACTCTCAAACAAAGAGGTTGTTTACTGTATACGTACTGTAATAATTTTCTTTATACAGCCTTTTCTGTATAGGCTTCATGAAACTGGCTACGGCCTATTTACTCCTTATGTTTTATGATGATCTTTATTTATACTGAGATTTGCGTCTGTTATATATGTTGATTTAAATATGTGTTGAGCCCGTAAGTAGAAAAGCCGACATTTTCTTATAGAAACATTTCCACACGAGACTTTTTTCTAAGACTATTTACTTCTGCCTACGTTTACAATAAAACTGTCATTTGATTAAAAAATATCTAGGTTTCCGAAAGAGTTAGGCATAGCTATGCTGATGATTTGACACTCATGAGGATTTTCTGAATCCATAGCATTTAGTATTTTTACATGAAGCGACTGATATAAGACCTTTTTTATAGCAAAAAAATCCTCATGGATCCCTGCCACCCAGACGGCAAGGTATGTCGGATCGTGCCGATTAAAATCGGGACTGATCTTTCCTTGTCGTTATAACCATGGGATCTGAAGCATACACCACGACCTTGACCTGATACCCGTGACGGAATGCAATAATACCTGCGTACCCAGTTCCTAAGCTATACCAGTCTGCTAAGGAAAAGAAAACACGGCTGCCAGGCCTACAACAAGCGATTGTTATAGGTGCATGATGTGTATGACAACCCTGTGCTATAGGCTACAGTCAAAATATATTTTCGGGAAGCCTTTGAAAAATTACTATGGTTGCCGCAGCTGATTCATCTGATTGTGATTAACTGGGGATCAGGGTTGGTTCCCGCTAATCCTTTCATCTCATCCCACTTACATCTGATAGGAGTTGCGACGCGGTGCGCGTGAAAGTTTTTAGCGACTTAATAGTCCGATAAAATATGATACCTAGAACTTTCTTTCGTTAAATAAAAAAAAACAATTTAAGGAGACTTTTATTTTTTTTACAAACTGCATTTTTAACGAGTTTTTTTTGCTTTAAAACTCTCATATAACATATTGTGTGCATAGTCCTATTGCTAATTACTAGGTACAAATCCAAAGCCCGTTCTGCTACTGAGAATTTCCGATCTGGTTATCGAATTCCGGGACCTTTAGGGCAAGTAATGGCAAGTGCAGTTTTTCGTCGGTATGAATCCAACATACCCCGCTGCTTCCCCAGACGGCGGAAAATCCACATGGGTGGACCATGAGGACCATGGTGGACCCATGAGGATCTTCCGCAAACAAAAAAGAACCTCTAGCGTACCACTAGAATTGTTTTTTTTGTAAACTCTATTATACTGTACTTGCAAAAAGCATCCAAATAAAAGTTTTTTTTAATATGTGGTAACAGAACGATTTAGGCGAGCCACCTGTATTTTAAAATAGGAAGTAATAAATTCTACAAGATGTTTTCTTGTCGACATGCACTTAAAACTCTTATCTGTCATGTCTCCATAATGCTTCCACGTCGGCTGAGTTTATCTAGTTCGGTAAACACGGAACGGCTTATGGAAAATTGAGGTGCACCATTTTGCATTTTATTTACAAATGTTTTGTAATAAAAATGTTAGATATTTTTATTTTATTATACAGTATTAAATATGAATGGCTTTATGGAATTTGTAAAATAAACATAAAAAATCATCTACTTTCTCATGTTAACTTGATTTTTAGTAGCAAGAAATTTTACACAGTAGGTTAACAACGTAAGTGACTATAAAGACGGGATTTTGGGAAATTGCCACATCAGGTATCTAGCATAGAAATAATGGTTAAAATACTGTTCATCAGCATAATAATAAAATATGTCAGAATAGCTAACACCAATCTAAATTTAATATCAAAAACACGACTACCACGATACCGCAGAGACTAATAGTAGGTGATCAACTACAGGAGTCCCACCGTTTAACTGCGCCTCAATAAATCAGCACCCATTTACCCACTACAACTAGATGACCTCAATTTGAAATGAATGCCCTCGCTGTCAGCTCATAAATTGTACTAAACGCACCGTGTGAAATTGCGTTCAAGACGTGATTGGCATGAATGTTTCATCGGATCAATCAAATCGGATAACTGTCACTGCTGGACTTGTTGAGTTGCGGTAGTCCAGTCATCAACGTGGATGATTACTAGATCCATGGGTATAGTGGAGAACAATTAAACCTCTTTTTCTCAGTAGTTCCATGGGTCTAGTGGAGAACAATTAAACCTCTTCCTCTTAGTAGTTCCATGGGTCTAGTGGAGAACAATTAAACCTCTTCCTCTCAGTAGTTCCATGGGTCTAGTGGAGAACAATTAAACCTCTTCCTCTCAGTAGTTCCATGGGTCTAGTGGAGAACAATTAAACCTCTTCCTCTCAGTAGTTCCATGGGTCTAGTGGAGAACAATTAAACCTCTTCCTCTCAGTAGTTCCATGGGTCTAGTGGAGAACAATTAAACCTCTTCCTCTCAGTAGTTCCATGGGTCTAGTGGAGAACAATTAAATCTCTTCCTATCAGTAGTTCCATGGGTCTAGTGGAGAACAATTAAACCTCTTCCTCTCAGTAGTTCCATGGGTCTAGTGGAGAACAATTAAACCTCTTTTTCTCAGTAGTTCCATGGGTCTATTGGAGAACAATTAAACCTTTTTCTCTCAGCTGTAGTTACATGGGTCTAGTGGAAATAACTTTTTAACCTCTTTTTTCCAGTGGTTCCATGAGTCTAGTGGAGAACAATTAAACCTCTTTTTCTCAGTAATTCCATGGGTGTAGTGGAGAACAATTAAATGTCTTTTCTCAATAGTTCCATGGGTGTAGTGGAGAACAATTAAACCTCTTTTTCTCAGTAGTTCCATGGGTGTAGTGAAGAACAATTAAATGTCTTTTCTCAATAGTTCCATGGATGTAGTGGAGAACAATTAAACCTCTTTTTCTAATTCTAATTTCTAGTTCCATGTGTAGTTACTGGAACAATCAGTGTTTTCAGTTTTTCAGTTCGACTATAATTGCTCGTCTGCATCTAGTTGAAGGTTTCGCTAAAGTCTGTTTATCCATGTAGAACGGAAACACTGTCGATAAAATTCTACAATTCTCACTGAACAAACCGAACAGAACCAATCTCCATTATCCTTGTTACGTCCTTGTTGTGAAACACGGGCTAATGTCAAGGGAACTACGTCCATCGATCCACTGGTATAGATTCGGTTTGTCAAAGTAGTTAGTAATGGAGCAATGAACGTAATTCATTGCGTTTGACTGGCCGACAAGAGAAATCAGGGATGGCGATTTCTCATTAACGTTTGCGTAAATGGTCTTAAATGTTGAGTATACAAATGGGATATTATTGTAATCAAAATTATTGTAGTCGTCTCATGTTGGTCTAGTGGTTCCAAGCGCGACTGCTACGCTAGAGGTCGTGGATTCGATCCCCGGGTCGAGCACAGTGTTGTTGGGTTCTTCTGTGAAATTCCCAGCGGCCGCCGGTCTGGATTTGTGCCCGGCTAATGGCAATAGGTTCGCCCCTTATTACTATGAGTGTCCATTGGTACACCTCTGCCTAATCCTTCGAGGAATACAGGCGTGATGGACTCAATGGCCTAAGCCTGAGGCTAATATCATTATATGGGATCTTAGGCGAACTGCAGTGGGTGTGCAACAGTAAGCCTCTTCGTAACCTTACGGGAAATGCAAGTCTTCTGAAAAAGTATTTAAATCGAGACTAAGGACCTGTGTCACCACCTCTGGATAGCTAACCGTCAGATAAATAAAAAAATGGAACAAAATTTGTTCAAAATTATCTGCCAAGTAATTTAACAGCAACTTACTAGGAGCTGGTAAAACAAGGCCTAAAATTTTTAGTAAATCCAACAAGTTAGAATAGTAAATACATAGTCGTAGTTCAAATTTGAACATGCTGTGCAATCGGATATCCGAGCAGAGTCAACATAATCAAATTATTTTGCGCAGTGATTTAGGAAACAGCCGCCGGGAACTAAGTTAGCATCATAAACATGATAAACAACTCGCATGGCACATGTCTGGCGACAACTGCTGCGAAGTACTAGCGTGATAATTAATCAAGAGATACATTATGTAATACATTTTGTAACATGAAGATAATACGGAACTTCTAAAACATAACACGTAACACGCCTGTATTTGAAGGGTTAGGGAAAGGTGTACCTATAGTATAGGTATGTTTTAGTCCCATGTAATAGCGGGCGAGTCAATTGCCGTTACTCAGAGCTGCTACTGAGATATTTATACAAAAACCCAATGACGCTGGCAATATGTTTGGTTTAAAGGATCCTCATTTTAGATTGTCTCCCCATAACCTGCAGTCTAGACTGGGTAGTTCCTCAAAACTTGTAGGTGGCTGAGTTTACGAGTAAACGTCAAGACTGGCAAAGGGTAGAACTATGAAAGTTCGTCTTCCATATTTCTCATCTTTCATTTTTCGATTGCTTCGCAGTCTATAATGGCTTTCAAGGGTCGGCAACGCATCAGAAACGCCTCTGGTCTTGCAGTTGTCCATGGGCAGCAATGACTATTTACCTACCATCAAGCTGCTCGCGTACCGCCAAAAAACTAAGCAAAAAAAAGTAAAACAAGAAGTATTTTAAAATATAAATTTAAACCTTACACACTGTTAGGTAATAAAGAAAATTACGTCATGAAAAATAATATCGCAATAAAACAAATTTAACTTCTAACTTCCACTTCAATTCTTTCTAAAACTGCCACTTTACGTCTCAATTTAATGTTCACACTATTTATTTTAGCTTGACTTTTATTTCAAGAGAAATTCATCCTCGATTTAACTTCAACTGAACAGAAATTAAATATGGTTCGCGCAGTGTGAAATAACTTTAGGACATTATTTATATTATGCGTAAACGATTGGAAAATAAATATGAAATGTTCGTAGTGAGAATTTTATGTAATTTTGTTGTAATAAGATGTTAGTTTAGAGTTTTGGGGATATAACATCCCCCTGTCTTACACCCCTGCGCAGTTGGATATGTTTAGACTGCCTGTTCTGTACTTGGACGGACATAGTAGAGGCGTCATACAAGCTTCTCATCACCTCGATATATCGCCAGTCTACTTGGCATCGCTGCAGGGCCTCCAGAACAGCCCAGGTCTCGATTGAGTCAAATGCCTTCTCATAGTCCACGAAAGCAAGGCACAGGGGCTGGTTATACTCTTCAGTCTTCTGTATAACCTGCCGCACCGTGTGAATGTGGTCTATGGTACCGTAACCCCTCCGAAACCCAGCCTGCTCTGGAGGCTGGAACTCGTCAAGTCTCCTCGCTAGACGATTTGAGATCACCCTCGAGAACAGCTTATAGACGTGGCTCAGAAGCGAGATGGGCCTGTAGTTCTTTAGAAGAGTTTTGTCTCCTTTTTTGAAAAACAGTACCACCATGCTTCTGTTCCACGCCTTTGGAGTTCTCCCATTGTTGAGAGCCGAGTTAAATAGCTTCTGAAGCTCTCGAAGCACAGGTATACCTGCCGCCTTCAAAAGCTCCGAAGTAACTCCGTCTTCACCAGGGGCTTTTCTATTTTTAAGTTGACTTAGGGCCATCCCAATCTCGTCAAGGCTTATTTCTGGCAACTCATCTGTATAGTGGCGGGTCAATATGGCTCGGGAATCTTCAGTTCTGGGTTCGGGTCTTGTAGCATGCGAGTCGTACAGTCGGCCATAGAAGTCTTCTATCTCGGCGAGAATCTCCGGCCCTGAAGTGACAGTGTGGCCGGATGACGTCTTAAGCTTCGTCAGATGGGGCCTTCTCAATTGCTGGGCGAAGACTTTCGACCCCCGGTTTTTCTCAATAGCCTCGGTTATGCGAGTCGTATTTGAGCGCCGGAGGTCTCGCCGCACCAGCTTCCCAATGTTGCGATTGAGGGCCCGCTTCTCTGAAGAAGTGGCCTGGCCGTAGTTGCGCCTCTGTTCCATAGACCGAAGAGTCTCTGCCGAGAGTTTGGACTTCGTACCTGTACGCCGCGGCTGGCAGGACTTCGCCCCTTCCTCCCTGAGAATTCCCACCACTTGTTGTAGGGTCTCGTCAACGTCCATTGTGGATTCCAGAGCAGCGAATCTATTTTCAATACGGAGTTGGAACTGTTCTGATTCCACAGTGGCTTGGAGCAGGTTTGGCCGGAGCGTAGACTTCATCAATCGAAGTGTTTCTAGCTTAAAATTGATATTCAGAGAGCCTCGTAATAATCGGTGGTCACTTCCGGTATTAAACCTGTTTACCACAGAGACGTCCCTGAATATATGCTTCTTGTCCGTCATGATGAAGTCTATCTCATTTTTTTGTCACAGTATCGGCGCTCTTCCATGTCCACTTTCTTTGGGGCTGCTTCTTAAAAAACGAGTTCATTAGAAAAAGACCCTCTTTCTCTAAAAAGTTGACGAGCATTTGCCCCCTGTGGTTCCTGCTTCCATAGCCATGTGGACCAACTCGAGATTCACTGTAATTCTGTTCCCCAACTTTAGCGTTAAAGTCCCCCATGACAACGTTGAAATGTGTCTTCTTGGTCTTATGAAGATGGGATGTTATATCCCCAAAACTCTTTACTAATGCCCTGGAAGATATGTTTAAGACGCTGAACTGGAAAAGATCGGGCATAAACATAAACGGCGAGTACATCTCACACCTTCGATTCGCCGACGATATTGTTCTAATGGCGGAGTCGCTGCAGGATCTTCAACAGATGCTGGTCAGCCTAGCTGACGCTTCTCAGCGAATCGGTCTTGGGATGAACATAGATAAAACTAAGGTTATGTTTAACGACCTTATTACCCCGAGACCGGTCGTCGTCAATGGTGTATCTCTCGAGGTTGTTCAGGAATACGTATAGCTAGGGCAGACAATGCAAGTAGGTAGAAACAACTTCGAGAGGGAAGTCGAAAGGAGGATTCAGCTGGGATGGGCAGCATTTGGTAAACTTCGACAAGTCTTCTCGCTACCCATTCCACAGTGCCTTAAGACGAAAGTCTTCGATGCGTGCGTCCTACCAGTCATGACCTACGCAGCTGAAACGTGGACACTCACGGCGAGATTGGTCCATAAATTCAAAGTCGCACAGCGACCTATGGAGAGAGCTATGCTCGGAGTCTCTCTGAGGGATAAAATTCGCAACGAGGTTATCCGTCGGAGAACCAAAGTAACCGACATAGCTAAAAGGATTAGCACGCTGAAGTGGCAATGGGCCGGTCACGTCTCTCGTAGAACCGACAATCGTTGGAGTAAACGAATTCTTGAGTGGAGACCGCGTCTAGGCAGGCGTAGTGTAGGACGCCCGCCGGCCAGGTGGAGTGACGACCTGCAGAAGGTAGCTGGCAGCAACTGGATGAAAAGAGCTGAAGATCGAGCTTTGTGGCGTTCGTTAAAGGAGGCCTACGTCCAGCAGTGGACGAATACGGGCTGATGATGATGATGAAGATGTTAGACCGGTTATATGCCACCTGCATTCGACTTCCAGCGACCTTTATCAGGTCAGCCGAGAAAGTCTGTACGGGAGGCATTTGTTTAGTAGTGGACCTCTGTAGGCTGATATGATGATGATGAAGATGTTGGAAAAATAAGTATATGGGTTGCCTGATGATAAGTGGTAACCGAAGCCTATTAGACGCCAGCAACACCAATAATATATCTAACGCGTTGTTACCTTAAGACCTCATTAGTTAGATTATTTGTCCTGTAATTTTACTGGCTTAATTGCATTTCAAACCTGGATCAAATAAGGTTAGCACATGCTACATATATGCATGCAATGCGGTAGTAACACCTCAGACATTATTTGTAAGAAGAAAATTCCCGAAAATTCTCCTTCATACCTTTATTACTCTATTCCCTGTTGCCAGGAAGATGGGATGTGTTAGAATTGTACAGACTGAAGCCTGCCTTGGTCTGGTCTGCCCTGCTATGGTCGCAGCTATAGCACCAATAATCAGGTCCTAAGGTAAACGCAGGTATTAACGACCCCCCTAAGGCAATTTGAAAATCAACCATATTTTTTTAGTATACTGGTTCCTCTAAAGATTAATAGTTTCATTTTATATGCTAGTGTTATGTATAAAAAATGTATTTACTGAATCAAATACATTTAAATAAAGGAGTATCTTGTAAAAAATAATTTATAATGTGACTTAGTCGATTGTTGCAATTACCGACCCGATAAAAACGGCTGTGAAGCTATTAACGATTTTTATGCAGCTATCCCCGATCGTGCCTTTCTCCAGCAATGGAATGTATATAAGCTAGTGATAATGATGATTACCGATCTTAATAAAACAAAAATGCAAATATTTATTCGTATTTTTTTATTATCGTTATTTTTTATAAAACAAATTAGTACTTCTTAGTAATACCTATGAACAAAATACTTATAAACTTTTAAATTAATCAACATATTACTATTAAAACACATATATATTTTATTATTTATATATTATATATATACACATATATATTTTATTATATGATGTTAGTCTGCCCGTGACCATGGACGCTGAAAAGGGTCCGAAACGGTAATAGCTTCTTATAGTTGCCATTGCCGACCCTAATGGGTCGGTAATACAGTATGTAAATATAAACGTAAATTGTATTACCGACTCATAAAAAATGGTTATTTTAATTCAATTGACCTTCGGACTATAAAATTTATTATAATTGATTAATGTCACAAATAATATGAACAAATGCACACTGTTTTAAACAAAAAAACAGTGATTTATTACTGTAACTTTTCAATATCGATCCGCGAAAAATATCATAACTTTGGTTAAATTGACAACGCTAAAAGGTAAAAACTAGACAAAAAAGTTTAGTCGCTAATAGATTTTTATAAAGACTGATAGCTTAGGTTTAAACTGGTCCATAAAAATACTTGTGTTAGTGTGATATAATAACATAAAAGAAATAAAAAACGAAAAGTTACGTTTCTGCCATTGCCGACTTATGGGTCGTCGATAGCTGCCCCGACTAAAACTGATGAAGCTAACACTATCCCATTTTAATTTAAAGTTTTATCGTTTCAAATTACTTTTTATTGAAAAAATGTCGTAAGGAATTAAGAGTTGACACTTAAATGAATACATTTAGTAATATAAGATAAAGATTAGACGTCAATTGTTTGTATAAATGTCTTAAGTAGAAAAGTCACGTACTTACTTGAAGGAACAAGGGAACCGTAGGAAACATCCTGGGTCCACGCTGCCCCGCAGTAACTGAAGTATTTTATGTCTTTTTTGCACAGCTACTCACACTAACGTAAAAGTATACGATGCTCAAGGAATAAACGCGTGTGTAACTTTACCTACCTTTAGCTAGAATAGTTCGGTCACGTAAATATTTCGAATTACTTTTATAGGTCGGTAATAACTACAGATTTTCGATGGGTCGTTGATAGCTGCGTTTACCTTATTTAGATAATACGGGGCGAGCCGAATGTCACTAACCGAGCACAAACCCAAACTTTAAGACCCAAACCAATTTTTTTAAGACCTAATAACACTGTACGACTTGGGAATCGAACCAAGGAACACTAGATCACTAGATCAACGAGGAAATTATATTGTTAAGGATGAATTTAAATGATGATAATATTGATAACAACACAAGCGTCACTGAATGTGCACAGCGATAATTCTCAGATAAGTACAAACATGAATAATGCTTGCGTATATCACACGAGTTAATGGTTATGTTATTTGAATGAATATGATATTAAGATTAATGACACGCATTTGTCATAATCACCATTTTAAATTTATCGTGTCAGCGTCAGTTATTTCTCATTTACTTTGAATGAAATTCTATTATCGCGTATTTATTCTGGTAGTAGAATAAATATTCTTTTTTTTTATATAAGATTTTACTTGTATGAGTCGAAAAAGACGTTTTTAAAGAATATATTATTGAAATCTTTAAATATTTTATTCAATCGCGCAAGTCTGACACTTTAAGTAAATCTTACTAATCTGACATAATTAAATTTAAGTTGATATTAATTGACTTTAGTAACATAAATAAAAGATTTTACTAACTCTTCAAATTAATTTTATGAATGAAACTTAACACTGCTAATATCTAGACAAATTTAAATAAATTGGCTTTATATTTTAAGTATCTGCTTTCAAAATCACCGTAGGATCAATTTCGTTAATAAAAACATCTGAAATCACCTTCAAGTATACTTAAACAAGTTGAAGCATAGATTACGTACATTACATGAATTTTAATGGAACAATAAGGTCAAATGAAGTTCACCTTTAAATAGGAAAGTCAGAAAAAATGTAAATTTAATTCAATTTCATATAAAAAGATTTGATTAAAGCATGATAATTGTATTGTTAAATTTGATATTTCACTTTGGGGGTGAAAATTATAATAAATTTTGTATGTATGTATGTAGATTGCGGTTTGGAAGTTTGTCATTTCATTTTAACCAAATGAAATGTGTTACGGCGGAGAGTACCTTAGCGTTTATATTCTTTAACGTTTTATATAAAAAAGTAAAGGTTCTTTAGTAGGTTATCATTCATCTTTACAGTTTAGGTAAGTATTTATTTTATTCTGTGACCTAGATACGTCATTAGGTAATAATAAAGCTTCTATTGAAGGTCATGAATTCTGTAAAAGGTTTAAAATGGCGAGAGCTTGAAAAGTAAACCGTATATTGTATAAAAGTACTTACTTTAAAAATATTCTATACGTAGATTTCTTTGTAGAAAGTGTTAAAATGATTTATGACATGTTAAGAAAAACTGTTCGATAGATCATTGAGATCTATTCAAGTTTTTTAGTGTGTATTTAATTCAGCACAAAAATAAAAAGCGTAAAAAGAACTCATTTATACATACTTTTAAATACCAGCATGTTTTACCTATCCCCTAACAAATTCAAATTCTGCTACTAGGGATTTCACAAAAAAAAATAACACTTTATTTTTTACAATAACTATAGACCTGGAAATTAAATGTAGAACGCTCAACTTGAACTTTTGTGTGTGTGTGTGTGTCTTCAGTTCTTTTTTTTTAAGTTTAGATAGATAGAAAAAGAGTTGCGGTAAAAAAACAAATCTTAGAATTAAATAAAAAAGCAAACAACTTAACGATAACATTGATAATAACTATATTCATTTCAGCTTATTAATATGCAGACTTCAACTTGAAAGTGGAATAACCTCAATATCTACTTAAGAAGAATAACAATCTCTTGGTAAGCCTCGAACAATATCTGAGTCGACAGTCAGACGACCTGATATAATCCTCCTTGCCACTGCAGCCAACTGCGAGCAGACGTGACCGAGTTGCTGATAAAAACATTATTCGAGAACAATGCTTGTGTTTGTTTGGGGGATTTTAGATGAATTGTAAATATTTTTTTGGGACATTTTCAATTTTGAACATTTTTAAACAGCACTATCTAGTCAAAAACTAAGCACAGCTACTTACTATGGGTAGGTACTAGACAATAGCTATAATACTTATACAATTTTTTTTGTAAATACACACTTAAAATACATAAGTAATACCTAGACAAACACAAATACTTATAATCATTACATTCATATTTGTGTCCTGTAGGAATTGAATCGAACCTCGTAATCAGCAGTCCGGTACTCGGCCCACTAGACCAAAGACGTCATCAATTGTTTTTGGAAAAAAAAGATCCTAAGCAATCCTCTTAGCCTAGTGTTTGTCGCTAGTGCTATGCTTGAGGTTCTGGTCGATTACCATGTCAAGCAGTGTTCATTGATTTTTCTATAAATTTTTAGAGGAACCTACTTCGATTTATGTTGGAGAGTTTAAATATCATTCAAATTAAATTAACACCGATAAAAATTTGTTTACTATGATTAATACGCAACAGTGTTCGACAAGGTCACGTTTGTTAGGGTGACCCTGTCGAAGGTCAAAACAATTATTCTTCTAGTGTGTCTGCTAAGATAAAACTAAACAAAATTATACAAATTAATTTATGTGATAATCTTTTAACAACACTGTATTATTAAAATATATTTGATCGAAATGACTCTTAAAATATATTTTATCGAAATGACTCTTAAAATATATTTTATCGAAATGACTCTTAAAATATATTTGATCGATATGACTCTTTTCTAAGAACATAAAATCTATATGTGTAACCTAATAAATAAGGGGCTGAGCGAAATGTTTTCTAATATATACAATTCATTTTACAATTCGATTCATTCAGTAATAAAATAGGGTTTCGCGGGGTGCGTTGTAGCGGCGACGGGCATACGATGTACGCAATGAAAAGAAAAAGCCTTACCTATAGGTAGGCTTTATACAGAGTATATAAATTGAAAAGGTATGGCGGGTTGAGACACGTAAAAAGATAAACAAAAACTGCATACGTATTATGTGAAAGGTAACACTATGCAAAAACAGGGTTATTCAGTTTCGATAGAGAGTTAGAGCCTTTTCTAACCTTTACAAAAATGTTATAATATCATATAAGATACTTGAGGACTAAGAGGACTTAATTAACGCAACTGATGCCGCCATTAACGTAACTGGGCTCAAATTATATAAAAATATACAATTAAGTAGCTTTATCATTGATATGAAAATAAGCAGAAAAAGATAATATTGAAGCCTTTGAAAACAGAGTTGCATTTCATTAAAATGGCTAACTTACGAAGTAAAAATCTAATCATACAATTAAAAACATTTTGCTCGACCTGAGAAGCGAACCCAAAACTCATACTTACGAGTAACAGAAGCGGTTGTTTACCTAAAGCAATAAGGAAGTCAGGCAAGGCTATTTTTCTTATCAACCCTCAAAATCCTTTGAGATAAACAACCTGTTTTTGTTCGACATGCTGTCACAACAATTCCAGGTCATCAAAAACTTTAGGTCGTAAAAGGATGAGTTCTGTAGATTTATTGCGTTATCTGTTGGATTGGAATCGTAAAAATGGCCTATCTTGACGTATCGCCAGTCGCAGAACGTAACATTTTTATTGGATATTAACTAGATGTGATGAATTGGAAGCTTGGATAACTTTTTTTTAGCCCAAAGGTTACAATTAAAATTTTCGCTGTCTACACAGAACATTTTTTTTTATTATTTTATTCGCGGCTATCGTGTCACATCAACGCTGGTGGGTTTATATTGTGATCAACGCTTGAGGATTTAAATTCAAAGTTCACCGCTAAATCCTGAGGCTGACACAAACTGCAGGATTTGCTTAAGGGTGAGCTCCTTTATTTCACTAGGCTTAGAATTGTGTTTCCCTAGATGAGCACTGCGCTCACAACGTGAACTATTATCATTTGCCATCGACACGCTAAGAAGAAGAAGCACTGCGCTTGTGTATTAGCGATCCACATTCCCCTAGAAGGTGGAGTGGCGTTTATCTGCCTCCTCACAGCGTCGACAGGTAAGCGTATCGCTCAGCCTTAGATTGAACTTATGCTCGTTAAGGTGTCCTGTCAGGGCTCTCTTCACAATGCGCAAGTTATTTCTGCTTAACGCTAGAATTTGGCTCGTGAACGTAGAACACATTAGCAATTTCATCTAGAAATCCATGTCTCCATCTAAATTCACAATGAAAAAAATTATTAAAACTAAGACATTAGAATAAAGGTTATTCGGAGGTTTTATGAAACTCAAACTTGGTCTTTACATTCATTTATATGGTCTATGGTAGATGTAAATTTAAAAATAATTACCTTGTAGACTAGTTTTACTAATTTTCTCTATTTCTTAGCATGCTGATACCTTATGTGTACTGTATGTTCGAGTTCTGGGAGCACAAATATCAAATCTATCTAAATGGTTGCCAGAAATATTTCTTACAGGAAGACAAAACGAAATCACATACAACTTCCAAGGCCACTACTACGATAACGATGTCCTTTAGATGACATTGAGATGTTATTTGTTCAAAAAGGTCCCACTTTGCGACCACTTAATACCTTCTCTTGGGACAAGATCATACACGAGTCCCTTTTCTCCCAAAGTATCGGGAACTTCAAGTCCCGGTGGGAAAATAGGCTTCCGCTTGCGAAGTTACCGACTTCAAAGACTCTGGAGGCTCAAAGGTAGTCAACTAAGTCGGAAAAAGGGTCGTCAGACGCTCATGAAGATTAATTTATGACTTTGATATTGTAATTAAAATATTTTTTTCGAAGACTTTTTAACAAGATTATTATTGAAGTCTATAGGGGAAACTTTTGAAGAAAAATCGTTAATTAGTGTTCGCTTGTTTGGTGTCTGGTTGCCGTTACTTTGATGTGGCTTCTGTTCGTGAAGGCTAATAATAAAGCGCTTGCAATTTTTATATTGACGGCAAATGTTGTTAGCGAAATGGGGGCACGCTTATCGGTAAAGTCTTGTAAGTTCTGCTTTTGATCGGAAATTGGTTTGAGGTTACGATGAATTTACAATAAAAACATTTATTAATCAAAAATTTTGTCTTTTCGATTCAATATCTTTCGAAAGGTTTAATTTTATGAATTATCTTAGTTTTGATGATTGAATGAGTTTAGTTACCTATTTTAATGAAGGAAAAAAATCAACTCGCGGCCAGGATTAGAACCTGCGTCTTCTGGTTTAATATACCACACGCTATGGCCGCTAAGCCACCGCAAATACACGAATGAGTTTAGTAATAAATACAACAATATAATTAATACATATTTTTTCATTTTTGGTTAAAAAATATTGTTGCTATTAGTCCCTTAATTTTTTTCTTATTTGCATCAAGTAATGGCTTAATTATTCAGAAAAGCTTCCCTTTAATTTCTAATGTATACGCTTCAAAGACTGGCTCAAGCCTCATAACTTTAGACATAAATTGCTTTACTCATATACCGTGTTCCATAATCCTACTATTCAAAATTTTGTACACAAACCTACGCCCGACCACCCCCCATAGAAACGGGCACCCCATAGCAACCGGTCCCTTCCACAATACGTTCCTGGTATTGAGCCCTTTTTGCACGTAGCATGAAGCGTGACGGATCGCGAGTCGACGTGACTTGCAACTTGCACTGCCGGCCAGGTACAATATGGTGAATTTTATATTCACTTTATTACGACGATCAACTTGGAATGTGAAACGTCTGCTAGACGGGTATGTAGAAAAATATAGTGCATTAGCGGTTTATGAAACCTGGTAAGGAGGATTTTCTGCACTTAAAAAACTAATAAAGCTTTGTCTGTAATGTTACTAGAAAAGGGACTTCAACTTGCTTGTAAGAGAGCTCTTCTACCATTGTCGTCGATTCAAGAAAATAGACAAAAGAAAAAGTACTACTTAGCCAAAACTTATGGAAATGATAACACTTCGACAGAGCCCCCATACAAAACGAATCATTTATAACATCATCCCATCACGCCTGTGTTCCCCGAAGGGGTAGGCAGAGGCGTTTTCCATCAACTGAGCTGCTACTGAGAATTTCACAGAAAACCCAATAACACTTTGCTCGACCCGGGGAGCGAACCCATTCAAACGAATCAATCAAATATAAATAACTGCATCATTAGTCGAAATTCGGCAGCTTGTCGCATGTCCAATTGTCAAGCAAAGTATTATTCAGTTTTACTAAAAAAATCTGTTACGTGTATATGTTGGTTAAATAATTCTCTAATAAAAGTTCTCATCTAATACCATACTTAAGTATTACCAATGAGTAGGGTGATGGATCGCGAATACCTACGTGACCAGTTTACCTGTCGGGCAAGGGAATTATGAATTCTGTGGGAATGTAAGGGGAGCCAACTGATGGGAAGTTACACGGTTCACGGGAAAAGTATTATAGGGTTTATGGGGCTTGCCGTTTAATGAAATTGTTGGTGATAAGGTTAAATGTTATATACGTTTATAAATATATTAAGCGATGGCAGTGTGATGTCTTGTGGGTTCGATTCTCAGGCAGTGTTATTGTTTCGGTAAAACAATTTTGTTGTGTGTCCAGCTACTGCTAATAAATACCTACTTACCGTAAAGATGTGCGAATATAATGAGACACTATAAAAAATATTTGTACCATTTCTGTCAGTGGTAGCTAGCACAGTAGGCTGAGTTGATTATTTGAGGATCTTTGGTCTTTGGTTGACCTTAATCTTGAGTGACATTAACAGTGAACTACTTTTACATCAATTCATATAACCATGTCAATCTTATCTAGTCGTTCCAAAACTTGTTTATCTCATAGAATGCCAAAATGATATAAAATTTATTTATGTAAATATATATTTGAAAGACTAGATTAATATTATGAGTCTATATTTATGATTTAATATTAGATAGCAGTAAGATAAACAATAAAACAAAATTAATCGTACCTCTTTTTCTGAGTAACAAAATAATAATATTCAGAAAAGACGTAGTAATATAATTATATTGCTTTTTAGTAATAATTACAAACCTAAGGGTCTGATATACAGCTTACTGATAAGTTTCCGTTAAATTACTTAGCAGATAATTTCATACAAATTTTGTTCTATTTTTGAGTTTATCCTGCGGTTAGCGGCGGCGGTGAAACAGGCCCGAAATGGTTTAAATTTTGTATGGAAAGTATAATTAAAATGTTCCTTCCAAAACGTAAGGTGGAACATCAGAAACAGCCATTCTAGCCGATACTCAAATAATTCCAACAAACTTAATCAGATCGGCTTAATTAAATGCGCATTTTATGTCCAGCAAAGGCAAAAAATAACCCTTTTTAATTATAAATAAAATTACACCCGGTTTGGCTTGAAAAATTACGTGGCTGTGAAAACGGAGCGGTTAATTTAAAGCAATGTCCAGGGGTCCAGGGGCTTTTACTGGTCGAGTGATTGGCTGTGCGGAATTTAACACAACATGCTGTGTACATTTGTGTTAAAAAGCCTTATATTTATTCTCTGTATTCATGTTTATATGGCACTGTTGTGTTGTAAATAAGTAAAAGTTAAAAAAAATAAAGTAAAAGAACGCATGCATAAAAGAGTACCGCTTGGAAATGATTTTCTGTAAGACTTATCTTCTTCTTCTTCTATATTATAAAGAGGAAAGATTTGTTTATTTGTTTGTTTGTATTGAATAGGCTCCGAAACTACTGGACCAATTTGAAAAAATATTTTAGTGTTTCATAGCCCATTTATCGGGGAAGGTTTTAGGCTATATACCATCATGCCACGACTAATAGGAGCGGAGTATCAATGAAAAATGTCATAAAAACGGGGAAAAAAAATATAAGACCTTGCGGGCGAAGCCGCTGAGGAAAGCTAGTGTTTTATAAAACAACATGAAACCTCTTCTAGCCGGATCTAAAGACCAGTTTAACATCCTTTTCTCTCTAAGGTACGTGGAGAAATTGCAACACCTTGACGGCACAATCGATAAAGCGCAAAGTACAAAGCTGTTAACTAGAGAACTATTACAAAAGGTTAAAACTACAGGTTACCTACATAGACTATAGATTGTATGTATAGAGTAGTAGAAAATGGATGAAACACCAAGTTATATTTTGCTCTTAAAGTGGTACTTTATGTATCTAGTATCTACTTTATTTACCTACTTATAATACCTGCTTTATGCTCCGTAGTTTATGTTGTAGAATTTTCTCTTTTTTCCCGTCATTTGTATCTAATAAAAAGACTCAATTCCGTACGCTTCCTCAATGCGTACATTTCTCATTTTTATTTATTTCATCTAAAACCTCATTCGAATTCCGCGGATAATCCAAGTCTTCAAAATAAGGCTGTTTGAACACTGGCGACAAAACGCAAAAACATTAGCTGTCTTCAGAGCATGATTGATCGTCCCCTTTGACGCGATAAAAAAAAGATTTGACGCAGCGCAGTTTCTTCCAATCCCTCGGTTTTACGACGGTCACCTTATAAAGTAGGTATTTGTCAGGTTTTAGTACGCGTTTCAGTGGACTTAAGGACGACTGTCGACTGTTGATAAACTGCGAGGAGTATGTAGGTCATGCGTGTACTTCATTGGACGTATTTCAATAGCTAATTCCGTTTGAAAGGCTGAATTGGCAGTGTACTCGTAAATTAAAATAGTAAAGAATACGTTATTAGATGTATTTGATGTTTTTACGTCGATATTAAATAGAATGCTGTTTTAATTCTATTTAAACAATAAAAATAACGTAGAACTTCTTTTGACTAATACATTAAAATTGCATACATACAATCATAGTTTCACATCTATTTCCTATTGAGGTAGGCTAGCTAGAGACTATAGATTGTCTCATCAATCACGCATGCTCGTCAGTTTAGGATGCTCTTAACCTTGCCATTTTTGAGGCAAGGTTAAGAGTACGTGCTTTAAGAGCAAGCACGAGCATGTGCAATTTGGTTTTGGTATGTTCACTAAGATTGGCCCCTTCCAACTCTTCGAAAGAAGATATCTTAAAACTAAAACGGAATCACAGACAATACCGAGATCGCACGACTCGCGATTATTAAGGGCGTGCCTACACGCCACATAAGTTGTAAATACCACTACTAATGTAATAAGACCTAATTTGTAGCAAGTAAATAAATGATTTGATCCTTTAAAAATTCGTTGTTTATTATAGACCCGCCCACTACTCTGCTACTGACTTACTACAATAAAACAACATTTATTTGTAAGTCGGATCCTAATAAAATACTCAAGAAGAATATTACACCGTCTGCGTTTCGCAGTCGGAAATAAAACGTAGATAAAGAGTGTCATCCACTACCCTAAGCTAGCTATGTTTATATAGCAGGCACTATAAAATCTCCTTATGGATGCATGTACCCGCGTGATTTACTGGCTCTCGACAGTGTGCTATAAAACAGAACATGTATATCTTAGTGCGTACGCTGCACGATTTCAACTCTAATCTGCTTCCTACCCCTTTCCCAACCATGTTAGGGTTGCCTTCCAGTGTAACCAGATGCAGCTGAATCATTTTACATGAAGCGATTGCCATCAGACCTCCGTAACTCAATTTCGGGGCAATAAGTACCGATGTTCGAATGATAGAGTGGTTATCAGGCTTCTGATTACCACTAACACTTGTCATGTTGGTTTTATATGACAACCGGGACCAACGGATTTACGTGCTGTCCGTTTACAATTGTAAGAATAATATGACACAAAACTAAAACGAGTAGTATTATAGATAGGATTGTAAATCAAGTTATAGCTTAGGTATATTGGCCTTTTCAAAATATATTGTCACTAAGTTTCAGTTACATAAACATCAAATTGTATTCTAGTTAATTAGCAAGCGTCAATTGTGAACAAGCAATGTTGTACATAATAAGGTCCAAAATAGACAGAGAATTTATGATACTGAATGAGATAACAAATAGGTATTATGAATATCTGATTCATATATTTTTGATGCATATCGATGTATTATTTACCATCCTCAGTACGAAAAATATAAAATGTAAATAAATTTTATAAAAATCCCAGCATTTCAATCAGCAAACAAGATATTCTGTTGTTAATTTTAATGGATTCCGAGTAAAATTTTACTTGATAGCATAATGTATTTATACCCGGCATATCAAAATACTAAATTCCTTCGTTATACCAGCTATTAATGTGTTCATAACGTTTAAACAAAATATCTCGTTGAGCTTATTTTATTTAGTTGCTATCCGGGAAGTACTAGATACTTAATTGGTTTTAGCTGTGCTGCTTTTTCCTCGATAAAAATAAGACTATAATAAAAAAATGAGTATCGTACTAGCGATATCTTATTATAATACCTAATTTGTTTTCTCACTCTGTTAGATTAGATTTTTTAGCTGTTTCCATATATAGATCAGAACTTATTATACATAATTGATTGGGCATAATTTAAGTTCATAAGAAGAAGGAGTGCAGAAAAAATGTATAGATTTTTTCTTATATACTCGTAGATTTCGACCACCCGGGCGCACACAATTCTATCCATTGTACAAGCTCTGCTTAGTTTGGGACTAGATTGTGCTGTATAAAATGTCCCAGACTATATATTTTTACCCGACGACACGGCAAAAAGACGAAGGAAGGGTAAAGTATACGTTTATCCACCTTGTTTCATCCACACAAAACCACAGAATAGTTTTAAAACACCAAGTTCTTTATTTTACTAATATGTTGCCAGTAAAAATAAATTATGGCATAATCAAACTGAATAAATTATGACATTAACATAACCTAACAATTTCTCAATTCGAACGTTTCGCAATACGCAAAAAGCAATTCGAACAATCCGTGTTTCAAACAAGATTTGAATTCGGAATATCGGAATACGGAAATTACATCTACACGGACATGTATTGCGTGTCACAAATGAATGCGTGTTTGCTAAAATAATGCCGTTTGATTATGGAACGCGTGCTAACGCGTAATGCGTGTCGACAAGTCAAAGTTGTTGTGATTTATTTGAAGCATAAAAAATGTTGGTTATTTTAATTAAGCAGTGGTTATGGCATGTCCAATTCATAGAAATTATAATGGACAGCCTAATATTTTCTTTTGAATATTTAGAGGTATTGTACCTATACTTCTGCCTAACCTTTAGGGGAATTTAAGCAACATTGTACGTTTCTTAAATAATAATAATAAATAAATAAATATCTTTGGACATTTTACATTGCACCATCTAGTCCCCAACTAAGCAGAGCTTGTACTATGGGTACTAGACAATGGATATACTACTTATATACTTTTTTTTTGTAAATAAATACTTATAATATATAGGAAACACCCAGACAAACACAAACACTTTAGTTCATCACATAAATGTTTGTGTCCTGTGGGAATCGAACCCACGACCTCGTGTCCAGCAGTCCGGTACACGAACCACTAGACTACAGACGTAGTCAAATGAAAAATTATTAAGTAAAAAACACAAAATGATAGTATCTAGACAGTTCAAACTTTACCACTAAACCATTATTACCATCTATCTCAAGTGCTCTAAATGGTACTCCCAATTTGCTTCCAGGTCTCTACAATAGCAATAAAGGCAGATAACATATTACCCTACGTTAAAGTACCAACAGCGCACATTAGTACAGTTTAAGCCGAAAACCGCGCGGCGCACACATACCTCTTAATACATTTATGGGTCCTAATTATTACAATGAAAAGGTTTTGTAAACAACAATGCTTTTAACGCGTAAATAAAATGTGAAAAATGTCGGTATTTCCCGGTATTTGGTTTGCGGAGGTCGAATGGCAGTGTAAATTCGAGAATGTTCGAGGTGCATTAGACTGGAAACCGACCGTAACATACCTGTGAAAATACAACAGTGATGAATGCGCGTATCCTTAATTGGTTATAAAACAATTTCATTTATAATAATCAACTCATATACTGTCCCACTGCTGGGCACGGGTCTCCCTTCATATGTGAGGGATTAGGTTGCAGTCCACCACGCTAGCCTAATACGGGTTGGCAGACTTCACAAGCCATCGAGAAAATCTCTCAGGCATGCAGGTTTCCTCACGATGTTTTCCTTCGCCGTTAAAGCGAGTGATAATTACGCACATGATTTCGAAAAGTCAGAGGTACGTGCCTTGGATTCGAACTCGAGACCTTTGACTTGGCAGTCCAGTGGTCATACCGCTGGGCTATCACGGCTCTATATTTATAAATAATAATAATAAATTAATGACTGCCTCGTTTGTCTAGTGGTCCCAAGCGCGACCGCTACCCTAGAGGTTCTGTGTCTTGGTCGAGCAAGGTGATGTTGGGTATTTCTGTGAAGTTCCAGGTACCAGCTAGGATTTGTGCCCGGTTGTTGGCAATAGGCCTTAATACTTGGACCTAAACATACCGGTGAATAGTAGCGTGATGGTATGATAATTGATATTTAAGTGTATCGGTAAAAAATTAATACCTGTAATTTTTCTTTCGCTGGCATTTTCTAGATAAGCTTTGAGAGGAAAAGCCCTCTTTTAACGTCCAAAAAATATGAATAATGTTATTTTGTAACCTAGTCTTTAATGATAAAAAATATAGAAATACTAATTATAATTATAATTTCCAAAATCTCTTTTAGATGACGTAAACTAATTTTGTTTTCAAATGTTTATTTACATACGTCTATTTCTGAGCCGTCAGCTAGCCTGCGAGTGAACGAGGACTACTAAATCACATAATTCAATATTACAAATAGATAGGTAGTCTTTGACCGGTCATTGCCCTCAAAAGTTCAATAACCGGCGCAAGGGCAACTATACTTG
This sequence comes from Acronicta psi, assembly GCA_946251955.1. Taxonomy (NCBI): domain Eukaryota; kingdom Metazoa; phylum Arthropoda; class Insecta; order Lepidoptera; family Noctuidae; genus Acronicta; species Acronicta psi. The sequence continues at coordinate 883,505 of OX276475.1, read as the reverse complement.
CTTTGTTTTCTTTTGTTCGTTCACTTTAGAGCTATCGTGTTACCAAAACAACGCCTGAAGATTTACCAAGCGCGTCACAGCAAAATTTTGTCCACTCTCTTGTCTTAATATTTCTATTGAAATCATACTACTTTTTATGGATTTTATCCCAGTATACTGATATTATTTTAGCTTTATTTCAATATCTAGTATTAGTGTAAGTACCAGAAATCAGTTTGCTCTTGCTAGTTGGAATATGTGACAAATACACAATACAAGCGTAGAAAAAAATATACAAAATCCAATTCAGTGTCATGGGATACTTTATGTTTTTTTTTGCCTCTAGAAAAAGTGGCAGTGGTGTTAAAGCATTTTCTTTTATATTTTCAACCGACTATTTTATCGTTGCTTATATTTTTAAATACATAATTATGTTTTTCTAACCGCATCATTAAAAGTTTTTTGTGTTATGGTCTTCTGTGCCTTTTTGTTTGCCCAAATACATTTTATCTCAGTTCATTTATTTCCTATATAATTTCCTTATTAACAAGTAACTGTTATATTATGAGTTATATGAGGGAAGTTTGGGCCTTTCCTCATAATAGTAAGTTGTCTTGCATATATCACAATGGCAATAGTAATTCCCCGGAAGCGTATTTGCCACAAGCTTAGAAGAACCTTCCAAGTTCAATCTAAGTTGAGTACATGTGTACAAGACAGTTACTTTGTATTCTTGTGTCGTGTCGCGGTGGGAACCGTTTTCCTTATCCTATTGTGTGAGTTTTGCGGGTAATACGATGTTTCTCCCGTATATGTGTGCAGGAGGTTGTTCAAAATGTTTCGACTTGAATGGCGCTTTGAGAGTTGAATAGAAATGTATTTTGTTTATGTAACTTGATACTCATTTACAGCCAGCTGAACAAAAAATTACCCTGTTTTACCCTATTGTCTTGTCCCTAACTCAATTATTACATACCATCTCGCTTGTATTACCCGAGAGTTTATGCAGAGTTGTACGGTTTTTACGAATCATGAACTCATCAGTAACAAATATAACTCAAGAACATGAATGAAGCAAATGGATAATGTTATAAATCGTAACAAATGACAATTTGTAGTTTCTACCCCCCCAATGAAAAAAAGTGTGAGTGTGTGTGTAATAACAATTAATATAACATTAAAACTCAACGTAAATGGATTACTTCTGCAATTTGATCTTAATAACTAAGCCTGACTAAATTGAATGTTGAAATATTTATTTAACCGTAGCGCTACGGATCTACGTCGCACGTAGCCTACGGCGTAGCTCATAGCTACGCGCTCTATATTGGCGTAGCAATTAGACGATCATCCAATATCTGTTCTACAATTTTCTATCTTCGATACAAACATCGTACTTATTTATTATTTTATTAACCGTAGCCATATTATTATTAACTAGCTTTCCGCCAGCGGCTTCGCCCGCGCGCGCTGTCTGAGTATTTCTTATAACTTTCATCCACTATTTCAACCCCTGATAGTCCTTTTTTCGCACTAAAAAGCAGCCTATGTCCTTTTTCAGGGTCTAGACTATCTGTATATTAAATTTTATTTAAATCGACTCGGTAGTTTTGACGTGAAAGCGCGACAGACAGACAGAGTTACTTTCTCATTTATAATATTAGTAAGGATTGGTGTATTTTAAAGGCCCTGTAGCTTTTTCCCGACTATGTTGGGCTCGGTTTCCAATAACCAGATGGTGGGATGTCGAACCAGATGCGTCTGAAACAAAATCTATTGAAATGACACAAGCTTTCGACAAATCGGGCTGTCACTAATGTCATTTCATTATATTTTGTTTCTTTTCGATTCAAATGTCAAATTGCAACTTGTCTAGCCCCCAAGATATAGTAAAGGTCGACCCAATGGTGCGGTCCTGCGGTCAACCACATCTTAAGCTCAACGCCGGCCAGTGAAACAAACGAAATTGAGCGTACGAGACAACAGTCACCACAAATCAATTATAACAATGTTCCAATATTGTATTGAGTTGCGGGACGTGTATACGTAGCACGAAAAGTGGTTCGAAACGTCACGAGACAAGAATATTTGGAAGGACCCTGGGATGACTTTGCCCAGCAGTGGGACAGTAAGTGAGGTTTGATTTCCAGGTCGAGCAAAACAAAACTCAGTAGCGGCTTGGAGTTCGAATTGGGCCCGTGACCCCTATTACATGGGACCTAAACATACATGTAAATTTTAGGTGTACATACGTATACCTCTACCTTCCCTTTCGGGAATACAGGCGTGATAAACGACGTCTGTGGTCTAGTGATTCGAGCACCGGACTGCTGATCACGAGATCCGCGTGGGTTTGATTCCCACAGGACACAAATATTTATGTAATGAACTTAAGTGTTTGTTATCTTTTTGTATTTTTTTAAGCATTTTCCATGCTAAGATTTCAAGTTATTTTTAATGAAGGAAAAAATCGGCGGGCGGGCAGGATCCTGCCCGCCCGCCGATTTTTTCCTTCATTAAAAATAACTTAAGTGTTTGTGTTTGTCTGCGTGTTTCTTGTATATTATTAAAACTATATAATCATTCTTTGTAAATACACTATTTACAAAAAAGTATATGAGTATTATGTCCACTGTCTAGTACCTATGGTACAAGCTCTGCTTAGTTTGGGACTAGATGGTGCTGTGTAAAATGTCCCAGAAAAAAAAACTTGTGTATTTTAATTTAGTCACTATATGTACCGAAATATAAAATATTTAAATCCATGTTTTTTTTCTGTATGCTCGTATGCAACATGGTTTATTTCTGTTTCAATATTGAATATTGACCTATATATATCAATAATTCAGTGCATTACTATCCCATTTCGTTGCGAGCCACTTAGCTTGAATTTATTTTATACGAATCAAATAAACATTTTTGCTTGTTTCAAATAAATTTAACTACACGTCGAAATGAATTGGCATTCGCAATAATCACCTTTTCCAGTTTACCGATAACAGAATTTTTTATAAATGCACGATTTAAAAAATATCCTTTTGCCGACATGATTGGCGTGTGTCTTTTTGCGCAGCGTATATTAGCTAAAGGTCACTTTTTTCATTAGGTCACTTTTCCACGCGCCGTGCCAACATATTACATGGTTTACAAAAGCCTCACTTGCCGTGTGTGGGCAGATTAAACTTGGTAAAGAGGTAGGACCGGGACCGGGAGGTATATCCTGGGAAAGGACTTATTTTACCTTATATCTAAAAAAGGCACTTTTGAGTGTATCCACAGGCAAAAGAAACTCTACTATCAATGTGCTAGTAAAGTTTTTTCATAAACAAATTACATAATTATTCATCCATTAATCTAATACACAATAAAATCTGATGATAGTATCAGAATCCACAATTCATTGTTGAAAGATGGCGTATTACAAAGATTTATTTACTTGTCAGTCAATCTATCAAAAAAGGGAGCGCATTTTCTCGCAGAACCTAGGCGGTGAAAAATGGTGTAATGTTAAAAAAAAACTTGGCATCTAGTATATATTCTCATGGCACACAACATATAAAGTTGATTCGGTAAGCGATACCCTGAAGTTGATGGATGGAACCCAGGATCCGGGTTCCGTAGATAGTATGCGGTCATTTTTCAAAATATAAAGATAGAGGAGTACACTTTTGGCTGGTACTTTGCCTGATTTATTAATGTTTCGTTTAGGAACACCGGATTATAAGACGTGTTGACTTGAAGATTTTCTTATGTATTATAAGTATGTATTTACAAAAAAAGTATATAAGTATTATATCCATTGTCTAGATGGTGTTGTGTAAAAATGTCCCAAGATATTTATTTTATTATTGTATTATTACTTTGAGAACTATTGAGAGAGACAAATGCAAACACTTAATTTCATCACAATAAATGTTTGTGTCCTGTGGGAATCGAACCAACGAACGAACCGTCGTATATTAATTAAATTATTAGAGAATTGCAAAATCCTGAGCCCAAATGTACATAAATAGTATTAACAGTTACGTCAATTCATTTTACCATTAGTTTACTAACTGTCGGGTGTTTAGCAGTAAATGTACAAGGTTTAGTTATATTTACGCGAAAGTTCAGACGTTTAGCTCGGAGTTTGCCGATATATTTTGTAAACTGTGCGCGGTTTTCTACTGAAGAACTAAGCTGAAACCTACTATTGATACTTTTGGACTTTGTACGAAACAAACGATTTATTTTGTGGTTTGTAACAAAAGAAATAGAGGACATTTTTATAACGCAGTAGAAATATTTGAGATGTCCAACAATTCTCTTTTATTAAGTCTTTCTATTCCTTAACAAATATTATAAACATAGTGGTCTCCGTAATTAAAATCAGGACTGCTACGCTCAAGGTCCTGGATTCGAGTCCCTAGTAAAGCAAAGTGGTTTTGCCTTTTCTTATAACATTTTCAGCAGTAGATCGGAGTTTGGATTTGTACAATGGATTTTTTTTATTCAAAATTTAATATTTTTTTCTTAGCCTAGTGTATAGTGACTTAATAAATACCTATATATAGTATGCTCATCATACCTTTGATACAATATGACCTATTAATATTCCTATATAAAAGAACCATATGTAAAAAAATGCAAATGTAATTCTAAATGACACGTACTCGAATATATTATGTACTAACGAGATCCAAATTGGACGTTCTCCCTGAAATATCGAGTCGGCAAGAAACGAAGATCTCAGCCACGATAATGTGGGCTCATTTTTACACCATCCTCCAACGGAGCGGTTTTCTACGCTTGTTGAATTACTAATGCTTTCCCCAGCATTTCTCTGAGTGCTAGAATGGGTTTTAGTCAGCAGTACGCTGGGACAGTGCCTGACTTTTGAAAAATGTGGTGTTCATATATGGTTGTAATGGCCCATTTAGTTTTTGAAAAGTCTTTTATTATGTTATGTGAATAAGTACTCGATGATTTAGAGACCTGACATTGTGACATTTTTTTCTTTTCATCTCTCGCCTAAGCCTTGCTAGGTCATCGAGGTAAACTATATATAGCCTAAGGGTTTAAGCTATATATAAGGTTCTCATTTCAAGAGCAGACCCGAGCCCAACACAGGGACTGTTAAGGGGTTGATGCTGAATGAATGAATTAAGAAACATCGAGAGTTCCTCTGAAGGTTGTAGTAAATCAAAGTATAATAAGTAAACCAGAGTCAGTACAGAAATTACTTCTAACAACGGGCTATAATGGAATCACGTATATCCATTAAGTAATAAGCATGATAATTATCTTTCTTGTGTCAAAAATCGTTGTCGCTTCAAAGGAAGTTAGGGGCGAGATGACAGTTGATAGAGATGTTTGGAAGAAAATCATACTGTGCCGACCCTAAGTAAATATATCTACTTATGTAATAGTTGATTGTGTATATTTGTCTTATTGTTTGTGTAAATTGGTGTACAATAAAGAATAATAATAATAAATGAGATGAGAGAGATGATGGTATAATATACATAATTATGTTCGTCCAACTCACCCAGGGCAGTTGATATTAACCAGCAAATGAATGGCTGATATTTTACCTCTGCATTTCTACAAGCACTGTTCTAATATACCACGTATTATACAAATACGAGATGAATCCATGAAAATTTAAACACAGAGAAGACACTGAACACAGAGAAGACACAGGTCTTTGAACCTAGCTCAGGAGTCAGGGACTTCATAGATATTTGTTTAATTATGTTAAGTCAATAAAGAATTATTATTATTATCATCGGGTATGTTTTTTTTCTCTCTTTCGAGGGGTAACAATGAGCTAGACATACGGGCCGTAGCCAAGCATGTATAGGGTGATGATTGATGATTAAGTGATGGTGTAGGTAGGTAGGCAGTGTGTGTGTGTTGTGTACCCAACTAGGTATATCTGCAGGTAATTGGAGCAACGTTTCCACAACTTTCAGTAGCAACCGTTGTTTTTTGAGTTTTAGAAGTTTCAGCGAACGAGTGCATTTCGCGGAGACATCAAAGTAAAAGTTTTAATGAAAGCTCCGCTACTTTTAACTAATAGGGTAGTGCCGTATCATTAATGTTGTTTAAAATTCATTTGGTTTATTCTTCGGGTTTTTTGACGTTCGTTTTTTATTTTCCCGGTGGTAATGAGAGTATTTGGAAATTTATTTAATGTGAAAGTAAGGTTCTTAGCAAATAAGTTCACGGTTTCAAGAATAAATAGCATTGGGGCGGTGTCGAAATTGCGGTTTTAGTTTTGTTCTCACCTTCCTCATTGGCTATTTGCTTAAATGTGCTAGCATTTGAATGGTCTCAACGTTTGAGGAAAATGTTTGAATGAATCTTTAAACGCGTGTTAAGCTGTAAACAGCTAATGAAGAAATTGTGGTTTCTGTTTATTTTTTTGGTAAATACTTTTATATAAGATTTGTTTATTTTAATAAAATATAGGTACTCACGGTCATTTTTTACCTTACTTAAGAAGTTGTAAAATTACTCAAGTTCTTAATAAAGATGAAACTGAAAAAGTTTCTTTAGAAGTAATTCGGGAATGGGCAATTGGGCATACCTATTGCCATTAACTAGACACAATTCCAAACTCTGATGTTATTCAGAATTTTATAGAAAACCCCACTAGCACTGTCCGAGTTGCTCAACCTGGAAACCGAACCCAAGATTTTGTGCTTAACAAAATGCGCTTAGGACCATTACTGGTGCCCCATTAGTGGTCTAAGGTCTCTAATATGGAAGTATTTTCTATAGTTAGCAAACATCAATCCTACCTAAGCTACCATCACAAAGCTCAAACACGCCAACGCGAGCTAAGCCAAAGTTATAGTACAAGTAGTATGCTAGCGCCATGTATTGTCAAGTCTTCGTTACGCGGCATCTCGATATCTAGGTCAAGACGCCACCACCCTCAATAAAGTCGACGGACTTATTTAATAGACAATATTTGCTATGCACGGAACATTGTCCGTGGGACACCTGCTTCGGATTTTTAGGGCGGTATACTGCGAGATATTTTATCTGTGGACTTTTAATTAAAAGCCTTCCATTATACACCATCTTTTAAGCTGGTAAGACAGTGTTTTGCTGGTGTTTGTTTGTAGATATTTTGCCACTAAGCAATAATGTGCTAACATTATTGTGTACCAAAATTCAAATTCAAAATATTTTATTTCAATTAGACCATATAAATAGACACTTTTGAATTGTCAAACTAGTTGCACGGATCCAAAAAGTGGGACTTCTTGAGAAGAGCCGGCAAGAAACTCCATAGTCACTCTTTTAAAAATATATAGGTATTTATGGCAACAGTAACAATAGGCAGCCCCAGTTTGTGGTGAATAGTATGAGTATAATGCAGTATGATGTATATGACTAAAAAAAACAAACGAAGATAGCCATTGTAGTAAGAGCTGACCAGTCCTGACAGACAGCATGACGTGTGTATCGACGCCATTTGACTCAACCATGTTGTATGGAATAAAAAGACCCGACACACAACGCCACTTTGAAGCCAGTTTGAAGGGCAACATAGCCATCAAAGTGAGGCGTACAACTGATATCTTAAGACGATAACTTAAGCTTAAGTGGTACTACTGTATATCTGGGCCTGTAGACAAATTGCATTTTGACATTCGAATCGACCAACGAATAGAAACAAAATATATGGAAATGACACAACCTTTTGACAACTCGAGCTGTCACTAATGTCTATTCCATACATTTTGTTTCTATTCGTTTGTTGATTCGAATTTCAAATTGCAACTTGTCTAGGCCCCCTGGCGACTTTATGTTTGTTTGACATCTTATTGATATTGCTATTCAACAATTCCTCTAAATCAATTCATATTTAGAACTCGATATGAACCATATTATGATTAAAAGCATCCATTCAATCCCCTTAACAAAGAAAACTTGACACGTTTCAATTTTGTTAGTAAATAGGTCTTAGATTTATATCTAGAATTTAGGTCAGGAGGCTGTCGCTATTTGTAAGGTTTGGCACATATTAAACACAATATATTACTGCTGAATATGCTGAGTACCGTTTGAATTCGTGCCAATCCACCTCCCGCCCATTTCTGCTCACTCAGGGATATTATACATACACACACACACACACCTTAGGATACATGAGTGAATGCAATTATATACAGGTGGTATATTTTTTCAGCTCAATAATGAAAGAAGGATTCAAATAAATGAAAACTAGGCCTAAAAGTCTTTTATCACTTCTATGGTTGAAAAAATATTACCTTCTGTAATAAAAATATTTTCTAAACACTTCTTAATGGAAACACGTTTTACTTTGATGTTTCAATACAAAATAAATTATCCCATAACGTAACCTCTAAAGAAAAACCCTTATTGTAAACAAAACAAAAAAGAACTTTTAAAACATAAAAGAAAAAGTTCAACAGTAATTTTCTCGGAACGAGAGTTGTAAAACAAAAATCGTATCTGTAAAACAATAATTTATATTCAATGAAAAAAGTACGTTCGTAGGCACAATAAAAAATAATAAATTATAATAATACTGAATGTTCTAGAGCTATGGCTGTTGGCAAATACTGCTTATGTTTATAACGGTCGTAAAAAAATGTTTTTGGCGACAACCGAGAAAAGTTGGTCATAAAAATGTTTTACTTGAAATAAAACTTTAAAAATGATGGATACTGCAGCTGCAAGAACACAATGCTATTTTTAGAATACCGTTAATTTTGCTGTACGGTTTATATTTTTTTAATTAAGCCGATTAGGTACGTATTTCTCAGAGTAAGAGTTTTTTACCATTCATTTAGTCACTCATAGCAATATTTTTTTTCTTTTTAATTATATTGCATTATTATTGTGTATTCAAAGTAGTTTAGGTTAGGTTTCTAAGTCTTGATGAACTTAGCCCGCTGCTATTCGGAATTATGTTACCTATTGTACAATTTCCAAGAAACACGAAATAACTCTGTGAAGGGTTATTCGCTAGTCTCACTGAAAATTTACGAAACGGCATGGAAAATTATTAGACGAAATCCAAATACAGCTGAATTTCAAAAGCCTCCAGACTATATCGGACTTTTGCAGGAATCTCGCTCCAAAATAATTTAGACGCAGACGGAGAATGTCCAGAATTGTAAAGTTATGGCGATGAAACCCAGAAAATTGGCGGCCACTATCCTGGAATCCCAGAAATTCGTCTCGAATTCTGTAAATTTTCACCCAACCTTTACAAGGTTAAGAGCAAAGCAACGATTTTGTACTTGACTGCTCAGATATTTACCCACATATCAACACGATCGTAGCTGTATTCATCAAAGGGTAGGTGGAGTTGTACCTACTCCAAACACAATAATTCATCCATTAAGGGACAGGCCTATTGCCATGAACCGGGCATAAATCTAAACACCGAGCTTCCACAGTGTTTTTTTTTTCTTATAAAAACCCATAAGCACTGATCGATCTGGGAATCAAAACCTCACGCTCAGCAGCTGTGCTTACAACCACTTGACAAAGGAGAAATCTAGTAAGTATTCTAGAGTCCATATTTAAGCCCCATCCGGTCTTAGGCTTAAAATAACTTAATAATAGAATTCACTACCTGTTAGGCTTTAGGAAATGTTATCCAAACATCACAAAATTACATGTAGCCCGTAACAATATCTTTATAAATCTGTATATGTTGCTAACCCATCCAGTTCTCATCCTTTGTTGGGCATGGGCATGAAGGTCGGCGCTTATTTGTTTTACATTATCAAGCTGGACCCTTTGCCTCGATGTACTGACGCGGGGCCTGGATTAAATGAATAAAAGATAACGTGTATGAAATAATGTGTGTATGACGCGGTTCGATGGAGGTACAGGTAGAAGCTTACAATATTACAATTTAGGATTTTGTAAAATAATAATAAAAAAGGTATCTAGAAAAGTAAAGCGACTATAGTATACTTTATACCGAAGAGTTTGGTACAAAGGCAGTTAACAACGTCATTTTTTTTTTGTTGCGGGAAGTTCTCTGGATCTTTGCAGAAGCTACCTAGAAAGGCAGTAGCATATAATTATCAGACTACTCGTATGGCCATGCGACGGTGATATACTGATTTACTGGTGATAACTGGTGAGTGGACGCTGAGCAGCGAGGTCGTGCTAGTCAGGTGCCGGGTCTCTATTGAGCTGTGACCTTAATCACCATCATCATCAGCATGTCAGCCAAAAGAGGTCCACTGCTATACAAAGGCCTCCCCCATTGACTTCCACAAGTATCGGACGTATGCTTACTGCATCCAATGATTTCCAGCGACCTTTACCAGGTCATCGGTCCATCTAGTTGAAGGCCGTCCCACGCTGCGCTTTCCAGTGCATGGTCTCCACTCGAGAACCTTTCTGCCCGAGTGGCCATTAGTTCTACGAGCTATGTACCTCACCCACTGCCACTTCAGCTTGCTAATCCTTAATGTCCTCCTTGTGACCTTAATACCGACTGGAAACCGCACTTGTCCCCCTTTACCACCACAACCACAACGGGAGCTACCAAAATCTGCGTTAAAAACATGAAAAACTGCAACAAATTGCACAAACACTAATTTAATTACAACAATCAAGTTCCAGAACTCTTACCAATACGTAATCTGAATTCTGGCCAGCTCAGCGTGGCTTAAAGCCTACACACCTTTATCAGACTGAACACATTACGTGGCCAAACGTGGAAATCCCGATCCGAAACCATTTTGAGTTCAAAACGGACAGGTGATACCCGTGATACTCTACAGCGTGGCTTTAAGTCTGCAAAGTGGCTTATTACAATACTGGCATCGATTTCACTAGAACTTTGTTTTGGTTTACTTTGGGAAATTACACCTTTGATTAACGATATTTATTCAAATATGAAAATATTTGTAAAGTTGTAAAATAAAAATATGAGGAATCTTGCAGCGTTCAAATACTAGGTACTCTTTTTACTAAGAGAAAATGTAATTCATAATCTATTTAAATGAATACTTTGGTTATAAAAAAATATATAGTATCCCTTAGAACCTCTTTGAGCAAACTCTCAGACACCCCACCCGTACCGGAATCGTATATATGGGATATCCGCTCCACATGAGAATCAAAACACTCGTATCTCATTAAATATTTATTTGAAAGTCAAAGTCAAATGTTTTATTTCAATTTGACCATATCAATAGGTACTTGTGACAAGGCAACTAGTTTCTCGGTTCCAAAAAGCGGGTCTTATGGAGAAGAGCCAGCCAGATACAACATAGACACTCCTTTAAAAAAATCATAGTAACAATGTTTTATTTACAATGTTTTTTGAGTAGAATATATTGAGAATAGTGCAGTGTTCTACAATGTTTATCTAAATTGAACATTAATAAACATAAAATGTTATCTACAGTTCTGCTCAACCGGTAAATAAAACGCCTTTATGTAAGTACGTTCAAAAACCCGACGGCGAGCAGAATCGTATTAAGTTTAAAAACGTTCCGTAATTATTCAGTGACGCGGCAAGCATATTTATTTTAAGCTCAGCTTAAGCAAGTACATGTAAGGTAAACAGGCACAGTTTATGTTAATTGTATTACGTTATAATAAATTGATTATCACCTGATTTAACCGGTTAAGGAAACCTTTTTTAACGTGGAAAATCCGCAAGGAGGCGGCAGATTATGTCGGACTCGTTTCGACAAAAAACCGCAATTACCTTGGCTTGCCCTGTAATGACGGTCATAAAATTCATGATTAGATTTGCGACGTTTCTGTATACAGGATTGGTACCTAAGAAGACTTCGTCTGCCAACCTTACTGGGCTAGCGCAGAGGACTATTGCCTTCTCAAACTAAGGGGAGGCCAGAGGCCAGAGACATTATAATTATGAATAAATCTACATACCATCACGCCTGTATTCCCCGTAGGTTTAGGCAGAGGTGAACTAATGTACTTCTACCCATTGCAGAGGCTGTGGTGAATTCAAGTAAACAGTGCAGCACATCTTGTGTGATTGTGCCGTCCTAGCTACAAAATGAGTCGGCAACGGGTACCCAAAGCCAAGACTTTAGGTTCCTTCCTCTTAGTGGGTTAGACGCTTCATGAACCACGTCTTAAAAGAGTACGCAATATACGGTACTGGAAACAGTACAAAAGATTCCACTGGGTCGAAGCGTTGCAGGCTATGCCAGCTCCCATAGCAAGAATAGAATAGAATGTACACCCACAGTCTGCCGGTATTAGTTACATAGGGACGAGCCTATTACCAAGAACCGGGCATAACACAAAACTCCGAGCTGCTACTGAGATTTCCATAGTAAAACCCAATATCACTGGGAATCGAGCCCAGGACTTGAAGGTTAGCAGTCGCGCTTAAGACCACTAGGCTATCGAGGCAGGCAGCAGCATGAATACAAGGGACATCGACGCACAAACGTCGTGACAAGGTTTCACTCAGGGTCAAAAATAAAATAACCCAGGTCATTCATGTACAAAATGATCGGTTATTACAGATATTGACATTTTTGAGCGCGCAGTGTATTGCTAAAAACGCGATTATAACGCTCCGCGGTGAATGCTATCGCGCGCGCGATCCAAATTAAATGAAATAATGATTTTTTAATTATTAATCTAGTTTGGGTAGGTAGAAATAAAAGTTTTTTACACGTTCAAGTAAAGAAAAACTGAAAGAAATTAAAAATTGATGAAAAAAAGTTAAGGAATTTTTTCCGTCACTTTCATCCAGAATCATGTACTGAACTCATGGTACTCAGATGTGCGTCGATGTCCCTTCCACCTTGTATACCTAATCTATTAAAATGCAATTAGTAGAGATACATGAATAATTAATCCATTGTAAAACCCTTGTGTGAACAGCTACCATAATAATCCATTTCGTGCAATGATTGATGATCAGCTGTCAATGTTTTTCTTCTTCGAAATTAGTGTGAAATTAAGATTTTTTTCGTGAAACATGATGAGTAATGAGCCTTTAATTTAACCTCCTCCACAAAAGAAGAGGGTTTTCAGTTCATTTAGGTATATTATATATATATCATACCAGCATTCCCTGCGGTTTTTTTTAAATTTAGGATCTCCAACAAAGGACATACACAATTTTTCAAAATAAAACATAAGGAATTAGTCAAGTCAGTGTACTCCTTCACTTATAGGAGACCACAACATGCATTATAGAAATAACTAAACACAAGTACTTTTTTAACAATAACAATTTAAAAGGATAACTACTGAAGGTGTAAGGTTACAAAAAAGGAAGACACAATATGACAATAGACAAAAAAAAAAGTTAATATTAGGTTTAAATGAGAATTATAAAGACTACTTACTTAAACTGACGTGAGAGACCATCTCTTACGTTTTTTTTATATCTAGGCTCACTGATGTTTCACTTGCGTTGCGAAATATTTATTTACAGGTTTTCTTACATAACCTAATACTAGTCCATCCCCAAGATGAAATGTATGTCTTTGCCACATTACATTGAAATCTTTTTAGCGGTGAGAAGGTAGCAGACGAGACTGGGTTAGTTTCATTTTATGAGAGATTATTTTCAAGAAACTGTTTTTGACAGTTTTGACGGGTCATTTTGAGTCGTTCGGGACCTATATATAATTTTAGGTTGGTTTCCACCATCGACCCAAAAGGTTGCCCATTTATCGTGTAAAGTCAGTTATTTAATCTTAATAGGTATTCTGTTCAAGAATAATGCATAATTAATTCAGGTATTGTTTCCCAAATAACAAGCTCAAGCGCTTAATTTTGTTAGCAACTTGAATAGTTTCCAGGAAAACTAAACAAGGTTTAAATTGTAGATATCGTTACCAACGCTTACTATTTTATTCTAAATTATTTACTTGTTATTAAGTTGATAATGGTAACTAGACCACTATAATAAAAATTGCTTTGAATAAATGTTTGTTATACTGATTTCTGACACTTACGCGAATACTAGACATTGAAATAAAACTACTTTTTACGCATTTTATCGCGTTATATTGACATTATTTTAATCCCGACGTTTCGAACCCTTTACAGCGTCCATGGTCACGGGTGACTAAGGTGGTAGGCGTCTTGACGTTTCAATTACTAACAGCTACCCTACATTTTGTTAATTGTTGGCAATCCGATTCACGCAGAAAGGTCCGAAACGTCGGGATTAAAATAATATCAATATAACGCGATAAAATCCGTAAAAAGTAGTTTTATTTAAATGTTTGTTGTTCGGTAATTTCATTGGATATATTGCTTTTAAAACTGGGTAACAATACAATCATAGTACATACCACCCTACCATCACGCCTATATTCCCCGAAGGGTTGGTCAGAGGTGTATTAATGTACACCCACAGTTCGCGGGTATATTTAGGTCCCATGTAATAGGGGGCGAGCCTATTACCATCAACCGGGCACAGAACCGAGCTGTTACTGGGAATTTCACAGAAAACCCTAACAACACTTTACGGGGATCGAACCCAGGACCTATAACGTAGCAGTCGCGCTCAGGACCACTAGACCAACGAGGTGATTATTTCACATTATTGCATAACGGCAAAATATTTTACAATGCTAAGATAAACTCAGCAGCGTAGTCCTACCTATCGTCTAGTCCTATCTTACAAAGTATTATGATCCAACGAAAAAGTAACCTAATAATAATAATCATTTATTTTCTCTCCACAACATATTATAATAATGGCAATTACATAGCTTACATAATGGATATAGATAGCATTGCGGGAGACTGGTGCCCAAACTAGGCAAAAACCTGTATTTCAGGTCACCCTAACCTAAACTGTACATAGTCAAAACACAAATCACGTAAATACCTACAACTCATTCAGTATATATGAAAACATTATTCCGCTCGCTTGCTTGGTAATAAGCTACTTAAATTAATTTTCTACCATGACTCGAAAAATCCACCCTAATGCAGCTTATCACATTCTCAACATAATTCGATCGTTGAACTTTCCAACACATTCAAAAGACTCAAACTATTCAATGCTCCGTGAAAGCATTTGAGATAAACGGTAGTCCACATTAGTACCCCTTCGCATTGTAAAGCCACTCTGAAATAAATTAAATACTAGAAGAACTCGTTCTGTTAACACCTAGTGCATTTAATTATACATGACTGTAGAGTTGTAGCCACTCTGCAGAGTTTATTGTTGGTAGGAAACTTGCATTATCTAACATGTCTATGTCCCAAAATTACTTTTTAACTGACTTAATAAAATAATAAAATAAAGTATTCTACTGCGACTTGTTAGTAAAGCTTACCACGCCAGTCTAGTATGAGTTGGGAAGTTTATCAGAGATTTTCATGAAGCCAGTGACAATAAAATAGAAACATTGTTATAGCAAATAATAATTAATGTATTATCACCTCATTAGTATAGGGTTATAAGCGCTATTGCGACTTTAGGTCCTAGGTTCAATACCGAGGCTAGAGATATTGTGTGTGGGTGTTTCAGAGGAATTCCTAGCAGCAGGTTGGATTTGGGCACTCTTGATGGGAATAGCTTTGTCCTCTATCGCATGGGACACTGGTCAACAGCAGTACATCACTGTCTTACACTTCGGATTCGAAAGCTTGATAGTATTATATGAAAATTTAGATTTAAGAAACAGTCTTACATCAGTGCTGAGTACTTTAGATACACATTTAATCTGTAGGGATGTACAAAATTTAATCCAATACGTTCACGTAAATTCGCCGGAATATTTAGACGACAAGTCGGCTCTTTGGGGAGTTTATGCCGAGGGGGTCGCTATGAGGGTAGCGGAGGGATTTTTTGTCGTCTCAACGTTCCCTCACGCACCCTTAAGTCACCCCTATATTTATCTAGAGCTTCAATGTTCCACTGCAATGTACACTGATTTCACTTGCTAATCCAATTCGACCTTTTTCGACCTTTGTTAGTCGATTTCTTTAGAGGGTGAGATGTTCTTTGATGATTTCTGTGAAAGCTTTTTTGGTATCTAGGATACTTGAGTTTTACAGTCATTTTACTTCATCCTATCTTTGCCTGCAAGGTACATTAATGTCATTTATTAAAAGTGTCATTTTTACACTGAAGGGCGTGGGTAGGATTTGCACATGAAATAGTTTTGTAAGACCATACAGATGGCATTTTTAAACACGATGAGTGGTCCATAATAAAATTAAACTATGATGTTACAGACTAGTGATGCTGATAGTGCCACTTTTGGTAAATCAATAGGATTTGAAATTGCTACTGAATGACTGCGGGATCATAATATAAAGTTTTAGAGGAAATGTGCGAAACTGTATTTGCCACTGCAATTCTTCTAGACCAAATTATGACCATTTATTTCTAAATATTTCTAATATAAATAGCGTAAGTAAAGCCATATAAATCTTTACTTAATATTTTAAATGTGAAAGTAACTCTGTATGTCGCGCTTTCTCACCAAAACTACTGAACCGATTTAAATGAAATTTACAGAGAGAAATTCACAGGTGCACAGATAGTCTAGAGCCTGAAAAGGGACATAGGGTACTTTATAATGCGATAAAAGGGTGGTAAGGGGTTGAAATAGGGGATGAAAGTTATAAGAAACTAGCTGACCCGACAGACTTCGTCCTGTCAAAAAAATTTGTAATGTGGCAGTGTTTTGTTCCTACCTTTTTTATATTCTTTGCAAAAAATTATCCTGAACAGAACCGTCACCCTGGTAATAATTCGATGTGAATTAAAAATAATTAAATAAAACACTTTAAGCATTTAAAAGTAAGTAATTTTAATCATGTAAATCATAATTATTAAAAAAAAAAAACAGTTCTATTTTCATTGTAGTGCTTTGTGATAAACGATATTTAATATTTTGTGACTATTCAATTTGGTCGGGTCCGCGATCACTTTTTTTTAGTTTCGGAACGCGACATTAAATCCTCCAACGACGTATTCTGTGCTCCAACGCACACACGCACACTGTTTTGATGATATGATTGAATTTAAACTTTGTATAGCGGTAAGAAAGTGCAAATTTACTTTTTGACGTTAGGAACACACCTAAATTTCTTAGATAACAGTGAGTGCTTGTAATTTGATATGAACTTTATACAATAGCAATAAAGCTCAAATTGATTCTACGTTTTAGTTAGAAAACGTTTGTATGTGAAAAAGAAAAGGGCTGTTTTTAGGGTTTTCCCGGCAACTATTCGATTTTTTCTCGCCGTAAGAACCATCGTTGGACTTCAACGAACATTTAAAAAAAAGTATTGGCCAAATTGGTCCAGGCGTTGTTGAGTTATGCGCTTACCAACACATTTTGCGATTCATTTTTATATTATAGATACCACACCACGCGGGCGAAGCCGCTGTCGGGAAGCTAGTCATGGATAATTTAAGACGTGACTGACTACAATAACACATAACAAGGGGCAACAATTAGTGATATAACATGCAACATAATGTTCATAAATAGAATACTATATCTCTCACGAACTCATATTACTCTTAATTAACTTTTATATCGACCGTAAGTTGTTGCTTACGATGCTCCGGGGACTAGATAAGCTGGCCTCCCCTTAAGCGGAGACTGAAGATAGAACTATGCTCGTAAAATATTTCTTTATCATTTTTACCTGACTTGGAAAGTAAAGACGATGTAATGTTTTTGTCTGTATTTCTGGAGGTTATCTCTAAGGAAGGGAAAGTGCGGTTTTTAGTCGGTAGGAGTTCGATATATATATAAAAATATCGTTTTGGTTGGGATATCCCGTCTATTACTACGTCTTATGACGACGTCTGTGGTCTAGTGGTTTGAGTACCGGACTGCTGATCACGAGGTCATGGGTTCGATTCCCACAAGACACAAACATTTATGTGATGAACTTAGGTGTTTGTGTTTGTCTGGGTGTTTCTTATATATTATAAGTATGTATTTACAAAAAAAAAGTATATAAGTATTGTATCCATTTTCTAGTACCCATTCTACAAGCTCTGCTTAGTTTGGGACTAGATGGTGCTGTGTAAAAATGTCCCAAGATATTTATTTATTTATTTATTTATTACTGGTCACATACCATCACGCCCATATTCCCCGAAGGGGTAGGCAGAGGCGTACTAAAGTACACCCACATTTCGCCAGTATGTTTAGGTCCCATGTAATAGGGGGCGAGCCTATTGCCACAAACCGGGCACAAATCCAGACTCCGAGCTGCTATTGAGAATTTCACAGAAAACCCAACAACACTTTGCTCGACTCGGGGATCGAACCCAGGACCTCTAGCGTAGCAGTCGCTTTTGGAACCACTAGACCAACGAGGCAGTCTATTACTGGTAATTTATACTAATGTTATAAATCTAAAGAGTTTGTTTGGTTGTACACGCTAATCTCAGGCACTACTGGTCCAATTTAAAAAGTTCTTTCAGTGTTAGATAGCCCGTTTATCGAGAAAGGCTATATATCATCACGTTATGACAGCAAAAACAGGAGAAAAAATCAACTTCTACGGGAGCGAAGTCGCGGGTAAAGGCTAGCAGCTATATATATATATGTCTCTCCTAGCCAAGAGAGAGAGAGAGAGGGAAAGAGAGTATAAATTAAAATCAATAAGATCATTTACAAAACTATTTCTTCAGTTTATTTAGGGGCTCCCTCATTGTTTGAATGGTTCCGTGTATATACGTATATAGAAAGTAAACTTCGCTCCAACTGTATCATTCCCACAAAAGGAAACGGGTCAGCGTATAGTTATTTAATTATTTACTTATCGTATTGAACATACAGGAAGTTGTGGAATTTTTGGTATCCGTCCTCGAGTAGATATATAAAATAATAAATTTTATTTATTTATTTATTTATTTATATTCATAACATACACTATCTTTACAGGTACTTATATTACCTAATACAATAATGTACAGTGAAATTATAGCTATATGCAGCCCGTGTGAATTCACTCATAGTGCAGTTAAACAAGTCAATCTGTTGTGATATCATGTTAAGCGCCCGCAGCGTGCGCGTCAGGGGCGCGTACTGCAGCAGGTTGGTGCGCGCTCGTGGCACCGATAACAGCAGTGGCTGACGCCGCCGACCCACGTACTCATCGGGAACACATATCGTGACCATTTGCAGAATGCCCGGATTATGTAATTTACCACGAAATACCTTAAATAAGTATGTGGCGAGGGCGTAATAATTTAATAATAATTACGTAATAATTTCGATGCCACATTATTTTTTTATAGTTTTCTGGTTAAAAAAAAAACATACACATATACCTATGTAGTTGAATAAATGGCATAAGAATGCATATAGGAATAAACTGTATTTTTTAAAATATAACATTGACCTAACCTAAATTAAAAATTTAGAAAACCCCCGACACGAAATATAATTTGCCATTTTGCGGTGGTGGCTATCTTGGATTTGAAATTTATCATAGTGTATAGTATTCTCCTAGTTAAGCCCTTTCATTTGATACCCATATTGAGGGAGTTGTGAAAAAGTATGTAATTCGCTATTTTGTGGCGGCGGCCATCTTGGACCGATTTTATCAAACATAGCTAAGAACACTCCTCAAAATCGGTTCATCCGTTCGGGAGCTACGATGCCACAGACAGACACACACACACACACACATACACAGACACGTCAAACTTATAACACCCCGTCGTTTTTGCGTCGGGGGTTAAAAAGAAATGGTTGAAGAAAATGGAAAATATGCCAAGGATATAGTTGTCAATAACATAAAACATGAAACATTTAAAAAGCATGAATTTATAAGCAACATAGCCACCTTTTAAACAAAAAACCGCATTGAAATTGTTTGATCGAAATAATTAACAAAGTACTGACGCACTGAGAGACAAAAGTTAAAGCTAACAACCTTTACGTCAAAGGTAAATGACCGTGGCATACCAGTATCATTAGAAAACTTCAGCTATTGTATTAAAAACTACAACTATTATTATTTTTCATAACTACGTCATTTTGATTATTTTTTCAGACAGTATGAAGAAGCAGACTGATCAGCGGTGACGCGGTAGACTAAAAAAGAGATGATGTGACGACCTTGATATATTTAGCGCAGACTGGACCCAGTTAGCCCAAGACTAAGACAGATGGAGGAATGAAGGGGAGGCCTTTGCCCAGCAGTGGGACACACCGGGCTAATCATAATTGTAATGAAGAAGCAAAAGTAATTTTCAGAATCGTAACAAATAGCATCGTGTAGTGTTTACCCATATAGGAAAAAGGCATAAGTTATAACAGTATATATTTGATGATACCATTTTTACTAATTCGATGGGAATTTTCCGACATCCCATATAAGCTAAAATCAAAATACACGGACAGACGGACGGATGGAATGGACGGCTCTACATTTGTGATTTCCCGTGGAGAAGAACAAAATTACTCTTTTATATTATATTCTTGACATAATATAAGTTATGTTCGATTCAAAATTGCATGCTAACCCCACCTAAAGCTGTTGCGTTGTCTGTGCTAGTATCGGTTATTATTTTATTATGTTAAAAAAAGCAATACAAAATAACGTTAAAACTTCCAACAATATTTCCATTACAGATCAATAACATGCCGCTTACAAATCTTGAAACACATCTTGAGCAAAAAAGACAGCATCACCCGAACACTATTAGTTTTCCACTCAACCCCCTCCTGTTAAGATAAATGTGCGAGGGGTGGTTCCACCGCATTCGTACAAAAGTTGGGGAGGGATCCAAAGTTCATGATCACAGCCCTTAGCTCGCGGCATGGTTGCAGTGTTCCGCTTCGCCGAATCTTTCGGCAGAAATCCGTCTTTGATGCCGAATTTCAACTGAATAGTGTGTATATATGTGTTGGTTTTGTGTACATTGGTATGTTATGATAGGTTATACAAGCAGATTGTTTCATTACATTGCTATCTTTCCGCCATTGGCTTCGCCCGCGTGGTCTAGGTGCTTTTAAAAAAATTATAGCCTATGTTGCTCGGTAAAGATGCATCTTTCTATTAGTGAAAGAATTTTTAAAATCAGTTAAGCAAACAAACAAAAAATCTAATCTTTCCTCTATATAATATTACTTTTGATTATATTATTAATGTTATTTTTACCTGGGACTTCACTTTAAGTAGGTAATAACCTCTGCCTATCCTCAGAAAGAGGCGTTGTTCAAACACACATAATTTGAAACGCAAGAACAAAGCGCAATTTTCATTAAACATTAAATAAACTACATAAAAGTTCTTGTTTGAAGTTAAAATAAACTTTGGTATGAAATGCAATATACGTGGATTAAATTTCTAACTGGATTGCTTGTGCCAGTTTCAAATGGCTGCTAGTAACTACATTTGCCAAAACACTGGCATTGCCACTTAGGTTAATGTATCATTTAGGTGATAATTAGCTAATTGTTGTGCTGAACAGTGATATTTTGTAATCTAATACTGTAATCGTCAGTCTTCATTTGTATTTACTATATAGACATATAATATATAAATAGAATACTCGTGGCTGATGCCCACTAGTAATAAAATAATCATTTTACTGTACGGAATATCAACAGTCGGTTTCAAATAATAATTATTATGTACAGGAAAGTACGAACTTTTCAAAATGATTTGAACAACTAAGACGATTAAATAATAATTCAAGTATACCAGAGATGTGAATACAGCACACAGCAACTGTGACATTAAATGATAACCCATTGTGATAAGGTTTAATTTCTTTAGTAGTTTATTTAGATAATTATGAGCAGTCTGTTTGTTCAAAATCTATATTAATAATATAAAGCTGAAGAGTTTGTTTGTTTGTATATTTATTTGATTGAACGTGATAATTCTAAGTGTTAGATATGAGGAAGGTTATAGGTTATATATCGTCACACTAAGACCAAGGGAGCCGAGTATAAATTAAACATGTTGCAAACATGGGGGAAAACTCTAAGAAATCATGTTCTAAATTTTTAAGGTTTTGTAGTCAGTAAGGAAGCCATATAGTTCCATTTCAGCAAACACAGCGGTTGAGCCGACACACACTTGGCTATTTTTTTGTACTATATAGTACCTACAGCATGAATATAACTGACAATTTATTTCACAACTAAATATACAAAATAATACCACATAATATACAAAATAATAACCGTAACAAAATTACAGTTACGAATATCGTTTCGTGTTATTATCCCATTCCGTTTAAGAGGCAATAGAGGGTCAGACAATAGCCCCCTAGCTCGGTAGCTGTCGGCTAGGGCGGAAACTGTTGGCTAGGTCGGTCGAGAGAATTCGCGACTTCGCAAGGACTCTGCAACTTTTTAGAAGGCGCAAAAAAATATGTATTTTATACTGCTTCATTTGTGGTTGAAAGCGCGACTGATACGCTAGAAGTCCTGGGTTGGATTCCCAGGAACATCAAAGTATCTTTGGGTTTCTACATAAAATTTCGGTGTGAACGTGGACGAAGCAAACGAAATTGTAAGAGGTAAGTGGCGTTCTGTAGTTTCTACCTAACCCTATAGGAAATTGGCGTGAGTGTATTCCCAGTCGCAGCTCGGAGTTTATATTTGTGCCTGGTTATAATTACAGCTCATTGCCATTTCTCTAATCCTTGAGTCGTGTTCCTCAATGTTGAGGGTCGTGACTTATGCATCACTTTCCCCCATACTATCTTTCTTCAACTGTTTCTGTCTCTGGCGGTGTGGAGGGCGTTGTGGACTGTCGAACCTACAGTGCGGATCTGGTCAGACCAACGTATTAGGCTGTGTCTACGGGGTCTTTTCCCTCTACTTTGCCAGTCACAATGAGATTCTCAAGGTTGTCACTGTGTTTCCTTACAATGTCTTCGGTGACATGCAAGGAAACACAGTTTAGAGAAATGAGTTCTTGGAAACACAGTATTCAAGAACTCATTTCTCTAAACCTACCGTTAACTCTGGGTGTACATTAGTACACCGCTACACAGGCGGGCGAGGTAGTATGCTAGGAAACGTGTACACTATAATTATTTACCGAAAATCTTTAGCAGCCAACACTAGATGCCTACAAGATGGATGTTAACTCGATCCGTATCGTCCTTATGAAAATGATCCCTTAGTTGCCTACCAAATCCCACAGGGTACCGTGGTGTCAGATAGTTCAGTAAACGTATGGTATATTATACCGGTATCCTCTATAGTTCCTTTAACTCGGGTTAAATTAATGTTATAAGTAATTAAACTTATGCATAGTCTCAAGCAGTATTACCAATCAATCAATTAACGAAAACATCGCGAGAAAACCTGCATGCCTGAGAGATTTCCTCGACGGCATGTGAAGTCTGCCAACCTGCATTAGGCCGGCGTAGTGGAAATTCATGACTGAGAGGAGACCCGTGCCCAGCAGTGGGACTTGATGATCGATGATGATAGTCACAACACAATTCCGGTGAACCCGCAGTTCATCAGTAAGTATTGTTTTTTGTAAAGATCTATAATAGTTGTTAGGGCTTACGACTATAACTAAAATATAATAACATTAAAGTATAATTACAATTAATTATATATTTAAAAAAAAAATACAGAATTGTAATTTCATATAAGAGCTACATGGTGCACAACGGATTGTCCAATTCAGTAAATTGTAACTGTTAGAGTTTTAAATCTTATACGGTAGGTAGTAGTTTGATGTACCTAAGTATGGTTTAGATATACTATAGGTACTTATCTCTATTTATCCGTGCATCGACTACAGAGGATAACAAGTATATAACTGTACCATACTTACCTCTATTTATTCTCTGTAAAGTATTTTTATTAGGTACTCATTTATTACCTACCTATTTCAAAACTATATTTCACTATAATCATTTTGGAGAATCCGCTGTCTAGGGTTGTCCGAAGTTTTTCTACTCCGAAATGTAATTATATTTTCCGCCAATGGTTCTCGCTTCATTGAAGCAAGGCCCTGCTTTCGATGACTCTATTTCGTTTTATTTAGGAAACCTTTCCTTTTATCTTTTCATTCAATGTTAATGTTTTTTCAGTTTTGGTTTGGCAATTTTTGGACCGTGGTGAATTTATTTTGGGAAAACCAGTTTTGATGTCAAGATAATTATTTTGAAACAAATAGTTTTGAATTTTTGTAGTCAGAATTGTAGATAAGTTTGGGTTTTTGTCATATACAAATATTTTTTTAAGAATCATAATTATCACTGCAAATATATTATTATCTTTTTGTATTTTTTAAGCATTTTCCATTCTAAGAAAAAAAATAACTTGCTAATATATTGTAATTATTACCAACGATGCTGATTATTTGATAAAAATTTAGATACAATTCCGTTTCTTACATTATATTTCATATAAAATGTTAAGTATGATGTTAAAAAGCGAACATAATTTTTCCGGAATAGTAATGTTTTTATAAAACATAACTTTTGAATACTAGTAGATTCTGTATCTTCTGTTTCCCTTTTAAAACAACTTTATAATACCACCTAAATAAAAATATTATCAACATAAACACTGCATTATGAATGACATCCCTAAATAAAACACAGAAAACATACTTTATAAAGTGATACATACGTGAAACACATCACAGAGTTGAATCCACACCACACGAGTATTTGTTTGTAAGTGCATTTATGTATGAAACATCACTGACACACACTCCATACACTTCATAATCATACATACACTTCACACAGTACTATACAGTCGACATACTTGGCCACCGTGAACACTTTAGGGGTTATGATTTAAAACGACAGGGAACGTCGTAACCATTCGAGGGTTGGTTTTGACTGAAGGCGGGGTGCGCACGGGGCGGGCGGGGAGCGCGGCGCCGCGCAGGCGGAACCCTCCCGCGCCCCTCGGTCCACTATCGAGACCAACTTTATTTTTCTGTTTTCGGATCGGCCACTTATCTTTGCCAGTGCCGATTGATACAAAAGCGCAATTAAAATACGTAGATTTTCTCTATTTAGTGCATTTTTTTCTGTTCACGAATAATTAAAGTTCTTTGAGAGGCTATGAGGAATTGTTACTGCAGATTTTGCTGTCTACGTTTTTCAGATTTTCAATATCTAATTTCAAGTTTTATATACGTGCACAGATTTATCCATTGGTCACCGTAGTGGATATAATTCCTTTTGATCTTGAATATTATTGAAAATAACAAGCACATACCTGTACTTCAGTTGTGGAATGAATTCGCTGCGGAGGATTTCCCTGTAGACTACAGCATGGGGTTCTTGAAAAAGGGAGTCAAGAGGTTTTGCTTCAACGCGTAAGTGATGCTTCTGTGTTATAAACCTCCATATACTGCGGTGCATGCATACTTTTTTGTCATCTGTGTGAAAAAAAATAATGCGATAATGGACTGACCGCGCCAAGTAAGGCTTACACGTGCAGATTATTTCTACGCCATTCTTACTTAGCCATGAGCCCTTTACTCCAAGCAATCTGGAGTACCTCAATGGAATTAGGAAGCCCTGAGTAGAGAGTAGAGCATCCTTAGTACCATTCTTAAATAAGTATACTGGTGAAATGCGGGTACACGTCTGCCTAACTCTCCTAGAATTAAAGGCGTGATGGCGGTGTTGGTGAACAATTTTCATTGGGGATCGTCAAAAAGAGTAACAGGAGTATCCTTGCTCATATTTCATGCGGTAACATCTCAACTCTCGCACTTTTTCAAACAAATAAAGTTGTCCTACCAACAGGAATTCTGTATCGTACGGAACCCGAAACAGCTATTCTGAATTTCTTGAAAAAAATAAACAAATTCTTCTGTAGCATAAGAAAATAGCGTTCTCTAGTTGTTTGCATGAACAAATATAGGAAATTAGAACGGATATTTTCACATTTTTAAGTGCTTTTTCATTGGTTTGTTTTGTTGTAGAAATATTATCTTTCAGTAAGCGTTAAGGTGTTATAAAATGTGCTTAAAACTCGTACTTTTACAGGGTTTTAAGTTTATCTTTATACCACGGCAACTTAGGGTATGAATTTTTTACGACAGACATAGTTAAATGAAAAAAAAAACATTTTAAAGAGATTTCGAGGACATTTCAAAGTTTTTCATGATAGGAACTTACGGAAACTTGTTCATTTTGAAGTTGGTGGAAAGAAATTTGGTGAGTGTTACCATATATAGCTAAGTGGCGGGTTTGTTTAAGCCAAAACAATTCCTATTGTATTCAAATGTGCTCGTAATTGAAACCAGATCTTAGTTGGAGGCGTTTATTTGCGATACGAACATAAATCGCCGCTAAGATATTTGTTTTACTGCGTAATGTCTTCAGTACAGGCTTGGCTCATTGCCTACGCCTGATGTAGCTGTATCTAGAAAATACTTGGAATTGCTTTCTAATACTATTTTAATATTGTGTTTTGAAGTCTTAAAATATTGCTGCCATTATTTTATTCACTGGCTGTTGCCCCCAGCTTCAATCGCATAATAAAAGACCTTTAATATTTTATATGTTATTCTGTTGTATGGGCTATAATACTGTAAAGTTTTATCAACATCTGTTTAGTATGTTTTGCGTGATAGAGTAACAAACATCCATTCATCTATCCATACATCCTCACAAACTATGGATTATTTCGGCTAGAAAGTTTATGTATTTTTAAAATCTAAGAAGACTGTTTATGTATTTTTAAAATCTAAGTAGACCTAAAAATATTAACCCTACCCTGTCTCTACATACTTGAAATTTGTAAATTTGTACGACAACATCCGCACCTCTACACCAAAAGAGAAGATATACAAACTAAATTTTCACTTAGACATAAAAACAGATTAAACTTACCCACTTCACGATTAAAAATGCACTCTTCCAGTACATTTGTTATGTCCATAAAAATTTACAATAATATACCGGAATACATCAAAAGTATAAATACAAATAATATCTTTATCAATAAATTAAAACAATTTGTAATAAATAAAAGCTACTACACTATTGAAGAATTTTTTAGCGATAAATTTAAACAACAGTCCGCGGTAAAAACTACAAATACATACTAAAAAAAAAAAAAAAAATTTTTTTATGTTAATATAATTTTAAGTAATAATAATAACATTCTTAATAAAATTATAAATATCTAGTTTATTATAATTTATAATCTTAAAAATTAAAAACGTGCAATATATAAAATAAAAATACATAAACATTATCTAAAACAAATATAGAAATACTTATTATAAAATATATTTTACGATACTATAATGATACATATTTAAATTATACAAATTAATATAATATATATAGTTCTTATCTTATTTGACAAAGAGCGCCTTCATCCTCTCTCCTATTAAAAATATCTTTGCTGTGCCCGACAGGGTCCATAATTGATCCAATGTTAACATACCTACCAACTAATGTACACATTATGGAATGCAATAAAGTATTGAGTATTGAGTATTGAGTATTAATCTGTTAAATTTTGATTTACCTGATTGCATGGTTCACCTGGATATACACATAACTTAAAATAATATTACAATTTGTAACTTTGAAGTGAATTGGTAAAGGAAATAGTTTAAGGAATTACTTTGAATAAGACTGACCAAATTGTTTTCCATTTCGCCATCATTATTTCGCGAAAAAAGGAACTTGCCGAAATCATTATCCTCTTCGATAGAAAACCATACATACCTCTACAAAAACATCGAAGTACCATCGAAACAAATTGCTTTTCGCCGCATCGTCGGCTTCCTGCCAGCAAATATTAAACTCTGCCTTAATAAGGTTTTAGTTTAGAAGTTTCACCGCGATATTCTTGCAAATTACTCTAAGGGTATGCTCTTAATATTCACCAATCTCTTTAGGAGTTATTAAAAGAGCGTTCGATATAAATTGTTTTATAATACCCCGAGGGAAACGGTTGGGTACAAAAGTATGTACCTAAGTCGGCGAGGGGCGTGTTCTATGACCTACATATTTTAATCCCCGAGCTAGGGTAAAAAATAACCCAGAAGAATGTACAAAACTTCGAAAAAGTTCGTGAATCTGCCGAATGACACTCTTTACTCTGAGATGGAGACTCATTATTTAATGATCTCTCGCTAACCTGTGAGGTAAGTTTGACCTTATTCCGGACAGTTTGTGGACGGTCATGTGGATTGTCAACCTCTTTCTGCTTCGAAAAGCATGTGAAGTTTCAAGTTGCTGTGCTCGGCTATGATTGCTGTTTCTGTCACGATTCTTTGATGAACATAATATCGTCTTTTTGGCAGTAAATCGATAAGTACGGTGGAGATTCATCAAGATGTTGTTTTGGTAAGTTGGTTGGTTATATTGAGAAGGGTGGTGTGTTTTTTAATTGGCTATTTTATAGAAAGATTTCGCTTTCGGAGCTACGCGATAAAAATGCTAATCTAGTGCAGCCTGGCAATCTTTGCTACCAACTTGCAGTCAGGTTTATCTTTTTAACACGATATGAAAGCTACACAAAATTATATGGCTTATCACACCATCACGCCTGCATTCCTTGAAGGGAGTTATTTATTTATTAATATTACAGATATCTTATTGCTAACAGAATACACCTTACGCAACACTTATGCACTAAGGTATGTACACCCACAGTTCGCCGGTATGATTAGGTGCAATGTAATATACATCATGGTCCATGAGGTAGCATAAGACGGTTCTGTGGGGCTTTGCATAACTATGTAATTTTGAAAGTTTTAATAAAAAATATACAATCGACACGTTAAAATAAGAATCTTATATACATTTTTAACAAAACGAGATTTATTTTAATTTTTCTGGATTCAAGAAATAAACGAGAAAAACATCACGTAGATAAAACCGCTCTAGGTTAGGAGATAGGCAGCAAATTGATGTTATTTATGGCTTATGCTGCGCAGTTAAGAGCTTTTCAGAAGAATTTGTTGAAAAGTTACACCGTTAGTGTGTATAAGTTTCGGTTTGCTACAAACATTTACATACTTTCGCTGTGATGTTTTTATATGTGATGTGAATTTCTAAAATGTTTAGTCAAGCTTGCAGAAAATACAACAGTTGCCAATCATTTTATGGCGCCTGTAATTATTATTTTGCTAATAACGGTATTTTCTATCTTGTAAAGAATATTTAAACACATTTCAAACACACAACATAATTACCTATATAATTATGTTAATGTTGTTATCATTTCATGATAATATCGGATAGCATAGCATGTATATTTTAGTTAGTACAAGTCGAACATACCCGTCATTTTCCTCGAGCGGTATTTATAAAGAAAATCATATTTAAAAAATACCCAATTTTGTCATATTAAGTTACAGTCAACGTAACCCACATTGACTTAACTATAGCTTTTTTTGAGGCCGAATATCCACATCCTCTGTATTCGCATCTGCCATCATGCCACCACGTAAAGCAGAAGGCTATGTTGGACTCAAACTGACTTCAAAACTGCACATGCCTTCCCCTATCCTATAGTAATGAAATCCCTAGAGAGAACGGGTATACTAGAGGAAGTTTGAAAGTGGCGCCAGTATTGGATAATTTGAAGGGGAATCGTCTGTCTTGGTATGGACACGTGATGAGGAGGGATGAAACGCATGTGACTAAAAGAGTGATGACATTGAATGTTGAAGGACGAAGGGATAAAAATAGGCCAAAGAAGAGATGGATGGATTGTGTTAATGTCAATATGATGGTAAAGGGAATGAGCAGGTGAATGAGCAGGTGACGGCTAGCAGGGATGATTGGAAGAAAGGGATAGATTGCGCCGACCCCCAAAAAATTGGTACAAGAGCAAGAAGATGATGACTCGCTTCCTCTTCACAAGAAAACCTTAGCAATTACCTGTAGAAATAACAGAGCAAGATAAAAATAACAAGTATAAAAAGATTCAAAGTAAATATTTACCTTTGATTAAATTTTCCTGAAAGTATTTCTGTGAATGTCTGCGGATTTTAATTACAATTGGTGTAAGTATCTAATCATAAGGCTGTTTTGTTTTGAGATTATTTAGATTAGACATTATTATAATTACGGATACCTGTACTGTTACTTACCGGTATTTGTATTTATATGAACAGGTACAGGCAATATGATGCCTTTACCCAACAATTTTAGGGTTGGCTTCCAATAATGCTAAACATACAACGTTAGACGACGTCGCGGTAGGCCCAAAAGGAGATGGCGGGACGAGCTAGACCTTTACTGGAAGGATTGGCCGCAGATAGCCCTTAACCGTGACGAGTGGAAGGCGGGTAGGGAGGCCTTTGCCCTGCAGTGGGACGATAACGGCTGATAATAAATGAATAAAATAAATAAGGATAAAAAGGATAATTATCAACTAAGGGCTGGTTTTCCGGCCTTTTGGGGTTCTGACTACAGCTAACATTTTTGGTTATAGACATTTGTGAAGGCTCTACGTGCTCTTTGAGATACGAAGGGTCCCGATGAGTTTATAATGGTCAAATTGGTCATCTATCATAAAGGTAATATGGTATATAATGTACTTTTAAAAATTAAAAATGATTGATTCCCTTGCTTTCAACCTTTCTCTATTTAATACTTTTGCAATATACATATACCACAATTGACAATTTTAGGTATGACGTCATGGATCCCGGCCAGTCTGATCCCTAAACTAAAGTTGGATGTTAAGGGTGAAAGCCCACTTATCAGTGAATCGATTTGCATTTCATTTGATTGTAACGGGTGTCGGCTTTGTAGTTTTCTCCTAATAGAGGGTTTCGTAAACAGTGGGTCGGTTACCTTAGTCGTTTTTAAGAGATTGGGCAGTACTATTGGTTATTTTTGGTTATGTTATCGAGAATTTCTTATTCATGAGTTTGTTATTTAGTACGTTTTGTTCATAATCAAACATTTCCTGGATATCTAAGGCTTCTGTGTGGATTCTTTAGTTCCAGTAATTTGTTTCATTCGGTATTAACGGTATCTTATGATAAGATCGGTTCTAAGAGTTTTGAGAAACCTACAGTTAAATATACTCTATAAATACTAATAAGAAATCTTTGTACTGTAACTTCCTCAATAGTCTGATGGTTGTTGACCTTGAGGTCCTGAGTCGATTCCCAGGTAAAGCAAAAAGCAAAGCAGTTCTCAGTTGCAACTCGGAGTATACATTTGCGCCCGGTTAATGGCAATAGGTAAATTACCACTAGTGTACACATCATAATCATCATCATCATAACATCCAAAAGAGGTCCACTGCTGAACAAAGGCCTCCCCCATAGAACATCATCGGGACCGGTCGTATACCACCTGCATCCAACGACTCCCAGCGACCTTAAGTCGTCCGTCCACCTCGTTGGAGGCCGTCCCACGCTGCGCTTACCGTTGCGTGGTCTCCACTCAAGAACCTTTCTGCCTCAACGGCCATCTGTTCTACGAGCTATGTGCCCGCTCACTGCCACTTCAGCTTGCTGTACACAACTCTGCCTAATCCATAGGAGAATACAGGCTTGATGGTACTATGTTTTATATGCTCACAAGGCATTTGAAACCAGGCAAATTCTCGTTATGAAAACGGAACAAAAAGTATAAATTGGCCGACTGGGAGGAGTGACGTGCCCGAACCATTCTTGTATATTCCCTAAACTAATCATTGTGAGTTGCCCAAACTCGTTACCGTTGAAAATGTGTACCAGCTGCCACTGTTTATATTTTGCTAGTCTATTTTTATATATGCTTCTGCTTTTTCAATAAAATAATGAACTACATATTTATTATACTTTGACGACGTCTGTGGTCTAGTGGTTCGAGTACCGGACTGCTGATCACGAGGTCGTGGGTTCGATTCCCATAGGACACAAATATTTATGTGACGAATATAAGTATTAGTGTTTGTCTGGGTGTTTCCTATGTATAATAAGTATGTATTTACAAAAAAAAAGTATATATGAATATGTATTATATCCATTGTCCACCCATAGTACAAGCTCTGCTTAGTTTGGGACTAGATGGTGCTGTGTAAAATGTCCAAAGATATTTATTTATTTATACTTATATCATAAAGATGAAAGATTTGATTGATTATTTGTTTGAATTGAATAAGCTCCGATACTACTGTACCGATTTGAAAAAAATCTTTTACCGTTGGGAAGCTACACTATCCTCGGGTGACATAGGCTATAATTTATTTATAAGAAATATCCAGAACACGCGGGCGACGCCGCTGGCGGAAAGCTAGTTCAACAATAAAGTAGGAAACTGACTGGCTAAATAACCGACTGACAGAAAGCGTTGGGTCTAGAAGCCTGCTTTTTTACAAATGTTCCTTAAATGACGTAAATGTGCACTGTTAATTTTTTTGAGAAATTTCCAGGGGATGGGATTTTTTTTATGACCGCGAGGAACATGCTAGTCAGTAATATTTGAAGATAAAAGCAAGTGAGACCAACAGTGTTCATTATATCTCCTTCTACAAATTTATAAGAGTTGGAGTTGCTGTTTTTTTTTTTATTATATTAGGTAGGTACTAGCTTCTTCCCGGAGCTTCGCTCGCGTTTAGTTTGAACCCCGTTATACTCCATCAGTTTTTTTTTGTGAAATTTTCTGATGTTGTAATAGTTATTCTGTTATGAGGTCTGAGGTAGGCACAAATCAAACAAATCTAAAGATCATGAAAATCGGTCCAGCAGTTCTCCAGTTGTAAGTGTTTTATATTATAAGAAAGATTAAATTTATAAAGAATAGGATAACAACAAACCATCTAGCTACATTCTCCGAAGGGCTAGGCAGAGATGTTCAGATCCCATGTAATAGGGATCCTATTTTGCCATCGACCGGGCATAAATCCAAGCTGCTACTGGGAGTTTCATGAAAAACGTAAAAAAACTCAATAATACTGCTCGATCCGGCATCGAAGCCTGGACCTTCGTTTCAGAGAATTAAGGCGTGATAGTGGGGGTGCGTTTAGAGATTAGGCACAGTCCTTCTGAAACCAATGCATAGTAATAAGGGTTTCTAGCCGATCACTATCTATTCCAATACAAAGTTAGATTGCCGTTAACTAGAAATATAAGCCTATGACATAACTGCTTCGTTGGTCTAGTGGTTCCAAGAGCGACTTTTTCGCTTGACGTCCCGGGTTCGATTCCTGGCTTGAGCAAAGAATTGCAGGGTTTTTTTTGTAATTCCCAGTAGCAACTCGAAGTCTGGATTTGTGCCCGGTTGCTCGCGCCCTATTATAGAGATCAGACCTAAATATACCGGCAAACTGTGGGTGTGCTTTCGTGAACCTCTGCGTATCCCTTCGTAAATAATGATAATTATGTTATGTTATGACATAATAATATACGGGATAAGTCTTCAAATTTACATATTTACAATATCAGTGTTCTCTTAGAACATTCTACGTATTTTATTACACGAGCGTACTATAACGACGTGGAAAATTCAATTCCAGCTAATCATTATCCGTTCGAAGTAACAAGATTTCAAGACACAAAGAAAACACACTCGTAACTTGTTCAAATATATATATCATGGTATCCCTCCTTTGTTGCAACATGCCATCTAGCAGTCAAGAAACACTAATGAAATATATTATCTATTATTCAATTTACGGTGTAATCTTTTTCAAGACATCCATACGATACCGGTGAACTGTAGGGGCATTAGATACACCTCTACCTAAAACTTCGGGGAATAAGGTCGTGTTGATATGTTATAATTAATAAATAATACCGTTTACAAATTAAGATCTATCATATCATCACTAGCTTGGACTCCTTTTATTGTTCCTAAACTGAGACCTTTTTTAAAACATTAAACGTTTATAACACATAAAATTGAGCAACCTTGACTTCAAAATCTGTAATAAATACAATAAAATTGAACATTCTCACGACGATTATTTCGGTTCAAATCTTCATCGAAAATAAACGTCGCATTTCGTCGAAATTCGATAAAGTGTAAAATGTGATTGCCCCATAAACATTTTAGATCGAAATGAATTGACAAATTCAGCGTCAGACAAATAAAAATAAATATATGTATGTACATCCATTGTCAACCGTCGTAACTGTGGCACGTAAGCCTAAAATCAAACAAATGAATCGTTTGTATGAAACAATGTTTTTTGACACATTTTTTGTTTTGTGAATGTTTGTTTATAAAACCCGGGTTTTGAATAACAGTCGTGTGCCAGTAAAAACAGTAACTCAAATTCGGCTTGGTTGTGATTTAGGTGCTGCGAATCATTGCAGAGATTGATAGCTGATGATGAAATGAGTATTTAAAGCTTATTTTAAGAAAAATAAATTTTATCCTTTTTCTATAAAAGTAATTTATTTTTATTAAATAACCCATCCAATAGAATGATTTGCTAGTATCCGCTGCAGGTGTGTAAATCTTATTAATATTATAAAGACAAAAGTTTGTAAGTTTGGATATTCGGATGATTGTTGCTCTATCACGGCAAAACGGCTGAACATATTAATAAATTATCGAAAAAACTCAGCTCTGCAGCCTACGCGGTCTTTAAAATACGACAGCTAACTGATGTAGACACAGCAAGACTTGTATATTTTAGTTATTTTCATAGTGTAATGTCATATGGCGTTTTGTTGTGGGGAAATGCTGCTGACATTCAAACTATATTTGTACTGCAGAAACGAGCTATTCGAGCAATTTATAATCTCGGCTCTAGACATTCACTGAGGGATAAATTTAAGGAAATTAATATAATGACGCTTGCATCCCAATATATTTATGAAAATATTGTTTATGTCAAAAAGAACGTTCATAAATTCTATAAGAATAGTGATATTCACAGCGTCAATACGAGAAACAAAAATAAATTGATATTGCCATTGACTAGGCTCCAAAGAATTAGTAACTCCTTTAGATGCCAGGGTGTACGCTTTTACAACAAAATCCCAAACCACATTCAGAATCTAAGTTTAAATAAATTCAAAATTGTCATCAAGCAAAAACTATGCAAGAAAGCTTTTTATAAGGTCAAAGATTACGTTGACGATAAAACCGCTTGGGATTAAGCTGCTCGAATGAACCGGGCGCTTGCATTCATTAGTTGTATTATGATTATTGACAATTTTTATTATTTTATTTGTATTATAATTTTTGACATGATTTTTATGAATATTTACATTGACATCTATACTTCATTACATTACAATTATTCATACATTTTATATATTGTAAATGTGAGCACCATGTAGGTTTAACTATCCTTTGTATATAATATCACTTTAAATCGTCTGGCAGCCTTGAGTATATCCAATGATCTACGCAAATATCCTACTGATTGGTAGTGTCGTGCGCCGGGTCGTTGAGCTCCCTATGATATGGTCGAGCTTTACGATGACTGATTCATGCTTGCCGTCTGTCAGGATAGATCAACTCATGGCTGCTGCGGCCCTTTCCTCAAAAGGCCGTTGCAGACATAGTCCTACACTGTGACACTCACATATTTGATAAAAAAAAAACTATGTCTGGACTTTAAAAGAGACCATGATTCTCTGAGTTTGTTTCGGCGTTTCTTCTCAGAGGTCGTCAGTTAGGAAATGCCGACGCCATCTAGCACAAAATCGCAAAACAAACATTGACTTGTAAAAGTGTCTGAAAAGATCTATTTGCAGAATAAATATCATTTCATTTCATTTCATTTCATTTCATTTCATTTCATTTCATTTCATTTCAACCGATTTGGCTGAAAGTTTAAATGGTGAAAGCTTACACCTTGGATTAGAACAAAGGCTACAATTTAATCCCAAAAAAATAAAATATCCTACGGGAAACAGGTTCAAAGTTCATAACTCCACGCGGGCGAAGCCGCGGCCAAAAGCTAGCCTTTAATAAATGTTACAGTTTAAAATTGAGCAATCTCAGTTTTGCTTACAATTCCACTTCGCTTTGACACTCAATTCATCGACACAATACAATTTTGTCACAATCATGTATTTTCGATAAATGATGCACAACGCAATACATCACTTAAATCCAGAATAATTTACAGCTTTTAAAAACTACATCGAAAGCAAGGGGATCTGCTTTCCGACGGAAAATGTGCGTTAATTGTTTCACCATTTTAAAATAAGTTTTACAGAAAATTACGGAGGTTCTCTCCCTTTCTGCTCTTAAATACTCTGAACAGAATGTCTTAAATGAGTCGTCTTAAAAATCGGCCATTCTCTCCGTTCTCACTTGCGTTACTTGTTTTACGTTTTTATAATTTCCGCTGCATTTAAAGCGGAAGTAGTGGGCATTCACATACTTTTCATTAAAACTAGGATAGTCTAGTCTAGTCTAGATACTAACATATTTAGTCATAGTCACTTGTAGACAAATATAAATAAAATAAATATAAAGATATTTAAACTCCAGCACTTAGTAGTGGAACTTTGTTTAGATGCAGTGCAAGAATTGCATAATTAATAATTATTTTAGATGTTATCTTAGTGTAATGAAGAAAATATACTAAATAAAATTTACCATTTGAAGAAGTAAAGTTTTGGTCCCTAAAGGGCCGTAATTACTAGAAAAAAACAGTAATGAAAAAGCTTTTCAAAATATTAAATATTCATTGCTTTACTGTTCGGTACTGTGGTAGAAATAAATTCAATCATCCACACCGACGGGTCGACGTGTAACTTTGTTTCCTATGTTCCTCTAACAATGTGACAGCCGACATTGATCAGTTTTTCATGTTGCGCCAAATTAATACCTAACTGTAGGCTTTTACTATAAGTAAGCTGTACCTATATTATTCTTTCATTTTGGGGGTCATGATGATAGAAGGGAATTTGCCTGTCTGTGCAAGCTTGAAAAAAAAGAAGAAGGTACTTTAGTAAACCTATAGTATTTTTAGAACTACTTTCTTCATTATTTACATCAATAACAGACGTTGCAAATTTCAGATTAATCCACTTACGAGAACTTGTAGAGAAAAAAATAAAATTCTGTTATTTTCCGATAGAAACTCAGATGACCCTCAAGCATGTTTGGTACAGCCGTAAGATATAAATTCGCTCATGAAATATGTAATAGCTTCGGTTAGCCCAAATTTTTGGGGTGACTCGTTCCAGTTGCCATGGTGATTGGAATGGGGACGGCTATTTCAAGTAACCAACTAATGGAATTAGATCAATATAGAAAGGGGATACATAAAAATCTGTCATGCTTGAATGTGTTTTTAACCATAAGAACTCAGTTACAGCCAGTTAGTGTCTGCCTACCTCTTCTCGGGGCAAAATACAGATCTTAGTTATTGGTATACGGTACCTCCACACATCGGCCTTCAGTCGGTTATGTTATTAAAGTATTGTATTCAGGGCTTAAACAGCGTAAAGTACAAATATCTCAAGATTGATGTTATTTACGCCTTTTTAAGTCATATATCGGCCAGGAATAAGTCCGAACAGTTAGAACATCAACTAACAGATTAACTCCCCAGCCATTGTAAGCCATTACCACGGCCACTGAGC
Source organism: Acronicta psi (assembly GCA_946251955.1). Lineage (NCBI taxonomy): Eukaryota > Metazoa > Arthropoda > Insecta > Lepidoptera > Noctuidae > Acronicta > Acronicta psi. Next base: position 846,104 of record OX276475.1, on the reverse strand, counting down.
ACCCTGACCAGCTCAGCTGAGGTGGAATTTTCTGTTCTGCCTCAATAATTTTCCACTGTGAATAATTATAAGGCGACTTCATTAAAGTTAGTGTGCCATCAATACCCTCATTATGTATTGTATGATAATAATTTGGCGATTTTCTGTTTGTCACTATATTTTGCTTAGGTACTTCTTTTTACAATATTATTTTGAATGGTTGTTATTTTGAAAAATGTACTGAAACAAAAAGCTATCTGCATAATGAATACAATTTTAAAACAGAGTGAAAGTCAGCAAAAATATAACTCGAGCTTTTTTATAATTCAAATATACAAAAACAACATGTAGAACTAATAACAAGAGCCCAATAAAAATTTGGTGACCATAACATTCTAATCAATCGCCATTTTGGCTGATGGAATAAAAATAAGTTAATACTTTGCTGTTTAAATGATAGAAAAAACTTAAAGAACTATATATCAGCAATACCTACCGCAAAGTTAACAATTCCTTTACCTATCTAGTAAATAGCCCAGATGTTAGAAAATACATATGAAAAACTAGACCTTTATTGCTTGATAAATCAATTACTTAAGATAAGCAAGGCTTCACTTGACCTAAATTTCGAGATATCTGTAACCAGGTTAATACATTTTACAAATCCTAACAGCCACATTTAGCTAAAGGAAAGAAAAGAAGAAAATATTTATTTCATTTTTCCGAAACATTGCGAGGTCTCAACCTAGTTTTGACCTAGAATTACTGGAAATATGAGCCACGCTTTTGTGTATCATTACATAATTTGTAAACAACAATGATGTGATACTTTAGACTAGATTTAGGTAGGTATCAGAAATCGTATATAAAAGTATATATTTTTAGAATTTATTGTTAATTTTAGAGTCAGTCATGATAACTGTAAGTATTTCTGAAGCTTTCCATGTAAAAAAAATTGAAATAGTAAAGATCAAAAATAATAAAAAAACCGTTTCACTGTCAGCAATTGATTTTTTTAGGAGACTGAAGACATGAGATATACAAGGTGAAAGGGACATCGACGCACATCCGAATACCATGAGTTCATTACATGATTCTGGATTATCACACACTTCAATGTTTCAATTTTGCAGTTTTCTTTACCTGAACGTGTAAAAATTCATTATTTTATCTACCCAAATTAAATGTATAATTAAAAACATATTATTTTATTTATTTCAGATCGTGCACGCAATAACATTCACCGCGGAGCGTTATAATCGCGTTTTTAGCAATACACTGCGCGCTCAAAAATGTCAACATCTGTTGTAATAAAGGGTCATTTTCTACATGAATGACCTAGGTTAATTTTATTTTTGACCTTGAGTGAAACCTTGTCACGACGTTTGTGCGTCGATGAGACATCGACGCACAAACGTTGTTACAAGGTTCACGTTGTATGTATATCCCAGTGGACACAGTAGGAAATCGGAATGCTTTACGCATTCCCCATTCTTTAGGGTAGTTACTGCTTACGCCCATTAGCTAATAGAATTATAATACGAGATATAAAAAATATCACCTGCTGCCCACGGTGCCAAATTTGGTCGAAATTTGTTCAGGCGTGAAAATGTAACAAACAGAGCTAATTTGCATTTATAACATAAAGTATATATTTGTGTCATCATGAAAATAAATAATGCTTCAGCCATGAGAGTCAATAACCTTTTCTACACTACGTCACATACTTAAAATCTTGTCAATGATAAGGAAAGGTTGGCAAATTTACAAAAAAGACTGAGCTGACAGGCCCTTCGACACAACTTGATGGATTGACTACAATATTTACACTATACTGACTAATACAATGATAAATTTTGTTGGTGCTATCTCCAGCTAAAATATGCTTAAATCTAATATATAAAATAAAGTCGGGTTTGTTACAACACTTATAACTCGACAACTGCTGGACCGATTTGCATGGGTTTTGCTTTGTTGGATTTGTCTCCGCCCTGAATAACAGAATAACAATTAAAGCGGGGTTCAAAGTTGACGCAAGCGAAGCTTCGGGAAATAGCTAGTTGTTTTATTTCATATGTATTGATATACATTCATGCGCCTTTGCCCAGCAGTGGGACAAAGCGGGCTAGTGAAAAACAACAAAAATGTAAAATAATTCAAGTAAGTAGTTCAAATTACACAGCCTATATAAAAAAGTCTCGGGCGCCAGGATCTTTATGTAATTTACTGAATGATTAGAATGTACGCTTCAATTTTATTTTTGTCACTCCTACTCTAATGTTGCAAATGTGAAAAGTTGTATGGATATTTGTTACTCCTTCACACTGAAACGGCTTAACCGATTTGGCTGAAATTTACCCTGACTTATAGGGTAGGGAAAGAATTCAGAAGTCAGCATTCAGAACCTAGTAAAATTAAACGTGTACAACTGACTGAGAAATAAGGAGTTAAACAATAACAAACCAAATGTTTATCACCCCATAATCTTGTCAAAACACCAAAGTGAAGTAGAATAAATTAAACGAATTTAAATCGGTAAACAATTGCTTAACATCATTAGATGGTGACCCTGCTAGCTGTGATTAAAACAAATGAAGTGGGGTTGTCAACTTTAGAGAATAATGATGGAGGGGCGGAGATGGGGGCAGACAGTAGGCTTGTTCCTCGTTGATACTGAACACAATAGCACATACATAATCAATTTGTTTAAAGGCAATCGTTTAAGACGCCCAGAGGATTATGTCTCACTCTGCGCGGGATTTGTTCCACGTGTAGAAACTCATAGAAAATTCTTATACAGTATTGAGATGAAAGCGAAGGCTTTGTTACAATGTCTCGGTAATGTTCCTACTGATACTTAGATTAACGTATTTTGTTTAAGTAATGTTGAAAAATTGTGATTTATCTTTTTGTATTTTTTTAAGCATTTTTCATGCTAAGATTACAATTTTACATATTTTCCTTCATTAAAAATGAATTGTGATTTTGATGCATTTTAGAAAAGGATTTTATCTTCCTCATTAGTCCATTGGTTCTTATTATCGGTGTTGGATGCGTGGAGGCCAGGTCGTGAAAAGTGTATTGTGTATTTTTTATAAATTTAGTAATAGCTTGGAGTTTTCGTTTGAGTCCGGTTAATGGAATTATCCACCGATTAAATGGGACTTAAAATACCGATGCTAGTTCGTCGGTACACTTCTACCTAACCCTTTGAAGGTATAGTCGTGACAACATTGCAGTTAATTAATTTGTTTTACAGTAAAACAGTAGCATTAAATCTGTTGACACAGCATAAATAGTATCATAGATAATCGCAGAATAATCCAATCAATGTTTTTAATAAATTTATTTATTCATCAACTTCACTCAATTATAAAACACTTTGATAAACAACTTCACCAAAATGTTTCACCGAAGAACAACAGGAATTATGTTGTTCTTCCATCCACAGATTACCAAGAAAATTAATCTTCCTCCTTCGAACTTTAATAAACTTATTTTTACTATGTAAATGACTCAATATGCGTTAACAAGTTCGATGCCCAATTTCGCTTTTGCAACAGTTAATTGCTTTTTATATTCAAATTTAGAACCAATTGCTAGTTCAGCAAAGGTCAGCTTATAGTGGACATTATTGCATAATTTAAGTCCCCACTTTACAGTTGAGCTTTGAACATTTTATGGAAATCTGTTTACGTGTTAAGTGGTCAGTTTAATCTAAACGGTTGGATAGCAGTGAGTTATTTGAGGCATTTTTAAAGCCTATTTTAGCTTAATTATAAACAAAATACTTAATAAACTAAATCTGTGAAACTATTTTCAACTTTAAAGCGTTTTAGATAAGATTCAAATTTGTATGGAAGATACGTTGCGACAAAATCGATGAAAGGTTGATGAACGGAAGGTGTTGCTAGGAAAATACGAAACTGGTTACATTTTTAGCTGGTGTCATACATAATGTAAGAGGAAGATGGAATAGGCATTTTCGTGTACAGACGCGGGCCTACACAGATGCTTTTAAGTTTACAAGTACGACGCCAGATAAAATGAGTACTTAGTTTCTTTGCCTGGGATTATTTCTTGTGAATATGATTTATCATTTCGCGGGAAAACAAATTTTTGCCAAAGCTGTGTCGACGAGATACAAGAAAATACTTTTTGTTACAATGACATGAAGAAGTTCTACATATAGCTAACCTTCTTATTCTATAAGCGTCTTTACCTCAAGTGGGTTTATTGTTCACCGCCATCTCATCTCTAGAACAAATTCTTTTCTCCAAAAACAAATTGCGCTTGAGCCGGTAAGTAGGTAAAAATCGTTGGTACTTGGTTGATAATTACTAATCGAAACAAAAATAGTTATTTCAATGTTACGATAAAGTCTGGTGTTGCCTGTATTCATGGGAGGAAATTACTACTATCATCAGGGCCTATTTGACATTCGAATCGACAAACAAATAGAAACAAAAATGTACGGAAATGACATATGCTTTCGACAAATCGAACTGTCACTAATGTCATTTCCATACATTTTCTTTCTATTTGGAATGTTAAATTGCAACTTGTCTAGGCCCACATGTGACTCGTCTACTCGTTTATTATAATCCATAAAAAATGTAGGCATATTCCTGCTAAACGATCTCGTAAAAGAAAGGTCTAACCAAGTGACTATTTTTTTGCGGTAATAACAGTATTTATAGCTAGTTACCTAACCAGTAATGTTAAAACTTTGCTAAGGAATATACGTCACATTCAGAACTGCATTTTTTTATACCACTAAGGTCGCATACAACCATACGGCCCGCCTGATGGTAAGCGGTTACCATAGCCTATCGACGCTTGCAACACCAGGGTTATCACTCGCGCGTTGCCGACCCGAAAAACCTCTTAGAGGTTTATGGAGGATTCACTACGCCGACAGTTTGAGGGGATATTACTCTAGCTGCCAGCGCAGCGCATCCTTAGAAGGAGCTCTGGCGACCTTACTCACTGCAGGGACACAACACACAAAAAGTGTGTTATTTGGGTGCAGTTTTCTGTAAGGTGGAGGTACTTCCCCAGATGGGCTGCTCCAGATTTGAGCCATAAATGGCTGTGCCCTATCTCCTCCTCGTTTCTACTTTTTACATGCGATTGATGGACATAGCACCTAATGTTTCATTAATAGATGTCGCTGACGTCACTATAAGACGTAATCGTACAAACAGTGCAGTGATCTCGGTAACTAAGTTGACTGAATCATCCAGTGTACTTATGTGGAGGGACGCAGTTTTAAACCTGGCATAAAATCGAATTTTCCGTTTGATAACATTTATATCTTTAAGATATTTTAGCATTTGTTAACACCAAATGCGATAAAAAATAAAAATAGAAGACTGTTTTTATATCAATTCAATATACAGATGTTACAACATAGCGCCAGATGGCAGCATTAAAAATGCATTAGGAAGATTTTCTTTGAGTTTGTGCGACTATGAAAAAGTCGATTCTGAATAGTAACGAAGAAAAAATGCGTGTAAGTTTAACTGTGACAACTTAGATAACGATTACATGTGGTTCCAGTTGTCGTAAGCGTGATTGCTACGCTTGAGACTCTGGGTTTGATTTCCAGTTCGAGCAAAGTGTTGTTGGGTTGTTCAACTTTTCGTTGAAAGTCCCAGTAGCAGCATAAAGTTTGACTCCGTGTTCTCTCTATTAGATGGAACCAAAATATACCGGCATACTGAACATGTACAGATAGCACTTCTGCCCGACCCTTCCGAGAATACAAGCTTGATGATATGTTTGTTTGTGGTCAAAAACCAACTGCGCATATCAGCCAAAGTTGTAAGGATTGTAGTAAATTTTTAAGACAGGCGACTACTCAGGTCAGTTTTATGTACTTACAAGGATTTAGAATTCCAAAATAATATTGTCTGTTTTTTAGATAGAACAGATACTTAGTGGTACGCATTCACAATTATAGATATCGCTACGTCACCTTAAGACATACGTTTAGACTGAGAAGGAAGATTTAGTTTAGCGAGCGGGGCTCGCGGTAGTTTAGCGGTCAAAGCGTTTGGTGTACCGAACCAGAAGACGCAGGTTCGAATCCTGCCCGCCAGCCGATTTTTTCCTTCATTAAAATAACTTGTAATCTTAGCATGGAAAATGTTTAAAAAAATACAAAAACATAGTTATTGCTTATTTGTTAGATACTAAGGCTTACTAGAATCGTCTCGTTTCCATAAACGAGTAATGGAAACGAGACGATTTAAAGTAGAAGCTCTATGAATCATCACATTCATATAATCATAAAATACAACAGTAAATAACAAAATCAATAAATTATGAAAGGTAAAGCAATTTGAAGCTATATCTGGCATAAAATATGATGGGTAAGAAGTTGATATTGCACGTCGTCGTCGAGACAGCGTGCACGTGCATTGCCTCACTAACAATTTTTAACCTTTCTCTCCACTAGTTTCTTTGACCTATGCCCTCGTTGAAAAATGGCTGACGCGTTTTGTTTGTTTGATTCTGATATTACTTTGGTATACTACTGAACTTACGAAGATAAAAATAAATGAAAATATATTGCTTTTTTGTCTAGTTGCGTCTCGATAGCGTGAATACTACTCTTTAAGTAGGTATTAGGTTCAATTGCTAGGTCGAGCGAATTGTTATATGATTTTTATGAAACTTTCAGTAGCACCTACTTATTTATTTTAAGAACAATAATAATTAGCTAATAACTAATAATTATTAGCTTTCCGCCAGCGGCTTCGCCCACATGGTCTGGGTATTCCTTATAACTTTAATCTCCTATTTCAACCCCTTACAGCTCTTTTTCGCATTAAAAAGTATGCCTATGTCCTTTCTCAGGCTCTAGACTATCTGTATACCAAATTTCATTAAAATCGGTTCAGTAGTTTTGGCGTGGAAGCGCGACAGACAGACAGACAGACAGAGTTACTTTCGCAGTTTTAATATTAGTAAGTATTTAACTCTAGACCCACGTATACCGGTGAATTTCACGCTTTTGTTTAACCCTTGGGTTCCCCCAAGGGTTAAAAAAAAGCTACTAGCGTGATGGTACATTATGTATTGTCTGATAAAAAAAAATACATATTTTACTTGACTGCCGTGAAGCGACCAGGTAAGAAAGCGTAATACTCTTTACAAAAGAAAATAATGATGTGTTGCTAAAAGTCTTGATGATGCTTCAAACTCCTTTGTTAGAAGACACCAATGAAAATGAATGAGATATATTTTGAAAAGGTATGACGTGGAAGATTAGAGTGTGTCATAACACAACACAAACATCTTCATAATTATAACAATTAATTTAAGTGTTAAATGGAAATGAGAACAATAATGAGAAAGTATTATTGTGAACAAGAAAGACAGTTGTTAAGAATCATAGAGAACACAACGGAGAGGAAAGATGATTGGCTTGATTTTACCAAGGCTACGTGTTTGACGACGTCTGTGGTCTAGTGGTTCGAATAGCGGACTGCTGATCACGAGGACGTGGGTTCGATTCCCACAGAACACAAATATTGATTGTGATGAACTTAAGTTTTTGTGTTTCTTATGGATTCTATCTATGTATTTATAAAAAAAAGCGTATAAGTATTATACCCATAGTGCAAGTTCTCCTTAGTTTAGGACTAGATGGTGCTGCGTTAAATGTCCCAGGATATTTAGAAGTTAAAGAAGGTGATTAGCAGCTAAGCGGGTGTACATTAGTACACCACTGCCAAACAGGACTGGGTGTATTTTATACATTTCTAACACTGTTAAAGAAATTCCGCCAAGTAAATTCAGACCCACACCACATTGCGTGTATCATTTAAGCTTATCTTTAATCACACTGGCTTAACTTCCAGCACGATTTATATGGCAAGCAAGGAAAACAAGTTTGATTTAAAGATTGTGATAGTGTAGTCGGAATTAATGGCTTGCTTATTGCGCCGTAGATAGCGAATCTCCAAGATTTATTTTGAAATAGCAGGGGGGCTAGACAAGTTGCATTTTGACATTCGAATCGACAAACAAAATGTATGAAAATGACATTAGTGACAGCCCGGTTTGTCGAAAGCTTGTGTCATTTCCATGCATTTTGTTTGTCGATTCGAATGTCAAAATGCAACTTGTCTAGCCCCCCAGGTGAATTTGTTCGCAACAAATGACCTCAATAAATCAATAAACATTTTAATATTTTTTTGTGCTAATGCAGGTTTCCTGGAAACTACGAGTAAAATTCATTTTCATTTGTTAACTGTTGAAACGTATTATAACTACAAATGTATTTCAAGTACGAGTCTGTTATTAAAAAAAACATATCATTACGCCTTCATTCCCCGACGGGTAGTGGTGAGCAGTATAATACACCCACAGTTCGTCGTGGTGTTGAGGTCCAATGTAACAGGAAGCGAATCTATTCCCATCAATCGGACTCTAATTCAAACTATTTTCACCGAAAACCCTAACTACACTTTTGCTCGACCCGGGAATCGAACCCAGGATATCTAGCGTAGCATTGGCGCTTGGGACCACACCACTAGACCAAATTAGGCTGCTATGAAAGTTTCCAAAATTGTCTATCAGTTTCATAACCTGGCAAAGTAGCAGTTTTGAAATTATTAGATAACTCACATAATTTGTCAAGCACATTGTGTCAACATTTTACTATCAATGTCTCGATAATGTCAACAAGGTGGTTACACCAGTAACAATGTTTGTAACATATTGTAGAGCAGTGCTCTCGACAAAATGTTACCCTTTAAAATTGGCGACGAAATATATGTTGCACACTTTATTTAACTTGCTCCGTAAACATATCATGTATCAAACATTTTTAACACGCAAAACTTGCTGTAAACACAATAAGAAACCTTAACTTTACACTGTAAATCAAAAGAAAATACTTAGATAAGGTTATTTTTCCTTCATTAAAAATAACTTGTAATCTTACCATGGAAAATGCTAAAAAAATACTTAGATAAGACGTAAACTTACGCTTCCGTATGTCAAATTGATACAAATTTGACATACGAAATAAGCTTCGCTCCGTCTCTGAATATTAGCCTAAGACTTCGTCATGTCCTTCTTCCCCCTAGCCTTTTCCCAACCATATTGGGGTCGGGTTCCAATCTCACCAGATGCGGCTGAATATCATTATTTTACAGGAAGCGACTGCCATCAGACCTCTGCAATCCAATTTCTGGGAAATACCGACATTTAAAGTTAGACTGGCTTTCGGGCTTTTTGGGCTTCGTGTTCGTATGACAACCGAAACCGACGGGTTTACGTGCTCTCTGAGGCACGGGGAAGTGACAATTCTTAACACATCGAGACTCTTCGAGACAAGCAAGGCAAAGTTAAGCTACGCTTGCCTTGACTTCGTCAGCTGATAAAAGAAAATAACCCTACACAGGTTTTACTCAACAGTATATATATTGCACAAGTTACGAGAAGTTTGTCAGCTTGCACTACACCAACATGGTGGCCTCAAACTCTTTCAACGGCAGATACGGAAACTTCCTTATCTTATTTACAGTAACTCCAAAAACATTGCCAGTTAGAATCGAATTTCCGAACTACTCTTGTCTGAAAGCCAAACTGAACTACTAAAGAACATTAATTCCTGTAGAAAGTTGTCGTGTCTAGCCAATATCACCGCATAATTGGTCGAGCTTTGAGCCAGCCCTCGTTAAGCGATATAGATTAAGGTGTATTGCTCCCTCCGTCTAAGTGTCTAAGTGTTTCCTCCAGGGAAGCCGGGTAATGGTATCGCGTTTACGGTATTTAGAGTCTATTCGTAATTTAGAGTAATGAATTATATTGATTAAGGATAATTTTAAATGGAGAAGATAAGGAAATCCTATCTTGGACGTAATTATAAATATTTAGGTTCTAGTAGTTTAATAATTAGATATACCATCACGCCTATATTCCCTAAAGCGTTTGGCAGAGATGTACTGCCTGGTGAACAGTCACGAGCAGAAACATGGACCTATACACTAACAAAAGTGCTACATAGATTTTCTCTAAAGTAATAATAGAACTTTTTGTGATATTGCGAACACAATATTTACGAACCAATACTATAGTGACATTGGTGGAAAAAATCGACAATTTAATTGACTTTACAAGTGTGTGACATAGCTCATCGGTATGTTTTAGGACCTATCCTAGATAATAATAATAACGCAACATTGCAGTTATATGAAATTTATATCAATAATAATTAATGTGTTGTGTCTCGTTAGTCTAGTGGTCGTAGGCGCGATACGCTCGAGGTCATGGGTTAGATTCCCAGATCAAGCAGTCTTTTTGAGTTTTTCTATGAAATTCTTAGTAGCAGCTCGAAGTTTGGAGTTTATCATAAACTTTAATGGCTCACCCTCTATTTATAGACCTCAACGGCGAACTGTGGGTGCACACTTGTACACCTCTGTCTAACCCTTCGTGGAATACAGGCGTGATGTTATGTTTGATAGTATGTTTTGTACTTATTTAGAAGATTCTTGAATGGAAATGGATTTAATGGAGATTAAAAATATTGTTATTACTTACCCCATTAATGTCTTTTTAAACAAAGTGAAGTCACGGATGAAATGTCTCAAACTGAAAATACGTAATATTTTAACCAAAATAGATTATTCAACACGACAGGCTCCATTAGGTTACGATTTTATTTTGAAATCTTCCGCCAAATACAACTTTTATCAGCGGAAAAAATTGCAAAACGGATTTAGGGAATCGTTATCGACGGTGAGATATTATTATTTCATTCCTCCATTAGATTGGATATTGAATTTTTGTCATTACTTGGTGAGATCCTTTGATAGTTGTAAGAGTTTTAGATCTAGTTATATTTGATATATTCGCTGATATAAACTTTTAGGTGGAGGCTGAAACTGTTTAAGTTAGAATACGTGCCGATTTTCGTAAATTAAGGATAACGTAAATCTTTTAGGTGATATTGCTTGAAATAAATAAAATTTAAGTGTCTATTTGAAATTTCAAATTAACAGCTTTGCACTAAATGCTTATGAAAGTATATAGGTATAGTACTTACATCAAAAAAATATTTTTTGTCATTTTTGTTTGTCTGTCTGTTTCTTCCAGGTAATCTCTGAATCGGTTCGACCAATTTTGATGTGACTTTCACTCGCAGATACCTAGCTAATGATATACCTACTACTATATGAGCAGATAGCAAACTTAGGCCACTTATTTAAAAAAAAATTGTAACACAGTGAGAAGCAATTAGTTAATTATAAGATTGACTCTTAAGAGAACCTTAAGCACTGTCTAAAGATTTTAACTAAAAAGTAATATAATAATAATAATAATCAACCCATATACTGCCCCACTGCTGGGCACGGGTCTCCTCTCAGTATGAGAGGGATTAGGCTATAGTCTACCACGCTAGCCCAATGCGGGTTGGCAGACTTCACATGCCGTCGAGAAAATCTCTCAGGCATGCAGGTTTCCTCAGGATGTTTTCCTTCACCGTTAAAGCGAGTGATAATTACGCACATGATTTCGAAAAGTCAGAGGTGCGTGCCTTGGATTCGAACTCGAGACCTTTGACTTGGCAGTCCAGTGGTCATACCCCCAGGCTATCACTGTTCATCAATCAAAAGTATCTAGTATAAATTCGGTCGTTTAAAATTTGCTAACTTTCTTCACTATACAAATTTAAACATTACATAGCACTTTGAGAATTACAAGCGATAGAAACAACATCTGTTTGTCTTTACAAACAATTAGTCAGGGGAATAGAACGCCTGGGGGATACTAATTTCTAGTGAACTAGCAATTTGTCATCATTTGCACACTAATTTAATTGTTCAACTGAATGCATTTGTGTAGCGCAACGCTCAGACAAGGCTTGAATAAGTTTTATTGCAAATTAGCTTTAATTTACTCGCAACTTCACTTTCTTGAATAACCAAAATTACTATAAACTTTTTACAAAATTTTCAACCCCTTTTCACCCTTCTTAGATTACATGTGGAATCATAAATAGTAATTGCATGCTTGTAAAATTTATTTAATAATGTAAAAACTTATTTAAAATTAAAATATTTGAACTTGAACTTTAAAATGAAAATCAAATTCTAATTATAACGGCTTCCTATTAGTTGCTTCTTACATATTTTAAATACATATATTTATATATTTAAAAATGTCCTTAGTGGATTAATGGCAATACGCAGTTGCCTTTTATTACATGAGTCCTAAAACATAATACGTCTGTTCACCTCTATGTTTCTCATGAAAAATATCTTCTAAGCAATCTCTAGATTCACCAGTTTAGGCAGTGTATTATCTGCCAGTCACGGTACTGTTATATCGGTATTATATTTTTTGAAGATCGAGAAAGAACAAACAATTTTACCCATTTGAAAAATGTGCAGTTATTGTTCTGTATCGTATCGGAAAAATCACATTTTATAGCAAGAAAATAGTCCTTACAGACTAAGTTTTTTTTAAACGTAAGTAGGTATAACATAAGTTTACGGAAAAAATAAATAATTTTTAAAATGTTATACATTACAATCATCTATATATTTTAACAACTTTACTCCCTAAGGCAACACGAATACCTTTTGCAAAACAAATCAATGCTTTTACTCAGCTTTTTGTTCCATTATCGGCTCAATAAGTAAAAATACGAGTAAAAAGCCCAGCAATTCAATTAAGCCCAAGAAAATCTGCCACAGCAAACTACGGGCACTTGATAAAAACCTTTTCCCAGAACAACCGGATAAAGTGATCGGTATTTGCATACTCAGTGCATTTCTTTTGATGGTCGACAAAGGCTTGTATAATCGGACGAAGTGTTACGGTCATTTGAGTAAGTAGGGCATCGTAGGCAGGACTACAAATGGAAGTAATTATGGGGAAAGTTCACTGTTATAGTTCTAGGGTTTTTGTCTAGACTCATGATAGATAGATATTTTGGGAACTGGCCAAATCGTTGTAGTTATTATGGATTGGGATTCTTTAGTCCTTAATTAGCTATATATGAGAAATCGAATAATAATTGTTATTAACAGTTAGGTACTTAATGTTTTAAGATTTTGTTCTGTATTATACGTGCGTTTACAATAAAAAAAAAACAGATTTAAAACCGACCATTTATTAAAAACTCGGCTATGGAAAAGAAAGACGATGTCTACGATACACTGAAATACAAATACATGGAGATGAAGATGAGCTTAGTTAGGGATTTTGTTAACACCTACGAGAAAAAAAAGCGTAAGATATAGAATTCTATAGGTACATTTTCACACATCCTCTTAACATTTATGAGGAAAAGCTCCAAAAAATTCAAAGATAAGAACGTTCATTTCATAAAATTTAATGTTAAAAAGTAGATTATGTGAAAAGAAATTCTTCTGAAGCACAGAATTATGTATGGAATTAATTTAAGAAGCTGTCTACCACGAGCGCAAGTTTTTCATATCGTCTTTTATTACCTATAAACTTATTCATGCGAGCCATCCGTGCTTAGATTTATGTCGACAGTATCGTAACAAATCTAAGGATCTATTGTGGCGTCTTTGATTTCTCATAATATACGACGAGTATTATTACGAAACCTCATATTAGGCGACAATTTTATTACTAGGATATTATTTGGTCCGTTATTAATTTGTAATAAATACCAATGATTCCCTCAGGGTTTTGATGAATTTCCGTTCATTGGATTAACAAGAAACATTTTTATTCAGCAACTTTTGCAGTATTATTCTTTATTTGATGAAAAATTTCAATGAAATGAATTTTCGACCGGTAATTGCTTAAGATTCTTAAAATTCATTAAAGTCCAAAAAAAAGTCCTATTTTAGTGAGACCAAAGCGCGGTTAATTCCCTGAGGCAGTGTTAATTTACTTTTTGCCTATCAAATTCAAAATATTTTCTTTCAAATATACCATATAATAAATAGGCTTTTGAACAGTCAAACTAGTTGCATATATTGCTGTTATGGTATAAAATCTAGAAACACATTATTGGCATTTTGTAGATTATAACCATATTATATTCTGCATCCTTCAGATCTGTAGGCTCCATTTTAAGAATCAACGTACATAAAGTAACAAAAAATACCACACAAAGAACACAGATGAATAACTGATGTTAATGTTACTTTGACGAGCTCAAGCTTCCGCGTTTCACGAGTCTGTCAACTCCGAAGGCATGCCGTGAATTTGTAAATGAATCTGTGAATATTTTAAGCAAGCTCAGTCTGCAACTTGCGAAGCGTTTTATTCGTTTTTGGCTTTGATTGCATTATGCATAGAGTTCTGTGAAAAAAGGTAGTACCTAAGCTTTATATCTGTACTTTCATAAAATTATCAACGGTTTTACAGCATCTCCCGCCGTCTATGTTAGCTGTCGGAGTTTACTTAGCAAACAGAAGCCCCGATAGCTTTGTCTGCTTTATTAGAGAAATAACTGGATCTGAATTTGGAATTTAATATGTAAGAAAATTCAACTTAATAGGTGGGTTAGCTGTTATAATGTTATACCTACAAATGATATTGAATTTAAAAGCCCTCGAACGTTCTAAAACGCAAATATTATCCTTTAGGCGTCTTTGTTTGAATAATGTTTTAAGAAATAAATGTTTGATTCAAAATTTTAATTTCTTTTTCAAGTTATCTTTCTTTTACACACATTAAAACATTGTTTTTATTCAATAAATTTCTAATATGAAAGTTAATAATAATGCAAGTTAGTTAATAATAATGCAAGTTATTAGAATTTTATGCGAGACAATTTTAATATCCTATTATTTTAAAACAAATCTAAATTTGTAAAAAGATTTTTCACGATAAACTTCACATTTTTAAAGTTTTTCTGAAAAAAATAAGTATTCTACACGATATGTGTGGAGCAATGTGCTGAAAATGTCCACAAACAACGCGTTCTGTCGCGCTAAGTATGAAATAAGAGTGCACCGTGATTGTGGCAACTTCAACGCTAAAGTCACAAAGACATTCTCTATGAAAAATGTCCAGTGCTTTAAAAAAAACTTAGCAAAAACTTAGTAGAATGGAAAATGACAACAACACTCTCAAACAAAAAAAACATATTTAAATTACTTATTTGTAATTCAAAGTCTTTATTATTAACTCGCATTTTAATCATCCCTGCATTGACACTTACATATTTGATACTACTTTGTTTGAACTTTAATGAGACCATGATTTTCTGAGTTTGTTTCGGCGATTCTTCTCAGAGGTCATGAGCTACGAAATGCCGGGCCATCTTGTTGAAAAAAAATTAAAACATTGACTTATAAATTGTGTATCTTTTTGTATTTTTTAAGCATTCCATGCCAAGATTACAATTTATTTTAATGGAGAAAAAAATCGTCCATTCTGCCCGCCAGCCGATTTTCATATCATCATTTGAGAAAAGTTAAGATTAAACCTAATTAACGATAAAAACTAATGATTTTTGGCTCCTATAAAATAAATAGACGATAACGATTTCTGACTCCTAAGCAAGATTAACAAATAAAGCAGAGTTTCGTTTTGTTAAACAACATCATTCTCTCAAAAATGAGATTTATCAACAAAGGTTTCATATAAGAATATCAACCGATAAATTAAGCGTTCAAATATTGGGTCAGCGGTTATCCCGAAATGCGTGAAGTGTAATGAAGGAATAAAATCCGAACCAATGCTTGCTTCAAACTGAAATAACGTTAGCCACTCATCTGTATTCGAAGAACGACGAATTGTTTGTTCTTAATCAACTTACATACGAATTTAGATGTTTTTAATTCAGCATAATTATTGCGACAATTATCAAAGATGCTTCTTTTCTTCAAAATACATTTTCACATAGTTCCCTGGATGTGACACACATAATATCTAATACTAACCCTATTATATTTTTTGATTTATCTATTTTTGATTCTTTGAGTTTCTTTCAGTGTTACTTCTCAGAGGTAGTCAGCTAGGAAATGCGCTATCAAGTTTATAATAGTGTCTTTTAAATATTTTATTACAAAAATATTCGCGAGTGGAGTGTATCAACAGTGCCGTTGAACTGTTCCGTCTCGCGAAGGATAGACTAAAGTTTTCCTTAATGTCAGCCAACCAGTAACCAGTAATTGGAGGGGCACTTCGAAGACGAAGAAGAAGAAGAAGAATTACAAAAAAGTACTAAGCTGCCATTGCATACGATACTTTATGCTGCTATTGTAAAGGATCATCAAAAATATTCCACATAATCTCTTAACTCTTGATACGCAAGTATTCACTGAAAGTAAGACAAATTGCGTACTTGGGACATACCACAGACACACACACACACATCAACGCGACCGTCACAGTGGGCAGTCCGTCGAAATTGCTTGTCATTAAAATCGGCTTTTCACGGGAAAGCTGCGGCGCACTTCGCCTTAAATTAAGGCCTACTTTTGTATAACGATCTGTTATATTAGTTGTCTAACCTAAATACGGGGATTCTTGTTAATATTTTTATTGAATTTTATGTGCTTGTATTTTTAGAGATTTAATAAAATCGCGTTCCTTATTCACTTATCATAAATGATGAAATGTAATAATTCTTATATTATTAATAAATGTCGTATCAAGACTCGTCTTGTTATTCAGTAACGCTTTCAGATAAATTAATTTCTTCTACTTCAGTAATATTTTTGTCTACCTATATTTTTATTTTGCGGTAACTCTCCACTAATGAATGTTGGCTGTCAGATGTGTGTTTCACATCCTCCTAGAAAGTTTGCAGTATCGCATATTTTGGCAGATAATTTCATACAAGTTTTGTTTTCTATTTATCTGGTACTTAGCGTCTATGCAGAGGTAAAACTGGCCTTTCTGTTTCACTACTTCTATAGGATTGTTCACTATTTCAAGAACCTGTTCTTCTTAGCTGTTAATTCCCCATTTTACTACATGGGTGATGGTATTATACAGAATGGTGTTGAAAAATACAAATCCGATATACCTATCATAAACAACTTTTGTTTTAAAAAAAATTCCATAATAATTAGTCCCAAAAATCGATTTAAAATATTTTTGACGTAATATCTTTACATATAAAACTAACTGATATTCATTTCCCATTGTTATTTTGCAGAAGGCGTCCGTAAGTGGGAAAGTTGAATATTATTCCCATAATAATTAAAACAAGTTCTAAAGATATCTGAATAAATGGTAAGAGACTAAAGTACTAAAATACTACTTTGTAACAAGTCTAGACGTAACTGTAAAGTGACGACTATCCCATAACAGTTTTATTTCTATTCGTATCACAAGTGTTGGGCATAAAGCTTGCCCATCTTCATAAGTCGTAAACGATCGTCCTCGGACATTGAGCCCAGTAACCTATTACTGAAGTGAAGGCAACGAACTCAAATGGTACATTGTTGATAACTGAATCGTTTCAATCTAATCTGAGATGTCTTTACGATTATTGAAAGGAAATTACGTCGGCATCGACCAAGAAAATGTTTAAAGTATAATTTTGGTTTTTCTAAGGTAAGGCAAATGGAATAAATAGAAGGAAAGGAACCTGATTAATCAAATTGAGGTTTTGGTGTAACAAACCAAAAGACCTAAGTAGTATCTACGATGGAGATCTTTTTCCGCAAAAATTATGTTAGCACACCTAGTGCAATATTAAAACTATTAAAATAGTTTTACGTGTTTTCTGCATGTAGGTATACTAGGTATAAATCATCTAGTTTCAAATATCAATGCAGAATTTTGCAACTAATTATCTACTTAGGCTTTTAAGAAGACTTGCGACATTAAAGAGGAAACTGATGTCTCCTCGGTAAATAATAATAGCATTAACCGGTCTTACCGCCCGCAGCGTGTCAGTTACCTTTGCTCCAGATTAGACGTGTTTCAATATAAAGAAAACACCAAGTTTGTCAGATAAGTTATCAATCGCAGTTTGTATGTGGAGTGGAGTATAATAGCAGCTCTTCTTGACGTCATAGTTGAGAAGAGTCAAATGGTCTCTTTTTACCCAAATGCTGAAGAATTGTAATGTTTTGATTTACCAACTTATTGAGGCTTAACAAGATAATAATATTTGATATAATATATTGAATTGCTGTATGTAACATGTGTGTTGTGTACCACACATTTGTTCAAGGTATCTTATTATGCTGTATTTTGAAAATGTTGTTGATATGGATATCATTTGAATGCAGTGTAGTTTTGATGGAATTGTTCATTCATAATGGCAACAGCGACAATGTAACGTAATTTGCATGACAACTCTACCAGGATTTACAGTAAAATAAACATGAATATCGATGAATAAAATAATAACGTTCTCAAACGTGACTGCTACAACTTTCTGTAAATATTATCACAAATTGGCAGCGCTATTAGCTGGCACATGGCCGACTAATCAACATCAAACCGCGACTTTTTACCCGACTACCGAAGGAGGGTTATGTGTTTGACGACGTGTATGTATGTATGTATGTCCGTTCCTATGTCCGCTCGTAACTACTCAACGGTTCAACGGATTTTGATAAGTGATACATCATTAGATTGGTTTTTATGTCACGAGTGTCACTGGGTACATAATTTTCTTATGAAATCAAAATGGCGACTTTTGTTTTATTAAAAATCTTTGATAATCGTCATTAGATTTCTCTTATAGTTTAGGATCTATTGAAGTATTGAGTGATACTTTGATGATTTAAAAACTGAAATGTATGAACTGAATATAACTGTAACTGTGTTCTTTGCTTGCCCCCGCCTGAAATACATTTTCCAACATTCAAGGCTTGTTTTTGGATTTTTAGTTAGTACTTTTAACGCAGTCGGGTTTTTTCAAGTCGGTTAATTTAGCAATAAATAGTTTATTCCTTATCTTTATTCCTTCCTTCCTTCCTTATCCTTAATCTTTATTCCTCTTTTAATTTAGCAGGCTAATGCCATTCTGGCAGACTCTGGGATTGAAAAATGAACTAAATTTCATAAAATACTGCATTGAATTAAATTACTTGACACAAACAAACACTTCTTAAAGTAGGCATGTAGACCAGTTCACATAAAGCATACATAACATAACAAATAACGTAATGTAAGTACGGATTAACAGTTGTAATAAAATTGTCGGAATCTCTACACCATTTTGTTTACGCTTTGTGTCAACAGCGCTTGATAGAGACGTCCATTAGGCCAGTCTGTCTCTATCTGTATGTGTTTTATGACGTTGAGTGGACAGTTACTGACGCCATTTTGTTTTACTACGAAAATATGTGCGGATTTAGATGTTGCTAGCATTTATTTTAGCTGACGTTTTAACAATGGAATGGTAACATTTATGTAGGATTTATTTTCACGTAATCGTAATTATTACAAGTAGTGGTAGTCTACTGGTGTAATCATTGGACTGCCAAGTCGTAGGTCTCAAATTCAAATGCAAGGCACTTCTGATTTTTCGAAATGTGCGATAATTATCACTCGTTTACGGTGAAGGAAAACATCGTGAAGAAACTTGCACGCATGAGATATTTTCTCGACCGCGGCGGTGAATGAAGTCTGCGTACCCGCATCACTACTACTTTGTCGACGACGGTAAGTACTACTAGTGGATTATGAAGAATAAGTACTTATATAAGTATGTAAGAAGTACATAACTAAGAATCGCGATCTCTAGTTTGCTAGAGCTACTGTCTAACCCTGTGAGAAAAAGTATATGTGTGTGTGTAGGTATGTAAGTAGTTATATGTATTCTAGATTGGGGCAGATTCTTAATTTTTTCGTAAGCAGTGACATAGTACTCGCACAACATTTTAGTTATTTATTCATAGCGCTTGTGAAGTTTTGCTGGACTACTATAAATTAAACTGCCAAATGAACACAGAAGTGAGGCGGGATTTAATAATCCCAAATTCACAACTATAATCCCAGTTTTTAAAATAAGTATTAAGAAAATAACCTTACTGTTTGGTACAGTAAGTTTTCACAAACTCGACTTTCTACTTTTACCATTTTGAAGCCGCGACTTCATTATCAAAACGACTTCAACTTCAAACGAACATTCCCTCACAATCCGCTGAACATCACTCTACGTTCGAACTATTTTTAACAAAGAATTTTAATCTCATGCCGCGTTTATTCAATTTAGTACTGGAAAGTTTGAACTCAATTTAATTGAACTTTAGAAGTATTTGTAAATGTATCATTTTCACTCTAATCGTGTTATAAATCCCGATTTATCAGATTTTTAAGCTAACTTCATAAGATAAGTTTTAGAATAAATATTATTTTCTTTAAACGTTTTTAAATCTAAAAATTTGATTTCAAATTGTATTATTTAGCCGTCGTGGTTAAAAAAACATTTCAAAACTAATGAGCGTAAGAATTTGACGATACCAGACATTGTTCGAGTATTTAAAATTCATCTTTACCCTATATAGATACGGTTGAAATTGAAATGTAAACAATCATAATACTTTATACATCTGTATAAAATGTTTCTATATTTCTATCTTCAACTCTATTTACTTATATGGTCCTTATAATTTCAGGCTTCAAAGAAGGGATACCACAGTTTTTCACTAAGTATTTCTTCACAATACTCAAAAACTTTTTTAAAATTGTTTTGAAGTCACGTTAGCTCATCCAAACTGTATTTCAAAAGTGTGCGCACCTATTCAAATTCATTTCTATAGATGGCTTTTATAAAAAATCTGACAGGTTTGCATTTGGTTTTTTGGCTTGTGGCTGATATATTTAGGTACCTATACGCATTTTGAAATGGCCTCTTTTGGTGAATCATGTACAGTGTACACGAATCACCAAAAGAGTCTATCAGTGCATATCGAAATAGTGTGTACACTGAACACACCATTTCTATATGCGCTGACATTGTACAGACTGTTCATATAAACAGAGGTCAGCTTAACCTGGCACGGTATGCACACTCGAAAAAAGAAAAAAGAACACACTCCCTGCTAGTCGAAAAATCAACGTAAGGGTTGATTTTTTAACATTATATTCAAAAGAGGGGTTTGTGGCTAAATGGTATCAACGCCAATCAATCTATGGGTGTCATTGTGTACTCTTGTGTGTACTCTTAGTACATTATGACACTTGGGGTGTCATGAATGTATGTACTATTGGCTCTAGTCATCATACGAACAACTGTCAATTTGACCAGTAACCAATGTAAGTAACGTAAAGTGGAGTAAAGTGGAGGGAAGGGAGGCCATTGCCCAGCAGTGGGACAACGTGGGCTAGTAAAAAACAGTTTAAGTTAATAAATAAGATAAGTTGTAAGTCTAATGGTAGTCGCTTCGCTTAAAATGTATAAATTATATACAACCGCGTGTTTTTAAGCTGTATACCGACTCCAACATTTTTGGGAAAAATTCCATCATCCCATAATTGTATTTATGCACCTTTAATGTGCACCGCTTATCGCAAAAATCCCATGTAATGAATTGCCAATTTAACAATAAACTGGCTGAAAGTCGAAACTTAATGAACGTAATATATACTGTATTTATCACTGTTTTATTGTAAAATACACCCATTTAATTTCTCACATTGAATTCACTAATTATGCTCAATTAAACCCAGGACAAAGGATACTAGAACGACAAAACTACTCTAGTTTTGTAGCCTTAAACTTTAATAATTATTTCATAAAAGCGTTAAGTTTCGGTTGGTCTGACAAATTGGTAAAATTATTTCTATTCCAATATTCCATTAAGGATATTTTAAATTTTTCCAAGAATATTTTAAATAGAAATAGTTCATAAAACAGAAGTCTCGTTCTAATTTTGATTTTAAAAGTTTTTAAAGTAAAAAGTGGGTCATAATTACATAAATGACATAATTGACTTATCATAATAATATTAGAATAGGACACTGATTTCTGACCTAGACCTACACAAAATTTTATTGATATTATTATTGAATATTTCTTTACAGTTAATAAGGCTTCAGAGGGTACATCTCTGCCTTATGCTTCAAGAAATACAGGCATGGTGGTACGTTATTTTAGTTGATAAGCTCGGTGAAATATACAGTGTCCCACATCTGAGTTTCCAAGTATGAATTGCATGCTGCATTTTGAATGTTACTGATATAAAGAAAACAAGAAGTCCACACAGGGCTGGCAGTGGAAGTAGTTTGGGAATTCGTTTTTTTAGTGCTTATAAAATTAAGAAATGCCTGTTTACCTACTGAAAACAATGCCTATTTACCTAATCTATCGTAAACAATATAGGTACCTCAAAAGAGTAATATGAAGGAAAGGTTGCCCTGCCCAAAAGCTTTATTTTCGAAAAATAAAGGTGTAAATGTTTTATTTCAATTTTTTATTTCATCAAAACAGGGACTTTTCCAAAACTAGTGTAATGGTTTCAAAAAAATGGATCTGTATTACTAGAATATAATAACATTTACTAATTTCCTTAAGAGACAGAACAAATATAGTACGCAATATATTAGCACATTTATTTTAAAACATGCTACCAGGCACGTCCACAGTTGACAGCTATGTGTAGGCGTAAGTCCATAATCAGTTTTATTGTGCTAAATTTAGCTAATGATTCTGATTTTATATCAACCTCATTTTTTTGTACATTAGGTAGGTAAGTAATTGGTTTATTCAATAGCATTTCTATATCCTGACTCTGCTATGCTTAACGGGTCCTATTCGGGGGCAGGGAATGTATTATTATGTATTTCTACGAATTGTCAGTCGCAGCTCGGAGTTTAGATTTTGTGCTCAGTTCTATTATATGGGAACTAAATATACCGGCAAACTGTCGGTGTACATTAGTACACCTTTATATAATCCTTCAAGAGTTGTAATAACCTACAGACCTAGATCCATCCTCCAAGCCTTTTTCCCAACCACGTTGGGGTCGGCTTCCAGTCTTTCCAGATGTGGCTGAATATCAGTATTTCACATGAAGCGACTGCCATCAGACCTCCGCAACCCAATTTCTGGGCAATACCGATATTCGAAGGATAGACTGTTTATCAGGCTTTTTGGGCTTCTGACTACCACTAACGATTGTCATAGGTGTTCGTATGACAACCGGGACCGACGGCTTTACGTGCTCTCCGAGGCACGGAGGGGTCTCGATGTGTTAAGAATGGTCACCCATCCACGGACTGACCTCGGCAAGCGTAGTTTAAGCTTGCAGATCGAGCCCCTACAGACCTAAATATCGACGTAAAAATATCATAACACTGAGTACACACATTCCCTAACCCTGATCCATCCCTGACCAATAAGTCCTCATACGCTGACCACCGGCAGAGTCCTTGTCTATCTAAATTTCATGAGTTCACGCGCTTACATAATGGCATCGGCGCGCCCCCAGTCCAAATTCATACAATATTCATGTGCCAAGGTGCGGGCCGGCCTTACTACTTTATAGCTGATGAATTATACGATGCGACCGAAAAGTTATGGAATTGAACGCTTCCAAACGCTTCGTAATGTTAATAAGTGATCACATAGTTTGAGAGCCAGAGGCTATTCTATCTCTGCCACTTCTTTGCCTTTGCATGATGTGTTTAGTCACATATAAAACAATGAAATACTGTAACGTACATGCATATATTCACGCATTTTCCCCACAGGGGTAGGCAGAAACTAGAGACCGCCACTTGCTACGATTCTTACATAATTCTTTAGCTTCCTCCATGTTCATACATCTTGTCTTACACCCGCGCCGGTTATAAGCAAAGCATGCAAAGTGGTTTTGATTTTTTAGAGAAGGGCATTTCTCTCTGTAGCAGCTCGGAGTACGTTTTTGCGTGGGAATAGGCTCGCCCTATTAAAAATAGTCTAAAAATACGCTGACAAACAGTAGAGGTACCACCAGAAGTACGTAGCCCTCTGTCTAAAAACGAACGTTTTTATTTAACAGAATACCTGTAGGTACTTCCGACATGGTCGACATGGTCGGCCGACATATATAATGGTATATATGTCGGTTTTTATTTATTACTAAAAAGTTATTTTAGCAGCTAAAGTGGAATTGCATTTGATATAAACTTTTATTGGACACTAAAAGTCATATAACCTATATACTCGGATGACTAATTAAATACCGTAGAATGTTTTACGGTGCTCATAAAAACACCACAGCTCTGCTCTATGGGGCAGATAAACCATTTACCCTCTACACGTAGATGATAAGATGACCTCAAAGGCTACGACTTTTGATCCGTTACGAAAAGGCCTTTAATACTTGATATTTTTAAGTTCGAAAACATTTTTCACAACACCATCGAGTCCCAAACTAGATCTTGTACTATGAGTGGGTACTGGACAATGGATGGAGACTTATCTATACTAATATTATAAAGAGGAAAGATTTGATTGTTTGTATTGAATAGGCTCCGAAACTACTGGACCGATTTAAAAAATTCTTTCCATGTTAGATAGCCCATTTATCGGAGAAAGCTATAGACTATATACTATCACGCTAAGACTAAAAGGAGCGGAGTAGCAATCAAAAATGTTGCAAAAACAGGGGAAAAATTTATCAAGACCACGCGGGCGAAGCCGCTGGCGGGAGGCTAGTGAAGAAACGCCTAGATTAACGCTCATATTGGTCTCTCAATTTCTTTAATCGTTCTATATATCGTGTGTGAGAGGACAAATCTTACTGAAAATAAATAATTGGGTAATAGTATTTCTTGAAAGTCCGGAAAATACTCAAAGATCTCCGCGACATAGCGAGGGCTTGGTTTGATGACCGCATGTATAAATATTTCTAGAGCCTACAAATTGTTATTGGGTTATTACTTCCTTTGGTTTTTGAACGTATCTACGAAATATGAGAAATTCCTAGTGTATGCCTTCATCTAAAAACAAATCAAAATAAAAGGTCAGATTTCTAAAAAAATACTCAATTTAATCTACAACTCTTACAACTTAATCACAAACGGTCGATACAACAAATTTCTGATCCATGTAACTCATTTGAAAAACGTCTCGCTAAAAGAAAACTTGATGATCCAAACTTTTCTGAGTCAAACGTTGCGCAACTGACTGTGAGAAACTTGCTATAAATTGTGCTCGTAGTATTTGAGTCTTTTGTTGTAATACAGGAGATGGACAGAAGACTAGTAGCTAGGTAAATCTATGCTCTTAAATTGTAAGTATTTATAATTAAGATAATTATAAAATACAGATTTTCATCAAACTTTACCTAAAGATGAAAATTATTTCACTGATAAAAAGCTACTACGCAATCTCTGAGTGATATGGCTGGATCTGAGTGATAGGCTATGTAATACAATAAAATAAAATGAAACCCGAACAAAACAATGGTCTAGGAGATAGAGATGTAAAGCAGTTGCAGCGTCAGCTGCCAGTTCACATTCCGAACTCAACACATAAATGGCATAATACTATAAGGTTGAAATAAGCGTATGAAACTATAATGTCTTTTCGTTCCCAAAAACCTATGTGAACCGGGACTCTCTGATGCCTTTAAATAGTGATAAATGTATTTCTGTGAATACATCAGTATTTTCTTGTGGTCCACTAGGCGTAGCCGTCCGGCGAGCTACTACGAGAGTGCGTAGCTATCGTAGCAGCGTAGCTAGCGTAGTCCTCTACGTCGTAGCTTTACGCGTAGTATATCGCACTTACTACTCACTATCCCATAAAACCTATGAAAATCGAACAATAATTATGAATTTGTAGTTTCTCTCGAAGTTTCGAATAAAACCTATACTTCTGTATGTTACTTGTATATTTGTGTGACAAACGCAGGTCCTCTAGACGTTGATATTGCCCATTACGAGCGTCGCTGTAACGTTTTTGCTTATTTCTGGCGTTCACCTAGACTCCAGTGAGTCTGCCACTCAGACACCGATGCTTCTAATGCTAAATCACCCTTATAAGTCGTGGAGCTGAATGATGCTGGGGGTTATATGAATATGTCATGATTAATATCGTCGTCTGACTGATCTCCCGAGCTTAATGTTCATTGCTATGTTTGGAGTATAGAAATAATAGAAGATATTCCCTCTTAATTTTCAGAAAAACTGATACAGTTATGTTCTACTGTATTTGGGATGAAAAAAAAATACGGATTTTGGATTTGTGTTTATGGCAACAGGCTCGCCCCCATATTTCATGGGACAAACATACTAACGAACCGTGCCCATTTTTTCTTTCGAATTTCAAAAGATTATCTGAGGCAAAATGTTAACTTTGTCCTTCCTCATGCAATCTCCTTGCCAGATTTTATCGAAATCGATTTACGCGCAAAAAGGTAATAGGGGCTGTAGAAAAATTGCAATTTGAAATTCGAATTGACAAACAAATAGAAACAAAATTATCGAAATGACAAAAGCTTTCGACAAATCGGGCTGTCACTAATGTCATTTCCATACATTTTGTTTCTATTCGTTTGTCGATTCCAATGTGAAACTGTTACTTGTCTAATGTCTAGCCCCCCAATAGATCGAGTTATTTTCGTATACGGAATACTGGTACTAATATAACACAATCCTAAGCCCAAAACAAAAACCACAACAACTCACAAAATCACCTTTTTGTATAACCTTCTTTCAAACTTTAAATTCTTTGTAAACACATATATTAATAGCAGGCCTCACAATCAACGCCATTCCTTTTACGTTCCTTTTAAAACAGGACTCGCAGGATTACTTCGGCTTTGTCTGACTCCTGATGAAAGAACCTACGCCTTGACGTGAAAGGCCTGACGCCGGAGTAAAGGCTTGCGAGGAGATAGAATATTCTACTATGTTTGCTGGTGAATGAATCGGCTAGGCCCTGAATAGGCTGCGGTGTAGTGGGTCAGGTTTTTAAAGAAATGTACCTACTAAGTAAAAAGTTGTTAACAATACTACGTATAATATTGAGTAACCGTATTGAACTAGTAAATACACTTCACAGTTGTAACTGAGGCAGGCAGGGCAATAAATAATCTGTAACTGAATTGTCAAGAGACGAACAAAATATTAGGAAATTATTTAATTAAATTACTCAAGTTAAAACCATTTTTGTCAGTGTAATTGGAATTTCTATTATCCTTTCATACCAAGTAGATGCTAATTTACAAAAAACATTATAAACATACAGCTTCACATTTTTAACCGGTACATTTTAGCGTTAGAAAGACAATGATGTATGGAAGAAAAAGACATACTGCGCTGACCCCAAATGAATTTGGATAAGGACAGGAGGATTATGATATTATATCGATAGAATTAGAGAAAATAAAATCGGTGGATGAAAAATAAAAATAAACAAAAAAGTTTTTTTTTTGTGAGAAGATTCTTACATTTACTTTCATAAGTCCTTCATTGCAAACAGGTCACACTCAGTGATGGTGACACTCAGAAGGGTAATTAAAATGAGTACTCAAACTTTGTAGGCTTTATAGTTTCTATGATTTTGTAGCACATTTTTACAGTCAAAATAAAATTGAAAGCAATAAATGTAATATTCGATATCAAGCTCCATTATCGTTAAACATACATAAATAAATTAGTTATTTCGAAAAGGCGCAACGTTGAAACTTCACACGTTGCATTTTACGGGGTTAATGTACTGAAAACTGATTGTGTGAGCGAGCTCGCTTAATATGTATTACATCGCTTTAATAATATTATTAACATCTTCCGATATTGTGTATTGGCAACATTTTATAAAAATACCTTTCTCTCTCTGACTCTCTCTCTCTCTCTTCTAGGCTGTTTGTTCTACATAGGTCAGAGTTATTTCCTCCACTTCGCTCTGACATCGACTTCCTAAAGCTTACACGCACTCTCTTGCAAAGTTTATCACCTTGAACAATTTTTTTTAATAAGCGTTATATCTCAAAATTGCAATGAAGATTATTTTCAAAAACTTTTTCTACCCCCACATTAAAACATACAGACATACAGGTCAAACACATAATTCATAAACATCTTTAGGCAGTCGGTTAAA
Source organism: Acronicta psi (assembly GCA_946251955.1). Classification (NCBI taxonomy): domain Eukaryota; kingdom Metazoa; phylum Arthropoda; class Insecta; order Lepidoptera; family Noctuidae; genus Acronicta; species Acronicta psi. The sequence continues at coordinate 818,164 of OX276475.1, read as the reverse complement.
AAGTAATACTAAAATGAATATAATGATTTAAAACATTATCCAACCTTATACCTTGTACCAATCTTGTATGTACACGTCATCAAGCGATGTAGCTCTCAAAATACTTCAGCCATGTATTTACGTGTTTGTAAAATAAAAGCCCCTGTTTCGGAACCGGCGCTATTTAATGAAATAGTTTCGAGTTAAATTATTCCGGGTTTCGTACCTGCAATTGAAATATATTGCCCGAAAAGACTACCCATTGTTTAAAATGAAACTATGATAATAAAGGTGTATACAAATAAATTTATAAAATAATTAACGTTTATGTTTGCTTCAGTTACATTTCTTTTCACTTTATGAAGCAACTACTCCATCGTAATATACAAAACAAAGCCTGTAAGAATTGTTCAAGTTGAAAAGTAAAGTAAAAATTCTATAGGTAACTGAAGTTTTATTAAAAACTTGTTAAAAACTACTAAAATAGCGAGAATACAATATTCTGCCATTGTAAATATTTTTACTGGCAAGTCAAAGTTTGCTAAAAGAACTCTTTCGAAACGCCCCGAGAAACATTCTAGGTTGTTGTAACAACTAACAACTTGCTCGTAGGCACGCTTCTCGATACAAGTTGTTGAATACTTCTGAATACTAATGTATTCTAATTCTGTGAACGTATTTGAGGCAAGACAAATAAATGCGACATAGGTTTTGTGTAAAAAAAAATCAATTACATTGAAATAGTAACAAACTTTAAGCCATTATTTATCATAATGATAATTATATTTAATTTTTTAATTTATGCCGGTAATTAAAGTACCTTTTTATGAGTATGATATTTATGTAATCATATCTACACCTAACATATAAACATTTACTAAATGAAATAAGAAAACAAAGTACCTACCCAATAGTTAAAATAAAACTAAAAGGAGAAGCAAAAGAAATCGTAGTAGGTGGAAAAAGGCGTGAGTGTTGGTATAAATTAAAGCAAATGAAAATAATATTTAAAGTAACTTATTTTTGTAGTACATAAATAAAATAAGAGACAAAAGTAATAATAAAAGATTATATTATTACTTTTAGTAAAAATAAAAGTTTTTATTATTACTTTTAGAGATACTTTACTTCGAAACGTAAAGTATATGTTTATTTATTATTTATGAATATAGGTTCGGTCACTCGCTGTATTGTAAAAACAAATTCTGCTATTTTATTCCTATTGCAATATTTATCTTTAATCTGTACATAAATAAAAGCGAACTAAGAAATATCACTTACTGATTAATCACAAAATCTCAAAAAGACAAGCTAAGACAGGACTTTGGGTATTCCCTACGAGATTTTATATAAAATTTCCTACGTGGGGCACAGCTAGTATAAAAATATAGTTAACATTTTATCTAGAAGCGAAAAGAGAAATCTGAAAGTAATATTTCTCAGACAATTTATTGGCAACGGTGTCAAAGACAGACGTTGGAAATCGTTTAGATTGTACAGGCTGTATATTTTCAACTAGCCAGACCGGCGCGTTAGGACTGACTCTCTGATTTTGAACCCATTTACGAAAGGAGGTCATCATAGACCCATACATCTCAGCCCAAATTTGTACCGGAGGTACATGACAGCTGTCAAGTTGACAGTTTTTACCATGAAGTCACTATGAAACTGATAATATTCAATATTAAACGCACGGCATTTTTTGTCAATGTGACGTTCCTAAACTGACACTGACAGCAGATAGCTGTCAAGTTGTCAATTTTTACTATGAAATCATTAAGAAACAGATAATAGTGTGCCAAAATGGCGTGATTTTTCTCAAATTAAAAGTTAACATAAAAAAAAAGTACTAGGTTTTTAGATGACCTCCTTTAATATTTTCATATTTTGTTTTAAAGGTCTAAAAATGTTGGAATGAAAACTATCAAAAAGCTGTACCTAAAATATACCTTAAAAATAATCATAAGTACATATTTATACACTACAATAATTATTATCTTAAGTATTCTTACGATCAGTCAATAATGTGATTAAATTGTATACACTTTTTTGGTTTAAAAAACTCAACCTGTACAGTGTAAAACCTCAATGTTCTAGAAAAATGTTATTTGTTTTTATTCGAGCATTTGGCAGACTAATTTAGAAGCCACGTATTAAATAACAACTATCTAAGATTTCTATCATGATTGGTAAATCGTCTGCTTCTTAATATTCAAATAATGCTGTCAATAAAAGAAAACAATGCCATTACTATTTAAAAAATATAGATAAATTATTTGTGTTGAATTTGAACATATTTTGACGTATACAAGGTTGCCTGGAAGAAATCGCAGTTAGCGATAAGGCCGCCAATTGTATACTTAAAAATCGTTTGTGTCCTTTTTATGTGTTTTTATTGGTGTACAATAAAGTATATATAAATAAATAAATAAATAAATAAAATATTAATTCTAAAACCCAATCACACATTCATAACAAATGACAAAAAAAAATAGTTAAAATTTGAATTTCGATTCATACATAATATCAACGGAATATACTAACCCAGTGTAACTAATTACAATTTTGACCAGTATTACAATGGGTTCCACAGAGTAATAAATAAAACACAGAGACTGTTAACAATGGCAGGGGTGCGAGGACAATTGAAAATCGCTGTAGCTACAAATCTATTCGCGAGCTCGCAGTTTTGCACGTTGCGATGCCGGTGAATGGTCACCCCTTATATTTTTATTTTGTTTTAAGTTAAGACGTTTAAGCGAAAAACTCAAACTGTGTCCCACCTGGGCAGCTTCACATCGCGTCAGAAAGCGATTGGTAATATAAATAAAAAAAAAACAACATACCTACAACATAATTTGCCAGTATATTTTAGGCTCCCTGTTATAGGGACATTGGCAAATTCATAGTAGACTCCAAGAAGCCACACGCAGTTTTCTAGTTTAAAATTTTGATATCATTAATTAAAACTTCTGAAGTTACAAAAAAGCATTGAATAAATTGCAATTAAATTTAACGAATTCTACAAATCTCTCGTTAACACGTAGAATGTCCACCCATTTCAAAAAAAAAAAAATGTCGCCAGAAAAATGCATGATGTTAAAGGTATCTGTCGCAGTGAATTAAAAACTAAAAAATTAAACAGTACTTTTGACTTAAAATGCAGGAGAAATTGTATTTCTGTTTTTAAACGCATACTTTCATGAAATTTACTTTTGCAGTGTTTTCGGAGAATTTCTAATATCTTGGAAAAACAATTCGAGAATTTCATCATTACTGCGGAATCCGTTGCAAAAGTATTGCAATGAAAACAAAATACTAACTAAAATTGTCAAAATGACAATTATGTTCCTTGTGTATTTTTTTTATTTATTTTTTATTAGCCGTTGCTGTCCCACTGCTGTAAAAAGGCCTCCCCCAGGTTTTTCCATGTACTCTTATCTCGTGCCGCCTCGAACCAGTCCTCGCGGTATGCGTCTAGATCGTCCCGCCACCTCTTTCTAGGCCGGCCTCGGCGGCGCTTACTATCTACAGTGTGGAGACAGGTACCTACTGTGTGGAGGCTCTTGCCCAGCGGTCGCTGTGCCCGCGGCTGACGTGACCAGCCCAATCCCACTTAAGCTTGGCTGCCTTTTTGCCCACGTCCACTATGTCCGTTTTAGAGCGCAGCGTGGTGTTCCGTATTTTATCTGTTCTTTTGATGCCCAGAACTTGCATAAGAAAGGCGATAATCCTTGTGTTATTTAAAAAAGGAAAAGTTATTTGCGTAGGTTATCCTTATACTCATATTTTCGCTCTAAGTTTCACACGGCACTACTGAGAAGACGCAATTAATGTGTAGATTATTTGTGTTGACCCTTATTACGTTAGCTATAAGGAACACCTCTGAAAATGCTTTATGATCCATCTAAAACTTTCTGAGTGCCCACCTGTCTTGCAATACATTTTTATTTAGAGAGCGTATCGACTTGCCGCGGAGAATACTAATTTTGTGCCTCGATATTGGAAGCTTAAGACAGTCGCGTGCTATTAAGACTTATTGATGTTCTTGGATATTATATTGGATAATGATCTTTTTGTTTTTGTTTACAAAATAAAGCTTTTGTTGTGTCTTATAATTAAGAAATGGATTTATAAGCGCGCAAACAACGGCTTAGAATATCTATTTATTAAAACAACGTATCTTTTTTTATTATAAATTAAGTTGTTATTTTGGAATCAGGAGTCATGAATGGCCAAGAAATACATGGTTGACTTTCGGTTTTTTTGTTATGCAGTTATTGCTACTCAATTTAAAGTAGGGTCCATAACTTGTTTGTTTTGTGTATGTACCTATGTTGTTTTATAAATGTGCATATACATAAATTATTATTATTTCTTATTTCAATGAAAAATATTCAGCAACGTCATGCTGCTGCCGTACGGATGCAAATACAGCTGTTTCTTAACCTAATCTTGGTGTGTTAACCTAATTGCTAGTCGCCAACCAAAGCAAATTTGTTAAAAAAGCAACTGCGAGAAAACGTTTTCTATCGAGCGAAACCCATTCCAAATGAAACACGACCTAATCCCATTCTATTGAAACCTCAACCAACGACAATAAAGACGATCAATTGATTTTAAGCTATCCCAGATTCCGTGTTAAAATTAAATTCGTTTTTAAAGCTGAGCGCCTCGCACGAGATATTCCCTGCCTCGGCCATTGTGTTTGTTCCTTTATACAGGGTCATTGTTTCAAAGGGACCTTTTCCTAAATACCTAGTGTGGCGCAGGTGTATTGCTCTATATTTTATTAGGAACGGTAGATTGATTGTTTCTGCGGATGATAGCTTTTTGTTTAGGTAACAGAAATAGAAATTGGGTTTGATCGATTATCGTAAATACTTGAATAAAAGAAGGTTAAAAAATATGTATTATCTTTTCACCCGACTGCCGAAGGAGGGTTATAAAGATAATACATATTTTTTTGTATTTATTTAAGCATTTTCAATGCTAAGATTACTAGTTATCCCCCCAGTGGTTATAAACCCTTTTAGGATTCGTCTGGGAATATTCCCAGAAACGTAAAGGGGTAAACGAAATTCGGATTCGAATTCGAACGGGATTGTAAAATAGCTTATAGTAGATTAAAATTGTTATTTACATGAAAAAATAGTTAAAGACTTATGCATACCAGCAGGAATACTTACAAACTTTAAATTATACGCAAACGTATTGTTTTTTTTATACCACTAAGGTGCCAAACAAGCATACGGCCCGCCTGATGGTAAGCGGTTACCGTAGTCTATGGACGCTTGCAACACCAGGGGTATCACTCGCGCGTTGTCGACCCTAAAAACTTCTTAGAGATTTATGGAGGATTCACTGCGCCGACAGTTTGAGGGAATATTCCTCTTACGACATTTACTGTATTCTAAGAAGGAGCTCTGGCGACCTTACTCACTGCAGGAACACAACACACAATAAAGTGTGTTATTTGGCTGCACTTTCTGTTCTGTAAGGTTCTGTAAGGTTCCGTGGGGTACTTCCCCAGATGGGATGCTACAGATTTGCGGCATAAATGGATGTGCTCTAACTCTCTTAAAATATTAGATTTAGAATACATTATTCAATGAATTGTCGTATTCCAATAAAAAAATAGGCATTCATTTTCAGAAGTTTCAGTGGTGGACTGGCAAATTGATCAGGCTAGATTGTCATTTCATCAACGGCGTGCCCATGATGGCATGACTGCAATTTTAATCGAATTAACAGCAACGATAGCTACGCATGTTTGAATTTACGATTGAATGGTCCGGAATTCAATTCCAAACTCGTTGAGTTATTGCAACGCGTTCGCGTTTAGCATGATTGCCTACATTTTACTTCGTTATAGGAGTTGAAAGTTCAAAATTATATCGTGTGAGCTTTTGCCTGCGACTGAGGTAATGAGTTATGAGTTGAGCTTATACATACAATTTGAAGCAGTAACTCTTGATGCTTGTTCAGTTAAATCTTTTTGAAAAACACTGAAAATCTGTGGCCGAGTATTAGAACCGACAGCAGTGCTTTTAGGTATGTTTTACTCGTACCACAACCACACAACGTCACAGCGATAAAAAAGTGGTCAAATTTTAATTTGAGCGTTTGAATTTGATAATTGGTAATGGCTATCCAAAGTAGGCTGAACAATCACTACTTCACCTCGTAGAACGTCGTAATTCAAAAGAATACATCTAAAGACAGTACAAAAAATTATCAAAATCCAGCACCCTAATCAATATATTCCCGGCTATAAAGAAATATTGCCATATATATATAGATACAAAGATATATTCTTTGCTCCATCGAACCCTCATCGTGATAAAATGCAATACGCCATCTGTTACTGTGATATAAGACAGATGAACTGCTTTTGAAATGTAGGCAGCTTGTCCCAATTTGTATGCTGATCAAGGGATATAGGAAATATAATCTGCTTATCTTCAGCGATATCATTGTGGTAAATAATGAGTAGGTCTTGAGGAAAATGAATCAAAACTGTTATAAAATACGAATTTTCCTGTGTAGCACTTTCGCATGGGTTCTAATCAAATGTTTACCCAAAGGTTTGAAGGGTAGCTAGTTCCTACTGTTACTAAACTGTGTAGTCAAATCTTTTCCTCTTTATAATATTAGTATACAAGATAATAAAATATAATGTATATAGGCTACGTAAAAATAATATTAATACTGACTCGGCCAAATATTTATGCTGACCCTGATGAAGTAAACGGTGTCATCATGTTATATAGATTTATCTTATTACCTACTTGCTAAAATACTAAAATATTCCTTATGATTTTCAAACTCATAAAATTTACCCAATTTGGTAATTATTTATGTGATAACATTTTCAAGTATACTTACATTGCATACGACATTTGTATTTTTTTTTTCTTTTTTTTTTCTAAACGCATACGACATCTTAGCACCTTCAACCGGATTGGATCTGTATAAAAGCCTGACCAATTGTATCGAAAGCCCCTCTGATGTGTTTGTTGGCCGACCATTATGGAAATACTGGGATATGCCCAGCCCCTGGTAATTCGGAACGGACGCTGAATATATTTTGGGAGCAAGACGAAGTGTAGATGTTGCGTTATCAGGGAGATGGTTTGTGAATGTGGAGTTTTCTTTTTAGGTGAAACAGCCCAATAAACATAAATATGCTTCTAATTCCTGGAAATCATTTTAATTTCAGTTAGCAGATTCAACGTATAATATTATAAATACACATTTTCTGTCGCCGAGTTTTTAGTAATAATGATTTTTCTCTACGATGTTTTATTTATTTGAGATTATGTTGTGGTTATATACAATTGGAAATAGTGAGTAAATATTCAAATGGCGTCCCACCAATTAAATCACAGACCAAGACACACCAAGACCGAAGCAATTATTTGTAAAAGGAGAGAGCCAATTTTTCAATAAATGTTTTAATGTCATTGATTTGATACTTCAACGAGGTAAGTTGCATGCATACCTACTAATCAACTTCAATCATGTAAATTGGTGCTTAATTTTAAGCGTCAAAGTAAACGCGATACTTTTCTATACGCGATACTATACAAATTTCAACCACGCCACTTCTATATCGTGTCACGCTGTGAGGGCAAAGCCACCAATTTCCACAATATTTTGATATCGTCAATGGCATTTGATTTTCATGACGTCACATCTCTTGTCCAGTGTGTTTTACACTGGTTTTTGTTGTAGTTGTTTTTTTTAACAAGTATTGTGAAGTAGTGATGTGACCATTGCAATGCCAATTCACGGGTATCAGTAGTAAGGATGTTCTACTGCCAGTCATACTCCAAGCGGTCCTACCCGCTGTACGGTACGGTACAGTACGGTGCTGTACTGTCGTACACGTAGGCTAATTTGCGCGTCGTGGTGAATATAACTGATGCCATGGCCGTGACATATAGGACAAGGGAACGCAAATGATGGTTGTAGTCGATGAGTCTGACATACTCTGCCCCCCTAGGTGACAGGCATCCATTGTTTAACAATAGTTAAACAAAAAGCAATAGTTACCCTATCGTTTACGTTTAAAAGGTTATGATGTGGTTCAAAAAGACGTTGAATTTAATAATAATATTATTTGAGATCTCATTAATTTTATACAACAACAGTAACTGCTTTTGATCGTGCCTGTGTACACACGCCTAAGTAAATACGGTAGAATTATTATTTAATATTATCTAGTGAAATTATATTACATTTTGCTCATGTAGTGTTTGCTAATTAAAACAAAAGCAATATCGTGAAGATAAGATGTTTAGGTACGTTTGACCCAATTAGTTGTAAGTAATAATGTTGTTTTTATTACATTTGGGCAAAATAGTCGTAAGAGAAAATATATAAGAGATCTGGTCGCGATAAAGCCGCCATTTGTATGTTTTAAAGCCATGTTGTTGTCTGTGTTAATATTTTGGTTTACAATAAAGAGTCTATTATAAATAAATAAAAAAAATAGAATAATTATTTAGATCTTTATCGTATCACTGCTGGGCATGGGCTTCCTTTCAAACTAAGAACTTAGCACGATAACAAATAATATTATTTCGAAATAGTTAAGTAATTAATTAAAAAAATTACAAATATATGTAACTTGTGAAATACATACCTGCCCATACAGTTGTATATGTAGCCGCAACTTTTCAACCTTCCACTGTGAGTTGAAAACACAAACACATCAAATAAGTTTTTTCAAAAGGTTGAATTTCAATTTATTCACACACACTCTTTATATGCAACAGCAACACAATAATAAATTATTTATCTGTCTGGCTGGTCATACACTGAAGCACAGAACATAAAGACATACATAAATACCAACGTATACAATTTACATAAACACCACACAAAAATTACCTAAACTAATAATTATGCTGTCAGTCAGCCAATGTCATTGGCTTTTTTAGTTATGATATTCGAAATTTGAATGTCGCGCGCGTGGCGCCTGGCGCGCGCGTTGAGCCCGGCCTTTATGAGCCACAGACTAATAATATTGATCGTAATAAGGTTTAAAAGTTGTCACGGAGAAATAGATGTATCAGAAGAACGTTGTAGTCAGTATAAAAATAATAATTAAGTAGAATCTTGAATAATCCAATAATAAAAAATTCAAGCTAAATCCATATTTTTTATATTTTTTTTATTACTGTAACGATGTTTCCTAGGCCTGTTTTACGATGTTGCCATAGCCACTCTCCGAGGAGAAAAATAAAAAAATGGAACTATTTTTTTAGTTAAATAATTCGACAAGTTAATAAAAGGAACTTAATAAGTGATGAAACAGCCCCTTAGCCCCTTTTTGTTTAATTTATTTATCAGAAACGTTAATTTTTTTGGATGTAATTATAATATTATCTGCTAATAGTGGGAAGTCATTGCGATGTTCAGTTTTTACCAACCCCTACGTCGTACATTTTGGGCACAATTTAAATCAACTGAATCCATACATCGAGTAGGTTGCCATAATTTCCTTTATGTGTGCATTAAGTAAACATAATAAGCATTAAAATTATTAATTAGTGCAATAACGAACTATAAGCCTCCGTTATGGCTCATTTAAACAATGTTTAGTGTTAAATTTGTTAGGTTCAGTGCCACATTATATTCTTGTTAAAACATAGTTATAGTGATATGTTGTGCTAATTTTTTGTTGCAATAAAAAGTGCACATAATATTTTGGCAAAATATAGAAAAAAAAACCAAAGGAAATAATAAATTGCACTTGATTTCATTGTAGAAAAAAAAACAACATTTTTTTTTTGCTCCAAACGGGAGCTTAACGCGCGCACCATAGAGGATAGTAATATATCGGGTGCGCAGCGCAAGCTCTGCGCCAGATTTGAATTTCGAATTTTAAAACAAAAGACAATCAATAATGGCTGACTGATAGCCGCATTTTTGGATTAATTGATAAGTTAGTAAATTGAAAGTTGTAGGAACGTAATTATTATTATGTAGTTACGTTTTCTTGTGTGTTAAAAGTGTAGTGCTTGTTGTGGTGTAAATAATTATGTATGTCGTGTTACTGTTAAAGGTATTTTATCACAATAGAAATATCATTTGTTCTCGGGCGCCATTGGGGTCTTTAAAAAGGTGTAATTACCAAGCCGGTTTCTGTGACTTATTTAGCGCATATTTAGTGTACCAAGCCGGTTTTTGTGACTTATTTTGCGCATATTTAGTGTACCAAGCCGGTTTTTGTGACTTATTTTGCGCATATTTTGCGTACCAAGACTTTATGTGATGTGCCTAGTGTGTGTGTAAAACTGTAAGTTACTATGTGTTTTAATAAATTGGAAGAACTCTCTGTGTTATTTGGTCACCATCATGGCATATACATACACGCAGGTATGTAATAGTAACATAAGTACATATAATTTATTAGTTTGAATGTCTCATTACTCTAGTTGTGTGTGTGTGTGTCTAGTGTTATAGTCCACGCGGAACTAGTTGGCCGCGCCTTAGGTAAGGACGGGGGTGAGTCGGCGGGTTACTGTGAATGTAAACAAGCGCCTCCGTCCCACCGCACGCAGGCAACCCCGCTCCTGCGTCCTGTCGCTCACATACCTAAGGCGCGGCCAACTAGTTCCGCGCAGACTATAGCGGACTGCTGACTGTACAGTACTACACATCTGTGTAGGCGTGATGCTACAAACAATATTATTCTTATCATCATTATCATATCAGCCAAAAGAGGTCCACTGTTGAACTAAGGCCTCCCCCTTCCACAGGGACCGGCCGTACCCAGATTATCATCAATATTAATTTATTCTTTCTCGAGCCCGTATTTTTGATCCTCATGGAGATTTTATGGAAAGATATGACCACAAAGGAGTTAAATGACGAGATGACGGCTAAAGAGCGTGAGATACTTAACACTCGGACCAGTTGATTATTACGCTGCTTACCTAGTCACCAACTCGCCCATGGACTAGATTTCAAGCGGGTTAGATGACGCCTAAATTCACCACCAAGTAGCCATCTCGCCCGTAGACCAGATTTAGAGCTGGCAGTTGACACCCACGCCTCTGAGATGTATGGAAGAAAAAGACATACTACGCCGACCCTGAGTATATTGGGATATAGGTAGGACGATGATGATGATGATAATGATGGAGTTTTTAAGGTCTTCAGTGATCATTTATCATCAGATGATTTAACATAATAGTAAACTAAAACCATACCATTATCAATTATCAATATTTTTTACCAGATGACGCAGGATGAACAGATGAAGTGTATGCGCGGGTAGAACGAGACGAGAATTCATCCATCGCTTCGTCGCCGCGTGTCTTTCCCTGCCTACAGTTGAAACGTCGAGATTATAAGGTTAGTAGCCAGCTTATATCCACACGTTAGTTAACTTTTTGTTGAGGCTTTTGTGAGGCACATAAAGCCTGCTACACCACCTTTGGACGGTCGCTAACAGCCGGATTTATTTAAAATTGTAATAATATTGGTATGTAATTATCTGCCAAGTAATTTAACGGAAAGTGGTGAAGCAGGCCCTTAAAATCGTATTCGCTTTATATAGTAACTTCGAAGCGTGACGAAACGAGGGTTACATTTATAAGACCACTCTTATAAATGTAACCCCCGTTTTTGCATCATTTTTCATTGTTACTCCGCTCCTATTAGTCCAAAGCCTTCCCCGATAAATGGGCTATCTAACACTGAAAGATTTTTTCAAATCGGTCCAGTAGTTTCGGAGCCTATTCAATACAAACAAACAAACAATCGAATCTTTCCTCTTTATAATATAAGTATAGAAGTATAGATGAATATAAGAGAGCGCCTTAACTTCCGTTTTACTTAGTTTGCCTATACCTTCGGGAAATTCAGGCGATGGTACCTATGTGTTAGTATTATGATTTGGGTGTCTTTTTTCGTTAGTTGCTGTGTGCCAAGCTAAGATACAGCTTCTTATCTTAGATCGGCTACAGATGCCATTTTGTATTGCACGTTTGGTCTAGTGGTTAGGATCCATTAGAACACTATCATTGCGCTGGGTGTCGTGGGTTTGATTCCCACCGGAGACAACCGGAGTGTATTGAGTCTACGTTATAATTAATCTACTGTCACTTTTTAACTAGCCTACTAGTTTTCAAGCGAAATTGTTATAATTCTTGAAAGTTAGTAAATAATTTGTTTTAAAGTAAGTAAGTATATTGGTTACATCAAGAAAATGTAGCTTACGTATCATTAATTCTCTGAAGTGTTGTTCACGACGAAATTTTGCACGGTTTAATTAATGTTTACCGAAATTGCTATTAGAGTAATAATGAATATACAGTAATATCTAGTTTGTTACTTTGACAAGGTACGGTTATATTTGATTTGGTGTTGAAAACAAATCAGAGTAAGTCCTTGGGTTATTAGCTTTGGCTGTAATGTGGAAATACATGCTATATCGATCCATGTGTACAATAATCGGTTAAATAAACACAATAAATTACAACATAAATTAGATAACAACAATGATTCAAACAGTCCTGAGCTAATATATATTATGTGTACAAGGGGTTCGATTACGCAATACAATTACCAATTTCCTTAAAATTTATATGCTCTCGGCATCAAAATGTACCATTTAAGACCTAAATCTACTTGATTTGGGTACCTAAAGTAATGTTTCAATGCTAATGGGATTGGACTGTATTACCCCCGGTTGCCATGACAACAGGGATCGGGTAAGCAATAGTAATGCAATGAGATATGCTAATCATGTTAAGGATTGTGGTGATTCCATTGCTGATTGATGTTGAACGGCCATTGAATGTGTACGTTGAGTTGAGTATGCAAGACAAGGGCTGGTATAGGATAACGTTTGATGTGGTGCGGGTACTCATGGATTGTCTGTCACCTAAGGAGGCGAAGAGTATAAGTCCCTATAATTTGTGACAAAAAATTGCACTTGCCTTCCATTAAGCCTAACCTATTGCCTCCAACCGAGCACAAATCCAGAATGCGAGCTCCTACTGAAAATTCAATATGTAATTCGCCGGTATGTTTAGGACTCCCAACTGCTACTGGGAAATTCACAGAAAAACCCAACAGCACTTTACTCTACCCAGGAATCAAACTCAAGTCCCACTTAGGACCACTGGACCAACGAGGCAGTCTACTTTAACTGAGTCTACTCTACTTTATAAGATACAATTCAGAAATTGGATACGTAAGAAAAGTAAATGGTCTGCACACAGTACACCGTTGTTCCCGGACATGATTAGGACCCGTCCCTCACTAGCACACCTGTATACAAAGTATTACGTCCCGCTTTTGTCCCACCAGACGCTCGTCTCCTTGCGAGATGAAACGCACCGGTACATGCCATGTTTTTGTAAGAGACGCCGCACAATGTACTACTGAATAAACTTGAAAGGATTTTATACAGCTAAAATAGGTCTTTTCATACAATCTTCAGGTTTACATACATACAATAATAACGTTGAGAGAAAACATTGGGATGAAATGAAACCTGCTCATTGTAATGTAATAACTACTTCATTTTCAGTTGAGTTTTTGACTTAGGTACCAACCTGCAAATTGCAATCGGTGCCAAACAATCAATCAACAAAGATCATATTAAATTATATTTAAATTTAATTTGTTTGGCACCTACTTAATGTGTTTAGAAACACAAAAAATGGTTTATTTTTCGCTTTTTAGTCACTTTTGTTGTCGGTTTTTATTTTTTGTTAAAAAGTTGCTAGTTTTTTTTTATAAGCATTTATATTGCCTTATAATTATTGCCTTATACACTGTCAATCTGAGTCGAAGCCAGTGCCCCAGAAGTTAACCCCGTAGGTCGATCGACCTATACAATTATACCTAATATTCATAGTCTGAATCGTTCGACTACATATTATGTGGTATGTATATATCCATACATAGTATGTATACATACATAATTATGAAAAATAATATTAAACCGTCCGGCACTTTCATTTATACAGAACACAGTACATACAAATGACGAAACTCGTATATGAATGATCATCCGGTGTATCTCTAGGTTCTTTTACACATTTTTATATAGAAAAAAAATATACATATACACAAAATTGCCTACATATAATGCACACAGACTGACCTACATAAATTGGGGAATATATTCTATTCTTTTGATTTTTAGCGCCACAATTATTTTACCTATAAGCGATTTCCTCACGTGCGGCGGCACCGCAACGAAAGTTAGATTCAATCAGCTTCGGTTGCCAATCGCCTATAGAATTTATAGGTACGAAATATTATTCTCGCGACAATATGTATTTCTTCCTACGTGCGTCCTATCTTAAGATCAGATGAAGTTTCTCACCACGGTAGTTAGCAACAGTGATGAGTTATGGCTGTTTAAGTAATAATGGTGGCCTGTAAATAAGCTCGCTAAGTAGGTCGGGAGGGTTCATTCGCTCCCTTGTTTATGGGGCGATGGGGCTACTATAGATGCGGTTCGCGATTTATGGTAGAAAGTGATCGTTCACGCGAATTCGGGATTAAATTTTAATCGATGGCGGTGGTGTTATCCGAATAATAAACTTTTAATCTATAGTTTTTTATGGTAAATGTACGTTTGTACTGATTAAAATTGTAGCTTGTTTCTAGAACTAAATATTCATAACGGCTAAAAGACTGCTTTGTTGAGAGATAAGGTATAATATGTAGTACTTCAAATAGTTTTGTAAGAATTAATACGAAATTCCGCTGTGTGACTTTAATCACAGCAATCTGAATAGTATTGTATTAATATTATTCTAAGTCTAGTAGTACTAGGATAGTCATTTGATCAAATTATGGGAGAAATATCTATTTATTCATTACTATCCGCACACTTACAACAACTTTACTCACAACACTTACGCATCTAATACTCAAACTGTATGCCTATGCTTTCTCATACCAAAAATGACATTACTTTCAGTTTCCAACTCACATTTATATACTCATTCAACACACACACATACGTACCGCGTATTACCACATAAAGGCCAAATAAACCGCGTCCAGTTCTTCAAGCACCGTTCCCAGGGTTACTTTGAAAATTTATTTGTCCCCTGGCGCGGTTAAATACTTGCAATACTTCATACTTTGCCGAGGATCATTTAGGCTTCGCCCGGCTTTTGTTCTTTTGTGAAATAAAACGTAAAACATATGTATATTTCTCTCATTTTTTCGCTGCTTTTCATACCTGAAGCGTTGGCCCGTTTTAGACCATAATCTCCTGAGAACTTTAGGATACAATGCGATGGTGTTATTGTGTACGAAACAATACAATATTGTGTCGCCAAATTTACAGGAATTTAATGAGCGATAGGCCTGCCAAATATTTTATAGGTATGGAATACCGGTATAACTCAAAAATATAATAAGTAAATACAGTTTTCTAGCAATAACGAGAGGCTCTGGGTTCATCAAACAACAAAATATTGACAAATTACTCTGGCGTCTACCATGCACTCAGAAACTGTTAAAAACGTAGTGAAATAAGAAACATTGTTACTCAGATATCCATTACGTTTTTATTATTAAAACTGTGTAATATTTTTTAATTAGAATGCCATATAAAAGACAAAAAAAGAAGGTATCATAAATCCCTATATCCTAGAATGGCTCTCAATTAGTAAAATGAATCTACCCGAGCGAAGATTAGATAGTTAATATCGATTATGCATAAAAAAACTTGGTGGTTGGTGGAAACCTTCGTCACTGGGGACTTTACTGACATACATGTACTGGGACACACATACTGGACACAGTACACCCAGATTCAACACAATAGTATTATTCTTGGTTTGGAATCGAATCAACAATCAATCCAGAATCAATCGATATGGCTACACACGCATCAGTTTCTAATACGTCTAAGCAATCCATATCATCCTATTTCCATCCACTGCTGAACGTAGGCCTCCCTCAAAGAGCGTCAACCATCTCGGTCTTGGGCAGCTCAAATCCATCCGCTGCCAGCCACCTTCTTCAAATCGTTAGTCCATCGTGTTGCAGGGCGTCCCACACTACGCTTGCCCAAACGCAGTCTCCACTCTAACACTTGTCTGCTCCATCAACCGTTTGTCCGCAGACGTAGCCGGCGCCCACTTCCACTTCAGCATGCTTATTCTTCGCGCAATGTCAGCGACTTTAGTTATTTGGCCAATGGCTTCCTTTTAAATCCAAATTCTCCACCAAAGAAACTCCGAGCATTGATATCTCCATTGCACGTTGAATAACAACCTTGAATAAATGGACCAGTCCCATGGTAAGTGGAAGAACCGTAGACACGTTACGGCTCTGTTGGTCATCAATAGTAGGATTTTGGGATTGTGCGATCGATGATAAAGATTTCGTAAGCAAGTAAAGTAAGTATCCTAAGCAGTATCTCCTCTATATTTCTTAGAATTCACTTTATCTAAACTACTCTTAAGCTTTAAGAAGCTAATTACTTAATAAAAATCAGCCAATGAATACAACAGCTTTTTTTGGAAACCAGGAAAGCGTAAAATGAAGAAAAGCAAAGAAATAAAACATTAATCTATAATTTTCCATAGCAAATCTTCAAAAGGTTCGTTCAGTCATAAAATGTTTTATAATGAAATATGGCTAATAAAGGCGGAGGATTGTAGGGGAAGGTCGAGAAAGAAAGAATGAAATGAAAGTGGCAAGGTCTCCGAGTAATGAATACTGCAGCCAAAAACAATATAAGAGATATAAAAGTTTTTGATACACTTCCAAACAAAAGGTCTTCGAAATATGAGAAGCTTCTATGATGTACTCGTAATATTTAAACATAATTTGTATCACGTATTTTACAATGCATTATGATAATTATCAGTTTTAATTGTGTATTCGATTTTTATGTACAATGGACATAATATAATTATGTCAGAGGACAATTATGAGTGTCAGGGTATAAACTATGAGTGTCAAGGGATAATTAAATAAAACTATGAGTAAACTATGAATTAATTATGAGTGTTATGAGTGTAAGGTGACAATAAATGAGAGTCAGGACGTATTATGAGTGTCAGAGGGTGAGTTAAAGCTTACCTTAAGCTCACCTGACATTGAATCCCTCACATGTTATGAGTGTCAGGCGAGTGGTTATGCATATCAGGCAGTGTCAGGTGACAAGTATTTCATGTCAAGTGATATGACATAGTTATCGGTTGTGAATCTCTTACTCAATTGTTGTGAAACATTGAGATCTCTTAATAGGAATATTTTATTCCGTCGTATTATGTTGGTTTAGTATTTAGTCGCTTAATATCCTATTATACAATTATAACATAAGAAAATTGGATTTTATTACATGAGCTTGGTTACAGTCTTTACCCTTTCCCACAATTCCCGTCTCCAATTGAATCCACGCTAGATATCCAAACCAACATTATACGCAATAGGGTAACAATAAACATTACAGTATGAATAACGACAGGCCCATAGCCTAACTGCCCAGTTAATTCTTACAACTCCCAATTTACGATCAGGTACTTTTACAAATACATTCACAGTAATGGGTAACCCAGCCGCAGAACGACCGCCCAACAACGGCTTCTTATAGTAAATTCATAACCATCCTTTCATCCTCACAGTTGGGCAATAATTACCGCCTGATAAACGGTAACGGCATATTTTATACCCTATTTACGCCCCCAGTAACGATATTGAAGGATAAGATGGCGGTAAAAACATGATATTAGCATTATACATGATTGATTTTCGTTTTTACCGCGCAAGTCATCCACGTAATCACTAGGTTATTGGATAATGTTGGAAGATAAGCCTGAGATGGTTTCAAGTATATACATTATTACAAGTACTGTAGCCAAACTAGGAGCGTAATGAGAAATAGAATATGTAACATGACATAACATGTCATCACGCCAGTATTCCGTGAAGGGTTAGCCTGAGGTGTACTGTAATGTATACCCACATTCATCAACAACCCTTAAACTGTCCCACTGCTGGGCACGGTTTTCCTCTCAGTTTGAGAGTGGTATACTCTACACATTTAGCCGATATGATTAGGTACCATGTAATTGAGGGGTCCATCCTATTTCTATTAAACGGGCGAAATTCAAACCTACCAGCTACTACTGAGAATTTCTTAGAAAAAACGTTAAAACGTTGTTGGGTCTGGGAATAGAAGCCACGACAACAAGCGTAGCAATAGCTCCGACTGCTATGCTTATGAGACAGTTTTCTTACGGAGTAAAGGGGTAAATAATATTATACAGAGATCAAAGATTTATTTATCAGATTTTGAAAATATGTACTTTCACTGTTAGATAGTGCTAATGTAGCCATTATCTCCGAGTGACTTAGGGCCTGTTTTATCAACTCCCTCAGTAAGTTCCGCTTAAATTACTTAGCAAATAATTTCATACTTCTAAATTTTGTTCAATTTTTGAATTTATCCGGCGGTTAGCGACTACCCAGAGGTGGTGAAACAGGTCCATGAGCTTATATTAAATAAATCAATCAAATAAATATATTTTTTTCTTTCTTTTTTCTATCCCTGCGTGGCGAAAGTTGGACACAAAAACCCGGTATCTTATAAATGAAAGAATAATTATTTTTAATTCTGTAATGTTATTTCACAAAAGACAATGTTACCATCCTTTGTTAAAGCAAAATAAATGTAAAGACAAAAACCTCACTTACTTAGCGACAAAGTGATTAAATGCATCAGCTGGGGACAAAACGGATCGCATAGAATATTTAACAGCCGCTCCTGGACTGCCACTGAATATTGCAGGTGTTGCGTCGACAGCTAGTTGGCTTTCCTCCTGAATAGCTCTGGCACTATCGCTGTCTCTATCTTGCAGAGCAGGCAGGAGATAATTTAAGGTCTGTTTGAGAAAAGTTCTGTGAAATCTCGTTATACGAAACCTGTTATGCTGAATGATAGGATGGCGGGCTATGTTGACATGTGTAGCAGAGCGGTCAGCTTCTGTGCTACAGGTTTTGGATTCAATCCACCCAATAAAACGTTTATTTTGTAAATATGAACTACATGTAGTTCTTCCTGTTCTGAAAACCCACATTACAGCACTCACAATATTAGAGAAAATCGTAGTCATGGTCAATATCTGAATTTAAAAAAAATAAATTCAAATTCAAATTCAAATCTTTATTGCAATCCATAATGTACATACAAATAAACAGATGGTAAGTTTAAAGCTAAGGATCAATTATGGACCCTGTAGGGCACAGCAAAATTTCAATATAAGAGAGGGAGATGTACTTATACATATTTTAATATTAATTGAATAGTTGAGTTTAAATTATATTCCCTAACTATAGTTTATACATTGCACTATTTATTATTTAAAATTACCTATTGAAATATTATTATTTTGTATAATTATATATAATTATAATCATTTATTATTTAAAGGAATCAAGTTTAAATTATTGTTTTTGGTATTGTAATTATTGCACTTATTTTATTCTATTTTTAATATATATTTACCATTTTGTATTTTATTGATTGATTGTTTTTATTTCTTTTTATTATTTTATTTTCGTAAATTGTTATTATAGTATAGTTATATAGTAGTACAGTTATTGATTATAATATTAAATATTGTATTGTGATTATTTATTTATTTTTATTTTATTTTTTAAGTTGGACAGTTTTATTTCTATTATTAAGCAAATAGATCTTTAAATATACCAATGTACCTATTTATAGTTTATCTTCAAGGTATTCTTTTATAGTGTAGTAGCTTTTCCTTATAAGAAAGTGTTTCAATTTATTACAAAATGTGTTAAACCTACTTTCATTTTTTATGGGTTCTGGTAATTTGTTAAATATTTTTATGGACATTACTAAAGGGCTTGAGGAATGCATTTCTAGTCGGGAAGTTGGTAGATTTAGGCGGTTTTTATGCCTAAGTTCTATTTTAGTTTGGATATTTTCTCGTCTACTATAAAGTTCAGGGTATTTTCGCACAAATTTACATAATTCTAAAATGTAGATGCATGGCAGGGTTAAAATATTTAGTTTTTGGAAGTGTGGTTTACAAGTATCTGTTTCTTCAATATTGACTAAAATTCTAATAAGTTTCTTTTGTAGGGTAAGGACGGTAGGCGCTTCTGTGCTATTTCCCCACAAAATTACACCATAGCTGAGCCAAGAGTAGGCGTACGCGTAGTAAGTTACAAGGGCGGTTTTAAGGTCTGTGGTCTTTTTCATTTCACGCAGTGCGTAAGAAAATCTTGAAATTTTTGCTCTCAACTTTTTTATATGTGATTTCCAATTGATATGAGTGTCAATTGTTAATCCGAGTAGGTTAAATTCGTTTACTAATTCTAATTTAGTCCCTTGAAAAGAGAAATTTATATTTATTGGTACTTTTTGGCGGGGGTGGAAGGATATTAAGAAGTAGGATAATAAGAAGTAGGCTAATAAAGGTAAGTAGGCTAATAAGAAGTAGCATGACGAGATATTTAATATTATGAACGTGGGCGAAGCAAAATATATATGAGTTTCTTTTAAGAATAATATGATTCTTGAAACAGAAAACAGTGCTAAAAATTACTTTTGCCGGTTTGCAAAAGCTTAAATTATTAATGGTTGGATTAAACTTAATTTATTATTAGTGAAGAAACAAAGATTAAAAAATCTTACCTTAACCTCTCCGTTATTCTTGTTAGTCCGTTAATAAATACACAGAAATAAAATTGAAGCAGTGACGTAAAAGTTTTAAATGAGTTCAACACCCGACAATATACCTATTTAAAGTCCAAATTCTTCATCACTTCATGCTACTGGGTAGAAGTTTAACTGTTTAAGACTTCAAACTTTAATACTACAACTAGGCAACTGAGAGACTAAACATTTTAACTCACTTGAGTTTAAATATGAATAAAGTTGGTGAAAAACGCTTTATATTTACATTAAAAACTTACTTTTGGGTTTTATTTTTTATTATGAAACAGTTTTTGTCTTAGCCATTGCTGTCGCTGCTCCCCAGGTCTTTCCAGGTACTCTCGACTGTGCCTACCATCTTCGGACATCCATTGGATCGCGGCAGGGATTGTTAACGTTAACACATAACAAAATAATTACCGTTAAGTAAAGTTAATTTCAATGTGATACCTTAACTAACGTAACAAAAATGTTATATTAGTTAATAACATTACCAGTATTGTAACGTAAATAATTTACATTAACGAAAAAATTAGCGTTAATTCAGTTAACGTTAGTCCGTATGCTATTTGTTTGCGCTCGCTTAAACATTAAAAAATATGCCAATGTAATGTAACGTTATGAAAATGTTACCGGTAAATAAAGCCCTGGATCGCGGATCCCCGCGGGAAAATAGTAGTGATAATAATTTTAATATTAGCTTAACCAGGCAACGTTTCGTTAATAGATAAGAAACTAACAATAGTCATGTAATTTTATGTAAAACTTTGAAGTCCATCCATCGACTATTTTTTAATATTTTCGGACACTGCTGAAGCCAACATTTTTTATAATATGTATAAAAATAGGACACATACCGTACTGCCGTAAGTTTCATAAACGCACCTATCTGCTACCAACATAACGCCACAAGATTTAATCATCGCACAAGGGAAAGCCAAACACACACATACATACATACAACACAACAGAAAATAACGGCGACATTTTTCTTGCCAGTGTTACCATAATAGCGCACATTTACGGGAATCCTTTGGATTTCTTTTTTGTTACTGTTGCGGCTTGGAGCCGTTCCGAGTCACGGTTTAGACGGCTATTACTGCGTTACGGCTTGCAATAGGATCGCTTAATTCCACTAAGGAATGGGTAGGTGAGATGTAATTTTGGATGGTTAAGTGAAAAAAGAATGGTGCTGCTTTTGTTAAAAAAAATTCAGCTACAATATAATGAAGAATATTATAATGTTGTACAATGAAGTGTGTGTATGTTTGTTTTATGTTTCATGCATAAATTAGGCTGAACAGATTTCGTTAAAATTAGAATGCATATGTAGTCTTAAGGGACGTGAGTGAAACCGCGAGCAACAGTTAGTATTAAAATATTTTATCGAAATATTATATTTTAGGACTTACTACTGAATTACTTATTTACATCAGCAACAGTAAATAATTTCAATATTCAGATCGCAACATTATATTCTAGTACAGGTTCTTAGAATTTATTTCTAGAACATAGGTAAAACATATTAATATTATAATATTGGATGAAGCCTTATATATTACCTATAAATCAACATATTCTATATTTATTCCAGTAATGTTACCACACAAAAGCTAAACAATTCACGTCCACACGTCATATAAAACAATTTTCAGTTACTATCAACGGTGAGGTGGCAAAATAAGGGCATTTCTCCCACATAAGTTTAACTTTGTTACTTCATACGGCCCGCGTCTAAACGCAGCCATTCCCAACAATGAGTAGCTACCTTTATATTAACCTCGTTTGCCGTAACGACGCTGAATTTATTATTGTTAGGGCCTGTGTACACGTAAGTGCGGGATATTAAATTTGTTTCGCGCTAGTTTAGTAATTTATTTTATCTAGTGGCTGACTTATTCTTATATATAAGTAGTTTTTTTATTACTGGAGATAGGCGTGTTATTTTACGCGTGTTGAATAAATAAATAGAAATGTTTTGGGAGATTTTACACAGCACCATCTAGTCCTAAACTAAGTATAACTTATACTATGGGTATAATACTTAAATACGTTTTTTTGGAAATACTTAAGTTCTTATAAGAGAAACATCCAGACAAACAGAAACACATATGGGAATCGAACCCAAGACCTCATGATCAGCAGTCTGATACTCGAATCACGTGACCATAGACGGTGTGGCTGACGTCAAATATGGCTATATATTCATTATCTTCTTACGCCTTCCCTTTTTACGTACCTTCTTTTGTCATAGTACCATGAGCATAGGTAACAAGATAGTTTTCACCGTAATGAAAAAAAATTGCCAGTCAGCAAGGTAATTTGATTCATTAAGATTTCTATCAATCCAAAAATAGAGTAAAACCCTATTTTATCGCGCTTCTAAGCTCTTTCTTATCGTACAGAAAAAATAGTTTACGTTTTATAAGGCAACGTTAATTTCTTAAGCATTAGTTTTATGTATGTTTGTGTATGTGTACATATATGTGCTTGAGTCATACCTATTAGATACACTAATAGTAGCGATAGCCCCCCGAACACTGTAAATGTTACCACTTCAAACAAAATAGTTCCATTTTAACTCCATATTTGGTATGTACGCTAAAACCTTATAAAATCCGAGCTGAAACCAAAGGTAATAGCATCGAAAGTCTCACATACCTCCCTCGAACGGGACTAACAATGTCGAAGTCGACAAAGCGATGTTCTACATTAGGATATCGACGTGCACGCTAGACTATTCCCAGCTTGCAACTTACGTTAGTAATAGCGCTTTTCGACAAAGAATTTCAAACGGATATTTTATATAGTCTTGTGAAAAAAAATAGACTTTCATACGCTTATGAAAAGTCAAACTAGTTGCACGGTTCCAAAAAGTGGGTCTTGTGGAAAGGAGCTGGCAAAAACTTCATACATCCTTTCAAACCATTAGGTATTCTGATCCTTTTAAAAAAACCAAGGTAACAATCTATACTATAATAATATTATAAAGAGGAAATATTTGATTGTTTGTTTGCATTGAATAGACTCCGAAACTACTGGACCGATTTGGAAAATTCTTTCACTACTAGAAAGCTACATTTTTACAGATTAACTTAGGCTAATTTACGATTTTATTATGAGAATAGTTTTATTATTATATGTGAATTTAATTTATGAGAATTTAATTTATAAGAATTTTATTATTATGTTATATGAGAATAGAAAATCTAAAACATAAAATATACATACCTTCACGCCTGTGTTCTCCGAATGGTTAGCCAGAGGCGTACTAATACACCTATTGTTCAAAATCAAAATCAAAATAGTGTTATTTTCACATAGACCTTATGCAGGCACTAGGGGCACGGTTCAAAATTAGTAGTTTCCTATGGAGAAGACCCGGCAAGGAACTCCATGGTAACTCTTTAAAATTTTGGTATTTTACAATGACATCTGCCGCCGGCAGGTATGTTACGTGAACGTAAAAAGCTAGTTTTAAATAGAATATTTTTGGGATGCAATTGAAACTTTGTGCCTTATGTAATCATGTCATAAAAACGCATGATTAGTTGCGTAGAAGTAAGAGCGTGTTAACTAGCCACATCTTACCACGATGTACGCGTCTCGTGTCGAGCCTTGCACGACTTACCCTTTAATTGGCCCGTGTCACGCGTTACGCTACAATAATGCCTATATTATACTCCCTGCGCAAGCAATTTGTTCTGCGGTTAGACGTGCAGGTGAAATTGACGCGAGAAATATAGACTTTAGGGTTTGTCCACACTGCGCTTATATATTTAAGAGGATACCTCGCTTTACTGTATTTTCTATAAAATGATTTTTTATTAAGTTTGAACTGCATTTTTCCACTGGTGGTCATTAGAGCGACTTTTACGCTTCAGAATCTTAGGCTTAGTTAGGATCTGAAGTTCGGTTCCCAGTTCAAGCAAAGTTTTATTAATTTTCTTCTTAAATTCTCAGTGCGGAGATCAGATTTGTGTCCAGTAGCCCACGTAATAGTACCTAATAAGGTCGCTCTTTTTACATTTGGGAAAAAAACTTACTGCCTACCTTTCAAGGCGTGCCTATAATATGATAATCTTCTCAAATCTAATAATATGATAATCTCTAACCTACTCTATTAGCTTTAGTCTATGTTGTTTTAATTCTCTTGCTTTCTATTACTTGGTACAAGCCCAGTACGGTTAATTCATCGTCATAGGTACCTACAAGCTCAGATAAGTCATGCAAAGCTATAACACGAATCCTTTAAAACCATTCACAGTTGAGTATCGCCGGCTGCAGGAGTGCGCGACGGGTACGGAACTCAAAGAGCTATCCACGTCAAAACAATCAAGGTTCACGGTACTCTAACTTTAGAGGACTCACGACTTACAGTGAGCTCTGGGGGTCTACTCTGTAAGCACGAAGTCCGTAGTTTCTGCCTTCGTTACGGGCGCTTCCTACTCTGTATTACCTACGGACGCATGATTCTTTTGGGGCTCGAACTAAGAATAAATGACAACACAGTTTAATAATTGTACCTAGTCCCGATGTGTTTTTACCCATCTGAAAATTTAACCGGACACTTGTTTTAATAGATCGTTATCTGGGCTACTTAATTTTATACTACAGGATCTCTGACAAAGGATATACACAAAAAAATATTGGTAATAAGTCACATACACTATATAGCCAGTGCACTCCTTCAATTATCAGAGACCACAGCATGCAAAAATTATACAAAGCAAACTATTAAACTAATATTATGTAACTGGCGGAGCAATAAAAATAATATTCGGACGGAGCCGCTACTTTGTTGACGGAGATAGTGAGTATACCCCTTGTTTTGTAGAGATCCAAAACCGGGGTCAAAGTACTTGTAAATAATAATACCAACACATCTATAGGATTCAGTTTCTAGGTTACGCTTGTAGCGAGTAGTATTTGAATAGGTACATATTGAGTGGTCACCAAAAAGCTGGTGACTGGACTGACTGATATTTGAGCGTAATGTAAAATTTACAAAGCGAACGAGCGACTGCTGGGTAAAAAGAGGTCATGGGTTTGATTCCCTTGTCGTCCAAAGTATTGAAAAGTAAAGAATTCTCAGTAGTAGCTCGCAATTTGGATTTGACAATAAGATAGTATTAGGTAGTAAAAATTCTGCAACTAACAACAAAAATCTAATTGGTGGCTACTGGAAAAAAGTATTGAACAGTTGTTTTACTCTCCGGAACTGGTGGCCAACGGTAATGTATTAAGAGAGTGGTGTCACTGTCCACCAGTGGGGGACAAAGAGATTATTTTTAAACATTGTGAATTATTTTTAAACATTGTGTCACTGTCCACCAGTGGGGTCGAATCGGGATCGGGAATCATCGAGCTCGATCCCTATTATAATATAAAGGACCTAAACATTCTAGGGGTCAAGACAAGACAAGTTGCATTTTGACATTCGAATCGACAAACAAAATGTATGCAAATGACACAAGCTTTCGACAAATCGGGCTGTCACTAATGTCATTTACATACATTTTGTTAGTCGATTCGAATATCAAAATGCAACTTGTCTAGACCCCCTGGTGACAACAACAAACAAACATACTGGTTCAACATTCCCCGAATAGTTAACTAGTGTACCGTTGTGCACCCACGGTTCGCCAAGTAAATATAGCATAAAAAACCTTTTACATCGAATTAAATTAGCGACTCCTCAATTTTAATTAATCTCGTTTCTCAATCGTAAACGAAAATGTTTGACAGAATAAACAGGATTGAATTTAAAATTTGATTAACTAATGGTTTTTAATTAAATAAACTTTGTCGCTGTTGATAAATTTACAAAATATTTATATTCAGTAATTAAAATTTAATTAGCAACAGCGTGCTTCTACGATATCGACTTTATCGTTTTTAGTCGATTTTACAGTAGATTTATATTAATTTTATTGCTAATTATTTGCAAATTATAATAGCAATATTGAACATTCAGAAATAGGTACTATTCCAATAATTAATATTCTTCATTGGATGAATTCAAACAAAAACAAATGGAATAATAAACAACGGTAGCTGGTGTTGACTAAACGTAAACGATTTTTTTCAATTGGATTTATATGCCGACCAGAATTATAATGCTTCTAAATCAACGAGAATTGAATTTGATTAAAACCTCTACTAATATTCAAGAACTTCTATCGATATCAAGTCCACTCGATAAAGTTCCAAAGCAATCGACTACTCGTCTCAAACTCCTATCGGGTGCACCTCTACAAATTATCGATTCAAAATCAAACCGAAAGGACGATAAACTCAATTCTAACTGAATATAAATTGTGGCGCAACTCTAACAATGGCCGAACATTTTCAAAATACATTTGCATATTAATTCATTCTGATAAAAATTAAATGGAAAAAGTTGTAAACAGCGCCGGCTTTTGATCCAATTAACTTTTGTTTGAGGTACATAAACTGAAATATATGTCCCTTGGCACCTATGTTGTTTTAATATTTATTTTGCTAAGTTGAGACAACTAAGATAAATAAAATAAGAAACTTTGGAGTCTATTTTTATTTAAATAATCGAGAAAAATGACACAAGCAAAAAGACTGCAGCAAAAATCAGAGAACATCAACTAAAAACTATTTTCCTACAAGAATTAAGTCCGATCTACCATTGCAGACTAGACTTATGAACCCGCACTAAGTCACTTACTTTTTTATCGTTTTGAAATATTAAACACAGTTCTTGTCAATATTTTTCTCTGGCCTAAAGATTGGCGAAAGCTGTTCGTAATCTATTTTCACTTTCTTCATAGGTATATGTGTGCAAATAAGGTTTCTAAAATACAAGTTAACCCCTGTCATTCTAAGAGAAAACCCGTGGCCTGCAGTTAATGGGTTGATGAAGATGTAATTTTAAAAAAACGTGGTAATATGCAACTTCAGTAATATATATAATTAAATTAGTAGTGTTACTCTAAAAAACTTAAACAAAAACATAATACCAAAAAAACTACCGTTATTAAATCTAAATTACTCACCCCCAGCCATTGGCTATTAGCGTATTACTACCGAAATGTAAGCCGAAAACAAAATCAATTTGGAAAATCGAGTGCCGCTATACAAAATGGCTCCGCCAAGCAAAACAGATGCGTTCTGCAATAAGAATCCGCAAATCTAGAACAGCTTCGGCTTACAATCTTAATTGGCCGCAATTTATCGTGGAAGGTGAAACCAAATGGGCCATAATGGACGTAAAGGGTTTGGGGTCTAATCTTAATTGTGTGGTCGATATAGATGTGAAATCAGAGGCTTGTTTGGTGGCCAACAGTAATGCTGGTATTAGAAACCTTAGGCGATTGGACAAGAATCAGCTGATTGTTTTAGATTCTTGAAAGCCGAATTGCTCTGTTCAGAAATTTCCAAAGCCGGTATTCCGCCTTCTATTATCCGCCGTACTATTATCAAAAATAAACCCTACCTATTTATAATACAACACGCTGGCCAATTGAGACAACCTGAGAACCAGACTTCACAAGTCGCCAGTAAATTTTTTTGCCGTGTAGGTTTCCACAGGTTTGTTTTTGTTCACTTTTTAAATTGTATATTTTTTTAACTATGATTGGTTAGGTATGTTAGACCCCGCGTAAGATGTATTTTGTACTTCTTAAAAAGTCATCATCAATAATAATGAGTACCTCAAACCACAAATGGTACTTAAAAACAAAACCACCATTAATCATGCCTAAGTCGTTACTCAAGACATACTTAAAACGTTTCCAATTATTATTAACAAAAATCATCATATAATTTACATAGCACAGGACACTTACAGACAATAGCGCCATCTGTTGTACGCCAGCAATATGATAAACCGGGCATTAGCAATGCAGATCACGGGCTTGTCCTTTGCAAAAAACAAAGCACAAATTAATGCAATTATGACGTAACGCTGATGGGTCCCTATTTAAATCACGGAGCAGAATTTGTATTAATGATGTTGTAAGCACGTTGTACTCGCCGACTGTGGTCGTTAAATGGTGTAGGTACTGTTACTGTACCTCAATTTTTGTCGAACAATTACGTATGTAGTAAATAGGACATTTGTCGAACAGTTATGTATAACAAAGGACATGGCTAAATGACTGCCTAAGGCATGTATAAGAAAGTCTCACTAGCCCGTAATATTCAAATATTCATTCATTAGTTATTATGTGCTTATGTCAGAAATATGAAATCTGACTCGTTCCAGGTCTGACGTTCATTTATTATTATTATTATCTTTGACTTAAGTTTAAGTCGAAGTTTGTACATATTGACGTAGGATTTTACGATTTGTCCTAAAGATTGTAACATTTAATTGTTACAATCTAAAAAGTCCCTGAAACTTATAATGCAGAATACTAATATTTAGCTATTCAGCATTTTTTTATTACTAGGTTCAATGTTTATACATTGCTTAGGCAGTCGCCCAAACTCAATTTAGCCATGTCATTTACGGGACAGAACTTAAGCACTTTTTGAATAGACATTATTTAAAGTTTGTCGAGTCACAGATATCTAAGCGTAAGGCACTGAGTTCCATTTCCAGGCCGAGCAAAATTATTGGAATTTTATATCGAATACTCAGCTGCACCTCATTATTAGTTGTCTTTTGTCTCCTCGAGCCTCTTATTTCTTGGGAAATCCGCTGGAACTGTGGGTGTACGTTAGAAGATAAACTAAATAAAATAAATAATAAATATCTTGGGACATTTTTACACAGCACCATCTAGTCCCAAACTAAGCAGAGCTTGTACTATGGGTACTAGACAATGGATAATAATATAATACTTATATACTTTTGTTTTTGTAAATACATACTTATAATATATAAGAAACACCCAGACAAACACAAACACCTAAGTTCATCACATAAATGTTTGTGTCTTGTGGGAATCGAACCCACGAAGATAACTCATGACCGGTAAGGGATTTAAAGTAAAAAATAAATACAACACAATAAATTACACACTGTAGTCATTTGTAGCCTTTACTGGTCCTGATAAATGAGAAAAAGTCTAGGTATGGAGAGTTCCGGTTTTCGGATCATCTAATGTTAACGCTTGCTAAACCTAATGCCTAAACTGACTCTTATCTATCCTGCTAATATTATAAATGTGAAAGTTTGAGAGGATGGATGTTTGTTAGTCTTTGACGCAACGAATTTTTATGAAACTTTGACTATTATTTATTATAGCTTATACATGAAGAAACAACGCATAGGATATAAAAAAATCTTTTAGAATGCGAGTGAACCCGCTAGCAACAACTAGTATTATATAATCTATCCTAAATAAGCTCCGCCAGTATAAAGGAACGGCGTATCTGGCAAGAATTTGCTGTAGTAACATGTTATGTTCATGTAAGACTACAACGTAGCTCTCCTTGGGGAACAATATTTAAAACATTAAATGGAGCTTATACAAGGATTATAATGCAATCTAACTTAATTCTTTCGGTTTTTTTTAATACAGCCGTAGCATTTTGATTACTATGTAATTATCTTTTTGTATTTTTTTAGCATTTGCCATGCTATTTAGTTATTTTAACGAAAAAATCGACTGGCGGGCAGGATTCGAACCTGTGTCTTCTGGTTAAATACACCAGACGCTATGACCTCTTATAATCGAAGCCTGCCGATATTTTTCTTTATAAAAATACTATGTAATTTTTAAGTATATAGAACCTATGGATTTACATTAATACGAACCTAATAGAAAGTAGGTATCATAATTGCAAGATGGAACCGCAACATTTTGAACTGCAGATTCAATCATTGTAATAAATTTTGTCAGACAACTAATATCCAAAATGTTTTCTTTTTATGAGTAGCACTCATGAAAGCAGTTTAAAGCTAGAAATGACGTTAATATAAATACTTTATGAAGGTTCTGAACGAAATATTTGCAAGGTTTCATAGAACGCTGCATAGATTTTGTACTTAAATTTTGACCATCATAACATCAATTTGGATGTTAAAACTGACCCTTGTATAATGCATGAGAACATGTTTAGCTATCCGAAGACGTTGCTGTTGCATCGTAAACCAACGTTTATATTGCACTGAACGGCGCTCGTAAAAAATAGTGCGCGCTTCACTTTAATGCGGTAACTTTGTTACGGCTAGGGAGGGGACAGTATCGATAAAATATAGTGATCTTGGATTCTCTTATTGTTTTTTTTTTACAAAATTATGAATTAATTATTTTATTTATTTGCAAAACTATGTACCTGAGCACGGTAAATAACGAAGTTGATATGCACAACAGCTGGACATTATGAAGACGGTATTACCACAGGAAGTAGAGCATACTCCATATTGCCTAACAACAGATTTGCTTCGCGCAATAATGCCTATTATTTTTTTATTGTTACTACCTTACCTTTAGTACCACATACAAGATTGGAAGAAATTTTTCCTACTGATCTCAAAAAAATATTCTGAAGATAGCATCTGATGAGAGATCATAATAATATTATAAAATTATCGTAGCTCGTAGCAAGCGTAGCGCACTGATTGCTACGCAGATGCTACGCGGAGCTTTCTTGAATAAAGTAGTTTTTAGTGTAGTAAATTTTGTTTTTAAGAGTGATAAATCATATTTATATTTGCAAATAGTTCTTTAAAAGATACTTTTACAAGTTAATGTCCTTTTAAAACAAGAAGCAATAAAACCAATCGAATAATTATTAATGTTATCGACTGGTCACCACACTATTTATAGTTTGGCATACAGATAAATGAGTATTTCGGTTCTTAGTGTACGAACATCGAGTATCACTGCGTACTTATTTGTTAGTGCCTTTTTATCTGAGCTTAGCTTGCTCAGGTTTTAGCTTTTATCTTTTGGTTTAAATCCCTCTTGGATGCAAAGATTTTTAGAGACTGAGTATTTTTGATTTGTAATATAATATTTTTATAATATCCTCATTAAATAAATACAAATTTCATTCGGTTTATACCAATTAAAACAGAAATTACCTAAGAAGGTTATTAGATTAGACCATATTTTTTTAAGTCGTTCAAAAATAACAAAACCCGTTCCTGCTGCATAAGGAAGACCTTTTTATATATACGAGTATTTGATAATTAATCGCTATACCTACGCTTTGACTGTTTCCAATTTGAAATCAAAAAGTCATATAACCACCTTTGAATTTGTCTCCTGATATGAAATCTACCTTTGAATCCTGTATGATAATAGTATCCATAATAAAGAACAAAACTAGGATAATTTGTGAATTTAGACAAAACTTTTCTTCTTCTTTCTTCTTTGAAGTGCCTCTCTGCAATGACTGGAGCTTGGCTATCATTTCAGAAAACTTTTATGGTACAACATTTTATTTTCATAACAATTTTGTTTGCTGTGTCAATTCAGAGGTCAAGCAGAGGCCTTGACCAATCAAGGTCAAGTTTAAGTACACTTTTATGGCAAATATTGAACGATGTTTTATTTTGTTATCAGATTTATTTTGTACAAGACTGGTTTATTATGTTTTTGAGAATAAATTTCATGTCAAAGATGTTTATGATTAATCGTTTGGGTAATTTGTTTACCATAAAGGCGATAAGGCCAAATGTATTAAAAACTAGCTTCCCGCCAGCGGCTTCGCCCGCGTGGTCTTATAATTTTTTCCCCGTTTTTGCTACATTTTTCATTACTACTCCGCTCCTATTAGTCGTAGCGTGATGATATATAGCCTATGTTACTCGGGGATAATGTAGCTTTCCAAAGGTGAAAGAATTTTTGAAATCGGTCCAGTAGTTTCGGAGCCTATTCATTACAAACAAACAAACAAACAAACAAACAAATCTTTTCTCTTTATAATATTAGTATAGATACTCCGCAGTTGTATGGCACATTCCATATGCTTGCCTACATATTCGATTTAATAAAAATAATGCTTTATAATTTAAAAAAAGAATAAGTTCTCTTCTTGTATTCCTATTAATTATCAGTCGCTTACAACGATGAAGAAAAACAACGTGAGGAAACTTGCATGCCTGAGAGATTTTCTCGACGGCGTGTGAAGTCTGCCAATTCGCATCAGGCCAGCGTGGAGGACTGATAGCCTAACCCCTCTTGTTTTGTGTAG
Organism: Acronicta psi; assembly: GCA_946251955.1. Lineage (NCBI taxonomy): Eukaryota > Metazoa > Arthropoda > Insecta > Lepidoptera > Noctuidae > Acronicta > Acronicta psi. The sequence continues at coordinate 785,364 of OX276475.1, read as the reverse complement.
AAACCTGTACCCGTAGTAGGACAGTTAATGGATTGATGGTATTAAAGTTCTTTGCACTCGCTCACTTGTATAGTCGTCGTAAGACTAGGCGTTAGTTATTTCGGTCAGGTTAAAAGGTTTAGGTAGCCAAAGAAATTGTTATGCGTTAAAGTGTAATATTACCCCTTCCAACGTAACCTAACCAGTAACAGATACAATGGAAGAATTGACTGCCTCAATGATCTAGTGGTTAACGCAACTGCTACGCCAGAGGTCTTGGGTTCAATTCCCGGGTCAGTGTTGGGATTTTTGTGAAATACCCAAAAGTAGCGCACAATTTGAATGATAGTGATGGCAATAGACTCACTCCCTATTACATGGAACCTAAACACATTCATATTAATATAATTTATAACGATTATATCGGCTGTGTGTGTGTGTACACGTACAGCAGTAGGTATACGTAATACTTTATGTAAGAAGTGTGAACAAACTGGGTGTGATCGCCGCCCTACAATATTCAATCTTCCGAGCTTGGCGCTGAAAGTGTTAAATATTCAATACTTCGGCTCGTTTCAACTCAATTTCCAAAACTTCCCGACGTACTTAGTACTTACATACTTATCTCCGCGCTAAGTTTAACTGGTTTTGTAGAGTTGAAAGTAACTAGGTATGTAGGTAATAATTAAAGATTCTCAAATCGAACTATTCCATAGAATATTAATTTTAGTGAAAGAAAACTTTTTAAGTGAATCGTAATAGCTATCTTCATATTGACGTTAAGATTTTGTTAATACCTACTTAACTACGTACTTTTTAAATTATCATTGGGTGTATTATGATTGTATGAATATTGAAGCTTAATCACACGCTTCAAGCTACACGTATCTTTCCGATCTCATGTAACACTTTATCATTATCATACCAGCCAAAACAGGTACACTGCTGAACAAAGCCTCCCCCGTAGACTACCACAGGGACCAATCATGTAACACGTATGTACACATATTTTCCACAAATGTAATTTACACATCAAAACTTAAAAAAAAATCTCAACGCGGGTCATATATTATAATCGAGGGGCTCGTGGCTAAGCTGTAACTACGCTGATCAACCGGTCTGCAAGGTTAAGCTACGCTTGCCGAGGTCAATCTGTGGATGGGTGACCATTCTTAACACATCGAGACCCCTCGGTGCCTCGGAGAGCACGTAAAGCCGTCGGTCCTGGTTGTCATACGAACACTTACGATAATCGTTAGTGGTAGTCAGAAGCACAAAAAGCCTGACAACCAGTCTATCCTTCGAATATCGGTATTGCCTAGAAATTGGGTTGCGGAGGTCTGATGGCAGTCGCTCCGTGTAAAATACTGATATTCAGCCGCATCTGGTTAGACTGGAAGCCGACCCCAACATGGTTGGGAAAAAGGCTAGGAGTCATCCTCCTAGCCTTTTTCCCAACCATGTTGGGGTCGGCTATTATAATATTTTATATAATAATTTATTCACTCATATTTCTCTTTTACAGGTACCTAATTCAACTGAAAAACCTTAGCCAGCGTATTTTTAAGCAGGTAAGATAAAGCATATTATGTTTTAAAGATAAACATCAACATAATTATATTTAGTAGTAAACAGATATTTTAAACACACTGTTACAAGTTAATGTTTTGTGAGTTTGGGTATAAAAAATATAATATGGTTTAGTATATAAACAGCATTAATTAAATAATTATGTTACTCAAAATTTAAACGACTACCTAACTATTATTTTGCATTCTTAACTTGAACCTACTAAAATACCTTGAATACGATCCCAAATTTTACTAAGAAACTTTTTACTAGAAATATTTTATTTAATAATTGTTAGGTTATCGTCTTACTAACCATATAGTTAGCTAAATAAATATATTTGCATCTAGGTACATCAAATAATATGGGGTACTTACCCTTCTAAACTATAGGTAGGTATTTTATTCGAATGTTTCAAATCAATACATCTAACTATGAAAACACATATCAGTACTATACATATATCCATTGCAACATTGTGAGCTAACTATGGCACGTGGCGTTGCCTGGCTTCAGGCTCGCACAGGTTGATAATTCGACGAATGTACGCAATGCTCCTGCCAATTAGCGAGTGATCGCTATGTACACGCATTGTAGTCTGGAACGGCTTAGTGTTCATGATTACATGATAAATGTGAGTACCTGCGATATGTAGAGTTGTTGATTGGAATAACTGCCGTGTTAGCCTAGTCCTGGGTTGGATTCCCAGAGACGTTAATGGGTTCTCCTTGAAATTATCAGCAGCAGCTCAGTTTTAATTTATACCTGGTTATTGGGAATAGACTCGCACCTAGTACATGGGACTTAATACCAGCAAGCTGTGCACATTAATACGCCTCTGTTTAACCCTTCAGAGTTACACAGGCGTGATGGTATGCATGTTTAAGTTAAACCACATAGCTAATTCATATGTTACAAAATTACAGTTCCAAATGCAGCAGACGTGTGTTCAGCTTAGGTGCTCACCGGAGCGGTCACGTGAGCGCATGTTGGCTCGGAGATTAGCCCAATCTCCTAAGTGACGTGCACCGAAGCACACAGGTGTGGGCTCAGCATTAACTAATTACTATTAATGAATATCAATAATAGGTACATTTTTTATTGAACAATGATCAATTAACTTCTAAAGTAGGTAATAGAAATGACGGCGTTAATATATTTTTGTAGGGATAGGTTTAAAATAGGCTATTTTTTTTAATCTTAGTTTAACCACTTCCAATTGAACTAAAAAACAACAATATCATTGGACACTGTAGTAAGCATTTTGATCAGATTCAACAGGGTCGGCTTTAAAGTTTGGAAATAATTTATTAATCTTGACTCGCCCTCTGATCCCCTGAGCCGTTTCCGTACCAAAACCGTTTCCTTATACTTAAATCGAATGTTATTTTATCACCATCATATCAGCCAAAAAAGGTCCACTACTAAACAAAGGCTTCCCCAGACGGCCTTGGCCTTGGTGGACGGCCTCAAACGAAATGGACCGATAACCTGTATCGGTCCATTTCGTTTGAGGCCGTCCACCACTGCGCTTTTTGGTGCACGTTCTCCACTCAAGAACCTTGAATGTTATTCATCAGTATTATAATAAATCAGCAAACAAGACGTGTTATTTCCAACCCAGATATGATTAAAGCAAATGGAAATATTTTGCTTGCAACACATCTACGCCGCAGTAATTCTGTTAACCTCACAGCAGATATCAAAGCCAGCTCATCACGTACCAAGAACAAACCGGCACAGAACAAAATTAAGTACGAAAAGCGTAACTACTTAAGCTAATATAAGCGTCCTAACGAATGGAACACAGTGAGAAATGTAAAAGCACTTGTTTGTATGCAAATTCTTATTTGTGGAGCGGGACAAAAACTCTGTGGACGCAACCGACGGGGACTGGGCATAGGGCGGTGTCATACAAATGCGCTTGAATCTCAAAGGTTCACGTCTGCTAGGTTGAAAATTAGTCAATCGCTGACATCTTTTGATCATTGAAATAAATCAACTTTTTTTTTACGGATTTTATCGCGTTATATTGATATTATTTTAATCCCGACGTTTAAAAAGTAGTTTTATTTCAATGTCTAGTATTCGCGTAAGTGTCAGAAATCTTTTGATCAATCATAGATAGTAACGTTACACACCATCACGCTTGTATTTCCCGAAAGGTTAGGCAGAGGTGTAGTAACGTAACCCATAGTTTGCCAGTATCTTTAGGTCCCGTATATATGATAGGCGGCGGGTCTATTTACATGAAACGGGCATGATGCTAAAGAGACAATCCAATAACACTGCTCGACCTGGGAGTCAAACTGAGACCTTTGGCGTAAGTCCTTGAAAGCGGGACTTACTACTACAAGAACAACGAGGCAGTCTTGTAATAAATTACCTATATATTACTTACTATATATCATTAATATAAAACAGAATAGTAATTATACAGAATTGTAATAATAGAGAAGTTTGGCATTCACTACACCATTTAGACATAATAATCCCATGATAACAAGGGTTAAAGTACAATTTTCGTTTTTAATTACAACCCAAAATCAGAATATATTTGGGCCTCTACTCTCGTCTACTCTTCGCTAAATCGCTCAGCCACTACGCCCGTCATGTCTTCGCTCGGCTAGGTAATAATACTAAGCACTGTCTAAGCTAAGCAACTTCGTGTTAAAGGGAGGTTCCCCTACAATAATCCAAGGTATGCGTAACCGTAGCGTGTTGCGATCGAAATACAGATAGGCAGAACGCAACGTTTCCTTTGGCGCATTCCTGATTTTATTGAGTCTGTGATCATAAAGTTCTTGGCTGTATATTTATGTTGGTAATTTTAAAAGTAATCTAAAAAAAAATAAGATATGCCATGTTTGGTTTATGATCCAAAGGAAATTTTCTATGAATCATAAAATTGTCCCCGATGTTTATGATGTCCATGGGAGGCGGTTACCACTTACCATCAGGTGGGCCACCTGCAGCTCGTCTGCTACTGTAAGCAATAATATTTTTTTATATATCAATAAATTTGTATTTATTAATGCGAAAAAAAACTAATCAGAATTTTGAAACGAATGTGAACTTTGGGGAATTCATTAAAACAGCACTGTCTTTTTGAATTCGTGTGCGTATTAAATTAATTGACACGCTCTTAAAACCATGAATGCAAACATCGCACGGTATACCTAAGACGTTTTCTCGACGCGAGAGCTCGTTTTCTCAGTCGACTATAGCCTATCCTCTGCCATTCTGAGAAGATATCCGGAGACTAAAAAGAAATAATAAATCAATAAATCTTTTGAATTTTTGAATCTTTGACTAAGGACAGTCAAGGAGTAAATTAAGATACTAAGGCTTAATATTCAGAGGCGACGCTAAGCGTAAAGTAACGCTTCCGTATGTTAAATTTTTATTACAATATGACATACGGAAGCGTCGTAAGCTTACGCTTAGTGTTGTCTCTAAACGTATCGTAGGACATATTATTCAAAATTTATCATCTTTTGTATTTTATCGTATAAGGCGTACACTGTATATGGTGTTAATCATATACATATGATGGTACCATTCACAGTTCATCTAACAACGGAATGGGGAAGACAATTGCAAGAGAAACATATTCCCCTTCGTCCGTAACTTCTCTTATAAACTTAACACAGTATTAAGGATCAGGTTCCAAGTGACTCAAAAGCTCTTAAGGTGCTTAAATGTAATAGAAATTCTATACTTTACGTTTGCCACGGTATACGAAACGCGTTTGAGAACTTCACACTTCCCGAAAGTTTGAACGTTGAAAAAAAGATGAGAGAGCAGATTCATTGTATACGTGTTCAGTTGTAGAGATGAAGCGCTACATATTGTTTGTCTTATTATTACTAGTTTATACCTTCTCGCCTATTCCGTGAAGAGTTCGTGATATGTTTTTAGATCACATAATTTTATAGGGGCGAATAGTTTACGGGTATATACGTTTTTACCTACCAAAACAGGGCGAACATATTGCTATTACAAGAACAAATATGACAGCTCCAAAGAAAAGGGTAAGGGTTATATTCTATACTCTGGTAGAAAACAAACTTTAGATTCACCTGATGATAAGTTTGAAAGTTATTAATAAAGGACGATATAACGATTGTACATCAAACGTATGATACGTTTTTGGGTGACCATAGCTACCAAAAAATCAATTATTAAATGAATCAAATCAAATCAAATCATTTATTTGCTTACTAAGTGTACAAACAGGTCTTATTACTTAATAGTGGTGCTTAGAACTTAGCGGCCTTTTGCAGGCGTTGCAAATTTGAGAGATAACATGTTATTTCAAGTATGGTATAGCTAAATTTATAGACATATAAATGTTTTTTTTTTTAGTTAATAACGTACTAGTAAAAATAATGTTAGTTAAAATATTTATTCTGTCGCCATATTAATTTATATTTATTATTAGATAATTTTATTTATTAATATTGTTTTGTTATTGTTTTTTTGTGTTTAAGTATTCTTCAATGGAATAGTAACATTTCTTAATAAGAAATTTGTTTTTTTGTTGAATATATGGAATTTGGTTTCTTTTTTAATTTCTTGTGGTAATTTGTTATATATTCGTATTGCCATGTATTGTGGACTTTCATTTAATATTTTTAATCTTGATGGTGGTAGATAAAGTCGATTTTTGTGACGGGTGTTGATGTTGTGAGTTTCCTGTACTTTGGTGAACGTATGAATATGTTTATGTACAAATATGCATATGTCATGTAAATAAATAGATGGAAGTGTTAGTAGTTTGTACTCTAGAAAGTAGGGCTTACAACTTTGTCTGTTGTTTAAATGAGCTAAGATTCTTATACAATTCTTTTGGATGACAAATAATTGTTGAATGTTAACACTGTTTCCCCATAACATTATTCCATATCTTAGAAACTTATTTTGAAACAAAAATCCAACTGCGTTAAAAGTACTAACTAATAACCAAAAATCTAAAAAACCAAACTTTATGTATGAAAATGTATTGCAAGCGGGACAAGCTATTTGTCCAATCTAAATTATAAACAAAATTATTTCTTTAAGTACACTCGTGCCGAGTCCTTAAGACGAATCAAATGATGTATCATTTATCGTAATCAGTTGAGCCTTTAAGTAGTTACGAGCGGACATAGGAACGGATATACATACATAATACATACACGTCAAATACATAACCCTCCTTCGGCAGTCGGGTAAAAACACGTCGTCATTTATTTGCCGATAGCTAAATAGATGTGTAAATCTGTAAATTATTCTTATTGCATTCCTGGATCAATATTAGGTCTGTAGATGTACCTACTTTAGTAATGCACCTTATCCAATATGTATGGCGGATTCGTTTAAATGAAAATGGGGACAAGATCTGGAACATCTTGATTTAATTTTGATATTCCGTTCAACGGTCTTCGATATGATCTGTGAGACGAGCAAATATAAGTTAGTAGATACTTATTTTATTGAACGTCGTCGCATTCTACAGGCTTGTTACTCTAGTGTGTTACTACTAGCTACACACGAGGTCCTGGGTTTGACTCTAGCAGTGTTATTGTGCTTCTCTACAGCTCGAAAATTAGATTTGTTCCCAATAAATGGCTATAGACATATATGACACCTAAATATACCACCGAACTGTCGATGTACCTACTTTAGTACACCTCTGCCGAACCCTTCGGAGAATACAGGCGTGATGGTATGGTCTGGGGTGAGTCACTAGTACGTAAATAAAAGCTAACATAACAACACCAAATTACACACTTTATAAACGACTCCAGTGTAAAATCCCTAATTAATCCCACCCGAAATTCCTCCAATACATCCAACCCTACTAAAATAAAAGTCACAAAATCCCACTCATTAACTCAACCCAGGCTGATCTCGCGATTGGTTTTTGAACTAGTTTATTTAGATTGTAAAGTGAAGGCGATCGGAAATTCCAAAGTTGTCCAAATTGGAATAGTTAGAGTCCGGGACGCCCAAACGTTGGGTAAAGCTTCACGCCCACTAGCTAGATCATTATCATATTAAATTACATAATGTTCTACACTCAGATTAATGGATGTGTTCTTTTAGATGAGGGTGTCGGGTGACGAGAAATTATTTATAAGTTTATAATTTTAATCCAGTGTGACTAAAAACAATATTTGTATCAACTCTAGAAAACATAGTAGGTAAAACAATTTTTAAAATTTTTGTCGGTATTTGTTTTTATATGGATTATGACTGTGTTTTCTTGTAGTTGAAATCGAGAGTCAATGCTATACTGGAGAGGAACAGCATCAGAACTGACTGGTTTATTTAGATTTTAGATCTGACAAGTATTTTATTGATACACTCCTATTCTAATAAATATTATGTGGTATATGTTTCTTGAACCTAAAATACCGTAGTATACATAGAAACTATTACAGGTAACTTATTAATAGATGGACAGCGATTAAAAACAGTGACTACACTTGATAAATCACTATCATAATGAAATTCACTATCAAATACGGATAAAACACATTGGCAACCTACAGATTTATGTGGCATACGCAACATCAGCCCATTATATCAAATGCCAATCGAGAGATTACACGATATCGAAAGTGATTGAGCTCAATCCCCACTAAATACTTCCCTACATTCAATAACCAGGGTATTGCAATATCGGTTTGCATGCTGGCTGAATACTGCCTATCTACTATGTCAATAATATGCCAATCGGTTTACTTGTCAATGAGGTATAAAGTAATTCCAATCAAGACAATAATTGCAAGTTGGTGTCACACTAAATTACTAGAACACAGTCATGTAGGTAATGTGCATATATGTGTCTTCTAATCACAATTGCAGTGAAGAAAAATATGAATGAAAACTGATAGAATTATCATAAAAACAATTTAAATCTTAATTAGCTTACAAAATTAGTCAGGGCAATCTATATTATGGCTACCCTTAATTTACAGAGTTTTTTTTTATAAATTATGATTGGATAATAAAGTATGTCACTCACTTAATGCTTCATCATTTCATCTGTTCTTAAACTTATTATCTACTTTGCTTAAAAATAAAAGATATTCATTTAAAATAATAAAGGGTATAATTTATAAAAACCTAAAATACATTCTGTGGTAACGAATGGAAGTAGAACTGTCTGTTACACTCTAGTGAACACAGAGCTTTAGAGAGCGTTATTTTATGACGTACGTTCCGTAAAATAAATGTTCACGTTTATTTTAACATACGAAATAATGTGATGTCTAGTCTTAATAATGCAATGCTTACGAATATCGTAAGTACTTGGTGGATATCATTTATTAAGGTTTATTAAGATATCAATTGAATTGTTGGGTTTTCTTTTACAACTTCAAATAGTGTTTTAAATAAAAATACTTTCACAGACAATCGGGCATACACTTTCCGAACATTATACATTCAAACTTCCGAGATAATTCTCGGAATGTAGGAGAAGATTTTACCCGTAGTTTCACTCGCTCTCCTAAAGGATTACAAGTACTAGATCGGTCAGTAAAATTTTTATTGTGCTTATACCTATACTTTACCTGATCAAATCCAGAATCCTGACTTTCTTTACACTGGTGCGATTACACCAATTACTTACTGCATGCAATTTAATTTTAGTAAAAGATATTCACACTTTATAATTATCGAGTGGTGTGGTAAAAAGCGATGCTGTCATTATCAGTTACGCTCTAGTCAACTCGTGGATTAAAAGAGCCTGATTTTACGATGTTTGCTTGTCAATTATTTATGTTAAGCTTTCATATTTTATGTAGTGAGTTGAATTTCTAATTCTATTGTCTCTAAATTCCCAGTTGCTGCTAATAATTTAATAAAAACCAAATAACACCTAGCTCACTTCACGCTCAGTAAATGTAGACCAAAGAGACAGTAAAAATAAAATTGATTAAAAGTAAACACCCTGGCTGGGAGCGTTACGACCTAGTGAGTTTTAACCTTTACGTTACGACGTGTGGCAGTACTTTCTTTGCACGTTACGCCATAACATTTATTTTATTCAGAATAGAGTCGTTTGTGCGTATTTCAGTTTCTAGCGAATGGAGTGAGAATTCTTCTATTGATATTCATAACGGTTGTTAGAAAAGGAAATACATTGACATGCTATTGAATATTACATTTTATTGTAAAGGGTTATTGTATGAGTTTGTAAAGGAAATGAGAGCACTTATATTTGATTTTGAATTGTTCGCAGCACTTAATATTCTTTAAACTATAAAGAATTAGTGGATATGTGGTTTGATCATGTAAATCTAAACTATAAAAAGTTAATTAATCACAATTAAATTTTCTAATATAAAAGTAAACAACAAATAGGTATTGAAATTCAAAATATACACGCACACAAATTCTTTACAGAATTATGTAACATTAATGAAAGAATGTATAAGTCGGTCACGTCTGTATATTTTTGTGACGAAACTGGCACAATGGCGCGGTAATCTAGGGGTATACTCGCAAGTGCCATTGTTTGCGAGTCGCTGACTAGGTCGCGCGGTACACCGTAGTGAATGATTACCCCTAAATAACGAAAAACAAGTTTTAAAGATGGAAATAAAAATTAAAGTTAAAAACCGACTAGGAAAGCAATTACGGTCACAAACTGGACAGTTTAACAACAGTTCCTTATGTTGTTGATTTCAGTTCAGTAAATTGTCTATTAGAAAGTACAAGCTTTGTGTCACAATACGAAATTTTGTTTTTTTTTAGACCTAAGTTGAAATGAAACGACTAATCCACTTCAGACATTCTGACGCAACGTTTTACGAGTATGCTTAAAATTTATTCGAACGTATTTCTCTCAGTGTGGCCGTACCAAAAATGTTACTCATTTACGTGCAGCGAGTAAAGCTGTTTACTTGTGTGACAAGCGAGGCTTTCTGTTACACCATAGTCATCCGTGGCCTCGTAATAAAAAATATTGTGAACTATAAAACTTAATTATTTTATATTTTGTATCTAAAAAAATTTTAAATTTTTCAGTTTTCAGCTTTAAGATTTTTTTATGGATTCTTTATTGAAACAAGTTGTCACCTGCTTAAACTTTCAATTACAAGTTTTAAGATCCAAAAGTACGATTAAAAATACGTGTGTAATTCTGATGTTGAAACACTTTGCTGCTACATACTTCCTTACTTTATACGGTAAAGCAAATAATGAGTTTTGCCAACGATATTTACGTTATCTTCTTTCAAAAATAACTTCCTAGAAGCGTAATGTTATTCAAAAACGTTACTTCCGTAATTCATTAGAATTGATTTGATGAATTATGTATCACATTTTCGTTACTACGAATCAAACAGTGTTTTGTAAAGTGAAAGGGTTTTGAGTAACATTTTCATGAATATAGATTTTAATCGGAGAGAGATAACGTGGACCACTGTACATTAAGGAAATCAGACAAAACAAGACTTTAAATGAAATAAATGTCATTTGGAATAAAAAACCATGTTTAGGCTTAATTCACATTTAAAAAGGCAGCAACTCCAAAAATACAAAAAAAAACGTCATCCCTTTAATTTAAAGCGATAGATTGAAATGACAGCAATATATTGTTCGATATTCTCAATAATATCGATCTGTAGTGCAGAGATCTGTAAAATATAAATAACAAACAAACAAAAACAGATTACACTATGGTGTAACAGGCGCCCCAAAAGAGTTCGCATATTTGGTACACCACATCCGCATCAGCGAGCCGTCGGTGTGAAAGAATCCTCATCGTGGCTCCGTTAATTATAACCGAACGCTCCGGGCTATTCTACAAATCGTCTTTTGTGTTCGTTATTGGAGGTCCTACAGGAACATAATAGTTTTGATAATAATAGAGATTTTGTTTTATTAAAATTTATAATTATATTTGAAACTGTTCTTCATAACATACCATCACGCCTGTATTCCCCTAAGGGCTCAGCTCAGCTCCTAGAAGGACAATTGGAACACTGACTTTATATCTAGAAGTTCATGAAGCAGCTGCATGAAATTTGCTGCGAGCGACTATATCGACGCTCTGTTAAAAAGTTTTCGTGGTCAATGTTTAGTTCCGATACGTTTGACGATCTACGACCGACGATACGTGGTCTAGTGTCAGTACCAGACTGCTGATCACGAGGTCATGGGTTCGATTCCTACAGGACACAAGCATTTAACTGATGAACTTAAGTTTGTGTTTGTCTGGGTGTTTCTTTAATATTATAAGTATGTATTTACAAAAAAGAAGTATGTAAGTATTATATCCCTTGTCTAATACCCGTAATACAAGCTTTGCTTAGTTTAGGACTAGATGGTGCTGTGTAAAATATCCCAGGATATTATATATAGGTCAATTCACCTATAAATAAAGTAATACACTCCGATAGAAAAGGTATTTGCAAGCGTCGTAAACAGGACAGGAGGCATCATGCTCAGTGGCTGTACCAATCACCCCATTCATGGATCTTCTCACGTAGACGTCACAGTAGGCGAGCCAAAGTTTTGATTGACGCAAAGCCGGTAACACAATCTATTCGGCTGCATCTGCAACCTCAATCATGTGTGGAATTTACCAAAGATTTTGATTTTGGTTAGCTTGAACTATCCGATTTAGCGTGAAACCTTTGTTAGAGGCTTTATTGTTGTAATTTTTTCCGTTGTTTTTAAATGCCGATAAACTATATTTTTTAACGACTTAAAAAAAGGAGGTTCTCAATTTGACTGTATGTTGTTTTTACGCGATTTCGCGATCAATAGCTAACAGATAATATTATTTACTGTATAACAAAGTTTAAAACAACCCCCTCCCCCTTGTTTCAACAATATCAGAAACTCTCGGATCACTTTTGTTTTTCTTAAATCTTACGAGGTCCAGAGATATTAAACTCTCGATGTAATTCGGGAATTACTACCGCTCTCATATTTAAGAAAATGTTTTGTTAGGTCGACTGTACAGAATCCTTGATGAGACGAAGATCGTGTCTTACCAAAATATCCAGTAGGATTTCGTTGAAATTATTAAAAATATGTTTTATCATATAATTGAAATGAATATTGTTAATGAATTAATTATTTTGGGTTATTGGAACCATACAATTGCCTTATTATTATACTAGCATTCCGCCAGCGGCTTCGCCCGCGTGGTTTGGGTATTTTTTATAACTTTCATCCCCTATTTTAACCCCTTACAGCTCTTTCTTCGCATTAAAAAGAGGCCTGTGTCCTTTCTCAGGCTCTAGAGAGTCTGTGTACCAAATATCATTTAAATATATTTTTAGCGTGAAAGCGCGACAGGATTAGTAATTTTCATTATCTGATTACTGAAAAATATTCATACGTAAATTATACCATCATACCTGTATTCCCCGAAGGCTTAGACATCGGTGAACAATAGTGCCTCTGCCTAACCCTTCTTACAATGTGTGGGTGAACATTAGTTTACCCACAGTCCGCCGGTATGTTATATTTTAGGTCACAAAGCCGAACTCCGAGCTGTTACTGATAATTTTATAATAAAAAAACATTTTCTTAAATTCTACTTTAAAAAGATATCAGAGATATCCCGGAAAGCCATTTTAAAATGTCATCAATTTCCATAGCGCCCCACTAGGTACTGTCACAAGCTATAAATATTCGAAAGTGGGTTACACCAGTCCCAGCGCCGTTATTCAAACTTTCAAATTCAACTTTGAATAATAAAAGTTGGACTTAATTATGTTACCGTTTAGCCGTGAGACTCGGTTAGGCCTCCGAGCTGTTAGAAATTGATCGTAAATGCGTACTTTTTTAATAAATTCTTCCTCTGCCACGCCCTGGTATTGTCAGGGTGTTCACAGATTTTAAGGGTTGGTAGGATTGATGTATTCCAAAATCAAAATAGTTCTGGGGGGGCTAGACAAGTTGCATTTTGTCATTCGAATCAAAAACAAAATGTATGAAAATGACATTAGTGACAGCCCGGTTTGTCGAAAACTTGTGTCATTTCCATACATTTTGTCTGTCGATTCAAATGTCAAAATGCAACTTTTCTAGCCCCCCTGTTGTGTTTAAAAAGCATAATATACATGCACATAATGTATGTCGATGAAATGTCGAGTCTAGTTGCACGGTTTCAAATTAATCGTTTCCTATGTAGAAGAACCGGCAAGAAACTTCATGTATAAATGTTTATGTTTTCTTTGAACGGTAACAACCGAAAGCGTTCTTAGTAAACAGATTTTCTTGAAGCCATGATTCGAGAAAATCTCGTTCATCCAATTAATCATGACCTCTTTTCCGATTAATATAGTATGGGCGCAACTTCCATTGGTCTAAACGATTTAAAATTGGGTATATTGCAGAAGTTAAGAGACTTTGATATATTTTAATTTTGACTTTTCATCGCAAATTTTCACAATAAGGCAATAATGCTGTCCACTGTATATTTCATTTCCGAAATACTCACATGACATACTTCACCAACCTAATTCTTTTCACAATGACACTCGTTTTAATAAAACCGCTTCGGCTGGATTTCACTTTTAAATTCACTTGTGTGACATTCGCTCTCGAATCAGAACCACTCGAAAAACGTTCCAGCATTCAAACGCTGACTCGGCTGTTACAGACGCTCAATGAATTTATCTAATAGCACATTCAAGATTCCACATGTGTTTAAACTGTGATATGTGATAAACTGTCTGAGAGTTTAACTAACTTCAAATTAAAAGGGGGTTATTAATAAAGCTAAATTCGATCTGTAGGCACGTCTCTTCTTCTAGCACCAGATGGACGCACGGTTTTAAAGGGTCGCAGTCTTTAAGGTCGGCTCGATTACTCGGCTCGCGTCGGTGACAGACGGTTTTAAAGACCGCGGTCTTGCGGTGACACACGGGCGAGCAAACTCGCCGAGCCACAAGTAAGTATGGCAGACTTACTCGTCTATCCGGTCTTATACGCACGCCCTAGGAAGCGAAGAGAAGCTTCGCCCTCGTCAAGGTCGTACTGATATTTCCAATCTCATGGCCATATGTCAACCTATGTGGTTTAGTAGTTCGAGTACCAGACTGCTGATCACAAGGACGATTCGATTCCCACAGGTCAATATCAGTATTTGTGTTTGTCTGGGTGTTTCTTCTGTGTTAAGAATGTATTTACAAAGAAAAGTAGGTATATAAGTATTATATCCATTGTCTAGTACCCATAGCACATGCTCTGCTTAGTTTGGGACTAGATGGTGTTGTGTAAAATGTATCCTGACCCAGGATATTTATTTATATTTATAAAGGGCAAGAGAAGGCAAGTATGATTTTAGTCGGTAAGAATCAAGAGATACCCTGCCAGCCACACAGGAGGGAGGGAACCACGAGGGTTTTCCTTTTCCCAAAAAAAATCTCTTCTTACTGTATCGTCAGTAAATGGAAGAGAAGATGAGAGAGTAAGAGAAAAGATGTATTTCGCTAAGCGCACAGCACTTTCTGTAGCAGCTATTAGGTCTTGATGAGTGCAGGTGTCGGGGCACGCTGAACATGACAGCCTAAGGGCCATATCTTCCACTGCAGCACACTTACAAAATAAGTTAATGCCATTGGAAGAACTCACGCGCGTCTCGAACCTGCGTGTAGTAGGTACACCGAACGCTTTAAAAACGTATTTGTGCTTGTTAATTCCTCCACCGAAAATAGTTTCAAGTCTAATTACGTAATACTTTTATTATAGGTAATTAAAATTGTATCTTTTACTACTTCGAAATATAGATATAATAGGTATACCATGAAAGTTTATTTAATTGATTGACTTTATTATAATCATTGTTTTAAGAAGTAACTAAATTGTGATAGGTACCTATTTCCTGCTAAACGTTAAACAATGAGTTTTTCCTTCAGGACGCTAGACCTGTTCTTGAATTTTAATCGAATCTTTAAATTGGGAATCGAAATACAAAAATTCCTTTCTTAATACTTCACAAGAAATAGGCCTAGTTTTCTTAATAAACGTTTGGAAGTCCTTTGTAAAGTCAGAGTCCAACTAGTTATATTAATTTAACCATGCTTTACAGTACTGACTAGAGCCTCATTATTTTATGCTAGTGCAGTGAACCATTTTATTGGACTTTTCTTGCAATTATAACATCTATGTACCTACTATTTACTGAAGCGAAAGACTAAATATAAACAACTAATATCTTGTTTCCAGAGAAAACACCGCGGAAGTTTGTTTACATTTTGGTGCGTGCTTAAGTTAATATACCAAGTTCATGTTATTAATATTTATTATAATTGCTAATATTGTACAATATAATAATTATTATGTTCGATGAAAGAACTCTTATTTAAAAAGCGTATCCATGGAATTTCTTACCGGATTTTTCTCTATAGGACCAATTATTTGGAACCGTGTATCTAAACTGTTTGTCTATTGAACTGTCTTTTAATAGACAAACTTAATTACTTACTAACTTAAAACTTTATTTATTTATTTATTTATTCAAATTGGTTCACTAACAATTTCTTACACTGGTATTGTGACAAAGTATTGTTAGAAAGCATAATATGAAAGTGTAACAATAATTAAAGGTAATTGCTATACTAATTTATATTAATTTACGCTCTTATACACCTCGAAAGATCAAAACAGGAGTAAATATATGACGTTAAGCATGGATGTTAATATTACAAATTAACCTAAAATAGTAAGTATTATTAATATTTATATATACCTTTTTTTAATACTGTCAATATTGTTCAAATGTTCACTCAAGAATATGGTAAAGATAAACAAATAAATAATACTAACCCTGCTATGTCACCAAGCTCCTCGCAAAAAAGGGTACTCAACCTTCTTACATAAAGATGTTAAATAAAATTCAATAGCTAAGGGTTAAAGGTCCCCGATCCACATTACTTTATAGGTGGGGATCCTGGACGCTGACACGTCCACGATTTTCAATTCGCGAGAAGTTTATTTACAGTACAATCCAAATGTATTGGCTAAACGGCTTCGAGTGGACCGGGAGGGCCATATGGGCCGAATGGGCCATAGTACCGAACTGCGCTTGTTTATGTTTGGGATGGGTAATGAAATGGCTTCAACCCATCCCAAGAGCCCTTTTATGGATAGGTGGAGCAAAAATATAGCAAAAGAAATTTAAAGCTCTTTTTTGCCGCGCTATAAAATATTCTTGAGCCGCTTGAAGCGCGCTTCGAAAATGCTCGCAAGAAAAGAGCTATAAACGTAAAAAGCTAAATTCATGAAATTGAAGCTTTCTTCTATTTGTTGGATCTAAAGTGGATCTGGCGTAATATTAAATTGTCGTTAGTTTGGCACGACGAGTTTGGCTGGATAAACCGCGGATTTTGCATTAGGTTTTGTCTCATCCATTGATAAATTACATTTTGTGAGCAGGCACTGTGTTATCTACTAACGACACAAGTTTACCTTATCTGTCAGATAAATCCATATCTATACTTATACTAATAATGAAGAGGAAAGATTTGATGTTTTGTTTGTATTGAATAGACTCTGAAACTACTGGACCGATTTGAAAAATTCTTTCACTATTAGATAGCTAGATATTTACCGACTTGATTTGATTTGACTAACCTATGCTATAATTTATACCAGACCACGCCGGTGAAGCCACTGGCAGAAGCTAGTACATAATATAGTAATTAGGGCCTGTTTCACAACTAATAATGCCTACAATATATAACTTAATTTAATAGATAAATACACAATTGTTATTTATTTTTAATAAATATATAATATTAAGTAATTAATTAAAGCCCTCCACATCCGCATTGCAATGCTTGTAAAAGGCCGCTAAGTTGCAAGCACACAAAAATTTTATGTAACACCTTATGTACACTTGGCATGCAATAAATGTTTCTAAATCTTTGAATCTTAATAATCTGCCAAACATTTTAACGGGATCTTACTGAGAGGTGGTGAAACAGGCCCTTAGTAACCATAGTGGCACTACTACATATCAGCTCTATTTATAACTTTGTCACAATTTGTTAACATTTAGGTATGACTTGTTGACACATTATATCTGCATGAAAACATAATGTTGTGTGTCAGATAAGTTTGTTGCACTACACTATTCTATTCCATTCTATTATAACATTCATTCAAGGGTTTATCAGAGATATACTCATGTACCCACAATTCACCGGTATGTTTAAAAGATTTCAATATTATATAATGTTTTCCAGATAAACCACTCTATACAAAATTCTGAAAATGTTGTAGGTACACGATTAGCGTTCAATCCAATTAAATTTAAAGTAGGTACTTCGTGGTAGGCTATCGTGGATAACTCCGCAGAAGTTGTTTGTGTTGGCATAGGACGAGGAACTCGGTTTATTTTGTGGGTAAAATTATTGGTTTTCCACTAACACAATAATTCAAGGTCCACTAGATTTTAATCACTTCCAAAATTTCCCAATCTTCTACATTTTTTGTTTTATAAAAATGATGTTTTACATTGGCATTACATTGTTCGCAATGAAGTCTTTCTAAATGTTAGCGTGTACGTTGAAATTTTCAAAAGGTTTTGTTTATTGATTTTTATCGTATTTTGCAATAACACATGCTAAGTAGCTTTAATGGTAAACCTATTTACCAAGATAAACCTATACATTTCAGTGAAAGAAAATTACAATCAAGCAAGATTGCAAAAAAAAATGTTATTACAGACTAGCTTACCTGGGTGTTACTCGCGTACAAAATCCATTTCTTAATCCATAAATAAAATCTCTAAAAGCATAAGTTATCCCTTATAACATTAAATATCTGCTAGTGAAAGTCCCGCCAAAATCAGTCTAACAGTTTCAGAGATTAGCCGGAATAAACAGACAGACAAACGAACATTTTTATTTTGTTTTTTTTTTAGGTAAGTGCCGTATATACGTCTTTATGCATTTAGTAAAAAGCTTTTACTTGAACTCACAAACAGACACTTCAATTTTATCTATTTGTATAGATGGAGGTTTCAGTACACCGGCCCCTTTAGCCAACTAACCTACCCAGAACCACTGGCTATACTACCGAATTTTGGATCGACATTCTACTCTACCATAGTATTTTTTTCACTAACATATACCTTTAAAGTTCTTGTTTACTTCTAAGAACCGTTACTACCTTTCTCTTAAGAAAATTAAGCGATCATACTTTGTCATTATAAATCCTGACATTTATAGACCCTATATAAACGGACCCCCCTCTGTTTCATCCTAAGCAATTAATACCAAAAGTCTCCCGGCTGATAGCCTGTCAATTTTGACATCAACAATTTATAATCGTCAATCAAGACATAGAAGAGTGTAGGTAGAAATAAGCATGATTTTGTTTTAAACAAATACTTGACATTTGCCAAAAACATGTCACTCTGCAACAACATGACTCAGTCGTATCAACAATCTAAAACGGAGAAATTAGGTAAACATAATTATGTCGATTAAAACGAGCCAATGTAGAAGATAGCGTTTTGTAACGGTTTCTTACTAAATATATCTACAAAATCGGTCTGATTCTATTTTTCTATCAATCTAAGCTGATCATTTGTTAAAATTTAGAAAACAGATGTCTTGAAGAAGATGTCAGGTCTGCTGGTCACTCATTAATGAATACGTAGGTATATTACTGTGTAGATACTCCGCCTGCTCTGAATGTATGACCCATTTTCTGTTTAATTTAGGGCAAGTTACAACACATACGAAGAGACTCTTAGAATATTATACGACTACTTATGTTTTTGTTCAATAGAGTTCAAATATCGAACGAAGTTGACTCTTTATCTTTACCAAGCTCTTTGGTATTTTTTGTGTGACGTGATGACCCTGTTAAAATGTCAAAGACCTGTCAGTATAAAGGACCGATGAACAGCATAGTGTGGGTAGTGACACACTGGTACTCATACACTATGGCAATGTGATGGATAGCTCACCCAATATGTAAACGACAAATATTGGCTCGAACTTTCCAGCGTATGTCGAAGTTTCTTGCTGAATTTGTTTGAACAGATTTCGGGCTATGTTGTGGTTAAATATTTGTGTCATAAAACGAGTGCTACGTCTGTTTAGGAACATAAACTTTATTATAGAAGAACGTAATATTTCTTATTATCAGTAGGTACAAATGCAAAAGCAGTTGGATTTGAGTATTCTTCTATTTGTTAAAAAGGTAATTCTACGTTGTTATTGTGCATTTGTATAGTGCAAAAAAAAACATCCTCGGTTCATAAGACCATCTGCTAATACATGGAATCTATTCCCGGGTCGAGCAGTTTTATAAGGGATCCTCTACAAAATGTCTAGTAGCAGCTCGCAATTATCTTCTGAATTATCCTTAACCAATATAATCATTTTGTTTCATGTAGGAATCGAACTCGCAACACGTAGCGTATTTATAGTCAGTTAATATAATTTATCAGATAGATGCTACTGTTTGTGCCTATTCGGGTTTAGAAACACTAGACTTATGACTAGTGTTGTTAAAACACTAGTCATAAGTCGTATGGCCACTTAAAATAGCTTTACAGTACACTAATATTAATAATTACTGATGTATGTTATGGGTCAACTGATTAAACATCGGTCAGGGCGGCAATTAAGGCCATATAGATGTAATATCGCTGTAACTTCATTGATTATTCAACTCCGCTTGAATCAACTGATTGATTACACGATAGGCCAAATGGGTGTTTGTGTGAATTTGTGTACACTAGATTTATTTAACCCTTATCTCGTGGGGCTCGTGGCTAAGTAGTAACTATGCTGATTTATTGATCTACAAGGTTATGGGTGCCTATTAGTAGTCAGAAGCCCGAAAAGCCTGACAACCAGTCTATCTTTCGAATATCGGTATTGCCCAAAAATTGGTTCACGGAAGCACTTCATGTAAAATATGTACTGATATTCAGCACATCTAAACATTACCACCTTAACACGTTTCAGAAAAGACTAAGAAGAAGAAGAGTAGCATTTATGAAATCTTATCAGTCTAAACCTAAGAATTAAGAATCCAGGCAGGACACGAGGACAAACGCTGGCATCGAGCAATAAACTAACAATAATATAATTGAAAAAGTCGGAAACTGAATCGCTAGGCAAAAACAGAAAGGAACCACGTAGTTATGATTTATCTAGTAATCTTGGAGTACCAGCTGACTATACGAATTATGTACTATATTGCTTTTTTTCATCCCCCTGGTAAACAGAGCGTGGATACAAGAAATGTGAGAAGCCTAATTTCTTGTCTCGAGATAATCTGAGTCAGTATTACACATAAACATTTACCTATTAAGTTTTTATTATTATAGAAATAAGTTATTATAGAAATAAGGTAGAAGTCAGTCGCCAGTCGATTTTGTACACTGTTCAATTTTTTATAGTGTTTTTTTTTTATTGCAAGTATCGTTACAAAAATATTACAATTATGAAGTCTGCCAAACTGCAAAGCAGTTTGTCGGCAACTGTTCTCGCATTACAAATTAGATTTACAAATAAAAATAATTATTGCTTTTTGATGGTAAGACTACATTGTGCTCAAATTGTAATAACTATAAAATGACATGGTGCCCACATTCTCATCACAGCGAAACATCAATCAATATTATGAATAAACTATAATATCCTGAATCGCTTTCCAAGATTAAAATAACGTCAAAACTTCAACCATAGAACGCCAATTCCTATTTCAACTATTCTTGACGTGTCGCACTTAAAAAGATTTCGTCTTTAATAAATTATCGTTCTTAGATTAAAGTTCTGAAGCAACTTTGAGAAGGTAGAACTTGACATTCAGACCTTAAGAATTTAAAGTTCTGATTACATTACTCAGTGTGATATCTAGTACTATTTCATTTCCAAATGGCAAGGCGGTTCTTCTAATAGTAATTGATCTGTACCATGAATATCTGTGACTTCAGATGTATGTAAAAGGAATCTTTTGTTATTTTCTGAAAAGTTCAAAATTAATATGCTTTGTTTTGTCCTCCGAGCTTCTACTGAGAATTTCATAGAAAAACTCAAGAACGCCTTTGCTTGACCCGGGAATCAAACCTAGAACCTCCAGCGCAGCATTCACACTAACGATCACTATGCCAACGACGCAGTTATAAATGAAAAGATAAATAAAGTACTCAAGTAACATAAAAAGTAAAGAACCTTATAATAACGTCCTCAGTGTATTTCGTGCGGTATATTGAAAATATTATTTTAATACCCGCAAAATGTAAAATTTATGCGAAAATTACCGTCCGAATCCATCCTTCATTATTTCGATCCCTTTCACCTCAGAGACGTGGGTGATATTTTGCACAAAATCAGATGTTTTCAACCCGTGCCACATCATTATAAGTTTACAACCAGAATTTGACCTACTTTCCACATTTTCCAATATATTTTTGTCCTATCGTGTTGACTGGGGATTCAACGAGTAACGAGTGAAAGCAATTTGCTAATCGGTGATTATTTGGCGTTATAAACGTATCGCTAGATGGCGTTGCTTAACATCCATTATGAGTGTTAGATAATAGATGTGTGGGGCGACCCTAGTCGGTGATTCATCGTAATTCATCTTCCCTAATCGTTGCTCTGCGTAGACGTCGCCTCCAAGGTTGTCACAACCTTGTGGTTTCAGATAAATATTTATAAAACATTACACATTACATATAATACTATTCATTAACAACCCCTTAGCCTTTTCTCAACTATGTACATATGGCTCGGCTTCCAGTCTAAACATATGGGGCTAAATATATACACAATGCAACCTGCTATCAGACCCAATATCAGCATTGCCCAATTCGCCTGGGCAATGCTGATATAGAAAGGCTGGTTGTCAGGTTTTTGACCTTTTGGCTTTATGTGCTCTCCGAGGTATGGAGGAATCTCGATGTAGGTAGGTACCTACCATACCTACTATTATAAGTAGGTACTTAGAATGGTAACCCATCTACAGTCTTTATCGGCGTAATTATTACTTAGACACAAGTCCCTCTTACATGATAACATAATTATTATGCTTATGAAAAATTGATTTTAGGCTTTTTCTTTCATATACACGAGTGAACAGCGCTTAGTTTTCTAGAAAATTCATTGTCATAGGCGGCTAGATACGCGGGCAAAAGGCTTTTATTTTAATATATTGAGATTTTTAACCCCGAAGAAAAAATGCGATATAAAAAATTTAATACTACTCGTATTGCATTCTACAACTAGTATTATTGAAAGTCAATTGTGATCGTTCAAAATCGGCTTACTGGAAAAAAAAGTAAAAGTATCAAATTATTTAGTTGGGATAAAACTTTTTTATTTTAAATTATTTTTATGCGAATCACATTTCTTTCAACAAAACCTTTTGATTTCAATTGGAAACAATGACATTCATTTGTAATCAACTCCTTTTCAGTCTAAAAGTCTAATATTAAAATCGTCGGGTACAATAAAAAAATATTACTTAGTACCTACATTTTTACGATTCCCTTCAACTTTTTTGATTGAATCGGCCATCTTGGATATCTTTACGACTGAAGTTTGTTACTTGGCCGGCAGTTAAAGACCCTAATTTGAACTGAGCATTGCTGAAATGTTTGAAGAATGACTACTTAAATGCGGGTAAATGAGTTTTTTGATATTCATATCCGGGTTTTGATAGTCGTTATACAGCCTGGGGGGCTAGACAAGTTGCATTTTGACATTCGAATCGACAAACAAAATGTATGTAAATTACATTAGTGACAGCCCGATTTGTCGAAAGCTTATGCTAGCCCTTTGCGCTGTTTGCCAGAACAATCAATTTAACTATTTTTACACACAACTTATAAGTAGCAACCCTACATTAGCAGCACTACCGCAAATTCAGAACACATCACGACTCAAAACAAAATGAAAGTAAGATGCGTAGTTTTAGATTTGTTTTTGATTTGACGCTATGAGGGACGTTCTATGTAGGTGTGTGTATGTATAAATAAGTATCTGAGTTTGTGTGTGTGTGTCTGTGTATGGTGAGGAAGCACTTATCTTTATTAGTTATCGTTCAGTGTCTGTAAATGGAGTTTGGGAAGCCATTGGCTTGACACAGTTTGGGCTATGTGAAATTATTATGTTCGATTTTAAGGTTATGTGTTTTCTGGATGTTTGCTTAAGATACGGGTTTATGGTCGTCTCGTTTTTCAGAAATGTATTATTAAAATCAATTGCCCTGCCTAAATAATTGTGGTAAAACTTTGGTTAGATATTGTGTGAGTCCGGCCAAGATTTCTAACAAAAAACAATTGTATGCTATTAATTTCAAAGATGCAGTTGAGCTACACTACTCCAGGTATTCTAGAAGACCACTCGCAAGTAAGAAAATATCAACTTCATAGCGTTTTCCTAACTTTTTTTGGGTCACCAGTTAACCAGTATTTTTTTATACGAAACTACTGTCTTTAGATCTCCGCAATCCAATTTCTGGATAATACCAATATTCCCAGAATCGACTGGTTGTCAGGGTTTTTAGGCATGACAACCATTTACCAGCAGGGCCCGACCGTTTTACGTGCCCTCTGAGGTACGGAGGGTTCTCGTTGTGTTAATGATGGTCACTTATCCACACAACCCAGCAACCTTGCTAAGCTTACCCTTGCAGATCTGTAGATCAACTTAGGTACCTAAGCCACGAGCTCCTCTTGACAACAAGAAAGCGTGGGTACATCGTAAATCTGGATTCAAAGGTTGTCAGCGTAAAAAGCCGAATTCAATAAACCGGTACGTATTGATTGGCGTCACCGGCGCGCGGGGTGACAGGATCAAACTCCCGCGGCTAATGAGCGGCCTATATCTATCCTATTTATATACCATTTTATGGAGACATACGGCCACTAGATTTGTACATACATTTATAGCTCTTTTAACATAAATAACACACCATAACGCCTATATAGCCATTAACTGGGCATAGTCCAAGCTGCTATTAAGAATTTCATAGAAAATCTCCAACATAATAATCCTGCTTGAAATTGAATTTTTCTTTTGCTAAATACTTATGTGCACATGTGTTAAGATATTTTCTAAGTGATTAAGCAGCAATTATATTGCCATTTACTTTCGAATACACAGTTTTTACAGACTTGCCGTTGACGTGGTTTTGTAATTTATTCAACTTTTTTATTGTTATTTCAACTTATTTCAACTTCCGCTACAATAGCGAAAAGATAAATACAAAAAATTAATAGTTTTTTTTATGAATTACCTTAGTCATGCAGATTATTTAGGCGTTGCTAATCAGAAGTTGGCAAAACTAAGATTTCCTACTTATCATTGCCTTATACTGGGTAGTCGACACGAGTGTTTTCCTATGTTTGGTGAACTATGGTTATTATACTGGACTGCATGTCTCGAAAATAAGACAAAGTGGGAGTTTAAGTCGGTTTGAGGTCCGACATACCCAGACATACGTGGCGGACGATCAGCAACAAAGGTTTATTTATTTATTTATATATGCTTTATTGTACACCAAAAAGAAATATACAGGTAAGATACATAATTACAATTAAGAATATACAATAGGTGACCTTATCGCGATCTGCGATCTCTTCCAGGCAACCTTAGGATGGACATAACTGAACTGAACCGAGTAATGGGTTGATATCGGTGCAGATAAACATTAAATGTAATTTACAAATAAACTAAATATAATATATAGTAATATAAATATATAATTATAAATATATATTATACTAGCTTTCCGCCAGCGGCTTCGCCCGCGTCGTCTTGATAACCTTTTTAACCCGCTTTTCTGTTGACATTTTTCCTCAATTTTCTTTGCTATAAACCTCACGGAGCCCGAGACCTTTCCAACGAATGCAAAACCGTGGAAATCGGTTCGTCCGTTCTGGAGTTATAGCGTCAGGAAGGAAAACCCGACTTATTTTTATATAGTAGATAAGTACAACAATATGATAGATGTAAAAACATTTACGACAGCGAAGACAGTGACGGGGCTACAAGGATAAGTACAACATACGATTACTTTATCAATAGACCTAATTCAAGACATTTGCTCGAGACAACTTGTGTCTTTATGTTTCCATCTTAGTTAAACTGTGTCAGGTTGACTACGCGTACCTAACTATTGGTTGGGAACTGTGCGAGATAACTGTCACCTTGGCGGAATAAGGATAGGAAAAAAGAGGTCGTTTATTTGGGCTTACATGGGACGCTTCGTTGCTCCAGTGATTTTGGAAAGCACCTTTGAATTGATTGACAAGTTCCTCAATCTAATACAAACTTGTTTGTTTGTTTCGGTTAATATGTAGAAGTTGATCACAAATCTCATAGATTTCTTTAAAAGCTGTTCTTTAAGGGAAGTACTACCTATTTGAAGGGATATCTGAAAGCCAGCGCGGCTAGAGCCAGGCATTCGTTTAGCTGAATTTTATATTTTTACCCGATGACACGGCAAAAACCCGAAGGAAGGGTTTTATAAGGCAGTCTAAGTATCTTCCTATTTACGTATGTTCCACTACAGCGCCTAAAGTACTCATCTGATTTTCTGTTATAGTATTAATCTATACATAGTTGTTCCTAATTGTGATTTGATGCTATTATGAGCTTTTTGCCCACTTGATACATTACACTACTATGATACAATTGAATAAAAACTGGTTAGTTGGCACCTATTCCTACATACGTACCTTTTCCGTTACTTACACGCTATACAAATAATTCATCAAAATGTAAAAGCGTTCGACAAGGACAAAATCCAACCTCTCATAATTTACCACCTTTTCTCTTCAATATGTACTGCAATTATGACTTTGGACCCAAACACAATAAGAACAAAAGAATCCACTCGTCAAAGAAAAACAATAGAAGGTGCTCCAAATTCAAACTGAGAACACAAACTCGAAACAGTCCCGAAATTTATACAAAACCAATAAGCTAAGTACCACATTTAATATTCAGATCTAAGAATTTAATGCGTGTTTGAAGAATTACGGTGAAAGTTGGACCATTTCTAAGGGCAGTGTAGAAGAAAGTTCACGCTCGCGCATTGGGGGGTTAACCTGTTCATTAATCAAGCGAATCAGTTTGATTGATGGTGAAAAGATTGTCGTTCATTTTTGCACCGCCCCCTCCTTTCTTGGTGTAATGAATTATACCCCTAATCGAAGGCTCGGTTGGATTGAAATAGAATTTCTCAATCATGATCTTTGTTTTTTGTGGTTGGCGCGTTTTTGTGTTACTTTCTCGCCTTTCTTTTTTGGAATGAATGACGTGATACGTGATTTTTAATATAAAAATACCAGCCATCTACATCGAACCGAAAGGGATGTGATTGCATTGTTTGAAAGTTTATTCACATTCATTTTATTTATTTAAATTTTGTATATTTCAGATTCGCAAAATTCGAAAGCTAAGGTACCAAAAGGTGTACAATAATAACATTAAAACACGTTATAAAATATAACGTGTTTTAAATTAATTAAGTGATTATTAGTTATAAATAAATAACATGCTGTACCTATTTATGTTTCCCAATTTCTCAGCGAATTTTAAAATTAATATGCCAGGAGCCAGCGAAGCGAATTGCAGCGTAAAAATCTGCACTCGAATGATTCTTGAACATTTTATATGGACCACTACACACAATATTGGAACTGCACACCATTATGGCATAGAATAATTTCGGTTGAAATATTCGCCGATACTGAATATTCATAACAAAACAATACATAATTTCTAACTAGTTTTTTAGAAGGCGATGCATTTAAATGTCGCGTTGGCTTCTGCACTAGAGTGCAAACCCTGTGTCGCGTGGAGCTAACAAACAGACTAAACAAATATTAGTCATAAGATCTATAAGTCTTAACACCAAACAACATGAGTTGAAATTTTTCTAGTAACTTTTAAAACAATGACATTCACATTTTACTATTTTTAAGACATGAAAAACTAACGCACATCATTAAAAATAATTGCTTTTTGACACTTTAGCACTCCAGCATGGAATATTAACGAAAAATATTGTCACAAAAATTCTAACTCGCGAAAAAGCTGGGCAGTGCAGTGCGTCACTATTGAGTGTAACTATAAAAATCACCAACAGACAGCGCTGCGCGAGTTATGGGCGTAGAGATATGCGGCCGCAAACTAACTCTCCGTGACGATATACCACTCGTAGTTAGTACTGTATACCCGTCGTATTTTAAAGCTAACAGATTACCAAGGATGAGGAAATAGGAACTGTTTCATTAATTCAAAGAACTGCTGTGGTATTGCGTTCGATTCCCAGGTCGAGTGGTGTTACTAGAATGTTCTATGGAATTGCCGCAATATACGGTATTTGGACGTGGTCCTGCTTTATACCTACTCATTTTAAAATCAGTCAATTGACTATAAGCAAATTAATGTTTTGCCAGATCGAATATCCTACAAACCCAGTACCTACCCCTTTGGGATTTGCGCTTCGTAATTGGTAGCCTCGCACAGAATATCTAAGTTTACAATTTTGGGCCTGATGAAACATACCGGTGAAGTATGGGTGCACAGACATCTCTACCTAACCCTTTGAGAAGTACAGGCGTGATGCTATATTAATGATGAACCTTGCATCGATCATTATGCATTTGCATCCGTACAAATGAGCATGGGTACATTTCACTACGAAAGTCAATAATCTTTGTCAGTGCGTCGCCAATCTGTTATAATAAAAGTCACAGCCAGAGAGTGAGGCGCGAATTATGGCCGTATGGCTGTCCGTAAACCGCTCGTGTTTACGGCCCAGAATACTTCTCTGTTTTAGAGTGAACAGCTCCAAGATTGATGACTTTAAAGAACAGATGGAACTAAGAGCTAAAATAATAGTTGACCACAGAGAATAATGGCGTTCAAACAAATGCATTGAAAAACTTGTGCGTACATCAATATTTTTAGATTTGGTTTTATTCGAGGAGCTTTTTACCAGTGTTATACTATATTTTGCCAATGATAATATGTATTGGCTAAATATGGTACAATTTTCTTTCTCCTATACATACAAGTAAGAAATTGACTGACTGACAAATTGATCAATGTACAGCAGAAACCGCTGAACAGATTGGGCTGAAATTTGACGCACAGATAGTGGCTATGACGTAGGTACCCAACAATAAAAGGATTTTAGGAAATTCCTTTTAGGAGATTAGGAAAAATAGATGGACGCGAGTATCATTGTCGATCACAATAGACCCATCAGGGTCGATGTGATACAATAGCCGCGAACAACATAATAAAAAATAAAAATAAATCATTGCCATCGAGTAAGACGACGTCTGTGGTCTAGTGGTTGGAGTACCGGACTGCTGATCACGAGGTCGTGGGTTCAATTCCCACAGGACATAAATATTTATGTGATGAATATAAGTATTTGTGTTTGTCTGGGTGTTTCTTATGTATTATAAGTATGTATTTACAACAAAAAAAGTATATAAGTATTATATCCATTGTCTAGTACCCATAGTACAAGCTCTGCTTAGTTTGGGACTAGATGGTGCTGTGTAAAAATGTCCCAAGATATTTATTTATATATATTCAATTATTTATATTTATTATTACTAAAAAGCAGTGATAACCTAGGGGTATGACCACTGGACTGCCAAGTCAAAGGTCTCGAGTTCGAATCCAAGGCTCTCTGACTTTTCGAAATCATGTGCGTAATAATTATCACTTGCTTTAACGGTCATGGAAAACATCGTGAGGAAACCTGCATGCCTAAGAGATTTTCTCGACGGCATGTGAAGTCTGCCAACCCGCATTAGGCTAGCGTGGTGGACTACAGCCTAATCCCTCTCATACTGAGAGGAGACCCGTGCCCAGCAGTGGGACAGTATATGGGTTGAATATTTATTATTTTTTTATTTTATTATTTATTTATTTATTGCGGGGAACAGCTAGTAATTTATAAACCTACATT
The DNA here is from genome assembly GCA_946251955.1 of Acronicta psi. Lineage (NCBI taxonomy): Eukaryota > Metazoa > Arthropoda > Insecta > Lepidoptera > Noctuidae > Acronicta > Acronicta psi. The sequence goes on along the minus strand of OX276475.1, from coordinate 755,880 downwards.
TCAGACATCTTTAGGGAATACAGACGTAGCATACACCTGTTTCACATTTATAACGAGAACGCGACAAGTTGACGCAGAGTAAAAAACAAGTGCAGTTGACCTACTTTCCAATTCTAATTTAAAATTCGGCAGACTGTCGCGTGTATTGGATCCAAACAACGGTAATAGTTCTTGTGTAAACAGTCATGAAAGTTTGGAGGATAAATCAGTACTTACTTCTGTACTCTGGGTTGAAATAATTAGCAAGTTCTTTGAAAAAAAATGTAACCTTTTTAATTTATTCTTTATCGATTTATCAATTCCGTGAGAAGTTACCAAACTATCGTTATGAATTCTAGCCTATATGTTATTCTCATGTAGAAACAATAATTGTTTAAAGTTTCATCTAAATCTGTTCACTAGTTTTTGCATGAAAGAGTAACAAACACCCATCCACACATCCTCACAAACTTTCACATTTATAATATTAGTAGGATTAGTAGGATAGGATTAATTCTCGTCATGCGTTGCAATGCCTTTTTAATTTGTTTAATTAAGTACCTTCTTCACCGGGTACTCGACAGCTTACCAAAGATTCATCACCACCAATCGACCCATTTTCGAGTTCAAGCTGGGTTTGCACTAGTTCTTAAATAGACTACAAGACTATAGTCCGCGCGGAACTAGTTGGCCGCGCCTTAGGTATGTGAGTGATGGGACGGCGGGGCGGGGCGCTTGCTTTTGTTCACAGTAACCCGCCGCCTCACCCCCGTCCCTACCTAAGGCGTGGCCAACTAGTTCCGTGCGGACTACAATACAGCATATTAATAGCTTACACTGCTTTTAAATTTCCACTATAACTATTATGAAGAAGTCGAAGTACGAACAAAATCAAAGCAACAGTGACGTCAAGTACAAACTCGCACACTATGGAAATGCAGTAATGAAATATAAAAGTGTATTTTCAAGCTTCATGAAATATTTATTATATTGTCGCTATTTCTGTGTGTAGACAAAGGTGTGCCCACAATAAGTTTATTGAAACTGTGGCCTTTGTATTGTGAAGAACAAAGGTAAAGTAAAGTGTAAGTTCGACTGTACAAGGTGTTGAAACCGAGCCATATTTTTAAGAACGAATGCTGATAAAAGTGTATTTTAGCCTGGTACACAACTTACTCATAAGTTTCGGTTAAATTAGCTGGCAGATAATTTCATACAAATTTTGTTCCATTTATTCGGCAGTTAGTGCTTATTCAGAGGTCGTGAAACAGGCCGTTAATATTTAAAAAGAAAGAACCCCAAGATTGAGGCACTCTTGAGTGGTATAAGCTCGTAAATTGATAATGTGCCTGGCGACCATCTTGGTGACGTAAAAATGACGTAACCGCTCTCGTACGCGTTAGCATCACTAGCCGGCAAGTACGGCGGATGACGTCACTTTGAGGTTATTTAGACAAGGTTCCAAGCCATTAGCAACTTGCGGGACTTATAACATAAACTTAGTTCTGAAGGACTTTAACGCATTCAGCGCCGCATTTGGCGGTTGCAATCCGGAATGTTGTAATTCTATTATTTGTCTTTAATTTTTTTCATGTTCCCTGTTTAAAGTTTTGCTTTTCTTTGTGTCGAGTTCTTTTAAAACTACGAAAAGTTGAATGCAGCCATGTCTTGAACAAAAACGAGTTTAAAATACAAGGTGGAAGGGACATCGACGCTCAAACGTCGTGACAAGGTTTCATTCAAGGTCAAAAATAAAATGACATAAGTCATTCATGTAGAAAATGATCGGTAATTACAGATATTGAAATTTTTGAGCGCGCAGTGTCTTGCTAAAAACGCGATCATAACGCTCCGCGGTGGATGTTATCGCACGCGCGATACGAAATAAATGAAATCATGATTTTTTAAATTGTAAATCTAATTTGGGTAGATAGAAATAATGTTTTTTTACACGTTCAAGAAAAAAGAACTGAAGAAAAAATTGAAAAATTGATGATAATTGTTACGGAAAATTTCAACGCAGGGGGGTCCAGAATCATGTACTGAACTCATGGTATTCGGATGTGCGTCGATGTCCCTTCCACCTTGTATTATGTTCATTATGTACCATTTAGCCTTTTTTTTTCTTATCATGATAATTATTATCTTTTATTTAACTTCTATAGTTCTAGCGTCTACAACTACATTTATCTAGTCTCAGAGTTTAAATTTAGAATTTACGCTATTGAAAGTTAACGGAAAAATCGTAATAGGCTAAAACATAAATGTAAACATACTATAATGTCGTCTGTATTCCGCGAAGGATAAAGCAGAGATGTACTTGTACAATGTAGGTACACTCGCATTTTCCCGGTATGTTAAGCTCCCGTGTAATAAGAGCGAGCCTTTTGCTATTAATCGGGAACAAATCCAAATTCCTACTGATTGTCTGTACCCGTATATCATGAAATCTAAACTGATTCGTGCAACTTGTGATCGCTATGTTTATAGTTTATGCGGTCCATTTTACTGCTCTGACTTGTACAACTTGATTGTGAGCAACTTTGTTTGTCTTTGTCTAGTACACACATAAATTGTGTGGTTTTGTGTTGCATGTCCATTTTATTGTTTGTGTGTGAACTGTTTTGTATATTTTAGTATAGTGTAAAGTTATGACGTTATCACATCGTAAACACAAATCCTCCAAACTTGGAAGACTCCCAGTTTTAAAAACATTCTCCTATAAAGCACTTTACAATACACACTAAGTGTTAAACTGCTCGATTTTCGATGGGTCCTAACTAAACCTATCATTGTTTTACATGCAGCCATACCGTTGAGGTAGGTAGATTTAAAGCAGTACACCTCTGCCCATCCCTTCAGGAAATACAGGCGTGAAGAATGTAAGAGTAATTGCCTGACACATACACAATAAACCAATACATCACAACCACTTCCTGACCCAGAATGTCTCTACAGAACCTTCTAACAAATCGGTACGATAAAATAGCAAAAAACACGTCCACGGCCAATCTAACACAGGGTCCGAAATGATTCGTCTGTCAGTGACTTATGAGACCCCAGCGCCAATCGGAAGATAAATGTGTCGCTCATTGATGTGGCCTGTGGTTACCAAACTTCTCTGCGAAATTGCTGGATATTTTTTTCGAATTTTGAAGTTCGAATTTTACTCGTGCAGTGACAATCTAGTGATATAACCATGGAATGACTAAGTCCCAAGTTTGGGTCTAATTCAACTCTGACTTTCTGACACCATTTGGTTTACAGGTTGGCGAGAACAAAATGAAATATGTGTTTCTCTTATTTAATCAGTGTCTTTCGCTTAAAAATCGGAAATCGAATGGAATTCGAGGACGTTCATTATCCAATTAAAAGTTACCAGTTAATTAACTCAGATTTCATGTGAAATATGTGAATTCATATTACTGTTTTTGTTTGTCCCAGTATGTAATTTGAAAACATTGCGAAGATTACATACATAGTTTCACCATTATTTCACATAAGGGAAAGCACAAATCCCATCTCAATTCTTAAAAAAAAACAAATAATACAAAAACCAATAGGTAAACAAGTTGTAATAATATTAGACACAATCTGAGATTCGTTTTAGATTACGAAATGATTTATGATTCAGCGGCTTCCATCGGAAATGTCCCTTGTATGTCTGGTAATGGATTCTGAAGACTCCCCGGGGGGAGATGGAAATGTTGAGCGCCGCTGTCACAGAACACGCATATCGCAAGAATTTCTTACAAATAATTTGCGACCATAAATGTGAGATTTTACATTTAGAATATTTTCTCTCCTATTGGGACAGGCTGTGATGCTGTTATCGGATATTTTAATGAAAACAGATTTAATTTTGCATTTAATATTTTATGTATACATTTTTGTTAATTGCCTTATAAAGAAAAGAAAATAAAGATTTTCTTAAGTAGGTACAATAAAAAAATATTATTATTTATTAGATTCATAAACCCATAAATTATGTTTTATGTTCGTTAATACGTTCCTAACTACTATTTTGTACACGCATAAGCGAAGTACTGTTATCGCATTGAAGCCAACAAATCTGTTTTTCTTAAATGTTTTATAAACCATCTGAAAGTCAATACGACTAAGTTTACTATTTCATATTACAAGAACATAAAATAAAGCTTAACACACACACACCAAAATGATTTATTCGCAAACTTTAAAATGAAATTCGGATCGTTCCCATAGGGCTTTTGTGAAAAGATTGAGCTTCGCTGTCACAAGATCTCCAGCCCAACTTTGCCACTTAGCTCTGACTCGGCCCGTCAGCTAGGTGCCGATCCGTCGACATTCTGTCTTTCAACTTGGCCTACATTAATATTTATTTTCACTTACTTTGAGGCCTAAAAGTTAGCTTTTTGAATAGTTTTTATCTTGATTTAAATATTCGTTGTACAGACAACTGACTAGTATTTACTTTCTACGGTTTGTGTACGTGACGTTAAAACGAGTCGTGTCACGCCTATGTTTAAACTGCTGATGTTACAAATGAATTTATGGCACACCGGTAGCAGCAACCTAGGAACGCCAACACGATACTATCACGCCAGTATTCTAGGAAAAGGCTATGCAGAGGTGCACTAACGTACACTCACAGTTCGCTGATATGTTTGGGTCACATTATACCTTGCCGCCTCTCAGGTCAATGGCAATAGGCTCGCCCCCATATGAGCCTATTAATTGACATTAACCGGGGAAAAATCCAAACTTATTCATAGAACAATTTAATACACTGCTAGAACAGTCGCGTTTACGACCACAATACAAATAAGGGAGTCTTTTTTAGTCATTACTATAAGAAAAAATACTTTTCCACATTGAAAATGTTCCTTAAACTCGTGACTTAATACAATAACTGGACCATTCTCTAGTGAAAGTTGAGAGCATCGACTTGAAAGTGAGTTTAAAGCAGTCTGCTGCTGAGTAAACAAATTAGCTAATGCGTTAATGTTTATCTTGCTCATTACTTGTAAAGGGTAGAAGATTCACTGGGCAATGACTTGAGTCCTTTCATTAGATGTTATATACATTTTGTGTAATTACCCATACTAGCGCCCGTCCCCCGGATTGGCACGGAGCGGCATATTTCACCTTATCTTCATATTTGACCAAGAGCCCAGGCCCGCCAGACATACTTAATTTTCTAAAGGATGAAAAGAAGGGCTTCTGCTCACCCTGTATTACATGCGGCCTAAACGTTCTGGTGAACTGGGGGTGTAAATAAGTGCACTTCTGCTTTATCCTTCTTGTGAATACAGGCGTGTTGGTATGCTATGTAAATTCTATATCGTATCTAGTAATTAAGCCGAGTTTGGAACAGCGTCGCTAAACTTACAAATAGGTACATAGCCTGCCCACCAAAAATCCAGTTCACATCTGATACGCGAATGTCCCATGTAAAAAACTAGTCGCAAATAAAAAAATATTTCGCAAAAAATCTCAATTCGCTCGTTTGTTTTTATCGCATAGACCGGGAGCTAGTTGGGCCGTTTTTTTCGTCACAATATCGTCCGGTACGTCGTCTGTGCGTTGAAATCACAAAAATTGAACGAAACGATGTCAATGTGTGAGTTTTTTATTTTCATTTGCAACACTGATGCTTCGCTATCGACTGAAAGGAATGGTCTTTTACCATTCACTTTTAGTAAGCATTTACTTCGCATTTTAATATACCCATTATTTTTATTTTATTTTATTTTTATTATTGTTAGGTATATGTTGCAATTATTTCTACATAGTTAGTTTTTTCCTAGAAAATGTTTATGATTTCTAATGTTTTTCTTTCTGTTCTAAATATTTAAGAATTATGCAGCTTATCAAAACAAATTCTAGTCAAGCGATCCTACTTGTTACCAAATTACCGATACAAAAAAAACGATTGCCCGATCATGAAATAGCTGTCTGGCCTTAACAGACTAAAAAAAATTAAACAGGCGAAATTTTACAAAAAAATATTTACATTTAATTAACTATAACTACTAGCTTTCCGCCAGCGGCTTCACCCACGTGGTCTGGATATTTCTTATAAAGATTGGCCTATGTTACTCGGTAAAGATGTAGCTTTGTAATGGTGAAATTTTTTTTTAAATTAGTCTAGTACTTTCGGAGCCTTTTCAATAAACACAAAGAATCAAAACTTTCCTCTTTAAAATATTAGTATAGATATGACTATACCTTTCATATTAGTACAACAAAATATTATCTAAAGCAGAGTACTGATATAAACATTTTTGATAGGAAAAGGAATCATCTCTATTGATCTGCATAAAGCTATCCCAAATAAAACTTGAAGTCTTTACAAATAACAGAAAAACGCCGAAGGCATTGCCCATTGTCAAAGTTTATTTTATTTGGGGAAGTCAATTCTATAATATCAACCATATCCTAAGGTAATAGAGTTTAAATTTGAGTAGGTTACTATTGGTAAAGGGGTGAATTTGCGGTATGGAGACCATGAACCGTAAATACAAACTGTTTGTAATCTGAGATTGCTATCACTTGGAGTGGAAGTGTATTACTATTAGGTATATGACGCCTTTAAACGATTCACAAGTAGTTCAATCTTGAATCTCGACCTTCTTTAGATAGCTTCTGTAGTAAACCTTTTCATACAATATAATAATTACTAACGAGAAATTTAAATATGTTCCATGAACTAATTTAACATTTATATTCGAATCACAAGCAACTTGCAAGCCAAATCGACAGCTGGAACACAAATAAGTAGAAAATTAAAGCATATTCACTGCTCTTGAAGGCTGCGAATGCGACAAACAATTAGAAACAAAATATATCGAAATGACATAAACTTACGACAAATCGGGCTGTCACTAATGTCATTCCATACATTTTCTTTCTATTTGTTTGTAGATTCGAATGTCAAATTGCAACTTGTCTACAGGCCCTGTGACAGCCCAAGACCTCCAATTTTGCTTTTTCAATTATCAATGGCCAAAGCTTCGTAACTTTTATATGTAAATGAATATCTGTGTATTATGCAGTGGCTGTTCCACTTGGCTCGACAACCCGCAAACTGGTCAACTATTAATTGGGCAACTGGGAACAAACAATTTGGATTACAGATTCGGAAAGCTACGACCGGCTACGACCGGCTACAGGCAGTCTCCAGTTTTCCAATGCAAATACAATTGGACTAAGCTACATGTACATTGGTAGATGGTAACTTTCCTCCATAGATTTATGAATTGGAAACTAACAGCTGGTGATTTGAATATGTTTCTATAAATTATACATGAAAATGCAGTATATAAAAACCAATTATCCGCTATTTTTCTACCCTTAGGGTTGGAATTTATTGTTCAAATTTTAATGAGACCACCTCAAAGGAGAGCACGCCTTTCCAAACAAAAAAAGAATTTTCATAATCGGTCCACGATTAACGGAGACATCGGTGAACATAAATAAAAAACATACATCTAGTTGATCATAGAACCTCCTCTAGTTTTTCGTAGGTTAAAGCTATACATTTGTGTACTACAACATTTTTTCTCTTTTTATTAAACACAACATTCCATCTTATTTCCTTAAAGGTTAGGCAGAGGGGTACCTATTAATGTTCACTCAAAGTTCCAATGAACTGTAAGTGTACATTAGTAGGTACCTAAACATACTAATGTATGTTTAGGTCCCATATAATAGGCGAGTCTATTGCTATTAACCGGGCATAAATCCAAACTTCGAGCTGTTATGGAGAATTTTATATAACAACCCAGAAATACTTTGCTCGACCTGGGAATTGAACCTAGGACCTCAATCTGCTGAAATTTTATTCCTATAGAAGTGACAAATTCCTAAAAAGGATTGATCGAAATATAACGTAATTTTATCTCACAATGAAGTTGGAGTGACAACCAGGTAGTTCCTCCAATCCATAAACTTCCCCGGCATAAAGTATTGAGCGTTATCTACTTGCGCGAATAGTCACGAACATTTGAGGATATTCAGAATAGGGTTACTTGAGTCAGCGTTTGTGTTAAATGTATTTACCTATATGGTATATAGTACCTACAGTTGCGATGCGATGCGATTCATTATTTATCGATCTATCTGTTCGATATTTAAAGTTAAATATTTTCAAAATAATGTTACTTTAAACCCCTTCCCTCGAATTTATAGTGCACATTTGGATCTAAAAAGAATATTCGCAAATTATTATCGGAGAAATTATACTCACTATTATGTTGCGAAGCAAAACTCAAAAATAAAATTATAGAAAAGGAATCAATCTCGCCATATTCTGAAGAGCAACAAAATAAAAGCATTTTTTTTTCTAAATCACCATCTCCGAATAATTCTGCTAAGAGGAACCAGTGATATAGCGTAAAGTATTAATTTACAGTGTACATAAATAAAAGTCCCTCTAGATATAAGTCAGGCTGATATGTAATCTTACCGTACTTTGAGGAATATTGCGAATGTTCACATAAGGCCTGAACCACACTAGAAACTACGACTAAAGACGATCGACTGTTGAAAGAGCGCTAAACGACAACATCAAAATTTTAACTTTATTAATACATAATTACTGTTCATTATTCTAATGTTAGGGCTATACCCATTACAAAGATATTATTGCAAAAAAATCGACTACGGTGAAGGTGTATACGTATTATCATACGTACATACTTTAGAGTTACGTCCTTACGATGTTCTATAGCAGTAAAAAACGCAAAAACCAAGATTGAAGCTCTATGTTTTATGCTAACAATGATAATTGCTACATTTATCTTATCTTAATAATAAGGAAAAATTACGCTATCGGCTTTTCCTCTCTAATTAATGTCACTTTAATCCAAACCATATCGAGATTATAATTATGTGTGAAGTCCGATAGTAAAGTAAGTGTCCCGGCTACTCACAAAGTCTTAAGTTCTGTGGCGGCTTCAAGTCAATAACTCTCAGGTAATTTTTAAAAACATGATAAGACATGAATACTGTTTAGCTGCCAACATATGTGTACCGTAAGTTCATATGATGACCAACCTTAGGATATACTTGTCACTACGTACACTGCCGTTGAAGTATAGGTACATACATATTTGAAATAAGCTGAAAAAATTCCATATCTCCTTTTAGAAAAATTATAGAGTATCAGATGTGTAGGTAAATCAGTTGATGCTCAATCTCGAAAATAGTCTAGCTCCTAAAAAAATACAAAATGTATATGTAAATTCGTGTTTAATGATGTACCCACACATTTCCTCGGAGAAAAACGTAATATATTATATGATCATGTTTCTTTGTAAAAGCCACGTGAAGTAGGGTTGTTAGTTCATTTGTGGATGACGGATGAGCTGATTATAATGTAACTTGGTAATTTTGCGTTCTTATCTAGAATTTTGTACTAATTTTTGTTTTTAACACAATTCTATCTGTGCCGTATAAGTTCTTCCAAAAATCGTTAATCTGTTATTAGGTATAATGTAACTAATTTCGGGGAAAATTTAAATCAAACGTAAAGGAATTTATAAACTATTATTCGGTACCCTATATAAATACGATAAATTACTACTAGCCCACTAGGTACGATTTTTTAAATCAAAACATATTCTAAAAATGTATGCTGTTCGGGAATCCGTTCAGGAATAGCTAAAACGGAACAGTTCTAAACTGACTTCACTGTCAATCGAACTGTCTGTGCATCACTCTTTATTGCACAGAGCGTTCGCTGTGGCTTGTTGAAGTTTATTGTATTGGCAGAAACCAATAGCCCATATAGCGAAGTCGATGAAGTGGGATCAGTATTGAAATAAACAACTATATTTTTACTACATCAAAATAAATATACGATTCTAACTCATCATTTGAACAAAATATTATGGTTATTATGGAAATAAGTATATATTTTTATATATATATATATTATATTTTTCAACTACCATGTTTTTTTAGTTTTAAAACCTAAGCAAAATAGTAAATTTTTACTATTATTGTAAAGGGGAAAGATTTGTTGGTTTGAACTGAATAAGCTTAAAAACCCATGAACCACTAGTTTGCCCGACCATTAAACATGCAGATACTATGTCGTGTAGTGAATTCAATTCTAACATTTAACAGTGTCGGAACATCTTTCTGCACCTAATAAAATCACAGATAACAAAGTTAAAGCTTTAATTATCTATACGTAGTCACTGTGAATCACTATCTATATACTAATAGTATTCTATGTACTAGTGTAGCGGTCTAAAGGAAGCGATGAAGCGGCGGATATATAAATGACCTGGGGGGCTAGACAAGTTGCATATTGACATTCGTATCGACAATCAAAATGTATGTAAATGACATAAGTGACAGCCCGATTTGTGGAAAGCTTGTGTCATTTCCATACAGACACAAGCTTTCGACAAATCGGGCTGTCACTAATGTCATTTACATACATTTTGATTCAAAATGTCATTTTGATTCATTTTGTCAAAATGCAACTTGTCTATCCCCCCTAAGGGCCTAGACAAGATGCAATTTGACATTCGAGACTATAAACGAATAGAAACAAAATCACACAGACACACACGCGACATCACGCTTTTGATAAATCGGGCTGTCACTAAAGTCATTTCCATACATTTTTTTTCTATTCGTTTGTCGATACGAATAATATCAAATAGCAACTTATCTAGGCCTCTTGTTTTAGTATTAAATGCTAAGACAATGCAATACACATCACTGAACAGTACCTCGTTAGTAAGTAGAACAATGGAGTCCAATATTATTTAATTTAAAAGTTCCCTTTGTTATTGTAGCAATCGTCACTGGTATTAATTAACATTCATATTTCTGTATTCCGTCTCGACATTTCGCAGCAAAATTTACAGTATCTTTTTTAACTAATACTTTAAAAAAATAATTGAAAAACACAACATTTTTTAACGGTTCTTAGTTGATGAATTTACAAATACAAATTCTATTCCTTAATTAAAATTACATTCCTTAAATTGAATCATTTTCTTGTTGGATCTACTTTGGCAAAATGGCATACTTAGATTACTCAATATTAGTCTAATTCGATACTGATTAGTATCAAACACTTAAAAAAAGTTATGTCTATGATCTACTGAAAAGCCGGGTAAACTTTGTAAAGTTTCAACAAATACTTGCGTTGCACCTACAGTAATAAACATCCTCGTAGCCTTTTCACCGACCATGTTGGGGTCGGCTTCCAGTCCAACAGGATGCGGCCGAATATCAATATTTTACACGCAGTGATTGCCATCAGACCTCCGCAACCCAATTTCTGGGCAATACCAATTCGAAGAATAGACTGATTGTCAGCCTTTTTAGGCTTCTGACTACCACTAACGATTGTCATAGGTGTTCGTATGACAAAGGGACCGATGGTTTTAGAGCTACCACCCACTATGTACCCATTAATAATTATTTTCTTACATTTAGCCACAAACTCCTCAAATCTCAATCTGCCGCTGTAGGCCCAAGGCGTATCCTTAAGCAGTGACAATTTATTAGCTCATCGACTAAGGACAATGAAGGGCCATTACCCTCAGCAGATACTTAAGACGAAGCCTATTATTTAAAATCTCGAGCCTACGGTTCGTGCCCACCTTTTAATATTCCTGATTAAATTAATGTTTCCGACACTGCCTCAGCTTAAATCTTTACATTTAATTATGGTGTCATTTTTCTTTTCGAAATATGGCACCTTTTTGGTCGTAAAAATTAATTCGAGTTGCGTTAACTGTCTCATGGCTCCATTTGTTATTTTAATTGGAGTTCGTTTTCCTCATATTTTCCTCAAATAATAATGTATATTTATATTTTGAATGTTGATTGTTTTGAGGATCACTTCAGACACCTAATACAATTATAATGAAGACACGTACAGGGTAAACGGTGAACGAGTTGTATTCACATCGCACACATAATAAAATTTAATGTATAGTTTAGCTGTCAATATCCAGCTAAAATACAATGACTGATTTCTTTTACTCGCTGCTGAAACAACTTTACGGAACCACACGTGTTTTGCGGTTGTCACAACGCAACCGTTTACAACTGGACTGACACAATTTCCATAATTAGCCACTGTTTGGTTGGTAAGTTGGCCGGAGTATTTTTAAGAGCTAGTCGTACTTACGCACTTCTGCTTACTTGGGTATGTAAGTTTGTAAGAAAGTGCATGTAAATCATTGTCAGATCTAACATATTATATACCTAGTTACTTAAACTAATCTTATCAGCAATATATATTTGTGAACAGTACCTATGGAAATTTCAAGTTCCTCCTATAACATATTTTACACAGCTTCAAACCAACGTCTCTCAAGCAATTTCTCCCAATTCCGTAACCCAGAAAACATTTTAATCGTAAATCGCGGTAAATCAATCGCGTAAACCCCGTTTATTCATCACTTGTACCCGATGCGACGTCGATGGAGGTCGGGGGTGTTATTATGCAAATCATCCGGGATAGCGACGGCCCAGCCCGCAGATTGAACAGGGCTGCTATCTACAAGTATTACAGATATATTTTTGAAGAAACGCCATAAGATTATTATCACTCTTGAATTACTCTGCTCTGGAATTTGTAATAGAACAATAGGAGCAAAACACGAATCTCAAAATAATTTTGATAACAGTCTTAATAAATAATATAAAAATACTCATATGGGTTTCTTATACAATAAACATAAGCCAGTGAAAATCACAACACATGGAAAAGAAAATGAGGAAAAAGTTTACCATCAAAATTCGGAATATAAACTAGGTAATACACGATTCTACTTCCTTTGAATGAGTTCCATAAACACGTGACAAAAGCCTGTATAGGTGAAGATCGAAAACATGAAGTATATCAACATTCTGCGATTACCAATGCAATAGATGTCAGTGGTGTTTATGCAAATCACACGAGATACAAAAGCTACGTCCAATGACTGACTGCATAGGGTTGCCGTGTCAAAGAATGTTGCAGCGATTTACATCAACACCAAGTTTCTGCTAACCTAGGAAAATGGTACCTGTACAAATTGCATACAGACGGATCCAATTACATTTTGCTGGTCTTGAAGCATTTCAATACTTTTCTCCCTTCTCCCTAGAAAATCTTTATTTTTTAACATGAACTGTGATTCATATAATAAGTTAGTAATCTTTTTGGAGGACCAGGCAGCCATCCAGTAATAAACTAAGATAAGTTGAATAAACATAATCGATTTGATTAAATTTGAAAAATAATTTATTTGATGGTTGGTCCTGAGAGAGTGAGACTGAGAGATATGGTCTCAATTTTGGGCCTTTATGGGTCTTTCATTTTCTAAAATGAAACAATGATGTATTGCGCTAACAATAATTGTAGTAACTAAGAATAACAAATTAACAAACTTATGCAAAATTTGGGATAATCAATCAATTAACAAAATGGAAGTTTAGTAGCCTTGGGGAATGAGCAAACTATTATAATTAATATGTTCGATGCCGCTACTCGCTAATTGGGATTAACCCACTCACCCAGTCGCAGACCATAATCAATGGGGTATAAAGTTTCCATGACTAACCACATAATTATGTAAATATTAGTTTGATGACGCGATTATCGCACAGTAGCTGAGTGATTGACTTGGGGCCCCGGGTCGTGGGTTCCTTATGAAAGAACTTTTTGTACGGCCACTTTATAGTAAGTAATGGATCATCTGCCACCTGAGGAGCAGGCAGAGTATGTCGAACTTCTTACAGACAAGAAGCTGTTCTTGACTTTCTCTGCCTTATGGTCATAGCTATGGGATTTGTGATATTTGACACGAGAGGCTTTTTTAGGCATACTACAGTTCTTACAAAGAAAATTGCGTTACCTACTAACATTTCATTTTCTTAAATCAATTACAATTATTGTAGGTACCTTCTCGTCCTATAATTTCCTCAACCCCGCCTGCCAACCCTTGCGGCATACTGATTAAACGGAGCCCTCGCAGTCAGCTGGTAGATACAACTCTAAGGGAATGATTTAGACGTGATTCGGAAACAGATCCCCGTAATTTTGAATGTTAATTTGCCTTAATAGGCTATTGATTGCGTCTGATCGACCTCATTTGCAGTCCGGTCTCGATGAAACAAAATTACTTCCCAGAGATATTTTCTTGTCTTAATCAGACAAAAATCAGTGAGTCTCGTTGTTAGAGTAGTCTTGCACAATAGAGTACCTATCTACCTAGGTACATATACAAATTTTATACCTAACATAAGTATGAAAAGCTGTTTTTTGGCCTGAAGACAAGTTTCATTTTGATATTCGAATCGACAAATTCGAATAGAAACGACATTTATAGAAATGATACCAGCTTTCGGCAAATCTGTTTGTCTGTCACCAATGTCATTTCCATACATTTTGTTTCCATTCGTTCGTCGATTGGAATGTCTGAGTGCAACTTGTCTATATGTGACGTCCAATAGTCACATAGGGTAGATAAATTAAACAACAAATTAGTATTTTACAATAGTTCCAATCGCACGGCCACTTGGTCCGACTGACAGCTAGAATGTCATCCGTACCTTGTGCATCCGGTGAAGTCAACTATAACCTTTTTATTTATATCACGTCGCCCTCTGGGGTTGGGCCCATTGTAAAAGTTGTTCATATAGACATTACGAAGTTTTGGTGCTTTACTAATAGCCCTGTAAACTCGAATTAGAATGGCACTCTTAGCAGTCCGTGTATGGTCATATTAAGGCTATCACTGCTACTTTCTCAGTAATGCTATCCATACTTACAAATTTACAGAAATCTATACTTCCATGTACAATGCGACAGTAACCTCTTTCTGCCTGTTTATTTTCTTTTCACGCCCATGCACGCTGAGTTTATTTCGATAAAAAGTTTGGCAAGGCGATAGATTGTTTCCTGCAGAAGGCATAGGCTTTCTTTAATCTCAGAAAATCTCAAAAAACGGAATCCAACTGAAGCCGTGAGGAATGCCAAATAATATAACCAACATTTTTTCTTTTATAATGAGCCTTATAATACATTAAAAAAATGTTTCTTAAACGAGTTATATTTATAACTTGGTACCTAAATCTCGGTCAAAGAGTTTTAACAAAGATGTATGTAAGTGGATCGCAGAAATCTTTATAAAGAATTATTCGCTTTTCATTAACTGTCCCATACTTCATTGAACAAAGACCTTTTATAACGGTTGTTGAAGTAAAAAGGACGAATCATCTATTTATATTGTGGAAGATTCTTGGGTCAAAGAATAATTCAAAGTGGCAATGCTACCAGTCTTCTGGGAACGCTATCGGATGATTTTCAGGGGGTTTATTCACAACCAACTTTAAAAAAACGGAGGTTCTAAATTCAACTGTATTTTTTATTTATTAATATGATAATTATTTATTCACACTCAAATTAATCTCTACAAAATTCCAAAGTTTTTCTAGTGTCTACAAATTGTTATCTACTTTAGAAGTAAATTGAGCATTCATCTACATAATTTTATCTGAATCAATTTACAAAATTTTAACTGATCATAATAGTGTTATTCCACTACAATAGATCTACTCCAAACACTTAAAGTGCTCTTTAATATCTTCTTCTTTCAAACTTACTTAATATTCAAACCCTTCTACAGATTTTTATGAATAAATTAGAATCCCATCAAATTTTCCAACGCCATTTGATCCGATTAGGGATACACGTTAAAAGGTTCCTTATAAATACTTTAAGACCGCAATCTTGTACATTATTACCCCCCTTGAGTCGCTTGTTACCACCCCTAATGAGTAATAAATATTTATCGTGTTCGCACCCTCTGGAAAGATCCTTTGAAACATGGAAGTCATCGGATTAACTGGCAGGTGAATATAGGTCATGCATGAAAACGATGCCGGTATTGAATAGATAAGAACTATGGCGATCGAATCGAACTTGCTTCCTATTACATAGGACCTAAACATACCAGTGAACTGTGGGTATTTTGTAGGTACGCCTCTGCCTAAGCCTTTGGGGATTAAAGGTGAGATGATAGCGCGACTGTCTTACAAAAGTAATTATTAGATATACTTTAACAAATTACAGACGGATTGGTTTGGTTATGATTTTATCCCATCTTTTACCCCATACCTACTTATATTGAAAGCAGAATTCAAATAACTTGCAGACGCAATAAATCTTAAGTAGATTATGGTAAATATAAGCTCAATATATCAAGGAGTCAGACGTCTAATTCTCAGCTTAGTGCAGACTAGACAATTTCAATTGTTCACAATACGACGGTGACATACTGCGTTGTATGTGTCACGATACATATAATGGTTTCGAATACGCACATAATTATTTTCTGTAAAGGTAGCGAGAAAATGCGAATAAAATGAAGCTTTAATATAAATTATAATAAAAGACTTAAACCTGTTATTCACGTACACCCTAAAAAATAAGCGCAAACCTTAATTCAGATATTATATTCAACGCTGTCTCTTAGACCTTTAACTTGTTTATTTTTTCTATACCAATATCAATAACCACAAAAATCGGTGGACTATAAAATTTTACGTTACCAATGTTTTTTTACTTTTATATAATAACTATCTTGCCTTTCTTACTTACCGAGTTATTGAACCGATTCCCCTTTTATACTAATACACGTACTTACGAAGGTACTTTAAATATCTCTTCACGTGACAGGAAATCTTCCCCTTTCAATGAAGCCTCCAAAACTCGTGTACATAATAATATACTTACTGGAAGTAGTCTCTTCCACAGCGTGACGTGATACGCATACGAAATACATCGTTTGTGCACTTCTGACGCGGCGTTTCAACTGTGTGTACGCTGCCTTACTAAAGTGGGTTCCGCGAATCAAACAATTCAGTTGGATGTTTGTTTTTGAGGAAGATACGTCAGCGTAAACAAACTGAAGAAAGGAAACAAGGAAGTTTTGTTTTACTTGTCTTTTTAATTGGACTCAGTGTGGCGATAAATGAACACAATCGCATTACCCGCTGGTGATGACAATTGGAATTTAGGCCTTCTTCAGATTCTTGGAGACGACATTGAATTATAACAAAGCCGAGATTTTTAATACTTATAGTAATTGAACAAATCGATTTTTGTAACTGTTTGAAACAAGCGAACCTTTCAGCGGCAGCGGATCAGACTAAAATGCGGAAATGTTGGCGTAAAGTGAGTGATATTATAAGTCAATGGCAAAATATATCTTCAGATCTTACGCGATGCGCATGCTATTATATTTAGGTATTTGTTTTAATATGGAAAATGAACACGGTTTCCCTGACACAGTTTGTATATATTCGAAATCCTTGCTCCGAAATGTTTCAAATCGATTCCCGACTTCGGCCGATGGGGAATATCGCAATAACCCATTGCCTACAGCTTCAAAGATCGGAAGCGTTCTAAACGGCACGACCACAACATCAAGAATCCTTTAGATCCGACCACAATTGTTGTTAAGCGCTGCGAAGCGTTTACAACGCGTTTTGGTACATGGAATAGAAAATAAACAGACGGAACTAAACTATGCTGCTACTTCCATTCGTGGAAGACTGTTTTAATTCACTTCAAAAAAGGGAGAAAGAAAGTTCTCAATTTATCAGTATTATCTATGTGTGTAGAAATCTTTATTGTATATGAATCTGATTTGACAATTTTATCTAATAGAGTATACCTATAGACTTCCCAAATAAAGGTTGGTGTGTGACTATTGCTCTTGAAGATTCACTATAAAATGCCTGAAGACGGTTTTCATCTTATAAAAAGGTGATAATCGAAAAAGTTTTTTCACACGTTGCCAACTGCTTCGTTAGCTTAGTGGTTGTAAATGCGACTGCTATGCTTGAGGTTCTGGGTTCGATTTACAGGTCGAGAAGTGTTGTTGGATTTTTATTGTTTGAAATTGTCAGTAGCAGTTCGAAATTCGGATTTCTCCCCGGTTATTGCCAATAGGTTCGCTCTCTATTAAGTGGGACCTTAACATACCGGATTGTTGATGTAAAAATAGTACACCTCTGCCTTATTCTTTGAGGAATACAATCTTGATGATATGTTATGTTATGTAAAAGGTACACAATAATTATTAATTTCTTCATATATGTTATTCTGTGTAATGAATTAGCGAGTAGGTACCCGCGATACAGTTATCGCGGGTACCTACTCGCTAACTTCCCTCACACTTATACCTATAATAAATTATTATATTCAAGAACATATTACTTAGGTATGTACAGGAATTTATCGCGGCATCAAACGGTAAAGGAAAACACGAAGGAAACCAGTAATAATAAATTCCGAACGTGTTTTTGTATTTTTCTTCAGATTTCTGTTATTTTCGTTGTTTTGTGTGTAGTTATTTTTGTCAGATCTCATTTTGATTTTGATTATACAGATGGTTCAGCTGCTTGTCACAACTTCATTTCAACTAATCGACAATCAAAGACATCCAAATGTTTTCTTTCCCTCCTTCCAGAAGGTTGTACGGTCACATATAATATTTAAAACAATATAATAAGCAGACAATAAAACCTGTTCTTCAATACCATAACCATCCAGTTATTTTTTAGCTATAACTAAACATTTTTATGTATTGCCTTTTGTATTCTACTGCTTCACAAAATTCACTCTCGATTCAACCCAATTTTTTTTATCTCAACCATTCCGAACTCATTTCTGAAAATACCAAAATAATAATGATTACTTTCACTGTTCATTAGTATGTACTTTTATTGCTACGTCCAACTGAACAATGGTTTCATTTCATTCGTTCGTGAAATGTACAAAATATTTCGTCTTTTATTTTGTAAAATTTAATTTTTACGAGCATTCATCCAATTTTGTGTGAAATGAAAATTACTGGCGCGTAGATTGAGAGACATTCGATGTCCAATTGAGTGGTACCGAGTACTTGTACTTGTTACGACAGATAATAGTGAAAAGGTACTTAATTATGATGTCAGTCGCAAAAAATAGGGTCAGCAGATTAATGATAGCTAGAAATGTGATTTTTACCATGGTTGGAAAAAGTGTAAAATAAATGAACATTAAACTCTAACGTAATAAATAAAGCTTTGAAAATAACAAGAGACAACTTATAATAATAAATATCTTAATATATAGGCAATGTTTTAAATTGTGAGCATATTATCATTCAAGTTATTCGTTTAAATTATAATTATACTGATCTATTTCTAAACCCTGTTAAAAACATAATAAGATTTTCTATTAAATTTGTAAATGGCGCGTGCCTCAGTCAATTGGAAAAGAAAGTTGATTTTGTTCCTATCGCAAACTCAAATTGTAGTAATTTTGAATCTTTACTTTGTGTGAGGTTGGGGGGCCTGTTTCACCTCCTTCTAATAAGTTCTTATCAAATTACCTATAGTATAGGAATCATTGCATTGTGTTGCATACCTACCCTATTACCCTACCTATTACAGTAATTTTACTCTTGCGGGGGTAATTAGGTAATAATAATACTTTACTATTAACATTATTTAATTAACACGCAAGCAAATATTCGAAAATTTCTTTGAAATTTTAAAGATGATAAATGTGGACTATAATAATAATACGTACTTTATTTTTCTAAAGTTATTGCCAATTGGAGCGGAACACCAACTATTTCTGGCGTCCATCCAAATCGATTCATCGTGTGACAACTTAATACTTCACTTACATTTAAAAGCCATTTATGTGCTGACCGGAGATTGAAAAATATTGTGAACATTGCTTGCTTTAGCGTTGTTAAAATAAGTCTACCTTGACTGTAAATCGGCTTTGTCCATATTTATAGACTTAAACTGGGCATCTTTTATATGGCTATGGTGGCTTTGCTCATGGCTAAGGAAACAATCGATCTGCAAGATCAACTCCTTTTTTGGAGAGCGAAAACCAATCCTCACGGCTCCCTGCCACTTGATGAGCGGCAGAGTATGTCGGACTCTACACATGACACTAAGAACCGCACTAGCCTTCCTTTGCTCCACTTACAAAGCATTGACCACGAATATGATTGGTGCCATGGCCAGTCTATTGATGAGTGACGCTTCATAGCATTGCAAGACCCCCTCTCACTCTATCGTTCGGAGGACACATTACCCTGGATAATGATTTTGCAAAATGTCCCGAATACACCTGATTCTTATCTTCATCATCATGTCCGTTCATCAGTCTACTTTAATCCTTCGCATATATAGTTGTGAAGGCGTTAAGTAATTCATATGTTATTTCATACTACCCTCCCCTTCGTCATAGTTTCTAAGTGTGGTAGGTACACTAGGTACCTAAGCTACCGTGCATCTCACACAACTAAGGAAAACTAGCAAGTAATACATTAAGTGCTTGAGAAGTTACTTCTTAGTGCTATACAGTTGCAGGTAACTGTTACGTTCATCAAAACTTGTCACAAAATAGAGAGTGATTTTAGCACTATATTTTGCTGTGTAAAAGTAGTGCATTCACAAAGCGTTGCTTAGTAATATTATATTGTACACATCATCATCAAAATTTATATATCTTCTGGGTAGGTGAATGTGTTTCTTCATCGCTAATGTAATGTCATTGACATAAAGCTTAAATTCCAATAACTTAACTGACTTCGTAAGATGCTTTAAAATATATACTCATCATCTGATTGCTGAGCTCGATCTACAAATCAGTTTACGCCACAAATTATTTTGTAGGTAGGTACTCCATCAGCTGCATTGTTCCTATAACCGAGTGACTTCTCGCCCTCCAATACCCATTTACTAATATGATAATATCCAGGCATATTTTTCTGAATTCCAACGTCTATCACGCCTGTATTCCCCGAACGGCGAGGTAAAGGTCAAGGTAATAGGTCCTAATGTACGTCCTACAGTTCACCTAAGTGTATATTTAGGTCCTATGTAATAGGAGGCGAACCTAGTAACTTCACAAAAAAGCCTTGTGGAATGCAATAAATATTGAGTATTGAGTATTGAGATCGACCCTGAATTCGAACCAAGGACCTCTAGTGTAGCAGTCCCGCTGTGCAACCAATGAGGCAGTTTTTCTAACAAAGAGATTATTCAGCAAAAGTTTCTTTACTTAGCAAAAATGTAACAACTCGTATTGTAAGAGTGTCCATGGAGTTTGCTAGATTCTTCTCCATAGGATCAACTTTTTGGAACGGTGCAGACATTTCATAAAAACATTTGAACTTAGCAGATTTCTCACAAAACTCATATTCGGTTTTCCTTTCAGCTTGAGTTAAAACTTCTTACACAACTGAAATAAAGGGAGAAAATATTTTAATTAAATCTTTTTGTTTGGGAAGATTATCGAAAAGCCTCCTGTCGTAAACCGCAAAAGTTTGACAGAATTGCGGAAACAAATCCCAATATTAGCAAGCCTTCTTTTCCATATATTTTTAAGAACTGAATCCCCATGTTTCTGTCAACTGACATGCGCGATCGAAAAGGTTCGATTCGTTTTTTTAAATGCCAATAAAAAGTTGAATATGAGCTAATCGTGATTATTGTAGTTACCGTATTGTTTTATTATAATATTTTAGTTGAATAGTTCACAATGTAAGGTTTTTTTGTTAATGAATGAGTCCTGAACGGGTCTAAAATGGCAGGCAAGGATAAAATATACATCATAGTTAGTTTTTTCTGGGACGATAACGGTCACATTAATAATAACAATTTATTACGCTTGGGCATTATGTAAAAATGTTTTTTTTCGCAATTTAAGGGTTGGTCCATAACGAAAGTTGTTCATAATACAGGACCCATTATATACGGTAAATAAAATTATAAGTGCAGTTCTGCGTTTTTTTCTAATTTAAATAATTAATTTATTAATTTACACCTCCTTCGTGTTACCTTATTTTATCAAAATTCTCACATAACACATATCACGTGTGTGTTTAATCACCGGGTACAGGAAACATCTACATTGTACTAATATATTCTGAGCGTGTGTTCTCGAGAGCGGGAACAGCCGGCGCGATTTGTCACGGCTAGCGTCAACTGCCTTGACGTCTGTCACACCGTGGATATGGTCTACCTTCTCGTATTATACATATTTCACGTGGTTCACGAAAAATTTGCCCGGGTTGGTCTAAAAGGTATCCTAAACCCATCCTCAATATGACGGCGATAAGCATGACTTAACCTTGGAATCCAACTTAGCCTTGGATGCGCAATTTTGTTATACATAGTATAAACTAGCTATTGCCCGCGACTTCGTTCCCGTAGAAGTGGAATATTTCCCCGTTTTAGTAAAAAAAATAATTGATACACCGCTCCTGTTGGTCCTAGCGTGATGATATATAGCCTATAGCCTTCCTCATTAAACAGGCTATCAAACAACGTAAGAATTTTTCAAATCGGACCATTCCTGAGATTAATTACCCCGTTCAACCAAACAAAAAAACAAACAAACTCAGTTTTTCATTATTAGTACAGATAAGTCGCTCCCGCTGTTTGTGCACTTATAATATATCTTTTAAACTACGCAACAGATTTTAATACAGTTTTCAGCAATAGATAGAGTGATTCAATAAGAACGTTTATAGTATGTAGTATAAGGGTGAATTGCGCAAGCAAAAAAAATACACGGCAAACCTGAGAACGGTAGTGCAATGTGCTGATTTTTAATTTTATAAATTTTTCCTCAATAACTTAAGTACTCCTCTACCTTGACAAAAAAAATCATTGATTTTTACCCTTTAATATACCAAAAAAAATAATTATAAAGTGTTATTTTATCATCACGGTGGCCTGTCCTGAACCCAATTCCGTTCATAAAATACCTTCCCCTGCAAATACATTCGTAATATGGATTTAAATCGATTTTTATATAATTAAATTATTATATATTCGATCAAATAAAACTATTTTTGTTTGTTTATCTTCTTTCTCATGGATTTGACAGGCAGTTAACTTTTGTCTGGAAAAAAGTTATCATTTCAGAGGACAGTAAGTTTTAGTAGAATAGCCACGTCAACATTGCGTTGTTACGCCCCTCTCACCTTTCCTCACTTCGGATCATTCCGGCTCAAGCTCTCGGCGCGAACGCACCGGTCCCAACGTCTTGCAGTTTCCCGTAAAAAAAGTAATTTTATCATTTCAGTAATAAGGGGACAAAAATAGTTTCATTTCGGTGGCTGTTATAACTCGTGCTAGATTCATGTAATTTGTTTCAAAATTGTGTATTAAATTTGCTGTATGTACTGTTTTGTTTGAGTAGTGTTCATATTTCTTTAATAATTTTATTTCAGGGTTAAATGTAGAACTAACCTCTATTTTATCATCTCAGTGTTATCATTTCAGTGGATTCGGTGGACTGTTATACCAATCACAGTCCACCGGAATGAAATGTGCCTCCGAAATGATAAAACCATAAAGTTTTAGAGATCCTTATGTCAAATACAAAGTCATAGTTTTGTAATGTAGGTACTTTTACCTAGAGTGTAATCTACACTCTGATTTGACTGATTATTCGGGTGTATTTGTGTAATATATAAAATATATACATATATCTATCTAGTTAGTACATGTATATATTCTAGATACACATTTGTTCGGCTCAACGATGATGTGATGAGTGTGTAAGTCACCACAGTGTAGATTATTATATCTACTAATTGTCACCAAAATAATTACTTCGAGGGTGTACCTTCATTATAAGTTACAAAATTTCTAAATTGTAAAAGATTCATATTCAAGATAATATCTTATTATAGATTTATTTGTTAGAAATCTATAATTTTATTTGATATAATGATCAGTTAATATAATAAACAGTTGATATAATTTTATATTCAATAATTTTTAAAAACATAACATACATTGTATATAAAATCATTTGTTATACTACTCAAAAGACATAAAATATATTTAGTATAATATGATAAAATTTATCTAAAATTTGTGAAATTCAAACCTAACAAAGTACGGAACCGTGGCTGCCCGGCACGGTTTTTCTTCGGTGGATTTATTTCATTCCGATGCACAGTCTATCATTTCGGTGGTAATTTTTATCATTACGGTAGACACTTTTCATTTCAGTGGACTCTTAAAAATTCATCCTTAAATATTTATGTAAGTTTTGATGATATTTAATGTCCACTCACGCACAATGTTACAAAATAGGCTAAAGTTTTATTTGTCACTAAAAATATGTAGATAACATTGAAATAAAAAAATCCCACCGAAATGACACATAAAAATCTCTTGTTGAAATTCACCCATAAAATGCATTATTATAGTAGAGTAAACCCGAGAAATTTACTGCCCCATATTAGTATCAACATTGGACCCGTGTGGACCCGGGGCGGGCCGCTACTCTATACTAATCATTAAGATTGGATTGTTTGTTTGTTTGTTAGGCTCCGAAACTACTGAACCGGTTTGATAAATTCTTTCAGTGTTAGATAACTCATTTATCGGGGATGGCTACAGGCTATATACCATCACACTACGACTAATAGGAGCGGAACAGCAATGAAAAATGTTACAAAAACCGGGGTAAAAAGTTATGAAGACCACGCGGGCGAAGCCGCTAAAGGAAACCCAGTATAAAATATATTTATTTATTTTATTTATACTTTTATGTACACTAGCACATAAGGTGGCCTTAATGCCATATGGCATTCTATGCCAGTCAACCTTTGGGTTAAATTTATCAAGTAAAAATAGGTACAAAAAAATAAAATATAAATATATATCAATACTAGCTGACCCGGCAAACGTTGTTTTGCCATATAGGGGTGGGTCACCCTTACCATTTAGGGGTATGAAAAATAAATTTTGGCCGATTCTCAGACCTACCCGATATGCACACAAAATTTCATACAAATCTATCCAGCCGTTTCGGAGGAGTATGGCAACTAAAACTGTGACACGAGAATTTTATATATTAGATAAAATATATATATAATATCAAAGCATAATAAAAAAATTACCTACCAACAGTAGGAAATACAAGCAAATAGATTTGTATCTAATCTTGTTGGTATATTTCCAACATTTCATGCACAATATTGCGATGGAACTAAATGAGGTTAAGAACGCAATAAGTCAGGGAGTCAAACATGGTCGGAGAAATACGAACTCAAATTAATACTATTTATGTCAATACGTTAGATGTACGACTTCGTTGGACGCAAGCTTCGTATCCGTTTTCCGGCTTATTTGATACATGTAAATATACTGACTATATATAAAACTAATTACTTACGGTAACTGCTTGTAAATAATATATCTATATTAAAGAACCTTCTTCGTAGTTGGTCTAGTGGTTCAAGCGCGACTGCTACCCTAGAGTTCCTGGGTTCGAATGCCCGATCGAGCAGTGTTGTTCGGTTTTTCTGTGAAATTCCCAGTAGCAGCTCGGAGTCTGGATTTGTGCCCGGTTGATGGCAATAGGCTCGGGACATGGGACCTAAACATACCGGCGAAATGTGTGTGTACATAATAGTACGCCTCTGCCTACCCCTTCGGGGAACACAGGCGTGATGATATGTTACATTAAACAAGTATCTTAATACAAAACAGTAATGTTCGAACTACGGGGAAAACATTTGTTTTCTAATGGAGAAGAAACTTGGAATGCTCCTCTGTCATAAGCAGTATCTACTCTTTTGAAGCTGCCGACACATTACTGCACACAGCAAAAGTGCAATTTACTTGTCTATAAACCTAAGAGAGAGAGAGAATTAATGAATTATACTTATATAATTCATTAATTCTGGTGTTATAAACTAGATTTATCTGAGAAGGACTATTAAAATAAATGCAAAATTACTTAACTCAAAAAACTTCATTAATTTCAAATAATGCTGCAAATATTTCAAGTATAAATTCTTTAAATAAATAAAGGCTTAAAGTCCTAAATCAAGTGCCTACGCTTTCGGTCTAGATTTAAGAGATTAGCCCTGTACTTACCTACTGAATGCTTAAGTCGTGAGATACTGCTTATTCTCCCGAATTACATGACACACAATATCATATGAAGGTTAAATGGAATACAATAGGTCTAACGTAATAATACTACAAGGGTTAAATGACATTTACATTTTGATATGCGGCTAACACTTTTAATTTATTTTAGTTTTTTTTTTTTATATATTTGGGGAAATTTTTACACAGCACCATCTAGTCCCAAACTAAGCAGAGCTTGTACTATGGGTACTAGACAATGGACATAATACTTATATACCTTTTTTGCATACTTATTATACATAGGAAACACCCAGACAAACACAAATACTTATATTCATCATCACATAAATATTTATGTCCTGTGAGAATCGAACCCACGACGTCGAGATCAGCAGTCCGGTACTCGAACCACTAGACCACAGACGTCGTCGTTATATATTTATTTATTTATACTTTTATGTACACTAGCACCTAAGGCGGACCTAATGCCATATTATATGTACTAGCTTTCCGCTAGCGGCTTCGTCTTCGTGGTCTGGGTATTCTTATAACTTTCATCCCCTATTTCAACCCCTTACAGCCCTTTTTTCGCATTCAAAAGTAGCCTATGTCCTTTCGCAGACTCTAGACTATCTGTGACTGGAGGTCATCGAAATGTGACCGAAGGTATGTACACTTATTGAAAAAAATACTCTGTATTACGCTGGTTAAAACTCTAGTCGTACTTTTTTTTAATGTTGACTGTGGGATGAGAAAAAATTAACTTTTAATTTGAGAAATATCACGCTCTTTTTCCACTATTATCTGTTTTGTAATGATTTCATAGTAAAAACTGTCAGTGTCAGTTTCGGAATGTCAAACGCACGCCATTACGGCGACAGTTTCATATTGATTTCAAGGTATGGGCTTTTGATGACCTCCTTTCATTTACGTAAATCGGTTCAGTAGTTTTGGCGTGAAAGTGCGACAGACAGACAGACAGAGTTACTTTCGCATTTATAATGTTAGTAAGGATTACGTAGGCAATTTGACCTAGTGGTTAGGTGAGATCGTTGTTACCTTATTTTGGTGGTATATATAATCGTCCTAGGTCCCTGCCACCTGGGGAGACGGTAGGGTATGTCTGACTCATACCACAGTTGCCCTCCAATGACTCATGGCTTCATGAGTTACTGTTCTGGCTCGTCGGGCTATTAGATTCGTAACATTCGCTGTGAATATGACAAGTTGTGCTCGTGTATAATCACCGGACTTCATCGGAAAATCGATCATCGGATTTTCTATACTATAAAAAAAGTTTTAAGTACATACCTATTGTTTGTTGAATATTATTGTAATAATATTGTATTCACGTCTTTGGGGTAAAATTATCTCTAGATTTAGGAAATGTGAATTCCACTCAATTTTGAACAGTATAAAATCCATAGTGAAAAATCGATAGTATTTAATAAAAAAACGAACTTAAAATATACCCTAAAATGTATTGTAAATAAAGTAGGTAGTTGTAAAACCAAATAAGTTTGAATAAATATGAATTTGCAAATCAGTGCGATTAATTAATGTAAAATGAATTTGTCGACAGCTTTGTGCCTTTTCAGGTGGTTTTAATCAGCGGGATTACTGAATGCGTTTGTTAGATTGGCCATCGTTTAATTGAACGATAATAATTTAATTATAATAGCCTATCAATTCCATTCGCATTCTCCAGTCAGCGTCCGACCATTGCGTTTGCAGTAATCTCGAATATTCTGATTCAATTCGAGCTTTCTAATTATTAAAGAATAAGGTATTTCTATATAAAATACTGGGAAATCTAAAGGCGAATCTAAGTTTTTTCTTTTAGTTAAATGGGGCTAGAGATCATATAAGAGTTGCCTTAATGATTTGGTTATCTTATGGAGTTCGATTCTTAAGTTGATCAGAGCATATGAGGTTGCACATACACTGGTATATCAGATTGTATGTATTTTGGATTTGTGCGCCCATTGTCAAACGCTTCTTTTATCACCTCGGTCGGTATCTCTACAATAAAGTAAATAGGGTCATATCAATTTATGAACTCAATAAGATAAAATGAAAAATGAAACTATATAGCTGGCTTCAGGAACTCAATTACGATGACACTGAAAACTTATTAAGAGTTTTAACATAAACATCCCTATGCAAATATGCTACGTTAAAAAAAAAAAACACACACACACATCCTCCCCACACACACACACATCCTCCCCACACACTCAACCACTTCTCTTACTACACACTCACGAAGTACACACTCAACCGTACTCCCATCCTGATACTAACAATACTAAGTAAAAAAAAAATGTATATACAAATATAATCTTTATACTTAAATGTTAACATTTCCTAATTGCATACCGTTTGTACGAGTACATAACATTAATCAATTCAACCCATATACTGTCCCACTGCTGGGCACGGGTCTCCTCTCAGTATGAGAGTACATAACATAATTTGTTAAATTTAAATGGAGGAGTCCTGGTGACCTGAAATACAGGCCTTGAGCCTAGTTTAGGCACCAGTCTCCCACAATATTATGTCCCACCTATATGTCACTGTAGAAATAAGGCTAGCAATTAAGAGTAATATTGTGGAGAAAAAAAAAAATATTATTATTATTATTGTAAAGGGACCTAAATAAAATACTCTGAAGATGTGTGGAAGTATTATCAGAACATTTCTAGCTAACCCTTCGGGATGCGTGATGGTATCATGATGACATGCTG
Organism: Acronicta psi; assembly: GCA_946251955.1. Classification (NCBI taxonomy): domain Eukaryota; kingdom Metazoa; phylum Arthropoda; class Insecta; order Lepidoptera; family Noctuidae; genus Acronicta; species Acronicta psi. The sequence goes on along the minus strand of OX276475.1, from coordinate 727,228 downwards.
ATCGAATCAGTATAGTCGGGTTGTGGATGATGGAAAACTATGGATTTTAAAGATAATGGAATTGATAGGTATGAACATTGTCATTTAAATTACTGCGTAAGGACTGCGCACACTGCATGTCACAATGACATCCCAAAACTTCGTCCCAAAATGATCTTCTGGAAGTGAACTTTTTTTGGATCGGCTAAAAAACAAATGCCAACCGATACTAACAAAGTTGGTGTAAGTATTTCTGTGTGTGTGTATGTCGAACGTGTCTGTCAAATGTTGGAACTGCCCTATCTTTAGTATTTAAATCATTGGGTATCAATCAAATCAATCATCCTTTATATTATTATACTTATCATCAATGATTCAACACGTAGAAAGATTACCTACTTTTATCTTAAAAAAGATATAATTCATACATCCATATAAACCATTACCAGCCATCAACATCCGTCGCCACGAAATAATAAATACACCAATAATTTCTGTATCAGTCGCGTTATTGTGTTCGGCCCATTTAATAAGGGCAATGGTCCATAAATGTCAGTTTGCTGTGAACGGCGCCCGTAACGACATTGTTTAGAGCTCGGCCGTCACGACAAAAACGTTCAGGATTTAAGACTGATGCTTTGAAAGAACAGTCTTAAACACTGTCAAGATCACCACGTGCTTTTGTGACTAAAAACTTTAATGCTAGATTTATAATATAGCGAGATACGATAAAAGGAACCAGGGCCTGTAGACATTGTTGCATTTTGGCATTCTAATCGACAGACGAATAGAAAGAAAATGGATGGATGTCTGTTACAAATCCACGGATCCTATGGAACAATTTTATATACACCAGTATGTAAATAAAAATAAAATCTAAATAATCTATCTGATTATGTAGTGATCTATCAACACATAGCTCAGATAGTTTAGTAATATAACGCAGGCATCCGCTAATACGAAAGGATTTTTAAACATTCAGCAGAGTGCAACGCGGGTACAAAATAAACGCAAGCGAAGCCGTAGGCAAAAAATAGTATTTAATAAAACTAAAATGCAAACTATTGGTGCGGTAATTAAATAGATGTCTTAAACACATTCAAACTCAAATAAAATCCACATTGCGCAGATAATAAATTATCCAAACACTTACATAATGGTAAATGTTTATCTAAGTACATAATTAATTACGATTCATGAAAGCACAATGCACTCCAAATAGTTTTCTCTCAGTTAAACTTGTTATTTGGAGGCGAGACTGATTTCATAAATAATTATGATAAGTGATTAACTACTTATGACTATAAGCTTCATTATTTATTTTACAGACCCACTGTTCGTCAAATGCTGACAGCTATTAATTATGAGCATGATAAATCGGCTATTCAATTTTGTAATTAAAAGTAGGGATAATGCTTTTTACAAAGCTCTTAATGCGAACAAAGAGTCCTCTCGTTACTATTCAAAGGCTCTAATACTTGAAGTGGGTACTTTTTTCACAAAAGCGTTCGGAACATCACAATTTAAATGTACTACTTTTGCTGTGAGAAATTAGTGTGTGTGTAACTATAATGTTTCGAATAGGTACAGTCACGAGCAAAGATATGTAAACACAAGTGCTAAAGTGATTTTTTCATGAATGAGATAACGCCAATGTCACTATAGTATAATTTCGTAAATACTATGTTTGTAATACCACAAATCTTCTTTCTATCACTACGTTACGAAAAAATCGCTTTTGAATTTTGACAAGTGTATACATGTTTTTGCTCGTCACTGTACATCCTTTGCTAGCACAACTGTCCCACTGCTGGGCAAAGGCCTACCGTCCCTCTTTCCAATCCGTTCTGTCTGTTTTTTTAACAACTCCATGGTTTAATAATAAGATACTACCATGGAACAACTCTATCTCACTCGTAAGAGTCCGTCTGGGTCGAGCCCGGTAAGTATCACTTCACTTGGGATCCAATTTATCGGAACTTTTGCCCACCTACGTCTGGAATACGACAGACTTTCCTACGATTTGAGTTTCGTATTGTATTTCTTATGCGATCTGTAAGCTTGCTCTTAGAATACTGCGCTCGATCTCCTCTAGCTCAACCTACCTTTGAACCACTGTTAAAGACCAATTTAATGCACCGTATGTTAGGGAGGGGAAAATGCATACGTCCACGAGTTTACGTTTCAGGTACAGAATGATGCCTTTTAATACAAGTATCAATTAAAAAATATTACTTCAATATTGTTAAAAATTTTCTAAACATCCCGAAAACACCGTTTAGACGAATTCTTTTGTTTATTTGCCCTAAATAAAATACCCAATATATACAAAAGCTTATTGAAAATGATTAGTTTTGTTTAGAATATACGTACCTATATAAGTTTGCTCAAATTTAAAGTTAGACACTCAGTTTTATCGTCCGCGTCTAATTTGATTCTCTCAACGCTTAGTTCTCGCGCTCTTCTACAAAGAAAGTAAATGTATCGGCTATATTCTGCAAACTATAACTCTTGTTAACGGCCCTAACTATTATTACAATGTTGAAAAGCCAGACATATTTATTAACACCATTATCATTAGAAAATGGAATAGCCCTGAAATATAGCAACTTTAAGATACTTTTTATGTAAATATTAATAATAAAATCATTTTGTGTCAAAGTTTAGTCACCATGGTTTAGTTGTTTGGCAAATGGAATACTTCTTTATATATTTTTATGCAAATGTTCGTTCTTAAAAATCCTCATTGTTCACAAACGATTTGCTTCGCACAATAATCCCAAGAATTTTCTGTTCAATGGCAACATTATTGCAAGAAAAAGAGTCCACTTGTGTTTAGTCTTTCTCGATTAATTTGACATTTTTTTCATTATGAAATGTTTCACCACCTTCCAGTAAGTTCCCGTTAAAATACTTGGCAGATAAATTCCTACAAATGTTGTTATATTTTCTAATTTATCCAACGGATAGCGGCTGTCCAGAGGTGGTGAAACCGGCCCGAGTTCAAGCTTCAAACGAAAACATACACAGCTTAAAAAAAAGTACTTCTTTATTCAACTCATCTATCATCATCAGCTTATATTCGTTAACTGCTGGACATAGGCCTGTCCTAATGAATGCCACACACTCAACTGATACAAGTCTTTGAATCATGATCACTGTTCTAAATCTGTTCTCCACAATTCAATTGTTCGGCAAGAGTTGATAGATCGCGTATTATTGCAGGCCATACAAATCTCAAGCGCAAATATTCATTTGCGCATGACAGACGACTGCGCAATGCATAAATAAGTTGGCATTGAATGAATACTTTGACGTATGGCTTGTCTAGTTACATTAAATGCAGTAGTTTACTTAAAAGTAACATAACACTATCACGCCTGTATTCCCTAAGGGTTAGGCAGAAGTGTACAAAAAATGGACATACAGCCATAGTTCATCGGTAGTAGGCTTAGGTCCCATGCAGTAGTGGACCGATTGCCACTAACCGGGCACAAATCCAACATTTCGAACTGCTACTGAAAACTTCATAGAAAATACCAATAACATATTGTTTGACCCTGAAATTGAACCAATGACCTCAAGCGTAGCAGCCGCGCTTACGGCCACTAACTGTGGATATACATTAGTACACCTCAGCCTTCCCATTCGAGGAATACAGGCAGGATGGTATGTTAAATAGAATCTCTATAGCACCTACAAGAAACCCATCTTGACCTAAGCAAGCTTCACTCCGCCCCAATTCCAGATCAACGCAACGTCAACGTCTTTAATCTTACATTGTTATTTATTTATTCATTGATTTACCAGCGTCATAAATGAAATACCATTACAGAAACAGAATAAACCCAGTAAATTTTCCACTGTAAATATCGGCCATCCCACTCTAAAGAATAAACATTGTATGTGATGTAACATTGTGAGAGATAAAAATACTACAAATAAATCCCGCTCTTTACAATAGGTACTTACGATCAGTAGAAATAGAAGAAGTAAAACATGAATTTTGTGTACCTACATTCCTAATGATTAGTAGGTAATGATGATGACGTTATGCTGTGTCAAACGAAAGTTAAAAAGCCAAGCCCGTTCGTTATGGTTAATTCTACTAATATTTTAAATGCGAAAGTTTGTATGTAAGTATGGATGTTTTTTTACTCTTTCACGGCAAAACGGCTGAACCGATTTGGATAAAAGTTGTAGTGGCGATGACACATACCTTGGATTAGGACATAGGCAACATTTTAATCCCGAAAATTCAAAACTAACCTACGGGAGACGTGTTAAAATTCCCAAGCCGCGGGCATAAGCTAGTATTCTATATTTAAACATGAAGTGATTTACTCCCTCATTTTTCATGTGTATCACTGGGGAGTGGAACATATCACCTTTTTTAGGGTGCGGAATATCCTGGGAGTTTCACAGAAAAACCCAACAACACTTTTAGAGAGACTCGACCTGGGAACCGAATCTAGGACCTCTAACGTAGCAGTCGCGCTTGGGACTTGACCAACGAGGCAGGCATACCATAAAGTCTAAAATTAATGTAAAGTTGTCCCAACGTAACCTACTTTAACTCGTTCATATTCCGGGAACAACCCAAGTATTGCGAAAGGTCATTTATCTAGAGATTGCGCCTCCGTCTCAGAATAAATCACTATTGACGTATCTTATAACTCTGGCGGGGAGCGCTTGAATAATATCTCTCTAAAATGTGTTTGACAAGTACTACGGCCAAGTTTGCGTGTAAACAAAGACGATGGTTATGTTGATTGGGATTCATTCTCAACTCTATTTGTATTTTTAGGGTACCTGCTAGTGATGGACTGAATTTGTCTTAAGTTTTGTGTGGATGTGGCGCATACATCGCATAAGTGTATATTACTTCTGTCTGTGATTCCAAATATTGTATGTGTCTTGTCTATTTTCTTTCTTTCTTTCTTAGTGGATATCACTGCATTGCCAATAATTGTTAGCGTCGTAATGTGCAGTTCCTACTCACAATTGATTTGTACTTACTGATTGTGACAACTATTAGAGCGGTTTTGCCCTACATCCGACCCGAATCCGAAAATACAGTCCGGTGTAATCGTAAAACTATTTGTATGATAGTTTACGCACTACATCCAATTTTCGACATCCGATTTTATTATACAAATAATTCTTAGTAAATATAAATATTTTTTTTATTTTTGAGACATTTTACACAGCACCATCTTGTCCCCAACCAAGCATAGCTTATACTGAAATTGTACAACACGCACAAACCAAGCATAATGGGTCGAGTTAGTTATTGTTTTCTGAATGAGATGAGCCTGCTGAGGACATATCTGTCAGAAATATTATCCTCTGTAAGTCAAAGGACGTTTCCACCATTTTTAAGCTCTGTTGTTGCCCCTCTGTTATTTTATCGTTCGTTTATCGCACCTGACTCAAGTTTTTAAATACGTAGTCTGTTTACTCATAAAAAGCAATCGAGGTAACAAAATGTGTATCTTAAGTGGAAATCTGACCTTCGGCTGCCACTAGTCCAGCATCACAATCATCATTTAAAATAATATCAATTTTACTATAAATTTTCCATCCCCGGACATTACTAATGTTCAAAATAAGCCCACTAAAATAACCAATACTCATGTTAATCAATGCGGAATAATGATGCGTTTGTAGTTACAAAATGATCATACGTGGGCCCAAACCAATTTAATTGTAGTTGAACTAAACCAAATGAAGTGATTATTTCATGATTGTTGGTTAACTTCACATTCCCAGAGCATACTAAATATCCGGCAATCGTTTATGTTTACAATAATTATTAATGAATATGTATTGTATTCCTGTTCGGCTGTAATTTTATAAGGTAAAATAATTGGGCTATCTATAAGTACCTAGCCATCATCTAAACATGTTTGGGGTCGGCTTCCAGTCTGACAAGATGTGGCTGAATGTCAGTATTTTACACGAAGTGACTGCCATCAAACCCCCGCAACCCATTTTCTGGACAATACGGCTTCAAATGATGTACTGGTTGTCAGGGATTTTAGGCTTCTTACCTACTAACGATTGCCATAGGTGGTTGGTATGACAATCGAGACCAACGGCTTTACGAGCCCTCTGAGGTATGGAGGGGTCTTAATGTGTTAAGAATGACCTATCCTTAACTTTGCAGATCGTTCATCAGCGTAGTTATAACTTAACCACAAGTACTTACTACCTACCTAGTGATCTATTATACAGTTAGTCATTATCTATAATTTCTAGGTAGCTGTCCCTCTGATTACTCCATAGTTCACCACGTTCTCCCACTGTAGACAGACTTGACACAACTTGAACAACTTTGCTGACTTTTAAACAAGTTCTACAAGCACATCTTATCAAATTCAAATCTTGTAAATCTTAGGAAATTGGTTTTAAATATCATCAACTATACCTATTCTCAACATGATTATGTCTACGTTCAGCATGGGTACCTTAGGTACCTCTGCTCTCTTATAAACTTATCAATTATTTCCCTTTAGCCTTTTCGATTTTCCTTTTCAACCATGAAAAAACAATTGGAAAGAAATTCGCTTTATTCTGTCCTCAAATCGCGTTAACCATTCCGCTCAATAGAATAAAAGGACTCATAGTCGAATAAACATAATAATATCTGAATTCAATTTTGGGAGTACCCTCAGTTTGTAAGATAATGTGGAATGTTCTGGCGGCCTTCGCTTCCTTTTTATGTGCGTATTAACTGTTAGGACGCTTTTTTTTTCATTTGTCTTATACTATGCGGTGACTACAACTATTGCCTTCATATTTTTGTATTAGGCTGGCGTAGTGGACTATAACCTAATCCCTCTCATACGGTGAGGAGACCCGTGCCGAGCAGTGGGAGAGTATCATCATCATCATCATGTCAGCCAGAAGAGGTCCACTGCTGAACAAAGGCCTCCCCCATTGACTTCCACAGAGAGAGAATGGAGTTTATATGGGTTGATTATTGTTATTTCCTTTATTTATCTTTATATATAATTATTATTTGTATTTTTAAATATTTTTATAAAAAGCAGAAAATACAAAAACATTTAAAAATATAAAAATAGTAGCCCACCGGTATCGGGAACAGAGTCCAAGCTACCGGTGGTCAGGGCTCCAGGGATGGAGCCTCCTAACAATACGTGCCGTATCTAGGAGTACCGCTTTCTGTATCAAGCCCTTGATCCAGCCACTCAACGAGAGCCTCATTAGATATTATTATTATTATTTTATACCTAGTCGAAAATTACTACAATAACATTTTATTGATTTTTATACAATTTCAAAAGTTTAAAGAACTAAACTTAAGCGGAAGTGTCAGAAATCAGTAAACTAAAGCTGTTCATATAATTATGATTATAAAAATACACTTTTTGCCGGACTTTTTTTGTTCACAATAGTTACACTGATAGTGTTGCCGCAGTGAACACATGAACTCTGACGATAATATACCAAATCAAAGCAGAGACACCATTACAGAACATGTTACACCTGTTTCATCTTCCTAATTACATTTACACTCAACTTGCAATATACCTATCTCCTAACAATAATTTCCATACGCCATTGTGTACCGAACAACCCTATTGCAAGTCAGGGCTGCACCGATTAATTAGATTAAAGCAGAACACTCGCAAACGTGCTTACAATACTCTGCTAAATAGGTTACGAATACAGTCTGCGTCTTGTTGTATTGAATTGTATTAGCTGATAATACAATATTGCTATGTATTCTGTGATTGAGGTTGTGATTAGTCCTGTAAGTAGGTACTGTAGAGACTCAAGGAGGTTCTACAGAGGCTGCGTCGTAAAAGCCCTGGTTGGCAATAAGGGCTGTCATCTGTATTAAAAAATGTAGTTTGAATTTAAATCGTAGTTGAATTGTTTAGAAGACTTGAAGAAAATTTTGAATGTCATTCTAGTACTAGCCTTCAGATCGAATAAATCGCAGCATCAGCTGTGTTCCAAAAATCGTGTGTTTCCTTTTGTTTTAGCTTTCAGATAACGCTCCTGTGGAGGACTGGTAAGCCTCCACAGTACCTACTGCGATGTATATTTTCGATGGACCCTTATGCTAGGATAAAGGCAATTACAGGCAAATATCCATTGTCAGCACATAAACGAATATTACAGAATTTGGGCGTAGTGAATGATTTTTTACATTTTACATGGAACTGCCTCAATAGTTTAGTAGTAGTAAGCCCAATTTGGGGCTTTTTATAATGAAATGTTCAGTAGTAAGCCGGAGTTTAGAAATTTGTCACGTACGAATTGTACGAGTCAAATGTCGTTGAGTTTGGTGATGAGTCTCCTCCACACGTTCTCTGAAAAGAAAGATGGTATATGGTACCTACTTAAAGTTTGAGGAACACAGATTTGGGGCTAGACAGAACAAGAGAGTCACCATACAGTAAAACATTCCGGACTAAACCTCTAGCCGCAGTGTAGTTTTATACAGACTAGCAATCCGCCCTTGCTTCGGGTACTATTACCATAATTTTATGTACAAAGTAGTCTATAGCACTCAGGAATAATGTACCTTTCTGACAGTGAAATAATTTTCAAAATCGTTTCAGCAGATCCATGGATTACCCCCTAACCTCACAAACTCACAAACTTTACCGCTTTATAATATGAATGAAGTATGACAATTTGATCTTTATATACTTTGAATTTATATGGATATATTGTATGGATAGTATAATTATGTTTCCTCAAGTAATATTTAAATATCTTCCTATTGAGTGTAATGTGTATAGCACAGGGCAATAAAAACAACAGCAAGATACAGAATCTTATGAGAACGTAAAGATACGTGAGGATAATGTGCTGCATTTAAGAAACCATTATGAAAATCAAGATGTTCGGCGGACCTGCCACGCTCGACGTAGGTATCATAAAATTATATGGTATGTGATGAAAGCTCCGTGATAAAATCTAACCGTTTATTTTGACGGTGTATTTGATAAAATCATGTACTTTATTTTTAATGTTTCTTCTTTTTTTATGATAGATTTTGAGATGGTATGTAATTGGTATTGGACCGATTGTGCCACCCTTCACTGTAGATATTTTTGCTATAAAGGAGCAATTTTTTTCCAAAGACACCCTGCGGTAATTCAGGAGGGACTTTACAAACTTACAATAAACGGATATAAAGTAGACCCAGACTCGTGACAAATATCCGTGGAAAATACAAATATTTACCTCGGGTGAGAATCGAATCCACGATACCAAGTGCAAAAGTAGTGGCGAGCTAACTACTGCTACTCCAAACGTACACCAACACATAATTTTAAATTAATAATGTATTACACTATTCATACATTACAACTTTGAAACTTAGATATAAACACAATATCGATACAAAAATTAGAAGCATTATTATGATTTGTCAAACTTTAACTTGGTCAATTAAATTGCCACAAATGTATCGGCAAACTCTGTTATCTCTAAGATATTTCAATAAGCAAGCCGTGCCATAAGACGTTCTGTTCAACTAAATACAAAACATACAAAAGTTTTCAACTACCGTTGTTGTTTCAAAACCAACTATTTTCATCCGTCGGCATTATCAAACAAAACTTGGCATACTCGTTCCAAAAGCCTCAAATGTCCAAGATTCCGTCTCTCTACGAATGCATTCGGAACGTCTCAAAAGATTTAATATCTCCACGTCCGCATTAGCTGAAGTTGAAACTCAAAACTCTGTCGGAGCAAGTCTGCAAAAATATTTACAGGCTAAAGTTTGTCCGTTTTCCTTGCGATTTTAATCGAAGTTCGAGAGAGTTCGATACTACGTCTAATCTTTGTAGGTATCTTGTACGGAAATTGAAAGGAGATAAAAATGTTTTGCAATAATGCTCCACCTGCCTGCCTGCGATTGCGAGGCAACGCGCCGATGCACTTTCGTATACCAAGATTTGATAGGGCAAGCGCACCGCTGTCGGCAGCGGACGATATGAAATATTCTTGCAATTTCGCAAAATATGAAGAAATGTTTTGGCCTTTTATGTATTTAAGTTAGGTGTACCTAATTTTGTGGAAAAGCACTATTACCACAAGCGGGATTTTTGGTGATCAATCCATCTGCATCTATTTCAGTGACGTCATCGGTATGGTTGTATTTTTTCTTTTCTCAATTTTATCTATTAATGCTACGCATGCGATTGCGCATAAAAAGTATATTTTAATTGAATTCGGGTTCATTAATAATCGAATTTAATACACTTTGATAAATAAAATAAAGTTTTTATTGTTTTATTATTAAAACCATTTTATGTTCAAAAAGGAAAACTCGTTCCTGAGTATAATGCGTACTCCGTAGGTTGATGAATTTAAATTGTTTTCGTGCTCAAAAAGTACTAACTTATTTTCTTTTGTAGCATCTTGTTAATAAGTTGAGTGAGACCTTATTTTTCGTGACAGCACTCGAAATTGTTTTAAATAAAGTTACAAAATTTTAACTTTTCTACACCAATTAGTGTTCACAAAATTTAATTTAACATAAGACCTTTATAGAATATCAAGTAAACAAAAGACACTTTCAATTTTATGAAGAACATTTTTTTTGTTTCTAGGTATAACTATTGAGTTATAAACTTTAATTATTTTAAATACGAAACTAATAGTGCGAGGGTTAGAAGTATTGTTTGAAGTATGAAAGAAATAACTTTCAATAGGCCAACACACGTCTTGACAGGATATGGACTAAGTAATAGGTATCAATACATATTTTCTACGGAGCAACTACCAACTGATTTATTCAGATTCCCGAAACCGATATAAAAAATCACAAAGTTATTATACCTCACTAAGCCAGCATGGTGAAATATAGGCCTAAATATTCTAATAATTAGTAGAACGCTCGTGGCTCTTTAAATAAAGAAAAAAAGAAATGTACCTAGATCAGTATAAGTGATTTTAAAAACAAGAGAAATATCTACTTATTCAGACTGTAAACCTTTTTGGGCCTAAACAGCTAAACAGATTTCGGAAGAAATTTAAAATTAAGGAAGGAGACAAATTGTAGTCTGTAAAGGACAAAAACTCTTTTTGGATACGATATGAGGAAATATATATCTAGGTACGAGTAATATTTATATTGTCTATCGGTATGTACAATAACTGGTGACATACACACACAATCATACAATTTATAAAAATCCAATAAAAATAAAAACGAAACGTCACAGCCGGCAACTGTCCTACGCCCTACGATATTTATTTGTCGAAAAATACGGCGTTTGCTCTCGATACAGATTGGATGCTGATATCGTCGGGCGCGGCCCGTGATTTCCGTGGCCCGAATTGTTTGCTAAATCGTATTTTATTTGCTGACTCTGTTCAATAAAATGCTGATTAATAAATGATTTGTTCCGTTGTTTGTGTTTTGGAGATGGAAAACGTTTAGCTTGTTGATACTAGTTCCACGAGGAAGTTTAATTGATTCCTGGTTTTTGTTGAAACAACGTTTATTTAAAACAACATTTTACTTATGGAAGTTATATTTAGTATATTATATTATCTACTATAATATATACTATATACTAAAATATATAATAAGTAGGCATCGTGCATAAGGTAGTTCCACAGGTTCTATTATATATATTTAAAACGTTCATTCAGTATTGGGTATTATCGCTAGTGCCGTACTCGCTGATATTATTGACTTCAACAGGAAATCTATGACATATTTAGATGAGTTGTTAGTTGATTGGCTTTACCATATATAGTACATACATATACATACATAGCTTCACGCCTGTTTCCCATAGGGGTAGGAAGAGACTATAGTTTTCCACTTGCTACTATCTTGCCACACCACTACTATAGTAATGCTATTAAATGTTATTAACTTGAAAGAAATACTCCCTGGTGCATTTACTACCTCAGAAAAGTTCTACTTCGTAGTAAACCTGAACAAGCTTAGGAGAACACCTTGTATATATATAAAATAATATTAATATGTAAGTTGTGCTTCTTACTATAGGTAAGACTGCAGGGAATGCAATCCACGAAGTATCAGCCTAGGAATAATTTCAGCAAAGCTATGATAATGCCTAGATAATGAGAGATTCAACTTGCAGACGTGGCGAAATCCTTTACTACGAATAATGTTTTGATTACTAGATATTATGAGGATATGAAAGAAAACCGTACATTTTTTTAAATGAAGTGTTGGGCATGAATGTATGCCTACAAAGAGCAGAATTAAACACGCACGCATGCCTACAAACACACACGGCTGCATGCATACCCAAACATAGATCCATACATACATAATATGCACTTAACTCTAAATCCTGATGTCTGCGGTACATACAAATCATTAAACGTATTACGATTGATGGGATTGCGTTGCCGTAATCCTGGATTATTACTTCGTGCTCTCGGCTACTGTTCAATAGCAAACACATAAACATAGAACTGAGAATTGATCCAATCATAACACGATTCTACCACTAAGCTGATAGGATTTTATTTGTATGTGTTTTAATTTTCATTTCGGTTCTCATAGTCAAGATACATTTATTTGCCACGGGAATTACGCGCTGTATTGTCTGGTGAAGCCCACGATACCATACCAAACAATCATCGTCAACCCATATACTACCCCACTGCTGGGCACGGGTCTCCTCTCAGTATGAGAGTGGTTAAGCTATAGTCCACCACGGTAGCCTCATGCGGGTTGGCAGTCTTCACATGCCGTCGAGAAAATCTCTCAGGCATGCAGGTTTCCTCACGATGTTTTCCTTCACCGCTATAACGAGTCATAATTACGCACATGATTTTAAAAAGACAGAGGTGCGCGCCTTGGATTCGAACTCTAAACCTTTAACTTGGCAGTCCAGTCGTCATATCCCTACTGCTCCAAACAATACATTATTTAATTCGTCACGATTAATTTTCCGTCAAACATTCCGTCCGTCAAACAACAGGAAATTAAAGTACAATATACACGACAGTACCTATACTTTCTTAAACATTAGAGCATTTTGCAGATACCTTTTGGATGTAGGAAATGTATATTAGTGAAGACCATTTTTAATCAATTGGTCAACCTGTTGGCCAAATGAATTAATTTCATTATTGAGATCACATCCCATTACAGATAATGAGTATTCAATAGAACGTATGAAATTCTATAATACACTATACATACATGGTTCAGTAACAAGCTATGCTAATGGAGCTTGATAGACAGCATTCAATGTATAATGAACTCGTTTCAAACCTCGCTTCGCGTATTCCACACATTACTGCCATTGTTTGTTACTCAAATTGACAAATCGGATAACGTTGGGTATTTAATGAATTTACGAGGCAATGCCTATACCACAATTATAAATCATTTTACACATCAGTATCTGAAATTGTGGTAACAAAAGAAATTATTATGTTACTTGCAGTCCAATCTGGGCCGACTGCTAATATTTTCAAGTGATATTTTAATAAGATTTTTTCGAGTTTCTTTAAATTTTATTCTCGACAGTTTTCTTATCTTGGCTGCTCTTAATCTCTTCTGAATATGAAACTACTGCACCTCCAGAAAACATTTGTTATGAAAATTCTGTCGAAATTACCAATTTTGCAAAATAACTAAACAGTATTTTGCTTTAAGCGTCGATTATTTCTGTGCAGTCTGGAGCTTAATCAAACTGTAGTATCGGCCTTAATCGCACGTTCGATAACCACAGTTGACTGGATACATCGACACGTTGGGGGGTTATTCTTAGCTCCAATCGATGCCCAGATTTGCATACCGACTGCATTGCGAACGTATTTGGCTTGGGTTTGGAGGCGTAAATTTAGAGCTACTAAATATTCGTACACACTTCTCGTATATTTTGCCGCAGTTAGGAATGATATATAAATATATTATGCGACTTCGCTAGTTTCTCGGAAGGTAATGTTTGTAGATATAGGTAGGCAAACACAGGTTTGAACAAGTTAAGGCAAGATTTTGAAATCGTTGGATTTTCTACAACAATATATAGAACGCATGTTTTAGGTCCCTTTAGAACTGGACGACTCTATTGTCTTGAACCAGAATTGTATGCACAAATTCAAACTTTAAGCTGATGCTAAACATTTTCTTTGATTCTTTAATTACCTCGTTGGTCTAAAGGTCCCAAGCGTGACTGCTATGCTAGAGGTTCTGGGTTCGATCCCCGGGTCGAACAGTGTTGTTAGGGTTTTCTGTGAAATTCCTAGAAACAGCTCGGAGTCTCGATTTGTGCCCGGTTAATTAATGACAATAGGATGGCCTAGTGGGTCATCCTATTGAATGAATATATTACATGGGACCTAAACATACCGACGAAATGTGGGTTTATATTATTAGTAAGTACGCCTCAGCCTAATAAGTTAAGAAAATATAATATGCAAAGAATTTAACCGGATAAAATGTTGAGTATGGTTCAAGTAATCAGATTTATTAAATTAAAACACACACTGTGTGTGTTTACACTATATCTACCTTTAAAACAAAAAAAAAACATCTAGCCAGTTAAAATAACGAAGCTCAATTCCGCCTAACTCTTAGTCATTAAAAATATTAATGTTCATTGCATGTACGTGTGAAAATAAAAACAGCCTCTCAACCCTAACACAGCTTCCGTGACGCATAAAAACCATATAACTGTAGAACGGAAAGGCGATAATGAGTAAAACAAAAAATAAACCAAAATAAAATTACTTTCGCTCGCCGTTTGTGAAAAGCTCTAAAGATAATCACAGGGTTGTCACTTAATTACTTTTTTTAATTTGTTGCATGCCATTACTAAAATTTTGTCTAGTAATTAAAATATAATTATGGATATTTGACTTCTTAATTATAAACTTTCCCTACCTTAAATTATTTTAGAAATTACTAATGTTGCTTCTCCAGGATTAATTCCTTTGGTTTATTTAAAATACCTTTACAGTAAACTAAATTAATGCTAGGTAAGTACTTGTATAAACAACAATCTTAGATAATAGTTGTGCTTCGCAGTTGCTACCTTCATTCATCTCGATTCCTGAATCCCATGGAAAATCTCTTTAATTGTTTCTCAACTACCTAAAAAAAACTATACCTATGCTAAATTAAAAAATAAAGATTACTGTTACATAAACAGGCTTTTAACGCAAATATTTGGTCCAGACTGCGTTGTTTTACGAAATATTCATAGACAAATAAATCGTGTAATTATCCGTAAAACTATGAACATATTTTCAACAAATAATTAACACAGCGAGCAAACTACACTCTTGCCATAAACAGTAAACATATCAGTTCAATTTTCGGAAAACCACTACTATCGAGATAACTTTAGTTTATTATAAAATGATGCCGAATTTGTATGGAGAATATTGCATTAAATGTTGCATGAAATAATTTGCAATGTCGACAATTATATTATAAAATTAATGTAGGCAATAAATTTGCCAGCGTAAGTGTTAAAAACGTTTATTAATTTTCACGCAAGAACAAACTAAATGTGCGTGAATATGTAAAATTGTTTTTTCTGGTATTTGTTGAAATACGGAGAAAGCTGACGGGTTAAAATGTGTTTATGTTTTATCACAACTATTTTTATGTTTGCTACATTTTATTTACGAACTGCTGCCACGACTTCGTCAATGTAATGTGTTAATGGTCTCGGTATGTATAATTCATTGAATAAAGTGTAACTTAAAATATCTTAGTGCAGAGGGTCATAGAAGTCGAGCCTGCAAACAAATATTAATACTTTCGTACCCTTTCTAACCGACTTCAAAAATGAGGAGGTTCCCAGTTCGACCGATTTGTTATTGTAAATATATTCAAATTCAAATTCAAAATTCAAAATATTTTATTTCAATTAGACCGTATAAATAGGTACTTTTGAAACGTTAAATTAGTTGCACGGTTCCAAAAAAAATGGGTCTTATGGAGAAGAGCCGGCAAGAAACTCCATAGATACTTACTCTTTTAAAAAAATATGTGTGGTAACAGTAACAATTGTTGTGAATAGTAATGAGGATGATGCAGCTTGATGTGATGTTTAGATACCAGTATCACTGATTTTTTCTGTCAATTTTATTGTAGAACGATTTTGAAAATTCTTTTTTTATTTGTTTGGAAGAGTATGATAACCCTGACGCATAAACATATTTGTATAAGAGTTAATGGCTGCGATACAGTTCACAATTAATACAGTCATTATCACACGTAATTTAATTGTAATTTGTGTATTTGGTTCCAATAAATTATTATTATTAAATCGTTTTTCTAAAGAATAATCTTTAGCTTAGAATAAGCTTTTCGAAAGGACTCTAACACACTACACGTCATCTATCTTACGAAAATATTTACACAGATAGCTGAAACATTTTACAAAGGCTTGTTTTTACTAGACTGATAATTATAATGCCTTTTTTTATTTTTCGGGTGCGTAAAATTCTCATAGATGGTGCCTCCTGGGCAAGCGGTGCCGACCAAAGACTTGCATTCTCTTAGCCTATGGTCTATTAGATACCTACTTTATCCCTTATAACAACTTTTGTGCTGACGTGAAGAAAGGATTTCAATATCTACTTCCTCAGAAATTCTAAGATATCATTTTATACGATGTATTTTATATATAGAAGTTGAAATAGTTTAATAATGATCGCATTCCACTGTGTATATGTTCGCACCCAATACCGTGGATATACGTATTCACACATTCTATCCCGCCTTATTGCCCCCTACTACCCTTCATCAGCAGACCTCCATCCCATTAACGAGTCCAATGGACCTGACATTCGCACGCGACTTTTGAATTAAACAAAAACAATACCCAAACGTCGATTGCATGAAAATAAATTACACAAAGATGCGTTATTTTTACAAATTAATTTATTTTTGTCAGCGATCACAATTCTTTTTTATAATAACAGTGGGACTGAAGCCTTGGATTAACAATTAAGATTAGGGTGCCTAAATGAAAGTTAAACAAAAGATGTCGTTTGACCTCCCACGGCGCAGATAAAAAATATGAATAAATTGTCCGGTTAATAGTGTTGCGCAGGTCACATTGTGAGGGTTGAAACTTTTCTTTTTTCGCTTAAATTGCAAGTTACTGAAGTGAGCAAATATTAGGCAATAATCTGGCAGCAGAAATTTATGTGAGTTGTACTGGACACCAATTTGTTTTGGAACACATTCAAAGAAGAAATAAAGTAGAAATCCCTAGCTTACGAGATGTGATTATTAATGATATATTTATAAATAATATTTTTGGTGAGACTGTTATTACCCGACTGCCGAAGGAGGAGGGTTATGTGTTTGACGCGTATGTATGTATGTATGTATGTATGTCCGTTCCTATGTCCGGTCGTAACTACTCAACGGCTCAACCGATTTAGATAAATGACACCTCATTAGATTCGTCTTGATGGCACGACTGTCACTAGGTACATGAAATCTAAAAAAAATAATATGGCGGATATTATACGCTTTAATGTGCGAACTGATTTTGAAAATGATCTTTAGTTGTATCAATTAAATCATCATTTAGGATTCTATGATGATTTATAAACTAAAAAGAAGGAAATAAAATCAATTATTAAAAGAAACAAAAAACCCGACTGCGTAAAAACTACTAACTAAAAATCTAAAAACAAGCTCTGTGATGTTGGAAAATGTATTGCAGGCGGGACAAGCAAAGAAACAATTTTGTTTATGAACGAACAGCTTGTCCCGCCTGCAATACATTTTCCAACATCACAGAGCTTGTTTTTAGATTTTTAGTTAGTAGTTTTTACGCAGTCGGGTTTTTTGTTTCTTTTAATAATTGATTTTCGAATCCAAATCAAAATTATTCAATCAATTGAAAATTCTATGCCTGCAAAAGATTTGATCCTCATATTTGTTTTGTTGGGAGGGACAAAGAACGTATATCAAAAGAATCTGAATTACTTTTTAAGGGAATGAAAATGATTTTTTTTATTCAAGTATTTCAATATATAGAACGAAGTGATGCTATCAAACCTTACTTGAGAAACCTTAGGCCTCTTCAGATTGTAATTTCAAACAAAGCGCATAAAACAATCAACAAACGGCGCATCAGGATCGTTTGTAAGCCATTTTATTACATGTAGGTACGGCTGAAACCGAGTGAAAATAATCACAACTTTTAATAACCTTTGTTCGGGGAGGCGGTATTATTTTAAGGCAGGGCTGGCAAACGTTAGTTTTTTTAGCTTTATTACGTGTGGAACTTGACTATATTTTTGGTCCACCCATCCAGGGAAGTTAGAACAAAATCGTATTAATTTCTAACCTCTGGAACGTATAGGGGTAGGGTTCTCAACCATTTTTTACTCTACCGCACTTTGACTTTTTTTACATAACATCTGTGGAGATACTGGAACAGCTATCACCACGATTGTATTGAAACAATATATTGTACTTAATAAATATCTCAACACTCCCTAATTTTCGAGGGGTTTCACTTCCCCTATTTTTTCTAGAGACTTCTCTTTCCCTATTTTTTCTATACTGCCCCCTTAAAAAACTGAAACACCTACAAGGGTCATTATCATCCATGTTTACAACGTCCCTGCCCACGCTACACTAGAAGGTCAAAGAACCAAAGAATTTGACCTGTAAACTAAACATATTTCTGCCATTTTCGCGGTCCTAATTTCAAGGGATTTTATAGTCAGCTTAGTCAACACACTGTATACTCTAGGTAAACAAGTAGCAGTAAAAACCATTTTCCATAAAATGTTATCTAATTACATAGTTTCGTGACCCGTCAAAAACATATATGATACCTATATTTTTCTAAATGTACCCGTAAAATATTTACGTTTGCCATCCCTATTCGAGAGGCTTCGTTGTCTGCAAACACTACGAAATTGAAATTGCAGCTCTAGGGTTGTCGACCTTTGCTGCAAATAACTACAAGTTTTACTATGCCTGCTTTAATTATACAATGGCAATCTTATGAAAGTTGTACTGAGATTTTAGTTTTAAACGAAATTAGGTAAAACTTTTGTGAAGTTTATTATAATGAATGATAATTAGGGTGACTTTAAAGTGAATTGTTTATAATTTGTTTTGCAAAAGTGCGATCGCGCTGCTTAGATGTTTGAGGAATGTCGCAAAAGTGAACTAGAATGATTAAGTATAGCAACTTTCTATTTACTAATGATTGTAAAGGTCACTAATTTCACGGTCGGGTCGGTGGTTGTAAACTGATACAAGTAGGTAGTGTAGAGACCACAAAGGTCGCTCCCAATATTTGGTATACGACTGGCTGGTTAGCAAGCATTCATATAAAAATAAGAATAACGTAGGTAGATTGTTCTAGAAGTAGTTGTGTCACCGACACCATGACATGTTATCTTGATTCAGTGCTCCCAATAATAAAAGTCTATTAACAATATAATTATGGTTTTTTCCCGAGTACCGTGGAGGTCAAGAGCCTCCACAGTAGTTAAACATATTACATTCACATATTATAGTAAAACCTTATGGCTAAATGGATGATTATTAGAATGAACATTTTGCTTTATTAAATACTTTAACAAACATCATTAACATAACATACCATCGCGCCTGTATTACCCGAAAGGTTGAGCAGAGGCGTACTATTGTACACCCACCACGCCCATTATTACATAGGACCTAAACTTAACGGCGAACATCATAAAAAAAAGGAAAGGTCAAACTAGTCGCGACCTCTTGCCATAGTGAATAAATTTACGCTAAAACAGGCATTGACAGCATTTAATACATACATTCTATTTTTTTTTTCACGTTAAAAAGAACTCAAAATATAATTTTTGGGAGGCCAGACTACTTTTCATAAAACGTCAACATCAACAATATTCTCTCTACTCAACTATTTTACTTGAATAACTACTATTTTTACAAGACTAGACTGTGGCTTTGTCTTTCTAGTAGAGTCAGAGCCTTCTTAATACTTCTTTTCTTTTTTGAAGTTTTACTGAATTAAATAACTTGTCTATCTGGGATTAATTCAGTCTGTAGTTTTTCTATTTAGTACAGTAATTGGTAAAGTTTCTCTTTATAGGACTTAAGCGAGTTAAATCCTACTTAAAAATGTTTTGTTTCTATTACAGGTAAGTGTGATAACAATATGTGAAGAATTGAAGATGCTGCAATGAATACAAGAACAAGAATCCTGAAGAAAATTTGAACGAGGAATTTTAAACAATAGTCAATAGTCAATAGTCATTTATTGGTAACGTTAATTACATGTCATTATTAAATTGTTACATAGAAATGTCAATTACAATCATTGAATTTAATATTTAGATTTTTATGAATTCGTCATAATTATAGAACGCATGCTCCACCAGCCAGCGTCTTAGACGCGATTTAAAACTCGCAATAGTTGTGGCACCTACTATACACTCAGGCAGGTTGTTGTAAACCGCCGGTCCCATAACATGAGTTAATTTTGACGTTTTTGTAAGTGTCCTAGACACCACTGACAATTTTTGTTTTTGTCGCGTACAGTACGAGTGTGCGTCTCCACGCCTCGTGTAAAGCCCTAGGTTCGTCCTAACGTACATAGCCACCTGATAAATTACTATGCTAGGTAATGTAAGGATGCCTAGTTTTGAAAAATATTGTTTTGCAGACACGTCTTGTGGTAAACACATACTAAGATAAAAAATGTTAGTAGAAAATATAGGTTTTTTATATTTTTATTTTAATATTAGACCTACGTTTATTACTACGGATTTAAGATATTAACAAAATGATTTTAAATTAAATATTAACATGTGTGTAAAATACAAAAAAACTAAGATTTCAATAAAGAAAATTAAACTGGTGCACCGAGGCGTCCAAACAATCGTCACATCGCTATCAGCTGCAAACGTACCCAAAAGAATGGCAGCATTGAATGTAAGTATATATTATTTTTAATTAAGTAGTTTCTATTATAATTATTTTGCTTCCACCTTAGTTCGAGTAATTGCATTGCGTTTAACTAATAATTGTATAAGTAAAGGGTCAAAACGCATCTAAGGCTCACCACGCGTTACGCTTCAAGCTTATTAGCCCAGTATCATTGTCTTGGTTTCTCGCAAATGTCGTGTGTAATGAGCCTAAAAGTTAGGCCACGAGAACCGAGATTGAATGATTCACTGTTCAGTATAATCCGTCATTTCAAGGCGATTTTTGTTTTAATTTTTTTTTGGTAACTGAACTGTTTTGATTTATAGTAATGTGTTTTGAAAGAAAAAGTTTTTAATCGCCTTCTGTAACTCAATCGCTAATAACTAATAAAATGAAATAATATCTAATAAAACAGGTAATATAAATATATGATGTATTATCTATAAATCTATTATGTCTACTAATTTAAGCAAAATTTACTAGTTTTAAATTAAACAAAATTATATATTATGTAGATCAATCACAACCCCATCCCAAGTGACTAATATTACATAATGAAATCTACAACAGTATTATTGGAAAAATACTCAATACTCAATACTCAATATATTTATTGCACTCCACAATGTTTTTCAACAGTTGTTATCATAATAAATAAAGTATCAATCATGGACCCTGTCGGGCACGGCAATGTAGGAGAGAGGAGGAAGGTATTTTGTTAAACTTGCACATTCTCCTTGTTTTTTACTTTATACATATTTATATATTGTATCCAATGACATTAAACATATAATATAGTTTATCTATTTATTCTATCTAAGTATTTGCATGGCGTATTTGTATAGGAATATATTTTATAATTAATTTATTATTTATTTATATTTATTGATAAGTATTTATTATTATAGTTAACATATACACATTTCCTTAAAGCTACTTTATTATTAAGGACACATTGTCATTATAATCATAAAAGACTCATTTAAAAAATGATCATATCACACAATAGATTTTTTGAAAGCTGACGATATTACGCACGTGTCCACAACGCTAATAATTATCTGATCTACCAGTGTTCGGTATTTAGGTAACACAACACTTGCGTTTTGACAAATAAATTAGATGCTACATTATTACACACACATTCATTGTCAAAATATACTTTTTCATATCGTAATCCATGCCTAATCTTAATTAGGTTAGTATTAATTAAAAATAAGAATAAAGAAGAAGACTTTTTTTCTCTTATTTTTAATTAATACTCTGTAGTAGATAAAATCCAATACAAAATAATATGTCAAAACGCTCATACAGTCCCCACTGTTTTAGTGGCCCCACGAACATGTCGATCCGGTTCACATTCATTAGCTGAATTGGTCAGTGGTTCCGCTTAACTTTTATGTGCTCCGACCCTACTGTCATGGTAATGAGGCCGGCTTTTTATGAGCTGGACTTGGGTTATGTAAGCTTGTCTGTATTCAGTTCTGATAGGTAATTTGTGTTCTTTTTTATCTTTAACCCCTTTACTGCCGCTATGTACCGTTTTGTTTATCATGGAATGTGTTCGACATGAGTTTGTTAGAAGTAATTAACTTAAATTATAAAATTAGGTAAATCTTATACACAAGTTTCTCCTAATTTGTGGCTAGATTATAAATACATTTAAAGGTATTTTTAGGGTACGATGGGGTTTCTATGCTACGCTAAAAGTCTTAGTCATTTAAAAATGTTTGAATAAAAAAACGTTTTTTTTTATATTATGAGTAGATACCATGGATACACGACTTCTTCTGTCGTGTCAGACAATAAAGCCGTGGTAAAACCCGTATGTCAGGCATATAGTGAGGCGGGTTTAAGATAATTCGTGTATTCATCGACCATGGATCCATGCCACGATCAGCCATCTTAATTACAGCTGCTAGGAACCAGTTTCCAATATTCCCTTCCTGGCCTTTCCCTTTGTTAAGAGCCGGAAGGCAAGTGGAGTAATCAATTCGAATGTAAGTAAATACCGACACTATTCTGAGCACTGGCACAAGACTGAGGCGAGTCGAAGCCTTTATACGACTGGGAACTGGCGAGCGAGATACATAATACATATACACATATTTATATAAAAGCGAAATACCACTTACTAATTGCATAACATCAAAAACTGTTTAGGTTAACTTACCTATATAATTGCATCCCAGGAAGTAACACTTTATTCCAAGAGTAAATGTTACAAGTTTAAGAATTCATGGGATTAAATAAAAAATTATATAACTATACCTATGGCCTCGAGCCTTCCTCGATAAACAGGCTATCTAACACTGAAAGATTTTTTCAAATCGGACTATTAGTTCCTGAGATTAGCGTGTTCAACCAAACAAACACACAAACTCTTCAGCTTTATAATATTAGTATAGATGTAAAGAAAAATTATTGTGATAAAATTCTTGAAGGGGTGTAAAGTCTGCCAGACTGCCTGCTCACGATAATAGCCAACATTGTTAATGTTGTCACTTTTGCCATTCGATGAGCAAAATCAAGCGAAACGGCTCCACCGTTTCGCTAAAGAAATAATTTTGTGTTAAGTACTAGAACTCTAATTATTTCTAACATCTCAGGCTTTAATTAAATAAAAACTTTGTACTTACTGTATTAAGTTCACAATCAGTTAAACAACCACGGTATTTGAACTGAAATTATGTAATAACTTGATGCAATATTTTATATAATCCATTCCAGAATCCAATATTTACTTACAGCCGAGTTTGTTCTTACGACTCAGTTCTGCTTGCTCTGCAGAAGTAAGTAGATGGTAAATACATAGATGTATTAGTTGCACTGTGGCAATGAATAGTTAATATAGTGAATATACGAGTAGGTACTTATAGTTTAAGCATTTGTTGCGTTACTTACTATAAGGTGTAACATTTGTTGCGTTACTTAATATAGGTTGCGTACTTATTACTGGTGGTGAAAAAACAACTGCAGAACTGTTCAATTTACGAGATAAAGCAATTTCTGCCGAAGGAGAAGGAGGGTTATGTGTTTGATATGTCATGTCCATGGGATTAATAACATTCACCATGGCCATAAGGGAGAGGTAAAGTACCCCTGTGTCCAGTCCGTGGGTGTGATCCGTTTACAAACACAAAAATCCAGACCCGGAACTTATTGTCCTTAGTAGATCATAGTTACTCATTTCGTACAAGCCAATCATCATCAAACATGACGCCAAACTAACATTTTATACACTCTATTAACATTAACAAATATGTAGTTGAAAATTTTAACCGAATAATAATAGACCTAAGTACACAGTTATACACGAACCAGAAAGTTTATAAGGTCTATAAGTATCTTGACTACGAGACTCAACAGAATCTTACTCAATTCTTTAGTAGAGGTATAAAGAGATTTTATTTATGCCCAAAATGGCAGGCACATTGCCCATCTCTAGAGGTGTATGGGTGTCGTAAACTTGTAAGTAACTCAAAAGTCAACGTCCTTTCACGTGGAGCATTAACTTCAATAAATCACATTATTCCAATTTATGTTAAAAACTGTGATTAAATAAGTTTACGCCTAATGGCAGTTTCACGCTTAATGGGCTGAAAATCCAAATTTTTACGTTTATATTTTCAGGATTCAGCCTTCGAATTGATAAAGCCTAATCGAGGTTCATGGTTCAGTGAATCAGTCTACGTTTTTATAAAAATTGTAAAGAGAATTCTGGAAAGTTTGCCGTAATATAATTGGACGGTACAATATTATTATAGTGGTGGTTACACACAATATTTTTTTGTTGAATTTGCGTCACACGCAGTTTTAATTCAATTTGTATTGAGATACACACGTCAATGTATTTTAACAGGTGACTTGATCAAGCTTTTAGTATCCATAAACTTATAATTATGTAGATATATAACTGCCTCATTAGCATAGTGGTCCTGGGTTCGAACCCTATGTCGAGCAAATGGTTATTTAGTTATTTTTTATTTATTTATGTCTAGTTAACAGCAATAGACTCGCATAAAATACATATATTACATATATGAAACATAAAATAAAAAGGCCTAAATTTTATCCAAATCCGTTCAGCGGTTTAGACGTGAAAAGGTAACAGACAAACAGAGTTAGGTACTTCTGCATCTAAATAATAGTATGGAATATTATAGTTACTGCTGTAGGTACTATACACAGGCATGATGAATAAATAGCTACATATTATATTCCTTACATTGGTTTTTCATGTGCAATAAAGAATTATTCTATTCTATGTTTAGATACATTGGAATCCAATTCCACAATCAGGCACACATCCCGCACTTGTCCTCTGCAGCTATATAACCAAAGAGACGGTTAAATAACCTAGAAAATGATATAAACGTTCACTACATGGAATTAATGTCGTCAGTCGGAGTCCACTTAAATTCTCTAACTAAGCTATGCGGCATTCCCCAGCGCGCTCCGGAATCCGGGATTAATATAACATATCCCCGGTTATATAGTTATGGTAATATTCAAACTTTTATAACTGTTTCAATGGAAATGTTCTGTGGATTTGCGTATGGTTTTTATGTAACGTTTTATGTTCAATTAAAATGCATACCTCTCTTTTATGAAACTAAATGACAATTTGCTAAAACAATACTCAGTAAATCAGAATGCGACATAGGAACATATGTGTTAGCATTCCAAGTATGGTGTTATTAACAAATATATGGTGCTGTTACAAAATGCTTAACCAACTGTATCGTCTTGTAGCTGTGTAGCATTTCCAGGTGACGCGCTTACATGCCTTGACAACCCATTTTCTTAATTTTATTTTTATTTTTCTTCTTTCACATCAAACTGCAAAAGCCTTAGTAGTACAAAATAGTAAACAGAGGAATGCCATCATTAATTAGTTCAAAAAGTTTCATCAGTTCTTGTCCATAGGACCCACTGTTTGGAACCACTTAACTAGTTTTTCACAATTCAAACTAATATTAAACACTTGACTTTGACTTAAACTTGGAGGTCACGAAGTCTTACTATTTGATTTAAAAAAAAACTCGTTAAAGAAAAACTCGGTAATAACTCTTATTGTTGAACTCAGATACGTCATTTAACGTAATAAATCATTGGCTAATAGAGACCCAGTATATAAATAAATAAATATTCTGGGACATTTTTACACAGCACCATCTAGTCCCAAACTAAGCAGAGCTTGTACTATGGGTACTAGACAATGGATATAATACTTATATACTTTTTTTTGTAAATACATACTTATAATACATAAGAAACACCGAGACAAACACAAACACCTAAGTTTAGTACAATAAATGTTTGTGTCCTGTGGGAATCGAACCACGACCTCGTGATCAGCAGTCCGGTACTCGAACTACAAGACCAGACGTCGTCATATCTTAGTCATATCTTAGTACATTAACAACAAACTTAAAAATAAGCCAAGATATAGTAGCCGCTGTTTGTTAACATATTCATTAACATTAATTAGCGTTTCTGAGAACGGCCCTTAGTCCTCAGCAATAGGCTCACCTAAGGAACTAAAACGTACTCATTGTAAACCTAACCTAACCTAACCTAAATTACCATAACTTTGTAATTTTCATCATAAATGCCAGATCCCTTTTTATTGTGTGTATTTTTATCAGTAGGAGGTCTATATTACTGTCACCCTATTTATTTATTGTTATTACATATGACGAACATGCATGCGAACCGAACTGCAGCATAGAGACGCCAGTAACACCAGTAGTATCGCTAGCGCGTTGTCGTCTTGAGACCTCAGGTTTTACGTCTCATTTGATCAGTTCACTGGCTACATTATTCTTCAATCCGGAATACAATAATAACATATAATGATTAGCAGCAGAATATTTGGAAATAAATAAATTCACAAGACACAAATATTAATAAGTGTTTGTGTATCTTGCACTACTTAATATTATAAAGAGGAAAGATTTGATTGTTTGTTTGTATTAAATGGGCTCCGAAACTATTGGACCAAAGCGCCGAACAACGCGGTCGAAGCCTAACAAAAATTTAAGAATATTTTTCAGACATGATCACTTTTGTGTTCAAGTGTTGCGAGGTAGATAGACCGTTAGTGATCCTCTAAGCGGATTCAATATCTAAAATCTGACATGTTATTTTGTACGCTTGAAGTATAGACAGAAACTATAAAGATCAAAATCCTGCGAAATACGCACCACTTACGTTTATATTAAATTCACACGTTCCACGTAGGGGATATTGGCATCTAAAGCGTTTTATCGCACCGGTGAACGTGATCATATAAATTGCCATTTTTGTTCTAGATTTAGAATATAAAAATAAAATTTGTAGCTGTTTTATAAATTGTATTACTTGGTTTAGTAACCCGTGTTCCCCGAAAGGTGAGTCTCACAGTTCAATGGTATGTATAGATCCTACATATTAAGGGCCGAGGGGGATAAATTCAAACTCTCAGCAGCTACTGAGAATTGTAGAAAGACCCACTATCACTGCTCCAAGTTTTGAACCCAGGATCTCTAGCATACCAGTGGCATTTACGTTCTTAAGACTAATGAGGCAGCTCGATACTGTGTAATTTTTTTTTAAGTTAGTATGAATACCTGACATGTCTATTTTAAAATAATTATAATAAGTAGAAATCTAATATATAAAACAAAGTCGGGTTTGTTACAACACACACACTCGAGAACTGCTGGACCGATTTTCATGATTTTTGATTTGTTGGATTTGTCTCCGCCCCGAATAACAGAATAACTAAAACGGTGTAACGGGGTTTAACGCGAGCGAAGTTGCGGGAATCAGCTAGTATAAAAATAATAGTCAACATTTTATGCCAGCAGATACATTGTAATAATGGTTGATTTATTTCCATTCAACACATCAAACATGTAAAATATAAATCATAAAACATTGAAAATACACAAAAATTTACTATTTATATAAACACAAAATAACCACATAGGTATCGCCGAAGCATATTATGAAATCGTTTATACTTCAGGTATCTACCTAACTGAAACAAGAGCTTATTCTCAAACCCGTCAAAATATCACCACATATTATAAAACAAAGTCCTCCGTCGCGTCTGTCTGTCCCTATGTATGCTTAGATCTTTAAAACTACGCAACGGATTTTCATACGGTTTTTTTTAATAGATAGAGTGATTCTTAAGGAAGGTTTATATGTATAATAACATACCACGCGGGCGAAGCCGCTGGCGGGAAGCTAGCCATAGCAAAAAGCAATTACGTGTCGTATCGAGTTATAATAAACACGCACCACTTTAATCTTGGGCTTGTAGATAAGTTTCAGTTTGACATTCGAATCGACAAACTAATAGAAACAAAATTTATGGAAATGACACAAGCTTTGGACAAATCGGGCTGTCACTAATGTCATTTCCATACATTTTCTTTCTATTCGTTTGTCGATTCAAATGTCAAATTGCAACTTGTCTTGTCTAGCCCTCCTGGCACGACATGGGCCGCGGGAAAATACTAATGAAATATAGTTAAAGTCCGAAAATCATAAAACTGCTGATAATTACAGTCACACATGCTATGATCGGATAGTTGAATAAAGTTACCCTTCATAAAATTAATATCTTCATATTATGCACATAACAATTACTGTTAATGGCAGACGTTGGACTGGATTTTAATTGCAATTTACTCGCCTCTGACGGTTAAGGACACTATACAAACGAATGGAGAAGACCCACTAACAATAGTATAATCACTCTCACTTGTAAACGCTGAACAAATAATTTTCATCAAAGTACATACACGCATACCCTTACGCCTTTTTCCCGCAGGGGTACCGCCACTTGTTACGATTCTTGCTTAAGCTCTTTAGCTTCCTTCTTTTTTGGTCGAAGTGTGAATGAAAAAGCGCAGAAATAGTCTTACTTTAAAATTATAAGTATTTTTTACATTTACAAAAAAAATGTGCGGATTTTCCTGGTGATTAAATAGAACTTAAAACAAAAATACATAAATAAAAAAAGGATTTGGTATTCAGAATACAAAATACTGGGTTACACAAAATACTAGGTTGAACAAAGTGCTCCCAGTTTAGAATAGATCTTTCGTAGAAGTGGGTTTTCTGTGCAATCATAATTATATGGAGAACAATGAAGTATACTGTTCGAAGAAAATCGATACTAAATGAATTTCCAGGTTTTGGAACCGTTAGAGAAGGTGATACATTTAGACCAAGTTTGAATGTTCATTTAAACCGCCGCCGTTTTAATTTAAACCTACGTCAATGACCTTGACTGATATTACACCTTGTTAATAAGATTTTTTTAAGTACGTATTTAGATATTTTGTAGGTATTGTAAAAGTAGTCATATCAGTCATCATCATGGTAAAGATCTCCTCTCAGACCTCCATTTAAGTTATAGGCTATCACGCTAGCTTACAAGTACGGACTGTGGGGCGGATAGACTTTACACACCGCCCAGAAAAAATCTCAATCGTGCAACTTTCCTTTCGATGTTTTCCTTCGCATCCTCCATCCTTCGTATGATAATTAATTATTTAGAAAAGTCTAAGGTTGCGACGACCTTGGATTCAAACTCGAGACTTGATTTTGGCACTGCAATGGCCATAATATTATAATTTAGCTATTACTGCATAATTTTAATATTATTATTTACTATGTAAGTGCTGTGTACTTCTACAAGTGACGAATTCACTAATGATATCTATACTAATATTATAAAGAGGAAAGATTTGTTTGTTTGTTTGTTTGTAATGAATAGGCTCCGAAACTACTGGACCGATTTCAAAAATTCTTTCACCTTTGGAAAGCTACATTATCCCCGAGTAACATAGGCTATATATCATCATGCTACGACTAATAGGAGCGGAGTAGTAATGAAAAATGTAGCAAAAACGGGGAAAAAATTATAAGACCACGCGGGCGAAGCCGCTGGCGGGAAGCTAGTATTTAATATGTCCCCTTCATTTTGTAATGTAATAGTGGATAAGTCGTTGAAGTACCTTTTAAATAAATATACATAATATTAAAAGTTGTACACTGACAACTTGCAGCTTTTAACATAATTATTGAAAACGTTGAACGTAGCAGTCACCGCTTTGAATACGACTACTCTCTGTCTCTGACCACAGACTCAGTGTTTGACCAAATTAACAGAACCAAGAGGCTTTAGGTGGAGCAGGTCTTTGTCCAAACAGGACGTCCAGCCGGTATCACTTGTACGTGTAGCCAAACTGACATAAAACAAGATCTAAATTTGGAGATTGCATTCCTGGACTCAACTGACTTCGACTTATACACACAAACTAAGGAATCTACAACAATTTATTCAATCGAAATGACAAATCAAAGTCAATATTTTTAATTGGAATTAAACTATTGACATCGTGGTACTTTTGTGGTTTCAATTCCAAAAAGTAAGCTCTTGCGAGATACACAATTACTTAAATCTAATAACATAACGGACGCTACGTGTATCCCGAATATTTTTTACGGGATTTCTCCGTTGATTGTGAACCAATTTAGATTTTTATTTTATATGTTTGATAGATACTTCCGAGATGGCAACCATATGATACATTTATTGGTGCCTAACCATTGGATCTGAAGATACATTATAAAATGCTTGAAGTCAGTTTTCATATATATTAAATAATTGAATTTAAAATATAAAAAAAACGCAAAATATCAAAATTTCAGTTTTGCACAAAAACAAAACAATCATATCAGCATTTAACAGGAATTTATATTAGTACGGTGGGTAGTTCTCACAAAGGTTTGCTTTATTGCGTTTAAGTAGAACTTGACAAAGAAAGTGAGGCAATAGCCACGAGCGCCGGGACTATAATGCTGCTTAGAGGAATAACCGTTTGTTCTCGAATGTGAAACTATAAAATATTTGTTTTAGAGACGGTCAACGCTGGCATACATAGTACTAGCTGTGGCTCGGCTTCACTGGTTTCGTCTGTACTTTTTGAAACAAACGGTGTCGAACCTTTCTTAGAATTTTATAAACAAATAGCCTGGGACATTTTACACAGCACCATCTAGTCCCAAACTAAGCAGAACAAAACACAATCAATAATGTCAGTCAATAATGTCTGTTTGGACGTGTATTTGATGACAAAATATATGTTTTTTTCTTTTTTTAACAACAATCAGACAATGGATAGAATACTTATATAGGTACTCTTTTTTGTACATACATACATACTTATATTAGGTAAGAAACACTATGTTTCCTCGACAATTTTAAGGAATTCCAAATTTATTCAACCCTGTGCTGCGGTTTAGTTGTAAAAAATCTTATTCGGAATCAGCGGAGCATCTATTTTTGGAGATAACATTAAATCATAATGCGCTGCTCCTTGGTGTAGTATACAGCCCTAACCTTAACATTGATTACTTCGACTCTTTTGATTCGCTTTTATATGATCTCTGTCCTAAATATAGTCATGTAGTCATTATGGGTGACTTTAATACTTGTCTGTTAAAAAAAGATTCTCGAGCACACAAACTCCAATCGCTGTTATCTGCTTTTAATCTCGATATTCTACCTCTCTCTGCTACTCACCACTTCCCTAACTGTGCCCCTTCTCTTCTCGATCTTATAATCGTCTCTTCCTCTAGTAAAGTCTCTTTCCACGGGCAGCTGTGTGCTCCTTTCTCTTATCATGATTTAATCTATCTATCTTACCGTGTGCGCCCTCCTAAACGCGTATCGAAATATCTATTACTTCGTTTCTACAAGGGCATGGATCTGGAGGCATTGCGGCGTGAGGTGGCCACTATTGACTGGACTTCTGTCGTTAGCGGTACGGACATTAACGTAAAGGTTAAGCATTTTAATGACACTATCATTGATTTATATGACCGTCACGCACCTATGAGGCGAATTAAGGTGAAACATATACCAGCTCCTTGGCTTACACCGGACATTAAAGAAGCTATGTCCCTAAGGGATAAAGCCAAAAGAAGGTACAAGCGAACTCCTAATGAACGCAATTTTATTCGATTTAAAGTTCTACGCAATCGCTGTAGTCGTCTGTGTAGGGATGCTAAGCGGCCACTTTCACTCTTCTCTTGACAACCGCAGCCCTGCTGAAGTCTGGAAATTCCTCAGATCTGTTGGAATCGGTAATTCACCGACGATTTCGGCTAATGATTTTGATTTAAACACTCTTAATACCCACTTCTCTACTCCTCCTGTTTCCTTAGATTCTAATGTAAAATCCAACACTTTAATCCAAATTTCCAGTTTGCCCCTACCGCAGTGTCCTACTTTTCAACTTCATGCTGTTAGTGAGAATGATGTTAAAAAATCTATCCTTGCTATCTCTTCGTCTGCTACTGGCAATGACAACTTATGCTCGAGAATGATAGCCCCTATTTGTCCTGATCTACTTCCAATCCTGACTCACTTATTTAATTACTCCTTAAACTCTGGCGTTTTTCCTAACTTCTGGAAGCCGGCCTATATTATTCCTTTACCTAAAGTGTCGAATCCTTCTATGCCGGCGGATTTTCGCCCCATTTCCATTCTTCCCTTTCTTTCCAAAGTTCTCGAGCATATCGTCCATTGTCAACTATCATCTTTTCTCTTCAGCCACAGTCTCTTGAGCCCCTTCCAGTCTGGCTTTCGTCCTGGCCATAGCACTGTCACCGCACTTCTGCAAGTCACTGATGACATTCGCTGGGCTATGGAGAATAAATCCCTTTCCATCCTTGTCCTGCTAGATTTCAGCAGTGCTTTCAACTCAGTTGATTTTGATATTCTCCTTGGTATCCTGAAATCTCTTAACTTTTCATCTTCCTCCATCGCTTGGTTTGACTCCTATCTTCGGGGCCGTTCACAATGTGTCCGCCTAGACGAATCTTCTTCCTATTGGTGTGACCTAAATGTGGGTGTCCCCCAGGGTGGCGTTCTCTCTCCGCTTCTTTTCTCTATCTTTATTAACTCTGTCACTAGAGTCATATCTTCTAACTTCCATCTCTACGCAGATGACTTGCAGCTCTACAGACATTTTCCTAGTACCGAGACTGAAGTTGCCATCGCTGCTATGAATCGTGACCTGGAATGTGTTAGTGTCTGGGCTAGGTCTTTCGGCTTGCGTCTCAACCCTAGCAAGTCCCAGGCTATTATCATTGGTAGCAGAAACATCCGCAATAGGCTTAACTTTACTACACTCTCGCCTCTTTATCTCGACGGTGTTAAAATTACTTACGAAGCTACTGTCAAAAATCTGGGGGTGATCTTTGATGTTAACTTGACGTGGGGTGCTCAAGTTGCTGACGTCAGTAGGAAGGTGCATTACGCTTATCATTCGCTGAAATGTCTCCAGTACTTTTTGCCCGTGAAAACAAAAATCTCCCTTGCTCAAAGTCTAATTCAACCCATAATTGATTACGCTGACGCTTGTTACTTGGATGCCACTGAGGAGCTGTTAAACAAACTTGAGAGGCTGCAAAATTTATGTATTCGTTTTGTCTTCAACCTTAAAAAGTATGATCATGTCTCTGAATTTCGCAAGATACTCAAGTGGCTCCCAATCCGCCTTCGCAGGAATACTCGCATTTTATGTCTCCTTTTTAACATCTTACATAATCCTTTAGCCCCTTCCTATCTGCGGGAACGATTCTCCTATACTCGCTCTTTTGACTTGCCCTGCAGATCCCATCTCCGTACCCTCCTAAAATTCCAGCCCCATACTACTGATTTCTATTCCTACTCTTTGTCTGTGCATGGGGTTAGGCTGTGGAACTCGCTTCCGCCAGAAATCCGAGACTGTAGAACCGTTTCCATTTTTAAGAAACGCGTTAAAGAACACTACCTGTCATTAATACCTTAACTTCATTTGTTTGCAACTTTTTATTTATTTATATTTATGTATTATTTTATAATATTATTTTATTTTGTATCCTTTATATTATTTTGTGTATATATATTTGTGTTTTATTAAATTGTAAATTTATAGTAGTATATGTGTATATTGTATGTGTATTGTGTGTACGAGCAAACCCGTACATATAGATAGTTTTAGTTTTATGCTGACATCGACACGTCGTGAAATGCATATAATTCATGTATTCAAGGTATCAACGAGTAGTTGCATCACGCGTTTCAGGCAATAATATCATACATCAATAACGTACATTTTGCCGCGTGTCGATCATTATCAATTTATTAATTATTCGGGTGTAAATCATTTGGACTATCAATATATCATTTTAACTCTATCAGTTTTATCATTTAAATGTACCTAACCCGTACATTTTTGGTCCTTCGAGCCGGATCCAGGACCTCGCGTGTGAACATTACGGTGTAACAGTGCATTGTGAAGTGTTTCACGAGTGAGGTAACCTGAACTATCAGTGAGGGGTTCGTACTGCCAGCAACAGCGCAGTGCACCGCAACAGCAGCAGCAACAGCAATTAGCAGAATCAACAACGATCTGTGGTTGGTGAGCAACAAGGCTCCCGGACAATCAAGTAAGATCTTTCCATTTATACAATCCTTTTATCATTTCTATCAACATGTCGTCCATGGAAGATTTTCTAACCCAACAACAGCAACTACTCAGTCAGATTGAACAAATTTACACTAACTTCAAAAAAGACAGCCCCGATCGTAAAACAGCAGACTACATACGCCGAAGGTTGGAGAAGTTAGAAGCATGCTGGCAAGAGTATCAAGCAAATCATATGAGATTGTGTAGCATCGAGTATGCCAAATCACATACTTACTTCACTTCAAAACAATATGACTCTGTGAAAGAGAGAACTGAGAACATCAGAGCGGTGATTCTTAATTATCAGCCAACAGATGAAAGACCATCAACACCACTGTTAAAACCTGCTACTCCTTTAGCCCAGCAATTGTCAGGTCCATTTTCAAAGGCTCAGGGATCGAATAGCAAAACGGACGAGATGATTAGAAAACAATTAAGTAATTTTAAGGCCTTTGAACACACAGTTTCTAACATCAACCTGGATGCTGTCACGGAGAAGTGGGAATTCGAGCATTTATTGAGTACAGTCCGAGCACGCTGGTCGAAGATTGATACTCACCACTGGGAGTTAGACAGCGAGCTAGGAGATAGAAATCAAGAATACAGCAGTATGTATCTTAAATACGAGGGTACATTCAACGATGCTATCAAAGCAATTAACAAGAAAATGTGGCCAATTTCACATAGGGAACAAGTTACTCCGAAAATAGAAATCCCGACATTCAACGGTTCTTATCATCAATGGACATCATTTAAAGATCTGTTTTCGGAAGCGATTCATAGCAACCCATCCCTTTCGGGGGCTCAGAAGATGCAGTTCCTTAAATCAAAGGTTAAGGGCGAAGCTGAGCGCCTCATACAGCACCTTCCGATAAGCTCTGACAACTACATCATCAGTTGGGACATTTTGAGCCATCGGTACGACAATAAAAGGATGATATTCACGTCTCACATCAACATTTTATTGAATATGCCAATTTCGCAACAAGCATCAATTAATCATATCAAACGGATTCATGACACTGCCCTTGAAACCTTAAACGCCATACAAAATCTCGGGGTAGATGTAAAGTCCTGGGATCCTTTGGTCGTTCATATCTTGTGCCAAAAATTGGATTCAGACACATTTAGCGAATACAACGCAGCTATTAAACAACCTCGAGAATTACTCGACTTAAAGGAGTTCTTAAACTTCCTAGAGGGAAAATTTACCAGCATGGAAGCCAGCCGAAGAAAACAGGAGACCTACAACAGTCAAAAATCCTTTTCTTCAAATAATAATAAATCACCTGTTAAATCATATCAACCGTCTTATAATTATTCGAAGCAGTCATATTCAAGCAACAAGGCTATTTCGCAAGCACCTAGTGACAGGAAATTGCAATATAATAAACAAAGTTGCCCAATGTGTAATGACGCACATCCTATATTTTTTTGCAAGCAATTCACAGAAATGACACCAATAAAGAAAAAACAATTTATTGCTAACTTAAATTATTGTAAAAA
Source organism: Acronicta psi (assembly GCA_946251955.1). Lineage (NCBI taxonomy): Eukaryota > Metazoa > Arthropoda > Insecta > Lepidoptera > Noctuidae > Acronicta > Acronicta psi. Next base: position 691,306 of record OX276475.1, on the reverse strand, counting down.
TTGCTTATACGATCATAAAGGAAAAGAATGTTTATCGCAAAAACGATGTCGCGAATGCAGCGAATTTCACAACACGCTACTGCATGAATCGTATAAGCAGGGAGGTAGTTCGACTTCTACACAGCAAATCGTGCGCTCTAATCAAGACCATACAAATAAAGGGAACACGCACGTAACACAACAAAATATGATGCAAGAAATCTTATTATCTACTGCTCTCCTTAAAGTCCAGAAAGCAGATGGAACATATCTGACTATGCGAGCTCTTATTGACCAGGGCTCACAAACCTCTCTCATTACAGAAAACGGTGCTCAGCAATTAAGATTACAGCGATACAAGTGTGACGGTGTAATTACCGGTATAGGACAAACGGAAAACAATTGCAAGGGAATGATTAACCTGAACTGTATGTCGCGGATTAGTCCATATACCTTTAATATCGATGCCTATATCATGAACAATCTTACTAAATATTTACCATCATACTCCTTTCCTAAGTTAGCATGCCCGTTCATAGAGAACATAGAGTTAGCCGATCCTGAATACAATATTAGCCGTCCTATAGACATTCTGCTAGGCGCAGACGTTTACTCGAACATCCTTCTAGCAGGCATGTGCAGACTAAGCGAATCGCTTCCAATTGCACAAGAGACTCGTCTGGGCTGGATACTGTGCGGTAGTTTAAAACCTAATTTAATGTGCAATGTCGCACTAGTTGATTTAGACCGATTCCAGCAATTTTGGGAGTTAGAAGATATCACAGAAGAGAAATCAGCCTCCTCTGAAGATCAAGAATGCATTCAGTTCTATAAATCAACAACCAATCGTTTGGAGGATGGAAGGTACCAAGTTCGACTTCCACTTGTACCTCAATTTGAAGAAAAATTAGGACAGTCTAAAAATAAAGCTATCGCTCAATTTATACAATTAGAAAAGAAATTACATAAAGACCATTCCATCTTCAATGCATACAAATCATTTATTAACGAATACTTAGACTTAGGTCATATGAAACCTTCAATTTGCAACCAGACCCCGGAATGTTTTTTACCGCATCACTGTGTCTTACGTCACGACAGTGCAACGACCGCATTACGTGTTGTTTACAACGCATCAACAAAAACATCTACAAATAAAAGTTTGAATGACCTAATGTATACGGGACCCAATTTACAGCAAGACCTTCAATCTTTAATCACAAAATGGAGGCAATATCAGTACGCATTTACTGCCGACATAGAAAAAATGTTTAGGCAGATTTGGGTTCATCCAGATGATCAAAGGTTGCAAAAAATTTTATGGAGAGATCACCCTTCCCAAAGGATAAAACAATACCAACTCACGACCGTAACATACGGCACAAAAGCGGCTCCGTTTCTGGCAATGATGACACTAAGACAGCTTGCAACAGATGAGCGAATTAAATACCCAGAAGCTGCCAAGGTCATCGAAGAATCATTTTACATGGATGATCTAGTACACGGGACCAGTTCTTTACCAGCAGCACAGCAGTTACAGAAAGATTTAATAGATTTGCTGAAATCAGGAGGCTTTAATTTGAGAAAATGGACGTCAAATAATAATCAATTACTACAGCACCAAAACCACGACTATCATAATCAGGAAAGCAAGAGTTTCGTACAACCTGATTTTACAAAAACCTTAGGAATACGTTGGAATCCTAAGGAAGACAATTTTTCATTCATATCAAAAATCGAATCATCAAACTCCAAAATCACCAAAAGAATCATTTTATCAGATATGTCTAAGATATTCGATCCAATAGGATGGATTGTACCTATCACTACAAAATTAAAGATTTTATTTCAAGAAGTATGGTCATCAAATCTCCAGTGGGATGAGCAAGTTCCGGATAGGATTAGCAAGGAATGGATTAAGGTCAAGGATGAATTAAAAGACATCAGTCAATTTAAAATACCTAGATGGTATGGCATTGAAACAACAAGTCAAGTCGAGTTACATGGGTTTTGTGACGCGTCGACAAAAGCCTATGCATGCATCATTTATTGCAAGGTAAATAACAAACAATCAGTCGTATTGGTAGCAGCTAAATCAAAATTAGTTCCATTAAAAAAGCAAGTATCACTGCCTCGATTAGAATTATGTGGAGCACAGTTACTCGCCAAACTCATGGCTAAGGTCAAGCAATGTCTAGAAGGTCATGACATAAATATTTTTGGATGGAGTGATTCTACTGCTGTATTGGGATGGCTTCAAGGTAGTCCAAGTAAGTGGAAGCCATTCGTGGCAAACAGGACAACTCAGATTACTGCCATTATCCCACCACAATGTTGGCGATATGTAAAATCGGATGAAAATCCTGCTGACTGTGGAAGCAGAGGCTTGACAGTGTCTCAGTTAAACAATTATCCCTTGTGGTGGCAAGGCCCTGCGTGGTTACCATCATATGAAGCAACGAACGAAAATCAGGCGATTTATATAACAGAAGAAGAAACAAGGAAGCAAGAAAAAGTTAATGTTGTTACGAAACAAGAATCCAGCATCATCACGACCATGTTAAACAATTATCATTCTATCAACAAAGCTGTTCGTATTCTAGCATGGGTTATGAGATTTACGAATAATAGAATAAACAAACAAAGTAAATATCTAACATTAACAGATATTAGCAAAGCAAAGCAAAAAATTATCAAGCAAATTCAACACGAAGCGTTTGCGAGCGAAATAAATGACTTACAGAAGGAAGGAAAATTAGGTTCCAAAAGCAAATTGTTAAAGTTAAACCCTTATCTTGACGAGAACAATATGTTAAGAGTCGGAGGGAGACTAAAAAAGGCCCACATTAGTCAAGACATGCAACACCCTATAATTCTTCCACATAGCGGACGTCTCACAGAATTAATAATAGCCGACGCTCACAAAACCATGCTACATGGTGGAGCCCGGCTGACACTCAGCTTTATCAGACAAAGATATTGGATTTTAGGAGGAAACGTCGCGACCAAGAAATGCTTACGTCGTTGCGTAACATGCAAGAAACAAAATCCAGATAGTCAGCCTCAATTGATGGGAGATTTACCGGAGGCCAGAATTAATCCGTCGCGCCCATTTACCCACACAGGGGTAGATTTTACCGGACACATTTACGTAAAGGCCAGTAAAGGACGAGGCATCAAGAGCACCAAAGGTTATGTAGCTATCTTTATATGTATGGTCACGAAGGCAGTACACTTAGAACTTGTTTGCGATTTAAGCACTTCTTCATTCATAGCAGCCTTAAGAAGAATGGCAGCTCGCAGAGGAACGCCCAGTAACATTTACAGTGACAATGGTCGTAATTTCATCGGTGCCAACAAGGTACTCCAGCAGGAATATCAAGAACTCATGAACATTATGGAAAGCAAGGAACTCAAATCAGAGATATTAAATATGGAAATCGAGTGGAGTTTCAATGCGCCCTCGTGGCCCTCCGCAGGGGGTCTATGGGAGGCAGCTGTTAGAAGCTTTAAGTATCATTTCAAGAGAATAATAGGTGATCAAATTCTCACATACGAAGAGCTATACACCGTCCTAACGCAAATTGAGGCCTGTCTCAACACGAGACCATTATGTCCTATATCAGAAGACCCTGAGGACATGGAGTTTTTAACGCCAGCTCATTTTTTAACAGGCGGGCCGAAGGTCACTTTTTATGAAACCGAAACAGATTTGAGGACCCGATGGCAGTTAACACAACAAATTATACATGATCTTTGGAAGAGGTGGAGGAATGAGTACTTGGTGCAGATGACGGAAAGGAGCAAGTGGAGACGAGCAAGAAAAAATCTTAGTTTAAATGATATCGTTATGATTCATGATGACAACCTTCCGCCGGGAAAATGGTTGATGGGCAAAATCATCGAGCTTCATCCCGGTTCCGACGGTCATGTTCGTGTTGTGACCGTAAAAACCAAGAACGGAACTCTAAAGCGTCCAATCACAAAATTATCATTACTCCCAATCAACGATGAATCGTCTTCAAACAAGCAAAAACCTATTGTTAATATTGCTGACACAGGAAATAATCATACATCAAAGCAACCACAAATAATCAAATCACGCCCTCGTTATAATATAGCGTCGGTGTTTACGGCAATTATTTTATTTCTCAGTATCATAACAACTTCTAAATGCGCTCTTAATGTCACAAAATTCAGAGACAATCAACATCTTTATTTTGACAAACTATCGACTTTACAGATTATAAGAGATGAATGGAAATTGATCATATACTACGACATGGACCCTTACTGGGAGGGAATTACAGCACTCAACAAAAGTATAAGGTCCCTTGAACAGACATGTGTGACTTTACGGAAACAAACACATTGTGATATCGTATTATTACAATTACGTCACGGGTACAATGAACTCGACTACAACAATCATATGTTACTCAGTCAGCATTTTGACACGCGACTGAGCAGGTGGCGACGCGGTCTTATCGACGGTGTCGGTTACATAGCAAACAGTTTGTTCGGCGTATTGGACTCTCGATTCGCGGAACAATACGAAAGGGATATCAACCTTCTCCGCAATAATCAAAAGCATATAGCTTCGTTTTGGCAAAATCAAACTTCAGTCATAGAAGCAGAATTCAGTATTCTAAAGAGAACAGAAAATACCATCCAAAAACAACATAAAATTATACATCAGCAGTTTTCAAATATACAAAATTCTTTAGACATCTTAAAATCCGAAACTCAAAATAATTCGAGGACAAGTGAATTACTTATGGGAGCTGTTGTCGCAAGTAACTTATTAAGAGATTTGAAAGATTTACAGAACGCCTTAGTGGATACTGTTACGGACATATACCACGGTAGATTCAACCCACATCTGGTAACAGCCGACCAATTACAAAATCAACTGAGTTCTATAGCTGGTCACTTGTCCAACGACGTTACATTACCTATAGAAAATATACATACAAACCTTGCTCAAATTTTTAAACTTCTCAGAGTCAAAGCAAAAATGCTCAAGAAATATGCAATATTTGAGGTACAAATCCCACTCATAAGTAGGGACACATATGAAATTTTTAAGCTCATACCAATTCCATTAGAAGGAATCAACAACAGCATGATCACTGTAAAACCTGTTTCAGATTTCATAGCGGTTAACCTCAAAAAGGATGCATACATTATCCTTACAGAAAATATTATCAATACCTGTCTAGTCACAAATATACACTTGTGTTACATTCACTCGCCTATTTATAAATTAAGTAGAGATAAAGACTTCTGCAAATCAAAGGCATCAGCGTGTGAAGTCATTACAGATCCCTGTAAAAACCTTTGGATGGAAAGTCATTCTATCAATCATTATCTGTACTTTTGCTGTGGTCAGTGTAAAGTACGAACAGTGTGTGGAGATCAAATTACTGCACAGCAGTTGACTCACTCCGGACTTGTAACTATCGATTATGGCTGTATAATTAAAACTGATAATTTTGAAGTGATATCACATCAACAAAAAGCTACGGATGTTAGTATCACCGCTAATGTATACTCGCCAGTAATTGCACCCATAAACCATATCATAAACATATCAATTTCTCATGAAAGTTATAACGAATCCAGCATTGAGAGCAATCGAGCAGAACTAAAAAATATTGAGGATAAAATCAAGATCATGAAAGAAAATGGAGTGACATCAGACAGTATATCATATCATGATATTCACCATTACACGTTAATCTACGGTGTGATTGGAGTATTATCAGCATGTCTAGGAATGTTCTTATGGAGACGCGTGCGCAGACGCCGTGCTCCTTCGGCGACGCCGGCGGCGCCCGCCCCAAGTGGCGCGCCCGCCCCAGAAGGCGCTGCCGCTGCCTCGGCAGCTCACAGTGCTTGTGTTGGTGACAGTGTTGTGTATCAGTGTGTCAATGAAAGGGTAAAGATGGCAAGTGCGCGTGTGCTAGATAAGGCCACTTCCCCTATTTTAGGTTCCTATACAAGTATTTCTAATTTTTAACAGAGCTTAGCGGTAGAGACACTAAGAAGTTTAGGTATAGCATTCAATCATGTTCAATCCAAAAACATTGTTTTATTAATTATAATTATTATCCTTATCTCTCTTTCCGGGGGAGCATGTACGAGCAAACCCGTACATATAGATAGTTTTAGTTTTATGCTGACATCGACACGTCGTGAAATGCATATAATTCATGTATTCAAGGTATCAACGAGTAGTTGCATCACGCGTTTCAGGCAATAATATCATACATCAATAACGTACATTTTGCCGCGTGTCGATCATTATCAATTTATTAATTATTCGGGTGTAAATCATTTGGACTATCAATATATCATTTTAACTCTATCAGTTTTATCATTTAAATGTACCTAACCCGTACATTGTGTATATGGTTTATAAGTGTTTGCTTTTATGTGTTAGTATTTATTCCTTTTCACACTGATGTCTACATTTCCTGTTTTAAATTCTCCTCTCGTAGGTCTGCTGGAAGAGATTTCTTTAGAAATAAGCAGTACCTTTGTACTATAGTCCTATTTTTTTTGTTATTTCTGTTTAGTTCAGTGTGTAAGTACATAAATAAATAAATAAATAATAAATAAATAAAAAATAAATATCCTGGGATATTTTACACAGCACCATCTAGTCCCAAACTAAGCAGAGCTTGTACTATGAGTACTATACAATTGATATAATACTTATATACTTTTCTTTGTAATTAAATAAGAAAATTTATAATATTACTACGGACAAAAAAAAGTACATTATGAATGTCACTTTTTTCACCATGTCTAGCCTACGGCCGGTGTTAGATCGAGTTTCTACTAGCAAAGTTAATTCGTAGTAGCGTCAGTGCAGTGCGATACCATATAAAGGATTATTAAATCCTGTCCAACCTATTCGCTGTGACTACATTTTTATAAAAATACAGGCAAAGCAAAAATGTTCAAAAAAAATGTAGGTAGTTATAATAAAAATAATTGAAGCCCAAAGAATGCCTTTTTCTATTTTGCGTCAAAATCTAGTTTTAAAAAAGTTATCTTTATTTGAAATAGTGATTTTAATTTAGTCACGGCAAAGCTCGAATACTGTTGATTTTATTTGAATTTCTTTTGACTGTTCACATCGCTTATTTTATTTTTTAGGGACCGTGGAAAATATAGCGTTTGAAAGTTTGATTTTATGTTCACCTTATTATAAATTAGTATTATCCTTGGATCCTTGCTCGTTCCGCCTCTCTATGAGCGAGTCGGCTTTGCAGTGAAGCAATAACAGGCTGAATATTATTTGTATTTCCATATTGATAATAATGTGTTGTTTGAGAATGTAACACAACACGCATTCATCTCCAAACAAACATCGTTAATGGAGTATCAGTCGTCGCGATAACAACGGTTCAACTTCATGCACTACCAGTTAAATGTATATTACGATTCAACATTCAAAATGGCGTTCAACATATATAAACCTATGTAGGATTTGTTTCAATAAGATAGAAAATAGATGATGGATGTTAAGGTTGATATAAAGGTAAAGGGATTGAATGAGCAACTGACGGCTAGCAGGGATGAGTGGAAGAAAAGGATAGGCTGCGCCGAACCCAAATAAATTGAGACAAGTCCAGGAAGGTGGAGATGATGATATAAGATAGAAGATATAAATCTCACTATATTTTTTTCTTTTTGTAAAAGAACTAGATGCTAGAGGCATAAGTAGTTAGCTGCGGTCTCCATAGTTGCTGCCTACCCCTGTGGGAACAAGGAGTGAGTATTTATGTAATTTTTTGCCAAAGAATCTTGCCTTGCCACATTTCTTTCTGCAGATGGGTAACAGCTTATAACTAGAATCCAAAATTTGAATTTCCTAAAGTCATTTCTTAGTGGATGCCGACGACATTGGGTGCTTTTCTTGATAGACTTGTCAGTGAGTCAGTCACCTTTTCCTTTATATGTATACAGATATACAGTTGAATCAAAACCTTCCGCTTTTTTGAGTCGGTTAAAAATAGAAATAAAAATCTTTCTAAATCTCTACGGTTCACGTACGCTCTTCGACACAAACTCTTAGAATCCGTTGAATGGAACTCAATACTGTCGCTTGTCTCCGCTAGGGGCGGTTTTCTTGAGCTGCTACTATATACAGCTAAGGTTCTACTGCACTAGGATCATATTTCTTGGATCTTACTGTATCGGAATCACGATCGGAATTCATGTTTTCTGTAAATAGGCCTCTTTATGTAAATAGGATTTTATAGTTATGTCATTATAGAAAAGTCTAAAATTCATTCCTATTTACCTTTATTTATGTACCCAATATCCATATGCATATCACAACTTAAATAACTAAACTGGTTGTATTAATACCAAAGTTAAGATAAAGCTCAACATTACAACTAAAAATTTCGTAGCAGATCCGCTACAAAAGCGTAGCAGTCGTAGCGTTGTCAGCTACGACGTAGCAACTACGAAATCATCATGTTCTAGTTCAAAATGTTTTGTAATCCTATGGAAAAGTATCAGCCTTCGTAATAATTTTATACATTCTTGATTAATAGCTTAAAATAATAATAATATTTTTTCCTGTAATTGGTATTAAGTACACATTTTATAATAATTTATATTAAGAGTACATATACATATGATATGCTCGATATATGTGATATTTATTACGTAATTTACTCGATAAATCATAACATTACACACAAAATTAATTAAACACTTTTTTGTTGAATGATCATTTCAAAATACAGTCTCCTCGTAAATTCATGCTCACAAATCAACATTTCATTTCGTTTTTAACATGCACTCTCCAAATGAGTTGACTGCACGAGGGTGGCTCATATAAAAGTTTTACTACCCTCACTCACGGTAATGTTATTATAGACTTTATGTAAACAAATTACAATGTTGAGTTTAGAGTGGAGCAGAATGTTAAGTACGATGTCGTATTCTGCTAACGATAAAGAAGGACCAGTTTAATTTTTTTCTATTGTTTCTAATGGCAACACAAGAAGTCCAGGGGGGCTAGACAAGTTGCATTTTGACATTCGAATCGACAAACAAAATGTATGCTAAGATTGTGTCATTTCCGACACAAGCTTTCGACAAATCGGGCTGTGTGTCATTTACATACATTTAGTTTGTCGATTCGAATGTCAAAATGCAACTTGTCTAGCCCCCCTGGTGGCATTTTTCTCATGAAATCCTCAATAGCAGTTTAGAATTTGTATTTGTGCTTAGTTAATGGCAATAGAATTGCCTCCTATTACATGGTGTCTAAACGTACCGGCGAAATGTGGGTCATCAGTACATTAGTACACCTCTGCCTATCCCTTCGGATGGTACCGGCGTAATGGAATGATGTGGCATTTTTGCCCGGCATTAAAGTGGCTTAGTGTTTGATGACCAGTTGACCAATCGATGACCAGTTTTTATTCCTTATTAATTTTCGCCGTTTGGGGAAAGTGCACCCCACTGAAAAAGATGACGTTCCGAATAAAACCACTCGGTACTTGTTCTCACCTGGCCTTGGGCGGGGTAATAGGAGCGATTCGTCATTCCTCACGTAACTGTCTGTGACTTACATAATGTGCTACTAAAATGTAGGTACCTTGAACTCAATACACGCTACGCTAAGCAAAATAGACTTAGCGTGGCACGTGTGACCTTGAAAGGACTTGTTATCTATACTTCTATACTAATAAATTCGAAAATTGCTCTGTCTATTTATTTGTTACATTTTATAATATTTGAAAAGAAGAATATTTGTATAGTGATTACTTGGTGCGGGTAAAACGGTGGTCAACAAATTTTATTAAATTCATTTAAAAAATGATCAACTTTATAGTATTCGAAATGATATTAGTGAGAGCCCGAATTGTTGAAAGCTTGTGTCGAATTACAACTTGTCTTCAGGATCAGGACGCCTCGCACTTATATTGCCACTTTTTTACAACGTATACAACACTAACTAGTCCCAAACTAAACAGAGCTTGTACTATGGGTTTTAGACACAGGATATACCAGACCAACACAAACACATGTTCATCACATACCTATATGTTTGTGCCATGTTAGAATCCAACCCGCGACATCGTGATTGACAGCACAGCAGTGCAAAACTCGAACCATAAACGTCGTCAAATATTATATATACTGATCATTATTTGTTTCGCGTGCCTCATTATGGAAAGTGAGCACAGATAACGTTGACGTTCGCTCGACTCCCGCATCCATTGATCCGACAAAACATCTGCATCAGGCTTACGTAATCGCGCGCCGTGCAAACAAACGCGTCTTTGATCCCAGTTTATTGCTACACTGCGCTTGTGTTAACTATTGCATAGTAAACTTGTAGAAGCTATGATAGCTTAGTAATTAGCACTAAATTGCTAATTTAGATTCAAGTCGAAGGCACGCAGACTTTTCGCAGAATCAATGTATGAATTAATCATGATAAATTGGTTGATTTTGTCAATTTAGCCTAACGTTTCTGTGGCTCAAAAAGATTTATTTTAATTCATGTTTTCAAAACCCTACAAGATTTCAAAATGTAACATACGAAACTTTAGTTGAAATACTTCCCTAAAATTTTCTTTGAGCCGCTTCGGGGCCCATTCGAGACAAAAACTTTCAGACAGATAAAATTCTATAAATCCTATATTATTCAATCACTTAAATTTTTAGTATTGGTACAGTGTAAGATTGACAAAATTAGATACATACATAGCTTCATGCCTGTTTCCCATAGGGGTAGGCAGAGACTATAGATTTCTACTTGCTACGATCCTGGCACACCATTTTCGCTTCGTCTATGTTCAAATTGTTGAGATACAATTCTCACGGACTTCTTGACTCTTAAGCCATTGGGTCGTTAATCCCACAATATCGCTCCGATATTCCTCCTTTGTTGCTTATTGCTGCGTAAAATATTCAGCCTTCGCAGCACGTAGTGCAATCTTTGAGCGAACACCTTGATTACCTTCTTGTTTAGAATTCATTCAAAGTTTTCAAAGTAATTTTCAGCTGAAAATAGGATATTGTAAAGAGAAGGCTTAATTATGCTGATGGTCCTATTATATGGTTGCTAATGAGTTTTGTGCTATGAATAAAGAAGGGAGAAAAAACAAAATAATAAAAAAAATTAAACATATTTTTCATATTTTTAAACGTATTGTATGGTCATAATCGTAGCTTTTTAATAATATGATCAAAGCAAAGGCACAGAGAAACATCAGTGTCTTATGTAAAAGTAAATAAGTACCTAAGTAGGTTTGCCTTAAGATTATTTTCCTAGTGTTTACCTTTAGTAAAAATTAATCTCTAGTACATGAAAATCATCTGTAATTCATGTAACTAGAACAGTTTCAATAGTTAATTTACTGAATTGAAATCAAAATTATTTAGTACTATGGCTCAATTCTATATTTTAAGTCATATTATATGTTTTAAAATATTACGAATTTAAGTCAAACACGTTTCTAGTGAAGTATGTAGGTCACAGTGAACTTGTGAGTGGACCGCATTGCATTAATATCTCCGTGTGTTGCACACTGTGGCTTAAAACATTTATTTGTTATGTTACATTAAATTATGTGCACTCTGGAACTCTGAACTGAGAGACTCGAGAATGAATTGTACTTGGTTTAATTATTTTATTCAGTTCAAAGTCCAGTAAGTCAAGTATATAGACTGAGAATTTTTTTTTTTTGTAAACCAAAGGATACATTGAAAATACAATAACAGGCGTCAACATCATGCTTTTATTGGACGTCACAGTTATGTATATTTAGTTTATTTATATCAACACAAATCGAAACTTAGAGCTGCTACTGCAACTAGTTTAACGTTTCAAAAGTACCTATTTATATGGTCTAATTGAAATAAAATATTTTGAATTTTGAATTTTTGAATTTTTGAATTTTGGGAATTAATATAATTCCTGGGAATCGAACCCAAGGTATGTAGCGTAGCAGTCGCGCTTAACAGCACCAGGCTAATAAATTACAGATGTTAACAAGAGTAAAATTGGCGGACAATCAGTCTTATTGCGTAAATTATAATTTGACGGTGAGGTCCTAGATCTGGGCGTACCCAAATCGAAGAAAATTATATTGGATTTTTCTACGAGATTCTGAGAAACAGTTCGGAGTTTGTTTACTGGCAAATTTCACCCTCTATTACATGCAAGCAAACTGTTTAAACTACAACTTTGTGTAACTTTTTTTACAGATGTGTTGGCATATGTTATGTTACACACACAAGCTTTAAAAATATCAAATGTAAATTTATTTACATATTCCATTACGTCACGTCCGCGTCATGCAGGTTCCAAGATCAGTGTGACCTACTTCGCGTCAAACGGCGCCGACTAACGATATAGTGTTATTTCGTTTCATGTAATTAATTGCATGTGCTTAATTACATGCCGATACTTATGTAGCAGTTGTCGCGCAGTAAGTTTGGCGCGAACTGTATCTATATAATATACCTAGGTACTAATAGTGTTTATAAATAGGAAAGATTTGATTGTTTGTTTTGAATTCCGAAACTACTGGAATGATTTGGAAAATTCTTTCACCATTAGAAAGCTACATCTTTACCAAGTTACATAGAATATAATTTATAGACTATGCGGGCAAAGCCGTTGGTGGAAAGCTAAAGTAAAATATTAGCATTTTTGTTTATACATCAGAATAGCTTATACCTAGGCTATATATATACATACTTATAGCGATATTGTGGGGATTGGGAAAAATAATGACATATTGCACAAAATAATGTCATAAATGTGCACTAAGAAAAGATTTTGGGAAATTTCCACGGAATTGGGGAAAAATTTATGAACGCGAGAAACACCGCTAACAGCTAGTCTAAAACAAAAAATATAATATTCCACTAACCCAGCGTTTAAATAAATGCAATTCAACCCGACCAACACCGCGGGAGACACCTAGGTTAGACATGCAACATTTTCTAGGTCGACTGAGCGTACAACATTATCTTAACAGCAAATACTATCTATTTTAGCATGCATCCGCAGTGCCAAGTTCATTGTGACCTACTTGTAACCTGCTCGCAATTACATGCCAGTTACTATGTAATGGATGCCGGTTAAGCTATTCAGTTTACGAGCAAATTAAGTGTAGTCGGCTTCGGTAACTTTGAGTGTAATTGTAACATAGGATAGACATCTTTACGTTTATGATTAAGTGTCTAGTAATAAAAGAAACTGACAACATTACTGAGCGGTAAATCCGAGTCTTAAAATGTTTTATTCTATTTCTTGTAAGGTACTATGGTCGTAGTGTAAAAAATTTATGTTAGTTGGTTTATATAATTCCCTCATTAGCTACTGATTCTAAGCGTGACTGCTACGCTTGAGGTTCTGGGTTCAATTCCCAGGTCGAGCAAACTATTTTAGCTTATTGTATGAAATTCGTTCACCTCATTTTTACACAGCACCATCTAGTCCCAAACTAAGTAGAGCTTGTACTATGGATATAATAATAACATATATATTTCGTAAATACATACTTATTATACATAAGAAACAGCCAGACAAACATAAATACTGTAGCATGCCAGGCTTTACCTAATAGGTAAATTTAGTCGATGCTAATAATGTATAGAGATATGATAGTGTTTATCTCTATAAAAGGAATCACAGGTCAATTATAATTACAACTGCAACTTTATTTGATTCGTCGATTCGTCTTAAACTACTCGTCTAAAACTAATCTTATGCAATCTAATACCCGACACAGACTAATACCCGACACACACTCCTACCCGACACATACTAACTCTAAAACTAACATCGAGTCCTTAAATACTACCTGGGCCTCAACCCCACTCATTTCGACCCTTTCGTGTTCCCACGCAACGGTCATACACTTAAGACATCTGCGTGCAAGATGCAGAAGGCGTCTTACAATGGTTATTAACTTTTACAATGAACTAAAACTTAAATCTACACAAAAGTACATTAACAATAGAACTACCCCATAACCATAAAGTTAAATTTAACAAAAAGACATTATTATTTCCGATTCCACATTCGGCCATCCTGAAATAACATTTGCCCTCAAATGTTTCCTGGACTTTAATCTACCTCTTTTCTTATATAATATACTAACAGCAACCCTTACACAATCAGTCACAATCTTCTTAAACATAATATCTAGCAAATATACTCTAAATATTTCTAGTAATTCTATAACAGCTAATACTACAAAGCCATAACTACAATGTTTAGACTTCGCTTTAGTCAATAGTTTTATACATCTAGCGTCAAAAACATATTTAACGTCTTTTGTTTCGTCAACAACATTATTTTTAAGTATGTGTGACTCTTCAGATTGAATTGAGTCAATGCTTTCAAATTCTACAGTAAACTTATCATTTTCAACTAGCGTGCTAATAGTAAATAAGCCTACATCATTCACCTTGGACCAAAATTCCTCAAAAAATATCTGCTTCCTTTTTTGTTCCACTGATCTCAACTTTTCACGTCCACTTTTACACATTAAAGGTAAATCACTATCTACGTCTACTAAAGCTAATACATTATTATCTCTGATTTCTTCTTGGAGTGTTTCGTTTGGCCTCTTCCTTCTATCACTTAACTCTCGGTGGACTTGCAGGCTATCCACTGTTTCTTCAAACTCGTCTTTTAGCGCTGTCTTTAATTTTTCCCATGACTTCGCGCACCTCTCGTAGTCGACAAATAGCTTCGCCGTCCCACACAATAGTCTTTTAGCGTAAATAATCTTATGCACATCGCTCCACCCGCATAATAACGCCATTTCTTCGAAATCATTCAGCCACTGTTGAACGTTAACGTGGTCGTCACCACTAAACTTCTCTAATGAGCCCTCTACGTCTTGGTATGTAAATAATACACGTTGCGATGAGTTGTGCTGTCGGTATTTCACTGGTGTAGTATCGTCTTGGTTTTCTTCTTCTTCGTCTTCCTCGTCATCTTCGTCATCAAAGTATGATTCGTCTTCATCGTCAGTCATGCGATCTCGTTCAATTAGTAAAGCTGCCCTTAGCCGAGCCAACAGTTCAGGTTTACGACCCGTCACCCTTAGATGCCTTCGTCTAAGCTCCTCTCTGAGCTCAGGAATCCTCATTCCTGCAAGCCGGACGTCTTCCAGCTCGAGCACGTTGACACCTCTCGCGACGCGGTCCATCATACCGTCCATTGCCTCACTAACTTGACGAACTTTACCAAAACGCGACGCTCTGCACTGACACGTCTTTACGTCTTACGTCTTTAGTCGTCTTCACGTCTTCCGTTACAATCATAATTCACTGATTGCTGTGATCCCGGACGAGCCCCCAAATGTAGCATGCCAGGCTTTACCTAATAGGTAAATTTAGTCGATGCTAATAATGTATAGAGATATGATGGTGTTTATCTCTATAAAAGGAATCACAGGTCAATTATAATTACAACTGCAACTTTATTTGATTCGTCGATTCGTCTTAAACTACTCGTCTAAAACTAATCTTATGCAATCTAATACCCGACACAGACTAATACCCGACACACACTCCTACCCGACACATACTAACTCTAAAACTAACATCGAGTCCTTAAATACTACCTGGGCCTCAACCCCACTCATTTCGACCCTTTCGTGTTCCCACGCAACGGTCATACACTTAAGACATCTGCGTGCAAGATGCAGAAGGCGTCTTACAATGGTTATTAACTTTTACAATGAACTAAAACTTAAATCTACACAAAAGTACATTAACAATAGAACTACCCCATAACCATAAAGTTAAATTTAACAAAAAGACATTATTATTTCCGATTCCACAATACTTATGTTCATCACATAAATATTTGTGTCCCGTGGGAATCGAAACCACGACCTCGTGATCAGCAGTCCAGTACTCGAACCACTAGACCACAGACGTCTTCTTAAGCCCAAGCCCAACCTTTCGGGGAATACAGATATTATCATGTTGTGTTATTTAACTGTGTACAATTACATAATAATATGTAAGTGTAGCAAATTTACATTATACATATACATAACTTTACGCCTATTTCCATTAGGGCAGGCAGAGACTAGATTTCCACTTGCTACAATCCTGGCACACCACTTTAGCTTTATCTATGCTCATGAATCTCCCCATACATGCTCGTCAGTTAAGGGTATCAATAGTTTCTCAGATTTGTAATATATCAACATCTTAACCCCACACTCGTCAATCCTTTAAAATAACGTTTTTACAAAAGGAATACCTGAAAAAGCCATAAATAATAAAAACGAGAGCAATGCACCTTAAATAGGTTTCTTATTTCAATATCCGCTGACCCGACCGTCCCGTGTTACAGCACTTTATTCCCATTCCCAAAACCCTTTGAATGGGGTGAAATTAAGAGTTTATGGAGACTAATATTATAAAAAGAAAGATATGTATTTTTGTTATAGTTAATTAACTAAAAAACTGCCGGGATTTTTTTATATATTAAACAGGATGCGTTATATTGTCACTGAATAACATTGGTTATAATTATTACTAGTTCCTGCCAGCGGCTTCACCCGCGTGGTCTTGATAACTTTTTCCCCCGTTTTTGCAACATTTTTCATTGCTACTCCGCTCCTATTAGTCGTAGCGTGATGGTATATAGCCTTCCCCGAACAAAAACTTTCAGTGTTAGATAGCCCTAAATGGGAATTTTTCAAATCGTACCAGTAGTTTCGGCTCCTATTCAATACAAACAAACAAACAATCAAATCTTTCCTCTTTATATTATTAGTATAGATAAACGTCCCCTGTATGTGAAGCCAGGGCCGACCGCTAGTATTCTATTTTCTAAACGATAAAGATTTTGAACTAAAAAAACTTTTTAATTTGACTATACTACATTAAGTAGGTTCTCATTCTTATTTAGAAAAAAAGTTGCATGAAAGTCTTTGAAAGTACAATTAAGTATTTTGCTCGTCGATTTTTCATAGAGTTTTATTTATATGTAACAAAATCCTAGCAATAAAGAATATCTAAGTACTAGTGTGCGGGACAACGTAAACAAAATACCCGCTCATTCAATATCGTCTGTCCTTACGTACCTTGCGCCGAAAGGAGTGAAATAAGAATTTATTATTGGATTCGTGAGGTCCTGGGGTACTGACCTCATTTTATTGGCACGGAGGACTCACACACTATTATATTTCGAGAGGACTTTTATGTTTTTGGACCAAATACGAGCTTTTGTTTTCAGTTTTGATACTGTATCGACTTACCATTGCCATTCACTATGGTCACCGATCTAGTGGCTAAAGAAAAGATGAATCTAAGATTGTGTTAAGCCCAATAACGACGGAAAGGGTATCACACCTTCAATTATTATTGGTTCAAAAATCCAGGTTTATATTATGTTAATAGCTTACTCTATCCTCATTTTGCGATTCCGACATTCATAAGGCAAATTCAAATTCAAATCATTTATTTGCAATAAATAGGGTACATAGAATGGTGTTACATGAAAATACAATATTAGGTCAAGCCCATATGCGTCCATATGCGTCAGGCATAATCATCATGGACCTTGCTATATCTTATATACTTATGGTTTAATTTAGCACCTATTGCGGTCTAGCGCTTTTAAATTATAATTGAAATAGCAATGCTAATTAAATTTAAATAGCACATTCACTAACAAGTCAAGTAATGAAGAGTTTTTTAATACGAAAGCTATGATTACAAATAGCATCACATCAAAATAATCAAAAACAAAACACACATGGCAATACGCATTTCTCTTGTTTTAGAAATAAAAGGAGGTCAGTATTGTATACTTATTGTAAATCGTTGCACCTTCAAATAAATCTCGGCCAGAACCGATATTGTGGTGAGGAATTGGAAACTATAAAAATAAATTGACATGTACGTATGCAATGCGGGTGTCAGATTCATCCTCGCGATCCGTCTTCCGGAATTGTATCGCGGAAGCAGCTGCAAATTCCATCAAATACGTTATACCATTTTCTAGTTTCGTTACCTGTCTTTTTTTAAAGCCGAAAGGTTCGCTTTGCCCCCTAATGATAATAATAAGTCTAATAATATTTGTAAATTGTAGGACAATAAATTTAAAGACTTTTTGAGATAAATCTAACTATGTCCTTCCTCAAGTTGCAGTGTAACTTCTTGCCATGTTTCGAAAATTTCCTTTGAAAAGAAGCACACTAATCCAAAAGTAACAAGAAATTATTCTGTTCAGCGGTTTAGGCGTGAAAGGGTAACAAAACTGAGTTATTTTCGTATTTAAATTTGCATCCGTAACATACGTACTACCTGATGGCAAGCCGAATCGCAGCTTATAGACGCTAGTAGACGCTCGCATGTTGTCATCATAAAACCTCAGTTGTCGAGCCTCATTTGCATAATATGATCCTTTAAACCAAAACGCAATAATGCTCCAGCATATTTTTGCTTAGTAGAAGAATACTAGTAACCATTGCTGTGGTAACTTCTCAAGAATAGTGGTTTATACCTACCAATTTCAATCAATACCAACAAAGTACATACAATAATGATTGATAGTTGATCATACGCAGGCTGCGATATATTATGAGGGCGTGATGCTGGAGCGACGTTACCCTTGCCTATTGATTTATACTTGTTACGGCGCGTCCTGATTTTGACATGTTGTACATCGTGTAAGGATAGGAGCACACGATGGAATCTATTCATCCTATTTGGCTAAGAGATGAGCTTGTCTCGTCTATTTATGACTTTAAAATTTTAACTCATCGGCAAGGTACAATTGTTTTTTTTTTTAATTCTCTTTACGAATGTGATGTTTTTTCAATTTTTCTCCTCCATCACCCTGTTTTTTTAATGTGTATGTCCGATAATGTCTGTCCAGTAATTTAGATACGAGAGAATAAAAATCGAGAGTAAAATTTGTCTACGCTCTACGCTAAATCTAACCCTTTTGGTATTACACTGATATACGCGAAAAAATAACTTTCTTCTTTTTAATAATCGGGTAAAAATACTATGAGTACCCGACCTACTAAGATATACCTAAGTTAACTAAAACGTTCATTCGCAATTGCTTGCGACAATAGATATCATTTGACAAACTAGAATATTATTTTAGTAAGCTATACAAATATGAATGCCATTACCCACCCCAGCGCGGTCCCCTAGTCCTCGCAGACGACACCCAAGGGTAAGCAGGGAAGGTCCATTTGTAACCGGAAACCACACGACATGGCCATTTGTATTCCCAAGGTGATACATAATATACAGAAGATAAATTATAAACAGAACCTACAAGAAATATTTCAAGCCGCTATGGCGACAAAAACTGAAAAAGTTGCAGTTATAACATTTTAAACCCCACGAAAAAAACAACCCGTATCTGTATAATCTTTTAAGTATTCAAAAGGTGCGTTATAAAAACAAAAGCACAATTTTTTGTTTCATGTTTTAATACACCTGTGTATTGAAGTTAATTTAAAAACGAATGTACTTGTTGTTAAAAAAATGTTGAACGTAATTCAACCAAAAAGTTTTTACTAAACAATACGTGTTTAGTTTATTATAAGGCCACGTTTTGTGTATTTTTATCTCCTATTTTTTTTTGTATAATGTAAACTTATAAAATTATATAGAGAGATGCAATCGCGTTAAAAAATATTTATTTGATAGATTAATTGGTACACTAAGTGCTCAGCACTTAAATAAATTGCTGGCTGTTGCAATATCGAGGATCTCTCTTCCTGTAAGTACTTATTGTTAACACATTTTGCACATTGCTGGAGAACTGATGGCCGCTGGGGCTAAAAGGTTCTCGAGTGCGCTGCGCTTTCTGGTGCGTAGTCCACGTGGTATCTCCTACCACGACTACGCACCGGAAAGCGCAGCGTGCGACGGCGGCGTCGAACGAGATAGACAGACAATCTGATGAAGGTCGCTCAGAGTCAATTCATGCTCGCGGTCCTAGTGGTAGTCTGTGTTCAGCAGTAGACCTTTATTGGTCCAGTCAATCTTTCCCCTCCCTGTCCGAAAATTCCACCAATTTAAGTTTACTTCAGACATAGTGTTATTTACAACTAGCCGTCATATCAGAAAGAATAAACATTTGTAAAACTAACAAAGTTGATGGCTGCGATGTAAAACTACAAAGCAATTTCATATAAATTCCTTCTCACTTCCGTGATATGTTACAGACGTTTTCCGCCGCCATGCAGCTCTGCATAGACGTATGATAAAAAGCATTCGAAGCGAAAACAAAATAACGTGCATATTCGAAACAAAGAAAGTAATGTATTTGGAAAACGGAACGATCATAGCTTTGTTATGCAACCGTTGGACAGGAATACGATAGTGTTATCGTAGTTCTGTTATTTCGTGTAATATTGGCAGAAATGTTTATGCTTTTGCATGTTGGGTTGTAACTAACTATTTACAAGGAAACCTAGAGAAGTATTGACAGACGAGTCGTAACAAAATAAGTGCAGTCAGTGTCAGTTTGTTTAGATGTTTGGTATTCATTCAAGCTGCAATTGCTGGACAACAGCGAATTTAACTTATTCCCTGTATTAACACATAGGTTATAGGATTTTTGACACCGATCGCGAGTTTCTACAGAAAGAATTACTGCACAACCCTTATTAAATATATAATATACCACCACGCCCGTATTCCTCGAAGGTTTAGGCAGGTACTTATGTAGGTACAACCACAGTCCAGATCCCAAGTAATAGGCAGCGAGCCATAATGCCTTCAGAGCCTACTGTACGTCATTTTACACCTGTAGCCTGTGGGCGCATTTTACGCAGAAATCGTATAGCGCCCTCCGCGTCCAGTACAATAATGCTTTCAGGGTGCTAATGGGGCTGCCTCGCTTCTGTAGCGCATCGGGGATGTTTGCAGAAATGCAGGTTGATTGCTTTTTCGCAATAATGCGAAAAAGATGTGCATCCTTGGTGCGTCGTGTGCGGGCCAGCCCCAATAGCGTCCTGGGCATGATTGCAGACAGGCTTGACTGTTGTATTTTGAATCGTTGCTCCAGAGTTTCAGCTGGAATTCTGAAGCAATAATTCAAAATTTTATTTAATAAAAATAAAAATCACCGTCACTGTATTACTAACATAGCTTTAAATAAATATTGTTACTAACACTATGAGTCCTGGTCACTCGAAATAAAGAATTATTATTATTATTATTATAATAAATAAAAGTTCAAATGTACCATTTGTAATAAATAATAAACATATAAAGGCAAAATGTTGATCTCATTACAATATAACTTTTTAAAGTTTAATATTGTTTGTTAATTTATGAAAAGTATCTAAACGAACTAACTCTGCGCAGGACAGTTGTAAAACGTCTACCCAGATCTATTCTGTACAAGTTATTGTTGTTAGTTTAATTGTTGCTTTGTGCGTGAAAAACGGACATGTAGTGTGCAGCTCGCCTAACCTTATAAGTGTAACTGCACACGCCTTTGTCATTCATTATTACACGGAACATTGACCCGAACTGTTCTCTTTTATTCGCACCTACGTCACACCATTATATGGCGACCCTTAGCCAGTCTTTTCTGTAAAGTTCTAACGAAGCATCTAATCAAAGATGTCTGAGAAGAGTGAAGATACAAACAAGAAGAAGCAAAAATTTCAGTTGGAAGAATTGTAGAAAGAAGGCGAAGATTTGTTCCCCACTATTCAATATTCTCAACCAAGACTTATTTCATTTTTGTCATTCATAAGAAGTCACAGAAGAACTTACAGAAGAATTGCAAGAACCAAGACGGGGCCTAAAAATAAAAAGAAGAACGAAAAGGAGTGTTGGTGCCGGGTGCCGGGAGAATGCTCAAGCCTAATGATGAAAGGAAATGCAGGGCGCTGGGAGATATATTGAACGGGTCCGATGAGGAGCAGCCGGGAGTAGTTCGAGTCCAATATGAGGATAACAGCAATCACGCCACTTCGGACGTCATCATGACCTACATAACTGCGTTTAATGAATACCTATTGTAAGTTTCTTTAATTTACTTGCTAATCTAATTTTGTCAACATGATGTGTTTTATTGTATTTTGTTAAAGTAGGCCAGGTATTATTTTAACGTTTTGTTAAAAATTATGTCCCAACAATTACGAGATTTACATTCTAGATTAAATTATTTAAAGGAATATTTAATTAAACTTGGTCCTGAAAGACGAAAACAAGAATTAGCGAGTAAGAAATTAGAGGAGGCTGAAAGAGAATATAGAACATTAGATAGTATTTTGACTCAGTTGAACCGAGAAGTTACAGAGAAAAAGCTAAGCACTGAATCCTGTGAGGTTTTCCAAATATTAATTAATGATATTCAGTCAACATTTAAGAAAATTAAGAGTTTAGTTACTAGTATAGATAATAGTTGCCAAACCAGTTCTGATAATTTTGTTGAGTCCTGTAGTTTCGAAAAAATGGCTAACTCCTTTGAAATTAAGACAGCTATTTCCCTGTTGCCGGTCATAAACGGACAAGAACAGGTGACCAATCAGTTAATCGATGGTATTTTGCTTTATAGTTCGCTCATAAATGATATAGGTAAAAGCCAATTAATTGAATTTGTATTAAAAACTCGTCTTTCACCTAGTGCAAAACTGCGTCTTAAATCTTCATATGCGAATGTTCAGTTTTTAGTAGACGACATTCGGAAGTATTTATTACCCAAAAAGTCAGCAGTGTCCTTACAATCTCAGTTATTTAGAGCTACTCAAGGTCGTAGGAGTATCGAAAAATTCGGTACAGAGCTAGAAGAGTTGTTTGTGAATTTAACGATAACTCAAGCGGATGGTGACAACTCTGCTTATGAGGTCCTACGTCCCCTTAATGAGAGGACTGCGATAAAGAGGTTTAGTGATGGTCTATCCGACAAACGGCTCAGCAACATCATTGCCTCACGACAGTTCACATCTCTGCCTGAAGCTATTAGGGCTGCGGTAGACGAACAATCCATGTCCACCCAGGAACACGACCAGATCATGCAGTTCAGGTCATCTCAGTATTCTAGGCGCGGAGTTACTTACAAACCAGGTTATCGTGGCCGAGGAAATTATTTCAATCAGCCTAATATCAGCCAGAATAAATATAGTCATTTTCGTAATAACTTTGATTACAAAACCCAAGACAATTATCGAGGTCAAAGAACTTCATTTGTAAATGGTGGTAACCGAGGTAAATACACGGAGGGACAGCGTCAGCAGTTTCGCGGCGGACGCTCAGGTTTTAAGCGCATTCAGCATAACGTGAATGTGCAACAGTCCAACAGTCAGGGCAACGACACTAATAATGAGGACTTAGAGTTTTTTCGTACCTAAACAATTCACTCATTCTATTTTTAGTTGTAGTAATTTTTGTGTAGTTAACTGTCAACTTAGGAATAATAAGGAACTTAATTTATTAGTTGACAGTGGGGCTAGTTTATGCGTACTTAAGTATGAATGCTTATTGCAAAATAGTACTTTAATGAATTTAATACAGGAGGATAAAATAGTAATTAAAGGAATAAGTGGTAATTTAGAATCTGTGGGATATGTTTATTTAGATATTATTATAAGAAATGTAGTTTTTCAGCAAAAGTTCTATGTCTTTGAGAACTTGTCTTGCACCGCAGATGGTATACTAGGTCAAGATTTTTTCACGCGATTTAATGCGGTTTTGAATTACAAAGATGGTACTCTGAGTTTGGAAACCCGAGACCAGTCTGTTATGGTAGAAGTTAATAGTAATGTATTTACGATTCCGCCCCGATGCGAAGTAATTAAACACGTTCCAACGTCATACAACCGAGATTGTGTTATTTTAGCGAATGAAATCTATAAAGGTGTATACACAGCGGGTATAGTGTCAAAACCACATATGGGTCTTATTCCTGTTAGGATTTTAAATACAACTGATAATTCGGTCCGTATTAATGTTCTTGATTTAAATATAAATTGCCTAGATAGTTTCCATGTTTGCAAATTTGAAGGAGATAGTATTACTTCAAATAGAGTTAGAACGTTACTTAAATCATTAGAATTACATACTTATTTGAATAAAGAGGAACAAAGAAGCGTTGAAAATGTGTGTGCCAAGTATGCCGACGTTTTTTATTTACCAGGAGACACACTCACTACCACAAATATAACTGAACATTCGATTAGGTTAAAGGAAAATATGTCCCCAGTGTACGTTAAGCCTTATAGGCTTCCTAATGCGTTAAAAGGCGAAATTAAAAAACAAATAAATGAGATGATTAAGAACGATATAATTGAGGAAACCATGTCGGAATGGTCCAGTCCAGTACTATTAGTTCCTAAGAAATCCGATAGGTCAGGAGAAAAGAAATGGAGACTTGTAGTGGACTATCGTCAACTTAATAACCGTATACAGGATGATAAGTTCCCATTGCCCAATATTACCGAGATCCTAGACTCCTTGTCAAATAACATTTATTTTTCAAAATTGGACCTTAGCCAAGGTTATTTTCAACTGTCTTTACAAGAAGAGTCTAGAAAATATACTGCATTCACAACAGACAAGCAGTATCAGATGAAAAGGTGTCCTATGGGGTTGAAGACTTCCCCTAGTGCATTTTCACGACTTATGACCATCGCAATGTCTGGTTTAAATTATAAGTCATGTTTTATATATCTTGACGATTGTGTTGTAGTAGGTAATAGTCTTCAAATGCATAATAGTAACCTCATAAAAGTCTTAGAATGTTTGCGAAAAGTTAATTTGAAACTAAATCCATTAAAGTGTGAATTTTTGCGGAAAGAAATAGTTTATTTAGGACACAAGATCACGGGAGAAGGTATATTCCCCGATCCATCAAAAGTAGACTGTCTTCAAAAATATCCCACTCCACAGAATGTAGACGAAGTTAAAAGGTTTGTGGCATTTGCCAACTACTATAGGCGTTTCATACCAAAATTTGCAGAAATAGCTTACCCTTTAAACGCATTATGCAAGAAAAATGTGACGTTTGTATGGACTGATGACTGTGACCGTTCTTTTCATAAGTTAAAACAGATATTAATTAGTCCGACTGTACTTGACTATCCAGACTTTTCTGACAGTAACACCTTTACGTTGCAAACCGACGCATCAAAACTTGGTTTAGGCGCCGTACTGTCTAATAACAATGGAAAAGTAGTCGCGTACGCAAGCCGTAACTTGAAACCAGCTGAGACACGATATCCTATAATTGAACTGGAATTGCTTGCTATTGTTTGGTCTGTTCGACATTTTAGACCTTATTTATACGGGAAAAGGTTTAAAATAGAGACGGATCATAAACCACTAATTTATTTATTTAATATGACCGATCCCTCAAGCCGACTGACTAAATTTAGACTTTATCTTGAGGAGTATGATTTTGAGATAAGTTATGTCCCGGGACGGCACAACGCAGCTGCAGATGCATTGAGCCGGATACCCTTGACTTCCACGGATTTAAAAGATATGCATAGACATGTAGTATCAGTAATGACGAGAGCACAAGCTCGTAGGTTATGTGCTGACTCACAAAACAATGACACTTCTGAGGTGCCCTCTACTCGTAGGCCTGATCAACCTAAAGTAGTGGAAATCCTCAAACGACCAACTGACAGCGCTGAATTAATTTTGACTTGTAACAGAAGTACTTTAAGACAGATAGAAAAGTTTAAGCATTTCACTAGTGACAATGGTAATTTATATTATGTGCCTGAAAAATCGGCAATATTTGTAATGTCTCGATCGTTATCGACCGTAAGTGTGTTAGCGAGAGAATTACAACGTTTTTGCAAACAAAGGAAATTACACGAGCTCGTAATAATTAAGTGTAAACAAAATGAACACTTAATAAATATGTTTATAAAAGAAATGACTCAATTACATAACATTCCAAAATTGCTTGTAATTAAAGACGTCACAAGAGTAACTGACAGAGACACAGTGATTGTTATTCTGAATGATTTTCATCTATTACCCACCAGTGGTCACGCGGGGGTTAACAGGATGTTAAACAATATTAGGAAACACTATTATTGGCCAGGAATGACTTATGACGTAAACGAATACGTTAAAAAGTGCAAAAGCTGCCAAATCCAAAAACATTCTAATAGGCATACAAAGGAGCCGATGGTCATCACATCCACGGCATCCACAGCTTTCGAAAGAGTTAGTTTAGATTTAATGGGACCCTTAGATGTAGATAATCTAAATCATAAGTATATTTTAACATTACAATGTAATTTGTCGAAATATGTTGAAGCTTATCCTTTACAAAAGAAGGATACTGTTTCAGTAGCTAGGTTATTTGTAAACAATTTTATTTTAAGGTATGGTATCCCGACGGAGATTATTACAGACCAGGGTACAGAGTTCATGTCGGCAGTTTTTACTGAAACTTGTAATTTATTAAACATCAAAAAGCTGCATTCGACAGCATATCACCATGAAACTCTAGGAGCCTTAGAAAACACTCATAAAAATTTAGGAGCATATCTTAGGATACAGTGCGATAACAATCAAAGTGATTGGAGCAGTTGGCTTCCATTTTGGTGTTTTTCTTATAACACGACGGTTCACACTGAGACAAAATATTCTCCATTCGAGTTAGTATTTGGAAAAAATTGTAGTTTACCCAATAATTTAGCACGTAATTCATTCGTAGAACCATTGTACAATCCCGACTCTTATCCTTTAGAATTAAAATATAGGCTTCAAAGAGCGCAAGCTGAAGCTAAAAATAATTTGTTACACAGTAAACATCTAAGAAAACTTAATTTTGATGACAACAGCAATCCAGTAAAGTATAAGAGTGGAGATTTAGTTTTAATTAAGAATCAAGTTGGTAATAAGTTAAATAGGTTATATTTAGGACCATATAGAGTAATAGAAGAAATAGAACCCAATGTTAAGATTTTAAGAGAAGGAAAGGAATATGTTATTCATAAAAATAACACTAAATTGTTTATATAAAATATTATCTTTTTGTATTTTTTCTTCTTTTGTATTTTTTACACTTATTTATATAATTTTATATCTAATTATAAAAAAAAAAATAGTTATTTTTTTTCTTAAAAAAAAAAAAGGGGAGGTGTAGTGTGCAGCTCGCCTAACCTTATAAGTGTAACTGCACACGCCTTTGTCATTCATTATTACACGGAACATTGACCCGAACTGTTCTCTTTTATTCGCACCTACGTCACACCATTATTTTCCGGAATTTTCCCAGAAATGAGACCTAGCTGGATTGGCTTCTCTGGCCTAAACAACAATGATAAGTACTTAAAAGTAATAAAGGAAAACATAATATTTTTAAGGGGACACTAACTGTTGCCCGTGATTTCATTTACATTCCAAAGTTCTTAAGACAAGGTAGGTACTAAAAATATTATTAATAACCCTCCTGCAGCAGTTGGGTAAAAACTCCGCTACTAGGCCTTAGAATTCGTCCAATTTCGTGCAGCGTTTTTGCAGGATGCGTATAAAAACATGCAGACTGACAGACGAGACAACACAAATTGTAAAGATAATCGTTTTGTTGATTCCTCACATTAGTTTTAAATTTTCTTAAATATCCGATAAGTGCAGACTTCGGTCAACTATACAAATTTTTTCATTAGGTACCTATGTATAGATTTTCTCAGTAAATGCTAAGTTGGTACCCTTTTGATATAGCCATCAATAATATTATAAAATATAGTTACATTATGGCATCTTTGGAACACAAATAGTTCTGGCGCTGTCAATGTTCCATACCAACCAAATAAATTGTATTTTTTTCTTACTACCTTGTTTTATGTGAAGGAAACACGCAATGATCACGTCAATAGCTTCCCAAATATTAATGCCGTTTGGTTGGCGGCTCACTCGTGCGTCCCGCGCTTATGCTACTGATGTGAGCAACTAATGAAATGAAGTGCTGATACAGAAATAGCGAACTAAATGTCAACATTTATTACTATATATAATAACTTTTCGCAGATATACCGCCGCCGACCGATACCGATGAAATTTAGCAGGGCTAGATTGGATCCTGAGGAAGTACGTAGTCTACCTTTAGCCCCAAAAACGTCATTTGGGATGCGATTAATAACACAGGAATCATTTAGTATACAAATATTATTGAATTGTTCGCTAATCAAACTGCTCCAAGGCAGTGTAGATTCTCCTCAAATATAAATCCCTTTAGTTTTATCATAACGGTCAATTAGGATCAATTCATTTCGAACTATTGTCCTGAATTGAATTTAACCTAAACTGGGTTAAGCCCGCTCTCACAAGCAGATTGGTTTCAATAGAATTTCGTTGTACAATTCAATAAACGTCTGCGTGAATTAATACAAGTAACAGTGAAAAGGTTACGACGCGACGCCGAGGTCCAAACGAAATATTAGTTTAGTTTGTATTAATTTATTTATGAACTATTTGGAATCAATACAGTGCCTCTACCCAAGAATTGAACAAAATTGCGATGAGCAAGAAACTACCGATTAGTTTCTTGCTCATCGCAATTCCTATAAAGAATCTTTTATAGTAATAAATAATAATAATAAATATCTTGGGACATTCTTTACACAGCACCATCTAGTCCCAAACTAAGCAGAACTTATACTATGGGTACTAGGCGATGGATATAATACTCATATACTTTTTTTTTGTAAGTACTTACTTATAATATATAAGAAACACCCAGACAAACACAAACACCTAAGTTTATCACAGAAATGTTTGTGTCTTGTGGGAATCGAACCCGACGACGACCTCGTGATCAGCAGTCCGGTACTCGAACCACTAGACCACAGACGTCGTCATATAGTAGGTACCTACCTATCTGTCAACTCACTAGAAGGCGGCTATACGGTAAATTCATTCGATGGATTATAAAGATAACACGGAACGATGCGTTTCTTACAACATGACACGTCAGCTACTTAAAATCTCAAGATAATACACACTTATAGTCAATATTGCTTGAAATTCGAAGTAAAAAGCATTGGATGATTGTAATATTGCTCCTAAATGAACGAGCTGCTAACAAGATACACATTTTCTTATTTTTTATGACAAAATGCAACCCTACTTCGTATAACACGCTCAGAATTAAGTTAAGCCCAGTTTACCCCGCTCGGGACATGTCGACATACATAAATAAAGACTTGACGGCCTCCGCAACATGTTGCGACCTGTCGTCGCATCAACACCAATTAAACCGTCCCTTGTTCCAACCCTAACTTGCCAAGTCCAAATTAAATCTAGCTTCACCCGGCGGACATCCCTAAACTTTGGCAATTATAAAAGTTTAAAGTGTTTTTTTGTCCGATAACTTAAAGAAGCATAGCGACTTTATCATTATTGTACAGAAGGACGCGTAATCCAAAGTCATAGCTCAGAGGGGATGCACAGAATGGACGTAATATATTATCTAGTTGGTGAGGGGTTGAGAAAAAGAATTCACCTCGTGAATCATCGGCAAACTTCGTTCCGTTTCGCTTTGTTTTGTTCTAGTTTGTGGGGCGTACAAACAGACATTGAGACAATAGTTAGGTACGTGTTTATTTCACTGACGCTTTGAGCGTGTATGTAATTTTACGCTTTTATGCTTTGAAGTGTAAATACTTTTGTATTGCTCTTTATAATGAAGGGACGCGACAGTTTTATTTATTTACGAAATCGTTTTGTTTTCGTGAGAGCGCTGCGGATTTTGAGACCTTCAGGTTAGGTTTTCTTTAATTTAAGTAACGAGATATTATTTTTATCTGTTGTTTTGCCAACTTAATTAACTATCATAACGTTTCTTACGAAAGTACGCTAGTCGCTGGATATTAATTTCTGGCTGCTTTATCAACTTTTTCAATGTGTTATTAAGGTGGATGTTTTAATATTATAAATGGTAACTGCCTCTGCGTTGTTTGTTTAATGAGATAGCATAGCATACTGTCACACCTGTGTCTCTCCAAGGTTTAGGCAGAGATTTACTACTATATATCAAATTATACCCACAGTTTGCCGGTATGTTTAGGTACCATGTAATAGATGGCAAAACTATGGCCATTAGCCTTGTATAAATCCAAACTCCAAGCTACTACTGGGGATTTGACAAACAATCGAACCCGAGAATCGAAACTAGTCCTCTTACTCAGCAGTATCACTTACCACAGACTAAAAAGACTAGGTACTGATGCAGACAGTGAGAATAAAACACCCAATATATATTATTTTTTAACATAAAGCCAAGTATTCTTTTGAGTAAACCAC
Source organism: Acronicta psi (assembly GCA_946251955.1). NCBI lineage: Eukaryota > Metazoa > Arthropoda > Insecta > Lepidoptera > Noctuidae > Acronicta > Acronicta psi. Next base: position 661,042 of record OX276475.1, on the reverse strand, counting down.
TGCTATAACCGACATTGCACTTAGAACTCATATAGTGTAGCAATATTATTACAAATGCTCTTTCTATACTGAAAATACTATCGTTCAAATAACCAATAGGGTTTTTTATCGTGGGTGTCTCTACAAACACAAACAAACAGCCAGTCATAGAAATATTTATACCACAGTCCGGGTATTGAACCATCGTTTCTTTATCTTTAAACGAAGCAACTGTTATCAGACATCTGCAACCAGACTTCATTCCTAAAAAGTTATGCTAATAACTTAAGGATAAATTGCCATGCTCTTAACTTGCTTTTTTAGATACAAAGAAGTTTCGATTCCAGAACGGTTACCCATCCATTAAATGCGCGACAAGCGCAGCTGAACGCTGCAGACTGTGATCAACACAGATATATACCTAACCCCTCTAATATTCAAATTAATTGATTTTAGCACATTACAAAACATCATGTAATTATTTATGTTACATATATACATTTCTTGTGATTGAATTTATTTAATACTAGCTTCCCGCAAGCGGCTTCGCCCGCGTGGTCTTATAATTTTTTCCCCCTTTTTTGCAACATTTTTCATTACTACTCCGCTCCTATTAGTCGTAGCGTGATGATATATAGCCTATAGCCTTCCCCGATAAATGGGCTATCTAACATGGAAAGAATTTTTCAAATCGGTCCAGTACTTTTTCAGTTTATTCGTTACATACAAAACTACAAATCTTTCCTCTTTATAATATTAGTATAGATTGGTTATTATTTTTTAATGTTCCCGCTAACTTGCTTAAAAATAAATCTTTCTTGTCTTTTATCGTTATCACCTCACAGTAGCAATAAATTGGATGCATACAAATGGCAGGTTCAATGTACAAACAACACGTTTTCTCATCATAAAGTTGAAACAATATTCATCGCTCACAAGAAACTGAAAAGTTTGCAACTGTATTCAGTGTGCGTTGCGACGTATTTTACGATACACACGTCGGTGTGGGACATAAAATGCGGCATGACGCAGTGTGTGTGTGTGTGTGTGTTCTTTGTTCAATATTGGTATGGTCTTGTTTGTGATAGCTTGCTTGCTTTGATTGATAGTACACGTGTACGTTTGCGGAGTTACATCCCGATTCTCAGTTACAATGTGTAGGAAGATATACCTATAACATACTACAATTTCATTTCATTGCAATATTTTTAAGTCGCTGTATGGGACCTGATTGATATTTAGAAACCGCAGTAATTCCGAGGCAGTTTTTACAATAAGTCAGTTACTTATTACCAAAAGTTTCATGTTTACGCGGTATTCTTTTTAATTTTACGATTAAACATTGAACAAAATTCAATTGGCAAATGAATTTGGTTTTTGGTTACTGTCGGACATAGGCCTGAATACCGTCAAAGAGAGGCTGGTACCATAAATAACCAAAGCGTTGAATGCTGTATGCTAGCTTGTTAGTAAGCGAATATACAAGCCCCCAGCGGGTGTCCTGATTGCAAAGTATGTGCTCCGAGTTTCAATCGGTTGCATAAATCTGTTGACGCGTTCAAATTAGGATTGCGATGCCTGGTTACATTTTGATCTCAAATTTAGTCTTTAGGCCGTCAGTAATAGCGCAACGTGTGTTAAAATGTTTGTAACACAGTTCTTCAATACTCGATGACGATGACTAAACATACCTACCTACACATATCAAAATCATTTTTTTTTGTCTCTCTCTCTCTCTCTCTATCTCTACAATAGGCTCACCCCATGGGACTTAAACATACCGGTAAACGGTGGGTGAACCAATTAGTGCACCTCCTTTACCTAAACTAACCCTTAGGCATACAGGTATGTTTTTTATAAAGACATCTCTCTCACTAGATATTGGGCCCTGAATCGCGGGGGTCTTCACAATCATACAATTAATATACATACACAAAGTGCAAACAGAGATAAAAGTAAAATCTGTGAAACACACAAAATAAATCATTGCTCCGGCTAGGAATCGAACCCACGACACGCGGTGCAACGATAGTGTCATGTGAACTGTTATCATGGTACTACTCTAGAGGTAGTTTTTAATTTTAAAGTCCGTTTTTTTTATACCAAAAAGGTGGTAAACAAGCATACGGCCCGCTTAACGATACGCGGTTACTGTGGTAACCGCTTAATCAAATTCATTTTCATATTTACTTCATGTACATAAACGCTACGAAGTAAAATTAATTATCAATTTCTTTGTTAAACTATTAAAAGAACTTGCTACGGGTATTTATAGTTAATTTAATTTTCTAGTCTGTTCGTATACTTGTTTATCACAAAGAAACAAGAATACTTACAGCTATTGGTTTTCCTGTAATTACAGTCCTCATTAAGTTTTTGTCTCTGGCTACAAGAGTAGGCGAAATTGGATTCCGATTGCCATGGTTACTAGTACTTGTTTTATTATTCTGTTGTTTTTGTTTACTGTAAAATGAAATAGAACAAAGAAAACTGTTGAGCAGTGATTATCTTATTTTTTTTAAGTAGTTGCTTTGATTAATTATATTTCTTGGTATTTGAAATGGGAAAATATATTTCGTAAAGTAAGCTTATTTTATGGAAACGACGAATTAATAATAATAACTTTTATTAATAAACTTACCATCTAGTTACATGATTATTGTTTATTTAATATGAAACAAGCTTTTCGCACATCGGTTTCATAAGATTGTTTTGGTTTCGCATAAGCCTCCCCCATATTCTTCCACATGACAGTTCCCTGTCATGGGTTTCTAATTGTCATTGTCCCACCTTCGTGTTGGGTGGTGGGCGTCCTCTCTTTCTTTTGCCTTCTCATGGATAACATGGTACACGAAATATCCCCTTCTATTATTTCTTCATAAGTATCTCTGTTTTCTTTTTAACTAAGTTCTTTCGTCGGCACCTTTGCGAAGCCTCCGCCAGAAAGCTACTGTAATAAATGAGCTCAAATACTATATAGCCTGGTTGACCTAATATAATATTTAATTAAGTAAAATTTAAGGATTTTGTTACAGACTTTTGCCTGACTAAATTACGAGATTATATACCTCTAAGCATTATTTATTATTATTTTCATAACATTAAAGTTCTATTTGTACACTAATAGATTTCCGCACGCCCACGCTTCTTAGAATGTATGACTGTTAAGTAGTGTATTTTTAACACAAATTCTGTACACGTGCCGCTGCCTTTTTTTTTTTTGCGTCTGGAAATGCTTTATGCACCGTCACGCCGCCCTGGTGAAGGCGGCGCGGTGTGTGGGACTCCATCCTGATCCAAAGGACGTATACCCACTAAAACCAGACGGGTGTTCGGCTCATCACCATTCAGCCGGGGTGCGGGAACGTGTTGACATTCTTCCGCGACCCCGGCGGTGACGGGCCGCCTATGCGGCCCCCGGCTCTTTTGGGAGGGTGCGTAAGGTGTGCACCCTCCTCTCCTACCAATCCACTGAGTGGGATGCGGCACACTCCGACCGCATCACCTACTCGGGCCTAGTGCTGGGCGACAGACTTCCCCAAGCCTGCCGCCCGTGGCCTCTTTATGGTGGTTGGAACAGGGCACGGTTTGCCCTATTCCTGCGCTCAGTGCGTCGGGCGCGGATTGGTAGGGCTGCGGCAGCGGTCTCCCGTTCCCGCTCCGCGGCCTCCTTCTGCGAGATGACGTCCTCGCAGAAAGAAGCACGTGCCGCTGCCTACGACAACTCTCATATTTACCTAAATAATCAAATAGAGAAGGCAAGAGTTAAAAGCTACTACTAAATAAATATGTTTCTTCTTTCTTTCTTTCTAAAGTATATCAGCATCATATTTATTTGTCTACTCATCAATATAGCGTTCAGCAGTTTCATTGTGACCGTGACCTAAAGGGTCCTAGATTCGAATGTCAAATTGCAACTTGTCTAGGCCCCCTTAGTGGGTGTACACCAGTGCACCTCTATACAAACTATCGATAAATGGTATCTCTAGTATATAAAATTATTTCAATATTTTCTTTTCTCAATATTTAAATTTTTGTAGTACCTACGTCTTATATCATAAACGTTTCATTTACTTACTAGTTACAAAAAACAACTATGAAATTGTAACTACTATAAATGCTAAGTAACGAATGTATGTAAGTAAATCTTTGCAACTTTCATAATAAAGGTCGCTAATGAGGTCCCTAACTATCTCGACCCTATTACTGGTACTAGGACAAGACAATGATAAGGGTCATGGAAGTTAGCCCAGTGGTGATTAAAGTTAATTTCCTCGGTGTCAGCAACTGTTTTGTACAATTATTTGGGAATGAAAGAATTAGGTTACCGTTTCCTGTTTCACCGCGTTCTAGAAAATTCCCGTTAAATTACTTTGCAGTTAAGTTTATAGATTTTTGTTCCATTTTTGGATTTATTTGTGGGTTAGCGGTTATCTTGGGGTCGTGAAATAGGCCCTTACAGTAGAATCTTACCAGAAGCAAAAGTATACATAAAAAAATTACTTACTGGTCTCTGGCCAACCCGCATTAAGCTAGCGTGGTGAACTATAGCCTAATCCCTCTCATACTGAGAGTAGACCTGTGCCCAGCAATGGGATAGTATATAGGTTGACTGACGATGACTGATCTCTGACATTTACGCGAATATTATACATGGCAAAACTACATTTTGCGGATTTTATAGTCGCCAATTAAATAAAAAATATTATAAAACTGACTTAATTTAAGTCCTGAGGTCTTATGAAATATTACTGAGAGATGGTGAAACAAGCTTTAAACATTTTAATCTTGTGTGACATCAGAAAAGGCCCCTATCTAGGAACTATGCTGCAGAGAGCATAGAGCTAGGTTTTTAAAGATTGAAGAGGCGGAACTATAAAATTATAATAACTCGATAGGTAAAGGCAGCCGTACACTGATACGGTATATTGCAGAGATCTGATTTCCCTAAGGTTTGGCGAGTTTTGCTGCACTTACTCTGGTGCCGCACAGAGTCGTAAACTAGCCATATTATAGACGAATACGCTGTATGTTAGTAGAATGAACTAGTGCAGGACCTATTCTTTTATGCAACAGTGGTGTAGGCAGCCTGACCAAGAGTTCGGTGACCCATAACTTAGTCGATAACTTTTGGTCGCGATTTAAGTTAATCAGTTTTCCATTATTGAAATTCAAGACGCTAGCTAACATGAAAATACAATCCATCTGGCTTTTATTCCCCGAAGACGGAGGTGTACTTAATACACCCATAGTTACGAACCTAGGAACGAACCCAAGACTGAATGAGAATTTAGCTCAGTAAGTTTAGAGGTACAAAAAATTATAATGTCTGGTTAACGGTCTTAAAAATATTATAATTTCCAAATTATTTTTATAATAACAACATAAATACATATTTAAATTAAAATGTATTCATATTCCCTTGAGTTGTAACACACTTACTGAAATTCTTACAATAATTTAGGTCACTCCGATATGCATCTTGACAAACTACTTTCGAAAACGGTTATTAATGATTTCAAAAGATTGATGTTAACTATTGCATCATCCATCATTTTCCCCTACCTAAATCCCCGACCTTCCTATGGGTAGGTACCTACATAAAAGCGTATAGTAATAGGGTGGGTAGTACCATCTACTGGAATTTGAAGAAAGAGGAAGGGTTTCGAAGCGCCTGGTTACAGCAATCTGAAAAATAAATATTGTGATAAATCTACACAATAAAGATTCAAACAAGCAAAGGTTTTTACATTAGGATAAAATCATGATCTCTATACAAAAAACCCGACGATCTGTATCAAACGTACTGCTAAAATATCAGTTTATAATATTGTGCTAAACACCTAAGAAATGAAAGCTAAAAAATTTCCTCAAATAAAAAGAGCTAGTCTGAAAAATAAACCTAAATTATGACATCACATTCCTCAGCCCGTAACTTGCGCATCAACATTCGCGTCGTGCAGGACTACAATGATTTGTGTGGTTTGTGCGGAACGAATGGAATGGAAAATTAGATCATTCCGTCTTCCGGCGCGTTTTACAGAAACTGCTCTTTTTACGAAGAACGTTGCTTTGTTACGTATGCCTCAAGGTCTATAGCCAACTGCTAGCAAATACTAATTTGTATATTATAGACCTTATGAAGATTTTGTTTCTGCTACAATGATGTAGAAGAAAAGGAAATTTGAGGTTAGTTTCCCAAATGCATCGGTATTAATAGGTATATTAGGTATTAAATATAAGGAACTAGCTTTCCGCCAGCGGCTTCGCCCGCCTGCTCTGTGTGTGGGATATTATTATAACTTTCATCCCCTATTTCAACCCCTTATAGCACTTTTTTCGCATTAAAAAGTAGCCTATGTCCTTCGTCAGGCTTAGAATATCCCTGTATTAATTTCATTTAAAGTTTCAGTCATTTTGGCGTGAAAGCGCGACAGATAAAGAGACAGACAGAATTACTTTCGCATTTATAATATTAGTAAGGATTATCGGTCACAGCCCAGAGCTGAGATGCCCAGTAAATAGACTCGCCCCTTGTAACATGGGGCTTAAAATATTCTGCGAAATGTGGTTGTACAATGTGTAAATCAGTGTCCGCCTAACCTGTCAGGGAATACAGATGGTATGTTAATTCTAAAACCATTGCACTTCAACCCACACACTCGTCGCCCCAGCAAGCTCTACAAAATGGTAAAATAATTGGACGTCACTCACACTCACAGCGGATGAAATCGCGGTTGCAGACTCGCAGTTAGTTGTATAAAAAATGTGAAATAAAAATGTCGAGAGGGCAGATTGCACGGCTCAGTGGCGTTCGACGGTCGTTCGCTAAAAACTACCTGATATACTGGCGGCGGAAGCGGCAAGGCTGTTTACGGGATATATTAAATTTACAGCTTTCCCGGTTCAGTTCTATGAGCCTATTGATAGACTTTAGAACTCTTTGCGACGGATTACCTTTTTAATTATTCATCCCCTTTAATTCATCCCTGCTTCCGTCGTCCATGATTGTAATCGTGAGCATAATGTTGAAGCTTTTTAATGTATTATTTAAAAAGTATTACTAAGTCTTGGTTATCTTGAAGCCAACCAAACTGCAGCAGATCGCCTTTGAGCTGGACTAACGGTCACAATAAAGAGTGCATCAGAGTGCACCAAAATGCAGCCGCACGTGAAGAATGGCGGCTAATTGCCAAAGTGGCAATGATCCTTGTGATGTGATGTCGACCACGATCGTCACTTAAGTGACGACTCGTTTGATGATTAGACTCACTTTTCTAGTAGCTTATTCACTCGTGACTTGAAGAAGTTCTAACGATGTATTGATGAAGAAAAAGAAGAATAGAATGATTTAGAAATACTTAGTTGCGTTTACATAATATACGTAATTGACATCATAATCAAAAGTGATTTTGATGGTTATTATGATGATAGCATCATGAGCTTATTTGTGTCCACACTGCAGTACTTCTTCTAGTGACCACCATAGAGCCCGATCTTTGGCTGGCGAGCCCAACACTACACTTGCCAAAATGCACTTTCCACCTAAGAATTCACTGTCTGGACGGGACAGTTCTTCGAGTAATTTAAAAGATGCTATGTATAAAACTAACAATCATATTAGATTTTTCCGTCGTGAGCATGGGACAATCCGGAATGGATTGCGTTGAATCGCTTGAGCTCGAAATACTAAGGACAAGCAATTGAAGACTGCAGAAATAAGACTTCAGAAGGGTAGAGGTAAAATTAAAAAACAAAAGCGTATACAATAACAACATGTAGAGTATGTGATTGATGTTTTAATCAACGAAACCAATCACAAAAGGCAAGATGAAACTGTTGCACAGCAAACGCCGTCCATTGCGTTTGTGGTTCTACTGTACAGTCGCGAGCAAAAATATGTAACAAAAGTGCTAAGGTGATTTTTTCCTAAAGTACTAATAGAACTTTTGCGATAATACTCGTATTTACGAACCAATACTATAGTGACGTAGTGACATTGGTGTAATTACAAAGTTGCCATGGTTAATTCATGAAAAAATCGCTTTAGCACTTTTGTTAATGTATACATGTTTTTCCTCGTGACTGTACGGCTGTGCCACTTCCATTACGCGGTGAGTTCTTGTCACGTCAGTGTCAAGTGCACAGAGGGCTCAATGGACCGCGACCACGGTCCACGTCGGCTGCCGGGCGACCGGACCGGCTTGATGCAAACGCTCTGATGCTCTTTGACTTGATATTGGGCATTTTAGTATGGTATTGTTATATTTTTTTATTGAATTTCTTGGCTTTTACTTGAATGAATAGCTTTGGTCTATATTTTCACAGGATTCCTATGCCCAACAGTACGGACAGTCATAGCCTTGGTATGTTATATAATTAAGTACAATTGAAAAGGTTCTCTCAAATAAAGTCTCGAACTAAGTCTTTTTTATTTTATTAACCATCATTATAATAATTAGATACGTTACGTTGCGATAAATTAAGGCACAGCTAGTTTCCAACTCAATTCGATATCAAACGCAAACATTACCAACCTCCCCATACCCGACAAAAACAAACAACCAAAACCTAGCTAAAGCTTCCCATTCAACACGCGACAACTTCGAACAACTTACAAGTTTAGGTAACGCGAGATGATACGACGGCCGCCGTCGGAATCGCAAGCAGCCGGCAACTGGGGCACGTATTATTTGAGAGTTTGTCGCTTGCAAACTTCGTTGTCGCCGCGACAAAGACGCCCAACAGAATTACTCTACGTGTTCTGTCGCGCGCGCAACGAATAATAACTGTTTAAAAGCGTGCTCCAAGTTAGTGATAGATGATTTTGTAGTTGACATTGGGTGGTAATCTTTGACGAGAAAAAAGCCTGCACGAGTGATGAATAATACATATTATTTATTTATTGAATAACTCAAGCACAAGAAATATTGTACAGAGGACGACTTAATGTCATAATCTATCTGTCAGTCGATCTGTGATGATGTGTGCAAAGTGATGCAAAGTTAAAGATTTCTATTGTGTTAATACGTCAGAGAAATGAGCAGTTATAAACTTGAAATTACAGAATAAATTGAAATTAAGAATGCACAACTGACTTTGCCTGTTTAACTGTTACATGTATCTTTTCACGCGTAAACCGCTAAACAGCTGTGAAATAAGCTATCCTCTGCAGTATTTCCGGACCGATACAACCAACAAACCTTCGAGAAAATAGCGTACTCGCATTTATCAGGCCGGCAACGCCCGTGTGACTCCTCTGGTGCTGCGGCGATCCGTCGGCTCGTTTGCTCCCTATACCATAAAAAAAACAGATTTTGATGAAATTTAACAAGGTGAAATAAGAAATTAGATATCATACTGAGGAAGGACATTATATTATGTCTCATGATATATTTGGTATTACATTACGTTACTTTAAAGTAGTAATTTTGGGACGCGACAGAAAACGTAGCTGGCCGTGTTTGCTTGTCTTGCAGCCTTACTATCCCTTCACCTTTGACCTGGGCTATTGGATCCGTAATTCACGATCCCATCAGCAACCACTAAATAACGACCTGTACATTATTGTACCGACCACAACAAAACACCACAAAACGTTATTCGATTCAAAGCAGTTTGTGGTGAGCTATTACTGTTATAAATAACTTATTATTTATTGGAGAATTATATTATGTCATGAAATACATAGTAGCATAAGTACTTTTCTATTTAATCAATTTCTAGTTTAGAAACTTGAATAATGAATATTTACCTTACAAGAATCGTTAAAACATTAACTAGTGATTCGTTTATTTTACTAACATCCGATTTAGACATTACATGAGGGACGTTCATAATTATTATATTTTTGACACTTTGTGTTCTGTGAAGTATAAGCCTGCACAGTATACAAACATAATTAAAGCACGGTAATTATGACTTAACCTTACCCAAAACTCGCATGATTCTGCGGCTGCACCACGCTGCCTCTGAAAAATATAATTTGTGACTAAACTTACGTTTCACTTATAAGCAAATCTTCTTATGACCTCGCCATTGGGCCAGTAACCTTTACAACAGAGCTCGTTCGCCAATAATATAAGCACACGAACGCGGCATAGCACCCCGGTTAGCGTGGCTATATAGAGCCCAAATATTATCTTCATAATTTATATACCTCCGTATTAATGTTTACCTGCGAGTTTATTAAGGGTAGGCCGGATTACCGGCCGTGGTGCACACCGAACTGAACATGATTCTAACTGCTAATTGCTAACTGTAGACTAGGGGGCGTGCCAAGCGGTTTATGAGCTGACACTTATAAACAAAGGTTAGAAATTACTAATTGATTTTAGCCTCTTAAATAAATTCATCAGCAGTCTGTGTTCGCCCACTGCTAGTCGTAGGCCTCTTAAAATGAACACCACAAACATCGATCTTCAGCGCTTTAAAGCAAAGAAAGGTAAAAGCCATGAGAAATATTTCAAACTTAAGGTTGGTACCCCTGTAAGCGGAACTATCAGTTTTCAAATTTCAAATCAGCTTACATGATATTGCATAGCTCGTAACTCAGTTACGCGCGCCGAACAATTTGAAAACCGTATAACTTGCTCGACGCCTAGTTTGTGCCAGGAATACGTTGTTACCTATGTAACGTCATCAGGAAGCAGCTCAAATTTTAGGACAACACTGTTTGTCGGATACTACGTAGAGAATATTTTGTTTTCATTCATTTACAATCTTTGATTCTCATCATTTGGTCACTGCCAACCTCCTGCAAGTCATTACGCCTTTATACTGTAATCTAGGATTGGTTTCCTCTGGATAGGCACTAACCGCAAGATAAATATAAAAATGGAATAAAATTTGTATGAAATTATCTGTTAACAAATTTAACGGGAACTTATCTGCTGCTATCTATGCTGTGAAACATTAGCCCTTACGTTCGAAGCGAAACACTACTAATAAACGCCAAGACAAGCGTAATCTTAACCCTTACATATCGGTGTAAAACCCGCTTCGCGCTTAACAGTTCGCAGTCACGTAACGGGTTGAATGTGGTCTGCGCGGCCGACGCGACCGGCGAGGAATATAATCACCTGCGCCGCCTCACGCACCGACTACCATCCAGTAATTAATGAAATTTTTCCTCCATTCAGATATAGGTTTTATGGATAAGGTTGAAATTTGGTATTTACTTACATAGAAAAGATGCATATCTATACTTATAATTATTATTATCAATACGAAAATATGTTTCGCTTGGTTGGTTACCTTTTCACGCCTTAACCACTGAACGAATTTCGATGAAATACGGCAAGTAAATAGATTGCATCCTGAGCTTGTTTTTTGTTTCAAAAAGTTTTTTGGGATGCGAGTGAAACCGCAAGCAACAGCCAGTCAAGTAGTAGTAGTAGTAGTAGTCCAGTAGTTCAAGCTTTTACAAAAATCTCTCGTATATCGGTATTGTCCAGAAGTTGGGTTGCGGAGGTCTGATGACTGCCATCTCTCCCTGCCGTTTCGTGTCAAATACTGATATCCAGCCGCATCTGGTTAGACTGGATGCCGACCCCACCATGATTGGGAAAATCCTAGGACGAAGATACACTCGACAAACATAAACAATAAACGGTAAAAAAATTGGCATGTTGCTAATATAGCAATAATGTCCCCCGGCCATAAGAACCGCAACACTAATTAAGATAAATGAACTAAGAACAATTCTACTCTCAGATAATATAATAAGAAGTCGTAAATTTCAACTATAATACTATCACTGTGATATGAAATTCTCATTAAAAATGATAAATTGCCGGGCTATTAAAGCAGAGTTTCATTATGAATCTGAATTTTTAGTGTGAATATCCGATGAACGGGCAATACCAGCGAACTATGAACCTTGATTGCATATTCATTCACGTATTATTAAAGGTTCCTTGCTGAAGACAGTTTTTATCAATAGAACCATATCTTTGCATAATTTGTGACATTTTTACACAGCACCCAATCGGACATTTAGTTAGTCAACGGGCGTACTGCACGCCCTAACTAAATCCAAATCCGAACTGTTAGCTACTAAGAATTTTATAGAAAAATCTAGTAACATTGCTCGACCTGGGAATCGAACCCAGGAACTCGAGCGTAGCAGTTGCACTTAGAACCACTAAGCTAACTAGGTAGTCAAAATAATAAATAACATGAAATAGCTGATACTTTAGCAAATTAATACTAAACCTGTCAAAATGTACACACCAGCCAATCAATATCGAATTCAGATAACGCTTACCAATGCTATCTTGCTCGCAAACAATGCTACGCCGTAGCACCGCTGCTACGAAAACCCAGATGCTACGCCGTAGCGAACTACAATGCCGACACGATCGTGAAATTGATAGGTTGTTACGTAATGGTAGCATACTTGCATTACGGAACGTTTATGTATGACTGTTACTTATCATACAAATGTGTGCGTCATACAAAATGTATGACCGTTCTAGTTGTAATGGTTTCGAATACGTATACAGGCTTTAAATTTAAATCGTAGTAAACATCCATCAATGGGATTCATTATAAAGTTACATTTCAGTATGGTTTTTGATTGCGAGAATATATACATTTAAGTTGGAAACATGTGGTCATCCGTAAAGATGCCTATCTATGTATGTATATCATGTATATAAAAAGGCCCAAAAGGTTGAATTTATAAATAAACAAATAGCCTTTTTCAATTTATATAGGTCTTTTTTCTGGACTAATTACAGATTAGTGTCCAGAAATGTGCACCTTAATACAGATGTCTTAATTTTAATAAAAAAATATTTTTGTTTTCCTTTCTATGTCTCAGGCTGATTCAGATACTCTATCTACTTGGATAACAATAAAATAAATGACACAGTATCACATAAATATAATTAATAATTTATTGTATTGATTTTTCCACCATATAATTACACTAGACTCACGCTATTCGTCAAGAAAAAAACAAGAATTACGAACGAATACACTACCTTCGTCCACGGCTGAAGTTCAGCTCTATTCCGTTTTACACCCAGCTAAAAACATTTACGAAAATTCAATTAAACACTCGGTGCCTATTCACACTACCGAATTGTTAACGACACGAGAACAATCCGCTCAGAGACAATCTAACATTGATACAGATAGATCCGTATCTTCAGTTACAAGCTAGACCAGGGATTGGGCGTAATTAATAGTGAGATGAGTTAATCTGGCGGACGACGTAAACTGGCATAACACAGATTGTTACAGGGCTATCCCACGTTACTAGCGTGTTGCACAAGTTCGGCCAACGAGGATTTATTTTATTGAATCGGCTATTGGCATGTAAATCTTTAATTTATTACAGGATTACGTTAGTGAGATCGTCTATTCTGCTTTCCGAATGAATTTAGCATAAATTAATGGAATGAGCTTCTATTGAAGCTTAGTTTTAGTATATTTTATTAGTTTTTTAACCTATAGCGATACAGAATGTACGATACAAACCTGTTTTTTATTGTTTTTTGGTTGATGTTTTGTTTTCCCAGTTAAAGCAAAGAAAACAAAACAAACGCATTGCTATCTTAACAAATAATTCGTATACAATCACAGGATAGCAGTCGCTAGCTAAGTTTTATGGGAGTTTAATTGCTGGTTTGTTACCAGTACCATTACTAGAGACAATAAATAAAGAATCTCTGACACTTCTTACTGAACTACTATTCCAATGACAAATGATAAATACATTTTTCAATTAATCAATCTCATCAAAGTACTTCCCAAACAGTTCGTATTATCTCTAGGTACAGTCAGGCACAGTGCGGTTACTTTGGTACTGATAGCGGGTGCGCTCGACAGTACCCGGACAACTTTGATCCGCCAAGCGGCTGAGTACGACGTCACTTGGCCCTACTTAAGATTATCCGATAAGACATTGATATTTTTGATAAGACCAGGCTTGAGTAATAGTACTTTCTACTTTGTGTTAAGGAAACAAACAAAAGAAAGATTTATAAAATTGAATTAGTTTTATCTTTTTGTATTTTTTAAGCATTTTCTATAATCTTTTTGTATTTTTTAAGCATTTTCCATGCTAAGAATATGTGAAGAGAATGTGGAGGAAGATTTCGACTGGCGAGCGGGGCTCGCGGTGGCTTAGTGGTCAGAGCGTCTGGTGTACCGAACCAGAACCGGTTCGAATCCTGCCCGCCGGCCGTATTTTCCTTCATTAAAAATAACTAGCATTTTCTATGCTAAGATTACCAGTTTATTTTAATGAAAGCAAAAAACCTGTCAGCCTGTCGATTTTTCCTTCATTAAAATAACTGAATTATTTTTCTTATAAAATATATAGTTGGAGTTATTGCAGATACATTAAACCTTTCAGTTTTGTCTCTGGGTGACAGTTATTACAGAAAAATAATTTTCTTTTTTATACAGACCATTCACCCACTTTGAAATAACTTAGACATTACTGACTATAGCACAAGTTGTTCTTATCCTTCAAGAACATTTCGATACAAATTAGTTAGGTGCTTACCTCACCAAGCGCCGAGCAGATACATTACACGACGTCAAGCATTATACCATTGATTGTTAAGTGCAACTCTTTGGCTTGAATAACAAAACACTGGGAAACAATGGTGATAAGAATATCACACAAGTACTACACACCATCAAACTAATCGGTAGACACAGCTACCCAGCTTTTACCCCAAAGGGGGTCTATACAAAAATGATCATTTTTATGATGATGATCATATAAGAACTGTGCATGAAATAAAATTTATTTAATTGTAATTTTGTATACAATTCAATTCTTCTTCTTCTTTTGGTGCCTCTCCATTACTGGAGGTTGGCCGTCAGCTCAGCGAACTTCTCCCGATCTTGTGCCAAGCGAAACAGATCTTCGACGCTGACAATTCTGGTCAGTGGACCAGATAGTGGACCAGTGGACTAGGATGTTTCTTAGCCAGGATTTCTTTCTCCGTCCAGCACGTCGTTTGTCTTCGATTTTACCCATCATTATTAATTGGAGAAGGTCGTATCTCTCATGGCATAGTACATAGCCAAGATATGCCACATAGAATTCAATAAAGCTTTAATATTATTATTATTATACTACACACCAAAATAATTATGTTCTAGCCAAGGCCCTTGGAAAATTGATACCCTTACAACAAGTTTCATAATTAACCCAATCTACTTCAATAACTTTTCA
Organism: Acronicta psi; assembly: GCA_946251955.1. NCBI lineage: Eukaryota > Metazoa > Arthropoda > Insecta > Lepidoptera > Noctuidae > Acronicta > Acronicta psi. The sequence continues at coordinate 645,861 of OX276475.1, read as the reverse complement.
GCCGACTACGAAAATAACTATTTACACGAGCGTTAACAGAATAGCCCAAATAAAGTGCTCGAACCGATATACGCCCCTAATTTAATATCAATTATCGCTGTAACGATATTAAGTTTACAAAGGGTACGGAAATAACGAGGTGGCCGCGCTCAAACGCAATAAAATGCTAATTCTAATTGTCTAACTAAAACTACCACTGTTCATGTGTTTGTAACTTAATTATTTGGGTTAATGAAACTACGCGTGCCTATAATGTTGTAATTTATTTACACAATACAGAGAGCGGTAATAAAATATAATGAATAAAATGTATATTTGATTATGAATAGTGTAGAAGGTGAAGGATGAATAGGAACCTTAATTAACATTTTATATAGTGTAAATATGGCGAATATTTTGTAATATTAATTTCATTTTGTGGGGCAAAGGCGTTTTACATTTTCCATTTCTCTTTTCTCGGCTTTGTGAGGCATATCTCGTCAAAAAGAGTCAATCTCTTGCCAACATCTGTATCTCTAGAACGAAGTTATTTCCACCTCAGTTTTAATTTAACTTATTTCAAGCTTTTGTAATGGAAAAATATCGAAAGTAATTATTAAAATGTGCGAAGGTATCTGCTATTAAAGCTCACGGCAAATTAACTCTGAATTAAATACACCCACGATATGTGGGAACCCGATCCAAAAATAAATTCAACTATCTATTTGCGAACTAAATACATATAGTGTAGTGGATACAGGACATAATGTTTTTTAAGGCGCTGCAAAGACGATGAATCATAGTACAAAACGTATTTAAAAAAATATCTCAAACCCAATCACAATCGTATAATCGTGCAGTAAAATGCAAATAGTTTTATATGCGCTCAGGTTCACACAGTCAGTCATTTGAGTTATCTGAGCAGCGACCGACGCGCCGGACAACTTCACTGATTCAAATTCACTCCATACAGTTCTGGTTTCATTGCCATCCCGAACCTAACTTAGTTTACATTCTCCCTATTATCACATAGGCTAACAGCACAGCTTTTTATATTTTTTCTATAATATTTTATTAGGGATCTTTTATGTAAATTTAATAATTTCAGGTTCAGGAATCATCTCGGGTAATTTTCCTTCTTTAACACAAACGCAAGAGAGCTTAATTTTTTGCTTTTCTTGTAAGTATATTAGAAAACATTATAATAATATAAATTATATTTATATTTTACATACGTCATCAATAAAATATATCGCATATCACCCAAAACTACGCCGCTATAAATATTAATCTGTTTAGGTAATATAAAAGTCAAACCATAATTATAACTGTGAAGTCAGATAATCGCTATTATTATAAAGGAAAAGTAGGACAAGCCATGCATGGCAGGGAAGAATACACGTATATACAAAACCGTGTAGAATCTATTAACGCCTGCACCTTAATACGATACGACAAAGACGTTAGCTTTCGTAAACTTCCCCTTTATTACGTCTTACTATGGTTCTATTTCCACGTAGCATATACATTGCGCGCCGGGTACGAAGTAAACACATCGCGACGCGTTGTTTACCGGCTGTAAATTTGTTAGCAAACGCTTGTGACGTTGATTGTATCGCCCTGTGTTCAGCGTTTAGCGCTGCAGTAATGTATTGTCACAATAGAAATAAAAAAGTGGAAAATATTGTTTCGTAAACTAAACATTGTGAAAATACAGTTATTTAGCTAATTGAGTTTGGAGTAGCACCATTAATCATTAAGACGCAGACAATGCACAAAGAGGTCGGCACCTATCTTTCACCCGGGTGCCAGCCCTGAGTGGAATAGGGTTGACGGCGAAAAGGGTGAGGTTAGAATTAATAGAATATTTGATCCTTATCTACACGCACTAGGTTAGTTTATTGAGTAAACGAGTGGGAGGAATCCGATGAGGTTCATAATAAGGTGTCTAATAGTATAGGAACGTCACAATCTTGTCCTTGCCATTATTGACAATTGACATTACTTCTTATTTAATTTTGTTTTTCTTGTTGTCGAGGTGTTGTGTGATCCTCCAACTTTGCTTGCCTTTCATTTCAATTTCCATCTAGACGACTTACGACTGACTTCTTCGCCCGATCTTGGTTCTCCAGACCTTTTCAGCCGAATGACGGGCTACTTACTGATCTACTTATCAACAACTGAAACAGCTGTTGAAACATAGCGAGATACCACAAAATCCTAATCAAGCCCCCAATCCTAAACCGCACGAATACCAATCATAATATATCCATAATTAGCATAATTACTAGTGTGCTCTCGGTGGATTAATGTTGTGTAATTAACCCGGGATCGGTAATTAGGCCAGTGATTACGCAGCGAAGGTGCCGCAAGCGGTCACCGTAATCGCGTTAACGTCATATTGACTTGTGCGGTACAGTTTTTAAGCACCATTTGCACTCGGTGTGAATGTTGTAATCAATGCCTGCATAAAAAAGGACTCAATGTCCTTCACATTAAATTTATTTACCCTAGAGGTGCAAGTAACAAAAAAAACTTATTGAATCCGATCTCTCTTGAGAAAATGACAATCCGTTATGAAATTGTTTATTTTCAACAGATTGCAATTAGGCTAAAAGCTGATTCCACCATCGAGGTAATTCTGGGATTATATCAAAATAATATAAATTTGCACTCCGAGCTCTTCCGCAAAAGCTGATTGGCTTACCATGCAAGCCAGTCTTCATTACACCAAAAAACGAAAAAATAAAGCGCTTCAGTAGATGATTCGTAATCCCGTAATCCGTTAACAGTGTTACTTTCGGCGCGGCCTCGTCACCAAGTTTCCTAATTTCCTAACCTTTGGCCCTGTTTTAAAGATATTTCACTGACGGTAAAGGGTGTATTAGCGATAAATTTACTTTGTAGGGCTGCCCCGTTTTGAATTACCGGAGTTTGGCGGGAATTTTCTGATTACAGGCGCGATAGAATGAAGCGAATTTTTGTGATTAAACTTTTTTATTTATAGATATTTTTAGTTTTTTGGTTATTAGAGTATTTTTTTGGATGTCTACTTACAATTAAATAATATATAAATGACATAACTAAAATAGATTTTAGCATCTTCATCCATGCCTATGTGTATAGAAGTGATTTTTTTTCATTTAAAGTATATCAACACAAATGTGCATAATGTACTTTTAGTTACATTTAATTTTATTACATGAAACAAATTTAAGTGCATAGGCAAATATAATTATGAAGCTCAAAGTGATAACCCTACAACGAGCCCAGGTATAGGTTCCAAAAGTTTCGCCTTTCAACTTACTATAGTAGATGGTACGTCGGACAGTTCCAGTTTGCATAAGCCCACCGCTGGGCAGTGGGCCACCGCACTCGTATAGGCAAATTGGATGGGACGTTATACCTAAGTTCGAGTGTTTGAAGTTGTTCCGTGGAGTTAGTTTTACTGAATTTATTACTGCGAGTAATACTACCCGAGTGGTTTGGTTTACGCTGTTCGTAAGTTGGGTAATCGTACGGGTAAATTAATGCAGTTTATTCGTCATACAACTGACGTAGCTTAGTTATTTCTATTTATGACCAACGATATTACGGTTGTCAATCCGACGCGTAACTTGTTTTATGTTATCTATGCGTTTTTACAGAGTTGTTCGATTTTGGAAATTCATTATTTATTGAATAGAATCAGAATCAAAATAGTTTAATTTTCATATAAACCTTAGGTACTTATACAGGTACTTATTAAATGTCGAATATAGGTGCAGAGTATAGGCTTCAACTCCGGAATACCATACGTTTCGATCTCATGCCGTTTCAATTATTGAAATTTGAACTTAACATCAATGAAATAAAGTCAATAAAGGCGCAGGTCATCATGAGGTAGAATGACTATACTATTTTCAAACTATATTTCTTCTTCTTCATTTATTCACTAATTCAAACCTCCTTAGTTCCAACCTCAACACGAAATTAATTCAATTTTACATAAACCTTGGGCTATTCTCCTAAGAGGATTACAAGATGTTTCGCTCCATTAATTACTGTTCATAATTATCCCTTTGATGATGCTCCCTGACCCGGTGCACGGCTTCACTCGATATCATTGTGCTCGCCGGCTAAGATTAAGAAGCGGCTGGTTAAGGGTATTAGATACACACAGAACAGTGTATTATGTACAGCTATTTTGAGGATAAATGTGTAAATACTGACCAAGCAGTACATAACATACCGATCTGTTAAAATATACATTGATATTTCAAAAAAACTTATTTTATTAAACAATAATTGCATGCGCAACACATAATCTGGTTTTTTCATACACAGTGTACCATGTACCTCTTTTTGAGTGTTCAGTCTAATCATTCATTTGTAGATAATTTGTTGGTGTACCATAATAAGACCACCACGTTTTATTCCCTACAACATGGTTGAGTCAAACGGCGCCGATACACACGTCATGCTCGTGAACGGGTGCTGTCTGTCGGGACTGGTCGGCTCTTACTGCTATGGCAGTAATTTCAATTGTAATACTTACCTACTCTTTAATCTCTGCAACTACACATCAAGCTGCATCATCCTCATTACTATTCACAACAATTGTTACTGTTACCACACATATTTTTTTAAAAGAGTATCTATGGAGTTTCTTGCCGGCTCTTCTCCATAAGACCCACTTTTTTTTGGAACCGTGCAACTAATTTAACGTTTCAAAAGTACCTATTTATATGGTCTAATTGAAATAAAATATTTTGAATTTTGAATTTTTTGAAGAAATATCGAAATAATTGTACAGTATTTTCACAAAGTGTAAAAACCCCAAGCATAGTACATACTCTCGTAAATAACGAACCAATTACGATAATAGTGTTACAAAAACCGGTTCAACATCAAATAACCCCGCGCCGTATAAGTTAAACTTATACCGGTACATCGGACGGATAAAAAGGATTCTGTACTCTCGCGAACGCGCGTGACCCAAGTACGGATTGGACGAAAGAGACGCATTAGGGCGGAAACACACAGGACGAGAATGGCGGCAGACATACTGTGGATGTAAGAAGGACCATTATTATATTATGGTATGGAATATGGAACCACATCTATGATACTAAGTTACTAGATTTTGCCCGTGACTTCGCTTACGTGGAGTTAGGATCTTTAAACCCGTCTCCCGTCAGCAACAAACATCTAAACTTACCAACTTCGCCTTTATAATGTTAGAAAAATATAGAAATTGGATTCGTCAGCTTAACAGACTGAGGCGTCTCGGTTTTATTTATGTTGAGCCCCGTGACATGACTAAAATACAATTCCTCCTGTAAGATAGGCATGCAGATTAAAGAAGAATATAAATTAATTTATATCCTACTAATATTATAAATGTGAAAGTTTGTGAGGATGGATGGATGGATGTTTGTTACTCTTTCACGCAAAAACTACTGAACGGATCTGGAAAAAGTAGCCTATGTGCTATTCCAGACTATAATCTATCTTTGCCAAATTTCATTTCACTTCCACGGGCGAAGCCGGTGGCGGAAAGCTAGTAATTTATATGTTAAGAATATAAAATAAATTATTAATAGTTACTTTTGAGATTTTAAGTAAAAGACTTACTATATGACTATAAAAATGGAGAACATTTCAATTGCTTTGACAATTGACTGACTTCAAGCACCTTTTTCACCTACACTTCTATTAAATAAATGAAAGTGAGAGAGATTTTTAGGTCTTTTATAATTTTGCCGATATTACGCATACTAACAATCCTCTCCACAATTTCTCCCCGTAAGTCACACCAAGCAGAGCAGAAAGCACTCTCAGCAACGCTCACTCGTGTGGGGCCACTCTAAGGCCCATGAACCGATCGCGCCCATTCACCCGCTAAGTAACCGCCTCATTTAAAGAATCGATGAAAGGAACACATTTCATGTCGAACAAAATGACCCTCCGAAGGATTAGGGTATAGGAATTAGGTATTTGTTATACTATATAGAGACTAGTAAAATCGAGAAAGTGTAAATTATCTTTGGATGCACCGAATTTCTTTTTATATGGCGTATAAATGAAAATTACTATACGTCTAATTTAATGTTAGGTTTTAGCCTTTTCCCAACCCTGTTGGGGTCAGCTTCCAGTCTAACCAAATGCGGCGGAATATCAGTATTTAACCAATACCGATATTCGAGGGATAGATACGCTTTTTTTAGGCTTCTGACTACCACTAACGATTGTTATAGGTGTTCGTATGACAACCGGGACCTTAACGTGCTTTCTGAGGCACAGAGGGGTCTCGATATGTTAAGAATGGTCATCCATCCACAGACTGACAGCGGCAAGCGTAGCTTAACCTTGCAGATCGGTGAATCAGCTTAGATAGTTTAGCCACAAGCCCCTACACAATAATAAAAAACTTACTCCGTACAATAAAAGAAACGAATTTATAGTAAAAAAATCAGTAAAAGTTAATATTGAAATTGACACAAGCAGTCAATACAATTTGTACAAGTCACGTCTGTCAAAGATTAAATACGCCGGAATAAGTCTAGACAGACACTGTCGAAACCAGTTTTCGCAAGTCCCCCTTACAAGCCCACAAGCACCCGTCGCAAGCCTCCGTCTTTACAGAATATAATCCCATGAAGTCTTTGTCTCTCTGAGGGGCACAAGCCTGCATTGAGGTCAAAATAACCGTCTATGTTATCTGTGACAACCACGTCTACATGAGATTATAATTTGGGGTTATTTGAAATAATCTGTAAATTCAAACTTAAAATTATGTAGGCCAAAGTTCTTGGGTGGTTTATTTTTATATATACGAAGTGTTTATGAGCTTATCCGTCGTCATAACAATAGTTTTCCTATTGTTGCAACTTTTGTAAGGATATACTCTATTATTCAAAAGATTCATGACTAAAAAAATTTTTTTGTATCGGGCATGTATGTAAAGACTATATCTGGTTTACGCTGTTTTAATTGTGAATGGAATATAATATTTGTCTATAAAAACTCATCATCGTAAGCTTACAATTACAGTAAAATTATTTTTTATATGTAATAGGATAATGCGTTATGTGTTTACTTGCATCTACCTATTTGTATTTCTTTTTTCGTTTTCTTTACACTTTTATCTACATATCTTTATTTAAATTCCCCTTTCGCAGGTCTGTTGGAAGAGATTTCTTTAGAAAAGAATAAAGAGTACCTTTGTACCATATAATCCGAATTAATAATTTGTCTATGTATAGATCCGAATTACTTTAAAGTTTCTGATTTTGTTTTGAAGTGTGCGTAAGTACTTAAATGAATAAGTGTTAGAATTATCATTATTAAAGCTGTCACATTCAAATACGGCACTAAAGTGAACAACATGACAGTACTGGCTATATCTAAGCCTACATTTTATCTTGTCAGCCGTCTTTCTTCGTAATTCCTCCCAACTCTAGATCAGGTACTAGTCTTAAATCTAATAGAGGTTAGGCTGAAGTAGGATTTCTGAAATAGCGCCTGAATTTCCTAAAACTTAGATTATCTGATAAAGCCTTGTCTAGAAAACCCTAATTTGTGATGTAATCCACCCTTATCTGTCATCTTGAATCTCGAAGTAATCTTGGAGGAGTCACGATAGTTTTTGAGGGGATTCGGCTTTTCTCTTTGAAACTTTGTTGTAATTTTTAATTACTTTGAATTAATGTTCAGTAACTTTGAATGATACATTAATTAAAATTAATTGTACCTAACTTTGTAATATTACATGTAATACCACTATGTGGTATTTAAAGATGATAAAGTGACAGGAATTTAAAAAGAACTGTGTGCTTAGATGATATTGAGAGACATAATGAAGCACTATAAAATAAAAGCTATAAAAACGTCCTAGAAGGACGTAATTACATTGATAGCAAAAATAATAGGTGACAAGACGTATGATCGCACCGGAGCAAAAGTGGGATGGCGTTTAAACCAGAGTTAGTTGGACGTTATGAAGTTTCTGCCTACCCATGAATATGGGGCAGTAAAAGATTTATGTTGAAATTGGAACATAAAATTTGCTTTCTAATATGTCGGGCGTATTTTAACAAACCGTTTGGTCAATACCAACAGTATGTTTCCATATTTTGATTCAATGAATTTTGTAAGCGAACGCTATGTGAAAATGTAGAAGCAGGAAGTAAATAATAATAGACGCGGTAGAAGATTGTAGAAGTTGTTGTGAATGAGTTATCGCAATTCGATTATTAATAAATCAAAACCGCAGTCGAGCCTGCATATGAATTCACAACTTTCATGCAACTTTTAATATCACCAAAAAATAAAGCAACGAAATACTGACACGATAATTAACGTAACAAACACATGCGCAGTAAACTTGAAACTCAGCAAACAAACTTATATACGGTAAAACAATAGGCATTGTGCCGAGTTCGAGCCACCAGCCCGAGTTTTTAATTAAAAACTGACTAATTAGCAGGTATTAAATGAGGGTAACATAATTAACAATAATTAAAAGTTATGCGTAAGGTGAGATTTGTGGGGAGTAACCTTGGCTGGCTTATTACCGCAATCCAACGATAAAAATTTAGATAAAAACGAAAGATATATACGTATTTTATAAATTGATGCAATGGTTACACCAGAAATTGTAACCAATAATAATTAATACAATATACAAAAACAACATTACTACAATCGGCAAATGTATAAATTACTAACACTGGGCAATCGACGTAGGTATCAACACATTTTCAGGATTGCCCTGAAATATATATCTACAGTACATACCACCGAAAAATTCAATTACTTTTCAGTTTTACTAAGTAATTTTGACCCAGAACACAGGCTATATAATCAGTGTTACATAATAAAAGGCACACGTTACCTGCACAAAGTAATACTGTTAGCTGTCGCCTGCTCTGTGGCCGTGGAGAAGTTTCCTGCGATACCGGAGCGAACATTAGCTGGAGGAGAGCTCTTAATACGTGCGGAAGGAATCCCGAGGGATGATTCCGTCTTTTGTCCTGAGATATACCACACGTGTAGGTACTGGAAGTGACAGCTTTTTATGAAGAGGGAATCCCTAAAGATAGTTTGGTATTCTGAGTTTAAGCCCTTGTAGCGACATCTAACGCGCTACATAAGAACTTGTACGAAGCTACAAATCCTGAATCGCGCAAGTGAAATTTACCGTGCAACTTGCATAAATACAACCGCCCGACATCAACCGTCGGGCAGTGGCCCGCCAGGCATAACACCCGCCTGGTCGGAGGATCCTCCCTTTGGTGCGAGGGACAACACACCTCGTCCCTCCGCACCCTTATGTACTTACCTTTAATTTAATATCATGCTTTTTCCATAGTTACTATGATTCTTTGAATACTTGTTTTGCTTCGTCCACGTTCATACGTTGCTATGTCAACAGAAGATTCCACAGAACCTGTGGGTCGCAAGTTTGCAACACTCGTGAATTTTTGCTTAATAATTCTTGTTTCCATCTAGGTATCTATATATCGGTGACTTAACCTCATATCGCTCGCGGCCACAGAGCAATGATTATATCAGAGCCCGCCGGCGACATTTTAACTCCCCAACCACACGCAGGTACCGCCACATCTGTGCGTACTCTGTGCTTATGTTTGTGCACAAATAAAATGAATAGCGTTATGGATATTTACGTAGTGGATGTTCCAATAATAAAATTTATTTGGCATCCGCGTCTCTCGTCTCCGAACCTGATTCGTGTTTACTTTAAATGTAATAAATACATCTTACAGTAGCTAAATAGAATCGGAGGTGGAGGTTATTTTTACTGGATCGCATTAGGTTCGTCCTGTCGTGTCTTGTAGATACCCAATTATAACGATGTGCCCAACAAGACCCTGTAAATCGAGACGTTTGTGCGTAAATTGGGACGGCGGCGTCCATACACGGGGATAAGGTTCGATCATACCCGTTACCCAATTAATCGTTTCGCTTTTTAACTGACCTTTATAGGGCACAATTTCTCAAAAGGATATATATTATATTATAAATCTTACAAAGTTTGGATCTCGTGAAACCTGGCTATCATAATATTTTCATTGAATTTCTTGTTGCTGTTTTTATTGTAATGCAATGCGTATTAATAACGTGATAACTGCTGCAACGTAGATAGAGCTCTGATACAATCACTGGTACCTATGATGATTGACCGAGAGTTGAGATTCGATATCTTTATAAACTCTGAACCAACTGTACTACACATTTAGGTGATTGAGTACAGCTTTACATAACATGCTGTACATGTTAAATATTTCTGAACAACGGGAAATGTATAAATTGTTGCGTCGGTACACGAGTTTGCAATTAGCGGCGCTTGTTGCTATGAACATAGTTGTGTACTAATTGTAGAAGATTGTGGAGTGCCGTCTCATTATAGCAACAATTTATTCCCTCGTTATTTGAACGAATGATAAGATAAAGTAGCGGCTACTTGTAAAAATGTAGAGGTTATTATTAGACTTATTAGCTTTGCTAAAGGAAGGCACAAATCGATTTTCATCATCAGACTGTGTTGTGTGTTGACGATCATGGTTGACGAATCTCAAATCATTGATTTCCAACTGTGCAATATTAATGACAGGATCTTTACCAGTCATTAATGTAAGAGGTCAGCCAAGTAAACTAATCGGTAATTTACTGTTAATGTACAATACGAACAAGATAAGCATTAACTGGGTACATCTTTGCAGTCAAACTACGGGTACTAACAGTGAAGCCATAAACAAATTAAATATGTATGAGCTTTTAGTGGCGGGAACAAAAGGGATATGCAAAAACCCGTCGCACTTCACTCACACAGGACAAGGGTCTTAGTGCCTTTCAGCGGCGAACACACGGGAGAACTGTTATCAAGTCAAAGTCAGGATTATCATATTCAATTCCATCTTTTACGACTAAGAAAAATGTACTACGATTGGAACAATACATTAATGCTTTGCCGTTCTGTCCGGCCTTACTCGTACCACCCCATGGTAAGCTTTTACAACATCTCTCAAGTGTTATTTCAGTATTCGATAACAATAGATAATTTTAACCAAGCCAACAATATTTCCAGAAATATTTTCAACCAGAAATTACAGCAAGATTAGCCGCTATCCTAGATCCACATAATGATGCCCTTTGAACAAAATTAAGGTAACAACACTAATCCGACGAATAATCTTCATTTTTCCATTAGGCTGAATCCAAAGCCCGTCTTACTTCCTTAATGTACTTTCGATCCCAAGATTATCGCGAGACGAACCTAACTACACAAAATTTGGATCAAAAAGGAAAAAATCTACGTCGTTTTTCAAGGTAAGCATTTCTGAATTCAAAGTAGATAGGTACTGTCGGTAGTATGTATTAGGATTACGGACTGATAGGCACGAGCCCCGGGATTATATTAAAAACGACTTCGGAACTCGCGCAATGTGGCACAAAGTGTTTTAATTTCCTCGTTTCTCTGAATGGAACGTTCGCGAAATGTGACACCTGCCACGATGAATATGATGGACAGTAGGCTATGTGGCAATGTAAACTGCTTTTTTGTGGTTTAAAACTGTCTTTGATTTATAAAAACTGCAGATGAATGAAGTTATTATTAATACAATGGTCGAAAAATACCCAAGGTCCCGTTTATATTTAGTGGGTACGCAAGTTATGCCACACGGCGTAGGTACCTATATTTTGGTTAATGCTGCAATTGGTAGGTACGTCCTTTTGACCCGGGTAGTTAATGGAATATAGGCACTAAAATAGCTCTTCGATGTTTTGAAACTTTATAAATAAGGTGGCATCGTTAGATATTTTATTTAATGTATGTTACATGTCGTGGGTCGATGCATATACATATATAAATCGTTGATTTACTATTATGTATCTACACGGTATCACAGTTTTAAATAAAAAGTAAGTACTTAGGTATATTGATCTCTTTACAAATCATCTGACGCATACGGGTAAAATATTTGAATGGTACCCAGCGGCTCGTTCAACGGTCGCCGCCAATTCATACAGTGACCGACTGAACGAATCACGTCCGATTCCATTCGCTATGAACGAGTGAATGTATGATTTATTCGCATTGTTTATGTAGCAGCTCGAGCGTGCTGATTGTAATCGCCGGAGAGATTCATTTTTGTTATTTTTCTATTATTTATTGGGTTTATGTAGTTGTTTTGTTTTGTGAATCTTGGCAACGTAATAAAGTTGAGGGTTGAGAGGTTGGCGTAATCCTTACATTTATTTATTTTACCGTTCTTTAAGAGTTATTTCACGCTTCCACGTAGGTATTCAAGATATTATCTGTAAGTTTTTTTGAACACTGAGATCACGTCACTGAAGCTTATGCTGGGTGTGTAGTGATACTTTTTCCATTTCAAGTTCTAATTCAAGTTCAAGGTATTCAAAAGAGTTTCTAATAGAGTCATGTACCTAAAAATAAATAAATAAATATTTTTGGGGACATTTTTACACAGCACCATCTAGTCACAAACTAAGCAGAGCTTGTACTATGGGTACATACTTAATATAATAGGAAACATCCAGACCAACACAAATACTTATTATTCATCACATAAATATTTGTGACCTGTGGGAAACCCACGACCCACGACCTCGTGATCAGCAGTCCGGTACTCGAACCACTAGACCACAGACGTCGTCAACAACATTAATTGTGTTATCTGGAATAAAATGTATATTATAAAAATAAAAACATATCTGTCAAATGGTCAGCTCGCCACTACCGCTGGGCCGCGTGTCATGCGGTTTGATTTCCACCCGAGGCAAATATTTGTGCGCCCCATGGATATTTGTTTAGAGTCTGTGTGTACTTTGAGTCCTTTGATTGTAGTTTCGTGAAGTTTCCCGTAACACAGGCGATTGTTATGGTGCGGGTTCTCTTTTTAAAGCAAAAGAAAATTGTTATTTTCTTTTCTTCGTGAAATTCACTCATCAAATCATCAAAATCAAATATATTTCAATGATAGCAATACTGCAAGCTCCCCCAGTCTTAACACTTGAGTCTGATTCAATCTAAGTATCTACATAAAACAATGAATGGATCCCGCCGCTCTCAAGAGAGTAGTTGTTGAATTTCCCCAGTACAATAACCTCACTTCGCCTTCGGTTTCCACGAATTTACTACTATATAATATAGAAGATTGTACTATTAATTGCCAGTTTATTTACCAGCCAAAGATAATTAAAAAAAACTTAGGTAAATAAAATATTTTAATAGGCTTTGCGCTTTTAGAAATAACAGTTTGAGAAAATAAATACACGTGCTATGAAAACTGGTATATAAAACTGACATATTATTATGATTTCCGGTTACCTATACTATTACACCGTGTTGTGTATGGCCGGAGATACCTACAAGTAATTGTTTCAGGGTACCTCTGTGTTGGTATATAACCAAATTTGTATTTACTTCACAAATTCGGTCAGCCAACATATTTTTTTGCTAAAAATCTAAGTTCTTACTTGCTACTTACAAATTTCCACGACATCGACAGCCTTGAGAGTCTCGTCGGTCCATCGGTGTGGGTTATTGACACCACAAAGCCTAGGTTCAATACTAAAGTGACTTAAAAGGTTTATAGATCGGAAATTGGTAACGTTTTCATTCAAAAGCTTTTATCCCGATTTGGTTTGTTTGATTCTTTGTCAGGTTAACGTGTGACTAGACAGAGGATTTTTTTACCTATGGCTAACTAGTCTATTAAAATATGTAATAATAAAACTGAAATAATGATTCATTTGTTGTATTGTAATATTTTACCTCTGTATGATGATCAATAAAATTTATTTATTTATTTATTTTACAAAACTATTAATATTTTTTATTCAATAAACTAGAGCTGTCGTTCGACGTTTTCTTGTGACGTTTGCAAACAGCGTTGGCTTTTTAATAATAAAAATAAGTTGCATTCCAAGATGCTGTCGTGTTGGCTGTGTTGACACATAGGTATCTTTATAGTTTGTTATAAATGTCACAGGAATTATTTAGATTTTTTACACACCGAAATCCTATTTACTTTTTATACGCAGGAATATTTGTAAAAACACCACAAAGCCATTCGCTCTTTAAAAGTTGTCAGAAAAGATAGCGTCATTTTTTAATTTTACAAAATTGTAGTAAGCAAAATGATCTCGTGAGTCTAACTAACGGCTTGTTAGAGTTTGGTAGGTTAGGTCCTTGTACGAAACCTGTCAAAAGTAATTAAACCTGCTAAATGATTTGCTATTAGACCTTACTACTTCTATATTTGATTGCTGTATAAAGACGCCATTACTTTTATATCCAGTGGTAAATATTATTTGGCCCAATTTTTCAATTCCAACGAGCGCTGAAATTTTTTAAAGCGGAGAAAAGAAAAATAAATGATACTCATTTACTTATTAAATGATCAACTCGGTGAATACAAGGTGTCGTTAGATAAACGCGGTCGGTCGTAATCCAGGGAGAACACTGCAAAATCTCTAAATTACGTCATTTATGTCTTTCTTAAAACCTCTTTAAGGAATATTGCGGATATTTGCATGCTAAAAGGTAGATTAAATTTTGTCCGGGCGATGTAAAAACCGCGCAACTTAGGCTTTATGCGGACAGGCACGAAATACATTATTATTTGTACACAATATTACTACAGTGAGTCTCACAGATATCGAACTAACCAACAAGTGCTAGCTTTCAACGTTTTATTATCAGGAAACTAGCATTCCGCCAGGCTTCGCCCGCGTGGTTGATAAATTATATACTTAAACCTTCCTCAGGAACCTCTCTATCCCTTGGTAGAAATCACATGAAAATCGGTGCAGTAGTTTTTGAATTTATCGTGAACGGACAGACAGACAGACGCGGTGGAGGACTTTGTTTTATAATATGTAGTGAAATATTATAGACTCCCAGCATTTTGTATTTCATAAATATATTTTTCATTAATTAATCACTCTTTCTTTTTCAAAACTATTTAACATAGGTACTTCCTCATCCTGGTTTTTCTCCGTACCTAATAGACCCACTTCTGGGTACAAGGTAACCCATTAATAATAATCTAAATAAATAATGTTAATAATAGTTATTCTAAATAAATAATGTTTGGTATTTTAATATCTATAAATACATCTCACCCGTCAGTCGTCAGATTAAATCAACAAACAACTTAAGAGTAAGTGTCCTAATTACCCTCAAAGTACGCACAGAAATTAAACACAAACCGGCAATCATTCTGACAGTTATCCTCGTCCCAGCCGAGGGCGATATTTGCAAGTACCCCCCCCCTCATAAAATGTTGCCTATTTCAAACAAATGCTCAAGGGGCGTCACTTGCACGGTTCCGAAACCTTTCGTCCCACTTAAAACTTTTCTCAGAAATTGCTTTAGAAACTTTGACACTTAAAAATATGCTCCAGAAGTCTCGACTGAACGAAAATATCAATATAAATTCCATTTGATATCGTATTCTGATGTCGAGTCTGTGAAGATAGTTGCGAGAAATGTGACGAGTCACAGCCCTGACTGGAATTGCTTAGTTTTATTGATCTTTTGCACTTCAAATATACGATGTCTTAAATTTTCGCTCAGACTTTGTTGAAAGAGTCAACAGATATTACTGTTTTAACAATTTTCTAGTTTAGGTACAGTGACAAAGTAATTTATGAGGTTCCTTGTGTTGTCGCATCGCATCAGCGTGCACGATTGTAGGTATACTTAATTGATTGGTTGGCACGGCACGCAAACAGTTGGAAGGATGGATACGACTGTAGAGTAGAGAATCATGATTCTCTGTTTGTTTCGGCGTTCGTCTTCTTGGAGGTTATCAATTAGAAAATGCTGACAAAATACCCTAAAACAAATGTTAACCCTAAAGTATTGACTGGTAAAAGTGTATTTGCAGAAATAAATATTATTTCATAGAGATTGAAATATTTGTATGTAAATCTTATTATAAATATATTTGTCTTTTGTGCACTACACATCTGCTAAGGGCTTTAAGTGGTTTCAAATAATGAATTAATAAATGCTTTGACATTTTTTTAAATAGTATGGTATGACTGTTGAGGTAGAAAGAAGTCTTTGAATATCTTAACAACATCGTCAATACCTTCAACTATTGAGTTCCCAAAATTATAGAATTATATTTCGTAGGTAAAAACTATACTTAATAATAAATTTATAACGACTAAACCATCACAAAATCGCCATCCCGCGTCCCCTGTGCCCTAGACCACACCAAAGATAAAGCTGTGAGGTTCGTTTTACCCGTGCAAATCAAGGCGGGCATCAGTCGCCCGGAGTCGCCCCTATTTGAAATTCGTTCGATTCGCTCGCGCAAACCAAATTAGTGAATCAATAACTAAGCTTTTACTCTTATTTTGCGTCGCACTGTACTTTTGAGTGCGAATTAAATTTGTACCGTGCTGTATTTGCTCACTTTTTCCTTGGACGTTGGTAGGAACTCAGTATTGGATTATGAAGAGAGACTTAGTTAGCTTATAGTGTTAAAGGAAACTTACTTCTAGATAAACTTATAGCTATACAAGGAAAAGTATGTCCGTATACCTTTAAAAGACCATATATTTCACAAAATTCACAGACGTTTTACGGAATCGCATGTCTAGGAAAGATCACGTAGTAAAGTTATAAAATTTTGAAAACATAGAATGACTGATCCGACAATCAGGGGCTGTAAAATCCAGGTCTACTTCTACTCTAGGTCGTAAACCGAAATACTACCGACAAATCTGCAATGTAAGGGAGCGTGCTCACGTGCGACTTGCTACTTACCTCTGTTTTTTTTTGTATATTTCTATCGAACATATTATGTGAGTGATGTAGTTGAACAATCTCATAACTATACGTTGCGTATATACCTACTTTAGCTTATCAGAACTTAGAAAAACTATTGTTTCGACCCTTTAAATGTTTCTTTAATGCATCAGTGGCTACTAAAAAGATGATAGTAAATTAATATTTTTTTTAATTTTCATACAAAAAAAACGACGCCGTCGTAAAAGTCGCGCGTGCGTGCAGTGTAAGATATTCTGAATGTGTAAGCGTGCCCCAGGGAAGGGGCTACTTATCGGATCCCGACATAAAAAACTTAACGTCGCCCGCAAGATTTATGGATTTGAATGTTCCGTCCGCGTCCTTACTTCGATTGGACTTTTCTTTTCTTACATACGGAGGTACATGCTTTTAGTTCCGTATCTTTAAGCTTTTATTACATAACTAGAATAGATTTTTGCTAAAAGTAAGTTTTGCTTCAATAGGTCACCTTTTTCTCCTTTAATTAGGTATGTCATTTAGGTACCTATCAGAATCGCAGTGATGTTCCTTCTTATTCAAAGTATCTTTCTTTGACTTAAACACTTAAATTCACTGTCGTCCAGCAGTTACTATATTCTAACTTAAAAATTTAAAGGTGCAATTTTTTTCCTTTTTTAAATTTTTGTTATTTGAGTTATTTAGCCGTATTTATTTAGATAGCCCGGTAATGGTTCTTTCTTTTCTATCCCTTTTGTGTATTGTATCCCTTATGTTATTGGTAACCGGTCAACGACCACCAACTTAGTGATGACTATCATTATCTGCAATATTTATAAAATTGCAGCTAATATGACGATTTCATTGAGAGAAATGTAAAATTTAGGTCTAAAACTAGTTAAATTTCACCGGCTTCCCCTTGAACCAGTCCAAACTAATTTTATCGGACAATTAATAATGACTGTTGATCCTGGACGAGCATTTGTACAAGAAAAACTAAATTTTTGAACATATTGTTTTTGCAATATCGGTCGAAAGCTGCCATTACCAAAAGGTATACGCAAAGCTGTAGCCAAAACATCGTTAGCGACTCATCTATAAACTAGGCTTAAGACGTAACATGTGCATCCCCGAACATATACGTACCTATTGTCTGAACCACCCTTGTTCACAAATACCTGTCTAGATGCAGGTGCTTCCTTAAAGCTCATAGCACGTCTGCATGAATACTCCTTAAAATCCTATACGTATTCACAGTACAAGGTTCTAGTGCTACAGTCCGAGTCTGCTCAAAGACGGGCATTGCATTGTGCACTTACACATAGGTGCCATTTAATAGAATATTCTAGCAGCTCATTTATCAAAGCTAGGTTGTTTACGGACGTCATATAATTACTGCCGGTCGTAGAGATAACTCAATTTATAGTTCAGCATCATACCATCACGCCTGTATTCCCGAAAGGTTGTGCAAAGGTATACTTAATGTACACCTACAGTTCGCCGGTATATAACCCAGATCCAGCTGTCCCTAGCTGTCCCCCCAGCAACGCCCTAAGCCAAAGTCCGAGTCCCGTTAGGGGACGCCCTTAGCTGCTGTTGCTTAGTTTATAAGTGTCCATGGCTGGAGGCACAAAAGGTGCCTCGCCACCAAGCCCGGTTAAGATTCCGAAGCTCCTGAGCTAGAATCTACATCCGTCCTAAAAAAAAATAAAAAAATCGCCGGTATATTCAGGTCCCATGTAATAAAAAGCGAGCCTATCGCCATCTAGTGTCAGAAAAATGTCTACAAAAATAATATGTGAGATATTGAATCTCGTTTAAAAACACTCACAGCGATTTCCAATCAACTAAATCAATAACAAAATATTTAATAACCAAGCAAACAAACTAACTTTTGATTGCACGCCTCAGTAATACTCAACAGATATTGTTGCGTTTTGCACATTGTTCTCGAGCTAGGTGCAAAATAAACCATATCGCAGTTTTTATTTATGTAATGTATATTACATATACATCTAAATACTTGTACATATCTATGGAATAACGTAGACATTGTTTGGTAATCTCGTTGGCAATTTTTAAAATGTTTATTTATTTATTTATACTTTTATGTACACTAGCACATAAGGCGGACTTAATGCCATATGGCATTCTATGCCAGTCAACCTTTGGGTTAAATTTATCAAGTAAAAAATGTTCGTATTAGTCGGAATAACGTACTCGTAAGGAAAGAAACAATTGTAAATTTCCCCGAAAAATTGAAAAACTAAAAGTCCCTTTTCTATATCATTTGTTTAAAATTTATTGAAAATTGGTGGAGACAACGACTGTCGGATCAGTTAGTTCTAATGAAAAAAAATGTTTTTGATTAATTCCCGATATCTTAGACTTTATACTATTATTTAAAATTAATGCACCTACATTAGAAATGAACCTCTATAGGTAAGCCATTTATCTATGCATTAACGATGCCTGCATGTATTTCTCTACCTTCAAATAAACCCGTCATCCCAATCGTTCAAATTCGAATAAAAAACCGCTCAATTTAAATCCGGCAATAATAATAAGCTGCCCATTACTGTCGTATTGCAGGAGACGGGTCCTTTTTAAATAAAGTGGGATTAGGTCACAGTCCCTGCCATGGCCTAATGAGAGTAGGGAGGTGTCACGTCAACAATATTGATTATCCTATCGGCAGGTCAGGCACGCAATTATCGATTTTATATCATGTCATATGAATTGGAAATATAAAAGATTCGTGGTCTGGATTTTAATGTAGGCGAACGGTATAGACTTTTTTTGAAACATAACATATATCATTATGCCGGTATGTCCTGCAGGATTAGGCAGGTGTGTTCTGCTGTACCATACAGTTCACCGGTATATTTAGGCCCTATGTAATAAGGAATGAACCTATTGTCACAAACTGGGCATAACTTCAAACTCAAGTTTGTATAGAAAATTTCCCAGAAAAATTATACTTTGCCCGACCTGGGAGGCAGCCGCGCTTTCGACCACTAGAGTAAATTACTCAATAAATCATCAATAGATGTTGCTGACGTCACCGTAAGACGGGCAATGTGAGCAAAATATTTGATATCAAGAGATACCAAAGAGACGGGGTAGGTACTAAACGAAAAGCACAATTTTCTTTAAACAAATGTAATACCTCCTACCACCACCTACTCCTACCAAACAAATGTAATAACTCTTTATCAATCCTTTCTAACAAAATAAAATCTCGGAATTTGGAAACATTTTAGTTTATTTTTCAATCTATCAAATTGCGAAATGCTTTTACGCGGCAACAAATTTGGCAAATCGAACTGCGAGTGGAATATTTCGTTGCAATAGTTAGTGCTAAACTTTGTATGGTATTCCAACGTAGCTCATGTCGACACAGCTTTGCATTTTACAGCAGAAAAAGCATTAAATGCACTAGTTTAGCGTTGTACTTTCTGCTTGAAATGCTTGAAAAACTATTCAATATTTTACATACAAAACGTAATTTGATAGATTAACGTTTGTTGTTGTTCTCTAATGGCCGATGTAAGATACGCACCGTTATCATTGCGTAGCTTCAATGTAGATCTTTGGATGTTACATATAAATATAAGAGGAGCAAGACGCCGTAACTCAACCATTGTACTCTTGCATTCCGCTACCGAAAATGTAGTGGTGCTCATCTTACGTGTCGAAGATTATTCGTTTCCCTATGTTGTATGATCAGTATAGGAATAGCATACATATTCATTGCAGTATCGTGCCACATTACAAAGTCGATCAGGTCACGCTTCAAAGGAGCCGGTGATTGAATGGTGACGAGGATCCACTGTTACATATTTGATTGCACACCCCCTGTACAGAAGCGGTTTATTTTATACAATTTGAAGGTTTAATTAAATCGGAACTAACTTTATACGTATTTTCTTTCTTTCTTTCTTTCTTTATACAAGCGTCTAGTTTGGAGGTCACCGTCCAATTTATTTGTTTGTTATAAGTTACAAAATTTTACGGTAAGCATTAAAATCCAATGTCGCCAAGGAGATAATTTTATCTTATCTGTTATAGAGTTTGTTAATTAACACCCTGTCGTTTTTGCGTCGGCGGTTAAAGTATATCTAGTTTAGTTTATCTTAAAATAAATGATCCAGAATAAATGATCAGTAATAAATCGCAGTAAAAGGCGTACAAGTGACCATTATGAAACATATTATTTATGGCTCGCTAGTTGTTACTAGTGCTAGTTTGTGCACAATTTATGTATATAAAAAACTTCAAGAAAATATAAAAAAGGTAGGTTAAGGTTGCTCACATTTTTTTTATTTCAATAAAAATATCGTAACAGAACACAATCGACGCATTCGACCTTGGATTTTTATGAAAAATAAAATTTACTCATATTCCAACTCGCATTTTCAATTTAACACCTGAAATAAAAACGATATAAAATAAAGCTCTTGCAGATGAAATAAAATCGCAATATCTGAGTCATTAGTGAGACGGGCGGTTGTCATGGAAAAATGTAAATCGGTATGTTTAGGTCCCATTGTGAGTCGTACTCAGGTTGTCACTTTGTTCGACCTCTACCTCTCGAATCAAACCTAGGACCTCTAGCGTAGTCGCGTTTACGACCACTAGAAGCATGAGGCAATTCAAATTTTAACCCGGCGACACGGCAAAAAGCCGAAGCAAGGGTTTTAGATTAGGCAGTCTATGTATCTCCCTATTTACGTATATTCCACTACAGCGCCTAAAGTACTCGTTTGATTTTGATGAATGAAGTGTCAATCGATTTTTATAAATATATAATAATACCTTATAGCTACGTTATTATTCCGTGTAAAACTGCCAATATGTTGGCAGAGCAGTAATATCTCGGCTATATTGTCTTATTTCCAAAGATATATTGTATGAATATGTGATGAGGTGTTTTGAATAAGAATATATTATAGTGCCAAGTACCTTTATCGTTTCATCTAGTACAATCCAACACGATATACAAGATGGAAACGTACAAAACTATCCTTGGCTTTTGTTGCTTAGATTAATTAAACATTACATAACATTAAGTCCACTGTCACACTGAATTTGATGTTTTTTGGCTAGTCTCGGAAATTACTGTTCGGATTTTCTTACAGTTTTCACCACTAGAAAAAAGGACTACCTAGAAAGGTTAAGGACTATGGGGTATGGGCTTATTCCCGCCCGTTCCACGATTTTATAACGAAAACTAAAAGTAAATAAATTATTATTATTTTGTAAAATCGTTCCCAAAGACTCCAAAAGCGTATGCACATTAATTTTTTCAAAGATGTAAGAGCTTACTTAGATATTTTTAAAATATTATGTGTATGAAAATGAAACGTAACAAAGTGGTTAATTAGGGGGAAGCAGATAGATAGATAGATAGAATATTCTTTATTGCACACCAAAACCAAGTACTACAATTTTATTGATCTACGTAGGCCACGGTGAACAGAGAGACCAGTTATTTTGAGATTGCTCTTTACTACGCTACTAGCTAACTAAAGCCAAATCTAATATAAGCTGCACTCACCCTATAAATTCGACGCAATATTCACATTTATTTTTTACACACGTAGGTACTGTAGTAATAATTTTGTAGAAATATATTTTTAGCCAAAAATTTAAGGTTGACTTAGAGTTAGAATAAGGTGCGAACGAAAATGAATATATTATGTGCAAATATTCATGAATAATTTTATTTTATACGATTATCACAGAGACATCTAGGTATATTTAGAATATGAAAATACAATTTTAAAACGTAGTAGAAACTTTTGATTACTTAAGCATTCTACGTGAATAAATTCTATTACAGTAACTTACTAAACATTTTGCATAAAGTAATTGAAAATGAGTCGTCAAAATCACAATAAGTAAGTTCCATAGAACACATAAATAAATAAATAAATATCCTGGGACATTTAACACAACACCATCTAGTCCCAAACTAAGCAGAGCTTGTATTATGGGTACTAGATAATGGTTATTGTATCCATTGTCTAGTACCCATAGTACAACCTTATATACTTTTTTTTGTAAATACATGCTTATAATACATAGGAAACACCCAGACAAACACAAACATTTATATTCAACACATAAATATTTGTGTCCTATGGGAATCGCACCCACGACCTCGTGATCAGTTGTCCGGTACTTGAGCCACTAGACCACAGACGTCGTCAAAACATTATAAAGGAGTTGATTTCGTAGTTGCAATTATTGTTGCAGCATTCATTTCTCCACGCCGAAGCGTCAGCCTCACCCACCGCCATTTTCTCGGGGCAATATTGTGCTTCACAGTGAAAGACTAAGTTATGATAACCCAGAACGTCTATAAATACAAAATTTTATCTGCGCACACTGGAACGGGCAGTAGAATTTCTGGAATAGTATCCACATGACGCAAGTCTGTCTGTGTTTATTTGTCCAATGGTGGTGCAAATGGTGGTGCTTGCACCATCAAAGCTTTCGCTATCCGTTCTTACTATCAGTGAATCCTACATCATCATCATCAGCTCATATTCGTCCACTGCTGGGCGTAGACCTCTTTTAGTAAACGACACAGAGCCCGATATTGACCGCTTTTAATCCCACCTGGCCTACGGACGTCCCATATTGCACTTGCCTAAACGCGTTCACAAGTCAAAAACTCTTTTGCTCCAACGGTTGTCGGTTTTCCGAGAGACGTGATGTGAAAATCAACCGTATTCTAGTCAACAGTTAAATCTCTCCGCACTGAAAAAGTACATGAAAAAATCTAAAAATAAAACCACAATGGAGGTACGTCTGGAATTTTCTCGGCATTGAAAAATGTGAAAAAAGAACCACCGGTGTAGGAAGGGCCGGCAGAGCAGAGCCACATAAAAGAAAAGGTCAGAAACTCCACTTCATAAAGTATACGTAAACCCAAACACCTAAACGGGTACATAAATATTTTCTTTAATAATATAACAAATTGCGTCATGTGCGCTATAGCTAAGTACCAACATTTTTGCAGGAAATTACAAAAAAAAATTCTGTCATTAGTCTAGTGGGATCTATAACGCTTTTCCTGCAAAATGAAATGAAATGAAATGATATTTGAAATGAAATGAAATGATATTTATTCTGCAAATAGATCTTTTCAGACACTTTTACAAGTCAATGTTTGTTTTGCGATTTTGTGCTAGATGGCGTCGGCATTTCCTAACTGACGACCTCTGAGAAGAAACGCCGAAACAAACTCAGAGAAAAAAGTCAAAGTCTCTTTTAAAGTCCAGACATAGTTTTTTTTTTATCAAATATGTGAGTGTCACAGTGTAGGACTATGTCTGCAACGGCCTTTTGAGGAAAGGGCCGCAGCAGCCATGAGTTGATCTATCCTGACAGACGGCAAGCATGAATCAGTCATCGTAAAGCTCGACCATATCATAGGGAGCTCAACGACCCGGCGCACGACACTACCAATCAGTAGGATATTTGCGTAGATCATTGGATATACTCAAGGCTGCCAGACGATTTAAAAATGATATTATATATAAAGGATAGTTAAACCTACATGGTGCTCACATTTACAATATATAAAATGGATGTATTCCTCGTTTTCGTTTAGTCTTTTCTCCGCATGTGATGTTAAGAAGAGCGTAATAACAATTACCTCCAATGCAGTTGGTAGTGACGATATCAGCCGTAACATGATACTCCCCGTGCTCGACATTATACTCCCTGTTATCTGCCATATCCTCAACTTTTCCATCTCTAGTGGTATCTTCCCATGTAAATGGAAAGAAGCCAAAATCGTCCCGTTACCAAAAAAATCTAACCCAGCATCCTTTTCTGAATATCGTCCCATATCCATTTTACCATTCCTATCCAAAGTCCTCGAACGCCTTATATATAATCAATTAAACACTTTCCTCTGCTCAAACAATCTCCTTAATCCCTTTCAATCCGGTTTTCGCCCAGGTCATAGCACAGCCACAGCCCTTGTCAATGTTACGGATGATATCAGATCAGGCATGGAAATCGGCAATCTGACGGTGATGGCATTACTAGATTTTAGTAATGCCTTTAACGCCGTTGATTTTGAGATTCTGCTCGGCATTCTGCGCTCTATTAACATATCTCCATCGGTGACTGACTGGTTTCGTAGTTACCTGTTCGGTCGCCGGCAACGCATATGCATAGATGATGCTTGTTCTTCTTGGAGCAATACATCTGCCGGCGTACCACAGGGTGGCGTTCTATCCCCTCTACTTTTCGCAGTTTTTATAAACTCCATCTCTGAACATCTACTTTCTTCCTACCATCTTTACGCTGATGATCTGCAGATTTATTGCCGGGCCCCCCTAGGAAACTTGTCGCTAGCGGTTGACACTATTAATCAAGACCTGGCTTGTATTGGCGACTGGAGTCAGAGGTACGGAATTACGGTTAACCCCACGAAGACGCAAGTTATGGTGGTGGGCAGCTCCAGAACTGTTTCTCGAATTGACTGGTCAACTCTTCCCCAAGTCTCTTTCAACAATATTATAATCCCTTTTAGTGACAAAGTCAAGAACTTGGGGATTTATATTGATCAACATTTATCCTGGAATGCTCAGTTACAGGAAGTCAGTCGCAAGCTGTATGCATCTGCTGGTAGTCTCAAAAGGCTACGCAACTTCCTACCCACTGCAACCAAAGTTGCGCTTGCTCAATCGCTCCTTCTTCCCATCCTTGATTATGCCGACGTCAGCTATCTTGACCTAACAGAAGAGCAACTCGATAGACTTGAGCGTCTCCAAAATTTTTGTATAAGGTTTATATTTGGTTTACGCAAATATGACCATGTTTCAGAGTTCCGCATTAAGCTCAAGTGGTTGCCAATTCGACTTCGCCGGAATGCTCATATTCTCTCACTACTTTACAATGTGCTTTTCCAACCTTCTACACCATTCTATCTTAAAAAACGCTTCGAGTTCCTTGGTGACTCCCACACACGATTCTTACGGTCATCGGATAACCTGAGACTTAAGATGCCGATGCATTCCACTTCTTTTTACGACAAGTCATTCTCAGTGCAAGCTGCCAGATTGTGGAATGCGCTGCCAGTACCGATCAGACGTGCGCAATCACTGCCAGTGTTCAAAAGGCTTGTAAAAGATCATTACTTGTCCCTTAGCCTTGTCTCTACATCATCGTAGTCTATCCGCTCCTCTCGATATTGTATAGTTATTATTAAATGATCTAAATATATAGTATATTATGTATGTTATATGTATTATATATTTGTATGTATATAATAGGTATATATATTTATAAAAAAAAAAAACTCTTACTTTAAATTCTGCACCATAGACTAACCCATTTATTTCGTTCAGTGCAAATATTTCCATCCCAAGGTTGCCTGGAAGAAATCGCAGTTAGCGATAAGGCCGCCAATTGTATACTTAAAAATCGTTTGTGTCCTTTTTATGTGTTTTTATTGGTGTACAATAAAGTATATATAAATAAATAAATAAATAAATAAATGTATGAATAATTGAAAATTTTGGTACTTAGCTATAGCGCACATGACGCCAGCAAAAAGTACTTCAATAAACTTACTCTAAATACGGTCATAAGTTGTTTTGCTCTACTACCACCGTTGCCGTTTATTAAGAATTTTGAACATAACATAAAATAACAACGTTGCCGTTTACGTTGCTTGAATTCTATGATTTTATTTTTTTAAAGTTCGTCTTCTTTATCGTTTTTGTATGACAACGGATCGGTGCGTAAATTAGCGTCCGATATCCATTCCATTGGTGGGCAGAGAGGTGGGTGATAAATAGGCCGGGTCGCGCCGTCCCAACGCCCGCCATTTGCAAATTGTCGAAACGTGAACCGTGATAACTACGGGCCATATAGTACGTTAACATTATTTTATCTCTTGTTTTTAAAGTTCTAACTTTAAGTCAACCCTAACCCTACTCTACAAAAGAACAGCTTATCAAATTCAGTCAGAGATGAATGAACACATCGATATGTGTACCTATTTGTGTGCTAATATGCACCTCCAGGATTTTACTATTTGACACTTTGTGACACACGATGTGACATAGTAATTTCCTCAACTCAAGATATCACGAACAGTGATAGCCTAGGGGTATGACCACTGGACTGCCAAGTCAAAGGTGTCGAATTCGAATCCAAGGCATTTACCTCCGACGGTGAAGAAAAACATCATGAGGCAACCCGCATTAGGCCAGCGTGGTGGACTATAGCCTAATCCCTCTCATACTGAGAGGAGACCCTTGCCCAGCAGTGGCACAGTTAATGGGTTGATGATGATAATAATTTCTTCTTCATAATTTAAATTACAAATTGATCCCAAAAAAACTTGCTTAAAATTCCCCAACCAAATTTTAACGAGCACGTATTAAATGGCCGCACCCGCTCAACAAACCCTTCTATTTCACATTTTTCTCCGATCGTCCCTTTGCGGTAAATTTTGACGAGCGGTAAAATGTAAATCGATGGTCAGGGGTTCAATGTTCCTATTATAATTTTGATTTTAACCTAATGCCGAATATATTATCGTAGATACTTATGCGAGTTATTGAATGGACACGTTTATAAATGACGAACTAATGAGTGAGGCAAGTATTCGGACGAGGCCGCGAGAGTGCGTGAATCAAAGTTCATAATCATCATCATCAACCCATTAATCGTCCCACTGTTGGGCACGGGCCAGGGGCCTGGGAATGAGAGGGGTTAGGCTATAGTCCACCATACCAGACTTCACACGCCGTCGAGAAAATCTCTTAGGTATTTAAGTTTCCTCACGAATCAAAGTAAGTCACTTAGACAATGCGCTTATAGTAGGTACTAGGATTCCAGTTCCTACTATTATAAAATGTATCACTTCATATTACTTGTCCTCTTTTAAAACGTATATGACTTATTTATGACCTATTCAAGGCTTTAGACTTGAGCAATAATTTGAAACTCAATAATTTACTGAATTGGCAACGAAATTGAGGCGAGCGCAATGAAACGTCGTGGTTTTAATTACTCTGTATGTTCCAAGACTACGCAGTGTCTAACATTAACGATAAGAATAATTTAGTGTCGTAATTTAATACTAAAAGTAAATTTCTGATACTTGCACAAATATATACAATGATACAAAACTACTTCTACGTATTTTATAGTGTTATATCGATTGAAATCTGTAAAATTAGGTAAATGTCTAGGTACATAGCAGGCTATTAAATTATAGCAGCAGCGAGTAACAGAACTTCCTATGAACTCCCCATAACGATTTTATGTACGTACATATTAGGTATTTTCGAATTTTTCAAATCGGTCCAGTAGTATCGGAGCCTATTCAATGCAAACAAACTATCAAATCTTTCCTCTTTATAATAAGATTTAGGGCCTGTTTCACGCGCTGACCACCGGATAAATTCGAAAATGGAACATAATATGTATATCTACCAAATAATTTAACAGGAACATAATTATCAGTAACCTGTGAAGCAAACATTTTAGAATTGTCTTTCAAGATTCCGAGCGAGCCTGAAGAAAAATATGTGCATGCTATCTTGCTCACAAGTCACAGCTACACATACACACAGTATCTACACTTCTGCCGGTACCTTAACAGAACTACAAATTAAATCTACCTACATGCAAATGTAGTTGCGTCTACATAAGTTGTCTCCTTTACTGCAAAACGTGACTTTGATAAGCTCCGCGTACTTATAACTATATTCTCTTAAGACATCACTCGAGCTCAACTATCAAGTATCCCGCGACTCGCGCTTAGTTCTAAATACGGTAATCTTGATCCACATCCATCTTCCTGCTAGTTTCTGCAGGTAAACGAATTATGGCGCACTGCGTCTGTGTACTTGTAATAAGAACTTAAAACAGTTCTCGTTAGCAACGTTGCCAATATAATAATAATATCTTGACAACCATTTTAACTCATTATAATCCCACAGCTGGAGAAACAGATTAAAAACACCTAAGCTAGCCAATGCTTTATATTTAATATTAAAACCTTGCTTAACTACACGACTGAGTTTACTTTATGTACCTGAATTCAGAGAACTCATCAGGACTAAATATTGACTGAATATACGTGTTTTGCTGCCGATCCAGTGCGCGCTAAATACAGTTCATTTTATCGTGAAACTGACCTCTGATTGGTAATTACCTTTGATTGGGTTTTCTGTGTTGCGGGTGCCAATGACCAATAAAATTAAGCAAATATTCCGCATTCAACCGCTATCTGTGCACTGTGCAGGCAAACAAACACTCGGCGTGCCAATAATTGCAAATTAAAAATCACACTTGTATGCACCCGAAGCGGTAGGCAAAGTATTTTTTCTAAAAGACTAACTTAAACTGGCGCCAGTTTAAGTTAGTCTTTTAGAAAATCCATTTTAATTATGCCAGTCGTAATTAAGACTACCAATATGAGAATCATCTGCATTGCAAGAATCAAGACAGTTTTAGACAAACCTTTAATAGACAAGATGACGTTGGTAGCTGTACAGGGGGGTGATCGCGCTATTTGCAAAGGTTGAGGTTTGGAAAGGATCCGCATCTTTTTTGGTTTTAGCTGTGACAAAGTCACGATCCAATTGAACGGAAATCGGTATCGCACAACATTTCAAACGTCAACCAAAGTTGACGAATTGGAAAAAATTGCGACGTAACCAAATGAGAACCGTTTGAAATTGAATGTTGCTATGTTAATTTTACTAGAGAAGCTATAGTCTGCGTGGACCTAGTTGGCTGCGCCTTAAGTATGTGAGTGGTGGGACGGAGGGCGGGGGCGCTTGTTTTCGTTCATAGTAACCCGCCGCCTCACCCCCGTCCCTACCTAAGGCGCAGTCAACTAGTTCCGCGTGGACTATCATTTGCCATATAAATAACGGTCAAAGTAACGGTCAAACGCATCCCAATTTTATGAACAGAATATCAAAACGAATGCCTTACAAAATTTCTCTCAATAGGATATCACAATTATATTCCGATATCGAACGTTTCATGGACGAGGGATTCATGTCCATCTGTACCCCTTATTCGAGCATTTTGCTGACAATACAACAATGCAGTATACACAGACGTCTTAACATTTCCTCGTGGCGTTCCCGGGGACTCAGCACGGCTCTATTACGTAGAGTCTGGCTCCCGGGCATCGATAAACTCTATAACGGCTCTATAATAGGCGATCCCTGCGAGACTATCAATTCCTTCGCTGCAGAGCGGGTAGTTGAACATTTTATAAAACTCTATTCTGTTCCATAATCGTTTACGGGTGAAATGTTGTGTATTATTTGGGTATTTCTAAGAAATATGTACCTGTAAAGATTATTATAAAATATATTTTATCAATACAAGTTAACTTTCAAACATAATTGGATGTACCTTACGGTGAGATAAATGCTTGCCTTACTTTACTTCAGGGTTACATCCTACTAGGGTTGTATAAGAAAGATAGTTAGGTACATTGAATTTAATTTAATAATAGTTACTGTGATTGATGAGATTTTTTAAGCCTAGTATAGACAACTAGAAGCAACAGGAGTTCAATTAGGTGAATTTAATTAATAAGTTCATAAGACAGAGATTCATGACTTTATTATTTGTTTGACATGTATAATAATCTAATACCTACGTTGACATGTATAATAATATAATGTTTGAATAATTTTGTACTAATTTTAATAATTTAAATAATTTGCACTGACTCTTAATTTTACATAATGCACTAACTGTTATAATTTTGCACACCTTCTAGGTTAAAATATGGCGAACTAAAAAACCTAAACGCTGCATCTTTAACTGTACCCATATTTATGCAAATAAATGAATTGAATTGAATTGAATTGAATTGAATACCACTGCGTTACCACGTTTGATCTGTGGTCTAGTGCTTCGAGTATCGGACTGCTAATCGTACCCATTGTACAAAGCTATGCTCAGTTTGGGACTACATGGTGCTGTGTAAAAATGTCCTATAAAAAAAAATACTGCCACTATAGTCAGCTAACATTCGTGTTTCCTGGTTTGACAGTGAATAAGACCACTACTCCTCAGAACTGCAACGCGCCAAGTATTAGCGTCCATATGCTGCAGTTACCTTTTATGACCACGGGAGTTCTATGCTTGCTTACATTTATCATCATGATAATACACAGCTTGTATCGACCTAATACTCGGTATATAGCCTTCGATCTCTGTTATTTATCTTTACTTGAGGTCCTGGGTTCATTTCCTACGTTGGGCAAAGTGTTATTGATTCTTCCTATAACATTCTCAGTGCTTGATTTAAATAAGCCCGTCCCCTATTCAATGACCTAAACATGCAGATGCACAGTGTGGGTGTACTAAGAACAGATCTGCCTAACCTATCAGGGAATACGGGTTTGATGGTATCTTATGTGTAAATTACTCCTTTCTCGTCAGCCCATCTGGCACAGTTGTCAACTGCTCGCTTTACTCTCTAGGTACCCACTCTGTCAGTTGAGTGAGATAAACACCGGTCTCTCACTAAAACGGCAATTTTCTATTTTTGCTGCCAATCGACGACGTCTTTTGTTCAGTGGTTCGCGTACCGGACTGCTGATCATGAAGTCGTAGGTTCGATTTCCACAGGACACAAATATTTAAGTGTGTGATGAATATAAGATTTTGTGTTCGTCTGGGTATGTCTTGTGTATAATAAGCATATAAGTATTATATCCATACTATACTAGAAAATTCTAGTATCCATAGTACAAGCTCTGCCTAGTTTGGTACTAGATGGTGCTGTGTAAAAATGTCCCCAAAATATTTACTATTATCATTTATTATAAATAGTAATATGTAATTTTCTTTGTTTTCACGAGAATAAAACTTTTGAGACATACTTCGTACGTGTAAATGTTCGTCACTAAAACCCCCGGCGGCAATTCTAAGCACATTACAAAGTCCTTTTACATAATACATCAATAATGTTAAAATTCCCCAGCCTAGCGGCCGTGATAGATCGCGCGCTACCACGGCGGCGACGTTAGGCCCTACATTTATCTCAGTTATCTTTTCTCACTTATTCATGAGCATTTACCTGTACCCTTTTGTTTTATTCTTTAAAAACATTTAGGAGAGTTTATCAACCTTAGGCCTTACCATCAGTATCGTAGGAGGTGTACTGATGAAACAAATACAGTTTGTCGGTAAGTTTTAGTTCCACAATAGAGGGCACAGATAATAAACTTTAAGTTTTTTTATACCACTAAGGTAGCAAACAAGCATACGGCCCGCCTGATGGTAAGCGGTTACGATAGCCTATGGACGCTAGCAACACCAGGGGTATCACTCGTGCGTTGCCGACCCGGAAAACCTCTTAGAGGTTTATGGAGGATTCACTGCGCCGACAGTTTGAGGGAATATTCCTCTTACTGCCAGCGCAGCGCATCCTTAGAAGGAGCTCTGGCGACTTTACTCACAACAGGAACACAACACACAATAAAGTGTGTTATTTGGCTGCAGTTTTCTGTAAGCTTGGAGGTACTTCCCCAGATGGGCTGCTCCAGATTTGAGCCATAAATGGCTGTGCCCTACCTCTCTTAGAAGTTGCTGTATAGAATTTCTTAATAAAAACACGCGTCCTGAGAATCAAACCCAAATCTCACGCTTTGTAGCCTTGCTTGAGACTACTACACAACTGCACTAATCTTTAACAACATACTTAATATAAATGTCTTCATTTGTGTTTATTTATTTCAAAATTAACTTTATAAAGTCATTAACAGCCTATGCTACTATGTATTTTATGGCATGCTGGAATAAACATAAAATGAAAAAAATCCCTTCATACATTTCAACCGGGATAATTCTAGTTTTCAAAAAAAAATGCATTCATTCATTCCTTCTCTGTAACTCATTCAAAGGCAGAAACCATCCCATTCAAAAGGATCCAAATCCTGTAACAAAGTTGCTTGTACATTTTTATTTAACTTTCGACTTTGTCTAAATTCCGTCTGTGTGCTCAGTACATACGCTTTTAGCTAGATTAAAACACAAGGGAGGTTTTCCTTCAATAGCTCTGTTTTACTGGATGGCAAGTTTTAGCGTCTGTGGTGATTTAAATGTATTATGCGGTCGTGTATTAATAGTAGGTAACCACGATACATGTTGTTGACTAGCGGCCGGAATGTGTGAGGTTTATCAATGTAAAAAGTGCCTAGGTGTCCAAAAGGTGAACAAGCAAAGAAAAAAGTATAAAACGGAAGGCAGAAGATAGAGAACAGTGGCGATTGCTCCACCGACAAGAGCTGAGAATCCAATATTCAGAGACAACACTAAGCATAAACTCACGATTAGTTAACTCTTAGTGTCTTTTAGTAGAAGCTTTCAAGTAAAGATTATGGTTTCCTAAAAACATTTGAGCCCATTCCCCATTGTAACATACTATCACGCCTGTATTCCCCGAAAATTTAGGCAGAGGTGTACTTAGGTCCACCTACAGTTCGCAGGTATGTTTAGGTTCCATGTAACAGGGGGCGAGACTATTGCCATTAACCGGTCACAAATCCAAACTCCGAGCTGCTACTGAGAATTTTCTAGAAAATCTCAATTACACTACTCGACCCGGATATTGAACCCTGGACCTCTAACGTAGTCGTACATTTAAAGACCAATAACAAATGGTTTTCCATGGTTGATATTTGTTTCTTCGACTTTTCCCAAGTAGTTCATTTTGCAGCAAAAAAATGCTATAAAAAGTCCATGTAATATGCTTAAAGTTACAGTGGTGTTTCCGTTGTTCTAAACCAATTAAAGCGTAAATACAATTAAATGAATCAATCGCAACTGAGCTGAACAGTCAATGTTCTGCATCAATGCAGTTTTGCATACCCAGTACGTACCAGTTATGTACTGCAACCATTTGTGGTCCGCTGCCACAGAATAACAAACCAATGGAGCAAAAATAATAGGTGTATTGTCTCTATTTTGTACCTCAGTTGTTAGTATTTATATTTATAAAAATCGTAGAAAGTATTTAGGAAATTATATCAGAAGAAAATTGCGATAGGTAGCTTGTGTTTTTTTTTCAGTTTTCTTAGGACTGTAATTAAATATATAATTATAAACCTAAGGAAAGATGCCATGTGATCCATATGGGGAGAAATGAAATACGATGACTTATTACTCCATTTTATTTCTCATCTTTGAGCACAGCCGGAGCTTGGCGCAATTTATGAACAGAATGTATGTGGTCAGGCGGAATGGAACCACATTGTGGTCGGTTAGGTACATGAGTGTAATTGAGATTTTTAATTAAATTTAATGTTAATTGTGTTGGAATCGAGGAATTTTGGTAACAGCTATTAATTAAGACTTACTAGGAAGTCCGCCATTCCACTAATGCCACTAATCTGTTCGTAATCAAAATAAAATCAATTATTAAAAGAAACAAAAAACCCGACTGCGTAAAAACTACTAACTAAAAATCTAAAAACAAGCAAAGAAACAATTTTGTTTATGAACGAACAGCTTGTCCCGCCTGCAATACATTTTCCAACATCACAGAGCTTGTTTTTAGATTTTTAGTTAGTAGTTTTTACGCAGTCGGGTTTTTTGTTTCTTTTAATAATTGATTTTATTTCCTTCTTTTTAGTTTATAAATCATCATAGAATCACTAGATAGATAAATCTAAATCTAAATGATGATAAATCTAAATGATGATTTAAAATATAAATTGATACAACTAAAGATCATTTTCAAAATCAGTTCGCACATTAAAGGGTTTAAAATCCGCCATATTGTTTTTTTTTTTAATTTCATGATCCCAGTGACAGTTGTGCCATCAAGACGAATCTAATGAGGTGTCATTTATCTAATTCGGTTGAGCCGTTGAGTAGTTACGACCGGACATAGGAACGGACATACATACATACATACATACATACATACGCGTCAAACACATAACCCTCCTCCTTCGGCAGTCGGGTAATAACAAAACGAACGAAACACAAGAACGAACCTGACAGAGTTTTTGGTGCCGTCTTCGGACATCGCACCGACAAGATAGGCCTATCTTAATTAGTTGAAGTTAGTAATAAATATGTTATGTATATTTATGTTTATTGTCAGTGTTGTGTGTCTCGGAATGTATCCAAATAAATCACATTTCTTTCTTTCTTATTCTGCTTAGTTGAATACTAGATGGTATTGTGTAAAAATGTAAAAAAATATGCCTCCCTTAACGAAGATATTATGCCGAGAGATCCGAGAAAAGACAAATAATAACTAATTGAGTTCATTTAGAGCACTCTTTATAAAGACATATCCAAACAAAAGTCACTATTTCTTTGTCCTAATTAAGTTGTTCTCATACGGCGCGAGGCTTGTTCGCACGACCCCAATGAATCGGTCACGAATACATTAAGTACACTTACATTGCGAAGCATTCTTGGCAATGGTACCTACCACGGGCTACGATGTTTACTATCGTCTACTTAATGTAATACGATAGAGAATTCTTTTTAAATCTGCATATATTATGTTACAGCTAGGTAGGATACAGAAATATAAATTAAAGCCTTTCGAGGCATTATTACGAGTATTATTTGCCACCATCAGATAAAAAAGTGTTAAATTTTTATCGCAAAGCCACTGTTGTGTACCTTTTTTCTTTAATATTTAATTAAAAATCAAAGTCTTACGCAAAACAACCTCAAAAACTTAACACAGATGTTGTGTACATTCATTTTTGCTTTAATATATAATTAAAGATCAAAACTATTCCAAAAAAAAACATGCTATAAATATTGAATAGATGAATGTTTCTTGTTCAGTTGGCTAAAATGTAAGTCTATTTCTCGTTAGAGGTGATTCACAGACTTAAATATAGACATCAAAGGTATAATGTTCTTGCAGCGAATGGGGTCGAAATGCGTGCCCTCTGAAATATGTGTGTAGTCACTCGCAGGCCGCATAACAAATGAAGAGGTGAGCGCAAGGGTAGCCCTAAGAGGTCGACGTAAAAGTGGGGGTAGAACGAGACAACTACATAACACGACAAAATACAAATAACTTTTACGTATAATACAATGGAATTTAAAAAGGGGCTCGTGGCTAAGTTAGTGTACCGCACACCGAACTCCGAGCTGCTACTGAGAATTTCAATCTCATTAAAAACTCCTTGACCTAGGAATCGAACCCAGGATCTGGAGCGTAGCAGTCACGCTTACGACCACTAGGCTCAGAGTTTGTAGTTGTGCCCGATTAATGGAAATAGGGTCGCCCCATATTACATGGGTCTTTAACAAATCATCATACCGGAACTGAGGATGCACATTAGTATACCTCTGCCTAATCTTCGGGGAATACAGGCGTGATGGTATGTGGTCGCACATAACCATGGTGATACCCACCCACAGTTATCCATGTATATAAAATAACAGTAGATTACACGTACAACGGACTATTAATAGGTACATTATTTACAACATTTACACAGTCAGTTGTTCAAGTGTAAGTTGTAAGTAGCTCGTTAATATTCCGCTGTTTATTGTGAGCCATGAATAAATGTATGAGTTGCCAACTTTGTTGGTGCTCGCCGTATCGATGCGAGCCAATAGCCCGCCGCGGATATCCCACGGCTATGTTATTGAAAGAATGTAAACTTATCTACAATTTTTTTCAATTTCAGAATTGATACCATAGTAAAAGTTATTGATTTATCCTGTATGGATATATCGGTCGAATTACATGGTAATTCGTTAAAATGTTTACCAGAATAAAAATAGATAAAGAGGCATCACCACACATAGCTCTTTTAATTTTGGCACCAGTGGTCCATTTACTAGAAAGCTAATACAGAATCAAAACGTATACCTACACTCTGGCCAAGAAAGCTTGATGCGAGTATAAAAGGACAAGGAAGAAATGGTCAGGTATCTTCCAATGTGTTGATTAAAGTTTTTTTTACATTATATACATATCGCAATATTCATGTGTATTTTTTAACTCAAACTATTTAAAAAGACGTCAATACTACTGCATCACACTTATGTCCTAGGCTAAGGTTGGTACTCGCGAAATATTGAACGGACGCGTCGCATTGCACAGTGGGCCAAGATATAAACGCTTGCTAGACAATAATTTACACGTATTTTGATAACTAAAAACTATAAAAGTAAAAATATTTATATTAAATGATTTATTTGCAATAAAGGTACTTACAACTTAATTAACAATTTAATTGCCATCGACAACAACTTCTGCGGACTTTAAAAATCTTTAAAGAAATCATTTTATTCTTATCATCCCCGAGAGATGAAGGTTAGTTAACTTATAAAGAACTATAAAAATTGGAAACGATTGTCGAATACTGATATGAATCTGAAAAGACCAACTTCAAACGCCCCACAGTGCGTCGTCAGCTGGCGCGTGGCCAAATTCTCGACATGGCAGGTTCGGCCCGCCACACTTCTTTACAGGCAACCCTACCACGTACAGCCGATGTCAGAATTTTTTAGCCTATCTGTAACTACGCCACTCAATGCCACTTCCCGCCGCCGCACTGGCTAGCGATGTCAAGGGCTATTTCGGGTATCGATACAATATCTTTCGTATCGATATCGATATCGTATCGATATCGCTGTAGCTATGGTGATGTAATCAAAAATCGTAGCGTTTCGAGATCGGATGTTGGCGTCATTGATGTCACTTTACTTAGTTATGTACATACTATCACGCCTGTATTCCCGAAGAGTTAGGCAGACGTCTACTATATGTTTATTTCCCATGTAAACGGGGACGAGCCTATTGCCATCAACCGGGCACACATGAAAACTCCGAGCTACTACTGAGAATTTCACAGCAAAACCCAAAAGCACTGGTCGATCGGGGATTCGAACGCAAAACATAAGGAACCTTCGAGAACTTCAAATACGTGCATCTGCAAGAACAATAAAGCGAGAAAATCTCTTCTCGCTCTTTGTCCTTCGCCGTTAAAACAAGTGAAAATCAATATGCTAACCTCGAAAAGTCAAATATTGCTTCTGGATTTGCGGTTCTATATAATTGTATCACTTAATTCTAGAAGCAGTTGAGCTGGTCAAAACGTTGATACGTTACCTGTAGGTACACCAAAATCTTTTAACCCCCAAACTGCAGCACCGGGTCGTGTCGACCGACCGATTAATCTGCCGCTTGTTCCACTTACCATGAGCCCGGCTAAGTAAATGAGATTGCTCCTAAATAAATGTACACTTTGTCGTAAATTGCTGGGGCTTTATGTGAAGAAATTCGGTTTTATTTATCGTAGTGGATGTATTTATTGGAAACAAACACTTGATTAGGTAAGTGGAGTGTGGCTAATTAATAAAGGCCGTCTTTAGTTTAATAATATGACATCAATAGTAAATAAGCCAGTAGAGCTTTTTCTATGCTATAGCCTGTATTATAACCTTAGCTCATAGGAACCCTTATTAAATATCACCGTCTATTATTTTAATATAAGATACAACAGTAAAATTGTATCTAATATTGTATTAAAGATCCAACATTAGGTACCTATTTGAACGCTTAAGTATATGGATTCGATTTTCGAACGAAACGAAGAAAACGAGTAGTAGATTTTATACATTACGTAACATATATCATCACCTTTATACCGAAGTATTACGCAGAAGTGTACAAATGTACCCCCATAGTCATAGTATGTTTAGGTCCCATGTAATAGAGGACGAGCCTATCGACATTAACCGGGCCCTACCCCAAACTCAGAGCTTTTACTGAATATTTCATAGAACCACAGTAGAACTACACAATAACTCAGCTCGACCTGGGAACCGAACCCAAGCGTAGCAGTCGCGCTTAGTCCAACTAAGGCAGTTGGTAACTTATTACATATTTGGTAATAAATAATTAAACCATACCCTTGGACCTTTTTTACTATTAAATATGTAGCTTTGTAGACCTTGAATAACAATTGTACATTCCCTAGTTCCTGTTATTTCATTATTCTGACGTAATATTTATACATTTGCCAAATAATTCGCTTCAATATGATCCCAGTAACTAACACAAATCATACGGCACGATAGCAGACGACGTATGGATACACACAACTCATTATATCAAGAGATAATTCAAGGTGATATTACGAAAAGCAACGTCGAGACGTTTTCGCGTGACATGTCTCGAGCGATTACAGGCTATAAAATAGGGATTTTGATATTGTTGTATACCGCCAACCTAATTTCAACTTTGAGCCAAAGTTATAAAGTGTATTTTAGACGTGTCTAGTTTTAAACTAGACTCGGTTCTCCTACGTTTAAAGTTAGGCTAATCCTTAGATAATAGATACACAGAGATGAGTTTTAATGGCTGATATAATGAAACAAGTGGTTAGCGTGTTGTGGTTATTAAATATGTAAATATATTTTCATTGTACTTAGACCTACTTTTGGTAAGACAAAGGCTTTATTAAAACAATGAAATTTCTTCATGTAAGCTTACACAGAATATATTTTTATGTAGTTAGATTTTGGATTTAAATTAGCTTCTTTGATACTCTCTGCAGTAAAGGTTTAATAACTATTTATTAATTACTCCTTGGTACGAGAAAACACTCGTTGGGCTAGAGGTAAGCCCAATTGCTACACTCGAGGTACTGGGTTCGATACCCAGGTCGATTAGTGATATTGGCTTTTCTAGCAAAGTCTTAGTAGCAGTTAGGACTTGTGACCGGTTAATGGCAATAGGCTCGTTACCCTATTACATGCCGGTGAAATGTGGGTGTATCTTAGTACGCCTCTGCCTAAAACTTCAGGTAATATGAGCGTGATAGTATGATGGTAGGTACAAACGAGTAAGTTTTGTGGGGTTTCACATAATACCAATGGTTGTGACTATCTCATCAGATATACCTATGTGTAGTCATTTTTAGTGTTTCAAACACGAAAACGTTTTCCGTTTGAACCGTTCTTAAAAAAACTTTAAAAAAAGATTGTATACTAGTGTATTAGAAATTAAAAATTACAATGAATTTAATACCTAGCTTGGTTATAAAATTTAAGGCGATAAAATGAAGTATATTATAATACCGCCATCAGTCTGCCGGCCATTACAACGAGGTGGTCTTGTTGCGCGGCGTGCACCCGAGTTTGACGCCAGAGGAAGATGGATGCCGTGAGCGCCTGACACGCCGCATTATTAATTAATAACAGCTCTAGTAAAAGAATTAATCTCCAACCAAAGGAATTAATGAGTATCTACATTTTTCTTGTCGCTATAATAAAGGTTCTTGAATGGATGTCTCCGTGGTCAATGTTCTTTTTTTTTCAAATTGACCGGCACAGAGACAGTCTATGATAAAGAATTATCTGTGAGATTATGTTGATATGTATGCCATTTGCAGAACAATTTAATTATTATATTATCGTGCTTGTAATCTACGAAGGCTTAGACAGAGGTAAAAAGTAGACCCACACTTCAAGCGAGTCTTTTACATGTACGGATTACCATTAACAGGGCATCAAAAGGGTATAAAAGATAATGCTTGATCTGGTAGCCGAACTCGGAACTCCGAGGATGCAGGAAAACAAAGTCAATGACAGAACCGTTGCACGAACCGAGACGTCAGCACTAATCATTATTTTTATTTTTTTCATTACCTACAGTGGCAGACGAGCAGGTGGCCCACCTGATGGTAAGTAGTAACCACCGCCCATGGACATCAGCAACGCCAGGGGCAAAGCTGAGCCGCCTCCTACTGTGTATGGTAGAGAGCTCTTTTTAGGCCTCGTTTGAAGAAGAACATATAACATATGACCGAAGTCAAAACAACTTCACTATATTGCAATCACACGATACTGAGTCCAACTTTAGTTTGATGACGTCACGGTAACCGATACTTATAGCCAATGAGCGAATGAGTCAGCTGTAATGTAACCAAACTAGGAACTAGCGCAACGCGAACTAATGCGAACTAGCGACGTGTCGCTCCAATCGCACGACACCCACTGTTTCAACTTATAATTAATAGTTCTCAACTGGAACCGAACTGGTCTCAGCATAGTTCTAGAGTTACTTGCAATGACTCTTGTGCAAGTATTGAGTGGAATTCCAGTAGAATTAATAGCATCGGGAGAGAATGCAAAAAGGACTTGCCAACTACACAGCAGGCAAATGTATAATAATAATAAATAATAAAGTAGTTTCTACCTGGGATAGGTATAGGTAGAAATTATGAGAGATAAGAGTGAATTTGTATGTTATCAGCCAAAATTACTATAATAGTATTTTAACGGTTTAAGGCATTTATTACTCAATAACTTTTACCAACCTTATCAATGATATCGTGTTAGTTTGCTTTACGTTTAAAAGAAAAGCTACAGGCTTATCTATATCTATAGCACTAGGGTCGCCCTATATAAATACAATGAATACCTAAACTTTAATGAACAATCAATAACGTAACAATGCCCTACAGTGCCAGGTCTGCGGTGGCACCGAATAAAGGGCCGTAATCGATAAGCCTGGTTGCTAAGGGATAAGGCAAGCTACCCAAACAGTTGGGCGGTTTGCATAGAGGGTGGTTGATCTAGGCCACAACCCAAGATGTTGACAATCGGCTCTCAATTGAGCTTGCGATGTCAAAGTTTATGTATGAGTTATGTACGGTGCCAATAAAAGATTATAACAATATGCTTTACTGATTTCAGACAGGCGTAGGCGTGAATATTTGAAATTGTAATAAAACTACTTCTTACGGATTTTGGTTATCTCATGCCTCAGTCACCCGTTACCATGGAGACTGGTAAGGGTC
The DNA here is from genome assembly GCA_946251955.1 of Acronicta psi. Taxonomy (NCBI): domain Eukaryota; kingdom Metazoa; phylum Arthropoda; class Insecta; order Lepidoptera; family Noctuidae; genus Acronicta; species Acronicta psi. Next base: position 604,269 of record OX276475.1, on the reverse strand, counting down.
CGAAACGTAAGGATTAAAATAATATCAATATAACGCGATGAAAACGCGTCAAATTAGGTTATATTAAAGATTAAAATGTAACGTTAATAAAAAAAACCCAGTTCTTCTACTGTATAAAGTTCTGCGATCTATGTAGTACCAAGTCGGTAATTTATTCAGTCCCTACTTAAGGTACTTAAGTTATTACGTAATTAGATAACTTAACAACATCTTATACCTAGAGACCCTATCAATATTAAAAATCTTTTGTGTTTTAAATAAACAGATTGACTTGGCAATGACAAACATTAATAAAACATGGCGGCTGTTATTTTATCTCGTAATAAAACATTCTCAAAGTGCGGCCGCGTATAACTTCACATAAATCTTGATAGAAAAACAATTTTATTACATACTCTCAACAAAATGGATATGGTAGATGTTTTCTAATAAATACTCGTTAAAAGAAATACTTCATGTGTGGCCAAAATGCAGTTACATACAAAATATAGCTAGGTTATGCCAGCAATAGAATATAGAACAAAATAGTAAAGGCCTGTTCCACTAGCTACCTCTGGATAGCAGCAAACCGCTAGATAAATTTAAAAATGAAACATTTTTTATGAAGTTATCCAAGTAGGTAATTCAACTGGAACAGGCTATTAATCACGCTTATCCTGAAAGTAATTAATCGATAATCATCATACAATCTTAAAAACATACTCTACAGACACAAACGAAACTAAAGAACTCTGTTTCGTTTTTTTTTCATGTATCTACATTGTGTTTGACCTAGAATTCAACCAGAAGTGAGAGAGCTTCTGTATATTAATCTAACGGTTGAGGTCATGCGACCTTTCGCCAAAACCTAAAGATAGGCGAAATATATACTATGCAAAAAAAAATGGGCGACTAATGACATACCAAAGGATCTACTCGATGAATACTTACCAAAAAACGTGCCTATTATTAACTCCATGCTATTCACAATTAATTAGCCTGAAAACTTAAAAACTCTCAAGAAACACTCCAACAGAAATTCGATTATAAAATCCGAAAGCCCGACCGAGGCGGCTGAAAGTGCCCCCGCCACACCGACCAATCTTTACCACTCAATAAAAACTTGTCCAAGTTTAATTGAAGCACTAAATCATGCAGATTTTTTGTACTAAATGCTCTAATGCGAGTTCTTTCTTTGTTATTAGTAGGGGTAGTTAATATGACTGGAGAAACTTGTTTAAACTTGCTCCTTAGCTTAGTGCTCGCAGCTCGTGGAAAAACACAGGACAAAAAGTTTGTACTGCATTGAGGTTAAATTACTGCGTACTAGAACGCAAAAACAGGAGGTCGACTCCGTCAAAGAAGTAACGGGCTCGTCCGAAAGTAGCTCAGATATAATAATCCGTTAAAACGAGTGTCCGGTTAAATTTTTCGGATGGGTAACACATCGGGCGTAGGTTCAACTGTCAAAATGTGTTGTCATTCATTCTTAGTTCGGGCCCCGAACGAATCATGCGTCCGTAGGTGATACGGAGTAGGAAACGCCCGTAACGAAGGCCGAAACCATGGATTTCGTGCATACATGGAGTAGACCTCCAGGAACGACGCTGACCTTTTGATCGAATCAAGATGTTTAGAAATTCGACTTGGAAGTCTCAAAATGGAGATGGTATGATAGCCTTGGGTGAATATTATACCCGACAGCAAACGGTGGTTAAAACGAAGCGATACTTACTAGTGATTGACGCAGCCCGAAAGCTGTTTTGTCTCTTATTGCAAAAAAATCAACTCAACTTGCCTGGATTTCGACTTAATACCTCAATGGTGCAGCAGGTTTTTTCCACAGCAGTTGCGAGACTGTTTACCGCCGCAATTAGTTCGCAGTAACGGTTGAAATTAAGGTGAGTTATTGCAGAATAAAATAAAAAGTGTCAAACAATGCCTGCACAGATCCCAAGCCGGAGTTTTGTTTCCATTTATATTCCAGAATGTTCATTTATTTTTGTCGTTTTCACAGTTTTCAAAGCTGAAATTTATTTGTATTTAATACCGTCCGCAATGCATTGTACTTAATATACATAACATGAGTCATAAAGCTGTTTTGCGCAAAGTTCTACGGTAGTACTTATTCTGGCTAAAAAGCTCAGATGCGTGCCTTGGGTTCAAACTGAAGACCTATGACATGGCACTCCAATGGCATATCACTAAACATTAAAATAAATAAGTAGTAAGAAGTTTCTACACTTTTACATCTGCTCTGCAATCTTAGAAAATAGCTTCGTTGTTAGTAGATATCTGAATATCAACGAAGCCATTTTTGCCACCTAGGAAAACACATTTAGTTCGAAATCAAGCTACTGAGGTATACATAAATGTGAGGCATGCACTACTAGTATCCAAATGTTTGTGCTTGTACTTCTCTAAAAATTAATTTAAGTATTTCAAAAGTAAACTAAAGTGCACATTCCACGGAAAAGCGAATGTCAACACTTTTAATTCAAAAATCGTAGAGCGTGGAAGCGACGCAAACGAAGAGATGAAAATCCACATGTAGGTACACTGAAATAAATAAAAGTTTTACATTTGCGACTAGCTGCTGATTGCTGCAGACTAGGCGCCCAACGCACGCGTACTAGCGGAAACATACATGACTTTCATTTGACAAGAAATAACGCATATATTTTATGTAATTTTTGGCACCAACCAACACTTGAGACCGCAGAACACTCTTGTATTTTTTTGTGATGAGATTTTTCACTGTGATCTCTCAAAACCCATATACCTCGCTGAACGGGCGGAGAAGTATTGTATACATAATATTTGAATGTTAAATGACTTTTTGTAAACTTACTTATATAAACAAATCTGTTTTATACAAAAAGTGAAAAAGCATGACAGTATGAGTGATATTGTGTATACATAAATCTAAAATATATAAATACTAATGAAAAACATTAAGGTGCAACACTTTTCACGTGCTAAAAACGTCAAGTTCTTCATAAAAGGAAATAACTCAAGTTATATCCAATTACATCCCTAGATACGTTAATGTGCTCCTACTTATACTTGTTAGGTACGACTCTTGTTAAAATGTGACGCTACAACTAACGCAGCGCTTGACTCACTGGCTTATGAACTCAAATACTTATTGACATTGAATGAATACTTACATACATAGCTTCACGCCTGTTTCCGATAGGGGTAGGCAGAGACTATAGATTTCCACTTGCTACGATCCTGGCACATCACTTTCGCTTCGTCTATGTTCATTAACATTATGGAAGGAATACGTGTGAATTATACAATATCAATATTTCAATAAACATAAATAATAATACTGCTTCGTTGGTCTAGTGGTCCCAAGCGCCACTGCTACGCTAGAGGTCCTGGGTTCGAATCCCGGGTCGAGCAAAGTGTTGTTGGGTTTTTCTGTGAAATTCCCAGTAGCAGCTCGAAGTCTGAATTTGTGCTCGGTTGATGGCAATAGGCTCACCCCCTATTATATGGGACTTAAACATACCGGCGAAATGTGGGTGTACATTAATAATGTTAGATGGTATGATGGTATAAATAGCACTGCTAGTAAAAGATGCATACAATATTCTCGAATTTTCTAAGTCATACAAAGCTACACTGTAGGTGTTAAGGACTTTTTCAAACCATTTTACTGAGTAAATTTACATAATCTATTTTATATGATCTAGTATCTAGTAATACCTCTCAAAATATTCATCGCTATGTCAAAAGTTAGATTAACTTCTCCAAGCATTGTGAATTATGCATGTGATAATAGGTCACAAACGTTCGAAGCACCGGCGACCTCTCCTCTCGCAGGGTCAAGAGACCGCAAGTGTCAAGGATCGAAGCTAGTCAGGGGATTTTTTATGGCGAACCTTTACGCAAGGACATGTAAAACATTTGGGGAGGTTAATAAGAACATTAATAGTGCTTTAAATAACAAGATTTAGATTTATCTGTAAAAATGTATTTCTTTGATTGTTTTCAAACTACTTAAGTTAGCCCATCAAACTTTTAAATGCCGAAAATAAATCACACAATTCGTTTAACAAGCATTCCTTTTATTATCTTTTTGGAGATCTTCTCTGTTTTAGTAATATCTCGCTATTTTACTGCAGCAGCTCAAAAAACCTTCAGGCTAGGCTTCACTATTGAACGATTTGTGACCATTAAACCACCACTGACCGCACAGCAAACTGACTTGTCCATGTGAGTTTGCCCTAAAATCCACTCAGCTTCGCCATAAATCTATCTCGTTTTCTCTACGTAAGATAGAAAGAGATGCTACATCGTTTGAAAACCGCTCCAGTGTCCAAGTTTATCGTACGGGTCGGGATTTAAAGGGTATGTTTACGATTTAGCGAAGTGTCCGGCAATTTTTCTCGTCCACATTTCGCTGTCCGGGATTTTAACTAGGTAGCCGTATGCATTGACATTTTTGTTAATTTATTGCGGGAAGGTTAAAGCTGGCGTGCTTTTAAAGTGCTGCGGTTTGTGAATGGCCGCGGAAGGAGCTGACACGTGTTTTGTTACTTGCAAAGTAATAAATATGTTTGGATTTTGTACTAGACTTTTAGTTCTGTCCTATTTTGTGGAACTAAAACTAAAAAAGGAATGCTGAATGCTAGCGAGTTAGTGACGGAGCAAAGCTTTTGTTAACCTTGAAAGTTGTGAAACCAGGGATATAACTATCTTAGTATAAATATGATGATTTTTAGAAGTACTGATAAAATCGCACTGTCTTATCACCAGATGCGAGTTTTATTATGATATATACTAATTACTGTATTATTTTTAATCCCCCAAATTGTGCTATTTTGACCCGACTGCCGAAGGAGGAGGGTTTTGTGTTTGACGCGTATGTATGTATGTATGTATGCATGTCCGTTCCTATGTCCGGTCGTAACTACTTAACGGCTCAACCGATTTAGATAAATGACACCTCATTAGATTCGTCTTGATGGCACGAGTGTCACTGGGCAAAATTGTGGATTTTTTATGCTTTAATGTGCGAACTGATTTTGAAAATGATCTTTAGTTGTATCAATTTTAATTTTAAATTATCATTTAGGATCTATCTAGTGATTCTATGATGATTCATAAACTAAAAAGTAGGAAATAAAACCAATTATTAAATTAAACAAAAAAACCTAACTAAAAACAAGTTCTGTGATGTTGAAAAATGTATTGCAGGCGGGACAAGATTTTCGTTCATAAACAAAATTGTTTCTTTGCTTGTCCCGCCTGCAATACATTTTTCAAAATCACAGAACTTGTTTTTAGGGTTTTAGTTAGTATTTTTATATTAATTTAAAGCATCCTTGACTCCCGTACCACAGACAACTAGATTGGATGGTACAGTACAGCACATCGCGCGGATGTTATGTCCCATGATAATCTGTTCAACATAGTGTTCCCACCCCACGATCATAACAGCACTATAGCCTAACGCCTCTCAATCTGAGAAGAGACAAACAACGAAATTTTTCTGTAAAAAATAACAGTGATTTCATTACACAAAACCACTACGTAGGTACTATTACAATATTAACCATGAACTTCTCTTTAAAATGGAATCAGAAATTATTAATTAATATGAACATTCCGCATCGCGTCGTATATCACAGTTATCTACTGTTCAAGCGGTGTGCTAATTAGTCGGTTAGTAATTAGTCGAGTCAGATCCTAGTTCGTATTAGTTCTCAAGCGCACTAACCAAGTTTTGATCGGTGCATCTCGCTCGCGTCGCTTTAGTTTGAGCGTGTATCAGAATGTGTCCAACTTGATATGTATATGATATGGCCCCTCAAGTTGAGATACTCGCACAAGTTTTGGACGCTGCTCCTAGCAGACAGGATCATTTTGCATCTAACTATACGTCTAATTCAATTCACCAGAATGGTGTCATGGATTAAAGTAAATTAGGTCATAAAGGATTTGATTAAATTTTGAGATCATTATAAAATGTGTTTAAATCTGAGGCCAAAAATAATGAACCTATTATTTCTATTTGACTTGATCCAGATTCTTGTAAACTACTTCGTTTTTCGACGTAGTTTACAAAAATTTGCTAGTTTCGCCGTAGTTGTCGCCACTACGAACTGCGTGGCATTTAGCTAAAGATTCGTAGCATTTGGCTACAGATTCGTAGCATTAAATCTGTAGACTAGGACTACGAGCTGCTAATGTAGTGGTCGCCACTACGAGCTGCGTAGCAATTAGCTACAGATTCGTAGCACTAAATCTGTAGGCGTGGACTACGAGCTACTATAATAATTATCGCCCCTACCTTCTGCATAGCATTTAGCTACAGATCTAATGCTACTATACTAATCTTTACTATCTGATATACTCTACTACGAAACCGTAACCAATGCTACGTAGCTGCGTAGCATCGGCTACGATTTCGTAGTATAATATTTGTAGTAGATAATTACTGCCTCCTGTATCGTAAGGCATAATAAGTATTTGTTACACCAAACTCAACAAATTGCGTGGTGTCTTTAGTGGCGTTTTCACTAACTATAAACATTAACTTTGAATTTACTTATGAGCGATATTGGTATTATTACTTACAAGTAAGCTAGCCATGTCTAGCTAGCCTAGCTAGCTAATTATAACCAGCCCGAGGTAGAGCTTGTCATGCTCACTTAAATGTCCTGCTGATAGTGGCGTTGTGTGTCGGGTCTTTTTATTCCCTACAACATGGTTGAGTCAAACGGCGCCGATACACACGTCATGCTCGTGAACGGGTGCTGTCTGTCGGGACTGGTCAGCTCTTACTGCAATGGCTATGTTCTTTTGTTTGTTTTTTGTCCTTTTTTTTAGTCATACACGTCATACTGCATTATACTCATACTATTCATCACAAAATTTTATTGTTACTTGCCTATATATTTTTTTCCAGAAGTCCCACTTTTTGGAACCGTGCAACTAGTTTGACAATTCAAAAGTGCCTATTTATATGGTCTAATTGAAATAAAATATTTTGAATTTTGAATTTTTAGCTAGCTAGTTCCATGACTAGCTTTCAGATGTAGTACCAACATTAAAAAAGTGACTTATTGAACTGAGTTTTTGTGGAGATACATCAGTGACCTGTATCAAAGTAAACCTTATCTATCCGTTATATAAATATAGATTCGTAGAACTTAACAATAAGAGCATACTTACGTGCATCTTAGTTTGTAACTCGGAGAGCCTTTGCTTTGACGATTAGAATGCTTCTTAGCTTTGCACAAAATGACATCATGACTGTATCCCTAATATTATTGTATGAAGTACTTTAAATAAATAATAAAGATGTCACTGTTTAGCGATTATACTAACATTATAAAGAGGAAAGAGTTGATTGTTGTTTGTTTGAATTTGAAAAAATCTTTCAGCATTAGAAAGCTACATTTTTTTACTGAGTAATATAGGCTATAATTTTTAATAAATACCCCGACCACGCGGGTGAAGCCGCTTGCGGAAAGCTAGTTCTTATTTTATATATTATCAGCTCGGGAACTCCGTATTTTCAAATCACGACCAACCGCACAGTTATTTTATTTCTCTTTAGTAACCACCATGTGTTCTGTGTAGCGTGTTTCGCCTTCACAAGAACAAAGGTATGTTATAACAACTCATAAAATAACAATAGAAACATTCAACATTCTCCAAAAACAAATTCTCAGAATTTCGGCGATGGAGAGTGAAAGCGCCCGTAACCAGGGTTCTGTATCATCATTTATATGCCTACAGGACCCTGATAAATAAATGGTACCTTTGTTTGACTTGTTAAAGGCCCGAACAACCAATTAAGGTTGAAACAAATCTCCCGTTACAATCTCGTTATAGAAAAAAGTCGACGCAAAAAAATTGTAATTTGGCATCGTGAAAATGCTTACCTATTCTCTGTTAATTATCCAGCGCACAGCGACGGCGAGTCAATTGTGCGTGTTTGTTTAATTATTAGACAGTTTGTGCGATTTCAGCGGTATCCAATATGACTTACTCTTTCATTGTTTATAATGTAGTGATTTACGATATTTTAAAAAGAAATTCAGTGTTTCCTTCATTAAAATAACTGGTAATCTTAGCATGGAAAATGTTTAAAAACATACAAAAAGATAAGAAATTTAAATTCATTGTATTGGTTATTACTTATAAAAAAAAAACAAAATTCAGTTTACTTTGTACTTACGAGTACCATCAGTTGGCCCGTGTGCACATTAGCCGCCATCCAAATTATATTTAAAAAGAAACTTAAGAACCAGACACCTAAATAGTAACAACGAAAGTAATCCCCCCAATAAAGTTTGTCACTAAAAGCCACAAATTCTACTGTACTCATATAAATCAAATCAAGCTTCTTTTATACCAAACTTTATAGCAAAGGACAAAGGTAGCCCATTTATCCTAATTACGGCCATTTTGGGCTAACAGGAAAAAGTAGGAGAGTGCTCAATAAGTTTGAGTACAATAAGTAGTTAGTGTCATCGAGTGCGTGCGAGTCACTCACCATTAGAGAAGTTCCGACCAGCCATCAATACTGGTTAGCGAGACAGACGACTTGGACCTAGTTTAGTTTTAATTTGTGCCTGCAATTTGGTAGTAAGTGTTACCTTTACGTTAGCAGGGGAAGATGAAATTTAAAAAAGAGTGAGCATGGTTTTACCGTAAACTTCTGTCGTAGCATATTAACCAGGTTATTACTATAACAGTACGAGGCGAGTATTATAATAATAACACATGTAAGAAACTTATGTCTAAAATAAGAGACTAGACTAGAGTCTCTTATTTTAAACATAACATTTTCTTTATTAAATTAAATTATTTGTAAATGCAATTTTACCTATTAATTTCATATAATGCTAAATTAAATCCATAATGTAAAAATACTTTGTGAAATTTGACAGTTAAACAAGTAACTCAGTGCAATGTAACTCTATAAGTAGTATTTAGTAGTAATGGTATGGAATGTAATTCTATTTAATTAGTGTAATTGGTCTATGACCGTTCTAGTTAAATTGTAAATAAATAAATAAATAAATAAGTTTAGCTTGAATTTGTCCTTGAAAATAACTGGATTGTAATATAATGGTCAATTATAAAGAAAACAGTAAGTACCTAATTATTTATGTAATCTAAATTACAAGAAAATCTGTATCCATTACAAAACTGTTTACTTATTTACAACGTTCATTAAAAGTTTTAATAAATAATACAAGTAGAGTTCCGAGAAATACACACTTATCAGTGCTCTGTGTTAAGGTTCATGAAATATTCATAGGTATTTGAACAGTGAGCAGATTATGTAATCATTGAATTATTAATTTAATAAACGAAATATTGTGTTTCCACGTTGATCTGATAGCAAAACAGCTAATACCTCTAAACACTTAATTACCGGAAAATATCATTATGTTTTGTAGCTGTTCTATTAAATATTAAAGGTATTTTGTAGATAAAAATGGATTTGAAAACAAGACAACGCTTTATTTTTGTGCTTGTGTTATGTTATTGAAAATTCGACAATGATTGTCAGAGACAAAGTTCAAAGAAATAAGAAGCTAAACTGGTAAAACGCCTGTCTCTCTTTTGGAGATTCAAACACTGTTAGAGCAACCAAGTCTTTGAATGAAAAGTGCCTAGGTAAAGGTAACTCTCGGTAAGGTAAGGACTCGCAAAAAGTGGCTGGCAGCAACTGGATAAAAAGAGCTTAAAATAATGGCATTCCTTTCAGCGATGGATGAAAGTGGGCTGATGGTCACAATGATGAATGAAAATTTCCTCTCAGATATCGAATTAAAACTTAAACAATATATACACAGGCGCTTGCAACCATTGATCGGAACACACCGAAGCCTAACCTTCATACTCGACCGACGCGTTGCGTCGTCGGCGTGGTCTAAATTCGTTAATCGCCTGTCAATGTTTGCGCAATCAGAGTTTCAGGTGGAGAGTGCCCCGGGGATTGTTTAATCCTCCGTTAGTCAACATAATCAGCTAATCAGGGGATTTATTAACGCACCGATTTTCACTCAAAATTTTATTTTTTAGATTATTTCCTTTTTTCGTTTATGTTTACACTAATTACATTTAGGTAATTTGTTTTTTTTTTGTTACGCGTATGTAAGTAGATTTATTTTTCTTAAATAAACGTAAACAAATATATTGTTAGGCTTAGTAAATAACATCAAAGATACATAGATGAAAAGTGAAGTGAGTCCTTCGAACTTTTTGGTTGCTCGCAAAGAGTAGTATTTGTATGACAACCATAACTATAAATAAATATGCTTCTGGAAGTACAAATTCATTTCTGCGTCTCCAAACTCTGGCTCGTTGATTTACTATTCACAGCCGTAGTTGCTAAGGTCGTGGGAACTTTCTATTAGCATTTTCTATTTATGCCTGATAAATTAGCCTCACCATGTGGAATCTATTATACTAAAAATACCAGCGAATAGTTGTACTTCACCCGTACGTCACCTCTGAAAAAAGCGATTAAAAAGTAAAGGCAGAGTGTCTACGTGGCGTCCATCAATCAATTAATTGCCAACAAAGCCTATGTCCATTTCACGAGTGTTTTTTCAACGCATATCAATCTTCTTAATTCTGATGGATGTGTAAGAATTACATTATCAACATTTTACGCAACATGCCAATACAATTGTGCTTTTTATATAGTATATTCTATAACACTATATTTCCTAATCCCGAAATCAAAAGGCTCGTGGCTACGTAGGTAAGCTTCTCTGAACAATCAATGTGCAAGATTAACTTTCCGCAGTCAGATGGGTAACTTCTTCTTTACCTATCTCTGAAAGGGGTCTCTAAAAAACCTCTCCGTGCCTTGGCAAACATAGGTACTCGTATAATGCCGTCGCTTAGTCTCGGTGCATACGAACACCTAATTATAAGAAGGACTTCTTATTATTAGGTGTTCGTATGCACCAGTACATGTGCATGCATGAGTATGAATATTTTTTTTGTTTTATATACTTACATCTCAGGTAGTCTCTTATCAAGTTAAGTTGCTATTTGCAAATATTCGAAGACATAAAACAACACACTGAAATAGCTGTCGATTTTCTTTTTCAAAAATTTTGGCACCTACTTTAACAAGTACCTAAATATTTGATCTTTTCCAACCTGCTATAGCGCCATCTAGTGTACGATATAGATCTATCAACGTCGAATAATGTTGATAAGGTGAAATGTTTGACGAGCTCACCGCATTAGCTAATACATCCGCGCTGTGATCACCGGGCCGGCGCGCACGCCTGGCTGCACAGCCTGTCTGCTCCACGTATTACCTCACTACCTCGCTTTCATACCCAAATTAAATTCATATACCCTCAGATATGAATTGCAGGGTTCTGATTCTCAAAGGAAAGGATTAGGGTTTCTGGTTTCTCGACCTTTTTTATTTCCCGAGGCACGAGAATTCTCGACAAGGATTTCTCGAGTTTCTCGAGTCACTCGAGAAATTTTGTATTTTTTCTAAAAACACGATGTTATTTTAAAATATTAACTTTATTACAAATTAGACTGATAGATGAGATCAATTAAATGAAATGGTAATTTTTTCGTTTAGCATTGCCATACCATACTATTGGTTTTTTAAACTATAATTGGCACTTTTTAATTAACAAGTTGGCACCTAACATAAATTATACAAATTATAACCATCTGGTCGATATTCTCGTAGAAAGTTAAGAGTAGGGTATTACTTAACTTTTCCGTAATTATTAGGTACCTACCAGTTCCCAAATGTGCAAATAGCCTTTAATCAAACAAAAATAATTTGTAAAATTAATTCAACAAAATTACTATTTCATATTTAGATAACTAAGGATAAAAACATAACATTGCATCTAATCTTAAAATATGTAATCATGGAATGAAATGCTTAAAAAAATACAAAAAGATACATAACATTGCATTATAGTTTCATTTAATTTTAGTTCTCGCTTGTCACTTTTTACGTCAGTTTTCATTTCATGTCATAAAGTTATTCATTTCCTATTTTTGTGGCTATAATCTAAATTGTGGCTTAGATCTCATAAGGTTAAATAAAATAAACCCAAACACGAGATAGTCGCTATAAACCGTTGAGTTTCCTTCGACTGTCTTCCTAGGATCATCAGAACTATATATAGGTATGTACCAAGTTTCAGTACAATCGATTCACATGTGAAAATTCAGTAGATAAAAATCAATCATACCCTATTTTTCTACCATCAGGGATAACTTTAAATGGGACCACCACTTTGGAATTTTTTGGTATAATTTTTGAAATCGGTCCACATTTGACGGAAATATCAGTCATTCAATTCATTGAAAATATAAAATTAATTTTCCTGTCGACATAAAAATATTACCTTTGGGAAATGGAATTTAAATACAGCGGGAATTTAATCTGCAATAAATCTAATTTATAAATTTTTGATTTTGTTTTGCATATAACCCTCCCAAAACGAGCAAAACTCTGTAAAGCCATCAACACATTACACTGTAACTACATTATCGCTCCTAATGCCGGCCCAGAGTATGTGTGTGGGCCATACAATTACCCGCACACGAAATTATATCATAACAATATGAGGTTATGGCTGTAATTACGCTGTTTGGCCGCAATTAGAGGAAACGAGCTGTAATTGGTCTATTAGCGGGTGTTAGAGTAGCTTTCATACAGCTTAGTCTTCGGTCCCAACGATGTTTTTAAGTTGTTTAATAAAGTTAAGTCTATAAGAAACAATATTGTATCCAAAGAATGCCCAGATCAAATTCTGCTTGAATAAGTCCTCTAATAAACCATAATCGCATAAGTATACAGTTCCATTATCAAAACACGAACTATTTGCGACAAGTCGCCCGTGGTAACATAGTGCATAAAGTCGCGACGCAAACAATGTGAGCGATGCCACGCGACAAGATTAGTCGCAACTAATGTGCGACATTCGTAACTTGCAGCGCGCATCTGTCAGACAGGATGATAGTACAGATAAGGAGATTGTAGTACATTGCCTCTTGGGAGCAATTTTATTGGAAGTATTACTAAATATTGTAGTGCAATTATTGTAGTCACGCGATGCGACGTCATGACGCGATAACGCTCTTTTATAAAGCACACTAAACCTATTGGTTTAGTCGGAAATCACGTCAATTCCTAATACGAAAGATCTAGGCAATTTGGCATAGTTGCGTGTATCTTATATCAACAATTCTTTCACAGTTTATCAATGCATGAAAAAGGCGCCAAAGAAAGTCTTTGGAGTGGCTAACTTCCAGCATGCGATGATTCTGTTTTACATTTTTATAACAGCTTAAAATAAATGGGACAGTCCCACGACTCTTGAAAAATAGTAGCAATACAGAGTTGTCGTGCTGCAGGCGACGCGCCGCGCAAGATTACCCGTGATTAATGTGCGCCATTCGTTCTGTGCGCATCCATCTGCATCTACATACAGTCGGACATCGCGACCGCTTTTACATACCTACACTATGAATGCATCTGCAACTGTTTTTGAGTGTCGTCAGGTTTAGGTGTGAAATCGTTCGTTTGTCGATTCGAATGTCAAATTGCAACATGTCCAGCCCCCAGCTCTTCTCTCAGAATGACAATCCACTGGGATAATATGGGTTGACCGCCTTTAAGGAAATTTCGCCGGAATGCAAATTTCCTCATATTTTCTCTTACCTTATAATCGAATGGTAATAGTAATAAGTATCAGCGGTCAAGCATTCACCTGGATATCAACTGTTTCGTGCTTTGAACTACAGAAACACACACTACTTACTCTACTCAGTAGTTACTGGGTTACAAGGTTACATACCCTCTGCCTGTTAAGAATATTGCTTCTATAACAATTATAGCAATAGTAGTATATTTGTTACCTGTCTATGTGTAAGTTCTCGTACAAAACGTATTTCAAGCGCAACACAAGATTACGAATGAGTAATGCGCTACATTTGTTACTTGCAGTGCGCATTACGGACCTGTGGACATTTTCCATGTAACAGAAATCTTCCTGTTACATGAATAATGTCACCAATCTTATAATTATCAATGTTACCAATGTTAAAAGTTTTTTAATGTAAAAAATAAGACATTTATAAATTAAAAGAAATACTAAAATATTTTCTCTAATTAGTGCCTAACTAGAAATTAATCTAAATTTCATGCTTCAATTAAATGTCTCAGAATTTTATTAAAACTGGAATGGATAGTTTATTCGAAATCTTATCCTAATAAAGTATATATAATTTATGCCAGTTCATTAAATAACAAGGCCGAATTAAGGAAAATGTTCTAGCAACAGAATTCCGATATCGTGTGATAAACGGCACGAGGCAGAAAAAAATATCACCTTTTCTCATAATATATTCCTTATAAGAATCTATTGTTGCCCAATTTAACATAATATAGGTAGCAGAGTAGTGCGTGTTATTTCTATCTGATATCTAGGTAAATGTTTAGGAACACATAAAGGCGTGAAAGTTAGTCCTACTAGATATTTTGATGAAATTGTATACTACAAGATACACGACCGACGTTTTAGAAGAATTACCCTCCCGTGGTCGTAGCGTCGAAATCGAAGACAAAAATAAAGCAGCTGAATGAGCCAACCCAACCTAACCCTAACACGCTTCAGTGCTCGCAAGCCTGATTAGAGGCCTCTGGGCCCCTTATTTGGCAGTCCTCGGAATTCTGATGTCGTCGGAGGCTGCAGCGAGACTGTGATTACAGAGCTAGGAACTCTTCCGCTGGTATTGGGATATCATTTATCGATAAATGAAGATTTTTATTTAGGGTGTCATGGCCCGTCAACCGCTGATGGGCCGTGGCTTACCAAATATCATCTATACATATAAAATGCTTTGTCCTGAATGACTGACTCACTGACGGATCAACGCACAGCCTAAACCGCTAATCGTAGAGACTTGAAACTTGGAGGGTGTGTTCTTTGTATGACGTAGGCATCCGATAAGAAAGGATTTTCCGAAATTCTACCCCTAAGGGGGTGAAAAAGGGGGGCAAAGTTTGTATGGGACAACGTGATTCCTTGGTCCAATATACTTCAAATTTTGCATAAACATTCTTTAACAGAATTGATGGAAGACGTTTTTCGTATTTTATTGAAATTCATCCCCTAACTGGGTTAAAAAGGGGGTAGAAAGTTATTTTAATTCCAAGTTGATATCAATACTCCTTAGTGTTTTTTATTTAAATTAGATTAAAATAAAATTTTTGACACATGAAATGTCAATTCCTCAGCAGTAAATAATGTCAAGTAGTGAAGGCTCTTTATTCAATAAACAAAGGTTTAATAAATTCCAGTATAATAATACGTAGTGATATCTTTTTTTGAGTGCTCCTGGTGTAAGGCAGGACTTTTATTAAGTTGAACATCGGCCAAAGTCAGAAGCAATCGTGATATCGCCTTAGCGGTCGCATCGTCCGGAATTGCTTCCACGCTGATGGAAGGAGGTAAAACTGCACTGGTAAACTGCGTTCAAAGGTCTTCTCGATTTGATACAAACTGAAACCCCACTCTGCAATATACCCAAA
Source organism: Acronicta psi (assembly GCA_946251955.1). Lineage (NCBI taxonomy): Eukaryota > Metazoa > Arthropoda > Insecta > Lepidoptera > Noctuidae > Acronicta > Acronicta psi. The sequence continues at coordinate 588,713 of OX276475.1, read as the reverse complement.
CAAAGTACTATGGCAGAAGTTTGGTATTTGAGTACTATGGCTCTTAAAGGGGATTACTGTATTGTCGGCAGGCGATTTCCGACAGAATTTACCAGTAGAGCTTAGAAGTAAAAGCGCGTGAAGCGGTCTCATTTGTGGACAGTTCTCAGACCCGTTTCTTAAAATAGGAAATGGTGGAACATATAAAATTGAGAACACACACACACAAAATTATGCAATGGCACCAGATTTCAAGTGAAAACAAGCATCGCAATGTAATCGAGTCAACTATACTGACCAGTTGTTCTCGAGGAGAGTATGTAATTATTCCTAGGATTTGAATTCAAGAGTGCAGTTTCCCGTCAAAGTCTGCTTTACAATGACCATAAACAAAGCTGAAGGTCAAACTCTTGGTAGCGGGAGTAGATTTGAGGGAAAGCTGCTTCTCCCGCGGGCAGAGTATGTGGCATGCTCCAGACTAAGCGCACAAAGTAGCCTGTTGATTCTAGCATCCTAAGACAAACAAAAAAAAAATTGTTACAAAGAAATACTGTGGCAGTGTAGTATTTCTATTTCGTTGTAAAAAGATAATAGATAATAACCCCATGTAACTTACACCAGATCAAAGACCGAGCTTAATGTTCATAAATAATAATGTATCAATTTTTTATTTTTTATTCATACTTTTTTAACCTTTAAATCCCTACAACATAAAGATTGTTATATTTTATAAGTTTTCAACCCTTTTTAACATATTAATTTATGTTTTATCAAAAATAATAACGTAAAAAAAACTTAAAAATCCTATTAGAACCATTTTCGACTTCTACGCGAACGAAGTTGCGGGCATGTGCTAGTCATAAATATGACGTTAGGAAAAGTATCACGGTTTACTAGTATGTTTTTTTTTATTTCCAACGTTAATGTAGCGAAGCTTTTTCGCGAGTATCTTTGTATTTATTTAAAAAGAAAGGAATGGCCTCCAACTTGTATCATAATAAACTCCAATAAGATACAAAAGAACGTAACAGTAAAAATGTCAAAGTAAGTACATTAAGTAAGTTCCACCAAAACCTTGATTAGAGGCCCCAAAACCTTTCCTTTATTTAGGCGACCCTTAACCATTGCCTAAGGCGGAAAGGCTGATTGCAGGGTTAGAAAGTTAAACGGGCGATGTTGTCAGAATAATGTATGTGTGAAAGTAAAGTATTACATCGTGACCTTATCAAAACTAAGTCAAGCCATATAACTACATGTTCATTACGAAAATCGTGTTCTTGATCCACAGTGTAGAAACAAAAAAAATACTCCAAGTGACTGCGGTACTAAGACTCTCTCATAGTCATCTCCCTTATTAGTCGTTCCTGAGTTCTGTTCTCAGGCAAAGTGTTTTTCTTTAAAATTCACAAATTCCTCCCATTACATGAACCTAATTATACCGGCGAACTGGAGGTATACATCAGTACACCTCTGTTTAAACCTTCGCAAATACTAGCGTGATGGTTCACTCGCTGTGCCAATTTAGAATTTTCTTATATTCAGATGCATTAGTTGCATACAGTAATCTAACTTGTGATCATTACACCAGCAAGTCATTTGTTGTACCTTGGCACCAGTCTCTCAATAGAGTGCATTTCTTCCACTCAAGAAATTAATTCCATCTATCACTCACCGAGCGTTCTCATTAATACTCAGTAGATTAACAAGTAGGTAACAAATTCCATTTAATACAGAATTACATCACATACCGTCACGCCTGTATTCCCCAAAGGGTTAGGCAGAGGTGTACTAACGTACAATCACAGTTCGCTGGTATGTTTAGGTCCCATGTAATACGGGGCGAGCCTATTACCATCAACTGGGCACGCACCCAGACTCCGAGCTGCTACTCGGAATTCCACAAAAAATCGAATTATTTATACAGAATGATCTGCAAATACAGTTTTTCATGACCTAAAAGCTTAAAGATATGAAGCGTAACGACCTAATTGTGTCCATTAAAAGTACAAAGATTAAACAAACTTAAATGTTCGCGGTCTAGACAGCTCCGTGGCTATAGGATAGCTATTAGTCGTGCCTAAAGCCTCGCTGCTGGACTAATTACAAGGGCGGTAATTGACTGCGTATAGACACTGGCCCGACTCTTATCTAACCACTACAGACGGTTTACATAGCTTTGTAGACATGTTTGAACAAGTTTTTGGATTAAGTACTTTCTTCTTAAGAACAGTTTTAGCCTACTAGAGATATAGCTTGCTGAACACGACGGTCCAAGTTCTAAATAATGTATGTTAGAATGAGCGGATCAGAAATTGATTATCACTAATTTATTAGTTAAACTTAAATGTAAACTTTCCGTTTAACTGTCTCGAAATTAGTTACAAAACGGAAAATTTTACAGTGTTTACACTTAAATATAAAAAAAATATACAGGCGAATTAAGAACCACTTTCATTTTGAAGTCGGTTGAAAATTCTGCTCTCAAAAACCTATAAATTACGAAGTCTAGAATGTAAAATTTGTGAGATAGCGACAAGCTTTGCGTAATGAATGCAAACAACATTAATCACTGTCACCACTCTAGTTTTTCCCGGCTCTAGTACTTTTATTTTTCACTAGAGCTTTTAATAAATCTTTTGGGTCAAAGAAGTTTTCATAAATGTTTCAGATTTGACGATTATGTAAATTTTGACATAAATAAGAAGCGGAGACAAAGTCTAATCCAGTTAATGTTCAGGGTCTAATATATACATGTAATGTTCAAATCTTTTGTGCTAAAATATCAACCATTGACATTTTAACATTCGAATCGACAAACAAAATGTATGGAAATGACACAAGCTTTTGACAAATCGGTCTGTCACTAATGTCATTTACATACATTTTGTTTGTCAATTCGAATGTCAAAATGCAACTTGTCTAGCCCCCCTGTTCGACAATTGATAGCAGGACTTAATGATCGCAGTGCACAAGGTAGAGGACAAGGTAAGGTGAGAGCAGTTTTTAGTCTGTACGAGTCCAACATAGCCTGCCACCTCCCTTGGTAAACGACGATCCGAGTCATTGTTTATTACTAGCTGACCTGACGGACGTTTTTCTGTCAAAATTACCACAGAAGAAAACATTTTCAGGTATTTCGAGCATTTTTAATAAAATTGTTCTTTCCCCATAATCCTTGTTATTAAATTTAAAAAATACATTTATTAAGTAGGTCTACACATACCATTGATCATAATCGTTCTAATTCAAATTCAAAATTCAAATTCCAAAGATTTATTGACAATAGCAAGTGTGCAAATTACTGAAACCATTCTAAGATATGAAGTAAGACAGCTATTATCATTCCACTCTTGTGTTTCATATCACAGACACGCCCATTTCAATCCCAACACCGTCACATATACAAATAAAACACGGAGGACGTTGACAAACCTCCACAGAGGCAGGGCGGCGGCGGCGCGTTGAGTTTTTATGATTTATTAAAATTAACTCGTTACACTACGCGGACGCTCCCGGAATAAAAAACATACAAATTGCGACTTATTAATCAACGCTCTTTTGGTATTTTATCTGAATTTGGAATAATCAACCCTGCGGCGTGTTGTAAGGGTTCCCTGAATACTGTTAATTTGAATATAAAGTTTAATGTAATGTTATTTATTCATCTGGGGAGCCAATGGGGAGTATTAATAGGCATTTAAGGTACCTGCTAGTTGATTTTAATAATAGTTAATTTTTACAAACTTGAAGTCTACACTAAGTTAATAATTTAGGGAAATTAGGTCAGATATAACACTAATGTACCTCCTCTCTCTTAACTTATGTTCCAAACCCAGACTCTTGGTATATGAATACAAAAGACAATTTCAGGACTTTCGTTCTTTACTAGCAAATAAAATACTTTAAATAAACTTTTACCAATATTTCGGCATCTAAAATCCTTTTCTATTTACACGTTAATTGGCATCGACAGGATCTTGTAATCCCAGTGACAAATTAGTCGGGATAAAAACCTGCGACCCCTCGCGTCGCTCGGCAACCGTTGCCGAGCGACGCTCGCAATTCATAATTTGTGTAAAAACCACGCGTTCATTAGCGAGCGAGCCAGTGGTTTGATAAAATTGTGTAAGGGTATGTACTTGTGTGAGTAGAAGGGGGGACGGTCTGGGTAGTACTTGTTATCGTACCAAATCGTGTTAAATAAATAATGTTTGATGTAACGTAAGTTCAATAAAATTGAGCGTTAGTGACAATAGTTATTTGTTATACAAGAGTGCAAAGTTGCTTTTTAACCGCGTGCTCAATTTTGATGACCGAGCAAGCGAAGGACTCTAAAATTGAATCACGAGCGGAGCGAGTGATTCAAAAATTAGAATCCTGAGCGTCAGCGAGGGAATTAAAAGAGCACAAGGTGAAAAATCTTTGCACTCGAGTGCAACACGTAACTTTTCATTCCACCTCAGCGAGGAAATGACTAAAAAAACATTTACAACCACAAGATACTTTTATTTCAATTTAGGTATTAAATACTATATGATAGGTAAGTTTTACAGAATACCTATTCTTTAAATTATAACAAATAATACTAGGTATAATTAAGAGAAATTGAAAGTAACGTTGCTACAATTACTTGAGTGTAATATTTTTGTTAGGTATTGTAATGTTGGTGTTAGTGACTTAAAAAAGTACACCAAGAAGTTCCGGTAGGCTTGTTAAAAAAATATCGATATCATTTTTTTAATGTATCGATATTTTTGAGCGATATTTAATAATTCGATATATCGATGCATCGATATAAAATTCAAAGTATCGAAAAGGTATAAAAATCTATATTTTTTACAGACCAATAAACATTTATAAGTTTTAAGATTATAAAATCCCAAAAAGTAATACTTTTTTTATACTAACATCTTTTTAACAAATTATATTTAATGTATTTTTTGTTTTTGGTCGACTTGATTTGTTGTTTTATAATTTGGTTTTTAAGATATATCGCCCATATATCGATATTTTTAAATAAAAATATCAGTATCGATACTGATATTTTCAAAAAATATCGATTCGACATATATCGATACTTTGTTGCGTTTAGACTCGGAACCTAGGGAAGGTTCCAAGTCTGAGTTTTTAACAAATTAAAAAAAAGTTGTATGATAAATTCGGCGCCAGGGGGGTAAAAGCACGATGTTCTAAATTCAATTTACTTTGTCTCTCTAGAGGATAAAAACGACTTTTGCACTCAGATATTGAAGAGTAAAAATACACTTTCCGAGATGGTGGGATGAAAAATATATGTCTTAGCATTGAGCTACTATTTTTTTGGATCATGTTTACCGACTTAGATAATAGCCTAATTCAAATAATGAAAGTACTTACATATAATATATTGTATCTTATCTCTATACCTACTAATAACTAGGTGCCTATCTGTCTGACGTTAAACTGCTGAACAGTATTCGATAATATATTTTAGTACTTAAGGAGATGCATATTGCATGCTGAATTTCTGAGGAACGACATAGGCTTCCTTTTGCTTAAAAAAATCCTTGAAAGCGAGTTGAACCGCGGGCAGTAACTAGTATACCTATTGTATTTTAGTGTAATTATTTTCCACAAAAGTTGCGCACTGTTTTTGTTTTTCTATTAATAACCTGACAATTGTTCGTTCAATAAGGCAAATACCAACAACTGGTTTCGGCCTAACTCCTGGTACAATACGCAAGTATTCGGCGCAACAAAAAGCCGACGCTATCTCCGGTGGCCGAGTGTTTTTGCTGAACAGCTACTTACCGCTTTTGTGAGCCAGCCCATCGGATGGAAACCCGCGATAAATGCCACCTAAGAAAAATAACTGCCAGTTTTTGTGGCTCGACGAATGGGATCTGGGTAATGGCGTCGCCGAATCGTAGATACCATCTTTTTTTGTTGGGACGCACCTGGGCTATCTGGCTTTTTGTCTAAATAGGGATGGGATGCGTTGTTGATTGATGGTGTACGTACCGAAGAAAAATAAATAAGTCGGAGTTAAATATTCTTAAATCTTAGTATTAATCTAGCGGTGCTTTCCTGAATTTTGGTCTTCAAAGGCAGGTTGTATAGGCAAACTATTTTGCAGTCAAACGCAGAAAATGACTAAACCCTTTGCTTTTACAGTAATTACACGTGTTTATGAACTCACTGAGCAGATTAATAACACACTTGGTTATAAGTACATACGGTAATTAAATGCACCCAAATCCACAAATTGCAAACAACGCCAACTGTAGAATTAAGACTCCGGCAATTAAAAAATATAATTTTTGGGTTCGTGCAGATCCCTTCTGCTGCGCTACGTTGAGAGTTCATCGACCCGCGAATGTGGCGACCGAGCAAATATTAACTTTTGTCTAACACGGGTTCAGTACAAAAGAAAATTGAAAATTTCCCGAGTTTGCCAAGTTTTAGTGGCAAATGTTTAAATGCAAATAAAAAGCATTAAAGTGTTTCACACAGAATGCTCGGTGTTTCGCGACGTTCGATTGAATATTTATCTACTACAATATAAATCTTGTAAAAGTAATATTACTAACATTGAAATAAAATGTAAACTTGAAGTTCTTTAACTTTGGAAGATACAAAATTAAATACAGTCACGCCTTTTTCACCTCGCCGCAACTTGCTACGATTCTTGCATATTCTTTTGTTTCTTCCACGTCTTCACCTTCTTTTTAACCCCCGACGCAAAAACGACGGGGTGTTATAAGTTTGACGTGTCTGTGTGTGTGTGTGTCTGTCTGTGGCATCGTAGCTCCCGAACGGATGAACCGATTTTGATTTTGTTTTTTTTATTTGAAAGGTGAAATAGTCGGGAGTGTTCTTAGCTATGTTTGATGAAAATCGGTCCAAGATGGCCGCCGCTACAAAATAGCGAATTACATATTTTTTCACAACTCCCTCAATATGGGTATCAAATGAAAGGGCTTAACTAGGAGAATACTATACATTATGATAAATTTCAAATCCAAGATGGCCGCCACCACGAAATGGCTAATTACATTTTTAATCTTGTTATCCTGACCTTTTTTGAAGGATCTCTCCAGATTATTCTATCTCACGTTATACGTAAACATTTCGGATTTGGCTAGTCTATTCGTAGTTTAAATACCGCTATTGGGTGCAGTACGTTTAAAGTCTATTGTATCAAGGAAGTTCAAAGAAATATCGCGCCGCTCATGTGAAACTCCTTAACATTTCTAGTCTATAATTTCATTAAAGTTAAAGTAAAGTGTCCTTTTATTTTCAAAACTTGTTTTAAAATACTATAGAAAGTTTATCTTAATAGTTATTGTTATTGAAGCTATTATTCAACGTCATCTTTTAATATCTCTTATCAAAAATAGTCGTTGCTCTTATCCTTCGTCCGTTTTAATCTAACAGTTTAAGTCACTTTGTTTGATCATATGATAAATTTAACAGTCCAAATGATATAGTATGTTGATGATACTTAGTTGATCATAGTGCGCGGTCGTAAGTTTTCGCTGCAACTTTTTCAGCTACAAGCAATGCTTGGCCAGATACAGCTAGAAACAAATAAATAAATTGTATTTATTCTATGTGGTATTGTATATAATATCCCATTAATCAATTATATCGCTTGTATATATCCCATGTAGTATTTGTTGTAAGTCATAGGTTATTACCTACAGAGTTATAGTCTTATTCGTAACCGAGTCTAGTAAGAGGATTACCCGTGCAGAAATTAACTGGGAACTCCCATAATCCTCTTTGCTTAATATTCCGACTAGATCCCCCGGTCTACCGCACTATTCCTACAATCAATATCTTAAGATTACGGTGGATAATCAAATTACATTCTTGGTAAGCAAGTCGAGCATAGAATGTAGATTTGTTTAAAATTTGGTTGAAAATCTTGAAAGGATCTTGCAATTTACAGTGTTAGTGTTTTCCTGGCACCCGGTGTCCCTCTATAGCTGAGAATCCTCGTGGACCTATAAAATTTGGTGTAGGTTTAAATGTTATATTATTACTTCGCCTGAGTAAGCTTGGCGACAAGGCTATTTGTAGTGAATCTAAAAACAAACTATACTCGCGAAGCATTACAAAGTATTGTACAAAAATACCAAAAGGAGCCGTGTACAGAACACCATTCGTAATTCACTTTAGAAACGTGCTGATTTTACATCGCCCGCGTTTAAAGGAACTCTAAAAACAAACGGTAATACTAGCTATTTTTAAAACCGTTGCCACTTCCATTCCTAGTGAGTTTCACCCCGGTCGGGTAGCCACCCCCACCCCCACTCAAAGGATAATCGCCTATAAAAACAAATTTGAGCACTTTAAAATTTTAATTTAGTTTTCCACCCTTTTTTAATATGTAAAGCTTTTACTGTTTTACTTTGTTAGTTCGATATTTGGTGCATTACAATGTAGAATGGTGTTTTTCATTAAAATAATGTAGACTCTGCAGAGCAGATTTTATTTTATTAAAAATCATACGTATATGTTTATTCTACGCAACAAAATAATTATCATAACACTTGTTATACACCGCGGTTTCACCCGCCACTAAATTGAATAGAAATCGGCGTTCTGATTATACTTATTTCTCGACTCCTCAAGAGTCGTAACGTGATGTTAAACGCCTGTACCCTTGAAGGACAAAATTGGCTGGCGGGCAGGATTCGAACCTGCATCGTATTACGATTTTGGTAAAATTCAAATACTTGTATGATTATTGAACCAACGAAGTATCCACTCTAGCGGTAACCTATGAATTTCATTACTAGAAGAACCTTCCACCTACCAGTGTTGTTCAAAAATACAGCTAAAAGTATTAAAAAAAAAAGATGCCTTACTTATACCTAATTGAAATTCCAAAAAAGCCTATAGAGTATGATAATAACTCACTTGCAAGTTTCTAACGTAATGGCTGGACGCTCTAGAAGCCTTACAAAGCGATTAGGGTCGTTCCAACACCAACTGTCATTAGAAATCCTGTTCCACCTAGGTACTTGTAACGCTAACTATACAAATTGTTAGCCTATAATTTTCAAAATAAATTACTATCAGTATTTAAATTCCAATCAGGTCATTTTGGCTTATAAATAATAGTAATTATGTTTTTTTTATATAATGAAGAAAAACTGTCACAATAAACAGGTAGGATTGTATATAGTTTGTGTATTCAACGAGCCATATTTGAGAATTACTGCAATAATTAAACGGAGAATTAATTTAAGCCTGACATTACAACAATTCACCCCTAATATCTATTCCAGTGTTCGCCAATAACCTCGTATTTACAGCTCCGTAAAGCAAGTAATACTGACGTCACAACGTATTTCAATAGTCGGTAAGCGACGTCTTAAGATAATGCTAAGCAAAGCGACATTCATATTACGGAGATAGCATCGACGGTGATGCGGGTGCGGACTTGGGAACCAACGATATTAAACGTAATTCCAAGGATATGGGGAATGTTCTACAAATTAAATTTTAATATTTAAGCTTTTAATATTATTATTTTTTCAGATTATTTCAACATTGACACTCGAAAGTGATTTGATGCTTATATTTGGACTTTAAAAGAGACCATGATTCTCTGAGTTTGTTTCGGCGTTTCTTCTCAGAGGACGTCATCTACGCCGACACCATCTCGTAAAAAAAAGTAAAACATTGACTTGTAAAAAAGATCTGAAGTGATGAAAGATCTTTAAAAGATCTATTTACATAAATAAATATAATTTATAATTTAGAGTCATTATGTAATTAAACTGTACACTTTTGATTCGGATTCCGTATTTAAGACAGTAATTAGTACTTTATTCTTAGTAACCACAAACCATATAGACGACTAAGCATGTGGTTGGCTGTCCTTCGTAAAACAATCACTCAGCAAACGTTGAATCGCTCAGACTGTCTCAATTATCGGCTTTTACTAACATCGGAGTTAAATCGAGTCTAAAATTAGTTTCAATAAAGAACTTAATTTAGTTCAAAGAAAATCTAAATTACATTGACATAAGGGGTATTCCTCGAAGTGCCATTTTGAAGCGCACCTAACAACTTAGTCATAGTAGACCCAAATCCCTCCCTGCATGCGTTCAGCGGTGGTGTGCCCCGCAAGTAACTTAATCCGCAGAGATATGGCGCTTCTACGGACGGTGTCTCAACACCGGATTTGCTATCTTCAGCGAAATACACAGAGACCTTCCCCAATTACCAACGAACACTTCTCTCTCCGGCTTAAAACCTTGGCGGGAAGACGAATGCCTTTTCAAAGCAACATGCCTGTAAGCTGTCTGCCACAAATTGCAGTGCAATACAGGTTTGATGAGAATTACTTAAGGTGGAGCTTTATTACATTGATTGTAATAATTATCTCTGACGCCTCCTTGTAATCATTAGATATTTATCTAACATACCTATTTCGCCTTTGAACATCATTATTGTATTACTGATAGATTAAGCGTGGTTTTAGTTATTAAAGGCTGATACTACCCCGTACCGTATCTTCAATAATTACAAGAAGATAATAATATTATCTAGTAGGCAGTGGTGATCTCGACTAAGGTACGAATAGGCTGGTGTGGTATTACTGGGGACGAGTCCGACCTATAGGACGCACCATGGGGAATTCAGAACTACCCACCCTTTAAGAAGAAAGTCTAACTATAAAATGGCGTCATTGGCTTGTAATCGTAAGGGCGACTGCTACATTAAGGTCTTGAGTTCTAGTCATTACATGGGACATAAATATACTGGCGGACTATGGATGTACAGCAGAACACCTCTGCCTAACCCTCCGGGCAATAAAGTCTTGATGGTATATATGTATACAAAAGTCATTTAAACTGTTTGGAAAAAAAAGCCTCCTAAAATACCATCTAATACCTAGGTTTCGGTAGTAGCGGTGTTCAATTCAATTCAATTCAATTCTTTATTGCATTCCATAATGTATAAAGTTGTTGTTAGTTACAGTAAGTGTCAATTATGGACCCTGTCGGGCACAGCAAAGTTTTAGTAAAGTAGAAGAGAGGAGGAGCGTTTCTTTTTTGAAATTAATTAAAATTAGATGGATGATAGATGGATGGTGTGTTAAATTTATACATTTACTTTTAATAATTTACTCAATTATTATTATTAAGTATTTATTATATTTTATAGTGTATTTATTATTATTATTTATAGTGTACATAGTTATAATTAATTTATTATTGATTACTGTTTTAATATCATAATTTATTTATTTATGATGAAATTATTATATATTTTATAGAATATATATTTTTATTATTTATGAGTAGAGTTATTTATTTATTGTTAGGTTATCATTTATTATTGTTATTGCAATATTATTATTACTTTTTACTCTTTTTTATATATATTTTGTATAATGTGTAATGTGTGTTTTATTTTGTGTATAATCTAGCTATATTTATGTTGTGTAGTTTTTTATTGTTATTATTTATAGTTATTATGTATTAGTTATTTAATTTTGAGTCTGTTGTATAGCATGCAGGAGTTAAAAGGATTTATCGTTTAGGTATTCATCGATCCCGTAATAGCATTTCTTTAGGAGGAACTGTTTTAGTTTGTGCGTGAATATCTTAATCTTTTTTTCAGTTCTAATTGTTTTTGGTAATTTATTATAAATTTTTATTGACATGACTAAAGGGCTAGTTGAGTGTATTTTTAAGTATGACTTCGGCAGATTTAATCGTGTTTTATGTCGTAGTGTGTATTTTGTTTGTATGTCTTCGCGTTTTGTGTAAAAGTCTTGGTGTTGGTGTGTAAATTTACATATTTCCAGAATGTATATGCAGGGTAAAGTTAATAAATTATATTTTATAAAATAAGGTTTGCAACTATCTGTTTGTTGTATATTTTCTAGGATACGGACTAGTTTTTTTTGAGCTGTAAAGAGTTTTGGTGCGTCTGTGCTATTACCCCACATGATTATGCCGTAGCTAAGCCATGCATAAGCGTATGCATAGTATGAAGTCAGGGCTGTTTGCAGATTTGTGGCTTTTTTTATCTCACAAAGAGCATAAGAGAACTTAGACATTTTAGATTTAGTTTTTTGTATGTGTGGTTTCCAATTAATATTGGTGTCTATTGTTAAGCCTAGTAAGGTGAATTCGTTAACTAATTCTATTTTGTGGTTATTAAAAGTATAGTTTACATTTAGAGGAGTCTTCTGGTAGGGATGGAAAGTAATTAATTTGGTTTTTGTGAAGTTAATTTCAAGGTTATGTTCGTTCATCCAGGTTATTGTTTTCGAAAGTATGGCGTTAAGAGTGTTGTTTAGGTTTATGTTATCCTGACATGAGGTAATAATGGAAACATCATCTGCAAACAATACACATGGTCCCTCTATGGTTTTTGGAAGATCATTTATATATATGAGGAATAGCAGGCATCCAATAACGCTCCCTTGTGGTATTGAGGCGTTAATCATTTTGTTTTCAGATCGGAAGTTTTGTAGTTCGTTTGTTTTGTTGTTAGTGAATTCTATTTCTACTTGTTGTATTCTGTTTTTTAAGTATGATTTGAACCACTCATGTGGTTTACCCCGTATTCCTATACCATAGAGTTTATTTAATAATATTTCATATTGCACTTTATCGTAGGCCTTAGTCATATCAAGCAATATGCCTATTGCGTATTTCTTATTATTAATTATATTAATAGCTTCCTGTATATATTTATATACCGCTAAGGTTGTTGATCGGTTTTTACGGAAACCATTTTGACATTCGTTAAATATTTTATATTTCTCGCAGAAGGCGTATACGCGATTACACATTGCTTTTTCAAAAATCTTCGATGCTGTAGGTAGTAGAGTTATTGGGCGGTAGTTATTAGGGTCTTTTTTACAATTTTTCTTATGGATAGGTTTCACTAATGCCTTTTTTAATTGATCGGGAAAAATACCTTCTTCGAAAGATTGGTTAATTAAATTACAGAATGTTGTATGTATGTAGAGTAAGTTGGTCTGCACATTGTCTAAGTAGGATCGGTGGGAATTCGTCTATGCCATGGCTGAGTTTGTTTTTTAGCCCCTTTATCAAATTATTTACTTCTCGAGGGTCTACAGGATTTAGGAACATTGTATTTTCGGTAGGAGAGAGCACTGAGGTTCTTTCTGGTTTACTGTGTGTTTGTTGAGAGCGACTCTCTCCGATGGATGCAAAGAAGTTGTTAAAAATGTTGGCAATTTGTTTGGGATCAGAGGTTAAATCATTGTGTTGGTAGATTTATGACCCGGATGCAAAAACTGTGATATGACTTTGTTGCATCGCTTGCGTAAAGCACTAGTCTTGTTATTTATGGTCATTTTGATATTGTCACATGGTAGTTTAGGATAGCATTGTTCGTGAAATGTAGTTATGGAGTTTCCGTTCCACACCTATGTAATGTTGATATCACAAAAACGGGTTTGGATAAAACATTTGAAATAATTTCAGCAAAAAATTATTCATCGGAATGTATCACAAAGCTCTGTCATGTCATTCATCTATCTATATCCTTTTATCGGATTTCGATCAAATTGCAATGCTTGTGGTTGTATTTTAGTTAATTGACTGTTGCTCCAGGATGATTTACTTATGTAGGTCTAACGTCAAACAGTAAATGGGACTATGGTTATGGGTTCATGAGACCACCGGAAAATATTTTCTAGGTCATAATGATAACCTACGGATAGACTGGTTTTCAGGTATTTTGGGCTTCTGACGACCAACGTTTTTACCTGCTCTCCGAGATACGAAGTGGTCTCGACTACTATAACCTTGTAGATCGGTGATGAGCGTAGTTATTACTACTACGAGACTAAAAAATATGTTCTACCATTCTACTGCTCTGTCAAACATATTCAAAAACGTTTACTAGATGTATGTAGAAACATACGCGTACAACAATACAGCACGGAATGGTTATCGTTATAAGGATCGTATAAGTACCGCCGAATTACACCGCATGTGTCGGTAATAGCCTGTAATCGCAGTAATACGCGGCGCCTCCTGCGCGATCACTGTACACTGTAGCCACAACTATTATCACACCGGCTATTCTATAGAATCACCACTATATTCCATGTTATAGAAGAGGTTGAATTCCTGGTGTAGTCGGTCGTCTCATCAAAAATAAGCTCCCATTTGCCTGAATCACAATATCATCATCATCATCGCGTATAGCATTCATCGTGCGTACATCTTCTTTACATAGTATAAAACAAAATCGCTCCCACCGTTTGTGCGCTTAAATCTTTTAAACTACGCAACGCATTTTAATGCAGTTTTCAGCAGTAGATAGAGTGATTCAAGAGGAAGGTTTATATGTAGTATATATGCATATTATAGTAGAGAATGCACACGTGCGAAGCCGCGGTGTGTCGCTTGTCTTCTATCTCTAATATACAAAACAAACTCAGATTTGTTACAACACTTATAATTCGAAGCACTGCTGGACTGATTTGTATGGTTTTGTTGGATTTGTCTCCGCCCCGAATAACAATTAAAACGGGTACGGTACAAACTTCGCACGAACGAAGCTGCGCGAAAAAGGTAGTTTCCAATAAAAGCTGATCGCTTATTGTACATAATAGATGTCGTTATGTGCCTATGTTCCAATGCAAGATCTTCCAATACCGGCAATGCACGCATCCTAGTGCACGTAAAATAATAATTACGATTTATCAAAAGTATCAATTTTTGATTTTCAAGATCTTATTTAGACGTAATAAACAGTATGCCGCGGCGCTGCAAATATAGCTGTTGTTTTTCCTTGCCACTCGTTAGAATTTTTCCTATATCAAGAATGTTTACGTACCTACGCAAAACTCACAGGTAGAAGTGGAAACAAATAAATATCTGCAGGCCGTGCAAATATTGGTTTCGCGTAGTAGTTGTTCTTGCGACCTGTAGAGCAGAAACCAATAACTAGGTTCGCCTGCCAATTTTATATTTACACTACAAATCAATACGTACTGGTTCTGAGTCTAGATTAGGCAGCTGAACGTGAAGTTCTGAATTTGATTTCCAGATAGACCAAAGTTTAATTGGTCACTAAGAAATTCTGCATAGCAGCTCGAAATGGCAATAAACTCGCCCTCTATTTCAAGCAACATCTCTGCCTATTTCTCTGGGGATACAGTCGTGACGGTGTGACGGATAACAAAATCTGAATCACGCTAAAAGCAAATATCTCATTTCTCTTTTTTGAATTTTCGTAACGAGGAGACAGGATATTCAACTGGAGCCATTAAAAGATGAGATTTCGGTCGTTTACCTTTGCGCGGCGCAGCAACATGTTCGTACATTAATTTACTTAGTTCACTGACTCCTGCTTCATTAGTGGTGACGCTTCGCACTCGTTCCTCATGCGGAACAAGCCATGAACTTAAAGAGAGTGGAAAAAATTATAAATACTAGTGAGATATTGATTTATATAGGTGTTAAGCTTAGTTACATTCGCTAAGAATGTAAGATTCTTTACAATCTTACAGCGGATAGATTTCAGCAGACTTCTGGTTATGCAAACGGTTTTGGTGTGGTTTTGTAGTACTACTACCATGTCTTAGTTTTGATATCGAAGGTTAATTTTCCTTATGACATGTTATATGTTACCAATACTAAACTACGTTGTCGGAGTGCAGGTAATTAAAACACCATTTTGTATATTTGGAGAAAAATCAAACAAGATTATGTGGAAACACACCACATAATCTTGTAGTAAAGCAAACAAGTCTCTTGATTTTACTCATACTTTTGCGTCCGATCTTAGCATCTCATGAAATTCTTTTATATTTTAATGAAGCTCATATTTTATTAATACAAATCCTCTCCGTCTAGTGTCTTGCACCACGCAGGGAGTCCTCTTGAGCCGTCCCGCGTCCAATCAATGCGAACAATCCGAAGCCTGCGCCTTTCCCCAACTTTGCAGCGCCCGCGCCCGTCGCATTCACTTTGTCAACCTATTATTACTTGAGGCTTCCACCCGAACACTGAATCGGGATGGGATCGAGTTTACAACTCTGTACTCGAACTTGTAAAGCCATGAAACAGTTATAATTAAGTTATTAAACGCTGTTCAATAGCTGTAAAGCGCTTTATCAAAGCTGGATTTAAAGGGTAAAAACAGAACGTTATGTACTTACTGTATTTATTGTTATGGTGTGTGTAAAGCCTTATTCTAACTTAAATTTTGTGCGTAATAATCACCGCTACTCATGAGCGTCTACCACTATAGAGAAGTCGACGGTTCACTGCAAATCTTTAGGAAGGTTCTAGTCTAGAAACTCTATATAATTACCTACGTCTTCGTAATTTGGAACAACTTTTGAGGGAATATGATTCGTGAAGCGTAAGGTAGTGGAACGACTGTTTAGATCGTTAGGTGGAACCTAGATTTGTGTCTGGTGATATAAATCAGCAAATGGTATGAAAAAAACAGATCCTCGGAGTACTTCCCATAAATCGAACGGTTCATTGAGCAAGACTAGCGAAAGTACCGCAATTTTAACCAAAAAGCTTACCAATGTTTCGTCTCCTGAAAAATAAGAAACAATAATAAGTATCTACTTTCTTTTGATTTCCAGGAAATCTCATTGTACTCTATTGTATTATAGCTTAAACATTTACCTCTAAACGAACAAAAACATAATGAAAAACAATGTTTTATTTTTATATTCAATTCCTATTTCGTTACTCCACCAACTTTTATTCCTTTTTCGTTGGCACGCTAACGGTTGCCAAATGATAGACCAAAGAACATGAAACTCTACGACATACCCTGCAATGAAACATTAACATTCTATTAGTAGAGAAAAAAGCTCTTTGTAAACAATAGGCTGCTCTTAGCGTGTTATAGCGTTTAGGTATAATGGGGGATTTGTATTCGAGACGGGAACGATGCGACCGCGACGATGTTACGTAATAACTGTGTGACAACCCTACGTGTGGACGTGACATAGGGCTGATCCTATAATTTTCAGGTAGTTTATAAGGTTAGATGTTATAATTATTACATTTATTACCATAATAGCTAGTTAATCATTTTAAGAGGATTTAGTTATTGATATTGGAAGTAGTAAATAAATTTTTGCCTTTTTATTATTATTTTTGGCTAATTCTTGCCCAGGGCTTCACTCGCATCTCAAAAGACTTTTTTATATCTTATGTGTACACTGTGTATCCTGTGTGTCTGTATCAGAATAGATAAGCTATGAATAGTACTTTTTGCGTGAAAGTTTGTGAAGATGGATGCATATTTGTTACTCTTCAAATATGCATCCATCTTCACAAACTTTCACATTGATAATATTAGTAGAATTCAAACCAAAGGCAACAATTTGCACGACCAAACAGGGTAAGAGCCATATTCCAAATCGCTATTAAACGTTTATTTCATTGAAACTAAAGTTCTATAATAAGTCCATATGTGCGAAATATTAAACAGGTCCAGTGCCTAAATATTCATTGTACTTATAGGTTTTGCACAGACCACTACAAACTCACTAACAAATTCACTATAAACTACAACAATGTGGAATATTCGCTTAGAAAGAGACTTGAGAAATATGGAAAGTGTACAAATGTCAATTGTTATAAAAATACTGTAAGCATCCCTGCCGTTATTTGTACCCCGTGTCTAGGCCCAGGCCTATCTCTAACGTTAAAAAAATATGGACAATGGGTATTTGGGCATTTATAGGTACGACGGATGGCTACAGATATTAAAAGCGCAGACTACAGAAGCGGTAGCGGGGTGATGAGCGGAGCGATTCATAGCCGTTTTACAGGTTTTCCTATAACTGTAGATTAACATATTTTATGTGGGAAGACCATCTTTCTGTATATGTACCTACGGAATTACACACACACACATACACACACATTATTACAAAGCATATTTATAGTACAAGCGCAGTATAATAGCAACTATCAGATATATTTGCCTAGTAGCCAGCAAAAATGCAATTCGTCTTTTAAAGTAACCGTACCACTTCAATTCATATTCTAATTTCGTAATTTATTCATATAACAGCACAAGAAACAAGTATTCTCCATCTCTGTCGCATCGGTGTCGTTTTCATGTGACTTCACTGTTCTATGCACCCGTGCACAAGTTCTGGACTACTACTGGCTTCGTTACTGTCAAAGGCTACACAAAACATAGTATATGCGAGTACACTACTTGGTTGCAGAGTCGAGTCGCCCCTCTATTGCCGCCGCCATGCCCGAAGGCATACACTAACGGTCAGTTACCCTGTGGTACACACAGGGTTGTCACTTAACCCAAATTAAATTATACCAAGTGACTACTATCGTCTTGCACTGTCCGTAAACCCTCTCGTTCACGTCCTTTATAATTGTCACCGTCAAATTTGACGCTGAGAGCCATCAACTAACAGCTTCTTAAAAAGACATTATTATTATATTTTAAACTTACTTTCCACCAGCGGCTTTGCCCGCGTGGTCTTATAAATTTATCCCCCGTATCTGCAACATTTTTCATTGTTACTCCGCTCCTAATAGTTGCTCACGCTCGTAACGTGATGGACGATGGTATATAGCCTTATAGCCTTTCCCGATAAATGGGCTATCCAATAGTGAAAGAATTTTTCAAATCGATCCAGTAGTTTCGGAGCCAATTCAATACAAACAAACAAACAATCAAATCATTCCTCTTTATTATATTATATTAATATTATTAGTATAGATAAATTTAGTATCTTGAGATTTTGAATAAAATAGCTCAATTCTTCCATGACTGACTGTCCGCGGTGTACACAGACTGACAGGAAACAAGTCTCCCCGTCATTTGAGAACTCCATTCTTCCATTAATCCATGTATCACAGACCTTGTATTGATTCATACGCATATGACATGACACGTATACTCAGTGATATGATGTGTGACACCTCTTAATCATTTCTTTTACCAAATTCCGTTGTTTTAAGATATAAATCAGTTATTACCATAAAAATATTACTTTAATAATTTTCTGCCCAATACCCAAAACACACAGAATTCCACAGAGCAACAATCATAAAATGAGAATTTTCAAAAAAAATGTTGGGAACTTCGACAGCTAAAAAAAATACAAATAATTTGTGTTGCGGTAATACAAAGAAATGGATTCTTTTTGGACGTAACAATACAAAAAGGAACATGGTCGAGTGTTTCTGATAAGTGCGAAAGCTCCAGTAATCGAGCCTCTGCCTTGGGCAGGCGAATTACGGAAACTAGATACGGTCCAACACAGGCCAAATGTCTAATGAAAAGTAGTTTTTGTGTACCTACCGCTAGGCAAGGGATCTCAAAGTTAACTCGGTGTGCTGAAGACAAAAAATATGACCTTTAGATTTTTATATTTGTGGGAACATTTCGACTTTTATTGCAATTAATTTTGTTGAAATTACCTGTACTTGTAAATATAATAACTCTATTTGTAAATCACCTTGGGAAAATCATATTTATTATTAACTATCAATTTATTTTAGGTTCAAATCATTACTTAATCTAGATTTTCTAATTATTAATACAAATTAGTAATATTTCCAATGAAATAGTTTTGCAGACAGAAAGGTTTAATTACGAAAGCTCTAATGAACGTTACCCTTATTAGATTAATAATCGCAAGAAGTTGCACAAATTAAAGTGTATTTTTGCTTTTAGTAATCGTAAAAACAAAAGTGTGGACGTGTTTCTATATCTGTAAACTGTTATTGTTATTTTATTAATAATTTATTTATTAGTAGCATATGACCACTATCAGGTAAATGCCTCTCTCCGTGTATTCCTCTCATTGTCTTGTGCTATAGTCATTGTTATATTGTACTCTAAATAGAATATAACTCGCAATGTATTTATTTTTCATAACCACGTAGGCAAATTCCCAGAATACTATTTTAAATACAACCTATATCGAACAAGGAAACTGTCATAACCATACCTATGCGTATAACATGGTCGAGTAGTTAATAACTAACACACTGACACACCTGACCTTCTTAACCGTCTATCGCGTCGTAGGTTTTATAAAACAGAAAATGACATTTGTAAAATCAACCCAAAATACTTTGAGAAACATTGCCTGACTGACATCGCTACATTTAATTCTATTGTAGTCGAGACTGAAGCGCGTGTTATGTAAGGCCCATTGTATAACGTTGTTTTTTGCTTATTAAACTTCCAGGATTCGCCCGCACCTGCGACCAAGCGCGTTCTTTGCGTACCATGCGAACTCCCCCTTATAACGCCAACCTTGAACCTTTGCCAAGGACAACCCTACTATATTATGTAACAGTAGGAAGTCGTTCGTACTTTTCCATGAGACATTGGAAGGCTTGGCAGTTTCAAGGGCTCTGTTCAGGGGATTATTTTATTATCTAAGGTTTAGGTTGATGACTCGCTATGAGGGAATTAATTGCTAGTGATTTGTTGGTTATGACTGACAAAGTTGTAATCTTATTACTAATTACCAATAAGTAACAAAACCCCCGACAAGCATAGTATAGCTACCTATATTATACTAGATGACTCTCATTAGCCTGTTTTTTTATAAAAATATTTTATATTATATTATTACTATAGATGTCCGGATTAAAAGTTCTTTTGAATCTTGTTGATTTCAAGACACCAATCAACGGTAGTAGAATACATACATAGGTAAGTTATGTTCATAGTCATATCATATTGAGTCAATTAAGAAATATCATAGGTGTCAACTAGAACAAAAAAAATAATAAGTTACACTGTTTGGAGGGATGTTTCAGCGAGGACTCATATAATATTCAGATGTCAGACGCCAACACGCAATGCGTACCTAAGTAGTGAAGTGTTTTCTGTAAATGGCACTTCAAGTCTCTCTTTTAAGAAAAACTTATTAAGTCATTCCTGTGATCAGATTTATAAGTTTATTATTAAGATCCTTCTTTATATATTTTCCAGAAATTTTATAATGTTAAGTACTCATAAAAATATCTGTGTGTGTCTCTATAACTTCCTAAACTTCCTCATTAGTGTAGTGGTCACTTTGATTCGTCTTCGACGTCGCCAGTTCGATTCCCAGAGCGAAAAAAGTGTTATACAGGTTTTTCAACACAACATGGACCAGTACACCTCTGCTAACCCGAATGTGAATATTATGAGTGAGGGTATGTAATATAAATTATATCCGATGATATGCAAATATAAATAAGGTATTAGGTACTAAGATATTTTCTTTCTTCGCTTGCGATAGATCTCCGTAAAAATGGCAGCATCACCTCGGGTATAACTTCGTCATCACGGCCGCCATAAATTAGAATTCATTATAACAACCCTCAAAAGTAGCACGTTGGGAGTAATTTACGCGTTCAACCCTCCAAAGAGTTCCCGTAATGAGTTTTTATTCGGCAAAGTTCGGCGGCCGCTCTAACATGGTTTACGGGAGTACCTTACGCTTTTTATTTTATTACTTTTGGAACGTAGACGTAGTATTGAATGCGGTTCGTATAGTGCGTTGTAGGAAGCTCTTACTAATAACCATTAGGATTTTTCGTAGACCTATATCATAATGAAATTGTCTGTTTATACATCGATTATCTAAGAGCTGCTATTTAAATAATCTTCACGGATCACGGATCTCGTCTCAGTATGAGAGGGATTAGGCTACAGTCCACCACGCTAGCCTAATGCGGGTTGGCAGACTTCACACACCGTCAAGAAAATCTCTCAGGCATGCAGGTTTCCTCACGATGTTTTCCTTCACCGTTAAAGCGAGTGATAATTACGCACATGATTTCGAAAAGTCAGAGGTGCGTGCCTTGGATTCGAATTTGAGACCTTTGACTTGGCAGTTCAGTGGTCATACCCCTAGGCTATCACACCGACACAAGAGTTACTATTTACCGACTTCAAAAAGGAGGTCCTCAATTCATCTTATTTTTTAGTTTGATTAGATACTTCATAGCTCTGAATATTCTCAACCGGCTTGGACGTCATTTTGTTATTTAATAAAAGACTTCGTATTCGAATTCGTTTACTGTAATCCTGTAACCGTAACAGTCACAAATAGACGTAATTTTTCGGTAAATTACAATATAAAATTACGAGGACACATATCTGTTATTTTTAGTTTATTCTTGTCTATACGATTACTATGGGCTTACTTGTTACGTTTTGCTTTAAGTTTCTCATCCGAGTACTACAGTGGAGCCGGATTAAATCCCAATCCTAACGCAAATAAAACAATAAAAATTTAACTAAGTTCTACAATAGTATAAAAGCAAGGAGCTTCGTGTTCAAGCAGATAGTTCGCTTTGTTCAAAACAGCTTCAACTCACGTCTCATTAAAATGTAATTAGATGAAACTTTAACATTTTCTGTAGTTTAAAACTTGGACATGATATTTCCGAGTGAACGTGGCCAGAGAAACTTCTTATAGTCTACGGCTGTGTCCATAACGGAACATTAAAAAGTTGTGTGTACTGCATAGAAGTCCGACTGCTTCGCTAGAGGTCTTGACTTCGATTCCCAGGTCGATCAGTGTCAGGGTATTTTTTATGAAATTCTGAGTAGCAGCTCTGAGTTTGGATTTGTTCCAGGCTAAAGGCAATAGTCTCATGTCATAATGAGACCTACACAATCATGTCTTTGGATTGTGGGTGTACAATGTACCTATTAAGTGCACCTCTGCGTATCCCTTCGAGGGAAATAGGCGTGATGGTATGCTATGTATGTTTATTACTTATACACACATGTACTTACTAATATTTTATTATCATTAGCAAACCTTCACAGTACAGCAATAAATTAAGTGGTCCTGTCGAGTCGCTCTAATATACTGCATATGGAGGCTGGAAGGCTTAATATTTTGGGTATTTAGGGACATAAACATTCAAAAATAAATCCACTTATACAGGACACGGTTACATAATAGTTTGTCCAGGCGCGTCCAGCAGCTCACTTACTATGTGCATACATTCCACATCCCGACAAACATATTCGACGCCATGGGTCGCTGTGGAATATCTTTACACAGATACTGAACTGAAATATACGGCACCATCAGTTTGAGACGTGCACTACCTTGTGATTCAGTATAGGAGATATTATTAAAAAATACTAGCAAATACCGTGCCTTTCTCTTTAGAACTAAACTTGTTTTTATTTTCATCTGAAACGCAACTGAACCAAAAAAGCTTTTTACGTAAAATTATAGATAGCTGGTTTCGCCCGCGTGGTCATATGATTTTTCCCCCGTTTTTGCAACATTCTTCATTGCTACTCCGCTCCTATTAGTTGTAGCGTGATGGTATATAGCCTATAGCCTTCACCGATAAATGGGCTAGGTATGTAACATGACAACCTATTCGATACAAACAAACAATCAAATATTTCCTCTTTATAATATTAGTATACTTAGATAAATATATTTTAATCATAGAAATGTATGCTATTTCAATAGCTATCTGAAAAATTACCGTAATAATCATCATGACCATCAACCAATATTGTCCCGCTGCAAGGCACAGGCCTCCTCTCGGATTAAGACGGATTAGACTAAAGTCCGTCACGCGACGATAACAAAACAAAACATGTGTTTATTAGCGTAAAAACCAAAAAGCAGACTAAAACTAATTTGAACCGTAACTACAAACTGAACATTTAACCCAGCATTCAATTTGGCTTAACTACTGTCGGGCAAGACCCTCAAGTTTAACTTGTATTTTTAACTTAATTAAACTCAGTTACAACTAACAAAATTCAGTTCAGTAATTCAATTTCGCTCACTAACATGATGCTAATGGCCGTCTACGAGCCACAAACGTTCTGATATTTATTTAAACACACACTTTTTGCGGTGCACATGTGAGCAGGAGCTTTTTGCTCTATGACAAAGACAAATTATTTATTAAAGACTAGTCTACCAAAAAATTGAGATAAGATTAACGTGCTATCACCTCCAAAAATACACATTTTCATGTTATATTATACTAGATCACTACCATCTGTCATCTAGTCAACTCTCTATCTCTTCCAACGCCTACTTGAGAATTAGGTAACTGTTCTTTGGCAACAGTTACCTAATTCCTAATGTTGATGGCAAGGCCAAATGCAAATGTTTTGGGCACAAGCTTATTGAACAGCGACAACGGCACGTACTTGGTTGACAATTTGACATTCACTATCCAAAAAAAGTATAAATCAGGGATGCTAAAAAGACACATTGAACAATACCTCTGGAATATGAATTGATTCCAGACGAATTGTTCAATGTGACATTTATAACCTACAGGTTCTTAGTATTTTTTGATGTGAAATATATTAAGATTGATAGGAAGCGGCCTATTTAGCTCCGCAGAAGTTTTAAAAAAAATATCCTAGGACGCAAATGTTACTAGGTATCTAATTGAGCGTACTGGATTCATCGTTACCATATAAAATGCGCATTATTGGACGGTACGTAAAATTTATTCTGATGCTCAATCAGCCAAAATTCTGCAGTCTAGTACAAAATGTAAACTCAAGACGCATTCCTTAGGAGGTTACTGTCACAAAGATAGATATCTAATAGAAAACACAACTCTAAGTAGAATTGTCAATTTTACAAGAGCGTATGTTTTCCGCGGCAGTATTCCTAAGACAGGATACGGTATAAATTCTTGTTTATGTTTTCTGGCAGCGAGCGTGGTGATGCCCTGCGTCCGAACATTACCAGATCCTACAAAATGGACGCCATATTATATCTCACTATTGGCACTAGCACATAAAACCTATAACAAGATTGCTCATTGCCCTACCCAAGAGGTTAGGTGTTGGCGTCTGTAACAACTGTTTCCATGAAAATGTTAGTTGTTGCAGATGTACTTTGGCGTCAAGTCGGAAGCAAACACTAAACTTATACCTAGGAACTAAACCTTGTCCTGCAACAGGAATTAGATTTTAATCTAGCTAGGTAATAGGTTCCCTCTGATACTGGTCTGTTCCGATCACAACTTTAGACAAGTGTCTATTATAAAAATAATGCCTGGAGGACAAGTTTTGTTTATCGTAGAGGAGCAGTTGAGTACTGGTGACTCTCTTCAAAGTCGAAACAATTGTCTTTCTATGAATTCTGCTAGTAGTCTACTATTTTAGTTTATTTGTCATCACACTATGCCATGACCTATGATTTACAGCATCATTACTCGCCCCGACGTCCGTCACACGGTGGTCAATCAGATCGATCTGTCCCGGCACAGGCGAGAGAGTCGCTGCTACAATTTATAGCTATCGGGAGAACAAAGTTAGTAACAAACATAGCTCGCTGATGAATTTGTATGCCGCCTGCGAGTTAGCGGTGTGCAAGTAGCAAGGAGTAAGCGATAGCGGTTATATTGTGAGGGATGGGAGAAATTTAATACTAACACCTTAATTAGTAACTATGCGAGAAATATTTTAAAGTTATTGCGTAATGTTAGGTACTGATTATTTTACCTATCTGAAAAGCAGTATGTGCACATTATGTATGTGAGATGTCTACTCATAACCCACATAATTATCTTCTCATCGCCTGTATAACAAAGCACTGCGTCGAAATCGTAACGTCAAAAGTTCAAGCACCGTTTTCTTTTATATTATGAGCCACGTTCATCGGAACCTTGTAAATTAACAAAATATAGGTACTCGTTATATTGTAAGCCTCTGTATCTACTCGTCGCTGTCTGCCTATCCCTTGCACCCCCGCCTCGAGACGTGAGCCGCCAATAAATGCGGCCACTCTGTTAAATGGACCACCCCGAGGCCTGACCCGCGGGCCAAACGGACTAATCAAACTTTTTTCATGTTAAACTTTAAAAACCTTACGACGAGATGTTACATTGCTGCTTCCACTAACTTGTTCCTGTAAGGTTATGTTCGTGTACACAGACTACGCGTAGTATAGAGTAAGTCACAATTTTCTTCTTCGGAAACACACCGCGATTCAGTCTTCAGTCAGTGGCTGATTTATAGCGAACTTACGTTCGTAATTTTATTTCGTCGACTGCTGATGAGAGCGAGCGTCTAGACATTTCTTAGTTCACTCTACCGCTCACTTGAATGCTTTTTTTACCTACCTGCCAATGTTGCAATTTGTCGCTAACTGTGAACGTAGGACAAACTTGTTCTAAGCTATTAAAATTGTGCAGCACAAACTGCAAGTGGAGTAAAATTGATAGTATAATAAATTAGGGTATGCGCAGCGACTGAATAATACAATTTGCGCTAACAACATTTGAACTAATTCTGTCTATTCTGTTAACTTCAAACAATTGGCGAAAACATAAATTGTGTTTAGTTTTATAATCTTAATTTAACTTCGGAAAAAGGAAAACTTAATTCAAGCAGTTAGTGGTGCACCTTTGAAATCAATGGGCACACACAGCACGTAGCTGTTGACTTCAAAAGTTAAACCAAACCAACAAATTTTACACGACAACAAAATATCTCAATCATCTTTTCGGGAATATCTACAATATTTAAATTTTCAACAAATATAAATGCAATTGTCAAAATCGATTCATAAACAACAATATTTTTCGCTATCTTCCATATAGAAGATAAATATCACTGTCATAAGTTAATCTAAAAGTGGTTTCTAAAATCTTTAAGACGAATTAATTGGCTCGTCTTTTTGTAAGTTAGTTTAAAAACAGCACTGTTTGTGTGTATTTTAAATCAATACGAAACCACTCGATCGAGAAGCGCATCGTAGTTTACTTTGAACCAAACATGTATTTCTATTCTGTTATACAAACAAATACGTTTCAGTGAAAATTATTTTCCTTTGCGTTGCCAAAACGCCAAAAGAAACATCCCAGTAAAATAACATTTGGTTTAGAAATAAATTCGGTTTTGTTTAATGAAAGTTGTTTTTAACATTCTACCTTCTTCTAAGTAATCTTAAAAAGGAGAGATTCTCGGAAACCTTCGGATCCCGAAAGAAACATATTATTGACTCCTCATATTGTAGGAACTTATTCAACACACTATATTATACCCACCCGTAGGTGCCTCTCTCATATTTTTAAACAACTGCAAGGCAACATTATTTCAAATGGATCTGCAATAACAATATACTATACTACTGCAATTTTTTAAATTTTGACGTTGCAAAAAAAGATTAGGATAAAAACGAGGTCGGATACAAAAGTATGAACGTATCACTTTGTGGAACGATATGCCCTAAAATATTATTTTTGAGAGAGAGCGCGGTCGCTCGCATAAAACAATTACAATAAAAGCTTTCGCCTAAAATATAACGAACTAAATCTAGGTTAAAAAATTACAAAAGCATAGACACAAATATTATTATTACTAGCTATTGCCCCTGGTTTTGTTCAAAATTCAAAGCACTTTTTCGGAGCAAAAGTAGCTTAAAATGTCCTTAAGGATGCAATCTAACTCCTTGCCAAGTTTTATCGAAATTTCGTCAGCGGTTTGGGAGGGAAAAGGTAGCAGAAATAACAGATAGACACACAGAGTTACTTTCGCATATGTTAGTATATGGAATGGATAGATGGTTAAAAACGATGTATGTTTTATGTTTTGAATTACGAGTGTCAGTAGTTCAGTACACCTCTGTCTAACCTTTCCAACTACACAGGCGTGATAGTATCTAATTAACTTAAATATTTAGCGAGCTTAATACTCACGTAAGACAATAAATCTAATACGTTCACTATATTTTTTCCCAAATCCCATATACCATTAATCCTCACTGAAGCCAGTATTTTAAGGTTTAAACAACAATTTCTTTTTGTAAAGCCACAATTTATTTTGCTCAAGCAAGTTGTAAAGTATTTGGCGCGGGCCGCGATACCTAGGATACCTATTACGTTCAGAATAAACTGTAAACGTGACGTGAATTTAAACCGAGCATTACAATAAAGAAAATCTTTCATCTTGGAAATTCGACACGATTCCTGCAAACTATTTATTTATTTATGTTATTATGTTCTGCTTATAGATGTCTTCATTAATGTTTGTTTTTATTTATTGATACCTTCTCTTAATAAACTTAATTATAATAAATTAACTGCTTCCCGCTTTTACACTCGCATCCCAAAGGACTTTTACTGTTTTAGGTAACCTATGTCCTTCCTTAGAATGCAAATAATATACGGGTCATGCACTGCATGGCTGAGGTTCCTCTAAAAGTTGGGTCCAGTTCATCATGGGCTACATCTGGGCTTTCCACGTAATCTATACGAGTTAAAAGAAAGTTTAGAAATAAATGAACGAAAAGAAGTTTACATTCACACTAATAAAAAGACAAACGACTTTGTATTTTTGTCTGCAATTATTAAACTTAAAAACTACCGGCCCGATATTAACAAATCAATAGTAGAATGCTATATATCACTATGATTGTTTTATAAATTTGAGGCAGCAGTACCTAATGCTAGTTTGGTACTAATAAAGAGCAAAATTCCAACAAAACCTTGACTTCGATGTATCGGCGGGAGATGAAGGGTACGTAACTAGATAAAATATGATGCTGGAATCGTGGCAACACAACGTACTTATTGGGCGACTGAATCCCCACTTGGAATCCAGGGACGCACTGATACAACAAACTGAGTCGCCATTTTAATACAACATTAGTGGCTTCAGTGTTTTCATTCCCCACCTGTAACTTGATCTCCAAAAGTACTTAGTTAGCTTTTAAGGAAATTTTGCGTTGTTTTTATTGTATGTTAAATATTACGACGCTAATATAATATTATTGACAAGATATTATGTTGTTTCTTGAAAAGTTGACTCCAGTCTCTACCCAACAGTTCTTAAAGCCATTTTCATAAGAATACCTTCAGAGTTCGTTGCTGTATACGGCTGGACTTGACGTCCCGATGAAAAACCTTCCCGTTCCCTTGTACCCTGGCCTATTATCCGAGCTTGTACCCCGTCCACCTACTACGTGCGTCGAATTCATCCCATGACGTCAGTAACGTAACGATAAACAACGCGTTTTGGGTACAAAATGGTTGTTACCGGAGTGTTACCTCGATTATAGTGTGGTATTTTGTGTAATGGTGTATTTTATTCAAGGTCCATAGTGTTGTAACATCCTTCCCGTTACATTTTCTTTCTCTACTTGGGAAATAACAACGCTCTTAATTGGTACCTAGTGTATTCACAAACTGGTAGTTCTACAAAATTGTTTGCGGTAAACGTAGTGGATAGTGACCTGAACGTATTCAGTTCAAGACCTATAAAACCTAATATGATATCATGTCTATTGGGTAAGTAGGTACCTAGGTACAATTTAAATTTATAATGCGGTACCTAACACTCAGTGAGAAAGTGAGTCAAGATTGTTGTTAGGAGTTGGGGTTCGAGATGAATTTTACATCAATAAAACTGAAACACAAATGAACATTCCATCATGCCTGTATTCTTCGAAGGATGAGACAAAGGAACTCACAGTTCATCGGTATGTTGATGTCCAATCGAACCTGTACATATTGCGAATAACCGAGCACAAATCTAAACTCCGAGCTGCTAAGGTGAATTTAATAGAAAACCCCAATAACATGTTTGAATCCTCAATCCAGGACTTCTAACTTAGCAGTCCTGCTTACGATCACTAAACTAATGAAGCAGTTACACAAATAAAAAAACCCACAATAGTATTGTTATGTAACGTTATAATGTTACAAAAAAAACTCGCGCCATAAAACCATAATTTGTGTGACTCTAACAAAAATATCAAACGCCTGCAATAAAATACAAAGCAATATGTTCCGTTCCGTCCACTGTCAGCTCACTCAAAGCCGTTACAAGGCCGATATGAATAAAAATAGATAACCCGGGCCCAAACATCATTATAGACGCAAAAATAGTTCGGAAAATCAAATGGAACGTACAATAGACTTTTGTTCTACCACCGTGTAACAAAATATATTTGAAACTGGTTTATGTTGTTACTTTTTCTGTATTTCACTTTTTAACAATAAACTTCCTCATAAAAAGGCAGAATAAACCTTGAAAGTCGTCTGTGTATTGGTCATCGTTTATCCTCATTTTGAAATGATAAAATAATATTTATTTCTTTAAAGACACTTTTACAAGTCATTATTTTTTTTAATACTAGATGGGGCCTGCATTGCCTAATGATTATTTTCCTGACGACTTCTAAGAAGAAACGCCGAAACAAACTGAGAATCATGGTGTCTTTTAAAGTCCACACAATCCTGGTTTAATCAGATATGCGAGTTACACAATGTAGGGCAAAATCTGAAATGGCCTTTCGAAGAAAAAGCCATAGCAGCTTTGAGTTGACCAGTCCTAACTGACGGCACGCATGCATCAATCATAGTAAAGCTCAACCATTAGGGAGCTCAACGACCCGTCAAGCCAGCAAGACATTTGCGTAGGTCATATGAAATACCTTTATGAAATAACTTTTAAAACACTTCCTAAACAAAAATATTTGTAGGTAGGAAATAAAAAATATGTTTAACAGCATTTCTTGTCAGTGTCACAGTCAGAGATCCAATTTATGACATTTCCAAAAAAACATGTAAGTAGGTAGATAAAATACTAGCCCGACTTATGTTCCTCGAAAGATAATGACCAACCACCGCTTACCGGTATGATTTTTAGGTAACCATTTTTAAAAGGTGGAGCCTATTGTTTTTAATTTCCTGGTAGGAAAACCCAATAGGACTGTCCGACATGGTAATGTAACCGAGAACAGTCACAACACAACAGAGCACAGTCTTGCTAGGTACTATTACATCATTGCGGCAGCCACTTACCTAAGTAAATCTACCTATCTCTAATTATATAAACGCGAATACCAATTACTCACTCACTTCCTATGCGTCCTATCTGCTAAACATATACTACTGTATTACCTAAAGGGTTAAGCAGAGATGTACTAATGTACACCCAGAGTTTGCCGGTATGTTTAGTTCCCATGTAATAAGTAGGTAGCGATCACATTGCCACCGGGCACAACATGCTGACAATTCTGAATAGTATTAAGACTTAAAAAATTGGAGAAACGACAAATCACCGCAAGACAAGGGTATTACTCGTACCTACTTCATAAAAGTATAGTTTTATTTTAGACTAGATACATCTTTACATAAGTTAAGCAATTTACTAAGCTGCCGCCAAAACTACGCTTCTAAACCGACCCCTTCACCTTGGTAATTTCCCTGCGTCTGATGCGATTGGTTTTCACAAATTTTACCACATAAGTAGGTATAATATTACCACATCCAACCACATATATTTATTTACTCAGCATTAATTGATATGAGTAATACCCAGCATTGGTTTTTACTAAAACCATCGACCTCCCAAGGACGTTACAATAAGAGGAAAAATTACAGCATTATTTCAAAGAAACTAACAAATTCATCATCGTGACAGTGATTCCGGGCCCCGTTGAGTAATTCTGATGTCATTTTGAGGTCAAAACTATCGCGATTTCTTTTAGTGAATTACTCGATAATTAATGTGAAGTTTGTAACAGCTTATTATTATGCAGTATGGTAACATGCTTGAAGGATAGAAATAAGTCAATGAATCGGGAATAGTAGGTACCTAAGGCATTACTCAAAATCCAATGCGCAAATGGTGGTTCCATTTGCGCTGGTTCTATTTTTACTTGACTTCACGTCAGCCTCTTCATATTTATTAATATTTTATCAATGTATACCCAAACTAATTTTCATTGTCGTTAATAAGGCTTTAAATGATTTATTAAACAAGCAAGAACTAATTACGTTTGTAGGTGTTATTGAACGCTCGCCCACACATGGCGCCGCCTACGATGTTCTGGTGCGTACCAATAGTCGATCCTTTTGATAAGGTGACGTGTTCCAGAAATAAAAATATTTTTAATAACCTCGATACATAAACGAAAATACCTACCTTTAATATGTCTGGGAGTTAATTTTGTAAAATTACTCTTACTTACGCCTTTTTCGACGGCAAAAGGAAAATAGTCTAGGCAGAGTGTAAACTCTCTAGCTTTAAATTAAATTGGCGTGAAATACGTCTATGTATTTCTATTTTGCAGTCTTTAATAATAGACGACGTCTGTGGTCTAGTGGTTCGAGTACCGGACTGCTGATCACGAGGTCGGGTTCGATTCCCACAGTACACAAATATTTATGTGATGAATATAAGTTTTTGTGTTTGTCTGGGCGTTTCTTATGTATTATAATTATGTATTTACAAAAAAAAAGTATATAAGTATTATATCCATTGTCTAGTACCCATAGTACAAGCTCTGCTTAGTTTGGGACTAGATGGTGCTGTGTAAAAAATGTCCCAAGATATTTATTTATTATGAATATAATGTATTATTCGATACAGGATCGAAAATATCGTGGGAAGAAAATAGTCTCCCTTTTATGGAGTGACTTCAAAAGCCAAGATTTATCATGACCCTCCCGGCGAATCCTACGACCTATATATCTCAGTAATCGCTCCCTAAGCAAACGCACAGACATCAAACATAATCAACGCATTTAAAAAGAAAATCGTTTCATTCGTGTCGCCCCTCTGCGTAATCCCTGTCCATTTCCCTATACAAAGTCAAACAATCTCAAACATCTAAAGGTCCCAATGAAACAATTCCATTTTTCCTTTGGAAAATCTCATAAATTTGATGTTAAGTAAATGATGTCTCCCGGTGAATTAGGCTGTGTCGATACAATGCGTCCCCCGCCCGCCTCGCGCCTCGCCTGCCATTCAATATGAGTGAATAGCATTATTGTCATTGTTACATCAAAAGATCTAGCCTCCTCCGAGAGACCTTATGAAATTACTGACCGAAATAAATTAATCAGAAACGTTAATAAGATTAGTAGCGTAGCGCGCGGTCGCGGCTCTATGCGCTGAAATAGTCAAGTTGTGAATGAAATATTAAACAATAGTTCATAATTATCGACTAAAGGAGGTCAAAGATGTTTGAGAATTAAGCTTTTTTTTTTTTCTTCTAAACCATAAATTTCTCTCATATCCTAAGAAATCATGCCAATGCTGATTTGAACGACAGTTGAGTGCTTTAACCGCATATCACTGCTGAATTCTATTTGGTTTTCTCACTAAGATTTTAGATACTACCTTTTCACTAAGCATTCAGTATTCTGCTATCGTGTCGTGAAGCTAAGTAAATCAAATAAATTATAATAACAACAATTCCATCGCTCCGTCTGAGAATATCTTATATTGATTCATTCAGACACTATATTTAGACACTTGCTAACTATAATACTTACACGTTTACAACGGATAACTTCAATTTAAATACGGTTTCGATCACCAAATCGTTAGTGCCAAGATACATCTTATGATAGCCTCGGGGGACGTCCGTGAGTCCATTACTATTAAAAGAGGGTTATCCATCATCCGCGGTATATCGATTGCCCCCGGCGAATGTTCACTCGATACAAAATCGACTAACATCGGTCAAACGCTATTCGACTAGACGCATTTCCCTATTCGTATCAATCACGTGTAAAGCGATTTTGCGGAGCGGACTTTCAACGCGGTTGGGAAAAAATGGGGGAATATATCGCTTGTAAAGGATTTTCACTATTTGGTATTACGACCTTTTTGTACCTACCATTCTGTACAATATTGTTATAAATTTCGACTTTTGTAAATAAAGACACAATTTTGTAAGATACTAGTCGTTGTGCTGCAAAGAGGTATTTGCGTACCCATCAGGATTAGCGATTGCGTAATCATCATATTGCGATTTTGGATAGATCAGATGCAATAAGGACACCGGTGGGTATTTAAGTAACAAATAAAAGTTAGCACCCGTGACCATTATTCAAGCTTTTTTTTAAGCTTTTAGGTTTTCAGGCTGAGGATTTCCTAGAAAAACCCAACAACACTTTTCCTCAGGCAGTATCAATATAAAATAATGTTAAAAATTAACATGTTTATACATGAATACTACATATTATTTATCAGTTATTATAATCGGCGTTTTTGGGGAATGTTTGCAAGTACGGGTATAGATACGCATGCGATAGTATTGTATGTTTTTCTTTGACTTTCGGAGAAGCGAGGAAGTTGCGAACCCACCCTTTGTTTAACTGGTACTTACATCCAAGAGAAAACAACATTGATAAAACAATGGCTTTTGTAACACAGCTAATTGTTACAATACACAGAACTTTACAACTTGGAGAGATTTGTGGGTAGGCTAAACCGCGATCGATCAGGCTGTGGGGTTGTGGATTAGTATATGCTTTTCACGGTCAGGCTATGGATGGGTAAAAATGTATCCGTGCAGTCGTTTCAATTAACTCAATAGTAATGTTTGATGTGGCTTAATATTAGTAGCCACTTCTGGTTATTCTGAAAGTTTACCCCAACCCAACATGCAGATTGGGAAAAGGTTAAGCACCTAGTAACTCGGAAATCGAAATGTTATAAACCTCGACACCTGCCGATTTGCCGCAAAAGCATTGGATTTATTTATTTTGAATCTACATTTGAGAGAATCTCGTGATACGTTGCACGTGTCCCATTCTACGGAGACAAAGAGAGGTTAGCGGGGAGATATTTGACACTGTTTGTTTGTAGGGCTGCCATTCAGACGAGTTTCCCCGAA
This sequence comes from Acronicta psi, assembly GCA_946251955.1. Classification (NCBI taxonomy): domain Eukaryota; kingdom Metazoa; phylum Arthropoda; class Insecta; order Lepidoptera; family Noctuidae; genus Acronicta; species Acronicta psi. The sequence continues at coordinate 554,128 of OX276475.1, read as the reverse complement.
TTGTTACTAATGATGACTATGTACCAGCAGGGTTTTTACGAAAACTTCCGGTAATACCCAACTATCAGAGGCGTTGCACTACACTCATTAAGCGTGCGATAAAAAAATCCGGATTCCAATAAATTTATTAGTCATACTGTTTTCTCGAGTTTAATAATATGATACCGATGGCAACCCTGTGTTTAGGGAGGAGGGGCCATCTGAATAAATCCTGTTTCAGACGCGCCTTGCCAGTCGCTCCGATAGACTGTCTAGCCGACGATGCAAGTCTGAGTCGGAAGGAAATTCTTTTGACTGTGTCAGCCATGTTTTGGAGAATCAATAGGTACCTATGCAGATTATTTAGAAGCAAGATTTACGGGTATTCAGCCAGCAGAGCTCGCCGTTTGATTATTTATAATACTAGATGTTGCATGCAGTTTTACCCTCATCCCAAAAGACTTTCTGAAACCAAAAAAGGTACCTCCTTCTTTGAGATTCTGGCTATACAAAAATTTATCACAATCGGTTTATACTTCAGCGGTTTCTGTACTACATACACAAATTTGTGAATTTATAATTATTAGTTTGGATATTAATTATCCTCACTCATGGAGGCTATGTGATTTCTAGCAAAATCCTATTTATAATCAGTAGTACGAAAGTACTTTAATACAAAACATTAACGTGGAACTTCTGTACACACAAAGAAAGTGTTAGTCGGTTTCTCCAATAAAAGAATTGAAACCTAACTAGATGCCAAGTACTGTAAAAGGTGCTTCAAGCTTACCTAAGAGTACTTACAAGTTACAACGGAACAATACGTACGTTTAACAAGTTTAAATAGAAAAAAATGTGTTACAACATAACATGACGTCTGAATACAGACGTGATGGGGTCAGGGCAGAGGCGTACCTACTGCTGCGGACCTGCAGTTCACCAGTAGCCGGCTGCCATAGTTATAATCTATTTAAAAATGTGACTCTTTTATCTCGACAGATATGGGTATTAATATTTTATGTATGTAAGTCAATGTCCACAAACAACCAAGTGGTATTCTTCGGGTTTTCCAAATCTATAATAATATTTACGTACATTAAAAAGATTGCTGTTCACAGAAAATACACAATTTAAAGAACTAATATACATATAAGAGTTTCTTTTGGTATTTTCAAAGTTCGTCACACACACAGCCGAAGATAAAGAATAACCGTCTCTTCTTCAAGGACATTCATGAATGATTTATAATAATATTTTTACTACAACGAAATTATGAAACGAACCATTTATTGTTCGCCAAGTTGCAGAAGTAGATAGTCACTTCAGTTCAAGACGGAAATAAAGCCATCACATCGTTTCCCGTCTATGTGAGGGCAGTAAACATTTTTACAGTCACGATTATTACTGCTCGCTATAACAAGTCGTACGTTTGTATCATTTGCAGATCGTTCGCGGCACGCAGTTCTGTTTTTTACAGAACATTGTTACGCAAGTTTACGATTGCAGGGGTGAAAAATGGTTAGCTGACAGTAAAGTATAAAGTAAGCGAACAACCTCGCTGATGTGTGGCGACACTGACAAACAGCTTTCACGCTGGACTCGTTAAAATAGAAACTTTTTTTACACGAGTTAACGCTAGATACATTTACACGGAGGCACATGGGATTGGCTTTATCAAACTTTACTTTTTTTTTACTGTTACAATTGTTAGTGTGCCAGTGCCGTGTTAGCTAGTTAAAGTTGGCAACAGCTTGTAGCGGAGATAGATATGTGAAAAATGTTTTTGTTACAAGATGTCATCACCTACGTATACATATATGTATTATGTACCTATATGAAAGAATTTGACCATCCCTATCTCTCACGTAAACGCAATCTTCACCTAAATGCATTGTAACTTTCATAGTAACAGATATAATAACTTATTATTATAAAAAGTTCACAATTCCAAGGAATGTTTCACCAAAAGTTTAATAATCTATATAAATAGAAATGAACCGCCGATATTTCTGTACGCGCATATCTTCCTAACAACTGCACCAAATTGAATAATTATTTTTTGTGTTAATTATTGTCGGGACAAGATTTGTGTGTATTTTATTTAAATCCACCGGTATACGCAGGCGAAGCTGCGCACGGGTCGCTAGTATAAAATATTTATGCACTACATCGGTATAACAAGGAAATTGAAATTAGGTGAAACATGCAGTAAGTGTGAGTCAGGAAAATTGGTGTCACCGAAAACTGTGGCCTGTGTATCTCTTCTTCCTCTTTCCCTCACTGCTGAGGATCGCAATCATATGTTGCTTGCTTCCACAGACTGCGATCATAAGATGTGTGGACCGCACGATGCATGCTGCCGCCAACCGACTTCCTCGCCACATCCGACCATCTTGTAGGTGCCCTACCCTTAGCACGTCTGCCTTCTACTTGACCCAAGATAAAACCTGTGTATACTGGGATTATAATCAAAGGCAAAACATATTATGTAGATTAGAATCAACAGAAGCACAGCGTTATTTAAGCGTTTATTGGAATTATTTTGCCACGAACGTCATGCTAATCATAATAAAATTATTCCTGGCAAATAATTATTTCTATAAATAGTAATAGCGTGTGATGGCACTCAAAAATGATTCCTTTGTGTGTCACTATTCTGTTATACATAACAATGAAGTAAGTAGAGTTTCTTATTTTCATACACGTGTTGCGTCACTTCATGCAAACGTCATTAATGCCATCACACGATGCCAGTGTCGTACCAAGACATGACGTCATAAGGGGCTCGTCCGTATTTAGTCACGTCATGCAACTGCCCACAAATACGCAGTGACGCATGTTTAATGGATTCGCATCGTCTCATGCGAAACAAAAACAGATGACAATGCGTTCTTAGAAGATCAATGACTCAATATCAAATAAACCCAAGTCCAAATATATTTGACCTAGTTGTATCATCATCATTAGGTACTTTCCTCCATATCCAGATTTCACCTACTGCTTGGCAATAGACCTTCTCACAGTTTAAGCCATCAGTTGTATATTATATCCCTAATTACATATTCATACCTTTTACAATTTCATTTTTGCAAATACCAGCACATTGTCTTGAGTTATAAACAAAAGTTTCATTAAAAATGTGAAACAATTACCTAGATATTTTTCAAATAACTAATTAAGAGAGGTAGGGCACAGCCATTATGGCTCAAATCTGGAGCAGCCCATCTGGGGAAGTACCTCCACCTTGCAGAAAACTGCAGCCAAATAATACACTTTATTGTGTGTTGTGTTCCTGCAGTGAGTAAGGTCGCCAGATCTCCTTCTAAGGATGGCTGCGCTGGCAGCAAGAGGAATATTCCCTAAAACTGTCGGCGCAGTGAATCCTCCATAAACCTCTAAGAGGTTTTTAGGGTCGGCAACACGCGAGTGATACGGATATTGTGTTTCAAGCGTCCATAGGCTACGGAAAAGACTATACTCTATGGGCTACGGTAACCGCTTACCATCAGGCGGGCCGTATGCTCTTTTGTCACCTTAGTGCTATTAAAAAAAAACCTGAACCCTGTAGATTAAATTGATTAAAGTGGTAACCAATTTAAATTATATTAAAATAAATTTTATTTAGATCTCACTACTTACATTCATTATGTATAATTGTATATTCCGTATAAGGTAGCATATTACTTATAGTTTGAGCAATGTCACTGTTAAATTACGCATAGGTACTTAAATACTTATCTCGTTTAAAAATACTCAACTTTCAAAGCATTTTGGATTGTAAAGGAAAAATGCCTAAAAAATATTTGTGACCATCACTCTCGTAACAGATAAAAATTAATACAACATAGTTTCGCGATAACAAAAAAATTATAAAGTCAAAGTTTTATTTAAAACTGTGACACTTCCCAAACATTGAAAACAATTTTAGGTGGTTTTAAGCCATTTTTAGTCAAACACCGGTTTGGGTTTGAAATGGAATTCTGTGGTTATAATATATTACCTTAAACCACATAAGTACACAACCATATTTGACGGCGCAAATATCATCTGCATGTTCCTCTCTAATTCCAACACGAGTTGTATATAAATACTACCTATTTGTGCAAGTGCATTATTTTATATTATAATATATTAATTATCACTGTCATATTTCCCTAATAAATATTAGCTGGGAATTCCAGAACAAAATTTTCGGTCTTATACAAGAGGTAAACCGCAGTAGGTTAGGCGTGGAGGGCATTTGATTAAACAGTATCAAACATGGAATACTAACCTGGAGTTCAACTATATGTGTGAGTCATCTTTATGTAAATTAATGTCTTAATCGTAACTATGTAATTTTAAAAGTTTTAATAAAGATACATACATAATACACACATGTAAATATATAAAATTTTAAATTAAAAAAATACAACCCGACTACGAAACAGATCTGTTATGTCCAACTTATGACCGTGACCATAAAAATACAGCCGCAACGGAGCAGAGCTGGGCTTAGCTGTTAGTGATAAAAAAGGTGAAATAGTATAAATATAATATTTTCCTTGACTGACTCATACGTAGAACAATGGTCAGCTCAGTGCATGTTTGGTGCATCTAAACCATTTTGTGTACAATAATGGAACTGGTAGGAAGCGGTTCACCTTATATGGTCTGATGCACGCAACACAACACCCGTCAGTTCCGTTCCGATAAACAATTAAGATTCAAGTAGCCCAAGACTTGAGACGTCACACTTGAGATGACGAGATTGTGGTGACCGCCGTCGGCTCTTCACCAACACAAAAGGCATACGCCGAAGAGCCCTCTTAATATTTTGGGTGTTTGATTAGGATAGCTGTTCCCAAGGCCCGCGGTTTTACTGGCGTTTACCTATTTTTTTCCAATCCGTGGGAATTTCCCAAAATCCTTTCTTAGCGGATGCCTACGTCATGATTACTATCTGTATGTCAAATTTAAGAGCAATCCGTTCTGTGGTTTAAACTGTGCTTCCATATGCGCCCGCCTATTTACGCCTGCTTTTTAGATTTGTCTAAAGCCTTCGACCTGGATTGTTATGAGGTCCTGTGGGATAAGCTACTTGAACGAAATGTACCTACGGAACTGGTAGACATATTTAAGTTCTGGTATGACAATCAAATAAATGTCGTTAAATGGGTGGATCGCTTGTCTGAGTGCTATAAATTGGAGTGTGGTGTGAGGCAGGGGGGGATATCTTCCCCCACGCTTTATAATGTTTATATGGACAACCTGACTGTCGAGCTCAGCAGCATGCATGTGGGCTGTCACATTGATGGTGTCGCTGTCAATAATCTAAGTTATGCTGATGACATGGTGCTGCTGAGCCCGTCAATAGGGGCCCTTCGCAAGCTATTGCAAGTCTGTGAGCGGTATGCTGAGAGTCATGGTCTCAAGTATAATGCGGCCAAGAGTGAGTGTATGTATTTCGGCTTCGGTGATAAAATCCCATATGAACCGCCACCTCTTTCCCTTAGCGGTTCTGTTCTCACGCGAGTAAAGCGATTTAAATATCTAGGGCATATTATCACCGATGACCTGAAGGACAATGAGGATATTGAGCGTGAACGCAGAGCGCTGGCTGTTCGGGGTAATATGTTGGCTCGCAGGTTTGCTCGTTGTTCGGCTAAGGTGAAGTTAACTCTATTCAAAGCATATTGTCAATCATTCTACACGAGCAGCCTGTGGGTTAACTACACTCAAAAGGCATACAGCACTCTGCGGGTACAATACAATAACATCTTCAGAAGAATCGCGGCAACCGCAATAGCATCTATTGCGGTTGCCGCGATTCTGCAGTGCGTCAGCGATGTTTGCCAAAGCGCATACGGATGACTTCTACGCAATAAGACGCAAGCGGGTGCCATCGCTATTTGGCAGAGTGCGTGGCGGCAGCAATGATATCCTGAAGATAATATCCAACAAGTATCGGTGTCCCATGCACTCGCTCTGGGTAAGGATTGTGGTTGGGACGGTGAAATAGATTACATTCGTACTAACATAGTTATAAGTGTCAATTGTTACTAACCATTAATGGATTATTTTATCTGAATAAAAAAAATATTATTATATTATTATTATTATATGAAATTACCTATATTAATTGCTGCAAAAAGACCTAGTAAAGTCAATGTACAAAACCTTTAGGGTTACAAAACCTAATAATAGATGTCGCCATATCCTAACTGACAACCTCTGAGAAGAAATGCCGAACCAAACCTAGATATCATGGTCTGTTCTTAAGTTGGTATAGACGTAGTATTTATTTTTTGTATCAGAAATGTGTAACAATATAGGAAAAAGTCTGCAATGGCCTTTTGAGGAAAGAGCCATAGATATGTAGATTAATCAGTCAGTCACACTTTCCTTTTATATAAAATGACTGATCTGGCAGCATGGGGCAAAGTCGTACATGTATGCAATAAGTACAAAAATCCATTTTAGATACCTGATTCCTATGCACTGAAAAAAGTCACAAACGCATAATATTATGCTTGTGCGTATGAGTGGGACCCGCAGCAGTCCTCGCTGTCCCGTCCTCCTCAGTTCAGTACCCCGAACGTCGTCGGGATTTCCTTTTTCTGTATTTTATTTTTACCAACACAAATCAACGCAATTAATAAATAATTTGCGTTATAAAAAACAATGATGTAAACTGTGGGCAAAACCAGAACGCTCGCAAAATAAACAAATACATTACACTTAGTTACGGAAAATACGGTCCGATGTGCAATATGTGACCTAATATGACATGCATGAGACCTGTTGCATTATTTCACGACTTATGTCATTGATATAACCTTTTATCGAACAATGAGTTTATGACACACATACCTAATGTTAATAAAATACAACTAGGTAAGTATTTTATTCCAGAAAAAAGGTGCAACATATTTTAAGGCACACTACGTGCGTGTAGATACTGAAACACCCACCTCTAACACGGTTTTCAATGATATATTACCCAAATGAAATGGTATAGAGAGGCCTATCACTTCAATTAAGAAAAATCCCCAGCAATACTACGTTCCAGACGTTTCAGTTTCGTTTCAGTAAGTAATAAGGGTTTACAAGCTTACTTGCAATAACTGTTAGTAACTTGTCCTTTTCAAAATTTGCAAACCATTTTTAACTAACTACTATAATAGTATCCGAATGTCTAAAATGTGTCATATTTTTATTTTATAAGTTAAACACCTTTTACATGCAAATATAAATTCCCCAACCCCGGGTACAATAAACTCTGCTATAAAGTTTTATCCCGTCAGACTGGAGCTGTCTCAAAATAGAAACGTATAAAAGAACAACCAAGAAATAAGGTATTCGTGGCCGCAACACTTGCAGTTGGCGGGTGGAGAACAGTCACTAGCTTGTTTATACCCACATTTACAATAACGTTCGCGTTATGCAGCAAGCTGTGGAAATGTACACAAAAATCCCCAGTTCCACGTTGCTTTGTATAAAGCGTATTGTTATGGGAATATGAATTTTCCCTAATCACAATAAAAACTGAAAACGGAGAATTTGAGTTATTTCCCGTTTTTTATCATTCGGACAACTCCACTGTCATATTAGGGAAAATCCAAATTCGTATAGATTGTAAAACATTATAGGTACTTATTATCTCACATCTCACATTCTTGTTGCATGATTTTCAGTATTTTTCAGATTTTAAGTTAGTACCTACATGTAACGCAGTCGGGTTTTTTATTTCATTATCATTTATCGAAATCAGTTGAGCCATTGAGTAGTTATCAGCAGACATAGGAACGGACATGGATTCATTTAGGTCAAACACGTAACCCTCCTACGGCAGTCGAGTAAAACCCAAAAATTTAGGAAAGGTAGGGCACGGCCATTTTGGCTCAAAATTGGAGCAGCCCGTCTGGGGAAGTACCGCCACCTTACAGAAAACTGGAGTCAAATAACACACTTTAATGTGTGTTGTGTTCCTGCAGTGAGCAAGGTCGCCAGAGCTCCTTCTAAGGATGCGCTGCGCTGGCAGCAAGATGAATATGCAAATACATTGCTCGGTGTTCCACCTGGGAATCGAACTCAGTAGCAGTTACGCTTAAGACCACTAGACCTATGAGGCAGTTTCCCCAAGTAGAAATTTAGCCTGTCTGTCTGTCATCGTCGGTACATTACTTGGGTACACACTACACAGTCTTTTAGTACAAAGTTTCGATAGGCGAAGTTACGCATTGATTTTTACTAAGTAATCAGTTTCCTCGTACCTATTTATCGAAATACTAGCTGTGCCCGCGGCTCGGCACGGCATGGATCCTAATGATCATGACCTTACTTATGATGTTAAATAGACATAACCTTAGTTATTTTAATAAAGGATTGCTTAAGAAAATAGCCATAACCTTCTTCAAGATTTGTCGATCTTCAAATGATAATTAATATTTTTGACATTTTTACAGAATCTTCTAGTCCTAAACTAAGCAGTGCTTGTACTACAGGTACTCGACAATGGATATGATACTTGTATCCTTTTTTTTGTAAATACATACTGATAATTAATAAGAAACCCCCAGACAAACACTTGTCCTGGGGCGATAGAAAACACGACCTCGTGATCAGCACTCAAGCTGAGATTCAGAAAAGAGACTCAGCATGAACTTACGCAAATTGTAATACAAATTTGACATACGGAAGCCTTACTTTACGCTGAGCATCGTCTCTGAATGTTAGCCTCAGACTAGTAGTGCCTTAGCGCGTTCGAACAAACTAACTCATCAGCTTTATTATATTTATATAGATAATTCGGAGTAGCCACATTAATATTTCCCCGAACTCTAATATAGAACTTTGGGAAATACGCGATGATTTAAAACATTATAAAAATACCAGGGTATAACAGATACTTTCCCCGCGACCGCAAAACAGTTGTTTCTACACACATTTGCCTGCTTTTTTTAAACTGGTAATTCCATTATCCGAGTTTTTTTAAGTTTCATTGTACGACTATAGTGGTGATTCGCCCGGGCTTTTGTGGTTATTGGTTTCTTTTACGGGAGTATTGTATATACACCATTGTTTAGTTTTGCTGTTTTGTTTCTTATTTGTCCTTGTTTTGCGAAATCATTATTAAATATCTATGGACAAGTATTTTCGTGGGTACCTACTAATAACTGCTAATTATTATGATGCAATAACAGTTTATTTATACGGAACTAGCTTGGAGGAGGTACCCAACATGAAGCACCTAAATAACCTGGCTGGCTTCCCCTGGTTTTGCATGTTCAGCCCTCTAAGTTACAGCTCTTTCTAAAGAAGCCTTTTTTCTAGTGACAATTACATTATAATCTGTACAGCACTTTCTTAGATTAGCACGAAAAAACACAAACTCAGCGCGGGGCTGGGTACTAACTTATAATATGTGGTGATCGTAACCCGTGACTGTCTTGTTGGTCTAGTAGTCGATGGTTGGTAGGGTTCGATTTCCAGGTCGAGCAATTTGGTGAAATTCCCAGTAGCAGCTCGGAGTTTGACTCGCCTCCTATTATGCGGTTGAACTCTGGATGTACAAATGTACATATTGTGCATTGCACCTCTGCCTAACCTTTCGGGGAATACAGCCGTGATGGTATGACACACGCAACTAAGCGATTTGACATCGTTCGTAGACGCAGATAAATGATACATATAATTATTATGCTCATTACGTAGTGGTACGCAAATAGTAGTGCGTATTCTCAGCACGGCGCCTGACAGAAAACCCACCAGCTATCGTTATTTCAACGTAAAGTCGTGAAAACAGATAGGATATCCAATCAGAACACACACGTCTCCCTTCAGTCGGTTTGTGACACAATGAACAGCTGTCTGTATTGACATCACACACGTATTTATTTTAAGTAAATCAGAGACTATAACTTGTTTAACAAACATAGTTCTGTGATTTCAATGCGATTAACCAACAGATAACTACATAGTTTCTTTTTTACGCGCGTGTTAATCTGTACCTATTCCGTTCGTCTATTTGTTGGGTGAACATCTCCAATACGAAGAATGAAGACCATGATCATGTGAGTACTTTCTTCCTTTCTTGCATGTAAAGCATGTTACTTTTATACAGGTGTTTGTTTACGTACTTATATGTATGAGCTACGAGTCTGTGTAGGTTAGTATGAGCCGTGGTATTATAATGCCATACAGGTACTTAACAAAGGACGTGGCGCCAGTGACGGATAAGTGGAAGGGGTATCGTTTGTCTTGGTATGGGCACGTGATAAGGAGGGATGGCATTAAATGTTGAAGGACGGAGAGATAGAGGAAGGCCAAAGAAAAGATGGATTGATTGTGTTAAGGTCGATATGATAGAAAATGTAGTCGCCATTTTCCCATGGAATGGAAGTCTTGAAATATATATAAAATATTGCACCACCTGTAGGCACCTGTCGTCTGCACGTCCTCTTCTTTTTTCTTTATATCAATTGTCAAGTGCGTCGTAATGCAGTTTGAGGTTGTGACATCTTTTCTGGCAATGTGACCAAAACCATTTTCTGGGTAAACTTCGTGTCGGAAAATCCGGGAAGGGCATGCCCTAAAATATATACGCAGACCTTATTGGGTAGTAATAACACTTTTCCCAACCTCGGAATAGACCTTCCAAACCTCGTGTACCGAAACAGCATAACTCGAAAGAAACCATTTCAAAAGCCCTGAAGCATACAACTGCTCTCTATTCTCTGCTATTATCGAACTCCTAGTTTACATTACACAATTTTCCAAGAGATCTGACTGGCTGGCGAGCACCCTTAATTTTCCAAGAAATGTGGCGACCACCCTTTTATGTCAGAGTTCGTCGTAAAGCACTTTTGTGCGTGTTTATATTGTGCGCGTTAGAGACAGGTCCCCCTCGCAGTTGCCGTGGCTCTAGCAAGCCGCAATCGATAGGTTGGTAACGCATCAGCAAACCTTTTGGTGTTGCAGTTTTCCATGTGCTACGTACCATAATGTTGCTCGTCTTCTCTTTTGACTAAAAACAAACGTCTTACAAAGGCTAGCCATCGACTGGACACTGCTCCATTTATCAATGCCGCTTGATAGTCAAACTGTAGCTAAGTAAGAAAGCTGCTTCATCATAATTTTCCTGACGCGGGCTTTTTACTTTGGCGGCGCGCCAAGGGGAGATGACTGCATGACTCAGCGGTGCTACACCATTCTCCTAGCTTGCCAACTGACCGATAGTTTTTTCCATTCAGTAGTGTTATTAATTTTATTTGTTTTTTTAGTCTAGCTATCCTTTAATGTACATATTTTAACGAAATTAGTTGCGAATGCTTTAAAATCTGTCTCTATACACATAACCAAGACACACACACAGGCGTTTAGTTTTTATGTAGAATTGACAATGATTATCAAAAACTTATTATTTAAATATTTCTACAAAATGTTTTCATGCTAACTTTCTGATTAATAATAAATATTATAATTATAAATAAGAACTTTATGTACCTATGTGTCGTAAAAAACTAAGTATAGAAATGTTGTTTACTTCATACTACTGCTAAGCAGAAACTGACTGGTCAAGCTGTGCCTAGTATATCTTTCTGGGAATGTAACGTTTTGTGAGTAGGTAAATTAGCTTGCGGTAACTAATAAAATACTAAAATATAAATTTAATATAATTGCATTATAGTGAAATGATTGAGGAAAGCTGAAATTGGGGCGTACCGGGGAAAGTCTAAGTTACAAGTAAATAACAATTATAACCTCTTGTTTTGTGTCATTGGTTTTATTTGAAAAATTATAAAAAAAATGTTTTTTTATGGTTACACTAAAGAAGCACAGTTTTATACGTTTATTTATCTAAAAAGTTACAGAAGTCAGAATAAATACTTTAATTACATCTAGAATCCCTAAAACCGGCAGCCTGTTGAAATTTTCCCCTCGTAAACGCAAAAGGATGAGTATCAAAGCTAGTAGCCTCAAATATAGAAAGAGCAAATAATAATAAAATAGCCGTAATTTAAATTATTATTTTTATAAATAAAATAGTTATTGTGAACTGTGACAAATATTACGCGAATATTAGACATTGAAAACTACTTTTTTACGAATCGTAACGCGCCGTGTCATAGTATTTAAATCAACAATATTTTGTCTACAAATGAATCCTATAGCCTGCTATATCCCGTGCACAAAACATATGTATTTTGACTGTAAACAATGACCTGGATGAACATTGATAGCTTTAGTAAATAAAAGTGTGAAAACGTCAACAATTTAACACATCTACATAAATTCATTGAAGCCATTGTGACTCCATCTGAATTGTATTTTATCGTTGAGCACGTAATAGGTTATCGACTTTTATGCCCCTACCTACATAGCTACTTTATTCAATATAATTTTATCTCTGGAACACTAATTATGCTATATTTGTAGCTGGCCCAGGGTGTACGAAGTTTACGGGGCTATCTCGATTAAATTTTAGTCGAAAGCCTTCTTATTGGTAAATTCTCAAATTAGCCCGGACGAACAAATAATCAGCGTGTGGTGGCGCATTTTAAAATAAAGTATTATTAAAACTATGAGTATAACTATGTTGCGGTAATAAATAGATAACGCCTGTAAAGGATTCAGCTTATCATAGTCAACTGCTATCACATTGCAACCGACAGCAAAATATGCAGTACCTACGACACGTTACAGGAAAAATGTTGCGTAAATAAACTTTGAAAAGCACGTCCAATTTCCAAGCAATTTAGCCGGACATGAGTCAATTACCGCTCTAGAGAACTGCGAACGCGAATTACTACGTTTTACTATCAGTTTACAAACAATGGATGAGGAAAATATATAAAAAACATTGTAGGTACATACACATTGACGGACTGGCGGTGAAAAAATATAGGTATAGCTAAGAGGACATCATGCATGCCTTCAGTTTCTTGAAATTTGGCCGAAGTAAATGATTGCATTTACGTTTCTTTACATGTGTCTCGAAATACATCAGATTTAGGTACTTTTCTTTTTTCTATTTCAATAATCAAAAAAGCAAAATGAACCCAAAATGTTTCAGTGAAACTGAATTTTGTGTTATTGTGTTTCCCAGCAATGCGCAAGAATTATTACATCGATGAAAAATCTAAAGATATTCGATGAGAGAAATACAAGCAGAAATTTGTACCACGTCTCCCTCGCGAAAAGAATGCAATTCCAAACTATACACTAAGAACGAACAAAAACGAAAAGCTTGTAAAAGACACAAAAGTGAAATCAATTCGTATCCAGGCCTGCAGTCCGCAAGCCAGGAATTGATTCGGAACGTCGTGCAAATGCCCCTAGCTGCCCCTCGCTGCATTCTATAGACCGGCCTCCATGTTGGACGAAATGTGAACAATGGACCGCCATAAAACTTTATAGGTCCTTACTATCGTGTCGCTCGTAAATCGCTTAGCGTGTGCCGTGCTTAATAGCACCGCTTTGCTTTATGCTGCCTTAGTACAGCCAACACGAGCTTGCTTAATATTAATAATAACGAAACATTTCTAAGAACCAACCAGATCAATATTATTTGAAACATTAATAAAAACCATTTAGATATATGAATTATAATATATGAAATATGTCTCAATCCGCATTTACCGTTCCTCTGGGTCCAAAAAATGAACCGTCAGCTAATTGATAGCGAGGCCGACCGCTCTGGGTACGTTGTTCGTAAATGCACCATCCATCCTATCAGCCCACTGCTGAACAAAGGCCTCCGGCCTCCCCAATAGGCTTCCACAAGGACCAGCCATATACAACCTGCGTCAAAGGACTTCTAACTTTTACCAGTTCGTCTGTCCATCTTGTTAGAGGCCATGCGGTTTCTAAAGCGTGGAATGCATTACCGGAGTAAAATTGTTATAATATTTCATTCATCAATCACAATTGTGTGTGGAAGGAAATACTTTAATCCAAATACCTGGCATCTTACCTTTGCTGACAAACAGCGTCGTTGTATGTTAATTCCGATAAAATAAGATAGGTATAGGTTGGATTTTACTTGTTTCCAGGTAACGGAAACGATGACCTTGACAATAATTATTATTATGCATCTATTTATTGAAATTGCAGTACTCGTAATGAGTAATTGGATGAAAGAATTGCCATCCTGAGTGCACAAATAAAATAATAATTATGTCTATGTCTTACTATTCCTTCTTTCGAAAGCACGCCGATTCAAATCCTCTTGTTACTAGCTAATGTATTGTTTTGAAGATGCTAATTGCAGAACGGTTTTAAGGAATAGGCTATAGTGACGTGACTAATGAGATATTACCGTATTATCAGCAAATACAAAACAAACTATAAAAATTTCATTAAAATTAATTACTTGCATAATTAAAGGTTTTTCCACAAATTCTGTAGCAGCACTAGGTATCATTATTCTTTTTATCTATAAATTAAGCACTTAAAAACAAATTTTAACCTACAGCAACCGTGAGTTTAAAAATAAATGAGATATATCATTAAAACGAGCACTAGCGTGACACCATTTTGTTGAGTGCGGTTAGATTTGGAGCTCGTAACAATGGGAGCTTCGCACTATTCTTGGTATTTGCGCCGTTAGCTCGGGTTCAGGGTAGGATGTTAAGAGTAGGTTTTCCCACGGGTCGACCGCTATAGGGAAAACGTGTAAGAAATTGCTGGACTGCAATTATACTCTGTTATGAAAGGAAGGAATGTTAACTAGAGATGGGTCGTTGACAGTATTTCCCTTAACGAAACGTTAACGTTGATTTCCGTTCGTCAACTAGTTGATCAACTAGTTAAATTCGTCAACGAGTTAACGTACTTCTAATGTCAACTTGCAACGTAAACTGTTTATTGATATGAACGGTTTTTATTCAACGCTACTTTTATGTACGCTGCTTAGAGTTCAAACTGTATTAAATGACCGTCCCTCGCGACTTACGTTATTATTAACGTAAGTTTTTTAAATTTGCTCAGTTCGTTTCATTTGCGTTCTCGATTATTGAACGAGAAGAACGAGTTAAATTCATAAACGTCGTTGACGAATTCAACTAGTTGATTCATATACAGTTAACGTTAATACGTTGATATAAGATCAACGGTTGATTCAACTAGTTCGTTGATTCAACGCTCATCCCTAATGTTAACAGCGCAATCGTATGAAGCCTCACTTACCCGACTTGGCATTCCACAAGAAGAGTAATGTTTACTGAGAAAATGTCCCTTAGGCTTTGTTACCTCGTAGTTCCGAATTCCGGAATCATTTTATGTGCCGTAGCTTCGCTAAGTGAATATTTGCACTAAATTCAGTCATTGCAATATAAAAATGCTGCTGGATATTTATAGGGTAGGAGGAAAAGTGCTTTGTGGGTCACCAACCAGTGTGACATGGAATTTCCACTTAAGTTCAAATCGAACACACAATTATTGTTCTGGGAACAAAATGGAGGTCGTACAATAATACAGTAACTATAAATACGAAAGTAACTGTGTTTGTCTACCTCTTACCTTTTCACGTTTAAACCACATCAAAGATTTCTATAAAATGACAAGGAAAGGGATTTCATCCTGAGGAAGAATATAGTCTATATTTTATCTCAAAAAGTCCTCTGTGATACGAGGAAGCTTTAAGCCATAGCATGTTTTACATGATCCAGGAATTTAGATAATCATGTGTTGCTGTATGTTTTAATACGTACCATTGATCTAGTGGTCACAAGTGAAGCTGCTGGTCCTCAAGTCCTAGGTTCGAAAAGTCGGGCAAAGTTTTATTTGGTTTTTCTCTTTTCATTCTCAGTAGTAGCTCAAAATTCCGTGCAGTGAAGCGGCTTATGATTAAAAAAATGTAGGCACGTTATCAAATCAAAATCCTTACTGGTCCTTACTGGTCCTTACTAATATTATAAATGCGAAAGTAACTCTGTCTGTCTGTCTGTTTGTCTGTCTGTCTGTCTGTTTGTCTGTCTGTCTGTCTATCGTGCTTTCACACCAAAATTACTAAACCGATTTAAATGAAATTTGGTACACAGATAGTTTAGAGCCTGAGAAAGGACATTGGCTATACGGGTAAAATAAAAATTCTAAGAAATACCTAGACCAAGCGGCGAGGGGCCTAGGGCGAGGGGCCTGGGGCGAGGGGCCTAGGGCGAGGGGCCTAGGGCGAGTGGCCTAGGGCGAGGGGCCTAGGGCGAGGCCGCTGGCGGAAAGCTAGTTTAATATAAAATTTCAAAATCAACTGACGATGTAGACTTAATTCCATAATATAAAGCTTTAGAAGTCTTAAAAATGTTGAAAATTTAAATTAAGTAGCGACAATTTTAATTAAGATTTCTCAAACAAGAGTTGATGTCATCGCAGGCTAAGTATTTTTAAGTAATTAACTTTGAACTTGGGTTGGCAGATGACAGGGTCCAAGCTAGTTACGGACACTAGCTCCTGACTTTACACTAGAAAGAATCTCCTTCATAAGGAAACTTATTTAAAAGAGTAAACAAAGTTATGAAAGTTCAGTAAGTCTGAAATATTTGTTAAAAAAATATTTTAAAAGTTTATTAAAACGGGCTAGCCTACTTAACTAGCCTTAGTCCATGTATAGAACACTATTATGTATTAGACAATTATAAATTTATGGTCAATCGTATCCTGGATGCCAAGGGAAAATATAATCATGGCAAGCTTTTCGCAAAACACACACCAAAATCACACTATTCTACATAATAAATACCTTTTGAGTGACCACAGAGATTGAATATTTACGTGTAGCTAATGTTGTTATAACATATCATTAGCTTAGGTCATTGTTTGTACCTAATATCGGATGAGATCATTATCACGAAGCCTAAGCAAATAAACAGACCTCTTTTGACGGTATCCACAAGGATGCGCTTGACCCTCTTATCGCCAACAAAGTATTATCTCAAGATAATTTCGATAAAACGATACCCGAGAGCCAAATACGGTAAAACCCCAATGACATTGCACTAGGTAGTAGTATGGTCTGTGACCGCAGTCAGCTGTCACCGTGACTTGTGAATTGGCTCGAAGCAACGACCTACACAACCACGTCACAAGTCTTAGCACCAACGCCGATAACGGATGTTACTTTCAAACGATTCAGACTATACCCACTCCACTGCTGAAAGTGAGTGTCTTAATTGATTTTTTTTTATACACGAACCGGTTTAGTTTACTTCTGGCTATTTTAGGCGCGTCACTTTTCTGTGTGGTGGTTTTAGTAGGTAAAGAAAAAACCACTTCGTTGAGGTGACGATGATTAGTCCTTTTAGGTACCTAAGTTAGATGTTATGCGTCCGGATAAAACCGGACACATTCAGACTTTTTGGTTGCGTATCCGGCCAATCTCTATATTAAATCAAGTTATAATAATCAATCAGCCATGTTAGAAATCAGAGGTGCGTGATGCGTGTTTTGGGCTTGAACTGGGACAACATTTACTTACCGCAATATGACAATAACCAATAGTAGCAATAGCAAAGGCACGAGGTAACAAGAGAAAATACAAATATAAAATTTTGTGCTAAATTTTAGGCGCTTTCCAAACAATGCAAAAATATTCAAAACTTTTTATTTCCATAACTTTATTAAACGTAGGTTTAAATTCCTTTGTTGTCATACACAGCCAAAACAAAGGTTTTTTGTTATTACGCGTATGCCTATTATATTTTTATTTCTGAAAACACCTGACAGGCAAAACCAGAACAGGATTTCTTTGAACTTTTCTGCTTTTCTCGCATTCTTGGTAGTAGGTACATATTATCAGAATCAGAACAACACATTAATAGATAATCTACTGTCAGTACTCCATACTAAATAAATTACTTAAGTTGGATTTTAAAATGATACTCTTTTTGTGTTGTGCCGTTACGTTTAGGTATATGGATATTTATAAGTTATTTGGGAATTTTATTATCTTTTACTGACGGTGACTACATCATACAACGGAGAAACCCGCACTAAATTAGAATAAAATAAATTGCTTGTCGAAGCACTCCCACAAAGAAATGGGAGCGCGTTTTTCCAATGACGCGATAGTCCCAAAATCTGAATAACGAATGACGTAAAAAATGGGAAAGACAAATCTAATAAAAATAACAGTAGGTAAGCAAGAATATTAATAGAGGATAATTTAATAATTAAAATAATTTAATTAGGAAATCCGACAAATTCAGGGATTTTGGAACAGCCACAACGCTTACACCTACTAATGTATGGATTTATTGAAGTAGGTACAGCTGTATATGGAAAAGCTGACTGACCGACTGATTTATCAACAAGGTCGTACAACTGAACGGATTGCTCTCAAATTCGGCACACAAATAGTTGTTATGACGTAGACATCTGCTACGAAAGAATTTTGGTAAATTCCCATAAGCCTGGGAAAATTAGATAAACGTGCAACTGTGCTACCGGGAGTAGATTGATGTTATTGCACTTTTCCTTATCTAAATTAAAGTTAATAATGTAAAGGGTAATTATCCCTTTAAATTATTGGATATAGGTAAGGTTTGCCATGAAAAAAGCGCCTCCAGAAGATTCAAAATTTCATCATCCTTCGTAATTTTTATCAACCTACTGCAGGGCCTAAGCCTCCTCTGCTTAATTCCGTTCAACCCTGTATTGCGCCAATCTTGTTCAGGCCCCGACCCTCCTTGCAATCGATCTTCCAAACTTCGTGTTCCTACTCACGAGGGCCATTCCGTCAGGGATCTCCTCCATCATGCCATATTTGTGGAAAAACACTAAGGTAACGCCGCGGACCACGGCGGCACTCCGATGCCTTGAACATTGAGTTACTGCCGACTAATGTGATTTTTGCTCAGTAATATTATAACAGATTTGGTACATAGTTATCTATTGCATTTACTGTAAAACAATACTTCATTTACGTTACTATTACAAATAGTTATTATATATTACTTCTTAAAAAGACCGATCACGGTTTGATCTCATCAACATCCTGACACAACACGGATTGTCAGATCAACTCACTCAACACACCTTTAATCATTTTGTGAAATTACTTCAACTTACTGATTATGAATAAGTAATCTGCATGAAAAAAATATTAATCAGAGGTTAGTAACTTCTTCATTGTCGAGAATTTATTTAGGCATTACGGCGTCCCCCAGATTAACGCGGTGAAATAATGAATTTTCTTTTTCTTTTCTAGGTATTCCGTTGACTGCCGTTGAGTGCCATTAAACTTATTCTAATTAGGACAGTGCACATCAATACTATCGGTTACGCCGATGTATTGTTTTGTATAACCTTCATTCTATTACAACACTATCTGTGTTTGATTACATTCACGGGCGATAATGTCGGGTTTTCCACTCTGGGTAATACCCAATGCTAACATTTAAGTGTTGGTATTGCGCCTCGACCCTGTGATGTACTGAACAAGAATCATGTCCTAGTTTATTCCACCCACCTACCAGTGTTAGCAAAGCGCGAGCTACAGAAGTCAGACAATGTTCCATAGCTTTACGACGATACGTTACGTGACGAAAGTACCTAATTCCTTACCATCATCCTGGCTTTTCCAGCTACATATCTTTCGCCATGGCCCTTCACTGGTTAGTGGAATTGTAAGGACACCAAAAAGCTTGTGTTTATTTAACAATTGTGCCAGTTGAGACGGATTGCTAACAGTGATCTCGGAGGCACCGAGGAGTCTCGATGTGATAAGAATGGTCGCCATATGGACAACGGCAAGCGTACCTTAACGTTGCTGACATTTATTACTTAGCGACGAGACCCTCTTGCTATACTTACCTATACGAATTCATTTACTAAATCACAAAGTCTACCAATCCTCATTCGATGTCTCATCTGACTAGAACATTTTTTTTATGGAACAACAATCTCGAGTCTATTATACTATCACGCTTTTATACCGAAGGGTTTGGTAGAGGTCAGTGTGGTGAAGATTTAGGTCTAAAGTAAAAGAGTGCACTCCTCACTCAGCCGCGTTTGCGACCATTCGGCAGGTAGTTTGAAAAATAAATAAATACGTTACGAACAGATAATAATTAACATTTTGTTTTTATAAAAACCAAAGAACCCTAACGGGCACGTGTTTTATGTCACTCGTAAAATGTTATATTTATCAATACAAGGGGAAAACCGAAATTGTATCGCAGAGTGATTCTCCAACACGCGTAGACTAGTGAGTGAATCAGAATATTATACTACTATTACCACTAAGTACACAAACGAACTATTCCTCTCTTAGAGCAACACTCACTATCTGTAGTGTTGCCTTCGCGGAAAAGTAGGCACTGGGATAAAAATACCTACATCACATGACGATTAATCACAATACAAAAATGTCAGCGATGATTGTTTATGTATCATCGAGAATGTCGGTAGAAAAATATAAGGTTTTATCTTGTCATTGTATGAAATATCACAATGTTATGAGTCACCATAAACTGATATTATTGACATCCCTATTTACTAGTTGCTTTCCTGAAATAAACACGCAATAACTAGGTCATTTTATTTTGCGTTCGTTTTATTTGCTTGGCGGGTATATTAAAATATTTTCTAGACATGAAATTTTAAAATAGGGGTCCATTTCCTTCTAAGTGGAAAGCTATGACGTCAAACTTAAGCTCGCTGTACATGTGACTATCCTGCATTATAATGCTACATATATACTTATTAATATTCAATCCCATTTGGTTAGACTGGAAGCCGAACCCGACATAGTTATGTAGGACTTACCATTACCTATTTATTTGAATTAAAACGTAGTAGAAACACGTTCTAAGAATAACCCATAAAATAATGAATTATGTCTTTGTTTTTATTAAAACTTATCACAGAAATTTTGTTAAAGTAGGTAGGAATCTTAGTAACCACTTGTTATTATTAAAATTGCAATGTTGCATAAGATAAATACAAGTACTGAACTTTATTTATACCTAATTTCAGCTAGATAGATTAAGACACATTAATACTTGTTTTTATTCAATATATTTCCATTCATAAAAAATATGATTCTTTGTTATCTTGAACTTTAAGTGCTCCTTGACAGATAAACTGAGAATATTCATAAATCATGTAAACAGTAAGATCACCGCTATGTTTATTCATAGATCGGTACTTTATGTATAGGCGTTTTATGAAAATGTATGCATACTACCTACGTGAATCTCTTTTTGCTTCTAAAATCGAATGACTTAGGTACTAACTACTTTTACTTTACAAACAGTACCTATGCCTTGCATATTTTAAAAGCAATCTTTGGGCGAATAATATTTTTAACAAACACTCAGTCGTATGGTGTTAAATTACGTGGTATGGTGTTAAATTACGTGGTGGTATTAAATTAATTATTTTAACAAACACTCAGTCGTATGGTGTTAAATTACGTAGGTATTCCTTTATACCGACTATAAAACGGCTCGTTATGAATCAAAAATCCATTTGTGCAACGCTGTTTCGTCCATTTTCGCACGTTTCCGCCATATTACCAGGCCCCGGCGGGCGCATCGATAACTACTCTGTGACATCACATGCCATGCCCAATATTACCGAGAATTAATGCAGATAATTCACGCAAATTAAAATGTTAAGCCTCTATTAACAAGTACAATCGACTACATCGAGTAAAACCAATTAGTTTGCGGGAATTGATTTATGATCAATTGATCATGTGCTAAATTCAATATGGCGCACGCGGACATGTATTTAGCGTTCGTGTTAGCAGGATAATATATAGGTAGAGTAGGTATTACACAAGTAAATGTATGCAGAAATAATACCTACCTGTTTGATAAAGCAGATACCGAAACAACCTTACAAGAATTTGTAGATTTTTCAAACCCGGCTTTATAACTTAAAAACTTTTAAGAAGGTATCTTTTTCCGCATGACATATGTAATTGAATTGCGATATAATCTTAAATAATTTTAACAAGATTCAACAAGCGTTGTGGTTTTTGGAAGCTTCTTCAAAATATTTATCGACCGGCTGCCGTCGCCATTTTTATAGGTATTTAGTGATTACTATGCCCTTTTATTTAGATTGCCATTTCACTGGCCATCTTAAGAAAAGATAAATCATCATAATCAAAATCTACATGACAGTCATCTCAGAACTAATCATGAATTGTGTGAAAGCAGTGACATAAATCAGCTGATAAGCAAGAATCGTGACGTCAGCGCAGTGACTTCACCCGTCTGTCGTCATAGACCATGTGGCCGTTGACCTGCGTCTAAGACTCACGTGGGGGTAATGACGTATGAACTGACTCACTCATTGTTATGTAACTTGATCTCAGAGACATTATAAAGGTTTACCTGGAATTCATTGAAATGCACGCAAGTCAGCTACGGGTACGGGTTCCTATTTTGGCCGGCCAGTTGCAGTGTAGGTACTACTTATGCATTTAGCATCGGACCTGGGACTGCATTTATCTAAATTGTGGATTCCTACCTTTTTATAGCTAATTATGAATAAGCTCTGGAGTACCTACTATTTTTACTTTAGGTCCTCTTCCGTCTACTGCCCTGAATTGTTTTAAGTACCAACCAAGTGGACCTGTGATGCCCGGCGGCTTTTCATTGTTTGTTCACGTGGTGAAAGAAAGGAAAATGCTGATTAAATGAAGCGTTCTAAGTCTAATAGAAATATCGCTCTGATCTAAGTAGATAATAATGAGAGCTTAGCTCTAGTAAATCTCCTTGTGAAAGAAATCTTTCAGGAAAGTATTACTGGAAAATCGGCTGCATAAAATCGTATCTAAGACAGATACCATTTTATGCCGCTGATGTTCCGGTTTTTAAGATGAATATGTGCCACCGAGGTTGTAGTAAATGAGCATATTGTACAACATATTGTTTTTAATAGTGCATTTGCATTTCTTTTGCACGTGAGAGCCACGCAGTACCCCTCTCGGTTGCAGCTATCAGAGCCGTTTAATGGTCGTCGGCAACGCATCAGCAACGCCTCAGGTGACCAGGGCGGCGATGACTTTTCCATCAGGTGGCTCTTCTGCTCGTTTGCCAGGTTAAACCATAAAAACACTGCGATAATCACTTTAGATACATCAGGGGGCTAAAATGGACACCTTTAATGAATGAATCATAATTTTATTATCGTAACAAAATTTCTAAGGAATTCTATGAGTTCTAAATATTAATTGATTTATCGAAATTTCTAAAAGTGGCCTGGGGATTAAATTTAGAGAACCTATCGAACTCCTTAGCTATTGTCATCATAAGTTGCTATTCTAGCACCCCAGCTGGGCCATTGACCTGTTCAAAACTATGACAAACTTTATAAGAAAAAGTCCCATGTCCTATTAGAAACAATATGAGATATCTAGAAGTATTACGTCAATACTCGTAGATACACAAGTTTAATTTACCGTTTCTTTTATTGCTAACCAACCGTATCGCTCGATTTACGAATCATTTGGAAATTCCCCAATTAACAATGAAATCATTGACCTGAAATACATAATAATGTAGCCGCTTATCTAGCATTTGTAGGTGAATGTTGGCAATGACTACCGATTCTAAGGAAATCTTAATTGTTACTAAGAGAAACGGTAACTCATCAAAAACTTCTGAACTTTTCCCAACGTAATCGTTTTAATATTTGGGAAAACCCAAAACCATCACACAACCGGAAATGCTTCGGCAACAGTTACCAAAACGGATATCCAACTGCATAAAGCGTTACGTAGGAGGATAAGGGTTTTTTCGTTTGAATTAGAAAGAATAATGATTACCTACTTATCTACAAAAAATATCACATACCTAATACCAAAATGTAAATTTGTTTTAAATCTGTAAACAAATTAAGAGCATCTACGTCGACCTACATACCTACATTTTACATTACCATGATAAGGCAACAGACGCTAGATAATTCCACTGAGGTAATCAATCGAAATCAACCTATATTGTTCCAATAGGTATCTATGCAGGAAAAATAAATATACCTATCTTTTTATTCTGATACGTAATACGAATACCTAGTTCACTGCATTATTCCAGTGAATTCCGGTATGAATTCATCACCTCTGGATAGCCGCAAAATATCGGTATTGCCCAGAAATTGGATTGCGGAGGTCGTTGGCTGATAGTCTGCCGCATCCTGGTTAGACTGGAAGCCGACCCCAACATGGTTGGGAAAAGGCTAGGAAAAAGAAGAACTATTTTTTAAGCATTTTCCATGCTAAGATTACAAGTTATTTTTTCCTTCATTAAAAATAAGAAAATAGGTAATTCGTATGAAATTATCTGCCAAATAATTTAACGGGAACTTATCAGTAAGCTGTGAAACAGGCTCTAATAAACCTAAATTTAAACAAAATTTTAGCAACACACAACCTGCAAGAAAGAAGCGCAAACAGACCTGTATTTTCTGTTTCGAT
The DNA here is from genome assembly GCA_946251955.1 of Acronicta psi. Lineage (NCBI taxonomy): Eukaryota > Metazoa > Arthropoda > Insecta > Lepidoptera > Noctuidae > Acronicta > Acronicta psi. Next base: position 529,740 of record OX276475.1, on the reverse strand, counting down.
GGTCTTCCCGCGTATACCGGTTCATTTTACCATTATTAGGTACCTAGTATTTTGGCGCATTGGACTGCCAAGTCAAAGGTCGCGAGTTCAAATCCAAGGTACGAACCTCTGACATTTCGAAATCATGTACGTAAGTATCACTCTCTTTAACGGTGAAGGAAAACATATAAGGAAACCTGCCTGAGAGATTTTCTCAACCGCATGTGAAGTCTGCCAACCCGCATTAAGCCAGCGTAGTGGACTATAACCTAGTCCCTCTCATATTTTGAGGAGACCCGTGAACAGCAGTGGGATAGAATATGGGTGGATTACTTGATTTTTGATTTTTGGCAGGCCTTCAACATTAAGCGTATCTACTGTGGTTAAAACTTTGTGTTGTACTGCATTTGTTTTCTTCTGCGTTGATGAAGTTTACCATAAGTCTCTTGACTGACATCTAAAGATTTTTTTAACAATGAGACTCTGGTACCTATACTTAAATAAGTGTACCTAGGTTTATGATTTGATTTTCGTAAATTTTCTATTCTATGTAGTCCGCCACTAAACATGGAAAGCGATGCTGTTAAACGTTTCTTTAGGTAGAGACGTAGTAATTTATGTCATTATCGTGTCTGACGTAACGTATTGTGATTGCAAATGATGTAGATGAAAACAGGAAATTCACACGATACATACAAGAGCTCAAACTTGAAAGGCGTGTTCAGCTGCTAATTTCGATAAATCTCGTCTGCGTCATACCTATACAATGATAAAATGTACTTCTCAAATAATGTATGTACTTGTTACTAGCATGCCTTGTCGCTATGCAACTTTTAATATATTTTTACGAAACTGCCCCAATAAAAGACAAATATTGAATGTAAACCTGGCGGCACGGATCCGACTGGTACCTACAAAATAACAGCAAGAGCCTGTTTCACCACCTTTGGATAGCTGCTAACTGCCGGATAAATTAAAAATTGGAACAAAATCTGCCAGCTAATTCAACGGCAACCTATCAGTAAGCCGGAAACAGGCCCTAAATTTTCTAGTGTCTATTTTGCTGGAAGTAGTTAGTACCTATAGTACGAGTAGCACAGAGAAAAGATAGGGAAGCAGAACAGCGCGACGACGTACAATCATAAATTATATTTGGGTAAATATAGTGACGGCATTGACGCCATCCTATCGACTAGCAACGTAATCATGTTATAAGCCTGCCATTGCCCCGATGTTAAACCAATTACAATATTTCAAAAGTTTTATAAAACGTTGCCCCACACTAGAATTGTATCCTGTATCGTATCCACAAATTGACAACTAGCCAGACCGGAGATCAAACCTACAACCCCACAACCGTTAGTGTTGCGGTGAGCAATTCTCATACTTTAATGTTCTATTCTATTTTCGTGTTGTATAAATGGACGCGAGCCAAAGGAAAGTCCAGCTTAGTTTAGGTACCTAATTATAAACAAAATAGAAACTAAGAAACATGTAATGGGAAATGTGTTGGGAAACCCACATTGTTCTAAACATGAGCTAGCTGAAACACACGATGCCGACACGTGTCCGTAGCTCCACGTATTTACCTCATTACTGCGTTTACGGGTATTATTTATTACCATTGGGCAAACCGAGAGAAGGAAGATGAGGCTTTCCTCTTCTTCTAGGTAGGCTGAGCTGAGACTGAACTACACTGGTAAATCTAAACCACAACTTCCTGCACGCGCTTACTAGAAGTTAAGTCAGTCTAGGTCTAATTTAATCTAGGTAGATCAGCACAGACCATTTTATCTTCTTATTAAGTTTCAGTATTTACTAGGTCGTATTAGGTTTGATCAGTTTCCATAGGTATCTAAGAGTTTGTGACTTTTACTGTAGAAACCACACAAACCCACAGGAACAGAACAATAATTTCATGTTTATTACAGTTTACAGCAATTAAAATTATTACAGTTTGTAGGAATACCATAAACGTATGGAGTGTTTATTGCACCACTTGATTTAAAACTCATGCGCAGGCAGAGAACTATTAGATAGAAATAAATTGTTCCGTATAAACGCATAATGGAGAGTTATTATGAAACCTGTATGTGACTCAATATGATCTATTAAATTGCAATAAATGTAAATAAGTTATTGTACCGTCATGACGTAATAATAAAGTTCCTTCCGCGAACAAGAATATAGAAAACGTAGTTATTGCTGAGCCCGTAGGTAATCCCACGCTATGGCATCATATTGATCATATTCATAATGCGTAATCGTAGATACCTACGATAGTTGCTACATACCTACACGTAAACCGATCTAGTATCTACAATTGATCTATTACCTAAATAGGCATCTTCGATGAGTAAACTACCTGCTCGTCACAAGCTAGGTTATCTGACTAACAATATAAACATTACTAACAAATTCCTATCTTATTTTATTCGGTTTTTTTTTAATATTGTGATAAACTTTAACCAAGCAGCGTATCAACGGGTGAATTTACCTACGGTTTGGGTTTCTCCGTGTGTCCAAGTAATTGACATTCCGGGGTCAGTCGGGCGCCAATCACATTGAAAATCTCAATCAATAAATCAAATGCGGACTCCGGACTTTAGGGTCACCAACCTGCTACTGGGGCAAAGTTAACATAGGTAGGTACCTACGCCAGGTATTTTTTTTAAAGGTGGTTATTACGATAGCGGTCTTATTAGCGGATAGTGTGATATGATGACGGATAAGCACTAAGTAATCAGGTGTCTACTTTATTGGTATAAGAATCGCTCGGTCAGCTGTTAGGCCCGCGTTTACTAGTTACAATAGTTATAGGACACTAACTAAAAAGGTAAAATGTGCAAACAACGAATGAGAAAGGCTGTATATTTTATATTCTTTTTTGTATAGACTAACTACAGACATAAATAGGAGAAGCGTGTAAATATGATTGTGATTACGTGACAATTATTGTCGTGTCGGTGTATTTGTCTTGTTTATCTTTAGGGTTTTTAATGTTAAATTATCAATATTACAGCTTGTACCTACATTATCTATTAATCATATAAAGAACTTTGTAGAATGTTGGTTCTTATGGTTCTAATTTCGATTCACGTATCTACATAATTAGAATATTAATTATGTAGGAATATAAATTTATTTATAACTAGCTTTTCGCCAGCGGCTTCGCCCGTGTGGTCTTATGAATTTTTCCCCCGTTTTTGCAACATTCTTTATTACTACTACTCCTATATTAAAATAACGCAATCGCGTAATAAAAAGATCTTAAGTAACGATATAAAAGTACTAAGAGCCTTTGCCTACCTGAGAAAATACTTTAAGTCTAGTACTCTTAGTTACATAAACAGCACTTAAGCATCAGTTAAATAGTTTTGCGTTCCAAATTAACTTTGGAAGATATTTTTTTCTTAACGGAGGGCTTCTGAGATTTATCCATTCGATGTAGGTACCTACTATCGTTTAAACGCCAAATAATATACCTAGTAAAAGCTTATCAATATCATGCAAATACTGACTGAAAACGTCTGCGTCACACAATGAACACCTCATACCTACATCCACTTTGCGTACCTACTGCTACTGGCTGTTGTAGGTAATAAATTTTCGTTAATAGTTTAGGTCACAGCATAAAATAATTATAACCTTAGAGCCTGACTTATACGTTAAGGTACAAAATTACATAAAACAAACGCAGTAAATTATGGAATCGATGGATATTATTAAACGAGGCATTACGTTACCGGCCCGAATAACAGCGAGGCAGTAAATTTTAGAATTTGTCGATGTTAGCCGCATGCACCGTGTTCTAGACCGGCCGCCCCGGCTGGTAGCCGGCTTAACGGACCCATTGTAATCGCCCATTGGAAGGTGGAACATATTGAGACCTAAGGAAAACGGTTCAATACTTCCCCGATGTATAAAGTTTGCGATGTTTTCGTTTCGACGGTGTAATTAAAAGAAAGCTAAAGCCACAGCTACGGAAGTATCAACTACAAAATTCAAATTCAATTCAAAAATATTATATCGTGGTGGCAATGAAGATTTCCGCTTATTTGAGAGACGGTGAAAGTAGAAGAAAACTGTGACTCGTGAGCTCTGAAACTGAAAGCTCTTAAGGTCATCAATTAACCGCAAATGTCTCAAATTTCAAGAAAGGCCTTAAGATTTGAGGAAAACTGAGCACCTCTGAAAAAAGCTAAAGTAAAAACCTGTCAAAAGAATAACTTTTCGTTTCCACGAAAATAAATCTACGTTTAGTTTGCAGCTCACGAAATACGAGAACGCGCTAAACGCCGTGACTTTTTGTACATAACGAAGTTGGCAAGCAGACGGGCAACTGTCACCACCAGCCGGTACGTAGTGGTCACAAAAAAACTTAAAGTCGACTGGAAACGGAATAAAAATGTGCCAAGAATGGAAAGCACAGGTTGACTGGACAAAAATCTACTGAATAATAAAATACACACCGTCACAGAACTGAAACAGCCTACTCGTACATGTAGGTATCTTATATTGACTTTTTATTTCTTTAAAATCTGCCCCGTTAGCCTAGTGGTCGTACCTTCGTAGGCGCGATTGCTACGCTCGAGGATTTTCTTCGGGTTTGATTCCAATGTTGAGTAGACATGTTATCGGGTCTTTCTACAACATTTGAATACGCGAAACAACTATAGAATCGTTCGAGTAACACTGCTCGACCTGGGAATCGAACCCAGGACCTCTAGCTTAGCTCATAGATTTATAACATCTATGGCTTAGCTATAGATGTATCAGTCGCACTTACAACCTATAGACTAAAGACAAGACACGGCAATCATATAAAACAAGGCATTTAATGTGCCAATTCCACTGCTCTTTCGCAATTTTTACAAGCCTAATGTTTTGTGCTTACCCATCAAGCTGCCAAATCAGTTTTACTGATGAACAACCTTAAAACATTCGGCATTATATTGAAGGTATTACGATTCTGATTGATTGATGACGTCATAATGTCGCGCACGCCTTCGAGTTGATTGTGCTGCTCTACTCGAACATAGCTCAGCCTACGAGGGTTGCGATGAATCTAATCTGTAGCCCATAGCCCTGACCAAGACCATAGGGTACGCAAGTGCGACTACTTTATAGCGGACGATCCATGAAGATTTAGTAAAGATCCCGTCACACAGCCACAGGATTTCAAGATAAGGTACTTATCTGTTTTTTTTTTACATATTCACATAGTATGTTATTGTAACATGTTATTGACATTATTCAAAAAATATCAGAACTAGATAGTTGGCAAACAGGCGGCGTTGGCGTCCCGGCCCGTCGATTTATCAGCGAAACATTTTAGTGTCACATAAAATTAAATTATAGCCAAAGTTGTAGTATCTTGTATTAGGGTAATGCCTGAAGCGGCCGAATAGCTGGCTCTGCTATTTGCAACATATTTGCTTCAAATTATTTGTTGATCTTTAATAAGATAATTAATCTGAATGGACTACATTTGCATTGATCTTTGTATTGATTGCCAATCAATCATAAATAAAATTGATGTTATGTATGATTTTGAATTGAGTTTAATTTTGGTTAATGGATTTTGATACATAGGTACTTGATGCATAAAAGATTTACTAAACTTGCAATAAAATAGGTATAATAAGTATGTACATGCAAAAGCAAACTGGTTAGTGGTTAGTTACATATTGCATGTTTTGTTGAAATAATAAAACAAATCCAAAAACGTATTTTACAGATGTATTACTGCAGCCAACACAACTTATGTAATACACATTGCAAATAATTAGAAAATCATAACTAAATAATCTGTTTTAAAATTCCCTGTCTTATCAGTGTTTGGCACTCTGATGTGGGCAGATAATGTCTGCTGTTTTTCTTTAATAGGATCACATCGCCGTCTTCCAACTCAAGCTTTCCATAGTCAGCCATACAAAGAACCTCAATGTACAAGGATTTTGGTGGCTTAAGGTTTTCTGTCAGATCAATACCATTGTAACCTATATCATGACCTAAGGATCTCATGTATGAGGCTAAATTCAAAGAGTATTTTGAGAACCACTCATATTCATCATCTGATAATAATTCACGTACATCTGAAGGTAGTATAGCACCAAATTCCCATCTCAAAGTCTTTATTTTTGCCATTCTACTGTAGAGATATGCTATAAGGCAGCGCTTGTTCCGCTCCAGTGCTGAATGCCTGACTTGTACTGTTGTCCATAGGTTTTTATTTTCCATTGTAGCATTTCTGTAAGATATTTATTTTGTTTTATGACTATATAATAATAATCAATGTAATTTGAAAGTATAAAATATACCACACTACTACTATAAACTTGTAAAAAATCACTACCTGGGACAATGAAGTGTTTTCAAAGTATTACTTCTAATATTATATATTATATGTATGTTTGTTTCATGTATATATGTATGTATATGTTTATAGTTTATAGAACTTAACTGCAGATTTTAAGTATCTTTTTAATACACTAATTGTACACTACGCCCGTTATCTTTTTCCAAGATTCATAATATCATTTTGGTTGCCTGGAAGAAATCACTAAGCGATAAGGCCGCCCATTGTACATAAGTAACTTATTGTATTTTGTTTCTTTTTATATTTATTTTGTATTTTAAGTGTACAATAGTGTTTAATAAATAAATAAACAAAATTTTTAATAGAACACAATAAAACTAATCATTAATAATTTAGGTGCCTAGATGTTATTTTTTTTTAAATCCTTTAGGCTGGGGTTGCACACATTTGTAGCTTGAGTTCCAGCTGATCTCCTAAATTTGCAAAATAGGTTATGGCAGCCAAACATTACTATAATTTAATTAATAACTTACGCGTCGTTCATATTCATTCTGAATAGCGAATGCATTTCTTCTAAAATTTGGCGTATTTTATCATCCTATAAATAAAAATAAGATTCACAAAATGAAAAAGTACTGAACAAAAAAGAACCTTCAATAAATTCAAAGAGAACTAACATTGAATGGGTCAATAGTAACAGGATTTCTTTCTGCTTCCTTCAATAGCTCTATTACTTTTTCAGCAAACATGTTTGAAATAATAATAATTCTAGTGTTTGAATTAGTTTTGTCTTTTGGCGGCAACACAAATTGAGATGGAGAAAACTAAACATTACAGTTACACCTTCCTTCCCTTTTGTAAACTTTTGTTTTTGTTGTCATACTGTCACAAAGTGACACTTGTGAGTCTTGTGACAGCAGACAGTGACGTTTAAAAAAGTTTAATTCAACGAAATAATCTTGGATACACGCACAGGTAATAAGTTAGTAAGTTTGCTATTTCAAAACGAGAAATTGTCTGCGGTGCATTTTGTAAGTGTTCAATCTGATAATGTTAAGAATTATTACGGATTACCTATTTCCAAGCTAAATAAAATTATAGTGTTTAACATTCATCTTAAACCTACCTAAAAACTATTCGTGTACGCACGGCTAAATTTCAAGCTTGCTGCTTGAGATATGCAATGAGAAATTGCAAAAATTGCAATGAGAAATGTATACTTTGTTGTGTTGTGTGGCCGTGTACATACAATAAACCTCATTTGATTTATGCTTTTCAAAAAGATTGATTTAAATCATAAAACAGAAACAGAACCAAATTATAATCTTTTCTATTGTAGGTACACAATAATAATACTGCAAAGATAAAGCAAGTAGGTACCTAAATAATTCAGTTTCGAAAGCTTTTTACCCGTCGCCGTCATTTACTGTAAATGCCTATCTATCAATGCTCTGGCATAAAGTGTTCAAAAATACCCCAGTTGGATTAACCCGACCACTAAACTACTAAAAATAGCACTACATTTATTTAAAGGAAAATCACAGCATAGATGGCGTTCAGTTCGTTTTGTGACGCCCAAGGATACACACGTGTGAATATCCGATCGTCCTACTAAAAAGTGGAGGCGGAGTCATCATTCATCAACGTGAAGTCGCGAACGCGAATTGATCATTCATTCATTGCGCATGCGATTTCATTGTGGACGGTTGTTTACTGCGAGACAATATTTTTTTATTTTAAAACATGATTTTACAAAGTTAGCGTTTTAAAAACATACGCGCGTCTAAATATTAACGTAAAGACTCAAGTGTGACAAAATAAAATCAACAAAATGAGTGCAAGTAAGAGGAACGAGTTCGATACCAAGATCGCGGAGGACGAGAACGTCGATTCTGGTTTTCTGTCAGGACCTTTAGACGTGTACCCGGATGAAGTGGAGCAGGAATCCAAACCTGACAGTGAGGATAAGAAAGTGTTGTGTGATAGTGAAGTACGGCCTAGCGATAACGAGCTCGACAGTGGTATCCTGTGCCTATCCGAGTGTCTGTCAGGCGTGCAGCTCAGTGACAGTGGTAGCACGCAGAACCCGTTTGTTTACACGGTATCAGCTCCTGAACAGAAGGATATCCCACCTATTGTTATATTCTTCCAACAGGACGCTGATGGTGATACGTAAGTACCTACAAATTTGCCTTCTTATAACAACTATGCGTGTTGGCTGTCATTATGCTCATGGCCAACTGCAAACATTTGACCAAATGTCACAGTAAAAAGCTTTGCCAAATGTAATCAGAAAAGTGTAGGAATTTGTAGCATTTGTAAAACATGATACTTCATTGTTTTATAATATAAAAAAAAATGATTACATATTGTAAATGATTATAAAATAATTAAATTCTACACTTTGTTCAAGCACTCTGGTTACTGTCTTATCATACCAACTGCCAGAATATCTACTGCCACTAACGATTCTCTGAGTTTTAATGGTTTGATAAGAAATTATCAGTAAATTACTACTCACAGTACACCATAAAGATATAAAACCGTGGTGCCAGCACAGTTATGTAAAGTGAAAGTCAAAATTTAGATTCTGTTGTCATTTTACATAGTGACCTGGTAAAACTTAGAAGTAATTACTCAATGAGGGTGTATTTTAATAGAATAAATTGTTGTACATTATAAAGATTATTAATTATTGCACTGGTTTTTTTTTCATTAAAGCATACAAATGGATAATACTAGAATCACCCAGAATCCTAATTTATGGTACCTACCTATTGCTTGCAATAAATATTTCCATTAGAATAAAATCAATTCTATCAAGGCTAGCATTAAAGCAATATAGCATATGACTCCCATGAAATCTGTTATTTACTTACAGTGTTACTTATATCGTCAATGTATGTATGTGTGTCTGAATTGGTTAAATAATATCCAACTTTATAGAGTTTTTGTTTGATTCATACAAATATAATAAAAATTATGAATCATAGCTACTTCTCATAAATCTGGAGCCCTAATAATGATTAGGCCTTTGTTCAGCAGTGGACCTCTTTTGGCTGACATGATGGTGATGGTGAATAATGGTTAACATGTTTGTTAACTTTAAAATCATTTGTGTCATGAAAACTAATCAATTAGTGACTGAATTTACTGATACTAATTATGATTCTAACTTTTTTTTAAATAATAATATTGTTTATTTTTTTTAGTTTTGTAGGTAATAATGATTACCAAATATTTGGTAGGTACCTGTTGATATCTTACGAGATTATTTTTGAAGTTTATGACACCAGTTCTCAATAAAATGCATATAACTTACTTTTTACTAGTAAAATGTACATTACGAATTATAATCTTGGTTTGTACATAATTATGATTTGTGGACATTTATTATGATAATATTTTAATTTGATGCAGCCTTGCATAACACACGTTATTTACCAATGTTATATGATGTGGTAATTGTTTTACAATAATAAAATTCAGTTTTAACAGTATTTCTATAGATCTATTAGATATTAAAAGTGCAACTCTTTAAAAGGAAAACTCAATGCGCTGGCATGATCTATCTCACCAATTCCCTAGCTACACTCACTATAATGTATAGACCATTTTATAATTAATGATGTGTACCTGTTTAAGATTTATGTTTATTTTCCTTTACATAATCAAGTTAATTATGAAAGGTACACAAACTTCTTGCATAGTAGCCAATTACCAAATTGCAAAGAAGCTATTCTTTATATATATTATAGAGTTCTGTAGGTATCATATTAAACTAACAAGATTTACAGCAAACTAACTTTAAAAAAAATTTCAAACTATCTTTTATGAAGACCTGTCCTGTACTAGTACCTATGTACCTAGCAAATATGATGAGTTAAGTTTTGATTGAAAGTATGAAGATGATCAATGATAATGTAGGTAACATACTTGTTGTCTGTTTGGCCTTTTGTGTGTAAGTCTTGTAATAAGGTAGTCTGTATAATAAAATCTACTATAAAAGAATAAACTGACAGACTGATCCATCAACCTTTGGGTCTAGAAGCATAAAATTTTACAGAAATGTTACCAACAACCGTAAATAAAGGAAGGAAGTTCCAACAGGATTGGGAGAAATTGGATTAGAGCGAGAGTAACACTGCAGGGTTACAGCTAGTGATAAATAAAATCTTGCCTGTTTGTTATCTTATCTAGACTATTTGCGTAAAACAACTAAGGATGAGAAATTACCTCGTCGTTAATCACAAACATTAACATGTAGGAAAATGAATTAATTAAAATAAGTTTCCAACAAAATGTAATTATAAACATGAGGTCATTTGTTGCCGGTTTCTTAGTATTCATGATTCAATTTCGTTAAATATCACTCAATCGGTGGTCCCTGCTAGGAAGTTTACACACTTCCTACGCTTATTACATCATTAGCATTCATAAACAGTTCCTACTACACGCGCGTAGATAAGTAAAAACACGTCGCATACCGTCGATATCAATTTTTTACTAGAATGATACAGAAAACATGTCACTTGTAATGTTACATTTGGCAAGGTCTAGAATACTGGTCTGTTTAGACAGGTTAATCAGGCCCTATTCAGTGCTTCTAAGACACACTAACTGGTCTAATACTGTAAAGGTAGCAAACTGTAGTATATACACTCAAGTACTCATTAGCTTGTCAAATACTTATACCAAATTCTAGCCTAATCATTCTAATCTCAACTGATTATATCCTTGTTACAGACAATTACACATAGCATCAGTGCACGGCTGTGAAAAGTCAGTAGGGACTCTCATAAGGGTGTGTCCAAACAAAGCACTACTGGATATAGCCAATGACGATGGGCACACTCCCCTACACTTAGCCGTGATGAGCGGGAACGCCGTAGTCACCAGAATGCTGGTGCGTGCGGGACTCTCGCTCGCCGCCAGGGACAGGATAGGAGAGACGCCACTTCACAAAGCCACATTAAAGGGGCACGTGGAATGTCTACAGGCGCTACTCGCGCCAGTGCCAGAAAATCCTCCTAGGAAGCTAGCTTCAGTACTGAATCAAAAGAATTATAATGGTAAGTGCTAGTTTATAAATATGCTACGTTATCTACTGTATTCAGCGATGATCTCAATAAGTTTTTAATCTTACACTAGAATTCCACTACCAATAATATAATAAGTTCCTTATAAAGTAGGTATATTTTTTCCACTCGACTCGAACCATCTGGCGATCTAGGTGTTTATACTTAAGAATGACATCATTTGCTCCTTATTAAAAGTTTTCTCATGCAAGGAAGAAATTTGAATCCCAAGACATTTCGCGTACGGTGTGTTTAAATTTTTTCATGGATCTCCGTAACAATTTTATTCATGTTTGATTGTCCTTTGGATCACCTTCATTCATGGCAGTAGTGACATCATCCACTTCGATGACCTCAGGCGTGATATTATTTACCCCTGTTTTTCGTTTAATGACTGGAACACTTGTGAGTACGTACACCGATAGCTGTATATACTCTATATCTTTGGTGTCCATTAATCTTTGTGGATTTACAATATAACTGTTTCAAGTTTTGTGCATGGATCTATATGAAAAGAACAGCGAGCTACTTAAACTAAATTCTTGTTTTCTGGTTAGGTTAGAAAGCTCCAGTGCTTTGAACGCAGGACCGTATGACTTAGGTTACATGATACGCATAAACCTGGTAACTAAACTAAAAAAAACTAAACTGGTAATAAACCTGGTAACGTTTTGATCATAGTTATCATCTAAGCTTATTTTAATATTATAATAAGCTTAGAGAATATAATACTTAATATTATAATAGTTACCTACTTACACATAACATTTAGGTTCGCAACAGTTCATCTGAATCACGGACTCGTGAGAGTAAAAACCCCGCTCAACGGTTTTTCCATCTACAGCCTGTGAAGCAAACGTTTTGACCATTTGCTCATAAAAATGCAGAAATGTATCCATCAATTTATCTTTCATTTACTTTTTCGTTGCTGGAAGTTTCAGTACTATTTCTGTGTTTTATAGTTGCCGTCTTTAGCAATATAAGTTTTACTCGTAGTTTCGTTATGAAGTTCTTGCTGTCTACAATCGTATACAGCAAGTAAAATATGAACTCAATGTCCTTCCAGACGAAAATTATGCCACCTTCAGTTTTCTTAGCGTCTTGGTGGGTGTTACTAAAATAGTTTACAGTATGAATAGGTACTAGGTAATCATTCGTAATGCGTTTAGACGTAGTTTGCCTTCGAATGCAATTGAAATGTTCTTCACTGTGGCAACCTCTGGATCCGGACACGAACCAGCGCACGAAACATCGCGCGTTTAGCTCAGCAAAAAACGGAGCTTCTCTAGGATATCTCTTGAATTAAGTCGTGGCTAGGATCTACTAGAACCTGTTTACTATGCTAAACAAAGGCGCCGTACATTGTTTACGTGTGAACGCACCGTGCCTACTAGTGACGTCCGTCAAGGTCTTGATTACGCTCAATGTCATCATCTCCACTTGTGAGCTCGTTCCAACATACCGTCGAAAAGTGCCTTAGACAAAAATAACATTCAGTCGCGTCTTTAATACACTAATCACGATAAATCAAATTAGGAATTCCCTACCACCGTAAACTGCATTAAAAAGATATTAGCTCTGTGCTCTTTATTGTCTCTGGTTTTCCCAAGCAGCCACACAACACAGGTCGTACCTGTTGAAAAAGAATTTCGGTTCAACCTTCGTCGCGTATATATATTTTGCATACAAATTTACTTGATATTTCGACCTTGTGAAGACTCGGTAAATTTATTATTATCCAATTCGAGAGCTCAATTCATTAACATTTATACCGGGTACCGCAATAGGTTAGAATTTCTTCGCCGTTTACAGAGAGAGAGAGAGAGGAACAGATCGGTTGCACAGTCAAAGTTGAATTTGTCGAGTTCGGAGGCTGTCGGCACTGGTTCGTTGGGTATTCCCAACGTTACGACGACCCGGTCGCGTAACGAACACGGACTGCCGCTCACCGAGTGAAAGCAAACTTTTTGACCGTATAACGCCCCCAGACCAGCAGTACATACGGTTTGGGTTACCCCGACCATTGTTCGAGCGCTAATTGAAAAACCATTACGAATATGCTAAGTAGGCGGCGCGGCGTGGCGAGATGGTTTTTCCTGACAAGACAATTTCAATATCTGAATGTCTTAGCGCCAGCGCGTACACGATTTGTATATTTATCGCTGTTTTATTTTTGTACCATGAAAAACGACTTTCAAATGCGTAGATGTCAAATGATGGCATTCGTTTTCTATATTCTTGAAATTTGAAATATCTGATTGAATGTGAATTTTAAAAGGTATGCCACGTTGTACTGATGTCCCAGGTATAAGCGTAAAACCACTACCTATTGGCGTTATTCGCATCTGTGTCAGAACAATGGTAGCTGGTATAATGATGATGATCTGGGCAATACCCACGTGAAAGTGTGCCTCGCGACGGTTACATACAGACGGAAATCCCAAGCGTGTATTATGAACATGTTACGTGGGGCTGGGGCTTTGCTGCCGTACTTTCTAATTATATCTCCATCACCTAAATCAACTCTTAAATTAAGTTTGTTGTACCTGTCTTTGACATCGAACTTTATTAACAACTGTTGGTCGGATTTACACATAAATGTTAGCCTAAAAGCGTCCGTTGCGTCGGTGACCGGCGGATATTTTGGAAATTTGAACATTCCGGTTTTTTATGGCTCGATTAACATGTTCGGTACCTAAGTCAGATTAATTGTGGGTACCATATTTGTTCTAAGAATCTTCAAAGTTTATGTTGAGTGTTCGTGGACCAAGGACATCAACTGTAATTGTTGTTTTATTTGGATTTTCCACAGACGTAGATAACATATTTAAATAGAGATATTAATAGTCATACATAACATAATGATAGCGTTGTATAGTAATGAACTAATGACACTACACACGTCAAAGCAGTCGTTGATTTTGTTAAAGATTCAACGTTTATTTTTATTATAGTTACCTATCTGAACCCATGCCTAGGTCCCAATGCCCTGGAACACTTTTCAAAAGATTTAAATCCCATAGAAAACAAACCATCAGGTGAGGTCTGTTAAACTTGCTATACAGCTAGGTTTATGACAAAGCATAAAAACCTCCAAGCCTGAATCCTTGAGTCAACGCCCAACGGCCAAATATAAGATAGCTTGTTCTTGTTGCTAGTTCTACGTTATAACAATTATAAAATTGTTATTTCGGAATTATTGACGGCGCGTTAATTAATTTTATTACATTTTTTTATAACCCCGTTTGTAGTGTCGTTATCTGCCCGAGAGCTCATAAACCATTGCTATCTGTTTGTATTAAACACTTGTACCGTTTTTACAAAGTGTGGGGTTTTCCGACGCTCAACCTGGTTTTTCGCTGTCCTCCTACGCAATTTATTATATTATCATGAAAATTTCAACACCACTCCACGTATTAACACAAAAGGTTTTGAGAACCGTTCTTGTAAACTTTACATAATTTCAACACATCAGTTTTAATTCATGTATCTTTTTTTTTATAGGGGCTATGGAAGTGATAAATGTGCAACTTCTGCCTTTATTGTATCCTATTAAAATGGTTGTTCAAGTGAATTATATGTATGTTTGGAATGCGTGCAATCGGTCATTTTCTCACTTATTTTAACGCAATTGGGGGCGACCTGAAACGACTACTACGCTTCAATTTAAACAATTCAAAGTTGCACCTATAAGGAAAACGAACGAAATCATAAGCATGATTTCGTTAAATAAGCACTTAAATCTAGTATTTAATTGTAAGGAACTTTAATTGATTCGACGCCGTTACAACGTGATAGGTCTAGTCCAACTCAACGGAACAAAACGTTAGCTTTAAAAGACAAAGTGACGTCTATGTTTGTGTTTGTGCAATCATTGTTGCCATTGTTTCATAATTAGCCACAATAATAATATGATCAAAACTGTAAGGAAGAACACGTAAGACGTTATTCCCCATATTTGTACAAAATTACCCAAGCAGGCAAACGACACCTGTGGCACGTCAATTAATTAAATTTATATGTAGAAAATTTAAAGTTAAGAGTGCTTGCGAACTCTGTTTGCAAGGCTATGGGTTTTTACAAGAAAACCTGTTAAAACATCCGCGCGGGCAGGGTTCCGCATGGACTTTTAGGAAAAAGCCTGAGAAAAAAATCATGCAGCTGCTATACTAAGCGGATGCAGCTTTAGGGCCGAGTGAGCTGAGTTAGTAGGTACACTAAATACGTGTTTGTAAAAAACATATTTCTCGTCTGAATAAGATTTGATTAAAATTATTAATGCTAATAGGCTAAGTTCTATGCGATTCCATGTGCCAACGCATCGGCAATACCCTGGGTAGAGTTGCGGTTAGCACACCGGCCACCACTCGTTAACTGAATTTATTTTCCAACTCGTAAACAAGGAAAAAGTGTCGCTTCTCTATGAACTTACGATGCGTTATAATTCAACAGTTGACACCCGATAACATCAATTATGGAAAGATAACTAGTATTGAAGAAAACATTTTCATCACTAATCAAACGTCATAGAAATTAAGGCAGTCTTAATCTGCGGTACACGGAAATAGTGAAAATATTATTGTGAAGGCGCGCCATATTTGGCGAGGACAGTTGAGGCGTGTGCGTTGCCAGTCGCCGCGCTGCGGCCGCCACATTGTTGGGAAAACCCCATTAGGTCGGCGCCCGCGCCCCGCGCCCCGCGTGACGACATCATACACATGCCACTACTCGAGGTACTTGTGTCGGTTGATCCGTCTCACAGTCAGCGTCA
Organism: Acronicta psi; assembly: GCA_946251955.1. Classification (NCBI taxonomy): domain Eukaryota; kingdom Metazoa; phylum Arthropoda; class Insecta; order Lepidoptera; family Noctuidae; genus Acronicta; species Acronicta psi. The sequence continues at coordinate 513,590 of OX276475.1, read as the reverse complement.
GCTGGCGTGATCACTGCGCACTGCCATGCCACTTCGTTGTTTTGATTACGTACACCATTTTTTTTAGTTCCCAGTTCCCACGAGACGGTACTTGAAAAAGTATGACTGGTCAACTACGAATTGTGTCCATAATACTTATCTATATTAGTCGACGTCATTTTACTTCTTTTACAATGTTGAATAAATTAATACGAGCATAATACGTTTATCAGCATCGGTTCGCATTTATCATTTAAACATGGCTATTTTGTATGAAGAAGCCGAGCCGAAGCGCAACCGAAGTGAGAATTGATGCGTAGTTACGTAGGTATCTTCATAATTGAAAATGTGTTATTTAAAGTTCTGAAACAGATAACTGTGTATGATGCGTCTATTTGTATTTATATAATGGGATATCATTATAATATCGTAATGCTAATAAATAATGCAGGAAGATGATGAGGATGATAATATCGCGCGCTATGAATAACTTACATACCTAAATACATATAAGGACTCAAAAAATCCAACCACCTATAAAGTTTCCATAACATGAACCACCTCCATAAATGTTATTATTGTGTGCATAAGTAACTATGTGCACAAATTGTTCATTACCATATGCAAATAGGAAACTTGTGACCATGCTTAACCATGCTAACAGTTTCATACGTACATGCGGAAAATTTTCGTCGTTACAGAAAGAGTTTCCAAGTGAAGGAAAAGGTAGACAAAAATAGCCTTCATATATTTTGAACATACAGGTCATGGACACATTGGACACGTCCAAATGGCATAAAACATCGATACCATAATCCTCCCACAGTATCTACTAGAAAGGATTATAATAAGCTAACCTAAATTCTTGAGCTTTAAAAAGCTCTCGGGCATTTTAGCATGCGATCTATTTTAGATTTGTTTTAAATACATTTGGATCGGTTCCAACCCTACGGCCGGCGATGATTATATGGACCATTCCTATGAACAATGTTGCCAGTTTTGCGCACAATGGTCGCTAACACCGTTTGCATTTTACATACCGATCTCGAAAAAATATGGAATTTATTAAACAGAACACAAAAAATCCAGAATTTTTATTTTTGCTGTGGTACCTTTGTAGGTTCTTAACTTTATTCGACTTTATGATGTTTGGCATTTGTGCCTTTTAGTCAGTAAATGTGCTTTATTTTCAGGAACTGTTTAAATAGCAGTTGTATTTTTACAGTTTTGTATGACGCCAGCAAATTATAATGTTGTTTTAAATGTGATACTTAAACCAGTTTGGACAACGTTCCATTAAATTTATAGATAATGACGTATTTTATTTATTATTAAAGGTTATCACTCATATAGTTATTATATGAGTGATAATAATATATTTTTTCACTGCTTCAATAAACTCATTCTCTTTGCAATATAGTTTTCTTTGTCATAGAATCAAATAGAAATCAAAATATGATATCATTTATTTTATATACTACCTATGTAGTAGAGATCTTGATAAAACGTTGATTAAGGTATCAATCTGTACTCTGTTCCTACTAATAATATAATGAGGATAGAATTGATTAGCGAGATTTAAAGAAAACTACATCTTTACTGAGTAACTAGGTAACATAGGTTTATAATTTACAAGAAATACCCAGACCACGCGAGCAAAGCCGCAGTAATACATAAATTAGGTAGTGACTTCCGTATGTGGGTAGCTATTATAGAGAAGAAACAGCGTTCTACTTAAAATGTTTCGATAATATTATTAACGTTATAGCAAACTAAATGTATCTTTGCAATTAATTATAATTTATTCATCTGGCTAAAATCGCACCTAACAATTATATTTTCTAGATTTATTGAGCGCTTTTTTGCCTATCTTTATCTATACATAATTAATCATCTATCTACGCCATTCCTACGCTCGGAGCCACGAAGTTGACCTCATTTGAAACATACGTGCAAAGGCCTCTTATCTAAATTATCTCTACCTAAATTGTTAATCGTAATAGATATTATTGGAAGTGGAATTCTTTAAACAGATGTTTTAACAGTAGTTGTGAAATAATACACATACATATGCATGATATTAAGTGTGTTGTTGCTTGTTACAGGACAAGCGTGTGTGCATCTAGCGGCATCGGCGGGACACCTCGAGGCGCTACAAACACTGGTATACTTCGGTGCCGACATCAATGCAAGGGTAAGCCTTGATTTCTACTCGTCTTTACAATAATAGTACATTCAAAGAAAATCTTACAAATTAGGTTTCTCTTTATCATATTTTTGATAAGTGAGTTAATGAGTTTTCTTTTAAGAAATTCTCAGTAACCCCTTTGATAAAAAGGTTATCGGCTCAACTCACTCAGCAGGAAACTGCGTAAACCATCGGGGAATACAAGCTTGATGAAATCATTTTATGTTTACGTAGCTTCTATTATGCCCCACAGCTGGGCAATAGCCTCCCCTAATTGATAACACTGAAAAATATCTAGTAAAAACATCTAAAATTAGCACTCAAGTCACTGGCACGATGACAGTAATTCCTCAAATTAGATTTTATGTCCATGAAAAAGAAACAAGGTTATCAACGTTCCGCAGGTCGTCGTAATCGTTAAATTTGAAAATACCTCCATCGAGTCTAAGCAAAACAAAAAGGAAAAGTCAACACGGATAAGCACTGTTGCTACGATTAGTGAACAGTCAGACAATAACCACAATAATTATAATGAGTCAGAGACCCGTGCCGACCCGAACACAGCTCGTTACCCCCAAACACCTACCCACTGTGAATATTCCGTAACGTAAATGAATCGATCATGGGGCAATCCATTTGTACTCTTTGCGGTTTTATCTTACAAATTTACAATGAGGAGAAAATAAATTTGTTGCTTCGGTTTATTCGAACTCGGGGAATACGCCTTCGCCAATGAGTCGCTGTGTACAGTCATCCAGAGCGACTAATGTGCTCAAAAAGGAAGCGCCTTTAAATAAATAATGTAACAAATTATTTTATATTATGAATCAACTTTAAAATAGTGTCAAATGTTGATGTGCGATGTTCTCTCAAGGAAGCCATCTACTTGTGTATTTTTATTTCTTTTTTTTACATTGTTTCTCTAACAAATGTTTGCACAATAAACTTGAATAAGTGTCAGTTTTATACAATTGTTAGAATTTTAGTTTATAAGATATTATAATTTTACACAATTGATGTAAATTAATACCTAATTTCTGAGGTTGATTCAAAAACTCAACTCGACACACACTTCCTACACGGCGGATCAGTCAGGGGTCACAGTCTTGGTCCAGTCAGGATAAAAAACTGCAAAACAAACGGTTGACCTATGGTGGGGTGTCATGGTCCCATCCTTAATATGGCCCCTCTCCCGGATCCGCCTTTTTATTCTTACAAAGCAAAGCTTTCCTGCAAAAGCTCAAGTCGACATTCCTGCCACCGAACAATTCGGGCAAAGGCGAGCGAACTCCATAATTATGTCTCCTTGAGAATCGCGGAAAACCCCGACATTGCCATACTTCATGTTAATCTGCTGATACTGATAGTGCGATATCTCTTGCGTCGGGGTTTTTTGTGTATGTTTTCATTGTGTTCTACAAAGATTACAACTGTATTTACCAAGTATAACAATAGATTAATTGATATTGTGTACACTTTTTAATACACCGCAGTGTTTTCATTCCCCGGTACAAGATTTATCCTGTGTGCGACATTCTTGCGCCTTTATCGAGCAAATTGTACATTTATAGAATTTATCAGAGGCAGTTTGGAAACAGCAATACTGATGTATATTTTGTTTGTCAACAGGAGAACCTAGCCGGTTGGACAGCGCTGCACATCGGCGCGCGGCGCGGGGACGTGCGCCTGGTGCAGTACCTGCGCTCGCGCTGCGCCGGCGTGGCGGCGCGCGCGCGGGACCACGCCGGCCGCACGCCGCGCCGGCTCGCGCTGCGCACGCCCGCCGCGCGCGCCTTCGCGCCCGCCGCCGACGACAGCGACTCCGACACAGACTCCGACGATGACGTGAGTGACACTCCTTACTATATTCGACGTAGATTGTGTATACTGTATATACTATCCTAAGTTTGACTTGGTACAAGTCATAGTCCACCTACATGTATATGTCATCATAATCATAGAAACACACGTCAGAGCAATAAATAATTTTGACAGTAAATAAACTAATAAACGCCCGCCAGAATAGGTATAATTTAGCTCTACGCAGTTCCCATAATTATCACAATTCCGATAATAGGCTTAAATATATTAACACACTGCATTCCGACCATTATAGTTTTTCCTGTTACTTTTAAATAATATTTAAATGACCACGCAAGTTTTAAATAACGTAATTAAATTGTGTATTTATGAAGCTATGTACGCCACGCATCGACTGTCTGCCACCGGCCACCGTTATCAGTATCCGGGCAGACTCGACGTCCTGTTGTCGCAACTTGTATATTAATAATGTTGTTATCTTCTGCAGATGTACGACAGTGACAGCGAAAGCCTGTTCGAGAGGTTGCGCGACAGCATGAACTCGAACAATGTCAACTTGAAGAGTTATTGCTAGTTGACGGCGAGCCGTGTGCTCATGCACTACCAGTATCGATACGCAAGTCGCCAACAGTGCCGAGTGGCAGCTAGCGCCGCGCCAGTAACAGTAGCAGCCAACAACTGCGCCGGCTGAACTCACACTACCATTTAACTGTACCGGACTCCACTCTGGTCTTAACAAAATATACAAAGAAAAACGCTTAGATACAAATTTTCTGTTAAAATTTACAAGACAGTAGGTATGCAACTGTCATGAAATTATAGTAAAGTTTCGATAAAAACAAATAGATCTGAACATTGATTCCTCACTTGCTATCGGTACAGCAGCTTAGACTGTTCAAAACTAAACTTGAGTACAACATGTAGGTTGCTATTCAAATTATTATATATTGCCATACAATTTTTTAGTGACCTATTTCAGGCAAAACAGTTACTATAGATCTGTCCTTAATTGTTAAATATGCAATTAAATGGTACAGGTTTATCCAATTAATGTAACTAACAAAAGTAAACATAACATAATGGATATAAGTAGGTATCAGTATCTATTTACTAGAAATGAAAGTGAAACATCACTTATGACTAAATCTGTTCTTGTGGGCAGATGACATCTAGATAAAGAGAATAAATCAAGTTTTATTTTCGATGGTTTAAGCTCACTTTGCAAGGATTTAGTCTTTACTCTTCATTTGTAAATATTATTGAAGGGGGAGAACAAATGTTGCAGAATCGAGAAATACGGTTCATAGTACACAATGGTGGGAATTTTCCGGGAAATATTGTATGAAGTCATAATTATACGGATTTGCACTCTATTTGTTTGACGGGACGAAGGTATTTATAAGCGACTGGGAAGTTTAGACTTTAACACCACATGGAATAACCCAACATTGTGTACAGTGAATTACAAAATAGTCGTAAGCTAAATGTAAAACTCATGTACAGTCGCGGAAAGAATGTTGTAAGTGTAGAAAATTATTTAAATAGTCTAATTAATACCTGTAAAAATCTGTTAACTGTATATTTATTTAGTGTCGAATAAATGTTGTTTACAATGTTAGTTTTGTTTTTTTTTATTTTAGTGTCACGTCAACCACCAATGTTCTTTCCGCGACTGAACAGGCAACTGCAATATACATAAAAAGCTGCCGCAAATTTTATGAGGCTATTTTTTATGTATATTGCAGATCTAAAATTCAAAATCAAGCAAGCTCTAAACCTACTTTGATCAGGCTCATGACGACCTCCGAGCCAATTGTGGGTTTTAAAGTTCACTTGACGAGCCAACTGGTTTTAGTTTTATATTCGGTAGGCGCAGTGTAAGTTTGATTACGTAGGTAGATATGTGTTATAACTCTATCGATATAATTATAACAACTTGTATAACGAAAAGTGCAAATGAATGCATCTGAATGTTATATGTTTATATTGTTTATCTATAGAATTTGGTTAACATGGCGATTCTCTATATTTATATTACATTCAAAATTATAGAAACTTTGAATGTTATAAAATGATTAGGTACACTTAAATACTAGGCTTTCCCTAACTTTTGATTTAAAGTAGCGGTTAAGACTTGTTTACTGGAATCGGCGAATTTGGTCCATGCAACAATGCCTACAATTTCAAAGGAACATAGCGTAAGGGTGAATTTAGCTTAAGCCTCATAAGTAGGTACCAATAAATATTTTATTTCTACAAATAGACAGTAAAACACCGGCACTCCTTTAATTGGTTACTATGCTGTGGCTTTACTGTGCGAACGATTGAGCTATGAAGTATAAGTTTTTTTTTATGAAAATCGCGCAGCACGTGTTAAATAAGATAGCACATAAGTTTGAGTTGCTGAGCTGAGCAGGGCTGCGCTGTTGTTTCTGCCTATTACATATTTGTTCGGAAATCGGGCCAAACTATATTATTATTTAGTAAAGCGACGGCGCCACTACAATAGGTATGTTCGTCATAACGTATCATATTATTATTTATATAGGTATGTAACAGGAAACTGCTAGTTAACGCCTGTCACGATTAAATGTTTTGGTAATATACCTATAAAATTATATATATTAATGGTGATTATATATGATTTTTTATTTTACGAAAGTATTTAGCTGCTGAACGTCTGGATGATAAATGCAAGTTATATACAGTTGTTTGACGATGCTTACGACCCCTCCCTAAGGCGTTGCACTATAACAATATTATATACTTCACAATGATGTCCTTAATTATGTTAATTACTCCTGTTTATGACTTAAGCTTTCAGTAATAGGCATATTATATTCCCTGTCCTTATAAAATTATTTGTATGTTTATACTGTAGTGATAAGGTGATAACCTATTGTACCTACGCGAATGGAATCATGCTTTTTGCTCTTATTCAAAGAGATTTAAAAGAATTCAGTAGTGTATAAAACAATTTTCCCCTTATTGAACTTTGCTAGTCTACAAGCTGCCCAACGATTCTCCCAAAGCACAAACGACGCTGTGATATGCTTCTATTACATGTTGACGTTTTATTTTTTCTGTATTTAATAATATATTATGCGTAACGAAAGGTCAGTCCAGGCGTTCAGTATCTGAAAGTTGCTCTACTATAATAGAAAATAAAATTATGATGTAACTTTACCTATGTATATTGTATAATATTTAAATATCCTTGTTATGTCATAAATTGAATGAATAAAAAAGGCGTAGTATAACTAAGCGCGTAGGTATTATATATTGTTGTCAGTTTTATATAATAATAAATAAATACAAATTATAAAAAAAAAATACGTTGTGTTTTATACTTTAAAACCTATAAGAATAACAGTTTTCGTCTATTGTTGATTTGCTTCGCTGATGTTGGTATTTTGCAATTGCAATTGTAGGTAATTTGCATAACGCCCGAACCGAAATGTAAATAGTAGCTCCAATGCTCCCAGCATAACACAAACACAAGAAATAATACGTGGTTCTAATTGCCACTTCTTTCCTCTAACCTTGCCCTGTAGATATATCGAGCTAAGTGGTGCATGAATACCTAATTTTATGTAACAAAAGCATTTAAAAAATGTACGATACTAAGACGTCGGCACTGGGGAACCGGAATCACGTAATTTCCTCCTATTTAAATTCTCTGGTTTGATTAATAATGGTAATCAGAGATATGGCATTTGAAAGGTGCCTTTAAATAATTTTGCGTTACATACATTAAATAAATAAATTAATTCATTTTTTATTTTTGTGAACTTATGCTTAGCATGCTAAATACTATGACAATTACCAATTTCCTTTACAAGACGGGCGCCGCCGTGTGCAAATAGCTCATGGGTAATTGACTTGTACCTACTGCTTATAATTTTTTACAACGGTAATAAAGTAATAGTATAATGTATTTAATACCATTGAACTGTACAATCATTACGTAGCATAAACTAATAAAAGATGATAACGATAAACGTCATATATAAAGACAATTTTATTATAGTGCAAATAATTTATTGTATCGCAGTAAATTAAATACTATTCATGTATCACATTGCTGGTTGACAATACCTCCCTCGTAACTATAAAACAGTAACATTTATTTATTACTAAAAATATATTTTTTAACATTATATTATACTATGATTACTACATGATAGAGGCACTGGAATGGTAAATCAGTTGACATTGTATTTGTCCACATCATCATCTTTAGAAGGTTTCATTAATGCCTGAGTATATGGTTTAGCTTATAATAAGATAAAATTATATAAATCTAGCACATGAACTAACTTATAATGGTCTATGAGCTAGTCAGTAGTCATACAGTTTTTATAGCTCAATGACATGATATTAGAGCTATAAAAGCTCTATGTTTTCGAACCCAGCTGTGGACTCCACAAGAGTTCTATGAAGCTACACAGCTTCTCAACTCATCCTCCTGTAGCCACAGATATTGTTAAACAAAATGGCTTTACAGCGAGTCATGTGTGGGTAACACAGATACTGTTATCATAGTGTTTGCTCAAATAAGAGGTCACGCAGATAACGAGTAGGCGCTTCAGATTGATTTATCGCTATTGTTTTAAACATTTTAATGTTTTATCTCAATATATGACTAAGATACTAACTACCTCCTACCAGATTCAATTAATGAAATACACAATCAGAAAGTTAAAAGTAGGTATTTTTTAGTTAGAACATGCTTTAAATACTTGTATTACAGTAGTGAAGAGTGCAAAATCTGTTTGTGTATTAACTAGGGTTGATGAGGAAGTGGCTATGAGGATGAGGAAGAGGAAGAGGAAGAATTCGGCATTGAGTTTGAGGAAGCGGATGAGGAAGAGGACTTTTCTGTGAGGAAGAGGAAGCGGATGAGGAAGAGGAAGAGGAAGCGGATGAGGAAGAGGAATTCAAATAATCATATATTTTTTAAAGTTAAGTCAAATTAACAAATACATGGTTATTTTTTTATCACCTGCATAACTTTCAGATGTTGTTCTACCCATCAATACGAACAACTTTTACTATGGGGGCAACATCGAAATCGCGAAAAATAAATCAGCTGTTTGATACATTGCGTCGGGTTGGTCATTGAACTTTTCTATGGAACAGCTGATTTTTTTTTCGCGATTTCGTAGTTGTCTCCATAGTAAAAGTTATTCGTATTGATGAGTAGAAAAACATCTGAAAGTTATGCAGGTGATAAAAAAATAACCCTATATGTATAAAAAAAAATACTATATTCGGATAGAATACACAATTACTAACATTTTTTACTATGGTTCAGGTACTTTCAAGTTCAACTATGGGGAGTTGAACTTGAAAGTCGAAACTTCGAAAGCGCAAAAAAAAATGAGCTGTTCCATACATTGCGTCGAGTAGGTAGGTATTAAACTTTTCTATGGAAAAAATGTTAGGAATTGTGTATTCTATCCAAATATATATTTTTTTTCTTTTCTAGCCGGCATTTTACAGTACACTATAAAAACAAACAGAGACGTGCGCTCGCGAACTGAATACGAACGAAATAAACGGTCGGTCGGCAACAAGGGCGCGGGCGGGTGGCGGGCGGCAGGATACCGCTTGTCGGCTGCGATCGGTAGGTAGAGGTACCTTCGAGCAACGCGGCGCCCGGTGCGCCGCCGCCGCCCCGAGTACTGGCTGTCGAGCTTGTTTAAACGTGATTAAATTCCTCTAAAATTCCTCATAATTTATGAGGAAGAGGAAGCGGAAGAGGAATTTTTCATTTGCGGTTTTTAGGAAGCGGTAGCGGAAGAGGAAGTGCAAAAATTGCGGAACTTCCTCATTATGAGGAAGCGGAAGAGGAATCCTCATCAACTCTAGTATTAACAAGGCGACTTCCAGTCTCTTCTTATCTATTAATTTGTTATTGAGTGAACTGCATCTTATTCAATAACAATTGTAGGCAACAATGACATTGACAAACGTACTTAGTAAGTAACTAGATCCGAGGTTTACTCCAACAAAACATACAGTGGAATTGAGAACCTGCTCCTTTTTTGAAGTCTATTGAAAATACAGCTTCGCAGCGCCAATGTCAATGGAGACGCGTTCGTTACTATAGTACAGGACACGTTTCTGGTTCTGCTGTGAAACTGTCGTGACGGTCGATTTAGCACAAACACGACCCCGACGATATTGCTAACCAAATTATCTCTGATCAGATAATGTTCCTTACTACGTGCATATACGCAAGTAGATATGCTATGATCATCGGATGCACTTTGCTCAACTCAGTACTATTGTATAAATGAAGATTACAATAATACTTCATCGCAGTGAAAAACAAATGAAGTACCTAACTTGAAACAAATAGGCACATTTTTTATAAAAAATTTGAGGACTATTTCAAATTACTGTTTGAAGTCACTTACTACTTACACATTACACTTTGACCTATGCCGCACTGTGTGTCAGAGCATGCATTTTCGATCACGAATATGTTACTTTAAATAACTAATTCTAAATAGATATATAACAATATTTTTTAACTAATTGTTCTACTAGGTACAATATTTTAGAATGATTAAAATTTATTGTTTTAGGTACAAGTAGCGATTTTATATATCTCATTTCCTTTAGCAAACGTACTGTAAAGAAAATCTGGACAATTCAACAAACGATATTATTTTATAATGTATAATTGAATATTTCTTATGGTCTAAATATTATCATAATATCTGTAGAGGGAATCGGTTCCACCTACGCATATTATTTACCTAGGACTCAAAACTGCAAACTTATTGAAATGACTAAAGAAGCAAAAACATTGGTACACCAGGTTTTTCAACATAGCGTTAATAGTGACCCATTAGAAATTCTGCGCAAGCAAGGAAAACTACTTTTTCCTCTATTTCGCACGTAACTTGTGTCTACCTTTGTCTGTAGAGTCATAATAATTATTATAATAGTTTAATTAGCTTCTACAAACAAGTAAGGTTTGCTGAAAATAAACAAGAAAAGTCTACGTCGACATTTTTCTTATACCTACATCGTATAAGGCACTTAGTCTGTAATATTATTAAATTAAAAGATGGTAGTTTTAGACTAGACTTCAGTCTGCAGTTTTATTATTATAGGGTACACGAGTACCTATCGGAGAAAAATTAAGACACCCCATTCTGATAATTTACAAAAATACTTAGAAACGTTTAGCCCACAACAGATATGCATGCAACATTTGTGGTTTTTACAATAGGCAATCCGGTGTTACACAATAGAAGGCAATGAGAAACGGATCAAACCGAAAATTTAACGGTTTTCTAGAACACTAACGCCTTTATTTACCTCCGGAATTTTCCGCACGAATATGCGGGTAAAAATGTCCATGTGGGTTTTTTGTCGCGTTAGGAAGTCTGCAGCTAATATAGTGTTACTGGGGCAGTGATTACCCTACTTCATTTTATAATAATTATTAATAAAGAAGATGATTAAAAAGCAGAACACCTAATTACCATATGGCCCAAATAGTGCCAAGTATAAAACTAATTAGACTATTTTGGTACAAGGTTATTTGAAAAAAATAATAGAAGTGAGTTGTTAGTAGTCGTAAAGTAGTAAGTTAAACTTTCTATAATTATACATATACATTGACAAATGCATACAAGGATTAGGAAATAACCATAGAAAAACATCTTCCTATACAAACGTTTATACTTCACTATTTTTCAAATTAACATTTAGTGTTTTTATAGGAAGATATTTTTAGTACTATAATAGATAAGCTGCATCGTTATCAATACTATTCCCAACAATTGTTACTGTTACCATATACCTATTTTTTTTTCAAAAGAGTGTCTATCGAGTTTCTTGCCGGCTCTTCTCCATAAGACCTACTTTTTTGGAACCGAGCAACTAGTCCATTTCAAAAGTACCTATTAATATAAAAAAAATATAATTTTAATTTGCGAATAAACTTGTACATCACATCACTAATCTGAGTATTTATGTATCATCATCATCAACCCATATCCTGTCCCACTGTTGATATTTATGTATTTTAGTATGTAATTATGTGTAATAAGCGTCTTCAATATTGTCAAACGTCGCCCTATCTGTGTGATCGCGCCAATTTCTCGTTTGAATCTGACCCTGTTGAAAAGATCGTTTTACTTATTAAGCCCTACATTATGAAACACATATTTTAATACTTTTAAAGAGACCTTGATTTGTTAGGCATGTTACGGCATGGTATCTAAGTTTGTTACGGCATGTCTTCGTAAAAGTATATTCTGTTATTAATTATCAGAAAGAAATATCATTTGTGACATTTGTCGTTATTATTGAAGCCGACTAAGTACACTCAATAAATTAGCCTATAAAGTACGTAAATATCAAAATCTATCTATAATATCTACCCGTTGGTTGGCATCGCACCACCTATTGTACGAAGGGAAGTCGCATGTGCGCTTGAGAAACGAATCCAAGAATCCGATTCCCGACATCCCCTCTACAATCACACTATAGTGCCGGGTAGACTCAAGAGCCGAAGGAGTTTTCTCCGCTCCACAAAAGCCATACAAGACCAACCTACCAATATCAGGAATAAGTTATGGGAAGCACAGTATCCACCACCAACCAACTTTGTCCAACCTCGGGAACATCTGCCACCCGGACGCGACCTGCAGTGGCCTATATGGAAAGCACTCAATCGACTGCGCACCCAAGTAGGCTGCTGTAAACACAATTTGGCAAAATGGGGGATTATTGATCCGTCGATCATCCAGTGCGAGTGTGGGGCTCCAGACCAGGACATGTCTCATTTACTCGAGTGCCCGAGGTGTCCATGCACCTGCACATTCGAGGACTTGATAAACGCAACGGATGCCGCAGTTAAGGTGGCTTCCTACTGGGCTCGAACTCTATAAATAATCTTATTTATTGACGAAATTGACTCGACACATTGATTTACCATTGACACGAAAAGAAGAAGAAAATCTATCTGAATAATTAAATCGATACATCTAAGCCATCACACTTGCAAAGGCACTTCCCATCCCCTCCAGAACCTCTAGAACTATGTATTTACTTTTTTAGTATTTATTGAATTCAACAACGATGCTATAACACATCAAATAGTGTATTAAATTGTAATATATACCGAATAAAGTAGGAATATTTGAAAAAATGGACCTTTTTAACTAATGTGTCCTTCGTCACGCCTATAGTCCAAAAAAATTAACTCTTTAAGTTAATTCCAAATCGATTTTCAGATAGCCGCACTATTTCCAGTACTATGGTGTTAAATATTTAGACACCAATCGAGTACTGACTTACGCAACTGATTTTAAACAAAAACTTATCAGTATAAATGTAATATCGATTATACTGCGATCTACTAATTAAACATTACTTGCAAGTTAATTTTAATTAATAAAACTAATAATAATGATATCTCTGGAAAACATATACCTTGAAAATTTAATTTTGACTTCTAATCAGCTAATCAGTTATGTGTGTGCAATACATTTTTATGACATATTTATATACCAATTCTTTTATGATAAATCTGACCTAAAGTAGTTGCAGTGATTTTTCAAAGAACCCTGTGAAATATAAGTTTTAAAGATATAAAAGACATTTAGAAATAATCGAAACTTACAAATGAATAATGTATTGTTTTTACCCGACTGCTGAGGGTTATGTGTTTTACCTGTAGGTATGTATGTATGTCCGTTCCTATGTCCGCTCGTAACTACACAACGGCTCGACGGAATTTCATAAATGATACGATCATTAGATTCGTCTTGATGGCACGAGTACCACTAGGTACTATAATATTCTTAGAAAATCAAAATGGCGGATTTTATGCGCTTCAATGTGCGGACTGAAAAACTTTGAAAATCATGTTTAGTTTTCTTTTATCATTTTTCATTTCGTGATTCTTTAATTATTCAAAAACTAAAAATTATGAAGTAAAAAAATTACTAGGTAACTAAAAATCAAAAAACAATCCTTGAATGTTGGAAAATATACAAGGTGGAAGGGACATCGACGCACATCCGAATACCATGAGTTCAGTACATGATTCTGGACCCCCCTGCGTTGAAATTTTCCGTAACTTTTTTCATTAATTTTTCAATTTTTTTATGCAGTTTTTTTTAATTGAATGTGTAAAACCATATAATTTCTATCTACGCAAATTAGATTTATAATTAAAAAATCACTATCTCCTTTATTTCGGATGGCGCGCGCGATAACACTCACCGCAGAGCGTTATAATCGTGATTTTAGCAATACACTGCGCGCTCAAAAATATCAATATCTCTAATAACCGATCATTTTCTACATGAATGACATAGGTAATTTTATTTTTGACCTTGTGAAACCTTGTCACGACGTTTGTGCGTCGATGTTCGTTCCACCTTGTATAACAAGAAAAACACAGTTTTGATTATAAATGCACTATTGTTTATAATTTAGACCGAACGAATAGCTTGTCCGAAGCCCCTTGTGTCTTTGGATTTTTAGTTAGTACTTTTAATTTCCTTTGACTCCGTCAGGCATCTAAGCAATTTTATATCACGTAATATTAAATTAATTTACTATAATATTTATTATTAATTAATATTATAAGTTATAAAGACTAACTGACTTGTGATGTTACATTATGGATGTAAATAATAACGAAAGAAAACCGTTATGCTCTCAAAGACTTAGGTAGTCAACAAAAAAAATATTTTGTCTTCCTCCCCATTTTTAAATATTATTATCAAAGTTTAGATTTTCTTACAGGTGGGAACTGCAGCTAATTCAACGAACCTACTTGGTTGGAGTTTTACACATACACCGCAGAAACGAACAGTCATCAATAATACTATACTCCATAAGGATTTTCACAAGGAAACACTATCTGCGTGTTTAATAATTACCAAGCAAGGTGGCTCAAGGCACAATACACGCCCCGTAACAATGAGTAACATTAATTGTATACACAGCTACATATTAAGCTAATATTTTCAGTTTATGCTGCTCCCGCGCATAGTATACTTTCCGTGCAATATAAGCTGACCTCTCGTCAGCTTATATTTTTTATATTGATATGTAGGCGTGCATACGACTTTTTTAATAAATATGTTTCGGGTAAAATAAATATAATGTTTTTGTTTTTTTTTTAAATTAATACGTACAACGTATTTTCATATAAATTTTACGCCTTTTATTATAGCGGGACCATCACATTTTTTCACTTCACAATTTTTTCTTTGTACCGTAATAATTTTAGTTACGGAAATTAAATATTTAACTTGTATAAGTCGAAATACACAAATAGAAATGCTTTGTTTTAGAATGCATTTAAAATAATGTAGAATTACATAAAATAAAATCTTATTTTTATCCGACGACACGGCAGAAAGCCGAAGGAAGGATTTTATGTCTATTATTATCACGATACCAAAGATATAATTTTCTCTCAGAAACAATAACAAATGTATCAGAAAATAATAACAAAAAATGGAATAAATATCATACAAGTGAATGACATTTCTTTCCGCTATCGCACGGTATCCACTGATACCTCTCCGCGCACCATTGCATAAGACTCCGCATTTATTTCTACAATTACCCTATAAAAAGACTAGAGCATTTACTAAATTTCCGTATAGTACGTCGGCCTGTTGATCTTTAACAGATCGAACACATTCGGGAACACATAGGTGGTGTTAAACCCGATCATGCCGTACGTGAAGTATTTATAACTAAGCTCCACTATAATTTTGTTTTTGTTATCTAAGCTGTCTTCAGAGTTTCGTAGTTCGTTTTTATCTTTACCGAGTAGGGCGCACACGAAGGCGTATGAAACAGATTTACCGATGGCTCGTGTGGCTAATACGCCACAGAAGCCCAGGATGGTCCTTAGTATAGTGCAGCCCATCATCTCGTTAGAAGGCCATATGATCTTGTATGGCGGGTCCAGTGGGCTGGCCACCATGTTGCCCAGCTGGTAGTTAGTCCAGGAGCCGACGAGGATGCCCGCACACACGCTCACTATCATCGTCGTGTCACCTCTGGAAATTGAATTTCATTCCGTTTTATCCTCATCATTTTCACATATCATGCTTTAAATGGATGTCAATCCTTCTGTTCGTAGATAAACCATTTATTTACAGGCAATAGAGAAAGTTTAAAGAAAAGTCATAAGAAAAGTGATGCGCGTTACTCTAACTATATTATCACGCACTACGAGGTGGGGTGCTTATCCGAAAAAACAAACCTAAAATGCCTTATTCAATCTCCCACTCCCTCCCACCTATGAAGATACTGAAAAATTATCGTAAGCCATATATATATTTCCAATAATTTTTAAGGACGTTAGACAAGTCACGTGTTTTCGAATGTGCAACCCACATGAGTCATCTGGGAAGACCCTGTAGTGGCATGACGGATGACAATACTATATACATATAATATTATGTTAAGATAAAACATCTACATAAAATACATATATTTATGATTGACTATTATGAGTAAAACATGAAGAATGAGACAATAACAAGTCAACATCATGAAGTCAACGCCGTTTAAATGTATACTTTTAAATATTTTGTTACTAGTTATAATACGACTCGGGGATGTACACTAAACTGTCCATATTAAGTTTAAATGTGGACGATTTACAGGTTTATAGCATAATAGACATCACTCTCTTGCTGAAACAAAAACATTCGGCAGTCATTACCCTCACGAAAACAATTAAAATATATTATAGGATTGACATTTGCAGACGCTCTATTCTGCCACGTGAAAAGTTTTAGCCCCAAAATATCACCTTTACCTGACTCTCAATGGACCAATGCGCGAATCACAAGCGCAATGATCAATGTTATTTTGAACTGGTTATGGAAGGAGGCTTTAAAAGTAATGTGAAGCTATTCAAAAGATAACATTATATCTTGATGAAGGTCGCATTAATTAAAACTTGTCAAAAGCAATAAAGATGTATTTTACCACTTGAATTAATACATCGTGCATACAATGAGTGTAAATGGTATGTGCATTCCTAATGCATCTCGGCAATCGTCGATAGGTTAGCGCACTGTTATTCAAATCTTGTTCGTATGATGATAATAACATTTAAACAGTACGCAAGATCTTATTAAGAAATTTATAGTGTAGGTGCCTACTTAATACATTTATCGCCTTATCGCATAAGGAGCATAAAGTCGAGAAAAATATATACGGTAATCAATATCCTCGGTTAGAAAGTGGCATCGTTACTTTTAGATTATCAATTCTAATAATTATTATTAGCCTAAATAATTTTCTGGTAAACAAATTATGTAAACACTACTACTGACTGACTGACACTGACCAGTATAAACGGACCTCTGATTGTGCGGAATGCCGATACAATGCGAAGTCTGCTTATGAAAATGTATAGCTTCGTATACAACCTACTTCAAAATTATTATCATTGTCTAGCTAGCTCAATCACATTAAGATCCGACGCTATTTCTATAATTTGTTAGTTTACCTTCAAAATATTCGGGTTCTATCAATTACTAACGGCCTGTGCGCAGCTTCGCATGCGTTTCCCGGTGGTTTTAAATAAATAAACCTTACATACAAACCTTGTCCTGACAATAAAGAACACAACAAAAATAGAATTATCCAATTTGGTGTAGTTGTTCGGAAGTTATGCGCGTACAAACATTTCGGCGATTCATTTTTATATATTACTAGCTTTCCGCC
Organism: Acronicta psi; assembly: GCA_946251955.1. NCBI lineage: Eukaryota > Metazoa > Arthropoda > Insecta > Lepidoptera > Noctuidae > Acronicta > Acronicta psi. The sequence goes on along the minus strand of OX276475.1, from coordinate 495,859 downwards.
AGCAGCTTCGCCCGCGTGATCATGTATTATACATATTAATCTTCCTCTTGAATCACTATCTATTAAAAAAAAGCATCAAGATCCATTGCGTAGTTTTAAAGATTTAAGCATACATAGGGATATAGGGACAGAGAAAGCGACTTTGTTTTATACATACTATGTAGTGATATAGATTTACCTCGTAGGTGTCCACTTGTCCGCGTTGGGATGGAATACGATGACGAGTATTGACGCTGCTATCACGAGGAACGGCGACAGCTGCGAGGTGAGGAGGAACCCGTCCAGCCGGTCCACCAAGGGGATCAGTATTGACACCAGTGCCGTCGCCAATAACAGACCTGCTGCTATGTCCTGGAAATTAATAAAACATATATTTTAACATACCATCCCAGTATTCCCGGAAAGATTAGACAGAGCTTCAGACCCACAATTCACCCATCAAAAATTTTGGTTAATAATATTGTAAAACATAAATTTCCGTTGCTTAAATTTCTTCACACAAAATTGACAACGACTACTGACGACTGACTGACGACTATTGACTCAACACGCAAGTTGAGTCTAAGAACATCATAGAAGTAATAACATAAACTCATTTATTTCAAATATTTTATGTAAGCAGACATATTCAACTCAAAAATGTTACAATAACAATAATTATGAAAAATTTACAAATAGCCTCAGAAAATAAAATACGAATCGAGCCTTTTTTTCCCCATACATTTATAATCCACATTTTTTTAATGGTCTGTGCTCCGACGCGTTAATTCGTAAATTGTGTAAACACATCCTTAACGGTCTGCAATAATTTGCGGCACAATAATAAAAAAAAATATTACGATTTTAATTCGTGTAAGTTACGGAACCACCAAACTGCCTAACCCTAAGATAACCTCTGCCGATTTTTAGTGCAATATGTTATAGTTTGTAATCAAAACTAGTCAAGTTGGGTTTAGTCTAGGAATGACTGATTCGCGAAATGACTACATGGTCTATAATTGACCAATTCTTGAAATGTACAATTCTTTAAATGACTGATTCTACAAATGACTGGTTCTATAAAAGACCGATTCTATAAATGACCGATTCTTCAAATGACTGATTTTTCAATTCTATGAATGTGTGTGAATATCATAAATAAAATGCTATGTAAGGGTTGGCAAATCATATATTTCAACTAGTTTCAAAAAATAACTTGTATCATGTCCCAAAAAATAACTTGTATAATGTCACGTACTACATTTTGTAGCGCAAAGGTATACATTTATTCGGTTTCTTTTCAAAAAATCAACAATTATAAAAATTAAGAAATAAATCACTTAGGAATATGTAGTTGAATATAAATCATTTTTTTTTAAAAAGACTACTGATGTTTCCCTATTTTTTATTTTTTTTAATACTTTTTTGTACTTTTTATCAAATAAATTATAACGGTTACGGCGATTTTTTCGTGAAACCTGGAAAAGAGTATGCCTTAACCTAATCCTAACCATAAAACCATAACAAGACATAATAAATAATTTATCTTATTAATTTTAATTTAATTTAAATAATTAATTAATTTAACAATTAACTTTTATCATTCACCAAAATTAACTATTTCCAATATGTTTTATCATCTATTTAATTATTGTTTAATTTGATTGTATGAAATTCATTACAATATGTTCATAATTAACTTGTAAATCTATATGTAATTGCTGTGTGCTCCTGTAATTGACAAATTCACCCTGTCTTCACTGTTTTTTAACGCTATGTGCTTGTATTAGTGAATAAATCGTTGGAGTACCATAACAATAAATACATTGAAAAATCAGTCATTTGAAGAATCGGTCATTTATAGAATCGGTCTTTTATAAAATCAGTCATTTGTAGAATCAGTCATTTAAAGAATTGTACATTTCAAGAATTGGTCAATTATAGACCATGTAGGTAGTCATTTCGCGAATCAGTCATTCCTAGACTAAACCATTTATTTTATTCTTTATGAAAATCTACGCACATTGGCATTAAAAAAATATGTGATAAATACGTCTATATAATGTAGCACTCCTGCGATCGCGTCATGCATGACGCACCTTTTGCGTACTATACTCCGGACTATTATAAATAGCCTTTGCCCGTGACTTCGTTCTCATAGAAATTGATATTTTCCCCCGTTTTTGCAAAAAAATTAATTTATACTCAGCTCTTATTGGTCGTAGCGTAATGATATATGTATTAGCCTATAGCCTTCCTCGTTAAAGAAGCTATCTAACACTGAAATAAACTCAAAAACAATAAAAAACATATAAATAAACTCTTCAGCTTTATAATATTAGTATAGATACCCATTTTCCGACAATATGTTGCGGTTTGCGAAGCTACATGTGGAAAAGTTAGGCTGCAAAAATAAAAGGATGGTTACGAATAAAAACTTGAAACCAACACTTTCCTTATAATCATGTTATCAGGAAACCACTTCTTTATATACCAATAACTATTAACTTGTATTTCTTCAAGGAAGGAAAACCAGGATTGTCATGACTCATGTTATATGACGACACTCACTGTCTGGGTTTGTCTCCAATTACAATTATTGTTGAGTTTCTTATGATTTTCCATTCAATAGGATGTATTCAACTCAAATATTTAAGAAGCCACTATGTTATTTTTGTTTCAGGCATCAAAGCATCAAAAGTGATAGGGGTAATATATTAGTAGTTACTAGGTATACTACAAGCTCTAAGTTACAAGTCGTAGGTCGTGCAGTCTCAGAATACAATGACAGAAAAGTTATTGTTTCTTCATAGTTATGTTGTCAACCTAAATCTCAACTGCAATAACAGTGATTCCAAAACAACAGAAAGAAAACAGTATTTCTTAGGAAGGAGGCCTGAGTACCAACAACAGGATGATAAGAAAAGAATATAAATAAAAACAAAACATCTTACCAAAACACTATGCATTCCCAAATAGACTCTGCTGACGCAAATAAGAGTGCACCATGACACAGCAATAATCAGACCCCAGTGTATAGGGTACTGATACCTGTCCATAGTGTACAATAGCACAGAGAAAGGAATGGAGACGCCAACCATGGCATGTGTTGACGGCATCCCATACTCGACCGCCCATTTCTGTTGCAGCTTCTTAACTGGATAGCCAGGTCGAGGCCAGCGGATTATGTCTTTGAAACCTTGACCTGAAAAAGGTAAAAGATAATATTTTCAACATGTCTTTGAAACCTTCTATCTTAACAATTGACCATTTATTGCCCTTATTTTTTAAGACCATATGATTGCAGCAGCCAACACACTTCATTGTGAAGAAGTCAAGGCTTTATTCATTGTTAATAAAAATAAGTTCCTATTGAATTTAAATCTCATTGATACCTATAGAACTTATTGTCACAGTAAGATATATATATAGCATTAAGATTTATATCTTGAACATCCTATTTATCAACTGTCATATTTTAAGTATTAAGATTTGTGAATGTGACTAAAGCAAAAGAAGTATCTACAAATCATAGAAAGCTACATTCAGTAGAGCTAACTTTAACCCAGCCTTAAAAATTGGAGACAGAAAAATATTGGATTAGAATGATTTAAAATAACAGCCTATTACTTGAGCTTTCGTTTGTATTTATTAAAATAGAATATTTTTCTTTTTCCGATTCTTACGTATTGTCCGGGTTGAAGTTGGCACATGCTAACTTTATATAAGTTTGGCAAGAACTGCATTATGATATTTATGATTATCATACAATTTTTGTTGTAAGTTACCTAATATCATAAAGCCTTGTGATAATATAATAAAATTAAAATGCATAATAAAACAGAACTTTGAATCATATGATTTATAAACAGACTCTTATGAAGATTAGATTTATTGAATTTATGCCCCTACAGTGACTTAGTACAATCATTCTATCAGATGTTCTATAAAAAGCGAAATAAGCACTGTTTTTAATTATATTTTGGAGATTCTACATTTTAAGTTCTTAACGTAACTGTCTTCCTATAATTACGTAGCAGTAAAAAAAGTAATTACTGGTGAATTTTAAATACACTCACCAATATACATAACCACAGTCCAGACCAGCACCACTCTCCGACCAACGGCGCCATCTATGTTCCAAAACCAGAAAGGAATAAATGTTGCATAAAATATCTCATCGCCTAACTCGGTGCCCAGAACAAACAGGTAAAACCAGAATTTGTTATTTATACAACATTCCACCACATCCTTTGCACCATTTTCGCCAGAACTGTCTGTATCATACGAAGACTGCGAACTACTTGATATATTACTAGGAATTCTCTTATGCTGCTTGATATCAGACTCTTCAGTCACACGCTCCACTCTATCGGAATGTAACACTTGCGATGATTCATTTTGATGTGTACTTTGATTACTTTTGTACGTAACACCGAAAAAGTTTTGCACTTTTATCACTAACAGCGGATCTTTTAAATATTCTATAATCTGTTCCCACATTATGGAACTTTATGTAGTACATACAACCAGGCAGTAAGATTTAAATTTTTTATTACAGTTTCTTAAAACTTGAGATCAATTATTTAGCGTCGCTTGCAGCTCGCCAGTTTCTATTCCTTTCCTAGCATTCTATGATTCCTAACCATATGAAGTTTTCAATTCAACATTTCATTTTTTTCAATGACAGATAGCGGACTGATTCAATCACAGTCACTGTCAGGCTGTCAGCGAGACAGAGAGCCCACTGCCCAATCGGCTGTTTTTATTAGGTTTTTTATGGCCCTGGATTGCCATGGATACATCGTCCTTCAAGGTTCATAAATGATTGATAATTAATCTATTTAATTTTTAATGAAGGAAAATATCGGCAGGCGGACAGGATTCGAACCTGCGCCTTCTGGTTCGGTACACCAGACGCTCTGACTTTTTTTTCCTTCATTAAAAATTACTTGTTAGATAGTTAATAGGTAAGGCGGTATCATACGACATCGAACTAGCTGTAAAGTTAGTCGTGTCGGTTGTGAAGCATTCACAATAGATGTCGCTGGCCGGCCGTAAAAATCAGACAATAAGTTTGGCGAGAACTATACATGCTCGAAAAAACATAACCCGCATTCTGGCGCAGTTGGGTAATAATAAAAAGTAATAAGGAGTAAGCTTTGTTCAGCACCGCGGCCGGCCTTGTCGGGACGTACAGCCACGATGAACCGTGAATAAGGCGCTTATGAGTGTATTATCTATGGCAGAGACTGACCGAGCGGATCTGAGTTTAATATTTATTCTGTGTCTGAGCTCTCACTTCCTGAGTCCTGACCATGGAAGTAGTAAGTATACTTAGTATACAATAGGAATGTGCACTTATGAAGAAAAACGGTCTAAGCGAGATAGTTAGGGTGGAGGCATTCATCTCGCTCTATTAGAGTGACCATGATTTTTGTCGTCAAGAGAGCATGTCATGCCATGTCAGTTTTATGTTATAAGACAGTTTATTTTTTATTTTTAGTTTATTTTTCTTTCTACTAAAGAAAAATATTTGCAGTAAACATAGGCACTGTTGTTATAATTGCATCTTGCCGTCTGTCGCATAAAAATTGGTAAAAGCGTTGAACTGTTGATCATGAGATAAATATATTTATGTGATAAGCACAAGTGTTTGTGTTGTTCTGGGAGTATCTTATAATAATAATATAAGCCTTTATCCAGACAACTATTGCATTAATTTAACATTGACGACTCTGGTGAGTCGATGACACCGACAACTTGGTCTGTTTGCCCAGCTTTGGCAAAGGCCTCCTCCAATTCTTTCTACTCTCTCCGGTTTACCACTTTTCTAGTCCATGTTTTCTCGGCTATTGCCTTTATTTCGTCTTCCCACCTTCGAAACTATCTACCTCGTTTCCTCTTTCTATTTCTAGGATACCAAAATACAATATTTTTGTTCCATTTTTCAGTGCCTCTTAATATGTTACCTGTCTTTTCTGCGTTTTCTTATTCTAGTTGTGACGTTTTCTATTTTTGTCCGTTTCCTAATGGTTTTATTGTTGATTTTGTCCAATTTCTTTATATTCAACATGCTTCTCTCCATTGCTGTCTGGCATGTTTCTAGTTTCTTGATTGCGCTTTAGTAAGTGCCCAAGTTTGGGAGTTTCTTATGTATGTACCAAAAAATATGCATTATACCATGTCTAATGCGCTAAAGAGGGCACCACCGAAGTGTAGTGCGCGATGGCGCCCAGACGTCCACTGTCGTCTCAAAAAGTCAACTGGTCGTTCGTAATCATCAATAAATAATTACAGTCGACATAACTAATATTTTTGATTGTCGTCAAAACATACATGTCCTTTTAAAGTCTGACATAATTTGAAAACATTGTCACCCGGAAGGCCCCTCAACCCACTATTTGTGACGTAAATTTAAATTATATTATTGGTAGACTCGGTCCCGCGTACCGGGATTTTCAGTCTTAGATTTTGCAATAATTAACTTTAAACATAAATACTACCAACATTTTCAGCAAAATGAATAATCATGATTATTTAAAGTATAAGTAGGTTGATAGTTTGGTTATTAAAATATATTGATAATAAAACAAAGGCATCTTATTAATAACAAAGCTCGTTTATTAGTGATTATACGATTTCACTTAAATAATAAAAAAACAAAATAATAAAAAACAACAGTGAAATAGTTGGAATTTTTCGATACGTCCGGTCTCGTAGACATTTACGTTACCATTGGTGGGTTAAGTTTGTAACCTGTGAGTAGATTTGTTAGAGCCGGTATATGATTAATTTCCACATCCTTTATACGCAACACCTTTTCACTATTTTATACATTCTTCACAAATAAAATAACAACAAAAAATCACGGAACGAAAATGACGCGATGTCATTGCCATTGTTTTAAAGTTGTCATATCAAAATTTCAAAACTAACCATAAACCTAAAAAGTTCTATTATATTTCAAGAATTTACTCAAAAAAAATACTTTTGACTTTTCTTATCTTTATTTCATAAAAAGATATTTTACGCAGTAGTTTATCTAGCAATGTATAACTCAATAATATTTTTTGGATCAGCGCCTCGACCATGAGTTTTTCGCACTAGACTCGCTAGCGACGCCGTAAAATATTTGTATGGATAACCCTCGCAGCGCCTCTCGCGGTTACGTAAGGAACTAAAATTTGCTATGAGATTACAGCGTTTCGATGCGTAAAAAACCTATCGAGAGCCATTCGATAGAACTCATGGTTGAGGTACTGATACCCTAGCCTCGTGGCAAATCTACTAGACGATCAGAAAATTCTTGTATGGCAATTTATTAAAACGAGACACAATCCCCTACCCTAACCTCTCTATCTGACCGTAACGTATTTCGGTTTAAATATAAAGTTTAATAGATTGCAATAAGGTCGGTTTTACGTTGAGTTGTTGAGCCGAGTACGCATTCCGGATGTAAACGAAGTGTAACGAAGTTTGACATATTAGTTTCATGGTCCTGACTGAGTACTGACTGTCAACAAAAGTGTCAAACTTAAAAGTGTCAAAGTTGTCAAAAAGTTTGAAGAGAGCTGAGAGACTAGAGAGGTTGTTTGACCCGCAAATATTATTTTTGCGAAGTTAGTATTTGGAATTTAAAATTTTTAGCTACCATGGCACAATAATTGACTATCAACTTTTGTGATCAAGGTGTTAAAAACGTTGTAATTTTGAGAAGGTGATTGGATGTGAGTGTTCATGAATTATCATTTTATAATAAATCTTGATATTGTAATAATTATCATATTATTACCTTTTTTGTTATTATAATTACCTAAAGATTGAGATCCTGAAAGTGCTCGATTAATTATTATAATTCCATTTTGTATCTAAGCAGGAAATATCTTACTTTGATTTAAAAGTCCAGCTTCTAATTAGATTCTGGATGACTATTAGATTGGGAACTAATTATTAATTATTATTGAGAAATAGCCACTGAGATTTCATCAACATGTAAACATAGGCTGTGGTAACCTACCATCAAGCAGACTGCATGCTATTTTGGCACCCTTGTGGTATAAAAAAATCATGGCTTTGAAGTTGATATCTTTATTTAGTTGAAATAAAACTACTTTTTACGGATTTTATGGCATTATATTGATATTATTTGAATCTCGACGTTTCAGACCCTTTACAGTGGTCACGGGTGACTAAGGTGGTAGGTGTGTTGACGTTTTAATTACTTTATTCAGTTAAAAAACACCTTGCCCCTTCTCCTTGTATAGTGTTTGTTTGGGATATATTTATATTATACCTATAAACTTATACAGGTATATTTATTTATCACAGGCATTTTTAATTGAACCATCCTCCTCCTCTAGTCGCTTTCCTCATTGCTGAGGGTCGTGATAAGCCCTAGGAAGGATCATGCGGTTGACAATTTTGCGCCACCTGTGCCTGTCTTTGGCGACGTGGAGTGCCATTATTGAAGTGTTATTCCATTCACAATGTTATGAATGTGTTATAAATTTATATAATGAGATTTTCATAGGACGTCATGATTATAATTTTAATATTATTTTTAATAAATATTCTTATTTTACACAGCACCATCTAGTCCCAAACTAACCAGAGCTTGTACTATGGATATGGACATAATATGTATATACCTACTCATTGTCAAACACCCATACAAACACAAACACTTATATTCATGACATAAATATTTATGTCATAAATATTTATGTCATAAATATTTATGTCACAAGATTATGGGTTTGATGCCCACATGACATAAGTATTTATGTCATGTGGGCATCAAACCCATAATCTTGTGATCAGCAGTCCGTTACTTGAACCACAAGACCACAGACTTAAAAATTACTTAGTTTATTTGTTTCATTAATAAAAAAGGAAAAGACCTTGTTGGCAAAAATATAAGTATCTACATATATTTAGTTATGTACATGGGGTGACTTTTAATTAATTGGTAAGTATATGGAAAACATTATAGGTATAATCTGGTATGGTAGGTAGGTATAGTTTAATCTTATTATCTATTTATATAAAAATTCATTAATGTTTTTAAATTTGAAATAGTTGTAACACATTATAAAGATTATTATTTATTAAATCCATATACTATAGCATAATCTGGACCATCAAATACAAGATCATTTTTATTTTGAAAAGTATGATCTGTTCCCTTAAACTTAGTGTTTACTTTGCTAGTGAGAAACATGCTTTGGGGACATAATCCTAAACTATTAACACACTAAAATTTCATTATATTTAATTTGAAGACTTAATTCTTTCAGATCTTGGTCTTGTCCAATCTTAATTGCCATTCTAAAAACAAGTCATATCTAAACTTCCTTTAAGTTAATATTCGACTAAGTATTGCAATAATGTTTATTTCTATTTCCATAGTTAGGTATAGACTTATTATCCTGTAAGTACTTATACTGTAAAATAAACAAGCAACTTATGAAGACAGTGTCACACACAATAGCAAATAAACCTACATAACTAGAATTCACGACATTATCTCAAGTCTGTCAGTCACTGAACTATCAGCGCGCCGTATCTTCAAACAGTAGCTTTTTTAACGGACCAATCCGTCTCGATTAGATTCGTAATTACGTGTATGTACATAATTAAACAACAATCTCACAGTAGATAAAGTTATTGTACGAAGACTGTTATCTGTTCTTCTCGCTCTCCAATACATAATGACCGCACTGATAAGGCTTCTGTAGTCAGTCAATACGCGCCGGGCACTATGTACCTACGCATCGCACGCGAATGTTCACAAACAACGTTGGATATAATATACAGTTTTAAGTTTCGGATGTAAAATATTATCTACCACATCAACGTCAAGTGCATGTTAAGAAAGGATTAAACATCACTATTGCTGATAATTGTAGCAGTTTGATAACTGATAACAATTGAGTTAGAAGAGTAAACAACGTGGTAGGTAACGGAAAACTAGGTATTTAAGTACTCGTATTAAGTATACACTCATCGGAAACTAGACTAGGTACGTCTAGTTTCCGATGTGAATTTTGAATTGACTGATTGAACCTATGAATTTTCAGCAGCATCTTAGTAGCATGTCCTTATAGCAATTCTAAAAATAATATTAATAATATCTTCAAGTATAGCAACATCAAAACAGACACCTTATGAGGCCAAGGGGCTTAATTAAATTATCATCATTTATAGTTTTCACATTTTCTAGAGCAGAAAGAGGCCCAAGGATATCGAAAGGACTCCTCATTCAAACAGAATTCGATAAAAACGGCAATTGTGTTGATAAACTACTTTCCGTATTACATGATCATGATCACACATCTGGAATTTTCGCTGATACATTTTTAAATAGTGTAATTTTCCTAGGTCGGAAATTAGTGCGAATGGCGACGGAAGAGGATATCGACACGCTCAAACTGTACTGGGATCACTTCTTCAAAGCGGAGACTGGCACTTATGAGGTAAGGACCCACTATAACGAAAGACTGGACCTAGACCACCACGCTGGTCTGGTATAGATGGAGAAAATTTTAAGTTCTAAATTCCTCGAGATGTTCATGTTATTCTTCAACTAGAAACGCTTAACGACCTAAATTGTTCGATATAGATAGATGCAATTGTAGCACAATTACTCGTAGACCATCTCCACTAAATATGAAAGCGGGTAAGGTATTATCCAATTGTATCACGGTCACGCTCGGATAGCTACACTAAAATGATCTTTAAGGTCTGTTACGTACAACATTCGATGCCTTACACGAACTGGCAGAAAGTAAAGGATGCCCCATACTTACAATAATCAAAATCTCCGGACCACTATTTACTACTACTAAGGCAGCATCTAACGACAATTTTTTTTTTAATGTTGCTTCTCACTCGTTATAAATATTTACAGTATCGTCAATGCCATTTACAAAAAAGAGACCCAAATCCGCAAGCATTATTCCATACAAATATTTTGTCTTCCGTAATCGAATGAAATCGGTGCCAACCCAAGCGTACTTTTCCAGAAATCGACTTGGCTGGACCTGTTCCTGGCCGAGTTCCTAATACGCGTTAATGATGGTGCCAACCCTAAGGAGTTAATCAAATTTTGGTAAGAACAACACACAAAGATAAACATCAATTGTGTCTGCGCAGAAGTGTCAACCTGTAAATAGAATAGAATAATAAATAGCCACATCTGTAAATATTTTCTCATTGCTCACCCATATAATACATATATGAATAGTTATGACCTTTACTTTGATTTGCAACACAAAATTGGTTCTTTCTCTGAGAATAGTCCTAAAATGTTAGGTTTAACAATCCACATCCATGTTTTTGGTATTCCTAAGTAAAACACTTATTAGCAAGCAAAATATTAGTTTTTTTTACTAAATGTTTCCTAATACAACAGTCCAGTGAGTGGCGTGGTGACGCTAGTGGGGTGTGAGCTACTGTGCGGCATCCACCGCGTGACGTCATCCATCAACACGCACTATTCGGTGCCGCTGCCATACCTCGACACGCATGCGCCCCTCACTGATAATGTACTGCCACTTCTGGAGACGAATAATGTCAGCACCTGTGAGTATATGCTACTATAAGACACCCGCTCAGACCGACACTCCCGACCTGAGCTCCCTAGATTAGTCAAGCTACACAATGAATGATCAATTCTTGCGTCAGCTGGAGACTGGTTTACTCGAAGCCGTTCTTTCTTCAAAAGTGTATTTCAGACATAGCAGTTACATAAATATTTACTAGCACTATGTCTGGACTTTGAAAGAGACGACGTGTGTTTCTTAGTGGTTGTCGGTTAGGAAATGCTGGCGCTTCGTATCGTAAGTTTACCTAAATGGCAGGTCATGACTGTGATGAATGTGGGTTCTGTGTGATTATTATTTTGTGACACTGTCATTACTGATTAGCTGTTACCTTATAGGTGCAGACCCAAAACCCGAAGAGACAAAAGTGGGTCCAGCGAGTTTGTTCACGCGGACCAACACGCAGTCGTCAGAACAGATCCTCAGAAAGTACTTGCTGGGAGGCGTCGCGTGGAGATGCCTTGTTATGCTCAAAGCTTTGGGAGTCGAGGTTAGAAAACATTAATAATGTCTACGTATATTTATGAAGGTACATAACATACCATAACGTCATGTTCTCCGAAGGGTTAAGCGAAGGTGGACTGCTGTACCTTCACCGCGGATTGTACAGGTCTATTTTTTTTAAGTGGCCCATTTAATAGGGTGTGGACCTAATGCCAACCGCCAACCGGGCACCAATCCAGACTACGAGCTGCTACTTGTTATTGGGAATTTTGAAAAATGACCCAATAACACTGTTCGACCTGGGAATTAAACCCAGGACATCTAACGTAGCAGTCTCGCTTGCGACCACAAGATAGAAGGTACAAACCAAGGGATACCTGACTTGGGCAGGCTACATTTGCCCCATTGATTAGTAGGTATGTACTAGTTACAGTAGGGTATTTATTTCAGTACTTGCGATGGAGCTCAGTAGGCGTGGCATACAACATAAAACATGTTAAATAATCTTGATCACGGATTATGTAGTAAATCGAACTTATCTCTACGCAATTGCCAACATTGCAACAACGATATTATATTGTTGGAGCATTGTTATTGTTTTGTTAGTTAATTTTCCATTTTGATTTGCTAAAAATTTAAAATATTTCTCTCTACAGCTTTGAATGCAGTTTTGAGTATTGTGTAAGGTATAAATATTTTTTAAATAACTGACACGCAAATACGTTGTAATTAGCTATAATCGGAATACGGAAATATCGTCATGCTTAGACATGCTAAAGAAAATGACCGAAATATATTAGATGTTTTATCGTGTTTACTTAAAAAAACGTCTAAGCCGAGATAACTCGTCTTATCATTAACATTTGCATATCACTGGCATTAGTTGAATCAAGCTCTGTCTCAATAATGGTAATGATTTTAAAGTCAAATGTTGATTTTAAAATATTAATTAATTAAAGCGACCGTGACGCTCTGGAGAGTTGAAACAATTGTTTTTCTGTTGTATTTACTAATTGATCCTTGATAGATTCAATGACAACCTTACCTTTGACTACTTATCCGTTCAAATTCAAATTCAAATATTTTATTTCAATTAGACTAGTCGGCAAGAAATTTCATGGTAACTCTTAAAAAAAATTGTAACAGCTACAATTTATATGACAGTTTTGAGAATAGTGATGTGTAAAATTATAGAGTATTAAGATAAAAAAAGATAGCTATCCTGTCTGCTCTAATCAAAGAGCTTATCCACCCCTACGTTATTCTGTAATCAAGTGTCACTGTTTTAGTTCAAATCAATTAATTTGTCATGCAACAAACTCAATTAAACCTGATACATTATTTATCGATACAAATGTTATCTGACACAGGTTGCTATAGTAATGTACTAGAATAGTGTTTTCAGAATTCGTAATATATAATAATATACATTATCAAACGTACCTAATTAGATTATGAATGTTAAAAAAAAATATTAGGTGTATTTCTCAGGAAAAAAACCGTGTGTTTTTTTATTATCTTAAAATGTTGCATAATTTTAAATCAAAGTGTGATTATTTATTTTTAGGCACTTTATTGTTTTATTATCAATGTTTCGGTTTGGCTCTTAGATAATTTTAAGTATTTTGAATTTCGTAGTGTAGTATAGGCGCCCACTACAGTACCTACTCTTATGTGTACCGTTGTTGTGGATAGTTTTATCGCCAGGTCGGCACCCTCGGCGGAAACGACGCTGTTATCAGAACACACAGTGCGATCAGCGTCACAACACATAAACGAGGGAATAAGGTTTTCCATCTTACTTATAGTATATATTCTTGTAGTTATAGTACCTATAAACCTATATCCTTAATCTAAATCTTAAAGAGACAGCGGAAATGTTGTGAGTTTGTATGTGTTTATTATCCCCTGATAATCCCCAGATAAATATCATTTAATTTCACTGCGCCTATATGTATAAAAAAAACTTTCATCATTTGAAAGGTATTACTATTCCACGTCATCTTCCAACGCAACTGAAGTTGTGGGTACCAGCTTGTAAGCTACTAAATTGATTGATAAACTTTCACCCAAAATGCAATTCGCGCAGGAACACATGCATGTTAGTAAACAGTGGTTACATAACAGCATTCTTTGCATTGCAGTAGGTACGGTATGTGCACGATGAACTACCAACATACACAACTCGTTGCGGAAATCATTAAGTAGGCACATACACCTGTTAACGTTCCGTCAATATATTTTTGTGGTCAATTAATTATTAAACGGAGGAAGCAGAACGGGCTGTAACGTGTCTCTGGGTCAGCTCTGACGCATATATTACATACATACATACGAGTACATATACTCACGCCGTTTTCCACAGGGGTAGACACTAGAGACCGCCAATTGCTACGATTTTTGAATGCTTCTTTTTCTTCCTATAATAAAACACATAAATATATATTAATGGCACAAAAATAAACCAAGTTTAAAAAAAAACGGTGCATGTATCCAAATGCGTTCCACTCATTAACTCATTAAGCATGACAATATCATACAAGTCATCACACAACACAAAACATACACGACAACAGTAAACAGCACTTCTAAGTTATCTAATAATTATTATACAATGTATTCATAGTCAGACATTCGCAACTTGCAGGTAAGAAGTACACACGCCACGAAATATTATTCTCAATACGTGTTTGTGTACTAGTTGAAATTTATCTACGTATTTGGGCACATAAGCGTGGTTTGATGTACGTATGCAACCGCTCTCGGAAGTTGCCGTACTATCCTTCATTTACTAGACGAAAATATTATAGTAGTTAGGTATTGTGTAGGAAGTGTTTGCGCGTATGTTTGTTTGAGTTCGATAACCTATCGGCCAGACCGCAGTGCACAGCTGATCGTACACTGACACATGTGGAACCAGACACCCGCATGGTAAGGGAAACTGATAATATACTTATATCTCGTCAAATTCGCAGGGGCTAAAATCTATCTTTCGTGTAGAATTCAACTATCCCAATTTCCTATGGTCTGATTTTTTGGAAATTGGAAGCGGTTTATCACCTTAAAATTCGGCGTTCATTTTTTTTTATACCTATGTATTACCATTCTCGGGATTGCCGGTCGTTTGTTCGTTTGGATTGTTTTAAACTCTGTTACCATATTGAGGTGTATCGCAAACAAATGTTGAGTTAAAAGTATGTCGTCTGTTTTAATTTCAGGGTCTATCATGCTGTCGGCAGTTGAGTTCCGTGCTCATCTGGTTGTTCGGGGAGCTGAGCGGCGCGGCCAGCGACAGCAGCACTGGCGCTGCGCAGGCGCCACCGACACCACGCACGCCTATACATGAACTTTTTTCACATAGGTATGGTATTATCGACACCTAGATTAGAAACAAACAAAAAACTGTAAAATTTATTTCACTTTGTTGGTAGGTGAGTTTTCTACCCTTATCGAAGCCGTCATTATAGTCAGTGTTGTCGGAGGAATAAACGTGGCTCAGTACATTCTATTTTATGTCTATTTTTACTAGAAATTTCCTATAATTAATGTACTTAATTTCTTTATCCTTAATATTATAAATGCGAAAGTTGCTGTCTGTCTTTCGCGCTCCCACGCCAAAACTACTAAACCTATTTAAATGAAATTTGGTACACAGATAGTCTAGGGCCTGAGAAAGGACATAGGATAGTTCTTAATGCGAAAAAGGGCTATAAGGGGTTGAAATTGGGGATGAAGGTTATAAGAAATACCCAGACCACGTGGACAAAGTCGCTGGCGGAAAGCTTGTATTATATAAAGGTCTCTGCCTATTCGGCATATCAGACATCTCTCTATGTGTGAAAATAACACAAGTGAACATCGTCCTTTGTTAATACCTACTTATCACGTAATATGGCGGGTACGCGTGTACTTACACCTACACTATCTATGCTATAATGTAAATAAGTATTAAATGTAATCGGTTTGGGGAGCAGCCGAGCACTGAGCCAACAGACCTTGTCTGCCCTTGACACCGCGACACACATCCAAAATAGCTAAATAGAAAAATAAAAAAGCTAAAAAAAGAACCAACTCAAGTGATTTTATTGTATCGATAAAATGTTCTACGTGACATCCTGACAGATAAATCTTTAATTTAAAATTAATTGTTCTGATTATAACTTTAATATCTAAGCAAGACATGTTATAACAACTTGCATTATTGGATTAAAATCTCTATCTATCTAGCACGAAATGCTCATATCAATATCAATGTCTTCCTTACAGAATATGGTCTAAACAGAAGCCTATTGCCGGGCAGACGTCCAAGGTGCAGTCTGCACAATCTTCTGACAGGGGCTCTGTCACTGGAAGGTAAATGAATACATTTCCGTTGTTAACTACCAAAGGTTATCAATCTATAAGCGGTGTACGTATACGTTGTCGCAGTGATTAATGTTTTATCATGTTCGTTATATCGACAGGTCAAGGTACTCAGCGCAGCCCAAGTTAGACTCACTAGAAAGAACGAAAAAACGACTTTCCAAACACACGGACCAGTCGTCAGAGTCGGGAGACTCCAACGACGACCTGCAGATATTGAACCGCTCTCTAACTATTAAGGTGTGCACGCCCAACGATGACTTCGAATACTTCAACAGCACAAAATCCTCCAACGAGTACCCAAACGACTCCTACTACGATCCATTTTACACTCCTAGAAAAGCCAAGCCGAAGGCAGATGATTACATCAATGATAAACACAGAGAAATTATCAATTCAGAGATAACAACATTCCAGTTTACTCTAATAATAACAGACTTACTGCAAGAGCTCTGTAAAGCTGAGAGCAGTCTATCCGGGTCAGAAGGCTCCCAAATCTCTATGCAATGTATAAATTTTTCCTTACGTAATCTATGTTCTTTACAATTTACCTCACCTCCCCAATCACAACAAGAGAAAACCCAAGAAGTGTCTCGAATAAAAGTTGCGCTAACAGAACTGCTAATAGTATCATTAGACCAAGTTTTAATCCACTCGGATCTTTGTGCCAAACTGATCAACAATGGTATCTTACCAATGTTGCTCCGAATATTAGAAGATATTATCTCCAAGTGCAGACTGAACAAACTCGATTACCAGAATAGAAAACAGGATAAGACTGAATCGGAAAATTTGCTCAAATTCGTTTTTGGAATCGCGTATTCAATAACAGCTTTCTTTCATTGTCTACTGATGCAGTGTCGGAGTGTAGACAAACTCAGAGAATTCACCGATCAATTCAAATTGTATGGCGAATGTCTAAAAGGTGGGCTCTTGGAAGAATGTATAAAGCTTATGATCAGAATACCGGCTGACAAAGAGGAGAGTGTTATCTTAATTAAGAAATTAATAGAAACTGTTGGAAAGTTAATTATAGGTATGAAACGCGTTCGTAGTGAGGTAATACATTCCGCCGCATGTCCCAGAGCGAGGCACAAGGTGTGTCGACAGCGCGTCGCAGCCGGCATGCACCATCATCATGACGTCCTAGGAGAGGCTAGCTCCGGTCTGCCGATGTCTTCCACGTGCTGCATCTCGGTACTGTATGGAACTCTGACGTCATTACTGACCGACGAAGAAGTATCAGCACAGGGTGCGCTAAGAAATAAGATATTGAAAGTGATGTTGAACTGTGGAGTGTGCTGCTGCTTCTCACCGGGGCTGTTGATGGAGAGCATCGTGAGGCTGTTGCTCACCCACAGCAGTGTCGCATTACTATGCTTTCAAGTCTTAGAGCATACAGTATACGGAGAATTAGGCGCAAGTATCCTCTTACCAAAAGTGACAGATCAACTGCCGTGCTCAATTTGTGAGCCGTGTGATGATAAGAAGGAAATAGGCAAGAAGTACTGCTCACACGGCATCAGTCCCATCGAGAGGAAGAGTGTGTGGTCGTTCCTGTACCACTACAACTCGTTACTGCAGCTGGACAACCACAACAACGTGCTGCATGCGACCGTCACACATCTGCTGCGAGTCACTCCCAAATGCAGAATGGAAATGAAATATGAACTGCTCTTTAGTGTTATATACCCAACCTTCATCGTTGCCAAACATAGATACATAATACGCATGGAAGACTCCGCTTATTTTTTGACTGTTTCTTGCTTAAATATTTTCGCCAGTCTATTAAACACAGTGTCATTCGCCGAACAATTTATTCAAAAAGGCGGTCTCAGCTATGTGCTAGAACTGGTTTCGCTATCAGAGTTTTCGAATCAATGCTGTTCTATATTAGAGATAGCTATAATTGTGGAGGTATTTAAATTGATGAAAGAAAATTCTGAGCTGACTTACTTTAGAGAGATGGGCTCTCTAGCGTCTGTGCAGATGTTGGTCAAGTCTCTAACAGAGGTGACCAATAAATGTTACAGGATCTTCAAACTCAAGCTGCCTGTAGAGAAATTCGAAGAGCTGTGCGATATAAGTAAAGAACGAGATATGTTAGCATTTATTCATCCTACAGAAATCCAACCCAGAAAGGCTTCATCACCAAAGACAATAAAGACTAATTTCGCATCAAGTGAAAATACAGTTGAAGAGTCGATTGAAGACTACATAGAGATTTTGAAGAATGTTTGGACGTTTTGGAAGACTTGCGCGAGTCTGTGCCTGTACAGTCCGATGTTTCGGGAGTACGTGGTGAGCGAGGGCGTGTTCCTGGACAGCTACGCGCTGCTGAAGGTGCTGCTGCACTACGTGTGCCACTGCGCCTGCGCCGCGCCCGACATGCGGCTGCTCATCAACATCACTGAAGCGCTGCTCACTGTGCAGCTGTCAGCCTCCGGTGAGTTATTGATTTTATAGCATCTTTCAAAGTCACCAATAAAATTAACTACTATTTTTACCTTTTGACTGTTAAAAATATTTCATGTTAAAAATACCACTCGATTCGTTGTTTTAAACACATGGTGTAGAACTGTTATCAGCTAATAGCCATCTCACCAGGCAGGCCGGATCTATAGCAAGTGCAGTAAATATCTGATCAGTAATTTAGTTGTAGAACCATTTGCGGCTAACTAATTGCTTGCGTTTAACAGTACATTTTAGTGACAATAGTTAATCACATAAGTAATTATATAAATGCATCGGACTCGTTTTAATTGCATTACGATGAATCACGTGTGAATAGTCTCCGTAAGTTCAGCACAGCTGATCCCACTAATCACATAACTTTATTAGTACAAACTAGTTGTACAACAGCCCGCAGTAAGGTGACACCTCAAGCTCAAGAGCAGAAGCCCTATATAGATTTTCATACGATATGGATAAAAGTAAGAAAAAACAACCTATTTTGCACTTTAACATTAATAGTTAAGCTTCATTTTATAATGGAGAACAGACCGCTAGAGTTCGGTTTAAAGACATTTATTTCTCAAAAAAAGAACATTACAGTTCACTTACATATTGAGAAATGTACTAACAGTTAAAAACGATTTTCTGCTGGAAATGTTAACTTAAAAGTTGTGACTAAATCTGAGTACAGTTATGGATAGCACGGATCGTGGCCCACTCGAGTCGTTTCACAGTAGATTTGATTTCACATAGATTTACTTTGCGTGGATACAACATTGACACCTTGAAAATAAGAAGATCTCTATAAATTAATTAACTATGTATATTGGACATCTTTATCAAAGAAAAATTAATGAGATATGTGACTTAACCGTCAAATAATGTTTTTTTCATCCCACCATCTCGGAAAGAGTATTTTTACTCTTCGATATCTGAGTGCAAAAGTCGCTTTTATCCTCTAGAGAGACAAAGTAAATTGAATTTAGAACATCGTGCTTTTATTCCCCTGGCGCCGAATTTATCATACAACTTTTTTTTTATTTGTTAAAAACTCAGACTTGGAACCTTCCCTAGGTTCCTAGTCTAAACGCAACAAAGTATCGATATAATAATATGTCGAATCGATATTTTTTGAAAATATCAGTATCGATACTGATATTTTTATTTAAAAATATCGATATATGGGCGATATATCTTAAAACTCAAATTATAAAACAACAAATCAAGTCGACCAAAAACAAAAAATACATTAAATATAATTTGTTAAAAAGATGTTAGTATAAAAAAAGTATTCTTTTTGAGATTTTATAATCTTAAAACTTATAAATGTTTATTGGTCTGTAAAAAATATAGATTTTTATACCTTTTCGACACTTTGAATTTTATATCGATGCATCGATTTAGCGAAATATTAAATATCGCTCAAAAATATCGATACATAAAAAAAAATATCGATATATCGATGTATCGATATTTTTTCAACAAGCCTATCGGAACTTTCTTGGTGTACTTTTTTAAGTCACCAACACCAACATTACAATACCTAACAAAAATATTACACTCAAGTAATTGTAGCAACGTTACTTTCAATTTCTCTTAATTATACCTAGTATTATTTGTTATAATTTAAAGAATAGGTATTCTGTAAAACTTACCTATCATATAGTATTTAATACCTAAACTCAAATAAAAGTTTCTTGTGGTTGTATGTTTTTTTTAGTCATTTCCTCGCTGAGGTGGGATGAAAAGTTACGTGTTGCACTCGAGTGCAAAGATTTTTCACCTTGTGCTCTTTTAATTCCCTCGCTGACGCTCAGGATTCTAATTTTTGAATCACTCGCTCCGCTCGTGATTCAATTTTAGAATCCTTCGCTTGCTCGGTCATCAAAATTGAGCACGCGGTTAAAAAGCAACTTTGCACTCTTGTATAACAAATAACTATTTTACTTTTTAGGATTGATGTCATTTACATTTTTAAGTGAAACATAATAAAGATCTTGTAGATAAAATAAAATTATTAGATAAGATCTGTTGAATTATTGAAGTCTAGACAACTTGAGGATATACTAATAACATTGCAATAAAAACAACGAAACATAAAAAAACAGATTATTATACACTAGCTTCCCGCCAGCGGCTTCGCCCGCGTGGTCTTATAATTTTTTCCCCGTTTTTGCTACATTTTTCATTACTACTCCGCTCCTATTAGTCGTAGCGTGATGATATATAGCCTATGTTACTCGGGGATAATGTAGCTTTCCAAAGGTGAAAGAATTTTTTAAATCGGTCCAGTAGTTTCGGAGCCTATTCATTACAAACAAACAAACAAATCTTTCCTCTTTATAATATTAGTATAGATTATATAATTTCATTTTTTTAAATAATAACAAAACATTTACTCTAAAATCGATTAAATAAGTTTCCACATCAATCTTTGCTTTTTAATAATAACAATTGTTTATTTTGACCCATGGGCGTACTCGCGGTGGGGGCAAGGTGGGCCATTTTCTCCACCCTGCCCTCTGACCCGAGGCCAAGAATTAATAATATGCCTCTAGAGCAGCGTTTTTCTATGAGCAATTTACCAGCGTATCGTATTCACTTCTTCGTACATTATATCCGCACCTAGTGCTCGAATATACGCAAATAGTGCCTCGTTGATACGCATACCTGCCGAAGTTGTGGGGAACCTGACGAAACGCAACTCCACTTTCTAGGGGAATGTGGACAGTGGCGTAGCTGCCGGAGGGCTAGGCGGGCCCCGGTGGCCCCAAGCCCAGGGGGCCCTCAGACTCTAAGACTTAACAACCATAAATTGAACTAGTAAAAATGTCTCCCACATTCGGAATATAAAAAAAAACAGATTCCAGGAACGCGACTTTAATAATAGCAAATTATTTGAATTTTTTTTTATTATTTTTGTCATTTTTACATAGCACCATCTAGTCCCAAACTAGGCAGAGCTGGTACTATCGGTACTAGACAATGGATAAAATACTCATATACTTTTTTTTGTAAATACATACTTATAATACATAAGAAACACCCAGACAAATACAAATACTTATATTCATCACATAAAAATTTATGTCCTGTGGGAATCGAAACCACGACCTCAAAGTCATAGTCAAAGTCAAATGTTTTATTTCAATTAGACCATATCAAAAGGTACTTTCGAAAAGTCAAACTAGTTGCACGGTTCCAAAAAGTGGATCTTATGGAGAAGAGCCGGCAAGAAACTCCATAGACACTCCTTTCAAAAAAATGTTGGTTACAATATTATTATTTTATTTACAATCTCGTTTTGGATAGCTACTGAGAATAGTGCAATTTGCATAAGATTTACCTATTAAACCTTTTACCTCGTGATCAGCAGTCCGGTACTCAAACCACTAGACTACAGACGTCATCAAACACAGGGGAATTCTCAACAAGCCTCTAATCTCGAAGGCCTTTTGGGTAGTTGGGGCCCTAGTCAAGTGTTTGCTCCAGGGCCTTTGGTTACCCAGCTACGCCACTGAATGTGGTCGTGGATAATTATGTGGCACATTAACTGAAGAAAGAACAAAATAAAAACCAGCTTGAGGCGTTGAAGTCTATTAAGAAGAGAGCCAAGAAGCTCATCGGCAATGACACACTTTGCAACGCTAAACTGCAAAGCCTTGAGCATCGGCGCAAAGTTGCATGTCATCAGTCCTTTACCGGTTACATTTCGGAGAGTGTGCATCAGAACTACATGACATAGTTCCCCCATCCCCGTTCCACTATCGGACAAGCAGGGCTACGGCAAGGCGCCATCGCTACATGTTGGAAGTGCCTAAATCCCGCACTAAACGTTTTGCCTCCACATATATAGTGCGAACTGCTCTACTGTGGAACTACATTCGGTGCAGGCGTGTTTCGTTCAAAAACTAAAAAATAATCTTGTTAAAAAACTACTAAAATCTCCGTTACCCATGGTTGACTTTTGGAGGCACAAATCCAGGTACTAAATACTGGCTTGATCAGAATGGTGCCATTATAGCGTCCTAATAACAGCATCGGTGTGTTTTCCCCGTGAGGTACATACAATTTCAGGATAGGTACACAATAGCACAAAATGGGAAACAAAAAATACGTGGTAGAATCTTTCAATTTCAAGAGTTGGTCCCACCATTATGATATTTATCTTTTATTTCATTAATTTGCTGATGAGTTAACCATAAATACGAAATGTTTCTTGCTTTATATTTTTAAGCTGATTCTGAACTTACAATAATCCTCTCCTTCTGTTTCGTAGCAAATCCATATTATTTCAACAACGATAACGGTACTGTAATGTAAAATTTAATGTTGGAAATCCTGTTTTATTGTGTATGTGGCAGAATGCCCTGAGCACCAACACCAGCTGATGTCAAAAGAAATGTGTGTTGTTTGATCGTAACACTTCGGTGACTACGTCGACCTAACGTGGTGCACGCGCCGTTTATAGTGTGTTTAGAAATGTTTGTATTGTCCACACAGACGTAACTTCGGGGCGTTCAAAGGAGACCAGCTGCACGTTAGTGCGCTCGGCGCTGGGCGCGGCGCAGGCGGCGGGCGCGGCGCCGGAGGGCGGCGGCGGGCTGCGCGCGCTGTGCGAGGCGCTCATCCGCGTGGCGGCCGCCCGCCCCAGCGCGCACCACGCCATGCCCCGCCTCGCGCAGCCCAAGGTAACTGTGTTGTGCGCTGTCTCCTGCGGACGATTCTGTCTTGGCTTTAGACCGCTACCAATATACGTCATGAACAAATACACTTTCAAAACCTCGCTGCCTCCAAAATAATATTCATCCCTTCTATTCGAAAAGTGTCGCTTTATTCCTCTTTATGTGAGAGCAAAATAGCTCTTTCCAGATAGGAACTTTTTTGTGGGCAGAAATGAGATTTGTATTTGGAATACATATATTAGGTCTTGAAATTGCCGTTTTGTATGAAAAAATTTAAACGATTTTTTTTCATGTATTTTTTATTTGTATTAATCGAAGTATTCACCCATGCAATAAATGCATCCTTGCCAACGCAGTGGCAGTTTATTGATGCCCTTCTTAAAGAAATCAGCTGGACGGGAGGCAACAAATTCTTTAAAGGCATTTTGTACTGCCTCTCGGGTATTGAATTTTTTTCCCGCCAAGAAGTTATCCAAATTCTGGAAAAAGTAGTAGTCTGTAGGCGCAAGGTCTGGTGAGTAGGGCGGATGACGGAGAACTTCCAACCCCAGTTCTTGCAACTTGGAGACCGTCTGCTGTGCAGTATGAAGTCGCGCGTTATCGTGCAGGAGCAGCGGAGACGAGCGATTGACCAATGCTGGTTGGAGATGTGCCAGCTTCTCCATCATTGTGTTCAGTTCTTCACAGTACACATCGGCAGTAATGCTCACCCCGTTTGGTAAGAAGCTGTGATGAATCACACCGGTGCTAGACCACCAAACAGTGACAATTACTTTTCTAGGGGTAAGTTTTCGTTTAGGGCATTGTTTAGGTGCTGAACCAGGATCCAACCAACTTGCTGAGCGCTTGCGGTTATCAAACAGAATCTATTTTTCATCGCAGGTAACAATGCGGTTCAAAATTCCTTCATTTGTGTGTCTGTTGTGCAGTGCAAGGCACGTTTCGACGCGTACTTTGCGCTGGCGATCATTGAGTTCGTGGGGTACCCATTTGTCAAGCTTTTTTACCTCGCCAAATTGACGCAAATGGACCAATATTGTTTTGACGCTAACGTCGAAAGCTGCTGCTAATTCAGCCGTCGATTGTGTATCATCAGCTTCCACAATCACCTTTAATTCGTCATTGTCGACCAAAGTCTTCGGACGACCGCGAGGTTCATTTTTCAGGTCGAAATTCCCAGAACGGAAGCGAGCAAACCAATAACAGGTGGTGCGTTGGTTTGTAGTGTTACGCCAAGCCCGGTTAAGATTCTAAAGCTCCTGAGCTAGAATCTACATCCGTCATAAAAAAAAAAAAAAATTGTAGTGTTAGCTCCGTAAACGTCGTTGATGTTGCGTGCCGCTTGTGCCGCGTTGCTGCCACGACGGTACTCATATTGCATAATTACTCGAATTTTTAACGTATCCATGATGACGAAAAAGATTGAAATGCGATGAAAATGTTAAGGGGCGTCTAAACGGGCCATATTTTACGACAATTTGTGGCTGCAATTATTAGCAAACATTGCCCAGCCATCAAAAAAACATTTTAGTGCACTTTATGGCTGAGCAATCAATTGCAGGCAACATGTTGCAATATGGCTGCAATAGTATGGCCTTTGATTCAGAACCCTTTAACGAGCCACACAATCCAGCAACAATGGCCGACGAAATGACGCTCATCGCAGCCGCTATCAATTACATTAATTACATTATTAAGAATCATTTACATTATCTTTGACAAGAATGACAGCTGTATTGATGGACGTCGCAGCACTCGCAGCACACTTCACGTTGCGCAGAAAGTGAAACGCAAAGTACTTCACGTCGCAGGGAGAAAGGGACGCGCATATACAG
Organism: Acronicta psi; assembly: GCA_946251955.1. NCBI lineage: Eukaryota > Metazoa > Arthropoda > Insecta > Lepidoptera > Noctuidae > Acronicta > Acronicta psi. The sequence goes on along the minus strand of OX276475.1, from coordinate 470,494 downwards.
TAAAACAGAACAACAATATAGATGGCCCAGATATATTGCAGTATTTTCGATTGCGAGGCGATCGTTCGGCCACACGCCGGCAACACATAAAAACATTTTGACATACCAAAAAATATGTGGCTATAATGCCGGGCCATCCTTAAAATATTGCATAGTGTGGCTGGTATTGCTAGCAATGTTGCCGGCCACAGTATTGCAGCCACAAATTGTCGTAAAATATGGCCCGTTTAGACGCCCCTTACACTAATCAATAAACAAATGACTACTTTTGGAAAAAGAATTCCATGTTTTTAAAATAAAATTAATTTGTAATTAGAATTCTTAGCCAAACAAAAATTATTTTGATTTGAAATGGCCAGTACTCAAGAACGGCAATTTCATAGGTAAAGACCTATTATATTATCATTTATAGAAATCGAAACACCGTCTTTTATTTATTTTCTCATAGAGAGGAGGTGAAAAGTAGAGTATATCACTAAAGAGCAAATTATTTTTCCCTCGGGCGATGTACTTTGAATACCTCGCTGCGCTCAGGATTCTACGTTAGAATCCTTTTCTTCGCTCGTGGTTCAAAGTAGCGCCCTCGCCGTAAAAACGCTATTTTGCTCCCTTGTCATACAATCTACTTTTATATTGTGGTTGTATTTATACTGTAACATACATTTAATATTTGACTGCAAAGTGACTGACCGGTTAACAAACAATCCCTTTTAATCGTATAAGAGTATAGGTAGACATAGGTACCTACCTATTTTTATCAAAGTCCTATTGACTGTCCTCTAAATCGAAACCATTACAAGATTTGTCTTTGTGTTTGTATTTTAGAGACTGGTTCATATCTGTATTCAGTACCCAACAATTTTGCATTAACATACTTAAGTGACTTTATTTTGAATCGTTTAAATAATATACAGGATGGCGATTTAATACCTCCAGTGCAGGTTCGGAGGGTAGTATTGGCAACATTATAACATATAACTTTTAGACAAATAATCGTAGTAGTAGTTAAAATAATCTAACGTGCACCGTTCCCTCGAAATGGATGTCAGCATAATTATGTTACACCACTTCATAAAAAGTGTCTAAATCTGAAGTTACAATTTATAGCCTCATTTCCAAACTTTGCATCATTGCAAAAATGTTCGAACAAATCGTGTACTACCTAGCTAACTCCTAACTCTTCTGAGGTGGTTCTCGTCTTTTAAAGCAAGGTGACAAGCTGTGGTCCTAAATAATTACGTTTCTAGCTGGGTCCACTCCCCAAGTGGTGTTCGACGTTATGTGACGAAACACAGGTAATCATTAATTAAAAATAGAAAATTATCCATAGGTAATTAGGATTAGCTGTCATAGCATCTGGTGTTTTGAACCGGAAGACGCAGGTTCGAGTTCTGCCGCGAGTCGATTTTTTACTTCATTAAAATAACTGGTAATCTTAGCATGGAAAATGTTTAAAAAAATACAAAAACATAAAAACTGATATATTAAAATAAAAATACTAAAACGCATCATTTCGATCTTAATAAAAGAAATATACTCTGAATGTTATTGCGTTGGTAAAACGTTATTGGGTACAACATAAAAATACGCGATGAATTATAGACCTTCCGTTTTTTTAAGGTACCTATATTATAATCCTAATAGGTGCTACTTGTGCTCTACAGTAAGTTTCCACGGATTCCTTCTTAAGATAAACAAAACTAGAATATTAGAGGCATATAATATTAACGATGAGAACACCTCTCAAACATGTCAACCTTGACCTACGCCTACATACGTCGCGTCGAATATAATCACAATCTAAGTATTGTTCTGAATTCATCGCAAAAAACAAAGATCGTAAATCCTCGCCTATGAAATTATTGAAAAAATCTGTCGTTACATTCTGCTCTTTAAACTACTTTATAATGTCAAACTAACGTAGAGCTTACCCCTAATTCTAAAAGTATCTTGATCTGCGACAAATAACTTGTTACCATGAAGCAAAGTCCAAATAAATAATAATATGGGTACAGCAAATTATACCTACAGAAGCTTTGTTGAAATAAATGTAACTCAACACTAATATCGAAAACCCATTAATACTTGTTTATTGATTAAAATTATTTCTTCTTTTGATAAACAAATACTATAGAAATATGTGACATGAACAGAATGCTAGCGGCTAGTTACATAAAAATGTTGGGTGTGTGCGTCGTCTAAATGCTTCTAAACCTCACTAGACCGGTTTCGGTACGATCGAAACTGTATTTTAATTAATAGCTATTTAGAGTTCCTTGTGTCATGTGTCAATGTAAAATGGTAACTTTCTATTCTAGAAAGCACTAAAGAAAAAGTTTTGTCGATGTCAAAACTTCTAACGGGATCATGCCTTCTCGCGTTTCGACTAATTAATCTAGGTATACTAATATTATAAAGCTGAAGAATTTGTTTGTTTGGTTAAACCCGCTAATCAGAGGAACTAACTACTGGTCCGATTAGAAAAATTCTTTCAGTGTTGGATAGCTCATTTATCGAGGAAGGCTATATTCTATATATCATCAGGCTAAGACCTTAGGAGCGGAGCATTAATTAAACATTTTGAGAAAATGGGGGGGGGGGCGGGGTTCAACTTCTACGGGAATGAAGTCGCGGGCAAAGGCTAGTTATATCATAAATGTGACTTGCAGAATTGAAGTTATTATCATCAAAACTACTCATCGCTCGTCTCTCTGTGTTACTCAGGCATCCTCACTGACTTCTAAGAAAAGAACTCCATAAGACATCAATAAACCACAGTGCGATATGAGTAAATAATAAATAGTTAACGTGGTCCTTGAGTGAAATTATTTCATTATGATCCGAGGACTATTTTCAGAATAAGTATTATTCAACAAGAATAATAAACTTATTATACCCAAGTAAAATGTACCTGTCTCGAAAATGTTTTTTTTTTTTAAATTAGATTCATTTAATTCTAATTCTAAGTTGCGGTCGCATTATCCGACTCGTATCAGAATACCAGAATGCGGAATAACTTGACCCGCCGGTGCCGCCGCACACGAGGGGATCATTCATTTACCTACACGCTGCGGTTGCACTTGGAAGCATACAAGATTGTCTATGAATATTTATAGTTAACAGTAAATATTTTAAAATTTAACTAGAGTTTGACACAGTGCATGGTGACGGTTTGATATTAGTGTCGATTGTGTGCGTGTATTCGGTAGTGCGGTGTTTAAAGTTTCAAGTCAAATATGGAGCTGTCTGCAAGCGATCACTCGACAGCAGGTAGACATCATGTCCATGTCCTATATCTTAGACACACATTGTTAACGGCACAATAACAGTTTATGTACAATTGGCAGTTGTAGCTCCCGCCTAAGTAGGCAAAACTAATCGTAGAAATCGGAATTATTTAAATAGAAAGATCAATCACAGTTTATTAGAGGCAGGTATTGAAACTGGGGTTACACTTCCCACCCTACCTATCATTAGATGGACACGGATATCAATAAAAATGCCTGCTGACCACCCGTTCGTATCTAATCAACTGGAACTATCGAGGTTCAAGTTCGATGCATAACGTATCGGATTTCCTTGTGGTTTTAGTTCACCTCAGTTGTGAGACACTTGGAAAGGATAGGCTAGTTGCGGTTCTAACATGGTTAAAACGTTAATATTTTGTATTTATTTTTTTAAGTGAACGAAATAAGGATCAAATGTATTTATAAATCGCCAAATAAAAAATACCTACTTATGTTTTTCTCAAACACAAACATGTTGTTGTAAATAACAATAAATATCGTTCAAAGTGCTCCGGAAGTTTACACCGTACATCTTCCTTTGTGCTTATGGACTCTTTATTGATGTGTCCTTGTAGCAAGATTTGCTGGATTTAGTAAGAGTTTCATTGAAAGACCTCAACATCTCTGTGTTTTGAAAATCCAACGGAGACCAAAATAAAGCAATAAGTCGAATTTGTCCCTAGGTTTTAATAATTATACTACCAGTGATATGGTGTAATCTGACGGCACAGACGACTTATTCCGTGCTAACGGTACATGCTAGTTACGAAATGCTGACGCTACAATAATCCTTGAAAATGAGTAATGACAGCAGGTTGCCTCCACACCAGACTGACTGAAATTTAGAATTAATTACCGGCATCATATTACAAGATGTTTGGAAGATTATTGGATAGGTTATTCTTATTCTCATCCTCATTCGTCTGGTTGTCGCAAGTCGTGGGTTCGATTCCCGGGTCGCGATAAGAGTAGTAATATTAGTAGCAGCTTGGAGTTGGCATTTGTGACTGGCAATAGGCTTGCTAGGATGTTTAGGTCCCATGTACCTAATAGCGGATACATCCTGGTGGACTGTGTACACCCCTGCCTTACCTTTCGGGGGAATACAGACATATTGTATGTGTTATAATTACGAAAATAGATAATAGAGTAAAAACCACGTGTCGCTGCATTTTAGTTGAGTCGTTTGTCAAGGTTAAGTACCTAAAACTTGTATGTCTTCTCTAGCGTTATCGATTACGTACTTATTGGTATTTGAAGACTAGCATTGATTTTTACGTTTTTTTAATAATAATAATGATATTGCTATTTATCAAAGTTTTATCTTTTACTCTCTAGATTATGAACTAATCAACGATCTAGTAAAAAAAAAATATTTTTCTCCTCTTTATCCTCTTATCGGTGTTCGTGGATCGTGCATGGTATGTGCTTCCCAATACTTATAAAATATATTAAGTTCCCGCAGTACGGTATAAGCATGTTACTTCTCAGAATGGAAGGATCCTTAAAATCCTTTAGTTTCTGTCACATATTGTGTCAGGACTTAACATTAGCAAAGTGTTGAATCGTTTGAATAGTTCCTCAACAAAATTGCGTACTTATTGGATTATAACTTAGTCCATTATACGTCGGTCACGTTGTTTGCTGTAGTCGTAAGGGGCCCGATGACGCAGAGATATTGATAATGTGCAGTGTGTGGACAGGTGCCGCCACTGCTGTGTGCGTCGGGCGGCAGCTCCGCCGACTGCTCCTCCAGCGAGGACAGCGCGGCCGGGCCCTACGCCAGCGAGCACAGCGAGCCCTACGCCACCAGGCCCGACGAGGGATATGAGGTGCGTACACCAACACTAAACTGTAAGTGGACCTCCTAACTGTAATGTAAGACAACTACATCGACTTACTACTACCAAAGAAAAAAAGAAATATCATTACACTATACTCCTCTTTATTATCTGCCAAGTAATTTAACATGAACTTATCAGAAGGTAGTGAAACAGGCCCGTCATGTTGTAATCTAATTTCGAATCACAATAAACTATGGATGGACTATGATGTCATTTCTTAAATCTAATTGAGACGTGTGTTCTTGTTTTGTGCGTCGTCGTGCTTAAATCTGTTGCAGAGCCACCTAAGAATACGTGGGCTTGCTTAACGGCAACGCCTTGTATTTCACAATATGTTGAAAGCGACTACTTTTATATCAATCATAATATCTATTGGACGTTTGTTCCTGTTGAGGCACACCATATTGCGTTACACTGTGTTACCCATTGGGAGAAAAATTCCCGACAAGTAACACTGTAACACTTTTTTTTTTTCATTAAATTACTTACACTGTAAGAAGTAATTCGGACTGTAGCAATCGCAATTGAGACTACTAGACCAGCGAGGCTCTATATAGCGCTTTACATAATTGTGCATTCAAAATTACATAATAATGTTTCGACATGTTAAAAAGACATCAACATTAATGTTATCTAAGTAGGAACATAAAGAATCTATAAAAAGCAGCCTTGTGTTCATCCACGGGTCTATGATTTTTTGAAGGCTGAATACCTACCTTTTATTATTAGGAAATAATAGCCGTCTGCGACTGCCGTCCAAAAATAAACTTGTAGTAGAAATAAGGTACCTATTTAGTTTTAATACTGGCAAACCTTTGTAAGAATAAATTATTGCGCTTTCGTCTCCAAAGTTGGCCTCTGTTCTTTTCAAAGAAAGAAGTTGTGTAACTCTGTGTTGTTTAGTTAATATCTCTTTCTAACGTGATATGTAAAGTCTTCGTCTTCTTTTCGTATTAATGGTAAATGGTAAAACTATTTTATTCATAGAATTTAAACCCAGCCCATTCATAGAATTTTAGGACCCATAACTCCTACACAAACATCACAAAATAATACCATAAGTAGGAATACATATAGCTTTTAGGAGCCTATTTTTATAGGCTCCTAAAAGCTACGTTCTATCTATCTATTCGTTTCTACAAGAAAACGAGGTCAGACTAAACAGGTTTTTGGAAATCACGCGTGTGGTGCCCATTATCTAACATAATTGATCAGTCCCATTTTTTTCAAAAACGTTATTTTTAAAATGTTTGTCTGTTTGTTAGGGTTGGCACAAAAACTACAGAATAGATTTGAATTTTCAGTTAACTGTTACCAACTTAAAAACTGCCGTAAACTGACGCGGACAAAAGCTCGTAAAAGAAGAACATGTAAAAACGTTAAAAATGATGACCGTTTCATTTTTTTATATAGAATGTTGCTACAGACAAACTTGTTTACATTACATTAAACTTATTCTTTGGCAGGCGGATGTGGAGGTGGGCAAACTAGATGTACCTCCGCTATACAGGACTAGAAAGCTCTCCGGATCCTCGCCCGCAATACCATCAGGTACGTCGACGTGATATATTTTTTAAGGGACGTCAATATAGAATCTTAAATGAGAGGATCTTAACCATCTTCTAAATATTGAAATAAAACTACTTTTTACGGATTTTATCGCGTTATATTGATATTATTTTAATCCCGACGTTTCAATATAACGCGATAAAATCCGTAAAAAGTAGTTTTATTTCAATGTCTAGTATTCGCGTAAGTGTCAGAAATCAGTACATCTTCTAAATAATTAATTATTATGGAAAAATTGCAATACATATTTAGTAAAACTATATTATATATTAAAAGTTACAAGCATACCTATAAAATAATTAATCTTGAAATATAATGATGTATTTGGTGATATTAATTATTAAGTAATTTATGGTCTCTGGGCAGGATAACATGCGAGGTCAATCTCGTCATACTTATTTATTTCAAAATTAAAACAATAATTGTCAGTTTTTTGTGTAATTCGTGTACTTAGTATATAAAATCACGATTTATTGGGATGCATTAAAATGAATAACTACAAATGTCTTATCTTTTTGTGTTTTTTTAAGCATTTTCCATGCTAAGATTACAAGTTATTTTTAATGAAGGAAAAAATCGGCGGGCGGGCAGGGTTCGAACCTGCGCCTTCTGGTTCGGTACACCAGACGCTCTGACCACTAAGCCACCGCTCGCCCTGCTCGCCAGTCGAAATTTAACAATTTAACAAGAAATTTAACAAGACATTTGTAAGTTATTTTTTTTTTTTTTTTTTTCCTTCATTAAAAAAAAAAAAAAAAAAAAAAAATAACTTACAAATGTCTTGTTAAATTTTGTGATTGTTCCGTGTAAATATTACTTGTGCAAAAATAAAATTATCAACTTGTATGGTAGCTCAAAGAGACAAGCAGGTCTTCACAATTACGTAATTAGTAGTCAATTGTGATCCATAAATTGCAGTTCAAAGTTTGCTAGCCATTTAAACTCCCCCCATCACTACTATAGTTAGATATCTATGTTATGAATATGATGTCATCGAGACACATAATATTACTAACTTCCCGCCAGCGGCTTCGCCCGCGTGGTCTTACAATTTTTTCCCCCGTTTTTGCGACATTTTTTATTACTACTCTGCTCCTATTAGTCGAAGTTATTTATGATTTATTAGTCGTAGCGTGATGATATATAACCTATAGCCTTCCCCGATAAATGGGCTATCTAACACTGAAAGATTTTTTCAAATCAGTCCAGTAGTTTCGGAGCCCATTCAATACAAACAAGCAAACAATCAAATCTTTCCTATTTATAATATTAGTATATATATAGATATAGATTAGTTAATTTACATAATTATCAATTCAACAACCTACAAGTTTTTACGCGCCTATTTGGACGTGCGTGTTTAGTGAGTCCCCGCGTGTGTGTATACGAACACCGGAATTTTTTATTAGTTTTGTGCTTGCACACAGTTGAGCATAGTTTAAGATGTAAAAGATTGAGATTTGTTCAGTGTTTTGGTGAAGAGAACAATTCTGTCAGGGTGCGCAAAATGGAGACGGGTTCATCTATTAACGATTTAGTATATTTGATAAATAAAGGTATATTTAGATTTGTGATTGACGTTGTTGTCAAAGCAGCAACACTGGGACTATCCTATTGTTGCTGCTTAGAGCCACATGTCTTCTATAAAATACGAGAATGTTTTGATTCAGACCAACGCAAAAAAATATTGCACAATTTAAAATGACCAATTAAAAACATGTTGTATAACGATGTTGTGATGTTTACCTTCCTCAAGTTCTTGCATAATCTTGCGTAGATTATTGAGTGCCGTATATTCACCAGAGCAACCAGTGTCCACTAGGGTATTCAACCCTATTGAATCCTGTACACCTGTGCCCGGCTTACACAGTTGTTGGTGTACTCATGTTTTGAATGTGGTATGTCGGCCAGGCGTGTCGTCGCCGCCGGCCGAGGTGACTGCCGAGTGCGGCGAGTACACGAAGAGTGGTGATCTTGCCCATCCGGAGCTGTGCGTTATCGTGGTGGACATACTCACGCAGCTGATACAAAAGTACGTACCTATTTGTTGTTGTTCATTAGCATGATACTACAATACGTCAACGTACAATCTATATTTTGTGGTTGAATTTCTGCAGTTTAAATACAATGCAATTAACAAAGTATTATATCAGTACCGATATGAATAAATTTTCTGTCTTAAATTAGATTACTATAATATTTGGATTTAGAGCTGGTGTAAATCCATGTTTGCTGATTGGTCGCATTAGCCGTCGTTAGTAGTCGTTAGCCTGATTATTTAAACATTGTGCGTAAAATATTTGAAATTATTACCTACTTCATAGTTAATAACTACTCGGTGTTTATGAATCAGTCAAGTTTTATTTCTTTCTAGCCCCTTGGCATAGGGGAATACATATACAAAAAGAATACAATGAGCATTCTGAAATAGATTCCCTTAAATCCTGAATTTATAACCGAAAATCTTAACCTTAAGGTTTTTGATCTTAGGAATTTTCGCCTTCTTTGACGTGGATGTCCGTAAAATCCTTACTTAGCGAGTGAAACTGTATACACCTTAAACGGAACTCATCAGCTAAATTACAAAAGATAAGTTTGGGTTGCCTGTGATTAGTTTTTATGAATGATATTTCGTTTTTATATCATAGATAACAAATTTTTAAGCGAAATCTAAAAAGGCGTGTTGTAAAATGGTCACTAAGCAAACTTGTTTAACTGGTTTATTTGATATTTTTTTTTTATAAACCTACCTAATGGTCCACCTATTTTATTTAGGTAGGGATGTTCCTTTATATTAGTTTTTCTTAGAGCTTTTTAAATTTCTAGAAGAATTTCGTTGAGTTATATATCAACCCATTTCCATCTTCTTGCTGAGCATGGAGTTCTGAGACTGAGCGAAAAAATATTATTAGGTATGTATGTAAGTCTTCCACGCTGATCTAATGCAGGTTGGGCGACCTAATACCTACAAGAACTATCAAGTCCTCTTAGGCTGAGATTCAGAGACGATACTAAGTGTAAAGTAATGCTTCTGTATGTCAAATTTGTATGACAATTTGACATACGGAAGCCTAAATTTATGCTTAGCATCGTCTCTGAATATAAGCCTTAGACACACAGATTTAATCATATATCTTTGGACATTCCAATCCTAAGTAGACTTGTCTGCCCAGGCTAGTCCGGTCCAAAGACGAGGGTGAATGGGACAGTCCGTCATGGCGACTGGGCGTCGGTGTGGCGAGGGCGTGGTGCAGCCGCGTGGGCGCCGCGCTCAGCCGCGCACGCGCCGCTCATCCGCCGCTACTGCGCCGCCTGCTGGCGCCCGCGCCCGCCATGCTGCTGGCGGCGCCGCACCCACACCTAGAAGGTAACGCTCTGACGCACAAACACTGCTCTAGTAATGTGGTAAACCCAAGACTGGGCTAGGCAAGCCCTAAGCTCCCAAGATGCACCATGCTTCGTAACCTTAACCGCCATGTTGTATGAGCACTGCTAAACTCACTACTCTGTTCATCCGCATCGCACGCCTCATTTTATGAAAACTTTAAGCCCATATAGTTGATACTTACGCTCATGTGTTTTGGTAATTTTTTTGTCGTTAGACCTTCAGCGCAGTATCTTGGAGTTGATCCACGTGCTGGCCTCCCAGAGCATCGAGCCCTTGGAGCTGGCGGCGTTCCTCAAGCTGTTCACAGCGGAGAAGCCGCCGCTGGATATGCTGCTCGGCACGCTGCACCGACTCGTGTCGGCCGCTACCTACAACACTCCTGACTGCATACTCACCTTCCCGGTTGATAGTAATAACACTGGTGAGTTGGGAAATATATTTTTTACGCTTTTATTTTACTTTTCGTATAATGAAAGGAAATGTCTATACTATCGTAAGTACGGCACATCAAGCTATGTGCCATACTTACGATAGCATAGATACATAATTTATATTAAAGATAAAGATAAAGAAGATAAAGATGGTTTTATTTATTGTTATTGAATTCCATGTTTTACGTATGTCATGAACGATATTTTCAGATGGCATACAATCCTTGGCGGAGGAGCTCAGCTACCTGGTGGTGAACACCGCGACGTCGCAGAGTCACCACGCGGAGAACTGCGCCAAGAGGTTCCACGAGGCGCACACTAGGGCTGGTAACACATTCAGATTATACTTGTGAATATTTTGAGTTGTGGTATAAGCCCCGCATATTATTTATTTATTTTTATTTATTATATTTGTAAGAAAGGTACATTATAGAGCTTATGAACTAACACTGTCTCACAAAACTGTATAAACAGTTTGACTGTGGGATCAAATCACATAATTATAAGGAATATAAAGGTTAGTTCTTAGAATCTAAGGTATATAAGCAATATAAAGGTTAGTTATTAGATTAAATTCTAGATAAACATATATTAAAATTATATAATTCTGTTATTATTTGTAGTTATTGCACTTATGGTAAGGTATCTAAGAGGTATTTTTTTTAGCTTACATTTAAATTTATTTTTATTTGATTAGAGTCTAATGTCTTCGGGGAAACTATTGAGTATATAGGGAATACGTTTCGTTAAAGTTCTATCTCCATACAGGTCTGTTACTCTGGGAACAACGAATTTATTGATAGCTAGCTTTTTGCCCGCGACTTCGTCCGCGTGGAATAGTTACTTTGTTCCATATGAACTTTCATCAGCTATTTCACCCCTACATAAGTCGAAATTTATTAATTATTTTGCCCGCGGCTTCGCTCGCGTTAAGAAGTATTATTATTAATTTTTCCCGCGACTTCGTCCGCGTGGAATAGTTACTTTGTTCCATACGAACTTTCATCCCCTATTTCACCCCTACATAAGTCGAAATTTATTAATTATTTTGCCCGCGGCTTCGCTCGCGTTAAGAAGTATTGTTATTAATTTTTCCCGCGACTTCGTCCGCGTGGAATAGTTAATTTGTTCCATACGAACTTTCATCCCCTATTTCACCCCTACATAGGTCGAAATTTATTAATTATTTTGCCCGTGGCTTCGCTCGCGTTAATAAGTACTATTATTAATTAGACCTATGTTTGCGGCCTTAGTTTTGTTTAGCGTGTGTAAAAAACTCAAACAAACTTATACGTTTACATCCTCCATCATCCCTTATTTTATCCCCATGGGGGGTGAATTTATCAAAATCCCATCGTCTTCATCATAGTAGCTCCAATCTTTAATTTCAGTTCAATCAGTCGAAAATCTAAGAAGATTTATACAAACTTTCATCCCCTATTTTATCCCCTTAGGGGTGGAATTTATCAAAATCCTTTCTTAGGGGATGCCTACGTCATAACATCTACCTGCATGCCAAATTTCAGCCCGATCCCTCCAGTGGTTTGGGCTGTGCGTTGATAGATCACTATGTCAGTCAGTTAGTCAGTCAGTCAGTCACCTTTGAGTTTTATATATCTAGATGTGCCTGATGGCCTTTTTTTTTAATTTATTTAAGGAGCTTGGTCAATAAGACTTTGTCCAAAGATGATGTAACCGTTTTCGGTGATGTCACCTTTACGTCATTAAGATGGCCGTTGGTGTTAGCACCACTAGCCGGCAAGTACGGCGGATGACGTGATTTGGGGTTAATTAGACAAGGTTCCAGGGCATTAGCAAGCTGCAGGATATGTAGGTAGGTGTTTGTAGATTAGCTGACCGGTCCTATGTGTTGTCGGGCAGGCATCCGCTCGGCGTGGTCGCGGCACGCGGCGCGCGTGGGGCTGGACGGCGCGGGCTGGGCGCCGTGGCTGGCCGGCTTCGCGCTGGCCGCCTGGCTGCACGCGCCGCACGCGCACCACGCGCACCACGCGCACCACGCGCAGCACAACGGTACAGCGCCACACATCTACTCTACTCACTCACTATACACACATCTACACTGTAACGACATCTCAAACAATCATATTGTTTCCAGACAATATTGACGAGTTCAACGACGAGACTTCAGACACAGAGACCAATAAAAACAAGTCTCCTAAGAAGGAGGTTTCCAACAAGTCCAACGAAATGTTGCACGTGTTATCTATAGGACACGAGTCACTCATGCTAGAAATTTGGCTCGAAACCAATACAGGTAGGTATCTTTTTATAATATACAGGGTGTCGATTAATTTATCTGTGTAAACTTTTAGAGTACGTCTTGTTCGGTTCCCTCTGTTTACCCGATGAAAAATGAAACACAACATTTGCTCTGACGGAGATAATTTATTCAAACAATCGCCTTGTACTTATAATATTTGCGGTAGCGAAACCATAGCGCGATCTTATTTGTCGCTAACGCAAAATAAGATCTCCTTGGTATATGTAACAAATACGTTAAAGCACTGTGGGTTATTAAATTGCCACCATGTATAGGGTAATAGGGTGATTTTTAAATCAAATAAAAGTTTATTAATCTTCTGCGTAAAATTTTTCACCAACCAATGTTTTCTCATAACTTGAATGTGACAGGCATATTCACATTCCGCCTGTCGCGGCCGGAGGTGGGCATCAACCGCATCGTGAGCGAGGCGCGAGTGCCCAGCGACATGCCGCCGCGACAGTGGACCTGCATCGCGCTCAACGTCAAGGAGCTCGTCTATAAGAGACATATATACATACAGGTCCGTTCAATCGAAAAGAAGCGGCATTATCGTAATTATCTTATACATTAAATAACCAAGGGGTTTTTTTTGGCAGGTCACCCTCTTCGTCAATGGATATGAATGCGAAACAGTAACATTACCTGTTCAAGGTGTGTACTATGTATTTAATATGATATTTTTAGTATTTGTTTATACAAATACCGTATTATGGACGCTTGCAACACCAGGAGTATCGCTCAGGTGAACTAACAAGAATGCGCGCGATGCGACCGGCGGAGCGCCTTACGACAAACAAATGTATAAAACAGTACGGCGTATGCCACCGTTTTGAGCGCCAGACGCGAGACGCGGCGACTAGCTCGCTCTCGGTGTATACTGGTCGCGGCGACACGCGCCAGTGCGCGCGGCGTGCACACTGCCGCGCGCGTAGTGATAAATATTATATGAATTAGTATTTGTGCAGGTATTCTGGTCCGCAAGGTGACGCCGACGAACGTGCTGATCGGTCACGCCCGGCCTGGGGGCGCGGGCGGGGGCGGGGGCGGGGGCGGGCCGGGCGCCTACCACCTGTCGGGCGTGACCGTGTACCGCGCGCCCGTGCTGAGCGCGCCCACGGCGCTGCACGTGACCGCGCACGGGCCCGACCACGCCTGCCAGGTACGCCGGCACCTGTCGCCCGCGCACCTGTACACTCTACATACATAGATCGAACACCACTAAACAGTATAGTCACAGTCACAGTCCACTCTCCACAACTACAATAGTAAACGACCATAGGATCTAACCAGACGACCGCAGCGGGTGGAGGGAGGGGAGGCGGGTGCGGAGCGTGGAGTCGGTTGACAGCTGACAAGTACTGCATGTGCTATCGCCCGTCTTACTGCGCGCACACGTCCTAACGTCCTGTCTACATGCATGTTTACTAGTCTACTTAAACTCAGTACATAATTTGCTTTATCTTATATTTCCCAGGTGCGGTGCGAGTCTCCGAACTATCCGTTGCTACTGACTCCAAAAGTTCTCGACTCAAACATTGATTGGGACCAGGTAAATATCATATCACACTTTATTTTCATTTACTTGCAATCCCATTTTCCCTTCGATACTTCCGTTCACAAAATGATTTGGTTCCACTAGTAAAATTTCATAATCTTTTAATACCATATACCTGTTCTCTTGACTCCCAACAAACATTATATGAAGGATTAGGACTAGGATAGGACGTTCGATGTCCTATGTATATAATTATCATCACGTCTGTATAAATCCAAATTCTGGACTGGAAATTTTATAGGAAATCCCAATTACACTTATGCTGGACATGTGAACATTGGATCTCTAGCTTAGCAATCGCGTTTACGACCACGTCTCCTAGATGTCAAAGCAGATTTGCTACATGTTCATTATAGTAGTTCTTCACTGAATCGTACTCAAAATACTGTTGGCAGGTATTCGAGATATCGTCGACAACGCTGCGTGAGCTGCACGACAACTTGCTGCTAACATTTTCTGCGAGTGCGCCGAACATCATGAACCTGTACCATCAAACCATCGCGTTACCCACAGGTCTGTACTGCAAAGGGTGCGGTGCCGGAACTCATGTGCCGGTCCGACTCGTTCTGACCAGTTTTTTATTATACCAATTAAAACCCTTATCTAAGTGAGCTTGTTGCCGGCTCCAGTGTTCGCGGGGCGCGTGGCCCCGGCGCCGGCGGGGCTGGCGGCGGGCAGCGGCCCCGGCGCCTCCATCCCCGAGACGCTGTTCAGCACGTGGGTGGCCAGCCCGCTGCCCAGCCGCCACCGCGGCATCACGCCCGCGCTCTACACGCTGGGCGGCACCGACATACTCATGTATCTCTATGCGAGGGTCAGTATGTTATACACAATTTTTTTATCATGTTTATAAGCGCATTTTACCCGGTGGAAATCACAGGTGAGTTGGATAGTGGTGAGGTGTTTGACGACGTCTGTGGTCTAATGGTTCGAGTACCGGACTGCTGATCGCGAGGTCGTGGGTTCGATTCCCACAGGACACAAATATTTATGTGATGAATATAAGTATTTGTGTTTGTCTGGGTGTTTCCTATGTATAATAAGTATGTATTTACAACAAAAAAAAAAATATATAAGTATTATATCCATTGTCTAGTACCATAATAGTACAAGCTCTGTTTAGTTTGGGACTAGATGGTGTTGTGTAAAATGTCCAAAGATATTTATTATTATTATTATTATAGTAGTGTGACGTGTAGATGTCCGTGGTTGCAGGTGGTGGAGCTTGAGGGCAGCGCGGCGGCGCAGGCGCAGGCGCTGAGCACGCTGCTGCGCGCGTGCCGCCTGGACACGCGCCTGCACGCGCAGCTGTACGCGCCCGACGCGCTGCACATGCTGCTCACCGTGCTGGCCGCGCCCGCCTGCCACGTCTCGCACCACGTGCTCAAGGTACATGCGCTGCATGCGCTACATAACATGCGCTACATGCGCGCGTGCACACAGTTTTTAATTAAATTAAATAGGTGAAAGTCTATTTGCAACTGTAAAAGACATAACAATAAGAAATTTTAACCTTCGTTATGCAGGTGATCCTTGATGAAGCTTGCAGTAGTCCCATACTGACTACATGTGGGGAAACCATACAGCTTGCGGCCCGCACGGACGCGGTGCTGCTGCAGCCGGAACTGCTCGTGCTGCTCACCAACGCCTGGCGACAACTGGACACGGAACAGGTTAGCGGAGGACTAATAGTGCTATGTCGTTGGCGTTGAAATAATAATATCATTCCACATTATGTACGTTGCAGGAATTGACATGGGAAGTGGAGAACGTGAACGGCAGCCGCGAGGTGCAGCGCGGCTCGGCGTGGGCGCTGGCGCTGTGCTGCGCGCGCGCACTGCTGCGCGACTCGCACCCGCGCCGCGCCTTCAACCACTACCAGATGAACCGCCTGGCGCTGCTCGACCAGCTGCTGCTCGCCTGCAAGGTGCGCCCGCCCGGCTGAGGGCAATCGTGCCTGCGCTCGAGTTCAGCTTGTATGTAGCGAAGAGTTTACTGTTGACAGGAGCGGTTCCTGAACTCGGAGTGCGGCCCGCTGGACGCCGTGGCCAGCAGCAGCCTGGTGGAGGTGGTGCGCGGCCTGCTGGGCGCGCCGCCGCTGCTGCACCGCCTGGCGCTGCTCTGTGACTTCCTGCTACTCATGCACCAGGTATCGCGGCAACCACTAGATTTATATTGTGCTCGCAGCTCAGTAACTTTCTACGCAACAATAAATTATAAAAATAATAAATCTGTTGACAGGCCAGTGACACGTTCGTGACTCACTCCCGCGCAAACTTCTACTTCCTCCTGACATCGGAAACACAAGAGATGAGTGAGTTCTCGTCCAGTTTCACCAAACGAAGACCGTCCAAACGCGTCAAAAAAAGAGAGGAAGACCGGCCAAGCATATCCAGTACCTCGACAGACGAAGTGCTAAACGATAATAGTCTTAATTCCTTAAAAGATAAGGAACAAAGTAACGAGTTTGAGGATCGAATAGACAGCAGTTGCGGGAGTACGGAGTCCTCAAAACAAATTAAGTCAATGATCAATATGCAAATAAAGGAAGGCAGGTAATGCGTTTCACTTACAGTAGACATGAGGAAAATATCAAGGGTCGTTACAATACTGGTCTCGATAGCGCGGGTGAGACTAAGCTTTATTTTCTATATTTTTCTTTCAGGAAACAAGCCGCTTCGTCAACGTCGGAGAATTCAGATACACCGGCCGGTAAGTGTCTGTGTAACAATATATTGTCAATGAACACTACATACATTGTTATAAGGCACAATATTGTCAAAGCCTCGTTAGTTTAGTAGAACCAAGCGCGACTACTACGCTAGAGGTACTGCGTTCGATTCGCAGGTCCAGCAAAGTGTTCTTAGGTATTTTCTAAAATTCTCAGTAGCAGCTCAGTTTGGATTTGCGCCCGGTCGATGGCAATAGACTCGCCCCTTTTTACATACAGCATACGGAACACAGGATTTATATTTTTACAGGGTTTATCATTCTCGACTAACGATAAAATTTACAGTGTGTCGAAAATTTCACCATATTGCTAGTGTCAGATAAATGGCAACACTTGTATACTTAAAAACATCACACTTGAAGCTGGCATGTATAGTCGCCATAAAATTGCTTTACCACCCTTACAGTGAATGACGTTTGCACATTGCAAAATAACAAGGTATATTTTCATATAAGACCAAAGTGACAGATTGATAATGAACCCTAGTAAATTTAATTTGGACGGAAGTTTATGTCAAGTGGTAAAGCAATTTTATGGTCTGTACTACTGTATACTGTACTGTACTGTACTGTATACTGTTTTTATTTAAGTCACTTACACAGCCAACCTTACCTGCACAGCATCACAAATAAATACCTAATTTATTATAGACAAGCACAGCACGTCCAATGTCCAACTTCACATTCACCAAAACTTTTATCCATTGCATAATTATGCTTGACAATACCACTTTTTACGCTGAACTTTTTCGCACGTCGATCATGTTAGTACAAGTATACTGTGTAGCAAGCTGGACGTAGATTGGTAAGCTAGCTTAGTAGTGGGTGGCGGTTACAGAGAGCAACGGTGCTGGGGCGGGTGAGGGGCAGGCGGAGAGGGAGGGGCAGCCGGCCACCGCGCCGCAGCCAGAACTGAACGAGTACATTGTTGTAGATGTGGACGACGTCAACCACACCACTGTCGAGATGTACACCAGCGGTATCTATCACCAGGTGAGCTCATCAATTAAATACTTAGGGCCCGTTTCATAGCTTACTGATAAGCTCCCGTTAAATTAGCTGGCAGATAATTTAATGCAAATTTTGATTCATTTTTCAGTGGTAGTGAAACAAGCCCTTAGGGCTCTTGTGAACGACCGTTTTTGTCAACGGGTAACGGGCCGACGCGAAACGGTTACCTTTGTACACGACCCGCTAAATATAACGTGAGCGCATCGGTTGTTGTTGATATCAGGAGGGCGATCGCGCTATTTGCAACGGTTGAGGTTTGGAAATGGTTCGCATCAGATTTGGTCAAAAAGATCAACAATCATTCGTTTATTCTAGTAGGTATAGTAGGAAGTAAGTACCGTAGGTATTGCAAAAGGAAAATAACTCATATGAACCCTAAAAATCTTCCTCATCAAGATGCAATCTAGGTACCTAATTTTAACCATTTCCAAACCTCAACCGTTGCAAATAGCGCGATCGCCCCCCAGTTCTGTACTTGAAGGGCGAAGAAGTGCACGTACCTTATGTCGAGTGCAAAGAAAAAGCTTATTCTAGCCTACTATTTATACAAAAAACTAGTGCGTTGTCTCAGGGGAAAAAGTTCGTATTTCATGATTTGAGTCTAACAGATATTTAGTGTACGACGTGTAATTGTTTATTTTGAAAAAGGCTAATTTATAAACTCCATATTCACAATAAGCAGCACAAGCCGGTAGGTTGTAAAAACGTGCGCCCATTCGCCCTCGTCAACACACTTGTATGGAATGACGACACACTTGTATGGTCCACTGCATCGGCCCGACCGCCGCCGTCGAGCCGAGGCGACGTGCGTGCATCCGTTGAGTTTCGTTGCAACGGGTACGTGCCCGTCGTGTTAACACACGCCCACACTAACCTATTGAACACTGCGCGTCGGCCCGTCGCCCGTTATAAAAATCGGGCCGTTATCCGTTGTCGTTAACAAGAGCCCTTAGACTGCTACCTAGAGATAGTTGTTTCGGATCTCGAGTAGGTAAGTCACCATTTATCGACGCGGAATTGGCTTCAATCAGTCGATTCCGCTTCGATAGGAAAAAAAGGAAAGCCTTAAAAATCTTTTGATATCCATACTTTAGTAATGGTCGACGCAATATACCATAGGTCATTCATCAGCTCGAAAAGTACTTAACCTGAAGGCAATTATAACAGCGCGTAACAAATGTATGTGTGCAGCGTCGCGTGCGCGCGGGCGCGGCGGCGGGCTGGTCGGCGTGCGAGGGGCTGCTGCTGCTGCTGCGCCACGCGCTGGCGCTGCTGCCGCACGCGCACGCGCACGCGCAGGTACCGCGCCGCCACACTCTATACTTAAACACACCTGTGCCAAACCTCACATTCCTGACATTCGAACCTGACTCCAAGTTCAAGTTCAAAATGTTTTTATTTTAATTAAGCTTTGAAATGCATTTATGAAACTTCAAATGATTCTAGTTGCACAATTCCAAAAAGGAAGTCCTATGGAGAAGAAGTCCCTTCGTTAACTAGGAACTATCCAAATACTTTAAAAATACCTACTAGCCCGGTTAAGTTAGCCTAAAAAGTAGGGGCAAGGTTACATTAATTCGCATTAAGCTGAATCTTGGTTTTTGGTTAATATCATCATTTTATATACGAAACGGTAAGTTTATACGTTTATATTAATTTGTAACCATAATTCTTATAAATGTTTCTTAATTATTATGTATCAAGAAAGAGATACGGTATCACTGAGCAACTGCTACTGATCAACTTCGTTTATCTCAAACAAAATAATAATGCATATGGACTGCATTATCTTGCTTTTTGGTCAATTCTATAAAAGACTTAGGGTCGGGAGATCCATATTTAATTATGTATTAACCTAACGTGAAGTATAATGAAGCACAACACAAACAACTAGCGCATACATCATAAATCTTTGTAATAATACAGCCTGCTTATGTACTCGTAAAACTCGAAAGGTAGATTTTTTATGCAACTTTGCATTAGAATATACGCGTGTTATTTTTAGAAAAACAACTATAGAGAGACACAGCCACTGCGAAGCTTAGCTGCTTTATTACCATATAATTAATAATATGGGCTAACAAAACGTTTGCATAAGCCTAAAAATAGTGCCCATATTACATGTCCATGCCCATGTTTCTGAATAATATGCTGGAAAATACTGTTGTTATTCGTTATAATTAAATGTTGGTTAAATCAGATTCAAATCGCATGTTTCACATTCACACTGTAAACTTTAAATATATCGGTCATATAAATTTATCACAGCATTTAATCTATAAACAACATAACATTCGATAATAATACAAAAACACATACTTAACCCTAAAATTTCTGCTCTATCCCCGATATACCGAGGTGAGATACCATTTTAAATGTAAATTTATGTTAAATAATGAAACTTTGTAATATAAATACGATTTAGATCTAATTATAAATTGTGGCTAACGTCGTGTTCTTTATAAAAATAAATAATAACAAACAAATTACAAAGTGTCACATTGAATAATCCATTCATAAAAAGAGCCAATAAATGTTCCACCCGCTTCTTCGCTATCCTACTCTAACAGTTCAGTTGGTTATTAGTGTGAGTGAGACGACATGCTAGTGGTCGCCATTTTATGAGTCCAATTGAAATTGTTCGATTAATATCACGTACTGCCATGGGCGCCATGACAGTCTAGTTACAATTATCCAAGATAGATGGCGTTGTGCAATTCGGGTCGTTTTCTGAATCGCGGTGTTAAGATTCTCCGCCGTTGAACGACCCTCGCGCCGTACTGTAGTGAATTCATACTTACCTGGCGTAGGGGATACCGTGATCAAGTAGGCGGTTCCCCCAGGGCGAGGCCTTCCCATTGCACTGCGGGTGGGTTGACCCCTGCGATTATCCCTAATGTGGATAACTCGGACGCGTAATTTTTGGTAGTGAGGGACTGCGTACGCGCCGTCCCTCTCAGAATTCACTTAACTTACTTAATTTAGGCTGTTTTAATTTAGAACATTTCAGTCTTGGAAAAAGTTCCGTTCCGTCCGTACATATAAAAGACGTAAATTGTTCGATAACAAATTATATTTTTATGAAGTACTTCACACGTACATTTTTAAATAAATAATTTGTTCCGGTTCAGCGTTGCTTCGTATTTTATGAGAATTTGTATAATACGATTCGAGTATGTGAATGTTGTACAAATATATTCATTACTAGCCGAACGGCCGGCGGCCCCGGCTTCACAGGGTGTAATGTAGATACTAATGTGGGGTAGTGTTGAGGGATTAGTAATATTATGATTATGAATAGTCTATACAGTACAGCTAGTACAGCCACACACCGTGCGCGCCGACCAACCTGCTGCAACACACGCGTACGGCCCGCCAGCACTGTGCCCCTGCCCCTGCGTTTTATTTCTCTGATATCTTCTAAGATAATCAAATTAATGATATGCTGTAACGGGAAATTCTGATCTACAAAGAATGCACAATATATCTAATGGATGAGGATCATTAAATTGGATAAGGAAGAAGACTGTATTGTTTAAAATAGCTTGGTAAATAAACCCATACTATTTGTAATTTAAAAAAAAAAAATGTTTATTGTGAGTTATTCTTAAAGGATAGACATATGCTGTCGCGGACTTTTTTTTAGAACTTTTAAAGGGGAACAATTCTGCCATACATGATTTTTGCGAAACTTTAACCGTTTACGTAGCGCACGCAACGGAAACTCTCAAAAGGAATAATTTATCCCTGTTTTTGCAACATTTTCATTGATACTCCGCTGCTATTAGTCGAAGCGTGATAGTATATAGCCTATAATAGCCTTCCCCGATAAATGGGCTATCTAACACTGCAAGAACTTTTCAAGTCAGTCCAGTCGTTTCGGAGCCTATTCAATACCAACAAATAAACAAACTAACAATCAAATCTTTCCTCTTATAATATTAGTATTAAAGTATAGATTATTTTTATCTTTTTATATATTTAAGAGCCTGGTGCACACCACGTTTTTTAAACGCGCTGTAGCGATACAGACGCGCATGTGTAGCGATACAAACGCGTATGTGTAGTGATACAGACGCGCATGTGTCGCAATACAGACGCGCATGTGTAGTGATACAGACGCGCTTGTGTAGCGATACAGACGCGCATGTGTAGTGATACAGATGCGCTTGTGTAGCGATACAGACGCGCATGTGTAGTGATACAGACGCACATGTGTCGCGATACAGACGCGCATGTGTAGTGATACAGACGCGCTTGTGTAGCGATACAGACGCGCATGTGTAGTAATACAGACGCGCATGTGTCGCGATACAGACGCGCATGTGTCGCGATACAGACGCGCATGTGTAGCGATCCAGACGCGAATTTGAATCGATGATGACGATGAACTTATGATGGTAGCGGTGTCACCATTATTTGGTTGTCTGAAAATATGATCTGATGATGTTGATAATGACGTTAGGCTATATGCGGCGCGGTGTGCCCGGAGAGCCTGGTCGTGCTGAGCAACCAGCGCCAGGCGCGCGCGCGGGCCGCCGCCGTGCGCGCGCTGGCCGCCCTCACGCGCCGCGCCGGGCCCGACCGCGCGCGCCGCCTGCACCACATGCACTACTACATACACCTCGCCAACCAGGTAAGAGACCTACCCATACCTGCGCTGGCCGCCCTCACTCGTTATAAACTGTCTACAAACCAAACACATATAAGTTTCTTATACATTTGCAATATTTTTCGACCCGTACTGTTATGTAATGCGCACAGATATCGCTGTACGAGGGCTCGTGGGAGCTGGCGGCCGCGTGCGCCGCGCTGCTCACCAAGTGCGACGTGCCGCTCGAAGACCAACTCGATGTATGTAACACATTATAACGCTCTTCTTTGTCATCACTATCACCACAGTATAAAACAAAGTCGCTATAGTCCGCGCGGAACTAGTTGTCCACGCTTAGGTGGGGACGGAGGAGAGGCAGCGGCGTACTGATTAGTGAAATCAAGCGCCCGCGCTCCTCCGTCTCACCGCTCAAATACCTAAGGCGCGGCTAATTAGTTCCACGTGGACTATAACCACCTCTCTATTTATGCGTTATGCTACAGTTCGCAACGGATTTTGTTCACTATCATTTAGAGAATTTGTCCCAGAAGGTTTTTGGATATTGCACACGTGCGAAGCCGAGGAGTGTCGCTAATGTAAAACTTGAATGAAATTGAAGTATTTTCTTTTTAGGCATACTTACACAACTTAGGGATGCTGAATGTCCCACAACTACGTATTGTAATGGTATTTGCAGGATGACATCTGGGTGGACGTGACGGAAGAGTCTCTACATCGCAGTCCGCCTCTGCTGGCGCTACTCCCATGTTGCCTCGGCGACGTGCCACTCGCACACAACATTACACTTTTGGCCAGGAGGATCATAGACAAGGTAATGCATGATTTGAAGCGTAGAATGTGTTGAACATATTGTTGTTTTTTTTTTAACTAATATAATTCCTTCAACTCGTCTACGCAGGCGTCTTTGAAGATGCTAAGTGAGCTGTCACTTGTGGAAGTAGTGGTTCGGTGCATACGCGCAGTGGGTCAGATGGTCGATGACAGCTTCGAGGGCCGAGACCTGCTGCTGGATGATCTGTTCGAGCTGCTCAACCGCGTCGCCATCAAGGCGCTCTCTGCACAGCACAGCATGCAGGTCAGTGTTGCTGAAACTATAATTATTAGAGTTTAGTTGCGTGTTGAGATTAGATTGGTGAGTAATTTTAACTGTCAAACTAATAAATCAGTTTCTAAATATTCTTTAAGTTTGTTTTTTTTTACTCTTTTTTTTACATAATTGGTACACCTAGATTAAAACAAAAAAACTAGACAATTTAGATGTAATCATTACCTAAGTATTAGTAGTAACACTAGCACTGTGACGTCGGCAGACGATCTCGGAGATCCACCACATGCTGTCGTACATCGAGTGGAGCGGCGGCGCGCGCGAGGTGCTGGTGGCGCGCGCGGCGCAGCACGCGCTGTACGCCGCGCAGCTCGACCACCTGGAGCTGCGCCTGCGCGCCGCCTACTCCGCGCACTCCAAGCACAACTACTTCGCTAGCGGCAAGTACCGGCCCGCCGTCTGCGCGCGCGCAGCCCGGGCCGGCGCTCACCAGCGTGTCCGTGTGTGCAGTGCTGTCCACCGCCGCGGCGCTGGGCGGCGAGGGCGCGGCGCGGGGCGAGCGCGGCGAGCTGGCGGCGCGCCACCTGGCCACCGTGCTGCGCGCCGTGGCCTTCCTGCTGGCGCACCCGCCGCGCGACCCGCTGCCTGCTGCTGCGCCGCTCGTGCAGCGCCTGCTCACCACCATGCTGCTCGGTCAGGGCAACACACACACATACACACACACACCCGCTACACAATATAGCTGAGAAACTTAATTTAAACTCATTGAAGATAAATGATCTTCGTTAACAGCTGTGAGTGGATCGAACGCGTCCCGTCCCAAGTGGTGGGTGAGCAGCAGCGCGGACTGGGCCAGCCCGCTGCAGGAGCTGTTCTGGTGGGTGGCGGCGCCGGCGGCGGGCACGCGCGCGCTGCAGCCGGCGCTATTGCGCGCGCTGTATCACGCGCCCGCGCCCGTGCTGCACGTGCTCACGCCCACCGACCCCACACAACTCAGAAAAGTACGTTATTGAGTAGCCGATAATAACAAACTTTTCTTAAGATTGTAAAACTTACCTCAATTGCGTGAAGAAACTATTTGTTATTTCATGTATATCTCTCAAAGACATCCCTCGTTCCGTCGTAGCTAGCAGTATACCTGCTGACGATCCTGAAGCACATCCACGCGGAGGCGGAGTCGGGCACGCCGCCGGTGGAGCTGGCCATCACGGACTGGGCGCGCGCCTGGGCCGAGGGCACGCAGGCCGGCCTCAGCGAGCGCGTGGGCGGCGACGCGCTGGCGCCCGAGGCCGCCGCGCTGCTGCGCCAGGACGAGGAGCGCTGGGCCCGCCAGGCCAACCGGACCAGATCTGTTATTGCCAAGTTAGTCACAATTATTTTATTTACCCGGATATTTTTATAAATGAACATTGAACTGTATATACTTATGTTTATATGTTTATATGAGTTAATTAATATATTTGAACATTGGTATAAGAACCAGAAAAATTATGTTAAGTGGGCGGATTCCAAATCTGAGACATATGGGCTGGAATGTGGAGTGAGGCAGGGGGGGATAACTTCACCTAGTCTGTTTAATCTTTACATAGATCAGTTGGTGGGGGAGCTGAGCAGCACCATGGTTGGGTGCTCGATAGATGGTAAGATGCTGAACAATATCAGTTACGCTGATGACATGGTGCTGCTCAGCCCATCCATCTGTGGTCTGAGAAAACTGCTGGCTGTTTGTGAGGGATATGCGGAGGCTCATGGCTTGAGATATAACTCCACTAAGAGTAAAGTAATTGTGTTTAAAGTACGAAATAATACACCTGCTTATATTCCACCTGTAAAGCTTCGAGATTCTTCTCTTAAAGTTGTCACTCAATTTAAATACCTTGGCCATGTAGTCACGGATTCTCTGACTGATGATCAGGATATTGATAGGGAGCGCAGAGTGTTGGCAGCCCGATGTAACATGCTTGCCCGCAGGTTTGCTCGATGCACTAATCGAGTAAAACTGACCTTATTTAGAGCATATTGCCAGTCGTTTTACTCGTGCAGCTTGTGGGAGAGGTATACGTAGAAGGCTTACAACGCTCTGCGCGTTCAATATAATAATGCGCTTAGGATGCTGTTGGGACTGCCTCGATGTTGCAGTGCGTCTGGCATGTTTGCGGAGGCTAGAGTAGATGACTTCTATGCCATTATGCGCAAGCGATGTGCATCTATGATGCGGCGATTTAGGGACAGTCCTAACAGTATACTAGCTACACTGGCAGACAAAATTGATGGGCCGTTTATCAGACACTGGGCAAGTAGACATGTGTGTCCTGATGTCCATGTCAATAATTGAGAAATATTAATAAGTAACTGTTTTTTACTAACATTAGGTTATGGAACTACTAACACATTTATATGGATCTCTGGTCTGAAATAAAGGATTTATTATTTATTATTATTATTATATGTTAGAGTGGTGTGGAGTAAAGACGGTCTAGCGAGCAAGGTGACGGAGAGCGCCATGTGTGTGACGCGCGCCGTGGTGGACGTGCAGAACGCGCAGCGGAAGGGCTTCATGGAGCACCTGCGCCGCGTGCACGCGCGCCAGGCGCACGCCGCGCACGCCTGGCAGGCGCTGCTCGACACCTACACGCACGAGCAAGGTACCACGCGCACGCACTGCCACGCTCCGCCGCACACGTGCCGGACAGTCGCACTTAAATAATAATGTTTGTTACATGTATTGACAGCGGTATGGCACGACCCGCGCTCCTACCCCACGTCGTGGCAGTTGGACCCCACGGAGGGGCCGGGCCGGGTGCGCGTGCGGCTACGTCGAGCCCATCTGCATATACACCCGAAGTTCTTGAAGCCTCAGTATCGATATAAAGCGGGTGAGTTTGTATATTTCTCAAATTTATAGTAGACGGATGCATGCGTGCCGATCAGTTTATTGGATAAGTAAATGGTAATTGCAGAAACGGCGGTCCGCAGCAGCCCGCTGCAGGGCGTGGTGGGGCGCTGGGAGCAGCTGCGCGGCGGGCTGGTGGCGCGGCTGCAGCTGCACGAGACCGTGGCGTACATGGCGCGCGCCACCTGCGTCTCCGTGGCGGCCGAGCACGACGGCGAGCTGCTGCTCACCGACCGCTGCCTGCACTGGGTGCCGGAGCAGCCGCGGCCCGAGCGCGAGCGCCGCGCCGAGCGCCTGTGCGTGCCCGAGGTGCAGGCGGCGCCCGAGGCGCAGAGCTGGCCGCTGGAGGCCGTGGTGCAGGTGGCCACGCGGCGCTGGTGCCTGCAGGAGCGCGGCGTGGAGCTGTTCCTGAGCTCGGGGCACGCGCACATGCTGGCCTTCGCCGACCTGCACGAGCGCACCGCCTTCCTCAAGGCGCTGGCCGCCTGCCCGCACCCGCCCGCCAGGTGCCACCATTCATTATAAACAATCGATAAAACTATCTCATCTCCAAAACATAATTTGCTGTGCTTTATGCTCCATACAGGGAGGCACTCGCACAAGGTCAAAATGTGTTTATAATGTTGTAAGTGTTATTTTGGTTCAGAATTGAGCCGGACACGCTGAGCGACGCCATGACACAGTGGCGTAACGGCAGCATCACCAACTGGGAGTACCTGATGCGGCTCAACGGGCTGGGCGGGCGCTCCTACAACGACCTCATGCAGTACCCCGTGCTGCCCTTCGTCATCGCCGACTACACCTCGCGCATCCTCGACCTCAACGACCCCAGGTCCTTCAGGGACCTCAGCAAGCCCATGGCCGTGCAGAACAAGAGTAGAGAACAACATTATATTAATACTTACAATGTGAGTCAAGTATTCAATTTGAAGCCTACTCTATGTAATCATCAATCGCTACGGTATCGAAAAATACCCTGACGAAGAGATTCTCCACTTGTTGTTGACCTGACCGGCTCGGGCTGTCGCAGGACCTGAAGGCGGCGCGGCGTGAAGGCTGCAGCCCGCTGCTGCTGCGTCAGCCGCACCACTACGCGTCGCTGTACTCCAACTCAGGCGGAGTACTACACTATCTGGTCCGCCTGCCTCCATTTACAGAGCTGTTCCTCAACTACCAAGGTAGGACACAATGTTTGTTTCATGTCAGACATTTACCTGCACCTCGCGATGTTTTTCTTTGTAAGTTGCGAAATCATTACGGGGTTGTCTTAATATAAATACAATTTTTCCGTGTGTGTCGTGGCTGGACTGAGTTAGAAGACTATTTGTGTTTGAGTGGATCCCTTGATAATTTAGATTCAACATTGGACCCGATGGCTCTGCGATATATATCGGTCATAACGTTTATCAGATCTGTTATTATTTTATAAAGTATGAATTAAATATGTAAAACGTAACTGTTGGTGGCAGACAATAACTTCGACATGCCGGACCGCACGTTCCACTCGCTGGCGACGACGTGGCGGCTCATCACCAACGACTCGCCCACCGACGTCAAGGAGCTCATACCCGAGCTCTTCTACCTGCCCGAGCTGTTCCACAACAATGAAGGTAGTAGCGTGGGCAAAAATGCTTGCCAGACGTCGACACGTGTGCTAAGTTAGTTTAGCAGACAATAAATTTGAAAGTGTGGCCGGGTGGAGAGTGGGTTTAGTATGATTGTCGCAGGGCTGAACCTGGGCATGCGGCAGTGCGGCGCGGGCGTGGACGCGGTGGAGCTGCCGCCCTGGGCGGCGGACGCGCGGCTGTTCACGCTGGCGCAGCGCCAGGCGCTGGAGGCGGCGCACGTCACCGAGCGCCTGCCGCACTGGATCGACCTCGTGTTCGGCTACAAGCAGACCGGCCAGCCCGCCATCGACGCCATCAACGTCTTCCCCGCCTGCGTACGTAATGCCTGCCACGCTCACATGCATTACGATTGCTTTTATCATATTGTGTACTTATAATATCTTTCAATATTATTTATTATTGTTGTGGGTTTGTCACTCTATCTCGGATCCGGTCAATACTTCCGTTCGACTGGTGACTTCGGACTCGATTATTTTAAACATGTGACATTATTCGGACCGCGCTCGCCCGCGCAGTGTGTTCGCCCTCGGTGCTCGAGCGACGCGGCGCTCCCTCGCCCAGCTCGCGCCGCTCCCCTCCGCCGGGATCGCGCCGCACGCTCAATGCGTGGCCAGAAATATGAGTTGATAAGCATTCATTTTGTTAGTTATTGTTATTTAAATCAGCATTATTGCTGCAGACGTATTATGGATTCGACCCGTCCGCCCTGGAGGACGAGGTGCACCGGACAGCAGCGGCCGCCATGGTGCGCACGTACGGGCAGGCGCCGCGCCAGCTGCTGCGCGCGCCGCACCCGCACGCCGCGCCCGACCTGCTGCACCACCCCGCCGACCAGGTACGCGCCGCGCCAGCTGCTGCTGCTGCTGCTGATCTGGGACCTTGACACATATTCAGATTTTTAAGGGTCTTTAATACGTGTTTTCAGGGAATGTAACATAAGCTAATCCATTTAGTGGGTAGTCGTGGGCACACAATAGATAGTACTTATAGTGTTTGGTTGCGCGCAGGCTCACGTGTGGGCGGGCGTGGCGGGCGCGCGCTGGGGCCGCTGGTGCGGCTCGCCGGCGCTGGGCGGCGTGCGCATGGTGGGCTCGCGCCGCGCCGCCGCCGCCGCGCTGGCGCCGCTGCCGCAGCCGCGCGCCGTGGCCGCCGCGCCGCGCGCCACCGCGCTGCTCGCGCTGCACGGTCACTACCCCCACACACTACACACTACACACTACACACTACACACTATATGCTATAAAGAAACACTGTAACACCCGTATATCATCGTATTCTTGAAAATAAATGATATTCTATTCTGTTCTTAAAGGAGGCCTTTTGCCAATATTAACATTAAAGGCATTTTGTGAATTATTAAAGCTTTACCCAGAAACTAATGGTGACTCCTGTTAATAAAGACTGTTTTATTTTATTTTATTCATTCAAAGTGAATGGCACACGGGGGAAGGTTCGCTTATATTTTCTCAAAAATTATAAATAATAACGACGATATATTTAATATTATAAAACAGCTACATTTAATTGCAGGCGAGGCAACATCAACGAACGCGCAGAGCAACGGTCAACCGCCGCTGGCGCTGGTGTCGTGGGGGCACTCGGACAACATCGTGCGCCTCAAGCGACGACGCGACATTAGACCGGACTTGTTGATGCACGTGAGCGCTCTAGATCAGGTACTGACGACGCCTAGACCCAGACGTGCTAGGCCCTATAATTCAAAATAACGATCAAATTTAAATTATTGTCTATTTGAGATATGAAAGTTTAAAAGATGAAACTTTATCTTTATTCCTGTTTAGTAGAATATAGATGTGATTTGCACAGATAACGAAGGTGGTGGCGTCGTGCGTGACGGCGGGCTGCCCGTACCCGCTGGCGCTGGGCCTGGCGTCGGGGCGCGTGCTGCTGCTGCGCGTGCGCGCGGCGCCGCCCGGCCTGCGCCTGCGCACGCGCTCGCTGCACGCGCACGCCGCGCCCATCTCCGCCATGCACGCCTGCGCGCGCGCCGCGCTGCTCGTCACCGCCAGCCGAGACGGCAACATCGTGCTCTGGGACCTCAACAAGTACCAACTCTTTGTCTACTATTTACATATCATTGTTTTTCCATTTTACAAATAACCTAATGATGTAAACGATACACCGTTATTCTAATAACACTTTTAATACTGCTTAATTAATAATTATGATTATAAAAATACAAACATAGCATCTACAAGGTCAAGTAGAGTCTAGAACTAGTCTAGAACAAATATCTACTAAGCATTTTAAAACAATTATGTTATTTAGATCCACATGGTTACCATGAACATTTGACTATCACCAGGCTGACATACATCCGCACTCTTCCAAACCGGGACATGCTGTCTGTGACCGACGTGACCATCAGCGAAACGCTCTGCGACGTCGCGTCCGTGCACGACATGATAAGCAACAACAACAACAACAACACCACCAACAGCGCCACGAACAGCAACAAGAGTGATGCGAGCGGTGACGTGGCGCCGGACGCGGCGGCCGCGGGCGACGACACGGAGGCGTACGAGAAGGACGCCGCGTATAAATACAAGTCGTTGATACGAGTCCATACATGCAACGCGAGATTTGTCGGTAAGTATATTTACTCTCTAGGTACTAGACTATCCCGGTGTAAATTCCTTCAGCTGATGATGGAATCTTGGTTCTTCAAACGCATCAGCGACTCCTCCGAAGTTGCAGGTGTCCATGATAAAGCCGGTTGCTGAAAGGTTACTGATCAATTATCTACACTAAGATAATAGGTGCAGTGTAAAAATATATAATAGGTTACACTCATTTTTTAGATGTCTCAATTTGATCCTATGGTGCTACTTAACCAATAAAAAATACACAAAACATATGATTAAATCGGTAAGTGCCATAAAAATGCATTTAAATTTTACATTTTCAATTGACGAAAACGCTGTAGCCATGACGTCACTTGACATTCATTAAATTTAAAAACATATTCATAAACGAAGTCATTAAATTCAAACAATGATTAGTTAATACTGTTTAGTTTATTTACATGACAGTTTGACGTAATAATGTGGCGGCTACTGTTTCGCTTCTAAAAAATATAGAATCAAAAAGTTAAAACTTTAAAATCATATTTGTTATCTTATGAACTTTAATTAACATTTTAACCAACTGCATTGCCTATCTCAATTGTATAATTTTAGTTTTTTTTCTTTTATGCAGTGAAATACTCTATTGGCTCCAAAAGATATAACTTTTCCTATACGTACTCAATTTCTTAAAATATTATCGTTTAAAAGTGTCTACATCACGTGTTTTTCACGATACTGGAAGTCGTTTTCTTTTGTCATTATTTATTTGGTCAGTGGCCCAGTTGTTTAATGGCAAAATAGCAAATGTTCTCAATTTCGATTCAGTAGTCCAGCAATCGGCTGATACACTAGGGGTAAAACATGGCGTGCAAGTAGTGGTCTGGTGACGGGTGGACGGTGACGATATATAAGTTGTGACACGAACAGGGAGCGTGAAGGTGTGCGAGCGCGTGACGTGCATCTGCTACTCGAACGCGCCCGAGGGCGTGAGCGTGAACTGCGTGGCGGCCGGGCTGCGCGGCGGCGGCGTGCGCCTGTACTCCTCGTGGGACCTGCGCGCGCTGCTCTACATCCCGCCGCCCGACGCCGCCGCCGCCGGCCCGCTCCTCGCCCTCACCTACAGCAGCGACTCGCAGCTGCTGTTCGGCTGCTACGAGTCGGGCACGGTGGTGGCGTGGGAGAGCTGCGGCGCCGGCCGGCCCGCGCCCGTGCGCATCCTGCCTGCGCACGCGCTCGTCTGACGCCTGGCGCATACCTCGCACCTCATCAACATTCATTGTTCTATAGGTATCATGAACAAATCATTATTTTAATTAATATTTAATTATTATAATTTTGATTGATTATATCAAACTCATCTTTATGTATACATACCAACTACATTTATATCACCAACCGGTTAATACCACCTACCTGGAAACGGGCGTAGAATTAATACCAACCAAAATGAATGTTATGCTAATTATCTAATAGAATACTGTAAACATGTGATGTATACCTAATTACCTACTTAAAGGCTGCAAGGATAATCTCCTAGTAGATTGTGTAAGCGTATTTCGTTTATGTGTGTATCATTTTATGGTTCGGTTTTGTTAGCTGTCTAACAAAATCAGTAATCAGCTAACAGCATGTAGGTGACTCAATAATATAAGATGTTTTATTTGTTGTATCCATAATTCTACAATTTATAAAATATTGAAAAATTTTCTACTTATTTGACACACTTTTTCCAAAGGGCAGCGAAACCGTTTGACTAATTTTATTCCACATAAATACAGGGTTGCGATTGAATTACTTTGTACAACTTGCTTCAATGGTAGTATTGGTAACATAGAACATATTTGACATTATTTGAAAATTTGTATCTTTATGCAATCCCATGATGGATACATTGACTTACCCGACACCGGACGCACACTTTTTATGTACTCGCTAACTTTGGAATCCAAAGCTTGGATAAACCTAGTATAGCTACAATAAGTTTAACGTCCGCGCTATGTCTTTGCATGCGAAATTAAAAGGATTGTGAGAATGTAAAAATTAAGGTATGGTTTTATTATTGATATGGGTAGTCTATGATGGTCTGATTCACCGGCAGGTAATTAAATCGCTACCCTGTATAATGTCCATCACATCATAACGCGCCATTTGACCGTTGAAACTTGACCTAATGGTGAAATTATTTAAATGCCATCGTGAAAAGCAATAATTTTGGATAACATTAATATTATAACGAGTCTAAGGCTGATATTCAGAAACGAGACTCAACATGAACTTACGCTTCCGTATGTCAAATTTGTATAACAATTTGACATACGGAAGCCTAAGTTTATGCTGAGCATCGTCTCTGAATGTTAGCCTTAGGCTAATATTCAGAGACGATGCTCAGCGTAAAGTAAGGCTTCCGTATGTCAAATTTGTATTACAATTTGACATACGGAAGCCTATGCTTACGCTTAGCATCGTCTCTGAATATAAACCTAAAGCATTTTAATTCTTTTGTATACAAATATAGCCTACCCTCTAGGACGAAGTTTGGTGGTTAAATCGTCATAGCTTATCCTAGACAGTTACAAGCACAGCTGAAAGTAATGTTGCTGTATTCTAAAGGAAAATGTGTCGTTTATATAATATTGGTCATAACTAGTCATAATACATGATATAAGTAGCAGTTTTTCTCTGTGTATTTGGTATACACACGTAATACAATGGTTATTGACATTGAAACCTTTGTGCCAATTGAACACAAACAATAGTATGTATGTGAAACTTAAATATTGCAGTAAAGAAATCTAATGTTTTAATTCCGATATGAGTAATGATAATATATAGTGATCAAATCAAATTTTATCAATATTTTTTTAAATTTCCTTGTAGAATATAACCATGAATTGTTGAATGTTAACATGAAATTATGTAATGGACGTTATTATTTTATGTTAGAGGCAGCTACTATGCTATTATTTTATGTAAATCTATTTTATAAAGTCTAATATCACACAGCCATGCATGCATATCACTCTTGCATATTTAACTAGTTTTACTTCGTTTCGTTTGTCCATTCAAGTTTGTGAGTTTGTGATTAATTCCATTAAATTGGGAAAAATTTGATGAAAGCGAGTAACACCGCAGGGAACAGCTAGTGTATAATATGGCTCTAACTAAAGCTTTAAAAATGACTTTAAAGGTATTCTAAGAAAACAAAGATTTTTCTGAATGTCATAGTGTATGACTTTTTTGATAATTTATATCGTAGCTTTTCTTTCTTACAAATTGTATGTACGTGAGCAAAGTATTTTAGATTTCAAGTCCTTTATAGAAAGTAAATGACGAGTGTGATGTGTGAGCCATAAACTATTATGTTTATAATAGTGATATGTTGCAAGTAGTCGTAGTAGTAGTATATTATAACATTAAGGTAAATGTGTGTCTTTGTACACAATACTAGGTATCTATGAGACTGTTATATAATATCAAAAGTTTATTACAATCTGAGCATAAATGCGTATCTATATTTTGTAAATATATTTTCGTATGTACATTCCTGTGATTGCAAAATATGCATTTTTAATCATTTTTTTTTTTTTCATATCAAGTTTACATATTATTATTACTATATTCTACACAGAGTTTTATCTCACAAACGTAAATGAGGCTATAATGTTGGAGCCCTTCAGTATTTAACGTAGATATGATTGTTGATTAGGTATTTATTGAGCATTTACCGTCGATGTTTCGGCAAAGCCGTTACACATTGCCGTCCTGTTGTCTAACACTTAAAATTGGCAATACCTTAATATTGCAAAATATATTCTTGCCTTGTAGTCTAAAAATAATTATAATAATATATATATCGAGTAGTATACTGTAAGTTATTATATAGGTGCTGTTGAGTTTCGTAAACAAATAAATATTTTTTTATTAATATCTTGGTCATTTTTTGGATACTTGTATTCGCCTTTTTGTTTGATGCGAGGCGGAAACCATCAAAAGCTTGCTGGCTTACGGGAGACCAGACCGAAAGTATAGTTTTTTCTGCCCGAGGATTCCCTGGTGATCAGTTATAGGAAAATATGGAGCAGAGGGTCTGAAGATTTAGGTAATTAATTTTCCAGATATCCCTGTGCGATGCGGTGTCGGTCCTAACCATTACGTGTGGCGGTCATCCCAGAGGTCGCCCTAAGCCTAGAACCTTCACTCCAAGTCATTATACCATGACCCACTAGGCGCCCAAGACTACAGAGGCCCCTTAAGTCGTGGTGACTGACTGGCCAGGGGACAGGGGAGTTCGCATGTAGCTTTTCCACCTCGGCGTCTCCTCCAGGCGGAATCATCACTCTCGCGACCCAATTCGGTGGCCTTCTAGATAATAATCGACCCAACGTCGCAGAAGCAAACTATACTTTTATTTGCATAGGCTGTCGATAACCTGGGAAATCGGGGCCTGTTTCATCCTAGGAGTGCAAGTTGCTGCCATTTTAGCACTTTCGGCGTTAGTAATAGTAGAACAGCCCAACCCCATTTTGTTCGTTCTGTCCCGATATGTCCATCCTAAGGTTGCCTGGCTGCCAATTGTATGTTTTTAAAATCGATTATGACCTATAAATTGTGTATTGGTGTACAATAAAGAATATATAAATTAATAAACAGTTTATATTATCGCCGAAGGTCATCATCTTAAAAAACATTTTATAATATTGGTTCAATTTAAAACCCATATTTGAAGTCGCTTAATACACTATGTATTAATCGACTAATACCCTATTTATTAATCGACTAATACCCTATGTATTACTATACTATATTTGAAGTCGATTAATACCCTATGTATTAATCGACTCCAAATATAGGTTTTTAATTTGCAACAGCGGAATAGTGACATAAATGACTAATTGTTACTCCAATAGAAATTATTAATTTTAACTACATATATAACAACGGCCACACAAAGGTCAGAGCTCGCACACATGACTTCTCACGGACTTCTCACGTAAAGATCCACCCAATATGATCTTTAAATCCAAGTAAGTATTTTTTTAATCGTGGACATTCATGCAGCGTCCATACATACTAGGGATGCCGGAAATGCAAAAAGTACCGATATTAAAAAAAAATCTATATCTACATATATTGATATTTTTAAAAAATATCTTTATGTCGGTAAACGTAAAAACCAAATTATAAAACAGCCAAAAAACTTTCACCAATCTTTTAACTTAAAAATGTTTATTGGTCTGAAAAAAATATCGATTTTGATACCTTTTCGATGCTTGTAATTTTATATCGATATATCGAAATATTAAATATCGATCAAAAATATCGATAATATAATTCAATGTACATTGAAAAAAGTATATCGATATATCGATTTTTTTCAACATCCCTAATACATACAGTTCGAATATGGATCTCAATTTTTAAGTCACAATTGTATAGCAAAATATACAGCGTATCTTCAATAATTAAGCTTATCTGCCCAACACTCAAACAGATCTTGCAACACTGTGATTCCAAAGGCTAAATCAAGCTTAAAGAACATGTATTCAGGGCCATATCATAACATAAATGACTGAAAAAGCAAAATGAAAATGGCGACATTCAAATTGACAGCTTGCTGTAACTACGACGATTGATCTTCATCAGTGAAAACGTAAAAACGTGTTTTATTTGCGTCTGATTTGTTAGTAAACGCAGGAAATAACTATAAACATTAAAATGGGATCTAAGAAACATAAGAAAGAATCTAAAAAGAAGAAGCACAGGAGTCGGTCTCGATCGCCGCTGGAGAACGAGGAAGTTCAACGAGAACGCAAAAGGCATCGCAAACATAAAGATCGCAAACGAGACCGCTCCCCAGACGGTTAGTTACACTTATTTTATATAAAATGAGATTCGCCAGACACCACTGATTATTTCCAAAACTATCTACATAAATATGCTACGATGACATGAATCGATGTCGAAATTGAATGGTACCACCCAACTTGTTCTGTGAATTATATTTTTCTGGAAATCATAAATGGTGTCGGCGGTATTCCCATTTGACAAAATAATGGCATTGTTTGCTCGTTATTTCAGACTCGGTGGCATTCGAGTAGTTCCACCGCGTCCCGTGTGGAGCTGAAATCAGGTAGGTATTGTAAGGTAACTGGAGACCAGCCATGGAGTGGTGATCCTGTGGAAAAATGATCTGCATACTAAACTGCCATGGATATTTGCTAGTATATCTTAAATTACAACATCCATCCATTTTGTTATAAATTCAGGAGAATGGCAGTAGCTTACCCTATGGGTATTATCTATTGTCAAAAGATAGAGTAGAGATAAGACCTCTTTGTTTATCATCATTCTCCTGCCAATATCCCTATGTACTTGTAATACAATACATATCATCTCTTTCCATACCTCGTAATGCGTGAGATTTTATTGTCAAGTTCATTTTGACTTTGTGTATTTTAAAGATCTGATCTGATTTGTAAATCAAAATTATTATGACTTTCCATATCCATAGTTTGACACGTCAATTATTTGACTAATTATTCACATAGTTATGGTATATGTATGGTGCATATTGGGCAGATCTGAGAATCGGCAAACATCTATTTATCATACCCCTAAATGATAAGGGTGACCCACCCCTATAAGGCAAAACAAGTTTGCTGGCTCAGCTAGTTGTGTATAAAAAAATAATTAACCCATTGTAACACCACCATTTTTTTGGCCTGGAGACCCACCCTTATGAGATTTAGGGCCTGTTTCACCACATCTGAATAGCTGCTAACCGCTGGATAAATGAAAAAACAGAATGAGCTTTATGAAATTATGTCCCAAGCAATTTCATGGGAACTTATCACTAGGTTGTAAAATGGGCCCTCAGTAGATTAATTAACTTTTGGTTTGATTCAACAATATGCATTGAACTTTGGCTTAGGTATTGATGAAAAGATATGATTTAAAATAATTCTAATTAGTGAATAAAATCACCCTGTACATTTTTTTATTTTATACATCAACTCACAATTTTTAAATCACATTTAACAAATTCTTAATAGTTATTTGACCCCTAGAAAGTTCAAGTTATATTTTTTGTTAGCTAGTGCCCAGTGCCCAATGCCCAATGTTCAGGTAATTTTTCCTAATCCCATAAGAATTCCCTATATTCTGTATTGCGGATGCCTACCTAATTCCATTTTTCTAGTACTATATGTTTGGACTGCTTTTTTACATGTAAATTATCTCCCTCAAATTTATTTTCCCAAAGTTCATCACATTGGATGCATCAGTTACGGATGGTCAGATTATTCAATCAGACAGACCCGAATGAAAGTAATTGGTAGCCCCTGGAGTAAAATACCCAAACACCTGTTTTTGGTTGCTTGTAGAGTATCCAAAAAACCTTAATCTTGGTTGCTTGTAAAATCCAATGGTTGCCTGTTTCTTGTGTATTACAAGTATGTGTTTACAAAAAAAGTATATAAGTATTATATCCATTGCCTAGTACCCATAGTACAAGCTCTGCTTAATTTGGGACTAGATGGTGCTGTGTGAAAATGTCCCAGAATATTTATTTACTTCTAATTGTTAATTTCAGTTTCTAGCTTTAGTCATTTAGTCTATCCATTTATTAATCAATCACTCATTTCTCTGTAAAGAAAGATTACATTTCAAATTAGAATATTAAGTTGATAAAGTATTAAGACATACTTTATCGTCACTTAGCCTTCATTTGCATCTCATTGAATTTGTGCTGTTCATACATTTCTATAAGATAAAACAGTAGAAAGAAAGAGTCTTTATAACAAATGGGCTGTTAGTATCTACTAAATAATCCATCTCTAATGTATTTGTACCTAATTAAGTAAACATTAAACCAACACATGGTTAAGATTGAACATAAATAATATTACATGGGTATTTTGTTTATGCAATCATTATTTTATACAAATACAAGATGTTGGTTCTCCTGATGATGTTATTAACCTCCTGTTTATGCTCTGCTGTGTATAAAGCTCGTGTCTCGATTGTTATAGTCGAGGAGGTGCCGGTAGACTCGCACTTGGTCAAGGAGTCCGTGGGACACTCGCACAGCCACAGCAGCAGCGAGGAGCGGGACCGCCGTGCCAGGGAACACCACCGCGCTCACAAAGATGATACTGATAACCACAGGTAAGCTTAGTCGTTTGGACTAAAAAAAATTTTACACATCTTAATGTAATGAAAAACTTTTCTATAACGTAAATAGCAAATTTAGCTTTATCTATATGTGTTAATAAACTATGTGTACCTACAGGGAGAAGAGCTCCGAGGGTTCATCTCGTACAGTTGAGAGGTCCCACTCTCCGGCATCGGCTGCCGGCGGCGGCGCGCAGGAGAGCCTATCCATCGAGGAGACCAACAAGCTCCGCGCCAAGCTCGGCCTCAAGCCGCTCGAGCGCGCTGAGAAGCCGGCAGGTCAGCACAAGATGTATATAGAAGCTTCTAGATCACACATGAAACCCATCCATTCCAAATTTATACTGTAATGGAATGGATATTTGCAATTTAACAAGAAAAAATCGCTTAGTCGTGGGTTTGAGTCTCTCACCTGAGACAAAAATATTTGCATCATCACAGATTTGTTTCAGGTCTTCTGGGATAATTTTAATTGAAATTCTCCATTGTTATTATTACACAGATGATGGCAAAATCAAGGACGATTTGGGTGAGTTCTACCATAAGCCGGCCGCCAACATTGCACAGCAAAAGAAATCTGAGAAGATTCGAGAAAAGCTAGAACTGCACAAAGAGAAAAGGATGATTGAACAAAAGTAAGTCGTGTATTTTGCCGACCAGACCAACTAGACAATTTATATCCTATTAATATTATAAATGTGAAAGTTTGGATAAATACTTTATATCCTGTTAAAATGTATGGTTCCCGTGGGATAGCGGGCGAAGCCGCTGGCGGAAAGCTGGTTTAAAATAATTTAGTGAACTTGGTTACTATAAGTTTCTTCATGATCAATGTTTGTAGATAACATTGTATACACATACACGAACCCCAAACTGTAGAATAAGGCGTAGCTTCTTATTATACCATGACCCAAATAGTGACAGACATGTTTGTGTAAAAAAGTCAACTTGCTTATGCAGTATTGGAAAATTTCCATAGAATGACCAAGGTGTGATTGTCTCATTTTTGTAAACCAGATTACAAACGACTCTACTGGCCGAGGAGTCGGACGAGGACGACGCGTCCGCCTGGGTCAAGAGGTCGCGTGAAATTGATAAACAGAAACGAGAAGCAGCTAAGAGGGTATGTCATCATTCCTTATTTTTTACAAATCCCAGAAAGAAAGCATTCATAATATATTAATTTTAAAAATTGATATCTATAGTTGCTGTTAATCTGAGAAATAACCTAAAATAAATAATAGTATGTTTAACTCGATGTACAATTATTACGCAAATGCCTTGTGGCATTTTAAAATATATAGGGTTAGGGTATTTTGCATTTAGATTTTAAATGCTGAGCATGCTGAAATTGTAAAACTAAACACTTAATTAAATTAGAATTTTTTCACATACCCAGGCTGCTATGTTGGATGAGATGGACGCAGTGTTCGGCGTGTCGGCGCTAGTCGCAGAGGAGATACGCGATGAGAGGCAGAAGAGCTACACACAGAACGAGCTGCGGGGGCTTCGGGTCGCTCACGATATTGATGCGGTCAGTGTTGATGCTATACATCATAGACATACATGATAGACATCACACTTAACAATGATGCTGTTTAAATTGATTATGATACTGTCGTTTTTTGACCCTTGGAAAAAATTCTCTCATCTCCAGACATTAGACTTTCATATCAACGTTAGGGTAACCAAAAGTTAATGATCTGAGATATTTGGCGTTTCGGAATATTACCTAAAGTTTATATAAATGTTTAGTTAGCCAATTTTAATGCACAATACATAATTGTTTTTAATAGATCGGTGACGAGCGTGAGGTGGTGCTGACGCTGGCTGACAAGGACGTGCTGGCCGAGGATAACGAGGACGTACTCGTCAACGTCAACATCGTGGATGACGAGAGAACCAAGAAGGTAATAACACGCTGTTACACGTAACGTGTCATCGCCACACATCATGTACTTATTACTATGTTATGTGTCTTGTTAATGTGTCAGCTCAACATCACCTTATTAACTTCTATATAGTTTTTATCCGACTGTCGAAGGAGGGTTAAGTGTTTCACCATAACTACTCAACGGCTCAACCGATTTTGATAAATAATACAGGTTTTATGCGCTGTAATATGGGTGTAGTATTAAAAAATAATCTTTATTAACTAAATGTTCCACTATTTATACAGAATCTACTGGAAGCCAAGAAGGCCAAAGCAGGGTACCGCGCGTACGACGACGAGGCGGACCTGGAGGCGGCGGCGCTGGGCTACCAGCGGCCCGTGCTGGCCAAGTACGACGAAGAGATCAACAAGGAGCAGGCGCAGCGCGCGCGGGGCTTCCTCATAGGGGACGGCGACGCGCTCGACGCCAAGAGGTTCAGGGAGATGATGGTCAGTCTAATTGATGGGCATAGTAAAGCGAAAGTGCTGCGCCAGGATCGTTTATAGTCCCTACCTACCCCTATGGGAAGCAGGCTATGTATGTATAATGTAAATCTAACGTCAAAATATAAATATGGCCGCCTTTATGAGCAAATGTCTACCTACGCTGGTGTCAGTCGGAATCTAATGGTCACAATAGCAGCTGCTGAGCGTCATGTCCTGTTTTCGATCGATTCGATTCGAGCAAGGTATTATTGCGCTTTCCTAAGAACATCTTAGCAATAGTTCGGTGTTTGGATTTGTTCCCGGTTGATAACAAAGGGCTGGTCCCCTACTTTATAGGATGCAATAATATAAATGTTTGTACTGTGGTATAGAGACAAGAGCGTGTGCAAGGCGGCGGTGACAAGCGGCTGGAGTCGCTCAGTCTGCCGGCGCTGCGCATCGCGTCAGACTACTTGGACGAGCACGAGATACAGACCAAGTTCAAGAAGACCAAGCGAAAGGTAGCAATACATATACCTTTGTTTAAGACGCTGACAACAGCTGATTGAAATTCGATGGTTTGGTATTTTAGCTACGCCCACTATTACTCCGATAACATAGCGCTCTTTAAAAATGCGATAAAACAGCTAACTACCAAATAAGGTAAGGTTTCCGCGTCACTTTGTTTAGAAACAATGATCCAATAGAAGGCGCTCTTGTATATTTATTGCTCTATACGAAGACCTAGAAATAAATTAGACAGGACAATTAAAAAAACAAGTGTTGTATAAGGTATGTATGTATAAGTATTATATTTTTTATTATTTTATGAAACTTTATTTACGATGAATTATAAACAATATACCTAAACGTAAGGAAAAAAAACCCAAACTAATTACTTACATAAGCAAAATTTTCATTATTATCTTAATGCACTATGAATGAATTAATAAATATTTATTTGCATATTTATTTATTTTAATATTTATTTTTTATATACAAGGTGGAAGGGACATCGGCGCACAAACGTTGTGACAAGGTTTCACTCAATGTCAAGAATAAAATGACCTAGGTAATTCATGTAGAAAATGACCGGTTATTACAGATATTGTCATTTTTGAGCGCGCAGTGTATTGCTAAAAACGCGATTATAACGCTCTGCGGCGAATGTTATCGAATGTTCAAGTAAAAAACTGCAGAA
Source organism: Acronicta psi (assembly GCA_946251955.1). NCBI lineage: Eukaryota > Metazoa > Arthropoda > Insecta > Lepidoptera > Noctuidae > Acronicta > Acronicta psi. The sequence continues at coordinate 427,894 of OX276475.1, read as the reverse complement.
AAAGTAGAAAAATTTATGAAAAAAGTCACGGAAAATTTTAACACAGAGGGGTCCAGAATCATGTACTGAAGTCATGGTATTCGGATGTGCGTCGATGTCCCTTCCACCTTGTATAATTTATGTATAAGTAAATTATTAATTAGATTATGTATAAACATTTTCAACTCCATATTCCTCCTTGGCTAGACCAATATATTTTTAACCGTTAAACTCGGTTATAATAATAATAAGGAGGTTTTCCCCCATGAGAATGTGTGTTAATATCTAGTGTTCGCGTCTTTCTACAAAATTGTAAATTTGTAATAGTCCATATCTTTGGGCAGACGCAATAAGTACTTATCTTTTATTTTATTACCTACAAGTGTCCGTCCGCGGCTTTGCTTTCGTAAATCTAAATTTTTTGTATTTTATTATTATTACAAGCTTTTATTTAGTTTTACCTGTCCCGGTGTCGGTAATGAAATCTTGCAAGTAAAAGGACAATGGGAAGAAACGTCCCCATCCTCCAACAAAATTCAAACAAGTCTCATGTGGAAGGTCTAGATGTTTTTTTACTATGACGACAATCGACATATATGTGGGGTTTGGCCGGTATTGGGATTTTCAAATATTCTAAGTATGGATTAGAACAATCGTCACCACCATCCAACAAAATTCAAATCAATCTTATGTTAAAGGTCTTAGTGCATAGAGAAACTCCGCAGACGTGATGACTATCTAATACGATAAATATACGCCAAAATATTGAACTTTGTTTTTTTATTTTTTGGGGTCAGATACCGCTGGTGGCGTTGTGACTTGAAATATTAACCGAGAAAATTATGTTATATTTTTTGTTTTATCGTGTTAGATATTGATACTCACTAAGTTTGTAAAATGTACTCAAAGAAACCAGATTTAATCAGAATCGAAGACTGCGGAGTTTTGATAGCTATTTTAATTTGACCCTGTACAATGGGCAAAAAACAATAGACAAAGCTACGGGTATGTTCTTGTAGGTCCAGATAGTTTATCTATTACTGAACTTATTTGTGACTTTCTTTCTAAAAGTAAAGGGGATCCTTTTTGTCATTATCCCCGGCTCCCCGCTAAATAATCAAATTATTATTTGGTATTTATACGTATAAAATATAACATTGCAAATTAGCTGGTAAATTACTATTTCCGACGCTTCTCCTGTTTTCAAACTGTTCGCCAAATGTCTTTTTACTGTAGAGAATATTAAATAATTAAAGGTAATAAATTAATAATTATTAATCTAAAAAAAAAAAAAAGCTCATAAATTACACTAGTTGCCACCAGGTAACGAACTCGAGATTCAAAATTCCAATTTCTTGCACTTACCAACTAGCACTGCCGATGTAGACAAATTTACGCTAGGAGTTGTAATATAGTTTCATACCTAGTTATGGTTATAACTTCATTTCTGTTCATGTGTACCTGTTTTGTCAATATGTCGATAAAAAAACGGTACTTTACTACATCCATGAGATGTTTTGTTTGTTAGTATAGAAGCACTTTTTTGGTTGGACTCCGGCATTTCTGTTTGTTTCCCATTTTTCAAGGCAAATATTTTCACAACTTAGAACTCTGAATGTTTATATTCACATCTTAGAACTATATTTATAATACAAGTACAATATTTACGTGTCAATTTTATTGGAAACAAAATAATCAGTCAAAATAAACAAAAAAAATTGTCATACGTACGTACGTCCGTCTAGCTGCGCGCCTAAGCTGTAACTGTAACTGTCGGATTGCATAAAAAAGAAAGAGAAGCGCGATGAGCTGCGAGCGTCGCATCGCAGCTTATTACAAAACCATAAAATAATTCATTAATAAACATTTGTTAAGTAGTCGAAAATATAAAACGACTAAGTTCTGTATCTAAATATGATACGTTATTGTTATTAATTTTACCAACGTGCATCGATTAATAATACAGATATTTTAGTTTAAAGGTCGTTTTAAGAGGTAAGTTTACCAATGTTTTGTATCGATAAAAGTTTTCAAAAACGTGTTTTGGATACGACAGGGTTCTTCGGAATATGTTCAAGATTAACATAAATTTTTTCGCTGTTACAGACTATGGATTTGCCTAAACAAATTGTTTAAAATATGCCTATTTGGCTCTTGTCAGCGCCTTAAGTGCTTACTTGGTAATATAAAATATTTATTCATACACATTCTTGTTATTATGTTATATGTTTGTGTAAACTTTTTCTAAGTGAAAAACGTTTTATACTAATGTAATGTTTGAATTAATTCACTTAAATGCATAAATGGTTAAAGAAGAGATTATTCTAGTAGTCTTGTTTAGTTGAACATTAATTATTTTCATATTTTGTGTTTTGACTATGACCATCTTTGTTTGTGTAGGGCAAGATACGTAAAAAAGCTAAGCACGAGCCGATAGATGTGGACGATTACGATGCAGCCAATGCGCCGCTCGACACAGATGATACAGGTAACTTCATCGTGTCGGTAAATACATCGAAGTAGATGCAGACAGAACACAGCATAACATGATAAATAATGATAATAATGATAATAATTTGCCCCATGGACGTGTGCAGAAGTGAAGCCGGAGCAGCTCTCGGCGGCGCCGGAGGTGGACGAGGAGGAGGCCGAGCCTGACTCCGAGCTGCAGGCCGCACTGGCGCGCGCGCGCCGCCTGCGCCAGGCGCGCCCCGCCCCGCACCCGGACCCCGCGCCCAAGGTTACACACCTCTATACACATCGCGTCACAAACACATACACTACTCCGAGCTGCAGGCCGCACTGGCGCGCGCGCGCCGCCTGCGCCAGGCGCGCCCCGCCCCGCACCCGGACCCCGCGCCCAAGGTTACACACCTCTATACACATCGCGTCACAAACACATACACTACTCCGAGCTGCAGGCCGCACTGGCGCGCGCGCGCCGCCTGCGCCAGGCGCGCCCCGCCCCGCACCCGGACCCCGCGCCCAAGGTTACACACCTCTATACACATCGCGTCACAAACACATACACTACTCCGAGCTGCAGGCCGCACTGGCGCGCCCCGCCCCGCACCCGGACCCCGCGCCCAAGGTTACACACCTCTATACACATCGCGTCACAAACACATACACTACTCCGAGCTGCAGTCCGCGCTGGCGCCCCCCGCCCATGGTCACACTTAAATACTCTAATCGGAACGACCCTAGTAACCTAATGCAATAATAATCTAGCAGTAAGTCCACACCGGGTACATATTCCCATAGTCATCGTCGAACGTTACGGAACAAATGTTGGAATTATATTTCGAATGCATTGATAATCCCAAAAAAAGTACTGCTCCATTTCTTCTAGTTCACACTACAAACTTATCATCACAACTCTCCACGTACTCTCTACGTATCAATATTAGTTAACTTTCGGGTACTTGCAGGTGGAAGAGATTCTGGAAAGCGTGAAGGAAGAGCCAGCAGGAGAGACCGAAGAAGCGAGCAGCAGCGCCATGGTCCTGGACGCCACGGCAGAGTTCTGCCGCACCCTGGGTGACATCCCCACCTATGGACTGGCCGGCAATCGCGACCACCACGCCGAGATCATGGCATGTACCTAATAACTTCTCTCGCGAGCATGGTTACAACTATGGCTCCCGACTACCGTGCCTCCGTTCCTTTCATATGAGACATGTGAAAGCTGTCGCTTGCCAGCGCGATGGACCTTTTCTCTATACTTTTTATTTATCCGCATCGGGCGCAAGAGAACAATAACGGGAAGCCTGCCGCTGAGCTCCAGTAAAGCTTTTTCTTTTGGTGTGCGGAAGACTGTCAAGCATCGTCTGCTATCTAGGAAGCTGGCGTGCGGCAGGGACTGAAAACCGCACTCGTTTTCATTTGATGCCTTAATAAGTTTTGAGCTATACACTGATCGATATTGATTGTTCGTAGGATTTCGAGCGCGAGGACATGGAAGTGGAACAAGATATAGACAACAACGCGGGTGCGTGGAGCCGCGTCGACGTGGACAACGAGAAGCCTGCCGATCTCGCCGCAGGTTTATTTTTTATTATGTATTATGATGGTTCTATTAAAGGATTCTCTTATGCAACTTCTTTTGCATATTTCAGACGAGAGTTAGATGGATTGAGATTGTTTCATAAATTGCTATTCACGTCGTAATAGCTTAATTTGACGCATTGTCCAGTTAAATGACGAATTCATAAAAATGCGCGTTTGTCAGGTGGGTGCGTGGGGCTGGAGGCGGAGCCGTCGCTGGGCGCGGGCGTGTGGGGCGCGCTGCAGCTGGCGCTCAGCAAGGGCTACCTCGAGCGCGCCGGCGCCGCGCCGCAGCCGCACTCCGCCGCGCGCCACCTGCTGGCCGCCCGCCACTACTCCATCGAGGACAAGACCTACGGGTCGGTACCGCCGCCACCGCGCCCGCCACTCCGACCCTTGACCGTTACTATAACTCGACATCATGTTCTGACGCAGGGAGGACGACAAGTACGGACGTCGCGAGCGCGGCGGCCACTCGGGCCCGCTACAGGATTTCCGCGAAAAGAACAACTTCCGACCCAACATCAAGCTGGAATACGTGGACGACGACGGTCGCCCGCTCTGCCCGAAGGAGGCCTTCCGCTACCTGTCGCACAAGTTCCACGGCAAGGGCCCAGGCAAGAACAAACAGGAAAAAAGGATAAAAAAAGCAGTGCAAGAAGGGGTGAGATATACACATTGTTTTTCCATTTGAGGCAAATAAATGTACGATCGTACCGCTAATTATTTCTCCAGTAAAACCAACATGGCGCCTGCATAATTTACAAGGACTTTGTCTTATGGCAACTGCTGTGTCGTCAACACAGTCATCGCCAGGAAGAATAAGAAATTAACTATACATTAACGCGTAATTCCATTTGGAAGAAATCCAGTCACGTCTATGTACGTACAGTTCTCGCCAGGAGGCAGGCAGGAGGTAACTTCAACCCGGCTGTAAAAATCGGAGAGAAAAATATTAGATTAAAATTATTTAAAACGACAGCCTATGATAGCTTTCGTTTTTATTTGTTGTAGTTCAATATTCTATCTCCGATTTTTACGGCCGGGTTGATTTTGGCTCGTGCCGACTTAATATACTAACCTAACTTAATATACTACAATAAGTTTGGCGAGAACTGTACGTCTATTATGTTTTCATTCAACGCCCTGCATCGGCTTCTTATAATTTTTCCGTTTAGCTCAGGTGACGCACAAACACGACCGTCGTGAGGGCGGGCAATCGGACTGAGTAGCCGTCTTTGAGCACAAAACCATTACAAGCTATTGATCACTGTCTTAAATTACAGCTTATGAAAAAGATGAGTTCAACGGACACACCGCTGGGCACGCTGCAGATGTTACAGGACAAACAGCGTGAGACACAGTCGCCGTACATCGTGCTTAGTGGCGTCAAGCGGGACAGCGCAAACTGACGCGGCCTCGAACCGAATTCCTAATTCTCGCAGCCACTCACCGTGACTGAAACGTGACCACCGCCATTATAGCGGACACATCTTATAACAAGCAAATAATTTCATCATAAATTACATACAATTCTGGTAGAATAACTTACACTACAATGATCTAACATGTCGATATATTTTCGTATGACCTGGTATTATGGCAATAAGAACACAAATTAGAATGAAATTGTGATGTTTTATTTATTACTCATTGCCAGCTTTGAGTAACTTGTCACCATTAGAATCAGATGAAACCAGATTATACTGTACCTACCAATCCTACCATGTACCTACTACAGAAATGTTTTTCTTACCAGCCAAAAAAATATTATTCTGTTTTTAAAGAGGACTTGTTTAAGGTGGAAGCTCCGATGGGCCGTCCATACATTTTTCGATCAGTCTTTTCGCTAAACATAGACACTCATTGTTCAAACCTCCTCTTTAGATTACTCACAATTACTTGGCAGGCAACTGTGAATGTTGTATGTACAGTAAGAGGTCATAAGTCCATTATCATGTCAAGGATCGTATTTGCCTGCACGTTACTGCGCGTATACATAAACGTGTGTGGCTGACCCTGGCTTGGCCACAATCAGGGATTTTAATTTTGATGACGTAAAAATTTTGTCGAAATTAGTCGCGAAATATCAGATTTAGTCGGTGAACGGTTATACGGGTTTATAGGTGGCCGATCTGGAGTCAGCCTCCAGCTTGGCCACATTTATATCTCAAAAACTAAGGCACCTAGCGAACATCTGTTTTCTTCTAGATTTAGTCGAAATTAGTCGCCATAATTATATCAGATTTAATCCGGTCTTAGTTTAGAAGATATTTTGAATTTAATTTTGAAGGGATGCAGTCCAAGAGCTAGATAGAATTATCAACCCTCTCATGGATCGCCTCCGCTTCCCCATAAAGATGAGGAAGCGGAGGCGGTAATAGTCCTACGGTTTGTGGTTTCTCAGTTACAGGTTACAGTTTGGCGGGAGACCGTAGAGAAGAGGTCGAAAGAAAGAATGATTTGATTGAATTGAATGTAGGGATGCTAAAAATTATCGATAATAAATCGTCAATATTTTTATCTAAAAAAAGAATTATTTGGAAATATTGTAATTTATATAGTTTTTTTGGATGGATCCACGTCCAGCAGCGGGCTACCTTAGGGGGGTGGTGATACAAACCGGGGCGGCTATTATAGAGAGATCCTAATAGGTACCCAAACGGAACGTGTTTACGTTACGTTTAGATAGTCATAGTAAGATAGTTTGATCTCTCACTTCTTCGTTACGTTTAGATAGTCATAGTAAGATAGTTTGATCTCTCACTTCTTAATACCTCGTCAGTCACCACCCGCTTCCGTGTTCCTGCATGGTTTCGTATAATTAAGTTAAGATTTTGTATTGCACGTTCCCCGCGCAACGTTTATTTTAAAGAATATCAGACAGCAAGCGGCGAGTTCAATCGCATTAAATTATTTCGTCATGTTTTTTTTTTTACTTTTTAAAGCATCAAACTATTACTTGTGTCGAAGGACGATTTAAAAAATAATAATTGTAATTTAACTTTTAATGGGAAGCTGTTTTCTTCGTCTGAATATTTATTACGAATTTTAAAATATGTATAACTAATAATTAAAATAATTACGACATTTCGGCAATTTTCACTGGATACAACTATCGATACACTTTGCAAATAGCGGAACGATATTATCGATATTATTTGTTGCACTTACCCATTCCTAAATGATCGATTTATAGAATTTATCTGTAAAATCGCGCGTGCCTTAGCGGTTTTTGGGTGGACTCTTACTCATACTTCGTACTCGTATAAACAAAACTAATCTACTTAATATCTGATCTATCTTAATTATTATTCTGTTTAACATAAACCATCCAGCTTCTACAGCTACCCCTAATTTCCGCCTAAGTTCCGACTACAAAACAGTGTTTCTAAATTCTAATTAGTCTGTGCCCTGCCCTGTGAATCCATGTGAATCAAAGAGCTAGTAAATATGTCTATGATGTGAATCAACTGTGAAAATTCCAGTCCACCCTCTTTGGCATCTGTGGATTTACGTGGAGTACAATTAATACATAATAAAATTATGGTACAAGATCTATAGATGTCGCCCGTAAACACTTCACTTATTTATTTTATTACCTACCTTGCGCGCGCGAAAATCGTATCGTATGAAAAAGCATATCGGTAGAAACTAGACACAAAATAATTATGTTGTAATACATTATACTTTACGAAACTACAACAGTGAAACCAAATTAGATCGGGACGTGGCTATATTGTGAAAAATAATAGGTAGGTATCTATTAGTGAGTGCGTGCCTTGGCCGTAATCGAGAACTCAAGAAGGTAGTGTTAGTGAGTGTTAGTGTAATAATACCTACATGAAATCGCAAGGCGGGCGCACCGGCGCGGCGGCGGCACCGCGGCACGGCAGCATCATTCGACATTCTGCAAGAGTCGGTACTAAGGTACTGATCTGTCTGTCAGCACCGCTGCCGCCATCCGGTTCGCGACTCCACGCTCTACTATCAGTAAGTACAAAAACCCTTTCTCCATGAACATAAACACCTACCTACTCTACTAACAGCACTCACACAGCACAGAGACCGTGCACTAGGTATATAGCGATCATTGTAAAAATGAAAACTAGGTACCTAACAACGTGAAACCACGGAATAGATTTATTGTTACGTGGGATCTCTTATAAATACTGTAAATATAAACCTATAATAAGGTATGTACTACGTATCTAGCTTGTTCATAATTTGTACCAGTAGGTAGGTACCTACCTACTTGCCTACCCTTCAAAGCTAACAAAGTAAAATCTATTTAATAATATGTAATGTAGGTAGGAAAATCTAATTACGCGGGAGCCGTGGGCAAAAACTTCTGTCTGGCCATCTCTGAAATGTGACTGGCATGAAATAATGTAGGTAGGTACGTATTTCTGTTGTTTGTCTAAAATAATAATCTGTCAATAATAACAATCAATCATCCGAATTTCGTTTGCAAATAATAGGTATTTAAAAACACAAGTAAAATCAAGAGATCAATTTATTATATTATTAATTTAGAACATAATTATTAATTAACGTGAAGTGTGGAGTATGGATGTGTTATCTGATGAAGAGGAACAGTTTTCAGCAGGATCGCGACCTTCGCCACAGAATATCCTCGCCTACCTGTCGTATGCCTGCTGCCAGCTTGAGGCTCCCTTTAGAGTCAAAATCAAAGTCGAAACTCAAGGTATACCTATAATCATGCTCCCAAGTTAAATAAATCTGATATCGACCTCTGAGAGTATGTACTTAGGTACGTATTACGTATAGACTAGGAGGTACAGCCCTAAGTCACAGTACAACCACAGACTTGCCTACTCATGTGGTACCAATGTGCCTAAGTACAGGCAAAGAATTTCCCCATGCAGTAGCTGTAAAAGTAACATTACTTAATAAATTAATCTATCTAGGTATGTTTCATGCCGCATCTCGTCGAGAATACCTATGTCACTAAAACACCAAAAATAATATGTCGCAGGTGAATACCATAGAGTTGAAGAAAAAGTGAAAAAGACGCGTCGATCCTTAGCTCCACCTCAACCGGCACCTTCGCCGCGCGCGCCGAGCACGGAGCGCGTGTCCGGCACGCAGGAGCAGGAGACTGAGCTCGCGACGCCGCAGTTCATGGAGGACGCGGTCGAGATTGTACTCACCGCCGTCAAGGACTCTGGCGGCCACCTAGTGGAACTTGTCTTTAATCGCTGTGTAGAAATCCCACGTCTTCTCGTTAGAGTGATCGGGTTTTGCATACCCTACCAACATCACCTGTACAGGCTCACGGTACGCTGGGGGCCTCTTACCACTATTGTCCTTTACGAGTTCTCCAAGTTTTTGACCGATTCGTACATCACTGAGATGTGCCTCGATGATTCGCCAGTTGCCGGGCGCAATTATGAGGTGCTCTTAGAACGACCGTCCCGCTTACGATATTTGTCTTTGGCGCGATGTAAGCTAGATGACATGGATTGCATAAAGTTAGCAGCGCTGTTGGTACACCCGCGCCCTGCCTCGAAAACGCTCCATATATTGATACTCGTATCGAACAATATCGGTGACAAAGGTGCAAGCGCATTAGGCAAAGTTCTACGCACCAACCGCAGCTTACAGTGCCTTAATTTGGCTGGGAACTATATCACTGACTCTGGAGCAATAAGTATTTTTAGAAGTCTTATGGAGTTTCCCGTTTCCATTGACGAATTGTTTGAAAAGAGATCCAGACACTTTGAATACTTAAGGCTCAGAAATGAAGTGTACGCAAGATGTATTAGAGAATTGACTGTAGAAAAAAGTCAAGATGAAGTTCGCACAAGCAGGCGAAGGACGGTATTGAAAGCACAGAGGAAGTTAAGCATGACGACTGGAATGAGCACGGGCGGCACGCTCTGCCAGAGAGCGGACGTCATGACCAGTGAGCTCGTCGGCTTTTTCTCCGACCCGTTCAGCAGTGAACATACGATGTTACGTGGCGGACAGGTGTACTGTATTGGTAACATGGTATTGTGTTCTCTTAATCTATCGTACAATAATTTGGAGTACCCGAGTCTCGCGGTACTGTACGAGGTGCTGACGCATCAGAGATGGCTGGGGGCCAAAGCGAAGACAGGACTGCTACGTGTTGGCATCGAAGGCAACAATTTGCCAGTGGACTGTGATGAACTGTTCCTTATAGAAGATTTGCTAGATAGGGCGCACGCGAGCAAGCAGAAGCTGGTGAAACGACCAAGTGAGAAGGCTAAAGGAAGGGCGAGTAAGATTGCTTGAGCGTCTTGGTTATCTAAGTGCTAGCAGCATGGATACTATAGGTAAATGTTGCCAAAACAATGCACTTATGATGTCAATATGTAATTTTCTCATCTGAAATCTCCTTAAGGTCTCACGATACCCGATGCTTACCGGTATTTTTTATAAGTATTGAAATTAATTTATATGATAGTTTTAATGTAACAAACGTAGATCATCGAATATTATTATTATGTACATACATTTAGGTTGATTTAATTTTAGTATTTCAATTTAAGATCATTTAATATTATTATTATAAACGTAGGTACATTTACGGTAATTTTAGTATTTTCATTTAAATAAAACAACTATTGTAAACTATGCTTTTATTGCCTATTTAAATTAAAAATAATACTATAATTACTTGTAAATAAAATTATAAACTATTGTAAGTAGTAATTAAATTAGAGATTAAAAGTACCTAATAGGGAAAACATTTTGCAACTTACGCATATTACAAAACCATGCAGTAGATATATCATACTCCATTTATGGTGATAAATAAGTACAACGAATGACCAATAAATGTAAAACTGCTCTAAAAATGAAATAGGAAAAATGTTCAAGCCCTAGTAAAAACCCACGGTTCGAATTTATCTACCTATACTATTAATTCTTTTAAGCAAAGCAAAAATAAAATATGCTATTAATAATACAAACAATCTGTAAATCTCTAAATGAAAAGCCTAAGTATAAACAATGTAGACGCAATATAATAAGTAAACGCAACCTAAAGAAAATCTACAAAAACTTAATTACATAAAAGTTACTCACATCCGCAATATTAGCTTACCAACAGACCAACAGATATAATTACACTAATTAACTACATAATTATAAAAAGGCTAACTCCAACGTCTGCATTGTTAGGTCGTTGTCGAGGTCCTCGGCAGGGCTGCATTGGTTTCGGGCGCAGTTCCTGTAGCTTCCTGCGATGGTCGCTGTGCCATTAGTTGTGGTGGTTGCTGTGACAAACGTGGCGCCTGACCTTCCAGCGGTTGCTGCGACAACCGCGGCGCCTGACCTTCCATTGGTTGCTGTGACAACCGTGGCGCTTGAGTTTGTAACGGTTGCTGCGACAACCGCGGTGCCTGGTTTTGTAAGGGTATCTGCGACAGCCGCTGCCCCTGCAGGTGTTGCTGCGTCGGTTGTGTGGTGCCGTCAAAATGTGTTTTCTTCGTCCTTGCACGCCGCAGCCTTGTCTCGCACACCAGTTCGGGAGTGGGTGGACGTCGCACCGGCACCGTCGACGCCATGCGCAAGTGCGTGTATAGCGGGATCTGCGACACAACCATCACAAATATTGAAGAGAAATGTTAAATAAATATTTGGCGCTATTTGAATTGAGTGCAGACAACATCATCGGCACGCAATGATATAAGTCTACAGATAGTGGAAGTCAGATACTGACAGTGGGTAGCGAGTCGTCGAGTACAATGCGATCCTGGCGCTCGGGCCGTTGCGGCAGCACGAAGTACTGTCCGAGCAGCGGCTCGCTGGGCGCATCACCGTACGTCTTGTTTTTGAGCTCGTTGTCCGTGATGTCGCGCAGCTTGTCCACCTCCTTCTGACCTGGCACGTAGCGCGACACATAGCCACTGCGCCACACCTAAGTACGAAACGTACGTACGTTCTATATTCACTTCGAAATAGTGTAAAAAAGCTAAGCAAAATAGTAACATTCTCATCTAAGTATTTAACACCGGGAAACGAATCATAGTTCATAAAAAGGGTTAAAACAATATGCTCATAATATGTGTGATGCGATGTGATGACTTAATAAATATCCATCCGGCGTAGCGCGTACTCATCGAGCTCGCTATCAAAATACCTACTGACTAGTTCTATTGAAGTAGCTTATGTAGCTCATGGATATGATAGAAGAAAACTCCTTTATCAAAATTAAAATTTACCTTAAAAGTAGTGAAACTGGCAACTTTCTTTACGTCGGGCGGGAAGCGGGTGACCTCTAGCGTCCAAGGTAGGAAGCTGCCCAACGTCTGTAAATACTCCCCGGAGAGACGCCACAAGCGTACGCTGTAGTCCGAACTGCCACTAAGTATTTGATGTCCAAAATAAGTACATTTATAATTATGCGACTAAGTAATTCAGGTCATTATTCGATTTTTGCAGTAGCAGTTTATTTTCGACGGGTGTGTCAAAAAGCTTGTTGCTAGACAAGTAAAGCTTACGTGAAAACTATCTTCAATTCGTCTATATAGGCCATGGCGGTGATGCAGCGCAGGTGCGCGCGGTAACTGTTGAGCAGCAGCGGCTTGGGCTGGTCGCGCGCGCTGCGCTTGGCGCGGCCCTCGATGCGGTCGCGCCACAGGAACGGGAACATCAGCCGCAGCCGCGGCATGTTCACGTGCACCTGCTCCAAATTATGCAATATGACCATACTTATTGTATAAAGGTGCTTAATTCAAATCATAGTTGAAAGGGCAAGCATTCAATAATTGACGTCTTATTGTGGGCCTTGCTTTAGAAATCAGCACCCGAGTACCTACACAAGTTGAATTAAAATCGTAATATGGGAAATTGACACTGACCGGTTCGTTAAGAAGATAGTTGCTCAAGAGCCACACTTTTACGTATCCCTGGGTGGTACCGGTCATTAAGAATTCGTTATGAACATCGGTAGCGAAGGCTGAGACGTAGTCACCCGCCATATGAATAGCCTGGAACGAGCCCTGGTAGCCACCCGCCGAGTGGTCTGACCAGACCTGCACCGTGCCATTCTCCAGCGCCAGTAGGAGAGAACCTAAAATACAATAAATTAAATCTTCATACCTACTTAGGCTGAAATAAGGGAATATTCCTCTTGCTGCCAGCGCAGCGCATCCTTAGAAGGAGCTCTGGCAAACTTACTCACTGCAGGAACACAACACACGATAAAGTGTGTTATTTCGTTGCAGTTTTCTGTAAGGTGGAGGTACTTCCCTAGATGGGCTGCTCCAGATTTGAGCCATAAACCTAATATAATACGGATACCCAAAGCTAAGATTGCCTGGTACTGACCGACATGCATATGTTGAGGTCGCGTTTTCAGGAAAATCATAGCGTGAACAGCTAGGTGGCGCATGTTCTGCGCACGAACAGGCACAGACACCGTGGACACGCGCCGCGCTGTCGCCTTTTTGATCGCTACCGTAGAGTTCACGTTGTCGCGAGCATTTCCCATACTGTAGACACCATAGTGATTGTCAAACATTGATTGGACCTAACACTCGAAGTGCTATTTTAAGTTCTGTTATTCTAAAACATTGCGTCCAGCTTTCCTCAAGTACGCCAATTTTGAGCAATGTTGTAATTGTCAAATTTACAATACCTGTTTTTAAGAATTGTAATAATGTAGGTACAGAACATTTTATTATGATACCTATGAATAGATAAAAACTGGCCAAAACTGGGACAAAAGCAAGAAAAATCATGGAATAGGTACTTGAAAATATGGTAAAGTACTCACCCAGGTTTGCGTATACCGAATGAATGTTTTCTGCCGGATTTATCCGTGGTGGACGGTGGCTTGATGGACTCTCGCTTGCTGAAGTGCATTTTAATGCGCAGCGTTGGCTCCGTACATGAGAACCGTCTGGTAGTCACACAATGATATCAGTTATTTTATTCATTACAACACGATACCAACCTATTGCACTTCTCAGCATCAAGGACTCAATTTTCCTGACCTGGAGACCTATTTGCTCCAGCCGTGACACGCATGCCGTTGATGCTCTATGTATAAGTAGGTAGGTCATTTAAATAAACGTTTTCTCTAATATTCTTTACTAGCTTTCCACCAGTGGTTTCGCCCGCGTGGTCTGGGTATTTCTTTAAACTTTCATCCCCTATTTCAACCCCCTACAGCCCTTTTTTCAATTAAAAAGTAGCCTATATCCTTTGTCAGGCTCTAAACTATTTGTGTACCAAAATTCATTTAAATCGGTTCAGTGATTTTGGCGTGAAAGCGAGACAGACAGACAGAGTTACTTTCGCATATTCGTAAGGATTTATTCTACTTTATAACTACGTATACCTACATAGTAAAAACGAGCATTAGTTCAAAAATAAAGAATTTACAGAATAAAGAAACGCTCATAATTCAGGCTGAAATCTTTAGAAATTGACAAAGGGCTCAGCTAACGACTTAACAAAATCACGCAATTAGATTCAGGGATTGACAATTTACAAAAACACCCTGGTTGGTTGCATGACATAGGTAGTTTATGCTGAGTAAACGCCGATTCCGCGCGAGCACTATAGATGCGTGTGTAATGTTCAGTTGTAAACAAATGTATCCAACGTTTACATTATGCATCTAATTGGAACAAGGCACTTAAAAAGTGACTTCTACAACGGCACCTGTAGGGCTGGCCGGTCTCCAGCTTCCACAATACGAGTTCGGAGTTGTAGCTGGCGGTGGCGAGCGTGAGCGGCGCGCGCACGGCGGCGGACAGCACGTCGTCCGTGTGCCGCGTCTCCCAGCTCTTGCCGGTCATCGCCATGCCGGTGTCCTCGAACTCCGTCACGTGGCGGTTCCACCCCACCGCCAGAATCCTATCCACATGTAGATTTGTCTCAGTGGATAATCAACCGATTTCTAAGGTCAACAATAGTATTTATTGTTCGTGAGGTGCCAATCTCACCTGCCCTCCACCCAGAAGCAGCTGGTGACTTCGCACATGTGCTCGATAGTCATCACTCTCAAACACAAACCTGTGTTGAAGTTCCAAACCTAAAATCATAAAAGCAGTATTATTAACCTGTCGTAGTGTAATGCTAACCATAATATGCCCATCACAAATTGGAAATACTTTAGCGGGGAAAAACGTGGTAAATGGAAATCAGGTTCTCCTTCCGCCCAAAGCTTCGCTACCATCTTCATAGGTGGTCGGTCAACATACTTGTTGACCGACCACCTATGAAGATGTGTGAAATATGAGATGAGGGCGTCGTACACACGATTTTATTTTAATTTCCAAATTATCTATGAAGGTATTTACTCAGTACTGTACTCAGTACCTATCTTGAATTTTCATTTTCGTTAACATCATATCTTAAATTGAGTAAACCTTGAGCTCCCCGTTTCTGGCCCCAGTGAGCAGTAGCTGGAAGCCAGGGTCAAAGCAGGCGGCGGTGATTTCTACTGGGATCAGCTCGCCGTGTAACAGTCGCACGTGCGCGTCGCGAATTAGCACATTTCGTTTACCTGCACCGATTTACATATATATAACATGAGTTTTACAGATGGAATAATGAATTTGAGTGCCGTCACTACATTGGTTAAATTAAGCCTGAACCCTAAACTCATTCGAAAAATATGGACTTACCAGTGACCGGATTCCAGTTTATAATAATGCTGTCCATACCACAACTGATAACAACTTTAAACAGCGGGTTGTAAAGGACTTTGGCGACGGCTCGCGAGTGCGTGAAGCCGTCAGTGTGGAGCGGGTTTAATTGCTCGTCCAGTACCACAATAGCTATCTTGATAGCTGCCAGGATGAGCTCGCGAGTCGCTGGGTTATACACTGCAGAAATAGGCGTTCGCTCGCCCACCACTGACGGTATGTCGATGTAGGTCTACCGAGTACAAAAATAAAAGTGAACGGTATTAGGTACTGTTGAAGGGATATTGTTGATGATATTACTGATGCCCGTAAATTTTTCACCTGAACACACGCCTGGCTTTGTACATCCCACACTTTGAGTGTTCTGTCTCTGGATAATGAGTAGATAGTCTGTCCTTTATTCTGCAGCACGATACTGGTGATACCAGCGTGATGGCCGACGAAGGTCACGCTAGCCTTGACTGGCACGAAAGGGTTCCACACCCGGACCACGCAGTCTGGCCCTCCCGTCACAAGTACGTGCGATTCCTCTTCAAAAGCAAAACATTGTATGCCCTGAAAAATAAATATGATTTACTATTAAAATCCTTTTGGGGTGAAAATGTAGATAATACATCTAAACAGCTTGCCTTATCGACTTTGAACATATTGTGCGTCTTTGAGCCATGTATGTCGCACATGAGAAGTGAATCTGGGCAGGTAGCGCAGGAGACTACGCAGTGCAGCGACGCGTAGTACGACACTTGTCGCACCCACTCGTTGTGCATATGATACAACTCTACCAAGCGCAGGTCTGGCAACATGTGGGGCTGTAAACAAGAAGTCCAGATATTCAGAATGCAGCAGATTAGTTCAACTGTTTAACCATATGGGATATAGGGTGCGCCCCATTTTGATGTTGACGTCGGAGATTTTAGAGAAGATTTGAATTGGTGCAGATACTTTTTGCGAAAATTTTTGAAGGAATATAGTGTTGTGACACAAGATAATAGAAACATAAGATTATAAAATGTGTTCCTGCTGTTTTCTGTCGCCTGTATCGTTATAAAAAGTAAATGATCACCCGTTTCTGTAGATCCACATGCCGTAGCGATATGAGAGCACGTCCGGCCTCATTCTTGAAAGGTCCGCGCTGCTCCGGATAAAACAACAGAATCCTCACGTTGCCGCCCACATCTCCACAGATAAGCATGCACTGTTCTTTTTCATCCTTGCTAAAGTGATAGTACATTGTGCAGATCTAGGAAATATAAATTAATAGCACTGGTCAACACACACGTTCAAGATATGTAGAGGCGCTTCTAAAAGCAAGTTAAACAAGGGCAGTGTGTCTTATATGAATCCGATCATAATAGTATAACTGATATACAGAAGTTCGCAAAAATATTGTAAAGCTGAAGTCCAGAGATAGAACACTTCACAGACCCGAACAACCCCTATAATATTCTATAGTTTTTAAGTTTTTATGCTGTATTTTTGTTACCATAAATTCCCAGCTGGTGATGTTGATTTTCAAGGTGAAAGTCTTGGCGGTGCAGTCGTAGAAGCGCAGGTCCCGCTCCGTGGAGCTGGTCACGATGATATTGACGTCCGGCATGCACACCATATCCGTCACCCACGTGGCGCGAACTTTCAGATGAGCTGTTAGAGGCAATGACTAGTGTCACGACAAATACCTGACGACCTTACAAAAGGCCATACACTTGGCCCAAGACAGAGCAGTCTGCAGAACGCATCATCATCATCGCAAAAATTAACCAGTGCAGTCACGCCCTTCAGTCATGAGTAGCAAAAAATTTATGAGAAAAAATACGCGACACACTAGTATTTTGCGAGACAATCTACCCCGTGTTTGAAGCCATTATCATTATCACTGCTTTGTTTAATTATTTACATAACATTGCCATAATGTTATACCATGTACAGAACAGGCCACCAGATAGATATACGATGGTTTCGTGAACCTAAGATCAAATTGAGCCATTTATGATCGATCGGAAATTCGGGATTGATTGCTCAAAACGTTACTCACGGCTGGAAGAGTAGGCAGTCCTCAACAGCGCCATATCTAGAGACCACCAGTTGATCATGCCGTCGCGACTCGCCGTTATGTACGTGCCTTGCATCGGGTCCGTGCTGCGATCCTATATCACATGATACACGAGGATAGGTACAAGTGGCCATTGCTGTAATATACTAAAACCGAGGTATTCGCGAGGTATTTTTAATCTACTCTCTGCCATACTATCATTTATGTCATAATATCAGTGTGGGATTACCTACTAATAGGTTACTCAACGACTTTACCTGGAAAACAGTCCATAATGGCATGGATTGGATAACTACTACGCAAGTAGTAATAGCTCCTAGGTATACTTACATCGATGTTTGCATAAAAATCCAAACAATTATTGGAAAGTATACTACCTTGGCGACATCAGGACAGAAGCATATCCTAGATATAGGGTGTCTGTGTTGTGAGCGCAGAATGTTGGGCAGCCCCATGATTGGCAGCTGCAGAGACTCCCGCTGGTTCTCCGCGTCGTTGCCAAAGTAGCCTAAGATGAGGTGGGACACCAGCTCGTCCCAGTCGACCTCTCCTGTGCGGCTCGTATTCATCTAAGTGTAATAGATCAGGTTCATTTGACCTATTGGTTTTTGTGAATGCATTAGGCCACTATTAGGAGAAGTATATATAGCAGCAATATAGAACGTAATACATAATGTTAAATTAACTTGAAATTAAACATCTTCAAGTAAAATGCGACGATATCACAAGTTTTGCCAACTAAGCATGTTCCCTACGAGCCTGCAACAAGCTGAGCTGCCTAGTGGTAGGTAAGCGGTTAGTGCAAATTGCACTCTATGAGAACGATTAGCACCAGAAGCTTTGTATGCCTACTAATCGACCCATTGTTCTGTATTTTTGGGGAAGTTATTACTCAAGGCTGGAATATCATGTGATATCTCTTGTACTTCACCTTTAAAAAGAGTATTTTGAATTCATTATCATCATATTCGACATTCAGCATAGTCTTGAGTAGCTGTCTGAACTCGTGGGGCATCATTTTGTTGTTGAAGGCTTCGTTGAACGCTTCCTTTAACATCAGCATGTCGTTCATAGTGCATCGGTCGTGCAGGAGGGCGTTGCGCCAGCGGGTTCTAGTTGCTGCTGCAGTGCTGCCTTCAGACTTCGAAGACACGGATAATACAGACCTGACATCACTTTCGTTTGCCATTGTTACTTAAAATATTTATACAAATAAAAATTAAATTCCTAAAACGTTAATAAAATATATTGATTGTGTTACAAATGTCATCAAATGATTAATACGCGTTTTAAGTGTCAAAAATAATAAGCGTTTAATTTTATTCAGCCAGTGCTGACTGTGCTGAGTACCTACTCTGTTATATTTTTTATAATCAGTATAGAATATTAGGCAATTTGGTTACAAACAACAAAGTCTAGATCAAAGTATGTAGATGTTTGAATAAAAAAATATATTACGAAAATAGATACTAAACTAATATAATACGTACCAGCGACCCAGGAATATAAGGTTAGTGAACTGATTATATTATTTTTTATGTTCTTGTGGCGGTTTGTTTTCAGCGGGTATAATTTCTCTTAAAAAAGTTGACCATGAATAGTAAAATTACACTACTACTTACACTGACAAAACATACTGTCCTTCATCATCATCATCAGCATCAGCCCATACTCGTCCACTGCTGGATGTAGGCCTCCTTTAGTGAACGCCACAGAGCTCGATCTTCAGTTCTGAACAAACAAACAAACTGTGCGTGCGCAATACTAATTCTATACTTAGGTACTCGTTTTGTGGGAAAGTAACAAAGCATCCCTTCTCCATCCCCATCAAAAACACCCCCCCCCCCATCCCCCCGGTCCGTCATCTCCATAAAAGAAGCAGTGGAATTTCAGCAGAATAAAAAAAAATTGGTCAAACCCATCGAAAAATCGACAACAACTACCAGAGTAAATAATATGATAAACCGAATTATTTTGTCAATTTGTTGCTACCTATTTATTATATTATGACCCCACGTGGAACGAGCTTAGAGCCAGCAACAAATTTTAGAACTGGAAATCGGATGAATTTTAACCGGTGTGCTTATAGCCGATCATGTTAGACTAACGCTCGATTTTACCAAAATAAATAATTAATAAATTATTTGCAGATCTACTTAATTATTGGCTAGCATAACTGGCATATAGGGATATCGGTCAGAAATTCACCCGATCACCGGTTCTACATTTTGATGATGACTCTGATGGTCATGCTGGATCAACACTCGATTCTTCCGGTATTCATAAAAATTGATGCATAGAGAGTCAACAACAAAATATAGAATCGGAGCTTTTCTTAGAGTTTCTGACTATACGGTATCCTTTTATAAACCGGTCATGCTACTCTAAATTTTGCTGGAGTCAAATAAAATAGTTTTCTTCCTCTACGCTGCAATGGTTATTGACGCCTGGAGAGTCAGCATAAAAAAATAGAACCGGACGTCGGATGATGACGGATGATGAAATTTATTATTGTTGCCCGGAAAGTCTGGGAATTGCCTCCACCTTACAGAAAACTGCAGCCAAATAACACACTTTATTATGTGTTGTGTTCCTGCAGTGAGTAATATCACCAGAGCTCCTTCTAAGGATGCGCTGCGCTGGCAGTAAGAGGAATATTCCCTCAAACTGTCGGCGCAGTGAATCCTCCATGAACCTCTAAGAGGTTTTTAGTGCCGGCAACGCGCGAGTGATACCCCTGGTGTTGTAAGCGTCCATAGGCTATGGTAACCGCTTTCCTTGTTTGCCACCTTAGTGGTATAAAAAAAAAGTCATCAACAAAACTCAGAACCGTAAATCAGATGAATTTCTGACCGGTATTCTTATCAGCCAGTCATGCTAACTCAACGCTTGATTTATCCGGGATTTATAAATAGAAAAAAAATATTGCTTAACGAAGCAATGAAAATTGATCCTCGGACAGGCTGGGTTAGAAGAGTAACTACAATTATTTTGTCTACTACCTCCAGGTGTCTCATGTAGGAGCGAGCGTAGCGAGCTTGAAAATTTGAGCCACCTACCTTGGACAGGTTAGTTTAGTTAGTGGTAATTACTATTAGTTTGTTACTACCTCCAGTTGTCTCATGTAAAAGTGAGCTCGTAAATTGAGGAAACCCACTTAGGACAGGTGACGTTAGTGGGGTTTCTTACTACCTACGTGCGGCTAGCGCTGCCCCTTGGAGCCTGGCGCTCCGGGATATGGCTCTTTTGGCCGTAGTGTAAATACGCCATTGTAAAAGTTGGATGAGTATCCGAACCGGTATCCTTATAAACCGATCATGCTAGCTTAGCGCTCGATTTTTAGGGAATCAAAAAATACAATAATAGTAATTGTGTTGCTCAACTTGGTTAATGATGCCTTGAAAATCGGCAATAGGATATCTTCCCGGGATCGCACGAGTTTCTGACCGGTTTTTTATAAGCTCTCTCTCGGAAACTCTCGGTTTTTCCAAAAGAATTTTTATTTTTATTTTTTTATTAGCCATTACTGTCCCACTGCTGGGCAAAAGAAAAAAAATAAACAATATAAATTATTGGCGCAGCATAATCGGTTTATAAGAATACTGGTCAGATTTTCATCCAATCTCTGGTTATTTTTTTTTTGGTAATTTTAGGCATCACTATTATCACGTCGAGCAAGAAAAATCAAAACTTAAGTTGGCTTAACCGGTTTATAAGCATAGCGATTGGAAACTCATCTGATCTTTGAAAGATGTGTTTCTCAATAATAATTGCTACCTCAAACAACTGAATTATATTTTACTGATTATTTTTTTAATTGTTGTTTTAATGAGGTCTTCAGCAACAAATATTGGTCTATTTGTTTCCCTGATTATATAGTATTTAGCTATTTTTATGCTATCTTTAAGTAAAGCTAGTATTGTTGTCAATTTTGTAAGATCGGTTTGAGCAACAAAATCGTTTTTGTAGCAACTAATTGTTGACAAAAAGCAACAAATAGTGAATATTTTTCTATTTTGACAATTTGTCACTGCTAGTGCTATTGTAACTTGTGGGGGCAAGTTTGTTCCGTCCTACACACAACACGGAAAAGGTTTTTTCTTATCTTACTATAACTTTTATCTACGGGGCATCCAAGTTCCCCCTGGGTACGCCCATGGTCTTAATTATCTAATTATTAAAATAACATTTGCGTTATTAGTATCGTATAATAATATTATCACGTTTTACATCACTCTTCCAGAGGCGTAGGCAACAAAGTATGTCGAGTATTTAACTTAAAACAAAATAAAACTATTACAGTTACGTAAAAAAAATCGCCGCACTTTGTTACAAGGCATAATGGCCACACAATTAAAAAACAGGTTAGTACACATACTGAGTACTGGGTGATAAATGATAAATAAGAAACCACAGTACAGGTTGAGAATTTTAAGAAAGTAACCTAAATAAAAACATTATGTAATAGGTACCTATTATATCTCACGAAAAAAAACTGATTTCATTCGATGCGTATTTGATGTAGGTATGAGCCCGCTTCACTTTATTTCTTACCAGTTGCTTATACACAATTACACATACAGGTATTAATAGTATTATTCGTTCTTTACTGAGTTTATCCCAGACCATTAATTATTTTCCGTATGCTTCTCTAGTTTAACTATTCTAATCACTTCTTCGTCTTCAAAACAATAAGTAAATAATAATAATAATAATTAAAATAAATAGCTCGCACACTAAAGTTCATAAAATCCGCAATTTTGCATCCGTAAATTCGAGTTTTATGTACCCAGTGACTATTGACACTCGTGCCATCAAGACGAAGCTAATGACGTAAAAATGAATAGCGTAAAATGCATTTTTTTCATTCGGGGTCGTAGGAAGAGAATACCTGGCATTATACCATGCACTGAAGTAATTATTTACGTACAAATATTATAATTATGAATATGTATGCTATAGGCTGATGTCTCTGCTGCTGCAGCACTGTGGCGGCGCTGCACGTGGGTCGGACGTTCCCTTCTAGACTGACATGCAGCTACGACTGTAGAGGCGGCAGCTGTAGTTGCAGATGAGTTGTTTGCCCCATCTTTTTGCTCTTTATAATCTCTCTCTCTCTTTCTCGTAATCGTGTCTCGCGTACCAGTTCTGGTGTTGGTGGCCGCCGCACAGGCTGCGTCGATGCCATGCGCAGGTGCACGTATAACGGGATCTACAAAAATTTTCACACAAATTACGATAACTCTAACACTGTTACTATCCTGGTGGCCTGGTCAGATTCTGGTTAGATTAACCAAACCTTAAATATCGTTACGGAAAAATATACTTAGGTACCTAACATCTCTGTATGGTTGTGAATACGAGCGTGGGCGATTGACAAAGTAGACGTAACTGACCGTGGGTAGGGAGTCGTCAAGCTGGATCCGATCCTGTCGCTCGGGGCGTTGTGGCAGCGAGAAGTAATGCCCCAGCAGGGGTTCAGTAGGTGCTTCACCAAACGTATCCTTGAGCTCCGCGTCTGTAATATCGCGTAGCTTGTCCACTTCCTTTTGTCCCGGCACGTAGCGAGAGACGTTGCCTCCACTTAACACCTATTAACACGGAGCATAAAAATTAAGAATTCTTAAATCTCCCCCGAAACATCAGGCTTACCCCGTCAATAAGTGATGGCGTCCCCCACCTTTGTTCCAATATGCTCGATGCTATAAAATTGTATTAACCTTAAAGGTAGTGGAACTGGCGATTTTCTTGATGTCGGGCGGAAAGCGGGTGACTTCCAGGTTCCAGGGTACGAAGCTGCCCAGCGTCTGCAAGTACTCGCCAGAGAGACGCCACAAGCGAACGCTGTAGTCCGAACTACCACTGAACACCAAAAATAATATTTTAACAAATGAATCGTTTGATGTAACCTTGTGTAAAAGTAATAACATAATGTTATTACTAGAGGACCAGCTCAGCAATGATTGGTACTAGATACTTATTATTTAACGTTGGTTTCAATTGGATTACACGCCACATGTGCCAATACGTCCGATAAGCCACTAAATCGGATTGTGTATAACGTTAAGTATTTATTATAAAACCGATGAAAACATACATACGTGAAGAGGATCTTCATTTCGTCGACAAAGGCCATGGCGGTGATGCAGCGCAGGTGCGCGCGGTAACTGTTGAGCAGCAGCGGCTTCGGCTGGTCGCGCGCGCTGCGCTTGGCGCGGCCCTCGATGCGGTCGCGCCACAGGAACGGGAACATCAGCCGCAGCCGCGGCATGTTAATGTGCTTCTAGAATTTTATCATTACCTATCTTCTGAATGTGAATGTATCTTCTGAACCCATGTGCCCATGAAGTGGCGAAGGCCTTAAGATTTTTTAAGTATTGCTAGCTTAGGCAGAGCAACACCATGATCTTATCGCGGCAGCGGATGGCGCTCATGCTTCATGATGCTATAATTCGAGATATATGCCGAGCGGAGTGCGCAGTCATACTGTATATGGCCTCCATGGGGGTTGGCGACTTTGGGAGACGGACAATTCTGAAAGCATTCTGCGCAGGAGATTATACAAAGGATTTTACGCACGACCGTCTGTGTGGACTGTGTGGACTTTTGTGGACAAAGGTAGTTTTAATTTGAAGTCGAATGGCAATGACAATAATTACCTAAAGGTTAGTTGACACCAGTGATAATTTACTGCAATAAAAATCGTATTCAGTGTCTATAAGCAGTGCTCTGCTATAATAGTGCTCCTAGACTTCAACCTCAGCAGATTAGGGGCCGGTGGGTAGCTCACGAAAAGACTTACTGTGTCGTCGTTAGTAAGGTAGTTGCTTATGAGCCACGTTTTGACGTAACCCTGAGTGGTACCGGTGAGAAGAAACTCGTTATTGGCGTCGGTAGCGAAGGCTGACACGTAATCACCCGCCATATGGATGGCCTGGAACGAACCCTGGTAGCCACCCGCTGAGTGATCTGACCAGCACTGCACTTGGCCGTTTTCCAGAGCGAGTAGAAGGCAAGCTAAAACATTGAGTTTTTTCAAGACAAGAACAAGACAAAGGTACTTAATTTTATTAGAAGGGAATCTCAATAAATGTACTACGAGTATGTAGCTACGTAGTTTAATTATGTGTGACGTGCACTATTCAAAGGTGATAATGTTATCCGACCGATTTTCACATGTTGTGGTCGCGTTTCCAAGAAGATCATAGCCTGCACGGCGAGGTGCCGCATGTTCTGCGCACGAACAGGTATGGACACCGTGGAAACCCGCCGCGCAGTCGCCTTCTGGATCGCTGTCGACGCACACACGGTTTCACGACCAGAGCCCATTCTATGGAATAGTAAGTACCGTGATCAAACTTAATTAAATAATTAATGTGTGATTTAATAATGAATCTGAGATTTCCCACTCACCCAACTTTGCGAAAAATTGATTTCCTGGGGGGCCTTTCCAAAGCAATCTTTGATGGCTTGGATTCCCGTTTGCTATAGTGCATTTTGATGCGCAGCGTGGGCTCAGTACACGAGAACCGCCTGGTAAAAACATACGATGATACGACATTAGTTCAAAACAACGGCTCTGCTATTGTTGCCTTGAACTACAACTCAAAAGACACCTTTCAATTAAAGCAAAGGATACAAAAGAGGAATGTGGAAATTACAAGGTTAAAAGGAGAAACCAGGAGGTTGGCAGCACGTTGATGAAGTGACCAGGGTGCTTCGAACTACATCAATTGACCACTGGGATATGGCGAACGCTGACCTATAGGGCTGACCGGTCTCCAACTTCCACAGTATAAGCTCGGAATTGTAAGTGGCGGTTGCAATCGTGAGGGGCGGGCGCACGGCGGCGGCCAGCACGTCGTCTGTGTGCCGGGTCTCCCAGCTTTTACCGACTTTCGCCATACCTGTGTCCTCAAACTCTGTAACGTGGCGGTCCCAACCTACCGCTAGAATCCTATAAACATAAATTACATGATTAGTCCGGGTTTATTATAATGATGGAAATATTTTCTTTTCCTTCTTAATGCTGCTAACGGCTTTACATCATTCAAATTAAGAACTATCGGAAATGGCACTCTTGGTTACTTCTTTTCTCTTGGTAGGTACTTTTTTTTCAAGCACATTTTGCTCCGTAGCGTGAGATAAAATGTGCTTAAAAAATATTATACAAGTATTCGAATGTAAAAAAATTCGAGCCCAAATAATCATAAAGCTTCTTACCTGCCTTCCACCCAAAAGCAACCTGTTACTTCGCACATATGCTTGATTGTCATCTCTCTCAAGCACAAACCCGTGTTGAAGTTCCACACCTAGAAAAATACCACCCGAAATAGCATACATACATCCATGGGCGTACCCAGGGGGGGCAGGGGGGGGCAGCTGCCCCCCCCTAGAACTTGGATGCCCCGTAGATAAAAGTTATAGTAAGATAAAAAAAAACCTTTTTCGTGTTATGTGTAGGACAGAACAAACTTGCCCCCACAAGTTACAATAACACTGACAGTGACAAATTGTCAAAATAGAAAAATATTCACTATTTTTTGCTTTTTGTCCAGAATTAGTTGCTACGAAAACGATTTTGTTGCTCAAACCGATCTTACAAAATTGACAACAATGCTAGCTTTACTTAAATATAGCATAAAAATAGCTAAATACTATATAATCAGGGAAACAAATAGACCAATATTTGTTGCTGAAGACCTCATTAAAACAACAATTAAAAAAATAACCAGTAAAATGTAATTCAGTTGTTTGAGGTAGCAATTATTATTGAGAAACACATCTTTCAAAGATCAGATGAGTTTACAATCACTATGCGTATAAACCGGTTAAGCTAACTTAGGTTTTGATTTTTCTTGCTCGACGTGCCAAACTGACAATATTGATGCCTGAAAGAGATTTTCTTGCCCGACGTGATAATATTGATGGCTAAAATTACCAAAAAAAAATAAATAACCAGAGATTGGATGAAAATCTGACCAGTATCTATTCTTATAAACCGATTATGCTGCGCAAATAATTTATATTGTTTATTTGTTTTGGAAAAATCGAGAGTGACGACCTTATAAAAAACCGGTCAGAAACTCGTGCGATCCCGGGAAGATATCCTATTGCCGATTTTCAAGGCGTCATTAACCAAGTTGAGCAACACAATTATTATTATTGTATTTTTTGATTCCCTAAAAATCGAGCGCTAAGCTAGCATGATCGATTTATAAGGATACCGGTTCGGATACTCATCCAACCTTTACAGTGGCGTATTTACACTACGGTCAAAAGAGCCATAGCCCGGAGCGCCAGGCTCCAAGGGGCAGCGCTAGCCGCACGGAGGTAGCAAGAAACCCCCTTCACTAACGTCGCCTGTCCTAAGTGGGTTTCCTCAATTTACGAGCTCACTTTTACATGAGACATCTGGAGGTAGTAACAAACTAATTGTAATTACCACTCTAACTAACCTAACCTGTCCAAGGCTCAAATTTTCCAGCCTGTCCGAGGAGGGTGGCCTCAATTTTCGAGCTCGCTGCGCTCGCTTACATGAGACACCTAGAAATAGTAAACAAACTAATTGTAGTTACTCTTCTAACCAAGCCTGTCCGAGGTAGATGGCCAAATTTTGGAGCTCGCTTCGCTCGCTCTTACTGTGGGAGGTCTAGTAATAAACAAGGATACTTACAAAGTATCCTTCTAACCTAACCTGTCCAAGGTGGGTGTCCCAAGTTTTCGACTTCTCGTTTGCTCTTAGTCATCAGTTTTCATTGCTACGTTAAGCAATATTTGTTTACTATTTATAAATCCCGGATAAATCAAGCGTTGAGTTAGCATGACTGGCTTATAAGAATACCGGTCAGAAATTAATCTGATTTACGGTTTTGAGTTTTGTTTTTTTTTATACCTAGTGGTATAAAAAAAAAGTGGCAAAAGGTGGCAAACAAGCATACGGCCCGCCTGATGGTAAGCGGTTACCATAGCCTATGGACGCTTACAAAACCAGGGGTATCACTCGCGCGTTGCCGACACGAAAAACCTCTTAGAGGTTCATGGAGGATTCACTGCGCCGACAGTTTGAGGAAATATTCCTCTTACTGCCAGCGCAGCGCATCCTTAGAAGGAGCTCTGGCGACATTACTCACTGCATGAAAACAACACATAATAAAGTGTGTTATTTGGCTGCAGTTTTCTGTAAGGTGGAGGTACTTCCCAGACTTTCTGGGCAACAATAATAAATGTCATTATCCGTCATCATCCGACGTCCGGTTCTATTTTTTTATGCTGACTCTCCATGCGTCAATAACCATTGCAGCGTAGAGGAAGAAAACTCTTTTATTTGACTCCAGCAAAATTTAGAGTAGCATGACCGGTTTATAAAAGGATACCGTATAGTCAGAAACTCTAAGAAAAGCTCCGATTCTACCTATATGTTGCTGTTGACTCTCTATGCATCAATTTTTATGAATTTCGGAAGAATCGAGTGTTGATCCAGCATGACCGATTTATAATGCATCAGAGTCATCATCAAAATGTAGAACCGGTGATCGGGTAAATTTCTGACCGATATCCCTATATGCCGGTTATGCTAGCCAATAATTAAGTAGATCTGCAAATAATTTATTATTTATTTATTTTGGTAAATTCGAGCGTAAGGCTAACATGATCGGCTCTAAGCGCACCGGTTAAAATTCATCCGATTTCCAGTTCTAAAATTTGTTGCTGGCTCTAAGCTTGTTCCACGTGGGGTCATAATATAATAGGTAGCAACAAATTGACAAAATAATTCGGTTTATCATATTATTTACTCTGATGATAGTTGTTGTCGATTTTCGATGGGTTTGAGCATTATTTTTAATCTGCTGAAATTCCACTGCTTGTTTTATGGAGATGAGGGACCCGGGGGGGGGGGGGGGGGGGGGGTTAAGAAATCCCTCGACTGCCCCCCCTGGGCCAAAACCTGGGTACGCCCATGCATACATCAATACATTTTATACATTCATTACGTCAATTAAGCTTGTCAACAGCTGTACCAGTTGACTCTGTGACTGCTACAAACCTTAAGCTCACCGTTCCTGGCACCAGTAAGCAGGAGCTGGTAGCCAGGGTCGAAACACGCGGCGGTGATCTCCACTGGGATCAGCTCACCGTGCAGCAAATGCACGTGGGCGTCACGAATTAGGAGATTGCGTTTACCTGAAGATATTATATTCTACTAGAGTAGTCCACTGTATAAAGTCGCAGAAACAAGGAGAGAGTTCCAAACCCTTCTCCATCCATCCATAATAACATAAGAATCTGTAAACCTGGGATTACTTACCTACAGTTTAATATTAAGACCTGTCGACGCCGGTTTTTCACCATCTGTCGACGGTGCTGCCACAACATTAGTTTTATTTTATATTGAGCCTAACACACTGTAAACTGTTTTTTCACTTTGTAAAGACTTACCACTGACTGGATTCCAGTTGATAATAATGCTGTCCATGCCGCAAGTTATAACTACTTTGAACAGCGGGTTGTAGAGGACTTTGGCAACGGCTCGCGAGTGCGTGGAGCCGTCAGTGTGGAGCGGGTTTACTTGCTCGTCCAGCACAACAACAGCTATTTTAACCGCGGCTAGGATGAACTCGCGAGTGGCTGGGTTGTATACTGCAGAAATAGGAGATCGCTCGCCGATTACTGATGGTATATCGATGTACGTCTGCCGTTCATGGACAAGATAAATGTATTATTAATGTGGATATCCAAATAAAAAAACTGGAGCTCGTATTAAATATATTTACCACTGTATGCATGCTTCAAAACTGACCTGAATGCACGCTTGACCTTGCACATCCCACACCTTGATAATTCTGTCCCTTGATAATGAGTATATGGTTTGTCCCTTGTTCTGCAATACGATGGAAATTATACCCGTATGGTGCCCTGAGAAGCTCATATTAGGTTTGGCTGGCACAAAAGGGTTCCATACCCGGACCACACAGTCTGGTCCTCCTGTTACCAGCACGTGTGACTCCTCTTCGAAAGCAAAGCAATGAATACCCTAGAAATATACGCAGAATACGCAAGTGTTATAATGTACACCTGTAAATTATTTTCTACATAAAAGTTCATAATGTAACTCGCCTTTTCAACTCTAAACATGTTATGGGTCTTGGAGCCGTGTATGTCGCACATGAGCAGTGAGTCAATGCAGGTGGAACAAGAGACGACGCAGTGCAGTGACGCATAGTACGACACCTGGCGCACCCACTCCCCGTGTAAGTGGATCAACTCTACTAGACGTAGCTCTGGTAGCATGTGTGGCTGCAACATGAAGTCCAGGTGTTAGAAAGACCCAAATCCTTACTCAAATTTGCTCCAAGTAGGTATATATCGACAAGTTATGGTTAAAGCTGTATTTGTAAATGGATTAGAAAAGGTGCTGTTATATTTTTTACATTCGTTACTAGGACCAAAATTATTCTGCTGGATATTTTCTTTCTACATGTACATTGCTTGAAAAGAAACAGCTCATTTCGACACGTACTAAAAGGTGTTGTCGTTGTATACATATTTTTTTATAAGACTTTGCTACTTAGACTTGCATATCATCTGGAATTCAGTTTTTTAAATCTCGCACCTGTTCTCATTTATATTTTTTTCTGAACTTATTATGAGAATAATAAAGATTATTTATAAGAATACGTTTAGCCTTACCAGTGGAATTTCAAACTAATAAATAATACTTAAGTATTAATATTATCATCACCCGTTTCTGCAAGTCTACATGTCGCAACGATATCAAACCACGTCCGGCCTCGTTCCTGAAGGGACCTCGTTGAATCGGTGAAAACAGCAACAGTCTGACGTTGCCCCCCACGTCTCCACAGACCAGCATAGACGGGTCGCCTTCGTCCTTACTGAAGTAGTAATACATCGTGCAGATCTAGGGAATGAAGAGAATACTTTATTTTATTGCTATCGTGAAGATCGCAGTATACTGACAAAAATATATAACTATGTATGTGTATAACAGCCACATATCTATTTTGATCATTTTTCAAAGTAACAATAGATTGGACTGGCTAGTCGAGCTACTAAGTACATAATTACTGTCTACATCATTACACGTGATGGTAAATCTAGATAAAAAATCATGCAAGTAATTGTGCAAATACAACATACTTACCATATATTCCCAGCTACTTATGGCGATTTTTAAGGTGAAGGTTTTCGCAGTGCAATCATAGAAACGCAAATCCCGTTCCGTGGAGCTGGTCACAATGATGTTCACGTCTGGCATACACACCATG
The DNA here is from genome assembly GCA_946251955.1 of Acronicta psi. Lineage (NCBI taxonomy): Eukaryota > Metazoa > Arthropoda > Insecta > Lepidoptera > Noctuidae > Acronicta > Acronicta psi. The sequence goes on along the minus strand of OX276475.1, from coordinate 396,878 downwards.
TCTGTCACCCACGTGGAGCGGACCTTTAGGTGGGCTGTGGAAGGGAATTGTAGCTGTTAGGCACGAAAACATTTCTGCAAACTGAACCAGTTTACTGTTCCACTACTACTAGCTGCACGGGTCTTTTATTTACGAGTTTGGATCCTCGTGGATCCCCCTGCCCCTGCCCTGCCCTGGGGAAGAGGGTCTGTTAGACTCTGACTAAAACCAACCTCGGTGTTCCCTCTCGCACTTGCGTCTCTTGGCTCATAAAAGTAAAAAGTACTGTGACTTGGCAGACGGTTCGGTATCTAAAGGCACATCTCATAGTCTATTATTCTACACTGGAAAACTCAAAGAGAAATCAAGAGTGAGTGTGACCACGTTCATTACTGAACACACTACTAACGGCAGGATGAGTGGGCAGTCCTCAGCAGCCCCATGTCTAGAGACCACCAGTTGATCATGCCGTCGCGACTCGCCGTTATGTAATTGCCTTGCATCGGGTCCGTGCTGCGATCCTATATCGGATGAACAGCGTGTAAGAGAAATGCTCACTGAGACAGAGATAGAAAATGTACAAAATTTCTCATGCTTGGATTAAGAATTGATGCGCGATTCGACTTGCTCGTATCAGAACCTATTTTAAATAAATCAAATGATGTAAATTGTCATGAATTGTTGTCTCATAGTCTCACCTCTACACATTCACATTTGATTCACTCGTTTAGGGACTAGCATAATTATTTAATTTTGTAAACATCTGCCCTTGTCTTAATTTATTTGTGGTCGGCGCAGCCTTTTCTTCCATTCATCCCTACTTACCGTCTCCTTCTCACTCAATCCCTTTTCCATCATATCTACCTTGACACAATCCATCACGTCATACAGGTTGTGACTCACATCACATTGTGTCACTTCAATACTTAGGTAAACCTGGTAAGGATTATTAGAAAAGTTGAATACTTTGGCGACATCGGGACAGAAGCAGATCCTGGATATTGGATGTCCGTGATGTGAGCGCATGATGGCGGGCAGCCCCATGATTGGCAACTCCAGTGTCTCGCGCTGGTTCTCCGCATCGTTGCCAAAGTAGCCCAGAATCAGGTGGGATATCAGTTCGTCCCAGTCGATCTCTCCTGTGCGGCTTGTGTTTATCTAAGTAAATAATAAAACTGAATAACTTTTACTTTGTTCTAAGCATTATTGCTGTGTTACTAAGAAACAACTATATTCTCGAACTACGACATTTTTAATATGAACGAACTAGAAACGAATTATTTCCAATTCCATAACTGTACTGCGTGACTGTGCGTGAACCGACTGAGGTGATTATAGGCTAGGCTAGGCTACTATCCTAGTTTTAAATTAAGTAGGTGACACTGCAAATAAAAAACGTCTCATCGTATCGTGTAGTCGTACCTTCATAAAGAGTATCTTAAATTCTTCATCATCGTACTCCACATATAACATTGTTTTCAATAAGTTTCTAAATTCTAGCGGAGTTAATTTATGTTTGTGCGCGGCATCAAAAGCTTCTTTGATCATCACCATATCGTTCATGCTGCACCGGTCATGCAGAGCCGCGTTTCGCCATCGGATCCGGGCTGCTATTGCAGAACTACCTTCAGATTTTGAAGATAGGGATATAATGGACCTTACATCACTTTCATTCGCCATTATTGCTTCTATTATATTCAACTTATTATAATCTTAGAACAGGATACTGGACCAGTACCACGCTAAAGAATAATTGATTACTCTCACGATGACAGCTACAAATAGTGTCATGAGCAAATATACATTCATTTTTAATTCATTACAAATGTAAAGAGTTTCCCCAAGTAACTGCGATATAAGTAAGTACATTAAAAAGAAAACTCGTATCAGTATTAAAATTCTTCTTAGCGTGTCAATTGCGTGGAACATTGTGAGCCTTTATTTATATAGTTTTAGGTCGGTATACCTAAAACTCATTAAAGTGGACTGCCTTTGCTGATGCGTCTGCTGCGAGACGCAGAGCGCAAACAGTAGGTCTGCAGTCGACCATGTTAACATACGGGCAACTCCCATGTGGGCACATGGGAGATTCTCCGTTGGGACATAAAAGAAACCAGGTGGCGCTTTAGCTCCTCTTGCCACAGGCTTCATCTTTCTGTAGGGGTGTCAATAACAGGCGCACGCACCCAAAAAACGGCTTACGACTTTTGAGCCATTTGAGCCTCCGAAACACTGAACTAATAGTTATGGATTGGGTGAAGTGGGTCCACTTCCAGCCTAGCCTGGCCTCAATGCCACTGCAATGCAATAGTCCTCTGAACTTCGGAGGTGCAGTGCAATCCCAGCGATGGCACGTTTCCCGTTGTAGTTCCCGTATAAACTACGCAGAAAAAACCGATTTTGATTTACTAAAAAGAAAACATTTTTTAAGTTATATATTTTATAAGTATGTATAATAAGTATGTATTTACAAAAAAAAAGTATATAAGTATTATATCCATTGTCTAGTACCCATAGTACAAGCTCTGCTTAGTTTGGGACTAGATGGTGCTGTGTAAATATTTATTATTATTATTTTTCAATACTTGCTAAACCCGAACAATAAACCGTTGTCGGGTTCTGTAGCTCATAATTTGTAACTCTTGGAATGCAACGTAGGTACTTCTCGTCGGACGCAAACATTGTTTTTTTTTTATTTAAATTATACGAATATGAAGATGACGCCACGTCGGTTATCTTTTTGTCTTATGTAATAGGTAGGTAGTTAGGTACACTACCAGCTGTGGCATGCGGATGCGGTTTCGCTCGCCCCGCTTCTCGCAAACGACTTTAAGGTAAATGATATTAGGTAGCCCCTGTCCACATACCTAAATTTATTTTATACCACTAAGGTGGCAAACAAGCATACGGCTCGCCTGATGGTAAGCGGTTACCATAGCACATGGAGGCCTGCAACACCAGGGCTATCACTCGCGCGTTGCCGACCGGAAAAACATCTTAGAGGTTTATGGAGGATTCACTGCGCCTGTGTGTTATTTGGCTGCAGTTTTTTGTAAGGTGGAGGTACTTCTCCAGATGGGCTGCTCCAGATTTGAGCCATAAAGGGCTGTGCCTTACCTCTCTTAAACATCTACATCCTTCCGAAGCACGCAATCTTAGGCGTGGTAAAGGTAACAGACAGTAGAACAGAACTACTTTAATTTAGTATACGTACTTAGTTTTATCAGTGAGTAAAAAAATTAATAAAACAATAAAATCAGTAAGTCAAAAGTACTATCAGTTTAATCTATCAAACAATAAAATATAAAGTTATCGAAGTAATACATAAATATACAATCTAAAATAGTCTTTTATTATTAAAAATAATAAAAAATGCTATGTGCTATATATACATACTAGTGCTAATGAGACAGTCATAATGTGCTGAGTGAATTCAAGCATATTTTGATCATACAACTTATTTCATGTAAGTTTCATAATTATACCATTCAATGTATAACTTCCTAAAAGTGCTACTTAATAAGTCTATCTTGACTTTGACTTCACTCAAACTGCTATTCATTTGGTTTCAGCAAATTGTTACTGGTGAAATGCACTGGTGCAATATTGTAGTGTCTCCAATAAAAAATAGACCCAGGCTTACAAAATGCTTCACTTTCGGATTGGGTAATAGTAACTAGTAGTAGAATATGTTAGCCTCGTGAGTTAGAAAAACTTTTTGTTTTTGTTCTTACTTTCACTTTCTTCAATCCTCAACATTTCCAAGCGATATTCCCCATTCAGCTTATAAAGTACCTATGCCATTAACGTGAAAACAAATTCAGGTAGGCTTTTGATAGGACTTTATTGGCTTTTTCAGTGGATTTATATTACTTACCTACAATCCGCCGATAGGTATTATCGTACACTCAAGGCAGCACTGTAGGTGTTCTTATTACTGCAATAATTTATAAAGTTTAAGAATCACCATATGCCACGTAATTAACAGTTGAAAGTTTCCAAACATTGGCAGCGCTAAGAATGGGCATGTTTCTGCTGAGGCACAGCAGTGGCGGCCTGTGACGGCGCGGGTTGTTGCGGTGGCACTTGAATGCCGTGGATCTGCGACAACTGTGGCGGTGCCTGCAACTGCACGCTGCCATCGAAGTGCGTCTTTTTGGTCTTGGCAAGGCGCAGTCGGGTCTCTTTCACCAGTTCGGGCGTGGGCGGCCGTCGCACCGGCTGCGTTGATGCCATGCGCAGGTGCGTGTACAGAGGGATCTGTAACACCATTATGTCAAAATATTACCTAACATTTCTAAAGTACTTGTTCCTCGATTGTATGAGCTCCGTTCGACTTTCATTTCTACGGAATATACTGTAAATTGGCATAACGGTCATGAGCATAACTTAAAATGAGTGCCTACTTACAACGGTTTTTAAAATTCATAATCCTGCTGCATTAATACAAAAACTGTGCCAACCTTAGATTAAATTAAGGTGCCAACATTTAAAGTTGTCAATTTTGGCATTAATGTAGCAGAATACAAGCGTACAGTGCGTAAACTTTATATTATAAATAAACTCGCCTTAGGCAGCGAGTCATCGAGTTGAATCCGATCTTGGCGGTCTGAGCGGTGTGGCAGTGAGAAGTATTGTCCAAGCAACGGTTCCGGCGGCGGCTCGCCGTACGTCTTGGTCTTTAGCTCGTAGTCCGTGATATCACGCAGTTTGTCCACCTCCTTCTGACCTGGCACGTAACGCGACACGTAGCCACCGCGCCACACCTGTGCAGCATGGCACCACAAAATGTTTAATGCTAACTGCTATAGGGCCCCCTACGCCGCGGCAGCACGCAATGCGGTCTCATGGGTAAACTGATTTTATTAAAATGCTTTCATCATGTCAGCCAAAAGAGGTCCACTGCTTAACAAAGGCCTCCCCCATTGACTTCCACAGGGACCGGACGTATGCTACCTGCATCCAACGACTTCCAGCGACCTTTACCAGGTCATCGATCCATCTCGTTGGAGGCCGTCCCACGTTGCGCTTTCCGGTGCGGGAAACTCTAGAACCTTTCTGCCCCAGCGGCCATCAGTTCTACGAACTTTGCTCCCCTAAAGTGCTTTCAGTACCATAAAACTATTGACCTTGAAAGTGGTAAAGCTGGCGACTTTCTTGACATCGGGCGGGAAGCGCGTCATCTCCAGTGACCAGGGTAGGAAACTGCCCAGTGTCTGCAGATATTCGCCAGAGATACGCCATAAGCGTACGCTGTAGTCGGCACTACCACTGAGCACACAAAGTACCGAAATTAATAAGAAATCGTGTTCTCAGTCACTCTGACAGGAGGAGACAGAATATTTTGAATATGATACTGCTAAAGTTTTAAATATTTAGTGTGTGTTCAGAAAATTATAGATCCACTTCTTTTTCGTTCTGATTACGATCTAGTTACGTGAAGAGAAGCTGAAGTTCGTCGATATAAGCCATGGCGGTGATGCAGCGCAGGTGCGCGCGGTAACTGTTGAGCAGCAGCGGCTTGGGCTGGTCGCGCGCGCTGCGCTTGGCGCGGCCCTCGATGCGGTCGCGCCACAGGAACGGGAACATCAGGCGCAGCCGCGGCATGTTCACGTGCACCTGCTCCAAATTGAATCATATACTCAGGAGCAGATTCGAGATAACAAATGAATATTAGGTACAGTTCTCGCCAAACTTATTGTCCGGGTTGTAGTTGGCATGAGCTAACTTTAACCCGGTCCTCTAAATCGGAGAAAGAAAATTATTGGATTACTTATAATGAATAAAACCGAAAGCTCAAGTCGTGGGCCGTCGTTTTAAATCATTTTAATCCAATATTTTTGTCTCTCCGATTTTGACCGCCGGGCTCGTGCCAGCTTCAATCCGGACAATAAGTTTGGCGAGAACTGTACAAAGATCTGACCAGTGAGCGTTCCAGTAGGTACACGACGTACCATGTATCCAGAAACCATGTAGGTTACCTATTTAAATTAATTGAATGCCGAGCACGAAATGCTAAGATACGTTGCACTTGCATGTGACATTCTGTACTTTTTGTCTATTCCTATTGGAAAGAGGCGTGGGTATTGATTGCATACAAGCTATTTAAATGAAGCTCAGTGACTGACCGGTTCGTACGTGAGGTAGTTACTCATGAGCCACACTTTAACATATCCTTGGGTGGTGGCCGTCATGATAAACTCATTCTTGGAATCGGTGGTAAAGGCTGCCACGTAGTCGCCTGCCATGTGGATTGCTTGGAACGAGCCCTGATAGCCACCCGCCGGATGGTCCGACCAGCACTGCACCGTTCCATTTTCGAGGGCGAGTAAGAGGGAAGCTAAAATATAACCAAGTATAATGTTTACCTATAGGTAAATATACTCTTCTTCTTCTTTTTGTGTCAATGGTAAATCAATGTGTCGAGTCAATTTCGTCAATAAATAAGATTATTAGAATAAGGTAAATATATGTTTCTGATAAACTCTTAACCACTCATGACATGGACATGTGAGCGGTTCTTTGATAACCAAAGCCTTCATTTAACAAGAATGCTTTTAAAGACCGGCTATGGAAGAGTGCCACAATCCTGAATATCAGAGTAGGCGATTTCTAAAGCTAATATGCATTTAGAAACTTACCGACTTGCATATGGTGCTCGCGCGTTTGCAAGAAGATCATGGCGTGCACTGCAAGGTGGCGCATTTTCTGCGCGCGAATGGGCATGGACACCGTGGACACGCGCCGCGCGGTTGCCTTCTGAATCGCCGCCGACGCGTTTACGTTGTCACGTTGTCTATGTATATCAAATTATTGTTCTTACACACCAATAGAGAGATTGTAGCAAATAATAGCAATGTTACAGTTGTTACCTCACTCACCTCACCAATACCACTCAATAGCTTTTTTTGTCAAGTAATATGACTACCGATTTAGCCGACGCGAAGTGCTAATCAGGTAACAGTTAAGTTACGTACATTTTTCATTAGCGATCAGCTCTGTCAGATACTAAAATTATGGCTACGAAAAAGTAAAGGTGTAATTACGCACGCAGTTTTACGGAAGCCGGAAGGTCTTTTCAAGGATGCTTTATCTCCGGGGGTAGGGGTGGACTGCGGCTTGGGCCCGTCGCGCTTGCTGTAGTGCATCTTGATCCGAAGTGTAGGCTCCGTGCACGAGTACCGCCTGTTTAAGTGGTAAGTAACCAAAATTATACAGGCAAGACTTGATTTGTGTCTTGTTTTCTACAATATATCTGAAACATTGATTCTAAAAAAACATAATTCCTAGGTAGGTTACATCATAACAATCGCACGCACTTTCCCTCCCTTGCCCTTCTATAGGCTTCACGGCCATGGGATTTGTGAGACTGACAGGCCGGATGGCTGCAGCGCACACAATGCAGCTTGCTGGTCTAGTGTCGTAACGCTCACCTGTAGGGCTGGCCGGTCTCGAGCTTCCAAAATACGAGTTCGGAGTTGTAGCTGGCGGTAGCGAGCGTGAGCGGCGCGCGCACGGCGGCGGACAGCACGTCGTCCGTGTGCCGCGTCTCCCAGCTCTTGCCGGTCATCGCCATGCCGGTGTCCTCAAACTCCGTCACGTGGCGGTTCCACCCCACCGCCAGAATCCTATCCACATGTAGATTTGTCTAAGTGGATAATCAACCGATTTCTAAGGTCAACAATAGTATTTATTGTTCGTGAGGTGCCAATCTCACCTGCCCTCCACCCAGAAGCAGCTGGTGACTTCACACATGTGCTCGATAGTCATCACTCTCAAGCACAAGCCTGTGTTGAAGTTCCACACCTGAGCAGGACATAAAATGAAATGTCATCTACGGAAGTAAATTATTGATATATAGAAGATAATTCCTGTTGAACTGTCACATATTGAGACAGTATGGCCAGGTTGTGAACTTGTAAGCATTTCGAACAAGACTGACCTTACTTATACCTACGTGTCATTACTTACACATACTCATCTAAGTATTAGTTAGTTTATACATTTCCAATAGATGCATGTTTATATTGATACAACCTTGAGTTCCCCGTTCCTAGCGCCCGTGAGCAGTAGCTGGAAGCCAGGATCGAAGCACGAGGCAGTGATCTCCACCGGGATCAGCTCGCCGTGTAACAGGCGCACGTGCGCGTCGCGAATCATCACGTTGCGTTTACCTAATAAAACCGCTCAAACTGTATTCAAAACCATTGAAACCTTTGAAATAGTGGACCGATGGCTCTGCCTCCACACTTCACAACTCCCCACCTTCTAATCTCTTTTAAAACTAAATTACTTTCCTATTTGAGCATTATTATTTTTTCACTTGTAGTGACTCGTAATATATTTCAATATAGGCAATGTGGTAAACTGGTGATAAGAGAAAGAGTGCACGTCATAACCAGCGCAACGCCTTCACCACTATATTGTCACTAACATGTAACAACTAGTGGTTAGTTACCTAAGGAGATTACAGATTCAGAATAACCATGACCATAATTAATTCTATGGATTTACCCTTACAAGTAATTTAGTCTAACGATTTACCTGTCACCGGATTCCAGTTTATAATAATGCTGTCCATTCCACAAGTTATGAGGACTTTGAACAGCGGGTTGTAGAGGACTTTGGCGACGGCTCGCGTATGCGTGGAGCCGTCAGTGTGGAGCGGGTTTAGTTGCTCGTCCAGCACCACAATAGCTATCTGGATAGCTGCCAGGATGAGCTCGCGAGTTGCTGGGTTGTACACTGCAGAAATAGGCGTACGTTCGCCTACTACTGACGGTATATCTATGTAAGTCTACCATCAATCATGAAAAAAAAAACATAAGTGAAGTGCTTAGGTATTTGTGTATAAGTAACGACATCAACAATTAATTTATTTTAAATAATTGATTCTACGGGTGCTCTAAACTCGTAGGTCAAATTATATGACAAATTTTTTACTACAAAAATATATTTCTAGTGGACGCCGTCCATCATATCATAATAATAAGCCTCGTACCTGAACGCACGCCTGGCTTTGGACGTCCCACACTTTAAGAGTTCTATCTCTTGATAATGAGTATATAGTTTGTCCTTTGTTCTGCAGAACAACGCAAACAATCCCCGAATGGTGTCCCAAGAACACTACGCTAGCCTTGGCTGGCACGAAGGGGTTCCACACTCGGACTACACAGTCTGGCCCGCCGGTCACCAACACATGCGACTCCTCTTGGAATGCGAAGCATTGAATGCCCTGAATATGGTTTTGCTTGATAAGGAACTAACATCGTTTTTTAAATATTACTCAAAGATAAGTCGGTTTTTGCGCCCCGAACGATGTAGCTAACGAAAATAATTAAGTGCCAAAATAACTCACCTTTTCAACTTTAAACATGTTATGTGTCTTGGAGCCATGCAAGTCACACATGAGCAGTGCGTCATTGCAGGTAGCACAAGACACCACGCAGTGCAGTGACGCGTAGTACGAAACCTGCCGCACCCACTCCCTGTGTAAGCGCACTAGGTCTACCAGGCGTAGCTCTGGAAGCAACTGAGGCTGCAAGAAGCAACACTTGAGACTCACTAGTATCTCCTTTTGCAAAAATCTGACTACATAAGGCCCAGTTTAACTCAAGTGTCATAAAAATCAACATTATGATCACCTTTTTTTGCAAGTCTACGTGGCGTATTGTTATCAATGGTCGTCCAGCTTGATTTTTAAAGGGACCCCGTAGCTCTGGCGAAAACAGCAACACCCGCACGTTTCCACCCACATCTCCACATATAAGCTTACACTGGTCACTAACATCCTTGTCGAAGTGGTAGTACATCGCGCAGATCTAAGGAGAAAAGCAACATTCTACTCTCTGAACTCTATTGGCCCACGTGTCATCAAGATTCAAGACATGTGGGCCAATAGGGTTGTAAAAGGAAATAACAATACCCTTGCCAAGGTCCAGAATAAGTAGGTAACAAGGTACCTAACTACTACTACCTACGACTAAAATATATGTATAACCGGTTCTCGTGGAAGTCTATGGGGAAGGCCGTTGTTCAACAGTGGATCTCTTGGCTGATACGATAGATAGGTACCTAAGTAGCTATCAAATCGAGTCGTGGTCGAGATTGGATTGTTGGGAACTGTGCAATGCGCATGACGTAGCGTTATATAAACGAGTAACTACATATATTGTATAATTGGCGCAGGATGCGAAATTATTATGAAATGAAACAAAATTTTCTTGCCATATACTCCCAGCTGGTAATATTGATCTTCAAGGTGAAGGTTTTGGCGGTGCAGTCGTAGAAACGCAGGTCCCGCTCCGTGGAGCTGGTCACGACGATGTTCACGTCCGGCATGCACACCATATCCGTCACCCACGTGGTGCGGACCTTCAGGTGGGCTGTGGAAACGCCACTAGTGCTGGGTCATACATGTGTGAATGTATCTATTTTTATATGGAAGATACTAAAGAAATAACATTTTCTTTAGTAATTTCACCTTTTTCTATAGACCTTAGGTACAGAGCCAACAATCAATGCCTCGGGTCCATCCGTCGTAAACACCGTCCACCCTGAAATTAACTTTTAATCCAACAATATTTAAAGGATCGAAATTTGCTGATTTTGTGAGGATCATCAAGTGGTACTCACGGCTGGAAGAGTATGCAGTTCTCAACAGCAGCATATCTAGAGACCACCAGTTGATCATGCCGTCGCGACTCGCCGTGATATACGTGCCTTGCATCGGGTCCCAACTGCGATCCTGTAGTAGAAGATGCAAGCATTATGTAACTAGCATATGACATATCTATGTAGTACAGACATTAGATTGACTAAATCTAAATATAGAAGTTCTGTTACTTAAGTCTTTTTCACGGGACTGCATACTCTTCGATTAGTGATTCATATTGGACCAGCACAGCTCGGTGGTAGGACTTTTTGGGGGTAAACTGGCTGGCGACCACTCCACGTCGTCACTACGTCGGCGTCTGTCATAAAGCACCCTCGCCCGCTGCGTAAGTCTCTACCGACTTTAAAGCAACGGGCGTCTCAGTTGCTTTAATGTCGGTAGAGGCTTACGCAGCGGGTAAAAGCCTCTTGAGTTGCAGGTGTAGATTGCCTGCCGGTTTGCGGACATAAGCCACGATACGAAGTTAAATAAATACCTTGGCAACATCAGGACAGAAGCATATCCTAGATATAGGATGTCTGTGTTGTGAGCGCAGCACAGTTGGCAGCCCCATGATTGGCAGCTGCAGTGACTCCCGCTGGTTCTCCACATCGTTGCCAAAGTAGCCTAGGATAAGGTGGGACACCAGCTCGTCCCAGTCGATCTCTCCTGTGCGGCTTGTGTTTATCTAGTCAAAGGAGCATAAAGTTGGTGAAGCGCGTGGCTGAACAAATGATCTGCGTTGGGTAACTCACTGAGATGCCTACGAGCTCCGGAAGTAATTAGTAAGTATATATATATAAGTCTTTATTATATACAGATCGATTTAATCAAGTCTATAAGCTATGTTTTAGGTCAGTCACTTATATTATAAGCTAATAATCAAACTCGGAAGTTGCTAAGAATTTCGTACTGATTCCCAATACACTGCCATTGACTTATATATCAATGTACACTGCTAACCTGGGAATCGAAACAATGCCCTCACAACTTAGATTTGTACCGACTGGACGCCATCAGTCCGACTCCTTGAATCATATTCTTATGAGGCAAGGATACAGGACTCGAAAGTCGACATGATAAGAACTTCCTCCTTTTTTGTAGTCGGTTAAAATTTCAAAAAATAAATGATAAAAATGGAAGTTAACCGAACATGCTTGGTATCTACTACACATGCCATTTTATAAGGTCCTGTGCTCTTTTCAAACCTAGGTCTAGACCAATTTGGGCAAAAAAAAAATTACTGTAAGTACGTGATAAATTGTAAAGTTCTCACCAAACTTATTGTCCGGCTTGAAGTTGGCACGAGCTAACTTCAACCCAGCCGTAAAAATGGAGAAAGAAATATATTGAATAGAAATGATTAAAAACGAGAACCTGCACCTACATAAGTTTTCGTTTTGATTTATTATATAATAGTCCAATAATTTTGTTTCTCTGATTTTTACAGCGGGGTTGAAGTTAGCTTGTGCCAACTTCAAGTCGGACAATAAGTATGGCCAGAACTGTACAGGTACACTAATATAACGTCGTTAACACATCGTGTCGCTGTATGAAACCGACTGGTACTATTATCAATAATCATAATATTGTACGAAAATTGACCTTCATAAAGAGTATTTTAAATTCGTCATCATCATACTCCACATTCAACATAGTTTTTAGTAAGTTTCTAAATTCAGTTGGCAACATTTTGTTTCTATAAGCGGAGTTAAATGCTTCCTTGATCCTCTCCATATCCAGCATAGTGCATCGGTCGTGTAGGGCTGCATTGCGCCACCGGGCTCGGCCCGATGCACTAGCGCTACCTTCCGACTTTGAAGATGAAAAAATTGACCTAACATCACTTTCGTTTTCCATGGTTATTGGTAAATAAATAAAAGACTAAAACTCATCTAAAAACACAATATCCAAATTAGAAAAATAACACGTAACATTTATCAAAATAATGATTTTTTGCTACAATGTCATTATAGCTAGGTACTGTAAATGACATTCATTGGTTGAATTTTTATTGACATATTACGCGCAACCAGCCACCCTCTAGCTTATCCCGCGATATACAATTCGGTTTGTATTTGCACAACATTCAAGGTTCTTGAAATAAAAACTAATGTTTAAAAAACTTAACCCCGATTTAATTTATAGCCATGGACCGATGCCACCTTTGTACCCAGGTCACACAGGTCATAGCGTCATGCGACCACGGCAAAAAATTGGACGCCACTATGTTTCTATAATGTGTTGATTTCAGTTCAGTAGAAAGGTGACCTCAGGGTACTTAAAATGAAAACTAAAGCTTTAAAAGCTTAACCCTGACTTAATTTATAGCCATGGTCCCATGCCACCTTTGTACCTCCACTGGTCATAGCGTTATGCGACCACGGCTATAAATTGGACTCCACTAAGTTCCTATAATGTGTTGATTTTAGTTCAGTAGAAAGGTGACCTGGAATATATTATATTTCTTGTTACATGCATACACTCGGACAGCTACGTGTGCGCACATGAGTAAGCTTTACTCTGTGGTGTGCGTGACCTGTCAGCGACAAGGCGCGGCGTTTTAGCCAGCTAAGTGAGCGGATTATCGCTACTTTAGCGATACGTACGAAGCGCGACGTGGATAATGGTAGGAAAACGAAGGAGAATACTTTTTTTGTTGAGGAAATTATATAAAAAATATTTGCAAATTTATTTAATGTGCTGCATCAAAATTGATAGCTAAGGTTCCCCCGATTATAGGTACATACAATTACATACGATACATAGGTAAAAGGGGATAAAAACGATCTTGCATATCGACCCGCCGGCATCGCTATTTTGATTTCTTTCCAAATTGCGACGCACGATGAGTGATATGTATGGGTAGAGGACACATAAAGTAATAAAAATTGTCAAGCAACATGGTACTCCCAAGTGAAAATATTAAAAAATAAACTTATTACGTGACTATAGGTTCGTGTTCATTACGGGACCCAGACTCTTGCCCAGTTTTTTATAGTCTGCACGGATCTAATTGGCCGCGCCTTAGGTATGTGAGTGGCGGGACCGGGGACCGGGGTCGCCTGCGCGCGGTAGAACGGAGGGGCGGGGGCGCTAGGTTCTCGCCAAACTTATTGTCCGGGTTGAAGTTGTCACGAGCTAACTTTAACCCGGCCGTAAAAATCGGAGAAAGAACAATATTGGATTAAAATGATTTAAAACGACAGCCGATGACTTGAGCTTTCGTTTTAATTTATAACAATCTAATATTTTATTTTTTACCTTTTTTTAATTTTTTAATCCATATTGTTTTTACTTGATACTTACTCTTGCTTGGAATAATTACAATACCATGGTGAAATATTGCCAGTTGCTTTTTATAATATATTTTTTTTAGCTTCGCGCTTTGTAAATGAGAAAACTGTTTTGACATTATATTTCAAGCCTAGCTGTATTTTATTTCCTTAAAAATTTATTCTGTATTGGATTTTGCAAATGTTTCTAGATTGTTTTCTCATACTTGTGTAAGTATCCTTAAACTATTGTATCAGATGTAACTGTAAAAAACCAAAATTTAAAAGAGTAACCATGGAGTTTCTTGCCGGTTCTTCTCCATAGGAAACGACTAATTTGGAACCGTGCACCTAGTTAAGACATTTCATAAGTGCCTGCATAAGGTTTATGTAAAATAAAACTATTTTGATTTTAGCTAGTGCCAACTTCAACCCGGACAATAAGTTTGGCGTGAACTGTACCACCGTTGTGGCCGTCTGTGGCAGTTCCAGTCATTCCAGTCATTCCGTCACGTCAGTGTCAGACAGACTACCAATAGTACCAATTGTCAAATCGATTGTCAATTGTCACTTGTCAGTTGTCAGTCAGAAAGAAGACTCATTTTTATGTACCAATTTATTTATTTTAACCAATTTTGCATCAGCTGTATTCGCGACTTACAATAATTGTTCTAAAATGTTTCTAACATTGAGATTACTCTCGAACCGCCACCCGTCGTTCATAGCGCGTACAGTGTTTGTGAAAAACAACAACGTGGATGACGCGTGCCGGCTGGTTAACAGGATCCTGGGCAAGGAAGGCATTCTCGAGCAGTACAGACTCACCAGATACTACGAAAAACCTTTCCAGGTAAGTGCCTAGAACAAACCTAGAAGCGGATTCAATTGAGATTTGAGTTCTGACTGAAAGTTCTTTGAGTTCAGCAAACTTATGTAAGAATTAATTAATAATACCAACATGAATGCTATTAAGAGATACCAGACTATTTAATGTTTTTATGGTCAATTGTGAAACAAATGGATTAGTGATTTTATACACTTAATTATATGCCTTTGACTGTCAACCTATTTACAGACAAGAAGACGTGTGAACCATGAGCGATGCAAGGCCATTTACAATGAGGATATGGAGAGAAAAATACAGTTTGTGCTTAGAAAGAATAGGCATGAACCTTTTCCAGGGTGTTCTTAATATTCATCAATAATGCTTGACAAAATTATAGAAACTTGTAAAGAACCCTAACATTTATAGGTAGAAAGAATGTGAACAGAGCACTGTTGTGGATGTAATCAGGTGACCAATGACACACTTAAAATATTTACAGAATTCAGTTCTTTATTTTCAGAAACCACAGTACCTACACAGTTACACAAAAATAATATTATTTACAAATTATAAACTATTGTCTGCAATAGTAATATTATTAATGCTAAGCCTGTAGAAAATATACAAATATAGTTTAAATTAGTAATACTTTTAGTAATTAAACATATAAATATAATATTGTAGTTTATTTCTTAAAATCTAATTACCTACTTAGCTTTAACAAAATATTTACAAGAGTGTGCATTTATGTATTATGCACTGTACTCGCTGCTCACAGAATAGAAATTCTTTGTTATATCAATAAAAATACAAAAGTTATTATTATGAAGACTAGATGGTAAGGTTGGCAGCGCGCATGCGCGTCGGCGCGGGGGCCGGCGGTCGCGCCGTCACGTGTAGCTGAGGCAGGCGTCGCGCCGCCGCACGTAGAAGTGATACCGGTAGCACCTGTGACACGTCTTAATCCCGCATCGGTAGCTTAGACCGCCTTGTGGCTTGCCCTTGCAGTATTTCAATCCACAAGGATACCAATTGACACATACCTGTAAAGATAAAAAAAATCATGCCTTGTAGCTTGATTGTTGAGCTGCATGCAAACACAATATAGGGAAAACATTTTTGTACTTTCAGTGCATTAATCACATCATCTTCTGTTTAGAATATTTACCTCCATATGACAATTACACTCTTTAGTATGGTTGGTCTCTGCAATACATGCACCAACTGCAGGCTTGCCATCTGTTGCATCTGAAGATAGCGCATGTGCAGGGAATGGCGTTACTGCAGTTGTGTATGATGATTGGTCCATACCTGTGCCAAAACATCGCCAATTAACTTATTGCTATCTATCCATTAATTTTGATAGATACTCTTTATAGTGTACAGGCAAGTTTTTTGACAAGGTTAATCTCTACTGCAACTATCTAAATTATTCACTGACCAAGACCTGACATACTGTAGTGTCTTAGAAGTTATAGCAGAAGCTATCTACTGCAGATTTTTATATTATTTAAACAATAGTGACTAAAATGTCAACTATCATATTTTCTAGAAACTGGCTTGCATAGATTTGATGGTGCACAAGTAAAAAAAAAGGATATATTTTGTTCAAAGTTTAAAAACTATGGCCACTATAAAATATACAAACTGTCAAATTAATAAGACTACTAAAATAACAGATTTATTTTCTTTCTAGACAGCTATAACAATGACTTGCATCAACAAGTGGCTCACCAGGTCTAGGCGCCCAGCGCGTTAGGTCTGCGGTGCGCAGGTACACGCGGTCGCGAGCGGCGCCGCAGTGGCGCGCGGCAGCCATCGACAGTAGGCGCAGCGCTCGCCCAGCCCACGCAGTCGCCGTTGTCTGGCGCCAACCCTTGTCCTCTTCTGCTATGCGAATCGTACCAGGGTTTTTCTGCAGTGTCAATAGTAAATAGCTTAATCCAAATATTTCGCCCCAGTTATATAAATTGTTCCCTTTGTGAAATATCCCCAACAATATTTTACATAAACACTATTCTGCCACTGTTAGACACACAACATACCTGTCTCAGCTTAGCCATAGCATCTGGGGCTATAAAATCAGCCTGTGCAGCATGTGTAAGAAAACAGAGGGTCTGATGTCCAGTTTGACCCAGTTCCTCTTCACCAGGAATGATCACCTTCATTGCCTCCACCTCCTGAACCATTTAATTTAACAAACGGTTAAACAGTGTTCCTTTCTTTCTAATACATTGTTAATACAAAATCTATCTACTTCAATGTTTTAGTGAGCAAACATATTTTTTTATGTAACTGCAGTTAGTGTAGGTTAACTCACATTAGTGAAGTCGACGAGCTGAGACACAAACACACCATCCAGCCGCATGAACTCCAGTGTGATGGTATCTTCCGAAACGTTCGCTGTTATGTTCTCCTGCATAACATCGCCACCCTGGACAGAACAAACTGTATCCAACGTATCTGTTCTGTACTAAGAGAAATAATTATGATGTTTATGGTGCATGAATACATCCCTGCAAACTTAGAAGTTCTTAAAGCTGTGTCGAATCGAATAATTTTGTTGACTTAATGAAAGCTTGTAGGTACGTGCGTCTAATAAATAACTACTAACCTGATTTCTAACATTTATAAGAAGCTGTAAGTTTGTCGGCTTTACAAACAAATATAGCAAAATTATTTTATATACAGTTAGTTCCATCGTGCGTTATTTTCGTGATTTAACTTTCATTTACGTTTTGATAAAACATTTTTTAATTTTTTTTATAAAAGAAACTAGTCTAACTAATAGACTACAAATTTTAGAAATACTGAATACGAAATACGAATCGAGTTCACTGACACTGACAATATTGACATAATATTTTTTGTTTCTGTTTTGACATTGACAGACAGATGATTGATTGTAGACATATGTTCGTCGATGGAGCCATAAACCTTTTTTTTTTAGTTCCTGACGGAACAGGCTAAGGTCTGAGACCATGCTGACATAAAATTATACGTCCGTTAAATAGAGAAAAATTATTATACGTCCAAAAAACTATTTTGACAAATTGTCCACGACAGTCGATAGCTAGGGATGCCGGAAATGCAAAAAGTATCGATATATATCTTATCGATATTTAAAAAAAGATTATTAATATCGATATTGATGTTTTCAAAAAATATCGATATATCGGCCAACTTAAAAACCAAATTATAAAACAGCCAAAAAAAAGGTAAATTGTAATCTTTTAACTTAAAAATGTTTATTGCTCTGAAAAAAATATCTATTTTGATACCTTTTCAATACTTGGTATTTTATATCGATACATCGATAAATATCACCTAAAAATTTCGATACATTGAAAAAATTATATCGATATTTTTTCAACACCCCTATCGACAGCACAGAACAATATTAGTCCTAGCGGAGAGGTCTTCGTCTCAGCACCGTCAGTAGAACCATCGCGAACCAATAGACAGAGGAGACGGGAGTAGGGGAGGTCTTTGTTTTATAGTGTTTTATGTAGTGATAGTGTTATGTTCCTTTTTAGTGAGCACCAGTTGTTAGCATCACTACTTACTTTTTTTTATTATTTTCGCGGCTATCGGATCACATACGAGTCACATCGACCCTGATGGGTCTATTGCATGCTATAAATATTATAATGTGATCTTCACTACCTAACCTACTTAGTCTGTGGTGAGCAGTGATATTCTGTAGGCTAAAAAAAATCGATATATCGATATTATTTTTTGATGTATCGATATTTTTGAACGATATTTAATAAACATTTATAAGTTTTAAGATAAAAAATCCCAAAACTAACATCTTTTTTATTACACAAATTATATTATTTTTTTCGGTCGACTTGATTTGCTGTTTTATAAGTTGGCCGATATATGAATATTTTTTGAATGTAACAATATCGATATTTATATTTTTATTAAAAAATATCGATACGATATAATTATATCGATACTGTATTGCATTTCCGACATCCCTAATATTCTATATACCTATATGGATTTAATATATTGATATTCTAATGATTCTAGCTAATAGCAAATATTAATATAAATTACTACTCTGTGGCAGTGTACAATATAACGTTCCATTATACGCAAATTGCAAATATTTTTTAATAGGAAATACAAATAGATTTTTTTTAATTATGGACTACATTGTTAAATAATAATATATGTATTAGGGAATATTTAATTTACTAAAATAATGTGCTACAGTCATACAAAAGAAGCATATTATTATCTAAAATGTACAAGCGCATAAGTTCAGAGTTGCTTCACTTCACTAGCTCACTAGCTTCATAGCTTGCAACAGTTACAAAATCTTTTACATTTAAGAAATATTTATTTTTGAGGTCAAATAGGAATCTACATTAAAACGATTTAGCCGAGCTGCCCGAGCCCGATGCGTAACCGAACATAGCACGAGCGTCATCCGAAACGGAAAGAAGGGCGATGTTGCACTAGCGAATAGCGAAGAAAGACAGCTGCTGTCGTATCATTTTCAGCTGATTTTTGTGTACGCATCACGGACGCTCCAATCCAAACCCGTAGGTACAGCGAACGAAACATTTCATAACGGTACAAGTTCCTCGGTTGTAGTCGTGTAGAAAGTTTATATCTGACAAGAGTGTCGCGACGCAGCTGGCCAGGAGCGAGAGTATTGCAGCGACGAACAAAGGGAGATGGTCTATTGAACGCGGGTGGTGCGTATCGGGCGGCCGTGACGTCACTCGGCCGCGGCGTCGAGGCCGATGCGGCGGGCGCGCTCGTGATCTCGGCGCTCCGAAGAGCGCGGCGAGCGGGCGCAGCGGAGCGGGCCAGCCTGGCCTCCACTGACTCGGGCGACGAGGGCGCTGGGCACCGGCCGCCGCGCAAGCGGACCCGCAGGCTGTCGCCGCCCGCCCGGCCCGCAGACATGCACCAGCCCTGCGCCAACGGCGCGTCGCCGCCGCACCACGTCAACGGCGACGCCGCGCCTCGCAACGGTGACATGCAGCCGCCCGGCCTGCGCATGACCCAGACAGACCAGGAGATTGTCCGGCTCATCGGTCAGCACCTCCTCTCTGTTGGACTCGAGTGAGTACAGCTTAGCGTTCACTCTTTACTTAGATGCAGAATGTTTACTAGGGCTTTGTTTTAGAAGATATTACTGTTTATATTGGTCTTCACTTTATTGTGCCTGGAGGCATAGACAACATATAATCTGTAGTGACAGATCATGGTGTAAATAAATCATTAAATTGAGTTTAATGACCTTTACTGCTTTGAAGTCCTTAGAATGTAAACTTATTAGGTAATTAGACAGTTTTGTTATTACACATTCAGGTCTTATTATATTAATTGTATATGTTTCGAGTACAACAACACCCATGTTCAATTTTTGTAAACAACAGTGAATATGCACATTTTGAGATGTGGGAAGCATACAAAATTTCTGCATTCAGTATACTTTTATGTTTGATTTTATGTAATATTTTTGTAACAAACCAGGCAGAACAATGAGATCATTAAAATTATATTTAATTGTAGTTTTGTGGTTACATATTTTTTCCTTATAGTAGATGAAGAATTAATTTCTTTGTTTTTAAGTCAAATAAATCTTGTCTATATTGGTAAAAATGGTTAAAAAAATAGATTGAATAGACCAACATAGATCCATCCAAGATAGATTCCAACACTTTTTATTGTGCAGCAAAATAACAAAGTAAACAAAGACTTGACTCTTTGTTAACTTTGTTACTGCAAGCAGGTTTTTTCTATTTGGAAATCAGAAACTTGTTTCTACTATTGTTTCCCTTGTTTTAATTGCTGCTATCAATAAAACTGTTCTGAAATTGATTAATTAATAAAATAAATATTCGATTATTCTCAGACCATTTTCATCTTTTATAGATCTTAATCTGTATGTATCACATAAGTATGACTGACTGAAGTTATGTATTTACTCTCTTGTACATAAATAACCCACTTGGGGCGAAAAATTCCCCTCTGCACTTATCATTTTATCAGTTACCTAGATTTGTTGTAGGTATGGCACATTGATAAAGTGTGTGGTTTATAACTAAATAGTTGTGGAAATTGGACCAACTTTGTTATATGACCATTCTGTTATCATGTAGGGTTTATCTTAAAGCAGAACACAAAGTTGCTATGTTGCATTATCTTTTTATGCAAACCGTTTAATTTCACTCATTGCTGTCCTGTTGAGCAGTACCTCCTTACCTGAGTATCTCCCCCACTTACTCTTATTTATACACATTCAGTTCAAGTTGATTTCGCGTCGATGGGTTTAGAAAATTGGTCAATCGCCAACATTGTGCCGTTATCATTAGATGGTTGTCAAAAAGCTGTAACTCGATATTTTTGCCATTCAGATTCGATTTTATGAAGCTCACACTACGAGAAACAAAAAGAATATCATAAACCAATTTAAAAAGAAGTAGGTATATATGGTACAATATTCAGTCACCCACTCTGTACCGTAGCTGTCTATTCATTTCAAACATAGAGTTCCTGACGCAAGTGCCCGAGTGAAAAGAGCAAACAAGGTCCAACCCAAGTAGGTGTGAAAGGTAGCAAACATCTACCTCGCGGGTGCATACTTACTTACAGCGTAGCTGGTCAAGTGCATAAGTAAAAGGGTGATTGAAAGAAAAGAGTACCGAAAGCGAATTCCGATTGTAACCTGTACAGTTCCACCTGATTGTTGTGATGTGCAAGGATCGTAGCAAGTGGAAATGTATATTCTCTGCTCTGCCTATCCCAATAGAAGACGGGCGCGAAATTAATTATGTATGTATTCTAAAGATTACTCCACTAGTAAGTTATAATGAATTAATAATAATTAATTATTATTTAATTTAAATATCTAAAATTATGGATAAGTAACATACTTATATAGCAAGTGATTGTTTATAATTCTTACTTTGAATGATATAATATTGACCTCCTTCTGAACCCTGACGGCGGCACTAGAAATTGCGTGTGCGCATGATGACACCAACACCAGTGTCGCAAGAAAGCAATGGGTAGGTACCTACACACTAACGTCACAGACGGCACACGATAGGTACACTAGTAATGTATGTAAGTGAACATCACGATGCAAAACCTTTACAATACCTTTTGTATTGACACAGAATGGCATGAGATTGTGTACGATGTGTACCTACCTAGTGTAAGAATCTGTTCTGATCAAAGGGTACATAGCTACCTTACGTACATACGAGCTGTATATGTATATAGTACAGTAAATACCACAGACTTAGGTCTGTGGTAACTACAGTACGGCTATGGGCTTGTTAAGTGAGTCCCTGCCCGAGCCACGCTAGGCTCGCTCTTCCACTTAGTAACAGAGTGTTGTAATGGGTAAATCTATCAATTAGGTACAGCGCTGTGCTTACTAAGTGATGTTTCCGCACGCACGTACTATAGGTACAGTAAATGTGTTTGTAATCTACAGTCAATGTGTAATAAAATATTAACTAACTGCCGCTATCCATTGCGTAGGCGTCAAGGAATTCAATGTCTTGAGGCAATCATGTAATTATAGGCATTTTGTTTACGAAATGGGATGAGACAATTAAATTAGCGTGTTCTACTCCAAATAGCTTTATTATTATAACTATTTTGTAGTGGAAATGTGCTTCTTGATCGCTTTTTTACAGAGAGTAAGACATTCTAATTATTGCTACGAATCGTGAAATAGAATGTCGTTTCCAGGCGTAGCGCAGCCCTCCTGATGGAGGAGTCGGGACTGCACCTGGAGCACCCGGCGGCGGCCACGTTCCGGCAGCACGTGTTGGCCGGAGACTGGGTGAAGGCCGACCACGACCTGCGCGCGCTGCACGACCTTCTGCGCGACTCACCGCACGTCGACCCGCACAATCTAGCCGTTAGTCTGCAAGAATTACAATTTAGCCATGAGCCCATGCTGTGATAGGTCAACATGAATACTCACCCTACTTGATTGTCCTAGTTATTAAAGAATTGTCTTAATGTTTGCTGTGGAAGAATTAGCTGTATGGCAGGATTATCTAAACTGAATGCCATTTTTTTAAAATACAGGAGTTTCTATTTTATACTTAAGGATTATACTCCCAGTTTCGATGGTGACGCTTACGGTTTGACTCATTAGCAACTAAAATGGTGAACTTGTGGTAAGTGACGATGATGTTGTCAGGAGATGAAGTTCGTGGTGCTGGAGCAGAAGTACCTGGAGCACTTGGAGGCGGGGCGCGTGCTGGACGCGCTGCACGTGCTGCGCAACGAGCTGACGCCGCTGCAGTACGACACGCCGCGCGTGCACCGGCTGTCGGCGCTCATGATGTGCGCCGACGCGCGCGAGCTGCAGGCGCGCGCGCGCTGGCCGGGCGGCGGCGCGGCCTCGCGCGCGGCCGTGCTGGCGCGCGTGCAGGCCGTGCTGCCGCCCGCGCTCATGATGGCGCCGGGCCGCCTGCGCGCGCTGCTGGCGCAGGCCACGCTGCAACAGGCCGAGCGCTGCCGCTTCCACGCGGCGCAGCGGCCCTCGGCTGTGCCCGACAACATCCCCTTCACGCTGCTGGCCGACCATCACTGCTCCGCTGACCACTTCCCGATACACTCGCTGCAGGTGAGCCCACTGCTGCTAATCTATACTAATACTAGCTGTCCCGGCAAACGTTGTTTTGCCGTATAGGGGTGGGTCACCCTTATCATTTAGGGGTATGAAAAATAGATGTTGCCGATTCTCAGACCTACCCGATATGCACACAAAATTTCATACAAATCGGTTCAGCCGTTTCGGAGGAGTATGGCAACTAAAACTGTGACACGAGAATTTTATATATTAGATTATAAAGCGGAAAGATTTGATTGATTGTTTGTAATGGATAGGCTCCGAAACTACTGGACCGATGTGAAAAATTCTTTCAGTGTTAGATAGCCCATTTATCGGGGAAGGCGCTACGACTAACAGGAGCGGAGTAGCAATAAAAAATGTTGCAAAAACGGGGGAAAAAAGTTATCAAGACCACGCGGGTGAAGCCGCTGGCGGGAAGCTAGTGTACAATAAACCTAGCCGCCTCTTCTACCTCATTGTTATAGGAAATGGGCTTCCATTAAAATGTGGCAACTGTGTTCAATAAAGTGATGTGTTGCGACGCAGGTGCTGAACGAGCACTGCGACGAGGTGTGGTACTGTAAATGGTCGCCGGACGGCATGCGCCTGGCCTCGGGATCCAAAGACAACACCGTCATGATATGGGACTTCGACCCTGTGGCCAAGCGACTCTCATTCAGGTAAACAACTTCTTCGTGTGTGGTGCATGTCTGCTTTTATTAAAAGACATTCTAAAGTATTGCTTGATGCACAGAAAATCTCTAGAGGGCCACACGTATGGCGTGTCGTTCTTGGCGTGGAGTCCTGACGGTCGCTACTTGATAGCCGCCGGGCCCGAGGACTGTCCCGACCTCTGGATATGGAATATGGAGGTCAGTCAATCAATCTGCTGATCTGCTCTCGTACACTACGAGTGAGGATATGCTTTGAAGCGATCGATCGATGTTGTGTTTGTATTGTCGTCAGACGGAGCAACTGCACTTAAAGATGACGCACTCTCAGGAGGACTCGCTGACGGCCGTGGCGTGGCACTCCGCCTCCGACAAGTTCGTGTGCGGCGGCGCGCGCGGACAGTTCTACCACTGCAGCCTCGACGTGAGTGAGCGCTAGCCGTGCCTAGCCTAGCCTAGCCTGTGGCCGCCGGGCCGCCGCGGCCGCTGTGGCCGCCGGGCCGCCGCGGCCGGCCGGCGCTACAGCAGTGTGTGTCCGCAGGGCACGCTGGTCAACAGCTGGGACGGCGTGCGCGTGAACGCGCTGGCGTGGCGCGCCGGCGCCCGCGGCGTGCTGGCCGCCGACACGCACCACCGCGTGCGCGCCTACGACTTCGCCGACCTCACCGACTGCAACCTGTGAGTGCCACACTAACACCACCCTCTGACCTCCACCTCACCCCGACTGCTGGCCGCCGACACGCACCACCGCGTGCGCGCCTACGACTTCGCCGACCTCACCGACTGCAACCTGTGAGTGCCACACTAACACCACCCTCTGACCTCCACCTCACCCCGACTGCTGGCCGCCGACACGCACCACCGCGTGCGCGCCTACGACTTCGCCGACCTCACCGACTGCAACCTGTGAGTGCCACACTAACACCACCCTCTGACCTCCACCTCACCCCGACTGCTGGCCGCCGACACGCACCACCGCGTGCGCGCCTACGACTTCGCCGACCTCACCGACTGCAACCTGTGAGTGCCACACTAACACCACCCTCTGACCTCCACCTCACCCCGACTGCTGGCCGCCGACACGCACCACCGCGTGCGCGCCTACGACTTCGCCGACCTCACTGACTGCAACCTGTGAGTGCCACACTAACACCACCCTCTGACCTCCACCTCACCCCGACTGCTGGCCGCCGACACGCACCACCGCGTGCGCGCCTACGACTTCGCCGACCTCACCGACTGCAACCTGTGAGTGCCACACTAACACCACCCTCTGACCTCCACCTCACCCCGACTGCTGGCCGCCGACACGCACCACCGCGTGCGCGCCTACGACTTCGCCGACCTCACTGACTGCAACCTGTGAGTGCCACACTAACACCACCCTCTGACCTCCACCTCACCCCGACTGCTGGCCGCCGACACGCACCACCGCGTGCGCGCCTACGACTTCGCCGACCTCACCGACTGCAACCTGTGAGTGCCACACTAACACCACCCTCTGACCTCCACCTCACCCCGACTGCTGGCCGCCGACACTATACACGAGACGCTTCGACGACGACAAAGTGAAACATAAACTCCTTTCGCCATTCCTTCCTGTCCTCTGAATACTGGAAGTTCTCACACATACTCAGCTCTGCACGCCAGCCAACCACGTTCCAGCAAGGCTTTGTTTGCCTTTTTTACTATTCTTCATTTACCCAACCGGTCTGAATGGAACCCTATAGTTGTGGCAGCGGGGTCCGTTTTTCAGTGGCTCCAACTTCTAGGAGAGTTACTTAAAATTATCAACTTCTTCATATTATGATATAAATATAAATCTGCGAAGTCGTGATACACATCAAAGGGGTTACCATACATACACAAAGGGGATTTTTAATTTATTCGGATTATTTCGTTTATTAATGCTTGATCTTTTTAACGATACGGTACCTTATCGTTGAAAAGAGCTTTGCTAACAGAGCACAATATTTTTTGTTAACTCATTAATACTTTGAGGAGCCATCTTGGTCGTGGTTCTTAGACTTCTTAGACATATTTTGTTACCAGGTCTATCCCAAAAACGGCTTTACGTAAGAAGATGTAAGTTATGTACAATATTATTTATACAAAATTTGTTTCTTGTACGAAGTTAAATGTTTGAAGAAATGAATGTGCGTGAAGCAATCGAGAAACGATAAATGACAATATCGACTCCAAGTTGAGAAGAGTATCCGACTCACATTTGATCAGTGTTTCAGTAGTATGGGCCTGTTTTTTTTTTGCTAAACACATTTTGATTTGCTCTTATAATTAGATAACGCCCTAATCACTGCTGACAAAGTTTAATATTTGTTGCCGACTTTACAATACTTTTGTAAATACTATAATTTTGTGTTTGACTTCAAGTGCGTGGTCAATAATTTACAGATTTTGTGGGTATCGAAGCTACCAAACGAAATTAAAAGATTAATAATTTGAAAACAAAGGTTTTTCTATAATCTGTGACTAGTTTTGACCTGTGTTTATTGATACATCTTAACTTGTTACCTTCTTCAGAGTTATTCCCAGGTGTCCCCACCGTCTACGTCTCCACTGGTGACAAATGGGATAAAAATTCCCATTTGTCACCAGTGGTGGCGTCCCCAGTGGTGGCGTCCCCAGTGGTGACAAATGGGAATTGCCACTCTTCTTGTTCCCAGTTGCCACCAGTGGTGACAGATGGGACAAATAAATAGATACGTCCCCAGTAAGGCGGGGCTAGAGCTGAATATATAGTGATGTGAATCCGATTTTTTCACGAATTATTTTAATTAGATGATATATTCTATTATAAAATGTACATTAAAACGAGAGAAATAAAACTTTTACACGTCACTTGGAAGATATATATTTTTATAAATCACAATATTTATAATGATCGAAATTACAATTGTACAGATTAATCAACGCTTTGTTCACAGTAATTTACTTATTCTCTACGAAAAATCTTAATAATTATACATAATTCGTAATAATTCACCATCACCCTTCTGTCACCACTGGTGGCAACTGGGAACAAGAAGAGTGGCTATTCCCATTTGTCACCACCGGGGACTTCACCACTGGTGAACTGGTGCACTGGTGACAAATGGGAATATTTTTCCCATTTGTCACCAGTGGAGACGTAGACGGTGGGGACAACTGGGAATAACTCCTTCATAGGCGACAGAACTTACTGTTTAAATGTTTACTGTACGTCACTATATGGCTGCATTTTTACTAGAGATGTGCAAGGAAAAAATCCACCAACAGGGTGGATTTACTTCTCATTCACTCAATCCTATTGGTAGATTTGGTCTTCGTGCACCGCTGTTTCTTCGCAGATCTCTGGTGGAAACTTAACCTAAGCCTGGCTGCACATTATCCTAACATGTTTATCGATATATTTCGCTGTTGGATGATTGCTTTGTGCGGCCTGACTTAAGGCTAAGAGCATTCAGGGCACA
Organism: Acronicta psi; assembly: GCA_946251955.1. Lineage (NCBI taxonomy): Eukaryota > Metazoa > Arthropoda > Insecta > Lepidoptera > Noctuidae > Acronicta > Acronicta psi. Next base: position 369,392 of record OX276475.1, on the reverse strand, counting down.
CCGGTGTGTCGGGGCCGGCTGGTGACCTGTCGTTCGTGTGTTGCAGCATCCAGGAGGAGCACGCGGTGATGGCGATGACGCTGAACGGCGCCGACACGCTGCTGCTGCTCAACGTGGCCAACCAGGGCGTGCACCTCTGGGACATACGTGCGTTTATATACTCATTAAAACCGTTAAACTGCCTGATTGGCTGGAGAAAAGGGGCTTATAGGTTACAGCTAAATGCCACCTAACTGCGTGAAAATCGAATAAAATATTTTTCAATAACTAAGAAAATTTTAAAATTTTTACAAAATACAGTTTTCGAGATGGATTTTAATAATATTCAGATATTTAGCTAGATAATAGAGGCTCAGGATCGTCAGGTGCATCTTTGTATTAAGGTTCCGTGGTGCACAGGAGCCCGGACGCTGGTGCGGCGGTTCCGCGGCCTGAGCCAGGGCCACTTCACCATCCACGCGTGCTTCGGCGGCGCGCACCAAGACTTCATCGCGTCCGGCAGCGAGGACAATAAGGTACTTTTATTTATTTGATGGAAAACCAACAGCATTAACAATGTATTAAGCAACTTACATATGTTACAGATAGCCAATTACAGGTCTTCACTCTTAAGTGACACTTTACAAATACATTTGTGGTGAAAATAATATTAGGAACCTATTAACTATAAATACAATATATATCCAATTAGTTATATTAAACTTGGTATTTAAGGAAGAAGTCCCGGCTCAGAAACCTTATAGAAGTTATATCATCGTTAAAAATGTCAATTTCATAAGATTTACACACACCATTTAGGATCTTGCCTATAACTAGCCTTATCAGACAAGTTACCGTAGATCTTATATTTTCTCAAGTATTAGAATTTTTCTTTTATGGTTTTCTTTAAGGCTGCTGAAAACCAAGTAGGGTATTTGTCATGATTACATATTGCTGATGGCACATGCTGAGCAATAATTTCATTCAATAATGAATAAAAGCATTGGACGGCCCTTTCAGTGGATTTATTGCTAAATAAATCATACCAATCAATACCAGCGATTTCATTATTAATTTTTTCGTAGTTACCTTTCGCAAATAAATACTTAATATATTAGGCCGGTTTTAAATATGTTAATTGATAAACCTTAAATTAATACTGAGGGCGTTATGATGCGGATCAATAAGAACCAATGGATCATCACAATTTGAAACAAATTATTTACAATCTTCGTGTATTGTCATGTCTGCTCCTACCTCGTCACACTTGCTTTTGGGCTATTGTCCTATTGTCATTTAGGGCCTGTTTCACCACATTCGAATGCACTAACTGCTCAATAAATTAGAAAATGGAACAAAATTTGTGTGAAGTTATCTAGCTAGCTAGTCAATTTGACGGAACTTATCATTAAGCTATGAAACAGACCCTTGTACTCTTATTGTTGTGACTGATAGGTGATAGCTGAGATTATATATGATATTATAAAAGAACCCCCCTAATATCAATTCTGGGCCTCACTTACTCGCTTCCTCGATCTGCTCTGCGCCGAAGGTTGAGCCAGAATCTTCGAACGAGCCCGTTACACGCGAAAGAGGTTTCGGCACCGGTTAATGGTTTAGAATTTTAGGGATTCTTTAGTAGCAAAATCTAGTTTATTTAATTTTTTCACGCGGAGCGCATGGCGGTTACTTGCTGCCGCGGCGTCGGTGTGGCGGTTTCGCAAACTGTCTCGCTCAAGCCAAGCGATGATTGGACGCGCTGAGCGCGTGCAGGCTTATTGGCGGGATTTGAAAATAAGCCCAAAATTCTACGCTTATGTTGTACAACAGTACCATATAAGGTAGCCTTATAGTGTAGCAACTGTACAACGTTCCAGGTGTATATCTGGCACATAAACGGCGAGGAGCCGATCGCCGTGATCTCGGGGCACACGCGCTGCGTCAACTGCGTGGCGTGGAACCCCGTGCACCACGACGTGCTGGTCTCCGCCTCCGACGACTACTCGCTGCGCCTGTGGGGGCCGCGCACGCACCAGTCCTAGTATAAGGGTAACTGACATAGCAACACATTATATTGTCGTCTACTCACTACATGTTCACCTATAATGAGTACATATAATAGTAGAAGTGTACGTCCGTCAGGCACGCGGTGCCCGCCGGGCGTGGCGTGCGGGCGGCAGTGCTCGTCGCTGCACTGCAAGCTGTCGCTGGCCGCGCTGCGCTAGCGCCGCATCCAGCGAGCCGCGGCGGGTGCGCTACAACCCTATCTCATCGAGCCATTTATGAACTTTTGGTGTACATCAGTAAACCATTGTGTGCTGCAATTTATAATTAGTTGACCCGCAATCGAGTGGAATTATATGGGAAAACAAAATTAATTTGAAGTTTGTTCCCAAATGTTAGGTCGGACCTGTACGACAACCAGTTAACAAAGATTTCCGAGTGTTTTTATTCGTCTTTTTGCCTCGAAAATCGATTAAACTGAAGTCGAACCGATGCCGTGTAAGCACGTAAGTCAGTGTACAAACGAATCAACCCAAAGTTGATGGTACCTGCGTCCACTCATATTGGCTGATAGAATTAATCATGCAGTTTGCGCTCCTTCCGACTACGTCACTAGCGATGCGGTTGGAAGGCAAGCCTGCGAGCGTTGTGACCGACCTCAGCGACGCATGGCTCGCATTTTCATTGTACTGTATCGACTACTGAAATTGTGTAACTTTTATAGATTTTAATATACTTACGTGACTGTAAATTATATGTAGCGATGGTATACGTCACTGGCGATGAGGAGCCTCTTCTGCGATGCAAATCGATTACATTATAATATTAACAAAAAGATATGTAACTTATCCCGTACCCTTTAAACGTGACACCAGATTTCAGTGAGTCGTGCACAGACGACGCTATTGCGACGCACTGCGCTCTGACCATCAGCGGCGCGGGAGAACTGTGACGTAACACGTGCGGCGACCGGCGCCTGCGCGTGGCTACGTCAGGATAGAGTGAGATTGTAACTTAGCTGTAGGATTCAGAGTACCTATATTTCACAGAACATTATTTACCCATACAAAATTTTATTCTTATTATTCATCCATGATTGATTTATATTATCTTAGGTTTAGAGCAGCACAGCGGTGTTATTATTTATACTTTTGATAAAACATAAAAACATTAAAATAACTTATGGTCGCAAATTTATGTGTAAGGTTTCTAGAGAGAATATTTTGGTTAATAAAGTTATAACCCAACATACTTATCACTAAATTAAGGTTGGACTAGTGTAAGGAATAGGTAAGGTAGATAGTATCCCCGCGCCGCACGCCCACACCATTAGGGTAATATATTTAAGTCTCTTGATAAATTAATTAAGACTGCTCTGCTCATGTCTACGCGGTACACTTTTTCGGTACAGAACAAGTTTCGCTTGTGTAGTGAGTGACAAATATTAACGATACTTACTGTAGTACTAAAGACGTGTAGTGCGTGTGCACCTGAGCAGACATATAATTATAGCAAGCAGAGGTAATATTTTGTAGCGGTGGCCGCTCACGGCTCTATTTTTATACCGACCACTGAATCTCTCGCGAGGTTAAACTTAGACACATTTAGGCCGTTATACTTGACACGTTTGTTTTACCCCGCAGCTGAACAACGCGACGTAGCCGACCAATCAGATGACTGCTCTTATAATTAAACGACCTGATTGGTCGACAATTCAGCTATTTCGTGTGTATTTCTCTGTAAATATTTGTAAATGTGGGTTTCCTTGTTAGTTTTTATTATTCGTTACTTGATTCGATATAATAATGCTTACTCGAAAAATATGTATATGCTATACAGTGTGTACCTACCTTATAATAATACTTGTGTATGCGCGAGAAAATCACATCGAGATATGTAATAGTTTAGTTTGCCAACTGCAATGTAAGTTGGCAGCTGCTGAATTAATGCTGATTTTTAAAGCACTGGAATACCATACTAATGTGGCTGCAGGTGAAGTTATATACTATAATAATCTGTGAGTGATTTGCTTTGCCCGTCCGAGTTGTTCATTGTGATTGTGGTCCCCTATGTAAATACTTAATTCAAAATGTAGAGCAGAGTATAACGCGCTTGGTGTAACGAACTCTCGCGCAGACGCATCGCTTGCCGGGAATATTTAGATCAGGCCTTTTTAACACTATTTTCTTTTCGATTTACTTTTACTATATTTTAGAGACACTAATTATAGCTTTTGTAGTTCGCACAATACCTCGTTCGCAGTCGTGGACCGTGGTACGCAACGCTCACGTTGAATGATCAGCTTTTCACATCGCTGATGAGGTCAAGGTATTTTACGTCGATCTACTAGAAAGTGGAATGTGATCATAGAATGCCTGAATGTTCACAAACGAAGGCCGAGGACGTGCGTAGATACGTGAAGTTGTAGTTGATCAAGTATTTAGTGCATTGCGTGCGACGATGCTGGAATAAGGCGAAGCATATCTGCGCGGAGTTCGATCTGAACCAAATATCAGGCAATAATGTGCGTGTGCGTGTGCGTGTAGTAAGTACAAAGGTTGGAATGTTCGGTTATTAACGATATGATTATCTGTAGACATGTATCGGCCACGCGAGCGCGGGCCGGGGCGGAGGCCCCGTTTGAATTGTTAAAAATAAATAATTATTATATCAATAAATTTTTTATTGTAAACTAAAAACGTTTTTCTTTTCTTCATGCTTGCAAAAATGTATCTATTACTTTGTAGTTTTTGTTATTATGAAAGGTAAAACTTTAAATTGAACATTTCCTTTGTTCAATTTTAAGTTTTCATAATGTTTTTAATAATTTATAATTTCTTGAATCATTTTATTAATTAAACCTAATACATTTTATTATAATCAATATACTTATGTATAATCTGCTGCAAGTCAATAAGCACCAGTATACAAAACAAAATCAACATTAATCATTTTAATATTTCAACAGATACATACTTATAACTATAGGTTTGTGGTGCCAGACTTCTCTACCAGCTCGAGCAATGTGTGTAGTGAAGTGTCAAACAGTTCACACCTGATGGGCATCTCTAAGGAGTAGAATGGGTTTTTCAGTGCATAGTCAGAGTATAACTCATATATTCTCTTCAGGACAACTTCTGAACCTTGCATGTTGGGGTCTGTAACTATTATGAATTTAACACCTAAAAAAAGATTTATATTAGTAACAAAGCTTGTATATTATGTGACGGTTCAATTCCTTTGTCACTGCTGGGCATGAACACACATAAAAACACATTTTTAAAACTGGTTGTATTTTTAATGAACTGATTTCTGTCTCAGTACAGGGTAAATCCCGGCCAGGATATTGTCAAAGAATCATTATTATGTTTAATTCAATGCTCACCTGTCAATGTCTGAAAGCAGGACAATTTAAAGGTATCAGCTGTTAATGCCTCAATGCCTGAACACTTGGGCACTGGACTGAGCTGACTGGCGAGGGCAAAAAGTGGGTAGAACATACTGGCTAGTACTATCTTCTCATTGGTTGTGGCTCGTGCACGCCCAAACTTAAGACTAAGTGGGTAATTTTCCTGAAAACACCAAATTTCAATAATAACAATCAACCATCTAACTATTCTACTACTGGTAATGGGTCTTCTCCCAGCATAACAATGGTTGGGCCTTATGTAGTCGGCAGACTTCACACATTGTATCAGTGCCACCTCATGATAGTTTCCTTTCAATAAATATAAATGTTTTTCAGACATAAAATGTCCGCGTCCGAGAGTCACAGCCACATCTAGTCCTGAACTAAGCAGAGCTTGTTCTATTCTATGGGTATTAGACAATAGATTTAATACTTATATACTTTTTTTGTAAATATATAATCATTATTTATAGAAAACACCCAGACAAATACTTTATTCATCACAAAAATATGTGTGTCCTGTGGGAATGGCACCCACGACGCATGATCAGCAGTCTGGTACTCAAACTGCTAGACCACAGAGGTAAATGTTATAATTTATGCAAATGATTAAGTTGCTAATTTAACTTGTATGAAAAATAAATTGAAAGAGATTGAATTAAATGTATGAAATTATTTGTACTCACTTTAGTTTCTATAACGTCAAAGACATCTCTTCCGTCTTCTATGGTTCGGCCATTCACTGGTGTTCCATTCACAGACAACAGGACATGACCAACTGGAAATGAACATATTCAACCTCCACATCAATGAAATTATTAATTTCTGAAGTTGTGAACAACATGAAGTAGGTAGGTACCGTTTATGCCATCTCGTTGTCCAAATGCAACAATAACTTTCTTATTTTCATACTGCAACTTGATGTCAAGTGGGAACCCGAAGGTTTTCTCTGCTTCAACTCGAGGAATATTATGGTCATAGTTAAATATGAGACCACCAGACTTGCTGACGATATAAACACCATAAATGACCATTATTATTACTCCGCTATACACTAATTTATTGGAAAATTATCAATCAATACAATAAACAAACTTAGCTCCTAATCATGCTCCTACAAAAAAGCATTGACATTGACTTTACTGTTATTGTATACCTAATAACAGTAAAGTCAATGTCAAAATTGACAAATCAAAATGTGTATTTTTTTTACTGCCCTGGATATATTGTCCTTTAAGCCTTAATTACAAATTGAACTTTCTCCGATTTTTACGGCTGGGTTAAAGTTAGCTTGTGCCAACGTCAACCCGGACAATAAGTTTGGCGAGAACTGTATAGTTTTGTGTACTTTTTTTTTATTTCAGCTATATCTGAGAAACCGTTATGTAGTACTATTTCTAAAGAAATAGAGATTACAGCTACCACATCACAAAATAGTTCTACATATTAAAAAAAAACGCAACCAAAAAAGAAAAATCAGTTTTAAGATTTTAATATTATAAATACATTCTTTAAAAGAAGTAGTTTTTTTTTCATCTTCATGTCAGCGTGTTTCAGTCGACTGCTGGGGGACGGAGGACGTATGTCGTCCCTTGGGTGCACCCGGGTGCACCTAGTACACTGGCTAGCCAACCTAACCTCTAGGTAAAACGAGGTAAAATACCTAAGTGAACGGTATTTAGACGGCGGCGTACTGCACTGTTCGACTTCGAAAGGGTGATTACGAAAATTTACGGCACTAGTTAATCATGAGGTCTCCCATACCAATAATGCGCGCTGTAGAAACAGTTCCACTGTAGGTATGTTATTTTAATTAAGGAAAAAATCGACTGGCGGGCAGGACTCGAACCTGCGTCTTCTGGTTAAATATACCAGACGCTATAACCACTAAGCCACCACGAGTCTTACTCGCAGACGAAAAAAAAAACTTTTTGAAAATGTTGACGTGCTCATTATATGTATTATAGAAAAAAATAAATCTTAAGCATAAAAAAGTGCTGCAAAAGTAACTGGCACTATTGAAAAACGAATTAAAAGGTATTAATTACAGACTTTCAGATGTTTTTCACTGTTTATTTTCGCCAAATTATAAAATACTAGCTTTCCGCCAGCGTGTCGCCCGCATGGTCTGGGTATTTCGTATAACCTTCAACCTTTATTGCAACCCCTTACAGCCCTATTTATGCATTAAAAAGTCGGTTATGTCCTTTCTCAGGCTCTAGGTCTAGACTATCTGTAAGTATACCTAATTTCTCTTAAACTTTCAGTAAGTAGTTTTGGCGTGAAAGCGCGACAGACAGACAGACACTACTTTTGCATTTATAATATTAGTAAGGATTGTGATGATTACGTTTTGATATTTAATACAAGAGGAATATCGTCAAACCAAATCCAAATGATGATAACAGCCATAACGATACCGACGCCAACCTATTATCCGATTATCGATTCTGATGCCAACACTATCGATACTGACGCCAATTCAATCGATACCGCCGCCAATTTCATCGATGCCGACGCCAACACCACTTGTATCGAAACCGAAGCCAACGTTATCGACGATGTTGCCAATACAATCGATACCGACGCCAATGTTTTCGGTGTTGACGACGACGACGACGACGCCATTTTTGTCAAAACCGAGCCAATGTTATCGACTACGACGCCATTAATGTCAAAACCAGCACCAATGTTATCGACTACGACGTCATTTTTATCGATACCGATGCTATTTTATCGATACCAACGTTATCGACGATGACGCCATTTTTGTCGATACCAACGCTAATGTTATCGACTACGACGCCATTTTTATCGATGCCGACGCCAACACCACTTGTATCGAAACCGAAGCCAACGTTGTCGATACTGACGCAAAAGTTATCCATACCGACGCCGACGCCAACGTTATCGATACTAACGCCAACGTTATCGATACTGATGCCAACACAATTGATCAGACGCCATTTTATCGATACCAACATTAATGTCAGTATCGATGATACCGACGCCATACGGTATTTTATCAATACCAACGTCAACAATATCGATATCATCTCCAACATTATTGATACCAACGTCGAATTTTGTTACTGTGTCTGCTATTTGAGTAATGATAGTGTAAATTGTTGTGCAATAATATAAATAAATAGATTCTGATACCGATGCTAACGTTGTCGATATCGACGCGTTTTTTTGTTACTATTTACAAACTTTAATTTGTTATTGGTAGGAAGGTGGAAAATAAAAAGCTTACCTAAGTACTAGGTATATTTACCGGGTATTGAGGCTCTGCTGGAAATATATAGTTCTTTTACCTTAGTTGTTGAAAACCGTTAAATTCATGTTTCCGCTAAGAGAGGTTAAATTACTAGGTTAGTCATTACTAGCTAGGTCTATGGGGGTTTTATTAAGGAAAAGTATAAATTGATAAGTCATTAGGCGAGTCTTTCACCTTCCTCAGGCGGTGGAAGTCTATGAAAATACCACATACTACAAGTGCAAAGATGCTGCGAAGGTAGTATAAGATATTGAGTTTCGTAGTACTCTGTAAGTCTGACTAGGTTCAGTATTAAATACTGACCAAAGATCAATTAAATATTAAATCTAGTAGTAGTAGATACCTAGTACCTATACCTAGTCAAGAGTAATCTAGAGCTAATACTTGTCCACGAAGCATTGCAGCACATCACCGCATCACAGCGTACATCACTCACAACTATGCCACTGACAACGTGAACACTATGAACGGCGGAAACTGCGCGTTACACACGCATCACACGATGCAAATAGTGCAATCAACGCGATAACTAAATTGTTCACCAACAGAATCCCAAACGACCGCTGTCCATGACGTTTCTTTTGGTTCGGCGATGCGTAACCCCCGCCGCCACTGTCCGTATTAAACATAGACATATATTTACTAGCTCTTTGGTATTAAATAATCGAAAAGAGGGTAGATTTTAATAAAATTTAGTCTTAAAGTGGGTTAGCTACCCACTTTAAGACTTACTGTCTGTGTATTGAATTTCAAACATAAAGAGAAGCGAACTGAATGTAACCGAATCTGAAATTGGAAGTCTGAAGTCAGGTATAGTCGCATAAAAAAGTGTGTATGAGATAGCCCGAGATGACTGCGCTTTTCTACCTGTGAAATTTTGTCGTCGCTTATCTCGTGCCGAAACTATAGCTGGAGACGATATAATGTTACCACAAAATTATATCGAGGCATATCAGGTATATACATTGTATGTAAAAAATAAATATAATTTTAGGATTATGAGTTCGACTGGGTTTGACGTGATACCACCGCATTGCCAATGTTATTATAAGTATATTATAATATGGATTGGATTAGGTAAGCAAGTATTTATAGAAAAAATACGTTTCTTAAAAATAAAGGCATCTTTAAGTACGACACATAGGGGCCTTCAAGAAAAGAGCATACACAACTACACACATCTAAAAGGCCGGCAACGTATTGGTGATAACTAAAATGTCGCTTATGTGCATGCAGGCGGTAGTCAGGTGACCCGCATTTTATCACAGAAACCGTGGTAGCTCGGCTTAAAAACACCAGAGATATATAATTAAAAGTAAAAAAGGATAGCCAAATAATACAACAAATAGATAGATTGTAGTTAGACTGTATATTTTTTATTACCTATACACTAGGGACGGAGTGAAAACTGAAAATACTAAATTACAAACAATTTTTATAAACGGTATTGTAAGGATGGACTCGGGGAGGTGAGACAATGCTTATCTTATATAGAATTCTTCTGTACCTACGTGTGTTTGTAGCATATACTATTTCAATGGATTCCTGGGTGGTTTAAAAACACAATTGTCTGTCGGGAAACGCAGGCGAAGCTGAGCACGGGGCGCTAGTATGATACATACTCATAATTATTATTATAGCAAAATTATCTATTTAAATAAAAATGAATCACTAAATCTGTTGCTAAGCGCAAAACTCGAGAACGACTGAACCAATTTGGCTGATTTCTTTTTGTTGTTTGATAAAGTCTGAAAAAAGTTCTTATGGAGAGAAAAAAAAGAAAAATACGAGGAAAATAGTAAAAACAGGGAAACGCAGGCGAAGCTGCGCACGGGGCGCTAGTGTTACATAACTAGATTGTGTGATACATAATTAATATACCTTATGAGTTATGACGTCCTATCACAGAGTAGAAGTCCTATTCCTGGTTTCCGTTTGGAACACTCGGTCTGGGCTGGGACATCCTGTAGGTACCTATACATACAATAAAAATGATTATAAGCACATTGCATGCCAATTCACCTAGCAGCTGATATAAATACATAGTGACAACGCGCGGCCACTTGACTGTATGTCGCGCTGGTTTTCCCGCCAGTCATGTTGGCGCAATGTTGCGTTCTGTGAAATATTTTTTGTAGTTATAGTCTGGTAATTGTGTAAACGAACGTTTCGTTTCAACAAATTGTGCAGTTCCTGGAAACCCCTAAACTGTGGTTGCTAGGTACTTATTAGTAAGGTAGACATGACTTTTAATGTACGTATTTGATAACCTCTGTGGTCTAGTGGTTTGAGTGTTCGACTGCTGATCACGAGGTTGGGGCTCGATTCCCACAGGACATGTGTATTTATGTCATGCGCAATAAATATTTGGGAATCTGGTTGTATTTATTTATTTATATTAGGTACACCAACACCATATACATCACCCATTTAACATAATAAAGAACAGATGTACAGGATCTAATGCGTATGCCAATTATAAGTATACACAACACTCAAAGTTGCAACATCATATTTTGTTACTTAATCTAAAAACACGGTAAAATATATAAAAAAATCAAAAGAAAATAATTTAATTGAGGTGATTACGCAATATCTTTTTATATTTGGGGTAATAACCAAAGAACACGTCCAACTCGGGTACTTTAGAGCAAATTTTATTGTACTGTATGGTCATTCTAGAAATTGGCGAGTGTCATCCAACAGTCCAAGTGTCTTGTGAGTGCACTGCGTACATAGGATTCCATGCTATAAGTACTAGCGTATTCAAGATGAGAACAAACCAAAGCATTCAAAAGAAGAATTTTGGTCTTAACACTGAATGATTTGGTATTCCTTCTAATGAATCCTAACATCTGTGCCGACTTTTTAGCGACTTCAGATATGTGCGAGGTAAATTTTAATCGACGTTTTTGTTATTTATTTTATAATTTTTGGTTAAGAAGTTTTTTATCGAAGATGTTACCAGTGACCTTCAACTAAGTCAGGTCTAAAGCTTTCATAAAGTTAAAAAAAGTAAATTAAACCCAAACAAGAGGTAGCTGCTGTAAACCCTTAAGGGGTTTCCTTCGGCTGTCTTCTATAGACATCATCAGTCCAACTCTACGTGTCCTTATTGTAGTAGGGTCATCCGAACTACATATATATGTGTGCCAAGATTGATCGCAAGGCACCATCGATTCACAGATGAAAAGTCAATAACTAGATAAAAATCAATTAAGTACTTCCAAATTTTCTACCCTTAAGGATAGGATAGTCCCGTTAATATGGGACAACCACGAGGGTACGTCTTTTCCAACAAAAATATGTTCGCATAATTGGTGAGTAGTTGCGTAACAAACATACAAAAAAACAGTCGAATAAAGAACCTCCGCGGTTTTGGGTTAGTCCCAAAACCCTTTGCAGCTGTATTTGTGACACTAAGGACAGAACCGTGTACTGAACAGTATACTGAACCCGAGGGACGCAGGTTCGAATCCTGCCCGAGATCATATTTTTCTTCCACCAAAAAGTTTATCTTATCAAAGATTTATTAATGCAAAAATACAATAAAAAAGAAAAACTAAAGACAGAGTTAACAAGGACCCAAATAAAAATAGTGTCAGTAAATACATAATACAATCAATTTATTTATTTTATGAGTCATACAATTTTATCAATTTTACGATTATGACTCGCAATGTAACATTGATAAAATCCTATGACTCATAAAATAGATCTAGGTAACGCCATCTCTCGTATTGATCAAGAACTAATATACCTTAATTCGAAAATATTTAACTTTACTCTCTGCTTACCCTGCAGATTAAGAGCGTGAAGATACGCCTAATCACTTCACGTAATAAATCATTTTTTATCAATTTTAATTGGTATTTACATAACTATATAATACTCGCTGTGACAGTGTAAGGTATGATCTTGCAAGGCGTGCATGCATCGCGCGAGTCGGAGTCGCAAGCGCAGCTTCCCAGAAAGCGTTTTCCTCGACATCGTAAGCGCAGACCGCGCTGACGAATCACTCTGGGTCACTACGTCACGTCAGTGACGCGCTGTCGCAAATTTGAGTATAAAAACGTGCGTGTTCGCGCGCCGCGTCCCCTAGTGCTCAGTAGTGTGTGGACGACAACCTGGCGCCCCGCAATGAATACATGGACTCCGACGTCGACGAGTCGGGGGATGACACCGTGCCCGCCGGTAATGTCCCACCTCTACGACCTGCGACCTGACTAGTGATGTGCTTGTGTGATTGTGATGTGACCAGTGAACCCCTTTTGTGCGATTCGCAGTATTAAAACCGACGTTGTTACGGTTTAGTTTCGATGTTCTAACCTCACTCAAGTTTAAGGATGCACGGATTTAAGGATCTCTCCCTCGTGACATGGCATCCGTGTGTGCTACCAGCGTATGTATATCTATGGTTGAGGAAAAAATCTGGCGTTGTTATCCAATGTGTTTTGACAGTATTTAGGTATAATTTTTATGAATACCTTGATACTGTAAAATTTTGTTTTAGTACCTAAACTGAATCCTATTTTTTACTAAGTAACGCTTACATATTATGCTCACAATTCTTCTAAAGTTTCGTCGAATTTTAGATCACTATATAATTAAAGATTTCATAAACGATGTTAAATAAAGAACAATATAATTATCGTCTTCATAAGAATAAAAATCCAATTAATTAAACGTTATGATTAGTTTTATATCAAAACCTGTAAAATTTGTTTTATCTTAAAATGCTACGGTATCCCAACAATTTCATGACATAATATTTATAAATAAGGCTACCAGGATCATAAATAAATAATGCAGTGATTTTACAAAATAAATTATGTCAATTTTTGTTGAATGTAATGTTTTTGAAAATCTATTTAATATGTTATCATGATTGATTTCCTAAATACTTAGGTTAGAAAGATGAGTCAACTTTTGAGAGTCGTATTTATTTAATAAACATTATTAAAATAATAACTACTTACTTATTAATAAAATAACGCATTGTAATGATTGTTTAGTGTAGCGTTTAGGCCTACAAACCACAAGTCTGCAAAACTTTTTATTCTTATGATCTTAGGCTAATATTCTGATACGTTTATAGTTAATGAATCTTTTTTATAGAATATTGACATACGGAAGCCTAAGTTTAGGCTTCGATTAGTTTTATAAAAATTATACAATAATGTTTGACTTACGGTAACTTTATTCTGAACGAGCCGAACCATACTGTAAGGAACAAAACTACAACAACAAAGTATCGTGAACATGAACAATTGAACATGACAAGATCATAGTACCGATACTGGCAGACAATTGACAGACATAATATTTGATACGTATACAAATATAGTTCCGGCGTTTAGCGGCTATCCAGAAGAGGTGAAACAGGCCCGAAATAGTATAGAATAATGAATTTAGCGAACTTTACAAAAACCAGCTGTGATTAATCTCTGGCACCAAATCGACGGACGACTGACACACCGATTTCTATGAATTACTAGGAAAACAACAAGTGACCTTTAAGGCACGAATTTAGCGCGATACAGGATTGCCGTTGACACCGATATAGATAATTGTCACACATTCGGTAATCACCAGTGTTATTTCATCATAAGAGATACGGTGACCAGGTGTGCGGACTTGCTTCTGGGTTCAAAATCTGTCATGTAGATAACTCATATTAGGTACAATGTCTACCTAGTACCTAGGTAAGTATTTCTTTGAAAAATATGGCAGGTAGGTTAATTAGTTGCTACCATCGTACCTACGTAAAAATTAGTACATCATACTATATAGTGGTTTTCTATGAATATTGCAAAATAAAACACCACAGCAAAAACATTTGTAAAATTATGTAAATTACGAAGTACTCTCTTTTCTTTTCTTTGGTCTGCCTCTTCCTTATATTCAAACCATCATGACCATCCTGGTAGCGGGTGTTCACTCCATGACTCCTTACGGCTACAGGTGGTTACTGCACTTTTAGTACTTTTGAGCTCAGTCAGGTACTCACTTAGTAGTGAGTACCTACATTATAAACTATCTATTTATTTTGTGCCATATAATCCTCGTAATTTTCTTAAGGGATAATGCGATACATATATTAATCATTCCAAAATGGTCTAAAATCGTACAAGCGCTATAATTATATAGGTAAGCGATGCAACTTTCCTAACACTGGGGGACGTTCTAACGTCGCTACGAAGTAAGCCCAATTAATTAAACAATCGAGGTACTTATGCCTTAATCTTATTGTACGTCGTATCATTTACAGGATATAAATAAGTGATACAGTACTTATCGCTTATGTATTCTGCACTCCTTACGAAGTTGCATCGACGTCGGCACCCCGCCGTTTCCGCTACCCTATCACAAAGTGGCAATACACTGCGTGGTTTAAACTGATAGGTCACCCCACTAAGCGAGTCCGTCACCTTCCTCAGGCGGTGGAAGTCTATGAGAATACTACATACTACAAGTGCAAAGCGGCTGTGAAGGTTTAGGTAAATTGTTAGGTAGTTTCATAGGTTCAGCATTTAACCAAAGATCAGTCAACTATTAAATATATTGGTAGGTGGTATACCTACCTCTAAGCAAGAGTAAGAGCAAATCCTTGTCCAATAAATCCACGCAGCATTGCAGCCGCCGCCCGCGCCCACTGTCACCGCGTACATCACTCACAACTAGTCTTCACGAACTCGGCGGACATTGCCACTGACAACGTGAACACTATGAACAGCGCAAACTGTGCGTTACACTCGCATCAGACGATGCAAAATAGTCTGCAATCAACGCTATAACTAAATTGTTAACCAACAGAATCCCAAACGCGATGGCAAACGACCGCTGTCCATGACGTTTCTTTTGGTTCGGCGATGCGGAACCCCCGCCGCCACCGTCCGTATTAAATAATCGAAAAGAGGGTAGATTTCAATAAAATTAATTCCAGCTAACACACTTTAGGACTTCTGTCTGTGTATTGAATTTCGAATACGGAATTAAACTGCATAAAGAGAAACGAACTGAATCCTCTTTATGCAGTTTAATTCCGATTAGCCCGAATACTGACTTGCCACGACAGTAGCGCCGCGTGTCATGGGTTCGATTTCCACCCGAGGTAAATAGTTGTATGTTCCACGCTCCATGAATATTTGTTCCGAGTCTGGTGTACTTTTTGGCCAATAATTGTAGGTTTGTGGAGTCAGCAATACAGGGATTGGTCCCTAGTGCGAGGTAAGAAAAACAAATAAACTGATCCCCGCAGTACGTTGTGATAATATTCTTGGAATTAAATATGATAAATAATATACTAGAACAAATAAGTTAAGGACAGCAACAAAATGTAAGACGAGCTTTTCATAGAGTTTCAGGGTAACAACGCATACCTATTCATAATAAAAAATACTTTCAATCCGTGCATCCTTATCTGTCGAGCTGGTTGGAATAATGAATTCATGAGGCTGAATTAAATTTTTAAATCTTTAGCTTCACTTGATCGCGTTCCAGATCCGGAGAAATGGGAGCGCAACGATGTCCAGCGGTGCGTGCGCTGGGTGGCGCGCACCTTCGGTGTGTGCGCACCCAGGAAGCACCTGCTGCCCGACACGGGGCGAGCGCTGCTGGCACTCACGGAGGAAAACTGGCTTCAGGTAAGGAAAAAGACATACACTCTTCCGTACTGTATTGTTGTAATTAAACCCTGGATTCCCTGGAACCTTAAAATTGTTTTTTCAATATACTTAACCTTTCGAGCCTAGGAAATTTAGAAGGTCGAAAAACCACTCGCCGAATTCGGAAAAATGATGTAAGTACCGGGTTTTGTTCGGGTAAAAATATTGTACCCGCGTTATAATAAGTTTCCAAACAGAAAGTTGCCTTTCTTGAGTTCATAGACTGGTCCTTATGACGGCTAATAGAGAATATGTATGGAAGACATACTTCACCGACCCCGAGTGAACAGGATAAGGGCAGCAGAAACAGCAACAGCAACGAAATACAGAAAACAGTGTGTAACGTATCTCTGAGTAACTTTTGCATTTTCACTCATTATTTGAAATTAAATCAATTCTTTTGAAGAGCGACTTTCACTCATAAAATTAAATTGATTCCAATTGTATAAGATCACGAGTTTGCTATATCTGTATCAAATTTTAAATTATAACGTTGAGCCAGTTATTCGGCGTGTAAGGTTTTTTCAGACCGACACAGGCTAATGTTCACTGAAAGTAAAATTTCAACGTATTTCCCCCGATGCAGTTTGCATAAAGAGGAATACTGTAATTCATTCAGTTGTCTGCTGAATGAAACTAACTGTAATGGAACCGGATCGAATCGTGTGGTCAGCGGCGCAGCCCCGCACGTTTCTTTTACCAAATAAAAACTGTATTTGCCAGTTTTTAGGACCTAAACGATGAGTGGCTCCCAGTTATGTTGATTAAGTAGCCTTATTGAGTTCTAAGACGTCACGTCTTGGGAAAACCAAAACTACTTGTGGCTCGTCATCCAAGCATTTTGGGGAACCATCATCTAATTAAGATGGCTTCTTGAAGAAGGCTTTATTGCACTTAAGAGTAGAGAAGTCTATGAGGTTTGCGTGTACAATACTGATTGAATGCTTGCTGCTGATTTAGACTTAGATTAAGAGAGGTAGGGCACAGCCATTTATACCTCAAATCTGAAGCAGCCCATTGGGGTAAGAACCTTCACCTTACAGAAAACTGCAGCCAAAAACACACTTTATTATGTCTTGTATTCCTGCAGCGAGTAAGGTTGCCAGAGCTCCTTCTAAGCATGTGCTGGACTAGCAGCAAGAGGAATATTCTCTTAAACTGTCGGCGCAGTGAATCCTCCATAAACCTCCAAGAGATTTTTAGTTGAGATTTGTTTATATTATAGGTATTCCAAGTTGTACCTAACTGTGTATGTGTTCAGGTGTGCGATGGCAGCGAGCAGGCGGCGCGCATCTACCACGCGTACGTGCGGCACGCGCACGCCGGCGCGACGGGGCAGCCGCCGCCCGAGCCACTGCCCGAGCACCAGGCCACCACCAGCGCCGCGGCAGACTACAGTGAGTCTAATACACTGTCTATACATGTTTTTCCTGAGTGGCATTTTCTGACGAAGTACAGTATTAGCAGTATTAGTAAGTCCCATTTTGGGTCTAGCTTAAAATCCTGCCTCCCTACACATTGACTAAATCTATACAGACAATCGTTAGTGGTAGTCAGAAGCCTAAAAAAGCCTTACAACGAGTAAGTATATCCTTCGAATATCGTTGTTGCCCTTGTTTGATAATTACGAGAATCTTAGACTGAAAACGCTCAAAATTTATGAGATAGGCAAATCCTACGACACGTTTTGGTCTTAGGTCAAATTTGAAAAAATACTAAGTATATATACTGAATCACAAAAATATTGAACGTAAAAACAGTGATTAAAATCAACACCATCTATCGGCGAGCACTGCAGTCATAACTAGAAAGCGCGCCAAAAACTTATGAATGGATGCGCAATGAATGAGTCATCCCGGCGCGCGCGGTCCATTCATCTCTCACGGTACTGATGTACTGACTCACATAGTTTCTCCGAAATAAAACTTTGGACCGTAATTACCAGACAATCCAACTAGTTTCATACTAAGTATATAAAATTAATTATTTTCTGTAAAACAATTATAATATCGTTGCGTTCGCTATGTGGGTCACCTGATTTAAGGTCACCGCTCGCTTAACTATGCGACTGCCAGGAATGCATTCTGCCTATACTCACATGTTATTTTTGTGTAAAACCAGTTTTCTTATTGGTTTATTTTATTGAATGTTCGCTGCGCTAAACAAAACAACAACGTTAACTTAGGCCATGTTATCATTAATAATTACTTTCTACTAACATTGAAATCAATAATATGTTGACTAAAATCTGACTCTGGGGATGAAAATGAATAATTGTTTTCGGTTATTTTGTTCCGTGTGAGTTATCATGGCATCTCACAGGCTTCGTCACTCTGAATCAAACAGATACTTGATAGTTTGCGCCCTCAGGTCAGCCGCATCCCCTGGGAGTACGGAGAGCGCGCAATCTGCCCCAAAACGGCTCCGTATCTTAATAGATCTCTTACGTCACGGTGTAGGTCTGTGTAAACAAGGCACAGTTAAGTATAGGGTCAATGTCTTCGCACTCGTTTATATGTATATATTTTATTTTTCTTTGTATTTCCTGCATACATATACATACCCTAATGTCTCAAGTATTTGGAATGTATTTTTTATTCTTCTCTAATGTGTTGATCACGTTAAAAGAATCCCGCGCTCAGTTCTCATCGTATACTTGTTACCTTGCCAACATGTTACAGTTATTAATTCCTTGATGATGTGGCATCTGAGATTCCTCATAATTTAGGAGGTAAGTGTGCCCCGTGCCTACCTAAAACGCATGATTGATTTGATAGTTGCATCGTGCTGATTTGAAGCTAATTAATTGAACCTGTACCTACAGGGAAGCACCCTAAAGTATTACTCACAGAGAAATACTTTTCACATTAGCACTAAGCACACGGACGAATAAACACGCCAAAAGGTACCTACCATTCGACGAAAACACGAGCAGTTCTTTTAGTCATTTTGTTTTGAATTTGGCTTCATGATAATGTTGGATATTGGCAAGATGGCTCGCATATTTGGCGCGCTCCCGAGCATTCCTTGAATTGCTTCACTCACGCCATCGCGCACGCTGCGCCGGCGCCGTGTCGCACTGATTCACTACATATTTGACACAACTCATTTACCGACACGTGGCCGACGCCGACCCGATGCTGCTGGAGTCGTTACACTGTTAATACTCTTTCATTTGATCTATTGATTAAATTTGTAAGTCACGATACCAAGATCGGTGTTAGATTAGTCGAGGAAAACAATTAGTGTGGTGACCGTACACAATAGGAAATGTCGACGAGTTTTCTACTGTCTACCGTTAGATAGTATTTAGGTAATATTTATTGAATCTCTAATTGCATCAAAGCAGTTGTACAGCTTGTTTACAATCGAAACTGTAAATGTTAAAGTGTTTTATTATGGCCATTGTGTGTAGTTGACACAAGAAACACAATGCCAAAAATCTATTATGTAAGTGGTGTCGTGAAAAGATTTATAGGTACTTAATTACTATCAGAAATAAAAACATACCAACGTTATGCTAGTTTGTCAATTTCTGTCAGTCTGGGAATGCCGACATACAACCACGGTGCATCTACCTCCTCATGCTTCCGGGTAGGATGCAAGGCAAGGCAACACCCTAGTTTATAGGGGGCTCGCAAATGTGATCTCAGTCCCACGGCCACGATCATAGTCACAGAATCTTCGATCAATTATTGATTGAATCACAGAATAGATAATTTTTAAAGATGAGTTAGTATTTATGAGATTGTCATAGAACAAAGAATGGCAAAGGGCGTTTTTTGGTACCGGGTCCTAAATATGTATCGCGCTCTCACCAGCCAGCAATTGTTCCACTAACGTTATTAGTTACTATCGAAGAACGAAATGACGTCATATTAATAGTTAAGTAGTATAATAATAATTAGTAGTATAATTTCGCCTGGACGACAGTATTCGAAAGACGAAAGGGACAATGCCATTCTATATTTAAACAATCCTTTCATACGCAGAATCTTTAATTTTAATCCTTTCTCTACCGACTGCTTTTGCTTTATTTAATTAGAGCACCTATTGCAAAAATGCATATAATAAAAAATAATAAAATGAGGCCTACTTCTTTTGTAGGTATTACTTAACTCGATTCGTCGGCAAAACAATCACTACGAATACAAGGAAAAATCGCGCGCAAATATCAAGATAGTTAAGTTACCTCTACAAGTTAAATACAATAATTTCAACATGCGCCAGACGAATGCTGGCTCGTTTGATCACTTTGATGACTAAACATTTGAAGGCAATCATTCTTAAAATCTGGCTTTCTCCGAGCTGGTTGCGTCTTGAGACATGAACAAGCCGGATCTATCAACGTATTTAAGTAAATGTTGTGAAATTAATCTTAAATTGAATACACAATAGACACTGTCGTTAATCAGACGCAGTTTACCTTCAGCCAGTGACTAACGCTTCATCTCACACAAGAAGTGCCACTAATGGTTCAAATACTAGAGTACTACAGCGGAAGTGAATCAATATTTACTCGGAACTATTGTGATTCACTGTTCCGGATTGAATCACTATGATCTCAAATTGTTGAATGAATTATAAGCTTATCACGTGAGTAATAATGTTTATTTTGGCTTGCGAATTCCGCACGTGGTTACATCGTTGTTGGTATGAGTAATGCGCTGGCGCCGCTGGTAAACCCGCGCATGCGTCGTCGTGGGAGAACTGATACAAGTGTTGTGTCAGTTTTGTATAATAATCTGCTTAAAATTTAACTTTTTTATTTTGTTAAGTTTTGGAGGTTGGACGAGATCTTTATGATCATAATTACGGTAATGAGGCCTTAAAAACGCACTTTATCCATATTTTAGTTTCGTTATACTTCAGGCACCTTGAGGTTAAAGTGCAGAAAAAGGCAACTGTGCTAGGTGTGTCTCTACTCTCTAGTAGAGACAGCTAGTAGCAGTAGAACAGTCATACCTAGCTACTTATATCAAACGCATGCAACACCAAACTAAGTACCTATATCTATAACCGTAAGTATCAGTTACTTTTCCACAAGGTCGGTCGGACAATTCTGTTTAAAAAAAAAGAGGATTGTATTTAAATTTGTACGTAGTTATTTGATTAATCTACTTTTCTCCCATCACTCTCTTTGGTAGTTACTAATTAATATTTAACCTAAACCTAATTCATAGATAAATTAATCATGATAAAATATTAAAACTTTAGCCTTGGTTCAATATAAATAATTATATATTAGTTTAGCTTTGTTGGGCTTAAAATTATAATTTGGCCTAGAATTAACTTTAAGAATAGTTTATAGGTCTGTACCTACTTGATTTTTTTATTATCTTATTTTATGTTTGAATTACCTCCTTACATATTTATTTTATTTGTCCCAGACTCATAACTTACAAGCTTGTTTTACAAAAACACTCGTCGCTTCGAACACTGGAGCATTAGCAAAGCATATTAAAATAAAATTAAACGTAACTGTCGACCTCGAATGTCTTGAGGTTTACATTATCTTTTTTGATAATCGTGTAAATTGGCATTAATATCAGAGATGTTAGCTTATTTTGCGCTGTTGCTCATTGGTCAGTTTGAAGCTAAGAACACACCCACACCACAAATGTGTAGACCGTTTGATGTACTAAGTTTTTTGTTGCATTAAATAAGAACATTTTTGTTTTAATAATAACTTATGGGTAGCAACAGGTGACCTTAGTAAAAGAGCGACACAATCAAGACTGGCGAATAATTTAATGTACAATTAAGGTTAAACCGCAGCATGTTATGCAAATGTTAGGTACAGATACATGCTGCGGTTTTACCTTAATTGTCAATAATATTATCTATATCTATACTTCTATACTATTTATATATAATCTATATCTATACATAATAATATTATAAAGAGGAAAGATTCGATTGTTTGTATTGAATATAAGTAGGCTCCGAAACTACTGGACCGATTTGAAAAATTCTTTCAGTGTTAGGTAGCCCATTTATCTGGGAAGGCTATATAATATATAATCACGCTACGACTAATAGAAGCGGAAAGATGTTGCATAAACGGGAATAAAGTTATCAGGACCACGAGGGCGAAGCCGCTGGCGGGAAACTAGTTTATTTATAATATATTATTGTTCTAGCGGTTCTAATTATAGATGAATTTTGGAGTTGGGTGCTGTTTCTGATGATCCTTTTCACTATCAGGTTTTTATAGAAAGTTTATGTACCTAACTGAATAGTATGTAACGTAAATCATAAATACAGTTAGGTGCTATTTCTGGTGGTACCTGATGATCTAATAAAATTATAGCTAGTAGTGGGGTATTGGAAATAACTTAGTAAGCACCTAGTCTACTTAACAATGAAGAACCAACGAGTAAACTAGAATGGCGGTTATTCTATATTTAAACCGTTTGGGTAATGGCTGTGTTCTAGGAACCGTGAGTGATTCGGCGGCGGCGCGTCCGTGCGGCGCCTCGTGTATAAGTAATTGAAAAAAACAAGCGCTGGGGACGCCACGTTTGGCAACTGTAGGCCATAGGTCAACGAGGTACTAGACTGCTAATGGTACAAGCCTCCGCAGACAATCGCAGTAGCAAAGTTACATGTGTCCTGTGGGCTGACCCGCCGCGCCGCGTACACACTGTATCTATTTTAGTTGAGCACTTATGTAGTTTAGATATCGCTAAGTAAACCCGAACTCTATATAATAAATGACGAATCGGTTCTTTGATACAATCTTTAAGTTTTCTTTAAGGCAAGTACAAAACAAGCACCTTGTTTCAAAACTGTGCCGGTATGAAATGTTACGATGGCTCTTTGTGATGCTTTACCAGTAAAGAAACACATAGTTCTCCTGGAGCCGAATTCTAATTCGGTGAATTTTACATGAATATTTTGCCTCTTTCAGTAAATGCAACATGACACTTTCGCATTATTTGGCCTGATGGGGACTGGATTCATCCTTGTCTTGGGAGTTGCGCCCTAAAAGTGGGATCCGCACCATTATCTGGCACACCGCACATTATTAAGTAGCTATCTACAACCACAAAGAATCAAGCGTTAACATTTTGCCAGTTTGCAGTTTTTTCTAACAATGCCTGGCCACGCTTAATGAGCATGATACTGTGTCCACGAAATACAATAAAAAAATATCTAAATATAATATTGTTCTCAAGAATAGTAGTTTGCCATTTTTTTTAAGCAACCAGAACAGCTGTAGTGTTTCGAATTATTACATAATTCACGACACAACCCGTAGGAAGTGCGTATGAATTGTGGTCAACACACAAACCACACTGTACCTAATGTATAGGTAATAGGCAAGTCTGTATGCGTATGACAGTGAGGTCTCGAACTTTGCGGTTGGACTTTTTCAATGGTTTGTGGTGTGGCGTTGGTGCGTGGATCGAAGGCCGCTAGATGTACGCTTATTGCTTATACAATCCATGCTAACATTGTAAACGCTAAATAACTCTGTTTGTTTTTACCCTTTCACGCCTAAATCGCTGAACAGATTTCGATAATATTTGGCAAGAAGATATCTTATCTATAATTTACGACAAGGTTTAGACACACGACGCGAGCACAATCGTGGGAAATAGATAGTTTAATTTTAAAAATTACTGTTTCTTTAAAACTTGACTTACCTTGGCAGATGTGATGATGAATTTTGATTTCAGCATCTCCAAGAATTGTGGTACAAAGTTGTTAGTTGTTATTATCATTGATACAACTACGTTTCGAATTTAGTATATTTTGTGTTATACTTTCAGTCTTCAGTCGCTCCCTAGCTCGTTACTACCTGAGGGTGCTTTTTCAGAGCTGTTTCCCCGCGTGCGGCGCGGCGCGCAATAACATTAATATCAGGGGTTGCGGGGTAAGTCGTCACGAGTCGCAACCCTGCAACCCTCGCCCTGTCATAACACGGCTTTGTGAGATGAAGAGCTCTCGTCACGGCCGGCTTTACGCCTCTAGTTAAACCTCTTTATGATTTAAAGTATTTAATTATGGAGGAAATTTAAATCAAGTGAATGTAAACTTGAATGTAATTTTATGTATATTATTTTAATTCAGTTTGTTGAAGCTGGCAGACTTATCTTTTATTGTTTTGCACAAAGGTCTCTACTCAGACTGATTGACTAGACTGGCACTCTGGGATGTTATTATTTGATTTAAAGTATAGGTACCTATTTCTTGGCGACGTGGCGGCGTTACGTGGCGCCATTCTCATCGTGTAAGCTGTAAAATATTTCAACATGTGTCGAATTATTTAAAATACAGAATTTTCTCAAAATGGCTACTGTTCTTGATTTAGATAAAGCAGGCCAGTAGACACAGTAGATATATTAAATTCTGTGACGTATTTACGAAGCTCATATTTTATGTTTTGATCTGTTAGGTTTTAGTTAAAATAATGCCACTAACTACCAATATATTTAGAATTAATAAATTTACTGTAATGGTATTTTTTTAACAATTTCACCTAACTTATCTAAGTAGGTAATTAAATCCTAAATTAATTCAATAATGATCAAGATCAAACATATAGGCTGCGTTAGATTTAGAAACTAAAGTAATTAGCTAGAATGTGCATTTTCCTTATCACAGTTGTGACAAGTCGTGGATATTCCCAGCTCTACAGTAATAATAGTGGTGAGCACCTGTTCCGTGGTGCTCCCGACCGGATTCCTCTGCTTTCACATTCCCGCGGCGGCGTGCGGCGTGCGGCCGGTACAGCTCTGAATCATCGCGCGGAATGCGGACCGTGCGAACCGACCCGCGGCTATGCGGACCCAGTAGACACCCGGGGACATTCACTTTGCTATTACTACATGTATTATAACATTTTCGTCCTTTCCTTTTTATAATATTAGTGTAGATACAGCTTGGGTGGGCAGCATTTGGAAGACTGGAAGACGTATTGAACTGAAGTCGCGCCATATTCCGCAATGACTGAAAACCCGCCTGTGTGTTCTGCCTAATATGACTTATGGAGCTAAGACATGGACGCTAACCCAGGAGGCTGTAATAAGATTAAAGTTACCCGGAGAGCCATGGAGCGGATCACGATCATTGCTCGGCATCAAATTGCAAGGTTGACTTCCTAATTTATAACGATACGTCAACTAACGAAAATTTAAGTTGTGAGAAAACGTATCATGTAACTCAAATGCAGGTATATGGTATGGATAGGACATATGGCCAGGCGCGGTGATGATTGGTAGAGCAGGACGCTAACTGAGGTGGCCAAGAGGAGGAAAACGAAGCATCAGTCGTCCTGTAAGGTGTGTCGACGACATAGTAGAAGTCGCGGGTCCTACCTGGATGCGAGTAGCGCAGGACCGACGCAAATGGCAATGTTTGAGGGAGGCCTATACCCAGTAGTGGGATAAGGAAGGCTGTGGATGATGATGATGATAGACTTTACTGTTGGACTGCACGTTATTTGTCGCTAAGTAAATTATGTATTTTTTAAATATAACTTACCTATATGTAGAGATTTTATACTGAAACTTGCCTAAAAACGGCACTGCCATGCATGCAAAGAAAAGTAAAGCAAAATCGGAACCTGACTGAGTAGACTTTGCAATTTGAGTAATCTGACTTCGATCGCATAATGATTACGGATTTGATGAGATGTACGGCAAATCTCAGATGTTTTTTCATAACGTATCTAATAGGTAAGCACAGGAAATTAAACTAAGTGGTTGATTTCACCTCACTCCTAACCACTTGTATAATCACTGCGGAAAAACCGTTTCTTTTTTTAATTAATAACAGTAACTTCTTAGTATCAATAAATGTTTACTGATACCGTCAGCTAACATGTCAGTATCGCTCTACAGCGATAAAAATACAAAATTTTAATGAACGTACGAAAAAATTACGATTGATTGCGTTTGTCACCGACGAATATTTGGTTCTGCAGTTGCTTTTATAGGTTTAGTTACTGTGGCCAACTAAAAAAATATATAATCTGGATATAGGCTTGTCTCTTTGTATCCGTGTCCGTGATTAAGTGTGTGCAGTCAGGAGGGCGCGGCGACAAGAGGCGGGGCGCCGCAGGCCACGCCCGCCGGACGCTCCGCCTCTGTTCTGGGTTTCAAAACTCAAGTTACAAGAGATTGAGATGTTTACATGGCTTCAAGATTTGAGTTATTTGTGCGTGGCATTTTTCTTTTATGATAAACGGACACGATCCCCCATCCTGGTATTCAATATTTACCTAAGTACATGCTTTGTCCAGCTCTGGACTAGTGATTAGTAAACTAGCTAGTAAATGACGTACAAACCATCATAAATAAGTTCTACGCCTTGATATTTTAGACTTGAATTTTAACTCACATTAAAAAAAAAAATAGGTTACGATTATAAAATGTATGATTTCATGTCAAATAGATACTTAGAATTTGTGCAAAATTGTAATACGACAATAAATGTAAACATTGTGACAGCGTAGCGTAGAACTTTCTAGTAATCGCAGAGCTGCCCGGCCGCTACGGCGTAGCCAACCCGTCTGCTCATACCGCTACGCCAGCTACGGCGTCGTAGCAAACTAAAATATTTGTTTTGTCTGTATGCTTGTGATTGCAACAAATTGCGGTAGCTAGAACTATTCTTCGTTAGTACTTTGAAGTGTCTATTAACTTTAAAAGCCACACACTAGACTACACAATTAATCTGATGATGACTTGTTCGCGGGCCGCGGCATAGAATTTATAACATATCCGATATCAACAAATTTTAGAAAATATTGACCCATATTTTGCTATTCGAATTTTTGTTGTTGCTTGTTACGCTATTTCCCCATCTACTGATTTATTTTAGGCTAGTTTGTAAAATATATATATTCTGAGTTAAAATCAAAGACAGGAAAATCCCTAAATTGAAAAGGGAGTTATTGAAAAAAACCTCGCAATCTTAGTAAGAGTAAGTCGCTGCCGCTTATGGCGTGCACCACGCGCCCTATTTCTAAGAAGGAGTGGTATTGTCGCGGTCCGCCATCATGTATCCTCACAGTGAGTGCGGCCGCCGCACAGGACGACCGACGCCGACCCGCCGACCTCCAGCGCGACAGCGCGATGACCTGCGCCCGCATATACAATCATACAAATAGTTAACACTTGTGTTTATAACTCAGAACTTCCTGCTTACGAAGTAATAGGTGTCTGGAGGTCGATTAGCACATCTGCATATAAATAACCTTTTTTTAATATGCAGTTTAATTTAACTAGGTGCATTTGGATATCAGTATTTTACACGGAGCGACTACAAGCCTTTTTTCAACTAAGTTGCAACAAGGGCTGATCAGCCTTCGAGTCAGGGGGGGTCAACCCCAACCTCCAACCAGGATAGGCTCTATAATTAGGATCTAAAATAAATTTACTAAGACCGCCGAGTCACGTGGGTTCTAGTCAAGTTTCAGCCAGGATGGGCTCTAGAAATATGGTCTAAAATGTATTTATTATGAAAAAAAAATATCAATAATAAGTCGAACTAAGCTCAGGCGGTCATGATCCCTGCCAACCGAAATTAATCCAAACCTAAGTTAATTGCAAAGTTTTTAAATGCTCGTATTTTTTGTCAAACTAATAAATGATATTAACAGATTAAAATCGAAAATATATTTCTGATTACTAATAAAGCCTCGCACAAATAATTGAAATAATAATTGTAAGGTAGAAACAATTAATCCGGTATTTCTGATCATATTGATTCATTAGGTATTACTTACAACACCGGCCCGAACTGACCGCGGCTTTACGATACTAAGGCCGACACTTATGTTTAATGGCCATAAATTAATTTGTGACGCTTATTTTATTAACGACTAATAACATTAGGGCCGCGATTCCTGTAACCGATCATGATTGGGTCCGGATGCTGCAGGTACTACGAGATTTTATTTGTTTGTTTTGGTACGGGGCAGGTAGCGTAGTGTGGGGGTATATGGAACTGGGTTGGTGCCTACCTATCTGTGCTCGAGCTTAGCTGCGACTGGACATAATTATCATTCTTAAAATTATTTGAATATTATCTTAAAAGGGCAAACATAAATCCCTTAGTTGATTCAATATAAGCAACCAATAATTGGTATTGGTATTGGAATTCTCTACTTATTCATTAAAACTCAAAAACAATATCTAAGACGCGTACTAAAAATTGCTATGATCTGTAATAACTATAACAATTCACATTGAAACGAGTAGACTCATCAATGGAAACCTATAACTTTCTCATCAGATAGTGGATATCTTGACACGTCGTCATTACTTGACCTGCCTCCCTCGAGGGCAGGCGAGGCCAGGCCGGGCGGCGCCGCCGGGGGCGCGCTATATTGGCCGCGCGCCGCGGGACGCCATGCATAATGCATGCGCGGCGCGGTGGCGCATGCATTATGAAACAACCCCTGAACTTATCTCACTTCCATTAAATTGTTGTCCCCAAATTGTTTTTTTAAGTAATGTGTATAAATGCTACCTTTTATTGCAAGTTAAATTACAATTACCACTAGATCATAGAGACATGGAAACACACCCGTCTCTATAGGAAGAGCAAGAATAAGTATAATGTAACTTTTCTAACATTGATAATTTAATTATTTGCTCTTTATTGCTATTGTACCGTTAGCTAACTCCATCCCTAACTTTTTATAATTTATACCGATACTTTACCGTTCATGATAGAAAAAAATATTATGGTGTAGTTTCAGGGAATTAACATATCTGGCCGCATTCTACTGATCAACCTCGTTATGATCCGCGCCAACACTTTGGAAAAACATGTAAACAAATGAATGTCCACCCACTGTTGGTAGCGGCCGCGGTGTGACGTGTAGGTGGAGCCTTGTACATTATGCTCATATGTTTATAACTGTATTATTTTAGTTCTACAACATCAGAAAACTAAAAATAGACGGATCCTGGATTGAACTGTGTTTATCTCATTATAAATAATTAGTAAAGTGGGATTTTTGTTTGTGTATTCTGGTAACTTATTGTTTTGCTTCACGGATGTTACGGAGCACATAATAACATTCCTACAGGTGCACTATTTTGTGTTATTCATCAAAATCGTGTATCCTACGCATTGTACGAATAATTTATGAAATCTTTAACTCGAAACAGATGTTTATATTTAAAACTTTGAAAATCGGTTATGCACAGATTTTGGTAGTGATGTACACCCACAGCACATTATTATACATTATTAGTATTCTGTAAAAGACGTATTAACGTCTTTTTAAATATGATATATTTCTAATTAAAGTGACGATGGGTATAGGTTCTAGGTAGGTGTAGGTTCCTTCCTCTCAGTGGGTTAGCCGCCTGCATAAACCACGTCTTCAAAGAGTAAGGATTCCAAAAAAAAAGGTCCCATTGGGTCGAAGTGTTGCTGGCTACACCGGCCCCCATAGCAAGATAAAGATAAAGACGGTGGGTGACGTATGAGCCTTTTCACCCGGGTTTGTAATATAGGTGGCTCACCGTGCACCGGCTCACCGGCTCTGTGACGCAGCGGGTCGTGTTCATTACTCCGCGCCCAGCGTGACGCTAAGCCACACTCCACGCTCACAACACGCACGGGATATACTAGGGCGGCGGGGTTGACACTGTGTTGTGTATTATGACGTAATGGGTTATGATAATTATTATGAAAGTGACGTTCTATTTTGAACCAACTTGAAAAAAAAACGTGCCTACTTGTACTATTCTCCTATCAGAGGGCATTTTAAGGTGGAAGTAAGAATCTAAGTAAAATGACAAAAACCGAAAGCCACTAAGCCGAACAAGTCATCGACAATGATCTCGTATATGGGTGAATTGCGCAAGCAAAAAAAATACACGGCAAACCTGAGAACGGTAGTGCAATGTGCTGATTTTTAATTTTATAAATTTTTCCTCAATAGTTTAAGTACTCCTCTACCTTGACAAAAAAATTCATTGATTTCTACCCTTTAATATACCAAAAAAAATAATTATAAAGTGTTATTTTATCATCACGGTGGCCTGTCCCGAACCCAATTCCGTTCATAAAATACCTTCCCCTGCAAATACATTCGTAATATGGATTTAAATCGATTTTGATATCATTAAATTATTACATATTCGATCAAATAAAACTATTTTTGTTTCTTTATCTTCTTTCTCATGGATTTGACAGGCAGTTAACTTTTGTCTGGAAAAAAGTTATCATTTCAGAGGACAGTAAGTTTTAGTAGAATAGCCACGTCAACATTGCGTTGTTACGCCCCTCTCACCTTTCCTCACTTCGGATCAATCCGGCTCAAGCTCTCGGCGCAAACGCACCGGTCCCAACGTCTTGCCGTTTCCCGCCAAAAAAGTAATTTTATCATTTCAGTAATAAGGGGACAAAAATAGTTTCATTTCGGTGGCTGATATATATAAAGTTTTAGAGATACTTATGTCAGATACAAAGTCATAGTTTTGTAATGTAGGTACTTTTACCTAGAGTGTAGGTTAGATTATTCGGGTGTATGTATAGTAGTGTATGTATTCGGGTGTATTTAAATATATAAAATATATACATATATCTATCTATTTAGTACATGTATATATTTTAGATACACATTTGTTCGGCTCAACGATGATGTGATGCGTGTGTAAGTCACCACAGTGTAGATTATTATTTCTAGATACTAATTGTCAACAAAATAATTACTTCGAGGGTGTACCTTCATTATAAGTGCCTTACCTTTATTTTTATATAATTTATTATGAGTACTGAATTACCAAAGATTATATAAGTAAAGGAACAATTCATTAATATCATAATAAACATTACATAATATCATTCTTTGAGGTTATTAAGTAAAACCTCAAAGAATGGTATATGTAATACTAACTGTAATTCTGTATATTAATTATGATATTAAAATAACTGTCTCAGTGTTTATCTAAAATTTGTGAAAATCAAACCTAACAAAGTACGGAACCCTGGCTGCCCGGCACAGTTGTTCTTAACTGTATCATTTCGGTGGATTTATTTCATTCCGGTGCACAGTCTATCATTTCGGTGGTAATTTTTATCATTACGGTAGACACTTTTCATTTCAGTGGACTCTTAAAAATTCATCGGTAAATATTTATGTAAGTTTTGATGATATTTAATGTCCACTCACGCACAATGTTACAAAATAGGCTAAAGTTTTATTTGTCACTAAAAATATGTAGATAACATTGAAATAAAAAAATCCCACCGAAATGACACATAAAAATCTCTTGTTGAAATTCACCCATATGATGATCACCAAGACTTTCTAGGTGTTACAGTAACAGTACATGTTTGACGACGTCTGTGGTCTAGTGGTTCGAGTACCGGACTGCTGATTACGATGTCGTGGGTTCGATTCCTACAAGACATAAACATTTATTGTGATGAACTTAATTGTTTGTGTTTGTCTGGGTGTTTCTTATATATTATAAGTATGTATTTACAAAAAAAAAGTATATAAGTATTATATCCATTGTCTAGTACCCATAGTACAACTCTGCTTAGTTTGGGACTAGATGGTGCTGTGTAAAAAATGTCCCAGGATATTTATTTATTTATTTATTATCTCTGGAAAAGCAATTAGTACTAGTAGTTCTTTGTAACATTGCTATTTATAAAGTGCAAACATTCAGCCCTTTACCTTACTCGCGTAATCGCGTCTATAACTCGCAAGTTAAACCGTGCCCCTAGATAGACTTGATCGCTTAATGTTCATACAATCTCTGTGACATGTTCCGCACAGCATCCCGCCCGCCCTCGTCGGCGGGGGCGGCGCCTCGTTGTCTCTTCCGCCACATTCGCGCGCTTCCGGTGCCGCATCCGGCCGCATATCCGGCTTCCGCGACATTGTCTTAAACATTTTATAAGTTTAGTGAAAATTTATAACAGAGTTTTATCAGAGGGGTTATATCATTCCAGATTGGAAATTTATAATTTAAATTAAATGACTGATATAGTGCTTATAGTTATTATTTTTTAATAAGCAGTGTTTAAAAAAAACAATAATAATTAACTAAAAGTGTGAAGTAAAATGTGATACTAATTAACATAAACTCAAAGATGTTGTGGTTGAGCGCCAGCGAGCACCGCCGCTTCCAGCACCTGTGCCACGGTGAGACACCTCTCAGTATATATTCTACATGACGTCTGTACTAAAATAAATCCATGAAGAATCTGGCGTTACACGGGTCCATATTTTCGATGTTTTTGTAATCACACCCCATCTCGTACATCAATAACTAGCTTTCCGCCAGCGGCTTCACCCGCGTGGACTGGGTATTTTCTATGTCACCCGGGGATAGTGTAGCTTCCTAACGGTGAAATAATTTTTCAAATCGGTCTAGTAGTTTCGGAGCCTATTCAACAAATTCAAACAAACAATCAAATATTTCCTCTTTATAATATTAGTAAGATATAGATAGGAGTAATATTCTTAAGATAAGTTTTAGTTAATAAATAAATTATCTTAAATAGTCTTAGATAAATAAAAATAAGTAATGCATGGAAGAAAAATATACTGATCAACGTATAGCTGAAACCACTGGGTCTAGAAAGTCATGAAATAAGAATGAAATGCACAAATGTTCCTTAGGTGTGCAGAAAGGATTTTTGGACATTCGCACGGATATTGGGAAAAATTGGATGAACGCGAGTTACATATGTATAGGGGATATATTTATGTCTGTGAATTCCCCGCAACACAGGAACTGTCATATAAAAACATATGCGTAAATATATAATTGATACATAAAAATATATACGGTGGATGAAGATTCTATTGGTATGTTAGAAGTACTGTGAGAGGAATGAAAGTGTTATTTACTTCTTTTATTTACATTACTTTGTTTTGTAATTTTAATTTTTAAGTTTGTTAGTGTATGTGTATTTTTTAATTTTAGTGGGTTTAGTACGGTGCCTACGCTGTAGAAATTAATTAAATAAATAAATAAATAATACGTGTAGTGTTTTGTAATAATTAAAAACCTTGTAGACAGCGATACCTTGCGTAAATCGAAAGGTCACTTCATACTTCTACGTTAAATAAGCATTATTGAGCATTCTAAGTGATACCAACACAACTATCTACATATATTTACTTAATATCATAACAGTGTTGCGTGTACTTGTTGCAGACCCGTATGGCGCGCTGAGCGGGTGCGCGCGCGCCTCGGGCGGGCAGGTGCAGCTGTGGCAGTTCCTGCTCGAGGAGCTGGCGGCTGGCGCGCCCGGCATCTGCTGGGAGGTACGCATCTACTGCTCACTCACAACTCTCAATAGACGATACCTGATCTGGAAGGGTGTCTAGTATCCATCACTTGCTAACAAAACAATTGTGAAGTTAGCAATAACAACTATTCGCCTAAGTATATGTTTAACTAGTTTGTTTGCCCCGCAGGGCCCCCCCGGCGAGGGCGAGTTCCGCCTGTCGGACCCGGACGAGGTGGCGCGGCGCTGGGGCCGGCGCAAGCAGAAACCCAACATGAACTACGACAAGCTGTCCCGCGCGTTGCGCTACTACTACGACAAGAACATCATGAGCAAGGTAGCTCTCTATGCACACAATATTATTACAGTCCCCGCACTAAGGGGCATACCCTGTACCCAGGGCACTTACAAAGCACCGTCTAGTCCCAAACTAAGCAATTTATAATATGGGTATTGGACTAGACTGGATTTAATAATACTTATAACACTCTTTTTGTAAATACATACTTATAATACGTAAGAAACACCCAGAGAAACACAAACACTTATATTCATCACATAAATACTTCCAGTCCGCTGATCAGCAGTCCGGTACTCGAACCACTAGACCACAGACGTCGTCAACCGTATCACAGACAGACCCAAGTCCACCCAAAGTCGAAATAAATATCTATGGAACACCCAAAATATTGTTGAGAATCGTACTCACGACACTCCGCACAAGAGTGTCGTCCATATTTAATTTTGTCCGGAAACCGATAGATATTAGTTTCTGGAAATTCTACTAGATAGGTATTCTAATAGTGTAGGTACTTGGCCGTGAGAAATAAATAGATCAGTGTATCGACGCGACACGAGTAAGCAGATATACTTGCACGTTATCAGTTTTTCTCTTAGTATTACATATCTAAGCGCCGACGCAACGCGACGGTATGAAGGTCGACATATTATTATCAAAACATTGTAGGATTTATGTATTTGTAACATCTGGTTTAGCGTGAAAAACTAAATTAAAATAAATAAATAATTAAACAGTTGCTTTTAATGTTTGCGACGCCGGTTCGAGATCCTTCATCACATCACTACATATTATAAAACAAAGTCCTCCGCTGCGTTTGTCTGTCTGTCTGTTCGCGATAACCTCAAAAACTACTGCACTGATTTTCGTGCCGTTATGACTAATGGATAGAGTGGTTCCCGAGGAAGGTTTTAGTGTATAAATATTATAATTTGTCAAGTTTTTGTATACATTTGCATTGGCTAGAATATAAATGGCCAAGCGGGTGACATTATAAAACAAAGTTCCCGGCCACGCCTGTCTGTTTGTTCGCGATAAACCAATACACAGAGTAATTCATGAGGAATGTTTAGGTGATGGCGTTTTCGGAAATTCCCACAGGATGGGATCGTTACCATGGGCTATAGGAACTACAGTCTGTATGTATTTCAAGTTTAAAACTAGATCTTTACTAAGATTGCCAGGAGTTGACTACTTAGTAACAGATAAGGGTTTTGCTGATTAAATACTGGCACTGGTTTACGAATGATCCACGAGCTATACATACATACATTTGGCGAATAACACATATTTTTTTACACTGCCTCATTAGTCTAGTACTAGTGACTAGTTCTAAGCGCGACTGCTATAATAGAAACCTAACATTATTGGTTCGATTTCCAGGTTGAGCAAATGTTATTGTGATTTTCTATGAAATTCTTAGTAAGTACCAGCTCGGAGTTTGAATTGAACCACCGGCAGACTAAACTGATAAAATCCGTAAAAAGTAGTTTTTTTCAATGTCTTATATTCGCAAAGTGTCAGAATTATAATTATTTATCCTGTACGTAAATAATTATTCAGGTGCACGGCAAACGCTACGCGTACCGGTTCAGCTGGGCGGGGCTGGCGGCCGCGTGCCAGGCGCAGGCGGGCGACGCGCCGCCCTACTGGCACTACCTGCCGCCCGCCGCACATGCGCACCAACCGCCGCCGCCGCCACCACACCCGCACGCCACCACGCACTCACACAGCGACCAGCCGCCGACCACGCAGTAGTCGCTACCGACTTATCAAGTCTACCGATTCGAGTGACGGTCGGTCCGGGTCCACCAGCCACTCCGCCACAAGTAGCAGAAACTGGTGAACACCACAACCGTAGACCATGGAATAGTTAGGATGCATGCAGTACCTACAACATAAAGACGCGCTACTCTGTACTCCGCGGCATACACAAAGTGCTACGGCGTAGTACGCGAAAGCTCAAGAAAGTGCTACGGCGTAGTACACGGCATAGCATAAAGTGCTACGGCGTAGTACGCAAAAACCCAAGGATCTGCTACGGTGTAGTCCTTGGAAGTGTTACGGCGTAGTACGCGGAATAGTAAATGTGCTTAGGCGTTAACGCGAAAGCTCAAGGAAATGCTACGGTCTAGACCTAGAAAGTTCAAGTAAGTGCTACGGTGTAGTTAGTACGCGGCATAGCATAAAGTGCTACGGCGTAGTACGCGAAAGCTCAAGGAAGTGCTACGGCGTAGACCTATAAAGTTCAGGGAAGTGCTACGGCGTAGTCCTCAAAAGTTCAGGGAAGTACTACGGCGTAGTACGCAGCAAGAAGGTACATAGCTGAATTTGGTGAATAAACGTGATGCATACCGTGGGCATTCGTCATGTCTTAAGTACTAATAACAAGCAGCAGAGATACTCCCCAATTAACAATTAATGTTTCAATCAAAAAGTATTTGTATACAATTGTGTAAAGAATTTTGCTACGTCATGGATACTTCCGAAGGAAATATGCACTGCATGTTATTGTTATATATTTTTAGTCGATTTTTACAAGACACATTACTGTAAGTTTAAGCTTGATTTTGTTTTAGCGACTCAGATTTAGTTTGTTGCACCAATTCGCTAAGGCGTTAATTAGCCAAACTTTTGTTTGTAAACATTCTGTTTTTAGACTGTGAGCCAAGTGTTTATCAAAAATTTCGTGTAAACTGTAAACTAACATAAGTAAGCCAAAATTTTTTTGGAAGAAGAAAGCTGAGAAACCTATGTAATTTATTCAGCTTTTCTATTTAGCGCGAACTATTTAGTTAAAATATCGCATATTTTATTGCCATTGTTGTATAAGAAATTCTACGGTCTGGGTCTGTCTGTTTCTCTGCTTACTTCTTATGACCCATACCACAGATTTTCATACGGTTTTCACTATTAAAAAGAGCGATAAACTAGGAAGGTTTACGAATTTTGTGTATAAGTATAATTATCGTACCATTGACACGAAGAAGAAGAAGAAGTGCACCCGCGCGATGCTGGGGTGGTTCGCTAGTATTATTCTTGACTCAGATTTTGATAATTAATTAGATTGTAAAAGAAGTTAGTTGTAATAACAAATTTTGTATTTTTATAAATTTAGGAACATAGTTTGCCACTGTTGTTGTTGTGTTGTCACTCCGCCATTGTTAGCCAACATAATTATGGTTTAATAAAAATAATAATTACACTTATATAATTATTTTCAAGATAAGTATCATATCAAATAAATTAAGCAGTACGTACTTAACAATTTGCATAATGTTTGACGTCAGCTGACCGACGCGACGTTTACAATCAGATAATAAATGTTGTTATTT
The DNA here is from genome assembly GCA_946251955.1 of Acronicta psi. Lineage (NCBI taxonomy): Eukaryota > Metazoa > Arthropoda > Insecta > Lepidoptera > Noctuidae > Acronicta > Acronicta psi. The sequence continues at coordinate 332,194 of OX276475.1, read as the reverse complement.
TTATGTTTCGTCTCGATGTTATTGTTGTTGTATCACATTATATCTTAAGTTAAGTAGGTGTTTAGTATTTGACCTGAATACCTAATACGTTATTTTGTAATTGACATGTTCTTTCATTATATAAGTAGTTGTTATTTATAAACATTGGTACGGCCAATATTAAGTATCTCACCCGTTCAGTTTAATTTTGATAAAACTAATATCTAAGGTCAAAAGCAATACCTATATTTTATGTACGAATAACGTTGCGTGTACTTATACAACTCTTTAAGCGGTACACCGAACGCTTGACCGGCCGCAGCCGGTTGGGGTTGACAGGGCAGGGAAAAGGAAAGAAAGTGCAGTGTTCAGTTATTATAATTATGGCGTATGAGCTGCTTCACTGACGGCGAACTATTCATTAATTTATCTTTTAATATTTACACTTTTTAACGCGAAGTATTAACAACGCACTTGTCCAGTGCACTATGCGTTATGTACCTCGCTCTGTGTCCTGTGCTATGTAGGTTGTACTTTAGGTTGTGATTCTTATCTTCTATTTATGATAAGACACGTACGACGGTGTTAAAGTTACCTATTTTTATTATCACTTATTTTTTATCGTTTCTGTATTAAGGACTAACAAAAGTAGTGCAGGTAAATATATTAAGAGTAACTATTATAATCGCATGATCGCAACGCTTTGTTGGGATTTTTGAGGAAAGAACTGTAGCTTACTGGCGTATTGCTAAAACAATCTGTTGATACTCGTATGTATCTATACTAAACACGAATCAATAAAATATCAACATCAGCCATTTAAATAAGAACTATTTCTACCGCATGTACACAAAGTTAACCCGTGTGAAATGCTGTGACAATGCTGATGGCTTATTCTCACAGTAGTTTTGGGCATTTCTGGGTTCATACAGAAACACTCGCTACTGTTTCGAAGTGTTTCTTTTTCTTTTTCATAACAGTACAATTTGTTTCTGATTTATAAAATAGAATATTTTTTTAATTTAACCTCAAAATGTACACCTAAGTACAAGTTGGGTCATCGTAGCAAACGTACAGGACGTTGGCTACGTGTAAGATGTAAGATGTGATGTAGTATTTAAAAAAAATATGATGTGATGATATAATGCTATATGAATATGATACTATCGTGGGATAAATATTGTCACATAAGTACACTACGGGCGCAAACGAAACTCGCGTGACGTGAAGCAGAAAGGTCTAAACGACAATGATCACGATTCCTGCCAGGTACCGAAACCGACGGCGACCATCTACCCTTATCACGGTTCTTGTGCACTACCCCGAGCGAAACGTAAGCCGGTTGTATCAAATAATGAAATAAATGTGGGTAGATTTCTATACAATTAAACAAAGATTACCTACATTATGTCTTACAATCTGTATTATGTAAGAATTCCTTCCAATAAAGGATTAAATTTACACTACTTATCTTGTAAATATCCCATAACTTACGCGTACTATGCGCTCCACGAAATATTTTGCAGCCGTATATCACTACCGACGCCATGGCTGCAGATGTATTAACAAACACACACTGCATTCTATCCACGCGGCGCGATTTCGATTTTCGAACCGTGTACGAGTTTGACATTTTGTTTTTTTATTGTTTTTTTTTAATTATGGCACAACAACAATTAGTCACAATAACGTTTACGGGATCGCAGTCCTATACGGTAATTACAGTGAACTTGTCACTTAGAGGCGTGCACATACATAGTTAATTTCGAAATAAAATTAATCATTTTCTAATTATTTTGACACCATAATATGTATACAAGTACCAAATAACAATGAAATTATAAAAATAAAATACAATTTGATATGGTCATTAATTAATTTATCACGTGATCTAGTGTTAACAAATAGAAAGTCGGTACAAAGAAAAAAGTTGGACGTCTGCAACTACAAAATAAGAACGCTTTGTTGTTATTGCCATACTTTTTCGATAATCACATAATAATATGTATGATGTGCGTAGACCGTGATTTAATTAAAGCAATTTGCTACATAATAATAGACAAGGCATAATTATCGAATCTGTAGTGTCATATAGATTCCAATGCCAACTTGATCAAGGAACATGAAAGGAACATGAAAGGGTGGGAAACGGTACACACAGACCTAGAGTGCTCACAGGCTGTATAGAGCAATTCCTCAGAATTTGTACTTACAATTTATTATTGAATCACATTTTGATTTAATTGACAGCCATGCTTAATATTTTGTATAATTGTTATCTACTATCAGCCGTTAGGTAGATATAATGTATATAACTTGTATATAAATTATGTGCCGTGTACCTACTATTTACTTTTACACTAGATTCTATTTCTAGGATGTTAGTCTTAGAGGAGCTTATTTTATGTTATGTTGTTCCCTTGTAAAAGGAATTTAATTTTGCTGTTACAAATAAAGTAAGGCCTGTTCCACCACTTCTACAAAAATGGAACAAAATTTGTAATTAATTTTATTGTAATAAAACTACTTTTTACGGATTTTATCGCGCTATATTGATATTATTTTAATCTAATTAATTTTATTGTTTTTTTTAAGGTTATGTTTCCATCGACGAACATTCGATGATTTTGAAAAAAAAATTGTTGTGTTGTAATAAAATAAAATAAATTTTGACATTAGCTGCCAAGTATTTTTTTTGCTTTTTTTTAATTTGAAGGGAACTTAATATGAGATGGTGAAACAGGCCCTAAATGTTATAACTGCTAAATTAGTTTTGGTCAATATTCCGTTGATAATGTAATGAGAGTATAATGCGTAATATATAACGTAGGTAACGTTGCATCGCGATAACTATTAATTTATGATATTTAATTACGGAACTAAATATCATAAATTAATACTTATCGCGATGGTTTGAGTTGATGTCAGCCTCAGCCGGGCAGGTGAGACGGACGCCGGGCGGTGAGGTGAAGCTCCTAAAATCATAAAATTATAATAATTGTTAAATTATGTAGTATTTTAGAATTACAATTTTTTTCCTAATTAATTATAGGTATCACGCCAATTAAGTTGTAGCTATAAATGCTGAAAATATTTTTATATGATTTTTTATGATACGTAGATTTATGTTTATGTATTTGACAGTCTCCAGTACAAGGACTTTTATATAAAACAATTGATCATAATCTACAGTTCGTCACATGTGCCACAGCACTTCATATTTGAATAAACGCGGTGTTTGGATAAAGCATATTATGTGCCCACAATCCCATCTAACGAATAGTCTTCTTAACTTTTTTACTTTTTCTCAAACACGTAGAATTTAAGTTGTTTCTACTTACGGAACATAGGCATATAACTTACTTAACTCTAAGGAAGTAGTATATAGTTATTACTTAAATACCAACCAGACAAATTGTAGACTAGTAAATTGTAAGGAACTATTCGTGTTGTATGTATATTGTATATACGTATGTACTTAATAAATTATATCAAAACCATTACTTGTCCCAGTGTCGTGTTAATTGAAAATAAATGTTATCTTGTACATTATTTGTTTTGCTTTACTTTGGACAAGGAGCTCACATGGAATCTACACGCTAAAAACGTGTCTGATAAAGCAATGAGAGCTTTTAATATGTGTAGATCAGCATACGGAAAAGTCTGGGGCCTTAAACCCAAAATACTATATTTTATCTACACTACTATGGTGCGCCCCATAATGTCCTATGGCAGCATCGTGTGGTGGCCGAGGACAAAACTGACAACATGTGTTGGAGAACTAGGCAAACTGCAAAGAATAGCCACTACGGCAATCACAGGAGCGTTCAAGACTACGCCGAACAAGGCGCTTGACATATCACTGAACTTGAACCCTCTTCATATCTTCATAAGAACGGAAGCAATGAAGGCCTTACACAGGCTAAAGGTAACAGGTGTATGGCATAGCAACATGCCGATCACAAAGCACACAAGAATGGAGCTTGACAAAGAACTCCTAAGGAAGATGAACATGCCGAATGACGCAATGACGTCAATAAAAATCTTCAAAAGGAATTTCAAAACGTACGTCCCCACAAGGGAAGAATGGAAACAAGGACTGTCGCCAAACACGGACAGCCTAATATGGTACACAGACGGCTCGAAAACAGAATCTGGTACTGGAGCAGGAGTTTACTCAAAGTCGCAACAAATATGGAGCAGCTTAGGTAAATTCACCACGGTCTTTCAAGCTGAGATGTATGCCATCATCGCTTGTGCAGACGAAAACATAAAAAGGAACATAGAAAATAAAAAGATCTATATTCTAAGTGATAGTCAGGCATCAATAAAGGCCCTAACTTCTTACAAAGTTAACTCCAGACTGGTCCTCAATGCCATTAAAACGCTAAACAGGCTTGGCCGCAGGAACAATCTGCAGTTAGTATGGGTTCCGGGGCACCAGGGCATCGAAGGAAACGAGAAGGCTGACGAGTTAGCTAGAACAGGATCAGCGAATGCAATGATTGGACCAGAACCATGCATGGGGCTACCAACATGCACCATTAAAAAGGCCTTACAGGACTATGCCGATATGAAACGCATAGAGGAGTGGAACAACAGCCTAGGGTTAGAACACTCACGACGTTTCCTCGGCTGCAGCACCACAAGAGTCTCGAAATTCGTTCTGAGCAACAGAAGAGACAAAGCCCGAGCTGTCATTGGAGCTCTTACAGGGCACTACACCACTAATGACATGCTCCATAAAATGAAGCTAGCTTTGAACAATGACTGCAGAGCCTGTGGTGAATTCAAGGAAACTATGCAGCACATCCTGTGCGATTGTGACGTCCTGGCGACGAAACGGATGAGTCTTCTCGGCAACGGGTACCCGAAGCCGGAAGATTTTAGGTTCCTTCCTCTCAGTGGGTTAGCCGCCTTCGTAAACCACGTCTTCAAAGAGTAAGGAATATACGGTAATGGGGACAACACAAAAGATCCCATTGGGTCGAAGTGTTGCTGGTTGTACCAGCCCCCGTAAGACAAGATAGATAGATTTGTTTTGCTAATTTTTATTTGGTGTTGCGCCTGGTTCCTAGATGAACGTGTGAAAGGATGTGTGCCGTTATCAATGATGTTATTATAACTACAGCAGTTATAATGTGTATGACTGTTTGTTTTAAATCATAAGTATGAATTTCGTAATTCCCTTATTTGTTTAATGTAAACTGAAATATGGACAAAAAAGTTGTTTTGGTGTTGTTTGAATACATATTAGATATTATACATTTATAACAGTGAATAAAAATTGACTACTAAGAGAAAGTAGGGTACTTACTCTATGGTTAAAAATGCTGTATAGCAAATATCTCAATCTCAACCATCCAAACATTATAATTCAGATGCAGAAATTCAAATCAGCTGCAGCGCAGATGTCTCTAAATTATAATGTATCGAACAGAGCTGCAAGTCAACAAATGTAAGGAAAAGTACAACATGTTTTAATAAAATGTTATACAAAAATACAATGTAGCGGCGCCTGTCCTTGTGAGGGCGGATATCGCACCGATAACGTGCCCACGCGCAGCGCTACCAGCGGGGGACGCAACCGTTGGTACCACATTGTTTCACTATATAATTATTTACTCATACTTTTTACGAACACTCGTCTTCGGTGGACCTCCACCAAAGTTGCGGTTAAACAGACAAAACTCGTTCCTGGGGCAAACTGAGTTCAACAACTCAGTTTGCCCCAGAAACGAGTTAGATTGGTGGAACTAGATTTATAAAGATTATGATAAGATCGGAGATACGTCACGACGCAACACCAACACAACAACATTAAGGGAAGCCTTTCCTTGCAGTTAAAGAATTGTACCTAAGTATACTTACTTTCTACTTTAATGGAAATATTAATAACTTATGTCTATTTAAATTTTCTATATCTCAATTTTATATTTTGAGATATTTCAGAGAATACCGTACGATGTCACGCGAGGTTTGAAAAAGCACTGTTTACATCAGTAACTGACTACGAAGGTACAGGCGTTATAAGTGTAATCACAGGCTTGAACGGTACCAAATTGTAAATTTCATAAAAGTTCCGGTGAAATAACTGGAACAAGATGAGGTCAAAATAACAGACAATGTAATGAGTAACTCCAACAACTGCAGTCTACAAGATACGTCTGCGTCATAAGTCTGCGGTTCGTACATTGGCATTAGGCACCGGGTTAGTTAGGCCATCCATGGCAGTTTGGGGACCTGCTTTTGTTTTGTCCGTATGAAAGAGACGAAACTGCAGGTAGCGTTATGCTAGTTGCCATCTCAGTAGAGTGAAAAAAAATAACCATCTCGTGATTATCCATTATCAAATCAGGTAATTCTAATATTCAAAATAGAAATAGGTCAAGTAATGAGCTCTACGAAACTCACATTGTAACTACGAACGCCAAAAGCCTCCTACCGTTGACTTCCACTTTCTTATTTACAGGTAGGTACGAAGTAAGATGTGTTCCTTACACCACCTTACTAATTATACTTCAAACTATCATCGTATTGTAACAAAACGATTAGGTATTATGGAAGATACTACTTCAACATTCAGATTTCTGTGGAGATGAACTGGCATAATAAGTAATTAAATAAGTAATTTCACTGTACATTATTGTATTAGGTAATATAAGTACCTGTAAAGATAGTGTATGTTATGAATATAAATAAATAAATAAATAAATAAATTTTTCGCTCAATTGTAGCCCAAGGTTGTGTGTCCCTGCGTGGCAGTGGTTGTGCAGACTTGTACGCTGTCCACCGACTTGGACACCAGTTACAAAATGGCGTCGCGGCCAGCTACCCTGCTCACTGCACTGCTGCTGTGTTTATACGGTACACTCTTGTTATCTTTGGTATCGGCAACAAACTACATCTCTTGTGTTGTCTATTTACCTGTGTTTCAAGTGTTTTTGTGGTGTTTCTATTGTACTTATACGTGTTCCAGGAGCGTCGCCAGCATGGTGTCTGTGCGACAACGCGACGCAGCTGTCAGTGCAGGTGGACACGCTACTGGCGGAGTACGACCGCGAGGCCGCGCCGGACACGCGCGTCGTCGTGGAGGTCGCGCTCGACGTCAAGCACGCCACCATAGACCAGCACCGCGCCGACATGAGGCTCCTGGCTGACCTCAAGATGGTAAGCTAGCAGTCAATCAGTAATATTCACAAGGCTACCGCTCAGTTTCTGATGGAACATGCACATTTCTGGTTTTATGCAATTATACAGTATGCTTGTTACGTCACTCACGGTATAAATGCTAATAGTCCCTGCTTCTTTTTCCTCTTCGGGTACCTCTCCATTACCGGAGGTAGACCGTCAGCTCAGCGAACTTCTCCTGATCTTGTGCCAAGTGGAACAGAGTCACAGATCTACCTAAATCATAATGTGTGTTATTCACTTGGATAACTTAAGTAGAATACGTTGAGATACGCCTACTTTTTTATCACTATCTACGCTAAACGGATGAGCAGTTGTTATCCATTACCATCCTGTAGTGAAAACAGATTAAATAACTGTATAAATAAAAGTCGTATGGTATTCCAGACGTGGAAGGAGCCTCGAGTCCAATGGAACGCTACAGAGTGGGGCTGTGACAGCGCGCTGACGTCAGCGGAGCGGCTGTGGCTGCCAGGCATCGCGGTGCTGAACGCGGCCGCCACCAGCGCCGACGACGGCAGAATGCGCGCGAGGCTGGACGCCAGCGGTGCTGTGTCCTGGATCACGCGCCTCGACGTGACCGCGCCCATCGCGCTGGCGCTGCACGACTGGCCAAGAGATACGCAAACCTGCACCTTCAAATTCGGCTCCAGAGCCTACAACAAAGACGAGCTGACGCTGGTCATCAGTGAGTTTAAAGTAAGTTTGCATCAACACAAATTGGACAGCTTTATACACAGCATTACTTGTCGGTGAAGAACCGATACTAGTTAGTTATTGCTTTTTTTGCAAACCCTCTGCGTTTACCTGCGTTGTTACAATTTTTTTTTACTAGCCCACTTTGTCCCACGTTGTTACAATTAGCATACAAAAATTAATCATGAGATGCTACATCGCATTAACCAGCCAACATGATCAGGACGGAGGTCAAATTAGTCTGGCTGATTAGCTAGTTTTTAAATAATAATCTGAAAACTTTCAAAGCCAATCCGTTTCAGCACGCGGTAGTGTTTGAGACTGGGTCGTGGGAAATACAGTCGGTAACCGGCGAAGAGACGAGTTGGCAACGAGGCGAGGAGGAGGCGAGCGTAGCTGCGTGGACAGTGCGCGTGGCGCGGCGCGCGCCTGCCCACGCGCTGGCCGCCGGTGCCGTGCTGCTCGCCGGCGCGCTGCTGCTAGCTACCGCCGCCGCGCTGCCGCCGCAACAGAGGCACCCACTCGCCGCCTGCGCTTCATTCACTGCTGCGCTATGGTAAGGATCTATCTAAGTATACGACAAAGAGTAGGTATAAGAGGCACACGTATATGAAAAAGTACTAGTTCTATTAATATTATGTGGCGTATGTCCACAGGTTGATCACTGCGCTGGTGCGGTTGCCCGAGGCGCACTCGACGCCGCGCGCGATGTGCGTGATGTGCGCGCTGTGCGCGTGCGGCGCGGCGAGCGCGGCGGGCGCGGCGCTGGCGGGCCGCCTGGCGCGCCGCTCCGCGCCGCCGCCGCGCGCGCTGCGCACGCTGCTGTCCAGCCTCTCTAACATATGCAAGCTCACACCCTCGCCCGTAACTACTTGCTTCCACTTCTACTACATTTATTACTTTAAATTACTGTCTACCTACTTACACAGTACCCTAGTCATTATTTACCTACTAATAAGCTTAAATGTTTTACTGATAAACATAAATGTTACGTAGTAATAGGTAGGTACTTCCCTAAACGCAACAGCATCACTTAGTATTGTACCTAAATATTTTATTTTTATTTTAACGTAACTACCTACCTAAAAAAAGGAAACCTGGGAAAAGGCTAGGAGGATGACCTAACACCGCGTTTTTATACTCCTATCCATTTCATACATAGTTAACTTAGGTAATATTTATCCCACCCTGCTCCTAAACAAATGTGTGATTATTTTATTCATAGTCTAGTACTCATAGTAAGTACAAGCTCAGAATATGTATTATTTATTTATTATTATTATTTTACATATATATATATATATAGTTAAATAGATAGGTAGGTATGAGTAATTATTATATCACAGTATTTGTGAAACAACAAGCAAGTGATCAACACGTACATGACTGTGCGCAGGAGTCGTGCCTGGCGTCGGAGAGCGGCGCGTGGGCGGCGGCGGCGGCGCTGGCGGACCGCGCGCTGTCCGCCGCGCTGCTGCTCACGCTGCTGGTGCTTATCGCCGTGCAGCTGTTCTAGCGCTCACGTGCATCCGTCACACAAGTCTTGTAACGAGAACTGCTTCAAACTCACTCTTGAAGGGAACATCTCTCAACATACGTAGTCCGGTGTACGTTAGTGTCTAGTACAATGTAGGACAGGCAGGTACTGCTACACACAGCACATGCTCTCCGAGCTGGTGACAGCGTTCACGTTCTCTTGTGTTCTGACTCGTGCAGCGGTCGTTCTACTTAAGTGCTCTTCTATTTCTGTGCTAGATCTAGGTACTTCCTAGTAATAGATTCCCTTTCCTGTAAATATCAATGAAATTAATAAATAAAATGTTAAGATGTTACCATGTTTTCTTGCTTCATACACTTTATAACTACATTATTATAATTTCTGTATCTGACAGATAATTTATTTGATTTGACTGTTTGTAGTAGCATTATACTTGGCTTCTTTTATTTTAGAAAAAGAATTAGCGTAAAAGAAATATTTTTATAAAAAGTATCCTAATAAACCGGAAGAGGCTTCTAGTACTTACTACGTAGCTCCAGTAGAGCTGGTTACGTCCAGCGCCTGCTCGTGGTCTGCGTGTCCTGGTGCTGCGTGGTCTTCCTCCGCGTCTTGTGCACGCACAGCTCCGTCACCAGCAACACAAACGCCAGCAACGCGCCCAGCGCCAGTGCCTGCATTATTAAGAAGTCGTTTCGACACCAAGCAGCTTTGAGTCCAATCGAAAGATAGGCGCGGCTGAACTAGACGTAAAACTCAAAAATCTATACTTATATTTTAGTGGCTGCAGGGTTATTATGGTTTAACAAATAGGAGGTGTGATGTAGTACCTGCAGCGCGGGCAGCACGTCGACGATGCCGATGCTGACGAAGCCGCCGCCGCCGGCCTCGCAGCGCGGCCGCGCCACCAGCCAGATGCGCCGCGCGCGGTCCATCAGCCCCACCTCGCGCTGCCAACGCATCCTGCATACAATTACTTAAACATAAAGATAACAGAATACATTTGACAATTCTTACGGGTAGGTTTTATGCGAAAATGGAAAAATACCTGCTTGATAAACAAAGTAAGCATATGGGAATGATAAGGCTTAACAAATTTTACCTAAATGTCTGGTTTACAGTACACAAGGCTAGTATTTTGAACTTGATTATTTTGAGAAATTAAAACTTGCATCACCCACTACCACTACTAGCTCACCCGTACGTAAAAGTACTGATGACGAGTGTTTCTTTTTATAAACCAAGTGCTACGATACCTGGAGGCGAACATTTCTCTGTAGCCAGAGTTCTTCCTCATCGGGATGGAGACGAGGGGCACCTTGAACGCCTCGATCTCGCTGAGGCTGCACTTCTCACGCTCCGTGAACGTCTGCGTTATAATGTCGTAGCCCGAATTACGCTCCACCTGCACCACACAAATACTGGGACAATCGTCCTCGAACTAAAACTAGGGAGCTACCTACCTATAACCCCGATTTAATCTAGTTTTTTTATACTTTTAAATTCCTTGGACCCAGACTATACAGTCCAAGACTGTATTAGTATACAGTATAGACTACCTGATATGCGAAATATCCGGCGCGCACGCGCGCGATGCCGTCGAGCACGCCGTGGTATGCGCGCTCGCCCTGCGGCAGTATCTTGCGCCGGTACAGCTGCTGCGTCGAGTGGTCCGGGCTCTCCTGGAATGTGGACTGAGGCTTCATACGGATAATATGTTTTTTTTTTCTAAAGTACTTAAGTAACTAGTTTCTTATTCTGGGCGGTTATAATATTACATCTTATACGCGAATCCTCCGATCTGCGAAGTTGGTCTGAATTTACTAGGATTTTCCTAAATTTATTATGATTTTCTTTATGAACCATCCATGGCTCTAAGAATATTATAATACATTTTATTTAAAAAGAAACGATTACGATAATCGCAATTTCAACTGCCTGTCTACCATAAGTCCACAATTAAGAATTTCGGGGCGTACAATCGTAAAAAGAATACTCGGATCTCTAATCCAGTGAAGAATGCATACTTACAAGGAAGTAGACGTTCTTATAAGTGGTGTCCTGCACTCCGATGGTCATGGGGGAGTGCGTCAGGTCGTCGATGGTGCGCAGCGCGTCGCTGGGCGTCTGCAGGATGGCCACGATCTTGGCCGAGTACGCCGTGAACACGAACAATGACGCCAGCAGAGTCGTAAACATCACCACGCGGATCGAAGTCACAGCCGGCGTCGTGTGGAAGCCTGCAGATGTTTAACTAGAGCTAGCGCGTCATTTAAATGTTCAATATGGAGTGATGTCTAGATATTATGTAAAGTTCAAACAACCGTACCCATCCGTTTTCCAGTACTTACAGTTTTTGGTACAATACACTGAAACTCATACCTAATTCTTCAATTCCATGTTGCCGCCAACATACATAAGAGCTCACTTTGTGGACATCAACAGATAATTAGCCTGGGCATTGGTGGGCATGTGCTAGGAGTATATTTAAATATATGAGAACCGTGTAATTTTATCATAAGTGACAATGATTATAACCCAACCTTGTTGGCACAAGGAGCCGAGCGCGAACGTGCAGGTGTCGCGCAGGGTGAGCTGCGCGAGGTCGCGCACGGGGCGCAGGCGCTCGCGCACGCGCCGCAGCGCCACCAGCAGCAGCGCGGCGGCCGCGGCCACGCCGCCGCTGGCCACCCACACGCCACCACTGAACGGCGCCAGGAACACGTTGGACACCACCGAGCGGGACGGCTGCCGGAACAGGAACGCTACACTGTAATACAAACACGTGCCTGCCTGTCACTGCTGGACTTGGGCCTCGCCTTACTGACAATTACGTCATTAGGTACTTCTCTACTCTATCTCTCACTGGTCAGCTAACTGGCAACTTAAATACGTCCCTCAAAATACAATAAAAAATAACTAAGAATGGTCTAATAATTTGCCATCTTCTACCAACAAGGAAAATTGAAGGACTTGAAAAAGGTTTAACTGGTTCCAAACCGAGGTAGACCCTTCAGTCCTTCAGTGTGTATGCGGTGTCTCCCCGCAGACAATGGGCTATATTGATAATCGCATGAGCAAACGCAGTCCGCGTTGCTGAGTTTTGAGTTGGGCAAATGCTCGCATGATTCTATAACATTTATTTATTTTATTTTAATTTGCCAACGAAACACTTAGAAACGTTATTGTAATGAAATGATTTCTTCGATTATTTTTTATACGTTTGGCTCTCGTTTTCCCTGTTGCGTGCACCGGCGGCCGTCTAACACACTGGTCTGGAAAATATGATTGCAATATTCAAGTATATTTCTCACACCTGTATTCATCTGGTATTCCCCGAAGGACTTACTGATGATATCTGATCTAAGAGTTCGTCGCTTTGTTTTATTTTCCATGTAAGTAATAGAGGGCCAAGCTGTTGTAAACCGGACACAAATCCAAACTCCAAATAGGTACCATCTGAAAACTCGTACCTAATAAAAAAATCCAATATTATTGATTTATTTGAGATTTGACCTCATCACATCATGGCTCAGCGGGCAGTTGCTAAAATATTTTACTAGGGATCCTAATAAGTATTAGGATGATATTATTTAGGTTAGGTATATCATTTCAAAGTAACTGAGGATAAACACTTCTGCCTTACCTACCCTTCGGGGAATGTAAGCGTGGTGGTAGGTTTATATTTTTTTATTATTTGGGTAATATCCGTGACGCAGATTTAATAAAAGATACATCTAGAAATGATAAAAATACCTTTAAAATGTATCTATAAACGTGATAGATACTGTAACCGATTATGTATAAATTGTGTGATTAACTTTAAGCTATGATAACCACTTACCTTCAAATATGCAGCACCGAGACCACCACCGAGGTTTTGTGTTCCAAACATTCTGTGCGCGCACAAAAATAGACCACGTCTTCGTCCAATCACCTTCCACTCCCCCCGCCCGCGTGACACCAATCTATAGTTAACTGGGCGATCGTAAATAGCCTACAAGTCATTTAACTGCACTCACTCGTTGCATGTTTGTTTATACTACTATCAATAATTACATAATTATAAACATCGATATTATTGCTAATTTGTGAGATAAAACAAATGAGCGATGGCCTTAAGTTTTTTACATTTTAGGCTCGTAAGCTCGCAACACAAAACCTCGGCGACCTCATACAGTGCCTCGTGATGAGTCATCAAGTGCTTGCGAATACAATCTGTCATTCTATCTATCACGTATAGATACCAAAAGTATTTGATTTGTATAAGTATGCAGGTGATCATAATGCGAATAATTATGATAGCGTGTATTTGTTACTTATTATTACTCCACTTAAGATAATCTCTTATCCGTAAAACTTTCACAATACCGATAAGTAGCCGTAAGAAGCAATTAGTTACCTACATACTATTATTAGAATTTGACCTAATTTTAACCAGTTTCATAAAAGGAAGAGGTGCTTAATTTAACTGTGATAGAATGTCACTAGGTACCAATATTTCTACTCAGAGAATTTATAAATTTGGTTCAAACTTTCGGCGGCCGTGACACATGGCTGAACACAATGACCCCTTTTCGGGTTTAAAGTCCACTAAAGGTTGAATAAGCAGCATTTTCGTAGAATTGATCTAACTATGCGTTGTTGTTCACGGTAGCAGTGGAGCCCACATGAGCGGGTCATATAAAACTCATTGAATAGGCCTTGAACTTCTGCCGGCTACTGATAAGTTATTAATTAGCTTCAACAATAAATTGTATACTTAATCAATCAGCCCAATTCATTTTACAATCAGTCAGTATAACTAAATAAAGCTGTCGCTGTGCTCAGTACAAATAGCGCCATACGTAACAAGTTAATCGACTGTTACACTATCATGTCGTAACTGATACCGTACATACAATGACGTACGTTATATCGGTTTCTAAGAAGTTCCCACGATCAATTAGATATAAAAAACGGTGCAAATATATTTATAGGCAATTTCAGGAACTCCGCAAATTATGCGACCGATACTAGCATGGGAGCACCAGCCTCTCGGTATCTTCAACACGAGGTTCACACAATGCAGTGCCCAAAGGAGCTACATAAGAACTTAATGTAACTCTTTTGGGCACTGCCGGCAATAATAATTTCTTTTAAAAATATTCTATAGGTGTAGAATAGGCAAAGTAACTGACGAGAGGACGTAGGTCTCCGAGAAGTAGTGCATGACGTCCATGCGGTCGCGGCGCATGAAGAGCGAGGCCAGCCCCACCTCCGCCTCGTGGCGCTGCAGGTGGCCCACCATGCCGTCGAACGAGCCGTTGTGCGACTCGCCGTACAAGTCTACCTGCATCAGGTGGAACCTGAAACGACCAGAGTGTCACTTCACTTGTGGTAGGTAGTCATTACAGTTCATGTAATTAACTAAGTTTTCGAATTAGCAAGAAGTCTCGACGTCGGGTGAAGTCGGGTCCGAACTTCACCCGTTGCAGGAGCAGGAAATCTACTGCAAAACTCTTTGAACCATTATCTTCTTTACATAGTATATAACTAAGTCGCTCCCGCTGTTTGTCCGCTTAGATCTTTTAAGCAACGCAACGGAATTAAACGCAGTTTTCAGCACTAACTACAAGAGTGATTCAAGAGGAAGGCTTATATGTAGTACCTATGCATGCCATGTATATTAATAGTTGAGAAAAGCCGAGAAATACAAACCCGTGCGAAGCCGGGGCGGGTCGTTAGTATATTATACTATACCTAATGTGGTTAACATTGCTAGTAACGCGTAAGTAGGTTTTTTAATAAAACAAAGATATTTAGACATTACAAAGTCGATGTGAAATGTAGGTTTTAGTTTTTTTAAAATATTGTTATTCAGCTAGAATGGAGCGCACTCGTTATGGAGCACGAAGGAGCAAAATGGAGAAGGCAGACAAGGAGAGCCGACCCCAGATAATGGGATATGGCAAAGGAAAGAAGAAGAAGATTGTTATTCAGCTAAATAGAGCGCACTCGTTATGGAGCACGCGTGACTTGGTGGTGCTAACACTAACACTATTAAATTGTGAAGAGGTTTTGTGTTCCCGCAGACCGCTCGACGACACAGAACAATGATTAGGTAACGTGACGTGCGACTACTAATAGCTGTACATAGCGTTACGAACCGTGCTCGTAATACGCTCATATAAATAATAACTGGTTTTTAATTCGTCAAGGATATGAATGACGTGAACTACATGAAGCTTGAACACAACTTAGGTACAATAATTTCTATAGAGCAAGATTTATATGTCATTGATAATGTTACTATCTTCCTGAAAATATCTACTTGACATACTTATAAAATCGCTCAGTTCATGCGATCTGGTGGATAAATCATATTCTTGTATCTTCTTCATTAAAGGTAATATATAAACGGTGAAAGAAAACATCTTAAGAAAACCTACGTGCCTGAGAGATTTTCCCGAAGTATGAAAACCCGCATTAAGCATGGACCTTCCCTCTCATACTGAGAAGAGACCTGTGCCCAGCAGTGGGACAATATATGAGTTGATGATGATGAATAAACGTAGTGGGACAGGTGCTATAGCACCATGGTATGTACAAAGTTACCATCAATGGATAGATTTGTTTGTGTATGCGTTACGTACCGGAAGTGTAAGTCTTCTGCGGCGAGCATCATGAGCGGGTAGGTGAGCTTGGGGAACGTGTCAACCTGCCGGTTGCGCAGGTCCGACCAGCCTCGGAATTGTTCTGGTTTTGTTACCTGAAGTGATCACCAAACTTTTAGGTATAATCTAAATAAATCATACTTTTAGGCGACCCCTAATTTTATATAGTCAAGGCAAGGAACCCTTTGGTTTTCGTATTAACAAATTCCGTTTCTTTGGTCCTTAAGTTCCTACCGACCACCATACGATCCATAGATCCATCCTCAGGGAGGATCTTAGGTAAACCGCAGCATTGTCCTTGTGCTGCGCCTTTGCGCCCTGGCTACTAAAAGTGCCCGCTTGATCTTCAGTTTGATCATCCTTGTCCCTGTCCTACCATGCTGTGTTGTGTGCTGTATTGCTACTGTGTGTGTGTGTTCAGTACCTTCGACGCGACGTTATGTCGACGTTACGTCCGAACGTATTACGTCCCATTGATAATGTAAATGAGCATTCATTTGTTACCGTAAACTCATACATTGTACATTATAAGTAAGTACTTTTTATTGAACCGTATCGCAGACACTTACTTTCTTATCGGTTGTAAATGGCACGGCTACGGCAAGAGCGTTGATCGCTACTATATTATAAAAATGAAATTGACGCTTTACTTAGATACGTAAAGGTACGCTCGAGGGCCTAGGTTCGATTCCCAGGTAAAGCAAGGTGTTCTAATTGTAAAAAAATCAGTAATAGTTGCAGCTCAGAATTTCCATTTGTGACCGGTGCATGGCTGTATAATTTCTCCAACTTAATGTACTACTACTACTACTACTTTCCTTCGCCTTTTTGCAGCCTACCTATGCTGATCAACTACTACTTACTATAGCAACAGCTTTCACTGACACGTTTCTCAAATCCTTCCTCCTCGCCACCACGCCGGGTAGCGTGCTCCATAGCGTTAACAATTCCTCGCGGGAGCAGTTCCTTCGCAAGCCAAAGTTAGTCTGCAGGAGTGGCTTGCCGGACCCTACTTTATACAGGTCCACCAGACTGTCTGGCGACGACCACACCACGTCGGCGTCAGGCAAAACCTCGTACTCTGATAGAGTGGAGTCGATTGCAGTCCTCTCGTATGAGGAGTTGTGGATCAGCAGCCAGGAGTGGCGGTAGTTTAACGCGCGCGCTGAGGACGCCTGAAATGAGTGAGCGTAACGTAGGTAAACATCACGCTTGAATTAATTTGGCCAGGTTACACTATTAACTATTATACATTTTAATGATTTTATTATCCTTGTAACACTTTCACTCTCCATTTGTATTTCTAATGCTACATTGTCATTATAATTACGGATGGAGCTCTTGGCGTAGCTACTGAGTGTACGGTTTCTGCGCTACGGGTTGTGGGTTACATTCCCGCACGAAACAAATATTTGTATAACCTACAGGTAAGTACTTGTTCTGGGTCTGGACTTTTGATATACTTATCCATGATACGGTAGAAAATCCTAGTATGGCGTGAATATTTTTTTTAATGAAATCTATAACTATCCATTGAAGTGTTTGTTTGTAAATTAAAAGCTTTTGCATATTATAGCATATGAAAGTATATACGGTAATTACATCATACAATTTTGTCTGTCTGTTGGTTCCGGCTAATCTATGAAACGGCCAGACCGATTTTGACGGGACTTTCACTCGCAGATAGCTAATGTCTTAATGACTGCAAAGTCATTTAAATTTCATTTCATTTGCTTAATTAAGTCGCACACCTTCTATACGTCAATGACGATAAACATTATCATTGCTGATAACTGTTACTGACCTACACACATTTTAGTAAACAATATCAATTCTAATAACAAATTGCTAAAAGTGTTTTTTTGTTGTTTACGGTAACGTTTCCAGAGCGTCAAGATAGACAGGGTTCTTTAATTATCTTGTAGAGATAAATTGACATCGATGGTGTAAATAATGTAACTAGGCAGCCAAGATGGGTTTTGAGGAGGAAGGTGCACCACTATTTAAGTATACATGTGCAACCTTCCTTATCAAAACGTTATATCAGTTGAATATTGGACTACGCCTGTTTCCCATTGGTAGGCAGAGACTATAGATTTCCACTTGCCACGATTCTAGTACACAACTTTCCCTTCATCAATGCTCATCAACCTCCCCATGCATGCTCGATATTCATCAGGCACGGAGGATTTGGCGTAGTTGAAATCACTTCAGTCAAAATGTACTTCGCGCCCACGATATAATTAAGAATGCCACTAAATTCTACGTTTCCAGCAGGCAGCAAGGCTGGCCTAGTATGAACCATTCTTTGCGGCACAGAGTTATCTCACAGAGTTATAAACACGAAGCGCGGAAGACAATTTTTATCAGTGTTCCCCGCTTACTGCTGATCCCGAGGTTAAGGTCGTGTATGCAACTTGGCATTGTTTGATAATAATTTTATTTTTTTATAATCTGGGAGTTGTTGGATGCAGGTGGCATATGACCGGTCCCGGTGGATGTCTATGGGGGAGGCCTATGTTCAGCAGTAGACCTCTTTTGACTGATATGATGATGATGATGATTTATAATTCAGACTACAATGCCTCTGTGCCCTTATCATAAATACATACTATAATACTACTAAAATACTAAAACACTAGTTCACTCGAAGAGTCATCAGGCGAGTTGTGATCAAGAAAGAAAAAGAGAGCGCATCGTGTGTCCGCGGTGTTTGGTAGCCGGCTCTTTTGTGAAGGTCGACAGGGGATCGATCGGCGCTCTCAGCGCAAAAGATTCAAAATCCACCTGGTTTGACAGTCTTCAACCGTCCGACTCAGAAGGTTGAGCTTTTAGGCTTTAGTAAAGCCTTTAGACTTTAGTAGGATCCAGGAATCCTTCTTGTCACATGTGGTAGATCCCTGTAGCGTAGCGTATTCAAGCTTGTTCTACCTATTCCCTTCATGCTGCTGCGGTTTCAATGCAGAGGGTGTGTTTGTTGCCGGCTGCAAGCAGCGTAAGCGTGTTTCGGGGTCGATGTACCAACTAACGCGTAAACCACACGTAAACGTAACTAAACGTAATGCTTCATCTGCAATAACCATAGTCGGCAACATAGTCGGCCCGCGAGTCCGCGACGAGCGTTCACCATATACATTATACAGACATCAAGTGACCTACATACAGGGACATATTTCGTAACCACACTACTTCGGCACGCAGTTCACTTATGATATTTATTGACCTCTTACTTTGATAGCACCTCGGCCAAACTCGTGAGGACATTGGTGTCCTACAGCAGCTTGGTAAATGTTACTGGAAGTGGAGGAACATACAACAACACTGGCACGTCTTTCCGGATCGGTCACTTTTATCAAGGTGATTATATTATCCTTAATATTTAGGTAGGTACATTAACCTCATTCCTTAGGTGTCAAAAGCTATCATGTATTAGTAATTAATTGATAGGCAGAGACTATAAAGGTGATTTCGAGTCGTGGTGGAAAACAAAAGCATCGCACCTTACTTCATAATGTGTCCAGAGAGTAGTCAGCCATAGGCACTGCCAAAGCAAGCGTAAATTGCTTTAATTGTCGTCTTGTCGACCATAATTTTCAAGTTCCAGTTCAAATGTTTTTATTTCAAATATGCTATTACAAGCATTTATGATATGTTACATGATTCTAGATGCACGGTTCCAAAAAGTTGATCCTATGGAGAAGAATGCGGCCAGAAACTCCATGGACACTCTTTTAAAATAATACTTAAGTACCTAGCTAACAAAAATGGAGGCAGATAATATTAGTACCTGCTTGAGGATCAGAGCCGAGCCGGGACAGGCGACATCCAGCAGCATCGCCTCCCGGAACTTGCTGCCGCGCGGCGTCATCTGCGGCGGCCGGTGGAAGTTGCTCACTACCGCAAGTCTGACGCCCGCGCCGCTCGCGGCACGGCTCAGTTCACACATCTGCTCTAAAATTATACGAGACTAGTCTCGGGTACATTGGCATTGCTTTCATAGTATTTTTACATAAATGGACTACAAACACAACGCACCAAACAATCGAAGTCCTGTGATTTTAAATTTCAAGCATTTCACGTTCTAGACCTTTTGGTATTTTTATGCGTAAAGCATATTATACCTTTAATTTATAAAATCTGGCAAAGCAAAGGTAATTCTCCGAGGCTAGCTTTGAAATTAATCATTAAGTATCTAATGATTATCATTTATAATTACCAGGCGGCCAGCATATGAAACCAGTCATCATGTAAACATTTTTAGTGACAAAGTACGTCACTATAAAACTTATAAAATCCATGGCGACAAGGTGCTTGAGTGTGACGGACACAGCCTGTAAACCTTTAGACTAACCTCACCCAGTTCTAGCATTAGGCGCTTAAGGGGGAGGACTTTCTTTCGCAGTAAGACGGACAAAAAGTCACGTTGTTTTTTAGACTATTCTTTCAATAATATTCATATAATCATATTATGATCATAAATCTTTAGTGTACCTAGTACCTACCTACAATTCAAATTTTCATCAAACCCTTTTTTTGCAATTTGCATCAAAAATATTCGAAAGAAAGAAAGATATTTGTCAGAATATGGGTATACAATTTCGAGAACACATACTAAGTATAAATAATAGAATAGAATAGATACATAATGATTTGAATTCAAATATTACTCGTTTAATAGTAGGTACCTATAGGAGGTAAGGAGGATAACAGTAATTGGTTTAAACCGTTTTATAACTATAAATAAATAGGTAGGTATTGTAGGTAATTAGATATAGGAGGATACATTGGAATAAAATGTCACGCCAATTTCCCACTAACTTGCGCGTGCGTGATGACATCCCTATAAATGTATCTTAACTATTTGTATCTAACTCAGGGGTGGCCAATACATGGCTCGCTGATTTCTTATAGGTACCCCTATCTATCTATAGGTATAAGTCGACATGATCATGATTGTCTCTACAAAATTTGATCCTACTGCTGAAAAGATTAATCACCCTGAAACTAACATGTAGGTACCTACCTACCTATCTAATCTACATCAAGTACCTATGTTAATGGTAGGATACACGATTACCTACAAAATTGAATATTTGAAGTAGAAGTTCTTCTTAAAGTTGTTAAATTAGCAATCATTTAACAAATCCTTATTATGTTTGTGGAACAATCTTGTTGCACTATTATGTAGCGACGTCGTAATCGCAAGATAATGATGCTCAGTATAATGCGGCCATTCAAGTTATAATGACCGCACTCAAAGGTAGCCTAACTCAAACAAAGCAAGGAACACAGTAAGCGCACGCTACAGTAGCCCAGTAGGTAATTATGTAGATGTACCTATATATTTTCTAATCAACTACCGCGAAAACGATAAGCAAACAAGAAACCTCTTGAAATAATGTAGGTACATACTACATACATTCAAGGCAATCAAATTAAAGTATGGGCTGCGCAGTTATAGACTACGTCACAATGAATAAATGTTTACTTTCTAATTTATATACTTATTTTACCACTTCTAAGAATACAAGAGAAGCGGTCTCTTATCTCGTCTCTTGGGATAGATATCATTACTATAATTTCAGTCATATTTTTGAATACTTACTCCCTATTATGTTTGTGGAGTCATTGTTCCAATAAATGTAACGGATTCTCGAAGGGTCTACTTCCACCTCAGCGAGCACCAAGTATGTTTACCCTGAGCCGAAGCGACCACGGTCGTTATTATCTACCCACGAGTTTCAAATACCGTTTGTATTGAAGACTGTGCAAACAAACACACTCTGCAATGGTGTTTGTAGGTAAACTTCCTTTTTTCTCCGACATCGCCATATTCTCAGCGGGGCACGGGGGCACATAGGAAAACTTTTCAGACCGAAAGAAATGGAAATGGCGGATTGTGGCATCGTAGCTAATATTCTGGTAGATACTGAGTTTTACTGGTTTGGTAAATGTTACACACATTATTATCAATCGTTCTGTGTCTGTGAATTTTTTATGTACCTACACACACAAAGGAGTTGTTAAATAAGTAACTGGACAGATACAGCTTAACAATTAGGTGCTGAGGTCTCATAATGGCAATGCGTGAGTGATAACAACAAGAAGTTGTCGAGTTGTATAAACTTTATCATCATCAACCCATACACTGATCCACTGCTCGACACAGGTATATGAGAGGGATCAGGCTATAGTCCTCCAAACTGGTCTAATGCGGGTTGGCCTACATTATCTAGGCGGCACCGCGGCACGTATCTTGTTGGTCATCCTCGTACTTATACTTAGGTTAGTTAGGACATTGATTCTGTTTGCCGAACGTGCAGCTCTGGTATTGCCGGCTGTTTCCATAACATAACATGCAACTTACAATGCCTATTACATTTCCTCATACATGTTTATTCATCATTCTAATTACTATTCTTTATACTGAAAAGCAAAACCTACGACAGAAACTACTGAAGAACTTACTATCATCATAGAATGATGTTCACCGAGCTAGGATATCTAAGTATATAAGTAATACTAGCTTGGGAGCCAGCGGATTCGCCCGTGTTGTTTTGATAACTTTTTTCCCCGCTTTTGCAACATTTTTATTGCTACTCCGCTCCTATTAGTCGTAGCGTGATGGTATATAGCTTTCCCCGATAAATTGGCTAACTAACACTGAAAGAAACAAACAATCAAATCTTTCCTCTTTATAATATTAGTATAGATAAATATTCGTGTCCATTTTGAATCCACTAAACATGTGTCTAACACACATGTTTAATAATTAATTAGGTAACACACAACAATATTATACTTACTTCGGTCCATGTCGACGAGCATCTAAAGTTCACAAGGGTTAGGTATTCAATCTGCCGAGTGCCGAGGCGATAACATGCATCACGTGCGTACCTATAATATATACTTACTGCACAAACCGTACATTGTATCTATTTATCAGTTATCGGCACGCACTGACGCACCAGAGGGCTAGCTGTCGTGGCCGCGTAATCATCTCGCAAAACTCTAATTAGTTTAGCTTTATAGTTAACTATTCACATTTTCTTTTTTTGCAGTGATGCAATGCCTAGATTTTATAAAACGGGTAGGTAATTGTTTTGATGGACATACTAAAAGCCATTTTAGAAGAAGAAATAAAAGAATACAACGTAACGTCAACATAAATAGTCTATATTGGTCTAAATTAGGTATGTACACTACAGGTGGGTGAGCGAGTCTATGGCGGGGCAGGCGTCGGCCTGCACGAACAGCCGCGTGTAGTTGACGATGAAGAACAGCGAGCCGGAGCCGAGCACGGAGCCGAGCTGCCCCACGGCGCCGCACAGGCGCATGCCGCGCGCGCCGCCGCCGCGCGCCCACCCGTACACCCACATGCGCGCGTACGCGATCACGCCCGACGCCACCACCCACGCCAGCACCTGCCGCCAAACGCAAACGTTACGCTCACTGTCACACCGACACTGACAGTGACAGTGACAGTGACAGTGACACCCCTCGCCACGTTAACATACAAGTACTAGGTACCTCGCCAGAGGACAACAACGTCGTAATCGTACCGAGGGTATCTACTCTACATACTTAGAAAAACTAGTTGGTTGTAAACAAGACTTTTTGAACTGAAATGCACCTACTATTACTAAAATAAAAGTATCAAGTATCCTCAAATTTTGCAAACATGACAGATATACTTACCAGAAAGTATCAACATGGTAATAACTATAGATATTTAATATGAGTACTTTACGATAATAATACTTTTAAGTAACACAGTCAGCTACGGTTATAATATAACAACAACTAAAGGAAGGTGAACATAACGTAGGAAAGCTAATCTCCATAGCGTCCATACTAAACTAACCACATCATAATGTCTTCTGTTCCGAACTTGGGTGTTTGTAGTGGTGACATTGGTTGGTACGTATAACGAGTACGACACAACAGGGATAATTTGCGCCTTCCAAGGAAAGTAAATGTAGATCACCTCATCTCCTTGAATGGGAGCCTTATTCAAAGAGATGAAGTGGTCACACCGGGCGTCAGATGCTTCTCCTTAGCACATCATCGGTACCCATACTTCTTTTATACCATTCGTTGTCCCTAAAACAATCAGGGTCAGTTGGCGAATTAACTACTAATACACAGGGCCTACGTGGTTATGCACACCCATTTGTGCATACCTGACGTTATCATTGTGGAAGGCTTCGGCAATGGAAGTTACTATGAAATGTTAGAGGTGTGGATTTCCAGAAAACTTTTCTTTTTGTTGACACACGTTTGTGTTATATTTTTAAGCATTTTCCATGCACATTAAACATAACATGCTTGTGTTTTTAGTACCTATCATCATAACTCGTCAGGTTATTTTAACGAAACAGCCGATAACGTGTACATAGATTTTGTCTTTAGAGGGACTTGCAGATGACTACCAAACATGCGACTGGTTGGAAAATAAATATTACAGGTTAGACCACCATTACACATAGCAGTTGGTCAATTTTTTACTTTAAGGACATGAAAACAAGGCTGAACAAGGCCAAACTATCATACTCACCACTAAGGTTTCACCACCGGCGGAGTGCTGAAGCGGTGGCGTGGGGCTGCGCAACGCGGTCGCTAGGATGAAGGCGAAGGGCACCGCCGTGGCCGCCAGCATGGCGCCCAGCAG
The DNA here is from genome assembly GCA_946251955.1 of Acronicta psi. Classification (NCBI taxonomy): domain Eukaryota; kingdom Metazoa; phylum Arthropoda; class Insecta; order Lepidoptera; family Noctuidae; genus Acronicta; species Acronicta psi. Next base: position 307,506 of record OX276475.1, on the reverse strand, counting down.
CTTGCCGGGCACGGGCCGCAGCCACACGCCGGCCAGGCAGGCCGCCGGGTTGGCCATCGCGCCCAGCGTCACCGACAGGTGGTACGCGCGCGTGCCGTACGGCATGCACGAGTACGACTGCACGGACGGCATCACTCCGTTGTTGAGCGCGTTCAGCAGCGCCATCAGCGCCATGACGCCCACCCAGCGCGGCGCCACCAGCGACGGCCGCTCCGACGTCGCCTCGTCGTCCTTGGCGGCCGCCGACGGCGCTACGCGCTCCGCCTCGAAACCCTTGTAGTTGTTGATGATGGTGAACGCTGCAAAACTATTTGCCGACAGCGCGCCCAGCAGCAGCAAGAACACCGTGGTGCTGAACCGCGCGGGGCTATAGTGCGGAACCAGCTCGGTGTTGTCCTCGTTGGGCAGGCACTCGGGCGCGCCGCCCACGCCCTGCACCAGCGCCAGGATGCTCGACACGAACCCACTCAACCCCTCCCCCACTAAGTACGTCGCTAAGTACACATCGCGGAAGTGCCTTAAGTACGGGTAGAACAGCACAGAGCTGGTGCAGCCCACCAACGCCGCAAAGAATGTCAATGCTAAATAGGCCACAGAGCGCTCGCTGTTGCCAATCAGCGCCGTGCGGTCGTACAGGAACGCGTTAAACACGAGTGCGAGAGTCCCGATCACCAGCAGCGCGTAGATGTAGAACGCGTCCGAGATTCTGGGGATGTAGCGGCGCATGAGCCCGTAGACGAGCAGGCCACTGTTGGCGAGCTGTACGGCCATCACCATGGAGGAGGGCAGCGCCCAGCCCTCGGGCAGGCGCTCCACCAGCAGCGGCAGCTGCACGTACAGCCCGTTGACGCCGAGCCACGTGCCGATGCCCCAGCACGCCATCAGCACGTCGAGCGCAACCCGCCGCTGAGCGCCCCACATCTTGACCGCCACTTTGTCTCCTCGCTCCAGGCACGGCGAATTCTCTTTATCCTCGTTCAACCTGAGACACGGTGTCCTCTTTAGATAATATTTTACAGTTGTCTACTTGCGTCGGTGGTTGATACGAACCGGTTTATAAATAAAAGAAGTACCTAGTTTACGTAATTACACCAATTATCAACAACCAAATTCTCACTTTAATTAAACGTCTAGTGAAATGTGCGCCTTATATATTATAGTCCGGATAACGCGCGGATAAGATTAGCGGACGATTGTTTACGAGTGTGTTGTAATCAAGAAACCAATTGTAGATTGATGCGTAAACTGCTCAAGAACTGAATTTATAGGACTCTAAATTAGCGATTTAGTAACTTCCGATACCTACAAAGTACCTCGGATTGATAATATACTAAACGGAAACCGATTAAATGCCGAAAATATTAACTATAATTAGATAGTAACCGAGCGAGTACAAAGACTGGTATACGTCGCTAAGTAATACATGGGACTGTCTGCGATAAAGACGTGTAGTGCATGAAACAAGAGCCTCGACTGTGGCACGGTGCGGCGCGGCGGCGCGGACGCCCGGCCGCCCCTTCAGTCTGACGCACGTAAGTCGACAATACCTTAATAAAGTAACAGAGTAATGTTATCGCTGAGCAAGTTAATGTTATTATCGTATTTGTAATGAACACTACAGAACAATACGAAGGGTATCTAATAATTCATCGGGCAGCGCGCGGCGCTACCTGCTATGAGCCTGTGCAGTGTGAGGAGTTGTGATAATTCCTACTGACGCATCTTATGATGAGACCGAGTCCTCGCTGTACAATTTACTATTTAGACAGGGCTGCCATCGTTAAGTATCTCCGGATAAACATTCGACGTGTACCGCACTAACAGGCCAGGCTACCGATCACGTCAACGATACCTAGCTCTCCTCTGAGCGCGAGCTAAATTAATAGAACTGTATCCGGATGACATTTTACTGACGGCAGCCCTTCTGTGCCAATGTATTTTAATAACGTTATTCGTTAGTGGTTAGTTGATGATTCCAGTTAAAAAAGTAAGATTTGTGAAGGAATTGATGTCCCCATATACTTTCGCTATTGTCGATGACGTTGTATGTGAGCATAGTACATACTATGAAGTAGTTTCCCTGTATCCAGAAGTGTCCATGTGGCTGATTTTGGGGTAGGCCGAAGCAATCTAAGAATAAAAGCTAGACCACGTCATGTTATTTGAACTGAATGGCGTTACATTATTAATATTTTAAAGACAGCTGTTACAAAAATAACTAAACAAAACACTATGTAAACATACCCGTCATCCATTTCAAAGTAAAACTTATTAGTAATGTTAGTGAGGTGGACGTGTCACGCGGCACGTAAGGGGGGCACGCGGCACGGAGCACGCTACTGCAGGACATGCGCCGCGTCCGCGAGGCGACCGGCGGCGGCAGCGGAGCGCCCGAGTGCTCTCAGCCAACCGACCTAGTTGTAATGACCACTTACATCTTAATAATTCTTACTAAATGTTCTTATCACTTGCATTAATTGGTATTAAATTGAACAGTTAATGCTGATGAGGTTTTAATACACCGTGCAATAGTATTGTGATGTAGCCCCTCCAGCTACCAACACGTAGTCGTTATCGTGACTTTTTATAAATGCCGGCACACAACCAGCTATAAAAACAAGATGTGTTTGAATGAAGAACATACAGTCCAAGTGTTGGCTCGTATCTGCATAAGTAAACAATGATTGGTGCCAGGAGCTAGGAGGCTGTTGTTACAGAACACTCGGCCGCTGAAATATTTGTTTATGGCACACTTGTTTGATAAGTTGTGCACACAGATATTAGTACCCATGTCGAGTAAGTACCTACCGGTGGCAGGGGTACGCCATAGCGATGCGGCAGCGCGGCCGGGCGCGGAGCAGGCGCCGCCGCCGGCCGCTGCGCCGGCCCGCGGGGCTTCAGCTGTGACATGTGCCATGGAATGGGTCAAGGGGAACATACACCACGCTAAATATCAACAGATACATGTCATCGGTTCACGACACGCACAAAAAATCAATTATTGGTTTAGATATAAGTAGCAAGATAATGTATCTGACGATAGTTAGGTTGATGTTATGTAGGTACACCAGGTAGCATTCAGAAAGCTGCATGTGCCTTTTTTAAAATCACCGAGGTACTAATACCCTACCTCCTTTAATTAACACCATTGCTACAAAATACATCTCGCAATGTCGACTATCATTCATACCAGAAGTATCTAGATATGTAAATTCTTGTCTTATCAAATACTTGCACAGAGCACACAGAAGTATGACAACCTCGTTTTATAAAAATGTTCATATTTAAGGTAATTAAACCTGTATCAATATTTACAATGTCCATGAGAGGCGTGTAGATGATGAAATATATTTTGTAACAATAAGCCCAGAATGATGACAAGCACATTTAAAATTAACGAAAAAAATGATGAGTTGCTTACACAATTACCAACAACTTAAAGACAAAAATATATGATATATAATATTTATTGAACACCCTCACAGTGCATTTCTATTATGTGTTACAATTTACCTACACAGTGCATTATAAAGTATACTTTAATTTATGTAAAATAAATTTGTGGTGGTGCAGTTCCAGAGAGAGTGGTTAATACTTTATAAGCATTTGCCTAGTATAGCTTAGCTATTTAGCATAGTTAGGAAGGTATTTCAGAAATTTCCCAACATTGCCATATGATATATATGCTATTCTGTTACCAAATCCCCCACCAAACTGTTTGTTTGTTTGGACTAATCTCAGAAACTACTGTATGGATTTTCATACAGTTTTCACCAGAAAGGGGTATTATTTATGAAGGATATAGAAGTAGGCTGTAATTAATAAACCTGTGCAAAGCTGGAGTGGATCACTAGTCTTACTTATTTGTCTATACTAATATTATAAAGAGGAAAGATTTGTTTGTTTGTTTGTTTGTAATGAATAGGCTCCGAAACTACTGGACCGATTTCAAAAATTCTTTCACCTTTGGAAAGCTACATTATCCCCGAGTAACATAGGCTATATATCATCACGCTACGAGTAATAGGAGCGGAGTAGTAATGAAAAATGTAGCAAAACGGGGAAAAAATTATAAGACCACGCGGGCGAAGCCGCTGGCGGGAAGCTAGTTTGATATGAAAGTGTTAGCAAAAACTTAATGAATGGATTATTTTGCAATATGCAATATAAAATAAGGTTTTTAAAAATAAAAAATATTGCAGATGCATAAACAATCAAATTACTATAATTATCATTAATTTGTTGAAGAAATATCTGATTACTTCTGCTGTTGTTTGAATGGAACAACCACTTAGTTGTTATGCGACAACAAAAAGTATTCTAAATTGAAACCAATTGGTTGACAAGGAATCCATACAATCCAATTGGGTTCTTACATGCTTGCCAATTATATCTCAACAACATAATTTGACCAATTCATTGAATTTGAAACCAGCCAAAATTGTTTAGTATTTATAAGGTTAAAAAGTACAAGAAATGAAAATAATTTCTACATACTGTTCAAAGGAAGCTGGCATTATCCTCTTGTGTTATACAGAAGATAGTACAGAAGACTTGTCACCTGAAACCACAACACTTGAGAACCACAATGATTCAACTACACTAACTACCTCATCACTAATTTTAATAAACCTCAGTTCCAAGTATTATATTCTTATTTGTATAGGCAATAAGATGATGATGAGTTAAGTTCCACATAGAAAAACTAAAATGACCAACTTTCATTATTTCTTTCATCAACAGACTGGTGGAGCACTCCAAAATATCAACAATAATGATTCTTCTAAATATTGTATATCCGGAGTTAGACTCGAAACAAAACCAGTATGAAAGAACATTTAATATATAAATTTAAATAAAGTAAGTAGTATGAAAGAACCTTTATAAAGAAAAATATATTTAAAATAAAGGATTATTATCCCTGTTTTAAACTTATTACTAAAAGGATGTTACAAGGGTTTTTATAGAAATAGTTATTTATAAGATCTGAAAATTATTAGACAAAAACACCACACACTTATATGACGTTTACCAAAACCACACTAAAAAAAAAAGCTGGAAGATTGAAACCATCACTTAGTAAAAAAATTAGAAATAACGATAAAATGAAAATCATATTCTACACTACACTGCTATTCGTTAGCAATATATTATACAAACCTCGCTCTGCTCTCCATGTCAATTAGTTTAAGGCACCCTGTGTAGCACTAACCGTCCATTCAGTATCACAATGCGGTACACACTGTTACTTAGTTTCAGATGTTTCAATGTTGCGATAGCTCTACTTCCTTACATCATTCCCTTACAGTACTACTTTTTAAACAACTTATATAGTACACTGTCAGAAATCAAGTTTAATAACTTTGGCATCTAATAAGAAATGTGAAATGATTATAACTTATACCAAATCCAAAATACAATTATCAGAAAATATAATATAAAAACTACAAACTACGTTCAAGACTCAAGTATTGTACAAATGACAATGAATGACCAGAATGACTTTGACAGACAGCTGGCGCCCTTTGGCATATGAAGAGCAGCTGTTCAAACTTCAAAGTTCAGTCACAGAATGTAGAATTGTAGATTATGCATAAAAGTAGTAAGTATACTTAGTACAAACGAAGGGTACATTATTTATTATTCAGAAAAATAGCTCATAAAATAGTGTATGAAGTTTGACTACCTAATGCTTTAGATATTACATGAATAGTAAACTTTTATACCGGTACTGTCCTAATTAGTCGATTTATAGCGAACGTGAATGTGACTAGTGTCTTGAAATTTTAATTACAAATACCTAAATACGGTCGTATTTTCGATGACTCAGTAGAAATATTTGTTCTATTTAAGACTTTTTGATGTGTCTTGTCCGTAAACCAAGAACTACGGGTTTACGGTCGTGTCATGTTGTGATTGGGGCTTCATTCGTTAGGGAGACTCTTCGATCAATAATAATAACTAGATACAGGATCAGGAACAAAATTAAGTCGCAAAAGTGGCCACATTTGCAAAGTAGTAACATCTATTTCTTAGAAAAATATCTAATAATATAAACAACTTCAGTTTATTAAAAACCTTAATGCTTGAACATAAAGTTCACCATTGCAAAATAATATTTATTTAAGTCCTTTCATCTGAGAAAGGTAAAAAGCAATAAATTTAAAATGTCGCTTACAAATAAAAGTCATAATTACAAAAAATATTTATTCTAAAATTAAACTTAAAGTCTAAGTAATAAGGATACTAATATTGTTGACAATTTCATGCTTACTCTATTTTGAAAATAGACGCAGTAATAAAAAAATGGAATCATATTTAAAATAGTCGATGTTTGTTACAATAGTTGGTGCGCTGCGTATAGCAAACATTGGCCCAACCAGTTATTTTGCACATTTTTTGAAGGCAGACTGCGGCACGTCGACGTCCTAACGTTAGCTATGATTGGACGATACAGTTCCCGCCAAACTTATTGTCCGGGTTGAAGTTGTTACGAGCTTACTTTAACCCAGCCGTAAAAATCTAAGAAAAATATTGGGTTGTAATAAATAAAAACGACAGCCTATGACTTGAGCTTTCGTTTTAAATAATTTTAATCCAATATTTTTCTTTCTCCGATTTTTACGGGTTAACTTCAACCCGGACAATAAGTTTGGCGAGGACTGTACTAATTTGAAATAAGACCACAAAAGTATTTGTGGTCTTATTTTTCGGGCCCTTTTTGAAGCGCACATCGGAAATCTAGTACCTACTATTATTGATATTGATCGAAGAGGATACTAGGAAAGAATATAACCGCTAACGCTGGATGCTAGTTTCGCAGTCAAATTGCAACATGGTTCTAGACTTCTAGAGCACAAACAAAATGGTAGGTAGTGTAACGAAGTTCCATGTATTTCAATCGGTCTGGTTTCTCTCTCTACGGACATGAAGCAATATCTTAAACCTAGCTGTTCCCCGCGGTTTACTCGCGTTCGTCTATTTTTTTTCCTAATCATGTGGGAATTTCTCAATATCCTTTCTAGGTGGATGTCTACGTCATTATATCTATCTGTGTGTAAAATATCTCAGTCCAATTCGATCAGTGGTTTGAGCCATAGATTTATAATGTTTGAGCTGTGCGTTGATAAAGCAGTCAATGCCGTAAGCCGTATAGAAGAAGATAGGTATATTTTGTCAAATACCTAAAGAGATGGCGCTAGTAGTCGCATTAATCTATTTGCCCAGTGTTTGTAAAATAATGGATTTCCTCTATGTAATACCATTATAGGTACTATGCAGGTACCTATGTATACAAACTCAATAATATAATTGGTATAATATCGAGACTAATCCAGATGCATGTGCGCAGCTTCGCCTACGTCTGTTTCACAACCGCTAGATCCGCTCAAACATGGCCAAAACTGCCGAATTTGAACATTTGTGTGAAATTATCTACCAGCTAATTTAATTGGAACTTATCAGTATAATGTCCATAAAATTATTAGGTATCTAATTTGTTGCAGTTATTCCGAAAGTTATGTGCGTACAGTAACGAGCAAAAACATGTATGTATAAGTGTATAGGTACATACATGTTTTTGCTCGTTACTTTTGTTAGTGAACAAAAGTGCTAAAGCGATTTTGTCCTGAAATACTAATAGAAATTTTGTGATATTACGAACACATTATTTCCGAACCAATGCTATAGTGACATTGGTGTTATCTAAAAATAATACAATTGTAAGTTCATTCATAAAAAAATTGCTTTAGCACTTTTGTTACTGTATAAATGTTTTTGCTCGTACATACCAAAATTTCGGCTATGTACGAGTATTAATTTTTATTTATAAATGTAGGTAGAAGATTATTTACGTATGGGGAAGAACCAGCAAGATACTGCAATGGACACTCTTTTAAAGAGTTGTAAAATTTTTCACTGGTAAAATGTATATTGCGATGACTGGTGTGGAAATGTCTTATGCCTTTACCTCGAAGCATATCAATTAGAAAAGAAAACGTTCTTTCGTTTACATTTGACGTCTGTGATCTAGTGGTTAGAGTACCGGACTGCTGATCACGACGTCGTGGGTTCGATTCCCACAAGATGTGATGAATATGAATGTTTGTGTGGGTGTTTCTTATAATATTTATTATAAGTAAGTATGTATTAATAAAAATAAGTATATACGTGTTATATCCATTGTCTCGTACCCATAATACAAGATACATGCTTAGTTTGGGACTATATGGTGATGTGTAAAATGCCCCACGAATCTCATGATATACATTTCTCGCCAATCTCATTGGACGCTTGACGACTCGGCAAACGAGATGACGAGCCACTAGACGGTAAGTAGTCATCGCCGCCCATGGACACCAGCGACACCAGAGGCGTTGCTGATGCGTTCTACCGCTTGTAAAGCCATTGAGAGGGGGACCTGGCTCTTACGTGGATAAGTCGGAACAGACTCCGACAGTCTGTCGTAAAACATGTGAGTCTGCCGTAAAGCAGTCTGTGTAAGGGTCAAATAATGGTCGCCAGCCAGTCAAACCCCAAGAGGCCGCACCACCGAGCAAGTTAAATCTTTTCTCGACTCTTACGAGCGAGTCTCCGAGTGACAGCGAGGAATTGTATTCTAATCCGTCCCACATGCAGGGCCGGATTTAAGAGAGGGCAACAGGGGCAACTGACCCGGGGCCCACAAAACTGGGGCCCCCACAATAGTGACTTCGAAAAAAAACCTTTAAATTCCGACTAGTAAACAACTTTTCCTTTGATATATTTTTTTTCGTGGTTCTACCTTTACCTCGACCTTTGTACAAACATGATCATGATTATTTATTGAAAAACTCGACTGAATTTCAAATCGAATTGAAACAGCATGGAAGATGCTTGTTAGTTATTTAGACCTAACTCAACAAGTGCATCTGTATTGTATAGCCACACGTGCCTATCGTCAACATTGATTACATAATAGAGAACAATGTTTTGGGAGATCAGTGGTAGATTTTGCTAGTTTATTATAGAAAACGCGTAGATTGATCAGTTAATGAAGGGTCGTAACGGTTGTACCGGTCCAGGGGCATAATAGCTGTATAGGCACATAATGGATAAAAATACTAGGGCATATGACTACATTATGCTGGATTTTGTGCAACCGAGATTCGGTGTCTCGGTTGCACGTTTAAAAAATAAATAAAATTCACAGTCGGTTCGACAGTTATTTTAATTTAAAATTTCAAAAAGCAAATACAATAATCTCCGCATGACTCGTCTCATAAAGCTTTACACGTAAAGTAGTTATCTTTAATAGTACATAATAATAAATATAACAAACAGTGAAGTAGTCCGCGCTCGCCGCCTACTTGTCCTTGTCGCTGTCCGCCTTCCTGCCCAGCGGCACCGCCGCCCGCACCCTGCAACCGCGCGCGACAACGCTCATCAATATATTCTCAAGTTTTATCTTATATGTATATATTTAACATAGGCACATCGGTGTACTAGATACGTATTCAAGTAAATCTTACCTAGAAAATATACTATTATGAAACAGCAGTTGTCTACTACATTTATGTGAAAGTCAACTTCATGTGGCATATACCAGGCCAAGAGACGAATATCAAAGTTTATTTGTATCAGAGGGACATTTCTGTAATGAACAACCTGATTTACACGGGAAACAATTTCATGTGCTAAGTGCGCTGTATGCACACAGCAGACATGTTTTGCGAATACTTAATCATCAAGATGTGTAAACAAGTCACATCGTATTATTTAGCTATGGTCTACATAGTTATGCTTTGCCGCATGCTACAAACTAAAATGTTTCATTTCATTTACACCATTTTTATTTTTGAAAGGTACTTATGAAATGTCAAAAACTAGTTGTTAATTTCCACAGTCTTTAATTATCTATTTATATTAGTATCGTTTGAACAACGATCACTTGATCGTCTTAAGCAGCGCATTTGAATAGCTACATATAGGAGACTCACTTGGCGGAAATCTCGTTGATCTTGCCGCGCGCGAGCTCGAGGTTGGCGTCCACCTGCGCCTTGTTCATCTCGTACGCCTTGGGCAGCGTGAACAGCGCTATCCACCCTGCAACACACACACGTATCATTAAATAAGTATAAATCGTAGCTGCATAATATTATAAGTACAGAATACATTTTCAAAACACAGCATTTAGATCATTAGATCCAACACACTTTGTCACATTGCTCATTCATGTTGTATAAACAGTGTTTTTTTGTTTTAGTAGTATTGATATACTGCTCACATACATGATACCTAACTTTCATACCTAAACTGTTCTAACATACTACCAGTTTTGTGCCCAGGTAAAGGCAACAGGCTCGTCCCGTATTACATGGGATGGACCTAAACATGGGCGAACTCTGGGATATGTACGCTTCTGCCTAACCCTTCGGGGATTACAGGCGGGCGTGATGGTATGTTATGATTCGATTCGAAATTACAGTTTCACCTTTGGCTGTACGCTGCGATCAAGGGCTTTGATATTGCAGTGGCATCCATTCATTTAACTGCACTTGTAAGACTTTCAACACAATAAATATTTTGTTGTCAATTCACAGATTTCTTCAACTCATTCGCGTCTCTTTGATAGCATTTATCTTGGAAACCTGACATTTTACGAGTTTTTATCAGTCATTTTTGTTTATATTCATGTGCAATATATTGGCGATTTGTTTAAATTCGTGTTATGCCTTGATCGCCAGCTCGCCAGATGCTAAGCAACGCTGCGGTCTACGCTTGCCTAAAAGAAACCGATTCACTCTTGATTTAAAGGCACCCAGATTATATCTATCGGGAAAGCCCGATTCAGGACGCGTATTCCACATTTCAGCAGTAGGTTTAATAATAGTTTTCGGAATGTCGAAATCAACAATAAATGTCGCTGACGCATTTGGTGCTCCTGGCTTCTAGAGAGGGTGAAAGGGTGCTGCTAACTAAGCCGAAATCTTCAAACCGCTTTTCACACAATTCTGCTTTACGTGTTATTATTATTGTAGGAGAAATTAAGGATGAAGCTATAGCTATAGTTATATATGGTTACCTATATTTATTAAGTTGTTTAATAAAGTTTACAGAGATTTTAAATGTTTTGGTAGTTTAGTATTTCTAAGCGGTACTAAAATCTCCGCGGTTTCGGAAAACGCTATACAAGCCCCCTTGAGTGAATGCAGCTGAGTGGTGTAGTGATGTAGTGGTGGTTTGCACTGACCGAGTATGATGAGCGTGATGCCATTGAAGCAGGCGCCGACGTAGGTGAGGCACCACAGCAGCACGCCGAACTTCAGCGAGTCCACCAGGTCCTCCACCAGGAACAGTCTGCAACACACGCTTGTTTTACTTTTGTACTAGCTGGACGAAGGATTGCCTACAGCCTAAATCAGGCTACTACACAAGGTCTCGTATTGTTAATATGTCATGTATTTTTTTAACGCATGGACTGAAATATTGAAGCGAAAAAGATTAATTCTCTGCGGTCCATCGGAGGCATAAGGCCGAGGTGTGTGTGTGTGTGTGCACCGTACCTGCGCAGCTCGGCGAGCGCCGCGTTGAGGTGCGCGGTGGCGCCGGCCGCCAGCGACTGCGCGCGCTCCGCCGGCACGCTGATGTCCTTCTCCAACAACCACCTGGAACGTACACCACACTACTGAACAATGCTCACTCGCGCGACGAACAACTGTTTTGTTATCGTTACTACTATTTTTTCTTTACGCGTACGCACGGCTACACCTGGTTCCGTCACAGTGTACAATACAATGTAAGGTTCGCTTGTACTGGTATTAGCTTCATGTGCACCTACATAGTACACGTGTAGCCGTCTCGGCGTGTACAATGTTATTCAATCTGGGAAAACCGTCCCCGGCACCGACCAAACATAGCGTCAATAGTGTGCCAGTAATTGTGGCTAACCAGGGGGCAGAATTTATTCATTTTATCAGACATCACACCAGTTTCAGCTACTAGTGCCAGAAAAAATCATGGATCTTATAATGTATATTAGGTACCCAGGACTTGCTTCACTTACGAGTGGCCAAAGTGTCCGAACACCTGCAGCTTTGACGACTTAGTAAATGCAACTGATGCCGCAATTAAAGACCACCTACTGCGCCCAAATTATATAAATTATGCAATAGTTTTACTACAACGCTCACTTTCTAATTATAATTTTCGTTGGACGGAGAATTTAACTCGGGTAACTTACTTAATTGCAGAAAGCTAAGTACTTAGCACAAACAAAAGTAAGTCCAGATGATTCGATTTATTTCTTAAAAATTATGATTCTTAAGCCCCTGTTTCACCACCTGCTAGAATTCTTTAAATTTCTTGTCAGATCATTTCATATAAATTTTGTTGCATTTTTTCAATTTATCCGGCGGTTAGCGGCTATCCAAATGTGCTGAAACAGGCCCTCAGCGTGCTTAGAGTATTTAGTTTACGTAGGTACTATTAAAACACCGTTAGGAGAAACTGGGTCATTTACTTACAATTATATTCTTAATGATTCAGCAATCATCACTAATGATACACCAGTAAGTATTCATTACCTAATTTATTATTTTATTATTAACTGGCTTCAACCACATAATGAGTAATCTGTTTAGGGCACACAATTATAAGGCTACCTACCGTTTCCGATAAACAATATAAAGAAATGTTTTATCCGAATCAAAGAGATTTAAAATGGTATGTTATAGTTTATAGTTTCCATTGGAGACAAATGGTCCTGTTTCGATTTCTCTCTTTGGGAAACAAGTAGTAGATTAAGATTTTGTTCGTGTTGGCCCGTCTACGAATGGAAATTACAATACCGTTTTAGACCTTCTAAAAAGAAACTTGAAACACTGGGCACGGTTACGTAAGTTCACCTAACATCTGAGTAAACACAAGTGCGCTGATTGTGCTCCAGTACCAGTAGGTACACACTACACACTATCGTTGGTGGCACATCGTATATTGCCCCTTTAGAGCATATACCAAGACTTATCGATGTTAAACGGCGGCTAACATTTTGACTCTGGCACTCTCTTTTTAGACAAGCACATTGCTGAATGATCAAAGCAAATCACCGCATCAGACCATTACTACCGATTAGAAATTTGGAACAAACTAAACTTACAAGTGAATAGGGATAATGTATTTCGCCGTCGTACAATACAATTAGTGACAGCTTAACAGCTTGTAATATTTCTTTGTAAACTGCGGAACTGCCACGTTATCTATGCGTGATTTGACGCTCAGGATACAAAGGAACAGTCACTGAAAGTACTTACATCATTATTCTTCACGCGCTAGTTATGTATTCGGTTTGAATATTGTGTTTAATTTTTCTGAGTTTATTGCCTTCTACTGTATCAGGTATTATCATTGTGAATGTGATACTATAGGTATAATGGTGATTTTAGTGAGGAAAATAGACGGTAAGTAGTTGATTTTTATATCTACTGAACTTCCAAATGTTCAACCATGAATCGATCGTAATGAATCTTGGCACACATTATGTAGGTAGGGAGTTCTGATGAATCTACCAGGATACCACATAATGAAACTCAACAACCAACTCAAAATTACTTAGAAAGTTTAGATTAAATTACGCCTTCTAAGTATGAAAGGCTTAAACGGTTTTACTTTTTACGTCGGTTAAATTTTTTGTTAGAGTTAATTAAAAGTACAATACTGTACCTACCTAGTGTACTTAGTATTATAGAGTTTAAATAATACTAACTTGAATGGGTGTCCGTCATTTGTCTTTTGCACGGCCTGTAGCACGTTCTTGTAGATGCGGAAGGCGACGGCGGCGGACAGCGCCAGCAGCGAGGCGTAGGCCAGCACCGACACCACGGAGCAGCACGCCAGCGCCACCAGCAGCGCCAGCCCCGCGCCCAGCGCGAGCCCGCTGTGCGCCGCCGACCGCCAGTAGATCAGCGACTCCACTGCGCACAAACAAACAAACATTATTACAATACCGTACTAAGAAGCTAAAGCTACTGCGATTATTATTATACAAGATGCCTGGTTACAGATAAACAATAAATTTTCTAAAGTTAATGAAAGTAATATTTCACTTAACATTACCATGACAATGTGGAGTGAAATATTTTTATATAAAAAATAGAAATTTTGACCTAGATTCTCCAACCAGAGAACCTATACAAAACGCTCAGTGGTGACGTAGTAGGCGGCCTCTACAATTACATTGGTGGTGTCCGAAGATCGTTGACTCCACTGTGTGAAATAGATATAAGTACACAATTCAAGTTTACAAAATAATATTTATAATATTTTATTGATGACATCATTATTATAGTTTTGAGTCTCATGATAACCCGCTCCAGGAGGTAACAGAAACAGTTTTTAGTGGTCCATTCATATTTAACTAATACTTATTTTGTTGCGGAGAAAGTCTACGATGAAACTTGTTTTATCCGTTGATGATGCTCTCGATTTAATTTATATTGCTATAACACGATACATAACGAAACAATATACTTAATTTTAAAATACTTTTTAATCTAAAAAAAATGCAAATAAATGAATATGAATATGAATAAAAAAAATATTGACAAGGAAAGGCCAGAGTCAATCGATCGATGCACTGTTAGTACCTATTTACCGTTACAATATCGTGTTTGCCACGGAATCGACTACACTAAAAATACTTTTTACTCAATCGCGATTTTATTAATAACGCATATTTTGTTATAAATTCTTTTATTTTACGTTGATATTATCTCATGCTCTATGCTCCAAATTCAATGAAAATTATCGGACAAAATGATAAGATTATAAATGAAACCTTATATCTTTAAAAGAAAACTTATATTAAAAATGGAAACAAACACCATACGGCCAAGTGTTCACCCCTGTGGCCACGTAACACAGCGGAGGCTTCGGTTCCACGTCCACACGGGGCCCGGGCGATGCACTCGCGAGGCGCGGGGCATGACACACTCGGCACATCAGACGCACTGATACGTTACATGACACCGTCCAGAGGGGACGCCGGACGACCGACGAGGCCGTCAGTCCTAGCTCGCTTGCGGCTTTCGTTGAGGGTGTATTGTATACCTGGTCCTCGGGGCGGGAGCGGCTCGTACTGCGCGTTGTGTCGCGGCGAGTGCTTGGGGCGCGCCATGGCGGCGGAGTGAGCGGCGCCGCGGCCGCCGGCGCCCGCGCACATGGCGCGCGCCACGCGGCCCTGCCTTTCACACACGTCATCGTGACGGTGACCCGCGGCTGACACCGGCGCGAGAGCCGCTGCCACGCGACGCCGACGGTTCCCCAGCGCTCGACACTCGGTACGAGTACAATGTCATCATCTTTCTGTCACACTATCCGTATCGATCGACGATACACGCGAAAGACGAACGCTCGATTATGTTCCAAGGATCAGTTTAGTTGCATCGTAATCCGTTCCGAACCGTAATCCGTTTCCTAGATTATGTAAATCAATAACTTTATACGGTGCACAAGTATCATTTATACTTGGGAAATTGAACCAAAGCAATGTGTTAATTTTTTGAAGCCATTCCAATGCCAATATCCCAAAACAGATTCAGTTTTAGTAATTTAGTAGTAGTTTTAGTAACATTATTTCAGTTGCATCAAGGGCTATTTTAAGCATACAGACATCTGAACAATATTGATCGATGGATCTCTTCAATTGAAAATTATTGTGACTCATCCTCATGCTAATTTAAGTACATCGGTTCGAGAAACAAGCGGTCGCCGGAATTATGTTTGAATTAATTATTAAATATATATTCATGTATGACGCAGTATCTAATATTAAAATTGGAAAAGGAACTTCTTTGGGACATTTACACAGCACCATCTAGGCCCAAACTAGAGAGAAACTAAGGTCTAGTGTTCGTTCGATCGTGGGTTCGATTTCCACAAGACAGAAATATTTATGTGATGAATATAGGTGTATATGTTTGTCCGTGTGTTTCTTACATATGTACTCGTATTATAAGTATGTGTTTACAAAATAAAAAGTATGTAAGTATTATATATATTCATTGTTTAGTACCCATAGTACCAGCTCTGCTGCTCAGACCAAGAAACGGATGGTATGGGACTAGACGGTGCTGTGTAAATTGTTCCAAGATATTTATTTATTTATTAATGAGTGGGGAAACAAGCAACAGCTTTATGAATAAAACCCCTAACAAAAACTATCCGCAATGCGCGGGAAACAAAACACCTGCAGTAAAATCCGTTTATTCATACAACAATTTTATTCAGACTTGAGAATGTTCGTAATAAATACAAGTTGTGGCGCATGCGGCACATTAGAATAACACAACATGCCATGCCACAAACGAGTTTGAAGACAACGTGAGCGTTGAAACTGAAAGTTAGTATGTACGTGGAAAGGCTTTCATTATCAGTGCCCGAGCGCATTCAACGGAGACGCCGCGAGCCGAGCCGCCGAGTGTTGCCAGGTAGGGGGAGGAAAGGTTCTTTGGAGGAAAAAATAATCTTCGGGATTTTTTTGAGTAGGCACCATAATCAAAGATCATGGTGGAAAGATATGGGAAGTTGGAACTTACTGGCGCGTTGGGCCTAGAAACAGTGGACAACTTTATCTACTTGGGATCCAACATCAGCAACAATGGTTCGTCCGAGATGGAAGTGCGCAGGAGAATTGGCATGGCTAAGGGCGCCATGTCTCAGCTTGGCAAAATCTGGAGAGATCGAAACATATCCGTAAAGACCAAAACCAAATTGATGCGGACTCTAGACTTCTCGATCTTTTCGTATGGCTCTGAGACCTGGGCACTGAAAGCTGCAGATCGCAAAAGCATTGACGCCTTTGAGATGTGCTGGAGGATGTGCTAACGACTTCATATTACAAGAACTCAAAATTTTCTCGCGCCTGTCATCCGAGTGACTGTGCAGAGTTCTTATATACTTTGGTCACATTCCAAGGAAAGACAGTGACAACCTCGAGAAAATCATTGTGACCGGCGAAGTAGAGGGAAAAAGACCTCGTGGACGCAGCCCTATACGTTGGGTCTGACCAGATTCGCACAGCACTAGACTCGACAGACCACAACGCCCTCCACACCGTCAGAAACAGAAACAGTTAAAGAAAGATAGTACGGGAGAAAGTGATGCATGAGGGAGCAGTGATAATCACAATACTATGTATGATAACTAGAAGGCGAAAATACATTGTAAAAATTACAAAAAACATAACTAATAATTGATTGCATATAAAGTAAGATATACTAAATTAAATATGTTAGATTTTGATTTAAATATTTCAGAGAGCAAATCGGTGCGCGGCGGCATGGGAAGACAATCCTGATTTTTCAGGTTATCAATGTTTTAAATGACCTTGAACTTCTTGTTCAGGATAATATTTTAATAGTTAGAATAAAATTAAAAGAATATTTTGCCTTGTATTGTTCCTTGAAAATAAGTACAAACTGTTTTGGGGGCATTTAAGAAAACATTGGGGCGAAATTCACAGTCATTCTGGCATCACTTGCCGCGGTACAAACAACACGCAGGCGCTCGCTCGCACTTGGCACTGCGCATCGCACGCACGGTCAATGGCATCGAGCCATAATTACCTTATCAATATGAGGAATACAGTATTGTTGTTACTATGACGATGTTTCATATTATTGATACTCGACTGAGGCGAGCTAGCCTCTGAAGTGGTGTTAAGTCGGAATTATAGACTGGGATAAGTATATGATAAGACAACGTTGCGGTTTGAAAAATTATGTAGTTACACCACAGACGTGCATACTGGATCATACGTCTGTGTGTGAGTGACACGAATCGGTTTGAACATGTTGAGAGAATGAATGAATGACGATTAAAACAACATCGGGAGAAGTCGCATAGATGGACATAATATAGGTAAGCAACCGATCTTAATGGTGCGGCTTAAAGGTCCAGTGCGTATGTGCGTAATATTCACGTGGTCGTGGAAGAAGCAAAACTAGTATGCAAGAATCGCAGCAGTGGCGGTGTCTAGGTTCTGCCTGCACCCCTGTGCCAAAGGTAGGTTTTTACGTTGACTATCAACTATGTATAATAAACATAGGAGTCACGTAAATAAGTACCTACTTACGTACCTACCAAATTAAAATATCCTATCCTATGCCTATAATTTAACTGCAACATAGTAATTGAACTGTAGAGTGATAAATGTAGCAGACAGTGGAAGTGGATGCGTTGTTGTGAAGCAAGTTGACACTCCGAATTCGTGATGTAAGATGTTGTACATTTAAATACTTTCTCTTCTTTCTACTTAATCCGTTCTCGAAAACGGCTCTAACGACTTCGATGGAAGTTGCAACATGTTGTTCAGTTTACGAGGGCGAAAAGTGGATCTAGCTAGGTCTTGTATCTGGGAAGAATCATTTTCTCTTTTTTTGAACCAGTAGAGGTCGGCCGGATAGTAATTACGATTTTTCTTTATTTTATTTAAGGAGGATTTTTATCTTATCAGATTATGCCACCCTCATCGGCTTAAACAAACTTGAATAACTTCTACGCCCCGCTCCTTAGGAACGTAGACGAATTTTGCTTACGGTTGAAAGGAACGCGATCCTTTTGCTTTAGGCCGTTCAGACTAAATACCCCTAATTCATATATTTACGAGCCTATACATAATATCCTGGCAGCCTAATTAGTTTATTAAGTATGCAGTAATTGACCGTATTATAATTAATATTGATAATAAATGTTGTAGGTATCTAAGCGTTTTTTTAATTATATTTAAATTGCCTTGTTTTGGTCCAAGTCAGTGGTTCTTAGCTTTAAGGGATGAGGGCCATTTGACAAAATTTTTGACTTACCATGGACCACCAACTGTTCCGAGCTTCTACTAGGAATTTCAGGAACAGAAAACCCCAACAACAATGCTCGTGCGTACCCATAGCGTGGCATTCGCGCATGACCACTGCACTAGACGAACCTTAGGTTCCCTGTGGATTTTTGAGTTTTAACGAACGTCAGCCATCGAGTTTTAGGACGCGATGTACCTACTGCTTTATAGACGGTAATTAAACGGTTACTCATAGTCAGTCATAATCATTGGAAACCTTTTTTGGAATGGGATCATTTCCCCATTCATTATTTTCATCGTTTACAGGCCACCGCTACTTCGTGTAGCCTGCTTGTCTGTATGTTATTACATGCTCGCACCCGACCTGCATTTCCAATTCAATGGCACGACATTACTTTGACGCAATTACGATTGATGTTCATGATCATGGATGAGTGTTTGTAGGGCGCGTTTTACGGAAAGATGAAGTTAATCACAACATACAGAAGGTAGACAAGACACACAATTATTGGCGACCGCCGCCGCGTCGCGCCGGGCTTCGTCATACGGCACAGCGGTAAAAATAACGCACAGTCCTACTAAAAGTGCGGCAACAAGAGCTGTCTCATACACAGAAATTACCGAATTCCTCTACCGAAAAACCCGGAGTATTCAAATCTTACGACTGCATTTTTAAATTTAATGTACTTGGGCTTAAATGACAACCCGTCAATCTAATAAAAACGTATGGCATCATTAAAGTATGTGACCACAATAGGTCAAAATAAATGGAAACAGTTAACAAAGGAAAATAACCGTGATAAGGAGAACTAACGACTCTTTGTCTTCGGCGATAAGTATTCAGACAGAGCAGAGAGTCCACGATAATATCTAATTGCAAAACCAACGTTTAGATCAAGAACCGATATTGATATTACTTTAGTGTTAAGTACATATACCTATAAGTATTAGGACTTTTCAGCGTAGTTTTAACAGGGTTTAAAATTTCTGTGATTTTAGTCACAACACGATTTTAGTATTTCAATACAGGACTCAAAACAGGTCAGATCAAAGGCCGTAACTGGCCGTAAGTATAACAACGTGTAACTGATTGCGATCGTATTTTATCTGAGAGGGAGGCGGGGATGCCTATATCGCAAATCCTCGGATGTTTAATCTTGTCACCGGCCTTCATGTCGTTTTGTTGGTTTTGTTGAGTCAATCAAATACACACTACTACGACTACCGGTATAGAGTACCTACATTTTCTAACTTAACTGATTATAACTTGGTTATCTCCTAATGTTTACTATTAATGACAGGTGAGAGTACTACGGTGTGCTACGAACGAATGATACCAGAGCGACGCAGTCGCTACCGGGGTCCGCGACTGCGCCAGAGGAAACAACTCATCTACCACACACCGACCCTACTTTGTCCTTTGCAATGTCTTTGTATGGCGACTAATGCAAGTAGTTAGTACTATTAATAAGTAGCTACCAACACGGCGCTGGATTACCACATGTCGTCCCAAAGTTCCAACAGGGCTTCTGAATTACGCCACACATGTTACTTATTTTATTACTATAGATACTCTGTTATTGTTGTATCGTTCTCCCTCGTATTATTTCATCGCATAGTGGAGGGAAACTAGTAATCAATGTAGATAATTTATAACACGCCTGCATGCCGTTCGCCCCTTTTTGCGCTATTAGGTAAAGCATGCATGAAAAAGAAACTACCTATCACATAAGATTCTCGTTATATGCATGACGCAAGTGTCTGTATTGCAATAGCAGTAAGTACAATTAGTAAGAAGCTATTAGATCAAGGCAAAACCAATAAGAATGCGCTGATGAAATGAGTTATCAGTGAGGCCACGACTCGCGTTATGGCCGCAGGTACCATACCACCAACAATGCAAATAGGTACATCTGCATCGTTACGTTATACTCGGACCCAGGATGTACAACTATGTTCAAAAGTGCTGGGCCGAGCGTATCAATATATTATCGTATCTGGTATTCGAATAAAATATACAAACTTAACGTTAAAACTTTTTTTTCAATAAATACTTCAAGTAGGTATATCTACTCGAATATTCGAATAACGTAAAATAGGAAGTGCCGTCTTGTTTGTGTACTAGGCACGGCTTAGTCCGTATCAGATATCCAGCATATTATATAGATACATGATACTTATGTACGCTGCATAGGATTCTAGTGACCTCCAATATGCGATCAAGTTTCTCTCATCGCCTACAAATCCAGGAAACAAAGAATAACCAGCCTTCCGTAAATGTGAACTGTGGTCTAGTCTAGCAAACCAGTAAGCTATAGTGAAACAGTGAGAAGCACGTGGGGGCAGCTGGGGGCACTCGCTCCTAATTGAATTAGGACAGTAGGTAGGATTGACTGTACTTTAGTACGTAACAACAGTGAGCCCGATTGAACCGTTCATCGGCACGCACAACAAACAATTATAACAAAATGGACAAAACGAGTTCCGAACGTGTCTGGGAATGACAAGAACCCTGCAGCGCTTGCAGTCTATCGGCGCACAATAAATGCAAAAGAAATCCATTTGTATTTGGCGCACGTACATCTAACTTTGGCTAACATTCAGAGACGATGCTCAGCGTAAAGTAAGGCTTCCGTATGTCAAATTTGTATTACAATTTGACATACGGAAGCGTAAGTTCATGCTGAGTCTCTTCTCTGAATCTCAGCCTTTGTCTTCAAGGTGAACCTAAATAATATGTTGCAGATGGAAGACAATTAACTGTCGTGACGATACATCTAACTAAACCCTTGAAACGGTTAGGTTTTGAACCCTGAAGATTTATGAATAAGGGTAGACTAAGGGCCGCTTCCTATCACAAATCTGCCCATAGATTTTGCTTATTAATTATAGAAGTTGGACATTACTTGTATGTTACGTTAATTTAAAATCTTAAGTATAATAAGCAAATCTAGTAGTAGCAGGTCATAAAAATGGAAATAATTATTATTCTAACGCAGATTGACGCATAGGCTTACTTAATACTTCTTATTAATTGTATAATTAATAAGAAGAAAGATTCAATTTCAGGAAATATAATAATGAATAATGTTTTTTATTGATGTCGGTTAGAGATATAATAAAACGTATGCCGCCCAATAGTGGAATATTTTATTATTTTTTGGCAAAGCGCCGTCACCGGTCGCCAATATGATCCCATCATTAAAAGCAATCCTCCGAACGATTTCCAATAGGTACCTAAATTATAATAATTATTAATTTGTACAGGTCAAACCGACGATGGACCGTCTTACACTATAAATCAGATAGGTACCGGCCTTAACATCAGATAAAATCAGTCTAATTTCAGCTCTGCTGGCCAAGTCTGCAGGGTGAGCAGCATGGCACCGCGCATGCGCACTACAATATTAATGACAGTGCGATAAACTACAATACTTTATCACATAAGTACAGATAATTTTAAAGACGTCTCTCGTGTGCGTGACCGTGACGTCGCTCTAGTGACGACACACAATTAGGTTAGGCATATTTGCACCTTTTTGTCCTATACGCCAGATACTCTCAACGGTGTAGTGGCATTTTCTCACTACCTTCATGGTCAATGACAGTATTTTGCATAATTGAGGAACAACAATATTTAACCTAACTTTTTTTAAATGCTACCGAGAGAAACTTTTGATTGTTATATCTTCGTTTATCACACCATTACGTGTCGTACCTAAATCGTAATAAATAATGTACCTATTAATTAAATTAACATTAGGACAGTCTTTTTGGAACCTTGATTTGACACGCCGCACGCGGAGTTATTATTGTTCTGTCACTGGCAGCGACTGCGATAGTGCAATTATAAAGTGTGTAGTTAGTGGAATTTTTCAATATGGAACCTTATCGGGACGCGAGGTCTGCCAAACATGATAGCCACCAGCACCACCACCAGTACCACGACCACTGTTAGTCACCGGTGACAACCGACTACACCGGTTCCTAAGGCGAGGCTGCCGCCGTCGCCGTGCCGTGATTTTATCAGGTATCGTTATTGTCACTGGAGCGGAGTTACAATGAGCTCACACACATCAGCAGGTGCGCGGCATTGGGTCACAGTGCAGGGCCGCAGGGCGAGGCGCGCTGCCCGGGCGGCGAGGCGGCCCGGTTGGCCGCGCGCCACCTACACGTATTTCTGCCCTCCGCTCGCCATGACCACTCACCTTCGGGATGCAGCCTCTGCGGGTCGAACCAGGCATCTGGAATAGAAGGCTGCGCGTTAGCGGGTTAGTCGCGACAGACAGAGAGGAAAGCGGGCGAAGCGAAGCCGACGCGAGGGGGAGGGGGCACTTACGCGGGTCGAGGACGCTGCAGAGGGAGGGCCCGGAGTCCGGCATGGTGGTGATTTACGTAACGCGAGCGTGAGGTGGAAGAAGGCGGCGGACGGAGCGCGCGCCGCGCCGGACTCTCGCGTCGATACTGGCGGCGCAGCCCCGCACCGAGCCCTCCCTCCCCGCCCCACGCCGCAGCGCCCCGCCCGCGCCATGCTCGCACGCATGCGCACCACCCGTCTCGCCACCACCACCACATATGATCAGCACCCCTAGCGTGCTGCAGCACCACCACACCCGCTACCCCTCATCAGGATACGTACACTTAGCTTACATTCTAAGTACAATGTGGTTAGTCACTGGGTTAGATAGCATCGTGCGGTTAGAAGGTAAGTATAGTGGTTATTTACTCCGGTACAGACGAGTGGACACAAATATTTACATACAAAGAGTAACGCAAACAGAAGTAACGAGTAAGATAACGATGTCTGGTACCTATGCATGTTGTTTACTGGCGCGGGTCGTAGGTCACGCCGCGGCGCGGTCTACATGAAATAATGTCATAGTCGAGCTGCACTGACCTGCAAAGTGCATTCGCCTTTTGTACTTAGTAGGCAGTAGGTAATTACTATAATACGTAGCTGGGGAGACTCCGATAGGTTTCAAAGTTGGACTAATGTCGCAGATGACGAGCGACGTTGTGTTTACGTGTTATCTGTTACCTTGTGTTATGAATCATGTAGACGTGTTGCTGACGTGATCATCGTTTAGCACACAACAGCTACCTACCGACTAAATGTATGTTGCTAGTTACTAAGTACCTATTCAATAATGGAACACAAATTTTTGAGTCTGGTATACCTATAAAATAAATTCCTAAAGCTAAATGTTACTCTTAGGTACTAGGATAACATTTAGCTTAGGTACGTTTACAGCTACGAGTAGGTACCTAAGTCTGTTTTAAAACGTTAAAGTTATATTGTCATCGATATTCTCTTCGCAGGTTATAGGTTTTTTAAACAACATTACCAGTGAAACTCAAGCAACTTTCAAAACGTGTTGCCTTCACGCATCGTAAACCACAGCACAAAAAAGAACCAACAACAACAATGACAAAGGAATGTAATCTGATTTATGCCAAAATTTTAAAGAATCTGACCAAACTAAACATTATTGCAAAGAACCACAATTATATACATTGTCAAAATATTGCTGGAGAAAACAGAGACAAACGGAGTCTAAGCAATGTTTTAACAAGAACTTTTCATAGACACTATACAAACGGCTTGCTTACGATTCGGACACAAAAAAGCTGTTTTGCAGTCGGATAAAAAGCTCCAAACGACAACTTAATCTTACAGAAAATCTTAAAAAATCTTGATGGTACTTCAAGTCACAAATTAGATTGTTCACCCGCAAGTCTAGCCCAATTTAGAGCACCGTTCCCACATAATAGGCGGAATCACACGCAAACCAGCTTTCCTTTTATCTCAGTCCAAAAACGTGCAGTTCGGATTGCCAACGATCCCAATCTCACAAACAGCTTATAACCCTAAGACTAAGGAGAGACTTTGCCTCTCTGTGTGTATTCTACCGCTTGTAACCATATTTGTAAGCAAATAAATATTTGAATTTGAATTTATATAACGGGCAGTGTTTTGAGGAATCGTTTGAAATTATGCCTACGGCTACTTTCTATCACCGCACCTCTCGCCATCGGGGTGAAGTTGGTTCCCATCCACTCTGGTCCCATACTATGCGATTCCAGGGGAATTTCTTACGCACACAGCTTGTGGAATCAGTTTCCCGCCAAGGTTTTGCCAAGAAACTTTAGCAAACGATTCTTCAAAAAGGATGAGTAAACTATTTTTACAGGGACGGACGCTTGCAATGGTGTTGCAAAGGTCCTGGGCTACGGTAACAGCTTACCATCAGACGGGCCGCATGCTTGTTGGTCACCTTAGTGGTATAAAAAACTAAATATACGTTTTAAATGTTTTTTTCCACAGTCCACAAAGTAATTTGTTACCGATTCAATATTATTTTAAAACTTTTTTATCTGACTGTACTAAGCGGCTTCAATGGATGGTGTCCTAATTGTCACTGAAAATATAAAAATATGTCAATTCGGACGTGTTCCAATATAATATTGTGTCAGAATCTTCAGCAAGCCAATTAAACAATGATTGTAGCTGGAAACGTTTGAGTTCTTAAGTCCAGGTAGAGCTTAATTAGTACGTAATCGTATAAGGTAGCTACAGAACACAATAGCAAGACAAGCCAAAGAAATACTTAATTATGGATCTATACAACAGATTCAAATAGCACATAAACATCAAGTAGCATAGCCGTAGCCTCCAGTCACTAGAATGGTGAGTAATAGGCGCAGTGAGTCATCGCAGCCAGCAGCCAGCCTCATGTCATGGCACACGCGAACCTCTAACAAAACTTACCTACCTCTAAACCTCGCGTTCATGTCGGTCTAGCAAATTAATGGTTATTAAAGAATACCTAGATCAATGAGAGTTAGAGGATTTAATACTTATTTGCCCTAACCTAAAAACCGATACCTGGAAGTACCTATTCAATGTAAAGTTTATGATTCATACATCAATAATGCACAAGAAATATAAAGAATAATTATGTAACCAGGTAACCAGAATAGAAGTGTTTTTAAGTTGCTATTTGCTTGCTTGCTATTGTGGGGATCGTGGCTAAAGTTATAATACGATCAACCTACATGATCGTTAGTGGTATTTAGAATCAGAAGTCCAAAAAGCTTAAAAACCTGTTTCCTTCGAATACTTATGAGTATTGCCCAGAAATTAAGTTCTTCGTGTAAAATACTGATAGCGAACCCCAATATGGTTGGGAAAAGGCTATTAAGATGATAATGCCTGCTATTACTTACAACATACAATAACTCTATTTTCGTCCGAAACATCAACTTCAATTTAAAAATACTAACTAAAACAAGCTCTACTTAAACTGTAGGTATGTGAATGTAAGCAAACGTATTGAAGAAATTAAATTTGTATTTATTACGTACCTACCTATAAATGTATTCCACCGCTTTTCTTTTCGATTTTAAGTTAATTTAATTTTAACGCAGGCAGCGTTATAGATCCTAAAAATAAAAACTAAAAGATGATTTTCAAATACCTATTTAATGACCCCCACCCCATAAACATAATTATGTAGTTCCTCGACCTATTTTATTCTTTTTCACAATAATTATGACGTCTGCTTTTCGCCTTATTGAATTTTGATTACTGTCCTGTCTTGGATTGCCAAAGAAAAATGTGAGCAATACACAGCTAAAGAAAAGGAACTTATTATTGTAATCAATAATCATCGAGCAAGTTGCATTGTAAATTGAACATGAGTGACGTGTGCGACGCCATGTCGCGCCCGGCTAAAAATACCCCGTCCGCGCGACCGAGAAACCACGGTGACGTCACCCCCTACCTGTGCGCCACTTGTCATTACTTGTAATCATTGCCGTACCCGTAGTTTCCCTCATTGAAGTTCACAATTAACAACGAAACCAATGAATCAAGTAAATTACACCTTACGCGTTTTTGTCTCGCGAATTTGTGCCTCACTGTGGCCGCTACGGCTACAGACATGGACGAGGCTATTGTGCTATATATATATACTTAGTAACCTACCTAAGTAATAAATTGATTTCATAACGGCACCGGCTCACCCTCGATAATTACGAAATTAGATAGAGCACTCTGCCAGGAACAAGATGTAGGTAGAATGTGCATTGTTAGCTATGCGTGATATTCAGTCAGACTGGCTGCATGTGTAGTTATACACATGTAGCCACGGCCACCTCGCATATTGATATTAAAGTAAAAGCTCGCAGGCTAGCAACTATTTGATACATTTAAATAAAGAGAGCAGACGGTGTCTGTGTGGTGGTTGGCGAGTTGCGTATCGATCGCCGCCCCGCCGCCGCACCCTCCCTCCCTCGCGACCCGACACACATCGGAGGCCTAGCCTTTATTGCAGACTCAGACATGGACGTCTGGGTTTTTTATGGATAACTATCTATTCAGGACTAGTTCCAAATAGGTACACGCACAGGGCTACAATTTATAAAAAAAGGGGTTGGATTGAACATTGAAGTAAGCCATTGAGCCATCATACCTATAAGTACATATAATTAATTAAAAACGAAATGAGTTGATAAGCGCATCAGATCACATGAAAACCGAGAACGACCTTTTTTGTATTTCGTAATATTTAATCCGATTAAGGTTTTTGGGAAGGAAACATTGGAAATTGGAAAATTCGGGAAAATCTGTTTTCCTGTTAACTTGTGACTAATTTTCGTCATCAGTCCAAATTAATTCGAATTTTATTTGGACTGGACAACTTCTGTCAGGTTATCTAGTATAAAATAGATAGATAGAATATTCTTTATTGCACACCAAAACTAATGTAAAAAACAATTTTACTAACAATAAATGGTACAATGGGCGGTCTTATCCCTAATAACGATGATCTCTTACAGACAATCTTTGGATGGACTCATGTGAAAGGAAAAACGATACCTAGGTAGTCTGGCGTACTTACATAAGAAGAAAACGTAAGTAATAAGATATTCACTAAAACTTTAAAATTGAAATTAAATTAAATATATCAGTTTAGAAAAACATTAATACATACCATATATATAAGTTATAATATGTAAATATGTATTTATATATATAATATATATATATATATATAAATAAAATAGGTATAAAAAAACATAAAGTAAAGTAATAATAAATACTGTCAGATGAAATTATGGACAAGGACAACATTCCAATTATAATGTCAGATAATGCTCCTCTGAAAACAGGTAATGTTTGTGCGCGCCTAACAGCCACCGGCAATTATTCATTCCACAGTCGTACAGCTTGCACTGTAAAAGATTTATCCTCTGATGATCGCAGATATCTTGTATGTGTGTCATGAAGGAACTGAAAACGTTCTTTAAGATAGGGAGGAGTTACAGGATTGAACAGAACACTGTACAGAAGGAACAATATATGTGAATGCCGGCGAAGACGTAGGTATTGGAAGCCACTTAAGCTTTTTTCGAAATTCAGATATGTGATCATATTTGCGCAAGCCAAATATAAATCTTATGCAGAACTTCTGGAGTCGCTCAAGTTTATTTAATTGTGCTTCGTTGAGATAACTGACATCGGCATAGTCGAGGATAGGAAGAAGAAGGCATTGTGCTAACGCAGTTTTGGTGGCAGTTGGCAGGAAATTTCGCAATTTCCTCAGCGATCCAGCTGATGCAAATAATTTTCGACTTACCTCCTGTAGTTGAGTACCCCAAGAAAGATTTGAGTCAATAAAAATACCCAGATTTCTAACCTTATCACTAGTTAGTATAATAGTCCCATCAAAATTAATCTGCGGAATCCTAGACCAATCTATCCTAGCTGACAATCTAGGGCTGCCAACAACAATAACCTGGATCTTCGTGGGATTTACCTTAAGATCGTACGCTGTACTCCAATTATTTATAGTAATTAGATCTTCATTAAGGATATCAAATGCATGTGGCAGCTCAGCAATGGAAGCCTGTGTGTAAATTTGCAAATCATCTGTATAAAGGTTGTATAAATAAAGGCCTAAGGACAAATACTTAGGATTAGGATATAAGATCAGTAAGGAAAATTTCGGTGGGTGCAACTTGCACAAGATCGGCAATAGTGGCGTAATGGAGAACAGCTAGGCCTTTACTCAGCAGTGGGTGTTACCAGCTGAATAGATAGATAGAAGGACCTACAGTAAGTAAAGAAGCTTGCGCTTCTTTACTTACTGTAGGTAAGCTTACTTTAAGAGGCTTACTTTACGCTTTACTTTACGTATTTTTTTGTATATGTATTTACAAAAAAACGTAGTTTAAGTAAAGTAAATACATACTTATTATACATAAGAAACACCCAGACAAACACAAACACTTCTTATATTCATCACATATATATTTGTTTCATGTGGGAATCGAACCCACGACCTCGTGATCTGTCCAGAACTCGATCCACTAGATCACAGACGTCAATATAAACTTAAAACGAAAATGGAAACATATTTTTTTTATCTTTAAAAACATGATCAAGACTAGAATGTTTTAAATGTCGGGTAACGACTTTGAGAACTACGAATATTATCAGGTGTTATCGATTGATGTTTATCAATCTACTTATCGTATTTTATCATCCATGCCATGTTTTACAAATCGAACCTACTATTAAAAAAATACAAGCACTGCGGCTGCGGCACTAGTAAGCCTTAGTTTGGTCTCAAAACATTCAAGTTGCAAAACTTTCATATCTCATAAGATCCAAATCTCCAAAACTCCCAAGTAGTAAAATAACTAAGTACAAATCAAAAAGTTCAAGTAGCAAGATAATCATGTCTCAAAACATCCATGTGCCATAATATTAATTTTTTTGTATAAGTGATGTGTAAGTGTGATATTTTAATATGAGTTAAAGAAATAAACTACACATCAAAAATACTGATTGCACAGCAATACTCTATAAATCAACTACACTAGAAGATTAGTCAATCAGCAGGTTGATAGCACAACTGACTGTCCAGCCAGGGTGTGCCACACAATCGAGCCTACCGCGACTGTCTAGACATCTATTGTTTTAGTTTTTGGTAACAAGAAAGTGAGTTTTCCAAGATAAATAAACAAAATATCTCTCTCGTGTGATATTTAATGGTAAACGTTTTTGTTGAACAATCTAAAAATCCACACAGGAAAAGACAGTTTAACCACAAACTAATGTATCAACATCGACACAATAAATTCATCTAAATTGCTCTTTTGCAGAGCGCGCTGAGGTCGATTCGGACGAAAAGATCGTGACCAAAAATGTGTGCGTTCGCGCAGCGGAATGTTGTTGAATTTAAAGATTTTAATTATGCAGATATTTAGTGTATGACGTCGTATAATTGTGTATGGTAAAAAAAAATTTGTGCACGCAGCCATTGTTGAGAAATTCACCAAAAACTGATTCCGCTGGGCGAACGTTGTCCTGGCGGAACTCTTTTTAATCCATAGACTTTAGAAGAAAAAAGATGTGTCCAAAAATTAGTGTGTATTTGTGTGTAATTGTGTATGTATGAATAAAATTTGTGCATGCATAAACTTCGGAGAAATTCAAGTTTCCGCTACGCGAACGTTTGGCCATTAGCTAGTTTTCATATAAAGCGCTTACATAGAGAGCTGTAGATTTTTACATACATTGTTTTGAATTTGTGTATATTTGTTTAAAAAACAGATTTAGAAAAAAACGTAGGGCTTAAAAGATAAAAATATAAACGTAAAATACGCTGATTAGGTCTTAGTTCTTAAAGTATGCACTTTGGGGTCTAGATTTTCACGTTTATACAAACCTTGTAAGTGTCTGCAACATGTTGCCAAGTATCAATGATGTTCCGTTAGTAATTAATGAGTTATAGGACAATTTACCATGAATAGATCACTGTTTACAAAGCAGTCAAATATCACGACGTTCTAAGGGAATTGCATGGTAAAATGTATGCCAATAATTAGTGTATTCATTCAACTATTCACATGCAAAATTTCATGTCATTAAATTCAGTAATTAAAGAAAAACAATTATAATACTGACGAAGCATCGAAAACCTACATAACCCGACCAAGTTCAGATGGCTACAAAAAAGCGGCCGTGCCATATATCTAAGAAACGTTCTTAACCTTCCAGTATAGTATTTATTAATATGATACAGTTGCGTACACAAGCGTTAGGAAAAAAGAAAACGATTGCATTTCTTGAATGAAAAATATTTTTTAATAATAACGCCACTATCTACGATAAAAATAGTGTAATAAGCTACAATATGATAAATATTTACCTAAACAGTAGTACTTACATGTGGTAATTATTTAATTTCCCTAAGGGTCTATAGTTAGAATCCTGATCCGTGAAATCTTTAATAGAAATTAGCTGTATGAATTTTATTTGTCTTAAATAATACAGTAGAATCCGTTTATTATGACATCGAAAGGAATTAACAAACACGTCATAATAAGCGGATATGTATATCTAGATTATATCCCAAGTCTTAAGCGCATACCTACTTAAATAAAGTACCTACGTAAATAGTACCTACTTTCTGTCATAGTCAAATACATTTAAAAAAGTAGGTGTATTAAAATAAATGACCTATAAATTATATCGAAACAACAATTGTGTTATCACCTGTACCAATTCAATACCGGTATTATACTGTAAATTTTGGGATGTTACCTAAATATATTGCACGGCCGCTTTTTTGTAGCCATCTGAACTTGGTCGGGTTATGTAGGTTTTCGATGCTTCGTCAGTATTATAATTGTTTTTCTTTAATTACTGAATTTAATGACATGAAATTTTGCATGTGAATAGTTGAATGAATACACTAATTATTGGCACACATTTTACTATGCAATTCCCTTAGAACGTCGTGATATTTGACTGCTTTGTAAACAGTGATCTATTCATGGTAAATTGTCCTATAACTCTTTAATTACTAACGGAACATCATTGATACTTGGCAACATGTTGCAGACACTTACAAGGTTTGTATAAACGTGAAAATCTAGACCCCAAAGTGCATACTTTAAGAACTAAGACCTAATCAGCGTATTTTACGTTTATATTTTTATCTTTTAAGCCCTACGTTTTTTTCTAAATCTGTTTTTTAAACAAATATACACAAATTCAAAACAATGTATGTAAAAATCTACAGCTCTCTATGTAAGCGCTTTATATGAAAACTAGCTAATGGCCAAACGTTCGCGTAGCGGAAACTTGAATTTCTCCGAAGTTTATGCATGCACAAATTTTATTCATACATACACAATTACACACAAATACACACTAATTTTTGGACACATCTTTTTTCTTCTAAAGTCTATGGATTAAAAAGAGTTCCGCCAGGACAACGTTCGCCCAGCGGAATCAGTTTTTGGTGAATTTCTCAACAATGGCTGCGTGCACAAATTTTTTTTTACCATACACAATTATACGACGTCATACACTAAATATCTGCATAATTAAAATCTTTAAATTCAACAACATTCCGCTGCGCGAACGCACACACCAAAAATAAGCCAAGTAGATATCTAATATCCAACACATAAGTAAAATGTCTTGATATAATTCGGACACTCATTCTCATTCCTAACATTTCAAAACTTAAGTATCAAATACTAGCTGTTCCTAATTCCTGAACCCGTTGGCCGAAATGCGCCAAATTTACTCGTAACAGTGGAAGTTTAGTTGTCATCGTTTTTAGTGCAGAATAATGTGCGGTTGTATCATGTGGAAATTATTAATTGCATGTCATATAAAAGCTGCGAACTATATCTGCCACCGAAAGAATATTATTAAGATAGAAATCAAAACCACGACTAGCCCAGTTGAGATTAGGAAGCAGCGTATAACTGGTATAACTGAAGCAGCCGACACCCATCAAAAATCACAAAGTCGATACTTACGTGAGACATCTTCGACGCTTCCGGATCCCATGTTACACACACAATAATATCCACACAAAAGGCAAGTCCTCGCGACTGTGACTCACAGCACGACCAGTGACCACACAAAGTTACATGTGAATTATAAGTGAGCACTCGAAACAGTCGCCGGTGAGCGTGCGACGTGAGCGCTCGACGGGTGCTCCGCTTATGAACGCAGCGGCCAGCGCGGTGCTGCCTCAGCGATGCTAAATTTAGCGATGGTGGCGTCGTTGTGCATACCATACCACGCGTCATTCGCCGCCGCTCGACGCTCTCTGCGACCGCACACTCACACCAAATTTTGTGGAGGGCTACTTTTTCAAAGATTCTTTTTTATCGAAGGAATTCAGATGACGTACCATCCCTACCTAGGAGAGGGGCAGGCCTACCCTATAGTAGTTTGTATGATACATAAGATGGTAGTTTTCCCTTTACCTCTATTTATAACAATTACGATAGCAGTTTATGTAAGATAGTTGCTTAGGAATAATGACACGCTCTTAGACTGTGTCTACAAGACTACAAATTATGTCGACAATAGATAAGATAAAGGACGTGATAAGAGTAACATTTGTTTTCCACTCGAGTCTCGACAAGATATAAAATAAAATGACAACTATGTCGTCCTAATTCTGCAATTGATTACCGTAACTAGTAATCTTCTTCTTCGTGTCGATGGTACGATTTTTTAAATTAAATTTGGTGTGCCCAAAACTTCTAACTAACTAGTAATAGTAACAAGCATAATAATTAGATCCGATATTGATACAAATAGAAAATAAACTATGCATTGAGCTTAAAGTTTGCCCAAGTCCGAACTTGCGTCATCGTCAACTCATCTTACGTACAAAAGTAACTGAATAAAGAAATAAAATTAGTAAGTAAGAGACAAATAAGGAGCATGCGACAACAGTAACACTGGCAACCTGTCGATGCTTACCATCAAGAAATAATAATATTGACATGGCTACGACCAACGACGTTACAACATGACTTGTAGTTAGCAACAGCTGTAAAAAGGAAAAGGAGTCATGTTGCCTATAATGTTTAGGATGTTAGAGGTCGAATGATGCATGTGGTGTCAGTGCGGGTCGGTCGGATGTCCGCGTGCAGCGTGTGGCTGTGGGCTTGCGGGTGCCGTTACCTCGTCGCCGTCGCTGCAGCGCGGTCAATGCTCTTACCGCTCCGCCACCTCTGCAGCCAACCTCTTCCACCCGTCTCAACCCAGCGACACCCCCCCCCCCCCCCTTATTGTTGTCATTTAATATTATTTCTTATTTTGTAGAAAAAAATATTTCTATGACGTAGGTTTTACGCAATTTTAAAATTAATCATCCACGTATTCACCAAACAGTACGTTACAGTATTTATTGAAACTTCAAATACATTACCCTCACTAAGTCTTCAGTAGTTGGGTAAAAACAAAGATAGACAGGTATCTTATTTAAGTTCTAAATGCACCTGTGTAGATAAAATATTGGTGTCGCGGGCATTGTTCTCTTGCAGTCGATTCTTCACGCTCCGTGGCGTGCAGTGCTCGGTGCTCGCCTCCAAACGAAACCATTCTAAAACTCAGTGTCGCACAAAAACGTGCCGCGCGCGAGAGACACCTCAGACACGAACAATGATATCACTACAATTTATAGCTGCGGAAGTAATGTTTTCACTTTAGGTATCAAAATCGGCGATAGGCTATGGTCTAAGGAAAGAGACGTTCAAACACGACCAAAATTAATTTAAAAAATATCTAATGAAGTAATAAGTACGAAGTGCTGGACGATGATGATGAAGTACCGTGAGCGTGAGCGTGACCGTAGCCTAGACCATAACCTTTCGGACAGAATGTAAACTGTATGTTATCAATGTAAGAACATCTTACCGAGTCCCATCTGGCAGAAGATGACCTCGGCCTCAATCACATGCGCTAATTGACGTTTCGGTTCAGGCGCTGCACGCTTCGGTGGTGGTGCTGGCTCAGTCTTCACAAGCTCCTGTTTTGACGGTTCTGGTTTGGGAGGCTCTGGTTTCAGAGGCTCAGACGTCGGCTCGGGCACTGGAGTCACTGTCGACTTTGGCTCCTCTGGTAAAGGTTTTTCGGGAGCTACTGGAGCGCTAGGAACGGGAACTGGAACCGGAGCAAGCGCTGCAGCGGGCGCAAGCACGGGCGTAGGGTCATGCGGCGCCTCAGGAGTGTACGCCCCGGCGCGCCCCGCCTCAGGCCGGTGCATAGGCGACTCGCCGGTAGTGTCAGCATCTGACTCACTATCTGTGAACTTGTCAGCGATGTGATCAGCCGAAGCGGAAGGCGCGCGGGGCGCCTCAGCCAGCAGCTCCCGCTCCATGTCAAGGAAGCTGCGCGTGGCGGCTGCTGCCGGTTGACGGTGGGGCGACTCGCCGGCCTCACGCTTGCCGTCGCGGTCGAGGTGCTCGAAGTCGTCCGTCGAGTCCTGATCGCGCTTCATTGTTGGCTCAGCAGGCGGCACGTCGGCTCCCGGTGCTGAGTCACCGCTCGCGAGCCCTTCCAGGAGAGCGTCGGCACTGTCCATGTTTCCTTATGTAAAAAATAAAAAAGACCGATGTCGAGAGTGATCGATAGGGTGCGGGGATAGCGCGAGTGCGAGAAGCTGCGAACGCGGAGGGCGGGTCCTGTCGTGTGTCCTCGCCGTATCGTACTGCGGTGCGGTCTGCGAGCCGTTTGTCGGCCGCGGCTGCACGACGTCACTCAGCACGAGAAACGAACGGTATGGTATTACTCATCGCCGACCCCTCCGGTGCAGCGGGGGCGGCGCTGTTCACCGGCAGTTTAGAATCAGATATAGATAGGTAATGAATAATCGAAATTTTATTAGGAATTTAAAAGTAATTATTATAATAATATCAAATGTATCAAATATTTTCTAAAATGATAAAAGGGTTAAGTACTTGTTAGGAATTGTAAATAATATTACGCAAAAATTAAAATGTCTAACGTAAGCACGAAATTGCGAAAAGTATTGACTTTTCAATCAATTCTGACCTTTTTTGAAGGCGCGCTAGCGCTAAGTTAAATCTGTTTTACCGACGAAGAGTCGTCGTTCGGAAACTTAGATGATATTTTTACTATAGAATTGCAGTCGAATCGCTAACTGTAGTAAACGAAGTGTAACAAAGTTAGACATTCTAGTTTCATGATAACGGTATATATTTATGGAATATTTCTTATTTATTTCGCTCTCAGACTAGGAAGCGTAGACAGAAAAACCAATAGACAAATGGTTTGCGTGCCGCATGCGGCATGTGAGATAAAACGATAGGTGGTATTGCCATACCATATCATAACGTTCACCCTAATTTTTAGCGATTCGTCTAGGAATTGACGTTGATAATTTATATATAATACAGTTGTCTCCAATCTATTGGTCCAGGTATTAACAGAAAAAAAAGTAAGCTCAAGTCGTATACTGGCGTTTTTATTCATTTTAATCAAATCTTTTTCTTTCCGATTTTGCGGTCGCCACACCTCTGCCGCTACAGTTCTCGCCAAACTTATTGTCCGGCTTGAAGTTGGCACTAGCTAGCTTCAACTCGGCCGAAAAAATCAGAGTCATAAATATTTGATTACCACAATTAATAATACCAATGTCTGGCGCAAAAATGCTGATCCAGTGCACGCAAATCGCATACAAATCAATACAAAGCAACAAATCCGTACGGTTTGTACGCTCCGAATCCGACCCAGTGGGCCCATAAATATAAACGAAGTGTGACACAGTTTGACATTATTAGTTTCATGCAGATTAATAATTACTTGATTCCGTGCCACCACTGAAGTCTTACGGCAAAAGCAAGAACAACATTTGGCAGTTCCGCCATAATATCAATACCGTTAGTTGTTTATGTGAAATAAACAGCAATAATGGAGCGTAAAGTATTGCAAAGTGCAGCCCGTGAACTAATCCATAAAGTGCACGAATTTTGTAATTTGGAACAAAATAATTCCCGCTAAATAAAGTGCAGATGAGAGTCGCCGCCATGATGACATCTTTTTTTTTTTATTATTTATTTTACGGCCCTGGATACAATGTCCTTTAAGCCTCATGATGACATCTAAACTTTAGAGATACCATATCTGCACATTTTACCTAATTTTTGGGTAATATTTTGTTGACAGTCACATTTAAGACGAAAATAATTATTGTACCAAGATATAGGTGCCCAAATAAAAACGAAATTAATAAAAAAATATTGTTTTCTATACTAATATTATAAAGAGGAAAGATTTGTTTGTTTGTTTGTTTGTTTGTTTGTTTGTTTGTAATGAATAGGCTCCGAAACTACTGGACCGATTTCAAAAATTCTTTCACCTTTGGAAAGCTACATTATCCCCAAGTAACATAGGCTATATATCATCACGCTACGACTAATAGGAGCGGAGTAGTAATGAAAAATGTTGCAAAAACGGGGGAAAAAATTATAAGACCACGCGGGCGAAGCCGCTGGCGGGAAGCTAGTATTTAATATAATGCTCTTCTATTCAAGATCGTTCAGCCTTTCTAAAGAGTATTATAAAATTATGGGGACCATTCTGTTAAAATTTATTCTGTGACTGGCAACATTTAACTCAACATTGACAAAAACCAAAATCTATCTCTGTTTCACTCAGTCGTGGTTACAGGGTTAGGCCGGTGGGATTTTTTTGTTCCTTTGTTTTTAATGGTTCCTCTGTCTGGTGGGACGAGGTGGACTAGAGACTAGTAAAATTTTACAATAACTATTCTATTCTGCCGTTCTGCCTGTGCAGTGTGCTGTACTGTAGTTTACTGCTGTACACAGAGTCAGTCAATCAGTCAAGCACCACACACGAACGCCAGCCAGTCAACAATTCAATATATTATTGTACAATACGTGAGTGAACACTGAACTTGACTGAACAGTCCGTCCACAAGCAAAGGATGGCGGCGGCAGTAGAAGAAGGTTGTGCTGATAATTACACGCGTACTATAATCTCCCACAAGGAAAAACAAGAATGTAATGGAAAAGAGGGAAAGTTTCTAAATGGAAAAGTGATCAATCATAAAAATGGTTATGGGATGTCTACACATTTAGGAAATGGTGACTCTGTAAGTAGATATTCATTTATTTTCATAACATTCTAAATATTTTGTCAGGACCACTAAGATATTTAGTTTTGGTGGTGGTGAACAGTAAGCAGTACAGCAGGACCGCAGTAAGTGTGCCCCGGTCGTGGCTCCCCCTCAGCGTGTCAAAGCGCTTGCCTGATGAGCCACTGCAAGTGTGGAATAAAAACTGTTTTATCGAGGCTATATGTGGGCAATGGGTGTTTTAACTGAATGAAAATTAATTAATAATGCAATGAGGGCACAATATTGAAGAAGTCAAAAGAGAAGATATGAAAAGCAATTATTAAAACATTACCAAAATTAGTATCCCTTTCTTTCTGAGAGGAGACCTGTGCCCAGCAGTGGCGCATTATATGGATTGATGATGGACGATGGATCAATATCAATATGAAACTTTATAACCTTAGTAAATTTAATGAAATTATTTGTAAATATACAGTTAAAAACTAATTCTGGGTGCAAACAGTGTTACTCCAAGTACTTTGTCGAGATTGTCGTCTGTCGAGATTTATAGCAGTGGCGAGCAAGTCAAGAAAAGTCTAGCCTTCTAACTATGGTTATGGACTGATTAATTTCCATACTTTGTGACTATTTTTAAATCGTCATGAATTGCTACCTACAATGGTATGCTGGTACTACTTATGTATGGAAGTAAATGCTAGGCATGGCAGAAGTACCACAAAAGTAGAATAAATGCTGTTGAAATGTGTTCCTTATGAATTGTGGTGTAACTAGGAATAATAGATTTAGAAATGGTGTGTTAAGGCAACATTGCTATTGACTTATATAAAGAAAGATTTTTCGGTATGTTGTGAGAATGGATGAACAGGGGCTAACAAAATGGTGAATGTCAAATGATGCCCCAGATAGACATACACCAAGCTTATCTGTGATGTCTGTCCTACAAAAAGATTAGGTGCATTGTACTCGCAACCAGTATATGTGTGTGACAAGATGTACTTATGAATGTGGAAGCAAGTAGCATTCTGTAGTTTCTGTAGTAACTGGTATTATCTTAACATGGAAAATGCAAAAAAATACAAAAAGATGTAGGTATGTGATGTAAATGTTTTATCCTTAGATTATAAAACATATAATCTATACTTCTATACTAATATTATAAAGAGGAAAGATTTGTTTGTTTGTTTGTTTGTAATGAATAGGCTCCGAAACTACTGGACCGATTTCAAAAATTCTTTCACCTTTGGAAAGCTACATTATCCCCGAGTAACATAGGCTATAAATCATCACGCTACGACTAATAGGAGCGGAGTAGTAATGAAAAATGTAGCAAAAACGGGGAAAAAATTATAAGACCACGCGGGCGAAGCCACTGGCGGGAACCTAGTCTAAAATAAAACATTTTCGCTATGTAGGTACAGTCAGCAACAAAAGTAGCTGAACACTATGAAATCTTTAAAATGCTTTAACATCTTTAATATTAAAAATTCACAGTCCCTTGAAGGCAGTACAAATTATCATAATAGAGAACAATTATATGTTTTACATTAGTCAAAATCTAATGAATAGTTTTGGTACTGTGTGTTTTTAAACTTTCGCTGTGTTCAACGACTTTCGATGCTGACCGTACCTAAGTAAATAAAATTTAAGGAATCCATCACGGAAAGGAGTTTTTTCCATGGAATCGATAGACATAGAGATAGAGTTACCTAGTTGTGGGCAAGCATACATGGTAGCCATATCTGAATATTACAAATATTTTGGTTTTTATTTCCAGAAGTTTGATGTTTCCTGTGATGAGGGCGGAGGTATACCGAAGATGGACTGGTCATCGTACGACACGTTCCCAGGATCATTCGAGAAATGCACTCTGCTAACGGCGGTGCTTACACATCTAGGACTCTACATACTCATGTTCCTCGGCTTCGTTAATCAGATGCTCTTCACACCTAAGGTTGCCACCGAGAAGAATAGAGAGGTATAACGGCTAACCTAAATCAAATACTTAGGAATTTGTTTCATCTATATACTCTATACTAATATTATAAAGAGGAAAGATTTGTTTGTTTGTAATGAATAGGCTCCGAAACTACTGGACCGATTTCAAAAATTCTTTCACCTTTGGAAAGCTACATTATCCCCGAGTAACATAGGCTATATATCATCACGCTACGACTAATAGGAGCGGAGTAGTAATGAAAAATGTAGCAAAAACGGGGAAAAAATTATATAGTTGATCATACAAAAAATCTTATAATAATCTGTCAAAATGTATCACTGATCGAAATATTTGATATAATTATAATTATAATAATAAAATAACTAGCTCAGACCTATAAAAATATAAGATGATAATAAAGACGAACTAGAGGTACCTAGGTAGGTATAGAATACCGTTCAAAACGGTGAGTTTGATGTTTTGACGGCACGTTTGGTTTGTAGTGCGGTGGGTAAGCGAAGCGATCGACTTCTGCGGCAAGATTTGTTCAGTCCACTGTCGATCCCCGCACGGAAAAAATATTTATATTTTTATTTTATGCTTTATAGGTATTTGTTCCAATTCTGGGTGTGAAAATTTGTGTATATGAACGCAACCACGTTACAGTAGGAAAGGGCAGAGCAGGTTGATAGTAAGGGTTATTAGGCACAAACTGATGAGCGCGAGCGCCAGCGTAGGTACTATTCAGTTTAGTCTCCACGATGTAGCACAGTGCCTGTGAGCTTTTTCCATCTGAAGGGTGTCGTACTCGCACCACACTATTATGTTATGGGACTGTAGAACGAAATGAAATATAACCATGTCACACATCGCATCGACGTCGGCGTCGCGGTGACTTGCGCGCACGCATTATTGAGTTTGCGATAATATTGTTGATATATGTAATTACCTACGAATACCGCGCCATACGCGAATATTGCCATAAATGGCGCTGGCGGCTATTGTGTTGTAGGTATTGAACTATCAAGCTATCACTTCACGTAGAAGGTATTTCGTACTTATTCACTTGGACATCTTTATAAACGACTAGCTTTCTGTCAGCGGCTTTGCCCGCTATCAATACATTTTACCGGGATAAAAATGACTATGTTCTATCTCTGTGCCGAATTTCATCCAGATCCGTTCAGTACATACGAACATACAAACAAACTTTCAAATTATAATACGAGTAGGACTAGCTTTCCACCAGCGGCTTCGCCCGCGTGGTCTTATGAATTTTTTCCCAGTTATTGCAGCATTTTTCATTGCTACTCCGCTCTTATTATGTCCTCTATGGGCTATCTAACACTGAAAGAATTTTTCAAATCGGTCCAGTAGTTTCGAAGCCTATTCAATACAAACAAACAATCAAATCTTTCCTCTTTATAATATTATTACTGTTCTTATAGTATAGAAGCATAGATATGGACGATTCTGTGCTCTAAGTTTGACACTAAATAATACAAACTAAAGCTTAATGGCTATTCCCGTAAGTGAACCAGAGCCGGGCTAACATGCACGCCGCGAGAACATTTTGTCTACGCTTATGTCGTGCTTTTGTTTCGTTTTCGCACAAGAAAGAGCGAGACAAAAGAGTAGACAAAATTTTGTCGTGGCGCGCATGTTAGCCTGGCAGGAGTAAACAACATCCACACCCGCTTACCTAGGCACGTGACGCCAGCGTCACAAGCTTTTCCTGCACGGTATAGATACATTTCAAACACATAAACATTCTAGGTTGCATTTGATAACTATGGTATTTTACCTGCAATTTTATTTTATTGGTAGTTTGCTATATTGACTCGATTCTGTCAGATATGTAGGAGTATATCGTTACCCACCACCACGCAACCGCTAACAGCTCCTTGTGGCTGTGAACAACGTAAAGATCTTACGCCTGTTTAAATAAGATACATTCTCAATTGTTTCTGTTGTATTTCAACGTCTACTTATGCGTTGTTAAATTTTTTATGTTCCAAAATTGAATTTTTTTTTACCTATTATTGTTATTTGTATTTCTATTGTCTCAATTCTGAGTAATGGCCATTTAAACCATTTATTTATTTGTTGCACTATTTGTTAGCTTAGTTGTCGGAAGGCATCCAAGTTGTCTCGCGATTTACTCCGTGGTCTCCGCGTTTCCGGTTAACTGTCTTAGGGCTCCAATTCTGAGCAATAGAAGCCCAGAGTTCATCCGGCATGCGGCGGACATGGCCTGCCCAGTCCCATTTATGTTTAACAGCATTTTGAGCCACATCGATAATTTGGGTTTTGGAGCACAGTACAGAACTGCGGACTCGAACTGTTAATTTGACACTAAGTATACTACGCTCCATAGCCCGTTGGCAAACCTTGAGTTTGGACTTCTGTATCTTAGTGAAACACCAGGTCCGTGCACCATAAGTTAGAATAGGGAGAATACATATGTCCATTAGCTTGCTTTTCAGTTGTAAGGGTAAATTACCCTTAAACAGCTCCTTCATGGGCCAGTAGCTCCACCAGGCATTTTCCGTGCGTCTTGTAATTTCCTTATCTCGTCTTGCCTGGAAGGAGAGTACTTGGCCCAGATATATGTAATTGTAATTGAAAACTTAGTTAAAGAAAAAATCGATCGCGAGCACGACTCGAAACTCTTGGAGCACGTTGGGGCAAACAATATATATATTATTTCCGTGTATTTCTTGTAGTACGGGGAACTTGTGTGTCAACTATCCACGCAAGTTTCATAATAAGTACGTAATTGTTTTTCCTTATATTAATTAATTCATATTAATTAACCGCAAAAGTAGGTATTTATTATAAAACAGCTCTTTATGTTGTGGTTTTAAACGATGATTAGCGACGTTTTGCTCTGTAGTGCCACTATAACGAAAAATATTAATTTTATTGATACTAATAAAAACGGTACGGAACCCTTTATGTGCGGGTCCGACTAGCACTAGACTGGTTTTTCAATGTAATGTGACCGCGTGACACTAACAGCAACTGGTCTGATACAATAAGTCGGGAATGACTAACCGATATTATTCCTGTATTATGATTGTAATTTATTTGTTTACTTCACGATGAACGTACTACTAACGTACCTATTTGTTTAGAGACGTCCACAACTAATTAATTGATTGGTTACTTACTAAGCGGAGGCACCATTCAATCGGGAAGGGATACGACTTCTTTGACACTTCAGCAAAGATCCAGCCTCGAGGTTTGCCAGCGGGCTATGGGGCGCAGTATCCTAGGGGTTCTTATTTCGGACTGAGTAAGAATCACAACATCTACACGGAAAGCTGCGAAAGTGGGATTATCCCGGACATGGCTGCTGAATGTTACACTGCTGTGAGCTAAAAAAAAACTCCAAATGGGTCCCATTAAATGCCAGACGACACCGCGGTAGGCCAAGGCGAAGATGGAGAAAAGAGCTTGATTCTTAACGACTGTCTGTGGAAAAAGGGGAGGGAGGCCTTTACCCTACAGTGAAGTGGGACATTATAGGGTAAATATATAAATTGAATGTTATGACCTAAGTAATAATCGTGTGTTCCGCTTCACTCAGTGAGTGCGCACTAACATCTACGCGCATGTCGCGCATGCGAGCGCATACCCGGACTAGACTACATCGTATATAATTGATGCGGGCTGGGTCTGGTACATCAGTAGTATTGACAATCTACACACACACAGTATTATGGAATGTCGCGTATAAGTAAACAGGCCGGCTTGTCAAAACTATCGCCGTCGACACCTTTTTATGACGACGGATGATCACGATTGCGTTATGTTTAAAATAAAATAAACCGGCTTTGTGAAATAACATTTAATGATTGCAAAGCATTGCGCAATCACCCGTAGGGCGGAAAGTAGGTACCATTGTGGAGGAAATCTGAGAGCTGCCCACTTGAGGAAGGAAACCATCTGCTAAATTGCACACGTCATGATAAAACCGAGGTTTGTTGTCAAGGCTCCTTCTGACTATGATAATGAGTGCCTCTATGATTGATTCTAATTTCTAGTCTTGATGTTCCATTCGGAAATTTTTCTGAGAAATTAAAGGTATTCTGTAATTTTTTTAAAAATTTTTGAAGAACAAAATATAAATTTGCTGCTTTGCGTCCAATGTTAAGCGCGTTACGCAATTGGAAGTTTACAAATTAAAAAGCAATAAGAATTCGAAATACTGCGATAATTAATTGATCATGGACGCGCCCGCGGCGGCGGCGGCGGCGGCGCGCGCCGATGACGCCGGCCGCTACGCTGCTCCGCACTGGCCGCTATTTAGAGAGCTGTTATTGTTTTTAATAGTGCTTTTAGGTCAATTATCAAGTTGTTACAGTTCACACACAATGCTGTACTTATTGACCGACTAGCGCCACATAAGTAGGCTAGGGCCGTAAATTAAATATAACGCTGTCAAGGCAAAGTGTGCATCCAAGAAATTATTAGATAATATTATTACTCACTCGCCTATCTATTCGATGTATGAATTATTATCTATGTATCATAGACTATGTGATATCGCGTGTTGTTGCGTATGATATCCTCCTCGCTAACTCGCTTTCATTGATAGATGCTATGCAACAGTATAAATATCTGGAACGCCATTATTTTAAATCATGTAGAGAATCTCAGCGGGTGAATAAATATTAATAAATAGGCTCAGACCAACAAAAAAGTATTTACTTGGTCTTGAAGATCCGCATGCCATCTAAAG
Organism: Acronicta psi; assembly: GCA_946251955.1. NCBI lineage: Eukaryota > Metazoa > Arthropoda > Insecta > Lepidoptera > Noctuidae > Acronicta > Acronicta psi. Next base: position 263,041 of record OX276475.1, on the reverse strand, counting down.
ATTCTCCACCGCTGCGTTGTGATGATATTTATATATATAAACGATAACACCTAACGAGTTCCTTCCCACGTTTCATTGATCTAATGATCATACTTACTTACTGTGCGATCTCGTTTGTCGAGTGGTCGGCTGCTGTTGCTGAGCGTTAATTCTGTCAATTCACAAAACAGTCACAACTCAGAATCTGAAAGTTCCTAGTCAAAGCCCGAGTTTATATATTATGGTATAGTCCGCGCGGAACTAGTTGACCGCGCCTTAGGTATGTGAGTGGTGGGACGGCGGGCGGGGTCGCCTGCGCGCAGTGGGACGGACGGGCGGGGTCGCTTGCTTTTGTTCACAGTAAGGGGGCGTCCATAAATTACGTGAGGTGTTTTTTTAAATTTTCTATCCCTCCCTCCCCCCCTGGTGAGATGTCGTCAGATTTTATTCAACCCCCTCCCCCAGCCCCAATCTCACGTGAGATTTTTCAAAATGTGGGTTTCTTACGTGAACCCGTTGGATTGTTATTGTAGAAAGAAAAAAAAATGCTTCGTGCTTTTATTTACGACTAGTTAAGACTAGTAATCAATATTGCTGAAAGTTTAATTATAAGTGTAATAAAAATAGTATTTTTTTTGTTTCAATCAGAAAAGAAAATTGCGTGATATTTGCCGAGACCCCCCTCTCTCCAACGTAAGATTAGATAAGATTTGACTCGACCCCCTCCCCCCCTTAAACATCTCACGTATTTTATGAACGCGTATTTTATGAACCTGCCGCCTCACCCCCGTCCCTACCTAAGGCGTGGCCAACTAGTTCCGTTCCGCGCGGGCTATAGTTGATCGTAAAACATCTACAGTATAACACTGCGTGACTGCGTGACTGCGTGGGTACTGTGAGACTTAGAAACAGCAGGAATGGATGCGTTGAGGTTGAGTGCGACAGTTGTCGCGTGTGTTGTGACGTGTACCGTGTTGGCGCTCGGCAGGGGTACGCGCCGCTGTACGACCCGTTCGAGACGTTCTTCTCGCGCTACTTGTACCGGCGCGTGCGGCACTGCTTCAACCGGCCCATCTGCTCCGCGCCCGGCGCCGAGCTGACGCTCAAGGAGCGCTGCACCGACGACCGCAACTGGACTTTCAGGTAACTTTCCGCCAAACATTGACACATTTTGTGAAACTGTAGTATTATACAAATATACATGTTATTGCGTTATGTTGATACAATTATGGGAATTCGCAATTTTTGTTGTCAATAACTAAAATTCTAAATCCCATAAATAAAATTCGCGAATATTACAGAAATAAGTACATATTTAATATACTTGTTTCTGTATTTTTTAATAAAATAGACACAAATACCAACTGTTATAAAATGTTAATTATTACCTGTATCACGTGCATTGAAAAAATATACGATTGATACCGATGCAAATAGCGACAGACGATGCTTGGAAATTTTAAAATAAGGTTTAATGTATTCCTACTTTAAACAACGGTAAAGCCTAAACCAGCTGCGGTTGATAGTATAAAGTCACGGGTTATCTACTGTTATAATACCTACTAGCTCTCCGCCAGCGGCTACGCCCCCGTGCTCTGGGTATTTCTTATAATTTATAGCCTATTTTACTCGGTAAAGATGTAGCTTTGTAATGGTGAAAGAATTTTTCAAATCCGTCCAGTCTTCGCAGCCTATTCAATGAAAACAAACAAACAATCAAATCTTTCCTCTTTATAACATTAGTACCTAAGTATACATAGATGAATACATAATGTAAGTAGGGAGCGGTTGCTCTGCAGTTCGCCATGCACTCCACCTGGCGTGGATCCACCTCTCAAAAAGGCCACAGCTACGTGGAAATTGGCCAAGTGCGAGTTGGAGTACGGGCACGTTCTTCTCAGATCAATATACAGAGTGCCAGGGAAAATAAAGGGGTTCAATATTTTCACAAGAAATTGTCCTGCTATCAACTGTAGTCTTAAATGAGTGGTAAAAAAATATCAAGGTATCCTAAGGTCTGCAAAAAACAATGATTTTAAAAAACTACCCAAATTTGGGCATAGAACTTAAACTTTTCACAATTGCAAAAAAACATACTCAAATATCAGTAACTTATACATAAGTGCTAATCCGTACTAACTAATACTATAAAGATTTGTATGCGAACACATGATTCGGTAACTGTAGCACTTAATGCTGCGCGCATTTTTAATAGTTTAATGTATTGTAGAAGCTGCACGGGACACAATATGCGTAGGTATTTATATTAAAAACAATTATTAAATGAAACAAGAAACACGACTGCGTAAAAAGTACTACTTAACTAAAAACCTAAAAACAAGCTCTGTGATGTTGGAAAATGTATTGCAGGCGGGACAAGCAAAAAAACAATTTTGTTTGTGAACGAACAGCTTGTCCCGCCTGCAATACATTTACTTTTTACGCAGTCGGTTTTTTTGTTTTCATTTTATAATTGATTTTATTTCCTTTTTTTTTAGTTTATGAATCATCATTATAGAATCACTAGATAGATCCTAAATGATAATTTAAAATGAAAATTGATACAACTAAAGATCACATTAAAGCGTATAAAATCCGCCATTCTTTTTTAATTTCATGTACCCAGTGACACTCGTGCCATCAAGATGAATCTAATGAGGTGTCATTTATCTAAATCGGTTGAGCCGTTGAGTAGTTACGACATAGGAACAGAGGAACGGACATACATACATACATACATACATACGCGTCAAACACATAACCTCCTTCTCCTTCGGCAGTCGGGTAACAAGTCTAATATAAAACCGAGCACGGCAAACGTTTTATACCAAAGCAATCGGTGCAGATACTTAGGGCAGCTGTTTCGCAGCCTCTGGAGAGCCGCTAGCTGCCAAATAAATTACAAAATGGAACAAAATTTGTATAAATTTAACGGGAACTTATCAGTAACGTGTGTAACAGGCCCTCAGCTCCGCAGCTTTTAACTAGTAAGCAGATATTGTTAGTAACGTGTAACAGCGGAGCAATAAATGGCGTGTTGGGGGGTGGTGCAGGCTGACGGGCGCGGAGCAGCGCTGCATCAACCTGGGCTCGTACAACTACCTGGGCTTCGCGGAGGCGGCGGGCGGCAGCACGCACGCCGCCGTGGCGCGCGCCGCGCACGCCTACGGGCTCGCGCTGTGCTCGCCGCGCGCCGAGCTCGGCTGCACGCCGCTGCACCGCGACCTCGAGCGCACCACCGCGCGCTTCCTCGGCGTCGAGGTAACCACGCTACCCACTAACCGCTAGCCGCCAGCCTACAATATGATCGACTTTCAAATACAAATAAACCGATAGGCGGCGATAGTGGTGGGCATGGGGTTCGGCACGAACACGCTCGGGCTGCCGGGGCTGCTGGGCCCGGGCTGCCTGGCGCTGAGCGACGAGAACAACCACGCGTCGCTGATCCTGGGCCTGCGGCTGGCGCGCGCCACCGTGCGCGTGTTCCGGCACAACGACGTGCGCCACGTGGAGCAGCTGGCGCGCGCCGCCATCGCCGAGGGCACCTGGCGGAAGATCGTCATCGTAAGTGCTTGCCGCAGGATAGCTACACACACTCGGCGAGAACCGTACAACTCAGTTTTTGTGTAGTCTGTAGTCCCTTTAATTATTTTGTTCTACTCATGTATATTAAAGAATGAGGCTATTATAGGTCACCACACTAGAACAGTGTGGCTTGGATTGTAAATATGTAAAGCGGTTGGTATAAATATAAATAATTTGGCAGACTAGTGAATAAATTGAATCTTAGCAAGGATCTGGAGGGCTCCTGGCTAAGTTATAACTACTAACTACGCTGACAAATATTGCTTGGTGGCGCATAGATTGCCGTGTTCAGTGTGTCCGTCGCTTCCTGTAAAATAGTCATATTAAGATATTCATATTTAGTCCCATCTAGATAGACTGGACGCCGAACCTAAACATTATATACATATATTTATTTAGTTGGGCTAGGTAGGCTAATGGGTGTGGGCGTCTGACCTGACGGCACGGCGCATTGCTGTGCTGCGGAGACCGCAGAGGGCGATGGCCGTCAGGGTCATTCGCGGTTATCGCACGATCTCCCACGAGGCGGCTTGTGCACTGGCCGGATCCCCGCCCTGGGACCTGGAGGCGAAGGTGCTCGCGTCACTGCACTTGTAGCGAGGAGCGGGCACGAGGTGCGGCGCCGGCGCAGCAGAAGCTTATGCAGCGCCGGCAGGAGCTCCATCGGGTCCTAGTGGCGGAATGGCGGGACAGGCTTGCAATATCGAGGCCATCCGGCCAGTGCTCGATCGCTGGCGCGGGAGGAGGCACGGCTCCCTGACGTTTCGCGCGCCGCAGGTGCTGTCGGGACACGGCTGTTTCCGCAGGTTCCTGTGTCGCATAGGCAGGGAGCCGGACGCTCGGTGTAATTACTGCGTCTAGGGTCGAGAGGACACGGCACTGCACACGCTCACAGAGGGTGTCTTATGGGAGGAGCCGCGCCGTGCCCTCGTCAATGTTGTGGGCGAAGACCTCTCGCTGCCGACCGTCGTTCGCTCCATGGTCGGCAACGTGGGACGCAGTGCTGGCCTTCTGCGAAACCGTTATGTCGCGGAAGAAGGCTGCGGAGACGGAAAGGGAAATTCATAGTACCATCCCGCTCCGCAGCAGGCGCACCGGGCGGCGGTGGAGGGCCGACAATGCTCTCCACCGGTCTCCACCTCCTCTTCCGGCCTCCAAAGAGGACCGGTCCGGGGTCGGTGGACACGGGGAAGTCCGCCGGCCCCTCTCCCAAGGACCATAGGCGGCGGCGCGTAGTGTTACACGCGCGCCCCTCTAAGACGTGGGGGGGAGTGTCTGTATCCCCCCCTACACCAGGCGGGCCAACACTAGTGTGGGGCCGTGGAAGAATGCGTTGTTCCCGTAGCCCCCGACGAAAGTGCGAGTGGGAACACCGGGTTTGGTTTTAGTCAGTAGTCAGACAGACCCCCCCCGCCCTCCCCGGGGCAGGGGACATACATGAGGATTTCCAACCTCGAAAAAAAAAGGTAGGCTAGGCTGGTTCCTATTACAAATCTTTAGATAGATTTGCTTACTAAAGATAGAATTTTAATATTATTTGTTGTATGGACGTAACGCTGCGGACACGATCTCAGCGCGAGCGGCCGGTCTCGAACTCGGCGCAGAACGCGCGGCGGTTCATGGTTCAGCGGCGTAGTGTTGTTTGAGGACAGTTCCATATAAATGTATGCATTGGAATGCGCCGCTCCCGGCCCCCGCTGTGATCGTGTCCGCAGCGTTAGAGCGGTCGCTACAGCGGCAGAGGTCGGCGCAGGTGGTGGAAGGCGTGTACAGCATGGAGGGCTCGATCGCGCCGCTGGCGGCGCTGGTGGCGCTGAAGCGGCGGCTGGGCCTGCAGCTGTACCTGGACGAGGCGCACAGCGTGGGCGCGCTGGGCGCGCGCGGCCGCGGCGTGTGCGAGCTCGCGCGCGTGCCGGCGCCGCACGTCGACGTGCTCATGGGCACTTTCACCAAGAGCTTCGGCGCCGCCGGCGGGTACATCGCGGGTAACTACTCACTACACAACTGCCGACGTTATAATATAACATAACATAATGGGTGTGTTAGGGCGCTGAGCGGTAATCGCCGTCAACAGTGTCAACTAGAATCTGTCACACTAATGACAGTTAGCTCGAATTAGCAACCATTTTTATAAACGCTTGTATCAGCCAAAACCATCCGTCGTCTTCGTGTTTTCAGGTTCAGCCAAACTAATAAACTGGATTCGTATGCACGGGCATGCGCACACGTACGCGCACGCGATGTCGCCGCCGGTAGCGCAGCAGATACTGTCCGCCATGAGGCTGCTGGACACGCCGGTCGGCCGCCAGCGAGTGCAAGCGCTCAGGGAAAATACGCACTACTTCAGAGATCAGTACGTGATGAGATAAAGCAATATTTTTATAGTGTTTGCCGTCGCCTGACAGCTGCTCGGCCGAGCGGTGCCGCGGTGCGTAACATGTGTTGTTCCGTGTGCCGCAGGCTGCGCGCGCTGGGCGTGGTGACGTTCGGGCACCGCGACTCGCCCGTGGTGCCCGTGCTGGTGTACACCTTCAGCAAGATGGCCGCCACCGTGGAGCGGCTCACACAGCGCCGCGTGGCCACCGTGGGCGTGGGCTTCCCCGCCACGCCGCTCAACAAGGCGCGCATACGGTGCGTATACACACACACACACACACATATACACACACACACGCACACACACACACCTCCTATTTGGCTAGCACTAGGCAATGAAACGTGCATGTGTGCGCAGGTTCTGCCTATCGGCGTCGCACACGCGCGCACAGCTAGACGAGTGCTTGTCGGCGATGCGCGACGTCGTACACGAGCTGGGGCTGGCCTACTCGCGGAAACACCCAGGAAACCCTGTCCATTCGCGGCACGAACCAGAGGAGAACGACTCGGGACACGAGCCGGACCAGACCGACTCGCGGCACGAGCCGGAGCGGACCGACTCGCGGCACGAGCCGGAGCGGACCGACTCGCGGCACGAGCTGGAGCTGGCCTGCTCACGTCACTAGCGCCGCCACACTCGCACTCTAAACTACGTTGTTACCTCGTTCTACTTATTTATCGTATACACGTTATACCCAATAAATTATTTTCTCACATGTTTATTTTATTTAGCAAAACGCAATCCCAATATTTCTTATAAAATAATAAAACATGCTATTACGCCTGTATTCCCGAAGGGTTAGGCAGAGGTGTACCTACTGCTGTACAACCACAGTTCGCATATATGTTAAGGTCGCATGTAATAGGAGACCCTATCAGGGGCGGGTATTAACCGTGCACAAATCCAAAATTCGGGCTGGCCAACCCAATAGCCAACCCAACTTTTCTCGATCCGGGAATCGAACCCAGCACCTCAGATTCAATGTTCCTAGCCAGGAATCGGACCAGTAGGTTTTGGAGAAAAATCACCTTTATTACACCGTAGCCAAACGATAGTCCGCGCGGAACTAGTTGACCGAGCCTTAGGTATGTGAACGGAGGGGCGGGGGCGCTTGCTTTTGTTTACAGTAACCCGCCGCCTCACCCCCGTCCCTACCTTGTAATGATTAACTACATGCGTATAGAAATGCTAACGAATTGATTATAAGTATTGTATTTGGCAGTAACACATTTTAATGATAAAATATTAATGTGTAGAAGTAATATATTATTTAATAATAATGAATGCTTGTTAAGGTCAATATGATGGAAAAGGGATTGAATGAGCAGGTGACGACTAACATGGATGAATGGAAGAAAAGGATAGGCTGCGCCGCCCGATCCCAAATAAGTTGGGACAAGGGCAGGAAGGAGGCAGAAATGATGATTATGATGGTTAATGAAGTAGCTAAACTCTGCCCAAAAAAATGGTAGTGCTCACAAAAATAGTAGCAGTAACTACAAAATTTGTCAACTTTTTAATCCAGTACGCGTGTTTTACGTATATAAAAAAGCAGGTCAGGGTCAGCGAAACGTAACTGGGTGCGACAGTGTATATTAATTGTGATCAGTATTCCGGATAGCCGTTACCCACCAACCTAATGAATCATATATCCATATCATTCTGCTTATCAATCCACGCTGCAGATATGAGAGATAACATGGGAATTCGCCTAGTTTTTTTCGTGTAGTCGCCTCACAGTATCGCCATTAAGGCACTAGTTACATGTTAGTCCCGGTCCCGGGTAAAATGTATCTCTGAGTGTGTGCTCCGTGGTGTAGCAGCACTAGCGACAATGTCGGCGTGCGCGCGCTGGGCGGTGCTGGTGTCGGCGCTGGCGCTGGCGCAAACTCAAGCCGCCAACGTATCCGTCGTCTGGAAACAGTGAGCTTTACACCAATATATTTTTTCAAACCATAATATAGGTACTTCATTCTTTAAATAAGTACATAAATCTGTACTTTTTAGTTTGTATCTGACGCGAGTATTAGTATCGGATCTTTTAGTTTAAAATGATAGCTGGCCACCTTTTACGCCACGACGAATTCATAAAAAAATATCATAGAGGAAAGGGTACGCCGAGATTGACCGTCGCGACGTATAAGAAGGCCAAGGAGCCGGCTCTCAGCAGAGAGCGGAAGATGCTGCACTGCCAAGATAAAGCGTAAGAAGAAGAGGCGGGTGCAAAAATGATGAAATTTGAACCGATTCTTAATTTTTTTTATGAGAATTTAACTAATATTATAACGGAGTTTGGATGTTTGCTCTTTCACGTCAAAACGGCTGAAAGTTGAAATGGTGATGACTTAGGCCAATAACAATAGATAGGTACATAGAATTGATAATTTTCGATAGTAATGATTTTCTATAGGCATTTAATTATTATAAGAAACCATGAGAAAACGAGTGTTTGATTGACCTTTATCCTCTGAAATCCAGTGAGCGTCATCTGAAATCTGCCGCGGCCTATACGGCCTATTGACAAATCCAGGACTGCTGAGGTTATACCTTTGATTAGGACATAGGCTACATTTCATCAGGAAAAAATTCAAAGTTCCCAACTCCGAAAAGCTAGTATTGTATAAAACAAATTAATGTTGTATTGTACTCGTATGTCATGTGCGGCACTGCCCGACAGGTTGACGTTCGAGGAGACGTACGAGCTGGTGGTGAACGCGTCCATCGAGTACATCCTGCCGTTCGTACCGGTGAGTCACGCGGGTGTGAGGTGCTGGTGCACACCGTAAAACACAGACAGTATCTAACTTCATTTTATTTATTTATTTATTGGACATCCAGTAGTTGTTACATTTTTGTTAAATTCTAGTGACATATTTATAACAATACTGTGTTAAATGCACAACTTTTTAAGGTGTCACAGCTTGCACGATTTCGAGGTGGTAACACTTAATTATTTTAAATTTAGGCCTTAACTAATAAATTTTCAATACAATTTTTACTTAGAATAAAAATAAAACATAAAAGAAAACGCAGAAGACAAGTGAAGTTTGGATATAATTAGGACTTTAATGATTGCTCATGCTGCGAACTTTTAGCAGCCTTAACACAACTGCCTTGAATTTTTTTAAACGATCGTTAAAAATGTCAACATCTCTGCTGACCAGATTATGTTTTTGAAATTCTTGATATGGTCGAAAATTGCTTTAGATTAGTTCTCGCGCGGGGCTTGTGCAGAATTCCGAGTGTAGTGGCTGTACGCCTTGGTAAACGAAGAGGAACACGTAGCTGGAAGGATTGCGGTAGAGTTGGGCAGTCAATTTTATTTTATAGAGAAAAACCATATCGTGATACTGCCTGCGGATTAGCAAGCTATCCATTTTAAAGTGCTTCAGTTTTTCAGTGTATGTAGGAAGTTGTTTGTGTAATTTGCATGAGAAAGCGAGATGTCTCAAGAATCTCTTCTGAATACGTTCAATTCGTAATTGCAGTATTCGACTTGGCTTCGCACATATGCGTTATAACTAGATAGAAATTTTAGTGCTGTGTTTCCGAAAAAGTTTACTATTGCGGATGATGAACCCTAACATTTTGAATGCCTTTTTAACAATTGTATCTATGTGAGGTAATACATACATATTACCTCACATAGATACGTAATAGATACAATTACATAATTTTAATTCCATTTAAATTAAAAGGTATACATAATTTTAATTCCGTGTTGCACTCACAACCACTTATTTTAAATCCAAATTTTGCAGAAATATGTAAATCCCTTCTATGTGTAGGGCACGGGTGAGCGCCACCAGCCAGTCCGCATTTGGATTAAAACAGATGGCGGCGACACCGCGCAGCCGCTGCTCGTCACCGCGCGACGGAGAATAGGTAAAGCCGCAGCAAATATGTTCTTTTCTGGTTCTATAGTTCATAACTTTTTATGTTTAGCTGTAGGTAATATATAAACTTAGCCGGTAAACACCATTTTTATGAACGTGTTTGTTTGTTGTACAAGAACGACAAAATAAATAAATAAAGATAACAATATAAGTAGCATGAGTCTGAGAAACTTATTGTCCGGCTTAAAGTTGGCACGAGCTCACTTCAATACGCCAACGGACAATACGTTTGGCGAAAAGTTTACTCGATGGCAGCTCCCATTACATACCCATACTTTGATTGCTCGTGTTCTAAGCCTACGTTGCTCAGTTAGCTGGGTTTAAGTTTTTTTTTATACTGCCAGCGCAGCGCATCCTTAGAAGGAGCTCTGGCGACCTTACTCACTGCAGGAACACAACACACAATAAAGTGTGTTATTTGGCTGCAGTTTTCTGTAAGGTGGAGGTACTTCCCCAGATGTGTCCAGTTTGAGCCATAAATGGCTGTGCCCTACCTCTCTTAAAACCTACAAGTTGGAGGTAATATTGCTGAATTCAGGATAGCCTGACTGTAGGCTCGCTCGGCAGTGTCATGACTCATGTTGTCTAGCTAGAAGTTTCTGTTGCCAGGCGCGAGTACGTGGCAAGTGCCGTACCGCTCGGGGGACGCCGTGCTGTACGAGCTGCAGCGCACGCTGTGCCCCGACGACAGCGTCGAGCACGAGACGCTGGGGGACGACTGCGCCGGCGCCGGTCAGTACCCACACACACACACCGCGGCCGCGGACGCGGAGTTGTTCTACCGCACCCACGTACACCTACTGCGATAAAACAATACCATCATGCCGGGTATTCCCGGAAGGATTAGGCAGAGCTGCAGGTACTTAACTACTTACTAATGTGCACTCACAGTTAGGGACTACGCGCACTTATTCAGCTCTTTTCAGCTTTTGTCCATAGAAAACAAAAATTTTGTATGGAGACGTGTACGCGTCGATTCAGCTTTCCGCGTCCATTCTGCTTTCGCGGCAAACCAGTATAAAATGAGGATAAATGTGTTTTTATTATGCGAATGCTATAGAGAGCGCGGCGCTGTTCCGCCGCGTACAGCGCTGTTCGCCGTCGAATGCGGCGGAACAGCTCTTTACAGGGATGGTATTACTGATATACAAAGACGAAATTTTGTATTTTGCTTTTGTAACACGGGTCGCAATAAGTCTGCAATTTTATAAAACTTTGCAATATCCATCCTAAAATGCTCTTTGAATTTAATATTATCTTCTCTTTATTGGGGTACCAATGTTGCATGTTCTCCAACCAAATTCCTATTTCTCCAAAGTGGGTCCACCCAGTGCTGCTTGCGTTTTATTTTTTTACATTTATTGTTTTCTATCTCTTTTTTCTATCTATTTCTAAGAAGCGAAACGATAAAAATATCGCACATAGAACTGTCCATGTTGCGAGCACAATACTAAATGAGTAGCTTACCGTCTTCGCAGCAATTCAGCGCCGTACGCCTACTGCGTACGGCGCGTACAGAAGCGTTTCAGTGGAGATAGCACGTTATGACGGCTATTCTCATCCTTCGACGCCGTACGCGGCTGATAGAAGCAGAGCTGTATAAGTGTGACCAAAATCGTTCAGCGAAACGCGAATGGAGCTGAATAAGTGCGCGTAGTCCCTTAACCGGTATGTTTCGTTCCCGTATGTAATAGTAGAGGCGAGAGATATAATAATTACTGCTATAGTACCTAGACCTACCTAGCGCTAAGCTTAATTATGCACAATGTACTTAGGTAAATTGATCCGAAATTGGTGAATGATATCATATTGAATTGGTTATTGAAATGGTCATACTGCATGAATAATGAATCGGTATGATGTGATGTCGGCAGACGGCTCGGAGGCGCCGGGGCAGTTGTCGCTGCACATCGGCTCGTCGTGCGCGGCCTCCACCACGGTGCAGCTGCGCGCTTCCTTCGTCTCGGACTGGGAACTGATCTTCGAGTCCTCCATGGTGGTTCAAGTGGTTCAGGTATGTACTGAGACATAGGAAGTAAGATAAACCCGACCTTACGTGCTTACACCTCTTCAGTCGACACCGGCGGCGCCTCATTCTTTTTTTGTTTGTCCCTTGCTCCACGTCCTTGTGCCTCTCAGATACTCTCTCTCTTTCTCAGTTTAATTACATCACAACATCCTCACGATAGGCGACATGTCTGTTTTCTTGATTTTTGTCGCCCTTCCTAGAACAGTAATATCCCTATTATATGAACAGTGTACGATTCAACCTTAATGTCGGCTCGAAAGTTTGCTACTCACTGCGCAGTACCCCGCTGTCACATAAATTCGTTAACTGCGCAGCGACAGGCCTCATGTTCCGAGCCGCCATTAAGTTTGAATCGCACTGTATGTGGAGTACTTCCAGCTCTGATTCCACACTATTGTGTTGTGTGGCAATAGAACAAGTACCGGGTGTATGAGGTCATGTGATGATGTGGCGATGTGAGTGTGTTGTGTTGTGTGGTGGCAGGGCGCGCCGCAGGTGCAGCGCTACCGGTTCCCGGCGGCGCAGCAGCACGTGCGCCTCGTGGTGGCGGCGCACGACGACGTGTGCGCCACCGTCGCCGTGCACAACTACACGGTCAGTACCGCCGCCGCTCCTCCTCTACTCCTATCTTGCTGTGGCTATTATGCAATATTCAGTAGGTACCTACGTACAGTTCTTGCCAAACTTATTGTCCGACTTGAAGTTGGCATGAGCTAATTTCAACCTGGTCGTAACAATCGGAGAAAGAAAAATGTTGTTCAAAAAATCATCTTGTTCATTACGAAGACCACTCGACCCTTCAATCCGGACACATTTGATTTGAAGTCGAATTTATTTTCGCATACCTACACAAACAAAAAAACTGTCACAAAACTGTTTAGGTATTCATATTATATTATGTAATTTCTTCAGTGCCCAATAGCTGAAACACTAGAAGACTTGGAGATGGCGACAAGTGTGAGGATGACCGTGCAACGCTCCGGAGGAATGCAACTTTCGGTACTTAACCATTTTATAGATTTATTTATAGTGTAATTTTAAGTCATTTTATTTATTTTAATGAGAGAAAAAATTGGCTGGCGGGCAGATTTCGAAACTGCGTGTTCTGGTTCGGTTTTATTTAAGTAATTTTCACCCCTCTGGTGGAAACGCAGCCTAAACGTGTCGTGCGAGCTCTAAGGCAGTAACCCTCTGTCGGTTGTATCGTTGGCGATACGCGAAGTGGCATAAATATAACTGGTGGGCTATGTATGGTAGCGCTCGCGGTACCCGCGCGGCTTCTACGTGGTGACGCTCGTGCACGACTCAGACGCCGCGTGCCGCCCCGCCGCCGCGCAGCCGCACGACGACTGGCTGTGGCACGCCGCGCTGCTGGACGAGCGCTCGGACGCGCATGCGCCGCGCCTGCCGCGCAACAAGACGCTCACCATACGCACACAGGTTACACACACACACACACACTCACTGCTGCATCTTGTAAAATATGTTACACCTACTACATTATAACAATAGCCCTATATAGACATTAATGTAATATTTTAGATTTTTTAAATAAGATGGTGTAGGCAGTTACTCTACCGTAGTACTAATTTTTTTATGATATACTCACCACGGCGACCGGATGGCATTGTCCCGGCAGGCAGCGCTGTCCCGCGCGCAGTACGCGTGGGGCGCGGCGGCGACGCTGGGTGTGTTCGCGCTGTTCTACGCGGCGTTCGGCGGAGTGGTGCTGGCGCAGCGCGTGCCGCGCCTGCGCCGCCTCGTGGCGCCGCGCGCCGTGCTCGCGCGCAGTCTGTACCCGACACTCTGACTACTTTACGCACACCTCACCCACACTTACATACGTCCCCGAACATGCTATGCGCATAATTGATCAGGCTTACGAAGGGATTATAAGGCCTGTTACACCACCTCCTAGGAAGTCCTGTTTCACCTATTAAAGAGTAACCATGGAGTTTCTTGCTGGTTCTTCTCCATAGGAAACGACTAATTTGGAACCGTGCGTCTAGTTTCGAAATTTCATAAGTAAGTTAAATTAAGGTCTATGTGAAAATAAAACTATTTTGATTTAGATTTTGAATTACTTGGCAGAAACTTTCATAAAAACAATCCATTTTTAATTCATCCAGTGCGTGGTTAGTGGCTATCAATGCTATCATTAGACACGGTGAAACAGGCACTTAACTTTTTTTTTACTACATAATTAAATGTCTTAGTTAACTCGAAGACGAGCTTATTAAAAACGAAAACGTGTCAGTATCCGAAAACACAATCATCCTAATAATTAAACGAAACAGAACTATGTAGGTCAATAAACTTCCATCATAATAAATAATGATAGTTAAATTACCTTTCAGACAACCTGCTATATCTTTTGTATTCTAGAACCGGATGACGGTACAAGGTCGGAGGTAGAGAGTGCGATGTCGACCAGGCCGTCGCGTCGCCGCCGCGACTCCAGTAAGTACATAGATAGCTCGTACCGTTTGTAGTGTGGTAACACCCTTACTAAGTATTCGTGGTTGCAGCTGCGACCTTCGACAGTAGCGACAACAGTGACACGGACGAGGAAGAAACAGCTACAGCAACCACGCTCGCTACCGCTACCACCGCTACTACCTCTGCCGCGGGCGCCACAGATACTGTCGTCAGCGCCGCATCTAATAACGTCACAAATTCTACCAGCAATGGAAGGAATTCCAGCAACAATGCAGGCAACGTAACCAACGGTGTGGCTGCCAGTGTTACCAACGTTGTTGCCGGTAGTGATGACCACACAGCTGTTGACAATTATATTAACACTGCTGACAATGATGTACTGCGAGTGCCTGAAGAGCAACTCGCTTCCAATAGTAATGGGATCTTCGTGATTAATGCCGCAACAGATGAGGTAAAACAAAGTAATGATAATTTCGTAACGTGACTGCGTGCCAACTGTACAACATTGTTTACTTTCCGAAGGCGAAGATCGGTCTCCACCTCCGGCCACCACTAACTTGTGCATGTTTTATTTCTTTTTTTTCTTTTTTTATACACTGGGCTTACGTTTGACCACTACTTTGCCTGTTGGTAAGCAACACAAATTGTAAGTCACAAATTAATATTTGACGCCATGTAATTCTCCAGTGTCTTGTGTGGATTGGTGCCATAGTTTAGACATAGTACTCACAGTCGCTTTTCTGGGGAATGCAATCTCGTCAATTCGGGAGATCTTAATTCGTCATTTGCGATTTCATGCGGCCGTTAGGTGAGATCTGGATTAATTTCGACGATAAGGAGGTATCGAAATTTCGCCTTCTATTAAACCCCGGGTGTACCTATTAGTTTGTCGTGTCGACGCTCATGATTTAAAATTTGTTGACTTCTAAGACATGGTAAACTTGAGCTGATGATGTGGTGCTACCTGCAGACGTTATGCAGTGTGTGAGTGTGTGTGTGTGTGTGCAGCGGCCGTTCGGTCTGCCGGCGCGGCTGCACGTGGCGGCGCTGGCGCGGCGGCGCGTGCGCGTGCTGGCGGCGCGCTCGGACCGCTACCTGCAGACGTTGTGCACCGTCGGGCTTTTCTACGCGCTGCCCGTGCTACAGTTCGTCGCCGCCTTCCAGATTGTGCGTATACTTACACCGCATGCGTCAAACATTACATTTGTCTTTGCACATTTCGTTGCAGTTTTGTACCAGTTAATACTGTAAAGGAATCTATTAAAACAATGTTCATGTTTCTCGGCGAAATCAATATCTGCACAATACACAATAATTAGGCTATAGTCCATATAACCAAACCATTATAAATCTATTGTCCTTTTCTTTTAATATGCGAAAAACCGACGACGTAAATGTGGCATACTTGCCACATTTACGTCGTCGGTTTTTCGAGTGAGTGCGGCTGTGGCGCAGATCCTGAACGTGTCGGGCTCGCTGGACGTGTGCTACTACAACTTCCTGTGCGCGCACCCGGCGGGCGCGCTGGCCGACTTCAACCACGTGCTGTCCAACGCCGGCTACCTGCTGCTGGGCGCGCTGTTCATGCTGCAGGTGCGCCGCCGCCGCGCGCGCCGCCGCCGCAAGCCCAGGGACGAGGTAACGCATCGCGCCCTTGCCTCATGTACATTACAACAGTACCTACAACACAAACGACATAGGTACATCACATCTGCGCCGCCGCACTGCGGTGCGCTCCAAGTACCTCCAGTCCCATGGGACTTCGTTTGAACAATTCGTTAAATAATTCATGAAAACTAAACAATATTTCATAGCAAAACAAAATTAAATTGGTTAAAAAAGTAGGAATCGCTTCTAGATGCTGCAAAACATATTGTAGCCACGCCTGTTCCAGCCGAGCCGTGGCAAGGGTGCCGCCGTGGTGTAGCCGCGGTGATTTTAGTCGGTATGTCGGCCACCTGGCTGGAGACCCCGACAGGCCTACATTACCGTGCCGCATCGCCGAGCGGGACGGCATGCATAAGGAGCATTTCCCTAACCAATCAAAAAAAGGATTTTCTTAACATGTTGTATACCTACATATATTTTACTGGCCTATGAGCGACCCTGTACCGTGTACACCGGTTGTACCTACACTACACGACGTGCGTTGTGGCAGGAGTACGGCATCCCGGCGCACTACGGGCTGCTATCCGCGCTGGGCGCCGCTATGATGATGGTAGCGCTGCTCTCCGCCGCCTACCACGTTTGCCCCAACGGACTCAACTTCCAGTTCGGTAACATATTCCTTGTGTTCACTATCTTGACTTGAACTTTTAACAAATGTATACGGTGGGTGTCGGCGTATCCGCGCCATATTTTAAGGGAAAATGTTAAAAATGTGATTGATCAATCATATCAAATTAATTAAAAAAACTAATATTACGAAAAAGAAAAAAAACACTTCTAAACAGCAAGTTTTTCAAGTATGAACTCCGAAATGCCATAAACTGCTATGAGATTAAGTAGATGTAGTGTAGGTAAGATATGTGATGGCTGAGATAATTATAATAATGATGTGTTGTTGTTGGGCAGATACGGCGTTCATGTACGTGCTAGCGGTGCTGAGCATGGTGAAGATCTACCAAGCGCGCCACCCCGACGTCAACGCGCGCGCGCACGCCACCTTCGGCGTGCTGGCCGTGCTCATCGCGCTCGGTCATTACTATTTCTACTTATATTTATATGTATATCTATGACAATCTGCCCACTGGCCAAATCATGACAAATTGTATTACAAGCTTCTGCAAAATATTATCTAAATGAAAGCCTTCATATAGTTCCCGATATTTTTAAAAAGTTTTCAAATCTTTCGAAAATGTTTTCATTGTTTTACGGGATTTCTTTTTTTCGTGCGTCGTAACAATAGTTTTTCTATCTATAGTCTGAAGTGTCTGCTAACTGACCGATGTCAGGTTAGTATGAAGCGTGTAACTTATGTTTATGTATCGGTGTGTAACGCTGCATCGTGTTGTGTTGTGGTGCGCTGCAGTGGTGTGGGGCGTGCTGGGCGGCGGCCCGCTGTTCTGGAGCGTGTTCACGGTGCTGCACGTGTTTACGTTCCTGCTGCTGTCGCTGCGCATCTACTACGTGGGCCAGTTCCGACTCGGTCAGTACACACACACACACACAAACACACGCACACACACACACACGCATACGCATACCACAATATTTGAACCAATTTCGAAGGTCGTCGGTAAAATACTCGGACCTGTCACCATTTTAAACTTGTGCAGCGTGTGTTCCGCACATTAAAGTAAGTGAGCCAATTTTGAAATTTCATTCTAATAACGTATTTTACAGAAATTTTACCGTAACTCGTACACGAACAGTATTATTTAAATGCGGGCCTCTACATAGCTACAGTTCTCGCCAAACTTATTGTCCGGGTTGAAGTTGGAACGAGCTAACTTTAACCCGGCCGTAAAAATCGAAGAAACAAATAATAGGATTGTAATAAATAAAACCGAAAGCTCAAGTCGTAGACTGTCGTTTGAAATAATTTTAATCCGATATTTTTGATTCTCCGATTTTAATGCCAGGTTAAAGTTAGCTCGTGCCAACTTCAACCCGGACAATAAGTTTGGCGAGAACTGTAATATGATTATTGCTCATTCCGTACGGAGTGACAGTAATAAATTGAGAGTCGCAAATGTCGCCAGAGAAAGATAGTCTGCAGCGGGCGGCGCGCTCGCTGGCGGCGCGGCCGCTGCGGGAGCTGCGCCCGCTGTACACGGCGCGCCTCGTCATGCTGCTCATCGCCAACGCCGTCAACTGGGGCTTCGCGCTCTACGGGTACGTCCGCCGCGTTCCATACCGGCAGCCCGCACGCTGCTCACCGCACAGCTAACGCGCTCCGCGGGCGCAGGTTGTTCTCGCAGAGCGCCGACTTCGCGGGGCACCTGCTGGCGGTGCTGCTGTGCAACACGCTGCTGCACATGGCGTTCTACCTGAGCATGAAGCTGCTGCACGGCGAGCGGCCGCGCTGGTACGCGTGGCTGCAGCTGGCCGCCGCCGCCGCCGCCTGGGCGCCCGCGCTCTACTTCTTCACGTCCGGCAGCACCGACTGGTTCGTATCGCTGGTGCACCCACAGGACTGCAGGGCTGACTGGAGCGATTCAGCAGTAGCTGACTTGAGCCATTCTCGCAATGAGTTCTTAGTCTTACTGATACACCAATGCAATTTAAATCAACTGAATTGAAATATTGGACACCTTAGGAGATTCAATTTCAGTATTAGTACAAATAAAATATTTATTTGTAGATAAAAAACATAACCCTTTCTGGGCAGTCGGGTAAAAAAGGGCTATCAAATAAATTTTAATGTTTATATTAAACTAGCTTTCCGGCAGCGGCTTTGCCCGCGTGGTCTTATAAATTATAGTCTACAGCTCCAACAAATATTATTATAATTTAGCCAATGTTTACAAGAACTTGACAAAATTATATACTCTAGTATATAATTTTGTCAAGTATCCATTGCCACTCTATCCATTAGTGAAAACAGAATGAAAATTGGTGCAGAAGTTTTTAAGTTTATCGCGAACAGACAGACAGAAAGACGCGGCGGAGGTCTTTGTTATAATATGTAATGACGTTCGGTTAAAAAAGTTTAGAATTCTGCGTTCTGCTAATCAGAGCCGCGGTAGGACGACTGCCTGGCACTGCAGTGAGTGCGCGCGTGCATGTGAGTGTGTGTGTGTGTCGCAGGTCGACGACCCCGGCGCTGTCGCGGCACCTGAACCACGAGTGCCGCGTGCTGCAGTTCTACGACTCGCACGACCTGTGGCACATCCTGTCCGCGGTCGCTCTCTACTTCTCCTTCAACGCCATGCTGACCTGGGACGACGGTCTTGCCGCTGTCAAGCGCACCGAGATAGCAGTGTTTTAGTATTCAATAGACTATGTAATAAGTAAGATGACTTGTTTATTTTTTTACCCTGTATTTAGTGATTGTTTATTGTTTATTTATTACAGGACAGCAGTCTAGTAGGCTAAGTTATGTTCAGTACCTACATAGTCCAATATCACTGTACACTGTACTTCATACTACCCAGAAACAACACCCTTCTTGTCTTCTCAGTCTCAGCGCTGGAGAAGCTGGTAAGCTTTTGCTAAGAGCTTGCTTTCGCTTTGAAGAAGATCACGGTTTTCCAGGCCTCGTGCCTCGGGGACGTCGTTGATATTTTGTGTCATTTGTATGGTTCGCACCTTAGATTATGTTATTAATCTAAGGTTCGCACCATTCTACTTTGTACCGGTTGGCGTAAAGCAGCCAACATTTTTAAGTCATCATCATCTTCCTGCCCAATTTGGGATCGGCGGCGGCGCAGCGAACCTTTTTCTTTCATTCTATTTCTTCAAAGTAACCTAGAGACAGACGAAACCTTTGCCTCTCATTTAGCCCAACTCGGTCCGTACTAAAATTAAATATGTGCCCGAACCAGTTCTCTAAAATGGTCATACTTACAGTTCTCAGCTATAATGTCGACGCTTATAATTCAAATTCAAAAGATTTATTGCAGATTTATTACTGACGCCTATAATATCGGCACTTATTATACCATATTGCGACGCTTATAATACCATCGCGTATAATACTAATACCTCTAATACCGACGCCGATAAAACGCCGCCTCTAATATCGACGCCTTTTAATACATAAATCTTCCATCTTCTGGCGAGCGACAGGAGTTGGCAACACTGTCAGTTGCTCATTGAGTCATTGCCGACAACGGCGACAACGGACAATTGCTGTCAACAGAGTGACAGTTCAGTGACACAGTGACGTCACGTTAGCGAATGTCGTGTTCTCATTATTTTTATTTCGCAATTTCGAAAATTATCTAAAAGTATACATTTACTTATTAGTTTGTGACGAAAAGGTAATATTTAAGGTTGCAATTTAAGATTAGAATGGATAATCAATATTACTACAAACTAATGGCAAGCTATCTATCGAAACGCAACTGTGACGAGTCATTCATGAGGTATTTTTTTGGTAAGAATTCACTGAAGAAAACACCCGAAGAGTTAGAACGGGCAGATGAGAGAAAACGAAGACTGCAGAGAGAACGGTCACGTCGATACAGAGCATTAAAAAATGCGAGACGGCAGCACGAGGGTAGCGGCAGTGGCGGCGGCCGCGACAGCACGGATGGCGATGCGGTTACCTCCAAGTCGCGCGCACTGCTGCTGGAAGAAGAGTACAGTGATGGTGACGAACCGCCCACGCTGTGCGACCTCAGCTACGATGACAAGTGGCGGGAGCGGGCGGCGTCCGATTGTGCATCGGATGAAAACTCGGCGCAGTCAGCAGCCGAGCTCACCGATGCCACTATAGCTCCCGACGTGCCGCAGAACCTGCGCGAGTTGCTAAGTTCGCCCAACGCTGAACTCGACTACCCCACTGTGCACAGTCTCATGTTCCACTGGCTGCAGACGTAACACCGTGCCACCACACTCCACACTAAGTACGTGATATTATTGGCTCACATCAATTTCAAAATGTTTAAGTGTATTTATACATATTTACACTACTTATGTGTATTATGTTTACAGCATTGTGTACTGCATTGATTGCCTTTAGTTCTCAGTATGTTAGTAGACAGTGCATATTGATAGAAAACACTAAAAAGTCATGTTCTTTGTATGGTGTGGTAGTCTTACACATATCAAAAGGTTGCTGCTTATAATATAATTGATTACATGTGTGTTGACAGAACCGTCCTGCTATGATTTATTGACTAAGTAGTAAGTAGTACAATAATAATAATGTTATGTATTTTGACTGTAGATGATAATAATGGTTCAGGGTGGTTTAGTAAGCTAAGCAATATAGGTACAAGTTTGTTTAAAACATTGTCATTGTGTAAGCTTACCAATAGGTATTGGGTATGTACCTACATTGATACCCATAAATTTATTACACTACAAGGTACACAATTAAAAAGTTCATCATTTTCATGTCATTATGATGACAATATTAGTAACAACTTACATATTTTTTTTAATTTATGTATATATAAAATAATGTTCTGGTTCTTTTAATGGAAGATAATATAGTTTGGCTTGGCAATATTTGAAACCTTTGGACATATCATCAGCATTGTCTGCTATTTGTATGCCCTGCCATGTCATGCCATAGCACAGAACAAGTGTTTGTTTTGAGTGTACGTAATAAATATATTGTGCTGCACAATACATTGGTGGCTGGGTTGAATGTGGCAATGCTGAACTATCAACAAGTTGGTTACAGTATTGTGTTGTGTTGGTATCACCGCATCAGCCATCAGCCATTAGCTCATAGAGTATTCCACTAGACAATAAGTTGTTGTTAAGTTGCCATATCCTAATAATTAGATACTCAACAATTATACACAATTTTATCATATATGCATAGAAAATGATAGAGTATTATATACCTATAGTTTGTGATATGAAAGAATTTACATATTGTGTGAAGTCTACAGTGTTAGCTGTAACAGTTTCATAGTGTAAGTTAGCATGGTAATGATGACTTGGTGCACAGGAATGCTGGGCCATGTCACTGCTCTATAATAATTATTATTATTGAACATAACATTCCGAGGGCAGAATACGAATGTTTGCCATGTCCACCCTATAAATCTCAACAGTAATGCTTACAAAGCTCATGTACATATTATAATATTTATAATATATGCACTTACTTTCCGTTTCCATTTTGAGTAGCTAACTATCAATGATAGTGCACTGCAATAACCACTTATAATAATGGATACATTATACATTATATGTCCTGTTATTTATTTTTTGTATGTATATTACTTTATTAAGATTCTTATATAAAAAGACTGGATACAAAAAAACTTATCTGCATTTATAAAAAAATACTCTGGACATGTACAGTTTGCTCTCTCATGTTCAAAATTATCGTTAAGTTTTTTTTTATAAATATTTAAGCATAGGTAACCTATCTATTGATAATTTGATATACCTTTAGACGATCAATGATTCTTATTTATTAATTACTGTCTAAATTCAACTGAATGAGCCTGCAAAAACATTGTAATTGTGAATTGCCTAGTATAACTATTAGTTTACGAGATTTAGCTATTTGTAGAATACATACATGCGTCCGGAAAACCATTGGTAAAAATATGTTTGATAAGTGAAGTGGGTGAACACATAGGTACACTCACACCTTTTTTCATAGGAGTAGTCAGAAACTCTTAGTGGTTCTTTGGGGAAGGCCTACGTTCAGCAGTGGACGGCAATAGGCTGATATATATATAAGGCAGAAACTACAGAACGCCACTGTGGGTGAAAACCGTTCAGAAAACGTTTACTTTAGCTTACATACATATAAAAAGTAATTGTATGGCCGTTCGTTTTATTGTACTGGTTCGCGTGTGCCGTGTTTATGAAACCGCTCAGCATGTAATGCGTCGGTCGCATCGTACATAGCCCAAGATTTCAGGTTCCCAACACGTCGCGTATTTTTTGTAGGTAGGCTACGTATGTACACATGGCTACATATTCATATGTAACTATACATTTCCAGTAGACGCAGACCTCGCATTGTAGATATGGTTTTCCGTACAATGAGAAGTCAGCTTGTTCAGCTTGTTCAGAAAATGTATAGCTTGATGTGCTAGCGTATCAGCGATTCCTTCGAGATTTGGTCCGATAAGCGAGATGTTTTTTTTTTATTCGGCAGGTAGTGAGGTGAGGTACTTAGGTACTGAGTGGTAACGTTCGTGTTGTTCTCACTAAATTGTGTGTAGGTACGTTAGTTACTCTGGCAGGAAGCTAGAGCTAGAGCGATATGACTGCAGCGTATAATTAATTAATGCATAACCTGATGTAAATGTGCGCCACATAAACACAATTTACGCTTTGTCGTTTTGGAAAAAAACGAATTCCTGCTGGAGTAACGTTATTCCAGCAGGTTATCCGACCAAATTAAAATGACTACAAAAAACCGGTCAAGTGCGAGTCGGACAATACTGAATTATACAGTAAACACACAAAACTGTCTTTGTTGTCCCGCCTGCAAAACATTTTCCAACATTCAAGGCTTGTTTTGGATTTTTAGTTAGTACCTTTTAACGCAGTCGGGTTTTTTGTTTCATTGAATAGTTATCCACATGGTCCACAGTTCGGACCGCGGAGTTTGGTAAACATGTACAGTTTTGTAACCACTTAAAGTACCATTATGTACTGCCGATACGGCTTCCCAAAATTGGTCTTCATCATTGAACCCTTTGTTTTTCTTTTAGAATTTGGCAACATTATTATTGTACTTACCTACATAATATAATTATTATGAGGCCTTTGACTGCTTTCTAATGAAAGAATTTGTATCGAATTTGAAATCGGTCCAGTAGTTTTTGAGTTTACTCATTACAAATATGACAACAATGTATAGACAAGTAGACGGTTAAGACCCGTAGACGGATTTGGTCATTTGCTAAAAATTGCTAAGTATAAGGTATCTTTACGTAAAGAACACTACACGCAACACGAAAAAGGTTTTTTTATTTAACGCAAAAGTTAAAGCTACTCGTGTATGTTTGTTCCACAGGTGCTCTACAGTGGCTTTAGAGATACATACACACGTACAGTTCTCGCCAAACTTATTGTCCGGGTTGAAGTTGGCACGAGCTAACTTTGACCCGGCCTTAAAAATCGAAGAATCAAATATATTGGATTAAAAATTATTTCAAACGATTTATAAGCGTCAAGATTCTGCAACACGTTACTCCAGCAGGAAATGCAATCATTATGTATAAATGACGCACAAATTCTATTTTCGGCACACATCTTTGTACGAATACTTATAAGCCCATGCATGCACAATATTTCTCTCTCCGATCATTTATTTAGAATTTCTCTGCTGGAACAACGTTACTCCAGCAAGCTTCGTTCAATAAGCCAACAAGAATCAATAATAATTTATTTTTTCGAAACGACAACCCGCACAATTTTTTTATGGGGTGCACATTAAAGCTGACTAGCTTCCCGCCAGCGGTTTCACCCGCGTGATCTGAGTATTTCTTATAACTTTTAATCTCTTTTTTCGCATTAAAAAGTAGCCTATGTCCTTTACCAGGCTTGCCGTGGAAGCGCGACAGACAGACAGAGTTACTTTCGCATTAGTAAGGAAATTACGTTCCAATCATATTACTCTATGAGCCACATTCCTACTACGGTAGGTAACGTAACCTATTTTTTTGTAACTGCTTCCAAATACCTATACTTACATATGTAAGTATACAATAGTGAATTTAGCTGACTTAAATATTTCACCAATGTTTAACAGTTTGCCCATGGTTGACAATTTTTATATCAATGACTAAAAAGAAACAAAAACCACCGGACCAGTTAAAAATAAGTTTAAAGGTACTAAGTACCTTACCTACCTTCATCTCTAAACAGGTAAAATGAATTTAAATATAATGTAAGAAAAATTCAAGTTCAGGCAGAAATCGAATACACCTGCACTACAAAAATCTGCCACTATTGCGACGGAAAAGGGCAGTCCAAAAAAACTGGAACATCAGCTTGAATGTTTCTTCTACATCATAATAATAATGTCAGATTCACGCGACAGTCGGGCTTTAGGTAGGTAATGCAAAACGCTAAACGATACGATAAACTTTATCTTATGGAGGAATTATGTACAATGGCTGCGTATTCACTTAATTACAGTTATGTTTATGTTATACCTAAGTATTGAGATCTTCCTTACTGTGCGAACAAAACAATTTGCCCGCTTAGCATAATATATGGTCGTCCTATGTTTTCTACGTACCAATAAAATTATACGATGTTAATGATATACCTGCATGTCACAGGCATATACTAAGTGCACAAAGTATTGTATCAGTGTTTCTGGGATTTGGTATTCCCCTGAAATAAGTTCCAATAACCAATTAAGTATGTATTTAAAATTAGCACTTATTATATTAGTAGCATCTACTGTATATCTTAGCTTAAATTAAGTTGTACTACAGTACCGACAGCTTGACGGTGTGTAGGTAGGTGCATGTACGTAATAGAAGGCGATACTATTGCCATTACGGACAAATCTAAAAGCCGAGCTAATTTTATATTAGTATATATATATATATAGTCTGGTAAAAAATACTGCTGGACCTAGGAATCGAACCTTAAGCGCAGCAGTCATGCTTACGAGCATTAGACTAATGGGGCAGAGCAGTTTTAAATGATTAATATTGTAGTATAGGTGCTTTGTGCTTCCGTTCTCATGGGCATAAATGTCCGTAGTAGTAAACCTAGTAGGCCATTTGGTTATTTTATTATGGGTAAGAAAGGAATGAGTTGTTTACAAGCGAGTCGTATTCTGAGCCAGAGGGTTACATTTTGTATTCTGTAATATTATATAGATATTATTTCCTTATTATTTTAATTTGATTAAGAAGTAAGCAGTGCTAGATGTAGAGTGCCATTTACCTATCACATGCTTTCAAGCAGACGACCTCCGGGCGTTAGGCCGCGATGCCTTCGATGAAACTATGTAATGTGAATTTATTCGTAGGTACTTTAAGGTAGTGCCATATTAAAAGAGCTTCCTGTCTATTTTTAATTGATCTTTTATTTATTGCATTCTAACGACCCGTGCCCGTGCGCAGCTTCGCCTACGTGTTCCGGTGAATTAAAAAAACAAACAAACCTTGCCCTGACAATACCTAATTAACACAACAAAAAAAGAATTAGGTATTCAATTGAAGTTGGTACGAGCTAACTTTAACCCGGCCGTAAAAATCGGAGAAAGAAAAATATTGGATTAGAATGATTTAAAACGACAGCATAAGAACTTGAGCTTTCGTTTATGTTTATTAAAATCTAATACCTATTTTTTACTTTTATTGTTTTTTGAGAAAGAAAGAAAGCAAGTTTTATTGAAAATACACAATCCACATCCACACAAGACATTTTGCAGTTGCGGTGTGTAACGGCGATCATATGCATTTGTTAACGTAGTCGGTAAGTAGGTTTGTTGTGAACTGTGATCACTTGACGAGTGAAGTTTCTTTTTTAACCGACTTCAAAAAAGGAGGAGATTCTCAATTCGACTGTACTTATGTTCTTTTTTTGTACGTATATTACGCGATTTCTCAGTCAATTGTGGACCGATTTTGAAATTTCTTTTTTTGTTTGAAAGAGTATAGGTACCCACTCATGAGGTGGTCCCATTTAAATTTTACATAAATCGGTCGAGCAGTTAAAAAAAAAATACATAGGTACATAATACTATGCTTTTCTCTTATTATGTCTCATTAGGGCAGTGCGTTTAGTTGGCCTCCCTACACTACTTTCTTCTATTCCACTAAAATAAATTATTTTTTAACAATAAACAAACCGCCTCCAAAAAACACCAGTTTTGAGACGGTGTCACACTACTAATGACTCGATAGTTCGTACCTAGGTGTTTTGGAGGCGGTTTGTAATGGACCGTCTAATATAAACTTAAAAATGATGGTGTTACCAACAGTAGGTACCTACCTACCTCACCAAAGGTGAGAGGTATGTACCTAGTATATACTATACGTAATACTAATAGTTATTTTGCTGATCACAAAACCCGACAAGTAGTTTTGACAGTCCGCCGGACACTGCCTAGAATCCTAAAGAGACCGAAACAGGTGGTTTTCCCCCGCCTAATACTTGGTAGTAATTACACCGGTTGATTTTTAAAGTAGGTGATGTTCTCGCCGAACTTATTGTCCGGGTTGAAGTTGGCACGAGCTAACTTTAACCCGGCCGTAAAAAACGGAGAAAGAAAAATATTTGATTGTAATAAACAAAAACGAAAGCTCAAACCGTAGGCTGTCGTTTTAAATTATTTTAATCCAAAATTTTTCTTTCTCGGATTTTGCACTGTATAGATGCCCTTTGTAGTTAGTTACACCCACGCAGGACGCAGCCACCAAATATAGTAGGTAGGTAGTTACGTAAGCTATCTACCTACCTACACAAGTACTTACCACAAAAGGAGTTCTAAGCTACCTAGCCTACCTACCTTGCCGTGCCACCGTGCCACTCAATGTCAACCGCATTCTAGTCAGGCAGAAGAAACCATTCTTTTCAAAGTGGGCGATAACGCCCCCTTGTGGGCGGTGGTGGCCTAGAGAGGGGTGGTAAGAGGTCCAGAAATGTTGGGAGTCAATTGGAACCTAATGTTACCAAACTTGTTAAAATCATCAGATTCATCCTTCACATCAGATTAGTTTTAAAACAAAATATAGGTTTAATTAATCTCCAGGCGAGACCAATAAATAAGTTATTTAAGGTGAAAAAAAATGGGGGGCGCTACAAAATAACTAATTTTCAAAGAGGGCGTTACGACAAAATTGGTTTGGGAACCTCTGAACTAATATTATAAAGCTGAAGAGTTTGTTT
The DNA here is from genome assembly GCA_946251955.1 of Acronicta psi. Lineage (NCBI taxonomy): Eukaryota > Metazoa > Arthropoda > Insecta > Lepidoptera > Noctuidae > Acronicta > Acronicta psi. The sequence continues at coordinate 235,284 of OX276475.1, read as the reverse complement.
GGTTGGTTGAACGCGCTAATCGCAGGAACTACTGGTCCGATTTGAAAAAATCTTTCTGTATTAGATAGCCCGTTTATCGAGAAAGGCTATAGGCTATATATCATATATCCGCTACGACCAATAGGAGCGGAGTACCAATTAAAAATGTTGCTAATACGGGGGAAAAGAATCAACTTTTACGGAAACGAAGTCGCGGGCAATGGCTAGTATTAAATATATAATATATTGTTATATACTGAAATGCGTCGGATAGCGTCGCGTTGTATGCTCCCGCCCTAATCGATTGGTATATATAGTAGATAATAATTATATAAGGTACTCGTAAATCTTTCTGTCAGCAGGGCTGATGTTGGCGCGTGCCAAACTCAAACCAGACTTTCATTTGAAGATTGGCTAGTAGGTACTTACTGTACTAGATATTACCTATTAGCAGTAGCAATAGAAAGATACCAGTTTAGTGTCATGCAACCTAGGATTTATTAATACATGGTGTTGATTTGTACATTTATAAATAAATATTTTGGAACATTTTTACACAGCACCATCTAACTAAGCAGAGCTTGTGCTTTTTTTTGTAAATACCTACATATTTATTACACGTAAGACTCACCCGGACAAACACGAATACTTATATTGATCACATAAATATTTGTGTCCTGTGGGAATCGAACCCACGACCTCGTGATCAGCAGTCCGGTACTTGAACCACTAGACCACAGACGTCGTCATTATAATTATTTATGATCTTGGATTTGTTGGTTTGTCTCCGCCTCGATTTAAAGGTATTAACGATATCACGAAAAAAATCCCAGCCGTCCGAAAACGGGACGGGCTGACCCGCTAGCGCTAGTAGGTATACATATTTATTATGTACTTACTTAAAAACAAAACACATGGTGATAGGTATAAATCTTTATTTTTTGTTAAAGTCTAACAAAACAAAAATTAAAATCCATTTGGTATATCGCTTCCGGTCAGTCGGTCACTGGCATATCTAGGGTAAGGAGCCGGGCGCGCTCCCTTTCTAGAATTCAGGCCCGTATCACAGCCAATGTGTTATTTACATTATATTTATGTGACTCACCGATAAAATATCTATTTACACGAAACTATTTAAATCAAAATACTATAAGTTATTCTGTAACAATACTGAAGATATATTTGAAAAATCAGTTTAAAAGTATAAACAAATGTTTTTGACATACCTACGTACAAAATATCCTAAAATGAGGACCCAATAATACCGATACCAACGCAACGCGGACCCAGAATCTGCGACACCGCAGCTTAGCTTGAAACAGTCGTCAAACAAATTTAGTTTGTGTGCCTTGTGGTTGTGTTGCGATGGCCTATGATGACATAGCCATGCGTACTTTGCTAAATTACACAACTTAGCGAAAAAGAAATATTACTGACGTGTGATGGGAAGACAACAGGTTTCTTTAGTTAAGTAGGTAGTGTCATGTCATATATATATACCATGCATGCTTACAGCGACAAGGGAACTCGCGCGAATATATCAAGCGCAGCGGACAAGAACGCGTCCTATGGGCAGTCATTGGAGTGGAAACGGCGTTTTAAATCATACAAGTAAGTAAAACTTATTTTTTTCAAACTGTAAAAGTTAATTAAAAGTGTAATGTATTCAGCGCGTGCGGTTCTATATGGATGCGCACATTGCGCACCCGCACAGAGCTGCACACTCGCAGTGGTGTCGCGGCCGCGCTCTGCACACAGCGCGCGGCCCTCGCGGCCATCGGCGGCCCCCAGCGGCCACTCGCGGCGTGGGCGACTCACGGCCGTACTGCCGATACCCAGACACGTACCTACCTACGCTTCCTAGTGCACAAGTGTCGTTGATTGTATTTTACCCGAATTATGAAATCCTGCACCATGTACAAAATAACTTACGTGACAAGGAAAAAACAGGTAACTTTCTATAATTACTAAATTCTTGAACCTGTCAACAAATAAAATTAGCAGAGCTGATAGAAAAATAACTGTTGCGACACTCAGATAGGTCTCAGACTCAAGAACGTATCTGTTCTTTAATGAATTTACTGTTTTTAAATTGCTAATGTTTGCCTTATCTCCTAACTAATGTTAACTGTTTCCTTCAGTAAAACATAAATGATTTCTTAATGTTTGACTCACAGCAACTGACAGTGGGAAACTACTGGTAGGAGGCATCCCATCACCACACACTCCCTGATAGTCATCAGCGTTCAGGGAATAAATCATGGCTCCCCTCAGCTGATTCTCTAATATAAATTTTGCTTTCTCTTTAGCACTCTGAGGAGTTTCATAAGAAACCCATTCCTTGTTCTGGTACAAGTAAGGAACCTTCGCTTCATTGTCTTCTATTATGGTAACATCACTACTATTTGTCACAAAAGCACAGATATCTGGGTAGTTAATAAATCCAGATGAACCAAGTGATCCAAAGCCAGAAGCAGGACTAGTTACTTGGTGGTTGTTTGCGTTGACCAAAGTGAATGTGTGTCCGTATGTGGGTATGCCAACCACAATTTTGTTGCGATCAAGCCCCTTACTGATGTACATGTTCACTGTGTAGTTAATGTTCAAAGTAGCCAAGTACAACTGTTCTGTGCCACGTTGATAAAGTGGAGAATTCAAGCCAGTGAATGGTGTATATTTAGAGTAAAAATGAAAATCATATGTCATGATATTTACATAATCAAGGTATTGATTCAGTTGGTCAACATCATATGCAATATCAACAATTGTCTGTGGAGCTGCTGCAGCTATTGTCAGGATGTAATCACGCTTTTCTCTATTGTATTCCATACGAATTTCCCGAAGCAATTGTGAAAAATGTTGCCTCTCACGGCGACCCACTTGCATATCATGCAATGCTGGAAATTCCCAATCGAGGTCTATACCATCCAGGGTATAGTTCCTTAATAAATACTTAATGGACTTAATAAATCTCTTTCTTGACTCATGATTTGATATCATATCTGGAAAGCCATCATCATTTCTGCCACCTCCAATGGACAACAAGATCTTGAGGTGAGGGTTTTTAAGCTTGAGTTTAGCTGCATCAACTAATACTTTGTACTGATCGTTTTCTATTTTAATTTCTTTATTGACCACTTGTGCAAATGCAAGATTAATATGAGTACATAAATTTGGGTGGATATCTAATAGCATCAACTGGTTAGTTTCATGGTCATTAGGGAAGTTGTAGTAGCAGGAAATCACTTTGTTTGAAACCTCTTTAGTGGTAATACAATCTCTCACATTTATTAAATGATTCATCCAAATGTTTGAAGGTAGATTTAAACGGCCTGCCCATGCTAAGTACAAAGTAATCAAGATTGATGCCGCAGTGAACACAAAGCTGCAGATCATGACAACTGCAATAACACACTTGGTAGTTAGGCTCTTAAGTTTAACATCTTGATGATCACATTCTTTGCTTACAGGCTTTTTGACTTGGTAGTATTTCTTGCAGATTTCTGTACTATTATGAGCCATTTTATCTTGGTAGGTCTGAAATGTGACACAACCAAAACAACTCAAATAATCAGTAATGTCAATAATATTGTTGTAATTATTGTTATCAACTTGCTTGATTGCACAGCACAGGAAGCACTAAGCAAGTGCGCACACAATAAAATAGATTGTAATGCTTACGTCTACATCAACAATACTAACATGTCTTGAATCTCTTCTGGTATATAAGTGAAACTATACAACTGCATTGTCGATAATCAAAACCAGAAAAACATTTTTTACCGTAATATTATCACAAAAACAACGATGTTCTGTCTCTACAACCCCCCTGTAATTATATTACTCTTTGACAACACCACGTCCAAAACAACAACAACAATGTCAACAATGATGAACAAAACAATGTACAACGGCCCAACGGGCAATCGGCAGTGTTGCCACTTTTTATTTGAAGAAAATGCTAAACTTTGTCCTAAAAAATGCTAAAAACAAATTAAATAAACATTTTATATGCTAAAAAAATGTTAGATGACAAATAAATGATGGAAAATGTCAAATTGTTATTTTCAACTTTCAAGTAAATTTAATCATTAAAATCAAACATTATACAGAAAAAAAAAAATCTGCCCGTAAATTTAGGTAGAATAAATTTTAATGTTTTTTTTATTTTGATAAATCGGTATAAAAAAGGTCAAATTAAAAAAATTATTAGCTGTATTATTTTGGATAATCTATCGATTTATTTTCAATTTTTCTTTTTCGCATCGCATTAATATAGTTTTTAACAATAGGTATTAGTTAGTTTATTACTGGGTAGTTAATTTATTCCTAACTTTTTTGCTTAATTTTTCAGTTGACTAGCTTTAGGTATCTTCAAATCAAAGGGAATGTATAAAAAATAAATGGACCGTCAAACCACCTGGCAACATCCAGAATTCCAGATTCTGATTCTTTAGGGCCGATTTCACCGTTCGCATTAAAAACTGAGTTCAATAAAACTAAGTTCTGCTTAATCGAGTCCATATGTTGATTCTGATGTCGGTTCACGTCTCGCAGATTTCACCGGGTAATTTTTGATCACGTTTACGAAAACTAATTTTACTTTGAAATAAAATAGAATGGAAATACTTAAGTATTAGACACAAAAAAAATCTAATTTTGAGTCGGTGCTAAGGGGGCGTCCATAAATTACGTGAGGTGTTTTTTTAAATTTTCTATCCCTCCCTCCCCCCCTGGTGAGATGTCGTTAGATTTTATTCAACCCCCTCCCCCATCCCTCAATCTCACGTGAGTTTTCAAAATGTGGGTTTCATACGTAAACGCGTTGGATTGTTATTGTAAAAAGAAAAAAAAAATGCTTCGTGCTTTTATTTACGACTAGTTAAGACTAGTAATCAATATAGCTGAAAGTTTAATTATAAGTGTAATAAAAATAGTTTTTTTTTGTTTCAATCAGAAAAAATATTGCGTGATATTTGCCGACCCCCTCCCCCCCTTAAGCATCTCACGTATTTTATGAACGCCCCCTAAACACATTCAATTTAAATACATGATCTTCATTGATGGATTGTTTGAAACCGACTCAAAATTAGTTATTAAGACTAAAACAGATTAATTTTTCACTTTTCAGTTACTTTTTTCGTCGGTAAAATTTTTGTTTTATAGTAATTGTGTAATAAAGTCACAATAGAGGGTGTTTTGGTCATTTCCACATCAAAAATAGGGAATGTTACTTTTTTCGTGAAAATGTTACTTTTCGAGCTGACCCATGTTATATTTGACTATCTGTCACTGGCAACACTGCACTCAAAATCCTTTGGCGCCTCGCGCCTGCACTATTTACAATAAAATTGAGTTTCGTTCATAGATATCGCACACCCAGATCGAGACTGCACTAAGTCAAAATAGTTCATTTTTCAGAATCGACGATAAACCGTTATCTCGTGTTCAGTCAAAGTTATTACGATTATCATGAACATTGCATATGAAGAATCCAATGCGCATTAGTATTATATAGTTGAGTTGTTAATTGAAACAAAAAACCCGACTGCGTAAAAAGTACTAACTAAAAACAAGCTCTGTGATATTGGAAAATGTATTGCAGGCGGGACAAGCAAAGAAACAATTTTGTTTATGAACGAACAGCTTGTCCCGCCTGCAATACATTTTCCAATATCACAGAGCTTGTTTTTTGGTTTTTAGTTAGTACTTTTTACGCAGTCGGGTTTTTTGTTTCAATTAATAATTGATTTTATTTCCTACTTTTTAGTTATTGAATCATCATAGAATCAATAGATAGATCCTAAATGATAATTTAAAATGAAAATTGATACAACTAAAGATAATTTTCAAAATCAATTCGCACATTAAAGCGAGTAAAATCCACCTTTTTGAATTTTTTTGAATTACATGTACCCAGTGACACTCGTGCCATCAAGACGAATTTAATGAGGTGTCATTTATCTAAATCAGTTGAGCCGTTAAGTAGTTACGACCGGACATAGGAACGGACATACATACATACATACATACGCGTCAAACACATAACCCTCCTCCTTCGGCAGTCGGGTAAAAAATTCAAGACGAATGAATACTGAACTGAACTGAATGAAATAAAATAAAAATATTTTGAAATACTTGCTTTTTACTGATTGATTCTGAAATGATGCACTATTATTCTACTGTTTTTTTATTGATACTCAATATACAACAACGACGTATTTGTTTTGTTTTCAAGAATATACCTATAATAAAAAAATAACTAAAACATAACTTTTTAAAGCAGTGGGTATTTATATTTAGAATATAAACCTTATCGTAAATCACAAAAACAAAAAACCTTCAAAAATATTATGTTAATCAAAAATACTAAAAAAGCACATTGGTTGGATACAACACAGTTATAACCCAACAACTGTTATGAGTGACGTCGTGAGGTACCTACATTTCGGTTTGATTTTTTGTGTATGCCTATGTATTCTCTTTGTCTCTCCAAATGGCCCAACTCCCAAAAATGTTTGAAAATGTGTGCCTTGTATTACCATTTCGTCAATTTTAGTTTTGCACTTTAACCTGCATTTGTCGGTAAAAGGTGAACGAATTTAACGCTCAGATATCAGTTTCGTGGGGTTTGTTAAAGAAACATACGATTTTCAGCTATTTCGCAATGTCTTAGCAATCTTAGGCTCATATTCAGAGACGACGTTAAGCGTAAAGCAACGCTTCTGTAAGTCAAATTTGTATTACATTTGACATACGGAAGCGTAAGTTTACGATTAGTGTCGTCTCTGAATATTAGCCTAAGGCTGAGATTCAGAGAAGAGACTCAGCATGAACTTACGCTTCCGTATGTCAAATTGTAATACAAGTTTGACATACGGAAGCCTTACTTTACGCTGAGCATCGTCTCTGAATATTATTAGCCTTAGACTTCCAGCCAGCTGGGTTTCTCTTCTATTCTATTTTTATTTAAACTTGGGTTCGTTCGCTGATTGAGCACTGTCAATGGCTGAAGAAGTTGTAGGTACGTTTGTCGGAGTAGAATCGTAGTCCCCTTGAATATTTGCTGTAGAATTACCCGGTATATTGGATTTATCATCAGATGAACTGCTTGAGCTGCTACAGTTTGATGATGATGAGCTGGAGTCAGACGAGGTGGAACAAGAATACTCTTCTAGGGATTACAAGAGGCCGATATATTTGTTTAACAGGCACAATCAAAGTATGAATCGTCTTCGCGATGAAGACGATGCATACTTTGATTGTGCCTGTGTTATATGATCAGATAAAACAGGAACAGGACCCAAAACAAAACCTCCCTATGTGATGCTTCATCGGCTGATGATACTACCGCTGACGTCTCTTCGGTTGATGCTGCAACGTTTATGATTTCGACATTCTTTTCCACGTTGATTTGTTGAACAGAAGGTGTGGTTTCTTCTGTGACTTCTTCTATGGCCTTTTGGACTAACAGGAGACCACGACCCTTCATCATCTACCAAATAACAATCATAAATTCAATTAATTTAGCAATAATGCACTATCTCATAATAAATATCAAACTACTTGTAAATACAACAACAATATAAATTGTAAATATATTTATTTTAATTTATAATGTCAATAATGATTTAGTGTATACGAAATTATTTTATTGTGATTTTTGACAAAACTAGAGCATAATTTATATGTACCATCAATACTGTATTATTTTACTGATTCTCACCTTTTACGAACAATACTGAAATATTTTGGAATAATACAAAAAATCTAACATACCTTCGTCTACAACAGAATAATATTTTGAAATAGTATCAAACACGTCGTATATGCACACACCACCATAGTCACCAACACCGAATTAAAACTAAATAATTCAGATGAATTTATATACTACATTCAACAACACCGTAATATTACGAAAAAATTCAGTGTTGCGCAAAAGATCTGCGTGGTGACCGACGACCGGCAAGTTGTAGGCGGCGCGTCTTCAACAATAGAGAGAGAGAGAATGCCATCTCTTGGACATTTTTGTAGATATAAATACGGCTGACTTACTGGTATGCGCGGCAATTTTTTTACTATTTAACTACATAGATAACTCGATTTTGATATTTTTCGACATAATACAGTGTCGTTCTGGGTGTGCGATATATAATATACTCCATAGATTGGAGATAAGAGTAAAAAGAGCTACTGAAGTTAATGGCACTTTGGTGTGTTAGAAAGAAAAAGAGAATGATGCTGTAAACGTGACATTACATGTATACAATTACGGTGAATAGGGGTTCCGGCAAATGTAAACCTGCGAAATTTTGGGATTATTTACGTGTAGTTAAGTGTGTATCCGTGTAATATTCATGTGATTACGATGGTAACTTGTGCAGTACCAGGTTGTAATTCTCAAAAGAGGGAAAATCCACAGGATTACTAATTTAATCGGTATGTTTACTATTTGTTTACTATCATCATTTCTTAATAATTGTTACGTAAATGTGTTAGATTTGGAGAAAATATAATGCTAAATTTTTTTATTAGATCACTAAAATGCATTAGAGATCACGAAACAGTAATATTAAAGAAATAACAAATACGGAAATATGAGGGCATTTATAACCTCACTTTTAGTGATGGTCTTGATTTGTTTATATTGATGGTGTCGATTATCGACTTTGGTGGTCGGTGAACAACATGTCGGTATAATATAATATTAGTCGATTATCATAAAGGCCACTCAGAGTCTGAGGTGCATTTAGTGAAGGTAAACCAATTTACGTAAGCAATTTAGACCATAGTCGCAAATTCAGATTTCGCATTTTCGCAAGTTCATGCACTGACAAAATCTCATAGTTAGGTAGATAGATACCTACTTTGGATTGAATTTATGAGATTAAGTTATTATTTGCAGATTTCCCATAAATCCAGTAAAAAGTGATTGCGCATGTTAAATAGACAAAATTGGAATCCGCACAAACATTCAACAATAAGCAGTTAACACTACCATGAGCACTGCTTATCAACAGGAGGTAAAACAAGGCGAAAACTATAAAGTGGTTCTGTTTTAACTATTTGTCGTAAGAAAATAAGAAATATACATTTTCATATTTACATAAATATATTGAAAAATGAGTGTTTCAATATGTACAGCCAAGATTATAAAATTATTGATAGATATTTACCTGAAGTTACCTGTACATATTTTTAGTAATAATTGTAATATGAATAGTAAATATTTTTGAAATCTGTGTTTTACTTAAGGATTTTTCTGGCCTTCTCCAAGATTTCTGATTACATACTAGATACTTGGCAGTTTTGTGTATTCTCACTTGACCAGTGGGTCTCCCCCATATTTTAGTCATTTAGTGGGACAAATGAGAAAAAATATTGTTGAATTAGTGCTATTCCCCACACTTAAATATTGTATGCAGCAGTAAAACAGATATCGTCCACCGTTATCGATATCGATAATAACTTCAGGGGCAGCACTTTTAGCGCACACATTAACATGTCACACACCCATAAACAATTGGTTTTCAGTCTCATTTTTTTACTGACTTTGCCAATCTATGGAATTATACATCTATGGTTCTATGGGCATCCTTTTTTTAAGCCAGTGTTACCAGATGCAAAATATAAACTGTGGTGTTTATGAGTTTGAGAATACGGTGTTTCAGACTCAAATTACCGTAGAAGCATTTTTAAAATACCGTGTAAAATGCAACTGATACAACCTTGAAATTTCTATGTTTTTATTTATTTAAACTTTTATGCACAAAAATGGTACATAAGGCGGACTTAATGCCATATGCTATTTTCTACCAGTCAACCTTTGGGTCAAAAAGAGTCATGTAACAAAAACAGGGTAGGTATTTGTACATGAAAAAAAAATACTAAAATAATTTGAGCAGTTAGATAAGATAACAAGAGAAGCCAATTTTTTTAAAATTCAAATCAAAAACATTCGTAACTATCTAAAATTAGAACTTCTTTTTCATAAATTGCTGCCGTCATTTTTGATAACAAGTTCCTAGTTGGGGTAAAATCAACAGCTATTTCCATTTCAGTGAATAGCTAGTTGAGCAAGTATATTTCCCTTATCAACTTGTTCCTTTTCTTCGTTTTTATATCGTTGACTTGACTGAATATTCTTTCACATGCCACATTTGAGTGGGGCAAGGATAGAATATTCAACATAAAAGTGCACAAGAACTGAAACTTCTTTTGTCTGTTTTGGTCCTTTGCTGAGCTAACAACTATAGAAAACCTACTTATTTTACGATTACTAGAAGGAACACTTTTGTATTTAGTCGTGTTAAAAGCCACCTAATGAATGGGGATTCCCCCGAAATCTACACAATAAGGGCCGACGTGCTCGGTGTTGTCAACTGCAGGCGACAGAATTGCTCTTCGTTTTATGTATGTTCTTCGAGATCTTCGATTACAGACTTTTATTGTTCTACTGCACTGCACGGTAGTTAATATTTAAAAATACCGTAGAAAAAGACACGGTAGTAGAACACTACCTACCGTAGACCGTGTATTACCCAAAAATACCGTGCTATGGGCATTCTTTATTTTCAAGTTATGACATTGACATTTGACACATTGACACAAAATGCAATTGACAATTATTTGATAATTTGACATTGATTGAAATACCTATAATAATTCTAACTCTGTGATAATGATAAACAACTTTTATCAAAAACTAAATAAAATATGCATAGTTTGATGTAGGCGCGAAGTCATTAGAGAAGTCGTAAGAGTCCCCTGCCGTAATATGGATGAGGCGTCCATGAATCGCTATGAAAAACAGCTGTACTCTGTGTTTAAAACGTTTGACGTAGATAACGAGGAAGCCTTAGACAGACCAGCAGTTCACGAATTGTGTAACGCATTGCAGCTGGAGGATCGCGGCGCAGCTTTATTAAACACGCTGTTCGAACGACGCTCCGATCGTGTAACTTTCGCACAGTTTCGGAATGGACTGCTAGCCGTGCTGGGGGATGCCAACGGCGACACAACACGCGCCGCATCTGTGCCGCCAGAGTCCCCGCCGCAATCTGATCCGCTACCGCATCACAGTGACGACGACTCCTCCGGTCGTGAAGTTGCTCCCAAATTTGTGTTCGGCTCCAAGAAATATGGTCGTCGATCGCGACCACCTCGTTCAGGCACCGCAGCAGACGAGTCCCCGAGTCCGCGCTCATCGTCCGCGTCTCGTCTAGACACCGACGACAAAAAAGCGAGACAGCGTGTAAGGTGCCGACGAAGCGCTTCTGTAATGGAGAGTCGCGATGACAATATCGCCTTCGCCAGCGATCAAGACGGCGCTGCTTTCTCGGACAGTTTCGAACACGGTCGCCTTATCAACCGAGACGAGGCCTTCGCTCTCTGTCTGGGCCTGAAAATGGACGGTATAGACAGGCGACTTGTTGAGCGTATATTCGATGACACCGGAAATAATGATACAACTGTAGGTGAGTTCTTTGATCGACTAAATGCATCGCTGACAACTACTATGGAAGAAGCCACACGCGAAGTGCACACTCCCACGACGAGTGGCGACGGCGGAGGTGAAGCGGCTGATGACGAGGCGGCTGCTGGGCTTCCCAGCGAGCTGGTGCTAGACGCGTGGGAGCGCGCTGGCGTGCAACAGCCGCGCCGCCTGCTTGCCGAACTCGGCTTTACCGCTACGGCATTGCGTCCTCCCGAGCTCGAGCGTGCCTTGGACGATGAACTGCGCGCGCTTGCCGAGCCCGCCGCCGAACCGCGAGACGCACGCGCCCTTCTTCTGTTAGCTGCACTCGCCCTCAGCCGTTTGCGTGTTGAACTAGCACGTCGCCGCGCAGACGTGGCCGTCGCCGAGCGAGACAAACTTCGCAGCGACGTCGCGGAAGCCAACAGACATGCTAGGCTTCTAGCTCAGGAGGTCGACGAGAGCCACGCTCGCATCGAAGCAGAGCTAAAAGCTAGCCTGAAACGAGCAGAGGCGCGGTACACCGAAGCAACACGTCAAGCTGCTGCCGAGAATACTGCTGAGCGAGAGCATGCGGCTACAGCGCGGGCCCGGCTGGAGGCTGAGGTGGCAAGGCGCTCCGAAGCGGAAGCTCGTTTGCGCACTGAGGTGAGCGGACTGCGCGAGCGCGCAGACGAGTTGGAGGTGCGACTGACGGCCGCGGAAGAACGTCGTGCTGAGCTAGATCGTGAGCGCGCGCGGCTCACGGCGGAGCTCCGCGCGGCGGTCGAGCGCGGTGCGGCGGCGCAACACTGCGGTGCCGCGGGCGAGCTGGCCGAGCGCCTGCGCGACCTGCGCCGCGAGAACCAAGCGCTACGCGACCGCAATGACGAGCTGCTGGCGGCGCTGGAGGCGCGAACGGTGGGCGCTGCGCTGCCCGATGCACGAGGTGGTGTCCTCTCCACCGAACTCAATGAACTATTAACACTTGAACATTCAGAGGTGAGTCATATTACAGTCAAATGTTATCAATACATTAAATTTTATGTAAAATTTGGATATAATATTATGGTCTTGTCCAAATACATAAAATTCAATGTAAAATTGTTTTATGAAGCAATTAACAACTGCATAAAGGAGGATAGAAATGTTAATTAATTGGTCAGAGTAAAGTAGTTAAGATTCGTTTTTTTGTTTTACCAATATATTAGCAGATAGAAAATGAATTGTTTATTCTGCAGGAAGGTGATGGTTTCTTTGATTTTATTATAAACTGCAGAATTGAATGAAATGTTTTGTGGTACTTGAAGTCAAGGTTTTATTTTGACCTTTCAGTCATTCAAATTCAATTCAAAATGTTTTTATTTCAAATAACCTTTTACTTGCATTTATGGAACATTAAATACTTCTAGTTGCATGGTTCCAAGAACTTGTTCTGATCTGGCAAGAAACTCCATGGAAAGAAACTCATAAATAAAAATACTTGTGATTAAGACGTGGTACCTAACAAAACTGCTTTTACCTTATTCTAACCTAACCATGGATAGTCCTAAATGTCAGTATTAAATAATTTTGCTGTTAATATGTATAAATAAAAAATATATAGGTAAATAAGATAATAATACTCATACCATAAAAGAAAATTGATGTCTGTGCTCTAGTGGTTCGAGTGAAAGCACTGATCACAAGGTTGTTGGTTTCATTCGCACAGGACACATATATTTATGTGATGAATATAAGTGTTCGTGTTTGTCTGGGTGTTTCTTATGGTTACATATTACGTACCTATTCTATTTCTATTCTATTTATCTTCGAGAACGCTTGCAGGCACCTGGCGGGCAATCAGTCCTCTTGTTAGGATTATTTCGCCCAGTTCCCCATTTTGGTGGATCTCTTCATGAGGTACCTAAGTATATGTATATGTATTTATAAAAAAGAAGTATACCAGTATTATATCCATTGTCCGGTACCCATAGTACATGCTGCTTAGTTTGGGACTAGATGATATTTATTATTATTTACTTATTTATTATATTACACTAGAAGTCTTGGGTATGATTCCAAGGTTTAGCAGTGTTATTGGATTTCCCTATGAAATTCTCAGTTGCAGTTTTGGTTTGGCTTTTACATCAAACCTAAAATCACATTAGTACACCTCAATAAAACCCACATTCAAATCATTATAGGGATTATTTTAAGATATCGCATAATATGCGATGACAGTAATAGATTACTGATATTGGCACCTGTGCATTACCAACATTGAAGAAGCAGTGATAGCTTAGTCATGTTATCGCTAGACTGCCAACTCGTAGGTCTCGAGTTCTAACCAAAGGCCTCTTCACTTGAAATCGTATGCGGTGAAGGAAAACTGCATACATGAAAGATAATTATTCTCATTGACATGACATCTGAACTCAACCAACCCGCTCCGGTTGATTACTTAGGCTATACATATGTATAAAGTTGTTTTAATGAGGTCTGCAGCAACAAATTTTGGTTTATTCGTTTCCCTGATTATTAATATTTAGCATTTCTTTCTGCTATAACTAAAGCTAGCATTGTTGTCAATTTCGTAAGATCGGTTTGAGCAACAAAATTGTTTCTGTAGCAACCAATTGGCAACAAATAATTATTATATTTGCTAATTTTATTTTAACAGTAAGTTCTTCTTAGCATGACTGTGGTTAAACAATAAATCTTTTGATGATCAATAAAGATTTGGGTCTATGATTCCCATTTGCACATATTGACTCTGCATCTGGCAATCTGGGTGCGAAATTGATTTAACAACTTCCACACTGGCCTCCGCAAGTCATGCCCAGGCATTAATTTATCCTTTGAAACAACAAATTCAGGAGGTGGACGGTGACGTTTAATCCAGTGTTTAACGTTCTATCGACGAATCTCTTAAAAATGAAAAGTCCGGTCGGAGAACACTTGCAGAATCTTGCGCCTTGCGGCAGCTGGGTGGTCTTTGGTGGCTTGTGTACTGCGAAGATAGCTTCTGAAACTTTTGAGACGATTCACAGCTATTCAGTGGTGTGGGTTTAAGAGAGACAGTTATAATGCGGCAGTTGTCATTGAGTCCCGTCATGGTCGTGGTGAATGTTCCTGATCCCATGGCCATGACGCATAGGACAAGTGAGGGCAAGTGCAGTTTTTAGTCAGTAGGTGTCCGACATACCCTGCCGGCTTCTCAAGTCCCGCAGTTACATGAGGATTTTACGTACCCAAAAAAGTGACATTGAATGCCACACTGACGAGGTAGACATGCGCGGGGCGATGCAAAACTGAATATATGCCAGGAATTTTCTGAAAAATGTTTACAGTGTCATAGACGATTGAAAGATCAACAAGAACCATGCCTGTGATACTGTTCTTCTCAAAATCGTCCTCCATAATATGGTTAGTAAGCTTGAGCGTATGACTACAACCAGCTCTCGCGTGTCTAATACCTGCTTGTTCAGGGATAAGGTTTGGCTCTATAAATGGAGACCACTCCGCCATCACCTTCTGTAGCTCGACGGTGATTTATATTGTTTATTATTATTATTTATTAGTTATGCCTGTATTGTAAGAAAGCCTTACGGAGAGACATAGTCCTGTTGACCAAGCTCCTTAAACAAAGGTTAAAAAAAAGCTTCTTTTTAACCTTTTTCTTTTTTTTCCATTTTTCAAAGACCCAATTGAAGAGATTATTCAGACATCAGAGGGCAAAGGGTCCACTTGTGGTGATTGGTGTTCTCATTGTTGTTTGTTATTTCCTGGAATTTTCTTAACTGTTTATTCGGTTTACTGTTTAGCTGCTGGGCTGGGCTAATAGCTTGTGGGCTACTTGATTAGCAGTGACTTGGTCTGGAGATGGCTTGGAGGTGTAGTTCCAGTAAAGGAGGTCATCAAAAGTCCATGCAGCTCAAATTTGTACCAGAGGTACATGACAGCTGTCAAGTCCAGTACAGTAACTCATAGTTAGCACAAAATTCTGCAGAATTCTTGGTTAGGTTTGGAATATACGAGCTTCAGCAAGTCAGAGACATCATAAAAATCGCTCTGATAATGAGCATCGTGGAATGCTCATTTTCACAGTGATTTTTATGATGTCATTTAATTTTTCGTAGTAACTAGGCTCTGTCTATAAATGATTAACCTTTAGAATAAAGCCTTTCTAACATAATACGTTGATAAACTACATAGTATTTTAAATGAACCAAATACCTTTTGTGATTATCATAAAGGGACTTGACGCGCGGGTAAAGAGAAACGGGCGCTCGCCGCCACGGCTGAATATTCGGTTCGGTACGTTTCGGCCGAATTTTCGTATTCGGTTGAACCCATGTTCGGCACATCTCTAAATATTAGTGTATATTATGTCTATGTCACACCAAAATTGTAAAAACCCTTAGATTATAATCTATCTCGCGACATTGTAAACTGTCGAAAGATTTTGATAATTGTGTGCGGCTAACCCAGTAAGAGGAAGGAACATTTTTCTTTCTCCGATTTTTACAGCGGGGTTGAAGTTAGCTCGTGCCAACTTCAAGCCGGACAATAAGATTGTCGAGAACTGTACTTACCTCAATCACATTCGAATTTGTTTCAATGCAATTTACAGCGGGGCGCGTCGTGCGACACAAACACAGTGGTGTTTCTAACATATCAGTAGAGCCACTGATTCATAATTTACCCGACTACTTACATCAGTTTATGTTGTAACAAATGATTTCACTTCACAGGAGTGCGATTCATCCCTCGTGAGCATAGAACAAAGGATTCTTGGTAACGTGAATGCTTTAACGAGGCTCAGAGAGATCTTAGAAAGCGTACACACACTCCCATGCAGTGATGAGGGAGAGTGCGGCGCATGCGCGTCATGTGGTGCCGCCGCCGCGTCGCTGCGCCGCCTGCAGCGCCGCGTCCGTGAGCTCGGCGCCGCCCCGCCCGGCGCCGCCGCCGCCGCCACGCAGACCGACGCCGAACCGACACAAGATGACGACACCAAACAGAAATTAACCGACCTCGTCAAGTTAGTATTATGTACATGTTTTTGTCCTGCTGACATTTTATATAACCGTTATAATTAAAACGGCATTACATTGCACTATAAAAGTAAATTTTACCCCGCGCCTTACGAAATTAAAAAAAACACTTGAAGAAACTTTTGTTTTCCTCTAAGTGCCTAAATAGTAAGGGCCTGTTTCACCACCTCTGGATAGTCACTAACCGTAGGTTAAATTAAAAAATTGAACAAAGGACGTCAGCAAAAGCCCACACAACTCAGCCCAAAATTTGTACCTGAGGTACATGTATACCAGATTGTAGAGAAAGATCAAAGAAATTAAAAAAAAATGTATTTTGATACTTAATCATACAAAACAACGTATAAAAAAATTAATAACCCGTGGTACAATTGGATCATGTGGCAACATTAAGTGTTCAATTACGTTTAGTTTAAAAAATTTAAAAATATTTATTTTATTAAAAAAATAACCTTCTTTTAAATTAAAAATATAAAAACGAAATATAAAATAAGATCAGAGTAACCGACTCTATGGTTCTTCGAATCTCGTAAACGCAAAAAGGAACTTAAACAAGATTTGGTCAAATTCAAAATATTTTATTTCAGTTAGACCATATAAATAGGCACTTTTGAATAGACAAACTAGTTGCACGGTTCCAAAAAGTGGGACTTATGAAGAAGAAAGTAAAAGCTAGAAAGTATAGTCACTTCGGGCATCGAGAACCGGACCTTTTTTTCTGTTCTCTCATAAAATAATAAACCTGCTTTCTTGATTAATTAACAGTTTCAGTGTTTGGTTACATGTTATTTCGTATAGTGGTGTTCTGTACTTCACTTGACACTATTCTACCTTCCAATCTGATCCATCGGCGTCAATTGGACATCGATGAGAGATGTACTCTCTGTTTTGGTTATTGATGAAAATCAGCATTAGGTCTGTTGCATTGCTGCTGCCCACATAATTTTTTTATTTTCTTGCTCTTGCTCCAGTTTTTATGGAGTAGGCGCAGCATCTGGGTTTCTTCCATTTGTTCTATTCGTCACATCTGTTTTATCTTCTCGTGCCTATATTCGTTTCTAATCTCTGTGTAGTCTTCTTCCATCCATCTTAACGACCCTAGCACTCTAATCCATACAACGAGACAGGTTTTATAACTGGCTTATAGATTTTGCCTTAAACTTTGGACTAGCACAATGTTATTGGCAAAGAGCATGTATCAGGAAGCTAGTCCTGTGTCGATCGGTCATTTTCTGAGATCTCGGTCAATCGTGACCGAAGAGCCTAGTGACCGATAGAAAATATTCGATCAAAACGTCGGTCATCGGTCACGAGAACCGAAACGCAAGTAGGTACGTTAGACTATAAACATAAAGTAGAATTTAGCTCAGCAATTTTAGCGCGATTGAATCATGCAAGTCAATCACAATGCTTCAAGCCTTTCTATGCCGAGAATAAAGCTAGTCGAATTTTACTAAAACAAAAATACTAATAATCGACGTTTTTAATTTGATTCTGTCTAATTCCGGGAGACGAAGCCGAAAGTCGAATTTAAGAAAAAGGAAATGGAGAAGATAGCCATTGCAGTAAGATAAAAGCTGACCAGTCCCGACAGACAGCACCCGTTCACGAGCATTAAGTTGATAAATGTCATTCCGTTCGTTAACACTGACAGCAAGCAGCTGTCAAGTTGACAGTTTTTACTACGAAATCACTATGAAACAGATATTTACTACGAAATCAATATGAAACCTGTTTTTACCCGACTGCCGAAGGAGGGTTATGTGTTTGACGCGTATGTATGTATGCCCGTAACTACTCAACGGCTCAACCGATTTACATAAATGATATATCATTAGATTCGTCTTGATGGCACGAGTGTCACTGGATACATGAAATTGTAAAAAAAATGCGGATTCTATGCGCTATAATGTGCGGGCTGATTTTGAAAATAATCTTTAGGTGTATCATTTTTAATTTCAAAGGATCATTTAGGATTTTTTTTAATGGTTCTATACTTTTGACGCAGTCAGGTTTTTTGTTTCATGTAATAACTGATTTCAAAGTAAAAGTGTTTTTTTTTTATCTCATCCCCCAGTAAGCATAAAAAGTATAACGAGTTTTAACCAGCGTGATACAGGGTAACTTAGCTATTGCAATAAGTGTACCAGATTTCATCACCTTATGAGCCAAAAGAGGTGTACTGCCTGTTCAGCAATGGACCTCTTTTGGCTGATATGATGATACCAGATTTTGGTGAACTCCTTTGTATAAAATTATGTGTTAATTAATTTAACGGGAACTTATCAGTAAGCTGTGAAACAGGCCCTCGCTTTCATTGTTTTATCTTTAATAGTGGCGGACTTTACATATAAACATACAAACTTTCAACCATTTCAAGCCTTTTTCGAGACAACAGGTATCTAGCCTATGTCCTTCTCCGAGATCTAATCGATCTTTATACTAAATTTCATTACAATTAATTAAGCACAAATCGCTGGCGTGAAAGCGTAACAGACAGACAAAGTTACTTTCGCATTTAGAGTTTCGTGCCAATCCTTTACGTAGGAATTGGTTAATTTCACCATCATATAATTAAGTTGGAGTATATTTTAGGGAACTCGAGAGTAGTCTCGAATTGATGAAAGCGGAGTACGACAAATGCGAGGAGTACTGGAGCGGAAAATTAGAGGAGGAGCGCGCCGCCTACGCCGAGGAGCAGCGCGGCGGCGACGAGCGCCTGGCCGAGCTCGTGGCCAAGGTCGCCGAGTACGAGCGCCAGTTCGCGCCCACGCTGCCCACCATCGACGAGCGGCACAGTCTCGAGGCGCAGTTCACGGATCTCGAGGAAGAGTTCGCCCGGTACCGCCGCGACAAGGAATCCGAACTGTCGGCGCGCGCCGCCGACGCCGCGCGCCTCGCCGAGCGCGTGGCGGCGCTGGAGCGGCGCCTCGAGCGGCGGGGAGGCGCCGGCGGGGGCGGTGGCGTGCCGGTCGGGGGCGGGGGCGCGCCGGGCGGGGGCGGGGCCGAGGCGCGGGAGCTGCGCGCCCGCACGCTGCGCGCCGAGGCGGCGGCGCGGCGGCTGCTGGCGCGGCTGGCGGCGGCCGACGTGCTGGTGAAGGAGCTGTACGTGGAGAACTGCCAGCTGGCGCACCGCCGCCCGCTGTGACCACCGCCACCTAGTGAAGCTCTCTGAGACCGGACAACGAAAATCATGATCTTTTTGAATTAATGACGCCTAGGTATGCATTTTATGAATTTAACAATGTAATGCCACATTTTCGTATTTTAAGAGATTGGCACAGCTGCTTCGAGTTCATTTAACCTAGTATCCAAACCGACACCGAGGGCACAACTGCTTTAGTTAATTGTGTAAGTACAATGATAACAGATTTAGGAAAGTGGAACATTGACTGCGTGTAAGCATAGTTACAGTACTCGCCTTCAGATTAAAATTTATGAAAACGACAGCCTACGGCTCGAGCTTAATTTTAATCGAATCTAATTCTATTCAATTTTTACAAAAAAAAAAATAAGAATACTATATGAATTGTGATGAGATGTACTTTACGCGTATCCGCGTATCTACATTATCTTATGAATAAAACAAAAGACTAGTGAGTACCAGTTGTAACTGTGGCAAAGAATAACTGCACCACAACACACGAGGCGGCGGCGGCGCGTGGTTCGTTCGATAATATATTATTTTGAACGCGCTCGGGTGGTCAGCGCGATGTATTAATACTTATATATATTAGGTCTACCAACACCAGTTATAGCGACTCAGTTCCCAGTCTAAACTGAATTGCTTCACTCATTTGTACCATTACCTGTATTACATTAACACGTCCTGTACACCCAGGGCACTGTTTATAATTGGTTATTAATTTTCTGTCATACCAATGTGGCCGAAACTAACTCTTAAAGCTTTCAAAAAGAGTGATCCAATGGAAGTAAACAAGACTTTCTCTCTGCGTGACTCTTAGCGTAAACTGAACGTTTTTGTTATTATTTATAGGTAACTAGCTTTCTGCCAGCGGCTTCGCCCGCGTGGTTATAAAATTTTTCCCCCGTTTTTGCAACATTTTTCATTGCTACTCCGCTCCTATTTATAGTCGTAGCGTGATTGTATATAGCCTATTATAGCCTTCCCCGATAAATGGGCTATCTAACACTGAAAGAATTTTTCAAATCGGTCATTCTAAACAAACAATAAAATCTTTCCTCTTTATAATATTATTATTATTATTAGTATAGAAGCATAGACTAGTAACTCAATTACCTAGTAACCCAATCGCTTTCTGTGTGTGCGTGACGGCTCTACCAACACAACGTAACAAGACAATATCACATACACGCTGTTGTTAAAAAAAACAGTAGATTTCTGTTTCGCTTCTCAGTCACGTAACATACATAGTAGATCTTGGTCGGTTCATTATATTGCTATAACTCAAGTAACCTATTGCTCAGCAGATAGCTAGAGCACAGTGTTTGTTACATTATGGCTAGAGTACCGGGGTGCTGCCGTGCTGGCTGCTGGCAGCTGCCGCTGCGCTGGCGTAGTGTTTGGCCACATGAGTAGGTGTGTTTGGTGTTAATTGCTGCTGCAATTAACCTACAATTTGTTCGAATAGATCAACGAACGAATACTGATTTCTGACACTTACGCGAATTCTAGACCAACAATGTTTGGGAAACACTGTACTAGACATTGAAATAAACGTCGAGGTTTAAATAATACCGCGATAAAATCCGTCAAAAGGTAGTTTTAATTAATTTATTTTTCTTGACGACTCACTTTTCTTATAATATACAATTTGATTATTTCAAATTAACCTATGGGTTGTTGTGGTAGTTCCTCATCCCACGTAAGAGGTGAGATAATCTATGTGTGATACGTGTCTGTGGCTCGCGGAGTAGCGGACACCGTTACGTCACTCTGTTGTAGACGCACCGTTGTGCGTTCCAATGTTTGCGCGTGAGAGCCAGCGCCCCCTCGCGGTCGCTGCGGCGCGCGCTCGGGCTCATGCCTTGCCGCGTCCCCAGTCCCCGAGCGGTAGGTGAGGGTGACCGATAAGGATTTTCCGCACTCCAAGTTACATCTATTTTATCTATACTAATATTATAAAGAAAGAAAGGTTTGATTGTTTGTTTGAATTGAATAGGCTCCGAAACTACTGGACCGATTTGAATAATTCTTTCACCGTTGGGACGCTACACTTTCCGCGGGAGACATTGGGTATAATTTATAAGAAATACCGAGACCACGCCGGCAAAACTGCTGGCGGAAAGCTAGTTTTCAACAACTCAAATGATCGCCTCCAAATACAACCTCTTGGTGGTTTCCTACATATTATTTGTGTTGCCCCAAAATATGATGTAGCTAAAGCTGTGCTGTGCTGTGTTGTATTCCATTCCAATGATTCCAGAAATGTATACATATCTTTGCTAATATTATAAGTTAGCATGTAGTTATGACTACATTAATTACAGTGCCTAAACATGTGACTTTAATCAATTCGTTATAACTAGTTAACTAAATTAAGTAGATATTTATAAGTAGTTACTCGGTGGCCGGTTGCCGAGTGGTGATGATGTGATGACTGCGCTGCGACCGTTTCTGTTGCTGGGTCATCGCCATTACTGCGCTGTGCTTACAGCTCACAGCTCACTCGTCTGGTGAGTTGTTTGACCGACTTCCTCAGACGTTTCGTGGTGTACCTACTTCTTACCGGTTGCCAGCAGTCAGCAGCAATACAGACTCACAGCAACACTGATCTGTATCGTGTATACAATACATGTCCGCGTGCAGCGATATGCGGTTGTAAGTAGTTAACTGTGCGGCCTGGCCGAAATAATTAATGTACCTATATAATATAATATATACCTATTAACTACCTAAGTATATGTGATTATTAAAGTGTTGAACAAATGTTTTTAATTAATGTTTCTTTTAGGCATTGCTTTAAGGAAACCTAAGTACTTAATAAGTAATACTCTGATGTTTTCTAGCAGAAGAATTTTCTAGCAAAAAAAATCTCGTAAACAACAGTTTATCGTTTATTTTGATACCTACTGACAATATTAGAGTGAACACACGTAAAAAAACTAAACACCTTGTACCTACAAGGTGGAAGGGACATCGACGCACAAACGTCGTGACAAGGTTTCACTCAAGGTCAAAAATAAAATGGCCTAGATCATTCATGTAGAAAATGCTCGGTTATTACAGATATTGACATTTTTGAGCGCGTAGTGTATTGCCAAAAACGCGGTTATAACGCTCCGCGGTGAGTTTTATCACGCGCGTGATCCGGTATAAATGAAATAATGATTTTTTAATATAAAATCTGATTTGGGTAGATAGAAATAATGTTCTTTTACACGTTCAAGTAAAAAAGACTGCAGAAAAAATTGAAAATTTGATGTAAATAGTTACGGAAAATTTTAACGCAGGGGGGGTCCAGAATCATGTACTGAACTCATGGTATTCGGATGTGCGTCGATGTCCCTTCCACCTAGTATACTATTTCACCGTAACATTGTACAAACCGTTGGATTTATAATCAGTCTGAACTTGAACATACGGATAACAATTTAACGCATAATTTTTAAGAATCGACAGTTGACAATCTCGCAAAATATGTTACAATCCAGTGTTCACACGTACAGTTCTCGCCAAACTTATTGTCTGGGTTGAAGTTGGCACGAGCTAACTTTAACCGTAAAAATCGGAGAAAGAAAAATATTGGATTAAAATTATTTAAAACGACAGCCTAAGACTTGAGCTTTCGTTTTTATTTATTACAACCCAATCTTTTTCTTTCTCCAATTTTTACGGCCGGGTTAAAGTTGGCACGAGCTAACTTTAACCCGGACAATAAGTTTGGCGAGAACTGTAGGTGTAGTTCTTGCCAATCTTTTTCCGGCCTAAAATTTGCGCCGCCGCCTTCAGCTCTGACTTAAAAATCTGAGACAAAAATATTAGATTAATTAAAACGACAGCCTACAACTTGAGCTTTCGTTTTAATTTATTTTAATCCAATTGTGTTTTCTCTTCGATTTTTAAGACCGGGTTGAAGTTGGGTCGCGCACGCCAATGTCAGGCCGGACGAACTGTAGATATCGATCCCTTTTCGTTTTCTGAAGGTACCGGGTTTCACCGTTGCCGCGGCAACGAGCAGGGACATGGGATCTGGGAACTGTGAGAATGCATTGACGTTGCCGTTCGCATTGCCAGGCTCTTCCCCGTTTGGCGGTTTTTCTTTCGGTAATCCGATAACGTGTGAGATGGTCTTGTGGTTCGAGTACCGGACTAACGATCAACGAGGTCGTGGGCCGTCGTGGGTTCGATTACCACAGAACAGAAATGTTTATTGTGATGAACATTTCCATTTGTTTTTGTCTTGGGTATTTCCTATGTATTATAAGTATTTATATGTATTTACAAAAATAATATATAAGTATTATATGTATTATACTGTCTAGTAACCATAGTACAAGCTTCTGATTTGTTTGGGGTTAGATAGTGCTGTGTAAAATATCCCCAAATATAAAAAAACGAGCGGCAACGTGTTTACATGTAGCTCTAGTGTGGTAGTACACATATTATGTACGCGAATTCATAATACCGAAACTAGTTATTGGTAGGTATGTTTACCAAGACCAAGTTTTAGAACTATAATAAATATGAAATGATTTTTGTACATAGCACCTTTAAACTTAAAGACAAATAAATAAGTCATATTTTTTTTAATACTAGACTGCGCTATCTTATCTGACGACCTGAAAAGAAACGCCGAAATAAACCCAGAGAATCATAGTCTTTTTTAAAGTCCAGACAATCGTAGTTTATGTATATCGGATATGCAAGTAGGTACACCAATGTTTTACAAAATAAATTGATTGATTGAAGTTAAACAATGTAGGGCAAAATCTGAAATGGCCTTTCAAAGAAAGAGCCACAGGTTTGACCAGTCATAACTGACGAAGTGACGATACCAGACCAGCAAGACATTTGCGTAGGTAGGTCATATGAAATATCCAAAACCATTGCCCAAAACTGTCAGAAAACGTAGAAATATTGCATAACATGTACTTATTGGTGATACCGAGAGATCGCTGAATCTCTTTAGTTATTAGAATATTTCGCTGGTAATTCATACGTATAATAAACGATCAATTGCTATCATCGACCATCTCTGACGACGACGTTTCTATTGAATTCTTTTTCTTTTAATATTTAAATAATTAATTAAACTTATAAGCAGAGCGCCAACGCTGCGACAATTTCCACAATAATGTGGAAATTGTCGCAGCGTTGGCGCTCTGCTAAGTATAAGTATACTAATTGCTGCTAAGTATAAGTATTTAGGCAATGTAAACACGCATTTCCGTGACGTTGCCACAGCAATATTTTGGGGAAATATGCACTTACGGCAGGGCAACCGGCAACCCCCCACCAGGATCCCACATAACCATCAGTGGGGTCCGCATTGACATGAAGCCATGCATGCGCTATCTGGGGCTCGTGCTGGATGGCAGGTGGACCTTCAACGCCCACTTCCAGCGCCTGGCGCCACGACTGATGAGCGTGGCTGGCGCTCTGGGAAGACTATTGCCCAACCTCGGTGGACCCAACCCCAGCTGCAGGCGGCTCTACATGGGGGTCGTACGTTCTATGGCCCTCTACGGAGCCCCTGTTTGGGCCACCGAGATAACCAGGGAAGGGGCTGCAATCTTGCGGCGGCCGCAACGTGCGATATCCGTGCGAGCCATCCGCGGATATCGCACAATTTCCGGAGAGGCGGCGTGCGTCCTGGCGGGCGCACTGCCATGGGACCTGGACGCCAGGGTTTTAGCGTCCCTGTACTTGTGGCGCAAGAGCGCGGAAGAGCGCGGAGAGGATGTGGCCCCGCGAGAACTCGTGCACAGGGCATACCGCGCCCTGTTCCAACCACCTTAAAGTGGCCACGGGCGGCAGGCTTGGGGAAGTCTGTCGCCCAGCACTATGGCCCGAGTAGGCGACGCGGTCGGAGTGTGCCGCGTCCCACTCAGTGGATTGGCAGGAGAGGGGGGAGTGCACACCACACGCGCACCCCCCACATCCCCACACCCCCGTAGAGAGCCGGGGGCCGCATTGGCGGCCCGTCACCGCGGTCGCGGAAGAGTGTCAACACGTTCCCGGCCGAACGGTGATGAGGCGAACACCCGTCTGTTTTTAGTGGGTAGACGTCCTTTTCAAGGCGGAGTCCCACACACCGCGCCTTCCTCCCCGGGGCGGCGGCGGCGTGACGGTGCATAAAGCATTTTCAGACGATAAAAAAAAAGGGCAACCGGCAACGGGAACGGCTGAATATACATATACGTTGGCGTTATTTCCACATCAGACGCTACTACTATAACTAATGTTAACATAGATAAAAATAAAATATAACTAACTTGATCTTGACATAAACTCATTCCATGAAATTCATTTTTTTTACTATAAAATAGGTAGGTAATTGCGACAAGCTTTATAATACAATACGTATATTTTCTTTTTTTAGACCGTTTACTTATATGCTTGTTTTTAAAGATGTTTTTTTTTTAATATATATTTACGATTTCTGATTGAAGAAGGAAAGGCCATTATTTTTTCTCATCCGTGTTTCCGCTAAGATGGACTCTTGTTTTTGTTCGTGGTTAAATTACTAGATTGGAAGTACTAGGTACATACAAATGAAAAATAGGTTTGCTATCCTGCTATACGGTTACGGTACGGTTGTACACAAAAATAATGTATAGGTACTTGATACATTATTTTTGTGTACAACCGTATGCGCAGCGCGCAGACAGAGAATTCTGTTTTAAATGCCATTTTATTCCAACTGGCTAGACAAACTGGGATAGTTCGGCTTTTAACCAGGATAGTTCGGCAGCTACGCTGCGCTATATTGAACTCTGACGAACTCTAAACAAAACTGTGGGCGGATCAATTAATTTTTCCCTCTTGTGTCACCGTTTCACGCTGGTTCCAACTAGACTTAAAGTGAGCTCAGAGCTGCCAGTTTTTTGCATTTCTTAAATAGTGATGTGCCACTATCAAAAATTGCCGCTAATAAAATCAAGTATCGGTTTTTTAATAATGAGTTATCCTGAAAAAAAATTGTAGGTCTTATTTAAAACGCAATAATCATGGCTCGGAATAGGTAATGTACTTTTCATCCCACCATCTCGGAAAGACTATTTTTACTCTTCGATATCTGAGTGCAAAAGTCGTTTTTATCCTCTAGAGAGACAAAGTAAATTGAATTTAGAACATCGTGCTTTTACCCCCCTGGCGCCGAATTTATCATACAACTTTTTTTTAATTTGTTAAAAACTCAGACTTGGAACCTTCCCTAGATTCCAAGTCTAAACGCAACAAAGTATCGATAATGTCGAATCGATATTTTTTG
The DNA here is from genome assembly GCA_946251955.1 of Acronicta psi. Taxonomy (NCBI): domain Eukaryota; kingdom Metazoa; phylum Arthropoda; class Insecta; order Lepidoptera; family Noctuidae; genus Acronicta; species Acronicta psi. Next base: position 208,390 of record OX276475.1, on the reverse strand, counting down.
AAAATATCAGTATCGATACTGATATTTTTATTTAAAAATATCGATATATGGGCGATATATCTTAAAAACCAAATTATAAAACAACAAATCAAGTCGACCAAAAACAAAAAATACATTAAATATAATTTGTTAAAAAGATGTTAGTAAAAAAAAAGCATTCCTTTTTGGGATTTTATAATCTTAAAACTTATAGATGTTTATTAGATTTTTATACCTTTTTGATACTTTGAATTTTATATCGAAATATTAAATATCGCTCAAAAATGTCGATACATTAAAAAAATAATATCGATATATCGATGTATCGATATTTTTTCAACAAGCCTACCGGAACTTTCTTGGTGTACTTTTTTAAGTCACTAACACCAACATTACAATATCTAACAAAAATATTACACTCAAGTAATTGTAGCAACGTTACTTTCAATTTCTCTTAATTATACCTAGTATTATTTGTTATAATTTAAAGAATAGGTATTCTGTAAAACTTACCTATCATATAGTATTTAATACCTAAAATGAAATAAAAGTATCTTGTGGTTGTAAATGTTTTTTTTAGTCATTTCCTCGCTGAGGTGGGATGAAAAGTTACGTGTTGCACTCGAGTGCAAAGATTTTTCACCTTGTGCTCTTTTAATTCCCTCGCTGACGCTCAGGATTCTAATTTTTGAATCACTCGCTCCGCTCGTGATTCAATTTTAGAATCCTTCGCTTGCTCGGTCATCAAAATTGAGCACGCGGTTAAAAAGCAACTTTGCACTCTTGTATAACAAATAACTATTAAACATCCCAAATAATCATATAGGAAAAAGCCTCAATTTTGGGTACAGGTCATAAATACTGGACAGGATGCCACATGCACACATGCTTTGAAGATGTATTTCTTCACCAAACCCACATAATTTATTTGTGATGCTAAAGTTACACCCGAGCACATTAAACATTAGAGAGTTTTTAAGGACTAAATCACTAAATAGGTAGGTAGGTATTTAATTGTTTTCTTAATTAAATCTTCAAATCCCTATATTATTACAGCCAGTGCAGATTGTTGATTTTCGTTGGCTATGTATTAGAACAACTATCCAATATATTGTTTTTTATTTATAATTTTCTCTAATTTTCTATCAAAATTATGGTCATAAATAAATTCAATTATTTTACATGTCAAATTCTCCGCACTGGTTAAAATATTTCCTGTATACATTGCTTAGGTATAAAATATACTTATAATTCATTAAAACCTTTTTATTTCATAATAGAAACAATACAAACATCATAAATAGTAGGTTAATCTAGCAAGAGATATTATTAAAATATAATTATTTTTAGAAATAATGTTAAATCACTCGTTGATAGTGAGGACTATTACAATGTGCGGCTGTTTTATTGGTGACCCACAAGTAGAGAACTCGAAGCACGGGGACGGATTGACATTTTGGGCGTGTATACTACGATCATACGTTATTTTTTTTTCTTCCGTAGCGGGGTCGTAGTTGTTTAAACTTATTTTTTAGATGTTTCTGAAATGAGAGGCGAGATAGTCTAAGATCCGAACTTACATCGACCTTCACCGAGAGATAGAATGAAACATATTTTATCATGAATTTAGTATAGGTATTAGAAAATATGGGTTCGCTAAAAAACCTGTCGATGTAGGCTCGGATCTTCTACTAAGAGCTTTTTATTTTTATTTGACTGCAGGTGGGCCACCAAATTACGTAATAGTCGCACTGATGCAGACTCTTTCTTTTTACAAGATAAAGTAATAGGTACCTAAGAGGGACATTTTCAAAATAACATGAAAAAAGGATAATTGAAATTCTAAAAAAAAAGCTAGTTGAAAATATAGACTAACAGCTCAAAATACTCTCGATTTATTTAGGGTCATTAAAAAAAATAGTGCGATATGAATTTATCAGCACCATTGTAGATGATGGATAATCTAACCGATGCAGCGTGCACGAGATAGTCGGCGTCGTGCGCGAAGGGCGAGCGCCGCACGCCGCTACAAGTACATGCCGTTGACGAGATAGTCGGCGTCGTGCGCGAAAGGCGAGCGCCGCACGCCGCTACAAGTACATGCCGTTGACGAGATAGTCGGCGTCGTGCGCGAAGGGCGAGCGCCGCACGCCGCTACAAGTACATGCCGTTGACGAGATAGTCGGCGTCGTGCGCGAAGGGCGAGCGCCGCACGCCGCTACAAGTACATGCCGTTGACGAGATAGTCGGCGTCGTGCGCGAAGGGCGAGCGCCGCACGCCGCTACAAGTACATGCCGTTGACGAGATAGTCGGCGTCGTGCGCGAAGGGCGAGCGCCGCACGCCGCTACAAGTACATGCCGTTGACGAGATAGTCGGCGTCGTGCGCGAAGGGCGAGCGCCGCGCGCGCCGGCGCCGCACGGCCGCGCGCGCTCGCCGCGCCAGCATGCCCGCCACCGCCGCCAGCATCGCCACACCTACGCAGTACGCACACATCACATGACAGCGAGGAAACAATTAACACGAGATAAACATCACCGTTTCTACCTAGCACTAGCAGCATCATGGCGGCTGGCGGGTGTTCGCTAAGGCCGTCGTGCTCATCATGCTCGTCGATGGAGTAGTGCGCGTGCGCAGCGGCCCCCGACACCTTTTTGATCTCGGAAGGCTTACTCGTCTGCATAGTCTGCAAATACACACACAGTCCACACCTACACTTGTCCGCGGTAAATTGGTGAAGGCAAAACCATTTTCATACATAAATATCTTCTACTTAGGTAAGTAAGTAGGTAGATCGCCGCTGATGTTGCGCAAATATTTATCTTACCTTCTGTTTGACAAGTTTGTCGTTATTGTTGGTGTCGAGAGGCGCGGGCAGGCGCTGTTCGGGCGCGACCTCCGCTGGTGGTGGTACATCGGTAGCCTCTTTCTTCAGCAGCTCAAATCCTTTCTTAGGACTGTCGCGAAGTGTTTGTTGCTGGCTGGAGTACACCACCGGGACCTCGGGCATCGTCTTCGGCGGAATGTACACTGGAACCTCCTAAAATGAAGCCTCCGGTTTAAATGGATAACTTAGATAATCTGTATTAATTCCCTAACTGCTGGAATTAATAACCTGTATTGTTTTCCCTTTAGCTGGGTGGAAGTATCACTAGTTTACATAAATGATTATGCTCTCTACAAGTAACGCCAAAATTCGATCTTCCGTAGGAAAACAATTGAGAGTTTTTTAAATTCCGACCCAGCGCGAGCGTCCGGGAACAAGTTCAAATCGTTATTTTTTTAAATTATCTATTGTGTGAATTTGTTATTTAAGTAGTGGTTGTTGTCGTTACCTGGTCGGGGCGCGGCACGGGCCAGGCGCGGCGCGGGTCGGGCTCGGGCCAGTAAGCGCCCCAGCCGCGCTCCACAGACATGCCCTCCATACCTAACCACACACACTTAATGTCATGTTATCACATTATTATATTACGAAGTAAGTAACAGGTAACTTACGAATTATCACAAAGAATCCTAATAATAACAAGTATAGTATGTACCTAGGTACCTTCGTCAGTGTGTCTGATAGAAAAGCTTTAACTTTTCCTGGTGAATGGTGGATATCCTAGTCAATATTTTCTTATGGGTCCATACCATAGGTTAGGCAGAGCCTCAAAGGTGTATTGATACACACACAGTTCGCCAGTATGTTCAGGTACCATGTAATAATCATCAATTGCCATTCGCCATTCAAACCAAACGCGCAAACCATGCGCAGATCTATCGATCGTGTGTATGACAAATTGTTCGTTTAAATGAACATACACACGTTTCATAGATCTGCGCATATCGGTTTGCACGGATTAATCACTACAATATACAGTTCACACCAAACTTATTGTCCGGGTTGAAGTTGGCACGAGCTAACTTTAACCAGCTTTCGTTTTTATTTCCTATATTCTTGCTTCTCCGATTTTTACGGCCGGGTTAAAGTAAGCTCGTGCCAACTTCAACTCGGACAATAAGTTTGGCGAGAACTGTACCTAATATTAACGTTGCAGACCTAACGAACGATTTGTCATACACACGATCGATACATCTGCGCAAATCGGCTTCCACAGATTAATATACCTACTCTGTGGATTTAATCGCTACGATAGCTAGCTAATTTGAATTTTGAAATATATCGATTATTTCTCGATTTATTTTCGGTTATAACCGAAGTATGATGATGATGACGCCATCTTCTAACGTGTTTTAATGATGTCTCTTTAATGCGTTTGTAAATTCGTAGATAGGTAGTTATTTTTGTTTTTACGAACATGACTGTATGACATAATTTGCATTTTTCATCGTTATCGATACAATATTGTTTTGGAACACGACATATCGAGCAGCTATTATAATGTACTCTGTGATATCGAGGCACATCGTGTGGTCAAAATATTGTATTAAATATCAATAGAACTTATAGCGCTTAATCGATATATATCACATCGTACGTATTGTCATCACTAGCACATCACTAGGTCGCGCGCTTTAATGTGAAAACTGACACAGCTTGTGCTTGGAAAACCGCGCGAATCTAGCGAAATTATCAAGTTTCCATAACTATTGGCGAATGTTGTCCTATAGGTTCGTTTATTTGTCTGAATGTGTGACCGGCATTTAGAATTTAAATAAAAATGTATATGAAGTGTAGTGAGTGACATCTATCAAACATTCAAGCTATTACCAAGACTACCAAAATGTGTAAAACTTCCATCGACACACTATTGAAGTGTTATTGAAATAGCAGACTTCAGGCCCAGGCATAACTCCAGCTGGTCGGAGGATCCTCCCTTTGGATGGAGGTCCCACCACCTCGTCCCACCCACACAGCCCACAAGGTAAAATAAAATTTATTAAATATCTTCTTTCTTTTCTTTCTTATTCTTGTAAATTTTTAATATGATAAATATTACGTTATGTGTTTTATCTAAAATTAATTATTTATTATCTTTAATTTCATACAACCAATATAATAAGTAAATAATACACCCTAAGACTAAAAAACACTATATTATATTTTTGTATTATTTTAACATTTTCCTTGCTAAGATAATACCTACTAGTTATTTTAACTTAATTAAGATGTTAACTTATTATATCTTAGCATGGAAAATGCAAAAATAAATACAAAGAAATGGTTTCCTCCAATAGATATCACACGTCGCCGTGAGACGTATGTGAGGTGGGACTCGCGGTTGCTTAAAGGCGTCTTTTATTTAACTAGAAGACGCAGCTGCCTGCATTTCGATGTTTTCCTTCATTAAACCAACTGGTATTATCTTAGAACGGAAAATCCTAAAAAATACAAGAAAAAAATATCAGGTATCAGTATCAGTATCGGGCATCGTACGACATCGAACTAACTGTAAAGTAAGTCGTGTCGGTTGTGTAGATGTCACTAAGGTCACCTTGAGACGTAAATTTTATTTAGAATGTGAAACAAAATTTCGATCGAAATTTGGTCAATGAGTACTAAATATAATAGGCACCGCTGGGCTGCTGCGGCGGCGGCGGCCAAGCGCGGCGCGGCCAGGGCGGCTCGAAGGCCGCAAACTGCGCACCGCTCTCGGGTTCCTGCAGCAGCCCACCCTTGTGGCTAAAGATGTGCGAGCTCGTTGGGCCCTCTGAAATCATTAAATAAAGTTATGTATATATATATAATTATACCTATAACCAGGGGCGTACCGATAAAAAATGGCGCCTAGGGCACGCATCATATTTGCGCCCCTTAGTAAATTAAATTAATTGGATCTCTTTTCTTACTACTACAATAAGTTATAAGACGGGTATGCGTTATGAACTTATGACACACCAAGCGAAGCGAGCACGAAAAATTGGGCACCCCACCTGGGACAGGTTAGATTAGAAGGGTAATTACAATTCGTTTGTTACTACCGTCTATCTCCAGTTGTCTCAGTAAGAGCGAGCGAAGCGAGCTCGAAATTTTTCCACCCACCTTGGACAGGTTAGATTAGATGAGTAATTATAATTAGTTTGTTACTACCCGCAATTGTCTCATGAAAGAGCGAGCTCGAAAATTTGGGCCACCCACTTCGGACAGCTTAAGTTAGAAGGTTATTACACTATCTTTTTGTATTTTTTAAGCATTTTCGATGCTACGTCACCTTAAGACGGAAGTTTATAAATGAAGGAAGATTTCGAATTGGCGAGCGGGACTCGCGGTGGCTTAGCAGTTATAGCGTTTGGTTTACCAAACCAGATGACACAGGTTCGAATCCTGCCTGCCAGTAGATATTTTCCTTCATTAAAATAAAGGGTAATTACAATTAGTTTGTTACAACCTCCAGTTGTCTTATGAGCGAGCGAAGCGAGCTCGAAAATTTGGGCCATCTACCTCGGACAGGTTAGGTTAGAAGGTTATGACTGACTGGTGATGGAATTTGCTAGAGCGCGAGCAAAGCGAGCGAATGAAGCCCATGTTATCCCCTTCGTGTTAGGTTACTTGAAACCCTTTACACAGAAATAGGAGCCCCGCGTCTCCGTCATCTGCAGCATTACCTACACAAATTTTTCGCATTGCATTAAGTAAGTGTCTCGTATTGAGAATTGCCTCAGTGACGTGGCACGAAACAATTGGAGCTAGTAACAAGGGAAAATAATTTATTATGAATAGAGTGTATGAGATGTAACACAACACATAACAGTATAAAATGGTTATGGCTTTGATTTACAAAATTTTATGATTAGCGATTTTGCGCCCCCTTTGGATAGGCGTCCAGGGCACGTGCCCTGCCTGCCCCACCCTAGTTACGCCACTGCCTATAACACATACATACCTATATTTTAGTATTATACAAAAAACTTACCCATAACGAAGCCGAAAACTAAGCATACGGTAGGTAGCTAAATGTATCTTTATTCTGAGTTGTTGAGAAGTAGTTAGTAGGGTTGTTACGCTCACTAGGTAGCCGGTTCGTCCCGTCGCCCAGCCATTGTGCGTCTTGTTCGGCAGGTTAAGTTGGCATTAATTTATCTAGGTAAGTAGGTAAAGCCTCTACCTGTTTGTAGGGAGCCTGTCTCTGCTGTGAAGCAAGAGAGCTATTTATGTATACCTACCGCTGTAGGTGCGATGTTGAGGCTGCGCCTGCGCGAGGCGGTGCGGCCAGCGCTCCGGCGGCGCGGCGTCGCCCGCCGCTGCCGCAGCTGCTTCCCCGCTTTCCTGCAACGGCTGCAACGGTAGGTAATAATTTTTTGGTCATTAAGTTTATTGAGACGGCAGCATGCTTTAATTACTAAATCACGGAATACTTTAAATCATGGCGTGTAACCACATAGATTATAATGAATAGGTAATTGAATGACCTGCTGGGGCTTGAGCGCGGGGGGCGCCCCGGGTGCGGACGGAGGCGCGGCGGGCGCGCGGGCCGGCGCCGCGGCCGGGCAGCCCAGCTCGGGCGCCTCGTCCGACCCGTCCGCGCACTGCGCCACGCCGTCGCACGCGTTGTACACCGCGATGCACTCGCCGCCACGCCGACACGCGAACTGATAACGACTGCACCGCAACGCGCCACCTACCATACCACAATAACACTAGTCATTCAATATCCAACAGTCTACCTATTTCAGACTGCCTCAATGGTCTAGTGGTCCCAAGCGCGACTACACTAGAGGTAAAAAAAATGGTCCTGGGTTCGAACCCCGGGTCGAGCAGTGTTGTTGGGTTTTCTGCGAAATTCCCAGTAGCGGCTAGGAGTCTGGAGCGTCTGGATTTGTACCCGGTTGATGTCAATATTGTCAATAGACTTGGTCCCTAATTACATGGGACGCCTGGTAGGTATGTTAGACATACCGGTGAAATGTGGGTGTACAGTGTACACTGACACTTTACACATGACATTTTATGACCCATTAACAGCTTATAGCCCTGGGAGGAGGTTTTATGTTCGACTGTAGGCATGTATTCTTTCTTACAAGCCGTCAACAGTGGACCGAAAAATATTTTTTGTTTTGTTAGACGAGTATACTCCAGAGAAAATATGCCACTTTGATTAAGGCTGAGATTCAGAGAAGAGACTCAGCATGAACTTACGCTTCCATATGTCAAATTGTAATACAAATTTGACATACGGAAGCCTTACTTTACGCTGAGCATCGTCTCTGAATGTTTGCCTAAATGTGTGAAGTTGTGCTTGCTCAACATAGATAAAGGGGTTTTCCCGGCGCTTCCCTTTATGAGAATGCAAATGGATAATGGATTAGCAACGGCCATAATGTAGTAGCACAGTGTAATAAACCGTTGTTACATTATGGTAGTAGATTGTCTCTTGATTGATTATTTACTATTTTGAGTTTGTGTTGTATGAAGGTTGATAAAATTAAAAGTTCGTCTATATGTTTTAGATACCTACAGGGTCGGGGTGTAAGGGTAAACAACGTCGGCGGTCAGCACTCAAACCGTGGGTAGGTAGGTAACATACATTTTCATGTGTAAATTAGAAAACTAATTAAAATCTATTTATTTTTAAGTTATTTTTAGTGAAGGAAAAAATCGGCTGGCGGGCAGGATTCGAACCTGCGATTTTGTCCTTCGTTAAAATATTTACTGTTAGCATGGAAAATCCTTAAAGTATGTCGGTACAAACAATTCTATTTTCACATTCTTTAAATGACACCGAACTTCTGGTTTCGTCGCCTTTTCACCCACAATGCAAAAACTAAGAATCATTGTACATATTTGCATAATCACGTACTCGTACTGGGCGCTCGCTCGAGCTCGGGCGCAGGCGAGCCGCGCGGCGGCGGCGGCGGCGGCGGCCGGGGCGGGTGCGCGGTGGTGGCCGCCGCCGTGCTGGCTGTGCTGCTAGTGGCGCCACCGCTCCTACCACAAAAAACATTGTGAGCGTCCCGTCCCATAGACGTGCTCACAGTTTACAGTCGCAGACCACTCGTAGGTGGGAATTAGTGGGAAAGGCTGAAACCAATCTTATGAGAGGCTCCGTTAGTGTTTGTCACAGTCAAAACTTAGGATTCCATTAAAGAATAATAAAAATCGGTTACAAAACTGAATTGTAGGCATTATAAGTAAAACAATAAAAATGTAATTCGCCATTTAGTACTGACGCCCCGTCTCGGCTTCACACAATAATACCGGAACCTGCATTATATACTTACTTATATAAGCCCGGTATTACGAAGTCTCTCAGAACGTCAACATCATACACAGCCAAAAACCAGTAGTAGTCTTCGTACAGCTTACGGCTGTTTGTCCCATTATAAATCTATGGTTTGTCCACCGCCTAGAGCGCCACCGTCGCCGGCACGTCACCGTCAAAGAGATGACGGCGCCGATTTAGAGATACCACACGAGCGATACCTACATACCATACAGTACAGTTTTCGCCAAACTTATTGTCCGGGTTGGAATTGGCACGAGCTAACTAAAATCCGACAAGTTAAGTTTGGTGAGAACTGTAATAAATTCGATTTACACTATGAATTTACGCTCGTCACGTCAATGTGATCTCGAACAGAAATAATCTCGTTGCCGGTCCTGACGTCTCGGTGACGGTGGCATAGGCTGTTTGTAGGTACCCTTGTACAGCTAATCATCGGCAATCCGATGGAAACATCGGATTGCCGATGATTAGCTGTCATGACCCCAATGTCAAAAATGGCGATATACAATGGCGTTAAATGTAAGTAATGTGTTGTTAAAAATGTTACTAATCTAGAATAATTTTATTGTAAGTTATCTACCTCAGGTTAGCGAGCTCCTGCTCGTGGTGCGCCAGGCGCTCCTGGTCCTGCAACTCGGCAAGGCGCCGGCTGATGGCCAGCACACCGCTGCTGAAGTTGCTGTGCGCCGTGAACTTGCAGCGGAAGTCCTCCGGCGGCCCGCAGTTGAACAGGTAACAGCTGCCCGGGCCCTGCACAGTGCGCGTGCACGGTCACCACTGCACCATGCATGAAATGCCGATAATCTACGAACTCGCTGCTACGACGACGCCGTGCCCTTGCCAACGACCGCAGGGGGCAGGGGGGGTTAATTTTAAGATTTTATTGCCAAGTAAACCTTCACAGATTTTTTCATCAATTCATATCCTACTTCCTACTATAATATTATAAATGTGAAAGTTTGTGAGGATGGATGGATGTTTGTTACTCTTTCACGCAAAAACTACTGAACGGATCTGGATGAAATTTGGCACAGAGATAGATTATAGTCTGATAGCGATAGCGGGCGATGATTATTATTAACTATGTGATGATATCTTTTTGTATTTTTTTAAGCATTTTCCATGCTAATGTTTTTAAGCATTTTCATTCATTAAAATAACTATGCGATGATAGTTACCTACTTATAAAATAAATCATTACAGTTAAGTTAAGTACAGTTCTCGCCAACCTTACTGTCCGGCTTGAAGTTGGCACGAGCTAATTTCAAGTTTCCCGCCCTAAAAATCGAAGAAAGAAAAATATTGAAAATAAATAATAATATATTAAAAACTTACCTACTTATGCACTTATTGTAGTTTCCGTGCGTCAACGTTTTCATAGACTTTTCTAAGTACCTACCTATGAGGAGAACTTACACGAAGCACGAATAGGTAATAGTCCCACCCGAAGGGGCTTCGGGTGGGACTATTACCTATTCGGGTAGCATACTTGCTAAGTTGGTAGAGTGACAAATTTAAAAATACGACTAACTTATTTGGAAATCTTTATTTTTAGATAATGTTGAAGAATTATTATTACGAAATAATATTACCGTGCAACATGCCAACATTGCCCACATTTTTCAAATAATTACAATTTTATTACGATTTTTCTATGAGACGTAAGTATTTTTCTTCATCAACTACAACTGTAAGATCATGTGCATGTATTAGTATAGCTAAATTAACTGGTAATCAACATTTAATTCAATATTTGTACGATTTCATTGGCGGGCAAAGTTATCTGGTGTTTTAGCCAACTTTGCCCACATTGATTTTTGATGCAATTAAGGCAGTGGCACGTATGCAGATGACATTAGAACCGGTAAAAGAATTATGGTAAAGAAAGATGACATTTACTTAACAAAAGTAAACAATACTATGATAAGTTTCTTATTAAAATGACTGGGCAATGTTACCTGGTACTTTTTCTCGTTTTCATTAAATCTAGATTTCGTCTTTACAAAGTGGTAGGGTTGATACATTGGTAAAAAATATTCTGTTTTTTTTTCTTTTCTACCAATACTATATTATGTTTAGGCAAATAAAAAGAAAAGTAGAATAATGTTTAAATAACCGGTCCTTGTGGAAGTTAAGTAGGAGGCCTGTAATCAGCAGTGGACCTCTATAGGCTGATATGATGATGATGACGAAAACTAGTAAAATTAATAAATCAATAAATTCAATAGGCTTAAAAATTCTAGATGGTTTTCTCATATCATTATATTCGTATCTGTAAAGTTTGACAGCTGCTGGAGATCCCACGCTAACAACTCACCTGTATACATAAACAACATTCAAACCCATGACAAATACAAGTTATGATTATTATCATCACATGAATGTTTGCGCTGAGTGGGTTTCTCACCCGCGGTAGAGTAGCGGTAGCGCTCTACTAACAAGGCTACCGGGCCAAATAGTATAAGAATAATAAGAAAATTCAAATTATAGGGTAGTGCGGAGCTGACTCAGACCCAATAACTATTTATGTACTAAGATGATAATCATCTTTGAATTTATTATTTAAATTTAAAAAGTTCAGCACTAGACATAAATAAAAAAGATTATTAATGTGCCAACCCTAACCCTTTTTTGATGGTGGGCAATGTTGTCAATCGTAGGTTGGAACGTTAGGTACTAGATAACTTTGCCCATCATCATAACTTTAGTTTTACAAGACTTTGAGGAATGACACTAACCTCTACAGATATTTTTCTATGATATGTTTCACCATCTTCCAGAATTTACTTCCAAAATTGCACTAAAATTAGCCCGCAAAAACAGACCCTGACTCGACGAGTTCCAACAAGTGAATTAGCGAAGCTAGCAATAAACATGATAGTCAGTTTTGCCATACATATAACCTAATTTCCACCAAACTCATTTAATGTTACCATTTTATTAAGATATTTTTGCAAATCAAGAATATGCTTATAAATTGTCATTCGGGCAAAGTTTGGCTTGTGGGCAATGTTGGCATATTTCACGGTACGCTTTACTTGACACTTTCCGTTAGCCATAACTTCCACACACACACGCTCGTAAGGCTGAGGCAGACTGTGAGTGTTAGAGGGGAAAACAAAAACAACTTAGCATTTAGCAAGTATGCTGGCATTTAAGGTACATATGAGGAGTACCCGAAGCCCCAGTTTTCATCCTTTACAAAATAAAGTATGTCTGGCATGCCTGGGCTCTTGGTCCATTACAGGCTACTGATTAATTCATGCATCGGTAATAAGCGGCGTCATAGAATAGTGTAGGTAAAGGTACCTTTTCCTCATACACGAAAACGTCGCAAGAGTCTGTTTCACAGCACAGCCGCAGGCACTCGTGGCGCGCGCCAACGTCGAGCTCGGAGAGGTATCGCGCGCCCATGTCACGCGACTCCTCTGTGCGGATGATTTTGTCGCGCTGCACGTCAAACCGCGGCGCGCACGCGGCCGGGTCCAGCTCGCGCGCCCGTACCGCGCCCAGCAACAACGCGGCCCACCACGACCACGCCCGTAGGCGCATCGCTCAGAAACGCAAATACCGCTCACACTTCTTCTCGAAAGCTAGATTCTATACTGTATACGCAGCTTACTCCGCTTCCTGGCACACACTCTCGATCCCGAATTCTAACTTTACGATTGCGCGTGTCGATTGTGCAGAGGTCCACGTCCCCGTCGTCCATGTATAAAGCTGTCGCGTTTCGTATATGTGGTACCCACTGGGTACCCACAGTGGTCCGTGCTGACGTGCTAAGCGCTAAGGCTAACTAATGTTATCGCACATCAGCGGGTGCTGAGCGGCAGACGGGGCGCGAGAGGCGCGCGCGGACACGGCGCTCGTCGATAAAATCGCGCCTGCGCACTCATCCACACTCGCAGAGGTCACAGCTAGGAACCACGTGATGTGGTGTATTGCATTGTTTTTTACACAGATCCTCCATTTTGCCTGCATAAGAAGGTAAAATAGACCCAATAACCACCATTTACACTCTAATCTGGGGAATACCTTTCACTTACAAAATATCGTGACAACACTAGCACAACCATAACGTCCAGAGTCCAGAGGAGATAAATAGGGCATTGCACCCATCCTTCGTTTGTTCGGAAAGGAGATAAGAGCAATCGAAGCGATCTGTGTCTTCTTCTTTAACAATGTTAAATCATTTATGTTCCTTTTTCTTTTTCTTCAACGTCTACTTGCGTTTTACCTGCATGGTCCGTATTGCCTTCAGTTCCCCTATGTACAGTTCTCGCCAAACTTATAGTCCGGGTTGAAGTTGGCACGAGATAACTTTAAAAAAAAAAAAAAACAGAAAAATATTGGATTCGAATGATTTAAAACTTTCGAGCTACTTTTTGAGCTTTCGTTTTTATTTATTCTATTATACAGTTATCTCGTGCCAACTTCAACCCGGACAATAAGTTTGGCGAGAACTGTAGGTACCTATTGTACAATGTAGTCTGCTGTAGGTACTACTCATGTGGTAGGTAGAGGTACAGTGTACATCCCATGTTGCTATTCTATGTGTGAGCCTATATTGGCATCAACCGGGAGCAAATCCTAACTTCGAGCTGCTACTTACTGAAGATTTCATAAATAAATTAAAAATGTAGAAAACCCCCGACACGAAATGTAATTTGCTATTTTGTGGTGGCGGCCATCATGGATTTGAAATTTGTCATAGTGTATAGTATTCCACTAGCTAAGCCATTTGACACCCATATTGAGAGTTGTGAAAAAATATGTAATCCAATATTTTGTGGCGGTGGCCAGGCCATCTTGGACCGATTTTCATCAAACATACCTAAGAACACTCGACTAATTCACCATTCAAATAAAAAAAACAAAATCAAAATCGGTTTATCCGTTCGGGAGCTACAAAGCCACAGACAGACACACACAAACTCAGACACGTCAAACTTATAACACCCTGTCGTTTTTGCGTCGGGGGACTCGGGGGTTAAAAACCCAATAACACTTAATTTGCTCTATCTGCGAATCCAACCCAAGACTTCCAGCGCAGCAGTCGCCATTAAGATTCTTAGGCTGTCAAGGCAGTTGCAGTTTTTTAAAACGAAATATTTTTTGTAAGCATAATGTAAGTATACATAATACACAAATCATTCTAAGTATGTTTGCTAACCCTGCATGCTACATAAGTATTATATTATTATTATACTTTACATTATACGTGTTCTGTGTTCTGTGGTGTGCCGCGTGCTGTGTACGGCGGCGCGGCGGCGCGGCGGCGGCAGTCAGGCAGTGCCGGCGCGACCCGGCCGCAGCCCGACGCGCCGCCGCCGCCCTCATGTCGCTGTTCTTCAAGTTCAGGAGCGGCGTGAGTACCGCGGGCGCTCCCGACTGCTTGTAATAACAGCCTGTGATTTATTGTGTACCATTAGTACCATTGTCTTCTGCTAATGATGGGTTTTTGGGATCACGTAGCGTCAATGAGTAAATAGTGTTTAATAATCGAGTGGTTAATTCATTGAGTCATGGTGTGACGCGAGGCGAGTGTACCAACCCCCCGCGCAACCTTAGTTTAATACCTATGTAGGTAGCTTGTACTCGTTGTTACTGGAACTCCGCGCAAGGTTATGATTCATCATCGATACATTATTCGGTAGTACTATACTAAGGCTAATATTCAGAGAAGACGCTAAGCGTAAAGTAACGATTTCCGTATTATTACAATTTGACTATACGGAATTGTAAGTGTACGCTTAGCGTCGTCTCTGAATACTATAGCCTATGTACACCTGCATAGTAGTGAATGTATGTGAGTGTATTGGTATTTCATGCAAAGCAGGTAGTATTCAGCAGGGCGGGGTTGTATTTGTCACGGGCAACACAAAGTATGTGGGCAAGGTTCCCGAGCTTGTTATCAGGGCGCTATTAGTGATCGTGAGCCTTGCCGAGCGCCCAGCGTAGGGTAGACTGGCAGACAATCAGACAACTATTTTTATCCTTCGGTGTATTGATCTCGTGATTGCCAAAGGAGTGCAAATTTTCCTAATTGATCTCAACGCACGTCTAGTCTAGACTTTTTATGCAACCTACTCAAGCAAGCCTGTGCAAGTTTGTAAGCTTTTTCACAAGTACTACGTAGGCACCTACATAATTATCATCGTACATCTATGTACACAAAACAAAACAGATCGGTTTACAGGGCACACCAACGTAGATGTTGGTGTGCGTAAACTCAATGCGTTCATTACTTCGCCTATTTACTAGTGTTAGCAGGCACACATTTGCAATTTCTTGTCATTTTAAAGTTGCAGGGAATATGATGCATAAATTTAGCTAATGAATCAGACTCCACTGTGTGTGGCGCATTAGTTGAGCGTGCGCTTCTTGTCGCCGGCACCGTAAGATCGAATCTTATTACCAACGGTTCAACTTTTTGTATGTTTTAAAAAATAGTATTAGCAAGTCTTCTTTATATTTGGTTTGGATTATTTCATTGGATTATCAGAAGGTTGCGTGTTCATATCACGTCGGGGTCACCAATTTGCCAAACTTCTTGGCAGTATATGATTAGGTATAAATGAGACAAAGTTGTAGTATAGTCTGGTTATAATTATCCAAAGGTGCATCTTATATACTAACGACTACGTGTTGATCACGGATAGTAGAAACATTTAATAGATATTGAACGTGCGATAAAGATCATAAGATTGCGATGTAGATTGTAGATACAGCACAAAGATATTGTACTGTAACAGATTATATTAATGGTCTACCCTCTAAAAATGACAAATCATAATATGTTAGTAGTTTAATTTCATCGTCATAATGCTATTACTGACTGATATGACTATCGAGCTTCTGTTACGTTTTTAGACATTATACCCTGCGTATTTTGAGAAGTGCTATTATTTGTGAATCAATATGAATCACTTAACTACACTTTTAAGAGCTGAGATAATTATTTTGCATGAGCAAAACGTTTCAATTAGTGAAATTGCGAGGCGTTTAAAGATATCGGTGAGTAACAAAATATTATTATTACGTTTAGAAGTTTATTATGTTTCAATAATATACATCTTGTTTATTGATGTTTTATGTAACAATATTTAATTATTGTTCACAGAGAAGAACTGTGCAATTGTGGGTCCATCGTTATGCAGATTCGGGAAGCATTGATCCTTGCCGACCGGGACCAAAGGCTGGATTTGCATATACAGATACCAATGCACGGCACCGCGATATAGTTGCTACGCATTTGGCTAAGCGCTTCCTCACTACTCGTTCCACGGCGACTAAACATGACGTGACGTTACAAACTGTGCGGAACCACTTGCGTGCAGCTGGTGTGAAATGTCGTAGGCCAGCCAAGAAAATATTACAGTCTGATATTCACAAGCAAAACCGGGTTCGCTTCGCAAGAGAATATTTGGATTTTGATTGGTGCAATAATATAGTTATATTTAGCGATGAAAAATGTTTTAAGTATTATGGCGAAAAAAAGGTAAACGCTATAACAAAATAGTTATTTGTTATACAAGAGTGCAAAGTTGCTTTTTAACCGCGTGCTCAATTTTGATGACCGAGTAAGCGAAGGATTCTAAAATTGAATCACGAGCGGAGCGAGTGATAAAAACAATTAGAATCCTGAGCGTCAGCGAGGGAATTAAAAGAGCACAAGGTGAAAAATCTTTGCACTCGAGTGCAACACGTAACTTTTCATCCCACCTCAGCGAGGAAATGACTAAAAAAAACATTTACAACCACAAGATACTTTTATTTCAGTTTAGGTATTAAATACTATATGATAGGTAAGTTTTACAGAATATTTTTTAAATTATAACAAATAATACTAGGTATAATTATGAGAAATTATTATTGAAAGTAACGTTGCTACAATTACTTGAGTGTAATATTTTTGTTAGGTATTGTAATGTTGGTGTTAGTGACTTAAAAAAGTACACCAAGAAAGTTCCGATAGGCTTGTTGAAAAAATATCGATACATCGATATATCGATATTTTTTTTTAATGTATCCATATTTTTGAGCTATATTTACTTAATATTTCGATATATCGATGCATCGATATAAAATTCAAAGTATCGAAAAGGTATAAAATTTTTTTTTTTTCAGACCAATAAACATTAATAAGTAAGTTTTAAGATTATAAAATCCCAAAAAGGAATACTTTTTTACACTAACATCTTTGACTTGATTTGTTGTTTTATAATTTGGTTTTTAAGATATATCGCCCATTTATCAATATTTTAAAATTTTAAATAAAAATGACAGTATCGATACTGATATTTAAAAAAAATATCGATACGACATATATCAATACTTTGTTGCGTTTAGACTCGGAACCTATGGAAAGGTTCCAAGTCTGAGTTTTTAACAAATTTAAAAAAAGTTGCATGATAAATTCGGCGCCAGGGGGGTAAAAGCACGATGTTCTAAATTCAATTTACTTTGTCTCTCTAGAGGATAAAAACGACTTTTGCACTCAGATATCAAAGAGTAAAAATACTCTTTCCGAGATGGTGGGATGAAAAAAATATTATTCCATGCAGGTCTAGTGGCCGCATTACGTTGGGTTATTACCTCGTCATGGGAATCGTTTCGTGGCTCTGATTTGTGCTGGAATATGGTTGCTAGCATGAGGACACGTTTGCAATAAGTAATAGATGGTGATGGCGCACCAATCGGCTATTAAAAATATCAGGGGGTAATTTGTATTACATGATTGATGTTATTGTTAGTGAGATTACAATTTAGGATCGCCAGTATCTTATTGTCTAACTTACTAACATGTTTATTCATATCATTAATAAATAAATTACCCTCTTGAATATGAAAAACAAAGTGAATTCTTGTCCCACTTAGAATATTTGTCATGAACCATACCTTATAATTTGTATTTATAATTTAAAAAAACCATGTCAATAAATATTGTTGTTATCATATTACACATTGTTTAATATTTTCTTCCATATATCATTTTTTCTGGAATAATGTTCTTATTATCAGGTAAATAACAAAAAAAAAAATTCAACATAACGAAAAAAAAAAAATGATAATAATGCAAAAAGTTAGCGCCGGGCCGGCGTGATTTGAACATAAGACTAATGTCACACCAGCTGCTTGCATATACACCTATGCCACGGTGATAATACCTTTGAATTTATGCTTCATATTCTTTGTTTCATATATAATGTGAGGCAACAAGAAATTGCAAGTGTGTGCGTGGATAACGGGTTATTGTAAAGCTAACACTAGTAAATAGGCGAAGTAATAACGCGTTGAGTTTACGCACACCAACATCTACGTTGGTGTGCCCTGTAAACCGATCAGTTTTGTTTTGTGTACATACACAATACTCATTTACACCCACAGTTTGTCAGGATGTTAAATACTAACATAATTACAACGACTACGACGATAAGTCATCCTACTAGGATGACGTATCATGCCACTATTGATGACATTCATAATAATTATGATTTTTATGTTACCCGTACCGACCTTCAAATGCTGTGTCAATATAATGTCATGATTTTTGGATTGTTTAAAGAATGGAATTTGAATAGGTACAGTTCACGCGTAAGGTACAGTCACGTTCAACTTATTGTCCGGGTTGAAGTTGGCACGAGCAAACTTTAACCCAGCCGTAAAAATCGGATAAAGAAAAATATTAGATTGTAATAAATAAAAACGAAAACTCCAGTAGGCTGTCGTTTTAAATCATTCTAACCGAATCCTTTAATTTTTCCGATTTTTATGGCCGAGTTAAAGTTAGCTCGTGCCAACTTCAACCCGGACAATAAGTTTGGCGAGAACTGTATTTTTGTTTTGACAAACCATTGATTTTTCTGTTTTTTAATTTCTATATTACTTTATACCGTTCATGCAAATCAATTTGCTATTGCATAGATTGTTAGGTACCTACAGTTCTCGCCAAACTTATTATCCGGCTTGAAGTTAGCACGAGCTAACTTCAAGTTTCAACCCGCCCGTAAAAATCAGAGAGAAATATATTGGATTAAAATGATTTAAAACGACAGCCTACGACTTGAGCTTTCGTTTTTATTTATTACAATATAATATTTTTCGTTCTCCGATTTTTTTAAATTTAGCTCGTGCCAACTTCAACCCGGACAATAAGTTTGGCGAGCACTATCCTCTGTCTGTGGGACGACTGACTTCCTTCAATCACTACTCACGTGGACTGACGGCCACTGATCACTGATGCCAACTTAACTATTTTATAGCTAGATCCTTAGATTAATAACATATTTTTGCACCCCAGCCAGGTACATTTAAAAAAAAGTTGTACCTATTTAAAAATAAGGTAGGTACTTTACTTTGAACTGAACAATGATTTCGATGATTAGATAGTTCTTTTAACTTCTAGCTACTTTTTAGGGTAAGATTTAGGAATCTAGCAACTTTTTGCCGAAAATGTGTCAGCAGAGGCGATAGTACAGTTGGCAACATTGCTGACGGCACACACACAAACCGTCACACACGCAACGCACATCGCATTCGCACGGTCGTCGGTCGCACGACTCACACGGTCGCATCAGTCTAGTCTAGTAATAAATAGTTGTAACTCGCGCGCCAGGCAGCGCGGTCGTGTCATGATTACTTTGGTTTGACATTATCAGTTTTGAAGTGTGCGCTACTGGTGTCAAATGCTTATAAGTGTGTTGACGGTGTACTGCATAGTGCCTCAGGCGAGCTCAGCGTGCTCTCATTCAGATTCCGAGTGAAGAAGCGCCTGCGTGCGCCCGCCCGGAGCCGGCGAGGGCAGTGACCGCGGTCTGCGGACGCGATCTCGGTACGAGTACGACCCGAGCGAGATGATCGCGAACGAAGCGACACACCTTGCGCGTAACAAACCCACATCATGCCAGTTGTCACCCTCGTTTCATTATATTAAACATTATTACATAAAAACATAATTGTGTAATGAACACAGTATCGGTGATGTCCTCGACTTGGAGATTTCATTCCCTTACAGGTTTGTAGGCACTTAAATCACACAATGTACCTACCTACACAACTACTGCAGAGTGCAGTACGCACGGTACCTAGGTATAACTTGGCCCGACTGATGTTAGCCGTTTACACGCACAATGAATTGTTTAGGATAGACATTGTATACCTACTATACTGCACAGCTAAACGGCTTCAGTCAGGACACGGTATGCCGCGCGTACTGTATACAATGTGTGTGCTAATAAGTAGCCTGTAGGCCTGTTTATGAACCGTATTGACATTGTTTGCGAATTCTGCTGCGGGGTGCTACACTATCTACTTGTCTCGAAGAAATTAATCCTATCGGCTGTCGCTCTAGATCGGTCTATTTTAAATATTAATCCTTGAGATCCTACAATGGAAACTATTTTCGGTTCGTGTTTAATTAAGTAATTATTATGGCCTCGTGATCACATCCGTGACGTCTGTTGGGTTTCAATACGCCGCCGCGCCGCCGCCGATGTGAATATGGTTAATGTTTTTGTTTCTCCGATTTTTACGGCCGGGTTAAAGTTAGCTTGTGCCAACTTCAACCCGGACAATAAGTTTGGCGAGAACTGTAGGTACCTACTAGAGTAGAAAAGTGAAAGAAAAGTGCATTTGTTACGTTTTAGATTCGTCAAGGCGTCAAGCTGCGTGCCGGTGCGAACTACCAAAATAAAGGATAAAGATATCGAGCTACGTTTGAAATAACTATGCGTGGGTGAAGGCTTAGTTTTCCGTTCCGAAATGCGTGGCCGTGCAGCTCAAGTAGGTAGGTAGTTTGGTGCAAAAATAGTAGGGAATTACAAATGCGAAACATTTACGACCTCCGACCATCAGTTATCTAAAAATTAACCAAACATTTCACAAATAGGTAGTTCAGTTATTTTCAGTTTTGGACGGAACTGTAAGTACCTACCTTAAATAGCTTCACATTATTATTGTTATTATTTATTAATACTTTATAATACTTACTCAATACCTAAATAGTAATGGTGTCTACGTCTGATGCGTATTGTACTTATTATTAATTACCGTTATTGGGCAGCAGGCAGCAGATCCGGATTGTTTGTATAGCTGAGCTGACGTACGCGTACGCGTAGGTTACGTACCTACCTAGTTAGGTATTTACATCATGATCTACGTAAGCAGATAATTTTAGATATACCTACTATAAATAAAAGATATACCTAGGTAGGTATAGGTAGTAGTTAGGTAACTGTAATATGTATTCCTTGTCTTCGTGTGGAGTCAGGCAGTCGGGAGTCGGGACTCGACACGGCCACAATGCTGCCGTCCTCAAGCTAAAATGCCGTTATCTGACATCTGGCCGATTTTGAATTTTGAATGCTAACACAATCAGAATAAGAAGAATAACTCAAAAATTAGTTTTGGTACATAACGGCATTTTAGCTTGAGGACGGCAGAATGTCTACTGTGACGTGACACGACTGTGTCCATGTTACTGCTTATCTTTGTCGTTGTCGCGTGCTACTTTAGGCTATTGACTTTAACTATTTGCCTAGAACCTGGGCAACCGAGCCTACTCGGGACAAAAGTAGAGAAAATGAATTTTACCAATATTGCAATATAGGTAATTAAATAAGTACCTACTTACCTACCTAGTCAAACAAACTGACCTGTAACTCCAACTTCAACCAACGGTAATTTCAATACGAAGTGTCCAAAATTGATGAAGGATAGAGTTAGATTAGAACACAATTGTAGTCCTGTACGTCAACCATGAGTTCTATCGAATGGCTTTCGATAGGTTTTTTACGCATCGAAACGCTGTAATCTAATAGCAGATTTTAGTTCCTTCCGTAACCGCTAGAGGCGCTGCGAGGGTTTTCCATACAAATATTTTACGGCGTCGCTAGCGAGTCTAGTGAGAAAAACTCATGGTCGAGGCACAGTTGTTTATTAATTTACTAGCCTTTGCCCGCGAGTCCGTTCCTGTACAAGTTGAATTGAAATGATGGATCTTTTTCCCCGTAGGTATTTGCGCATTTTTAATTTATACTTATCTCCTATTAGTCGTGTTACGTGTAGCGTGATGATATATTTTATAGCCTTACTAGCTTTCCGCCAGCGGCTTCGCCCGCGTGGTCTGTGTATTCCTTATAACTTTCCGCTATTTCACCTCCTTACTTTTTTACTGGACTGCCAAAGGAGGGTTATGTGTTTGACGTGTTTATGTTTATGTTGAAAATGATCTTTAGTTGTATCAATCATTCAATTTCAATTCAATCATTTAGGATCTATTTAGTGATACTATGATGATTCATAAACTAAAAAGTAGAAAATAAAATCAATTATTTAATGAAAAAAAAAACGCGACTGTGTAAAAAGAACTAAAGTCTGCGCGCAACCAGTTGGCCGCGCCTTATTGGACCAGTACTTCCTGCGATTAGCGCGTTCAAACAAACAAACAAACAAACTCTTCAGCTTTATAATATTAAGTATACATTTACGTTTTAAGCATTAGATTAGGGTTTACCCACAGCGTGTGCATCAACAATTATAATTATTTCCGCAGTCTGAGATGGACAATTGGACATACAACATCATAACATCTAAGGAAACAATTGAACCTTCCTCAAGAATACTCCCAGAAAGATGTAGCGTACAAATATAACCCATGTTTTCTTCACAATCAAAAGTTTGAATTTACCACTTGCTGCCACGGCTTAGTCGCAAAATGTCTCTTTCTGATAATGTCGCTTTCGCAAAATGTATCTTTCTCAAAACGTCGCTTTCTCATATTCTCTTTCACAGAATGTCTCTTTCGCAAAATGTCGCGATAGTATCATAAACTATTTACTGTATATAATTATGTACATCATTTTTTTTAAAACAAAATTAAACAAACATTTTAAACATTAAAGGAAACAAATCATAAATATTTCATTTTGGTACTTTTTACTTCAGTATTACAAATTAACACTTTTGATTAAAAGTTGATGCAAATCATCATATATTTTAATAGGTAGATATAATGACAAACACAAATTCAATTTTAAAGACACTTTCGTCGATTAGACATTTTGCGAAAGCGACATTTAATTTTTGCGACTAAGCTGCTGCCACGCGTCCTCAAAGTTCGCCAAGTTCGGTAATAGGCAAAGACTAGTAATAGGTTTATGCCAAGATTATTTGGACAAAAAATAATAAGTGCCGTACAAGCCATTATAAACCGTGTTTGTCCAATATAAATGCCGATTGTCAAACATTTTATCAATTTATTTGACTGTAAAAAATAATAATTTAAATAATATTAAAATGTCCTAAAGGGATTCTAGGCTGGCTAGGAGGAAGTGATGATTCCGTTTATGATTGTATCATTATTTTCTTATTTGCGTTATGGTAGGTAGTTAGTAGGTCCCTAGGTACTTACTTACCTATCATACATATTAGTAATTACTAATTTATTAGCGAGGTCCTTCGTAAATCAATTAAGTGATGCCTAGTCTACTATTAATCTTATTAGTGTGTCGGGTCGTTTTATTCCCTACAACATGGTTGAGTCAAACGGCGCCGATACACACGTCATACTCGTGAACGGGTACTGTCTGTCGGGACTGGTCAGCTCTCACTGCCTATCGCCATCTTTTTAATTTTAATTTTAATCTTAATACTCTTTGAATAACACACATCAAACTGCACTATCCTCAAAACCATTCACAGCAAAATTGTTACGATTTCTATTTTAAACATGAATTTAAATGTAAATGTGAGTACTATGTAGGCTAGTTTAAACGCGTTCCATATTTCAACGAATTCTGTCTGTTTTGGGTATTTTATATGACCTACGCAAATGTCTTGCTGATCTGGTATCGTCGTGCGACGGGTCGTTGAGCTCCCTAATAATGGTTGAGCTACACGATGACTGTTGCATGCGTGCCGTCAGTTAGGACTGGTCAACTCAAAACTGTTTCAGATTTTGCCCTACATTGTTTAACTCGCATATCCGATATTTACTACGTTTGTCTGGACTTTAAAAGAGACCATGATTCTCTGAGTTTGTTTCGGCGTTTCTTCTCAGAGGTCGTCAGTTAGGAAATGCCGGCGACATCTAGCATTAAAAAAAATGACTTGTAAAAGTGTCTTTAAAGGATCTACTTACAGAAATAAATATCATTTCATTTCATTTCATTTCATTTCATTTCATTTCATTTCATTTCATTTCATTTCATTAGCAACATGACTTTACCTAGTCTAATCACGAATACAGCACAGCGGACCAGCTGTCGCGGCGCGAGGGCGCGGGGCGGCGGGTGGTGTTCCCGCGTTCTATCAGCTGACTGCTTTGATTATGATAACATTCCGTGTGTTATCAATTTATCTTTCCATATCTGACATACCTATATTTACACTCACACAGTGGCTTTCCAGTGCCAGTTCATTATTGAAACAACCCAAGGCCCGTTTAATTTAATAATGCTGTAGGTAGGTACCTACTTATATGTATAAAAATAAATTGCAGTTAAAATGAGATGTCAAGGCACAATACAGAAAGTAGTAAAAGATCTTGTCTTAGAACATAAGCCTGTGAACTAGGTGTACCTAATTACCTATGCATTGCCCGTGTTTCATACAAATGGTCACTTGATGAACTACAAGTTGTATCGCATACTCAAGGCAGCAGGCCAACTGCCAGCAGCCAGCCATACGTCTCCAGTTCTCCACATACCAGTGCACAAACTGACCTCACTATACGGAAAGCTAATTGGTCATGGTGGCAGGCGGTAACAAACACCATTCCCCGTAGTTTCGGAGCCTATTCAATAGAAACAAACAATCAAATCTTTCTTCTTTATAATATTAGTATAGAAGTATAGATATAATTTCATAATCTTAAAATAATATTACTAATCACTTCACACTGCCCTACATTGCGATACCGATACGACTACAGTGCGAAGCTGGCGCGGGTCGGCTAGTTAATGATAATGATACTTAGCTAGATGGTTTGGGTCTCTTCAAAGACCAGACAATAGTACTTACCTAGGTAATATTAGATTGAGGGTAATGTAGGGTAAAATTCTGAACTGATCTTTTCAAGAAAGAGCCATACCACCTTGAGTTTAGCACGCATGCATCAGTGATAGTGTAGCTCAAATCAGCTCAATCACTATTTAGAGAAACCAGTACCAAACCAGTGTGGCCCATTGTAGCACAACACTGAGATGTGAACGAAAGGCAAGAAAACCTTTGTCCTGCTGTGGGACAACATAAGGGTTAAAAACCCGGACAGAACTGCCCGCGTTTTTAACCTATTAGCCTTTTTCGTGTGCATCGTCGTATCGAGCCCAGTCGTTGGCGTGGCCATCTCGTTAAGCCGGAAATCTACCGCCGCCGAGTCGCCATGTGATGCCATGCCCACAAGTGACAGTGCCGTGGCATGTCGGAGTTGCTCGACGACGTAAAGGCAAGGCAGTTGTTGTTTAAATTGTTGTGATCCGTGCAGGCGAATAACCGCTACTGCGATCTGTACATAGGTACTTCTAAAGCCTTCGTAGGATTAACTTTCTTACTAGGACTATGCCTATATGGAAACCCTTCCAGTATTCAGAACCCCAGTATTTCTTGAGCTGCTGCAGTCTGTAAGCGATTGAACGCGCTGATAGATTAAATGCTACCCTGATTTTAGTTCTGTAATGTGAGTCCATAAGACCCACTTTTTTGGAACCGTGCAACTAGTGGGACCTTTCAAAAGTACCTATTTATATGGTCTAACTGCAGTACAGAGGCTAGTTAGGTACAATCGCAATACTAGCGTTATAGATACGAATTCCTACCACTATTCCGTACATTATATTTCATGTTATTGACACCTTGACCACCAGGTGCGCTGTGTGGAATAAAATTATAAAATTTTAAATTTGATTTTCAAGCGCCTGAAGTAAATATATTAGGTGCCGTTCAAAATGGGTGCGATTCGAAGAATACGCCCAAATGAGTTGTTCATATGGTCGATGCATCTTCGTATAATACCGCGTTTACAATGACCCGTTCCCGTTGCCGGTTGCCCGTAGGTACATTCCTATTTCCCCAAAATATTTCTGTGGCAACGTCACGGAAATGCGTGTTTACACTGCCACTTCATAAGTATTTTCAATTCAACTCTGGGCAATGAATAACGTGTTGTCGCAACTCGCAGCGTTGGCGCTCTGCTTCTAAGTGTTGAATTAATTATTTAAATTTGAAAAAAACCACTAGACTAGTGGCCCCAAGCGCGACTTCTTGTTGTTGCGTTTTTTTGTGCAATTCCAGGAGCTCGGAACTGGACTTGTGCCCGGTTGATGGCAGTAGGCTCGCCCCTTTTTACATTTTTTCATGGGACCTAAACATACCAGCGAACTGCGGGTGTAGGTACATGAGTACACTCCTGCCTAACCCTTCGATTAATACTGGCAAGATGGTTAGAAAAAAGTGTGCTTAATTTCGGTACATGCATAGGACTGGAGAATTCTCGCTTGATCCCAGCGGGGCAGCTGCCCGGGCCCGCGCGCCGCGCCTCTCTGCCTTACCTATATAGCTTAGGACGCGAACCACACGTGTTGGTCTGACATATGAATGAAAACTAAACATAATATAATAAATAAATACAGTTAAATGATAATAAATAAATACAATTATAAATATAACCAGTAAATTCACTTATGAATGTTACTAATAAATACAAAATGTATGTTATAAATGAGTTAGAAATCAGATAATAAGAATATAAACACCATAAATATAATATTTTAATGTATACTTTTTTAATGGGCAATCAATTTGCAAATGATGCTAAACCCTCTTCCTCTCTCCTAATGTTGCTGTGCCCGACAGGGTCCATAGTGATCTAAGTTATAGTCCACATTTATAAAACATTATGGAATGCAATAAAGTATTGAGTATTGAGTATCTAGTTGCCCGATGGGCTTGTGAACACCGCGCCCTCGTTAGCGATCGTGTTTCACAGATGTTGTACCTACATGCTGCTAACAAGGCTACCTTCTCCTTCTATCGGGATCCAGAGAGTTGTCAGTAACGACGTGACTTCTTGTGGTTGCAGAACCGCGGCAGCGCGAGCGCGGCGTGCGGCATGGAGTGCGGCGTGGCGGCGGGGGGGTACCCCGCTCCCCCCGCCCCGCCGGCGGCGCCCGCGCACGCAGCGCTGTCGCCCACGGAGCGTTCCCCTGCAAAGGCTGGGTTACACGTTAATTTCAGTGATAAAGGCGAGGTATGCATACTATCATTATATAATGCAATTTACAGAAAATAAATTCCGATTTAGCTCTAGATTTTTTAAATGTAATTTCATCTTCAAAATACGTGGCAGTTTTTAAAACAAACATAACCTAACCTAAATAAAAAATTTAGAAAACCCCCGACAAGAAATGTTTTTAGCCATTTTGTGGTGGCGGCCATTATTTTCCTAGTTAAGCCCTTACATTTGATACCCATATTGAGGGAGTTGTGAAAAAATATGTATGTAATTCGCTATTTTGTGGCGGCGGCCATCTTGGACCGATTTTCATCAAACATAGCTAAAAACACTCCCGACTAATTCACTTTTCAAATAAAAAAAACAAAATCAAAGTCGGTTCATCCGTTCGGGAGCTATGATGCCACAGACAGACACACACACACACACGGACACCCGTCGTTTTTGCGTCGGGGCGGGGGTTAAAAACAAACAATCAAATCTTTCCTCTTTATAATATTAGTATAGAGATTCATTATTTTTTTGTGTAAATTGGTTAAAATATAACGATGATTGTTGAATATGTCGCAACTAATCAAGCCGACTACGACTGGGCCTTTCATCGAATACACTGCCTGGAATTGTTCCTTTGTCATCAGGCCTGTTTCACCCGCTAACTGCCAGATAAATTAAGTAATGGGACAACATTCGTATGAAATTATTTGCCAGGTAATTTAACAGGAACTTACTAAGAGGTGGAGCAACTGGCGGCGAATCCGGGGAACGGGTCACTCACTGGTACATACATAGCATATCGCTCCTTTACAAGAATAACGTGACATCTCATCAAATGACTTACAAGAATAACGTCACATCTCATCAAACGTCGATTGATGAGATGTCACGTTATTCTTGTGTCGTTTGATGAGATGTCACGTTATTCTTGTGTCGTTTGATGAGATGTCACGTTATTCTTGTGTCGTTTGATGAGATGTCACGTTATTCTTGTAAAGGAGCGATATAACCTAACCTAACCTAAATAATAAATTTAGAAAACCCCCGACACGAAATGTAATTTGCAATTTTGTGGTGGCGGTCATATTGGATTTGAAATTACCATAGTGTATAGTATTCTACTAGCTAAGCCCTTTCATTTGATACCCATATTGAGGGAGTTGTGAAGAAATAAATGTAATCCGATATTTTGTGGCGGCGGCCATCTAGGAACGATTTTCATCAAACATACCTAAGAACACTCCCGACTAATTCACATTTCAAATAAAAAAAAACAAAATCAAAATCGGTTCATACGTTCGGGAGCTACGATGCCACAGACAGACAGACACACAAACACCACACACACGGACCCACACATACACACACACACACACACACACACACATCAAACTTATAACACCCCGTTGTTTTTGCGTTGGGGGTTAAAAAGACGACCCGTCGCGCCTCGTCATGAGGTAATACTAATCGTGTGATTCTTATTCTTGTCGCAGGTAAAGGAGCGCCGCGAGAAGTTTCTGACAGCTAAGTATGGCAGTCACCAGATGGCGTTGATCCGCAAGCGACTCGCAGTCGAAATGTGGCTGTATGATGAATTACAAAAGTTATACGACTTACCGGTAAGAACTTGTTTATTATCAAGGGTTGTTCCGGAAACATCCGATGAAGTTTTTTTTTTCTAACTTAACCTAATTTTGTTCCTTACTCAACCGACGGCAATTCTTTTTTAATCCTGTAATCTTAGATTAATAACATACAGATATGTAATTCAATGTAAAGCGCAGCCAGAGAAGCGATGGCACTTGTAGTTTGGTGTGTGAGTGAGCACCGCCCACCGCGAGTGTATTACCTACCGAATTTGCGCTTGTGTGCATGACGCGGGTGATACCAGCGCATAGAGTTTACCCCAAAAATTACGGAATTTTATTTTGTATGGGAGTTCCGCGTCATTTAGATTTGAAACTAATATTTATATTTACCTTTTAGTAGGAGGTAAGTACCTACCTAATTTAAACCTAATTTTGAGGTCCAAGGTCGAACGTACCGTAAAATGTAGGGTCCTCTGTACATTATGACCCGCTGCTTGAAGGCTTAATTTTTTTTTCGTGTAGAACTCTTAGTTTTTGAGAAAATAAGTCCTAAAGTTTAATTATTTTCCAGAAAAACGCATTTCATATCACAACATGCCATAGATAATGTAAAAAAGACTCGTTGGTCGTTTCGTTTTACGTTTAAATAAAGTGTGACAGTGGATTCACTATCCATCGATATTATCCATCTTGAAAAACGAAACTCAATTTATGGATTTAAATTTAAATGAGGCTAATGTTTGACAGTTGTCATTGGTTGTGAATTCGTGATGTAACTAGAAAAACTCGGATGCAAGAGCGAGCGAAGTGGGCTCGGGAATCGGGGCATCCCAACTCGGATAAGTTAGGTTAGAAGGGGACGACGAGGGCTAGAGAACGAGCGCAGCAAGCGAACGAAGCCCCTGTTATCCCCTTTGTGTTAGGTTACTTGAAACCCTTAACACAGAAAAAGGAGCTCCGCGTAGCGGGGCACCGTCAACTGCACCCCTATATTACCTTGGCGTTGTCTTCTACCTTAGTATTACTTGTTAGCAAGATTTCGCTCACCTCCCGATCTTCCCGACCCATAAAACTCCACTATCCCACCAGGCTCGAAAGAAAATTGCCAATTTTTTTCTCGGATCCAATGGATTTGCTAGTTTTACGGTTTTCAAAAACACACTAAGAACACTATATTCTACGCGAAAAAACAATCACCCCTATAAAAATCGCCGGGTCTCAATGTACAGTGCCTCCTATATTAATGAAACTAACTTGCAAAACATACATTAAAAAATCGTCGTCTTTAATAAGCTGTGAAACCATAGACATCCTAACATACTCATTAACAATAATTAATACATACCAGTGTAAAGTTATTTTAAATGAACTGTTACTTTTGTTTCAATAAATTCTACCAAATCTACTAATATTAAAATATGGGTAAAATTTTCAAGTCCTTGGCAACACTGAACAGTTATGGCGTCGCATTGTTTACATTTGTTATTTTGTCGTTTTATTTTCATTTTGCAAAGAAATACATACGAAACTTTAATACTTGCTGGTGAAAAGTGATGTTCGGACAGTTTTTGTGTTTTGCCCTGTGATTCCTGTAGGATTTGACCGCGCAAACAGTCATAATTGCCGTAATTACGCTACCAACTCGTGACGTGTGTACGCCGCGATCGTTCCGTGGCGTGTGGCGGGGGGATCATGAAGGTCCGTTGATTTTAGCGTATTATTTTTAACGTGCTTTACGGTGCGCTATTTCGTATCTGTATGTTATTAATCTAAGCCTGTAATTATTCCTAGCTCAACCGATAGCAAAAGATGTTACCTTCGCGATTTAATGTTTACTCTTCGCGACAGGCCGAATAGAATAAATAAAACGCAGGTTAAAATCTCCAGTTTATTTATCTACGATATAATTGATTCTCATCCTCACATACAAACGAATTAAAAATCTCAAGTTTCCATTTTTATGTAGCCACGCCACATAACGTAACTTATTAACACGGTCGTGATGCCTTTTGCATAACACGAGATGCACTATTATCACGTCAATTAGAGGTGAACTTAATTTTCAGATAAAGTATTAAAGATTGTTTTGCTATGGCGCGTAGGAGTGAGGCGTATTTATCGGAGGAGCAGTTAAAAAAACAGGTTTTTAAAAATAGCAACCTAAAAGTCTTAGATCACATATCTTTAAACAGAACAACAGTTCCAGCCTTTTTCACTGGTTCCACCAGGTTACAACCCACAACAGAGGTGCTTGTGTGACGGTCTCTGTAACAAGCTTTGTTCTTCTCTAATTCTCTATCAAGCGTATGTTTACTTTGGTAGAAAGAGATACAAACAAAAATCACCTGGAAGAGTTTGGAACAAGCTCTACCCGATAACCCATCCATTCAGATGCTCACACAAGGCTGGTCCTGTGGAATGAATGGTATTAGGTACTATTATTACAGATCACCTGTAATTCTAATGGCGCGAGTGCGCGACACTGATGCGGGACGCCGAGACGTGTGCGCCCCGCGCTCGCTCTCGGAGCGGGAGCAAGCAACCAGTCCCGCTCCCGCCTCACGTAAATGCCGCGCAACACCTTCCAACGTTGCAGCGACAAGTAGACTGCTGATTGAGTATTGCATTGCACATCATGTTGCTGGGCAAAATGTCCCCTAGCTAGTGTATCCAAGGCTTCATGTTGTTGACGAGCAACATGTCGCTCCGATTGTTCCCTATTGTATTGAAGCCTATACGCGCGTGTTGCAGAAGGAGAGCGGCGCGGGCGCGGCGTCGCAGGAGGTGGAGGTGGACATCGACGAGCTGCTCGACATGGACAGCGACGACCATCGCCGCCGACACCTCTTGGTACGCAATACGCATACAATGTGCATCGCCATACTTTATTACATATTTAGTTGAAGAGTTTCTCTGCTGCTCTGTCCGCATGTAAAATTACTACTGAAGGACGTCCGCCAAAATCAATACAGCACACGGTGGTTTCGCCATAGAACAAAGGCGGTCATAAATACGTTTTATGAGAAACTAGCCGACCCGCTCCGGCTACACACGGGTGCAATGTAGATACTAATGTTGGGCAGTGCGGAGTGATTAGTAATATTAATTATAACAGTCTATACAGTACAGGCACACCCCGCGCCCGCCGACCGCTGTCAACCGCGATATAATTTATTTTTTGTATATTGTTTTTAATTTTGTTTTAACCTAAAACATAGCATGATGCCTGTTTGCCTTGATAGGTTGGGCCAAAGACAACTCGCTCGCCAACTGTATGCGATTTGGCTTTTATATTAGTCCGCGGGATGAGCAACCATTTTAGAATCGACCAATGCTAGATCCGTATGCACGTGATATTTATCGAGATTTGTAAAAACACATCCGTCCAAAAAATACGTCATCATGCCTTCCTGTTCTATTAGGTGGTAATGTAAATCATCTAAGACATCTAACTAAAAAAAATGTCATTACTTTTCATCGTTATTTTTATAGTAAATAGTACATTGATTTCTGACACTTACGCGAATACTAGACATTGAAATAAAACTACTTTTTACGGATTTTATCGCGTTATATTGATATTATTTTAATCCCGACGTTTCGGACCCTTTACAGCGTCCATGGTCACGGGTGACTAAGGTGGTAGGCGTCTTGACGTTTCCATTACTAACAGCTTGTTTATTAAGCAAAAAGACTTAAATTAAGAATAATATATAATAAATCCCCTCCCTCAGGGTCCCCAGATTTCGATTTAGGATCTTGAATATTCACAGACGTTACGTCTGTGTGGATTGTGAAAGTAAAGAAAAAATCATACAGGACCATAGGGCTGGAAAAAATTAATAAGTTAATATATTAGATATATGGCAAACAACGATGTATGACCGTGTAGGGTTTGTGTATATTAAGTATGTAGGTACAGTGTATGAGATGCGGGCAAGACGGTATGTAATTGCGAAGTAAATAAATATAACAGTATAAAATGGTTATGGCATTGATTTACAAAAATTATTGGCGATTTTGCGCCCCCCTTCGATTGGCGCCCAGGGCACGTGCCCTGCCTGCCCCACCCTAGTTACACCACTGTCCGACGGTACCGGAATATAAAGAAAAGTGACTAAATGCTATTAAAAGAGAAAATTGATTTCTAACAGCATTTTGTTCAAGGCACACAGCATTTTGAAAATCAATAAATAGTTTAATGTTTCTTTTTCTTCTTCTGTATCGATGGCATATTTATTTTCTTTCTTTATATTTTTTCATAATATTTAATTAAAATATATTATTATATAATTTTGTAAGAAGTAGCTAATTTTATCGATATCGATTATTGTCAAAAAATGTATTATGCCCGCACTATGGGAGGAGCTACCGTTGTTACATTGTTGCATCAGCTAATCACAGCAACACTTTTTTCTTCGTCTCCCGGCCCGCAGTCACAGAATAAATAATAACAGAATGGCCACTCTCCGCCCCTCCCTAAAGTCAGATACCTCGGGTCCCCCGCATCCTGCCGGTGTTCTTGCCGGACTGCCAACAAACCCTACGCACCTTCACCCACACATTTGCATGTGTACAAACGTACAGTTCTCGCCAAACTTATTGTCCGGGTTGAAGTTGGCACGTGCGAACTTTAACGAAAAATATTAGATTTTAATAAATGTAAACGAAAGCTCAATTCGTAGGCTGTCGTTTTAAATCATTCTAATCCAATATTTTTCTATCTCCGATTTTTACGGCCGGTCCCGGACAATAAGTTTGACGTGAACTGTATTTTGACAAGTTTGACATTTGGTATTGTAATGTGCAGCGGTATCGGAAAGTTTGTATGGAGTGTCACAGGTGTGCCGCAGTAGTGAGTCGTGAGCCTAAGCAAAATTGGTGTATTGGCTCTCAAGTGGTTATTTATATACTCTTTGGGTTGGGCAGAGCAGAGGTGTACGACGTACGTACATGTATGTATCTGTTTCGTTTCAAAAATATTGGAAAACAAAGGAATGAGAAGTCACTAAAGTCAGCGTTTGATTAACAAAGACCAATCTCGTATTTATTATCAATTTACATTAAAATTGCCTCATTTTCCCTATTACAACCAACTTGATTTTGCGGTCAAATGTGTAGTATGTATGTAGTTAGTCCCCAATTTGTATTATTTTTTTTCCTAACTAATTTTACTAGTGCAAGTACTTTAGTAGTACTAAGGTTGTCTGGCAGAAAATGCCTAATGGCATTAAATAATATAAATAAATAATTTCAATAATTATTCAACCCATATACTGTCCCACTGCTGGGCACAGGTCTCCTCTCAGTATGAGAGGATTAGGCTGTAGTCCACCAGCCTAGTAGCCCAGTCCGCTAGCCTAACGCGGGTTGGCAGACTTCACATGCCGTCGAGAAAATCTCTCGGGCATGCAGGTTTCCTCACGATGTTTTGCTTCACCGTTAAAGCGAGTGATAATTACGCACATGATTTCGAAAAGTCAGAGGTGCGTGCCTTGGATTCGAACTCGAGACCTTTGACTTGGCAGTCCAGTGGTCATACCCCTAAGCTATCACTGCTGTGCTGTGTGCATTAAATAATAAATAATAATAATTTATTATTTAATTATTACTCCGCTCCTATTGGTCGTAGCGTGATGATATATAGCCTATAACCTTCCTGGATAAACGGGCTATCTAACATTGAAAGAATTTTTCAAATCGGACCAGTAGTTTCTGAGATTAGCGCGTGTTTGTTTGGTTGACCAAACAAACACTGTTCAGCTTTATAATATTAGTAGGTATACATCAAATAGATCTGTAGTCTGTACACATTCTTGACAATAACATAATAATTATATATTTTTATTATTTCAGACTTTACTTGCGGATGCCAAAAAACCACAAAAAGATGTACATGTAAGTATCTACATAGTTATTGTTACGTGCCCACACGTGGTAGTATGTACTTAGGTACCTACATAGATACATGCCGACTACTGTTTATATTAACACCAGTGTGTATTTGAGAGGCAAGCGAACGCTACACCCACGAGCCTAAGCGCCTGTTTCACAGCTTACTGATAAGTTCCCGTTAAATTAGCTGGCAGATATATTTATGGAAATTTTGTTCCATGTTTGAATTTATTCGGCAGTTAGCGACTATCCAGAGGTGGTGAATCGGCCCTTAGTTGACAGACAGATTACTTACAGTAAAAACTATTTAGTTATTAACTCGGCGTGAGAAACAATGCTTTTTACTCGAAGTTTTTACTTAATATAAGGTAAATTACATTAAGTATTAAGTAAATGTAGTAAAGAAGCAAAGACTTATGCGTGGAAGCATAATTCGCCATCACAGGCAGTGGTCTGTCTTCACAGGAAGCTACCGATACAAACATACCACTAACTACTTTTCATTCATTAAATATTACACAAAAAAAATCACACAATTTATAAAAAATTGCCAAATGCGAAAACGCGCATTATGGCGAGCACATCTGTGTAGCATTCAATTATAAAAACAAAGGACTAATTATGGTAAGGAAAACATTATGTATGAAGGTGCACAAATATCTAATAAATTGCCAAGTCATTTAAAAGAAATAGAATCTTTAAAAAAAAATTAACCTTTATTGAAAAAACACATCTTGATGGGCAGTGTAGTTTAACAATATTAATAACGAATAATAATAATATTAATTCTATTTATTCTTATAAATCTATTAATATTTATAATTCTATTTATATAATTAACTAAGTCTATTTAGACTGTAATTTTTTCATCATTTTAACTGCTATTAGCGTAAATTAAAATGTACCTGCAGTGTAATCGCCACTCTATATATGTATGTATATAGTTTGACGACCGTGACGTTATGACGTAGCATGCCGCTCGGCTAGTTACTTTATGCTGCGAACTATCAATTTCTCAGTTTACCCTTACCCTTTCTTGTCCTACCAGAACAGAACCATGTTGCTTTATATAATATATATAATATCTATGTATTTCTCGTAAGCGATTCATGTAATCTTTGGGAAATAAAGATCTATTAACCTTAGTTGGCTAAAGCGTCCGGTCCGAGTCCAGGTTCGAATCTAGCCTGAGATGGTATTTTCCAAACAAATAAAAAAAATTCAAGAGTCACTTAATGCATACCTAATAATATAAAAGTAGGTATATACGGTAGCTACCTACTTACATAAAAAAATTTTTTTTTTATTTTTGTCTGTCTGTTTGTTCCGGCTAATCGATTTTGACGGGACTTTCACCCGAAGATAGCTAATGTTATAAGGATTAACTTAGGCTTACTTTTATATTAGAAATTTTATTTGTTTTTATAAAAAAGAGGGTTACGCAAAAACAAAAATAAAACCAATGAAATAGTGAACAATATCCGATTAAAAAATAAGGAAGGATAGGAAAATAGAAAAATGGTATATAAAAAACATACCCCTTTTCCACTTTGAACTTGCAGTCAGGACGCAGGACAGTGTCTCCTACAGTCATACGAGTACTTAGAACATTATAATTAGTGCGTAATCTGCTGTAAATGTGCACCACATAAAAACTTTGTGCGCCTTGTCGTTTCAGAAAAAAATGGACAATACGAATCCTGCTACAGCAACGTTACCCTAGCAGGAATATTATAAACGAATGATCGGAAAGAGTAAAATTGTGTATGTTAAAAATTGTGGCAGAGAGGTTATATTTGTGCATAAATGTGCTCCAAAATATATGTAATTTCAAGTTTTCTAGATATTGCGCACAGTGTAAAGAGGCGTTTCCTGCTGGAATAACGTTTTGCAAAATCGTGTGTCTCTAAAACCATTGTATGTGCGCCTACCTACACTATACACTGATAGCTCTTAATTTGTGCGTATTTGTAATTTTCAAGTACCTAATAGCGTTTTTTTGAAAACCAGAAAAATTATCGCAGCGCCTAAATTAGAAAACATACAAGCTAGCTGAAAACTGTATTCGCTCCTTGTCGATGCATATAATGACCATAAACAGTTTCAAAAGTGTAAAGTGTGCATGCATTAATCTATACTTAATATTATAAAGAGGACAGAATTGATTGTTTGTATTGAATCGGCTCAGATACTACTGGACTGATTTGAAAAATTCTTTGTGTTAGAGAGCCCATTATCGGGAGAATTTCCCAAAATCCTTTCTTTTCCTCAAAATCTTCAAATCAAATCTTTCCTCTTTATAATATTAGTAAGTATAGATATAAATGTAAGGTATAGATTAAACCAAAGCTGCTTTTTCTTAGATTATAAATAACTAACCAAAACGTTTTCCATTTCAGAAATTCATAAACGACTTGCTAGAGAAAGCAAAGACGCTGTAGGTGTAGGCTTATGGAACCAAATCTCGGGGATCGAACGTGATGAGCGGCCGAAACACCGCTCCCTCTAGAAGTAATAATTTTAAGTAGGTACATGATTATGTCCTTAGCTCGTAGATAGTGTTGTGAACTTGTGAGTGGTTGTTGATGGTGACGTCGCAGTATTACAGATGACAGTACCCGTGCCATCTCATTACCATGTGTACGTGTGTGTGTGTGTGTCAGTACCACGTGCCACGAGTAGCCGAGTATATCTAATAAGTAATTAGATCGTTTTTAGTCTCGGCCATCGCTTCAGTGAATTGCAATGAAACTTGCTAATTTACCGGCCGAGAACATTCTTTGTCTTGTGTAAAATTTCTTAAAATCATAATTATTAATTGCTACCAAGTTGATTGATACCCCGGAAGCTAGACAAGAATAAATTGAATACTTCCTCGAGGCTCGGCACCACCGCAGCCGGGGCGGTGGCATGGCGTGGGGCAGCCGGGGCCGATGTCGTTAAATGTAGGTAGGCACTATCATAGATAGGTGATGCTTTTAGATGTTATTTAAGCTACCTACATTATGAAAAACAATTTTTATAATAATCAGTATGTGTTACCCACCTTTACCTACAGTCCTCACCAAACTTATTGTCCAGCTTGAAGTTGGCAGGAGCCAGCGGTGCAGGTCTGACAGCCGACAGGTAATAGGTATTGCATAGTCGCAACGTAGGTATACCTACCTAAAATAAAAATACTGGAACTGGTTTTATAAGTTTTTTTATTGTAACTAGTTTGACTAGTAGCCGACCAGCACGGCGGCGCCGACCCTTGCACTTAGCACATGCCTATCAGGAGCGAGATTTTGTTTCTGCGC
Source organism: Acronicta psi (assembly GCA_946251955.1). Classification (NCBI taxonomy): domain Eukaryota; kingdom Metazoa; phylum Arthropoda; class Insecta; order Lepidoptera; family Noctuidae; genus Acronicta; species Acronicta psi. The sequence continues at coordinate 170,235 of OX276475.1, read as the reverse complement.
CCTTTGGTTTGGTATGGCCTGTGGTATGGGCTAACTTCAACCCGGCCGTAAAAATCGGAGAAAGAAAATATTAGATTTTAATAAATAAAAACGAAAGATTAAGAGTCGTAGGCTGTCGTTTTAAATCATTTTGATCCAGTATTGACAATAAGTTTGGCGAGAACTGTATCTCGACCTAGAAGCAACCTACGAATCTTTCAGCGTCGCTATTATTTTAAAAACAGATCTGGCAGAACTGCCCCTGCGCTCCTCAAAGGGCGCCATTATTTTTTTTATTAGTCATTAGGTTTTTTTTTGCGCTGGAAATAGTTTTTGTCATTTGGCTTTAGGCTCGCTTCGCCACCTGGCGCCTAGAGCGACCGCTCCTGTTCCGCACTACCCCAGGGCCGGCGCTGAACGCGACACCAATAGCCAATAGTTAGTTGGGTTCTTTTGAATCGAATATAACGTTTCCCTTTTGGTTGTAACAAAAAGCAATCGTCTACTCGTGATTAATGTTAATAGTGTAGCTTTATAGGAAGGTACTCAGTTTTAAATAGGAATTAAAAGTTATTGTGTAGATAAGAGGTATTAAATGGAAACCTGGGACTACCTAGGTACTACGAAAATATAAATTTGCATCGAAACGAACCAACGACCAAATTGTTGTGTTAAAAAATATTTTTTGTCAAACTACTAAATAAATATCGCTATGTGTTTAATTTCAGCGACAAAATCTGACATAATTATACAGTTAGGCGTATTTTTGTAAAATGCCTCACTATATAAACTAACTAAATGAAATCGATCGTCGAGTCTAGAGATGGGCAAATGCCCGGGCATTTTTGGCAAATTGGGAATAATTGCCAAATATAAGTGCTCGATAAATTCCTGCCCTTGTGTTTATTAGAGTAGTGAAATTAATTTATACGTTTAATTTTTAGTAAATTTATTATATTATTATGTATTGTGGTTTTATGAGATAATTTATTTTTATTCATAGAACGAACCAATAATGGCAGTAAATTGAATATTCCCGCCACGTTTTAATTTACATTTTTATTTGTAGGTTAATATTGTACCTTTCTGGTGTTTGTATGTTCTTTATATTGACATTAAAATGTTTAAAAATATTTACAAATAAAGGGATTGGAAATTAATACAATAATTATAAGATTACATTTTACAATTTTGATCATATTTATGCCAAAATATTTTTTGACTCTCAATAACATATTATGCGCTAGTTGAAGAACATAGCAGAAGAAGATAGCATAGAATAGCATAGAAGAATCTAACAGGCCGTTTTGGTTGCGCAGTGTACAATTATTAACCTGAACAACCCATTGAGTGCATTGAGACGGCTAACTCAATCCGGCCAGATTATGCCGGGTGTATTGTAACGACGTAGGTAGACTTTATGACGTAATATTAGCACCAAAATCACCTAGGTAGGTACATAACTTAAATCCTTATGTAAACATTTATCGTCGATAACAAATCAATCTATTTTCGTGTTCTAAAACTAAAATAACTTAGTAGACTAACGGTTTTTCTTCCTTTTAAAAAAATGTTTTTTAGCTTTAATAACGACTTAAATTAAAATTTATTTAGCACCACATTTTCTTCTGCCTTGTAATTGGGAACTTATTCAAAATTCCAGGATTTTTCCTTTTTTTCCCGCCATGAACACTTTATCCATCTCTAGTCCAGTCCGAAACACTTGTAGGTACACACCAAATACATAGGTAGGTATATCTACGGTGGAAAGGAAAAACAAATAAAACGACACTGGTCTAAAAGAGTTACAGGTAGTAGGTAACCTACCTACCTACTAAAATGGGATATTTTAAAAATACACTCCCTTCAAACGACGTTTTTGACCGTGACACATTATCTACATGATGAAATTTTAATAATCTAAATAAACGAGTTCAATTAAATCAATTCCTATCCTAAAATTGCATTAAATTTTAATTTTAGCATATTTAAGGTCTAAAACTATTTTACCGATCTAAAAAAATTAACAGGCATAAAAGTTTCTTCTGTATTGTTTTTTCATCGAAGTGTTAAAAAGCATTTTTCCTTTACTTATTTTTTTAATTAGATTTAATATTTAATTAAAATAATCTTACCCTCGAATTTTTATGAAGATTTGGTGAATGAATTAATTTATCCTTCCAATTTTTTTTTCTCAAAGGCTTAAGAATTGTTTTTCCCTGCTTATTCAAAATCGGAGAAAGAAAATTATTGGACTATTAATTATAAACGAACGCCCAAGTTTATCCTTTAATGTTTATCCTGTAAGGTTATCCTTTTAAATCATTTAAATCCAATAGGTATTTTTCTTTCTCCGATTTTTACGGCCGGGTTGAAGTTAGTTCGTGCCAGCTTCAAGTCGGACAATAAGTCTGTGTAAGTAAGTAATAAGTTACACCATAGATCAAAGTTACGCCACATCCAGCAGCATCGCAGCTCAAGAGAAAGAAAGGTTGTGTCAATATAGAATCGCTCGCTCTTCATGAGACAACAGTAACTAAAGGCAGTAACTAACTGTAATTACCTTTCTAACCTAACTTGTCCCAGGTAGGGTACCCAAACTTTCGAACTCGCTTCGACACAAGTAAAACTGGATGTAGCAATAAACAAACCGCAATTAACTACCCTTCTAATAACTTACTATTGTATTAGTAAGAAGGGAGATCAATTTAACAGTATTACTACTGGTAGGTAATCTGTCCATCGGAAAAAAATCAATTAATGATGTTTATTTCTTTGTATGCTTTTTCAATAGTTTTTGTTCACATTATTTTTATCGTGCTCACAGTTTTGCTCATATCTCCCTACTAGCCCGGGGCGCTGAATCGTAATACGCCATACATATTTATGTACCGTGCCTACCTACTAAAGACATTTTGTAATGAAACTCTTCGACTCATTCCTCATTGGACAAGTGTCACAAACACTGCGATGATCATTGCATTTAATTCCCAGGTTGAGCAGTACCATTGGGTTTTTCTGTTTGGAAATTTTCAGAAACAGGCTGGCCCCTGCTCACAATTGCACACTGCTGTGCGCCAGGTCATGCTGACGTAGGTACCTACACTGGCTCATACAGATACCTAATACCTGTAGTAATTTTTATATTTGTATGTAATAAAAAATATATATGTTAGCTTACTCTCTTTATTTTATCTGTCTTTTTTATACGAAATAAATTGTTAGGTATGTATCGACCATTTTTAAGAAAAAAAAGATAGGTTTACGTTGTAAAAAAAACGAGCCATGTAGATAAATAGTTGACAAGGTAATATGCAATAAGTAGGTACTGTGGTGAGTGGCGCGCACGAGGCGTGCGCACAATTTTATTATGATACGTACGCAGGTAACCATGTTTTGCTTATCAGACTTACTTGCAAATATTTTTTACATAGGAGACGTATGCCTGCGCCTCGTACGCCACTATTTATTTTAGTGCTGTGCCCTCCGCATAGCAAGTACTGAGCTGGTTTCCTTGCCACACAGTTATCATTTTGTAAGTTTTTTTGTTATTGTATTATGTGTGGCTATTAAGTGCTGGTGTGCCAGGAAGACCTGTCAGTCCCTCAGATGATCAGATCCCTTGAGGCGTGCTCGATGTGAGAACTTTAGGTAACTACCGATGCAGAGGTGACTTGACCTACAGTTCCCGCCAATCTTACTGTCCGGCTTGAAGTTGGCACGAGCTAACTTCACCCCGGCCGTAAAAATCGGAGAAAAATATTGGATTAAAATGATTTAAAACGATAGCCTACGACTTGAGCTTTCGTTTTTATTTAAGTAATTATAGTCGAATATTTCGACGGCCTCGTTGGTCTAGTGGTCCCAAGCGCGGCTGATACGCTAGAGCGATTATTACCGCTATCCCCCACAGATGGACAGTAACACAAGCTTTTCATTTGTCCATTTACAAATTTCATTTGGGTGGAAAACAAACTGAAAATATTTTCTCTAAGTTTTTTGAGCTTTCGTTGCAATGATTTATAGCATTTTCCGCATGAAATAACACTTAAAGTGTGAAATTTGTATGCTTTTTATATGTATATTTGTATTGAATGTACTCTTCAAAATACATAAAATATGTAAAATAAACGGCACACATGTATTTTGAAGAGTAAATTCATCCTGTAGCAACACATTCTCAGTAGGTAGGTACACTGTTCTTTTCGTATTATGGAAGGGGCCGAGCCGAACACGTCAGGCTGGCCCGGCCACCAAAAAGTGCCTCAAACGTCTTAACCAGAGCGGTACAAACAAAAGGAAGTAAGTACAAATGATCGCCAAGAGTACATTCGATTGATATGCATTTCATGCTCTAAAGTTCGGGGGCCGGGCCAGCCTGATGGACATCCAAACATAGCTGCTATAAAATCATCTTTCAGGTTTTCTACATTTTTCTTTCTTCCATTCCTATTCCAAATGAAATTAATGCATAGGACTAACTCCATTAACATCCTTCATATAACAAACAGTAAGTAGTATTTAATTTTAAAGTGATTTTTGTGAGTTGCCGATGGTTATACAGGCTGACCCATTTACAGGGATCAACATTTTTTTTGGATTTAGACATCCCTATGGTTAATCTAAATGCAACATAATTAAATATGTTCCGCGAAAGTCAGTAGTTTAGGAGGTATGAATTTTAAATTTATTTTCTTAAAATCTCTACTTTAGCCTTTAGTTTGAAAGTGATTGCACTAAATCGAATCAAATTTGGTGTGTAAGTACCATAGAGATGTAACCACGAAGCAATAAGGTATTTTTGAGATAATTGTTAAATCGTATTATGAATTAAGACTTTTTAGTGAACTATTTGCAATTTTTTTATAGCAACGCATAATTTTCAAAAAATTCTGGTGAAAAAAAAATGTTCTACACCAAATTTGCTTATGGTTGTAGAAAAGTGTGAGGATAGCATAAATAAAAAAATATTGCGGTGTAACTCAAGCAAGTTCTTCAGAAATTAGCACAGATATGCACTACTATTTAAATGGTATATTACTTTATACGCTTAATTTAAAAACTCAGTGCTTTCTACTACAACTGAGATAATATTGTTAATTATTACGTCAAAAATAATAAAACGCGTTACTGATCGCCACTGGTGGACAACGAGAACATTGTTTCATTGTCCTTCAGACGTGACCAACGGTAATGTATTAAAAGAGTGGTGTCACTGTCCACCAGTGGTGCCCAAGGGCAACAAATTAAAAGCTTGTGTTACTGTCAGCCTATCGGGGACAGCGAGAATAATTTTTAAAAATTGTGTCTCTGTCCACCAGTGAGGGTCAAACTGGTGGGGGACAGTTTGAATAATCGCGCTTGAGGTCCTGGGTTCGATCCCCGGGTCGAGCAGTGTTGTTGGATTTTCTATGAAATTCCAGTAGCAGCTCGGAGTCTGGATTTCGGCCCGGTTGATAGCAATAAATAAAAATTTTAGGGACATTTTAACAGCACCATCTAGTCCCAAACTAAGCAGAGCTTGTACTATGGGTATTAGACAGTGGATATAATACTTATATACTTTTTTTTTGTAAATACATACTTATCATACATAGGAAACACCCAGACAAACACAAACAGTTAAGTTCATTACAATAAATGTTTGTGTCTTGTGGGAATCGAACCCACGACCTCGTGATTAGCAGTCCGGTACTCGAACCACTAGACCACAGACGTCGTCAAAAGCAATAGGTTCGCCCCCTATTACATGAGACCTAAACATACTGGCGAAATGTGGGTGTACATTAGCAAGCATCTGCTTAACCCTTCGGGGAATACAGGCGTGATGGTATGTGGTCCAATGTTGTTCCTTCTACGATTTTTACGGCCGGGTTGAAGTTAGCTTGTGCCAACTTCAAGCCGGACAATAAGATTGTCAAACGCGGGTGTTGGGATAAGCCAATAGCGTGGCGCTGGAGACAAGCTGAGCCGACCCGTCGTTTACATCCTTATGCCACAGAGTTTAGCATGTTGTTACTCATGTGCTTAGGCCGTTGAAATAAAACTACTTTTTTACGGATTTTATCGAGTTATATAAATTATTACTTAGCTTTCCACCAGCGGCTTCTCCCGCGTGGTCTTTTACATTATAGCCTATGTTACCCAGGAAAGATGTAGCTTTCTAATGGTGAATTCAAGAATTCCAGTACTTTTTGAGTTTACTCATTACAAATCTTTTTTGTTTATAATGTTAGTATTGATAATTTAGATCCCGACGTTTCGGATCCTTTACATTTAGAGCTTCCATGGTCACAGGCAGGCAGGCGTATTTACGTCGGGATCTAAATTATGATGTATCGCGATAAAATCCCTAAAAATAGTTTTATTTCAATGTCTGATATTCGCGTACCTAAGTGTCAGAAACCAGTATGTTATCATATTCCAACTAATTCCGTCTCGAGAATTGCGAGGAGAGGGGAGTAGACCCTAAGTTGACATATCACGGCGTCACCGCGTTCATGACTAAGGCTGATATTCAGAGACGATGCTCAGCATAAAGTAAGGCTTCCGTATGTCAAATTTGTATTACAATTTGACGTACGGAAGCGTAAGTTCATGCCTTACTCTACGCTGAGCATCGTCTCTGAATATTAGCCTAAGGCTGATATTCAGAAACGAAACTCAACATGAACTTATGCTTCCGTATGTCAAATTTGTATGACAATTTGACATACGGGAGCGTAAGTTCATGCTGAGTCTCTTCTCTGAATCTCAGCCTTAGGCTAATATTCAGAAACGAGACTCAACATGAACTTATGCTTCCTTATGTCAAATTTGTATGACAATTTGACATACGGGAGCCTAAGTTTATGCTTAGCATCGTCTCTGAATCTCAGCCTGAGTCTCTTGGTCTGAGGCGATGTAAACATGATGCATCGGTCGATCGGAACTAGTCACGACGGTGTTCGCAGTTTTTACTTTTTTAGATCAAAGCACTATATAATAAATAATTTTAATACAATGTGTTAGCTTTTTTATTATATCCCATTTCACCTTATAGTTATAAACCTTAAACCACAAATTTTGTTGTGGAAAATTATAAATATAACTTTTTTGAATAATGAATAATGAGGCTGATATTCAGAGATGAAACTAGGCATAAACTTAGGCTCCCGTATGTCAATTTGACATACGGAAGCATTACTTTACGTTTAGCATCGTCTCTGAATATTAGCCTTAATTCATTTGCTTCCGGAGATTGACAGATTTACAACGCAGGATAAACATGTTAAATATTACCACCTCAATATGATTTCTTGGTATTTCTCTACGCGATCAAATAGAATAGAAGAACCAAAGTTGCCGACATAGGTAGCTCAAAGTATAAGCAAACTGAAGTGGCAGTGGGCGGGGCCCATAGCTCGTAGAACTGATGGCCGTTGGGGCAGAAAAGTTCTCGAGTGGAGACCACGCACCGGAAACCACAGAGTAGAACGGCCTCCAACGAGATGGACGGATGACCTGATAAAGGTCGCTGGAAGTCGTTGGATGCAGGTGGCAGGCATGTTGCATATAACCAGTCCTTGTAGAAGTCTATTGGGGAAGAACTTTGTTCATCAGTGGACCTGAGTAGGCTAGTTATTAGACTATTTCATAAAAATAAATCTAAAATGTGCGCCTGTAAAAATTTCGCATGGGAACTCGGGACTTTCAATTGAACCCTGTTATTTTTGTGGAACCAATAACTCGAAAACTAAATTTAAAAAAAGGCAACATGACCGGGCTCGGGCTCTATATATACATATTATATATTATGCATACCGGTCAGAAATTCACTTACCTATCCTACGGCTGTTTAATTCTCTAGCTCATCCCGCCACGTTCTTTTGGGCCTGCCGCGATGTCGGATCTAAGCCTAATATTCACAGACGACGCTAAGCGTAAACTTACGCTTCCGTATATCAAAATGTAATACTTTGACATACAGAAGCGTACTTTACGCTTAGCGTCGTCTCTGAATATTAGTCTTAGGCTAATATTCAGAGACGATGAGTCATCAGCGTAAAGTAAGGCTTGCGTATGTCAAATTTGAATCTCAGCCTTAGTTCTGTCACGTTGACCCTTCGATCAATAATAGTACTAGATACAGGATCAGGAACAAAATTAGGTCGCAAAAGTGGCCACATTTGCACACAAGTAAACATTTTAATTTCTTATAAAAATATCTAATAATATAAACAGCTTCTGTTTATTAAAAACCATAATACTAGAATTGAATTTGAATTCATAAAGTTCAATTAGGTACCATTGCAAAATAATATTAGTTAGTCGATTTATAACGAATGTGAATTTGACTAGTTTCTTGAAATTTTAAATACAAATACCTAAATACGGTCGTATTCTCGATGACTCAGTAGAAATATTGGTTCTATTTAAGACTTTTTGATGTGTCGTGTCCGTAAACAAAGAACTACGGGTTTACGGTCGTGTCGTGTCGTGATTGGGGCTTCATCCGTTAGGGATACTCTTCGGTCAATAATAGCACTAGATACAGGATCAGAAACAACACATTAAGTCGCAAGTGGCCACATTTGCACACAAGTAAACATCTAAATTTCTTAGAAAAATATCTAATAATATAAACAAATTCGGTTTATTAAAAACCTTACATACTTGAACATAAATTTCAATTACCATTGCAAAATAATATTTATTTAAGTCCTTTCATCTGAGAAAGGTAAAAAGCAATAAATTTAAAATGTCGCTTACAAATAAAAGGCATTATTACAAAAAATATTTATTCTAAAATTAAACTTAAAGTCTATGTATTAAGGATAATAATATTGTAGACAATTCCGTGCTTACTCTATTTTGAAACGAGACGCAGTAATTAAAAAATAGAATCTTAATTAAAATAGTCGATGTTTGTTACAATAGTTGGTGCGCTGCGTATAGCAAACATTGGCCCAACACGTTATTTTGCACATTTTTTTAAGGCAGACTGCGGCATTTCGACGTCCTAACGTTGGCTATGATTGGACGATACTAATTTGAAATAAGACCACAAAAGTATTTGTGGTCTTATTTTTCGGGCCGTTTTAGAAGCGCACATCGGAAATCTAGTACCTACTATTATTGATCGAAGCGTTGACCAGCAAAATCATATTATTACAGTTCGCGCCAAACTTATTGTCCGGGTTGAAGTTGGCATTAGCTAACTTTAACCCGGCCGTAAAAATCGGAGAAAGAAAAATATTAGATTGTAATAAATAAAAACGAAAGCTCAAGTCGTTATCTGTCGTTATAAATTATTTTAATAAAATATTTTTCTTTCTCCGATTTTTACGGCCGGGTTAGTTAGCTAGCGCGAACTTCAACCCGGACAATAAGTTTGGCGCGAACTGTACCTAAGTATGTATTTTGTAGAGATGGGTAGATCCGCAATTTTAACGGAGTCGGATCCCGATGCAGATCCAGCTCTGCGGAAACGTATTCTGGATTCATATCCGCCGGACCTGTATGGATCATGCGCACATTGCGCACTGCGTTTGGCCCTGTTGAATGATGAATCAGGGATAGCTCCTCTGATTAAAGGAACTACCTAACGGATACATGACATTATTGGAATATTGTCTGTAGGTCTAGGTAGATAAGAAAATTATTTTCAATTTAACTGTTTTAGCAATACCCAAATAATTTATGTAATGAAATGATATTAATGTCAAAAAGCGCGCCAATCCGCCGGAGTGCAATCAAGCACCACACCGCCTCTGGCCTCTTCTCTTCCGCTCTATCGTTCCCAAACGAGCGGGACCGCAATACCGCATTTCGTTACAAATCCGAGCGAGCTGCGGCGCTGTTACGTGTCCGGTGAAACGTGTCCGACCTGAAGTTGGATATGCAACACTTAAAAACGCAATGGAAACTGTTCCGAGGTACCGATTCCATCCGGACCTACACATCTCTAGTATTTTGTTTATTCCGGTCAATTTGAGCGTCTAACCTAGTCTAAAATTGTTATAAAAAAAACATTGTACTAGTGTTACCATCATCAATTTTAAAGTGTCGCTGACCCTGGCTTGGCCACAATCAGGGATTTTTATTTTGACGACGTAAAAATTTAGTCGGAATTAGTCGCCAAATATTAGATTTAGTTGGTCACCGGTTCAAAAGTTTTAAGGGTTTATAGGTGGCCGTGCCAGAGTCAGCCTCCCCAGCTTGGCCACATTTATATCTCGCAAACTAGGGCACCTAGCGAAGATCTGTTTTCTTCCAGAATTAGTCGCTATTTAGTCGAAATTAGTCGTCAAATATCAGATTTAGTCGGGTCTTAGTTTAGAAGATATTGTGATTTTAGTTTTGAAGGTATAGTCCAAGAGCTAGATCGAATTAATGTGCAATATAAGTAGGTACTTGTACTAGAAAAGTCAGAGAGATAAATTCTCAATTAAATATACTTGTTTTTATGTTATTACAAGTTTGTGTAGGTATATTACAATTTAACGAGTTGCTTAAACTTCTTTGGAAATAATAAACATGAGGTCAAGATATTGTACAGTCGCATGCAACTGTTTTACCAAATTATAACATTAAGCTCTAATTTACGTTAGAAAAATAAAACTACTGTTGGCAAAATAAGAACATAATATGGTTTATGTACCTATCAAATACGTTAAAATTATCGTACCTTTGGTAAACTGTTTAAAACACTTAAAAGTTGAAAACAGCTACAATACCTACGTTACATAAAAAAAAATACATCATCATCATCATGTCAGCCAAAAGAGGTCCACTGCTGAACAAAGGCCTCCCCCATTTACTTCCACAGGGACCGGACGCATGCTAACTGCATCCAGCGACTTCCAGCAACCTTTACCAGGTCATCGGTCCATCTCGTTGGAGGCCGTCCCACGCTGCGCTTTCCGGTGCGTGGTCTCCACTCGAGAACCTTTCTGCCTCAGCGGCCATCAGTTCTACGAGCTATGTGCCCCGCCCATTGCCACTTTAGCTTGCTAATCCTTTCAGCTATGTCGAAAAAATACACCAATATAATATTATACCAAATTTAAAAGCTCTATAACAAATAAGAAGTAGGATGAAATGATCTCTTCTTCACTCTACACCTGTATTATCAGTTTGGTTGTTGCCTCCCCAGCTCGGCCACATTTATATCTCGGAAACTAGGGCACCTAGTGAAGATCTGTTTTCTTCCAGATTTAGTCGCTATTTGGTCGAAATTAGTCGTCAAATCTCAGATTTGGTCGGGTCTTAGTTTAGAAGATATTTTGAATTTCATTTTGAAGGTATAGTCCAAGAGCTTGATCGAATTAATATGTGTAATATATGTACGTACTTCTACTAGAAAAGCCAGAAAGAGATAAATTCTCATTAAAATATTTGTTTTTATGTTATTACAAGTTATATGTGTAGGTATATTACAAGTTTACGAGTGGCTTAAATTCTTTGAAAATAATAAACATGATGTCAAGATTAGGGCATCGATAACCGGACCTTTTTTGGAACCGGTTCTTTGGTGACCGTCAGGATGGCTGGACCAAACGAGATACTTACATGAGACCATGTGCATTATTTAGTACCTATTTGGTACTATTTAGTACCTTTAATGATATATTTAGTACCTTTGCGATACGAAAAATATCAACGAAACAAAGTGGCCAGCCATTCTGACGTCAGGTTGGCTGGCCACTTTCAAGTTCTCATACTTTCAGTGTTTTATTGACCGCGTAGTTAATGTAAATATTTAGTACCTATTTGGTACCTCAACAAATATTTTTTCCACAACTATAAGAAGCTCTTATAAAAAGTTATTAATAAAAGTTATTAAAACGCCTGTACCTAAATTAGTTACGCCTTTTCTCTGAATAATTGCTAACAATGTTTTACAGGCGCTTAGTGGCTTACGAACAACTTGTTCAGGGCGGCAGTTTTACACAACATATTTACATGAGACCATGTGCACAATTTAGTACCTATTTGCTACTATTTAGTACCTTAATAAAATATTTGGTACCTTTGCGTTAAGAAATATATCAACGAAATAAAAAATTGTGATCGCAGGTTTGTTGATCACTAACAAGTTCTAATAGTTTTAGCGTTGTATTAACTGCGTTGTTTACTACCTGTTTGGTACCCTTACATATATTTTATTTTCCACAACATAAGGAAGCTGAACGCCTGTACATAAATGATTTACGTTTCTTCTTAGAATAATTTCTAACAATACTTTTACAGGCGCTTAGTGGCTTATGTACAAGTTGTTTCTGGATTGTAGAGATGATTGCATGCCAAACGAAACATACATTATTATTCAATAACTGAACTTAAACATTACTTCAACTTATATAAACTATATAATATATATATATATATTATATTTTATTTCGATACCCTACTTAAAAGGTTTTTTAATAACGTTCTAGCCTACTACTACCCGTCCTAGCTTCACACACACAGCCTACCACGTCATGTTTCATTTTTCATACAACTTTAGTATTTATATACAGCTTCAGCTACCCTAGTATTTTCTATTGGATTACCGAAGTTTGTCAACCAGTTTTCAGTACTTTGCAGAAGCCCTTAATAAAATTGTCTGATAGAGATTTCTGCAAACTGCTCTTCATTTACTTCATCTGTTCCCAGTATTTCCCATCCGACTAGTGCATATATTCGTCTTACGAACCCGTGTCCTCGTGCCATCAAGACAAGTCTTATGATGTATCATTTATCTGAATCGGCTAAGCCGTTAAGTAGTTACGAGCGGACATAGGAACGGACATACATACATACACGTCAAACACATAACCCTCCTTCGGCAGTCAGGTAAAAAACAAACCTTTAAAGTAAGGTATCAATCAAAATCAAAAATAAAATACATATAATATACAGCGTGGGTAAAAAATCGTGGATCAAACGAAACAGGGCGGTAGTTGGGGTTATTTGCAAAAAAAAAATATATCTGGGGCAGAGCTCTAACTTGATTTCCTTAAAAGTTATGACTATTTGAGTGTTTTTGTTGGATAGCTCATTTATCGGGGAAGGCTATAGGATATATACCATCACGCTACGACTAATAGGAGCGGAGTAGCAACGAAAAATGTTGCAGAAACGGGGAAAAAAGTTATCAAGACCACGCGGGCGAAGCTGCTGGCGGGAAGCTAGATAAATAATAAATTGGTATTTTTTTTTATCGTTGATGGGTTTGCGCTTTTTTACGTAAGTTTCACTTGTAGGTATTTTTCGTTTGACAGCCAATCATCTCTAGAATTCAGAAACAACTTGTATATAAGCCACTAAGCGCCTGTAAAAGTATTGTTAGAAATTATTCTAAGAAGAAACGTAAATCATTTATGTACAGGCGTTCAGCTTCCTTATGTTGTGGAAAATAAAATATATGTAAGGGTACCAAACAGGTAGTAAACAACGCAGTTAATACAACGCTAAAACTATTAGAACTTGTTAGTGATCAACAAACCTGCGATCACAATTTTTTATTTCGTTGATATATTTCTTAACGCAAAGGTACCAAATATTTTATTAAGGTACTAAATAGTAGCAAATAGGTACTAAATTGTGCACATGGTCTCATGTAAATATGTTGTGTAAAACTGCCGCCCTGAACAAGTTGTTCGTAAGCCACTAAGCGCCTGTAAAACATTGTTAGCAATTATTCAGAGAAAAGGCGTAACTAATTTAGGTACAGGCGTTTAAATAACCTTTATTAATAACTTTTTATAAGAGCTTCTTATAGTTGTGGAAAAAATATATGTTGAGGTACCAAATAGGTACTAAATATTTACATTAACTACGCGGTCAATAAAACACTGAAAGTATGAGAACTTGAAAGTGGCCAGCCAACCTGACGTCAGAATGGCTGGCCACTTTGTTTCGTTGATATTTTTCGTATCGCAAAGGTACTAAATATATCATTAAAGGTACTAAATAGTACCAAATAGGTACTAAATAATGCACATGGTCTCATGTAAATATCTCGTTTGGTCCAGCCATCCTGACGGTCACGGTTCTTTGGGTTCCGTTCCTAATTCAGAATTTCATTAGGTATCGATTTTTTGTAGCCATCTGAACTTGGTCGGGTTATGTACGTTTACGATGCTTCGTCAGTATTATAATTGTTTTTCTTTAATTACTGAATTTAATTACATGAAATTTTGCATGTGAATAGTTGAATGAATACACTAATTATTGGCATACATTTTACCATGCAATTCCCATAGAACGTCGTGATATTTGACTGCTTTGTAAACAGTGATCTATTCATGGTAAATTGTCCTATAACTCTTTAATTACTAACGGAACATCATTGATACTTGGCAACATGTTGCAGACACTTACAAGGTTTGTATAAACGTGAAAATCTAGACCCCAAAGTGCATACTTTAAGAACTAAGACCTAATCAGCGTATTTTACGTTTATATTTTTATCTTTTAAGCCCTACGTTTTTTTCTAAATCTGTTTTTTAAACAAATATACACAAATTCAAAACAATGTATGTAAAAATCTACAGCTCTCTATGTAAGCGCTTTATATGAAAACTAGCTAATGGCCAAACGTTCGCGTAGCGGAAACTTGAATTTCTCCGAAGTTTATGCATGCACTAATTTTATTCATACATACACAAATTACACACAAATTTTTGGACACATCTTTTTCTTCTAAAGTCTATGGATTAAAAAGAGTTCCGCCAGGACAACGTTCGCCCAGCGGAATCAGTTTTTGGTGAATTTCTCAACAATGGCTGCGTGCACATTTTTTTTTTTACCATACACAATTATACGACGTCATACACTAAATATCTGCATAATTAAAATCTTTAAATTCAACAACATTCCGCTGCGCGAACGCACACGGCCAAGCCAGGGTCAGCCACACCAATTTAGATAAATGACACCTCATTAAATTAGTCTTGATGGCATGAGTTTCACGGGTACATGAAATTTCATTTAATAATTGATTTTTGTATTCTTTACTGGTCAAAGGAAAAAAATATTTAAAGAAATATTTTGTTCATATTATTCGTAACCTTCGATCTAGCTCTTGGACTATATCCCTTCAAAATTAAAATCACAATATCTTCTAAACTAAGACCAGACTAAATCTGATATTTGGCGACTCTAATTTCGACTAAATCTGGAAGAAAACAGACCTTCGCTAGGTGCCTTAGTTTTTGAGATATGTGGTCAAGCTGGGGAGGCTGACCCCAGCACGGCCACTTATAAACCCTTATAACTTTTGAACCGGTGACCGACTAAATCTGATATTTGGAGACTAATTTCGACTAAATCTGGAAGATAACAGATCTTCGCTAGGTACCTTACGTTTCCGAGGTATAAATGTGTTGGCCATATTTGGCGACTAATTTCGACTAAATTTTTACGCCATCAAAATTAAAATCCTTGATTGTGGGTCAGCCACACAACGGACACCAGTCACAATTTATTCCGGTATAAAGATTTATTCTCTGTGGAATATTATTTAGTCAATTGAATGAAAACCAGTTTATAATTTATTATTTAATAAAAAAATAATTACAAAGACAAGATGGATGGACTGTGTGATAAAATATTGGCTACAGAGGAAGAGAATAAAGCATACTGCGGTCTGCGCTCAATCCCAAGTATAGTCTGCACGGTACTAGGTAGTTGCCGCGCCTTATGTAGAGCGGCGGGACGGAGGGGCGGGGGCGCTTGCTTTTGTTCACAATAAACCACCGCCTCACCCCCGTCCCTACCTAAGGCACGGACAACTATTTCCGCGTGGACAGGACAAGGACAGGAGTCAGGAGGATAAACACGGCGTTGTGTAAACAGTGACAGATTGATTGTTCACCTTTTAGGTGTCGATTGTGAGTTAACGATTTTTGCAGCAATGGAATGTGATTACTTTTGAAGAAAAACTTCTCGAGGTTTTAGATGGCCACAGTTGACTTATACTGCAAATGCCGCTGTATATCGAAATAAAAAAATTAAATGCTCACACAATTTTTCCATACCTTCTTATCTTTGAGATGTCAATCTTCATATAAATGAGACAAACTCAAGACTTTCTAAGTCGTTGTGATAATAATTACACATTTAACACAATATTAAATCATATCACAATACAAATAACATTTTGGAGACATTGTTATTTCACTATTACTTCATTTTCTTCTCATACACAGTAACATTACTTGCTTCTTACTATAGGTAGCCTTATAGGAAAGTCAAAATGCTTTATAAACACGTTTAAATTATACACAAAGAAAACCGGCGAACATCGGTATAGTTCGGCGTGCGTCACGTGGCGTAGTGCGGCGCTTGCGGCGGCAGCTCGTCCCGCTCGGCGGCGAGCGGCGCGTGCGGCGGCGGCAGCTCGTCCAGCTCGTCGGCGGGCGGCGCGTGCAACGGCCGCAGTGCCTCGCGCAGCTCCACGTAGCGCCGCTTGAACTGCAGCCCGCAGCCGCGCGAGCGCCGGAACTCCAGCAGCGTGCGCGCGCCGCAGCGCATCGCCCACGCGCGCATCTTTAGCTCCGCGCCGCATTCGATCGCCAACTACGAAACACGATACCAAGTGAGTCGTGTGCCAGCGGCGCAGCGGCGCAGCGCGGCGGGCGCGGCACTGACCAGGCGCGGGTGCAGGCGGCGCCACACGTAGCCGCGCTCGCTCGCCGCGGCGGCCAGCGCCCGCAGCGCGGCGGGCTCGTCGGCGCGCAGCCACACGCGCGTGAGGCGGCGGCCCAGCGGCGCGGCGGGCGAGCCCAGCAGCAGGTCGTCGGCGTGCGCGGGCTGCGAGTAGCTGATGAGCGCGTCCATGTCGGCGGCGGACAGCTGGCCGGCCGCCGCGGCCTCGCTCGCGGCCTCGCCCGCGGCCTCGCCCGGCGCCGGCTGCGAGCGCCACGCGCGCGCCGCGCCCTCTGTCGATAGAAACCATACAAAAATTCCTCTCGTCGCAATTCCGACAACGTACGCCAGTAGAACCCCTTCGAGGAATACAGAAATATACGATTTTAAACATCAAAAGCCACAGGCAGTAACAGCTTCAGGATAATAGAAATTCATAAAAATATTTAACAAAAGAAATTTAAAACTAAAGGAAAATAATTAACTAATTACAAGATAAAGACAATACAAGTATTTGGAACGAGTTTAAAACAACAAATCTCATTCAAGACTCCCAACTACTGACAGTCCTCAACAATGACAGAAAAAGAAGAATACAATTTTGGTGAACTTCACGAATTTGAACTTACATGCGAAAAAGTAAAACTAGGAAATAATTACTAGTAAATTAGTTTATATTCTCTGTCTGAAATAGTATGTTTATCCTAGACGACAATTATGTTCTGTTTAGATAAAATGGCAGGGAAACATTGTGTGTAATGATGCAGTGGACTTCGGCTATTCAGTGGGCGTTTGTTACCAGTCTTACCCCGTACTGTTCGTTAATTTGGAATAGTGCCAGTGTATGCAGTTAGGCGTGCGACATACTGAACTTAGATTTGTATAGTTATATGAAAACACATTATAAAACCGTATTATGATACAAAACAAAAACACAGACGTGAAGACGGAGACTTGGAGCCGGTGCGAAGATTGAGCGTCGGCGCGGTGCTTTGGTAATCTAGCTTTATGAGCCTTTCACACGTCACGGAGCTAAATCGCCAAAGAGCCGCGCCGCGCTTGCCGAGCTCGAGCCGCAGCGCTGCAGCGGCGGCGAGGTGGCGCGAGCCGAGCCCGAGCCGTGCTGAGGCACCAGGCGGCTCCGAGACCGGGCCACTCAGAGTCACCTAGTACCTGACACGGCCGCGCCGGCGGGCGAGCTGGGGGCTGGGGGCGGGGGAGGGGGTGGGGGGGCACTCACCGGCGGCGGGCTCGCGCATCCAGGAGTGCTCCTGCAGCGCCGCCAGCGAGGCGCGGCGCGCGGCGTCGGGCTGCAGCGCGCGCCGCAGCAGCGCCAGCGCGCCCGCGCTCAGCTTGCGCCACGGCCCGGCCGGCGCCGCGCTGCCCGCGCCCTCCGCCCACGCCGCCCACGCCGCGTAGCGCGCGTCCGACGAGCACGCGCGCTCCCACGGCAACTCTTCAACATACACGACGGTGAGTCAGTAACGCGGTAGACGCCACACGTACACGCGAGCGGCTTACCGGACGACGACGGGACTTCCGCTGGGAGTGCCGCGACTCGTAACTTCGGTACCATAACTTTAGGGTCTGCGAACACGCCTACAGCTAGGATACCAAAGAGACGAGCCGCGACGGTCGGGCGGCGCGACGGGGGCGGGGCGGGGCGGGGCGCGGGCGCACTCACCGCCGGCCAGCATGGCGAGCAGCACGAGCGCGGCGGCCCACACGTCGGCGGGCGGCGCGCGGTAGGGCCGGCGCGGCGCGCGCAGCACCTCGGGCGCGGCGTAGGGCGCGGTGCCGCACACGCGCGCCAGCAGCCGCTCGCGCGCGCCGTGCCTGCAACACGCCGCACTGCACTATCCGCGCGCTCTGCCTCCGGACCGATTCTCGAATGTTTCAACCCCAGCAAAGAGCGGGCGCGAAGTAATTTCATCTCAGAAACTACCGACGGATTTTCATACGGTTTTCGAACGCGCACGACGTTATGTGGATTGACATAAGTACAAATCTGCATAACCTTTAGAGAAATATCTGATGGTATTGTGACAATGTTGTTAAAAATAACTGTTGTACAAGAAGTCAATACTGTTTCTGATGGATATTAAAAGTATTTAGCTACGACTACGAGATGAATATAAACATACCTCACCTGAAGAGCGTGGCCATTCCGAAGTCAGAAATCTTAAGTTGGTCGTGGTTGTCCAGCAGCAAGTTCTCGGGCTTGATGTCTCGGTGCGCGACGCCGCGGCCGTGCAGGTACGCCAGGCCGCTCAGCAGCTGGCGCCAGTAGCGGCGCGCCTCGTCCTCGCGCATGCCCACGTCCGGCTCTGCACACAAGGCGCGGGCTCAGCGGCCGCGCGGCCGGCGGGCCGGGCGCCGCGGCCGCTGCCTCACCGATCCGGTCGAACAGCTCGCCGCCCGGCGCGTACTCCAGGAACATGTAGTGCAGGCCCTGGTGCGTGCGCTCGCCGAGGCAGCGCAGCACGTGCGGGTGGCGCAGCGCGCGGTGCAGCGCCGCCTCGCGCGCCGCCGCCTCGCGCGCCTCGCCGCCCGCCTCGCCCGCCTCGCCGCGCATTACCTTCAGCGCCACGGCGGCGCCGCTGCGCGCGTGCACCAGCAGCCGCACTCTGCGCCATGCGGATACGTTATACGTTACACGTTACACTTGCAAGCGGGAGTGCGAGCGTAAAGTGCTATTGTGTAAACCCGTGCGCCGAAAATACAAGGTTGTCATAGAACAACGGGCGGCGGCAGTGACCGCGCGAGGTGGATAAACTTTCAAGGATGCGCCGCGCCGCCGCCGCCGCCGCCGTGACTGGCTCGCGTCGTGTTTTTTCTTTCCAAATTGCAGTGTTCTTCGATCTAGTTCCGTGTACGCTATAGAATCCCGTCTAATATAAGACGAGCGGCGGTGCGAATTGTTGTTACCTTTTCTGATTTCTTTAATTATATGTATTAGGTATATCTAATAAATGTACGTATATTTATATTTATTTATTAACATGGAATATATATTATATATATTTATATATCCACAAACAATCTAATCTTGTTTGTCTATAATAAATCATTATTTGTATAAGAATAGATAGATATCTTTATATATATTATAATCTATACTAATGTAATAAAGCCGAAGAGTTTGTTTGACCGCGTTAGCTAATCCCTGGAAATGACAATCGGATAATAATAATAATAATCAACCCATATACTGTCCCACTGCTGAGCACATGAATTTTTTTTGCATTTGATAGCCCTATTCTCGAGGAACGTCATAGGATAATAGAGTCGAGCAAAAAGAAAATAAAAGCAAAGGCAAAGCTAGTGCCAGTGCGCAGTCTTGACTTCGTTGTTTACTAGAATATTTAATACACGCTTCTCAGATTGCCACGTTGGTCTGAAAGCGGCAAGACTAAAAGCAGTGTCGCACCACAAAAAAATCGGACATAGTGTGTAAACTACCATTCGCTATTACACCATTTTATTTTTCAAAAATGCATAACATTGACGTCATTATAATTTTATTGATCTTTCTCGTACAATTAATATAATTTTATTTACTTATTTACAATCTACAGCGAAATAATTAAAAGAAATACCTATTTATGGCAAAAAAATATGTACGATGGTACAAAATGATACAACCAATTATTGAATAATATCAAAGATGCAAAATCAATGCCAACTTTATAAAATTGCTAGCTAGTTACGCTCGATCTGTGTAACGTGCGCGTCTAAGCATTGTTTGCTCCTTATTTGCAAGTTATTTTTTACAAGTACCCTATATTTACAACATAATGTTGTATTTCGTTTTACCTTAGAACTATATTTTTTTTACATAAATGTATACTTGTGATTGAAAGTGACGAGTGTAATGTATAATTCTAGTTTAAGATTATTATTTGTTTGAGTGTTTAAACTTTCTCATGTAAGTTAATTATTACCCATAATAATATATTCTTATGAGAAATAAAGATATCTCAAAACTCAAAACAATATAATATAAGAAAGCCACAGTAAACCAATTACAGGTCACTTAGCTATAACACGAGGGGCACATGGCTAACTTATAGCAATGGTGATCAACCGATCTGTAAGGTTAAACTACGCTTGCCGAGGTCAGTCTGTGGATGGGTGAACATTCTTAACACATACGGCACGAGACCCCTCCGTGCCTCGGAGAGCACGTAAAGCCATCGGTCCTGGTTGACATACGAACACCTATGACAATCGTTAGTGTTAGTCGGAAGCCCAATAAGCCTGACAACCAGTTTATCCTTTGAATATATATATTCGCCCAGAAATTGGGTTGCGAAGGTCTGATGGCAGTCGCTTCGTGTAAAATACTGATATTCAGCCGCATCTGGTTAAACTGGAAGCCGACCCCAACATGGTTGGGAAAAAAGGCTAGGAGAATGATGACTTATAGCTATAACTGAATAAACTACTTAACTGAATACTTAACTGAAAAATGAGCAATATACATAAATATATAAAGCATAACTTTATTCTAAAATACATAATGAATACTCACTTAATAAACAAATATTAAATAAAACATAATAGATACTTAAAGAAACATAGTGATAATAAATATTATAATATAAATAACTAATAATAAAAATAAAATAATAATAATAAATAAAAATTAACATAGTTTAATTTATTGTTGGTGCAAAATAAATAAAAATAAACTACTAAATAGTTAATCAAAATGTTATCTACATAGACCTATACATACAAAATACATGCTTACTAGATACACTACACTATAAACACTACTTCTACTAACTACTGTATTATATAGACTTTAATATTATAAAATTTATAAAATTAGCTATAATTAGATGTAAGCAAATACTTATACTCGTATTGCTGTGCCCTAACAGGGTTCATGTTTTGAAACTAATCCAAATGTATACCAACATTGTAAACAAACATGAGTGCAATAAATTTATGATTTATGATTTATGAACTACATGTTGTGTGTGTGTGTGTGTGTGTGTGTGTGTGCAACTGCACTCTAAACAGAACAGCCACATGACGTGTGTACATTACATAATAAGTTTTAAATACATAAATACAATGGAAAAAAATTATTAGTATAATATTTTTATCATATAAATAAACAAAAAAACAAACAGTCTTCAAAAAACACCAGGAACTAAAAAGCAAAAAATAACAGGTACATGTACATTATGATTACTAACTAGTTTAGAGTCGGTGCCAAACAAACAATCAACAAAAGTCATATTTAAATTAAATTAGTAGTTAGGCACCACCTGATTTGTTGATTTACTAATTAAATTGATCTTTAGGGTCCCATACGCAATGGGTGCCAACAACCATATCACTGCCTCTGCCTCTGCCTGTCATGTGTCTGTCAGTGGGCTGTAATCTCATGAATGATAATAAGTAGAGTTAAAATTTCCCAGAGCTTCTATTTCTAGTGCCACTATAATGACAAATACTTATTTTATTGATACTATTAGACACATGCCAATGATGAACATAGCCGTCATGATAGCCTATAGCCTTCCACATTAAACAGGCTATCTAACATTGAAATATTTTTTTAAACGGACCAGCTGTTCCTGGGTTTAGCATGTTGTACCAAACAAACAAACTATTCAGCTTTAAAATATTAGTATAGATAGACTAGCTTTCCGCCAGTGGCTTCGCCCATGTAGTCTGGGTATTTCTTATAGCTTTCAACCTCTTACAGCCTTTTTTTCTCATTAAAAAGTATGCCTATGTTCTTTCTCAGGCGCTAGATTATCTGTGTACTAAGTTTAATTTAAATCGGTTCAGTAGTTTTGGTGTGAAATCGCGACTGACAGAGAGACTGGAGTTACTATCACATTTATATATAATAATATTATATATAGTAATAATAATATAAGGATGTATGATTGAAACTCCATGGTCTTCATACAGCACAATGTTTATTTGGAATTAATGTTTTTTTTAAATGGGCAATGATCTTCCAGGGTTGATTGCCTTGATAGACTAACTATTTACTTACAAGTTTGTATCGAAGCCTCTGTGCGCGAGTCAGACTCATACTTGTCTTTTTGCTTATTGCTTATTATTACAGTAAATTAATTACTTAATTAAATACCTACATACTAATTTCTTATGCACAATCAATAAGGTTTTTGTGGAAAATTTTAAGTTTGTTTTAGAAGGTTTTAGAAGTAGTTTAATCTGGTGGTGAGTTGGGTAAGTTACCTGTTGGCAACACTGCAACTAGTACCTATTTGTTGTAAACAGATGTTTCATGATTGAATGACTAGTGGGTTGAAAAAATACTTTAAGAAAAATACCTAACAAGAGACAATAAAAGATCCTGCATGATCAGGGCTGGAAATAATTTATGTACTTAGTGTGAATGTTAACATAATCAAAATACGCATCAGTACATCATAATTGTAAGTAAAGTATGTGTGTTTAATCAACTAGGTAGACATTGAAACCAGTACATTATTAGACCCACCTACAACTAAAAGCATTACATAAAATTATAGATACCCCAATGCCCGAAATATTAAAAAAAACCAGGGACGAGTAGCAAATTGTCGCACCTATGTACTTATAAAAATCACGGTACTCACTCGCCATAAGCACCTTCTCCCAACACTTGAGCTACTAGCCAGCCATCGACGAACTCTGCGCCAGTGGCCATAGCCCCGCCTCGCGATCTCGACGATGTCACCTGCAACATCAACGCACTGTCACCTGGCGTGGTACCATGGCGCCACCCGGCCGCATTGCCGCCGCCGCTCGGCGACAATTAGTGTACATGTTCATCACAACCATTTAAACAAATCTGCTGAGACTTGTATAAAGCTGCCGCTAGTTGCTTCGCTACTCACTGCAATCAATGTAGCCATCGAACATGACCACGCCGCCGGTTTGCGGCTTTATTATTTTCCGTCATCGATCGATTCTATTCTACTTGATTTCGAAAATAAGTATTCATGTAGTCATATCTGCGAGTTCTGTCGTGTTATGCAAAATAATTTTGTTAGATTAGCGTCAATCTGCCGATTAGAGTGCTCTAAATGGCGGAAGGCACGTGGAGACGAGTGAACAAAGCGAAAGCCGAAAGGCGCCGTCGCCCGTCTGTGGACGACTCCCAACAATGCGAACGGTAATCATTCTCCCGATATTGCTAAAATTAGCACAATAGAAACGCTACCATAAGGAAACAGTACGAAATACATAAAAGAAAAGATATCAACTCAATACTAACCTTCGTAACAAAATCAATGGATCACACCATTTTGCCATTTTCTTTTCATCTACGCGTACGCCCGCGGCCCGTCCGTTCCGTCGTCCGTCTCCGTCGTCCATCCACCAATCGCCAACATCCGTTCTCTTTGATTCGATTCGCATTCACCTCGCCATTTCGCAGACTATCCGACTGAAGTTGATTGAACGCATGTTGAACGAACGAAACGATCTGAACCAGAACATCCTACTGAACTAGAGAAGAACAAGAACTGAATAATGATAATTACAGTTCGCGCCAAACTTATTGTCCGATTAAAGCTAGCTAGCGCCAACTTCAGCCCGGACAATAAGTTTGGCGCGAACTGTATTTCGATCACTGATCCAGGGTTGGATTTCGTACTATAATTTTATTATAGTATTTGTACTATCAATTTCATGTTTCGTACTATATACTATCCATATCCAAGAATAGTACAAAAAATACTATAATTTCATTAATTTGCATTAATGACTAATATAAAAACCCATTCAATGCAACTCCAACATTAAAAAACTACAAAATTAAAAAATAAAACAAATCACATAGCTGCAGGTCTTCACTCGATCACTCTTTAAGTAAACCTTGACACATGGTGTGTTCTCTTAGAACAAATCTACTAGAGTCGTTTTCACCTAGCGCCACCTAGCGTTGATAGTTGAAACACCTTAGAACAAATGGTTGACAATGTTGCTATTCCTAAAAACCATATTAGTTTATAAAATAATAATATATTTATTTTTCTTCATAGGCTATTTTAAAATAAAGTAATCACGGGGGAATACAACATTTTATTTATTGTTAACAAAACGATGGTGATAGTAATAAATTTGGCTTAATTTAACAAATTTTCTATATATTTCAGCTTATTTCATTCATTACGGCAACATTATGTTGAGTAAGAAATAGGGATGCCGGAAATTCAAAACGTATCGATATTTAAAAAAATAATATCAATATCAATATATTGATATTGATATTTTTATATCAATAATAATAATAATGGATGACATTAAATTATATGCAAGCACAGATAAAGATATGAAAAAATTAGTAGAGGCAGTATCAGGATTCAGTAAAGATATAAATATGCAATTTGGTTTAGACAAATGTAAAACACTCCATATAATACGAGGCAAGATATGACCGGGAGACTATGTAGTAAACAATACCGATACCATAACATCTATGGAATCGACCGATTTATACAAATATTTAGGTTATATGCAACTAAAGGGAATAGATCACGTAAAAATCAAAAAGACACTAACCAATGAGTACAACAAGAGATTAAATGTAATATGTAAAACTCAACTCGCCGGGAAACATCTTATTAAAGCCATCAATACCTACGCCATCCCAATACTAACATATTCATTCGGAGTAATGAAATGGACAAATACCGACATAGATAAATTAGAACGAACCACGCGCACTACACTAACAAAACACAACAACCTACATCCAAAATCCGCAATAGAAAGACTTACGATCAAAAGGCAAAATGGAGGGAGAGGCCTTATAGATATAGGTCATCTTTGGCAAAAGCAAATAAGTAGACTAAAAACATTCTTTCACACAAAATCTTGCACAAGTCACATACACAGAGCCATTACGCAACATGATTTCAACTACACCCCACTTAACTTAGCACATGAACAGACAAACACACAAACTTCGAATATTGGTGATCCACAGAAACAAGAAATTAAAGACTGGAAGAAAAAAGTGCTTCATGGCCGATACCCCCATGACTTAGAACAATCACATATTAATTCTGTAGCGTCAAATAAATGGCTTAAGGTTGGTAATTTGTTCCCAGAAACAGAAGGGTTCATAATGGCGATACAAGACCAAATCATTAACACCAAAAATTATAGGAAATATATAATTAAAGATAATTCTGTCACAAATGATAAATGCCGTAAATGCCATATTCAACCAGAAAACATCCAACATATAACAGGAGCATGCACTACACTCACACAGACCGACTACACTTACAGACATAACCAAGTTGCAAATGTAATTCACCAAAAACTAGCACTCAAACATAAACTCATACAAAACACAAACACACCTTACTATAAATACACACCTCAAAAAGTCCTAGAAAATTCCACACACAAATAATTATACTACGACCGTGCTATTCTTACAGACAGGACCATACACTACAATAGACCGGATATAACTCTTCAAGATAAAGTAAATAGTATCAGTAACCTTATAGACATAGCTGTCCCCAACACCCATAATTTACAAAAAACCATAGCTGAAAAAATTAGTAAATACGCCGAGCTGAAAGAGGAAGTAACTAGAATCTGGAAGCAAAGCAAAGAATACATAGTACCCATAGTTCTCTCCACCACAGGTGTGATCCCAAACCATCTTATCCACAGTCTTAAACTCATAGACCTTAAAGAAACCGTTTACATTACAATACAAAAAGCTGCCATTTTAAACACTTGCCGTATAGTCAGAAAGTTCATACAACTGAAAGAAAACCAAAACACACCTCACAATTAACAGTACACCCCATACATTTACTTGGCTAGTCCCGTAAATGTAGTTAAAGCACTAGCCCAGAGGCTAAGAAAAAAACACTTTTATACCCAAAAATAATAATAAAATTTAATTCAGGCAAAGTAAACCCATATACACAAATTATTAACAGATACATAAAAAAGACAGATTTTTTTTAAAATAAGGTCTGAAGAACGTAAACAGCAAAAAAATTTTTTTTTACTACTACTACTTTGGCGTTTAATTTTAAATTAAAACTTTCTCTGCGACAGTTGCACCATTGTATGTTTGTCGCAGCAATGCCTTATGATGTAGCAGTCAAGCCTGCTCGCAATCATCTTTAGGATGGTGTTAGCGCTGGCCCGCACTCTGCGTACCAGTGACATGGCACGCTTTCGCATGGTCGCGTAAAAGCACTCCGTGCGCGCGTCTGCGAACACTACAAAAACGCGGGAGCCTCAACACCACCCTAAACGCATTATTGTATTGGACGCGGAGGGCATGGTAACTTCTTTTACTGTAATCAGACCACAGGCTGCAAGAGTAAAGCGATGTACAGTAGGCTTTAAAGAGCGTAATCTTTACCTCTCTAGAGCACCTCGCGAACCTACAAGCGATCATATTCGCTCTGACAGACAACTCAATATATTGCTGGATTATATTTGGGCCAAAGAAACAGCATTGCCATTCAACGTGGCAATGCTGCCAGTCTTCTGGGCACGTTACCAGATGACAGCGATGAGGAGTACTTTGACGCCTAGGTGTGGAAATTTTGGTTTTTATTTTTTATTTTTCTATTGAATTTATACATTACTAGCTTCCCGCCAGCGGCTTCGCCCGCGTGGTCTTATAATTTTTTCTCCGTTTTTGCTACATTTTTCATTACTACTCCACTTCTATTAGTCGTAGCGTGATGATATATATATATCGTGGTATCGTGATAGGTGAAAGAATTTTTGAAATCGGTCCAGTAGTTTCGGAGCCTATTCATTACAAACAAACAAACAAATCTTTCCTCTTTATAATATTAGTATAGATGTAAATATATATATAAAGTATTAAGTAATCTAATAATATCAATATTGATATTTGTAATCTTTTAACTTAAAAATGTTTATTGGTCTGAAAAAAATATCGATTTTGATACCTTTTCGATACTTGGAATTTTATATCGATACATCAATATATCGTATGAGCATTTTTTCGTGTTTTAAATGAATATATTTTGTATTTTCTTTCTTTTCCCTTGTAGGAATTGTTAGGCATTTATTAAGAATCGTATGAGATAATTATGTTCAATGCAAAACATATCTCAAACGATTCTATAATATCATACAAGACTTAGAAAATATTAACATAAGTATCTATAATTAACATATCTATCTATATATCAAGCGATTTGGAAATTCAACTATGAGCACCAGGTGGAGCCACTTTCTAAGGTAAAATTTTTCCTTCAAGATACCCATCTATATCCAATATAACATATTAATCTATGCCTTGACAAGTCTTGTCTTTATGAGAGAATATTCAGCGTGTTAAACCTTTTTAGGACTTAGACATGACACAAACTGGCAACACAATCTATAGTCAGTGGCGCAAAAGTGGTAATTGTACTGAATGTATACCTACGCCCGTATTCCTCGAAGGGGTAGGCAGAGGCGTACTAATGTACACCACATTTCGCCAGTATGTTTAGGTCCCATGTAATAGGGGGCGAGCCTATTGCCATAAACCGGGCACAAATCCAGACTCCGAGTTTCTATTGGGAATATCTGTTTAGAATACCTATTTAGCATCAAACCAAACAAAATATTGAAGAACTGATAAACTTGGGAGAGGTCAATTTTACACAAACTGGTATTGATTTTAATGTCGTTTAATTCATAACCTAACCTAAATTAAATAATTAGAAAACCCCCGACACGAAATGTAATTTGCCATTTTGTGGTGGCGGCCATCTTGGATTTGAAATTTATCATAGTGCATAGTATTCTCCTAGTTAAGGCCTTTCATTTGATTCCCATATTGTGGGAGCTGTGAAAAAAAAAATGTGATTCACTATTTTGTGGCGGCAGCCATCTTGGACTGATTTTCATCAAACATAGCTAAGAACACTCCCGACTAATTCACCTTTAAAATAAAAAAAACTAAATCAAAATCGGTTCATCCGTTCGGGAGCTACGATGCCACAGACAGACAGACACACACACACTCACACATACACACACACACAGAGAGACACGTCAAACTTATAAAACCCCGTCGTTTTTGCGTCGGGGGTTAAAAATAATAAGGTGTACTATAATTTTTGTAAAAATACTATCCTTTTGAATTTTTTGTTTTTTGAAAAGTTTATAGCTAAAAATAAGGTACAAATATACTTTGCTTTGAATTGAACCATGATTTCAATGACAAAGTTTAGTTTTTTTAACTTCGAGCTGCTCTACTTTTTGGGGATTTAAGATTTATGAATCTGGCAACTTTTTGCAGAAGATCGAGTCACATCACTACCTAGAATATCTCGTATGAATACCAAGAAAAATTAATCTGACGTAGGTCCGTATTATTCACCGTCCATCTGCACGACATTGGCGGCGGTGGGGGCGCTTGCTAGTTACAAATGTCATCGTGCAAGTCCAGCAATTAATTAATAATCATTATTATTGACGTCAAGACTATTCACGGTCGTTTTTCATCGTGCATCGTGCATGACCTTGGCGGGCTGTACAGCAAGATAGAACGTGTTTATATGGCGCTTTATACAGGATGTTTGGCGCATGGACGGACTCAATTTTTTGAGAAGTAGGGGTGCTTATGCTCTTTTCCGAGCTGTGTCGGTTTTTATCACACATGAACCTCGTGAACCTCGATCCTTTGATAAGCTTGCGAATAGATGTCTGACGGCCCTACACATGCGTGCAAACATTCGTACAATGTACGAATATTTGTGCGCATGTGAGTGAGCCGGGTAAGTGTCATGGTTATTGCAATTTTTTTTTTTTAATTTCATTTGCAATTCAACAGGAAAGTCGGCCATCAAAGAGGGTAACTCTGCCCTCAAAAAGCCTAGTATGCGTACGACCGTGCGACCAAATGACGCTGATCGCAAATGTCGATATTTTTTCACAAAAGATTATAAATGTGGCGGATCATCTGTCGAAATTCTGTCGTGAAAAGTAATTAAGGAAAAATAATGAGAATTTGTGTTAGAAATTCCGAGCTATTTTTATCTCAAACTAAACATGGACCCTCTCCTTAACTGTTATGTGGTCAATGTTTTGCCTAAATAAAAGAAAGTGTTATACCTTCTTAAATAGTTTAAAGCGCGTCCACACGGTCGGAATTGGTCCACATGGAGCGTACAAGTCGTCGGCATTTACAAAATGCCGATGGGGTGCGTCCACTGCATCCAGATTTTGCATCGGCATTATCGGCATCAGGGTTGCCAGATGTACAATTTAAGTCGTATTCCTACGATTTTTTTTAGGAGTGTATTGCATGTACGACCGAAAGTTGAAAATCGCGCGTGATTATACAACTATTCAGTATTTTATAAAACTGGATTAACTACTGGTTAACTAATAAGTTAATTTATATAATAGTTATAGGCTATATTTTTTCACAAGTTCACACTATAAAAAAATGTACTCAAACATTAAAAACAGCTGAATGATAATTATTTTGACTCGTTTTGTATTAATAACACTGTTTTCTTAGTGTTATTTCAGTATTCTTTTGTTATTAAGGAGGCGGTATCCAGGGGTGGCATCCAGTGGGCACGGCAGATTGTTTAGTGCAGAATAACTTATTAGTGGGTACCCCTAGTCTTTACCTTATTACTATAAAATCGTAAGTTTTAATGGACACTCAAAGAATATGGCGATTGTGTTACATTTTAACGAATTAAAGAAATAGTCAACAGATGAATGAAAATCATATAAAACGCTTTTGTGGTGATATTTCTCCAACATAAACAATGTTAAATAATATGAGGTTAACTGCTATGATTTTAATATTTCCAAAAATAATATGATTGCTGAAATTTCATCGGAGAGGTGGTATCAGTCGATTTTTTATAAGAATAAGTACGTAAATTTTAGATTGTAAGAATATGATTTAAAAAAGGTTGTATAATTCGTATTCGTAGATACATATTTAATAATAATTGTAAATACGTAAGAAATTCGGTCGTTTTATTCACAGGTTTATTAATAAAATCTCCCTAATTCTAGGCACTTGTTGGTTTGTTTTACACTAGAATGGTGGTGAGTCTAAGACGAAATTGTCGTAGAGAGTTAGAAAACATATCTGCTATTGGTACGTGTAGCTATTGCATTCACAGATTACTATATTGTATCAAGCTAATCGCATTATAGTGTCCCATTAAACGGTTTATAGGTGCGGTGTTGCCAAGATTTGTACGATATGCTGTTGTAGTAAAGGTGTTTATGGTTCGAGTAGATCTGAAAGTTTTGTGTGGTGGTACAGTGTTTAGTACAGTGATTCTTACAAAAGTAAGAATCACTGTACTAAACGCTCCTAGCATTTACTAAACCATTGACAATTTTATAGAGAATCTGATCGGCGATAGTTTTGCGATGTTCAAGAGATAGCATTTTGAAGTGGCTAAGCCTTTGGGGGTAAGTGGACTCACTTGAACTGCTTGGGCATCTAAATATCAAATATCTGGTAAAGCTCCTCTGGATACGTTCTATTCTATGTATATGTACACGATAGGTAAGATTCCAGACCGGAGACGCATAGTCCAGTACACTTCTCACAAGGGTATTGCAGAGGACATTTAGAGTTGAAGGGGATTGGAAGTCCCGACAGATTCTTTTTATAAAGCCAGACATTTTTGCAGCTTTAGAAGTGATGGTGGCCGAGGTCAGTCTATGGATGGGTGACCATTTTTAACACATCGAGACCCCTCCGTGCCTCGGAGAGCACGTAAAACCGTCGGTCCCGGTTGTCATACGAATACCTATGACAATCGTTAGAGATAGTCAGAAGTCAAAAAGCCTGACGACCAGTCTATCCTTCGAATATCGGTATTGCCCAGAAATTTGGTTGCGGAGGTCTGATGGTAGTCGCGTCGTGTAAAATACTGATATTCTAAGAGCCGTTCTAAGACTGGAAGCCGACCCCAACATGGTTGGGAAGGCTAGGAAAATGATGAGTATCGAGATAGACTCCCAAGTCTCGAATCGTGTCGACCTTTTGAAGTATTATCCCATTAAAGTGCATAAGATGTAGATATTAGGTTTCAATTTTTTGTGAATGTTAGGTGCTAGCACTTCTTCACATTGAGTGTCATACGGTTTTTTAGACGCCATTTATGGATATCGTCTAGGTCAGCCTGTAGTAACTCAACATCAGCATTCGGGTTTATATCTTTCTAAATCTTTAAATCATCAGCAAATATAGAGCAGTTTGCATGTTTTATTGAATGCACTATGTCATCAACGAATATCAAAAAGAGAATAGGGCCTAGGTGCGAGCCCTGAGGTACACCAGATGTAGACACATAGTGATGATTCAAATCCTTTAACAACTACTTTTTGTTTTAGTTTTGTAACATATGATTTGAACCAGAGACGCAGTTGACCGAATATTCCGCATCCTTCAAGCTTTTGTAATACTAATGTATGGTCCACTTTGTCGAATGCACTACTGAAGTCGGTATAAATAGAGTCTACCTGGATGCCAGAATCCATGGATTTAGTTAGATTGTTGACATAGTGAACCAGATTAGTAGTGGTGGATTTATGACTACAGAAGCCATGTTGTTGGGGCGCTAACTGAGGATTGATATGTGATGATAGTAACGGACATAGCAGGGATTCTAAGAGTTTAGCAAATACTGAGAGTATTGATATAGGACGATAGTTTTGTACATCTTTAGAGTCACGAACGAAAAACGTTGTACCGATTTTTTAGAAGGGGGTTCTTAAAAATCGGTACAACGTTTGATATTTTTCATTCTGAGGGATATCGTGATGTAGCAATCGAATAATTGAAAATTATTTTAAGCGGAAGAGAAAGGCTGGTAGCGCAATTCTTTATAAAAACAGGTTGCAGACCGTCTGGCCCTGGCCCTTTGCAGATGTTGAGTTTCTTTAGTGCGTTTAGCGCTCTGTAAATACAACTTTCCCTAAGGCGTGTTGATGTAACTCGTGAGGTTCTCCTGTCGTCGCAGCGAATGAACTGGCTCTGGCTGAAACATTTAAGTTATAAGTTTTTAATATTAGTATATATTGTTACATAGTTGCAACTGCTGCATTTTATTTATTAGTAGATTATTAAGTTTTTAGCCGACTGCCCAAGGCGTGTTGTGTTTGAAGTATATGTATGGACTTATGCATGTCATGTGTGTATGTTAATAACTTTTCGCTGAACCACATTGATGTAGTGGTTATGAAGAGACATTAAACAAATTGTTGTAGCAGCAACACACTCCACGTCCATCTTCCGCAGTGCCGTTCGACAAACTACTACAGACGAAAGTGAAGAGGCTTGCACGATGATTGTGGCGATTACAGACGATTATGACTGACACGATCATCGCCGATTACGTAGAGTGCCCATTAAATTTATCCGTCTGTGAATGTTTGGAACTTAAATTGTAAATTGACCAAATGGCTCTCTTCTATAGTACAAAAATAGTTTTTATGTCGGTCGCATTTCACCACAACAGCCGGCTGGCATGCGAAATGAAACAAAAGATAATATTATGCTATCCGTTTCTTCACACTACGCGTGCATAAGTTGTTCTCTTTCTTATGTGAATGCGATGTAAGCTATCTAGTTGTTCATTGGTTTCTCTGTCTACGACTTCGGACTGTTTTTCACGGATTCTGATTGGATCCGGATCGGACGTAGTTCACGTACAGTTCGCGCCAAACTTATTGTCCGGGTTGAAGTTGGCAAAAATCGGAGAAACAAAATTATAGGATTGTAATAAATAAAAACGAAAGCTCAAGTCGTAGGCTGTCACTTCATATCATTTATAGCCAATATCTTTCTTTCTCCGATTTTACGGCCGGGGAAACCGCTCTTACTCTGTACAGTTCTTGCCAACAGCCAAACTTATTGTCTGGGTTGAAGTTGGCACTAGCTAACTTTAACCCGTCTGTAAAAATCGGAGAAAGAAAAATATTGGATTGTAATAAATAAAAACGAAAGTTCAAGTCGTAGGCTGTCGTTATAAATAATTTTAATCCGATATTTTTCTTTCTTCGATTTTTACCGCCGCCGGGTTAAAGTTAGCTAGTGCCAACTGCCAACTTCAACCCGGACAATAAATTTAGCGAGAACTGTACACATTACAGTTCGTGCCAATCTTATTGTCCGGGTTGAAGTTGACGCTAGCTAACTTTAACCAAGCCGTAAAAATCGGAGAAAGAAAAATATTGGATTAGAATAATTTATAACGACAGATTACGACTTGTACTTTCGTTTTTATTTATTACAATCTAATATTTTTCTTTCTCCAATTTTTACGGCCGGGTTAAAGTTAGCTAACGCCAACTTCAACCCGGACAATAAGTTTGGCACGAACTTGTACTTATGTACTTGTGGTAATTTTGGTAAAATAATTTATGGAAAATAATGGCAATCGAATTGATTCGATGTTTTGACATTGTGTTTTTTTTGAATGTTGCGTTCGTGAATCGTGGGGTTCGTGGGGTGTTACGTTTAGTTGAGTCATCCTATTCATAATCTGACAAAGTGACATAAACCGCGTAATAATAATCCTGTTCCGACTTCCGATACATGGATACATGTTTGAACTGTGAAAAAGCAACAATTGGTTTCATATAGGAAATAGCTGGACTTATCTGATTGAATTGTAAAATATGGTAAATAATAAAAAGCCCTATACTAAAAGGCTATATGATAACGCAATAAAATTACTAAATGTGTATTTGTTACAGGCTGGATATTCAGAAGATCAACTAGCAGGTGAGTTGTCAAGTGATTTGATAACAGCTGAGAAAATTGTTTAAAAGTTTGATTCGCAATGGTATAAGGCTGCATGAACAGGCCAAGTAAGATCGTGCTGTAGGTAGTTACTGTCGAGCAACGGGTTTGCTAAAGTGGCAACTGGCAGGCGGCGGGGAGTCGGCGTGTCGCTAGCGCGTATGTCGTGACTCATATCGTGTCAATCAACATCTTTACCGAAAGCGGTGGCTGTTACAAGCGCCCTAGTTTCCATATATGGTTTGTATTTTAAAACGATCCAGGTGTGTTGCCTGGGCAGGCGACCTCGCTCGACCGAGCGACTGCGGCGCGGGCCAGTGCACTGCTACACGCCCTCGCAACATGTTCATGTACGAGCCGCCCACTAAACTTAAGCTCACTTCTGTTGAAGGTATCTTGCCATCTCATGTGTCACTATTGGTAGCTAACCCAATTATTATAATAAAGTCTTGGTATTCAGTAGATATAGCATTATCAGCTGTAATTTTACTTTTATTGTCTGTAGAATTTCAGGAGGCATTTCAACTATTTGACTCACGTGGTGACGGCAAGATCCATGTAGCACAGATTGGAGATGCGCTGCGTGCTCTTGGTCAGAATCCAACTGAGTCTGATGTTAAGAAATGCACACTCCACTTGAAGCCTGATGAAAGAATATCATTTGAAGTATTTCTTCCTATTTATCAGGTAAGCACTAGATATAAAATGTTCTGCAACCATTAAAACCAAGGAAAATTCCGCAATGGTCCATGTTTCATACAATGTGTCTGTAACAATCCTCTGATTGAAGTAGATAATAATGCCCTTAGTTCAGTTCATTAGATAGGTAGGTATTCATTGTTATAGTTTGCCTTTAAATACACTATTTCATAGTTTCATTTAGTTTTTTAAAGGAATGTAAAATATAGATTTTCTAGAGAGAGTTTTTTAAAACTGTTTTAAAAAACCTGTCAAATACCCTCTTAATGATAATTGTTAATATTTAATTTGAATTCAATAATTTCATTAATCATTTCCTACTAATATTATAAACTAGCTGTTTCCCGCAGTGTTACTCGCGTTTCTCCATTGTTTCCCAAATTCGTGGGAATTTCCCAAAATCCTATCTTAGTGGATGCCTATGTCATATGATCTATCTGCGTGCCAAATTTCAGCCCAATCTGTTCAGTGGTTTGAGCTGTGCATACATCAGTCAATCACTTTTCCTTGTATATACAGGGTGGCCAGAGAAGTGACGTCCATAGACAAAATTTAGATACCTCTAATCAAGAGACATCCGAAACACCCCATGTATGTTCCGCGATTTTCAGTTGTTTAGAAGATACAATGATTTCAATGATTATTTAATAATTTCCACCTGACGTTGGCTTTCTGTGTTTTTTCTCTTATTGTTGTATGAGTCCCTTGATTAGATATCTAAATTTTGTCTTTGGATGTCAGTTCTCCGGCCACACTGTGTACTGCAAACTGTTTTTTTTAATAGTATTTAAGTAAGTACTTGTTGTATGTACAGTGAGTCTGCAATAAAGAATTATTATTAATTTTTAAAGGCAGACGCTTGAAACTTACTTTTTACCCGACGACACGGCAAAAAGACGAAGGAAGGGTTTTATATTAGGCAGTCTATGTATCTTCCTATTTACGTATGTTCCACTACAGCGCCTCAAGTACTCATCTGATTTTGATGAATAAGGTACCAATCGATTCGTAATTATGGTCTTGCTTGGTAACAATGGCTACATTTTACATAAACAAAATCAACACGACAAATGTTTAATGTTTGTTTTAATTTCAAGCCTAGCTGTTTTTTATTTTTCTAAAAAAAAATTCTGTATTAGATTTGCAAATGTTTCTTTTGAAATGATTGTTTTCTCATACTTGTGTAAGTATCCTTAAACTGTTGGATCTGATGTCACTGTAAAAAACCAAAATTTAAAAGAGTAACCATGGAGTTTCTTGCCGGTTCTTCTCCATAGGAAACAACTAATTTGTAACTGTGCACCTAGTTTCGACATTTCATAAGTGCCTGCATAAGGTCTATGTGAAAATAAAACTATTTTAATTTGATTTGATTTGACATGCAAAAAAAGCGATTTTAAAAAATTTTTTTAGCTATCCTATCGAGTGGTATATCAAACAAAAGAGGATAAAATTCTGACCTTAGAAATACCTATACCAATATCATCAAATGGTAAAATTTTTACTTTTCGAGGGTTTGTGTTGGTTTATAGGGGGTAATCTCCAAAACTAATAATGCGGTTTTGAAAATACTTTAATTTAAAGATAGCTACATTATCCTCGAGTACCTTAAGCTGTAAATTATATACCTATCGTATTTTTAAGCCGAGCTATCACGGTTTATTTCTAGTTAGTTGGAATAAAATGCTATTTAGAACAGCATTCTTTGCGTAAGCTGCCTTAACGGTTGTATGTAAGTGAAAATATGTACCGCAAAAATGTAAGCCCTTAATGGTTCTTCAAAAAAGTCCGCCATACCTTTAATATTTTTGTAGATATAGACATTTTCATGTTTTAAAAACGTATTTTTTCTTTAAGTAATATTTAAACGATTATTTGAGCTGCATAATGTTAACCCTTATAAAAATAATGAAGTACTTAATAGAGATAAGATTTTCCCTTTGTAGCATGTCATTTGGTTATACAGTTTATGATATAATATAAAATTACTAATGCAAGAAATAACGCTGTAACACGCTTTTCGAATTTTATATTAGCTCATAGGTCACAATCTGGAAAAATTGCTCCGGTAGTGGCTTCTTATCTTCTCGTCATCTTCAGACCCCCACTGACTTAGCCAGTTATGACCAACCAATTTGCGAACAAAAATGAGCGCCCATCTTACCGAAAACACATATGTTTTCCACAATTACTGTGAAATAAAAAAAACATTGATAAGTTGCCTTTAGAAATAGTACTCAGAATCTAAGCATCCTAAAATTGAATGAAGTAAGCACGAGCCAACAAAAAGTGTCAAATAAAATTTAAGTTTAAAAAACTACAACCCGCCGATTACGGAGGAAATCAACTGAAAATCATGTAACAAGAACATAATTCCTATGTCAGCTTCCTGATAAACAATTTACTGAATTGAAATCAACAACGAAAGGATTTGTTGTGTCCAGTTTGTGGCCGTGGTCGCATGCCGCTCTGCCCTGGGGATGCAAACTTAAGTATTATATGGGTGACATGCGATCACGGTTATAATTTGCGGGCAGCTAGTGCTTAGCCTTAGTCTTTTAGGATGCGAGTGAAACCGCGAGCAACAGCTAGCTGGATATCATTATTTTTATTATTTTCATCTCGGTCAGCAATTAAATATGTAATTAACTGCTACTTGCGGAATATTAAAAACTGTTAGTCAGTGGAAATTAGTACAGTAAAGTACTCTAGTAATTAGTACAGCAAAAATTAAAAATGTCTAATGTTTCCACTGTGTCACCTGACAGGCAATCTCGAAAGCGCGCAGTGGCGACACAGCCAACGACTTTATTGAGGGGCTGCGCCATTTTGACAAGGACGGCAACGGCTTCATCTCTTCTGCCGAGCTGCGCCACTTGCTGTCCACGCTCGGGGAGAAACTCAGCGATGATGAGGTACTTACTGCGATATTACCTACTAGTTATGTATGTGACAACAGTACAACACACACAAGCTCACTTATATATACGAGCACGTATCTAGAGTTGATACACGATGCCTGTCATAGGCACCAGTCACACCACCATGTAGATGTGGAGCTGCAGCTGCCCAGTTGACTGACTGGCTAACTAATGTAGCCGCTTGTAGGCGATGTCTGCTTTGGCGGCGCGGCGGCGTCGCGTTGGCAAGCTTTTAATTGTTTACAGGCAAATGTGAATGTTTAGTGATAGCAATGAAGAAACGCAAACATTGTTTAGTGCACTAGTTATCGCATATATTTACAGGTGGAGCAGCTGCTGCAGGGGCAGGAGGACTCGCAGGGGAACATAAACTACGAGAATTTCGTGCACCTCATTATGCAGGGCTGAGCGCCCGCACCAGGACGCATATGTTATAAGTATCTAATTATTAATGTATCCATGTAATTATTACTATTAATTGTTTACTGTCATAAGCAGAGCGCGAGAGGCCGTCGCTGCGGTCCATCGAATGCATTTACGGTGGAAACTTTATGTACCGCTCTTTGCACACAATTATAGACTGTTATCGAAACTTACGATTCCGTATTTATGTATTCCCTTTCAAATGTATTCCAAAACTATGCTTTTATATTAAGTTTAAAATATACTATATAATCACCAGTTTCTTTTATTGTATTTGTATGTTTCCTTAGGCTAAAATGTATTTCTACATGTAGGTATGTCACCAGTTCCGATAGTCTTATTCTATTGTTTTCGGTTCTTGTATTTTATCCATTGTTTTCGGATTTCGGTGCAAATAATTTTAAATTACCCAATCTACTTGCTCTGGCAACCTTACACACTGCAGGAACACAACATAAAGTGTGTTATTTGGCTGCAGTTTTCTGTAAGGTGGAGGTATTTCCCCAGATGGGCTGCTCCACAGCCATAAACGGCTGTGCCCTACCATTCTCAACTCTATTATACTCTAAGGCTGATATTCAAAAACAAGACTTAATATGAACTTGCTTTGCCTGCTTCTGTATGTCAAAATCGAGTGCTTACGTTCAATTTTGTATTCGGAGACGTTCGGAACACTGCTTAAACTTTGCGTAAACTATGCTAAGCCTGTAGTCAATATCGGTTACTTTAGCTGTCTAAGCAGTGGATCTAGCGCCTCCCGTCGGACAAAGCTGTACCTAGTTATTTTTGGCTCAAACTACCAAAAATAATTACAGCTTTGTCCGCCGGGACAGAGATTCAGAGATATTCATGTAAGACCGATAGCCCATTTCTCTGGGAAGGCTATAGGCTATCATCATAGGTACCATCACGCTACCACTAATAGGATCGGAGTAGCAATGAAAAGTGTTGCAATAACGGGGGAAATTTATAAGACCACGTGGGTGAAGACGCTGGCGGAAAGCTAGTATTAAATAAAGTATCAAAACTAAGGGTCATATTCAGAGACGACGCTAAGCGCAAAGTAGCAAGCACTTCCATATGTCAGATTGAGAACCTGCGTCTTCTGGTTCGGTGCATGACCGCTAAACCACCGCTAGTCCCGCTCGCGAATTCGAAATCTACCTTCATAATATAAACTTACGTCTTAAGGTGACGTAGCATGGAAAATGCTTGAAAAAATACAAAAAGATAGTATAACCACCCTTCTAACCTAAGCACTCCGAAGTGGGTCGCAAAAATTTCGAGCTCGCTCTTACTGAGACAACTGGAGGTAATAACAAACTAATTGTAATTACCCTTCTAATCTAACCAGTCCCAGGTGGGGTGCCCAATTTTTCGAGCTCGCTTTGCTCGCTCTGTCATAACGTATACCCGTCTTATAACTTACTACTACTATACTTTCTTTAATTTAATTTATAAAGTTAAGTTACTAAGGGGCGCAAATAATATGATGCGTGCCCTACGCACCATTTTCTATCTGGGCGACCCTGGGTTCACAATTGACTGAGAAATAATATATAAGCGTAACATACATACCTACAAATAAAATTGAAGTAAAAAATATTTAAGGACAAGCTTTTGTTTTAATATTTACTTAAAATATATAAATAATTATATCAACATTAACTGTCACATATTAATAACATTAATTAGAGAAATATTAAAACTTGAAAAAATGAAAGCGTGGCGCTTAGGCCTACGCTAAGCGCGTGGCGCCCGCCAGAGGAATAAGTCGATTTTAACAACATTGTTACTAGTATGTCCTAGTAGTTATCTTCAATCAAATCTACCTAGCCTTTTTCCAACCATGTTGGCGTCGGCACCCAGTCCGACCAGATGCTGAATATCAGTAGTTATACGAACTAATACGAAGCGACTGCCATCAGACCTCTGCAACTCAATTTCTGGGCAATACCGATATTATCAGGCTAATGATGTTAGGATGTTTGGATTTCTGAGGCATTTGTATGAGAACAGAGACCGACGATTTACGTGCATTCGATGTATTAAGAATGGAAGCCATGCCTGTGCCGAGTGGGAGAGATTTTGTATAAGTGAGCCTAACTTCTTTGAGGTAGGCCTAAGCGCCACGCTTTCATTTTTTCAAGTTTTAATATTTCTCTAATTAATGTTAATAATATGTGACAGTTTATGTTGATATAATTATTTATATATTTTAAGTAAATATTAAAACAAAAGCTTGTCCTTAAATATTTTTTACTTCAATTTGATTTTATACTTTTTAGTTAAAGGGTCTTAATACGAAAGAGTGGTACTTAACATGTTAGTGCTGAACTAATTATGTGCATCGAATTTCATAAAAATCTGTTAAGACGGTATTTGCCGAATAAGATTACCAGGATTTTTAGGAAAGCTCCGCATTTTCCGGGCTCGTAACATTTTAATGCTGATCACAAACTATAAGTGCACAAAATTTCATGTAAATCTCAATTTCATGTTAAGTCATTTCACTACACTCTGAATTCCGGTTTACCACACTGAATCCCGGGATTCATATAAGATACTCGTGTTTTCTCTTCTGTTCTTTCTTTCTTTTATGCTGATCTATTAAGTAACAAAGCTTAAGTATTGCCAATTAATTACTGACAAAGATTCCTGGGATTTTCAGGAAAACCCCGCACTTTTCCGGGATCATAAGTACTCTATTTGGTAATGCTGGTCATATACTATATAAGCACCAAATTTTATGCAAATCTAATGAGCCCTTTTGCCGTACCCGGAATCCCGGGATGAATAGAATATTCCCGCATTTTATCCGTAATAAAAAATACACAATTTAGACCTTTATCTGATTTATTAGGTAATAAAGCTTAGATAATTGCCAAATCAGATTCCCGGGATTTTCAGAAAAACCCCGCACTTATCTGGGACCGTAAGTACTCTATATGTTGATGTTGATCACAAAATATAAATACAGCAAATTTTGTGTAATTTGCACAGTTTTATTAGAGAGTTTCTATGGCCACCTTCCCGCTCCATCATCAGACCAGCTCAAAAATATCATATTATCAAAATGTACCGCGATCTACATATATGTACGAAATTACAGATCAATTGGATACTGGGAAGTGGGTCAGAATGGGCTCTCAAATTTTGATCTAAACATACTAACAAAGCAAGTTGAATAAAAGCTTGTAAAAAAAGAATGTACAATCGAATTGAGAACCTCTTCCTTTTTTGAAGTCGGTTAAAAATAGTGCTCCATCAATAAGGTAATAAGGGCCCCATTATCCTTGTGCCCAGGGCCCCAATACGTTAAAGACGGCCCTGCTTGCGAGTTGCGATGACATGACACGACAATATTTATAACTAGCGTTTGCCCACGGCTTCGCTCTCCGTAGATGAAGAAACAAAATTGAAAGAAATCGATCCCGAATAATATAAAAAGCAGCTCACTATAACAGTTTCATCATTCTCCTAGGCTCCTAGGCTATGCCGAAAATATGTTAAGGTCCGGTTCCAATCGAAACAGATGTGGTTAAATATAAATATCTTACACAAAGCAATAGCGTTCAGACTGGTTAAAACCGATAGGTATCCTAACTTTAAATTGATCGTCTGGTTTTTTGGCCTTCTGACTACGATTAACGATTTTCATAGGTTTTCGTATGGGGTCTACTATGCCGAATCAATTGCCATTTCTTAACGTGCTATATAAGGTACAGAGGGTCTCGATGTCTTAAGAATGGTCACCCATCCATAGTCTAACCGCAGAAACCGCTGCTTAACCTATCGCTCAGCGTAGTTATTACTTCGTCAAAGTATTTAGCTCGGTTTGAGCAACTGTTACTGGTACTGGGGTACTCTATGAGGTACTGAGGTGATTCTGTTTGTGAAACTGTGTTATTCAAAATCACTCCAAAGGAAAATTGAAACTTCAGTTAGTCGTAATAAATCGTAATTCTAACCAAACTTTACAACTATTGTTTAATTTAAGTCTATACCACTTTAAATGTTTATAACTAATCAACAATCACGATTTCTGCGCATATGACAACTTAATTAAGAACCAACAATAATGATCCCTTATATCAATAGGAATACATACTACAGAGAGGTCAAGCTCTATCTCAGCATCTACGCAACTGAGTGGAATGAGATATACCTCATTTTTTTAGTTGAACGATGGACTTTTAAATAGAAAAACAAAAATCAAATACCAACAATGATGATCTCTTCTTTCTATGGGCTTGCATACAACAGAGAGGTCAAGCTGTATCTGAGGTTCTATACAAATAATTGAAAAAAGCTTTACATCAGTTTTTAAGTTGGACATTATGCTTTACAACAGTTAACACAAAATTCAAATCTATTCAGTAGGTTTAGCGCCAACCCCTAACAAACAGACAAACAGACAAGAATTCTAAAAATCACATTTTTGGGTTCGCGATCGTTTATATACTCTAACCCAATTGTTTTTTTTTAAATATCTTCAATGTACAGAAACGACTTTTTTACAATTTTATAATAGTATAGATACAGTACAGGGGATTGCATAAAATCTAGGTATCTAATAAAGTCTCACGTTCGGATGTGCACTTCGCATTTGGGGCACTGGCCCGCACTGGGGCACTTCGCATTTGGGGCACTTCTCATAAAGAACACTTCTCAAAATGAGCACTTCGCAAAAGGGGCATCGTCTAAAAATGATAAAACTATTTTCAATAGAAAGTGCCCCATAAAAATGTTAGCCTTTTGTAAATTTAGATTCATTTAGACAAAACAATCGGAAACACAAAATCATACAAGAGTCACATTACCTTTCTGATTTTTTTCTAGCCTATTTTGTCCTCTTGCTGGGCTGCAGCCAGCAACAGATAGAGCGGCTTAAAATATCAAATCCTTTCTGATTAGTATAATGATCGCATCGCCCTCAAGCGGTCGCACTCGCTAACCGCCGGGCGCAGCGACGCAGTGACTTGCAATTTTGTAATTATCGCAATAAAAGGAATTTTAGTTGAAATTCACGCAGCATCTCTTCATTGAAGTGACCTGACCTGACCCCTCAAACACGCATACACACCAACAATATACGTCTTCTTCGTTTATGATTATCATAAGCATGGTGGTTTATATAGGTGTACAATTAACAAAACTTTTATTTGCCAATTATAAAACAGCACACTACGCAATTCACTACGTTATAAAACGGCGACATTTCGAGACGAACACGAAGTGCACCAAATA
Organism: Acronicta psi; assembly: GCA_946251955.1. Lineage (NCBI taxonomy): Eukaryota > Metazoa > Arthropoda > Insecta > Lepidoptera > Noctuidae > Acronicta > Acronicta psi. The sequence continues at coordinate 126,558 of OX276475.1, read as the reverse complement.
CGAGGTGGTTGTTATGAGAAGTGCCCCAAATGCGAAGTGCCCCAGTGCCCCAAATGCGAAGTGCACATCCGAACGTGAGACTTTTATGCAATCCCCTGTACTGTATTATAAATATTGTCGTGTCATGTCATCGCAACTCGCAAGCAGGGCCGTCTTTAACCTATTGGGGCCCTGGGCACAAGGATAATGGGGCCCTTATTACCTTATTGATGGAGCACTATTTTTAACCGACTTCAAAAAACGAAGAGGTTCCCAATTCGATTGTACATTCTTTTTTTTGTATGTATGTTACGCTTATATATTATTTCTCAGTCAATTGTGAACCCAGGGTCGCCCAGATAGAAAATGGTGCGTAGGGCACGCATCATATTATTTGCGCCCCTTAGTAACTTAACTTTATAAATTAAATTAAAGAAAGTATAGTAGTAGTAAGTTATAAGACGGGTATACGTTATGACAGAGCGAGCAAAGCGAGCTCGAAAAATTGGGCACCCCACCTGGGACTGGTTAGATTAGAAGGGTAATTACAATTAGTTTGTTATTACCTCCAGTTGTCTCAGTAAGAGCGAGCTCGAAATTTTTGCCACCCACTTCGGAGTGCTTAGGTTAGAAGGGTGATTATACTATCTTTTTGTATTTTTAAAGCATTTTCCATGCTTTATATTATGAAGGAAGATTTCGAATTTGCGAGCGGGACTCGCGGTGGTTTAGCGGTCATGCACCGAACCAGAAGACGCAGGTTCGAATCCTGCCCGCCGCCGCTGTAAGCACCCACACAATCACACAACCCAACTATAAAAATGGCGATCTAATGTGAACAACGAGGTACATTAAATACATTAATTGACTAGCTAGTCGAAGAAGTTAAAAGTAGCGGAGTGGGAATTAGCGATGCTTCCTGCTTGTGTGTGCGCGGCATTGTGCGGGCGGTAGCGGTGCACCGCGGCGCGCGGTCCTGCGCAGGTGCGGCGCGGGCGCGGCGCGGGCTCGAGTTACTCACGCCTGAGGTTAACTCCATTACGACTAGGAGCGGTCAATTGGTCCCTGCGGCCTGCGGGTCAGTCGTGGTCAGTCGTCGCTGCGACATGTGTGCGCGCGCGTGGGCGACGCGTCTGTGCGCGCTGAGCGCGGCCGCCGCGGCCGCCTCGCTGCTGCCGCTCGACGCCGAGCACCTGCACGCCAGCGTCGGAGGGTTCGCCGTCATGAACTGCCACCTGGACTTCCCCTTCGGCAACGAGATACCTTATCACTTACAGTGGGACAAGGATGTAAGTGCTCGCCAGTTATTTAACGACCTTGCCCGTTTTTATCAACGTTCCCTAAAAAGGACCACCTAAGACACTTAGGTAGTTCTTTCGGAAAAACTGTTACTGTAGACAAATAAGTTTGTATTAAAATAGAACCATGACCGGGATAGCACGTCAAATCGTATTCTACAAACAAAGTATTCAACGAAAAACAAACGGAATGTTATTGTTATTTTTTGAAAATTTTTGGAATAATTTTAGTTAACGAATGTAAATTATAACATGGGCACACAAGTTAAAATATGTACATTTTATTTATAATCTAGCCTATAAATATTTTTATAAGTGGCTTCTACGCGGGCAATATTTTTTTCATCCCACCATCTCGGAAAGAGTATTTTTACTCTTCGATATCTGAGTGGAAAAGTCGTTTTTATCCTCTAGAGAGACAAAGTAAATTGAATTTAGAACATCGTGCTTTTACCCCCTGGCGCCGAATTTATCATACAACTTTTTTTTAATTTGTTAAAATCTCAGACTTCTCTCTCTTCTCAGAATCTCAGTCTAAACGCAACATAGTATCGATATAATATGTCGCATCGATATTTTTTGAAAATATCAGTATCGATACTGATATTTTTATTAAAAAATATCGATATATGGGCGATATATCTTAAACCAAATTATAAAACAACAAATCAAGTCGACCAAAAACAAAATACATTAAATATAATTTGTTAAAAAGATGTTAGTATAAAAAAAGTATTCCTTTTTGGGATTTTATAATCTTAAAACTTATAAATGTTTATTGGTCTGTAAAAAATATAGATTTTTGTACCTTTTCGATACTTTGAATTTTATATCGATGCATCGATATATCGAAATATTTAATATGGCTCAAAAATATAGATACATTAAAAAAATAATATCGATATATCGATGTATCGATATTTTTTCAACAAGCCTATCGGAACTTTCTTGGTTTACTTTTTTAAGTCACTACAATACCTAACAAAAATATTACACTCAAGTAATTGTAGCAACGTTACTTTCAATTTCTCTTAATTATACCTAGTATTATTTGTTATAATTTAAAGAATATTCTGTAAAACTTACCTATCATATAGTATTTGATACCTAAACTGAAATAAAAGTATCTTGTGGTTGTACCTAAATGTTTTTTTTTTAGTCATTTCCTCGCTGAGGTGGGATGAAAAGTTACGTGTTGCACGCGAGTGCAAAGATTTTTCACCTTGTGCTCTTTTAATTCCCTCGCTGACGCTCTGGATTCTAATTTTTGAATCACTCGCTCCGCTCGTGATTCAATTTTAGAATCCTTCGCTTGCTCGGTCATCAAAATTGAGCACGCGGTTAAAAAGCAACTTTGCACTCTTGTATAACAAAAAATATTTAAGGACAAGCTTTTGTTTTAATATTTACAAAAAATATAGAAATAATGATATTAACATAAACTGTCACATATTAATAACAGTAATTAGAGAAATATTAAAACTTTAAAAAATAAAAGCGTGGGGCGCCAGAAGTTGAACCTCGCCCGCTCAGCACAGGCATGGCTTCCATTCTTAACAAATCGAGACCCCTCAGACCTGTCATAGGAAAGGACTTAAATCGTCGGTCCCGGTTGTCCTTGTCATACGAATGCCTATGACAATCGTAAGTGGTCGGAAGCCCAAAAATCCTGACATCATCAGCCTGACAATAGTCTATCCATCGGCAATATCGGTATTACCGAGAAAATGGGTTGCGGAGTCTGATGACTGCCATCATACGCCATCAGCGTAAACCGCTTCGTATAAAATACTGATATTCAGCATCTGGTCGGATTGGAAGCTGACCCCAACATGGTAGGAAAAGTACTACTTAGGAAGATGAGACATTAGTAGTAGTTTAGTACTACTAACAAAGTTGTTAAAACATTATTCCTCTGGCGATAATAAATCCTCTAATGAATGTTATTAATATGTGACAGTTTATGTTAATATCATTATTTATATATTTTTAGTAAATAATAAATATAAAAACAAAAGCTTGTCCTCAAACATTTTTTACTTCAATTTTATTAGTTATAGAGTTTTAATGCTCATGGTTGGGTGCTCGATAGATGGTGAGATGCTGAACAATATCAGTTACGCTGATGACATGGTGCTGCTCAGCCCATCCATCTGTGGTCTGAGAAAACTGCTGGCTGTTTGTGAGGGATATGCGGAGGCTCATGGCTTGAGATATAACCCCACTAAGAGTGAAGTAATTGTGTTTAAAGTACGAAATAATACACCTGCTTATATTCCACCTGTAAAGCTTCGAGAATCTTCTCTTAAAGTTGTCACTCAATTTAAATACCTTGGCCATGTAGTCACGGATTCTCTGACTGATGATCAGGATATTGATAGGGAGCGCAGAGTGTTGGCAGCCCGATGTAACATGCTTGCCCGCAGGTTTGCTCGATGCACTAATCAAGTAAAACTGACCTTATTTAGAGCATATTGCCAGTCGTTTTACTCGTGCAGCTTGTGGGAGAGGTATACGCAGAAGGCTTACAACGCTCTGCGCGTTCAATATAATAATGCGCTTAGGATGCTGTTGGGACTGCCTCGATGTTGCAGTGCGTCTGGCATGTTTGCGGAGGCTAGAGTAGATGACTTCTATGCCATTATGCGCAAGCGATGCGCATCCATGATGCGGCGACTTAGGGACAGTCCTAACAGTATACTAGCTACACTGGCAGACAAAATTGATGGGCCGTTTATCAGACACTGGGCAAGTAGACATGTGCGTCCTGATGTCCATGTCAATAATTGAGAAATATTAATAAGTAACTGTTTTTTACTAACATTAGGTTATGGAACTACTAACACATTTATATGGATCTCTGGTCTGAAATAAAGGATTTATTATTATTATTATTATTAATTCTCGGTGCCTGGATTTGTGCCCAGTTGATGGCAATAGGCTTGCCCCCTATTACCCGGTGAAATGTAGTTGTACATTAGGACGCCTCTGCCTACCCGTTCGGGGAATACAGGCGTGATGGTATGTACATGACCGGTATAAAGATTAGTACTGAACATTTTAGTGCTGGTCGTAAACCAGGTTTAACCCTCAGAGATTTTCAAGAAAAGCCCCTCTTTCGTCAGAGTTTGTAAGGTGTTTATGTTGGTCACATGCTATAGGTGCAAGAAATTTCATGTAAATCTGATGAGCCGTTTTACCACACTTTGATCTCGAAATTCCCGCCTTTTCTCCGTGATAAAATATAAATGATTTAGTCGTTTAGCTGATCTATTAGGTAACAAAGCTTAAGTAATTGCCAATTAATTACTGAAGAAGATTCCCGGAATTTTTAGGAAAACTCCGAATTTTTTCGGGTTTATGAGTATGGTATATTGTAACGCTGGTCATAAACTATATATTATGCACAAAATTTTCTGTTGAGCCGTTTCACCGCACGCTGAATCCCGGGATTCATCTAAGATTCCTGCCTTTTCTCCGTGATAAAATATAAATGATTTGCTGATCTATTAGGTAACAAAGGTTAAGTAATTGCCAATTAATTACTGAAGAAGACTCCCGGGTTTTTCCGGGATTATGAGTATTGTATACAAGGTGGAAGGGATCGACGCACATCCGAATACCATGAGTTCAGTACATGATTCTGGACCCCCTGACGTTGAAATTTTCCGTAACTTTTTTCATTATTTTTTTAATTTTTTCTGCAGCTTTTTTTACTTGAACTTGTAAAAAAACATTATTTCTATCTGACCAAATTAGATTTTTAATAAATAAATCATTATTTCAGTAATTTGGTATCGTGCGCGCGATAACATTCACTGCGGAGCGTTATAATCGCGTTTTTAGCAATACACTGCGCGCTCAAAAATGTATAACCGATCATTTTCTACATGAATGACCTAGGCCATTTTATTTTTGACCTTGAGTGAAATCTTGTCACGACGTTTGTGCGTCGATGTCCCTTCCACCTTGTATATAGTAATGCCGATTATAAACTATATATGCACCATATTTCATGCAAATCTTATGAGCCCTTTTACCGCACTCGGAATCCCAATCCCACATTTTCTCCATGATAAAAATTACATAATTTCGGCGTTTAACTGATTTATTAGGTAACAAAGCTTAGATAAATATGCTTAATAAGATTCCCGGGATTTTAAGAAAAACCCCGCACTTTTCCGGGACCGTAAGTACTCTATATGCTAATGCTGGTCACAAAATATAAATACAGCAAATTTCATGTAACTTGCACAGTTTTATCACAGAGTTCCTATGGCCACCTTCCCGCTCCATCATCAGACCAGCTTATTAATATCATATTTTCAAAATATACCTCGGTTTACATATGTGTACCAAATTACAGATCACTTGGACACTGGCAAGTGGGTCAGAATAGGCTCTCAAATTTTGCTCTAAACATACACACATAGTAACAAAGCAAGTTGAATAAAAGCTTGTAACAAAAAGAAAAAGAAGAGATTGTGGATTCAGATGGATCTTACCCAAATAGGCGTGAAACTTTGAATTATTCCTTAAGAACTTTAAGTAACTCACGACGATTGTCCGGCAACCTATCAATACAACATCGGCCATGCAATACCAAACATGGTTGGCTATAGGTATACATAATTATAGCCGGGACATAATTGCATATTGCATAGTCCGGCTGATATTGCTTGCTTGCAATGTCAGCTACCTTACAAGCAAGCAATATCAGCCCGACTCAGTCCCGGATCTAGAATTTTTTCGAGGCGGGACAAAAACTTAAAAATTCCGCCCCTGTCTGCCAATATTTTTACAAGGTGTTATTTAACTTGCAATGTGTGTATGACTATACAAGGTGGAAGGAAGTGGAAGCGTTTTGTTTTCAATTTGTTTGAAACATGTTATAAACCACGGTGTTTTAAACAAAATTTCAAAACACCGTTTTTAGCAACTTTTAAAATTAGGGTCGCGTGGCACTGGCAGCCGGAGTGGTCGGCATGCGGCTGGAGAGTCGTGGCCTCGAGGGCCTAACTGGTTGATTCGGCCGCTACAATACCTGAGCGCACATTGTGCACCGTAATGACCGACAGCGACAATGCTCGCGGACTTCATTATCACAAATTCACAATAGCTACACGCGCCGCCGCCGCGCGCCGCCGCGCCGTCACCCGCGCCTTCACCCGCGCCAGTAGCCAGTCGCCATCGCCACAGTATAAAGAAGAGCCTACTTGAACTAATAAATACCTACACTCCATTGAAGCAGAAGGGTTGTACAGTTCTCGCCGAACTTATTGTCCGGGTTGAAGTTGGCACGTAAAAATCGAAAAAATTAAAATATAGGGTTAGAATGATTTAAAACGACAGCCTACGACTTGAGCTTTCGTTTTTATTTATTACAATCAAATATTTCTTCTTTATCCGATTTTTACGGCTGGGTTAAAGTTTGCTCGTGCCAACTTCAACCCGGACAATAAGTTTGGCGTGAACTGTATGTAGCTGTGTGTTCTCTCGGTCGCGGTCGGTAGGTCGCGGTCGGTGTGGGTCGGTACTCAGTGGTGTCGGCCGCGTCGTGGCCGCACTACTGGTACTAACTACTAGCTGTTTCCCGCGGTGTTACTCGCAAATTCGTAATCATACATTTTTTTAAATAAATAAATCACATTTCTACAATAAAAGTAGCCTAAGTTACTCCTTATATAAGTTAAGCACAAGCTATAGTATCTATACTGTCCATTCCAGTAACCTGCATTTAATAGTGAAAAGCTGTTAATTTGAAATTACAAACAGACACTTCAAGTATTTGTGTAGATTTTGAAAAACGACAGTTTCAATATTTCGAATAAACTACTAAACTTACGATTCTAATTCAATTCGTTTATTCAATTATTATCTTTATACTTATACATATATATGGATTTTACATATATTTGTGGCTGGTCCCCTTTATTGTTGGTAAATCATCTGGGTTAGGTTGGATTAGATAGAACTGTGCGTGATCAAAGCGCGAAGGCGAGCGAGCAAAGCGAGCGTGCCGCGTACCCAATGTATTATAGAGGTGGACAAAGTGTATCATTTTTGCGATTGGAACATTTGCATCTGGATCACTGAAATATTCCGAAACACTGATATGTTTCATTTGGCTCATTTGGATCATCGACTCAAAATATGATACAGAATGTTTCGAATACATACATAGAGTTGCGTTGCGGGCGTTTATTACTGTCAGTGAAATTTTATGTGGCAACAATGCTGTGATATAAGTGCTCACTATAGCGATAATCCGTACGAATTGAGTGATGCACTTCTCATTTGTTATATCTTTCTGACTTGTATGGATTGTAATTATTTCGCCCGCTTACACGCCAGTCGCGAGACGCGAGTCAATAGTTAAGTTACTCAGTGTCTCAATTTTGGGTCTCTCGCTCGCGGCTCAGTCGCCTCGCGAGCGACGCGTCGCGCGAAATGAGCGCTCAGCAAAGTCATATTTCGGATCAATCTTTTGGATCACTTCAGTGATTCGGATCAGTGAGTCGGTTCTGTAAAGAGTTACACAGGCCTAATGTATTACTTTACTCTATGGTGCCGCGGCAGCCGCCGGCGCCGCCGCCGCGCCGTGCGCCACCTAGGACCCCTCTATTGTTGGTGAATTATTTGGGTTAGGTTAGAACTGTAATTATATACAAGGCGTTTTCATCTCGGAGTTCTAGTTATTCAGTACACTAGCTTTTTCCCGCAGCTTCGCTCGCATCAAGTTTGAACCCCGTTTTAATTGTCATTCTGTTATTCGGGGCGAAGGCAAATCTAACAAATAAAAAACCATGAAAATCGGTCCAGTAGTTCTCAAGTTATTGTAACACACCCGACTTAGTTTTAAAACTATACATAATATATGTAAAAAATAAAAGATTGATATTTTTTAAATTTCGAATTATCATTAAGTCGGACTTATTACTATTCGATCTATTGTATTGAAACTCGGTATGATGTTTGGCAGCTTCATTCTTTGCGGGTAACGTAGGTTACGTAGGAATAACATGGTTTTAGTCAGTAGCCCCATCTACGCTGCGCTGTGGGACTTGAAGATTGATGTTTTTTTTGAGGGTAGATTTTTCTTTCTCCCCGTACTGTGACCGGTTGGACCTTTGCGACTTTAGTTCATATCATCATTCTGCGTCTGCGTTATCGTGCCGTAGCCTTCACACGTCTACTGCGACCGTTGTTGTTAGTACTATTTTTCGGTGTTTTTTCAAAAATGGGAAATAAGAGCAAGTTGCGTGAAGAAGCGAAAGCAAGTATCACGAAGAAGATTAAAAAACTGGAACGAAAATAAGGCAAATCGTCCACTTCGAAACTGGGATCAGGTTACAAATCAACCTTTTCTAATTTGATAACATTATCAAATTAGAAAAGGTGGATTAATTTCGGGAATAAATATTTTTTTTTAGAGAAGATAAAAATAAAAAACCAAAAACTTTGTTATTTGAATATTTCACAGAAATTTTTAGGTTATGTGAAAAAAGTGTAAATATCAAAGTTCTTCTTCTTATAGATCTTTTTATTACCTACAGCTTTGCTAAAAAACTTTTTTCCATAGGACTTGTACTTTTTCCGGAAATCGAAATAAACCGGTTGTTACCCATAATAACTCACCCTAATCCACTTCCCGTCCTCAGATCGCCCGTAAATTATTTTCCTTTCATTTTTGTTATATTCTCTTCCTTTTTCAATGGGTTTCATCCTACTATTTTTTTTTAACCCCCGACGCAAAAACGACGGGGTGTTATAAGGTTGACGTGTCTGTGTGTGTTTGTGTGTGTGTGTGTGTCTGTCTGTGGCATCGTAGCTCCCTAACGGATGAGCCGATTTTGATTTAGATTTTTTTATTTGAAAGGTGAATTTGTCTGGAGTGTTCTTAGCTATGTTTGATGAAAATCGGTCCAACATGGCCGCCGCCACAAAATAGCGAATTACATATTTTTTCACAACTCCCTCAATATGGGTATCAAATGAAAGGGCATAGCTAGAGGAACACTGTACACTATGATAAATTTCAAATCCAAGATGGCCGCCACCACAAAATCCCAAATTACATTTCGTGTCGGGGGTTTACTAAATTTTTAATTTAGGTTAGGTTAGGTTATTTAGTTTTAAAATTATCGACTCTGGTCTAGTAGCAAAGGGAAATAAAACTTAACTGAAGGTTAAGTCTCATTCATTTTAAATACTTTTTGGTTCTGGCATTAGCCGGTCGCTGCTGCAGCACCGCTCGCTTCGCTCGCTCGGCTCGTGCTTCGTTTGGTCACAGTTCTAATCTAACCGACATAATTTCCATCCTTAAATACTCAAAATTACCTACAGTTTATAGGTGCATTTGCGTATTACCAAATCAGAAAGGATGGAATTGGTCCCAGTTTCCAAGTGGACGATTTGCCCCCTACCCCGAAAATAATAACGTCGTCAAAGGCGTATTGCTTCATCTGATGATTGATGTATAGACGCCGTGTGTAGCGGTAAGTTAGAATTTATTTATTGATCTGTTATCGTCGTTGAGGATAAATTGGTCAAGCCTCTAGGGAAGTACATACGTATAGACACAGCATACCTTACATACTATACGACGTGGACGTACTAACATCTTACTAAACAAAAATGTGAAAGTTTGGATAGAAACTTTCACATTTCCAGATCCGTTCAGCAATTCCTGATTATTGATAAAAGGAGAAAAATGCATGGTTCCCACGGGATAGATTTGTTTTAATAATTTATAAAAAACACCCAGACCACGCGTGCGAAGCCGCTGGCGGAAAGCTAGTAGGTAATATGCCTACAACAAATACCATTAAAACCAACAAACAACTTAAAATATCATTTACCTACGCTCTGTTGTGGCGGTGTTTAGTTTATTTGTTTTGGTAGTGGTGCTGGTGTTCATCCGTCGAGTGCTAGGTATGTAGTTACTTAATAGTGTAATGCAGACACTTACTTTGCGACTAATATTGCTTTAATTATGCCAATAGAATTAATAGTGTAGGTGTAGGTGTGTTACACTCCACTCCTACTAGGTTGCTGCAGTGGCGAAGTGCCTTCATTGATAAGTTAAACTGGCTGGTTGAATACCTATTACCTACCTAGCCACTAATGCATGCAGGGCGACATAGATACCTAATCACATAGATAGATAGATCGGCGGTGGACTGGTGGCGCTGCACGCGGCGGCAGGTGCAGTGAGGTGTGCAGGCGTTCACCGATCAACGCGCGACGGTCGACCTCAGAGACGACGGCGCGTAGACTGGTCACGTGCCGCCGCCGCCGCCGCGTGCACCGCGTAGAGAAGGGATAGGGTAGTCCAATAGCCCAGAAGAAGATAATTGCAAAGGCAGGGCTATATATAAGTATATAGAATAAGTACGTTCCTGCATCCCCCCATTATTGCGCTAAAGACGGCCACCAGGAGGGTTTTATCGAGGTAAAAATCCAACACACACAAAAAAGGTGAGTGTCTGCATGTGCCGCCACAGGTGCCTCCGCCTTCCGGGTGGCGTGGGATGTGGGTTATGCGCGCACGCGCAGGAGACTACGGTTATATGCCAGTACCAAGATGTGCAAATGCGCGTGGGAGCTGTAATTGTCTACTTGGTGACACAAGATTAGTCGCAGGAGAGGCAATTGAGGAGACCTCCCGCGCCCGCTCCCGCGCGCCCTCCCCTGTGCTCCTCGCTGATGACCCTGTTAGTGTCCCCGTCCCGACGCCGGCACATAATACGCGTCTGCACGTGGCACTGTGGCAGGTACTCGCAAACATTTTGTCGTTCTTTTGATTTATGTCTATGTTACATATATCTGGTAGGTAGGTACCTATTTTCGGCACGTACATAAACCAAATTACCTACTTACTTCCGTATCAGTTTATAGTACCTATCATATATACATAATACGAGAACTGCTGGACCGATTTTCATGATGTTTGATTTGTTGGATTTACAGGTAAATGAGGTCTAATTAAAAATAATTTATTTTAAAATTTCTGTAGTAAGTACCTAGATGATTTTGTTTATGTACCTGTATAAATATGGGTAGGCACTAGGCAAACTAAACGCACTTCTCCAATAATACAGCGAGTTTTCCGAGTAAACAAAATACTTATCATCTATGTTGACGTTTTTTTTTAAATTGCTCCACCTCGGTTTTGATACAATTCATATGGGACTACCTCGCCTCGGGGGAAGTATATTCTTCCAACCAAAAATATGAATTTTCAAAATCTGTTCACAATTTGACGGGGAAATCGCGTAAGCGTAACATATATGTATACAACGTGTACCGTAATTAACGCACACCCTCGAACACATCAATTAGAATATAATTTTCTATTCATATTACATACAAATAATCTTACTTTTGTGTGTTTTTTTTTGTTATTTAGGAAAATAGTTATCCTCTTTGAGGACAATATGTTTGGACATAGGACGCACGCACACAGTATATTTAGAATATACGAAATTTAGAAACAAAATAAATAAAAGAATAAATGACGCAAAAAATAAATATCGCCAGCACGAAGCAAAAAAGTGTAATGGAGATTTTAAAAAAATATGGTCAAACATAAACTCGTGGCTAGGTAGGCAGAAAACTAGTTTAGATAGTATTATTACGAAGCACCTGGAGAGTAGAAAGTATCAGTAATATTTGTACCAATTTCACACAAATATTCACGAAAGAAATTCATGATAATTATAAAGCATATTTGTAATATTAAATTTATAGATAGGGATAATTACGTGCGCCCATGTGATGTCAGTTTTAGATTTAAAAGAGTGTATTCATCGGAGATTGAAAAAAATATAAAAATCCTATCGAGTGAAAAATCACCAGGGTTGGATGGCAAAGAGTTGATGATGTTAAATATTTATGTAAAAAAATCAGTCCTTTATTATCAAACTTTATTAATATGTGTTTGACGAAAGGTGTATACCCCGACCAACTTAAAAATGCTATAATACGCCCAATTTACAAGTCCGGAAGCCATCTAGAATATGTTAACTATAGGCCAATAGCAATACTGTCTGTGATAGATAAAATAGTCGAAAAAATGGTTGTCGGACAAATTAGCAAGTTCTTGGAATCCCACGGAATACTCTCAGACGCATAACATGGGTTTAGAAAAGGAAGGAGTACTGTCTCTGCGTTGACGAGTTTTGCGGACTATGTAAATGAAGCCTTAGACTCTGGGAAACAGCTGATAGCACTATTTATCGACTACAAAAAAGCTTTCGACACCTTAGATCACAATATATTATTGAATGCAATGGATGAATGCGGGATACGCGGCCCTACCAATAACTGGTTCAAAAATTACTTAAATAACAGAAAAATCCGCACGGTTATAGGTGGGGTGGCCGGAGAGGACGCTTTAGTAAGTTTGGGTGTGCCTACCGGCTCAGTATATGGACCGGTAGGGTATGTAATGCATGTCAACAGCGTGTCAAACGTGGTCACTAAATGTAGTGTTTATGTATGCTGATGATATGTGTGTGATTTATGCTTCTAAGGATGTCGTGCAGGCTCAAAGTAGTGTTCAGGCAGATTTTGAAAATATCACAAGTGGGCACATGACAATGGCATAATACTCAATTTCAAAAAAACAATGTATATGCATCTTCATTCGCCATACAACCATAATGCGAAAAATATAAATAGGGATAACCTTAGCATAATAGGGCAAACGTACGAATGCTTACATAGGAATAAACTGAATTGTAACTGTGATATTCTCAGGATTGATAAAAATTTCAATTGGGCAATGCATGTATCAGATGTTTGTAGTAGGTTGAAACCTGTGTTAGGCAAATTTTTTCAGCTACAAAGAATATTAAATAAAGAAACTATAAGAGTTGTATACTATGCCCTTCCAGACTCTCTGATCAGCTATGGACTAATTGTATACGGATGAACTTTCATATCATATTCAAATGACATAAGAAACCTGCAAATAAGACTGTTAAAGTACCTAGTCAGTAAGAAAGAGAAAAGCATGTGCAATGCAATGAAGACTACGATAGATTATTCCCTTTATGTAAAATTCTGCCAATAGAAAAAAAACTTGAATATTTAATAGGTTAGAATACTACTATAGCAATGAGTATAAATATGTTGTCGAGAATAAATATAATACTAGAAGAGTTAGAGAACAAAGACTGAATAAACCAAAAGTAACAAATTATTATGGAGAAAGGACAAATATGTTTATAGTGCCAAAAATATTTAATGCTATAGATGTTTTAAGACAAACCCCTAAAATTAATATTAGTACATTAAAGAAGAAACTGAAGAATACTCTGTTGGATAGCACTTGTAATAGTAATAGTTAGACCAGGATAGTTATTTAATATATTTTGTTTGCTTTTGTTAATAAATGTAAGGTTATTATGTAATAATGATAAGAGCGCTTCTCGCCGTTAAACAATTACGTTTGGCGAGTATACCATGTAATGTAAAATTTTTAATTAGTCAGTGCAAAGCAAATAAAAAAAGAAAGTCGCACACGTGTAGGCGTAGGCCACGCACACTCGAACGAGTTCGAGGCGCACGCGACGTACCTAAGCGGCCGAAAGAGCCGGCAATACACGGACGAAATTACTTACGAGTTACGAGTTTACGACTCGAGTGACATTATGAAAAAATCTGAGTCCAAATACCGAGTTATTTATTTAAGTCCGTTCAGGCTTTGGAATGTCGACTGAATTATTTTTATTACAAGCTTTTATTCAACTTGCTTTGTTAGTATGTTTAAATCAAAATTTGAGAGCCCAGTCTGACCCACTTCCCGGTATCCAATTGATCTGTAATTTGGTACACATATGAAGACCGCGGTACATTTTGATAATATGATATTTTTGAGCTGGTCTGATGATGGAGCAGGAAGGTGGCCATAGGAACTCTCAAATAGAACTGTACAAATTACACGAAATTTGCTGTATTTATATTTTGTGATCCGCATTAACATATAGAGTACGTACGGTCCCGGAAAAGTGCGGGGTTTTCCTGAAAATCCCGGGAATCTGATATGGCAATTATCTTAGCATTGTTATCTAATAAATCAGCAAAACGCCTAAATTATGTAATTTTTATGACGGAGAAAATGCGGGAATGTTCTATTAATCCCGGGATTCCGGCTGCGGTAAAAGGGCTCATCAGGTTTGCATGAAACCTGGTGCATATATAGTATATCACCAGCATTACCATATAGAGTACTCATGGTCCCGCAAAAGTGAGGAGTTTTCCTGAAAATCCCGGGAATCTTATTCAACAATTATCTAAGCTTTGTTACCTAATACATCAAGTTATTAATATGTTCGCCTTATTTATGTAATCTTTATCACGAAGAAGCGGCGGAAATCTTCTATCATCCCCGGGATGCCGAGTGCGGTGTAACGACTCATCAGATTTGCATGAAATCTGGTGTATGTATAGTTTATGACCGGTATTATCACATACAATACTTACCAGTCCCGGAAAAATACGGGGTTGTCCTAAAAATCCCGGGAATCTTTTTCAGTAATTAATTGGCAATTACTTAAGCTGTGTTACCTAATAGATCAGCTTAAATGAAAGAAAGAAAAGAAGAGAAATGGCGAGAATCCTATATGAGTCCCGGGATTCCGAGTGTGATGTAACAGCTTATCATATTTGCACGAAATCTGGTGCATACATAGTTTATAACCGGTATTATCACATATAATACTTACAGTCCCGGAAAAATACGGGGTTTTCCTAAAAATCCCGGGAATCTTTTTCAGTAATTAATTGGCAATTTCTTAAGCTGTGTTACCTAATGGATCAGTTAAAATGAAAGAAAGAAAAGAAGAGAAAATGCGAGAATTCTTTATAAATCCCGGGATTCAGAGTGTGGTGTAACGGCTCATCATATGTGCATGAAATCTGGTGCATATGTAGTTTATGACCAGTATTATCACATACAAAACTTTTTTTAAAAGGCTTTTCCTAAAAATCCCGGGAATCTTTTTCAGTAATTAATAATTGGCAATTACTTAAGCCTTGTTACCTAATAGATCAGCTTAAAAGAAAGCAAGAAAGAAGAGAAAATTCGAGAATCTTATATGAATCCCGGGATTCAGTATGGTAAACCGGAATTCAGAGTGTGGTGAGATGACTTAACAGATTTACATGAAATTTTGTGCACTTAGGTATAGTTTGTGATCAGCATTAACATATTAAGGTCCCGAAAAATGCGTAGCATTCCTAAAAATCCCGGGAATCTTATTTGGCAAAAACCGTCTTAAGAGATTTTTATGAAATTCGATGCACATAATTAATTCAGCACTAACACGTTATGTACCACTCTTTATACCCGTAATGTGAATAATAGAAATCGTATGAAGACCCTTTAACTAAAAAGTATCAAATAAAATTGTAGTAAAAAATATTTAAGGACAAGCTTTTGTTTTAATATTTACTAAAAATAAATATAAATAATGATATTAACATAAACTGACACATATTAATAACAATAATTAGAGAAATATTAAAACTTTAAAAAATGAAAGCGTGCCGAGCCGAGACCATCGGGCATCGTTGTTACTTTGTTACGTGTCGTTCTATGTCATGGTTTTTAAATATGCGGGAGAAAGGGAACAAAAATAAGTATGTAATTATTGTCTTTGTATTTTGATGTATTTTATATGTCTATTATGAAATTATTGTAATTGTGTGCGTTCTTTTCTGTGAAGACTTAATATATTTTGTCTTTTACTTGATGACAAGAATTCTTTAGGCCGCGGGCACGCCGCCGCCACAGCGGCGGGCGGCGCGGCGGCGTGACCGCGGCCTTACAACTGCGTTCTAAAAAGATTTATTACCTTGACTTAAGTTTCATTTTCGTTTGTTTTAACTGAACAGTGACCTTTGAGGGATTTCTTCGATTGTGCTCTGTCTCCGTCCATCATGACATAAAATGTAAAGAATCGGTTGGATGTGTTTGCGGTTTGCGGTTGCAGGACGACACAATATTCTCGTGGTACAGCGGCGAGGGCGCGGCGCGCGTGGCGGACCGCTGGGGCGGGCGCGTGCGCCGCGTGCTGGACGGGCGCGCGGGGCTGGGCCGCGGCTCCGTCAACGTCAGCGCCGTGCGCGAGACCGACGCCGGCCTCTACCGCTGCCGCGTCACTTTCCCGAACCGCACGCCGCCCGCCAGGAACAACGGCACCTACTACTACCTCGAAGTCGACGGTTAGACCGCGACACCACACCGCCACACGCCACACACACACACACACAAATCAGTTCACACTAATCTAGTCCACAAAAAGCGGTGGATCCACACAAGTTCACGCGACACTAATTTATGAAGCGTTGTGCATCGTCAGCGTATTTGATCATTTACCTACATCGCATATAACTATATGTGCTAAGAAGGTGCTAAGTACCTAAAGCACTGAGGGAAAATCGCGACGATAATAATTCGCAGCATAAAATGGGGAGTGAAAGAAACGGTAAACGACGTTATCTGGGCAACAACGATGAGCTACGACTTAGCTTAGTACGGTTCTCTAACTACTTGTTATTTATTATTAATTTATCGTGCTGCCATTTTCATACTTTTTTTTTTCTTGACTTTTCAGGAGGTAATCTGATAGTGACGCCGCCGATGAACGTGACAGTGCTGGAGGGCGAGCGCGCCGAGTTGGAGTGCCTGCCTAAGAGCCCCGAGTCCGTGGTGGAGTGGTTCAAGGACGGTGCGCCGCTCAGCGCGCTGCCCGAGCTGACGTTGCGCAGCGAGCGGCCCGCCAACGGGTCACTGGTGTTGCGGCGCGCCGCGTCCGCCGACCCCGGCGAGTACGAGTGCCGCGTGCGCGCGCCCGACGCCGCGCTGCAGAGCGCCAGCGCCTTCCTCGACGTGCACTGTGAGTACACTCCACCGCACTCCACCACACTCCACGCACACCGACCAGATTCTCTAGTTTGTGTAGTTCGTTCTGCTCAGAGGTCGTCAGTTAAGAAATGCCGGCGCCATCTAAGTAGTTAAAAAAAAAAATTCAAACATTGACTTGTAAGAGTCCTTGAAAAACCTATGGCAGAAGTAAATATCATTCCATGATTTCATTTATTACCACGAGATGGTGTTCCTCTGAAACCTGAAAGCTGTCTCAGAATACATAATTATAATATATTTAGGAACGATCGAGAAGACAGTTATGGGGGGATATGTATTATGACACATAAATCAATTAATGCCCAGTTATGTAATATAGTACAACCGAATGAAGATATACAAACACTTCATTTAAAATTATTTAACTGCAGACACATTGACAATTTACTTGCTGTTTATTGCCCACAGTGGGTTCATACTCAACGTACTGACTGGGACTGGATGTTTTCACAATTTAATAGTAAAACCTTATTTTTAGGTGATTTTAATGCACACCATTTTACGTGGTCATACAAAACAGACGCTAGAGGTTCTCAGATTTACGATACTATATCTGATTTTAACATAGTTTCACTAAACGACGGTAGTCATACGCGTATCAAATTAGTAGCAGATAACATACAACAAAGTTCTCCCGATATATCCTTCTCCACTTCTTTGACAATCCTTAAGGAATGTATCAGGGAATCCCAAAAACTTATACGAAGGGCATCTTCGGATAGTTGGCACAAATTTTGTAACTCTCTAAATGAAGTTGCGTCGGCTAGTGAAATGTGGAAGAAGATGAAATGGTTAAAAGGAAACAAGTTTCAAAATTCCTGTTTAGATAAAAGCAGATGTGAATTACTATTAGGGAGTTGATGTCCCGCATATGTCTGTCCTTCTAAACCAGATTTTGTCTCCTTTAACAGTAAACTAGAATCTCCTATATCTAGGCATGAGCTAGAGGCTTGTATTAAGGCCAGCGACACCGCCCCAGGATGCGACAATATTTCGTTTTCCATGATAAAACGCTTGCCCAACAATGGAAAGAATATATTAACATATTTATTTAACATGTTTTTATCTACAGGTTTCACGCCTTTACAATGGCGTGACATTAGTATAGTCCCGATACCTAAACCTGGCCGCGACCCTGTGCTAGTATCATCTCTTCGCCCTATTAGTTTAATGTCCTGCGTTTGTAAAGTCTTTCATTCTGTTATCAACAAAAGGCTGGAATGGTATTTCGAAACAAAAAACTTTTTTTCAACTGAGACGGTAGGCTTTAGAAAATCTAAATCTTGTTTAGACAGTCTGACCAGACTGGTTACCAGGATCCAATCAGGTTTCTCCAAAGATTTGATTACATTAGCGTGTTTCTTGGATATTGATAACGCATACAACAATATTAATATATGTGCATTGCTAGAAACCTTAGATAAAGCTGGCGTTGGCCGAAAAATATGCGATTATTTGTGGAACTTCCTAAGTTCAAGAAATTTAAAAATTAGGTGTGAGCAGAGTTTCATTAGCCGATATACTGGCCAGGGCCTAGCGCAAGGTGACCCATTATCGCCTTTATTATTTAATGCTGCTACCCATAATATTTGTAAGGCCATCCCACATAACGTGTTTGTCTCCCAGTATGCCGATGATTTTGCGTTGTATATTTTAGATAAAAATTTAGAAAATGCTCGTAGATCTCTCCAAGAATCACTAAACGCCTTAATACGATTGCTAGATAATTTAGGCCTAAGTGTATCTGCTACAAAAAGTAAAATGTGTGTGTTTAAAAAAGGCATTAACAGAAATAACAATATTCGTATCTTAATAGATAATGCGCCATTGCAAGAAGTACCTAACGTAAAATATTTAGGTATGTGGTTTGATCGGTCGCTGAGATGGACTAAACACATCAATGAGTTAAGAGAGAAAACACTTAAGTTACTTAATATTTTCAAAGTGTTGGCCGGTTCTGGTTGGGGTGTACACCCCAAACATTTAAGAAGGCTTTACATTGCTATTATCAGAAGCCGACTGGACTTTGGTAGTTTTCTATATGATAGTAGCTGTAATTCAAATTTAGTTAAATTAGACAAAGTACAGAATCAAGCCATGCGTATTATAGGTGGTTTTGTCAAAAGCACTCCCATCCACGTGATGGAAAGTGAACTTTGTTTACAGCCTTTGCGAATTCGTCGATTATTTCTTGCTGGTAAATTTTGGTTGAAATCAATGTCATCATATAATAATGTTACTACAAATGTTGTCAGTGAATTGCAAACGCTTATTTCTTGTAGATATTGGAGACGTAAACCGACTCCGGTTATAATTCAAATGTATTCCAAATTTAATAATATCAGCTTACACACAGAATAACAACTAGGTATGTACACATTGAACTATTGGATGAATTGGTATGACTTAAATAATATAATTAAATTGAATATTGAAGATGTCAATCAAGCTAAAAGAGAATATGACACTACTTACCTTAGATCCATTTGTTCTTTATATCTAGAAAAACAATATTCAACTCACTACAAAGTGTTTACCGACGGGTCTAAGGACAGAACAGATAATTCCCACCATATGTCGATGGGGGTTGCAATTTTTGAGAGCCAAACAAGCGGATACATAAAATTAAAAACTCAAAACAATATGTCCATTATGTATTTAGAATTAATTGCGATTTCTGAGGCCGTCGCATACATTAAATCTGTAAACTATGACAAATTTGTTATTTTAACCGATTCGAAAAGCTCCCTACAACACTTGGCTCGGTGCACCTCTTGTTTAAGAGGCACACCGATCGCCTATAGTATTATCAAAACAATATTTGAACTAAAGGGTAATTCAAAAGAAGTCATCTTACAATGGATCCCTTCACATATTGGTTTGGTAGGGAACGAAAGAGTGGATAGATTAGCAAAAGAAGCTTCTTGCGATGGCGTATTTACTAGTGTTATGCCTTTCTTCACTGATTATATTTACTTAGTTAAAGAATACTGTTATGAACTCTGGAAAGTGCACTTTGATGAGAGATCGGTGGAGAAGGGCATATGGTACAGAACATTACAAAATGAACCTTGGAAATCCTCGTGGTTTGATAACTTTCATTTTAATAGATCTCTGTTAATAACAGCCTTTAGACTTCGCTCCGTACACATTCCACTAAATAAATTTGCTTTCTTAATGAAAAAAGTGCCATCCCCGTTATGTTTAGAGTGTGGAATAGTAGAGGATGCTTTACACATTATGGTGGAGTGTGTCCGGAACGACGACGTCAGACATGAGTTATTAAGTGAAATTATAGATTTTAAGGATATTGGATGTTGCAACACTGTATTGGCATATCCACTGTCTAAAAGAGCTAAATTATTGTACACAATCGTTGAAATTGGCATTAGACGGCGATCTCATTGATTTTCACTGTATTCAACTTTAACTTAGGCTATATTATATAAGAAAGTCCAATGGAGCGACTTAGTCATGTTTGACAAAGCTTCTAAATAAAGAGAAAAAAAAAAATATATAAATTATCTGTTAGTATGCGTATGTATATTATTGATAGAAAGAATTTTTTGCAGTGATTTAACTTATTTAATTATATTAATAACTAGCTTTTGCCCGCGGCTTCGCTCTCCGTGGATGAAGAAACAAAATTGAAAGAAATCGATCCCGAATAAGATAAAAAGCAGCTCACTATAACAGTTTCATCATCCTCCTAGGCTCCTAGCCTATGCCGAAAATATGTTAAGCTCCGGTTCCAATCGAAACAGATGTGGTTAAATATAAATATCTTCCACTAAGCAATAGCGTTCAGACTGGTTAAAACCGATAGGTATCCTAACTTTAAATTGATCGTCTGGTTTTTTGTCCTTCTGACTACGATTAACGATTTTCATAGGTTTTCGTATGGGGTCTACTATGCCGAATCAATTGCCATTTCTTAACGTGCTATATAAGGTACAGAGGGTCTCGATGTCTTAAGAATGGTCACCCATCCATAGTCTAACTGCAGAAACCGCTGCTTAACCTATCGCTCAGCGTAGTTATTACTTCGTCAAAGTTTTTAGCTCGGTTTGAGCAACTGTTACTGGTACTGGGGTACTCTATGAGGTACTGACCTACAATAATGATCCCTTATATCAATAGGAATACATACTACAGAGAGGTCAAGCTCTATCTCAGCATCTACGCAACCGAGTGGAATGAGATATACCTCATTTTTTTAGTTGAACGATGGACTTTTAAATAGAAAATCAAAAATCAAAAACCAACAATGATGATCTCTTCTTTCTATGGGCTTGCATACAAAAGAGAGGTCAAGCTGTATCTGAGGTTCTATACAAATAATTGAAAAAAGGTTTACATCAGTTTTTAAGTTGGAAATTATGCTTTACAACAGTTAACACAAAATTCAAATATTCAGTAGGTTTAGCGCCAACCCCTAACAAACAGACAAACAGACAAGACTTCTAAAAATCAAATTTTTGGGTTCGCGATCGTTTATATACTCTAACCCAATTGTTTTTTTTTAAATATCTTCAATGTACAGAAATGTACAGAAACGACTTTTTTACAATTTTATAATAGTATAGATACGCTGATACTTGTTGTTGTATTGACTAAGTTTGCCACGCCCCTATCCAATGACGTTGTCGATCGCACCACTACTCGATCGTGGTGGGGCGATCGAAGGAAGCATTCGTGGCGGGGCGGGCCGCACTGCCGCGGCATTCGAGTACAAGCTCTGAACGAAGCAACAACTCGTGTGAAATAGATTAAGTGAAAGTAATTCTGTACAATATATATTTATTACTTGAAAGTGACGCTGCGTTTCACTCCCCCTGACCTAAACCCCTTTAGGTCAGAAGTGGGAAAGTCGAGAAAATTTTTCATTTTCTTGTCACGCTCACAATCCCGGAAACCGTAAGTAACGATTTTTTTTATTTATTCTTTTAATCTGTTACTTTTTTTAGAGAATTATTTTGAATATTTCTTAGTGTTTTTTTTAATCCAATAATACTGATAATACCATTTGGAAATAGTCTTTTTTTTTCTTTTTTTTTGGTCTACAAAAAAATAGCAAAGGAAATATATTTCATCAATTATTTATTTATTTTAATATTTAACACAACATCATAACTTGAAGCTACAACAGCGTTTTATACCAGTATTCCTAGGACTGACTTATTCTATTGATGAAGGTCTATAGTTCTAGGGGAACTATTGCTCAAATTTTACTTTTCTAATGGTTTTATCAGTTTGTTCGACAAACATTTTAAACCTGCACCATCTACAATATATTTTATTTCGACTCAATGTAAGATAGGCTGGCTATGACAATACATGAAAAATAGATTAGCATATTGCTAATGCTAACTTATGGAAGTGAAGGTGACAAAGAGCAATAGAAGAAAATTACGAAGGACACCCTTAGGTGGAGGGTTGAGTGTGAGGAAGGACACCCTAGGTGGAGGGTTAAGTGTGAGGAAGGACACCCTAGGTGGAGGGTTGAGTGTGAGGAAGGACACCCTAGGTGGAGGGTTGAGTGTGAGGAAGGACACCCTAGGTGGAGGGTTGAGTGTGAGGAAGGGCACCCTAGGTGGAGGGTTAAGTGTGAGGAAGGACACCCTAGGTGGAGGGTTAAGTGTAAGGAAGGACATCCTAGGTGGAGGGTCGAATTCAAGGAAAGACTCCCGAAATGACGGGTCGGTACAAAATAGCACAACCCAAAACCGTGGGTTGAGACTAAGGTATCGAAGGGAATTTGAGGAAAACGATCAAGGAGGAAGCACAAGTAATGAGGATCGAAACGAAATTGTAGGAAGTGGTGTGCGGAAACGAAAACATTCGAGAAGAAGGCAACGCAGGTCGGGAGCTAACGTACAGTCTGAGACTGAAAAGGAGTCTCTTTCTCCGCCACTCAGTAGGAGCAGACAAACACGAATCAGGGTACGATCTGATAGCTCAAGAAGAAGACGACACACTATCTATAATTCGTCTGAATCTGGAAGTCAGTCGCCACCCCCAAAACGATTGAAATCGTCTAAACGTAAGAATGAGGACCGGGATGTTCAGCTTATGGATAAGTTTTTAGCTATTTTAGAAAAGACTAAAAGCTCGGGTAAACCAAAATTAGCATTTAACGCGAATGTGGTGCCGGAGTTCGACCCTTTATCCAAAGACCAAACTGTTCTAACGTGGATTACTAAAGTGGAAGAATGCGCCGAGATTTATGGCTGGGAAGAGAGGGAAGTCATACACTATTCGTTGCCTAAATTATGTGGGGTTGCTAAGACATGGTATCAGGGTCTAACTTCGGTATTATATACATGGTCTGAGTGGAAGAAGAAACTATTAGAATCCTTCCCATGAAGAGAGGATTACGCTGAACTCTTAACCGAAATGTTGGCTAAAAAGGTTAAATATGGTGAATCATTGTAGCTTTATATATACGCGAAGATTAACTTACTAAATAGATGTAACATAACTGGTAAGCAAGCGGTGGACTGTCTCTTGTATGGCATAGAAGACCGTGCAGTAAAGGTTGGAGCCCAGGCAGCTCAATTTCGAGAACCCGAACAGGTACTTAAATATTTTAAAACTGTTAAAATAGGACAGAGCAGAGATAGTCAGGACATCATGCGGAGAGGGAGATTCGGATCTAATACAAATAGATCGGATTCTTCAAAATCAGGTTACATGTACAATCCTACAATTAGGTGTTTTAACTGTAACGAAGTTGGTCACCCCAGTTTTAGATGCGGAAAACCAACGATTTCAGTGAAATGCCATAACTGTAACGAGATAGGCCATCGCAGCTCTAAGTGTGAAAAGCCCCTCTCAAGCTGCACAACGTGCGATAGAGTTGGTCATTATACATCCAACTGCTACAGAAATATGGGGAGGTCCACGTTGGAAACTGGAAAGAGCTCAACATCAGGTAATGATCCAAAGCAGAAGCAGGTATCCGAAGTAATGACCGAAGACACCGGAATAGATAAATATGTAATGGATATTAAGGTGAATGGGTCTACAATTGCTTGTCACGTAGATCTAGGCAGCCAATGTTCCCTCATCAAGGTTAGTGATGTTAAGACTCTTGGACTATCAATGAGTTACCGAGAAAATCTACCGACGCTCAGAGGTATAGGAGCTAGCATAGTGATTCCTAAAGGAGTAGTAGTCGCTACCGTAGAGGTTCAAGGCGTAGCAGAAACGATTGATTTATATGTCGTGGAGGATTATGTGTTGGTACATCCGGTTCTTTTAGGGCATTCATTTACAGAGAGGCCTTACATTCTTATTAAGACCCCAGACGCGATCAAAATTCAAAGAATGCCTCCTAATAAAGTCAACCTAGTTGCCACATATGACGTTGAAATTCCCTGCAACACTATGCGAGCAGTACAAGTTTCTGCAGATGTGCAATTGCTGAACTGTGAAGTGCATGTTAATGGTATGCTTCGTGGCCCGGAAAATAAGGAGTATTATTTACTTCCCGGCCACTATGAGATCAGGAACGGTCGTGGTGCAATCTTGATCTATAATGTTGCGTCAAAGCCCATGAGCATTACTAAAGGTACTTTTCTAACACGATCTTTAGAACGAAAACAATTTCCAGTAGACAACATAATAAACTCATTCAGCGTCGTCTTCGATGACGCAGTAATGGACACTTCTGTAAAATGCAACCCGAAATTAGAAACGAACCAACGGCAGCGACTGAAGGGCGTACTGGAAAGGTACGGTGACTGCTTTTCGAGTGGTTTGCATGATTTAGGTTTTACGACAACTACCGAGATGACTATAGAATTAACTGATGGCGATCCCATCGTATACCGCCCGTACCGCATGTCACACGCCGAAAGACAGTTGGTAAGTAATATGATTAAAGAAATGTTAGACAGCAAAATAATAAGGGAGTCATCGTCACCTTATGCGAGCCCAATCATCATGGTGCAAAAGAAAACGGGTGATAAACGCTTGTGTATTGACTATAGAGCCCTGAACAGGAAAATTAAGAAGGATCATTACCCGATGCCTCGAGTGGAAGATCAACTGGATTTACTGGCTGGTAACACTTTATTTACATCTTTGGACCTGGCATCGGGTTACTATCAGATCCCTATATCGGAGAAATTTCGATTCAAAACTGCCTTCGTGACACCTGATGGGCAGTTTGAATTTAACCGCATGCCTTTTGGTTTAGTTAACGCACCATCAGTCTTTCAAAGGACCATCAACAAAATACTGAAGGAGGCCAAAATTAAATATGCGCTCGTCTACATCGTCGAAGAATTTTGAGGAAGGATTGCAGAGATTAGAGGAAGTGTTAGGTCTACTAAAAAGCTAAAAAGGGGTGGGTTGACTTTGAAATTAAGTGTGCCAGTTTTTCCTAGACTCCGTAGATTTCCTCGGATTTGATGTTAGTGCTGATGGTATTCGACCAGGTAGTAGGAAAAGTGAAGCTGTGTCCAAGTTCCCGAGGCCTTCAAATCAACACGAGGTACGCCAGTTTCTTGGCCTTTCTGGCTTCTTCCGACGATGTATCAAAGGGTACGCTATGATCACTGCTCCTCTAACTGACTTATTAAAGAAGGATGCGGGATGGGCCTGGAACGAGGAGCAAGAACAAGCTTTTGAAAAGGTAAAGGAACTACTTACAACTAGACCCATACTTTCACTTTACGACCCTAAGGCAGAAGTAGAACTGCATACCGATGCCTGCAAAGAAGGTCTAGCAGGTATACTCCTTCAACGAAACTCAAATGGGGCGCTACAGCCGGTGTCGTATTTCAGTCGTAAAATTACAAGTGACGAACGTAAATTGCATTCGCATGAATTGGAGACCCTCGCAGTAATTGCCTCTCTAAATCGGTTCAGAGTATATCTGATAGGTATACCATTCAAGATCTTGACTGACTGCAATGCGCTCAGGTCCAAGCTAGTCAAGCGGGACTTGATACCCCGCATAGCCCGCTGGTGGGTCCAGTTGCAGGAATAAGATTGCACTATAGAATATCGGCCTGGTGCCCGGATGACTCACGCTGACGCACTCAGCAGGAACCCTATCGATAATGACGAAGGTGGACAGCATACTTTGGATGTCCTACCAATACAGGAGCAGCCACAGTGTCCTGACCAAGACTGGATTGCGACGGTGCAATCTGCTGATGAAGAGGTAAGGAGGATCAAACTAACTCTAGCAGACCCCTCTGTTTCAGAAGCTATGGATATACACAAAAATTATACGCTCAAAAACGGTAAAATTTATCGCATCGTAGAAGAGGAAGCAAAATGGTTGGTACCTCAAGGTGTGAGATGGCAGATCTTGAAGATGAACCACGATGATCTGGGCCATTGGGGATTCGAGAAGACTCTTCAACGCATAAAGGAACATTATTGGTTTCCTAAGATGCGGAGATTTGTAAAGAAATACGTTACCTCTTGCCTAGAATGTGCGCATCACAAATCTTCTGGTGGGAAGCATGAGGGCGAGTTACATCCCATTGAAGAGGTAACTGTACCATTCCACACCATTCATGCGGATCACCTGGGACCCTTCGTCAGGAGCAAGACGGGAACTGCTACTTGCTGGTAATCGTAGACGGATTCACGAAATATGTTGGTATAAACCCGGTCCGGAACACGAAATCTTCTACTTCAGTGCAAGTAATGAAAAGACATGTGAGCTATTTTGGAGTCCCGACTCGGTTAATTACAGACAAAGGTACAAGTTTCACAAGTAAAACATTCCAGGGCTTCGTGGAATCATACGGTATAAAGCATATCCAGAATGCCGTTGCCACTCCTCGGGCTAACGGCCAAGTAGAAAGGTTCAATAGGACTATTCTGGATGCGCTATCTACGTCCAATCACGGTGAAGACGATAGGTCCTGGGATGAACATATTTGGGACATACAGGTCGGTATCAACACTACAAAACACAAGACAACACAAAGGAGTTCCCTTCGGAGTTACTCTTCGGATTCAATATTACCAGTAGGGCTGAAGGTAAATTAAGTGAAATCATAAACAAAACACTCAGTAGAACCCCAGCAGAAGAATTGGACGAGATGAGGCAGGATGCTGGAGAGAAAATAAAAGAACAACAGACAAAAGATGCAATTAATTACAATAAACATAGGAAGAAAGCAACTGAATATCAAGAGGGAGATCTGGTGAGAGTCGCAAGGCAAGTGCCCCATGATGGTAAATCACAGAAACTTGTTGTGAAGTACCAAGGCCCATATCGCGTAGTCAAAAAACTCGATAATGATAGATTTCTGATTGAGGACACACCTTTGACTCGTAAACATGGTCGAAATTACAAAGCCATCGTAGCCATCAGTAAAATACAATCATGGACTAACTTCACAAGAAATTTTGACTCGGACTGTTCAGAAAATGGTACTGAAATAGAAGAGGAACGTGAAATAAAAGATTAACGTCTTAGATGTGTCTTCAATCAGTTAGAACTGTATTAGAATGTCGTATGTATTATTAAGCCTGTAAAATATTAATTTTAACTAGATTTTGCTTGCATTAATCTTCGGATATTAAAGGTACAAGTATGTTTGATTATAAAAATACTCGTATGTGTTGGTTATAATTATTACTTTGAAAAAAAAAACACAAAACAAAACTATTTTTGAGATGTAAGTAGTTTCATATTATAACTTAGTTTAAATTAGTAGTCGTTGAAATCTAACGCAAAAAAGAGCTTAAATAAAATAAAAATATATTACATTAAAAATAGTTAACATTGTTTATGATTGATATATAGTTCATAAGTTTATATATAATATAAATTCTTAGTGTCTTATAACAAAAAAAATTAGTAGAAAAGCGATGGGACTCGCTTAGAGTAGGATGGCCGAGCTGTTAGGTTCTTGTTCAGTCATGCTAGTATTTATTAGAAATATAAATTATCTGTTAGTATGCGTATGTATATTATTGATAGAAATAATTATTTGCAGTGATTTAACTTCTTTAATTATATTAATAATACGCTGATACTTGTTGTTGTATTGACTAAGTTTGCCACGCCCCTATCCAATGACGTTGTCGATCGCACCACTACTCGATCGTGGTGGGGCGATCGAAGGAAGCATTCGTGGCGGGGCGGGCCGCACTGCCGCGGCATTCAAGTACAAGCTCTCAACGAAGCAACAACTCGTGTGAAATAGATTAAGTGAAAGTAATTCTGTACAATATATATTTATTACTTGATAGTGACGCTGCGTTTCACTACCCCTGACCTAAACCCCTTTACTTGTAATTAAGTGTCTTTAAAAGATCTATTTACAGAAATAAATATAATTTATCATTCTGGTCGACTCTTCACGTGACCAGAGGGCTGGCTTGTTTCTAGAGGGGAACGTATAAGCATTGCCATTAAACGTGGCAATGCTGCCAGTCTTCTGGGCACGTTGCCAGACGACGGTGATGCAGAGGAATTCTTCGACGCTTAGTGTAACGGTTTTTTTTTCTTCTGTAGGTGTTTATCATTTTTCTTTTATATAAATATTTTAATTATGTTACTTAAGTATTTATCATTTATATATATAGGATATAGACTTTTTGTAGTAGTCAAAAAAACGACACCTGGGTTAAGCTTTAAAGATTATGTCCATAAGCTGAAGTGTCAGATCCCATGGCAGCATGGCCATGACATGTAGGGCAAGGAAGGCAGTACAAGTCCGACATACCCGGCCGCCACCGCGCCGCCGCCGCGCCCCGCCGCGTGTCGTTCTACGCACTCCAAACACATAAAGAAAGATGAGAAGGACTACACTATGCGGAGGAGAATATTTACAGTTCGCGCCAAACTTATTGTCCGAAAAAATCGGAGAAAGAAAAATATTAGATTGTAATAAATAAAAAGAAAAGCTCAAGTCGTAGGCTGTCGTTTTAAATCATTCTAATCCTATATTTAAAAGCATTTCGTAATTAGCTAATGTTTAAGATTGTTTTTGTTTTTATTATTCTATTAGTTATAAGCCTAATTTAGTCGAATCCAGCATGTTAGTGTCTCTTTACTTTGTTCACAAATCCGATTTTTACGGCCGGGTTAAAGTTAGCTAGCGCCAACATCTACCCGGACAATAAGTTTAGCGTGTACTGTACTTAGGCTAGTTTAACCCCTCCAATTTTGAGGATCCCAAACAGAAGCAGTGCGAAAATGGTGTTAGGCTTAGCACATTTATTTTATTTAGAGGTTAGGCGAGTAAATGTTTTGTTTTTTCAGATAAAGCTAAGGTGGTGTACGCGCCGAAGGAACGCTACCTGCCGTACGGCAAGCCAGCCAGCTTGGACTGCCACTTTAGCGCCAACCCGCCGCTCACCAACTTGCGCTGGGAGAAGGACGGCTTCCTGTTCGATCCGTACAATGTGCCCGGCGTGTTCTACAGTAGGAATGGAAGTCTACTGTTTAATCAAGTAAAACATCATTCTACTAGAACTTGTCCACAACGTACGCGTAATTCGCCTTTTTTTCAATAAAAAATAATTATGTAATACCAGAGCGGACACTTAGATATACAAAGCAATATTTAAACACACACATGGGGCGCCGGTGTGGGAGGACATAGTGTCCCGCCGCACCGACGCAAGTGCGGTAGGTACGGTTCTCGCCAAACTTATTATCCGGGTTGAAGTTGACGTTACCGCCCCTTTGCGCATGGTACAGTCTAGTGGAAAATTACAAATGAAACAAATTACATTATCAAACAATTTAAGAACAACAAAACTAATATTGTTACTAGAAACTGTAATGTTTTAAACTTTTAACCGTAGATTTACGGTTATTGGCAATTTTCTCAGTTTTTACAAGCTTTTATTCAACTTGCTTTGTTAGTATGTTTAGATAAAAATTTGAGAGCCCAGTCTGACCCACTTCCCGGTATCCAATTGATCTGTAATTTGGTACACATATGAAGACCGCGGTACATTTTGATAATATGATATTTTTGAGCTGGTCTGATGATGGAGCAGGAAGGTGGCCATAGGAACTCTCAAATAGAACTGTGCAAATTACACGAAATTTGCTGTATTTATATTTTGTGATCCGCATTAACATATAGAGTACGTACGGTCCCGGAAAAGTGCGGGGTTTTCCTGAAAATCCCGGGAATCTGATTTGGCAATTATCTTAGCATTGTTATCTAATAAATCAGCAAAACGCCTAAATTATGTAATTTTTATGACGGAGAAAATGCGGGAATGTTCTATTAATTCCGGCTGCGGTAAAAGGGCTCATCAGGTTTGCATGAAACCTGGTGCATATATAGTATATCACCAGCATTACCATATAGAGTACTCATGGTCCCGCAAAAGTGAGGAGTTTTCCTGAAAATCCCGGGAATCTTATTCAACAATTATCTAAGCTTTGTTACCTAATACATCAAGTTATTAATATGTTCGCCTTATTTATGTAATCTTTATCACGAAGAAGCGGCGGAAATCTTCTATCATCCCCGGGATGCCGAGTGCGGTGTAACGACTCATCAGATTTGCATGAAATCTGGTGTATGTATAGTTTATGACCGGTATTATCACATACAATACTTACCAGTCCCGGAAAAATACGGGGTTTTCCTAAAAATCCCGGGAATATTTTTCAGTAATTAATTGGCAATTACTTAAGCTGCGTTACCTAATAGATCAGCTTAAATGAAAGAAAGCAAAGAAGAGAAATGGCGAGAATCCTATATGAGTCCCGGGATTCCGAGTGTGATGTAACAGCTTATCATATTTGCACGAAATCTGGTGCATACATAGTTTATAACCGGTATTATCACATACAATACTTACAGTCCCGGAAAAATACGGGGTTTTCCTAAAAATCCCGGGAATCTTTTTCAGTAATTAATAATTGGCAATTACTTAAGCTGTGTTACCTAATGGATCAGTTAAAATGAAAGAAAGAAAAGAAGAGAAAATGCGAGAATCTTATATGAATCCCGGGATTCAGTAGGGTAAACCGGAATTCAGAGTGTGGTGAGATGACTTAACAGATTTACTTGAAAAGTTGAGAAATTTCTTAAGCCGTGTCTCATCCCCCCTCCAGTCCTCACATCTCCATAAAAATGCCAGTGTTTCGGCAGAATAAAAAAAACACTTATATTGTTTGTTGCTAAAAAAAGTTTATTTCGTTATATTGTTACTAAATATATTATAGCCCCACTAAAAAAAAATTGAGATGCGACATCACGGTAGGCCCAAAAGAAGGTGCAAGTACAAGCTAGAGTCAGCAACTAATTTTAGAACCGGAAATCGAATGAATTTCTAACCAGGGCCCTGTTTTGATAAAGCTGAAAATTCGACATTTATGTTAAAAAAATTACAAAATTGTAGAATTGTCGCGCTTAAGCTGTTACAAATATGTATAATATATATGTTACAAATAAGTATTAAAAGTCACAAATATGTCGAAAATCGACATCTGAAATCTTGACATATTATTTGTCATATAGAGACGCGTTTAATAAAACCGACACAATATGTCAAAAATCGAATGAATTTCTAACCAGGTTCTCAACCTGTTTTGATAAAGCTGATAATTCGACATTTATGTTAAAAAAAATTACAAAATTGTTGAATTTATGCCTGGAGAGACAGCAATAAAAAATAAAACTGTACGTCGGATGACCTTCCCTATAAGCCGGTTATGCTAGCTTAGTGCTCGATTTTTTCGGAATCAATAAAATAATGCAATTATTGTGTTGCTCAACTTGGTTAATGACATCTGGAGAATCAGGAACAGAATATTTTCCGGTGATCGCAAGAATTTCTAACTGGTATTCTTATAAACTCATCGCAAATATAAAATTATTTACGGATCGTCACAATTATTATTGGCTAGCATAATCGGTTTTCATAGTAAATGAGAACGCAAACGTCTTTATAAAATATTTTTTTCTGTTGATATAGCTAAGTAAGTTGCTAACACTCTC
The DNA here is from genome assembly GCA_946251955.1 of Acronicta psi. NCBI lineage: Eukaryota > Metazoa > Arthropoda > Insecta > Lepidoptera > Noctuidae > Acronicta > Acronicta psi. The sequence continues at coordinate 94,393 of OX276475.1, read as the reverse complement.
TCTCTCGTTCCTTTGTTCTTCCTTTATATTGTGTTTATGTAAGCTTTCTCGGAATATACACTATATTTTCTAATTCCCGTTTTATTTCCACCAAAATATCAACAGGTTTATATTGAAAAAAAAAACTTTTGATGAGTCCAGCCGGGCTTACATCCACGCCGCGAGAACATTATGTCGTACTTTTGTCTCGTTTTCGCACAAGAAAGAGCTAGACAACATTTTGTCGTGGCGCGCAAGAAAATAGCCTTTCCTACAAAAATCGTTTTGTCTTCTATTTCTACGTTTGAACATGATCTGCTAGCACTGGGACAGGAGTTCTAGCCTAGGATTGAGTGCTAGATTACAGTTCAGCTAGGGATCTGTGAAGAACGAAAGAGTTCTAGCTTCGGACAATTGGTTAAAATTATGAAAATAGCCTTTTACTACAAAACATATTTTTTTTCTACATTTTAAACGTTCCGACATGATTTGCTGGCACTGCAGTTGGAGTTCTGGCTGGAGTTCGAATCGAGTTCTAGATTGCAGTACTTATACGGATCTGTGAAAAACAAAAGAATTCTAGCTTTTTAGAATTGATCGAAATTATGATAACCTAAATTAAAACATTTTGAAAACCCCCGACATAAATGATGTATTTTGCCATTTTGTGGTGGCGGCCATCTTGGATTTGAAATTTATCATAGTCTATAGTATTCCGCTAGTTAAGACTTTTCATTTGATACCCATATTGAGGGAGTTGTGAAAAAATATGTAATCCGCTATTTTGTGGCGGCGGCCATCTTGGACCGATTTTTATCAAACATAACTAAGAACACTCCCGACTAATTCACCTTTCAAATAAAAAAATTAAAATCAAAATCGGTCCATCCGTTCGGGAGCTACGATGCCACAGACACACACACACACACACACACAGACACGTCAAACGTATAACACCCCGTCGTTTTTGCGTCGGGGGTAAAAAATGGTATTTATCGACTGTACAACGTCATTTTTTAAATTGACAATTTCGAGGTAAAAACACCAAAACTATTTCTAAAAGCTGCATGCGAATAGAACTCATATTTATTTTTGATCTGCTAGATTGTAATGTAATGATTTACTAATTTCAATAACATGTTAGCTGGGCAGGCTTATTGTCACGTCGAGCAAGAAAATTTGATTTCGGATATATCGAGAGGTTAACTAGCGTGACAAGTTTATAAGGATACTGGTCAGGAATAGTCAGGATACTCATCAGACCTTTATACGATATTTTGTTGCCGTTTCCCTGATTATTAATGTTTCACTATTTTTTTTCTAGCTAAAGCTAGCATTGTTGTCAATTTGGTAAGATAGGTTTGAGCAACAAAATCGTTTCTGTAGCAACTAATTGGCAACAAAAATAATCAATATGGCCCATGGGTTCTTGTACAGACGTAACACACACATCTGCACAAGGACGCCAGCGGGGAGGAGCCTGCGTGCGGGTGACCGCAGTGGACACCCCGTGCACCCGCGCTCCTCCTTTACCCCAACTGATATCTTAATTTTACATTCTACGCAGCGGCTCGCGTCAACTTCAACCCGCACACTCTATGACCCGTACAATAAGATTGGCGCGTACTGTACGAGTGAAACATTGTGTATCCTGCAATCTCCCTTGGGCGGTGCATCAAGTTTGTTGCACTGTAACAAGTAAATAAAAAAAATAATTTACAGCATTCTTTGCAACAGGTGGACGAGTCGCATGAAGGTGAATATTCATGTACGCCGTACAACTCCCTGGGATCCGAGGGTCCTTCACCAGGCGTACGCGTGCGCGTGCAGCGACCTCCGGCACTGGCCGCGCGCCCGCAGCCTCTGTACGTGGCGCGACTCGGGGCCACGCTCACCCTGCCGTGCGCCGCAACCGCGCGGAACCATCACGACCAGCCGCTAGTGCACTGGGCGCGGGTGAGGCACACACACACACACACACACACATCCGCTGTACGTAGCGCGACTCGGGGCCACGCTCACCCTGCCGTGCGCCGCAACCGCGCGGAACCATCACGACCAGCCGCTAGTGCACTGGGCGCGGGTGAGGCGCACACACACACTATACACACATCCGCTGTACGTAGCGCGACTCGGGGCCACGCTCACCCTGCCGTGCGCCGCAACCGCGCGGAACCATCACGACCAGCCGCTAGTGCACTGGGCGCGGGTGAGGCACACACACACACACACACATCCGCTGTACGTAGCGCGACTCGGGGCCACGCTCACCCTGCCGTGCGCCGCAACCGCGCGGAACCATCACGACCAGCCGCTAGTGCACTGGGCGCGGGTGAGGCATACACACACACACACACACACACACATCCGCTGTACGTAGCGCGACTCGGGGCCACGCTCACCCTGCCGTGCGCCGCAACCGCGCGGAACCATCACGACCAGCACTGGGCGCGGGTGAGGCATACACACACACACACACACATCCGCTGTACGTAGCGCGACTCGGGGCCACGCTCACCCTGCCGTGCGCCGCAACCGCGCGGAACCATCACGACCAGCCGCTAGTGCACTGGGCGCGGGTGAGGCGCACACACACACACACGCACACATCCGCTGTACGTAGCGCGACTCGGGGCCACGCTCACCCTGCCGTGCGCCGCAACCGCGCGGTACCATCACGACCAGCCGCTAGTGCACTGGGCGCGGGTGAGGCGCACACACACACACACACACACATCCGCTGTACGTAGCGCGACTCGGGGCCACGCTCACCCTGCCGTGCGCCGCAACCGCGCGGAACCATCACGACCAGCCGCTAGTGCACTGGGCGCGGGTGAGGCATACACACACACACACACACACACATCCGCTGTACGTAGCGCGACTCGGGGCCACGCTCACCCTGCCGTGCGCCGCAACCGCGCGGAACCATCACGACCAGCACTGGACGCGGGTGAGGCATACACACACACACACACACATCCGCTGTACGTAGCGCGACTCGGGGCCACGCTCACCCTGCCGTGCGCCGCAACCGCGCGGAACCATCACGACCAGCCGCTAGTGCACTGGGCGCGGGTGAGGCGCACACACACACACACGCACACATCCGCTGTACGTAGCGCGACTCGGGGCCACGCTCACCCTGCCGTGCGCCGCAACCGCGCGGAACCATCACGACCAGCCGCTAGTGCACTGGGCGCGGGTGAGGCGCACACACACACATACACACATCCGCTGTACGTAGCGCGACTCGGGGCCACGCTCACCCTGCCGTGCGCCGCAACCGCGCGGAACCATCACGACCAGCCGCTAGTGCACTGGGCGCGGGTGAGGCTCACACACACACATACACACATCCGCTGTACGTAGCGCGACTCGGGGCCACGCTCACCCTGCCGTGCGCCGCAACCGCGCGGAACCATCACGACCAGCCGCTAGTGCACTGGGCGCGGGCTACCGCTACTGCACAATACAATACCAAATGTCAAACTTGTCAAAATTACGTTTGTACACGTGGAAATGTGTGCGTGAAGGTGCGTAGGGTTGGTGGCGCGTGAACTTGTAGAGCGGCGATGCACCTTGTCGCCGCCGCCGCCGTTACAATACTTAATCTAATTTATTTATTATTTATATAATATGTATTTGAAATACATAATTGGTACTGTTAGTGATTCTGCACATCTGCCTTACCCGCCTGGTGCCGCGCCTCCTTAATATTTACCAAAATAATACAGACACATAATATACATACATACATGCACACACACGCAGACACACATCCGCTGTACGTGGCGCGACTCGGAGCCTCGTAGCCTCGTTGTCTAGTGACAACGTCTCTGAAGCTAGTTTTTTCTGCAGAAAGATGGAAGTGAGCTACCGACTGGTCGGCACAATCTTGATGATGGCAACCTGACCATCGTGGATGTCACGGAGGAAGACCGCGGGGTGTACGTGTGCACCGTCAGTAACGAAGCCGCTACCGTCGACGTCGAGACAGAACTTCTCGTCGAGAACATGCCACCGCGAGCTCCCTATAACCTTACCGTCAGACCTTCTACTGATTCCCTTCATCTGTCCTGGGTGCCTGGTAAGTGGTAAGATTATAATATTCAAAAATCTTACTAATATCATAAAAGCGAAAGTTTGTTGCTCTTTCACTGTAAAACGGCTGATCTGATTCGGCTCTGTTTTCGGTTGTTTTTTACTGTTTTCGATCGGTTGAAATGGTGATGGCTTATACCTTCAAAGTACCAACGGGAAACGGGTACAAAGTACCTAACTTCACGCGGGCGAAACCGCAGGCTAAAACTAGTACTTACATTAATAAAATTCGTTGTAATTAACCTTAAAATTAATATTTCCCCGTCAATTACTGGCCGATATTGAAAAGACTAAATGAAGCCGAAGGAGGCCTTTGTGTCTCCACACACTCGAACAAGACAAGTGGCAACGAATCAGTAGTATACATAGATAAAGATGCAGCATAGGTACCGGTATTCAGTGTTAGGTATGTAAGTTATAACCAAAACTATAATAAAAAGTAAGTAACTAAAAAGCCAAAAATAAACCTTTTTTAGTCTTTCTAACAAACTTTGAGTCGGTGCCAAACAATCAATCGACGAAGATCATAATATTATAATTAAGTTTGATTAGGGCTCAACTGTACATTATCACCCGGCGATTTAGGGCTTCACTGTTTTTTACAAGCTTTTATTCAACTTGCTTTGTTAGTATGTTTAGATCAAAATTTGAGAGCCCAGTCTGACCCACTTCCCGGTATCCAATTGATCTGTAATTTGGTACACATATGAAGACCGCGGTACATTTTGATAATATGATATTTTTGAGCTGGTCTGATGATGGAGCAGGAAGGTGGCCATAGGAACTCTCAAATAGATCTGTGCAAATTACACGAAATTTGCTGTATTTATATTTTGTGATCCGCATTAACATATCGACGGTTAAAAGGAAATATAGGGGATAAGCGACAAATAATGAAATGTTCAGGAGAGCCGTTCAAAGTTTTAAATTTTAGAAAAACTGACGTATTTTTACAAGCTTTTATTCAACTTGCTTTGTTAGTATGTTTAGATCAAAATTTGAGAGCCCAGTCTGACCCACTTCCCGGTATCCAATTGATCTGTAATTTGGTACACATATGAAGACCGCGGTACATTTTGATAATATGATATTTTTGAGCTGGTCTGATGATGGAGCAGGAAGGTGGCCATAGGAACTCTCAAATAGAACTGTGCAAATTACACGAAATTTGCTGTATTTATATTTTGTGATCCGCATTAACATATAGAGTACGTATGGTCCCGGAAAAGTGCGGGGTTTTCCTGAAAATCCCGGGAATCTGATTTGGCAATTATCTTAGCATTGTTATCTAATAAATCAGCAAAACGCCTAAATTATGTAATTTTTATGACGGAGAAAATGCGGGAATGTTCTATTTATCCCGGGATTCCGGCTGCGGTAAAAGGGCTCATCAGGTTTGCATGAAACCTGGTGCATATATAGTATATCACCAGCATTACCATATAGAGTACTCATGGTCCCGCAAAAGTGAGGAGTTTTCCTGAAAATCCCGGGAATCTTATTCAACAATTATCTAAGCTTTGTTACCTAATACATCAAGTTATTAATATGTTCGCCTTATTTATGTAATCTTTATCACGAAGAAGCGGCGGAAATCTTCTATCATCCCCGGGATGCCGAGTGCGGTGTAACGACTCATCAGATTTGCATGAAATCTGGTGTATGTATAGTTTATGACCGGTATTGTCACATACAATACTTACCAGTCCCGGAAAAATACGGGGTTTTCCTAAAAATCCCGGGAATCTTTTTCAGTAATTAATTGGCAATTACTTAAGCTGTGTTACCTAATAGATCAGCTTAAATGAAAGAAAGCAAAGAAGAGAAATGGCGAGAATCCTATATGAGTCCCGGGATTCCGAGTGTGATGTAACAGCTTATCATATTTGCACGAAATCTGGTGCATACATAGTTTATAACCGGTATTATCACATACAATACTTACAGTCCCGGAAAAATACGGGGTTTTCCTAAAAATCCCGGGAATCTTTTTCAGTAATTAATTGGCAATTTCTTAAGCTGTGTTACCTAATGGATCAGTTAAAATGAAAGAAAGAAAAGAAGAGAAAATGCGAGAATTCTTTATAAATCCCGGGATTCAGAGTGTGGTGTAACGGCTCATCATATGTGCATGAAATCTGGTGCATATGTAGTTTATGACCAGTATTATCACATACAAAACTTTTTTTAAAAGGCTTTTCCTAAAAATCCCGGGAATCTTTTTCAGTAATTAATAATTGGCAATTACTTAAGCCTTGTTACCTAATAGATCAGCTTAAAAGAAAGCAAGAAAGAAGAGAAAATTCAAGAATCTTATATGAATCCCGGGATTCAGTATGGTAAACCGGAATTCAGAGTGTGGTGAGATGACTTAACAGATTTACATGAAATTTTGTGCACTTAGGTATAGTTTGTGATCAGCATTAACATATTAAGGTCCCGAAAAATGCGTAGCATTCCTAAAAATCCTGGGAATCTTATTTGGCAAAAACCGTCTTAAGAGATTTTTATGAAATTCGATGCACATAATTAATTCAGCACTAACACGTTATGTACCACTCTTTATACCCGTAATGTGAATAATAGAAATCGTATGAAGACCCTTTAACTAAAAAGTATCAAATAAAATTGTAGTAAAAAATATTTAAGGACAAGCTTTTGTTTTAATATTTAATTTACTAAAAATAAATATACCTAAATAATGATATTAACATAAACTGACACATATTAATAACAATAATTAGAGAAATATTAAAACTTTAAAAAATGAAAGCGTGGCGCTTAGGCCTACGCTGAATACGAAATACGTTAGGCTAAATACGTTAGGCTCACTTAATACGAAATCTCTCCCACTCAGCACAGGCATGGCTTCCATTCTTAAAACATCGAATGCACGTCAATCGTCGGTCTCTTGTCATAGAAATGCCTATGGCAATCGTTAGTGGTAGTCAGAAGCCCAAAACATCCTGACATCATCAGCCTGATAATATCGATATTGCCCAGAAATTAGATTACGGAGGTCTGATGGCAGTCATATAAAATACCGATATTCAGCATCTGGTCGGACTGGATGCCAACGCCAACATGGTAGGAAAAAGGCTAGGTAGATTTGATTGAAAATAACTACTAGGACATTACTACTAGTAACAATGTTGTTAAAATCGACTTATTCCTCTGGCAGGCGCCACGCTTTAATTTTTTCAAGTTTTAATATTCCTCTAATTATTGTTATTAATATGTGTCAGTTTATGTTAATATCATTATTTATATTTATTTTTAGTAAATATTAAAACAAAAGCTTGTCCTTAAATATTTTTTACAACAATTTTATTATCTTTTAAAAATTACAAAAAAATATGGATTATTTACCAAGTTATTTTAAACAATACAGTATTATTCCTTATGCAGTCAAATGTTTCATTAGATATGTTTTTCATTTTTTGTAGATCATAATTGCCTTTTACGTAACGTTTTATCAGTAAAGTAAAACAGAGGGGCAGTGCGGCTGGAGGGCCGTACGTGTGTCAGCAGGTTGGCAGCGGTCAGCGGGCACGAGTGTGCCTGCACTGTAGTATAATTATCATATTACTAATCACTCCACACTGCCCCACATTAGTATCTATCTACTTGCACCCGGGTTAAGCCGGGGCAGGTCGGCTAGTTCAAATATAAAGGTTTATTTTTACTTAAAAATAACACTAACAAAGTAGCAACATCAGTTCCATAACATTTTTTTACCGACTTCAAAAATGGAGGAGTTATTAAAAAGTATGCTCTTCCGTATGTATTTCATACGATCTTTAAAATATATTAAAATATATCCTGGGACATTTTTACACAGCACCATCTAATCCCAAACTAATCATAAAATAAATAACACCATCTAATACCAGACAGTGGATATAATACTTATATACTTTTTTTTTTGTAGATACATACTTAGAATATATAAGAAACACCCAGACAAACACAAACACTTAAGTTCATCACAATAAATGTTTGTGTCCTGTGGGAATCGAACCCACGACCTCGTGATCAGCAGTCCGGTACTCGAACCACTAGACCACAGACATCGTCTTTTTTATTTTTATACCTCAAGGGTGGCAAACAAACATGTGGCCCGCTTGATGGTAGGCGGTTACCACAGCCTATGGACGTTTACAAACACTCACGCGTTGCCGACCCTGCGAAAACCTCTTAACTCCTTTTTTGAAGAACTCCATGGTGTAGTCTCCAGGGAAAACCTCCGCATGGAGTTAATTCCACAACCTACGCGTACGAGGAAGGAAATGCCTCTGAAAACGTTTGGTACGCGACCACATCGGTTCTGGGTTGTGACTATGAACTCTGTCGGTGGCGAGCGGTGTGATGATGGAAAGTAGGCGTTGGCATCATCTGAAACAATTCCTCAGAACACTATCCGTTATACAAGCGGTATATCAATACGGCTTGAGTAAGCGTGAGCCTTGCATGGTTAACAATCCTTACAGCGCGATTAAGCACCGAGTCGAGAGGTCGAAGCTGGTACTTAGCTTACTCCGGCTGAGGATTTGCGACTTATAAAGTAGCAGTCTTTTCCCCGCAGTGAAGTAAGTACTGTTTGGCCCTATTGAGCACACCTAGCTTTTTAGCAGCCAACTTGGCCTTATCTTCCAAGTGACAACGGAACCGAACATCGCTGGAGATGTCGATACCTAGGATGCCAAGGCTGTTAGAGATGGTAAGGGTGTACCAAGGAATTAAGGAGCCACAGCAAACGGGGTTTCTTAGCGAGTAAGGCGCATACTTGTGTCTCTTAGTTGGGTTGAAATTCACCATATTGGCACTTCCCCAATCGGAGACAGAGGGATATTAGCACGGCACATAATAGGTATCCCCAGTATTGTCGTCCGCATAGCAATGAATGTTGTCAATAGATAACATTCTCATTAAAAAAAGCCAATTAAATATGGTCTATTATTACACTAGATAACATTTCTGCTGGCAGATTAAATCCTGTGTGACGCCCTATTCCCATAAACTATACTTATCATCGATATTTTTAAGAGGTAGGACACAGCCATTTATGGCTCAAATCTAGAGAAGTCCATCTGGGGAAGTACCTCCATCTTACAGAAAACTACAGCCAAATAACACACTTTATTGTGTGTTGCGTGCACCTGCAGTGAGTAAGGTTGCCAGAGCTTCTAAGGATGCGCTGCGCTGGCAGCAAGAGAAATATTCCCTCAAACTGTCGCCGCAGTGAACCTCTTAGAGGTTTATACTTCTAAGAGGTTTTTAGGGTCGGCAACGCGCGAGTGATACCCTTGATGTTGCAAGCATCCAGGCAGGCAGGCAGTATGCTTAATGCATGATGCCACCTTAGTGGTACAAAAAAATCTAAGCGCACAATTACCAATTAAACGCGTGATCTAACTTGTCGGGCTTGGATCTGCTGAGGTGCACGGGCTCGTGTACATGCGACCAACGTAAGGGTGAGAGCTGGAGCAGAGAGGGGCCGAGGGCGGGGCGGCGCGGCGCGATGACAGCGGTTTTTTCTGTGCGTCTAACTTCTATTATAATACAATACCTTTCTCTAGTTTGATTATGTTCCGGTACGTTCGTTTTATAATAAAATGTATCAAAAAAATTCGTTGAAAATCCAAAGAAAAATGATAATTCAAGTTCGATTTGCAAGAAAACCCCATACATTCGGCGGATGTCGTCATAGTAAATAAAATTGTAGTAAAAAATATTTAAGGACAAGCTTTTGTTTTAATATTTACTAAAAATAAACATAAATAATGATATTAACATAAACTGACACATATTAATAACAATAATTAGAGGAATATTAAAACTTGAAAAAATGAAAGCGTGGCGCCTGCCAGAGGAATAAGTCGATTTTAACAACATTGTTACTAGTAGTAATGTCCTAGTAGTTATTTTCAATCAAATCTACCTAGCCTTTTTCCTACCATGTTGGCGTTGGCATCCAGTCCGACCAGATGCTGAATATCGGTATTTTATATGACTGCCATCAGACCTCCGTAATCTAATTTCTGGGCAATATCGATATTATCAGGCTGATGATGTCAGGATGTTTTGGGCTTCTGACTACCACTAACGATTGCCATAGGCATTTCTATGACAAGAGACCGACGATTGACGTGCATTCGATGTTTTAAGAATGGAAGCCATGCCTGTGCTGAGTGGGAGAGATTTCGTATTAAGTGAGCCTAACGTATTTAGCCTAACGTATTTCGTATTCAGCGTAGGCCTAAGCGCCACGCTTTCATTTTTTAAAGTTTTAATATTTCTCTAATTATTGTTATTAATATGTGTCAGTTTATGTTAATATCATTATTTAGGTATATTTATTTTTAGTAAATTAAATATTAAAACAAAAGCTTGTCCTTAAATATTTTTTACTACAATTTTATTTGATACTTTTTAGTTAAAGGGTCTTCATACGATTTCTATTATTCACATTACGGGTATAAAGAGTGGTACATAACGTGTTAGTGCTGAATTAATTATGTGCATCGAATTTCATAAAAATCTCTTAAGACGGTTTTTGCCAAATAAGATTCCCAGGATTTTTAGGAATGCTACGCATTTTTCGGGACCTTAATATGTTAATGCTGATCACAAACTATACCTAAGTGCACAAAATTTCATGTAAATCTGTTAAGTCATCTCACCACACTCTGAATTCCGGTTTACCATACTGAATCCCGGGATTCATATAAGATTCTTGAATTTTCTCTTCTTTCTTGCTTTCTTTTAAGCTGATCTATTAGGTAACAAGGCTTAAGTAATTGCCAATTATTAATTACTGAAAAAGATTCCCGGGATTTTTAGGAAAAGCCTTTTAAAAAAAGTTTTGTATGTGATAATACTGGTCATAAACTACATATGCACCAGATTTCATGCACATATGATGAGCCGTTACACCACACTCTGAATCCCGGGATTTATAAAGAATTCTCGCATTTTCTCTTCTTTTCTTTCTTTCATTTTAACTGATCCATTAGGTAACACAGCTTAAGAAATTGCCAATTAATTACTGAAAAAGATTCCCGGGATTTTTAGGAAAACCCCGTATTTTTCCGGGACTGTAAGTATTGTATGTGATAATACCGGTTATAAACTATGTATGCACCAGATTTCGTGCAAATATGATAAGCTGTTACATCACACTCGGAATCCCGGGACTCATATAGGATTCTCGCCATTTCTCTTCTTTGCTTTCTTTCATTTAAGCTGATCTATTAGGTAACACAGCTTAAGTAATTGCCAATTAATTACTGAAAAAGATTCCCGGGATTTTTAGGAAAACCCCGTATTTTTCCGGGACTGGTAAGTATTGTATGTGACAATACCGGTCATAAACTATACATACACCAGATTTCATGCAAATCTGATGAGTCGTTACACCGCACTCGGCATCCCGGGGATGATAGAAGATTTCCGCCGCTTCTTCGTGATAAAGATTACATAAATAAGGCGAACATATTAATAACTTGATGTATTAGGTAACAAAGCTTAGATAATTGTTGAATAAGATTCCCGGGATTTTCAGGAAAACTCCTCACTTTTGCGGGACCATGAGTACTCTATATGGTAATGCTGGTGATATACTATATATGCACCAGGTTTCATGCAAACCTGATGAGCCCTTTTACCGCAGCCGGAATCCCGGGATAAATAGAACATTCCCGCATTTTCTCCGTCATAAAAATTACATAATTTAGGCGTTTTGCTGATTTATTAGATAACAATGCTAAGATAATTGCCAAATCAGATTCCCGGGATTTTCAGGAAAACCCCGCACTTTTCCGGGACCATACGTACTCTATATGTTAATGCGGATCACAAAATATAAATACAGCAAATTTCGTGTAATTTGCACAGTTCTATTTGAGAGTTCCTATGGCCACCTTCCTGCTCCATCATCAGACCAGCTCAAAAATATCATATTATCAAAATGTACCGCGGTCTTCATATGTGTACCAAATTACAGATCAATTGGATACCGGGAAGTGGGTCAGACTGGGCTCTCAAATTTTGATCTAAACATACTAACAAAGCAAGTTGAATAAAAGCTTGTAAAAATGGTTACTGTGGGTTATCCTTAAGAGATAGATATATGCTGCCGCGGACTTTTTTTTAGAACTTTTAAAGCGGAACAATTCTGCCATACGTGATTTTTGCGAAACTTTAACCGTTTACGCAGCGCACGCGACGGAATCTCCCAAAAGGAATAATTTTCCCCCTTTTTTGCAACATTTTTCATTGATACTCCGCTTCTATAAGTCGTAGCGTGATGGTATATAGCTTAAAGCCTTCCCCGATAAATGGGCTATCTAATACTGAAAGAATTTTTCAAATCAGTTTCGTACTTTCAGAGTATAGATTAGTTAAAATCGAAAGATAAGTAATATAGTTTTTACATATTTTTTTTATGAACCCCATCGATTTTCAGTTTGAAAATGATTATTATTCTCTTTATTTATTTTCATACACATTATTTGTATTTTAAATATTTTTATAAAAAGCAGAAAATATAAAAACATTTAAAAATATAAAAAATAGTAGCCCACCGGCATCGGGAACAGAGTCCAAGCTACCGGTGGTCAGGGCTCCAGGGAAAGGAACCTCCTAACAATACGTGCCGTATCTAGGAGTACCGCTTTCTGTATCAAGCCCTTGATCCAACCACTCAACGAGAGCCTCCTTAGATGTTGGTCGAGACTCTTGGCTATTAAGCCATTGGCAGACACAACGATCGGTACAATGATCGCCGAACTCACCTCCCACATGTCGACAACCTCACGTGCCAAATCAAGATACTTTATTTGTTTATCTTTCTCGGCTTTCATGAGGTTCTCATCATGCGGGACGGTGATATCGACAATCATTGCACTACGCTATAATCGGTCTATCACCACAATATCAGGCTTATTGGCAACAATAGTCCTGTCTGTGATAATAGAGCGATCCCAGTACAATGTGGCATGACCATTTTCGAGAACTGGGTCGGGCACATACCTATAGTACGGTACCTCCGATTCCACAAGTTTGTATTTCAAAGCAAGTTGCTGGTGGATAATCCGGGCCACCAGGTTATGTCTGTGCAAGTACTCACCGTTAGCCAGACGCGAACAACCAGATATAATATGTCGGATAGACTCTCCCGGACGGTGGCATGCCCGACATATGTCAACCGTACCATCCTTCACTATATATTTCCTGTAGTTGTTAGTCATCATGACTTCATCCATAATTGCACAGATAAAACCTTCGGTTTCTCCGAAAAGATCTCCGAAGCGTAGCCAGGACACGGACGGTAACAGGTCTACTCCTTAATCATGGAGAGCCCGATAAAAGCGTCCGTGTAGCTCTTTGCTTTGCCATACCTCCTTGCGATCGTTTGTACTCAGTACTACGGGTTTGCGCCAGTTCTCTTTGCCTAAGGAGAGCGGGGTAAGTCCTTTGTCCACTTTAACCACATCTCGATGCATCCCCACTTCGATTTTTTGGAAATATTCTCGGAGACTGCACACCTCGCGATTGTGGAGGTTTTTGGCATTTAAAAAGCCTCGACCTCCACACTTTCGCGGGATGTACAGTCTCATTACCGACGAACGTGGGTGATGCATTCGATATGCGGTCAACAGTGTACGGACCTTCCTATCCAGGGCATCTAATTCTGTCTGAGTCCACTTAAGTATGCCAAATGAGTACATTAAGACTGGCATGACCCAACCATTGAAGGCACGCACCTTGTTTCCTCCTGACAAAAGACTTTTTAAGACTTTTGTCAGTCGGCCAAAGAAACGCTCCCTCAACGATTGCCTCATGTCAGCCTCGTTGATGCCAAGTGCCTCTGACATACCCAAGTATTTGTAAGTCTCCGTTGAGGCAAGTGATCTAAGTTGTATGGAATCCGAAAGTTGAATTCTCTCAGATTCCACAACCCGCCCTCGCTTTACATGCATAACTGCACATTTCTCCACACCGAATTCCATTCTAATGGAGTCACTAAAGGTTTCCGTAATCTTCAGTAACTCCATCAGATCCATATCAGAGGGAGAGAAGAGCTTGAGGTCATCCATGTAAAGAAGGTGGGATATAACTTGACCACCTCGCCTCAACCGGTAGCCTAGCCCTGACCCTTCTAATAGTGTACTAAGAGGGTTCAGGGCCAAGCAGAACCACAATGGACTCAGACTGTCGCCCTGGAATATACCACGTTCAATCCTTATCGGTTCACTTATTCTTTGAATTTCTCGACATCCTGGATAGCGAAGAACTGTCCTCCATTGTCCCATACATGACAACAGGAAGGTGCGTAGAGTTGCATCTACTTTATACAACTCCAGCACCCTCATGAGCCATGTATGTGGCACTGAGTCGTAGGCCTTCTTATAATCTATCCAACATGTCGACAAATTCTTTCGAAGCCGGCGAACCTGTTGGCTTATGGTCATATCTATGAGGAGTAGCTCCATAGTACCACGGGACCCGTTCCTACATCCATTTTGAGACGCAGACATAATTGAATTTTGATCAATATGATTACAAATTTTTGCTCTCAAAATAAACGTAAGAAGCTTATAGACCGTCGGTAGACAAGTGATAGGTCTATAATTCTTGGGTTCCGTAGACTACCAGACTTATGGAGCAGATGGGTGATTCCAGTAGTAAGGAATTGTGGTAGCGTCCCAGATTCTAAAGATGACTGAAATTGAGACGCTAAGCGAGCATGCGAACTACGTAGCCATTTTAACCAAAAATTGTGCAGTCCATCCGGTCCTGGAGCTTTCCAGTTTGACATAGGATGGACTGCACGGGCCACGTCTTGGGAGCTTATTAGAATTTCCTCCATAGTTGTTAGTGGTTCACACGCTCGCTCCACATCACATATCCAATCATCTTCAGTATGACTGACGGGAACTGACCAGATGTTACTCCAGAATGATTTCATAGCATCATCATCCGGCCAGCACGCGCCATTCACACCATTATCAGGACGCTCCCAATTCCTGTATACCCATCTTTGATCACTCTGAAACATGGGATTCTGGGAATACCGCTCCACACGTCTCTTATACCTACGGATACGGTTTGACCATGCATAAACCTTCTGCTTCAGGAAGTCGATGCGCTCCGTGACACAGGATATATAATCACGGGGGTTTATATCAGTCCCCGAGAATGCCTGTTTCACAAAGCGCATCACTCTAGGGCGAGTATTGCCCTCCCTGAAGCAGATTAACTTGCCAATAAGTGCTCTAGCTCCGTTGATACGCCGCTCAATTCTGCACTGCCAGGCCGGTACCACAGGCTTCGGTCGTGTAGCTCCATTAGATTCTGGGAACTTTACTTGAGCTACACGATACGCAGCAACAGCCGCACAATACAGAATTGAATGGGTATCACGAAGGTCTTCACTGCTATCAAAATAATCTGTTAGCAGTGAATCCAGAGCACATACCAGCATTAAGTTTTTGTTATGCATGGGCAAACGAGGTAAAAGTGGTCTAAATTCAGGTGCAATGGCACGATATTCCCGAAGCGCATCCTCCAAAGCACTCCTCAGCTGTTCATTGTACTGGGTACTTACGTTTGTAGTCCTGTCATTACTCTCCACGTTCGTGTGATCTGACTGTAGTTGAATCACTTCGCATCGCGGTGCTACATATTGTATCGGTTGAGAAATGACACGACCACTCAACGCTTCCGAGCGTAATTGATCAAGTACGGAGTCATCCAGCATATGATTACGCTGAATGACCCGCACCTGATCAGACAATCGTTGAGCCGACACGTTGATCGCTGGTTCAAACTCCTGAAACAGAGAGAGCATCCGACCACGATACGCAGTCAGGTTAGTTCCCCCCTCTGTTGCCCCAAAGTATGCGCGCATGACACTTTTATTTATTTGAGGTGTCCATCTCATGCGCTGCACACTTCCACCGAGAGCGGGGACACTGTCAGAGGCCGGTGGGCCTCCTTGTCCCAAGCTGTCCGGTGGCCGGCGGGCTCCCCGCCGACGTACAGGTGGTGGCGACGTCGGCGGAGAGTAATACTCGTCGCTGGAGCTCGACACTGTTGCAGCGCCGCCCGGTGATGTTCTTCTTCCTCCATTGTGCGGCTGCTGCAAGGTGGAGCTCAGCGACGAGTCCGGAGCTGATATCGGTGCTTGAGTTTTATTGGCTTTTGATCTCGTCAACATCAGGAAATCATTTCAGTGCAAAAGTGCAAAAGTGCAGCGTATTTGTCATCTGTCATCTTTGAAATTTTTTTATTGTTATTGTTTAAGGTCGTAAGGATTATGTATAATATAAAATAAAACTGCTTCATGAAAACTAAGGATTATGTATAAAATAAAATAAAACTGCTTCATGAAACCTATTTAATATAAATTTAAAATTTTTTGGAGAAAAAAACTGGTGTTGACATTTGCTAGTGTTGCCATTTATTATTATTTTTATATGATTATTATTATTTTTATGGGACGTCATAAACATATTAATACTATTGCCACTTCTGTTGGTGGGTGGGGACAGTGCCCCTACATTTTTTTGCATGGTCCATGGGACGATTTCGGGACGCTACTCATTCAAACAAAAATAAAAATAAAACCGACGAGAAAAGTTACTGAAAATTGAAATTTTTAAAGTTAAATATTTTATTAGTCTAATTTTAAGTTTAATACTAACGGTACTCTGTTGTTATTCTTTATTAGGACACAACGGACTTGAAGTGGATTACAACGTGTGGTATCGTGAGCGCACCGTCAGTGAATGGCGCACCATGAAAATCTTGACGAGAGGTGTCACAGAGGCCACACTCGTCGGACTGCGCCCCGGCACCGAGTACGAACTGCGCGTGCTGTCGCAGGACTTGATCGGTGATGGACTCTTCAGCAAACCAATATTCGCACGAACGCTCGGTACGATTATTTGCAGTCTCGTAAGATTACGGTCACGCCCGCGCCGCCACTGATTGTCTAAATCCATTTTACAATGTGTAACTTCTTCAGGATCCACAGAGGAGAACGTAGTGGAAGCTGAGGAAGGACAACAAATCGCATATGCGGCCGTCACCACCGAGCAGACCGACATTCCAGATTCGAGCGACGGCGACGGCGCCGAGCTGGAGGTGACGGTGCGGCTCATCGACGAGGGCGCGCTCGTGCGCTGGCGCCGCGCGCCGCGGGACGCCTCGCGCTGCGCCGTGCGCTGGTACCGCGGCGCCGCGCCCGGCCAGCACCTGCTCGCCACAAGCCACACGCACCACGACTATATGCTCGGTACGCCGCCGCCGCCGTCCGCGCTACACTGCTAATAATCAAGTACGTAAGTACCTAGCCTACCTAGTAACCTTGTCGTGTCCTCGTGCAGTGAGCGGCACCGAAGAGGGCGCGGTATACTGGGCGCGCGTGCAGTGCGCGAGCGGCGCGTGGGGCGGCGCGGCGCTGCGCGTGCCGGAGTACGCGCGGCTGCGCGGCGTGGCGGCGGGCTGCGCGGTGGCGGCGCTGCTGCTGGCAGCGCTGGCGGGCGCGCTGTTCGCGGCGCGGCGGCGCCTATGCGCGCGCCGCTCGCTGCCACCGCCGCCCCGCTCCGACAAGCGCATGCGCTGACGCCGCGCGCTGGCTCGGCTTCCGACGCCGCCGGTTATGCTCACCGGACGCCGCCGTGCCCACATCGACATCATCCGTGTTATATATATACACTCTGTGACATTTCGTGTCGTGTCTGAATGTTTGTTGGAAGTTGATGTTGTTATTTATTAAAGCATGCGTGTAATCTGGAAACAAAATTAAACCTAAGTATTTATTAATGAGTGAGTTAAGAATTAAGGAAATAAAATGTCGAACACGTGTCGTTGTTTTATTTTATGTACGTCTGACTCTTCCAATCGTTAATAATGCGTAATGACACTTGTTTTTGTGTCTGTCCTTTGATTTATCACTGCTATAATGATATTTTTGGCTTGCCTGACCAGGGTTCGATCCCCGTGTCGAGCAAAGTGTTGTTGTTTTTATTTTTTGTGAAATTCTCAGTAGCAGCTCGGAATCTGGATTTGTGCCCGGTATGCATGGCAATAGGCTCGCCCCCTAATACATGGGACCTAAAACGTACTGTCGAACTGGGGTATTACGTTAGTACAACTCTGCGTATCCTAATCTTATGTATGTTAATAGGAATTGTAGGTAACTGCAAGAACTGCATTGAGGGTTATGTGAATGACCTGTGTGAACAAAATAGCTTATAAAACATGATTAAAGAAAATCAAACTTCATTTCTAAGATCTTTCTAGGGTCTGACGCCCATTACAATATCGATACCGATGCCAGTAATATCGATACAAACGCCGATAATATCGATACCGACGCCGATATTACCGATAACGACGCCCATAAAAATATCGATACCGACGCCAATAATATCGATACCGACGCCCATAAAAATATCGATACCGACGCCGATAATATCGATACCGACGCCAATAATATCGATACCGACGCACATAAAAATATCGATGCCGACTCAGATAATATCGACACCGACGCCAATAATATCGAAACCGACGCCTATAAAAATATTGATAGCGACGCCCATAAAAAATCGTTACCGACGCCCATAAAAAAATCTATTCCGACGCCCATAAAAATATCGATACCGACGCCGATAATATCGATACGGATGCCAATAATATCGATACCGACGCGGATAATATCGATACCGACGCCAATAATATCGATACCGACGCCCATAAAAATATCGATACCGACGCCAATAATATCGATACCAACGCCAACAATATCGATACCGACGCCCATAAAAATATCAATACCGACGCCGATAATATCGATACCGACGCCGATAATACCGATACCGACGCGAATAATATCGATCTCGACGCCAATAATATCGATACCGACGCCCATAAAAATATCGATACCGACGCCAATAAAAATATCGATACCGACGCCGATAATATCAATACCGATGCCAATAATATCGATACCGACGCCCATAAATTTGAAACCGACGCCAATAATATCGATACCGACGCCCATAAAAATATCGATGCCGACGCCGATAATATCGATACCGACGCCCATAAAAATATCGATGCCGACGCCAATAATATCGAAACCGACGCCTATAAATGTATTGATACCGACGCCCATAAAAAATCGTTACCGACGCCCATAAAATAATCTATTCCGACGTCCATAAAAATATCGATACCTACGCCGATAATATCGATACGGATGCCAATAATATCGATACCGACGCCAATAATGTCGATACCGACGCCCATAAAAATATCGATGCCGACGCCGAAAATATCGATACCGACGCCAATAATATCGATACCGACGCCCATAAAAATATCGATACCGACGCCAATAATATCGATACCGACGCCCATAAAAATATCGATGCCGACGCCGAAAATATCGATACCGATGCCAATAATATCGATACCGACGCCCATAAAAATATGGATACCGACGCCAATAATATCGATACCGACGCCCATGAAAATATCAATACCGACTCCGATAATATCGATACCGACGCCAATAATATCGATACCGACGCACATAAAAATATCGATACCGACGCCGATAAAAATACCGATGCCGACGCCGAAAATATCGATACCAACGCCAATAATATCGATACCGACGCCCATAAAAAATCGTTACCGACGCCCATAAAAAAATCTATTCCGACGCCCATAATAATATCGATACCGACGCCGATAATATCGATACCGACGCCAATAATATCGATACCGACGCACATAAAAATATCGATGCCGACGCCGATAATATCGACACCGACGCCAATAATATCGAAACCGACGCCTATAAAAATATTGATACCGACGCCCATAAAAAATCGTTACCGACGCCCATAAAAAAATCTATTCCGACGCCCATAAAAATATCGATACCGACGCCGATAATATCGATACGGATGCCAATAATATCGATACCGGCGCGGATAATATCGATACCGACGCCAGTTAAAATATCGATGCCGACGCCGAAAATATCGATACCGACGCCAATAATATCGATACCGACGCCAATAATATCGATATCGACGCTGACGCTGAAAATATCGATACCGACGCAAATAATATCGATACCGACGCCCATAAAAATATGGATACCGACGCCAATAATATCGATACCGACGCCCATAAAAATATCGATGCCGACGCCGATAATATCGATACCGACACCCATAAAAATATCGATACCGACGGCGACAATATCGATACCGACGCCAATATTAACGATACCGACGCCCATAAAAATATCGATACCGACGACAATAATATCGATACCGACGCCCATAAAAATATCAATACCGACGCCGATAATTTCTATACCGACGCCGATAATACCGATACCGACGCGAATAATATCGATCTCGACGCCAATAATATCGATACCGACGCCAATAATATCGATACCGACGCCCATAAAAATATCGATACCGACGCCCATAAATTTGAAACCGACGCCAATAATATCGATACCGACGCCCATAAAAAATCGTTACCGACGCCCATAAAAAAATCTATTCCGACGCCCATAAAAATATCGATACCGACGCCCATAAAAAAATCTATTCCGACGCCCATAAAAATATCGATACCGACGCCGATAATATCGATACGGGCGCCAATAATATCGATACCGACGCCCATAAAAATATGGATACCGAAGCCAATAATATCGATACCGACGCCCATAAAAATATCGATGCCGACGCCGATAATATCGATACCGACGCCCATAAAAATATCGATACCGACGGCGACAATATCGATACTGACGCCAATAATATCGGTACCGACGCCAATAATATCGATACCAACGCCAATAATATGGATACCGACGCCTATAAAAATATTGATACCGACGCCCATTAAAATATCGATGCCGACGCCGAAAATATCGATACCGACGCCAATAATATCGATACTGACGCCAATAATATCGATACCGACGCCCATAAAAATATCGATGCCGACGCCGAAAATATCGATATCGACGCCAATAATATCGATACCGACGCCCATAAAAATATGGATACCGACGCCAATAATATCGATACCGACGACCATAAAAATATCAATACCGACTCTGATAATATCGATACCGACGCCAATAATATCGATACCGACGCCGATAAAAATAATGATACCGACGGCGACAATATCGATACTGACGCCAATAATATCGGTACCGACGCCAATAATATCGATACCAACGCCAATAATACCGATACCGACGCCCATAAAAATATCGATACCAACCCCGATAATATCGATATCGACGCCGATAAAAATATCAATACATACCGACGCCCATAAAAATATCGATACCGAAGCCGATAATATCGATACCGACGCTTATAAAAATATCAATACCGACCCCGATAATATCGATATCGACGCCGATAAAAATATCAATACATACCGACGCCCATAAAAATATCGATACCGACGCCGATAATATCGATACCGACGCTTATAAAAAAATCGATACCGACGCCCATAAAAATATCGATACCAACGTCGATGATATCGATACCGACGCCAATAATATCGTACCGACGCCCATAAAAATATCGATACCGACGCCAATAAAATCGATACCAACGCTTATAATAATATCGATACCGACGCCCATAAAAATATGGATACCGAAGCAGATAATATCGATACCGACGCCCATAAAAATATCGATGCCGACGCCGATAATATCGATACCGACGCCCATAAAAATATCGATACCGACGGCGACAATATCGATACTGACGCCAATAATATCGGTACCGACGCCAATAATATCGATACCAACGCCAATAATATGGATACCGACGCCTATAAAAATATTGATACCGACGCCCATTAAAATATCGATGCCGACGCCGAAAATATCGATACCGACGCCAATAATATCGATACCGACGCCAATAATATCGATACCGACGCCCATAAAAATATCGATGCCGACGCCGAAAATATCGATACCGACGCCAATAATATCGATACCGACGCCCATAAAAATATGGATACCGACGCCAATAATATCGATACCGACGCCCATAAAAATATCAATACCGACTCTGATAATATCGATACCGACGCCAATAATATCGATACCGACGCCAATAAAAATAATGATACCGACGGCGACAATATCGATACTGACGCCAATAATATCGGTACCGACGCCAATAATATCGATACCAACGCCAATAATACCGATACCGACGCCCATAAAAATATCGATACCAACCCCGATAATATCGATACCGAAGCTTATAAAAAAATCGATACCGACGCCCATAAAAATATCGATACCAACGTCGATGATATCGATACCGACGCCAATAATATCGTACCGACGCCCATAAAAATATCGATACCGACGCCAATAAAATCGATACCAACGCTTATAATAATATCGATACCGACGCCCATAAAAATATGGATACCGAAGCAGATAATATCGATACCGACGCCCATAAAAATATCGATGCCGACGCCGATAATATCGATACCGACGCCCATAAAAATATCGATACCGACGGTGACAATATCGATACTGACGCCAATAATATCGGTACCGACGCCAATAATATCGATACCAACGCCAATAATATGGATACCGACGCCTATAAAAATATTGATACCGACGCCCATTAAAATATCGATATCGACGCCGATAAAAATATCAATACATACCGACGCCCATAAAAATATCGATACCGACGCCGATAATATCGATACCGACGCTTATAAAAAAATCGATACCGACGCCCATAAAAATATCGATACAAACGTCGATGATATCGATACCGACGCCAATAATATCGTACCGACGCCCATAAAAATATCGATACCGACGCCAATAAAATCGATACCAACGCTTATAATAATATCGATACCGACGCCCATAAAAATATGGATACCGAAGCAAATAATATCGATACCGACGCCCATAAAAATATCGATGCCGACGCCGATAATATCGATACCGACGCCCATAAAAATATCGATACCGACGGCGACAATATCGATACTGACGCCAATAATATCGGTACCGACGCCAATAATATCGATACCAACGCCAATAATATGGATACCGACGCCTATAAAAATATTGATACCGACGCCCATTAAAATATCGATGCCGACGCCGAAAATATCGATACCGACGCCAATAATATCGATACAGACGCCAATAATATCGATACCGACGCCCATAAAAATATCGATGCCGACGCCGAAAATATCGATACCGACGCCAATAATATCGATACCGACGCCCATAAAAATATGGATACCGACGCCAATAATATCGATACCGACGCCCATAAAAATATCAATACCGACTCTGATAATATCGATACCGACGCCAATAATATCGATACCGACGCCGATAAAAATAATGATACCGACGGCGACAATATCGATACTGACGCCAATAATATCGGTACCGACGCCAATAATATCGATACCAACGCCAATAATACCGATACCGACGCCCATAAAAATATCGATACCAACCCCGATAATATCAATATCGACGCCGATAAAAATATCAATACATACCGACGCCCATAAAAATATCGATACCGAAGCCGATAATATCGATACCGACGCTTATAAAAATATCGATACCAACCCCGATAATATCGATATCGACGCTTATAAAAATATCGATACCGACGCAAATAATATCGATACCGACGCCCATAATATCGATACCGACGCCGATAAAATCGATACCGATGCCAATAATATCGATACCGACGCCCATAAAAATGTCAATACCTACGCCGATAATATCGATACCGACGCTTATAAAATATCGATACCGACGCAAATAATATCGATACCGACGCCCATAAAAATATCGATACCGACGCAAATAATATTGATACCGACGCTCATAAAAATACCGATACCGACGCCAATAATATCGATACCGCCGCCTATAAAAATATCTATAACGACGCCCATAATATCGATACCGACGCCAATAATATCGATACCGACGCCCATAAAAATATGGATACCGAAGCAGATAATATCGATACCGACGCCCATAAAAATATCGATACCGGCGGCGACAATATCGATACTGACGCCAATAATATCGATACCGACGCCAATAATATCGATACCGACGCCCATAAAAATATCGATGCCGACGCCGAAAATATCGATACCGACGCCAATAATATCGATACCGACGCCCATAAAAATATGGATACCGACGCCAATAATATCGATACCGACGCCCATAAAAATATCAATACCGACTCTGATAATATCGATACCGACGCCAATAATATCGATACTGACGCCGATAAAAATAATGATACCGACGGCGACAATATCGATACTGACGCCAATAATATCGGTACCGACGCCAATAATATCGATACCGACGCCCATAAAAATATCGATGCCGACGCCGAAAATATCGATACCGACGCCAATAATATCGATACCGACGCCCATAAAAATATGGATACCGACGCCAATAATATCGATACCGACGCCCATAAAAATATCAATACCGACTCTGATAATATCGATACCGACGCCAATAATATCGATACTGACGCCGATAAAAATAATGATACCGACGGCGACAATATCGATACTGACGCCAATAATATCGGTACCGACGCCAATAATATCGATACCAACGCCAATAATACCGATACCGACGCCCATAAAAATATCGATACCAACCCCGATAATATCGATATCGACGCCGATAAAAATATCAATACATACCGACGCCCATAAAAATATCGATACCGAAGCCGATAATATCGATACCGACGCTTATAAAAATATCGATACCAACCCCGATAATATCGATATCGACGCTTATAAAAATATCGATACCGACGCAAATAATATCGATACCGACGCCCATAATATCGATACCGATGCCACTAATATCAATACCGACGCCGATAATATCGATACCGACGGCCATAAAAATATCGATACCAACGCCCATAAAAATATCGATACTGACGCCGATAATATCGATACCGACGCCAATAATATCGATACCGACGCCCATAAAAATATCGATACCGGCGCCGATAATATCGATACCGACGCCGATAATATCGATAGTGACGCCCATAAAAATATCGATACCGACACCGATAATATCGATACACACGCCAATAATATCGATACCGACGCCAATAATATCGATACCGACGCTTATAATAACGATACCGACGCCCATAAAAATATCGATACCGACGCCGATACTATCGATACTGACGCCCATTAAAATATCGATACTGACGCCTATAATATCGATACCGACGCCCATAAAAATATCGATACCGACGCCAATAAAAATATCGATACCATCGCCAATAATATCAATACCGACGCCGATAATATCGATACCGATGCTTATAAAAATATCGATACCGACGCCCATAAAAAAATCGATACCGACGCCAATAATATCGATACCGACGCCCATAAAAATATCGATACTGACGCCTATAAAAATATCGATACCGACGTCGATAATATCGAAACCAAAACCCATAAAAATATCGATATGTACGCCAATAATATCGATACCGACGCCGATAATATCGATACCGACGCCGATAATATCGATACCGACGCCGATAATATCGATACCGACGCCGATAATATCGATACCGACGCCAATAATATCGATACTGACGCCGATAAAAATAATGATACCGACGGCGACAATATCGATACTGACGCCAATAATATCGGTACCGACGCCAATAATATCGATACCAACGCCAATAATACCGATACCGACGCCCATAAAAATATCGATACCAACCCCGATAATATCGATATCGACGCCGATAAAAATATCAATACATACCGACGCCCATAAAAATATCGATACCGAAGCCGATAATATCGATACCGACGCTTATAAAAATATCGATACCAACCCCGATAATATCGATATCGACGCTTATAAAAATATCGATATCGACGCAAATAATATCGATACCGACGCCCATAATACCGATACCGACGCCGATAAAATCGATACCGATGCCAATAATATCGATACCGACGCCCATAAAAATATCAATACCGACTCTGATAATATCGATACCGACGCCAATAATATCGATACTGACGCCGATAAAAATAATGATACCGACGGCGACAATATCGATACTGACGCCAATAATATCGGTACTGACGCCAATAATATCGATACCAACGCCAATAATACCGATACCGACGCCCATAAAAATATCGATACCAACCCCGATAATATCGATACCGACGCCAATAATATCGATACTGACGCCGATAAAAATAATGATACCGACGGCGACAATATCGATACTGACGCCAATAATATCGGTACCGACGCCAATAATATCGATACCAACGCCAATAATACCGATACCGACGCCCATAAAAATGTCGATACCGACGCCGATAATATCGATACCGACGCTTATAAAATATCGATACCGACGCAAATAATATCGATACCGACGCCCATAAAAATATCGATACCGACGCAAATAATATTGATACCGACGCTCATAAAAATACCGATACCGACGCCAATAATATCGATACCGACGCCAATAATATCGATACCGACGCCCATAAGTATATCGATACCGACACCGATAATATCGATACCGCCGCCTATAAAAATATCTATAACGACGCCCATAATATCGATACCGACGCCAATAATATCGATACCGACGCCCATAAAAATATCGATACCGGCGCCAATAATATCGATACCGACGCCCATAAAAATATCGATACCGACGCCGATAATATCGATACCGACGCAAATAGTATCGAAACCAACGCCCATAAAAATATCGATATGTACGCCGATAATATCGATACCGATGCCAATAATATCGATACGGACGCTAATAATATCGATACCGATGCCAATAATATCGATACGGACGCTAATAATATCGATACCGATGCCACTAATATCAATACCGACGCCGATAATATCGATACCGACGCCCATAAAAATATCGATACCAACGCCCATAAAAATATCGATACTGACGCCGATAATATCGATACCGACGCCAATAATATCGATACCAACGCCCATAAAAATATCGATACCGGCGCCGATAATATCGATACCGACGCCGATAATATCGATTGTGACGCCCATAAAAATATCGATCCTGACGCCTATAATACCGATACCGACGCCCATAAAAATATCGATACCGACACCGATAATATCGATACACACGCTAATAATATCGATACCGACGCCAATAATATCGATACCGACGCTTATAATATCGATACCGACGCCCATAAAAATATCGATACCGACGCCGATAATATCGATACTGACGCCCATAAAAATATCGATACTGACGCCTATAAAAATATCGATACCGACGTCGATAATATCGAAACCAAAACCCATAAAAATATCGATATGTACGCCGATAATATCGATACCGACGCCAATAATATCGATACCGACGCTAATAATATCGATACCGACGCCGATAATATCGATACAGACGCCGACAATATCGATACCGACGCCGATAATATCGATACCGACGCCGATAATATCGATACCGACGCTAATAATATCGATACCGACGCCAATAATATCGATACCGACGCCCATAAAAATATCGATAACGACGCCGATAATATCGATACCGACGCCCATAAAAATATCGATACCGACGCCAATAATATCGATACCGACGCCCATAAAAATATCGATACCGACGCCGATAATATCGATACCGACGCCAATAATATCGATACCGACGCACATAAAAATATCAATGCCGACTCCGATAATATCGACACCGACGCCAATAATATCGAAACCGACGCCTATAAAAATATTGATACCGACGCCCATAAAAAATCGTTACCGACGCCCATAAAATAATCTATTCCGACGTCCATAAAAATATCGATACCTACGCCGATAATATCGATACGGATGCCAATAATATCGATACCGACGCCAATAATGTCGATACCGACGCCCATAAAAATATCGATGCCGACGCCGAAAATATCGATACCAACGCCAATAATATCGATACCGACGTCCATAAAAATATCGATACCGACGCCAATAATATCGATACCGACGCCCATAAAAATATCGATGCCGACGCCGAAAATATCGATACCGATGCCAATAATATCGATACCGACGCCCATAAAAATATGGATACCGACGCCAATAATATCGATACCGACGCCCATGAAAATATCAATACCGACTCCGATAATATCGATACCGACGCCAATAATATCGATACCGACGCACATAAAAATATCGATACCGACGCCGATAATATTGATACCGACGCCCATAAAAATATCGATACCAACGCCGATAATATCGATACCGACGCCGATAATATCGATACCGACGCCGCTAATGTCGATACCGACGCCCATAAAAATATATATACTGACGCCGATAACATCGATATCAATGCCAATTGTATCGTTACCAACGCCAAAAGTATTGGTAACTGCTAGCGATATATTTGATTATAAATTATTATTTTAATGCATTAGAAAAGAATAATTCGTTCTGGGAGAAGTGGAGTGGAGTGATTCACAATTACGATAGTTGAATGAAACAAAAAACCCGACTGCGTAAAAAGTACTAACTAATCATCCAATAACCTAAACTAAATTAAAAATTTATTAAACCTCCGACACGAAATGTGTTTTGCCATTTTGTAGTGGCGGCAATCTTGGATTTGAGATTTATCATAGTGTATAGTATTCTCCTTTCATTTGATACCCATATTGAAGGAGTTGTGAATAAATATGAAAATCGTTATTTTGTGGCGGCGGCTATCTTGGTCTGATTTTTATCAAACATAGACACGTCAAACACCCCGTCGTTTTCGCGTCGGGGGTTAAAAGCAAGCTCTGTGATGTTGGAAAATGTATTGCAGGCGGGACAAGCAAAGAAACAGTTTTGTTTATGAACGAACAAACTGTTCGTTCAAATCTGTTTCTTCTTTTGCTTGCTCTTTACGCAGTCGGGTTGTTTGTTTCATTTAATAATTGATTTTATTTTCTAGTTTTTAGTTTATAAATCATCATAGAATCACTAGATAAGATCCTATATGATAATTCAAAATGAAAATTTATACAATTAAAGATCATTTTAAAAATCAGTTCGCACTAAAGCCTACAACACATACATACACATACATACATACGCGTCAAACACATAACCCGCGTTCGGCAGTCGGGTAAAAATAAAGGTAATTGTGTAAAGAACAAAAATTGTGTCTTATAATTTTTTGCCTCTAGCTAGTCAGTATTTAATCATATCATCAATATTTAATACTAGCTTTTGGCCACGGCTTCGCCCGCATGGTCTTGTCAACTTTTTTCCCCCGTTTTTGCAACATTGTTCATTGCTACTCCGCTCCTATTAGTCGTAGCGCGATAGTATATAGCCTATAGCCTGCTCCGATAAATGGGCTATCTAACACTGAAACAATTTTTCAAATCGGTCTAATAGTTTCGGAGCCTATTCAATACAAACAAACATTCAAATCTTTCCACTTTATAATATTATTATAGATAAAATTTGTCACTTAAGAAGGCGTAGACAGGTACCTGAACGATTATTAGCGCTTTATTGACTAAATTGTGATCAAAGAAGGCGCCTATGCCCGAAAGAAACAATAAAATAAAAATTTTGTGTTTAGGTATTTGGTCAAATCCACCTAGCCAAGCACCACCGGGTGGGTGGGCGGGCGATTTTTTCGATTTTTTTCGCGAGAAACGCCCACTTGTGGGGTACCGTTGGATGCGGGCCGCCAAGCACTATACGACTGTGTAGTTTTTAGGGGTAGGTCCTGAAGAAAAATTTTGAAAAATCGCGGAAAAGCTGTGAATTTAGTACAACTTTCAAGTGTTTTTAATAAGTTATATAAAATATTTTTGTTTTTATAGGTCTCGATGACCGTGATGCATGCTTGAAGCTCATTTACAGAACCACGTATGCTATTTACACCGAACTAGCTTTCCGCCAGCGGCTTTGCCCGCTATCCCACGGGAACCGTTTTAACCATTTTACCGGGATAAAAAGTGGCCTATGTGCTATCCCAGACTATGTTTTATCTCTGTGCCAACATCCAGATACGTTCAGTAGTTTTTGCGTGAAAAAATAATAAACATCCATCCATACGAACTTTCAAATTTATTATATTAGTAGGATATAATAAAAAAGTGAAAATTTTAAAAATCTATGTTGAAAATGAATTTTTTTTTTTTTTTTTTAATATTTTCTGTATAAATTACCATGGAGACGTGCCAGATAGATATGTCGCCGAATTAAATGAATATACCTAACTCGGAGCTAACGCAACTATAAGAAACCTAACTGTGAGCAACCTAACTCTGAATAACCTAACTTTATGAAACCTAACTCTAAAAAACCTAACTCTGAGCAACCTAACTATGAAAAACCTAACTCTGAGCAACGCTACTTTCAAAAACCTAACTCTAAGAAACCTAACTCTGAGCAACCTAAATCAGAACAACCTAACTCTGAGCAACCTAATTCTGTAAACTTTGAGAAACCTAACTCTGAGAAACATAACTTTGAGAAAAATAACTCTCAACGTAACTATAAGAAACCTAACTCTGAATAACCTAACTTTATGAAACCTAACTCTGAGGAACCTAACTCTGAACAACCTAACTCTGAGCAACCTAACTCTAGGAAACCTAACTCTGAGCAACCTAACTTTGATAAACCTAACTCTGAGTAAGCTAACTTTATGAAACTTTATAACACCTAACTCTGAGCAACCTAACTCTGAGGAACCTAACTTTGAGAAACCTAACTCGGAGCAAATTAACTCTGAAAAACGTAACTGAGCAACGAAACTCTGAGTATGCTATCTTTATGAAACCTAACTTTGAGCAACCTATGAGAAACCTAACTCTGAGAAACCTAAATCTATGATAACCTGATTCTGAGCAAACTCACTCGGCGCTAACATAATTCCGAGCTAAGCAAGCTAGCTAGATTAAGTCAGCGTTAGGTTAGGTCAGAGTTAGGTTAGGTTAGGTTTTTTTTTTTTTTTTTTTTTTGTTTATTTCTTGTGGTTCCTCTAACATGATTAGAGCCTTTTTATATCGTTTTTTATTTATTTGTCTTGACGTTATGTGTCAATTTGTGTTAGTTGTTGTTTTTTCTGTTCTGTTTTATGTTGTTCTTCTTTTTATTAACTCGTGTTTTGTATCTATCTTATTGTACTTATGTATGGTTTTTATTTCGACTGTCTTGTTTTACACTTTCAAATTTCTATGTTTCGTTGTTAAATTTCTTTTATTGTTATTTGTTACTTTATTATTCTGTTGTTTCATTCTACATTTACTCACTTGTGTTATAACTTCTGTCTTTTCATACATGGTTCTTATTTGTTTTCTACTCAACCACTTTATTGTTGCTTCTTTCTTTTTATTACCCTTTTTGGTCTATTATTTATGTTATTTCAGTCTTGTATTTGCTTTTTATTGTTTCTGTCTTACTCTGTCTTGTTTTTACACTTTTAGTTTCTGTGGTTACGCTATTTGAATCTATTTTCATTTTTCTTTGCTTTAATTATTTCGCTGATTTTTAAAACTTCTGTCTTTTTATACATGAATCTTACTTGCTTCTTTTACTTGTTTTATATTTTATTACATTATTGTTGTTTCTATGTTATACCTTTTAGTCAGTTTTTTATGTTATTTCTGTATTCTATAGGTATTTATTCGTCTTGCTTGTTTTGTTTCTCTATGGTTTTTATTCTTTTAGGGCACATTGATTAATTTAAGGGGAAAGTTATCCCATATCTAATCGCGTTTCGTGTTTTTTACGCACTTGTTTAGCCTCTTATTCATTAGGGAATTATTTGAGTTTAGTCTCTGCGTTTTCGGAAGGTACAGTTACCGTGTCCCAAGTTCATTGTCAGTCCATCCCTCCAACTTGCGCCATAGCTACGAGTGTGCGGAGGCAGGACAGAACAATATTCTTGTTCTACCTCCGCGCACTCCACCATATTCATCCACTACCTATGCTTGCAGTTATATATTTTTACAATATATTTGAAGCATAGCTTCTCGTACTGACTTTGACTTGGTCCAACTTGGTGAGGGCTGGGTTGGGCCTTCCTCCGTGTTCCACTTCTTTTTGGCTTACTAGCAACCTGACGATGATCATCATCGTCAGGGCTGCACATGACCTCCAAAAAGAAGGTACCAGTCCTTTCATTTCCTGAGCATCTTGGATTCGGCTTTTCCCCATCCCCCATCTCCGGCGTACTGTCCTTCCTCCGCTCTGCTTCCGCTGCCATAACATCCCTAACTCCTGCGGTGCCGTTAGCAATACGCCACGGTGGATCGCGCTAAAGCATCCCACCGCTTCCGGATTGGGCACTCAGAGCTGAAGGCGTCGTGGTTGGGCTGATCTTGCTTGGCAGTTATGCAATTTCTGCATCTGGGAGGCTTCTCGGCCTGACGGGCGGGACAATCAGACCGTAGATGGTCGGGGTCACCGCAATGCGAGCAGTTTGCCTCCCCTTCGGTGCACACCTTTCTGCCGTGTCCGAAGCACAGGCACCTGGTGCATTGGATGAGTGGACTCTGGTCGAGTACACGCACCCTCTGCATATCCACATATGCACGGCCGGCTTCGGTTAGCCGCTGCCACACCGGTGGGGAGACTTGAACCACCACATGATTTTCATGGGGGTTCCTTGCTCGCCTTCGGTACCTTACGGTGACCCTGGTCTGTTCCGCCTCTATACCCTGCAGGAGGTGGGCGTTTTGGTTGAGAATCGCCTTGGTGATGTCATCATCCGTGTTGTAGGACAGCACGTCTAACAACACCACCAAGGGGTCCTTGTTGACCGCCTCCTCGACCGTAAGTCCTGCCGAGGAGCCACCCAGCCTGCTTTTAACTGCCTCCAGTTGCGATTTGTTCTGGCAACCCACGACGACCTTCTGGTCTTTTGCCTTGCGTACCCTATCGATCCGGATGCGGGTCTCCTTAGCATCCACCGCGGCCCTAATCTTATCCACCACGATGGCACTTGTGTCCTCCTTGTTGTTGGAGGTCACTATAATGGAGTGCATCGGTAGTGGGATGGCAGATGTTGTGCCTGCTGCCGCTCCGGCGTATGTGCCAGCCAAAGTTGGCATTTGTTGGGGTTGGTCAGCGGGGGGGAACTCTGGAGTAGGAGGTGTTCCATTTTTCAGGCTCCTAAGCTGGTCTGAGAGTGTGCGTGTATAGAGCGCACACTCTGCCAGCTTTTCCTTCGTGTCCCCCAACGCTTCCATTAGGCCTTCCACCTTTGTATTGTCCGGGCTTCCCATTTGTTCTTCTTTCTTCCCCTCTTCCTTGCTGTTCTTTGTCCTCTCTTCTTCCCCTTCCCGCACAAGCTGGTACAGACGGTCGATAGCCGCCGTCACCTCGAGCTTGATGTCGGTTCTGAGGTTTCTAGAGTTGCTGAGGTGCAACTTCGCCTTATTCAGGCATGCTTTCGCCTCAGCAACTCTAGTTGGGTAGACGGGCTTGGTTGGTGGGCTTCTCGAACCGTCCGTAGACCGCCTGCACTCCTGTCTAGGTCTGCTCTCCAGCGAGAGAGTGGGAGCCGTCGTTTGTTTTTGCTTGGGCAGAGCCCCTGAGGTCTCTGCCCTTGCAGACGGAACGTTGGTCTTGGGTTCCACTTTCCCTGTCTCCCACTCTCCCACACTACGCCTGACGTTTGAGCTAGGAGCGGGTCTAGGCTGCTCGGGTTTGGGCGGAGAGTTGGGGCTAGAGTTGCCCTTTTTGGCGGGGGTGCGGTGAGCCACGAACATTTTGTTTGTTTGTATGTGTATGTAAATAGTCGGAAACCGAAGGAGAACACAACTTACACAATCAGAACACAACTATCCCGTGTCAAATAAACAAATAAAAACAATTGGTCAATAAACGATTATATTATGTAGTCAATAAACTTAGTCCCCAATAGGGGGGACCGTGTAAAAATATAGTTAGATTTAAAAATGTAAATGTAAATAATAAGTCAGATTTAATTTAGGCTCTAATATCTCTTTTATCTATTGATTAAAAATAAATAAATAAAAATAGGAATTTTTATAAGTCAGTTTTCAGAATTGGACGGGTACCTGACCGCAGTTCGCGGCCTGTATAGGGCTCGGGAACGCTTACAGTTCGAGAAAGGCGCCTACGAAACGAAATAATAATTAAAAATAAAAATAAATTTTTTTTATATGTCAAGGTCACCTAAATCGATTTTTTCGAATTTTTTCGATTGAAAAGCCCACTTGTGGGGTACCAATAGATGCGGGCCGCCGAGCACTACACGACTGTGTAGTTTTCGGGGGTAGGTTGAGAGGAAAAATCGAGAAAAATCGCGGAAAAACTGTGAATTTTGTAGAATTTAAAGTGTTTTTGCTATGTTTTAATAATAATAATTTTGTTTTTCAGGTCGCGATCTCCGGGATGCACGGCTGAAGCGGATTTGCAGAATTACAAATGAAATTTTTGTCGAAATTAATAAGGAAAGTGAAAATTTTGGAAAACCTAAGTGAAAATTTAAAAGTGAAAATTTTCGCGTCCAATTGCGTGGAGGGGTGCCTGGTAGGTGTAAGTGACCGAATTGACAATTTTAAGGGTCGAAAACCGCGTCCAAATAGGTTATATAGTTTGAAAATTGTCAATGTTTATCTAAGAATATGGCAGGTATAAGGTAACCTCGGTACCTGATGTGGTAGGGTTTTGGTCGATTTTTCGTATTTTCTCGAGTGAAAACGCCCACTTGTGGGGTACCAATAGATGCGGGCCGCCGAGCACTACACGACTGTGTAGTTTTCGGGGGTAGGTTGAGAGGAAAAATCGAGAAAAATCGCGGAAAAACTGTGAATTTTGTAGAATTTAAAGTGTTTTTGCTATGTTTTAATAATAATAATTTTGTTTTTCAGGTCGCGATCTCCGGGATGCACGGCTGAAGCGGATTTGCAGAATTACAAATGAAATTTTTGTCGAAATTAATAAGGAAAGTGAAAATTTTGGAAAACCTAAGTGAAAATTTAAAAGTGAAAATTTTCGATTCCAATTGCGTGGAGGGGTGCCTGGTAGGTGTAAGTGACCGAATTGACAATTTTAAGGGTCGAAAACCGCGTCCAAATAGGTTATATAGTTTGAAAATTGTCGGTTAGGTTAGGTTAGGTTAGGTTAGGTTAGGTTAGGTTAGGTTAGGTTAGGTTAGGTTAGGTTAGGTTAGGTTAGGTTAGGTTGGGGTGACAGGTCGGACAACCTCCTCGTGTGCTCCGCGGCTATCAGTCCTTCTCGGATACGTCCGGTGGGAACGGTAGTCGTGGAGCCTGGTTCACCCTGGGCAACTCGGGCAACAACTCTTCCTGCCTTTTGGGGAGTCTTGTTGCTCGTGGCTAATGGTCCGACACCGGGGAAAGGCCCTTTTCAGGGCCATGGGGGGAGAACCCCCTGCGAAGCCGCGAGGCCTAGCGGGGGAGAAAAGGCCCTTTTCAGGGCCAGGGGGGGGGCTTCCCGCGAGGCCGCGAGGCTTAGCGGGCAGCGTTGCGCGGCGAAACTTCACGTGTGCCCCTGTATCCAGGGGGCCGTAGTGGAGGCGCGAGGGCGGGCCCGGTGTGTACTCGCACTACCACCGGGCAGGCACAGAAGTTGTCTTCAGTGCCACCGCCGGAAAAACGGGGGGTACCCACCGCCAGCCCTGAGTGTCTGTGGATCAGGTCTCGCGGCTCAGGGTGGGGTGCCCTCCGTCGGTCTTGGCTTGGTCGCCCGGACTGCGGGGAAGACAACCTCGAGACAAAATAACTCCGAATCTCAAGTTCCGGCGCCCGGCGAGGGGATGCATGGCCGGGGGGATTGCCTCGGTCGTGAGGGCGCCAACCTCAGCGGACCGGCCGAACCGCTGTTGAGACAGGCTTACCCGGGTACAGGGGGCACTGCCCGGGTGGACCACATATATCCCCCATACTCGTGGGAACTTTATGGATTCTGGAAACAAAAACCCAAAAGACGTAGGAGGAGGAGAAGGAGAGGAGAGACGAATGGAGGAGGACGCCGTATCTGATACAGGTTCGGCGTCAAGCGATGTCATTGTGGTGGACTGCAGCGCTTCTGCGCTGTCTCCATCGCGGTTTTGGAGGGAGGGGCGCAAACGCTTGCGCTCGAGAGATGCGACGAGTCGCTCGGCCTCTGAGTCGGGTGACGAGGCGTCGCCAGCCCGGAGGGGGAGAGGCCGTCCTCCCACCACCGGGGAGTACGTGGGGCTTGCGAAAGCCAAGGCGGAATTAGTCGCCGCAAAACGCGAGGAGTTTCGGCTCCGAGCGGAAGAGGACGTGCTGGACTTGGTAGCTGCAGCCAAGTCTAAGCGCGCCAAGCCGGGTGACGTCCCCGGCAGTGAAGGTGAAGGCCGCACAGCAGCTGCTCTCTACGAGCAGGTTGCGGCGGGTTTGAAGGTGGTCCATCATGTGGCCACCAAATCAAATAATCTGAAGGGCACTTTTACGCGCAGCCTGAAGGACGCGATGGCCCTCATTGAAGGTGCGGCGGACGAGCTCCGGCAGCTCTCGGCTTCAGAGGAGAATTCCCGCCTGCAGGAGGAGCTCTCCAAACTGCAGGCAGACAACCGCCGCCTCCAAGCCGAGAACAAGAAGTTCACCGACGAGCAGGCGAAGATGCGCCGGGAGCTCGAGCAGCTAAAGGCAGATGTGGCGGTTATTCGTCAGCCCTCTGTCCAGGAGACACCACGGCCAGCTGAGCCAGATCTGGTTCAGCTGGTCCGTACCGAAATGGCGAGTCTGGCCGCCCGGTTTTCCGTCATAGAGGGAAAGATCCTGCGCCCGCCCCTTGCTGGCGATCGCTTGGCGCACCAGACGCAGGCGCCAACTTCTTACGCAGCAAAGGCTGCCGCGCCACGCGGTGCTAGCCGCCCGCAGGCAGGTGCAGCAGGAAGTGGCCAGAAACAGGCCCCTCTGGCAAAGAAGACAAGCCAAGGCCAGAAAGCTCCGGCGGCGAAGGCAGCCGGCGCTCAGTCTCAGGCCTCGACTGCCAAGGCAACTGGTGCTACGGCTCCAGCTCCAGCACCAGCTCCAGCCCCGGCTCCATCCCAGGCTGAAACCCCAATGGAGACATCGGAGTCTCTAGCCCCCCCCAGCGAGCCACAAGCCGGCCCATCTCAGGCTGCGGCTCAAAAGCCCAAGGCAAAGGGGAAGGGGAAAGGAAAGAGGACGGGCACAGGCAATACGCCCGCGCCCGCTCAAGGCGCCCCGACAGCTGCCGCTCGCAAGGAGGGCGAGTGGCAGACTGTCACCAACAAGAAGGGCAACAAGAAGAAGAAGCGAGGCGGAGCTAAAAGGAACAGCAGACTGCGGGCTCCACGATCTACCGCAGTCGTCATTTCCCTGCAAGAGGGTGCAGAAGAGAGGGGCGTTACATACGCCTCCATCCTTTCCGAGGCCAAACAAAACGTGGACCTGGCTGGCCTCGGAATCCCCTCCTTAAAATTCAAGCGGGCAATCACCGGCGCCCGAATTCTGGAAATCCCCGGAGCGTCGAGCGGCGACAAGGCCGATGCCCTCGCTGAAAAGCTCCGGGGATGCCTCAAGGACGAGGATGTTCGCGTCTCCAGGCCCACCAAGTGCGCAGAGCTGCGCATTGTAGGCCTGGATGATTCAGTGACCACACATGAGGTCACAAATGCTGCCGCCCTCATCGGCGAGTGCGCCGCGGGTGATATTAGAGTCGGGGAGATCCGGGTCGGCCCTTCTGGCCTCGGGTCCGCATGGCTCCGCTGCCCCGTCGCGGCAGCTAAGAAGCTGGCAGACGCAGGCCACATATTAGTAGGATGGGTGTCCGCCAAGGTGACACTGCTGGAGCCTAGGCCCCTGCAGTGTTACCGATGCCTGTATGGCGGGCACGTGCAGCACACTTGCACATCCGACGTCGACCGCAGGGACCTCTGCTACCGATGCAGCCAGCCGGGCCACAAGGCTGGTCAGTGCACCGCTGCTCCGCACTGCAGCGTGTGTGCAGCAGAGGGCAAACCTGCGGAACACCGTATCGGCGTGAAGGCCTGCGTCTCCCGCCAGAAGAAGAAGGGCACGCTCAGTGGGGTCCAAAACCGGATCCCCCCGACGCGAAGCCAGCCAACGGCCACCATGGCCATGGACGTCACAGAGCCCGCCCAGCCATTGCAACAATTCGCAATAAGGCACTGGGCGTGCACAAACACCACCTAAGGGCCTCGGGCGGCAGACTTGGGGAAGTCTGCCGCCCAGCACTAGGCCAGAGTCGGTGATGCGGTCGGAGTGTGCCGCGTCCCACTCAGTGGAGGAGAAGAGGGTGCACACCACACGCACCCTCCCAACAGAGCCGGGGGCCGCATAAGGCGGCCCGTCACCGCCGGGGTCGCGGAAGAATGTCTACACGTACCCGTGACCCCGGCAATATGTGATGAGGCGAACACCTGTCTGTTTTTTAGTGGGTAGACGTCCTTTTCAGGGCGGAGTCCCACACACCGCGCCGTCCTCCCCGGGGCGGCGTGACGGTGCATAAAGCATTTTCAGACACAAAAAAAAAAAAAAGGTTAGGTTAGGTTAGGTTAGGTTGGGGTGACAGGTCGGACAACCTCCTCGTGTGCTCCGTGGCTATCAGTCCTTCTCGGATACGTCCGGTGGGAACGGTAGTCGTGGAGCCTGGTTCACCCTGGGCAACACGGGCAACAACTCTTTCTGCCTTTTGGGGAGTCTTGTTGCTCGTGGCTAATGGTCCGACACCGGGGAAAGGCCCTTTTCAGGGCCATGGGGGGGAGAACCCCCTGCGAAGCCGCGAGGCCTAGCGGGGGAGAAAAGGCCCTTCTCAGGGCCAGGGGGGAGGCTTCCCGCGAGGCCGCGAGGCTTAGTGGGTGGCTAAGGGGGCGTTGTACCACGTGCGCCTCTGTTTTCAGAGGCCGTAGTGGAGGCGCGAGGGCGGGCCCGGTGTGTACTTACCCTACCTCCGGGCAGGCAGTGGGAGTTCTTCTTTCCTGCCACCGCTGGAAAAACCGGGGGATGTCTGACATCTCCGGTCGGCCTTGGCTTGATCGCCTGGGCCGGGAGGAAGACAACCTCCACAAAAATTACTCCGAAGCCCAAGTTTCGGCGCTCGGCGAGGGGATGCATGGCCGGGGGGATTGCCTCGGTCGTGAGGGCGCCAACCTCAGCGGACCGGCCGACCCGCTGTTGACTTAGGCTTACCCGGGTACAGGGGGCACTGCCCGGGTGGACCACATATATCCCCCATACTCGTGGGAACTGTATGGATTCATTGAAAAACAAAAACCCAAAAGACGGAGGAGGAGGAGAAGGAGAGGAGAGACGAATGGAGGAGGACGCCGCATCTGACACAGGTTCGGCGTCAAGCGATGTGATGGTGGTCGAGTGTAGCATGCCTGCGCTCTCACCGTCCCAGTTTTGGAGGGAGGGGCGCAAACGCCTGCGCTCGGGAGATGCGACGAGTCGCTCGGCTTCCGAGTCGGGCGACGAGGCGTCGCCAGCCCGGAGGGGGAGAGGCCGTCCTCCCACCACCGGCGAGTACGTGGGGCTGGCGAAAGCGAAATTGGAGCTGCTCGCCGCCAAGCGCGAAGAATTTCGTCTTCGCGTCGAAGAGGACGTGAGGGACTTGGTCGATGCGGCCAAGTCGAAACGAACCAAGCCAGGTGTTGTCCCTGGTTCAGAGGCAGAGAGGGAAGGCCGCACCGCTGCAGCCCTTTATGAGCAGGTGGCAGCAGGCCTTAAGGTGGTCCAGCACGTGGCCACCAAATCTGGCAACCTTAAGGGAACCTTCACCCGATCCCTTAAGGAAGCGATGGTGGTCATCGAGGACGCAGCCGGGGAGCTCAAACAGCTCTCGGCGTCCGAAGAAAATAGTCGCCTCCAGGAGGAGCTCGCCAAGCTGCAAGCGGACAATCGCCGCCTTCAGGCGGAAAACAAGAAATTCCTGGACGAGCAGGCCAAGATGCGTCTTGAGCTCGAACAGCTGAAGACCGATGTGGCGGGTATCCGAAGGCCCACCACCACCACCCCGGAGATGCCGCGGCCGGCTGAGCCAGATCTGGTTCAGCTGGTCCGCAATGAGATGGCGAGCTTGGCCGCCCGGTTCTCAGTGATCGAAGGCAAAATCTTGCGCCCGCCACTCGCTAGCGACCGAGCACCTAGTCGAGTGCCGCCACCACCGTCATATGCGGCGAAGGCTGCTGCGCCTCGCAGTGCAAACCGCCCACAGGCGGCAAAAGGTGGCCAAAAACCGGCCCCATCGGCCAAGGCTCCGAACGTGAGCCAGAAAGCCCCGGCGGCCAAGGCGACTGGCACTTCAGCCCCGGCCACAGCCCCGACTTCAGTCCCGGCTCCAGCCCCGGCTCCAGTCCAGACTGATATATCAGCGATGGAGACATCAGATGCCCCGAGCGAGCCCCAGGCCGGCCCATCAAAGGCCGCGGCTCCTATGCCCAAGGGGAAAGGAAAAGGGAAGGGTAAGAAAACGGGCGCAAATAACGCGCCTGCATCCGCCCAAAAGAATGCAACGGTTGCCGCTCCCGAAGAGGGCGAGTGGCAGACCGTATCCAAGAAAGGGAAGAAGAAGAAAAAGAGGGGGGGCAAGAAAAAATCAAATAAACTGCGGGCTCCACGCTCTACCGCAGTAGTCATTTCACTGCAGCCGGGCGCGGAAGAGAGGGGCGTGACATATGCCTCTGTCCTGTCCGAGGCCAGGCAGAGCGTGGACCTCGCAGGGATTGGTATTCCGTCACTACGGTTTAAGCGGGCTGTTACCGGCGCCCGCATCCTGGAGATCCCTGGGGCTACTAGCGGCGACAAAGCCGATGCTCTCGCCGAAAAACTCCGGGGATGCCTCAAGGACGAGGATGTTCGCGTCTCCAGGCCCACCAAGTGCGCAGATATGCGCGTTGTGGGTCTGGATGACTCCGTCACACCAGGGGAAGTCGCCAGCGCAGCTGCTCGCATCGGCGGGTGCACCGTCGACGAGACGAAGGTCGGGGAGATCCGGGTCGGCCCTTCCGGCCTCGGATCCGCGTGGCTCCGCTGCCCCGTTGCGGCCGCTAAGAAGCTGGCAGACGCAGGCCACATGCTAGTAGGATGGGTGTCCGCCAAGGTGACACTGCTGGAGCCTAGGCCCCTGCAGTGTTACCGATGCCTGTATGGCGGGCACGTGCAACACACCTGCACATCCGACGTCGACCGCAGGGACCTCTGCTACCGATGCAGCCAGCCGGGCCACAAGGCTGGCCAATGCACCGCTGCTCCGCACTGCAGCGTGTGTGCAGCAGAGGGCAAACCTGCGGAACATCGTATCGGCGCGAAGGCCTGCGTCTCCCGCCAGAAGAAGAAGGGCACGCTCAGTGGGGTCCAACACCGGATCCCCCCGACGCGAAGCCAGCCAACGGCCACCATGGCCATGGACGTCACAGAGCCCGCCCAGCCATTGCAACAATTCGCAATAAGGCACTGGGCGTGCACAAACACCACCTAAGGGCCACGGGCGGCAGACTTGGGGAAGTCTGCCGCCCAGCACTAGGCCAGAGTCGGTGATGCGGTCGGAGTGTGCCGCGTCCCACTCAGTGGAGTAGAAGAGGGTGCACACCACAGGCACCCTCCAACAGAGCCGGGGGCCGCATAAGGCGGCCCGTCACCGCCGGGGT
Source organism: Acronicta psi (assembly GCA_946251955.1). Taxonomy (NCBI): domain Eukaryota; kingdom Metazoa; phylum Arthropoda; class Insecta; order Lepidoptera; family Noctuidae; genus Acronicta; species Acronicta psi. Next base: position 52,454 of record OX276475.1, on the reverse strand, counting down.
CGCGGAAGAATGTCTACACGTACCCGTGACCCCGGCAATATGTGATGAGGCGAACACCTGTCTGTTTTTAGTGGGTAGACGTCCTTTTCAGGGCGGAGTCCCACACACCGCGCCGTCCTCCCCGGGGCGGCGTGACGGTGCATAAAGCATTTTCAGACACAAAAAAAAAAAAAAAAAAAAAAAGGTTAGGTTAGGTTAGGTTAGGTTAGGTTAGGTTAGGTTAGGTTAGGTTAGGTTAGGTTAGGTTAGGTTAGGTTAGGTTAGGTTAGGTTAGGTTAGGTTAGGTTGGGGTGACAGGTCGGACAACCTCCTCGTGTGCTCCGTGGCTATCAGTCCTTCTCGGATACGTCCGGTGGGAACGGTAGTCGTGGAGCCTGGTTCACCCTGGGCAACTCGGGCAACAACTCTTCCTGCCTTTTGGGGAGTCTTGTTGCTCGTGGCTAATGGTCCGACACCGGGGAAAGGCCCTTTTTAGGGCCATGGGGGGGAGAACCCCCCGCGAAGCCGCGAGGCCTAGCGGGGGAGAAAAGGCCCTTTTCAGGGCCAGGGGGGGAGCTTCCTGCGAGGCCGCGAGGCTTAGCGGGTGGCTTAGGGGGTGCTCCACGTGCGCCTCTGTTTGCAGAGGACACAGTGGATGCGCGAGGGCGGGCCCGGTGTGTACTCACACTACCGCCGGGCAGGCAGTGGAAGTTTTCTTTCCTGCCACCGCCGGAAAAACCGGAGGATGTCCGACATCTCCGGTCGGTCTTGGCTTGGTCGCCTGGGCCGGGAGGAAGAAAACCTTCACAAAAATCACTCCGAATCCCAAGTTTCGGCGCCCGGCGAGGGGACGCATGGCCGGGGGGATTGCCTCGGTCGTGAGGGCGCCAACCTCAGCGGACCGGCCGACCCGCTGTTGGACGTAGGCTTACCCGGGTACAGGGGGCACTGCCCGGGTGGACCTTTTATTTCCCCCACACTCGTGGGAATTGTATGGATTCAAATAAAACTAAAAACCAAACCGATGTTCAGGGGGGTGCCGCATCCGATACAGGGTCGGCATCGAGTGATGTTATGGTGGTGGACTGCAGCGCGTTAGCGCTCAGTCCGGCACAATTCTGGAGGGAGGGGCGCAAGCGACTGCGCTCAAGGAGTGGGACGAGTCGCTCGACTTCCGAGTCGGGCGACGAGGCGTCACCGGCACGGCGGGGGAGAGGTCGACCTCCCACCACCGGAGAGTACGTGGGGCTGGCCAAGGCGAAAGCCGAACTTGTGGCCGCCCAACGCGAAGAACTTCGCCTTCGCGTAGAACAGGACGCGCAGGACCTGGTCGAGGCGGCCAAATCCAAACGCGCGAAGTCAGGAGTTGTCCCTGGCACGGATGGAGCTGGAGAAGCCCGCACCGCAGCCGCTCTTTACGAGCAGGTGGCTGCGGGCCTTAAGGTGGTCAATCATGTGGCCACCAAATCTGGAAATCTGAAGGGAACATTCACCCGAAGCCTCAAAGACGCGATGGCGGTCATCGAGGGTGCTGCCGTTGAGCTCCGCCAGCTCTCGGCAACTGAAGAAAACAGTCGCCTGCAGGAAGAGTTGTCCAAGCTGCAGGCGGACAATCGCCGCCTTCAAGGCGAAAACCAAAAATTTAAGGATGAGCAACACAAAATGCGGCAGGAGGTCGACAAGCTGAAAGCTGACGTCGCGCGGATACAAAATCCTTCCGCTTCCGCCCCAGAGACACCGCGGCCGGCTGAGCCAGATCTGGTTCAGCTGGTCCGCACGGAACTGGCTAGTCTGGCTGCCAGATTCTCCATTATAGAGGGCAAGATCCTGCGCCCGCCTCTCGCTGGCGATCGCCTGGCGAACCAGGCGCAGGACCCACCATCATACGCGGCGAAGGCTGCCGCGCCACGTGGTGCTAATCGCCCCCAGGCGAGTGCAGTGAGAGGCGGCCAGAAACAGGCCCCTTCGGCCAAGACACCGCGCCCGGGCCAAAAAGCCCCGGCAACCAAGGCGACTGACGCTCCAGCCCCGGCTCCAGCCCAGGCGGAGGAGGAAATACCGATGGAGACGGCCCCTTCAAGCGAGGCCCAGGCCGGCCCATCTCAGGCCGCGGCTCCAAAGCCAAAGGCCAAGGGCAAGGGCGCCGGGAAGAAGACGGGCACAAACACCGCGCCCGCACCTACTCAAGGCGCTCCGACAGCTGCCGCTCGCAAGGAGGGCGAGTGGCAGACTGTCACCAACAGGAAGGGAAAGAAGAAGCGAGGAGGGAAGGCCAAGAAGAAGAAGGCGAACAAGCTGAGGGCACCGCGCTCAACTGCGGTTGTCTTGTCGCTGCAGCCGGGCGCGGAGGACAGGGGCGTGTCATACGTCTCGGTCCTCCTCAAGGCCAAGCAGAATGTCGACTTGGCTGGCCTCGGGATCACCTCCCTCAAGTTTAAGCGGGCCGTTACTGGCGCCCGCATCCTTGAAATTCCCGGGGCCACGAGCGGCGACAAGGCTGATGCCCTCGCCGCTAAACTTAGAGGGTGCCTCGATGACGAGGATGTCCGAGTCTCCAGGCCCACGAAGTGCGCGGAATTACGCGTTGTGGGTCTGGACGACTCCGTGACTGCGGCGGAGGTCGCCGTCGCGGCTGCCCGCATTGGCGGATGCACCGCCGCAGAAATAAAGGTTGGGGAGATCCGGGTCGGCCCTTCTGGCGTCGGCTCCGCGTGGCTCCGCTGTCCTATCGCGGCAGCTAAGAAGGTCGCAAACGCGGGCCACTTACTGGTAGGCTGGGTGTCGGCCAAGGTGACACTGTTGGAGCCCAGGCCCCTTCAGTGTTACCGATGCCTGTACGGCGGGCACGTACAGCACACGTGCTCGTCCGAGGTCGACCGCAGCGACCAATGTTATCGCTGCAGCCAGCCGGGCCACAAGGCTGGTCAATGCACCGCTGCTCCGCACTGCAGCGTGTGTGCGGCAGAGCAGAAACCCGCGGGACATCGCATCGGCGCCAAGGCCTGCGTGTCCCGCCAAAAGAAGGGCAAGCCCCGCGGGGTCGAACATCGGACCCCACCGGCGCCTAGCCAGCCAGTCACCGTGGCTATGGACGTCACGGAGCCCGCCCAGCCATTGCAACAATTTGCAATAAGGCACTGGGCGAGCTCAAACACCACCTAAGGGCCACGGGCGGCAGACTTGGGGAAGTCTGCCGCCCAGCACTAGGCCAGAGTCGGTGATGCGGTCGGAGTGTGCCGCGTCCCACTCAGTGGAGGAGAAGAGGGTGCACACCACAGGCACCCTCCAACAGAGCCGGGGGCCGCATAAGGCGGCCCGTCACCGCCGGGGTCGCGGAAGAATGTCTACACGTACCCGTGACCCCGGCAATATGTGATGAGGCGAACACCCGTCTGGTTTTAGTGGGTAGACGTCCTTTTCAGGGCGGAGTCCCACACACCGCGCCGTCCTCCCCGGGGCGGCGTGACGGTGCATAAAGCATTTCCAGACGATAAAAAAAAAAAAAAAAAAAAAAAGGTTAGGTTAGGTTAGGTTGGGGTGACAGGTCGGACAACCTCCTCGTGTGCTCCGTGGCTATCAGTCCTTCTCGGATACGTCCGGTGGGAACGGTAGTCGTGGAGCCTGGTTCACCCTGGGCAACTCGGGCAACAACTCTTCCTGCCTTTTGGGGAGTCTTGTTGCTCGTGGCTAATGGTCCGACACCGGGGAAAGGCCCTTTTCAGGGCCATGGGGGGGAGAACCCCCTGCGAAGCCGCGAGGCCTAGCGGGGGAGAAAAGGCCCTTTTCAGGGCCAGGGGGGGAGGCTTCCCGCGAGGCCGCGAGGCTTAGCGGGCAGCGTTGCGCGGCGAAACTCCACGTGTGCCCCTGTATCCAGGGGGCCGTAGTGGAGGCGCGAGGGCGGGCCCGGTGTGTACTCGCACTACCACCGGGCAGGCACAGAAGTTGTCTTCAGTGCCACCGCCGGAAAAACGGGGGGTACCCACCGCCAGCCCTGAGTGTCTGTGGATCAGGTCTCGCGGCTCAGGGTGGGGTGCCCTCCGTCGGTCTTGGCTTGGTCGCCCGGACTGCGGGGAAGACAACCTCGAGACAAAATAACTCCGAATCTCAAGTTCCGGCGCCCGGCGAGGGGATGCATGGCCGGGGGGATTGCCTCGGTCGTGAGGGCGCCAACCTCAGCGGACCGGCCGAACCGCTGTTGAGATAGGCTTACCCGGGTACAGGGGGCACTGCCCGGGTGGACCACTTATTTCCCCCACGCTCGTGGGAATCTTATGGATATTGAACAAACAAAAAACCAAACCAATGATGATAAGGGGGGTGCTGCATCCGATACAGGGTCGGCATCGGACGATGTGATGGTGGTGGACTGCAGCGCGTCAGCGCTCAGTCCATCACGTTTTTGGAGGGAGGGGCGCAAACGTTTGCGCTCGGGGAATGCGACGAGTCGCTCGGCCTCCGAGTCGGGTGACGAGGCGTCGCCGGCCAGGCGTGGGAGAGGACGTCCTCCCACCACTGGGGAATATGTAGGGCTAGCAAAAGCCAAAGCAGATCTTGTTGCTGCCAAGCGGGAAGAATTTCGACTTCGCGCGGAAGAAGACGTGCTGGACTTGGTCACTGCGGCCAAGTCCAAGCGCGTAAAGCCGGGTGATGTCCCCGGCTTAGAAGGAGAAGGCCGCACTGCTTCCGCTCTATATGAGCAGGTTGCGGCAGGATTAAAGGTGGTCCATCATGTGGCCACCAAATCCAACAATTTGAAGGGCACGTTCACCCGTAGCCTAAAGGAGGCGATGGTCCTCATAGAAGGCGCGGCAGATGAACTCCGGCAACTTTCGGCGTCGGAGGAAAATGCCCGCCTTCAAGAGGAACTGATCAAGCTGCAGGCGGATAACCGTCGCCTCCAGACGGAGAACAAAAAGTTCACGGAGGAGCAGGAAAAGATGCGTCGGGAACTAGACCAACTCAAGTCCGACGTGGCGGGGATGAGGCAGCCTTCCGCTCCGGAGGCGCCGCGACCAGCTGAATCTCAGCTGGTCCAGTTATTCAGAACAGAGATGGCGAGTCTGGCCGCCAGATTCTCTGTTATCGAGGGGAAAATTCTACGCCCTCCCCTCGCTGGCGATAGGATAGCGAGCCAAGCGCCACCGCCGCCATCGTATGCAGCGAAGGCTGCTGCGCCACGCGGCGCCAGCTCCAAAAATGCAGGAAAAGGCGGCCAGAAACCGGCCCCTCTGGGCAAAACATCGAGCACAGGCCAGTCGGCCCAGACTGCCAAGAAAACCGGCGTCCCAGCTCCAGCTGCCAAGGCGACCGTCGCTCCAGCTCCGGCTCCAGCCCCGGCCTCTGCCCCGGCTTCAGCCCCTGCTTCATCTCGGACTGACGAGACTCCGATGGAGATATCGGGGTCTCCTAATGAGCCCCAGGCAGGCCCCTCTAAGGCCGCCGACCCCAAGCCCAAGGGTAAGGGTAAGGGCAAGAGACAAAACAAGAAGACGGGCACAAACACCGCGCCCGCGCCTGCCCAAGGTGCCTCGACATCTGCCGCTCCCAAAGAGGGTGAGTGGCAGACTGTCACTAACAAAAAAGGCAAGAGAAAGAAGAAGCGAGGTGGGGCCAAGAAGAACAGCAGACTGCGGGCCCCACGTTCGACCGCAGTCGTCATCTCCCTGCAAGAGGGTGCAGAGGAAAGGGGCGTCACATACGCCTCCATTCTTTCCGAGGCCAAGCAGAGCGTGGACCTGGCTGGCCTCGGAATCCCCTCCATAAGGTTTAAGCGGGCTGTCACCGGCGCCCGCATATTGGAAATTCCCGGAGCAACTAGCGGCGAAAAGGCCGACGCCCTTGCCACTAAGCTCCGGGAATGCCTGAAGGATGAAGACGTTCGCGTCTCCAGGCCCACCAAGTGCGCAGAGCTGCGCGTTGTGGGTCTGGATGACTCAGTGACCACGGACGAGGTCACGAATGCTGCTGCCCGCATCGGCGAGTGCGCCGCGGGCGAAATAAAAGTCGGGGAGATCCGCGTCGGCCCTTCTGGCCTTGGCTCAGCTTGGCTCCGCTGTCCCGTCGCGGCAGCCAAAAAGCTGGCAGACGCGGGTCATCTACTCGTGGGCTGGGTATCGGCCAAGGTAGCACTGCTAGAGCCTAGGCCCCTGCAGTGCTACCGATGCCTATACGGCGGACATGTCCAGCATACATGTTCGTCGGAGGTGGACCGCAGTGACCTGTGCTACAGGTGCAGCCAGCCAGGTCACAAAGCGGGGCAGTGCACCGCGGACCCGCACTGCAGTTTGTGTGCGGCCGCAGGCAAGAACGCGGGTCATCGAATAGGCGCCAAGACCTGCCTATCCCGCGAAAAACGGAGGGGGAAGCCCAGCGGGGTCAGTCAACGGACCCCCCCGGCGCCTAGCCAGCCAGTCACCGTGGCTATGGACGTGTCGGAGCCCGCCCAGCCATCACAATAATGGCCCTCGAATTTCTCCAGGCGAATATCAACCACTGCGCCAGAGCTCAGGATCTCCTGCTCCAGAGTATGGCGCAGTGGTCGATAAACGTGGCCGTAGTGGCAGAGCCACTTTATGTCCCATCTAGGGACAACTGGGCGGGCGACACCGATGGCGTCGTGGCCATCGGGTGTCATTCTTCGACGGGCTCCTCGTTGGTCGTCGTCGACAAACAGCCGGGCTGCGTGGCAGCCATCGTTGGTAGTGTCCTCGTGGTTGGGGTCTACTTCTCGCCCAACAGAGTCCTCGCAGATTTCGAGGCTTTTCTCGGCAACGTGGGGGCTCTGATTGGGCGGAACAGCTCTCGCCCCGTCCTGCTCCTCGGCGACCTCAATGCCAAGTCTGTGGCTTGGGGTTGCCCTGCCACAGATGCGCGCGGCGATGCGCTCGAGGAGTGGGCAGTCGCAACGGGGCTAGTGGTTCTCAACCGCGGGACAGTGCACACGTGCGTGCGGGACAACGGCGGCTCCATTGTGGACGTCTCCTTCGCCAGCACATCCTTGGCGAACCGCGCTCATAGCTGGCGGGTCATGGAGGGTGTGGAGACTCTTTCCGACCACCGGTATATCCGGTTCGGGATATCCACGCCCTCGGCGTCCCCTAGCGACGGGCACCCGAGTCGCGTCAACCCGGCGACCCGGAGGTGGGTCCTGACGCGGCTCGACCGAGACGTTCTCATGGAAGCCGCCATCGTCCAAAGCTGGTTCTCCTCTCCTGAGGACCCGCTGGACGTGGACGCCGAGGCCGACTGGTTCGGGTTCGCAATGTCGCAAATATGCGACGCGGCTATGCCCCGGGCCAGGTCTGGTCCTCAGAGGCGTCATGTATATTGGTGGTCCCAGGAGCTGGCGAGCCAGCGCACGACGTGTGCAGCTGCCCGGCGCAACTATCTGCGGCAGCGTCGACGACGACCACGCGATCTCTCGGCCGAGGCCCGGCTGCGAGAGGCCCTTGCAGCAGCCAAGGAGGCCTTACAACTCGGCATCAGCCGGGCCAAAGAGGTCGCAAACGAGGAGTTCCTGCGCCTCCTCAACAACGACCCCTGGGGGCGGCCCTACAAGCTCGCAAGAGCCAAACTCCGGCCTTGGGCGCCCCCTCTGACGGAGACACTCGAGCCCGCTCTAGTCCGGGATGTCGTTGCGGCTCTGTTCCCGGACAGAGCGGGCCACGAGCCCCCGTCCATGGGGTTGCGGAGAGGTGGTAGGGAGGAGGCACCAGAGGAGCCCGTGCCTACAGTGACGGAGGCGGAGCTGGCGGTCGCCGTCGACCGCATGAGCGCCCGGAACACGGCCCCCGGACCCGACGGGATTCCCGGCCGCGCATGGGCGCTGGCCCTCAAGGTCCTGGGGCCCAGAACACGACACCTGTTCACCGGGTGTCTCGAGCAGGGTCGATTCCCCACAGAGTGGAAGACGGGCAGACTGGTCCTCCTGAAGAAAGACGGACGCCCCGCGGATTCGCCTTCCGCGTACCGTCCCATCGTGCTCTTGGACGAGGTGGGAAAACTCTTTGAGCGTATTGTCGCCGCCCGCCTCGTCAAGCACTTGACGCACGTTGGCCCCGACTTGTCCGACAACCAGTTTGGTTTCCGAGCGGGTCGCTCGACCGTTGACGCGATCCTACGCGTCAAGGCCCGCTCGGAGCAGGCGGTGGAATCCGGGGGGGTGTTGATGGCGGTGTCGCTGGACATCGCCAACGCCTTCAACACCATCCCGTGGAGCTGCATTTTGGCGGCCCTCGAATTCCACCGCACACCGCCTTATCTGCGTCGGCTGGTTGGGGACTATCTCCGTGACCGCGCCATCACCTTTGCGGTCAGGGACGGTACGCACACATGGCCCATGTCCTGCGGTGTTCCACAGGGGTCCGTGTTGGGGCCCCTCTTGTGGAACATCGGCTATGACTGGGTCCTCCGCGGGGCTACTCTCCCGGGTGTCAGCGTCGTGTGTTACGCTGACGACACGCTCGTCCTGGCCCGGGAGAGGGACTACAGGGAGTCTGCCCGTCTGGCGACTGCTGGAACCGCCCAGACAGTGGCGCGCATTCGCCGCTTGGGGCTGGAAGTGGCGTTGAACAAGACGGAGGCGATCTGCTTCCACGGTCCGCGGAAGGCGCCTCCGTCGGGATCCCACATCACCATCGGTGGGGTCCAAATCGCTGTCAGGCCCGAGCTCAAGTACTTGGGCCTATTACTGGACAGTCGGTGGACGTTCAACGCCCACTTCCAGCGCCTTGGCCTGCGCCTCTTGAGCGCGGCCGGGGCGCTCGGTCGGCTACTGCCGAACCTCGGTGGCCCTAACGTCGCGTGCAGGCGGCTATACCTGGGGGTCATACGTTCCATGGCCCTCTACGGTGCCCCTGTCTGGGCCACCGAGGTAACGGAGCGCGGCGCTGCACTGTTGCGGCGGCCGCAGCGTGCGATATCCGTACGGGTCATCCGCGGATATCGCACCATCTCGACGGAGGGGGCCTGCGTGTTGGCCGGCTCGCTCCCTTGGGACATCGACGCTCGGGTCCTTGCGTCACTCTATACATGGCGCAAGGACACGCTGGAGCGCAGGGGAGGGTACGTCCCGAGGGAGCTGGAGCACCAGAGGCGGCTGCTGCAACGGGCAGCGCTGGAGGAGTGGTCGGCTCGGCTGAGCCGACCGAGTGCAGGCGTCAGGACGGTCGAGGCAGTCCGTCCTGTTTTGACGGACTGGGTGGGCAGGCGTCACGGCGTGCTGACCTTCCGGCTGACACAGGTGCTGTCGGGGCATGGATGCTTCGGCAGTTACCTGTGGCGTATCGCCGGGAGGGAGCCGGACGCCCACTGCCACCACTGTATGAACTGCCCTGAGGACACGGCGCAGCACACGCTCGCGGATTGCCCCGCATGGGCAGAGCAGCGCCGTGTCTTGCAGGCTGCAGTAGGGGGGAACCTCGACCTCCCGGCCGTCGTCAAAGAGATGGTCGGGAATCCTGACGCCTGGCAAGCGATGGCCTCCTTCTGCGAGGACGTCATCTCGCAGAAGGAGGAGGCGGAGCGTGAGAGGGAGTCCGCTGCCGCCACCCTGCCAATCCGCGCCCGACGCACTGGGCGCAGGAACAGGGCAAACCGTGCCCTGTTCCAACCACCTTAAAGTGGCCACGGGCGGCAGACTTGGGGAAGTCTGTCGCCCAGCACTATGGCCCGAGTAGGCGATGCGGTCGGAGTGTGCCGCGTCCCACTCAGTGAATTGGCAGGAGAGGGGGGTGCACACCACACGCACCCCCCGCACAGAGCCGGGGGCCGCATAGGCGGCCCGTCACCGCCGGGGTCACGGAAGAATGTCCACACGTACCCGTGACCCTGGCCCTAAGGTGATGAGGCGAACACCCGTCTGTTTTTAGTGGGTAGACGTCCTTTTCAGGGCGGAGTCCCACACACCGCGCCGTCCTCCCCGGGGCGGCGTGACGGTGCATAAAGCATTTTCAGACGATAAAAAAAAAAAAAAAAAAAAAAAAAAAAAGGTTAGGTTAGGTTGGGGTGACAGGTCGGACAACCTCCTCGTGTGCTCCGTGGCTATCAGTCCTTCTCGGATACGTCCGGTGGGAACGGTAGTCGTGGAGCCTGGTTCACCCTGGGCAACTCGGGCAACAACTCTTCCTGCCTTTTGGGGAGTCTTGTTGCTCGTGGCTAATGGTCCGACACCGGGGAAAGGCCCTTTTCAGGGCCATGGGGGGGAGAACCCCCTGCGAAGCCGCGAGGCCTAGCGGGGGAGAAAAGGCCCTTTTCAGGGCCAGGGGGGGAGGCTTCCCGCGAGGCCGCGAGGCTTAGCGGGCAGCGTTGCGCGGCGAAACTCCACGTGTGCCCCTGTATCCAGGGGGCCGTAGTGGAGGCGCGGAGGGCGGGCCCGGTGTGTACTCGCACTACCACCGGGCAGGCACAGAAGTCGTCTTCAGTGCCACCGCCGAAAAACCGGGGGGTACTCACCGCCAGCCCTGAGTGTCTGTGGATCAGGTCTCGCGGCTCAGGGTGGGGTACCCTCCGTCGGTCTTGGCTTGGTCGCCCGGACTGCGGGGAAGACAACCTCGACACAAAATCACTCCGAAGCCCAAGTTTCGGCGCCCGGCGAGGGGATGCATGGCCGGGGGGATTGCCTCGGTCGTGAGGGCGCCAACCTCAGCGGACCGGCCGAACCGCTGTTGACGTAGGCTTACCCAGGTACAGGGGGCACTGCCTGGGTGGACCATTTTTTCCCCCATACTCGTGGGAATCTTATGGATATTTCAATTAAAAAAACCCAAACAAATGATGATAAGGGGGGTGCTGCATCCGACACGGGGTCGGCATCGGACGACATGATGGTGGTGGACTGCAGCGCGTCAGCGCTCAGTCCATCACGTTTTTGGAGGGAGGGGCGCAAACGTTTGCGCTCGGGGAATGCGACGAGTCGCTCGGCTTCCGAGTCGGGCGACGAGGCGTCGCCGGCCAGGCGTGGGAGAGGACGTCCTCCCACCACTGGAGAATACGTAGGGCTTGCCAAAGCCAAAGCAGATCTTGTTGCTGCTAAGCGCGAAGAGTTCAGACTTCGCGCGGAGGAAGACGTGCTGGACTTGGTCGCAGTGGCCAGGTCCAAGCGCGTAAAGCCGGGAGATGTCCCCGGTGGTGAAGGCCGCACTGCTTCCGCGCTCTATGAGCAGGTGGCGGCGGGGTTACAGGTGGTCCATCACGTGGCCACCAAATCCAACAATTTGAAGGGCACGTTCACCCGTAGCCTTAAGGAGGCGATGGTCCTCATCGAAGGCGCGGCAGATGAACTCCGGCAACTTTCGGCGTCGGAAGAAAATGCCCGCCTTCAGGAGGAGCTATCCAAGCTCCAGACGGATAATCGCCGCCTCCAAGCGGAAAATAAGAAATTCGCAGACGAACAGACGAAGATGCGGCAGGAGCTGGACAAGCTCAAGACAGATGTGGCGGGCATCCGACAGCCCTCTGTCCCGGAGACACCGCGGCCAGCTGAACCAGATCTGGTACAGCTGGTCCGCAACGAAATGGCGAGTCTGGCCGCCAGGTTCTCGGTGATAGAGGGCAAAATCTTGCGCCCGCCACTCGCCGGCGACCGAAAAACCAGCCAAGCGCCGACACAGCCTTCGTATGCGGCAAAAGCTGCTGCACCACGCAGTGCTGCCCGCCCGCAGGCAAACGCGACGAAAGGCCAGAAACCGGCCTCTACGGACAAGACACTTAGCCAGGGCAAGAAGGCCCCGGCAGCCAAGGTAGCAGGTGCTCCAGCCCCAGCTGCCAAGGCAACCGCTACTCCAGCCCCGGCTCCAGCCTCGGAAGAAACACCTATGGAGTCATCTCCCAACGAGCCCCAGCCCGGCCCATCAAAGGCTGCGGCTACGAAGCCCAAGGGGAAAGGAAAGGGGAAGGGCAAAACCACAAAGACGACGGGTGCAAGCAACGCGCCAGCGCCAACTCAGGGCGCCGTGACAGCTGCCGCTCCCAAGCAGGGCGAGTGGCAGACTGTCACCAACAAAAAAGGGAAGAGGAAGAAGAAACGAGGTGGTGCTAAGAAGAACAGCAGACTGCGGGCCCCACGATCGACCGCAGTCGTCATCTCCCTGCAAGAGGGTGCAGAGGAAAGGGGCGTCACATACGCCTCCATTCTTTCCGAGGCCAAGCAAAACGTGGACTTGGCTGGCCTCGGAATCCCCTCCATAAAGTTTAAGCGGGCCGTCACCGGCGCCCGCATTCTGGAAATTCCCGGAGCAACTAGCGGCGAAAAGGCCGACGCCCTTGCCACTAAGCTCCGGGAATGCCTCAAGGATGAGGACGTACGCATCTCCAGGCCCACCAAGTGCGCAGAGCTACGCATTGTGGGTCTGGATGACTCAGTGACCACGGACGAGCTAATAAATGCTGCCGCCCGCATCGGCGAGTGCGCCGCGGGTGAAATTAGAGTCGGGGAGATCCGGGTCGGCCCTTCTGGCCTCGGGTCCGCGTGGCTCCGCTGCCCCGTCGCGGCAGCGAAGAAACTGGCAGACGCAGGCCACATACTCGTAGGATGGGTGTCCGCCAAGGTGACACTGCTGGAGCCTAGGCCCCTGCAGTGTTACCGATGCCTGTATGGCGGACACGTGCAACACACTTGCACATCTGACGTCGACCGCAGGGACCTCTGCTACCGATGCAGCCAGCCTGGCCACAAGGCTGGCCAATGCACCGCTGCTCCGCACTGCAGCGTGTGTGCAGCAGAGGGCAAACCTGCGGAACACCGTATCGGCGCGAAGGCCTGCGTCTCTCGCCAGAAAAAGAAGGGGAAGCCCAGCGGGGCCGGAATCCGGACCCCCCCGGCGCCTAGCCAGCCATCAGCCACCGAGGCGATGGACGTATCGGAGCCTGCCCAGCCACAACAATAATGGCCCTCCAGATTCTGCAGGCGAATGTCAACCACTGCGCCAGAGCTCAGGATCTCCTGCTCCAGAGCATGGCGCAGTGGGCGATAAACATGGCCGTAGTGGCAGAGCCACTGTACGTCCCGTCTAGGGACAACTGGGCGGGCGACACCGATGGCGTCGTGGCCATCGGGTGTCAAGCGTCAACGGGCTCCTCTCTAGTCGTCGTCGACAAAATGCCGGGCTGCGTGGCAGCTATCGTCGGTGGTGTCCTCGCGGTTGGCGTCTACTTCTCGCCCAACAGAGTCCTCGCAGATTTCGAGGCTTTTCTCGGCAGCGTGGGGGCTCTGATTGGGCGGAACAGCTCTCGCCCCGTCCTGCTCCTCGGCGACCTCAATGCCAAGTCTGTGGCTTGGGGTTGCCCTTCCACAGATGCGCGCGGCGATGCGCTCGAGGAGTGGGCAGTCGCAACGGGGCTAGTGGTACTCAGCCGCGGGACAGTGCACACGTGCGTGCGGGACAACGGCGGCTCCATCGTGGACGTCTCCTTCGCCAGCACATCCTTGGCGAACCGCGCTCATAGCTGGCGGGTCATGGAGGGTGTGGAGACTCTCTCCGACCACCGGTATATCCGGTTCGGGATATCCGCACCCTCGGCGTCCGCTAGCGGCGGGCGCCCGAGTCGCGTCAATCCGACGACCCGGAGGTGGGTCCTGACGCGGCTCGACAGAGACGTTCTCATGGAAGCCGCCATCGTCCAAAGCTGGTTCTCCTCTCCTGAGGACCCGCTGGACGTGGACGCCGAGGCCGACTGGTTCGGGTTCGCAATGTCGCAGATCTGCGACGCGGCTATGCCCCGGGCCAGGTCTGGTCCTCAGAGGCGTCATGTGTATTGGTGGTCCCAGGAGCTGGCGAGCCAGCGCACGGCGTGTGCAGCTGCCCGGCGCAGCTATCTGCGGCAGCGTCGACGACGGCCACGCGACCTCTCGGCCGAGGCCCGGCTGCGAGAAGCCCACGCAGCGGCCAAGGAGGCCCTACAACTCGGCATCAGCCGGGCCAAAGAGGTCGCCAACGAGGAGTTCCTGCGCCTCCTCAACAGCGACCCCTGGGGGCGGCCCTACAAGCTCGCAAGAGCCAAACTGCGGCCTTGGGCGCCCCCTCTAACGGAGACACTCGAGCCCGCTCTGGTCCGAGATGTCGTTTCGGCTCTGTTCCCGGACAGAGCGGGCCACGAGCCTCCGTCCATGGGGTCGCGAAGACGTGGTGGGGAGGAGGCACAAGAGGAGCCTGTACCTGCAGTGACGGAGGCGGAGCTGGCGGTCGCCGTCGACCGCATGAGCGCCCGGAACACGGCCCCCGGACCCGACGGGATTCCCGGCCGCGCATGGGCGCTAGCCCTCAAGGTCCTGGGGCCCAGAACACGACACCTGTTCACCGGGTGTCTCGAGCAGGGTCGATTCCCCACAGAGTGGAAGACGGGCAGACTGGTCCTCCTGAAGAAAGACGGACGCCCCGCGGATTCGCCTTCCGCGTACCGTCCCATCGTGCTGTTGGACGAGGCGGGAAAACTCTTCGAGCGTATTGTCGCCGCCCGCCTCGTCAAGCACCTGACGCACGTTGGCCCCGACCTGTCCGACAACCAGTTTGGTTTCCGAGCGGGTCGCTCGACCGTTGACGCGATCCTGCGCGTCAAGGCCCGCTCGGAGCAGGCGGTGGAATCCGGGGGGGTGTTGATGGCGGTGTCGCTGGACATCGCCAACGCCTTCAACACCATCCCGTGGAGCTGCATTTTGGCGGCTCTCGAATTCCACCGCACACCATCGTATCTGCGTCGGCTGGTCGGGGATTATCTCCGTGACCGCGCCATCACCTTTGCGGTCAGGGACGGTACGCACACACGGCCCATGTCCTGCGGTGTTCCACAGGGGTCCGTGTTGGGGCCCCTCTTGTGGAACATCGGCTATGACTGGGTCCTCCGCGGGGCTACTCTCCCGGGTGTCAGCGTCGTGTGCTACGCTGACGACACGCTCGTCCTGGCCCGGGAGAGGGACTACAGGGAGTCTGCCCGTCTGGCGACTGCTGGAACCGCACAGACAGTGGCGCGCATTCGCCGCTTGGGGCTGGAAGTGGCGTTGAACAAGACGGAGGCGATCTGCTTCCACGGTCCGCGGAAGGCGCCTCCGTCGGGATCCCACATCACCATCGGTGGGGTCCAAATCGCTGTCAGGCCCGAGCTGAAATACTTGGGCCTACTACTGGACAGTCGGTGGACGTTCAACGCCCACTTCCAGCGCCTTGGCCTGCGCCTTTTGAGCGCGGCCGGTGCGCTCGGTCGGCTTTTGCCCAACCTCGGTGGCCCTAACGTCGCGTGCAGGCGGCTATACCTGGGGGTCATACGTTCCATGGCCCTCTACGGTGCCCCTGTCTGGGCCACCGAGGTAACGGAGCGCGGCGCTGCACTGTTGCGGCGGCCGCAGCGTGCGATATCCGTACGGGTCATCCGCGGATATCGCACCATATCGACGGAGGGGGCCTGTTTATTGGCCGGCTCGCTCCCTTGGGACATCGACGCTCGGGTCCTTGCGTCACTCTATACATGGCGCAAGGACACGCTGGAGCGTAGGGGTGGGTACGTCCCGAGGGAGCTGGAGCACCAGAGGCGGCTGCTGCAACAGGCAGCGATGGAGGAGTGGTCGGCTCGGCTGAGTCGACCGAGTGCAGGCGTCAGGACGGTCGAGGCAGTCCGTCCTGTTCTGACGGACTGGGTGGGCAGGCGTCACGGCGTGCTGACCTTCCGGCTGACACAGGTGCTGTCGGGGCATGGATGCTTCGGCAGTTACCTGTGGCGCATCGCCGGGAGGGAGCCGGACGCCCACTGCCACCACTGTGTCAACTGCCCCGAGGACACGGCGCAGCACACGCTCGCGGATTGCCCCGCATGGGCAGAGCAGCGCCGTGTCTTACGCAATACTGTAGGGGCGAACCTCGACCTCCCGGCCGTCGTCAGGGAGATGGTCGGGAGTCCTGACGCCTGGCAAGCGATGGCCTCCTTCTGCGAGGACGTCATCTCGCAGAAGGAGGGGGCGGAGCGTGAAAGGGAGTCCGCTGCCGCCACCCTGCCAATCCGCGCCCGACGCACTGGGCGCAGGAACAGGGCAAACCGTGCCCTGTTCCAACCACCTTAAAGTGGCCACGGGCGGCAGACTTGGGGAAGTCTGTCGCCCAGCACTATGGCCCGAGTAGGCGATGCGGTCGGAGTGTGCCGCGTCCCACTCAGTGGATTGGCAGGAGAGGGGGTGCACACCACACGCACCCCCCGCACAGAGCCGGGGGCCGCATAGGCGGCCCGTCACCGCCGGGGTCACGGAAGAATGTCCACACGTACCCGTGACCCCGGCCCTAAGGTGATGAGGCGAACACCCGTCTGTTTTTAGTGGGTAGACGTCCTTTTCAGGGCGGAGTCCCACACACCGCGCCGTCCTCCCCGGGGCGGCGTGACGGTGCATAAAGCATTTTCAGACGTTAAAAAAAAAAAAAAAAAAAAAGGTTAGGTTAGGTTAGGTTAGGTTAGGTTAGGTTAGGTTAGGTTAGGTTAGGTTAGGTTAGGTTAGGTTAGGTTAGGTTAGGTTAGGTTAGGTTGGGGTGACAGGGGGTGACAGGTCGGACAACCTCCTCGTGTGCTCCGCGGCTATCAGTCCTTCTCGGATACGTCCGGTGGGAACGGTAGTCGTGGAGCCTGGTTCACCCTGGGCAACTCGGGCAACAACTCTTCCTGCCTTTTGGGGAGTCTTGTTGCTCGTGGCTAATGGTCCGACACCGGGGAAAGGCCCTTTTCAGGGCCATGGGGGGGAGAACCCCCTGCGAAGCCGCGAGGCCTAGCGGGGGAGAAAAGGCCCTTTTCAGGGCCAGGGGGGGGCTTCCCGCGAGGCCGCGAGGCTTAGTGGGTGGCTAAGGGGGCGTTGTACCACGTGCGCCTCTGTTTTCAGAGGCCGTAGTGGAGGCGCGAGGGCGGGCCCGGTGTGTACTTACCCTACCACCGGGCAGGCAGTGGGAGTTTTCTTTCCTGCCACCGCCGGAAAAACCGGGGGATGTCTGACATCTCCGGTCGGTCTTGGCTTGATCGCCTGGGCCGGGAGGAAGACAACCTCCACAAAAATTACTCCGAAGCCCAAGTTTCGGCGCCCGGCGAGGGGATGCATGGCCGGGGGGATTGCCTCGGTCGTGAGGGCGCCAACCTCAGCGGACCGGCCGACCCGCTGTTGACTTAGGCTTACCCGGGTACAGGGGGCACTGCCCGGGTGGACCACTTATATCCCCCATACTCGTGGGAACAGTATGGAATTCATAACTAAAACTCAAAAACCAAAAGACGTTGAGGGGGGTGCCGCATCCGATACCGGGTCGGCATCGAGCGATGTGATGGTGGTGGACTGCAGCACGTTAGAGCTCAGTCCGTCACAATTCTGGAGAGAGGGGCGCAAGCGACTGCGCTCGGGGAGTGGGACGAGTCGCTCGGCTTCCGAGTCGGGCGACGAGGCGTCACCGGCACGGCGGGGGAGAGGTCGACCCCCCACCACTGGAGAGTACGTGGGCCTGGCAAAGGCAAAGGCGGAGCTACTCGCCACAAAACGCGAGGAGCTTCGTCTACAAATGGAACAGGACGTGCATGACTTGGTCAAGGAGGCCAGGTCAAAACGAGCAACGCCAGTCACCAGCTCTGGCTCTGCTGAGGAAGGACGCACTGCAGCCGCTCTCTTCGAGCAGGTGGCTGCAGGCTTAAAAGTAGTCCAACATGTGGCTACAAAATCGGGCAACCTTAAGGGCACTTTTACAAGGAGCCTTAAGGAAGCCATGTCAATTATTGAGGGTGCCGCCGATGAGCTTCGCCAGCTCTCGGCGACTGAAGAGAATACCCGCTTGCAAGAGGAACTCTCCAAACTGCAGGCGGACAACCGCCGCCTCAAGGTGGAAAACAAAAAGTTCACCGATGAGCAAGAGCGAATGCGCAAGGAATTAGACCAACTAAAGTCTGATGTGGCGGGCATTAGGAAACCCTCTGCACCGGAGACGTCGCGGCCGGCTGAGCCAGATCTGGTCCAGCTGGTCCGCAAGGAGATGGCGAGTCTGGCCGCCAGATTCTCCGTCATTGAGGGGAGGATCCTACGCCCGCCTCTCGCTGGCGACCGTATGGCGAGCCAAGCACCGCCACCGCCTTCATACGCAGCGAAGGCTGCCGCGCCACGTGGCGCTAGCCGCCAGCAGGCGAGTGCAGTGAAAGGCGGCCGGAAAGAGGCCCCTCCGGCTAAGGCATCGCCGGCGGCCATGACGTCTAGCGTCTCAGCCCCGGCTCCAACACAGACTGACGAAGCTCCGATGGAGACATCGGAGCCACCTATTGAGCCCCAGGCCGGTCCTTCAAAGGCCGCCGTTGCCAAGGGCAAAGGAAAAGGAAAGGGGAAGAAGACGGGAACAAACACCGCGCCCGCACCTGCTCAAGACGCTCCGACAGCTGCCGCTCGCAAGGAGGGCGAGTGGCAGACTGTCACAAACAGGAAGGGAAAGAAGAAGCGAGGAGGGAAGACAAAGAAGAAGAAGGCTAACAAGCTGAAGGCACCGCGCTCAACTGCGGTTGTTTTGTCGCTGCAGCCAGGCGCGGAGGAAAGGGGCGTGTCTTACGTCTCGGTCCTCCTCAAGGCCAAGCAGAATGTGGACTTGGCTGGCCTCGGGATCACCTCCCTAAAGTTCAAGCGGGCCATTACTGGCGCCCGCATTTTAGAACTTCCCGGGGCCACGAGCGGCGACAAAGCTGATGCCCTTGCCGCCAAGCTCAGAGGGTGCCTCGACGACGGGGATGTCCGGGTCTCCAGGCCCACGAAATGCGCGGAGTTACGCGTTGTGGGTCTGGACGACTCCGTGACTGCGGCGGAGGTCGGCACCGCGGCTGCCCGCATTGGCGGATGCACCGCCGAAGAGATAAAGGTCGGAGAGATCCGGGTCGGCCCTTCCGGCCTCGGCTCTGCTTGGCTCCGCTGTCCAGTCGCGGCAGCCAAGAAAATCGCAGACGCGGGCCATCTACTGGTTGGCTGGGTGTCGGCAAAGGTGACACTGCTGGAGCCTAGGCCCCTGCAGTGTTACCGCTGCCTCTATGGTGGGCACGTGCAGCACACATGCACGTCGCAGATCGATCGCAGTGACCTGTGCTACAGATGCAGCCAGCCAGGTCACAAAGCGGGACAGTGCACGGCGAACCCGCATTGCAGCATGTGTGCTGCCGCCGGCAAACCCGCGGGACACCGCATTGGCGCAAAGGCCTGCGTGTCCCGCCAAACGAAGGGCAAGCCCGGCGGGGTCGAACATCGGGCCCCCCCGGCGCGAAGCCAGGCATCGTCCGCCGTTGCCATGGACGTCACGGAGCCCGCCCAGCCATCGCCATCGCAACAATTCGCGATAAGGCACTGGGCGTGCACAAATACCACCTAAGGGCCACGGGCGGCAGACTTGGGGAAGTCTGTCGCCCAGCACTAGGCCAGAGTCGGTGATGCGGTCGGAGTGTGCCGCGTCCCACTCAGTGGAGGAGAAGAGGGTGCAACTTTACGCACCCTCCCAACAGAGCCGGGGGCCGCATAAGGCGGCCCGTCACCGCCGGGGTCGCGGAAGAATGTCTACACGTACCCGTGACCCCGGCAATATGTGATGAGGCGAACACCTGTCTGTTTTTAGTGGGTAGACGTCCTTTTCAGGGCGGAGTCCCACACACCGCGCCGTCCTCCCCGGGGCGGCGTGACGGTGCATAAAGCATTTTCAGACACAAAAAAAAAAAAAAAAAAAAAGGTTGGGGTGACAGGTCGGACAACCTCCTCGTGTGCTCCGTGGCTATCAGTCCTTCTCGGATACGTCCGGTGGGAACGGTAGTCATGGAGCCTGGTTCACCCTGGGCAACTCGGGCAACAACTCTTCCTGCCTTTTGGGGAGTCTTGTTGCTCGTGGCTAATGGTCCGACACTGGGGAAAGGCCCTTTTCAGGGCCATGGGGGGGAGAACCCCCTGCGAAGCCGCGAGGCCTAGCGGGGGAGAAAAGGCCCTTTTCAGGGCCAGGGGGGGGCTTCCCGCGAGGCCGCGAGGCTTAGTGGGTGGCTAAGGGGGCGTTGTACCACGTGCGCCTCTGTTTTCAGAGGCCGTAGTGGAGGCGCGAGGGCGGGCCCGGTGTGTACTCACACTACCGCCGGGCAGGCAGTGGGAGTTCTTCTTTCCTGCCACCGCCGGAAAAACCGGGGGATGTCTGACATCTCCGGTCGGTCTTGGCTTGATCGCCTGGGCCGGGAGGAAGACAACCTCCACAAAAATTACTCCGAAGCCCAAGTTTCGGCGCCCGGCGAGGGGATGCATGGCCGGGGGGATTGCCTCGGTCGTGAGGGCGCCAACCTCAGCGGACCGGCCGACCCGCTGTTGACTTAGGCTTACCCAGGTACAGGGGGCACTGCCTGGGTGGACCATCCTTTCCCCCATACTCGTGGGATTAGTTATGGAAAATAAAACTAAAAAACCTAAAGACGTTGAGGGGGGTGCCGCATCCGATACCGGGTCGGCATCGAGCGATGTGATGGTGGTGGACTGCAGCACGTTAGAGCTCAGTCCGTCACAATTTTGGAGAGAGGGGCGCAAGCGACTGCGCTCGGGGAGTGGGACGAGTCGCTCGGCTTCCGAGTCGGGCGACGAGGCGTCACCGGCACGGCGGGGGAGAGGTCGACCTCCCACCACCGGCGAGTATGTGGGGCTGGCCAAAGCGAAAGCTGAACTTGTGGCCGCCGAACGCGAAGAACTTCGCTTACGCGTAGAGAAGGATGTGCAGGACTTGGTCGATGCGGCCAAGTCCAAACGCGCGAAGCCGGGTGTTGCCACCGGCTTAGAAGGAGAGGGAGAAGCCCGCACCGCAGCCGCTCTTTACGAGCAGGTGGCTGCGGGCCTAAAGGTGGTCCAGCATGTGGCCACCAAATCCGGAAACTTAAAAGGCACGTTCACGCGCAGCCTTAAAGATGCGATGTCCGTCATCGAAGACGCAGCCGGTGAGCTTCGACAGCTATCGGCCTCTGAGGAGAATAGCCGCCTACAGGAGCAGCTCGCCAAGCTGCAGGCGGACAACCGCCGCCTTCAAGGCGAAAATCAGAAATTCATGGACGAACAAACCAAAATGCGGCAGGAGCTGAACAATCTTAAAGCTGACGTCTTGCGGATTCAAAAGCCCTCCGCCCCAGAGACACCGCGGCCGGCTGAGCCAGATCTGGTTCAGGTGGTCCGCACGGAACTGGCAAGTCTGGCTGCCAGGTTCTCAGTGATTGAGGGCAAGATCCTGCGCCCGCCTCTCGCTGGCGATCGTCTAGCGAATCAGGCGCAGGCGCCGCCCTCATACGCGGCTAAGGCTGCCGCACCACGCGGTGCTAGCCGTCCACCGGCGAAGTCGAATAAAGGAGGCCAGAAACAGGCCCCCCTGGCGAAGAAAACTGGCAAGTCAACTGGCGCTCCGGCTCCAGCTCCAGCCCCGGTTTCAGATCCGGCTCCATCCCAGGCCGAAGCCCCGATGGACACATCAGAGCCTCTAGCCCCTCCCAGTGAGCCCCAGGCCGGCCCACCTCAGGTGTCGGCTGCCAAGCCCAAAGGGAAGGGGAAGGGGAAAAACACGAAGAAGACAAGCGCAAACAACGCGCCCGCACCAACACAAGGTGCCGCGACGGCTGCCGCTCCCAAGGAGGGTGAGTGGCAGACTGTCTCGAACAGGAAGGGGAAGAAGAAGAAGCGAGGAGGGGCGAAAAAGGCCAACAAACTCAAGACACCGCGCTCAACCGCTGTAGTGTTATCGCTGCAGCCGGGCGCGGAGGAGAGGGGCGTCTCGTATGCCTCTCTCCTCTTAGAGGCCAAACAAAACGTGGACTTGGCAGGCCTCGGGATAACATCTCTAAAATTCAAGCGGGCCGTTACGGGCGCCCGCATCCTAGAAATTCCCGGGGCCACGAGCGGCGACAAAGCAGATGCACTCGCCACCAAACTGAGGGGGTGCCTCAAGGACGAAGATGTCCGGGTCTCCAGGCCCACGAAGTGCGCGGAGCTGCGCATTGTGGGCCTTGATGACTCCGTGACTGCGGCGGAGGTTGCCACCGCGGCTGCCCGCATTGGCGAATGCACCGCCGCAGATACTAAGGTTGGGGAGATACGGGTCGGCCCTTCCGGCCTCGGCTCCGCTTGGCTCCGCTGTCCTGTCGCGGCAGCCAAGAAGATCGCAGACGCGGGCCATCTCTTAGTAGGCTGGGTGTCGGCAAAGGTAACGCTGCTGGAGCCTAGGCCCCTGCAGTGCTACCGCTGCCTCTATGGTGGACACGTGCAGCACACATGCACGTCGGAGACTGATCGCAGTGACCTGTGCTACAGATGCAGCCAGCCAGGTCACAAAGCCGGGCAGTGCACGGCGAATCCGCATTGCAGCATGTGTGCTGCCGCCGGCAAACCCGCGGGACACCGCATTGGCGCAAAGGCCTGTGTGTCCCGCCAAACGAAGGGCAAGCAAGGGGTCGAACATCGGACCCCCCCGGCGCGAAGCCAGCCAACGGCCGTCGTCGCCATGGACGTAGCGGAGCCCGCCCAGCCAGCATCGCAACAATTCGCGATAAGGCACTGGGCGTGCACAAATACCACGTAAGGGCCACGGGCGGCAGACTTGGGGAAGTCTGTCGCCCAGCACTAGGCCAGAGTCGGTGATGCGGTCGGAGTGTGCCGCGTCCCACTCAGTGGAGGAGAAGAGGGTGCACACCACAGGCACCCTCCCAACAGAGCCGGGGGCCGCATAAGGCGGCCCGTCACCGCCGGGGTCGCGGAAGAATGTCTACACGTACCCGTGACCCCGGCAATATGTGATGAGGCGAACACCTGTCTGTTTTTAGTGGGTAGACGTCCTTTTCAGGGCGGAGTCCCACACACCGCGTCGTCCTCCCCGGGGCGGCGTGACGGTGCATAAAGCATTTTCAGACACAAAAAAAAAAAAAAAAAAAAAAAAGGTTAGGTTAGGTTAGGTTAGGTTAGGTTAGGTTGGGGTGACAGGTCGGACAACCTCCTCGTGTGCTCCGCGGCTATCAGTCCTTCTCGGATACGTCCGGTGGGAACGGTAGTCGTGGAGCCTGGTTCACCCTGGGCAACTCGGGCAACAACTCTTCCTGCCTTTTGGGGAGTCTTGTTGCTCGTGGCTAATGGTCCGACACCGGGGAAAGGCCCTTTTCAGGGCCATGGGGGGGAGAACCCCCTGCGAAGCCGCGAGGCCTAGCGGGGGAGAAAAGGCCCTTTTCAGGGCCAGGGGGGGGCTTCCCGCGAGGCCGCGAGGCTTAGTGGGTGGCTAAGGGGGCGTTGTACCACGTGCGCCTCTGTTTTCAGAGGCCGTAGTGGAGGCGCGAGGGCGGGCCCGGCGTGTACTCACACTACCGCCGGGCAGGCAGTGGGAGTTTTTCCTTCCTGCCACCGCCGGAAAAACCGGAGGATGTCTGACATCTCCGGTCGGTCTTGGCTTGATCGCCTGGGCCGGGAGGAAGACAACCTCCACAAAAATTACTCCGAATCCTAAGTTTCGGCGCCCGGCGAGGGGACGCATGGCCGGGGGGATTGCCTCGGTCGTGAGGGCGCCAACCTCAGCGGACCAGCCGACCCGCTGTTGACTTAGGCTTACCCGGGTACAGGGGGCACTGCCCGGGTGGACCACTTATATCCCCCATACTCGTGGGAACAGTATGGATTCTATCAAAAACAAAACCCAAAAGGACGTAGGAGAAGTTGGAGGAGGAGAAGAACGAGGAAGGGATGAGGGCGCCGTATCCGACACCGGGTCGGCGTCAAGCGAAGTCATGATAGTGGAGTGTAGCGCACCTGCGCTCTCACCATCGCAGTTTTGGAGGGAGGGGCGCAAACGCCTGCGCTCGCATGATGCGACGAGCCGCTCGGCCTCTGAGTCGGGTGACGAGGCGTCGCCAGCCCGGAGGGGGAGAGGACGACCTCCCACCACCGGAGAGTATGTTGGGCTGGCCAAAGCTAAGGCAGAGCTTGTGGCCGCCAAAAGGGAGGAGTTTAGGCTCCGCGCGGAGGAGGACGTGCTGGACTTGGTCGCTGCGGCCAAGTCCAAGCGCGTTAAGCCGGGTGACGTCCCCGGCGAAGGAGAAGGCCGAACAGCAGCCGCCCTTTACGAACAAGTGGCGGCAGGATTAAAGGTGGTCCACCATGTTGCCACCAAATCCAACAATCTGAAGGGAACTTTCACGAGGAGCCTAAAGGAGGCGATGGCTCTAATCGAAGGCGCGGCTGATGAACTCCGACAGCTCTCGGCGTCGGAGGAAAATGCCCGCCTCCAGGAGGAGCTATCCAAGCTCCAGGCAGATAATCGCCGCCTCGAGGCGGAGAACAAGAAATTCTCGAACGAGCAGACGAAGATGCGTCAGGAGCTCGACAAGTTGAAGGCAGATGTGGCGGGTATCCGACAGCCCTCTGCCTCGGAGACGTCGCGGCCAGCTGAATCGCAACTGGTTCAGTTGTTCAGGACTGAGATGGCGAGTTTGGCCGCCAGATTCTCAGTCATCGAGGGAAAGATCTTGCGGCCGCCACTTGCTGGCGATCGTATGGCGAGCCAAGCCCCGCCGCCGACTTCATACGCGGCGAAGGCTGCAGGTTCCAAGGCGGCAAAAGGGGGCCAGAAACCGGCCCCTTCGGCCAAGGCACCAAACCCGGGCCAGAAAACCCCGGCTGCCAAGACGACCGACGTTCCAGCCCCGGCTCCAGCCCAGGCGGAACAAACTCAAATGGAGACAGACCCCTCAAGCGAGCCCCAGGCCGGCCCATCTCAGGCCGCGGCTCCAAGGCCCAAGGGAAAGGGCATTGGGAAGAAGACGGGCACAAACACCGCGCCCGCACCTGCTCAAGACGCTCCGACAGCTGCCGCTCGCAAGGAGGGCGAGTGGCAGACTGTCACGAACAGGAGAGGAAAAAAGAAGAGAGGAGGAGCGAAAAAGAAGAAGAAGGCGAGCAAGCTGAAGGCACCGCGCTCAACTGCGGTTGTTTTGTCGCTGCAGCCAGGCGCGGAGGAAAGGGGCGTATCTTACGTCTCGGTCCTCCTCAAGGCCAAGCAGAGTGTGGACCTGGCTGGCCTCGGGATCACCTCCCTCAAGTTCAAGCGGGCCGTTACTGGCGCCCGCATTTTAGAACTTCCCGGGGCCACGAGCGGCGACAAAGCTGATGCCCTTGCCGCCAAGCTAAGAGGGTGCCTCGATGACGGGGATGTCCGGGTCTCCAGGCCCACGAAGTGCGCGGAGTTACGCGTTGTGGGTCTGGACGATTCCGTGACTGTGACGGAGGTAGCCACCGCGGCTGCCCGCATCGGCGGATGCACCACCGAAGACATTAAGGTTGGGGAGATACGGGTCGGCCCTTCCGGCCTCGGCTCCGCTTGGCTCCGCTGTCCTGTCGCGGCGGCCAAGAAGATCGCAGAAGCGGGCCATCTACTGGTTGGCTGGGTGTCGGCAAAGGTGACACTGCTGGAGCCTAGGCCCCTGCAGTGTTACCGCTGCCTCTATGGTGGACACGTGCAGCACACATGCACGTCGGAGATTGACCGCAGTGACCTGTGCTACAGATGCAGCCAGCCAGGTCACAAAGCAGGGCAGTGCACGGCGAACCCGCATTGCAGCATGTGTGCTGCCGCCGGCAAACCCGCGGGACACCGAATAGGCGCCAAGACCTGCCTATCCCGCGAGAAACGGAAGGGCAAGCCCGGCGGGGTCGACCATCGGACCCCCCCGACGCGAAGCCAGGCATCGTCCGCCGTTGCCATGGACGTCACGGAGCCCGCCCAGCCATCGCCATCGCAACAATTTGCAATAAGGCACTGGGCGTGCACAAATACCACCTAAGGGCCACGGGCGGCAGACTTGGGGAAGTCTGCCGCCCAGCACTAGGCCAGAGTCGGTGATGCGGTCGGAGTGTGCCGCATCCCACTCAGTGGAGGAGAAGAGGGTGCACACCACACGCACCCTCCCAACAGAGCCGGGGGCCGCATAAGGCGGCCCGTCACCGCCGGGGTCGCGGAAGAATGTCTACACGTACCCGTGACCCCGGCAATATGTGATGAGGCGAACACCTGTCTGTTTTTAGTGGGTAGACGTCCTTTTCAGGGCGGAGTCCCACACACCGCGCCGTCCTCCCCGGGGCGGCGTGACGGTGCATAAAGCATTTTCAGACACAAAAAAAAAAAAAAAAAAAGGTTAGGTTAGGTTAGGTTAGGTTAGGTTAGGTTTTTTTTTTTTTTTTTTTTTTTTTTTTTTTTTTTTTTTTTTTGTGGCAGGAGGGGAAATCCTCATGGACACCCCAGCCATCTCACGTGTGACGTGGCTGGGGTAGTGTCGGACTCTTACCGACTAAAACCACCTCCTGCCATGCGGTACCCCCTGACGTGGTCAGAGACTTTATCTGCCTGTTTTCATTTATTCGCTGAACCGGCTTTGGTCATGGTATAGTTAAATACGAGTACCTAGCCGGTTTTGTTGCGTTTGACGACGAGCTTGCACACGTCGTCGAGATATGCCAATAACAGTTTTTGCGTGCCTTTCCCCGATAGGCACGCCGCCAAAGTCTCTGCCGTCAGATGCGTGTCGGCCTCTATTTCGAACCGCCTTCTTCTGCTGGCATGTACTGGGCAATCGAAGAGAATGTGGGGTACCGTCTCCGGGATTTCGGGATCACAAATGCATGATGGGTTCTCCTTACACTTGAAACGGTGCAGGTATTGGGAGAACCCACCGTGCCCCGTCATCGCCTGAGTGATGAGTCCCGTTGGCTGGATCCGCTGCACGATCCTGTGCGCTTGGAGTGCATCCGGTAGAAACAGCTTGGTTACGGAAGCGGTCTCTCCGCTCCTGTACCTCCGATCCCACTCGCCTATCGAATCCTGGCGGATTTGCCGCCGGACGAATGAGATCGGGCATCGGTCGTAATCGGGCTTCCTCTTACTTTTGAGAGCCGCTTCCTTGGCCAGGTGGTCCGCGCGCTCGTTCCCCGCTAGTCCCGCATGGGCCTTGATCCAGAACAAGGATATATCTTTGTCTTTGGTCAAGGCCAGGCGCAGGTTTTGCCTCGCCTCCGCTGCTAGGGGGTGAGACGAGTCTTGGCTGGTGACTGACTGCAGAGCTGCTCTTGAGTCACTGTATATGCCGAAACTCGCCTCCGGGCGCCCGAGGATTTCCCGCGTTGCTCTGCAGATGGCCAGTAGTTCCGCCTGGTACACACTACAATACGATGGCAGACAGAGTTTGATGGCTTTGGTCTCGGCGTCGCCAGCCCACAGTGATAGCGCCGCTCCGACCTTCTCGTCAATTTTGCTGCCATCGGTGTAGATGCGTACCGCCTGACTGCTGTGGGCATCGACGTCTGTCTGATCTGCCAGACAGACGAAGCCCATGGCCACCTGCACTGCCGGGTGGGGAGTCTCTGCATATGCCACCGCACGCTCGATTTCGCGGTCTCCGAAGGCTGGCCGGGCTGACCCTCTTCTCGCCTCGTATAGGGCGGCTGCCTCCTGTACGCGCAGATCGAGAGGTAGTATCCCGGCCAGCATTAGCGCCGCGTTCAGAGACACCGTGCGGTAGGACCTACAGAGCTTCTGGGCAAATCCTCGTTGGACCACATTGAGCTGCTTCTGCACTCCAAGCTTTTTCACTGCCGGGGCCCAGGCACTTGCTGCGTATGTTATTACCGGCTCTACCGTTGCCGTGTAGATGCTGCGAATAATCTCCGTATGGAGACCCCAGCTCACCTTCGCAGCCCTGGAGAGTTGTTTGAAAATATCCAGGCCTTTGCGACACACGTTTCTAACATGGGTGTTGAATGTGAGATGGTCGTCTATGGTAAGGCCCAGTATTTTCAGCTCTTTGGACATTCCAATGCCGACCCCGCCCATGCGCAGGATTGGGACATCATATTTGAGCTTTCTGGTTATCACCATCGCGCAGGTTTTATGTGGCGCGAACTTCAGCTTATTTCTGATGCCCCAATCCCGAACATACCCGAGGGCGGCATTGGCTTGCCCTTGTATCTCCAGAGCTGTCGCCCCATCGAAGATTAGCGCAACATCATCGGCGAATGCCTGGCAATAAACTCCTTGCTGCTCTAGGCCCTTCAGCAGCGGATCCAGCAACAGGTTCCATAGTATCGGGCCGCCAATCGACCCCTGGACGCAACCCTTTTTCGTGGACTTTCGGAACTCCGCACCGGCGTAGCGGACTTCTACGCTTCTTTGCTCCAGATAGCTGTCCAGTAGCCTTCTGAGATTCACGGGACACTTTTCCTCAGCCAGTCTAACCTTGATGGCCGGCCACCAGGCGCTATCGAAGGCTCCCTCTATGTCCAGAGACACCACGGTGATCAGTCTCTTTTGATCCAGCTTTGATCTGATGCGCTGGATCATGGTGTAGAGGGAGTCTTCGGTGCTCTTCTGTGGCATAAAGCCATACTGGCGAGTACTCATCCGCGGAATCAGATGCCACTTCAGTCTTCGGACAGCCATCTTCTCCAGGACCTTCCCCAAGACTGGCAAGAGGCCAATTGGCCTGTGTGACTTGGGGGTGGTGTAGCATTCCTTGCCCGGCTTCCTGAGGACCACCACGGTGGCCTCCTTCCAGGCGGTCGGGAAGTGACCTAATTCTAGGCACTTGTTGGCCAGGGCAAGGAAGGTCTCCGGGTCCTGGTGAATAGCGTAGGCGCAGATGTCCGCAGTGAAGCCATCGGCCCCCGGGGCCTTCTTCGGGTTGAAGCTTCCCACCGCCGACTTCAGCTCTTGCAGTGCAAACGGCGGGTCATGGTGTTCATCATGACCCGGCTCGTTTATATGCTTCGCTGTTTCCCTGGTCTGGCGGTGGTCGTCGTTATCCTCGTCTTCAGGGTCTCCGGGGTAAAATGTGTCCGCTAATAGCTTTGCCGATGCTATTGGAGTTAGGACTGTCCCATTGTCCACCAGGGGTACGTCTTCGTGTCTTTTGGCGGTCCGACCGATCACCCTATAAATCCCCTCCCACATTCCTTCCCTGTCCTGTTTTTGGCAGAAGTCCTTCCAGCTGTCTATCTGGGCCCTCTTAGCCTTCTGCTCATACGTTTCTTTTATTTCCAGGTACTCCTGAACGACCCGCTCTCTGCGGACTGGTGCGGCACAGCGGATCCTGCGTCTCCTGGTGGAGACTGCCTTCTTCAAGTCGACGAGCTCCTTGGACCACCACGGCAAGGTAAGTTTGTTTGTATTTTTTATTTTAGGAATTGTGTCATTACATGTTTCCTTAAGTGTTTTTATGTATTCTGTGATTTTATTTTCTAAGTCTATCTTGCTGTTTATTTTTTCTATTTCTATTTTGTTTAATTTGTTTTGTGCGTGAAGTTGGGCTAGTTTCTCACGAAACTGGCTCCACTTTGCTTTTTTCGTGTTGTATTTTCTCGTTGTGCGTTGTGTTTGTGTGCTGTGTCCTCTGTGTGTGTGTATGTTGTATGTGATGCCGTTGTGGTCCGAGCTCGTGATGCAGTCATCTACTTTCCAGTTGTCCACCAGGTTCAACAGGTCCTCTGAGCAGGCCGTTACGTCGACGAAGCTGCTGTACACTTTGCCACCCCTCACGGTGTCAAAGGTAGGGGTGTCGCCGACGTTGAGCACCTGGAGTCCCAGCTCTTCGAGGGCCCCAGACAGCTCCTCCCCCTTGTGGTCCGTTGTCGGGCTCCCCCACCAGGCGCTCTTCGCATTCGCGTCGCCTCCTACGAGTACTCCTCTTGGTCCCATGTCCTCGATGATCCTCTTCAGGTGTTCCAGGTAACCCGCAATGGGCTGGTCTGGCTCAAAGTAGAGAGAGACCACTACGACTTCCCAGGCGCTGGTTCTGAGTCTGACCACTACGGTGTTGTTGGTGGTCAGTTTCGGACACTGTATGACGTCGATGTCGGGGTCAAAGACGACTATTGCCGCCTTTACAGGTCCACTCTCTTGAGCTGCGCACTGGTAAATTCTTGCTCCCCGGTAGTCTCTCATCCTTTTAGTCCCGCCCACATACGGTTCCTGGAGCAGCGCAAAGGCGAACTTACGCTTATCGGCCTCAATCATGAGTTCATGGGTTGCCAGCTGTTTCCTCTGTAGGTTCGCTTGGACGACGCGGTATGCTCGATGGCTGGTGGGGTTCTCTGCGATGTGTTGGCGTGGCACCACCTTAGCAATATGCTACTGCCGCTCTCGCGATCGCATCCCATTTCCGGCGTATCGGGCAATCTTCGCTGAACGCGTTGTGATTCGCGTTGCCCGATTTCGCTTGGGTGCAGTTGCAGCAAGTGGGTGTGCTATTTCCGGCGCGCCACGCTTCGCAGTCTGCCTTCTTGTGAGGCCCCGAGCAGTGGCTGCACTTTTCGACGGTCTGCTGGCAGAAGCGCCTGCCGTGACCGTATTCCAAACAGAGGGAACACTGCACTAATGGCGAGTGATCTTCCACTCGGACTCTCTGCAGGTCGACGTGCACGGCCCCGGCATCTGTCAACCGTCTCCACAGCTTCGGAGACAATCTCAGAACCACATGGACTTCGTGGGGGTTTCTCGTTTTCTTGCGGAACCGGATTTCCACATCAGCGTCTTCCTTTTCGAGGGCCGCGAAGATCTGCTGGTTTTGGTTTCGCAGGGCCCTCAGGATCTCGTCGTCAGTGTGGAAAGCCAGGACGTGTCGCAAGATAACGAGTGGGTTCTTATTTTGTACGTCTTCGACGACCAGGCCTTCTGTCCTCCTTATCCGGTTCTTCACTTCCTCTCTCTCTTTCTCCGTTCTACATCCCAAAATCACTTTCCTGTCCTTTCCTTTTCTAACTCTGTCCACCATTACTCCTCCATCCTTAGCGTTAACTGCCTGTCGAATACGCGACAAAACTTGGTCTCCAGTGTCGGACTCGTCCTTCGAGGTGATGACCACGGAGTGCAGCGCGGTCGGCGTCTGGGTGAGCTTCTTGGAGCCTGCAGCGGCGGCTCCCGCGTAGGTCCTCCACTCTCGGACGTCCTCCTGCTGCTTGTCCATTAGGGTCTTCAGTTCCTCAAGCTTGCCGCTATTCTCGACAAGCAGTTTCGCGTGCTCCTCCAGCGTCGATATTAACTTGGCCTGTTTAGCCTCGTCCTCGCCAGTGTTTTGGCTAGCTAAAGTAGCCTCGTCGCGCTTTGCTGGAAGAGGAGGGGGAGTGGCAGTGGGTGAACAGGATTTTGCGCCTTTTTCTGCCTCCTTTACGAGCTCGAAGAGCCGATTGATGGCCGACAGGACCTCGGTCTTTATTTCGGCTTTAAGGTTCCGCGAGCTATTCAGGTGAAGTTTCGCCTTCGCCAAGCAGGCCTTGGCTTCCACCGTCCGACTCGGGTACTTCCTGCCGACCTCTTCCCACTCTCCGATGCTCTTGCGCACATTCTGGATCGCCTCCGACATGTTGGGGCTCTCGGTCGGTGTGGGCGATGCTTGTGCTGATGCAGGCGCTCTTTTGGCTGGGGTGCGATGGCCGAACATCTTGGGGGGATTTTAGTACCGCTTTTAGAATAAAAGTATAAATTAATAATTCAATCAGAATAATACAAAATAATATTTGAAAGTGCAATTGCTTGGTCCAATAGGGGACTGTGTAAATAAATGATAAAATTTAAAAGAAAAGCTTAACCCCACTAGGAGGCTGTGTTTTATTGTATGCAGAATGTTAATTTGTCAGTAAGAGGTCAATAGACCGCAGTAGTAAAATAAATCAGACGACAATTATCATAAAATAGTCAGATACTTGGTCCCCAATAGGGGGGACTGTGTAATTAAGTGATTAAATATAATTATGAATGTAAAAACTTAGCCCCAATAGGAGGGCTGTGTAAATTTGGTAAATTTATGCTAGAAACTTAGCCCTTCTCAATAAAATTAAAATTAAAATATGAGCTTTGTCACGTAGGGACGCGTGGACGGGTACTTGACCAGTGGATTGGCGCTTTTTGACTGTAAAGGGGTCAAAGAAAGCGCCTCCGGTCAAAATAAAAAAAAATAAAATTAAAATTATAAATTTTTGGTTTTAGGTATTACCCCAAATCCACCTAGCCAATCACCACAGGGTGGGTGGGTGGGCGATTTTTTCGAATTTTCTCGAATGAAACGCCCACTTGTGGGGTACCAATAGATGCGGGCCGCCGAGCACTACACGACTGTGTAGTTTTCGGGGGTAGGTTGAGAGGAAAAATCGAGAAAAATCGCGGAAAAACTGTGAATTTTGTAGAATTTAAAGTGTTTTTGCTATGTTTTAATAATAATAATTTTGTTTTTCAGGTCGCGATCTCCGGGATGCACGGCTGAAGCGGATTTGCAGAATTACAAATGAAATTTTTGTCGAAATTATAAAGGAAAGTGAAAATTTTGGAAAACCTAAGTGAAAATTTAAAAGTGAAAATTTTCGCGTCCAATTGCGTGGAGGGGTGCCTGGTAGGTGTAAGTGACCGAATTGACAATTTTAAGGGTCGAAAACCGCGTCCAAATAGGTATTATAGTTTGAAAATTGTCAATGTTTTTTTTGGTTAGGTT